>JAWHQI010000009.1:0-10000000 GCA_033032865.1 Dactylorhiza incarnata | reverse complement strand
CAAATATGCGCAGCAGATATAACTAGAACAACCCAAAACAGTTATAAGGAACTTGTGATTTCATGGTTTCAAGAAATTAAAACAACTTCCACAATAAATGGCAGGAATTATACCTGTATGGGGTTGAGTCTAAACTCAACCAAGGTGCTCCAATGGCAGTTCCAGAACAAAATTTCTTGAGTTCCAAGAGCCGAAATAACTTCTGCGCCTCTACAAGAAATCCACACGAGTGAGGAGAACCCCGAACTTCTTGTCCAACAGGAAGTGGGTCGGAGAAGAAATGCTCTCTACGTCTCCCTCGGATTGCTAGGTCCGACGTTAGGGAGAGGCGGTGGCGGCGGCGGGATCGAACAGTCAGAACACTTCCGTCAAAATCCTTGCGGAACTCTTCCGTCGCCCTCTCTCTCTCGTAACAGATTGCCAAAGAAAATGGGGATCATAGCCTTAGGTCAAATAGAATCCTATCTTTTTATACCCAGCGAGAAAGAGAGAGTCTATCCGCACACCCACGATTTAACTGAATTAATAACCTGCGTTTCAACAAACAAGCTACATTAGTCGTTCGACAAATTGGCTTCAGAAGCCATTCGACGAATTGTATGCAGAAGTCGTTCAACAAAAGGCTACATTAGCCGTTCGACGAATTGGCTACAGAAACCGTTCGACAAAATGGCTGCAGAAGCCGTTCGACGAACATGCTACAATAGCCGTTCGACGAATTAGCTGTAGAAGCCGTTCGACGAACAGGCTACATTAGCCGTTCGACGAATTGGCTGCAGAAGCCGTTCGACGAACATGCTATATTAGCCATTCGACAAATTGGCTGCAGAAGCCGTTCGACGAACAGGCTACATTAGCCGTTCGACGAATTGGCTGCAGAAGCCGTTCGACGAACAGGCTACATTAGCCGTTCGACTAATTGGCTGCAGAAGCCGTTCGACGCATTATTAATTCGTCGAACGAACTTTAATACTCTTCCTCCAATTTCTCTTAACACTCTTATGTGTGACCCCGTAGGCTCATATCGCGTTGGCAGTGAGATAGATATTTGACTACTTCCAGATCACCATGGAAACACCAACAGTCTCCCACTTGATCTTGAACGTATCAAATAAAAGTCTCACAAACAATGAGGGGCATCTAGCAATGCATCATTGCGACCCAAGCAATAAGTGTTCTTAACTCAACAAGCCTGTCTTGACCAATGTATCAGTGTCGTCATGTCCCTTTGTCCATTACATCCGGATAGAACTAGAGGCATGGACCATGTCACCCTCATAATTGTTCAATCCTAATTCCTTGATCTAGAATAGACTGTCTGAAATTGGTGAGGATAATATCACATATTGTCTCATCCAAGCATGGCCATGCATTTCCCAGTCTGATTCCATCAAGGGGCCCATGGATGTAACTCCTGACATATAGGAGGACAAATCCCATATCTGCCCCACACAAACACGCAAATGAATCTTAACATACCCAATAACCACCCTTATCATCAACCTTTCTCAAGAAAGACTTTAGATGGAATCAAAGTACGCTCTTCCTCACTTGATGAATGCTGTGACTTCAGGTCGAAGAACCACAAACACCATTGTCATATGAGACCTACTTGTGACACGTTCATATAACAATCCACACAGTAGTCTCATGATGGGTCTGTCCAGTACAACTTGTTCACTAACAAGTACCCATGTGATGAATTGATATCACAATATCATGACCTGTAAAAACTAGTCATCAGTCAACGCATATGCTAGTCTTTATGTATCATCATCGCCCTGGAATTCTAAGATGATACAACGACCAGGGACAATTTAAGAATGAAGCTTCTTATGAACATAGGCCCTCACATTCAAGTCACGTACTTGAATTCCTATGGAAGCAAACATTCTAAGGGAATTTATTATGCTAATTAATCTATCAGTAGAAACATTTGACATAATAAAAGAACTTGCCATAAATGTAAAATGATACAAAAAGTACTATATTCATCACATGAATGGACAACAACCGACAAATACAATCCACAAGACTCCAACTAGAGACGATCATTTAGGTATCTAATACCCAATGACTAGTATGACCATCATGCTTTCTCTGTGCAAGAGGCTTCGTCAGTGGATCCACAATATTTTCTTCAGTCGGTACTCTGCATATGCTCACATCTCCTCGATCGACAATCTCTCGAATAAGATGGAACCGCCGAAGTATGTGCTTGGAGCGCTGATGAGATCTAGGTTCCTTAGCTTGTGCAATGGCACCGTTATTGTCACAGTAGAGAACTACGAGATCAACAATGCTAGGAACTACACCAAGCTCGCTGATGAATTTCCTAATCCACACAGCCTCCTTCGCCAAATTTGCAGAAGCGATATACTCGGCATCAGTCATAGAATCAGCAACTGTCTCTTGCTTGGAACTCTTCCAACTTACAGCTCCTCCATTAAGGCAAAATACAAAGCCTGATTGGGACTTTGAATCATCCCTATCAGTTTGGAAGCTTGCATCCGTGTAACCATTTACACTGAGCTCTTCCTCTCCATCATACACCAAAAATAAATCCTCAGTACTTCTCAAGTACTTCAGGATATTCTTGACGGCTATCCAGTGACCATCACCAGGATCAGACTGATACCTGCTCGTCATGCTCAAAGCATAAGAGACATCGGGTCGAGTACATAACATTGCATACATGATTGATCCAATTACCGAAGCATATGAAATCAACTTCATGCGGTCCTTATCTTCCAAAGATTTTGGACACTGGTCCTTAGAGAGACTCACACCATGAGACATGGGTAAGAATCCTTTCTTGGACTCAAGCATGTTGAACCGTTTCAACACTTTCTCAATGTATGTACTCTGGGTCAAACCCAACAACTTCTTCGATCTATCTCTATAGATCTTAATACCAAGTATATAAGTTGCTTCACCCAAGTCCTTCATAGAAAAGCAGTCCCTTTGCCTGTTCTTAACAGCTTGCAGGGTTGGAATGTCATTTCCGATCAATAATATGTCATCTACATACAATATCAGGAAAACGACAATGCTCCCACTAGTCCTCTTGTAAACACAAGGTTCATCCTCGTTTTTGATGAAACCAAACTCTTTGATTTTCTCATCAAAATGAAGACTCCAACTTCGAGAAGCTTGTTTCAACCCATAAATGGATCGATTTAACTTGCATATTTTAGTGGCTTTATTTGGAGATTCAAAACCCTCGGGTTGTGTCATATACACTTCCTCAAGGAGGTTTCCATTAAGGAAAGCCGTTTTGACATCCATTTGCCAGATCTCGTGGTCATAATACGCAGCAATAGCAAGTAGAATTTTGATGGATTTGACCATGGATAAAGGGGAAAAGGTCTCATCATAGTCAACACCATGAATTTTCCTAAAACCTTCAGCCACCAGCCGGCCTTTGAATGTCTATACATTCCCATCCATGTAGTCTTCGTCTTGAAGACCCACTTGCACCCTATGGGTCATACCCCTTCAGGTGGTTCCACCAAGGTCCAAACTTGGTTTGAATACATGGAGTCCATTTCAGATTTCATGGCTTCAAGCCACTTCTCGGAATCAGGTCCACATATAGCTTTTTGATAGGTTGCAGGCTCATCATCATGATCCATAAGCAACACATTACCTATTTGAGACATGAGAAATCCATATCTCTCAGGCTCAAATCTTGGTCTATCAGATCTACGCAGGACTTATGTTTCTTTAGCAGGCTCTCTAGCTACAACATCTTGTAGTCCTTGCTCAGGTTCTAAAATCGGTTCATCTATTATTTGTGGTTCTTGAACTTCTTCAAGTTCCACCTTTGTAGTCTTCCTGGATAAGAACTCTTTCTCCAAAAAGACCTCAGTCCTTGCGACAAACACTTTGCCTTCAGATGGTAGGTAGAAATAGTATCCTTTGGTTTCCCTGGGATACCCCACTAGATAACACTTATCTAACTTGGGTTCCAGCTTATCAGGCATTTGACATCGTACGTATGCCTCACAACCCCAAATCTTAATAAAAGACATACTAGGACGCTTCCCAGTCCATATCTCATATGGTGTCTTTAGAACCATTTTGGTTGGAGCACGATTTAATGTGAGTGCAGCAGTCTCTAAAGAAAATCCCCAAAAGGAAACGGGCAAATCTGCATGACTCATCATCGACCGCACCATGTCTAATAAGGTACGATTCCTCCTCTCAGACACACCATTATGTTGTGGTGTTTCGGGAGGAGTGAGCTGTGATACTATACCACATTCTCTCAGATGATCACGAAACTCATGACTCAGATATTCGCCACCTCGATCAAATTGGAGTGCTTTTATTCTCTTTCCCAGTTGGTTCTCTACTTCATTTTTATAATCTTTGAACTTTTCAAAGGTTTCGGATTTGTTCTTCATAAGAAACACATATCCGTATCTACTGAAATCATCAGTGAATGTAAGGAGCTTGGACATACCTCTAGCCATAGAACTCATGGGTCCGCATACATCACTATGTATGATACCCAAAAGATCACTAGCCCTCTCACTACAACTAGTAAAAGGGGCCTTTGTCATCTTGCCTAATAAACATGACTCGCATCTCTCAAATGATTCATAATCAAATGAATCCAATAGTCCATCTTTATGGAGCTTGGATATGCGTTTCTCATTTATATGTCCTAGACGACAGTGCCAGAGATATGTAGGATTGGTGTCATTAGTTTTTAGTCGTTTGGTATTTTCTATGTTATAGATTGGATGATTTATGTTCAAAACATACAAACCATTAAACATTTGAGCAACGCCATAACAAACATCATTCTTAAATATAGAACAATAATTGTTCTTAATAATTAAAGAAAAACCATTCATGTCCAAACATGAAATAGAGATGATGTTTCTAGTTATAGCAGGAACAAAATAACAATTATCAAGTTCAATAACGAGCCTAGTGGGCAATGAAAGACGATACAATCCTACGGCAATGGCAGCAACTCTTGCTCCATTTCCTACGTGTAGGTCCACCTCTCCTTTACCTAGCTGTCTTCTCCTTGTTAGTTCCTGCACATTCGTAAAATGTGAGAACCTCACCCGGTATCCAATACCCAAGAAGAAGGAGCAGACATGTTAATTTCAATAACAAAAATACCTGAAGTGGAAGTCACACTTCCCTTCTTCTTCAGATACTCGAGGTAGAGGGGGAAATTCCTCCTCCAATGCCCTGCCTTCCCGCAGTGGTGGCAATTTCCTTCTTTAGCTAATCCCTTCTTTTTCAGTGTTGAATACTTTGGATCTAGGCTAGTCATAGGTCCCACCTTAGACTTCCTGAATCCTTTGGCCTTGCCCTTGCTTTTTGCACCATCAGTATGGGGCTAGCAGGCTTGGTCTTCTTCATGTTATTTTTGGAAGTTCTTAACATGCCTAGGAGCTCGGGCAATGTCTTATCTATCTCATTCATGTTATAGTTCAAGACAAAATGCTCGTAACTATCCGGCAACGATTGCAGGATCATATCAGTAGCCAACTCTTGGCTTAAAGCAAACCCCATTCTCTGAAGGTTCTCAATGTACCCAATCATTTTGAGTACATGAGTTCCCACTGGGTCTCTTGCTCCCATTTTACACTGAAAGAAAGCCTTAGTGATGTCGAACCTCTCTTGCCAAGCCTGCCCTTGGAACATTTTCTTCAGGTGCTCGATAATCTCAAAGCCACACATGGTCTCATGTTGCTTCTGAAGCTCAGAGGTCATGGTAGCGAGCATGAGGCATTCTACATCAAGGGATTCATCTTGATATTTCTTGTAAGCATCTTTGTCGGCACAGGTTGAGTTCCCGGTCGGCACAGGTGGGGGTCCTCTTCCAAGATATGGAGCTTACGCTCTTGCTTGAGAACAATTCTCAAATTTCTATACCAGTCAAGGAAGTTCGTCCCATTGAGCTTGTACTCCTCAAGGATAGCTCTCAGGGACAACGTGGAGTGCAATGTATTTGCCATGAATTTGTACAATGAATTTGCAAAAACATTTTAGTACTATATTTCAAGATACAACTTTTATTTAATAAGGACTTTTATTAAACACTCCCACTATTTTATTCAAATTGACAACCCTTTATATCAATTCGGAGAGTTTATGCGAGCTACTCTCTTAGTGGACAAGATCCGTATTTCACCAACACAACGAGTCCGCTTTGGCGTTCCTCTCATAATGCGGTTATTTAGGTAGGCAACACTTGCCAATTGCATCTCTATGCAACTCTTGTATGATTGGTGAATAACTATTTATTTGCATCCATCATATGGTGCATGTCAACCCAATGCTTCTAGGCACTCAACTTTTGAGGTCACCTAGTTAAGTTAAACCCGATGTCGATAGTGGGATATCACAATTATCCGCTTACACCCTAACCAAGATATATTAATGCACCTTGCTTTGGCAAGCCCACATTTCATCGATCGAGGCAGGAAGAGTGTCATCCAACGGAAAGCTTCCGCATACTTAATATTGAATAAGGGATTTTTATGTAAAATTGATTAACGATTAATCAAAGTGCACATTCTCATAATTACATCAATCACAAACCAAATACATCCCAGATGTGCACAAAAATGAGAATTATCAACGCTTTAATAGAAAGGGCTAAATCTGAGCATTTAGAACATTTCTAAATCTTCTGATTTACACGCATTTGACACAGCCACAAACAACTCCAATTATGCAGTAGACAAGCTCGTCTCTCAATGTTAGATTCAAAATTTAAGACATTTGGCTTCACAAACCAATTAGAGGGACGGTTACTGCACAGGAGAAATAATTTCTGAAACAATGAAATCGCAATTTTTGAAACAATTTCTGAAAACAGATTTCTGAAATCAATTGTAGAACAAATTTCTGAAAAAAAATTCTGAAATCCACTTCAGAACAAATTTCTGAAAAACAGATTTCTGAAATCAATTTCAGAACAAATTTCTGAAAACAATTTCTTAAAAAAAACTTTCTAAAAACTGTTTCAGAACAATTTCTGTAAACACAAATCAGAAAACTAAAACCATTTCAGGAACCTAGCTCTGATACCACTGTTGGGTTTTCTTAATACCATTTCGTAAATGATAATAATAGCATATGAAATATACGCAGCGGATATAACTAGAACAACCCAAAACAGTTATAAGGAACTTGCGATTTCATGGTTTCAAGAAATTTAAACAACTTCCACAATAAATGGCAGGAATTATACCTGTATGGGGTTGAGTCTAAACTCAACCAAGGTGCTCCAATGGCAGTTCCAGAACAAAATTTCTTGAGTTCCAAGCGCCGAAATAACTTCTGCGCCTCTATAGGAAATCCACACGATTGAGAAGAACCCCGAACTTCTTGTCCAACAGGAAGTGGGTCGGAGAAGAAATGCTCTTTACATCTCCCTCAGACTGCTAGGTCTGACGTCAGGGAGAGGCGGCGGCGGCGGGATCGTACAGTCGGAACACTTCCATCAAAATCCTTGCGGAACTCTTCTGTCGCCCTCTCTCTCTCGAAACAGATCGCCAAAGAAAAGGGTATCGCACCCTTAGGTCAAATAGAATCGTATCCATTTATACCCAGCGAGAAAGAGAGAGTCTATCCGCACACCCATGATTTAACTGAATTAATAATCTGCGTTCGACAAACAGGTTATATTAGCCGTTTGACAAATTGGCTTCAGAAGCCGTTCGACGAATTATCTGCAGAAGTCGTTCGACAAACATGCTACATTAGTCGTTCGACGAATTGGCTGCAGAAGTCGTTCAACGAAATGGCTGCAGAAGCCGTTCGAAGAACAGGCTACATTAGCCGTTCGACGAATTGGCTGCAGAATCCGTTCGACGAACAGGCTACATTAGCCGTTCGCCGAATTGGCTGCAGAAGCCGTTCGACGAACAGGCTACATTAGCCGTTCGATGAATTGGCTGCAAAAGCCATTCGACGAACAGGCTACATTAGCCGTTCGACAAATTGGCTGCAGAAGCCGTTCGACGAACAGGCTACATTAGCCGTTCGACGAATTGGCTACAGAAGCCGTTCGACGAACAGGCTACATTAGCCGTTCGACGAATTGTCTGTAGAAGCCATTCAACGAACAGGCTACATTAGCCAATCGACAAATTGGCTGCAGAAGCCGTTCGACGAACAGGCTACATTAGCCGTTCGACGAACAGGCTACATTAGTCGTTCGACGAATTGGCTGCAGAAGACGTTCGACGCATTATTAATTCGTCGAACGAACTTTAATACTCTCCCTCCAATTTCTCTTAACACTCTTATGTGTGACACCGTAGGCTCATATCGCGTTGGCAGTGAGACAAGATATTTGACTACTTCCAGATCACCATGGAAACACCAACAATCTTATGATTACACGCCCTTGGTCACGGGCGTGTCCTAGGGCGTGTAATGCAAAATTTTCCAAACTTGTCCCAAAATTATGCAAAAATACAAGTAAACTAAATTTGAAACAAATTTTATAAAAGAACTATTTATAAGAAAAATTTGACATGATTTTTTTAATATTAAATAATTATTAAAATTTATACTAAAAAGGTTATATAAAAATAACTTATCAAATACCCCCATACTTGATGTTTTGTTATTCCAGAGCAAAAGTGTAAGACATAATTCATATGACATTCATAAAATTTTTTAATTATAAACTAAATTTTCATTTAAACCAAAAGTTAGGTTAAGAATAAATTCTAGGAGGGATTAAGTCCTAAATTATGATGTTCATGTGAAAAGAGAGGAAGTGTTTAGGCTTGGACTTCTCGAAATAACTAATTAGCAAACAAAATTGTAGAAATTATAAAAGTAAATTAGATTAAAATTATATGAACTTTATCTTAAAAGAAACTTAAGGAAAAATATCCTACTAAATATTGCTCTCTCCATAATTTAAAGTAAATCTAGATCAATGATAATTGTCTAGGGGGGGGGGGGGGGGGGGGGGGGGGGGGGGGGGGGGGGGGGGGGGGGGGGGGGGGGGCACAAATTTTGGCATAAGAAGAGATCTTTGAAACTCAAAATTTATTTTCTAATTTGTATATGTTTAGGAGTATTGAATTTTATCCTCTTACTCCATGTCATATAATCTTTTAAAAATTCTCTTCTAATCAAAAACCAAAATGTATATGTTTAGGAGTAATGAATTTTATGCTCTTACTCCATGCCATATAATCTTTTAAATGATTTTGGGTGCATATGTTTAGGGAATAATGAATTTTATCCTCTTATTCCCATGACATATGATCTTTTAAAACACTTTTTTTATGCCATCAAAAGAGGTGGGTAGAAAAATTTCTAACTTATAAATTAAATTATATTGAGAACAAATTCTAGTAAATTTAAATTTCCTAAGATCTAAAAAAGCTAGAAGCAAATATAATAGAAATCTAAAGAGGTTTAGCAAATTTACTACAAAACGAAGCCATTTAAAATAAAAAGAGAAGTCATGCAAAAACAATTCTCTAATCAAGCTCAAATCATAAATTGATTCTTAAAACAAGATACCTAAAATTTAGATTTAACAAACTATAATAAACAAAATTTTAGCCAATTAAAAACATAAAAATGCTTATAAATATTCTCAACTAAATTTCTAAGAAATCACAAAAACAACAAGTAGGGGCTTTATAAAAGATTTGGTTTTTTGTTCTAAGTTTTTCATATATATATTTTTTGGAATTTTTGATATTATCTTTTTTTTAGATTTTTGATAATGAAAGAAAGGAAACTAGTTTTAAATTTAAAATTTTTTGTTAACTCTTGGACATCCCGAGGTATACCCCATGAAGGGTTCTCAACGGTACTAGTAGGTGAGATGGGATGATAGCCCAAACCTCCCTTTCCAAGATTTAAATTTCTAATTTTCTAATATTTTTTTTTGAGAATTTTTGAGTTTTAAAAGTGCTTGAATAAAAAGAAGACATAAGAAATTTTGTTTTGAAAAGTTTTCTAATTTTAAAACTATATTTTAAGAACTATTTACACCCCCATACTTAAAGTTAATCATTGTCCCAAATGTTTAAAACTATGTATGAAGTAAAAGAAAAAGAAAAAGCAAATAATGTTCAAGACAAGGCAAAAAGGAATACAAAATAAGAGAAATAGGAAGAAGGGCTTCCCTAATTTTGAAGTTGCGGGGGAAGCGGCGGCTACCTACAAAACATGTTAGAAGAAAAGGAAAAACAACAAAAAGATAACTTTGTGGTGCCTACCAAATGCTCTTTGTTTAAGGTCGTGTAGCTTGACCCAATTGACATTCACATTATTGGTGGAAGGAATATTGATTCACTCTTCTCGTTAGCTAGATCCAGATATAACTTAAGATGGTGACCATTTACTTTGAAGGAACCTCTTTCCGGGTGGGAAATTAGAACTGTCCCATAGGACCAAACCTTGTTAACGATAAAGGGTATGGACCATCGAGATTTTAACTATCCCGGAAAAAGGCGAAGACGGGAATTATAAAGGAGGACGAGATCGCCCGGCGAAAAAGTTTTTGAAATTTTTATGTGTTTATCATGATAAAACATTGTTCGCTCCTTATATAATTTGTTGCTCTTATACACATTCGCTCGCCACTCATCTAATTCGTTCATTTGAAATTTCCTTTGTTCGGCCGCTAACGTAGAATCGAGATTTAAAAATTTAAGCGGCCAAAATGCGCGGTGCTCTAATTCGACTGGAAGGTGGCAATCCTTGCCATAAACCAATCGATACGGACAACTGATAGAGGTCTTGTATGTCGTTCGATAGGCCCATAACGCGTCATCGAGCTTAAGCGCCCAATCCTTTCGATTAATAGAAACAATTTTTTCTAATATCCACTTTAATCTCGATTCACGATTTCGACTAGGCCGCTCGTTTGTGGGTGATAAGAAGTGGATAGTTTGTGCGTGACACCATATTTTGCTAAAATTTTCGTGAATTGGCTATTGCAAAAATGGGTGCCCCAATCACTAACTATCGCGCGCGGCGTGCCAAATTGAGAGAATAATTTTTTTAAGAAAATTATGATAACTCTCGCATCGTTAGTGGGGAGAGCTTGCGCTTCCGCCCACCTCGACACGTAGTCGCCCGCAACTAGAATATACTTGTTTGAAAAAGAGGAAGTGAGAGGACCAACAAAATTGATACCCTAAAGGTCAAAAATTTCACATTCTAAGAAAATATTTTGGGGCATCTCATCCCGGCAGGAGATGTTCCCCGACCGCTGGCAGCTGTCGCAAGTAATCACATGGGTGTGAGCATATTTGAAGAGCGTGGACCAATAAAAGCTCGCCTCCAGCTCCTTCCTCACAGTTCGGTTTGCTAGATAATGATCACCGGCTGGTCCTTCATGACAATGCTGTAAAATTTTTAGACCGTCCTCACTCGAGACACATCTTCTTAATACCTGATCCGTGCAGACACGGAATAGAAAGAGGTCCTCCCAAACGTAATTCTTTAAATCAGAAAAGAATTTCTTCTTTCGCTAACTCGAGAATTCTTTTGGTAGGACCAGGGCAACTAAATAGTTAGCCAAATCCGTGAACCAGGGGGTGGAAGAGGTTATTATATTTTCGAGAGAAAGGAGGCGTTATTCAGGGAATTTATCATTACTATCGGCTTCTATTAATGCTTCTGTAGCAGGATTTTCTAAACGGGAAAGATGGTCTGTAAGATCCCAGTTTTCAAGTGCACTGAATTCAAAAGGTTTTGAAGTCTTGGAGCTAGTGCAAGGCGCTAGTGCTAGATTCGGAGGTAACTGGAAAGGACTTATGTGTGTCGTCGACGAGTCGACGAGTCGACAGGATCAGGAGTCGATCGATGGGATCAGGGACCGATAGATGGGAGCTAGCACCAGGCACTAATTTTAGCACCGATGCTAGTTCTAGCATTGGCAGTAGCTCTTATCGTCAAAATTAGTAGCATATCGACGAAGGAACTTTTGTGTATCATTGAAAACATCAAGACGCCTCGTCGAATGCTAGCATCGGCGGTAACACTAGCGCTAGCGGTAGCTTTCTCGACGATTGTGTCCCGATGAATGTATTCCGACGAACCATGTTGAACACAAGTGAATTCCTCGATGAATAATAGCACAGGTGGTAGCGCTAGTGCTAGCGGTAGTGTCCTAAAGCGGTACCAAATTTGGGCTAGCGCCATGCGCTAGTAGCTAGCGCCTACGGTAGCGGAAAAGTTAATATGGGCTGGTTTATGGCTTTCCTTCTCATTTTTTGAGGAATCCTCTGCCTTTCTAAGAGAGGTAGGCTGAGATCTTGGGAAGGAGACCAGTTGGGATGAATATACAATGGAGATCCTCCATGCTTGTGCCATCGTCGACTCCGTGGAGAGGAAGCTATTTCAGCAAGTTCCCTCGGAATCAAGTGCAGATATATAGCACCAAAACGAGCGCCGAGGGTAACGATTCTCCTCCCTAATCTTAGGACATGTGTTTCCTTTGATTTGCATGCTTTGGAAGACTTCTACTAATTAGTAGATGGGTTCTTCTGGTGGGTTGATGTTATCCCCACATGATTTGCATTTAGAGTTCAAAATCAAAGTACAGACATAGGCATGCTGTGTGAAGCCCATCAGGACAGGTTGGTCTGGATTGGTGATGTTGCTTGTTGCGTGCTAGAGAAGACTCCTTGCTATATGTTGTGTTTTTTGAGTTCTGAGTATTGAGTGCTGCGAGGAGCTTTGGAGGGGTTTCCCAGACAATACCCGGAAAAAGGTAGCAGAACTGAGTTCTGGTACTAGCGTCGGGCGCTAGCGTTAGCGCCGATAGTAGTGCCAGTGATCCTTGATATTGCGCGGTTTGATGGTCAGTGGCCCTGGGGGCCAGGGCGATGACCCTGTTGTTGGATCGGTCGGCGCCCTTAGAGGGGGAGGGGGTGAATAAGGGTTTTAAAAACTTATATTACATTTTGGAGTACTTGAAATAATAAGAGATCAAAAAAGTGATTTTGAATAAATTTCTAAATTCTTTTATAATGAAAGAGAGGATAATAAACAATTTAGAGAAATAAAGATCAAATCAATTTTATTACACAAAGAGAGACATGATTATTATTAATAAAATTGATTACAAAATTCGATTTCAATGACGCTAGAAATCAAGGCAAAATATGAAAGACTCTTTTTGTTTTCTATACCGACTTGTATCCCCACAAACTGGTTAGCTTTAGCCGATCCTTCCCCGGATATGGCCTCAAGCCGTTCTAATCCAATCGTTCCCTACATATGGCCTCGAGCACCCCATAGATCTATACCCTAGACCTAGTCGCCAACACGAGGCTAATTTCTATCATAATTCCTACCCAGACCTAGTAGCCAACACGAGGCGAGTTCACTAAATGATTACAAGAAAGATGTGAAATAAATAACAATAATATAAAAACTACCTATTTGGATCTCAAGGAGAAGTAGACGAAGACCCACAGAGTATGATCGTAGTCGATGCGGTCTTTCTTCATGATGATGATGCGTGTTGAAATCTTCTCCATAGATCTTCTTAAGCCTTCATGGATTTGTGGGAGTATCTCTCTGAACCTTCCTCTATATTATGTGGCACGAAGCTCTGGAATTTGGGAGTGTGAGAGGATGAGGAAGACGGATCCAAGGGGTCCTTTTTATAGCCTTGGAGCTAGCGCCTGCGCTATCGCTACCGCCGGCGCTATCCCAGTTTAGGAAATATCCCGGCGATAGCGCCGACTTCCTTCCTCTATTTCTTTGCGCTACCGCCGGTGCTATCAACTTCTGCCAACACTATCAACTACCGCAGGCGCTATCTGCCTTCTATATATGCATCCCGCCAGCTTGAATTTCACTTTTGCGCTTTCAGATGCTATCGCCGGCGCTATGAGCTACCGCCTGCTCTAACAGCTACCGCCTGCTCTAGCGGCCATGTTGGAATTTTGGCTTCAAATTTGGGCGCAACCTTCTTATGTTATCCTTGAGTCATGTGGACTTGTTTTCCTGCACACTTAAACACACAAGATCAAATACACATAGGATTTGTTATTCTCAAACCTAGGAGATGCGGAAGACCAAGTTTCAACAAACTCCCCCTTTTGATAATAATAAATTCATTAATGATAAATCAGAGCATTAATATATAAGCATGATGAAACTTACTTGTGTGTGTGTGAGAGTAATGACTTAGGATAATTATCGATTTTAGTATTTAGAATTGCCCCCCCCCCCCCTAAATACATGCTCCCCCTAAGTGAATGATCCCCTAATATGTAAGCTATCATCTTAATTAATCATGTTAGTTTTCCATTTTGATAGCGGATTATATTTATCATGTTAGTTCTCCCCCTTTTATTATTAGCAAAAGTGGGTAAGGAAGCAAAACACATATAAGTAATGATAATAACATAAGTCATGATCGAGCTTTTGAGAGGAAAGGAAATGATAAGGAGTTTTATAATAATTTTTATAGAAATAAATCAGAGTTTTAGCATAAGTATTTTCATAGAAATAAATCAGAGTTTTTAGCATAAAGATGAACAAAATAACATTTGCCAAGTACTCAACATTATCATGTTAGTTCTTCCCTTTATATAAGAGTTTTAAGCAAAAAAAAATAATGATTTCCAAGTAACCAATCTACCCAGACAGTATCTCTACACCCTAGCCCCGTACAAAATGACAGATGGTCATGAGGAGCTGCATACATGTCGTAGGTTGGGGTGTTAGTCTCATACACAAACACTAGACAAAACTCAACCTAGCACTCTTCCCCCCCCCCCCCCCCCTAGTGCCTCGCAAGTCCCACTGGAACCCTCCCTGGTTAAGGACAAGACATGACATAGAGGTCAGGTTATCTAATGCTTACAACCCTACGCCCCCGCTATGGTGAGGTATGTAATCATGGGATAATAATCATTGGAAAACATTAAGCATTTGAATCTAATGATAAGTTTATAGCCTATGTGTTTATATTTTTATTTGAATTAAAAAAAAAGACTCACATACCTATTTTGAAATCCATTAACGAATCAGAGTTTTTAGCATACAAATGATATTCGTGTTAGAACAACCAATATAAATTCTACCAAGCAAGTCTACCATTTGTTGAAAAGGAATTTTGAGATTTAAGACTTTGATATAAGCATGAAGGAGCAAGGTAAAAAATATATGGTGATGATGCGGAAGACTTATAGAAATACAACAAACATCCTTTTGTTATCAGGATTATTTATAAGAAGAGATATGAGTTAAATTCAAAAAGGAAGATGTTTTTGTAAATCATTTTTCATTAAAGATCTTTAAGTTTGACAAATAAAGTAACCAAGCATGAAAGAAGGATATAAAAAAGAAACTACTACAATGTGATTGTAATTCGCAAATTCAAATCATACCAAAATTGTAGAAAGCATGCTACGTTATCTAGTGCATTTATATATAAAGAATAGTATAAAATTAGCATTAGAATCCAATACTCATGAGAAGAAGTGTTATGGAAGATAATGATGTGCACAAAAGTGTATTTTGAAACTAGTAAACAAATGTTATAATATAAAATGCAAGACAAGTGTAGAGTAAAGTGCACAATAAAACACAAATAAGATTACTTCCACACACTTTTAATGCACATAAAAAATGTACAACTACCAAGGTGCTTTGCACACACAATGCTCATTAAGACTTATCAGGGTGCAAAGTAGTGCTTGGGGGATCACACAATTTTATTTTTCAATATCAATTTTTTTTTATCCGGTGTACTTAAGAATAAGTGGTTTTTTTTTAAAAAAAATGAAGGTTTGCACAAGACACTTTACTAATCTTTCAAAGGTGCTCAACCTCACAACACTTATTAAGACTTATCAGGAGGTTCAAGTAGTGCTTGGTGGAGTTATCTTTCTCAATTAATTTCATGATTTTTTTGTACAAAGTAATCTGGTTACACTTGCTTTGCAAACCAATTGAATTATGAAAGTACAACCACTTTTATTAATTTTTAAGAGTGCAAATAAATGTAGTATAGATAAAATACTTGTGCAAATTTTAATTCATTGTACAATTACAATACACAAGCAAGCATTCTTAGATTAAAAGCATATGTAAACTTTGCCAAAATAAGTGAGTGAATGAGTATCATTATCAACCATAAAACATTTACTCATACTTAGAGGTGTTGGACATGTGTGTCACATCCCTTTGTTTGAGAATAACAAATCCCAAATTGTATTTGATCTTGCGTGTCATGTATTTAGAGTGTGCAGGAACTATAGGTGCAATACTTCACAGGTAGAAAACAAATTGGAAAAGGCTCTCTGGAAATTGTGCTAACGCTCGCGTTAGTTGTTAACACCCAGCGTTAGCAAACCGTTGAGAAGCAAAACCGCTGAGATGGCGTTCGACAAAATCTGAACTGAACTTCGCTCGACGAATTGGAGCGTTCAATGAACTCTGAAGGCGCTCGACGAAACCTGAAGGAATCTGCGTTCGACGAAATCTGAACTGAACTGCGATCAACAAATTGTTTCATTCGACGAAATTGCCTGCGCTCGACAACAGTGCGCCCGACAAACTGCGTTCGACGAACTCAGAGTTCTATTCGATGAAATTGCCTGCGCTCGACGAAATTGCGCTTGACAATCTGCGTTCGACGAACTTGGAGTTTAATTCGACGAACTGTGCCTGCGCTCGACGAAATTGCGCTCAACAATCTGCGATCAACGAACTTGGATTTTGGTTCGATGAACTGAGCCTGCGCTCGACAAAATTGCACTTGACAAACTGAGGTCGACGAACTATGAGTTCCATTCGACGAAATTGATTTCGTTCGACGAACTTGGTTTCTGCCACGATCTCGGCGGTTTTGCACGATCCTGATGGTTGCGGTTTTTCCGTTCGACGAAGGTGCGTTCGACGAAGGTGCGTTCGACGAAGGCGTTTTTGACAAAATCAGTCCCGTTCGACGAAATTTGGGTCTCTCACGCTCCATACACGATTCACTAACACCGTACACGATTCACTAACATCGGGCGGTAACCTTAAAACATTTACTCAACCATAAAACATTTACTCATACTTAGAGGTGTTGGACATGTGTGTCACATCCCTTTGTTTGAGAATAACAAATCCCAAATTGTATTTGATCTTGCGTGTCATGTATTTAGAGTGTGCAGGAAATATAGGTGCAATACTTCACAGGTAGAAAACAAATTTGAAAAGACTCTCTTGAAATTGTGCTAATGCTCACGTTAGTTGTTAATGCCCAGCGTTAGCAAACCGTTGAGAAGCAAAACCGCTGAGATGGCGTTCGACGAAATCTGAACTGAACTGCGCTCGACGAATTGGAGCGTTCAATGAACTCTGAAGGCGCTCGACGAAACCTGAAGGAATCTGCGTTCGACGAAATCTGAACTGAAATGCGATCGACAAATTGTTTCGTTCGACGAAATTTCCTGCACTTGACAACAGTGCGCCCGACAAACTGCGTTCGACGAACTCGGAGTTCTATTCGACGAAATTGCCTGTGCTCGACGAAATTGTGCTCGACAATCTGCGTTCGACGAACTTGGAGTTTAATTCGACGAACTGTGTCTGCGCTCGATGAAATTGCGCTCAACAATCTGCGTTCGACGAACTTGGATTTTGGTTCGATGAACTGATCCTGCGCTCGACGAAATTGCAATTGACAAACTGAGGTCGACGAACTATGAGTTCCATTCGACGAAATTGATTTCGTTCGACGAACTTGGTTTCTGCCACGATCTCGGCGGTTTTGCACGATCCTGATGGTTGCGGTTTTTTTCGTTCGACGAAGGTGCGTTCGACGAAGGTGCGTTCGACGAAGGTGCGTTCGACGAAGGCGTGTTTGACAAAATCAGTCACGTTCGACGAAATTTGGTTCTCTCACGCTCCCGACTTTATGCACGATGTAAGCAACTGTCGTACACGATTCACTAACACCGGGCGGTAACCTTAACGCCGCGCGTTAGCTCCAATGGTTATTTAACAAGGCCTGATCTCGTTTGTTGAAAATGGATTGCTGGGAGTATTATTGAAGGCTTTATTCCAGAAATTTGAGAGAGATTCCAGAGAGAATATTTGTGCCAAAACTCCATTGA
The DNA here is from genome assembly GCA_033032865.1 of Dactylorhiza incarnata. Lineage (NCBI taxonomy): Eukaryota > Viridiplantae > Streptophyta > Magnoliopsida > Asparagales > Orchidaceae > Dactylorhiza > Dactylorhiza incarnata. The sequence continues at coordinate 9,981,908 of JAWHQI010000009.1, read as the reverse complement.
TATTATACTGAAAAAGTAGGATCTCCCACTAAAAGCTTAAGGAGAATTCTGGAGGAGGACTACGTCATGCTACATCCGAAGGACGATCGCTTCGACCTCGCTCATACTACAGTGATCCTTCATCTCCGACTTCAGAAGATCTCATATAGGGAGCTTTATTATTATTGTGTTTACTTTCATTCCATATATTTTTGTAACCGTTTAGAGAATTCGCCTTGTGTTGGCGACTAGGTCTGGTTAGGACTTAGGGAGGAATTCACCTTGTGTTGGCGACTAGTTCTAGGTGATTAGATCTAGGGGTGCTCGAGGCCATATCCGGGGAAGGATTGGATAGAGCGGCTTGAGGCATTATCTGGGGAAGGATAGGCTAAAGCCAACCGGTTTGTGGGGATACAAGTCGGTATAGAAAAGGAAAAATTGTTTTATTTTGTACGCCTCCGATTTCAAGCGATTTTGAAATCAAATTTAAGTAAACACTTTTTTTTATATAATATAATCATGTCTCTTTTTGTGTTTAATTGACTTATATCATTTGGCGTAAGTTATAAAATTCCAAATTACAATTGTTTCTTCCTTTAAGTTAAATTTTTATTTCATTCTAATTTCCTCTAAACGATTCGGTAAATCGTCCAAAAAATTAGAGTTTATTCCCTTATTCAACCCCCCCCCCCTAAGGCGCCAATCGATCCAACAAGTGGTATCAAAGCTAGGTTATTCCAAACGGTTTAAAAACCAGGAATAATGGCGTCTTATGATCTCGCTTTTTCCGAGGGTCAGGGAATTAGTAGACCTCCACTCTTTACCGGGTCAGATTATAATTACTGGAAAAATAGGATGAGATGTTTTCTTATGACCCTAGATATTGAGGTATGGAATATGGTATAAGAGGAATACTCTCCTCCTACATTTGTAGTTGGAGAAATAACATTAGATAAACCAAAAGATAAATGGGATGATAGGGATAAGCTAAAATGCAAAAATAATGCCAAGGCTATGAATCGTTTATTTTGTGCGTTAGGTAGAAATGAATTTAATAGAATTTCTGCATGTACTACTGCATATGAAATTTGGAATCATTTGGAAGTTACTCAAGAAGGTACTTCACAGGTTAAAGATTCAAAGCTTTTCCAACTTGAGTCGGAATATGAAAAATTCTGGATGGATCAAAGCTTTTCCAACTCGAGCTGAATATGAAAAATTTGGAATCATTTGGAAGTTACTCATGAAGGTACGCGCTTCACCAAGATCGTCAATCCCTCCAAAGCACTTGGAAATACCTTCTCCAACGGCGACTTGGTTCGAAAGATTATTTGTTCTCTTCCACCAAAATTCAACCCGAAGGTGACGGCCATTTCAGAATCGGACAATCTAAGAACGCTCCAAGTTGAGAGCCTCATTGGGAATCTCAAAACCCATGAGGTAGAACTCAAAATCAAATATGATGAATACAACAAGGAGCCAAAGAAGAAGGCGTTGGCACTAACATCAAAGAAGGAGTGCCAAGAGGATGAGGATGATGATGAAGAAAGCCTTTTGGTGAAGAATTTCCAAAAATTCATGCGAAATCCAGAAAGGAGAAACACTTTCCAGAAATTTATCCAAGAGGATGCAAGATGGAAAAGGTCATCCTCAGATAAGGAAAAAGAGAGCGACGATGAAGAAGAAAGACCTCCACCAGAGTGCTTTCATTGTAGGAAGACCGGGCATATTCGGAGCCAGTACCCAAAGTTCTTGAAGGAGAAGAAGGAAAAGCGGCACAAAGGGAAGGAGAAGAAGAAGGTACTAAAAGCTAGAACATGGGATGACTCCTCCTCCTCCTCCGAAGAATCAAGCGGGTCTTCATCAAGCAAAGATGAGGAAGCAAACATGTGCCTCATGGGACATGGAAATGGCGGCGATGACACCAGTGTTCTAAGCGACACTGAGGTAACTCCTCCCACTTATGATGAATTCTTTAATGAATTCCTTGAAACTTGCAAAGCTTTTGATAAAAATATGAAAGATAGTATTTTATTGAATCGTGATAATGAATCTCTTATTAAAGAAAATCAAAAGCTTTCCAAAAAGGTAATTGTTTTAGAAAAGAGAAAGGTTTCTTGCCAAGAGTGTGATCACTCTACTAAATTGGCAAAAGATATTAAAGAGTCACTTTCTAAAGCCCTCTATCATGCCAAAACTCTTACAAAATTGAAGGGGGAAATATAAAGGAAATTAGAAGCCTCACTTTTGCAAATCAAAAATAACAAAAAAGGTTTTGAAAATAAGTGTGTCATGCTTGTGAAAGAAAATTCTTCACTTAAAGCACAAGTTCATGATCTCACCATGGCCATTAAAAAATTTGGAATAGGCCAAAAATCACTGGAAATGATTTTAGGGTACCAGTGCCATGGTTATGGAAAATTTGGGCTCGGATATCGAGGAGAGGGATACCGCCCGGCGTTAGCTACTAACGCCAGCGCTAGCACCTCATACCAGAAACCTGAATTTTCTTTTTCAAAATGTTTTTCTTCTGTAAATCCAATTTCTTCCAGCAAGAAAATTTTCCAGAAAAGGGTCTCAACCCCTTTATTTTGTGTGCAAACTGTTATAGGTTAGGTCACACATCTAGTTCTTGCAGGAAAATAAAACAAAATACTTTAAAACAAATCTGGGTACCTAAGGCTTCCACTTATTCTATGGGTGGTACCACTTGGGTATCCGGATCTTTACTCTCATCTTCTTTCTAGATGTGCAGGCAGGCTAAGGACAATGAAGACGTGTGGTACTTGGATTCAGGATGCTCCAAGCACATGACGGGCAATAAAGCAATGTTCCTTAGCCTAAAAAAGAAGAAGGGAGGGATCGTGACGTTTGGTGATAATGGAAAAGGAAGGATCATGGGAATTGGTACAGTTGGTAACAAATCCTTTACTATATCTAATGTTCTTTATGTGAAAGGATTAAAACACAATTTAATTTCTATTAGCCAACAATGTGATAAAGGAATAGATGTGTTATTTAAATCTTCCACTAATCTATGCAAAATATCTAATCCTACTACAAAAGATATTTTACTAACTGCACCAAGAATACATAATGTTGATATAGTTTCTTTTCTTGATCTTTCTAAATCATCTATAAAATGTTTTAGCACTACAAATGATGAGTTAGAACTTTGGCATAAAAGACTAGGGCATGCTAGCACAAAGCTCATTGTTAAAATTTCCAAAAGTAATTTAATTAGAGGATTTCCTAGGTTAAATGGAACTTTACCTTCACTTTGTTCACCATGTCAAAAAGGTAAATTTTCTAGATCCTCTTTCAAAAGTAAAAATTTCATTTCTACTACAAGACCCTTGCAAATAATTCATATGGATCTTTTTGGTCCCGTTAGCACTGCATGTCTTGGTGGTAGATTATATACATATGTTTTAATAGATGATTTTTCAAGATATTGTTGGACATTATTTCTCTCTTCCAAATCCGATGCGTTTTGTGAATTTGCAAAATTATGTACTCGTATTCAAAATGAAAGTGATTTAAAAATTAAATGCATTCGCTCGGATCATGGAGGTGAATTTGAAAATGAAAAATTTACATCCTTTTGTTATATGTTAGGCATTAAACATGAGTTCTCTGCCCCCACGCACGCCACAACAAAATGGTGTTGTAGAAAGAAAGAATAGGACACTTCAAGAACTAGCACGCACTATGTTATGTGAATATAAATTACCTAAGTCCTTTTGGGACGAAGCCGTAAATACGTCGTGTTATGTTTTGAATAGAATCATGTTTCGCCCATCTCTTAATCTCACACCATATGAACTCTATTATCAAAAGAAGACTAATGTATCTTATTTCAAAGTTTTTGGTTGTAAATGTTTTATTTTGAATACAAAAGATAGCTTGGGAAAGATTGATGAAAATGTGACGAAGGAACTTTTCTTGGGTACTCTTCAGCTAGTAAAGCTTATAGAATTTTTAATAAAAGAACTAGTAAAGTTGAAGAGTCTATAAATGTAAAATTTGATGAGTTTGTTCCTTGTGTAGAAAAACTTTCCGCAGGCAACGAGGATGATCCCTTACAACCCTTGGAGCATGTTGATGAGGAATCTTCCAAAGAAGAAGAAGAGGAGGCCAAGGAAGATGAATATGTACTTCCAAGTGCCTTAAAATTCACAAAGGATCATCCACGTGAATTAATAATTGGTGAACCATCCATCGTGGTAAGAACTCACTCTTCTCTTCATGAATCTTATTCAAATATCTGTTTTGTTTCCGAAATTGAACCAAAAACCATTTCTACCGCTTTAAATGATAAATTTTGGTTTTTGGCTATGAATGAAGAGTTAGAATAATTTTAGCGACATAATGTTTGGAAATTAGTAGAAAGACCATCTAATCAGCCGGTTGTAGGTGTAAAATGGATTTTTAAAAATAAATTAGTTGGTGAGTCTAGAATCACTAGGAATAATGCACGCTTAGTAGCACAAGGATATTCACAAATCAAGGGGATAGATTTTGATGAAACTTTTGCACCCGTTGCTAGGTTAGAATCCATTTGAATTTTTCTAGCATTTGCAAGCTTTAAAAGAATAAAATTATTTCAAATGGATGTAAAAAGTGCTTTTCTCAACGGGTTTGTAAAAGAAGAAGTTTATGTTGAACAACCCCCCAGTTTTATTAATGAAAAATTTCCCAATCATGTTAATAAATTAGAAAAATCGCTTTATGGTTTAAAACAAGCGCCACGTGCATGGTATGAAAGACTTACATCATTTTTATTAAAACACGGTTATATTATGGGAAGTGCCGATAATACTCTCTTCATTAAACATAATAATGATGATTTAATTATTTTGCAAATATATGTTGATGATATAATCTTTGGATCTACTAATGAAGAGTTGTGTAATGAAGTTATTGAAGTGATGAAAAATGAATTTGAAATGACTCTAGTAGGAGAACTTTCTTATTTTCTTGGTTTTCAAATATCACAAAGAAATGATGGTATTTTTATATGTCAAACCAAATATGTCTATGATATGCTTAAGCGCTTTGGATTTGAAAACCTTAAACATGCTTCTAAACCAATGAGTGCATCACTTAAATTAGGAAAAGATGAATCGGGAATTTCAATTGATCAAACCTTATATAGAGGTATGATAGGATCCCTACTTTATCTTAGTGCAACTAGACCCGATATTATGTTTGTCGTATGCTTATGTGCTCGATTTTAAGCCAATCCAAAAGAATCTCATTTAAAAGCGATAAAATGAATTATTAGATATCTTATTGGGTCATCTAGATTAGGATTATGGTACCTGCACAATAATTCATTTACACTTCACGGCTACTCCTATTCAGACTACGCTGGTTGTTCACTTGATAGAAAAAGCACTAGTAGTACTTGTCATTTTCTAGGACCTTCATTAGTTGCATGGTCTAGTAGGAAACAAAATTCAGTTGCACTCTCCACCATGGAGGCCGAATACATTGCATTAGGGAGTTGTTGTGCACAAGCTCTATGGATGAGCCAAACTTTAGAGGACTTTTGGTTTTCATCAAAAACTTATTGAATTAAAATGTGACAAGAAAAGTACCATTGATCTCACAAATAATCCGGTACACCACTCTAGATCCAAACATATAGATGTGCGTCATCATTTCATAAGGGATCACATTAAAAAGGAAAATGTAAGGATTAGTTTCATTGGCACGGACTCTCAACTTGCTGATATATTTACTAAACCTCTTCCCGATGTAAGGATTCAATTGTTATGGTTGGAATTAGGAGTCTTAGACATCTTAGGATGAATAACATGTAAAAAGCTATAGTTTTACGCAAATTTGAGCAATCAAGACATCTCCAAAAATTACAAAATTTTTGCATAAGACTACTCTAAGGACACTTAATAAATATCAAAAATCAGATTTTTCAAATTCACAAAAAATCAAGTACTGTTTGTCGCACTAGCACTAGCACCGGCGCTAGCGTGGGTTTGTGATTTTTCTGTGTTTTCAAATTTCTAAAAATCTATAAAAATATGTTAGTTCATATGTACTACTTATTTGTTGTGTTTCTGACTTTTGTTATTTTTGTTTTATTCATATTATGAAAAATCAACTACAAAAGCTCAAAATTCAAAAATACAAAATATATGTTTTTGAGATTTTCTGTTTTTATTTATATTATGAAAAATCAACTACAAAACATTAAAATTCAAAAATACAAAAATATGTTTTTGTATTTTTTTCTGTTTTTTTTTCTTTCATTAAAAATTTTCCAAAACAAAAAAAAAACTGTATGATCTTTATTGTTAATATCAAGCATGTATGAATTCTATTATTTAGAATTATCTACAATGTTAAAACTTGTTTATTCATATTACTATGAACATTGTTTTGTCATGCTTTGATATATCTATTTAAAGTGCATCAATTGTATTTAAAAATATGTGCAGAACAAAGCTTAGCACGCCTCTAAGTATGAGTAAATGTATTGTGATTGATAATGATACTTTTTCACTCACTTATGTTTGGTAATGTACATGTGTGTTTAAATCTAAAATGCTTGCTTGTGTATTGTAATTGTACAATGAATTAAAATCTGCATAAGTTTATTATCTACACTACATTTGAATTGCACTTAAATTTTAAGAAAAGTGTTTAAAAAATTTTATTATGTTGGGTTTGCAAAACAAGTGTATTCGGAGAATGTTGTCGCACAAATGTGAACAAAAAATTATATATGTAGACAACTATAACTCCACCAAGCACTACTTGAATCTCCTGATAAGTCTTCATAAGCATTGTGAGGTTGAGCACCTTGGAAAGAATAGTAAAGTGTCTTGTGCAACCCTTGATTAATACACCACTTTTTATAAAATAGTGTGCATTAAAGTTTGTGGAAATTAATTTACTTGTGTTTAATTGTGCACTTTACTTTACATATGTCTTGTATTTTGTGATTTAAGTCAATTGTTAACATTGCCCAAAATACACTTATGTGCACATCATTATTTTTCATAACACTTCTTCTCATGAGTATTGGATTCTAATGCTTTATCTATACTACTCTTTATATAATAAATGCACTAGATAACCTAGCATGATCTCTACAATATTTTAGTATCTCTTGAACTTAAGATTAAGTAACATTTTAGTATATTCTTTTTGCTATATTCATTTTCATGTTTGGTGTCTTTATGTAAAACTATGAGCTTCCAAAAAGGTTAAAACATCTTTACATTTCGAACTTAAAACTCATAGTTTCACTTATGTTTTTCATGCTTACAAAAATATGTTTCTTATAATCTTCTTCTTGCTTACAACTCTTATCATTTTATTTGAAATCTCTTAAATATACTATGCTAAAAAGCTTTAGCATTATCAATATTACAAAAGCTCGATCATGCCTTATCATTTATAAGAAATGCCTCCATACTACCATCACCCAACCTTCTTTCGATAATACCAAATGGGGGAGATTAATTGCAGAAATCTATATAGGAGAAATATAGAAGAATACGGGGAGACTAATTCATGTAATCAATCATTTAGGGGGAGTAAAACATAAATTGCATTTATGTAGGGGGAGCATTAAGATAGGGGGAGTATGCACATTATCATGCATATCAAATACTATTGTTGCACTATTATTCTAACACATATCATATTCTATAATCACTTATTAATGATTTCTTGCTAAGAGGATTTATTATTATCAAAAGGAGGAGATTGTTGGACATGTGTGTCACATCCCTTTGTTTGAGAATAACAAATCCCAAATTGTATTTGATCTTGCTTGTCATGTATTTAGAGTGTGCAGGAACTATAGGTGCAATACTTTACAGGTAGAAAACAAATTGGAAAAGAATCTCTAGAAATTATGCTAACGCTCGCGTTAGTTGTTAACGCCCATCGTTAGAAAACCACTGAGAAGCAAAACCGCTGAGATGGCCTTCGACGAACTCTGAACTGAACTGCGCTCGACGAATTGGAGCGTTCGATGAACTCTGAAGGCGCTCGACGAAACCTGAAGGAATCTGCGTTCGACGAAATCTGAACTGAACTGCGATCGACAAATTGTTTCGTTCGACGAAATTTCCTGTGCTCGACAACAGTGCGCCCGACAAACTGCATTCGACAAACTCAGAGTTCCATTCGACGAAATTTCTTGTGCTCGATGAAATTGCGCTCGATGAAATTGCGCTCGATAATCTGCGTTCGACGAACTTGGAGTTCCGTTCGATGAACTGTGCTTGCGCTCGACAATTTGCGTTCGACAAACTTGGAGTTCCGTTCAATGAACTGAGCCTGCGCTAGATGAAATTGTGCTTGACAAACTACGGTCGACAAACTATGAGTTCCATTCGACGAAATTGATTTCGTCCGACGAACTTGGTTTCTGCCATGATCTCGGTGGTTTTGCACAATCCTGAAGGTTGCAGTTTTTTCGTTCGATGAAGGTGCATTCGACGAAGGCGTGTTCGACGAAATCAGTCCCGTTCGATGAAATTTGGTTCTGTGATGCTCCCGACTTTATGCACGATGTCAGCAACTGTCGTACAAGATTCACTAACGTCGGCGGTAACCTTAACACTGCGCGTTAGCTCCAGTGGTTATTTAACAAGGCCTGATCTTGTTTGTTGAAAATGGATTGTTGGGAGTATTATTGAAGGATTTATTCCAGAAATTTGAGAGAGCTTCCAGAGAGAATATTTGTGCCGAAACTCCATTGATGTTATACTGAAAAAGAAGGATCTCCCACTAAAATCTTAAGGAGAATTCTGGAGGAGGACTATGTCACGCTACATTCGAAGGACGATCGCTTCGACCTCGCTCATACAACAGTGATCCTTCATCTCCGACTTCAGAAGATCTCATATAGGGAGTTTTATTATTATTGTCTTTACTTTCATTCCATATATTTTTGTAACTGTTTAGAGAATTCGCCGTGTGTTGGCGACTAGGTCTGGGTAGGACTTAGGGAGGAATTAACCTTGTGTTGGCGACTAGTTCTAGGTGATTAGATCTAGGGGGTGATCAGGCCATATCCGGGGAAGGATTGGCTAGAGCGGCTTGAGGCCTTATCTGGGGAAGGATAGGCTAAAGTCAACCGGTTTGTGGGGATACAAGTCGGTATAAAAAGGGAAAAATTGTTTTATTTTGTATGCCTCTGATTTTTCAAGCGATATTGAAATCAAATTTATGAAAACACTTTTTTATATAATATAATCATGCCTCTTTTTGTGTTTACTTGATTTATATCATTTGGCGTAAGTTATTAAATTCCAAATTACAATTGTTTCTTCCTTTAAGGTAAATTGTTATTTCATTCTAATTTCCTCTAAACAATTTAGTAAATCGTCTAAAAATTTATAAAGAAGTTTATTCCCTTATTCATCCCCCCCCCCCCCCTAATGGCGCCAATCGATCCAACAAGAGGCATGCTAAGCTTAGTTCTACACAACTTTTACAATACAATTTGATGCACAAATGAGTAGATATATCAAAGCATGATAAAAACAATCTTCAAAGTAGTTTGAAGGAATGAATTGTAACATTGTACAAGGTCTAAATGATGGGATAAATCATGCTTGATTTTCAATGAAGGCCATACAGTATTTTTGATATTTTGAAGAATAATTTTGATTTAAAGATTGAACTCATAAGATTGGTCTTGGACTTCCCGAGGTCTACCCTGTGAGGGGTTCGCCTGGTACTAGGAGATATGATGGGATGATAGCCCAAATCTCCCTTTCATGTTCGCCTGGTACACAATACAATTTGCAAGTTTTATCTGTTGTTTTTGAGAGTTTTCATGTGCGCCCTTTGGAGATGGTAGTAGAGCATTCACTGTCTTCGAGTATTTCTCTGTTCTTCCCGTTCATTATGGAGCGCGCACATCATTTTTTCTGATTTTACCAAACCATGGAAAAAGAGGAATTTTGGGAGAATTTTGCAATCGCACGATCGGGTTGCTAGTGCGTGTTTAAATCGCAAGATCGTGCGATTTTTATTTTTATAAAACTTCTCCTGCGCCCGTCAAAATCGCACGCTGGCCCTAATTTTTCTTTTGTGTGATTTACGAGCTCTCTCCCATGCGCTATTTCGCCTCTCCCTTTCCTTCCACTTCCTCTCGTTTCTCTTCCATTTCTCTTCTTCCCCTTCCAAAGCTCTTGAGCTAAGCCCCATGGGTTTCAAGAAGGTGGTGAGCATGCTTCGCCGCGGTGGAGGAGCTTTGTATTCATGAACAGATGATCTTGGTGTGGAGACAATGCTACAGTTTGGGAGACCTTAGTTTCTAGAAAAGTACAATTTGCTGGGACATAAAACATTCCTTGATCATCATTTTGTTTCGGTCCTGAATCTCCGAATCATCCACTTGGATGCAGAGGTGGAAAGGCTACTCGACGTGGGATCATGGAGAAACCTATTCTCCATTATGGAGTTGGGCTACCGTGAACTCACGCATGAGTTCCTTTCCACCTTCCTCATCCTTGATCATGTCGATGAGGAAACCGGAGAGCCCACTTCGGTTTCATTCCATATGAAGGGTCGTACCCATACTATGGGTGTTAACCAACTAGCAGTTTGCACTGGAATTTACACCCATGATGAACTTATGCAGATGGACATTATCAACCGTCCGGATGAGTTCCCGGAGGGGGTATCCCCCAACGAATTCTGGCATTCCATTACGGGATGGTATCAGCAGTATGAGGTTCGTATAGCAAAGTCTACCCATATTATTTCCCCCGTGCTCCGCTATGTCCAGCACTTGATTGGGCACAACATCAATGCCCGTGCCATGAGCTAGAATGTAGCGGTCTGGCAGGATCTCCTCTACCTTTATAGCATGCACCAAAGTGTGCCTCTCCATCTCGGGCGAGTACTCGTCCAGTATCTTCTTCGTCAGGCCACCTACCTCCCCTTGAAGTCGATCGGGGGTTCACAGTACATCACTCGGATTGACAAAGAACTTGGCATCTGGGATTTGCTGACGCCCATGACAGTCGTCTCCAGGGGATACCATATCTCTTTATCCATGATGGTGGCATTCAAGCTGATTCAGAAGGTGCGGCTTGGATACAATTGGAGCTACCAAGTCCGCGAGGCTGGGACAGGATGTGTTGAGCGCGCTGTTCGTACCGATGCTGCCGAGACAAGTACCTCGGCTGGGACGAGTAGGAATCCCTCTGATTTGCCCCACTCCACCTCTCCTACTGCTCAATGGTACGCCCCGCATAAAAGCATTGAGCAGCAGTATCCCGAGTTTTACAATAGGTTCATATGCATGGAGGATGCTATGGCCTTGCAGTATGAACTTTCTTCGTAGATTAGCACACATTTGGGAGATGAGCCTCCTGCTGTCCCTGCCAGGGTTTCTACATCGCGATCTCGGCGGATGCGTACTCCTCCTCCCCCTTCGCAGTGTCGTCCGCTATCCCCCCAGTGATTGCTCAGCTACTTCTTCCAAGGCCTTTTGTTGTTTTTCGTAATTTTATTTCTTTTAAATATCTGGTGTGTTCTATTATTTTGACTACGTACTCGATATTATTCTGCTAGGGCAATGTCCCTGGGGTGTGGTTGTGGACAACTATTTTTTTATGATATAATTTATCATTTGTGTATCATTTGTCTTTGCCGCAAATATTTTTCTTGATCAATTTCAGTGCCATCAGATTTGTTTTTGTTTTGTGTGGTGCAGGAGAAATTTTTGTAGGTATGGGCGACATTGATGGCGGACGCGGTGAGCAAATTTATAGACTAACGCCAATCTTCTGGTATGCTCATATCTGAGCATAGGTACCCTCTTCCTTAGCATTTTCTTATTTTCATTGTCAAAATTCATTTGATTGTCTAATTCAAGTCTGGGGGGGAGAGTGTATCGAGTGTTCACTACATGTGTACTCGTTTTAGCATACCAGAAGTATATTTTTATGTATGTCATATTATTGCATACACCATTTCACCTGCACAAGCGCGCACTCACGTGTTTGTGTGTTTCTGTTCACGCTTATCTTGGTTTGGATTGTGAAATAGGACGTTAGCTTAGGAATTCCAAATCAGAGTGCGATGTTGACTCTTGTAGTGCTCTAGTCGCATCTGCATGCTCCCATAGAAATTTGAGTAAAATTAGATTATCTCTATGCTTTTAATTTACAATTAGTGTTTTTGCGTAGTTTTTGATTTAATTTACTCATTTGGTGAATGTGACTGAAATTTGCGGTAGCACGATGTTGTGTGTAAGCAAGCGCTAGTTGTGCATTGCTCGAGTCGGAAGGAAGGTTTACCTTTCTCGTGGGCTAAGAACTTGCCCCAAGCGACTCTTAAAGCATGGGTGAGAGCGAATCAATAAGTTGAGTGTGACGTAGGCCATTTAGTTGGCTAGTTTGAGCTTTGATTTCCATGACCTACGCGTTTACCTTTGCAAGCCAACTTTGTGCCTTCCCATCCTTTGTTTCAGCTCTTCCTTCAAAACACCAAAGCCTGAAGCTTATCCCACCTTCGCAGCCAAGTCCTTGAGCTAATCAAGAGTATAATTATCATTGGGTGTGATGTGGGTAAATTCTGTGATGATGAGAAACTATTATGCTGAACATTATTGTGTGAACTAAATGGGGGATTCAAATAAAAAGAAAGCAGAAAGCAAATGAAAAGAATAAAAAATCTGAGGAAGAAATAGAAATGAAAAAAATTCCCCTTGTGCATAATTGAGAAAATCAGTTGGAGTAGGTTGTGTGCAAACACAATGATAAAGCTAAGTCTGGGGGTGTGTCACACAAGTTTTATTTTGTGCTTGTTCAGAGCATACATATGGTTGTAGCTCATTTTGGTTGCGTAGCCTTCAAGTTTATCTTTGTATATCATTCTGTAACCTAAGCCTCGTAAATACCTGAAAGCCCTGCTGATTCACCTTACAAGTTTGCTAGCACCATGGAGAGAGTGTGATCGGGCAAGCTTATGGCTCACGACGTTGATGTATTTCAACGGAGTTACCCCTGAATTCCAATATTTAGCAACACCCTCCTGAGCTGCTCGTTTACTTTAACACCGTGCACGATTGCAAAATTCCTTATGATTCACCATCTGAGTACAAATAGATCTCTATTTATGCATTTATACTATTGTAAATTATTTAGTATTGTTAGAATCTTCTTTTACTGAATTTCTATTTGTATGGGTATGATACTTCGCATCTTACTCCTTCTTTGCAATTCTCTACACTAACTACCATTTTCATATCCCGCCGGATTTGTTTGCCCGGGACGCGAAAACAGGTTAGTCTGGGGGTGTGATGAGTCCCATTTATATACCATTTTATGGACACATCCGGGCTAGTTTTCACTCTTGTGCACGTCCTTTTCGAGCCATAATTGCTTGTATTTCTCTTTTTATCACTTCCGCGCTATGTGCACTATTTACGCCCGTCTTGGTTTGATTTTGCATTTCTTGTTGTAGGGGGTAAGCACATGGTGCTCCCTAACCTTTTTTATGTATTTATATTGAGCTAGAAGGGTATTCCCAGCCGTGTTGACGATCATGCAGGTGGATGGATCATCTTATTTTACACAGAAATCATGTCTGTATATATCGCACGGTGGTGCATTTTTCCTTGACGGACGGACAGCTACGGTCATGCGCCTTCATCAGGGGTAGAAAATGATGATCTGTCTTTGATCGTGCGTTTTTACGCACGGGCAGTTGCCCGTGCGCGAAGGAAACGCACGATCGCCTGTTAAGCCTGGTTTTATAGGTCATCTGGGATTGGTCGTGCATTTTTACGAACGGGCGGCTTCAACCGTGTGTGAGTAAAATGCACGGGTGTTGCTACTTCTTCCTCAAGCCATATCTTTTTCGTTAATAATGCACGGGCAACGCACGGTCGTGCGTTCGACCGTGTGTGACTTAATTTCTACTGTTTTAGTATTTAAGCCAGGAAATATGCTGACTTAAAAAATGCCGAGAAAAACACTCGGGAACCCGCCATTTTTGCTCCAGTCCATCCATTTCACCTCTCCACCACCGTTCGCCCTAGGAGAAGCTCAGAAAACCATTTTCCTTCAAATCATTCGCCAAAGCTTCCTCCTCGGCATCCTCCACCATCCACGAGCTCAAGAGCACCATTAACGAAAGATTTCTACTACATTCAAGGTATCTCCAAGAAGAGCTAGCTTGAGTTGCACCACAAAGAAGACAGGTAATGTAGAGGAAGGTGACAACTCCTCCGGACCGCGGATGACAACTGAAGATCGAGCTCAGACGCGGCTTGACAATCCGACGATTCTGACCGAGAACCTTCAGTGAGTCTTCGAGATTGGGTTTACTCTTCCCCCTTGTGTGTTGTTTTTGTTCTTCCTTATGGATGTATATTGTTATGGATGATGTTCATAAACCTCTTGTTTAAGTTAATGTAATTTCATTTTGATGAGATTTATTGTGGTTTATGCAAGTTGAGGAGCGCCCCATTCCACCATCCATTCCACCGCTCCGTTGTGCACCGCACTAGCAATTGCTAGTTGTGTGACCCGTGACGAGGTGCCTATGAACCTCACTCCGCTAGCCTTCTCATCCACCCACTTACCGAAGAACGGCATTGCGGCCTGCATTCCATCCTGCCAAGCTAAGCTGTGCTTTAGGCCCAAATTTTATTTCTCTGTGGTTAATTTATGAAACCCAAGATCAAACCCCCCCTTTTTTTATTATTTGCATAAGAATCTTTATAATCAATTTCCCTGACGAGAATTCATACACCCCAACTTGCAATCCTCTGAGAACGATATTCGGGGAGTCCCTCCCATCTTTTATTACGTGTACGACCGGTGCACTTGCCGTAAGCGTGTCAAGGGGTGGATTTGGTAAGCCCCCAAGGAACAAGGATCGAGCAGGCGATCAACATCCACTTTCCCCTCACCACCATCAGGTCGAGTACGAGGCCATGTACGAGGACGTGATAGTAGGGCTCCGGCTAGCAAGATGTTGGGAGTGCAAGATGTGGAGGTCTCGATGGACTCCATGGTGTTAGCTTGCCAAGTCAGGGGGAATTCGAGGTGAATGAGTCGACTCTTCAGCGATACTTGGAAAAGGTCAAGGGGCCCATAGGACAGTTCCACACCTTCTCTATCTGTCATGTGCTGAGGGAGGAGAACGTTGCGGCTGACCTCCTGGACAAGTTTGTTCCCAGGGCAGGAGGCACGGTGTCGGACAACTTCTGACCATCCATCGAGGAGGTGGAACTGATTGAAGTGGACTAGTAGACATCATGGATGGACCCCTTCATCACCATCCTGACATCAGGGAAGTTCCCCGAGGGGAGTATGGACAAATGGCAGTTCAGGTATAAGTCAGCATACTACTCTTTGCATGCAAGAGGGCTATACCAGAAGACACTCTCGGGGCTCCTAGCCCGTTGTGTGTCAGAGGAGGAGGTCCTGAGGGTCCTGGAGGAGATCCACTCAGAGGAGTGTGGCAGCAACTCCAGGAGCCGAACCCTGGAGGGGAGAGTGCTAAGGCACGGCTACTTTTGGCCCACCCTCAGCTAGGACGCAGCGTAGTTCGCAAGGAAGTGCTTGAAGTGCCAACTATTCGCCCCTCTCCTTCTCCTGCCGGCAAAAAGACTTAGAACCATCACGGCCCCCTGGCGCTTTGCAATATGGGGTTTGGACCTGGTCGGTCCTTTCGCCCGAGCAAGTGGTCAATGAAAGTTCTTACTTGTGATGATCGATTATTTCTCCAAGTGGCTGGAGGAGAAGGCGCTAGTAATGAGTCCAGTTTATATAGTGAATTTCGGACTCATCTGAGCTAGTTTTCATGCACATGCACTTCACTTTAGGCCTATATTCAATTCTATTTGATCACGTTGCCCATTTCATTGCTTAGTGCACATTTATGCCCATCTTGGTGTGATTTCATGTATTTCTGTGGTCTAGTATACTTTCATGCAGGTCCAAGGGTTGTGCAACACTCGGGATGGGTTCTGGGGAATTTTCGGTCGAAAAAGCCATTGGTCGTGCGTTTTCCTTCTCGCACGACCAGGCGCACGACCATTGGTCGTGCGTTAATTCCCGTCCCTGATTGAGCCCTGATTGAGCGACAGCGCACGATCATTGGCCTTCTTCGCGCATGACCACTGGTCGTGCGCCACTGACCGTGTGATTTTGTGCAGATCTGGCTATGCTATAGGTTCTTCGCGCACGATCAGAGGCATTTCTTCGTGCACGACCATTGGTCGTGCGCCGTTGACCGTGCGCATTGTTTATTTCTGCTCCGTCTATAAATAGAAAGACGCGATTTTAGGTCGAGGATCACTGCCAGACCGTCGTTTTCCGCCTATTTCGGGGGGTTCCGACTCCTCCAGCGCCGCCCACCTTAGGGTGGATCTCCGGGCAAGCTTTCAACGGCAAATCTTCGCCGGAGCTTCCTCTCGGCCATCTCCTTCATCCAAGAGCTTCAAGAAGGGAGTCAACCTAGCCTTCTTCTTCAAGATTGGAGCAGCTTGTGATCATTCCTCCGGTTCGTGACACGAAGAAGACGGGTCCACTGGAAGGTAGTGATAGCCTTCTCTACTCCGGACGCAGTGGAGGACCGAGCTTGGACGCGGATTGACAACCCGACGATTCCTTCCGTGAATCCTCAACAAGACTTCGGAGTCGGTCGATTTTGCACACTCACCTCCTCTTGTAGTTGATAGTTTAGTTGGATTTCTTATATGTTTGATGAAGTATACTTTTATTTGTTAACATTAGTATGAACTCATGTCTATGTGATTGAGTAATCTTGTTATATTTTCATTTGAGGTGTGCCCTGTGGTGTGGATTATTTGTTGTGTTGTGCCGCCCTAACAATTGTTAGTGGTGTGCTTTTCGAAGAGGTGCTTGCGACCCTCATTCCGCCGCTCTCTCCACCCCATCCGCTAGCCTACTCGTCCATCCGCCTAGCGATTCGGTGCATTGCGGCCCGTGTAGCCTTCCATCCCGCCTGGCGAAGCAGTGCGCTCAAGGCCTGCATAGGAGTAGTCGTAGCTATTTTATTTTGTTTTCTGCAATCCAAACCAAGCCTCCTGCAATCCATCCGACCTTAAGGATTTCAATCTCAAGTCCTCCTCATTAGTCAACCCCACCTTACTATGTTCCTTCCGAGATCGATACTTGGGGATTCATTCCCATTTTATATTACTTGAACGATCGGTACACTGCCGTTTCGTGCCGCAGTCGAGCTACCGCCTATAGCGGTGTGCGAGATTTGTGCATCAAGTTTTTGGCGCCGTTGCCGGGGAACACAGACGTGTGAGTTTTCTGGAGAGGGAGACGAGAGGTAGAAGCCCTCCTATTTGTAAATTGCGTCGTTTATTTTTATTTCAGTTCTTTTTATTCTATTTTCCTGTTTTTAAATTGGTTGTTTAGTAAATTACTGTTAGGTGTAACAGTTTGCACGATAGTGTCTTTATTGTGAAGCTTGCTATCTCCATATAATGTGGGCTGCATTTAATATTCGTTGCCGTTTATGTGGAGATATTTCTCACGCTAGTGATAGATGCCCTACGGAAGATGGTGGGCATAATTCTCGTGGCCTGGTGTACGGAGCACCATTTTCCTATGGTTCTTCATGCCCTGTGCCCAAGTCTTATGGCCACTCGTCCTCGCCGCATACACCATTTTTATATTCCTCCCCGGCCCCTCAAGTACCAAGGAGTAATATAAAACGGTGCTTGTTCTGTCAAAGCATGGATCACGCCCTGAAGGACTGTGCCGAGTATCTTCGCCAATTAGACGAGGATGATGAGCCGGATATCCGGATCGTCCCGAGTCCTACTTCCGGCAGCACACCTTCAACATCCAGTTATGTGTTTGTGTCACCTTCATCTTGTGAAGGGTATGATGTGGACACAGTCACCAGATGCGTGGCTGATCTAGGCTCTGACATAGTCGAGCCTATCTCCCCCGTGCATCCATCATCTAGCGTAGATTTGATTCTTTGTGAGGAATCAGTGCTTGACTTTCATCCAAGCACAATTCCTTCCCCTGTTGTGCATTCTACTACGCTCGTCTCCGACGACATTGTTGATGATGTGTCGCAAGATGAGGCTGGCGATCTATGTATTGTGCCTACTCCTATGGAGGAGGACAACCTTCTAGGTGAAGAGGAACTTTCCTCAACACCGGTGGAAGAAGTCCAAATCCCAGGCATGGCCCTTGTTGATCCCGCCGAGCCTTGTAGCATTGATGACAATGCAAACATTATTTTACTTTCCCAACCTATTGGGAGTGAGTCCGGGACCACTCCTCCGCTTGATTGTTATTTATGTTCTTCTTCTCTTTTATTTCTTGACCCCCTTTCTTCTATATCTAAGCCTGTGCAGGTTGAGTTTTCGCAGGTACTTCAGGAGGACTTGGAGCATTCTGCTCAAGTCAATGATGAGTGTGTGCAGGCTGAGTTTTCGTAGGTACTTCAGGAGGACTTGGAGCATTCTGCTCAAGTCAATGATGAGTGTATCCTCTCATGTGAGGAGGTTGACCCCCCCTCCATAGAGGAAGCCTCATTCATTGCCTTTTCCTCCTGCTGTCGCCCTGAAGACGATACCTTGCTAGGCAAGGATTTATTTTGTTATGAGATGAGTGAGGACCAGGCCTCCTCCTCTTCTTATTTCCTATTTCCTCTACCTGTGCTGCGCAGGAATTATTATACAGGTAGAGGGGTAACTGTTTTATCGCCGTATCGGTACCGGCCACCGAAATGGATAATGGAACAGTTACCTGTGCACTTTTTATTCCATAGGCCTATAAGCTAGAACTGTACAAATGCCAAATAAGTCGTGCTGGGAAGACAATAACCCCAGTACTTATCTTAATTTTCTTGCATTGTGTTTTTCGTTAAGTAGAATAGTTAGTTAAATTTCAATTCAGTTTTAGCTTTTCTATTTTCTTTTTGTTTTTGCGGAGCTTACTCCTGCAGGACATTCCTATGGAAGGCGGTGGTCGTGATTCTTCGTATGGCGGAGGTGCGGCCTGGTCATACGCGTCTTCTGGTATGCTCACTTGCTGAGCATTGGGTACCCTCTTCCCCTAACTTTGTTTTAGAATATCTTAATGCATAGTTTAAGTTCGGGGGAGAGTAGTTGTGTTTACCCGCTCACGTGCACACTGCATATGCATACTCGAAGCTTTTATTGATTTATTTTGTTCAGATCATTGCAACACACACCACTTGCACCCACTTGAGCGTATGCTTAGCTGTTTGCGTGCCGCAAGTTAAACTCACTTCGTGAGTAAGGTTCGGGCAAATCATTGTGCTGGCCTTTAAATTATATAGTGAAGTAATATGTTGACTCCGGTGTTCCTAGTCTAATGCTTTTGTGAGCATGGAGATTTGTGTAGATTAGATTCCTTTTTATACTATTAGTCTTATACATTTCTATTAGTGTAAATAATGTTTGCTCTACTCAAATGGTGAATCCGGTTGGAATCAAAAGGTAGTATATGGGTGTGTGTAAATTATCGCTAAACGTGTATTGCTTGTGCCGGGAGGAAGGATAACCTTTCTCGGTGACTAAGAACTCGCCCCAAGCGATTCTTGAAACATTGGCATTGGATAATTCTGTTGCGCAAGAATGACGTAGGCCATCATTTTGGCCCGGTTGAGCTTTTGTGCCAATCCTGATATCTTATCCTCGTTAACCCATTTGTGCCTACCCCATCCCTTTGATTCAGCCCCACATTTTATTCCACCCAAAACCAAAAAGTCGATCCTAGTCACATACCCAAAGCTGAGCTTTAGCTGTTTTCAAATTTGTATTTTGGAATGTTGTTGTGGTGATGTTAAACTTGGAGATGTGGTTGTACTCCCTTGAACATTTGCTGAATTTTAAAAAAATATAATTAGAAAAAGAAATGAAAAAAAAAAGAAAAAAAATGAGAAGGAGTTTAATTGAAAATCTCTTTGAGATATGTATTTTGGAGTAGGCGGTGCACATACCCATGCGTTCAAATTCAAGTCTGGGGGTGTGGTGCATCCGCGTATTTTTGTTGCTGCGGGGATAGAGTTATTGTTTAAGCTCATTTGGGTTAGGTGCTTTAAGCCGTCCTGTTTATCATTGTTTACCTCACCGTAACCCAAGCCCCATGAAAAACCTGAAGTCCTACCGACTCACGCTCTGAACTAATCTAGTGCTGTGGAGAGAATGTGACCGGGCGAGCGTATGGTCTCCGAAACCGATGGATTTCGGTGGAGTTTGTCCCAAACCCCAGCTTGGGCAATGCTCATCTCAGCGTGTATTTTACTTTCTCCATATGCGTGACCGATTGACTTACCGTGATTCACCTTTATGAGTAGTAGTAATATTTACTTACTCCATTAGAAATATATAAACTATGTGAATAATTAGAAACCCTATCTACTATTTCTCTATGCACTTGAGCATGCGACTTCGCATGGTACTCCTCGATGTAATTTTAAGCTAGCTATTTATTTTTCCCCGCCTGCTTAAGATGTGTTTGCTCAGGACGTACAAACAGGTAAGTCTGGGGGTGTGATGAGTCCAGTTTATATAGTGAATTCCGGACTCATCTGGGCTAGTTTTCATGCACATGCACTTCACTTTAGGCCTATATTCAATTCTATTTGATCACGTTGCCCATTTCATTGCTTAGTGCACATTTATGCCCATCTTGGTGTGACTTCATGTATTTATGTGGTCTAGTATATTTTCATGCAGGTCCAAGGGTTGTGCGACACTCAGGATGGGTTCTGGGGGATTTTCGGTCGAAAAATCCACTGGTCGTGCGTTTTCCTTCTCGCATGACCAGGCGCACGACCATTGGTCGTGCGTTAATTCCCGTCCCTGATTGAGCCCTGATTGAGCGACAACGCACGATCATTGGCCTTCTTCGCGCACGACCACTGGTCGTGCGCCACTGACCGTGCGATTTTGTGCAGATCTGGCTATGCTATAGGTTCTTCACGGACGATCAGAGGCATTTCTTCGCGCACGACCATTGGTCGTGCGACGTTGACCGTGCGCATTGTTTATTTCTACTCCGTCTATAAATAGAAAGATGCGATTTTAGGTCGAGGATCATTGCCAGACCGCCGTTTTCCGCCTATTTCGGGGGGTTCCGACTCCTCCAGCGCCGCCCACCTTAGGGAGGATCTCCGGGCAAACTTTCAACGCCAAATCTTCGCCGGAGCTTCCTCTCGGCCATCTCCTTCATCCAAGAGCTTCAAGAAGGGAGTCAACCTAGCCTTCTTCTTCAAGATTGCAGCAGCTTGTGATCATTCCTCCGGTTCGTGACACGAAGAAGACGGGTCCACTGGAAGGTAGTGACAGCCTTCTCTACCCCGGACGCAGTTGAGGACCGAGCTTGGACGCGGATTGACAACCCGACGATTCCTTCCGTGAATCCTCAACAAGACATCGGAGTCGGTCGATTTCGCACACTCACCTCCTCTTGTAGTTGATAGTTTAGTTGGATTTCTTATATGTTTGATGAAGTATACTTTTATTTGTTAACATTACTATGAAATCATGTCTATGTGATTGAGTAATCTTGTTATATTTTCATTTGAGGTGTGCCCTGTGGTGTGGATTGTTTGTTGTGTTGTGCCGCCCTAACAATTGTTAGTGGTGTGCTTTGCGAAGTGGTGCTTGCGACCCTCATTCCGCCGCTCTCTCCACCCCATCCGCTAGCCTACTCGTTCATCCGCCTTGCGATTCGGTGCATTGCGGCCCGTGTATCCTTCCATCCCGCCTGGCGAAGCAGTGCGCTCAAGGCCTGCATAGGAGTAGTCGTAGCTATTTTATTTTGTTTTCCGCAATCCAAACCAAGCCTCCCGCAATCCATCCGACCTTAAGGATTTCAATCTCAAGTCCTCCTCATTAGTCAACCCCACCTTACTGTGTTCCTTCCGAGATCGATACTTGGGGATTCATTCCCATTTTATATTACTTGAACGATCGGTACACTGTCGTTTCGTACCGCAGTCGAGCTACCGCCTAAAGACTTAGAACCATCACGACCCCCTGGCGCTTTGCAATATGGGGTTTGGATCTGGTCGGTCCTTTCGCCCGAGCAAGTGGTCAATGAAAGTTCTTACTTGTGATGATCGATTATTTCTCCAAGTGGCTGGAGGAGAAGGCGCTAGCCAAGGTAACGTCCCAAGTAATAAGAAATTTTATACGGGGTGAGATAATTTGCAGGCACGGGCTCCCACTAGCCATAATTACATACAAGGGGCTGCATTTCTCTAGTGATGAGTTCGTCAGCTTCTGCACCCATCTCGGCATAGACCTTCGGTTTGCGTCAGTCCACCTCCCGAGGAGCAACATGCATGTGGAGGCGGCAAACAAAATTATCGTTAACTTGCTGAAGAAGAAGGTTGAGAACCTCAGGGGCAACTGGGTAGAGCAGTTAACCTTGGTCCTATGGGCCCTGAGGACCACTCCGAACAAGGACACGGGAGAGACTTCGTTCATGCTCTCCTACGGGTTCGAGGTCGTCCTTCCAATAGAGTTCGAGGTGAAATCCCCCAGGGTGGTTCCGCGGGTTAAGGGGATGAAGAATGGCTGGTGGAGAATGGGGAAGATCAAAGTTTATCTCTAGACCTGAAAGAGCTCCAGGACTTATCTACCGTCCGGCAGGAGGAAGTCAAGCGGCGGATGGCTCGGTACTTCGACAAACATATCCGAGTAAAACAATTTGAGAAAGGAGATCTGGTACTGAAGAAGGATGAAGCGGCCGACAGCGGGGGATGACCTGAAGTGGTTCTACCATTAAACTTTTTGTAATTGATTGGTTATATGTTTGACTCATCACATGTTGGTTTCAATATTTCTTCTAGGCACGGGTCCACAAGTAGTTTGCGCTGGAGTGCCCCAGACGATCCCTATGCCGGGATCTCAATAGCTGGTGTGTCAGGTTGATCTCATGGAGAGGCTGGCAAGGTATGAAATTATTTGTGCTGGAATGCCCCGAATGATTCCGCTGCTGGGCTCTTACTAGCCGGTGGGTCAGGTTGATCTTGCGGAGAGGTTGGCAAAGTATCAAGTATTTTGTGTTGGAGTGCCCAAACGATCCCGGTGTCGGGCTCTTAGTAGCTCGTGGGACAGGTTGATCTCGCAGAGAGGCTGACAAAGTATCAAGGATTTTGTGTTGGAGTGCCCCAGACGATCCTGTTGTCGGGATCTCACTAGCCGGTGGGTCAGGTTGATCTCGCAGAGAGGCTGGCAAAGTATGAAGTATTTTGTGCTGCAGTGCCCCAGACGATCCCGCTGCCGGGCTCTCACTAGTCGGTGGGTCAGGTTGATCTCGCGGAGAGGCTGGCAAAGTATCAAGTATTTTGTGCTGGAGTGCCCCGACGATCCCGCTGCCGGGCTCTCACTAGCCGGTGGGTCAGGTTGATCTCGCGGAGAGGCTGACAAAGTATTAAGTATTTTGTGCTGGAGTGCCCTGGAGGATCCCGCTGCCGGGCTCTCACTAGCCAGTGGGTTAGGTTGACCTCGCGGAGAGGCTGGCAAAGTATCAAGTACTTTGTGCTGGAGTGCCCCGGATGATCCCGCTGCCGGGCTCTCACTAGTCGGTGGGTCAGGTTGATCTCGCGGAGAGGTTGGCAAGGTATCAAATTGTTTATGATGGAATGCCCCAGATGATTCCGCTGCCGGGCTCTTACTAGTTGGTGGGTCAGGTTGATCTCGCAGAGAGGCTTGTAAGTAATATATCACTACTAGAAAAATGAGTATTAACTACACATTCTTTTGCTAGGGTTAAAAAATCATGGCTAATATATAATATTAGCCGCACTTAAAAAACTCGTAGCTAATAGCTAGATTTTAGCCTTGGTTGCAAAAGTCGTGGCTAATACTTATGTATTAGCCATGAAAATCATAATCGTGGCAACAAATTATAATATTTGCCACTATTAATTTCTTTTGTTGCAAATACCCCCTTTTAGCCACGGTTATTTTTATTTGGCGCTCCAGTTCTTTTTCATTCGCGCCCTTCTCCCGTATTTTTCATTTGCGCTCTCTCCTCTACCTAAACGCTACCCCGTCTCCCCTCTGAAAACAAAAAGCAAGAACAAAATCCCTTGCTTTCGCTGCTCCCTTGCTCTCACTGCTCTCTCCTCTGCAAAAGCCCTAGTAGCAGCGCTCTCCCGATGATGTGCTTCTTCTCTCACCCAGCTCGACGCAGCCCTAATGCAGCTGCGTAGCTCGACGAAAAAAGCTTCTCTCCCCGATCTACGACGATGATTAATCCTCTCTCCGGCACAGCTCAAGATCATCTCAGGCCCAACGCAACAACGCAGCAAGGCGTAATGCTCCTGTCCCCTGATCTACGACGACGATTACTCCTCTCTCCAGCAAAAACTCTCATTCCTTACAGTCACCTTCCTCAGGTTCTCATGTAGCCCTCTTTCTCGGGATTCCAGTTATTTATGTATGCAGATCTGAGTTTCGTTGTAGATCTATGTTATTTTCTGCTATCCCTATGAAATATTTGCTGCTATGATTCTTCAATGCCTATGATTTTTTCTTGGATCTGAGATTATGTGCTACCACTTTTCATTTTTTACTGCCTATGATATTGCAATAGATCCATAACTGTAATTGGGCTGGCTCCTCTCTCTTATATGTGCTGCTGCTTGATTCTAATGATCCACAAATTTTTTTGGCTTATATTTTGTTTCCCGATGAGAAGATTAACTATCCACCCGAAGGGGAGATCTTTTCCATAGGGTTTGCTGAGAATTTTATTGAAGACTGGTCACTCTGATGACGTGAATATTGCTCTAAAATTTGTGCACTAACATCATAAATGGTTTCCTCTATTATTTTGCCAATACATCTTCACATGTAGTTTAATTTTGTGATTTCATGGGTAACAGATAGAAATAAGTGTATTCTAGTTTAATTTTTTTCTTATGTTTACTTATTCCCTTATGAATTGGTTTTCACGCAGTTTAATTGACTTAGTGACTAGTGTGTTCGATGATGCTACCTTTTAAAATGGGATATTGAACTGAGGATAAAGCTCATGGGCATACTATGTGGTTTCTGTGAGGCTAAGTACTTCCATTTTCATTAGTTACTGGACATTCTGGGTATTACACAGTAAATATCCATTATTTGAAATTGAAATCTCATACTTACAGGTGCTTGATAATTGCTCACCCACTTTTTTTCTCTTGTCTTGAACAACCTGTTGTAATTGTTGCAACCATTTGGGCGATCAATAAGCTTGTGATGTTACGCGCAAAGAATCAGGTTTTTTTAGCTCTCATGTATTGTGTTCGTATGGTTATCTTGATTGTTAAGGTTATGTATTCTCCCTTAAGAAATGATTTATTTGACTAGAATAAGTTGCGATTTGCATTCCCCAAACTTAGATGGTACACAATTGATGTGAAATTAATGAGCAATGGTGAGATTGATTATCTTACTGTTTATATATGAAACTAGATTAAAAAACCTATAAAATTATATATGTTGCCGTCATGCCCTTGTATAAACACTGTAATATGAATTACCCATTACAGTAATGGTGAGTTTTCCCCTACCTATTGATCTCTCTTTTATTTCATTAATTTGACAAAAAAGAATGATCGTTCGACATGATTTATGTTTTCATGATCAAAGTTTAAATCAATTTCAATCTGAGCTTCTCTCATCATGTTTTTTTCATATTAGATGTGTTGTTTGCTTTTACAGTGGACTTAATCTAAATTAGGAGCATAGTTTGCCATTCTTATTAACAACATTTATTTATACATGTGAACTTCCCTCCTTACATGAGTAAATATGTTTTGCTTTGCAACATCTCTTAAATTTTGGGTATATTTTAGTTTTCTTTGGAATGTTAACCCGTGGCTTCAATTACATCCCATATTATAGGTTTTAATAATTTATTATTGCTCTGTAGGACTTCTTTTTGAGAGTTATATCATGGATATAGTGGTTGTAGGTGGGTTTCCTATGCATTGTATTGGCATACTATGCTATGTATATGTTCATTTGCAGAAGCAAATGGAGGTTCCATGATCTAGGGCGATCTGAGATATTATCAAATACATAGTAATTGACATCATCAATCATCTTCAGAGCTTTCAAATTTTGTTGACAGAAATATGTAAATTTCAAAATTTAATATCTAAAAACTCTTAGAACCTCTTGAAGGTCTATGGGGCTTACATGAAGACTGCATGAAGGCTATTGGGCGGCTGTGCTTGGGTTCCATGATCTAGGTCAATTTATTGCAAAATGTCCTCCATGTGGACCACAAAAATGGGAGCTTTTGGGCGGCTATGCTTGGCCATTGAGAAGCTGATGTGAAGAACAGGTATGTCCTTGACTAATGCTGCAATTAAATGGCTTAAACATGTTCCTTTAATCACAAGCACACACTCTACGATTTAGGAACTTTAATTTTTTTACTTTAAATGTGTTCATGATCATAAATTTTATAATTCTTTGAGTGATGGAGATGAATATTTATCAATTTCCTGCATGAGGATTTTATGAATGAATTTAATGATCAAATAATTTATAGCAATATGTAGTTTGTGATGGAGATGTTCTGCTTAGATGGCCGCTTAGTATAATACTATCAAATATATACTAATATAGTATATATGCTAGTATAATTCTAGAGATGGAGATGCTCTGATGAGAAGAAAATTGATGTTGAATAAGAATGATTCTCTCATGAGAATGTCCTGGGCTCTTGTTCATTCTAGGCAACCTGAAGATGTGAATCGCAGAATAGCTATGCTTGAAGGTCATAATGCATTAGTAATTTTCCCTCTGTATTTTCTTTTTATCAACTCAGTTTACTATCCTAGTTGTGTCGCAGACTAGGCTTTTTTATGAAAACCTGTTGGATAACCTAGTTGTGTCAGGAGGATGTTTTGTATTCTTTTAACATGTCTAACTAATTTTTCTATATGAAAATATGAGTTAGTAGAACTAAAATAAAACAGGGATCCGACTTATTTAATGACTTCATGTTCTAAGAAGTACTGAAAAGGGGAAAAAAGAGTATCTAAAGAAATGATTATAGAAAGCGATGATGCATAGAACCTTTCAAAGAGATTGTGCACTTTCAGTTCTCTCAAAATGGAATCCAGTCTAAACATGATCTTTGCTTCGGCTGGGTGCAAATATCTCTACTGCAGCAATTCAGAAACTTATATATGTATAAGTTCTTTCTGCGCTGCTGGGGGCAACAGTTGGCCTGCAGCTGTTTGGGTACCAGGAGGGTGGGGCAGAGGGCTACTGACTACTGGTATTGAATGAAGTTTGGAAGGAGGGAGGCTGCAGGAAGGGAATTCCAGTTAATGGAACTTAATTCCAGGGTATTTCTGGTTGCTGGATGGTAGTTTCAAAGCCTAGAATTTAGTTTCCTGCGCAGTCCTGAAGTGAAGCAAGGGTGAGGATGATGTTGGGTGGTGTTTGGGTGGTTGAGGAATCTGGATCTGTGACCGAGAGGTACAGGGGGTCTGGACGAGTCCTGAGAGGGGACTGGGAGGAATTGAGAATTTTGGATAGGATGGGGGCTGCTGGATGGAGTTTGGAAGGCTGGAGGATATTTCCACAAAGTACAGGAGGCTGACTCCTCTGACCTGGGGCAATAGATGGAGGGGAAGTGTAGAAATGGGGTGGTTGGTCTCCAGGATTATGGCTTGCAGTGGAATTGAGTTGGTGAGGAAGTAGGCAGTGGGTTTAGTTGGCATTAAAATTTATGATTTTGTTCATAGTTTTTAGACACTAGAATTTCAGCACCATCTTATTTACATATTATAATATTTTAATATATCACGGGACCAGAACGCGGGGCTCGATTGTTTGAGATATGGTCTTTCTAAAAAGGTATAATTGAGCTTGTTTGTCAATTGAGCAACATCTGTGAGTTGATGCAACCTTACTATGACATGATGTCATAGTAGAGCATACACTGTTTAAACTAAATTGTAAGGTTATATATATCATATATTATGCTTAATGGAAAATGCTAAAAACAAGAATTTATTTTACTCCATTTTTCTTGGATAGGTATCCTGCGTTGGCCACCATTCAGAAGTATCTTTGACCTCAACTATGCAAGCTCGACCAACGTACATTGTGTCTAAATTAACTTGCTTTGCTAGTGTGGTTATTATAGAACTCCCAACAGAGCATGCCAAGACAGCAATGGAGCTGCTTTGTCTTCCATCTATTACTCCACTTCAGGTTAGCTTTGTCTTTATGATATCAGCATTTCCACACGATCGCCTTTGGATCATATATTATGCTTAATGGAAAATGCAAAAAAGAAGAATTTATTTTGCTATAGGTTTCCTGCGCTGGCCACCATTCAGAAGTACCTTTGGCCTCAACTATGCAAGCTCGACCAACGCACATTGTATCTCCATTAACTTGCTTTGCTACCATGGTTATTACAGAACTCCCAACAGAGTACGCCAAGACAGCAATGGAGTTGCTTTGTCTTCCATCTATTACTCCACTTCAGGTTAGCTTTCTCTTTATAATATCAGCATTTCCACATGATCATCTTTGGATCGCATGTTAAAGCATCTGGTGAAAATAATTCATACATTTCCACACGATCACCTTTCAGATATGCATTTTCTTTCTCTATTCCTGCAGAGTCTGGATGTCTACTTCCATGTTTCCTTCAGATGCAACTCTTGACCCTTCTAGTGGGATCAACTTCTCTTGTGACCTAAATGACAACATCGCAGCATCATGGCCCTCTGGATTTAAGTTACCATCTACTTCCTACAATAAATGTATGAATTTTTATTTATTACTTGTTAGTTGTTCGTATTCTTACTTCATGTAACCATGTATGACGTATAAAACTGTTGTGCAAATGTTCTATCTTAATAGTTCAATCATTATAGAAGGGAAATATGTGGCAGTTCCCGTTTTCTTGTTTCACAGACTATAAAATATAGACTGCTTGAAGTATCAGTAAAAAAAACTTTCTGTCAAATTTAAAATCTTCATCCCAACTTTCTGCTGGTCAATAAGCAATGCAATTGGTTGATATAACATCCTCGCCATTGGTGATAATTTTGTGTTATTATCTGAATTATATTATTGCAACTGCGACTTGTCTTATAAATTTGAGTTTCTTACTCTTTTGTATCATGATTAAAAATTATCTTTCTGGCATAATACAAAAATATTAAACTTAAATTTGCTGCACTTGTTCAGTGAAAGTCAAACATCATTTTTGTGCAAAATTATAGTTGAAATCAGTCAATCCTCGACAATTTTCTTGATAGAATTTGGGACATCAACTCATTTTCTTAAGTGGCTCAGTTTTATGTATTGTTTTTTCTTCTTCTCCAGAAGTCTTTTCATATATACGATTCAATTATTTATATTATATTAGTCTGAATTCAAATCTTGTTTTCCTCTTTTATTTCTCTGAAACCATTGATGTTCAGTAGCGTGAACAGGTCTGGGACGATGTCCTTGACGCTGAGCTCCATTGCATCTGGAGAAAGCAGGCTCGCCCCCTTGAGGGTATCAGAGAAGAGGTTGGCGACGCCCATCAAGCTCTTGCGGGTCGCCTCTTCCTCGTCCCGTGTGCAGTTGAGAGCCCTAGCTCGCAAATGGGGTGGGGGGAGCACAGCCCTTGTCAGCTCGCGGACTTGAGCTTTCAGGAGCCCATTCTCCATCTCCAGGTCGGCATTTCGCGAGAGGAGCTGGCTCGCTGTCTCCGCATCCTAAAAAAATAAAAAGTTAAGTCAAGGTGAAAAGAAAAGGCGAGCGAAGCAGAAGGGTCATATGAACCACTTACCAAGCCACCTTGGAGGCTGACGAGGAGACCCTATGATAGGGACTCTTTCACCTTGAGGTGCGCGACCTCATCTGCGGACTCCTGGAGCATGCGCTGGAGCTCTTTAGAGTCCCTATCCGATGCCAGGTACCGCCGGCCCACCATGTGGGTGAGCTCCATGGCCCGGAACTGGGCTCGCATGGCCTCTTAGATGAGCACCCTGGACCTTAGTGCGCTGAAGCCGGCAGCGTCCTCGCAGCCATACAGCACGAAGGTGAGGGCGAATGCCTCTCCCCCTATCTTGTCACCCTCGACCCAGGAGGGAAGGAGCGAAGAACACGAGATCCTGTTGTGATCAGGATCCCACACGAGCAGTGGCCCACCGAGCGCGTCCGGAAGCTTCGCGCCAAGGCCAAAGTTTTTGTGACTCGCCGGTTTGGGCTCCCTGGAAGCATCCCCAACCTCGCTGCTCTCCTTGCCAGCCTTTTGGCTCACGGGTGGGGGGAGTGGAGCCTCCGTCTCGCTGTGGACCACGACCTATTTTCCCTTAGTTGGGGGGGGGGGGGGGGGTCTCCTTATTTCTTTTCTTTGCAGGGGGGATTCGTAGTGAGCTGGCTTGTAGGAGGTGGCCGCTTCTTGCCAGTAGTCGAGACGAGAGGTTCTCGGCATGCTTCGGCGGCCATGGTAGCGAGGGAGCTGGAGGAGAGGGCTATGCTCCTCGCATGCAGGGGGGTTGGAGGGGAACATCCTGCTCTCCTGCAAAGGCAATGAAAGAGTTAGCGATCAAAATAAGAAAAGGTTATGTGGAGTTTTGCGAGCGCGAGTCGAAACTTCTCCTTGTGGGACCGGCAACAGCGAGTCCACCCTCCGCCGGAGGTAAGCGACCTCGATGTTCTTCCCTTCCAAATATTGGAATAGCTTTGCATTGTCACACCCGAGCGAAGCGGGAGGGCAGTAGGTTGCGTCATCTCGATGGAGGGGGGAGAAGGTGATATTGTCGAAGGGTCCTTTGACGAGGACGAATGTAACACCCCCATCCGTTAAGAAGCATATAGCAGAAGGTCCGGCCGGGGCCCCACGCCATATACTACAAAACAAACGGGAACGTCACTATTGAATATACAACGACACTATACCACGAAGCCTAACTCAGAGCATTCTATGCGGAAGTAAAAGAGAGAGAGACAGAATTATAAACCACAAGACCCGAACTCGGGTATGTCCACTTCTATTAACTTGGAATAAAATGTTTTACAAGACAAAAGAGGCACGACGGCCTTACAGTTTACCAACATCGGCGCGCAGGCCGGCCATACATGAAAAACAGAAGGAACATCAAAGGCCTTCAAGGGCTGCAGCAGCGCAGGGGCATCAGCCCGCCAAGTTCCCGCTCGGTCCAGCACCTGTACAACAAGCCCACCAAAAACGGTGGCAAAACAGGGCAACGGTCAGCTAAAGCTGACCAATTTATAACGACCCCACCCCTTCGAGGGGGTGGCAGTGCTAACCGTCCCTGCAAAATAGTCTCAACAGCATATACATATCTAAGAGTGCGACTAGACGAGCCCACAACATTTCATACATATGCAACAACACAAACGTGGGAATGGCCTCCAGGTCTCGTGCACTCAGGCACTCTTTGGTGTACTACGCCTTCCACCACCATCCACTCTTGATGGTTTTGCCCTTCGAGGCTAAAGTCGGCGGCCCGAATACCAGGGCTCCCCCGTGCTTTAATTGTGAACTTGCGCAGTCCGAAGACTCTTCCCCGTTGCCTCCCGACATGCTATTCGAGCCTTACTAATCAGTTGCTGCAATGGTTCGGGTGTAGGTTCGCCAAATGCCCGTTGTTCACACACTCGTTGTACAACACGAAATGCAGGTATGGCGTCCCCTCAGCCCAGGTATTCTCAATTAGCCGGCTCCACGGGCCGCTAAGTCATCCACCAGGACACCCTTACAGGTCGGGCCCGCCGACCTCAGGTCCCCTCAACAGGTGGGCACAACAAACATCACCAGACCCATGTCTGGGAGCTGTCGCCCAGGCGACATTCACTGTAGCCAGCGACAGTGCACAAACCCTAATTTGGCTTTTAGCTGTGGATGCTTCCCGAGGCACACCCTCAGGCATTGCTGCACATGCAGTAGCACTCCCTAGCCTCAGAAGACCCAAATTCATCAGAATCCAATTCTGGGGAGCTGTCGCCCACGCGACAGTCACTGTCGCGCCGGCGACACCTAGACAGAACTCCATTTCTGCCTTTTAACTTTGGGTGCTCCCCGGGGCACACCCCCGGGCGTTGCTGCGCATGCAGTAGCACTCTCTAGTCCTACGTAGCAGGAAAACAACACGGGGTTTTCCCCGAGCACGCACAATACCACAAGGCATCACCAATCCGGACGAACCGTCACGGATGGGCTTCACACAGCGCTCCTACGTCCGTATTACGCACGGACTCTATATGTATGCAACTTGGACGGGGATAAAACGAATCGACCCGTCGGAGGCCACGACCTCACCCTTTTGAGTAGGGGCCTCAACGATGCAAGGGAATGGACTAAGGCATGTCCAAGAGATCGTAGAAAAGTTCGTTACCCTTAAACACCGCTTTGAGACCATGGCTTGACGTTCCACACGGATGGAAAGGAGCGCCTTGCCCTCCTCTACGCGTAGCCACCAACTTTGAAGGGATTGGATGAGTGTAGCTCCTCCAAACCCAAGCTCCAAGCTAGGGTTTTCTATTCACCTTCTTCTCCAAGCTCCTCTCTCTCTCTCTCTTAAGAACCCTTAAGAAAAATAAATGAAAAGAGAGGGATTTTCGGCCTTGTATGCTGTCACCAAGCCTCCCAAGCCAAAACAAGCCACCAAAGTCAAAGTGCAATCAATGCCCTTGATTTCGGCCATAAAGTCCAAATTTGAGCTGTCGCCCGGCGACAGCCACTGTCGCCCTGGCGACAGCGACAATGAACCGACATTGACAAGTCAACGCCGTCCGACAGCTCACGGCAGAACCTTCTCAACAGAACGCTATCGCCCGGGCGACAGCCACTGTCGCCGGCGACAGCTCTGGATTCCAGATTTCTGAATTTTTAGATTTGGGGTCTTACAACGAACTTCTGGTGCCAGTAGTTGATCTTGTCAACTATCTCGCAGACAGTAACATGTTGGCTCGCGAAATGGGTTGTCCCATCCTTGTAGGCGCGAAAGGAGAAGATCTTACGGAATACAAGCATGTTGAATTCCATCCTCTCCTCTAGCAGATAACAGGAGAACGCGACTATAACTGCGATCACGTTTGGGGTCAGCTGGCTTGGCAGAATGCCATAGTACTTTAGTACCTGGAGAATTCACCAAAGAAGGGTTAGCGAGCTCTTTGCGAGGTGAGCAAGGAAGTGTAACACTTGAGTAAGTTACCTGGCGTACATCCGGCCGGAGGGGGAGTCCCAACCCATTCTCGAAGTGAGCAATGGGGATAGCGATCTCTTCAGTGGATGGCTCGTTGATGGCGATGGTGTCCGCCGGGCGGCGAGCAACGAAGCCCGAGGGTATGTACTTGTTGATGGTGGAGAGGAATTCCTTGCCAGAGAGCATGGCACAGAAGAAAGGATGGTCGCGGTAGGCCACAGCACACCTAGCCCACCCCTCAGAGTCTCCGTCAACAACCATGGTTTTTTATGATTACCGAGTCGGAGGAAGCGCGAGTGCGAGCTAGATTTGCGAGAGAGCCTGGAAGAGAGAAGAAAGGTCGAAGAGAGTTAATGCGGTGGTTAGAAAGTAAAAACTGACGGCTATTTATAAGAATGAAAAGGGCGGGAAGAATTCAAAGCGCCGGGGGGTGCGGATAGCTGGATCGCACGGTGACGTTTCGACTTCTTGGACCTTATCTGCTCCGGATGAGCTTGCGTCCTAGCGACATCTTCTGACTCGCCATAGGCGAGCCAAGCTGCATAGAAAGAACTGAGGCTCACGAAGGCATGGCAATAGCTCGCGATGCGTAAGGCGAGATAGGCATAGGAAACAAAATCAGCGGTGGGCGAGCATAGTTAATATAACTGTAGAAGTAATGCGATGCGAAAGAAAAAGCTCGTGAGCGAGCAAAAATATGCTTATTACAGAATCATAAAATTGTTCTAAACCCCCAAAGTGGGGGAAGTAGGTGCGAGCAACAAATGATAATAACAAATAATGGATCAATAGTAGAGCCACTTCCAGTGGCCACGACCTCGCACCCCGGATCGCAGGGGCACTTTTGGGTAGTGATTTGCGAACCGACTGGACTTCACGCTGCATCAGGCGCATTTGATCCTCTATTCGTGCGGGGTGCACCCCGGGTGAGGTGACCTCACCATGAGTGACCTAGTGCATCTCGGCAAGGACTCGCGTGTTCGCATCCTCCATCACGGCGAATCTTTCTTCGTAACTAGTCCTGTCCACCCAGTTCTGATCATATAGGTCTCACAGCATAAGGCCGTACTTCTGGAATGGCTCTGTGACCCACCTATTCATTTGCTTCGGGTTGCCGGGGTCCTCCAGGAATTTCGCAAGTTGGTTCGACGAGGGAGGGGAGATAGCTCCTCCTCTCCGTGCTCCGGCTCGGCAGGCGGGGTTGGGGGAACACCTGCAAGGAAAAAATCTGCAATGAGTGTAAGAAGGAGACATTCAACATAGATTGTTTAACCTAGCGAGATGAGAATGGTACGGGCTCGGTGGCAACGGGAGCTCAGCTGGCCCATGAAGGCTTCGGTAAAGGCGGGGGTGATAGATTTCCCCACTCCGGGGCGGTGCGTCGAACCGTCCGCGACCCCAAGTTTGACGAGCAGCGACCCACCCAGGCTCCGTTGTCCTAGAACGTCGAACCCCGGGGTGATGATTGTCATCTCAGGTGGGGCTGGTGAGCCCACCGGAGAGGTGGTCTGCCTCTCCGGAGTCGCGAGAGGGGTCACTACATAAAAGTACATTTTTAGCAGGTAGAAATGCAAAAGGCGGCGAGGCGAACAGCTCACCAGGAAGCAAGGAGGAGACTCACAAGCCAGAGGTCCCCACATCCGGAGGGGGGAGTTCAACCCTCCCAGGGGATGCGAGGCGAGACCACGTTGGCGTCTGCCCGAGGATATTTTCTTCAGGAGGAGTCTGCAAGTAAGGAAGTAGTGTTAGACGAGTAAAGGATAGATTGCTGAACCCGAAAGTAGAACCCGCGAGGCGAGCTCGTGGAGGGGGGACGG
Source organism: Dactylorhiza incarnata (assembly GCA_033032865.1). Classification (NCBI taxonomy): domain Eukaryota; kingdom Viridiplantae; phylum Streptophyta; class Magnoliopsida; order Asparagales; family Orchidaceae; genus Dactylorhiza; species Dactylorhiza incarnata. The sequence continues at coordinate 9,946,920 of JAWHQI010000009.1, read as the reverse complement.
GGACAGTGGTGATGACTCATCCTCCCCGGACGGCTGTCAGACGATTCTTTCCTTTTTTGTCTGAGGCGGGTGTGGAGTAGGTTGCTCGGAAATCCAGGGGGCAAGCTCAGTGGCTTTGGCTTTTTGAGTCACCTGCGAGGCCGTAAGGCGGGACAGTATTTCCTCCCTTTTGGACTTCTCAGCGAGTATGGCGACAGGAAGCAAAAGGGATAAGATGGAGAAAAAGTTTCATGTACCGGCCAGAGAGAATGGTATTTATAGCATTGGGCATGGGGCCCACCAAAAGATTCTCACCACGTCATCAAAGGGCTGGCGAACACCAGGGGTTGGATGTTTTTTGCGAGCCTAAGATAGACTAGCGAAGAGAGGGGATTATGTACAACCCCGGTATTCGCCAAGAGGTGAGCAGAGGTTAAGGGGTCAACATGCAAGAAGGATAGGAAGGAGGGCGAGTCAGGCGCTCGCAGGAGGGCGAGTCAGGTGCTCGCATGAAGGCGGGCGAGCTGGGCTCTCACCATCTGCTCACAGGTAGGCGAGCGAGCCGGGTTCTCGCCATCTGCTCTCTAGGAGGCGGGCCAGTCAGGCTTCTTAAGTTACGAGAGGAGCCCTTGTGGGCAGCTCGCCCTAAAAGGGGCCAGGGGTGTATTTACCTAAAAATTCTTGGTGGTCTGCAGTTAACCTCTCCAAACAACGGAGTTTGGCTATTGGCAGACCATTTTGGGCTGTATATAGCAAAAGTGTAAGGCAAAGTCCCGCTATTAGCAGACCGTAAGGAAAAAACTATAAATAGACCTTGAAGGGCACCTTTGGAGAGGACTCCAATCTCAGTATTCTGAGCCTCCTCCTCCCTAGGATATCTTGTCTTAGCTCTCAGGCTCTCCAAGGTGCCGATTCTCATCTTTGGCTTGGGAGGAGAAGCGCTCAAAGATCTTCCGGGTGTGTGGTGGGACCCCATCGTTGCGACCAAGGGTCTGTGTCTAGTTTTGAGTTTCTGGTCTGTTCCCTCCGAGGAATCAATATGTGCTACCTTCCCCTCAGCTTGTTGAGGGCCCCAGCTCCACAAGAGACCAAGTTATAGTTTCAATAATAATAATAATGTGTACAAGTAGTAGTTTCTATAAGAGTATACAAATGATTTAATCAAAACACAATGACATGTATAATGGAATAAACACAATATTATTGAAATACATTTTTAGAATTACTTCCACCTAAAAAACTATATTTGATTTCAATGCACATAAAAATAGTACAACTCCCAAGGTGCTCTGCACACACAATGCTCATTAAGACTTATCAGGGTGCAGAGTAGTGCTTGAGGATCACTTTTTTTCTTTTGATTTAATTGTGATCTGATGTATAAGAAGAAGTAGTGTATAGAAGTGTTTGCACAAGATACTTTACAATTCTCTCCAAGGTGCTCATCCTCACAATGCTAATTAAGACTTATCAGGAGGGTGGGTAGTGCTTGTTGGAGTTATCTTTGTAAATTATTTATTTGAATTTTAGCTTAATGACAAAGGTCTCCGAATTCACTCGTTTTTGCAAACATAGAGTTTTTGATTGAACACACTTCTTCAAATATGGGTGCACGAAAAAGATTATTATGTGTTGTTGGTAAACTAAGCACACATTCAATAACGTTAAGTTGTTACACTACACAATAATGCAAGAGTAAGATTAAAATCATATGTAGATTATCAAAGAGGTGAGTAATAAATTATTACTCATACTTAGAGGCATGCTAAGCAATTCTACACAAGATTTCTATAATCAATTTCATTACACATTACAAGATAATGTTCAAGACATGACACAAAATAATATTTTAAGAGATTTGAAACAGAGAATTTAACATTGTATTTAATCTTGAAAAGATAAACTTAATCATCCTTGAAATATTTCAATGAAAAGCAATCAGTTTTTATGATTTTTGATTTTTAAACAAATACAAAATAGTAAACACACATAATGGAAAAACATATTTTTGTCTTTGAAATTGTTTTGAAATTTTGTATTTGATTTTCAAATTTAAATATTTTTCTGGAAAACATAGAAGTCTTTAGCAAGCCTATCAGTAAATGATATTCTATGCCAGAGAAGATGTAAAGGAGAAGGAAAAAATATCGATTATGTGCTACCGCCAGTGGTAGTACTATAGCGTGGCGCTAGCAACAGAGATTTAGTATTTTGTTTATAAAACAAGATTTTTGATAATTTTTCTTGATTCTTGTTTTCTAAGATAAGAGACACTTTGTACCGCAAAGAGTTTTTAATAATAGTATGAAAGATGCGGATAAAAATTTTTTGGCTTAAGGTGTCAAAATACTCTTTCAAAATACTTATGTTTTCAAAATCATGAAAGTCCAAAGAGTATATAGTATGAAAAATATAAGATAGCATATATGAACAAAATATGCATGAGTGAAATGATCATAAAGAGTGAAATAATTTTCATGCAATGTATATAATATAGGTATGTCTAAGAACAAGATACCTTAATTATATGTCTCAACTCTAGCCCCATACTAAGTGAAGGATGGGCATGAAGAGCTGCACACATGCCGTAGGTTGGGTGTTAATCCCATATGCACACAAAAGTCAACGATCAACCTAGCACTCTTTCCCCCAATGCCTCGCAAGGCCCCACTGGAACACTTCCTCGATTAAGGACAAGGAATGACTTAGAGGTTAGGTCTCTAATGCACATAATCCTATACCCATGCTATTGTGAGACACATAATATGGTTGAATGATGATGGACATTCTAAGCATTTTGACCAAAAACACAAATTTATTGATTATGGCTTTATTTTTAGGAATTTTTGAAATGAGGTTAGTTGATTTAAAGCCAAAATAATTTTTATGACTTTCAAATTTTATTATTCTATTATACTTTAACATAACATGGCATGATATAACTAGCATCGACATTGATTTCTACTTATAGTAAGAGATGATGCTAGAATGATGAGTTATGGTAACAAGGTGTAATGTTATGTAAAGAATACAAATATATAATTGATTTGCATATATTCAACATTAAGTTTCAATCTAAATGTTCATATACCTAGAGTGACGTGATTAAGCTTTGTGACTTATTTTTAATAAGTATAAGGTTGATTCTAAGGTCTAGACAACAATGAGATACATGCAAACACAAGACATAATTCATACGTAGAGCAAGTTATGAAAATAATGGAATCTATTCCAATTGTATTTATTATGAGAATTTATAAGATCATTATTTCTTATGATGATTTAAACATGAGATAAATAAATTATCTTTTACTTCATCATATGATTAATTATTCATATTTACTTTAATTATTTATAGTGAAAGTTTAAATGCGAGATGTTATTTGTCATTTGTAATGATTTATGCATTTTTTCTTTGTTTTTTATTTTTATGAATATGACCAGAAACATAAACAAGTTTTTCTGATGTAGAAGAGAAATATAATTAAAGTAGTAAAATAAATTTTCAGAAATTAATATTTAGAGAAATCGGAATTTTCAGGAAATTGTGCTACCACTGGCGTTAGAATCTAACGCCATGCGCTAGCAACAGAGTGAGATTTTTTTGTTTCCAACTCATGATTTTTGTGATTTTTCGATTCTAATTTTTTATGGCTTATGTGTAGGATCAAGTGCAACAAACTGTCCTAATAGCTCGGACTAATGAGAAAGGCACTATTTTTTCTTTAAGAAAAAAGGAAAGGGCGCTACGGGTCAAGTGAAGGAACGCTTGACCTAACAATCCCCCCCCCCCCCCCAGCGTCAGCACAACCCGCTAGCTCAGAGGTGCTCCACATGTCTTAGAGGTGGCGCATCGCATGGCTCATAGGTGGTTTTTCACATGTATGTGGTCCCCCGGCCAGCCGGGACCCACACAGGTTTAGAAATTTAGGGATTTAATCAGCGCCCCTCAGTCTTGAACCCGCAACCTCCCTCTGACATCACTTGTAGGATCAAGTGCAACCAAGTGTCCCAAAATCTTGGACTGATGGGAAAGGCGCTACTTTTTCTTTATGGAAGTAAGAAAGGGCGTTACGGGTCAAGTGAAGGAATGCTGGACCCAACATTATGATTAAGCATGATAGGGGCTATCAAATGACCCAAAGATATTAAATAAAATAAGCAAAAATGTGCGCCTTTTATACTTTAGCCTAAGACCCCTAATACTCCATTTAAGTCCATTATTGACAATTCTTTCATTAGTCTTTATTTTATCACATAACAAATTATTATTCAATTTATAATGATAATATAAGACTTTTATAAGTAATGGCTTTAGAACACATAGAAACTAAGGAATAGATAGACCACTTGAAAATAATATGACTTTTTATTCAATTTTATTTGATTTGATTTATTAAAGAATTTAGGCTTTAGGTGAGAAAGTCATATCACAAGCTATGTAAAGTGCCATAGCATGTTGGTTCAAGAAAAAAGGCAAAATCAAACAAAAACAATAAGGAAATAAAGCATATCACGAAGTAGAGTATTGGTATTTCATTTTTAATTTGTTTCTACTTCATGCAATTTTTGGATACTTATGAATAAGAGATTTTGGTATCCAAAGAGAACCAATTGGGATGGTTCCTTTTAGTACACAAATACATTGTGTTGTCTTATGGGGAGACGAGTATGAATGGGCCCATTCAAGTGGAGTTAATGTTTCATCCTTAATTTTGGGCCTCCATTCATACTTTGGTTTCATGTTCTTATATTTCAAAATTTCCATAATGATTTTCAAAAGTATTACTTATTGGAAATTTGTGAACATTTAAATTTATGTTGGGAGAAAAAAGATTTTGTAAATGATAGTGATTAGGATTTTGATTTACAAATATTTTGTGTTTTTCACTCCCATTATTAGAACTCAACATATTTCTGTGATTAAGTATTCAACTAGGTATATGTTTTATGAAGTTTGAAACACTAGTAGATGCCTTACACACTTTGGAAGATAAACTAGAAATAAAAGAATTTTATTGCTTGAAATTTTTTGTACAAATAATTTTAATGAGTTTAGTTTATCGAATAAAGCATTGTTTTAATTTATTAATTTTGTACTATACTCTTTTGTAATAGATAGCTGTTTTTCAAATACCTTGAATTTTTCCTTAAAAATATTGCAATCAAAGCAAGGTGTAACATTTTCAACTAAAGAGCAAGGTGGAGAACTAGACACATCAAATTTTTATTCTACATTAACTTTCTCTTTTAAACTTTTATTTTCTAAATGTAAATTACAATTAGCATTTCTTAATTTCTTAATTCTACGTTTAGCAATTTATAGCAAGTGTAATGTAGAAATAAAATTACAAACAAGAAGGGAATTTGATTTTCTTACAACGATTTTGGATGCGGCAAGATTTGAACATAAAGTTACTTTGAAAACTTCATCTTCCTCTTCCATTGATGAGTTTCCATCTTCCCTTCCCCTTGATGTGTTGTCTTCTTCCAAGCACAAGTCTTGATAAGTTTCTTCTCTTGGATCCATAAGAACTTGCTCCGGTTCATCATCTGTAGAAGGAAGACTATAAGTACTGATATAAAATATTTGATTTTGGATTTTTGAGATTAAGAGATTCGTTGTTGATGTTCTCCAATTCTATATCCGATGAAGGCAAGAGTACATTATCGTTTATAGTATAGGATGCTAAAGAAAATATCAAGATCATATTAAACACGAATTTGTGGAATACTTCTACTTTGAGAAAGCTGACTATTATTTTATCAGAGAAAGTGCGGAAAAGAGCTAACAATTAAAACTAACAAAAAAGAGAACAAAATAAAATAAAGAAAACAAAACTTGATTAGAACTCGCCTTGAAATGAAAATAAAAAGATAAATTGGAACATTACAAACTATTCCTTGACCATTGATATTCCTAGCTTATGAACGCACCTCTCTCGAGGAATACGCTGACCTGAGATTAAGTTGATCGGCCGGACTCTTGTCCAATAACCAAAATGCCTAATACTCACATTTAACGAGGTGAATCCCACTATTGGATTTGACTCCTATCCAGAAGATTTACGTTATCCTCTCGAGGGGTGCATGCAACTCTTTTTATTCATGAGCGATCGATTCGTATGCACGAGCCTCTCGGCTAACTAGAATACGAAAACAAATACCAGAATTCATAACCGGCATATGAACTCGATATCGTTATTTTTCGAGAATAAATCGAAGGAGAGAGGAAACGATAATAAGGTAAAGAGATGATTTCGAATCAAAGCTAGCAAAAACTAAGATAACTACTAAATAATTGCTAAAGGAAAAATTAAGAAAGAGAGATTAGAAGGAAGAAAGTGATTTTGCAAAAATGAAAGGAAACTTAAAATTTCATTACCATGGAAAGAAAAGATTACATTAAAGTAAAAACTAAAATACATTGCATGAAATAAACCTAAACTACCTTGCATGAAATAAAGAAGAATAAGACATGAAATTAAACTTAAGAAAAGGAAATTACATTAATTAAAAACTAAACATAAACATAAAAATAATGAAAATCTATACAAGAAGTGCCCAAATGGGCAGGGGCAGGAGGAGGAATTGCTGGAAATGGGCTCCTGATTTTATAGGAGAAAATTTGAGGTTACATGCCCTCGGTCACAGGCATGAACAGGGGCATCTAATATTTGTTCTACAGCTGGGACAGCGGAGTGGGCGATTGCATGACGGTGGGAGAAAGACTGACATTACACGCCCGTGTAACTTGGGTCACGGGCGTGTACTAGGACGGCTTCATTAATGCAGCGTAGGCTAGACTGCGGTGCAGCGGAGAGCAGAGATCACGCGCGAAAGTCATGGGCATGACTTGGGTCAACTTCTTGACAATAGCTTCTCGTCTCAATGGCATCACTGCTGGAAAGATTCTATATTTACATGCCCTTGGTCACGGGTACACGCCCTTGGTCACGGGCGTGATCTTTGGGTCACGGGCGTGATCGAGGGCGTGACTTGTTGTGGACTAGCTCAAACGCACGGCAACAACTCTAGACTGATCTTATGATTACACGCCCTTGGTCCCGGGCGTGACCTAGGGCGTGTAGTGCCAATTTTGAGCAAAACTCCAGAAAATCTGCAAAACAGAAATACAACTATATTTAGAACAGAAATTGTAAAAGAAATGATTTTTAACCAAAATATAAATAATATTTACAAAATTATATAAAAATTAACCTAAATACTATAGTAAAAATATGCACAAATCCTACTTATCAAATTCCCACTTACTTAAGCTTTTGTAATTCCAGAGCAAAAGTATGAGAAATATTTATAAGACACTAATAAGGTTTTTTTAATTAAGGCTAAATTCTATTTAAACAAAAGTAAGCTAAAAATAAAACTTTAGGGATTCAAATAAAAAGTCCTAAATTATAATAATAATTTGAAAAGAGAGAAGTATTTAGCCAAGTCTTCACAAGTTACTTAACTAGCAAACAAAATTGGAGTAACTAGCAAACAAGTTTAGATTTAAAATTATTAAAAAAACCATTACTTGAAAGAAACTTTAAGGAAAAAAGTAACCTACTATATATTGCTCTCATTATAATTTAAATTAAATCTAGATCAAAGATATTGGTTATGGGGGGGCTTCACAAAATTTGGCATAAGAAGAGATCTTAGAAAGGAGGTGATGAATTTTATCCTCTCACCTTACTTAATTTTTTTGTATATGGTTAGGAAAATGATGAATTTTATCCTCTCTTTTTCCATGCCATATAATCTTATAAAATTCTCTTCTAATAAAATCCCAAAATGTATATGTTTAGGAGTAATGAATTTTATCCTCTTACTCCAAGCCACAATCATTTAAATGATTTTGGGTGCATATGTTTAGGGAATAATGAATTTTACCCTCTTATTCCGATGACATATGATCTTTTAAAACATTTTTTTATATGCCACAAAAGGGTAGGGGAAAGAAAAAATTTCTAGCTTATGAATTAAATTATTTTGAGAGCAAATTCTAGTAAATTAAACTTTCCTAAGCTTCTAAAAGTATGAGGTAGAAAGAATTTAAATCTAAATGTGTTAAGCACAATTACTACAAAATTGAAACTATTTAAAATAAAAGAGAAAAAAGTGCTAAAGAAAATTGATGGGGACCATCCATTCATCTCCCTCTTTCCCCGCCCCCGATTGTTGAAGACCCGCCACCGATTGATGCGGATGAAGACCCTCCACCACCACCTGAGCCTCCACCGCATGATCCAGATGATCCACCACCGCTTGAGGAGGATGCTGCTGAAGATGTTGGGGATCCTCCGCCGGAACCTTTATATTTTTATATATTCTATTTCTTTGCTTTAGTTATCATGTTATGTCATGTGGTATTTTTAATTCGGACATTTTATTTGGTGGCCTGCGTTTAGCCACATTTTGGTGTTTTATTAATTTGGGCTGCAAATAGCCCTCCTTGTTGTAAGGCCATATATAAGGCCATATGATGTTGTAATATTCAGATTTTTGGATGAAAAGAAAACCCTAACTCTCTTTGCTTGGAGCCTCTCCCTTGGCCGCCCCCTTCCCTCCTCCTCTCTTCTCTAGGGTCAGCCCCTCCCTCTCTTGGCCGCCCTCTTCCATCCTCTCCTCTTCCCCTTGGCCGACCATCTCCATCTCCTCTCTAATATTTCGGCCACCCCTCTCCTCCAGCAAGGTTCGGCCCCATCCTCTCTTGGCCGCCCTCTTCCCTCCTATCATCTTCTCTTCCCCTTGGCCGACCATCTCCATCTCCTCTCTAATATTTCGGCCACCCCTCTCCTCCAGCAACCTCTTCTTTGGCCGACCACCTCCCTACATCCCTCCTTGTGATTTTCGGCCAACCCTCTTGAAGATTGAAGAAGGAGATCTCTCGGCTAGATTTTGGTCAAAGGGCTTGCTCGTGGCGACCGAATTTGAAGGCGCGGGTGCTCATCATCAAGGACTCTCCTTCGGCGACCACCCCCGTGAACATCTTAGGGTTTCTACAACCCGGATCTTCGATTTCGGGAGGGGTAACGATTTCTAAATCCTTGTGGGTTTCTTCCGTTGATAGTTGTGGTAGACTAAGATTTGTGACGGATTTCTCGACGTTGTTTTCTCGTGATTATCTTCATTCGGAGTAGTAAAATGTTCTAGTTTTTTATATCTTTTATTCGACGAGGAGTGGCGATCCTCATTTGCTTTTGTTGGGGAGATCTTCCTATTTTCTGAAGTTGTTGTTTTCGGAGGATCTCCTTATGGTAACAATAACAACCGCTCGTCCGGATCTCATTGATCCTTTTGACAAGAGTGACATTGGCTTATTGTCGTCGTCCATTCCTTGTGCGTTGTGGCTGTTTGTGCGCATTAGAAAGTGAAGGAACCAACCCGTAGGTGGCTGCGATTGTCATCCGCTTAGGTGATTTTAAGAGGTGAGAGCGACCCGGACACCCTTTCCTACATCAAAAATACTCTAACGAAATTAAAATCATAAATTATTTCTTAAAACTAAATCACCTAAAAAATTAAATTTAACAAACCATGATAAAATACAAATTAGCAAATTAAAAAGACATACAAATGCTTATAAATAAACTCATAAAACAAATATTGATTTTGGAAATAACAAAAACCAAAGCAATGGTTTATTAAATTTTTGGAATTTTTCTATGTTTTTTTTTTTTTTCATAATATCTTTTTTTTGGAATTTTTGATATTATCTTTTTTTGTATTTTTGATATTACCTTTTTATTTTTATTTTTTATATTATCTAAAAAAATGCTAAACATGAACTAAAAAGCCTAAATTGTTTTTGCTAATTCTTGGACTTCCCAAGGTATACCCCATAAATGGTTCTCAACGGTACTAGGAAATGTGCTGGGATGATAGCCCAAACGTCCATTTCCAAGAAATTAATATTTTATTTTCTATTTTTTTGAAGATTTTGGGTTTTCTAATTTTTTTGAAAAAGCTAATTTTTCTTTTTGAAAAAGACAACAAAATAGGAAATACACTATGTGCAAAAAGAAAATAACTATGTATAAACAAAATATTTTAGAAATTTTGGGATTTATAAATTTGTTTTGGAAATTTTCTACGATTTAATAATTTAAAAGAAAGGGAAAAACACCCCCATACTTAAAATTCAACATTGTCCCCAATGTTGAAAGGTAAGTATGAAGAAGAAAAATAAAATACAAGCACATGATTATGAAAGAAAATGAACAAGGAGGTGAGAAAGAAGCACGTCCCTGATATGGAGACGGACGACTACCACGATCACCTGCAAAATTATTTTTAAAATAAAACAAAACACAAAATAAAAAGGAATAAAAATAGTAGTGAATAGTAAGTGAGAGCTCACAAGTTGTTGTGCGGATAGACTTTCTGTTCGTGCGGTTTGAGATTAGCCTTTGTTGTGTTCGCAGGTTATGCGGCTTGCTTGTGGTTCTGATCTGATCAGAGGACACCGTGGTAGATAATTCGGTAGCAGTCAGCGCCGGGTAGCAGCAGGAGGTCACGGCTAGCGACAAGTGATGAGTCCAATTTATATATGGTCTTTTAGTACTCATCTGGGCTAGTTTTCACTCGTGTGCACTACACTTTCAAGCCATATTAGCTTGTATTTCACTCTCATTCGCTTTCACGCTATGTGCACTGTTTAAGCCTATAGTGGTGTGCTAGATTTGCGCATCAAGTTTTTGGTGCCGTTGTCGGGGAACACAGTCGTGTGAGTTTTTGGAGAAGGAGAGTTGAGAGATAGAAGTTCTTCCATTTGTAAATTACATTTTTTTCTTGTTTTGTTTCATATTCTGATATTCTTTCGTGTTTTAAATTTAGTTGTCTTAGTAATTTGTTGTTAGGTGTAGTGTTTTGCACAATTGTAATTTTCTGTTGAATCTTGGTATCTTTACAATGTGGGCTGCATTTAATGTCCGTCCCCGTTAGTGCGGAGATATTTCCCACGATAGTGATAAATTCCCAACTGGAGATGGTGGGCATAATTCTCATGGCCTAGTGTATGGAGCACCGTTCTCCTATGGTCCTTCATACCCCGTACCCAAGTCTTTTGGCCACTCACCCTCGCTGCATGTACCATTTTTATATTCCTCTCCGACCCCGCAAGGACCAAGGAGTCATATAAAATGGTGCTTGTTTTGTCAAAGCATAGATCACGCTCTGAAGGACTGTGCCGAGTATCTTCGCCAATTGGACGAGGATGATGAGCCGGATATCCGGATCATCCCGACTCCTACCTCTGGCGGCACACCTTCAACATCTAGTTATGTGTTCGTGCCACATTCATGTTTTGAAGGGAATGATACAGACACAGTTATCATATGTGTGGCTGATCTAGGCTCTGACATGGCTGAGCCCAACTCTCATGTGCATATATCATCATGTGTAGATTCGATTCTTTGTGAGGAATCAGTGCTTGACTTTTATCTAAGCACTATTCCTCCCCCTTTTGTGCATACCACTACACTCGTCGCTGACGACATTATTGATGATGCATCGCATGATGAGGCAGGTGATCTATGTATTATGCCAATTTCTATAGAGGAGGACAACTTTCTAGGTGAAGAGGATTTTACCTTAGCACCGGTGGAGGAAGTCCAAATCTTGGGCAAGGTTACTGTTGATCCTGTCAAACCTTGCAGCATTGTTGACAATGCCAACATTATGTTACTACACCAACCTGATGGGAGTGAGTCTGGGACCACTCCCCCGATTTTTGATTATTTATGTCATTCTTCTCTTTTAATTCTTGACCACCCTTCTTCATCTGATCCCGTGCAGGTTGAGTCTTCACAAGTACTTCAGAAGGACTTGGAGCATTTTTCTCAAGTCAATGATGAGCATATCCTCATATGTGAGGAGGTTGACCCCTCCTCTATTGTGGAAGCCTCACTCATTACCTTCTCCTCCTGCCACCTCCCTGAAGATGACACCTTGCTGGGCAAGGATGTTTTTGGTGTAATGTGTGAGGAGTACTCCTCCTCCTCCTCTTACATTCTCTTCCCTCTACCTGTGACGAGCAGGTATTATTATTTAAGTAGAGAGGTAACTATTTTATCATCGTATCGGTACCCGTTACCGACACGAATATTAGAACAGTTACCTGTGCACTTTTCTTTGTTAAATTTTTGAAGTGGAAGTGGATTTTGAGCTGGGCGGTCTGAAGATTGGAGACCGCAGAGACCGCGAGGTCTGCCATGGTTTCCTGGCCGGTTGTGTCTCAGGCGGAATGTTCTGAGCGGTCTGATCTGGGAGACTGCCTCTTTTGTCCGGGAGACTTGCGCGGGTTGGTCTGTGATGTAGGAAAGGGTGTCCGGGTCACTCTCATCTCTTAAAATCACCTAAGCAGATGACAATCGCAGCCACCTACGGGTTGGTTCCTTCACTTTCGAATGTGCACAATCAGCCACAACGCACAAGGAATGGACGACGGCAATAAGCCAACGTCGCTCTGATCAAAAGGATCAACGAGATCCGGACGAGCGGTTGTTATTGTTACCACAAGGAGATCCTCCGAAAACAACAACTTCAAAAAATAGGAAGATCTCCCCAACAAAAGCAAATGAGGATCGCCACTCCTCGTCGAATAAAAGATATAAAAAACTAGAATGTTTTACTACTCCGAATGAAGATAATCACGAGAAAGCAACGTCGAGAAATCCGTCACAAATCCTAGTCCACCACAACTATCAACGGAAGAAACCCACAAGGATTTAGAAATCATTACCCCTCCCGGAATCAAAGATCCAGCTTGTAGAAACCCTAAGATGTTCACGGGGGTGGTCGCCGGAGGAGAGTCCTTGATGATGAGAACCGTCGCCTTCAAATCCGGTCCCCACGAGCAAGCGCTTTGACCAAAATCTAGCCGAGAGATCTCCTTCTTCAATCTTCAAGAGGGTTGGCCAAAAATCACAAGGAGGGATGTAGGGAGGTGGTCGGCCAAAGAAGAGGTTGCTGGAGGAGAGGGGTGGCCAAAATATTAGAGAGGAGATGGAGATGGCTGGCCAAGGGGAAGAGAAGAGGAGAGGAGGGAAGAGGGCGGCCAAGAGAGGAAGGGGCCGAACCTTGCTGGAGGAGAGGGGTGGCTGAAATATTAGAGAGGAGATGGAGATGGTCAGCCAAGGGGAAGAGGAGAGGAGAGGAGGGAAGAGGGCGGCCAAGAGAGGGAGGGGCCGAACCTAGAGAAGAGAGGAGGAGGGAAGGGGGCGGCCAAGGGAGAGGCTCCAAGCAAAGAGAGTTAGGGTTTTCTTATCATCCAAAAATCTGAATATTACAACATCATATGGCCTTATATATGGCCTTACAACAAGGAGGGCTATTTGCAGCCCAAATTAATAAAACACCAAAATGTGGCTAAACGCTGGCCACCAAATAAAATGTCTGAATTAAAAATACCACATGACATGACATGATAACTAAAGCAAAGAAATAGAATATATAAAAATATAAAGGTTCCGGCAGAGGATCTATGGAGGATTCACAACATCATCAACAGCATCCTCCTCAAGCGGTGGTGGATCATCTGGATCATGTGGTGGAGGATCAGGTGGTGGTGGAGGGTCTTCATCCGCATTGATCGGTCGCGGGTCTTCAACAATCGGTGACGGGGAGGAGAGGAGATGAAAGGATGGTCCCCATCAGTCTGGCGACTTGTCCTAAGTCAGCCAGATGTTCTTGGTCTGCCTTCTTGCAGTGATCGGGCGGTCTGACGACTATTCTAGTCGGTCTGGTTACTGAAGGAGTTATTTGCTTTGCAATAAGACCGGGCGGTCTATTTTCTAAGACCGCAGTGTCCGGGCAGTTTGGTTGTAAACCACAAGGTTTAATAAAGGAGCTGTGAGCTATGTCGAGCTCGGGTAGTCTGCTTTGCGAGACCGCTCGCGATCTAATAGGCAGTTATTGTATCCCAGTTGTGCGGTGACAACATCCGTCCACCCGCCTATAAATAGGGGTGCAGGGGCTGTCATTAATAACGAGAACTATAAGAACCAAATTTGGCTTGATTGTGTCGGTCTCACTTTGAGGTCGTGCGGTTTGAGATTTTGTCTGACCGGTTTTTGTGTTCGCAGTTTAAGCGGTTTGCAGCTCGCGGTCAGCTTGACTCCTTCTTCCAGCTTTGAATAAACCAGTCCGGGCGGACTGTGTTTAGGAGTTCGTGGTTTGTGCAGCGGACTCAGTTGATCAGGCAGTCTTAGGTGGCCAGGTGGTCTTGAGTTGCGGTCTATCGCAGGTTGCAGTTCTTCGTTCAGAGTTCGCAGGTTCTTCTTTAATCAAGACCGTTGATAGCTAAAATTTAGAATGTAAATAATATTCTCCAAATTCTACGAACTATAGGCAAGAGCACCTATCGGTCATAGCATAGGATATTTAAAACAAATAAATATCAAGTGTCGTATTCCACGGGTCTGTTGATTACTTCTACTCACGCAAATTAATATTATTTTATCGAAAGTAAAATAGAGTTTTGTAAATAATTAAAAGAAGAAAAACATTTGATCGGGAATCTTTCTTAAGTAAAATATTTCATAAATCTAGAATTCGGAAGAAATCAATTTAGACAAACTTGACCGTGGAGGTTCCCAAAATATGATAGAACCTCTCTCGAGAGAACTACCACCTAACCTTAGGTTGATCGATTAAGACCCCTCGGCCAGTCGAAACCCCTAAGCTTGCTTTATGCTGTGAGCCCCACTATTGGATTTGACTCCAATCCGGAAGATTTGCGACACTCTCTCTCGAGGAGTGCGAACAATTCTTTCTACCGATGAGCGATCTACCGTATTTAAGGATCTCTCGATACACTAAAATATGGATCAAACTTGATTATCATACCCTAGAAATATGAAACCAAAAAAATTGCAAATCAACGGTAAATCTTAGTTTTCAAAATCCAAACAATGAATAAAAGATTATGAAATATAAAAGCTTAGGAATTCATCCGATCAAATGCTACAAAATTAGCTACTCATGATTAAAGAAAAAGAACATTTTATAACTAAGAAAGAAGAATTACAATTGCTGGGAAAGTAAATCTAAAATAGGAAATAAAAGGACAAGACATAAAATAAAGTTACACTAAAAATGCAGGAAAACTATACTAGAAATGATCCAATCGAAGCATGGACTGGATGCCCATCACTTTGGCAGCAGCTGGCTTTTATAGGCAGAAAATTGCTAAGTCACGCCCTTGGTCACGCCCGTGACCAAGGGCGTGTAAGCTGCGTAATTGCGTCTTGAAAGCCCGGGAACGTTGGGGAAGAAAAACCGCCAAAATTGATCATCTCGACGGGTCACGGCCTAGGTCACGCCCGTGACCTAGGGCGTGTCTTGACCGAGTCAGGAAACGGCGGGAAACGGCGCGATCTGGAGTTAATTTGGCAGTTGAGGGAGAGGGCACGGCCTCGGTCACGCCCGTGACCAAGGGCGTGTAAGCTGGAATGACTCGGCGGCAGAAACTGCTTGAATTGAATGCTTGTTGGGCGAGTCACGCCCGTGACTTGAAGGTCACGCCCCCGGTCACGCCCGTGACCTGGGGCGTGTAACTTTAATCCGACGTGGCAGCGAGTTCTGTGAGCTGAAAGCGATACACGGTCGTGGCCATGGTCACGCCCCTAGGTCACGCCCGTGACCTGGGGCGTGTATTGAGGGTTTTTGCAGAAATGCTCCAGAATTTCCCCTGAACACGGCTATGTGCTTGAAATTGCTATTAGCAGCCCCAAAGTCCCTGAAAATATAAAACAAAGCAAATTAGATATATATTAAATTAAAATTATATAAAAACTAATTAATTACTACTAAAATACTATATAAAAATAACTATAAATAATGCACTATCAAATACCCCCATACTTAAGCTTTTGCTATTCCAGAGCAAAAACTAATTTATAAGTATGAGAAGAATTTATAGGACATTTCCAAAAAGATTTACTTCAAATTATGCACTTCAAATCTCATAAAACTCATGTCAAAATAAGTTAAGAAATTAAAATTCAGATTTATAAGAAATAATTAATAATTCATAAATTGAAATGAGTAGAATAAATTTTAGTTTTGAAATTCTCTAACTAAATCTTCATAAACAAAATTGCATTGAATTAAGCAAAATATTCCAAGATTAAAATTATAAGAACTTTACAATCATGAGAAACTTTTAGAAAACTACAAAATATTAACTATGCTCTCTCAATAATATCTTGGAAAAACAAGTGAACTTGGCTAAATGGGGTAAAATTGGCATTGAAGAAGTTACTTTGTATATGGGAAATGATGAATTTTATCCTCTCATTTCCATTTTTTTTTTTAATTTCTTCTTCTTTTTATATCCCAAATGTATATGTTTAGGAGTGATGAATTTTATCCTCTCAACTCCATACCATATAATCTTTTAAAAATTTGGGTGCATATGTTTAGGAATGATGAATTTTATCCTCTCATTCCATGACATATGATCTTTTCAAACCTTTTTTTTATGCCAAATAAAGGGTCAAATAAGAAGGTAGGGGAAGGGATAGGGTTTAAAGGCTACAAAAATTCCAAAGAAACATTTTAAGAGCATAGAAAATAATTTGAGCAATCTACAAGAAACTATGAGTTCAAGTTAATATAAGTAAAATCTAGAGATATTTAACACAATTACTACAAAATTGAATTATGATATTTTAAAAGAGAAAGTAAAACTAAGAAATATTCTAAGCAAATCAAGATAATGAAAAACTCATTAAATCAAATTCATCTAAAAATTAAATCTAACATATTTTGAAGAGAAATATAAGATTAAAACTACATAAAAAGAAAACTCTTTAAAAAGCCTATAAAGAAAACTCATAATTAAAATCAATTTTGCATAAATGAAGTTTGGAGAAATTTAATATTACAAAATTTATTTTATTGGAAATTAAAATAGTTTTTTAAATGAAAACATTTTTTTTGAATTTTGTAAATTTTTATAACAAAATTGAAAATAAAGAATAAAAAAAAATCAATTTTTTTGTGAGTTTTGAAAAAGATTTTCTAATTTTTTTTTGGATTTTTAATAAAAACTGAATATAGGAGAATACACCCCCATACTTAAAAATAAACATTGTCCCCAATGTTTATAAGCCAAGTATGAGGGAAAAGAAAATAAAATGCGGAAAAAGTAAAGGGCAAGAAAAATAAAGATAAGCAAGGGGTGCCTCCCAAGAGCGCTTTCTTTTTCCCGTCTTTAAGCTAGACGGTTATTATTAGGAAAAAGGAAAATAAAATTGAAAATGCACAGGCAACTCCCTTAATTCACGCTCAGGTGAGCATGCCGAAATCCGTTGCCCGGCGACTCCTCCGCTATACTCTTGACTCTTCCGTTGTCCGTTAGCGTGAAATTGCGAATCCAAATTACCTATACATACCTTAGGTAATTTGGATTGTTGGAGATGAGCGGCAAATGAATCGGTGAAGACGTTTGGTTGCAACGGCTCATCCTCTACATGAAAATCGTTAGTATAAAAAGAATCAGGATTTAGCGAGTCAGAAAATTTTTCACAAGGAGGAGTTTCTTGCGAAAATACATGATTAAGCGTCGGTTGTTTATTTTCAAAAATAAAAGAATTATCAGAAAAATCAATGCAAAGGGGAGAAAATTCATGAGACACAATTTCTTCATGAATTATAATTTCATGAGAATGAGAAGAAAGGGCGGGCGAAGGAGAAGAAGAAAAATTTTCATTTTCTAATTCGTCCGGTGTCTCCATGACTTTGCGAAATTCTTGGTACAATTGTTCTTCTTGATCTTGAGAATAAACATTTAAAGTGGGAGAAATAACATTCGGAAAAATTTCAAGATCAGAAGAAGAACAAATTTGTGGAAAAGGCGAGGAATGCAAATCATAATTGAAGGAATTTCCATTTTCGCACTGAAAACTATCCGGGTGACCTTGCCACCATGAATAATCAACATCAGAGTAAGAAGGAAATTCATTCAAATCATTATTTAAAGAAAAATTATTTTCATCATAAAAATTATTATTTTCATTATAAAAATTATAATTTTCAGTAGAAAAATTAATTTGATGTTCATGAGAAAATTTTTGAAATGAAAAATAGCATTCCTCACTAGAATGATGATGCCCACAAAAATGACAAATAATTTGGCGCATTCGCGCGGCTTCCAAAAGATCAACTTTATTTTGAAGCTCGGCAACTTTTGCGGCCAACTGCGAGAACATCATTTTTTTTTTAAAAAGAAAATTAAACAACCGTTACCTAATAGAAGTGAATTTTAAAAGAAAAAGCAAAAAGAGAAATGGGGGTGGAGAAAGAGAATGATAAAAGTAATAAAATTCACGCTTTCAAAATATCAACAAAAATATTCCCCGGCAACGGCGCCAAAAACTTGATAGCTAAAATTTAGAATGTAAATAATATTCTCCAAATTCTACGAACTATAGGCAAGAGCACCTATCGGTCATAGCATAGGATATTTAAAACAAATAAATATCAAGTGTCGTATTCCACGGGTCTGTTGATTACTTCTACTCACGCAAATTAATATTATTTTATCGAAAGTAAAATAGAGTTTTGTAAATAATTAAAAGAAGAAAAACATTTGATCGGGAATCTTTCTTAAGTAAAATATTTCATAAATCTAGAATTCGGAAGAAATCAATTTAGACAAACTTGACCGTGGAGGTTCCCAAAATATGATAGAACCTCTCTCGAGAGAACTACCACCTAACCTTAGGTTGATCGATTAAGACCCCTCGGCCAGTCGAAACCCCTAAGCTTGCTTTATGCTGTGAGCCCCACTATTGGATTTGACTCCAATCCGGAAGATTTGCGACACTCTCTCTCGAGGAGTGCGAACAATTCTTTCTACCGATGAGCGATCTACCGTATTTAAGGATCTCTCGATACACTAAAATATGGATCAAACTTGATTATCATACCCTAGAAATATGAAACCAAAAAAATTGCAAATCAACGGTAAATCTTAGTTTTCAAAATCCAAACAATGAATAAAAGATTATGAAATATAAAAGCTTAGGAATTCATCCGATCAAATGCTACAAAATTAGCTACTCATGATTAAAGAAAAAGAACATTTTATAACTAAGAAAGAAGAATTACAATTGCTGGGAAAGTAAATCTAAAATAGGAAATAAAAGGACAAGACATAAAATAAAGTTACACTAAAAATGCAGGAAAACTATACTAGAAATGATCCAATCGAAGCATGGACTGGATGCCCATCACTTTGGCAGCAGCTGGCTTTTATAGGCAGAAAATTGCTGAGTCACGCCCTTGGTCACGCCCGTGACCAAGGGCGTGTAAGCTGCGTAATTGCGTCTTGAAAGCCCGGGAACGTTGGGGAAGAAAAACCGCCAAAATTGATCATCTCGACGGGTCACGGCCTAGGTCACGCCCGTGACCTAGGGCGTGTCTTGACCGAGTCAGGAAACGGCGGGAAACGGCGCGATCTGGAGTTAATTTGGCAGTTGAGGGAGAGGGCACGGCCTCGGTCACGCCCGTGACCAAGGGCGTGTAAGCTGGAACGACTCGGCGGCAGAAACTGCTTGAATTGAATGCTTGTTGGGCGAGTCACGCCCGTGACTTGAAGGTCACGCCCCCGGTCACGCCCGTGACCTGGGGCGTGTAACTTTAATCCGACGTGGCAGCGAGTTCTGTGAGCTGAAAGCGATACACGGTCGTGGCCATGGTCACGCCCCTAGGTCACGCCCGTGACCTAGGGCGTGTATTGAGGGTTTTTGCAGAAATGCTCCAGAATTTCCCCTGAACACGGCTATGTGCTTGAAATTGCTATTAGCAGCCCCAAAGTCCCTGAAAATATAAAACAAAGCAAATTAGATATATATTAAATTAAAATTATATAAAAACTAATTAATTACTACTAAAATACTATATAAAAATAACTATAAATAATGCACTATCAACCGTGCAGTCTGGGTGATCAAGAAGTGCGAACTGTTTGTTTTCAGCAGTGGAATAAGCAGAATAGTTGGTGGTATGTAGTTGCGGTCTAGCAGGTGCAGTCTATACTCTGTTCGCACGGTCTCAGCGGCTTCCGTCCGGCTTGTTCTGTTCGCGCGGTCTGGTGGTCTCAGGTGCCAGGTCGCTGCGGCTTGTTTTTACCCTTGTGTTTTGTGCTTCTCTCCTCTGTGATTCTTATGAATCATGTCTCGCCATGTATACCTCACATTATAAAGAGATATTCAATACCATAGTACTATTCATTTTTCTCATTGTCACTGTTGTGTTACACTTTTGAAAGGTTTTGTGAAGTGTGTGTTCGGCATATTTCTCACTTCATCTCCGTACCTCAAGTTTTTCAACATGGTATCAGAGGGAGGTTGCTGAGGTTGTGAAGCTGATAGTGCTAATACTTCTCTCGGGTTTCTCAAGTGGTAGCATTCAATGGGATAACAATGGAAGGAGGATCTGCTAGAGGTCTCGGTATTGAGCTCCTTACGCAGACTAACTTTAAGAAGTGGAAGTCTTGCATGGAGAGCTATCTTCTTGGCGAGGAATTATAGGAGGTAGTTGGAGGAGAAGCTAGACAAGCTATGGTTCCTGCTGATGGGAATGCTGAGCTCGAGAAGTCTTGGAGAAGAACGAATGCTAAGGCAGAGTTCACTCTCAAGAGAGCTATCATTCCAGAATTTTTTGATCACATTATTGGGTGTGGATCAGCTTCTGAGATTTGGACAGCCTTGGATGGCTTGTTCAATAAGAAGAATGTAGCGAGGCTACAGTACTTAGATAATGATTTGGCGAAAGCAACTCAAGGAGATTTGTCCATTTCTACATTCTTCTTGAAGATGAAGAACCTCTGCGCAGAGATATCGGCTTTGGACCCGGATGAGCCTATCTCAGAAGCTAAGCTGAAGAGGCACATAATCCGCAGCTTGCGGAGGGAGTATGTGGCCTTTGTTACTTCTGTTCAAGGCTGGGACAATCAGCCTTCGTTGCTGGGGCTGGAGAACTTACTTGCTTCGCAGGAAAGTTTGTTAAAGCAAATGGTTGGGATGTCTATCTCAGGAGGAGAAGCTGAGGTTCTCTTTTCTACCAAGAAGAAGAGATGGGACAAGAAGAAAAAGAAGTCATCTGGAGATGATGGTCCGTCTACTTCATATCAGCAGGAGAGGAGTTATGCTCCTAAGCGTGATGGGAAGAAGCAGGAAAGACCTAGATGCTTCAGGTGCAATAAGGTTGGTCATTTCAAAAGGGACTACAAGGTCAATCTTCAGCCGGGGCATGCTGCAGGAAAGGAGGAGGCTGGTTCCAATTCAGAAGGTAGTTGGGGTGGTGGAGGAGCTTTCATGACGGGCACATGTGTTCGGGCCATGACTTCCATCAACTATCAAGATGATTGGATTGTGGACTCTGGGTGTGGTCATCACCTCACTGGGGATGAGTCGAAGTTCTCCTCATTGCAGACATATACAGGTAATGATGCAATCATTACGGCTGGCGATACTATTCATGCAGTTGAGAAGGAGGGTGTGGTTTCATTGAATGATGATAGAGGTACTCTTACGTTGAAGAGTGTCTATCATGTTCCGGGGATGAAAAAGAACCTCTTCTGGGTGACCAATGCGGTGGATGCTGGCTATCACGTTCTGTTTGGTCCAACAGAAGTGAAATTTCTCCGTAATGTTTCAGCTGTGAAAGCTGAAGTCACTCATGTTGGGAGACGGGTGAAAGACTTGTTTGTTCTTTCAACAAGTTCTTATGTTGATAAGATAAGGGCTAATGATAGCACTGCTATCTGGCATGAAATGCTTGGGCATGTTGGGATGGATAAGCTGAAAGCTATGGTGGGAAGAGGCCTGGTGAAAGGTCTACCTAGCTTGTCAACTTTTGGGGATGGTCATGTTTGTGCAGGTTGTCAGTTTGGTAAAGCTCAGCGCTTTCCATTTCATAAATCTCAAAGTAGATGTAAAAGACCATTGGAGTGCATCCATGGTGATCTGTTTGGACCTACCAACACTGCCAGTCTTGGAGGTAGCAGGTATATGCTAATCTTGGTTGATGACTTCGCCAGATATACTTGGGTGTATTTTCTAAACGAGAAGTCGGAGGCGTTCGAGATGTTTGTGGAGTTCAAGGAGCTGGTGGATGGTCGGCTAACTTTGTGGGTGAAGAAGTTCAGAACAGACTATGGAGGGGAGTTCACCTCCAAGGAGTTCTTTAACTTCTGCAGGAAGCATGAAATCCAAAGGGAGCTTTCTTGTGCTCACACTCCACAACAAAATGGAGTTTCAGAGCGGAAGATCTGTCACCTGACGGAGACTTGCAAATGTTGGCTTCAGGCCAAGAATATCCCAAAGTCCTTTTGGGCAGAGGGTATGTCTTTTGCAGCTTCTGTTATCAACCAGTTGCCTCTCAGCCCCATCAACATGAAGACCCCTTATGAGTTGAGGTTTATGGAGAAGCCAAGCGTGGAACACTTTCGAGTGTTCGGTTCAACCTGTTATGTGCATGTTCCGGATGCCCTTCAGACGAAGCTAAATGCTAAGGCAAGGAAGCTAATCTTTGTCGGTTATGATGACCGGAAGAAAGGGTGGAGATGCATGGATCCTGAGACACGGAGATATGTGGTCTTAAGGGATGTGGTATTCGATGAGCTGACGTCATACCAAGGTAACTCATCTGTTGAGTTACAAGGAAGCAGGGGAGATGGTGGACCAAAGGAAGCTGCAAGAGAAGCTCTGGTGGAGTTGCCTGTTTCTCCAGGTGCTCCTTGTATTACTAGCTCAGGATCAGGTGCTTCGAGTTCTGGAAGCTGGGGGAGTGAGGCTCCATGTTTAATTGAGAGGAGAGCTATTCCAGAAGCTGCAGTGGAAGAGATGGTTCAGAGTCAAGCTCTGAGGAGGTCCAAGAGGACCATTATTCCACCTGATCGGTATACGGGCGGGAAGGAAGGTGAGCTTTGTCTCATGTTTCTTCGCTGGTCCCCTGGATGAGAGATAGCCATCTTGTTTTGAAAATGCCATTGGAGTCAAGGAGTGGGAAGGATCCATGGATGAAGAGATGGCTTCCCTCAGGAAGAATGAGACTTGGGACTTGGTGCCTAAGGTTGAGGGGGTTACTACGGTGACTTGCAAATGGGTTTTCAAGTTGAAGAAGAAGGCTGACGGAAGTATTGAGCGGTACAAGGCTCGCCTTGTAGCTCGAGGTTTCTCTGAAAAGTATGGGGAGGATTATGAAGAAACATTTAGCCCCGTTGCTAAGATGACTTCGGTCCGGTTGGTGATCGCATTGGCAGCTTGCCAAGGATGGAAGATTTGGCAACTTGACGTGAAGAACGCTTTCTTATATGGCAAGATTGACAAGGATATCTTCATGGATCAGCCACCTGGGTATGTATCCAAAGAGCACCCAAGATATGTTTGCAATCTCAAGAAGGCTTTTTACGGCTTGAAGCAAGCGCCTTCGGCGTGGTACGGGAAGAACGCAGAATACCTCCAGTTCTGCGGGTACTTTGCTTCTGATTCTGATTTGAGCTTGTTTGTAAAGAAGACGGGGGAGCTTCAGGTCTTGGTGTTGCTGTACGTTGACGTTATGATCGTCACGGGGAATTCTGAGATGGAGATAGCTAGGCTTCGTGCTGAGCTAGCTATCAGATTTGAGATGAAGGATTTGGGCAAGCTCCACCATTTCCTTGGGCTCGAAGTGGAGAGGAAAGAGAGCAGTATGCTCGTTTCCCAGAAGGGCTATGCGGATCGAATCATGAAGAGATTCGGCATGGAAGGGCGGAAGAGAAGCTCTACTCCACTGGAGGTTGGAGTTCATCTTCGTCGAGATGAAGGGAAGGTTCTTACTGATCCTTTGGTGTTTCGAACTTTGGTTGGAAGCTTGATATACTTGACGATCACGAGGCCAGATATTGCTTATGCAGTTGGCAGGGTGAGTAGGTTTATGGCAGAGCCTCAGAAGCCTCATCTTGTGGTCGCTAGAAGTATTTTGAAGTATGTCAAATCCACCTCAGATTTGGGTCTCTTCTACGAGAGAGATTCGGGCTATTGCTTGCACGGGTACATGGATGCTGATTATGGAGGAGAATCGGATGATCAGAGATTGACGTCTGGATACGCCTTTATGACAGGCTCTACATCTATATCATGGTGCAACAAGAAGCAGGATTCTGTGTCTGTCTCTACCATGGAAGCGGAGCACAAAGCTTCGGCTTTGGCGGCTCAGGAAGCCATCTGGCTTAGGAGGTTGGTGGAGGACATTCATAGGGAGGTGGGAGGTCCTACTATGCTATGTGGTGATGACGAGTGTGCTTTCAAACTGGTGAACAATCCAGTTTGTCATGCGCGTACGAAGCACATAGAGATTCATCATCATTTCATTCGTGAGAAGGTGTTGGAGGGATCTCTGATTATGTAGCATATGCAGAGCAAGGAGAACGTTGCTGACAAATTCACTAAGCCGCTGGAGAAGGGACCTTTTGGTCGGTTGCGGAGTTTGCTTGGGCTGTCTTCCACTTCCCACTTCAAGGGGAGTGTTAAATTTTTGAAGTGGAACTAAATTTTGAGCTGATCGGTCTGAAGATTGGAGACCACAGAGACCGCGTAGTCCGCACTGGTTTTCTAGACGGTTGTGTGTTAGGTGGGTTGTTCAGAGTGGTCTGATCTGGGAGACCGCCGCTTCTGTCCGGGCGACTTGCGCGGGTTGGTCTGGCGACTTGTCCTAAGTCAGCCAGATGTTCTTGGTCTGCCTTCTTGCAGTGACTGGCCAGTCTTACGACTATTCTAGTCGGTCTGGTTACTGAAGGAGTTCTTTGCTTTGCAATAAGATCGGACGGTCTGTTTTCTGAGACCGCATTGTTCGGGTGTTTTGGTTGTAAACCGCAAGGTTTAATAAAGGAGCTGTGAGCTATGCCGATCTCGGGCGGTCTGCTTTGCGAGACCGCTCGTGATCTGATGGGCGATTATTTTATCCCGGTTGTGCGGTGACGACATCCGTCTACCCGCCTATAAATAGAGGTGTAGGGCCCGTTGATGAGTAGTATTTTTATCTAATATTATTATAGTTTTTAGGCTAATAATAATTTGAATTTATAAATAATATGCTCCTGGGCTGGCCATCATCCATCAGGAAATCCAGACGCTTATCCCTGCACTGGATCACGGCGTCATAACGGGCTAGCCAATACATGCCCAAGATCACGTCAAAATCCTCCAAGTCGATCACCTTCAGATCTGCATGCCCCAAAAATCCATCCAACACAATCGGACATTGTCTCACGCACAGATCTGACACCACTGACTCTCCGGACGGGTACTTGACACAAAAAGGATTACCAACTCGCTCCAAAGCCCAGCGATGCCGATCAACAAACCTCTTGGCCACGAAAGAGTGAGTGGCACTAGAGTCAAAAAGAACATGCGCCGAACAATCTCGAACCTTAAACTCGCCTAACAAATCATTATAGTCAAACGACATAACAAAGATAAAACGCTGCTATAGCGACTAAATTACCACAGAAAGATTGGACTACAACGAAAACGAGGAAGAACCTGATACAAACTGCCTGTTAAGATTGAACTCAAACCTCTAGGAAGGGAAGACATACAAATACTTGCTTTTGCTACTGCTTTTTCTCTGGGAAAAGTAAATACGTAATATCACGCTATACTCAGGATGGCGTGCCATCCTTTAGCTCTCATGCACCTCTCCCGTATGCATATAAACTTAAAATCTTACTTTTTTAAAACCATGCGTGTACATGTGTCATCGTGTAGATCTCTGGCTTGGCACGTGTGCTTATGCAATGTTATGCTATGCATGCAGTGCTATGCAAACTAAGAAAAGGCCTTAATGCATGCTATGAGCGGCGTACACATGCGATCTTATGCATCCCATACTACATATTATCGCATGCAACGAAAAAGAAAATCTAATGGACACGCATGCGACCTACGTTATGCATCCCACACTACATAACAGTCGCATGTTGTCACCTATGATGATCCATATACAAACACATATTATGCATCCCATACTACAAAATATGCCCCGTATACTTCTTTCATGCTTATGAGTGTAGTGTTCGTGCTTCAGCCGAGATCTACCGATGACCCATCGGTGAGTGTATGCAATGATTAACAATCCTCACTGGATGGTTAACCGGGCCAACCAGAACATTTCCAGCAACCCGGCTAACCTCCCTCTGATACCAACTGTCACAACCCGTATTTTCCCGAAATAAATTATAATATCAGAGTAAAGGGGAAGACACGCGTCATGATGCCACGTCCTGTAGGGGACAACTACAGACGTTCAGCGAGCACTCTAACGAACAATTTTTACGAGAAAAGATATGAATTAATAAAAACATTATCTTTTAAGATTATTTTTATTAGATTAGGAAGCCGTGCCCCTCGGCCCTGCGGTTTACATAGCCGCTCTTTATCAAAGATATGCGTACACAACGGAAGAAAATATGTTCAGTTTAATCCTAACGGCGCTGAAGACCAGAGACGTCTCCAGGGCGATCACCGATCTACATTTAGTATAGAATAAAGAATTATCATTTTCTTTTATTTAGGTTTACGCCTTTGCAAATAGGTGATACTTAGTAGTAAATACGACAAATGGTTAAAAGAACAACTTTTTATATTGCTAAAAGAACTGCATTAATATTCAGCAAAAAATAGGCTTTTCCCAGAGTGTACTAATACAAAATAACTAAGTAGCAGTAAGGAAGCTAGCAGCAGCATCAGCAAGTAAACCAAGCAAAAGCCATATGGGCGCCAACAACTGACACGAACCCGCAAGAAAAGTGTCAACAGCCAAAAAGAAAAGCTACAACAACAGAAACTGAATCCTTACCCACAAGAGAGGGAAGACCTAAACAACGAACAGAAAGACCCCGCTCAAACCCCGGCGGCAGCTACAAACCTGAACCTAAGGCATCCATAAGAAAAGAATGCCTCAGCCCAAAGGGTGCAAGAAAACATCATGGGCAAAAGTAAGAGCAGGTAAGGTAACAAGTAACATAACCAATCTGAAAGGAGTATATAAATACATATATATACACATATACCCATATATATAACTATATATATATATATATGTTTATATAAGGATTTCAGTAATAGGAGTTTAAGGAGATTCCGCATACACCCGATCCGATGGACAAAGGCGCAACTAAACTTTCTTGGCATACGGTGCAAAACGGACCAGTGGTGGCGGACCCAAACAATGTCACTACCCACACACATAAAGGAGACATTCACCCCAAATAAAAATAGGCACCGTGGTGGTGGCCTGATCATCCTACCAACCACTATTAGAAGAACTGTGATGGGGGAACCCAGTGTTACCTGTACCCATCCTTTGGTTTCAAACAAATCCGCCGCCGCTTAGCCAAGAAATAACAATAAGGAATATGCAGAATTAAGCACGCATCCACCATTCGGATCAAGTAGTAAAAAAAAATCCCAAGGGGCAGCCCCCTAATCAGCAAGTATAAGAAGTAGCCCCAATTGGAGATATATAGGAAGCAGCCTCAAGTAATAAAAACAGCTTAAAACAGCAGCAGCCCATTATATATATATTCAGGTAGAGCTAAAAGAGGCCCCCACATAATTTGCAAAGCAGCTCCCCACAAAACAAACCAACATTTATTACTCTGCTCATAAGGTATATGCAAGATTAACTAACTGAAATGATTAGGAACTAGCCAAATGGACCGAGCATATAAATATCCAAGAAATTTCTGTGCATAGAACCAGGAAATTTCAGCATATAATCCAGGGACAACTTAGGAAAGAACCCAGAAATTTCTAGCACAACATCGGGTAAGGCAGAGCATATAACCTGAACAAAACTTCTAATAGGAATAAGCTAAAAATCCCCCCTAAACAAAATCGGGGAATGAAGAATCACAAGACCTGGATGGAGATTTCCTTGCACAATATAAATTAATGCCTTCACAACCACATATCCAAATCAAATTCAGCATGAAATAGGTAATATTAGCCACGAAATTTAAGCAGGAATTAGTCGGTGTAAACCAAAAGAAAAGTCCAGATCCTGAAGCAAAACCAGAGAAAACCTGGGCAGAATATCTTGATCGGCCAAGGGTCGGTTAAGCGAGAAGACGGAGATGGAGAGAAAGAGGTCTCTTACACAAAGGCAACCCGCCACCAGCAGATGGAATTCAAAGAAATAAAATGCACGCAATAAAGCCTGGAAGCAACCTGAAGGCAACCCCTTAAAAGGCCCATAAATTATCTAATGACCCCAACAAGAATTTTCTAGCATAATAGAAGGGACCCTCCAAGCACATTTAAGCAAAAGAAAAGGAGGGGGATGAAGAAGGAAGAGGTGAAAAGTTTCCTTGCCTCGGATTCAACCGGCGACTTTCCGGGTCGCGACCAACACGAGGAGAGCCGATCAAAGCCCTAGCCCCGCCGAGAGAACAAAATTCCGGCGACTCCAAGCTCCCTCCGACGGCCTAAGCCACCGATGCCCGGCGATTCCAGCGCAAAACCCTAGCCCGCCATTAGCGCGCACTCGGAGAGGTCGGGGGTCATCGAGGAAGTAGGGGAAGGAATGAGAATAAAGGGATTTCTATTTATTCCCCTTTATTATTATTTTTTCTGCCGCCTGAAGCCACACCATAGATATATATATATATGTATTCATAAAAAAGTTTTGTTTAAATCCATACAATGAAACCCTATGTATGCATATATATCTATATTTGAGTATGATTACTCATATATAAACTTTTATACATGAATATAGCTATATATATACCCACTTGAATCTGCATAATTGACTCCCCCTAGAACCAACTCGTCGGACGGCGACGACGTTTCCGAAACGGTAACGCCCTTTCACCTTGACGCCTCGAATTAAATATTTAGTTTTAAAATTAATTATTACAAATTCCGCTCTCAATTAAAGTAATTTATAAGAAAAACCCGGGGCGTTACACTCATACTCCACAATAGAACGAAGTTGTAGAAATGAAGATATGTCATCTGACATAAACCTGCAAATGTTGGCTTCATGCGAAGAGTATCCCAATGTCCTTTTGTGCAGAGGGAATGTCTTGGGCGGCTTACGTCATCAACAGGATGCTCCTCAGCCCTATCTTCCTGAAAAATCCACATGAACTGATGTTCAAGGAAATGCCCAGTGTGAATCACCTTCGGGTTTTTGGATCTACCTGCTGTTGGGAATATTGCCCTCAATATTACCTTAATTTTAAGAGGCATCACTCTCAATGCTAAGGGCATATTGTATTTAACAAAGCTATACTTGTGTAGGATATACAGGCACAGATGACTCAAAAGGAAGGGCCAAACATGGGCTTAGATAAGAAGACATCATCTACAAGGAGATGAAGATCTGTCTCAGCATAACCGCTGAGACGATAGGTCAGAACCGCTGAGACGAGGAGCCGTCTCAGCGGATCCACTGAGAAGGAGATTGGAGCAACCGCTGAGAAGGGGACTGGAGCTGCCGCTGAGACTGGAAGTTGTCTCAGCCCAACCGCTGAGACTGGATGCTGTCTCAGCCCAACCGCTGAGACAGATCCAAATGTTTTGACGGGATCTACTTTTGGCACAAAAGACATTTGAGAGGGAAAAGCAAGTCCAATCAGCCCCATACTGTGTCAGGAGGATCGATATAGCCGTTGAAGCCTTCTGAGTGTATAAAAGAAGATGTTAGGGCACATCAAGAAGTACTGTTCTATTGAGAAGCTTTTGCTACACGCCGCAATTGAGCATTCACGATTCAGCCGGTTGAAGTCATTCTCTGCAGCTGAAGTTAATCTTCTAAGGGAGATTAGTTAGCTCTTCCTGTATAAACTCAAGAAGTGCAAGTTGATCTTCTGCTTTGCTGAAGGAGAAGATCAAGGGGATACAAATCTGAAGCTATTGTTTTCAGATCTGAAGAAAGGATCCAGAAGACCTAAGAGTAAATCCTTGTGTCTTATGTATCTAACTCAAACTCTATTACATCTTTGTAAGGCATTGTTGCCTGAGTAAAAGGCTGTTGAGCCTGTGTGTAAAGCTGTGTTAACAACTTGAGTGGTAGGACTTCTTGATAGGTCTGAGGTAGGAAATCTGTGGGATTTCTGAGTGGTAGGAGTTCATAACTTTGAGGTGTAGGGCTGTTGAGCCTGAGGTGTAGGGCTGTTGACCCTGAGGTGTAGGGCTGTTGAGCCTGAGGTGTAGGGCTGCTGAGCCTGAGTGTAGGGCTGTTGTGCCTGAGGTAGGATCACTCTTGATCTGAGAAGTTCTGAGGAACTTGTGGTGTAAACTCAAGGAGCCAAGATTGGAGTTTGTGGCCTTGTCTAACTCATTGTTAGAAAGGTGAAGGGGGAAAGTGGACTACTCAAGACACACTGTCTTGAGGAACCTCTATACATCCTTGTGTGTTTTCTGTGCTTGTGTTTTCTGCAGCTAGAAACATTAGGTTCAAAGAAAGAAAATAAGTAGAACCTATTCACCCCCCCCCCCTCTAGGTATTATTGACTACACCTATATAAACTATCATGTGGTATCAGAGCTAGGTTGATCAAAAGGACTTAACAGTCTGATCAGATCCTATACAAGAGTAGTCAAATCTGAAATCTAATGGCCAACAGTGCAATGGGGTCAATGAAGTTGCCCATATGCTCCAAAGAAAACTTTGGGATATGGAAGCAAAGGGTAAGGCTATTCATGGAAGCATCAGACCCAAGAATCTTTTTGACTGTCAAAAATGGTCCTTATACCGTTGAGAAAGTCTCCACTATTGACCATACTAGAAAAGTACTTAAGGTATTTTCTGAACCGACCAATGATGAGATAGCACTGTACACTATGGACAAGAGAGCCCAAAACATAATATTAAATGCCATTGATGACACTACATTTCAGAACTTGGTACACTGCCAAACTGCCAAGGAAATGTGGGACACATTGGTTGTCTATATGGAGGGAACAGCTGAAGTAAGGAATGATAGAAACTCACTCCTCAATCAGGAGTACGAAGCCTTCAGACAGCTGGGCCAGGAGAATATCTCCATGTGCTATGAATGGTTCTTTAGGATTGTAAATGAACTAAGAACCTATGGAAGGGTGTTCACAGATTATGAACTCAATGATAAGTTCCTTAGATCTCTAACTAGAGAATGAGACACTAAAATCTGTGCAATCAGGGAAGGGGCAAGACTTGGAGAAACCCCCACCCATACACTGTTTGGAAAACTGCTCTCATATGAGATGCAGCTTTCTGCAAGAAAGGAGGAGGAATCTTCCTCCAGGGCTCACACAAGGGAGAGATCTGTTGCTCTCAAAGCTGAAAGCTCTAAGAAGAACAAGACTAGAGTGCAGTCACCTCCAAGGAAGGCTGCTGAATCTGAGAAATCTGAGAGCAGCAAATCTGATAGCTCCTCTTCTGATGCGGAATTTGCTGCCTTCACAAGGCAGTTCAAGAAGATGATCAAGAGGAAACAATGGAAGAACAAACCTTCCTCCTCTTCTCATCCCAAGAAGGATCATTACAGATCTGAGAGGTAACATCCCAAAGGGGACAAGTATGACTCTAAAACTAGTAAACATGTTTCAACTAACATAATTTGTTATTGCTGTAGTAAGCCTGGACATGTCATTGCTGACTGTCCAGTCAAGAGAAAGGAAACAGGTGACAAGAAACCTCATCACCAGAAGGAGAGGAAGGGAGAAAAATCCTTCCTAGCTAAGAAAAGCAAGAGCTGGAGTGAGTCTGAATCTTCATCTTCAGATTCAGATGGTGAGGAGGAAGCCTACTTGGGGCTGTTTGCTGATGAGGAGGAAGAAGACTATTCTACTCCCAGAATAGGAATCAAGGCCCCTCTATCACATTCAGATAGTGATAAAGATGAGGATGAGGTCACTCTAGATGACCATGGGCTGATGGCTATAACTGAAGATGAGGACAGCCACATCAATTCAGAACATGAGCAGGTATTGATACACTGCATTTCTTCTTCTTCTGATTATGAAAAGGTCCAGAATATGAATCTCCTCCATCTAAAGTTGGAGGTGAATCATATTCTGAGGAGGATGTCAATCAATAGATTGATGAATATGGTGCACTCCTGGAAGCTCTGAAAAAGAGCAAAAAGCTAGCCAAGAGGCAAGCCCAAGAAATTGCTTCCCTAAAGCAATCAAAATCTGAGTGCATTGAGCATGCTACCCAGCTAGCTCTAATGAGCAAGGAGATTAGCAAGCTAAGGGGAATGTCAATCATCCATGTGGGCACCATAAGCCACAAGAACAAGATCATTAAGGATCTTGAAGAAAAGCTTCTCAAGGAGAGGATGCTGGTGGCTAAGTTCTCCAAGCCCAAGACAGGGCTGCCTATTATTGACACCTTCAACTCCCATGACATGAGAGGTGTTGGTTTCAACAAAGAGGCAGCTACTAGCAACACTAAGGGAAAGGTCAAGGACTTAAAAGAATCTAAGACCTCCTTTGTGAAGGTCTTGATGCCCTCAAACAAGTATGACCAAGAAAGTATTCATGGTCACTTACTAAATGGAAGTTCCTATAACTTGAGCAAGAATGCTCATAGTTATGGAAATAAAAAGGGCATGGGATTGAGTGCAATGAAAGCTCCACATGAGGAAATACAAATGGTCCAACCTGGACCATTTGTGTTTGGTATCTCAGCACATTCAGTCAAGAACATGGAAGCAAGCTCTTCCAAATCTGCTTCAGCAAAAAGCAAGACTGCTGTCAAATCTGTTAACAAGACCTGCTGCCTAGTGTCTGATTCCATCAGATCTTGTATGACTGCCAAGTCAATGCAAACTAAGGCCATCAGAACAAAGAGCAGCAAGACTGTCCACAGATTATCCTTCAGTCAGATTATTGCTGAAAGAAATAGGAAGAATGCTGATATCCCTTATGCTAAACATGTACAAAGTGCTGTACCAATTCAAAAAACTGTTCAGAAAAGGAGATACAATATTCATGATTGTTGGTGCTGTGGCAAGGTGGGACACTTTGCAATTGATTGTTGGCACAACCCCAATGTGCCAAAGGCAAGGACTGAACCTCAAGCCAAACCAGCCCTCTCTAGGAATATTTCCTATGGTGTTAACATGAACCTAGGACCCAAAGTCAGTTGGGGCCCTAAGGTACACTAAATTTTGTGTTGTAGGTTAGTTCAAGTACCAGTCTCAACCAAATATGGTACTTGGACAGTGAGTGCTCAAGGCACATGACAGGAACTAAGGATCTTCTAAAGGATTACCATCCAGTGAAGAATGGACCCAAAGTTATCTTTGGTGGATCTGAAAAAGGAGTCACCAAAGGATATGGTATGATTTCAAATGGCATAGTCTCAATTACAAGGGTAGCTTATGTTGAAGGGTTGCAACACAACCTTGTAAGCATAAGCCAACTATGTGACTTAGGCTATGTCATTGAATTCCACAATGACAAGTGCTTGATCAAAAAGTCTAAAGACTTGGAGACCATTCTCTCAGGCACTAGGAGTGGGAATATTTATTTCTTAGACTTTATTTGCAATAATTCTATCCACTCTATGTGTCTTGTAGCTAATGAAAGTGAGTCTCTCTGTGTCCAATGGCACAAGAGACTTGCCCACATTAACTATAAGACAATGTATAGATTATTTTCTAAAAACCTTGTTAGAAATAGTCCTAATCTAAAATATGTTAAAAGTGGTCCCTGTCATGCTTGCCAAATAGGTAAGCAAACTAGGACCACCTTTAAAAGTATTGGCTCCAAGGATACTGAAAGGTGTTTATACCTATTGAACATGGACTTGTTTGGTCCTTTGCCAATTCAGAGCCTAGGTGGGAAGTTATATACTATGGTAATTGTAGATGATCATTCAAAGTATACATGGGTATTCTTCCTTAAGAAGAAGTCAGATACCTTACATGTCTTTATAAATTATGTCAAGGCAATTCAGAATGATCTACAATGTACTGTGGTCAGGACAAGAACTGACCATGGCACAGAATTTCAATCTGAAGCTATGACAAAATTTTGTCAAGAATTTGGTATCACCCAAGAGTTCTCCTCCCCAAGGGCTCCACAGCAAAATGGTGTGGCTGAGAGGAGGAATAGGACCTTGATAGAAGCTGGGAGAACATTGCTTAGTGACTCCTCACTCCCAGAATACTTCTGGGCTGAGGCAGTCAATACAGCCTGTTATGTTCTCAATAGAGCCTCCATCAATAAGGTCCTTGGGAAAACCCCTTATGAGATTTTGAAAGGCAAACAACCTACAATTTCCTACTTTAGAATCTTTGGTTGCAAATGCTACATTCTAAATAATGGAAAATCTCAACTAACAAAGTTTGCAGAAAAATGCAATGTGGGGGTTCTTGTTGGATATAGCTCACATGGTAGAGCTTATAGAGTGTATAACAAGAAAACCCATGTTGTAGAAGAATCTATGCATGTTGTATTTGATGAGACCAGCCTTCTCTACAAAGAATGGTCTAGTTCTTCTATTTTGACAGGAAATGAAGAAGGGATGCATGAGCTGACTGTCTAAGACAAGCCCAGCAGCAGCAAAACACAAACAGCTGCTACAATTCCTGAAGAAGAAGAGGTACAAGATGGTGAAGTCATAACTGAACTAGTGGAACAAACACAACCACCAGAGGACCCTCTTCCTGCTGCTGCAAGGCATCTGAGAGATCATCCAAGAGATCTAATAATTGGAGATCATACCCAAGGCATATTGACAAGAAGCAGAGCTCATAATGAAGCACTATTCTTGAGCTTCCTTTCTCAAATGGATCCCAAGAAGTTTGAAGAGGCCAATCAAGACACTTTCTAGATTGAAGCAATGCAAGAAGATCTCCTACAATTCAAGAGATGCAAAGTATGGAAGCTGGTGCCTAGACCTCAGGGACACAATGTGATTGGCACTAAATGGGTATACAGGAACAAGCTTGATGAGAATGGTACAATCATCAAGAACAAGGCCAGATTAGTAGACAAAGGATACAGGCAAGAGGAAGGTATAGACTTTGATCAAACCTTTGCACCAGTTGCAAGGTTGGAAGCAATTAGGCTATTCCTTGCCAATGCTGCCCACAAGGGGTTCAAAGTCTACCAGATGGATGTCAAATCAGCCTTTCTCAACGGAGATTTGAAGGAAGAGGTATATGTTGAACAACCTTCAGGTTTTGTGCATCCAACCCTAACTTCTCATGTTTACCTTCTTAGGAAAGCACTATATGGTCTCAAGCAAGCTCCAAGAGCTTGGTATGAGACTTTGTCCAACTTTCTCCTCAAGAACAAGTTCATGAGGGGAAAGATTGATAGCACATTGTTTCTTAGGGAAACAAGGGGCAAGTGTATCCTAGTCCAAATTTATGTTGATGACATAATCTTTGGGTATACTGATGACAACCTCTGCAAGAGATTTGGCAATCTAATGCATGGGGAGTTTGAAATGAGCAGTATGGGTGAGCTCAAATATTTCCTTGGGCTCCAAGTGAAACAGTCTGATGATGGAATTTTCATCTCCTAGACCAAGTACACTAAGGAGCTCATCAAGAAATTTGGGATGGAATCAGCCTCCACCATGAGAACACCATGGGGTCTAATGTATCATTAGACAAGGATGAAAAGGGAAAGGCCTTTGATGAGTCCATGTACAGATGTATCATTGGATCCCTATTGTACTTGACTGCTAGTAGGCCAAACATTATGTATGCTACATGTGTTTGTGCTAGGTATCAACCCTGTCCTAAGGAATCTCACTACACCTCTGTGAAGAGGATATTGAGATACCTTAAGGGAAGCTTGCATCTTGGCCTTTGGTACCCTAAGAACAATGACTTTGAACTAACAGGCTTTTCAGATGCAGATTTTGCAGGTTTCAAAGAAGACAGGAAGAGTACAAGTGGTACTTGTCAGTTCCTAGGGAGAAGATTGATATCTTGGAGCAGCAAGAAACAAATCAGTGTGGTAATATCCACAGCTGAGTCTGAGTACATTGCTGAAGGTAGCTGTTGTGCACAACTCCTTTGGACACAGCATTAGTTGGAGGATTACAACCTCAAGGTAAGGGAATCTCCTTTATATTGTGATTCATCCAGTGCAATATCTATTACTAAAAATCCTGTCTCTCATAGCAGGACTAAGCACATAGAGATTAGATATCATTTTATTAGAGAACATGTAGAGTGTAAAGACATCTGTCTTGAATTTGTCCCCACTAACAAACAAGTAGCTGATATCTTTACAAAGCCACTGGATGAATCTAAATTCAATGCTTTCAAAATTGATCTTGGCATGCTTAGTGTAGAATAGTTGTAAATGTATGAGTAATGGCTGTCACTATTGTTGATTATGAATGGTAAATTATCAAACTTTACATTATTGTACACTCAACTTAGTGACATGACTAGGACCCATCTTAAGCCAGAATATCTACATTAGGTCTAAGCCCTATGATCAACTAAAATGCAGGAGTATGTTCAGCTGAATCAGCAGAGAAAAATTCCAGCTGAACCGCTGAGATGAGGAAACTGTCCCAGTGGTTGACAGTTCACTGTCCCAGCTGAACCGCTGAGATGAGTAAACTGTCTCTGCGGTTGACACTTTACTATCCCAGCGGCCTAGATCTCCGTCTCAGCTGAACCGCTGAGACGGGGTATGTTCAATATGACATCTGTTAATTAACCCAGAAATCCTTGAAACAATAAGGTAATTAAGTCTAAAAACCTAGGGTTAATAAAATCAAAACTAAAAATCTATAAATAGACACATTGTAACCTAAAACAAACCACAAAGCCAAACCCTTAGCCGTCGAGACGATTCATCTTCTCTCCCATCTCAGCGCATCGATTCTCTGCTTCCATGGCGCCAAAAAGCTCGAAAGATCTCCTGGAGGGCTATAAAATAGTATGAAATGGATTCCCTCATGCCTCTGAAGAAATAAGACAAGTGATTCATCTAATGGAAGCTCATGGTCTGGAGCACATGCTGTCTGAACCATGCTGCATTCTCAAAGCTGAAGTTCTGGAATGGTTCAACCATGTCAAACTGTCTCCATCCAAAACCATCCTGATGTCCAAGATAAGAAGTGAGAAGATAAAGATTACTGCTAAAAGGTTGGAGAAGGGGCTAAAATTAACTCCCTGCAGTAAAACTGAAGAGGAAGGGATATCTGAAAAGGACAAGCAGACTACCCTAAAGTGGACAGGATACAGTGAAACTAAGACCAGTTGTCTAAGAAGGAAGTTCTTCAATCAACAGGGGAAGTTGTTGTCTGATATTGTGGGCAAAGCTATCCTATGCAAGCCTGGTTCACATGACACTGTCTCAAAGTTCATGTTTGAATTAATGACAAGGATAATTCTGTCCAAGAGAACCTCATGGGGAGAAGTCATCTTTCAAAGGATAAAAGAATCTCTACAAGCCCCCAATATGGGAAGAATACTATCTCTGTATCTACAGAATAGTTATTCAGAGGCCTTTGCAAACTCCAAGGGGTCAAATCTCCATTATCTGAAAAGAATGGACATTAAGACTCTGGATAGATTCTCCAGAGTGCTCCCTATGAGCCAGCCATCTGTGGCAAAGGAAAAGAAGAAAGAAGTATCCCAGCAGAAATCAAATTC
The DNA here is from genome assembly GCA_033032865.1 of Dactylorhiza incarnata. Taxonomy (NCBI): domain Eukaryota; kingdom Viridiplantae; phylum Streptophyta; class Magnoliopsida; order Asparagales; family Orchidaceae; genus Dactylorhiza; species Dactylorhiza incarnata. Next base: position 9,909,305 of record JAWHQI010000009.1, on the reverse strand, counting down.
ATCCTCAAAGTCAGCTGGGTCTGACAATGAAGATAGTCATGGGTCTGATCATAGATCTGCCAGCAACCCAATGAACATTGTTAATGAAGAGGTCCCCAAAACAAATGAGGAGCCCCAAGGAAGTGTTGTGCCCAATCCTGAGCCAACCCAGATGAATGCTGATCCAGCTGTTCATCATGCTGAAGATGAATTTCCCAACTCACCTATCCATGGTAAATTAGGATTTCAGTTAGGTCTCTTTTCTCTATCAATAGAATAGTCTACGTGTCTAATTCATCACTCATTTTTCAGGTGACCTTAAACAAAATTCTCCTCCTAAGGATGCCCCAAGTGAGGGGGAGCATAGCCCTGCCTATGAAGGAGGAGGTGGGTATGCTAGTGGGGGAGAACATCAACAGGAATTGGTATCACCCAATGCCCCAACTAAGGGAGAGCAGATCCCTGATAATGAGAGGGCTAATGCTCAGAGTGGAGCTGAAGAGATGGTTGAAAAGGAACTACCCCAGGAAAGGACAGTTGCAGCTCTGGACACATCTGACCTTATAAACTCAATACAAACAATGATTGAGGATCAGATGTTGTCTATGAAAGAGATTGTTGCTGAGAAGATCCAGGATGTATCTACCCAGATAAGGACTGAACTGCACTCTACAAGAGCTGCATTGACTTAGGAGATTCAGGCCAGTGAGCAAAGAATGGAGTCAAGGGTGGCTGAAGTAAGAACTGAACTAAATGCCCAAGTTAATGATGTCAAAACTGCATCAGATCATATCCTTCTGCAGATGACAAGATGGTTTGAAATGGCCAAAAATACTGTTGCTGGCCAGCACACAGTTCTGAAGAATATTGCAGACCATCAAGGGGATTCCACAAAGGACATCACATATGTAAAGAATCATCTTTACAAAAACCAAAATGTCTGGGAGAATGCAGTTATAAGGATGGCACAAGTGGTCAACACTTCAAGCAGCCAAGTCAAGTCCCACATTGACAAGGCAAAGGAATATATTTTGGATGATGTGGACAGCTCCTTACAAACTCTCTCTCAATCCATATTGGATCAACATTCTGGAATTGAGAAAAAGATTGTGGAACATAGCAAAGAAGGAGAGGAGAAGATACTCAATCTACATGCTAAGCTGAAAGGAGCTCACATACAGCTGTATGGCAACATGGAGTCCTCTCACAAACAGATACTCTCCAATCAAGAAGAAGCCAGCAGGAAAATGGTGGAAGTGGTCAACAATGCCTCCAGTGCTATTCAAGAAAATATCCTTACCATGGTCAGAAAGGTCACTGATAATCAATGGGACTCAAGCTTAAAAGTGCTGCAAGGAACAAGAATTGCCTTGAATCAGCCAATTTTGAACCCTAGCAGAAATGAAGACTTTGACTTCCAAAGTCAATCAAATCTGATTGCTGATGAAAGAGCAGCAAAGAGGAGAAGGGTAGAGGGTATTCAAACTGCTGAAGAATACATGGCCCAGAAGAGAATGGAAAGATTAGAGGATCCACTCCATGAAGATGACAATCTGGAGTTGGACACAATTGTTGTCAATACCTGGGTGAGCCATGGAAATCCAATGAAAGACATTGACCATGTCTATTCAGCTGCTGAGTGGATCAAACACCTTGAAAGGGAATCTATAAGGGAAAGGATTCTCAAAGAAAATTTGGTAAGAAGGGAAAATCCTTTAAGAATTCCCTCTAGATATCTTCCCAAGCCACTCCTGTACTTCAAATTAAAGGAGAAGCTCAAGGATGCTGCTGAAGCTAAGAAAAGAAAATCTACAGAGGGAGAAAGCTCTTCCAAGGGTCAATCTTAGAAAAACTAGTCTTGACTTTTTTTTGGATTAAATGCACAACTATAAGTTGAATTTTCTTTTATATATCTGTACTGAACATTTAAAGTGAAATGAAATCTCACATTCTTATCATAATATTGTGTTTGTTACTATTGATATATGTACTCTGTATTTATTATCTCTAGTATTCAGTAGCTTAAATGAAATGTTCAGATTGAAATGGATCAGCTATTACAGAAAATAGTTCTCCAATTGAGGGGGAGTAAACTCCTTTCTCAGGTTAAGGGGTAGTTCGCAAATGCTCAGACTATATAGGTTAGCCTACAGGTTGATCCCAAAAGGATCTATAGATGTTATCTCTCTATACATAGCAAGTAAAGGGAGAAATAGTAAGTTAAGGTTGAAAAATCCAGAAAGGGGGAGATAAGTCCAGTACCAATGCTGGAGAAAGGGGAGAAAGGGCCAGTGCAAATGCTTATGCTTAGGGTGTTAGGTCCTTTTTTCTATGATTAAAGTTTTATTGTTAATGGACCTTAGCATTGGGGATGTTCTGCCTTCTTCAAATAGGGGGAGATTGTTGGGAATATTTCCCTCAATATAACCTTGATTTGAAGAGGCATCACTCTCAATGCTAAGGGCATATTGTATTTAACAAAGCTATACTTGTGTAGGATATACAGGCACATGTGGCTCAAAAGGAAGGGCCAAACATGGCCTTAGATAAGAAGATATCATCTACAAGGAGATGAAGATCTGTCTCAGCATAACCGCTGAGACGATAGGTCAGAACCGCTGAGACGAGGAGCCGTCTCAGCGGATCCACTGAGAAGGAGACTGGAGCAACCGCTGAGAAGGGGATTGGAGCTGCCGCTGAGACTGGAAGCTGTCTCTGCCCAACCGCTGAGACTGGATGCTGTCTCAGCCCAACCGCTGAGACAGATCCAAATGTTTTGACGGGATCTGCTTTTGGCGCAAATGACATTTGAGAGGGAAAAGCAAGTCCAATCAGCCCCATACTGTGTCAGGAGGATCTATATAGTCGTTGAAGCCTTCTGGGGGTATAAATGAAGATGTTAGGGCACATCAAGAAGTACCATTCTATTGAGAAGCTTTTGCTACACGCCGCAATCGAGCATTCACGATTCAGCCGGTTGAAGTCATTCTCTGCAGCTGAAGTTAATCTTCTAAGGGAGATTAGTTAGCTCCTCCTGTACAAACTCAAGAAGGGCAAGTTGATCTTCTGCTTTGCTGAAGGAGAAGATCATGGGGAAACAAATCTGAAGCTATTGTTTTCAGATCTGAAGAAAGGATCCAGAAGACCTAAGAGTAAATCCTTGTGTATTTTGTATCTAACTCAAACTCTATTACATCTTTGTAAGGCATTGTTGCCTGAGTAAAAGGCTGTTGAGCTTGTGTGTAAAGCTGTGTTAACAGCTTGAGTGGTAGGACTTCTTGATAGGTCTGAGGTAGGAAATCTGTGGGATTTCTGAGTGGTAGGAGTTCATAACTCTGAGGTGTAGGGTTGTTGTGCCTGAGGTGTAGGGCTGTTGAGCCTGAGGTGTGGGGCTGTTGAGCCTGAGGTGTAGGGCTGCTGAGCCTGAGTGTAGGGCTGCTGTGCTTGAGGTAGGATCACTCTTGATCTGAGAAGTTCTAAGGAACTTGTGGTGTAAGCTCAAGGAGCCGAGATTGGAGTTTGTGGCCTTGTCTAACTCATTGTTAGAAAGGTGAAGGGGGAAAGAGGACTACTCAAGACACCCTATCTTGAGGAACCTCTATACATCCTTGTGTGTTTTCTGTGCTTTTGTTTTCTGCAGCTAGAAACATTAGGTTCAAACAAAGAAAATAAGTAGAACCTATTCACCCCCCCCACCCTCTAGGTATTATTGACTACACCTATATAAACTATCACCTGCTACGTGGATGTTCCTGATGCTCTTAGAACGAAGCTAGATGCGAAAGCAAGGAAGCTAGACTTTATCGTTTATGATGACCGGAAGAAGGGCTGTAAATGCATGGATCCCGAGACATGGAGATTTGTGGTATCAAGGGATGTGGTATTCAATGAGCTGACGTCATACAAGGGTAGCTCATCTGTGGAGCTACAGGAGAGCAGGTCAGATGGTGGGAAAGGAGATGTTGCAAGGGAAGTTTTGGTGGAGTTACCTATTTCACTAGGTGCTCCAGTTGATTCAATCTCTATGACAAGTGCTTCATGTTCTGGAAGCAAGGGGAGCGATGCTCCAAGTGTGCCCGATAGAAGAGCTTGTCCTGAAGTTGCAGTGGAAGAGGTGGATCAGGGTGAAGCCCTGAGGAGGTGCAAGAGGACTATCATTCCACCAGCTCGGTATACAGGGGAAAATCTTGTGAGCTTCATCTCATATTTCTTTGCTGGCCCACTAGATAAGCAAGAGCCATCATGCTTTGAGAATGCCACTGGTGTCAAGGAGTGGGAAGATGCCATGGATGAGGAGATGGCTGCCCTCAAGAAGAATGAGACCTGGGATCTTGTGCCCAAGGTTGATGACATTACTCCTGTGATATGTAAGTGGGTTTATAAGCTGAAGAAGAAACCTGACGGGAGTATTGAGGGGTACAAGGCTCTCCTTGTAGCTCGAGGGTTCTCTCAATGGTTTGGAGAAGACTATGATGAGATGTTTAGTCCGGTTGCAAAGATGACTTCAGTTCTGGTGGTGGTTGCTTTGGCTGCGTGTGGCAACTCCACGTAAAGAATGCTTTCTTGTATGGCGAGATTGATAAGGATAACTTCAACTGGTTATGTTTTTGAAGTTCATCCAGGACACAGTTGCATGCTCAAGAAGGCTCTTTAGGGGTTGAAGCAAGCGCCTCAGGCGTGGTATGAGAAGATCACAGAATACCTCAAGTTTTGCAGATACTTTGCTTCAGATTAAGACTCGAGTCTGTTCATAAAGAAGACCGGGGACCTACAAGTATTGGTTCTGTTGTACGTGGACGATATGATTGTCACAGGGAACTCAGAGACTAATGTAGCTAAACTTCGGGCTGAGTTAGCTATCAGAGTTGAGATAAAGGATCTGGGGGAGCTTCACCATTTCCTTGGACTCGAGGTAGAGAGGAAAGAGTGTGGTGTGCTCATTTCTCTGAAAGGTTATATGTAGCAGATCGTTTAGCGATTTGGCAAGCAGGATGGGAAGAGAAGCTCTACTCCGCTAGAGGTTGGTCTAAAACTTCGGCGGGATAAGGGGAGGATTCTTTCTGATCTATTGGTGTTCCGGGAACTTGTTGGGAGTCTGATATATTTGACGACTACCAGGCCAGATATTGCCTATGCAGTTGGAAGGGTAACTCAATATATGACGAAACCACTAAAACCTCATCTGGTGGCGGCAAAAAGTATTCTAAAGTACGTGAAGTCGACCTCAGACATGGGTCTCCTTTACGGGAGAGACACGGTCTTTTGTTTGCATGGGTACATGGATCCCGATTAAGGGGGAGATTTAAACGATCGAAAGTCAACGTCTGGTTATGTTTTCTTATGTGGATCGACGGCTATTTTATGGTGCAGCAAAAAGAAGGATTCTGTGTCCATCTCTACCACTGAAGCGGAGTACAAGGCCTCAACCTTGACAGCTCAGAAAGCCATCTGTCTTAGTAGATTGGTGGAGGATATCCATAAGGAGGTGCGAGGTCCTACTCTGTTGTGTGGTGACAACGAGAGTGCTCTCAAACTGGTTAATAATCCAGTCTATCTCGCACGAACCAAGCACATCGAGATCGAGCATCATTTCATTTGGGAGAAGGTGCTAGAGGGATCTCTGATGGTTGAGCATGTGCGGAGCGAGGACAATATTGATGATATCTTCACAAAGCGGGTGGAGAAGGGATCATTCACTCAGTTGCGAGGTTTCTTGGGCTGACTTCCACTTCTCACTTCAAGGGGGACTGTTGAAATTGTTGAATTTAGGAGTGAAGTGGAGTTCAGGCGATATGCGCGGTTAGACCAGGCGGTCTGGTAAACCACAGAGATCGGGCGGTCTACATGTTAGACTGCGCGGGTTGTCTTCCCGCATTGGACTGGCAAATTGCCAGTTTCAGGTGGCTTTGATCTCTCGGCTAGCTGGGGTCAGTTATCTGGTAGAAACCGAACGAGTAGAAGCCGCAGTTATCATTGGGTGTTGAAGGTCTGACCGGTTGATTTTTTTCTCGCGGGCTGGTAGCTTATTACTTGTGTAGCCGGCGCTTTGCGGTTTGTCCGCGCGATTTCTTCGCATAGTCGGCAGACTGATCAACCTGCTTAACTCGACGATTCACGCGAGTTATTTGTTATCCGCTGTTGGGGTGGGCGGTTATCTAATCTCTACAGGAGATGACAGCACTCCTCCTCGCACCTATAAATAGGACCCCCATCGACCATCTAAATAATAGTGAACAGTAAGTGAGAGCTCTCGAGTTGTTGTGTGGATAGACTTTCTGTTCTCGTAGATTGAGATTAGCCTTTGCTGTGTTCGCAGGTTGTGCGACTTGCTTGTGGTTCTGATCTGATCAGAGGAGACTGCAGCAGATAAGTCGGTAGCATTCAGCTGCGGGTAGCAGCAGGAGGTTGCAGTTAGCGACAAGGCGTTTTCTCTTTGACTTATTTACAGCTTTCAATAAAGATCAGTTCGGGCGGGTAGGCGGTTTTCCTTTGCCGAACTGTCTTCTGTTCTATTCTTCAGCGGCTGCGTTCATGGTTAGGAGCTTCTAAGAGATTACGGTCTGGAGTCCTTGCTCAGGCGAATAAAGTGAGCATTGGAATAACGGGAAGTCCGCGTGTTGAGTTGCGGGTTGTTGATTTCGCGATTAGTCGCGCGGTCAGCTAGGTGAGTTGGCGGTTTGCGCGGACAACTTTGTTAGCTGGGCGGTTTGGCGGGTTGTTTTTTGTAACCGCCAACTTCTTGTGGTTGTTTCTTTTCTCCTCATTTGGCGTTCTAATAAATCATGTCTCGCCATGTATGTATTGATATGTACAGAAGATAGTTAATACAAGATTTTACTTGGTTCCTTCATTGTTTCCGGTTTTTTGTGCTTGGTATGGTTGAAATGTTCCTGCGACCTGGTTCCCGTTTTCCGCTTCTCAGAATTTTAACAGTTTGTGGATACCTCCCACTTCTAATTATGTAGATGATTTTATATGGAGAAGATATGATAAGAATTTGAATCCGGAATAGGCCAATTTTTTATTTGGTCACATGTTGACCTTGAAAAGGGTGTCGTAAATAGTAACCCTAAGGGCCTAATGAATGTGTTAAGTTCAGGATAAAACTCCGAGTCGAGGGTGGTATGCCCTCATAATTGTGTGCACATGTATGGTGATTGTACCATGTTGGTGGTCGACGAGACTCAGCCCAAGAATTCCGGGGGGCTTATCTCTTCGTTTATTGGGCTAGTGACCTATCGATTGAGGTCTTTCAGGGAATTGAAGATCTTCACAATTTTTCAGCACTGGAAAGTCAGAATCCTTGAACAATTAGTTCATCTTGAGCAGGTTGGACTGCTAACACCATGTTTTGATCGAGAGAAAACTTCACAATCGGAATAAGAAAATAGAACATTTCAAGAATGAGCATTGCTTTTCTATGCTTCCCTGAGACGTTGTGAATAATTGAACGAGGAGAATAGTAAGCTAACCCTTTGGGGTATGCATCTATATTTGTCTACTCGTGAACTTTTGATAACATAATCGTCTGGGACTTGATGGAATTTTGTACATACAATAGAATATATTAAAATGTTGTATAAGGGCGATTGGTATGATGATGACTATATTTAATCAGTAATAAACATGTGTTAACGTGAGACTAGGGATTTAAAACAACATTAATCCTTGAGGTTTCGACCTAGAGGGAAGCTATGCATACCAAAGGTACAAATAATAGGAACTTATATCTTGAATTCCTCTCCCGATAATTACCCAAGGATTTGGGATTTGTTGCATATCATCATACTTGCCTTAGGAAGAGCTCCAGATTGGCAGAGTTGTTGGGGGACATGATTCCCTTAATTTTAGAAGTTTAATTGGTAATCGTTCGTGGTGAAGATAACACGATTAGTATGACTTGTTTGGTGATTTGACATCTCAACTTTATCTTAAGATAAACATACCTTGAACGATCATTGGCAGATATGGTAGGGCGCTTGGAATTGATTCGATTTAGTTTATCATATTGTGAATTATGCCTTACTTTTGTTAGTCTGCATGACCTGTATCGAAGGGAAATCATCTCGAACCTTGTACCTTGGTTCATATCAAGTTCAAACATATATAAAATGTACCGGTTGATGGGGTGTTATTTGTACATATTCTCATTACAATGAGATGCAACGTGGTCGTAGCTATAAAAATATGATTTTCTACATCACAGCTGATATACAAGTGTGTCGATACAGAGATTTATAGGGTAAGAACTCTAAGTCGAGGGATATATGCCCCTAAGGATTGTGCTCATACATGAGGCGAATGTACCACATGGGCGGTGGAAGAAACCTAGTACAAATGTACTGGGGCTTACCTCTTCGTTTATTGGACTAGTTATGTATCGACTTGGGTTTTCCCTAAATCTTGTTTTGAATGGTGTGATACAGACGTATGATATCAATGTTTTGTTATTCGAATGATACATGAACAATGATGATATGCTTGGTCGGCGGTTAAGATATTATGGAATTTGGAAAATGGAGTTCACAATAGTATTCATTTCAGTGTTTGATCTGGAAAGAGGTCGCACATAATTGAGGTATGGATAGCAGAAACTTATATGTTGAAATTATCAAAAGTTGTATAACTTGTTGGATGATATAAATCTCCACTTTGTAGTGTGGAATAAATATGACATGCGCGTGATTAATAACATCATAATAAGGAAGGAGCATGCACACCAATGATATACTACTCCCAAAGAGACAATAGGTGTTGTCTCCGATGTTTGCGCTGAAGGAGGAGGTAATTATTTAGTACCCACATGAGATGTAGCAATTGCCTCCAAAGCATCAAATATTTGGGCAAAATTGGAGGTTGGGAGAATGTACGGACGAGAAAGATTACATATAGCGTTTTATCTCGACGAGGTAGGTTTCTAGAGAGCCTTTATCATGACCCAACTGTTGAATAAGGGTTTGGTTCACAGTTGAAATATTCTTTACATAAAATGTCTAAATCACAAAAGAAATGGGCACGACTTCTGAGTTTGGTGCATGTCCAAGTAGGACCTATATTAGACATGTAGTATTAAACTCAGGTCCTTGTTCTTAGAAGGGAACGATGCGAATATAACCCATGCGAGGAATGGAGTCTAGATTCACCTCCTATTTTCTCTTTAGACAATGGTTCGTACTATCATCAGGTCAAATTGCTAAATATCAAAGGTCGAACAGATAATGATTTTTGGAATCATTGAAAAAAATTTACTAAGCTTGAATTTTAAGGCAATAACATTATGTTCAAGAGTTGGTGGATTGAAATGGCATAATGTCATGGCAAGTGAGGTAGTGTGATTGAGGGGCTTGACCATTATGTGAATTAGAAGTCAAGCTGCAAGCATCCATGATGTTTGACAATTTTAATTATCATGCCATGACTTGATATTGGAATATAAGGACCCTGGAAAACGTAAACCTAGTAGGCATCATGTAATGCCTAGGAGATGTGTAGAATATATATATGATCCTTTGGATATGGATCTGATGATTTCAAGAATCGAAGCGCACTTGTTCGACGATATTACGATCATCCTTATTCAGTGACTGAATTGTTGAACATATGTTTATTAGGAATTTGTTAATTATTATATATAAATTTACCGTTCCTAAATAGTTGTGGTGAAATCGAGTGAACTTGAAATGCGATGAAGATGTCGTAAATATCAAATTATAAGTTGTGGTACAAATTTCAAGGCGATGTAATTTGGAGATGGATTCCTTATTAAAGTATGTTATTATAAGTTGTTCTGATGAACGGGGAATGGTTTTATGCCCATTAGGATCGGTAATCTAGATACGTGTGTATATTGTAATATACGATTAATCATGAGTTAAATTATACTCGAGACATGTAGTGACTCTTGTATGAGGGTGGAAAGGACTAGTAAATATTGTTGGACAAACCTTGGTAATAAACCTAAACTTATCACTATCTACTTGAGTAGTCCTATAGGAATTATAGAGAGTAATCCCATGACTTACTCATTTCACTGCGTTAGAGTTATGACAACTCACTAGGGGCAGCGGTGTCGGTTTGTTGTGGTTGGTTGGATATGGTTATATCCTGTGGAAATCAAGTGAGGACTTGGTGGAAGTCCCTGAGTGCTTGTTAGCACGACTTGGTCATGAGAATCACATGTGTGTGTATGAATGGTAAATGATTGTATCGACCAACTGCTCGTGCATACTTGAGGGAGATACAAAATTTGATCATGATGAGTAGAGTTACAAGTCCCTACTTGTACAACACAACGATGGTCTTCATCACGGTGAGAGACATTCAAGCGTCTTCTTGTTCTTAATTTTGATTATGAATTTTGTGGAGAATTATAAAGGTACACTTGGGGAAATTTGGGGTGATGCGCGATGCAATGTGGATAAGTAATGCCATGCACAAGGGTTAACTGGGAGTCAGGACATACTAAATTAATAACCTCATCAAGTGTACTCCGAATTGGATTTACATAGTCCGACCTTCAATCCGCATAGACCCAGCCTAAATTTCGGGGACGAAATTGTTTCTTTGTTTATTGGATTTATAACATCCAGATTTGAACTAGACCCCTTGAGTGACACGAGTCACTTGGAGATGCTTGGGATAGGTAGGAGTTTTGAGGTCCTAATGGTGCCATGGATGTGCCCTGATCTACAGGAGTGGGTGTAACCCTCACCCCTTGAAGTTAGAAAGAAAATGGCAAAGGATTGGTAGAGGGGAGTTAGCGCCGGCGGTAGCTTTAGTTAGCGCCGTCGGTAGCGGCCGAATCAATGCACGTGATTTCTTCAATGGTGGGTGGCCTAAATTACCTAAAACTAAATTAATGGTGGAATTAACAACCTATAAGCAGCTGACACCTAGTTGTGTAGTTTCAACATAAGGCTTGGAAAGTTAGAATTGAATTTAATGCTCATTAATGCAAATCTCTCTCTCTCTCTCTCTCTATCTCTTTATCCCCTCCTAACCCAAATGGGCTGAACTCTCCAAATTAGAGGGCCCTATTCATCTTCTTTTCTTCATCTTCTTCCTCACACCTCAAGGTTTTGACTTAGGGTTCTTGAAGGAGCAAGCTTGGAGAAGGACTTGAGCTCGGCTAACCGCCGCCGTGCCGCCGAGGAGACAACCATGATCGTCAGTCGGAAATCAGGTGGCTTCCGACCCCTCTCCCTTAGTGCTAGATCTTTAGATCTAATGAGGAGAGACATTGAGCTCAAAAGAGCTTGATTTAGTGAGATTAATGGAGTTTCGTAGGAAGTGGCCATGCTAAAGCTTATGTTCTAGGGCGTCGTTCACTGCGTGTATGTCTTCGATCAACTCCTCTCTTCAATACAAAGTTAATGGAGTTGATTTCGTGAAGATCAGTGGCCTAATGACGGAGTGTTGGAGGAGAGAAGGTGAAATGTCCTAATTTCTTGTGGAGGAAGATGATGAAAAGTCCGTGTTTATAAGGGATTTAATTATAGATGTGGTAGCAAATATTGAACTGGAATCATAGTAGACATATACATAGTGATGGGAGTCCAACCATTAGGGAAAGAAAGAATATGTATATGATTTGAGGTGATTAACAGAGGATCTACTTCATGTTAGCTAGCGCCCATCGGTAGTGCTACCATCGGCTCTTGCATGTCGACTGGTCGACGGGAAGGGATAACTTCCCGTCGACACTTAAGGTTGATAGGAAGGAGTGCTGGTATTATCACTAGCGCCCTGCGTTAGCCCTACCGCCTGCGCTAGCATGTCGAATGGTCGACGGGAAGGGATAACTTCCCATCGACACTTAAGTTCGACGGGAAGGAGTTCTGGTAGAATCACTAGCACCCGATAGTAGCCCTACGATAGGCTCTAGCGTGTCGACTAGTCGAAGGGAAGGGATAACTTCTCGTCGACACTTAAGGTCGACGGGAAGGAGTGCTGGTAGAATCACTAGCCTGGCGGTAGCCCTAACGCCGGCGCTAGCGTGTCGACTGGTTGACAGGAAAGGATAACTTCCCATCGACACTTAATGTCGACGGGAAGGTATGTCAAATGGATCACTTGCGCCTAGCGGTAGAGCTGCTGCCAGCGCTAGCAAACAGAGAACTTTCGGTTCTCCCCCTGGCTATTGAAGTAATTTGAGGTGATTAACAGAGGATCTGCTTCATCTTAGCTAGCGCCCATTGGTAGTGCTACCACCGGCTCTAGCATGTTGACTGGTCGACCGGAAGGGATAACTTACCGTCGACACTTAAGGTTGATAGGAAGGAGTGCTGGTATTATCACTAGCGCCTGGCGTTAGCCCTACCGCCCGCGCTAGCGTGTCGAATGGTTGATGGGAAGGGATAACTTCCCATCGACACTTAAGGTTGACGGGAAGGAGTGCTGGTAGAATCACTAGCACCCGATAGTAGCCCTACCATAGGCGCTAGCGTGTCGACTGGTCGAAGGGAAGGGATACCCGTCGACACTTAAGGTCGACGGGAAGGAGTGCTGGTAGAATCACTAGCTCCTGGCAGTAGCCCTACCGCCGGCGCTAGCGTGTCGACTGGTCGACAGGAAAGGATAACTACCCTCGACACTTAATGTCGATGGGAAGGTATGTCGAATGGATCACTAGCACCTGGCGGTAGCACTACCGCCAGCGCTAGCAAACAGAGAACTTTCGGTTCTCCCCCTTGGGTGTGGTAGGAGCTCCTGGATTCCCATGTCAATTGGTCGAGGCGTAGATGAATGTTATGATTCTGAAATGGGACATTGAGATGGATAATTGAATGAAGAATTTAGAGGACATGTTTATATAAATGCTCACATCATTGGATAATCTATCAGATGATTAGATTTGTTAGATGATTGTAATGATTCTAAAATAAGACATTGCGATACATAATTGAATGAAGAATTTATAGGACATACATGTTTATATAAATGCTCACATCATTCAATAATCTATCAGATAATTAGATTTGTTAGATGAATGTTATGATTCTGAAATGGGACATTGCGATGCATAATTGAATGATGAATTTAGAGGACATGTTTATATAAATGCTCACATCGTTTGATAATCTATCACATGATTAGATTTGTGATAACCTCTCAATATGGGTGATTGCTTCAAGGGTGTTGAAACACGCTGTGAAGTGAGTGCGTGAATTGAGTGCGTGAATTGAATATTGATGGTAAGTTGGGCTTACTCATTTAGTAAGATATGAATATGTCTCTATGTGCACAAGTAGTCCTGCAGGGTCTCATAGAGTATTTTCCATGTTATAGGCATGCCAACACACAAGAGTTATAACAACTCGGTATGGGTAGCATTGATGGCTTGATACGGGTTATAAGATATGGTCATATCTTATGGTGCAATCTTAAGGACCCGATGGTTGGGGGCCTTGGATGCTAATTAGCATCGACATTGATTGTATGAGCAGAAATGTAATAAGGCTCCTTTCGTGAGTCCTTGGGTGCTTGATAGCATGGGTTTAAACATAGTGGTGTAATGATCTTGGTTGGAGGATTACTTGTGGTGGGTCTACGGGCTTGCTAGTCATGACATCCACAAAAGATGGCAGTTAGACTCTAGACCAGTTGGGTTGGACTCTTTGTGCTCACTTCCCAAAGTCCCCTTCTGTGTTATGAAGACTCAGCATGATGCAAGCATTACGCAGGGTCTCTGCTGTGTGTTCTTAGCATCGAGGCGTACATAGGCCTAGGTCTGGTAGTGTTCATACCTGCCTAGTAGTGGAGAAGCCCGTTCCACTGCCAACATCTGGCCACGACGGGGGGCGCCTGAGAGGATAGCTACCTTCGAAAAGCGGGAAGTACAGGTCTATGTCGACATAGAAAATATGCATGGGTGAGTCATCATATCATAATCATTGCATTGCATTCATCCTTTCATGATCATAACATCGCACTGCATTGGACCCTCATCATATAAATTTGTATGGGCACCTTTATATGATGGGTTACTTTATGTTCAGATCCTTAACTTATAAGCTTGTATGGGCATCCTGATAAGTTAAGTTCAATTCAGTTATCTACATACTCAGATTGATTATACTCTGTCACTGACCATACTACTTGTTAGATGTACACTTTATACTTTTGATATATGATAAGTAATAAAATATATGTATTTTTAGTATAATTATTAGTATAGTTTTAATTAATATTGTGAATTTTCTATGTAAATTAATGAATAAATTGCTTCTTTACTATTTCTGGTTTCTAACTTAGTTTTATTTTTGTTTTTGCATTTTTTTGCAAAAATTTCCCAGGTCACGCCCTCAGTCACGCCCGTGACCAAGGGCGTGTAATTTTAAAGATCAAATATCAACGGGACGGCTCGATTCAGATCAAATCCCGACAAATCGCTCAAGTCACGCCCTCGGTCACGCCCGTGACCAAGGGCGTGTAAATTTAAAGCTCTGCGCCCGACGAATTTCTCTTCAGCTCACTCTAGTTGACCAAGTCACGCCCGTGACTCTACAAGTCACGCCCGTGTTCCAGCAGAGTCACGCCCGTGAGCCGCCAGCGCGTCACGTCTCGAAGCCGCGACCATGCTGCCGACATCAGCCACCCATAGTCATGCCCGTGACTCAAAAAGTCACGCCCGTGACATACCAAGTCACGCCCGTGTGCAGCCATGTTTGACGGCCGGACCTTCCAGAAGACGGCGAATACAGCCGAGCAAATGTCACGCCATAAGTCACGGTCGTGACATTCAAGTCACGCCCGTGACCTAGGGCGTGTAAAACTCAAATTTTCCCTATAAATAGAGGGGCTCGGCTGAAGTATTTTTCATCCAAATTTTGAGTAGTTCTTGTTGTATTGTGAGTTCTTTTGAGTGATTGTGAGCTTCTCCTATGCAATTCAGTTTAAGTTCATTTTGAGTTTTTTTTCGTTTTCCTAGTCTAGTTGTAATGCTGATTTCAGAAATAAAATGATGTTTTTCTCATTTGGATCATCCTCCTTTTTATTAATGTTAGTGTGTGTGCGTGTATGAGTTTAGCTTTATTGCTTTCATAATTTAGTTTTATTGTTTTTATAGTTAGGTTTATTGCTTTCATAATCTAGGTTTACTATTTTCATAGCTTAGATTTACAAGCTTTCATAAAATAGTTTTATCGTTTTCTTTTTCGCTTTATTTTATCGCTTTCATTTTAAACGCTTTCTTTTCAGTTTTTTTTTAGAGTGTGTGCGTGTATGAGATTATATTTTTCTTTTTTTTTTGTAACTTAGTTTTATTTCAGTCTTCATATAACTGCTATATACCACCCCCATCTTGAATAAGAGGCTAATTAACTTTAGCATTTATTTAAGTCGGTTGAGACGGATATTATTTCTGCACCTTTATAAGTCTTTTCATTTCTATACCACCCCCATCTTGAATAAGAGGCTAATTAACTTTAGCATTTATTTAAGTCGGTTGGGACGGATATTATTTCTGCACCTTTATAAGTCTTTTCATTTCTATACCACCCCCTTCTTGAATAAGAGGCTAAGAACTTTTTAGCGCTTGTTTAAGGTGGTTGGGACGGATACTATTACTGTTTTTTATATAAGTCTTTTTATTTCCTTTTTATCCGCTTATATCTGCTTTAATCATTAAACATGTATTTTTCAACCGATAATGCCGTCTCCATTCCGATGAGTGGCTAATTTCCTTTAGCACACGACGTCGAAGAGCATTGGGACACAAAAATAGTTTTTCTATAAAATTAAAACATCTCTTTCTAAAATAATTAACGCTTAAGGTTTACCCGAGAATCACGTTGAGTGGAGCCACATAATCGATGTGTAGTTTTCATTTCTGTTTTCGTACCTAGTTAGCCGAGAGGCTCGTGCGTACGGATTGATCGCTCACGGGTAAAGAGAAGTGCGCTCTACCCTCGAGAGAGGACGAGGTAATTCTCCCGAATTGGAAATAAAAACCCAATAGCGGGGTTCACAACATAAAGCGAGTATTAAGAACATTCGATTGTAGAACGAGAGTTCGGTCGAATATTCATAATCTCAGGTGGGCGTACCCTCGAGAGAGGAGCGTTCATAATTATGGAACCTCCACGGTCAAGTCATCTTAATATTTTGAAAAGTCATCACTTTTAATTCTACGAAAAAATCTATTTTCGTCTCAAGGTAATTCGACATCGCGCGCTATCTTTCTCATCGCTTAGAACTCTAGTTAATCGCTTATTATCATCTTTCGCTTTTCATTACTTAGAACTCTTGTTAAACCAACTAAAAATATTATTCAGATAAAATAATAGTTCGTTCCTCGAAGTAGCATAATCAACACGACCCGCGGAAATATACGATCCCGATATTTTCTAAAAATATCCTGTATTACTTGCGATAAGGTATACTTGCCTTTATCAAATGATTAATTTGGACTAAAAATTCAAACACAGCTTTCCAAACTCATTTAGTGCAAAACTCTCATTTTCTACTTTTCAATTCAATAGAATTCGGCGTTGTAGCCGAGGCGTGTATGTCAATATTCCGAAAGAAGAAAAAGATCATTACTTCTATCCTTCGATAGGATAACGGTTAATTTCTCAAAGTAGGAGTACTTGCAAGACTCTTCGAAAATATCCGTCAATTCTAAACTCTTAATATAAAGGTTATCTTTTATTTATAAAACAAAAGAAGAAGTCCAACCCAAATCATCAAGTTTTTGGCGCCTTTGCCGGGGAACTTTGTGTTGTTATTTGAAAGTAGGAACTGCTATTAATTTTATTCCTTATCTATATATTTTAAAAAATAAAATAAATATATATATATATATATAATATAAAAAAATATATATATATATAAAAACTTATATTTATAAAAATTAACAATAAAAAAAAACAGAAAATCCAAAAATATTGTTTTTAGTATATGACCCGAGGAAACTCGTCGGACGATTCGACTATTCCTTTTGACCCCGAAATCGAGCACACTCTTCGTGAGCGCATCCGATCTCGTGATCAAAACTTACTCGAAACCCCCAAAGAGTCAATCGGAGATACTGCAAATATGGGCGATCCAATTCCAAATGCGGCCCCGGCCCGGACCATGGCATATTATGCCCGGCCGAATTTGGAAGATACAGGATCAAGTATTACTCGCCCGACAGTTAATAATAATAATTTCGAAATAAAATCCAGCATAATTCAAATGGTACAACAGTCGATTCAGTTCGACGGTTTGCCAGATGAGGACCCAAATCAGCACCTTTCAAACTTTTTAGAAATATGCGACACCTTTAAAATTAATGGCGTCTCTGATGACGCCATTCGTTTACGCTTATTTCCATTTTCTCTACGGTTAAAAGCCAAATCGTGGTTGACTTCTCTTCCGAGAGGGTCCATAACCACGTGGGCCCAATTGACGGAATTTTTCTTAACTAAGTATTTTCCTCCGTCAAAAACCGCAAAACTACGCACGGATATCACATCCTTTGTGCAATTCGATTCCGAGTCTCTTTATGAGACTTGGGAGCGTTTTAAAGAATATTTGCGTAGGTGTCCTCATCACGCGCTACCAACTTGGCTACAGGTCCAGACGTTTTATAATGGTTTAAATTTTTCTACGCGACAGATGATTGATGCGGCCTCCGGGGGAACGTTAAACAACAAAACCCCGGAGACCGCTCAAGCTCTTATCGACGAAATGGCCATGAACGCGTACCAATGGAACGTGCCAAGGTCGCGTCCTAATAAACCGGCTGGTCTTTTTGAAGTGGACGCCACTACTTTCTTAGCCTCACAGGTAGAGCGGCTAAGTAAGCAGGTGGCGGAGATGACTGTTTCCTCCTCCACTCCCGCTTGGAATAATAATAATAATAATGTAATCAAAGAATCGGTGGATTACCTCGGTAATCCGGTTAGGCCCCCCTTCAACCCTAATAACAACCCGTATAGTAATAATCATAATCCGGGTTGGAGGACCCACCCTAATTTCTCCTGGAGCAATCCTAACAATGCTCAGAGGCCCCCAAATATGAATCCTCAAGGATTTCCGCAAGGATTTCCGCAGGGATTCCAGCCTCCTCCTCCAAAACCTTCGCCGCTCGAAGATGTTTTGTCTAAATACATCGCGTCCAACGATTCAAATATCCGGAATCTTACCGGATCGATTAAAAACTTGGAAAACCAGGTTGGACAACTTGCAAAGATGGTCTCCGAGCGGCCATACGGAGCTCTACCAGGGAATACGGAGCCAAACCCCAGGGAAAATGCCAACGCTATAACCCTTCGAAGCGGCAAGGAGGTCGTCTCCCCATTGCGGGTTGAGCCTAAGGTATGCATTTTGTCTCCGACCCCTCCACCCTCTTCCTCGATTCTAATTGCTCCAGATTCTCCGGTTGCGCCGAATGTTTCGAGTCCTCGAATTCCTTACCCGTCTAAAATTAATAAAGAGAAGGAGGATGAAAATTATCAAAAAATTTTGCGTATTTTAAAACAAATTCAAATAACTGTCCCCTTCTGCGAGGCACTCTCCCAAATGCCGAAATACGCAAAATATCTTATGGAGTTGCTTTCTAATAAAAAGCGACTCGAGGATGTTTCGCGTGTTTCCCTTAATGCGGAATGTTCGGCTGTTCTCCTTAACAAATTTCCGCCAAAACTGAACGACCCGGGACGGTTCTCCATCCCATGTCTCTTTGGCAATATGTTAATAAAGTACGCTCTTGCGGACTTAGGCGCCAGCATCAATTTGATGCCTTTTTCTCTTTTCAAAAAACTCAATTTAGGCATCCCGAGTCCGACAAAAATGAGCATCCAACTCGCGGATCGCTCGGTAAAGTACCCAATCGGGGTAGCGGAGGATGTTCTGGTCAAGGTCGACAAGTTTATCTTCCCAGTAGACTTTGTCATCCTGGACATAGAGGAGGACGTCGAGGTACCCATCATCCTCGGTCGCCCCTTTCTTGCAACCTTCCGCGCGTTAATCGATGCCAGTAACGGTCGCCTCCTCCTTCGAGTTGGAGACAACGAAGTTACATTACATATCAACCCCTCCATGCGGAACTCACTGTCGAATGATGATTCCTGTTTCAATTTGGAATCAGCGTTTGTGGACGAGTGTTCTTCTCTTTCGGAATTGCTATCTTTAATGATAGACAATTCGGATCTGGTGAATCAACCTCCTTTAGACGAATTACCGCCAAATTCGCCTTTCGAGCCTTTTGATTCGAAAGCTTTAAAAATCTCCACTTCCTATGAAGAACCTCCGGTCTTGGAGCTTAAGCAACTCCCCGACCATTTAAAATATGCTTTTCTAGCCGCGAACTTAAAACTTCCGGTTATAATATCGTCTACTTTAACCGATTCGGAAACATCCGAATTGGTTGAAGTTTTATCCAAACATCACCGTGCAATTGCATGGCAAATTTCCGATATCAGGGGAATTAACCCCTCGTTCTGCTCCCACAAAATTTTTCTGGAGGAAAACCCCCGCAAAACAATTCAGCCTCAACGGCGACTTAACCCGAACATGCGGGAAGTCGTTAAGACTGAAATTATTAAACTCCTCGACGCGGGGATTATCTATCCTATTTCCGACAGTACGTGGGTAAGCCACGTATAAGTCGTCCCAAAAAAGGGCGGTATAACGGTCGTGGCAAACACGAATAATGAATTAATCCCAACTCGCACTGTTACGGGTTGGAGGGTGTGCATCGACTACAGAAAACTAAATGATGCCACCAGAAAAGACCACTTTCCGTTACCGTTTATTGATCAAATCTTAGAGCGTCTCTCCGGTCATCCTTTTTATTGCTTCCTTGATGGTCTTTCGGGATTTTTCCAGATCCCTATTTCACCCGAGGACCAAGAAAAAACGACTTTTACTTGCCCTTTCGGCACCTTCGCATATCGACGAATGCCGTTTGGCCTCTGTAATGCGCCAGCTACATTCCAAAGATGTATGCTGGCAATATTTGGCGAGCTAGTAGAAGACATAATGGAAGTCTTCATGGATGACTTCTCCGTCTTTGGAGACTCTTTTAAAAATTGTCTAAAAAATTTAGATAGAGTCCTCCAACGGTGCGAGGAGACGAACTTAGTCTTGAACTGGGAGAAATGCAACTTCATGGTCCGAGAGGGCTTAGTCCTCGGCCATAAAATTTCTTCCAAGGGGATGGAGGTCGATAGGGCCAAAGTCGCTATAATTGAACAACTTCCAGTTCCTTCGAACGTCAAATCAATTAGAAGTTTTCTTGGCCACGCAGGTTTTTATCGGCGGTTTATTCAAGATTTTTCAAGAATAACCAAACCGCTAACTCACCTCCTGGAAAAGGATTCCCCATTCATTTTTGACACGGCCTGCGTAGAGGCATTTGATTTTATAAAAAGCAACTTATCAATTCTCCAATTCTGGTGGCGCCAGATTGGTCCCTTCCGTTCGAGATTATGTGCGACGCGAGCGATATCGCGGTAGGAGCTGTCTTAGGCCAACGCGTAAATAAATATTTTCATCCAATATATTACGCTTCTCGCACACTCAATGCCGCACAGGCTAACTATACAATGACGGAAAAGGAACTTCTTGCCGTCATCTTTGCTTTTAATAAATTCAGGCCTTACGTAACACTTTCCCACGTGATCGTTTTCACTGATCACTCCGCCCTAAAATATATTTTGGCCAAAGTTGATGCCAAGCCTCGCTTACTTCGATGGATCCTCCTTTTACAGGAATTTGACTTAGAGATCCGGGATAAGAAAGGGGCTGAAAATTTAGCAGCCGACCACCTCTCACGTTTAGAACACCCCGTCACAGAAGCGCTCGTCGAACCAGAAATAGACGATCGATTTCCTGAGGAGCGCCTTTTAATCATAAATAATACAAAAACTTCTTCTACCCCTTGGTTCGCAGATTACGCGAACTATTTAGTCGCGCGGGTCCTTCCAAAAGATTTTTCGACTCAGCAGAAGAAGAAATTCTTCTCTGACTTGAAAAACTACTTTTGGGAGGACCCCTTTCTCTTTCGCATCTGCGCAGACCAAGTGATACGAAGATGTGTATCAAGCGAGGAGGGTGCGCAAATATTGCGACACTGCCATGAGGGGCCGGCTGGAGGGCATTATCAAGCCAACCGGACCGCGCGGAAAGCGTTAGAGTTAGGCTTTTATTGACCCACTCTCTTTAAGGATGCTCACACTTTTGTGAGTATATGCGATAGCTGCCAGCGGTCGGGTAACATCTCTCGTCGTGACGAGATGCCCCAAAACTTTTATTTAGAATGTGAAATCTTCGATTTGTGGGGCATAGACTTTGTAGGCCCCCTACCTCCTTCTTTTAATAATCGCTATATTTTAGTGGCGGTCGACTACGTATCTAGGTGGGCGGAAGCGCAAGTTCTGCCCACCAATGATGCGCGAGTCGTCGTCCATTTTCTAAAAAAATTATTTTCTCGCTTCGGCACGCCCGGTGCAATAGTTAGTGATAGGGGCACGCACTTCTGCAACGCCCAGTTTTCAAAAATTTTATCTAAGTACGGCGTCACGCATAAGCTCGCCACCGCCTATCACCCCCAACGTGCGGCCAAGTAGAGGTAGTGAATCGCGAGATAAAACGCATTTTGGAAAAAACCGTCTCTTTAAATAGGAAGGATTGGTCCTCAAAACTCGACGACGCGTTGTGGGCGTATCGTACGGCATACAAGACCGCTATCGGTTGTACGCCCTATCGATTAGTCTACGGCAAAGCGTGCCATTTACCGGTAGAGTTAGAACACCGCGCTTTTTGGGCCTTAAAATTTTTAAATCTCGATTCGAACTTAGCCTCCGAGAATAGGAAATTCCAACTAAATGAACTCGATGAATGGCGCGCGAACGCTTATGAGAGTAATAAATTTTATAAGGAGCGTTCTAAGTTCTACCACGATCGAAAAATTAAATTTCCAAAAACTTTCGCGCCGGGCGATCTTGTCCTTCTTTATAATTTACGTCTTCGTTTTTTTCCGGGTAAGCTCAAATCCCGCTGGTCCGGCCCCTTTGAAGTCAACGAGGTTTGGCCGTATGGGACCGTTCTTATCTCTCACCCCGAAAAAGGCGATTTTAAAGTCAACGGCCACCGTTTAAAACTATATCTTGCGGGCGATCCGGTGGACGGACACACGGAATCTTTAACCCTCCCCAATTTATAATCTCACCCCGCCAAATGCGTCAAGCTACGCGACGGTAAACAAAACGCTTGTGGGAGGCACCCCACATTTATCTAATATTTGTATTATGCTGTTTTTATCTCTTTTTGCAGGGTTTCTTACGACCCCGCCAGCTTTCATTCAGGGAAGCCTTTTTACTTCCTCTTTCCTTTTGTAGATATTGCAATGTTATTTTCTCTTCTTCATACTTACATTACAACATTGGGGACAATGTTGGGTTTTAAGTATGGGGGTGTTTTACCGTTTTCATTAAAAAAAAACTTTTTTACTTTGAAAAAATACAAAAAAAAAAAAAAAATCAACAAAAAAATAATATCCAAAAATAACTATATATAGTTGCAAAAACAAAAATAATATCCAAAAATAAAAACCCTACTTTACTTTTATTCTTAAAGCATTTAGTTTCGAGAGTATATGTTTGTGGATTTTCATAATCGCTAGTTTTACTATTTGTTTGTTTATCTAAGATCGATAGATTTAAACGTTCGGGGTTAAGTTTTAAAGAATATCTTGTGTTTTTTATTTTTATAGAGGCTTTGTTATCAAGCACTACTTCTACTAGCTAAAATAGAGACATGTGTATTATGTTGGCAAAATAACTTTACACTGCAATTGCATGGGTGAGTCATCATATCATAATCATTGCATTGCATTCATCCTTTCATGATCATAACATCGCACCGCATTGGACCCTCATCATATAAATTTGTATGGGCACCTTTATATGATGGGTTATTTTATGTTCAGATCCTTAACTTATAAGCTTGTATGGGCATCCTGATAAGTTAAGTTCAATTCAGTTATCTACATACTCAGATTGATTATACTCTGTCACTGACCATACTACTTGTTAGATGTACACTTTATACTTTTGATATATGATAAGTAATAAAATATATGTATTTTTAGTATAATTATTAGTATAGTTTTAATTAATATTGTGAATTTTCTATGTAAATTAATGAATAAATTGCTTCTTTACTATTTCTGGTTTCTAACTTAGTTTTATTTTTGTTTTTGCATTTTTTTGCAAAATTTTCCCAGGTCACGCCCTCAATCACGCCTGTGACCAAGGGCGTGTAATTTTAAAGATCAAATATCAACGGGACGGCTCGATTCAGATCAAATCCCGACAAATCACTCAAGTTACGCCCTCGGTCATGCCCGTGACCAAGGGCGTGTAAATTTAAAGCTCTACGCCCGACGAATTTCTCTTCAACTCACTCCAGTTGACCAAGTCACGCCCGTGACTCTACAAGTCACGCCCGTGTTCCAGTAGAGTCACGCCCGTGAGCCGCCAGCACGTCACGTCTCGAAGCCGTGCCCATACTGCCGACATCAGCCACCCATAGTCACGCCCGTGACTCACAAAGTCACGCCCGTGACATACCAAGTCACGCCCGTGTGCAGCCATGTTTGACGGCCGGACCTTCCAGAAGACGGCGAATACAGCCGAGCAAATGTCACGCCCTAAGTCACGGCCGTGACATTTAAGTCACGCCCGTGACCTCGGGCGTGTAAAACTCAAATTTTCCCTATAAATAGAGGGGCTCGGCTGAAGTATTTTTCATCCAAATTTTGAGTAGTTCTTGTTGTATTGTGAGTTCTTTTGAGTGATTGTGAGCTTCTCCTATGCAATTCAGTTTAAGTTCATTTTGAGTTTTTTTCGTTTTCCTAGTCTAGTTGTAATGCTGATTTCAGAAATAAAATGATGTTTTTCTCATTTGGATCATCCTCCTTTTTATTAATGTTAGCGTGTGTGCGTGTATGAGTTTAGCTTTATTGCTTTCATAATTTAGTTTTATTGTTTTTATAGTTAGGTTTATTGCTTTCATAATCTAGATTTACTGTTTTCATAGCTTAGATTTACAAGCTTTCATAAAATAGTTTTATCGTTTTCTTTTTCACTTTATTTTATCGCTTTCATTTTAAACGCTTTCTTTTCAGTTTTTTTTAGAGTGTGTGCGTGTATGAGATTATATTTTTCTTTTTTTTTGTAACTTAGTTTTATTTCAGTCTTCATATAACTGCTATATACCACCCCCATCTTGAATAAGAGGCTAATTAACTTTAGCATTTATTTAAGTCGGTTGGGACGGATATTATTTCTGCACCTTTATAAGTCTTTTCATTTCTATACCACCCCCATCTTGAATAAGAGGCTAATTAACTTTAGCATTTATTTAAGTCGGTTGGGACGGATATTATTTCTGCACCTTTATAAGTCTTTTCATTTATATACCACCCCCTTCTTGAATAAGAGGCTAAGAACTTTTTAGCGCTTGTTTAAGGTGGTTGGGACGGATACTATTACTGTTTTTTATATAAGTCTTTTTATTTCCTTTTTATCCGCTTATATCTGCTTTAATCATTAAACATGTATTTTTCAACTGATAATGTCGTCTCCATTCCGATGAGTGGCTAATTTCCTTTAGCACACGACGTCGAAGAGCATTGGGACACAAAAATAGTTTTTCTATAAAATTAAAACATCTCTTTCTAAAATAATTAACGCTTAAGGTTTACCCGAGAATCACGTTGAGTGGAGCCACATAATCGATGTGTGGTTTTCATTTCCGTTTTCATACCTAGTTAGCCGAGAGGCTCGTGCGTACGGATTGATCGCTCACGGGTAAAGAGAAGTGTGCTCTACCCTCGAGAGAGGACGAGGTAATTCTCCCGAATTGGAAATAAAAACCTAATAGCGGGGTTCACAACATAAAGCAAGTATTAAGAACATTCGATTGTAGAACGAGAGTTCGGTCGAATATTCATAATCTCAGGTGGGCGTACCCTCGAGAGAGGAGCGTTCATAATTATGGAACCTCCACGGTCAAGTCATCTTAATATTTTGAAAAGTCATCACTTTTAATTCTACGAAAAAATCTATTTTCGTCTCAAGGTAATTCGACGTCGCGCGCTATCTTTCTCATCGCTTAGAACTCTAGTTAATCGCTTATTATCATCTTTCGCTTTTCATTACTTAGAACTCTTGTTAAACCAACTAAAAATATTATTCAGATAAAACAATAGTTCGTTCCTCGAAGTAGCATAATCAACACGACCCGCGGAAATATACGATCCCGATATTTTCTAAAAATATCCTGTATTACTTGCGATAAGGTATACTTGCCTTTATCAAATGATTAATTTGGACTAAAAATTCAAACACAGCTTTCCTAACTCATTTAGTGCAAAACTCTCCTTTTCTACTTTTCAATTCAATAGAATTCGGCGTTGTAGCCGAGGCGTGATTGTCAATATTCCGAAAGAAGAAAAAGATCGTTACTTCTATCCTTCGATAGGATAACGGTTAATTTCTCAAAGTAGGAGTACTTGCAAGACTCTTCGAAAATATCCGTCAATTCTAAACTCTTAATATAAAGGTTATCTTTTATTTATAAAACAAAAGAAGAAGTCCAACCCAAATCATCAATATACTGCTGTGATTACATCTTTCATTGCCACCTGCTTTTGCTACTACTGTTTATATTACAGCTTCTCTTCATTCCCTTCCTCCCGATGCCTTAGAGTCGTCGGGGGAGAGGATATGAAGCCACTTAGTCTTTATGACTAACCGTTGTTGCACCGTCTTTTTAGGAGCACACCCAAGAGCAGCAGAGCACGACGCTGGAGGCAGATAGCCGGGTCAGGACGACAGGGCCGGAGACTACGATACCGTTGTTACCGTCAGTGACAGATGTGAGCGATAGTTTTGAGATGTAGCATTAGGGCAAGTTTGTAATCTGATGTTTAACAGGAGATTTTGTAGCTACCTGTCTTTTTGTTCTCTAACAGACATTAATAATTAGTTGTGAATCTATGGCTTATATTATTTTTCTATTATTGATGGGTTGACATGATGACATGCGAGAATAGCCGGTAGGGTAGGCATCTTGTGGAGGGGCTATCCCATGGGCTCGCACTTCCGCAAGGTGGCTGTCCTGGGTATAGGACTCCCCTCGACCGTGTTTTGTGTTCCAGGAGGGGGGTCTTACAAAAGTTCAGTAGTCTCAAGTTGTGAGCTTCAGCGAGGAGGCTTAAACTCTAGTTCAAAAGAAATTACATTGGTGATAGGATTGCTGGAGTCCGCAGGACTTGAATATTTACAAAGTGAACCTTGTGTGCGTCTCCATCGCGAAATTTTGGAATTCAATGGAAATAAAAGACTGAACAGCTCCGCAACCTCAATGAAGTCAGTGGTTGCTGGGAAGAAAGTGAAAATCACCGTGAAAAGCATGGGCAAAATGTTGCATCTGCCTCGGTTGCCAATAGAAAAAATAGTGGAAAAGGTGTCCTCTGAAGAACTCTCCGCAAGTTACACCTGGTGTCGACACTTAGGAAAGACCTACAGGTCAATTAAAAGGGTAGACTTCAACCAGAGAGGAAATATTCTCGCAAACATAATCGACAAAGTCCTTCTCTACAAACTGGGTTGTTGATGAGTCCCAATTATATACACATATATGGACTCATCTGGGCCGTTTATCTAGTTATTCCACTACACTTTAGCCTTGTTTTAGCTCATATTTGTCATTCTATGCTAGGTGCACTTCTTGGCCTAATTTGTTGTGTTTTATGTTTATTCTCTTTTGTTAGCCTTATCGTATTGTTGAGTGCCACTTTCAGTGGCCTGATTAGCATTTCTGTAGGAACAGGAATCGTGCAGGTGTTCCCGGTACAATTCTGTACAAGAACACTGTGCACGATCACTGGTTCTATTGCGCATGATCACTGGTCGTGCGCCGCTGCTCGTGCGCACTTAACCCCCATTTTATGAGTTCTGGCTCGACCAGTGCGCACGACCACTTACGATAGTGCGCACGACCACTGGTCGTGCGCCACTGCTCGTGCGAACATTTTATTTTATAAATTTCTTACATTGCAGGCTCCGCCCAGGCAGGCGCACGATCACAGGATTCTAGTGCGCACGACCACTGGTCGTGTGCCAATGACCGTGCGCAGTATTTTCGACAGCGCCTATATAATGACCTGTTCCGCAAATTAGGGATAGGGCGGCCTCCGGGAGCGCGATTTCCAGTCCGTACGCCGCCGTTTTCCACTTCCAGCCACCTCCACCTCATCTTCTCCGGAAGGGGAAGTCGTCTCCGGCCATCCTAAACACTTCTCCATCGTCCAGAAGCATTCTCCGCCATCCACAAGCACTCAAGCAAGCTGTTTCCATTTCTGTCCAATGAGAAGAACAACAATCCTGAGGTAGAAGATGACGGAAGCACATGGAGAGATCTTGACAGTCTCTCGACGCCGGAAGCACAGTCCGCCCGAGTCCGGAGGTAGCTTGACAAACTACCATTCCGGCCGTGAACGGCCGCTAGTCTTCGTCCATTGGTTATCTTCTTCTTCTCCTCTTCGTTGTATTTCTTTGAATCATTTGAACTTGAATATCATGATGTTTAGTTTAAATGCAATGTTTGTTTCTTCTCTGTTCATACACATTTGCTTGCGATTAGTTTCACCTCCACTCACTCAATCACGCACTCATTGTGTTCGATTCGCGTTAGCAAGAGCTAGCGGCGATTTGTGAAGAGGTGTCTGCGACCCTCACTCTTCGCACTAGTGATCACTTCACTCGCTTGCGCACCATCCATCCGCCTCAAGAAGCTCGGCATCGCGGCCGTTGCACCCATCTCGCCTTGCGAAGCGGTGATTTCAACCCGCACTTCTTTTATTGTTGTTAACAATAGGAAACCAAATCAAAACCCCTCTTGTTGTGTTTGTTCCCGCTTGTGTAACAATTGTCACACAACGCGATTCGTTCACCTAACCTGCATTCCTCAAGAGACCGACACTCGGGGATTCTATTCCCAACATTTATTACTTGACAGCGACTGGTCCACTTGCCGAACATCGCATCAAGTGTTTGGCGCCGTTGCCGGGGACTCCAGGCGTGATGAATTCGTTTGCGTGAAGAATTGTTGCACGAGGCATTATTTTTACTTCTCTTTGTTTACCTCTGTTATCTTTGTTTCTTTTTTTTGATACGCACATCGAATTACCTTCATTCTTTCCATCGTGCGCTAATCTTTTGGGTTTCAAGTATTCCTAGCATGACCTCTATTCAGCAATACATCTATCAAGGAAGTTTAAATGATTTAAAGGTTCAAGCACAAAGGAATGATCGTGATTTCGGGATTTCCTCCTACATCATTGAGTATATGACTGGGAATTGCAAGTTCAGTGGGGATAAGCATGAAGATGCGGTACAACACATGCAGGACTTCTTAGAGATTTATTATACATGTATATTCAGTGGAGTTGAAAACGACCTGCAAAAGATCCTGGCATTTTCATTTTCCCTACATGATAAAGCCAAAAGTTGGTACTGGGATATCCGGAAAAGAGAGGCGACCACATGGAAGCAGCTCGAAGGGAGATTTTTGCATGAGTTTCAACACCGTACCCGAGTCCTGGACAAGTACAGGGAACTTATAACCTTCGGCCAGGGAAAGGAGGAGACGTTAGTTGACGCTTGGGAGCGTCTTCAATCCCTGCATAGGGGATGTTACCGTGAAGATCTATCAGAAATCTTTTTGATTCAGATTTTTTATTTCGGTGTGCTGGACAAATTCCGTCTGTTATTCGATGTGGCAGCCGGAGGGGCCCTATTTAATAAATCGGGGAAGGACGCGTGGGAAGTGGTCGTGAATATAGTTCAGACCAGCCAGCACTGGAGTCATGTCATTCACCCCCCCAGTACTGCTGAAGTTAATGCAGTGACATTCAACGGAGCAGCGGAACGTGTGCCGTCAGGGCAGACGGAACAGTTGGCAACCTTTGTGGTCGGGATGCTGCATCAAATGAATGACCAATCTGCAGCAATTCAACAACTTCACTCTACTATAGGGACTCTTACCAATGTCGTTTATGGGCTTGCAAGTCAGCGGCCGGAGTCTGTGAACACCATGCGATTGAGAAGCGGTAGAGGTGTTGACAATCTTCCACGACAGGAACCACTTGTGAACTCCACTGACAAGTGCAATGCAGACGTGGCCGAGAAGCAGACTCAGATTCATATTGAGCCAGACCCCGTGAGCAAGGCACAACCCTCGAGAAGTGTTGTTCACCCCCCATTCCCCCATAGGTTGCGAAATGAGAAATCCGAGAAGCAATTCCGCAAATTCCTGGAAATAATGAAAGGAGTGCAAGTGAGCTTACCACTGATTGAAGCCATTTCTCAAATACAGGGCTACTCCAAGTTCTTGAAAGACTTGATTTCGAAGCGGAAACTGTTGGAGGATCTCAAGACTATCGATCTCACTGAGGAGTGCTCCGCCATCATCTCCAATATGCCCACAAAGTGCAAAGAACCGGGCAACTTTACTATTCCTTGCAGGATCGGTCATCACCGTTTCAGCCAGGCGCTCTGTGATTTGGGAGCATCAATCAACTTGATGCCGCTCTCTATCTTTCGTGAACTAGGTGCAGGGACCTTGAAGCTAACGCAGGTAATGCTACAGCTAGCTGATCGGTTGATCAAGAAACCGTATGGAATTGTCGAGGACCTCACAATAGTAGTAAACGGTCTCTCTTTTCCAGCCGATTTCGTCATCCTCGACATGAAGGTTGATACTAAAGTACCAATTATCTTGGGACGGCCCTTTCTTGCTACCGCTCGTGCTATCATTAATGTGGAGCAGGGGGAGCTCACGCTCAGATTGGGGGAGGACGCTATATCCTTCAACGTCCACAATCCGTCACAACTCTTCAAAATCACGGAATGCGAACCGGCAGAGCCACTTGAAGAATTCGATGGCCAGATCGATATGGGTTTGGGTGACAGCGAGACATGTTGGCAGCGCGAGGACGCAGGCAATGACGGTGCACATTCAAACCAGCCCGATGGTTCGCATTTAATCGGAGGGCCATCCAGCGATTCTGCTGATCCAAACATTTATCCGGCTCTCATACAACTACTGGATTCTCTAAAGTACATTTTTCTTGGAGAAAATGCCACGCATCCGGTGATTACTTCCACAGATCTTTCCACCGCCAATGAAACCGCATTGGTGGGTGTACTGAGAAGGTACCATAAAGTCTTCGGACGATCTCTTGCAGACATTAAGGGAATCAGCCCCACGGTCTGCATGCATAAGATCCTCCTTGAAGATCAGTACAAACCCACAGCACAGCCCCAAAGGCGCTTGAACCCGAAAATGCAAGATGTAGTGAAGGCAGAAGTGATAAAGCTCTTAGACGCTATCATCATTTACCCAATCAGCGACAGTAAATGGGTCAGCCCAGTTCAGGTGGTACCAAAAAAAGGAGGGATCACCGTTGTTGCCAATGAAAAGAACGAGTTGCTACCTACCCGAATGATCACCGGGTGGAGAGTCTGTATCTACTACCGCAAGCTGAATGATGCTACATGCAAGGACCATTTCCCACTCCCCTTCATTGATCAGATGTTAGAAAAGTTAGCGGGGCAGGATTACTACTATTTCTTGGATGGGTACTCAGGCTACAATCAAATCTTAATAGACCCGTTTGATCAAGACAAAACAACATTTACATGTCCTTCCGGTACCTTCGCGTTCAAGAGAATGCCGTTCGGACTATGTAATGCCCCCGCAACTTTCCAGCGCTCTATGCTCGCCATTTTCGCTGACATTGTGGGAGATTTCCTCGAAGTTTTCATGGATGACTTCACTTTATTTGGCAGCAGCTTCGATACTTGCCTCGTGAATTTGGCCAAGACCTTGAAGCGGTGTGAGGACACCAACCTTGTCTTGAACTGGGAGAAATGCCACTTTATGTTGCGCGAAGGAATTGTGTTGGGGCATAAGGTTTCCTGCCAAGGGCTCGAGGTAGATCAGGCGAAGGTAAGTGTTATCAGAAACCTCCCTCCACCTACGTCAGTGAAAGGTGTCCGCAGTTTTCTTGGTCATGTGGGATTCTATCGGAGGTTTATTAAGGACTTCTCATCCATTTCAAAGCCTTTATCTCGCCTGCTTGTTAAGGACGTCCCCTTCCACTTCGACGATGCATGCACGCAGGCCTTTGAAACCTTACGGGGACAACTCATCTCAGCCCCAATTTTGGTGGCACCTGACTGGAATTTACCCTTTATTATCATGTGTGACGCAAGTGATGTGGCCGTGGGTGCTGTGCTTGGTCAAAAGAAAGACAAGACTTTTCACACCATTGCGTATGCCAGTCGAACTCTCAACAGCGCGCAAGCAAACTATACCACTACGGAGAAAGAAATGCTAGCCGTGGTCTTCGCCTTTGAAAAAATTCACTCATACTTGGTGCTTTCCGAAGTAATTGTGTACACGGACCACGCCGCACTCAGGTATCTTTTCAGCAAAAAAGAATCCAAACCGCGCCTGATTCGTTGGATTTTACTTTTGCAGGAATACAATTTGGAAATCAAAGACAAGAAAGGGGTGGAGAACGTAATAGTTGACCATCTTTCGCGTTTGGAGTACGATATGACGGCTGACACTCCCAACAGCTTTGTGGAGGAAACGACCGATTATTTTCTGGCTGAAAAATTATTCGCAATCAATACGCTCCTCCAACCGCCCCATGGTACGCTGATATCGCTAACTACTTGGCTTGTAAAACCTTCTCCCCGAATCTGTCCCCTCAGCAGAGACGGAAGCTTACCTATGACTCAAAATACTATTTTTAGGAAGACCCGCTCTTATTCCACACATGTAGCGACGGGATTATCAGGCGCTGCATTCATGAAGCTGAGTTTCAGTCTATACTGCAGCACTGCCATGACAGAGAAGCTGGCGGGCATTTCGGGGCCGTTCGAACAGCACAAAAAATCTTGCAATGCGGATTATTTTGGCCGACTCTCTTCAGGGATGCCCATGCCTATGTAACCAAGTGTGACGACTGCCAAAGGACCGGAAACATCTCCCGGCGTGACGAGATGCCCCTCAATAACATGCTAGTTTGCGAACCATTTGATGTCTGGGGGATAGACTTTATGGGTCCTTTCCCAATGTCTCATGGTAAGCATTATATCATTGTGGCAGATGATTATGTCTCTAAATGGGTGGAAGCCTAGGCAGTTGCCACGAATGATGCCAGCACAGTGCTACACTTTATCCACAAGAATATTTTCTCCAGGTTTGGGACGCCGAGAACTATTATCAGCGATGGCGGTAGTCATTTTTGTAATAAGCAGTTTTTGCAGCTCATGAAAAAGTTTGGGGTCCATCATAAGATTTCTTTAGCTTACCACCCCCAAACATGTGGACAAGTAGAAGTATCCAACCGCGAGCTCAAGCGAATAATCGAAAAATCGATACATTCAAATAGGAGGGAGTGGTCTAAAAAGGTCGACGACGCATTATGGGCTTACCGGACCGCTTTCAAAACACCTATCGGCATGACTCCGTTTCAACTAGTCTATGGCAAGGCATGCCACCTCCCGGTGGAGCTGGAGCATAAAGCATTATGGGCAACCAAACTGTTGAACATGGACATTGGAGCCGCAGCCGAGGTGCGTTGTTCCCAACTCAACGAATTAGAAGAGCTCCGGCATTTCGCTTATGAAAATGCTCGCATCTACAAAGAGAAAACAAAAAAATGGCATGATCGACACATCATCCCTAAGGAGTTCAAAATTGGGGACCAAGTGCTGCTTTACAACTCCCGTCTCCGCCTCTTTCAAGGAAAGTTAAAGTCGAGGTGGAGCGGTCCATTCTTAGTGACTGATGTCTCTCCCTTTGGTGCCATCGAAATATCAGGGGATAAGGGAGACAAATTTAAGGTCAACGGGCATCGACTGAAGTTATACGATGGCGCCACTATAAACAAGGAGTGTCAGTTGGTAACACTAGGAGACGGGCACCATAAAAGCGCCTACAGCTGATTTTTAGTTCTTAGTTTGTGAAACTCTCTTTTTTTGCACTTTTATTTAATTTCTGCACTCTATAAACAATTATAATACAGGTATTTGGTCCAGCTTAAGGACATAAAATAAAAGCGCTGCTGGGAGACAACCCAGATCTCCTCATTTTTATTTTTATCACATGTTTTAATTCAGTTTTTATATATTTTTGCTGCTGTTAGTGTGTTGCTTGCAGGTGTGCTTTGATTATTTGTCATTGGCGGATGCTGCGGATTGCTCATGAAATTAACGCCAATCATCTGGTATGCTCAATTCTGAGCATTGGGTAACACTTCTCCTTCCTAGCTTTCAGTTTTTGTGATGTAATGTTTAGATTAAGGCTGGGGGAAAGCACGTTGTTATCCACTATGTGCATGAGTTGCACCGCATGCTAGAAGTTTGTTTAAATTTTTTCCGTTTTCATCATCATTATTCCATGCTTCATACACCACTTCACCCACATAAGCGCGCGCTTGCCTATTTGTTTTGTTTCCGAATAAACTATTTTGTTTTGGAATGTGAATTAGGGTGTTAGCTTAGGAATTACTATTTGGAGTGCGATGTTGACTCATGCAGTGTTCTAGTCGCATCCGCACGCTATAGTAGAATTTGAGTACAACTAGATTATCACTATGCGTTTAATTTATGACTAGTATTTTTGCATAGTTTAGATTTGTTATACTCAAATGGTGAATGTGAATGAAATTGGCGATAACCCGGTATTGTGTGTATACGAGCACTAGTTGTGTGCTGCTCGAGTCGGGAGGAAGGTTTACCTTTCTCGTGGGCTAAGAACTTGCCCCAAACGACTCTTGAAGCATGTGTGAGTGTGATTCTTTGAGTTAAATGTGATGTAGGCCACCTTTTGGCTAGTTTGAGCCTTGTCTTTCCCTGTCCTATTCGTTCACCTTTGCAAGCCAACAATTGTGCCTACCACTTCTTTGTTTCAGCTCCTCCTCCATTCACCAAATCCTGAAGCTTATCCCACTTTCGCAACCAAATAGCTGTTTAAATGCACTCATATTCTTGATTTGGTGCGATGTTTGGAATCTGTGTGATGTGAAGGAGAAATAAGTTTTATTTGCTGATTATGAACCAACCGGAGGATAAGAAAAAGAAGAAAAATATGATATTAAAATGAAAATCTGGGAAAAGAATTGTATTGAAAAGAAATCCTTCCGAGCGTAATAGAAAATCAGTTGGTATTTGTGAAGTAGGCCGTGTGTACACCTAGTTTTCATGATAAGTCTGGGGGTGTATCACACGAGCTTTGTTCATGGTTTTGTTGGGTGCAGCGTTCCGTTGACTCATTTGGGTTGCGTAGCCTTCGTCTTTATCCTTGAATATCATACCGCAACCTAAGCCCCAATATAATCCTAAAGTCCTATTGATTTATCTCGTGAGTTTGCTAGCACCGTGGAGAGAGTGTGACCGGGCAAGCTTATGGTTCACGACGTTGATGGATTTCAGCGGAGTTATTCCTGAACCTCGATCTTGTGCAACACCCTCCTTAGTGGCTTGTTACTTTCACAACGGGCATTATCATTCAAGTTCTTCACAATTCACCAACTGAGTATTGATAAATCTTTATTTACACTCTAATACTTTCGTAAATTAGTTAGCATAGTTAGAATCTCTTTTTACTAAATATTCTATTAGCATGCTTTTGCTACTTCGCACCGTACTCCTTTTTGTAATTTTCTTTGTTGACTACCATTTTCACACTCCGCCGAATTCGTTTGCTCGGGACGCGCAAACAGTTAAGTCTGGGGGTGTGATGAGTCCCAATTATATACACATATATGGACTCATCTGGGCCTTTTATCTAGTTATTCCACTGCACTTTAGCCTTGTTTTAGCTCATATTTGTCATTCTATGCTAGGTGCACTTCTTGGCCTAATTTGTTGTGTTTTATGTTTATTCTCTTTTGTTAGCCTTATCGTATTGTTAAGTGCCACTCTCAGTGGCCTGATTAGCATTTCTGTAGGAACAGGAATTGTGCAGGTGTTCCCAGTACAATTCTGTACAGGAACACTGCGCACGATCACTGGTTCTATTGCGCACGATCACTGGTCGTGCGCTGCTGCTCGTGCGCACTTAACCCCCATTTTATGAGTTCTGTCTCGACCAGTGCGCACGACCACTTACGATAGTGCGCACGACCACTGGTCGTGCGCCACTGGTCGTGCGCCACTGGTCGTGCGAACATTTTATTTTATAAATTTCTTACATTGCAGGCTCCGCCCAGGCAGGCGCACGATCACAGGATTCTAGTGCGCACGACCACTGGTCATGCGCCAATGACCGTGCGCAGTATTTTCGCCAGCGCCTATATAATGACCTGTTCCGCAAATTAGGGATAGGGCGGCCTCCGGGAGAGCGATTTCCAGTCCGTACGCTGCCATTTTCCACTTCCAGCCACCTCCACCTCATCTTCTCCGAAAGGGGAAGTCGTCTCAGGCCATCCTAACCACTTCTCCATTGTCCAGAAGCATTCTCCGCCATCCACAATTACTCAAGCAAGCTGTCTCCATTTCTGTCCAGTGAGAAGAACAGCAATCCTGAGGTAGAAGACGACGGAAGCACGTGGAGAGATCGTGACAGTCTCTCGACTCCGGAAGCACAGTCCGCCCGAGTCCGGAGGTAGCTTGACAAACTACCATTCCGGCCGTGAATGGCCGCTAGTCTTCGTCCATTGGTTATCTTCTTCTTCTCCCCTTCATTGTATTTCTTTGAATCATTTGAACTTGAATATCATGATGTTTAGTTTAAATGCAATGTTTGTTTCTTCTCTGTTCATCAACATTTGCTTGCGATTAGTTTCACCTCCACTCACTCACTCACGCACTCATTGTGTTCGATTCGCGTTAGCAAGAGCTAGCGGCGATTTGTGAAGAGGTGTCTGCGACCCTCACTCTCCGCACTAGTGATCACTTCACTCGCTTGCGCACCGTCCATCCGCCTCACGAAGCTCGGCATCACGGCCGTTGCACCCATCTCGCCTTGCGAAGCGGTGATTTCGACCCGCACTTCTTTTATTGTTGTTAACAATAGGAAACCAAATCAAAACCCTTCTTGTTGTGTTTGTTCTCGCTTGTGTAACAATTGTCACACAACGCAATTCGTTCACCTAACCTGCATTCCTCAAGAGACTGACACTCGGGGATTCTATTCCCAACATTTATTACTTGACAGCGACCGGTGCACTTACCGAACATCGCATCAGTTGTCATGACCGGAATTTCTAAAGAAAAATTTGCAATGATGAGCAGGGTTATCCTATCCAAAAGTACAGACTGGAGGGAGCTTCTATTTCAAAAGATTAAGAGTAATTTGAAGACCCCCTCCTTTGGGAGAATTTTGAGCATCTTCCTACTGAACTCCCTTGGGGAAGTGATCACCAGGAAGATGGGAGTGCCTCAACACTACTCCAAAAGGCTAGACTCCAAGATGCTGGACAAATGGGACAGGTCAATTTCCAAAGGCCCTCGGGCTTCCTCTTCTGTTTAGTAGAAGAAATCGAAAAAGATGCCACGAAGGTTGCCTTAGAGGAGGAGGAGTCCTCCAGCAGTTCTGAGGAGATAATAGCCCCACCTCAGTAGACCCCAGCACAGATTGAGGGGGAGATGCCTCTGCCTCTAGAGATCTGATGAGTAAATTATTTACTCATCTTTTAGTTTAGGTTTATTATGTTTTTTATATAAAATTATGTTATTTTTAGGAATTTTATCATATAAATCCTTCCATTGTTATTTCATAAGCTAACTTAAGTTTATTTTGTGTTTTCAGGTTTTTCTGGGCTGTTTCGAGCAAAAAGTTAAAATTACACGCCCCAGGTCACGGGCGTGACCATGGGCGTGTAACCTGCGCGGTGTTCCAGACCTATTTCCGCCACAACGGGTGCGTTCCGTGAAGAATTCGCCAAGTACACGCCCCAGGTCACGGGCGTGACCAAGGGCGTGACCCAATGTCACGGCCGCGACTCGCCGCAAGCATCCAGAATCAGCCTGCCACGTTAATTAAATTTACACGCCCCAGGTCACGGGCGTGACCAGGGGCGTGACTCAATGTCACAAGCGTGACTCATTCCGCGCCACTCCCCGCTTCTTCCCGCCGAAGATTCCCGCCAGCAGCACGTTTTGAAGGTTACACGCCCTAGGTCACGGGCGTGACCTAGGGCGTGACACGCAAAGATTGCCAGCATTAAAGCCAGATTATGCCCTTTCCGCTGTTGCTTCGATCACACCCCTTACACGCCCTTGGTCACGGGCGTGACCAAGGGCGTGTAACCTCATTTTTTCAGCTATATAAAGCCAGCTCCAGCAGATGTTTAAGAACAAATTTTGGGAGTTCTAAGCTTATTTTCTTATACTGTTTTTGTCATTCTTAAGCTTGTAATCTTCCTTCTTAGCTTGCACTTTCATTTCAGGTTTGTAACTTCTTGTTTCCTAGTTGTAATTTCTTTTCAATTAATAAAATAGTACTTTTTCTCTTATTCTACTCTCAATCTTCATTATGCACTTCTTGTATTTCATCAATTCCTCCATCTCTATGAGTAGCTAAATTTCATTAGTACTCGGCCGAGATGATCCAAGGAAAATATAATTCATAATTTAGCTTAGAACTTCTTTTTCTCTTATTTAGATCGCTTAAGATTTATCCTTGAATTTATATTGATTGAGATTATATTATCAATATATAATCTCATTCTTGTTTTCGTAGTCTAATAATCGAGAGGTTTTGTGTTCGAATCGATCATTTCGAGGATAAAGAGATTTGAATGCACTCTTCGATAGAGGACGACATAAATCTCCCGGATTGGAGTTATATCCAATAGAGGGGTTCACTTCGATAAAGCGAGTTTTAGGGGTTTCGATTCTAGAACGAGCGTTCGATTGATCAACCTAAACTCAGTTAGGCGTATCCTTGAGAGAGGTACGTTTATAAATCGGGAACCTCCACGGTCAAGCATTTCTTTTAAGGAGAATTAGAAGTTTTATTTCTTTATTTATTTATTTTTTCCAATTTGATTCAAGGTTGAGTGCTAATCCTTCTTATCATAGTTTTAACAATTTATTTCTCTTTCTTGCAACCAACCAACCCAAGTTTCTTTCGATAAAATAATAGAGATTTTCCGAAGTAAGAGTACTCAACCGCCCCGAGTCTAATACGACCTTGTTTTAACAACCTATACTACATTCGATACGGTACACTTGCCGTTATTGTTTGCAAGCATAGTTTTGCGCATCAAGTTTTTTGGCGTCGTTGCCGGGGAACTCGGTTGATATTTCGAAAACCGAAATATCTATTAATTTTATCTTTTTTTTTTCTTTTTCTTAATTTTAAGGTGCAACTAAATTCCTGGAAAGGACGCTTTGAGTTTGAATTCCCATCATAGCCTCTAGTACCTTGCAAACCCTTCACCGGGTAGATCTTGGGAAGTCCAGGACTAATTTTAATTCACCTAATAATAATAAAATAATAAAAATCTAAAAAATATAATAAAATAAAAATAAATTTATTTATCTAAAATCTTATTTTCCCTTTTTCTTTTTCCGCTTCTTTTCTTTTCTTTAGGTTTATGACCCGAGGAAACTCTTCAATTGATTTTGAATTTGGTTTTGATCCAGAAATCGAGCGCACCTTGCAGCGACGTCTCCGATTTAGTGATCTACCAATAATTCGCGAAGAGTCAGTCGGAGAGACTAACGAAGATATAATGGGTGACCCCGACCATAATGAGGCTCCGCTACGGACTATGTCCTATTACGCGAGGCCAAATTGGGAGGGAACACAATCAAGTATTATTCGCCCGGCGGTGGCAAATAATAATTTTGAAATCAAAACGAGTATCATTCAAATGGTACAGCAAACCGTCATCTTTGACGGGTTACCAGATGAGGATCCAAATTTACATTTATTGAATTTTTTGGAAATTTGCGATACGTTTAAAATTAATGGCGTCACCGATGACGCCATTCGCTTGCGTTTATTTCCATTTTCTTTGCGGACTAAGGCCAAGCAATGGTTGGGATCTCTTCCTAGAGGTTCCATCACTACATGGGCCGAGATGACGGAGAAATTTTTAACTAAATATTTTCCTCCGGCGAAGTCCGCTAAATTACGTACGGACATTCTCTCGTTTACGCAAATAGACTCGGAGTCTCTCTATGACACATGGGAGCGCTTCAAGGAATTATTGCGGAGATGTCCTCACCACGCCCTTCCTTTATGGCAACAAGTTCAAACATTCTACAATGGTTTGAATCTCCAAACGAGGCAGATGATTGATGCAGCAGCTGGGGGAACTCTAAATAACAAAACCCCAGATGCCGCTCAAGAGCTTTTTGAGGAGATGGCCATGAATGCTTATCAGTGGAATGCGCCACGGTCGCGTCCTAACAAACCGACCGGACTCTTTGAAGTCGAGGCCACCCCGAATTTACCATATCAAGTAGAATGGCTTACTAAGCAAATGGCGGAGATGTCTGCTTCCTCCGCCATTAACGGGGCTAATAATAATAATAATAATAATTATTATTATTATTATTATAATAATTATAATCAAGAGCAAGTTGATTATATGGGGAACTCCTATCGTCCTCCTTATAACCCAAATAATAACCTTCCTAATAGTTATAATCCGGGTTTAAGGAACTACCCAAATTTTTCATGGAGCAACCCCAATAATGCTCAACGCCCCCCACAAGTGAATCCTCCCGGATTCGCTCCACCACAACCACCAAAGGCCCCTTCACTTGAAGAGGTCTTCACCAAATACGTCGCTTCTACTGATGCCAATATCCGGAACCTTTCCGGATCTATTAAAAGCCTAGAAAATCAGATTGGACAACTCGCCAAGATGTTCTTCGAACGCCAGCAGGGAGCTCTACCGGGCAATACTGAGCCCAATCCATGGGAGAGCGCCAACGCTATAACCCTCCGCAACGGAAAGGAGGTAAAAAGTTCAAATTTGGCCGAGCCTAAGGTAAATGTTTCAACTCCAACTCCGCATTTAAACTCTTCTGATTTAGCTCCGCGCATTATTCAAACGCCTTTTATTCCGTATCCTTCTAAATTACAAAATGAGCGCAACGAGGAGCAGTATAAAAAATTTATAAATATTTTAAAACAATTACAAATTAATGTACCATTTTGCGAGGCACTCTCTCAAATGCCTAAATACGCGAAATATCTCAAGGATTAATTATCAAATAAAAAGAAACTTGAAGATATTTCGCGTATTTCTCTTAATGCAGAATGTTCGGCGATAGTTCTTAATAAATTACCGGAAAAATTAAATGATCCGGGACGGTTTTCCATCGCGTGTTTGTTCAGAAATTTACTAATTAAAAACGCCTTGGCCGATCTAGGGGCGAGCATAAATCTTATGCCGTTCTCCTTATTTAAGAAGCTTGGTTTGGGCACCCCAAGCCCAACCAATATAAGCATCCAACTAGCGGATCGGTCTGTAAAGTATCCAATCGGGATCATTGAGGATGTGCTAGTGAAGGTTGACAAGTTTATCTTTCCGGTAGACTTTGTCATCCTCGATATCGAAGAGGACGCTGAAGTACCACTCATACTTGGCCGGCCCATCCTAGCCACCGCTCGGGCTATAATTGACGTAAGTAACGGAAACCTTCTCCTACGAGTTTGGGAGGAAAAAGTTATTTTTAATATAAATCAATCGATGGGAAATGCGTTTCCAAACGACGACTCTTGTTTTACCCTAGAAACAAATTTTGAAGAGGAAATAACGTCGTTTTCTGAAATAATTTCGCCTTTATTTGAAAATCCGGAAATTGCAAATTTATTTTGTTTAGAAGAAAAAACTCGGCCAACCAAATTTGAAGAAGTAAACTTAAATATTTCTAAAATAAAAACATCTTACGAGGAGCCACCGAGTTTAGAACTAAAACAATTGCCGGAACATTTAAAATACATATTTTTAGAAAAAAATTCAAAACTGCCCGTAATAATATCTTCCGCACTTAACGATTCAGAAACTTCCGAATTAATTAAAATTTTAAATAATCACCGCCATGCAATTGCATGGCAAATTTCGGATATAAAGGGGATTAGCCCCTCGTTTTGCACGCACAAAATAAGTTTAGAAAATAATTCTCGCGGCGCTATTCAGCCCCAACGACGCCTTAACCCAAACATGAAGTATGTCGTTAAGGCCGAAATTATAAAATTATTAGACGCGGGAATTATTTACCCAATTTCTGATAGCACTTGGGTTAGCCTGGTGCAAGTTGTGCCTAAGAAGGGCGGAATCACAGTAGTTAATCCCAACCCGTACTGTTACGGGTTGGCGGGTATGCATCGATTATAGGAAATTAAATGATGCTACCCGCAAGGATCATTTTCTGTTGCCATTTATTGACCAAATTCTAGAACGTTTATCCGGTCACTCGCACTATTGTTTTCTTGATGGTCTTTCGGGATATTTCCAAATCCCCATTGCGCCCGAAGACCAAGAGAAAACCACATTCACTTGTCCGTTCGGCACCTTCGCATATCGAAGAATGCTGTTTGGGCTTTGCAACGCGCCAGCTACATTTCAAATATGTATGCTGGCAATTTTTAATGAATTAGTTGAGGACGTCATGGAAGTTTTGTTGGACGATTTTTCAGTTTATGGCGATTCCTTTAAAAATTGCCTAAAAAATCTTGATCGTGTTCTTCAACGCTGCGAAGACACGAATCTGGCACTCAACTGGGAGAAGTACCATTTTATGGTCCGTGAGGGATTAGTCCTCGGACATAAGGTTTCTAGTAAAGGGATCGAGGTCGATAGGGCCAAGATCGATGTTATAGAAAAACTCCTTCCGCCTACTAATATTAAATCTATTATGAGTTTTTTAGGACATGCGGGTTTCTATAGACGGTTTATTAAAGATTTTTCAAAAATTACAAAACCGTTAACGCATCTTTTAGAAAAAGAAACCACGTTTATCTTTGATGAAGAATGTTCTAAGGCGTTCATAAAAATTAAAAACGAACTTATCAAATCGCCTATTTTAATTTCACCAGATTGGTCTCTTCCGTTCGAAATCATGTGCGATGCAAGCGATTTTGCCGTAGGTGCAGTCTTGGGCCAAAGGGTGAATAAATACTTTCACCCAATTTATTACGCAAGCAAAACGCTTACATCCGCCCAAGCTAATTATACTACGACGGAAAAAGAACTTATAGCGATCGTTTTTGCTTTTGATAAATTCCGTTCGTACATAACGCTATCAAAAATTATTGTTTTTACAGATCACTTCGCACTCTGGTACTTGCTAGATAAAGGGGATGCCAAGCCCCGACTATTGAGATGGATCCTACTCTTGCAAGAATTCGATTTGGAGATCCGAGACAAAAAAGGAGCGGAGAATTTGGCGGCCGACCACCTCTCAAGACTGGAGAACCCGGCAGCAGGAGCACTAGTGGAGGCCGAGATAGATGATAAATTCCCTGAAGAGCGCCTCCTCGCCATTGAAAAGGTAACGACTTCTTCCACCCCTTGGTATGCAGATTTGGCCAACTATTTAGTGGCCCGGGTCCTACCAAAAAATTTTTCAAGTCAGCAAAAGAAGAAATTCTTTTCAGATTTGAAAAATTATTTTTGGGAGGACCCCTTTTTATTTCGTGTCTGCGCAGACCAAGTGGTAAGAAGGTGCATTTCGGGCGAGGAAGGCGGCCAAATATTGCGGCACTGCCACGAAGGACCAGCCGGCGGACACTACCAAGCAAACCGAACTGCAAGAAAGGAGCTAGAGGCGGGCTTCTATTGGCCTACCTTATTCAAAGATGCTCATAATTTTGTGAGTAATTGTTATCGGTGCCAACGGTCAGGTAACATTTCTAACCGAGACGAAATGCCCCAAAATATTTTTATAGAATGCGAGATTTTTGATCTTTGGGGAATAGATTTCGTAGGTCCTTTACCCTCTTCTTTAAATAATAAATATATTCTTGTTGCGGTCGATTACGTGTCAAGGTGGGCGGAAGCAGAAGCTTTCCCCACTAACGACGCGAGAGTCGTTGTAAATTTTTTAAAAAAAATATTTTCGCGATTTGGCACACCCCGAGCACTAATTAGTGATCGAGGCACACATTTCTGTAACAACCAACTTGCTAAAATTTTAGCAAAGTATGGAGTTACCCACAAGCTATCTACCGCCTACCACCCACAAGCAAATGGCCAAGTGGAGGTGGTGAACCGTGAACTTAAAAGAATTTTAGAAAAAACTGTGTCCGTTAATAGGAAGGATTGGTCGCTAAAATTAGACGACGCTCTATGGGCATATCGGACAGCGTACAAAATCGCCATCGGATGTACACCGTACCGATTAGTCTATGGAAAAGCTTGTCATCTACCGATGGAATTAGAACATCGCGCCTTTTGGGCTCTAAAATTTTTAAATTTGGATTTAAACTTAGCCTCCGAGCACAGAAAACTACAATTAAATGAATTAGACGAGTGGCGCGCAAACGCTTACTAAAATAATAAGATTTATAAGGAGCGCACAAAATTTTATCATGATAAAAAAATCAAAAATCCAAAAACTTTTTTACCGGGAGACTTAGTCCTATTATTTAATTCAAGACTTAGGCTTTTTCTGGGTAAATTAAAATCACGATGGTCCGGTCCCTTCATAGTTAAAGAAGTTTGGCCATACGGAACGGTTCTAATAGAGCACCCGAAAAAAGGCTCTTTCAAAGTCAACGGACAACGCTTAAAATTATATCACCCGGGCGACCCAGCGCCCGGACACATCGAAACCATTCACTTCCAAAATCTTTAAAATTACGACTTAGTCAAGCTACGCGACGGTAAACAAAGCGCTCTTGGGAGGCAACCCAATGTTAACCTCTTTATTTTTGTCTTTCTTTTCTTGTTTGTTTTTCTAATTTAACTCTGCAGGTGTTTGACCGGCAACCCCGACTAACATTCAGGGAAGCCCTCTTTACACTTTAGTAATTTATCTTAATTTTTTTTATTGTCATTTTTTTTATTTTTATCTTTCATACTTAGTTTTAAACATTGGGGACAATGTTTAATTTTAAGTATGGGGGTGTAGCATAGCTTTCTTTGTAGTTTTACTTGAAAAATAAAAACCAAAAAAATTATAAAAAAAAAACTGAAATTAAATTTCTTGGAAAGGACGCTTTGGGCTTGAATTCCCATCATAGCCTCTAGTACCTTGCAAACCCTTCACCGGGCAGATCTTGGGAAGTCCAAGAACAAAAAAAAATCTATTAGAAAATCTTCTTTTTATTCATCAAAACTCCCACTTGCTAAATTGTAAGTTCTAAGTAGACTGTTTTTCATATGGACTAAAAATAATTTTGTGCTAGAATAGTTTTTGAAACTTTTGAGTAAAATTGTTGACTCATGTAGTGCTCCTAGTCATATGCTTGTCTTTGAGTAGTTTTGGTGTAAAATTAAATTCTTGGCATAGATCTAAAATCATGTTTTATTAATTTGCGTAGTACTAATTTATTTTACTTTTAAATTCGAATCCGGTCTTATCCAAAAGTAGTTTAGGTGAGTGTGTAGAAGATTGTTAGAAAGTTATTACTCGAATTGAACAAAAGGGTGTCCTTTCTCGATGTCTAGAACTTGCCCCAAGCTATTTTCGAAACATGTGCGCTTTAGACAAATGAACTTTACGGAAATGATTTAGGCCTTTCTTTGGATAGTTTGAGCCTTTGCACCCAACCTAGATTTACCACCATTGTTCACACAAATTTGAGCCTTACACCTTTATTTGATCCACCCTCATCAATTCGGCACCAAAGCTAAAAAGCCCAAAACCCAAATGAACACTTTGAAATTTTGAGCAAAATTGAAACAAAAATATTTGGGTACGA
This sequence comes from Dactylorhiza incarnata, assembly GCA_033032865.1. Taxonomy (NCBI): domain Eukaryota; kingdom Viridiplantae; phylum Streptophyta; class Magnoliopsida; order Asparagales; family Orchidaceae; genus Dactylorhiza; species Dactylorhiza incarnata. The sequence continues at coordinate 9,864,413 of JAWHQI010000009.1, read as the reverse complement.
TTCTATGAAAAAATTATGGGTATCAATTCAAAAAAAAAATGTTTAAATCTCAAAAAGCAATAATCTCATAATGATATGCGGCCTAGTTATGTACATGCATACTTGGAATGATCCCAATTATGAAGATTCATGATTTAAATAAAAGAGTATGAGAGTGTTTCCCCTTTGAAAAAATGCGAGTATGGGGGTAAAGCTTCATTATTTTGTGGTGGCAATCATTTTCTTTTAGCTCAAAAATTTTGTTTAAGTGGAATTCGCCTTCATGTTTATCATTGTTACCTCACCCTTAAACCCAAGCCTTAAAATGTACCCTATTTAAGTCCTAAAGATCCATAGAGTCAATTTAGTTCGAAGTGTAGTGGAGAAAGTGCAAACGGGCAAGCCTATGGCCGTCGACATTGATGGATTTCTTTGGAGGCCACCCTGAACGTCTACATCTAGTAATTTAAATCTCAGCAATCACGCTATTTTCTCCCTTCACATAACTTTTTGATTGACCGTCGACTCATTTTTAAAGTAATGATAAATAATTATAACGCATTTTTGAAATATTTCATAAATTAGCATTTATGCCAAGAACATCTTTTTACTAAAATATCTACACATGCCAGCATAATACTTCACATTTTACTCTCTAGTCTTCATAATTCTATCTTGCATTAATTTTTCTTACCCTTGTGAAAAATGGATTGCTCTGGACGAGCAATGAGCAAGTATGGGGGTATTTGATGAGTAAATTATTTACTCATCTTTTAGTTTAGGTTTATTATGTTTTTTTATATAAAATTATGTTATTTTTAGGAATTTTATCAAATAAATCATTCCATTGTTATTTCATAAGCTAACTTAAGTTTATTTTGTGTTTTCAGGTTTTTCTGGGCTGTTTCGAGCAAAAAGTTAAAATTACACGCCCCAGGTCACGGGCGTGACCATGGGCGTGTAACCTGCGCGGTGTTCCAGACCTGTTTCCGCCACAACGGGTGCGTTCCGTGAAGAATTCGCCAAGTACAAGCCCCAGGTCACGGGCGTGACCCAATGTCACGGCCGCGACTCACCGCAAGCATCCAGAATCAGCCTGCCACGTCAATTAAATTTACACGCCCCAGGTCACGGGCGTGACCAGGGGCGTGACTCAATGTCATGGGCGTGACTCATTCCGCGCCACTCCCCGCTTCTTCCCGCCGAAGATTCCCGTCAGCAGCACGTTTTGAAGGTTACACGCCCTAGGTCACGGGCGTGACCTAGGGCGTGACACGCAAAGATTGCCAGCATTAAATCCAGATTGCGCCCTTTCCGCTGCTGCTTCGATCACGCCCCTTACACGCCCTTGGTCACGGGCGTGACCAAGGGCGCGTAACCTCATTTTTTCAGCTATATAAAGCCAGCTCCAGCAGATGTTTAAGAACGAATTTTGGGAGTTCTAAGTTTATTTTCTTGTACTATTTTTGTCATTCTTAAGCTTGTAATCTTCCTTCTTAGCTTGCACTTTCATTTCAGGTTTGTAACTTCTTGTTTCCTAGTTGTAATTTCTTTTCAGTTAATAAAATAGTACTTTTTCTCTTATTCTACCCTCAATCTTCATTATGCACTTCTTGTATTTCATCAATTCCTCCATCTCCATTAGTAGCTAAATTTCATTAGTACTCGGCCGAGATGATCCAAGGAAAATAGAATTCATAATTTAGTTTAGAACTTCTTTTTCTCTTATTTAGATCGCTTAAGATTTATCCTTGAATTTATATTGATTGAGATTATATAATCGATATATAATCTCATTCTTGTTTTCGTAGTCTAATAATCGAGAGGTTTTGAGTTCGAATCGATCATTTCGAGGATAAAGAGATTTGAATGCACTCTTCGAGAGAGGACGACATAAATCTCCCGGATTGGAGTTATATCCAATAGAGGGGTTCACTTCGATAAAGCGAGTTTTAGGGGTTTCGATTCTAGAACGAGAGTTTGATTGATCAACCTAAACTCAGTTAGGCGTATCCTTGAGAGAGGTACATTTATAAATCGGGAACCTCCACGGTCAAGCATTTCTCTTAAGGAGAATTAGAAGTTTTATTTCTTTATTTATTTATTTTTTCCAAGGTGATTCAAGGTTGAGTGCTAATCCTTCTTATCATAGTTTTAACAATTTATTTCTCTTTCTTGCAACCAACCAACCCAAGTTTCATTCGATAAAATAATAGAAATTTTCCGAAGTAAGAGTACTCAACCGCCCCGAGTCTAATACGACCTTGTTTTAACAACCTATACTACATTCGATACGGTACACTTGCCATTATTGTTTGCAAGCATAGTTTTGCGCATCAAGATCTCTTAGAAAGAAGCATCACCTGCCAACAAAGCGGCGTCTGAAGAAAGGAGAAGCCCTATTCCAACCAGTGATCTAGTTGAGGGGGAGTCCCACACTGGGTGCTCAGCCCAAGTGTTGAAACCAATTTCTTGGTCTCTTGTGAAGCTCGGGCCCTCGACAAGTCGAGGGGGAGCTAGCCCTTACTGATCCCTCGGAAAGAGTAGACTAGAGATTAGGAACTAGACTAAGACCTTAGTCACAGCGAGGAGGTCCCACCACAAACCCGGAAGATCGTTGAGCGCTTCCCCTCCCAAGCCAAAGATGAGATTGGGCACCTTGGAGAGTTGGAGAGCTAAACCAAATTAACCTAGGGGAGAAGAAGCTCAGAGTACTGAGATTGGAATCCTCTCCCAAGGTGCCCCTCAAGGTCTATTTATAGTTTTTCTGGACTGGTCTGCTGATAGCGGGATTCTGCCTTTTGGTTTTACTAAACGCAACCCAATTTGGCTGCTAACAGCCAAACTCCGCTGTTCCGAAGGGCTATTAGCAGCCCACCAGGGGCAGAGGGGTAATTTCACCTCCTTGGCCCCTGGACCAGAGGTCGGAGAGAGCGCCACTCCTAGGGCTTCTTGCGAACCCTCTCGCGAGTGTCCCTCGCGAACCCTCTCTAGGCGAATGACCCGCGAAGACTCCGCTCGCCTGCATTCTGGCGATGACTACCCAGGCCCGGCCTCATATCCTTCTCCGCGAGGTCCTTCTGGCTCGCTACTCCTGGCTCTCACGACCCTTCAGTGGCTAGATGGCTATTTCCAGCCCAATTCTCATGTCACATCTCCTCAGGCGAACATGGGGTTGTACACAATCCCCGCTGTTTGCGAGGCTACTATAGGCACGCAAAGAATCGTCCAACCCAGGTGTTCGTCGGTGACTGCTGATCTGTCGGGAATCTTTCTTGTGGGTTCCACCCCTTTGCTATAAATACTGCATGAGCTGGGGTGATCGCGCCATTACTCTCTCTTATTACACCTCCCTACACTGTATCTGTTGGAGGATGCCTCTTTCCAAAGAACTTCGGGATCTCCTGAGGGCGTCCAAGGCGGGCAAGCTCTCCATAATGGCCAACGTCGCCACCTGGATGACCCGTCTGACCCCTCCCCCTGCTCCTGCGATAAAAAAGGCGAAGCCGGTCCGCCTACCCCCAGGGGGGGACGGGGCCATTCTGCTGGACTCTTCTCCTGATGATAAGCCCGCTGAAAAGGTAACGGACTATACCTTTCGCTTAATTATACATTTGGTTTCTCTAAACATCGCCTGGCAGCAGGATCTGCCCCCTCACGATCAGGAAGCGGGCGAAGACTTAACCGAGACTCGTCTCGACCCTTCGGCGAGGACTGATCTTATTAACGGAGAAGCTGCTGGTAATTGCCTCGTTCCAACATACCCAGATTAACTCCCTGCCGGATGGTTCTCATTTTATCTTCTTACAGCCTCCCCCCGCACGACCCGGGTCATCCAAGCTCGCGACCTCAGATGCCGGTCCCCCCCCCCCCCCCGAGACAACCATTAAGACCCCTGGGTTCAATCTCCTGAGGGGGGAGGGATCCGGTGGCTCGCAACCTGCCTTGACTGTCCTTGCCAACGATGTGATGCGACGCAGTGGCCATGGGAAGTCTGTCTCGCTCCCCTTCACTACTCTCTTCTAGGGCCGGCCTACTACTTCTCGCCCTCCTGCAGGTAATGGTTTTGCTGTATCTGTCGATACGTTACTCTCCATGTTAGTCTCGATGATGGCTAACGATGCTTGGATTTGTTCGCAAGTGATTCCGATGCTCTCCCCTCCGAATCTTACTTTGGGAAGGAAGAGATGTCGCCTCTCCCCTTGCCAGAGCAGATGGATGATTTCCTGGGTGACCCACGGGATCCCAAGGCCATGAAGAAGCGGACCTCGGAATTGTTTCAGAAGCAAGGGCGGATGCTGCACTATCTTCACCTCCAAGCAAGGAGGGAAAGGGAAGTTGCCGAGGAGAGGCACGCCGCTTTGCTGGATGAGTGCGCGCGGCTCCGCGCGAGCTACCACAAGACATTGGCGAGACGGCCACCTACCCCGAGACACATCTCGCGTGGGTGAATGATTATGCTCGCTTAATTCAATGCGAGGCGCGCGCCGTCAATGCATATCACTACCCTAGGATCCCACCGCAGTCAGGAGTGCGAGGTCGTGGTAGGTGGAAATGGATACATTACTAGTCCTCGCTCGCACTCCTCTGCCTGGCGAGATCCTCCACGATGCCTAATATTATGTTTAATCTCACTGGACAATTTCACAACTTTTCTTTTTTGTTAACTATTTCTCGCCCACTGCTGGGGCTTTCGCGCACTCCTTATTTGTTTATGCGACAACTGTCTATTATAGCTTGCTCTATTTATTATTTTTATTCATTCTTGCTGCCCTCGCCCGGAAATTTGGTTTATGCTAACTCTGTAAGTTGGTCTCGCTCGCCAACATATCTGTGGTTACTTTATGCTCTCGCGTGCAATCAAACACGGGGCTTTGCCTAACCGCACACCTCGTAGCTTCGACTTCTTTCCCGCGCTTTCTATTTTCTGTAAATAGGTTCCGGCGCCGAATCCACCTACCGCATTTAACTCCATCCCTTCTTTTTCCTCTGCCGGTGAGATCTCGCGCTCTCTTCTTCGCGGTTTTTTCTTCTTCTTTCGCAGATTCCAACAATGGTGGGTGACGCAAGTGAGGCTAAGGGTCGGTTGAAGTGCGCTTGGGCCTTCACCGATCATACCTTCTTTAACACAATCTGACCGAGGCAGAATACCTCGCCGCCGTCGCTGATTTCATTCCATCGGGATTCTCTGCTCGCTTCCCTAGCGGGGATGACGTGATCAATGTTCCAATTCTGGATGAGCTCGCCATCCCTAAAGCCCACTTCGGGGTCGGCCTGCGCCTACCTCTGTTGAAAATGTTCAAGTGTGAAGTTGGCAGTCTGGGAGGAGACCGCGCGGTCTGGTCTAACCGCGCGATCTTGCGGTCTCCTTCTGCGGTCTGACCTATCCGGTCTAGCTGCAGGTTACTCGGTCTATCCACCGTTCTCTGTCCAAGGCTGCCGAGGTGAGGCCGCGCGGTCTGGTTCGTGAGACCGCGTGGCGAGCTGTTCTCTGGACCGTGCGGGTTAAGCTTTTAACCGCACGGTCTGTTTTCTATATCTGACAGTCCGGTCTGGTGGCTGTTTGGGTTCTTGTTGGTGCGCTGACTAAGGTGCTCTTAGTCGCGCGGTCACCTTCTTTGTGTTCGTGGTCTTTGGAGGAGGTCTCGTGTATGCGAACACTGGTGGTGGGCATCATGACCGTGCGAGTTGTCATGATCACGCGACTTCTTGGAGGAGTGGCGATCTCCTGGTCGGGGTTGAAGTCGGCGAGCTCACATGGCGCAGAGCGATCTTCTGCTGATCGCGCGGGTTGACCGGCCTTGGTCGCGCGGTCATGGCGGTGACTCTATCTCATAGGGTGGTGACTAGATCAGGTCGCATGCCTATAAATAGGAGTCACTGTAGCAGCAAAATCAATCGCACCAAGTGTTAGCTGAGCTCGCGCCTAGTTCTTGCGGTCTCGTTTTTTGTGACCGGCCAGTTTGCTGATTGAACTTTCCTTGTGCAGCTTCCGCAGATTATGCGGACATCAGTGGTCACCTCTTCTTCTAAGGTGTTCGGGAGGTCTTGCGGCTTACAGTGCGGGTTGCTGGAGTTAGGGAGAATCAGTGGAGTTCGGGAGGTCGCGGCTTCAGCGGTGTTAATCAAGTCGACGGTAGTCTGTTCGCGCGGTTTCTTTTTTAAGTCGCGCGAACACCATGACCGCGCGGTTTGGCGGTCTCTGTTTTCAGACCGCCAATTATCTTTCTTCAGCTTGTTTTGTTCCTTTTGGTTTTGTGTACTGGCGAAATCATGTCTCGCCATGTATACCTCGCTCTGTAATGAAGATTTTTGCTATTATCAATAAAGATTGCTTTGCTTCATGTGCTTCTGGTTGTTGGCTATAACTTTGAGTTGTACAATTCCAGCTCACTCCTAGATCTTCGGAAAATTTCACAGCCTCTGTGGGTAGAGGTCCGCCAGGTATACGCCAATCTCGCTTACATTCTGCGCTCAACGATCCTCCGGGTTTGTGGTGGGACCTCCTCGCTGTGACTAAGGTCTTAGTCTAGTTCCTAATCTCCAGTCTGCTCTTTCCGAGGGATCAGTAAGGGCTAGCTGCCCCTCAACTTGTCAAGGGCCCGAGCTTCACAAGAGACCAAGAAATTGGTTTCAACATTTTGGTGCGGTGAGGGTGGAGTGTGGCTGGTCCAAGAAAGTTCCTAGGATGGGACATGGCAGGAGATGAAGAGCAGGGCGAGGAGTTTTGCTGGTCACCCCCGGTGGTGATGCCAAGGATGTTCTCGGACTTCTGGAGGGAAGTCCTCGACACCCTCGGTTTCGCAGTCGCAGCATTGTGAAGCGAGTTCGCGACCCCGGTGACTCAGGCGTTCCATCCTCCAGCAGCGGTTGGCGAGAATGCCCCGGGAGGAAGGGCTAGAAAGGAAGTGGTCGGGGGGTCAGTGCAAAACCTGGAGGGGCGAGTGCTGTTCGCCAGCCCGCCGAGCGATGTTCTGGCGACCGCGGTGCCGGTGAGCACGTTGCGGGCGAGTGCGGAGCAGGCGAGCACGGTTCTGGTGGGCGCGGCGCCCATGAAGGCTGTTCTGGTGAGTATGGCTCTCGCGAGCATGTCCCCAGCGAGCTCAAGCCTGGCGAGGGAGCTCGGGGGCGAGTGGAGCAGGAAAGGGTAGCAGGTGGAGGGGGCCCCTTTTGCGAGCTGGTGCTTTCCGCACCTGTTCCAGAAGGGTTCAGGGAACAAGGAAGGGTCTACTACCACAGCAGGGATGACCCTATCCATCACCTGCAGTGTTTCGAGGACTCGGTTTCTATCAGGCTGATGTCGGATGCCTTTAAGTGTCGGCTCTTCGCCGTCACCCAGAAAGAGAAGGCCAGGGACTGATTCCATCAAATCCCTGCGGGATTGATCTACGCATTTAAAGACTTGCGTAGAAGCTTCTTGTTGCGATTTTCTACTTTGAACAAGAGGAAGAAGGACGCCGAGTCCCTCTTCAAGGTTAAGTAGGAGCCCAAGGAATCATTGGCTCACTATGCGGATCGATTTCAGGACGAGGTACTGATCACCCAAGTGATGTCTGGGTACGCCCTCCAGCTCGCCTTCACGGTTGGGCCGGGGGAGAGTTTCTTCAAGATGGGATTGAAGAGAATGGCCCCTGTCTCCTACGAGGAGTTGATGGAGAGGGTGGCGGAGGAAATCGAAAGTGAGGAGGCCAATCCAGAGCTCACCAGAAGGCTGGCAAAGCTCAGTGAGCCTGAGGTCAGGCAGTAGGAGGTGCAGAGAAGGGAAGAGCCCCGGGCCCCGGAGGGGGGATGGAGGCAACAGGGCGAAGGAATGCAAGGTCAAGGGAGAGGTTATGCCCTGGGAGGGGGTAACTTCCATGGGTGTCAGGGAAGGCCCCATCAGTTAGGATGGAGACAAGGTCCAAGGCAGATGCCCCTCCCCCCCCCCCCCCCCCCCCCCCCCTCAGCAGGCCATGGCAATCAGGCGAGGGAGGGGAGTAAGAGGAAGGAGAGAAGGGGAAGGATCAGAAGCAGGAACAGGAAGGAGAAGGGGGAATAGGGCGGCAGAGGCTGAGATGGGGGAATTGACGTTTCCATACTGTGACTTCCACAATGAGGAGGGTCACGCGACGACCACTTGCCCGAAGTTCTTAGAGACGAAAAGGGCCAGAGTGCCGGCGCAGCATCTGCAGCAGCAAGTGGGGATTGAGGAGGTCCTGCCTCGGGAGGATGAGGAGGAAAGGTGCGAGGATAGGGTCAATTTGGGGACCCGAGGAGGGATCAGAGTGATCCACGTGGGTGTAGGGGTTGAGGCAACCCACAAGACAAGCTTCCATACCATCTACCGTCGGAGCGTGGCTTCGACATCCACGGCCTCACCCCCGGAAGAAAAATTTACTTTCTCTCAAAGGGACTTGCCGGGTTATGAGGACCCTTTCTGCGATGCGTTGGTCAACCAGACCGCCATTGAGAACTTTACGGTGTCCCAGATCCTCGTGGACAACGGAAGCTCCATCAACGTCATCTTCAAGAGGACGTTCGATGAGATAAAGGTAGAATCCAAGAGGGTGTTGGCCTCGGATGGCCCGATGTTTGGGTTCTCCGGTGAGAGGAAGGAGGTAGAGGGGGGGAGTGGGGCTCCATGTGGTCTTGGGCGGGCAATCTCGGAATTGCCGCTTTGTCATAGTGGATGCCCCCAGCAGCTATAGTGCCATCTTCGGAAGGCCGCTTATCAGTGCATTCCACTGCGTCCCCTCCACCTTCCACCAGTGTCTCAAGTTCAACTCAGGAAGAGTTCAGGTTCGGGTAAGGGGGGGCCCAAGGGTAGCAAGGAAGTGCTACGTGACGACAGTAAACACCATCTCCTGGATAGCCGAAGCAGAGAAATGGGATTAGGAGATGGGGGAGCTGACGGGTCTCGGAGAGGCAGAGGAGTGGATGGAGGAAGGAGAGGATAAGGAAGAGGTAGAGGGTCAGGCCTAGGAAGGAAAGGCGGAAGAGCTGATGGCGACCAGAGCAGAAGGATGGGAGGAGGAGGATGAAGCGTTCGCTAGCGGCGAGGTGAAGGAAGCAGATTGGGGAGAGCAGTCCCGGCTGGAGGCCGTGGAGGAGGTCGTGGAGCTCGAGGTCACCACGTGGGCTGGGGTGGTGGAGAAGGTCCGAATCAGCGGAGAGCTCGGCCTGGAGGAGCAGGAGAAAATCCTAGCCTGCGTGCAAAAGAACGTGGACGTCTTCGCTTGGAGCGTGGCGGAGATGCCCGTGATTGATGCGGACATGGAATGCCATCGCTCAACCTCGATCCCGGCTCTCGACCCATCCGCCAAAAGAAGAGAGCCATCACCGACAAGCTGGAAGGCCCCATCAGAGAGGAGGTGGCCAAGCTCCACCGAGCAGGTTTTGTATCGGAGATCCAGTATCCAGGCTGGGTCTCCAATATTGTTATGGTGAAAAAGGGGGGAGGTATGTGGCGTATGTGTGTTGATTTCTGACAACTTAATAAATCATCTCCCAAGGATTGCTACCCCTTGCCTAGAATCGACGCGGTGGTTGATTCAGCCGTCGGTTTGTCTATAATGTCTTTTTTAGATGCATTTTCATGTTACCATAAAATCCGCATGCACCACCCCCCCCCCCCCCCCCCCCCCGATGTCAATGACGTCTCCTTCATTGTTGAAACCGATAAATCGGTCTCAAGTGGAGCTCGGGGCCCTCAACGAATTGAGGGGCGGCTAGCCCTTACCGGTCCCTCGGAAGAGATAGGCAGATAACTTGGACAAAGAACAAGGACCCTAGTCTTAGCGAGGAGGTCCCTCCACTAACCCGGAAGCTCGTTGAGCGCTTCCCCTCCCAAGCCAAAGCTAAGACTCGGGCACCTTGGAGAGCTAGAGAGCCCAAACCAAAGCGACCTAAGGAGAGAAGAAGGCTCAAAGATTCTGAACCGATCCTCTTCCAAGGTGCCCTTTGAGGTTTATTTATAGATTTTAGTTTTGTGGTCTGTCAATAGCCAAATCCCGCTGTCCATTCTTACTATCCGCACACCGGATTGGTCTGCTAACAGCCAAACTCCGCTGTTCAGAGGGGCTACCCGCAGACCACCAGGGGTTTTTTGGTAAAAGACCACCCTAGGTGCCGGCGAACTAGAGACCCCTGACCTGTCCAGCGAACACGGGGCTCGCCAAAAGATCTGGCTGGCTCGCCTAAGCCGTCTAGCGAACTCCTCCTACCGGCTGACTCGCCTGCCGAACCGCTCCTTAGCGGGCCGAGCTCGCCAAAACGGCTAACTGTACCCCAGAAATGGCTATTTGTACCCCAAGGTCCCGGACCTGTCTATCGAGTTCCTCCGACCGGCTGGCTCGCCTGCCTCTACGACTCGCCTGCCGAACCGCTCCTTAGCGGGTCGAGCTCGCCAAAACGGCTAACTGTAACCCAGAAATGGCTATTTGTACCCCAAGGTCCCGGACCTGCCTAGAGAGCTCCTCCGACCGGCTGGCTCGCCTGCCTTTAGGGTCTCTCGCTCTTCTTGGGCTTGCCCCGCCTGGCTCGCCCATCCTCGACTTGCTCCCTTGGGTACGCGAACCAAGGATCCTTCCAGGCGAACATCGGGGTTGTACACAATCCCCGCTCTTCGCGAGGTTGTCTTGAGCTCGCGAAGAAACATCCAACCCCTGGTGTTCGCCGATTCGGCTGACGTGGCGGGAATCTTTCGATGGGTCCCACATCCAAAACTATAAATACCGCCCACTGCGGCTAGTGATCGAGCTTTTCCTTCCCCTTCTTCCTCGCAGGAAATAACTTCTCCCTAATGTCTTCCAAGCCGAGCGCGTTGGATCAGCTGAAGGCTTCCAAGGAGATGGCGAAGGCTCAGGCCGCCGGAAGCAACGCCTAGATGTTCAACCTTGCCACCTCCCTTTCCCCCCGGACCAAAAAGGCCAAGACGGTTAGGAGGTCGCCGGGGGAGGACACGACCTTACCTCCTGATTCGCCCCCTCCGCCGAATACCGAGCTCGCGCAACAGGTATTCTTCGTCTAAATTCTCTACATCGACTCTCTACTTACTCCTTTTCTTCTCGCAGAATCCTCCACCTGAGGAACGCCTGGCGGGCCTCACGCTGACCTCCTCTCGTGCTCCATCCCCAGCGAAGTTGGGGTCGCTAGATGCTGGGACCGGGACCTCAACCCAACAGGCGCCTCTCTCGCATCCTCGTAAGTCATACGTATCCTCCTTTATCTCCGCTCGAGTCCATGCGATATTCATGCGTTTGTGGCCTATGCAGATACCCCGCCGCCGAGCCCCAAGAAGAAAGGTTCCACACTGGTGCGTTCGCCGATTTCGCCTAAGGTCAATGATGCGTTTCGGCAAGTGCACCGGTCGCTGTCAAGTAATAATTGTGGAGAATAAATTCCCCGGATGTCGGTCTCTTGAGGAATGCAGGATGGGTGAACGAATCGCGCAGTGATGATTGTTACACAAGCGTTCAACAAACACAAAGAGGGGTTTTTGGTTGGTTTTCCTAATCTTAGCAATAACAAAAGAAATGCGGGTCGAAAAACACCGCTTCGCAAAGTGAAGTGGATGCAACGGCCGCGATGCCGTGCTTCGTGAGGCGGATGAATTGAACTCAAGTGCGAGAGGGTGAGGGTCGCAAACACCTCTTCACAACCGCCGTTAGCTCTTGCTAACGCGGGTCAAACACCTTGCGTGCGGGCGCGAGTGAGTGAATGAGAACGGAGTGAATCACAACCAAACCATGAAGAATAACAAAGACACATTCATTTAAACAAATAACATCTCAATATTCGAGTTTTACAAGGTTCAAAGAGTACAACGAGGAAAGAGGAAAGAAATAACCGATGTTGAAGACTAGCGGCCGTTCACGGCCGGAATGGTAGGTTGTCGGGCTACCTCCGGACTCGGACGGACAATGCTTCCGGCGTAGAGAGCTGTCACGATCTCCCTACGTGCTCCGTCGTCTTCGACTTTAGGTTTCTTCTTCTTCTCACCGAGCGGAATGAAAGAATGCTTGCTTGGAGGCTTGCGGACGATGGAGAACACTCACGGACAATGGAGGAGGTCTTAGAATGGATGGAGGAGGCTTCCCTTTGCGTAGGAGATGAAGTGGAGGCGTCCCAAGGTGGAAATCGGCGGCGTACGGAACAGGAATCCCGCTCCCGGCATGAACGATCCGCTCTAAAATCGCAACAGGCGTTTAAATAGGCGCTGGATTAAATACTGCGCACGATCATTGGCACTGGAATTCTGCGATCGTGCGCACTACCTAGGTGGAACCTGCAAGATACGAAATTATAAAATAGAATGCCGCACGACCAGTGGCGCACGACCGGTGGTCGTGCGCACTGGAGTTGATGGTCGTGCGCACTGGAGCAAACAGAACTCGGAAATTAAATGGTAAGTGCGCACGAGCAGTGGCGCACGACCGGTGGTCGTGCGCACTGTCGTTGATGGTCGTGCGCACTGCACCAAACAGAACTCGTGAAAAAAGGGTTAAGTGCACACGATCAGTGGCGCACGACCAGTGGTCGTGCGCAATAGAACCGGTGATCGTGCGCAGTGTTCCTGTGCAGAATTGCACCGGGAGCACTTGCACGACTCCTATTCCCGCACAACCACAGATCTAGCCACTGAAAGTGGCACCTAACAGCACAAGAATACTACTAAAGACAAAAAGCACGAAAATCACACCAAAGTGGGCCAAGATGTGCACCTAGCATGGATTATCAAATATAAACTAAAACAAGGCTAAAGTGCGGAGAAATGACTAAATAACGGCCCGGATGAGTCCATAAATGTGTATATGATCAGGACTCATCACACCCCCAGACTTAACTGTTTGCGCGTCCCGAGCAAACGAATCCGGCGGAGCGTGAAAACGATAATTGACATAGAGAATTACACAATGGAGTACGGTGCGAAGTAACATACGCATGCAAGTAGAGAATTTAGTAGAAGGAGATTCTAAATATGCTAAATAATTTACAAGAGTATTAAAGCGTAATTAAAGATTTAGATGTACTCAATTGGTGAATTATGAAGAATTTGACGATCATGCCCGGTATGAAAGTGATGAGACACTGAGGCGGGTGTTGCAAAAGATCGGGGCTTAGGAATAACTCCGCTGAAATCCATCAACGTCGTGAACCATATGCTCGCCCGGTCACACTCTCTCCACGGCGCTAGCAAACTCGCAAATCAAATCAGTAGGACTTATAGGATTAAAACGAGGCTTAGGTTACGGTATGATATTCAAAGTTAAACACGGTGGCTACGCAACCCAAGTGAGCTAACGGAACGCTGCACCAAACAAGACCAACGAACAATGCTCGTGTGACACACCCCCAGACTTATCATGAAAACCAGGTGTGCACACGGCCTACTTCACAAATACCAACAGATTTTCTGTTTTTAGCTCGGGAGGATTTTTTTTCAAAATACTCTTTTTTTTTCTTTTACATATTTTACTTCTTTTATGTAACCCCCGGTTGGTTCAAAATCAGCAGACAGAATTTATTTTTCCTTCATAACACAAGGATTCCACACTCCACACAAGTTTAGATATATGAGCGCAGTTAAAAACATTTTGGTTGCGGGAGTAGGATAGGCTTCAGGCTTTGGTGGATGAAGAGGAGCTGAACAAAGGATTGGTAGGCACAAAATTGGCGGCAAAGGTGAATGAAATGGACATGGAATAACAAAGCTCAAACTAGCGAAAGGGTGGCCTACATCATGTTTGACTCAACGAGTAGCTTTCACCCATGCTTCGAGAGTCGCTAGGGGCAAGTTCTTAGCCCACGAGAAAGATAAACCTTCCTCCCGACTCGAGCAACACACGACTAGCAATCGCACACACACAACACCGGGTTATCGTCAATTCCATACAAATTCACCACTTGAGTATATTAAATCTAAATTTACGCAGAAATACTAAACATAAATTAGATGCATAAAGAAAATCTTGTTCTACACAAATTCTACCATAGCATGCGAAGTGACTAGAACACTACATGAGTCAACATCGCACTCCAAATAATAATTCCTACGTTAACAACCTATTTCATACTCCAACCAAGATAGTTTACAACGGAACAATAACAAAAAGATAAGCGCGCACTCAAGTGGGTGAAAGGGTGTGTGAAACATGGAAAACAACGATAATGATAAGATAAATAAGAATCAACCTTCTAGTATGCGGTGCACTCGTGCACAGTGGATAACAACAACCGCTCCCCCAGACTTAAGCTAAACAATATCTCTAGAAATTTGAAGCAACAAGAGGGGAGGAAGTGTTACCCAATGCTCAGAAATGAGCATACCAGACGATTGGCGTAAATAATCAAGAATAGTCCGCAGCATCCGCTCCATCGAACACAAAACCTGCAAGCACAAACTCAAAGCAACAAAAGCAGATACAAAAGCTGAACTAAAAGAAGTTAGATAAAAAGAAATACGAAAACAGGAAATCTGGGTTGTCTCCCAGTAGCGCTTTCATTTAACATCCTTAAGCTGGACCAAATACCTGTATTAGCAGTGTTTATAAAGTGCAAGAATTAAAAAGAAAGAGTTCTCAAAAGTAGTTCACCACAGCAAATAAAACACACATCAACTAAAAGCGCTCTTATGGTGTGCTTCTCCCGTAGCACGTAGGCGGGAGGTGAAGGCTTTAGGGCCAGCACTGGTATTACCCAATGCTCCCCTAACCTCCGCCACCTTGCCACGGAGAGCGGCAGCACGAGCGTCGCGCAGAAGTTTTTCCTTTTTAAGTTTGGTGACAGTCGGAGACTGCCACCGCTGAGAGTTCTCAGATTTTTCCTCCTTAGAATCAGGTGGCGTCACTTCCGGCATCGTGGTGACTACCGGATTGGCCCAGGAGATGGAGCGCTTAGATAGTTTATTACATGATTCACCATAAGAAGATAAATAATCAGCAACCCTAACTACATTCACGTCAACGTTTTCCGAACTGCCGTCTTCCTCCTTCTCGGAGTCGAATTCTTTCCGGAGGTCGACCTCTTCTTCCTCATCCGATTGGAGCTCGTCCATTCCTCCTTCACCTGTTTCTCGAACATGTATCTTTCCTGCACAGCTTAGAAATTCATCAGAAATAACGAGAGGGGGCGGAATGAATGTTTCAGTTGTGGCTTCGGGACAAGTGGACTGCTGCAACATATTGGTTAGGGAAATGCACCCCGTAGCAAAATCAAGGGTAGCACCGCTCTCTTTCAAGAACGGTACGCCCAAGATAGGAATGGACTGGTTTTCCCGTGGCCCCAAAACCTGAAAATCAGCAACTACAGTTGTCCCCTCAACCGTCACCTCCACATTCTTTACTTCCCCCTCGGATTGAATAACAGTACCATTGGCAAGCACAAGGGATTTCCTTTCTTCCGTGTTCAAATCCAGTTGTAATTTGGCTACATCTTGCAACGCAATAACGTTGCGGGAGGAACCGGAATCGCATAAAGCTTTTGTTTCAACCTTATTGATGGAACAAGAGATTACCAGCTCACTCAGATTGGCATCTACCACACCCCCCAGACTCTTCCCTTGATCAATGGGGTTCTTCTCCGTGTTGCTGGGAAGGGTCCCCTGCGAACGCTCGGTTAGCGCTTGGGCCAATTGGCCCAACTGCGTCTCCAAGTTTCACATAGATGCAGTTTGATTTACCATATTTGAATTAGCTGCTAGCATGAATTTCTCCATCATCTCTTCTAAATTACTCTTCTTTTGGGTAGGGGGTGCTTGGTTATAATCCGGGTGCGGCGGCCTCGGTTGGCTCCCGGAGGCGTAAGCATCGTTTTGATGCTGCCCCGGTGCCCATCGTTGGCCAGGTGTGTTTGGATTCCACGAGAAGTTCGGGTGACTTCTCGCTCCCGGATTATAAGCATTATTGAAAGGCGCCCCCTAGGCTGATTTCCTACATAATTAACAGATTCGTTCAAGTTCAAGTGTGCGAAGTCACCTGCCACGTTGTTCCCCGAACACTCATACGCGTGGTGGCCTCCGCCTCCACATCCCTCGCAGGTAATGACAGCAGCAGTAGCGGATGGTGAGGGGAGAGAGTCGACCATGAAAAGACCTCGGCCGCTTCTTGGAGCATTTCTCCCTGCAGTCCAGAATGTACTGTGGGAGGCAGTGTCGCGCAGAATTCGAAGGGCTTCTTCAGGAGTGTGGTTCATCAAGGTGCCACCCGCCGCAGCATCGATCATTGCCCTGTAGTTGGACTCGATCGCGAAGTAGAACAATTCAGCCACATTCCATGGTTGGAGCTCGTGGCCAGGGCAACGGCGAAGGAGATCGTTGAGGCGCTCCCATGCTTTAGCAAGGGTCTCTTGGTCAAGTTGGCGAAATGTGGCGATCTCCCGCCGCAAGCTTACAATCTTATCCACAGGGTGGAATTTAGCAAGGAACTTGGATGCGAGGGCATCCCAAGTTGCAGCAGTCCCGGGCGGAATGGAGTGGAGCCACACCTTTGCTTTGTCGCGGAGTGAAAAGGGAAACAGTCTAAGCTTGACCGTGTCGTCAGCAATCCCTGCGTAGCGGAAGGTTCCGCAAATATCAGAAAACTCCGCCAGATGCAGATGCGGATCTTCGCTGGCCAACCCCGAGAACTGAGCGTTGTTCCGGATGATGTTTAAGATCGCTGGCTTGATCTCAAACTGATTATTCATAATGTTTGGCCCGAACCCCGGATACACACTCCCAGCAGTTGGAGTGGTATAGTCCCTCATCGTGCGGGGTCGAGGCCTGACTGCCTCCTGCTCAATCCTAGGCTGATGTTCCCCCACGCCGGGCATTCTCGGATCAACATCATTTGGGTCTACCTGATCACCCATGGCCGCTTGTACAGCCGCAGCGCGCCTTCGCGCGCGAGCAGTTCGTTCGATTTCTGGATCAAAAGGTGCGAGTTCACCTGCGACCTGCCTCTGCATGAACTGTCAAAAACAAAAAGAAAAACAAAGAAAATAAAAAACAACTGCTCGTATAACGAAAGTCACAACACAAGACAAAACACGCCTGCATTCCCCGGCAACGGCGCCAAAAACTTGATGCGTGTCGGCAAGTGCACCGGTCGCTGTCAAGTAATAATTGTGGAGAATAAATTCCCCGGATGTCGGTCTCTTGAGGAATGCAGGATGGGTGAACGAATCACGCAGTGATGATTGTTACACAAGCGTTCAACAAACACAAAGAGGGGTTTTTGGTTGGTTTTCCTAATCTTAGCAATAACAAAAGAAATGCGGGTCGAAAAACACCGCTTCGCAAAGTGAAGTGGATGCAACGGCCGCGATGTCGTGCTTCGTGAGGCGGATGAATTGAACTCAAGTGCGAGAGGGTGAGGGTCGCAAACACCTCTTCACAACCGCCGTTAGCTCTTGCTAACGCGGTTCAAATACCTTGCGTGCGGGCGCGAGTGAGTGAATGAGAACGGAGTGAATCACAACCAAACCATGAAGAATAACAAAGACACATTCATTTAAACAAATAACATCTCAATATTCGAGTTTTACAAGGTTCAAAGAGTACAACGAGGAAAGAGGAAAGAAATAACCGATGTTGAAGACTAGCGGCCGTTCACGGCCGGAATGGTAGGTTGTCGGGCTACCTCCGGACTCGGACGGACAATGCTTCCGGCGTAGAGAGCTGTCACGATCTCCCTACGTGCTCCGTCGTCTTCGACTTTAGGTTTCTTCTTCTTCTCACCGAGCGGAATGAAAGAATGCTTGCTTGGAGGCTTGCGGACGATGGAGAACACTCACGGACAATGGAGGAGGTCTTAGAATGGATGGAGGAGGCTTCCCTTTGCGTAGGAGATGAAGTGGAGTCGTCCCAAGGTGGAAATCGGCGGCGTACGGAACAGGAATCCCGCTCCCGGCATGAACGATCCGCCCTAAAATCGCAACAGGCGTTTAAATAGGCGCTGGATTAAATACTGCGCACGATCATTGGCGCACGACCAGTGGTCGTGCGCACTGAAATTCTGCGATCGTGCGCACTGCCTGGGTGGAACCTGCAAGATACAAAATTATAAAATAGAATGCTCGCACGACCAGTGGCACACGACCGGTGGTCGTGCGCACTGGAGTTGATGGTCGTGCGCACTGGAGCAAACAGAACTCGGAAATTAAATGGTAAGTGCGCACGAGCAGTGGCGCACGACCGGTGGTCGTGCGCACTGTCGTTGATGGTCGTGCGCACTGCACCAAACAGAACTCGTGAAAAAAGGGTTAAGTGCACACGATCAGTGGCGCACGACCAGTGGTCGTGCGCAATTGAACCGGTGATCGTGCGTAGTGTTCCTGTGCATAATTGCACCGGGAGCACTTGCACGACTCCTATTCCCGCACAACCACAGATCTAGCCACTGAAAGTGGCACCTAACAGCACAAGAATACTACTAAAGACAAAAAGCACGAAAATCACACCAAAGTGGGCCAAGATGTGCACCTAGCATGGATTATCAAATATAAACTAAAACAAGGCTAAAGTGCGGAGAAATGACTAAATAACGGCCCGGATGAGTCCATAAATGTGTATATGATCAGGACTCATCAGTCAACTTGGAGACCCCCGGCTTCGGTTTGGTGGGCAGGCGAAGTCCAGGCGGCTCGCTTCTCGATCGCGCTCATGTCGCTGAAAGAATGGTGTACCCTCCTGGTCTGGGGAAACCCCATGTCCCGGGGTTCCGCGGAAACTTCCAGGGTCGGCCGGAGTCTTCTCGCAAGCAACGTCGCGAGTCCTCCTCCCAAGGTTAGTACATTTGTCTGGGATCGCCTTTTCGCTCGCCCCCTGATCCTACTAGTTCGTCCTTCGCAGACATTTCGGAAGCCACGCCTGAGTCAGAACATGGGAGGGTGGAGATGTCACCTTCGCCCTCGCCGGGCCAGATGGAAGACTTCTTGGGCGACCCGGGCGACCCCGAGCGAATGAAGAGACGGGTGTCAGAGGTGCTCCAGAAGCATGGTATGATGCTACGTGAGCTGGAGGAGCGATATGACGCGGACCGGACCGTCTTCGACGAGAGATTCGCCACGCTGGAAGATGCGAATGCGCGCTTGATCGTCGAGGCGGAGCCAGTGACTCGCGCAGACGCCACCTCGCCCGGCGTGCACATCTCGCGGGGCGAGGATCAAGCACACTTAATCCTGCGCGAGTTTAAAGCACTTCGCGAATATCACTATCCGAGAGTGCCGCCGCTTGCGGGGAAACGGGGTCGGGGTCGCTGGAAATGGCTTCCTTACCCCTGAGACTGCCGCGGTTTTTTAATTCTACTATCCCCTTGCTTATATTTCTTTCATGACGCTTCTGTTGAACAATATCTGTTGTAATATTCGCGAGTCCATCGTGACTCGCCTCTTATCGTTTTTTATTTTTCTCATTCATTTCTGTGGCGTGCCTGTGGTTCATTTAGTTCGTTCGCTGTGTTTGACACGATCGCCCCCGTGGAGCGCTTGCGAGTTTCTGTGCGACGTTGTGCCCAAACCCCCTTTTCTCGCGGGCCAGTCTTGGGCGGGGCTTAATTACCGCGCAACGGCGAGCCCGGGCTCGCAGGACCGCAGCCCTACCGAGTAGAAATCTACTTTATTTTTGCTATCCGCACTCCCGATGCTTCGATTCCCGTGCCCATCCGATTTCCTATAAATAGTTCGGATCCACTTTTCCATCCGTCGCATTTATTTCTCAAGTCCTCTCGCATTTACGCTCATCTCTGTTCTCGCAAATTCGTGCTCGCATTCGCCGCCTGCAGGCTGCTTCTTCCTGACTCGATGCGAACAAACCAGTTAGTGGGGGCGGATGGCGAGAGAGAGGGGCGGTCGAGATGCGCCTCAGCGTTTCAAGCCCATGAATTCTACTGCGCGAACATCACGGCAGAGGAGTACAAAGATGCCGTGGATCGTTATCTCCCGGAGGGTTACTCGGCTCGCTGTCCAAGCGAGAGATCTACATTGAACGAGACCGAGGCTGACGAGCTCGTGATCCCCATTGCTCACTTCGAGAATGGGTTGCGACTCCCTTTATGGCCTGAAATTCATCAGGTATTTCGCTTAGTCTTCTCGCCATTCCCTGTTCGCCATCGCGACTTTTTCACCATTCTTTGCAGGTGCTGCGGTATTGTGGGGTGCTGCCGAGCCAGCTGACCCCGAATGCGATCGCGGACATTGTCGCGTTCGCCAGTTACATGCGGGAGGAGAGGATCGAGTTCAGCCTCCTCGTCTTCCGCAAAGTGTTCTCCTTTCGCTCCTTCCGGGACGGGACCACCTACTTTGCGAGCCAGCACGTCACCGTCTGCGAGACGGTGAACAAGAGTCACTACTTGACTCAGAAGTTCATCCTAGTGAAGGGACCCTTCGGCAATCTCCACTTCACCCCTCTTCAGCGGGATGACGCCACCTACCGCCCTCCGAGCTCGCTGGGCGGTGCCGACGCCAAACTCCTCCAATACCTCTCCGGAAAGAACTTCGAAGTCACCCATCTGAGGCGCAACGTCGACTCGCTACTCGTAGTTCCCCAAGGGGAAGGTACGGCTCGCTTTCTCCCCACTCCCCTTCCCTTTTTCTTCGTCGTGTAACACTTTTACTTCTTCAGGCGAGCGCGAGATCCCCGTTAATCCTCCGCACGCGCAAGGCACCGCTCTCACGGCGGACACTCTCGCGACCGCGGCGGCAGAGGCTTGCCGCGATCTTCCTATCACCGGTTCCGGCAAGAAGCGGCCTCCATCTGCGAGCCAGCCTGGTTCGCAACCCTCCTCCAAGAAGTCGAGGGGGAAAACCCTCTCCGTCAAAGACAAGAGAGCGGTCGTCGATCTAAGCGAGACCGACGGCTCGCCCCCTTCTCCTGCGAAACAGTCGGACCCGTTGACGAGCCAGGGCGCCGGGAGCTCTTCCACAACCCCCAACCCAAGGGCCACAAGAACTTTGGTCTGGGTGAGAAGGTTTCTGATATCCTTGGCGAGCCCCTGCTCGCTTGGGATCCCGACGCCAACCGGATTTCTTGCTCCACCCTTCACCCCTCCTGGGTGGAGCTGGGTAAGGCCGGGGAGGAGGCGTTCTCTCTCACCTTCGGCTTATATGGCCGCGAGGACGCCGCCGCATACAAAGAGATGGGGCCAAGACAACTGGTCTATGAAGAAATGCGAGCCCAGTTCTGCTCGACGGAGCTCGCACATATGGCGGGGCGCCGTTATCTGCAGGCGGATAGGGACATCCGCGCGTACAGGGAAGAGCTTAAGAGGGCTCGTGAGGAGATCAAGGGCCTCAAGGAGAGAGAGGAAGCGTCGGAAAGCCTCCTCGCCAGGATGCAGGGCAAGATGGTAAGCGGCCCTTGGGCTTCTTTTCTTCGCTGTTCGCGACCTCCGACCTTTGTTTTAACTCGTTTTGATGCTAACTCAGGATGCCGATGTAGCAACCAAGCTTCTCTCTCGCAACGGCGAGCTGGAGTTGGAGAATACTATGTTGAAGGCTCGGGTGGACGAGCTGGTTTGCAGCGTGCTGCATCCTTCTCCTGGGCGAGCCAGGTCTCAACAGGGGGTCGCCGAAAGTGAGGCGCAGAGGCGGCGAGATGCACAGGAGGTCGCCAACCTCGTCTTCACGACCCTCAAGAACGCGAGCCTGCTAGCGGACGACGCGATGGAGTTTACAGCCGAAGACGTCTGCCCGGACCTCTTCGACTTGGCGCCATGGTTGGGGGCTCGTAAGAATGGCGAGGCCCCCCCAGAATGAACCCCCTTAGCCTCTCTTTCCATTACTTTGAATGTATATTATTCTTTTTGGGCTGGCGAGATCGCCGCCGAACATAGAAAAATCTTGGGGAATGATAGTTATAATTTTTCGTTAGTATTTATGTGCATGCTCGCGTTTCTTTTTTCTCTCGCCCTTGCTCTTTCTTTTGAAATCTCATGACCAGTTGTTATGCGGTAGTGCTTCCGGGGGGCTCGCGGATGCGTGTGTCTGGGCCCCTCTCGCCAAGGTTCTCCTCTTATGGATTTCGCTAACCCGGGCCGTTGCCGCCCGCGGATACTGCCCGGCGAACCCAACCTTGGCGAACTCAGACATAGGCATCCTGCGAACTAGACCTCCCTGACTCTAGTATCTCAACTCGCTACCTTAGGCCTTATCAGCCTCGACCCTTTCAATTTTGCGAACCGAGCCGTTCTGGCTCTAACTCTTTAACCTGTTACCTTAGGCCTCATCAGCCTCAACCTTTCCAATTTTGCGAACCAAGCCCTTCTGGCTCTAACACCTTAACCTATTACTTTAGGCCTCATCAGCCTCAACCTTTCCAATTTTGCGAACCAAGCCCTTCTGGCTCTAACACCTTAACCTGTTACTTTAGGCCTCATCAGCCTCAACCTTTCCAATTTTGCGAACCAAGCCCTTCTGGCTCAACACTTCAGCCTGTTACCATAGGACTTTGACCCCTATTGCCAGCCTCTCTAGAGATCCACCTGAACCCCCCGTCTAGGTGAGAGCCCGGGAGCGGAATCGATCTGGGGCATTCCAGCATCAATGCTTCCAACCTTGCCAGCCTCTCCAGAGATCAACCAGAACCCCCCGTCTAGGTGAGAGCCCGGGAGCGGAATCGATCTGGGGCATTCCAGCACCAATGTTTCCAACCTTGCTAGCCTCTCCAGAGATCAACCAGAACCCCCCGTCTAGGTGAGAGCCCGGGAGCAGAATCGATCTGGGGCATTCCAGCACCAATGTTTCCAACCTTGCCAGCCTCTCCAGAGATCTACCTGAACCCCCTGTCTAGGTGAGAGCCCGGGAGCGGAATCGATCTGGGGCATTCCAGCACCAATGTTTCCAACCTTGCCAGCCTTTCTAGAGATCAACCAGAACCCCCCGTCTAGGTGAGAGCCCGGGAGCGGAATCGATCTGGGGCATTCCAGCATCAATGTTTCCAACCTTGCCAGCCTCTCTAGAGATCAACCAGAACCCCCCGTCTAGGTGAGATCCCGGGAGCGGAATCGATCTGGGGCATTCCAGCACCAATGTTTCCAACCTTGCCAGCCTCTCCAGAGATCTACCTGAACCCCCCGTCTAGGTGAGAGCCCGGGAGCGGAATCGATCTGGGGCATTCCAGCATCAATGTTTCCAACCTTGCCAGCCTCTCCAGAGATCAACCAGAACCCCCCGTCTCGGTGAGAGCCCGGGAGCGGAATCGATCTGGGGCATTCCAGCACCATCATATCCAGGCTTAGTCATGTCGGCACGGCAGTAGTTATAAGCATTATAAAAAGGGAGTAAGACATTCATTAAACAACATAGTAAAGAACTTAAGGGTAAAACCTTTTCAAATCATCCCCACTTCGGGCTCGGTCGAGGGGTACCCCTTCCACATCCTGGAGATGATACCCTCCTGACTTGAGCACCCTGCTTATAATATATGGACCTTCCCAGTTGGGGTTAAGCCTTCCCACCGTGGCCCCTCTGCCGGCCGCGTCGACCTTCTTCAGGACTAGATCTCCTTTCTGAAAGTGTTTTATCCGGATATGTCTGTCAAAATATCGAGCCATCCGCCGCTTGACCTCTTCCTGCCTGATGGTAGCCAAGTCTCGGAGTTCTTCCACCAGGTCTAAGGACAGCCTCTGCTCTACATTGTTACCTTCCAGCCACTCTTCATCCCCCTCGCTCGCAGCGATCACCCGGGGGGGTCTTTACCTCAAACTCTATGGGGACAACGGCCTCGGACCCGTGAGAGAGCTTGAATGGAGTCTCCCTGGTGGCGGTATTCGGAGTAGTCCTCATGGCCCAGAGGACGGAGGGTAGCTGTTCCACCCAACTTCCTCGAAGGTTTTCCACTTTCTTTTTTAGCTGGTTGACGATTATCTTGTTCGCCGCCTCCACCTGCCCATTGCTCCTCGGGTGGTGGACCGAAGCGAACCTGAGGTCGATGCCGAGCTGAGTGCAGAAGCTGACAAACTCCTCACTCGCAAACTGCGGCCCATTGTCCGTCACTATAGCTAGAGGGAGTCCATGCCTGCAAATTATTTCTCCCCACACAAAATTCCTTACAACCTGGGAGGTTACCTTAGCAAGTGCTTTCACCTCTACCCACTTGGAGAAGTAGTCGATCATGACCAGCAGGAACTTCCTCTGGCCACTGGCTTGGGGAAAGGGGCCGACCAGGTCCAGCCCCCTTATGGCGAAGGGCCAGGGGGCCGTGATGGTCCGGAGCCTTTGAGCTGGGAGGAGTTGGAGCGGAGCATAGAGCTGGCACTTCGGACACTTTCTTGCGAACTCTGCCGCATCCTTGCTGAGAGTGGGCCAGAAGTAGCCTTGTCTCAACACCCTCCCTTCCAGGGTCCGACTCCCGGAGTGACTGCCGCACTCCCCGGAGTGGATTTCTTCCAGCACTCTCGGGACCTCCTCCTCAGAGACACAACGGGCCAGGAGTCCCGAGAGGGTCTTTCTATATAGCCCCCCTGCGTGCAAAGAGTAATAGGCGGACTTATACCTAAAGCGTCTTTTGTCCACATCCTCTCCAGGGAACTGTCCGGAGGATAGGAAGGTGATGAACGGATCCATCCACGAGGCTTGTTGATCCACCTCCATCAATTCTCCTTCCTCGATGGAGGGCCGGAAGAGTTCCGAAGTCGTCCCTCCCGCTCGGGGACCGAACTTGGCTAGGAGGTCCGCCTGGGTGCTCTCCTCCCTCGGCACGTGCTTGATGGAGAAGGTGCGGAACTGTCCGATGACCCCCTTAACCTTTTCCAGGTATAGTAGGAGGGTCGGGTCCTTTGCTTCAAACTCTCCTTTGAACTGGCATGCTACCACCATGGAGTCCGTGGAGACCTCCACGTCATGCACACCCAGTTCTCGGGCCAGCCGAAGGCCCGCTATCACTGCTTCGTACTCAGCCTGGTTATTGGTGATTGGGAAATGGATGTTTAAGGCTTGCTCAATCCGAGTCCCCTGAGGACTCACCAGGACTATTCCCCCTCCATAGGAGTATTTTCCTGACGCTCCGTCCACCAACATCTTCCATGCTTCTGGGGGAGGTGGCCCGTGCTCCCCCACTTCGGCCGCATAGTCGACCATGAAGTCTGCCACCGCTTAAGCCCTGATGGACGTCCTGGGTACGAACGTGATATTGAATTCGCTTAACTCCACGGACCACTTTGCTAACCTTCCTGAGTGCTCCACCCCTTCCATGATTTTGCGGAGCGGATGGTCCATCACTACTTTAATTGAATGGGCTTGAAAGTAAGGTCGGAGCCTCCGGGCTGACACCACCAATGCGAAGGCCAACTTTTCCAAAATCGGGTACCGGAGCTCTGCCTTCTTCAGCACTCGGCTGACGTAATAGATAGGGAACTGTTTCTTCCCTTCCTCACGGATCAACACAGAGCTTACTGCTTCGGACCCTACCCCCAGGTACAGGGATAGGTCTTCTCCTGGCCTCGGTCCCTGGAGCAGAGGGGTTTGGGTGAGCTGTTCTTTCAGAGCCTGGTAGGCCTTCTTGCACTCCGGGGTCCATTCAAACTTCTTGTTTCCTCCCAGTACTTTGAAAAAGGGGGCACGCTTCTCTCCCGCCTTGGAGAGGAACCTGCTGAGCCTGGCCAACTTCCCTGTGAGGCTCTGAACCTCCTTCGGATTTCTTTGCGACCCCAACTCCATCACCGCTTTAACTTTGTCTGGGTTGGGTTCCACTCTTGCGGGGGTGAGCAAATGGCCCAGGAATTTCCCTCGGCTCGCCCCGAAGACACACTTCAGGGGATTGAGTTTCATCTTGTACCGCTGCAGGGTCCCGAATGTCTCTTCGAGGTCTCGGAGGTGAGTCCCAAGATCTCGGCTCTTCACCATGAGGTCGTCAACATAGACTTCTAAATTTCTTCCTTTCTGCTCGCGGAAGACCCTATCCATCATCCTTTGGTACGTAGCCCCTGCGTTCTTGAGCCCGAAGGGCATCATCTTATAGCAATAACATCCATCCCCCGTGATGAAGGAAACATCCTTGATGTCCGGGGGATGCATGCGGATTTGATGGTAACCTGAAAAAGCATCTAAGAAAGACATTACAGAAAAACCAACGGTTGAGTCAATCAGCGCGTCGATTTTGGGCAGGGGGTAGCAATCTTTCGGGCATGATTTATTAAGAAGCGAAAAGTCGATACACATACGCCACTTACCTCCTCCCTTTTTTACCATAACGACGTTGGAGACCCAGCCTGGATACTGGATCTCCGATACAAACCCGGCCTGCAGGAGTTTTCCCACCTCCTCGCGGATGGGCCCTTCTAGCTTGTCGGCGATAGCCCTCCTCTTCTGGCGGATGGGGCGGGTGCCAGGGTCGAGGTTGAGGCGATGGCAAGCCACATCCGCGTCGATCCCGGGCATTTCCGCGGCGCTCCATGCGAAGACGTCTACATTTTTCTGTACGCAAGCCAGAATCTCCGCTTGATCTTCTGGGCTGAGTTCTCCGCTGACCCGGACTTTTTCCACCACCCCCAGCCGGGTGGTGACCTCGAGCTCTACGACCTCGTCCATGGCCTCCAACCTGGACTACTCTCCCCAAGCCTTGTCCTCTTCGGCACACGTGGGAGCCTGGGATTCCTCCTCGACTGCCTTCTCTACCACCATCAGCTCGTCCGCCCTTCCCTCCTGGGCCTTTTCTTCTTCTTCCTCTCCTTCCGCCCGGGGTCCCTCAGCTACCCCTTCCTGGGCATGGACTTCATCTCCCTCCATCTTCTCCTCGGCTACTGTAACGCCCCTGATTTTCATTAATTATTTTACGTACCCTCTGTGACGTAATTTTAGCGTAAGGGCGTTATGTCAGCTCGTCTGGTAGTGTTTCGAGTTTTAGCTTAGTTAAAGCTTGTGATTTAGGTCAAGCGTGCGAGATTTCGCGTCGTTTCGAGTTAAAGTGAAGATTTGAGTGGATATCAAGATTTTAGCTTCGGAAGGCTTTATCCGGAGTTTGGCTCGTCGGAATGGAATTCTGACTTCGCCGTTGGATTCGTAGCGCCGTTTTTCAGCTAGGGTGCGAATTTCATAGAAATCTGAGGTGTTTTGGTCGCCCTCGCAGTTTAAGTAAATTGGGGAATTAATTATTTATTTAAATAATAAATTTAGGTTTATATATAAGCCTAAAGCCTTCCCCTTTCCCTATTCATCCTCTTCCTCGGTCAAAAGCAGCCGCCGAGGGTTAGGGCGAGAGCGGAGCTTCGTGGAGCCTTCAACCGGCGATTTCTAGAGCTGTAGTGGTCGGATTCGAGTTTGGTTTGAAGATTCGGAAAGCTCTCGGCGAGATCTTCGTCTTAGTGGTAAGCTTGTTCTTCTTCGTGGAAGTTTTGGAGTTATGGAAATGACCTAACTCTTCCTTTTGGTCCGAATCGTTCCAGGATTTCGTGCTTGAGTGTTTCCTTAGCCTTCGGAGCGGAGGATCTCGAGTTTTGCGAGGTTAAGGCAAGTGGTTTCTTCCTCTTTCTCTCTTGATCCTTTTGACGGTTGGTTTGCCCGTTTTGAGCTCTTGTCATGCTAATTAGCAAGAGTTTTGTGTGTTTGGTGTAGTAACTTATGATCTAGAACCTCCCCTTGATTTCCTCCTCCTTAATCTTACCCTAGTATCTAGTTTTTTCCCTGGAGAACACCGTGGTCGATACAATTCCCTTGTTCTTGCTGTAGCTCGAGAGCAGCTTTGGATGTCTCGAGACATGGCTGATGTCTCGAGACATGACTGTCTCTACCCTTTGGATGTCTCGAGACATGACTGATGTCTCGAGACATGACTGTCTCTGCCCTTTGGATGTCTCGAGACATGACTGATGTCTCGAGACATGACTGTCTCTGCCCTTTGGATGTCTCGAGACATGACTGATGTCTCGAGACATGACTGTCTCTGCCCCTAAGACCCCGCCAGGGGCGCGGCCCCTTGGAACCCCGCCCGGAACGCTTGTGTTTTCGTTGAGTTTTTGTGTTTGAATCTCGTGTCCCCTCGGGTGTACTTAGATGATTGCCAGTGACCCTTCGGTGCTCCTGATCTCGAATCCCTCTCGTTTGAACCTCTTTTTACTCGTTGTGGTCTGTTAACATTTGAGTTACTCTTTCATATTGATCGATGTGTAGTTCGTCTTGACCCTATTTCTTAGGGCCTTCCAGTGTTTATCCTTTCGGGTAGCGTCCCGTGTTTAATTAAAATTTAGGTAATAAGAACTACTGTCTTTAGCCCTTCACAGTAGTTGTGTTTGGGGGACAGTGGGGGGAAATGTTATAGCCTTGCACGGTAGTCGTGTTTGGGTGGTTGGGTCTAGTGGTACCCCCACCTGCTTTTGGGCTTTGGGTAGCGGAGGTAGTTAACCGCTCCCGTATAATTTGAGCTGATCAGTCTCTTTAATTGATGAAACTAAATAAATGAACATGTTTGTTCCTCTTTTGGTATTTAGTGCACTTGATGCTTGTTGGTTCTTTGTTTGGAGCTCTCTTTCGGTCAATTTTGGCTTGGGTTGGTACCCCTTATGCCTTGCTTGTTTTTCTGCTAGTTTTCTGCCACTTGTAATTCCTTGCTGAGGCGTTCTTTGTTTTATTGAATGCCTCAGGTTCAGAGTCGTAACGGCTAGTGGTGTAGCCTGAAGTTCAGAGTTTTGGTAGCTGTTCACCCCGCTGCTGCGAGGTAGTTGTTGTAGTCAGCTTTCTTCTTGTTCAGACATACTAGTTTAGGCCAATGGGTTAGTGTCAATTTGTTGGCGCCCATTGTGCCTCTTTTGGTACTTTCTAGTTTATTTGCCAGTTTCATGCCACTACTTTATGATCTGATACATCTTAATCTCTGGGGATGATTTATGTCTAGGTGCATTATAGTTATAAAATGACTTTCTTCACCTCCATATCACATCATTTTAACTGCAAAACCCTTATATTTAAAGTGACCTAATGGTATTTTCTACACTTATACTACGCCTAGACATGAGCATATCATTTACCTTATGTCCTTTCATCACGTGCATATAGGACCTTAAAATGAGTCAAATCAAGTACTTTCCGCTGCAAATATAATATATTTTTTTCTTGGTGGACTAGTTGATCCACGAGCTGAGAGACACAGTTCTTCCCCTAAAACTCTAATAAATGGTTCCCAAATGATAAATTTCCATGTGATCATGTTTTGAATTAATAAGTAAGAGGTTTCCGCCTGAGCGTCTGCAGTTGTCTCCTGCATGACGTGGCATCATGATGCGTATTTTCTCTTACTCTGATATTCTTAAATTCTGAGAAAATGCGGGTTGTGACAGTTGGTATCAGAGGGAGGTTGTTCGACAAGTTGGTCGGGCAACAAATTCTGATATAGTTTAGTAGTTTTTTTTGGTTTCATTGCATACACACACCGATGTGTCATCAGTACGTCTTGGCCGAAGCATGAACACTACACTCATAGCATGATAAGAAGTATACGGGGCATATTATGTAGTATGGGATGCATAATATGTGTTTGTATATGGATCCACCATAGGTTGCAACATGTGACGGTTATGTAGTATGGGATGCATAACCATCATCACATGGATGCCCATTAGCACATTTTCTCTTTCGTTACATGCAATATTATGTAGTATGGGATGCATAATATTACATGTGTACGCCGCTCATAACATGCATTAAGGCCTTTATTAGAATGCATAGCACAACATACTTTACATAGCATTGCATGAGCACACGTGCGAAGTTAAAGACTTATATGATGACACACGTACACACATGATCTCAAAACGAATAGAAATTTCATGCATTCATGCCCTTTGCACATGAGACTAGTGGGACGATGTAGTATCGTTCCCGAGATTTGCATATCATCATGAAAATATCCCAGGGAAAGGTAGTGGAAATGGCAAGTAACTGTACAGGTATGTTCTGAAACAAGCAGTGTAGTTCTAGTGTAAGGTTAAGTTTTAATTAGAGGTTTATGCGTATTAGCAGAGATGTCTCGGAGGCGTGTTGCGACTAGGTCGACTCCCCAGTCGGAGGGCGAGTCTTCGGGTGCGCAGAGTGAAGCCTTGATCGAGAGTTTGCGCCAGAGCAATGAGACTCTGACTAGGCAGATGGTTGCGATGCAGTCGCAGGTCGAGGCATTGTTGGCTGCCGGTGCTAGGCAGCAACCCGTAGTACAGGCCCCAGAAGTAGGACAGACTGTGCCTACCCCTCCTGCTCCCTTGGTACCCCCATTAGCGATACCACCGGAAATGAATTTTATTTCGCATTTTCAAAGGTTGGGACCTCCTACGTTTGACGGAAGAGCAGATTTCATGGCATTAGATGACTGGTTTGTCGCCATTGAGGAGATGTTTTCGTACTCAGGAATCTCTGCAGACCAAAAGGTGATGGTCGCCGCTTACCAGCTGAAAGGACTTGCTAAGAGCTGGTGGATTAGGGAGAGGGAAAATCTCGTAGGTGGATGTTCGTGGGAGTCGTTCAAGGCGTTGGTGTTAAAGAAATTCCTGCCGTCGGTCGAGCAAGACCGTTTAATGAACAATTTTCTACACCTGAAGCAAAGACAATTCACGGTTAGTGAGTATGAGATCGAGTTCAGTAAGTTGAGCAGATTTGCTCCAGATTTAGTGGCTTCTGAGGCAGGAAGAATGAAGCGATTTCTTGGGGGTCTTCGTAGCGATATTCAGCAGTTGGCGAGTGCTTATAAATCTGAAAGTTATGCTGAAGTGGTAGAAGCAGCACTGAAAGTCGAGGCTATCGACAATGCCAAGAATGGGGGTGCTCTAATGAAAAAGGACAAGAGGAAAGTCGAAGAGGGAGAGACCCCCAAGGTATCTAGCTCGGCTCCAAAGAAAAGGAGTGGAGAGGTGTGTAGCTTCTGTGGCCGCCCCGGCCATCCAGTTGAGAAATGTTTCAAGAGGAAGGGAGCTCAGAAGCAGCAGCGAGTGCTAGCAATCCAGGGTGCTCCGAAGGGTGAGGTGCTCTGCCAGTTGTGCAAGCAAAAACGGCATGATGTGGCCCAGTGTTGGACCAAAGATAAAGTCTGCTTCTAGTTCAAGCAGAAGGGGCACATGAAGTTCCAATGCCCGCTGATTCAACCCCCGTTGCAGCCTGTTCCGCTTCGAACCTTGCCGCCGCCGCAACATCAGGATAAAGGAAGAGGAAAGCTGAACGTGTTAACCCAGGAGCAAGCGCAGTCTTCGACCCAAGTGATCGCAGGTTAGACCTTAAGACAACTTTTTAGTCTTGTTTCCTTTTTAGTTCGCTGTATTAGACTAGTTTCTCTTTGCGCTTATAGGAAGATTTAAGGTAAAGAATCGTTGGGCGCGTGTTCTGTTCGATTCGGGTGCTACCCATTCGTTCGTAGCAAGGGCCTTCGTTGAGCGTCACCGTTTGACCCCTGAGCTGGGCAACGATTCGTTCCTCGTTAAGTTCCCTTCTGGTGATCTGGTGTCATCGAACCAGTGCGTTCGAAGTTGCCCGGTTCTCTTAGGAGATTTCTTGGCTGTTGCTGATCTCAAAGTGTTGGACTTAGAAGACTTTGACGTAATATTGGGTATGGACTGGTTGTCCAGTTATGATGCGGTCATCCGATGCAAGGAAAAGCGTCTAGACTTCGTGATGGACAACGGTCAACCCATGAGCGTTTTTGGTTCTCCGTACCAGAGTTCTTCGATAATTTCTGCGGTATGTGCTCGGAAACTGTTAATTTCCGGTTGTTTGGCTTACCTTGTTTCTGTAGTAGAAGCTGTTGGTGGTTCGCCGTGTATTGAGGATATTCTGGTGGTGCGAGAGTTTCCTGATGTCTTCCCTGCTAATCTCCCTGGTCTCCCGCCCGTTAGAGATGTGGAGTTCGTTATTGATCTTGAGCCTGGTACTCGTCCTATTTCTAAGGCACCGTACCGTATGGCCCCGCGTGAGTTAGAAGAGTTGCGAACTCAGTTAGATGAGTTGTTGCATTGTGGTTTTATCAGACCTAGTTCTTCCCCCTGGGGTGCTCCAGTTTTGTTCGTGAAAAAGAAGGACTGTTCTATGAGGTTGTGCATAGATTATAGAGAATTAAACAAAGTGACCATCAAGAACAGGTATCCGTTGCCAAGGATTGATGATCTGTTCGATCAGTTGCGTGGTAGCACGGTGTTTTCAAAGATTGACCTTCGGTCGGGTTACCATCAGTTGAGGATCCGTGAGTCGGACGTTCCCCGGACTGCCTTTCGTTCCCGGTATGGTCATTTTGAGTTTCTAGTCATGTCATTTGGTTTGACAAATGCACCCTCTGCATTTATGGACATGATGAACCGCGTGTTCAAGGATTTTCTGGACCATTTTGTGGTGGTATTCATAGATGATGTGCTGGTTTATTCTAGATGTGCTGAGGAGCATGCTATGCATTTGCGCTTAGTGTTGTCTACTCTTAGAGAGCACAAGTTGTATGCGAAGCTGAGTAAGTGCGAATTCTGGCTTTCTCAGGTGTCCTTCCTGGGTCATGTGGTGAACAAAGATGGAATTACGGTAGACCCCGCTAAAATTTCTGCCGTATTGGATTGGAAGACGCCTTCGACGCCTAAGGAGATAAGGAGTTTCTTAGGGTTGGCCGGGTACTACAGGAGATTTGTCCAAGGATTTTCAGTGCTGTCCGCACCCTTGACTAAGCTTACCCAGAAGAATACTGCTTTTGTTTGGAGCGATAAGTGCGAAGAGGCCTTTCAGGAATTGAAGAGGCGTTTGTGTAGTGCTCCGGTGTTAGCCTTGCCGATCGAAGGGGTCGAGTATGCAGTTTATGTAGACGCATCACACATTGGACTGGGTTGTGTGTTGACGCAAGAAGGGAAGGTGATTGCTTATGGGTCTAGACAATTGAAAGTTCATGAAAAGAATTACCCTACGCATGACTTAGAATTCGCCGCAGTAATCTATGCTTTGAAGCTTTGGAGACACCTGTTATATGGAGTGTCATGCAAGATTTTTACGGATCATAAAAGTCTGAAGTATGTCTTCACCCAGAAGGAGCTGAATCTGCGCCAGCGGAGGTGGTTGGAATATGTGGCGGATTATGAGGTGGATATTCTGTACCATCCGGGTAAGGCTAATGTGGTGGCCGATGCCCTGAGCCGGAAAACCGCACATATCTTCAATCTCTCAGTGCAGTCCTTAGTAGAGGAGTTTATGTTGATGGATATCTCAGTCGGTAGTTGTACCGCACCTTCGAGCTTAGAGGTTGAAGAGCCTTCTTGGATTGCCCTTACTAGGCTGCATCAGAAGGAAGATCCTGACTTGCAGCATCTTCGAAGTAGAACTGAAAAAGGAGAATTGCCAGATTTTTCAATCGATGATAAGGATACTTTGAGGTACCGAGGTAGATATTGCGTCCCCGCGTTGGGAGAAATTCGGACAAAGATCTGTAGCGAGGCGCATGATTCTAGTGTCTCCTATCATCCTGGTTCTACGAAAATGTATAAAGATCTGAAGCAGATCGTTTGGTGGTCGGGTATGAAGAATGATATAGCGAAGTATGTGTCTGAATGTTTAACTTGTCAGCGCATGAAAGCAGATCATAAGAGGCCTGGAGGTAAGTTGAACCCGTTAGATATTCCAAGCTGGAAGTGGGAGAGTATTTCGATGGACTTCATTACCGGTTTGCCGAGATCTCCCAGTGGACATGACTCGGTGTGGGTTATAGTAGATCGCTTGACAAAGTGTGCTCACTTTGTGCCCTTTAAGATTGGATACTCGATGGAGAAAATAGCAGAGCTGTATTTGGATGAAGTTATCAGATTGCATGGTGTGCCTATGAGCATTGTGTCAGACCGAGACTCAAGGTACACGTCTCGTTTCTGGCAGAGTTTCCAGGGAGCCTTGGGTACTGACCTTAGGTACTCTACCGCTTATCATCCCCAAACCAATGGTCAGACAGAAAGAGTAAACCAGATTTTGGAAGATATGATAAGGTGCTATATCTTAGATCATGGTGGAGCTTGGGATAAGCGGCTTGGATTGATGGAGTTCGCGTATAATAACAGTTATCAAGAAAGCCTTCAAATGGCCCCGTTTGAGGCTCTGTATGGGAGGCGTTGCCGGACTCCGTTGTTTTGGGCCGAGGTTGGTGAGAGTCCCTTGTTAGGCCCAGAGGCTTTGGAAGAGATGAATGTTGTTGTGACTCATATCCGCGAGAAGCTCCGTATTGCTCAGGAGCGGTATGAGAAGTATGCGAATCGAAGAAGAGTGGATTTAGAGTTTGCCGTTGGAGACAGGGTGTTCTTGAAAGTTTCTCCGATGCCTGGTGTTAAGAGGTTTGGAAGGAACCACAAGTTGGATCCCCGGTATGTGGGACCTTTCCAGATTGTTGAGCGCATCGGAGTGTCAGCGTATAGATTGGATTTGCCTGCTTCCTTCCCTAATGTTCACGATGTGTTTCATGTAAGCTAGTTGAGGAAGTGTTTGCGTAGTGATCGGCTTGTTCTTGATTCAGTGCCCGTTTTGCAACCCAATCTTTCTTATGTCGAAGAGCCTGTCCGAATCTTGGAGACTCAGGAGCGTGTGTTGCGAAGGAAGACGATCCCAATGGTTAAGGTTCTTTGGAAGAATCAGGGTGTCGAAAGCGCAACTTGGGAATTGGAGTCTGCTATGAGAGAGACTCATCCTAGCCTCTTCTCTTAGACTTCGGGTAAGTCTTCTTTTCTGTATCCTTAGAATTGTTTCTGTATCTTTCTTGATCCTTGGATTTCAAGTTTCGGGACGAAACTTCCTTTTAGGGGGAGTGACTGTAACGCCCCTGATTTTCGTTAATTATTTTACGTACCCTCTGTGACGTAATTTTGGCGTAAGGGCGTTATGTCAGCTCGTCTGGTAGTGTTTCGAGTTTTAGCTTAGTTAAAGCTTGTGATTTAGGTCAAGCGTGCGAGATTTCGCGTCGTTTCGAGTTAAAGTGAAGATTTTGAGTGGATATCAAGATTTTAGCTTCGGAAGGCTTTATCCGGAGTTTGGCTCGTCGGAATGGAATTCTGACTTCGCCGTTGGATTCGTAGCGCCGTTTTTCAGCTAGGGTGCGAATTTCATAGAAATCTGAGGTGTTTTGGTCGCCCTCGCAATTTAAGTAAATTGGGGAATTAATTAATTATTTAAATAATAAATTTAGGTTTATATATAAGCCTAAAGCCTTCCCCTTTCCCTATTCATCCTCTTCCTCGGTCAAAAGCAGCCGCCGAGGGTTAGGGCGAGAGCGGAGCTTCGTGGAGCCTTCAACCGGCGATTTCTAGAGCTGTAGTGGTCAGATTCGAGTTTGGTTTGAAGATTCGGAAAGCTCTCAGCGAGATCTTCGTCTTAGTGGTAAGCTTGTTCTTCTTCGTGGAAGTTTTGGAGTTATGGAAATGAACTAACTCTTCCTTTTGGTCCGAATCGTTCCAGGATTTCGTGCTTGAGTGTTTCCTTAGCCTTCGGAGCGGAGGATCTCGAGTTTTGCGAGGTTAAGGCAAGTGGTTTCTTCCTCTTTCTCTCTTGATCCTTTTGACGGTTGGTTTGCCCGTTTTGAGCTCTTGTCATGCTAATTAGCAAGAGTTTTGTGTGTTTGGTGTAGTAACTTATGATCTAGAACCTCCCCTTGATTTCCTCCTCCTCAATCTTACCCTAGTATCTAGTTTTTCCCTGGAGAACACCGTGGCCGATACAATTCCCTTGTTCTTGCTGTAGCTCGAGAGCAGCTTTGGATGTCTCGAGACATGGCTGATGTCTCGAGACATGACTGTCTCTGCCCTTTGGATGTCTCGAGACATGACTGATGTCTCGAGACATGACTGTCTCTGCCCTTTGGATGTCTCGAGACATGACTGATGTCTCGAGACATGACTGTCTCTGCCCTTTGGATGTCTCGAGACATGACTGATGTCTCGAGACATGACTGTCTCTGCCCCTAAGACCCCGCCAGGGGCGCGGCCCCTTGGAACCCCGCCCGGAACGCTTGTGTTTTCGTTGAGTTTTTGTGTTTGAATCTCGTGTCCCCTCGGGTGTACTTAGATGATTGCCAGTGACCCTTCGGTGCTCCTGATCTCGAATCCCTCTCGTTTGAACCTCTTTTTACTCGTTGTGGTCTGTTAACATTTGAGTTACTCTTTCATATTGATCGATGTGTACTTCGTCTTGACCCTATTTCTTAGGGCCTTCCAGTGTTTATCCTTTCGGGTAGCGTCCCGTGTTTAATTAAAATTTAGGTAATAAGAACTACTGTCTTTAGCCCTTCACAGTAGTTGTGTTTGGGGGACAGTGGGGGGAAATGTTATAGCCTTGCACGGTAGTCGTGTTTGGGTGGTTGGGTCTAGTGGTACCACCACCTGCTTTTGGGCTTTGGGTAGCGGAGGTAGTTAACCGCTCCCGTATAATTTGAGCTGATCAGTCTCTTTAATTGATGAAACTAAATAAATGAACATGTTTGTTCCTCTTTTGGTATTTAGTGCACTTGATGCTTGTTGGTTCTTTGTTTGGAGCTCTCTTTCGGTCAATTTTGGCTTGGGTTGGTACCCCTTATGCCTTGCTTGTTTTTCTGCTAGTTTTCTGCCACTTGTAATTCCTTGCTGAGGCGTTCTTTGTTTTATTGAATGCCTCAGGTTCAGAGCCGTAACGGCTAGTGGTGTAGCCTGAAGTTCAGAGTTTTGGTAGCTGTTCACCCCGCTGCTGCGAGGTAGTTGTTGTAGTCAGCTTTCTTCTTGTTCAGACATACTAGTTTAGGCCAATGGGTTAGTGTCAATTTGTTGGCGCCCATTGTGCCTCTTTTGGTACTTTCTAGTTTATTTGCCAGTTTCATGCCACTACTTTATGATCTGATACATCTTAATATCTGGGGATGATTTATGTCTAGGTGCATTATAGTTATAAAATGACTTTCTTCACCTCCATATCACTGTTGGGTTTTTCTAGAACCATACATCAGATGCAGGCGCAGCGGAAATAAACAGAAACAACCCAAAAATGCTTGGATCGGCCATGAATGTTGAATCAAGAAGTTAATAAAATACTAGGTAAAAATTACCTCAATGGGGTTGGATCAAATCCAACCAAGATGCTCCAATAGTTGATTCCTGTCGGTGGCAAGAAGAGTTCTCACGTAGAATTATGTCTACGTCTCTACAGAAGTCCACACGAGCCGGGAGAACGCCAAATCACGTCGCACGCAACTCGGAAGGAAGAACGGCTGCACCTTGCACTTCCACGAACTGCTAGGTTCGCTCCAGGAAGAACAATGACGGCGACGATCGCCGGAGAAGGGGTCGGCGGAGGCGAACGAACGACGGAACACTTCCGTCTAGGGTTCTATCGGAACTTCTTCCGTCGAGGGCGAGCGGAACCCTTCCGTCGGCTCTTCTTTTCGTGTGTTAATAAGAACCCTAAAGAAGATCTATTTATACTCAAAGCATAAACAGGCTTCTAGAAGAATCGCTATCCGCAGACCACACAACAGAATTAGGGGTTCTGTTACAATTCGTCGGAATTTCACGGAAGATCATTCGTCGAGATTTCACGGGACAATCCGACGAATTCCGACGAATCACAACAGACGGCAACAATTGCCTAGTCAAGGCTCTCTGTGATAATTCGTCGAGATTCCACAGAATGACCCGACGAATCCCGACGAATTCCGACGAATCCAGACAGACGACAACACTTTGTCGAGTGAAGGATCTCTGTCACAGTTCGTCGAGTTTCCACGGAATGACCCGACGAATCCCGACGAATTCCGACGAATCCACACAGACGACAACACTTTGTCGAGTGAAGGATCTCTGTCAAAGTTCGTCGAGTTTCCACGGAATGACCCGACGAATCCCGACGAATCCGACGAATCCAATCCGTGTAAACCCGACGAATTCCGACGAATCATATCCGACGAATTCAGACAGCAACATTTGCTGGACTTCCCCATTCTATATGGTGATTGGTAACCTTTACCAACACAGTCAATCTTCCAACTTCTCCACATGCTCTTATGTGCGACCCTGCAGGCTCATATCGCGTTGGCAGTGAGATTACATGTTTGACCACTTCTAGATCACAATGGCAACTCCAACAGTCTCCCACTTGATCTTGAAAGTATCAAACCAAAAACCTCACAAACAATGAGCGGCATCTAGCAATGCATCATTGCTCCCCAAGCAATACGAGTTCATAACTCATAAGCCTTTATGACCAATGTTCCAGCGTTGTCTTTGTCCCTTTGTCCCTTACATCCGGAAAGAACTAGAGGTATGGACCGTGTCACCCTCTTAATAGCTCAATCCAAGTTTCTTGATCTAGAACGGACTTCCAGAGAATGGTGAGCTCAATATCACATATTGACTCAACCAAGCATGGCCATGCATTTCCCAGTCCAATTCCATCAAGGGGCCCATGGATGCAACTCCTGTTATATAGGAGGACAAATCCCATATCTACTCACACCCAAACACTCAAATGATTCGTAACGTACCCAACGACCACCCTTATCGTCAACCTTCTTCAAGGAAGACTTTAGATGACATCAAAGCACGCTCTTCCTCACTCGGTGAATGCTGTGACTTCAGGTCAAAGGACCACAACACCATTGTCAAATGAGACCTACTTGTGACACTTTTAAGTAACAATCCACAAAGTAGTCTCAGGTTGGGTCTGTCCAGTACAACTTGTTCACTAACAAGTACCCACGTGATGACTTGATATCACAATATCATGACCTGTGAGAACCGGTCATCAGTCAACACACATGCTAGTCTTAATGTATCATCATCACCCTTAGCTTCTACGATGATACCTCGACCAGGGACCTTTTAAGAATGAAGCTTCGAAATCATAGGCTCTCACATTCAAGTCTCGTACTTGATGTCCTATGGAAGCGAACATTCTAAGGGTATTTATCACGAATTTTATTCTATCATATAGAAACAGTATATCGTAATAAAAGAACTTGCCATTAATCGTAAAAAGAAATAATTGGTACACAATTCATCATATGAATAAATTTTAAACAGCCAACAGAATATTTATTTTACATGCAACCCACAAGACTCCCACTAGAGTTGATCATTCAGGTATCGTATACCCATTGATCTAGTATGACCATCATGCTTTCTCTGCGCGAGAGGCTTTGTCAGTGGATCTGCAATATTCTCCTCAGTCGGCACTCTGCAAATGTTCACATCTCCTCGTTCGACAATCTCACGAATAAGATGGAACCGCCGAAGTATGTGCTTGGAGCGCTGATGGGATCTAGGTTCCTTAGATTGTGCAATTGCACCATTGTTATCACAGTAGAGAACTACGGGACCAACAATGCTAGGAACTACATCTAGCTCGCCGATGAATTTCCTAATCCATACAGCCTCCTTCGCTGCATTAGCTGCAGCGATATACTCGGCCTCAGTTGTAGAATCAGCAACTGTCTCTTGCTTGGAACTCTTCCAGCTCACAGCTCCTCCATTCAGGCAAAACACAAACCCTGACTGAGACTTTGAATCATCCCTATCAGTTTGGAAGCTGGCATCCGTGTAACCACTTACAACGAGCTCTTCCTTTCCACCATACACCAAGAATACATCCTTAGTCCTTCTCAAGTACTTCAGGATATTCTTTACGGCTATCCAGTGACATTCACCGGGATCAGACTGATACCTGCTAGTCATGCTCAAAGCAAAAGAGACATCGGGTCGAGTACATAACATTGCATACATGATTGACCCAATTGCCGAAGCATATGGAATCAACTTCATGCGTTCCTTATCTTCACAAGATTTTGGACACTGGTCCTTAGAGAGATTCACACCATGAGACATGGGCAAAAATCCTTTCTTGGACTCAAGCATGTTGAACCGCTTCAACACCTTGTCAATGTACGTACTCTGGGTCAAACCCAGCAACTTCTTCGATCTATCTCTATAGATCTTAATACCGAGTATGTAAGTCGCTTCACCCAAGTCCTTCATAGAAAAACAGTTCCCTAGGTTGTTCTTAACAACTTTCAGGGTAGGTATGTCATTCCCGATCAGCAGTATGTCATCTACATACAATATCAGGAAGACAACAATGCTCCCACTGATTCGCTTGTAAACACACGGTTCATCCTCGTTCTTGACAAAACCAAACTCTTTGATCTTCTCATCAAAACAAAGATTCCAACTTCTAGAGGCCTGTTTCAGTCCATAGATGGACCTATTCAGCTTGCATATTTTAGTGGCTTCATTTGGGGATACAAAACCCTCGGGTTGTGTCATGTACACTTCCTCAAGGAGGTTTCCATTTAGGAAAGCCGTTTTGACATCCATCTGCCAGATCTCGTAGTCATAATACGCAGCAATAGCAAGCAATATCCTAATGGACTTTACCATGGCAACAGGGGAAAAGGTCTCATCATAGTCAACACCATGAATTTGCTTGAAACCCTTAGCCACCAGTCGCCCTTTGAATGTCTGTACATTCCCATCCATGTCGGTCTTCTTCTTGAAGACCCACTTGCACCCTATGGGTCGTACCCCTTCAGGTGGTTCCACCAAGTTCCAAACTTGGTGTATATACATGGAGTCCATTTCGGATTTCATATCCTCAAGCCATTTGTCGGAGTCCG
Organism: Dactylorhiza incarnata; assembly: GCA_033032865.1. Lineage (NCBI taxonomy): Eukaryota > Viridiplantae > Streptophyta > Magnoliopsida > Asparagales > Orchidaceae > Dactylorhiza > Dactylorhiza incarnata. The sequence goes on along the minus strand of JAWHQI010000009.1, from coordinate 9,823,939 downwards.
GTCCATTCATAGCCTCTTGGTAGGTTGCTGGTTCATCATCATGATCCATAAGCAACACATTACCTATTTGAGACACGAGAAATCCATATCTCTCAGGCTCAAATCTTGGTCTACCAGATCTACGTAGGACTTGTGTTTCGTGAGCAGGTTCTCTAGCTACAACATCTTGTAGTCCTGGCTCAGAATCCAACTCTGGTTCATTCACTATTTGTGGTTCTTGAACTTCTTCAAGTTCTACCTTTTGCGTCTTTCTTGATAAGAACTCTTTCTCCAAGAAGACACCCGTCCTTGCGACAAACACTTTGCCCTCAGACGGTAGGTAAAAGTAATATCCCTTCGTTTCCTTAGGATATCCCACCAGATAACACTTATCTGATTTGGGTTCCAGCTTGTCAGGCATTTGACGTCGTACGTATGCCTCACAGCCCCAAATTTTAATGAACGACATACTAGGACGCTTCCCAGTCCATATCTCATATGGTGTCTTTAGAACCGTTTTCGTCGGAGCGCGATTCAGTGTCATTGCAGCAGTCTCTAAAGCAAAACCCCAAAAGGAAACAGGCAAGTCTGCATGACTCATCATCGACCGTACCATGTCTAACAAAGTACGATTTCTCCTCTCAGACACACCATTATGCTGCGGTGTCCTAGGTGGAGTGAGCTGTGATACAATACCACACTCTTTCAGATGATCACGGAACTCATGACTCAGGTATTCGCCACCTCGATCAGATCGGAGTGCTTTAACCCTTTTACCCAATTGGTTCTCCACTTCATTCTTAAACTCTTTGAACTTTTCAAAGGTTTCGGATTTGCACTTCATAAGATACACGTATCCGTATCTACTGAAATCATCAGTAAATGTAACGAAGTAGAAATACCCACCTCTAGCCATAGAACTCATGGGTCCGCATACATCACTATGTACAACACCCAAGAGATCCTCAGCCCTCTCAGTATAACCAGTGAAAGGGGCTTTAGTCATCTTGCCTAATAAACAAGACTCACATCGCTCAAATGATTCATAATCAAATGAGTCCAATAGTCCATCTTTATGGAGCTTGGATATGCGCTTCTCATTTATATGGCCCAAACGACAATGCCAGAGATATGTAGGATTTGAGTCATTTGTTCTTAGTCTTTTATTATTATCTACATTATAGATCGGATGGTCCAGGTTCAAAACATAAAGACCATTAAACAATTGAGCTACAGCATAACAAACATCATTCTTAAATATAGAACAACAATTGTTCTTAATTATAAAAGAAAATCCAATCATGTCTAAGCATGAAATGGATATAATGTTTCTAGTTATGGCCGGAACATAATAACAATTATCAAGTTCTATTACAAGCCCACTGGGCAAAGAAAGACGGTAAACCCCTACGGCTACAGCAGCAACTCTTGCTCCATTGCCAACACGTAGGTCCACCTCTCCTTTACTCAGCAATCTCCTCCTTCCTAGTTCCTGCACATTTGTACAAATGTGAGAACCACATCCGGTATCCAATACCCAAGATGAAGGAGTAGAAAGGTTTATCTCTATAACATAAATATCCGAAGCGGAAGTCATACCTCCCTTCATTTTCTGCAGACCCTCAATGTACGAAGGACAATTCCTCCTCCAATGACCAGCCTTGCCACAGTGGTGGCATTTCCCTTCCTTCACGGTGCTCTTCTTTTTCAGCGCAGAAGATTTGGGCTCAAGATGTGACTTAGGTCCCACCTTCGTCTTCTTGAAGCCCTTGGCCTTACCCTTGCCTTTATGTACCATCAATATGGGACTAGCAGGCTTGGCCTTCTTCATATTTATTTCGGCAGTTCGCAACATGCCTAGGAGCTCGGGCAGTGTCTTGTCTATTTCATTCATGTTATAGTTCAAGACGAACTGCTCATAACTATCCGGCAACGATTGCAGGATAAGATCTGTGGCCAACTCTTGACCCAGAGGAAAACCCAGTCTCTCCAGGTTCTCTATATACCCAATCATCTTGAGTACGTGAGTACCAACTGAGTCTCGAGCTCCCATTTTGCACTGAAATAATGCCTTCGTGACATCGAACCTCTCTTGACGAGCTTGCCCTTGAAACATTTTCTTTAGGTGCTCGTCAATCTCCTTGCACCCCATGTTCTCGTGTTGCTTCTGAAGCTCAGAGTTCATGGTGGCAAGCATAAGGCACTCGACGTCTAAGGCGTCATCGGTATACTTCTTATAAGCATCCTTTTCAACACGGGACGAGTTCCCGGTCGGCACCTCGGGGGCTTCTTCTTCCAAGACGTAGAGCTTTCGCTCTTGCCTGAGAACAATTCTCAAGTTCCTATACCAGTCCATGTAATTCGTCCCACTAAGCTTGTCCTTCTCAAGGATAGCTCTTAGGGACAAGGTGGAATGTGAACCACTTGCCATGGAATTCTACAAGAATTCATGCAGAATCTAATTAGTACCAAAATTCCAAAATACAATTTATTTTAATTTGGACTTCAATTAAATACTCCCACTATTTTATTCAAATTGATGGCCCTCACTATCAATTCGGAGAGTCCATTGCGAGCTACTCTCTTAGTGGACAAGATCCGTATTTCACCAACACCACGAGTCCGCTTTGGCGTTCCTCTCATAATGCGGTTATTTAGGTAGGCAACGCTTGCCAATTGCATCCTCATGCAATTCTTGTATGGCTGGTGAATAACTCCTTATTCGCATCCATCATATGGAGCATGCCAACCCTATGCCTCTAGGCACTCAACCTTTGAGGTCACCTAGTTAAGTTAGACCCGATGTCGACAGTGGGATATCACAATTATCCGCTCGCACCCTTACCAAGATAGATTAATGCACCTTGCTTTGGCAAGCCCACACTTCATCGATCGAGGCAGGAAGAGTGTCATCCATCAGAAGGCATCCGAACACTTAATATTTGATGAAGGGAATTTTAAAGATAGGTTAACACTTAACCATGATCAATATTTGATCAAAGTGCACATCCACAGAAAAACAAGCTTTCTTAAATCCACATGCATCTCTTATTGTACAACCCCGATGTTCGCCACTCGCGCTCAAGGAGGCGAGCCCAGAGGGGCGAACCCTGATCTCCGGCGAGGTAGGTCAAGGAAGAGCAAGAGACTGCGCAGGCGAGCGAGCCCAGCGGAGGGGAGTTAACCAGCTTCCTTGAAGCTCGCCGAGGTGGCGCAGGCTCGCGAGCTCCACTCGCGAGGAAAGCCATTTTGGGGTGCGGATAGCCATCCTGGGGTTCGCCGACCCAGAGGCTCGCGAGGGCAGTGTATGCGAGCCCGACCGGTTAAGGAGGAAGCTCGCCAGGCGAGCCCGGAACCTCTTGGGGTACAGTTAGCCATTTTGGGGTACAGTTAGCCATTTTGGGGTGCGGATAGCCATCCTGGGGTTCGCCGACCCAGAGGCTCGCGAGGGCAGTGTATGCGAGCCCGACCGGTTAAGGAGGAAGCTCGCCAGGCGAGCCCGGAACCTCTTGGGGTACAGTTAGCCATTTTGGGGTACAGTTAGCCATTTTGGGGTGCGGATAGCCATCCTGGGGTTCGCCGACCCGGGGGTTCGCGAGCTCCGCTCGCGAGGGCAGTCGGCTTGGCCGGGTCGCGAGGAGCGAGCCCAACCATCCGAGGAAGGGGTCCGCTAGGTGAGCCCGCCTCGAGTGAGAGTTGATAATACCTCTGGAGTTCACCGACCCAGAGGCTCGCGAGCTCCACTCGCGAGGGAGGTCGCGAAGCGGGCTGGCTCGCCCCGTAGAGGTCCAGGAAGGGATTTTTACCAAGAGGCCCCCGGTGGTCTGCACCTAGCCTCTCTAAACAGCGGAGTTTGGTTGTTAGCAGACCAATCCGGGGTGCGGATAGTAAGACTGGACAGCGGGATTTGGCTATTGACAGACCACAAAACTGAAATCTATAAATAGACCTCAAAGGGCACCTTGGAAGAGGACGGTTCATTATCTGAGCTCTTCTCTCCCTAGGTCGCTTTGGTTTGGGCTCTCTAGCTCTCCAAGGTGCCCGAGTCTTAGCTTTGGCTTGGGAGGGGAAGCGCTCAACGATCTTCCGGGTTAGTGGAGGGACCTCCTCGCTGAGACTAGGGTCTTCGTTCTTTGCTCGAGTCGTCAATCTTACCTCTCCCGAGGGACCGGTAAGGGCTAGATGCCCCTCATTCCGGTGAGGGCCCCGAGCTCCACTCGAGACCGAGAAATCGGTTTCAACATTTTGGTGCGGTGAGCGTGGAGCGCGGCTGGTTCAAGAAAGTCCCAGAGAAGAGTTATGGCTGGAGATGAAGAGCAGGGCGAGGAGTTCGGCGAGACCCCTCAGGAGGCCATGGCTAGGATGTTCGCGGACTTCAGGAAGGAGGTGCTCGACACTTTGGGGTTCACGGTCACGGCTCTACGGAGCGAATTCGCGACCCCGGCACCTCAGGCGACCACTCCCACAACAACAGTCGGCGAGAAGGCACCAGGAGGAAGGGCTGGAAAAAAAGTTGCCATTGAACCAGGACATGACAGGGAAGGGCGAGTGTTGTTCGCCAGTCCGGCGAGCCCGGTGTTAGCGAGCTCCGCGCCGGCGAATTCGGTGCCGGCGAGCTCTGCCCCAGCGAGCACGACACAGGCGAGCGCACGCCAGGAAAATGCGACGACAGCCGGGGTGGTTCAGGCGAGCGTCGCCCTCGCGAGTGCGATCCCAAGCTTGGCGAGCGAGCTGGGTCCGCGAGCCGAGCGAGAGAAGATGGTAGGAGGGGGGAGCCCCTTCTGCGAGTTAGTGTTGTCTGCGCCCGTTCCGGCGGGATTCGGAGAATGGGATAGAGTGTACTACAATGGCAGAGATGACCCAGTTCAGCATCTGCAGTCTTTCGAGGACTCGGTCTCCATCAGGCCGATGTCCGATGCCTTCAAGTGTCGGCTCTTCGCCATCACTCTCAAGGAGAAGGCCAGGGACTGGTTTCATTCGCTTCCGGCAGGCTCCATCTACGCGTTCGAGGACCTGCGCCGTAGTTTCTTGTTGAGATTTTCAACTTCAAAGAGGAGGAAGAAGGACGCTGATTCCCTCTTCGCGGTGAAGCAGGAGTCCAGGGAGACGTTGGCTCAGTACGCGGATCGGTTCCAGGAGGAAGTGCAGCTCACCCAGGAGGTGCCCGGATTTGCACTTCAACTCGCCTTCATGGTCAGGTTGAAGGAAAGCTTCTTCAAGATGGCATTGAAAAGAAAGGCCCCCATCTCCTATGAGGAGCTGATGGAGAGGGTGGCGGAGGAAGTAGCAAGCGAAGAAGCCAACCCCGAGCTCACCAAGAGGCTGGCCAAGCTCGGTGAGCCAGAGGTGAGGCAGCAAGAGGTCAGAAGAAGAGAAGAGCCCCGGGCCCCGGAAGGGGGATGGAGGCCGCAGGGTGGAGGAGTGCAGGGGCAAGGAAGGGGTTATGGCCCAGGAAGGGGTAACCGTTTCGAGGGACAATGGAGACCCCCCCAGTTGGGGTGGAGGCAAGGCCCGATGCAGTTGCCTCCCCCACCTCAACAGGCCATGGCAATTGGCCGGGGAAGAGGAAGGGGAAGAGGAGAAGCGGAGGCGGCGGCCGCTAGGAGAAGAAGGAACAGGATAGCAGAGACCGGGGCAAGGGAAGCGGCGGTGCCCTATTGCATCTTCCACGATGTGGAAGGCCACTCCACGGACACCTGTCCGGAGTTCCTGGAGGTGAAGAGGGGCCGAGCACCCGCACCACCACCGCAGCAGCCGTTGAGGATCGTGGAGGTGGAACCTCGGGAGGAGGATGAAAGATGTGAGGACAGAGCAGATCTGGGGAACAGAGGAGGGATCGGAGTGATCCATGGGGGGGTAGGGGTGGAGGCGACCCGCAAGGCCAGTCTCCATACCATCTACCGCCGGAGCGTGGCGTCAACATCCACCGCTCCACCCCCGACCGAGAAAATTATTTTCACCCAAAAGGACATGCCAAGCTACGAAGACCCGTTCTGCGACGCGCTGGTCATCCAGACGGCGATCGAGAACTTCACCGTCTCCCGGATCCTAGTGGACAATGGGAGTTCGGTCAATGTCATCTTCAAGAAGGCATTCGACAAGATGGAGGTGGAGCCCAGAAGGGTGTTGGCCTCGGATGGCCCTCTGTTCGGATTTTCGGGAGAGAGGAAGGAAGTAGAAGGAGGGGTAGGGCTCCATGTGACCCTGGGTGGGCAGTCTCGGAACTGTCGCTTTGTCATAGTGGACGCCCCGAGCAGTTACAGCGCCATCTTCGGACGGCCACTCATCAGCGCGTTCCGTTGCGTCCCCTCCACTTTTCATCAGTGCCTCAAATTCAACGACGGAGGGGTCCAGGTGCGGGTCAGGGGGGATCCCAAGGTAGCAAGACAGTGCTACGTGACGGCTGTCAACACCATCTCCTGGATGGGAGAAGCCGAGGAATGGGATAAGGTGATGGAGGAGGTAGCCGAAGCTGGAGGTTTGGAGGTGGCTGAAGAGAAGAAGGGAGGTGAAGTTCATGTCCAGGAAGGGGTAGCTGAGGTACCCCGGACGGAGAGGAAGGGAGAAGAGAAGAAGGCCCAAGAGAGAAGGACGGAGGAGCTGATGGTGGTAGGGAAGGAAGTCAAGGAAGAGACTCAAGCTACCGCTTGTGCCGAGGAAGAGAAGGCTTGGGGGGAGCAGTCCCGGTTGGAGGCCGTGGACGAGGTCGTGGAGCTCGAGGTCGTCACCCGGCTGGGGGTGGTGGAAAAAGTCCGGGTCAGCGAAGGACTCAGCCCAGGAGATCAGGCGGAGATTCTAGCCTGCGTGCAACAGAACGTGGACGTCTTCGCTTGGAGCGCCGCCGAAATGCCCGGGATCGATGCAGATGTGGCGTGCCATCGCCTCAACCTCGACCCCGGTGCCCGCCCCATCCGCCAGAAGAGGAGAGCCGTCGCAGACAAGCTAGAAGGGCCCATCCGCGAGGAGGTGGGCAAACTCCTGCAGGCCGGATTTGTATCGGAGATCCAGTATCCAGGCTGGGTCTCCAACGTCGTTATGGTAAAGAAGGGTGGAGGTAAGTGGCGTATGTGTATCGATTTTTCACTTCTTAATAAAGCATGCCCGAAAGATTGCTACCCCTTGCCCAGAATCGACGCGCTGGTTGACTCAGCCGTCGGTTTTACTGTAATGTCCTTCTTAGATGCTTTTTCAGGTTACCATCAAATCCGCATGCATCCCCCGGACATTAAGGACGTTTCCTTCATCACGGGGGATGGATGTTATTGCTATAAGATGATGCCCTTCGGGCTCAAGAACGCAGGGGCAACATACCAAAGGATGATGGATAGGGTCTTCCGCGAACAGAAAGGAAGAAATTTAGAGGTCTATGTCGACGACCTCATGGTTAAGAGCCGAGACCTCGGCACCCACCTCCGAGACCTCGAAGAGACATTCGGGACCCTGCGGCGGTACAAGATGAAGCTCAATCCCTTGAAGTGTGTCTTCGGGGCAAGCCGAGGGAAGTTCCTGGGCCATTTGCTCACCCCCACGGGAGTGGAGCCCAACCCGGACAAAGTTAAAGCGGTGATGGAGTTAGAGTCGCCGAAGAACCCGAAGGAGGTCCAGAGCCTCACAGGGAAACTGGCTGGGCTCAGTAGATTCCTCTCCAAGGCGGGAGAGAAATGTGCACCTTTTTTCAAAGTACTGCGGGGAAACAAGAAGTTCGAATGGACCCCGGAGTGCGAGAGGGCCTTCCAAGCCCTGAAAGAACAGCTCACTCAAACCCCTCTACTCCAGGGACCGAGACCAGGAGAGGACCTATCTCTATACCTAGGGGTAGGATCCGAGGCAGTAAGTTCCGTGCTAATCCGAGAGGAGGGGAAGAAACAGTTCCCAATCTACTATGTTAGTCGAGTGCTGAAGAAGGCGGAACTCCGATACCCAATCCTAGAAAAGTTAGCCTTCGCCTTGGTGGTATCGGCCCGGAGGCTCCGGCCTTACTTTCAAGCCCATTCAATTAAAGTGGTGACCGACCATCCGCTCCGCAAAATCATGGAAGGGGTGGAACACTCAGGAAGGTTGGCAAAGTGGTCCGTGGAATTAAGCGAGTTCAATATCACCTTCGTACCCAGGACATCCATCAGGGCTCAAGCAGTGGCAGACTTCATGGCCGACTACGCGGCCGAAGTGGAGGAGCACGAGCCACCTTCCCCGGAAGCATGGAAGATGTTGGTGGACGGAGCGTCGGGAAAACACTCCTTCGGGGGGGGGGGGGGGGGGAATAGTCCTAGTGAGTCCTCAGGGGACTCGGATTGAGCAAGCCTTGAACATCCATTTTCCAATTACCAACAACCAGGCGGAGTACGAAGCAGTGATAGCGGGCCTTCGGCTAGCCCGGGAACTGGGTGTGCAGGACGTGGAGGTCTCCACAGACTCCATGGTGGTGGCATGCCAGATCAAAGGCGAGTTTGAAGCAAAGGATCCAACCCTCCTACTGTACCTGGAGAAGGTTAAGGGAGTCATCGGGCAGTTCCGCACCTTCTCAATCAAACACGTGCCGAGGGAGGAGAGCACCCAGGTGGACCCCCTAGCCAAGTTCGGTCCTCGAGCGGGGGGAACGACTTCGGAACTCTTCCGACCCTCCATCGAGGAGGGAGAGTCGATGGAAGTGGATCAGCAGGCCTCGTGGATGGATCCATTCATCACCTTCCTATCCTCCGGACAGTTCCCTGAAGAGGATGTGGACAAGAGGCGCTTCAGGTATAAGTCCGCCTATTACTCTTTGCATGCAGGGGGGCTATATAGAAAGACTCTCTCAGGACTTCTGGCTCGTTGTGTCTCCGAGGAAGAGGTCCCGAGGGTCCTGGAAGAAATTCACTCCGGGGAGTGCGGCAGTCACTCCGGGAGTCGGACCCTGGAAGGGAGGGTGTTGAGACAAGGCTACTTCTGGCCCACTCTCAGCAAGGATGCAGCAGATTTCACAAGGAAGTGTCAGAAGTGCCAACTCTATGCTCCGCTCCAGCTCCTTCCCGCTCAGAGGCTCCGGTCCATCACGGCTCCCTGGCCTTTCGCCATATGGGGGTTAGACCTGGTCGGCCCCTTTCCCCAAGCCAGCGGTCAGAGGAAGTTCCTGCTAGTCATGATCGACTACTTCTCCAAGTGGGTAGAGGCGAAGGCGCTAGCTAAGGTGACCTCTCAGGTTGTAAGGAATTTTGTGTGGGGGGAAATAATCTGCAGACATGGACTCCCTTTGGCCATAGTGACGGACAATGGGCCACAGTTCGCGAGTGAGGAGTTCGTCGGCTTTTGCACTCAGCTCGGCATCGACCTCAGGTTTGCCTCAGTCCACCACCCGAGGAGCAATGGGCAAGTGGAGGCGGCAAATAAGATAATCGTCAACCTGCTAAAAAAGAAAGTGGAAAACATACGAGGAAGTTGGGTGGAACAACTACCCTCCGTCCTCTGGGCCATGAGGACTACTCCGAACACCGCCACCGGGGAGACTCCATTCAAGCTCTCCCACGGGTCCGAGGCCGTTCTCCCCATAGAGTTCGAGGTGAAGACCCCCCGGGCGACCGCTGCATGCGAGGGGGATGAAGAATGGCTAGAGGGTAACAGTGCCGAGCAGAGGCTATCCCTGGACCTGGTGGAAGAACTCCGAGACTTAGCCACCATCAGGCAGGAAGAGGTCAAGAGGCGGATGGCTCGGTATTTTGACAAACATATCCGGGTCAAACACTTTCAGAAGGGGGACGTAGTCCTGAAGAAGGTCGATGCGGCCGGCAGAGGGGCCACAGTGGGTAAGCTTAACCCCAACTGGGAAGGCCCCTATGTCGTAAGCGAGGTGCTCAAGTCGGGGGGGTATCACCTCCGGGATGTGGAAGGGATACCCCTTGACCGAGCTCGAAGTGGGGATGATTTGAAACGATTCTACCCTTAAAAACTTTATTATGTCATTCAATCATTATCTTACTTTCGTTCGTTGTGTTTCTGACTGCTGCTGTGCCAAGGTTAGATATGATAGTGCTGGAATGCCCCAGATCGATTCCGCTCCCGGGCTTTCACCTAGACGGGGGGTTCTGGTTGATCTCTGGAGAGGCTGGCAAGGTTGGATATGATGGTGCTGGAATGCCCCAGATCGATTCCGCTCCCGGGCTTTCACCTAGACGGGGGGTTCTGGTTGATCTCTGGAGAGGCTGGCAAGGTTGGATATGATAGTGCTGGAATGCCCCAGATCGATTCCGCTCCCGGGCTTTCACCTAGACGGGGGGTTCTGGTTGATCTCTGGAGAGGCTGGCAAGGTTGGATATGATAGTGCTGGAATGCCCCAGATCGATTCCGCTCCCGGGCTTTCACCTAGACGGGGGGTTCTGGTTGATCTCTGGAGAGGCTGGCAAGGTTGGATGTGTTGGTGCTGGAATGCCCCAGATCGATTCCGCTCCCGGGCTTTCACCTAGACGGGGGGTTCTGGTTGATCTCTGGAGAGGCTGGCAAGGTTGGATACGATGGTGCTGGAATGCCCCAGATCGATTCCGCTCCCGGGCTTTCACCTAGACGGGGGGTTCTGGTTGATCTCTGGAGAGGCTGGCAAGGTTGGATATGTTGGTGCTGGAATGCCCCAGATCGATTCCGCTCCCGGGCTTTCACCTAGACGGGGGGTTCTGGTTGATCTCTGGAGAGGCTGGCAAGGTTGGATATGTTGGTGCTGGAATGCCCCAGATCGATTCCGCTCCCGGGCTTTCACCTAGACGGGGGGTTCTGGTTGATCTCTGGAGAGGCTGGCAAGGTTGGATATGTTGGTGCTGGAATGCCCCAGATCGATTCCGCTCCCGGGCTTTCACCTAGACGGGGGGTTCTGGTTGATCTCTGGAGAGGCTGGCAAGGTTGGATATGTTGGTGCTGGAATGCCCCAGATCGATTCCGCTCCCGGGCTTTCACCTAGACGGGGGGTTCTGGTTGATCTCTGGAGAGGCTGGCAAGGTTGGATGTGTTGGTGCTGGAATGCCCCAGGTCGATTCCGCTCCCGGGCTTTCACCTAGACGGGGGGTTCTGGCTAACCCCTGGGAAGGCTGGCAAGGCTAGCAATAAGAGTCAAGGACTAAGATAACAGGTTGGAATACTAGTCAGGGAATCTCAGCTCACGGGATGACTATCCATACTCACTAAAGTTAGGCTCGCCGGGCAGTGCTCGCGAGCGGTGATAACCCGGGCTCGCGAGACCCGTTGAAAAGAAAACCTCGGCGAGGCGAGCCCAGGCGCGCACGCTCGCGAACTCTCTGGGAGCACCATCACGTGACGATTAGTTATGAGGTTGGAAAAGAAATCCACGAGAAGAAATAAACACAAGCATGATCATAAAGGTTAACAAAAAGTTATAACTATATGTTCGGCAGCGATCTCGCCAGCCCAAAAATGATATACATTTGCGAAAAGGGGGAAAGAAGAAAAGAATTCATCCTAGAGGGCCCTCGCCGTCTTTGCGAGTCCCCAACCAGGGCGCCATGGCGAAGAGGTCCGGACAAACGTCTTCCGCTGTGAACTCCATCGCGTCCTCGGCTAGCAGGCTTGCATCCTTGAGGGTAGTGAAAACAAGGTTGGCGACCTCCTGTGCATCCCGCCTCCTCTGCTCCTCACTTTCGGCAGCCCTCTGTTGAGAGCCGACTCGCCCAGGAGAGGGAGGTAGCACGCCGCGAACCAGCTCATCCACTCGAGCCTTCAACATAATGTTCTCCAACTCCAGCTCGCCGTTGCGAGCGAGGAGCTTGGTGGCCACGTCGGCATCCTGAGCATCAAGCGGGTTAGGGGAAGGCCAGAGATCGTAAACAGCAAAGAAAAGAAACTCGGGGGTCGCGTACCATCTTGCCCTGCATCCCGGCGAGAAGGGTTTCCGTCGCTTCTTCTTTCTCCTTGAGGCCCTTGATTTCCTCGCGAGCCTCCTTCAGCTCTTTCTTGTACGCGCGAATGTCCCTGTCCGCCTGCAGATATCGACGCCCCGCCATATGTGCGAGCTCCGTCGAGCGGAATTGGGCTCGCATTTCTTCATAGACCAACTGTCTGGGCCCCATCTCTTTGTAAGCGGCGGCGTCCTCGCGGCCATATAAGCCGAAGGAGATGGAGAACGCCTCCTCCCCGGCCTTGCCAAGCTCCACCCAGGAAGGGTGAAGGGTAGAGCAGGAAATTCGGTTGGCATTGGGGTCCCAGGCGAGCAGGGGCTCGCCAAGGAGGTCGGAGACTTTCTCGCCTAGACCAAAGTTCCTGTGACCTTTGGGTTGAGGGGTCACGGAGGAACTCCCAGCACCCTGGTTCACCAGGGGGTCAAGCTTTTCCGCAGGGGAAGGAGGCGAGCCGTCGGTCTCGCTCAGGTAGACGACTGCGCTCTTATCCTTAATAGCGGAGGTCTTTCCTTTCAGCTTCTTGGAGGATCGCGAACTCGGCTGACTCGCAGAAGGGGGCCGCTTCTTGCCGGACCCGACGGCGGGAAGGTCGCGGCAAGCCTCCGCCGCCGCGGTCGCGAGAGTATCCACCGTGAGGGTGATGCCCTGCGCGTGCGGGGGATTGACGGGGACCTCGCGCTCACCTGTAAAGTAAGCGTTATACGATGAAGAAAGGGAAAAGAAAGTGAGGCGCGAGCGAACCCTACCTTCCCCTTGAGGAACGGGGAGTAACGAATCGACGCTGCGCCGCAGATAGGCGACTTCGAAGTTCTTGCCGGAGAGGTATTGGAGGAGTTTGGCGTCGGCGCCGCCCAGCGAGCTCGGAGGGCGGTAAGTGGCGTCATCCCGCTGGATGGGGGTGAAGTGGAGGTTGCCGAAGGGTCCTTTCACTAGGAGGAACTTCTGGGTCCAATAGTGGCTCTTGTTCACCGTCTCGCAGACGGTGACGTGCTGGCTCGCGAAATAGGTAGTCCCATCTCGGAAGGCGCGGAAAGAAAATACTTTGCGGAAGACGAGGAGGCTGAACTCGATCCTCTCTTCCCGCAGATAACAGGCGAACGCGACAATGTCCGCGATCGCATTTGGGGTCAACTGGCTCGGCAACACCCCATAATACCGCAACACCTACAAAGAACGATGAGAAAGTTGCGATAGCGAACACGAGGCAGCGAGAAGGTCAGGCGAAATACCTGACGGATTTCAGGCCACAGAGGGAGTCGCAACCCATTCTCAAAATGCGCGATGGGGATCGCGAGCTCGTCAGCCTCGGTCTCGTTTAAGGTGGAGTTCTCGCTTGGACAGCGAGCCGAGTAACCCTCCGGGAGATAGCGGTCCACCGCGAGCTTATACTCCTCGGCTGTGATGTTCGCGCAGTAGAACTCGTGGGCTTGAAACGCTGAGGCGCATTTGGACCGCCCCTCGCTCTCGCCGTCCGCTCCCACTTGCTGATTCGTCCGCATCGAGTCAGGAAAAGACAGCCTACGAGCAGCGAACGCGAACGCGATCTTGCGAGAACGGAGATGAGCGTAGGCGCGAGAAGACGGGAGAAATAAATGCGACGGGTAGAAGACTGAATCCAAACAATTTATAGAGGGCTCTGATGGGCACGGGAATCGAAGCGTCAGGAGTGCGGATAACGGAAACAAAGTAAAATCCAACCCGATAGTATAGTAGTCCTGCGAACCCAAGCTCGCCGCGGCCAGCCTGCGAGGAAAAAGGGTCTATGCCTAGCGTTGCATAAAAACAAACGCTCCACGAGGGCGAACGTATCAAACACAGCGAACGGACTAAACAAACCACAGGCACACCGCCGAAACAAATAGAATAATAAAAGAAAAACGATAAAAGGCGAGTCACGATAGACTCGCGAGTATTGCCACACCAAATATTGTTCATACAGACGTAATAAAAGAAGCAAAAACAGCGGGATGGTAGCATTCAACTCGCGGCGGTCTCAGGAGTAAGGAAGCCACTTCCAGTGACCCCGGCCTCGCTTCCCCGCACGCGGCGGCACTCTCGGATAATGGTAGTCGCGAAGCGCTTTAAACTCGCGCAAGATCAGGTGCGCTTGCTCCTCGCCCCGCGAGATGTGCACGCCGGGTGAGGTAACATCGGCGCGAGGCACCGGCTCCGCCTCGGCGATCAAGCGCGCATTCGCGTCCTCCAACACGGCGAATCTCTCGTCAAAGGCAGCCCGATCCGCGTCATACCGCTCTTCCAACTCGCGTAACATCATGCCGTGCTTCTGAAGCACCTCGGACACCCGGCTTTTCATCCGCACGGGGTCACCAGGGTCACCCAAGAAATCTTCAATCTGGCTGGGCGAAGGCGGTGGTGACATCTCCATCCTCCCGTGCTCTGACTCAGGGGAGGCCCCTGGAATTTCAGCGGAGAGAGTTAGTAGGATCTGAAGGCAAACAAGAGATGGGAGCTCGCGAAAACATGCCAACCTGGCGAGGAGGGGGACTCGCGATGGGGCTTGCACGAGGACTCCGGCCGACCCCGGAAGTTTTCGCGGAATCCCGAGACGTGGGGTTTCCCCAGACCAGGAGGGTATACCGCCCTCTCCGCGACTTTGACACCGTCGAGAAGCGAGCCGCCTGGGCTTCGCTTCCCCATCAGACCGAAGCCAGGGGTCACCACGCTAACCTTAGGCGGGATCGGCGAGTTCGCCGGTGTAGAGCTTTTCTCCTTGGGGCTCGCCGAGGGGGTACCTACATGGACCACAAACGCGTAGATACCGCCTGGACTTATGCAGGAATAAGGGAGGAGGCGAGCGACTTACGAGGTTGCGAGAGAGGCGCTCGTTGGGACGAGGTCCCGACCCCAGCATCTAGCGATCCCAGCTTCGCGGGGGACGAAGCAGGGGAAGTGGTCAGCGCGAGGCTCGCCATGCGGTCCTCGGGTGGAAAATTCTGCGAAGAGGAAGAGAATGAGCAAGGAGTCGATGAAAAGGCTTTGGGCAAAGGATACCTGTTGTGCAAGCTCGGTATTCGGCAGAGGGGACGAGTCAAGTGGCGATGTCGCGTCCTCCTCCGGCGACCTCCTAACCGACTTAGCTTTCTTAGTCTGGGGGGAAGAAGAGGCGGCAGGGTTGAATATCCAGGCGTTGTGCTCGGCGGCCCGAGCTTTCGCCATCTCCCTGGAAGCCTTCAGCCGCTCCAACGCGCTCTGCTTGGAAGACATCCAAAAGGAAGAAGGATTTCGGCGAGGAGGAAGGGGAAGGAAAGGCTCGATCACTAGCCACGGTGGACGGTATTTATAGTTTCAGGCATGGGGCCCACCGGAAAGATTCCCGCCACGTCAGCAGAATCAGCGAACATCAGGGGTTGGATGTATCTTCGCGAGCTTAGGGCAACCTCGCGAAGAGCGGGTATTGTGTACAACCCCGATGTTCGCCACTCGCGCTCAAGGAGGCGAGCCCAGAGGGGCGAACCCTGATCTCCGGCGAGGTAGGTCAAGGAAGAGCAAGAGACTGCGCAGGCGAGCGAGCCCAGCGGAGGGGAGTTAACCAGCTTCCTTGAAGCTCGCCGAGGTGGCGCAGGCTCGCGAGCTCCACTCGCGAGGAAAGCCATTTTGGGGTGCGGATAGCCATCCTGGGGTTCGCCGACCCAGAGGCTCGCGAGGGCAGTGTATGCGAGCCCGACCGGTTAAGGAGGAAGCTCGCCAGGCGAGCCCGGAACCTCTTGGGGTACAGTTAGCCATTTTGGGGTACAGTTAGCCATTTTGGGGTGCGGATAGCCATCCTGGGGTTCGCCGACCCAGAGGCTCGCGAGGGCAGTGTATGCGAGCCCGACCGGTTAAGGAGGAAGCTCGCCAGGCGAGCCCGGAACCTCTTGGGGTACAGTTAGCCATTTTGGGGAACAGTTAGCCATTTTGGGGTGCGGATAGCCATCCTGGGGTTCGCCGACCCGGGGGTTCGCGAGCTCCGCTCGCGAGGGCAGTCGGCTTGGCCGGGTCGCGAGGAGCGAGCCCAACCATCCGAGGAAGGGGTCCGCTAGGTGAGCCCGCCTCGAGTGAGAGTTGATAATACCTCTGGAGTTCACCGACCCAGAGGCTCGCGAGCTCCACTCGCGAGGGAGGTCGCGAAGCGGGCTGGCTCGCCCCGTAGAGGTCCAGGAAGGGATTTTTACCAAGAGGCCCCCGGTGGTCTGCACCTAGCCTCTCTAAACAGCGGAGTTTGGTTGTTAGCAGACCAATCCGGGGTGCGGATAGTAAGACTGGACAGCGGGATTTGGCTATTGACAGACCACAAAACTGAAATCTATAAATAGACCTCAAAGGGCACCTTGGAAGAGGACGGTTCATTATCTGAGCTCTTCTCTCCCTAGGTCGCTTTGGTTTGGGCTCTCTAGCTCTCCAAGGTGCCCGAGTCTTAGCTTTGGCTTGGGAGGGGAAGCGCTCAACGATCTTCCGGGTTAGTGGAGGGACCTCCTCGCTGAGACTAGGGTCTTCGTTCTTTGCTCGAGTCGTCAATCTTACCTCTCCCGAGGGACCGGTAAGGGCTAGCTGCCCCTCATTCCGGTGAGGGCCCCGAGCTCCACTCGAGACCGAGAAATCGGTTTCAACACTTATGTGCACAACATAAGACTATCAACCTTTGATAGACGAAAAGGCTAAATCTGGACATTTAGAACTCTTCCAAATCTTCAGATTTACATGCATTGGACAAAGGCAAAGACAACTCGACTTAAAGCAGTAGACAAGCTCGTCTCTCATTGTTGGATTCAAAATCCAAAACAATAGAAGGGTTCATTAACCACTTGAGGGACGGTTACTGCTAAGGAGACAACAATTTCTAACAGTTAGAAATGACCACGAAATCCCAGACGTTCCTGGCGGGGTTCCAAGACCCCTTTTTAAAATCATCAACATTTGATGTTCCAGGAAGAAATCTTGACATTTAGAACGCTTCTAAATACCTAGATTTGCACGTACTGGAATAACCAAACTTCTGAAACAAAATTCATGACCAGAACCTGGCTCTGATACCACTGTTGGGTTTTTCTAGAACCATACATCAGATGTAGGCGCAGCGGAAATAAACAGAAACAACCCAAAAATGCTTGGATCGGCCATGAATGTTGAATCAAGAAGTTAATAAAATACTAGGTAAAAATTACCTCAATGGGGTTGGATCAAATCCAACCAAGATGCTCCAAGAGTTGATTCCTGTCGGTGGCAAGAAGAGTTCTCACGTAGAATTATGTCTACGTCTCTACAGAAGTCCACACGAGCCGGGAGAACGCCAAATCACGTCGCACGCAACTCGGAAGGAAGAACGGCTGCACCTTGCACTTCCACGAACTGCTAGGTTCGCTCCAGGAAGAACAATGACGGCGACGATCGCCGGAGAAGGGGTCGGCGGAGGCGAACGAACGACGGAACACTTCCGTCTAGGGTTCTATCGGAACTTCTTCCGTCGAGGGCGAGCGGAACCCTTCCGTCGGCTCTTCTTTTCGTGTGTTAATAAGAACCCTAAAGAAGATCTATTTATACTCAAAGCATAAACAGGCTTCTAGAAGAATCGCTATCCGCAGACCACACAGCAGAATTAGGGGTTCTGTTACAATTCGTCGGAATTTCACGGAAGATCATTCGTCGAGATTTCACGGGACAATCCGACGAATTCCGACGAATCACAACAGACGGCAACAATTGCCTAGTCAAGGCTCTCTGTGATAATTCGTCGAGATTCCACGGAATGACCCGACGAATCCCGACGAATTCCGACGAATCCAGACAGACGACAACACTTTGTCGAGTGAAGGATCTCTGTCACAGTTCGTCGAGTTTCCACGGAATGACCCGACGAATCCGGACGAATTCCGACGAATCCACACAGACGACAACACTTTGTCGAGTGAAGGATCTCTGTCACAGTTCGTCGAGTTTCCACGGAATGACCCGACGAATCCCGACGAATCCGACGAATCCAATCCGTGTAAACCCGACGAATTCCGACGAATCATATCCGACGAATTAAGACAGCAACATTTGCTGGACTTCCCCATTCTATATGGTGATTGGTAACCTTTACCAACACAGTCAATCTTCCAACTTCTCCACATGCTCTTATGTGCGACCCTGCAGGCTCATATCGCGTTGGCAGTGAGATTACATGTTTGACCACTTCTAGATCACAATGGCAACTCCAACAATCACATCATTTTAACTGCAAAACCCTTATATTTAAAGTGACCTAATGGTATTTTCTACACTTATACTACGCCTAGACATGAGCATATCATTTACCTTATGTCCTTTCATCACGTGCATATAGGACCTTAAAATGAGTCAAATCAAGTACTTTCCGCTGCAAATATAATATATTTTTTTTCTTGGTGGACTAGTTGATCCACGAGCTGAGAGACACAGTTCTTCCCCTAAAACTCTAATAAATGGTTCCCAAATGATAAATTTCCATGTGATCATGTTTTGAATTAATAAGTAAGAGGTTTCCGCCTGAGCGTCTGCAGTTGTCTCCTGCATGACGTGGCATCATGACGCGTATTTTCTCTTACTCTGATATTCTTAAATTCTGAGAAAATGCGGGTTGTGACAGCTACCTCCATGCTTCCAGCTTCGGCCGCCTCCTCCATCATCCTATCCCACTCCTCAGCTTCTCCCATCTAGGAGATGGTGTTGACAGCCATTACGTAGCATTGTCTTGCCACCTTGGGATCCCCCCTGATCCGCACTTGAACCCCTCCGTCGTTGAACTTGAGGCACTGATGAAAGGTGGAAGGGACACAGTGGAACGCACTGATGAGTGGCCATCCGAAGATAGCGCTGTAACTGCTTGGGACGTCCACAATGACAAAACAACAGTTTCGGGACTGCCCACCCAGGGTCACATGAAGCCCTACTCCCCCTTCTACTTCCTTCCTCTCCCCTGAGAATCTGAACAAAGGGCCATCTGAGGCCAACACCCTCCTTGGCTCTACCTCCATCTTGTCAAACGCCTTCTCGAAGATGACGTTGACCGAACTTCCATTGTCCACTAGGATCCGGGAGACGGTGAAGTTCTCGATCGCCGTCTGGATGACCAGCGCGTCGCAGAACGGGTCCTCGTAGCCTGACATGTCTTTCTGAGTGAAAATGATTTTTTCGGCCGGGGGTGGGGCGGTGGATGTCGAATCCACGCTTCGGCGGTAGATGGTATGGAGGCTAGCCTTGCGGGTCGCCTCTATCCCTACCCCCCATGGATCACCCCTATCCCTCCTCTACTCCCCATATCGGCTCTATCCTCACACCTTTCCTCCTCCTCCTCTCGAGGTTCAACCTCCACGATCCTTAATGGCTGCTGCTGTGGTGGCGCGGGTGCTCTACCCCTCTTCACTTCTAGGAAATCCGGACAGGTGTCCGTTGAGTGGCCTTCCACATCATGGAAGATGCAATATGGCACCGCCACTTCCCTTGCCTCGGCCTCTGCCACCCTATTCCTTCTTCTCCTAGTGGCCGCCGTTTCCGCTTCTCCTCCCCTTCCCCTTCCTCTTCCTCTTCCTCGTCCAATCGCCATGGCCTGCTGGGGAGGGGGAGGCACTTGCATCAGACCTTGCCTCCACCCTAACTGGGGGGGCCTCCATTGACCTCCGACATGGTTACCCCTTCCTGGGCCGTGACCCCTTCCCTGCCCTTGCACTCCTCCCCCTGCGGCCTCCACTCTCCTTCCGGGGCCCGGGGTTCTTCCCTTCTCCTGACCTCCTGCTGCCTCACCTCCGGCTCACTGAGCTTTGCTAGCCTCCTGGTGAGCTCCGGATTGGCTTCCTCACTTGCGACTTCCTCCGACACCCTCTCCATCAGCTCTTCAAAGGAGACGGGGGCTTTTCTCTTCAACGCCATCTTAAAGAAACTCTCTCTCAACCCGACCGTGAAGGCGAGTTGGAGTGCAAACCCAGGCATCTCCTGAGTGAGTTGTACTTCCTCCTGGAACCGATCGGCATACTGAGCCAGCGACTCCCTGGGTCCCTGTTTTACTGCGAAGAGGGAATCAGCATCCTTCTTCCTCTTTTTTGAGGTCGAGAACCTCAGCAAGAAACTTCGGCGCAAATCTTCGAACGAGTAGATTGACCCTGCAGGGAGATGATGGAACCAGTCCCTGGCCTTTTCCTTGAGGGTGACGGCAAAGAGCCGACACTTGAAGGCATCTGACATCGGCCTGATGGAGACCGAGTCTTCGAAACTCTGCAGGTGTTGGACAGGGTCATCTCTACCGTTGTAGTACACCCGGTCCCATTCTCCAAATCTCCCAGGGACGGGTGCGGAAAGCACCAGTTCGCAAAAGGGGCTCCCCCCACCTGTCACTCTTCCCGCCTCCACTCGTCCCCCAAGCTCGCTCGCCAAACTTGAGCTCGCCGGGACTGTGCTCGCGAGGGCGGTGCTCGCCTGAACCAACCCGAAAGTCGTCGCTTCCTCTTGGCGTGTACTCGCCAGTGACGCGCTCGCTGGGATGGAGCTCGCCAGCGCTGAGCTCGCCGGCACGGAGCTCGCCGGGCTGGCGAACAGCACCCGACCTTCCTGGCTCTGGCCTAAGCCGACGACAACTTCTTTTTCGGCCCTTCCTCCTGGTGCCCTCTCGCCGATTGCTGTTGGTGGTGTGGTCGCCTGAGGTTCCGGGGTCGCGAACTCACTTCGCAGAGCTGTGACGGCGAACCCCAAGGTGTCGAGCACCTCCTTTCTGAAGTCCGCGAACATCCTCGGTGTTACCACCTGCGGTGGCTCGCTGAACCCCTCGCCTTGATCCTCATCTCCCGCCATAACCCTTCTCTGGAACTTTCTTGAACCAGCCACGCTCCACGCTCACCGCACCAAAATGTTGAAACCGATAAATCGGTCTCAAGTGGAGCTCGGGGCCCTCAACGAATTGAGGGGCAGCTAGCCCTTACCGGTCCCTCGGAAGAGATAGGCAGATAACTCGGACAAAGAACAAGGACCCTAGTCTTAGCGAGGAGGTCCCTCCACTAACATGGAAGATCGTTGAGCGCTTCCCCTCCCAAGCCAAAGCTAAGACTCGGGCACCTTGGAGAGCTAGAGAGCCCAAACCAAAGCGACCTAAGGAGAGAAGAAGGCTCAAAGATTCTGAACCGGTCCTCTTCCAAGGTGCCCTTTGAGGTCTATTTATAGATTTTAGTTTTGTGGTCTGTCAATAGCCAAATCCCGCTGTCCATTCTTACTATCCGCACACCGGATTGGTCTGCTAACAGCCAAACTCCGATGTTCGGAGGGGCTACCCGCAGACCACCAGGGGTTTTTTTGGTAAAAGACCACCCTAGGTGCCGGCGAACCAGAGACCCCTGACCTGTCCAGCGAACACGGGGCTCGCCAAAAGATCTGGCTGGCTCGCCTAAGCCGTCTAGCGAACTCCTCCTACCGGCTGACTCGCCTGCCGAACCGCTCCTTAGCGGGCCGAGCTCGCCAAAACGGCTAACTGTACCCCAGAAATGGCTATTTGTACCCCAAGGTCCCGGACCTGCCTAGCGAGTTCCTCCGACCAGCTGGCTCGCCTGCCTCTACGACTCGCCTGCCGAACCGCTCCGTAGCGGGTCGAGCTCGCCAAAACGGCTAACTGTACCCCAGAAATGGCTATTTATACCCCAAGGTCCCGGACCTGCCTAGCGAGCTCCTCCGACCGGCTGGCTCGCCTGCCTTTAGGGTCTCTCGCTCTTCTTGGGCTCCCCCCGCCTGGCTAGCCCCGCCTGGCTCGCCCATCCTCGACTTGCTCCCTTGGGTACGCAAACCAAGGATCCTTCCAGGCGAACATCGGGGTTGTACATTCATCATGGGGGATGGAAGTTATTGTTATAAGATGATGCCCTTTGGGCTCAAGAATGCAGGGGCCATTTACCAACGAATGACGGACAGGGTCTTCCGAGAGCGGAAGGGAAGAAACCTGGAGGTCTATGTTGATGATCTCATGATAAAGAGTCGGGACCTCGAGTCTCACCTCCAAGACCTTGAAAAGACCTTTGAGACCTTGCGAAAGTACAATATGAAGCTCAACCCCCTGACGTATGTCTACGGGTCTAGCTGGGGATAGTTCCTGGGTCACTTGCTCACCCCAGCGGGGGTGGAGGCTAACCCAGATAAGGTTAAAGCAATCATGGAGTTGCAGTCGCCAAGAAACTCGAAGGAGGTTCAGAGCCGCACGGTAAAATTGGTTGAACTCAGTAGCTTCCTCTCCAAGGCGGGTGAGAAGTGTGCACCCTTTTTCATGGTGCTAAGGGGAAACAAAAAGTTTGAATAGACCTCAGAATGTGAGGAAGCGTTCCAAGCTCTAAAAGAGCAACTCACCCAGACTCCTCTACTCCAGGGACCAAGACAAAGAGAGGATCTATCCCTATACATGGGGGTAGGATCCGAAGCAGTAAGTTCGGTGTTGGTTCAGGAAGAAGGCAGGAGGCAGTTCCCCATCTACTACGTTAGCCGAGTGCTAAGGAAGGGGGAGCTACGATACCCAATTTTAGAAAAGTTAGCCTTCGCTTTGGTGAATTCGTCCCAGAAGCTCCGGCCATACTTCCAAACGCACTCAATAAAAGTGGTGACCGGCCACCCGCTTCGCAAAGTCATGGAAGGGGTGGAGCATTCGAAGAGGCTAGCAAAATGGTCTGTGGAGCTGAGTGAGTTCGACATCGCGTTTGTGCCTAGGATGTCGATCAAGGCACAAGCGGTGGTAGACTTCATGGCGGACTACGCAACCGAAGTGTGGGAGCATGAATCACCTCCCCCAGTGGCATGGAAGATGCTGGTGGATGGTGCGTCAGGGAAGCACTCCTATGGGGGAGGAATCATCCTGATAAGCCCCCATGGGACTAATATCAAGCAAGCCTTAAGCATCCATTTCCAATTACCAACAACCAGGCCCAGTACGAGGCAGTGATAGCGGGCCTGCGGCTGGCCCGGGAGCTGGGAGTACAAGACGTGGAGGTCTCAATGGACTCCATGGTGGTGGCATGCCAAGTCTGGGGAGAATTTGAAGCAAAGGAGCCGACCCTCCAACACTACCTAGAGAAGGTCAAGGGGGTCATCGGTCTATTTCGCACTTTCTCCATCAAGCATGTGCCAAGGGAGGAGAGCACTCTAACGGACTTATTAGACTGGTTTGGTCCCCGAGCTGGGGGGATGGTATCAGGACTCTTCCGACCTTCCATCGAGGAAGGAGAGCTGATGGAGGTGGATCAGCGAGCATTATGGATGTTCCCTTCGTCACCTTCCTGGCATCGGGAATGTTCCCTGAAGGGGACCTGGATAAACGACGCTTCAGGTATAAGTCGGATTATTATTCCTTGCATGCAAGAGGACTCTACAGGAAGACACTCTCGGGACTCCTGGCCCATTGTGTATCAGAGGATGAGGTCCCGAGAGTCCTTGAAGAAATCCACTCGGGAGAATGCGGCAGTCACTCCAGGAGCCGAACCTTGGAAGGTAGAGTGTTCAGGAAAGGCTATTTTTGTCCCACCCTCAGCAAAGATGCAGTGGTGTTCACAAGGAAATCTTCAAAGTGTCAGCTCTATGCTCATCTCCAACTCCTCCCAGCTCAGAAGCTCTGGACCATCACAGCTCTGTGGCCCTTCGCTATATGGGGTTTCGACCTGGTAGGCCCTTTCCCGCAAGCTAGTGTCCAAAGGAAGTTTCTATTGGTAATGATCGATTATTTCTCCAAGTGGGTAGAAGTAAAAGCGCTGGCCAAGGTAACGTCCTAAGTGGTAAGAAATTTTATGTTGCCTGAGATAATTTGCAGGCACTGGCTCCAACTGGCCATAGTGACGGACAATGGACCACAATTTGCCAGCGAAGAGTTTGTTAGTTTCTGCACCCAACTCGTCGTCGACCTCAGTTTCTCATCGGTCCACCACCCGAGAAGTAATGGTCAAGTGGAGGCAGCGAACAAGTTAATTGTAAACCAACTCAAGAAAAAAGTGGAGTATCTCAGGGGCAACTGGGTGGAGCAGCTGCCCTTGGTCCTCTGGGCCTTGAGGAATACTCCGAATACCGCCACCAGGGAGACTCTGTTTAAATTCTCTCACGGGTCTGAGGCCATCCTCCTAATAGAGTTTAAGGTAAAAACCCCCAGGGTGGTCGCCGCGGGCGAAGGGGGTGACAAATGTCTAGTGGAAAATGATGCACAACAAAGGTTGTCTCTGGACCTGATAGAAGTGCTCCGAGACCTCGCTACTGTTCGGCAGGATGAAGTCAAGAGGTGGATTGCCAGGTACTTTGATCAACATATCAGAATAAAATAGTTCAAGAGAGGAGACTTGGTCCTGAAGAAGGTAGATGCGGCGGGGAGAGGAGCCGCTGTAGGTAAGCTTGAGCCCAACTGGAAGGGGCCTTACATTGTAAGCGAAGTGCTCAAGTCAGGAGGGTACCACCTCCAGGATGTGGAAGGGATACCCCTTGGCCGAGCAAGAAGTGGGGACGATTTGAAAAGATTCTATCCTTAAAAACTTTTGTAACTAACTTATTGTGTGTTTCATTCTCCATACATAGATTCTAAAGTCGTTTTTGAGCAGGTAACAATTATTGGTGCTGGAAAGCCCCAGATCGATTTCGCAGTCGGGATCTCATAGACGGTTGGTCATGTTGATCTATGGAGAGGCTGGCAAGTGGCAAGTTCTTTGGTGCTGGAATGCCCAGATCGATTCTGCTGTCGGGCTCTCAAAGACGGTGGGTCAGGTTGATCTCTGGAGAGGCTGGCAAGTGGCAAGTTCTTTGGTGCTGGAATACCCCAGATCGATTCCGCTATCGGGCTCTCATAGATGGTGGGTCAGGTTGATCTCTAGAGAGGCTGGCAAGTGGTAAGTTCTTTGGTGCTGGAATGCCCAGATTGATTCCACTGTCGGGCTCTCATAGGCGGTGGGTCAGGTTGATCTCTGGAGAGGCTGACAAGTGGCAAGTTCTTTGGTGCTAGAATGCCCCAGATTGAGTCTGCTGTCGGGCTCTCATAGACGGTGGGTCAGGTTGATCCGTGGAGAAGCTGGCAAGTGGCAAGTTCTTTGGTGCTGGAATGCCCCAGATTGATTCCGCTGTCAGGCTCTCACAGACTGTGGGTCAGGTTGATATCTGGAGAGGCTGGCAAGTTCATTTGTGATGGAATGCCCCAGATCGATTTCGCTGTCGGGCTCTCATAGATGGTGGGTCAGATTGATCACTAGAGAGGCTGGCAAGTGGCAAGTTCTTTGGTGCTGTAATGCCCCAGATCGATTCTGCTACCGGGTTCTCATAGACGGTGTGTCAGGTTGATCTCTGGAGAGGTTGGCAAGTGGCAAGTTCTTTGGTGCTGGAATGCCCCAGATCGATTCCGCTACCGGGATCTCATAGACGGTGGGTCAGGTTGATCTCTTGAGAGGCTGGAAAGTGGCAAGTTCTTTGGGGCTAGAACGCCCCAGATCGATTCCGCTGTCGGGCTCTCATAGAAGGTGGGTCAGGTTGATCTCTGGAGAGGCTGGCATGTGGCATGTTCTTTGGTGCTGGAATGCCCCAGATCGATTCCGCTGTCGGGCTCTCATAGACAATGGGTCAGGTTGTTCTCTGGAGAGGCTGGCAAGGTGGCAAATTTCTGATTACCACAGGGCCTAACAAACGGCTAGAATGGGTGGTCTCGCACGGAAAGACGGGGAGGGAAGCTCATCCTGCGAGCGGGGGGGCCCACTCCCAGGAAATCAGGTCCTCGCAGACAACCTAAGGAAAAGTCGGCGAGTGGACAGCCCAGATGGGCGAACCGTATGAAAAAGATTACT
This sequence comes from Dactylorhiza incarnata, assembly GCA_033032865.1. Lineage (NCBI taxonomy): Eukaryota > Viridiplantae > Streptophyta > Magnoliopsida > Asparagales > Orchidaceae > Dactylorhiza > Dactylorhiza incarnata. The sequence continues at coordinate 9,798,309 of JAWHQI010000009.1, read as the reverse complement.
CTCGCTGGCATAGGTGGGAGGGAAGGATCCTTCAGGTCCCTAGGAACAATGCGAGATGTCACGCAGGGACCTCGCTTGCCAAAGTCAAAAGGGGGGAATGTTCGCCCCCGTGAGATAGAGATTCGGAGGGGTGGATCCTGAAACCTATCACTCTAAGACCGGCTAGAAGGGCGAGAACTAACGAGGTGAGTATGTATTCTAAGTTGAGTCTAGGCGGTTACGCGATAGGCGGGCGTGAGCATGATGAACGCGATGGCAAAAGAACAAGTAATAAATGCGAGAAAAAAGCAGCATACATGAACAGCGAGAACAAAATGAACCAGCAGAAAAAACTTTCATCTATTTTCATTTAAGTCAATTACATCTATCGAGGCGGTCTCGCCAGCCAAAAAATGGAACAAAACAAAATAGTGCAAAGTCCTAACTACAGCAGGGGCGGAGCTCATCCTCGCTATCTGCAGGGGGTGGGGGAGGTAGGAACAGCTCTGGGACCACGTCCTCGATCGTTAGGTTGGCAGCCTCGGCGGACAGCAGACCGTCTCCCTGCATGGACCTGAAGATGTACCCCACCGCGGTGACAGGAGCCTCGCGACCTTCTTCCTCCCTGGCTCGCTGGTCGTTCCTCAGATGGCGAGGAGATGGGGGAACAGCAGCACGGATCAGCTCCTGGTTGTAAGCTTTCAACTCGACGACCTCATTCTCCAGGATGGAGATGCGAGCGCGGAGATCATGGGTGGTCTCGACAACCTGTAAAGAAGAAAGTAGGTAAGCAGAAGAAGTGTTGATAGGAAAGGGGGGAAGCGAGAGCTCGAAGACTTACCACTCCATCCTGATGGTCGGGGGGAGGATCGTCAGAGGCGAGCAGCCTCTCCTTTAGACTAGTAATCTCGGCAGCAGAGTCTTTATAGGCATGGGAGAGCTCCTCGTTATGGTGCTCCAGTTGAAGGCAGCGCCGACCCGTCATGTGGGCAAGCTCCAGAGAGCGGAGCTGGGATCGCGCACTCTCGTACGCCTGGGTCCTCACGGTCTCGGCATTGAAGACTGAGGCGTCCTCGCGACCATACAGTCTGAAGGAGAGCGGGAATGCCTCTCCGTTGACCATCAGCTGCTCCACCCAAGAAGGGAGGAGAGTGGAGAAGGAGGCCTTGTTGACCTCGGGATTCCAGTAGAGCAGGAACTCGCCGACCTCATCCTTGTGCCTTTGGCCGAGACCAAAGTTCCAATGGTTTATCGGCACTGGCAAGGATGAGATCCTGGCGACCTTTTCGACCGGCTCGACGGACCCCCTTTCCTCGGGGAAGTCGACCGGTAGGATCTCCCCTGGGGAGGCCTCGGCACGCTCCTTCCCCTTCTCGGATGGGGGGGGATTCTTCTTGCTTTTCTTCCGGGAGGGCTGCGAGGAGGACTCCTTGCGACCAGAAGACTCGCCCCTTTTCTTGGCAGGCGGGGCAGCAGGACCGGGGTCTCGCGGCAGGCATCCGCTCCCATTTGGGCGAGAGCAAGGCCCGCAGTGGCTGGCCGGTTGCTCGCGTAAGGAGGATGGATGGGGATGTCTCGCTCACCTGTAGTGATCTCATGATTAGAAACAGTCGACGAAAGCCTTAAGAAAAATAAGCGAGCGAGCGAGATACGAACCCTCACCAGGGAGCACCGATGGCAGCGAGTCAAGGTTTCGACGGAGATGGACTACCTCGAAGTTCTTCTTGTTAAATAACTGGAACAGGGCAGCGTCATGGCCGCCGAAAGGCGGGGGGGAGGGGGGGTAGGTGCTCTCGCCGTGTTGAATTGGCGAGAAGGGGCGTTGCCGAAGTTTCCCTTGACGATGAGGAATTTCTGCGCCCAGTAGTGGCTCTTATTGACGGTCTCGACAACCTTGATCCCCGAGCCCACGAAGTAGGCGGTGCCATCCTTATAGGCCCTGAAGGAGAACAGCTTCTGGAAGACCGGTAAGCTGAACTCGATGAGTTTTTCTCACATATAGCATGCGAACGCGACGATGACTGCCATGGAATTGGGGGTCAGCTGACCTAATACCACGCCATAGTGTTTGAGCACCTGGTGAGCAAAAAGGGCGAGGTCTGAATAAGCGAGCAAGAATTAGAAATCCGACAGAAGAATGTAAATGAGATTGGCGTATATCTGGCGGACCTCTGGCAACAGAGGCAGGCGCAGGACAACCCCAAAGTGAGCTATAGGGATGGAGAGCTCATCCGGAATTGGAACGTTGATCACGTCATCCCCGTTAGGGCAGCAAACAGAGAATCCTGACGGAATGAAATCATCTACGGCAGCGAGGTATTCTTCCTCGGTCAGATTACTATTGAAGAAGGTATGATCGGTGTAGGCCCAGGCGCACTTCAACCGACCCTCATCCTCGCTTGCGTCGCCCACCATTGTTGGAATCTGTGAAAGTAGAAGAAACCGCGAAGAAGAGAGCACGTGATCTCGCAAGCAGAGGAAAAAGAAGGGCTGGAGTTAAATGTGGTAGGTGGATTCGGCGCTGGAACCAATTCATAGAAAATACAAAGCGCGGGAAAGAAGTCGAAGCGATGAGGGGTGCGGTTAGGCAAAGCCCCGTGTTTGATTGCAGGCGAGAGCATAAAGTAACCACAAATATGTTAGCGAGCGAGACAACCTTACAGAGTTAGCATAAGCCAAATTTCCTTGCGAGGGCAGCAAGAAAGAATAAAAATAACAAATAGAGCGAGCCATAATAGAAAGTTGTCGCATAAACAAATAAGGAGTGCGCAAAAGCCCCAGCAGTGGGAGAGAAATAGTTAACAAAAAAGAAAAGTTGCGAAATTGTTCAGCGAGATTAAACATAATTTTAGGCATCGTGGAGGATCTCTCCGGGCAGAGGAGTGCGAGCTAGGACTAGTAATGTATCCATTTCCACCTACCACGACCTCGCACTCCTGACCGCGACGGGATCCTAGGGTAGTGATATGCGTTGACGGCGTGAGCCTCACGTTGAATTAAGCGAGCATAATCATTCACCCACGCGAGATGTGTCCCGGGGGAGGTGGCCATCTCTCCAATATCTTGCGGCAGCTCAGCGCGGAGCCGCACGCACTCATCCAGCAAAGAGGCGTGCCGCTCCTCGGCAATTTCCATGTCCCTCCTCGCTTGGAGGTGAAGATCCTGCAACATACGCCCTTGCTTCTGAAACAATGCTGAGGTCCGCTTCTTCATGGCCTCGGGATCCCGTGGGTTGCCCAGGAAATCATCCATCTGATCTGGCAAGGGGAGAGGCGATATCTCTTCCTCCCCAAAGCCAGAGTCGGAGGGGAGAGTCTCAGAATCACATACGAACAAATCCAAGCATCGTTAGCCGTCAGCGAGACTAACATGGAGAGTAACGTCTCGACAGATGCAACAAAACCATTACTTGCAGGCGGGCGAGAAGTAGTAGGCCTGCCCTGTAAGAGAGTAGTGAAGGGGAGCGAGACAGACTTCCCATGAACACCGCGTCGCGTTACGTCGTCGGCAGGGACAGTTGTGGCAGGTTGCGAACCACCGGACCCCCCCCCCCCCTCAGGAGATTGTACCCAAGGGTCTTAATGGATGTGTCGGGGGGGAGGCAACTGAGGTCGCAAGCTTGGACGACACAGAGTCACGGGGGGGGGGGGGGGGGGTGTAAGAAGAAAAAATGAGAACCATCTGGCAGGGAGTTAATCTGGGTATGTTGGAACAAGGAAATTACCAACAGCTTCTCCGTTAATAAAATCAGTCCTCGCTGGAGGGTCGAGACGAGTCTCGGTTATGTCTTCGCCCACGTCCTGATCAGCAGGGGCAGATACTGCAGTCAGGCGAGGTTTAGAGAAACCAAATGTATAATTAAGCGAAAGGGATAGTTCGTTACCTTTTCAGCGGGCCTATCATCAGGAGAAGAGTCCAGCAGAATGGCCCTGTCCCCCCTGGGGGTAGGCAGACCGGCTTTGCCTTTTTTATCGCAAGATCTGGGGGAGGGGTATGGCGGGTCATCCAGGAGGCGGCATTGGCCATCGTGGAGAGCTCGCCTGCCTTGGACGCCCTCAGGCGAGCCCGGAGTTCTTCGAAAAGAGGCATCCTCCGGCAGATATAGTGTAGGGAGGTGTAATAAGAGAGAGTAATGGCGCGCATCACCCCAGCTTAGGCATTATTTATAGCAGTGGGGTGGGACCCGCAAGAAAGATTCCCGACAGATCAGCAGTCACCGGCGAACACCCGAGGTTGGACGATTCTTTGCGAGCTTAGAGTACCCTCGCAAAGAGCGGGGATTGTGTACAACCCCGTGTTCGCCTGAGGAGATGTGACATGAGAATTGGGCTAGAAATATCCATCTCGCCACTGAAGGGTCGCGAGAGCCAGGAGTGGAGAGCCAGAAGGACCTCACGGAGAAGGATATGAGGCCGGGCCTGGGTAGTCATCGCTAGAAGGCAGGCGAGCGGAGTCTTCGCGGGTCACTCGCTTAGAGAGGGTTCGCGAGTGGCACTCATGAGAGGGTTCGCGAGAAGCGCTAGGAGAGGTGCTCTCGCCGGCCTCTGGTGCAGGGGCCAAGGAGATGAAATTACCCCTCTGCCCCTGGTGGGCTGCCAATAGCCCTTCGGAACAGCGGAGTTTGGCTGTTAGCAGGTCAAATTGGGGTGCGTTTAGTAAAACCAAAAGGCGGAATCCCACTATCAGCAGACCAGTCCAGAAAAACTATAAATAGACATTGAGGGGCACCATGGGAGAAGATTCCAATCTCAGTACTCTGAGCTTCTTCTCCCTAGGTTACTTTGGTTTAGCTCTCCAGCTCTCCAAGGTGCCCAGTCTCAGCTTTGGCTTGGGACGGGAAGCGCTCAACGATCTTCCGGGTTTGTGGTGGGACCTCCTCGCTGTGACTAAGGTCTTAGTCTAGTTCCTAATCTCCAGTCTGCTCTTTCCGAGGGATCAGTAAGGGCTAGCTGCCCCTCGACTTGTCGAGGGCCCGAACTTCACAAGAGACCAAGAAATTGGTTTCAACATTTCGGCATGGGAGGGGAAGCGCTCAACGATCTTCCGGGTTTGTGGTGGGACCTCCTCGCTGTGACTAAGGTCTTAGTCTAGTTCCTAATCTCCAGTCTGCTCTTTCTGAGGGATCAGTAAGGGCTAGCTGCCCCTCGACTTGTCGAGGGCCCAAACTTCACAAGAGACCAAGAAATTGGTTTCAACATTTTGGCATAGGAGGGGAAGCGCTCAGCGATCTTCCGGGTTTGTGGTGGGACCTCCTCGCTGTGACTAAGGTCTTAGTATAGTTCCTAATCTCCAGTCTGCTCTTTCCGAGGGATCAGTAAGGGCTAGCTGCCCCTCGACTTGTCGAGGGCCCGAGCTTCACAAGAGACCAAGAAATTGGTTTCAACACCAAGACACTGAGAAGGGTGAGGGGGAGACCCATCTGGGGTGCTCTACCCTAGAAGAGCAGGAAGAAATTGTCCCCCTGGATATCATCCCAGGAACAACAACTGAAAGACCAAGACAAGGGCCAGAAACTCTGGAGAATCCTGAACTCTCCCTAGGGATAGAACTGGTTCTTGGCAGCAAGATAGTGATAACAACAGAAAATGAGCCACTGTAGGTAATCAGTCCTAAGAAATCCACGGTTCAGATAAGTGACAACCTATCTGACACTACCCATGAAGAAGCTCCAAAAGAGATAGTTGCCCCTGCGGTTGAGGGGAATGTTGTTGGACCATCCTCTGCTCAATCAGGATCAATGTTTCACATGATGTCGGGATTACTAAATGCTTAACGACAGAGGATGGAAACATTCATCCTCCAAATAGCGATGGTTGGCGGCAAGAAATAACGGCTGAGCTGAGCACAGTAACAATATGCTCACTTTAATCAATTAGCGGCACCAGCAATAGAACGTGTTGGTGAAGAGGTCAACAGGGTCGGCCATCAGACCCATGAGCTCCTAAAGAATCAGCTAACATTCGCATGGAATGTGGAGGATGCATTTGGGGAAATAGATACATTCGTCCTTGCTGACAAAGATCTTATTCTGAATAGGATAAATGTGCATACTCACACTCTGGATTCCCATCTGCTGGAAGTTAAAAATAACCTGGATGTAAATGAACATCAAATTCATGAAAGACTACTTTTAGTACAGGAAAACCTTGCTGATAGGGTTATTGAAGAAGTGCTAAAGGGGGAGAAGGTAGTGATAAGTGCAGGCTCACATCAAGCAATATGGACTGCAAGTCAAATCAAGCAAACAATGTAGAAGCCTCCCTCAGAGTATGGATTAGCAGAACCATCAAAAAGCACATACTCAGGAGAATATGGCATTGAATTTGAAGAATCTACCACTTCAAGAAAAAGAAAGAGAATTCAGAGCAGGAAGTACAGACAGAAAGAGCAAAGGCAGCAGCTGTAGAGTTTGAAAACCACCATCAAAGGAGGTTTTGTCTAAATATAGCATGGGCAAATGATTGCTAATTGTTATCCAAAAACTTTCATTTTGTGCATGTGATGCTGAGTAGATAAATCTAAGTACAATTTACTTGAATCTTAATTCTTTTTTTGTGTATGGCATTTATCATTGAATGAGTTATGACTTCTTCAAATAGGGTGAGATTGTTGGGAACAGTGCTCAACAATGTTCCTGATTTGAAGAAGTGCTCAGGTCAATGATAAAAGCATTATGTATTTGATGGTGTGTTAAGTTTATGCATGCAGAGATTAAACAATATTTCCAGTACTTCTCTAACTCCAATAAGTACAACATCATCGAGAAGGATTCGACATATCATCGAATAAAGCACTTGTACATTGTCAAGATTGCATACAGAGATAAGATGAAGGATCATGACAGTTATCGTCGAAATGATATGGACAATTCGACAATATCGTTGTGATAGCAAAGCTCACACGACGATATCGTCATAATTAACAAGAAGAATCAATCAAGTTGAATATCGTCTCGTGTCAATCTGTATAACACGACGATATTATGGAAAGTCTTAAGTCAAAGTATTTGAGAGTGTTGACGACATCGTCGTAAAGAACTCTTGTCGCTGAGAAGACTATGAAAGAACTTCAAAAGGCAGTCGATAGAAGAAGAATGGATTATCGTCAAAATGATCATACTGATATCGATGAGGAATAAGAATGATCAAGATTATATCGCTGAAAAGACAGTATGGTTTCAACGACATCTTCAAGAAGACCAGAAGTAACCAACAATTTTACGATGTCATGTTCATATCGTCGTAAGTACAAGTGCAGCCATGATATCAAGTGTCGTCGAGATATCATTCTCTGAAGAAGTCTTGAAGATTTTTTCAAGTCTATGATGGATCGTCATAATGGCAAGTTATGTCATCGAGACGTTGCAAATATCATCGAGACAGGTTAAGACATTTCAAATCGCGTTGTATGAATTTAATGTTGTCACATGGTGGTCCAATAAGCGCGTGCCGTTAAGGAATGGGCTCTTGACACTAAAGGTACATTCTAGGAGATCATTAGCCGGCTTCTCTGAGATATACAAGGAATAAGTGTCTGCCCTAATAATATACAGAGAATACTCGCAAGGTTTTCAATAGAACAGTAATACGGCTGCAAGAAGAAGGAACAAGAACCAGAGAGCTTCAAAATCTTCATCAAGTTCTCCATGTTTCAGTCTAGCAACATCGACTGATAAGAAGTGTTCCAGAATAGATTGAAGAGAAGTCTGTGCTGTCCAAGGAAAGATCAAAAGCACTCTCTTCAAGTCCAAGAAGCCAATCTCCATCCGGCTAAAGAAGTTCTTGTATTATTTCTTTATTGCTTTGTAGGGCTTGAGGGCCTGAGCTTTGTAGGGCTTGAGGGCCAGAGCTTTTCTAGGGCTTGAGGGCCTGAGACTTGTATGGCTTGAGGGACTGAGCTTTGTAGGGCTTGAGGGCCTGAGCTTTTGTAGGGCTTGAGGGCCTGAGACTTGTAGTGCTTGAGGGCCTGAGTGTATGGCGCGAGGGCCTGAGATTGTAAGGCTTCCAGGATTGAGTATTTGGTGGAGTTTTCCGACCCTAGCACAGCTAGAAAGGCTCAGAGGGAGAGTGGACTACTCAAGACACCCTGTCTTGAGGAACCACTCCACATATGTTGTTTTTGTGCGTGGTGTTTTTGTGATTGCTTGGTGCTGTTAAAATTTTTGATTTGATTCATTTAGGAGTAAGCAGGAGTTGCATCAACTGAGTTATAGCCAAACAACCACAATGCCACACAGCAACACAATAGAATTAATTGAATCACAAAACTTCATTTACATTTGGAGACATACATGGCGAGACATGATTCATAAGAATCACGAAGGAGAGAGGAACAAAAAACACCAAAAAACAAATCTGGCGACTTGATGAGCAGAGACCGCACAGACTGCTGAACTCCAGAGACCACCCAACTTTTCCTGAGATCGCACGAATAGAAAACAGACAAGATCCCTGTACTGCAAGATCGCCACCTCAGACCGCACAAACTGGAGCTTATTGAATTGAACAGAGAACAGAAGCTGTCGCCAGACTGCAACTCAGATCGCCTAACCACAGAAGGTCGCCTAATCGCTGAGCTCGCTGCGAACAGCACAAGAACAACATAAACCAGTCCGCAGACAAGCCGCTGCCGAACTATTTATTCAAGCCACTGGGAAATAACCAAGGAAGGAGACCGCTACCTGCTGACCGCCAACCTGCGAACACAACAAATAGTCAAATCGCTTCTGAGACCGCCCGACCTCAAAGTTGAGACCTCACAAAACAACCCAGGCTTTAGTTCTTACAGTTCTCATTGTGAATGATGGGCCCTGCACCTCTATTTATAGGCGAGAGGACGGATGTCGTCACTGCCGCAAGAGAGGTACAATCACCACCCATCAGATCGTGAGCAGTCTCATAGAGCAGACCATGCGATCACACCTCTTGGACAACATCCTGTCCAAGACCACAAGTCAGCAGCAGACCGTGCACAAGCCACGCGGACACAGAACACTCCTTCCTTAGACCGCTAAGAGCAATCCAAGAACATCTGGCCGACTTCAGACAAGTCGCCAGAACACCCAGCAGAAGCCGCCCGGTCATAGCGGTTACACAAGAACAGACCGCCTGGTCTTCTATAAAGAAGATTGACCAACCAAGCAGATCAGACCGGGAAGAGACCGGAACACCACTAGAACAAACCGGCCAACACAGCAGACCGCTAGAACCAGACCGGCAGATCACCAACACAGAGACAGCGCGGTCTCTGCGATCACCAAAACAGAACGCCGGCCACCTTCCACTTCACTTCAATAATTTCAACACTCCCCCTTGAAGTGGGAAGTGGAAACTAGCCCGAGTAAACTCCGCAACCGAGTAAACGGTCCTTTTGGCAGTGGCTTTGTGAAGATGTCTGCAACATTGTCTACACTCCGAACATGCTCGACCATAACAGATCCTCCCAAAACCTTCTCACGAATGAAAAGGTGCTTAATCTCAATATGCTTGGTCCTCGCATAACAGACTGGATTATTAACCAGCTTGAGAGCACTCTCATTGTCCCCGCGTAGCATAGTGGGACTGATGCGTGTCGGCAAGTGCACCGGTCGCTGTCAAGTAATAATTGTGGAGAATAAATTCCCCGGATGTCAGTCTCTTGAGGAATGCAGGATGGGTGAACGAATCGCGCAGTGATGATTGTTACACAAGCGTTCAACAAACACAAAGAGGGGTTTTAGGTTGGTTTTCCTAATCTTAGCAATAACAAAAGAAATGCGGGTCGAAAACACCGCTTCGCAAAGTGAGGTGGATGCAACGGCCGCGATGCCGTGCTTCGTGAGGCGGATGAAGTGAGCTCGAGTGCGAGAGGGTGAGGGTCGCAAACACCTCTTCACAACCGCCGTTAGCTCTTGCTAACGCGGGTCAAACACCTTGCGTGCGGGCGCGAGTGAGTGAATGAGAACGGAGTGAATCACAACCAAACCATGAAGAATAACAAAGAGACATTCATTTAAACAAATAACATCTCAATATTCGAGTTTTACACGGTTCAAAGAGTACAACGAGGAAAGAGGAAAGGAATAACCGATGGTGAAGACTAGCGGCCGTTCACGGCCGGAATGGTAGGTTGTCGGGCTACCTCCGGACTCGGACGGACAATGCTTCCGGCGTAGAGAGCTGTCACGATCTCCCTACGTGCTCCGTCGTCTTCGACTTTAGGTTTCTTCTTCTTCTCACCGAGCGGAATGAAAGAATGCTTGCTTGGAGGCTTACGGACGATGGAGCACACTCACGGACAATGGAGGAAGTCTTAGAATGGATGGAGGAGGCTTCCCTTTGCGTAGGAGATGAAGTGGAGGCTTCCCACGGTGGAGATCGGCGGCGTACGGAACAGGAATCCCGCTCCCGGCATGAACGATCCGCCCTAAAATCGCAATAGGCGTTTAAATAGGCGCTGGATTAAATACCGCGCACGATCATTGGCGCACGACCAGTGGTCGTGCGCACTGGAATTCGGCGATCGTGCGCACTGCCTGGGTGGAACCTGCAAGATACGAAATTATAAAATAAAATGTTCGCACGACCAGTGGCGCACGACCGGTGGTCGTGCGCACTGCACCAAACAGAACTCGTGAAAAAGGGTTAAGTGCACACGATCAGTGGCGCACGACCAGTGGTCGTGCGCAATAGAACCGGTGATCGTGCGCAGTGTTCCTGTGCAGAATTGCACCGGGAACACTTGCACGACTCCTATTCCCGCACAACCACAGATCTAGCCACTGAAAGTGGCACTTATCAGCACAAGAATATACTAAAGACAATAAACACGAAAATCACACCAAAGTGGGCCAAGATGTGCACCTAGCATGGATTATCAAATATAAACTATAACAAGGCTATAGTGCGTAGAATTGACTAAATAACGGCCCGGATGAGTCCAAAAAATGTGTATATGATCAGGACTCATCACACCCCCAGACTTAACTGTTTGCGCGTCCCGAGCAAACGAATCCGGCGGAGCGCGAAAACGATAGTTAACATAGAGAATTACACAAGGGAGTACGGTGCGAAGTAACGTACGCATGCGAGTAGAAATTCTAGTAGAAGAAGATTCTAATTATGCTAACTAATTTACATAAGTATTAAAGTGTAAGTAAAGATTTAGTCCTACTCAGTTGGTGAATTATGAAGAATTTGACGATCATGCCTAGTATGAAAGTGACGAGACACTGAGGCGGGTGTTGCAAAAGATCGGGGCTTAGGAATAACTCCGCTGAAATCCATCAACGTCGTGAACCATACGCTCGCCCGGTCACACTCTCTCCACGGCGCTAGCAAACTCGCAAATCAAATCAGTAGGACTTATAGGACTAAAACGAGGCTTAGGTTATGGTGTGATATTCAAAGTTAAACACGGTGGCTACGCAACCCAAGTGAGCTAACGGAACGCTGCACCACACAAGACCAACAAACTATGCTCGTGTGACACACCCCCAGACTTATCCTGAAAACCAGGTGTGCACACGGCCTACTTCACAAATACCAACAGATTTTCCGTTTTTAGCTCGGGAGGATTTTTTTTCAAAATACTCTTTTTTTTTTCTTTTACATATTTCACCTCTTTTATTGAACCCCCGGTTGGTTCAAAATCAGCAGATGGACTTTATTTTCCCATCATAACACAACGATTCCACACTCCACACAAGTTTAGAATTATGAGCGCAGTTAAAAACGTTTTGGTTGCGGGAGTAGGATAGGCTTCAGGCATTGGTGGATGAAGAGGGGCTGTACAAAGGAAAGGTAGGCACAAAATTGGCTTGCAAAGGGGAATGAAATGGACATGGAATAACAAAGCTCAAACTAGCCAAAGGGTGGCCTACATCATGCTCGACTCAACGAGTAGCTCTCACCCATGCTTCGAGAGTCGCTTGGGGCAAGTTCTTAGCCCACGAGAAAGATAAACCTTCCTCCCGACTCGAGCAACACACGACTAGCAACCGCACACACACAACACTGGGTTATCGTCAATTCCATACAAATTCACCACTTGAGTATATTAAATCTAAATTTACGCAGAAATACTAAACATAAATTAGATGCATAAAGAAAATCTAGTTCTACACAAATTCTACAATAGCATGCGAAGTGACTAGAACACTACATGAGTCAACATCGCACTCCAAATAATAATTCCTACGTTAACAACCTATTTCATACTCCAACCAAGATAGTTTACAACGGAACAACAACAAAAAGATAAGCGCGCACTCAAGTGGGTGAAATGGTGTGTGAAACATGGAAAACAACGATAATGATAAGATAAAAAAGAATCAACCTTCTAGTATGCGGTGCACTCGTGCACAGTGGATAACAACAACCGCTCCCCCAGACTTAAACTAAGCGATATATCTAGAAATTGAAGCAAAAAGAGGGGAGGAAGTGTTACCCAATGCTCAGAAATGAGCATACCAGACGATTGGCGTTTACGATCAAGACTAGTCCGCAGCATCCGCTCCATCGAACACAAAACCCTGCAAGCACAAACTCAAAGCAACAAAAGCAGATACAAAAGCTGAACTAAAAGAAGTTAGATAAAAAGAAATACGAAAACAGGAAATCTGGGTTGTCTCCCAGTAGCGCTTTCATTTAACGTCCTTAAGCTGGACCAAATACCTGTATTAGCAGTGTTTATAAAGTGCAGGAATTAAAAAGAAATCTCTAAAATAGTTCACCGCAGCAAATAAAACACACATCAACTAAAAGCGCTCTTATGGTGTGCTTCTACCGTAGCACGTAGGCGGGAGGTGAAGGCTTTAGGGCCAACACTGGTATTACCCAATGCTCCCCTAACCTCCGCCACCTTGCCACGGAGAGCGGCAGCACGAGCGTCGCGCAGAAGTTTTTCCTTTTTAAGTTTGGTGACAGTCGGAGACTGCCACCGTTGAGAGTTCTCAGATTTTTCCTCCTTAGAATCAGGTGGCGTCACTTCCGGCATCGTGGTGACTACCGGATCGGCCCAGGAGATGGAGCGCTTAGATAGTTTATTACATGATTCACCATAAGAAGATAAATAATCAGCAACCCTAACTACATTCACGTCAACGTTTCCCGAACTGCCGTCTTCCTCCTTCTCGGAGTCGAATTCTTTCCGGAGGTCGACCTCTTCTTCCTCATCCGATTGGAGCTCCTCCATTCCTCCTTCACCTGTTTCTTAAACATGTATCTTTCCTGCACAGCTTAGAAATTCATCAGAAATAACGAGAGGGGGCGGAGTGAATGTTTCAGGTGTGGCTTCGGGACAAGTGGGCTGCTGCAACATATTGGTTAGGGAAATGCACCCCGTAGCAAAGTCAAGGGTAGCACCGCTCTCTTTCAAGAACGGTACGCCCAAGATAGGAATGGACTGGTTTTCCCGCGGGCCCAAAACCTGAAAATCAGCAACTACAGTTGTCCCCTCAACCGTCACCTCCACATTCTTTACTTCCCCCTCGGATTGAATAACAGTACCATTGGCAAGCACAAGGGATTTCCTTTCTTCCGTGTTCAAATCCAGTTGTAATTTGGCTACATCTTGCAACGCAATAACGTTGCGGGAGGAACCGGAATCGCATAAAGCTTTTGTTTCAACCTTATTGATGGAACAAGAGATTACCAGCTCACTCGGATTGGCATCTACCACATCCCCCAGACTCTTCCCTTGATCAATGGGGTTCTTCTCCATGTTGCTGGGAAGGGTCCCCTGCGAACGCTCGGTTAGCGCTTGGGCCAATTGGCCCAACTGCGTCTCCAAGTTTCGCATAGATGCAGTTTGATTTACCATATTTGAATTAGCTGCTAGCATGAATTTCTCCATCATTTCTTCTAAATTACTCTTCTTTTGGGTAGGGGGTGCTTGGTTATAATCCGGGTGCGGCGGCCTCGGTTGGCTCCCGGAGGCGTAAGCATCGTTTTGATGCTGCCCCGGTGCCCATCGTTGGCCAGGTGTGTTTGGATTCCACGAGAAGTTCGGGTGACTTCTCGCTCCCGGATTATAAGCATTATTGAAAGGCGCCCCCCTAGGCTGATTTCCTACATAATTAACAGATTCGTTCAAGTTCAAGTGTGCGAAGTCACCTGCCACGTTGTTCCCCGCACACTCATACGCGTGGTGGCCTCCGCCTCCACATCCCTCGCAGGTAATGACAGCAGCAGTCGCGGATGGTGAGGGGAGAGAGTCGACCATGAAAAGACCTCGGCCGCTTCTTGGAGCATTTCTCCCTGCAGTCCAGAATGTACTGTGGGAGGCAGTGTCGCGCAGAATTCGAAGAGCTTCTTCAGGAGTGTGGTTCATCAAGGTACCACCCGCCGCAGCATCGATCATTGCCCTGTAGTTGGGCTCGATCGCGAAGTAGAACAATTCAACCACATTCCATGGTTGGAGCTCGTGGCCAGGGCAACGGCGAAGGAGATCGTTGAGGCGCTCCCATGCTTCAGCAAGGGTCTCTTGGTCAAGTTGGCGAAATGTGGCGATCTACCGCCGCAAGCTTACAATCTTATCCACAGGGTGGAATTTAGCAAGGAACTTGGATGTGAGAGCATCCCAAGTTGCAGCAGTCCCGGGCGGAATGGAGTGGAGCCACACCTTTGCTTTGTCGCGGAGTGAAAAGGGAAACAGTCTGAGCTTGACCGTGTCGTCCGCAATCCCTGCGTAGCGGAAGGTTCCGCAAATATCAGAAAACTCTGCCAGATGCAGATGCGGATCTTCGCTGGCCAACCCCGAGAACTGAGCGTTGTTCCGGATTATGTTTAAGATCGCTGGCTTGATCTCAAACTGATTATTCATAATATTGGGCCCAAAACCTGGATACACACTCCCAGTAGTTGGAGTGGTGTAGTCCCTCATCGTGCGGGGTCGAGGCCTAGCTGCCTCCTGCTCAATCCCAGGCTGATGTTCCCCCACGCCGGGCATTCTCGGATCAACATCATTTGGGTCTACCTGATCACCCATGGCCGCTTGTACAGCCGCAGCGCGCCTTCGCGCGCGAGCAGTTCGTTCGATTTCTGGATCAAAAGGTGCGAGTTCACCTGCGACCTGCCTCTGCATGAACTGTCAGAAACAAAAAGAAAAACAAAGAAAATAAAAAACAACTGCTCGTATAACGAAAGTCACAACATAAGACGAAACACGCCTGCATTCCCCGGCAACGGCGCCAAAAACTTGATGCGTGTCGGCAAGTGCACCGGTCGCTGTCAAGTAATAATTGTGGAGAATAAATTCCCCGGATGTCGGTCTCTTGAGGAATGCAGGATGGGTGAACGAATCGCGCAGTGATGATTGTTACACAAGCGTTCAACAAACACAAAGAGGGGTTTTAGGTTGGTTTTCCTAATCTTAGCAATAACAAAAGAAATGCGGGTCGAAAACACCGCTTCGCAAAGTGAGGTGGATGCAACGGCCGCGATGCCGTGCTTCGTGAGGCGGATGAAGTGAGCTCGAGTGCGAGAGGGTGAGGGTCGCAAACACCTCTTCACAACTGCCGTTAGCTCTTGCTAACGCGGGTCAAACACCTTGCGTGCGGGCGCGAGTGAGTGAATGAGAACGGAGTGAATCACAACCAAACCATGAAGAATAATAAAGAGACATTCATTTAAACAAATAACATCTCAATATTCGAGTTTTACACGGTTCAAAGAGTACAACCAGGAAAGAGGAAAGGAATAACCGATGGTGAAGACTAGCGGCCGTTCACGGCTGGAATGGTAGGTTGTCGGGCTACCTCCGGACTCGGACGGACAATGCTTCCGGCGTAGAGAGCTGTCACGATCTCCCTACGTGCTCCGTCGTCTTCGACTTTAGGTTTCTTCTTCTTCTCACCGAGCGGAATGAAAGAATGCTTGCTTGGAGGCTTACGGACGATGGAGCACACTCACGGACAATGGAGGAAGTCTTAGAATGGATGGAGGAGGCTTCCCTTTGCGTAGGAGATGAAGTGGAGGCTTCCCACGGTGGAGATCGGCCGCGTACGGAACAGGAATCCCGCTCCCGGCATGAACGATCCGCCCTAAAATCGCAACAGGCGTTTAAATAGGCGCTGGATTAAATACCGCGCACGATCATTGGCGCACGACCAGTGGTCGTGTGCACTGGAATTCGGCGATCGTGCGCACTGCCTGGGTGGAACCTGCAAGATACGAAATTATAAAATAAAATGTTCGCACGACCAGTGGCGCACGACCGGTGGTCGTGCGCACTGGAGTTGATGGTCGTGCGCACTACCGCAAACAGAACTCAGAAATTAAATGGTAAGTGCGCACGAGCAGTGGCGCACGACCGGTGGTCGTGCGCACTGTCGTTGATGGTCGTGCGCACTGCACCAAACAGAACTCATGAAAAAGGGTTAAGTGCACACGATCAGTGGCGCATGACCAGTGGTCGTGCGCAATAGAACCGGTGATCGTGCGCAGTGTTCCTGTGCAGAATTGCACCGGGAACACTTGCACGACTCCTATTCCTTCACAACCACAGATCTAGCCACTGAAAGTGGCACTTATCAGCACAAGAATATACTAAAGACAATAAACACGAAAATCACACCAAAGTGGGCCAAGATATGCACCTAGCATGGATTATCAAATATAAACTATAACAAGGCTATAGTGCGTAGAATTGACTAAATAACGGCCCGGATGAGTCCAAAAAATGTGTATATGATCAGGACTCATCAGGGACCTCGAACCTCCTCATGAACATCCTCCACCAACCTCCTGAGCCAAACGGATTCCTATGATGCCAAGGCCGAAGCCTTGTATTCCGCTTATGTGGTAGATACAGACACCGAGTCCTGCTTTTTGCTGCACCAAGAAATAGTTGTGGGGCCTGTCATAAAGGCATAACCAATCGTTGATCTCCGATCATCCACGTCTCCCCCGTAATCAACATCCATGTAACCAAGCAACTCCAAGCTTGACCCTCTCTTATATAGGAGACGCAGATCAGAGGTTGACTTCACATACTTCAAAATTCTTTTTGCCGCCAGAAGATGAGGCTTCCGTGGTTCCGCCATGTACCGACTCACCTTGCCAACTGCATAAGCAATATCTTGCCTTGTGATGGTTAAGTAGATCAAACTCCCAACTAGAGCTCGGAACACCAACGGTTCAGATAGAACTCTCCCCTCATCCTTCCGAAGTTTATGATGCTGTTCCAGAGGTATAGAGCTGCTCTTCCCTTCCTCCATGCCGAATCATTGAATGATCCGATCCGCATATCCAGCCTGAGAAACGAGCACTCCGCTCTCCTGCCTCTGAACCTCGAGTCCAAGGAAATGGTGAAGCTCACCCAGATCCTTCATCTCAAATCTGATAGCAAGCTCAGCTCTCAGCCTTGTTACCGCCTCCTTTGAGTTCCCGGTGACAATCATGTCATCCATATACAGCAGAACAATAACCCAAAGCACCCCCTCCTTCTTGACGAACAAGATAGAATCAGAGTCTGAAGCAAAGAACCCGCAGAATAGAAGATACTCCGCAATCTTCTCATACCACGCCCGAGGCACTTGCTTCAACCCATACAGGGCTTTCTTCAGTTTGCAGACATAGTCCGAACAATCCTCCGAGATGAAACCCGGTGGTTGGATCATGAAGATATCCTTGTCAATCTCTCCGTATAAGAAAGCATTCTTCACGTCGAGCTGCCAAATCTCCCATCCACTGGATGCCGCCAAAGCAATAACAAATCGAACCGAAGTCATCTTTGCCACTGGACTGAATGTCTCATCATAATATTCTCCGTACTGCTGTGAGAACCCACGAGCCATAAGGCGAGCCTTGTATCGCTCGATTGTGCCGTCAGCTTTCTTCTTGAGCTTATAGACCCACTTGCATGTCACAGGGGTAATGCCCATGGGCCTGGGCACTAGAGACCAAGTCTCATTCTTCTTGAGAGCATCCATCTCCTCATGCATAGCAATGTCCCACTGCTTCACGCCTTTGGCCATCTCAAAGCTCAACGGCTCCCGCTCATCCAAGGGACAAGCAAAGAAACATGAGACAAAGCTCACCATAATTCCTCCCGTGTATCGATCTGGTGCCTTGATAGTCCTCTTCGACCTCCGAAGAGGTTGCACCTGACTAACCACCTCCTCAGCTGCTTCTTCTGTGCTAGCTCCTCTTCCAAGTGAACTTGGAGCATCGCTCCCCCTGCTTCTAGAACCTGAAGCCTCCAACTCTGAGCTAGACACAGCTGGACCTCCTGGTGAAATAGGCAACTCTTCTTGAAGATTTACCGCAGCCTTCTCTTTTTCATCAACCCTGCTCTCCGCTAGTTCAACTCCTGAACTCCCCTTGTAGGAAGTCACCTCATCGAACACCACATCCCGAGATACCACTGATCTCCATGTTTCAGGATCCATGCATCTCCATCCCTTTTTCCGCTCATCATATCCAACAAAGACTAGCTTCCTTGCTTTCGCATCTAGCTTTGTCCGAAGAGCATCAGGAATATGCACATAACAGGTTGACCCGAACACCCAAAGGTGTGTAACACTTGGTTTCTCCTTGAACATCAGTTCGTGAGGGGTCTTCATGCTGATAGGACTTAGATGCATCCTGTTGATGACGTAAGCCGCACAAGATATTCCCTCCGCCCAAAAGGACTTTGGGATACTCTTGGCATGAAGCCAGCATTTGCAGGTTTCCGTTAGATGAAGGATCTTCCGCTCTGCAACGCCATTTTGCTGTGGAGTATGGGCACAAGTGAGCTCTCGTCGGATGCCTTGCTTCCTGCAAAAACTTGAGAACTCACTAGAGGTGAACTCCCCACCATTGTCAGTTCTCAATTTTTACACCCGCTGGCCTAGTCGACCTTCCACCAGCTCCTTGAACTCCACGAACTTCGCAAAAGCTTCCGACTTCTCTTTCAGAAAATACACCCAGACATATCTGGTGTAATCGTCAATCAACACCAACATATATTTGTTGCCTCCAAGGCTTGGGGTGGCAGTCGGTCCCATCAAATCACCGTGAATGCACTCCAACGATGCTTTGCATCTTATTTGTGATTTATCAAATGGAAGTCGATGAGACTTACCAAATTGACATCCCGCACAAACATGACCGTCTCCATAGGGGGACAAGCTATACAAGCCCTTGACAAGGCCCCTTACCAGCATAGCCTTCAATTTGTCCATTCCTACATGCCCCAACCTTTCATGCCAGATAGCCGCACTATCATTGGTCTTCATCTTTGTCAACATAGGTACATGTTGATAAAACGAACAAGTCCTTTACCCGAATTCCAACATGAATAACATCTCCATTTATCTCCGGTTGAGTTTTGAGAAACTTCACTTCTGTTGGGCCAAACAGAACGTGATAACCAGCATCGACCGCATTGGTCACAGAGAAGAGATTCTTCTTCATACCCAGCACGTGATAAACACTCCTCAATGTGAGTGGACCCTTATCACTGCTCAGAGAGACAATACCTTCTTGTTCTACTGCATGTACAGAATTATCAACCGTAATGATTGCATCGTTACCAGAGTAAGGTGCCAAAGAAGAGAATTTTGATTCATCCCCGGTGAGGTGATGCCCACACCCTGAATCCACGATCCAATCTTCTTCGAAGTTGATGGAAGCCAAGGCCTTAATGGGCATCGCCATCATATTGGCCGCAAAGGCTCCTCCCCATCCAGCTTCATCAAGCTTTGGCTTCTCCTTCTCCGCTGCATGTCCCGGCTGATGATAAACTCGGCAATCCTTCTTGAACTGGCCGGTCTTGTTGCACCTGAAACACCTTGGTCCCTCTCCCTTCTTCTTCCCATCAGACTTAGGAGTATAACCCCTATCCTGCTGACCTGAAGTAGAGGGTCCATCATGACCTGGCTTCTTCTTCTCCCACTTCTTCTTCTTCTTCCCAGAGAACAACACATCACTATCTCCCCCAGAGATAGATGTTCCCTCCATCTGTCTTGCCAAACTTTCCTGCGAAGCAAATAAGTTTTCCAGCTCCAATAGAGATGGTTGATTTGCCCAACCCTGGACTGAAGTCACAAAGGCAACATACTCGTTCCACAGCCCGCGGATGATATGCCTCTTCAATTTTGCCTCCGAGATGGGCTCATCAGGGTCCAATGCAGAAATCTCTGCTGTGAGGTTCTTCATCTTGAGAAAGAAGGTAGTGATGGAAAGATCACCTTGACAGGCCTTCACCAACTCATTTTCAAGAAACTGTAGCCGAGCTACATTCTTCTTATTAAACAGCCCGTCCAAAGACGTCCAAATCTCAGCAGCAGATTTACATCCAATGATGTGTTCGAATAGCTCTGGTGAGATAGCCCTCTTGATTGTGAACTCTGCCTTTGCATTAGTCCTCCTCCAAAGTCTCACCTCTGCCATATTATCTCCTGCGAGCTGAACTTCTTGTGTGTCATCTCCTCCAACTATCTCCCAAAGATCCTCGCCAAGTAAGTAACTCTCCATACACGACCTCCACTTCTTGTAGTTAGTCGATGTGAGGAGTTCAATACCAAGACCTCTTGCGTATCCAGCTTCCATGGCAAACTATGTGGTTTCTTCTTCACAAAGATGATGGCAACTCAAGTTGAACACTGCTTATCCACTCCAACAACCTAGCTCTGATAACATGTTAAAATTTTTGATTTGAATCGTTTAGGAGTAAGCAGGAGTTGCATCAAGTGAGTTATAGCCAAACAACCACAATGCCACACAACAACACAATAGACTTTATTGAATCACAAAACTTCATTTACATTTGGAGACATACATGACGAGACATGATTCATAAGAATCACGAAGGAGAGAGGAACAAAACACACCAAAAAACAAATCTGACGACTTGACAAGCAGAGACCGCACAGAACGCTGAACTCCAGAGACCGCCCGGCTTATCCTGAGATCGCACGAACAGAAAACAGACAAGCTGCCTGTACTGTAGGATCACCACCTCAGACCGCACAAACTAGAGATTATTGAATTGAACAGAGAACAGAAGCTGTCGCCAGACAGCAACTCAGATCGCCTAACTGCAGAAGGTCGCCTGATCGCTGAGCTCGCTGCGAACAGTATAAGAACAACATAAACCAGTCTGTAGACAAGCCGCTGCCGAACTGTTTATTCAAGCCACTGGAAAATTACCAAGGAAGGAGACCGTAACCTGCTGACCGCAAACATGTGAACACAACAAACAGTCAACTCGCTTCTGAGACCGCCCGACCTCAAAGTTGAGACCGCACAAAACAACCCAGGCTCTAGTTCTTACAGTTCTCGTTGTGAATGACAGGCCCTGCACCCCTATTTATAGGTGAGAGGATGGATGTTATCACCGCCGCAAGAGAGGTGCAATCACCACCCATCAGATCGCGAGCGGTCTCATAGAGCAAACCGCGCGATCACACCTCTTGGACAACATCCTGTCCAAGACCGCAAGTCAGCAGCAGACCGCGCACAAGCCACGCGGACACAGAACACTCCTTCCTTAGACCGCCAAGAGCAATCCAGGAACATCTGGCCGACTTCAGACAAGTCGCCAGAACACCCAGCAGAAGCCGCCCGGTCACAGCGGTTACACAAGAACAGACCGCCCGGTCTTCTATAAAGAAGATAGACCAACCAAGCAGATCAGACCGGGAAGAAACCGGAACACCACTAGAACAAACCGGTCAACACAGCAGACCGCTAGAACCAGACCGACAGATCACCAACACAGAGACCGCGCCGTCTCTACGATCACAAAAATAGACCGCCGGCCACCTTCCACTTCACTTCAATAATTTCAACATGTGCTCTGTGATAAAATTGCTTAAGCTCTTGTGCATAAAATTCAAAAACAGACATATCACCTAATCCCCCCCCCCCCTTTCTAGGTGATAGTTCCATAACTAACAAACTAATCCCAGCTTATGTCAGTATAGGTGCGTCCCTAAAATGTAGAGCCCATGTAGGACTTCCACTGTTGAGGCTGAGATCGCTCCTCCGAAGGAAACCGGAGGCTGCGGGTTGTCGGTTACTTTTTGAGTAGAAAAAAGGGAGACCGCTGGCAGCGGTCAAAACCAGACTTCGCCCGCCGCGGCGAATGCCACTCTTGCGACGGGCTTTCCTTTGATCACAAAAAAGAGGTTACAGCGGGCTGCAAGTGCAGGAAAAAAGAAACCGGCCGGTCAGACAGTCCGCAAGACGGGAAACTTGAGTCCGCAGCTCAAACAAGCGAGCTCCAAGATTCAAGTGTGCGTGTCTTGTGAACAGTGCCGCCCCCTATTTATAGGCTTGGGGGCCTGCCCGAGCGGGCAGGGATAAAATAACCGCCTGCCCGGGTACAGGAGAAACGGGCAGGCGGTGACGGGATACACAAAAAAGGAGAAGTAAATAAGTCGCGCGACTTGGCGGCTTGCCCTTCCGACTTGTCTGACCAGTAGCTAGAGATGAGGAGGCCAAGGCGATGAGGCTACCCGCTCGGTCTCTGCTATGAAACCGCGGCTTGTTCTTTGACTTTGGACCTTGGCTGCCTCTATTGCATAGGCCGCGCGACTTCCGACTTGAGACCGCGGCTTGTCCTGTTGGACTTAGGCTCTGATTACCTTTAGTACTTGGAGGCGGCCTGAGTTGTCACAGACCGCCCGGCCTGTGCTAGCCGGAGCCGATAGACCTCGTTTGACCTGAACCGGGCGACTTAGACCCGCAAACCGCGCGGTCTGGGAGTAACTCTTCTGGAAGCGGTTTCCCGGGTAAACATAATCCCCGCATATTTTTAAATTTCCGTGAAGATTTCGAAAATATCAGTGCTAGCCGGAGATCGCGCCGACTTCACCCTGCTGGTTATAAATGCTCCAGAAGCTTCGACTCTGGCATAACTCTATTGTTACCACGAGTCACTATTCGCCTGTTGCGGTTAGAACTTTTGGTTTGCTCAACTCGAGAAAGATGGTGAACCTGATGGCTGAACTCGAGCTTCTTGAGAAGTCCGGAAAGAACCGTGATAGAGACCGCTCGAAAGAGAAGAAGAAGAAGACGAAGCGGCCTGATAAGACGGTAACAATTGCCTTTACGAATAAACCGACCGACCTGCCTGTAGGTTTAACAATTGCTTTATCATCTAAACAGGAGGATAGACCGACCGAACTGCTCCCTGAGCCAGCAGTTGTTCCGCCGACTAAAGATGGAGCGGGCAGCTCGAACCCGCCCCCAATCTTCTCTGTCCAGGGAAACAACCCGCCTTCTCCGCCGGGTAGGACAGACCTGGAAGCTGCTTCCTCGAAAGGCGACGGGGATGAGTCCTTCAAGATGGAAGTTACCCCGTCAGGGGTCTTTCATTTGAAGATAAGGGATGAAGCGGGAGAAGCAGTTGACTCCCCCAAGCCGGACGGTCTGGAGTCTCCCATAATCAATGTTGAGGACAGCCCGGACAAGCCAACTGTCCCGAAGTCGAAGAAGAGGAAGATGGAGGAGTCCGCTGCGGACAGGCTCCTCCAAAAAATGAAGAAGCTTAAGTCCAAGAATAAGGCGGCCTCTGGTAAATCGAGAGCGGTCAGGCTGCAGGGCAAATCGCGTGAGAATGAGGTCTCGGAAGGCCTGACCACTCCCTCCCCTCAGCCGAACGACCAGGCTCTGGTTGATGCGCATAGTATTTCTGTGAGCGACCTTCTCAAAGATTTTGACTCTTTTCAGAAGCAGGATGACCAGCTGGGAACTTCCGCCGAACTGCAGGCTGCCAACCCGCCAGGGGAAAAAAGATCCGCTCTGTCCGAGGATGCGACCAGCCTTAAGGAGACCATCCTCCCTAAGGTCGCGGCTGCAGAATCCATACCGGCCTCTGTCGATCCCGTGATTGCCGGTCTGCGATTTATGCAGGTGAAGGCGGAGCGGGTAAGAGATCAACTCGCCAGGCCGCCCCCGCCGCAGCCCAACCTCTTGCTTCAAGGTAAAAAGGCAGCGGATTTCCATTCCGTTCGTTTTTTCATGCCGCGACCTCGAAACAAGTCGCGCGCTGCGTTATTGAATCCATCGCCTAGCTTCTTTCCCTCCGCTACTCAATTCTCTGCTGCTAAGCGGAGGCAAAGTGAAAGATCGTGGAGAGAACAACGCAGGAAATTCGATACCGAGCTAACAAGGTGACCTGCCCGCCCGAGTTCAATTCAAACCGCCGCGGCTTGTAAGCGAGGAGAATTTAATGAAAGCGGTTTCATGTTGAACAATTTTTGATTGTTTCTCTTTTTGTAGATGATCGTGATTCCATCCCGGAGTCGGGCGAACTGGTGTCCTACCTTCCTCCCTTTGAACCACCTCTACTGCGCTCCCCTCTCCCGGATACTCGGATGGAGACCGAGATGTCCCAGCTTCAGAAGAATCTGGAGACGCTTGCCAAGCAGCTGAGGGCAGTGGAGGAGAGGGAGAAAGTCGCCCAGGACGAGAAAGCCGCGATTCGGGTAGAGCTGGAAGCCGAGCGGAGAGAGCGCCGGGAGAAAGAGAAGGAGCAGCAGGACCAGGTGGCAGCGCTGACCGCCCGGATTGATCGCGGGAAGAAGGAAGTCCGCAAGCTCGAAGATGACTGTGCCTACTATAGGGACAAATACCTGCATCTGGCCAAGGAAGCCGGTGGAAGTCGGCGCCCTTTAAACACGGTTGATGAAGGCCGGCGAGGGTCAATCCGCCCGGATGCAGGGACGAGCTCATCTCTTCCTGCAGCCGGGACAATCCGCCCAGTTGCTAGTGTTCATGAGTCCGCAACGAACTTACCTACTCGCACGATTCCTGCGTCGCGAGTGGAGAGAGACGCCGCGCGGATTCATAGCATGATCAACCGCCTTAATCATAATATGAACCAAATGCAGGGGACTGTCCTTCAGATTGGCGATCATGTCGCGCGGCTTCACAGAGAGGACGAACCGAACGATACCCGCCAGTAATGAGCGGTGTTGGGATACAACTTTGTAATATGGTTTTAATTCGGTCCTTTGGATAATTCGCCTGAATCTGATTTTGTGATATTCGACCTGTTTACTCAGGCCGTGCGGCTTCAATATTTAATTTTACTTTTTTAGCCTTCATGCTGTTGATTGATGCCTGAGTTATTTTTCATAAGCCGCTCGGCTTGCCTTCGTGGCTTTGTAATTCGCTTTTTTCAATTTGTGCAATCTATCGCTGACTTTTGTGATGATATATTCGCGCGGGTTGATCATCTAGCCGCGATTTGACCTTTGCTAAGTGCAGATCATCCGTTCTTATAAGTAGCGTCCTTCCGAAGTTCTTCTTACCAGAATTTCGAGATGGGAGCAAAGCGCCAGTCGAAGCGACCTGCGAAGACCCCAGCTACCCGCTCTGAAGCCGCCGTTGCCTTCCACTCTGCTGATCTTGAGGAGTGTCGATTAACGAAAGCCGAATTGGACGAGTTCATTGAAAAACATATGGTCGACAGCCCGTTGCTTGCGCGACTTCCGCTCCGTGATGAGCGGATGAACTCGTCCGGTCCAAACCTCATCACGATCCCAATCGATCACTTCGATTGCGGATTCAAATTCCCGATCCCAATGGAGCTCGCCATGGTCTTCGACCACTATGGAGTTGTTCCGGGCCAGATTTCTCCCAACTCGATGGCCGGGATATGCAGCTTTATCTCTTACCTTCGATCTGAGAGAGTCCGCTTCTCCATGGATCTCTTCAGAAAGATATTCTCAGTTCGGGCCATCCCGAACTCTGAATCGGACGTCTTCAAAGGCCACCTCTACTTTGGTTGCCGCGGGTTGAAGATGGTCAACCTGGCGAACAAGGTAACTGCCTGGTCGGAGAGGTACCTGATCTTCGAAGGCCGGCTGGGCCTGTTGAACCCGAACCCGCAGGTGCGGCCTGAGGAGGCTTTTCAGCCAGTGCCAATCAGCGAGGTGGAGAAAGGGATCTGTAAGCTCCTCAAGGATGAGCGGCTTAACATAAGCTACTACATCCCTCTGCTTGCCGAACTGGAGAACGTTCGGCTTGAAGATAGTAAGCTTCTCTTTGCCTCCGACTTGAATGCTAACCGCTTGATTTCTTGTGCTGACTCTTCTTGTTTTATAGCCCAAGCCGTGGTTCCTGTTAACAAGCCGGTCAGTCCGTCCGGTCTGGTCCTGACCCAGACAGAGAAAAGAAAGAGGCAAGCCAGGAACAAGCCGCTGCCATCTGATGGGGAGGATTCGGGCTCCTTGGGCGACTTCGCCGCCCTCCGATCTTTCAGCAAGGTGAAGGACCTGAAGGGCTGCCCGGTTTTGACTTGGCACCCGAACGGTGATAGCGTCCAGATCTCTACCGCGCTTCCCCACTGGGCGAGCGAGAAGTCGGGTCGGCATGCTGAGGCCGCCAGCATTGGCATGTTCGGCCGGCGGAACTTCAGGAGGCTAAGGAAAGTTCCTGTGGAGGAGCTCGCCAGGGAGGCCGCGCGGGTAGCTGCCGAGAGTTTTACCACAAACGCCTTTATGGGGATGACCCTGAAAAGGTTGATCAGAGATAACAGCCTTCAAGAGAAGGAAATCACTGAATTAAGAAAGGAGAATGAGCGGTTAAAGGAAGCCGAGTTGGTAAGTTATCACCTGGCCAGCTTCAATACCGATGTTCTCAAACCGCCCGGTCTTACCTTACTCTCTTCTTTTGCAGGCTAAATATGATGAGACCGACCCGGTTTATCAGCAAGAACTCTTCCCTCATGTCGCCGAGGGAATTGAAAATGCTTTTAACCGCTTGCGGGAGCTCAAAGGGTTCGCGCCCGGTTTTGAGCATTTCACCTTTTCGGATGCTTATCCGACCTTGCAGAAGAAGCTGGAAAAGATCAGGCGAAAGGCCAAGGGGAAGAACAAGGTCGATGGATCCAGCTCGGAAGAGAGTGAAGATGAGGACGTCGAGGCCGAAGAACCCGAAGCGGCCAAGAGTGGTGAAGGTAGCTCAGAGTCCGAACCCAGCGATTCTGAAGGAGATGCTGGTCGCAAGTCGGGCGAGTTGAGCAGCTCATCCTCGTCGGGCAGCGAAGGCTATTCTCCCGATGTTTCGGTCGACGGTAGCGAACATTCAAGTGCTCCTGCATCTAAGAAACTCAATTCGCACGATCAATAGATGTATTTTGTTTTTTATTTTGAATAGCCGCCGGCTTGATGTTGTTAGCCGGACGGCTTAAAATACAATGTAAACAGCGTTTTATTGAAATGAAAAGTTTTTACTTATCTGTCCGTCTACCTTCTGCGACTTATTTGTATTTGCTTGTGATTTCTCTGTATTGAATCTTACCAAGCCGTGCGCCTTAGTGTTTAATCTATCCGGTTTGGATAGCGACCTCTCCGAGACTCCGTTAAAGTATCTGAAAAATACTGGCACAGCCCGCTCCTGTTAATCCGCGTCGAATTTATTTGATTCGTTCTGAAGAAGAGCCGACTTATTTCGAATGTGTACATTCCGGAAACCGGGCGCAATCAAGCCGCGTGGTTGCTACTAGACCCGGCATACTTGCTTTCCGGGATAGAGGGCAAGTCTTCGCGAATGCAATCAGATAACCGATCCAGTATTTTGAAATAACCGAGTCGTGCGACTATAAAGAGAATATCCGATCTCAAGAAGACTAATCGATAGATCGTTCGGTTAGTACTTAATCCGCAAACTGTATATTGAATTTGTACGATTAGCAGGCATAATACTTGTAGTGAAAATTATAACCGTCTTGAACAACAAGCCGCACGAACTGTGCATTAAATTCGTATGATGAGCAGGCATAATACTTGTAGTGAAAATTATAACCGTCTTGAACAACAAGCCGCACGAACTGTGCATTAAATTCGTATGATGAGCAGGCATAATACTTGTAGTGAAAATTATAACCGTCTTGAACAACAAGCCGCACGAACTGTGCATTAAATTCGTATGATGAGCAGGCATAATACTTGTAGTGAAAATTATAACCGTCTTGAACAACAAGCCGCACGAACTGTGCATTAAATTCGTATGATGAGCAGGCATAATACTTGTAGTGAAAATTATAACCGTCTTGAACAACAAGCCGCACGAACTGTGCATTAAATTCGTATGATGAGCAGGCATAATACTTGTAGTGAAAATTATTACTACCTGATTTAAAAGATCCTGTGATTATCCGATCGGATTGAATGGAAACCCGTAAGGATGATAAAATTCATAATCCGGAGGATAAGATCGGCCGATCATGATTATGCTTGCTCCCCTGATATTCAGCTTGATACCTTAATGATACCCAGTTTTATTTCAAGCCGTCCGGTTTGAAAGATTGAGCCGCATGACAACCTCGGAACCTGCTAATTTTGAGACCGCCTGGTTTAATTACCAGACCGCCTGGTTTATTAACCAGACCGCCTGAAAGGCTTGGTATCTGCTTATTTCAAACCGCACGGTTTGATCATCAAGTCGTCCGGTTTGTGCTATATGTATAGGAATCCTGCTTTCTTCTCCAAACGGTCTATAGTGACCATATGGAATGAGATAATCTCTTATAATGTTATAAAGATGACTACAGACTCAGATGACCAAATGGGCAGGTGGGCCTAGGCGGCGAACATTGCTTTCCTCAAGCGGTCATAAAAGCTGTATAAATAAAGAGAAGAAAGTACAGACCCAGACGACCAAGTGGGCAGGTGGGCCTAGGCGGCGAACATTGCTTTCCTCAAGTGGTCATAAGAGCTGTAAGCGACTCGGCTGCTCTCTTGCCTAGGGTTACAAGCCGAGTTGATGAATTGGGCAGGTGTGGTTATGCCGCGGGGGCTATACCGACATTGCTTTCCTCAGAGAGATCAACTTAGTTGTGGGTCCCGCCTAGGCATCGCTCGAGAGTACCTTGGAGTATTCGATAGTCACGGACTAAGATGATCAGTTGGGCAGGTGTGGTTATGCCGCGGGGGCTATACCGACATTGCTTTCCTCAGAAGGATCATCACAGCTGTAATTATATCCCCTCGGGGCATGATAGAGCCAACATTCACCTAGACCTCCCTTGATGCAGGGGTGTGTCGGATATCCGCCGGGATCCAAGGTTCTGAAGACCACCGCTCGGGAATTGGCAAGCCACCACTACATGTGTGCGAAAACTCCCCGCTACACACGATCTTTATGGTTTTACGCTAATGACTACAATCCGAGGGAGTTCAAGCAGAACTTGGCGATGTCTCCGCGGTTCAGTGAGTTTGATAGATATGAGAGAATACAAAGAGGAAAATATCAGACATGGAGAAGTGTCAGCATGGTGCTTTTTTATTAAAATATCTCAAAAAACTGCAGGAATAAAAAGGACATTTCAAGGATAGAACCGTTTGAGGTCGTCGCCACTCCAGGTGCGCGGGATGTCTTCTCCGTCACTTGTTTGGAGGTGATAAGCTCCACTTTTTAGTACCTCCTTGATGATGAAAGGTCCAGCCCAATTCGGATCTAGCTTCCCGACGCTACCCGTTCGGGCCGCTGCATCAACTTTCTTTAACACAAGGTCGCCGGCCGCAAAATGTTTTACCCTGACATTTTCGTCAAAGTACTTTGCCATCCTTCTTTTGACCTCTTCTTGCCTGATTGTAGCCTCATCCTGAAGTTCTTCGATTAGGTCCAAACTACACTTGAGAGCCTCGTCATTGCATTCTACCCATGCTTCTCCTCCTTCTCTTCCGAACATAACTCTTGGAGTGACCACCTCAAACTCTACAGGAACGACGGCCTCCGAGCCATGAGACAACTTGAATGGTGTCTCCCCTGTGGCTGAGGACGGGGTAGTACGAAGAGTCCAAAGAATGGAAGGAAGCTGATCCGCCCAGTTTCCTTTTTGATTTAGGACTCTTTTCATCAAGAGTTGTCGGATTTGCCTGTTTGCTGCTTCTACTTGCCCATTTGTTCTCGGATGATGTACCGAGGCGAACCGAAGATCAATCCCGACCTGATCACAAAAATTTTTCATCTCTGGATTATTGAACTGTGGACCATTATCGGTGACGATTGCCAACGGTATTCCATGCCGGCAAATTATTTCCCCCCAGATGAAGTTTCTGACAATTTGGGTAGTAGTTTTCGCTAATGCTTTGGCCTCGATCCACTTACTGAAATAGTCGATCATTACAATGATAAAGCGTCGCTGACCACTGGCCATTGGAAAAGGCCCCATAAGATCCATCCCCCATACTGCAAAAGGCCACGGCGCGGTTATCGACCTGAGTGACTAAGCAGGCAAATGCTGAAGAGGAGCGAACTTTTGACACTGGACACATCGCCTGGCAAATGCTTCAGCATCTTTCCTCATGGTCGGCCAAAAATATCCCTGCCGCAAGATCCTTTTCTCCAAAGTCTTCGCTCCTGAATGACTACTGCACTCTCCCGAATGAATTTCCTGAAGTATAGCCGGGACCTCCTCTTCTGAAACGCACCGTGCTGAGGGAGAAATCAGAGTTTTCCTATACAAGACTCCTGCCATCAAGTAGTAGTACGCTGCCTTTCTTCTGAATCTATTTCTGTCCTTGATTGACGAATGAAACTCCCCTTTTGACAGAAATAGATCATAAGGATCTTTCCAGGAAGGATTTTGATCGATCTGCATGAGCTCCTCTTCTTCCGTCCCATCTGTTGCTGGATGAAAAAGTTCTGAGGTCACCCCTCCGGACGGAAGACCAAACTTTGATAATTCGTCTGCCTCTTCATTCTGTGTTCTCGGAATGTGTTCGATGATGAAGGATTTGAATCTCCCAATTTCCTTCTTCGCTAGGAATAGGTATTTTCTCAACATCGGTTCTCTTGTTTCATAATTCCCCAGAACCTGCGAGGCCATCACAAGAGAATCAGTTTTCACATGAACATGTTCTATCCCAAGCTCCTTCGCGAGTCTCAAGCCAGCCAAGAATGCTTCGTATTCGGCCTGGTTATTTGTAACTGAAAAGAAGAATTTGATAGCCTGCTCTAGCCTGACGCCATTTGGACTGATCAGAACCACTCCAGCTCCCACGGAGTTTCTGCCAGAAGCCCCATCTACATAAATGATCCAAGCCAAGGGAGATTGTACTCTCTGTTCCGGATTAGACTCTGTCGTGTCCACCAAGAAATCTGCCAATACTTGTGCCTTTATTGCTGTTCTGGGAACATATGATATTTCGAACTCGCTTAGCTCAATTGCCCATTTAGCCAACCTTCCCGAATGATCCGGCTTTTCCAAGATGCTCTTTAGTGGATGGTCCGAGACCACCTGAATGGAATGAGCCTGAAAATAGGGGCGGAGCCTTCGTGATGACATGACCAAAGCCAAGGCCAGCTTCTCCAGGATCGAATATCTGGTTTCTGCATCTTTAAGGATGTGGCTAACGTAATATATTGGAAACTGCTTCCTCTTTTCCTCCCGAACGAGGACAGAACTTACTGCATCTGGTCCGACTCCCAGATATAAGAAAAGATTCTCCCCCTCACGGGGACTTTGAAGTAACGGAGTTGAAGTTAATTGCTCCTTTAACTGCTCGAAAGCCCTGTCACATTCTTTGCTCCATTCGAATTTCGATCCCCCTCGTAGTATTTTGAAGAATGGGGCACTTTTATCTCCAGATTTAGAGATAAACCTGCTCAATCCTGCCAGTCTTCCCCCAAGTTGTTGAACTTCTTTAGTATTTTGAGGAGGGGTCATATCAAGGATAGCTTTCACTTTATCCGGGTTTGGCGCAAGGCCATCAGGAGTTAAAAGATGCCCGAGAAACTTTCCTTTGCTTGCTCCGAATACACATTT
The DNA here is from genome assembly GCA_033032865.1 of Dactylorhiza incarnata. Taxonomy (NCBI): domain Eukaryota; kingdom Viridiplantae; phylum Streptophyta; class Magnoliopsida; order Asparagales; family Orchidaceae; genus Dactylorhiza; species Dactylorhiza incarnata. The sequence continues at coordinate 9,766,638 of JAWHQI010000009.1, read as the reverse complement.
TAATGGATTTAGTTTTAACTTGAACCTCCGTAGAGTAGCGAACGTCTCTACGAGGTCTTCCAAGTGTAACGAGAATGTTTTGCTTTTTAGAAGAAGGTCATCAACGTAGACTTTGAGGTTCCTGCCCTTTTGATTTTTAAAAACGGTATCCATCATTCGTTGGTATGTTGCGCCCGCATTTTTGAGACCGAAAGGCATTACGAGATAACAGTAACACCCATCGTTCGTGATGAATGAGGTATGCGGGATATCAGGTTTATGCATTTTGATTTGATGATACCCAGAGAAGGCATCGAGGAAACTCATAAAACCATACCCAACCGCGGAATCAACTAAAACATCTATCCGAGGCAAAGGGTAACAATCTTTAGGGCACGCTTTATTGAGTTTGGTGAAGTCTACGCACATGCGCCACTTCCCACCAGATTTTTTGACCATTACAACGTTCGACATCCACGTGGGATATTGAATCTCAGAAATAAAACCAGCTTTTAGGAGTTTGGAAACCTCCTCTCTGATGGGCAACGCCAGCTTGGTCGCCACTTCTCTTTTCTTCTGCTGGACGGGCTTGAACTCAGGAGACACATTGAGATGATGGCAAGCCACGTCCGGATCCACCCCTGACATGTCCTCCGCTGACCAAGCGAAGACATCCAGATTCTTCAGCAGGCAGGAGATTAGCTCCGCTTTCTCCTCCTCTTGCAATTCAGCGTTGATGACTAGTTTCTTTTCTGTCTCCTCAGCAACAGGAACTTCTTGGGTCGCTTGGGCAGGTTCCAAGTGAGCCCCTTCTCGATCCTTCTCTTCCTCTGCAGGCCCTGAAGATTCAGCAATCATCAAAACCTCAGCCTCGGCCTCGGGAAGTGGAACGTCAGTGATCACGTTGACAGTTCGGACGTAGCACTCCCGAGCCACCTTTGGGTTGCTCCTGACCCGATATTGTTTCCCTTCTGCGGCGAACTTGAGAGCGAGGTGAAAAGTAGATACTACCGCTCTGTATGCATTGAGAATCGGCCTCCCGAAGATAGCACAGTAGTTGCTCGGGGCGTCCACCACCACAAAATTGACCAACTTTATCACCCCTCCAAGAGAGACCAGGAGCTTCACTGAACCCTCTACTTCCTTCTTCTCCCCAGAAAAGCCATAGAGGGGCCCATCGGTGGAAAGCAGCTGCTTTCCAGTCTTCAGGGCCTCGAAAGTTGGGCGGAAAAGGAGGTTGACGGAGCTGCCAGTATCAACCAGAATCTTGTGGACCGTGTAGTTTTCGATGACGGCCTTGATGACCACCGCGTCATCGAAAGGATTAGCATTAGGGGGAAGGTCATCCTGACCAAACGTGACGACAGTGCTTTCGGGAGGAGAACTTGTTGTGGCTGCCACTTCCTGTTTTAGAACTCTTGCAATACTGGATTTGCGAGATGATTCCGCTCCAGCTCCCCCATGGATACAATAGATGTCCCCCAAGGGGCCCACATCATTGACTTCGATGCATTCAGTAGAGGGATGGATGTCACCATAACAGCCGGCGTCCTCGACGTCGGCACACTCCCAGGTCACTTCTACTGTTTCTTTCTCCTTTCTCTTCTCGGTGGCCGGCTCAGCAATTTTATCTTTCTGAATCAGACCCCGGAGCTTTCCTTCTCCCAGGAGCCTTTCTATAAGCAGACGAAGGGCCCGACAATCATCAGTCAAATGTCCCCTCTCTTTATGGTATTCACAATAAAGGTTCGGATTTCGACTATGAACATCCGACTTCAGAGGAGCAGGTCTTTTGAAATCCGGCCTCTTTTGCAGAATTTGGACTACCTCGTCCATGGTGACATTCAGGGGGGTGAACGAGTCTTGCGAATTATCGTATTGAGTTGATGGAAGGACTGGAGGTGGCTGCGCGGCATACTGTGGTAAGTATACCGGCATGATCTGCGGAAGGAGAGCGGATGGAGCGGGAGCGATGGCCAGCGGTGGTTTCTGATCTTGAAATCGCTGATGGCCCATAAATGGTTGTTTATTTTTGAAGTTCCTCCCCCTTTGGGAGCGGGGTTCGAAGTGGGACTGATTTGATGGTGGACGATGGAAGGATGTATTTGATGGCTCCTTGTCGCTTACCAACTTCGCGACGTAATCTGGATTGCTCTTTTCTCCTCTGATAAACATATTTGCCAGACTTATCATCTCTTGATAAGTCCTGGGCTCCCTTATATTTGCTTCAAACTTTAGGGTGCCCTCCCTCAGGCCATGGATGAGGGCAACCCTATACAGTTCCGGGTCCACATTCTGGACTTCCATGATCTCTCTTTGGAATCGATCCACAAAATGGGCCCATGTTTCGCCTTCCCGTTGTTTTATATCAAAGAGGGCCGCCGGGCCACTCTTTCTTTTCTTCGAGGTGGAGAATCTTAGCAGGAATTCTTTTCGCAGCTCCGCGAAACAATGGATCGACCTGGGGTGCAATCCATAGAACCATTCCCTCGCTTGTCCTTCAAAGGAGGTTACGAGAAGCTTGCATTTGGTGGCATCGGTCAGGGTTCTGAGAGCAACGGCTGACTCAAAAGCCTGCAAATGAACCGTTGGGTCAGTCTCTCCATTGAACGCTGGCAGGCGAGGTTCCCTGAAATTATTAGGGGCAGGTTCCCCCCTGACTTCGTCCACAAAGGGAGAGGTCTCTTCCATGTCTTCATATTGAGGTGTAGGGTAATAAGCCGCTGGAGCTGCGGCTATTTGCGGACAGGCCGCCTGATGAGAAGACCGGGCGGCTGCTTCTGGCGGGTAGGAGTGATGGATGGGCACTTCAGGCGGGTAGGAAAGACGAGCCGCGCCTTCCGGCGGGTAGGAAAGACGGGCAGCATGGGAAGTCGCTCCCTGGAAGTCGAGGACTCGAGCTGGCATGTTGTGTGCGGCTTGATAGAAGCTTTCCCTAGCCACAGGGTCTTCTTGATGGAGCTGGAAGTTAGCGACTTGCGGTAGCGAGTAGGGAGGAGGTGGAGGAAGGACTGGGGTACCCGCTCGATTAGTCGCGGCCTGTTGCGGGACTAATCGCTCAGTCAGTATTGCTAAAGTCCGACTGATCTCTTCAAGTCGCTGATCAGTGGCCCGTTGAGCCCGCTCGGCTTCTCTCTTTGATTGCTCCAGGGCTTCCCATAGAGAATCCTCGCTATGATCGGAGCGGTCTCCAAGGGGGAACTGACGGTCTGACATTATAGTGGAAAAGGGATTTCGCCGACAATCCGCGATCTGAAGGTCGCGTGTTTCTGTTGAGGCTGAGATCGCTCCTCCGAAGGAAACCGGAGGCTGCGGGTTGTCGGTTACTTTTTGAGTAGAAAAAAGGGAGACCGCTGGCAGCGGTCAAAACCAAACTTCGCCCGCCGCGGCGAATGCCACTCTTGCGACGGACTTTCCTTTGATCACAAAAAAGAGGTTACAGCGGGCTGCAAGTGCAGGAAAAAAGAAACCGGCCGGTCAGACAGTCCGCAAGACGGGAAACTTGAGTCCGCAGCTCAAACAAGCGAGCTCCAAGATTCAAGTGTGCGTGTCTTGTGAACAGTGCCGCCCCCTATTTATAGGCTTGGGGGCCTGCCCGAGCGGGCAGGGATAAAATAACCGCCTGCCCGGGTACAGGAGAAACGGGCAGGCGGTGACGGGATACACAAAAAAGGAGAAGTAAATAAGCCGCGCGACTTGGCGGCTTGCCCTTCCGACTTGTCTGACCAGTAGCTAGAGATGAGGAGGCCAAGGCGATGAGGCTACCCGCTCGGTCTCTGCTATGAAACCGCGGCTTGTTCTTTGACTTTGGACCTTGGCTGCCTCTATTGCATAGGCCGCGCGACTTCCGACTTGAGACCGCGGCTTGTCCTGTTGGACTTAGGCTCTGATTACCTTTAGTACTTGGAGGCGGCCTGAGTTGTCACAGACCGCCCGGCCTGTGCTAGCCGGAGCCGATAGACCTCGTTTGACCTGAACCGGGCGACTTAGACCCGCAAACCGCGCGGTCTGGGAGTAACTCTTCTGGAAGCGGTTTCCCGGGTAAACATCCACCATCTCTTGGCATGTGATTCTAAGGAAGAGACTGGCAAGGTAACTGCCCTATTGGCACTTCAACGGATCCCGCCCATCATATCTTACACCATGTCAAGACACTCCTCCATATGAACTGCAGACTCAGTCCTATAAAAGATAGGGGGAAAGAAAGGCACACAACCAGTTTGACCCTGGGTTTTGTTAATTTACGAGAGCCTGGTGGGATCTAAAAGCATCCAGAATTATAGTCAAGGCCTGCCCCAACTCTTACTATCGAAAGAGAGTAGCATCTGGAGGAAGGTGAATACCCATTGCTGGCTCAGAATGAGCCAGAATCTATTCATAAGGTTTTGAGTTTTGGATTAGGTTGGCAATTTATAGGAAATGGTGGACAACTTAAATTGAATCATATATGGGCACACCACTTCTTATGCTATTTCAGTTTTCCTCAAACTTAATGAAAGAAAGGGGTGGCCCAGTAGTTTAATGGACTTCTTCATCTCAGGAATGATTGCATGTTGATGCCATTTGTAAGATTCCCCTCCCGGATCATTGAGCACGGTCAAGGGGAATCCTATGCCCAGAACAACCGCATTGATGAAGCACAAACTCACGGGCTAGCCTCCTCCACAAGACACCTATTCTGCCGATTATTTCAGTATATCGCATGCCCACCCATCAATAAATTAATGAGAAGAACAAAATCCACAAAAATCATAAAAGCCCACCACTACTAGAAAAATGATTTTAATCACACATTTTTTGCTAGGTTTCAAATATTGTGGCTAATGCATTATTATTAGCCACGAATGCAAAAATTGTGGCTAATATGTATATTTTACTAGGGCTTACAAAGTCATTGTTAATACATATGTATTAGCCATGACAAACTATGTTCGTGGCAAAACATTAGACTATTTCCATATTTTTTCTTTATTTTTAGCAAATAAGTCTCTTTGGCCACGACCATCTCTCACCAAAACCCTATCTCATGCCCGTGAATATTTTCCCCCAAAGCCCGCTGCTACCGTCTCCTCTCATAACGAAACAAAAAATGGGAGATCGAATATTGCTGTCATCTCTGTCGAAAGATCGAAGATCGATTCTGCCATCTCCGTCGAAAGATCGAAGATCACGATGCTGTCTAGTTCTCTGATGATCGATTCTATGGTCGTTGGTAGGGTTCTAGTGTTCCCTCGGTTCTGTGGTCGCTACATCTCGCTATTGTCCTCCTCAAATCGTTTTCACCTCTGTCGTAGGGTATGTATATTTCTCTTCCCACTTGATTTTTCTTCCCTATGAATGACTCGCATCCAAAAATAACAGTCGTTTCGACACGAGCTCTGTCCTAGGGATGCTCTATTTTGACTTACTTGATTTATGTTTGGTCATGTATGATGTTTATAGGGTTTTCTAGATATTTCTTTAATGATTTGTGTTTTTCTTTTTCTTTTTTTTTTCATGCTCGAATCATGTTGGAAATGAACTATTCAATATCATGGCTTCTCACATAATTACTCTACTCATGCTAATGAAATTAGAATAGAGAAACTTCTTAAATGCACCCATATATAAACAAGGATATGAATCAGGGTTCAGTTTTGTTATAAAAATAAACGCATAACTACATGAAAATGATATTCGATTGCATTTTCATCACATAGCATGACTTATACATATTCCCGAGAATGTTTGATTTCAATCCCATTTTCTCTATGATTTCTATAAAATTTAGAAAAGTTGTAAAAATTTAAACTATAAAATTGCGTAGAATTTTTATGTTACCCTCCACTTGTTTGACTGAATTCGTATAAGAAATAGCTTAAATGATGATGTTTACTTATATGAATTTTTTTTTTCGACATAGTTTACTCATATGAAATTTGGGTTGGTCAAGAGAGAATGAAAGCAAAGAATGTTTTTTGGAGACTGATTTGGAGGTTTCAATTGTATTTTAGGGCATTTTTCTTATTGCAATTGTTATTGCTATTAATTTGAACTTCATTTCTTCATTTGTATTGTTCACATTAGTCTTGGATTTGTAATAAATTCATATCATGCTAGGATTTGAATAGGTGGTGTTTTGTATTTTTCATCATTATATATCCTGAAAGTGCACAGTGTGCCTCTAAGTACTCTCTAGGGGGGTGAATAGAGTTTTCAATATTTTCTACCCTAAATATAAACACACAATAAAACTACTATGTAGTGTGCATTCAACACTACCAAAATAGAATAAAGTAAATGCAGGTAATGTAAATACATAAATTAGTAAAGAGGGACAACACATAAAATTCATTCCAGAAGACACATGATTTTTATAGTGGTTCCCCCAAATATGGGTAGTTCACTCTTCTACCTCCCTAGTATTATTGCACTAACTGTGCCTGTGTCTTTTGATAAGGAGATTCTCAGAACCACTGAGTATTTTGATAAGGAGACTCTTAGAACCACTGAGTCTTTTGATAAGGAGACTCTTAGAACCACTGAATCCTTTAAAAGAGGGATTAATAAAACTCTTTTACAGTTGGTGAACAAAGAAGAAGAAAGGGAGAAAGAATAGAATTTTGCTTTCAGAATTCTTCAGAAGCTATTTCTTTGAGCTGCTGCTTTTGTTTACCACAGGATCTGTATAAGAAGAACCCTTGCTTATGATTGTGAGGATTGCAATGGTTATTGGCTTGATCCTAATTCTCTGAGCACTTCATATATAGTTTCTGCTGTGTGAAGAAGAAGAAAGAGCCGCTGTGTTGTTTTTCCTGTGCATTGAGATATGTTCTTTTCTGTCTTAGGGTTGAAGGTGGAAGAAGAGAAAGCCCTATTCGACAGATGGAGAAATATGTGATCAAAACTTATGTTTTTCTTCTCCTCTCAGCATACTTATTCCCCATGATTGGAATTTGATTTTTTTTCTTCTTTTGGGCTATCCTGAAAAGGAATTCCGATTGGACAGTTGATTTCCCTTTCTTCTTTTGTTCCCGACCCATCCATCAGATTTGAATACATTCCAAGAATGTTTTTGCTGTCTGCTAGAATACTCCATTTTATTCTTGGCAATAAACGAGACATTGGAGAACTGTCTTTAACATTGTGGAGCTTCTGAAAATGTATTAAAAGGATAGCTATAAATGCTTATATTTTAGACTATATTCGATGCTACGTCGACTTCATCATTCTTCATATCGACGCTGCTGGGTTTTTCTACAACCATACATCGTATGTAGGCGCAGCGGAAATAAAGAGAAACAACCCAAAAAGATTTGGATCGACCATGAACATTGAATCAAGAAGTAATGAAAACTACTTGGCATAAATTACCTTAGTGGAGTTGGATCGAATCCAACCTAGGTGCTCCAAGAAGATGAATCCTGTCAGCTGCTATGCGAGAGTCCTCACGTAGAATGATGTCTACGTCTCTACAGTGATCCACATGAGCCGAGAGAAGAACGACTGCACCTTGCACTTCCACGAACTGCTAGGTTCGCTCCAGGAAGAACAATCACGGCGACGATCGCCGAAAGGAGGTCTGCGTAGACGAGCGAAATGGCGGAACACTTCCGTCGGCTAGGGTTCATGAGGCAGAACTCTTCCGTCGGGTCTTCTTCCAGGAGGCGTAAGAAGAGCATATTGAACCCTTAAAACAGGTCCTATTTATACCCGAAGTATAAAAAGACCTAGACAAATCGCTATCCGCAGTCCATACAGAAGAACTTGAGGTTTCTGTCAGCATTCGTCGAGTTTGCACGGAACAATCCGACGAATCCGACGAATCATATTAGACGGCAACATTTGCCGAGTTAAGGGTCTCTGTGATAATTCGTCGAGTTTCCATGGAACGATCCGACGAATTCCAACGAATCCGACGAATCATATCCGACTTATTCCGACAGCAACATTTGCTTTACCTCCCCGATTCTACATAGTGATTAGTAACCTTTACCAACACAGTCAATCTTCCAACTTCTCCACATGCTCTTATGTGCGACCCTACAGGCTCATATCGCGTTGGCAGTGAGATTACATGTTTGACCACTTCTAGATCACAATGGTAACTCCAACAGTCTCCCACATGATCTTGAAAGTATCAAACAAAAACCTCACAAACAATGAGCGGCATCTAGCATTGCATCATTGCTCCCCAAGCAATAAGAGTTCATAACTCATAAGCCTTTATGACCAATGTTCCAGCATTGTCTTTGTCCCTTTGTCCCTTACATCCGGAAAGAACTGGAGACATGGACCGTGTCACCCTCATAATAGCTCAATCCATGTTTCTTGATCTAGAACGGACTTCCAGAGAATGGTGAGCTCAATATCACATATTGACTCAACCAAGCATGGCCATGCATTTCGCAGTCCAATTCCATCAAGGGGCCCATGGATGCAACTCCTGTTATATAGGAGGACAAATCCCATATCTGCTCACACCCAAACACCCAAATGATTCGTAACGTACCCAACGACCACCCTTATCATCAACCTTCTTCAAGGAAGACCTTTGATGACATCAAAGCAAGCTCCTCCTCACTCGATGAATGTTGTGACTTCAGGTCAAAGGACCACAACACCATTGTCAAATGAGACCTACTTGTGACACATTTAAGTAACAATCCATAAAGTAGTCTCAGGTTGGGTCTGTCCAGTACAACTTGTTCACTAACAAGTACCCACGTGATGACTTGATATCACAATATCATGACCTGTGAGAACCGGTCATCAGTCAACACACATGCTAGTCTTAATGCATCATCATCACCCTTAGCTTCTACGATGATACCTCGACCAGGGACCTTTTAAGAATGAAGCTTCGAAATCATAGGCTCTCACATTCAAGTCACGTACTTGATGTCCTATGGAAGCAAACATTCTAAGGGTATTTATCACGAATTTTATTCTATCATATAGAAACAGTATATCGTAATAAAAGAACTTGCCATTAATTGTAAAAGGAAATAATTGGTACACAATTCATCATATGAATAAATAATAAACAGCCAACAGAATATATATTTTACATGCAACCCACAAGACTCCCACTAGAGTTGATCACTCAGGTATCGTATACCCATTGATCTAGTATGACCATCATGCTTTCTCTGCGCGAGAGGCTTTGTTAGTGGATCTGCAATATTCTCCTCAGTCGGCACTCTGCAAATGTTCACATCTCCTCGTTCGACAATCTCACGAATAAGATGGAACCGCCAAAGTATGTGCTTGGAGCGCTAATGGGATCTAGGTTCCTTAGATTGTGCAATTGCACCATTTTTATCACAGTAGAGAACTACGGGACCAACAATGCTAGGAACTACATCTAGCTCGCCGATGAATTTCCTAATCCATACAGCCTCCTTTGCTGCATTTGCCGCAGCGATATACTCGGCCTCAGTTGTAGAATCAACAACTGTCTCTTGCTTGGAACTCTTCCAGCTCACAGCTACTCCATTCAGGCAAAACACAAACCCTGACTGAGACTTTGAATCATCCCTATCAGTTTGGAAGCTGGCATCCGTGTAACCACTTACAACGAGCTGTTCATTTCCACCATACACCAAGAATACATTCTTAGTCCTTCTCAAGAACTTCGGGATATTCTTTTTGGCTATCCAGTGACATTCACCGGGATCAGACTGATACCTGCTAGTCATGCTCAAAGCAAAAGAGCCATCGGGTCGAGTAAATAACATTGCATACATGATTGACCCAATTGCCGAAGAATATGGAATCAACTTCATGCGGTCCTTATCTTCATAATATTTTGGACACTGGTCCTTAGAGAGATTTACACCATGAGACATGGGCAAAAATCCTTTCTTGGACTCACCGCTTCAACACCTTCTCAATGTACGTACTCTGGGTCAAACCCAGCAACTTCTTCGATCTATCTCTATAGATCTTAATACCGAGTATGTAAGTCGCTTCACCCAAGTCCTTCATAGAAAAGCAGTTCCCTAGGTTGTTCTTAACAACTTTCACGGTATTTATGTCATTCCCGATCAACAGTATGTCATCTACATACAATATCAAGAAGACAACAATGCTCCCACTGATTTGCTTGTAAACACACGGTTCATATTCATTCTTGACAAAACCAAACTCTTTGATCTTCTCATCAAAACGAAGATTCCAACTTCTAGAGGCCTGTTTCAATCCATAGATGGACCTATTCAGCTTGCATATTTTAGTGGCTGCATTTGGGGATACAAAACCCTCGGGTTGTGTCATGTACACTTCCTCAAGGAGGTTTCCATTTAGGAAAACCGTTTTGACATCCATCTGCCAGATCTCGTAGTCATAATACGCAACAATAGCAAGCAATATCCTAATGGACTTTACCTTGGCAACAGGGGAAAAGGTCTCATCATAGTCAACACCATGAATTTGCTTGAATCCCTTAGCCACTAGTCGCCCTTTGAATGTCTGTACATTCCCATCCATGTCGGTCTTCTTCTTGAAGACCCACTTGCACCCTATGGGTCGTACCCATTCAGGTGGTTCGACCAAGTTCCAAACTTGGTTTATATACATGGAGTCCATTTCGGATTTTATAGCCTCAAGCCATTTGTCGGAGTCCGGTCCATTCATAGCCTCTTGGTAGGTCGCTGGTTCATCATCATGATCCATAAGCAACACATTACCTATTTGAGACATGAGAAATCCATATCTCTTAGGCTCAAATCTTGGTCTGCAAGATCTACGTAGGACTTGTGTCTCTTGAGCAGGTTCTCTAGCTACAACATCTTGTAGTCCTGGCTCAGAATCCAATTCTGGTTCATTCACTACTTGTGGTTCTTGAACTTCTTCAAGTTCTACCTTTTGCGTCTTTCTTGACAAGAACTCTTTCTCCAAGAAGACACCCATCCTTGCGACAAACACTTTGCCCTCATACGGTAGGTAAAAGTAATATCCTTTCATTTCCTTAGGATATCCTACCAGATAACACTTATCTGATTTGGGTTCCAGCTTGTCAGGCATTTGACGTCGTACGTATGCCTCACAGCCCCAAATTTTAATGAATGACATACTAGGACGCTTCCCAGTCCATATCTCATATGGTGTCTTTAGAACCATTTTCGTCGGAGCGCGATTCAGTGTCATTGCAGCAGTCTCTAAAGCAAAACCCCAAAAGGAAACATGCAAGTCTGCATGACTCATCATCGACCGTACCATGTCTAACAGAGTACGATTTCTCCTCTCAGACACACCATTATGCTGCGGTGTCCTAGGTGGAGTGAGATGTGATACAATACCACACTCTTTCAGATGATCACGGAACTCATGACTCAGGTATTCGCCACCTCGATCAGATCGGAGTGCTTTAACCTTTTTACCCAATTGGTTCTCCACTTCATTCTTAAACTCTTTGAACTTTTCAAAAGTTTCAGATTTGCACTTCATAAGATACACGTATCCGTATCTACTGAAATCATCAGTAAATGTAACGAAGTAAAAATACCCACCTCTAGACATAGAACTCATGGGTCCGCATACATCACTATGTACTATACCCAAAAGATCCTCAGCCCTCTCAGTATAACCAGTGAAAGGGGCTTTAGTCATCTTGCCTAACAAACAAGACTCGCATCGCTCAAATGATTCATAATCAAATGAGTCCAATAGTCCATCTTTATGGAGCTTGGATATGCGCTTCTCGTTTATATGGCCCAAACGACAAGGCTAGAGATATGTAGGATTTGAGTCATTTGTTCTTAGTCTTTTATTATTATTTACATTATAGATCGGATGGTCCAGGTTCAAAACATAAAGACCATTAAACAATTGAGCTACAACATAACAAACATCATTCTTAAATATAGAACAACAATTGTTCATAATTATAAAAGAAAATCCAATCATGTCTAAGCATGAAATGGATATAATGTTTCTAGTTATGGCCGGAACAAAATAACAATTATTAAGTTCTATTACAAGCCCACTGGGTAAAGAAAGACGGTAAACCCCTACGGCTACAGCAGCAACTCTTACTCCATTGCCGACACGCATGTCCACCTCTCCTTTACTCAGCAATCTCCTCCTTCCCAGTTCCTGCACATTTGTACAAATGTGAGAACCACATCCGGTATCCAATACCCAAGATGAAGGAGCAGAAAGGCTTATCTCTATAACGTAAATATTCGAAGCGGAAGTCATACCTCCCTTCATTTTCTGCAGACCCTCAATGTACTAAGGACAATTCCTCCTCCAATGACCAGCCTTGCCACAGTGGTGGCATTTCCCTTCCTTCACGGTGCTCTTCTTTTTCAGCGCAGAAGATTTGGGCTCAAGATGTGACTTAGGTCCCACCTTCGTCTTCTTGAAGCCCTTGGCCTTACCATTGCCTTTATGTACCATCAATATGGGACTAGCAGGCTTGGCCTTCTTCATGTTTATCTCGGCAGTTCGCAATATGCCTAGGAGCTCGGGCAGTGTCTTATCTATTTCAATCATGTTGTAGTTCAAGACGAACTGCTCATAACTATCCGGCAACGATTGCAGGATAAGATCTGTGGCCAACTCTTGACCCAGAGGAAAACCCAGTCTCTCCAGGTTCTCAATATACCCAATCATCTTGAGTATGTGAGTACCAACTGAGTCTCGAGCTCCCATTTTGCACTGAAATAAGGCCTTCGTGACATCGAACCTCTCTTGACGAGCATGCCCTTGAAACATTTTCTTTAGGTGCTCGTCAATCTCCTTGCACCCCATGTTCTCGTGTTGCTTCTGAAGCTCAGAGTTCATGGTGGCAAGCATACGACACTCGACGTCTAAGGCGTCATCAGTATACTTCTTATAAGCATCCTTATCAACACGGGACGATTTCCCGGTCGGCACCTCGGGGGCTTCTTATTCCAAGACGTGGAGCTTTTGCTCTTGCCTGAGAACAATTCTCAGGTTCCTATACCAGTCCATGTAGTTCGTCCCACTTAGCTTGTCCTTCTCAAGGATAGCTCTCAGGGACAAGGTGGAATGTGAACCACTTGCCATGGAATTCTACAAGAATTCATGCAGAATTTAATCTGTACCAGAATTTCAAAATACAACTTATTTTAATTTGGACTTCAATTAAATACTCCCACTATTTTATTCAAATTGATAGCCCTCACTATCAATTCGGAGAGTCCATGCGAGCTACTCTCTTAGTGGACAAGATCCATATTTCACCAACACCACGAGTCTGCTTTGGCGTTCCTCTCATAATGTGGTTATTTAGGTAGGCAACGCTTGCCAATTGCATCCTCATGCAACTCTTATATGGCTGGTGAATAACTCCTTATTCACATCCATCATATGGTGCATGCCAACCCTATGACTCTAGGCACTCAACCTTTGAGGTCACCTAGTTAAGTTAGACCCGATGTCGACAGTGGGATATCACAATTATCCGCTCGCACCCTTACCAAGATAGATTAATGCACCTTGCTTTGGCAAGCCCACACTTCATCGATCGAGGCAGGAAGAGTGTCATCCATCGGAAGGCATCCGAACACTTAATATTTGATGAAGGGATTTTAATTTTTTAATAATAGGTTAACACTTAACCATTATCAACATTTGATCAAAGTGCACATCCACAGAAAAACAAGCTTCTAAAATCCACATGCATCCCTTATGTGCACAACATAAGACTATCAACCTTTGATAGACGAAAGGGCTAAATCTGGACATTTAGAACTCTTCCAAATCTTCAGATTTACATGCATTGGACAAAGGCAAAGACAACTCGACTTAAAGCAGTAGACAAGCTCGTCTCTCATTGTTGGATTCAAAATCCAAAACAATACAAGGGTTCATTAACCACTTGAGGGACGGTTACTGCTAAGGAGACAACTATTTCTAACAATTAGAAATTACCACGAAATCCCAGACGTTCCTGGCGGGGTTCCAAGGGGCCACGCCCCTGGCGGGGTCTTAGGGGCAGAGCCCCTGCGGGGTGCGGGGCAGAGCCCCGTCCAAATTTTTTCAAAATCACCACCGAATTCCCTTGGAAAAATCATCAACTTTTGATGTTCCAGGAAGAAATCTTGACATTTAGAATGCTTCCAAATACCTAGATTTGCACGTACTGGAATAACCTAACTTCTGAAACAACATTCATTACCAGAACCTGGATCTGATACCACTGTTGGGTTTTTCTACAACCATACATCGTATGTAGGCGCAGCGGAAATAAAGAGAAACAACCCAAAAAGATTCGGATCGGCCATGAACATTGAATCAAGATGTAATGAAAACTACTAGGCATAAATTACCTTAGTGGACTTAGATCGAATCCAACCTAGGTGCTCTAAGAAGATGAATCCTGTCAGCGGCTATGCGAGAGTCCTCACGTAGAATGATGTCTACATCTCTATAGTGATCCACACGAGCTGGGAGAAGAATGACTGCACCTTGCACTTCCACGAACTGCTAGGTTCTCTCCAGGAAGAACAATCACGGCGACGATCGCCGGAAGGAGGTCTGCGTAGACGAGCGAAACGGCGGAACACTTCCGTCGGCTAGGGTTCGTGAGGCGGAACTCTTCCGTCGGGTCTTCTTCCAGGAGGCGTAAGAAGAGCATATTGAACCCTTAAAACAGGTCCTATTTATACCCGAAGTATAAAAAGACCTAGACAAATCGCTATCCGCAGTCCATACAGAAGAACTTGAGTTTTCTGTCAGCATTCGTCGAGTTTGCACAGAACAATCCGACGAATCCGACGAATCATATCAGACGGCAACATTTGCCGAGTTAAGGGTCTCTGTTATAATTCGTCGAGTTTCCACTGAACGATCCGACGAATTCCAACGAATCCGACGAATCATATCCGACGAAATCCGAGAGCAACATTTGCTTTACCTCCCCGATTCTATATGGTGATTGGTAACCTTTACCAACACAGTCAATCTTCCAACTTCTCCATATGCTCTTATGTGCGACTCTGTAGGCTCACATCGCGTTGGCAGTGAGATTACATGTTTGACCACTTCTAGATCACAATGGTAACTCCAACATACGCACATCTGAGTTCTTATAGGAGTAGCTTCGAATTCCTTCTTAGCTATGGATGAACTCAGATGTCGATGTTGCGTCGATTACTTATCGACATAACCGTCGAGTTGAAGATTTGGACTTGAATAATATCTTCTGCGTCGAATTGAAGTCAAAGTTGCGTCGACTTCTAAGATGGCCTTGACAGGCTCTTCCTTGTGCATCGGGTTCCTTTCGACGTTGCATCAACTTGACTTATACTTCGACAGGTTGATTGAGTTGCTTCGATTTTCAGTCAGAGTTACGTCGACATCTAATCGAAGTTGCGTCCACTTATATTCGACGCATCTTTTAACTCAACTGAATTTGTGCTTATCTTGACCTGGTCTTGACACTCTAAGGTGAGTGTGACATCCTAAGCATCTAATGACCAATTTACCATTTTTATACAATGTGGGTAATATAACCTAACTGATGAAATCACTTTAAGTGATTTGTTAGATAAATTACAAGGGGTTTTCCCAACAATCTCCTCCTATTTATCATAACAAATTTTACAAAATAAAGTAAGTGATTTCTAACATTTTTTGACATAAACTCAAATACAAACAACTATACACAAACAATAAAGACATTAATGAATGGAATCACAGACCATTTTATATATTGTCAAGTATTCATATTGTTCTTACCAGCTGTGTCCTCCAGATGCTATAATGTAAAGTGTTCATAATTACAGAATACCTGGACTTCACTGTTCTTTGTCAGGAGTTTTCCTCTTCCTTGAGAAGACTAGAGGAACTATCTTTCTTGCAGCAAATACAACAGGCTCATCTTCTTCTTCAGCAGCCCTGTCAACTTCTTGATGGGTTTTATTCTCTTTGGGAGGCTGCCCATGAGAATGTGCATCATGTTCATCATTTAGAGCAGACTCCTTAGCGATTATTGCCACCTCATCCAATTGTTGTTCATCTTCTAGGAGCTCCCCCTGAGTTGATGGAAGCTCCCCTGGGTTATTACAGGGATTTCTGCAGCTGGCTCCCCCTTGATTGATGCAAGATTTTTTGGAGGATTTGCAAGAGGCTCCATTTGGACTATTCCAGTTTGAAAAATAGTGAGCTTGTTTTGGTCACGAACCTCAGTAGTTAGGACACTTGGGGCAATCTCTTCTTGCGCAATCTTGTCCTTCTCCTGAAAACTCACCATTCCATGATTAAGCCTCTCCCCCCTGAATCTTCTCCCCCTTCATAACCTTACATACCAGGGAGGTTAAGAACTCTTTAGTTACCATGGAAGAGGATATGGTTGATTTCAGTGCCAGGAGACTCTTCTAATTTTTGTAATTCTGACTCCATCTGGGAGTACTTCCTATTGAACTTTCTTGCTTGAGAGTCCATTAGATCAGCAAAAGTGCTAGCAGCCAATCCTACTGCTTTTGAAATTACTTTCTCAAGGTCAAAGAAAGGAGTTAAATGTGTGGCAGAGTCAGGAGGTGTTCTGTGAAGTTCTCATTGTAGTCTGGAAGATCTTGGTAGATATGGGAGTAGGATTGATATATTTCTGGAGGGATGTTATACTGTGGTAGGGGAGTAGACTGATCTGTAATTATGGTGGATGGTTATTGCTATGGTTGGAGAGGAATCTGATTTGTTGGCTATGGAGTTGTAGTAGATGGGATGGACTGGAGATTTTGGACAAGAGTATCATCTGGGATGATATATATCTTGTTGTGTTGCTGCAGGAACCTATACTGGATTGTCATCCCATGGGGGATCTGGTACATTTGTCTATATGCCCTGTGGAGTTGGAGAAGGAGGAGGTGAAGGTGCATCTTGACCAGGCTTTAGGATCTGCATTGTCCACTTGGAAAATATCCCAATATTGATTCTCTCACCAGGAGGAATGAGCACTCCTTTTGATTTGCATACAGTTGGATAATGGTGGAACATTACCTGACTCACAATTCTCATATAAGCATTCTCCTTATAAGATTTCTAATAGCCAATTAACTTCAAAAGACATCGCCCCTAATTTATCTGCTTTTTAAGAACTGGGACACCCATGATCTGTAGCTGCAGCTTTTAGATGACATCATGTGCTGATATCTTGCATAGGAGTACCTTTCCCACTATATCTGTTAGGAATCTATATTCTTCAGATAGATCAATCTTCTTTAGATTAATGGTCTTCTCCTTCCTGAACTGCATTATCTATAAGGCCTATCTTATATCTTCCCTTGATAATTCATTAGAGTCATTACCAGCTGGTAGATCAAAAGTTTGAGTTAGCATCTCCTTTGTAATGTTGATGTCATTTTCATATATTCTTCCATTGATGGAGCCATCATCTCCTATGTGGAAGTTGTCCTTCATCTCTGTCAATTCAACATCAAGGATCTTGCAACTTGTTGAGATCAACTTTGTCAATCCAGCATTATGAAATAAGACAAGAATGGGTTTGAAATTATCAGATACTGTATTAAAGGAGTCCACATCAACATCAAAACCAGAGTTGATCTTAGGAGGAGCCACTGATCCTTTAGTGATGTACCTGCAAAGAGAAGAGAGAGGGAGAGAGAGAGAGAAAGAAAACAAGAGTACGGGAGAGAGATGGAGAGAAGGAGAGCACGAGAGCAAGAAAGAGAGAATTAAAAAGTGTAATGATTTTGACGCCTATGTTGCTTAAAAGAAGACAATTCGTCGCAACTTATGATTTTATTCGAAGCACCGTCGATAGAGACTAATAGTCAGCGCGCCAAAATGTGTCGAAGTAGCTTCTAGAAGTTAAACTGGGCACACTTATGATGTTGACGTTGCGTCGATTAGAACTTGACGCACCTTCAAATTTGACGAGCAATTATTAAATCGACGGATGCGTCGATATGAAGTCGACGTTGCGACGAATTCTATTTGAATTATCTATTGCAGATTGCACTCGAAGCAGGCGTTGAGTAGAATTAGACGGTACGTCGAATTCTATTTGACGTAACTCTGAATAAATAGTTCTATTATCTTAGAATATTCTTGTTGTTTTTCCTGACAATGATTTTTATTGAAAATAGTATTTATAATATTATTTTCATGGACTAAAGAAGATGAAAAAGGGGATTCAGATAAGAAATCACTCCCTTGTTGGATTTAGTTCTTTATTAAGGCTCTAGATCTTCCTTCCCCATCTACTATCTATTATGAGGGATCCTACCTAATCCTTCAAAAGTAGCTCAAACATTAGAAGGAACAAAGGTTACCTTGGGCCCTTTGCTTTTACCATTATAAGGTTTTATGATAGAGTAGAAGGGTCTTTCATGATATCCTTTAGGATGGCAGAGAATGGTTCTATCAAACTTATCTTTATTATTTTGGTACTTGAAATGTGTATAAAATGTATCCAAATATAATAAATCAGTAGTGTCTAATTATTCTACTTTTGGCTTTAGCCTTTTAATTATTGTTGATTAATTTCTCTGAATTAATCATTCCTAGATATTTCTTTTCCTTGTTTGAATTTGCTCTATTAAATACAGTTATTTTATCTGGATTATTAATATCCTGATCCTTAGTTATTGCACCCATCTAACTTATTTGATAATCACTAGGTCTAATAAATCTACATGGATTTTTCCAGGCTGGTCTACTAGTGACTTCATTGCTACTGCATGGGTCTACTCCTAGACCTAGATGCTTAAATCTGATGGAGAGATTTTGTGTAATATCTTTGAGCTTTTGACTCCTCCCATTGAGAGAGTCCTCAAAGGCTTTTTCCTTTGTTAGCTCTTCTTTTAATTTTTGATTTTCATTTCTTATCTCAATCAATTCTATTTCTGTATCGTGAATTTCATTTCTCAAATCATTATTTATTGAATATAATTCATCTTTCTTGAAGTTTTCTAAATCTTCCATATCTGTTTCTAATTCATTTTGTATTTTGAGGTAATCATTGCAAAATTCTTTAAAGCAAATTTTAAAGACTTCAGAGTCAAAATCAAAATTATCAAACAGTGATACCTGTTCATCTTCATCATCTGAGGAGATCCCTAATTCCATCATGCAGGCAGCTTCAGCAGCTTCTTCATCACTTTCTAATGAAGAGGAGCTTAACTCTGCTTTTGAGTCACTCCAGGTTTCAGCAATGAAACCTTTAGCTTTCTTCTTGTCTTTCTTCCTGAAATACTTCTTCTTCTGCTCATCTTTGTTGTTTATCCTATCCTTTTGTTCTTGTGGACACTCAGGGGCTATGTGCCCTGGCTTGTTGCAGGAGAAGCAAATCACTTCCTTCTTTGGAGTCTTATCAAATCTGGGCTTTGAGCTCCTCTCTCTTCTTCTTGAGTCTTCTGTCTTGACCCACTTTCTTAATCTCCTTTCTAAGAGACTAAACATCTCATATTTAGGAGTGGAGGGCTATCCTTCAGCAATCTTCAAAGCAAGGCTCCTTTGGATGGGAGTTGAGGTTGTCTCCTTTGCCTTTGTTTCAGCCGTTCTTTTCAGTAACAACTCATAAGATTTGAGCTTTCCTAGCAAAGCATCACTAGAGATCTCTCTATGCCATCTGGACTCTCTTATGGCTCAGATCCTTGAGTCCCATGAGCTTGGGAAGCACATGAGGATCTTATCATTGATCTCTATCAATGATGTCTCCTTGTCCAGACTCTTTAGCTAATTGATTATGATGTTGAATCTATCATACATTTCAACAACACTTTCCTCAGCTTTCTCTTGAAAGTTCTCATATTGGGATATGAGAAGGGATTTCCTGTGCTTTCTTTCATCAGAGCTCCCTTTTACAATATTGGAAAGGGATTCGCAGATCTCTTTTGCTGATTGGCAGTCAGCTACTTTCTGGAAAATGTCATATGACAATGTGGAAACTAGAATGTTTATTGCATTGGCATCACATGCCTTCAGCTTCTTCTCAGCCTCTGTCCACTCATTCCTTGGAACATCTTCCAGGGTTGAAGATCCACTGGAATCTTGTCTGATTAGAGTTGGGGGGACCTGAAATTATAACATCAAAGATGTCTTCATCAATAGAGTTCATGTAAAGCTTTATACTGGCCTTCCAGAGTGTAACCTTATTTAGGTTACACATTGGTGGTCTTGTTGATGCAGAATCCTTAGAACTCATTTTCCTTAGAAAATAGTTTTGGTTAATTTTAATTAAAGAAATGAGAGTTAGGAGATCTTTTGATCAAGGTGTTAAACTTTTAATGATTAACCAACCTCTGATACTAATTGAAAGTGCACATTGTGCCTCTGAGTATTCTCTAGAGGGAGGGGGGTGAATAGAGTTTTAAATAATTTCTACCCTAAATGTACACAAACAATAAAATTCCCATGGAATCAAGGAAGAGTCATTCATGTTTATTTAAGTTAATTAATTCCCATGTTCTTGTCATGGGATTTTAATCATATGCATATGATGAATTTAGTTGTCCCCTATGAGGAGAATTTGATTTAATTTATGCCTTTATCCTTCTCTTTTTTGAAAATATAATATCATACATTGATTCACATTGCTTCAGGAATGTCTTAAAAGCTGTACGGATTATGTGAGGAAAGGAGCATTGGTGTTCTTTTTTTCCCCAGGGTACTAGAGAGCTAATGTCGTCTGGAATGGAAGGTATACTAAATTAAAATTATAAGATGCATGATATTATCTTGTTTGTATCTATAAGTTTTGGATATTTATCCTATTGAAAAATGTTAAATATCTCTTATCAATCCATGATTATGGATATTCTTGTTAGCAAGTTTTACGGGTTCATTTTTCTTTTTAGCTACGTCGTCTACATTTGATCCATTTTTCTTTTCTGATGTTCTTGCTTCTACTAGCAATGAGCTCTGTCAATCCTCTTGCTTCAACCTAAATGCACTGGAAGGAATTCTTCTTGCATGACCCCATCAAATTGGTTCTATCCTCGAGTCAAAAACTACTTAGCAAGCATAATCAAATATAATTCAAAGATGAATGAGAATGCAAAACACCTTTCTCCATGTTGTGGTATATGGAAACTTCATTGATCTATAATGAATTTGTTGTTAATACCCTTGGACGCTGCTATCACATTATTAGAGATTTTTGTTATCATCTTTCTGTTGGATCTTGAGGCGCCCTTAGTGGGGGGGTGAATAAGGGTTTTAGAAAACTTTAATATTTAATAGAAAACTTTTGATATTTTATGTTGAAGTAAGTTAAATCAAGAGTAAAGAGATTGGAATAATAAAATCAATTTTATTCAACATGAAAAGGCATAATTATCATTTATAAAATTGATTACAAAATTTGAATTCTATGACGCTAGAAATCGAGGCGAATAATGAAAGACTCTTTTCATTTTCTATACAGACTCGTATCCCCATGAAGCGGTTGGCTTTAGCTGATCTCTCCCCAGATACGGCCTCAAGCCGCTCTAGCCAATCTATCACCAGAAAGGCCTCGAGCACCCCCTAGATCTACTCCCTAGACCTAGTCGCCAACACGAGGCGAATTCCTCCCTAAGTCCTACCCAGACCTAGTCGCCTGTGAAATTTTCCGTAGATCTAGGAGTGAGCAGGAATTGTACAACTCAAAGCTATAGCCAACAACCAGAAGCACATGAAGCAACACAATCTTTATTGATGATAACAAAAGTCTTCATTACATAGCGAGGTATACATGGCGAGACATGATTTCGCCAGTACACAAAACCAAAAAGAAATTACAATGCTGAAGGAAAGATAACCAGCGGTCTGAACACTGAGACTGCCTGACCATCCGACTTGTGTGTTCACGCGACTAGAAAACAAGACCGCTCGAATAGAATGTTGAAATTTTGAAGTGAAGTGGAGGTGACCGGGCGGTCTATTTTTGGTTGACCACCGAGACCGCGCGGTCTGTGTTTGTATTCTGCTGGTCTGGCTCTGCCAGTCTGTTCTGGCGGTCTGCTGGTTCTGCCGATCTGTTCTTGATTGCTGCGGTCTGTTCCTGAGTTGGTCTGCTGGTTGGCCTGTATTCTTTGTTGGAAGACCATGCGGTTTGTTCTTATATGACCGCCTGTCTGGGCGGCCTGTATTGGCGATCTAGCGACTTGTCTGAAGTCGGCCAGACGGTTCTGGTTTGCTCCTTGTGGTCTAAGGAAGGAGTACACTTGTGTACTCATGGCTTGTGCGCGGTCTCGTGTTCGCGCGACTTGTGTGCAATTAGCCTGCTGTTCTGCGGTCTTGGACGGAAGGTTGTCCAAGTGGTCTGATCGCGTCATCTGCCTTATGAGACCGCTGGCGATCTGATGGGTGGTGACTGTATCCCGGTTTGTGCGGTGACAACATCCATCTACCCGCCTATAAATAGGGATGTATGGCCCGTCATTCATAATGAGAACTGTAAGAACTAGAGCCTGGGTTAATTCGTGCGGTCTCAACTATGAGGTCGGGCGGTCTCGGAAGCTAGTTGACTATTTGTTGAGTTCGCAGGTTTGCGGTCAGCAGGTTGCGGTCTCCTTCCTTGGTAATTTACCAGCGGCTTGGATATAAGGTCGGCAGCGGCTTGTCTGCGATCTGGCTCTTGTGCTGTTCGCAGCAAACTCGGCGATTAGGTGACCTTCAGTGGTCATGCGATCTGAGTTGCGGTCTGGCGACAGCTTCAGTTCTTTGTTCAGTGCAATAAGCTTCAGTTCGTGCGGTCTGAGGTGGCGGTCTTGCAGTGCAGGCGGTCTGTATGTTTTCTATTGGCGCGATCTCAGGTCTAGCCGGGCAATCTCGGAAGTCGAGCGGTCTGTGCGGTCTCTGCTTTGTCAAGCCGCCAGTTTTGCTTTTTGGTGTTTTGTTCTTCTCTTCTTCGTGATTCTTATGAATAGTGTCTCGCCATATATGTCTCGCACTGTAAATGAAGTTTGTGATTCAATAAAGTTTCTTGTGTTGCTGTGTGGCATTGTGGTTGTTTGGCTATAACTCAGTTGATGCAACTCCTGCTTACTCCTAAACGATTCAAAATCAAAAATTATAACATGGTATCAGAGCTAGGTTGTTGGAGTGGATAAGCAGTGATCAACTTGAGTTGCCATCGCCTTTGTGAAGAAGAGACCATATAGATTTCCATGGAAGGTGGATGCGCAAGAGGGCTTGGTATTGAACTCCTTACATCGACTAACTATAAGAAATGGAGGTCATGTATGGAGAGTAACTTACTTGGCGAGGATCTTTGGGAGATAGTTGTAGGAGAAGACACACAAGAGGTGTTTCTAGCAGGAGATAATATGGCAGAGGTGAGACTTTGGAGGAGGACTAATGCTAAGGCAGAGTTCACACTCAAGAGGGCTATCTCACCAGAGCTGTTTGATCACATCATTGGATGTAAATCTGCTGCTGAGATCTGGACGTCTTTGGACAGGTTGTTCAGTAAGAAGAATGTAGCTCAGCTACAGTTTCTTGAGAATGAGTTGGCGAAAGCCTCTCAAGGTGATCCTTTCTATTTCTACCTTCTTTCTCAAGATAAAGAACCTCACAGCAGAGATTTCTGCATTGGACCCTGATGAGCCCATCTCGGAGGCAAAACTGAAGACGCATATTATCCGCGGGATGCGGAAGTAGTATCTTGCCTTTGTGACGTCAATTCAGGGTTGGGCAAATCAACCATCTTTGTTGGAGCTGGAGAACTTACTTGCTTCGCAAGAAAGTTTGGCAAGACAGATGGCGGGGACTTCTATCTCTGGGGGAGATAGTGATGTGTTGTTCTCTGGGAAGAAGAAGAAGAAGTGGGAGAAGAAGAAGCCGGGTTATGATGGACCCTCTACTTCAGGTCAGCAGGATATGGGTTATGCTCCTAAGTCTGATGGGAAGAAGAAGGGAGATGGACCAAGGTGCTTCAGGTGCAATAAGACCGTCCACTTCAAGAAGGATTGCCGGGTTAATCTTCAGCCGAGACATGCAGCAGAGAAGGAGAAGCCAAAGTCTGATGAAGCTGGATGGGGAGGAGCCTTTGCAGCTAATATGACGGCTATGCCCGTTAAGGCCTTGGCTGCCATCAACTTCGAAGAGGATTGGATTGTTTATTCAGGGTGTGGGCATCATCTCACCGGGGATGAATCAAAGTTCTCTTCTTTGGCGCCTTACTCAGGTAACGATGCTATCATAACGACTAATAATTCTGTTCATTCAGTAGAACAAGAAGGAGTTGTCTCTCTGAGCAGTGATAAGGGTCCAATCACCTTGAGGAGTGTTTATCACATGCCTGGTATGAAGAAGAATCTCTTCTCTGTGACCAATGCGGTCGATGCCGGTTATCATGTTCTGTTTGGCCCAATAGAAGTGAAGTTTCTTACAACTCAATCGGAGATGGAGATGTTATCCATGTTGGAAAGTGGTGAAGGACTTGTTCGTGTTATCGACAAGTACCTATGTTGATCAAATGAAGACCATTGATAGCGCGGCTATCTGGCATGAAAGGTTGGGGCATGTAGGCATGAGAAGGCTATGGCGGTAAGGGGCCTTGTCAAGGGCTTGCCTAGCTTGTCCTCCTATGGAGACGACCATGTTTGTGCGGGATGTCAGTTTGGTAAGTCTCATCGACTTCCATTTGATAAATCACAAACAAGATGCAAAGCGCCGTTGGAGTGCATTCATGGTGATTTGATGGGACCGACTGCCACCCCAAGCCTTGGAGGCAACAAATATATGTTGGTGTTTATTGACGAATAAACCAGATATGTCTGGGTGTATTTTTTGAATGAGAAGTCGGAAGCTTTTGCGAGGTTCGTGGAGTTCAAGGAGCTGGTTGAAGGTCGGTTAGGCCTGCGGGTGAAAAAATTGAGAACTGACAATGGTGGGGAGTTCACCTCTGGTGAGTTCTCATATTTTTGTAGGAAACACGGCGTTCAGAGAGAGCTCACTTGTGCCCATACTCCACATCAAAATGGCGTTGCAAAACACAAGATCCGTCATCTAACGGAAACATGCAAAGGCTGGCTTCATGCCAAGAGTATACCAAAGTCCTTCTGGGCGCAGAGAATGTCTTGTGCGGCTTACGTCATCAACAGGATGCCTCTAAGTACTATCAACATGAATACCCCTAACGAACTGATGTTCAAGGAGAAACCAAGTGTTGCACACCTTCGTGTGTTCGGGTCAACCTGTTATGTGCATATTCCTGATGCTCTTCGGACAAAGCTAGATGCGAAAGCAATGAAGCTAGTCTTTGTTGGATATGATGAGCGCAAGAAGGGATGGAGATGCATGGATCCCGAGACTCAAAAATCTTTTGTATCTCGGGATGTGGTGTTCGATGAGGTGTCTTCCTACAAGGGGAGTTCAGGAGTTGAACTGCCAGAGAACTGTGAAATTTTTTGAATCTTTATGGAGTGAGCAGGAATTGTATAACTAAAAGATCAAGGCAAACAACCAGAAGCACATGAAGCAAACACAATCTTTATTGATAAGCAAAACTCTTCATTATAGGGCGAGGTATACATGACGAGACATGATTTCGCCAGAACACAAAAAACAGAAGAGAAAAGCAGCTGAAAGGATAACCAGCGGTCTGCCAACTTGAGACTGCCTAACCGCCTGACTTGACAGTCCGACCGGCTAGAAAACTAGATCGCCCGAACTGCCTGTCTACGCCTTGAACAACACCAACTGAGAACCACGCAAGCTCCCTAACTCAACTGATCCACCCGAACTCCAGCAACCCGCACTGCAAGCCGCGAGACCGCCCGAACACCTTCAGAAGAGGAGGTGACCGCTGCTACCCGCACAATCCACAGAAGCTGCACAAGACAAGTTCGATCAGCTAGCCGGCCGGTTACAAAAACAAACCGCAAGAACAGGTCGCGAGCTCAGCTTACACTTGGTGCTATATATTTGCTGCTATAGTGGCTCCTATTTATAGGCAGGCGACCTGATCCAGTCACCACCCTATGAGATAGGATCACCACCCCTTGATCGCGCAACCAAACCGGTCAACCCGCGCGACCAGCAAAAGAACCTCCTGCTTAGTGAGCTCGCCGAGTTCAACAGAAGCCGCGCGAACATGACAACTCGCCTGGTCATGTCACTCACCACCTGTGTTCGCCACCCGACCTCCTCCAGAGACCGCGAACACACCAGACCGACTAGGGCACAACCCGCCAAGTCGATCAAACACATGTGACCGCAAATGCCAGCTGATCGCCGAAGGACCAGCCATGCGAACACTACTCGGAGACCGCGCGACTAAGACGACCTTAGTCCGTGCGAACCACAAAGAACCCGGACAACCTTCAAACCAGCTGCCCGCACCAGGCGGTCACGAGCACCAGACCGCGCGCCTTCCTTACCAGGTAGAAATCTGCTCCGCCACGCGGTCAGACAACCAGACCGCGCGGCCTCACCTCGGCACCCTTGGACAGAAGAATGGCGATCACACCGAGTAGCCCGCGGCTATACTAAAGAGGTCAAACCGCCAGAGGAGACCGCAAGACCGTGCGGTTAGACCAAACCGTGCGGTCTCCCCCCCCAGACCACCAACTTCACAAAAACTCTCACTTCAACATTTTCAACACGCCCCCTTGAAGTGGGAAGTTGAAAACAGTCCAAGTAAACTCCTTAGCCGAGTAAACGACCCCTTCGCCAGCGCCTTTGTGAAGATGTCAGCAATGTTGTCCTGACTCCGAACATGCTCGACCGAAAGAGACCCCTCCAGCACCTTCTCACGAATTAAATGATGCTCAATCTCGATATGCTTGGTCCTCGCGTGACAAACTGGATTAGTAACCAGTTTGAGAGCACTCTTTTTGTCTCCGCGGAGCAGAGTCGGACCCCGAACCTCCTTATGGATGTCTCCGACCAACCTCCTAAGACAGATGGCTTCTTGAGCTGCCAAGGCTGAAGCCTTGTATTCCGCTTCCGTGGTTGAGACAGATCTTGAAACCGACTACCGGTCTCTAAGTTCGGACCCACTGGGGTGTAACCTGCGCCTACTTCTCCCGCACTAAACTCTCTTGACTTTGGATTGTAAAACTGGAACAGACCCAAGGCTGCAGCGAGGAGGTCCCGCCACACACCCGGAAGATCTTAAAGAGCTTCCCCTCCCAAACCAATGTTCAGTCGGGCACCATGGAGGGCACTAGCAACCAACTCCGAAGATTGCCTGGAGGAGAGAGCTTGAAAAAGATTTGATCTCCTCCAAGGTGCCCTTAAGGGTCTATTTATAGATTTTCTAATTTTGGACTGTGAATAGCGTGAATCCGATGTTTAATTTTACTAACCGCACCCCAAAATGGTCTGCTAACAGCCTAACTCCGCGGTTCTGAAGGGCTATTAGCAGCCCACAGAGGGTATCCAGGTCATTTTGCCCCCAGATCCCCATTTGCGAGTAGTCCCTGAGGGCACCACTCGCCTCCCTGGGCGAGTGGTCCGTGAAGTTACCATCCACTTACTTACGGGCGAATGGTCCGCGGGGGCTCTACTCGCCTCTTCCTGATTCCCCAAGCGAGCAGGGCTCCAACCTTCATGCGCCCGTTCTCACCAGCGGGTGCTTCCTTGCGCTCTTCGGGCGAAAGACCTTGAGTCTGGGGTGGGACCTCTCGGCGAATATGGGGTTTTACACAATCCCCGCTCTCTGCGAGCGGATCTTTCGCTCGGAAAGAACAGTGCAACCCAGTATTCGAGGAGTGTCCTGCTGATCTGGACAGAATATTTTTGTGGGTCCCACCTCTGTGCAATATATATCCCTGCCCCGAGTATTTTCTTCGGAGCGCTCTCCTTTTTTCGGCGCAACTTCCTTCTACATTTTGAGCTTTTACTGCTTTGAGATGGCCTTCATGAGACTGTTCCCGAAACCGATCTCGCAAGAGTTGTTGGATAGCCTAGCCGCGGCCCAGGAGAATAACGCCTTTAAGACTGTCCGGTTCGCCCCCTGGCGTTCTTCGAAGAAAGACCACAATTCTCCCTTCCTCTCTAGACGAGCCCTGGTGGTTCGGCGGGACCGGGCAGGAGGCGAGTCTGCCTCAAATCTCCTCATCCGGCAAATTACACCCCCCCCCCCCCCCGCCCGATACCCAGATGCAGGTATTCCTTATTTCCCTTGGTACCCCTGCCCACCCCCGAGACAGTGTCATTACCAGGGTGCTAACCATTCACAGGAGGCACCTGTTCCTGAAAAAGATCGTGAGATGGGTTTGATAAAAACCGCAACGCCCCAGCCTGATGGTGCGAGACCCCCTCATGATGAGAACCCTGCTCCTTTGAGCACTCAGGGCGAGACTTTGCAGCAAGCAAGTAATCGGAAAATAGTGTAATTATTCCGCAAACTCCCTGCCTCTAATTGCTACTTTTTTGCAGCACTTAATCCTGATGCCGCAGAACGGATCGCCTTTTCGTAGGGAACTCCCACCTCCGCGAATGGGCGTGGAGGCTCTCTGGGTCGAGACCTTGACCATATTCCTACAGCCGCCCCCCGGGCGCCTTACCGCACCGGGAGAGGGAAATCCCTTCATCCTACCACCAGCTTATTCGAAGGGCAGCCTTCCACGCTCCCTCCCCCCAAGCAAGGCGTGTCCGTGCCGGGTTAGTGAGCTCACCTGTCACGACTCATGTCTCTCTGAATTCTCTCTTCTCTTTGACTTGTCAGGACCAACACTTCTGCCTTCGCAGCTTTCCAAAAGGCCTCCCCGATGGGATCGTATTATGAGGGAGGAGAAGGGATGGTCTTGCCGCCCCCTTCCCGTGGAGAGCTTTCAGATTTTTTATATGACCATTCCGATGTCCACACCATGATGGAGCGAATGAAGGAGGTGCTCGACAAACTCATATTCATGCAGCGGGACCTCGCAGGTCAGCTGGACGGTCAGCGGATCGACACAAGGCGCGAGTTGAAGTCTCTTCGTCGGGATTTTGCGCGTCTCCTTGCTGAGGTGGATCGCCTTGGTGATGAGGGCGGAGAACTTTATCCTGGGAGACACGCTGCGCGAGCCAGGGACCAGCTGCATTTGGCCAACCGGGAAATCACTGCTGTGAGCGCTTATTACTACCCGCGAATGCCTCCGGAGGCGGGGACGCGAGGTTGGGGTCGATGGCATTGGATGAAGCATTAGCCTACCGACACTCGCTCCCTTGGCTCTGCTGCTAGCGTGTCGTAAAGATGTTACTAGACTCTTTCGGTCCAGTAGTAATTTCCTGATTGTTTTGTGAATGACTTTCCTCATCCTATTCCATCTTGATCCCTCGTAGCTTTTTACGCTTCTCCCGAATGCTGGCGACTCGTATGTCATCTAAATATATTTTTTGCCGCCTTACTTCTCGCCGAGCGACCATTTGTTCTGTCTTCGCTTCCAACAGGTGAGAAGTCTTGGCGCGGGTTCCGAGGCATCGGAGGAGCGCGGTTACTATCCGCACACCCGCTGCCTAGGGAACCCCCCGAGTTTTTCTTTTCTATAAATAGTTGGTCACCAACTTCATTTATTGCGCTTCGCTTTGAGTGTCCACCTCCCTCTTCTCGCAAGCACTCGCCCTTCTATCATCTGCGCAACCTCGGATTTTCCTCACTCTCGTGAGATGGGTGGCGAGCCAGATGGCAGGAGTAGGTGCGCGCGTTTGCTCAACAGGATTTCGACCCCTGCGGTCTCACCGAAGAGGAATACATGACCACTGTTGCGGACTACATTCCGCCGGCCTTTTTCGTGACCCGCCATGGGCTAGATGACCGCATCAATACCTTTGCCCCTGGCACCCTCGCGATTCCGCTGGAGCACTTTGAGGTGGGCTTCCACCTCCCTATCTGGCCGGAGCTTCCCCAGACGCTCCCCTACTTCGGTGTCATTCCCGACCAGCTTAATCCGAACTCCATTGCCATGTTGTTGGGGTTCGCCTGCTACTTGCGCGAGGAGGGAATAGAGTTTAGCCTCCCCGTTTTCCGCAAGCTCATTACCTTTCGGGCGAAGGGCCGGATACCCTTCTTTTCGGGCTAGAATCCACTAAAGTGGCTGGTCTCGCGAGCAAGAACCATGATTGGACGCGCACCTTTGTTTTCATCAGCGGGAACTTCGGTAACGTCCTTTTCGCACTGGTACAAGAGGAAGAATCGACCTTCAAACCTCCGTACCTGGGCGGTCACGAGGCCAAGCTCCACCAGTACATATTGGAGCATGGGATGGATGTTGTCTATCTCCGGCGAAACGTCAACTCGCTCCCGCCCATTTCTCCTGGAGAAGGTAAGTTTGGGTGGTCTCGGCATGCTCGTATTTGCCTCTTCCTTTTCTTTATAGCTGAGTGAACTTGTTACGGATGCCGGTGTGCGCGACTTCCCGCTCCATCCCCCTCTTCCGGCTGGGACGGCCTTGGGACTCTCTCTGTCCGCAGCGCGGGCTGCCGTAGAACTCTACCGGGACGACCTGGCAGTTTCTAAGTCTGGTGGCCAGAAGCGGAAGCCGGATGCTCTCCCTCCCGCCCTTTCTTCCAAGAAATCTAAAACCCCCACCTCTGCGAAAGGTAAAGCACCCTCCACTGCGAAGGATAAGGGAACCTTAGTTGAGTCTTCTACCATGAATGCTCCGCCCAGAATCTCGGTTCCGCAGAAGGAGATTCGCCCGAAGCCGCTGCCCAGAGACCATCAAAATTTTGCGCACGGTGAAAAGTTCATGGATCCCGTAGGAGCTCCGCTCGTTCAGTGGGACAGGAACGCGAACAGGGTATCGCCTTCAACCCTCCATTCTTCATGGGTCGAGACCGAGGTAGCCAGCGGTGAAGCCCACGCCATCGGCTATGCCATCTACGGCAGAGATGACGCGGATGTC
Organism: Dactylorhiza incarnata; assembly: GCA_033032865.1. Taxonomy (NCBI): domain Eukaryota; kingdom Viridiplantae; phylum Streptophyta; class Magnoliopsida; order Asparagales; family Orchidaceae; genus Dactylorhiza; species Dactylorhiza incarnata. Next base: position 9,735,919 of record JAWHQI010000009.1, on the reverse strand, counting down.
TTTGATGCCGAAAAGACCCAGGTGCTCGCTCACGAGACCTCGCGGGCTTTCCTCTGAGCCTTCGAGCTCGCCCACATGTCTTTGCGCCACAGCGTCAACCTCGTGCGGAACCTTAGCGAGGTGGAGGCTACTCGATCCCTCTCTTCCGCCGAGGTCTTGGAACTAAAGCTCAAGTTGGAGGCTGCCGAGACCCTTCTTGCCAATCGCCCCGTTCGGGAGGTACGCAATTTCCCGAAAGTGTTGGTATTTTTGCTCCTCTGCCCTCCATCTTACTACCTCCCTCCTCGCAGGATACTACCAGCGCTGCCATGCTCCATGTGCGGGTGGCCGGGCTGGAGGACGTGGATCGGGAGTCAAAAGCCGAGATCCAGCGCCTGCGAGATGTTGCGACCTTAAACCTCAAGGAAGAGAGGAAGAAACATCTTTACTCCGATTATGAGTTTGAGGAGCTGCTATAGGAGAGCCCGCAGGACGCTGCGGAGCATACGATGCAGGTACTTCATGATGCCGGGCACCTGAAGGAAGGCACCGAGACGCACTCCACCCGTCAGGTCGTGCCAGACATCTTCTTGCCAGTTCCCGTCCCCGAGGATGAGGATCCTCTACGGAAATATGGGGCCATCCTCGTTGACTCAGATGAAAGCCGTGGCCTTTCAGTCGATAGACCTAGGAATCTCTGAACGTATATTGTGACGAACTTTTATCCCACGCTTATATTTTGGAATATATCGGGGGCGGAACCCTCCTGTCTTTTTTGTTAACGCTGGCCCTCTTTTGCGAATGCTTTATTACTATGTTTTTGCGTCTCGCTAGGCTCTTTAGGACGTTGTGTTATTTGTACGATTGCCGCCGCCGCCCAATGAATTATAGGGGGAGCTCGCCCTATTTCGACGATGTAGGTTAACCGCGGGACGTTTTACACTCCTTTCACCTGGTCACTCGCCGGGGGCGATAGCTTTGCGTGAGTAGTCGTCGCGAGAGAGGCAGATCACTCGGTTCGGCAGAGTTCTTGCCCTCTCATCGCGGGGTGTCTCGCAACCCTCGGATCGGTCGAAGTTTCGCCGCGCGCTTCGCTTGACGAGTGGCGACGTATGTCTATACCATTCGCCAGCGAGTGCCTTTGGTAAGGGCTCCATTCGCCGACCTTATATCCTGACTTGTTCCTGCTTAAATTTTGCTTTTAACTTACCTTTCTTACCCATTCAATCTTGGGAGCCTTTTGAGCCTGCCGCCGAGTGAGCCTTCGAACCTGCCAGCTAGGTGAGAGCCTGTACAGCGGGTCTGCTCGGGGCCAACCCTTGAAACTTTAGAACCTACCGCCGAGTGAGCCTTCGGACCTGCCAGCTAGATGAGAGCCTGGATAGCAGGTCTACTCGGGGCCAAACCTTGAAACTTTAGAACCTGCCGCCGAGTGAGCCTTCAGACCTGCCAGCTAGGTGAGAGCCTGGACAGCGGGTTTGCTCGGGGCCAACCCTTGGAACTTTAGAACCTGCCGCCGAGTGAGCCTTCGGACCTACCAGCTAGGTGAGAGCCTGGACAGCGGGTCTGCTCGGGGCCAACCTTTGGAACTTTAGAACCTGTCGCCGAGTGAGCCGCCGGACCTGCCAGCTAGGTGAGAGGCTAGATATCGGGTTTGCTCGGGGCCAACCCTTGAAACTTTAGAACCTGTCTCCAAGTGTGCCTTCGGACCTGCCAGCTAAGTGAGATCCTGGACAGCGGGTCTGCTTGGGGCCAACCCTTGAAACTTTAGAACCTGCCGCCGAGTGAGCCTTCGGACCTACCAGCTAGGTAGAGCCTGGACAGCGGGTCTGCTCGGGGCCAACCCATGGAACTTTAGAACCTACCTCCGAGTGAGCCTTCGGACCTTCCAGCTAGGTGAGAGCCTGTACAGCGGGTCTGCTCGGGGCCAACCCTTGAAACTTTAGAACCTGCCGTCGAGTGAGCCTTCGGACCTTCCAACTAGGTGAGAGCCTGGATAGTTGGTCTGCTCGGGGACAACCCTTGAAACTTTAGAACCTGCCGCCGAGTGAGCCTTCGGACCTTCTAGCTAGGTGAGAGCCTAGACAGCGGGTCTGCTCTGGGCCAACCCTTGAAACTTTAGAACCTGCCGCCGAGTGAGAATTCAGACCTGCCAGCTAAGTGAGAGCCTGGACAGCGGGTCTGCTCGGGGCCAACCCTTGAAACTTTAGAACCTGCCTCCGAGTGAGCCTTCGGACCTGCCAGCTAGGTGAGAGCCTGGATGGCGGGTCTGCTCGGGGCCAACCCTTGGACCTTTAGAACCTGCCGCCGAGTGAGCCTTCAGACCTGCCAGCTAGGTGAGAGCCTGGACAGCGGGTCCGCTCGGGGCCAACCCTTGAAACTTTAGAACCTGCCGCCGAGTGAGCCTTCGGACCTACCAGCTAGGTGAGAGCCTAGACATCGGGTCTGCTCGGGGCCAACCCTTGGAACTTTAGAGCCTTCCGCCTAGTGAGCCTTCAGACCTGCCAGCTAGGTGAGAGCCTGGACAGCGGGTCTGCTCGGGGCCAACCCTTGAAACTTTAGAACCTGCCGTCGAGTGAGCCTTCAGACCTGCCAGCTAGGTGAGAGCCTAGATAGCGGGTCTGCTCGGGGCCAATCCTTGAAACTTTAGAACCTGCCACCGAGTGAGCCTTCGGACCTGCCAGGTAGGTGAGAGCCTAGACAGCGGGTCTGCTCGGGGCCAACCCTTGAAACTTTAGAACCTGCCGCCGAGTGAGCCTTCGGACCTGCCAGCTAGGTGAGATCCTGGACAGCGGGTTTGCTCAGGGCCAACCATTGAAACTTTAGAACCTGCCGCCGAGTGAGCCTTCGGACCAGCCAGCTAGGTGAGAGCCTGGACAGCGGGTCTGCTCGGGGCCAACCCTTGGAACTTTAGAACCTGCCGCCGAGTGAGCCTTCGGACCTGCCAGCTAAGTGAGAGCCTGGATAGCGGGTCTGCTCGGGGCCAACACTTGAAACTTTAGAACCTGCCGCCGAGTGAGCCTTCAGACCTGCCAGCTAGGTGAGAGCCTGGACAGCGGGTCTGCTCGGGGAGAACCCTTGGAACTTTAGAACCTCCTCCGAGCGAGCCTTCGGACCTGCCAGCTAGGTGAGAGCCTGGACAACGGGTCTGCTCGGGGCCAACCCTTAAAACTTTAGATCCTGCCGCCGAGTGAGCCTTCAGACCTACCAGCTAGGTGAAAGCCTGGACATCGGCTCTGCTCGGGGCCAACCCTTGGAACTTTAGAACCTACTACCGAGTGAGCCTTCAGACCTGCCAGCTAGGTGAGAGCCTGGATAACAGGTCTGCTCGGGGCCAACCTTTGGAACTTTAGAACCTGCCGCCGAGTGAGCCTTCGGACCTGCAATCTAGGTGAGAGCCTGGACAGCGGGTCTGCTCGGGGCCAATCCTTGAAACTTTAGAACCTGCCGCCTAGTGAGCCTTCGGACCTGCCAGCTAGGTGAGATCCTGGACAGCTGGTCTGCTCGGGGCCAACCTTTGAAACTTTAGAACCTGCCACCGAGTGAGCCTTCGGATCTGCCAGCTAGGTGAGAGCCTGGACAGTGGGTCAACTCGGGGCCAACCCTTGGAACTTTAGAACCTGCCGCCGAGTGAGCCTTTGGACCTGCCAGCTAGGTGAGATCCTGGACAGCGGGTCTACTTGGGGCCAACCCTTGAAACTTTAGAACCTGCCGTCGAGTGAGCATTCAGACCTTCCAGCTAGGTGAGAGCCTGGACAGCGGGGTCTTCTCGGGGCCAACCCTTGAAACTTTAGAACCTGTCGCCGAGTGAGCCTTCAGACCTGCCAGCAAGGTGAGAGCCTGGACAGCGGGTCTGCTCGGGCCCAACCCTTGAAACTTTAAAACCTGCCGCCGAGTGATCCTTCAGACCTGCCAGCTAGGTGAGAGCCTGGACAGCGGGTCTGCTAGGGGCTAACCCTTGACACTTTAGAACCTTCCGCCGAGTGAGCCTTCAGACCTAACAGCTTGGTGAGAGCCTGAACGGCAGGTTTGCTCGGGGCAACCCTTGGAACTTTAGAACTTGTCGCCGAGTGAGCCTTCGGACCTGCCATCTAGGTGAGAGCCTGGACAACGGGTCTGCTCGGGGCCAACCCTTGAAAGTTTAGAACCTGCCGCCGAGTGAGCCTTCGGATCTGCCAGCTAGGTGAGAGCCTGGACAGCGGGTCTGCTCGGGGCCAACCCTTGGAACTTTAGAACCTGCCTCCGAGTGAGCCTTCGGACCTGCCAGCTAGGTGAGATCCTCGACAACGGGTTTGCTCGAGGCCAAACCTTGAAACTTTAGAACCTACCGCCAAGTGAGCCTTCGGACCTGCCAGCTAGGTGAGAGCCTGGACATCGGGTCTGCTTGGGGCCAACCCTTGAAACCATAGAACCTGCCGCCGAGTGAGCCTTCAGACCTGCCATCTAGGTGAGATCCTGGACAGCGGGTCTGCTTGGGGCCAACCTTGAAACTTTAGAACCTACCGCCGAGTGAGCCTTCAGACCTGCCAGCTAGGTGAGAGCCTGGATAGCGGGTCTGCTCGGGGCCAACCCTTGAAAGTTGAGAACTTTCCGCTGCGTGAGCCTTCAGACCTGCCAGCTAGGTGAGCGCCTGGACAGCGGGTTTGCTCGGGGCCAAACCTTGGAACTTTAGAACCTTCCGCCGAGTGAGCCTTCGGACCTGCCAGCTAGGTGAGAGCCTGGACAGCGGGTCTGCTCGGGGTCAACCTTTGTAACTTTAGAACCAGCCGCCGAGTGAGCTTTCGGACCTGCCAGCTAGGTGAGAGACTGGACAACGGGTCTGCTCGGGGCCAACCCTTGAAACTTTAGAACCTGCCGCCGAGTGAGCCTTCGGACCTTCCGGCTAGGTGAGAGCCTGGATAGTTGGTCTGCTCGGGGCCAACCCTTGAAACTTTAGAACCTGCCGCCGAGTGAGCCTTCGGACCTTCCAGCTAGGTGAGAGCCTAGACAGCGGGTCTGCTCTGGGCCAACCCTTGAAACTTTAGAACCTGCCGCCGAGTGAGAATTCATACCTCCCAGCTAAGTGAGAGCCTGGACAGCGGGTCTGCTCGGGGACAACCCTTGAAACTTTAGAACCTGCCGCCGAGTGAGCCTTTGGACCTACCAGCTAGGTGAGAGCCTGGACAGCGGGTCTGCACGGGGCCAACCCATGGAATTTTAGAACCTACTGCCGAGTGAGCCTTCGGACCTGCCAGCTAGGTGAGAGCCTGTACAGCGGGTCTGCTCGGGGCCAACCCTTGAAACTTTAGAACCTGCCGCCGAGTGAGCCTTCGGACCTTCCAGCTAGGTGAGAGCCTGGATAGTTGGTCTGCTCGGGGCCAACCCTTGAAACTTTAGAACCTGCCGCCGAGTGAGACTTCGGACCTTCCAGCTAGGTGAGAGCCTAGACAGCGGGTCTGCTCTGGGCCAACCCTTGAAACTTTAAAACCTGGCGCCGAGTGAGAATTCAGACCTGCCAGCTAAGTGAGAGCCTGGACAGCGGGTCTGCTCGGGGCCAACCCTTGAAACTTTAGAACCTGCCTCCGAGTGAGCCTTCAGACCTGCCAGCTAGGTGAGAGCCTGGATGGCGGGTCTGCTCGGGGCCAACCCTTGGAACTTTAGAACCTGCCGCCAAGTGAGCCTTCGGACCTGCCAGCTAGGTGAGAGCCTGGACAGCGGGTCCGCTCGGGGCCAACCCTAGAAACTTTAGAACCTGCCGCCGAGTGAGCCTTCGGACCTGCGAGCTAGGTGAGAGCCTAGACATCGGGTCTGCTCGGGGCCAACCCTTGGAACGTTAGAGCCTTCCGCCGAGTGAGCCTTCGGACCTGCCAGCTAGGTGAGAGCCTGGACAGCGGGTCTGCTCGGGGCCAACCCTTGAAACTTTAGAACCTGCCGTCGAGTGAGCCTTTAGACCTGCCAGCTAGGTGACAGCCTAGACAGCGGGTCTGCTCGGAGCCAATACTTGAAACTTTAGAACCTGCCACCGAGTGAGCATTCGGACCTGTCAGGTAGGTGAGAGCCTAGACAGCGGGTCTGCTCGGGGCCAACCCTTGAAACTTTAGAACCTGCCGCCGAGTGAGCCTTCGGGCCTGTCAGCTAGGTGAGATCCTGGACAGCGGGTCTGCTCAGGGCCAACCCTTGAAACTTTAGAACCTGCCGCCGAGTGAGCCTTCGGACCAGCCAGCTAGGTGATAGCCTGGACAGCGCGTCTGCTCGGGGCCAACCCTTGGAACTTTATAACCTGCCGCCGAGTGAGCCTTCGGACCTGCCAGCTAGGTGAGAGCCTGGATAGCGGGTCTGCTCGGGGCCAACACTTGAAACTATAGAACCTGCCGCCGAGTGAGCCTTCAGACCTGCCAGCTAGGTGAGAGCCTGGACAGCGGGTCTGCTCGAGGCCAACCCTTGGAACTTTAGAACCTCCGCCGAGCGAGCCTTCGGACCTACCAGCTAGGTGAGAGCCTGGACAACGAGTCTGCTCGGGGCCAACCCTTAAAACTTTAGAACCTGCCGCCGAGTGAGCCTTCAGACCTACCATCCAGGTGAGAGCCTGGACATCGGCTCTGCTCGGGGCCAACCCTTGGAACTTTAGAACCTACTGCCGATTGCGCCTTCAGACCTGCCAGCTAGGTGAGAGCCTGGATAGCAGGTCAGCTCGGGGCCAACCTTTGGAACTTTAGAACCTGCCGCCGAGTGAGCCTTCGGACCTGCCATCTAGGTGAAAGCCTGGACAGCGGGTCTGCTCGGGGCCAATCCTTGAAACTTTAGAACCTGCCGCCTAGTGAGCCTTCGGACCTGCCAGCTAGGTGAGATCCTGGACAACTGGTCTGCTCGGGGCCAACCTTTGAAACTTTAGAACTGCCGCCGAGTGAGCCTTCGGATCTGCCAGCTAGGTGAAAGCCTGGACAGCGGGTCAACTCGGGGCCAACCCTTGGAACTTTAGAACCTGCCGCCGAGTGAGCCTTTGGACCTGCCAGCTACGTGAGATCCTGGACAGCGGGTCTGCTTGGGCCAACCCTTGAAACTTTAGAACCTGCCGTCGAGTGAGCCTTCAGACCTCCCAGCTAGGTGAGAGCCTGGACATCGGGTCTTCTCGGGGCCAACCCTTGAAACTTTAGAACCTGTCGCCGAGTGAGACTTCAGACCTGCCAGCTAGGTGAGAGCCTGGACAGCGGGTCTGCTCGGGCCCAACCCTTGAAACTTTAAAACCTGCCGCCGAGTGATCCTTCAGACCTGCCAGCTAGGTGAGAGCCTGGACAGCGGGTCTGCTAGGGGCTAACCCTTGAAACTTTAGAACCTTCCGCCGAGTGAGCCTTCAGACCTAACATCTTGGTGAGAGCCTGAACGGCAGGTTTGCTCGGGGCAACCCTTGGAACTTTAGAACCTGTCGCCGAGTGAGCCTTCGGACCTGCCATCTAGGTGAGAGCCTGGACAACGGGTCTGCTCGGGGCCAACCCTTGAAAGTTTAGAACCTGCCGCCGAGTGAGCTTTCGGATCTGCCAGCTAGGTGAGAGCATGGACAGCGGGTCTGCTCGGGGCCAACCCTTGGAACTTTAGAACCTGCCTCCGAGTGAGCCTTCAGACCTGCCAGCTAGGTGAGATCCTCGACAGCGTGTTTGCTCGAGCCCAAACCTTGAAACTTTAGAACCTACCGCCAAGTGAGCCTTCAGACCTGCCAGCTAGGTGAGAGCCTGGACAGCGGGTCTGCTTGGGGCCAACCCTTGAAACCATAGAACCTGCCGCCGAGTGAGCCTTCAGACCTGCCATCTAGGTGAGAGCCTGGACAGCGGGTCTGCTTGGGGCCAACTTTGAAACTTTAGAACCTGCCGCCGAGTGAGCCTTCGGACCTGCCAGCTAGGTGAGAGCCTGGATAGCGGGTCTGCTCGGGGCCAACCCTTGAAACTTGAGAACCTGCCGTTGAGTGAGCCTTCAGACCTGCCTGCTAGGTGAGAGCCTGGACAGCGGGTCTGCTCGGTGCCAACCCTTGGAACTTTAGAACTTTCCGCCGAGTGAGCCTTCGGACCTGCCAGCTTGGTGAGAGCCTGGACAGCGGGTCTGCTCGGGGTCAACCTTTGTAACTTTAGATCCTGCCGCCGAGTGAGCCTTCGGACCTTCCAGCTAGGTGAGAGACTGGACAACGGGTCTGCTCGGGGCCAACCCTTGAAACTTTAGAACCTGCCGCCGAGTGAGCCTTCGGACCTTCCAGCTAGGTGAGAGCCTGGATAGTTGGTCTGCTCGGGGCCAACCCTTGAAACTTTAGAACCTGCCGCCGAGTGAGCCTTCGGACCTTCCAGCTAGGTGAGAGACTAGACAGCGGGTCTGCTCTGGGCCAACCCTTGAAACTTTAGAACCTGCCGCCGAGTGAGAATTCATACCTGCCAGCTAAGTAAGAGCCTGGATAGCGGGTCTGCTCGGGGCCAACCATTGAAACTTTAGAACCTGCCACCGAGTGAGCCTTCAGAACTGCCAGCTAGGTGAGAGCCTGGATGGCGGGTCTGCTCGGGGCCAACCCTTGAAACTTTAGAACCTGCCGCCGAGTGAGCCTTCGGACCTGCCAGCTAGGTGAGAGCCTGGACAGCGGGTCCGCTCGGGGCCAACCCTTGAAACATTAGAACCTGCCGCCGAGTGAGCCTTCGGGCCTGCCAGCTAGGTGAGAGCCTAGACATCGGGTCTGCTCGGGGCCAACCCTTGGAACTTTAGAGCCTTCCGCCGAGTGAGCCTTCAGACCTGCCAGCTAGGTGAGAGCCTGGACAGCGGGTCTGCTCGGGGCCAACCCTTGAAACTTTAGAACCTGCCGTCGAGTGAGCCTTCGGACCTGCCACCTAGGTGAGAGCCTAGACAGCGGTCTGCTCAGGGCCAATCCTTGAAACTGTAGAACCTGCCGCCGAGTGAGCCTTCGGACCTGCCAGGTAGGTGAGAGCCTAGACAGCGGGTCTGCTCGGGGCCAACCCTTGAAACTTTAGAACCTGCCGCCGAGTGAGCCTTCGGACCTGCCAGCTAGGTAAGATCCTGGACAGCGGGTCTGCTCAGGGCCAACCCTTGAAACTTTAGAACCTGCCGCCGAGTTAGCCTTCGGACCAGCCAGCTAGGTGAGAGCCTGGACAGCGGGTCTGCTCGGGGCCAACCCTTGGAACTTTAGAACCTGCCGCCGAGTGAGCCTTCGGACCTGCCTGCTAGGTGAGAGCCTGGATAGCGGGTCTGCTCGGGGCCAACACTTGAAACTTTAGAACCTGCCGCCGAGTGAGCCTTCAGACCTGCCAGCTAGGTGAGAGCCTGGACAGCGGGTCTGCTCGGGGCCAACCCTTGGAACTTTAGAACCTCCGCCGAGCGAGCTTTCGGACCTGCCAGCTAGGTGAGAGCCTGGACAACGGGTCTGCTCGGGGCCAACCCTTAAAACTTTAGAACCTGCCGCCGAGTGAGCCTTCAGACCTACCAGCTAGGTGAGAGCCTGGACATCGGCTCTGCTCGGGGCCAACCCTTGGAACTTTAGAACCTACTGCCGAGTGAGCCTTCAGACCTGCCAGCTAGGTGAGAGCCTGGATAGCAGGTCTGCTCGGGGTCAACCTTTGGAACTTTAGAACCTGCCGCCGAGTGAGCCTTCGGACCTGCCATCTAGGTGAGAGCCTGGACAGCGGGTCTGCTCGGGGCCAATCCTTGAAATTTTAGAACCTGCCGCCTAGTGAGCCTTCGGACCTGCCAGCTAGGTGAGATCTTGGACAGCTGGTCTGCTCGGGGCCAACCTTTGAAACTTTAGAACCTGCCGCCGAGTGAGCCTTCAGATCTGCCAGCTAGGTGAGAGCCTGGACAACGGGTCAACTCGGGGCCAACCCTTGGAACTTTAGAACCTGTCGCCGAGTGAGCCTTTGTAACTGCCAGCTAGGTGAGATCCTGGACAGCGGGTCTGCTTGGGGCCAACCCTTAAAACTTTAGAACCTGCCGTCGAGTGAGCCTTCAGACCTTCCAGCTAGGTGAGAGCCTGGACAGCGGGGTCTTCTCGGGGCCAACCCTTGAAACTTTAGAACCTGTCGCCGAGTGAGCCTTCAGACCTGCCAGCTAGGTGAGAGCCTGGACAGCGGGTCTGCTCGGGCCCAACCCTTGAAACTTTAAAACCTGCCGCCGAGTGATCCATCAGACCTGCCAGCTAGGTGAGAGCCTGGACAGCGGGTCTGCTAGGGGCTAACCCTTGAAACTTTAGAACCTTCCGCCGAGTGAGCCTTCAGACCTAACAGCTTGGTGAGAGCCTAAACGGCAGGTTTGCTCGGGGCAGCCCTTGGAACTTTAGAACCTGTCGCCGAGTGACCCTTCGGACCTGCCATCTAGGTGAGAGCCTGGACAACGGGTCTGCTCGGGGCCAACTCTTGAAAGTTTAGAACCTGCCGCCGAGTGAGCATTCGGATCTGCCAGCTAGGTGAGAGCCTGGACAGCGGGTCTGCTCGGGGCCAACCCTTGGAACTTTAGAACCTGCCTCCGAGTGAGCCTTCGGACCTGCCAGCTAGGTCAGATCCTCGACAGCGGGTCTGCTCGAGGCCAAACCTTGAAACTTTAGAACCTACCGCCAAGTGAGCCTTCGGACCTGCCAGCTAGGTGAGAGCCTGGACATCGGGTCTGCTTGGGGCCAACCCTTGAAACCATAGAACCTTCTGCCGAGTGAGCCTTCAGACCTGCTATCTAGGTGAGAGCCTGGACAGCGGGTCTGCTTGGGGCCAACCTTGAAACTTTAGAACCTACCGCAGAGTGAGCCTTCGGACCTGCCAGCTAGGTGAGAGCCTGGACAGCGGGTCTGCTCGGGGCCAACCCTTGAAACTTGAGAACCTGCCACTGAGTGAGCCTTCAGACCTGCCAGCTAGGTGAGAGCCTGGACAGCGGGTCTACTCGGGGCCAACCCTTGGAACTTTAGAACCTTCCGCCGAGTGAGCCTTCGGACCTGCCAGCTAGGTGAGAGACTGGACAACGGGTCTGCTCGGGGCCAACCCTTGAAACTTTAGAACCTGCCGCCGAGTGAGCCTTCGGACCTTCCAGCTAGGTGAGAGCCTGGATAGTTGGTCTGCTCGGGGCCAACCCTTGAAACTTTAGAACCTGCCGCCGAGTGAGCCTTCGGACCTTCCAGCTAGGTGAGAGACTAGACAGCGGGTCTGCTCTGGGCCAACCCTTGAAACTTTAGAACCTGCCGCCGAGTGAGAATTCATACCTGCCAGCTAAGTGAGAGCCTGGATAGCGGGTCTGCTCGGGGCCAACCATTGAAACTTTAGAACCTGCCACCGAGTGAGCCTTCAGAACTGCCAGCTAGGTGAGAGCCTGGATGGCGGGTCTGCTCGGGGCCAACCCTTGAAACTTTAGAACCTGCCGCCGAGTGAGCCTTCGGACCTGCCAGCTAGGTGAGAGCCTGGACAGCGGGTCCGCTCGGGGCCAACCCTTGAAACATTAGAACCTGCCGCCGAGTGAGCCTTCGGGCCTGCCAGCTAGGTGAGAGCCTAGACATCGGGTCTGCTCGGGGCCAACCCTTGGAACTTTAGAGCCTTCCGCCGAGTGAGCCTTCAGACCTGCCAGCTAGGTGAGAGCCTGGACAGCGGGTCTGCTCGGGGCCAACCCTTGAAACTTTAGAACCTGCCGTCGAGTGAGCCTTCGGACCTGCCACCTAGGTGAGAGCCTAGACAGCGGTCTGCTCGGGGCCAATCCTTGAAACTGTAGAACCTGCCGCCGAGTGAGCCTTCGGACCTGCCAGGTAGGTGAGAGCCTAGACAGCGGGTCTGCTCGGGGCCAACCCTTGAAACTTTAGAACCTGCCGCCGAGTGAGCCTTCGGACCTGCCAGCTAGGTAAGATCCTGGACAGCGGGTCTGCTCAGGGCCAACCCTTGAAACTTTAGAACCTGCCGCCGAGTTAGCCTTCGGACCAGCCAGCTAGGTGAGAGCCTGGACAGCGGGTCTGCTCGGGGCCAACCCTTGGAACTTTAGAACCTGCCGCCGAGTGAGCCTTCGGACCTGCCTGCTAGGTGAGAGCCTAGATAGCGGGTCTGCTCGGGGCCAACACTTGAAACTTTAGAACCTGCCGCCGAGTGAGCCTTCAGACCTGCCAGCTAGGTGAGAGCCTGGACAGCGGGTCTGCTCGGGGCCAACCCTTGGAACTTTAGAACCTCCGCCGAGCGAGCTTTCGGACCTGCCAGCTAGGTGAGAGCCTGGACAACGGGTCTGCTCGGGGCCAACCCTTAAAACTTTAGAACCTGCCGCCGAGTGAGCCTTCAGACCAACCAGCTAGGTGAGAGCCTGGACATCGGCTCTGCTCGGGGCCAACCCTTGGAACTTTAGAACCTACTGCCGAGTGAGCCTTCAGACCTGCCAGCTAGGTGAGAGCCTGGATAGCAGGTCTGCTCGGGGTCAACCTTTGGAACTTTAGAACCTGCCGCCGAGTGAGCCTTCGGACCTGCCATCTAGGTGAGAGCCTGGACAGCGGGTCTGCTCGGGGCCAATCCTTGAAATTTTAGAACCTGCCGCCTAGTGAGCCTTCGGACCTGCCAGCTAGGTGAGATCTTGGACAGCTGGTCTGCTCGGGGCCAACCTTTGAAACTTTAGAACCTGCCGCCGAGTGAGCCTTCAGATCTGCCAGCTAGGTGAGAGCCTGGACAACGGGTCAACTCGGGGCCAACCCTTGGAACTTTAGAACCTGTCGCCGAGTGAGCCTTTGTAACTGCCAGCTAGGTGAGATCCTGGACAGCGGGTCTGCTTGGGGCCAACCCTTAAAACTTTAGAACCTGCCGTCGAGTGAGCCTTCAGACCTTCCAGCTAGGTGAGAGCCTGGACAGCGGGGTCTTCTCGGGGCCAACCCTTGAAACTTTAGAACCTGTCGCCGAGTGAGCCTTCAGACCTGCCAGCTAGGTGAGAGCCTGGACAGCGGGTCTGCTCGGGCCCAACCCTTGAAACTTTAAAACCTGCCGCCGAGTGATCCATCAGACCTGCCAGCTAGGTGAGAGCCTGGACAGCGGGTCTGCTAGGGGCTAACCCTTGAAACTTTAGAACCTTCCGCCGAGTGAGCCTTCAGACCTAACAGCTTGGTGAGAGCCTAAACGGCAGGTTTGCTCGGGGCAGCCCTTGGAACTTTAGAACCTGTCGCCGAGTGACCCTTCGGACCTGCCATCTAGGTGAGAGCCTGGACAACGGGTCTGCTCGGGGCCAACTCTTGAAAGTTTAGAACCTGCCGCCGAGTGAGCATTCGGATCTGCCAGCTAGGTGAGAGCCTGGACAGCGGGTCTGCTCGGGGCCAACCCTTGGAACTTTAGAACCTGCCTCCGAGTGAGCCTTCGGACCTGCCAGCTAGGTCAGATCCTCGACAGCGGGTCTGCTCGAGGCCAAACCTTGAAACTTTAGAACCTACCGCCAAGTGAGCCTTCGGACCTGCCAGCTAGGTGAGAGCCTGGACATCGGGTCTGCTTGGGGCCAACCCTTGAAACCATAGAACCTTCTGCCGAGTGAGCCTTCAGACCTGCTATCTAGGTGAGAGCCTGGACAGCGGGTCTGCTTGGGGCCAACCTTGAAACTTTAGAACCTACCGCAGAGTGAGCCTTCGGACCTGCCAGCTAGGTGAGAGCCTGGACAGCGGGTCTGCTCGGGGCCAACCCTTGAAACTTGAGAACCAGCCACTGAGTGAGCCTTCAGACCTGCCAGCTAGGTGAGAGCCTGGACAGCGGGTCTACTCGGGGCCAACCCTTGGAACTTTAGAACCTTCCGCCGAGTGAGCCTTCGGACCTGCCAGCTAGGTGAGAGACTGGACAACGGGTCTGCTCGGGGCCAACCCTTGAAACTTTAGAACCTGCCGCCGAGTGAGCCTTCGGACCTTCCAGCTAGGTGAGAGCCTGGATAGTTGGTCTGCTCGGGGCCAACCCTTGAAACTTTAGAACCTGCCGCCGAGTGAGCCTTCGGACCTTCCAGCTAGGTGAGAGCCTAGACAGCGGGTCTGCTCTGGGCCAACCCTTGAAACTTTAGAACCTGCCGCCGAGTGAGAATTCATACTTGCCAGCTAAGTGAGAGCCTGGACAGAGGGTCTGCTCGGGGCCAACCCTTGAAACTTTAGAACCTGCCGCCGAGTGAGCCATCGGACCTACCAGCTAGGTGAGAGCCTGGACAGCGGGTCTGCTCGGGGCCAACCCATGGAACTTTAGAACCTACCGCCGAGTGAGCCTTCGGACCTGCCAGCTAGGTGAGAGCCTGTACAGCGGGTCTGCTTGGGGCCAACCCTTGAAACTTTAGAACCTGCCGCCGAGTGAGCCTTCGGACCTTCCAGCTTGGTGAGAGCCTGGATAGTTGGTCTGCTCGGGGCCAACCCTTGAAACTTTAGAACCTGCCGCCGAGTGAGCCTTCGGACCTTCCATCTAGGTGAGAGCCTAGACAGCGGGTCTGCTCTGGGCCAACCCTTGAAACTTTAGAACCTGCCGCCGAGTGAGAATTCAGACCTGCCAGCTAAATGAGAGCCTGGACAGCGGGTCTGCTCGGGGCCAACCCTTGAAACTTTAGAACCTGCCTCCGAGTGAGCCTTCGGACCTGCCAGCTAGGTGAGAGCCTGGATGGCGGGTCTGCTCGGGGCCAACCCTTGGAACTTTAGAACCTGCCGCCGAGTGAGCCTTCGGACCTGCTAGCTAGGTGAGAGCCTGGACAGCGGGTCCGCTCGGGGCCAACCCTAGAAACTTTAGAACCTGCCGCCGAGTGAGCCTTCGGACCTGCCAGCTAGGTGAGAGCCTAGACATCGGGTCTGCTTGGGGCCAACCCTTGGAACTTTAGAGCCTTCCGCCGAGTGAGCCTTCGGACCTGCCAGCTAGGTGAGAGCCTGGACAGCGGGTCTGCTCGGGGCCAACCCTTGAAACTTTAGAACCTACCGTCGAGTGAGCCTTCAGACCTGCAAGCTAGGTGACAGCCTAGACAGCGGGTCTGCTCGGGGCCAATCCTTGAAACTTTAGAGCCTGCCACCGAGTGAGCCTTCGAACCTGCCAGGTAGGTGAGAGCCTAGACAGCGGGTCTGCTCGAGGCCAACCCTTGAAACTTTAGAACCTGCCGCCAAGTGAGCCTTCGGACCTGCCAGCTAGGTGAGATCCTGGACAGCGGGTCTGCTCAGGGCCAACCCTTGAAACTTTAGAACCTGCCGCCGAGTGAGCCTTCGGACCAGCCAGCTAGGTGAGAGCCTGGACAGCGGGTCTGCTCGGGGCCAACCCTTGGAACTTTAGAACCTGCCGTCGAGTGAGCCTTCGGACCTGCCAGCTAGGTGAGAGCCTGGATAGCGGGTCTGCTCGGGGCCAACACTTGAAACTTTAGAACCTGCCGCCGAGTGATCCTTCAGACCTGCCAGCTAGGTGAGAGCCTGGACAGCGGGTCTGCTCGGGGCCAACCCTTGGAACTTTAGAACCTCCGCCGAGCGAGCCTTTGGACCTGCCAGCTAGGTGAGAGCCTGGACAACGGGTCTTCTCGGGGCCAACCCTTAAAACTTTAGAACCTGCCGCCGAGTGAGCCTTCAGACCTACCAGCTAGGTGAGAGCCTGGACATCGGCTCTGCTCGAGGACAACCCTTGGAACTTTAGAACCTACTGCCGAGTGAGCCTTCAGACCTGCCAGCTAGGTGAGAGCCTGGATAGCAGGTCTGCTCGGGGCCAACCTTTGGAACTTTAGAACCTGCCGCCGAGTGAGCCTTCGGACCTGCCATCTAGGTGAGAGCCTGGACAGCGGGTCTGCTCGGGGCCAATCCTTGAAACTTTAGAAACTGCCGCCTAGTGAGCCTTCGGACCTGCCAGCTAGGTAAGATCCTGGACAGCTGGTCTGCTCGGGGCCAACCTTTGAAACTTTAGAACCTGCCGCCGAGTGAGCCTTCGGATCTGCCAGCTAGGTGAGAGCCTGGACAGCGGGTCAACTCGGGGTCAACCCTTGGAACATTAGAACCTGCCGCCGATTGAGCCTTTGGACCTGCCAGCTAGGTGAGATCCTGGACAGCGGGTCTTCTTGGGGCCAACCCTTGAAACTTTAGAACCTGCCGTCGAGTGAGCCTTCAGACCTTCCAGCTAGGTGAGAGCCTGGACAGCGGATCTTCTCGGGGCCAACCCTTGAAACTTTAGAACCTGTCGCCGAGTGAGCCTTCAGACCTGCCAGCTAGGTGAGAGCCTGGACAGCGGGTCTGCTCGGGGCCAACCCTTGAAAGTTTAGAACCTGCCGCCGAGTGAGCCTTCGGATCTGCCAGCTAGGTGAGAGCCTGGACAGCGGGTCTGCTCGGGGCCAACCCTTAGAACTTTAGAACCTACCTCCGAGTGAGCCTTCGGACCTGCCAGCTAGGTGAGATCCTCGACAGCGGGTTTGCTCGAGGCCAAACCTTGAAACTTTAGAACCTACCGCCAAGTGAGCCTTTGGACCTGCCAGCTAGGTGAGAGCCTGGACAACGGGTCTGCTTGGGGCCAACCCTTGAAACCATAGAACCTGCCGCCGAGTGAGCCTTCAGACCTGCCATCTATGTGAGAGCCTGGACAGCGGGTCTGCTTGGGGCCAACCTTGAAACTTTAGAACCTGCCGCCGAGTGAGCCTTCGGACCTGCCAGCTAGGTGAGAGCCTGGACAGCGGGTCTGCTCGGGGCCAACCCTTGAAACTTTAGAACCGGCCGCTGAGTGAACCTTCAGACCTGCCAGCTAGGTGAGAGCCTGGACAGCGGGTCTGCTCGGGGTCAACCCTTGGAACTTTAGAACCTTCCGCCGAGTGAGCCTTCGGACCTGCCAGCTAGGTGAGAGCCTGGACAGCGGGTCTGCTCGGGGTCAACCTTTGTAACTTTAGAACCTGCCGCCGAGTGAGCATTCGGACCTGCCAGCTAGGTTAGAGACTGGACAACGGGTCTGCTCGGGGCCAACCCTTGAAACTTTAGAACCTGCCGCTGAGTGAGCCTTCGGACCTTCCAGCTAGGTGAGAGCCTGGATAGTTGGTCTGCTCGGGGCCAACCCTTGAAACTTTAGAACCTGCCGCCGTGTGAGCCTTCAGACCTTCTAGGTGAGAGACTAGACAGCGGGTCTGCTCTGGGCCAACCCTTGAAACTTTAGAACCTGCCGCCGAGTGAGAATTCATACCTGCCAGCTAAGTGAGAGCCTGGACAGCGCGTCTGCTCGGGGCCAACCATTGAAACTTTAGAACCTGCCTCCGAGTGAGCCTTCGGACCTGCCAGCTAGGTGAGAGCCTGGATGGCGGGTCTGCTCGGGGCCAACCCTTGGAACTTTAGAACCTGCCGCCGAGTGAGCCTTCGGACCTGCCAGCTAGGTGAGAGCCTGGATAGAGGGTCCGCTCGGGGCCAACCCTTGAAACTTTAGAACCTGCCGCCGAGTGAGCCTTCGGACCTGCCAGCTAGGTGAGAGCCTAGACATCAGGTCTGCTCGGGGCCAACCCTTTGAACTTTAGAGCCTTCCGCCGAGTGAGCCTTCGGACCTGCCAGCTAGGTGAGAGCCTGGACAGCGGGTCTGCTCGGGGCCAACCCTTGAAACTTTAGAACCTGCCGTCGAGTGAGCCTTCGGACCTGCCAGCTAGGTGAGAGCCTAGACAGCGGGTCTGCTCGGGGCCAATACTTGAAACTTTAGAACCTGCCGCCGAGTGAGCCTTCGGACCTGCCAGGTAGGTGAGAGCCTAGACAGCGAGTCTGCTCGTGGCCAACCCTTGAAACTTTAGAACCTACCGCCGAGTGAGC
Source organism: Dactylorhiza incarnata (assembly GCA_033032865.1). Lineage (NCBI taxonomy): Eukaryota > Viridiplantae > Streptophyta > Magnoliopsida > Asparagales > Orchidaceae > Dactylorhiza > Dactylorhiza incarnata. Next base: position 9,718,242 of record JAWHQI010000009.1, on the reverse strand, counting down.
CTTCGGACCTGCCAGCTAGGTGAGATCCTGGACAGCGGGTCTGCTCAGGGCCAACCCTTGAAACTTTAGAACCTGCCGCCGAGTGAGCCTTCGGACCAGCCAGCTAGGTGAGAGCCTGGACAGCGGGTCTGCTCGGTGCCAACCCTTGGAACTTTAGAACCTCCGCCGAGTGAGCCTTCGGACCTGCCAGCTAGGTGAGAGCCTGGACAACGGGTCTGCTCGGGGCCAACCCTTAAAACTTTAGAACCTGCCGCCGAGTGAGCCTTTAGACCTACCAGCTAGGTGAGAGCCTGGACATCGGCTCTGCTCGGGGCCAACCCTTGGAACTTTAGAACCTACCGCCAAGTGAGCCTTCAGACCTGCCAGCTAGGTGAGATCCTAGATAGCAGGTCTGCTCGGGGCCAACCTTTGGAACTTTAGAACCTACCGCCGAGTGAGCCTTCGGACCTGCCAGCTAGGTGAGATCCTGGACAGCGGGTCTGCTCAGGGCCAACCCTTGAAACTTTAGAACCTGCCGCCGAGTTAGCCTTCGGACCAGCCAGCTAGGTGAGAGCCTGGACAGCGGGTCTGCTCGGGGCCAACCCTTGGAACTTTAGAACCTGCCGCCGAGTGAGCCTTCGGACCTGCCTGCTAGGTGAGAGCCTGGATAGCGGGTCTGCTCGGGGCCAACACTTGAAACTTTAGAACCTGCCTCCGAGTGAGCCTTCAGACCTGCCAGCTAGGTGAGAGCCTGGACAGCGGGTCTGCTCGGGGCCAACCCTTGGAACTTTAGAACCTCCGCCGAGCGAGCTTTCGGACCTGCCAGCTAGGTGAGAGCCTGGACAACGGGTCTGCTCGGGGCCAACCCTTAAAACTTTAGAACCTGCCGCCGAGTGAGCCTTCAGACCTACCAGCTAGGTGAGAGCCTGGACATCGGCTCTTCTCGGGGCCAACCCTTGGAACTTTAGAACCTACTGCCGAGTGAGCCTTCAGACCTGCCAGCTAGGTGAGAGCCTGGATAGCAGGTCTGCTCGGGGTCAACCTTTGGAACTTTAGAACCTGCCGCCGAGTGAGCCTTCGGACCTGCCATCTAGGTGAGAGCCTGGACAGCGGGTCTGCTCGGGGCCAATCCTTGAAATTTTAGAACCTGCCGCCTAGTGAGCCTTCGGACCTGCCAGCTAGGTGAGATCCTGGACAGCTGGTCTGCTCGGGGCCAACCTTTGAAACTTTAGAACCTGCCGCCGAGTGAGCCTTCGGATCTGCCAGCTAGGTGAGAGCCTGGACAACGGGTCAACTCGGGGCCAACCCTTGGAACTTTAGAACCTGTCGCCGAGTGAGCCTTTGTAACTGCCAGCTAGGTGAGATCCTGGACAGCGGGTCTGCTTGGGGCCAACCCTTGAAACTTTAGAACCTGCCGTCGAGTGAGCCTTCAGACCTTCCAGCTAGGTGAGAGCCTGGACAGCGGGGTCTTCTCGGGGCCAACCCTTGAAACTTTAGAACCTGTCGCCGAGTGAGCCTTCAGACCTGCCAGCTAGGTGAGAGCCTGGACAGCGGGTCTGCTCGGGCCCAACCCTTGAAACTTTAAAACCTGCCGCCGAGTGATCCATCAGACCTGCCAGCTAGGTGAGAGCCTGGACAGCGGGTCTGCTAGGGGCTAACCCTTGAAACTTTAGAACCTTCCGCCGAGTGAGCCTTCAGACCTAACAGCTTGGTGAGAGCCTAAACGGCAGGTTTGCTCGGGGCAGCCCTTGGAACTTTAGAACCTGTCGCCGAGTGACCCTTCGGACCTGCCATCTAGGTGAGAGCCTGGACAACGGGTCTGCTCGGGGCCAACCCTTGAAAGTTTAGAACCTGCCGCCGAGTGAGCCTTCAGATCTGCCAGCTAGGTGAGAGCCTGGACAGCGGGTCTGCTCGGGGCCAACCCTTGGAACTTTAGAACCTGCCTCCGAGTGAGCCTTCGGACCTGCCAGCTAGGTGAGATCCTCGACAGCGGGTTTGCTCGAGGCCAAACCTTGAAACTTTAGAACCTACCGCCAAGTGAGCCTTCGGACCTGCCAGCTAGGTGAGAGCCTGGACATCGGGTCTGCTTGGGGCCAACCCTTGAAACCATAGAACCTTCTGCCGAGTGAGCCTTCACACCTGCTATCTAGGTGAGAGCCTGGACAGCGGGTCTGCTTGGGGCCAACCTTGAAACTTTAGAACCTACCGCAGAGTGAGCCTTCGGACCTGCCAGCTAGGTGAGAGCCTGGACAGCGGGTCTGCTCGGGGCCAACCCTTGAAACTTGAGAACCTGCCGCTGAGTGAGCCTTCAGACCTGCCAGCTAGGTGAGAGCCTGGACAGCGGGTCTGCTCGGGGCCAACCCTTGGAACTTTAGAACCTTCCGCCGAGTGAGCCTTCGGACCTGCCAGCTAGGTGAGAGACTGGACAACGGGTCTGCTCGGGGCCAACCCTTGAAACTTTAGAACCTGCCGCCGAGTGAGCCTTCGGACCTTCCAGCTAGGTGAGAGCCTGGATAGTTGGTCTGCTCGGGGCCAACCCTTGAAACTTTAGAACCTGCCGCCGAGTGAGCCTTCGGACCTTCCAGATAGGTGAGAGCCTAGACAGCGGGTCTGCTCTGGGCCAACCCTTGAAACTTTAGAACCTGCCGCCGAGTGAGAATTCATACCTGCCAGCTAAGTGAGAGCCTGGACAGAGGGTCTGCTCGGGGCCAACCCTTGAAACTTTAAAACCTGCCGCCGAGTGAGCCATCGGACCTACCAGCTAGGTGAGAGCCTGGACAGCGGGTCTGCTTGGGGCCAACCCATGGAACTTTAGAACCTACCGCCGAGTGAGCCTTCGGACCTGCCAGCTAGGTGAGAGCCTGTACAGCGGGTCTGCTCGGGGCCAACCCTTGAAACTTTAGAACCTGCCGCCGAGTGAGCCTTCGGACCTTCCAGCTTGGTGAGAGCCTGGATAGTTGGTCTGCTCGGGGCCAACCCTTGAAACTTTAGAACCTGCCGCCGAGTGAGCCTTCGGACCTTCCATCTAGGTGAGAGCCTAGACAGCGGGTCTGCTCTGGGCCAACCCTTGAAACTTTAGAACCTGCCGCCGAGTGAGAATTCAGACCTGCCAGCTAAGTGAGAGCCTGGACAGCGGGTCTGCTCGGGGCCAACCCTTGAAACTTTAGAACCTGCCTCCGAGTGAGCCTTTGGACCAGCCAGCTAGGTGAGAGCCTGGATGGCGGGTCTGCTCGGGGCCAACCCTTGGAACTTTAGAACCTGCCGCCGAGTGAGCCTTCGGACCTGCTAGCTAGGTGAGAGCCTGGACAGCGGGTCCGCTCGGGGCCAACCCTAGAAACTTTAGAACCTGCCGCCGATTGAGCCTTCGGACCTGCCAGCTAGGTGAGAGCCTAGACATCGGGTCTGCTTGGGGCCAACCCTTGGAACTTTAGAGCCTTCCGCCGAGTGAGCCTTCGGACCTGCCAGCTAGGTGAGAGCCTGGACAGCGGGTCTGCTCGGGGCCAACCCTTGAAACTTTAGAACCTGCCGTCGAGTGAGCCTTCAGACCTACCAGCTAGGTGACAGCCTAGACAGCGGGTCTGCTCGGGGCCAATCCTTGAAACTTTAGAGCCTGCCACCGAGTGAGCCTTCGAACCTGCCAGGTAGGTGAGAGCCTAGACAGCGGGTCTGCTCGGGGCCAACCCTTGAAACTTTAGAACCTGCCGCCGAGTGAGCCTTCGGACCTGCCAGCTAGGTGAGATCCTGGACAACGGGTCTGCTCAGGGCCAACCCTTGAAACTTTAGAACCTGCCACCGAGTGAGCCTTCGGACCAGCCAACTAGGTGAGAGCCTGGACAGCGGGTCTACTCGGGGCCAACCCTTGGAACTTTAGAACCTGCCGTCGAGTGAGCCTTCGGACCTGCCAGCTAGGTGAGAGCCTGAATAGCGGGTCTGCTCGGGGCCAACACTTGAAACTTTAGAACCTGCCGCCGAGTGATCCTTCAGACCTGCCAGCTAGGTGAGAGCCTGGACAGCGGGTCTGCTCGGGGCCAACCCTTGGAACTTTAGAACCTCCGCCGAGCGAGCTTTTGGACCAGCCAGCTAGGTGAGAGCCTGGACAACGGGTCTTCTCGGGGCCAACCCTTAAAACTTTAGAACCTGCCGCCGAGTGAGCCTTCAGACCTACCAGCTAGGTGAGAGCCTGGACACCGGCTCTGCTCGAGGACAACCCTTGGAACTTTAGAACCTACTGCCGAGTGAGCCTTCAGACCTGCCAGCTAGGTGAGAGTCTGGATAGCAGGTCTGCTCGGGGCCAACCTTTGGAACTTTAGAACCTGCCACCGAGTGAGCCTTCGGACCTGCCATCTAGGTGAGAGCCTGGACAGCGGGTCTGTTCTGGGCCAATCCTTGAAACTTTAGAAACTGCCGCCTAGTGAGCCTTCGGACCTGCCAGCTAGGTAAGATCCTGGACAGCTGGTCTGCTCGGGGCCAACCTTTGAAACTTTAGAACCTGCTGCCGAGTGAGCCTTCGGACCTTCCAGCTAGGTGAGAGCCTGGACAGCGGGTCAACTCGGGGTCAACCCTTGGAACATTAGAACCTGCCGCCGAGTGAGCCTTCAGACCTGCCAGCTAGGTGAGAGCCTGGACAGCGGGTCTGCTCGGTGCCAACCCTTGAAAGTTTAGAACCTGCCGCCGAGTGAGCCTTCGGATCTGCCAGCTAGGTGAGAGCCTGGACAGCGGGTCTGCTCGGGGCCAACCCTTGGAACTTTAGAACCTGCCTCCGAGTGAGCCTTCGGACCTGCCAGCTAGGTGAGATCCTCGACAGCGGGTTTGCTCGAGACCAAACCTTGAAACTTTAGAACCTACCGCCAAGTGAGCCTTCGGACCTGCCAGCTAGGTGAGAGCCTGGACAACGGGTCTGCTTGGGTCCAACCCTTGAAACCATATAACCTGCCGCCGAGTGAGCCTTCAGACCTGCCATCTATGTGAGAGCCTGGACAGCGGGTCTGCTTGGGGCCAACCTTGAAACTTTAGAACCTGCCGCCGAGTGAGCCTTCGGACCTGCCAGCTAGGTGAGAGCCTGGACAGCGGGTCTGCTCGGGGCCAACCCTTGAAACTTTAGAACCTGCCGCTGAGTGAACCTTCAGACCTGCCAGCTAGGTGAGAGCCTGGACAGCGGGTCTGCTCGGGGCCAACCCTTGGAACTTTAGAACCTTCCGCCGAGTGAGCCTTCGGACCTGCCAGCTAGGTGAGAGCCTGGACAGCGGGTCTGCTCGGGGTCAACCTTTGTAACTTTAGAACCTGCCGCCGAGTGAGCATTCGGACCTGCCAACTAGGTTAGAGACTGGACAACGGGTCTGCTCGGGGCCAACCCTTGAAACTTTAGAACCTGCCGCCGAGTGAGCCTTCGGACCTTCCAGCTAGGTGAGAGCCTGGATAGTTGGTCTGCTCGGGGCCAACCCTTGAAACTTTAGAACCTGCCGCCTTGTGAGCCTTCAGACCTTCTAGGTGAGAGACTAGACAGCGGGTCTGCTCTGGGCCAACCCTTGAAACTTTAGAACCTGCCGCCGAGTGAGAATTCATACCTGCCAGCTAAGTGAGAGCCTGGACAGCGGGTCTGCTCGGGGCCAACCATTGAAACTTTAGAAACTGCCTCCGATGAGCCTTCGGACCTGCCAGCTAGGTGAGAGCCTGGATGGCGGGTCTGCTCGGGGCCAACCCTTGGAACTTTAGAACCTACCGCCGAGTGAGCCTTCGGACCTGCCAGCTAGGTGAGAGCCTGGACAGCGGGTCCGCTCGGGGCCAACCCTTGAAACTTTAGAACCTGCCGCCGAGTGAGCCTTCGGACCTGCCAGCTAGGTGAGAGCCTAGACATCAGGTCTGCTCGGGGCCAACCCTTGGAACTTTAGAGCCTTCCGCCGAGTGAGCCTTCGGACCTGCCAGCTAGGTGAGAGCCTGGACAGCGGGTCTGCTCGGGGCCAACCCTTGAAACTTTAGAACCTGCCGTCGAGTGAGCCTTCGGACCTGCCAGCTAGGTGAGAGCCTAGACAGCGGGTCTGCTCGGGGCCAATCCTTGAAACTTTAGAACCTGCCACCAAGTGAGCCTTCAGACCTGCCAGGTAGGTGAGAGCCTAGAAAGCGAGTCTGCTCAGGGCCAACCCTTGAAACTTTAGAACCTACCGCCGAGTGAGCCTTCGGACCTGCCAGCTAGGTGAGATCCTGGACAGCGGGTCTGCTCAGGGCCAACCCTTGAAACTTTAGAACCTGCCGCCGAGTGAGCTTTCGGACCAGCCAGCTAGGTGAGAGCCTGGACAGCGGGTCTGCTCGGGGCCAACCCTTGGAACTTTAGAACCTCCGCCGAGTGAGCCTTCGGACCTGCCAGCTAGGTGAGAGCCTGGACAACGGGTCTGCTCGGGGCCAACCCTTAAAACTTTAGAACCTGCCGCCGAGTGAGCCTTTAGACCTACCAGCTAGGTGAGAGCCTGGACATCGGCTCTGCTCGGGGCCAACCCTTGGAACTTTAGAACCTACCGCCAAGTGAGCTTTCAGACCTGCCAGCTAGGTGAGATCCTGGATAGCAGGTCTGCTCGGGGCCAACCTTTGGAACTTTAGAACCTGCCGCCGAGTGAGCCTTCGGACCTGCCATCTAGGTGAGAGCCTGGACAGTGGGTCTGCTCGGGGCCAATCCTTGAAACTTTAGAACCTGCCGCCGAGTGAGCCTTCGGACCTGCCAGCTAGGTGAGATCCTGGACAGCTGGTCTGCTCGGGGCCAACCTTTGAAACTTTAGAACCTGCCGCCGAGTGAGCCTTCGGATCTGCCATCTAGGTGAGAGCCTGGACAGCGGGTCTACTCGGGGCCAACCCTTGGAACTTTAGAACCTGCCGCCGAGTGAGCCTTTGGACCTGCCAGCTAGGTGAGATCCTGGACAGCGGGTCTGCTTGGGGCCAACCCTTGAAACTTTAGAACCTGCCGCCGAGTGAGCCTTCAGACCTTCCAGCTAGGTGAGAGCCTGGACAGCGTGTCCTCTCGGGGCCAACACTTGAAACTTTAGAACCTATCGCCGAGTGAGCCTTCGGACCTGCCAGCTAGGTGAGAGCGTGGACATCGGGTCTGCTCGGGCCCAACCCTTGAAACTTTAAAACCTGCCGCTGAGTGATCCTTCAGACCTGCCAGCTAGGTGAGAGCCTGGACAACGGGTCTGCTAGGGGCTAACCCTTGAAACTTTAGAACCTTCCGCCGAGTGAGCCTTCAGACCTAACAGCTTGGTGAGAGCCGGAACGGCAGGTTTGCTCGGGGCAACCCTTGGAACTTTAGAACCTGTCGCTGAGTGAGCCTTCGGACCTGCCATCTAGGTGAGAGCCTGGACAACGGGTCTGCTCGGGGCCAACCCTTGAAAGTTTAGAACCTGCCGCCGAGTGAGCCTTCAGATCTGCCATCTAGGTGAGAGCCTGGACAGCGGGTCTGCTCGGGGCCAACCCTTTGAACTTTAGAACCTGCCTCCGAGTGAGCCTTCGGACCTGCCAGCTAGGTGAGATCCTCGACAGCGAGTTTGCTCGAGGCCAAACCTTGAAACTTTAGAACCTACCGCCAAGTGAGCCTTCAGACCTGCCAGCTAGGTGAGAGCCTGGACAGCAGGTCTGCTTGGGGCCAACCCTTGAAACCATAGAACCTGCCGCCGAGTGAGCCTTCAGACCTGCCATCTAGGTGAGAGCCTGGACAGCGGGTCTGCTTGGGGCCAACCTTGAAACTTTAGAACCTGCCGCCGAGTGAACCTTCGGACCTGCCAGCTAGGTGAGAGCCTGGACAGCGGGTCTGCTCGGGGCCAACACTTGAAACTTGAGAACCTGCCGCCGAGTGAGCCTTCAGACCTGCCAGCTAGGTGAAAGCCTGGACAGCGGGTCTGCTCGGGGCCAACCCTTGGAACTTTAGGACTTTCCGCCGAGTGAGCCTTCGGACCTGCCAGCTAGGTGCGAGCCTAGACAGCGGGTCTGCTCGGGGACAACTTTTGTAACTTTAGAACCTGCCGCCGAGTGAGCCTTCGAACCTGCCAGCTAGGTGAGAGACTGGACAACGGGTCTGCTCGGGGCCAACCATTGAAACTTTAGAACCTGCCTCCGAGTGAGCCTTCGGACCTGCCAGCTAGGTGAGAGCCTGGATGGCGGGTCTGCTCGGGGCCAACCCTTGGAACTTTAGAACCTGCTGCCGAGTGAGACTTCGGACCTGCCAGCTAGGTGAGAGCCTGGACAGCGGGTCCGCTCGGGGCCAACCCTTGAAACTTTAGAACCTGCCGCCGAGTGAGCCTTCGGACCTGCTAGCTAGGTGAGAGCCTAGACATCGGGTCTGCTCGGGGCCAACCCTTGGAACTTTAGAGCCTTCCGCCGAGTGAGCCTTCGGACCTGCCAGCTAGGTGAGAGCCTGGACAGCGGGTCTGCTCGGGGCCAACCCTTGAAACTTTAGAACCTGCCGTCGAGTGAGCCTTCGGACCTGCCAGCTAGGTGAGAGCCTAGACAGCGGGTCTGCTCGGGGCCAATTCTTGAAACTTTAGAACCTGCCGCAGAGTGAGCCTTCGGACCTGCCAGGTAGGTGAGAGCCTAGACAGCGGATCTGCTCGGGGCCAACCCTTGAAACTTTAGAACCTGCCGCCGAGTGAGCCTTCGAACCTGCCAGCTAGGTGAGATCCTGGACAGCGGGTCTGCTCGGGGCCAACCCTTGGAACTTTAGAACCTCCGCCGAGTGAGCCTTCGGACCTGCCAGCTAGGTGAGAGCCTGGACAACGGGTCTGCTCAGGGCCAACCCTTAAAACTTTAGAACCTGCCGCCGAGTGAGCCTTCAGACCTACCAGCTAGGTGAGAGCCTGGACATCGGCTCTGCTCGGGGCCAAGCCTTGGAACTTTAGAACCTACCGCCGAGTGAGCCTTCAGACCTGCCAGCTAGGTGAGATCCTGGATAGCAGGTCTTCTCGGGGCCAACCTTTGGAACTTTAGAACCTGCCGCCGAGTGAGTCTTCGGACCTGCCATCTAGGTGAGAGCCTGGACAGTGGGTCTGCTCGGGGCCAATCCTTGAAACTTTAGAACCTGCCGCCGAGTGAGCCTTCGGACCTGCCAGCTAGGTGAGATCCTGGACAGCTGGTCTGCTCGGGGCCAACCTTTGAAACTTTAGAACCTGCCGCCGAGTGAGCCTTCGGATCTGCCATCTAGGTGAGAGCCTGGACAGCGGGTCTACTCGGGGCCAACCCTTGGAACTTTAGAACCTGCCGCCGAGTGAGCCTTTGGACCTGCAATCTAGGTGAGATCCTGGACAGCCGGTCTGCTTGGGGCCAACCCTTGAAACTTTAGAACCTGCCGCCGAGTGAGCCATCAGACCTTCCAGCTAGGTGAGAGCCTGGACAGCGGGTCTTCTCGGGGCCAACCCTTGAAACTTTAGAACCTGTCGCCGAGTGAGCCTTCGGACCTGCCAGCTAGGTGAGAGCCTGGACAGCGGGTCTGCTCGGGCCCAACCCTTGAATCTTTAAAACCTGCCGCCGAGTGATCCTTCAGTCCTGCCAGCTAGGTGAGAGCCTAGACAGCGGGTCTGCTAGGGGCTAACCCTTGAAAATTTAGAACCTTCCGCCGAGTGAGCCTTCAGACCTAACAGCTTGGTGAGAGCAGGAACGGCAGGTTTGCTCGGGGCAACCCTTGGAACTTTAGAACCTGTCGCCGAGTGAGCCTTCGGACCTGCCATCTAGGTGAGAGCCTGGACAACGGGTCTGCTCGGGGCCAACCCTTGAAAGTTTAGAACCTGCCGCCGAGTGAGCCTTCGGATCTGCCATCTAGGTGAGAGCCTGGACAGCGGGTCTTCTCGGGGCCAACCCTTGGAACTTTAGAACCTGCCTCCGAGTGAGCCTTCGGACCTGCCAGCTAGGTGAGATCCTCGACAGCGGGTTTGCTCGAGGCCAAACCTTGAAACTTTAGAACCTACCGCCAAGTGAGCCTTCGGACCTGCCAGCTAGGTGAGAGCCTGGACAACGGGTCTGCTTGGGGCCAACCCTTGAAACCGTAGAACCTGCCGCCGAGTGAGCCTTCAGACCTGCCATCTAGGTGAGAGCCTGGACAGCGGGTCTGCTTGGGGCCAACCTTGAAACTTTAGAACCTGCCGCCGAGTGAGCCTTCGGACCTGCCAGCTAGGTGAGAGCCTGGACAGCGGGTCTGCTCGGGGCCAACCCTTGAAACTTGAGAACCTGCCGCCGAGTGAGCCTTCAGACCTGCCAGCTAGGTGAGAGCCTGGACAGCGGGTCTGCTCGGGGCCAACCCTTGGAACTTTAGGACCTTCCGCCGAGTGAGCATTCGGACCTGCCAGTTAGGTGAGAGCCTAGACAGCGGGTCTGCTCGGGGACAACCTTTGTAACTTTAGAACCTGCCGCCGAGTGAGCCTTCTAACCTGCCAGCTAGGTGAGAGATTGGACAACGGGTCTGCTCGGGGCCAACCCTTGAAACTTTAGAACCTGCCGCCGAGTGAGCCTTCAGACATGCCAGCTAGGTGAGAGCCTGGACAGCGGGTCTGCTCGGGGCCAACCCTTGGAACTTTAGAACCTGCCGTCGAGTGAGCCTTCGGACCTGCCAGCTAGGTGAGAGCCTGAATAGCGGGTCTGCTCGGGGCCAACACTTGAAACTTTAGAACCTGCCGCCGAGTGATCCTTCAGACCTGCCAGCTAGGTGAGAGCCTGGACAGCGGGTCTGCTCGGGGCCAACCCTTGGAACTTTAGAACCTCCGCCGAGCGAGCTTTTGGACCAGCCAGCTAGGTGAGAGCCTGGACAACGGGTCTTCTCGGGGCCAACCCTTAAAACTTTAGAACCTGCCGCCGAGTGAGCCTTCAGACCTACCAGCTAGGTGAGAGCCTGGACACCGGCTCTGCTCGAGGACAACCCTTGGAACTTTAGAACCTACTGCCGAGTGAGCCTTCAGACCTGCCAGCTAGGTGAGAGTCTGGATAGCAGGTCTGCTCGGGGCCAACCTTTGGAACTTTAGAACCTGCCACCGAGTGAGCCTTCGGACCTGCCATCTAGGTGAGAGCCTGGACAGCGGGTCTGTTCTGGGCCAATCCTTGAAACTTTAGAAACTGCCGCCTAGTGAGCCTTCGGACCTGCCAGCTAGGTAAGATCCTGGACAGCTGGTCTGCTCGGGGCCAACCTTTGAAACTTTAGAACCTGCTGCCGAGTGAGCCTTCGGACATTCCAGCTAGGTGAGAGCCTGGACAGCGGGTCAACTCGGGGTCAACCCTTGGAACATTAGAACCTGCCGCCGAGTGAGCCTTCAGACCTGCCAGCTAGGTGAGAGCCTGGACAGCGGGTCTGCTCGGTGCCAACCCTTGAAAGTTTAGAACCTGCCGCCGAGTGAGCCTTCGGATCTGCCAGCTAGGTGAGAGCCTGGACAGCGGGTCTGCTCGGGGCCAACCCTTGGAACTTTAGAACCTGCCTCCGAGTGAGCCTTCGGACCTGCCAGCTAGGTGAGATCCTCGACAGCGGGTTTGCTCGAGACCAAACCTTGAAACTTTAGAACCTACCGCCAAGTGAGCCTTCGGACCTGCCAGCTAGGTGAGAGCCTGGACAACGGGTCTGCTTGCGTCCAACCCTTGAAACCATATAACCTGCCGCCGAGTGAGCCTTCAGACCTGCCATCTATGTGAGAGCCTGGACAGCGGGTCTGCTTGGGGCCAACCTTGAAACTTTAGAACCTGCCGCCGAGTGAGCCTTCGGACCTGCCAGCTAGGTGAGAGCCTGGACAGCGGGTCTGCTCGGGGCCAACCCTTGAAACTTTAGAACCTGCCGCTGAGTGAACCTTCAGACCTGCCAGCTAGGTGAGAGCCTGGACAGCGGGTCTGCTCGGGGCCAACCCTTGGAACTTTAGAACCTTCCGCCGAGTGAGCCTTCGGACCTGCCAGCTAGGTGAGAGCCTGGACAGCGGGTCTGCTCGGGGTCAACCTTTGTAACTTTAGAACCTGCCGCCGAGTGAGCATTCGGACCTGCCAACTAGGTTAGAGACTGGACAACGGGTCTGCTCGGGGCCAACCCTTGAAACTTTAGAACCTGCCGCCGAGTGAGCCTTCGGACCTTCCAGCTAGGTGAGAGCCTGGATAGTTGGTCTGCTCGGGGCCAACCCTTGAAACTTTAGAACCTGCCGCCTTGTGAGCCTTCAGACCTTCTAGGTGAGAGACTAGACAGCGGGTCTGTTCTGGGCCAACCCTTGAAACTTTAGAACCTGCCGCCGAGTGAGAATTCATACCTGCCAGCTAAGTGAGAGCCTGGACAGCGGGTCTGCTCGGGGCCAACCATTGAAACTTTAGAAACTGCCTCCGATGAGCCTTCGGACCTGCCAGCTAGGTGAGAGCCTGGATGGCGGGTCTGCTCGGGGCCAACCCTTGGAACTTTAGAACCTGCCGCCGAGTGAGCCTTCGGACCTGCCAGCTAGGTGAGAGCCTGGACAGCGGGTCCGCTCGGGGCCAACCCTTGAAACTTTAGAACCTGCCGCCGAGTGAGCCTTCGGACCTGCCAGCTAGGTGAGAGCCTAGACATCAGGTCTGCTCGGGGCCAACCCTTGGAACTTTAGAGCCTTCCGCCGAGTGAGCCTTCGGACCTGCCAGCTAGGTGAGAGCCTGGACAGCGGGTCTGCTCGGGGCCAACCCTTGAAACTTTAGAACCTGCCGTCGAGTGAGCCTTCGGACCTGCCAGCTAGGTGAGAGCCTAGACAGCGGGTCTGCTCGGGGCCAATCCTTGAAACTTTAGAACCTGCCACCAAGTGAGCCTTCAGACCTGCCAGGTAGGTGAGAGCCTAGAAAGCGAGTCTGCTCAGGGCCAACCCTTGAAACTTTAGAACCTACCGCCGAGTGAGCCTTCGGACCTGCCAGCTAGGTGAGATCCTGGACAGCGGGTCTGCTCAGGGCCAACCCTTGAAACTTTAGAACCTGCCGCCGAGTGAGCTTTCGGACCAGCCAGCTAGGTGAGAGCCTGGACAGCGGGTCTGCTCGGGGCCAACCCTTGGAACTTTAGAACCTCCGCCGAGTGAGCCTTCGGACCTGCCAGCTAGGTGAGAGCCTGGACAACGGGTCTGCTCGGGGCCAACCCTTAAAACTTTAGAACCTGCCGCCGAGTGAGCCTTTAGACCTACCAGCTAGGTGAGAGCCTGGACATCGGCTCTGCTCGGGGCCAACCCTTGGAACTTTAGAACCTACCGCCAAGTGAGCTTTCAGACCTGCCAGCTAGGTGAGATCCTGGATAGCAGGTCTGCTCGGGGCCAACCTTTGGAACTTTAGAACCTGCCGCCGAGTGAGCCTTCGGACCTGCCATCTAGGTGAGAGCCTGGACAGTGGGTCTGCTCGGGGCCAATCCTTGAAACTTTAGAACCTGCCGCCGAGTGAGCCTTCGGACCTGCCAGCTAGGTGAGATCCTGGACAGCTGGTCTGCTCGGGGCCAACCTTTGAAACTTTAGAACCTGCCGCCGAGTGAGCCTTCGGATCTGCCATCTAGGTGAGAGCCTGGACAGCGGGTCTACTCGGGGCCAACCCTTGGAACTTTAGAACCTGCCGCCGAGTGAGCCTTTGGACCTGCCAGCTAGGTGAGATCCTGGACAGCGGGTCTGCTTGGGGCCAACCCTTGAAACTTTAGAACCTGCCGCCGAGTGAGCCTTCAGACCTTCCAGCTAGGTGAGAGCCTGGACAGCGTGTCCTCTCGGGGCCAACACTTGAAACTTTAGAACCTATCGCCGAGTGAGCCTTCGGACCTGCCAGCTAGGTGAGAGCGTGGACATCGGGTCTGCTCGGGCCCAACCCTTGAAACTTTAAAACCTGCCGCTGAGTGATCCTTCAGACCTGCCAGCTAGGTGAGAGCCTGGACAACGGGTCTGCTAGGGGCTAACCCTTGAAACTTTAGAACCTTCCGCCGAGTGAGCCTTCAGACCTAACAGCTTGGTGAGAGCCGGAACGGCAGGTTTGCTCGGGGCAACCCTTGGAACTTTAGAACCTGTCGCTGAGTGAGCCTTCGGACCTGCCATCTAGGTGAGAGCCTGGACAACGGGTCTGCTCGGGGCCAACCCTTGAAAGTTTAGAACCTGCCGCCGAGTGAGCCTTCAGATCTGCCATCTAGGTGAGAGCCTGGACAGCGGGTCTGCTCGGGGCCAACCCTTTGAACTTTAGAACCTGCCTCCGAGTGAGCCTTCGGACCTGCCAGCTAGGTGAGATCCTCGACAGCGAGTTTGCTCGAGGCCAAACCTTGAAACTTTAGAACCTACCGCCAAGTGAGCCTTCAGACCTGCCAGCTAGGTGAGAGCCTGGACAGCAGGTCTGCTTGGGGCCAACCCTTGAAACCATAGAACCTGCCGCCGAGTGAGCCTTCAGACCTGCCATCTAGGTGAGAGCCTGGACAGCGGGTCTGCTTGGGGCCAACCTTGAAACTTTAGAACCTGCCGCCGAGTGAACCTTCGGACCTGCCAGCTAGGTGAGAGCCTGGACAGCGGGTCTGCTCGGGGCCAACACTTGAAACTTGAGAACCTGCCGCCGAGTGAGCCTTCAGACCTGCCAGCTAGGTGAGAGCCTGGACAGCGGGTCTGCTCGGGGCCAACCCTTGGAACTTTAGGACTTTCCGCCGAGTGAGCCTTCGGACCTGCCAGCTAGGTGCGAGCCTAGACAGCGGGTCTGCTCGGGGACAACTTTTGTAACTTTAGAACCTGCCGCCGAGTGAGCCTTCGAACCTGCCAGCTAGGTGAGAGACTGGACAACGGGTCTGCTCGGGGCCAACCATTGAAACTTTAGAACCTGCCTCCGAGTGAGCCTTCGGACCTGCCAGCTAGGTGAGAGCCTGGATGGCGGGTCTGCTCGGGGCCAACCCTTGGAACTTTAGAACCTGCTGCCGAGTGAGACTTCGGACCTGCCAGCTAGGTGAGAGCCTGGACAGCGGGTCCGCTCGGGGCCAACCCTTGAAACTTTAGAACCTGCCGCCGAGTGAGCCTTCGGACCTGCTAGCTAGGTGAGAGCCTAGACATCGGGTCTGCTCGGGGCCAACCCTTGGAACTTTAGAGCCTTCCGCCGAGTGAGCCTTCGGACCTGCCAGCTAGGTGAGAGCCTGGACAGCGGGTCTGCTCGGGGCCAACCCTTGAAACTTTAGAACCTGCCGTCGAGTGAGCCTTCGGACCTGCCAGCTAGGTGAGAGCCTAGACAGCGGGTCTGCTCGGGGCCAATTCTTGAAACTTTAGAACCTGCCGCAGAGTGAGCCTTCGGACCTGCCAGGTAGGTGAGAGCCTAGACAGCGGATCTGCTCGGGGCCAACCCTTGAAACTTTAGAACCTGCCGCCGAGTGAGCCTTCGAACCTGCCAGCTAGGTGAGATCCTGGACAGCGGGTCTGCTCGGGGCCAACCCTTGGAACTTTAGAACCTCCGCCGAGTGAGCCTTCGGACCTGCCAGCTAGGTGAGAGCCTGGACAACGGGTCTGCTCAGGGCCAACCCTTAAAACTTTAGAACCTGCCGCCGAGTGAGCCTTCAGACCTACCAGCTAGGTGAGAGCCTGGACATCGGCTCTGCTCGGGGCCAAGCCTTGGAACTTTAGAACCTACCGCCGAGTGAGCCTTCAGACCTGCCAGCTAGGTGAGATCCTGGATAGCAGGTCTTCTCGGGGCCAACCTTTGGAACTTTAGAACCTGCCGCCGAGTGAGTCTTCGGACCTGCCATCTAGGTGAGAGCCTGGACAGTGGGTCTGCTCGGGGCCAATCCTTGAAACTTTAGAACCTGCCGCCGAGTGAGCCTTCGGACCTGCCAGCTAGGTGAGATCCTGGACAGCTGGTCTGCTCGGGGCCAACCTTTGAAACTTTAGAACTTGCCGCCGAGTGAGCCTTCGGATCTGCCATCTAGGTGAGAGCCTGGACAGCGGGTCTACTCGGGGCCAACCCTTGGAACTTTAGAACCTGCCGCCGAGTGAGCCTTTGGACCTGCAAGCTAGGTGAGATCCTGGACAGCCGGTCTGCTTGGGGCCAACCCTTGAAACTTTAGAACCTGCCGCCGAGTGAGCCATCAGACCTTCCAGCTAGGTGAGAGCCTGGACAGCGGGTCTTCTCGGGGCCAACCCTTGAAACTTTAGAACCTGTCGCCGAGTGAGCCTTCGGACCTGCCAGCTAGGTGAGAGCCTGGACAGCGGGTCTGCTCGGGCCCAACCCTTGAATCTTTAAAACCTGCCGCCGAGTGATCCTTCAGTCCTGCCAGCTAGGTGAGAGCCTAGACAGCGGGTCTGCTAGGGGCTAACCCTTGAAAATTTAGAACCTTCCGCCGAGTGAGCCTTCAGACCTAACAGCTTGGTGAGAGCAGGAACGGCAGGTTTGCTCGGGGCAACCCTTGGAACTTTAGAACCTGTCGCCGAGTGAGCCTTCGGACCTGCCATCTAGGTGAGAGCCTGGACAACGGGTCTGCTCGGGGCCAACCCTTGAAAGTTTAGAACCTGCCGCCGAGTGAGCCTTCGGATCTGCCATCTAGGTGAGAGCCTGGACAGCGGGTCTTCTCGGGGCCAACCCTTGGAACTTTAGAACCTGCCTCCGAGTGAGCCTTCGGACCTGCCAGCTAGGTGAGATCCTCGACAGCGGGTTTGCTCGAGGCCAAACCTTGAAACTTTAGAACCTACCGCCAAGTGAGCCTTCGGACCTGCCAGCTAGGTGAGAGCCTGGACAACGGGTCTGCTTGGGGCCAACCCTTGAAACCGTAGAACCTGCCGCCGAGTGAGCCTTCAGACCTGCCATCTAGGTGAGAGCCTGGACAGCGGGTCTGCTTGGGGCCAACCTTGAAACTTTAGAACCTGCCGCCGAGTGAGCCTTCGGACCTGCCAGCTAGGTGAGAGCCTGGACAGCGGGTCTGCTCGGGGCCAACCCTTGAAACTTGAGAACCTGCCGCCGAGTGAGCCTTCAGACCTGCCAGCTAGGTGAGAGCCTGGACAGCGGGTCTGCTCGGGGCCAACCCTTGGAACTTTAGGACCTTCCGCCGAGTGAGCCTTCGGACCTGCCAGTTAGGTGAGAGCCTAGACAGCGGGTCTGCTCGGGGACAACCTTTGTAACTTTAGAACCTGCCGCCGAGTGAGCCTTCTAACCTGCCAGCTAGGTGAGAGATTGGACAACGGGTCTGCTCGGGGCCAACCCTTGAAACTTTAGAACCTGCCGCCGAGTGAGCCTTCAGACATGCCAGCTAGGTGAGACTACAATGCAGGCCGTTATGCACTACATCGCTGGGCGGATGGAAACTATGTAGGCCGCTATGCACTGCTTTGCTTGGCGGATAGACGAGAAGGAAAGTGGAGGAGGTGAGTGTAACTGCGGAAAGGTTTGAGGGCCGTTAGCACCTCTTGGCTATGCGGATGGATTGCACGGGCCATTAGCACCACTTCGCTGCGCGGATGGAAGAGTATGCTTGTGGATGGAATGGTTCGCACCGGCGGAGTCGAGGTGAATTAAACGGGCCGTTAGCACCTCTTAGCTTGGCGGATGGAAGGGTAGGCACATGGAATGGACGAGATGGTTAGAGAAATGAAGAGGAGGGTAGAGTGGATTTGGTGGTGCACCTCAAATACAAATATAAACATGATAATTTCATAAAAGGATGAAATATGAATTATCACATAAGTTTATAGTGCACATCATCAATAAAATGAAGATTACATTCATAAACATCCACACAAGTGTGAGAAAAGGCAAGAGATACGACCGCATCCGGATGCTTGTTGTAGATTCTTGGTAGGAATCGTCAGGTTGTCAATCTGTGTCCTAGCTCGGTCCCAACTATCATCCGGGGTAGAGGAGAGCTATCACTTCCTCCCAATGGGCCCTTCTTCTCTGGTAAACTACAATCCGGACACGTCCAATACGAAGAACTCTTTGCTTGGCGATGAAGATGAGGGTGGAATCCTCTCCTTGAATCATTTGGATGATGGAGGCGGCCGAGAGGATGCTCCGACTTTGGATTTGCAAGGAAATGGTGGCCGGAGCTCTACCTTAAGGTGGGCAGAGATGGAGCGGAGAAAATGGCATGGAGCAGAGCTATTGGGCGCGAAAAAGATGATCCCCCAGTTTAGGGCGTAGTCTGCAGTTTTATAGAAAATTAGTAAGCAATTGGTCACACATGGTCGAACGCACGACCGTGCGTGGACCGTGCGATATTAAATGTACAGAAAGCCCAGGAAGATGAATCAGATCGCCCGTTCGATTTTACTCATGCACGGTTGAAGCCGACCGCGCGTAAAAACACACGGGCAAATCCAGACGGCTTGAAAAATAGAATATCAACAGGAGATCGTGCGTTTCCTTCACGCAAGAACAAACTGCCCGTGCATGAACACATCACACGATCAGGGACAGAACACCATATTAGCCAGTCGATCATCGAGCACGGTCGCAACCGACCGTGCATGAAGAAAATGCACGACAGTGCGATTAATGCAGACATGAATTCTAGGCAATATGGACGATCTGCCCTCTTGCACAGCAAATAACACAACCAACCTAGACCTATCGTACGCCTCAATGTTAAGAACACAACAACGGAGCTCCTGCGTACTCTTACTGGCTAGTCCACCAGACTTTTCTTTGGTAAAGTGTTAACCACACTCACCAAGCCAAAGTATCGACGTCTATGCGACGACCGTCAATACAAATGACCCACCACCTTTATGCAAATGCAATATATTATCATCTATCTCCGAGCCCCAAGATCCCCGGGCTAACCTGCCCATCACCAAAACCTTCTGAGCCACCGGCTCGCCGGACCAACCCGTCCATACCCACAAGCATTACTGAGTCACAAGCTCACCGGACTAACTAGCCTGCTACTCCAACCACGAGCCTACCGCTCGTAAAACCAAACTAACTAACCTTCTGGAACCACGGGGTATGTGTGTGTGTATTATTAAGTTAGTCTTGTACAACATCTTCTCCTACAATTTATGGTTATTCTTGGACTTCCTGAGGTCTACCATGTGAGGGGCTCGCAGTGGTACTAAGAGCGATGATGGGATGACACCCCAAAGTTCCCTTTCACAAGACACTTAATGTTATTGGTAACTACCCACAAGAATACACTTCTTGTCATTGCACTTGAATTATCCTAAGTATTTTATGTCCCTCTAAGGGGAAAGATGATCTTTCGTCGGTCCCGAACGCAACCTTACCCCTTAGCTTATTGGGTACACTCAACATATAGACCCCTAATGGTGACCTCACATCTTCTCTACTAGACTAGGTACACCATCTACCTCCCATTCCCTCCTACTAATCCATAAATTACTCAAGTTTTATTGTTTTACTATACGCAGACCAAATGAGTTATAAGAGTTGCATAAGAGAAGGTACCCCAAATATTCATCCAACTGACTCAAGATTATTACTGGGAGTCTATCATTATATTCTAAGACTACATTCAGTGGATCATATTTTTCCTTAATAATTTGGCATTTTTTATAATTTCTCCAACATTGGTCAAGCATGAAATTGAACATTAAGTGCAAGGTATTATTATGATATGGCCCTATAAAATTATGGAAAATTTATGAAGTCAAAATAACAGTAAATACAGAATTTCACAATTTTGCAGTAAGGGGCTGGCCTTGAAATATAATATTGAATAATTACCCCAATTTAGAAATTAAAGAAGGAACCACCAAAATACTTGTCTAAAAATTATGTGAAAATTGTCAGACCTTTATATTAATCAGAAAAGTCTACTGACTAAATTGAAAAATTTATCAGAACAAATTAGTCACATAAATAAATATTCCAAGTAAACTCATACTAGGGAAAATTGTGAAGTAACCTACTGATAAATAATTCCAAAAATTATACAAAACTTCACAGAGCTCTCTAATTCCTTAAGATGTCCTACCTCCAAGTTTCATAATTTTCCAGAGGATATTTGGCCCTCATTTATTTAAGTTATTCCTAAGACAAAATAGATGACTTGTGAATGAAGTGCTAATTAAATTAATTCAAAAATTAGCCAAAAATTATTAGAGGTCTATATCATGATTTTATGTAATCTACCAAACTTTTATCAACATCCAAGATAATTTGAGCAGGTAAATTTCTCTTATAAAAAGTTTCGCTAAAAAGTTTATAACCTAAATCAGAGGGGATAAATGTTCCTAAAATTCTCATAAAATTTCCTAGGGCAAATTTACACCCTATGAACTTATCTACCAAGTTTAATGACCATTCAAGGACATATGCCCCTATGTCCTTCATAAGGCTCAATGTTCAACCCTAGGGTTAGAACTAGGGTCGTAGGGCATATCCACCCCACATGACCCCAAATTATTCATGGGAGTTTCTTATGTGATCCTAAACTAGTGGCCAAAGTTTCACATCATCTAGATGAGATTTGACCACCTGATTCCATCATGTGCACTTTTGACCTAGTTTGACAAAACTTGTGCACTTTTGACCTACACAACTTTTTCAATATAATTGATGCACATATTAATAGATGTATCAAAGCATGATGAAAACAATGTTCAAAGTAGTTTGAAAAGATAAATTGTAACATTATAGAAGTTCTAAATAATAGATTAAATCATGCTTAATTTTCAATGAAGTCCATACATATTTTTGATAGTTTTGATGAATAATTTTTTTATTTAAAGTTTGAACTTATAAAATTGATCTTGGACTTCCTGAGGACTACCTTGTGAGAGGTTCGCCCGGTACTAGGTGATATGATGGGATGATAGCCCAAATCACCCTTTCGCAAGATACAAGTAAAAAAGTTAAGTTCAAAGAATAACAATTTTTGATAATTTTTTGTTTTATATTTTTGTATTTGATTTTTGCTTTTAGAAATAGAATTTAAACAAATGACAAAACACAAAGGCAAAATATATAATATTTTGTAATTTGGCATTGGTATTTTTGTATTTGATTTTTCAAAAATGTAACAAAAACAGAAGTGCAAAAATGAATAGTACACATAGATTAATATATTTTTAAGAATTTTTCAAAATTTTAAAATTACAGAAAACTGGACCTCGACGCTAGCGCCGGCGCTAGCGCTAGCGCGGGAAACAGTAGGTGATTTTATAGGGTTTTGAAAATTTTGATGCTTGAACTTGATTAGGTGTCCCATTAGTAGTTTCATGCTGAATTTTCAGAATTTTTGGAACTGTTTTTGATGGTTAAAAATGAAGAAAATTGTATTTGTAAGCATATTTTAACATGAAAGATCTAGGACACCTATCTCAAGTCGTGTCAAACGAGATCTTGCATGATCTATAAGATAGATTATCATAATATATGTGAATTCAAATTTTTCTAGACTTTTATCACAATTTAAAGTCACATAGTTATTTTATCGTTCAATTTTATTTTATTTTACTTCATAATTAATTCATTATGGTAATATGAGATAACTAGCATGAATAATATCTATTAGTTGATAATGCTAGAATAATGAGTTTGATTGTAATTGTTATACCACAAGTTTAATTGAGATAATGTTGCATGTATTCAAGAAAGTGATTTCATTTGATTTCATTTGATTTAATTGAGATAATGATTTAATATTTTGACATAGAATGAATGATTTCATTTGTTTTATTAATATAACGTTGATTCTATGGTTTATAAACAAATGAGGTACATGCAAGTCATACTACATTAATTCATTCATGTAATTATTATGATTACCAATGAATTGTTGGAACTGAGTGGATCTTTTTGAATTTAGAGATCTTTTGATTTTACATAATTATAATTTTAGAGAGTTTTAGCAAAAGATATCAATAGATCATGTTGGTGCGTATGTCATCAATATTTATGACAATTAATCTTTCAATATGTCTTATGTGTTTTTCTTTTTAATTTAGACAAGTATCTCATAGCAAATTCAGAATTTTATCCACTTGTTGGTGAAGGCTAAGAATCTAATAACGGGATTTATCTTATAGCAAATTTAGAGTTTGATTTAAATGGATAATATAAGATATTTAGAAGTAATGAATATAAGAATAAAAGATGGGTCATCACAATAAAATATGATTTGGAATTTTGATCAATTTTATTTTATAAACATATTGATCTTGTAAGAGATAGGATATTTTCAAAATTGTATAGGATGACCATGGCATGATAGTTCAAAAGAAATAAGAAAAATAAGAACAATGAAAGCATATCATGAAGTATAACTTTGTATATTTCATTTTGAAAGGATTCTACTTCATGCAATTGATGATACCTAATGAATAAGAGATTTAGGTATCCAAAGAGGACCAGGAGTGACGGTTCCTTTGGGTACCCAAATACATCGTGTTTTCTCTTGGGGAGATAAGATTGAATGGGCCCTTTTGATTTGAGTTTGTGTTTCATCTTTAACTTTGGGTCTCCATTCAAACTGTGGTTTAATATTATTATTATGAGTCAAATTTCCATTGTGATAATTTTTATCTTTAGGATTATAATTATAGAAAGCATTTTTCATAGGAAATTTGTGAAGTGTTATGTTTGGAGAAGTTTAATGTTGTACATGATAATAATGATTGTATTTTGAAACTTTATTTTCAATCCTCATATTTTGTGAAATCAAATTCAACTTGCTCTTAGAGTTTGCTTGTTCTTGAGAATTTTTCTTTATGATTTCCTTAAGCAAGTTAATTTTAGTTTCTAATTCATTGTTTTTAAGTTTCAAATTATGTCTAGCTTTAGTATAATTGATTGTGCTATTTTTAAGAGTGGAAACAATTGAATCAATATGATCTTGATAGTTGTTTCTATATTCATCAAATGTTTCATCCATCTCTTTAATTTCAATTTTATATTCTTTACACTTAGCACAATCATTTATCAAAGATGAATTTTCTAAACATAATTTTTCATTTTGTTCTTTTATAAAAATAATTTCTTTTTCAAGTTCCTTAAGTTTTTCCTTAAAGTTATTACAATCAAAACAAGGTTTTGTGTTTTCAAGTAAAAGACAAGATGTTGAAACTACATGACAATTTGATTCTAAATTCACATTAGCTTTTAATCTCTTATTTTCTAAATGTAAAATTTTAATAGTGATTTTCAATTTCTTGATCTTACGTTTAGCAGTTTTTAGTATATTGAAACTAGAAATGGAAGTTATCACACAAGAAGAAGATTTAGTTTTCCTTACAGCGCTATTGGAGGAGGCAGATTGTGAACATGCAATTCCTTCGACATCTTTTAGTTCTTCCTCCATTATGGATGGGTTTTCATCTTCTTTTTCTCTTGATGTATTGTTCTCCTTTTCTATTTCAATATTCTCCATGGCTTCGCTCCGAGAGAGATCTTCTTGAATGATTATGGATGCTTGTACGTTCTTTTCCTCCTGTGTTTGTTCCACACCTGCGAGAGGAAGATCATACATTTCTTCAAGAAAGCGCCATATTTTGTATGCACTAGAAAAGCAATATACAAATTTGAAAACTTCATTAGATAGTGCACAAAATAAATAATGTTTGGCTTTGGCATTTAGCTGACGTTCCTTTTTATTCGACTCATCCGTACGTCTTATAATTGCTAAGTTCCATACTTCGATGTCTAAAGTTTTAATATATTTTTCCATTAATAATTTCCCCCCTTTATAATTTTTCCCTTCGAATAAAGGTGGTTTAGGAGATTTTTCTTCTTCATAAAAATTTACCCCACTAGTAGAAGCGAGATCATGAGACGCCATTATTCCCGGTTGTTAAGCCGATTGGAAAAACCTACCTCTGATAACACTTGTTGGATCGGTCGGCGCCCTTAGAGGGGGGGGTGAATAAGGGTTTTCAAAAACTTTAGATTTTATTTAGAAAAACTTTGGAATATTGCAATAACAATACAATGAGAAATCAAGTAAAACAATAATGAAGAGACATGCTTTATTATTATCAAATGATGTTTTACAAAACTTGATTCCAGTGACGCTAGAAATCAGAGGCGACTAATAAAAATCCTTTTTGTTTTCTATACCGACTCGTATCCCCACGAACCGGTTGGCTTTAGCCGATCTCTCCCCAGATACGGCCTCAAGCCGCTCTAGCCAATCTATCCCCAGAAAGGCCTCGAGCACCCCCTAGACCTAGCCTAGATCTAGTCGCCAACACGAGGCGATTTTCAGCCCTAAGTCCTACCCCAGACCTAGTCGCCAACACGAGGCGATTTTACTACCATTTACAGAAAAGATATGAAATGAAAAGACAATAATATAAAAACTCCCTCTATGTGGATCTCCTGGAGAAGTGGACGAAGGCCCGCAGAGTATGATCGTAGTCGATGCGGCCTTTCATCACGAGGATGACGCGTGTTGAAATCATCTCCACGGATCTCCTTAAGGCTTTATGGAATTGTGGGAGTATCGCTCTGAATCTTCCTCTCTCTGCTGTGACACGAAGCTCTGGAGTTTGGGATTGGAGGAGGATCAAGAATTCAGAGCCAAAGCACTCAATTTATAGCCTCAGCGCTACCGCCGGCGCTAGCCCGGATTAAGAAACAATTTGCGCGGGAGGATCTTCAATCCGAGGCAACATTTTGCTCTATGCCTCATATGTGCCATGCTACCGCCAGCGCTATCTGCTACCGCCTGGCATTAGGCCTTTCTAAAAACTATGCCGGAAACACGCTAATCAACGCTATCGCCGGGCGCTATCGCTAATGCCGGCGATAGTGAGCTTGTTCGAATTTTGGCCTTAATTTTGGGGGCAGTCAACATGTGTACTCCTTAAGTCATGTGGACCTAGTAAACCTGCACACTTGAACACACAAGATCAAATACACATAGGATTTGTTATTCTCAAACCTAGGAGATGCGGAAGACCATGTTCCAACATATGAGACAATTCCACATTGTCCGATTATGAATCAGAAGCTATTCTTGTGGGTATATCTGCAGCGGTCCCGCAAAGAAAGGAAGGAATTGCGAGAAACTCATCAGAAATTGAAGGAGCGTAAGAATGGGAAGAAGATGGCACAATACAAATATCTGGTTCATCATTTTCCTCCATCTGGCGTTGGAATGCGACGCAATCCCTCAGAGCGTGATTCGTGCTCTGACAAAACAAACACTTACGATCAATCCTTGATCTCGAAAGAGTTGGGATACTATATGTGGTTGGTATTTGTGGTGGAGGGATATGGTTATGATAATCAGGCTGATCGTATGTATAACAAATTGATATTGATTCCCCATAAGCAGAGCCGTAAGAATAATAGCCACAGTTTCCCATATGAATTGTTCACTATGATGACTGGATGCCCCGCACCATCTACATTGCAAGTATGCATACATATTGTTGCGGGGTGATTCACCAAATAAATATAATCTTTGCAAGAATTAACTACACACAAGCAACTAAAATGAGAACCCTACTTTGTAAATTTTAAAATAGAAAAAGAGTAATTAAAATAAAAAAGGGCTAACTGAAATGAAAACAAGAAAAATAGAAAATTACAAATGATGCAATATACAAATGGAAGAACTTCTTTCTCTTGTCGGTCTCTCTCAAGCAACTCACACGACTGTGTTCCCTGACAACGGCGCCAAAAAGTTGATATGCAAATCTAGCACAACGCTATAGGCGGGAGCAAAACTTTTAGCCACGGTAAATTGCCGTGGCTAAAAGACCAAAACCGTGGCAAAAGACTTTTAGCCACGGACTGCCGTGGCAAATGGGCGTGACAAATACGAGCGTGGCAAAAAAGTATTTGCCATGCTCTTTCTGTGGCAAATGCCCTTTTTCTATGACTTTTAGCCACGATAATTTGACTGTTTGCCACGGAAAATGGCCGTGGGCAATACGAGCGTAGGTAAA
Source organism: Dactylorhiza incarnata (assembly GCA_033032865.1). Taxonomy (NCBI): domain Eukaryota; kingdom Viridiplantae; phylum Streptophyta; class Magnoliopsida; order Asparagales; family Orchidaceae; genus Dactylorhiza; species Dactylorhiza incarnata. The sequence continues at coordinate 9,692,491 of JAWHQI010000009.1, read as the reverse complement.
AGTCAATTTTCTAGTAGAGCGTGGCTGTCACTTCCTCCTAATGGGCCCGTCTTCTCCGGTAAACTACAATCTGGTCACATCCAATGCGAAGAACTCTTTGCTTGGCGATGAAGTTGAAGATGGAATCCTCTCCTTGAAACACTTGGATGATGGAGGCGGCCGAGAGGATGCTCCGACTTTGGATTTGCAAGGAAATGGTGGCCGGAGCACCTCCTTAAGGTGGGCGTCAATGGAGAGGTGAAAATGGCGCGGAGCAGAGCTATTTGGAGCGAAAAATATGATCCCCCAGTCTAGGGCGAAGTCTGCTGCTTTATAGAGAATTAGTCAGAAATTGGTCACGCACAGTCGAACGCACGACCGTGCTTGGACCGTGCGATATTAAATGTACAAAAAGCCCAGGAAGATGAAGCAGATCGCCCATGTGATTTTACTCACGCACGGTCGTAGTCGACCGTGCGTAAAAATGTACGGGCAAATCCAGATGGCTTGAAAAATATGCTATCAACAAGAGATCGTGCGTTTCCTTCACGCATGGACAAACTGCTTGTGCATGAACAAATCACACGACCGAGGACAGAACACCATATTGGACAGCCAATCATTGCGCATGGTTGCAGCCAACCATGCGTGAAGAAAACGCACGACCGTGCGATTAATGTAGACATGAATTCTGGGCAATATGGACGATCTGCCCACCTGCACAGCAAATAACACATCAATCGAAGAGCTGGGCATACCCTTCCAGCTCAATCTAATCACAAAATAAAGACATGGGGAGCACATTGTGTTGGCCCCCAACAACAAAGCATGTAATTGCACACCACCATGGGCCAAAACATTGCACTTAAAGTGAAAGCGTGTACGAGTAGAAAATATAAGCAATTCAGGACTAAAAGTGTAGTGCAAATGCAAGAAAACTAGCCCAGATGAGTCCGAAAATCACTATATAAATGGGACTCGTCACAGGTTTGACAACTCCGGTGGCAGCTCCATTTTGTAAGCCAAGGGAGGCGATCCACTCCGGGATCATATAAGGCCCCATATATCATGGAATGAGCTTCTCTGCATACCGGCGAGAATCATGCACTGGACGAATATTCTAGAATACTCGGTCTCCCTCAAACTCCATCTTCTGATTCCTCGCATCCTAATACTCTACCTGTCTGCCCTAGACTTCCAGTGTCAATCCACGAATCATCCAAACTATAGTGTCTGAGTCCTCATTATATTCCTGCCCTAGTGGGTACATCACCCTGTGTGTGGGCTATATTATTTATTAAAATCAACCTTGATTATACCTTGGTTTTATAATCTCACCTCACTAATGATCAGTATATAAACGAGATTGGCACTCTTATCCGTAAGTTTCTAGCAAATATAGTCTAGACTTCCCTTTCAATATCATCATCCATATATCATTTTGTGGCAAGGATTAATAATGCTTCTAGAACCCATAATATGGTCACTAATTGGAATTGAGGCTAATCCACTGATATTCAAGCTAAATTTTTGTATTCAGAGATATGTGGGTCATCCACTCCAAGGATCTTAAGAAGTCATATTTATAAATCCTTCGATCATCACATTATTATATATGTATGTGACGTCAATAATTCTTTTCCCAATTAATTGTTCTAAGAGGGGCTTGAGTTATAAGACAAAATTATTTCAAAACCCCCAAGATTTATCACAAGCCCATCCTTTCATAAGGAAGATTAAGATTCGACATTTTTCCAACCATATAGCTCATTTTAAGATATGTGCATTAGCAGCCATGATTAATTCCCAAAATTTACGAATCATTATGAAGACGATTTTATTGTCATTTGATTTCATTATTGAGATTATCTAAGTCATGTCCATGTAATCATGCACATAGTTAGATCTCCTAAACATAGAATGTCAACCATTTAACTTTTACATCCTCTAAGGCCTTTATTCCTGCAAGGTCAAGACATGCACAAAATATCATTGTTCAAAATTCTTGAATCTTCACCTCTTGATTTCTGACTCAATTCAAAATCAAATTTGCAATTAAACCATCTCACTTGTCATAAACCTATCCTGGTCTGATTTACTAATTCCCAAAAACGATGGCAGTGTGTCAAGATTCAAGCTTCACAGCCCTATGTTTCTAATGTTTCCAAAAATCAAGAGTTGTTCAAAAATATACGATTAAACATCTTAGCCTCAAGAAGGAGGTGATTCTGTGACACCCCACCTCGCATGACATTTTAAGTAGATCATTCATCTATAGATCCTAAGAAACTATATCAAGTCCTACTTTCATCTAGTCTAAATTAGACTTGCACTGAATTCACGATTTGTTTTGTTTTCTCTCACGATCATTGTGACTCCAACTCCCCCTATGAGGATTCTTATTAGGGAAATCACAACCGCTCCTTATGATGTGTGTTATCTCTTTCTTTTACACTAAAGATCGAGAGTCTCTCAATGGCTTATGTTATCCTCCTGATTCCAAACTAAGTGAGTAAAGCTTGGTAAGCACCTAGGAAGTTATCGAATAATTAGTTCACAAACCTCCTCTTTTACCATTGGTGTAGCCTTGAAGCTATATGGGAAATGATCATCGAAGTGGTCCTTTCATATGGTCCATTTTACGATTTATAGTGATCAATCTTAACGAAATGAAGTTACATTGTTTATGATGAGTTGACACTTGTGATGTTTTCAGTGGGGAAAGATATGAGGGCTTTATTTCTCTAAGACAACCCAAGTCAATGCATGACATGCCCAATAAACAAAAAAATAATGTACACACTTATAATTTCGTCTATGTTTCTTTCATCCAAAGATATAGGTATTCCATGAATGCGCATAATCCTTAGGGGCATAAATCCTTGTCATGGAATTCTACTGTCTTAGCCCTTTTATCAAGGTACTTTTATGACCATCTCTGAGACTCATTGATTAAATACATGTTCAAGACCCTCAGCTCTTCCATTTATGTAAACCCTTTATGGGTTATTGTGTGGCTAATCTATGTCTTGGTGCAAAGGTAGTCCGGGTAGTTACTTCAGAAAGGCGTCGGGAAAGTCCCGAACTACCGAGATACTAACTATATAGAGCTTGCCTCCTACTTCATAAAGAGAAATCATAACACCTCGTCTCCCTGTCGATAGGAATTAACATCTTGAACGAATGTTAACAAGGTACAATAGACGGGTCAACACTTTCAATTATCTTAACTGTTATTATGAATGTTGAAAATAAGGTTTTCTAGGAGGAGAACACTTGTTAATAATAATTTATAACTGTACAATTGAAAATACTGAGGTACATGCACTAGCCTCCTCTGGCTTATATAGCCATGTTGTGTCCAAGGTGAAGACCTGATTGTCATCGGGACTGTGATATCTGCCACAAAATCCTCGACCCCAACTTCATCCTTGACTGTGGCTTCTAGCTGGCTGTGAAGTTGGGGGTGGATAGAGGTATCTTTGCAGGCATTGGGCATGAATGTACCCTGGTTGATTGCACCAATAGCAGATAACCAGAAGGCGTACTTTCTTATCTGGCCTAAAATTTTGGTGTTGATGTCCTCTGCCTCTCTGATTCCCTATAAACCAGCCTTTCTATTGGCGTCTTCTCTTGCTCCCTTCCTCTATAGCCATTGCATCTGCTAGTCTCTTTCTCTTCCCACTATTTTGCACCATGAGGTGGTCTGCCTGTAGCCTTTTTGATGTCTCGATGATTGCGGCTAGGCTACTGGTGGCTGCGAAGAGTAAACCATGTTGGGTTCTGAAGGTATCTAGGATATTTGTCCATGTCTGCCCCAGCTCCGACTGTTGGGACGGAGTGGCAGCTAGTGGAGGGCGAATTATAGTCTGCGGGTTAAAACACTATGTATATTAGAAAGGTTGGCCTAATCTCATTGGTAAGTGGACAAGATAGTGTGATTCTATACATGGGCACACCAATGCTTCCGCAGCTTTAGTTTGTCCACAAACTAAGCTCGAACAGGGTGTCCTAGTACTTTGTGGATTTCTTTACTTAGGATCGTGTGTCGGTTGATCCCAATTTGCAAGACTCCTTTTCCAATTTTCTTTTTTCCTTTCCTCAGGCCATGCATCGGCCTGAGGGGAGTCTTACTGCTCAGAACTGCCTCCTTGCGGTGACACCAACTCACGGGTTAGTCGCCACCACAAGACGCTGATCCTGCCGACTATGTTATTCAATCCAGGCCAACCACATATATATGTAAGAAACATTTTATTTGCGACCGAAACCACATCACACAGAATAATATATAAAGTCTTAATTGACAAGTCCATAATGAGATACATAAATAAGAATGAGATGGGCTTATACCTAGTACATCAACATTTCTCAACAAATAAACTTGCGAAAGCAAACTAAACTCTCATACGCATGTCTGTCTGAGGAAGTATTATGGTACGCTGCATCGGCTCCTTATGCTCTATCACCCTAGCTTACTGCTCCTGCCTCGGCTCTTTGTGCTCCTGGTTGCTACGGCCACATCCGACCATTAGTCAAAAAGTCTGAGCAATTTTGTCCTCCCCTCCCCCGACGACTCCTAGGCACCGGGAGGGAGGATGGAATAGAAAGGTACAATAGTAGGCAGTAGAGTACAAGCAAGTGACTGTGGATCTATCTAGCATAGTAGATGCAAAGGTATTGTATAGCTACACTAGCAATTATACTACGTAAAGTAGTCTAAAGCTATACTAACAATTTTACTATGTAGAGTACGAAGTAGGTAAAGAGCAATAAGTAAAGTAAGTAAAGGCAGTGCGGCTCAGTAATAAATAAAGTAATGATAAAGTAAGTAAAAAGCTACACTACCATCACAGAAGTGTACCTTAACTTATATGAATGCCCATACAAACTTGTAAGTTAAGATTTCTGTAAGTAACTCATTATATAAAAGAGCCCATACTAATTTATATGATGAGGATGTTGTTGTATGCGATGATGCGTATGATATGCAATGCAATGATTATGCAACTCATCCACTCGACTCTATACGTACAGACCTTTGTTGGAACATGGTTTTCCACATTACTTTGATTTGAGAATAACAAATCCTACTTGTATTTGATCTTGTTTTCCATTGTGTTTTTAGCATGCAGGTTTAGACAAATATGACACTAGGTTGCTGCTATTGGTCTGGACTTGTTCTCATGCTGAAAAGAAAGGAAGAGAGCTAAGGCCTGACGTTAACTCTTAACGCCGGCGTTAACTTTTGTTCCCGCTGAGAAGCCGTTCGACGAAATGGAGTTCGATGAAATGAGATGCGTTCGACGAAATGAGATGCATTTGACGAAATCGTGTTTGATGAAATGGAATGGCATTCGACAAAATGGGAGGCCGTTCGACGAAGTTGTGTTCGACGAAATGAGAGACCATCGACGAAATGGTGTTCGACGAAATAAGATGCCGTTCGACGAACTGATATGCAGTACGACGAAATGACATGCCAGCTGATTAGGAGAAAGAAACTCAACGCCAGGAATTAATTCTTAACACTGGGCGCTATCCGTTCGACGAATTTGGCAAGGAGAAAGCAGCCATGATTGCAGGAGGAACTTTAGGAATGATTTGCCCAATGCCTGCATTAGCCTTAACGCGAGCGTTAGTATTGCCTAAAATAAAACATTTCCTAAAGTGCAGAATCTCCTTCCTCTTCTAAAGATCTGAGCCATCAATATGTTGCTATACATGGTCAATGCCCGACATTAACACTTAACGCCGACGCTAGCTCAAAGTCTATAAATTGGATGATTTTGATGTCTCTAACTACTAATTGCCAAGAGCCCTACTCCAGCACTTAAGAAATTTGCGAGGGCCGTATTTCCAGACCAACACATCTCCCGCTCATATTTCAAAAGGAGGAATCAAATGAGGCTTAGATCAACACGCTAACTCAACACGAAGAATGCATGCTTGGACTTCAACGATCTTCAGTGATTCTTCAGCATCTCCTTCAGAATACCTCATAGGGAGTTTTTATATATGTATTTTGTATTTGTCTTTTATTTTATCATTGTAATCAGTTTGTGAATTCGCCTCATGTTGGCGACTAGGTCTAGGTAGGACTAAGGGAGGAATTCTCCTCGTGTTGGCGACTGCGTCTAAGGAGTAGATCTAGGGGGTGCTCGAGGCCTTTCTGGTGATAGATTGGCTAGAGCAGCTTGAGGCCGTATCTGGGGAGAGATCAGCCAAAGCCAACCGGTTCGTGGGGATACGAGTCGGTATATAAAACAAAAAGAGTTTTCATATTATTCGCTTTGATTTCTAGCATCATAGAAATCAAATTTTGTAATCAAGTTTTTTAATGATAATCAAGTCTTTTTCTATTTAATAAAATTGATTTACTACTCTTTGTTTTATATTCACTCTTATTCAAATAAAATATCAAAAGTTTTCTATTAAAGTTTAAAGTTTTTAAAACCCTTATTCACCCCCCCCCCCCCATATAAGGGCACCTCAAGATCCAACAAGTGATATCAGAGCCAGGTTATTCCAAATCGGCTTAACAACCGGGAATAATGACGTCTCTTGATCATGATCTCGCTTCCACTAGTGGGGAAAATTTTAATATAAATGAAAAAGTATTATCACCACCTTTATTTATGGGCAAAAATTATAAAGGGTGGAAAATATTAATGAAAACATTTCTTAAGGCCTTAGATGAAAAAGTTTGGAATATTACTATTGAAAAGCCACCTAGCGTACTAACTAGAAACGAAATTTTTTTAAATGCAAAATCTATGAATAGTATATTTTGTGCGTTAGACCAAAATATTTTCAAACTTATTTATACTTTACCTACCGCTTATGAGATTTGGAATTTTCTTGAAAGAACTTATGATTCTCCTTCTGTAGGTATGGAACAAACACAAGAATTGGAGAACATGCAAGCTTGCACAAATATTCAAGAAAACTACTCAAATGATGGATCCAAAGAATGCTCATCTAGCGGAAAGGATGATGGAAACTCTTGTTTGGAAGAGGAAGATGAAGAAGACAAAGGAACAATATGTTCAAATCTTTCCTCATCCACAAGCGCTGTAAGGAAATTGAAATCTCTTATTGTATGTAATTCTATTTCCACATTACAATTGCTTCAAACAACTAAACATAAGATTATGAAATTAAAAAGGGCTAATGCAAAACTACGTTTAGAAAATAAAACTTTGAAAGAAAATGTGAATGTAAAATCCAAAAATGATGTGGTTAAATCTCCATCATGCTCTTCATTTGAAAACTTCACACCTTATATTGATTATAATGAATTACATGAAAATTACAAAAAACTTGAAAAAGAATCTATTTTTGTAAAAGAACAAAAAGAAAGATTATGTTTAGAAAATTCATCTTTGAAAAATGATTGTGCTAAGTGTAAAGACTATAAAATTGAAATTAAAGAGATGGATGAAACATTTGATGAATATAGAAATAATTATCAAAATCATATTGATTCAATTATTTCCACTCTTAAAAATAGCACAATCGCTTATAATAAAGCAAGACATAATTTATAAATTAAGAATAATGAATTAAATACTAAAATCAATTTACTTAAGGAAATCATAAAGAAAAATTCTCAAAACATACATTCTCAATATAATGCAAAATCCAAAAAGCAAGTTGAATATGATTTCTCAAAAGATGAAAAAGTCAAACAATGAAAATAAAAAACTTCAAAAGATTGAAAATGAAATTCCAAAATACAATCATCATTATCATTTACAACATCAATCTTCTACCAACATAAAATTAAATGCTCACAAATTTCCTATGAAAAATACTTTCAATAATCATTACAATTATAATCTTAAAGATAAAGATAATCATAATGGAAATTTGATGCTTAAAAATAATACTAAACCATGGTTTGAATGGAGACCCAAAGTTAAATATGAAACACAAACTCTACTCAAAAGGGCTCATTCATTTCCATCTCCCCAAAAGCAAACACGATGTATTTGGGTACCCAAAGGAACCATCCCACTTGGTCCCCTTTGGATACCTAAATCTCTTATTCATTAGGTATCATACAAATGCATGAAGTAGAGATAATTAAATATGAAATATCATTACTCTACTTCATGATATGCTAAAACTTCTCCTTGTTTGTTTATTTTCTTTTTGTTGAACCAACATGGTATGATTACTTTACATAACTTGTGATATGACTTTCTCATATTAAGCCAAGTTCATTAATAAAACAAATTGAATAAAATTGAATAAAAAATCATATTATTTTTCAAGTGATCAACGAATCCTTTTTGTTTTCATCTCTTTAAATCCATTACCTATAAAAGTTTCCTATCATCATAAAATCAAACTCTAAATATGTCATATGATATTATTAAGACAAATGAAATAATTGTCAAAATGGATTTTAAAGGTATTTTAGGAGTCTTAGGCTAAACTTACAAAATGCACAAGTGGTTAATTACTAATTTAATATACTTATGTCATTTGATAGTCTTTAATATGTTTAATCATAATCACAAAAAATCGGAATTGAATAATTGCAAAAATCATATATCTTTAAACAAAAAAAAACAAAATTAAATATACAAAAATATGCGAGATTTTGACGCAAACTTCAAACACATGATCCTAAGTACCATTCTAATGACCTTAGAATCAACCTTATACTTATTGAAAATAACTCACAAGATTAATTCATCACCTCATTCTAGGTCTATAAATTGAAATTATATTTATTGAATACATGCAACATCATCACTATTAATTCTATGGCATTCAAACTAATCATTCTAGCACCATCTTGTACTATAGGTAGAAATAAATTTCTAGGCTGGTTATATCATGCCATGATGTGGTAAGGTAAAATTTGAATAATGAAATTTTAAGAAACATGAAAATTACTTGGCATTAAAATCAATAAAAACATCTATCTTAACTACAATGACTATCCTAAAGTTCCTAATTATAAGCCAAAGTTATGAGTCAATCCATAGGACAAAATGCTTTGGATGTCCATGATCGTTCACCCATATTATGTGTCTCACAATAGCGAGGGAGTAGGATTGTATGCATTAGAAGACCTAACCTCTATGTCATGTCTTATCCTTAACCTGGGAGGGTTCTAGTGGGGCCTTGCGAGGCACTAGGGGGAAAGAGTGCTAGGTTGATCGTTCTCTACTGTGTGCATACGGGATTAACACCCCAACCTATGGCATGTGTGCAGCTCCTCATGCACATCCGTCACTTAGTACGGGGCTAGTGTGTAGGCTTATAGTTAGGGTATTATTATCTAAGACATCCCTATATCATATATTTTGCATGCACTCTTTATGACTATAGTATTCATGCATTCTTGTTTTAATCAAACATGCTTATCTTGTGTTTTGCATAGTTTATCATTTTTTATCTCTAATGATCTTGTAAAACACAAGTATTTGAAAACCAAATTAAAATATAAAAATCATTTTTGAACAAATAAAACATGCTTATATAGCCTTCTAATCATTTCCAACTTCTCTGAAATTTCTACATTATGAAGGTCTATATACATACTATCTATGCCAAAGAAAAGTTGTTCAAAAAATCTCAAAAAATAGAGTTCTGATTGGGCGTTTAATAGTTAACGCCAGGCGTTAGCCCTTTTTGCCAAATTGAAATTCTGTTTTCTCAACACTATTTTTGGTATTTTATAATGATCTTTCTCTGTTTCTTTTTCAGTTTTTGAAATTATTTTGTCATTAATTTGGTTGTTTTATTCGGAAATACAAAAAAAATCAAATAATTCTAAATAATCAAAAATAAGTTTTTGTTATTTCTTTTGCTTTAAATATTTACAAAATTATGGTTTGACTACAAAACTTAACAAGAGCAAACATCTTAGTTATTTCATTTCCAATGGTCAAAATTGATTTTGGCATGCTCATAAGGATTTTCTTCAATGTCTAATTTTAATTTCAAATTTTCTAAACATTGTTTTTATCATGCCTTCACCTTAATCTGATTATGTGCAATGAAATAGTCTATAGATAATTGTGTATGACTTCCTAGCGTGCCTCTAAGTATGAGTAATGCTTTATGTTAATAAATGATTCATACACTCACTATTTTGATAACCTACATGTTCTCATAATCTTAGTCTTGCTTGATTGTGTAGTGTAAAAGTCTTAACATATTAAGTTGTATGTCTAAATTACCTACACCTTCATTCAAACAATAAATTTCTTGCACACATAGAAGTGTTATTTCAATATTGTTAGTGTTTGCAACAACAAGTGAATTCAGAGACCTTTGGCCCGCTATTACAATAGTATGAAATAAAATGCCAAAGATAACTCAACCAAGCACTACTCACCCTCCTGATAAGTCTTAATGAGCATTGTGAGGTTGAGCACCTTGGAAAGAATTGTAAAGTGTCTTGTGCAAATGCATTCATCTTTTATCACTTATATTTGTACACCGGATCACTAAAAATAAAAATCAATAAAATTGCTTATGTGATCCCCCAAGCAATACTTTGCTCCCTGATAAGTCTTAATGAGCATTGTGTGGGCGAAGCACATTGGTTGTTGTACTCATTATTTGTGCCTTGAAACTTTATTCTAGATTTGATGTGTGAAAGTAATTATAAGATTGCATCTTTAATATTGTTGTCACTATTTCATTATATATGTCATGTGTTTTGATTATTTCACTTGTATACTTTTATCAAAACACCTTATGCACACATCATTGTTTTTCATAAAGCTTCCAATCATGAGAATTGGATCCTAATGCAAACATTACATAATTCTCTACAAAACTTAAGTAAAAGCACTAGATTGCAATGCATGATTTCTACAATGTTTTCTTTACTTGAAATACGAATTGGTTACATTATAGCTATTATCTTCTTGAATATGCTAATTCATGCTTGCCTATTTGTTATGAAAGTTTTCAAAGTTAAAATGCTGAAATGTGAAGAGTCTAGACATATTGTTGGAATGGTCAAACGATAAGAAAAATACTACTCTTATATGTTTTGTTTTTGTTTTCCGCATTTCTCTATTTGATCATGTATCCTTATATCATGTGTTCTCATGCTTATTTCTAAATTTTGTTTTCACTTGTGCTTTGTCAAACAAAATTGCATCTATCTTAACAAGTAGTATCACTCTTAAAATAAATTTAAAAAGCAAGTGATTACATTCCTTTGGTATAATCTTTGAATGATGATCTTTCATGCTTATCATATATTTTTTCCGCTGTGCTACTCTCTCTCTTAGCTCAATCATGACTTACTTTTGTTTACACAAAACTCTTAATCCTCTCTTAGTTATGTCCCAACTTTTGTCTTCTTTATTCTAGTTTTGTTCCACTCCACCCTCTTTTGCTAATAACAAAGGGGGAGAATAAAATGATAAATCGTAATGATTAATGGAGTAGGATTCACTAGATTAAGGGGGATCATGAATCTAGTCTATGGGTGCATACACAAAGGGGGAACACAATTGTAGGGGGAGCACTTTTAAAGGATCTATAATTCTTATCATTATCTTATAATTGCTTAGTGTCATATATCTTTATAAAAACACATATTCTTTATCTATGAATCTGATTTATCTCTATTGGACTTGTTATTATCAAAAGGCGGAGATTGTTGGAACATAGTTTTCTGCATTCCTTTGATTTGAGAAAAACAAATCCTACTTGTATTTGATCTTGTTTGCCATTGTGTTTTTAGCATGCAGGTTTGGACAAATATGACACTAGGTTGATGCTATTGGTCTGGACTTGTTCTCATGCTGAAAAGAAAGGAAGAGGGCTAACGCCCGGCATTAACTCTTAACGCCGGCGTTAACTTCTGTTCCCATTGAGAAGCCGTTCGACGAAATGGAGTTTGACAAAATGAGATGCGTTCGATGAATTGAGATGCATTTGACGAAATCGCGTTCGATGAAATGAAATGGCGTTCGACGAAATGGGAGGCCGTTCGACGAAGTTGGGTTTGATGAAATGAGAGACCGTTCGATGAAATGGTGTTCGACAAAATAAGATGTCGCTCGACAAAATGAGATGCAGTACGATGAAATGGTGTGCCAGCTGATTAGGAGAAAGAAACTCAATGCCAGGCATTAAGTCTTAACGGTGGGCGCTATCCGTTCGACGAATTTGGCAAGGAGAAAGCAGCCGTGATTGCAGAAAGAACTTTACGAATGATTTGCCCAATGCCCGCGTTAGACTTAATGCCGGCGTTAGTATTGCCTAAAATAAAACATTTCGTAAAGTGCAGAATCTCCTTCCTCTTCTGAAGATCTGAGCCATTAATATGTTGTTATACATGTTCAATGCCCGGCGTTAACACTTAACATTGACGTTAGCTCAAAGTCTATAAATTGGATGATTTCGATGTCTCCGACTACTGATTGCCAAGAGCCCTATTCCAGCACTTCAGAAACTTTGTGAGGGCCATATTTCCAGACCAACACATCTCCCGCTCATATTTCAAAAGGAGGAATAAAAGGAGGCTTGGATCAACACGCTAACTCAACGCGAAGAATGCACGCTTGGACTTCAACGATCTTCATCGATTCTTTGGCGTCTCCATCAGATTACCTCATAGGGAGTTTTATATTTGTATTTGTCTTTTATTTTATCATTGTAATCAGTTTGTGAATTTGCCTCATGTTGGCGACTAGGTCTAGGTAGGACTTAGGGAGGAATTCGCCTCGTGTTGGCGACTAGTTCTAGGGAGTAGATATAGGGGGTGCTCGAGGCCTTTCTGGCGATAGATTGGCTAGAGCGGCTTGAGGCCGTATCTGGGGAGAGATCGACTAAAGCCAACCGGTTAATGGGGATAGGAGTCGGTATAGAAAATAAAAAGAGTTTTCATATTATTCGCTTTGATTTCTAGAGTCATAGAAATCAAATTTTGTAATCAAGTTTACTAATGATAATCATGTCTTTTTCTATTTAATAAAATTGATTTACTACTCTTTGTTTTATATTCACTCTTATTCAAATAAAATATCAAAAGTTTTCTATTAAAGTTTAAAGTTTTTAAAACCCTTATTCACCCCCCCCCCCCTCTAAGGGCTCCTCAAGATCCAATAACCTTTAGTTCCCGCTTTTGGTGTTTCACTCCGGTACCTCCCATTGAGGCGAACGGAAGAAGTGGATCGGGCATTTCCACTCCTAGGCTAGTATGGACACCTCTCGGACAAGACCTTTCGTACGCCTCTATAGGTCACTCTAGAGTCTCCACGTACTTTTGTATTTATGCACCACCTCTATTATCCGAGCCTCCAACTCGCATGACTAACCAATCCTCCATATCACAACCACATCGAGCCTCCCGCTCGTAGGACTAAATAGTCCTCCACAACCAATTTCATCCCTTAACACGGGATGAGGTTTACTAGTACCATTATTCACGTATTAAATCTAATCTTACTTAGTGTTTGTTATACTTAGAGATTTGAGGTGAATCTTGGACTTCCCGAGGTCTGCCCGGTAAAGGGTTCACAACAGTATTAGGAGATATGATGGCTGACCGCCCAAAACTCCATTTATCAAGATTATTTATCTTATTGATGGCTACCCTTGCTTAGAACCCTGATATATAAAATTTAGGATTTTATGGTTTTGCAAAGTGAAGGTTGATGATGATGTTTTCCAAAACTATATCTGATGAAGGCAAGTGTACCTTATCATCTATAGTATAGGACATTTTATAAATACCAAGGTCGTATTTGAAAGTATCTAGTGGCTACCTAAATCACCTAGAGGGGGGTGAATAGGTGACTTCTATGGTTTACGCAGAATTAAAAACTTTAGAAACGCAGCACACAGAAAGCAAGCACACACCATAAACATAAGGATTTATAGTGGTTCCCCGGAATGGGTATGTACACTTTCCCGCCTCACCTATCTAGCACTCCCGGCTAGACTAGGCTACTTCACTAATCTCATATTTAAACAAATCTTACAACTCAGAGTTAACAACTCCTACAAACTAGGAGAACAACCTCTCCTACAAAATCTCGGAGAACAACCTCTCTTACAATCGATTCTCTAAACTAGGATTTACATAAACTCCGAAGAAAAACTTCCTACAAAAATATGTAAATAGGTTTTTACATAACTCTAGATTGAAAATCAATCTCCTAAAATTTCAAAGAGAATTAAATTATTCAGATCTGAAAAGGAGATCTTCTTCTTCCTTGATTGAAATAAAAGCTTGATCTTGAAAGCGGAAGCTAAAACTTAAAGAGACAACAAGATCTGAAAAGTCTCTTGAAAGAATCTGAAATCTGTGATCTTGTTGAATCAAAACTTGCAGAAGATTCATGTAGAAATCTTGTCGGCAGCAGGAAGGCTCTTTGCGAGAATGAGAACGGCCGACAAACGATTTGTAATCTTTCTGGAAATAAGTACGATTAGTTTTTTCTGAAATAACAGTTAAATATATATAGAACATCTTCTTTAACGGCTACAAATGAAAGATAAGGAAAGATCTCCACGTGTACTGTACACAGTGAAGACCTAAAAGGAAATCCATTAGTGCATTTGAAAAAGAAAGCGATGTCTTTATTCGTCGAATGAACTCGTGAAGTCATAGATTACTCGACGAATTCACTTAATGACTCGACGAAAAGAACTTAGCTAAAGGCTGAGATGGGAAGAAACTATATCTTAGGCCACTTGAGAACTTCTCGAGAGCACTCGACGAATTTGTCGAGTGTTCACGAGAATCCAGCAGACCATTCGACGAATTTGTCGAGTGTTCTCGAGTGAACATAACTTTACTCGACGAAAATACTTGAACTATTTTCTAAGAGGTCTTTCGAGTAAACTCAACAAATTAATCAAGTCCTCACGAGATGTCTCGACAAAAAGACTTAGACTATTTTTCTTCCTATCTTGAACTGATTAACTACTTCATCTTGACTTCTCCATAGTGTATGAATATGAAGTACACCCCAATAGAGAGATTTCACAAGAGTCAACACCTTGGTCTAAATAATGAGAGATTACAATTCATAGGACTGTGTTTTATGACTCATTGAAACATGACTTTGGTTTGTTCTTAGCAATTAATATTCTGCAAACACATAACTAAAATGCCACATCAAATACAATATCAATTCATCTTAGTTCAAGGGGGATTTCTTCAAATCAAGGTTATTGTGACTACAATACCCAACAATCTCCCCCTATTTGAAGAAGCCAGAACCATATCTACTAAGGTGAATTGCACAGATAATAAACATAATCATAAACAAAAGTAATGGCAAAAGTAATTGAGATAAATAAAATGTCAACAAAACATTAATAGAGATATTAATGTTTTCAAGAGTTAAACGCAGAGTCACAACACATTACTAAGGAATTTTGTTCTTCCCCTCCTTGCTTTTCTTCAGTTGCCTATCAAAGTAGGCATTTGTCTTTGGATAGTATTTTTCAGGAGGTGGAGGAGCACTTGAATTGTTGAAGCCATAGGTTCTGAAATAAGTCTTCCTCTTCAACTGAGATGCCTTGTGCTTGTTTATCTCTTCTTAACTATAGTGATTCTGATGTAGCTCATTAGAGATGTCAATTAACTTGAAGGTGTCCAAGATTATTCCTTTTGAAGTTCGACTCCACACTTCAGAATTTTCTATTTTGTCTTCTGATACTTTTCGGAATGCAATACCTGCATTTCTTTTGATTGAGGGATCTGATCTTATTGCAAAAGAACCTTCCCCATACTTTCTTTTCATTGAAGGGGGCTCTGAGGGTTCAACACCATCTTCTGGATCAGACCATACTTTAGTATATTGAACAGGAGGTTTAGGCAGTATATCCTCATAGAATTTCTCAGGAAGGGTTTAATCTAGAGGTCTTCGTGTCAATTCCTCATGCAGCCACTTGAAGTTCTGATAGTTGAAAGTATTTGCTTCATGAACTCTACCTTTCAATTCATCACTGATTTCACCCATACTCACCATTAAATCTTCCTCGCCCTTTCTGACTTCTTCATTAAGGGTTTGGATTATTTCTTCCTTGAAGACTCTCATTTCTCTGTAAAGAAAATCTCTGTCTAACTCTATAGACCATATTATCATATCATGATCTTTAGACAGATCATGAGCTGCATTACCCATAACTTTCACTGCATCCATTGCCAGACATATGGCTTTTCATGCATCAGCAAAACTTGCAACTAATTCTTCTTTAATATAATATACACTATGCTTGACTTCTACAAGCCCATTGTTCACATCAGCTTCAACTTCTCTGACCTTGTTAAACATTTGCTTGAGAGAGAATTCAAAATATTCAGCTTGAGATTTCATCCTAGCTTCAATGGTCTTCAATAATTCTTCATTATTTGAGGAGTTAGAAGGCACATGAGGATTAACTTTCTTTGGTGTAGGAGTGCCATGACTTTCATCTTCAAAGACAAACTCAGTTGAGTCTGCTTGTATTGGTGATACTTGAGTTATCTCTTGAGCAGGAGGTGCAGAGTGCACAACCTCTCTATCTGGCTCTGAGGTCATCACCTCATCTTCTTTGAGTGCCTCTTCTTGGACTACATCCTGAGGAATAATCTCCACCTCAATATTTGCAATGAAAATCTGAGTGGAGTGGATAAGAATTACCACATCAAGAACTCCACCAAATGTGGATTCTTGTTCTTTCTCAACTTCAAGATCTTTAGAAAATTGATTCTTGATAACTTTGTCTATCATTTCTATAATCAATTGAGCACTAGGAAGCTCTCCATCATCACCACAATCATCACCATCATCATCACCATTATCATCATCGTCATGCTCTTCAGCATCCTCTTGATCATCCTGATCATCTTGAGTACCTTGATCATCTTGTTCACCAACATCATCAACTTTTTTCTTGAATAGCAGTAATATCATCTGCGCTTGGCGAGGGGATAAGAGATATGGGTGAAACTTCTATGGCTTGAACATTGAGGTTCTCCCCCTACACATGTGATACAACTGTCTGAGAAACAACCCTTGATGGAGTTGGTTGATACCTTTGCTCTTCTTCATAATCTTCTTCCTCATCATCAGGCATCTTCAGACCAGGACTTACTATATTCCTTTCCCATCTATGAAGAATAGATTAGTCAATCTTTTTCAAGTGATGAATAGGACTTCTAGAGGACTTATAAAACTGGCTTCCATCAAGTTGATTGAGATATAGTGAGTTGATCTTTCCAAACTTAGGAACCATCAAATAGCCTTTATCTTTTCAAACAAAATCAGTCCCTAGTTTAACTTCTTTCTGCAGATTACACCAGATAGAAGTTTGAACAAATTATTTGAGAGGTAGTCATGTGAACCTACCTTGCACAATAAGACTTTTCCTAAAATACCTGAGAGGAGCTTGCCTTCACCATTCGTATTCTTCCTTCTGATTGAAGTTGTGCCCTTAGGAAAACCACAGAACAATAAGGCTCTGTTATAATATTGTTCAAACAGACAGTCTTCTTCTTCTACTGCTGGCATCTTCAGAAGTCTGGATAATCGAGATGGCTTCATCTTTATTACTCTATTCCTGACCTTCGACTTAATCACATTGCCATGGTGATGAAGCTTTGCATTCTTAAAGAATTCCAGCACCCCTCTGTCAAGCACACGACATGGATGTTCAAGAACAAATGAGAGCACAACTTCCTCGAGACAGAGCATGACATTCTTGAACTCATCTGTATCACTAGCAAATCCTATGCGAACCAATTCTCCCCCTACCTAAAGGAGCCCTGCTCTTTTGCGAGACATTGCGAGCAACTTGCGATTCGGCGACTGGGAGATGAATTGTCGGAGGGTTTCAAGAAATGGGCGTGTGTGACTCATGAAACTCGGAAAAACCTTTATATATTATTAAAGTTTTGAAGAGAGAGGAGGCACGTACCTTATTGGAAAGAAAAGACTCTTTGGATCCAATAAATTTAAAAGAGATGGAAATAATAAATCATCGAAAGCCATAAGTGAACTCGATGAATCGTAAAAATGAATCGAGTAAATTGTCTAGTTCGTCAAAATGACTCGTGAATTTTCCTTGATTCGTCGAAATGACTCGGGAAATTAAGTCAATTTGTCGAAACCATTCGTGAAATTTTACTTATCTTCTGAAATTTTTATCTTGGCCAGATTTCTTGATCCTATCATGAGTCCTTGTTTAGCATACCTAGTTCCATTTTGAAGAAATTGAACTTGGTCTCATAAAGCGGCTTCGTGAAGATATCTGCAACTTGCTTATCCGTCGGGACATAAATGAGGTTGAGGTCCTGGTTCTCCACATGCTCCTAGATGAAGTGATATCGTTTCTCCATATGCTTTGTCCAGCTTTGAGAGACTGGATTGTTGGCAATTTCAATAGCACTTGATGAGTCGCAGAACATTGGAATCTCCTTTAGCATCAAGTTGTAGTCTTCTAGATGATTCCTGATCCTAAAAACTTGTGCGCAACAACTTCCTGCGGAGATATACTCTGATTCAGCTGTTGATATTGCAACACAATTTTGTTTCTTACTGCTCCAAGAAATAATCCTTCCTTAAAGGAATTGGCAAGTCCCGGAAGTGCTTTATTTATCATCCTTGCTACCTGCAAAATCAGCATCTGAAAAGCCCGTTAGTTTGAAGTCATTACTTCTTGGGTACCATAAGCCAAGATTTGGTGTGCCTTTAAGGTATCTGATAATCCTCTTTGTAGCGGCATAATGAGATTCCTTAGAGTTCACCTGAAATCTAGCACATACACATGTTGAAAACATTATATCATGTCTACTGGCAGTAAGGTAGAATAAGGATTCAATTATGCTTCTGTATTTGGTTTCATCAAAAGGTTTCCCTTTCTCATCCTTGTCTAGAGTCATATTTGAACCGATAGGAGTCCCCATTGAGGTTACATTCTCCATTCCGAATTTCTTAATTAACTCTTTGGTGAACTTTGTCTGAGAGATGAAAATTCCATCATCAGATTATTTCACCCGAAGAACTAAGAAATACTTTAGCTCACCCACATTACTCATTTAAAATTTCCCTTGCATCAAGTTAGAGAACTTTTTGCAAAGGTGATCATCCATAGATCCAAATATAATATCATCGACATAGATTTGCACTAGCAAAATCTTGCCTTTTACTTCCCTAAGAAATAATGTCTTATCAATCTTTTCTCTTGTGAATTTGTTCTCAAGAAGAAAGCTAAAGAGGGTCTCATACCAAGCTTGGGGTGCTTGTTTCAGTCCATATAAGGCTTTGCGTAGAAAATAAACATAATCAGGGAAAGAGGAATCAACAAAAGCTGGGGGTTGTTCAACATATACTTCTTCCTTCAAATTACCATTCAGGAAGGCTGACTTCACGTTCATCTGGTAAACCTTGAATCCGTTGTGAGAAGCATACGCTAAGAAGAACCTGATCTCTTTGAGACTTGTCACTGGAGCATAAGTTTGATCGAAGTCAATGCCTTCTTCTTATCGGTAACCTTGGCAACAAGTCTGGCCTTGTTCTTGATGATCACACAGTTTTCATCCAACTTGTTTCTGAAAACCCATTTCGTCCCGATAACATTCTGACCTTTGGGCCTTGGAACCAGCTTCCAAACTGTGCATCTTCTGAATTTATTGTGCTCATATTGCATTGTAGTAATCCATGAAGTGTCCTCTTTTACCTCATCAAATTTCTTTGGCTCAATCTGCGAAAGGAAACTCAAATGTACAACTTCATTAGTTGTGCCTCTTCTTGTTCATTATCTGACACTGGTATCTCCGATGATTTGATTAACTGGGTGATCTCTCTGATGGCTGATCACCAAATTCCTTGCATATTCAATGATACCAAGTTCTTCTACTTCTGGTGCATCTTCTATCTCTTGAGGTTCTTATTCTGGTATAGTTGGAATATTCACTGAAACTATCCTTAGAGCATCTTCTTTAGTGACTTCATCCAAGCTGAGCTCTTTCAGTTTCATACCTGCACCTGCATCTTCAACAAAAACACTAGAAGAGCTACTATGAAGCTGTTAAAAAATTTGAGGTACGGAGTTGAAGTAAAAATGCAGAACACTTCAGAAACTTTCCATAAGCGTAGCAACACAATGACAATGGAAAACTGAATAGTGCTTTGGCATTAACTATCTCTTTACAATTCGAGGTATACATGGCGAGACATGATTCATAAGAATCACGAAGGAGAGAAGCAAAAAACATAAAACTACAATCTGCCGACGACCTGACAGACTGAGATCGCCAAACCACGCGAACAGAAAAGCCATGCGGTTAACCCCTAAGACTACGTGAACAGAGCAAACTGCACCTGTCAGCCGGTAACCACTGACCGCTCGACTTGCTACTTTATTCAACTGTTGCGAACACTTGACAAAGAAACTGCTTCCTGCTGCAGACCGCACTCAAGACCGCCTGATTAACCGAGTCCGCTACACAGTCCAAGAACACCTAAACACAGTCTGCCCAGACAGACCGCTGCCGGACTGGTTTATTCAAAGCTGGAAGAAGAGAGAATGCTGACCGCGAACTGCAAGTTGCTAACCTGCGAACAAAGAAACCGGTCAGGCAAAACTCAAACCGCGTGACCTCAGAAAGAGACCAGCACAATCAAGCCAACTTTGGTTCTTACAGTTCTTGTTATAAATGACGGGCCCTGCACCCCTATTTATAGGCAAGTAGATGGATGTCATCACCGCACAAACCGGGATATAATTACCGCCCATCAGATCGCGAGCTGTCTCACAAGACAGACCGCCCGAGCTCAGCAAGGCAAACAGCTCCTTATTAAACCATACAGTTATATTCAAACCGCCCGGTTACCACGGTCTCCCAAAACAGACCATCCGGTCTTTATTGCAAGAGAAAAACACTTCTTCTGTAACCCAGACCGACTAGAACAAGTCTTCAGACCACCCGGTCACTGCAAGAAGGCAGACCTACTTGAACATCTAGCCGACTTGAACAAGTCGCTAGAACAACCCGCGCAAGCCGCACGGACATTTTCCGGTCTCCCAGAACAAATCGCTTGAGACAAACCCGGCCAAACCACCAGCACAAACTGCACGGTCTCTGCGGTCTCCAATCTGCAGACCGCCCAGCACCTTTCCACTTCCACTTCAATAATTTAACACTCCCCCTTGAAGTGGTAAGTGGAAGCCAGCCCAAGCAAACTCCACAACCGACCAAAAGGTCTCTTCGACAGCGGCTTAGTAAATATGTCAGCAACATTATCCTTGCTCTGCACATGCTCCAAAATCAGAGATCCCCCAACACCTTCTCACGAACAAAATGGTGATGAATCTCTATGTGCTTTGTACGCATGTGACAAACTGGATTGTTCACCAGTTTGAGGGCACTCTCATTGTCACCACGTAGCAGAGTAGGACCTCGCACCTCCCTATGAATGTCCTCCACAAGCCTCCTAAGCTAGATGGCTTACTGAGCTACCAAAGCCGAAGCTTTGTACTCTGCTTCTGTGGTAGAGACAGACAAAGAATCCTGCTTCTTGTTGCACCATGATATAGCTGTAGAGACTATCATAAAGACACATCCAGATGTCGACCTCCGATCATCTGAATCTCCTCCATAATCAGCATCCATGTAACCATACAAGGAAAAGCCCGAATCTCTCCCATAGAAGAGACCCAAATCCGAGGTGGATTTGACATATTTCAAGATACTCCTATCAGCCACAAGTTGAGGCTTCCAAGGCTCTGCCATAAACCGACTCACCCTGCCAACTACATATGCAATATCCGGCCTCGTGATCGTCAAGTACATCAGACTTCCAACCAAAGCCCGGAACACCAAAGGATCGGTAAGAACCTTCCCTTCATCTCATCGAAGATGAACTCCAACCTCCTGTAGAGTAGAGCTGCTCTTCCGCCCTTCCATGCCGAACCTCTTCACGATTTGATCCGCATAGTGTTTTTGGGAAACAAGCATACCACTCTCTTTCCTCTCCACTTCGAGCCCAAGCAAATGGTGGAGCTCACCCAAATCCTTCCTCTCGAATCTAATAGCTAGCTCAGCACAAAGCCTAGCTGCCTCCACTTCAGAATTCCCCGTGACGATCATATCGTCAATGTATAATAGCACCAAGACCTGAAGCTCCCCCATCTTTCTTACAAATAGGCTTTAATCAGAATCAGAAGAAAAGTATTCGCAGAACTGGAGGTATTCTGAGATCTTCCCGTACCACGCACGAGGCGCTTGCTTCAAGACGTAAAGAGCCTTGTTGAGCTTGCAAACATATCTTGGGTGCTCTTCGGATATATAACCAGGTGGCTGATCCATGAAGATATCCTTATCAATCTCGCCGTATAAGAAGGCATTCTTCACGTCGAGTTGCCAAATCTTCCACCCTTGGCAAGCTGCCAATGCGTTCACCACCCGGACCGAAATCATCTTGGCAATAGGGCTGAATGTTTCTTCATAATCTTCCCCATACTTCTGTGAGAAACCTCGAGCTATAAGGCGAGCCTTGTACCGCTCAATACTACCATCAGCCTTCTTCTTCAGTTAGAAAACCCACTTGCAAGTCACCGGAGTAACTCCCTCAACCTTAGGCACCAAGTCCCAAGTCTCATTCTTCCTGAGGGCAGCAATCTTTTCATCCATGGCTCCTTCGCACTCCTTGACTCCAATGGCATTTTCATAATAAGATGGCTCTCTCTCATCCAGGGGACCTGCGAAGAAGCATGAGACAAAGCTCACCAAGTTTCCGCCCGTATACCAATCTGGTGGAATAATGGTCCTCTTGGACCTCCTCATAGCTTGACTCTGAACCACCTCTTCAATTGTAGCTTCTGGACTATCTCTCCTTTTAGGTAAACATGGAGCATCGCTCCCCCTGCTTCCAGAACCTGAAGCACCTGACCCAGAGCTAGAAATACCTGGAGCACCTGGAGAAACTGGCAACTCCACCAGAACTTCCCTTGCATCTTCCTCTGGTCCAACATCTACCCTGCTTCCTTGTAACTCTATAGAAGAGTTACCTTGGTAAGACATCAGCTCGTCAAATACCACATCCCTAAAGACCACATATCTCAGTGTCTCGGGATCCATGCATCTCCACCCTTTCTTTCGGTCATCATAGCCGACGAAGATTAGTTTCCTTGCCTTTGCATCTAGCTTCAGTCAAAGGGCATCCGCAACATGCATGTAGCAGGTAGAACCAAACACTCGAAAGTGTTCCACGCTTGGCTTCTCCTTGAACATCAAATCATGAGGGGTCTTCATGTTGATGGGACTGAGAGGCATCCGGTTGATAACATAGGCCGCACAAGACATTCCCCTGCCTCGAAAGACTTTGGGATACTCTTGGCATAAAGCCAACATTTGCAGGTCTCCATCAGATGATGGATCTTCCACTCTGCAATCCATTCTGTTGTGGTGTATGAGCACAAGAAAGCTCTCTTCGGATGCCATGCTTCCTGCAGAAGTAAAAGAACGCCTTGGAGGTGAACTCCCCTCCATTATCTGTTCTGAACCTCTTGACCCGCAGGTTCAGCCGACCTTCCACCAGCTCCTTGAACTCAACAAACCTCTCGAACGCCTCCGACTTCTCCTTCTGAAAATATACCCAATTATAACTGGTGAAGTCATCAACCAAAATCAGCATATACCTGCTACCTCCAAGACTGGCAGTGTTGGTAACTCCAAACAGATCACCATGTATACACTCCAAAGGTGCTTTGCATCTGCTTTGTCATTTGTCAAATGGAAGACGTTGAGCCTTACCAAACAGACAACTTGCATAAACGTAACCATCTCCGAAAGATGATAAGCTAGGCAGACCTTTCACAAGGCCTCTTCCCGCCATAGCCTTCAACTTATCCATCCCAACATGCCCAAGTTTTTCGTGCCAGATAGCGGTGTTGTCGTTAACCCTCATCTTATCAACATAAGAACTTGTTGAAAGAACAAACAAGTCCTTCACCCGTCTCCCTACATGAGTGACCTCAACTTTCACACCTGAAATATTTCGGAGAAATTTCACTTCTGTTGGACAGAACAGAATGTGATAGCCAGCATCCACCGTATTGGTCACTGAGAAGAGGTTCTTCTTCATCCCCAGAACATGATAGACACTCTTCAATGTAAGAGTACCTCTATCATCGTTCAAAGAAACCACATCCTCCTTCTCTACTGCATGCATAGTATCATCAGCCGTAATGATAGCGTCATTACCTGTATATGCTCGCAATGAAGAAAAATTCGACTCATCCCCGGTGAGGTGATGACCACACCTAGAGTCCACTATCCAATCATCCTGATAGTTGATGGAATCCATAGCCCAAACATACGTGCCCATCATGAATGCACCTCCACCACCCCAACTACCTTCAGAATTGGAACCAGCCTCCTCCATTCCCGGAGCATGCCCTGGCTGAAGATTGACTTGGCAGTCTCTCTTGAAGTGACCAAGCTTTTTGCACCTGAAGCATCTAGGTCCTTCCTTCTTCTTCCCATCACGCTTAGGAGCATAACTCCTCTCCTGCTGATATGAAGTAGATGGATCATTATCTCCAGATGTCTTCTTCATCTTATCCCATCACTTCTTCTTGCCAGAGAAGAGAACCTCACCTTCTCCCCCAAAGATTGACATTCCTGCCATTTGCTTAGTCAAACTCTCTTACGAAGCAAGTAAGTTCTCCAGCTCCAGCAATGATGGATGATTGTCCCAGCCATGAACAGAGGTAACAAAGGCCACATACTCCTTCCGCAAGCTACGGATTATGTGCCTCTTCAGCTTAGCTTCTGAAATAGCCTCATCCGGGTCCAATGCCGATATCTCTGCGCAAAGGTTCTTCATCTTCAAGAATAATGTTGAGATAGACAAATTGTTGGATCGGTAGGCGCCCTTAGAGGGGGGGTGAATAAGGGTTTTAAAAACTTTTGATACCTTTTGAATAACTTTAAAAAAACTTTGATTATTAAACTAAAGAAGATCAAGATATATCAAGTGAGGTAAAAGTAAAGACATGATTTTATTAACTTGAGAAGCATGATTACAAAACTTGATCTCTTATCGAAGCTAGAAATCAAAGCTAATAGAAAAAGACTCCATTTTGTTTTCTATCCCGACTCGCTTCCCCATGAACCGGTGGCCCTAGCCTATCCTCCCCAGATTCGGCCTCAAGCCGCTCTAGCCAACCCTTCCCCGGATGTGGCCTTGAGCACTCCCTAAACCTAGCCTAGATCTAGTCGCCAACACGAGGCGAGTTTCCCCCTAAGTCCTACCCAGACCTAGTCGCCAACACGAGGCAATTTCACTAACCGTTTACAAGAAAAATATGAAATGAAAATAAGTAAAAACTCCCTTCTGAAGACAGAGGCGAAGATCCGCTGTAGAATAAGCGTTGTAAAGGCAGACTTCGTTTGGATCCGGCGTGATCAGATTCTCCTTCAGAAGTTTGCAGAACTTTGGAAGGACTTCAACTTTCGGCCAAGATAGCCTCTGGAATTCTGGCACTCTATCTCTCTATGATATCTCTCTGATGTGTGTCTGAAATGAGAGGAGAGGAGTCCTTTTTATAGCCTAGGCGCTAGCGCTACCGCTAGAGCTATCCCATATTAGGACATGTTTTGCGCGATTGAATCTTCAATCCGAGGAAACAATTCCTCCTTGTCAACTCTGTGCGTCGCTACCGCCTGCGCTATTGGCTACCGCCAGCGCTATCCCATAATAGGACACATTCTGCGCGGCAGAATCTTCAATCCGAGGAAACAATTCCTTCTTGCCAACTGTGTGCGTCGCTAGCGCCTGCGCTATCGGCTATCGCCAGGCGCTATATCCTTCCATATGTGCTCCCGGAATTGCGCTATCATCGCTAGCGCCACGCGCTAAGTGCTACCGCCGGCGGTACTGGGAGACTTGGAATTGCTGGCTCAAAATTAGGGGCACCAATCCTTGAGTCATGTGGACTTTGATTTCCTGCACACTTAAACACACAAGATCAAATACACATAGGATTTGTTATTCTCAAACCTAGGAGATGCGGAAGACCATGTTCCAACAAACTCCCCCTTTTGATAAGAACAAATCCATTAATGATAAATCAGAGCATTAATAAATAAGCATGATGAAACTTTATTTGTGTGTGTGTGAGAGTGATGACTTAGGATAATTATTGATTTTTAGCATTTAGAATTGCTCCCCCTAAATACATGCTCCCCCTAAGTGAATGCTCTCCTAATATGTAAGCTATCATCTTAATTAAGCATTGTAGTTTGATAGTAGATTAATATTTATCATGTTAGTTCTCCCCCTTTTGTTATTAGCAAAAGCAGGTAAGGAGACATCACCAAAAAGTTGATAATAAGATAAAAGCATGATCGAGCTTGTAGAGAATGAGAAAGAGTTTTAGAGTTATTTTCATCACAATATTGTCATAAATCAGAGTTTGTGGCATAACCAAATAGAAGGTAAATGTAAAGTTGCGGAAAACTTAGAAGAACATCTTTTGTAAGACATGATAATTAACAATATAGGAGTTTAATTTTATAAAGAAGATGTTTTGTAAACATTTTAAAATCAGTAAGAAATTAACCAAGCATGGAATAATGATATCAGAAAGATAGTACTATAATGTTATGTTAATTCATAGTTTCAAAACATACTAAACATTGTAGAAAGCATGCTAGGTTATCTAGTGCATCTCATAAGTAAAGAATAGTATAGAATTAGCATTAGGATCCAATACTCATGAGAAGAAGTGTTATGGAATATAATGATGTGTACATAAGTGTATTTTTATGGTAGAGTAAACACATGTTTTAATCAAAAATACAAGTAATATGTAATGTAAGAGCACAATAAAACACAAATAATTTTAATTCCACAAACTTCAATGCACAAAAAAATGTATAACTACCAAGGTGCTTTGCACACACAATGCATATTAAGACTTATCAGGGTGCAAAGTAGTGCTTGGGGGATCACATAGTTTTATTTTTCAAGATAGATTTTTATTGTGATCCGGTGTACATAAGAATAAGTGGTTCTTTTATTTTGAAACAAAGTTATGGTTTGCACAAGATACTTTACTATTCTTTCCAAGGTGCTCAACCTCACAACGCTTATTAAGACTTATCAGGAGGTTCAAGTAGTGCTTGGTGGAGTTATCTTTGTCACTTTATTTATGATTTTTGTCTTGTACAAAGTTCTCCGAATACACTTGTTTTGCAAACCAAGATAATTTATGAGAAAGATAACCACTTTTCTTAATTATTAAAATTGAAAATAAAGGAGTGTAGGTAAGATACTTGTGCAATTTTAATTCATAGTACTAATACAAAACATACACAAGCATTTTTAAATTAAGCACAAATGTAGACAATGCCAAAATAAAGATCATTATCAAACATAAAACATTTACTCATACTTAGAGGCATGTTATGCATAGTTCTACACAACTTTCAATATAATTGATGCACATGGTAATAGATATATCAAAGCATGATGAAAACAATGTTCAAAGATTTTGAAAAAATAAAGAGCAACATTATAAAAGTTCTAAAGAATAGATTAAATCATGCTTAATTTTTATAGGAAAATCCATACAGTTTTTTTATAGTTTCAGTGTTTTATATTTTTGTATTTGATTTTATTTTGCAAAAAGACATATCTTTAAACAAAAAGCAAAACATATTTTTTTTAATTTGTCTTTTGTATTTTCTTATTTGATTTTTCAAAAATTAAATAAAATTAAAAGTGAAAAAATAGATAGTACATATAAAATAATATATTTTTAGGAATTTTTCAAAATTTTAAAAATACAGAAAAACAAATATGCACGCTAGCGCCGGCGTTAGCGCTAGCGCGGGAAACAGTATACGATTTTTTATGATTTTGAAATTTTTAATTGTTGATCTTGATTAAGTGTCCCAATAGTAGTTTCATGCTGAAATCTCAGATTTTTAGGAGATGTTTTCGATGGTTAAAACTTGCAGAAATTGTGTTTTGTGAATGTGTTTTAACACGAAAGATCTAGGACACCTAACTCAAGTCGTAATAATCGAAATCTTGCATCGGGAAGAGGTTTAGTAAATATGTCAGCGAGTTGAGAGTCCGTGCCAATGAAGCTTACTTTTACATGCTCTTTCTTAATGTGATCCCTAATGAAATGATGACGAACATCGATGTGTTTGGATCTAGAGTATATGTGAGGTCTATTGCACTTTTGTTGTCACATTTAAGATCAATGTTTTTAAGATGAAATCCAAAATCCTCTAGTGTTTGACTCATCCATAAAGCTTGTGCACAACAGCTACCAAGTGCGATATATTCGGCCTCCGTGGTGGAGAGTGCAACCGAAGATTGTTTTCGACTAGACCAAGCTACTAAAGAGGGTCCTAGAAAGTGACAAGTACCGCTAGTGCTTTTTCGATCTAGTGAACACCCGGCGTAGTCCGAATCAGAATAGCCATGGAGTGTGAATGAATCATTGTGTGGGTACCATAATCCTAATTTAGATGACCCTAATAGATAACGAAAAATACGTTTTACTGCTTTTAAATGAGATTCTTTTGGATTGGCTTGAAAGCGAGCACATAAACATACGGCAAACATTATATCTGGTCTAGATGCACTTAAGTAAAGAAGAGATCCTATCATTCCTCTATATAGCGTTTGATCAATTGAAATTTCGGACTCATCTTTTCCTAGTTTTAACGAACCACTCATGGGAGTAGAAGCTTGTTTGAGATTTTCAAATCCAAATCGTTTAAGCATATCGTGAACATATTTTGTTTGACAAATAAAGATACCATCAGTTTGTTGTGAGATTTGAAAACCAAGAAAATATGATAGTTCTCCTACAAGACTCATTTTAAATTCATTTTTCATTACTAATACTACTTCATTACACAACTCTTCATTAGTGGCTCCAAAAATGATATCATCAACATATATTTGTAAAATAGTTAGATCGTTATTATTATGCTTAAAGAAGAGTGTGTTGTCGGCACTTCCCATAACATAACCATGCTTTAACAAAAACGATGTAAGTCGATCATAGCATGCACAGGGCTCTTGTTTTAAACCATAAAGCACTTTTTCTAATTTGTAAACATGATTAGGGAATTTTTCATTTATGAAACCGGGGGGTTGTTCTACATAAACTTCTTCTTTTATAAACCCGTTTAAAAAGGCACTTTTAACATCCATTTGAAATACTTTTATTTGTTTAAAACTCGCAAATGCCAAAAATATTCGTATAGATTCTAAGCGAGCAACGGGTGCAAAAGTTTCTTAAAAATCTACCCCCTCAATTTGAGAATAACTGATGGGTCCCAAATATATACACATTTATGGACTCATCTGGGCCGATTTTCTAGTCTATGCACTTCACTTTAGACATGTTTTCACTCATATTTGATACTCCATGCTAAGTGCACCTCTAGGCCCGTTTTTGGTGTTATTTCATGTTCTGCATCTCTAGTAGTTTTCATGCATTGTTAAGTGCCACTTTCAGTGGCTGGATTCGTGGTTGTGCTGGAACAGGAGTCATGCAGGTGTTCCCTGTACAATTCTGTACAGGTATACTGCGCACGATCATTGGTTCTACTGCGCACGACCACTGGTCGTGCGCCGCTGATCGTGTGCACTTAACCCTATTTTTCGAGTTCTATCTCGGGTAGTGCGCACGACCACCTACGATAGTGCGCACGACAACCAGTCGTGCGCCACTGTTCATGCGCACTTAACATCAATTTTATGAGTTCTATTTCGGACAGTGCGCATGACCGCCTACGATGGTGCGCACGACCATCGGTCGTGCGCCACTGGCCGTGCGAACATGGTATTTTATAAATTTCTTACTTTGCAGGCTCCACCCAGGTAGGCGCACGATCACAGAACTCCAACGCGCATGACCACTGGTCGTGCGCCAATGACCGTGCGCACTGTTTATTCCAGCGCCTATATAAGTTCTTGATCCGCAGATTAGGGATAACGGGGCGGGGGGGGGGGGGGTTTCGGGAGCGCGATTTACAGTCGGTACGCCGCCGTTTTCCACTTCCAGCCACCTCCACCTCATCTTCTCCGCAAGGGGAAGTCATCTCCAGCCATTCTAAGCAATCCTCCATCGTCCGGGAGCATTCTCCACCCTCCGCAAGCACTCAAGCAAGCCATCTCCAGTTCTGTCCGGTGAAAAGAATAGTCATCCTGAGGTAGAAGACGACGGAAGCACGTGGAGAGGTCGTGACAGTCTCTCAACGCTGGAAGCACAGTCCCCCCGAGTTTGGAGGTAGCTTGACAAACTACCATTCCGGCCGTGAACGGCCGCTAGTCTTCGTCCATTGGTTGATTTCTTCCTCCCCCCTTTGTTGTATTTCTTTGAATCATTTAAACTTGAATATCATGATGTTTAGTTCCAAAGCTTGTAGCCTTTTATGCCATCTTTGTAACCCACAAAGATGCACTTCTCAGACTTGACATCAAGCTTCCCCCTCTTCTCCTTTGGAATGTGAACATATGCATCACACCTAAACACACGAGCATAGGCCAAATTTGGCTTTCTCTTGAAGATGACTTCAAAGGGAGTACATCCCTCCACAACAGATGTAGGGGACCTGTTCTTCAGGTAATTTGTAGTCACCACTGCTTCAACCCAGAACTCCTTCCCCAGACCTGCCCAACTGAGCATGCACTTGGCCTTCTCAATAAAGGTCCTGTTCAGACTCTCCGACACTCCATTCTGCTCTGGAGTATACGGTGTGATCTTCTGCCGTGCAATCCCCTGCTCAGTACAGTACCGCTCATAGGCATCAAAGCAGTACTCGCCTCCATTATCAAAAAGGAGGACCTTCACCTTTCTCTCCAACTGGTTCTCCACCAGGTTCTTAAATTCCTTAAACATGTCCAGAACTTCTGACTTGGACCTGAGAAAACAGATCCAGGAATACCGTGAGAGGTCATCAGTAAAGGACACATAATACCTTGCGCCGCCTAGAGATGGAGCTGGAGTAGGCCCAAACACATCATTGTCTATCAACTCCAGCACTTCAGTTGCCCTCATGCCCGTCCCACGAAAGCTTACTCTGGTATGTTTGCCAAGCAGCCAATGCTCACAGAACCCAAAGCTTGTGGAGCACTCAGGCACCCCTTCCACCAACTGACCGGATGCCATGGCCGACATCCCCTTCTCACTGATATGCCCAAGCCGATGATGCCACAGCCTAGACACCTCCTCCTGGTTAGCCTCCTGACTCTCAGAGATAAGAGCCCAACTTAGAACCACTGTATCAGCAAGCAGAGTATACAGTGTTCCATGTCTCACTTCACTGGCAATCACCATTGCCCCTCTTGACATCTTGCAAGTTTGCTTGTCACAGCTGAAGTGCACTCCTGCATCTGCCATGGAACCCACCGAGATTAAATTCCTGCTCATCCCAGGAATGTGCATCACATTTGGAAGAGACCTTGTGGTCCCATTAGACAACTTCAACATCACCTTGCCACGCCCAATGATCTGCACAGCAGAATCATCACCCAGCATGACATCTCCACCATCAAACCTCTCATATTCACAGAACCAGTGCCTATGAGGGGTCATGTGGTATGATGCTCCTGTGTCTACATACCACAAATCAGAATCTCTCTGAGCAACGCACGCAGCAGCGATGTACATGTCACCGTCGTCGCCCTCCTTCTTCGTACTAGAAGTTGTCGGTGTCTCTTTGTTCTGAACGGCCTTGTTCGGACATTGAGTCTTCACATGACCTGTCTCATTGCACTTCCAGCACGGAACGGGCTTCTTACTCTTCTCCCTCTCCAGGCTCTTGGATCTACCTCAAGACTTATCTCGATATCCACCATGCTTGCTCTCCCTTCGTTGAGGACGGGATCTAGATACACTCAAAGCACCTTTGCTCGTCGCCTCAGAGCCTCCTCTCCTGGTCTCCTCAGATAAAAGAGTTGCACATACAATATCATATGACAGTTCCTTGTCTCCACTCCCCCCAATCACAACAATCAAATTATCCCATGAATCTGGGAGTGAGCACAACAAGGTGATGGCTCTATCCTCATCCGAGATCT
This sequence comes from Dactylorhiza incarnata, assembly GCA_033032865.1. Taxonomy (NCBI): domain Eukaryota; kingdom Viridiplantae; phylum Streptophyta; class Magnoliopsida; order Asparagales; family Orchidaceae; genus Dactylorhiza; species Dactylorhiza incarnata. Next base: position 9,660,464 of record JAWHQI010000009.1, on the reverse strand, counting down.
TCTCACCAATAGAGATTAACTGACTCACTATGGTGTTGAATTGAGTCAAGTGTTCTGAAAACGAATCTCCCTCATGCATCCGAAGTTTATACCACTTCTTCCTCAATAGCAATTTATTTACCAGGGACTTGCTCTGGTAGAGGGATTCCAACTTACGCCACAGACTTTGTGCTGAAGACTCCTCCATGACGTTAGTCAAGATTGAATCTGCTAGGAATAACCGAGTCAGGCCCTTAGCCTTTCGATCGGTTGTCATCCAGGCCGCCGCCTTCGCTGCACCATCTGCAGTCGCCTCTGCAGTTTTTCCCTTCGATGTGCTCGCATCCTTCTCTGCAACCTTAGGAACGGGAGGATCATGCTCGATCGCAGAACATAGATCTCGATCAATCAACATATCTCCCATCTTCATCTTCCATAGATCGAACCGACTTCTGTAAAACTTCTCGAACTCGATCCGCACGCCGCCAGAACCCATCTCCAGGATCAAGAACCTAGCTCTGATACCAAATGTAAAGAAAACACGGTGTGCTGAGACGAGAAAGTCGAATGAAATCGAAACAACAAAACAAAGAAAAAATCACAGAAGACACATAGATATACAGAGGTTCACCCAAGCCGGGCTACGTCCCCTCTCCCCTTCCTATTCTCTTGTTCTAATCACCAAGATGGATTACAGCTTATAAGGTTAGAAGGATCAAAACCAATCCTACCTCACACAACCCTATCCGATAAGAACAGAGTAATCGCCGCCAAGAAACACCGCGCAAAAACACTATTGCACTCTCTTGGACTTAATGACCTTCTTTCAACCCAAAATCAGGGTTATGCACGCTTTAAATAGGGCGCCAGACCGGGCTCAGACCAAACAACCGCTGAGATGGTCCAATAACATCCGTTGAGACAGAACCTGCTGAGACAGCATGTACACGAGGCGTCGAGCGTTGAACGCAGGCGTCGAGCGCAGGCATCGAGCGCAGGCGTCGAGCACAAGCGTCGAGCGCAGGCGTCGAGCACAAGCATCGAGCGCAGGGGTTGAGTGTCGAACGCAGGCCTCGCCCATTCGATGAACCCATCTCCGTTCATCGAACGTCGTTCGACGAACCCTTCTCCGTTCGTCAGGCGCAGGCGGAGATCGACGAACTCTTCTCCGTTCGTCGAATGCCATTCGATGAACCCTGACCAGAAGTGTTCCCCATCTCCAACAATGCGAAAGTGCGAGAGCATGCAAAATAACGTACGAGCGTGTGAGCTATCGGCTGACAAAAGTGAGAGATGCAGAGAAGAATACATAATAAAAACAACAATCACAAATGGGAGCAAAGGTATTTCATTTCATTGTAAATAAATTACAAAGGAAAGCTTCTCGCGTTACATCTGAAGGAGAGAAAAAAGAAAAAAAGAAAAGGGGTCTTCAGTGGTGGTCATCGACCACCTCGCCAGAATATCCACTGCTCTCGCCTGGAGAAGGAAGGTCATCGAAGTCCTACCCATCACCAGCTTCATCAGCAGGGTCATTCTCCCAGGCGAAGAGCTCGGGTAGAACATGATGGGCCATAATCCTCTCGCCCTCTTTCTTCAGGAGCCTGGCACTTCGCAGCACCTCCAGCACAGGCTTTGTTTCTCCCTAGGCGAACCTCTGCATCAACCCCTCGAACTCGATGTTAGAGTAAAGATGCTGAATGTCCCTCTCCGCGGGATGTGGTAGGACAACAGCATCTCGCAGCCTTTGGTTCTCAGCCTCCAACTCCTGGACCCGTTCCTCAAGGATCCGCACCCGCACGAGTTGGGTATCATAGTTGGCTATGTCCAATAAGAAAAAGAAGGTTAGCGCGAGAAAGGAAGGAAATGTGAGAGTTTATGACAGTATGAGGATACGTGCTCACCTCTCGGTCTGGGCGGCTGGCGAGAAGTGCCTCAGCGTTAGCTAATTACTGCTTGATGGCCAGGAACTCGGCGGAGGAGAGAGCGCGGGTATTCTCCACTACGTCCAGATTCCGCGCGAGTGTTATGATGTGGCAAGAAGACCTGTGAGTCAACTCAAGAGCATGCATCATGTCCCGCGAGACCTCATGCGCGAGCGTCTGAGTGGTCTCGGCATCGTAGATGGTGGCGTCCTCATGGATGTAAAGTGCGTAGGAGAAGCCATAGGCTTGGCTGCTGGTGGTTTCCTACTCCATCCAGGAAGGAAGGAGGGTAGAGATGGAGACCTAGTTGGCCCACCAGTACCATTGGAGCCGAGGCTCTTCAGCCGTATCCGCGTACCTCTCGCCGAGAGGGAAGTTTTGATGCCCTCTCGGTACCGGCACCGAGGAAGGCTCCTGCAACGCTATGGCGGTCTGGACCGCTGAGTCCTCCATAATAGGAGAACTCGAGCTAGGGGTCTCGTCCATGACCGCCTTTCCCTTAGCAGCTGAAGAAGGCTTCGACTGCTTGGCAGGGGAGTGGGTGTCCGCGTCGGGCTTCCGCTTCTACCCGCCGGACTTTGCGGGAGGCGTTTCCTTGTGGTAGGCCGCGGCGGCAGACCGCGCGAGGGAAAGGGCATCCTCAAGGGTGAGCTCCATGACCGCATTAGGTGGATGGAGGGGAAGGCATCGAACCCCTGTATTTGAAGAATCAGGTGAGAAGAAGGAAGCGAGTGAAGGTAAGCGGGAGCTTGTGTTGAAATTGTTTAGCTTACCCTCTCCCGGCAGAATCGGCAGAAGCGAGCCGACGTTCTTCCGCAGCTGCACGACATCCATACCATGCTTCTGGATGAACGCATGGAGCTTGGCCTCGTAACCTCCCTCCGTTGGAGGCCGGAAGGTCGACTCTTCCTCCTGCACCGATGTGAGGAGAGTGTTGCCGAAGTTCCCGGTCACGAAGAAGAACCGCCGAGTCCAGTCATGGACTTGGTTGGCGGTAACGGTGACCTTAAGAGGGCCTGACCTGAGAAGAAGGACACCCCACTCTTCGCTTGAAAGTTGAAAAGTTTGCGAAAGACAGGGAGGGAGAACTCGATCCCCTCCTCCCGCATATAGCAGGCGAATGCTATCAACATCACAATGGAGTTCAGATTCAGCTTAGCGGGAACTATGCCAAAGTAGTGGAATGCTTGGCGCAGTTCAGGCCAGAGGGGGAGCCGGAGTCCCACTCAAAATGGTCCAGAGGGATGGCAAAAGCATCGGGAGAGATCTGGTTGATGCAATTGCGACCTCCTGGGCGGCACGCAAAGAATCTTGGCGGGATGTAATCGATGACTGTCGCAGAAAAATTTTCTTCGGACAGGTCGCATGTATCAAAGTGGTGGTTGAGGAACGACTGGGCGCACCTACTCCTTCCATCGAGTTCGGGGGCCATCTCACGGAAAGAAGGCACAAGGAAAGTCTAGAGAGAGGTGCGAGTGCTGGCGCGAGAGTAAGAGAGGAAAGAGAGGAAAGCATAATAAAGGCGGTAGGTGGACAGACTATTTTTAGAAAAAATAGAAAATGAATGGAAGTCTCTACGCACGGGGTGCGGATAGCAGCCACCCTACCTTGGCACCTCGGAGTATGAGCCAGCCCACCTACACCCCATTCGCTGGCGAGTGGCAAAAGAGGTGCGAGATTCTTCAGGCGAAAGAAACTAAAAAGTACAGCGAGAATGAAGGCATCCACAAGATAGCATTCAGAAAAGTAAGAAAGGACAATAACATACAAACAAAAATTGTTCACAAGGTACAAAAGGTCTCGCCTCTATTCAGTACATTTTAAAAAAGGAGAAATAACAAGGTTGCGAGAGAATACAGGGGGCGAGAGCCGGTAGACTTAGTACTGTTCCCACCGCCATCGACCCCAACCTTGCCTCCCTGTCCTCGGAGGCACTCGCGGGTAGTAATACACGCTTACGACTATGAGCTCCTGGTGGACCAGACGCATCTGGTCCCTAGCCCGTTTGATATGCCTCCCAGGAGAAGTCTCCTTGCACCCACCCCCTAGCGCTCCATCTCTCCAAAGAGGTAAATGTAATATTACTTGAGGACGCTCAACCGACGCTCAAAGGTCGCTCGTTTCCCTTCAACCTGGTTGGCGAGGTCCGCTACATACATATGAGCTTGTCGAGAACCTCCATCATCTGCGCCTTCATTGTCCTAGAATCGGCGGGGTCGCCCAGAAAGTCTGAAAGATCGCAAGGGGAGGGTGGAGGCGAGAACATTTACTCTCCATCCTCATTTTGGGGGTCTATCGGCGAGGCCTCTCGGAAGCCTGTGAAAGAAAACGCTAGATAAATATGGTGTGGAGTCCTTGGTAAGAAAGGTACAGCTAGTGAAGTGACTAACTTGGCACAGGTTGTTTGTCTTAACGCCGACGAGAGGGGCTAGGTTGCCCTGTGAATGGCTGGCTAGATGGGTGATGAGATTTCCTAATTCTGGGGCAGTGCGATGCCTGGTTGACGGCCGAGGTGGTGGCATGGTTAGTACCCAGGGGTTTGTGGCCAGTGGCTCTCTCGTCCGTGCACTCTGTCTCGAGCGCGAGGGTGGTAATCTCAGAAGTAGGAGAGACGCGCAGTGTAGGAGGAAGATCTTGCAGTGTTAGGGGAGGATCACATGATGTCGTGCAAAGCCCTGTTGTCCCGAAGTTGGAGGCTGATGAAGGAAGCGTGATAGATGAGTTGGCGAAAGATAAAAGTTTTGTAAGAAGCCAATGAAGTGCTTACCTAGCGCGAGCAAGTTCTTGCCAGGAGTAGCCAGAAGGGCGGGCTCCTGGGCTGGTGGAACACCTCCGAGAGCAAGTGGGGGCATGATGGTATTCACCTGGTTGATTCCAGGACCGCCCTCCGTCACCTGCAGGTTCTGCGAGTGGTTGAAAATTTTTTGAAATCGCGCCACCGAGGTTAGCTTTAAAGCGAGATAAAATACAATACCTCGGCGGTGTTGTCGGGAGGGATGTTGGAGGGGGGAGGAGTCTCTAACACAGGCTCCATCGCCGACAGGTTTTGCCAGACCACCCTGGCCCTCTTCAACTGGTAAGGCTTAGAAGGATCTCTGTTTCACGAGAGCCAGGGGACGTACCGAGTGGAACTGGAGGTATTCTCCCCCTGAGCGACAGCAAGGTGCTCCATTAGTCTTTGTGAGAGCAGTCACGGCATCGGTCTCAAGAAACTCATTTTGAGCGGCGAAAGCTCAAAGGGAAGAAGAGAAACAGTAATAGGAGGACAGGTACTTTCAAGGTAACGACCTGGGATATGTTTATAGCAGAAGGGAGGGGCCCACCAAAAAGATTCCTTCCAGGTCAGCAAAGCACTCACCGAATATTTGGGGTTGGACCTTTCTTTCCGAGCGTAGGACTCACTCACAAAGATCAGGGATTGTGTAGAACCCCGTATTCGCCGAGTGGGTCCCCAGGTCCAAAAGGGTCAAGATGCAAGAGAGGTCAAGAAGGGCACTCACCCAGGTCAGGAGAGGCAGGGGAGCCTCAGAGCGAGTGCTAGCCTCATCCGCAAAGTATTCGCTCCCTTTAGAGGGCTAGTGCATGGAGGGCCAGGAGAGGGAGGATGGAACCCCACTCGTTGGGAGAGCCAGGTATCAAGCGAGTGGTGCCCCCACGAACCACTCGCCTTTGGGAATCTTGTGTGCGAGAGGCCTAGCGAGTGGTGCCTTCACGTACCACTCACTTAGAAGGCTTTAGGGGGAAAATTACCTAGATACCCTGTATGGGCTGCCAATAGCCCTTCAGAACAGCAGAGTTATGCTATTAGCAAACCAATTTGGGGTGCGATTAGTAAAACTAAAAGGCAAATTTAGGTTATTTGCAGACCAGACTAGAAAATCTATAAATAGGCCCTTAAGGGCACCTTGGAGGAGACCAGATCTTTGTAGTTCTCTCCTCCAGGCTAGTTTTTGGTTGGCTGTTAGTGCCCTCCAAGGCGCCAGGCTGAGCATTGGTTTGGGAGGGGAAGCTCTCTAAGATCTTTTGTGTGTGTGGCAGGACCTCCTCTCTACATCCTTGGGTCTATTCCTAATTCTTCATCCACAGTCAAGAGTGCAAGGGAGAATAAGTAGGTGCGGGCTACACCCCCAGTGGGTCCGAACTCAAGAGATCGGTTGCCGGTTTCAACAATGATGAAGAAAATGACGAGGAAGTTGAATATTCCACCGACATCCTCGGAAGGCAGTCAGGACTGAACATTTATTTACTTTTGTGTTGAACTAAGACAGGTTGGACATATATATTAGTTTATGTATTGCATGTTTTCATTTTATCAGTTATGAATTATTCTATGACGACATCCTGCTTATACTTACGTTCTAATTTTTTTAAATATTTGTGGCTAGTTAATTATAATCTTAATTGACACTCTTGTTAACTAGCCATTTACAATTTATTTTAAATTTAATATAATAAATTTGGTCACTTGTGATGAGATGATTTTTATGTAGTTATGGGTACATGAATTTGATTTCAAAAATTTGTTTTGGTATTTATAAATCATCTTACATTGTAAGTTGGGTGACCAAATGCATGTTTGCTCAAACAAAAGATAAACCGAGAAGAGAGGATAAAGTAAACAGGAAGAAGTGATCGTTATGCATATCGTGAAGTAAAAAAATATAATTTTCACTTTTGCTCTACTTCACGCAAGACAAGGATACTAACGAATAATCATTTTAGGTATCCAAAGAGAACCAAGAGTGGCGGTTCCTTTGGGTACCCAAACATTTCGTGTTGGCTTTTGGGGAGACAGTGATGAATGGGTCCGTATAGGTGGAGTCACCTTGTCATTTTTGATTATTAGCCTCCATTCATATTTTGATTGAACTTTTATTGTATGGTTCAAATTCCCATGTTTATTATTTTGGAATTGAATTTTAGGAAATCTAATTTCAGTTGGTTTTTTCGATGGAGAGGTTCTATTTTGTAAATGAGAAAGGTTATTCATTTTAGGAATGTCATTTACATTCATTTGGTTTTTCCTACTCCATATGTTCAATTTATTCGTATTATGGAAATTTATATTCATCTCGCTCTTGGACTTGAATTGTTTTTGTAAATTTACTTGTTGCGAATTTTTCTTTATAATTTCCTTGAGCGGGATGATTTTATTTTCCAATTCATTATTGTTAATTTTTAAAATTTGTCTAGCCTTATTATATGCTATTGTGTTGTTTTTAAGTGTGGAGACAATTGATTCGATGTGAGCTTGATATTTACTTCCGAATTCTTCAAAAGTCTCATCCATTTCTTTAATTTCAGTTTTGTAATTTTTACACTTAGCAAAATAAGTTTTTAATGAGAAGATTTCTAAACGAAGTTTTTTAATATTTTCTTTTGACATGACAAGTGCCTGTATTTTTCTTTCAAATTATTACAAGGTTTGACAGTTTCAACTGAAGAGCTTGGTGGAGAGCAAGACACATCCATTTTGGTTTCTACACTAAGTTGTGCTTTTAGCTTTTTATTTTCTAAACGTAGATTAGAATTAATACAAGTTAGTTTCTTAATCCTACATTTAGCAGATTCTAGCACACGTAATGTAGGTGAAAAGGATATAGCAGGGAGGGTAGCATTTCTTACATTGGTTTCGGAAGAGGCAAGTGTTGAACATAAATTTCCTTTAAAATCTTCTTGATGATCCTATTCCAATAGTAACTGCTCATCTTCCCTTCCACTGGATGTGGGTGCGCAGTCTTCCTTCAAGCAAGTTTCTTCATCCGGTACTTCACTTGGATCCACAAGAAATTGCTCGAATTCCATATCTGTGTAAGGAGGAATATAAGAAATCTCAAGAAATTTCCAAATGTCATATGCAGTAGGTAGCATAAAGATTAGTTTGAAAATTTCTTAACCAAGACCACAGAATAAACTATTCATGGCCTTGGCATTAGCAAAGCATTCTTCCTTATAAAGCGTGCTTGGAGGTTTTATATTCGTTATATTCCAAGCACTTATACCTTGATATACAAGGAATCTTTTCATTAAAGCTTTCCATCCTAGATAGTTCACACATATAAACAATGGTGGTGCTACTGTATTTTCAATATAAATATTTTCATCCCCACTCATAGATGCAAGATCAAGAGTCGCCATTATTCCCTGTTATAAGACTGTTTTGGAATAACCTAGCTCTGATTCCACTGGTTGGATCTGTTGGCGCCCTTATAGTGGGGGGGGGGGGGGGGTGAATAAGGGTGAAAGACTTTATTTAAGGGTAGCTAATCACTTAGAGGGGGGGGGGGGTGAATAGGTTATTTTAAAATTTATTTGCAATTCTTGATTAAATCCTGAATTAATGTGAATAAAGATCAGAGTTTTCAAGAAACAAACATAAACACAAACACACAGAATTTTATAGTGGTTCCCCTATCTTGTGTAATCCACTTTCCCCCTTCTCCCCTCTAGCAGTGTGCTAGATAGGGTTTATATCTCCTCCAGATCTCAGACCACCAAAAAGTTCTTACAGCTCAGATCTCAACAGATCTTACAGTCTCAGATCTCAACAGATCTTACAGTCTCAGATCTCAACAGATCCTACACTCTCAGATCTCAACAGATCCTACAATCTCAGATCTCAACAGATCCTACCTCTGCCTTTATAACAATAGGCTTACACTCAGATTCACCCCTGAATCTTACAACTCAGATCACACCTGATCCTACACCTCAGATCCTTGAAAGATCCAACACTCAGATCTGACAACTCAGATCCTACAGAAATTGAAAGAATTAGAAGTAACACTTAGACTCAGATTCATCAATGTATTGAGTCTTCTTGATCTATCTGAAATATCAGACAGAAATCTTCAGCAGAACAGCAACAGCGAAATGATCTTCTTGAATTGCACAGGCTGTGATGACTTTTCTTATATAGGAAGACAGATTCTTCCTCCTTAACCTTCTCTCTTCAGAAAATAAACTCAGCACCAGATTGCTAAAGAAATTTCTTGTAGTACGATTCTGAAAGATGAGATGCCTTCTTCAGATTCTTCCTCAGATTTTCTCTCGAACGACGGAGAAGATAATGGCCTTTAATAGGAATGTTCAACTTCTAAATCATAGGTCTTGCCTTCTATTTATAACCCGCTATCCGTGACATCTGAGATGTTCCTCCACGTCAGCATGACGCAAGATCTTCAACGGTCTTTAGTGGCTTCAGAATAGAAGAGGAGTTTAGACATGGTCATCATCTCGACATGGCTCAGCTTGCTGTAGATGTACTGTTACTCATTTCTCAACTCAGCGCTTTTCAGGAAAAAGGCATTGAGCACTGTGTATCTCTGTCGACGCTTTTTCTATAAGGTGTCGAGCGATGTGTAGATGCTCGACACTTTTTACTTAGACTGAATCTCTCAACACCTCCTTCTTAGGCGTCGAGCAATCTTTAGTCATTCAACACTTTTTATCTGTAGAAGTCAAGCAATGTATCGGAGCTCGACGCTTCTTAACTTTGCCTTCACATCTAGACTCTTTTTGCTGACGTTGAGCTAACTGACATTAGTCGACACTTCTTATTCCACGGCGTCGAGCGATATTCCTTGACTCGACGCTTCTTGACTTGGTCTCAGATCTTCAGCAGCGACCTTGTCCTTTTGAGATAGCAGACATGGGTCGACGCTTCTGGGTCACAGGCGTCGAGCAATGTGTAGTGTCTTGACGCTTGTGAACTTAGATGAATTTCCTGAGCACCTAGCTTGACCTGATCTCCTGCACAGGGATTCTAGAAAATATATCAAATACATTCTGAGGTATATCTTTGACTTAGGAATGGACTTCTCCAAATCTAGGACATTGTGGGCAATGGTCCCAACAATCTCCCCATATTTGAAGAAGTCATAACCTTAGTCAATGATATACCCCTTTTTACAAAGATAACCAATACTTTCAACATAGGCAATCATAATATGATGAGTATAATACTTTATAAAAGCAAATTACCATAACATTCTAACAAAAGAAATTATCTCAGACATGATTTATGATATGCGCACAAAATCACAAATTACATGATCTATATCACAAGCAGTTCAGAATAAATCATGTAAATATAAGGAAAGAATCACATCACAGGCATATATATATATATGGTGATAATAAAAGATAGTTTGCTCTGGGAGCTCATCAAGATTATCCAAAATTATATCAAGTACATTCTGTGAGAACTTTTAAGAAAGATTCAAATCCTAAAGATGTTCAGGTTCCTTGATATCTATTCCTCTTTTGGATCTCTTGGATAGGGCTTCAGCAACTTCTTTCCTTCTCTTGAAATAGCCAAATGGCTTTGGGAAATATCTGATTGGCTCCTTATCATTTGCCTGAACTTTCCCAGCCAATTTGTCAGCTTTGAACTTTATCTTCAGCTCCTCCTGATCCCTGTGCTTCAACCATTCAGCTTTAGAGTACCATTTTCCCCTTTCTCTTGGATTACCTCTCACAGCTTCCCATGCTGCCAGAATCATTTCCCTTGATGAGGGAGACCAATGTTCATAATCATCTCTTGATTCAACTTCTTCTCTGAATTTCCTTTTGCTAGATTCTATTTGCTCATAAGAGATGTTCTTTTTCTTGTGCTTGTCTTCAGTACTGTACATCTTTGCAATTTGCTTTTGAATTTGTGTAGGAGATGCAGGCTTAGATTCAGATACTTGATCATCATAGTAGATGGGAGGATGGCCTAAAGTTTCTCTTATGGAATTAGAGGTCCAAATAGCATGCTCAGAGCTGGCTTTAATCATTGACCTCTCCCCCTTTGTGACTTCTTCAACTATATGATCTCTTAGTACATTTTTCTGAAATCTAATCTGACCCTCCAGATGATTTACTCCTCCTTCAATAGTTTTCTTAACTTTAAGAAGATGATCATCAATGGTATCTGTATTCATTTTTACTTGATCTTTTAGAGTAGAGGAGCTCACATCAACCTTGGCTAGCATATCAGCATCATGTTTTTGCAATCTTGCTTCTATTTTGGCAGTGCCTATTAGAATTTGAGCAACTTGTTCTTTGTATAACACCTGCATATTGTTGCTCAAGATTCCTTGATTCTTTTGAACATCATCTGCAGTCTTTGCAATATCTGTTTGTGTTGCTTTAATACCCTTTGAAGTCTCTTTGATTGAATCTAGCTGTTCACATGAATAATCCACAGAAGCACCAACTCTCTTGAAATTTTTTACCATTTCCTCTCTCAGTGCATTCATCTGATGATTGACTTCAAATCTTACCAATTTCATTTGAAAATTTACATCATTTTTCAATTTTGTATTATTTTCTTCAATATACTGCTCCAGTAATCTTCTTTGATTATTGAGCAACTCTTCCAGCTGAGGTAGTATTGGACTTAGATCCACATTGATTTCTCTTGCTATTCCAGCACTTCTACTACTTTCCTATCTGATGAAAGATTCATCTCTCTGGCTCATATGTGAGCTAGAGGATTCTATCTTGATCACCTTCTCAGCCTCTTTCCTTGTGGTTTCAGTCTCTCCTTCCACATCCATAACATCAACAGCAGGATTCTCTTGAGCAGGGACCTCAGGCTGATACTCCCCCTCAAATGTTGCATTGTACTGGTCAGTATCCCCTTGAGCAGGGATCTCTTGCTGATGCTCCCCCTCAAATGGTGCATTGTCTGGATCAAGATTCTCAAGAGCAAGGATCTCATGTTGAGACTCCCCTCAATGTCTGCATTATTAAAATCAGTATTCTCTGGAGCAGGGATCTTATCCTGAGCCTGCCCCTAAACTGCTGCCTTGTTAAATTCAGTATTATCCTGAGCAGGGATCTCATCTGGAGCCTCCCCCTCATTTTGAAACTTCCCCTCATCTCTAGCTGGGGATCCAGGTTAACCTCCCCTCTCTTCTTCTTCTTTCTCTTTCCCATCTTTTTCTTTATTGTTCTTATCAACCCCTTCCAATATTGAATCAGTACCTGTTGGTGTGTCAGGAATACTGTCCCTATATTTATTCCCTTCTTCTTCTTCTTCTTCTTCAGATGCTGTGAGATTAGGGTCGTGGATTGGAGACGAATTCGATTTCCTTTTGGATGATGATGAGCTTGAAGAGCTCGAAGAGACCTTCTTCTTCTTTTTCTTCTGACCTTTCTTCTGCTTGGGAGAAGATTCTGTTGGTGGATGACTTGACAAGATCCTTTCCCATCTTTCTAGCATTCTGATGTCCATTTTCTTCATGTGATTTATTTTTGACCCAAGTTTGTTGTTTAAAGAATCTGGAATTACCTTTACTAGGTACAAAAACAGTATCCTACCCATGTTGGGTGCTTGGATACATTCAATCACTCTGTCAAACACCACCCTTCCCCAATCAGTTCTCAATGTATGAATAATTCTGGTCAGTAGAACAAACATTTTCCTGGAGATTTTATCATGGGACCCTGTCTTGCATAATAGTCCCTTTCCTATTACATCTGTCAGCAGCTTTCCTCTTGAGTTCATCCCTTTCCTCATTATACTTCCAGAAATTTCGTGTGATGTTTCAATTGCACACCATACTTGGGCTAATTTTATTTGCTCAGAACTCACCTCTTCTTCTTCTTCATTACTTTTGAGTCTTGGTAGTTCTAGTGCCTTAGCGAGTCTTGTAGGTGAAATTTTAATCTTCTTACCATTTACAGTAGTTTTAAGCTTCGAGTTGGTGGTGTTTATTACAGCATTGGAGATTCTATAGGCTCTACTTTGAGATTCTAAGGCTGGTTTCATCAAATACAACATGTATAGATTCTTCTATCTTATTTGAGCTTTTGTTGAAGATTCTATAGGCTCTACTTTGAGAGCTATAGCCAACGAAGATTCCCTTATGGGCTTTTTCAGCAAACTTAGTGAGATGGCATTTTCCATTATTTAATACAAAGCACTTACTTCCAAAAATTTTGAAGTAGGCTAAAGTGGGTTTTCTACCTTTCATTAACTCATAAGGGGTCTTATTCAGTCTTTTGTTGATAAGTGCCCTGTTGGTGCCAAAAATGGTACCTCCAAAATTCACACTAAAGGGGATGGGAGAAACTGCGAAGTGCAGGTTACTAAGACAGAAGATGCTGGAACAAAGGGAAAACGATCACGAAATGGCGATCACGAAGAAATGAGACCGCTTACACAGGTTGTAAGCTGGAGCCCCGGAGCCAAAAGTGCTTTTCTGGTACCCCTACCCCTCTATTTATAGACTAGGGGGCTGCCCAAACGGGCAGAACTGAAAAACTACGGGCTGCCCGGGCTACAGGAGAGCCGGGGCAGGGAAATGGGGTACAAATAACAAAAATAAGAAAAATGACCAGACCGCTTGAGCCGGCGATCTCGCACTATCTTGACCGCTGGGTACTTAGAAAATCTCGGTTGAGGAGGCATCTGACGATCTGGGAGATCACCTAATTTGAGACCGCTGAGACTGGGAAAAATGAACAATGAGAGGAGGTCGCGGGCTTTCTGGGCAAACATAAGTTCTCACTCAGAGGGAGAGGAGGCTGAAGCGTGAGGCCGACGTGTTCGGCACTACCTCTGAGACCGTCGAGCGAGATTTCCCTTTGATTGGTTTCAAAAGAAGAATGAAGGATATCAAAGGAAAACCCCTCCTCAAATGGGCGGCCAAAGGAAAGTCTGTGAAGGTGTCCACTGATCTGCCCCTGTGGAGCGGAAAGGTGACCCGTCACGCATATGCGGTCACTTCGGCTCTGTATGGGAGAAAGAATACAAATGAAATACTGAATATAGAGACTGATGCGCTCCCCGACCTCTGTGCCCAAGTGACCGCTAGAAGTACAATATTAAATCACCATATGGGGCGGTCTCTTCGCAGCGCTCTGGATGAAATAACTGCCTTGCAAGAAGAAAGAAAAGTGAGAATTTTTACTTATATCTTACGAACGCGTTACCTATGATCGCGCGGTCTAACATATATCTCTTTTTTGTAGCAATCTGAAAAAGCAGCTTATGACCCTGAAAATCCAGCTTTTCAGAGGGCTATGATGCATCACATTAAAGAGACCACCGACCAGGTGCTGAACGAGGTTCGAGGCCGAGGTGGATTCACCGAAGAATATAAGGATGTTACGTTTGCCGATCTCTTCCCTGGCGCGGCACAGAGGATTGAAGAGCAATCTGCAACTGCTGAAGAGACCGCAGATGTTGCTGATGAGACTGCTAGTCAAGACGAAGATGTTGTGATCGAAGACGAAGAAAGCGGAAGCCGCTATACCCTGGGTCTGGATTCCAGTTCGAGCTCAAGCTCTGGATCTAGAATTCCAGGGAACAGCTTAGAAGAATCTTCCGCAGAAACTGATTCTTCCTCTTCAAGCGAGCGGTCTTCTAAGAGATCAAAGAGAGAGTGAATTGTACGAACTTCCCTTTTTCCCTTTCGGAGACCGAGCGGTCTCGTTGTAATTGAAAATTCAGAATATATATAAAAATTAGATTCTGTTATGTCGTCTGTGGATGAGTTTGTTTTTGATGCATATATTTGTTCTTCTGAGTTTAAAACTCGACATTCGATCTCAATGCCTTAGGCTTGTTACAATTTTATATCACCATTAAAGGATTTCAGGTGGCGATCTCTTGGAAAAAACAAAAAAGACCTTGAAGGAAAGACATACTTTGTATAAACAAAATCACTCTGCGATCTCGAGATAATCAGATCATTGAAAGACATTCAGCAACTCAACTGTGATCAGAAAATAACCAACTTATTTGCAATAGTCATGCGGTCTCACATTATACAAATCGCCACATAAGGAAACTACAATTTGAAGATGATTTGAACTCATTAAACTTTTGGGTGTTCGGCGCCCAAATGACTGGAAATCCGTCTGACGACCCCTTTGATAACCAAAACTATTACTTGAAAAGAAAAACAATGACTCTTCATGAATCTCAAGTTTAGCGATCACATTATATTCAGACTGCCCTTTTGAATAAAAAACCCAACTCACTTGATGGGAAACAGCATCATGATTATTCCATGTAACTTCGAATAACGGGGAATACCAGAATCTCGATCTTACTGAGACCGGGTCGAGCTCTATCAAGTCGGCAAAAGAGCTTTCTGAATAGCGACCTCAATTATCCTGAAAAAGTTATGTCCGGCGATCGTAAATGACTCAAATCACTCTTTGGAGAAATTTGGAAAGAAAAGCATGCGGTCTCACAAATCGCTGACCGCCCGATCCCAGTACAAAGGGATGAATAAGATTTTCTTTTTGAAGTAAGAAGATATGAAAATGGGATCTCAAAGAATGATCCAAAAGGATGGTGTGGTCATGCCGCAGAGGCTATACCGACATTGCCTCTCTCTTTTTTTTTTAAAAAGGATTACCGAGTTTACTGCAAACATGCCAATCTAAGGTTCAGGCGACGGTCATGGATGTTTCTGACCGCCCCTTACCTAACCACGCTTCAACGAGTATTCGAGAGTTACAGACCAAAATGATCGGTAGGGCAGGTGTGGTAATGCCGCGGAGGCTATACCGACATTGCATTCCCTTAATGCATGACAGAGCTGAGCCAGCCACCTAGACCCCCTTGAAATGCTGAGGTGTGCCAGATGTCAGCAAGGACCCGGTATCCTAAACTTCCACCGCTCAAGCTTGGCGAGCTACTGCTACACAGATTCGAAATCTCCCCGACATTTGTGGTCCCGGCTGAATTACACGTCGAGCTAACAAGTCGAGGGGGAAGATAGTAGGATCCATCGATGTCTCACTTGACAGGTTTTTGGCTTTTCAAAAAAATAACATTCTTAAAACTTGTCACCCATCACTCATATTGCGAATGCTTTGATAATACCTGCATGACATTTGAGAGGGAAAAAGTGAGAAAAAGAATGAGTGAATTGGATACGAACATTTAAGAAAAGAAGAGTTTGAGATCATCTCCGCTCCATGAATGAGACAATTCTTTCCCTTCATAAGTTTGGAGATGGTAAGCACCATTTTTAAGCACGCTCTTCACCACAAACGGCCCCGCCCAATTTGGGTTAAGCTTTCCAACTGAACCAGCTCTTGCTGCTGAATCCATTTTTTTCAGGACTAGATCCCCAACAGCGAACTCTTTGGTTCTTACATTTTTGTTGAATAGCCTCGCCATTCTTCTCTTCACCTCTTCTTGCCTGATGATTGCCGTATCTCTCGACTCCTCAATTAAATCAAGGCTGCATTTTAACTCCTCATCATTTCCTTCCATCCAGTCAATTTGACTCTGTTGCGCCAATAACACTCTTGGGCTTTTTACTTCAAATTCCACCGGAATAAGGGCTTCGGAACCGTGTGATAATTTGAATGGAGTTTCTCCAGTAGCAGAACTTGGAGTTGTCCTCAAGGCCCATAAGACGGAAGGTAGTTGTTCTGCCCAGTTGCCCCTGACATTTTCTACCTTCTTTTTCAAGAGATTTATGATGAGTTTGTTGGCGGCCTCTACCTGCCCATTGCTTCTTGGATGATGTACGGAAGCGAAACGTAGCTCAACGCCAATTTGCTAACAGAAATTAATAAGAATTGAATTGTTGAACTGGGAACCGTTATCCGTGATGATTGCCATTGGGATTCCGTGCCGACATATTATCTCTCCCCAAATAAAATTTTTCACGGCTTGAGTCGTAATTTTGGCCAATGCCTTTGCTTCTATCCATTTGCTGAAGTAGTCAATCATGACTATAATATATCGACGTTGCCCACTTGCCATAGGAAAAGGCCCAATCAAATCCATTCCCCAAACTGCAAACGGCCATGGAGTTGCTATCGACTTGAGTAGTTGAGCCGGCTGATTTTGGAGAGGGGCAAACTTCTGGCACTTCACGCATTTCTTGGCAAATTTTTCCGCATCCTTCCTCATTTGAGGCCAAAAATAGCCTTGCCTCAGAATTCTTTTTTCCAAAGTTCTGGCTCCAGAGTGACTTCCACATTCTCCAGAATGGATCTCCTGAAGGACCGCTGGAATCTCCTCCTCCGAAACACACCGTGCTAATGGTGAAAGGAAAGTTCTTCTATAAAGTACTCCTGCAACAAGATAATAGTTAGCCGTTTTCCGTTTAAACCTTTTCCTATCCTTTATTGATGAATGGAGCTCTCCAGATGAGAGATATAGAACAAACGGATCCATCCAAGACGGATGTTGATCAATCTCCATGACCTCTCCTTCTTCAATCGCCGGGCGAAACAACTCCGAAGTTGTTCCTCCTGAGAGAAGTCCAAATTTTGCCAACTCATCTGCTTCCACGTTCTCACCTCTTGGAATATGATTGATAGCAAAGCTTTTGAACTTCCCCACCTCAATTTTTACCAGAGTTAGATACTGCTTTAAAATACTATCTCTAGTTTCAAAAGTCCCATTCACTTGAGAAGCCAACACCAAAGAATTTGTGAAAACTTCGACAATCATCAATCCCCAGCTCCCTAGCAAACTTGAGACCGGCTAGCAAAGCCTCATATTCCGCCTGATTGTTTGTTACTTGGAAATAGAACTTCAGCGCTTGATCCAGTCTTACTCCATTTGGGTTGATTAAGATAACTCCTGCTCCGGAAGAATTTTTCCCTGAAGCTCCGTCCACGAAGATTTTCCAGGCAAGGGGCACTCCGACCCCCTTCTGCGACTCAACTTCTTTAGCATCCACCATGAAGTCTGCTAAGACTTGAGCTTTGATTGCCATCCTTGGAACATAGGATATGTCAAACTCACCGAGCTCTATTGCCCACTTTGCCAACCTGCCTGAATGCTCTGGCTTCTCCAAGACACTCTTTAATGGAAGATCAGTAATGACTAGAATCGAGTGAGCTTGGAAATATGGTCTTAATCTTATTGCTGAAGTTATAAGCATTAAAGCTAACTTTTCGAGGATAGGATAACGAGTCTCTGCATTCTTCAGGATTCGACTTACGTAATAGACTGGGAATTGCTTCTTTTTCTCCTCTCGGACCAAAACAGAGCTTATGGCATCAGCTCCGACTCCCATATATAGGAAAAGATTTTCTCCCTCTCGCGGGCTTTGGAGCAAAGGGGTTGATGTCAATTGCTTCTTAAGCTGAATGAAAGCATCATCACATTCCTTTGTCCACTCGAACCTACTCCCTCCCCGGAGGGTTTTAAAGAAAGGTGCACTCTTATCTCCTGAACGGGAGATAAAGCGACTTAAGCCTGCCATTCTCCCTCCCAGCTGCTGAATTTCTTTTGGGGACTTGGGAGGTGGCATTTCCAGAATAGCTTTTACTTTGTCAGGATTGGGTTCCAACCCTTCTGGAGTAAGGAGGTGACCCAGGAATTTTCCTTTACTTGCCCCGAAAACACACTTCAACGGATTCAACCTCATATTAAAAGTTCGAAGGGTTGCAAAAGTTTCCGAGAGGTCTCTAAGATGAGAAGAGAACAATTTACTTTTTACCAAGAGGTCATCAACATATACCTCGAGGTTTCTTCCTTTTTGACTTCTGAACACTGTGTCCATCATTTTCTGATAGGTTGCTCCAGCATTCTTTAGCCCGAAAGGCATTACGAGATAACAGAAGCAACCATCATTTGTGATAAATGAAGTATGGGGTATATCTGGTTTATGCATTCTGATTTGATGGTAACCTGAAAAAGCATCTAAAAAACTCATAAAAGAATAACCTACCGCAGAATCTACTAAAGAATCTATCCGAGGCAAGGGGTAGCAATCCTTGGGGCAAGCTTTATTGAGTTTAGTAAAGTCGACACACATCCTCCACTTTCCACTCGACTTCTTTACCATTACAACGTTTGACACCCATTCCGGGTATTGAATTGGTTGGATAAACTTTGCCTTCAGGAGCTTCTCTACCTCTTCACGGATAGGCTGTGCTAGAGTAGTTGCAACAGACCTCTTCTTCTGCTGGATCGGGATGAAGTTTGGGTCAAGATTGAGATGGTGGCAAGCAACATCCGGGTCCACTCCGGGCATATCATCCGCCGACCAAGAGAAGATATCAAGATTTTGCAGAAGACAAGAGATGAGCTGACCCTTGTCAGCTTCGGATAACTCAGCGTTGATGGAGAGGCTCTTGCTCTCATCTTCCTCGCTGATCCGGACCTCTTGAGTTGCTTGGGCAGGTTCCAAGCGAACTCCATCTCTTGCATCCTCCTCAATTTCCTCTGCAGCTTGGACTTGTTCAGGAGCTTCGATTGATTCAGCCATCATGATTTCTTGGGGAGGAGAGGATACGATCATGTTGACCGTCTTTACATAGCATTCCCTGGCTTTCCTTGGGTCGCTCCTTATTCGGTGTTGTTTGCCGTTCAAGGCGAACTTCACCGCTTGATGGTAGGTGGAGACGATGGCTTGATAGGCATTCAAGAAGGGTCTTCCAAAGATGGCGTTGTAGCTACTGGGAGCATCAACGACTATAAATTTGACCAGCTTCACTGTTCCCCCCAGAATCACAGAAAGAGTGACGAGCCCTTCTACTTCTTTCTTCTCTCCTGAAAAACCATAAAGGGGGCCTTCAGTTAAAGGAGGGTTTTACCTGTCTTCAACGCCTCGAAGGCGGGTTTGAAGAGCACATTGACTGAACTTCCCGTGTCAATCAGAATCTTCTCTACTGTATAATTTTCAATTATAGCTTTGATGACGACCGCGTCATCAAAAGGATTCGCGGTCTGAGGAAGGTCTTCGTCACCGAAAGTGACCGTTCCTCGGACCGGGGCTGAAGAGGTGGCAGCAACCTCTGATTAATAAACCCTTTTCAGACTCGCCTTCCTTGAAGATTCCGGACCTGCACCTCCGTGGATGCAGAAGAGAATGCCCAAGGCGCTTTCGTCATCAGCATCCATGATTCATTGGGAAAGCCGATATTGCCGAGATGGCCAATATCGTCCACTTCTTCGCATTCCCAATGGACTTCCGCTACTTCCTTAGCCTTGGAGGTTGAGGCTTTGGAAGAATCATTCTTCTGGATAAGATCTCGAAGCTTACCCTCCTTCAGAAGCTTCTCTAAGAACAGGCGGAGAGCTCTACAATCCTCTGTCAAATGACCCCTATCTCTGTGATATTCACAATAGAGAGTTGGGTTTCTGGTTTTCGGGTCAGAATTTAGCGGAGCTGGCCTCTTGAAAAAGGGCTGCTTCTGAAGTACTTGAAGCACTTCATTCATAGAAACGCCAAAGTCCGTGAAGGACTCTTGGGATTCATTGTAAAGTGAAGGAATGGGTAGAAGAGGAGGTTGAGCACGCTGGATCTGGTGGATGGGGGTGACTTGCGGAGCAGGAGTAGCGGGAGTTTGAAGAAATGAATTTTGAAGTGGGAAGGATTGATTACCTCGGTTGAAGCGGTTGTTGCGGTAATTCTTACCTCTCGGAGCCGAAGGTGGGAGCTCTTGTCGGGGCTTAGAGGAAGACCAAGCCGGATAAAATCCTGCAGAGCCTTTCTGAGTGGCCCTGTTTGTCAAATTGCTCACATAGGTGGGGTTGTTGATCTCCCCTTCTATGTAGCGATTGGCAATGCTGATCAGCTCCTGATAGGAGCTAGGCTCCTTGGTTGTGACTTTGAACTTCAGAGGACCCTCCTGCAGACCACTGATCAAAGCCACCATATAGAGCTCGGGATCCATATCCCTAACTCCCAAGATCTCTTTCTGAAAATGGTCAACGAAATGCGCTGCAGTTTCGTTGTCCCCTTGCCTGATCTTGAAGAGGGTCGCAGGACCACTCTTCCTCTTCTTTGCGGTGGCGAACCTCAGGAGGAGCTCTTGCCTTAGGGCAGCAAAGCTTGGGATAGATTGACAAGGCATCTTATAGAACCATTCCATGGCTGACCCATCGAAGGAGGTGACCATCAGCTTGCACCTCACTCCATCTGAAATGTTCCTGAGAGCCACAACAGACTCGAAGGCTTGAAGATGGCACATTGGGTCGGTTTCTCCTGTATACACTGGAAGGCGAGGTTCTCTGAATCCATGAGGAATCGGATCCCGACGAATCTCATCGGTAAAGGGGGAAGGCTCCCCAAAAACAGAAGGTCCTGGAGGAGGAAGAAAAGAGGCAGGAGGATCTTGAGGGTAAGCAAATCCTTCTTCAAAATTCAGGGTTTTGGCCGGAGGCCCCTGGGCCGCGG
Organism: Dactylorhiza incarnata; assembly: GCA_033032865.1. NCBI lineage: Eukaryota > Viridiplantae > Streptophyta > Magnoliopsida > Asparagales > Orchidaceae > Dactylorhiza > Dactylorhiza incarnata. The sequence goes on along the minus strand of JAWHQI010000009.1, from coordinate 9,639,454 downwards.
CTCGAAAAGAGTTACGATGGGCGGCGAACTCCTCATGCTGAGATCGCTGAGGAGCTGCGGGCTGGAAGACGGGGTGATCGCTCGGGTGACCTCCTGCCATGCGGTCTGGAGTGGCGACCTGAGAGGATTGGGGAAGGATCTTTTGGGAGATCGCGGCTAGAACCTGGTTCATAGCCTCAATCTGCTTCGCAGACTCCTGCTGAGCCCGGACGACTTCTTGCCGATCTCGAGCGGCCTCTTGCTGAGACCGCGCGATCTCCTGATTAACAGAGGTGGCGTCCTGCCTAGCTCGGGCGGCCTCACAGAGAGCTTGTTCAACACGAAGCTCGAAGCGGCGTTCAAGCGCTTCTAACGGATTGTGATCGGAAGGGGGAACGCTGGGAGATCGCAAGGGACGACCTCTACGGCGATCAGCCATATTTAGAGTCTATGGATTTCACCTGACACTTCGAGATCTGAAGGTCGCGTGTTCGTTCTGTTGGTGCCAAAAATGGTACCTCCAAAATTCACACTAAAGGGGATGGGAGAAACTGCGAAGTGCAGGTTACTAAGACAGAAGATACTGGAACAAAGGGAAAATGATCACGAAATGGCGATCACGAAGAAATGAGACCGCTTACACAGGTTGTAAGCTGGAGCCCCGGAGCCAAAAGTGCTTTTCTGGTACCCCTACCCCTCTATTTACAGACGAGGGGGCTGCCCAAACGGGCAGAACTGAAAAACTATGGGCTGCCCGGGGTACAGGAGAGCCGGGGCAGGGAAATGGGGTACAAATAACAAAAATAAGAAAAACGACCAGACCGCTTGAGCCGGCGATCTCGCACTATCTTGACCGCTGGGTACTTAGAAAATCTCGGTTGAGGAGGCATCTGATGATCTGGGCGATCACCTAATTTGAGACCGCTGAGACCGGGAAAAATGAACAATGAGAGGAGGTCGCAGGCTTTCTGGGCAAACATGCCCAATTCTGCACATGGCATGCTGTGTTTACAGCTTCAGCCCAGAAATACTCAGGAAGAGAGGAATCACTCAGCATAATCCTACTTGCTTCAATGAGAGTTCTATTTCTTCTCTCAGCAACCCCATTTTGTTGGGGAGTTCTAGCGGATGAGAACTCTTGTGAGATGCCATGATTTTCACAAAATTTGGTCATTGCACCTGACTGAAATTCAGTCCCATGGTCACCACTAATTTTGACTACTGTATTTCCTATTTCATTTTCAATTTGCCTTACAAAGCTAGTGAATACTTCTAGAGTATCTGACTTGTGTCTTAGGAAGAATACCCATGTGAATCTAGAATAATCATCAACAATTAAAAGGGTGTAAATCTTTCCTCCTAGGCTATAAATTGGAATTGGTCTAAATAGGTCCATGTGAAGTAGGTATAGACATCTAATGGAATCCTTCTCACCAATTGGTTTGAAGGATGACTTGGTTTGCTTACCCATTTGACAAGCATGGCAGGGACCCTCCTGCACACACTTCCACTTAGGCCCAGCTCTCACTAGTTCTTCTGAAATGAGCTTATTTATAGTCTTATAATTTATATGAGCTAACCTTTTGTTCCATTGGACACTACTAGAGACTTTATTTTCAGCTACAAAGCATATGGGATTTACTTGTTTAGAACATATAAAATTTAAGAAGTATATGTTACCACTCCTAGTGCCTGAGAAAATTATCTCATTCTCCTTCTTAATCAGGCACTCATCCTTGTGGAATGAAATGGCATACCCAAGATCACATAATTGACTTATGCTGATGAGATTGTGTTGCAATCCATCAACATGAGCAACTTTGGTGATGGTGACAATTCCATTTGTGATTTTACCATAACCTTTAGTTTTACCTTTGTTAGACCCTCCAAAGATTACCTTTGGTCCATTCTTCACAGAAGTGTAGTCATTCAGTAGACTTCTTGTTCCTGTCATGTGCATAGAGCACCCACTATCCAAATACCAGATAGGAATTTGATTGGTCTTTGGACAAGCCTGCAATAAGAAAAATACTTTTTCTTAGGAACCCACACAGAGTTGGGTCCTAGAACCTTGTTAGTATTAACTGGTATCTTTACTTGTTGTTTGAACCTTTGTGCTGTGTATGTTCCCACTGGTCTAAGTACTGGTTTCCCAGAATTAATTCTTGGAACAGTTGGGTTGAACCAGCAGTCAAGAGCAAAATGACCAACCTTTCCACAACACCAACATTTATATTTGTTATACCTCCTTTGAGGTCTTTTCACTTCTTTGGGTTGACTGACATTTTGCTTAATTGCCTTACTCAATGGATTTTTGTGAAGTGTTTCAATGAAATTTGCTGATTTAATTTTCTTGATAGCAGTAGTTTTCACTACTGGTCTCAGTTCCTCTCCTTTGAATTTGGTGTTTGCTCCAAATACAAAGGAGTCATGATGAGTAAGTCCTTTTTCTTTGTATAGAGATTTGGCATCAATAATTCTTGGTTGAATTGAGTGAGCTTTGCTAGTGGAACACTTACCCTTCCAATGCTTATGCACATCTTCTAGATCATGCTCATTTGTGATAAGCATGGCTTTGTTGAATTTTATAGGTTGCATGAGTGCCTTGTCATTATTTTTAGATTTATTTTCTGCCTTCCCATTGTATCCTATGCCACATCTGTATTGTGCAGAGAATGTGTCTATTATGGGAAGGATAGTTTGTGGTTTAGAGAATTTTGCCACAAGCTTCCTTTCAGCTAGGAGTTTAGCTTTAAGTTCTTTTATTAATTTCTCCTTAGTGCATATTGTCTGAATGTGAATGATAGACATAACTTTCAATTTGCTAAGCTCCTTACTTACCTGATTTAGCCTCTCAGCTGTCTCAGAGCATTGGGAGTTAGTCTCTTTTAGTTCAGCTATTTTATTATGTAATTTTTTGTTAATCTTTTTACTCTTATGAGAGCTTTAAGAATTGACTCATATTTCTCAAACATTTCATCTAGTGAAATAGTTTTATGTTCAGATTTAGAATCAGATAAAGGAGTTTTATCATGTACCCTTACATTGGAGATTGTCTCCTGATCCTCTTCATCACTGAGGGCCATGAGTCCTATTTTTTCTTCTTCATCCTCCTCACTATCAGACTTTGATAGTGGGGCTCTTATCATAGATCTCTGGTTCAGAATGTCTTCACTTTCATGGACAGCCATCAGTGCTATGAGTGCCTCTTCACTGTCTGAATTAGATGATTGAGACTCACTGTCACTGAGAGTGACATTGCCTTTCTTGGCTATTAGGCTCCTCTCATGTTTCTTGTCAGACTTGTGCCTCCTTTCATCAGACTTCTTGTTGTTCTTTCTTTTTGATGGACAATTAGCAATCATGTGCCCAGATTTCCTGCATCCAAAGCACACAATTTCTTCTGAATTAGATTTATTATGTTTTGAGTTATACCTGTCCTTCATGGAATCTGCTCTGGATCCTTCTGAGTAGTTGGAGTGCTTCTTGGATCTGGATGGCTGAGAAGACCTAGATTTCCAGTGTTGTTTTCTTCTGAGCATCCTCTTCAGCTGTTTGGTGAAGAGTGCCTGTTCACCATCTGATATTTCAGAGTCAGAGTTGCTTGTCATTGATCCTTCAGATTCAGATGGTATCCTGGGAGGTGGTGACATCCTCTCCTTGCTTCTTTTGGAACTTTCTGCCTTCAGAGCAATGGGATTTTCCTTGCTGTGTCCTTCTTCAGCTTTTCTGGTATTCAAGTGAAGTTCATGGCACAGAAGTTTCCCATATAGATTCTGTAGCTGAATGTTTCCCAGATTTCCCATTTCCCTGATAGCACAGATCTTGATATCCCATTCTTTGTTCAGGGATCTTAAGAATTTATCATTCAGCTCATAATCTGTAAATGTTCTTCCATAGGTTTTTAGACCATTTACAATTTTGAAGAATTTCTCATAGCAGATTGCTATTGAATCTTTCTTGTCTTGTCTGAAAGCCTCATATTGCTGATTCAGAAGAGACTTCCTGTCATCTCTGACTTCTTCAGTCCCTTCCATATAGACAATGAGAGAATCCCACATTTTTTTGGCAGTTTCGCAGTGTGCTAAATTCTGGAGGGTTGAATCCTCAATTGCACTCACAATGATGTTATGAGCTCTCTTATCCATGGTGGCCAGAATCACTTCATTTTTAGTCATTTCAGAATATGTTTTGGGAGTCTTGATACTTCCATCTGTGAATGAGACCTTCATTGCAACAAAAGGTCCTTCTAGTACTGTGATGTATATCCTAGGGTCAGAGGCTTCCATGAATAATCTGACCCCTTCCTTCCAAATCCCAAAGTTTTCTTTTCTACAGATTTGTAACTTCATTGATGTGAATTCCTTGTTCCCTTCACTGTTAGCCATCACGACTTAACAAATCTACCCTTAGGAGGTCTTGTTCAGGCTGTTAAACCTTTTCTTGAACAACCTCCCTCCGATACCACTTGAAAGACTTTATTTAAGGGTAGCTAATCACCTAGAGGGGGGGGGGGGGGGTGAATAGGTTATTTTAAAATTTATTTGCAATTCTTGATTAAATCCTGAATGAATGTGAATAAAGATCGGAGCTTTCAAGAAACAAACACAAACACAAACACACAGAATTTTATAGTGGTTCCCCTATCTTGGGTAATCCACTTTCCCCCTTCTCCCCTCTAGTAGTGTGCTAGATAGGGTTTATATCTCCTCCAGATCTCAGACAACCAAAAAGGTCTTACAACTCAGATCTCAATAGATCTTACAGTCTCAGATCTCAACAAATCTTACAGTCTCAGATCTCAACAGATCCTACACTCTCAGATCTCAATAGATCCTATAATCACAGATCTCAACAGATCCTACCTCAGCCTTTATAACAATAGGATTACACTCAGATTCACCCCTGAATCTTACAACTCAGATCACACCTGATCCTACACCTCAGATCCTTGAAAGATCCTACACTCAGATCTGACAACTCCGATACTACAGAAATTGAAAGAAGTAGAAGTAACACTTAGACTCAGATTCTTTAATGTATTGTGTCTTCTTGATCTATCTGAAAGATCAGATAGAAATCTTCAGTAGAACAGCAACAGCGAAATGATCTTCTTGAATTGCACAGGTTGTGATGACTATTCTTCTTTAGGAAGAAAGATTCTTCCTCCTTAACCTTCTCTCTTCAGAAAATAAACTCAGCACCAGATTGCTAAAGAAATTTCTTGTAGTACGATTCTGAAAGATGAGATGGCTTCTTCAGATTCTTCCTCAGATTTTCTCTCGAACGACGGAGAAGATAATGGCCTTCAATAAGAATGTTCAACTTCTAAATCATAGGTCTTGCCTTCTATTTTTAACCCGCCATCCGTGACATCTGAGACGTTCCTCCACGTCAGCATGACGCAAGATCTTCAATGGTCTTTAGTGGATTCAGAATAGAAGAGGAGTTTAGACATGGTCATCATCTCGACATGGCTCAGCCTGCTGTAGATGTACTGTTACTCATTTCTCAACTCAGAGCTTTTCAGGAAAAAGGCGTTGAGCACTGTGTATCTCTGTCGACGCTTTTTCTATAAGGTGTCGAGCGATGTGTAGATGCTCGACACTTTCTACTTAGATTGAATCTCTCAACACCTCCTTCTTAGGCGTCGAGCAATCTTTAGTCGTTCAACACTTTTAATTTGTAGGAGTCAAGCAATGTATCGGAGCTCGACGCTTCTTAACTTTTCCATCACATCTAGACTCTTTTTGCTAACGTTGAGCTAACTGACATTAGTCGACACTTCTTATTCCACGGCGTCGAGCGATATTCCTTGACTCGACGCTTCTTGACTTGGTCTCAGATCTTCAGCAGCGACCTTGTCCTTTTGAGATAGCATACATGGGTCGACGCTTCTGGGTCACAGGTGTACAACCCTCATATTTCCCGAGTCGGTGTGACCCGACCCGGATGAGACCAAGACAGTGAAGGTGGTCAAGACCAATCAAGGCAAAGGGAGGCCACGGGGTAAGCAGGGGGAGCACCCGCTCCCCCGACTCCCTTCGGGCGAGTGGGAGGAGCCTCCCACTTGCCACCCACCCGGCAAGTGGGAGGGACCCTCCCACTCGCCGGGTGTGTGGGAGGAGCCTCCCACTCGCCGGGCGAGTAGGAGGAGCCTCCCACTCGTCGGCCACCTTGGGGGCGAGTGGGAGGGGGCCCTCCCACTCGCCACCCCTTTGGGCGAGTGGGAGGAATTCTCCCACTCACTCGACACATTGGGGGAAGGTCGGTATGACCTCCCGTGAGGGGGAAGTGGGCATCTCGATTCCCACTCGCTCCCCCTCACGCGTTGATCGTTCATGGACTTGGTTGGACTGCGGATAGCGGGATCTTGGCTATCCGCAGTCCATTTTTGGGGAAGTCTATAACTAGACCCCCATGGGCACCTTGGGAAGGGTTGGTCACTACCCCCCCCCCCCCCCCCTTGCGTGTGTCTTGTGAGCAAGCACCCCCCCCCCCTCCCTTGTCATCCTTCAGCTGACAGTGAGGTGGTTCTTAGTGCCCTCCAAGGTGCCCAGGCTCAGCATTGGCTTGGGAGGGGAAGTTCCGAGTGGGCTTTCGGGTGTGCGGTGGGACCTCCACGCTGAAGCTTAAGGGGTCTGTTCCTAGACTCCAGTTGTAACCAAGTCCGAGTCTCTTAGTTCTTAGTGATCGGTCAAGAGTCAAGGCTTAGGTCAAGTAAGAGTTAGTCGCAACCCCCTTTCGAACGATGATACCGGGAAACTGGTTTCAACATTCTGGTGCGGTGAGCATGGAAGCGACTAGTTCAGAAAACTCTGAGCCAAGTCTCATGGCTGGAAGCGGCGAGTTGGGAGACCCGCCTCCACCTTGCGAGTATGTGAAGAAGAGCGACTTTGACGAATTCAGCAAGAGGATCTTGGAGTTCATGGAGGCCGCATCCTCCGCTCGCGGCGAGTGCTCAACACCACCTGCACCTAGGATCCCCTAACTCCATCTAGTGGAAGTGAGAAGCAGTCGGCAAGAGAAGGGGCAGGCCTCAGAGGAGGGCTTGAGCCTCCAGGTGCAAGTGCTCTTCAACAGTTCGCCCCGGACCAGCTGCCCTGGCGGGGAAGTGATGGGAGCGCCTCCCCCCAACCAAGAAGAATGGAGAAGCCCTTTCTGCGAGCTGGTCATGTCAGCCCCTGTTTCAGATGGGTTTCGCGATCCTGCCATGTCCTACTACGAAGGGGATAGCGATCCACTCCAGCATCTTCAATGGTTCGAGGACATGACCATGATCAGGCAAATGTCGGACGCCTTCATGTGCAGGCTTTTCGCCGTCACGTTCCAGGGAAAGGCGAGGGATTGGTTCCACTCGCTTCCGGCGGGAACCATCTACCGATTCGAGGATCTGCGTCGAAGTTTCTTGTTAAGGTTCTCTACCTCGAAGAAGAGGAGGAAGATCATGGAGGCCTTGTTCGCAGTCAGGCAAAAGCCAGGGGAGACGCTGGCTAGCTACATGGATAGGTTCCAGGCGGAGGTCCTTCTTATCGTTTAAGTGCCCGGGCACACCTTGCAGCTAGCCTTCACCCTTGGGCTGCAGCCTGGGCTGTTTCGGATGAGTCTGACCCGGGACCCTCCCCTGTCTTTCGAAGAGCTGATGAAGCGTGCTGATAGTGAGACCGAGTGTGAGGCTACCAATCAGGAGTTCGTGGCTAGGTTAGCCGAGGTAGCAGAGGAGGAAAGGAGAGAGCGTGGAGGAAGAAAGAAGGAGGAAGTGAGGAGTCAGGGACAACAGGGACCTCCCGTTGGGCAGGAGCAAGGCTGGAAGTCGCAACCGACAGCCGCCCGACTAGCTTGGAGGTCACAGGTTGGTCCCCCTCAGGGCCAAGGAAGGGGCCACTTCCAAGGAGGAGGGGGTTATCAGGGGAGGCACGGGCGGTTCCACCGGAAGGGTGGCAACAGAACTCGGGGCCGCTGCAAGTCTAGCCCCTGCAAGCCATGGCCATCGGCCCGAAGAAAGGTGGAAGGAAGAGGGAGCGTTGGGAGAAACGGGGGGGGGGGGGGGGGGGCAAGCTGGCGTTGCTATACTGTGACTTCAATCAGCAAGAAGGTCACGCGACCGCGGCTTGCCCAGAGTTCCTCGAGATGAGGGAAGGAGGAAGAGCCCCAGCAGGGGGGAAGCAATTGTATCTGGAAGGACCGCGGGCAGGGGAGAAGGGGAAGAACAAGGAAGAGGATGATCCGTGTGTAGAGAGGGTCGATGTAGGGGCCCTGGGAGGGATCGGGGTCATCCACGGGGGAGTAGGCAAAGAGGCCACCCGGAAGGGGAGCCTCCACGCCATATACCGTCGGAGCATCGCTTCGACCTCCCGATCCCCGCCTCCAAGCGAGAAGATTACCTTCTCAACCCAAGACCTGCCGGCCCATGAGGACCCCTTCTGCGACGCGCTGGTCATCAAGGCAGCAATCGAGAACTTCACCGTCTCCCGAATCCTAGTCGACAATGGGAGCTCGGTGAATGTGGTGTTCAAAAAGTCATTTGAAGGGATGAAGGTGGAAGCAAGGTGAGTGCTGGCATCAGATGGACCACTCTTCGGATTCTCCGGGGAGAGGAAGGAGGTGGAAGGAGGAGTCGAACTCCTCGTCACCCTGGGGGGAACTTCAAAGAACTGCCGGTTTATCATCGTGGATGCGCCGAGCAGTTACAATGGCATCTTTGGGCGTCCCCTCATCAGCTCGTACAAGTGCGTGCCCTCCTCCTACCATCAGTGCTTGAAGTACAACTCCGGAGAGCTCCAGGTAAGAGTTAGAGGGGATCCCCGAGAGGCGCGCCATTGTTATGTTGTTGCGGTCAACACGGTCGGATGGATGCAAGCAGCTGAGGAAGTGGAAGAAGCGATGGCAGAGATGACCAAGGAGCAGGCAGCCGAGTGAACCCGGAATGGGCGGGATGTAAGGAAGTGCCTAGGGAGGGGCGAGGTGTAACAGCATGCCCAGATAGGGGCGAAGTTTAGTGAAGTACCCGGATGGGGGCGAGATGTAAAGAGGGGCCCAGAAAAGGGCGAGGTGTAACAGGATGCCCAAGAGGGCATAGCGTAGGCAAGTTGTAATAGGTAAAAACTATGAATGAGAAAGGGGTTCTGGAAAGATATCCAGGTTCAAAATCCCTGGCTAGAGACCCTCCGCCGGGCTAAGTCATGCCGGTAGATGAGGGACGCATCGGGACAACTCGCTGCTTGGTAATTGGACTGGGAAGGCGTTGAGTTCCTCCACTTCCAGGTGCGCCAAGCACCAAGGACGTGGATGGGTACTTCCACCTCCAGTCAGATTGGGAAGGCGTTGAGTTCCTCTTCCTCCGGGTGAAGGTAAGCACCCAGGATGCGGATGGGTACTTCCACCTCCAATCGGTAATTGGACTGGGAAGGCGTTGAGTTCCTCCACCTCCAGGTGTGCTAAGCACCAAGGACGTGGATGGGTACTTCCACCTCCAGTCAGACTGGGAAGGCGTTGAGTTCCTCCACCTCCAGGTGCGCCAAGCACCAAGGACGTGGATGGGTACTTCCACCTCTAGTCAGATTGGGTAGGCGTTGAGTTCCTCTGCCTCCGGGTGAAGGAAAGCACCCAGGAGGCGGATGGGTACTTCCACCTCCAATCGGTAATTAGATTGGGAAGGCGTTGAGTTCCTCCACCTCCAGGTGCGCTAAGCATCAAGGACGCGGATGGGTACTTCCACCTCCAATTGGTAATTGGATTGGGAAGGCGTTGAGTTCCTCCACCTCCAGGTGCGCTAAGCATCAAGGACGCGGATGGGTACTTCCACCTCCAGTCAGGCTGGGAAGGCATTGAGTTCCTCTGCCTCCAGGCAAGCTAAGCCCCTAGGACATGGATGGGTACTTCCGCCTCCAATAAGATTGGGAAGGCGTTGAGTTCCTCTGTCTCCAGGTTAGCTAAGCACCTAGAACGTGGATATATACTTCCACCTCCAGTTAGGCTGGGAAGGCGTTGAGTTCCTCTGCCTCCAATTGAGCAAAGCACCTAAGACGTGGATGGGTACTTCCACCTTCAGTCAGATTGGGAAGGCGTTGAGTTCCTCTGCCTCCGGGTGAAGGTAAGCACTCAGGGTGCAGGCGGGTACTTCCACCTGCAATCGGTAAGATCCCAGACTAAAAAAGGCCACTCCCCAGACTCAGTCATGTCGGCAGATGGGAGACTCATCGGGTCAATCAACCACTCGGTGATCGATTCAAGTAAGGTATCAAGTCCTCAAGCAGTAAAGGGAGAAAGTAAGCTGAGGAAATTCTATTAAGTGACTACTGATTCATTGATAACATATGTTACATGAGTTGTTGCTTCACTCTTACTAGTACACGCAGGCTTGAAGGAGAAAAGCAAACACAAAAAGTACATAGCTCCCATGAGGAATGGGAGAAAAGAAGAAGTCACAGGCCACCCTCACGACCGTGGAGAGTAGCCGCCGCTGCTAGGGGGCGAGCCGGATCGCCCAGGTGAAGGAAAGAACTCAGGCAGGATGTCGCTGGCGGAGACCCCCCTCCAGCTATCTCGAAGAGCATCCACATCATGGAGGCGACTCACCATGGCTCGGGTTGTTGACGCCATAATTCTCCCCCGAGCGCGCTCGACTTCAGCAGGTCGAGGCGGGACTGGCATCGCCGCCCTCGAAGGTGCACTTCCTTCTCCTCTCCCTTCCCTTAACTGCCTATGAGCTTCGACAAGCTGAGCCCTCAGGTCCTGCACCTCCTGGTCCGACTCCTCGCATCGTCTTCTGAGCGAGTCGGCGGCACCAGGTCCCTGCAGGCCGGCAAGGCAAATGAATTAGAACCTACGAATAATAAGGAATTAAAAAGAGAAAAGGAAAATTCATTAAGGTGGGCATGAACCAAGCCTCCGGATGACTCCTCCAGGAGTCTCTCAGCAGTGACCAAGCGAGCCGCAAGGTCAGTGGCCTTCTCTTCTGCATCCAGCTTCGACGCATCCGCCCACATCTACCTGTGCGAGAGACTACGACCTCGGCGGGCGGCCATGTGGGAGAGCTCGGTCGCGCGGAGCTGGGCCTGGGAGCTCGCATACGCAAGGTCACGCATGGACATATCCTTGTAGGATGCAGCGTCCTGCCGACCGTAGATGCCATAGATAAAGCTATACGCCGCGTCGTCGATGACGTCCCCCTCGACCCACGAAGGTCGCTGGGAGGAGAAGGAGACCCGGTTCATCGTTTCATCCCAATGGATGACAGGCTCGCCGAGAAGGTCCGTGGCCTTCCCCCCAATCTCAAAGTTGGGGTGGTTGGCCAGCGCATTGGGGTCACTCGATCCCCCCCTCTCCATAGCCGGCGCCCCGGAGTCCCTCCAGCAGATGACTTTCCCTCGCCGCATCCTCGGTCCCTTCGGTGGGGAGGAGGACACACTCTCCTCTCCCACCTGTTCCTTATCCTTCCTCTGCCTCAACCCGGGCACCTTCGGAGCCGAGGCAGAGGCAGTTGCGACCTCCCCGACGAGCCCATGGGCGAGGGAAGAACTTCCCCCCGAAAAGGGGAGGTGTCTAGGAAGGGATCGTTCACCTGCACAAGTTAGGACGGGTTAAGCAGCCATAGGGAGAAATGAACCATATAGGAGACAAGTTGGTGAGGTCCAAGTACCTGTCCCCGGCTCCACGTAGGTGAGCCGATTAATGTTCCTTCGGAGGTGCTCAACCTCGAAGCTCGCACCCTTAAGGAAGCGGTGCAGCTCAACAGCCTCCCCACGTAGCGAGGGGGGTCTGCAGACCTTCTCAGGTCTCTGTGTGGGGCAAAAAGGGATGCCGTCCAGGTCACCCCGAACGAACACAAATGAGTCGTTCCAGTGATGGACCTTGTTGGAGGTCTCATGCACGTCCACGTGTGTGCCGGTCAGGAAGCAAACCCCATCGTCGGTTGCTCGGAAGATGAAGACCTTGCGGAACGCGCTCAGGTTTAACACCACCCTCTCCTCCCGCAGGTAGCACACATAAGCTGTCAACATCGAAATCGCATTCTTGTTGACTTGAGCCGGGACTACGCCGAAGTAGTTCAGGAACTCCTTCACCTCAGGCCACAAGGGGAGCCGTAGTCTAGCCTCAAAGTGAAGGAGGGGGAATGCAAGCCAATCATCGTAAAAGGAGTTGATGGCCTCACCCCCTGACGGACGTCTGCATGACCACCCCTCGGGGAGGTAGGAACTTCGGAAGGCCGAGAAGTTCTCCTTGGATACCTTTCCCACTGGGAAAGAGCACCCTGAAAAGTTGGCCGCGTTCTGCTCCCGGCCATTCCTCTTGACAGGTGGGCGGTTGGATGCCATCTTGCAGGAGTAAAAGGAAGAGGTAGAGCTGGCTATGGGAGGAAGGCAGGGCAAAGGGAGAGAGGAAGGTGAGGACCTAGAGGTAGAAGGGGGTGTATTTATAGGGGGGATAAAAGAGAAGGCGAGTGGACCGTGGGTCCATTCGCCCAAGGGCATGGAGGGGGAGTGGACCGGGCGGTCCACTCGCCACGGGCGAGTGGACCGCAAGGCCCACTCGCCCTGAGCACAGGAGAGTGGACCTTGAGGTCCACTCGCCCGGTGCACGGGGGTGGACCTCATGGTCCACTCGCCCGACAGAGGAGGGAGGGCCCTGCGGTCCTCTCGCCTAGTGTAAGGATACGGACCGAGAGGTCCCCTTCACCTACGCCTCCCCCTGATGCCACCCGACCGCTTCGTCCCCGGATCGTCCTCTCGAGGCCTCTATCTCCTGCCTGTTAGTCAGCTGTTTCAGCATCATTACGATCACCATACATGTTAGTTAACCAAAAGATAGCAACTCAAGCAAGACATAAATCAGTGGGGTTATTGAAGCAAACGTAAGGGAGACATAACGAAACAAACAGTCCAGTCGCGAAGCAGACGAACTGCTATGGCGAGCCGATCCTTATTATTACAAAACAAATGGTAGATCCCCAAAAAAAGGGTAACTAATGCGTCGTCCACTTCCAGTAGCCCTGGTCCTGGGTGAAGGGGACCCCCCCACGCGTGGATTCGAAGCATGCCTTGGCTGAGGAGAGCTCCTCACCCACGGTGCGCATGGAGGCCTCCACCCGGCAAAAGTGATCCTCGAACGGTGTCATCATGCCCCCAAATGTGAGCGGACCTCTCCACGTAGGAGGTTGAGTTCGGCCTCCAACCTCTCGACCCGACGCTACAGCACGCAAACACGGGCGAGGGGGTCGGGTCTGGAAGACAGCCTCCCCTCCCGCAGCTCCTGGGTAAGGGTCTCCAAGCGGCTCAGACGCTCGAAGACGTCGGATCGGTCCTCGACGGGCTCCATGACTGCAGTAGGAGAGCGGGGTGGCGCCGAGACTTCCCTTCGGCTCGATTGACCCGTTGAGGTCTGGTTCCCTCCAGCAGAAGAGTCATCGTGAGGAGTCGAGAGGACGGCAGGTTCCCGAGCGAGAGAGACAGGGTTCACCCGAGCTTCTGCGCCCGTTCCCTCTACGATTCTTCAGAACCCCTCGATGTCCTCTGCGAGAAGCTATGGGCAATTAAGAAACACGTCACCATGGTCATGTATAATCGCAGGTGTGAAATGGATGATGAGGGGAGAACCGATACCGTATCCGTATCCAGGCCTCGGACTAATTCGGTCGCCCCATGAGAGGATGACGACGCAACTTCCTTCACGAAGTCGGGGCGGGGCTTCTTCCGAGGTCATCGCACCGTGGACCAGGTAGGAGAGGACGAAGGGCCATGAATTAGAGCTTTAAGCTCCGTCAGGTCGGACGGACCCTTCCCAGCAAGAGCCATGATGCGAGCCCTGAAGTCCCAAGGTGGATCCATCTGATTCGAGAGGGGAAGTAGGGGGAGCTCTCAGGAATGATGCTCTTCTTACCTCCCTCTCCGAGGGATTTTATATAGCCATCGGGCGGAGCCCTCCAAAGATTCCCTCCGGGTCCCACCTACCCGTCCAATAGGTGGGTTGGACTTTCTTTCCGAGCTTGGGACAAGCTCGCAAAGAGCGGGGATTGTGTACAACCCTCATATTTCCCGAGTCGGTGTGACCCGACCCGGATGAGACCAAGACAGTGAAGGTGGTCAAGACCAATCAAGGCAAAGGGAGGCCGCGGGGGAAGCAGGGGGAGCACCCGCTCCCCCGACTCCATTCAGGCGAGTGGGAGGAGCCTCCCACTCGCCACCCACCCGGGCGAGTGGGAGGGACCCTCCCACTCGCCGGGTGGTATTGATTTTGCGGTTTTGAAATTTAGTGAAGGTTTGAGAATTCTCTCCAATCTATATCCGATAAAGGCAAGTATACCTTATCGTCTATAGTATAGGATATTAAGAAATACCAAGGTCGTATTCCACAGGGCGCGATGATTACTTCTAATTTGAGGAAAGTCGTTATTATCTTATCTAATGATATTTTGGGGTTTTGGTTACTTAGCTAGAAAAGGAGAAATTGCAAGCTAAATTAAGGGTTTAAATGATGATAAAAGAGGCTAGTACTCAATCAAAAGTCACCTTGGAGTGAGAATAGACAAGTGAAAAGAGAATAAATCTAATTCCATTTAAATTGAACTACTTGACCGTGGAGGTTCCCGAAGCTCGAACATGTCTCTCTCGAGGTTAATGCCCAACTAAGATTAGGAAAAATCAACCGGACTCTCGTCCTATAATCGATTACCTAAAACTTGCTTTACGAAGTGAACCCCGCTATTGGATTTGACTCCAATCCGGGAGATTTACGTCATCCTCTCTCGAGGGGTGCGTGCAACTCTCTTTACCCTTGAGTGATCGATTTCATACCTTGAGCCTCTCGACTAACTAAGTATGAAAACATAAGCAAAAACCATACATCGATAATATGGCCTCACTAATTAAAAATCAAGGGTAATTCAAGCGTTTATAAAAATGAAAAAAAAAACTTTAGAAAATCATAACTTGTCCATCTCATCATCGGATCATTTTGATCGAGTACTAATGAGGATTAGTTAATCATGGTGGAGGGGGAAGAGAAAAAAAAATGAAATTCCATAATAAGAAAATTAGCTAAGGAAGGGGAAGACAAATAAAGAGAGCAAACTAATTTTTATTTAAATGAAAACTATTACAAACCTTAAGAAAGGAGATTGCAAGCTAGAAGAAATAAAGTTACAAACTTAAACTAGGCTATTGCATTGAAAGAAAGCTAGTACACTGCATGAGAAAAAGAAGAGAACATGAAAGGAAAGAAACATGAACATGAACATGAAAGTGAAAAATACTCAGGATTGGCTCCAGCAGCACCTCCCCCACTCCAAAATTCTGAACCCTGGACTCAAGGAGAGCCTCTGAATTTATAGGAAAAAATTTCAGATTACACGCCCTCGGTCACGGGCGTGACCTAGGGCGTGACTGCACTATTCACATCGGATCCGACAGCGGCGTGGCTTTCTGGACGGCGCGGCAAAAAGTGACATGTCACGGGCGTGACATGTCGGGTCACGACCGTGACTTTGGACGGCTACATTAAATGCGGCGTGGGCTGGAGTTTGGCGCGGCGGCGAAGAAGAGATCACGCGGGAAAGTCACGGCCGTGACATGTGGGTCACGGGCGTGACTCAAGTTGACTTCTCGACTGTAGCTCCACTTCTCGACGGCGGCTCTACGTAGAAGATTCTAATATTACACGCCCCCGGTCACGGGCGTGACTTTGGGTCACGGGCGTGACCTGGGGCGTGACTTGGTGTGGACTGGTTCAAACAGCGTGGCATCGATTCTGGACTGATCTTCAGGTTACACGCCCTTGGTCACGGGCATGACCGAGGGCGTGACATGCCATTTTTGCCGATTTGTCCCAAAATTCTGCAAATATTGAAATTAAGCTAAGTTAGAATCAAAATTACAAAAAGAACTACTTATAACCTAAAATTGACATAAAAAGGAAAAATCACATTAAATATTTACAAAATTTTCTATTAAAAAGTTATAAAAATACTACTTATCAAATAGCCCCATACTTGAGGTTTTGTTATTCCAGAGCAAAAGTGTGAGACATAATTTATAAGACATCCTTAAAAAATTTTAATTTAAAACTAAAATTTCATTTAACCAAAATTTAAGTTAAGAGTAAATTCAAGGGGGAGTTAAGTCCTAAATTATGATGATGATTTGAAAAGAGGGAAAAATGTTTAGGCAAGAACTTCTCAAGAAAATTAAGTAGTTTGACAAAATTTTAGATATTATAAAACTAAATTAAATTAAAATTATAAAAACTCTATCTTAAAAGAATCTTAAGGAAAAGTAAATTACTAAATATTGCTCTATCCATAATTTTCAACTAAAACTAGAGCAATGATAATTGGCTAAGGGGGATTTCATAAAATTTGGCATAAGAAGAGAAATTTTTGAATGGAGGAAATGGAATTTATCATGAAATTTCCTTTTTTTTTCTCTTCTAATAAAACCCCAAAATGTATATGGTTTAGGAGTAATGAATTTTATCCTCTTACTCCATGCCATATAATCTTTTCAACTATTTTGGGTGCATATGTTTTAGGGAATAATGAATTTTATCCTCTTATTCCCATGACATATGATCTTTTAAAGTTCATTTTTTATGCCACAAAGGGGGTAAGGAAGGGAAAAGAAAATCTAGCTAGCTTTAAATTATATTGAGAGCAAATTCTAGTAACATTAAATTTCCTAAGATCTAAAAAGTTAGAAGAAAATATAATTGAAATCTAAAGAGGTTTAGGAAATTCACTACAAAATAAAGCCATTTAAAAATAAAAAGAGAAGTCATGCTAACAAAATTCTCTAATCAATTTAAAATCATAAGATGATTCTTAAATCAAGATTACCTCAAATTTAAAATTAACAAACGATGATAAGCAAAATTTTAGCCAATTAAAAACTTAAACATGCTTATAAACATTCTCAACTAGATTTCTAAGAAATCACAAAAACAACAAGAAGGAGGGATATAAGATTTTTTTAATTTTTGATATTATCTTTTTTTGAATTTTCGATATTATCTTTTTTTTTTGAATTTTTCTCATAAAAACTATTTACAAAGAAAGGAAACTAGCTTTAAAAAAAACTTAACAATTTTTGTTAAGTCTTGGACTTCCCAAGGGCTACCCGGTGAAGGGTTCGCAAGGTACTAGGAGGTGTGATGGGATGAAATCCCAAATGTCCCTTTCCTAGATTTAATTATTCGATTTTCTAATTTTTTTTTTGAGTTTTTGGATTTTACAAATGCTTAAATAAAGGAAAACATAGAAACAAATTTAAAATTTGTTTTTTTTTTCATTTTTTTTGAAAATTTTCTTTTTAAAACTATTTACAAATATTTACAAAGGGCTATTTACACCCCCATACTTAAAGTTAAACATTGTCCCCAATGATTAAAAGTAAGTATGAAGTAAGAAAAGGTAAAAAGAAATGCAAGAAAAAAGAAAGCAAAGAAGGAAAAAGAGCTTCCCTGATTTTTGAAGCTTTTGTGGGGAAGCCGTGATTACCTACAAAAGATGTTAAAGAAGGAACAAGAAAAAGAAAACAGGAGAAAACAATAAAAAGATAACTTTGGGGTGCCTCCCAAAAGCGCTTTGTTTAAGGTCGCGTAGCTTGACCCACTTGCCAATCATGTTATATTATGAAGAAATATCGCATCACTCTTGTCATTAGGTAAGTCTCCCGGAAGATACAATTTAAGGCGGTGCCCGTTAACTTTGAAGGAACCTTTTTCCGGGTGGGAAATTAGAATTGTCCCATAGGACCAAACCTCTTTAACAATAAAAGGTCCGGGCCATCGAGATTTCAGCTTTCCCGGAAAAAGGCGAAGACGAGAATTATAAAGGAGGCGAGATCGCCCGGAGAAAAAGTTTTTGGAAATTTTATATGTTTGTCGTGATAAAACTTTGTTCGCTCCTTATATAATTTGTTACTCTCATACGCATTCGCTCTCCACTCATCCAATTCGTTCATTTGAAAATTTCTTTGTTCGCCCGCTAACGCAGAATCAAGATTTAAAAAGTTAAGCGCCCAAAATGCGCGGTGTTCTAATTCGACCGGAAGGTGGCAAGCCTTGCCATAGACCATTCGATATGGTGTACAACCGATAGAGGTCTTGTACGTCGTTCGATAGGCCCATAGCGCATCATCGAGCTTTATTGCCCAATCCTTCCGATTAATAGAAACTGTTTTTTCTAAAATCCATTTTAATTCTCGATTAACAACTTCGACTTGGCCGCTCGTTTGTGGGTGATATGCAGTGGATAATTTGTGTGTGACACCATATTTTGCTAAGATTTTTGTGAATTGAGTATTGCAAAAATGGGTGCCCCGATCACTCACAATAGCGCGCGGAGTGCCAAATTGAGAGAATATTTTTTTAAAAAAGTTAACGACGACTCGCGCATCGTTGGTGGGGAGAGCTTGCGCTTTCACCCACCTCGACACGTAGTCAACCGCCACTAGAATATACTTATTTGAAAATGAAGGAGGGAGAGGACCAACGAAATCAATGCCCCAAAGATCGAAAATTTCGCATTCTAAGAAAATGTTTTGGGGCATCTCATCCCGGCGGGAGATGTTCCCCGACCGCTGGCAGCTGTCGCAAGTACTCATAAGGGTGTGAGCATCTTTGTAGAGCGTGGGCCAATTAAATCCCACCTCCAGCGCCTTCCTCGCGGTTCAGTTTGAATGATAGTGACCACCGGTGGGTCCCTCATGACAATGATGTAAAATTTTAAAGCCTTCCTCACTTGAAACACATCTTCTCACAACCTGGTCTGCGCATACTCAGAATAAAAAGGGGTCCTCCCAAAAGTAATTCTTTAAATCAGAAAAGAATTTCTTCTTTTGCTGACTCGAGAATTCTTTTGGCAGGACCCGGGCTACTAAATTGTTAGCCAAATCCGCAAACCATGGGGTAGAAGATGAATTAAAATTTTCGAGAGCTAGGAGGCGCTCTTCGGGAAATTTATCGTTGATGTCGGCCTCTATTAATGCTTCCGAGGAGGGATTTTCTAAACGAGAAAGGTGATTGGCCGCCAAGTTTTCGGCTCCTCTTTTTTCCCGGATCTCTAAGTCAAACTCCTGCAAGAGGAGGATCCATCGCAAAAGACGAGGCTTGGCATCTGATTTGCTTAAAAGATACCTAAGTGCGGAGTGATCCGTGAAGATGATAATTTTCGAGAGGGTGATGTATGACCTAAACTTATCGAAGGCAAAAACGATCGCTAGAAGCTCCTTTTCGGTAGTGGTGTAATTCGCTTGTGCCGACGTGAGTGTTTTGCTCGCATAATAAATAGGGTGGAAATACTTACTCACCCGTTGGCCTAAAACTGCACCAACCGCAATGTCACTCGCGTCGCATATGATTTCAAAAGGGAGCGACCAATCCGACGCGACTAGAATCGGGGAGTTTATAAGTTTTTCTTTGATAAGTTTAAAGGCCAAATGGCATTCATCGCTAAAAATAAATGAGGATTCCTTTTCAAGAAGATGGGTTAACGGCTTTGTGATTTTGGAAAAATTTTGTATAAAGCGCCGATAAAACCCTGCGTGCCCTAGGAAACTACGAATAGCTTTTACGTTTGTTGGAGGGGGGAGTTTTTCAATCACTTCAATCTTGGCCCTATCGACCTCGATCCCCATGCCCGAAATTTTATGACCAAGGACTAATCCTTCCTTGACCATAAAATGGCATTTCTCACAATTAAGTGCTAAATTCGTTTCCTCGCATCGCTGCAACACGCGCTCAAGATTTTTTAAACAATTTTTAAATGAGTTTCTGAATACGGAAAAGTCGTCCATAAACACTTCCATCACCTCCTCTACTAACTCGTCAAATATCGCCAGCATACATCTTTGAAATGTAGCTGGCGCATTACAAAGACCAAATGGCATCCTTCGATAAGCGAAGGTGCCAAAGGGACAAGTGAAAGTGGTTTTCTCTTGGTCGTCGGGCGAAATTGGGATTTGAAAATATCCCGACAAACCATCGAGAAAACAGTAGTAGGAGTGACTTGAAAGGTGCTCTGAGATTTGATCAATAAACGGTAGAGGGAAGTGATCCTTACGGGTGGCATCATTTAGTTCTCGATAATCGATGCACATCCGCCAACCCGTAACAGTACGGGTTGGGATCAACTCGTTATTATCGTTAGCTACTACCGTAACGCCTCCTTTCTTCGGTACGACTTATACTGGGCTAACCCAAGAACTATCCGATATCGGGTAGATAATTACCGCGTCTAATCGTTTGATCACTTCGGCCTTAATGACTTCTTTCATGTTAGGGTTTAGCCGCCGTTGAGGCTGGACCGAATTTCGGGAATTATCTTCGAGAAATATTTTATGGGTGCAGAAGGAAGGGTTTATACCCTTAATATCTGAAATTTGCCACGCAATTGCGTGGCGGTGCTTTCTTAAGACAATAGCTAACTCAGATATTTCCGAGTTGCTAAGTTCGGATGAAATGATGATGGGTAGCTTAGACTCTTTTTCTAAAAATAAATACTTAAGGTGAGGGGGGAGTTGCTTTAGTTTTAAAATGGGTGGCTCTTCATAAGAAGTTTTGATTTTCAATTTTTCTAAAAATAGTGGTTCGGGTGGTGTGAAAGGAGTGACTTCTTCTTCTTCCAGACAAAAGAGCTCGGCGAGCTCGGACTCGTGACTCGAGGTGGAGACTAACTCGGGAGGTGAATCGAATTCCCAACACTCTTCCAGGTAAAAATACGAATCGTCGTTTTCTAATGTGTTCCGCATCGAGGAATTTATGCCGAAAGAAACTTCATCGTCTCCAACCCGTAGGAGGAGCTTTCCGTTACTTACATCAATAATGGCGCGGGAGGTGGCAAGGAAGGGGCGGCCGAGTATGAGGGGTACTTTGGCATCCTCTTCGATATCAAGAATGACAAAGTCCACCGGGAAGATGAACTTGTCGACCTTGACGAGCACGTCCTCCACTATTCCTACCAGATATTTTAAAGAGCGATCCGCTAATTGAATACTCATTCGAGTGGGGCTTGGATATCCTAGACCTAGCTTCTTAAATAGTGGCAAAGGCATGAGATTGATACTTGCTCCCAGATCCACTAAAGCGTGTTTTACTAACGAATTGCCAAATAAACACGGGATGGAGAACCGTCCCGGGTCATTCACTTTTCTAGGCAATTTGTTGAGTACAACCGCGGAGCATTCTGCGTTCAAAGAAATATGCGAAATATCTTCTAATTTTTTCTTATTGGAGAGCAACTCCTTAAGATATTTCACATATTTAGGCATTTGAGAGATAGCCTCGCAGAAGGGTACATTAATGTGAATTTGCTTTAAAATATCTAAAAACTTTTTATAATTCTTTTCGGCGCTCTCGCTTTTAAACTTAGATGGATACGGAATATTAGAAGTAGAAGCGTGCGGAGCTAACGTAGCAGGTAAATTCGAAGATAAAATAGGAGGAGGAGGAGGGGGGGGGGGGAGGAAGTTACCATGGGTTCGTCCTGTTTTGAAACCACCTCCTTCCCGCTTCGGAGTGTAATCGCGTTTGCGCTCTCCCTTGGATTTGGCTCCGCGTTTCCCGGAAGGGCTCCTTGCGGGCGCTCGGAGATTATCTTTGCTAGCTGGCCCACTTGGTTCTCTAAATTTTTGATCGATCCGGTGAGGTTCCGGATGTTCGCTTCATTTGTAGCAACATATTTTGCAAAAGCCTCTTCAAGCGGAGAGGGATTTTGTTGTTGCGGTGGAAAATCGGGTGGATTAAAAATTGGAGGGGGAGTTCAATTAAGAAGTTGATTTGGAGGTTGATTTGAATTTAAGGGACGCTGAGCATTTCCTTGATTGCTCCATGAGAAATTCGGATGATTCCTATAACCCGCATTGTAGGTGTTATTATACGGAGCGGTGTTCGGGTTATAGGAAGGCCGAGATGGATTTCCCATGTAATCAACTTGCTCTTCATTTAAAACATTATTAGCCCAAGGAGGAGTGGCGGAGGAAGCAGACATCTCCGCCACTTGCTTTGTTAAGCGCTCAACTTGTAAAGCCAAATTCGCATTTGCGTCTAATTCAAAAATTCCGGCCGGCTTATTAGGCCTCGCTCGGGGCATGTTCCATTGGTACACATTTGTGGCCATCTCTTCGAAAAGCTCTTGAGCGGCGACCGGGGTTTTATTATTTAATGTCCCCCCGGCGGCCGCATCAATCATTTGCCTCGTTTGGAGATTTAAGCCATTATAAAATATTTGCACTTGTTGCCAAGTGGCAAGTGCGTGGTGAGGGCATCGACGCAAAAGCTCCTTGAAGCGCTCCCATGTATCATAGAGAGTCTCCGAGTCGATTTGCATGAATGACGCAATATCCGTGCGCAATTTAGCGGTCTTTGAAGGCGGGAAATATTTATTAAGAAATTTTTCCGCCATTTCGGCCCATGTAGTGATGGATCCCCTAGGTAGTGAGCCCAGCCACCGCTTGGCCTTAGACCGCAAAGAAAAAGGAAAAAGACGTAATCGAATGGCGTCATCGGTGACGCCATTGATCTTAAAAGTGTCGCAAATTTCAAGAAAGTAAGAGATATGCGAATTAGGATCCTCGTCCGGTTGACCATCAAAGGTCACCGATTGTTGCACCATTTGTATGATGCTGGACTTGATCTCAAAATTATTGTTCACCACCATGGGGCGAACAATACTCGATTGTGTGCCTTCCAAATTCGGCCGCGCATAATAGGACATGGTCCGTTGCCCGTCCTCATCAGGATTTGGCTCGTTAAGATTAGGAGGATTAAGATTATGATTCATATCCGTTGTGTTAGTGTCCCCGATCGACTCTTCAGATTCTATTTCATTTCCCTGATCACGAGAACGGCGGTGCCTCAAAAGGGTTCACTCGATCTCCGAATCAAAAGGAAGAATCGAAGTGCTACCTCGGGTCATACACTAAAAAGAGAAGAAAGGAAGAAGAAAAACTTAAAAAAAAAAATTCTTTTTGAAATTTAGAAAAAGCAAAATAAAATAAAAAGAAGCATGATAAAATTAATAGCTATCCTCTTTTCAAAATATCTACGCAAAGTCCCCGGCAACGGCGCCAAAAACATGGTATTGATTTTGCGGTTTTGAAATTTAGTGAATGTTTGAGAATTCTCTCCAATCTATATCCGATAAAGGCAAGTATACATTATCGTCTATAGTATAGGATATTAAGAAATACCAAGGTCGTATTCCACAGGGCGCGTTGATTACTTCTACTTTGAGGAAAGTCGCTATTATCTTATCTAATGATATTTTGGGGTTTTGGTTACTTAGCTAGAAAAAGAGAAATTGCAAGCTAAATTAAGGGTTTAGATGATGATAAAAGAGGCTAGTACTCAATCAAAAGTCACCTTGGAGTGAGAATAGACAAGTGAAAAGAGAATAAATCTAATTCCGTTTAAATTGAACTACTTGACCGTGGAGGTTCCCAAAGCTCGAACATGCCTCTCTCGAGGTTAATGCCCAACTAAGATTAGGAAAAATCAACCGGACTCTCATCCTATAATCGATTACCTAAAACGTGCTTTACAAAGTGAACCCCGCTATTGGATTTGACTCCAATCCGGGAGATTTACGTCATCCTCTCTCGAGGGGTGCGTGCAACTCTCTTTACCCTTGAGTTATCGATTCATACCTTGAGCCTCTCGACTAACTAAGTATGAAAACATAAGCAAAAACCATACATCGATAATATGGCCTCACTAATTAAAAATCAAGGGTAATTCAAGCGTTTATAAAAACAGAAAAAGAAAACTTTAGAAAATCATAACTTGTCCATCTCATCCTCGGATCATTTTGATCGAGTACTAATGAGGATTAGTTAATCATGGTGGAGGGGGAAGAGAAAAAAAAATGAAATTCCATAATAAGAAAAATTAGCTAAGGAAGGGGAAGACAAATAAAGAGAGCAAACTAATTTTTACTTAAATGAAAACTATTACAAACCTTAAGAAAGGAGATTGCAAGCTAGAAGAAATAAAGTTACAAACTTAAACTAGGCTATTGCATTGAAAGAAAGCTAGTACATTGCATGAGAAAAAGAAGAGAACATGAAAGGAAAGAAACATGAACATGAACATGAAAGTGAAAAATACTTAGGATTGGCTCCAACAGCACCTCCCCCACTCCAAAATTCTGAACCCTGGACTCAAGGAGAGCCTCTAAATTTATAGGAAAAATTTTCAGATTACACGCCCTCGGTCACGGGCGTGACATAGGGCGTGACTGCACTATTCACATCGGATCCGACAGCGGCGTGGCTTTCTGGAAAGCGCGGCGAAAAGTGACATGTCACGGGCGTGACATGTCGGGTCACGGACGTGACTTTGGACGGCTGCATTAAATGCGGCGTGGGCTGGAATTCGGTGCGGCGGAGAAGAAGAGATCACGCGGGAAAGTCACGGCCGTGACATGTGGGTCACGGGCATGACTCAAGTTGACTTCTCGACTGCAGCTCCACGTCTCGACGGCGGCTCTACGTGGAAGATTCTAAGATTACACGCCCCCGGTCACGGGCGTGACTTTGGGTCACAAGCGTGACCTGGGGCGTGACTTGGTGTGGACTGGTTCAAACAGCGTGACATCGATTCTGGACTGATCTTCAGGTTACACGCCCTTGGTCACTGATGAGTCCTGATCATATACACATTTATGGACTCATCCGGGCCGTTATTTAGTCAATTCACCGCACTATAGCCTTGTTATAGCTTATATTTGATAATCCATGCTAGGTGCACTTCTTGGCCCACTTTGGTGTGATTTTATGCTTATTGTCTTTAGTAGTTTTCATGCGCTGTTAAGTGCCACTTTCAGTGGCTAGATTTGTGGTTGTGCCTGGAATAGGAGTCGTGCGAGTGTTCCCGGTGCAATTCTGCATAGGAACACTGCGCACGATCGCCGGTTCTATTGCGCACGACCACTGGTCGTGTGCCACTGATCGTGTGCACTTAACACCTTTTTCATGAGTTCTGTTTGGTGCAGTGCGCACGACCATCAATGCCAGTGCGCACGACCACCGGTCGTGCGCCACTGCTCGTGCGCACTTACCATGTAATTTCCGAGTTCTGTTTGCTGTACTGCGCACGACCATCAACTCCAGTGCGCACGACCACCGGTTGTGCGCCACTATTCGTGCGCACTTAACAGTAATTTTATGAGTTTTGTTTCATCTATTGCGCACGACCACCTACGATAGTGCGCACGACCACCGGTCGTGCGCCAGTGGTCGTGCGAACATGTTGTTTCATAATTTCTGTCTTCGCAGGTTCCGTCCACGCAGAGCGCACGATCACCGGATTCTAGTGCGCACGACCACTGGTCGTGCGCCAATGACCGTGCGCACTGTTTATTCCAGCGCCTATAAAATGACCTGCTCGCGATTTTAGGTCAATCCCCGATTTTCTTCCGCCGTTTTCCGCCTGGTTCCGTCCAGATTCGCCCCTCCACCGTCGCCCACCATATGGAGGTGCTCCGGGCTGGTTCTTCACGCCAATCTTGAGCCGGAGTTTCCTCTCGGCCTCCTCCTTCATCCAAGAGCTCCAAAGGAAGACCTAGCCGCCATTGCCATCAAGCAAGAGTAAGTTTGCAACCTCTACCGGATCGTGACACGAAGAAG
This sequence comes from Dactylorhiza incarnata, assembly GCA_033032865.1. Lineage (NCBI taxonomy): Eukaryota > Viridiplantae > Streptophyta > Magnoliopsida > Asparagales > Orchidaceae > Dactylorhiza > Dactylorhiza incarnata. The sequence continues at coordinate 9,613,859 of JAWHQI010000009.1, read as the reverse complement.
ACGGGTCCATTGGAGAGTCGTGACAGCTCTCTACCCCGGACGTAGTTGCGGACCGAGCTTGGACGCGGATTGACAACCTGGCGATTCCAACCGTGAATCTACAACGAGACTTCGGATTCGGTCGATTTCTTGCCTTATTCTTCTCTTATTGATGTGTATATGTTTTAGATCTCATTATTATGATGAAGTGGCACTTGAATTAGTTATATTTACATATATATTTCATGTCTATGTGTTTGTGTAATTTATCTATTTGAGTTGCTTGAGGTGCGCCGCCGTCCATTTCCATTCCGTCGTCACGTTCGTGTGCCGCACTAGCAATTGCTAGTGGCGTGCTTGTCGAAGAGGTGCTTGCGACCCTCACTCCGCTAGCCTACTCGTCCATCCGCCTACCGAAGCGTGGCATCGCGGCCCGTATTCCATCCCGCCTAACGAAGCAGTGCGCTCAAGGCCTGCACAGTTCGATTCCGCTTGCCTACTCGTCCATCCGCCCTTTCGACGCAGCGCGCTCAAGGCCTGCCTAGTCTCCATCCCGCCAAGCGAAGCATTGCATAGCGGCATTGCATAGGAGTAGTTGATAGCTTTTATTTTATTTTTCCAAAAGCCAACCCAACTCCCCCGCATTCCATCCGATTTAAGGACTTCAATCTCAAGTCCTTCCTCGAAACCTAAATCCACCTTACTGTGTTCCTCAAGAGACCGACACTCGGGGATTTTCCCCATTATTATTACTTGCGCGACCGGTGCACTTGCCGAATCATCGCATCAAGTTTTTGGCGCCGTTGCCGGGGAGCACAGTCGTGTGAGTTTTCTGGAGAGGGAGAATCTGAGAGAGAAGCCCTTCCATTTGTTTATCGCATCTTTTGTTTTATTTCTGTTCTCTTTATTCCATTTTCTTGTTTTATAGTAGGTTGCTTTAGTAAAGTTTTGTTAGGTGTAGTATTTCGCACAATAGTGCTCTTCTTTTTGAATCGTTTTATCTTCTCACTATGTGGGCACATCTCAATTTTCGTTGCCGTTGGTGTGGAGCTACCTCCCACTCTAGTGATGAATGCCCCACGGAGAATAGTAGGCATACTTCTTATAGCCCAGCATATGGAGCACCTACTTCGTCTGGTACTCCATATGGTGCGCGTAAGTCTTATGGCTACTCTGCTGAGCCTTTACCGTCTTACTTCTTTTCGGCCTCAGCCCCCGCTGTGCCAAAGAAGCCTGCTAGGCAGTGCCAGTTTTGTCGGAGCACAGATCATGCCCTGAAGGATTGTGCCGAGTATCTTCGCCAATTGGACGAGGATGACGAGCCGGATATCCGGATCGTCCCAACTCCTAACTCTGGCGGCACACCTTCAACATCCGGTTATGTGTCTTTGTCACCTTCACATCTTGAAGGGTATGGCATGGACACGGTCACCGGATGTGCGGTTGATCTATGCACCGACATTGCTGAGCCTATTCTCCATGTGCATCCACCACCTCTAGTGGATTCGATTCTTTGTGAGGAATCGGTGCTCGACTTTTATCCGAGCACTACTCCTCCGCCTGTTGTGCATACTATACTCATCTCCGATGACATTATTGAGGATGTTTCGCAGGATAAGGCAGGTGATTTATGTGTTGTGCCTATTCCTATGGATGAGGATATTTTCCAAGGTGACGAGGATTTTACCTCAGCACCGGTGGAGGAAGTCAAAATCGTGGAGGAGGTCACTGATGAACCTACCGAGCCCTGCAACATTGTCGATGATGCTGACATTATTTTACTTTCCCAATCTAATGGGATTGAGACCGGGACCACTCCCCCGATTTCAGATTATTTTTGTCATTCTTCTCTTTTATTTCCTGACCCCCCTTCTTCATCTGAGCCTGTGCAGGTTGAGTCTTCACAGGTACATCAGGAGGACTTGGAGCATGATGCTCAAGTCAATGATGAGAGCATCCTCTCATGTGAGGAGGTTGATCCTCCCTCCGTAGAGGAAGCTCCACTCGTTGCCTTCTCCTCCTGCAGACCTGCTGTGGACGATAACTTGCTGGGCAAGGATAGTTTTGGTGAGATGAGTGAGGACCAGGCCTCCTCCTCTTCTTACTTTCTGTTCCCTCTACCTGTGACGAGCAGGTATTATTATTATTTAGGTAGAGGGGTGACTGCCTTATCTCCGTATCGGTACCAGCTACCGAAACGGATAATGGAGCAGTTACCTGTGCATTTTCTTTTTCATAGGCCCATTAGCTAGAACCGTTTTAATTTAGAATAAGTCGTGCTGGGAGGACAATAACCCCAGTAGTTATCTTTCTTTTCCTGCATTCTTATTTCTTCTAATTATGTTTAGTTAGTAGCACTTTCTTTTCAGTTTTCTTTTGTCTTTTGTTTTTGCGGAGCTGACCCCTGCAGGTATCTTCTCTGGATGGCGGATGCTGCAGCTTAGTCGTGGTTTAAACGCCAATCTTCTGGTATGCTCACTTGCTGAGCATTGGGTACTCTCTTCCCCTAGCCCTATTTTGATTTTCCTGTCATATATTATGCGGATTGTTTAGTTTAAGTCTGGGGGAGAGTAGTTTTGTTTACCCGCTCACGTGCACTATTGCACTGCATACTAGAAGATTTCATTTAAATTGTTGTTCATTTTCATTGCACACCACCGCACCCACTTGAGCACGTACTCGCCTGTATGCATGCTCTGTAGTGAATTTAATTCTTCTGCTTATTTGGGAAAGTCTAGGTGATGGCTTAGGACTATGTAGCAGAGTAAAATGATGACTCTAGTAGTGCTCCTAGTCGAGTGCTCGGTTGCATAGAGATTTGTGTAGATTAGATTTCTTTTTATACTATGGTTTTATATTTTTCTTATTAGTGTAAATGTTGTTTACTCTACTCAAATGGTGAATTCGGTGGAATCAAACGGTAGCATAGGGATGTGTGTAAACGATCGCTAGATTCATATTGCTTGAGTCGGGAGAAAGGAGAATCTTTCTCGGTGGCTAGAACTTGCCCCAAGCGATTCTTGAAGCATGGGTATACGGTTAGTCAATTGTGTGAATGTGATATAGGCCATCATTTTGGCCCGGTTGAGCCTTTGTGCCTATCCCTACCGCTATATCCTCGCTAGCCCAGTTGTGCCTACCTGTTCTTTGATTCAGCCCCACTTTTATTTCACCAAAGCCCAAAAGCCAATCCTAGTCGCACACCCAAATCTGAGCTTTAGCTGTTTATTATTTTCATGAGTTGGGTTGTTGATGTGGTAATATGTTTGTGAAGATGTGGATGTGTCCTTTTGTTTATTTGCTGAAAATGATAAGAAAAGAAAAAAAATGAGAAAAAGAAAAGAAGTTAAAAAGAAAGGAAAGAGAAGGAGTGTTTAATTGAAAATCTCTATGTATAGATTTATGTTTGGGAGTAGGCGGTGCACGCACCCATGCTGTTAAGTCCAAGTCTGGGGGTGTTGTGTACCCGCGTGTTTGTGTGGTGAATGAGGATAGTTTCCTGCATTAGCTCATTTGGGTTTAGTGCTTGAGCCGTCGTTTTTATCTTTGTTTAACCTCACCTAAACCCAAGCCCCATTTAAAACCTAAAGTCCTATTGATTCACGCATTTGAGTCAAACCAGTGCCGTGGAGAGAATGTGACCGGGCAAGCCTATGGTCACCGACACTGATGGATTTCAGTGGAGTTTTTCCCGCATCCCGATCTTGAGCAATGCTCATCTCAGCGTTTAGTTTACTTTCTCCGTATGCGTGACCGAATGATTCACCGTTGTTCACCATTTTGAGTAGTTGTAATATGCTTTTACTCTTTTAGAAATTTATAAACTGTTTTTATAATCAGAAATCTTTTCTACTATTTTTCTTATGCACGTGAGCATGCGACTTCGCATGGTACTCTGTAGTATAATCATTAAGCCATCTACTGTTCTTTCCTAGTTCGCTTAGAATTTGTTTGCTCGGGACGCGCAAACAGTTAAGTCTGGGGGTGTGATGAGTCCTGATCATATACACATTTATGGACTCATCCGGGCCATTATTTAGTCAATTCACCGCACTATAGCCTTGTTATAGCTTATATTTGATAATCCATGCTAGGTGCACTTCTAGGCCCACTTTGGTGTGATTTTATGCTTATTGTCTTTAGTAGTTTTCATGCGCTGTTAAGTGCCACTTTCAGTGGCTAGATTTGTGGTTGTGCCTGGAATAGGAGTCGTGCGAGTGTTCCCGGTGCAATTCTGCACAGGAATACTGCGCACGATCGCCGGTTCTATTGCGCATGACCACTGGTCGTGCGCCACTGATCGTGTGCACTTAACACCTTTTTCATGAGTTCTGTTTGGTGCAGTGCGCACGACCATCAATGCCAGTGCGCACGACCACCGGTCGTGCGCCACTGCTCGTGCGCACTTACCATGTAATTTCCGAGTTCTGTTTGCTGTACTGCGCACGACCATCAACTCCAGTGCGCACGACCACCGGTTGTGCGCCACTATTCGTGCGCACTTAACAGTAATTTTATGAGTTTTGTTTCATCTATTGCGCACGACCACCTACGATAGTGCGCACGACCACCGGTCGTGCGCCAGTGGTCGTGCGAACATGTTGTTTCATAATTTCTGTCTTCGCAGGTTCCATCCACGCAGAGCGCACGATCACCGGATTCTAGTGCGCACGACCAGTGGTCGTGCGCCAATGACCGTGCGCACTGTTTATTCCAGCGCCTATAAAATGACCTGCTCGCGATTTTAGGTCAAGCCCCGATTTTCTTCCGCCGTTTTCCGCCTGGTTCCGTCCAGATTCGCCCCTCCACCGTCGCCCACCATATGGAGGTGCTCCGGGCTGGTTCTTCACGCCAATCTTGAGCCGGAGTTTCCTCTCGGCCTCCTCCTTCATCCAAGAGCTCCAAAGGAAGACCTAGCCGCCATTGCCATCAAGCAAGAGGAAGTTTGCAACCTCTACCGGATCGTGACACGAAGAAGACGGGTCCATTGGAGAGTCGTGACAGCTCTCTCTATCCCGGACGTAGTTGCGGACCGAGCTTGGACGCGGATTGACAACCCGGCGATTCCAACCGTGAATCTACAACGAGACTTCGGATTCGGTCGATTTCTTGCCTTATTCTTCTCTTATTGATGTGTATATGTTTTAGATCTCATTATTATGATGAAGTGGCACTTGAATTAGTTATATTTACATATATATTTCATGTCTATGTGTTTGTGTAATTTATCTATTTGAGTTGCTTGAGGTGCGCCGCCGTCCATTTCCATTCCACCGTCACGTTCGTGTGCCGCACTAGCAATTGCTAGTGGCATGCTTGTCGAAGAGGTGCTTGCGACCCTCACTCCGCTAGCCTACTCGTCCATCCGCCTACCGAAGCGTGGCATCGCAGCCCGTATTCCATCCCGCCTAACGAAGCAGTGCGCTCAAGGACTGCACAGTTCGATTCCGCTTGCCTACTCGTCCATCCGCCCTTTCGACGCAGCGCGCTCAAGGCCTGCCTAGTCTCCATCCCGCCAAGCGAAGCATTGCATAGCGACATTGCATAGGAGTAGTTGATAGCTTTTATTTTATTTTTCCAAAAGCCAACCCAACTCCCCCGCATTCCATCCGATTTAAGGACTTCAATCTCAAGTCCTTCCTCGAAACCTAACTCCACCTTACTGTGTTCCTCAAGAGACCGACACTCGGGGATTTTCCCCATTATTATTACTTGCGCGACCGGTGCACTTGCCGAATCATCGCATCAAGTTTTTGGCGCCGTTGACGGGGAGCACAGTCGTGTGAGTTTTCTGGAGAGGGAGAATCTGAGAGAGAAGCCCTTCCATTTGTTTATCGCATCTTTTGTTTTATTTCTGTTCTCTTTATTCCATTTTCTTGTTTTATAGTAGGTTGCTTTAGTAAATTTTTGTTAGGTGTAGTATTTCGCTTTAGTAAATTTTTGTTAGGTGTAGTATTTCGCACAATAGTGTTCTTCTTTTTGAATCATTTTATCTTCTCACTATGTGGGCACATCTCAATTTTCGTTGCCGTTGGTGTGGAGCTACCTCCCACTCTAGTGATGAATGCCCCACGGAGAATAGTAGGCATACTTCTTATAGCCCAGCATATGGAGCACCTACTTCATCTGGTACTCCATATGGTGCGCGTAAGTCTTATGGCTACTCTGCTGAGCCTTTACCGTCTTACTTCTTTTCGGCCTCAGCCCCCGCTGTGCCAAAGAAGCCTGCTAGGCAGTGCCAGTTTTGTCGGAGCACAGATCATGCCCTGAAGGATTGTGCCGAGTATCTTCGCCAATTGGACGAGGATGACGAGCCGGATATCCGGATCGTCCCAACTCCTAACTCTGGCGGCACACCTTCAACATCTGGTTATGTGTCTTTGTCACCTTCACATCTTGAAGGGTATGGCATGAACACGGTCATCGGATGTGCGGTTGATCTATGCACCGACATTGCTGAGCCTATTCTCCATGTGCATCCACCACCTCTAGTGGATTCGATTCTTTGTGAGGAATCGGTGCTCGACTTTTATCCGAGCACTACTCCTCCCCCAGTTGTGCATACTATACTCGTCTCCGATGACATTATTGAGGATGTTCGCAGGATAAGGCAGGTGATTTATGTGTTGTGCCTATTCCTATGGATGAGGATATTTTCCAAGGTGACGAGGATTTTACCTCAGCACCGGTGGAGGAAGTCCAAATCGTGGAGGAGGTCACTGATGAACCTACCGAGCCCTGCAGCATTGTCGATGATGCTGACATTATTTTACTTTCCCAATATAATGGGAGTGAGACCGGGACCACTCCCCCGATTTCAGATTATTTTTGTCATTCTTCTCTTTTATTTCCTGACCCCCCTTCTTCATCTGAGCCTGTGCAGGTTGAGTCTTCACAGGTACATCAGGAGGACTTGGAGCATGATGCTCAAGTCAATGATGAGAGCATCCTCTCATGTGAGGAGGTTGATCCTCCCTCCGTAGAGGAAGCTCCACTCGTTGCCTTCTCCTCCTGCAGACCTGCTGTGGACGATACCTTGCTGGGCAAGGATAGTTTTGGTGAGATGAGTGAGGACCAGGCCTCCTCCTCTTCTTACTTTCTGTTCCCTCTACCTGTGACGAGCAGGTATTATTATTATTTAGGTAGAGGGGTGACTGCCTTATCTCCGTATCGGTACCAGCTACCGAAACGGATAATGGAGCAGTTACCTGTGCATTTTCTTTATCATAGGCCCATTAGCTAAAACCGTTTTAATTTAGAATAAGTCGTGCTGGGAGGACAATAACCCCAGTAGTTATCTTTCTTTTCCTGCATTCTTATTTCTTCTAATTATGTTTAGTTAGTAGCACTTTCTTTTCAGTTTTCTTTTGTCTTTTGTTTTTGCGGAGCTGACCCCTGCAGGTATCTTCCCTAGCTGCTGCGGGGTAGTTGTTTTTAGTTACTTCTTGTGCTCAGACATACTAGTTGGTGCCAATGGGTTAGTGTCATGTTGTTGACGCCCATTGTGCCCCTTTTTATACTTTATAGTTTATTTGCCAGATTATGCCACTATTTTTAGATCTTGTGTACCTTACCCTCTGAGAATGATTTATGTTAGGTGCACTATAGTTATAAAATGGTTTTTCTTCATACTCATTGCATTCTTTCTAACTAAAACCCTTAACTTTAAAGTCGCCTAAAGGTATTTTCTACTCTTACAGTACGCCTAGTTATGTGCATATCACTTACGTCATGCTCCGTCGTTTGCATACATGTAGGACTTTAAGTAAACCAAATCAAGTATTTTCCGCTGCAATTATATATACTTTCTCGGTGGACTAGTTGATCCACGAACTGAGAGACACAGTTCTTATCTCAAAACCCCTAATAAATGATTTCAAATGATGACTTATCATATAATCATGTTTGTTTAGTTAAGTAATAGGTTCCCGCCTGAGCGTCTACAGTTGTCTCCTGTATGACGTGGCATCATGACGTGTATTTTCTCTTACTCTGATATTCTTAAATTCAGAGAAAATGCGGGTTGTGACAGTTGGTATCAGAGTTAGGTTGTTCGACAAGTTGGTCGGGCAACAAATTCTGGTATAGTTTAGTAGTTTTCTTTTGGTTTCATTGCATACACACACCGATGTGTCATCAGTACGTCTTGGCCGAAGCATGAACACTACACTCATAGCATGATAAGAAGTATACGGGGCATATTATGTAGTATGGGATGCATAATATGTGGTTGTATATGGATCCACCATAGGTGGCAACATGTGACGGTTATGTAGTATGGGATGCATTACCATCATCACATGGATGCCCATTAGCACGTTTTCTCTTTCGTTACATGCAATATTATGTAGTATGGGATGCATAATATTACATGTGTATCCTCATAACATGCATTAAGGCCTTTATTAGAATGCATAGCACAACATGCCTTACATAGCATTGCATAAGCACACGTGCGAAGTTAAAGACTTATATGATGACACACGTACACACATGATTTCAAAACGAATAGAAATTTCATGCATTCATGCCCTTTGCACATGAGACTAGTGGGACGATGTAGTATCGTTCCCGAGATTTGCATATCATCATGAAAGTATCCCAGCGAAAGGTAGTGGAAATGGCAAGTAACTGTACATGTATGTTCTGAAACAAGCAGTGTAGTTCTAGTGTAAGGTTAAGTTTTAATTAGAGGTTTATGCGTATTAGCAGAAATGGCGCGCAAGCGAGTCGCGACTAGGTCGACTCCCCAGTCGGAGGGCGAGTCTTTAGGTGCGCAGAGTGAAGCCTTGATCGAGAGTCTGCGCCAGAGCAATGAGACTCTGGCTAGGCAGATGGTTGCGATGCAGTCGCAGGTTGAGGCGTTGTTGGCTGCCGGTGCTAGGCAGCAACCCGTAGTGCAGGCCCCAGTAGTAGGACAGGCTGTACCTACTCCTCCTGCTCCCTTGGTACCCCCAGTAGCGATACCACCGGAAATGAATTTTATTTCGCATTTTCAAAGGTTGGGACCTCCTACGTTTGACGGAAGAGCAGATTTCATGGCATTAGATGACTGGTTTGTTGCCATTGAGGAGATGTTTTCGTACTCAGGAATCTCCGCAGACCAAAAGGTGATGGTCACCGCTTACCAGCTGAAAGGACTTGCTAAGAGCTGGTGGATTAGGGAGAGGGAAAATCTCGTGGGTGGATGTTCGTGGGAGTCGTTCAAGGCGATGGTGTTAAAGAAATTCCTGCCGTCGGTCGAGCAAGACCGTTTAATGAATAATTTTCTGCACTTGAAGCAAAGACAACTCACGGTTAGTGAGTATGAGATCGAGTTCAGTAAGTTGAGCAGATTTGCTCTAGATTTAGTGGCTTCTGAGGCAGGAAGAATGAAACAATTTCTTGGAGGCCTTCGTAGCGATATTCAGCAGTTGGCGAGTGCTTATAAATCTGAAAGTTATGCTGAAGTGGTAGAAGCAGCACTGAAAGTCGAGGCTATCGACAATGCCAAGAATCGGGGTGCTCTAATGAAAAAGGACAAGAGGAAAGTCGAAGAGGGAGAGACCCCCAAGGTATCTAGCCCGGCTCCAAAGAAAAGGAGTGGAGAGGTGTGTAGCTTCTGTGGCCGCCCCGGCCATCCAGTGGAGAAATGTTTCGAGAGGAAGGGAGCTCAGAAGCAGCAGCGAGTGCTAGCAATCCAGGGTGCTCCGAAGGGTGAGGTGCTCTGCCAGTTGTGCAAGCAGAAAGGGCATGATGTGGCCCAGTGTTGGACCAAAGATAAAGTATGCTTCCAGTGCAAGCAGAAGGGGCACATGAAGTTCCAATGCCCGCTGATTCAACCCCCGTTGCAGCCTGTTCCGCTTCGAACCTTGCCGCCGCCGCAGCATCAGGATAAAGAAGAGGAAAGCTGGACGTGTTAACCCAGGAGCAAGCGCAGTCTTCGACCCAAGTGATCGCAGGTTAGACCTTAAGACAACTGTTTAGTCTTGTTTCTTTTTTAGTTCGTTGTATTGGACTAGTTTCTCTTCGCGCTTATAGGAAGATTTAAGGTAAAGAATCGTTGGGCGCGTGTTCTGTTCGATTTGGGTGCTACCCATTCGTTCGTAGCAAGGGCCTTCGTTGAGCGTCACCGTTTGACCCCTGAGCTGGGCAACGATTCGTTCCCCGTTAAGTTCCCTTCTGGTGATCTGGTGTCCTCGAACCAGTGCGTCCGAAGTTGCCCCGTTCTCTTAGGAGATTTCTTGGCTGTTGCTGATCTCAAAGTGTTGGACTTAGAAGAATTTGACGTAATATTGGGTATGGACTGGTTGTCCAGTTGTGACGCGGTCATCCGATGCAAGGAAAAGCGTCTGGACTTCGTGATGGACAACGGTCAACCCATGAGCATTTTTGGTTCTCCGTACCAGAGTTCTTCGATAATTTCTGTGGTATGTGCTCGGAAACTGTTAATTTCCGGTTGTTTGGCTTACCTTGTTTCTGTAGTAGAAGCTATTGGTGGTTCGCCGTGTATCGAGGATATTCTGGTGGTGCGAGAGTTTCCCGATGTTTTCCCTGCTAATCTCCCTGGTCTCCCGCCCGTTAGAGATGTGGAGTTTGTTATTGATCTTGAGCCTGGTACTCGTCCTATTGCTAAGGCACCATACCGTACGGCCCCGCGGGAGTTAGAAGAGTTGCGAACTCAGTTAGATGAGTTGTTGCAGTGTGGTTTCATTAGGCCAAGTTCTTCTCCCTGGGGTGCTCCGGTTTTGTTCGTGAAAAAGAAGGACGGTTCCATGAGATTGTGCATAGACTATAGAGAATTAAACAAAGTGACCATCAAGAACAGGTATCCGTTGCCAAGGATAGATGATCTGTTTGATCAGTTGCGTGGTAGCACGGTGTTTTCAAAGATTGATCTTCGATCGGGCTAGCATCAGTTGAGGATCTGTGAGTCGGACGTTCCCCGGACTGCCTTTCGTTCTCGTTATGGCCATTTTGAATTTCTAGTCATGTCGTTTGGTTTGACAAATGCACCCTCTGCATTTATGGACATGATGAACCGCGTGTTCAAGGATTTTCTGGACCAATTTGTGGTGGTATTCATAGATGATGTGCTGGTTTATTCTAGAAGTGCGGAGGAGCATGCTACGCATTTGCGCTTAGTATTGTCTACTCTTAGAGAGCACAAGTTGTATGCAAAGTTGAGTAAGTGCGAATTCTGGCTTTCGCAAGTGTCTTTCCTGGGTCATGTGGTAAACAAAGATGGAATTACTGTAGACCCCGCTAAGATTTCTGCCGTATTGGATTGGAAGACGCCTTCGACGCCTAAGGAGATAAGGAGTTTCTTAGGGTTGGCCGGGTACTACAGGAGATTTGTCCAAGGATTTTCATTGCTGTCCGCACCCTTGACTAAGCTTACCCAGAAGAATATTGCTTTTGTTTGGAGCGATAAGTGCGAAGAGGCCTTTCAGGAATTGAAGAGGCGTTTGTGTAGTGCTCCGGTGTTGGTCTTGCCGATCGAAGGAGTCGAGTATGCAGTTTATGTAGACGCATCTCACATTGGACTGGGATGTGTGTTGATGCAAGAAGGGAAGGTGATTGCTTATGGGTCTAGACAATTGAAGGTTCATGAAAAGAATTACCCTACGCATGACTTAGAATTCGCCGCAGTAATCTATGCTTTGATGCTTTGGAGACACCTATTATATGGAGTGTCATGCAAGATTTTCACGGATCATAAAAGTCTGAAGTATGTCTTCACCCAGAAGGAGCTGAATCTGCGCCAGCGGAGGTGGTTGGAGTATGTGGCGGATTATGAAGTAGATATTTTGTACCATCCGGGTAAGGCTAATGTGGTGGCCGATGCCCTGAGCCGGAAAACTGTGCATATCTTCAATCTCTCAGTGCAGTCCTTAGTAGACGAGTTTATGTTGATGGATATCTCAGTCGGTAGTTGTACCGCACCCTCGAGCTTAGAGGCTGAAGAGCCTTCTTGGATTGCCCTTGCTAGGATGCATCAGAAGGAAGATCCTGACTTGCAGCATCTTCGAAGTAGAACTGAAAAAAGGAGAATTGCCAGATTTTTCGATCGATGATAAGGATACTTTGAGGTACCGAGGTAGATATTGCGTCCCCGCGTTGGAAGAAATTCGGACAAAGATCTGTAGCGAGGCACATGATTCTAAGGTTTCCTACCATCCTGGTTCCACGAAAATGTATAAAGATTTGAAGCAGATCGTTTGGTGGTCAGGTATGAAGAATGATATAGCAAAATATGTGTCAGAATGTTTAACTTGTCAGCGCGTGAAAGCAGATCATAAGAGGCCTGGAGGTAAGTTGAACCCGTTAGATATTCCAAGCTGGAAGTGGGAGAGTATTTCGATGGACTTCATTACCGGTTTGCCGAGATCTCCCAGTGGTCACGACTCGGTGTGGGTTATAGTTGATCGCTTGACAAAGTGTGCTCACTTTGTGCCCTTTAAGATTGGATACTCGATGGAGAAAATAGCAGAACTGTATTTGGATGAAGTTATCAGATTGCATGGTGTGCCTGTGAGCATTGTGTCGGACCGAGACTCGAGGTACATATCTCGTTTCTGGCAGAGTTTGCAGGGAGCCTTGGGTACTGACCTTAGGTACTCTACCGCTTATCATCCCCAGACCAATGGTCAGACAGAAAGAGATAATCAGATTTTGGAAGATATGATAAGGTGCTATATCTTAGATCATGGTGGAGCTTGGGATAAGCGGCTTGGATTGATGGAGTTCGCGTATAACAACAGTTATCAAGAAAGCCTACAAATGGCCCCGTTTGAGGCTCTGTATGGGAGGCGTTGTTGGACTCCATTGTTTTGGGCCGAGGTATGTGACAGTCCTTTGCTAGGCCCAGAGGCTTTGGAAGAGATGAATGCTGCTGTGACTCATATCCGCGAGAAGCTCCGCATTGCTCAGGAGCGGTATGAGAAGTATGCGAATCGAAGAAGAGTGGATTTAGAGTTTGTCGTTGGAGACAGGGTATTCTTGAAAGTTTCTCCGATGCCAGGTGTTAAGAGGTTTGGAAGGAACCACAAGTTGGATCCCCGGTATGTGGGACCTTTTCAGATTGTTGAGCGCATCGGAGTGTCAGCGTATAGATTGGATTTGACTGCTTCCTTTCCTAATGTTCACGATGTGTTTCACGTGAGCCAGCTAAGGAAGTGTTTGCGTAGCGATCGGCTTGTTCTTGATTCGGTGCCAGTTTTGCAGCCCAATCTTTCGTATGTCGAAGAACCTGTCCGAATCTTGGAGACTCAGGAGCGTGTATTGCGAAAGAAGACGATCCCGATGGTTAAGGTTCTTTGGAAGAATCAGGGTGTCGAAAGCGCGACGTGGGAGCTGGAGTCTGCCATGAGAGAGACTCACCCTAGCCTCTTCTCTAAGATTTCGGGTAAATCTTCTGTCAGTTAATCTTTTAAATGTGATTTTGTATCTTTCTTGATCTTCGGATTCCAAGTTTCGGGACGAAACTTCCTTTTAGGGGGAGTGACTGTAACGCCCCTGATTTTCGTTAATTATTTTACGTGCCCGCTATGACGTAATTTTGGCTTAAGGGCGTTACATGAGTTCGTCTAGTAGTGTGTTGAGCCTTAGCTTAGTTAAAGTATGTCTTGTAGATCGAGCGTGCGAGATTTCGCATCGTTTCGAGTTAAAGTAAAGATTTTGGGTGGATTTCAAGATTTTAGCTTCGGGAGGCTTTAGCCCGAGTTTGGCCCGTCGGAATTGAATTCTGACTTCGCCGTTGGATTCGCAGAGCCGTGTTTTAGTTAAGGTGCGAATCTCGTAGAAATCCGAGGTAATCTTGTCGCCCTCGCAGTTTAAGTAAATTGGGGAATTAATTAATTAATTAAATAATTAAATCAGGTCTTATATAAAGCCTAAAATCCCTTTCCCCTATTCATCTTCTTCCTCCCTCGATCAAATAAGCCGCCGAGCGAAAGGGCGAGTGCGGAGCTTCGAGGAGCGTTCGATCGGCTATTTCTAGGGCTGTAGTAGTCGGAATCGCGTTTGGAGAGAAGATTTGGAAAGCTCTCGGCGAGATCTTCGTTCTAGCGGTAAGCTTTTCCCGTTTTATGGAATTTTTGGAGTTAGGATAGTGACCTAACCCCTTCTTTCGACCCGAAAAGTTTCAGGAATCTGTGCCGTGTGTTTCCCTAGCCGATCCATAGCTTTCGGAGCGGAGATCTTCGAGTTTGCAAGGTTTAAGGCAAGTGGCTTCCTCCTCCTCTTTGTTTGGTTAAGTCGTGGTTTGTCTTTCTCCCGATAGATGCTTGATGAACTGTGGGCTCTTGTTTCGAGCGTCTTGTGTGATAGTTAGAAACCCTAAAATTTTCTTCCCCGCGTAGTGTCAGGGCATTTCTCCCGGAAGACACCGTCGTTCCCTGAATTTTAGCCGCTGATTGGTCCTTCTCGAGAAGTATTTGAGAGTCTCGAGAAGTTGTGTAGCCAAGTTTTCGAGAGATCCCTGGTCCTTCTCGAGAAGTCTTCATCGTTTTCGAGAAGCTGTTTTAGCCAAGTTTTTGAGAAGACCCCTTGACCTCTCGAGAAATCGTTCTCTTCTCTCGAGAAATTGCCTTCCTCTCGAGAAATTATTCTCTTCTCTCGAGAAATTTGCCTTCCTCTCGAGAAATCAATTTTCATCACTCGAGAAATCGTACTCATCTCTCGAGAAATCCCTGCCTTTCTCTCGAGAAATCAAATTCCATCTCTCGAGAAATCCTTTTAACTCTCGAGAAGTCCCTTGTAGTTTTCGAGAGGTCCTAAATCTTGACCCCGCTCGCTGATCGGTCAGCGAGACCACCGCCAGGGGCGCTGCCCCTTGGACCCTGTTAGGTGCTCTGCCCCTAAGACCCCGCCAGGGGCGCGGCCCCTTGGAACCCCGCCCGAAACGCATGTGATTTTGTTGAGTTCTCGTGTTTGAATCTCGTGTCCCCTCGGGGGTACTTGGATGATTGCCAGTGACCCTTCAGTTCTTCTGATCTCGAATCCCTCTCATTTGAACCTCTTTTTACTCGTTGTGGTCTGTTAACATTTGAGTCACTCTTATGATTCATATTGATCGATGTGTACTTCGTCTTGACCCTATTTCTTAGGGCCTTCCAGTGATTATCCTTTCGGGCAGCGTCCCGTGTTTAATTAAAATTTAAGTAATAAGAACTACTGTCTTTAGCATTACACAGTAGTTGTGTTTGGGGGACAGTGGGGGGAAAATGTTATAGCCTTGTACGGTAGTCGTGTTTGGGTGGTTGGGTCTAGTGGTACCCCCACCTGGTTTTGGGCTGTGGGTAGCGGAGGTAGTTAACCGCTCCCGTATAATTTGAGCTGATCAGTCTCTTTAATTGATGAAACTAAATAAATGAACGTGTTGTTCCTCTTTTGATATTTAGTGCACTTGATGCTTGTTGGTTCTTTGTTCAGAGCTCTCTTTCGATAAATTTGGCTTGGGTTGATACCCCTTATGCCTTGCTTGTTTTTCTGTTAGTTTTTTGCCGCTTGTAATTCCTTGCTGAGGCGTTCTTTGTTTTATTGAATGCCTCAGGTTCAGAGCCGTAACGGCTAGTGGTGTAGCCTGAAGTTCAGAGTTTTAGTAGCTGTTCACCCCGCTGCTGCGAGGTAGTTGTTTTTAGTTACTTCTTGTGCTCAGACATACTAGTTGGTGCCAAAGGGTTAGTGTCATGTTGTTGACGCCCATTGTGCCCCTTTTTATACTTTATAGTTTATTTGCCATATTATGCCACTATTTTTAGATCTTGTGTACCTTACCCTCTGGGAATGATTTATGTTAGGTGCACTATAGTTATTAAATGGTTTTTCTTCATCCTCATTGCATTCTTTCTAACTAAAACCCTTAACTTTAAAGTCGCCTAAAGGTATTTTCTACTCTTACAGTACGCCTAGTTATGCGTATATCACTTACGTCATGCTCCATCGTTTGCATACATGTAGGACTTTAAGTAAACCAAATCAAGTATTTTCCGCTGCAATTATATATACTTTCTCGGTGGACTAGTTGATCCACTAACTGAGAGACACAGTTCTTATCTCAAAACCCCTAATAAATGATTTCAAATGATGACTTATCATATAATCATGTTTGTTTAGTTAAGTAATAGGTTCCCGCCTGAGCTTCTACAGTTGTCTCCTGTATGACGTGGCATCATGACGTGTATTTTCTCTTACTCTGATATTCTTAAATTCGGAGAAAATGCGGGTTGTGACAGAGGGGAAGTTCCGAGTGGGCTTCCGGGTGTGCGGTGGGACCTCCACGCTGAAGCTTAAGGGGTCTGTTCCTAGACTCCAGTTGTAACCAAGTCCGAGTCTCTTAGTTCTAAGTGACCGGTCAAGAGTCAAGGCTTAGGTCAAGTAAGAGTTAGTCGCAACCCCCTTTCGAATGCTGAAACCGGGAAACTGGTTTCAACAACAGGCATCGAGCAATGTGTAGTGTCTCGACGCTTGTGAACTTAGGTGAATTTCTTAAGCACCTAGCTTGACCTGATCTCCTGCACAGTGATTCTAGAAAATTCTGAGGTATATCTTTGACTTAGGAATGGACTTCTCCAAATCTAGGACATTGTGTGCAATGGTCCCAACAAAGGGTTTTAATCTATTATTGGAGATTTTAAAGAAAATACTGTAGGATGACGCAATCATCTCGACGCATTCATCTCGATTCCATGGCTCAAGTCAACGCATTCTTCAAGATGATGCAAGCTGTCTCAACATCATAGTTAGCGCTCGTCGTAGTCTAGCGCCGTAGTAGTAATCTCGACGCCTTTGTTCAAGTCGATGCTTTCATCTAGTTGATGCATTCATCTCGCGCCATTGTTTAATTCGATGCATACTGTCTCCACGTTAGGTCTAGCGCCTGCGATAAGTTAGCGAGCGGCGGTAGTCTTCTTTGAAGAATCCGTCAAGACAATAAGTCTTCTCGACGGCACCGTTGAGACTACATTCATCTCGACACAATGGTTAGCGCCAGCGGTAGCACTAGCGAGCGGCGGCAGTCTTCTTGAATGAATCCATCGAGATGCTAAGTCTTCTCGACGGTACCACTGAGATGGCATTCATCTCGATGCACTGACTAGCACCGGGGGTAGGACTAGCAGCCGGCGGTAGATCCCTGAGAACAAAATTCTCGACGGTTTCACACCTGTAAACCTGCACACTATTCCCAGTACATGTATGATCAAATATAATATGGGATTTGATATTGTCAAACTAAAGAGATGTAAAACGCATGTTCCAACACTAATTTTGCTGGTATGCATGGATCAAGCAAGATGTTAATATCTGCTATCCAAGTAGTCAAGGCAGCTCGGAAGGACGCGAAGTCGTGATTCGTGCTAGTGGAGGCGGCAAAGCCTAAGCCCAGTTTGAGTGACGTTCCTGTCGTATCGGAGTATCCAGATGTGTTTCCAAAAGGTCTCCCTAGAGCGCCACCTCAGCGAGAGATAAACTTCACAATAGAGTTGCTACCAGTTGCCAAGCCTGTATCGCGCTCTCTGTACCGTATAGCTCCAAAGGAGATGGCAAAATTAAAAGTTCAGTTGTAGGAGTTATTAGAGCAAGGCTATGTACTCCCAAGTTCATCCCCTTGGGGTGAACCAATCCTCTTTGTGAAGATGGACGAAAGTTTGCGTCTATGTATAGACTACCGTGAACTGAACAAGTTGACGGAATAAAACAAGTATCTGAGTTCAAAAATCAATGACCTGTTCGATCAACTGGTTGGATCAATTGTGCATTCAAAACTGGATTTGAAATCTGGGTATTACGAGTTGAGAATTAGGGAATGTGACATTCTAAAGATGGTGTTTAGTACCCGCTAAGGGCACTATGAGTTCACAGTGATGACTTTTGGCTTGATGAATGCACCATTGGTATTCATGGATCTGATGAACAGGACTTTTAGAGAGTGTCTTGACCGGTTTGTGATCATCTTTATTGATGATATACTTGTGTATTCTCAATCAAAAGAAGAACATGCGATTCATTTGCGGGTAGTTCTGGAAACCCTGAGAAGGAGTCAGCTATATGCCAAATTCTCAAAGTGTTAGTTTGTCTAACCTCGGTGGCATTCCTTGGTCATGTAGTTAGTGGAGAGGGTATTGCAGTGGATCTGGTGAAGATAGTTGAGATCCAGGAGTGGCCAATTTTGACGATAGCAGCTAAAGTCAGGAGTTTCCTTGGGGTTGCCGGCTACTATCGGCGCTTCATGGAGAACTTTTCGCAGATAGCTCTTCCTCTCACAACGTTGACAAGGAAGGATCAGAAGTTCATTTGGTCACCAGCGTATGCACGAGCTTTTGAGGAATTAAAGAGTCGTCAGACCATGACACCGATTTTATGTCTGCCAAGTGGTACGGAAGGCTATGAGATTTACAGTGACACGTCAGGGAGTGGCTTAGGGTACATTCTTCTTCAGAATAGTCAAGTGATTGCTTATGGCTCTCACCAGCTAAAAGTGCATGAGAGGAAATTGTTGGATCGGTAGGCGCCCTTAGAGGGGGGGGGGGGTGAATAAGGGTTTTAAAAACTTTAGTTATATTTTGTAATACTTGAAATAATAAGAGATCAAAATAGTGATTTTGAATAAAGATCTAAATTGTTTTATAATAAAAGAGATGATAATAAACAATTTAGAGAAATGAAGAACAAATCATTTTTATTACAAAAAAGGAGAGACGTGATTACTATTTAAAAATGCTTACAAAATTTTTATTTCAATGACGCTAGAAATCAGAGCAAAATATGAAAGACTCTTTTTGTTTTCTATACCGACTCGTATCCCCATGAACCGGTTGGCTTTAGCCGATCCTTTCCCGGATACGGCCTCAAGCCGCTCTAGCCAACCCTTCCCCGGATATGGCCTCGAGCATCCCCTAGACCTAACCTAGATCTAGTCACCAACACGAGGCGAATTTCTGCCCTAACTCCTACCCAAACCTAGTCGCCAACACGAGGCGAATTTACTACACGATTACAAGAAAAGATGTGAAATGAAAAGACAATTATATAAAAACTCCCTCTATGTATTTCTCTTGGAGAAGTAGACGAAGACGCAGAGTATGATCGTAGTCGATGCGGTCTTTCGTCACGATGATGATGCGTGTTGAAATCTTCTCCACGGATCTCCTTTAGTCTTTATGGATTTGTGGGAGTATCTCTCTGAACCTTCCTCTCTCTGTTGTGGCATGAAGCTCTGGAATTCTGGATCTCAATAGGATGAAGAAGATGAAGCCACGATGTCCTTTTTATAGACTCAGTGCTACCGCCTGCGCTAGTGCTACCGCCGACGCTATCCCATATTAGGACACATTCTGCGCGGCAGAATCTTCAATCGGAGGAAACAATTCTCTCTTGCCTACTGTGCTCCTCGCTATCGCCTGCGCTATCAGATACCACCTGGCGCTATCTCCTTCTATAAGTTCTCCCGGCAATTGCGCTTAATCCAATATTTCGTCGAACGAGAACTCGTCGAACTCCGCTAAAAGTTTGTCGAACAAAAATTTCGTCAAACGAGATTTCGTCGAACGCCACTAGGAGTTTGTCGAACGAAATTTTTGTCAAACACCGTTATGAGCATTTCGTCGAGCGCCGCTAACAGTTCGTCGAACGACAGCTAGCTTCTGCGCTAGTACTATCGCCAGCGCTAGTAGGTGTTTTGGATTTGATAGCTCAACTTTGGGGGCAACCTTCTAATGTAATCCTTGAGTCATGTGGACTTTGTTATCCTAACACACTTAAACACACAAGATCAAATACACATAGGATTTTTTATTCTCAAACCTAGGAGATGCGGAAGACCATGTTCCAACAAACTCCCTCTTTTGATAATAACAAATCCATTAATGATAAATCAGAGCATTAATATATAAGCATGAAGAAACATTCTTGTGTGTGTGTGAGAGTTATGACTTAGGATAATTTTTGATTTTAGCATATAGAATTGCTCCCCCTACATACATGCTGCCCCCTAAGTGAATGCTCTCCTAATATGTAAGCTATCATCTTAATTAAGCATTATATTTTGATAGCAGAATAATATTTATCATGTTAGTTCTCCCCCTTTTGTTATTAGCAAAACCGGGTAAGGTGACACCACTTAAAAATTGATAATAAGATAAAAGCATGATCAAGCTTGTAGAGAGAAGGAAATGATAAGGAGTTTTAGAATACTTGTCATTTAAATAGATCAGAGTTTGAGTATTACAACATTTTCATAAATCAGAGTTTGTAGCATAAACAAAATGTAATGATTTCCAAGTAGCTAAACTACCTAGACAATATGTCTACACCCTAGCCCCGTACTAAGTGACGGATGGGCATGAGGAGCTGCATACATGCCGTAGGTTGGGGTGTTAGTCCCATATGCAAACACTAGACAAAACTCAACCTAGCACTCTTTCCTCCCAGTGCATGAAATAATGTTATCAGAAAGATAGTACTACAATGTTATGTTAATTCATAATTTCAAAACATACTAAACATTGTAGAAAGCATTCTAGGTTATCTAGTGCCTTTCATAAATAAAGAATAGTATAGAATTTGCATTAGGATCCAATACTCATGAGAAGAAGTGTTATGGAAGATAATGATGTGCACATAAGTGTATTTTTGAGTAGAGTAAACAAATGTTTTAATCAAAAATACAAGTAATATGTAAAGTAAGAGCACCATAAAACACAAATAATTTTACTTCCACAAACTTCAATGCACAAAAAATGTACAACTACCAAGGTGCTTTGCACACACAATGCTCATTAAGACTTATCAGGGTGCAAAGTAGTGCTTGGGGGATCACATAATTTTATTCTTCAATATTGATTTTTATTGTGATCCGGTGTACTTAAGAATAAGTGGTTTTTATTTTGAAAGAAAGTTATGGTTTGCACAAGATACTTTACTATTCTTTCCAAGGTGCTCAACCTCACAACGCTTATTTAGACTTATCAGGAGGTTCAAGTAGTGCTTGGTGGAGTTATCTTTGTCACTTTATTTTTTGATCTTTGTTTTGTACAAAGTTCTCCGAATACAATTGTTTTGCAAACCAATAGAATTTATGAAAACATAACAACTTTTTTCATAACCACTTTTCTTAACTTTTAAAAGTGCAAATAAAAGTAGTGTAGGTATGATACTTGTGCAATTTTAATTCATTGTACTAATACAAAACATACACAAGCATTCTTAGATTAAACACATATGTAGGCAATGCCAAAATAAGTGAGTGAATAAGGATCATTATCAAACATAAAACATTTCCTCATACTTAGAGGCATGCTAAGCGTAGTTCTACACAACTTTTACAATATAATTGATGCACATATTATTAGATATATGATGCGTGTCGGCAAGTGCACCGGTCGCTGTCAAGTAATAATTGTGGAGAATAAATTCCCCGGATGTCGGTCTCTTGAGGAATGCAGGATGGGTGAACGAATCGCGCAGTGATGATTATTACACAAGCGTTCAACAAACACAAAGAGGGGTTTTTGGTTGGTTTTCCTAATCTTAGCAATAACAAAAGAAATGCGGGTCGAAAACACCGCTTCGCAAAGTGAGGTGGATGCAACGGCCGCGATGCCGTGCTTCGTGAGGCGGATGAAGTGAACTCAAGTGCGAGAGGGTGAGGGTCGCAAACACCTCTTCACAACCGCCGTTAGCTCTTGCTAACACGGGTCAAACACCTTGCGTGCGGGCGCGAGTGAGTGAATGAGAACGGAGTGAATTACAACCAAACCATGAAGAATAACAAAGAGACATTCATTTAAACAAATAACATCTCAATATTCGAGTTTTACACGGTTCAAAGAGTACAACGAGGAAAGAGGAAAGAAATAACCGATGTTGAAGACTAGCGGCCGTTCACGGCCGGAATGGTAGGTTGTCGGGCTACCTCCGGACTCGGACGGACAATGCTTCCGGCGTAGAGAGTTGTCACGATCTCCCTACGTGCTCCGTCGTCTTCGACTTTAGGTTTCTTCTTCTTCTCACCGAGCGGAATGAAAGAATGCTTGCTTGGAGGCTTGCGGATGATGGAGAACACTCACGGATAATGGAGGAAGTCTTAGAATGGATGGAGGAGGCTTCCCTTTGCGTAGGAGATGAAGTGGAGGCGTCCCAAGGTGGTGGTCGGCGGCGTACGGAACAGGAACCCCGCTCCCGGAATGAACGATCCGCCCTAAAATCGCAACAGGCGTTTAAATAGGCGCTGGATTAAATACTGCGCACGATCATTGGCGCACGACCAGTGGTCGTGCGCACTGGAATTCTGCGATCGTGCGCACTGCCTGGGTGGAACCTGCAAGATACGAAATTATAAAATAAAATGTTCGCACGACCAGTGGCTCACGACCGGTGGTCGTGCGCACTGGAGTTGATGGTCGTGCGCACTGGAGTTGATGGTCGTGCGCACTACAGCAAACAGAACTCGGAAATTAAATGGTAAGTGTGCACGAGCAGTGGCGCACGACCGGTGGTCGTGCGCACTGTCGTTGATGGTCGTGCGCACTGCACCAAACAGAACTCGTGAAAAAAGGTTAAGTGCACACGATCAGTGGCGCACGACCAGTGGTCGTGCGCAATAGAGCCGGTGATCGTGCGCAGTGTTCCTGTGCAGAATTGCACCGGAAGCACCTGTACGACTCCTGTTCCCGCACAACCACAGATCTAGCCACTGAAAGTGGCACTTAACAGCACAAGAATACTACTAAAGACAAAAAGCACGAAAATCACACCAAAGTGGGCCAAGATGTGCACCTAGCATGGATTATCAAATATAAACTATAACAAGGCTAAAGTGCGGAGAAATGACTAAATAACGGCCCGGATGAGTCCATAAATGTGTATATGATCAGGACTCATCAATATATCAAAGCATGATAAAAACAATGTTCAAAGTAGTTTGAAAAGATAAATTGCAACATTATAATAGATTAAATCATGCTTGATTTTCTCAATGATGTCCATACAGTATTTTTGATATTTTTGAAGAATAATTTTTATTTTAAGTTTGAACTCATAAGATTGATCTTGGACTTCCTGAGGACTACCTTATGAGAGGTTCGCCCGGTACTAGGTGATATGATGGGATGATAGCCAAATCACTGTTTCGCAAGATACATGTAAATGGAAAAGTTAAGTTCAAAATAATAATTTTTGATATTTTTTTTGTTTTATATTTTTGTAATTGATTTTTGCTCTTAGAAATAGAATTTAAACAAATGACAAAAAACCATAAAAAAAGGCAAAACATATTTTTTGGTAATTTGGCTTTTGTATTTTTGTATTTGATTTTTCAAAAAATGTAATAAAAGCAAAAGTGCAGAAATGAATAGTACACATAGATTAATATATTTTTAGGGATTTTTCAAAATTTTAAAAATTCATAAAAACACATAGGTGCGCTAGCGCCGGTGTTAGCACTAGCGCGGGAAACAGTACCCGATTTTTGATGATTTTGAAATTTTTCTTTGTTGATCTTGATTAGTTGTCCAAACAGTAGTTTCATGCTGAAATTTCAGATTTTTAGGAAATGTCTAGATAGTGCAAATTTCATGAAACATTAGCGATTTTGTATATGACTTTACCAACTAAACTTTGCATGAGATGACATGAATGAACAAATCAAATATGCATGATTTTAGTGATTAACCATAATGTTCATGCACAGGAATACCATGGGTAAGCCCTAGATGAGAATACCCAGCCGGTATGTCTTGGTAAACATATAAAGCCTAACATAAACACAAATATTCTTTAGGCGACAATGTTAGTATGATAAGTTTGAGATTAATATTATACCAAGGTTTGATAGTGTTTCAACTTATAGACCTAGAATGGAGTGACGATTCTATTTGATTTGATATCAAGATGATTCAAAGGTCTAAACTAGAAATAAATCACAATACACACATAATACACCAACCATGGTAAAATAATTATAATATCAATTGTCATCATATAATTCAAATGGATGTGATAGAAATAGTTGTTTTTAGAAGATATTAGATGTGAGTTATGATATATGATTTTAGAGAATTTTAGCAACGGACATCAATAGATCATGGTGGTGCGAGTGGCATCAATATTCATTATGAAGATAAATTCTTTTAATATATTTTAGTGATTTTATTTTATTTAAGAATTTTGAATATAAATATATGTGATTTTTGATAGGTGAACAATAGTGATGGTTTTGGTCATGTTTGACATCAAGGAGTGAACACAATATTTTTTTTTTGTGAACAATGACAACCATATTGAGAGTTGAGCTTTTATTTAGATCTTGAACTTTCTTGTAGATTATGTTATTTCTCTAAACCACTTGTTGTGAAGGCTAAAAAGCTTAATAGCCTAATGACTTGACTTAATTTTAAAATATCTTATAGCAAATTTAGAATTTGATTTATATGAATAATAAAAGATATTTATAGATAATGAATATGAGAAAGATAGATAGGTCATCAAAATTAGATATGACTTTTGAATTTGATCAATTTGATAAACATATTAAGCTTTTAAGAGATAGGATCATATTTTCAATACTATATAGGATGGCCATGACATGATAGTTCAAAAAGGAAAACAACAAGAAAAATTAAAAAAGAACATTAGCACATCATGAACTAGAAATTTGTATATCTTATTTTGAAAAGTTTCTACTTCATGCATTTGATGATACCTAACGAATAAGAGTTTTAGGTATCCAAAGGGGACCATGTGGGATGATTCCATTGGGTACCCAAATATAGCGAGATGGATTTTGGGGAGACAAGTACGAATGGACCCTTTCAAGTGAAGTTTGTGTTTCATCTTTAACTTTGGGTCTCCATTCAAATCTTGGTTTAACATTATTTTTAGTTTTCAAATTTCCATAATCATTTATTTGAACATTTGAATCAAAAAGGTTTTTGAATTTATAATTCGAAGGAAATTTGTTTGCATTTAATTTTAGGTTGGGAGAAACATGATTTTGTAAATTATGGTGATTTTGATTTTGATTTACAAATCCTTTATGTTCCTTACTCCCATTTTTAAACTTAGGTAAGATGTTCATATTCATATTCAACTTGTTTTTAGATATAGTTTGATATTGTGAATTTGTATTTACAATTTTCATAAGAAAGTTTATTTTTGATTTTAATTCATCATTCTTAATCTTAAATTATGTCTAGCTTTATTATAGGCGATTGTGCTATTTGTAAGAGTTGAAACAATTGAATCTATATGATCTTGATAGTTATTTCTATATTCATCAAATGTTTCATCCATCTCTTTAATTTCAATTTTATAGTCTTTGCACTTAGCACAATCATTTATCAAAGATGAGTTTTCTAAAGATAATTTTTCATTTTGTTCTTTTAGAATTAATAGTTCTTTTTCAAGTCCCTTGTATTTTTCTTTTAAATTATTAAATTCTAAACAAGGTGTAATAGTTTTATTCAAAGAGACATGGGTAGGACTAGATGAATTAGCATTTGATTCTACTTTAACTTTTGCTTTTAAACTTTTATTTTCTAAGCGCAATTTGCAATTCGTAGTTTTTAATTTCTTAATTTTGCGCTTTGTAATTTGCAGCAATTGTAAAGTAGAAATAGAATTGCAAACAATAAGATGATTTGATTTCCTGACAGTGCTTTTGGATGCTGTGAGATTTAAGCAGGAATTTTCTTTGTTGTTTTCATCTATTTGGCATTCTTCTTCCATAGATGGGATTTCTTCTTCTCTTTTATTTGATGTGCACTTCATCGATCCGTCATGAGAGGAGCATTCTTGAAGACCTGTGCAAGCTTGCATATTCTCTGGTTCTTGCGATTGTTCCATACCTGTAGAAGGAGAATCATACATTTCTTCAAGAAATCTCCATACTTTGTATGCACTAGAAAAACAATATATTAATTTGAAAATGTCTTGAGAAAAAACACAAAAAATATAATGCATAGCTTTTGCATTTAGGTGATGCTCTTGTTTATTTGATTCGTCTGTTGGTCTAACTATTGCTATATCCCATGCATTGATATCTAAACTTTTAATAAATTTTTCCATTAATAATTTCTATCCTTTATAATTTCTCCCTTCGAATAAATGTGGTTTAAGAGATTTTTCTTCTTCATAAAAATTTACCCCACTAGTAGAAGCGAGATCATGAGACTCCATTATTCCCGGTTGTTAAGAAGATTTGGAATAACCAGCCTCTGATACCACTTGTTGGATCGGTAGGCTCCCTTAGAGGGGGGGGGGGGGGGTGAATAAGGGTTTTAAAAATAATAGTTATATTTTGTAATACTTGAAATAATAAGAGATCAAAATAGTGATTTTGAATAAAGATCTAAATTGTTTTATAATAAAAGAGATGATAATAAACAATTTAGAGAAATGAAGAACAAATCATTTTTATTACAAAAAGGAGAGACATGATTACTATTAAAAAATGATTACAAAATTTTGATTTCAATGACGCTAGAAATCAGAGCGAAATATGAAAGACTCTTTTTGTTTTCTATACCGACTCGTATCCCCACGAACCGGTTGGCTTTAGCCGATCCTTCCCCAGATACGACCTCAAGCCGCTCTAGCCAACCCTTCCCCGGATATGGCCTCGAGCATCCCCTAGACCTAACCTAGATCTAGTAGCCAACATGAGGCAAATTTCTGCCCTAAGTCCTACCCAGACCTAGTCGCCAACACGAGGCGAATTTACTACATGATTACAAGAAAAGATGTGAGGTGAAAAGACAATTATATAAAAACTCCCTCTATGTAGATCTCTTAGAGAAGTAGATGAAGATGCAGAGTATGATCGTAGTCGATGCGGTCTTTCGTCATGATGATGATGCATGTTGAAATCTTCTCCACAGATCTCCTTTAGTCTTTATGGATTTGTGGGAGTATCTCTCTGAACCTTCCTCTCTCTGTTGTGGCACGAAGCTCTGGAATTCTGTATCTCAATAGGATGAAGAAGAAGGAGCCACATTGTCCTTTTTATAGACTCAGCGCTAGCGCCTGCGCTAGTGCTACCGCCGGCGCTATCCTATATTAGGACACATTCTACGCGGCAGAATCTTCAATCGGAGGAAACAATTCTCTCTTGCATACTGTGCTCCTCGCTATCGCCTGCGCTATCGGATACCTCCTGGCGCTATCTCCTTCTATAAGTTCTCCCAGAAATTGAGCTTAATCCAATATTTCATCGAAAGAGAATTCGTCGAACGCCGCTAAGAGTTTGTCGAACGAAAATTTCGTCGAACGAGATTTCGTCGAACGCCGCTAGGAGTTTGTCAAACGAAATTTTCGTCGAACGCCGTTATGAGCATTTCGTCGAGCGCCGCTAACAGTTCGTCGCACGGCAGCTAGCGCCTGCGCTAGTACTACCGCCATCGCTAGTAGGTGTTTTGGATTTGATAGCTCAACTTTGGGGGCAACTTTCTTATGTAATCCTTGAGTCATGTGGACTTTGTTATCCTGCACACTTAAATACACAAGATCAGATACACATAGGATTTGTTATTCTCAAACCTAGGAGATGCGAAAGACCATGTTCCAACAAAAATATATGGTCCATGACTTGGAGTTAGCGACTGTGATATTTGCTCTCAAATTATGACGGCATTACTTGTATGGCGTGAAGATCAATATCTTTATTGACCATAAAAGCTTGAAGTACCTGTTAGACCAGAAGGACTTAAATATGCGATAGAGAAGGTAGATGGGGTTCCTGGGGGACTACACTTTCAAGATACATTACACTCCCGGGAAGGGAAATGTGGTCACGGATGCATTAAGTCGGAGGGCTTCTGCGCAAGCTAGCTGGATTCAGATGCATGATGCACATCTGATTAGTGACTTGGAAGCCTTGGAGATTTCCTATGTGGATAGAAACTCTAATGCGAGTGCATACTTAAATTGGACGGAGGTGCAATATGACCTCGCGGACAGAATAAGACAGGCTATGGAGCTTGATTCAAGCATGAAGCACTATATGGCAGAGACTGTGGATGGGTCTGCTGTTGAGTTTGTGTTTGACGATGGTCTTTTGTGGAAAGATAGTGGGTTGTGCATCCCGAATGTTGGCAAACTTCGGGAGGAATTGATGTATGAAGCACACTTCACGAAGTACTCAATTCACCCAGGGAGCACAAAAATGTACCAGGACAAGAAAAAGCTATTTTGGTGGCCAGGTTTGAAGAAGGACATAGCTTGTGAAAGCGGAATGTCAGAAACCTGGTGGGTTCCTGAATTCGTTACCTATTCCGGAGTGGAAGTTTGATGATATTTCTATGGATTTGGTGTTTGGCACGAGAGCGATTTCGTTAGGGTAATCGTGGACCGTTTAACGAAGGTGTCGCATTTTATTCCAAATCGGGGGGACGATTCAGTTGAGAAATTGGCAAAGCTATACATTGATAGTATGAGATTTGATATTGTCAAACTAAAGAGATGTAAAATGCATGTTCCAACACTAATTTTGCTGGTATGCATGGATCAAGCAAGATGTTAATATCTTCTATCCAAGTAGTCAAGGCAGTTCGGAAGGACGCGAAGTTGTGCTTCATGCTAGTGGAGGCGGCAAAGCCTAAGCCCAGTTTGAGTGACGTTCCTTTCGTATCCGAGTTTCCAGATGTGTTTCCAAAAGATCTCCCTGGAGCGCCACCTCAGCGAGAGATAAACTTCACAATAGAGTTGCTATCAGTTGCCAAGCCTGTATCGCGCTCTCCGTACCGTATAGCTCCAAAGGAGATTGCAGAATTAAAAGTTCAGTTGTAGGAGTTATTAAAGCAAGGCTATGTACTCCCAAGTTCATCCCCTTGGGGTGAACCAATCCTATTTGTGAAGAAGGACGGAATCTTGCATCTATGTATAGACTACCGTGAACTGAACAAGTTGACGGAATAGACCAAGTATCTGAGTTCAAAAATCAATGACCTGTTCGATCAACTGGTTGGATCAATTGTGCATTCAAAATTGGATTTGAAATCTGGGTATTACGAGTTGAGAATTAGGGAATGTGACATTCCAAAGATGGTGTTTAGTACCCGCTAAGGGCACTATGAGTTCACAGTGATGACTTTTGGCTTGATGAATGCACCATTGGTATTCATGGATCTGATGAACAGAACTTTTAGAGAGTGTCTTGACCGGTTTGTGATCATCTTTATTGATGATATACTTGTGTATTCTCAATCAGAAGAAGAACATGCGATTCATTTGCGGGTAGTTCTGGAAACCCTGAGAAGGAGTCAGCTATATGCCAAATTCTCAAAGTGTTAGTTTGTCTAACCTCGGTGGCATTCCTTGGTCATGTAGTTAGTGGAGAGGGTATTGCAGTGGATCTGGTGAAGATAGTTGAGATCCAGGAGTGGCCAATTTTGACGATAGCAGCTAAAGTCAGGAGTTTCCTTGGGGTTGTCGGCTACTATCGGCGCTTCATGGAGAACTTTTCGCAGATAGCTCTTCCTCTCACAACGTTGACAAGGAAGGATCAGAAGTTCATTTGGTCACCAGCGTATGCACGAGCTTTTGAGGAATTAAAGAGTCGTCAGACCATGACACCGATTTTATGTCTGCCAAGTGGTACGGAAGGCTATGAGATTTACAGTGACACGTCAGGGAGTGGCTTAGGCTACATTCTTCTTCAGAATAGTCAAGTGATTGCTTATGGCTCTCACCAGCTAAAAGTGCATGAGAGGAAATATCCGGTCCATCACTTGGAGTTAGCGGCTGTGATATTTGCTCTCAAATTATGACGACATTACCTGTATGGCGTGAAGATCAATATCTTTATGGACCATAAAAGCTTGAAGTACCTGTTAGACCAGAAGGACTTAAATATGCGACAGAGAAGGTGGATGGAGTTCCTGGGGGACTACACTTTCAAGATACATTACACTCCCGGGAAGGGAAATGTGGTCGCGGATGCTTTAAGTAGGAGGGCTTCTGCCCAAGCTAGCTGGATTCAGATGCATGATGCACATCTGATCAGTGACTTGAAAGCCTTGGAGATTTCTTGTGTGGATAGAAACTCTAATGCGAGTGCATGCTTAAATTGGACGGAGGTGCAATATGACCTCGCGCACAGAATAAGACAGGCTATGGAGCTTGATTCAAGCATGAAGCGCTATATGGCAGAGACTGTGGATGGGTCTGTTGTTGAGTTTGTCTTTGAGGATGGTATTTTGTGGGAAGACAGTGGGTTGTGCGTCCCGAATGTTGGCAAACATCGGGAGGAATTGATGTATGAAGTACAGTTCACGAAGTACTCAATTCACCCAGGGAGCACAAAAATGTACCAGGACATGAAAATGCTATTTTGGTTGCCAGGTTTGAAGAAGGGCATAGCCCTTTACGTGGCAAAATGCAAGATTTGCGCGCCTGTGAAAGCGGAATGTCAGAAACCTGGTGGGTTACTGAAGTCGTTACCTGTTCCGGAGTGGAAGTTTGATGACATTTTATGGATTTGGTGCTTGGCTTGCCGAAGTCGCAGCACGAGAGCGATTTTGTTAGGGTAATCGTTTACCGTTTAATAAAGGTGTCGCATTTTATTCCAAACCGGGGGACGATTCAGTTGACAAATTGGCAAAGCTATACATTGATAGTATAGTACGATTGCACTATGTGCCCCGTAGCATCGTTAGTGACCGAGATGGGCGCTACACTTCGAAAGATTGGAGCTTAATCCACCAACTGTTGGGTACCAAGCTGAAGTTTAGCACTGCCTTTTATCCTCAAATAGATGGGCAGATTGAACGGACCAATAGGACAATAGAGGTGCTCCGCATGTGCGCCTTAGATTTACGTAAGAGGTGGGAAGATCATCTCTTTATGATTGAATTCGCTTACAATAACAGCTACCAAGCATGTATAAAAATGGCGCCCTTCGAGGCCCTTTATGGTAGAAAGTGTCATACCCCCTTTTCTTGGGCAGAAACAGGTGAAATGAAGTTGTTTAAGAGAAGGGAAGTTGAAGATGCTACTTTGACTATTCGAACAATCTGGGAGTGGTTGTTGGTTGCGCGGGATACGCAAGCAAAGTACTACAACTCTAAGCACAGAAACGTTGAGTTCGCTGTGGGCGACTGGGTTTATCTCAAAATCAAACCTTCCAAAGGCGTATCGAGGATTCGACGCTTGAGAAAGGTAAGTCCGAGGTACCTTGGACCATTTGAGATAGTGGAACGTGTTGGTGAAGCTGCCTATTGGCTCGCTCTTTCGACAGAGTTGAGCGGCTTGCATGATGTGTTTCACATATTTGTGCTAAGAAAGGCTATCCAAGAGCCTAATCAAGTGCGTGTGGAAAATCAAGTGCTGGTCAATGATGGGATAAACATGAAGGTCACGCCTATTCGCATCGAGGACACTGATGTCAAGCAGCTGCGGAATTAATTGATCCCAGTGGTCAAAGTCCGCTGGAACAATTGCGGTCGTGAGGAACTTACGTGGGAACGAGAGCAAACCTTGCGCGAGGAGTTCCCCGAGTTGTTCCATTAAGGTACAAATTATGTTTTTGTATCGTTTCAAGCTTTTCTTATATCTGGAATCTCGGGACAAAATTTCTTTAAGGGGATGTGGTTTGTAACACCCAAATTTTCCCATAATAGAAAGAAAAGTAGTCTAAGTTCAGAGCTACTACCGGGCGGTAGGTGTTACCGCTGGCGGTAGTGGTTTTCTAGATGAACCATCGAGCTGACTGGTAAAACCGTCTAGATAACTGGATGAACTGTCGAGATGACTGGACAAACTGTTGAGATGACTGGATGAATCGTCGAGATGACTAGACAAACCGTCGAGATGCTAATGCCATTCGTCAGAGCTAATGCTTGCGGTAGGTCCATGATGCAGCGTCAACTTCCTTAAGCGGTGAGCAGATAAGCTCCACCGCCTAAGACACTACCGCGGAGCGGTAGTACAACCGCAGGGCAGTAGCTGCGGGGATTAGATTTATTAAATTAAATCATGGCCATCCATTTCATTTGGACTGGGGATCCTCTGGGTGAGGTGTGCCTCGAATTCCTTAAGAGCTGAGAGGCTTTGGTTTCTCTCATTATTTCTTTTATAATCTCTCTCTCTCTTTCTCTCTCTCTCTCTCTCTCTCTCTCTCTCTCTCTCTCTCTCTCTCTCTCTCTCTCTCTTTCTCTTCAAGAAAGCTCTAAAGGAAAAAGAGAAAGGAAGAAGGAAGGAAGAAGGGGAAGGTTGTATTGTAATTAGCCCTTGTATCGATAAGAGCTCTTGATCGCTTGTGCCAACGTTAGATCCGCAGAGAAGACACTTCTATCCGTCTTAATAGTGATTATATGGCACCAAAACGGGCATCAAGGGTAATGACTCTCCTTCTGAAAATTTGACATGCTAGTCATTTTATTGGCATAGTGGTAGGAAGATTTCAAGTAATTAGTGGATAGGTTCTTCTAGTGGGTTGATATTGAATATCGCCACGGAAATTGCATATAGAGTTAGGATCATGGTACGAACATAAGCCTGTTGTCTGAAGCCCATCTGGACAGGTTAGGTATAGATTGGTGATGATTATTGCTAACCGGAGAAGACTCCGAGGATATATACTGTGTTTTTGGGTTCTGAGTACTGTGACGTGCTGCAGGATGTTCTGGCGGTGATCTCCGGAAAATATCCAAAAATGGTGGCAGATTCATTGCTCTGCTCCTACCGCCCAGTGGTAGTCCTACAGTTGGCGGTAGCGCCTAGTCGAATCCAGCGAGCAATCTATGCTGGGATGAAGCTTAAGTCATGGGGACTGGGTGCGTAGTACCAGAAAGCTACATGCCTGCAATTGTAGAGCACAGATGGGGGGAAATTGAGTTATGTCGTTAACGCTAGGCGGTAGCCTTCCTGCTGGCTGTATCTCCTAGGCAGCAGGTTGTGAAGCAGAAGGGCTATTGAGCCAAGTAGTGCTTGGGGTATCACATATTTTATTTTAATGTTGAGACTAGTGATCCGGTGTACTTAAGAGTAAGTGGTTTTTTAAAGAAAGATTTGATTTGCACAAGATACTTTACTATTCTTTCCAAGGTGCTCAACCTCACAATGCTTATTAAGACTTATCAGGAGGTTCAAGTAGTGCTTGGTAAAGTTATCTTTGTCACTTTATTTTATGATTTTTGTTTTGTACAAAGTTCTCCGAATACACTTGTTTTGCAAACCAATATAATTTATGAAAACATAACTACTTTTCTTAACTTTTAAAAGTGCAAATAAAAGGAGTGTAGGTAAGATACTTGCGCAATTTTAATTCATTGTACTAATACACAACATACACAAGCATTCTTAGATTAAACACATATGTAGACAATGCCAAAATAAGAGAGTGAATAAAGATCATTATCAAACATAAAACATTTACTCATACTTAGAGGCATGCTAAGCATAGTTCTACACAATTTTTACAAGATAATTGATGCACATATTAATAGATATATCAAAGCATGATGAAAACAATGTTCAAAGTAGTTGAAAAGATAAATTGCAACATTATAGAAGTTCTAAATAATAGATTAAATCATGCTTGATTTTCACAGGAAAATCCATACAGTTTTTTTGATAGTTTTAATGTTTTATATTTTTGTATTTGATTTATGCATAAAAAATAGACTTTAAACAGATGACAAAAACAAAAAGGCAAAACATATTTTTGTATTTGATTTTTCAAAAAAATGAAATATAATCAGTAGTGCAAAAATAAATAGTACATATAGATTAATATATTTTTAAGAATTTTTCAAAATTTTAAAAATACAGAAAAACGAATAAGCGCTAGCGCCTGCGTTAGCGCTAGCGCGGGAAACATTACATGATTTTTGATGATTTTGAAAATTTTGATTGATGATCTTGATTAAGTGTCCCAATAGTAGTTTCATGCAGAAATTTCAGAATTTTAGGAGATGTTTTAGATGGTTAAACATTACAAAATTGTGTTTATGAATGTGTTTTAACACGAAAGATCTAGGACACCTAACTCAAGTCGTAATAATCGAAATCTTGCATCGGGAAGAGGTTTAGTAAATGTGTTAGCGAGTTGAGAGTCTGTGCCAATGAAACTGACTTTTACATGCTCTTTCTTAATGTGATCCCTAATGAAATGATGACGAACATCGATGTGTTTGGATCTAGAGTGGTGTACGGGATTATATGTGAGGTCTATTACACTTTTGTTGTCACATTTAAGATCAATGTTTTTGAGATTAAATCCAAAATCCTCTAGAGTTTGGCTCATCCATAACGCTTGTGCACAATAACTAAGTGCGATATATTCAGCCTCTATGGTGGAGAGTGCAACCGAAGATTGTTTTCTACTAGACCAAGCAACTAATGAGGGTCCTAAAAAGTGACAAGTACCGCTAGTGCTTTTTTGATCTAGTGAACAACCGGCGTAGTCCGAATCGGAATAGCTGTGGAGTGTGAATGAATCATTGTGTGGGTACAATAATCCTACTTTAGATGACCCTAATAGATAACAAAAAATACGTTTTACCGCTTTTAATTGAGATTCTTTTGGATTGGCTTGAAAGCGAGCACATAAACATACGACAAACATTTTATCTGGTATAGATGCACTTAATTAAAGAAGAGATCCTATCATTCCTCTATATAACGTTTGATCAATGGAAATTCCAGATTCATCCTTTCCTAGTTTTAACGAAGCACTCATAGGAGTAGAGGCTTGTTTAAGATTTTCAAATCCAAATAGCTTAAGCATATCGTGAACATATTTTGTTTGTCAAATAAAGATACCATCAGTTTGTTGTGAGATTTGAAAACAAAGAAAATATGATAGTTCTCCTACAAGACTCATTTCAAATTCATTTTTCATTACTAAGACTACTTCATTACACAACTCTTCATTAGTGGATCCAAAAATGATATCATCAACATATATTTGTAAAATAACTAGATCGTTATTATTATGCTTTATGAAGAGTGTGTTGTCAGCACTTCCCATAACATAACCGTGCTTTAACAAAAATGATGTAAGTCTATCATACCATGCACGGGGCGCTTGTTTTAAACCATAAAGCGCTTTTTCTAATTTGTAAACATGATTAGGAAATTTTTCATTTATAAAACCTGGGGGTTGTTCTACATAAACTTCTTCTTTTATAAAACTGTTTAAAAAGGCACTTTTAACATCCATTTGAAATAATTTTATTCTTTTAAAACTCGTAAATGCCAAGAATATTCGTATAGATTCTAAGCAAGCAACGGTTGCAAAAGTTTCTTCAAAATCTACCCCCTCGATTTGAGAATAACCTTGAGCAACTAAGCGTGCTTTATTTCTTATAATCCTAGATTTACCATCTAATTTATTTTTAAAGATCCATTTTATGCCGATAATTGGATAATTAGATGGTCTATCTACTAGATTCCAAACTTTATTTCTTTCAAATTGACCTAACTCTTCATTCATAGCCAAAAACCAAAATTCATCATTTAAAGCAGTGGAAACGTTTTTAGGTTCAATTTCGGAAACAAAGCAAATATTTGAAAACGTTTCATGAAGAGAAGATCGAGTTCTTAGCCCAGTAGAAGGTTCCCCAATGACTAGCTCTTTTGGATGATTTTTTGAGACGTTCAAAATGCTTGGAGGTACATATTCATCTTCCTTGGACTTCTCCTCCTCTTCTTTGGAAGGTTCCTCTTCGTCGTACTCCAAAGATGGCAAAGGTTCATCATTTGTACCTGTAGGAAGCTTTTTTGCAGGCGGAATAAATTCATCAAATTTAACATTAATAGACTCTTCAACCTTACTCAGTCTTTTGTTAAATATTCTATAGGCTTTACTGGTTGAAGAATATCCAAGAAATATTCCTTCATCACATTTTTAATCAAATTTTCCTAAAGAATCTTTTGTATTAAGAATAAAACATTTACATCCAAATACTTTAAAATATGATATGTTAAGTTTCTTTTCATAATATAGTTCATACGATGTGAGATTTAGTGATGGGCGAAGCATGACTCTATTCATTACATAACATGATGTGCTTACGGCTTCGGCCCAAAAAGACTTAGGTAATTTATATTTAGATAACATGGTGTGTGCTAGTTCTTGGATTGCCCTATTTTTCCTTTCTACAACACCGTTTTGTTGAGGTGTGCGTGGAGCGGAGAACTCATGCTTAATACCTAACATTTCATAAAAAGATTTAAAATTTTCATTTTCAAATTCACCTCCATGATCTGAGCGAATGCATTTTATTTTTAAATCTAGTTCATTTTGAATACGAGTACATAATTTTGAG
The DNA here is from genome assembly GCA_033032865.1 of Dactylorhiza incarnata. Classification (NCBI taxonomy): domain Eukaryota; kingdom Viridiplantae; phylum Streptophyta; class Magnoliopsida; order Asparagales; family Orchidaceae; genus Dactylorhiza; species Dactylorhiza incarnata. The sequence goes on along the minus strand of JAWHQI010000009.1, from coordinate 9,577,632 downwards.
AATTCGCAAAACGCATCAGATTTGGAAGAGAGAAATAAAGTCCAACAATATCTTGAGAAATCATCTATTAGAATGAAAGTGTATATTCTACTACCAAGACTTGCGGTGTTAACGGGACCAAAGAGATCCATATGAGTTAATTGCAAAGGTTTTGAAGTAGAAATTTTGTTTTTGCTTTTAAAAGATGATTTTGTAAATTTTCCTTTTTGGCATGGAGAACATAGTGAAGATAAATTTCCATTTAACTTAGGCAATCCTCTAGTCAATTCCTTTTTTGCTAGTTTTAAAATGAGCTTTGTACTAGCGTGACCTAAACGTCTATGCCATAGTTCTAATTCATCATTTTTGGTTATAAAACATTTTATAGATGATTTGGAAAGATCATGAAACGAAACTATGTAAACATTGAGAATTCTATGTGCAGTTAGTAACACATCTTTTGTTTTAGGATTAAATATTTTGCAAAGATTAGTGGATGATTCAAATAATACGTCTAATCCTTTATCACACAGTTGACTTATAGATATTAAGTTATGTTTTAATCCTTTTACATAAAGAACATTTGAGATAAGAAAGGATTAGTTACCCACTGTACCTACTCCCATGATCCTTCCTTTACCGTTATCACCAAACGTTATGATCCCTCCTTTCTTCTTTTCTAGGCAAAGGAATTTTGCTTTGTTGCCCGTCATGTGCTTGGAGCAGCCTGAGTACAAGTACCGCACGTCCTCCATTTCCTTAGCCTTCCTACAAATCTAGAGAGAAGATGGGAGTAAAGATCCAGATACCCAAGAGATACCACCCATAGAGTTAGTGGATTTCTTAGGTACCCAGATTTGTTTTAACGATCGTTGTTTATATTCCTGTAATAGCTAGACGTGTGTCCAAACTTTAAGACAATTTGCACACGAAATAAAGGGGGTTGAGACCCTTTTCTGAGTTTCTACATTACTCTTATTGGATAATGTTTGAACTTTAGAAAAAATATGAGATTTTTTAACTGTTGAGCTACCGCCGACGTTAGTGGCTAGCGCCGGGCGGTAGGGCTCACTTTGATATCCGACCCCAAATTCTTTAGAACCATAACATTGGTTTCCCAAAATCATATCCAAGGATTTTTGACTAATCCTGATTTTTTTATGGCTATATTGAGGTCATAATTTTGTTTTTTAAGAAATGTATTTTCTTGTACAATCATAACACATTTATTTTCAAATCCCTTTTTGTTATTTTAAATTTGTAAAAGAGAGGTTTTTAGTTTTCTCTCTAAGTCCCCCTTTTCTTTTGCAATAGTTTTGTTTTGTGAGAGGGCCTTAGAAAGAGAAACTTCAAGTTCTTTTGTCTTAAATAAAGAGTGCTCACACTCTTGACATGAAACCTTTCTCTTTTCAAGGGAAATCAAATCTTTTGCGAGCTTATGATTTTCTTTGATAATAGATTCATTTTCACGATTTAATATAATATTATCTTTTATACTTTGGTCATAGGATTTGCAAGTTAGAACAAATTCATCATAGAGTTCTTCGAAAGTAGGAGGAGTTACCTCAGTGTTGCTAAGAACACTGGTGTCATCATCGTTGCTTTTTGCCATTAAGCATAAGTTTGCTTCCTCCTCGCTACTTGACTCAGACTCGTTTGAATCTTCAGAGGAAGAATCATCCCAAGTTGCGGCTTCCAGTACTTTCTTTTTCTCTTTTGCTTTGTATTGTTCTTTTTGCTCCTTTTGATACTCTGGGCACTGGCTCCGAATGTGCCTGGTCTTTCTGCAGTGGTAGCGCTCCGGTGGTGGTCTTTCTTCTTCATCTTCGCTTCCTTTTTCTTTCCTTGATGAAGAGGAAGATCCCTTTCTTCGAGCATCCTTTTGCAATTATTTTCGGAATGTGTTCCTTCTTTCCGGATTCCTGATGAACTTCCTGAAGTTCTTCACCAGGAGACCCTCTTCATCTTCATCATCATCTTCGATGCTCTCCTTCTTTGATTTTAGTGCTAGCGCCTTTTTCTTTGGCTCTTTGTTGTATTCATCGTGTTGAATCTAGAGTTCTACCTCATGGGTTTTGAGATTCCCAATAAGGTTCTCGATCTGGAGCGTTCTTAAGTTGTGCGACTCCGAGATGGCTGTTACCTTTGGATTGAACCTTGGAGGTAAAGAGAGAAGAATTTTCCTCACAAAGTCCCCATCTGAGTAGATCTTTCCAAGTGCCTTTGAAGCATTAACAATCTTGGTGAAGCGAGTGTACATCGAGTTTATGTCCTCTTCGGTATCCATCCTGAATTTTTCATATTCAGATTCCAGTTGAAATAGCTTTGCATCTTCCACCTGCGATGTACCTTCAGGAGTAACTTCCAATTAATTCCAAATATCATAAGCAGTTATGCATGCAGAAATTCTATTAAACTCAGTCCTATTTAAGGCGCAATATAAAGCGTTCATTGCTTTAGCATTATTTTTACACCTTAGTTTATCGTTATCATCCCATTTATCTTTAGGTTTTAGTAATGTCGCCTCTCCCACTACAGTTGTAGGAGGAGAGTACCGAACTTCTACCATGTTCCATACTTCTACATCCATGGTCATAAGAGAACACATCATTCGATTTTTCCAGTAGTTAAAATCTGACCCAGTAAAGAGAGGTGGTCGACTAACCCCTTGACCCTCCGGAAAAGCGAGATCATGAGACGCCATTATTCCCGGTTGTTAAGCCGATTGGGATAAAACCTAGCTCTGATACCACTTGTTGGATCGGTAGGCGCCCTTAGAGGGGGGGTGAATAAGGGTTTTCAAAAACTTATATTATATTTTGAAAAAGCTTTGAAATAATGCGAGATTAAGACAATGAGAAGTCAAGTAAAACAATTGAAATAAAGTAGAGACATGTTTTATTAATATGAAATAAGGTTTTACAAAAGTTGATTTCTATAACGCTAGAAATCGGTGGCGAAGAATAGTAGACTCTTTTTGTTTTCTATCCTGACTCACATCCCCACGAACCGGTGGCCCTAGCCTATCATTCCCGGATTCGGCCTCAAGCCGCTCTAGCCAACCCTTCCCCGGATATGGCCTCGAGCACCCTAGACCTAACCTAGATCTAGTCGCCAACACGAGGCGAATTTCCTCACTAAGTCCTACCCAGACCTAGTCGCCAACACGAGGCGATTTCTCTAACCGTTTACAAGAAATATGAAATGAAAATAATTAAAACTCCCTCTTGATGAACTTCTGAAGTTGGAGACAAAGATCCACTGTTGAATAAGAGTTGTGGAAGCGGACTTCATTTTGATCCGGCGTGAAGAGATTCTCCTTCAGAAGTTTTTAGAACTTTGGTAGGACATCAACTCTCGGCCAAGCCTCTAAAATTCCAGCACTCAATCTCTCTCTCTGATGTGCATAAGAAACGAGAGAAGAGGGGTAATATTTATAGCCTTAGCGCTAGCGCCTGCACTAGAGGTACCGCCGGCGCTATCCCATTTTAGGACATATTCTGCGCGGCAGGATCTTCAATCCGAGGAAATATTTCTCTCTTGCCTTCTGTGCTCCGCGCTATCGCCTGCGCTATCGGCTATTGCCAGGCGATATCCCCTTCTATATGTGCTCCCGGAATTGCGCATATCATCGCTAGCGCCAGGCGCTAGGTGATATCGCCGGCGCTAGTAGGAGTGTTGGATTTGATGGCTCAAATTTGGGGGCAACCTTCTTATGTAATCCTTGAGTCATATGGACTTTATTTTCCCGCACACTTAAACACACAAGATCAAATACACATAGGATTTGTTATTCTCAAACCTAGGAGATGCGGAAGACCATGTTCCAACAAATCAAAGAGTTTGGTTTCATCAAAAATAAAGATGAGCCTTGTATTTACAAGAGAATTAGTGGGAGCATAGTTGTCTTCCTGATACTGTATGTAGATGACATACTGTTGATCAGGAATGATATTCCAACCCTTCAAGTTGTTAAGAACAACCTAGGGGACTTCTTTTCTATGAAAGACTTGGGCGAAGTGACTTATATACCTGGTATTAAGATCTATAGAGATAGATCGAAGAAGTTGCTGGGTTTGACCCAAAGTACATACATTGACAAGGTGCTGAAACGGTTCAGCATGCTTGAGTCCAAGAAGGGATACTTACCCATGTCTCATGGTGTGAGTCTCTCCAAGGACCAGTTTCCTAAATCTTTGGAAGATAAGGACCGCATTAAGTTGATTCCAAATGCCTTGGCAATTGGATCAATCATGTATGCAATGTTATGTACTCGACCCGATGTTTCCTATGCTTTGAGCATGACAAGCAGATATCAGTCTGATCCCGGTGACAGTCATTAGATAGCCGTCAAGAATATCCTAAAGTACTTGAGAAGGACTAATGATGTATTCTTGGTGTTTGGTGGAGAGGAAGAGCTCGTCGTAAAGGGTTACACAGATGCTAGCTTTCAGACTAATAGGGACGACTCAAAGTCTCAATCAGGTTTTGTATTTTGCCTTAATGGAGGAGCTGTAAGCTGTAATAGTTCCAAGCAAGAGACAGTTGCCGATTCTACGACAGAAGCCGAGTATATCGCTGCAGTAAATGCGGCGAAGGAGGCTGTACGGATTAGGAAATTCATCGGCGAGCTAGATGTAGTTCCTATCATTGTTGATCCTGTAGTTCTCTACTGTGACAACAACGGTGCAATTGCCCAAGCTAAGGAACCTAGATCTCATCAGCGCTCCAAATACATACCTCGGCGGTTCCATCTCAATCGAGAGATTATCGGTCGAGGAGATGTGAGCATATGCAGAGTATCGACTGAAGAGAATATTGCGGATCCACCGATGAAGCCTCTTGCACAGAGAAAGCATGATGATCATACTAGATCAATTGGTATTATATACTTGAATGATTGTCTCTAGTGGGAGTCTTGCGGATTATATTTATGTTGGCTGTTATTCATGTGATGAATAGAGTATTTCATATTTCATTTTACATTTATGGGAAGTTCTTTTATTATGTCAACTGTTTCTATATGATAGAATAATTAACATAATAAATGCCCTTAGAATGTTCGCTTCCATAGAGTTTCAAGTACGTTACTTGAATGTGAGGGCCTATGTTTATTATAAGCTTCATTATTAAATAGTCCCTGGTCTATGTATCATCAAAGAAGCTAAGGGCAATAATGGTATAATTAGACTAGCATGTGCATTGACTGATGACCAGTTCTCACAGGTCATGATATTGTGATATCAAGGCATAACATGGGTACTTGTTAGTGAACAAGTTGTACTGGACAGACCCACCAAAATACTACTTTGTGGATTGTTATATGAATGTGTCACAAGTATGTCTCATTTGGCAATGGTGTTTGTGGTTCTTCGACCTGAAGTCACATCATTCATCAAGTGAGGAAGAGTATACTTTGATGCCATCAAAATTCTTCCTTGAAGAATGTTGATGATAACAATGGTTATTGGGTATGCTATGATTCATTTGGATGTTTGTGTGTGGACAGATATGGGATTTGTCCTCCTCTATGACATGAGTTACATCCAAGGGCCCCTTGATGGAATGAGACTGAGAAATGCATGGCCATGCATGGTTGAGTCAATATGGGATATTGAGCTCACCAATTTCAGACAGTCTATTCTAGATCAGGAAACTAGGATTGAATAATTATGAGGGTGACATGGTCCATTCCTTTAATTCTATCTGGATGTAATGGACAAAGAGATGTGACAGCACTGGTATATTGGTCAAGACAGGCTTATTGACTTATAAACTCTTATTGCTTGGGTAGCAATGATGTATTGCTAGATGTCGCTTATTGTTTGTGAGACTTTTGTTGATACTTTGAGATCAAGTGGGAGACTGTTGGTTTTTTCAAGGTGATCTCAAAGCAATCAAGTAGTTAGTCTTGCTGCCAATGCAATATGAGCCTATAGGGTCGCACATAAGAGTGTTGGAGAAGTTGGATGAAGGATTATGTTGGCCTTACTCGTATTGGATATGAGTAGAGTACCAATCTTGTAGCTGATTGGAGTTGCGTCGAATTTAACTCGACGTTACGTCGAGATTTTCTCGACGTGTTGTACCCGACGTTGCGTCGAGATTGTCTCGACGGATGTCTTGTACTCAATGCTGCGTTTAATTACACAACGATACAAGTTGTATTCGGAGCTGTGTCGAGATCGTCTCGACGCTGCATCGAATTACCTCGGGATACTTGTACTCGACGTTGCATCGAGATTGTCTCGACGTTGCGTCGAATTGTCTCGACGCTGCATCGAATAGTCTCGATGTTTCTTGTTGCACTCTGATTAATCCTCTGGTCTGCAGACAATGTGTTGTATGCCCTGAGTATAAAACAAGAAGCGATTAGGTTTCCTGGAGATATATCCTTTCGTAAAACTATCAGGACCAAAGCGGAAGTGTTCCGCATAAGTCTCGATATTCTGCGAGATCGCCACCGCCGCTCCTTGTCATCGAACCTAGCAGTTCGTGGCAGATACAAAGGACATTCTTTTTCCATCCCAGATCTAGTTGGACAAGAATCATGGGGTTCTCCTTTACTGTGTGCATTCCTATAGAGGTGCTGATCCATTACAGTGATTGGAACTCAGAGTTTAGTTTTTGGGATCAGATATTGGAGCATCTTGGTTGAGTGTTGACTCGATCCCTTTCAGATATATTGCAATGCCTTGCTTTATTTACTTCTTGATTCATGAAATCGCAAGATCTGAAACTCTTCTAGGTTGTTCTTGTTTTATTTCCGCTACTCATATATGTTATGCAGTTCATTTGTGAATGAAGAAGAAAACCCTACATCTTAGAGAGACTCCGACTCTATTTATGTAAACGATAGAATGTCCATTCATAATTTAGCGGACTTCGTCGAAGGAAAATGTTGGAACAACCCTATTACTGATTTGGTCTAGGATCACTATCTATTATTAGGACTCAAGTTGACCCCATTGTATAGTCTAAGGGTCAAGGTCTAAAGTTGTCTGAGTTAGATAGATCTTAGGAAAATTCCAAGTTTCTGTGTTCGACGAACATCTTTCTGCGTTCGACGAACTCCTTCCTGAGTTCGACGAACGTTGTGTTTTAGTTCGACGAATTTGGTCCTCTGCTCGACGAATTCAGTCTTCCAGCCAGTTCAACAGATTCTATTCTTCAGATCGACGAACTCCAGATTGAGATCGACGAACTCAGCTTTGTGTTCGACGAATTTGTAACTAAATGTTCAGTTCAATGAAATCAGCACTCTGCTCGACGAACACAAGCTTCCTGTTCGACGAATTTCTTCTACAGCTTGAAAATTTCTGAAGAATCAATTCTATTTTTTCTCTGAACTCAGATCGACTAATCAACAATGGATCTATTCAATTCTTTTGGACTTATTCATTATCAGATAAGTCAAGATTTGATCTTTCCATTTATTATATTTCTTTCTATTCTCTTCTTTCCAGAATGTAGCCGTTGACAAATTGGAAAAGGATACTTTCATGGAAAAGGAAAAGGAATTAAAGTGTAATTGCTAAATCAGATTGCAGTCCCAAGAAAGATTTAATTCAGATTATTCTATTCCTTAACCAGAAGATTTGAATTTCAAATCAGATACATATACCTATGAAAAAGTTTGAAAAAGATAAGACCAGAGAAATAATACTGTAGAGAGAAATTCAGAAAGTCAAAAAGAATTACAGAGATCTTCTTCCTCAACAACATCATTTTCATTCTCTGAGAACAACAAAACAATCTTCTCTTTGTTTCAGCTGCTGGTTCTTAATCTTCAAAGAGCAACAATAATCTGAGAAACATTCTCTCAGATTCATTTGCTATCAAGGAAGATATTTTACATCCAAGAGGAGGCTCCATCTATCTGTCAAATAAATTCTATCATACAAGGGGAGCTTCACAACATAACAATCCACTAGTTTTCTCTCAGATCTTGTTGACAGAGAAGAACTTCATAAACACCTTTTTTGTTTATCTTTTTACCCCATCTTGTACAGGGTTCTAACTCCCTTCAAAAGTTAACTTTTGGTGGCAGTGCACCTGATCAAAAACCTATGTTTTGGTTTGAGCACCGGATCAAAAGCTCAGTGGTGTTTGGCCACCTGATCAAAAATCAAAGTGGTGATAGGGCACCTGATCAAAAACCTAGTGGATTCCTACCAAGGGTGGTAGAAGAGTAGATGTACCCAGATTGATTGGGGAACTACTATAGATCCTTGTGTCTGCTATGATTGTGTTTTTCTTTCTGTACTGTGCTGTGATTTTTGTTTAGCTCTTATACTCACTCTGCTACACATATATATCACTATTTAATTCCGCTATAAAATAAGTTAAAACTTTCAATACTCTATTCACCCCCCCCCCCCCCTCTAGAGTATAGCTAAGATCTAATACCTCACTTTCAATTGGTATCAGAGGTTGGTTGATTGATTACACAGGCTAACACCTGAATCAAAAGATCAATTAGATCTTAACCTATTCTAGAGTTTTCTTTTTCTAAAAACTCATGGCACAGAACAAAGATTACTCAAGCACAAGACCTCCTATGTGCAATCTCAATAAGTTTGCATTATGGAAGGCAAGAATCAAATTGTATATAAATTTTATTGATGGAGATATTTGTAATTCCATTTTGACAGGACCTCCTACTCCATCAGCATCAACAAGTACTGAAGCAACAACCAACACTAATGATGTTCCACCTCCTGAGTGGATTGATGCTTAGAAGTAACAAAGAAATGCAGATGCCAAAGCAATGAACATATTGGCACAAACAATGTCTGGTGATATATTCCAGAAGGCTGTGGACTGCACCTCAGCCAGGGATATCTGGAATTCCCTAAACAACATGGTTGAAGGATCTGCAGATGAGAGAAAGGACAGAAGATCTCATCTCATCTCCCAATATGAGAACTTCAAAAAGGGAGAAACAGAAACAGTTGCAGACATGTACAACATACTCAGTCTCATCATCAATGAACTGAAGTCTTTGGATAAAGTGATCTCAATCACTGAAGTGAATGATAAGAACCTAATGTGCTTCCCCAGCACATGGGACTCAAGGATCATACCAATCAAGGAAGCCAAAGCCTAAATGAGATCTCTATTGAGACCTTATTAGGCAAATTGAATTCCTATGAGCATCTTATCAAGTCTAGAGAAGCTGAACAATCTACCTCCTCTCCAGCCACCAAAAAGGAGAGAAGCATTGCTTTCCAAGCAACATAAAAGGAAGATAAAGCTCCAGGAGAAATGGAGTTTATGAGCCTCCTAGCCAAAAGATTCTACAAAATGGCTAGAAAGGACCTTAGAAAGAAGGATTACAGATCAAGAGAAAAACCAAGGTATGACAAAACAAACTCTAAAGAAATTATTTGTTTTGACTACAGGAAGCCTGAACACATTCTACCTGAGTGTCCAGAAAATCAAAATGACAAGAGAAAAAATGAAGAAGAAAAGAGGCACTCCAGCAAGCCATCCTCCTACAAATACAAACACAAGGGAAGAGGCTTTGTAGCTGAAACATGGAGTGATACTGAGTCAGAGTCTTCATCCAGCTCTTCTGAAGATTAAGATGATACAAATGAAAAGGATCAATGCTTGATGGCTGTTTATGACTCATGCAATGATTCAGAACATGAATCATCATCCAGCTCTAGTGATGATGAAGATGATGCAGATGAAAGAAGTTTCTGCATGATGGCTATCAATGCTTCAGGAAATAATTTAGATGAATCAGAATCTGATAATGACAGTGATCAGGTAATCTCTACCTTTGATTTTAATTCAAATGATTTTAAAACTGAATTCAAAACTCTTTGTTTAGATTTAATTAAATATGAGAAGGAAATAATTTCCCTCAGAAATAAGTTGGTTGAAATGAATCAACTGACTGAAGATAATGTCAATCTTAAGAAAGAACTGGCTGCCTCCAAAGAACATATTGTTCTCATTGAGAACAAATTATCTGAGGCTAAAAAGTTTGAAGAATCCCTCAATGGGAGTAGCATGAAACTGATGGACATCACAAGCACTTTGAATGCCAGACTAAATGGCAAACTAGGTTTGGGTGCATCATCAAGTCAGCCACATCTTCTTAAGAAAAATATTTTATCTACTCCAGTAAAGTTCATTTCTGCCAAGAGGAAAGAGGCAATAGAAGTAGGTAAGAATACCACAAGCAAGGATGTTAAGAATAAAGGAATTAAAAAACATTCGTCGAACGGCGCTCGACGAAATCACATGAATTCGTCGAACGGAGATCGACGAACACTGAAGACAAATTTTCAGTACAACTACTATTCGAACGGCGCTCGACGAAATTACTTCAATTCGTCGAACGATGATCGACGAACTCAGCCATGTTCGTTGAACAGAAAATGTACTGAATTTCAAAAGAATTCTAATTCTCCACATACTAAAAATCCCTTTACTGAGTGGATTATTCCTCCAAGGAGATATCATCCACAAGGCTATAAGGATCAGCCTGATATGTCTTACATTTCAGATTTTTGTGGTATGACAAAAGGACCCAAGATAGTCTGGGTCAAGAATCACTAGTTTATTTTCTGTTGTGTAGGTACAAAGCTATCCACACATAAAGGAATATTGGTATTTGGATAGTGGTTGCTCTAAGCACATGACAGGAAACAAGTCCAACCTAAGCAATTACAATGCAAAGCTTGGAACCAAAGTACTTTTTGGAGACTCCAACTGTGAATAACCAAAGGATTTGGAAAAAATCAAAGTTGGAGCAGTTACCTTCAAAGAGGTAGCATATGTCAAGGGTTTCAAGCATAACCTCATTAGCATAAGCCAGCTATGTGATGAAAGTTATCAGGTAACTTTTAATCATTCCTTATGTCACATTACCAATAATAAGAATATCAATGTGTTATCTGGTATTAGACATGGAAATATTTACTTAGTCAATTTTGACTCTGCCAATTCAAACATTTGTTTATTTAATTCAATAAGTAAAACAAATGAATCATGGCATAAAAGGCTAGGACATATTAACCTTAGAACTATCTCTAAGCTCTCTAAGGACAATCTAGTAAGAGGACTGACTTCTGGTTTATACAAGAAGGAAGGACTCTGCAGGGCATGTCAACTAGGTAAGCAGACCAAGAGTAGTTTTAAGTCTTTATCCAAGAGTGATTCACCTAGGATTTTATACTTACTGCATTTGGATCTCTTTGGACCCACTGCAACACAGAGTCTAGGAGGGAAACATTACACTTTCGTTATTGTAGATGACTTCTCTAGATTCACTTGGGTGTTCTTTCTTAGGAATAAGTCTGACACCTTCAGTGTTCTGACAGACTTTCTCAGGTCCATCAAGATTGAGTACTCTACTCTAGTTGCATTGATCAGAAGTGATCATGGCACTGAGTTTGAATCTCTTCTGATGAGAGAATTCTGCAGAAAAGAAGGGATCAGGCAATGTTTCTCTGCTCCTAGAACTCCTCAACAAAATGGGGTAGCTGAAAGGAAAAATAGAACATTAATTGAATCAGCAACTACATTGCTTACTGATGCTCACTTGCCACTCTCCTTTTGGGCAGAGGCAGTGAACACAGCAAATTATGTGTTGAACAGAAGTCTGATACACAAACTTAAGCGTAAAACACCCTATGAATTACATAAAAATAAAAAGCCTAAGGTTATCTATTTTAAGATTTTTGGTTGTAAATGCTATGTGCATAACAGTGATAAGAAATATCTAAGAAAATTTGAAGCAAAGGCTACTGAAGGTATATTCCTTGGATACTCTCTTTCTAGTAAAGCATATAGAGTTTATAACAAATCAACTCTTAAGATAGAAGAGTCCACGCATGTTTCTTTTGATGAAACTAACATATTGAATGAGGAGAGGAATACCACCTCTACAAGAGACATTTTGCAGGTACCAGCTCTATGTGAAGAGCTTAATGGATTGAATCTACAGAAGGAAGACTCTCTACTCCCATCAACTCAAACTATTGAAAACAGTGTAGAAGAAGATAATCCAGAAGATCTTGTTGATAATTCAAATCAAGTGACAGCTGATCAAATCCCTCAAGAGGAAAATCTTGCTGAACCCATTTCAACTATTGATCACATTACAGTTAGAGATCATCCAATATCTCAAGTTATTAGAGACATCTCAGCAGGTGTTCAAACAAGGAATCAACTCAACCAAAATCAGATGCATACTTATTTATTATCGCAGATTGAACCTCAATCCATAAAAGATGCATAATAAGATCCAAATTGGATTCTTGCAATGCAAGAGGAATTCAATCAATTTGAAAGGAAAAAGGTTTGGGATTTAGTTCCAAGACAAGAGGGCCATCCAGTTATTATCACTAAATGGGTCTTTAGGAACAAGCTAGATGATCAAGGCTTCATAATCAGAAATAAAACAAGATTGGTAGATCATGGATACTCTCAGGAAGAAGGAATTGATTATGAACAAACCTTTGCTCATGTTGCAAGACTTGAAGCCATCAGGATATTTCTTGCCTTTGCTGCTTTCAAGAAATTCAAAGTATATCAGATGGATGTGAAGAGTGCATTCTTAAATGGAGATATCAAATAAGAAGTATATATGGAACAACCACCAGGTTTTATCTCCCCAACTCACTCTTCTTATGTTTTTAAGCTTAATAAAGCTCTCTATGGTCTCAAGCAAGCTCCCAGAGCATGGTATGAGACCCTAGCTAATTTTCTTTTAGAGAACAAATTCTGTAGAGGCAATGTTGATAAAACTTTATTTTTTAGGATATATAAAAATCAAACCTTACTAGTTCAAATTTATGTAGATGATATTATATTTGGCTCTACTGATTCAAATTTATGCAAAAGGTGTTCTGACCTAATGCAATCCAAATTTGAAATGAGTAGTATGGGTGAGTTATCTTACTTCCTTGGCCTTCAAGTGAAGCAAACTCCTAATGGCATATTCATATCACAATCCAAGTATGCTAAGGAATTAGTGAAAATATTTGGTATGTCTGATGCTTCTTCTATGAAAACACCCATGCCCTCCAATGCTGTTGTAGACAATGATGAATCAGGGAAACCCGTTGATCAAAAAGTATATAGAGCAATTGTTGGCTCTTTACTTTACTTAACAGCTAGTAGACCAGACATAATATTTGCAACATGCATTTGTGCTAGGTTCCAAGTTAACCCCAAAGAATCTCACCTTATTTTATTAAAAAGAGTTTTGAGATATATAAAGGGTTGCCCAAATCTAGGACTATGGTATCCAACTGCATCAGAATTTGAATTAACTGGATTCTCAGACTCTGATTATGCTGGATGCAGAGTAGACAGAAAAATCCCATCAGTAACTTGCCAGTTCCTTGGTGATAAGCTTTTGTCTTGTTTTGTAAGAAATAGACATCTGTGTCTACATCAATAGCTGAAGCAGAATATATTGCTGCTGGCAGTTGCTGCTCACAGATTTTGTGGATACAAAATTAACTTCTAGACTATAGTATCAACTTAAAGAAATTAATTATATTTTATGACAATACTAGTGCAATATCTATAGCACAAAATCCAATACTCAATAGTAGGACTAAACACATAGAAATTAGGCACCACTTTATCAGAGATAATGTGGATAAAAATAAAATTTGCCTACAATTTATTTCCACTGACTTACAAAGGGCTGATATTTTCATTAAACCCTTGGATGAAAAGAAGCACATCTTCTTTATAAATCAACTAGGAATGATAGATGGAGATTCAATAATTTAAAAATTATATTTTTACTTATCCCATCATTTCGTCGAACGGAGATCTACGAAATTTAGTCGTTCGTTGAACGGAGATCGATGAAACCTATTAAATCCAGAGATCGACGAAGTCAGCTCATTCATCAAACTGAGATCGACGAAACATTATTCTTCATCGAACGCAATTTGATGAAGCCCAATGACTCTTCAACTTCTGATTTTCTTAGGTTTAGCCGAACCCCGTTCTACGAAAGCTCGCGCCTTCTCTGATCTCTCTCTCTTAAAATCAAAACTTTGATTTCTTTTCATCTTTGCGCCTACCGAACTTGCTCTTGCCTCCCTCCAATTCCCTTACACTAGATCTTTTTCTCTTGTAGGTATAATGACAATCTCTCAATCAGTAATCTCGTCGATGAAGTTCGATGCAGTCTTTGACATTGATATGGAATCATTTGCTCGTTCTGACCAAGTTTTCAAAGACATTCTTTAACTTTTTGAAGAACTGCAACTAAGGAAGTTCATGACCACTAGGATCAAGCTACTAGTTGCAGAAATCAAAGAATGGGTACATTCTATTGAGTTAATGAATGAAACAACAATCTCAGGAAGTATTTCAAGAAACCAGGTCCCTTTTTCACCAGAAGTTTTAACAGATGTTTTTTGTTTGATGAATGGTAATGATGAGTTGGATATTATTTCTGATGAATTTAACATTGCATTGGATAAAATGGGTCACTCCACTGGAAACCCTAAACATCTTCTGAAGAAGAACTTGTCAGTTGAATACAAATTCATGGCTGACGTAGTTGGCAAGGTTTTACTAGGAAAAACCTATGCTCATGATTACATTCCCAGGCACCAATTTCTGTTGATGGTGGCCTTGGTGGAGAAGAAGCAGTTCAATTGGGGATTGATTCTGTTTGAATCAATAAAGAAGAAGCAAAGCAAATTCAGTGCTTGCTATGGCAGAGTGTTAGGCATTGTTCTTCAAGAGAAATGCCCAGACCTGTTGGTGTCACCAAAGGTCTTCATAAATGCAAGCAAGAGGCTGACTCCAGCTCTCTTTGGCAAGTGGGAAAGAGTGATTCCCAAGAGCACTCCAAGGTTAGAGTCTTCCAGGCAAGCTTCTGAAAGCACCAGGACTGATACAGTCACTCCTTCACCCCTTCCAGAAGTTCCTATTCATGAATCCTCTACTCCTGTCCCCTCTCAACCTCTTCAGCACACCTCTCCTGAAGAAGTTCCTTATTCCTCTTTGATGTCTTCTCCTCGTCTCCAGACAAATCTATCTAAATATTTTCCATCATCATCCATTCCAGTTGATGATTCTCTTCCCCCTCTTGATTCTCTTCCCCCTCCATCTTTTGACCTCTTAACCCCTCCACATTCCCCACCTCAATCTCCCATCCCTGAAGATATTCATCCACCCATATGAAATGCTACTAACATCTTCCTACCCTCCTCTATTCCATCCTCTTCTATCCCAGCACCATCATCTTCTCAACATACACCTGACCTTGTGTATGTTGATTTTTCCTCAATTGCTGACCAGATTTCCTCCCATATCTCTCCTAAGCTAACTGCTCTTCTTGATGAGATGTTAGGTCCAGTTCATCAGGCTATCTCTGACCTATCTTCTAAACTTGCATCCTTCCCTACCTCCTCATCCTATGTCCCTTCTTCTAGGGGCCTAGATTCTGGTCTCCCTGAAACTAGGCAGGGGGAGATGCTTGATGAAGAAGCTCCAATAAATGCAGGTTCAGATATGGTTATTGAGTTTGAAGCAGCTCCAGTTTTGGATATAGCAGAAGCTCCAGTTATAGCTCCAGTAAATAATATTTCTATTAATCCCTCAATAAATATTATTTCTTTATTATCAAAGTTCATTTCAGTTTTCAGCAGGCTGCCTAAGCCTCAAGATTATTCAAAAGCTATAGTTCCCTATACAACTCCCATTGATTCAGCTTTGCTAAAGAAAGTTATCAAAAGTTTTCCAGTTCAGGTTCCAGTTCCAATTGTAGGTTCAGAAGTAGTTGGCTTGGTGAAATCACCTCCAACATTTGTTTTTGATGATTCCCCCCTTTCTCCTCCAACATTTGTGTGTGATGATTCTCCTCTGCCATAATATATTGAGCAAGATGCTCTTAAAGTCATTGATGATCTGTATGATAATCTTGATCAATTTTCTGATGATGATGATAGTGATGATTCATATGATAATTCTTCAAAGAAAAGAAAGTCCAGAAGCAAAGCAAGGGCAGTTCCTAAACCTCCCTCTTGTACAAATGATACTCCCTATTACATCTTGCATAACATTACCCTCACTAAGGATTCCCCATCTTGGATGAGATTCTCTAGAAATGAGAATAACATGAGAAAGAAAATTAAGAAATCAGGATTCTATTCAGATAAGGCAGTTAAATTTAATCATCATCCTCCTCCTCCTCCTCTAGCAGCAGGATCAACAGGGATGTCCTCCTCATCTTCTCAGAAGCCTCCTCCTCAGCATTCAAGAAAATCTGAAGATAGTCATAGAAGCTCAAGTGGCTCTCATAGTTCTAGATTAGCCAGAGCTCCTCCCTCAGGATCTGCCAGAGCTCCATCCTTAATGTACAAATATCATGTTTCTGATGGCTCTTTGCACAGAAAAAGAAATGCTCAAGACCAACCTTCATATAAGGCCAGTGAAATTGATGAAAGGCCTCCTTCTCCAATCAATCCAGAATCAGAAAAGAATGCCTACATGGCTAGATTTAAAGAATCAATTGCTACAGCTCAGATAAATAAAGCAAAAGCAGAAGGCACCTCTTTAATGCTGAAGATTATCTAAGGTTGCACCCAGCTGTAGTGGTTCCTCATGCCTCATCTCAAACCCTGCTGGGAGCTAATGACCTCTATATGAGTAAAACAGAATCTGAGAACCCAAACAGACAAATAATATTCAAGCTCTCTTCAGAGTAAAGCTCATAAGTATTTGGTTTTGCTTATTTCTGCTTTCAGTGTAAAGTTTCCTAAACTTAGAGTACTATATTTCTTATCTGCTGAAATGAAATTTAATTTCTGTCAGATATATTTGCTCTATGTATATTGTTTGTTTTATTATTTGATTTTGACAAATAGTATCCTAACCCAAATAGGGGAAGATTGTTGTAACAACCCTATTACTGATTTGGGCTAGGAACACTATCTATTATTATGACTCAAGTTGACCCCATTATGTAGTCTAAGGGTCAAGGTCTAAAGTTGTCTAAGTTAGATTGATCTTAGGAAAATTCCAAGTTTCTATGTTCGATGAACATCTTTCTGCGTTCGACGAACTTCTTCCTGAGTTCGATGAATGTCGTGTTTCAGTTCGACAAATTTGGTCCTCTGCTTGACGAATTCAGTCTTCCAGCCAGTTCAATAGATTCTATTCTTCAGATCGACGAACTCCAGATTGAGATCGATGAACTCATCTTTGTGTTCTATGAATTTGTAACTAAATGTTCAGTTCAACGAACTCAGCTCTCTGCTCGACGAACTCAAGCTTCCTGTTCGACGAATTTCTTCTTCAGCTTAAAATTTTTTGAAGAATCAATACTATTTTTTCTCTGAACTCAGATCGACTAATCAGCAACGGATCTATTCAATTCTTTTGGACTTATTCATTATCAGATAAGTCAAGATTTGATCTTTCCTTTTATTATATTCCTTTCTATTCTCTTCTTTTGAGAATGTAGTCGTTGACATATTGGAAAAGGACACTTTCATGGAAAAGGAATTAAAGTATTATTGCAAAATCAGATTGCAGTCCCAAGAAAGATTTAATTCAGATTATTCTATTCCTTAACCAGAAGATTTGAATTTCAAATCAGATACATATACCTATGAAAAAGGTTGAAAAAGATAAGACCAGAGAAATAATACAGTAGAGAGAAATACAGAAAGTCAAAAAAATTACAGAGATCTTCTTCCTCAACAGCAGCATTTTCATCCTCTAAGAACAACAAAACAATCTTCTCTCAGTTTCAGCTGCTGGTTCTTAATCTTCAAAGAGCAACAATAATCTGAGAAACATTGTCTCTCAGATTCATCTGCTATCAAGGAAGATCATTTACATCCAAGAGGAAGCTCCATATATCTGTCAAACAAATTCTATTAAATAGGGGGAGCTTCATAACACAACCATCCCCTAGTCTTCTCTCAGATCTTGTTGACAGAGAAGAACTTCATAAACACCTTTTTTGTTTATCTTTTTACCCCATCTTGTACAGGGTTCTAACTCCCTTCAAAAGTAAACTTTTGGTTGCAGGGCACCTGATCAAAAACCTGTGTTTTGGTTTGAGCACCTGATCAAAAATCCCAATGGTGATAGGGATTTGATCAAAAACCTAGTGGATTCCTACCAAGGGTGGTAGAAGAGTAGATGTACACAGATTGATTGGGGAACTACTATAGATCCTTGTGTCTGCTGTGATTGTGTTTTTCTTTCTGTACTATGCTGTGATTTTTGTTTAGCTCTGATACTCACTCTGCTACACATATATATCACTATTTTAATTTCACTATAAAATAAGTTAAAACTTTCAATATTCTATTCACCCCCCCCCCCCCCCCTCTAGAGTATAGCTAAGATCTAATACCTCACTTTCAGAAAATATTTCATTAAAAATTTCTTTGTCATCTCGGCCCATGTAGTGATGGAACCTCTAGGAAGAGATCCCAACCACTGCTTGGTCTTAGTCTGCTAAGAGAAAGGAAATAAATGCAAATGAATGGCGTCGTCGGTGACACCATTTATTTTAAATGTATCGCAAATTTCCAAAAAATTTAGCAAAGATAAATTAGGATCTTCATCTGGTAAGCCATCAAATATGAATGTTTGTTATACCATTTGAATGATACTTATTTTAATTTCAAAATTATTATTCGCCACCGTCGGGTGAATAATACTAGATTGTGTTCCCTCCCAATTTTGCCTCGCATAATAGGACATGGTCCGTAGCGGGGCCTCGTTATGGTCGGTATCTTCTATTATACCCTCGTTAGTTTCTCTGATTGACTTTTCGTGAATTATTGATAGATCACTAAATTGGAGACATCGCCGCAAGGTGCGCTCGATTTTCGGATCAAAACACAATTCAAGATTAATTGAAGAGTTTCCTCGGGTCATAAACTAAAAGAAAAGAAAAAAGGGAAAAAGAGGAAAAGGGAATTAGAGGCAAAAAAGAATAAAAAGGTGAAGAAGGAAAAATTAAAATTATTATAATATTTCTATAATATTATAGTTAAATATATAAATATATAAATTTTTTTTTCAAAAAGCAGGTTAAGTTAGTCCTGGATTTACCATAGTCTACTCTGTGAAGGGTTCGCACGGTACTAGGAGACGTGATGGGATGACAAGCCCAAATCTCCCTTTCCGAGAATTTAAATTGCGCCTTTTAAGAGTATTAAAATTTTTAAGAGAAGGGTGAGAAGAAGAGAACGATAAAATTAATAGATATTTCTTTTTTCAAAATATCAACTCATGGTCCCCGGCAACGGTGCCAAATACTTGGTGGGTGCAAAACTATATCCGCAAATGATAACGGCAAGTGTACCGTATCGAAAGTAGTATAGGTTTATAAAAACCAAGGTCGTATAAAAATCCTGGCGAGTTGAGTACTTTTACTTCAAGAAAATCTCTATTATTTTATCAATAGAATTTTGGGTTGGTTTTGCTTGAGAAGCTAGGTGAATTAAAATTAAAACCGTAATAAGAAAGATTAGCACTCGATCTTTGAATCACCTCGGAGATAAAAATAAGTAGAAAGAATAAAATCGCATTCTCTTAATAAAATAGCTTTGTCCGTGGGGATTCCCGAATTATGAATGCACATCTCTCGAGGAATACATCCACCTAAGATTAGGTTGATCGACCGAACTCTTGTTGTATAATTGAAACCCCTAAAGCTCGCTTTACGAGGTGAATCCCGCTATTGTCTTTTACTCCAATCTGGATGGGTAGGAGGATTGCGTTCTACTCTTTTTTATTCTTGAGGGATCAATTCGCGTTACGAGCGTCTCGGCTAACTAAAGTACGAAAACAAGAACAAGAATTATATATTGAAAATATAATCTCATTACCTTAAAATCAAGGATAAATATTAAGCATTTTAGAAAAGCGAAAGAACAACTATAAATTATTTCATGACTTATATCATTCCTTGGATCATCTCGATCGAGTACTAATAGAAATTTAGCTACTCATGGAGGTGGAGGAATCAACAAACATGAAAGAGTTCATGATGAAATTAAGAAGAAATTAAGAAGAAGAACAACTAAATTTTTTTAATTTTTGCAAAAGAGATTACAAACTAAGGAATTTAAATTGCAAACTATTGAAATGAAACTTACAATTGCCATAGAGGGAGAAATATAAGAAATGCTCAAAACATGATAACAAAGCAAAAAAAAGGATGATTTGAGCTCCCCAAAATTCATCCCTTTAGTTTTGGTGGAGCTGGATTTAAATAGGCTGTAATTTGAGGTTACACGCCCTCGGTCACGCCCGTAACCAAGGGCGTGTACTTGGCGTGATCGAAGCTGGTGCGGGATAGGCGCCCTCTGGCTTCAATGCGGGTATTACGTACGTGTCACACCCAAGGTCATGCCCGTGACCTAGGGTGTGTATGTTGGATTTGTAGGCGCCCTTAGAGGGGGGGGGGGGGGTGAATAAGTGTTTTAAGATTTTTGAAATTATTTGGAGAAATTAATTGCTTTTAGGTAGGAATCAGTGAAAATCATTAAGCACAAATCAGAGATAAAGAAACAAACATATTTCCATAGATCATTAACTTGAAATAAATGTGATTACAAAACATTTCCCAATAATGCTTGGAAAGAGGCGAACAATGAGAAACCCTTTTGGATTTCTATACCGACCCTTCTCCTAAGGATCGGTTGGCTTTAGCCTATCTCTCACTAGACAAGGCCTCAAGCCGCTCTAGCCCTTCCCTCACCGGAAAGGCCTCGAGCACTCCCTAGGTCTACATCCTATACCTTGTCGCCAACGCGAGGCGAATTTCCCCCTAGTCCCCGCAAGGCCCTAGTAGCCGTGTGGCGAGTTCCTCTACTTAACAGAAGTTATAAAGATTTCAATTTGAAAACTAAAACAAGGCAAGAACTAAGACTCCCTCAAATGAAGAACTTGATGTCGATGTAGATGCGATCGGATAGGTCTTCAAGTTCTTTTGCGTTCACGATCGTTGACGGAGTTCTTTGGGCTGCTTGGAGAAGACTCTCACGAGTCCTCTGAATATATGGATTCAATTCCTTCTGTATCAGCAAGTGACAACGGAGGAGGCACGCGTCTTTTTATAGATTCAGCCACTACCGCCTGCGGAAGTACTATCGCCCCATGGTATCCACATAAGTCAATGAAGCACACGGATCGTGGTAGTTTAGGCAACATTCTGAGCGCCAAACACTAGCGCACCGCGGTACCGCTAACGCCCCACGTTAGCGAGATTTCCTTCCTTCATCCAATATCATCTTCCAAATCTGCTCCTCAATCAATTGCACACAGGATGTTTCCAAAATCTACCGCCGGGCGTTAGACCTAACGCACCGCGATAGGTCTTGCCAAACATAGCGTCCGGTCGACATTCCATTTTCTCCACTGTTTCCTTCTCGTCAAATGTTTCCATTTATGATAGCGCCAATGATAGTGCTAAAGCTCCGCGGTATAGCACATTTCTTTTCTTCGGGCGCATCTTTGTCGAACCGGCCTCAAATTTCGTCGATCGAATTTTCGTCAAACGCTAGCGCCAGCGGTAGTGCTAGCGCGCCGCGGTAAAGCATGCAGTTCATCGAGCGCCGTGGTAGAGCATGCAGTTCGTCGAATGCAGGTTTCATTTTGTCGAGCTCTAGTTCGTCGAATGCAGCATCCATTTCGTCGAACGCAGGTTTCCTTCTCAGCGGTTATTTCTCAGTGGATGTTAGCGCCAACGGTAGTCTTAACGCTGCGCGGTAGTAACAAAAACATATTTCCATGGAGATTTGAAAGCACAGAATCCTGCATACTATAAACACAAAGCAAGTATGATCAAATACAATCGGATTTGTTATTGTCAAACCAAGAGATGCGGAAAGCATGTTCCAGCAAACTCCCCCTTTTGATAATAACAAATCCCCTTAGAAAGAAATAATTCAATTTATGGGAATTTGTGTTTATAATAGAGAACTAGTATGAAAATTAGGCATGTTCAAATGCTCCCCCTAAATGAATTCTCCCCCTAAGTGAATGCTCTCCCTACAACAAAACTTCCTATGAACTTGACTCCCCAACACATGTTAATTTCTTTCAAATTTATTCTCCCCCTTTTGGTATTATCAAAAGAGGGTGGAGAGGTAGTCCAACAAAAAGTGCAATAACGGTGTGGAGAGGGAATGATCATGATAAAGAGTGAAATGCTTAAAAAAATATAATAGATAGGAGAGAGAAAAAATAGGAATGTGAAGAAATAGTCGTAAAGAAACCATTTGTTGGGAAAACGTATTCATGATCGAGCGTACAAGTAGTAAAGATGTGGAAAGCATGACGAAACAATTTTTTTGTTAAGTGAACATCTATATAGGAACTGTGAATCATAGTAAATGATTAAGAATTTTAGACATAACAAAATAGATGTTGTAGCATTTTAAGTACATGAAATAATTGCAGTTGTAACATAGCCATATACTAGTTTTCAAAGATATGCAATACAGAGTTCTCATGGCGTAGCGGAAAAAAATGTAATCATGATACAAGATATCAAGTCAAGATGGAAGAATACAATGTTCTAAATTGAGAAAACAAGTACACTTATACATTATATTGATCATGCATGGCTATCTAGTGCATTTACTTAAGAATTTAGAGAATACATGTAGATATGAAATAGACTCCAATTCTCATGAGTAGAATGCTTATAAGTGAAAATGAAGTGTACAAAATAGTGTTTTTGATAAAAGTATACATATGAGTTAATCAAAATACATGACATGTATAATGGAATAAACATAATAATATTGAATAAGCGTTTTTAGAGTTACCTTGTCCCACAAAGCTATATAAAATTTTCAATGCACATAGAAAAAATAGTACAACTACCAAGGTGCTCTGCACACACAATGCTTATTAAGACTTATCAGTGTGCAAAGGAGTGCTTGGGGAATCACAATTATTATTTTGAATTTTAGTTTTTTGTGAAAACGTGAAATTTTTCAGAATTTTTGGGAAAACGTGAAATTTTTCAGGGTTTTTATTATGAATATAGTTGTGCATATTGGTGACACTGTGATTCAGTACAGAAATCAGATATGCGTGGTCACAAACTTGCGGGCTTTGCATGATTAAGTATGAATGTCCAAGACCCCTAGTTCTAGTCTAAGTAGAGCAAATCGGGAATCAGGTAGAGGCTTGGTAAAGATGTCCGCAAGTTGCGATTCAGTTCCAATGAAATTTACATGAACATGTTCCTTTTTGATGTGATCCCTAATGAAGTGGTGTCTTACATCTATGTGTTTAGATCGTGAGTGATGAACATGGTTGTTTGTTAAGTCAAAAGCACTCTTGTTGTCACACTTAAGTTCAATATTAGTTAAATGGACACCAAAATCTTCTAAGGTTTGAGTCATCCATAATGCTTGGGCACAACAACTTCCTAGTGCAATATATTCTGCCTCGGTGGTGGAGAGGGCAACATAGTTTTGTTTTCTACTTGACCATGCAACTAGAGAAGGGCCTAAGAAATGACAGGTACCACTAGAGCTTTTCCTATCTAATGAACAACCCGCATAATCAGAATCAGAATACCCATGCAAGACAAAAGAATCATTATTTGGATACCAAAGTCCTAATTTTGATGTGCCTATTCGATATCAAAAAATTCGTTTCACCGCTTTTAAATGAGATTCTTTTGGATTTGCTTGAAATCTAGCGCATAAGCATACGGCAAACATAATATCGGGTCTAGATGCACTAAGGTGTAATAGGGATCCAATCATTCCTCTATATAAAGTTTGGTCAATTGAAATTCCGGCTTCATCTTTTCCTAATTTTAGTAATGCGCACATTGGAGTACTAGCTTGTTTTAAATTTTCAAACCCAAAATGTTGTAGCATATCATGGACATATTTGGATAGACATATAAAAATTACATCATTTCTTTGGGTTATTTGAAATCCTAAAAAATATGTTAGTTCACCTACTAGACTCATCTCAAATTCATTTTGCATCACTAGAATAACTTCCTTACACAACTCTTCATTAGTGGCTCCAAAAAATAATATCGTCAACATATATTTGTAAAATAATCAAATCATTATCACAGTGCTTAATGAAGAGCGTGTTATCGGCACTACCCATTTTATAAACGTGCTTTAATAAAAAAATGTTAAGCGTTCATACCAAGCACGGGGCGCTTGTTTTAGACCATAAAGCGCTTTTTCTAATCGATATACATGGTTAGGAAATTTGTCAACAATAAATCCGGGGGGTTGTTCAACGTAGACTTCTTCTTTAATTATCCCGTTTAAGAAGGCACTTTTCACATCCATTTGAAATAATTTAAACTTCTTATAACTTGCAAAAGCTAAGAAATTCTAATCGATTCAAGGCGAGCAACGGGTGCAAATGTTTCATCAAAATCTACCCCCTCGATTTGAGAATAACCTTGTGCCACTAATCGAGCTTTGTTCCTAGTTATTCTAGATTCTGCATCTAATTTATTTTTAAATATCCATTTGACACCGATAACCTGGTGATTAGATGGTCTTTCAACTAGTTTCCAAACCCTATTGCGTTCAAATTAATTTAATTCATCATTCATAGCAATAAACCAAAATTCATCATTCAAAGCGGTGGAAACATTTTTCGGTTCTATTTCGGAAACAAAGCATAAGTTTGAAAAAGATTCATTAAAAGAAGAACGTGTGATGTAGGCCACCGGACTGAGGTGGTCACACGCGATTACGAACAAAGGACTCTCGCCGCCCCGCTCTACCCAAACACAAAATAGACGCAGCCCTCAAATATGCTTATTATTAATTTAACGCAGCGTACGGGTAACAACCGTTCGAGTATGAATATAGGCTATAGACCTATATCCACACAAGCTAAAAGGAATAATATTGATTATGGACGAGCGCGGTGTTGTACCAAAGAAAATCCACCAAAACAAAATGATTCGAAAAGGGTGGATTTTTCCCCAACAAGAACAAAGCAAGGATCGCCAATCCTTTTTTGTATGTTTTAGAAATATCCAAGATAATACAAGATCCGCAAGAAAATAACCACGAAAAATTCGTTGCTTCCAAAGTCACGCCAAAACTCAACCACCACAAAAAAAATCTAAAGAAAAGAAAACTCTTTGGTAGGAAGTTTCGTTACCCACTCGGAGATTGTAGATCCGAGATATTGGATCCACAACAAACGATCGTTCCCTCCACTAGCCCACCGGAGATGTGCCAAAGAAGATGTACACGTCCGCCTTCGTCGAATCGCGCCCGAGAGAGTTTTCCCAATCCTTTGTTGCACCTTGGGTTCTCCTCAATGTTGCTGGCCGAAACTTTTGGAGGGGGTGGAAAAGGGGGGTCTTGAGAACTATATTGGAGAGAGAGAGTAGTGGTGAGGGAGAAGAGGAGATGGTAGGAGGAGAGATGGTGGCCGACGGCCTAGAGGAGGGGGAAGAGGTTCTGGACCAAACCTTAGAGAGAAGAAGAGGGGGGGCACCTTAGAGGGAGGAGAGCTTTAGGGTTTTAATTTTCTTTCATAATCTGAGTTTTACATCAAGTCTTGGCCTTATATATGGCCTTACACACACCAATGGCTATATGCAGCCCAAAATAAACTAAAAACAGCAATGACCGGCTAAATGCAGACCAACATAAGTAAATGCAGCAAAGGCTGGCTAAACGCAGGCCAAATTAAATGTCTAAAATAAAAATAACATACAGAAATGAAATAGTAATTTAAATAATTTTCTTCATGTGCCGAGGGCGAAGGTTGTAACGTTGCCCGTCAAGCTCATTGTGGCGTCGCAAATCCTTGGATGGTGGTGGTGGATCATCATCAACTGCATCTTCATCATGATGTGGGCCGTCGTCCCCATCAACCCTCCCCCGCTCGAAAGAACTCATCACCAATGAGGGAGCGTGCTCGTACCAACGTAGGAGAGCTTTGTCCAGAAGGGCCACCTCCGAGGAAGAGAGCCAAGAATTATCAGAGGCGGGGCGGTCATGCCATCGGATCAAGAACCGTCGCATGTCACCATGTGGAGAGGGAAGCACCTCATCCTGTGAGTCAGGCACAAAAATAGTCTTAGGGAAACTTGGAAATGCGTTAGTCGACGAAGAAGAAAATGTAGCAAATTCTTTAGGTGACATACCTCCAGTAGCAGCTGATGGAGAGAACGATCCAGATAAAACCTCACCACCAAACCCATTAGAATTGGTAGTGGACAGAAACGAGGAGACAGATAATTCTGGTGGGGTGAGATATAAGGCGTTAAATCAGAAACATTAAAAATAGGGGATATACCCCAATCAGTGGGTAATTCCAAGAGATAAGCATTCTCTCCTAATTTCTTTAAAATATGAAAAGGACCGGCTCTCTTATTTGCCAGTTTCTTTATGGTTCCCGTCGGAAACCGTTCGGGGGAGAGACGCACCATAAAAAAATTGCCAATATTAAAATGGATTTCCCTTCTATGTATGTTGGCGTTTGCTTGATAAGAGGCATATTGTTTTGCTAACGTTTCATTTATGTGTTTATGTAGGGTGTGAACATGCGAGGCGAAATCCTGTGCAAATTGACTAGATTTATAAGATGGCGGTAATGGGACTAAGTCAAGAGGCACGGGTGCCTTGTATCCGTGCACAATTTCATTGGGTGAGAGTCTGGTGGACCGATTTTTGGAGTTATTGTAGGCCAATTGTGCATGTGGGAGGATGAGATCCCAAGTGCCCTTGTGATCCCCCACAATACAATGAAGTAAGCTACCCAAACTCCTATTAACTACCTCCATTTGGCCATCCGTCTGCCGATGGTAAGCTGAGGAAAATAAAAGTTTGGTGCCCATGATCTTCCATAAAGTTTTCCAAAAATAACTCGTGAATTTCACGTCCCTATCAGTGACAATAGTTTTTGGGACGCCCCTATGCCCAACGACCTCTTTAAAGAATAACTTAGCGACGTGAGACGCATCATCGATTTTGTGACAAGCAATGAAATAAGCCATCTTCGAGAACCGGTCAACAACCACCATAACGGAGTCGTGATGTCGAAACGTGACGGGAAGGCCTAGGACAAAGTCCATGCTAACATCTTCCCAAGGAATGGAAGGAATCGGGAGGGGGGTATATAGACCCGCATTCGTTTTATTCCCTTTTCCTAAATGACAGTCTCTACAACTTCCAACCACCTTGTGTACCGTAGACTTGAGACCCGACCAATAAAAATTTTCTTCCACTATGGTAATGGTTTTATCATGCCCAAAGTGGCTGCCGAGACTGCCGCTATGTAATTCCAACACTATGAAGTGGCGAAGGGAAGAACGCGGGATGCATAACTTAGCGTGCTTAAATAAATATCCATCACGAAGATAATATGCCGAAATGGTCGTGGGTGACTCACCTTGGGTGGACAAATATATTTCTTTAAAATCCGGACAATGAACATACTCGTCCTTAATACGCTCAAAACCTACGACCTTAACCTCTAGTGTGGTCAATAAAAGAGATATGCGGCTAAGAGCATCCGCTACCCGGTTAAGATTGCCTTTCAAGTGTTTAATGTTAAAGGAGTACTCCTGCAGGTATGAGACCCATTTAGCGTGACGGGGGCTGATTTTACCTTGTGAGTTGACGAACCGTAATGCCTCATGATCGGAAAGGATAGCGAACTCCTTAGGAAGGAGGTAGTGCCGCCAATGTTGGAGGCACCGAATAATGGCATAAAACTCACGATCATAATTGGAGTAATTAAGCTTATGTCCCGCAGGCTTCTCACTAAAATAACCTACCGGATGCCCCTCTTAACTTAAAATGCCTCCAATACCAATCCCGGATGCGTCACAAGACAAGTCAAAGACCTTATTAATATCCGGTAATCACAAGAGTGGTGCTTCCGACATTCGGGCCTTAATCGTGTGGAACGCTTTGGTGGCAGATTTTGACCACACAAATTCACCTTTCTTCATGCACTCCATGATGGGAGCCATGATGCTACTAAAATCGTGTGTGAACCGGCGGTAGAAGGTGGCTAAACCATGGAAACTTCTAACTTCCCTAATATTGGTGGGTTCCGGCCAATCCACTATGGCCTGGACCTTCTTAGGATCAACGTGTATGCCCTCTGAACTAACAATGTATCCTAGGAACTCCACCGATGATACATAGAACGTGCACTTCTTAATATTGAAAAATAGTTTCTCCATTTGGAGCGTCTCCAAAATAATCATCAAATGCCCCTCATGATCGGAAGTTGAGGTGCTAAAAACGAGTATATCATCAAATAAACCACGATAAACTTCTCCATATACGGTTGAAATACGTGAGTCATCATCCGAGATGACGTACTTGGGGCATTGGAGAGCCCGAACGACATTACTATCCACTCATAAAGTCCTTCCTTCGACTTAAACGCTGTTTTCCACTCATGCCCTTCTCTAATCCGTATTTGGTGGTAGCCACTCCTAAGATCCAATTTCGAAAAGATTGTGGCCCCGACTAACATGTCCAATAGGTCGTCCAAACGCGGGATGGGGAAACGATATTTAATAGTGATTTTATTAATGGCCCTACTATCCACACACATTCTCCATGACCCGTCTTTCTTGGGTGCTAGCAAGGCGGGAATGGCGCATGGGCTTTTACTATGACGAATAAATCCTCTTTGCAATAATTCAGCAATTTGGGTTTGCAACTCCGTGTGGGCGGACGGATTCAATCGATAGTGCGGTAGGTTGTGTAGGGAGGAACCCGGAATGAGATCGATGGCATGTTGGATATCCCGCAACAGGGGTAATGTTGCGGGCAACTCTTCTGGAAACACATCCTTATACTCTTTTAAAAGATCTCGCAACGCCGGTGGTAGACTCTCGAACGATGGCTCGTCGCACTTGACTTGTAGACAAACTAGCGCATAAAGGATACCCTCTACGAAAGAGTGACGCTCGAGCTCTTTCCTACCAATTAAAGTTAACGTCTTCTTCTCCGCGGGCACAATTGTTTCCGAAGAGGCGATCGAGGGGTCCTTAGGGGGAGTGGCGACAAGGTAACAGTCTTGTCGTTAAACTTGAACTCATAGGTGTTTGCACGGCCAAAGTGAGTCACATCATAATCAAAGAGCCACAGACGCCCTAATAATACGTGACAAACGTCCATAGGGATAATGTCGCACCAAACCTTATCTACGTATCCCTTAATAGTTAACAACACTAGACATCGCTTAGACACCCCAATTGAAGTTTTGTTGACCCAAGCAATCTTATATGGTTGGGGGTGTGGTTCCGTGGTTAATTTCATCCGAGTGATCGCATTTTTAGAAATTACGTTCGTGCAACTCCCGCTATCAATAATCAGTTTATACCACTTATCACCGCTTTTAAAATTTAGGGAAAATATGCTTGTCCTATTATACTCATCCAATACTCGCGGGGTTGCTAAGATGCAACGCATCACCATCATGTAAGACTCATTTTCCATATCACTAGGCTCGCCTTCAGATTCATCCGCGGCCTCATAAACAATTTCGGCGGGTTCGGAGGGAGAGCCCATAAGTGCTAGTGGCTTCGTTTTAGTGGGTCACTCACTAGCATAGTGCCATTGGATCCCGCAAGTGAAACACGTGGCGTTAGTCTTACTAATCCGCCCTATCGGAACTCTCTCACAGGTGGGGCTCCAGATGTCCCTTGCGGTAATGACTACAGAATTCGAATCAGTCGACCGAAACTTTCCCTTGTCCCGCATGGAGGACGAAGGTGGGGGCCCCAAAATGGACCTTCCCTTCTGGAATGCTCATCCCTTGGACTTGTTGGCATTATGCTTTTCTATATCCAAGGCGGCATTGAATGTTGTGTTAAGGTCCGTATGACCATAATGCAGGAGTTTGCCTTGGATGTCCGGGTTGAGTCCCATGCAAAAATGGTATAGCGTATCCTCGGGCATTTCTCGGACGTCACACCGAACCATCAAGTCCTTAAGGAGTCCCATGTACTCCGCTACCGATTTGCTCCCTTGACGATGGGTGGCTAACTCGTCGAACATTTGAGTTCGGTGATACGTCGGGACATATTGGTCAGTCAGGAGTGCTTTCATGGCAGCCCACCCAATTGGGCGGGGGGCTCCATTTATGGTACCTAGACGCCTCTCTTCGTTCAGTCAAAATGTTTTGGCCCTACCCAGAAGCTTCATCCGAGCAACCCGAACCTTCTCAACATCAATCAGGTTGTGCCACTCAAAATAGCACTCAATCTCCATGATCCAGTCTAAAAATACTTGGGGCTCACCCATACCATCGTATGATGGTGCATCTATCTTCACGGCCCTAGTGACGTCGAACTCATATGGAGCTCGAGGCGCTTGCTCATCGTCCTGATCACGGGGAGGGTTTCGTCTCTCATTTTGCTGGTTGGCGGCCTGGGGTTGAGGACCCGGTCGATTCAATTCAATGCCGTCAAGAGGGTTGGCAGCGGGATTATGAGGTGCCGCTTGATTTAAGGCCAGCCCTTGTATTAATTGAGTGAGGGCTTCGAATCGCTCGTTAAACTCTTCCCGAAGATCCGCGATCATCACCGGAGCTTGCTCAACCTCATGGTCGTCTTCCATGCGTGAAGTGGACGGGGAATACTCCGTACCATGCCTAGTGCGCATACACAGTAGGACAAGCGATTTTCTTTTGTAAAAATAGTTTTGACCAGAATAATTTTATAAAGTCGAATTTTTACGCGCGTAACTGCTAAGCGAATGAAAATACTTTTTCAGACTTTTGTGCTTAAAAAAAATAAGGAGAGTTTTTTTAGGAATTTTTTGTTAATTTTTAATTCTTGCGGCAATACGGAGATGGCCAGCTATTGGCAGACCAGAGAACGGTGACACGGACAAAATTATAATGCCTCCAATTTTTAGGCCAACCTAACGTGGACGAATCGAAAAATTTTCTGTTTTAAAGTTGCTGGAAATAAGTGTTGGAAGCTACAAAAAAATTTTCAGATTTTTTTGACAAGTTTTAAAATCCCGAGGTTTTTACTACATGCAGACCAATCCGAAAATTTTAGATTTTGACCGTACTAACGAACGCACCGATTAGAGGGCGGATAGCCTACATATCTGAGAGTAAGGATGGTGTCGAGATAGAACTCAACACAACCTCGCTTTGATACCAAATTTGATGTAGGCCACCGGACTGAGGTGGTCGCACGCGATTACGAACAAAGGACTCTCGCCGCCCCGCTCTACCCAAACACAAAATAGACGCATCCCTCGAATGTGCTTATTATTAATTTAACACAGCGTATGGGTAGCAACCGTTCGAGTATGAATTTAGGCTATAGACCTATATCCACACAAGCTAAAAGGAATAATATTGATTCCGGACTAGCGCAGTGTTGTACCAAAGAAAATCCACCAAAACAAAATGATTCGGAAAGGGTGGATTTTTCGCCAACAAGAACAAAGCAAGGATCGCCAATCCTTTTTCGTACGTTTCAGAAATATCCAAGATAATACAAGATCCGCAAGAAAATAACCACGAAAAATTCGTTGCTTCCAAAGTCACGCCAAAACTCAACCACAACAAAAAAAATCTAAAGAAAAGAAAACTCTTTGGTAGGAAGTTTCGTTACCCTCTCGGAGTTTGTAGATCCGAGATATTGGATCCACAACAAACGATCGTTCCCTCCACTAGCCCACCAGAGATGAGCCAAAGAAGATGTACACGTTCGCCTTCGTCGAATCGCGCCTGAGAGAGTTTTCCCAATCCTTTGTTGCACCTTGGGTTCTCCTCATGTTGCTGGGCCGAAACTTTTGGAGGGGGTGGAAAAGGGGGGTCGTGAGAACTATATTGGAGAGAGAGAGTAGTGGTGAGGGAGAAGAGGAGATGGGAGGAGGAGAGATGGTGGCCGGCGGCCCAGAGGAGGGGGAAGAGGTTCTGGACGGAACCTTAGAGAGAAGAAGTGGGGGGCACCTTAGAGGGACGAGAGCTTTAGGGTTTTAATTTTCTTTCATAATCAGAGTTTTACATCAAGTCTTGGCCTTATATATGGCCTTACACACACCAATGGCTATATGCATCCCAAAATAAACTAAAAACAGCAATGGCCGGCTAAACGCAGACCAACATAAGTAAATGCAGCAAAGGCTGGCTAAACGCAGGCCAGATTAAATGTCTAAAATAAAAATAACATAAAGAAATGAAATAGTAATTTAAATAAGGTTCTTCATGTGCCGAGGGCGAAGGTTGTAACGTTGCCCGTCAAGCTCATTGTGGCGTTGCAAATCCTTGGATGGTGGTGGTGGATCATCATCAACTGCATCTTCATCATGATGTGGGCCGTCGTCACCATCAACGTGTAGTTACCCCTCTTGATGGTTCTCCAATTATAAGCTCCCTTGGATGATCTCTTATAAATCGAAGCACACTTGGAGGCACGTGCTCCTCTTGCACCGTCTCTACTTCTTTTTATTCTCCAAGTGGATCATCATCATCATGCTCTAATGGTGAAAGAGGTACATCTTCATTTTCTGCACAAGTAGAATCTACACAAGGCACATGTTCATCAAATTTCACATGAATAGACTCTTCAACCTTTTTAGATTTTTTATTATATACTCTATATGCTTTGCTAGTGGAAGAGTAACTAAGAAAAATACCTTCATCACATTTTTCATCAAATTTAGCTAATCCATTCTTGGTGTTTAGGATAAAGCATTACGATACATTAGGTTTCTTTTGAAAGTATAATTCATATGGGTTTAATTTCAAAATAGGGCGAAGCATAACACGATTTATGACATAACATGATGTATTTGCGACTTCGGCCCAAAAATGTCTAGGCAACCCATACTCGGATAGCATGGTGCGTGCAAGTTCTTGAAGAGTTCTATTTTTCCTCTCCACCACACCGTTTTGTTGGGGGTGCGTGGAGCGAAAAATTCGTGCTTAATACCTAGATTATTACAGAAAGTGGTGAAGCTATCGTTTTCAAATTCCCCTCCATGATCCGATCGTATACACTTAATTTTTAGATCTAATTCA
This sequence comes from Dactylorhiza incarnata, assembly GCA_033032865.1. Classification (NCBI taxonomy): domain Eukaryota; kingdom Viridiplantae; phylum Streptophyta; class Magnoliopsida; order Asparagales; family Orchidaceae; genus Dactylorhiza; species Dactylorhiza incarnata. Next base: position 9,544,647 of record JAWHQI010000009.1, on the reverse strand, counting down.
TTTTGAATACGATTGCAAAGCTTTGTAAATTCAGAAAACGCTTCAGATTTGGAGGTGAGAAATAAGGTCCAAGTAAATCAAGAATAATCATCAATTAAAACATAAGTGTACTTTTTACCACCAAGACTACATGTGCTAATGGGTCCAAAAAGATCCATGTGAATTAGTTGTAAGGATCTTGAAGTGGATATTTCCTTTTTACTCTTAAACGATGTTTTTGAAAATTTTCCTTTTTGGCATGGTGAGCATAAAGAAGATAGATTTCCATTTAGCATAGGCAAACCTTTAATGAGTTTATTCTTTGACAATTTTAAAATTAATTTGATGCTAGAGTGACCGAGACGCCTTAGCCATAATTCAAGTTCTTCATTTTTTGATATAAGACATTTGAGAGACGCATGTGATAGATCATGAAAGGCAATTAGATACACATTGTGAATTCGTGGTGCAGTGAGTACAATACTATTGGTTTTAGGATCTATTATTTTGCATAAATCAGTAGAAGACTCAAATAAAACATTTAGACCTTTTTCGTAAAGTTGACTAATAGAAATCAAGTTGTGTTTCAAAGCTTCTACATATAAGACATTAGTAAGAGAAAAAGAATCGTTATCCACAGTACCGGTGCCTAAAATCCTTCCCTTTCCATTATCCCCAAATGTCACCATTCCTCCTTTCTTCTTAGTGAGGCTAAGGAATTTTTCTTTATCGCCCGTCATGTGCTTGGAGCACCCTGAGTCCAAGTACCACATGTCTTCCTTTTCCTTAGCCTGCCAACATACCTAACAAGAAGAAGAGAGTAAAGATCTGGATACCCAGGTGGTTCCTCCCTTAGAATAGGTGGAAACCTTAGGCACCCAGATTTGCTTGACAGAACATCGACCCTTCATCCTGCAGGAGTCCAAGGTATGCCCGAAGTGATGGCACATGTCATATAACACAAAAGGGGTTGAGACCTTTTTCAGTTTTTGTTGTGGACTCTTGTTGGAGGATGGGGAATCAGCAGAATACATTTCAGATTTGTGATTATTCGAAGAATTATGAGTTTTGTTACTACCGCCAGCGTTAGAAGTTACCGTCGGGCGGTAGTTAGCAGAGACAAAACCTAGACTAGTTTTTGCACTACCATGCCTTTGGTTCGCCAAAATCATATCAAGACTTTTCTGGCCAACACTGAATTTTTCTATGGCTAAGTTAAGGTCATGGATTTTAGCTTTTAATGCAAAATTTTCACTAACTAAATTTCCGCATCTATTTCCAAAATTTTTCTTTTCATTTTCAACATTAGAAAGGGAGAGTTTCAAATTTCTTTCTAAGTCTCTCTTTTGTTTCGAGAGTGATTCGATATTGGAGAGAGCATTAGAAAGATCAGTTTCAAGTTTGCTAGTCCTTGCCAAGAGATCATCATTCTTTTGGCAATACTCCATCTCCTTTCCCAAGGCAAAAACGTCCTTACTTAATTTTTTATTTTGTTTCAAAAGAATTTTATTTTCAGTTTTAAGTAGATCAAGATCTTTTAAATTTCTGCCAAAAGATTTGCAAGTTCTTAAGTATTCAAAATAAAGATCATCATAGTTAGAGGGGATTACCTCAGTGTCGCATTGGACACTGCACTCGTCGTCGGTTGATTCATTGCTTTTCCCCATAAGGCACAAGTTTGCCTCATCATCATCACTTGAGCTTGAAATACTTGAGCACCCAGAGGAAGAGTCATCCCATGTTGCAGCCTTTAAGACCTTCTTCTTCTCCTTTCCTTTAACCCGTTTTTCTTTTTGCTCCTTCAGGAATTTTGGGCATTGACTTCTAATATGCCCGGTCTTCCTACAGTGGAAGCACTCGGGAGGTTGCCGCTCTTCGTCTTCGTCGCTAGACTTCTCCTTCTTCTCTCTTTTGGATGAGGAGCCCTTTCGAAAAAATTTCCGGAAGGTGTTCCCCCTTTCTGGGTTATTCATGAACTTAGTGAAGTTCTTCACGAAGAGACTTTCCTCGTCATCTTCCTCGTCGTCATCTTCTTTTCTTGACTTCAGTGCCAAGGCTTTCTTCTTTGGTTCCTTATTGTACTCCTCTTCTTGAATCTTGAGTTCTACCTCATGGGTTTTAAGGTTCTCAATGAGGCTTTCAATTTGGAGATGCCTAAGATCATGCGATTCGGAAATCACCGTCACATTTGGATTGAACTTTGGTGTGAGTGATCGAAGAAGCTTTCTCACCAAGTCGCTGTTTGAGAATGTTTTTCCAAGAATTTTTGAGGCATTACCGATCTTGGTGAATCGAGTGTACATGGCGTCGACATCCTCGTTTGGATCCATCCTGAACCTCTCAAATTCAGATTCCAGTTGGAATAGTTTTGAATCTTTGACCTGCGAGGTACCTTCATGCGTTATTTCTAATAAGTTCCAAATATCATAAGCAGTTTCACATGCACTTACTCTATTAAACTCAGTCCTATCAAGAGCACAGAACAGAGCATTCAACGCTTTCGCATTATTCTTACACATAGTCTTATCTCCATCGTCCCATTTATCCCTAGGTTTTTCCATGGATACTTCTCCAACAATGTATGTAGGAGAAGTGTGTGGAGTTTCAATACATGCCCATACATCTAGATCTAAGTTTATCAAAAAACAACGCATGCACGTTCTCCAGTAATTATAATCAGTTCCAGTAAACAATGGAGGTCTACTTATTCCCTGCCCCTCATGGAAAGCGAGATCACGGAGTGCCATTATTCTCGGTTGTTAGACAGAATTGGAATAACCCGGCTCTGATACCACTTGTTGGATCTGTAGGTGCCCTTAGAGGGGGGAGGGGGTGAATAAGGGTTTTAAGATTTTTGAAATTATTTGGAGAAATTAAGTGGTTTTTGGTAGGAATCAGTGAAAATCATTAAGCACGAATCAGAGATAAAGAAACAAATATATTTTCATTGATCATTAACTTTAAATAAATGTGATTACAAAACTTTTCACAATAACGCTTGGAAAGAGGCGAACAATGAAAAATCCTTTTGGTTTTCTATACCGACCCTTCTCCTAAGGACCGGTTGGCTTTAGCCTATCTCTCACTAGACAAGGCCTCAAGCCGCTCTAGCCCATCCCTCACCGGAAAGGCCTTGAGCACTCCCTAGATCTATAGCCTAGACCTAGTCGCCAACGTGAGGCGAATTTCCCCTTAGCCCCCGCAAGGCCCTAATCGCCGGGTGGCGAGTTCCTCTACTTAACAGAAGTTATAAAGATTACAATTTGAAAACTAAAACAAGACAAGAACTAAGACTCCCTCAAATGAAGAACTTGATGTCGATGTAGATGCGATCGGATCGGTCTTCAAGTTCTTTTGCGTTCACGATCGTTGACGGAGTTCTTTGCGCTGCTTGGAGAAGACTCTCACGGGTCCTCTGAATATATGGCTTCTATTCCTTCTATATCAGCAAGCGACAACGGAGGAGGCGTGCGTCTTTTTATAGATTCAGCCACTACCGCCTGCGGTAGAACTACCGCCCCACGTTATCAACATAAGGCAATGAAGCACACAGATCGTGGTAGTTTAGGCAACATTCTGAGCGCCAAACACTAGTGTGCCACGGTACCGCTAACGCGCCGTGTTAGCAAGAATGCCCCGCGTTAGCGAGATTTCCTTCCTTCAGCCAATATTATCTTCCAAATCTGCTCCTCAGTCAATTACAGACAGGATGTTTCCAAAAGCTACCGTCGGGCATTAGAACTAACTGTAATAACTAGATTCTAACAAAAATCACCTAGAGGGGGGGGGGGGGGGGGTGAATAGGTGATTAATGCGTCTTTTGCGGAATTGAAAATCTTGAAAATAAAGAACGCACGGAAGCAAATCACAAACACAGACGACACAAGAAATTTATAGTGGTTCCCCGTTCTTGGGTACTCCACTTGCCAGCCTCGCCAATCTAGCACCACAACTAGACTTGACTACTTCACTAAATCTCGGATCAAGAGCGATCCTACAATCCTCAGAGTCAAAACTCTTACAACTCAGAGATCAAACTCCTACAAACTCAGAGAAAAACCTTCTCTTACAACTCGGAGAATACCTCTCCTACAACTCGGAGAACAATCTCTCCTACAATCAAAAATGTAAAGTTTGAATGAAACTGTACTTAACAAATCACAAATAGATCTGAATAATTTGATGAAGATCTTCTTCCTTCTTGCGACAGAAATGACTTCGGCTTGATGTAGAAGAAAAAGAATCGAATCGGCACAAATCAGATCTTCTAAGGTCTTGATCGATCCGATAAAATCAGAATGTGTAAGGCAATGATCGATTGACCTTTCTCTTCCACTTGGAGACGAATTCAGATAACTCACGATCGAACTCCAACGATGGCGATGCACGGCACTAGACGACGATCTTGGATCAGATTAGGGTTAGGAGAATATGAACTCTGATCTTCAAAAATGATTACTACCTCTCATTCTTAAGGAGTAATCATTATATAGATGAAGATCTAATGATCAAACCTTAAAACGAGGAAAGACGTCACGTCAATTTGACGGAAAAGACTTGACGTCAAAACGGGAAAACAAAGCTTACGAGAATAGATCAAACCAGACTTCTCGAGAGATCCACGACTTCTCAAGAGAAACCGGCTAGTTCTCGAAAAACAGCTTTAGAAAGAGAGATCAAAGAATTATGACAAGACTTCTCGAGAGATACAAGACTTCTCGAGAACAAAGAAACTTCTCGAAAACTTTAGAACAATTTCGAGAACAACCTTAAGAGAGAAAGTTTTTCGAAAGAACCAATGATTTCTCGAAAACAAAAGTACTTCTCGAGAGATAAAAGACTTCTCGAAAGCTGAGCTGAGACAGACTTCTCGAAAACAACTAGAAAAGAACTTTTCTCGAAAACAAAGAAGACTTTTCGAGAGAACAAAGATTTCTCGAGAAATGCAAATAACTACTCGGAAAAATCAACTATATCTCGAGAGACTTCTGAAACAACCCTTCTCGAAAAATAAACAAGGACATCTCGAGAGTACAGAAGGACTTCTCGAGAGCACAGAAGGACTTCTCGAGAGCACAGAAGGACTTCTCGAAAAGTATCCTTACATCTCGAAAAATTTACTTAGGAAACTTTCTTCCTTTGTCTTCAGACCAATGCTGCACACCTAAGCTTTGAATCTTTAATATCTTGTTCATAAAGTGTATTCCAATTGAGAGACCACACATGAGTCAACCCCATACCTCACACAATGAAGAATTACATTGCATGAGACTGTGCTTATTGACCCATTGTGACCTGACATTGGTCTACACTTTGCAATGTGAACCTGCAAAAACATTACTAGAAAAGCAAATCAAATACACAAACAATTCAATCTTGGTTCAAAGTTGACTTTCTACAAATCAAGGCTATTGTGGATACAATACCCCACAATCTCCCCCTATTTGTAGAAGTCAGAACCCTACTTACCAAGATGAATTGTAACAAATATAAAAAGATATACTGGAAAGAACATTAACAACAATATTTAAATATAAGAGCATGATTGTCACATCAAAATCAAAAACTATATTTAGATTTAAGATTGTCTAATGAATTAAAGTTCACACAAGCATGTAGACATAAAGTTTTAAAGGTCTTTAAAGTCTTGTCTTCAGAGATTAGCATTCCCCTTTCTTTTCTCCTCCTGTCTTGAAAAGTAAGCATATGGTTTGGGATGATACTTTGGAGGAGCTTCTGGAGCTGCTGGATTGTTATACCCATAATTCTTGAAATGTATTCTTCTCTTGGTTTTACTTGTCTCATACTTTTTCCATTCAGAAGAGCTGTAAAATTCAGTAGCTTGTACATTTCCTTCTTCTACAAGCTTGAGAGAGTCTAGAATGATGATCTTTGAAACTGGACTCCAAACTTCTGGATAAACCTTTGTGTCATCTATCACTGCTTTGCCAGAACCTGCTGAGGTGGAGCCAGGAACAGATTTGCTTGCAGAAGGTCCATCACCATATTTCCTTTTTTTTGAATAATGCATGGAGGAGGGAGGCTCTACTGAAGGAATAGCATCAAACTGCTCTGCTGGTCTTGGAGAAAAATGAGGAGCATCATATTGAGCTTGATCAAAACTTGGAGGAGGTTGAGCAGGGTCAATACCCAAATCAGGAAAGATTTCATGGTGAAGCCAAACAGCAGTATTAGAAGTGAAATCTTTTAACTCATTGACCTGCTTCTGGACACCTTGGGACAACTGCTCAAACTTATTAATCAAATGCTTATGAAAATCAAAAAGAGTTTGATCTATCAACCCAGTCATCTTCTCAGTTAAACTGTCCTCCCCCTTTCTGACTTCTACAGATAGGGTTTGGAGAATAGATTCCTTAAACTGGCCAACTTCATCAATAACTTTGAAAGTATTATCTTCAGCCCTTGAAGCCATGTTTTCTTGAGTTTTTCTGACTTGAATAACTTCAGCTAGCACTGTGGCTACACCATCTATGGTGTGATCAATAGCCTTTCCTCCCTGAATAACAACCTCTTTCAACTGATCTGAACTGGTTTTGAATTCTTTCAACTTCTTTGACATTTCTTTTTCAACATCAGATATGCTAGCATGAACTTCTTTAAAGGAGTAATCTATTTTGGCACTTTGTCTTTGAAGCAAGAGTTCAACTTTACCAAGAATTGAATTTTCATCATAAAGAGATGGAGGAATAGGAGATGGAAGAACTTCTTCTGGGATGTCTTCAAGAACAACTGAACTTCTGAGCCTGACAGGAGATATGTTGATTCTCTTATTTTCATCATCAACAGATTTTTCCTGTTCATCCTTGTTTGTTTCTAAACAAGGCTCTTGCTCCCCCTCAATATGTACTGGGGGAGGAGATGAATCATGCACTGAAGCATCATCTTTTTCTTGAGCAAAATCAAAGTCTTCCCCTGACCAACCCATGTGGTCACTAGTGCTAAGCACATCATCAGCACCCTTTAGAATTTCACTTACCACATCTGCTATGGTGGAATCAACTCTGTCTTCATTTATAGCTGGAGGAGGTGAGAAATGATCCATTTGTTCTTGTGAAAGAAGAGTATCTTCCATAGGAGTATCTGGCAAAACTTGAGCATCTGGGATGGATGTAGTTTTGGAAGGAATTTGATCTGAAAGAACCTGTTCTGATGGATCCTGAGCTGATGGTGGAAGAACTGTATCTGTTGGAAGACTTGGCTCTTATAAAGGAATGAAGTCTTGTGGAGCTGGAGATGAAGATGGATCTGGAACCGAACTGAGTTGCTGAGCTGGAGGTGGAGCTGGGATTGTTGATATTTCTGGAGGAGGAGCAGGAGCTTCATACTCTGGTGCTGAGTGACTTGAGGAAATAGGCTCCCCCTGGGGACCTGCACCTGCAGCTGGCTTTGTAATTCTGATATCCCATCTCTGTATTGTTGTGACATTTATCTTCTTCAGATGGTGTAAGATTGCACCCTTTGACATGTCAAAGACTTCAGGATTAAGCTGATTTAGGTATAAAGACAGAATTCTGGCAAAGTTTGGAGACAAAGTACTATCTTTAATCTTACTGAAGAGAAAGTTTGCCCAGTCAAACTTCTTTCCACAAATTACAGTTGTCATCAACCAGAACACATCTGTTGAGACATAGCCCAAACTTCTTGTATTACATAACAACACTTTCCAAATAGTGTCCACTAAAAGTTTGCCTACATCATTCATTTGATGCCTTCTTACGCATTTAACTGTCTTGTCTAAGCCACAAAAGCTCAAGGCTCTATTCCAATCATCATCTACTAAAGTGTCCTCAGAAGATACCACTGGTAATCTTAGTAATTTAGAAAGAGATTTAGGACTGACCTTGATCTTGAAATTTCCGATTTCAGTTTTCATCCTCTTCCTTTCCTTGTGAACTTTGATGTTAATAAAGAACTCTTCTACCTCTTTAAGCAGAATTCGGCATGGATGTTCAAGAACAAATGACAGCCCGGCGGCGTCTAGAAGGTAGAAATTTTTTTGAAATTCATCTGAAAGTGAAATAAGACCTTCCCGCTCCAATTCACTACCAACACCGATCTTAGGCTTCGAGTGAGGAGCCATAGAGCAAGAGAGATTGAGTGATTGCGAGAGAGAAAGAGAAAGAATCGTAAACCTGTATAATCGGCTTCGCGAGAAAAGTAGACGAACGGTCGGCGTTTTTCGAAAGGGAAAAGAAATGACCTCGCATGAACTTTTAATTCATTTTGAGACTTTATATATAGTTTGGTTTGATGTGACTATTAATTTGGTTTTAATCAATTTAAAGAAAATGAAATACACGCGTACTTGGCTCTTCATATTCTCGAATATTGAAATTAAAGTTTACGAGAAGTATAAGACATTTCTCGAGAGGTTGTGAAAGTTCTCGAGAAGTCTCAGAACTCTGCCGATTTTCTTCCGAAAGATAATTAAAGTTCTCGAGGGATTACCCATTTCTCGAGAAGTGTGAATTCATTTTTCGAGAGATGATGTCAATTTTCCGAAAAATTTTATCTTCATCCAAAAGCAAGTCATTTCTCGAGATATTAACTTCATTTCTCGAGAAGTTTAATGATGACTTGGTTTTTCCTTCTCTGATTTTTCTTCTTTCCAAAGGATATACCTGTGCTTCATTTTATAACATAAAGAAATAATATAAAACTTAAGAAAATTCACTTATCTCCTTCTCTTCTCCTTTGTTTGACCATTATTCCATGTTGAGCATTCCAAGTTCTGTCTTGAAGAAAGAGAACTTGGTCTCATTCAGCGGCTTCGTGAATATATCTGCAATTTGCTTATCCGTGGGGACATAGCTTAAGTTGATATCCCCATTCTCCACATGCTCTCGGATGAAATGATATCTTAATTCAATATGCTTTGTCCGACTGTGTGAGACTGGATTATTTGCTATAGCAATTGCGCTAGAGGAGTCGCAAAACATTGGAATATTCTTTATCTTCAAATTATAATCTTGAAGCTGGTTTCTTATCCAAAGAAGTTGTGCGCAACAACTGCCTGCAGAAATATATTCTGATTCGGCTGTTGAGATTGCAACACAATTTTGCTTCTTGCTGCTCCAGGAGATAAGCCTTCTTCCGAGAAATTGACATGTTCCGGAAGTGCTTTTCCTGTCGTCTCTACTTCCTGCAAAATCTGCATCTGAATAACCAGTTAATTCGCTATCATTACTTCTTGGGTACCATAAGCCAAGATTTGGTGTGCCTTTAAGATATCTCAAAATTCGCTTTGCAGCGGTATAGTGAGATTCCTTAGAGTTCACTTGATATCTGACACATACACATGTAGAAAACATTATGTCAGGTCTACTAGGAGTAAGGTAGAGCAGAGAGCCAATTATGCTTCTGTACTTGGTTTCATCAAAAGGTTTCCCTTTCTCATCCTTGTCCAGAGACATAGCTGTGCTCATTGGAGTCCTCATAGAGGTTGCACTCTCCATTCCAAATTTCTTGATCAACTCCTTAGTGAATTTTGTCTGTGAGATGAAAATTCCATCTTCAGATTGTTTCACTTGAAGTCCTAAGAAATATTTTAGCTCTCTCATACTGCTCATTTCAAACTTTCCTTGCATTAGTTTTGAAAACTTTTTGCAAAGATTATCGTCTGTAGAGCCAAAAATAATGTCATCGACATAGATTTGCACTAGCAAAATCTTGCCTTTTACTTCCCTTAGAAATAATGTTTTATCTATCTTTCCTCTTGTGAATTTGTTCTCAAGAAGAAAGTTAGATAGCGTCTCATACCAAGCTCGAGGAGCTTGTTTTAACTCATACAAAGCTTTTTGTAGTAAGTAAACATAATTAGGGTGTTCAGAATCTACAAAACCTGGAGGTTGTTCAACGTATACTTCTTCTTTTATATTACCATTCAGAAAAGCTGACTTAACGTCCATTTGGTATACGGTGAAACCTTTGAATGCAGCAAAGGCTAAGAACATTCTAATCGCTTCAAGTCTTGCTACTGGTGCATAGGTTTGATCGAAGTCGATCCCTTCTTCTTGTCTATAGCCTTTCGCTACAAGTCTGGCTTTGTTCTTTAAAATTGTTCCATCTTCATCCAACTTGTTCCTGTAAACCGACTTTGTTCCAATAATATTTTTATCCTTGGGTTTTGGAACTAGTGTCCACACCTTGCAACGCTTGAATTGATTTAATTCTTCTTCCATTGCAATTACCCAGTGGGGGTCTTCATTTGCTTCTTGAAACTTCTTCGGTTCAATCTGTGAAAGAAAACTTAAATGCATATTTTCGTTAGTAGTACCTCTTCTTGTTCTAATTCCGACTTGAGGATCTCCTATGATTTGATCAATAGGATGATCTCTCATGTGTCTGAACTCAAGGTTCCTTGCATCAGTTTGAATAATTGGAGCATCTTCTGTTACTTGAATGTTTCCTTCCACTTGCACTGGATCTTCATCAATCGGATCTCCTTCTTCATTTGTGGTTGGGGAAGAGATCTTGACGAAGGTTTGAGCATCAACTTTGACTGGCTCATCCAAGCTTACATCTTGAAACTTTGATCCTGTACCTTTAATAGAAGCACTAGAAGAGCCGCTATGTAGCATGCTCGTTTCATCAAATACAACATTGATTGACTCTTCTACAACCAGGGTTTTCTTATTAAATATTCTATAAGCTCTGCTATGGCTGCTATAGCCTACAAAAATTCCTTCAAAACTTTTTTCGCTAAACTTGGTTTTATAATGCTTTCCATTATTAAGTACAAAGCATTTGCAGCCAAAGATTCTAAAATAAGAGATGGTTGGTCTCTTGCCTTTTAGTAGTTCATAAGGAGTCTTTTCATGGTTTTTGTTTATGAGTGCTCTGTTTTGCACGTGGCATGCAGTGTTGACAGCTTCAGCCCAAAGATATTCGGGTAGAGATGTGTCACTCAACATTGTTCTGCAAGCCTCAATGAGTGTTCAATTTCTTCTCTCAGCTTCCCCATTTTGTTGTGGAGTTCGAGGAGAGGAAAACTCATGAAAGATACCTAGACTTTCACAAAAATCTGTCATAGCTCCAGATTCAAATTCTGTTCCATGGTCACTTCTGATTTTGACTACCGAACATTCAAATTCGTTCCGGATTTGCTTGACAAACTTGGTGAAAATGTCAAACGTATCTGACTTGTGTTTTAGAAAGAATACCCATGCAAAATGTGAGTAATCATCTACAATAACAAATGTGTAAGATTTACCTCCTAAACTTCTAACTTGCAAAGGACCAAATAAGTCCATATGAAGTAGGTATAAGCACCTAGTTGAATCTTTGCCTTTAATGCTTCTAAAAGTGGCTCTTGTTTGCTTGCCTTTTACACAAGCATGACAAGGTCTATCTTTAATGCACTTAATATTTGGCACATCACATACTAAGTTTTGTGAGAACAGCTTATTTATAGTTTTGAAATTTATATGTGCTAATCTCTTATGCCATTTATCGGCAAGAGATGCACTATCTTTTGCTAAAAGACATACTGGTGTAGAAGATGATAAACAAAGAAAATTTAAACAGAACATATTTCTACAACGAGTGCCTGATAAAATCGTTTCTAGGTTATCTGCCGATTTTATCAAACACTTATCTTTACGAAAATCAACTATGTATCCTTTATCACAAAGTTGACTTATGCTTATCAGATTATGTTCTAATCCTTCCACATAAGCTACATCTGAAAAGGATACATTACCGTTAGAGATCATACCATAGCCTTTTGTTATTCCTCTGTCAGATCTGCCAAATATAACTTTCTGGCCATTCTCAACAGGGATGAAATTTTGCAAAAGGCTTCTTGTTCCGGTCATATGCCGAGAACAACCACTGTCCAAATACCAGATAGGATTTTTGTTGGCCTTTGGACATACCTGCAAAAGAAAATTACTTTGCCTTAGGAGCCCAAATAACTTTGGGTCCTTGGTCCCTTGTTAGTTGAGCACCACGATGAACATTAACGTTGCAAGCGGTCTTTCTTGCATTGTTTAGTTGTGGTCTCTTGGAATATGTAGAATTGAACCAACAGTCTACGGCAAAGTGACCTATTTTGCCGCAACACCAACAGTTAAACCTGTTGTACCTTCTTTTAATATTTTCCTGCTTAATTCTTTTAACTTTGGTCTTGGCAGGATCAATACAGCATACACAGGGTAATGCTTTCTCCTTTGGCTTAGGTACAATAGTCTTTACTATTGGTGCTTTAACAGCACTTGGACCATGAACATACGGACCATAATCTCTCAGATTCACTTCTTCATAAGGTGCTTTGAAAGCACTTTGACCGAGGTATTTAGGACGAGCCCATCCCTTATAGTCATTGACAGGCGCAAAATTAATAGGTCGTGTCAAGTGACCATAAGAGCTTTCCATGTCATAAGCATTTGTGGGAAGTAGAACTTTCTTGAATTTCACTTGTTCTAGATGGGGTTTCCCTTTTTCTTCGATAGTAGCTTTCTTAGCATTCTTATTTTTCTTCTTGGCACGGGTGCCTTTAGAAGAATTACTTGGCCCAGCCACATGACCTAAACCACTGATACTTGCTTTAGCAGAGAAAGTATCAATTATTGGAAGAATGGTTTTCAGTTGTGAAAACTTTTCAACTAGCTTCTTTTCAGCGGCTAGCTGTTCTTCCAGAACTTTGATAGAGTTCTCTTTCCGTTCAAGGAGCTCATCTGAGCTTTTGATCTTGTCTTTCAGGATTTGGTTTTCCTCTTCGAAGGAAGAAAGTTGTTCAACTTCCTTTCTCAAATTAGATTTCACTTCTTTGAGAGACATGATCTCCTTGGCCTGAATTTTGACTACCTTTCGGCATTTGTCAAAACTTTTAAGCATTTCAGTGTATTGGGTCATGAGGTTTGAGTCATCATCTGAAAGATAATCCTTTTGTTCAGCTGAAGCATATTTAGAATTAGATAAGATGGTGTGAGAATTTACCTTCCCAGTATATGGAGGTTCTTCTTCTTCATCAGTCATAGCCATTAGCCCGAAGTAGGCTTCTTCTTCACTACTTGATTTCTCCGAGTCACTGTCGCTTAAAGTTTTATTCTTTTTAGCGACTAAACTCTTTTCAATCTTCCTTTTCCCGTGGGTGGATTTCCTTTCTTCTTTTCTTCCGCCCTCTTTCTTTTTATAAGGGCATTCAGCAATCATGTGCCCTGGCTTATTGCAACAATATCAAACTATATCAGAAGAAATATGTTTACCAGTTTTAGATTTATACCTGTCATGATTGCTAGAGCTCTTTTTGTGATGATCACCATCACGTCGAGAATGTCTATTTTCAGAGGAAAACTTATTCTTCATGTGTCTTCTTTTGTTTAGCAGTTTCTTGAACTGACGAGAGATTAGAGAAAACTCTCCATCAGACATTTCAGAACTGGAGGAGCCGGCTTCAGATTCTTTTTCATCATCAGATTCTTGTGTTCTAACTGGAGACAAAGCTCTGCTTTTTCTGGATCTTTCGGCTTTCATAGCCAAGGTCCTTTCCTTGTTAGAAATTCTATTCCCATCTTCTTCTGTTTTGCGAATGTTCATTTGCAGTTCATGAGATAATCGTTTCCCAAACAGATTCTGAGGGTCTAGATTTGGTAACTTCCCAAATTCTCTGATTGCAACTATCTTGCTATCCCAGTCTTTCGTTAGGGATCGCAGGAATTTGTCATTTAGTTCACCATTAGTAAACTCCCGACCATAATTCCTTAGGTCGTTTACTATCTTGAAGAATCTTTCATAAGCATCGGCAATGCACTCCTTTTTATTCTGCTTAAAAGCCTCGTACTCTTGATTCAAAAGAGATCTTCTATCATCTCTTACTTCTTCAGTACCTTCCATAAGAACTATTAAAGACGTCCACATTTCTTTGGCAGAATTACAGTGAATTAAGTTTTGCAACATTGAATCATCCACAGCACTGGCAATTATGTTCTTTGCCTTTTTGTCCAAAGCAACGAGAGCAATCTCATCCTTTGTTAAGTCCATCATTTTCTTTGGTACTCTTAAGGTTGGATCAATAGTAGAAGCGGTCATAGGCACATGAGGTCCTTCTTCAACGACTTGGAAGATTCTTGGGTCTGCGGCTTCCATATAAAATCTGACTCTTTCTTTCCACATTGGAAAATTAGCCTTAGTGCATATTGGCAATTTCAACGAAGACGATTCCATGCACTTTTCCATGATTTCTAGCAAATAGAATGGAGAGATCCTATTCAAGGTGGTAACCTTTCAAGAATAACCTACCTCTGATACCAATTGTAATAACTAGATGCTAACAAAAATCACCTAGAGGGGGGGGGGGGGTGAATAGGTGATTAATGCGTCTTTTGCGGAATTGAAAATCTTGAAAATAAAGAACGCACAGAAGCAAATCACAAACACAGACGACACAAGAAATTTATAGTGGTTCCCCGTTCTTGGGTACTCCACTTGCCGGCCTCGCCAATCTAGCACCACAGCTAGACTTGACTACTTCACTAAATATCAGATCAAGAATGATCCTACAATCCTCAGAGTCAAAACTCTTACAACTCAGAGATCAAACTCCTACAAACTCAGAGAAAAACCTTCTCTTACAACTCGGAGAATACCTCTCCTACAACTCGGAGAACAATCTCTCCTACAATCAAAAATGTAAAGTTTGAATGAAACTGTACTTAACAAATCACAAATAGATCTGAATAATTTGATGAAGATCTTCTTCCTTCTTGCGACAGAAATGACTTCGGCTTGATGTAGAAGAAAAAGAATCGAATCGGCACAAATCAGATCTTCTAAGGTCTTGATCGATCCGATAGAATCAGAACGTGTAAGGCAATGATCGATTGACCTTTCTCTTCCACTTGGAGACGAATTCAGATAACTCACGATCGAACTCCAACGATGGCGATGCACGGCACTAGATGACGATCTTGGATCAGATTAGGGTTAGGAGAATATGAACTCTGATCTTCAAAAATGATTACTACCTCAAGGAGTAATCATTATATAGATGAAGATCTAACGATCAAACCTTAAAACGAGGAAAGACGTCACGTCAATTTGACGGAAAAGACTTGACGTCAAAACGGGAAAACAAAGCTTACGAGAATAGATCAAACCAGACTTCTCGAGAGATCCACGACTTCTCGAGAGAAACCGGCTAGTTCTCGAAAAACAGCTTTAGAAAGAGAGATCAAAGAATTATGACAAGACTTCTCGAGAGATACAAGACTTCTCGAGAACAAAGAAACTTCTCGAAAACTTTAGAACAATTTCGAGAACAACCTTAAGAGAGAAAGTTTTTCGAAAGAACCAATGATTTCTCGAAAACAAAAGTACTTCTCGAGAGATAAAAGACTTCTCGAAAGCTGAGCTGAGACAGACTTCTCGAAAACCACTAGAAAAGAACTTTTCTCGAAAACAAAGAAGACTTTTCGAGAGAACAAAGATTTCTCGAGAAATGCAAATAACTACTCGGAAAAATCAACTATATCTCGAGAGACTTCTGAAACAACCCTTCTCGAAAAATAAACAAGGACATCTCGAGAGTACAGAAGGACTTCTCGAGAGCACAGAAGGACTTCTCGAGAGCACAGAAGGACTTCTCGAAAAGTATCCTTACATCTCGAAAAATTTACTTAGGAAACTTTCTTCCTTTGTCTTCAGACCAATGCTGCACACCTAAGCTTTGAATCTTTAATATCTTGTTCATAAAGTGTATTCCAATTGAGAGACCACACATGAGTCAACCCCATACCTCACACAATGAAGAATTACATTGCATGAGACTGTGCTTATTGACCCATTGTGACCTGACATTGGTCTACACTTTCCAATGTGAACCTGCAAAAACATTACTAGAAAAGCAAATCAAATACACAAACAATTCAATCTTGGTTCAAAGTTGACTTTCTACAAATCAAGGCTATTGTGGATACAATACCCAACACTAACGCACCGCGATAGTACTTGCCAAACATAGCGTCCCGTCGACATTCCATTTTCTCCACAGTTTCCTTCTCGTCAAATGTTTCCATTTATGCTAGTGCCAGCGATAGTGCTAACGCTCCGCGGTAGAGCACATTTCTTTTCTTCGGGCGCATCTTTGTTGAACCGGCCTCAAATTTCATCGATTGAATTTTCATCGAACGCTAGCGCCAGCGGTAGTGCTAGCGCGCCGCGGTAAAGCATGCAGTTCATCGAGCGCCATGGTAGAGCATGCAGTTCGTCGAACGCAGGTTTCATTTCGTCGAGCTCCAGTTCGTCGAACGCAGCATCCATTTCGTCGAACGCAGGTTTCCTTCTCAGCGGTTTCTTCTCAGCGGTTGTTAGCGCCAGCGGTAGTCTTAACGCTGCGCGGTAGTAACAAAAACATATTTCCATGGAGATTTGAAAGCACAGAATCCTGCATACTATAAACACAAAACAAGTATGATCAAATACAATAGGATTTGTTATTGTCAAACCAAGAGATGCGGAAAGCATGTTCCAACAGTGTAATCTTCAAAATTGTGGCCGGGGGGAAGCTTTCGGTGGGAAGTGGCATGGGAAGTGATCATGCTCGTGACTTGGGGCATGTAATTTTAATTGACGCAGCTGGCTGATCTGGTTGCTGGAGGCGGGTCATGACCGTGACCTGGGTCACACCCTTGGGTAAGACCCCATTTTTTCCGCTACAAAATTGGGTCTTATGCCCAGAATCGCCGCTTTGCGGTGACACCCTCGCTCGGGAAGGTTGCCACTATAAAACATCGATCTTGCCGGCCATATCGATCACAAAAGAAGTAAAGCTTAAACAAACTTATAGAAGCTCAAGTCCACATCACATAGAAAATAAAACCATCAAAAGAGATGTCCACATAAAATAACTGCATAAAATGTACGGTAATAGAGGGCGCATGCCCTGTACATCAATTCCTCACTACAATTTCACTCGCAGAAGCATGATCTACTAAAGCTAATAAGACACTTACAGATCCTATCATCGGTGCTCCCGTGCTAGAATGCCCCGCCTCCATCTGCACCGGCCTTTGGTGCTGCAGCGTCTCCTCGGTCCCCTAAAATGATAAGGTCCACCGACCGTCAGTCAAACTTGACTCAACCAATACCCCACCCCTCCCCCGGTGACTCCTAGGCACCGTGTGGGAAGGATGAAGCGAAGGACATCAAGGGGTAAAATCAAAAGAAGGTGACAATGAGTCTAACTACGGAAGGGTCTACCGGAAAACAATATATAGTACAATGAGTAAAGCAGTAGGAAGTAAAACAGGATCAAGTCAGCAGTAGTAACAAGTAAAGCAATAGTAAAGAAGGGCACTAAGGAAAGCAGTAATAGGAATAAGTAACCTTAATTTATAGGAATGCGCACACAAACCTATAGACCAAGGGGTCGTTTAGCAGGGCCTATCGTATAGAAAGTCCCATAACCAATTTATACGATAGGGGTAAGGGTTGAAATGCAATGTTTATGCTATGTCATGCAAAATATGCAGTTTAATGCGATGTACATATAAGTGCAACTCACGCACTACGACTCTATGCGCACAGACCTTTAGTTCCCCATTTTTGGAGCTAGCAAAACTCCTAAGATACTTCCGTAGTGGCAAACGGAAGCGGTGGGTTGGGCCTCGCACACCTCTAGGTTGGTATCTACACTACCTAACCTAGACATATCGTACGCCTCAACGCTAAGAACACAACAACGGAGCTCCTACATACTCTTACTGGCTAGTCCACCTGACTTTTCTTTGGTAAAGTGCAATCCACACTTACCAAGCCAAAGTATCGATGTCGTTGCGATGACCGTTCACACTAATGACCCACCACCTTATGCACATATAATATGTCCTACTATATCCCGAGCCATAAGCTCCCCGGGATAACCTGCCAGTCATCATAACCTTCCGAGCCAACGGCTCGCCGGACCAACCTGTCCGTACCAACAAGCATTACTGAGTCACAAGCTCACCAGACTAGCTAGTCCACTACTATAACCATCGAGCCTACCGCTCGTAAAACCAAACAAACTAACCTCCGGTAATCTCGGGGTGTGGGTGTGTGCTTTATGAAGTTAATCTTACACCACCATTTATTACTACACTTTAGGGTTAACCATGGACTTCCCGAGGACTACCCTGTAAGGGGCTCGCTACGGTACTAGGAACTATAATGGGATGACACCCCAAAGCTCCTTTTCCAAGACACTTAATGTTATTAGTGGCTACCCACAAGTGTACCCTCCTTATCATTGCACTTGGATTAAGTACCCTACGTATTTTATGACCTTCTAAGGGGAAAGACGATCTTTCGTCGGTACCGGACACAACCTTACCCCTTAGCTTATCGGGTACACCCAACATATAGATCCCTAATGGTGACCTCACATCCTATCTAACATACTAGGTACACCATCTACCTTTCATTCCAACCTAATGATCCATAAATTACTCAGGTTTTACAGCTTTACTATACGCAGACCAAATGAGTTATATGAGTTGCATAAGGGGAGGTACCAAAAAAATTCATCCAACTGACTCAAGATTATTAATGGGAGTCCATCATGATATTCTAAGACAAAATCCAGAGGATCATATTTTTCCATATTTAATTGGCATTTATTATAATTTTCCTCAACATTGACCCAGTATGAAATTAAACATGAAGTATAAAATCCTCTTATGTTATGACCTCCACAAAATTATGGAAAATCTATGAAGTCAAAAAAACATTAAATACAAAATTTCAAAATTTTGCAGTAAGGGGTTGGCCTCTAATTATAATATTGAACAATTAACCCAAATCAGAATTTAAAGAAGGAACCACCAAAAATACTTGTCTAAACATTATGGGACAATTACCAGACCATGTTGAAAATGTTGAATTGCAAAGTTAGCGGTCTGAGGGGGAGACCGCGCGGTATGGTCTAACCGCACAGTCTGGTCTAACCACGCGGTCTTGCGGTCTCCATCTGCGGTCTAATCTCTTTGGTCTAGCCGCGGGTCTATTCAGTTTTACCGCCGTTCTCTGACTAAGGTTGCCGAGGTAAGGCCTCGCGGTCTGGTTTGTGAGACCGCGTGGCGAACTGTTCTTTGTACCGTACGGGTTAAGCTGTTAACCGCGCGGTCTATTTCTGTATCTGACAGTCTGGTCTGGTGGTTGTTCGGGTTCTTGGTGGTGCGCACCGACTAAGGTCCTCTTAGTTACGCGGTCTCCTCGTTTGTGTTCGCATAAGCTGGTACTTGGCGATCTTTTGGTATATGCGGACACTGGTGTTGGTCGACTTGGCGGGTTGTTGCCTTAGTCGACCTGGCTGTGTTCGCGGTCTCTAGAGGAGGTCTCGTAGGCGAACAATGGTGGTGGGCATCATGACCGGGCGGGTTGTCATGATCGCGCGGCTTCTTGGAGGAGTGGTGATATCCGGTCCGGGTTGAAGTCGGCGAGCTCGCAAAGCGCAGAGCGATCTTCTGACTGCGCAGGTTGACCGGTCTTGGTCGCGCAGTTAGGGCGGTTGTTGAAACCAATTTCTCAGTCTCTTCTGGAGCTCGGGGCCCTCACCGAGATGAGGGGCGGCTAGCCCTTACTGATCCCTTGGGGAAGGTAGACAGAAAACTAGGAAGATGACTAAGACCTTAGTCACAGCGAGAAGGTCCCTCCACTAACCCGGAAGATCGTTGAGCGCTAACCCTCCCAAGCCAAAGCTAAGACTCGGTCACTTTGGAGAGCTCTAGAAATGCTAACCAAAGAAAGTCTAAGGAAAGAGAAGCTGAAGTCCGGTCTCTCTCCAAAGGTGCCCTTGAGGTCCTATTTATAGATTTTCTGATATGGCCTGCAAATAGCAGGATTCCGCCTTTTGATTTTACTATTCGCACCCCAAATGGGTCTGCCAACAGCCAAACTCCGCTGTTTGGGTAGGCTAATGACAGGCCAACGGGGATAGAGAGGTAATTTCGTCGATCATAGGGTGATTAGCGGGTTCATCGAACTCGGAGACTTTCTGGCTCGCTCGCCTCCCTGCGAGCATTCGGCGAGCATCTGGCTCACTCGCCTTCTTGCGAGCATTCGGCGAGCATCTGGCTCACTCGCCTTCTTGTTTGTCAACCTTGAGGCTCTGGCTCGCGGGAACTTGACTCGCGCCTCTCCCCGTGGGTGGCCTTTGACAGATTTGGTTCGCCTCCTTTGGGCGAATGGCCTGTGGAGGACTCGTTTATACTCCTGCCCCACTCGCACTCTTGATTCGCTCGCCTTCTTGCGAGCAGCCGGCTAAGTGCCTGTCCCGGCGGATCCACTGAGACGGGATCGTCGAGCGTTGTTTGGACTTCGTCGAGCGCTCTCCTGATGACGGGCTCGCCTCGCATGTATATATCTCGAGAACCTGGCTCGCCTCGCTTTTCTTTGACCATCCCCTAGGCGAATATCGGGGTTGTACACAATCCCCGCTCTTCGCGAGGCTATTTAGGCTCGCGAAGAATCATCCAACCCTTGATATTCGTCGGCCCCTCGGTGACATGGCGAGAATCTTTCGGTGGGCCCCATACCCACCACTATAAATATCACTCTTCCTGGTCATCATTCGAACTTTTCATTTTTCTCTATCTTTTCTTACTCGCCACGGGCCCCAACGCGATGTCGAAAATGGACGAGATGTTGGCTCGCCTAAAGGCTTCGCAAGCGTCCCAGAAGGGGAAGAACCCTGTCATTGCCTCCTGGAATTCTCCGCGACGCTCTCCGCCTCCGCCTTCCCTAAGGACGGCGAAGGCCGTTCGGCGCGTGGCTGTTGGGGGAGGGTCTTCCTCTTTGCCGCACTCTCCTGATGACGGGCTCGCCTCGCAAGTATTATCGCCAAGCTCGCCCGTTTGGTGTGCTTTCTTTTCGTCCTTAATTATCATATTCGCAGAATGACCCTCCGGACGAGAGCGCGTCGGGAAGGCCAATCACGGAGATCCATCTCCCCTCTATGGGTGGGGGTGACGCTCTTCTTGCAGATGAGAGGGCCGTTGGCTGATAGAACTCGCCTTCGCAACGAGGTGAGCGGCTTACCTCGTCTTCCCTCACGTCCCTTGACTCGCTAAATCATATTTACTTTTCGTGCAGTGTCTTCTCTCGCGGCACCAGAGGATCAAGTTCCTCCTCCGGCGAACTCGCCCATCATGCCGAATCAGACTATCCCAACTCCTGGATTCGGCTTACTGGGTCAGAGGAGCCCAGGGGGGACGTTGATTGCCGAGTCTGGACTTGGCTCCAGACCCGCGCTCGCCTCCGGTCTGGGTAAGGCCCTCACCCCTGCCTTTATTGAAGCATTCTGAGGCCAGCCAGGCACCTCCCTCCAGCGGCCAAGTACTCAAATTCCTCCACTAGGTTAGACTGTCGCCATTGAGTGTTGCTTTTCACTTTGTTGCTGATTCCCACTTCGCAGGTAACCCGACGACCCCTCTCTCCGGGTCAGAGTCTGGAGCGCTGGAGATATCTCCGCCCCCCTCGCCGAGTCAGGTCGCCGACTTTCTGGGGGATCCCAGTGATCTAGAGCGAATGAAGAGGCGGGTCACTGAGATATTCCAGAAGCATACCACCCTGCTGAGGGATCTTCATGAGCAGAATCGGCTGGATCGGCTCGCCAATGAAGAAAGGTTCGCCGCGATGGAGGACGCGAACGCGCGCATTCTCGCTAAGATACAGCCGACCGATCATGGTGACGCGACCTCCCCCGGGGTGTATATTGCTCGAATCGATGACTACATGCGGCTGACGAGCCAGGCGAACCGGTCACTCCGCGAGTATCACTACCCGCGAGTCCCCCCTCGCTCTGGTGTCCGGGGTCGCGGTCGCTGGAAGTGGTTGCGATATTGAGGATCTTCGTATTGCTTTTTGTTGTTTTTCTTCCCCCCCTCCTCTTCGATAGGATGGGTCGCGAACAATCTTTATGAGTTTGTAATAACAATACTTTGACTCGCTTGCGAGCCCCTTATTTTTCTGTTTTTTATCTCCTTCTTTTACCCTACTTGGTTCGCTCTTGCGTGAATTACATTTGTATCTCTATTACTCGCACTCGCGTACCTCCCTTGCTTTTTCCCTTATGATTCATTATTTAGCGCTAGCTCGCCAATGGAAAAAACTTTTGACAGGGTGTCGGCTCGCTGGGAGCGAATTGGATCCCTGGAGGCAGAAGAGTACCGCGCGAATCCTCTATCCGCAGATACCGACGCTTCGGCTTCTTCCCGCCTTTTTTATTTCTCTAAATAGCCGACCTTTTTCCTTCCCAACCACCGCATTTACTGTTACTCCCTCGCGCTCTCTCTCTTTCTGTTTCTCTCGCAGATCTAGCTCGCCCTCGCGACTTTTTCGACTCCGCGGATTCCAGACATCATGGTCGGCGAGGCGGAAAGTGAGGGGCGATCCAAGTGTGCCAGGGCCTTCCTCGACGGCATTTTCTACTGCGCCAACCTTACGAAGGAGGAGTACAAAGCCACCGTAGACCAGTTCATCCACTCCGGTTTCGTGGCTCGCAGCCCTACCGATAGGGATACCATTAGAAACCCACATCCAGACGAGCTCGTGATTCCCGTTGCCCACTTCGAAAACGGGTTGCGACTCCCACTCTAGCCGGAAGTGCGCCAGGTACATTTATTTCTCACCCCCTATATCCTTGACTTGTTTTGTGAATGGTGCTTAAACTTTGTCGACCTTTCCAGGTGCTCAAGTATTTTGGCGTCCTGCCGAGCAAACTAACGCCGAACGCGATCGTGGTGGTGGTCACGTTCGCCAGTTATCTCAGGGCGGAGAGGATCGAGTTCAGCCTGCTCGTCTTCCGCAAGGTCTTCTCGTTCCGCGCGTATAGGGACGAGACGGCCCACTTCGCGAGCCAGCATGTCACCGTCTGCGAGACGGTGAACAAATCTCATTATTGGACGCAGAAGTTCGTCCTGGTGAAGGGTCCCTTCGGCAACGTCTCCTACGCCCCTACCCAGCGAGACGAGGCCGCCTACCGCCCTCTTACCTCGCTAGGGGGTTGTGATGCGGCCCTGTACCAGTTCCTCAAAGGAAAGAACTTCGAGGTCGCATTCCTCTGAGAGCGAGTGGACCTCCTGCCACCCATCCTTTCAGGAGAAGGTTTGACTCGCACTCGCCAACTTTCTTACTCCCTCCTCCTTCGATCATCTAACGCTCCCCGTTACCTTTGCAGGAGAGCGTGAACTCCCCCTCAATCCACCTCATGCGCCTCCCTCTTCCCTTACCTCCAGCTCGCTCGCGCGAGTGGCCGCCGAGGCCTGCCGCGACATCCCGAGTTCCTCGTCGGGGAAGAAGCACCCTCCTCCCCTACGCCGGCCCGCCTCGCAGGGGTGGCGAAGAAGACCAAGAAGGGCCCTCCTGTTACCAAGGCTAAGGAGGTCGTGGACCTCTCCGAACCAGATCTCCCTTCTCCTTCCGCAGCGGGTCAGGAGCTCGCCAAAGAGGGGGGCGAGCCAGGGGAGACGGCCGCCAGGCCCAATCCGTCGAGCCATACTAACTTCGGGCTCGGCATGAACCTGGTGGATGCGGTCGGCAAACTGGTGCTCGCGTGGGACCCCGACCAGAACAAGGTCGCCTTCTCCTCTCTGCTCCCTTCCTTGGTAGAGGACGGCAAGGCCGGGGGTGAGGCATTCGCCCTCGCCTTCGGTATCTACGGTCGCGAGGACGCCTCCCTCTTTCGGTCCTTCATGCCAAGGGGGGTCGTATATGAGGCGATGCGAGCCCAATTCCGGGCGATGGAGCTAACCCATATGGTGGGTCGTCGGTACCTCACGGCGGATAGGGATATCAAGAAGCTGAACGTTGAGCTCCAGAAATTTGCGGACGAAGTTGCAGAGCTTAAGGGGAAGGAGGCCTTATCGGCTGGCCTCCTCGCTAGTCTTCAAGGCGGGCTGGTAAGTACTGTTTTGCGAAAATCCTTTTTAGTTCGGCTTCGCTTTTTTCTCGCTGACCCGCCTTTTGCAGGATGTCGAGTCTGTCAGCCAGCTCCACGCGCGGATTGCTGACTTGGAGCTGGAGAACACCTGCCTCAAGGCCCAGGTCCACGACCTGACCTCGGCGGTGCTTCCTCCCCCTCCTCCGCGAGCTGGGACTCGCGGTCAGTCGTGGGAAGAGAAGGAAGCCGACCGTAAGAGGTCGATGGAGATCGTGGAGCTCGTCCTCGACATTCTCAAAGGAGCGGGCATGATCATTCTGGATGCCATGGAGTTTACCACGGAGGAAGTCGTTCCCGACATGTTCGCGCCTGTCTCCGAGGCGGAGGGTCGAGAGAGCGACTGAAGAGACGCCCTGATTTTTCTTTTTGTTGATAATGTAAAAATTTTCCTTTCTTTTTGTTTCCGGCGAGACCGCCATTGGATTGTAAGCTTTTGTGGGGAATGAAAGGGAATGTTTTGTCAATCTTTTCCTGTATTATCATTTCATTTATGATTTGTATGTGTTCTTTTCTATTGTGCCCGCGCGGCCCTAATTTTCTTATGTACGTGTCCGTAGATCTTCGTTCGGCGTTCGCGCTCGCTTCTCTTTTATTGGCAGCTTTTCCTCGTTGCGTCGTGTTCAGGTCGCTCTCGCCTACCTTTCTTCTGAGGTGTCGTTAGGACTTAGGTTGTAGGGCTGTTGGAACAACCCTTTTACTGTTTTGGGCTAGGATCACTATGTAGGATCAGTTGACCCCATTGTATAGTTTAAGGGTCAAGTCTTTAGGCTGATAAACCAGCTAGAACTTAAGATTAAATCTAAGGTTCCCAGCGGTCGACGAATGACTAGCAGCGCTCGACAAATGGCATGTGGCGTTCGACGAATGTCTAGTATCGTTCGACAAATTGTTCTAAGCAGACTGAAGTATTACATCCAGTTACAGCACTCGACATTCACTGATCAGCGTTCGACAAATGGCTAGCAGCACTCGACAGATGGCTCCCAGCATTCGACAGTTTTTATTAACAACGCTCAACAGTTTTCTAGCCAGTGTTCGACATATTCTGGACAGCGCTCGACAGATGGCTCCCAGCGTTCGACAGATCATTTATTGAATCCCAGATTTAATATCAGTTACATTCTATTTTGTCCTAACAGCAAAACGACGACTATAACGGATCTATTCAATATCTTTGGACATATTCTGACAGATAAGGAAGGATATTTAAACTCAATTAATATATTCCTTTCCTTCCTTTTTCCCAGACAGGAATAGCCGTTGACATTTAATGAAAAGGAATCTTTTCATGACCAAGGAACAAAAGGACCTGGCAGAGTCGTTTGAGCTTTGTTGTTATTTCCAAGAATGTCAACAGAATTCAAATACAAAGGATATATAGACAAAGAGAAGAAGAGAGACACATATACAAGTAGTAAGATTTTCTCAAAAAAAGGGTTTTTTTTCGACAAGCAGCACAAAAACTTCTGAGAACATCATCCCCAATAGCATTCACTCAGAATTTGCTGCAAAGATAGATCTTCTAAAAAGAGCAACAAGCAATCTGAAGAACCTATTCTTCTCGATCAATCTGCTGCAGGAGATCTTGGTTTTCAAGAGAAAGCTTCTCCATCTTCTGTCAAATAATTCAATCAGACAGGGGGAGCTTTACAACAACATCCACTAGAATTTTCTCTCAGCATCTTGACAGAGAAGAACACTACAAACTCCTTCTTACCTCTCTTGTACAGGGTTATAACTCCCTTCAAAAGTAAATCTTGGTGACAGGGCACCTTGACAAAAACCTGCACCTTGGTTAGAGCACCTTATCAACAGCTCACCTGGTCTGTGGACACCTTATCAAAATCACCTGGTGTGAGGGCACCTTATCAACAACCTCCTAGTGGATTCCTACCAAGGGTGGTAGAAGAGTAGACGTACCCAGATTTATTGGGGAACTACTATAGCTCCTTGTGTCTTCTGTGTTTAATTATTCTTTGGGCTTGTGCTGTTTGATTTCATTCATTTACCTTTTCTGTTTATTTAATTCTCACACTGATTACACTTATATATATATAACACTATTTTAATTCCGCTATAAAACTAAAGAAAAGTTTTAATACTCTATTCACCCCCCCCCCCCCTATAGTAATTCAAGATCTGACCTCCACTTTCAATTGGTATTAGAGGGGGTTGATTCTTTACAGACTAACATCTGAATCACAAAGATCAACCAGATCTTAATTTGTCTAGAGCTCCTGTATCCAAGAATTTTATATCATTCAAAACTCATGGCACAAAATAAGGAATATTCTAGCACAAGACCTCCCATGTGCAATCTCAATAAGTTTGCACTATGGAAAGCAAGGATTAGGCTTTATATGAACTCTATTGATGAGGAGATTTTCAATGTTATTCTTACAGGACCTCCAGCATCTACAACAACAACCAGCACTACTGCAACAACAGACAACACTGCGGTTCCACCTCCTGAGTGGACTGAGGCTCAGAAGAAGCAGAGAAATGCAGATGCAAAAGCAATGAACATTCTGGCCTTAACTATGTCAGATGACATATTCCAGAAAGTAGTTGAGTGCAACTCAGCAAAAGAAATCTGGGAATCTCTCAACAACATGGTGGCAGGCTCAGCAGATGAAAGGAAAGACAGAAGATCCCACCTGATCTCTCAATATGAGAACTTCAAAAAGGGAGAATCAGAAAATGTTGCTGATATGTACAATAGGCTCAGCCTCATAATAAATGAGCTAAAGTCTCTGGACAAAGTGATCTCACTCACAGAGATCAATGACAAAATTCTTATGTGCTTTCCCAGCACATGGGACTCCAGAATCTGGCCAATCAAAGAAGCCAGAAGCCTAAATGAGATCACCACTGAAGCCTTGTTGGGCAAGCTCAAATCTTATGAGCAGCTTGTCAAGAGTAGGGAAGTTGAAGAATCTACTTCATCCCCAGCACTCAAGAAGGAGAAAAGCATAGCCTTCAAAGCTGCAGAAGAAGAAGGACTAACTCCTAACAATAAGGAGTTGATGAGCTTCATAGCCAAAAGATTCTATAATATGGCTAAGAAAGACTTCAAGAAGAAGTCATCCAGAAGCTATGACAAGCCAAGGTATGACAAAAATCATTCTAATGAAATTATATGCTTTGGTTGCAGGAAGCTAGGACATATTGCTCCTGAATGTCCAGAAAATCAAAACAAAAAGGACAGAAAGGAGAGAAAAAGAGAAAAGGAAGAAAAGAAAAGTTCTAGCAAATCTTCCTCCCACTCACACAAAAAGAAGGAAAGAGGATTTGTAGCAACATCCTGGAGTGAAACAGAATCAGAATCATAATCTTCATCTGGTTCTTCTGATGAAGAAGAAACAAAAGAAAATAGCCAATGTCTAATGGCAATTTATGACTCAGACTGTGAGTCACAATCTGAATCCTCATCAAGCTCCAGTGATGATGAAGAAGAAAAGAACTTCTGCATGATGGCAATCAATGCCTCAGCCAGCAAATCTGATGAAGAAAATTCTGAATCAGAGGAAGAAAATGATGCAGATCAGGTAATGTCTGGTTTTGATTTTACTTCAGATGAATTCAAGGCTGAATTCAGAGTCCTTTGCTCAGACTTACTCAACTCTGAGAAAGAAATAATCTCACTCAGATGTAAGTTAGCTGAAATGAAAAAGATGAGTGAAGAAAATGCAAATCTTAAGAAGGAATTGGCTGCCTCCAGAGAACACATTGTTCTTATTAAGAATAAACTTTCTGAGGCCAAGAAATTTGAAGAATCCCTAAATGGGAGAAGTATCAAACTGATGGACATCACAAGCACAGTCAATGCTAGACTTAATAATAGCAAGCTGGGCTTGGGTGCCTCATCAAGTGAGCCATCTCTGATTAAGAGAAATATCCTCTCCTCACCTATAAAATTTATTTCTGCTCAAGGCAAAGAAACTACAAAAAGGGATAAAGATATTTCAAGCAAGTCTGTTAAGGATAAAAGAATTCAAAAGAATTCGTCGAACGGAGATCGACAAACAGGTTCAAATTTGTCGAACGGAGCTCGACGAAATCTGAAAACAGATTTTCAGTATAGTTATCAGATGAACAATAGTCGACCAATTTATCCAAATTTGTCGAACAGATACTATACAGAAAATACTAGAAATCTTATTCCCAAACAAACTAAAAATCCTTTCACTGAATGGATAATACCTCCAAGGAGATATCATCCACAAGGCTATAAGAACCAGCCTGAAATGTCATTTATCTCTGAATTTTGTGGTAACACAAAAGGACCCAAGGTAGTCTGGGTCAAAAACAACTAGTTTATGTTTTTGTCTTTGCAGGTACTTGGCCATCCAAGATTAAATCAAAAATGGTACTTGGATAGTGGCTGCTCAAAGCACATGACAGGAAACAAGGCCAATCTAAAAAATTACAAGGCACAGCTTGGACCCAAAGTGATCTTTGGAGACTCCAACTATGGTCAAACGAAAGGCTTTGGTCAAATCAAGGTTGGAGCAGTAACATTCAAAGAAGTCACCTATGTGAAGGGTCTGAAGCATAATCTCATCAGCATAAGTCAGTTATGTGATGAAGGTTATCAGGTAACCTTTAATAAATCTGAATGCATTATCAAGTCATTTGATAATATCATTGTTTTATCAGGTATTAGACAGGGTAATATATATTTAGTAAATTTCAATTCCTCTAAATCAGAAATTTGCCTGTTTAATGAGCTAAGCAAATCTAGTGAACTATGGCATAAAAGATTAGGGCATGTAAATCTTAGAACAATTGCCAAACTATCTAAAGATAATCTAGTCAGAGGTTTACCATCAGGATCATATAAGAAAGAAGGTTTATTTTAGGCATGCCAGCTAGGAAAGCAAACCAAAAACAGTTTTAAATCCTTATCTAAAAGTGATTCACCTAGAATCTTATTTTTGCTACATATGGACCTTTTTGGACCTATAGCAATAAAGAGTTTAGGAGGGAAGTCTTACAATCTAGTTATTGTAGATGACTTCTCTAGATTCACTTGGGTATTCTGTTTGAGAGAAAAGTCAGATAACTTTAAAGTTCTTACAGACTTTCTTAAGAGCATACAGATTGAATACTCTACTGTAGTTGCATTGATCAGAAGTGATCATGGCACTGAGTTTGAGTCTCTTCTTATGCAAGAATTCTGTGAGAAGGAAGGTATCAGGCATTGCTTCTCAGCTCCTAGAACTCCTCAACAGAATAGGCTAGTTGAAAGGAAAAATAGAACCCTAATTGAATCAGCAAGAACATTGCTTGCAGATGCTAACTTGCCACTATCCTTTTGGGCAGAAGCAGTTAGCACAGCAAACTATGTTCTAAATAGAAGTTTGATACACAAACTTAAGGGTAAAACTCCCTATGAATTACTTAAAGGGAAGAAACCTAAAGTTGTCTATTTCAAAACTTTTGGTTGTAGGTGTTTTGTTCACAACAATGATAAGAAATATCTTAGAAAATTTGAACCAAAATCTGAAGAAGGAATTTTCTTAGGATATTCAATAGTTAGCAAAGCATATAGGGTATTTAACAAGTCCTCTCTTAAGATAAAAGAGTCCATGCATGTTTCCTTTGATGAAACTAACATGTTTTACAAGGAGAAGAACTCTTCTACCAAGAATGCTTTGCAGGTACCATCTCTATGTGAAGAGCTTGGTGGGCTAAATCTACAGTCAGGAGATTCAATGCAACCATTAGCTCAAAACCTTGAAGATAGTGAAGAAGAAGATCATTCAGACCTTATTGATTATCAGAATCAAGCAACAATAGAACATCCTCCACAGGATACAGTTACTGAACAAAATTCCCAAATAAATATCACTGCAAAATTAACTCCAACTGTTGACCACATCACAGTTAGAGATCACCCCATTTCACAAGTGATTGGTGATATTTCAGCAGGTGTTCAGACAAGACATCAACTATATCAAAATCAGATGCATACTTGCTTTCTATCACAAGTTGAACCTCAAACCATAAAAGATGCAGAACAAGATCCAAATTGGATTCTTGCAATGTAAGAGGAACTCAACCAGTTTGAAAGAAACAAAGTTTGGGATTTGGTTCCAAGACCAAGAGGCCATCCAGTCATTGGCACCAAGTGGGTCTTCAGGAACAAACTTGATGATCAAGGAAATATTGTAAGAAATAAAGCAAGGCTAGTAGCTCAAGGATACTCACAGGAAGAAGGCATAGACTATGATCAAACATTTGCACCTGTGGCAAGACTTGAAGCTATCAGAATATTTTTAGCATTTGCTGCATACAAACAATTTAAGGTATATCAAATGGATGTAAAAAGTGCATTCCTAAATGGAGATATCAAAGAAGAAGTTTATGTGGAACAACCACCAGAACAATGGCGATTCCTCAGGCCTCTCTGCACCTAATGAAGTTTGACGCAGGTTTTGACATTGACATGGACTCGTTTGCACAGTCAGACCAAATCTTCAAGGATATTCTTCAAATGCTGGATGAACAACAACTAAGGAAATTTCTAAGCACCAGGCAGAAGATAGCTGTTGCAGAGATAAAAGAATGGGTTTTCACTGCAAAACCAGTCGATGAAAGCTTGTCGGGAACAATCGCAGGTCATCATGTCTCTCTCTCTCCCAACATCCTTTCTGAAACCTTCGGTCTTGCAAATGGTGAAGATGAGTTAGACATAAGCTCAAATGAATTTGATGAAGCTTTAGTCAAAATGGGCCATTTGACTGGAAACCCTAGCCACATTCTGAAAAAGAATCTGTCTCAGAATTACAAGTTCTTAGCAGATATTGTTGGGAAAGTCCTGCTGGGCAAGACTTCTGGACATGACTATATCAGTAGGCACCAATTTCTATTAATGGTGGCCTTAATGGAGAAGAAGAAAGTCAACTGGGGATCAATTCTTTTTGACCAAATTAAAAGGAAAAACTCTCTAGAGAATGTATGCTTTGGAAGAATCTTAGGAATCTTCCTGCAGGAAAGGCATCCAGAACTTTTGGTGTCACCAAAAGTAACAATAAATGCCAGCAAGAGGATGACCTCAGCACTCTTTGCTAAATGGGATAGAATAATTCCCAAGAAGAATACAGGAGCTGAGGCCTCCAGAAAAAGGAAAGCTTCTGAGGACACAAGGACTGATCAAGTCACTTCCTCTACCCCTCTAGAAGATCCTCCCTCAGTTCCTCCTTCCTCTCATATCCTCTCTCCACCTGCTCAACAATCTCCTGCTCATTCTTCATCCCCTCCTTCAACTGCAATATCACCCATAAATGATATTCCAATCTTAACCGACCACATCAGTGATGCTCCACCTCCACCACTATCTTCAGAACCACTACCTACCTCACCTCCCTCTCCAATACACAATGAATATCACTCACCTATCCGTTCTCCTAGTCCTATCCATCTAGACATTCATACACATACCACCAACATCAGTAATATCATTCCTTCAATATCATCTCCATCCACATCACAACCATTCACTTGCCATCCACCCGATTATCCATCCCTCAACCTCTCCTCTATTGCTGATCAAGTCTTTGATCTTATCCTTCCTAAAATAAGCCAGCTCCTGGATGCAAAACTTGCTCCAGTTCTTCAGGCACTTTCTTCTTTATCTTCTAGGATATCCTCTCTTCCCTCCTCCACTGCTGTCCCTTCTACTAGGGGCCTAGATTCAGGCTGTCCTGAAGCTAGGCAGGGGGAGATGTCCTATGAAGAAGCTCCAGCAACAGAAGGAACTCCAGAAGATGATACAGAAGTTACAATTTTTGATACAGATACACAAGTTATAGAAGTAATAAATACTATATGCATTCATCCATCCTATGATCTATATAGCTTATTATCAAAATTTGATGTCGCATATACTTCAAGGGTATCACCAAAGGTATACATAGAGGATCTATCAAAGGCTCTGATTTGCCTTCCTCAGAAAACTCATTCTGACATCATACAAAATTACATATCCTTTATTCCTTCATCCACTGTTCAAGACAGTCAAATACAGGATCATTCTGCAGAATATGAAGATGATCTTGCAGAATTCCTTGATGATTCACCAGCCCCTCAAATTACTTCTTCACCTCCAATTCCTGTATGGAATGAAGAACCAATGCCAAGCTTTGATGAAATCTGGAGAGAAGCAGATGCATAGTTTGACAAAGCTGAAGAAGAAAGATTAAAGGCTCGTGAAGCAATCAAGAGAATTGATGATTTATACAATAAGCCAATCTCATCTTCTGACTCTGAAGATGATGATGACAACAGTAATTCTGATGATACTCTCTCAAAGAAAAGAAAGAAAAGAACAGCTAAGTCAAAGGCTGCTCCCAAGCCCCCAAATCCAAATAATGACATTCCTATGTACATTTTGTATAATGTTCCTCTTGATGAGAAAACTCCCCACTAGATGAAGTACTCCAGAAATGAGAACAATAGGAGGAAGAAATTCAAGAAAACTGGCTACATTTCTGACAAACCAGTCAAGCACAATCATCCTCCTCCTCCTCCTCCAGCAGCTGGTGCAATAGGATCAGCAGGTGTATCATCTTCCTCTCAGAAGCCAAGCTCTCAACATTCAAGGAGACCTGGTAGTTCTAGTGGTTCTCAAGTCTCTAGATCAGCCAGTGCTCCTTCCTCTAAGAAATCAGCTCCAATCTTTCAAGGAAGTCAAACCTCTTCTTACTCTCAAATATCTTCAGAATACAAATTTCACATTTCTGATGGATCTTTTCACAGAGATAGAGTACCTCAAAAGGTCACTCAAGACAAAAATGATTCAGAAGGTATTTATTACTTTCCAGATCCAGAAGAAGAGAAAATTTGTCAGATGGCAAGACTGAAATAAACAGTTGCATATGCACAGATTAAAAAGGCTAAAGCAGAAGGCAAAGACTTCTCAAGTTTCTCAACCATGTCAGAATACAGAAGAAAAGAACTTGAAAAATACAAAACAGTTAAAGCATTCAATTCTGAGGAATATATTGATATGCACCCAGAAGCATTTATCCCTCATGTCAAAGAACAGAAAATCATTGGTGCTCAAGATTTGTTTATCAGCAAAAAGAAATCAGAAGACCCCAACAGAAAAATCATATTCAAGCCATCTTCTCAAGACAAAAAGCCTTAAATAAATTGCTTGGTTATGAATGTAAAGTTTCTGAACTAAGAGCACTTATCTTTATCTGATGATCTATTTTTATCTATCAGATATATTTCATTATTGCTCTGTTTTGCTGCATCTATTTGATATTTTTTAAGGTATCCTAACCCAAATAGGGGGAGATTGTTGGAATAACCCTTTTACTGTTTTGGGCTAGGATCACTATGTAGGATCAGTTGACCCTATTGTATAGTTTAAGGGTCAAGTCTTTAGGCTGATAAACCAGCTAGAACTTAAGATTAAATCTAAGGTTCCCAGCGGTCGATGAATGACTAGCAGCGCTCGACAAATGGCATGTGGCGTTCGACGAATGTCTAGTATCGTTCGACAAATTGTTCTAAGCAGACTGAAGTATTACAGCCAGTTACAGCACTCGACATTCACTGATCAGCGTTCGAAAAATGGCTAGCAGCGCTCGACAGATGGCTCCCAGCATTCGACAGTTTTTATTAACAACGCTCAACAGTTTTCTAGCCAGTGTTCGACATATTCTGGACAGCGCTCGACAGATGGCTCCCAGCGTTCGACAGATCATTTATTGAATCCCAGATTTAATATCAGTTACATTCTATTTTGTCCTAACAGCAAAACGACGACTATAACGGATCTATTCAATATCTTTGGACATATTCTGACAGATAAGGAAGGATATTTAAACTCAATTAATATATTCCTTTCCTTCCTTTTTCCCAGACAGGAATAGCCGTTGACATTTAATGAAAAGGAATCTTTTCATGACCAAGGAACAAAAGGACCTGGCAGAGTCGTTTGAGCTTTGTTGTTATTTCCAAGAATGTCAACAGAATTCAAATACAAAGGATATATAGACAAAAAGAAGAAGAGAGACACATATACAAGTAGTAAGATTTTCTCAAAAAAAAAGGGTTTTTTTTTCGACAAGCAGCACAAAAACTTCTGAGAGCATCATCCCCAAGAGCATTCACTCAGAATCTGCTGCAAAGATAGATCTTCTAAAAAGAGCAACAAGCAATCTGAAGAACCTATTCTTCTAGATCAATCTGCTGCAGGAGATCTTGGTTTTCAAGAGAAAGCTTCTCCATCTTCTGTCAAATAATTCAATCAGACAGGGGGAGCTTTACAACAACATCCACTAGAATTTTCTCTCAGCATCTTGACAGAGAAGAACACTACAAACTCCTTCTTACCTCTCTTGTACAGGGTTATAACTCCCTTCAAAAGTAAATCTTGGTGACAGGGCACCTTGACAAAAACCTGCACCTTGGTTAGAGCACCTTATCAACAGCTCACCTGGTGTGTGGAAACCTTATCAAAATCACCTGGTGTGAGGGCACCTTATCAACAACCTCCTAGTGGATTCCTACTAAGGGTGGTAGAAGAGTAGACGTACCCAGATTTATCGGGGAACTACTATAGCTCCTTGTGTCTTCTGTGTTTAATTATTCTTTGGGCTTGTGCTGTTTGATTTCATTCATTTACCTTTTCTGTTTATTTAATTCTCACACTGATTACACTTATATATATATATATAACACTATTTTAATTCCGCTATAAAACTAAAGAAAAGTTTTAATACTCTATTCACCCCCCCCCCCCCCCTCTAGAGTAATTCAAGATCTGACCTCCACTTTCAAGGGCCTTATCTCTGTTTGGGACTTTCCTCGCCGGAGAGCCTTACTGGAGGGGTCTATATTAGCCTGCCTCAATCGCACCCGTCTCTTGCGAGCTCTTACCGTTATCCGTGGGTCACCGCGAAAAAGGACTCCTCCCGGCTCACCGCCCATATTTGCTTCGCCATCGTCCGTGAGCGACCTTGCGAGCCGCCGGCTCTATTGCCCTGCCGTGAATGACTCGCGTATGCGATCGGACCTTTGATCTCGCATCCCCTGGGTCTTGGAGTCGCTCGCGAGCCAGAGCTCCTGTCATGAGTATCTTGTTTACCTGCCCAAACCACTTGTGACTTTGCCAGCCTTTCCAGAGATCAACCTGAACCCCCCGTATAGTGAGAGCCCGGGAGCGGAATCGATCTGGGGCATTCTAGCATAAAACTTTGTCACCTTGCCAGCCTCTCCAGAGATCAACCTGAACCCCCCATCTAGTGAGAGCCTGGGAGCGGAATCGATCTGGGGCATTCCAGCATAAAACTTTGTCACCTTGTCAGCCTCTCCAGAGATCAACCTGAACCCCCCGTCTAGTGAGAGCCCGGGAGCGGAATCGATCTGGGGCATTCCAGCATAAAAACTTGTCACTTTGCCAGCCTCTCCAGAGATCAACCTGAACCCCCCGTCTAGTGAGAGCCCGGGAGCGGAATCAATCTGGGGCATTCCAGCATAAAAACTTGTCACCTTGCCAGACTCTCCAGAGATCAACCTGAACCCCCCGTCTAGTGAGGGCCCGGGAGCGGAATCGATCTGGGGCATTCCAGCATAAAAACTTATCACCTTGCCAGCCTCTCTAGAGATCAACCTGAACCCCCAGTCTAGTGAGATCCCGGGAGCGGAATTGATCTGGGGCATTCCAGCATAAAAACTTGTCACCTTGCCAGCCTCTCCAGAGATTAACCTGAACCCCCCGTCTAGTGAGGGCCCGGGAGCGGAATCGATCTGGGGCATTCCAGCATAAAAACTTATCAACTTGCCAGCCTCTCCAGAGATCAACCTGAACCCCCCGTCTAGTGAGCGCCCGGGAGCGGAATCGATCTGGGGCATTCCAGCATAAAAACTTGTCACCTTGCCAGCCTCTCCAGAGATCAACCTGAACCCCCCGTCTATTGAGAGCCCGGGAGCGGAATCGATCTGGGGTATTCCAGCATAAAAACTTGTCACCTTGCCTGCCTCCGCATAGTAGCTACAACTATCAAGTGAGGCAAAACATTCAACTAACATTATGATAAAAGTTTTAAGGATAGAATTGTTTAAAATCGTCTCCGCTTCTTTCTCGGTCGAGGGGTACCCCTTCCACATCTCGGAGGTGATACCCCCTGTTTTGAGTACTTCACTTACAATGTATAGACCCTCCCAATAGGGGTTGAGCTTACCTACCGCGGCCCCTCTCCCCGCCGCGTCGACCTTCTTCAAGACCAGGTCCCCTTTCTGAAAGTGCTTTACTCGGATGTGCTTGTCAAAATACCGGGCCATTCGCCGCTTGATTTCCTCCTGCCTGATGGTGGCCTGGTCCCGGAGTTCCTCCACCAGGTCTAAGGATAGCCTTTGTTCTTCATCGTTGGCCACCAGCCACTCTTCATCCCCTTCACCTGCGGCGATCACCCTGGGGGTCTTTACTTCGAACTCGATGGGAAGGACTGCTTCAGATCCATGAGAATGTTTGAACGGGGTTTCTTCGGTGGCGGTGTTGGGGGTAGTCCTCAGGGCCCAGTGAACGGAGGGTAGTTTCTCTACCCAGTTCCCTCGGAGGTTCTCCACCTTCTTCTTCAGTAGGTTGACAATTACTTTATTTGCCTCTTCCACCTGGTCGTTGCTTCTTGGGTGGTGAACCGATGCGAACCTGAGGTCAATGCCGAGCTCGGTGCAGAAGCTAACGAATTCTTCGCTAGCGAATTGTGTCCCATTGTCCGTCACTATAGCCAGGGGGAGGTCGTGCCTGCAAATTATTTCTCCCCATACAAAATTCCTTACGACTTGAGATGTTACCTTGGCGAGCGCCTTCACTTCTACCCACTTGGAGAAATAATCGTTCATGACCAGCAAGAACCTTCTTTGGACACTAGCTTGAGGGAAAGGGCCAACTAGGTCCAACCGCCATATGGCAAAGGGCCAGGGGGCGGTGATGGTTCGGAGCCTCTGAGCTGGGAGGAGTTGAAGTGGAGCGTAGAGCTGACACTTTGAACACCTCCTTGCGAACTCCGCCGCATCCTTGCTGAGGGTGGGCAAAAAATAGCCTTGTCTCAACACCCTCCCTTCCAGGGTTCGGCTCCCGGAGTGACTCCCACACTCCCCGGAGTGAATTTCATCCAGGACTCTCGGAACCTCCTCCTCCGAAACACAACGTGCCAGGAGTCCCGAGAGAGTCTTCCTGTACAGCCCTCCTGCATGCAAAGAGTAATAAGCTGACTTATACCTGAAGCGTCGTCTGTCTATGTACCCTTCTGGGAACCTCCCTGATAATAGGAAAGAGATGAAGGGATCCATCCACGAGACCCGCTGATCCACCTCCATCAGTTCTCCTTCCTCGATGGAGGGTCGGAAGAGTTCTGAAATCGCCCCTCCTGCTCGAGGAACAAAGTTGGCTAGGAGGTCCGCGGGGGTGCTCTCTTCCCTTGGCACGTGTTTGATGGAGAAAGTGTGGAACTGCCCAATGACTCCTTTGACCTTCTCCAAGTACCGCAGGAGGGTTGGGTCCTTTGCCTAAAACTCTCCCTTGACTTGGCATGCTACGACCATGGAGTCCGTCGAGACCTCCACATCTTGCACTCCCAGTTCTCGAGCTAACCGCAGGCCCGCAATCACCGCCTCGTACTCCGCTTGGTTGTTGGTAATTGGAAAATGGATGTTCAAGGCTTGCTCGATCTTTGTCCCTTGGGGACTCACTAGGATGGTTCCCCCTCCATAGGAGTGCTTTCCAGAGGCACCATCCACCAACATCCTCCATGCCTCTGGGGGAGGCGGTTCATGTTCCCCCACCTCGGTCGTATAGTCGGCCATGAAGTCCGCCACTGCTTGGGCCTTGATTGATGTTCTAGGTACGAACGTAATATCGAACTCGCTCAGCTCCACGGACCACTTTGCCAATCTTCCCGAGTGCTCCACCCCTTCAATGACCTTGTGAAGTGGGTGATCTGTTACTACTTTGATCGAATGTGCCTGGAAGTATGGCCGGAGTCTCCGGGCTGCCACCACCAACGCAAAAGCCAACTTCTCCAAGATTGGGTACCGGAGCTCTGCCTTTTTCAGCACTCGGCTGACATAGTAGATAGGGACCTGCTGTCTTCCTTCCTCTCGGATCAATACAGAACTTACCGCTTCAAGCCCCACTCCTAGGTATAGGGATAGGTCTTCTCCCGACCTCGGCCCTTGAAGTAGGGGGGTTTGGGTGAGCTGCTTTTTCAAGGCTTGGAAGGCTCCCTCGCATTCTGGAGTCCATTCAAATTTTTTGTTGCCTCTTAGCGCCTTAAAGAAGGGCGCACACCTCTCTCCGGCCTTGGAGAGGAACCTGCTGAGTCCAGCCAGCTTCCCGGTGAGGCTCTGAACCTCCTTTGGGTTTCTTGGCGACCCCAACTCCATTATCTCCTTGACTTTGTCGGGGTTAGGTTCCACTCCTGCCGGGGTGAGCAAGTGGCCTAGGAACTTCCCTCGGCTAGCTCCGAAGACACATTTCAAGGGGTTGAGTTTCATCTTATACTTCCGTAGGGTCCCGAACATCTCCTCAAGGTCTCGGAGGTGAGACCCAAGGTCCCGGCTCTTCACCATGAGATCATCAACATAGACCTCCAAATTTCTTCCTTTTTGTTCGCGAAAGCTATCCATCATCCTTTGGTACGTGGCACCTGCGTTCTTGAGCCCAAAGGGCATCATCTTATAACAGTAACATCCATCCCCCATGATGAAGGAGACATCTTTGATGTCCGGGGGGTGCATGCGAATTTGGTGGTAACCTGAAAAAGCATCTAAGAAAGACATTACAGGAAAATCGACGGCTGAGTCAACCAGCGCGTCGATTCTAGGCAGGGGGTAGCAATCTTTCGGGCATGATTTATTAAGAAGTGAAAAGTTGATACACATGCGCCACTTACCTCCTCCCTTCTTCACCATGACTATATTGGAGACTCAGCCTGAATACTGGATCTCCGATACAAAACCTGCTTGTATGAGCTTTTTCACCTCCTCGCGGATTGGTCCCTCCAGCTTGTCCACCGTGGCCCTTTTCTTTTGGCGGATGGGGCGAGTACCCGGGTCGAGGTTGAGGTGGTGGCAAGCCACGTCCGCGTCGATCCCGGGCATCTCCATGGCGCTCCAAACGAAGACGTCCACGTTCTCCTGTACGCAAGCCAGGATCTCGGCCTGCTCCTCTGAGCTGAGCTCTCCGCTGACTCGGACCTTTTCCACCACCCCAAGCAGAGTGGTGACTTCAAGCTCCACAACCTCATCCACGGCCTCCAGCCTAGATTGCTCTCCCCAAGCGTTTTCCTTCTCTCCACCGCAAGCGAGTGCTTGGGCTCCTTTCTCCGTCTGTTCCTCTCCTACCTTATCAACTCTTCCGCCCTCCTTCCCAGGCACTCTCTCCTTTCCCCTCTTCTTCTCCTCTCTCCCCCCTGGGCCTCTAGCGACCCCTTCCTGGACCTGAACTTCCTCTTCCTCCATCCTCTCCTCGACTCCATTCCCTCCTCCGGCTCCTGTCGCCTCCTCCATCACTTTGTCGAACTCCTCCGCTTCTCCCATCCATGCGATGGTGTTGACAGCCGTCACATAGCACTATCTTGCAATCTTGGGGTCTCCCCGGACCCGGACCTGGATTCCTCCCGCATTGAACTTAAGACACTGGTGGAAGGTGGAAGGGACACATCGAAACGCGCTGATGAGAGGTCGTCCGAAGATGGCGCTATAGTTTCTTGGGGCGTCCACTATCATGAAGCGACAGTTCCGGGACTGCCCTCCGAGGGTCACATGGAGCCCCACTCCACCCTCTACCTCCTTCCATTCTCCTGAAAAGCCGAATAGGGGGCCGTCCGAGGCCAACACCCTCTTGGACTCCACCTTCATCTCGTCAAAAGCCTTCTTGAAAACGACGTTGACCGAGCTCCCATTTTCGACTAGAATCCGCTAGACGGTGAACTTCTCGATGGCGGTCTGGATGACCAGCGCATCGCAGAACGGGTCCTCATAGCTTGGAATGTCCTTCTGGGAGAAAGTAATTCTCTCCGCTGGGGGTGGGGCAGTGGATGTTGAGGCCACGCTCCGCCGATAGATGGTATGGAGGCTAGCCTTGCGGGTTGCCTCCACTCCTAACCCCCCCCCCCCCATGGATCACCCTGATCCCTCTTCTACTCCCCACATCAACTCTGTCTTCACACCTTTCTTCCTCCTCCCCTCGAGGCTCGACCTCCTCAATTCTCACCTGCTGCCTCGGCGCGGGCACTCGGCCCCTTTTTGTTTCCAGGAACTCTGGGCAGGTGGCCGCGTGACCTTCCTCATCGTGGAAGTCACAATACGGCAACGCCACCTCCCTTGCTTTGCCTTCCGCCACCCAATTCCTCCTCCTTCTTCCTGCCCCTGCTTTCTCCCTAGCCTCTTCTCTTCTTCCCCTTCCTCCTCTTCACCTCCTGATTGCCATGGCTTGCTGAGGCGGGGGAGGCAATTGCCTCGGACCCTGCCTCCATCCCAGCTTATGGGGTCTTCCTTGACCCCCATAGAAGTTACCCCTTCCCGGGCCGTAACCTCTTCCCTGACCTTGCATTCCTTCGGCACGCTGCCTCCACTCCCCCTCCGTGGCCCTGGGCTCTTCCCTCCTCCTTACCTCTGGCTGCATGACCTCCGGCTCACTGAGCTTTGCTAGCCTCTTGGTGAGCTCCGGATTGGACTCCTCACTCTCGATCTCCTCCGCCACCCTTTCCATCAATTCCTCGTAGGAGACGGGGGCTTTCCTCTTCAAAGCCATTTTGAAGAAACTCTCCTTTAGCCCGACGGTGAAAGCGAGCTGGAGTGCAAACTCTGGCATCTCCTGAGTGAGTAGCACTTCTTCTTGGAATCGATCTGCGTACCGAGCCAACGACTCTTTTGGCTCCTGCTTCACTTTGAAGAGGGACTCGGCGTCCTTTTTCCTCTTCTTT
This sequence comes from Dactylorhiza incarnata, assembly GCA_033032865.1. Classification (NCBI taxonomy): domain Eukaryota; kingdom Viridiplantae; phylum Streptophyta; class Magnoliopsida; order Asparagales; family Orchidaceae; genus Dactylorhiza; species Dactylorhiza incarnata. The sequence goes on along the minus strand of JAWHQI010000009.1, from coordinate 9,503,781 downwards.
GCGGTTGAGAATCGCAACAGGAAGCTCCGGCGCAGATCCTCGAAGGCGTAGATCGACCCTGTAGGGAGTTGATGGAACCAGTCCCTGGCCTTTTCCTTAAGAGTGACGGCGAAGAGCCGACACTTGAAAGCATCCGACATCGGCCTGATGGAGACCGAGTCCTAAAAAGACTGGAGATGCTGGACTGGGTCATCTCTGTCGTTGTAGTACACCCTGTCCCACTCTCCGAACCCTGTCGGGATAGGTGCGGAAAGTACCAACTCGCAGAAGGGGCTTCCCCCTTCTACCACCCTTTCTCGCTCCGCTCGCCCCCTAGCTCTCTCGCCAGACTCGAGCTCGCGGGGACCGCGCTCGCGAGAACAGCATCCGCCTGAACCACTCCCGCAGTCGCCACATCCTGCGGGCGCGCGCTCGCCTGTTCCGCGCTCGCCGGCACAGAGCTCGCCGGCACAGAACTTGCCGGCACAGAGCTCGCCGGGCTGGAGAACAGTACTCGCCCTTCTAAGTCTTGCACTGACCCTCCGGCCACTTCCTTTTCGGCCCTTCCCCCTGGGGCGTTCTCGCCAACCGCTGCTGGGGGAGGGGTTACCTGGGGTGCCGAGGTCGCGAACTCACTTCGCAGCGCCGCGACCGTGAGCCCGAAGGTGTCAAGCACCTCCCTCCTGAAATCCGCGAACATCCTCGGGGTCACCACCTGTGGTGGCTCGCCGAACCCCTCGCCTTGATCCTCGCCTCCTGTCATATCTGCTCCTTGGAACTTTCTTTGACCAGCCACGCTCCACGCTCACCGCACAAAAATGTTGAAACCGATTTCTCGGTCTCTTGTGGAGCTCGGGGCCCTCACCGAGATGAGGGGCGGCTAGCCCTTACTGATCCCTCGGGGAAGGTAGACAGAAAACTAGGAAGATGACTAAGACCTTAGTCACAGCGAGGAGGTCCCTCCACTAACCCGGAAGATCGTTGAGCGATTCCCCTCCCAAGACAAAGCTGAGACTCAGGCACCTTGGAGAGCTCTAGAAATGCTAACCAAAGAAAGCCTAAGGAAAGAGAAGCTGAAGTCCGGTCTCTCTCTAAAGGTGCCCTTGAGGTCCTATTTATATATTTTTTGATATGGCCTGCAAATAGCAGGATTCTGCCTTTTGATTTTACTATTCGCACCCCAAATGGGTCTGCCAACAGCCAAACTCCGCTGTTTGGGTAGGCTAATGACAGGCCAACGGGGATAGAGAGGTAATTTCGTCGATCATAGGGTGATTAGCGGGTTCGTCGATCTCGGAGACTTTCTGGCTCGCTCGCCTCCCTACGAGTATTCGGCGAGCATCTGGCTCACTCGCCTTCTTGCGAGCATTCCACGAGCATCTGGCTCACTCGCCTTCTTGTTGGTCGACCTTGAGGCTCTGGATCGCGGGAACTTGACACGCGCCTCTCCCCGCGGGTGGCCTTTGACATATTTGGTTCGCCTCCTTTGGGCGAATGGCCTGTGGAGGCCTCATTTATACTCCTGCCCCACTCGCACTCTTGATTCGCTCGCCTTCTTACGAGCAGCCGGCTAAGTGCCCGTCCCGGCGGATCCGCTGAGATGGGATCGTCGAGCGCTGTTTGGACTTCGTCGAGCGCTCTCCTGATGACGGGCTCGCCTCGCATGTATATATCTCGAGAACCTGGCTCGCCTCGCTTTACTTTGACCATCCCCTAGGCAAATATCGGGGTTGTACAGCGGTGACTCTATCTCATAGGGTGGTGACTGGATTAGGTTGCACGCCTATAAATATGAGTCACTGTAGCAGCAAAATCATCGCACCAAGTGTAAGCTGAGCTCGCGCCTTTTTCTTGCGGTCTCTTATTTGTGACTACGCAGGTTGCTGATTCAATTCCTTGTGTGCAGCTTCTGCAGAATGTGCGGACAGTAGTGGTCACCTCTTCTTCTAAGGTGTTCGGGAGGTCTCACGACTTACAGTGTGGGTTGCTGGAGTTCGGGAGAATCAGTGGAGTTCAGGAGGTCGCGTAGTTCTCAGTTGGTGTTGTTCAAGTCGCAGGCAGGCTGTTCGGGCGGTCTCATTTTCTAGTCGCACGAACTGCCAGGTCGTGCGGTCAGGCGATCTCAGAGTTCAGACCGCTCGTTATCTTTCTTCAGCTGTAATTTTTTCTTTTTGGTTTTGTGTACTGGCGAAATCATGTCTCGCCATGTATACCTCATTCTGTAATGAAGATTTCTGCTATCATCAATAAAGATTGTGTTGCTTCATGTGCTTCTGGTTGTTGGCTGTAACTTTGAGTTGTACAATTCCTGCTCACTCCTAGATCTTCAGAAAATTTCACATGGTATCAGAGCAAGGTTGGAGTGGATAGAGCAGTGAACAACTTAAAGTTACCATCGCCTTTGTGAAGAAGGAACTAGTGGTAGAGCCATGGAAGCAAGAGGTCTTGGAATTGAGATGCTTACCTCGACTAACTTCAAGAAGTGGAAGTCGTGTATGCAGAGTTATCTTCTGGGCGAGGACCTCTGGGAGGTTGTTGGAGGAGATAGCATGGAGGAAGTTGTCCCAGTTGGGGATAATGGTCATGAGGTGAGGAATTGGAGAAGGATTAATGCGAAAGCAGAATTCACTCTGAAGAGGGCAATATCACCTGACCTATTCGATCACATCTTAGGGTGTGGATCAGCTGCAGAGATCTGGAGGGCCCTGGATGGGCTGTTTAACAAGAAGAATGTAGCGAGGCTACAGTTTCTGGAAAATGAGCTGGCTAGGTCAGCTCAGGGTGATCTGTCTATTTCTACGTTCTTTTTGAAGATGAAGAACTTGTGCGCTGAGATTTCAGCACTGGATCCTGATGAGCCAATTTCTGAGGCGAAGCTGAAGAGGCACATCATCCGCAGCTTGCGAAAGGAGTATGTTGTCTTTGTGACGTCGGTGCAGGGTTGGGTAAATCAGCCATCTCTGTTGGAGCTGGAGAATCTGCTTGCGTCGCAGGAGAGCTCAGCAAGGCAGATGGCGGGGGCGTCAGTGTCTGGGGGAGAAGGAGAGGTTCTCTTCACAGGGAAGAAGAAGAAATGGGATAAGAAGAAAAAGACCGCTGGAGGCAATGGGCCTTCAACTTCTAGACAGCAAGAGAGGGGCTATGCTCCCTAGGCTGAAGGGAAGAAGAAGGGAGAAGGACCCAAGTGCTTTAGATGCGGAAAGCTTGGTCACATCAGGAAGGATTGTCGGGTAAATCTTCAGCCAGGGCATGATGCTGCAGGGAAGGAGGAAGCTGAGGCCAGGCAAATTGATGGAGGATGGGAAGGAGCCTTCTCGGCTTCTGTCGGACCTGCGGCTCCTATCAACTATCAGGAGGACTGGATCGTGGACTCGGGGTGTGGTCATCACCTCACTGGGGACGAGTCGAAGCTTTCATCAGTGCAGGCTTACTTAGGTAATGATGCCATCATAACTGCTGATAATACTATGCATAGTGTCGAGAAGGTGGGGGTTGTTTCCTTGGGTAGTGATAGAGGGACATTAACTTTGAAGAGTGTCTATCATGTGCCCGGAATGTGGAAAAACCTCTTCTCCATGACCAACGCTGTAGACACTGGGTATCACGTTCTTTTCTGCCCAACAGAAGTGAGGTTTCTTCGAAACGTGGAGGCGGTAAAGGCTGATGTCGTTCATGTCGGGAGAAGGGCAAAAGACTTGTTCATTTTATCGACAAGTTCTTATGTTGACAAGATGAGGACAAATGATAGTGTCGTCATATGGCACGAGAGGTTGGGGCATGTAGGGATGGATAAGCTGAAGGCTATGGCGATAAAAGGTCTGGTCAAGGGCCTGCCTAGTCTATCTTCCTATGGTGATGGTCATGTTTGCGCGGGATGTCAGTTCGACAAGTCTCATTGGCTGCCGTTTGATAAGTCGCAAACAAGGAGTAATGTGTCGTTGGAGTGCATCCACGGTGACTTGATGGGACCAACTGCTACCCCAAGCCTCGGAGGCAGCAGGTATATGCTGGCGTTGATCGACGATTACACCAGATATGTCTGGGTTTATTTCTTGAAGGAGAAGGGGGAGGCGTTTGCCAAGTTTGTAGAGTTCAAGGAGCTTGTGGAGGGCCGGCTAGGTCTGCGGTTAAAGAAGCTGAGAACTGATAACGGGGGGGAGGGGAGTTCACCTCTGGTGAGTTCTCTAGTTTTTGCAGGAAGGCAGGCATCCGGAGGGAGCTTACTTGTGCGCATACTCCACAACAAAACGGAGTTGCAGAGCGGAAGATCCATCATCTGACGGAGACCTGCAAGTGTTGGCTACATGCCAAGAGTACCCAAGGTCCTTTTGGGCGAAGGGAATGTCTTGTGCTGCCTACGCCATCAACAGGATGCCTCTCAGTTCCATCAACATGTTGACCCTGTATGAGATGATGTTCAAGGAAAAGCCAAGTGTGTCACACCTTCGAGTGTTTGGTTCCACCTGCTATGTGCAAAAATCCAGATGCGCTTTGGAAGAAGCTAGATGCGAAAGCAAGGAAGCTAGTCTTCGTGGGATATGATGACCGGAAGAAGGGCTGGAAGTGCATGGACCCGGAGACGCGGAGATTTGTTGTATCTCGCAACGTCGTGTTTGATGAGGTGACATCCTACAAGGGAAGTTCTGGTGTTGTGTTACCAGAAAGCAGGGTGGAGGAGCCAGAAAGAGCTATTGAAAATCTTCAGGTGCAGCTGCCTTTGTCACCAGGTGATCCATCCATTTCTAGTTCTGTGACGGAGGCTTCTGGATCAGGAAGCAAGAGGAGCGATGCTCCTAGTACGTGTGGAAGGGGAGCTAGGGAAGAAGCAGCTGAGGATGTTGCGAGTCAGAAGAAGGTGTTGCGGAGATCGAAGCGAACGATCATGGATCCTGATCGCTATACAGGAGGAAACATGGTGAGCTTTGTCTCATGTTTCTTTGCTGGTCCCCTGGATGAGCAGGAACCAGTGAGCTTTGAGAAGGCCAAAGGCGTGAAGCCGTGAGATTCGGCTATGGAAGAAGAGATGGCAGCTCTTGAGAAGAATGAGACTTGGTCTCTGGTGCCCAGACCCAAGGGTATCACCCCTGTGACGTGCAAATGGGTCTATATGCTCAAGAAGAAGGTATACGGCAGTATCGAGCGATACAAGGCTCGCCTTGTGGCTCGTGGATTCTCGCAGCAATACTGTGAAGATTATGAAGAGACATTCAGTCCGGTGGCAAAGATGACTTATGTTCGATTTGTGATTGCCTTGGCGGCATTTTGGGGGTGGGAGATTTGGCATTCAGTCCATCTCCCTGTTGATAAAGACCCCCACATGGACCCACACTTTGTGGGGGATGAGGTCGTTGCTGATGAAGACCCCCACATAGACCCACACTTTGTTGGGGAGGAAGATGTTGTTGCAGATGGTCATGACCCTCCACCACCACCACCTGCTGAGATTGGTCCACCTCCACGAGATGAGGAAGATGCTGCAGATATTGATCCACCACCGTTCGTCGAAGCTGTGGTTGAGGACTCTCAACTTGTTGGGGATTTGGACGATGATGCTGACGACCCTCCATTATTCACCACCCATGGGTGGTCATCTCGTCGGCACGCTTGATTAAGACTTTATTTATATGCTCATTTTTATTTCATAGTTTATTTTAAGTTTTGGGACATTTTGATTTTGGTTTGCTTTTAGCCAAAATCTGGTTTGCTTTTAAAATTCTCCATCGTTGTTTGTAAGGCTCTATATAAGGCCACAACTCTATGTTAAATTCAGATTTGATGAAATTGAAAACAAACTTTACCAAACCCAAAAGTTTCTCTCTCTCCTCTTCCTCGTAGTCGCCGCCCCTAGACTCCTCTGTCTCTCTTTGGCCGCCGGCCACTCTTCCTCCTCCTCCCCTCTTCTCGGCTCCTTCTCCCTTCCTCACTCCTTCTCTCAACCTCTCCCTCCAAGGCCGACCGTCTCCCTCACTCTCTTGAAGAATTTCCGCCAGCCCCAAGGGCTTGTGGAAGGAGATCTCTTGGTTCGGATTTGGCTCAAAGGGCTTGATCGTGGTGGAAGCGGCGAAGGCGAACGTGCTCTACATCAAGTGACTCATCTCCGGTGGTATCCGCAGACGAACAATCTTTAGGATTCCTACATCTCGGATCTACGATTCTGAGGGGGTAACGAACTCTCAACTCGTGTGATTCCTTTCTTAGATAGTTCTGTGGTGGCTAAATCTGTGACGTGGTCTTTGAACCGTTGATTTTCTCGCGGATTTTCTTTATTTTGGATTTGTATTTCGATCTTGGATTTCGTTTTAATTCGACGAGGAGTGGCGATCCTCTTTTGTTCTTGTTGGGGGAGATTTTTCGTTTCCGAAATCTTTACCTTTTCGGAGGATCTCTCTTTGGTAGACAACAACAAATGCTCGACCGGATCGTGTGGATCCTTTTAGCCGGGAGCGAAGTTGGCCCATAGCCTCCTTCCGTTCCCTCGCGGTGTGGCTGCCCGTGCGTGATAAATAACGTGAATAAAAATCATTCCACGAGTTGGCTGCGTTCGTTCACGCTTGTGTGAGATTAGGAAGCGTTGGGAGTAATCAAATCGATCGCGCACGAGTGAGTGAACCCAAACACCATATCCTACATCAATTTGGTATCAGAGCCAGGTTGTATCAATTTCCCAATTGATACCATCCTAATTTATTTCTTACCGTAGGACGCCGACATATAATTAATCTTGCACGATTCCTTTCCAAAACAACCAAATCTTAATTAATCTAGCATGATTTGTTTCCAAAACATTTAATTTTCAAAATCGGGCTTGAGAATAGCGGCCTAAAACTTTATTTTTTCAGCCACAAAAAAACTGAAAAAAAATTTATTGACACAATCCTAAATTATATCTTACCTTAGGACACCATCACACAATAAATCATGTACGATTTGTTGCCAAAATCACAAAATTTTCAAAATCTGGCCTGCGAATAGCGACCTGAACACTTCAGTTTTTAGAAAAAAAAATCCAGAAAAATTCCTGCATATTTCCCATGTATTACCACATATTAAAACAAAAAAATATTTAAATTTCCTTAGTTATTTGGTGGTGCCATAAATTATTTCGTCGTAATTTGTAGTCGGGTCAGCACTAGTGCACTAATTTTGATTGTCTGCGAATAACGGGCTAAAATCTGTAATTTTTGGCGAAATAGACTGAAAATTTTTCTGCATATTCCCAACATCATAACCAGCATTAACTTATAAAAAAAATACTCATTTGCATCAAAGCCCAAGCAAAAAAAAATCAATACTCGTAAAATTCATGCTACTCAGCACCTAGTTTTCTCGATAATATGGCTACTAGGTTAGATCCGGGGTATGCCCCTGCACTTTCACCCAAGACTGCAGCCCGGTCCTTGGATGATGATCCAATTGCTATCTCTAGACTCCACCGGGAGTTCACGGGTCAAGTAGATCAGTTGATGATCGAGATTAAGGACTTGATTCACACTCTTAGGATGAATCAAGAAATCCCCAAAAATCATGTTTTTATCCCACGTGAAAGAGTACAACCCCGCACTAACAAACATAGTGCTGAACCACGTGAGTTATGTGGGGGGAGGGATGACGTTGTGAAGGTGTTAAGGTTCGGCCGTGACCTGACGCACAAATTTAGGTTAAATTTTAAGTTCGGTGAGAAGTGGTGCAGGCTAGTTGTTGATAGCGTCTGCCATACAAATGCTATTTCTGAGAATGCGGTTTCTAGGATGTTGGTGACCACCGAGCCACATCCTCGCCCATATCGGCTTGTATGTCCTGATGAGTGTACTGTTTTTTTGTCAAGGCGTTGCTTGGTGCCCCTCACCATCAAAGCCTATTCTGAGCGAGTTTGGTGTGATGTCCTTCCTATGAAGGATTGCCATGTACTGATAGGACGCCCATGGCTTGCTGACCATGCTGTCACCCACGATGACCACGACCACAAGTTAGAATTCATGATTAGAGGTCAGCTTATCACCCTTAGGTCCACTCCGCCTAAGAAGCCTTTGGTCCTATCTGGAGGTACTTGTAGCCCTACTGAGTCGACACCACCGTGCCTAGCAACGAAAGAGGATTTTGACACTGTTAGTCAAAATCGGCCTATAGATTGTATTAGCCCCTCTGAAACAAACACATTAAGCTTAATAGTTAAAGCTAAGGCTGACCCTGTTAGTCCAAGCCTTCCTAAGAACAATATTGTCCCCGCTAAAATAACCACGCTTATCTTAGTATGTGAGACTGAGGTTATCCCGATTAGTCAACCATTACGTGATCCCTTTAGCCTTATGATGCCTTCAGTTGAACACCCCAAGATCATTCAGGAGGTTGACGAGAAATCTGAAGGTGAGTTTAGAGTTATTGATGAACATGGCGCAGTAGTTATGGGGAAAGGACGAGTCATATTTTCTCCATATGTTTTCGATGACGGGACTAAGGGTAGTAATTTTTCTTTGACGTTTAATGGGGGAGATAAGTGCTCCAGGCCGATACTTGGTAGTTGTTTGGATATAGTTTCTGCGCTTGTGGACACCCGGATGGCGTTAGTTCCCCCTATGCACCTTCATCCATTCAAGGTTGCTTGGGTCACTACTACTTCAGCCCCGGATTGGAAGTATGGTGTGGAGCCTGTAATCACTTCGGAGTATGCTGAGTGGTTTGGGTTTGAGGTTCTTCCTCTGGTTTCATACCATATTCTACGGGGTCGCCCATGGCTTTGTGAACGCGATGTCACTCAATTAAGGAGTGCTAACGTTTCTTAACTTAAATTTGAGGGCAAAATTATTATTTTAAAACCTTTACCACCTAAGGACCCTTCGATTCAATTTAGTGAGACCATCATTCCTATGGAAGACAAGACCATAAATTTAATCAATAACTTGGTGATTGCTCCAAATTTTCCTAACCAACCCAAGCATAAGAGTATTACATTAGCCAACCGATTTTGGTCTTATCACGTTATGTGTAGCGCGCAAAAGAGAGCATCCCATTATAAAAGGGAAGATTTAATTATGGTATGTCTCAACCCTGAACGGTGGCCTTCCGGCACTTTAGAGGACATCATGAGTCCGAACGCTAAACCTTTTTGAATTTCACTGAATTTAGGAAAGAGTACTTTTCATAAGAAGGTTTCTGCTGAGTGGGGTATGCCCCTATTTTTGATTTTTCAAATTTTACGTCATGCTTTCTACCACCACTTAAACTGTCTCCCCTTCCGTTACTTTCTACTAATCATTCAACTGGGTTGAGAGGTGAGCAGGGTAGTAGATTGTTTTCTCCTAAGGTTATCACTGGAGGTATATTGTCCATTGATGTTTTAGCATATTTTCCTTCGTTATCTAATGCTGCTTTCAAGATCCCAAAGACCAACTCTGTGCTTGACAGGAATTCTGAGGTTGCAATCCTTCCAGTTCTCCACGATGCCGACTCATCGGTGATGAGTCCTTTCAAGTGGGGGAGGATTGATGGAGGCCATCCATTCCTCTCAGTCCTTCTCCATCTCCCTGTTGATAAAGACCCCCACATGGACCCACACTTTGTGGGGGATGAGGTCGTTGCTGATGAAGACCCCCACATAGACCCACACTTTGTTGGGTAGGAAGATGTTGCTGCAGATGGTCATGACCCTCCACCACCACCACCTGCTGAGATTGGTCCACCTCCACGAGATGAGGAAGATGGTGCAGATATTGATCCACCACCGTTCGTCGAAGCTGCGGTTGAGGAATCTCAACTTGTTGGGGATTTGGACGATGATGTTGATGACCCTCCATTATTCACCACCAATGGGTGGTCACCTCGTCGGCGCGCTTGATTAAGACATTATTTATATGCTCATTTTTATTTCATAGTTTATTTTAAGTTTTGGGACATTTTGATTTTGGTTGCTTTTAGCCAAAATCTGGTTTGCTTTTAAAATTCTCCATCGTTGTTTGTAAGGCTCTATATAAGGCCACAACTCTATTTTAAATTCAGATTTGATGAAATTGAAAACAAACTTTTCCAAACCCTAAAGTTTCTCTCTCCTCTTCCTCCTAGCCGCCGCCCCTAGGCTCCTCTTTCTCTCTTTGGCCGCCGGCCACTCCTCCTCCTCCTCCTCTCTTCTCGGCTCCTTCTCCCTTCCTCACTCCTTCTCTCAACCTCTCCCTCCAAGGCCGACCGTCTGTGAAAATTTCTCGGACCTTGTGAGAGCAAGCAGCAATAACAACTAGAAATACAAGCCAAAGCAACCAGAAACAATCTTAGGCAAACAAACGATCTTTATTGATAGCAAACTTCAATTACAGGGCAAGACATGCTTGATGAGACATGATTTCGTCAGCACAAAACTCCAAAGAGAAGTACAGAAAAAACATATAACTGGAGACCGCCCAACCCGCGCGACCTCCCCTGCGATCTCCGATAGTTGCTAGACCGCAACTCTCTGCCGACCACAGAACACCACCAGACCGCTGCACAGACCGCTCCCTTCTTCCGACCTCCTGATTCTCCCGAACTCCAGCACCACAACTCCAAGCCGTAGACCGCCCGAACACTTTCAGAGGAAGAGGTGATCGCTGCTGCCCACACTATCCGCAGAAGCTGCACAAGAAGAGTTCAATCAGAGACCGCCCGGTCAGAAATAAACAGACCGCAAGAACAAGAGCGAACTCAGCTTACACTTGGTGTGTCTAATTGCTGCTACAGTGGCCTCCTATTTATAGGCGTGAGACCTGATCCAGTCACCACCCTATGAGATAGGATCACCACCCCCCCAGACCGCACGACCAGACCGGTCAACCCGCGCGATCAGCAACAGTACTCCTGCTTCATTTTGGTGAACTCGCCAGCTTCAACATCGACCATGAGAGACCGCTACTCTCACACCAGATCGCGACTTCAAAGAAGATCGCCAGACCGCCCGAAGCTATTCACCACCTGTGTTCGCACGAGACCGCGAACACAGTCAGTTCGCCATCAGATCGCGAACTCCTGTCTGCATGCCGATCTCCTCCTGAGACCGCGAACAGCAACCAGCTCGCATACCAGTCTCCTCCTGAGACCGCGAACTGAGACCGCGCGACTAAGATAGTCCGCGAATACCCCCAGAAAGCCCGGTCAGCTACCAGACCGCATTCCGGAGAGAACCTGGATCAAACTGTGCGGTCACACCAGACCGCCACAGCCTTGAAGAGGACAGCACGCCACGCGGTCACGCACAGACCGCGCGGCTCCACCTACAGCAGACTTTGGACAAGACCAGCGGTCAACCCGGGAGACCGCAGCTAGGATAAGATCAGCCAGACCGCAGATGCAGACTGCCAAGTCGCGCGAACTCGCCAGACCGCCCGACCTCCTCCCAGACCGCCCAGGTCCAAAATCCTCCAAACTTCCACTTCAACAAATTCAACACTCCCCCTTGAAGTGGGAAGTTGAAACCAGCCCCAGTAAGCTCCTTAGCCGTGTGAACGGCCCTTTTGCCAGCGCCTTTGTGAAGATGTCTGCGACATTGTCCGCACTCCGCACATGCTCGACCGAAAGAGACCCCTCCAGCACCTTCTCCCGTATGAAGTGATGCTCGATCTCGATATGCTTGGTCCTCGCGTGACAAACTGGATTGGTTACCAGTTTGAGAGCACTCTCGTTGTCACCGCGTAGCAGAGTCGGCTCCCGAACCTCCTTGTGGACGTCTCCTACCAACCTCCTAAGCCAGATGGCTTCCTGAGCTGCCAAGGCCGAAGCCTTGTATTCCGCTTCCGTGGTAGAGACCGATACGGAATCCTGCTTCTTGCTGCACCATGATATAGCCGTAGGGCCCGCCATGAAGACGAATCCAGATGTCGACTTTCGATCATCCGAATCTCCCCCGTAGTCAGCATCCATGTATCCATGCACCTCGAAGCCCGCATCCCTCCTATATAGGAGACCCATATCCGAGGTTGCCTTCACATACTTCAGAATGTTCTTGGCCACTAGCAGATGAGGTACCCGTGGCTCCGCCATAAATCGACTCACTCTGCCAACTGCATATGCAATATCCGGCCTTGTGATCGTCAGATAGATCAAGCTCCCAACCACAGCTCGGAACACCAACGGATCTTGCATAATCCTCCCCTTATCTTTCCGAAGCTTCATAGCCTTCTCCAGAGGTGTGGAAGTGCGCTTCCCTTCCTTCATGCCGAATCGCTCCACGATCCACTCCGCATATCCAGCCTGGGACACCAGCACTCCACTTTCCATCCTCTGCACCTCGAGTCCAAGGAAATGGTGAAGCTCACCTAAGTCCTTCATCTCGAACCTGATAGCTAGCTCGGCCCGTAGCTGAGCTACTTCCTCCTTCGAGTTCCCCGTCACGATCATGTCGTCGACGTATAGCAGCACGATGACTTGAAGCTCCCCGCTCTTCTTGACGAACAAGCTTGAGTCTGAGTCTGAAGCAAAAAACCCACAGAATAGGAGATATTCTGCGATCTTCCCGTACCATGCCCTCGGCGCTTGCTTCAACCCATACAGGGCCTTCTTCAGCTTGCAGACATGCTCCGGAAAATCTTCAGACACAAAGCCTGGTGGCTGGACCATGAAGATGTCCTTGTCAATCTCGCCGTACAAGAAGGCGTTCTTGACGTCGAGCTGCCAAATCTCCCATCCACTGAACGCCGCCAAGGCAATGATGATCCGAACTGAAGTCATTTTTGCCACCGGACTGAAAGTCTCTTCGTAGTCTTCACCGTATTGCTGCGAGAACCCCCGAGCCACAAGACGAGCCTTGTACCGCTCGATACTGCCGTCAGCTTTCTTCTTCAATTTGTAGACCCATTTGCATGTTACAGGAGTAGTGCCCTTGGGCTTGGGCACAAGTGACCAGGTCTCATTCTTCTCAAGAGCTGCCATCTCTTCTTGCATTGCCACATCCCACTCCTTCATGCCTTGGGCCTTCTCAAAGCTCGACGGCTCCCTCTCATCCAAGGGACCAGCGAAGAAACATGAGACAAAGCTCACTGCATTTCCTCCTGTATAGCGATCAGGGGCAACGATTGCTCGCTTCGACCTCCTCAGCTCCTTCCCCTGAACCACATTATCTCCAGCTGCTTCTTCCCTAGCTCCTCTTCTAGACGTGCTAGCAGCATCGCTCCCCCTGCTCCCTGAACCAGAATCCCCCATCTCGAATCTAGAAGGAGATGGACCACCTGGTGACACAGGTAGCTCCACCTGAAGATTCTCCATAGCTTTCTCCGCCACCTCCACCCTGCTCTCTGGTAGCTCCACATCAGAAGACCCCTTGTAAGATGTCACCTCATCGAACACGACGTCGCGAGAAACAACAAATCTCCGCGTCTCCGGGTCCATGCACTTCCAGCCTTTCTTCCTCTCATCGTATCCCACGAAGACTAGCTTCCTTGCTTTCGCATCTAGCTTCGTCCGAAGAGCATCTGGAACATGCACGTAGCAGGTGGAACCAAATACCCGAAGGTGAGCCACGCTTGGCTTCTCTTTGAACATCATCTCATGAGGAGTCAACATATTGATGGGACTCAAAGGCATCCGGTTGATGACGTAGGCAGCACAAGGCATTCCCTCCGCCCAGAAGGACTTTGGGATGCTCTTGGCATGCAGCCAACACTTGCAGGTCTTCGTCAAATGACGGATCTTCCGCTCTGCAACTCCGTTCTGTTGTGGAGTATGAGCACAAGGGAGCTCCCTCCGGATGCCTGCCTTCCTACAAAAACTGGAGAACTCAGCAGTGGTGAACTCCCCTCCATTGTCCATCCTTAGCTTCTTGATCCGCAGATTCAGCCGACCCTCCACGAGCTCCTTGAACTCCACAAACTTGGCAAACGCCTCCGCCTTCTCCTTCAGAAAATAAACCCAGACATATCTGGTGTAATCATCGATCAACACCAGCATATACCTGCTGCCTCCGAGGCTTGGGGTAGCAGTTGGTCCCATCAAGTCACCGTGGATGCACTCCAACGGCACACTACTCCTCGTCTGCGACTTATCAAACGGCAGTCGATGAGACTTGCCGAACTGACATCCCTCGCAAACATGACCTTCACCGTAGGAAGATAGATTTGGCAGGCCCTTAACCAGACCTCTCACCGCCATAGCTTTCAGCTTATCCATCCCTATGTGCCCCAACCTCTCATGCCATATCACGGCACCATCATTCGTCTTCATCTTGTCGACATAAGAACTTGTCAATAGAACGAACAAGTCTTTTGCTCTCCTCCCGACATGGACAACCTCGGCCTTCACGGCCTCTACATTACATAGAAATTTCACTTCTGTTGGGCCGAATAGAACGTGATACCCAGCGTCAACAGCGTTGGTCACGGAGAAGAGGTTTTTCCTCATACCGGGCACATGATAGACACTCTTCAAGGTTAATGGCCCTCTATCACTGCCCAAGGAAACAACCCCGACCTTCTCGACTGCATGCACAGTATTATCTACAGTAATAATAGCATTGTTACCTGTGTAGGGCTCCGCTGAAGAAAGCTTCGATCCATCCCCGGTGAGGAGATGACCACACCCTGAGTCCACGATCCAGTCCTCCTGATAGTTGATAGGAACCGAGACTCCAATAGAAGCCGAGAAGTCTCCTCCCCATCCTCCATCAATATGACTGGCCGGTGCTTCCTCCTTCTCAGCAGCATGCCCTGGCTGAGTATTCAGCCTGCAGTCCTTCTTGAAGTGCCCAACCTTCCCGCATTTGTAGCATTTGAGACCTTCCTTCTTCTTCTTCTCCTCAGCCTTAGGAGGATAGCCCCTCTCCTGCTGTCCAGAAGTTGAAGGCCCATAGCCTCCATCGGTCTTCTTCTTCTTATCCCACTTCTTCTTCTTTCCTGAGAAGAGAACCTCGCCATCTCCCCCAGACACGGACACCCCTGCCATCTGCCTTGCCAGACTTTCCTGCGACGCTAGCAGATTCTCCAGCTCTATCAAAGACGGCTGATTAGCCCAACCCTGCACCGACGTCACAAAGGCCACATATTCCTTCCGCAGGCCGCGGATGATGTGCCTCTTTAGCTTCGCCTCAGAGATTGGCTCATCAGGATCCAGTGCTGATATCTCAGCTCAGAGGTTCTTCATCTTCAGAAAGAAATTTGAGATAGAAAGATCACCCTGAGCCGACCTTGCCAGCTCATTCTCTAAGAACTGTAGTCTAGCTACATTCTTCTTGTTAAACAACCCATCCAGGGCTCTCTAGATCTCGGCAGCTGATCCACTGTTAGAGTTGCCATTGTGATCTGGAAGTGGTCAAACATGTAATCTCACTGCCAACGCGATATGAGCCTGCAGGGTCGCACATAAGAGCATGTGGAGAAGTTGGAAGATTGACTGTGTTGGTAAAGGTTACCAATCACCATATAGAATGGGGAAGTCCAGCAAATGTTGCTGTCTGAATTCGTCGGATATGATTCGTCGGAATTCGTCGGGTTTACACGGATAGGATTCGTCGGATATGATTCGTCGGAATTCGTCGGGTTTACATGGATTGGATTCGTCGGATTCGTCGGGATTCGTCGGGTCATTCCGTGGAAACTCGACGAACTGTGACAGAGATCCTTCACTCGACAAAGTGTTGTCGTCTGTCTGGATTCGTCGGATTCGTCGGGATTCGTCGGGTCATTCCGTGGAATCTCGACGAATTATCACAGAGAGAGCCTTGACTAGGCAATTGTTGCCGTCTGTTGTGATTCGTCGGAATTCGTCGGATTGTCCCGTGAAATCTCGACGAATGGTATCCCGTGGAATCCCGACGAATTGTAACAGAACCCCTAATTCTGCTGTGTGGTCTGCGGATAGCGATTCTTCTAGAAGCCTGTTTATGCTTTGAGTATAAATAGATCTTCTTTAGGGTTCTTATATACACACGAAAAGAAGAGCCGACGGAAGGGTTCCGCTCGCCCTCGACGGAAGAAGTTCCGATAGAACCCTAGACGGAAGTGTTCCGTCGTTCGTTCGCCTCCGCCGACCCCTTCTCCGGCGATCGTCGCCGTCATTGTTCTTCCTGGAGCGAACCTAGCAGTTCGTGGAAGTGCAAGGTGCAGCCGTTCTTCCTTCCGAGTTGCGTGCGACGTGATTTGGCGTTCTCCCGGCTCGTGTGGACTTCTGTAGAGACGTAGACATAATTCTACGTGAGAACTCTTCTTGCCACCGACAGGAATCAACTCTTGGAGCATCTTGGTTGGATTTGATCCAACCCCATTGAGGTAATTTTTACCTAGTATTTTATTAACTTCTTGATTCAACATTCATGGCCGATCCAAGCACTTTTGGGTTGTTTCTGTTTATTTCCGCTGCGCCTACATCTGATGTATGGTTCTAGAAAAACCCAACATCCACACCCTAAGATGTGATCAAATAGATCAGGTGAAATGGCACGCTTCAAAGTGAACTCAGCCTTAGCATTGGTCTTTCTCCACGCCCTCACGGCCGGACCATTGTCACCCGCTTCTGTTGCCTTCACCTCTTCAGTCGCATCTCCTTCAACAACCTCCCAGAGGTCCTCCCCTAGACGATAGCTCTGCATACACGACTTCCACTTCTTAAAGTTAGTCGATTTTAGCATCTCAATCCCAAGACCTCTTGCAAAACCACCTTCCATTGTTTTTCCTCTGGTTCCTTCTTCACAAAGGCGATGGCTACTCTAAGTTTTTCGCTGCTCTATCCACTCCAACCTGGCTCTGATACCATGTGAAAATTTCTCAGACCTTGTGAGAGCAAGCAGCAATAACAACTAGAGATACAAGCCAAAGCAACCAGAAACAATCTTAGGCAAACAAACGATCTTTATTGATAGCAAACTTTAATTACAGGGCAAGACATGCTTGATGAGACATGATTTCGTCAGCACAAAACTCCAAAGAGAAGTACAGAAAAAACTGATAACTGGAGACCGCCCAACCCGCGCGACCTCCCCTGCGATCTCTGATAGTTGCTAAACCGCAACTCTCTGCCGACCACAGAACACCACCAGACCGCTGCACAGACCGCTCCCTTCTTCCGACCTCCTGATTCTCCCGAACTCCAGCACCACAACTCCAAGCCGCAGACCGCCCGAACACTTTCAGAGGAAGAGGTGATCGCTGCTGCCCACACTATCTGCAGAAGCTGCACAAGAAGAGTTCAATCAGAGACCGCCCGGTCAGAAATAAACAGACTGCAAGAACAAGAGAGAACTCAGCTTACACTTAGTGTGTCTAATTGCTGCTACAGTAGCCTCCTATTTATAGGCGTGAGACCTGATCCAGTCACCACCCTATGAGATAGGATCACCACCCCCCAGACCGCACGACCAGACCGGTCAACCCGCGCGATCAGCAACAGTACTCCTGCTTCATTTTGGTGAACTCGCCAGCTTCAACATCGACCATGAGAGACCGCTACTCTCACAGCAGATCGCGACTTCAAAGAAGATCGCCAGACCGCCCGAAGCTATTCACCACCTGTGTTCGCACGAGACCGCGAACACAGTCAGTTCGCCATCAGATCGCGAACTCCTGTCTGCATGCCGATCTCCTCCTGAGACTGCGAACAGCAACAAGCTCGCATACCAGTCTCCTCCTGAGACCGCGAACTGAGACCGCGCGACTAAGACAGTCCGCGAATACCCCCAGAAAGCCCGGTCAGCTACCAGACTGCATTCCGGAGAGAACCTGGATCAAACTGTGCGGTCACACCAGACCGCCACAGCCTTGAAGAGGACAGCACGCCACGCGGTCACGCACAGACCGCGCGGCTCCACCTACAGCAGACTTTGGACAAGACAAGCGGTCAACCCGGGAGACCGCAGCTAGGCTAAGATCAGCCAGACCGCAGATGCAGACCGCCAAGTCGCGCGAACTCGCCAGACCGCCCGACCTCCTCCCAAACCGCCCAGGTCCAAAATCCTCCAAACTTCCACTTCAACAAATTCAACACCGTCTCCCTCACTCTCTTGAAGAATTTCTGCCAGCCCCAAGGGCTTGTGGAAGGAGATCTCTTGGCTTGGATTTGGCTCAAAGGGCTTGATCGTGGTGGAAGCGGCGAAGGCGAACGTGCTCTACATCAAGTGACTCATCTCCGGTGGTCTCTGTAGACGAACAATCTTTAGGATTCCTACATCTCGGATCTACGATTCTGAGGGGGTAACGAACTCTCAACTCGTGTGATTCCTTTCTTAGATAGTTCTGTGGTGGCTAGATTTGTGACGTGGTCTTTGAACCGTTGATTTTCTCGCGGATTTTCTTTATTTTGGATTTGTGCTTCGATCTTGGATTTCATTTTAATTCGACGAGGAGTGGCGATCCTCTTTTGTTCTTGTTGGGGGAGATTTTCCGTTTCCGAAATCTTTACCTTTTCGGAGGATCTCTCTTTGGTAGACAACAACAACCGCTCGACCGGATCGTGTGGATCCTTTTAGCCGGGAGCGAAGTTGGCCCATAGCCTCCTTCCGTTCCCTCGCAGTGTGGCTGCCCGTGCGTGATAAATAACGTGAATAAAAATCATTCCGTGAGTTTTCTACGTTCGTTCACGCTTGTGTGAGATTAGGAAGCGTTGGGAGTAATAAAATCGACCGCGCACGAGTGAGTGAACCCAAACACCATATCCTATATCACTAGCCGCCAGGCTTTGTATCTGAAGATTTTCCTGACTATATCTGTAAGCTGAAGAAGGCCCTGTATGGGTTGAAGCAAGCGCCGAGGGCTTGGTACCGGAAGATTGCAGAATTTCTCTTATTCTGTGGATTTGGTGCTTCAGACTCTGACTCAAGCTTGTTTGTCAAGAAGAGCGGGGAGCTTCAAGTCATCGTGCTACTTTACGTCGACGATATGATCGTGACGAGTAATTCGATGGAGGAGGTAGCAAAGCTTCGGGCTGAGCTATCTATCAGATTTGAGATGAACTTGGGTGAGCTTCACCATTTCCTTGGACTCGAAGTGCAGAGGAAGGAAAGTGGAGTGCTGGTGTCCCAGGCTGGATATGCGGAGAGAATCATGGGGCAATTTTGCATGAAGGAAGGGAAGTGCATTTCTACACCTCTGGAGAAGGCCATGAAACTTCGGAAGGATGGGGGGAGGATTCTGGAAGATCCGCTTGTGTTCCGAGCTCTGGTTGGGAGCTTGATTTATCTGACGATCACTAGGCCAGATATTGCATATGTAGTGGGCAGGGCGAGTCGTTATATGGCGGAACCACGGATGCCTCATCTACTAGCGGCCAAGAATATTTTGAAGTATGTCAAGGCGACTTCGGATATGGGTCTCCTATATAGGAGGGATGCGGGCTTCGAGGTGCATGGATACATGGATGCTGTGTACAGGGGAGATTCGGATGATCGGAAGTCGACGCCTGAATTCATCTTCATGGCAGGCCCCACGGCTATATCATGGTGCAGCAAGAAGCAGGATTCTGTGTCTGTCTCTACCATGGAAGCGAAATACAAGGCTTCGGCCTTGGCAGCTCAAGAAGCCATCTGGCTTAGGAGGTTGGTGGGAGATGTCCATAAGGAGGTTCGGGGTCTAACTCTGCTCCGCGCCGACAATGAGAGTGCACTCAAACTGGTTACTAATCCAGTGTGTCACGCGAGGACCAAGCATATCGAGATCGAGTATCATTTCATTCGTGAGAAGGTGTTGGAGGGGTCTCTTTCGGTCGAGCATGCTCAGGAGTTTGGACAATGTTGCTGACATATTCACAAAGGCGCTGGCGAAGGGGCCGTTCACTCGGCTGAGAAGTTTACTTGGGTTGTTTTCAACTTCCCACTTCAAGGGGGAGTGTTGAAAATGTTGAAGTGCAAAGTTGGCGGTCTAAGGGGGAGACCGTGCGGTCTGGTCTAACTGCGCTGTCTTGCGGTCTCCATCTGTGGTCTGATATCTTGGTCTAGCCGCAGGTCTATTCAGCTTGACCGCCATTCTCTGACCAAGGTTGCCGAGGTGAGGCCGCGTGGTCTGGTTTGTGAGACCGCGTGGCGAACTGTTCTTTGTACCGTGCGGGTTAAGCTGTTAACCGCGCGGTTTGTTTCTGTATCCGACAGTCTGGTCTTCTGGTTGTTCGGGTTCTTGGTGGTGCGCACCGACTAAGGTTTTCTTAGTCGCGCGGTCTCCTCTTTTGTGTTCGCATAAGCTGGTCCTTGGCGATCTGCTGGTATATGCGGACACTGGTGTTGGTCGACTTGGCGAGTTGTTGCCTTAGTCGACCTGGATGTGTTCACGGTCTCTGGAGGAGGTCTCATAGGCGAACACTGGTGGTGGGCGGCATGACCGGTCGGGTTGTCATGATCGCGCGACTTCTTGGAGGAGTGGCGATCTCCAGTCCGGGTTGAAGTCGGCGAGCTCACAAAGCGCAGAGCGATCTTCTGACCGCGCGGGTTGACCGGTCTTGTTCGCGCGGTCAGGGCGGTGACTCTATCTCATAGGGTGGTGACTGGATCAGGTCGCACGCCTATAAATAGGAGTCACTGTAGCAGCAAAATCATTGCACCAAGTGTAAGCTGAGCTCACGCCTTTTTCTTGCGGTCTCTTGTTTATGACCGCGGGGGTTGCTGATTGAATTCCTTGTGTGTAGCTTCTGCGGATTGTGCAGACAGCAGCGGTCACCTCTTCTTCTAAGATGTTTGGGCAATCTCGCGGCTTGCAGTGTGGGTTGCTGGAGTTCAGGAGAATCAGTGGAGTTCGGGAGGCCGCAGAGTTCTCAGTTGGTGTTGTTCAAGTCGCAGGCAGGCTGTTCGGGCGGTCTCGTTTTCTAGTCGCGCGAACTCCCAGGTCGTGCGGTCAGGTGGTCCCAGAGTTCAGACCGCTGGTTATCTTTCTTCAGCTGTAATTTTTTCTTTTTGGTTTTGTGTACTGGCGAAATCATGCCTTGCCATGTATACCTCGTTCTGTAATGAAGATTTCTGCTATCAGCAATAAAGATTGTGTTGCTTCATGTGCTTCTAGTTGTTGGATGTAACTTTGAGTTGTACAATTCCTGCTCACTCCTAGATCTTCAGAAAATTTCACAGACCATCATAATAATCAGAAAAGTCTACTAGACAAATCTCAGAATTTATCAAGACTAATTAATCACATAAATAAATATTCCAAGTAAACCCATTCTAGTGAAAATTGTGAAGGAACCTACTGATGAATACTTCCAAAAATTATACAAAACTTCACAGAGCTCTACATAGCCCTAAAATGTTCTACCACCAAGTTTCATAATTTTCCAGAGGCTATTTGGCCCTTAATTATTTATTATATTCTTAAGACCAAATAGATGACTTGTGAATGAAGTGCTAATTAAATTAATTCAATAATTACACAAAAATTACCCGAGATCTATTACATGATTATGAGGGCACCGCCAAACTTTTATCAACATCCAAGATCATTTGAGCCTATAAATTTCTCTTATAATGAGGTTCCCAAAAATGGTTATAACCTAAATCAGAGAGGATAATTGGTCCTAAAATTCTCTTAAAATTTCTTAGGGAATATTTACACCCCATAAACTTATCTACCAAGTTTCATGACCATCCAAGGACATATGCCCATATGTCCTTCACAAGGCTTAAAGTGCAACCCTAAGGTTAAAACTAGGGTCCTAGGGCATATCCACCCCACATCACCCCAAATTACTCATGGGGTGTCTTATGTGATCCTAAACAAGTGGCCAAAGTGTCACGTCACTTTGATGAGATTTGACCACCTAATTCCATCATGTGCACTTTTGACCTAGTTTGACCAAACTTGAGTTAACTAATTGCCCAACCAAATCAGTACCAATTGGGCTAAAATTTTTACAAGGGTCATATAATACCCCTAAGAGGCACCCACCAAATTTTGGAGGGGATTGGAGGTCATTGGACCCTATAATTAATTAATATATGGATTATTAATTTTTTACAAAAACTTAAGAAAAATATTTTCTAAAAATTCCCATCTTTGGATATGTTAGGGGTGTAGGTACAGATAGCCTATGTTCCAATGTTTAAGTCAATCCCATGACCCAATCAATAGTTATTCAAAAATTAGTGGTTGTTATACCCTAGGGACCAGTCCCACCAAAATGGCTCTATAGGGAGCTACATTACTCCTTTTGGGCTGAAACAAATTTTAAAATAAAGTTCACACCAAGGGCTACAACTTTGATGTTGGCCACTTGTTCATCATAAGGGCCTAAGTATTTTTAATAATTAAACCAAAATACTGCATAATATGTGACACAAATGAAATAATCATTTAATCATATGAAATGATTCTGCACGAATCTTGGCGCGGCTTTGGACTGCATCAGGTCAACTTCAACCTTCAGCCAAGGGACCATATTACCCGTGCCTGGGCTCCCTTCCTCCCCATTTTCTCGGCCACCTGAGCGCCGCCCTGGCCGGCCAATGCCACCAACACCTTCATTGAGGTGGTGGCCGGCGATTAGGGGTGGTTGGCCGGTCGGAGGTGGCCGGAATAGGGAGTTCTTGCGTGGAAAAACCATGAAAATGTGGCCTTTCAGGAGTTTGATTTGAGCCCGATTTGGCTCGAATCAAGCCCCAAGTTAGATTGAAATCTAGAACTAGGGGAGGGGAAGCAGATCGGGCCTTATTCGTGGCCTAGTGTCGCGTAATACGGCGGTTTGCCATGGTCGGGATCGAAGCTTTTGAAGCCATGCCTCTTTTGGTCTTCAGTGCACGATGCCTCTTGGAATGTTGTGGTTTTCATCCTCTCGCTGCTATGAAGGTGTTAAAGAGGCTAATTGAGGCAATGTGGGGAAGTTTCTTGAATTTCCATTAATGGCCATGAAGGAGGATTTCGGTTTCATTTGGGGGTATGAATTGGGCATCAATGTGGCTGGGAGAAGGCCGGAAACTTCTCCTCTCCCCAAGAGGAGATGAATGGTGCCATTATTGGAAAAGATGAGAGGTTTCCTCTTCCTCTCCATTAACTCCCCCCTCTCTCTCTTTCAAATTGGGTTTTCTCTCTGCTGGCCGATTTTCTTGAAATTGAGTGGCCTATTCAGCAGCACCCAACCCCATTAGGTGGTGAAGCACCTCAATTGGGTCTAGCCCAAGGGAATTGAGCTTGGTTAGGTCAACTTAGGTCATTTTGACCTAAATTTGAGGTAGAGTTGACTTTGGTCAATTTGACCATTTGGGTTGACCCCAATGGGTGGCTAGTCACCCATTAGCCTCTCCTAAGGGTTAGGAAAGTCTAGGTAGGGTCAATTTGACAAGGTGAGGATCAATTGACCCTTAATAGGCCACTTTGACCAAAATAGGGCTAGGGTTGACTTCTGTAAAATTGGCCAAATTAGTGGCCCCATGATGGAGTTTTTAGGTCCATTGGGTCCCTAATATCCTTATAAGGGTATGGGTAAGTTCAAATTGGCATGGTGGAGGCCAATTGACCCTAATTAAGCAACTTAGACCAATTTAGGGTTAGGGTTGACTTTGGTCAATTTGGCCTCTTTGATTGACCCCAATGGGTCCCCGATTATCTAAGGGGACACCTAATGGATTAGGGATGTTATGGTGGGATCAAAGGATCAAGGTGAGGCCCTAAAGTCCAACCGCTTGGCATTCAAAAATTGCTATTTGCAGACCACTTGGGTTTTCTCCTTCTTGCCTATGTTCACATGGTCATAAGTGCTTCTTATGGTTTTTTCATGACCTAGCCATGACAAAACCAACCTACGGGTCTAGTAATTTGGGGGATGTTACAAATCCCAATACATAAAAGTAAAAATTTTGTCCCGAAAATTCAGGTTAGGCCTGTAGGGTTCCTATAACAAGTGATTAGATGTAACATCCCAAACAGAAATTAAGTTATACCTGTCGTAAAGAGCTCCGGATACTTTTGTTGCATCAAGTCCAGTGGCTCCCAGGTGTGCTCCTCCTGTCTGTGATTCCGTCATAGGACTTTGACCAATGGAACCTTCTTGCGCCGTAGGACTCGCATCCCGGTGTCGTCTATCCAAACCGGCTCCAGGTTAACTGACCGATCAGTAGCTACCGACCCCTCTATAGAAGATATCTGCTGCTCTGGTCATAGTAGATCCCTCCTGAGTGAGGAGATATGGAAGACGTCGTGCAATCCCGCTAACTCCAACGGTTGGTCCAGTCTATAAGACAAGGGGTCGATCCGCTCCAGGATCCAATAGGGCCCCATATATCTCATACTAAGCTTCTTTCGCCCGCGTACCCGCGAGACTCCATGCATCGGACGTATCATCAAGAATACCCGATATCCAACATGGAACACTACCATACGATGTTGTGCGTCGTAATACTTGTCCTACCTACTCTGGGCCTCTAGCATCCTGTCTCGAATCAGCCTAACCTGAGCCTCCGTGTGCTCCACGAACTCTGAGCCAAGTGCCTTAGGATCCTCAACCTGGATCCAAGACAATGGTGTCCTGCACCTTTGTCCGTATAATGCCTCATAGGGAGCCATGCCTATGCTAGCCTAGTGGCTATTGTTGTACGAGAACTCGACCAACGGCAATAGTCTCTCTCATGGCTCCCCGCAGTCCAGGATGCATAGACGTAGAAGATCCTCCAAGGTCCGGTTGGTACGCTCCGTCTGCCCATCTGTCTGGGGGTGGAATGCAGTGCTGAACGTTAGTCCTATGCCTTAGTAATCCTGCACCGCTCTCCACTCTCTCGATGTAAATCGACCATCCCGATCCGACACGATCGTCCTAGGCACGCCATGGTACTGGACAAACTGATCCACGAACAGTCGTACTAAATCACCGACCGACGTGTCCTTTCTGACTTGAATGAATCGAGCTACTTTCGTCAATCTGTCGATGATCACCCATATCGAGTCATTCCCCGCATGTGACCGGGGAAGACCATGTATAAAATCCATCGTTATGTCGTCGAACTTCCACTCCGGCACTGGGAGTAGCTGCAATAATCTGGCCGGGTTCTTGCATTCCACCATCACTAGCTGTTAAGACTCGCAGTGAGTCACAAAATAAGTGATGTCCCTCTTCATGCCCGACTAATACATGGTCCTCTTCAAGTCCGCCATCATCTTGGTGATAGCCGGGTGCACCGAATACCTACTGCAGTGAGCCTCTCTAATGATGTCCTCCCAAATCCGGCCCCCTGTCAGTATATATACTCGGCCTCTAAAGCTCAACAGGCCATTCTTCAACGAATAGTCCCCGGCTGAGCCTGCTTCCAAGGCTCTGAATATCGTCTCTAGCTTGGCATCCTGCCTCTGCCCATCCCTGATGCGGTCTCGGATGTCATATGTGGTACTCATCGCCGCCAGGTACTCCTCATAAAGCTCCGAATCATTCTCGGATACTAAGGATCTCTGCATGTCCTCGAACATCCGTACTAGCTCCATGGCCATTAGCTGGGGCTCTGCTCCTGACGTGGTAGCTCTCCTGCTCAGTGCATCTTCCACCACATTCGCCTTCCCCGGATGGTAATGCATGGTGTACTGGTTGTCCGATAAGAACTCCACCCAGCGTATCTGTCGAATGTTCATCTCCTTCTGCGTATCCACGTACTTCAGATTCTTATGATCTGAAAATATGTTGCAGTGGACCCCATAGAGATAGTGCCGCCAGATCTTCAGAGCGAATACTATTGGTTTTTCTACATACCATTCATAATGATAAGAGCATATCGAATATGCGCAGCAGAAGAAATACTAGAACAACCCAAAGAGTAAGGATCTTGCGGATTTCATGAATCAAGAGATTAGAAAAGCAAAATGCGATATACCTTTGCGGCATTGAGTTAATACTCAACCAAGATGCTCCAACGGACTTCTGGTAGAACGAATCTTGAGTTCCAAGAACCAAAATGGATCGTCCCCTCTACAGAGATCCACACAAGCGAAGGAGACCCTCAACGCCTTGTCGAACAAGGAATGAGTCGGAGAAGGACAACTCTCAGCATCCCCATGGACTTCTAGATCAGTTATAGGGGAGGCGGCGACTGTTGGCGGCGGAACTCTCTATCGGAGGACGGGAGACGAGATGCCCTATTACGGAACTCTTCCGTGCGGCTATCTCAAAATCACCAAAGGATTGGTCTCCTTACAAGACCTAAAACTGTATCCTGTTTTATACTGAAAGCAGAAAAATAGGTTATCCGCGGACCCACGAAAAACAGAACAGTTCTGTCTGGATTTACAATTCCCCGAATTTAATATATTTTGACTAAACACTTTAGCCGATTCAACTCAGATTCGGCGAAACCTGTTTGACGAATTCGATTATATAAATTCGTCTAAACCCTTTAGCCGAATTTGTCACTTATTCAACTAAACACTTTAGCCGAATTTGACTTAGCCGAATTTGTCTAAACCCTTTAGCCGAATTTGTCACTTATTCAACTAAACACTTTAGCCGAATTTGACTTAGCGGAATTCTTCTAAACCCTTTAGCCAAATTATCTAGTATAAATTCATTCGTTTAAACACTTTTAAATGATTTCCTATTGAGACATTCTCAATTTGATTCCAAATAGCCACAAGATTGGTCCTCCACCCATATCCAATATGAGTAAGGCCAACACAATTCTTTCACAACTTCTCCAAACGCTTTTATGTGCAACCCAATAGGCTCATATTGCGTTGCCAGTAAGACTAACTGTTGATTGCTTTGAGATCACCTCAGAAACTCCAATAGTCTCCCACTTGATCACAAAGTGTCAACAAAAGTCTCATAAACAATGAGCGGCATCTAGCAATACATCATTGCTACCCAAGCAATAAGAGTTCATAACTCAATAAGCCTGTCTTGACCAATGTATCAGAGATGTCTTGTTCCTTTGTCCCTTACATCCAGATAGAACTAGAGGCATGGACTGTGTCACCCTCATAATTGTTCAATCCTAGTTTCCTGATCTAGAATAGACCTTAAGAGAGTGGTATGCTCAATATTACATATTGGCTCAACCCAACATGGCCATGCATTTCTTGGTCACATTCCATCAAGGGGCCCATGGATGTAACTCCTGTCATAAAGGAGGACAAATCCCATATCTGCAAACACACAAATGAATCGTAACATACCCAAAAACCACCCTTATCATCAACCTTTCTCAAGGGAGACTTTAGATGGTATCAAAGTACGCTCTTCCTCACTTGATGAATGTTGTGACTTCAGGTCAAAGAACTACAAACACCATTGTCAGTTGAGACCTACTTGTGACACATTCATATAACAATCCACAAAGTAGTGTCAAGGTGGGCCTGTCCAGTACAACTTGTTCACTAACAAGTACCCATGTGATGACTTGATATCACAATATCATGACCTGTGAGAACCGGTCATCAGTCAACGCACATGCTAGTCTTAACGTATCATCATTGCCCTTCAACTTCTAAGATGATACTCCGACTAGGGACCATTTAAGAATGAAGCTTCTTGCTATACATAGGCCCTCACATTCAAGTCATGTACTTGAATTCCTATGGAAGCAAACATTCTAAGGGCATTTATTATGTTAATTTATCTATCAAATAGAAACTATTGACATAACAATAAGAACTTGCCATCAATGTAAAATAAAAACACAGTATATATTATAATTCATCAAATGAATAAACAACCAACAAACATACAATCCACAAGGCTCCCACTAAAGATGATCATTTAGGTATATAATACCCATTGATCTAACATTATCATCATGCTTCTTTTGCGCAAGAGGCTTTGTCAGTGGATCCACTATGTTCTCTTCAGTCGGTACTTTGCAAATGTTCATATCTCCTCGATCGACAATCTCTCGATTAAGATGGAACCGCCGAAGTATGTGCTTGGAGCACTGATGAGATCTAGGTTCCTTAGCTTGGGCTATTGCACCATTATTGTCACAGTAGAGAACTATGGGACAAACAATGCTAGGAACTACACTAAGCTCGCTGATGAATTTCCTAATCCACATAGCCTCCTTCACCGCATTTGCAGCTGCGATATACTCGGCCTCAGTCGTAGAATCAACAACTGCCTCTTGCATGGAACTCTTCCAGCTTACAGCTCCTCCATTAAGGAAAAATACAAAACCTGATTGGGAATTTGAATCATCCCTATCAATATGGAAGCTTGCATCTGTGTAACCATTTACAACGAGCTCTTCCTCTCCACCATACACCAAGAACATATCCTTAGTCCTTCTTAAGTACTTTAGGATATTCTTGACAGCAATCCAGTGACCATCACCGGGATCAGACTGATACCTGCTCGTCATGCTTAAAGCATAAGAGACATCGGGACATTGCATACATGATTGATCCAATTGCCGAAGCATAAGGAATCAACTTCATGCGGTCCTTATCTTCCAAATATTTAGGACACTAGTCCTTAGAGAGATTCACACCATGTGACATGGGTAAGAATCCTTTCTTGGACTCAAACATGTTGAACCGCTTCAACACCTTCTCAATGTTTGTACTCTGGGTCAAAGCCAGCAACTTCTTCGATCTATTTCTATAGATCTTAATACCGAGTATATAAGTCGCTTCACCCAAGTCTTTCATAGAAAAGCAGTTCCCTAGGTTGTTCTTAACAACTTGCCAGGTCGGAATGTCATTCTCGATCAACGGTATGTCATCTACATACAATATCAGGAAGACAACAATGCTCCCACTAATCCTCTTGTAAGCACAAGGCTCATCCTCGTTCTTGATGAAATCAAACTCTTTGATTTTCTCATCAAAATGAAGATTCCAACTTCGAGAAGCTTGTTTCAATCCATAAATGGATCGATTCAACTTGCATATTTTAGTGGCTTCACTTGGAGATACAAAACCCTCGGGTTGTGTCATATACACTTCCTCAAGGAGGTTTACATTAAGGAAAGCCATTTTGACATCCATTTGCCAGATCTCGTAGTCATAATACGCAGCAATAATAAGTAGAATTCTGATGGACTTGACCACGGCCACAGGGGAAAAGGTCTCATCATAGTCAACACCATGAATTTGCCTGAAACCTTTAGCCACCAGCCGGCCTTTGAATATCTGTACATTCCCATCCATGTCGGCCTTCTTCTTGAAGACCCACTTGCACCCTATGGGTCATACCCCTTCAGGTGGTTCCACCAAGTTCCAAACTTAGTTTGCATACATTGAGTCCATTTCATATTTCATGGCCTCAAGCCACTTCTCGGAGTCAGGTCCATTCATAGCATCTTGGTAGGTTGCAGGCTCATCATCATGATCCATAAGCAACGCATTACCTATTTGAGACACGAGAAATCCATATCTCTCAGGCTCAAATCTTGGTCTACCAGATCTACGTAGGACTTGTGTTTCTTGAGTAGGCTCTCCAGCTACAACATCTTGTATTCCTTGCTCATGTTCCAATTTCGGTTTGTTCATTGTTTGTGGTTCTTGAACTTCTTCAAGTTCTACCTTTGTAGTCTTTCTGGATAAGAACTCTTTCTCCAAAAGACACCTATCCTTGCGACAAACACTTTGCCCTCAGACGGTAGGTAGATGTAGTATCCTTTGGTCTCCCTAGGATACCACACTAGATAACCTTTATCCGATTTGGGTTCCATCTTGTCAGTCATTTGACGTCGTACATATGCCTCACAGCCCCGAATTTTAATGAACGACATACTAGGACGCTTCCTAGTCCATATCTCATATGGTGTCTCTTGAACCATTTTCGTTGGAACTCGATTTAGTGTGAAAATAGCAGTCTCTAGAGCAAAACCCCAAAAGGAAATGGGCAGATCTGCATGACTCATCATCGAACGCACCAGGTCAAACAAGGTATGATTCCCCCTCTCAGAAAAACCATTATGTCGAGGTGTTCTGGGCGGAGTGAGCTGTGATACAATACCACACTCCTTCAGATTATCACGAAACTCATGACTCAGATATTCGCCACCTCGATCAGATCGGAGTGCTTTTATCCTTTTTCCCAGTTGGTTCTCTACTTCATTCTTAAACACTTTGAACTTTTCAAAGGTTTCGGATTTGTTCTTCATAAGAAACACGTATCTGTATTTACTGAAATCATTAGTAAATGTAACAAAGTAATAGAACCCACCTCTAGACATAGAACTCATTGGTCCGCATACATCACTATGTATTATACCCAAGAGATCATCAACCATCTCACTACAACTAATAAAAGGGGCTTTCGTCAACTTGCCTAACAAACATGACTCGCATCTCTCAAATGATTCATAATCAAATGAGTCTAGTAGTCCATCTCTATGGAGCTTGGATATGTGTTTCTCATTTATATGGCCTAAACGACAATGCCAAAGGTACGTAGGATTCGAGTCATTTGTTTTTAGTCTTTTAGTATTTTCTACATTATAGATCGGATGTCTATGTTCAAAACATATAAACCATTAAACAATTAGGCTACACCATAACAAACATCATTCATAAAAATTGAACAACAATTGTTCATAATTATAAATGAAAAACCTTTCATGTCAAGACATGATATAGATATAATGTTTCTAGTTATGGCTGGAACAAAATAACATTTATCTAGTTCTATTACAAGCCCAGTGGGCAAAGAAAGACAATAGACACCAACGGTGAAGGCATCAACTCTTGCTCCATTTCCGACACGCAGGTCTACCTCCCCTTTACCCAGCATTCTTCTCCTTCTCAGTTTCTGCACATTTGTACAAATGTGAGAACCGCATCCGGTATCCAATACCCAGGATGAAGGAGCAGAAAGGTTTATCTCTATAACATAAATACCGGAAGTGGAAGTCATACTTCCCTTCTTCTTTTGCAGATCCTCAATGTAGAGGGGACAGTTCCGACTGCAATGCCCTGCCTTACCGCAGTGGTGGCACTTTCCTTCCTTCGCCAGACCTTTCCTTTTCAGTGCAGAAGATTTGGGATCAAGATTAGACTTAGATCCTATCTTCGTCTTCTTGGATCCCTTAGTCTTGCCCTTGCCTTTATGCACCATAAGTATGGGGCTTGCAGGCTTGACCTTCTTCATGTTATTTTCAGCAGTTCTCAACATGCCTAGGAGCTCGGGCAGTGTCTTGTCTATTTCATTCATGTTATTGTTTAAGACGAACTGCTCATAACTTTCCGGCAACGATTGCAGGATCAGATCTGTGGATAACTCTTGGCCCAAGGGAAAACCCAGTCTTTCAAAGTTCTCTTTATACCCAATCATCTTGAGTACGTGAGTCCCTACTGAGTCTTGAGCTCCTATTTTGTACTGAAACAATGCCTTGGATATGTCCAACCTCTCTTGCCGAGCTTGCCCCTCGAACATTTTCTTGAGGTGCTCGATTATCTCATAACCACACAGGCTCTCGTGTTGCTTCTGAAGCTCAGAGGACAAGGTAGCAAGCATGAGGCATTCCACATCCAAGGTATCATCCTGATACTTCTTGTAAGCATCTTTATCTGCTCGCGGAGCATTCCCGGTCTGGTCTATAGGGGCTTCCCCTTCCAAGACATAGAGCTTGAGCTCTTGCCTGAGAACAATTCTCAGGTTTCTATACCAGTCAAGGAAGTTCGTCCCGTTGATCTTGTCCTTCTCAAGGATAGCCCTCAGGGACAAGGTGGAGTGTGATCCACTTGCCATGAAAATTCTATAGTAAATTCGCAAAACTTTTAGTACTGTATTTTAAAATACATTTTTATATTAATAAGGATTTTTATTAAAAGCTCCCACTATTTTAATCAAATCGTTAACCCTTAATTTCGATTCAGAGAGTTTATGCGAGCTACTCTCTTAGTGGACAAGATCCATATTTCACCAACACAATGAGTCCACTTTGGCGTTTCTCTCATAATGCGGTTATTTAGGTAGACAACACTTGTCAATTGGATCACTATGCAACTCTTGTATGGTTGGTGAATAACTCTTTATCGGCATCCATCATATGAAGCATGCCAACCCTATGCCTATAGGCACTCAACCTTTGAGGTCACCTAGTTAAGTTTGACCCGATGTCGATAGTGGGATATCACAATTATCGCTCGCACCCTTACCAAGATAGATTAATGTACCTTGCTTTGGCAAGCCCACACTTCATCGATCGAGGCAGGAAGAGTGTCATCCATCGGAAGGCATCCGTATACTTAATATTGGATGAGGGAGTTTATTATTCAATCGATGAACATTTCATCGTGATTAACATTTAATCACTGTGCACATTCACAAAATAGAAATACATTATTCGCAAACTAAATGCATCCCCTATGTGCACAAAAACAAATTATCAACACTTTGATAAGAGGGCTAAATATGAACATTTAGAACATTTCTAAATCTTCAGATCTACATGCATTGAACACAGGAACACCAACTCCACTTATGCAGTAGACAAGCTCGTCTCTCACTGTCAGATTCAAAATCCATGACATTTGGTTTCGCAAACCATTTTGAGGGACGGTTACTACAAAGGAGAAACAATCTCTGAAACAATGAAATCGCAATGCAATCACAAGCGTTCCTGGCGAGGTTCCAAGGGGCCGCGCCCCTAATGGGGTCTTAGGTGCAGAGCCCCTAACGAGGTCCAAGGGGCAGAGCCCCGACCAATTTTTTTTTTGAAATCCCACCACCAGAAACCGCACAAAAACACCATCAAAAATGATGTTCCAAGAAGAAATCTGGCATTTAGAACGCTTCTAAATTTCCTGATTTACACGCACTTGACCGAAACCTAGCTCTGATACCACTGTTAGGTTTTGTACATACCATTCATAATGATAAGAGCATATCGAATATGCGCAGCGGAAGAAATACTAGAACAACCCAAAGAGTAAGGATCTTGTGGATTTTATGAATCAAGAGATTAGGAAAGCAAAATGCGATATACCTTTGCAGGATTGAGTCAATACTAAACCAAGATGCTCCACATGGACTTCTGGTAGAACCAATCTTGAGTTCCAAGAACCGAAATGGATTGGCCCCTCTACAGAGATCCACACAAGCGAAGGAGAACCTCAACGCCTTGTCGAACAAGGAATGAGTCGGAGAAGGACAGCTCTCAGTGTCCCCACAGACTGCTAGATCCGTTATAGGGGAGGCGGCGACTGTCGGCGGCGAAACTCTCGATCGGCAGACGGGAGACGAGATGCCCTATTGCGGAACTCTTCCGTGCGGATATCTCAAAATCACCAACGGATTGGTGTCCTTACAAGACCTAAAACCGTATCTTGTTTTATACTGAAAGCAGAAAAATAGGTTATCCGCAGACCCACGAAAAACAGAACAGTTCTGTCTGGATTTCCACATTCGCTGAATTTAATATATTTCGACTAAACGCTTTATCCGATTCGACTTAGATTTGGCGAAACCCTTTCGACGAATTCGACTATATAAATTCGTCTAAACCCTTTAGCCGAATTTGTCACTTATTCAACTAAATACTTTAGCCAAATTTGACTTAGCGGAATTCGTCTAAACCCTTTAGCCGAATTTGTCACTTATTCAACTAAACACTTTAGCCGAATTTGACTTAGCGGAATTCGTCTAAACCCTTTAGCCGAATTATCTAGTATAAATACATTCGTTTAAACACTTTAAATGATTTCTTATTGAGACATTCTCAATTTGATTCCAAACAGCCACAAGATTGGTCCTCCACCCATACCCAATATGAGTAAGGCCAACACAATCCTTTCACAACTTCTCCAAATGCTTTTATGTGCGACCCTATAGGCTCATATTGCGTTGGCAGCAAGACTAACTGTTGATTGCTTTGAGATCACCTCAGAAATTCCAACAAATACGACCGCTCCCATCTCCAAGTCATGCACCGGGTAATTCCGCTCATGGTTCTTCAACTGGCGGGAAGCGTATGCTATCACATGCCCGTTCTGCATTTGTACGACACCCATCCCCTGGTATGACGCATCCGTATACACCTGGAATCCTTCCTTTCCGGATGGAAGGGCAAGGATGAGGGCCGTCGTAAGCCAACCCTTTGGAAGGCCGCCTTGCACTGCGGCGTCCAAATGAATGCAGTATCCTTCTTTGTCAGGGATGTGAGTGGGAGGGCTTTTTGGGAAAACCCCCGTATGAACTTCCAGTAGTAACCGGCAACCCCCGAGAAGCTCTGCACATCGGTGTCCATCTTCAGCGGTGGCCAATCCCGTACTGCCTGGATCTTCGCCGGGTCCACTGCTAGACCTTCTCCACTGATTATATGACATAGGAAGGCCACCTACTTCAGCCAAAACTGACACTCGCTAAACTTCGCATACAGGCGGTGCTCTCGTAGCTTCTCCAATGTTAGTGCCAAATGACGTGCATGTTCCTCCTCCGTCCTCGAATAGATGAGGACGTCATCGATGAACACGATGATAAAGATGTTGAGATATGGCTCGAACACCCAGTTCATCAGGTTCATAAATGCTGATGGTGCATTCGTGAGCCCGAACGGCATCACAGTGAAATTATATAGTCCGTAGCGGCTGCTGAAAGCCATCTTCGGGATGTCCTCCTCCTGAATCCGCAGCTGATAATACCCTGACCTCAAATCCAGCTTTGAGAAGCCGTGGGCTCCATCTAGCTGGTCAAATAGCTCATCGATCCTTTGTAGCGGATACGTATTCCAAACCGTCAACATGTTTAAAGCTCTGTAATCGATGCACAAATGGAGCGTTCCTTCCTTCTTCTTCACAAATAGCACAGGAGATCCCTAAGGTGAGAAACTCGGTCTAACGAACCCCGCTTCCACCAGCTCCTGCAGCTGGCTCCAAAACTCTTCTCGCTCCTTCGGGGCCATCTGATAAGGAGCTCTAGATACCGACTTAGCCCCCGGCACCAACTGGAGATAAAAATCCTTCTCGCGGTGCGGTGGCAGCCCTGGCAACTTCTCCGGGAATACGTCGGCAAAATCCCGCACTACTGTGATACTAGCCACAGAATCATTAGCCTCGATCGCCTCAAACAGCACCTGGTATACCTCATCTCCCTGTAAGTGGGCCTTTATGGCCTGAATAAGAGACGGGAAGGAGGTTTGATACCTTCGACTACTACTTTCGTGTCCTCTTACTTCATAACAATCCTCCTTGCCGGGCAGTCAATTCGTTCATGGTTCCAATACTGCCAATTCATGCCTAGGATCGGATCAAAGTCCTTCATGTTCAAGAGCATTGCCGACGCTTCGAACATCTTACCTCCAATCTCCACATTCCTGTTGCACTTTATGTTTGTTACTATCTCCGATCCATCCGGGAACCGCACCCTCCTGTGAATGCCCTCGAAGTGCTGGACTTGGTCAAGATCGTCCATGAATTCTTCTGAGACGAATGAGTGTGAGGCACCCGTATCAAATAAAGTGTATGTGAGCTTGCCGTAGACGAGTAATATACCTGGGTGGTTTTTGTTTGTTTGGTTCAATGCGTAGGTAAAACTAAAGTTTACTAAGTACTAATGTACATAAAACAAAAGACATTAAAAGTACCTGTAATGACCCTTGCGGGGTCCCGGGGCTGAGCTAGGTACAGGGTGTACATCTGGTCCCTGTTCTGTCTTCGATCTCTTCCATGAAATCCACGACCTCGACCACATCCTCGGCCCCCGAAATGCTGGGCCGGTGGGGCAGCCTGTAGTGATGGTGGTGCATTCCTCTGAGGGCAGTTCCTTCGGATGTAGCCAGTCTAGTGGAAGTGCTAGCACTCTAGTGGGGGAGGTGGCCCACCTCGTCCAATCCTTGGCATCTCCCGCATCTGTAGAGGCTGAGGAGCCAACACTACCAGCACCCTCTGCTCCTGCCTCTCCTCCTGGCGGGGTCGGACCTCCGTCCTTCTTTCCCCAACATCTCGACCTATCTGCTGGTCTCTTCTGCCTCCCCATCCCTGATCCTACATTGGTCTCTTCCTTCTATGAATGGTGTGCTGGTCTGCTTCCAGCTTCCTGGCCATGTCCAAAATCTTGGCCATACTTCCATCGGAAACAAAGAGGAGGGCCTGCTTCAGCTCGTCACGGAGGCCCTTGTAGAACCTCTTCGCATATCCTGCATCATCCAACTGATATGAAACCGCAAATTGGGCTAAGTGGGTAAAATCCCGATGGTACTCCAAAACTGTCCTGCTCCCCTGCCTCAGCTGCAGGAATCTGTTCCAACTCATCCCTTGTGGACTGCGGCACAAAATGCTCCAGCAGTGCTGCCTTGAAATCATCCCAAGAAACATCCGTAGCCTCCAGGACTACATATGATGTGTCTAGCTTCGACTTCCACCATCTCTCCGCATGGGACTCCAAGCATGTGACAACCAGTGGCACTTCCATCTCTGCCGGGCAATGAATCCCTGCTAGCATCTCCTCCATGATGTCCACCCACTCCTCAGTCCTCACAACTGCCTCCGTCCCGAGGTATAATGGAGGAGAGAGACCTCAGAAGACTCGCATCCAGTTGGCCCTGGGGTTTGGCTGAGGAGCTGGTGCCTGCTGTGCCCTGAATGTTTCCAGTATGGCATTCAGTGTTTGTCCCAACTCCATTTGGTGGAACGGAGTAGGAGACGGTGGTGGTGGGACGACATTTGGAGTCAGGGGTACTCCATGCTGTGGGGTAGGGTTCATCGCGGGCTACAAAAGAAAGTTAACACTCGTAAGAGGGTTTGCCCAAGAAATTCAATTAAAGGTGGACTTTTCATGTGATTCACCATATGGGCACACCATTGCTTCCGATGCTTAATTCATCCTCAAACTAAACTTGCGCGGGGTGGCCCAGGGTTTGTGGACTTATTGTTAGTTAGGGAACGTTCACCTAGAGGGGGGGTGTTAGGTGATCTTGGTTCTTTTTAATATATTAGTGTGAGTTATGAGTATTTAAGCACAGCAGTAAAATGTCACACATAAATAGCACGGCAGACGACACAAGATCTATAGAGGTTCCTCAAGACAGGGTGTCTTGAGTAGTCCTCTTTCCCTCTACGCCTACCTAGCAGTGTGCTAGACTCAGTAAAACCCCGCCAAAAAGCTTCAGGCCCTCAAGCCTTACAACACGTACCCGCATGTCCCAACAGCCTAGGACCGCAAGCCCCTACTGCCCCCGAGCCTGCAAGCTCGACACTCAGGCCCTCAAGCCCTACAACACGGACCCGCAAGTCCCAACAGCCTAGGCCAGCAATCCCCTACTGCCCCCGAGCCCGCAAGCTCGACAAATCACACCGGCAAGTGCACTGCCCTGTCCCTCAAGCCTCATAGCTCTCCAGCCCGCAAGCTAGACGGTGTCGGACCCGCAAGTCCACTGCCCTGGCCCTCAAGCCTCACAGCTCTCCAACCCTCAAGCTAGACAAATAGGCCTGCATGCCTTTACAAGAGATTACAGAGACTGTTACTTCTGCCGGATGAAGATTGGAAACTTTAGCATATGTGATATGTCATCCCTTATGAAGGGGTATAGAAAACCCAACAGTGGTATCAGAGGGAGGTTGCGGTCAATGCGTGTAAATTGGGACATTTAGAAGCGTTCTAAATGCCCTAAGTTTTTCTTGGAATATCACATTTGATGTGATTTTGTGAGGTTTCTGGTGGTGGGATTTCAAAATTTTGGTCGGGGCTCTGCCCCTAAGACCCCGCCAGGGGCACGGCCCCTTGGAACCCCGCCAGGAACGCATGTGATTGCGTTGCGATTTTCATGTTTCAGAGATTGTTTCTCCTCTGCAGTAACCGTCCCTCAAAATGGTTTGTGAAACCAAATGTTTAGATTATTGAATCTGACATGAACGACGAGCTTGTCTACTGCACTTGTGGAGTTGTTGTTCATATGTTCAATGCATGTAAATCTGAAGATCTAGAAGTGTTCTATGTATTCAGATTTAACCCCCCTTTTATCAAACTGTTGATAATCCTTTTTTTGTGCACATAGGGGATGCATTTGTTTTGTGTATGTGCATGGTGATTAAATGTT
The DNA here is from genome assembly GCA_033032865.1 of Dactylorhiza incarnata. Classification (NCBI taxonomy): domain Eukaryota; kingdom Viridiplantae; phylum Streptophyta; class Magnoliopsida; order Asparagales; family Orchidaceae; genus Dactylorhiza; species Dactylorhiza incarnata. The sequence goes on along the minus strand of JAWHQI010000009.1, from coordinate 9,466,004 downwards.
AATCACGATGAAACGTTCATCTATTGAAAAATAAAATCTCTTATCCAATATTAAGTATACGGATGCCTTCCGATGGATGACACTCTTCCTGCCTCGATCGATGAAGTGTGGGCTTGCCAAAGCAAGGTGCATTAATCTATCTTGGTAAGGGTGCGAGCGGATAATTGTGATATCCCACTGTCGACATCGGGTCTAACTTAACTAGGTGACCTCAAAGGTTGAGTGCCTAGAGGCATAGGGTTGGCATGCTCCATATGATGGATGCGAATAAAGAGTTATTCACCAACCATACAAGAGTTGTATAGTGATGCAATTGACAAACGTTGTCTACCTAAATAACCGCATTATGAGAGGAACGCCAAAGCGGACTCGTGGTGTTGGTGAAATACGGATCTTGTCCACTAAGAGAGTAGCTCGCATAAACTCTCCGAATCGATATCAAGGGTTATTGATTTGATTAAAATAGTGGGAGCTCTTTAATAAAAGTCCTTATTAATGTATATATATATATAATGTATTTTGAGATATAGTGCTAAAATTTTACTTTGCAAAATTCCTTGTAGAATATCCATGGCAAGTGGATCTCACTCCGCCTTGTCCCTGAGAGCGATCCTTGAGAAGGATAAGCTAAATGGGACAAATTTCCTTGACTGGTATAGAAACCTGAGAATTGTTCTCAGGCAAGAGCGCAAGCTCTATGTCTTGGAAGAAGATCCCCCTGAAGAGCCAGCCTCTAATGCACCACGTGCAGATAAAGATACTTATAAGAAGTATGGAGATGACTCCTTGGATGTTGAATGCCTTATGCTCGCGACTATGAACTATGAGCTTCAGAAGCAACATGAGAACATGAGTTGTTATGAGATGGTTGAGCACCTGAAGAAAATGTTTCAAGGGCAAGCTCGCCAAGAGAGGTTCGATATATCCAGGGCATTATTTCAGTGTAAGATGGGAGCTCGAGACCCAGTAGGAACTCACGTACTCAAGATGATTGGGTATATAGAGAGCCTTGAAAGACTGGGGTTTCCTTTGAGCCAAGAGTTGGCCACTGATCTGATCCTGCAATCGTTGCCGGACAGTTATGAGCAGTTTGTCTTAAATTACAATATGAATGAAATTGACAAGACACTGCCCGAGCTCCTAGGCATGTTGAGAACTGCCGAGGTCAACATGAAGAAGACCAAGCCTGCTAGTCCCATACTGATGGTGCATAAAGGCAAGGGCAAGGTCAAGGGAACCAAGAAGACTAAGGTAGGACCTAAGTCACATCTTGATCCCAAGTCTTCAGCACTGAAAAGGAAAGGATTGGCTAAGGAAGGGAAGTGCCACCATTGTGGTAAGGCAGGGCACTGGAGGAGGAACTGTCGTCAGTATCTAGAAGATCTGCAGAAGAAGAAGTGAAGTGTGACTTCCACTTCAGGTATTTTCGTTATAGAAATAAACCTTTCTGCTCCTTCATCCTGGGTATTGGATACCGGATGTGGTTCTCACATTTGTATAAATGTGCAGGAACTGAGAAGGAGAAGAATGCTGGGTAAAGGGGAGGTAGACCTGCGCGTCGGGAATGGAGCAAGAGTTGCTGCCGTCGTCGTTGGTGTTTACTTTCTTTCTTTGCCCACAGGGCTTATAATAGAACTTGATAATTGTTATTATGTTCCTGCCATAACTAGAAACATTATTTCTATTTCATGTTTGGACATGATTGGTTTTTCTTTCTTAATTAAGAACAATTGTTGTTCTATTTATAAGAATGATGTTTGTTATGGCGTAGCCCAAATGTTTAATGGAATATATGTTTTGAACTTAGACCATCCGATCTATAACATAGAAAATACTAAAAGACTAAAAACAAATGAATTGAATCCTACGTACCTTTGGCATTGTCGTTTAGGCCATATAAACGAGAAACGCATATCCAATCTCCATAAAGATGGACTACTGGACTCATTTAATTATGAATCATTTGAGAGATGCGAGTCATGTTTATTAGGCAAGATGACGAAAGCTCCTTTCACTAGTTGTAATGAGAGGGCTGGTGATCTCTTGGGGATAATACATAGTGATGTATGCGGACCCATGAGTTCTATAGCTAGAGGTGGGTTCTACTAATTCGTTACATTTACTGATAATTTCAGTAGATACGGATACGTGTTTCTTATGAAGAACAAATCCGAGACCTTTGAAAAGTTCAAAGTGTTTAAAAATGAAGTGGAGAAGCAACTGGGAAAAAGGATAAAAGCACACGGATCTGATCGAGGTGGTGAATATCTGAGTCATGAGTTTCGTGATCATATGAAAGAGTGTGGTGTTGTATCACAGCTCACTCCACCCGGAACAAATCAACATAATGGTGTTTCTGAGAGGAGGAATCGTACCTTGTTAGACATGGTGCGATCGATGATGAGTCATGCAGATTTGCCCGTTTCCTTTTGGGGATTTGCTTTAGAGACTGCTGCTTTCACACTAAATCGAGTTCCAACGAAAACGGTTCTAAAGACACCATATGAGATATGGACTGGGAAGCGTCCTAGTATGTCGTTCATCAAGATTTGGGGTTGTGAGGCATACGTGCGACGTCAAATGCCTGACAAGCTGGAACCCAAATCGGATAAATGTTATCTAGTGGGCTATCCTAGGGAAACCAAAGGATACTACTTCTACTTACCGTCTGAGGGCAAAGTGTTTGTCGCAAGGACTGGTGTCTTTTTGGAGAAAGAGTTCTTATCCAGAAAGACTGCAAAGGTAGAACTTAAAGAAGTTCAAGAGCCACAAACAATGAACGAACCAGAATTGGAACCTGAGCAAGGACTACAAGAAGTTGTAGCTGGAGAGCCTGCTCAAGAAACACAAGTCCTACGTAGATCTGGTAGACCAAGATTTGAACCTGAGAGATATGGATTTCTCATGACTCAAATAGGTAATGTGTTGCTTATGGATCATGATGATGAGCCTGCAACCTACCAAGAGGCTATGAATGGACCTGACTCTGAGAAGTGGCTTGAGGCCATGAAATCTGAAATGGACTCCATGTACACAAACCAAGTTTGGACCTTGGTGGAACCACCTGAAGGGGTACGACCCATAGGGTGCAAGTGGGTCTTCAAGAAGAAGACCGACATGGATGGGAATGTACAGACATTCAAAGGCCGGCTGGTGGCTAAAGGTTTCAGGCAAATTCACGGTGTTGACTATGATGAAACCTTTTCCCCTGTAGCTATGGTCAAGTCCATCAGAATTCTACTTGCTATTGTTGCGTATTATGACTACGAGATCTGGAAAAATGGATGTCAAAATGGATTTCCTTAATGGAAACCTCCTTGAGGAAGTGTATATGACACAACCCGAGGGTTTTGTATCTCCAGATGAAGCCACTAAAATATGCAAGTTGAATCGATCCATTTATGGATTGAAACAAGCTTCTCGAAGTTGGAATCTACGTTTTGATGAGAAAATCAAAGAGTTTGGTTTCATCAAGAAAGAAGATGAGCCTTGTGTTTACAAGAAGATTAGTGGGAGCATTGCTGTCTTCCTGATATTGTATGTGGATGACATACTGCTGATCGGGAATGACATTCCGACCCTGCAAGTTGTTAAGAACAACCTAGGGAAGTGCTTTTCTATGAAAGACTTGGGCTAAGCGACTTACATACTTGGTATTAAGATCTATAGAGATAGATCGAAGAAGTTGCTGGGTTTGACCCAGAGTACGTACATTGACAAGGTGTTGAAACGGTTCAACATGCTTGAGTCCAAGAAAGGTTTCTTACCCATGTCACATGGTGTGAGTCTCTCTAAGGACCAGTGTCCAAAATCTTTGGAAGATAAGGACCGCATGAAGTTGATTCCATATGCTTCGGCAATTGGATCAATCATGTATGCAATGTTATGTACTCGACCCGATGTCTCATATTCTTTAAGCATGGCTAGCAGGTACCAGTCTGATCCGGGTGATGGTCACTGGATCGCAGTCAAGAATATCCTAAAGTACTTGAGAAGGACTAAGTATACATTCTTGGTGTTTGGTGGAGAGGAAGAGCTCGTTGTAAAGGGTTACACAGATGCAAGCTTCCAGACTGACAGAGATGACTCAAAGTCACAGTCAGGTTTTGTGTTTTGCCTTAATGGAGGAGCTGTAAGCTGGAAGAGTTCCAAGCAAGAGACAGTTGCTGATTCTACGACTGAGGCCGAGTATATCGCTGCAGCGAATGCGGCGAAGGAGGCTGTATGGATTAGGAAATTCATCAGCGAGCTTGATGTAGTTCCTAGCATTGTTGATCCCGTAGTTCTCTACTGTGACAACAACGGTGCAATTGCACAAGCCAAGGAACCTAGATCTCATCAGCGCTCCAAGCACATACTTTGGCGCTTCCATCTTATTCGAGAGATTGTCGATCGAGGAGATGTGAGCATATGCTGAGTACCAACTGAAGAAAATATAGCGGATCCACTGACAAAGCCTCTTGCGCAAAAGAAGCATGATGGTCATGTTAGATCAATGGGTATTAGATACCTGAATGATTATTTTTAGTGGGAGCCTTGTGGATTGCATATTTGTTGGTTGTTTGTTCATTGGATGAATTGTAAAATGTACTATGTATTTCATTTTATATTTATGGCAAGTTCTTTTATTATGTCTGATAAGATTAATTAGCATAATAAATTCCCTTAGAGTGTTTGCTTCCATAGGAATTCAAGTACGTGACTAGAATGTGAGAGCCTATGTTTATAAGAAGCTTCATTCTTAAATGGTCCCTGGTCGAGGTATCATCCTAGAAATTTAGGGCGAGGATGAGACCATAAGGCTAGCATGTGCATTGATTGATGATCGGTTCTTACAGGTCATGATATTGTGATATCAAGTCATCACATGGGCACTTGTTAAGAACAAGTTGTACTGGACAGACCCCCCATGAGACTACTTTGTAGATTGTTATATGAACGTATCACAAGTAGGTCTCAAGTGACAATGGTGTTTGTGGTCCTTTGACCTGAAGTCATAGCATTCATCAGGTGAGGAAGAGCGTACTTTGATGCCATCTAAAGTCTTCTCTTGAGAAAGGTTGATGATAAGGGTGGTTATTGGGTATGTTACGAATCATTTGGATTTTTGTGTATGAGCAGAAATGGGATTTGTCCTCCTGTATGATAGGAGTTACATCCATGGGCCCCTTGATGGAATAAGACTGAGAAATGCATGGCCATGCTTGGTTGAGTCAATATATGATATTGAGCTCACCAATTTTCAGACAGTCTATTCTGGATCAAGAAACTAGGATTGAACGATTATGAGGGTGACACGATCCATGCCTCTAGTTCTATCCGGATGTAAAGGACAAAGGGACATGACAACACTGATACATTGGTCATGACAGTCTTGTTGAGTTATGAACTCTTATTGCTTGGGTAGCAATGATGTATTGCTAGATGCCGCTCATTGTTTGTGAGACTTTTGTTGATACTTTGTGATCAAGTGGGAGATTGTTGGAGTTTCTGAGATGATCTCAAAGCAATCAATAGTTAGTCTTGCTGCCAACGCAATATGAGCCTATAGGGTCGCACATAAAAGTGTTTGGAGAAATTGGAGAAAGGATTGTGTTGGCCTTACTCATATTGGATATGAGTGGAGGAACAATCCTGTGACTGCTTGGAATCAAGTTGAGAATGTCTCAAAAGGGGAAATCGTTTAAAGTGTTTAAACGAACGGATTTACACTAGATAATTCAGCTAAAGGCATTAACCGAATTCGGCTAAAGGGTTTAGACGAATTCGACTAATGGAATTAACCGAATTCGGCTAAAGGGTTTAGACGAATTCGGATAATGGCAAATTCGGCTAAAGGGTTTCGCCGAATTTATATAGCCGAATTTACATATAGTCGAATTCGTCGAAATGGTTTCGCCAAATTCGGTTATAGTGATTAGCCGAATTCGGTTAATTTGATTAGTCGAATTCGGCGAATGTAAATCTGGACAGATTTTCTATTTTTTTTTCTCTGGTCAGCGGATAGTCGATTTTATGCCTTGCGTATAAAAGGACGTGATTAGGGCTTCGATAGTGACGGTTTTTAGATCGAGCCTTTTCGCGAGAGAACAGATGACAGAAGTGTTCCGGCTATTCTCGTTCCGTCCGCCGATTGTCGTTCCACCGCCGCTAGTCGCCGCCATCGTGGTCACCGCCTCCCCTGGATCGGATCTAGCAGTCCGTGGGGACGTTGAGAGCTTCCTTCTCCGACCTAGTTCTTGTACGACAAGAAGCTAGGGTTCTCCATCGCTTGTGTGGACTTCTGTAGAGGGATCAATCTATTTCGATCCTTGAAGAACTCAAAGGCAGATTTCGGATTTCTCTTTGGAGCATCTTGGTTGAGTATTGACTCAATCTCGCGAAGGTATATATTGTATTTCGATTTGCATATTCTCTTGAATCATGAAAAACGCAAGATCCGTTGATCTCTTTTTGGGTTGTTCTTGTTCATTTCCGCTGCGCATATGTGATATGTCATCCCTTATGAAGGGGTATAGAAAACCCAACACTTTTCAGGAGCACTTCTTTTAGGGGACAATAGTTCAAGGCTCCCCCTTGCTCGGTTATAGTTCATCCAAATCCTGAAAGGTTGTCTAACCAATCATCAAGAAAGGGATTAGTGAAAGATAAGTAGAGAATTATTCTAAGTTCAACATTCCCAGTTGGAATTTGAAGAAGTTGAACTTAGCATCATCTAGGGGCTTCGTAAATATATCAGCCACTTGTTTGTCTGTTGGGACAAACTCAAGGGTGATATCTTCATTTTCCACATGCTCAATATGCTTAGTCCTGCTGTGAGAGACAGGATTCTTAGCAATTGAGATTGCGCTTGAAGAGTCACAAAACAGGGGTGTTTTGGTCATCTTTAGGTTGTAATCTTTAAGTTGATGTTTGATCCATAGCAGTTGGGCACAACATCTTCCATCCGAGATATATTCTGATTCTGATGTTGAGATTGCCACACTTGTCTGCTTCTTACTACTCCAAGAGATCAGTCTTCCACCAAGGAATTGACATGTACCTGATGTAATTTTCCTGTCTTCCTTGCACCCTGCATAATCTGCATCTGAATAGCCAGTTAGTTCACAACCATTGTTCCTAGGGTACCATAGGCCAAGATTTGACGTACCCTTTAGATGTCTTAAGATTCTCTTTACAGAGACATGATGAGATTCCTTAGGGTTCACCTGATATCTAGCACAGACACATGTAGCAAACATTATGTCAGGCCTACTTGCAGTTAGGTAGAGCAAGGATCCAATCATGCATCTGTACTTGGTTTCATCAAAGGGTATGCCCTTTTCATCCTTGTCCAGAGACACATTGGAGTCTTCATTGAAGAAGCACTCTCCAATCCAAATTTCTTGACTAACTCCCTAGTGAACTTGGTCTGGGAGATGAATATACCATCTTCAGATTGTTTCACTTGGAGACCTAGGAAGTATTTGAGCTCACCCATACTGCTCATCTCAAACTTTCCCTGCATCAAGTTGGCAAACTTTTTGCAGAGATTGTTATCTATAGAGCCAAAAATGATGTCGTCCACATAGATCTGCACTAGCAAGATCTTGCCCTTCACTTCCCTTAGGAACAATGTCTTATCAATCTTTCCCCTTGAGAACTTATTCTCAGTTAGAAAGCTTGATAGGGTCTCATACCAGGCATTAGGAGCCTCTTTAAGCGATAAAGGGCTTTTCTAAGAAAATAAACGTAATCACGATGAGTTGGATCTACAAAACCTAAAGGCTGCTCTACATATACCTCCTCTTTGAGGTCACCATTTAGAAAGGCTGACTTCACATCCATCTGATAGACCTTGAATCCTTGGTATGCTGCATAGGCTAGAAACAGTCTTATTGCTTCCAGTCTGTCTACTGGAGCAAATGTCTAATCAAAATCTATCCCTTCCTCTTGTCTGTAGCCTTTTGCCACTAGCCTTGCTTTATTCTTGGTGATGATTCCATTTTCATCCAACTTGTTTCTATAGACCCATTTAGTTCCTATGATGTTCTGTCCTTGGGGTCTTGGAACCAGTTTCCAAACCTTGCATCTTTTAAACTGGTTTAGCTCCTCCTGCATTGCTGCAATCCAAAATGGATCCTGATTTGTTCCTCAAATTTCTTGGGTTCAATTTGAGAGAGAAAACTCAGGTACAATGCTTCATTTGCAGTTTTGCTCCTTGTCAGCACACCTTGGTTGACATTTCCTATTATCTGCTCTTGGGGATGATCTCTTACTTGTCTCAAGGCAGTTGGGAGTATTCTGGGTTCTTCTGCATCAGCAACTTCTCCAGGTTTCACTTCTTCAGCCGTTTCTGAGCTTTCTGCAGGTTCTTCCTCGATTTCAACTGTCACTTACTGATATTCTTTTCTGAGTGAAGTATCAGCATTATCTTCAATGGTTAGCTTCTCTATTCTCTCCAATGTACATGCATTCACTAGAGAGCTAGAACAGCCCTTATGTATAAGGCTAGTCTCATCAAATACCACATGAACAGATTCTTCCACTGCTTGGTTATTGATGTTGTAAACTCTATAAGCCTTGCTATGAGACCTTTAGCCAACAAAGATACCCTCACTGCTTTTCTTAGCAAACTTAGTTAGCTTGGATTTCCCATTATTAAGGACATACCATTTGCTTCCAAAGATCCTAAAGTAGGATAAGGTTGGTTTTCTGCCCTTCATTAACTCATAGGGAGTTTTCTTGTGGTTTTTGATAATGGAAGCTCTGTTTATCACATGACAAGCTGTATTGACAGCCTCTACCCAGAAGTATTCTGGTAGGGATAAATCACTTAGCATTGTCCTACTAGCTTCTATCAAGGTTCTGTCCTTCCTTTCAGCGACCCCATTTTGTTGAGGAGTTCTGGGTGAGGAGAATTCTTGGGAAATACCTAGTTCTTGGCCGAATTTGGTCATGGCCCCAGACTGAAATTCTGTCCCATGGTCACTTCTGAGTTTGACAATAGTACAGTCCATCTCATTCTGGATCTGCCTGACAAAATTTTTCAAGATATCTAGGGTATCTGACTTCTTCTTGAGGAAGAATACCCAAGTGAACCTTGAATAATCATCTACAACTACAAGTGTGTAGGTCTTCCCTTCTAAGCTATGAACTGACATAGGACCAAACAAATCCAGGTGCAGTAGAAATAGGCACCTAGTGGACTCTTTGTTAGATATGCTTTTAAAGCTGGTCCTAGTCTGCTTACCAAGTTGGCAAGCTTGACATGGACCACATTTGATGCACTTAATGTCAGGTCCATTTCTAACTAGGTTATGTGAGAAAAGCTTACCAATTGTCTTATAGTTGATGTGTGTAAGTCTCTTGTGCCATTGAACACAAAGAGCTTCTTTACCATCAGCCACAAGACATATGGGCATGGAAGAATTTGTATTGAAAAAATTTAAGCAATAAATATTCCCACTCCTAGTGCCAGTTAAGGTAGCCTCAGAGTCTAAGGACTTCTTAATTAGACACTTGTCCTGTGGAAGGTAATAACAAAGCCTAAGCCACAAAGTTGACTTAGGCTTATGAGATTATGTTTCAATCCCTCCACATAAGCCACCTTTGTGATTGTGACTAACCCATTTGAGATGCTGCCATAGCCCCTGGTCACTCCCTTTTCTGAACCTCCAAAAATCACTGTTGGTCCATTCTCCACAGGGGTGAACTCTTTCAAGTACCTTCTGACTCCAGTCATGTGCCTGGAGCAGCCACTGTCCAAATACCAAATTGGAGATTGGTTGGCATTCGGACCTACCTTTCCAGGAGAGTTGTCATCCTAGTTGCCTTCATTGATGGCCATCAATCCAATAAGTGCCTCGTACTCAGTCCTAGAGGAGCTTGAGTCAGAGTCACTCAACGTTCTCGTCTTCTTTGCCATGAAACCTTTTTCAGAGTTCCTCTTTCTCCTCGAGCTTCTTCTTTCTTCATGGTTCCTTGACTCCTTCTTTTTAGAGGGACAGTTCGCAGCCATGTGACCTGTTTTGCTACAGGAGTAGCAGACAGTATTATTTAAATCGTGTTTACTAGAGTTGGATCTGTACCTGTCCTCCCTGGGAGCTTTGGATCTATCATGATAGTCAGATCTTCTGGAGCTTGAGGAGGAACTTCTGTTATTGTCCCTCCTTCTTCTGTGTAGCAACTTTCTGAACTGTTTTGAGAGGAGTGCCACCTCTCTAACAGTGTCATCAAAATCAGAGGAGCTGGCTTCTGATTCCTCACTGCTCTCAGATCTATTCTGAGATACAGAGTTCTTGCTCTTGGATCTTCTGGTGCTCTCAGCCTTTAGAGCCACAGATCTCTCTTTTGTGCTCACTCTTGACCTTTCTTCTTCAGCTTTTCTGGTGTTGAGCTGAAGTTCATGAGACAGCAGCTTTCCATACAGATTTTTGGGCTCCATGATGCCCAGCTGACCCATCTCTCTGATGGCACGGATCTTGATGTCCCATTCTTTTGTAATTGATCTGAGAAACTTGTTGTTTAGATCAGAGTTGGTGAACTCTCTTTCGTAGTTTCTCAGACCATTCACAATCTTGAAAAATCTCTCATAGCAGTTGAAGATTGTTTCAGTCTTGCCCTTCTTGATGGCCCCATACTCTTGGTTGAGGAGGGATTTTCTATCATCCCTTACCTCTTCAGTACCCTCCATATATACGATCAGGGAGTCCCACATCTCCTTGGCCATTTTGCAGTGAATTAGGTTTTGGAGGGTGGAATCATCTACAACACTTACAATAACATTATGTGCCCTCCTATCCAGGCCTTCCAAGGCTAGCTCATCCTTGGTCATGTCTTCATATTTCTTGATCAACTTCAGCGTCGGATCAATGGTGGAAGGGGTTGTGGGGATAAAAGGACCCTATTGGACTATCAGATAGATTCTTGGATCGGCCGCTTCCATGAACAGCCTAACTCTTTCCTTCCATATGGGAAAGTTCTCCTTGGTGCAGATCGGAAGTTTCATAGATCTCATCTCCTGATTTTGATCTCCACCGGCCATGGTGAATCGTTCCTCGATCTAGATCAGATGGTTAAGTCTTCTTTTGATCAACCTCCCTCTGATACCATTTGTTAGTTAGGGAACGTTCACCTAGAGGGGGGGGGGGGGGGGGTGTTAGGTGATCTTGGTTCTTTTTAATATATTAGTGTGAGTTATGAGTATTTAAGCACAACAGTAAAATGTCACACAAAAATAGCACAGCAGACGACACAAGATCTATAGAGGTTCCTCAAGACAGGGTTTCTTGAGTAGTCCTCTTTCCCTCTATGCCTACCTAGCAGTGTGCTAGGCTCAGCAAAACTCCGCCAAAAAGCTTCAGGCCCTCAAGCCTTACAACACGGACCCGCAAGTCCCAACAGCCTAGGCCCGCAAGCCCCTACTACCCCCGAGCCCGCAAGCTCGACACTCAGTCCCTCAAGCCCTACAACACGGACCTGCAAGTCCCAACAGCCTAGGCCCGCAAGCCCCTACTGCCCCGAGCCCGCAAGCTCGACAAATCGCACCCGCAAGTGCACTGCCCTGGCCCTCAAGCCTCACAGCTCTCCAGCCCGCAAGCTAGACGGTGTCGGACCCGGAAGTCCACTGCCCTGGCCCTTAAGCCTCATAGCTCTCCAGCTCTCAAGCTAGACAAATAGGAACGCAAGCCTTTACAAGAGATTATAGTAATAAGACTGTTACTTCTGCTGGATGAAGATTGGCAACTTTAGCCTGATGAGGATTGGCTTCTTTCGATTGAAGAAGATTTTCTGATTCTGATCTTTGACAGCGCAGTTCTTCTTCAATCTCTACTCTTTGCCTGATGAAGATCGGCAACTTAACAGTCGATGAAGATGACTACTTCTTCTTTTTCTTTCTTTCTTGCGCCGCTTGTTCTGTTCGATTCGCTATATGCGCAAGTTCTTTCTTACTGATTGATTGATGCCCTATTAGGGCAACCTCATCTCTTTTATAGGACTGCGAGGTCCCCAACGGTCTTCTGATAAAGTGCCTTAAGTGTCAGACGCTCCTTTCCTTAAGATCGCGCGTTGATTAGACAATCAGGCGACGACATTAAATGTTGACAGCGCGTCTGCAATGTTTGAATTCTGTCTCGACGATATTTCCATCTTCATGCTGATACCGACAGTATCTCAACGATATGGACAATATCTCGACGATAGGACTTTGTCGATGCCTTGGGCTTTAGTAGACCTTCGAGTCGTCTTACTTATGCCTCTCATATTGGTATCTCGACGAGACAAGATATTCTTGCTCTTCTGTATATACGATGAAACGCTACCTTTGACTATGTCGTCGTAATCACCTTGATTTCTCGACGACATGCCTTCTTTACAATGATGTTCGATGCCATCAGTCATACATAGCCTTTTCAGCGACAAGGCTTCTTCACGACGATGTTTGTTCTTTCTCGATGACAAGGCCACTTTGGTGAAGTCGACGATCCTACGTCTTCTCTGCGTTCGACGATCTTGCCGAGTCTCAACGCTCGACGATCTTCCTTCTGAGTTCGACGATCTTGCTTCTGAGCTCGACGATCTTCCTTCTGAGCGGTCGTCGATCTTCTTTTTGAGCTCGACGATCTTCATTCTGCGTTCGATGAACACGCCAATTCTCAGCGGTAGTCGATCTTCTTTCTGAGCTCGACGATCTTCATTCTGCGTTCGACAAACTTCCATCTTCGTTCGACGAACTTCCTTCTGCATTCGACGAATCATGTTCTTCTAACTTCCTGAGATTTATAAGCTAGAGAAGCGATCAAATACACAGTGAAGTTTTCTTGACTTGGTGACTTCTTCAAATCAGGAATCATGTGGGCAAGATTCCCAACACTTCTCTTCTTCGGATCGAGGTTGGCTCTGATACCAGTTTGGAAGACCCCATTTTTTCGCTGCAAAACTAAGTCTTATGCCCAGAACCGCCGCTTTGCGGTGACACCCTTGCTCGGGAAGGTAGCCACTACAAAATGCCGATCCTGCTGGCCATATCGATCACATAAGAAGTAAAGCTTAAACAAACTTATAGAAGTTGAAGTCCACATCACATAGAAAATAAAACCATCAAAAGAGATGTCCACATAAAATAACTGCATAAAAGGTACGGTAATAGAGTGATAATGCCCTGTACATCAATTCCTTAATACAATTTCACTCGCGGAAGCATAATCTACTAAATCTAATAAGACACTCATGGATTCTATCATCGGTACTCCCGTGCTAGACTGCCCCACCTCCATCTACACCGGCCTCTAGTACTGCAGCGTCTCCTCGGTCCCCTAAAATTATAAGGTCCACAGACCGTCAGTCAAACTTGACTCAGCCAATCCCCCACCCCTCCCCCGGTGACTCCTAGGCACCGTGCAGGAAGGATGAAGCGGAGGAAATAAAGGGGTAAAATCAAAAGCAGGTGACAATGAGTCTAACTACGGAAGGGTCTATCGGTAAGCAATATATAGTACAATGAGTAAAGCAGTAGGAAGTAAAACAGGAGCAAGTAAGCAGTAGTAACAAGTAAAGCAATAGTAAAGAAGGGCATTAAGGAAAACAGTAATAAGAATAAGTAACCTTAATTTATAGGAATGCCCACACAAACCTATAGACAAATGGGTCGTTTAGCAGGGCCTATCGTATAAAAAGTCCCATAAACAATTTATACGATAGGGGTAAGGGTTGAAATACAATGTTTATGCTATGTCATGCAAAGTATGCAGTTTAATGCTATGTTCATACAAGTGTAACTCACACACTACGACTCTATGCACACAGACCTTTAGTTCCTCCTTTTTGGAGCTAGCAAAACTCCCAGGATACTTATGTAGTGGCAAACAGAAGCGGTGGGTTGGGCCTAGCCCACCTATAGGTCTGTATCTGCACTACCTAACCTAGACCTATTGTATGCCTCAATGCTAAGAACACAACAACGGAGCTCCTGTGTATTCTTACTAGCTAGTCCACCATACTTTTCTTTGGAAAAGTGCAATCCACACTTACCGAGCCAAAGTATCTATGTCTGTGCGACGACCGTCGACACTAATGACCCACCACCTTATGCACATACAATATTTCCTACTATATCCACCGATCCTACCACTCGTAAAACCAAACAAACTAACCTCCCGTAATCACAGGGTGTGGGTGTGTGCTTTCTTAAGTTAATCTTACACCGCCATTTATTCCTACACTTTAGGGTTAACCATGGACTTCCCGAGGACTACCCTATAGGGGGCTCGCTACGGTACTAGGAACTATAATGGGATGACACCCCAAAGCTCCCTTTCAAAGGCGCTTAATGTTATTAGTGTCTAACCACAAGTATACCCTCCTAATCATTGCACTTGGATTACCCAACGTATTTTATGACCTTCTAAGGGGAAAGACGATCTTTCGTCTGTCCCGGACATAACCTTAACCCTTAGCTTATCAGGTACACCCAACATATTGATCCCTAATGGTGACCTCACATCCTCTGTAACAGACTAGGTACACCATCTACCTTTCATTCCAACCTAATGATCCATGAATTACTCAGGTTTTACAGTTTTACTATACACAGACCAAATGAGTTATATGAGTTGCATAACGGGAGGTACCCCAAATATTCATCCAACTATCTCAAAATTATTAATGGGAGTCCATCATGATATTCTAAGACTAAATCTAGAGGATCATATTTTTCCTTATTTAATTAGCATTTATTATAATTTTCCTCAACATTGACCCAGTATGAAATTGAACATGAACTATAAAATCCTCTTCTGATATGGCTCCCACAAAATTAAGAAAAATCTATGAAGTCAAAATAACAGTAAATACATAATATCAAAATTTTGCAGTATGGCGTTGGCCTCTAATTATAATATTGAACAATTACCCCAAATCAGAATTTAAACAAGGAACCACCAAAAATACTTGTCTAAAAATTATAGGAAAATTACCAGACCTTCAAAATAATCAGAAAAGTCTACTGGACAAATCTTAAAATTTATCATGACTAATTAATCACATTACTAAATATTCCAAGTAAACTCATTCTAGGAAAAATTGTGAAGTAACCCACTGATGAATAATTCCAAAAATTATACAAAAATTCACAGAGCTCTAGATAGCCCTAAAATGTCCTACCACCAAGTTTCAAAATTTTCCAGAGGGTATTTGGTCCTTAATTATTTATTATATTCTTAAAACCAAATAGATGACTTGTGAATGAAGTGCTAATTAAATTAATTAAATAATTACAAAAAAATTACCCGAGATCTATTATATGATTATGAGGGCACCACCAAACATTAATCAACATCCAAGATCATTTGAGCATGCAAATTTCTCTTATAAGGAGGTTCCCAAAAATGGTTATAACCTAAATCAGAGGGGATAAGTGGTCCTAAAATTCTCTTAAAATTTCCTAGGGAATATTTAGACCCTATGAACTTATCTACCAAGTTTCATGGCCATCCAAGGACATATGCCTCTATGTCCTTCATAAGGCTTAAAGTGCAACCCTAACGTTAAAACTAGGGTCCTAGGGCATATCCACCTCACATCACCCCAAATTACTCATGGGGGTGTCCTATGTGATCCTAAACTAGTGGACAAAGTTTCAGACAACTTTGATGAGATTTGACCACCTAATTCCATCATGTGCACATTTGACCTAGTTTGACCTGGTCTGACCAAACTTGGGTTAACTAATTGCCCAACCAAATCAGTCCCAATTGGGCTGAAACTTTTACCAGGGTCATATAATAAACCTAAAAGGCACCCACCAAAATTTGGAGGGGATTGTAGGTCATTAGACTCTATAATTTATTAATATATGGATTATTAAATTTTAACAAAAACTTTAGAAAAATATTTTCTAAAAATTCCCATCTTTGGATATGTTAGGGGTGTAGGTACAGATAGCCTATGTTTCAATTTTCAAATCAATCCCATAATCCAATCAAAATTTATTCAAATTTAGTGGTTGTCCTACCCTAGGGACCAGTCCCACCAAAATGGCTCTACAGGGAGCTACAATACCTCTTTGGGTCTGAAACAAATTTTAAAATAAAGTTCAAACCAAGGGCTACAACTTTGATGTTGGCCAGTTTTTCATCAGAGGGGCCTAAGTATTTTTAATAATTAAAACAAAATACTGCATAATATGTGACACAAATGAAATAATCAATTAATCATATGAAATGATTCTGTACGAATCTTGGCGCGGCTTTGGACGACATCGGGTCATCTTCAACCTTCAGGCAAGGGCCCAGATTGCCCGCGCCTGGGCTCCCTTCCTCCCCATTTTCACGGCCACCTGAGCGCCGCCCCGGCCGGCCAATGCCACCACCACCTTCGTTTAGATGGTGGCGGCGATTAGGGGTGGTTGGCCGGCCGGAGGTGGTCGGAACATGGAGTTCTAGCGGGGGAAAAAGCCATGAAAACGTGGCCTTTCAGGAGTTTGATTCGAGCCCGATTTGGCTCGAATCAAGCCCCATGTTAGATAGAAATCTAGCACTAGGGGAGGGGAAGCGGATCAGACCTGATTCGTGGCCTGGTGTCGTGTTATCCGGCGGTTTGCCATGGCCGGGATCGAAGCTTTTGGAGCCATGCCTCTTTTGGTCTTCAGTGCACGATGCCTCTTGGAATGTTGGGGGTTTTCTTCCTCTCACTGCTCTGAAGGTGTTAAAGAGGCTAATTGAGGCAAATGGGGGGGGGGGGGGGGGAGTTTCTTGAATTGCCATTAATGGCCATGAAGGAGGATTTTAGTTTCATATGTGTACAACCCCGGTGTTCGCCAGAGGGTGAGCAGAAACGAAGGAACCATCAGGCGAAAGGAGTAAGAAGGCTAGCGAACCAAAGTGTCGGGCGAGCCGGGCTCTCGCCAGTCGCTCGCGGGGGGGCGAGCAGGCCAGGGGCCTCGTCGGTTACTCGCAGGGAGGCTAGCGAGCCGAGCCACTCGGTTCACGAGAGAGACTTTTGTGGGTGGCTCGCCCAGGAAGAGTTCATGATCATTTTTACCTAAAAACCCCTGGTGGTCTGCAGTTAGCCACTCCAAACAGCGGAGTTTGGCTATTGGCAGGCCATTTTAGGCTGTGTATAGCAAATGAGTAATGCGGAATCCCACTATTAGCAGACCAAACTTGAAAAACTATAAATAAACCTTGAAGGGCACCTTGGGAGAGGATTCCAATCTCAGTATTCTGAGCTTCTTCCTCCCTAGGTTATCTTGGTTTAGCTCTCAGGCTCTTCAAGGTGCCCAGTCTCAGCTTTGGCTTAGGAGGGGAAGCGCTCAAACATCTTCCGGGTGTGTGGTGGGACCTCCTAGATGTGACCAAGGGTCTGTGTTTACTTCCGAGTCTCCGACCAGTTCCTTCCGAGGAATCAGTAAGTTCTAGCCGCCCTCATCCTTGTTGGCCCGAGCTCCACAAAGAAGCCAAGTCCTGGTTTCAACATTTTTGGTGCAGTGAACATGGAGTACAACTAGTTTAAGAAAGATCTAAGGAAGAGATGGCAGGAGACAATGAGCGAGAGGAGGATTTTGGCAGCTCGCCGCAACCCGGCGTGCCAGCAATGGTGGAAATGCTGGTCAACCTCAAGAGGGATCTGCTCGGGGCCTTCCAGTGCGCCCTCGCAACAGACCTTTGGGGTCTCGCAACCCCTACGCCCTAAGTGGCCCCTTCACCTGGAGTAGGCGAGCACGCCCCGGGGCAGATGCCAGGGAAGGTGATAATGTCCTGATGCGCAAATCCTGCACACCGCTATAGGCGGTAGCGAGACTGCGATCCGAACGGCAGTGAACCGGCCATTGTCAAGTAATAATATGAGGAAGTAAATCCCCAAGTATCGAATCTCTCAAGGAACACAGTAAGGTGGAGTTAACGTTCGAGGAAGGACTTGAGATCGAAGTCCTTTGGGTCGGATGAATTGCGGACACGGGGGTTGATTTCGTTTGTGGAAAATAACGAGAAAAAACTACAGCTACTCCTATGCAATGCCGCTATGCAATGCTTCGCTCGGCGGGATGGAAGACTACGTAGGCCTTGAACGCGCTACTTCGTAAGGGCGGATGGACGAGTAGGCAAGCGGATCAAACTATGCAGGCCTTGAGCGCGCTGCTTCATTAGGCGGGATGGAGTACGGGCCGCGATGCCACGCTTCGGTAGGCGGATGGGCGAGTAGGCTAACGGAATGAGGGTCGTAAGCACCTCTTCGACAAACACGCCACTAGCAATTGCTAGTGCGGCACACGAACGCGGCGGCGGAATGGAAATGGACGGCGGCGCACCTCAAGCAACTCGAATAGATAAATTACACAATCACATAGACATGAAATATATATGTAAATATAACTAATTCAAGTGCCACTTCATCATCATGATTAGATCTAGCAAAACACGCATCAATAAGAAAAGAACAAAGCAAGAAATCGACCGAATCCGAAGGCTCGTTGTAGATTCACGGTTGGAATCGCCGGGTTGTCAATCCGTGTCCAAGCTCGGTCCGCAACTACGTCCGGGGTAGAGAGAGCTGTCACTACTCTCCAATGAGCCCGTCTTCTTCGTGTCACGATCCGGTAGAGGTTGCAAACTTCCTCTTGCTTGATGGCGATGGCGGCTAGGTCTTCCTTTGGAGCGCTAGGATGAAGGAGGAGGCCGAGAGGAAGCTCCGGCTCAAGGTTGGCGTGAGGAACAAGCCCGGAGTACCTCTATATGGTGGGCGACGGTGGAGGGGCGAAATCGGAGCCCTGGAGCGAGAAAATGGCGGAAGAATCGCGGATCTGACCTAAAATCGCGAGCAGGACAATTTATAGGCGCTGGAATAAACAGTGCGCACGGTCATTGGCGCACGACCAGTGGTCGTGCGCACTATCATTCTGTGATCGTGCGCCTGCCTGGACGGAACCTGCAAGACACGAAATTTATAAAATAAAATGTTCGCACGACCAGTGGCGCACGACCGGTGGTCGTGCGCACCATCGTCGGTGGTCGTGCGCAATAGATGAAACAGAACTCATAAAATTACTGTTAAGTGCGCACGAGTAGTGGCGCACGACCGGTGGTCGTGCGCACTGGAGTTGATGGTCGTGCGCACTACAGCAAATAGAACTCGGAAATTAAATGGTAAGTGCGCACGAGCAGTGGCGCACGACCGGTGGTCGTGCGCACTGGCATTGATGGTCGTGCGCACTGCACCAAACAGAACTCATGAAAAAGGTGTTAAGTGCACACGATCAGTGGCGCACGACCAGTGGTCGTGCGCAATAGAACCGGCGATCGTGCGCAGTGTTCCTGTGCAGAATTGCACCAGAAACACTCGCACGACTCCTATTCCAGCGTACGACACCAGTCTAGCCACTGAAAGTGGGACTTAACATCGCAAGAAAACTAATAACAAAGATAGATACGAAATTACACCAGAATGGGCCTAGAAGTGCACCTAGCAAAGACTGATCAATATGAACTATAACAGGGCTAAAGTGCGGTGAAATGACTAAATAAATGGCCTAGATGAGTCCAAAAAAGTGTATATGATCAGGACTCATCACACCCCCAGACTTAACTGTTTGCGCATCCCGAGCAAACAAATTCTAAGCGAACTAGGAAAGAACAGTAGATGGCTTAATGATTACACTACAGAGTACCATGCGAAGTCGCATGCTCACGTGCATAAGAAAAATAGTAGAAAAGATTTCTGATTATAAAAACAGTTTATATATTTCTAAAAGAGTAAAAGCATATTACAACTACTCAAAATGGTGAACAACGGTGAATCATTCGGTCATGCATACGGAGAAAGTAAACTAAACGCTGAGACGAGCATTGCACAAGATCGGGATGCGGGAAAAACTCCACTGAAATCCATCAGTGTCGGTGACCATAAGCTTGCCCGGTCACATTCTCTCCACGGCACTGGTTTGACTCAAATGCGTGAATCAATAGGACTTTAGGTTTTAAATGGGGCTTGGGTTTAGGTGAGGTATAAAATGATAAAGACGATGGTTCAAATACTAAACCCAAATGAGCAAATGCATAACATTATCCAAGTGGCCACAAAACACGCGGATGCACCACACCCCCATACTTAAACTTAGACGCATGGGTGTGTGCACCGCCTACTCCCAAATATAAATCTCAAACAGATTTTTTCAATTAAACTTTTCATTCTTCTTTTTCTTTTCAAATCTTTTTCTTCTTTTCTTTTTCTTTCTTTAACAATTTCAGCAAATTTTCAAAGATGCACATCCACATTTTCACAATGTACTACCACAATCAACACCACCAATTTGAAATTTAAACAAAATGCTTGCTTTTTGGGTGTGCGACTAGGATTGGAGTTTAGGCTGTGGTGAACAATAGTGGGGATGAACCAAAAGAATGGGGTAGGCACAACTGGGCTAGCGAGGAAATGATGATAGGAATGGCACAAAGGCTCAACCGGGCCAAGATGATGGCCTACATCACATTCACGCAATTGACTAACCGTATACCCATGCTTCAAGAATCGCTTGGGGCAAGTTCTAGCCACCGAGAAAGATTCTCCTTTCTCCCGACTCAAGCAATACGAATCTAGCGATCGTTTACACACATCCCTATGCTACCGTTTGATTCCACCGGATTCACCATTTGAGTAGAGTAAACAACATTTACATTAATAGAAAAAACTATAAACCCATAAGTATAAAGAGAAGTCTAATCTACACAAATTTCTATGCAACCGAGCACTCGACTAGGAGCACTACTAGAGTCAACATTTTACTCTGCTACATAGTCCTAAACCATCACCTAGACTTTCCCAAATAAGCAGAAGAATTAAATTCACAACAGAGCAAGCAAACAGATGAGTACGCGCTCAAGTGGGTGATGTGGTGTGCAATGAAAATAAACACAACATTTTTAAAAGAAATCTTCTAGCATGCAGTGCAATAGTGCACGTGAGCGGGTAAACAAAACTACTCTCCCCCAGACTTAAACTAAACAATCCGCATAATATATGATATGAAAATCGGCATAGGCTAGGGAAAGAGGGTACCCAATGCTCAGCAAGTGAGCATACCAGAAGATTGGCGTTTAAACCAAGACTAAGCTGCAGCACCCGCCATCCAGAGAAGATACCTGCAGGGGTCAGCTCCGCAAAAACAAAAGACAAAAGAAAACTGAAAAGAAAGTACTACTAATTAAACATGATTAGATGAAATAAAAATGCAGAAAAGAAAGATAACTACTGGGGTTATTGTCATCCCAGCATGACTTATTTAAAAACATGTGGTTCTAGCTAATGGGCCTATGGAAAGAGAAGTGGACAGGTAACTGGCCTAATATCCGTGTCGGTTGCGGGTACCGATACGGTGATAGAACAGTCACGCCTCTACCCGAATATAGATAAAACCTGCCCAACACGGGTAGAGGGAAAAGAAAGTAAGAAGAAGAGGAGATATCCTCACTCAACTCACCAAACACATCCTTGCCTAGCAAGGTGTCGCCCACAGGGAGGTGGCAGGAGGAAAAGGCAATGAGTGGAGCTTCCTCTACGGAGGGGGGATCAACCTCCTCACATAAGAGGATGCTCTCATCATTGACTTGGGCAATATGCACCAAATCCTCCTGGGGTACCTGTGAAGACTCAACCTGCACAGACTCAGATGAAGGAAGGGGATCAAGAAATAAAGAAGACGAAGAACATAAATAATAAAAAATCGGGGGAGTGGTCCCGGTCTCACTCCCATCAGGTTGGGGAAGTAAAATAATGTTTGAATTGTTATCAATGCTACAAGATTCGGCGGGATCAACGGTGGCCAGGCTTGGGATTTGGACTTCCTCCACCGGTGCTGAGGAAAACTCCTCTTCACCTAGAAGGTTGTCCTCCTCCAAAGGAATAAGCATAACACTCAGGTCACCAGCCTCCTCTTGCGACACATCATCAACAATGTCGTCAGAGACGAGTGTAGTATGCACAACAGGGAGAAGAATCGAATCCACTAGAGGTGGTGGATGCACATGGAGAATAGGCTCAACAATGTCGGTGCATAAATCAGCCACACATCCGGTGACCGTATCCAGGCCATACCCTTCAAGATGTGAAGGTGACAAAGACACATACCCGGATGTTGAAGGTGTGCCGCCAGAGTTAGGAGTTGGGACGATCCGGATATCCGGCTCGTCATCCTCGTCCAATTGGCAAAGATACTCGGCACAATCCTTCAAGACATGATCAGTGCTCCGACAAAACCGGCACTGCCTTACGGACTTCTTTGGCGCAGCGGGAGCTGGAGCCGAAAAGAAGTATGACGGTAAAGGCTCAGCAGAGTAGCCATAAGACTTACGCGCATCATATGGAGTACTAGACGAAGTCGGTGCTCCATATGCTGGGCTATAAGAATTATGCCTACTATTCTCCGTAGGGCATTCATCACTAGAGTGAGAGGTATCTCTACACCAACGGCAACGGATATTAAGATGTGCCCACATAGTGTAAAAATAAAACGATTCTCAATAAAAATGCTACTGCACAATACTACACCTAACAATGACTACTAAAGCAACCTAAAATAAAACAGGAAAATAGAATACGAAGAAATAAAAACAAAGAAATGCAATTTACAAATGGAAGGGCTTCTCCCTCAGGTTCTCCCTCTCCAGAAAACTCACACGACTGTATTCCCCGGCAACGGCGCCAAAAACTTGATGCGCAAATCCTGCACACCGCTATAGGCGGTAGCGAGACTGCGATCCGAACGGCAGTGAACCGGTCGTTGTCAAGTAATAATATGAGGAAGTAAATCCCCAAGTATCGAATCTCTCAAGGAACACAGTAAGGTGGAGTTAACGTTCGAGGAAGAACTTGAGATCGAAGTCCTTTGGGTCGGATGAATTGCGGACACGGGGGTTGATTTGGTTTGTGGAAAATAACGAGAAAAAACTACAGCTACTCCTATGCAATGCCGCTATGCAATGCTTCGCTCGGCGGGATGGAAGACTACGTAGGCCTTGAACGCGCTACTTCGTAAGGGCGGATGGACGAGTAGGCAAGCGGATCGAACTATGCAGGCCTTGAGCGCGCTGCTTCGTTAGGCGGGATGGAGTACGGGCCGCGATGCCACGCTTCGGTAGGCGGATGAGCGAGTAGGCTAACGGAATGAGGGTCGTAAGCACCTCTTCGACAAACACGCCACTAGCAATTGCTAGTGCGGCACACGAACACGGCGGCGGAATGGAAATGGACGGCGGCGCACCTCAAGCAACTCGAATAGATAAATTACACAATCACATAGACATGAAATATATATGTAAATATAACTAATTCAAGTGCCACTTCATCATCATGATTAGATCTAGCAAAACACGCATCAATAAGAAAAGAACAAAGCAAGAAATCGACCGAATCCGAAGGCTCGTTGTAGATTCACGGTTGGAATCGCCGGGTTGTCAATCTGTGTCCAAGCTCGGTCCGCAACTACGTCCGGGGTAGAGAGAGCTGTCACTACTCTCCAATGAGCCCGTCTTCTTCGTGTCACGATCCGGTAGAGGTTGCAAACTTCCTCTTGCTTGATGGCGATGGCGGCTAGGTCTTCCTTTGGAGCGCTAGGAGGAAGGAGGAGGCCGAGAGGAAGCTCCGGCTCAAGGTTGGCGTGAGGAACAAGCCCGGAGTACCTCTATATGGTGGGCGACGGTGGAGGGGCGAAATCGGAGCCCTAGAGCGAGAAAATGGCGGAAGAATCGCGGATCTGACCTAAAATCGCGAGCAGGACAATTTATAGGCGCTGGAATAAACAGTGCGCACGGTCATTGGCGCACGACCAGTGGTCGTGCGCACTATCATTCTGTGATCGTGCGCCTGCCTGGACGGAACCTGCAAGACACGAAATTTATAAAATAAAATGTTCGCACGACCAGTGGCGCACGACCGGTGGTCGTGCGCACCATCGTCGGTGGTCGTGCGCAATAGATGAAACAGAACTCATAAAATTACTGTTAAGTGCGCACGAGTAGTGGCGCACGACCGGTGGTCGTGCGCACTGGAGTTGATGGTCGTGCGCACTACAGCAAAAAGAACTCGGAAATTAAATGGTAAGTGCGCACGAGCAGTGGCGCACGACCGGTGGTCGTGCGCACTGGCATTGATGGTCGTGCGCACTGCACCAAACAGAACTCATGAAAAAGGTGTTAAGTGCACACGATCAGTGGCGCACGACCAGTGGTCGTGCGCAATAGAACCGGCGATCGTGCGCAGTGTTCCTGTGCAGAATTGCACCGGAAACACTCGCACGACTCCTATTCCAGCGTACGACACCAGTCTAGCCACTGAAAGTGGGACTTAACATCGCAAGAAAACTAATAACAAAGATAGATACGAAATTACACCAGAATGGGCCTAGAAGTGCACCTAGCAAAGACTGATCAATATGAACTATAACAGGGCTAAAGTGCGGTGAAATGACTAAATAAATGGCCCAGATGAGTCCAAAAAAGTGTATATGATCAGGACTCATCATGTCCCACGTGCCGGAGCGAGATCTAGCAGGGCGGGAGCTCTTCCCCAGCCCGGCGAGAGCGGGTGAGGTCCAGGCGAGCGCCGTCCCAGGAGGAGGGATCCCGGCCAGTGGGATCCTAGTGAGTGGCCCCTCAGTGAGTGCGATACCGGGAGCCGGTTCGCCAGGGGAGATCGTGGGGCGAGTGGAGCAGGTTAGGAGTGCGAAGGGGGGGATTCCCTTGTGCGAGTTGGTGCTCTCGGCACCAATCCCTGAGGGGTTCAGCGAGTCGGCCATGACTCAGTACACCGACAAGGATGACCCCACCAAGCACCTGTAGTGGTTCGAGGACATGGTCTCTATCAGACCTATGTCGGACGCCTTCAAGTGCCGACTCTTCTCCACCACCCTTAAGGAGAAAGTGCGGGACTAATTTCACCAGTTGCCCTCCGGATCAATATATGTTTTCAAGGATTTGCGTCACGGTTTTATACTGCGCTTCTCAACCTCGAAGAGGAGGAAGATGGACCCCAAGGCCCTCTTCAGCATCAAGCAGTGGCAGGGGGAGTCGCTAGCTCATTATGTGGATCGGTTCCAGGAGGAGGTCCTCCTCATCCAGGAGGTGCCAGGGTATATGATAACTCTATTTTTATCATAGTTTTTAGTTAGTTTTTAATTTAATAATCAATTAATTTTTGTTTTAATTATTAGAATATTCTCCTTAATTAATTTATTTTACCTTTTCAGGAAAATCTGGGCTGCTGATAGCATTTCTGGTCTAACAGTGTTAATCAGGAGAAAAAGTAAGCCTGTTCTGAGAAATTGTCAAGTACACGCCCCCCCGGTCACTGGCGTGACCAATGGGCGTGACCATTGTCACGCGCCGTGGCCCTTTCTGCACCAGGAGCTCTGCCACGTCGGATTAATATTACACGCCCCAAGGTCACGGGCATGACCATGGGGCGTGACCTGAAGCCATGGTCGTGACTACTGTTGCAGAAGCCAGCTCAAGCCACGTCGGATTATTATTACATGCCCCCAAGTCACGGGCGTGACTAAGGGGCGTGGCCTCTTCTAAACAGCCAAATTAACTCCAGCTCATGTCGTTTCCCGCCGTTTGCAGATCAAGCTAAAGACACGCCCTAAGGTCACGGGTGTGACCTAGGGGCGTGACCAACAGATTTATGAATTTTGGCGGTTTTCCTCCCGAACGTTCCCGGGCATTCAAGACAGTGTTTCCGTACCTTACACGCCCTAGGTCACGGGCGTGACCTAGGGGCGTGTCTCCCCAACTTTTTCAACTATAAATTGCTGCCATGTCCAGATGCCATGGAGGAGGATTTTGGAGTCCAATTGCTGTAATCCTGCACTGTTTTATTGTTATTTCTAGTTGTTATTTCTGAATTTTGTGTCAAGTTGTAGATATCGTTCAAGCTATTTCAATTTAAGTACTCTTTATTTTATTAATCATGTCTCTCTCTTTTATCATATGTATTTCCTCCATCATGATGAGTAGCTAAATTCCAATTAGCACTTGATCATGATGAACTTTGGAATAAAATAAACTTAGCTTTGTTCTTATAAAAATTAGCAAGCTTTCTATATTATTTCGCTTCGATTTATCTTTGATTCTAATTGCGTCGAATTCATATGTCGCGAATATGTTTTTCGATCTAAGATTCGTATGCTAGTGATCGAGAGATCCATGCAAACGAGGAGATCACTCAAAGATAAAAAGAATTTCATGCACTCCTCGAGAGAGGGTGATTTAAATCTTCCGGACTGGAATCAAATCCAGTAGAGGGGTTCACCACCCAAAGCAAGCTTAGGGGTTTTGACTGGCCGAGAGGTCTTAATCGATCAACCTAAGGTTAGTTGATAGTTCTCGCGAGAGAGGTTCTATCATACTTTGGGAACCTCCACGGTCGAAGTTTATACTTTAGAAGTTTGCAATTTATCCATTTAAGAAGTTTATTTTAGGCCAAAGGGATTCTAGATCAAGTGCTAGCTTTCTAATCATCAATTTTCTCTTTAGACCAAGTCTTCTTTTTTACTTCACTTTTCAAACCAAAAATTTCTGTTAGATAAAATAGCAGCTCTACTTTGTGAGTACAAGTACTCGACAGACCCGAGTCTCATACGACACTTGATCCTATACTTTAAAACGATAGGTATACTTGCCTTATCGGTTTATTGTTGAAATTGCGCTTCAGCAAAAACAAAGCATAAGAAATTATTCATCAAGTTTTTGGCGCAGTTGCCGGGGACCTATTGTTGATATTTTGAAAGCTTAGTTCTATTAATTTTATCATTTTTTTCTCTCTTTTCTACATTTTTCTTTTTGGTGTATGACCCGAAGGAATCCGTCTGATCTTCTTGAATTGGATCCGGAAATCGAGCAAACCATTCGGCGACGCTTAAGATTTCAAGGACCAAATTCTCAAGATCTGATTGAGGAGTCCGTAGGTGACACTTCTCCTTCTTCTTCTTCTTCTACTTCTTCCTTCTCTTCTTCTGATATGGGTGATCCAAACCCGGATGAGGCCGCGCAGCGGACTATGTCCTATTATGCACGACCTAATCTGGAAGATACCCAATCTAGTATTGTTTGCCCCGCTATAGCGAACAATAATTTTGAATTAAAGTCGAGCATCATTCAAATGGTACAACAATATGTACAATTTGATGGGCTTCAAGATGAGGATCCCAACGCGCATATTTTAAGTTTTCTAGAAATATGCGATACTTTCAAAATTAACGGGGTATCCGATGATGCAATTAGGCTTCGGCTTTTTCCTTTCTCCTTGCGCAATAAAGCTAAGCAGTGGCTCAGTTCTCTTCCAAGAGGATCTATCACCACATGGGCTCAAATGACGGAACAATTTCTCACGAAATATTTCCCGCCCGCTAAATCAACCCAATTGCGTAAGGATATCATTTCTTTCTCCCAAGTTGAATCGGAAACGCTTTATGATACTTGGGAGCGGTTTAAGGAATATTTGCGCCGATGCCCCCATCATGCAATCCCCGATTGGTTGCAAATTCATACATTCTATAACGGCCTAAATTCCCAAACACGTCAAATGATTGACGTCGCCGCCGGTGGTACCTTGAATAACAAAACACCGGCAGGCGCGCAAGAGCCTTTAGAGAGTATGTCCATGAATACGTATCAATGGAGTACACCTCGGTCGCGCACAAATAAACCGGCCGGGATATATGAAGTTGATACGATTTCAAATTTATCTGTCCAGGTTGAGCTTTTAAATAGAAAAATAGAAGAGATGACTGCTTCCTCTTCTACACCTACCTGGGGATCCCCCTCCACCATTACCGAACATGTGGATTACATGGGTAATCCGAATCGGCCAACCTTTAATTCGGGAAACACTCATTATGGTAACACATATCACCCGGGTTTTAGGAATCACCCCAATTTCTCTTGGAGTAATCCAGGGAATGCGGCACAACCACCCAACACAATTCCACCTGGCTTTCCTCCACCACTAGCTCCAAAAGCTCCCACTATTGAGGAAGTGTTCACCAAATATGCAGCAACTAACGATGCAAATATCCGGAATCTTACCGGATCTGTTCGCAATTTTGAGAATCAAATTGGGCAAATTGCAAAGATGCTCTCCGATCGACAACAGGGAGCACTACCAGGCAATACGGAGCCCAACCCAAAGGAGCAAGCAAAGGCTATCACGTTACGGAATGGGAAGGAGGTAACTACTCCTGAAAAATTGGTTGAACCAGAGGTAACAATTTCTCCTCCTCCTCAAATTACAACGCAAAATAAAATTAAGGAATTTCAACCACCACTTCTCTATCCGTCTAAATTAAAAAAAGATCGGATAGATGAGCATTACGGAAAATTTTTAGACATGCTTAAACAAATTCATATTAATCTACCGTTTTGCGAAGCCATCGCACAAATGCCGAAGTATGCTAAATACCTCAAGGATCTTTTATCCAATAAAAAGAAACTTGAGGATATTTCTACCGTTCAATTGAACGCGGAGTGCTCGACAGTTTTACTTAATAAATTGCCTAAGAAATTAACCGATCCGGGTAGTTTCTCAATTCCATGTTTATTTGGCGATTTCTTAGTAAAACATGCGTTGGCCGATCTTGGCGCCTCTATAAATTTGATGCCTTATTCTCTTTTCCAAAAATTGGGTTTAGGAGAGCCTAATCCTACGAGAATGAGCCTCCAATTGGCGGATTGATCCATAAAATACCCAATGGGTATTATTGAGGATGTGCTTGTCAAGGTTGATAAATTTATCTTTCCGGTAGATTTTGTCATCCTTGACATCGAAGAAGACACCGAGGTACCACTCATTCTCGGTCGCCCTTTCCTTGCCACCTCGCGTGCCATAATTGATGTTAGTAACGACAAACTTCTCCTTAGAGTCGGAGATGAAGAGGTTACATTTACTATCAATTCTTCTATGAAAAATACGCTCTCAAATGACGAATCTTGTTTTTTCTTGGAGGCTTCACCTGATGAAGACTCCGTTTTATTTTCTGAATATATTTCACCGTCATCTTTTTATGATGAAGACTTTGAAAATCTCGATCTTATTTCTCATGAAATTATTGACGGCTCGATCACTCACGCACCTATTTTTGAAATTTTAGAATTAGGAAGTGATCGATTAAAAACTTCTTATGAAGAACCTCCCGTGCTAGAATCAAAACAATTGCCTGATCATTTAGAATATTTATTTCTAGCGGAGGATTCTAAGCTTCCCGTAATTGTGTCGGCATATCTGTCCGATGAAGAAAAAATAAAATTATTAAATGTTTTAAAACTTCATCGCCGCGCAATTGCGTGGAAAATTACGGATTTAAAAGGGATTAATCCCTCCTTTTGTACGCATAAAATTTTATTAGATGAAAATTCACGTAAATCTATTCAACCTCAACGCTGCCTAAATCCTAATATGAAGGAGGTGGTTAAGGCGGAGGTAATAAAATTATTAGATGCGGGCATCATCTATCCGATTTCGGATAGCTCTTGGGTTAGTCCGGTCCAAGTGGTGCCAAAGAAAGGAGGATTAACGGTAGTGCCAAACGATAAAAATGAATTAATCCCTACTCAAACCGTTACCGGATGGCGGGTTTGTATTGATTATCGCAAATTAAATGATGCGACCTGTAAGGATCATTTTCCTTTACCGTTCATCGACCAAATCCTTGAACGACTATCCGGACACTCATTTTATTTTTTTTCTTGACGGTCTCTCGGGGTATTTTCAAATCCCAATTGCGCCCGAAGACCAAGACAAAACAACCTTCACTTGTCCGTTTGGCACCTTCGCCTATCGTAGGATGCCATTTGGGTTATGCAATGCGCCGGCTACATTCCAAAGGTGTATGCTAGCAATTTTTGACGAACTAGTGGAGGATATTATGGAAGTTTTTATGGATGATTTCTCCGTTTTCGGATATTCATTTGATTTGTGTTTGACTAACCTTTCCCGCGTTCTCCAAAGATGTGAGGACACAAATTTAGTGTTAAATTGGGAGAAGTGCCATTTTATGGTACGAGAAGGTTTAGTTTTAGGCCACAAAATATCTAGTAAGGGCATAGAGGTAGATAAAGCTAAAATTGAAACTATAGAAAAATTACCTCCCCCTTCAAATGTTAAGGCCATACGGAGTTTTCTTGGGCATGCCGGTTTCTATCGCCGATTTATAAAAGACTTTTCTAAAATAACCAAGCCCCTCACTCACTTATTAGAAAAAGATGCACCTTTTATTTTTGATGAAAATTGTTTGCATTCCTTTTCTATTAGTAAAGAAAAATTAATAAACGCTCTGATTATGATAGCTCCCAATTGGGACCTTCCTTTTGAGATCATGTGCGACGCTAGTAGTTTTGTCGTTGGTGCAGTCTTAGGACAACGCATAAATAAAAATTTTCATCCTATATATTATGCGAGCAAGACACTTACCGACGCACAAGAGAATTACACAACCACCGAGAAAGAGCTCTTAGCCGTAATTTTTGCTTTTGATAAATTTCGTTCCTATCTTACTTTATCTATAGTAATTGTTTTTACCGATCACTCGGCTTTACGTTATTTGCTAACAAAAACTGATGCCAAGCCAAGATTGATTAGGTGGATATTACTCTTACAAGAATTTGATTTGGAGATCCGGGACAAAAGGGGAGCGGAAAATTTGGCGGCGGATCATCTTTCTCGGTTGGAGAATCCCAATTCGGAGGAACTCATAGAGGAGGAAATTAATGATTCTTTTCCCGAGGAACGCCTCCTTGTTATTCATAAGGTAATAGATCTCCCCACCCCTTGGTTCGCCGATTTCGCAAACTACCTTGTTGCGAGATTTCTCCCAGAAGATTTTTCTTATCAAGAAAAGAATAAATTCTTTTCCGATTTGAAAAATTATTTTTGGGACGATCCATTCCTTTTTCGATTTTGTGCGGACCAAGTGGTGCGGAGGTGTGTATCTCATGAGGAGGGCGCTCAAATTCTGAAGCATTGCCACAAGGGACCCGCCGGTGGGCATTATAAAGCAAATCGGACGGCGCGGAAGGTACTTGAAGCGGGCTTCTATTGGCCGAGCATCTTCAAAGACGCCCACGCACATGTAAGTCGTTGTGAACAATGCCAACGCTCAGGTAATATCTCCCGTCTTGATGAAATGCCTTTAAAATCTATTTTAGAAATTGAGGTTTTTGATTTATGGGGGATCGATTTTGTCGGGCCGCTACCAGTTTCCTTTGGAAATCGATATATTTTGGTAGCGGTCGATTACGTGTCTAGGTGGGCGGAAGCGCAAGCCCTTCCCACCAATGATGCCCAAGTCGTAACCCAATTTCTCAAAAAACTCTTTTCACGATTTGGAGCACCGCGGGCGATAATTAGCGATAGAGGAACTCATTTTTGTAACACCCAATTTACTAAAGTTTTATCTAAATATGGCGTTACACATAGGATGGCCACCCCCTATCACCCTCAAACAAGTGGCTAAGTAGAAATGGTTAACCGTGAATTAAAACGAATTTTAGAAAAAATGGTTTCCACCAATAGGAAAGATTGGTCGCATAAACTCGATGATGCTTTATGGGCCTATCAGATCGCGTACAAGACCGCTATCGGTTGTACGCCGTATCGATTTGTCTATGGGAAAGCATGTCATTTACCGGTCGAGCTTGAGCATCGCGCCTTTTGGGCGCTTAAGTTTCTTAATCTAGATAACAATATTTCTTCCGAGCTCCGCAAGTTCCAACTTAACGAGCTCGATGAGTGGCTCTCCCTTGCTTATGAAAGTAATAAATTATACAAGGAGCGCACTAAATTTTATCATGATAAGAAACTTAGGTATCCTAAAACTTTTCGACCGGGAGATCAAGTTCTCCTCTATAACTCGCGCTTACGTCTTTTTCCAGGAAAACTTAAGTCCCGTTGGTCTGGCCCCTTTATCGTCAAAGAGGTTTGGCCCTACAGGACCGTTTCAATAATGCATCCCGAAAAAGGTGAATTTAAAGTGAATGGGCACCGGTTAAAATTATTTTTCACCGGCGATAATTTTCATGAGCACCAGGAGGAAATTCTTCTTCCGAACACCTAAATCGGCGTGCCACCATGGCTGAGCTCAACGACCGTAACCAAAGCGCTCTTGGGAGGCAACCCATGTTTTTTATCTTATTTTATTTTTCTTCCGTTTAAAAAAGTCTAAGTATTTTTATTTTAAAAAAAATGTAAAAAAACATATAAAAATGAAAAAAATAAAAATAAAAAGTAAAAAAAAAACAAATAAAAAAAGTTATTATTTTTATTTTGAGATTTTTGCAGGTTTTTAGGCGATTTGCGAAATAACGAACGCTCACACGGAACTCCGCTCTGTAAGTCGGTATTTTCTGTTTTTATCATCATGTTTTTATATTTTCTTTTATAAAAAAATAACAAAAAATAATATAAAAAAGAAATAAAAAAACTGGAAAAAATCTCTTACACGCCCCTGATACCCGGGCGTGTATAGGTGGCGTGGCTTGTCCGGAAGTTTGTCTCAAATGATGGGTCTTTCTTGTAAATGAGGTGGGTCCGTCTCCCGCCATTGTCACGGGCGTGACAAGTCCACTATCACGGGCGTGACCGAGACGGAATGCTTCCATCTCGGTTCTGCTGCATTCTTCTGAGTCATGCCCGTGACCTGTTGTTACACGCCCCCCTATCACGGGCGTGACCGAAGGTGGGACCCATTTCGCAGAGTAATAGCATAAGATTCCTTCCAGCTACACGCCCCAGAGTCACGGGCGTGACCCTGGGGCGTGTTTCTCCTTTCCACTTCCCGACAGCCCCAGTCACGAGGTTTTACTTTTCTTTTGTCATTATTATTACACGCCCCCTAGCCACGGGCATGACAGGGGGGCGTGACTTATTTTTTTCCCTATTTAAAGGATTTCATCCTTTCCATTTTCTCCACACCTCTCCTTCTTTCTCTTTTCCATTTTTCTTTTCCCTTGAGCCGATTTTCTCCCAATGCCTTGCCATCACGCTCATTCCACCGCTTCCTCTTCTGAGCACCCCGTGGATCCCGCCGCAGCGGAGGCTATGCTTCTTTTTGACAACCCCACCCAACAAGAATGGAGCAACCGGTTGGGCGCCAAACCCTTTGGCGTCTTCCATGTCTTGAACTGGGGCATCCTTGCAGCTTTCGGAGCGGCTGAGTTTTTGAGAAACTTCCTATCCACCCCCGGATGGAATGCTCTTTTCTCCATCTCCGAGGACTCTTACTTCGAACTCACTATTGAGTTCTTGGCCTCTTTTGAGTTTCGGTGGGTCGGGAATGATGACATCATTGCCTTTCGAATGGGCGGTCTTTCGCATCAACTTTCCATCCGCCAACTCAATGTTCTTATGGGATTTTGCGACGAGGCATTTTCTCTTTCTCCCTCTTACACCGCTCTTTGTGCTGATTTCCCCGCCGACATCAATCTTCTCCAATTTTGGTTGGAAATCAGCACCGATATCTCTCCTTAAACCCCTAACAGATCCAAAGGTAGCCACCTCATCTCTCCCGCCTTTCGTATTCTCCACAACCTCCTTACCTTCACTCTCACCGACCGCGACGACAGCCATGGTGTGGTTACCAAGCGGGACTTACTATGTCTATATAGTATGCACCATCGGGTACCTCTTAACCTCGGCCAGTTGCTCGCTATCTTCTTTCTCCATCAGGCCAAAAATGCGAGGTTGGGAGCTGTCCACGGCGGGCACTTCATTACCCATCTCGCCAAGCAGCTGGGGGTCTGGGATGCTCTTCCACAGATGCGCTCCATTCAGACGCCGATTTCCATCCAATTTCAAAATCTCCAAGCCCTAGGCTTAGCGCGACGACGCGATGGCGAATATGAGGCTGTGCCACCGGCGGGTGGCGGCGGAGCATTTGATCTCGATGCTGATCTCCCTGGTGTTACTCATTCTCCACCCCCACCGCCGCCGCACTCTTCCCCAGCTCATGGTCCTTCAACTTATTGAGATCGTCAGTTCGGGTCTATCTGCACTCAGCTGGAGCAGATGGAGACCCGTTTTGATGCGCGGTTCGCACACTTTGATAGTCGATTCACCGCACTTGAGCAGCGTCAGGACTCTTCGATGGATCGCATTTTGTGGGAGTTTGGGGTTCTGCAGACTCACTATCCTCCAAGTAGGGATGACAGTGATGGGGATTAGGTTTCTTTTGGTTTATCTTTTGTCTCTGTATCTGTTTTTTTATTTTTACTGCTTTCATGTACCTCTATCTTTATGCTTTCTTGTATTTTTGTTTTCTTTACAAAATTATAAAAATATAAAAAGATGTGTGTTTGTTTTATCAGGACTACTCGGTGCGGATTTGGCCTCCACTCAGGGAAGTTTCTTCATTCCATTTTTTTTCTTTGATATAAAACATTGGGGACACTGTTTTCTTTTAAGTATGGGGGGAGGGTATTTCACGCCGGTTTTATTGCAAAGCAACACCAAAAAAAATAGTTATCTTAATATTTCTATATTTACTTGTTTGCAAAATCCTTAGTAGATTTACTTTTGCATAGTGTTGCAGGAAATTTTTATATGCTTCATTAGATTTTGAATTTTGGAGTAAAAATGTTGACTCGTGCAGTGTTCTAGTTACGCGCATGCGTTAGTAGGATCTCATGTCGAATTAACTATTCAGCATAAACTTAGATTTATGTTTTTCTAACTGCGTAAAAATATTTTTGTTTTACTTTTAACTTGAAACCGGTAGAATCCAACAATAATTTAAGTGAGTATGTAGAGGCTTACTAGAGAATTATTACGCAATTTGAATGGAAGGGTATTCTTTCTCGATGTTTAGAACTTGCCCTCTAGCGACTCTCAAGACATTTGCATAAGTTAAATTCATTCGTATGAATATGATATAGGCATTTCATTGGCCCGTTTGAGCTTTTGCACCCGCACCTAACATTTTATCTTTGTTAAGCACTTTGAGCCTTTTACATTACCTTTTGTTTCAGCTCCACCAAGCACTTCACCAAGGCCCAAAAAGCAACCTAATCGCACACCTAAGTCAGTGCTCGAAAGTAATTATTTGAAAAGAATTTGTGAGTGTTTGTTGTCTTTATTATTTTGGTGGACTTTCTCTTGTCTGTTATGAAAAAAAAATCAAATGAAAAAAAAAACAAAACAAAAAGAAAGAAAGAGAAAAGGAACACAAAAAAAGATTAGAAATTGGCTATGCTCTTACAATGCCATAACTGCTTGGATTATTGTGTGCGAGCTCACTTTAGGTTTGGGGTGTGACTAGCCGTCATGTTTATCTGTCTTTCCTCACCGAAAATAACCTAAGCCTATGTTTCAACCTAATTAAGTCCTATTGATTCATGCTTATGAGTTAAACTAGTGCCGTGGCGAGAGTGTGAAAGGGCAAGCCTATGGCCATCGTCATTGATGGATTTCTTTAGAGGCTATCCCGAAATTTGATTTTGTGTAATATTGATCGTAGTAAGCACGCTACTCATTCCCTAAATAACATTTTAGGATTTACCGAATTTTCAATTTAAAAGTAAAAACAATATGTTGTAACGCATTTTTGAAAAATTATAAGCTAATCTTTATGCTGAATAGGTTTTTCTACTAGGATTTCTACACGCTTAGACGCAAGACTTCGCATTTTTACTTCTTAAGTTCAAATTTCTTTTCTAGTATTTAAATTCTTCTACTCCTATGAAAAGTTGTTTGCTCGGGACTAGCAAACGGGTAAGTATGGGGGTATTTGATAACTCTATTTTTATCATAGTTTTTAGTTAGTTTTTAATTTAATAATCAATCAATTTTTGTTTTAATTATTAGAATATTCTCCTTAATTTATTTATTTTACCTTTTCAGGAAAATTTGGGCTGCTGATAGCATTTCTGGGCTAACAGTGTTAATCAGGAGAAAAAGTAAGCATGTTCTGAGAAATTGTCAAGTACGCACCCCCCGGTCACAGGCGTGACCAATGGGCGTGACCATTGTCACAGGCCGTGGCCCCTTCTGCACCAGGAGCTCTGCCACGTCGAATTAATATTACACGCCCCAAGGTCATGGGCGTGACCATGGGGCGTGACCTGAAGCCATGGGCGTGACTACCGTTGCAGAAGCCAACTCAAGCCACATCGGATTATTATTACACACCCCCAAGTCACGGGAGTGACTAAGGGGCGTGGCCTCTTCTAAACAGCCAAATTAACACCAGCTCAAGCCGTTTCCCGCCGTTTGCAGATCAAGCTAAAGATACACCCTAAGGTCACGGGCGTGACCAACAGATTTATGAATTTTGGCGGTTTTCCTCCCGAACGTTCCCGGGCATTCAAGACAGCGTTTCCGTACATTACACGCCCTAGGTCACGGGCGTGACCTAGGGGCGTGTCTCCCCAACTTTTTCAAATATAAATTGCTGCCATGTCCAGAAGCCAAGGAGGAGGATTTTGGAGTCCAATTGCTGTAATCCTGCACTGTTTTATTGTTATTTCTAGTTGTTATTTCTGAATTTTGTGTCAAGTTGTGGTTCTCGTTCAAGCTATTTCAAGTTAAGTACTCTTTATTTTATTAATCATGTCTCTCTCATTTATCATATGTATTTCCTCCATCATGATGAGTAGCTAAATTCCAATTAGCACTTGATCATGATGAACTTTGGAATAAAATAAACTTAGCTTTGTTCTTATAAAAATTAGCAAGCTTTCTATATTATTTCGCTTCGATTTATCTTTGATTCTAATTTCGTCGAATTCATATGTCGCGAATATGTTTTTCGATCTAAGATTCGTATGCTAGTGATCGAGCGATCCATGCAAACGAGGAGATCACTCAAAGATAAAAAGAATTTCATGCACTCCTCGAGAGAGGGTGATTTAAATCTTCCGGAC
Source organism: Dactylorhiza incarnata (assembly GCA_033032865.1). Lineage (NCBI taxonomy): Eukaryota > Viridiplantae > Streptophyta > Magnoliopsida > Asparagales > Orchidaceae > Dactylorhiza > Dactylorhiza incarnata. The sequence continues at coordinate 9,429,126 of JAWHQI010000009.1, read as the reverse complement.
TGGAATCAAATCCAGTAGGGGGGTTCACCGCCCAAAGCAAGCTTAGGGGTTTCGACTGGCCGAGAGGTCTTAATCGATTAACCTATGGTTAGTTGATAGTTCTCTCAGGAGAGGTTCTATCATACTTTGGGAACCTCCACGGTCGAAGTTTATACTTTAGAAGTTTGCAATTTATCCATTTAAGAAGTTTATTTTAGTCCAAAGGGATTCTAGATCAAGTGCTAGCTTTCTAATCATCAATTTTTTCTTTAGACCAAGTCTTCTTTTTACTTCACTTTTCAAACCAAAAATTTCCGTTAGATAAAATAACAGCTCTACTTTGTGAGTACAAGTACTCGACAGCCCCGAGTCTCATACGACACTTGATCGTATACTTTAAAACGATAGGTATACTTGCCTTATCGGTTTATTGTTGAAATTGCGCTTCAGCAAAAACAAAGCATAAGAAATTATTCATCAGTATACTCTCCAGCTCGCCTTCATAGTGGGGCTGCGAGAAGGGTTCTTCAAGATGGACCTCAAGAGGAGGGCTCATTTGTCTTTCGAGGAGCTGATGGAGAGAGGGGCGGAGGAGATACAGGGGGAGGCAGCAAACCCCGAGTTCACGAAAAGGTTAGAATGGCTGAGCGAGCCAAAAGTCAAGCATCCAGAGCCAAGGAGAAGAGAGGAGGCAAGAGCCCCGGAGGTGGGGTGGACGCTGCAAGAAGGGGACAGGCAAGGCCAAGGAAGGGGTTTCCACCAGGGAGGGGGAAACTTCCAAGGAGGCCAATGAAGATCCCACCAGCTAGGGTGGAGGTAGGGCCCGAGGCCACCTCACCCTCACCCGCCTCAGTAGGTGATGGCGGTCGGTCGGGGGAGACCAGGCAAGGGAAGAGGAGTCGGAGTCGGGGGAGCCGCTCCTAGGAGGAGCAATAGACAGGAGAGGTCGAGAGGAGGAGGGCGGCGTTGCCCTATTGTGACTTCCACGGGGAGGAAGGTCACACAACGGCCACCTGCCCGGAGTTCTTGGAGATGAAGGAAGCCAGAATGTCGGCACCGCGAGAGTAGCTGGCAATGAGGATTGAGGAGGTCCTATCTCAGGACGAGGAGGATGAGAGGTGTGAAGACCGGGTCGATGTGGAGACCCGAGGAGGGATCGGGGCGATCCATGGGGGGGGGGGGGGTAGGGATTGAGGCAACCCGGAAGACAAGCCTCTGATGAGTCCAATTTATATCGGGTTTTTTCAGACTCATCTGGGCTCATTTTCACGCACTTGCACTTCACTTTTAGTTCATTAATGCTTATATTTCACTTGTTCACTCTTCTCACACGAAGTGATCATTTTGGCCCATTATGGTGTGCAATTGCGCACTATTTTTTTGGGGGCAAGAACATTGTGCTCCCCATTCTTTTTCTGTTATTATACTTGTGCTGGAGGTGTGTTCCCAGCATGTGGATTCATTGTACAGGTGGGCAGATCATCCATACTGCCCAGATTTCACCCTTTATGAATCGCACGATCGTGCGTTCACTTGGCGCACGGTCGTGCGAAATGTTCGGCTGGTCAATATGGTGATCTGCCCCGCTTGTGCATTTTCTTCACGCACGGTTGGCCTCAACCGTGCGTGAACAAAACGCACGGCCTCCTGTTGTTTGCCGGATTTCGAGGTTTCTGAATTTGCCCGTGCGTTTTAACGCACGGTCGGCTTCGACCGTGCGTGAGTAAAATGCAAGGGCGCGGCTGCTTTGTCTTCCTGGCCTTTGTTCTCGATTAATATCGCACGGTTCACGCACGGTCGTGCATTCGACCGTGCGTGACCAAATTTCTGATTGTTTTCTATAAAAGCGCAGATTTCCGCCCTAAGCATATCGAACAGAGACGACACTTCCGTTCCGCCATTTTCTGCCATTTTCATAGGTTTCCGCCCCTTTTGGCCTCCTCCATCATCCTCAAGCTCCAAGGAGAGGGATCTAGCCCTACATCCACCATTATCCAAGGAGAAGGAAGCTTGGTCGTGCGGCCGGATCGTGACATGAAGAAGACGGGCCATTGGAAGGTAGTGACAGCCTTCTCTAACCCGGTCACAGTTGAGGACCGAGCTTCGACGCGGCTTGACAACCCTGCGATTCCAACCATGAATCTTCGACAAGGCTTCGGATTGGGTCGATTCCTTGCTTTCTCCCCTTTTATTTTGATGATTGTATAAGCTAAATTTCTTATATTTTGATGATGTGCACTATAAACTCTGAATCGTAATGTTATTTCATGTCTATGTGAAGTTTCCTTTAAGTTTATATATGTATATGAGGTGCACCACCAAATCCACTCCACCCTCCACTTCATTCCGCTAGCCTACTCGCCCATTCTGTGTGCCTACTCTTCCATCCGCCTAGTGAAGCGTGGCATAGCAGCCCGTGTAATCCATTCGACTAACGAAGCAGCGCGCTCAAGGCCTGCACAGTTCGATTCTGCACTTACCACTCCATCCGTTTGCCTACTCGTCCATCCGCCCTTGCGAAGTAGTGCATTCAAGGCCTACGTAGTTTTCCATCCCGCCTAGCGAAGCATTGCATAGCGGCATTGCATAGGAGTAGTTGATTTAGCTCTTTTATTTTATTTTCCATTAACCAAAACCCCCCTTTTCAGCAATCCATCCGCTCAAAAAGACTTCAATCTCAAGTCCTTCCATAAAAGTAAACTCCACCTTACTGTGTTCCTTTGAGATTCGATACTTGGGGATTCACTCCCACATTTTATATTACTTGAACGATTGGTGCACTGCCATTTCGTGTCGCAGTCTCGTTACTGCCTATAGCGGTGTGCTAGATTTGCGCGTCAAGTTTTTGGCGCTGTTGTCGGGGAACACAGACGTGTGAGTTGCTGTAGAGGGAGACAAGAGATAGTAGTTCTTCCAGTGTGTATAGCAACTTTATTAATTTTGTTTGCTTTTTAATTATCTATTGTTTGTTATTATTTCTTTCTCTCCTGTTTTAAAATTTTAGGCAAGTTTAATCCAAGGAGTTTTATTAGTTTGTGTAAATTTCCTTGCAAAGAATTTCAGTTTCGTTATATCTGCTTTAATTATTGATAATTTCATCATGGGATATTTCTCCTAGCACATACGACAAGATGGTTTATTATATAGACCAAATGAAGGAGTTAAATGCTAGGCAGTGTAGGAACTTTGTTTGCTTATTGTGTCGAGGAGAGGGTCATGAATTGAAGGACTGTCCTAGTCTTTTCAATCCTGACCGCGGCTCCTACACTCATGACAACATTGTCCCTACCACTCATTCTTTACCCGTGGAGACAATTGCCTACTCACCCCTTGAGCTTAATTCTCGTATCGGTTCCTCTCTCCCTATTTATGGCTTCACTCCTAGTGATCATGATCACTCATCTGTTGGCTAACAAGGAGAGGATTTCGAACTTATGTATGCTCCTGAGTGGGATGAGGAAAGTATTCTCTCCATCGGGGAGGCATTAACAGATCTTTTTGCGGAGGAACCAAATTTTGTTGTTCCTCCAGTTTCTTTGCAAGATTTTTCTACACACATTTTTTATGATCCTGTCGAAGTAATTGAGCAGGGTGATAATTCTGAGCTTGAGGCTGCTCCAAGGTGGGATGATGAGGATACTCTTTCTAATGAGGATGTTTGCACTTCCTCATGGGATGAGGAGGTCCAACTCACCATCGAGGCCCGTGAGTTCTTGGGTTCCCCTCGCTATGATATATACGATGATGATAGTGATCTATCCTTGGATCCTGCTGGGAGTGAGACCGGGACCACTCCCCCAATTTCCGATTATTTATGTCTTTCTTCTCTTTTGTTTCCTGACCACGCTTCTTTGCTTGAACATGGTCAAGGGGATTCAGTAGTGGTAAGTATTTTGGAAGATGAATCTCAAATGCCCTCCACTGCTGATCCACCTCTACCTCTTTCTGATACTCCTAATGCTTCTTCTTTTCCATTCCTACAGGATTTTGAGTATGTTGACCCATTTTTGTGTAATGTTGAAAATCAATTCTGGCGGGGGAAATACAGTGCAATGACGATGTTTCCCTTAAAGGATTGGCTGCAAGGAGGCAAAAGATATTCATATCCTGATCTAATGTCGGAAGAGAAGAAGAAGGTGAAAAAGAAAGAGATTTGGGGGTGGAGTATAAATCCTTCTTTCTGCCCCTACTGCTGGGTCTTCGGACCCATTTCTTTCATTTCTAGTTACTACTTTAAATCAACGTATAGTTGATTTCTTTGATGGCTGTGTAATAATAATAATTAGACTTTATTATTATCGCTTTATGCTTAGACAATCGTATAAAACTTCTTAATTCAGGTATTAAGTCCAGCTTAAGGACGGTAAACAAAAGCGCTGCTGGGAGACAACCCAAATCTTTTTGTTTTATTGTACTAATATGCTAATAGTTTAGCATTTTATATTTTTGCGCGGAGTCTTTTTCCTGCAGGTGCGCTGCAATTTTCTTGTTTGGCGAATATGGGAGTGGATTCTGTGTACTAACTGTTGGATCGGTAGGCGCCCTTAGAGGGGGGGGGGGGGTGAATAAGGGTTTTAAAGATTTTATAATTATTTTGATTATTTTAGAAAAAGCTTTGAATGTGATAATAAAGAAGATCAAGACTAATCAAATAAAGTAAAAATAGAGACAAGATTTTATTAACTTGAGAAATGTGATTACAAAACTTGATCTCTTATGAAAGCTAGAAATCAAAGCTAAATAGAAAAGAAACCTTTTGGTTTTCTATCCCGACTCGCTTCCCCGGATTCGGCCTCAAGCCGCTCTAGCCAATCCCTCCCCGGATGTGGCCTCGAGCCCCCCTAGACCTAGCCTAGATCTAGTCGCCAACACGAGGCGATTTTCCCCCTAAGTCCTACCCAGACCTAGGCGCCAACACGAGGCGATTTCACTAATGGTTTACAAAGAGGAATATGAAATAACAATAAAGAAATAAGAACTCGCTCAAGATGGACTTTCTGAAGTTGGAGACGAAGATCCGCCGTTGAATAAGCGTTGTAGAAGCAGACTTCGATCTGATCCGGCGTGACGAGATTCTCCTTCAGAAGTTTTGCAGAGCTTCGCTAGCACATCAACTTTCGGCCAAGATAGCCTCTGGAATTCTGGCACTCAATTTATCTCTCTGATGTGTGTTTAAAACGAGAGGACTTGGGTCCTTTTTATAGACTAGCGCTAGCGCCTGCGCTAGCCACTACCGCCGGCGCTATGTCTTATTAGGAGACTTTTTGCGTGGCAGAATCTTCAATCCGAGGCAATAATTCCAGCATGCCTTCTGTGCATCGAGCTAGCGCCGGCGCTATCCACTATCGCCTGCGCTAGTGATCAATTTGGAGTTGATGGCTCAAATTCGGGGGCAACCACCATATGTAAACCTTGAGTCATTTTGACCTGTTATCCTGCACACTTAGATCACACAAGATTAAATACACACATAGGATTTGTTATTCTCAAACCTAGGAGATGCGGAAGACCGTGTTCCAACAAACTCCCCCTTTTGATAATAACAAATCCATTAATGATAAATCAGAGCATTAATTTAAATAAGCATGAAGAAACATATTTGTGTGTGTGTGAAAAGGATGACTTAGGATAAATAATGATTATAGCATTTTAGTATTGCTCCCCCTAAATACATGCTCCCCCTAAGTGAATGCTCTCCTAATATGTTCTTAACTGAATTAAGCATGTTAGATATGTTATCATGTTAGTTCTCCCCCTTTTGCATTTTATCATGTTAGTTCTCCCCCTTTGTTATTAGCAAAAGCGGGTAGGGAGACACCACTTCAAACTGTAATAATACGGTTAATAGGCATGATCGAGCTTTGAGAGAAGGAAATGATAAGGAGTTGTAGAAATCTTTTTATTGAATTAGATTAGAGTTTGAGTATCTATATTGTCAGAAATCAGAGTTTTGTAGCATAAACACAAGATAAAAGCAAAGGTGCGGAAGACTTAAAAGAAAACATCTTGTATAAGAAATGATAATTCAAAAAATAGTGGAGTTTTCATTTCAGAAAGAAGATGTTTTGTACATCAAAGGTTAAACAAGAGGTTAATTTCACCAATGAAGAAACCAAGCATGAATAAATATTATCACAAGAGAGATTACGACAATGTTATGGTAATTCATAATTTCAAAAACAAACTAAACATTGTAGAAATCATGTTAGGTTATCTAGTGCATTTTATAAATAAAGAGTAAGTATAGAATTAGCATTAGAATCCAATACTCATGAGAAGAAGTGTTATGGAAGATAATGATGTGCACAAGTGTATTTTGAATAAAGTGAACAAGTGTGTTAACCAAAAATACAAGACAAATATTGAGTAAAGTGCACAATAAAAACACAAATAATTTTACTTCCACACACTTTTAAGCACAAATTAAAAAGTACAATAACCAAGGTGCTTTGCACACACAATGCTTATGAAGACTTATCAGGGTGCAAAGTAGTGCTTGGGGGATCACACAAGTTAATTTATCAAGGTTGATTCTTTTTGTTGTGATCCTGTGTACTTAAGAAGAAGTGGTTTTATTTTTAAAATGAAGAGTTTGCACAAGACACTTTACTAATCTATCCAAGGTGCTCAACCCCACAATGCTTATTAAGACTTATCAGGAGGTTCAAGTAGTGCTTGGTGGAGGTGACTTTGTCAAGGTTATGATGAGTTTTGATTTGAACATAGTTCTCCGATTACACTTGTTTTGCAAACACTTTAAAGAAGAAATTTCAACCACTCTTCTTAATATTTAATAGTGCAAATAAATGTTGTGTAGGTAAGATACTTGTGCAATTTTAATTTTATGTACAATTACAATATATTAGCAAGCATTCTTAGATTAAGAAGCACAAGTAGACTAAGCCAAAAGGTGAGTGAAATAATATCATTATCAAACATAAAACATTTACTCATACTTAGAGGCATGCTAAGCTTAGTCCTACACAAACTTTTCTAATTATTATTGATGCACATATTAATAGATAGATCAAAGCATGATAAAAGCAATGTTAAAGAAGTTTGAAAAAAATAAATTGTAACATTATAGAGACTCTAAAGAATAGATTTAAATCATGCTTGATGTTCATAAAAAAAACATACAAAATTTTGGATTTGTTTTCAAGTTTTATGTTTTTGTATTTTGATAAAAAAAAAACTTTAAATAAAAGCAAAACATATTTTTGGTTTTTGTCTTTTGTAATTTTATATTTGATTTTGGTAAATGACAAAAAGCTTGAAACAAAAAACATATTTTTGGATTTTTGTCTTTTATAGTGTTGTTTTTGATTTTTCAAAATTTAAATAACATTAGTGGTGCAAAAACAAATAGTACATATCTATTAACATAATTTTTGGAATTTTTCAAAATTTTAAAAATGCAGAAAATCAGAAAGTCACGCTAGCGCTAGCGCGGAATACAGTACACGATTTTCGAGGAGTTTAAATTTTTTGATTGTTGATCCTGATTAGGTGTCCCAATAGTAGTTTAATGCTGAAATTTCGGATTTGTAGGAGGTGTATTGGATGGTTAAACATTGCAAATATTAGGTGTTAAAAAAGTGTGCAAATAGTGGACACCCAACACAAGAAAAAAAATTGATGAAATCCTACATTACCAGATAATTCAAAATAGGGAGGATTAATTTTAGGAGATTATAGATTTTTATTTGAATAAAGAATCAGAAAGGCGCGATATCGCCGGCGCTAGTGATAGCGCTGGCCGCGATAGGCGCTAGTGATAGCGCTGGCGCTATCGCGGATTTTGGTGAAACCGAGATCTATCTCCAGATCTGCCATTTCCACCCAATTTCTCCGAGGAAAAACCTAGAAGACGAGTCCTCTCCTGCATAGATCTGAGGTAAATCATCACCATTTCTTTTGATTTTTGCTTTAATCCTTGATTGTGATGATGGAGATGATGATGTTTGGGGTTTTTAGGTTGATTTAGGGATTAGATCCATAATGTTTGATCTTCTTCTTGGTTTTGATTTTGAGACTTAATGGTTTTGATTTTTGAGACACCATTTTTACATTTTCTTTTGATTTAGAGACTAGATCCACAAAGTTTGGTTTTCTTCACAATATTTGATTTTGGATTTTGGTTTTAATTTGTGTGGATATAAAAAATTTTGATTGAGCAAGGTATGATATGAGAATATTTTGATAGGTTCCCAAAAAAATCTTGAAATTAGTATTTGATATTGTCATGATATATGAGGTTAAGGGTTTTTGGAATTTTTGTGAAAACAATTTTTCAACACTTATTAAGTTCTTAAACAATCATTTTTTCTTGAAATATTAGGATGATAATAATTTTAGAAACCAATTTTTAAGATGGTTATTAAGATATTGGATTTCTTGATTTTTATTTGTTAATGAGATTATGTTGATTTCTTAAATTTTTGAATAGAGAATAATTGAAAACATGTTGGATTTTAAAGATATTCTTAACAAATTTTTGTTTGTTTTTAGATGATAGTAATTTTAATTGTTATATTAATTTGTTTTTTTTTAATAATGTGACAGATGGCACAAGGAAATAGGGGTAAGAGGGCGGCAAGTTTGGCCGTGGAGGCGGCAGTGGTGGGAGTCCCGTATGTGGTGGAGTTTGCCCTTCCACGACACCACCACATCATGCAGTTGTTTGTTGCCTCCGAGGTTTTTAGCTTGTTTTCTCCGGATGGGTTCTGCTCGGAGATGGTTAGAAATTTTTATACGCACCTAGAGGTTCCATCGGAGTCAGATCTTGATGGAGGAGTACGATCAATGGTACAAGGTCATGAGGTGACGATTACCCATGACATTCTCAGGAACGTGTTTGGGCTATCACAGTATCCACACCGTTTGGAGATTGTTGAGAAATTTAGAGCGGATAGAGACTGGACACGAGTGAATATGGTCCTGCATAATAGGGAATGTAGGAGTCTCATTTCCACGGTGTCGACACTTATAGCAGATGCTTTGGTAGTCCAGGAAGTACTACGCCACACAATCTTATTGAAGTTGGGTGATACGGCGAAAATCACCGCTCAACTGAGTTATGTGACTTATATGATTCTAGAGGGGGAGAAATTTGATGTGGCTGATTTGTTACTTTCTCTGATTCGATATTCGTTCAAGTTGCGGCATCCATCCCGTCAGAGATACAATAACTTGCCCCTGGGTGGCATTATTCAGCGTGTTATTCAGGGTATGTATCCTTCAGTAGAGCTTGGTTTTTACTTGATGGATTGCTTTCCTATGATTTATAGTACTTCACAATTGCGAGCATCTTTTGTCTCGGATGAGCCATCGTCATCAGTTCAACCACCACTTCGCCGAGGAGCATCATCACGAGGAGCTCGAGATGCTCCATATGGGTCCTTTCGAGAGGAGATGAGAGATCGGATGACACGGGTGGAGGAGGACGTTTCAGTGATAAAGACGGATGTCTCAGGGATCAAGAAGAATGTCTCTGGGGTGAAGAAAATGATGAAGTTCATGATGAAGGCTTTAAATTTGAATCCATCAACACCGGAGCGAAGGGAATGGGAGAGTCCGGTGCAAGATCCGCCAAGGAATTCAATCCGACGGACACGAAGACGACCATCATCTAGTCCAAGTGTGGAGGAGGTGGATGATGATGATGAGTAGTGATAGAATTTTATGTGTGTAATAATACAGGGATGTGAACCTTAGACATCTGCTATTGTCTGCTAGCGCTGGCGCTACCAATTAGTGCTGGCGCTATCTATGATTTTGATTATGAGTTTTCTGGATGTTTGGCATTTTTTACCTGGTTCTTGTGATTCATTTTTGCTAATTTTTATACTTTAGTTTCACGTTTATGTTTAAATCTAACGTTATATGAAGTGAAAATGTTAAAGATAGATTTGAAAATATAAACCTTATAGTTTTGAAATAACTCAAATAGCATCAAGGATTTTACTTATGTGGATGATATAAGTAGATAATGAGTTTTAGGAGGATGAAGAATCTTGGTCAATAGAAGTTTTAAACTATCATTTGTTTAATTTTGTAAAACTTCATAGGTTTTAGGATTATATTTTCATCACTACATATAGAATTATTAGCCAAAAATAAATAACAAAAGGTTAAATTATATTATGAAGTAGAATAATTGAAACCCAATTTTTTGTTGATTTCTACTTCATGCGTTTGGTGACACTTAATGATTAGAAGATTTAGGGATCCAAAGGAGACCAAGAGTGGTGGTTCCTTTGGGTACCCAAATATATCGTATAGGTTTGTGGGTAGATACTGATGAATGAGTCTGTTCATGTGATGTTAATGTTTCAGTTCTAAGTTTGGGTCTCCATTCATACATGGGTTTAGAATTATAATTTTGCATTAAATTTCTATGCTCATTAGATTTGTGCTTAAAATAATGATGACTTTTGAAATCATTTTTATAGGAAATCTTTGCCTATTTGAATATAATGTGGGAGATACATTTTTTAGTGAATACTTGAGATTTACTAATTTCTTCTATTTTTCATAGTTAAACTTAGTTATGATATTCATATTTGACTTGGTCTTAGGTGTTTCTTGATATTGTGAATTTGTATTTATAATTTTCATAAGACTGTTGATTTTTTATTCTAATTCATAATTCTTCATCATTAGATTATGCCTAGCTTTATTACAACCCGCCTGTGGGCTGGAGAGGGGTTGGGGTGCTTGGGCTGCAGCCCGGTAACGGTCGCCAGGCGAGGCAGTCGGTGGACGTTGTCCCGATGATAAGTCCAGGGCCTTGGGATGTTACAATAAAAAGTGCACTTTTTTTGTAACGACCCAGGCCCGACTCATCATCACGAGATCCAGCGGGACCCAGCCAGGCCGCTACCGGGCTGCAGCCCAAGCACCCCAAAGCCTCTCCGCGCCACTATTTCTCAGCAACGGCGCATTGTTGAGGCCGGGTCTTGAACCCGCAACCTCCTTGATAAGGAGTTTTCAAACCACTCCTCATCACCAATTGGTCGTTACACAAACTCACTGGGTCGGGATTCAAGGGGAATATCAATCAAGTCAATATGTTTCCTAGGTTCATATCCTAATATGATATGGAATGGACTCAAATCTGTGGACCTATTGACGGATTTATTATATGCAAACTCAGCTATAGGCAACACCGAATCCCAAGTGGACGGGCTATCCCCAACTAGACAACGCAAGAGGGTCCCTAAGCTACGGTTGACAACCTCAGTTTGTCCATCCATCTGGGGGTGGTAGGCGGAGGAGAACTTCAAGGTTGTACCCATCTTTTTCCATAATGTCTTCCAAAAATAGCTCATGAATCGCACGCCGCGATCCGAGACGATGGACTTGGGTAACCCGCGGTACTTAAAAACCTCCCTAAAGAATAAAACCGCCACATGCGAGGCGTCAGCGGTCTTTCGACACGGAATAAAATGGGTCATCTTAGAAAAACGGTCCTCCACAACAAATATCGAGTCGAGCTTCCTCAATGTGCGAGGGAGACCGAGTACAAAGTCCATGCTAATGTCAGTCCATGGTCGCAGAGGGACGGGTAATGGAGTGTACAATCCTGTGGACTGGTGGGACCCCTTCGCAGTCTGACAGACTCGACAATGTCGGACAACTCTAGTGACGTCCTTCTTCAGGCTAGGCCAGAAGAAGCCTAGTGAAGCGTGGCATAGCGGCCCGTGTATTCCATTCGCCTAACGAAGCACCGCGCTCAAGGCCTGCACAGTTCGATTCTGCACTTACCACTCCATCCGCTTGCCTACTCTTCCATCCGCCCTTGCAAAGTAGTGCGTTCAAGGCCTATGTAGTTTTCCATCCCGCATAGCGAAGCATTGCGTAGCGACATTGCATAGGAGTAGTTGATTTAGCTCTTTTATTTTATTTTCCATAAACCAAAACCCCCCTTTTCCGCAATCCATCAGCTCGAAAGGACTTCAATCTCAAGTCCTTCCTTAAAAGTAAACTCCTCCTTACTGTGCTCCTTTGAGATTCGATACTTGGGGATTCACTCCCACATTTTATATTACTTAAACGATCGGCACACTGCCGTTTCATGCCGCAGTCTTGCTACCGCCTATAACGGTGTGCTGGATTTGCTCGTCAGCCTCCACATCATCTTCCATCGTAACGTGGCTTTGACGTCCCTAGCCCTGCCCTCAGCGGAGAAGATCTCATTCACTCAAAAGGACATGCCGGGTCATGAAGACCCTTTCTGCAATGCGATGGTCATTCAGACAGCAATCGAGAACTTCACCATCTCTCGGATCCTTGTGGATAACGGGAGCTCAGTCAACGTCATCTTTAAGAAGGCGTTTGACGACATGAAGGTGGAGAGCAGGAGGGTGTTGGCCTCAGATGGCCCACTGTTTGGGTTCTCCGGTGAGAGGAAGGAGGTAGAAGGGGGAGTGGTACTCCATGTGGTCTGGGAGGGGGGGGGGGGAAGTCCAGGAATTGTCATTTTGTCATAGTGGATGCCCCCAGCAGCTACAGTGCCATCTTTGGACGACCACTTATCAGTGTGTTCCGCTGCGTCCCCTCCACATTCCACCAGTGCCTCAAATTCAGGGCAAGAGGAGTAAAAGTCCGGATAAGGGGAGATTCGAAGGTAGCCCTGTAGTGCTATGTGACTGTCGTGAACACCATCTCTTGGATGGCTGAGGCGGAAAAGAGGGATCGGGAGATGGGGGAGCCGGCGGGGCTCAAAGAGGAGAAGGAGAGGGAAGAGGAGGAAGGAGAAGCCCAGGAGGAAGGGGCGTAAGAACTAATGGAGGTTCGGGAAGAGAGGAAGGAGGAGGAGGCTGAAGCGCTGGCTCAAGGCGAGGAGAAAGAAGGTGTTTGGGCGGTGATAGATAGAGATTTTTCAAGTTAAAAATAATTCCAACTAATATGCCGATGTAGGCAAATATACTTATTGAAATATAGTATAGGAAGGATGTCGTATTTGCCCGAGGCCTGTCGAGTAATCTTACTCACGCAAAATTTCTATTAAAATAAAAACAACAAATTGAAAATTGCTAGAGAGACAAATTCACGAATTAAAATAAACTTAGTACTTGAATAACCGTTCTTGGGAATCCGATTGCAAAAGATACATTCAAATTCTTAAAATTATGTTTTGATTGGAGGATTGAAAAATACGAGTGAGGCTCGCTAGAGACGACCACCGCCTAATTTTAATAATACTTCAATTAAAATCTCTTAAATTTGAAATAAGTTAAAATCGTATGAAAGATAAATCCAAAATTCCAAAAGAAATTATATTTCCAATTCTCAAAGAAAATATAATTATCTTTTTATTTTCGAGAGATCTATGGTATCCACGAGCCTCTCGGCCGCTAGGACGTCAACCAGAGAATGAAATTTATATACTAGCAATATAAACTTGCAGCTAAATTTTAATCGGAAATAAATCGAAACAAAACTTCAAAACATTAGAGACAACGGATTATAATTTAATCCCCATCCCAATACTAACCAATCAAGCACTAAGAAAGAATTTAGCTACTCATAGTGAAATAAGAGAAAAGAATAAGATAAAGAGAAATCTTCATTTTCATTAATATGGAAAAATAGATGGGTACAAACTAAAAGCAACTACAATATTAGAAAAAAAAGAAAACATACATATAAAAAGAAACTTCTAAAATTAACTCTCAAACATGTAGCACTCATCCAAAATTGAAATTCTCTCTAACTCTCTTAAAAAAGAGAAATGGGCCTTTTCTTTACAAAATTGAAATCTTCGATCTTTTTCAAAAAGAGACTTGATGCCCTCCTTCCACCCCCCCCCCCCCCCCCCCCCCCACCGCCCCCCACCCCCCCCCCCCCCCCATCCCCCTCCCCAATGCCTTGGAGCCTTCCCTTTTTATAACCAAATGGAAGGATCTAAAAAAGAGAAGAGCCAAGGGGTGGCTGGCCACATGAATTAATTGGAAGAATTAATTGGGGTGGAGGGGAGAGGAAATGAAGAGTTGGAAGGTGGCCTATTGAATTCCAAGAGGAATTCAGCTGGTGCGGAGGATTGAAGTGGACCGCACGCTTGCAGTTAATTTTGAAGAGAAATCGGCCGGCTGCACCAAATTGGAGGTGAAACTACAGCATTGAAATGGATCTAAATGTAAACCGGCTGCTTTGAAGAATTAAAGGGCTGCTGAATTAAATTAGAGAGGAGCATTGATTGGTGCGTTGAAGATGGATAAAGTTGTTGAAGTTGGGCTGCTCCATGAGGTGGGCAGGTATTTGTAATTAAATGGGAAGAATTGAGTAAGTGGCTGCATTGATGTGGGAGAGAAAACCGAATGCTTGGAGAGAATTGATAATGGGAAAATTAATTAATTTCATCAAACCGAATGCATTGAAGTTGAAAGGTTTGCATGGAAAAATTAATGGATGTTTATAATTAAATGGAAGAATTGATAATGGATGGAATGAAAGTTCACGTGAATGGCTTGTTTGGGAGGAGAATGATAATATTTTATGTATGAATGATAACAATAATAATAAGAGAGAGAAACCATTTGCATGAAATGATTTTGATGAAAGATACATGTGCATGGAAAAGTTGCAGCTTGCATGACTTCTCGTAAACATGGTCAGGCCTTTTCTTTAAACGTGCGTGAAATAACGGCGGGCTAGTTGATTGATGTTGATGAGTTGGCGGGCTACTATAGAATTGAACATAAGAAAAATAATAGCCGCAGGAAAGTTGCATGTTGAGTTGAATCCACGTGCATGGCTATGAAGGTAAGGTGGCGGCTATGGCGTGCACGTGGCGGCGGCATGAAATTATATTAACGAGTGTAGCTTGAATTCTCGAGCTCGGCCAACGCGACAACATAATTTCATCATCCAACGCCAAGACCGCGGCCGCGATATTATATATAATTTTTGACAAAACTCTAGAAACAAGGTTGACAACGGGCTTTTACGTCGAGGCATGCAAAATTCCCCAGGCCTGACATAAAATAACAATAAAATAATATTAGCATAATTTATAACAAACAGTATTTAAAATGCAAATTGACATATTAATAGGTGAAAATATATATTTTTATATATGAAAACAAATATTTTTACGTAAATAATTTAAGTTGAGTTATGCATTATCAGGGGGAGCAATCCCGACAGGAGGCCATGGATGAGGTTGTGGAGCTCGAGGTCACTACCCAAGCAGGGGTGGTGGAGAAATTCAAGGTCAGCGAAGAGCTCAACCTAGAGGAGCAGAAGCAAATCCTGTTCTGAGTGCAGGAGAACGTGGATGTCTTTGCCTGGAGCATAGCCGAGATGCCCGAGATCGATGCAGATGTGGCTTGCCATCGCCTCAACCTTGATCCTGGCACCCAACCTATCCGACAGAAGAAGAGGGTCATAGCTGACAAGCTGGAAGGGCCTATTCGAGAGGAGGTGGGCAAGCTCCTCCAAGCAGGGTTTGTATCGGAGATCCAGTATCCAGGCTGGGTATCCAATGTGGTTATGGTGAAGAAGGGGGGAGGTAAGTGGAGAATGTGTGTTGATTTTTCTTTGCTTAATAAATCATGCCCCAAGGATTGCTACCCCTTGCCTCAAATCGACGCACTGGTTGACCTAGCCGTCGGCTTTCTGTGATGTCTTTTTTAGATGCTTTTTCAGGTTATCATCAAATCCGCATGCACCCCCCCCCCCCCCCCCCCCCCCCCGACATCATGGATGTCTCTTTCATCACGGGGGATGAGTGCTATTGTTATAAGATGATGCCATTTGGGCTCAAGAACGCATGAATCACTTACCAGATGATGATGGACCGGGTCTTCCGAGAGCAAAGGGGTAGAAACCTTGAGGTCTATGTAGATGACCTCATGGTGAAATGTCGGGACCTTGTGTCTCACCTCCATGACCTTCAAGAAACCTTCGGGATGTTGAGAAAATTCAAGATGAAGCTCAACCCCCAGAAGTATATCTTCGGGGCTAGCCGGGGAAAGTTACACGACCACCTGCTCACCCCAGCGGGGGTGGAGCCTAATCCAGACATAGTCAAGGCCATCATGGAGTTGGGGTCACCAAGGAATGCGAAGGAGGTTCAATGCCTCACGGTGAAGTTGGCAGGGCTCAGTAGGTTCCTCTTCAGGCCGGGAGAGAAGTGTGCACCTTCTTCAAGGTGCTGCGTGGGAATCAAAAGTTTGAATGGAACCCTGAGTGTGGGAGGGCTTTTCAAGGGCAGAAGGAACAATTGACCCAAGCTCCCCTGCTGCAAGGGCCAAGACAAGGAGAGGACTTGTCCCTATACTTAGGGGTAGGACCCGAGGTAGTAAGTTCAGTGCTGGTCCGGGAAGAAGGTAGAAGGAAACTCCCAATCTACTATGTTAGACGAGTCCTAAGGAAGGCGGAGCTTCAGTACCCCATCCTGGAGAAGTTGGCCATCGTCTTGGTAGTGTCGGCCCAGAAGCTCCGCCCTACTTCCAAGCGCATTTGATCAAGGTTGTGACCGATCACCCCCTTCGCAACATCATGGAAGGGTTGGAGAACTCAGGGAGGTTGGATAAGTGGTCGGTAGAGTTGAGTGAATTTGATATTTCATATGTGCACAGGTTTTCAATAAAGGCCCAAGCGGTGGTGGACTTTTTGGTGGATTATGTGATCGAAGTGGAAGAATCTGAGCTGCCCAGCATGGTGGCTTGGTGATGCAGCGGTGTCTCCTAATTGAGATCTACACGGACTACACTCCAACTCGCCACGATCACACGATGAACTACCGCACTTACACAAGCATTCTATCGCTCACATACGTTGCCATTCGCATCACAATATCAAACAAAAATAAAGAGGAACGATCGACTCTAAAACAGCGGTCAAAAGAGAGTCGACATAGTTCCCAAATCAACACAAAGATTGCTACTCTTTTAGAGGACAAGACCTAGGCTATAGGCCAAGATCCGTTCAAGCAAACGAGACCCACACGGTCCGGACACGAAGAACGCGGGAAAGCGATCTCAAGTTCAGAAAAATACCAACGATCGATATTCAAAATCGCGGAGAACACGATGGTTCTTCCTCCACAAACTAAAGAAAGAAGCACTTTAAGGTTTAGATATTACCCAACCCAGAAAATGAAAACACACTTGATAAATGTGGGAGAATCACTCTCTCCACGATTGATATGAAATTTGCATGCGCGGATTTTAGATTTTTAGTGAAAGGTTGAGATTTTCTCCAAAACTATATCCGATAAAGGCAAGTGTACCTTATCGTCTATAGTGTAGGATATTTAGGAATATCAAGGTCGTATTCCACGGGGCGCGTTGATTACTTCTACTTCGAGGAAAATCACTATTATTTTATCGACGAAAATTTGAGGTGGTTTGTTTTCGCTTAACTAAAATTAAAACTAAATTCAAACTAAATGAAAAGCTTGAACATTGCATGAAAAGAAAGAGAAATTGACATTGCATAAAAAAAAAGAACATTACTAAGGAGAGAAGAATTTAACCTTGCATGAAAAGGAAGAAATTACTTAAGGAGAAAAAGAACATGAAAGAGAAAACTAATTTTATTGAAAATCAAAGAACTATTACAAGCCTTAAATTAAGAGTGCAAGGCTAAGGAAAATGAAAGTTGCAAGCTTAAGAAAACTAGTACACGAAAGTTACACTACAACATTGCATGAAAAGGGAAGGAGGAGAACATGAAAGCCTTAAGAAACATGAACATTAACTTGAAAAACTCACTCTCAGCTCTAACAGCACCTCCCCATCTCCAAATTTCTGAACCCTGGACTCAAGGAGAGCCTCTGAATTTATAGGCAAAATTTTCAAGTTACACGCCCTCGGTCACGGGCGTGTCCAAGGGCGTGTAATCACTGTAACATTGGATCTGGCAGCGGCGTGGGCTTGGCGTGTCGGCGGCAGAAAAGTTGGACATTACACGCCCGTGTAACATGGTCACGGGCGTGACTTTGGACGTGTGCATTAAATGCGGCGTGGGCTGGAATTCGGCGCGGCGGTAGAGCAGGGATCACGCTGGAAAGTCACGGGCGTGACATGTGGGTCACGGGCGTGACTTAGGTTGACTTCTCGACAGCATCTCCTCGTCTCGACGGCGGCTCCATGTGGACGATTCTAAGATTACACGCCCCCGGTCACGGGCGTGACTTTGGGTCACGGGCGTGACCTGGGGCGTGACTTGGTGTGGACTGGTTCAAACAGTGCGGCATCGATTCTGGACTGATCTTCAGCTTACACGCACTTGGTCACGGGCGTGACCGAGGGCGTGACATGCCATTTTTCCCGATTTGTCCCAAAAATCTGCAAATATCGAAATTAAGCTAAGTTAGAATCAAAATTACAAAAAGAACTACTTATAACCTAAATTTGACATAAAATAGAGAATTCATATTAAATATTTACAAGATTTTCTATTAAAAAGTTATAAAAATACTACTTATCAAATACCCCCATACTTGAGGTTTTGCTATTCTAGAGCAAAAGTGTGAGACATTATTTATAAGACATCCTTAAAAAATTTTTAATTTAAAACTAAAATTTCATTTAACCAAAAGTTAAGTTAAGAGTAAATTCAAGGGGGAGTTAAGTCCTAAATTATGATGATGATTTGAAAAGAGGGAAAAATGTTTAGGCAATAACTTCTCAAGAAAATTAAGTAGTTTGACAAAATTGTAGAAATTATAAAACTAAATTAAATTAAAATTATAAGAACTCTATCTTAAAAGAATCTTAAGGAAAAGTAAATTACTAAATATTGCTCTCTCCATAATTTTCAACTAAAACTAGAACAATGATAATTGGCTACGGGAGATTTCATAAAATTTGGCATAAGAAGAGAAATTTTTGAATGGAGGAAATGGAATTTATCATGAAATTTCCTTCTCTTTTTTTTTCTTACTCTTTTTTTTTTCTCTTCTAATAAAAACCCAAAATGTATATGGTTTAGGAGTAATGAATTTTATCCTCTTACTCCATGCCATATAATCTTTTCAAATATTTTGGGTGCATATGTTTTAGGGAATAATGAATTTTATCCTCTTATTCCCATGACATATGATCTTTTAATACATTTTTTTTATGCCATCAAAGGGGTAGGGTAGGGGAAGAAAAAAAAAATCTAGCTAGCTTTAAATCATATTGAGAGCAAATTCTAGTAAAATTAAAAATTCCTAAGATCTAAGAAGTTAGAAGAAAATATAATTAAAATCTAAAGAGGTTTAGGAAATTTACTACAAAATGAAGCCATTTAAAAATAAAAAGAGAAGTCATGCTAACAAAATTCTCTAATCAATTTAAAATCATAAGATGATTCTTAAATCAAAATTACCTCAAATTTAAAATTAACAAACTATGATAAGCAAAATTTCAGCCAATTAAAAACTTAAACATACTTATAAACATTCTCAACTAGATTTCTAAGAAATCACAAAAACAACAAGGAGGGAAATAAGAATTTTTTGGAATTTTTGATATTATCTTTTTTTTGAATTTTTCTCATTAAAAACTATTTACAAAGAAAGGGAACTAGCTTTAAAACTTAAAAAAATTTTTTTGCAAGTCTTGGACTTCCCAAGGGCTACCCGGTGAAGGGTTCGCAAGGTACTAGGAGGTGTGATGGGATAAAATCCCAAACGTCCCTTTCCAAGATTTAAATTTTTCTGTTTTCTATATTTTTTTTTTGAGTTTTTGGGTTTTACAAGTGCTAAAATAGAAGAAAACATAAGAAAATATATATATTTTTTTGTTTTGAAAATTTTCTGATTTAACAACTATTTACAAAAAAGCTATTTACAGCCCCATACTTAAAGTTAAACATTGTCCCCAATGTTTAAAACTAAGTATGAAGTAAAGGAAAAAAAAAGAAGTGCAAAACAAAATAAAAAGGAAATGCATGATAAAGGAGAAGGAAGAAAGAGAAGGGGCTTCCCTGATTTTTGAAGTTTGCGCGGGGAAGCGACGATTACCTACAAAATATATTAAAGTACAAGAGAAAACAATAAAAAGATAACTTTGGGGTGCCTCCCAAAAGCGCTTTGTTTAAGGTCGCGTAGCTTGACCCACTTGCCGGTCATATTAAAGGTTGAAAAACAATTGAATCACTCTTTTCATTTGGTAACTCTCCCGGAAGATATAATTTAAGGCGGTGCCCGTTAACTTTGAAGGTACCTTTTTCCGGGTGGGAAATTAAAATTGTCCTATAGGACCAAACCTCTTTAACAATAAAGGGTCCGGTCCATCGGGATTTTAGTTTTCCCGGAAAAAGGCGAAGGCGGGAATTATAAAGGAGGACGAGATCGCCCGGCGAAAAAGTTTTTGGAAATTTTATATGCTTATCGTGATAAAACTTTGTTCGCTCCTTATATAATTTATTGCTCTCATATGCGTTCGCTCGCCACTCATCTAATTCGTTCATTTGAAATTTTCTTTGTTCTCCCGCTAGAGTGGAATCGAGGTTTAAAAATTTAAGCGCCCAAAATGCGCGATGTTCTAATTCGACCGGAAGGTGGCAAGCCTTGCCATAAACCATTCGATACGGTGTACACCCGATAGCGGTCTTGTACGCCGTTCGATAGGCCCATAGCGCGTCATCGAGCTTTATTGCCCAATCCTTCCGATTAATAGAAACCGTTTTTTCTAAGATCCGTTTTAATTCTCGATTAACAACTTCAACTTGGCCGCTCATTTGTGGGTTATATGCAGTGGATAATTTGTGCGTAACACCATATTTTGCTAAGATTTTTGTGAATTGAGTATTGCAAAAATGGGTGCCCCGATCACTCACAATAGCGCGCGGAGTGCCAAATCGAGAGAATAATTTTTTTAAAAAGTTAACGACGACTCGCGCATCATTGGTGGGGAGAGCTTGCGCTTCCGCCCACCTTGACACGTAGTTGACCGCTACTAGAATATACTTATTTGAAAACGAAGGAGGGAGAGGACCAACGAAATCAATGCCCCAAAGATCAAAAATTTCGCATTCTAAGAAAATGTTTTGGGGCATCTCATCCCGGCGAGAGATGTTCCCCGACCGCTGGCAGCTGTCGCAAGTACTCACAAGGTTGTGAGCATCTTTGAAGAGCGAGGGCCAATAAAAGCCCGCCTCCAGCGCCTTCCTCGCGGTTCGGTTTGAATGATAATGACCTCCGGTGGGTCCCTCATGACAATGACGTAAAATTTTAAGGCCTTCCTCACTCGAGACGCATCGTCTTACTACCTGGTCTGCGCATACACGGAATAAAAAGGGGTCCTCCCAAAAGTAATTCTTTAAATCAGAAAAGAATTTCTTCTTTTGCTGACTCGAGACTTCTTTTGGCAGGACCCGGGCTACTAAATAGTTAGCCAGATCTGCAAACCAGGGGGTAGACGATGAATTAATATTTTCGAGAGCAAGGAGGCGCTCTTCGGGAAATTTATCATTAATGTCAGATTCTATTAATACGTCTGAGGCGGGGTTTTCTAAACGGGAGAGATGATCGGCCGCCAAGTTTTCGGCTCCCCTTTTGTCCCGGATCTCTAAGTCAAACTCCTGCAAGAGGAGGATCCATCGCAAAAGACGAGGTTTGGCGTTCGATTTGCTTAAAAGATATCTAAGTGCGGAGTGATTCGTGAAGACGATGACTTTCGAGAGGGTGATATACGACCTAAACTTATCGAAGGCGAAAACGATTGCTAGAAGTTCCTTCTCGGTCGTGGTGTAATTTGCTTGTGCCGACGTGAGTGTTTTGCTCGCATAATAGATAGGGTGGAAATACTTACTCACCCGTTGGCCTAAAACGACACCAACCGCAATGTCACTCGCGTCGCACATGATTTCAAAGGGGAGCGACCAATCCGGCGCGACTAGAATCGGGGAGTTTATAAGTTTTTCTTTGATAAGTTGAAAAGCTAAATGACATTCATCGCTAAAAAGAAAAGAAGAATCTTTCTCGAGAAGATGGGTTAACGGCTTTGTAATTTTTGAAAAATTTTGTATAAAGCGCCGATAGAACCCCGCGTGGCCTAGGAAACTCCTAATAGCTTTTACGTTTGTGGGAGGGGGGAGTTTTTCAATTACTTCAATCTTGGCCCTATCGACCTCGATCCCCTTGCCCGAAATTTTATGGCCAAGGACTAGTCCTTCCTTGACCATAAAATGGCATTTTTCCCAATTAAGCGCTAAATTTGTTTCCTCACATCGCTACAACACGCGCTCGAGATTTTTTAAACAATTTTCAAAAGAACTCCCGTACACAGAAAAATCGTCCATAAATACTTCCATCACCTCCTCCACTAACTCGTCAAAAATTGCCAGCATACATCTTTGGAATGTAGCTGGCGCGTTACAAAGACCGAATGGCATCCTTCGATAAGCGAAGGTGCCAAAGGGACAAGTGAAAGTGGTTTTCTCTTGGTCGTCGGGCGAAATCGGAATTTGGAAGTATCCCGACAAACCATCGAGAAAACAGTAGTAGGAGTGACCCGAAAGGCGTTCTAAAATTTGGTCGATAAATGGTAGAGGGAAATGATCCTTACGGGTGGCATCATTTAATTTCCGATAGTCGATGCACATCCGCCAACCCGTAACAGTACGAGTTGGGATCAATTCGTTATTTTCGTTCGCAACTACCGTAACACCACCTTTCTTTGGCACGACTTGTACTAGGCTAACCCAAGTACTGTCCGATATCGGGTAGATGATTCCCGCGTCCAGAAGTTTTATAACTTCGGCCTTAACGACTTCTTTCATGTTAGGGTTTAGCCGTCGTTGAGGCTGGACTGAATTTCGGGAATTATCTTCGAGAAATATTTTATGAGTGCAGAAAGATGGGTTTATACCCTTAATGTCCGATAATTGCCACGCAATTGCGTGGCGGTGCTTTCTTAAGACTATAGTCAACTCAGAAATTTCTGAGTTGCTAAGATCGGATGAAATGATGACGGGTAGCTTAGACTCTTTTTCCAAAAACAAGTATTTAAGGTGAGGGGGGAGTTGTTTCAACTCTAATTCGGGTGGTTCTTCATAAGAAGTCTTGATTTTTAATTTTTCTAAAAATAATGGTTCGGGTGGTGTGGGGTGAGAGACTTCTTCTTCATCGCAAAAGATCTCTACGGGCTCGGAATCACTATTCGCCGATGAAACTAACTCGAGGGATGAATCGAACTCACAACACTCTTCTAAGTAAAAACATGAATCGTCATTTTCTAGCGTGTTCCGCATCGAGGAATTTATGCCGAAAGTAACTTCATCGTCTCCAACCCGTAGGAGGAGCTTTCCGTTACTTACGTCGATAATAGCGCGGGAGGTGGCAAGGAAGGGGCGGCCGAGTATGAGGGGTACTTCGGCATCCTCTTCGATGTCAAGAATGACAAAATCCACCGGGAAGATGAATTTGTCAACCTTGACGAGCACGTCCTCCACTATTCCTATCGGATATTTTAAAGAACGATCCGCTAATTGGATACTCATTCGAGTGGGCCTTGGATTTCCTAGACCTAACTTTTTGAACAAAGAAAACGGCATAAGGTTGATGCTTGCTCCAAGATCCGCTAAGGCGTGTTTTACTAACGAATTGCCAAAAAGACATGGGATGGAAAACCGTCCCGGGTCATTTGCTTTTTTCGGCAATTTGTTGAGTACAACCGCGGAGCATTCTGCGTTTAAAGAAATATGCGAAATATCTTCTAACTTTTTTTATTGGAGAGCAACTCCTTAAGATATTTCGCATATTTAGGCATTTGTGAGATAGCCTCGCAGAAAGGAACATTAATATGGATTTGTTTTAAAACATCTAAAAACTTTTTATAATTTTTTTCGGTGCTTTCATTTTTAAATTTCGATGGATACGGAATATTAGAAGTAGGAGCACGCGGATTTAAAATAGAAGAGTGCGGAGCTATCGTAGCGGGCAAATTCGAAGATGAATTAAAAGTAGGAGGAGGAGGAGAGGAAATTACCTTGGGTTCGTCCTATTTTTGAACCACCTCCTTCCCGCTTCGGAGTGTAATCGCGTGCGCGCTCTCCTTTGGATTTTGCTCGGTGTTCCCCGGTAGTGCTCCTTGTTGACGCTCAGAAATCATCTTTGCGAGTTGGCCCACTTGATTCTCTAAATTTTTGATTGATCCGGTAAGGTTTCGGATGTTCGTTTCATTTGTAGCAACATATTTTGCAAAAACCTCTTCAATCGGAGAGAGTTTTTGCTGTTGCGGTGGAAAACCGGGTGGATTATAATTTTGAGAAATCAAATTTTGAGGCGGAGTTAAGTTAAGAAGTTGATTAGGGGGAGGTTGATTTAAATTCATAGGACGCTGAGCATTTCCTTCGTTGCTCCATGAGAAATTCGGATGATTCCTATAACCCGCATTGTAGGTGTTATTATACGGAGCGGTGTTCGGGTTATAGGAAGGCCGAGGTGGATTTCCCATGTAGTCAACATGTTCTTCAATTAAAACGTTATTGGCCCAAGGAGGAGTGGTGGAGGAAGCAGACATCTCCGCCACTTGCTTTGTTAAGCGCTCAACTTGTAAAGCCAAATTTGCGTTTGCGTCTATTTCAAAAATTCCGGCCGGCTTATTAGGCCGCGCTCGGGGCATGTTCCATTGATACGCATTTGTGGCCATCTCTTCGAAAAGCTCTTGAGCGGCGATCGGGGTTTTATTATTTAATGTCCCCCCGGCGGCCGCATCAATCATTTGCCTCGTTTGGAGATTTAAGCCATTATAAAAAACTTGCACTTGTTGCCAAGTGGCAAGTGCATGGTGAGGGCATAGACGCAAAAGCTCCTTGAAGCGCTCCCATGTGTCATAGAAAGTCTCCGAGTCGATTTGCATGAACGATGCAATATCCGTGCGCAATTTAGCGGTCTTTGAAGGCGGGAAATATTTATTAAGAAATTTTTCCGCCATTTCAGCCCATGTAGTGATGGATCCCCTAGGTAGGGAGCCCAGCCACTGCTTGGCCTTAGACCGCAAAGAAAAAGGAAAAAGATGTAATCGAATGGCGTCATCGGTGACGCCATTGATCTTAAAAGTGTCGCAAATTTCAAGAAAGTAAGAGATATGTGAATTTGGATCCTCGTCCGGTTGACCATCAAAGGTCACCGATTGTTGCACCATTTGTATAATGCTGGACTTGATCTCAAAATTATTGTTCGCCACCGTGGGGCGAACAATACTCGATTGTGTGCCTTCCAAATTCGGCCGCGCATAATAGGACATGGTCCGTTGCGCGTCCTCATTAGGATTTGGGTCGTTAAGATTAGGAGGATTAAGATTATGATCCATATTTGCTGCGTTAGTGTCCCTGATCGACTCTTCGGATTCTATTTGATTTCCCTGATCACGAGAACGGCGGTGCCTAAAAAGGGTTCGCTCGATCTCCGGATCAAAAGGAAGAATCGAAGTGCTACCTCGGGTCATACACTAAAAAGAGAAGAAAGGAAGAAGAAAAACTAAAAATATTTCTTTTTTCTTTTTGAAAGTTAGAAAAAGCAAACTAAAATAGAAAGAAGCATGATAAAATTAATAGCTAGCCTCTTTTCAAAATATCTACGCAAGGTCCCCGGCAACGGCGCCAAAAACTTGATATGAAATTTGCATGCGCGGATTTTAGATTTTTAGTGAAAGGTTGAGATTTTCTCCAAAACTATATCCGATAAAGGCAAGTGTACCTTATCGTCTATAGTATAGGATATTTAGGAATATCAAGGTCGTATTCCACGGGGGGCGTTGATTACTTCTACTTCGAGGAAAATCACTATTATTTTATCGACGAAAATTTGAGGTGGTTTGTTTTCGCTTAACTAAAATTAAAACTAAATTCAAACTAAATGAAAAGCTTGAACATTGCATGAAAAGAAAGAGAAATTGACATTGCATAAAAAAAAGAACATTACTAAGGAGAGAAGA
Source organism: Dactylorhiza incarnata (assembly GCA_033032865.1). Taxonomy (NCBI): domain Eukaryota; kingdom Viridiplantae; phylum Streptophyta; class Magnoliopsida; order Asparagales; family Orchidaceae; genus Dactylorhiza; species Dactylorhiza incarnata. Next base: position 9,403,261 of record JAWHQI010000009.1, on the reverse strand, counting down.
ATTTAACCTTGCATGAAAAGGAAGAAATTACTTAAGGAGAAAAAGAACATGAAAGAGAAAACTAATTTTATTGAAAATCAAAGAACTATTACAAGCCTTAAATTAAGAGTGCAAGGCTAAGGAAAATGAAAGTTGCAAGCTTAAGAAAACTAGTACACGAAAGTTACACTACAACATTGCATGAAAAGGGAAGGAGGAGAACATGAAAGCCTTAAGAAACATGAACATTAACTTGAAAAACTCACTCTCAGCTCTAACAGCACCTCCCCATCTCCAAATTTCTGAACCCTGGACTCAAGGAGAGCCTCTGAATTTATAGGCAAAATTTTCAAGTTACACGCCCTCGGTCACGGGCGTGTCCAAGGGCGTGTAATCACTATAACATTGGATCTGGCAGCGGCGTGGGCTTGGCGTGTCGGCGGCAAAAAAGTTGGACATTACACGCCCGTGTAACATGGTCACGGGCGTGACTTTGGACATGTGCATTAAATGCGGCGTGGGCTGGAATTCGGCGCGGCGGTAGAGCAGGGATCACGCTGGAAAGTCACGGGCGTGACATGTGGGTCACGGGCGTGACTTAGGTTGACTTCTCGACAGCATCTCCTCGTCTCGACGGCGGCTCCACGTGGATGATTCTAAGATTACACGCCCCCGGTCACGGGCGTGACTTTGGGTCACGGGCGTGACCTGGGGCGTGACTTGGTGTGGACTGGTTCAAACAGTGCGGTATCGACTCTGGACTGATCTTCAGCTTACACGCCCTTGGTCACGGGCGTGACCGAGGGCGTGACATGCCATTTTTCCCGATTTGTCCCAAAAATCTGCAAATATCGAAATTAAGCTAAGTTAGAATCAAAATTACAAAAAGATGTACTTATAACCTAAATTTGACATAAAATAGAGAATTCATATTAAATATTTACAAGATTTTCTATTAAAAAGTTATAGAAATGGAGAAGAGAGAGGGGAAGGCAAGGGGGCGGCGGCTTGGAGCAAGCCTTGGCCGAAATCCTCCTTAGGGGGGGGGGGGAGCTTTTTAGGGTTCACAATCTAATCTATTCATTTCTCATAAAAGGCTCCTTTAAATAGGAGTTTACAAACACCATCCAACCATCCAAAATTGAGATGAAATCTCATCAACCCGGATGGTTAAATGCACACCATATAAAATGTCTATTAGCACACCCAAAATAAGAAACATGCCGGAATTTAAATATTACAATTTTAAAAGGACGGAAATAAATATAAAACTAAAGCAAGATAATAAAAAGGCTTTAAGCATCCTTTGCGCGACGCGGGCGGAGGTTATAATGTTGACTTCCGGGGCGCCGAAAGTCCTTATGTTGTAACATCTCCAAGTCATCCACATGTGGGGGAAGTGGTGCGGCATCAATCCTCCCCCCCCCCCCCCCCTCAACTTCACGTATCACCAATGCGTGGTCCAAGAGGAAACGGTGGAGAAGAGCGGCATCTAGTCTTTGAAGCTCGGACTCAAGCACCCAAGAGTCATCGGAAGGTGGACGATCCCGCCATCGAATGAGGAAGCGGCGAGTATCACCATCAGTAGTAGTAACGGGCTCCATGTCCAAAATCCTGTCAGGGCAAGAAAAGGTTTTGGGAAACCTTGGAAACATGTCAGCATTAGGAATAAGATGTGACTCACCATCCGGCGGTATACCTGTGGAAAGCATGGAAGAGAGATCATCCGACCTACCACTCCCCAACCCATTAGAATCATTTGTGGAAGGAGAAGACGACATAGAAGACAACTCTTGTGGAGGCGGAACAAACATCGTCAAATCCGAAACGTTGAAAATGGGTGAGACACTCCAATCAGAAGGCAAATCCAAAACAAAAGCATTCTCTCCTATATTCTTCAAAATCAGGAACGGGCCGGCTCGCCTCGGTGCTAATTTCTTAACGGTGCCAGATGGCATTCGTTCGGGAACTAAGTGGACTAAAACTTGGTCGCCGACTTTAAAGTTGGATGCTCTCCTATTTTGGTTTGCATGTGTTTGATAGGCGTCATATTGAGAGGTCAAGGTCGCCCGAATATGTGCATGTAGATCATGAATGTGTTGGGCAAAAGATTGTGCGAATTGACTGGCCTTATACGACGGTGGTAGTGGGACCAAGTCAAGGGGCACTGGAGCATTATACCCGTGAACAACCTCGTTGGGAGACATACCCGTGGATCGGTTCTTGGAATTATTATAAGCCAATTGAGCGTGGGGAAGAAGTAAGTCCCATGTGCCTTTATGGTCACCCACAAGGCACCTAAGAAGATTTCCCAAGCTTCTATTGACCACCTCTGTTTTCCTATCCGTTTGTGGGTGGTAGGCGGCAGAGAATAGCAATTTAGTGCCCATTAGAATCCACAACGTCTTCCAAAAATAACTTGTAAATTTCACGTCCCTATCCGACACAATAGTGTTAGGCACCCCACGATGGCTAACGACATTTTGAAAATACAGCTTGGCAATATGAGATGCATCGTTGGTCTTGCTACAAGGGATAAAATATGCCATCTTGGAGAACCTATCTACAACAACGAATATAGAGTCGTGTCGGTGAAACGTGGGGGGAAGGCCTAGAACGAAATCCATGCTCACGTCTTCCCAAGGTTTGGATGGAATAGGTAACGGTGTATACAAGCCAACATTGGTCTTCGAGCCTTTGGAGACTTGACACGTTCGGCAACTGCTCACTACACGTCCGACCATGACCTTAAGTTTTGGCCAATAAAACTTCTCCTCTACGAGCACAATAGTCTTGTCACGCCCGAAGTGGCCACTCAAACCGCCGCTATGCAGCTCCCAAATGATGTGTAGACGTAGGGAAGATTGTGGGATGCATTGCTTCCCGTGCCCAAAGAGATAACCGTCCCTAATAGTGAAGGCCGAAATAGTGGTGGGGGAGTTGTCCTGTGCGGATAGGTACAACTCCTGGAAATCCGGGCACGTGGCGTACTCATCTTTAATGCGCTCGAACCCAATGACATGCACCTTCATGGTAGAAAGGAAAAGGGTGAGGCGGCTAAGCGCATCGGCGACTCGATTCTCCGAACCCTTAAGGTGCTTAATATTAAACGTGTATTCTTGAAGGAACGCAACCCACTTCGCGTGCCGTGGGCTGATCTTATGAATTCCGTTTATGAATGTCAACGCATCATGGTCAGAAAGGAGCACAAATTCCTTGGACAGAAGATAATGCCTCCAATGATGCAAACACCTCACAATCGCATAGAACTATCGGTCGTAGTTAGAATAATTAAGCTTTGCGCCCGCCAACTTCTCACTAAAATAACTAATAGGGTGGCCCTCTTGACTTAGGACTCCTCCTATCCCTACCCCAGACGCATCACAAGTAACCTCAAAGACCTTGGTGAAGTCAGGGAGACGTAACACCGGTGCTTCGGTCATGAGTTGTTTGATCCGAAGGAAGGCAAAAGTAGCAGACTTCGACCACGCAAACTCTCCCTTTTTCATACAATCAGTAATTGGTGCCATGATGCTACTAAAGTCTCGTATAAAATGACGATAAAATGTAGCTAACCCATGGAAACTACGCACCTCTCGAATACTAGTCGGCTCTGGCCAATCCATAATCACCTGGACCTTCCCGGGGTCTACTCGTATACCTTCGGTCCCAACAATATAACCTAAGAATTCTACCTCAGAGACTTGAAAAGTGCACTTCTTAAGGTTCAGATAAAGAGTTTCCTTCCGAAGGGTGGAAAGAACTATACGCAGATGTGAGACGTGATCGGCGGGGGTGGTACTATAGATAAGGATGTCGTCAAAGTAGACAACCACGAACTTCCCCATATAAGGCTGGAAGACATGAGTCATCATCCTGGAGAACGTGCTTGGGGCGTTGGATAACCCAAAAGGCATCACAAGCCACTCATACAGTCCATCCATGGACTTAAACGCTGTCTTCCACTCGTCTCCCTCACGGATCCTGATCTGGTGGTAACCACTCCGCAAATCTAGCTTGGAAAAGATGGTGGCACCCGCTAGGACATCGAGGAGATCATCTAACCGTGGGATTGGAAATCTATACTTGATGGTGATTTTGTTGATAGCACGGCTATCAACACACATCCTCCACGAACCATCCTTCTTGGGGGCAAGAAGGGCTGGAACAGCACATGGGCTCAAACTAGCCCGAATGAATCCTTTCTTCAGCAAGTCCTCTATCTGGACTTGTAACTCCTTGTGGGCATCGGGAGGGAGTCTATAGTGGGGCTGATTGGGTAGGGATGACCCAGGGATAAGATCTATAGCATGTTGTATATCCCTAAGTGGGGGTAACGACGACGGAAGCTCGTCGGGGTAAACATCCCTATACTCATCTAGCAAGGCTCGCAACTCTCTAGGCAACCCATCTAACGTGCTCGAATCAGTCTTCGTACTCATAAGAACTAACGCATACATCACTCCATCTAAAAATTGGTCCCTCACAAACTCCTTCCTGCCTACTAGACTCAACGTCTTCCTCTCGACCGGGACAGTGGTGTCCTTAGGTAACGCAATTGGTTCCTTCGGAACGGTCGGGCTCAAAGTAACGGTCTTACCCTTAAATTTAAACTCATAGGAGTTGGCCCGGCCATAATGTGTCACATCACGGTCATAGAGCCAAGGGCGGCCTAATAACACATGGCATGCGTCCATCGGTAATACGTCACACCATATCTCATCCGTGTATGATCTGATCGAGAGGGGAACTAGGCATCGCTTGGTAACTGGGACAGTGACCTTGTTGATCCAAGCTACTTGATACGGGGTCGGGTGTGGCTCCGTGGTCAAGGTCATACGTGTGACGGCGTTCTCAGAAAAACGACGTTTACACAACTTCCACTATCGATAATCAGCTTACATAACTTCTCACCACTCCTAAAGATCAGGGAAAATATGCTCGTCCTCTTCCAATCATCTAAGGGACGAGGGGTGGTCAAGATACATCGCATCACTCCTAAGTAGCGTTCGTCCTCCAAATCACTTGGGACTCCCTCAGGGTCATCCTCCTCCCTAGCCTCATAAACTAGGTAGGCGGGGTCGGCCTCCGCATCCAACAGGGCTATGGCTCGGGTTTTTGTAGGACACTCAAAGGCGTAGTGGCCCTGAATCCCGCAAGCATAACATGTGGTGTTAGCCTTGCTAACCTTTCCTATGGGGATACGCTCACTCGTGGGATTCCTAGAGTTCCTCGCAGTAATCACTACCGATCTAGACTCGGCGGTCTTAGGCTTTCCCTTATCGTGGGTGGTAGATGAAGATGCTCCAACTATGGTCAAGCTCTTCGTACGGGAGTAACGAGAGTGGGCCTTAGAAGCCAGATGCTTTTCATTGTCAAGAGCGGCATTGAATGTCGTATTCAGATCTGTGTGGCCATATCTTAATAGCTTCCTCTGAATGTCAGGGTGGAGCCCCTTACGAAATCGAGATAGCGTAACCTCAGGAATCTCTCGAAGATCACAACGCACCATACGGTCTTTCAGCTCGCCCATATACTCAGCCACCGAGTTTGAGCCTTGCCGAAGGGTGGCTAGCTCATCGAACATTTGGGTTCGGTGGTAGGCGGGGACGTATTGGTCAGTGAGTAAGTTCTTCATCACCGGCCATCCAATGGGTGGGACTCCCTGCCCGGCTCCTAGCCTACGTTCTTCATTCAGCCAATACGTTTTCGCTCGACCCGTTAGCTTCATCCTGACAACCTGGACCTTTTGGGGATCCGTAAGATGGTGTCATTCAAAATAACATTCAATATCCACTACCCAAGTAAGGAAAATCTGGGGATCTCCCAAACCATCGTAAGTGGGGGCGTCGATCTTAATGGCTCTAGTGATGTCAGTGTCACGATCCGGATGACGTCCACGAGGAGGGGCTCGAGGATAGCCTTCATCCGAATCCGAATCATGAACCCGTTGTTGCGGATTAGGCAACTCATCATTAGCCGGTGGGGGTGGAGTTCTCCTTTGATTCAACAGAATCTGGTTTAACATGGTCCTAATCTCCGTCATCTCACCACGTAGCTCTTCTATAGCCTCCGTGTTAGGATCTACTTGATCGTTCACTGCCATCCTAGAGGTGGAAGGTAACTCTACGGAGTACTCCGTGCCTAATCTCGTGCGCATGCAAGTTTAGACAACTAGAAGGAAAATGAATTTTTTTTTGACGGACCTAATGAGAGCGAATGAAAATTTTTTAGTTTTAAAGTTGCTGGAAATAATCTCAGGAAGCTACAGAAAAAAAATCAGATTTTTTTGACAAGTTTTGAAATTTTTTTTATTTTTTTTTATTTTTTACTAAATGCAGACCAATCCGAAAAAATTCAGATTTGTGACCGAGCAACGACCGCACCGGCAAATCTAGGGAAAGGATGGTGTCGAGATAGAACTCGACACAACCTAGCTCTGATACCAAATTGATGCAGCGGTGTCTCCTAATTGAGATCTACACGGACTACACTCCAACTCGCCACGATCACACGATGAACTACCGCACTTACACAAGCATTCTATCGCTCACATATGTTGACATTCGCATCATAATATCAAACAAAAATAAAGAGGAACGATCGACTCTAAAACAGCGGTCAAAAGAGAGTCGACATAGTTCCCAAATCAACACAAAGATTGCTACTCTTTTAGAGAACAAGACCTAGGCTATAGGCCAAGATCCGTTCAAGCAAACGAGACCCACACGGTCCGGACACGAAGAACGCGGGAAACCGATCTCAAGTTCAGAAAAATACCAACGATCGATATTCAAAATCGCGGAGAACACGATGGTTCTTTCTCCACAAACTAAAGAAAGAAGCACTTTAAGGTTTAGAGATTACCCAACCCAGAAAATGAAAACACACTTGATAAATGTGGGAGAATCACTCTCTCCACGATTTCCACCGGCGTCGCACCGTATGGATCCTTCGGAGTCACACCGAGGGGCTGCCTTCTTTCTTCCTTGGAGTCGCACCAAGAAACCACGCCGGAGACACCCAAGAGAGGGGAGGCCGAAATGGAGAAGAGAGAGGGGAAGGCAAGGGCGCGGCGGCTTGGAGCAAGCCTTGGCCGAAATCCTCCTTAGGGGGGGGGGGAGCTTTTTAGGGTTCACAATCTAATCTATTCATTTCTCATAAAAGGCTCCTTTAAATAGGAGTTTACAAACACCATCCAACCATCCAAAATTGAGATGAAATCTCATCAACCCGGATGGTTAAATGCACACCATATAAAATGTCTATTAGCACACCCAAAATAAGAAACATGCCGGAATTTAAATATTACAATTTTAAAAGGACGGAAATAAATATAAAACTAAAGCAAGATAATAAAAAGGCTTTAAGCATCCTTTGCGCGACGCGGGCGGAGGTTATAATGTTGACTTCCGGGGCGCCGAAAGTCCTTGTGTTGTAACATCTCCAAGTCATCCACATGTGAGGGAAGTGGTGCGGCATCACTTGGAGGATGAGGTGGACGGGGCCTCGGGAAAGCATTCCTTCGGGGGAGGGGTGATTTTGGTAAGCCCCAAGGGACGAGGATCGAGCAGGCCATCAATATTCATTATCCTCTCACCAACAACCAGGCGGAGTACGAGGCAATAGTGGTGGGCCTACGACTAGACCAGGAATTAGGAGTGTCGGGTGTGGAGGTCTCGATGGACTCCATGGTGGTGGCTTGCCAGGTTAGGGGGAGTTCGAGGTGAAGAAGTTGAGTCTTCAGCGATACCTGGAAAAGGTCAAGGGCTCATAGGGCAGTTCCAGACCTTCTCGATCCATCACGTGCCAAGGGAGGAGAGTGCCACGGTGGACCTCCTGGACAAGTTCGGTCCCAGGGCAGGGGGGACGGTGTCAGACCTTTTCCGGCCATCCATCGAGTAGGGTGAGCTAATGGAGGTGGACCAGCGGGCATCATGGATGGATCCCTTTATCACCTTCTTGACATCGGGAAAGTTCCCTGAAGGGGAGGTGGATAAGCGGCGCTTCAGGTATAAATCGACATATCATTCCTTGCAAACAGGAGGACTATACAGAAAAACACTCTCGGGACTCCTATCCCAATGCGTATCATAGGAGGAGGTCCCAAGGGTCCTGAAGGAGATCCACTCAGGAAAGTGTGGCAGCCACTCCGGAAGCTGATCCTTGGAGGGGAGAGTGTTGAGGCAAGGCTACTTTTGGCCTACACTCGGCAAGGATTCAGCGGAGTTCACAAAGAAGTGTTCAAAGTTCCAGTTGTTCGCTCCTCTCCAGCTCCTGCCAGCCCAAAGGCTTCGGTCCATCATAGGGCCTTGGCCCTTTGCAGCTGAAGAAGGTTGACGCGGCCGGAAGAGGAGTCGTAGTAGGAAAGCTCATTGCTAACTGGGAGGGGCCGTATATTGTAGACGAGGCGCTCAAGTCAATAGGGTACTACCTCCGAGAGGTGGATGGGGTACTCCTTGACCTGGCCAGGAGCGGGGATGACCAAAAATGATTATATCCTTGAAGTTTTTTGTAATTGACTTGTTATATGTTCTAATCTCAATATATTGGTTTGGAAGTTCTTTGTAAGCAGGTGTCCCCAAATTTTTGGTGCTGGAGTGCCCCAGATCGATTCCGCTGTCGGGCTCTCATAAACGGTGGGTCAGGTTGATCTCTGGAGAGGCTGGCAAGGTGGAAAGTTGTTGGTGCTGGAGTTCCCCAGATCGATTCCGCTGCCGGGATCTCATAGATGGTGGGTCAGGTTGATCTCTAGAGAGGCTGGCAAGGTGGAAAGTTTTTGGTACTGGAATGCCCTAGATCGATTTCGCTGTCGGGCTCTCGTAGACGGTGGGCCAGGTTGATCTCTGGAGAGGCTGGCAAGGTGGAATGTTTTTGGTGCTAGAGAGCCCCAGATCGATTCTGCTGTCGGGCTCTCATAGATGGTGGGTCAGGTTGATCTCTAGAGAGGCTGGCAAGGTGGAAAGTTTTTGGTGCTGGAGTGCCCCAGATCGATTCCGCTGCCGGGCTCTCATAGACGGTGGGTCAGGTTGATCTCTGGAGAGGCTGGCAAGGTGGAATGAAGTTATGAACTTTTTAACATTCTTATCTCCCAAAGACCCCGCTACTATAGTTCGTGCGACTACCCATCCTACGATGAACTTGGATTTAAAATTTTATAATGAATTAGCGGGTGTTCCAAGAAGTCTTAGCTCACCCAAACATGATGACTTGGTGTTAACCGACCTACTTAGGTCCATTCACTATATTGTCGCCGCACCCGTTGGAGAATCCCGCATAGAACTAAATTTGGATTTAGGAGACACTTCCCCTGAACGGATGCCAAATGGCATCATAGAAATCAAAGTCAGTAGGGTACCCAATTATCGCGGAGTAATTATATTCTTGGAGAGTTTTGCTGGTCACGTAAAAATTGTTGCTGAGAGGGGCCCAAACCCCATTTTTAACGATCTGAATTGCTTTTCACTTTTCCTAATTCCACTGCATCATGCTTCCTTCTCGTTCCCCTCCACTAAAACTTCCGTTGGGTTGAGAGGTGAGTTGGGTAATTTGTTATTCACTGCATTGGTGTTCTCTGGAGGTATGGATTTTATTGATAGTGCTGCATTTTCTCCTTCATTTTCCCATGCCTTGATCAAGGTCCCCGAGACCTCTTTTGTTCTTGACAGGAAGCTTGGAGGGGCACTCTTGCCTGGACCTACACCCGACTGTACCGATTCACCTGGGGTGAGTCTTTTCGAGCGGGGGAGGATTGATGGGGACCATCCCTTCATTCCCTCTCTTTCCCTTACTGTTGCTGTTGAAGACCCCTTCCTATTCTGGGTCGGGACTACTACTGATTATCCGTTGATGCGGAGGACATGGATGAAAGGGACAGATGCTGTTAGGAACACTATGTGGAAGAAGACTTCTGTTGCAGCAAAGTACTTGGAGCCGCCACCTCCGGACGAGAACGAGCCTACACCGTTTGTTGCTACGGATGGCCCTCCACCTCTTTATTGGACGAGACTCGATGCTGATTTGGAGCCACACTTGCCGATGAGGAATGATGATGAAGATGTCAAGGACCCCCCTTGAGCCTTATTCGGCGCCCGGACACTCTCTTTTTAATTCACTACTAGAAAAATGAGTTTTAGCTACACATTTTTTTGTCAGGGTCCAAAAACCGTGGCTAATACATTGGTATTAGCCACGATTACAAAAACTGTGGCTAATAGTTATATTTTAGCCAGGGTTGCAAAAAGTGTGGCTAATACTTGTGTATTAGCCATGAAAAACTATGATCGTGGCAAAAACTTAGAATATTTGCCAAGATATATTTTAGAAAGAAACTTAGGTGCGCAACTCTCACCTAATAATAGGTGGGGGAGAAATACAACCGTATGATCTTAGATCGGACGGTATATAAAATACTGACATTATTGATTATTTATAAATACAGATGTATTTAGGAAAATACAAGAAAATACAACCGTATGATCTCTGATCAACGGCTTAGATGAGCTCCCTCTCACCTATTATTAGGTGAGAGATACTCACAAAAAAAAATTTCATTAATTTTATGGCAAATACAAACCCTATGGCCACGGCAAATCGCAATCTTCATTTAACGCGCACCAAAACATATCTGGCGCTCACATATCGTGACGCTCACTCTCCTTTCCCCATTTCCTCCCTTCTCATTCCCGAAATCTTTCTCGTTCTCCTCTTCCACGCAGCCATCGCGCGGCTCTACCAGACATCCCCGCCCCCTTCTCCTCCATTTTCGCATCAAACCAGATCTATGGCACCTCTCAGATATCTTCTCTGGCGCCTCTCAGATACCAGGTATACAAACCCTTTCTCGTTTAGGGCAGGGGCGGACCCAGTCAAAATCACGCTCCACAGAGACCTCGCTCAGTCGGACCTCACCCTCTCTTCGATTTCATTGGCTCACCTGACGTCGACAACCGATCTTCGCATCCTCTTCCTTCGCCTTCATCAAGGATCGACGATTGCCTTCGTCGTGTTCAGAAATTGTTCCGGTAAAAATATCTTTCTCCCCTACTCTTTGATTTTTCTTGTTTAGGTTTTATCAACTATGAAAGAAGTGAAGTTTCAAATTTTTTGTTGGTTTTGCAAGTCTCTTCCTCTTCCGCTCCATGCATACATATATATAAATGATGCACTTTCATTTTAACACCTTAGTGGTTGAGCACTGCCATCTTAACTAGTTATGGATGGGATTATTTATCTCATCACATTCTTGCATATATTTCTCCAAGCTTATTGACTAGAAGAGTGCTAGATTTTATGTTGTATACCTAAGCTTATGAAATCAATCCCTTCCATTACTAAGAATGCAAATTTTTTCAAATCACTTTTAATGTGACAAATATATGGACCAGGACTTTTGAAGAGTTTGAAGTGTTTGCATGAATTTTGAAGATGTTATATGAGTTAACATTTATGAGTATATATATAAAGACTTTATATGATGTAGTCTCATGTTTTTTAGAGAGTTTCCATAGCCGTCTCCCTTCACTCAAGCTAGTTCGTTCAGTAGTTTTCCGCGTCCAGTAGATACTGCCCAAGCTTATTTTATGATGTTTGACACATTTTCAGGGGATGCCAAGGCCAATAGTGTTTCCTATTGATGATTTTCACAAGAAGCCTGCAAGTTAGGTTTGGAGGTTATATGTGCACACACGTGCATATATGAACTGTCAATTTTGGATCCCAATCCCCAAACTGTAGGCAACTTGAATAACTTGATGAGTGTACTAACGTTAAAGAAGAGAACTTTTGTATTGATTAACTAGGTGAACTTAAAAATGAGCTGCTCAATTTTATAGATTGTTGTGAAGCTTTGTGAGATTCTTTGTAATGGTTGTGTATATGGGTTTTAGGAGATATTCTATATTTTTCACTTATGACAAATAAAAAGAGAATCCATGTTTAAAATTAAATTTTTGTTTTTGCTTAATTGATTTATTCTTTGAAGTGAAACTCTAACACAGTAATATAATTTTGATAAATTGAGCATCCAATATAGATTTGGTGGTACACTGTTTGAGTATTATTAGTTATGGTATAATTTCCTCATGTTCTCTACCTGATATTAGTTTGACCTATTGCTGGAAACTGTTTTGATTCACATCTTACTGTCTATTGTTGGCAACTGTTTTGATGTAGGTTTGAATTTGGGAGATCATGATGCTGCAATCATTGATATTAACCAATATGACAGGGAATACATGAAGATGGATATACTACAACATGAAGAGACCTTCAGACATCAGGTATACAACAACAACAACAACACTCAAGCCTTTATCCCACCATAGTGGGGTCGGCTATATGGATCCTCTGTCGCCATTGCGCCCTATCTTTAAGCATAGTCTCATTAATGCCTAAGTACATCATGTCTTTCTTTATAGTTTCATTCCAAGTCTTTTTGGTCTACCCCTCCCCCGTTTAACATGTCTAGTGACTAAACTCTCACAACGCCTAACAGGTGCCTCTAATGATCTCCTATGTACATGTCCAAACCATCTTAAACGAGCTTCTCGCATCTTCTCTACAATTGGCGCCACTCCTATCTTATCCCTAATAAATTCATTCCTAATTTTATCCAGTCTCGTGTGACCACACATCCACCTAAGCATTCTCATCTCCGCGACTCCCATTTTTTGCTCGTGTACACCATTCACTGCCCAACACTCAGAACCGTAGAGCATTGCAGGCCTAATTGCAGTATGGTAAAACTTGCCTTTAAGTTTTAGTGGTACTTTACGATCACATAGGATCCCAGACGCGCCTCTCCACTTCAACCAACCTGCTTGGATTCTATGAATCACATCTTTATCTACACCTCCATCTTTTTGAATTATCGATCCCAGATATTTAAAGCACTCACTGCGGGAAATATCTTGGTCACCCAATTTAATGACGGAGTCATCTGACCTTCTTGCACTACTAAATTTAAGCTCTATATACTCTGTCTTTGTCCTGCTCAACCTAAAACCCTTCTTTTCTAAAGTGTCTCGCCAAGATTCCAGTTTCGCGTTTACACCCTCGCGCGTCTCATCGACCAAAACAATATCATCTGCAAATAATAAACACCAAGGTATTGCTTGCTGGATATGTCCGGTGAGCTCATCTAAGATAAGGGTAAAGAGGTAAGGGCTTAAAGCTGACCCTTGATGTAAGCCAACAGCGATAGGGAATTCCTGTGTTAATCCTCCAGATGTCCTCACCCTGGTCACTGAATTTGTATACATATCTTTGATTACGTCAATGTATGATACATTTACACCTTTCTTTTCTAAGACTCTCCACAAGACCTCTCTTGGAACCCTATCATACGCCTTCTCCAGATCGATAAACAACATATGCAAATCTTTTTGTCTTTCCCGATAGTTGTCAATGAGTCTCCTCAAGAGATGTATAGCTTCCATGGTTGACCTCCCTGGCATGAATCCAAATTGATTCTCTGAGATGCTAGTCTCTCGTCTAACTCGTCTCTCTATTACTCGTTCCCATAGTTTCATAGTATGACTCATTAATTTAATTCCCCTGTAATTGACACAATTTTGTATATCTCCTTTGTTCTTATACAAAGGTACCAAAATACTTTCTCTCCATTGGTCTGGCATCCTTTTTGTCTTCAGTATCTTATTGAAGAAACTTGTAAGCCATACAATTCCTTCCCTCCCTAAGCATTTCCATAATTCAATGGGTATATCGTCTGGTCCAACCGCCTTTCCATTTTTCATCTTCTTCAGAGCGTCATCTATCTCTGATGCTTGAATTTTACGATAAAAAGTTATGTCTCTATACTCCTCCGATTTACTTAACTCTTCCAAGTTCAGTTCATTATCTTTTCCTTCATTGTATAGTTGATAAAAGTATCTTTTCCATCGCTCCTTAATAGCCACATCATCCGTCAAAACCGTATCTATTTCATCTTTTATGCATTTAATTTGGCTTAAATCTCTTGTCTTCCTCTCTCTAGCTCGAGCAATTTTATATATATCGCGCTCTCCATCTTTGGTATCTAGTCGTTTGTAAAATTTTTCATAAGCTTGACTTCTTGCTTTACCTACTGCATTTTAGCTTCTTTCTTGGCGACTTTATACTTTGTGTCAAGTTTTCATCATTCCTACAAGCATATAATGTTTTGTAGCTGACCCTCTTGGCCCTCACTTTGTCTTGCACTTCCTTTTTCCACCACCAAGATTCTTTTTGTGGGGGCGCGCGACCTTTTGACTCTCCAAGTACGTTCTTTCCACTTATCCTTAAATGAGAAGACATAACTTCCCATGCGACACTAGGATCAACATACGGATCATCAACTAGTCGTTCTATAACTGCTGCCTTGAAAACAACCTGTTTTTCCTTCATCAAGTTCCACCACCGAATTTTTGGCAACACTTTTGTCTTTCTCTTAAAGTTACTATATTTAATTTGCACATCCAGCACCACTAGCCTATGTTGCGTTGTCAAACTTTCTCCTGGTATGACTTTGCAATCCTTACAAATCTTTTTATCCATTTTGCGAGTCATAAAATAGTCAATTTGTGACTTATTTTGTCCGCTCTTGAACGTAATTAAGTGTTCTTCCCTCTTTATGTAAAACGTATTTGTCACAATTAGCTCATGTGCTATGGCAAAGTCTAGAATGGTTCTTCCTTCTTCATTTCTTTCTCCATACCCAAATCCTCCATGAACATCTGTATAATCCGTATTTTGCTTCCCTACATGTCCATTTAAGTCTCCTCCAATGAAAATTTTCTCGCTTTGTGGGATTTCTCTTACCAAATCATCTAAGTCTTCCCAAAATTGTACTTTAATAGCTTCATTTAATCCTACTTGTGGCGCATAAGCACTAATTACATTAATAGTTTCCTTTCCTACGATTAATTTAAGAGCTAAGATTCTATCACCTTTTCTGCTTACCCCAACAACTCCATCCCTCCAAGTAGTATCTACAATAATATCTACTCCATTTCTTGTTTTATTTTTTCCTGTGTACCATAATTTAAAACCTGAATTATCTAGAAATTTAGCTTTCTCACCCACCCATTTAGTCTCTTGCAGACATAAAATATTTATCTTTCTCCTAAACATTGTATCCACTACTTCCATCGCTTTTCCCGTTAGCGTACCTATATTCCAACTTCCAAACCTAAGTCGATCACAAATCCTACGATCAACTTTTCTAGGACGCCTAATATGTGAGGGCTCTTGCATATTTGACACTACACCCAAGTCCTCTTGGAGGTGCAGCGGTCCTTGCCAAGACACCGCATTCGGACCATACGACGAGGACTCTTGCCTATTTAACACTACACCCAAGTCCTGGAGATGTAGCGGTCCTTGCCAAGACGCCGCATTCGGACCATACGACGCGTTCCATAGGGGGAACAACCTAGCTTTAGCACAATTTCAGACATCAGGTGTATGCATATATATTCTACACTCTATAAGCTTTTCTTAATTTATCAAATGTGAGGCTAAACATCATTGCTCTCAGGTGAAATTCAAGTCTGTTTCAGTTAGAGTGGTTTTTGATGGCCAATCAGGGAAGTCATCGGGATATGGTTCATTTCTTTTGCGACAAATGAAGAAGCATTGTCTGCTATTTCTGAGTTGAATGGGAAGGTAAGATAAAATATATATTTGATATTTATTCTCAAATTTCTCTTTAAGAATTTAATTTTAGCGGTGGTATATTATTTGAGTGTTGGCCCAGTGCTTTGATTAGAGACTCGTGATTTATATCAAACACACGACGATATATATATATATATACATATATATATATATATACATATATATATATATATATACACACACGCATATCTCTATACGTATATATATACGTATATCTCTATACGTATATCTCTATACGTATATCTCTATACGTATATCTCTATACGTATATCTCTATACGTATATCTCTATACGTATATATATATGTATATATATATAGGTCAGGGGCTAAATTATTAGCATGCTCTCTCTCTCTCTTGTAGGGGTCTTCGGCCTTTAATATGTAGTTTTTTTTTAAATTGAACCACATGTGAGTGAATTGTGGGGGTTTAACTGTTCTAATATTGTGTTAGAAACTTAGAATCTGACTTATAACCAATTGATTATTGGTGGAGGGGCTTTGGATTTATATTTACATTACACTACCTAAGTTTCTCGATCTAATATTGGATTCTCAAAACCAAATGGCTTTCATTCAGCTTGTTCTTCAACTTTAAGTATTGTTGTATGGTGATATTATATTAGGTATTGATGGGATTAGACAAACTGTGTGAGGAGCTTTTGTGAAAAGAAAATCACTTTGTATGGATTTAAAAAAAAACTTTTTTGGGTTCTAATTAGTTAATTGAAATTGACCTTATTTTGATCATACATCATTTAAGATTAGAATTTTTTTCTAATAATAGCACATAATATGTAATAATTTTCATTTCTGCTATTCAATCAACTATCATAATTGTCAAACATTTTTTTTAATCAATCAATCATAGCCCTTAACAGCACTTCAGACATATCTGAACACGATTATCAGCTCTACTCTGATTGAAATAACCAATTTGATTGTTCCAGGAACTTATGGGAAGACCTCTTGGGCTGAAAATCAGCCAGAGAGATGGCGAGGAACCCGACCAAACAGCAGAGGATGGATCTTTTAGAACTTCTATTGATGGACTATAGTTAATTTACATAAACTCAATCCTTGGAAACATAGTTCATAAGTTTACTTGTACTGTAGTTAATTTCATAAAAAGGCTGTAATGAAGTTTTGATATTTGATGGACTACAGTTAGTTCGTGTGTTATTTATGATATTTCTAGTATCCATTCAATTTTGTCTTACAATTATTGTATGCTTCTGTTGCTTGTTTTGAAGCTTTCTGTTCTTGTATTTTTTAATGCCGGTAGATATGGGGAGAAAGAGTTAAATTTTTGCTCTAGTTTTTTAAAAAATACAAAATTAATTATTAGCCACGGTTCCAAACCGTGGCTAATAGTTTAAAAATATTAAACTGACTATTAGCCACGGTTCCAAGCCGCGGCTAATAGTCAGATTCTTTGCCACGGCAAAAAGCCGTGGCAAATAGTCCATTTTAATAGTATTAAAGAGTTTTTGCCAGGGTCTTAAACCGTGGCAAAAGATTGCATTATTAGCCACGGCAAAATATTTTTGTGGCTAATACTATTTGCCACGGTCAATCCGTGGCTAAAACTTTTTCTCTACGCGACTTTTAGGCACGGATTTTTTCCGTGGCTAGACCGTGGCAAAAGTTCTTTAGCTACGGTTTTAGACCTTTTGCCAGGGCAAATTGCCCTAGCCAAAAATCTGTTTTCTAGTAGTGATTATTTGCACTTGGTTATTTGTTTTATGTCAAGTTTGGGACTTTATTTACTTTGGTCTGCGTTTAGCAACTGTTTTGGGCTGCATTTAGCCTGCTCCTCCTTGTAGGCCTATATTTAGGCCAACCATTCTCTATTTTGATTATTGTGAAATGAATTAAAAAAAAGGAGCTTCCAGCCCTAATCCTCTCATTCTCCCGATCCCCCTCCTATCCCGGTTCCTTCTCGTCGCCCCCCTCTCAAGATCGGCGCCCCCCCCCCCCCCCCCCCCCTGGAGCTGCCCCCTCTACGTCTTCCCCCCTCTCCAGATTGGCCTATTCATTCTCTCTCTCCCCTCCTAGGCCGCCGGCCTCTTCCCTTCTCCCTATTCCCGAACCCTTCCTCCACCTGCTCCTCAAGATCCGTCGCCTCCTCCACCCTCCTTGAGAGCTTTCGACCGACCTCCATCCGTACCTCCTTGCAGTTTTGCAGCCTCCTCCCAGATCCGAGAAGGGCTGAACCGACCCCTCCTCCACCCTCTTGATAGCCTCGGTAGGCCACCTTCCCGATCCTCCCATGAAGATTTGCGGCCTCCTCCCAGATCCGAGAGAGGCAAGTTCGGCCAAGGCAAAGAGGCCCCTCCTGGGTTTGTTCGTGGCAGCGGATAGTGAAGGCGAACGTGCACTCTACCAAGAGACCCTCCTCCGGCGATCACCACGTGGATAACACTAGGATCTCTACATCCCGGATTTCTATTCCGGGCGGGGTAACCACTCAACGATTTGTGAGATTTTCTTTACAAGCATAGGTGTGGTGGATAGGTTCTGTGATGAGTTTTTCGTTCGTTGATTTTCTCGCGGTTATTTTCTCGTGTTAGTGGAACGATCTAGGGTTATTTTCATTCGACGGGGAGTGGCGATACCCTTTTGATTTCGTTGGGGGAGATCTTCCTAGTTTCCGAAATTGTGGTTTTCGGAGGATCTCCTTGGTACGACGCATAGCTTGTTCGGACCGGGTGGGTCCTTTTGCTTGATCAAACATTGGCTCTTCGCCCTTGGGAGATCTCAAGAGGTTTGGTAACCTTCGTGTGGCAAGTGTTTCTCTATGCCTAGTCTGGTGCACTTGCACTGTGCGGCTTGCATTTGCATCATTCTTGTTTAGTCTCGCGCGAGTAACTAGTTACGATACGAACGGGGCGTTGTGAACGTAGTGGCCTACATCACGAAATCCACTGGTTCGCCGCCGGTGAGCCAAAACTGCAGAAAGGAAAAGCAAAGGTCGCGAGGGAGGGGCGATGTCTCGCGAGCCAGACATATTCAAGCTAAAACAAGCAAGGCACGAGCATTATTAGCATGGCGATAAAAGTCATATGAAGCAAGAAAGAAAGCCCACGAGCGAGCGGGAATATCCTTATTACAATGTTCCTAATTGTTCAGAACCCCCAGAGGCGGGGGGGGGGGGGGGGGGGGGGAGGGGGAATAGTAGCGAGAGAAAGAAACAAATAACAATAAAGTATAACTATTTAGTAATTATGCCATTCCCAGAGGCCGCAGCCTCGCACACCGGAGCGCAGCGGAATTCTCGGATAGTGGTACTCGCGGGCCGACTGAACCTCACGCTGCATCAGCCGCATGTAGTCCTCAATTCACGTGAGGTGCACCCCTAGAGATGTGATCTCACCGCGAGCGACCTGCTGTACTTCAGCGAGGACGCAGGCGTTCGCATCTTCCATGGCGGCAAACCTCTCCTCGTAAGTGGCCTGATTCATCCAGTCCTGATCGTATAGCTCTCGCAGCATCAAGGTGTGCTTCTGGAATATCTCAGTGACTCGCCTCTTCATCTATTCTGGGTCACCGGGGTCCCCCAGGAAATCCACGACCTGGCTCGCCGAGGGTGGGGGCGACATCTCCACCTCCCCGTGCTCTGACTCGGTAGTCGGGGTTGGAGGAACACTTGTGAATGAAAGAAAGTCAACATAAGAGGCAGCGAGAGAGATAAGTGACAGAAATTATCTAACCTGGCGAGATGAGAATTGTACGGGGTTGCGGGCGAGAAGAGCTTGACTTGCCCTTGAAGGCCTCAGTAAAAGACGGGGTGATGGACTTTCCAAAGCCAGGGAGGTGCGTCATCCCGTCGTCAACCCGGGGTTCGGCAAGTAGCGAGCCACCCGGGCTTCGTTGGCCCAAAGTGCCGAACCCGGGGGTAATGATGTTCGTTTTTGGTGGGGCGGCGAGCCCGCCAGAGTGGGGACTCGCCTCTCTGAGTTCGCGAGGGGAGACCCTGCAAGAAGAAATGGGGCGGGTCAGCAAGCAAGGAAGAGCAATAGAGGACAAGATAAACGGCTCACCAAGACGCGAGAGTGAGGCTCGCAGGTCAGTGGTCCTCGCATCAAGGGGGGATCATTCCTCCCGGGGGATGGGGGGCGAGACGCCATTGGGGATGGCCTGATAAAACCCTTCTCTGCGGGAGGGTCCTGCGAGCAAGGAAATAGAGTTAAGCAAATATTATTGGGAATATCAAATCCTTTTTAAGCAGAACCTACGAGGCGAGCTCTTAGCGGGGAGAGGGATACATCGGAGATGACTCATCCTCCCCGAATGGCTGTCGGCTAGGTCTTTGCCCTCTTAACCTGAGGCGCGGGCGGGGGAGGTTGTGGAGAGATCTAGGTGGCGAGCTTGGCATCTTTAGCCTTCTGGACCGTGTACGAGGCCCTGAGGCGAGCAAGTATCTCCTCCTTCTTAGACATCTCGCAGGGAACTGTGGTGAGTGGGGAAAGGAGTAAGGAGGGATGAAAAAGTTCATAAACCGACCGGAAGGAAGGGTATTTATAGAAGTGGGCATCGGTCCCACCAAAGGATTCTCACCACGTCACCAAGGGACCGGCAAACACCAGGGGTTGAATGTTTCTTCACGAGCCTAAAGTAGCCTCACAAAGAGCGGGGATTGTGTACAACCCCGGTGTCCTCCAGAGGGTGAGCAGAAATGAAGGAACCATCAGGAGAAAGGATTAATAAGGCTAGCGAGCCAAAGTGTCGGGAGAGCCGGGCTCTCGCCGGTCGCTCGCAGGAGCGCGAGCGGGCGAGGGGCCTCGCCGGTTACACGCAGGGAGGCGAGTGAGCCGAGCCACTCGGTTCGCGAGAGAGACTCTGGTGGGTGGCTCGCCCAGGAAGGGTTCATGATCATTTTTACCTAAAATCCCTTGGTGGTGGCAGTTAGCCACTCCAAACAGTGGAGTTTGGCTATTGGCAGACCATTTTGGGCTGCGTATAGCAAAAGAGTAAGGCAGAATCCCATTATTAGCAGACCAAACTTGAAAAACTATAAATAGACCGTGAAGGGCACCTTGGGAGAGGATTCCAATCTCAGTATTCAGAGGTTCTTCCTCCCTAGGTTATCTTGGTTTAGCTCTCAGGCTCTCCAAGGTGCCCAATCTCAGCATTGCCTTGGGAGGAGAAGCGCTCAAAGATCTTCTGGGTGTGTGGTGGTACCTCCTCGCTGCGACCGAGGATCTGTGTTTAGTTCTGAGTCTCCGGCTGGTTCCTTCCGAGGAATCAGTAAGTTCTAGCCGCCCCTCATCCTTGAGGTCCCGAGCTCCACGAAGCCGAGTCCTGGTTTCAATAATATGGGGGGGGGGGGGGGGGAGGAATGAATTGGGCATCAATGTGGCCGGGAGAAGTCTGGAAACTTCTCCTCTCCCCAAGAGGAGATGAATGGTCCCTTTATTGGAGGAGATGGAAGGTTTCCTCTTCCTCTCCATTAACACCCCCCTTCTCTCTTTCTTTCAAATTGGATTTTCTCTCTCCTGGCCGATTTTCTTGAAATTGAGTGGCCTATTAAGCAGAACCCAACCCCATTAGGTGGTGAACCACCTCAATTGGGTCTACCCAAGGGAATTGAGCTTGGTTAGGTCAACTTAGGACATTTTAACCTAAATTTTAGGTAGAGTTGACTTTGGTCAATTTGACCATTTGGGTTGCCCCAATGGGTGTCTAGTCACCCATTGGCCTCTCCTAAGGGTTAGGAAGGTCTAGGTAGGGTCAATTTGACAAGGTGAGGGTCAATTGACCCTTAATAGGCCACTTTGACCAAAATAGGGCTAGGGTTTACTTTGGTAAAATTGGCCAAATTGGTGGCCCCATGATGGGGCTTTTTGGTCCATTGGGTCCCTAATATCCTTATAAGGGTAGGGGTAAGGTCAATTTGGCATGGTGGAGGCCAATTGGCCCTAATTAAGCTACTTTGACCAATTTAGGGTTAGGGTTAACTTTGGTCAATTTGGCCTCTCTGGTTGACCCCAATGGGTCCCTGGTGCTCTAAGGGGACCCCTAATGGATTAGGGATGTTATGGTGGGGTCAAATCATCAAGGTGAGGCCCTAAAGTCTAACCATAGGCTTGATATTTGAAAATTAATATTTGCATACCACTTGGGTTTTCTCCTTCTTGCCTATGTTCATATGTTTATATGTGCTTCCTATGGTGTTGTCATGACCTAGTCATGACAAAACCAACCTAGGGGTCTAGTTGTTTGTGGGATGTTACACATAGTAATGCCCGTGACCAGGGGCGTGTAATTGGCAAATCTTCACAGAATGACCCCGGGTTGGCGGCAGCAGGTCTAGTACACATCTTAGGCTGTCACACCCTTGGTCACGCCCGTGACCATGAGCGTGTACTTGCAATTTTAGCTCAAAAGGCCCAGAAACCTTGAAAATCCAGAATAAGCTTAACTTAGCTCATATAAACGAAAAGAAACAAATTACATGAGATAATTCAAATATATTATATGAATTCAAATAAAAATAGTATTAAAATGTATTAATAGATGAGTATAAAAATTACTCATCAAACACCCCCATACTTGAGCTTTTGCTATTCCAGAGCAAAAGAATGAGAGATAAATTACAAGACATTGACACTTTCTAACTAACTAAAATTTCATTAAATCTAGAGTAAGTTAAAGACAAATTCTAGAAATTCAAGATTTAAGTCGCAAATTATGGTGTTAATTTTAAAAGAGAGACATGCTTAGCTAAGAAGACTTCTCAAGATAACTATTTAACAAACAAAATTGTAGAAATTATCATACAAAGTTAAATTGAAATTATAGAAACTCTAGCAAAAAAGAAGCTTATGGAAAAGACACCTACCAAAATTTTGCTCCCTTAATAATTTTATTTAGAACTAGAACCAATGAAATTGGCTAAGGATGGGTTTTACACAAACTGGCAAAATGAAGAGATGCTACAATAGAGGTGATGAAATTTATCCTCTCATCTTATTTGAATAAGAATTTGTATATGTTTAGGAGAATAATGAATTTTATCCTCTTATTTTCCATGCCATATAATCTTTTAAAATTTCTCTTCAATCAAAAATCCAAAATGTATATGTTTAGAAGTAATGAATTTTACCCTCTTACTTTATGACATATAGTCTTTTAAATGATTTCGGGTGCATATGTTTAGGGGATAATGAATTTTATCCTCTTATTCCCATGACATGATCTTTTACTATATTTTTTTTATTTTCCAACAAAGGGTGGGGGATAAAGAAATATTTCTAGTTTTTTCAATTAAACTATTTTGAGAGCAACTTTTTAGTGGAATGAAGTTTCCTAAGATCCTGAAAGTTAGTAGAGAATATACAAAATCCAAGGTTGTTTAGCCAATTTTCTACAAAGTGGAGCCATTTAAAATTAAAAAGAGAAGTAGCGCTATATAGGATCTCTAATTGAATTAAAAACATAAAGTGTTTCTTAAAATTAAATTACATCAAATTGAAATATAACAAATTATGATAAAACAAAACGTTTAGCTAGAGAAAAAAGGTAAAAATGCTTATATTTACTTCTCAAACTAGATTTCAAGAGAATAGTAAAAACACAAAGTAAGGGGGAGATATATATTTTTTATTCTTAGAATTCCCAAGGTCTACCCGGTGAAGGGTTCGCAAGGTACTAGGAGGTGCGATGGGATGACAAGCCCAAACCTCCCTTTCTAAGAAATTAGATTTTTATGATTTTATATTTTTTTAAAAGATTTTGGGAAAAAAAGTCTAGAAAGGTACACTACACCCCCATACTTAAAGTTAAACATTGACCCAAATGTTTAAAACTAAGTATGAAGTATCATCAAGATAATAAAAAAATGCAGTAAATGAATCAAAAAAAGTGATGAGAGGAGGGGAGAAAAGGGCTTCCCTGGTTGGTGGATTGGGGGGTTGCCGGAACAAAAACCTGCAAAATAAGTTAAAAAACAAAGCAAAAGCAAGAAAAAGGATAACGTTGGGGTGCCTCCCAGGAGCGCTTTGTATAATATCGCGTAGCTTGACTAATCAAAATGAGGGGTCATTCCCCTCAATATTTGAATTTTTCCAAGCAATTGCATGGCAGTGATTATTTAAATTTTTTATAAATTCGGAGATTTCCGAATCATTAAACGTAGAATAAATAATCACAGGCGATTGTCAAATCTCCTATAACTTGTGTTGAAGGATGATCCTTTAGGGTCATCCTTAAATTTGTTGAGTTATCTAGGATATTCTCTTCTTCCTGTAGAACCACTTGCTCAGTGACAGTGGGAGCACCATCCTCATTCACTGGAATGATCTCAGTGGCTGCCAGCTCAGGTGTTGTAATTTCCTCTTCATCTGCTGCAGAATCTTCATCTGAATCAGTGTCAATTTTCTGTTTTCCTTTGTATTGACACATTGATGGATGGTCCATGATGCTTAGCCTTTCAACTTAATCTGCTAGCTGTTCTTCTTCCTGCTGAATAGTGCTGGTGGAAGTTTCTTTCCCCTTATAAAACATGTTAGGTTCATCAAAAACTACATGCACAGACTCCTCAATTTTGAGAGAGCTTTTATTATAGAACCTATAGGCCTTGTTTGATGAGGAATATCCCAAGAAAATACCATCATCAGCCTTCTTGTCAAATTTGGCAAGATGACTTTTCCCATTGTTGAGGACAAAGCAAGTACAACCAAAAATCCTAAAGTAAGTGACTATAGGTGCCTTTCCGTTCAATAACTCATAGGGAGTCTTCAACTTTGTCTTGTGGATGAGACTTATATTCAGAACATAATTAGCAGTATTCACTTCCTCAGCCCAAAAGAACTTTGGCAAGTTGGATTCAGCCAATAATGTCCTTCCTGATTCAATTAGAGTTCTATTTTTCCTTTCAGCCACCCCGTTTGGTTGGGGGGTTCTAAAAGATGAAAACTTTGTCTTATCCCTTTATCCTCATAAAATCTATACATTAGCTGATTCTCAAACTCAGTCCCATGATAACTTCTGATCACAATAACCTAAGTGTTGAATTTAGGTTGAATCTGTCTAATGAATCTTGAGAGGATCTTGAAGGTGTCTGACTTAGCATTTCGAATGAACACCCAGCTGAACCTAGAAAAGCCATCAATAATGACTAAAGTATAGGACTTACCTACTAAGCTCTGAGTGGATTTTGGACCAAATAGGTCTATGTGCAACATGAATAGGATTCTGGGGAAATCATTCTTACCAATTGGTTTGAATGATGCTTTGACCTGCTTTCCTAGTTGGCAGGCTCTACAGGGATGGTCTTTATTGAACTTACCTGTTGCTAAGCCCCTTACTAGGTTAAGCTTGGAGAGTTTGGCAATGGTCTTAAAGTTAAGGTGACTAAGTCTCCTATGCCACAACTCACTGTTTTCTAACTGGGAGTTTAACAAGCATATCTCTGACTTTTTATACTCAAAGTCTACAACATAGACCTTACCTTTCCTAAGACCAGTCAATACTATTTGTTCAGTTCTAGAACTAACTATATGACACAAATCCTTAGTGAATACAACTTTGTATTCACCATCACACAACTGGCTAATACTAATTAGATTATGTTGAAGTCCTTCAACATAAGATACCTTAGAAAAAGAGACTTCCACAATTCTGAACAAACCATATCCTTTTGTTTGACGAGAGTAGGAATTCCCAAAAATTAACTTAGTCCCTTCCTTGGCCTTGAAGTTTTCTAGCAGTTCTTTTGCTCCAATCATATGCATGGAGCATCCACTCTCCACATACCACTGCTGGTTTGCGGTTGAGAAGTCTCCCTTTTGCACATGAAATCAAACATTAGTATAGACCCTCACCAGTTGGGGTCTCTTTCTTCTATCATCATATGGAGTTATGAAAGAATGAGATGGTCTTTCAGTATAACCCTTAAGGTGAAGAAGTGCTGCATTATTATGCCAGCAAAGTTTGGCTATATGCCCAAGCTTAGAACAACAGAAACATCTAAGAATAATGGTAGAGAGTGGTTTAGATGTTTGATAAATTTTTGCAGGAAACATGCGTCGAGAAGAAATCGACGAATCTTTAGAGTTGCGTCGAATGTAATTCGATGTGTCTGCATAGTTCCATCGTAATAATTCGAGGCATAGTATTGGTTGCATCGAATATAATTCGATAAACCCTCTTACTTGCTTCAAATTGATGTCGACGCATAAGCTGAACTTCGTCGAGTTGCATTCGACGCATTTCTAAAATTGCATCGAGTTCTATTCGACTTATGAGTCTTTTTATTAAGATTTTTATTATTTTTATTTGGATTTTCTAAGGGGCGTTTGCCTAAAATCCCTGGTTGATCAGTAATGTTTACCCTATTAAATATAGCGAGTTTATTAGGGCTGTTGTTATAATCTTCACATAATTCTAAAATGTTATTAGGTCTAGAACTAAATAATGCAATAGGATTTTCCCAAGCAAGTTTGCTAGGGATTGGTGTGCTAGTGGATGGTAGTGATTCTAGATCAAGATGATTAAATCTCTTGGTGAGATTTTGTGAGATGTCCTTAAGCTTTTGACTCCTTCCATTGAGAGAGTCCTCAAAGGCTCTTGCCTTTGTGAGTTCTTTCTTTAAGTCATAATTTTCATTATCTAATATATGCATTTCTTTTTCTTTCTTAAACAATTGATCTCTCAGCTCATAGTTGACTAAGTATAGATTATCTTTCCTACAGTTTTCTAGTTCTGTTCTGATTATTGTAAGTTCCTTTTTGCTATTTATGTAATCTTGACAGAATTCATTAAAATAATCTTTAAAATCTTTTGAGGAAAAGTCAAAATAATCAAAGATTATTACCTCAATCTCAGAAGTGTAGTCTTCCGGAGCCATTAAGCGAGCTTCTTCAGGTCCACACTCTTCATCATCATCAGATGAGGAGGAGCTTGATTCAAAGGCTGAATCACTCCAGGTTTCAGCAATGAAACTTTTCCCTCCTTTCTTATCCTTCCTCCTAAAGGATTTCTTCTTATGCTCCTTCCTCTGCTTGTTGCTCTTATTCTTTTCTTCCTCAGGACATTCAGTGGCAAAGTTTCCTGGTTTTCTGTAAGAGAAGTAGATAATCATCTGTTTACCTTGGCTTGCTTGAACTCCTCTCTTTCCTTCTGGAGTCCTCTGTCCTGACCCATCTCTTGAATCTTTTAGCCAAGAGATTGAACATCTCTTCTTCAGTGGTGGAGGACTCTGCTTCAGCAGTCTTTAATGCAAGAGTCCTTTCTTTAGGAGTTGATATTCTCTCCTGGGCTTTTGACTCAGCCCTGCTTTTTAGTAAAAGCTCATAGGACTTGAGATTCCCTAGCAGAGCATCAGTTGATATCTCTCTAAGGCATCTAGAATCTCTAATGGCCCGGATTCTAGAGTCCCTGTGCTTAGGAAGCACATGAGGAGCTTTTCATTAATTTCTGTCAGAGAAATTTCTTTGCCAAGCCCTCTCAGCTCATTTATGATGAAGCTAAATCTATCATACATTTCTGCTATGCTTTCATCAGCCTTTTTCTTGAAGTTCTCATATTGGGATATGAGAAGTGACTTTTTGTCTTTTCTTTCGTCAGAGATGCCTTCAACTAATCTGGAGAGAGATTCCTAGATTTCTTTGGCAGAGTTGCAATCAACAACTTTTTGAAATATGTCATCTGACATAGTTGAGACCAGGATATTCATAGCCTTGACATCACATACCTAGACCTTCTTCTCAACGTCAGTCCATTCTTCTCTGGGGACTGTAGTTTGCGTAACTTTTCCACTACCATCTTTCCTTATTGAGGTTGGGGGACCTGTACGGATGACATTAAAAATTTCTTCATCAATAGAGTTCATATATAGTTTTATTTTGGCCTTCTAGAGTGTAAACTTATTCAGATTACACACAAAAGGTCTTGTTGATGCATAACCCTTAGAACTCAATTTATTTAAATTCTTTTTTAATTAATTATAAAATAAATAAATGAGAGTAGGAGATCTTTTGATCAAGGTGATAACATTTTAATGATCAACCTCCCTCTGATACCAATTGAAAGTGCACAGTGTGTCTCTGAGAATTCTCTAGAGGGGGGGGGGGGGATGAATAGAGATTAAAATATTTTATACCCTAATAGTGCACACACCATTAAAAATACTAAGGTATTATGCACACAGCAAAACCAAAGGCAGAATAAATGAAATAAAGTTTGCTGAAAATGAACACAGAAAGAGTAAATGGGATAGAACAGAAATTCACAGCAAAGACACAAGGCTTTTTATGAAGGTTCCCCAAAATATGGGCAGTCCTCTCTTTTACCTCCCAGGTAGGATTGCACAACTGTGCCTGAGTCTTTTGACAAGGAGACTCTTAGAACCACATATCTTTTGATAAGAAGATCTTGAACCACTGAGTCTTTTGATAAGGAGACTCTTAGAACCAAAGATCTTTTGATAAGGAGGTCTTTCACAACTGAATCCTTTGGAGGAGGGATTCTTAAAACTCTTTTAAGGTTGATGAAAATAGTAAGAAGAAAGTAAGAGGGAGAAGGTAAGAATTCTGTTCTCATAATTCTTCAGAAGCTCTGATGCTGCTTCTGTCTTTCTTTCACTGGATCTAAAATGATGAACCATTTCTTATGATAGTGATGATTTGCTAGGGTTATTATGCTTGATCCTTTTCTTTCAGCACTTGTTGTAGTTTTGCTGCTGTATAATGGTGAAGAAGAAGCAGCAGTGTGTCTTCCTGTGCAGAGAGAGCACTTCTGTATATCTGTCTTGTAGGGTTTGAGGGAGAAGAAGTTGAAAGCCCTATTCGACAGGCAGAATAATGTGATAACTTTATTGTTATTTTCTTCTCCTCTTATTACATACTTATTGTGTACGAATGAGTTTTCAAAAACCTTTCTTCTTTTGTCTTGTCCTAAAAAGGAATTCCTCTTACCCACCTAATTTCCTTTCTCCTTTTGTTCTCGACTCGTCCATTCATTTTGAATAACTTCCAAAAGTGATTTTCTCTGTCCTGGAAGGCTTTATTCTATTCTTGGCAACAAATGAGCCCTTGGAGAACTGTCTTTAATCTGGCGGTCCTTCTGAAAAGGTCCCAAAAGGACAGCTGAAAAAGATTCCTTTTTTGACTGTATTCGACGCTGCATCAACTTCATCAACCTTCATGTCGTCGCACATCTGAGTTCTTATCGACGTAGCTTCGAATTTCTTCTTAGCTTTGGTTGAACTCAGATGTCGACGTTACGTCGATTCCTTATCGACGTGTCCGTTGAGTTGAAGCCTTTGACTTGAGCTAGTATTTTCTGCATCAAATAGTAGATGAAGTTGCGTCGACTCCTGAGATGGCTTCGACAAGCTCTTCCTTCTGCGTCGAGTCCCTTTCAACATTGCGTCGACTTGACTTTATACTTTGACAGACTGAATAAGTTGCTCCGACTTCTAGTTAGAGTTACGTCGATAACCAGTCAAAGTTGCATCGACTTATATTCGACGCAAATCTCATCTTAACTTGTTTTGTATTTGCTTTGACTTGGCCCTGACACTCTAAGTTGAGTGTGACATCCTAAGACATATAATGACCAATTTACCATTTCTATATAATTTGGGTAACATAACCTAAAAGATGAAATCACTTTACGTAATTCGTTAGATAAATCACAAGGGTTTTTCCCAACAGATGCCCTGTTAGGCAAGCTCAAGTCCTATGAGCTCCTACTAAAGAGCAGGGCAGAGATAGAAGCCGAGGAGAAACTCTCAACTCCCAATGAAAGGACATTTGCTTTAAAGCCTGCTTAAGGAGAGCCCGCCATGTCTGAGGAAGAGATGTTCAATCTCTTGGCGAGAAGATTTAAAAGTTGGGTCAAGATAGAATATTCCAGAAGAAAGGAGGGGAGTTCAAGCAAACCAAGGTTTGACAAAAGTCCAAAGATGGAAATAATCTGCTTTTCATGCAGAAAGCCAGGGCATAATTCCCCTGAATTTCTTGAGGAACAAAGGGACAGAAGTAGGAGCAAGAAGGAGCATAAGAAGAAATCCTTCAGGAAGAAGGATAAGAACAAGGGGAAAGGTTTCATTGCTGAAACCTGGAGTGACTCAGAGCCTGAGTCAAGTTCCTCTTCATCTGACAGTGATGATGAGAGTGCAGCGGAAGAAGCTTGTTTAATGGCTTTAGAAGATTCTACTGAAGAAAATCAGGTAACTATATTTGGTTAATTTGATTTCTCTTCAGAAGATTTTAAAGTCTGTTTTAAAGATATTTGTCAAGATTATAATAACAGTGAAATAGAACTTAACACACTTAGAGAAGAACTAGAAAACTTTACGAAAGACAATCTGTATTCAGTCAATTATGAATTAAGAAATCAGATGTATAGGAAAGAATTAGAAATAGATACACTAACTACTGAAAACTCTAACTTAAAAGAAGAGTTTGCAAAGGCAAAAGCCTTTGAAGACTCACTCAATGGGATGAGTCAAAAGCTCAGAGATATTACACAAAATCACCTTGTTGGGAACAGTACCCAGCAATGTTCCTGATTTGAAGAAGTGCTCAGCTCAATGATAAGGGGAAATTGTATTTAATGTTTCATCTAGTTCATGCTTGCAGAGATCGACAATATGTCAAGTACTTTAGTTATCTCTGAAAGTACTATATCGTCAAGAATAGTAGGAGATGTCATTGACAATGTATGCTTGCCGTCATAATGATGGACAAAGCAAAAGCCTAGACTTGGCGAGTTTGTCGAACGCAGAATGCTGTTCGTCGAACGCGGAAGGAAATGCGTCGAACTCAGAAGGAAGATCATCGAACGCTAAGACTTGTCGAGTTAGTCGAACGTTGAGAATTGGCAAGATCGTCGAACGAAGAAGCAAGATCGTCGAACGCAGAAGCAAGATCGTCGAACTCAGAAGGAAGATCGTCGACCGCTGAGACTTGGCGTGTTCGTCGAACGCAGAATGGAGTTCATCGAACGCTGAGATGGGACAGAAGAATGAAGCTCGTCGAACGCAGAATGTTGTTCGTCGAACGAAGATTGCCGTTCGTCGAACGCAGAGAAGAATGAAGACAAAAAGAAGAAATATCATCCAGAAGACGCAGTATCGACGACTTCACCAAAGTGGCCTTATCGTCGAGAAGAACAGACATCGTCGTGAAGAAGCCTTGCCACTGAAAAGGCTAAGTATGACTGATGGCGTCGAACATCGTCGTAATGAAGGCATGTCATTGAGAGATCAAGGTGATTATGACGACACAGTCAGAGACAACATATCGTCGTATATGCAGAAGCATCAGAATGTCTCGTATCATCGAGATTCCAGCATCAGAGGCAGAAGCTAGAAGAATTGAAAGTCTACCTAAGTTCAAGGCATCGACAAAGTCCTGTAGTCGAGATATTGTCCATGATGTCGTAACAATGGAAATATCATCGAGACAGATTCAAATGTTGCGGACGCGCTGTCAGCATTTAATTCCACCGCCTGATTGTCCAATCAACACGTGCTCTTATGGAATGGGCGCCAGACATTAAAGGACATCACATGTGACCGTTATGCGGCTCATCTGTCCTATAAAAGAGAACAGTGATGCCCTAAAAAAGAAGGCTTCAAAGTAAAGAAAAAGAACGAGAAAGAATCCCGCCGCTACACTTCAATAGAACAGTATTCTCGGCGGAGAAGAAGAAGATCAAGTAGAGAACAAGCAACAAGTGCTCTCTAAAGAATCAGTCATCTCAATCGACTGAAAAGTAGCCGATCAACACCAGTCAAAAGAAGAGGAGGCTGCAGAAGATCCAGTGCTGAAACTCCAAATAAAGAAGCATCTTCTTCAACCTAAAGGAGCCAATCTTCAACAAGCTAAAGTTGTTGATCTTCATCCGGCAGAAGTAACAGTCTTTTATCATTGTAATTTTTGTAAGGCTTGCGGGCCTATTTGTATAGCTTGAGGGCTGGAGAGCTGTGAGGCTTGGGGGCCAGGGCAGTAGACTTGCAGGTCCGACACCATCTAGCTTAAGGGATGGAGAGCTATGGGGATTGAGGGCCTGAGTGTCGAGCTTTTGGGCTTGGGTGCAGTAGGGCTTGCGGGCCTAGGCTGTAGGACTTGCGGGTCCGTGTTGTAAGGCTTGAGGGCCTGAAGATTTGGCGGCATTTGCCGAGCCTAGCACACTGCTAGGTAGGCGTAGAGGGAAAGAGGACTACTCAAGACACCCGGTCTCGAGAAACCTCTATACATCTTTGTGTGCTTTTCTGTGTTGTGCTTTCTACTTTATAGATCTATTAACCAGAAATCAAGAACATCAAAAAACGGATAATATTATTTGAAAAACCTATTCACCCCCCCTCTAGGTGATAAGTTGACACCCAATAAACAACAAGTGGTATCAAAGCGAGGTTCTTCAAAGAAAAGCTTAACAGCTTGAACAAATCTGCCAGTGGGTGTCCTAGTATCATAGCTATGGAGTCAAGACTAGCTATCTGTTCCAGGGAAAACTTTGCCCTTTGGAAAGTTAGAGCAAGAGTATTCATGGAAGCAATGGATCCTAGATTGTTCCAAATTGTTCAAGAAGTGTCTTATGTTCCTAAGACAGTGTCCAAGAAAATGACTGAAGATGAGATCATCCTAGTCAACTTAGACAAAAAGGCCCAGGGCATTATAGCGGATGTAGTTGATACTCCCATACTCCTGAAACTGATCCACTACACTACAACCAAGGAGATGTGGAACTCTCTAACAATCCTTATGGAAGGATCAGAAGAAGAAAGAAACAAAGCAGCTTAGGATAAAGTCAGAACATTGAGTGACAGTGACTCAAGATGTTCAGACTCAGAAGAGAATACTCAGTTTGGATTGACAGTTCTTTCTGAGTCAGAGGAAGAAGTCCAGGATAAAGTCTCACCCAAACAAGTATGCATAAGAGCTCCCCTATCTACCTTAGACTCGGATTCGGAGACGAGCTCATCTGGTAATGATGACTAGTCCAAGTCATACAATGATCTCTTAGAAGATGTCAAGATGCTCAAGATGTTGTGCAAGGAGCAGGATGCAAAGATCTCCTCTCTTCAAGCAAGAAATCTTGATCTCTCAGAGAAAGCAGAAAGGCTAACTCTAGAGAATGTAGAGTTATGTCAACTCAAAAAGGACTTCAAGGCAAGCTCCAACCTTGACTTGATAGACAAATTTGGGAAAACTCTGAATGCATTGATTAAGAGCAAGAAGTTGTGCTGCTCACTAACCAGAGAAGTTGTTCTTCTGAAGAAGGACAAATTTCAGCCCAAAGTCCTGAATTCTAAAAATGACAACATCAGAAGGGTGGAGAGTAAACTTCCCTTTGTGGTAAATCCTATGACAAGCTCCTCCAAACCAGAGACCTCCCCTCTACTGGTAAATGGTTGTTGATCCACTCAGAGAAGGGAGCAGGGATGCTTCAAGGAAGACAGATCAGGCAGACCCTATGGGAAGAAGGCTAACTTGACGAAGATAATCTCTCCCTCCAACAAGAATGCTGGGCAATCCAATCTTGGGTATTTCAAGTTTGGGAGATCCACAAGTGGAGCAAAGAACATGCTAAAAACCACAAAGATACCTCAGGAAGTTATGAGGGGGCAGAAATTTGCTGAGCCCGGAGAATAGAAGAAATCCTTAGAGAAGACTAACCCCAGATGGAAAACAGTGAATGGTAACAGCAAACATCAAATCTACCATCAGCACAGCTCACCTTCTCTGCTTCATTCATTAGTTCACACACAAAGAACTCCTGCTCATACAGTCAGCCAGAAAAGAAGATATAACATGTATGAATGTTGGTGCTGTGGAAAGACTGGGCACTTTGCAATTGATTGTTGGTACAATCCAACTGCTCCAAGGGTAACAAATGCTAAACTGGAAAATAATATCTTTCATAATCACTATGCATACCCTAAGGAAGTTATATTCAGTATGCCCGTCAAAGCTAACAATTTCCTAGAACCCAAATTCACTTGGGTTCCTAAGGGCTTGTAATCTTATTTTGCGGGTAATCCAAGTGCCCACCAGAAGCAAATTTGGGCCTTGGACAAGGTGGCTGTTCTGACCCATTGGCAGAACAGCAAAGTCTATTTACTAACAAAACTGATGCGAACAGCAAAGTCTATTTACTAACAAAACCGATGCAGGTTTCCTACTAAAAAAGGGCTAAAAGCTGCATAAGGTTGGTGCCAAAGGATAACTCCCATGCAGAGCAAAAGAATGCCTTAGGCAGACATGTAAGGAAGAATTGACTCATCGATACAAGAAGTTGGTACGACGACACAATAGACGTTACGACGAAAAAGATTCGAGCTGGGAGGATACGTATCCAAGGATCATTTTGACAACAATAACCGCACCGGCAAAATATAATCGAGCTATTTTTATCGGGATTAGATGGGTCCATCGGAGCCGTCTGATCATTTTTTAAGGTACGCGCCTCTTCACCTACCTACACTATAAATAGAGTGAATGCTCGAAAATAAAAATTACGCTATCATTTGCCCTAAGCCGTTCCGTCGACAAACCCTCGCCACCCTTGTCGTACTGCCTTCTCGTTCACTCCGAATCAATGGCTCCCAAGAAAGAAGAAGTGATCTCAGGTTGTGAAATTCAGCGAGGAGGTTTCAATGCGTGCTCCGATGAAATATGATCAGTAATAGGATTGCTGGAGGCATCGGGACTAGAATATGTCCTATGTGAACCCTCGGTTCTTCTCCACCGGGAATTAGGCGAGTTCTTTGCCGAAGAAAAACTCGACCACACTGAATCACGGATAAAGTCCATGGTGGGAGGCAGGAAAGTCAAGATATCTGTGAAAAGCCTTGGAAAAAGCACTGAATTTGCCACGAATCCAAGGAGGGGAGGAAGAAGAAGAGCTGACTTCGGAGAATGTGTCCGCGAGCTACACCTAGTGTGGCCACACAGGGAAGACCTACGTGTCCATTAAGAGAGCGGAATTCAATCAGAAGGGGAAGTTGATGGCCGACAACGTTGGCACAGTTCTGCTATGCAAACCTGGGTCTCATGATCGAATCTCAAAGGACTTGTTTGTTGTCATGGCCCGAATAATTCACAATAATAAGACCAACTGGAGTGAATTCCTCTTCCAGTGGATGAAGAAAACCCTGAAGTCCCCCTCCTACGGAAGAATACTATCCCTCTACCTGCTAAACACCCAGGGGGAAGTACTGAATAAGAAAATGGGAGTTTCTCTACCCTACTCCAAGCGTCTGGATGCAAAAATGCTAGATCGATGGGATAGGTCTATCCCCAAACCATCATCTAATGTCCAGTCTGCTCTAAAGAAACATGCGTCTCAACCAGACCACTCGGAAAAAGAAGATTCATCCAGCAGCTCTGATGACATACCACCACCCCCACAAATCCCTGGTACAACTGAGGGGGAGACTTCCACCCAAAGGAATTATCCAGAAACAATACCAGAACCTGCTCCCACAGAGGCTACTGAAGAAAGTAGAGACCCCAACTTGGGGAGTGAACCGGTTGTGGGGGAGCCCCAATTTGGGGGCTCAACCCAAGATGATGAAGTGATTCATGAGGAGCTCTCAGCTGGAGGCTCACATCAGGAGAATGCACAAGTTGAGGGGGAGACCCAACTGAGGTTCTCTGCCCTAGATGGACAAGGAAATGAGCCCATGGAAGACATCACTCTCTCAGACTGCAGAGAGTTAGTAACAGCAAGTAAGATTGTGCTTGCATGCACCGACAAAACAGTACCAGAAAATATCAAGGGAAAGGCCAAGGTAACAACACATATCAGTGAAGAATCATCTGCAAGTATCTCTGAAGGAATTCCACTGGAAAGAGAAGAGGAAGATGAACAAACTGCTGAGCCATCTTCGGCTCAGTCAGGTTCTCTTTTCCACATGATGTCAGCCCTGCTAAATGCTGAGCGCAAACAACTAGAGCAATTCATAGTAAAAACTGTGGACAATCTAAGGGAAGAAATGAAGGGCGAGATCGAGAAAGTGAAGAAGGACATACTCCACCTCAACACCCAGTGCGCTCATATCTACACACTGGCAGCTCCGACCATAGAGAAGATGAGCGAGGAAGTAAACAAAGTGGGACATCAAACCCACACAATCCAAAAAAAGCAAGGCACATTCTCAAACAATGTGTACTATGGTCTTAAGCAGATAGAGACAAATGCTGCAAATAACAGAAATAAAATTCTGAATAAGATCAATGAGAGCGCTCATAACTTAGATACCCATCTGCTTGAAATAAATAACAATTTGGATGTGACTGAACAAAACTTGCATGAAAAGCTGAATCAAGTCAGAGAAGGACTTGAGGAAAGGGTAATTGAACAAGCCCTAAAGGGGGAGAAGGAAATAATAAACGCCAGTTCACATCAAGCGATGTGGATACCAAATCAGATAAAGCAGACAATGAAGCAACCCCCATCACGATATGAAGCTGCCAATCAGTCTACAAGTACTGATTCAGCTGAGTATGGAATAGAGTTTGGAGAATCAGCAACCTCCAGGAAAAGAAAAAAGGAGTCAGAGCAGCCAGTATCGACAAAAGAGACTGAGGGAAGTTGAGCTGGATCCACAATCCGGAAGGTGGAGTCCAGTATCAACAGAAATAATAACAGAATCATGGATCCAGTTTGGATACCCTCAGGAGGACTATCAAAGAGTATACCATATAGTTGAATGGGAGAAACATCTGAAGCAGCTGGAAAGGAGGAAGAACTACAAGCTAGCATTCCCAGATGGTCCTCCTCCCACTCCTAAGAGAATTCCCCTGCCCATCAACTACCATCAGAGGCAATGGCAGAAAACCAAAGGGGCAAGCAGCAGCAGACGCTAATGGGGCAACAAATTAAAATCTTAATTTATTTTGTTGGAGCAAATGAATGCTAATGTTTATTCTGGAACATTTAATCCATTTATATGCTTGAAGAACATTTCATCTATTTATATGATTGCTACTTTAAGTATGATGTCACTATCTGAAATGATATATCTTTTCATGAGTGGCATTTATCATTGAGGTAAGTTAGGGCTTCTTCAAATAGGGGGAGATTGTTGGGAACAGTGCCCATCAATGTTCCTGATTTGAAGTAGTGCTCAGCTCAATGATAAGTGGAAATTGTATTTAATGTTTCATCTAGTTCCATCTTGCAGAGATCGACAATATGTCAAGTACTTTAGTTATCTCTGAATGTACTATATCGTCAAGAAGAGTAGGAGATGTCATCGACAAAGTATGCTTGTCGTCATAATGATGGACAAAGCAAAAGCCTAGACTTGGCGAGTTCGTCGAACGCAGAATGCTGTTCATCGAACGCAGAAGGAAGTGCGTCGAACTCAGAAGGAAGATCAACAAACACTGAGACTTGGCGAGTTAGTCGAACGCTGATGCTTGGCAAGATCGTCGAACGCAGAAGCAAGATCGTCGAACGCAAAAGCAAGATCGTCGAACTCAGAAGGAAGATCGTCGACCGCTGAGACTTGGCGTGTTCGTCGAACACAGAATGGAGTTCGTCGAACGCTGAGATGGGACAGAAGAATGAAGCTCATCGAACGAAGGATGTTGTTCGTCGAACAAAGATTGTCGTTCATCGAACGCAGAGAAGAATGAAGACAAAAGGAAGAAATGTCGTCCAGAAGACGCAGTATCGTCGACTTCACCAAAGTGGCCTTGTCGTCGAGAAGAACAAACATCGTCGTGAAGAATCCTTGTCACTGAAAAGTCTAAGTATGACTGATGGCGTCGAACATCGTCATAAAGAAGGAATGTCGTTGAGATATCAAGGTGATTACGTTGACACAGTCAGAGACAACATATCGTCGTATATGCAGAAGCACCAGAATATCTCGTATCGTCGAGATACCAGCATCAGAGGTAGAAGCTAGAATAATTGAAAGTCTACCTAAGTTCAAGGCATCGACAAAGTCCTGTAGTCGAGATATTGTCCATGACGTCGTAACAATAGAAATATCATCGAGACAGATTCAAATGTTGTGGACGCGCTGTCAGTATTTAATGTCGTCGCCTGATTGTCCAATCAGCGCGTGCTCTTATGGAATGGGTGTCAAACAATAAAGGACATCACATGTTACCATTATGCGGCTCACCTGTCCTATAAAAGGGAACAGTGATGCCCTAGAAAAGAAGGCTTCAAAGTAAAGAAAAAGAATGAGAAAGAATCCCACCGCTATAGTTCAATAGAACAGTATTCTCGGCGGAGAAGAAGAAGATCAAGTAGAGAACAAGCATCAAGTGTTCTCTAAAGAATCAGTCATCTCCATCGACTGAAAAGTAGCCGATCAACACCAGGCAAAAGAAGAGGAGGCTGCAGAAGATCCAGTGCTGAAACTCCAAATAAAGAAGCATCTTCTTCAACCTAAAGGAGCCAATCTTCAACAGGCTAAAGTTGCCGATCTTCATCCGGCAGAAGTAACAGTCTTTTATCACTGTAATTTTTGTAAGGCTTGCGGGCCTATTTGTCTAGCTTGAGGGCTGGAGAGCTGTGAGGCTTGAGGGCCAGGGCAGTGGACTTGCGGGTCCGACACCGTCTATCTTGAGGGATGGAGAGTTGTGAGGCTTGAGGGCCTGAGTATCGAGCTTGCGGGCTCGGGTGCAGTAGGGGCTTGCGGGCCTAGGCTGTAGGACTTGCGGGTCCGTGTTGTAAGGCTTGAGGGCCTGAATATTTGGCGCCGTTTGCCGAGCCTAGCACATTGCTAGGTAAGCGCAGAGGGAAAGAGGACTACTCAAGACACCTAGTCTTGAGGAACCTCTATACATCTTTGTGTGCTTTTCTGTGTTGTGCTTTCTACTTTATAGATCTATTAACCAGAAATCAAGAACATCAAAAAGGGGATAATTTTATTTGAAAAACCTATTCACCCCCCTCTAGGTGATAAGTTAACACCCAATAAACAACACACCTTATAATGGTAAAAGCAAAGGTCTCAAGGTTACCTGGGTACCTTCTAATGTTTGAGTTACCTGTGCAGGAGAATCTAAGATCCCTTCCTCAGAGATAATAGAGGGAAATGGAAAACTAATTATTCAACATGGAACTTCAAAGAATAAAGGGAGTGACCTCATCTCTCAAACTCCTGATGATGCATGCTAATTAACACATATAATATTATAGTTATTTTCAATATAGATAATTGCTAGGAAAAATAACATAAATTTCATAAAGAAATGCAACTGTAGATTCAGAATTGCGTCAAATAGAATTCGATGCACCGTCGAGTTCTACTCGACGTTAGATCCAAGAGCCACCTGGGATAGATAATTCAAATAGCATTCGCCGTAGCATCGATTACATATCTATGCATGCGTCGATTTAATAATTGCTGCACAAATTTGATGTCACATCGATTATAAATCGACGCAACGTCGACATGCCAAAGTGCGCGTAGTTATGCTTCTAAAAGCTACTTCGACAAGTTTTGGCACGCTGAATTTATTTTTATTCGACGTTGCTTCAAATACAACCCTAAGTTGCGATGAATCATCTTCTTGTAAGCAACCTAGATGTTAGATCATTTTACGCTTTCAAATTCTCTCTTCTGCTCTTGTGCTTTCTCACTCTCTAGCTCTCCTGTGTTCTTGCTCTTGCTTTCCTCTTTCCTTCTCTATCTCTTTCGTGGGTTTCTCCTTTGCAGGTACTACAACAAGTCTCTATGGCACGCCCAAAGATCAATTCTTGATTCGATGTGGATGTCGAATCATTCAATGCTGCTTTCGACAACTTCAAGGCCATTCTAGGCCTATTTCAAACCGCTGGGCTCACAAAGTTGATTTCGACGAGATGAAAGATATATGACGTTGAATTAACAGAATTGAAAGATAACATTCACATAGGAGATGATGGTTCCCTCCATGGGAGGATCTCTGGAACTGATATCAATATTACAGTGGAAATGTTATGTCAAACTTATAATCTAACAGCAGGTGGTGGATTTGATGAACTGGCAGGCGCAACGATAAGTAATGCATTACAAATAATGAAATTCAGTAAGGAGCAGGCCTTAAATTTGAAGAAGAATGATGTAGCTGAAATTCAGAATATTGTGGGAACGGCGTTGTTATGCTAGATCTTAGCACATGATGCTATCCCTAAGCAGCAACGGCAGATAATGGGAGTCTTACTCCTTAACAAGAGAATTCATTGGAGGAGATGCCTCCTGAAGATGATTGGACACAAGTATGCACATAAGGAGAATGCCTATTTGAAAATAATGAGGCAAGTTTTATACCACCACTACCAAATGGTGTGTAAGTCAAAAGGAGTGCCTATTCCTCCTGGTAAGAGAATGAACATAGGTATTTTATCTAAATGGACTAGGTAAATTCTGAAGCCTGGTCAAACTGCACCATCTCCTCCTCCTTCTTCAGGTCCTTAAGGCAATGAGACAGATTTAACATACCTCCCAGATGATGCTCCACCCCAAGACCTCCAGTCAAGTCTACCTGATATAACATCAGAGCCCACACCTCAGATTCTCACCACTCAACAACAAAAACCATCTATCACAACTCCAGAAGATCATCAAGGACAATCCACAATAATCCAAAATCTCACAGACATCAATTTTGATTCAACAGAAGTTCCTCCAGTTAACATATCCACGCCTCCACTTGACACATTTCCTACTTCTACCTCCCATTCTATCCACCCATTCGATGCTGATCAAGTAATTTCTAAAGTAGTGAAGTTGGCCACTAGTACATTTGTTGATCTCCTATTGAATCAAGAAAGAAAATTCAAAAGAAAATATTCTCAGATGGAGACTGAGCTACAAGAGTCAAAGAAGTCACTTCTGACACTCAAACATTTTGTGTCCTCCTCAATGGTGACCAAATCTTTCTAAATCTCCCTTGTTAGAAAGGTTAAGAAGGGGGAGAATATACATGAGGAGGAAATGGCTGATCATGAAAAGGAGAGTGACCAGGAGAAGGACAAGAATGTTGAAGGTCATGCTCCTTAAGAGGAAGTCCCTGAGGACCCTAATAGAATCACAGTATTCCAAAAAAGGAATAATCCAGGGGGAGCTCCCTCCACAAACTCAGGGTAAAATGCTTGCATCAACCCAGGGGGAGCTCTTCACAGCTAATGATCAGGGGGAGCCTCTCATCACTGAACAACTTTTAGAATCAATTACTGACATTGATAAAGAGGCTGTTCAGATGGCTCAAGAGGATTTTGCTCAAGAAAATACATAAGAGGATGGAATGAAGATGATAAGTCTGATGAAGAGGAATTGGAGCCTTTGGTGTTTCCACCCAGAAAGGTGATATCTACATTCTTCTCAAGAAAAAGGAAAACTCCTCCCAAAGACTAGTACAGTATATGTATTCTAGGAATATGAGCAATTTACATTATATCATAAGCAAGATAAGTTATTGAAAACAATCTGGTTACTTGAAAATAATCTGATTATTATATGGTCTGTGCTTCTACTCAGTAATTTTATTGTTCCTTATTACATATCTGTGTGTATTCAATTTTATGTCTAAGTATGTTTGGAATCACTTATACAGATTGTGAAATTTGTTATGATAAATAGGGAAGATTGTTGGGGAAAACACCCTTTGATTTATCTTACAAATTATATGCAAGTGATTTTATTTTCTAGGCTGTATTAACCATGTTGTATATGTTGAAAATATTGAAGTGAAGTGGAGGTCAGGCGGTCTGTTTTTGAGACCGCACGTTGAAGTGAAGTGGAGGTCGTGCGGTCTATTTTTGAGACCGCACGGGTTGTCTTCCCGCAAAAGGTTAAGCAGTCTATCTTGAGACCGCGCGAGTTGTTTACCTGCAGCGGGCTGGCGGTCTGCAAGTCCGGCTTGTTATTGGACTTGGTCTGCTTCAAGTCCTGGTGCTCTGTTAGACCGGTGCGGCTTGTCTTTAAGCCGCACGGTTTGTTTTCAACCTGTTGCAGAGTTGGGGCGGTTATCCTATCTCTATGGGCGGTTACCACACTCTATCTCGTGGATATAAATAGGACCTCTCCCTCAGATCAAATACAATGAACAGTAAGCGAGAGCTCGCAAGTCGTTTGTGCGGTTAGATTTTTCTAGTCGCTCTAATTGAGATTTGACTCTGTTGTGTTCGCAGGTTGCGCGGCTTTTGTGTGGTTCTGACTTGGTCAGAGGAGATCGCAGCGGTTATGTCATTGGCAGTCAGCGGAGGGTAGCAGCAGGTGGTCGCGGTTTGCGGCTTTTCTCTTCAGCTTGTGTTATTGCTTTCAATAAAGTCAGACCGTGTGGTTAGGTGGCTTGCCTTGCCGATCTGTTTTCTGTTCAGCTAGTCAGCAGCAGTGTTCACAGCTAGGAGCGACTAAGTGACTGCGGTCTGGTGGCCTTGCTCGGGCGGACAGTTTGCAGCTATGGAATAATGGGTAGTTCGCGCATTGAGTTGCGGTTTGGCAACTTGGCGGTTAGCGCGGACAGCCTTGTTAAGTTGGGCAGCTTGCTAGTTGGGCAGCTTGGGCGACTTCTTGTTTGTCCTTTTGTTATTCTTCTTGAATTGTTTTTTGTGAAGCATGTCTCACCATGTGTACCACAAGTTGTAAAGAAGAGTTTTGAATACTAGTCCTCGTGTTCCTTCTTTGTTTCTGGTTTATTGTGCTCAGTTGGGTTGAGTGTGTTCCTGCGACCTAGTTCCCGTTTTTTCCGCTAATTATCAAAACGAGAAATCTTCACATGGGATCAAAGCGACAGAGGTTTGAGTAGTGAATTAGCCGCAGTTATCTTGCTTGGATTTCTGGAGCACAAGTTACTCAGTAGTACTGCAATGGAAGGTGGAATTGCAAGAGGTCTTGGTATTGAGCTTCTTACACAGACTAACTTTAAGAAGTGGAAGTCTTGTATGGAAAGCTATCTTCTTGGTGATGATCACTGGGAGGTTTTCAGAGGAGATGCGAGACAAGCAGTTTCCCCTGTTGAAGGGAATGCTGAGCTGGTGAAAGCTTGGAAGAAAACAATTGCTAAGCCGAGTTTGCTCTCAAGCGGGCAATTCCATCAAAGCTATTTGATCACATCAAAGGATGTCGATCTGCTGCTAAGATTTGGACTTCTCTTGACGAGTTGTTCAATAAACAGAATGTAACTCGGCTACAGTTCTTAGAAAATGAGTTGGCGAAAGCCACTCAAGGTGATCTTTCTGTCTCTACTTTCTTTCTAAATATGAAGAAACTCTGTGCAGAGATTTCTGCATTGGATCCAGATGAGACCATTTCTGAGGCAAAGCTGAAGAGGCACATTATTCGCGGTTTGCAGAGAGAATATGTGGACTTTGTCACTTCTGTCCAAGGCTGGGCCAATCAGCCGTCGTTGCTTGAGCTGGGGAACTTGCTTGCTTCGTAGGAAAGTTTGGCAAAGAAGATGGTCGGGATGTCTGTCTCCGGGGGAGATAATGAGGTGCTCTTTTCTGGGAAGAAGAAGAAGTGGGACAAGAAGAAAAAGTCATCTGGAAGCGATGGTCCTTCTACTTCAGGTCAGCAGGAGAGGAGCTATGCTCCTAAGTCTGATGGAAAGAAGAAGGAAGGACTTCGGTGCTTCAAGTGTAATCATCTTGGTCACTTTAAGAAGGATTGCCGATTGAATCTTCAGGCAGAGCATGCTGCTGGCAAGAAGGAAGTTGGATCCAGGAATGAGGAAGTTGAATGGGGAGGAGAGGGTGCCTTCACGGCAAATCTGACGGCGGCGTCCGTTAATTTTCCTTCTTCTATCAACTACAAGGAGGACTGGATTGTTGACTCGGGGTGTGGTCATCACCTCACCGGAGATGGGTCAAAGCTTTCTTATGCGCAGCCCTATTCAGGTAATGATGCTATTATTACCACTGATGATTCTATTCATGTAGTCAAGCTAGAGGGGGTGGTTTCTTTAGGCAGTGATAAGGGTCCACTGAAGTTACGGAGTGTTTATCACATGTCGCACATGAAGAAAAATCTCTTCTCAGTGAATAA
Organism: Dactylorhiza incarnata; assembly: GCA_033032865.1. NCBI lineage: Eukaryota > Viridiplantae > Streptophyta > Magnoliopsida > Asparagales > Orchidaceae > Dactylorhiza > Dactylorhiza incarnata. The sequence continues at coordinate 9,359,669 of JAWHQI010000009.1, read as the reverse complement.
TACTGTAGACGCCGGATATCACATTTTGTTTGGTCCAACAGAAGTGAGGTTCCTTAAGAATGTTTCATCAGTGCAAGCTGACACATTTCATGTTGGGAGAAGGGTAAAGGACTTGTTTATTTTATCAACAAGTTCCTATGTTGATAAGATGCGGACAAATGATAGCGCGGCTATCTGACATGAAAGGTTAGGGCATGTTGGTATGGCGAAGCTGAAGGATATGACAGAAAAAGGCCTTGTGAAAGGCTTGCCTAGTTTATCGTCCATAGGAGAGGGTCATGTCTGTGCAGGGTGTCAGTATGGCAAGTCTCATCGACTTCCATTTGACAAGTCACAGAGCAGGTGCAAGAAGCCGTTGGAGTTGATTCACGGTGATCTTTTTGGCCCGATCAACACTGCAGTCTTGGTGGCAACCGGTATATACTGGTTTTGATTGATGATTACACTAGATATACCTGGGTGTATTTTATGAAGGAGAAGTTAGAGGCGTTCGAGAAGTTTGTGGAGTTCAAGGAGCTTGTGGAGGGTCGTCTTACAATGCGGATTAAAAAGCTGAGAACTGACAATGGAGGTGAGTTTACCTCAGGAGAGTTCTTTAGTTTTTGCAGGAAGCATGGCATCCGAAGAGAGCTCTCTTGTGCGCATACTCCACAACAGAACGGAGTGGCTGAGTGGAAAATCCATCATTTGACAGAGACCGTGAAGTGCTGGCTTCATGCCAAGAATATTCCAAAGTCCTTCTGGGCGGAGGGTATGTCTTGCGCTGCTTCTGTCATCAATTGGATGCCTCTTAGTCCGATCAACATGAAGACCACATGAGCTGATGTTTAAGGAGAAGCCTGGTGTGGGACACTTTTGAGTGTTTGGTTCAACTTGCTATGTGCACGTTCCTGATGCCCTTAGAACAAAATTAGACGCGAAGGCGAGGAAACTAGTGTTTGTTGGGTATGATGACCGAAAGAAGGGCTGGAAGTGCATGGATCCCCAGACACGGAGATTTGTTGTATCTCGCGATGTGGTATTTGATGAGCTGACGTCATACCAGGGGAGTTCTGGTATAGAACTATCAGATAGCAAGGTTGAAAGGCAAAAGAAAGCTGCAGAAGGTCTTCAAGAGGAGTTGCCTGTTTCACCAGGGGCTCCAGTTGTGTCAAGCTCTGGGGTAGATGGTTCTGGTTCTGGAAGTAGGGGGAGCAATGCTCCAAGTACGTCTGAGAACACAGTTGATTCTGAAGAAGCAGCGGAAGTGGTTAGTCCAGTTCCGACCTTGAGAAGGTCAAAGAGGACTATAATTCCACCAGCTCGTTATACAGGAGGAAACATGGTGAGCTTTGTTTCATGTTTCTTTGCTGGCCCTCTGGACGAGCGAGAGCCTTCAAGATTTGAGGAAGCCACTTGAGTCAAGGAGTGGGAAGATGCCATGGATGAGGAGATGGCTGCCCTCAGGAAGAACGAAACCTGGGATCTTGTTCCCAAGGTTGATGACATAACTCCTGTAACTTGACAGTGGGTGTTCAAATTGAAGAAGAATGCGGATGGTTGTATCGAGCGGTACAAGGCTTGCCTTGTTGCTCTAGGGTTCTCACAATAGTATGGGGAAGATTATGAGGAGACGTTCAGTCCAGTGGACAAGATGACTTCGGTGCGGGTGGTGATTGCGTTGGCAGCTTGCCAAGGATGGAAGATTTGGCAACTTGACGTACAGAATGCTTTCTTGTACAGTGAGATTGACAGGGACATCTTCATGGTTCAGCCACCTGGGTATGTATCGGAAGTTCATCCGGGACACGTCTGCAAGTTAAAGAAGGCCCTCTATGGGTTGAAGCAAGCGCCTAGGGCGTGGTATGGGAAGATCGCATAATATCTTCATTTCTACGGATACTTTGCTTCAGACTCAGATTCTAGCTTGTTTATCAAGAAGAAGGAGAGCTTCAGGTGCTCATGCTGTTGTATGTGGATGACATTATTGTCACCGGGAACTCAGAAGAGGAGGTAGCAAGGCTAAGGGCTGAGCTTGCTATCAGGTTTGAGATGAAGGATCTATGTGAGCTCCACCACTTCCTTGGACTCGAGATTAAGAGGCAAAAGAATGGATTGCTCATTTCCCAAAAGAGCTATGCGGAGCGAATCGTTAAGAGATTCGACATGCTAGAAGGGAAGAGTACTTCGACTCCTCTTGAGGTTGGTCTAAAGCATCGACGGGATGAGGGACGGATTCTTTCTGATCCATTGGTGTTCCGGGCTCTTGTTGGGAGTTTGATATATTTGACAATTACTAGGCCAGATATTGCATATGCAGTTGGCAGGGTAAGTCGATATATGGAGGAGACACGAAAGCCTCATCTGGTGGCGTCCAGGAGTATCCTGAAGTTTGTGAAGTCGACCTCTAATTTGCGTCTATGTTATAGGAGAGATACGTGCTTTAACCTGCAAGGTTACATGGATGCTGATTATGGGGGAGATTCAGATGATCGGAAGTCAACATCTAGATACGTCTTTTTGGCTGGCCCTGCAGCTATATCTCGGTGTAGTAAGAAACAGGATTCGGTATCTATTTCTACCACTGAAGCGGAGTACAAGGCAGCGGCCTTGGCAGCTCAGGAAGCCATCTAGATGAGGAGGTTGGTAGAATACATCCATGAGGAGGTGCGACGTCCTACTCTGCTATGCGGTGACAATGAGAGTACCCTCAAAATGGTTAATAATCCAGTTTGTCATGCGCAGACCAAGCACATCGAGATCGTGCATCATTTTATTTGGGAAAAGGTGCTGGAGGGATCTATGATGGTTGAGCATGTGCGGAGCGAGGACAATGTCGCTGACATCTTCACGAAGCAGCTAGCGAAGGGACCATTCACTCGGTTATGAGGTTTACTCGGGTTGACTTCCACTTATTACTTCAAGGGGGAGTGTTGAAAATATTGAAGTGAAGTGGAGGTCGGGAGGTCTGTTTTTGAGACCGCGCAGGTTGAAGTGAAGTGGAGGTCGGGCGGTCTATTTTTGAGACAGCACATGTTATCTTCCCGCAGAAGGTTGAGCGGTTTGTCTTGAGACCGCATGGGTTGTTTACCCGCAGCGCGCTGGCGATCTGCCAGTCCGGATTGTTATTGGACTTGGTCTGCTTCAAGTCCTGGTGCTCTGTTAGACCGGTGCGGCTTGTCTTTAAGCCGCACGATTTGTTTTCTACCCATTGCCGAGTTGAGGCGGTTATCCTATCTCTATGGGCGGTTACCACAATCCATCTCGCGCCTATAAATAGGACCTCTCCCTCAGATCAAATACAGTGAACAGTAAGCGAGAGCTCACAAGTCGTTTGTGCGGTTAGATTTTTCTAGTTGCTCGAGTTGAGATTTGACTCTATTGAGTTCGCAGGTTGCGCGGCTTGTGTGTGGTTCTGAATGGCCAGAGGAGACCACAACGGTTAAGTCTATGGCAGTCAGCGGCTGGTAGCAGTAGGTGGTCGCGGTTTGAGGCTTTTCTCTTCGGTTTGTGTTCTTGCTTTCAATAAAGTCAGACCGTGCGGTTAGGCGACTTGCCTTGCCATTCTGTTTTTTGTTCAGCTAGTCAGCAGCAGTGTTCGCGGTTAAGAGCGGCTAAGTGACTGCGGTCTGGCGGCATTGCTCGGGTGGATAGTTTTCAGCTTTGGAATAACGGGTAGTTCGCATGTTGAGTTGCGGTTTGGCGACTTGGCGGTTAACGCGGACAGCCTTGTTAAGTTGAGCGGCTTGCTAGCCGGGCGGGTAGTCGGGCGGCTTGGGCGACTTCTATTTTGTCTTGTTGTTATTCTTCTTGGATTGTTTTTGGTGAAGCATGTCTCGCCATGTGTACCTCAAGTTGTAAGGAAGAGTTTTGAATACTAGTCCTCATGTTCCTTCTTTGTTTCTGGTGTATTGTGCTCAGTTGGGTTGAGTGTGTTCCTGCGACCTAGTTCCCGTTTTTTCTGATAATTATCAAAACGAGAAATTTTCACAGTATATAGAGGGTAATTTGGTCATTAGATGTCCTAGGTGTTGGATATGTAGGCGCCCTTAGAGGGGGGGGGGGGGGGTGAATTAGGGCTTTTCAATTTTTGAATAAAAAGGGTAAAATGAGTTCTGCCACTACTGCCTAATGTAAGTAGTTACCGCTCCGCAGTAGCGCTCCAAAAATTTAGAACTTCTTAAATAATTGTGCCATAGTGATTTTTCATTCAAACCCTTGAACGAAATAAAATCTTAGAAAACCAGAGAATATGCGAATTGATTTTATTTCAAAAGATAATTACACGAGTATTAATTTAAATAGCGCTTGAAATTGAGGCGATATAATAAAAACATTTTTAATTCTTCACCGATCCTTCTCCCAAGTACAGGTTGGCTATAGCCTATCTTCCCAAATATATGTCCTCTAGACTTCACCCTAGATCTACACCTAGACCTAGTCGCCACACACACCGCGGTGAATTCCCAGTAAACCTCGCAAGGCCTAGTCACCAAACCCTTCTGCGAATTCACTACCATTTAAAAAGTAAAGAAAAGAAATAGAAAGTAAAAACACTCCATATATAGAAAAGATATGAAGGAGATAAAGGATCTCCATGAACATCATCGGAGTTGAAGCGCGCGTCCTTCTTTCTGTATGACCGTGTTGAAATCTCCTTCTCACTCTGGTTCATCATCGATGGAGTTTGGAAAGCTTTGGAACTCTGGGATGAAGGCTTCACGAAAGGTTGGAGTTGTGTCTTGAATTGTGTAACTATGAAAGAGAGAGATCCATCCATTATATAGGCCACATAAACTACTTCCTGCAGTAGTGCTACCGCTCTGCGCTAGCATCGTGCACGCTATCGTGCTACAATGTGTCCGCCTTCATGGAGATTGTGCTAACCGCAACAGATCATGGGCCTACCATGCTATGGTAAGAACTAACGCACTGTGTTAGCTTATGTCATTTCATCGTCGAGAAATTGCCTGCCGTCAGTCTTCAGATGTCATCCCATCTACAGCCAGTGGTAGGAGTTACTGCTCCGCAGTAGCTCTAAATTCACAGCTCCGTGATCATTCTACATTGCTCTAATTAGGAGTATAATTCCTGTACACTATAAACACATGACAAGCAAGATCAAATTCATCATGGAATTTTTTATTCTTTAACCAAGAGATGTGGAACACAAGCTCCAACAATCTCCCCCTTTTGATAATAACAAATCCTCTAGGAAGAAATAATAAAATATAACCAGAGTTGTGTTTATAGTATATGTTAAGCGTGATAAAACGTACATATTCCCCCTATATGGACACTCCCTCTACGTAATAGATTTCTTCAATTTATTCTCCCCCATAAATAATAGATTTATTCAATTTATTCTTCCCCTTTTGGTATTATCAAAAGAAGGTGGGAAGAGTAGATGAAATATGATCTAATGTGCATTATGTATAGATTATAATTTGTAGAAATTGTAGACACAAAGAAAGCAATTTTGAACATCTTTAAGTCTTTTAAAGAAGGTAATATATCAATTTTGAAGTTTAAAAAGAAGATGTTTGAATTTAGGTACAAAAGATGCAAGCAAGCAAGAGTACAAATATCAAGAAAAGATATGTTTTACAATATAAGTTAATTTGCATTTCAAGTAAACATAAACATTGCAAAGATCATGTTTTGCTATCTACTGCTTTTACTATAAAATTTTAGAGAATAGTGTAGCTAAGCTTTTAGAGTCCAATTCTCATGAGTAGAAGTGTTATAAAAGATAATGATTTGTTCAAAATGTGTTTTGATAAAGTATACAAATGTGTAAGTCAAAACACATAACATATGTAATGCAAGAACATTCCTTTAAATAAACATAAATAATTTTACTTCCACAAATTTCAATGCACAAATTTTTTATTTTAAAAAAGAAATGTGGTGAAATTTTTGTTTGCACAAGGCACTTTACAATCCTTGGACAAGGTGCTCAACCTCACAATGCTCATTATGACTTATCAGGAGGGTGAGTATAGCTTGGTGGAGTTTTCCTTGTCATTGATATTTGCTTTTAGTTTAGCGACTAAGGACTCCGAATTCACTTATTTTTGCAAACATAGAAATTATAATCTATATATCACTTTTCTCTAGTCACAAGTGCATGAACACAAAGAATTATTGACAGAATTCAATGAGGTGTAGGTAATCTATTTATGCAATTCAATATTGTAAGTTCTTGTTCTACGCAAGCATGCTTGAATATGATTTAAAAACACATGTAGATTATAAAAAAATTGTAAGTGAGGTATTTATTACCAAATATAAAACTTCACTCATACTTATAGGTATGCAAAAACAATTCTACACATGTATTTTACAACCAACTTTATTTCACATAGTAAGATAATACTCAAGGCATGATATATTCAAGAACAATGTTATAAATAAACTTGAAATTAAAATTAACCATTGTAAATCATATTTAAGTAATAAATATAATCATCCTTGATTTTAAGCAACGAAGCATTAAGCATTTTTTATTTAAATTTTTTGAAACAAAATGGAAACAAATAAACAAATGTAATAGAAGACAAAAACAAAAATTTTAATTTTTGAAGTTATTTTAAGGTTTTATCTTTGATTTTGATTTTTAAGGACAATATCAAAATGAAAATACATTAATCTTTCTGAAACCAGTGAAAATACAGTATAATAAAATTTTCAGATAGGGAAAAAAATACAGAGAGGATATGATATAATAAGAATCCGTCTAACGCCAGCGGTAACAACTACCGCACGACGATAGTAACAGAACTTTGATTTTCATGAAAAACTTAAATTTTTTGAGATTTTTCGCTTGAATATAATTTGTCATTTTGTTGGCTATAGGATACAACAAGAAAATCAAAAAATAGAGTGAAATTTCAGATTTTCTAAGCCAGAATATCTAACACTCCCAATTCTAATCTAAGCATGTTGAATCTAGCATCAGAGAGAGGTTTGGTAAATATATCCACAAGTTGATATTCAGCTCTGATAAAATTGATTCTTATATGTTCCTTTTTAATATGATCCCTAATTAAATGATGTCGGACATCTATATGTTTAGATCTAGAGTGATGTACAGGATTATTAGTAAAATCAATAGCCCTCTTGTTGTCACATTTTAATTCAATGTTACTTGGATGAACTCCAAAGTCTTCTAAAATTTGAGTCATCCATAAAGCTTGTGCACAACAACTACCTAGTGCGATATATTCAGCCTCAGTGGTGGAGAGGGAAACTGAAATTTTTTTCCTACTCAACCAAGATACAAGTGAAGGGCCTATAAATGATACGTTCCACTAGTGCACTTATGATCTAATGAACATCCCGCATAGTTCGAATCAGAAAAGCTGTGTAAAATAATGGAATTATTATGAGGATACCATAAGCCTATTCTAGATGTTCCAATTAGATATCTAAAAATTGGTTTAACCGCTTTTAAATGTGATTCTTTGGGGTTAGCTTGAAATATAGCACATAAATAAACAGAAAACATAATGTCGGGTCTAGATGCACCTAAATATAATAATGATCCAATTATTCCTCTATATAAAGTTTGATCAATAGAAATACCAGCTTTATCTTTTCCCAATTTTAGTGATGCACTCATAGGAGTATTGACTTGCTTTAGGTTTTCATATCCAATTTTTTTAAGAATATCATGAACATATTTTGATTGACAAATAAAAATATTATCATGCCTTTGTGTGATTTGAAATCCTAGAAAATATGTAAGTTCTCCTACAAAGCACATTTCAAATTCATAGTTCATCACTAAAACTACTTCATTACACAACTCTTCATTAGTGGCTCCAAAAATAATATCATCCACATAAATTTGCAATATAATCAAATCATTATTGACATGCTTAATGAAGAGTGTGTTATTTGCACTTCTCATAGTATATCCATGTTTTAACAAAAATGATGTTAATCTTTCATACAAAGCATGCGGCGCTTGTTTCAAACCATAAAGCGCTTTTTTCCAATTTATACACATGATTAGGAAATTTTTCCTTAATGAAACTGGGGGTTGTTCAACATAGACTTCTTATTTTATAATCCCATTTAAAAATGCACTTTTAATATTCATTTGAAATAATTTAAACTTTTTTAAGACTCACAAATGCAAGAAAAATTCTAAATGATTCTAGGCGAGCAACGGGTGCAAAAGTTTCATCAAAATCTACCCCTTCGATTTGATAATATCATTGTGCTACTAGTCTAGCTTTATTCCTTATAATTCTAGAGTCACCATCTAATTTATTTTTAAATATCCATTTAACACATATAACCGGATGATTAGATGACCTCTCTACTAAATTCCAAATCTTTACGTTCAAATTGATTTAATTCATCATTCATAGCTAAATACCAAAATTCGTCATTTAAAGCGGTTGAAACATTTTTTGGTTTTATTTCAGATACAAAACTGGTATTGATTTTGCGGTTTTGAAATTTAGTGAAGGTTTGAGAATTCTCTCCAATCTATATCCGATAAAGGAAAGTATACCTTATCGTCTATAGTATAGGATATTAAGAAATACCAAGGTCGTATTCCACAGGGCGCGTTGATTACTTCTACTTTGAGGAAAGTCGCTATTATCTTATCTAATGATATTTTGGGGTTTTGGTTACTTAGCTAGAAAAAGAGAAATTGCAAGCTAAATTAAGGGTTTAGATGATGATAAAAGAGGCTAGTACTCAATCAAATGTCACCTTGGAGTGAGAATAGACAAGTGAAAAGAGAATAAATCTAATTCCGTTTAAATTGAACTACTTGACCGTGGAGGTTCCCGAAGCTCGAACATGCCTCTCTCGAGGTTAATGCCCAACTAAGATTAGGAAAAATCAACCGGACTCTCGTCCTATAATCGATTACCTAAAACTTGCTTTACGAAGTGAACCCCGCTATTGGATTTGACTCCAATCCGGGAGATTTACGTCATCCTCTCTCGAGGGGTGCGTGCAACTCTCTTTACCCTTGAGTGATCGATTCATACCTTGAGCCTCTCGACTAACTAAGTATGAAAACATAAGCAAAAACTATACATCGATAATATGGCCTCACTAATTAAAAATCAAGGGTAATTCAAGCGTTTATAAAAACGGAAAAAGAAAACTTTAGAAAATCATAACTTGTCCATCTCATCCTCGGATCATTTTGATCGAGTACTAATGAGGATTAGTTAATCATGGTGGAGGGGGAAGAGAAAAAAAAATGAAATTCCATAATAAGAAAAATTAGCTAAGGAAGGGGAAGACAAATAAAGAGAGCAAAATAATTTTTATTTAAATGAAAACTATTACAAACCTTAAGAAAGGAGATTGCAAGCTAGAAGAAATAAAGTTACAAACTTAAACTAGGCTATTGCATTGAAAGAAAGCTAGTACATTGCATGAGAAAAAGAAGAGAACATGAAAGGAAAGAAACATGAACATGAACATGAAAGTGAAAAATACTCAGGATTGGCTCCAGCAGCAACTCCCCCACTCCAAAATTCTGAACCCTGGACTCAAGGAGAACCTCTGAATTTATAGGAAAAAATTTCAGATTACACGCCCTCGGTCACGGGCGTGACCAAGGGCGTGACTGCACTATTCACATCGGATCCGACAGCGGCGTGGGCTTTCTGGACAGCGCGGCGAAAAGTGACATGTCACGGGCGTGACATGTCGGGTCACGGCCGTGACTTTGGACGGCTGCATTAAATGCGGCGTGGGCTGGAATTTGGCGCGGCGGCGAAGCAGAGATTACGCGGGCAAGTCACAGCCGTGACATGTGGGTCACGGGCGTGACTCAAGTTGACTTCTCGACTGCAGCTCCACGTCTCGACGGCGGCTCTACGTGGAAGATTCTAATATTACCCGCCCCCGGTCACGGGCGTGACTTGGGGTCACGGGCGTGACCTGGGGCGTGACTTGGTGTGGACTGGTTCAAACAGCGTGGCATCGATTCTGGGCTGATCTTCAGGTTACACGCCCTTGGTCACGGGCGTGACCGAGGGCGCGACATGCTATTTTTCCCGATTTGTCCCAAAATTCTGCAAATATTGAAATTAAGCTAAGTTAGAATCAAAATTACAAAAAGAACTACTTATAACCTAAAATTGACATAAAAAGGAAAATTCATATTAAATATTTACAAAATTTTCTATTAAAAAGTTATAAAAATACTACTTATCAAAAACAAAGGTTTTAAAATGACTCATGTAAAGTAGAATGAGTGGTTACCCCTTTTGATGGTTATCCAATGACATGCTCCATTGGATGGTCCTTTAAAAACTATAACACACTTGGAGGAACATATTCTTCTTTTTCTTCTTCTTTCTCAACTTTTTCTTCTTCTTTTTCTCCAAGTGATTCGTCATCATCATGCTTCAAAGGGGAAATGGGTTCCTCTTTGTTTCCTGTAGGATTAGTATCTACACAAGGAACAAACTCATCAAATCTTACATGAATAGACTATTCAATTATATTAGTTCTTTTATTATAAATTCTATAAGCCTTACTAGTTGAAGAGTAACCAATGAAAATTTGCTCATCACATTGTTTATCAAAATTTTCTAATGCATCTCTAGTATTTAAAATAAAACATCTGCAACCAAAAACATGAACATTAGATACATTAGGTTTTCTTTTAAAATATAGCGCATAAGGAGTTAATTTTAAAATAGGACGAAGCATGATACGATTAATAATATAACATGAAGTATTAACAGCTTCGGCCCAAAATGATTTAGGCAACCCATATTCACAAAGCACAGTGCGTTCTATCTCTTGAAGGGTTCTATTTTTCCTCTCCACTACACCATTTTGTTGTGGGGTGCGTGGAGCGAAAAATTCATGTTTAATTCCTAAATCATTACAAAAAGAAGAAAACTTATCATTTTCAAATTCTCCTCCATGATCCGAGCGTATGCATTTAATTTTTAAATCAAGATCGTTTTGAATATGGATGCATAAATTAGTAAATTCAAGAAATGCAACAGATTTGGAAGATAGAAATAAAGTCCAACAAAATCTAGTATAATCATCAATTATTACAAAAGTATATTTCTACCTCCTAGACTAGAAGTGTTAACTTGTCCAAATAAATCCATGTGAATTAATTGAAGTGGTCTAGTAGTAGAAATTACATTTTTGCTTTCAAAAGAATTTTTCGAAAATTTTCCTTTTTGGCAAGGCGTACAAAGAGAAGATAAATTTCCATTAAGCATAGGTAATCCCTTAAATAATTTATCTTTTGATAATTTCAAAATAAGCTCGGTGCTAGACTGAACAAGGCGCCTATGCCAAAGATCTAATTCTTCATTTTTAGAGATAAAACATTTTAAAGAAGAATTTGAAAGATCATTACAGGTAATCATATAAACTTTATGCATCCTTGGTGCAGTGAATACAACTTCATTTGTTTTATAATTTAAGATCTTGCAAACGTTTGTAGAAGATTCAAATAATACATTAAAACCTTTATAACATAATTGACTAATTGAAATTAAATTATGCTTCAAACCTTTTACAAATAAAACATTACAGATTGAGAAAGAATCGTTACCCAATGTGTCGATGCCCATAATCCTTCCTTTTTTGTTATCTCCAAATGTTACCAACCCTCCTTTCTTCATCTTAAGAATATGGAATTTTGCTTTACTGCCCGTCATTTGTTTGGAGCATCCCGAGTCCAAACACCACACGTCCTTTTTTTCCTTAGCCTGCCAACATACGTAAGAAGGAGATGAGAGTAAAGATTTGGATACACAAGAGGTTCCTCCCATAAAATAAGTGGAAGCCTTAGGAACCCAGATTTGCTTTATAGCAATACGACCCTTCTTCCTACATGAGTCCGATGTGTGTCCAAATATATGACATTTGGCAGACGTTATAAAAAGGGATGAAACCCTTTTCAGAGTTTTGGATAAACTCTTGCAGGAAGATAACATAACATTTGAATTTTGAAATGATTTTTTTATTAACATAAATACGATTTTTGGATTTCCTGCTACCGTTAGTGGTAAGAGTTACTGCTGGGCGATAGCTCCCAGTAACATAACCAAGCCCATAATTTGCACTTCCATGACATTGGTTGGCCAAGATCATGTCAAGAGACCTTTGGCCAACACCAAATTTTTTAATGGTCATGTTTAAATCATGAATTCGGGCTTTAAGAATGGTGTTTTCCATTACTAACATAATGCACCGATTCGCAAAAGATTTCTTTCCTTCTTCTATTTGAGAAAGAGAGGTTTTTAAAGTTCTTTCTTAATCCCCCTTTTCTTTAGTAAGAAAATCAATAGTGGAGTGAGATTTAGAAAGAGTTTCTTTAAGTTCTTTCACTCTTGCCAAGGAGTGATTGCACTCTTGACAAGCTACTTTCTCTTTCTCTAATAGTTGTGCTTCTTTAGACATTTTTTTGTTTTCTTTTAACAAAAAGTTTATTTTGAGTTTTTAGAAGATCAATATCTTTTAAACTTTTATGAAAGTATTTGCATGTTTGTAAATACTCAGAATATAAATCATCGATAGTACGAGGAGGTACCTCTATGTCACTTTGGACACTGCACTCATCGCCAGATGGCTTGTTGCTTTTTCCCATAAGGCACATGTTTGCCTCTTCTTCATCGCTAGTGGATGAGCCACCTGAATCCTCGAAGGATTCATCCCATGTAGCCACTTTTAGTACCTTATTTTTCTCCTTGGTTTTGTGCCTCTTTTCCTTTTGCTCTTTTAGATATTTCGGGCACTGGCTCTAGATGTGTCTGGTCCTTCTGCAATGGTAGCAGTCCGGTGGTGGATGCTCATCATTGTCAACGTCGCTACCTTTTCCTTTCTTCGATGAGGATCCCTTGTTGATGAAATATTTCCAGAAGGTGTTTCTTCTTTATGGATTCTTCATGAATATCTTAAACTTCTTCACAAACAGGCTCTCCTCATCCTCTTCATCACCATCTTCTCGACTGGTCTCCTTCTTTGATTTCAATTCCAATGCCTTCTTCTTTGGCTCCTCATTGTACTAATGTCGTTGAATTTTTAGTTCAAACTCATGGATTTTGAGATTCCCAATGAGGCTCTCAATTTAGAGCTTCTTTAGATCGTGCGACTCCGAGATGGTTGTCACCTTTGGATTGAACTTTGGAGGGAGATACCTAAGAATTTTTGTCACCAAGTCACTGTTGGAGAAAACTTTTCCAAGCAATTTTGAGTCATTGACGATCTTGGTAAACCTTGTGCACATTGAATCTATGTCTTCATCCGCCTCCATCTGGAATTTCTCGTATTCAGATTCAATTTGCAAGAGCTTTGAATCCTTGACCTGCGAAGTACCTTCATGAGTAATTTGTAATAAATTCCATATATCGTAAGTAGTTTCGCAAGCACAAGTACGATTAAATTCAGTTCAATCCAAAACACAAAATAAGGCAATCATAGCTTTAGCGTTATTCTTACATCTCAATTTATCATTATCATCCCATTTGTCTCTCGGTTTTCCATAAAAACTTCGCCAACAGCAAAAGTTGGTGGAGTGTAGCATTCTTCTACCATACCCCACACATCATTATCTAAAACAATTAAAAAAATAATGCATTCTTGTTTTCCAATAATTGTAATCGGTACCGGCAAATAGAGATGGTCTACTTATCCCTTGACCCTCAAGAAAAGCATGATTATGGTGCGCCATTATTCTCGATTGTGAAACCATTTTGGAATAACCTATGCTCTGATACCAAGTGTTGGATCTATAGGCGCCCTTAGAGGGGGGTGAATAAGGGCTTTTCAATTATTGAATAAAAAGGGTAAAATGAGTTCTGTCACTATTGCCTGCGGTAAGTAGTTACTGCTCCGCGGTAGTGCTTCAAAAATTTAGAATTTATTCAAAAATTGTGCCAAAGTGATTTTTCAAGCAAACTCTTGAACGAAATAAAATCTTAGAAAACCAGAGAATATGTGAATTGATTTTTTTTCAAAAGATAATTACATGAGTATTAATTTCAATAGCTCTTAAAATTGAGGCGATATGATAAAAACACTTTTTAATTCTTCACTAATCCATCTCCCAAGCACCGATTGGCTATAGCCTATCTTCCCAAAGATATGGCGTCTAGCCTTCCCCCTAGATCAACATCTAGACCTAGTCTCTACACACACTGTGGAGAAAATCCGCCTAAACCTCACAAGGCCTACTCGCCAACCCATGCAGTGAATTCACAACCGTTTCAAAAGTAAAGAGAAGAAATACAATGTAAAAACACTCCCTATATAGAAAAGCTCTAAAGGAGATGAAGGATCACCCTGAACATCATCGGAGTTGAAGCAAGCGTCCTTCTTTAAGTATGAACGTGTTGAAATCTCCTTCTCACTCTTGTTCTTTAATGATGGAGTTTTGATTGCTTTGGAACTCTGGGATGAAGGCTCTCACAAAATGTTAGAGTTCTGGCTCGAATTATGTAACTATGAAAGAGAGAGATCCATGCTTTTATATAGGCCATGGAAACTACCGCCTGCGGTAGTGCTACCGCTCTGCGCAAGCATCGTGCACACTATTGTGCTGCAATGTGGATGCCTTCATGGAGATCGTGCTAACCGCAACGGATCATGGGCCTACCGCACTGTGGTAAGAACTAACGCGCCGCATTAGCTTCCATCATTTCATTGTCGAGAAACTGCCTGCCTTCAGTCTTCAGATGTGATCTCATCTACCACCAACGGTAGGAGTTACCGCTCCGCGATAGCTCTAAATTCAGAGCTCTGTGATCATTCTGCATTGCTCTTTTTTGGAGTATAGTTCTTGTACGCTATAAACACACGACAAACAAGATCAAATACATTGTGGAATTTGTTATTCTCAAACCAAGAGAAGTTGAACACATGCTCCAACACTAGGATATCACACTCACGCTAGTGTGTCAAGACCAGTCCAAAATAAGTACAAAATTCAGTTGAGTTAAACTTGAGTCAAATAGAAGTCGACGCAACTTCGACTACAAGTTGATGCAACTTCGAATATAAGTAGAAGTAACTCAGACTGAAGTCCAAGTCGACGTAACATTGAGATATACTCGATGCATAAGACAAAGTCATTAGAAGCAGTATCAGAAGTTGACGCAATGTTGACTTGAAGTCGACACAGAAGATGAAGTTCAAAGTCCATGTCTTCAACTCAATGGATACGTCGATAAGAATTCGAAGCAATGTCGATATCAGAGTTCAGTTCAAAGCTGAAGAGGAATTCAAAGTAGCTTCTATTAGAATTCGGAGGTTCGTCGAGAAGAAGGCAAATGTGTTCG
This sequence comes from Dactylorhiza incarnata, assembly GCA_033032865.1. Lineage (NCBI taxonomy): Eukaryota > Viridiplantae > Streptophyta > Magnoliopsida > Asparagales > Orchidaceae > Dactylorhiza > Dactylorhiza incarnata. The sequence continues at coordinate 9,344,391 of JAWHQI010000009.1, read as the reverse complement.
ATGCTACGTCGAATATAGGCACAGAAATAGAATACTTTATGTATTCTTTTCTAATGCTTTTTCAGAAGGTATCCCAGGATGTAATTTGAATTCTAACGGAACATTTATTGCAAAAAATGGAATGGAGTACTCCAGAAAAACAACAAAGATATTCTTGGAAGTTATTCAAATTCAGAGTGACAGGTCGTGAACAGTAATAGAAATAGATATTCATTATCCAGTAGACATTCCTTCTAAGTATAGAACAGAAGAGGAAACAAATTCAAATACTATTCGACAGAGAATAAGTATACAGAGAGAGGAAGATATGCAATTTATCAAGCAATTTTATTCTGTCTTCTTCTTCCTCAAGCTCCAACACATACCAAATAGTGAAGATCTCTGTACAGCAAAAAAAATAAAGCCAATGCTTCATCTTCTTCTTTTACAGCAGGAAACCATTAAGAGTACATAGATCATCAGGATCATAAGCTCTTAGCCCTTGCATTCTTTTCTACCTCAAGCAAGGGTTCATTCTAAACAGATCCTGAAGAACACCAAGTGACAGAATCCTTAGTGATATCTGCAGGAGTATTCAAACAGAATAAATATCTTAATTTCTTCCTCTTTCTTTCTTACTCTTCACTTTCTTAATTGTAACTTGAGTAAAGAGTTTTTAGAATTCCTCTCCAAAGGATTCAATGGTTCAAGATTTCCTTATCAAAAGATCTAGATTGGTTCTAAGAGTCTCCTTATCAAAAGACTCAGTCTTTGGTTCTAAGAGTCCCCTTATCAAAAGACTCAGTAGGTTGTTCTAAGAGTCTCCTTACTAAAAGATTCAATGGTTCTAAGAGTCTCCTTATTAAATGACTCAGACACTATTTAGTGTATTCCTACCAAGGTGGTAATGTTAAAAAACTTGAGGTCCGGAGATGAAGTGAGAATTATGCGAATCTCACACTTCACAAAACCTTTCAAAAGTGTAGCACAACAGTGACAATGAGAAGAACGAATAGTACTATGGTATTGACTATCTCTTTACAATGCGAGGTATACATGGCGAGACATGATTCATAAGAATCACAGAGGAGAGAAGCACAAAACACATGTGTAAAAACAAGCTGCAGCGACCTGACACTTGAGACCGCTGATAGAGAAAATCGTGTTCTCCAATCTATACTCGATTAAGGCAAGTGTACCTATCGAAATATAGCATAGGAAATAAAATATATCAAGGTCGTATTTAAACTCGGGTATGGCAAGTACTATTACTCACAACGACTCTATTATCCTACCGAACGATTGGTGGGTTTTGAAAATAAAAATAAACTAAGCTTAATTAAAAGAGAAATAAACTATTACGAAAAGAGTGCTCGATCGACGATTCACTTTGGAATAAAATAACGAAATAAATTAGTTTAACATTCGTAATTCTATTAAGACCGTGGCGGATCCGAAAATAAGAAATAATCTCGCTAGAGCATTAAATCTCCTAACTTCTAGACGTTTTGACCGAAATCTCTTTACAAATCAAAAGGGCTAAAGTCGCATTATCGAAGTCAACCGCGCTATTGGATTTGACTCCAATACAGAGGATTTACGTCATCCTATCTCTAGGGGTGCGTGCAACTCCTTCCTTCCTTAAGCGATCTTTCACATTCACGAGCCTCTCGGCTACTCAAATATGAGATCGGAATCTACTACCGTATACATGAAATACGGAGTCGATACGAAATTAATCAAGGTCGGATCAAAAATAAAAATACAAATGCAAACATAAAATGAACGAAACGTTATTTCATTGCAAAGATTTTCGCGATCGGGCACCAACAAAATTAGCTACGCATTATTTAAAAAGGAAACAACAACGAAATAAAGAGAAAACATTTTCATTGATTATATAAAAAAAGGAACTACAATGATAGAAAGAGCACAAGATTACTACTAAAGCAGATTACAACAATGAAAAGAAATTACAACTAGGAAGAGAAATTACAACAAGGAAAAAACAAGATTACCACTAGCACTATACTTCCTCTCTAACTTCTAACCTCCTTCATGCTTGAGATAGGGGTTCATTTTATAGATGAGGGGAAAGATTCTAGAAGGGGGAGAAGATGCATGAATGGGGAAATGCATGAATAATATGATGCATGAATAATAATTAATGGGAGGAGGGAGAAAGGTTCATGCATGGGAAAATACATGCATGCTTTTAATTAGGAAGAGAGAGATAAAGCCATGCATGTATGTTAATTAAAAGAAATATAAAGAGGAGAATAGGAGAGAGAGAATAATGAGATGTAAAGAAAGAAAAGAGAGGAGAGAGAGAGAGGGATTCGGCCAAACATGATATTCAATGGAAAATGAATATTAAAAAGGGGGGGGGAGAGAGAGGAATTTCGGCCAAGCCATGATGGGGCCATGCAAAGGTGGCGGTTTGGGAGGTTGGAGGGCTGCTCACGGTTTGAGGCTTGAGCTGAACCAAGGGGGGTCGAATTTGGACTTGGAGGGGCTGCTCTTGTGCTGGATATGAAGGGCTGCACCATGTGAGCTGCTCCGGCGACATAGATGAAGAGGGGGGGGGGGGGGGGGGGGTGCTACATTGGGTCTTCAAATGGCTGAATGGTTGGGCTCGGTTTGCTCAAGTGGGCTGAAATTGCATGGCGCGGCGATGGCGTTGCGGCATAAAAATTGACGGCGCGACGATGGCGGCATGGACGCGCACACGACGGCGAACACAATGCCTCAATGCAAAGGTGGCGGCGAGCATGGCGGCGATGGCGACGACAACAACATTCCTACAAAACAAAATAAAATAAAACATTAGCATTAGTTAAGAAAATATAAAAATATAAAACTAAAACATAACATAAAATTAAACATTAGTTTTTAAAAGAAATAAAAACAAAGTAACAACATGAAATAATAACATTGCATGACATAATTAAAAAATAACAAACATTAGATCATAAAATAACAACATTATAAAATAAGAGAAATTAAAACATAACGAACATAAAATAACATAAAAAAACATAAAATAACAACATTAAGACTTAGCACACATAAAATGCAAGGAAATTATAATTAAACCTAGGGAAAATTGTACTAAACTAACCCATAAACGATGACTAAAAACTAGTCATCAACCGCCAGACCGCGCAAACAGACAAGTCGGATGGAAGCCGCTGAGACCGCGCAAACAGACAAGTCGGATGGAAGCCGCTGAGACCGCGCAAACAGAGTACAGACCGCACCAATCAGACCGCAACCCCAGACCGCCAACTCGCTGCTTATTCCTCTGCTGAAAAAAATAGTTCACAATTCTTGATCGCCCAGACCACATGGTCTTGATCAAAGAAGAACCCGCGAACACTGAACAAGAACTTCTTCCTGTGACAGACCGCAACTCAAGACCGCCGGGCCACTTAAGACCGCCTCATCAATTGAGTCCATTGCACAGACCGCAAACACCTAAACATAGTCCGCCCGAACTAGTTTATTCAAAGCTGGATGAAAGGAGACAAGCTGACCGCGAGCTGCAAACCGCTTAACCTGCGAACATCGAAACTGGTTAGACAAATATCTCAAACCGCGCGACCTCAAAAAGTGACCAGCACAATCAAGCCGACTTTGAGTTCTTATAGTTCTCGTTAATAATGACGGGCCCTGCATCCCTATTTATAGGTAGGTATACGGATGTCGTCACCACACAACCGGGATACAATAATCCCCCATCAGATCGCGAGCGGTCTCGCAAAGCAGACCGCTCGATCTCGGCATAGCTCACATCTCCTTTATTAAACCTTGCAGTTTACAACCAAAGTGCCCGGTCACTGCGGTCTCAACAAGCAGACCGCCCGGTCTTATTGCAAAGCAAAGAACTTCTTCAGAAACTAGACCGACTAGAATAGTCGACAGACCGCCCGGTCACTACTAGAAGGCAGACCAAGAACATCTGGCCGACTTAGAACAAGTCGCCAGACCAACCCGCACAAGTTGCCCGGACAGAAGAGGCGGTCTGCCAGATCAGACCGCTCAGAACAAACTGCTAAGATAAACTGTCAGAAAACCAGCACAGACCGCACGGTCTCTAATCTTCAGACCGCCCAGCTCTAAACCACTTCCACTTCAAAAATTTAACACTCCCCCTTGAAGTGGGAAGTGGAAGTCAGCCCAAGAAAACTTCGCAACTGACCAAAAGGTCCCTTCGCCAGCTGCTTAGTGAATATGTCAACAACGTCCTCCTTGATCTGCAGATGCTCCACAATCAGAGATCCCTCCAACACCTTCTCACGAATGAAATAGTGATGAATCTCTATGTGCTTTGTACGTGCGTGACAAACTGGATTGTTCACTAGTTTGAGAGCACTCTCGTTGTCACCACATAGCAGAGTAGGACCACCCATCTCCCTATGAATGTCTTCCACCAACCTCCTAAGCCAGATGGTTTCCTGAGCCACCAAAGCTGAAGCTTTGTACTCCGCTTTCGTGGTAGAGACAGACACAAAATCCTGCTTCTTGGTGCACCATGATATGGCTATAGAGCCCATCATAAAGACGTATCCATACGTCAATCTCCGATCATCCGAATCTCCTCCATAATCAGCGTCCATGTACCCATGCAAGCAAAAGCCCAAATCGCTCCCATAGAAAAGACCCAAATTCGAGGTGGATTTGACATACTTCAATATACTCCTAGCCGCCACAAGATGAGGTTTCCGAGGCTCTGCCATAAACCGACTCACCCTGCCAACTGCATAAGCAATATCTGGCCTCGTGATCGTCAAGTATATCAAGCTTCCGACCAAAGCCCAGAACACCAAAGGATCGGTAAGAACCTTTCCTTCATCTCAACGAAGATGAACTCAAACCTCCAGTGCAGTAGAGCTGCTCTTCCCTCCTTCCATGCCGAATCTCTTCACGATTCGATCCGCATAGCACTTCTGGGAAACGAGCATACTGCTCTCTCTCCTCTCCACTTCGAGCCCAAGGAAATGGTTGAGCTCGCCCAAATCCTTCATCTCGAATCTGATAGCTAGCTCAGCACGAAGCCTAGCTACCGCCAATTTAGAATTCCCCATGACGATCATATCGTCCACGTACAGCAACACCAAGACCTGAAGCTCCCCCATCTTCTTTACAAACAAGCTCGATTCAGAATCAGAAGCAAAGTACCCGCAGAACTGGAGGTATTCTGCGATCTTCCCGTACCACGCCCGAGGCGCTTGCTTCAAGCCGTAAAGAGCCTTCTTGAGCTTGCAAACATATCTTGGGTGCTCTTCGGATATATACCCAGGTGGCTGATCCATGAAGATATCCTTGTCAATCTCGCCATATAAGAAAGCATTCTTCACGTCGAGTTGCCAAATCTTCCACCCTTGGCAAGCTGCCAATGCGATCACCACCCAGACCGAAGTCATCTCGGCAATGAGGCTAAATGTTTCTTCATAATCCTCCCCAAACTTTTGAGAGAAACCTAGAGCTACAAGGCGAGCCTTGTACCGCTCAATACTTCCGTCAGCCTTCTTCTTCAGCTTGAAAACCCACTTGCAAGTCACCGGAGTAACCCCCTCAACCTTAGGCACCAAGTCCCAAGTCTCATTCTTCCTGAGGGCAGCCATCTCTTCATCCATGGCTCCTTCCCACTCCTTGACTCCAACGACATTTTCATAACAAGATGGCTCTCTCTCATCCAGGGGACCTACGAAGAAACATGAGAAAAAACTCACCAAATTACCGCCCGTATACCGATCAGGTGAAATAATGGTCCTCTTGGACCTCCTCAGAGCTTGACTCTAAACCACCTCTTCCACTGCAGCTTCTGGACTAGCTATCCTCTCAGGTAAACATGGAGCCTCGCTCCCCCTGCTTCCAGAACCCGAAGCACCTGATCCTTAGCTAGTAATATAAAGAGCGCCTGGAGAAACAGGTAACTCCACCAGAACTTCCCATGCAGCATCCACTGGTCCACCTTCTTCCCTGCTTTCTTGTAACTCAACAGAAGAGTTACCTTGGTATGACATCAGCTCGTCGAATACCACATTCCTTGAGACCACATATCTCTGTGTCTCAGGATCCATGCATCTCCACCCTTTCTTCCGCTCATCATAACTAACGAAGACTAGCTTCCTTGCCTTAGCATCTAGCTTCGTTCGAAGGTCATCCGGAACATGCACATAGCAGGTAGAATCGAATACTCAAAAGTGTTCCACGCTTGGCTTCTCCTTAAACATTAACTCATGAGGGGTCTTCATGTTGATGGGGCTGAGAGGCATCCGGTTGATAACAGAAGCTGCACAAGACATACCCTCTGCCCAAAAGGACTTTGGAATATTCTTGGCATGCAGCCAACATTTGCAGGTCTCCGTCAGGTGACGGATCTTCCGCTCTGCAACTCCATTCTGTTGTAGAGTGTGAGCACAAGAAAGCTCCCTTTGGATGCCATGCTTCCTGCAAAAGTTAAGGAACTCCTTAGAGGTGAACTCCCCTCCATTGTCTGTTCTGAACTTCTTCACCCGCAGGTTTAGCTAACCTTCCACCAGCACCTTGAACTCCACAAACTTCTCGAACGCCTCTGACTTCTTCTTTAGAAAATACACCCAAGTATATCTGGTGAAGTCATCAACCAAGATTAGCATATACCTGCTACCTCCAAGACTAGAAGTGTTGGTAGGTCCAAACAGATCACCATGGATGCACTCCAATGGTCTTTTACATATGCTTTGTGATTTGTCAAATGGAAAGAGCTGAGCTTTACCAAACTGACAACCTGCACAAACATGACCATCTCCAAAAGATGACAAGCTAGGCAGACCTTTCACCAGGCCTCTACCCGCCATAGCTTTCAGCTTATCCATCCCAACATGCCCAAGTCTTTCATGCCAGATAACATCGCTATCATTAGCCCTCATCTTATGAACATAAGAATTTGTTGAAATAACAAACAAATCCTTCACCCGTCTCCCAGCACGAGTGACCTCAGCTTTCACCGCTGAAACATTACGGAGAAATTTCACTTCTGTTGGACCAAACAGAATGTGATAGCCAGCATCCACCACATTGGTTACCGAGAAGCGGTTCTTTTTCATCCCCGGAACATGCTAGACACTCTTCAACGTAAGAGTAACTCTATCATCGTTCAATGAAACCACACCCTCCTTCTCAAATGCATGAACAGTATCATCTGCCGTAATGATAGCATCATTACTTGTATATGTCTGCAACGAGGAGAACTTCGACTCATCCCTAGTGAGGTGATGACCACACCCAGAGTCCACAATCCAATCATCCTGATAGTTGATGGAAGTCATGGCCCGAACACAAGTGCCCGTCATGAATGCTCCTCCATCACCCCAACTACCTTCAGCATTGGAACCAGCCTCCTCCTTCCCTGCAGCATGCCCCGGATGAAGATTGACTTTGCAGTTCCTTTTGAAATGACCAACCTTATTGCACCTGAAGCATCTAGGTCCTTCCTGCTTCTTCCCATCACGCTTAGAAGCATAGCTCCTCTCTTGCATCTTCTTCTTCTTGACCCATCTCTTCTTCTTGCCAGAGAAGAGAACCTCGCCTTCTCCCCCAGAGACTGACATCCTAGCCATTTGCTTAGCCAAACTTTCCTGCGAAGCAAGTAAGTTCTCCAGCTCTAGCAACGATGGCTGATTGGCCCAGCCTTGAATAGAAGTAACAAAGGCCACATACTCCCTCCGTAAGCTGTGGATTATGTGCCTCTTCAACGTAGCTTCTGAAATATGCTCATCCGGGTCCAAAGCTGATATCTCTGCGCAGAGGTTCTTCATCTTCAAGAAGAACGTTGAAATGGACAAATCTCCCTGAGTTGCTTTCGCCAACTCATTTTCCAAGAACTGTAGCCTCGCTACATTCTTCTTATTGAACAAGCCATCCAAGGCTGTCTAAATCTCAACAGCTGATCCACACCCAATAATGTGATCAAACAATTCCGGAATGATAGCTCTCTTGAGAGTGAACTCTGCCTTAGCATTCGTTCTTCTCCAAGCCTTCACGAGCTAAGCATTCCCATCAGCAAGAACCACAACTTGTCTTGCTTCTCCTCCAACTACCTCCCATTAGTCCTCTCCAAGAAGATAGCTCTCCATGCAAGACTACCACTTCTTAAAGTTAGTCTGCGTAAGGAGCTCAATACCAAGACCTCTAGCATATCCTCCTTCCATTTCTATCCGACTGATTGCTAACCACTTGAGAAACCCGAGAGAAGTACCAGCAATATCAGCTTCACAACCTCAGCAACCTGCCTCTGATACCATGTTAAAAAAACTTGAGGTCCGGAGATGAAGTGAGAAATTTGCGGAACACACACTTCACAAAACCTTTCAAAAGTGTAGCACAATAGTGACAATGAGAAGAATGAATAGTACTATGGTATTGGCTATCTCTTTACAATGCGAGGTATACATGGCGAGACATGATTCATAAGAATCACGGAGGAGAGAAGTACAAAACACAAGTGTAAAAACAAGCCGCAACGACCTGACACTTGAGACCGCCAGACCGCGCGAACAGACAAGTCGGACTGAAGCCGCTGAGACAGCGCAAACAGAGTACAGACTGCACCTTTCAGACCGCAACCCCAGACAGCCAACTCACTGCTTATTCCTCTGATGAAAAAAAAAACAGTTCGCACTTCTTGATCGCCCAGACCGCACGGTCTTGATCAAAGAAGAACCCGCGAACACTGAACAAGAACTGCTTCCTGTGATAGACCGCAACTCAAGACCGTCTGGCCACTTAAGACCTCCTTATCAACTGAGTCTGTTGCACAAACCGCGAACACCTAAACACAGTCCTCCCGGACTGGTTTATTCAAAGCTGGATGAAAGGAGACCAGCTGACCGCAAGCTGCAAACCGCTTAACCCGCGAACAAAGAAACCGGTCAGACAAATATCTCAAACCGGGCGACCTCAAAAAGAGACCGACACAATCAAGCCGACTTTGAGTTCTTATAGTTATCATTAATAATGATGGGCCCTGCATCCCTATTTATAGGCGGGTAGACGGATGTCGTCACCGCATAACCGGGATACACTAAACGCCCATCAGATCGCGAGCGATCTCGCAAAGCAGACCGCTCGAGCTCGGCATAGCTCAAAGCTCCTTTATTAAACCTTGCAGTTTATAACCAAACCGCCCGATCATTGCGGTCTCAACAAGCAGACCGCCCGGTCTTATTGCAAAGCAAAGAACTTCTTCAGAAACCAGACTGACTAGAATAGTCGACAAACTGCCCGGTCACTGCATGAAGGCAGACCAAGAACATCGGGCTGACTTAGAACAAGTCGCCAGACCAACCCGCGCAAGTCACCCAGACAGAAGAGGCAGTCTCCCAGATCAGACTGCTCAGAACAAACCGCTGAGACAAACCGACAGAAAACCAGCACAGACCGTGCGGTCTCTGCGGTCTCCAATCTTCAGACTGCCCAGCACTAAACCACTTCCACTTCAAAAATTTAACAGGTAAAAGTGTGGATGTACCCATATTTTGGGAAACCACTATAGCTGTTGTCTTTGTGTTGTCCCTTTTACATGCTTTTTATTTCAGTAATCAATGTTTAATTTATTCTATGCTGGTTTTCAGATTTCATAGATGTTAGAAGTTTTAATTGTGTGTGCATATTTAGTGTAAAAGATTTAAAACTCTATTCACCCCCTCTAGAGAATACTTAGAGGCCACACTGTGCACTTTCAGCTATATTGGATATGAAGCCTCCAAGAATGACAAAAGAAGTGCAACAGCTAACTAGAAGGATCACGGGATTGAGTAGCTTCATATCTCGGTCTGGTGATACGTGTGCATCATTCTTCAAAACACTTCGAGGAGCTTCAAAATTTGAGTTGATCGAAGAATGTGATTGGGCTTTTGAAGAACTTGCAAAGTGATTCGAAGAAAAATCTACTTCTTACTTATAGATTTGGATTTAAGAAAAAGCGAAGAGATTGATGATGTTTTCCAAAACTATATCAGATGATGGCAAGTGTGCCTTATCATCTATAATATAGGATATTTTGAAAATACCAAGGTCGTATTCCTCGGGGCGCGTTGATTACTTCTACTTCGAGTAGATCACTATTATCTTATCTAATGGTTTTTTAGGGTTTGTTTTACTTAACTTAAAGAGACAATTTGCAAACTAAATTAAGGTTAAAAGGATGATAAAAAAGGATTAGGGATCAATCTAAAATCACCTTGGAGTGAGAATAATTAAGAGAAGGTAAAATAAATCTAATTCCGTTTAAATAAACTACTTGACCGTGGAGGTTCCCGAAGCTTGAACATGCCTCTCTCGAGGTAAATGCCCAACTAAGTTTAGGAAAAATCAACCGAACTCTCGTTCTATAATCGATTACCTAAAACTTCCTTTACGTTGTGAACACCTCTATTGGGTTTGACTCAAATCCGTGAGATTTACGTCATCCTCTCTCGAGGGGTGTGTGCAACTCTCTTTACTCTTGAGTGATCAATTCATACTTTGAGCCTCTCAGCTAGCTATGTATGAAAACTTAAACGAAAACAATATATCGAAAATATGGTCTCACTAATTAAAATCAAGAGTAAATCAAGTGGTTACAAAAACAGAAAAAGAGAGCTAGAAGATCATAACTTGATTATCTCATCCTTAGATCATTTTGATCGAGATCTAATGAGAATTAGTTAATCATGGTGGAGGGGAAAAAGAGAGAAGAATAAAAGTGAATTAAGGAGAAATTAACTAAAGTAGAAAGCGAGAATGAAAGAGAGCAAAACTAAATTTTATTGAAATAAAAACTATTACAAGCCTTAAAGAGAATTACAATACTAGAAATGAAGAGATTACAAGCTTAAGCTAGGCTATTGCAAGAAAGAAAATTATAACATTTCTTGACATTAGGAGAGAGAGAGAGAAAAAAAATACATGAACAAAAGCATGAAATGATCACTACCAACTTTAGCAGCACCTCCCCCTCTCCAAAATTCTGAACCCTGCACTCAAGGAGACCTCTGGAATTTATAGAAAAAATTTACAAGTTACATGCCCTCGGTCACGGGCTTGACCAAGGGCGTGTAACCACTGTTCATCTCAGCTGGGATAGCGGCGTGGTTCTTGCATGATGGCCCGACAGAAAATGACATGTCACGACCGTGACATTTGGGTCACGGGTGTAACATCCCAGTGCGCGCTAGGCCCCTCATGAGTGTGTTGTGTCACCGGAGGTTGACTCAGACTCGGTAGAAGCCCTAGGACCCCGAGGTGATAAGGTTTGAGTCACGGTCAGCAAGAGATGATTTATTTACTTACCCTATTGGGAGCTTTGTTTGGGCTTGTCCCGTGGCCTATTAGGTGTGCTGATAGCAATTGCTTAAGTTAATCTTTATATGATTGGATTTTAAGTGGCGGTGGAGGACTTTATTGCTACCGACTTCCTCTTTAATTCTCCCATCTCGGTTTATATTGCTCATGGTTTAAGAGGTTGCCTCCTAGTTGACATGGGGTGCTAATAAAAGTTTGCCTAGCTGCAAGTGGGGTGTATTAAGGTGTTTCCTTATAGCTGAAATTTTGGGGGTGCTATTGGAGGCTTTAAATGAGCTTCATGTGAACTTTAATAAGTGAGTTTTTTTGGTCATGTGGGCTTGGCTTAAATGGGCTGCAGATAAGAAAAGGTTTATTTGGTTTCAGCGGCGGAGTTGAACGGTGGAGATGGTATTATATAAGGCAAAATATTTCTTCTTCTTATCTAACCTACCGACCCTCTCACTTCCTCTTCCATTCTCGAAGGGATCGCCTTAGAGCTCGGCGTCGATTCTATTATCCAAGATCTTCTTTCTCCTAGAGCCTCTCATATCCTTGGCCAACCCTAATATCAGAGGTTGCCGGCTGGATTTGAGCAGATTAGGTCGAGTTGAGAATTTCGGTGACACAAAACCTTGATTTCTCTCCTAAAGAACTGTGAGCCTCCTTGACTCTTATTCTCTTAATTTCTGTGTTAGTAATGGATTCCTGGGAACTATTAGTACATGCAAATGTGATTTTTGTTGTGTTTGGAGATAGGATTGGAATGTTGTTTTAGCCTTCCTACTTCACAGTGTTCACTGTTTTTGTTTTTGGGAGAAAATATTATCTTGCCTATGTTTTTTGGGGGAGAGTTCCTGGAGCAGCAAACTGCCATTTGATGAGTTACCTGAGAGAATTATTCTCAGTAGGCTGTTGTCTTAATTATGATATTTCCTGGGCTCTTCCTTTATTGGTTTTCAAAGTGATATTGTGGAGTGAATCATAGAATGGGGAATAGGGATGATCTTCTATAGTATAACTGTACATGTTTTGGTTCTATTTCATTAGGGTTGTTTGCTGTTTGTCTGCCCTTAAGCAGACCACTTCTGCTGTTATGTTGTTATTATGCAGTCCAGATTTTCTTTGTGCTATTTCCCTTTTTAGTTTGGGTAATATTGACTGATTACATGTTGGATATTTCTGTGGTTCAGGACCCTTTAATGAGTCTTGGCCAACTGCCGCCAGGCTGCGGAGGAGACAACCGCGAACGTCGGCCTGAAATCAGGTGACTTCCTCCCCTCTCCTTCGATGCTAGCATCTTAGATCACAATAGGAGAGATGAAGGCTCAAGAGAGCTTCTCGTGTGAGCTTTAATGGAGTTTCCTTAGGAAGGCCAAGTCGGAACCTCAAATTTAGGGCACCGTTCGCCGCGAGGTTCTTGGAATCATTTCTTCTCTTCAAGAGGAAGAGATGGGATTTGATTTGGGGAAAACCCACGGCCATTGAGGGAGAGTGAGGGGAGTGATATTTAGGGATTTTTAAAGGTGAATGCTAGAGGAAGAAGACAACCAGCCACCGTCGGATTTACTTTAGGGTCCGTATAATTTTATAGATACAGAAATCTGTTTTCTGCGCGTAGCTGAGTTCAAGTCCAGTTTTGCACATGTTCCAGCTGGATCCAGGCCTTGGGCTCAACATAAAAGTTGTATCCCTCGGAAAGACCTTTCCAGCGACTGGTTGTGAGTTTTCTGGGGAGCTTTGTAGCTCGCTCAAAGAGCAATCGAAATTGGCTATTCAGAAGTTGGTCCTGTCTAGTACAGGACAACTTGCTGTCCAGGTAGTTACTGCTGGGTTCAACCTGATTTTAGAAAGATTAGGCTACGATTTGGATCTGGGAATCAGCACAAAAGTTGTAGCCTATGGCGATACCTTTTTGGAATGGTGTGACACGAAATTTTTGGTGGCATGTAGCTACGGGAATTTCAGTTTCGGTAAGCTGTATTCAGAATATATATAGATTATTATATAATTGGATCTCTCTTAAATTAGTCTTCAGACACATACGAAATCGTAAGACATGAACTTAATTTTGTGGTACACATCTATATTATGTTGTATGAAATATGGATACATATGTTCTAAGATCTCACAATCCAGTTTCGGTCAACAACGACACAAACGTAAAGTTTATAATGTTGTATGGATTTCTTTCAAATTACTTATCGGATGCTCCTAAAATTTGGTGGACATGTGCCTAATGTTATTGAGACCACCCCTGATCAGAATTATGAATTTTGGATATATATTTACGGTAATATGTCTAGTCTCTTCTTATAAATTTATTGTGTCGTAAATAACTTTGGTAAATATAAATGAGGCTTAAAATTGGTTGAAATATTCAAGGTGATGATTATGTAATATCATAGAAATTTCATAGGATTTGGTTTGAAATAAGCCTTGATTAAATGTCCTGTTATAAATTATTTTGATGAATGAATCATGGTGATGTGTATTTGAATAAGTTTTGGGAGGATACTTGTTGTGATTTTGCCAATCATTGTTCATTTTCGCATTACACCGTAAATAATAATTGGGAATGCCGATGGGGCTAATATTTGGTGAGAATGGCCATAACAAGCTAGCGGAACTACGGTAGAAGTTTCAGCAAGGCTTGATTTGATATGGGTTCTTAATTAAATATATTGTCGTAAAATATTATGTTGATGAACTCTGTTAGAGACTGAAAATGAATAACCAAGTTGAGCTTGGAAGAACTAAGTGTTATCTTGAAATAGAAGGTTGATATCATAAAGTAAGTTGGAATCACAAGTAGACCGGTGTGGTCAAGGGTGTGAATTCCCTAGTTCATGAACGTCATATCCTGTAAGGGTGGAAATAGTATTTTGATTGTCGTGCATGCAGAGATAGCACTGTAACTCTGAGGAATATAGAAGGACTTGGATTAGAAGTCCTAGTGTACGTAGATACACAGATTGTATAGAAGGACTTGGATTAGAAGTCCTGGTGTACGTAGATACACGAATTGTATAGAAGGACTTGGATTAGAAGTCCTGGTGTACGTAGATACACAGATTGCTTAGAAGGGCTTGCAGTAGAAGTCCTGGTGTACGTAGATACACGGATTGTATAGAAGGACTTGGATAAGAAGTCCTGGTGTACGTAGATACATGGATTGTATAGAAGGGCATGGATTAGAAGTCCTGGTGTACGTAGATACACAGATTGTATAGAAGGACTTGGATTAGAAGTCCTGGTGTACGTAGATACACGGATTGTATAGAAGGACTTGGATTAGAAGTCCTGGTGTATGTTGATACACAGATACAAATGGACCCCGCTGGGGAGGATTACTTATGGCGGGTCTATGGGCTTGCTAGTCGTGACACCGACAGAAGCCGGCGGTTAGACTCTAGACCGGTTGGGTTGGACTCTTGGTGCTCACCTACCCAAGTCCCCTTCTGTATCCTTGAAGGCTCAACATGTTGCGAGCAGTATGCAGGGTCTCCGATGTGTGTTCTTAGCGTCGAGGCATACAGAGGCCTAGGACTGGTAGTGTTCATACCCTCCTAGTAGTGGAGGAGCTCGTTCCACTATCTTCGTCTGGCCACGACGGGAGATGCCTGAGTGGTTAGCTACCACTCAAAAAGCGAGAACTGAAGGTCTATGTCGACATAACAAATATGCATGGGTGAGTGATCATATCATAATCATTGCATTGCATTCATCATTCATAATCATAACATTGTACCGCATCGTGTCCATCATATAAATTAGTATGGGCTCTTTTATATGATGGGTCCCAAATTGGAGACCTTAACTTATAAGTTTGTATGGGCATTCATATAAGTTAAGGTATGTTTTGATGCTGCTTACTCCTGTTTACTATACTGCTTACTTCTGTACTGATACACCGCTAGTATAGATGTGCTTTTACATACATGTTGATACCTCTTGCTATTACTTGCCTTCTTGATGTACTGTTGATATGTTAACTTCTAGATTAAGAACTTCATCATATCACCTGCTTATTATATTACTGTTTATATTGCAACACCTCTTCATTTCCATCCACACCCGGTGCCTTGGAGTCACCGGGGGAGCGGATGGGAAGCCACTTAGTCTTTCTGACTAACGGTTGTTACATCCCTCTTTTTAGGAGCGCACCCTAGGGCAGCAGCGCACGGTGCTGGAGGTGGATAGTCAGGTCAGGACGACAGGACCGGTGACTGCGATACCTTTGCTACCATCGGTGGCATATGTGAGCACAGTTTGAGATGTAGCCCTTGGGGCATTTAGCTTGATACTCTGATACTTTTGCAGGAGCTCTCGGAGCTTCTTGTTCTTTTGTACTTATTTGGACTCTTACTTATGTGAATATCTTTATATGGCTTCTTGCTTTTACATTATTGATGGGTTGGCGCTGTTTAGTTGGTTTGGCCAGTTGGATAGGCATCTTGTGGGGGAGGCTAGCTCGTGTGCTAGCGCTCCCGCAAGGCGGCTGTCCTGGGCATAAGACTCCCCTCGGCTGTGTCATGTGTTCCGTGAGGGGGGGGGGGGGGGGGTCTTACAAATGGTATCAGCTTGCAACGATCCTGAGATAAAGAAGTCCATTAAACCACTAGGCCACCCCTACTAGCTAAATCAGTTTGAGGACAAACTGATGCAGTGGAAGCGGTGGTGTGCCCATGTGTGATTCACATTAAGTATGTCCACCTTTTCTTATAGGAAGTGCCAACCTAAGCCAAACTCGTACCCTTACGTATAGATGATGGCTCATTCCGAGATAGTAATTGGTATTCCCATTCCAATAATTAGAGTTGTTTTGGCATAGGATTATGCCAACCTAACTAGGATACCACTTTGGTCGACTTTGCAGGATATACCGTGACATACCCTTACCTTATACCGATCTCAGGGATGATGTGGCCAAGCAATAAGTGACCACAAATGACTAAGGGAGGAGTTCAACGTGAGTGTAAATGCTAGAAACTCACACCCTGAGATTTCTATCTCAGATATGGAGAAGATATTATAAGAATTTGGATCCAGGGAAGGCCCATTTTTTGGACGAACGTGTTATATTGGTGGTAGAAGAAACTCAGCCAAAGAGATACGGAGGCTTATCAAGGAGTACCCTAAAATCTAAACCCTTGATTCATCAAGGAGGATGGTAAAAGCACATCTATACAAGGTGGATGGTTAAACTTGTAGCTACAAGTCGACGATATTAGAATTAGGTACTCCATGATGAATGAGTCATTTTAAACAATGTGGATGGTTAAACACCAAGTTTTGGATTACGTTGAGTCCCCTACCAGAATAACAGAGGTGAGTACCTAAATGATGGTTATGTCTTCGCTCTGATCGAAGGTTATGCGGAGAAGTAGACCAAGGAGAAATGGTGATCTAAAACCTTTTGGGATATACACCGAGGTTGTCGAGTTTTCATACATGAACTCCTGGATAAATCATATAGCTGGGTAATTGAGGATATGAATACATCCTGCTGTGTACCAATTAGGACCTTTGTGGGTAACGTTGAGTAAAATTTTGCATGGTTTTAGATGGACAAAAAAGGCGCAAAATTTATACTCATACACACACATACACTCTACTTTAATGAAATCTAATTAAAAACAAAACAAAAATTAACTCATACACTCACACACACAACATAAATGAAACTAAGTTAAAAGAAAACAAAATTCATACTAACACACACACATACTTACTTGAAATAATACAAAAGATTACAAAACAAAAACAAAAAAAACTAAAACATGAAAGTTAGCCTCATACACACTTTCACACAAATTATAATGGAAACACTACTTAACAGAACAAAATCTAAAAAAAAAGGAAAAACAAAAGGAAAACACACACACACTTTCACAAAAACAAAGAGAGAGATAGTTACAAAAACAAGCAAATTTTATTTTATTTTCATCATAAAGAGGTTACAAAATAAGAGAGAGAAAGAGTGCAAAAATTTACCTAAACACAAAAACTAGGAAGGCAACAAGATTGGATCAAAATATCAAGAATAAGTCTCAAAATTTTGAACCCTTTGAACATCAGCCACCCCCTCTATTTATAGAGGATTTGGGGTGCATTTAGAGGGTTTGGAAGGCTTCTAGAAGGAGGAGGCAAAATCTGACTTTGCAAGCTTGCTGGAAGAGTGTGGGGTGCGGATAGAGGGCTGGCAGATTCTAGAAGAGGGAGAGGTGGCAGGACAGCTTGATGGAAGAAAGAGCTGGAGGGAATTCGTCGAACGAAGCTTGGGGAGAGAGCTCAACGAAAGTCGATCTGGGAGTTAGTCGAACACCTGCAGAAATTATATAATGTTGTTATAATATATATATATATAATTAGTCGAACGCCTATCTGGGGAGAATTCGTCGAACTCAGGGAGCGGAGAGTTTGGGGTGTGGATAGAAGGCTGGAAGGGAGATCGACTAACGCCTGCAGAGGTAAATATATATATATATAATATTTGATATAAGAGAACGTCGAACTCCGGGCTAGGAGAGAGATCGACGAACTCTGAGCGGGGAGTTCGTCGAACTCAGCTCCGGCTGAGTTCGTCGAACGGGAGATATATAGATATAACATATAATACTAATACATAAAAATTCGTCGAATACCGCTCGATGTTCGACGAATTTTTGCTGAGTTTATATATGAAATTATTATGTTTATATAATATATATAATATTTCATTATATTTATAATATATATACATTATTAATACTATATTTTCATCTATATTTACATATAAATATATGATTATATTTAATATATGTACTGTTATATATTTATTATATATATTATTTATTATATTATACTGCTATATTTATTATATAAATATATTTCTTTATATTTATATTATATACATTATACAATATTATTTCAAAATTTTATTCTTATATAAATATAATTACTTATTTTTACAAATTTTCTGATTTGTTTCATACTTAAATAACTTCAGTTTTTTTCAAATAGAAAAATTTATAAACATAGGATAAAACAAGAGATTATTTCAATATTTTACATAAAATATGTACAAAACTACCCAAAAATGTGCTAAAAACTATACTAAAAATATGCATAATTTGCTATTTATCAAATGCCCCCATACTTAAGTTTTTGCTATTCCAGAGCAAAAGTAAGGGATACCTACAAGACGCTTAATAAAATTTCTAATTTACTAAAGTTTTTATTAAATCAAAAGTAAGATCGAAATAAATTTAGGGTATTTAAAGAGGTAAGTCCAAAACTATGAAAGTAATTTAAAAAGAGCGAAAAATTTTTTGCGAGACTCCTAAAGTTAGCTAAATAGCGTCGATTATTGCAGCCTTTGGTACATTTTAATTAGAATAGAATTATAAAAAACTTTAACTTTTTTAAGAAAGTTTTTAAGAATAAATAAAGCCTACTAATTATGCTCTCCCAAACTTTTTTAAATTAAAATCTAGGTACAATTTTATTGGCTAAGGGGTAGGGGAAAAAGGTAGCCTTGGCAAAAAGAAGAGTGCTTGGAGTTAGGGGTGATGGATTGTATCCTCTCACCCCACCTTTTTGGTGGTTTTGCTTTGATTCCCAGCGTTGGTTTACGCGGGAGAATTGAAATCTTTTCTAAACTTAACCCAATGCCCGTGTTTACGGAATTTTATTTTTTTTATTCCCATTGACACGGGATTTCTTTTAACAATATTGGGTGCCTGTGTTTACGGAATCTTTTTATTCCCATTGACACAGGATTTCTTTTAAAACTCCTACTTTTATTATTTTTATGCCAAGCTAAGGGGTGTTTATAAGGGGGGTTTCAAGAGAAATTCTAGATTAATAAAAAAAGATTTTTGAGAGCAAGTTTAGTAGATTAAAAACATTCCCAAAGTTTCACAAGTTTAGAGTTAGAATAATTGAATCTAAAGATGGTTTGCCAATATAATACAAAAAGGAATCAATTTAGGGTAAACCCGAGGTAGTGCTAAAAATTCTGTTCTCAAATTAAATTAAGATCGCAAGATTTTCTTTACTACTGAAAATTCCTCGATTTAAATTTTTCAAACTATGAAATAAATAAAATTGATTTAGTAAATCAAAAATAATGAAAAACGCTTAAAGATAAAACTAACCTAGCCTTGGAAATAACAAAAAGCTAAGTAGGGGATTTATTTTATTTTTGGGTTTTTTAATAAGTTTTTCAAATAATTTTTTCTTTGAAGTTTTTAAGATATGATATTTTTGGGATTTTTGATTTTCTTTATAACAAAATGCATATATAAATACTAAAAAAAAGGAAGAAGAAAATTAAGAAAAGTAAAAATACATACAAAATATTTTTGATTTTTTCTAAATTTTTTTTTTCATCATATATTTTTTTGATTTTTTTTAATTTTGTTAAAAATATGTACATTAATAAAAAAAAGGGAAAAGAAAAAAAAGAAAAGAGAGAATGAAAAACATTTTTGGTGTTATGACAAAATGAATTTTGTTATAACAAATTTTTAAGTACATTTTTCATCATTTTTTTAGGATTTTGATTTATTATTATAAATAAGGATTTTTATGTACAAATAAAAGACATAAACATAAAACATTTATATAATAAAAAATTTTTGTGTTTTTTTTTTCTAAGTTAATTAATGATTTTTTTGGATTTTTCATTTTATTTAAGAAAAATGAAAAGAGGGACAAAGATGTTGCAACATAATTTTCTTATGTCATAACAAATTTTGTTATGTTATAACAAATAAGTTTTATGTTGTAACAAATGTTTCATATAATTTTTTTTTTTAATATGGGAGGGGCAAAAATAATTACAAAAAGAGGGAAAACACGCCCCCATACTTAAAGCCAACATTGTCCTCAATGTTGAAGTGAAGTGTGAGGAACGAAAATATTTACAAAAACGTGAAGATTTAATTACAAGATAGAAAAAATATATACAAGAATAGTTACAAATAAAAAGGAACTCCACGAATATATACAAAATTGTTTTTTTTTGGTTTGTTTTAGTTTTCCGAAATGTACAAAACACGAATAAAATACTTATAAAAGAAGTTAAAAGTATATATGTGATCATATTTTTTGGGTATGATAAAAATAAATTTTTATTATCATTTTTATTTTATTAATTATATTATATTTTTTTGTTTTTGGTTTTAATTTTGAAATATGCATGTTTTTAATATATCAAAATTTTAAGAAAGATACAATAAAGTAAATAAAGAAAAAGCTTTAAGATAAAAAGCAAGGAAGAAATAAGAGAAATAAAAAGGTAAAAGCAACGGGGTTTTCTCGTTTCGAAATATCGACATAAATCCCCTCTCGGGTCTGTCGAGTAATCCTACTTTGAGAAACTTCTATTGTCCTGTCTTAAAATTCCCAAAATTCTTTTTGATTTTTGTTTTAAAATTTTTGCATTATTTTATTTTGTTTTATGTTTCCTTTTTTAAAAAAGAATGATAATTTAAAATATGCATAGTTATTAATGATATTTTTCATTTTGTTTTATTATAATTATTTATTATTATTATTAATTATATTTTTGTTTAAGTTTTTTAAGTTATTTTTTTGTTTGAAATGAAAATTTATTTCATCATTTTTTTTGTAAATAAGAACAATAAAAGAGCGTAATTGGATAAATATGGGGGTGCCTCCCACGAGCGCTTTGTTTACCGTCTCGTAGCTTGACGCGTTGGCGGGGTACAATCTTTTTAGAGGTGGGGGAGGGGTATGGAATTTAGCTTCCCTCCCAGTTGATCCCCCGCGTGGTAGAGTTTTAGTCAGTGACCGTTAACTTTTAAGTCGCCTTTTTCCGGGTGGGTGATAAGGACGGTCCCGTATGGCCAAACCTCTTTCACTTGAAAGGGGCCGGACCAGCGGGATTTTAGTTTCCCCGGAAAAAGACGAAGACGCGAATTATATAGGAGGACGAGATCGCCCGGCGCAAATGATTTTGGAAATTTAATTTTTCGGTCGTGGTAAAATTTCGAGCGTTCCTTATAAAATTTATTACTCTCGTAAGCGTTCGCACGCCATTCATCGAGTTCGTTTAATTGGAATTTCCAGTTTTCGGTGGTTAAATTATGATCGAGATTTAAGAGTTTTAACGCCCAAAAAGCGCGGTGCTCTAATTCTACGGGCAAATGGCACGCCTTGCCGTAGACTAATCGATAAGGCGTACAACCGATTGCGGTCTTGTACGCCGTACGATATGCCCACAGCGCGTCGTCTAATTTAATCGCCCAATCCTTCCTATTTATTGAAACGGTTTTTTCTAATATGCGTTTAATTTCTTGATTTACTACCTCCACTTGGCCGCTCGTTTGGGGGTGATAGGCGGTGGCGAGCTTATGCGTAATGCCATATTTGGTTAATGTTTTTGCAAACTGGGCGTTGCAAAAGTGCGTACCCCTATCACTAACTATCGCACGGGGCGTACCGAAGTGAGAAAATAATTTTTTAAGAAATTTGACGACGACTCTCGCATCGTTGGTGGGGAGAGCTTGCGCTTCCGCCCACCTAGATACGTAGTCGACCGCCACTAAAATGTAGCGATTTGTATATGAAGGAGGTAGGGGGCCTATGAAATCTATGCCCCATAAATCGAAAATCTCGCATTCTAAATAAAAATTTTGGGGCATCTCGTCGCGACGAGAGATGTTACCCGACCGTTGACAGCTATCGCATGCGCTCACAAAAGTGTGAGCGTTTTAAAGAGAGCGGGCCAATAAAAGCCTGCCTCTAGCGCCTTCTGCGCGGTCCGGTTGGCTTGATAATGCCCCCCGGCCGACCCCTCGTGGCAGTGCCGCAAAATTTGCGCACCCTCCTTGCTCGAAACGCATCTCCGCACGACTTGGTCCGCGCAGACGCGAAATAAGAAAGGGTCCTCCCAAAAGTAATTTTCAAATCAGAAAAGAATTTCTTCTTTTGCTGTTTTGAAAAGTCTTTCGGGAGCACCCGCGCAACTAAATAGTTGGCGTAGTCTACGATCCAAGGCGAGGGAGAAGTTTTTAAATTATTTAAAACTAAAAGACGCTCCTCGGGAAATCGATCATCGATTTCTGGTTCGAAGAGCGCTTCCGCGATTGGGTGTTCTAAACGAGAAAGGTGGTCGGCCGCTAAATTTTCGGCCCCCTTCTTATCCCGGATCTCTAAATCGAATTCTTGTAATAGGAGGATCCATCGAATAAGGCGGGGCTTAGCGTCCATTTTTTCTAAGAAATATTTAAGTGCGGAGTGGTCGGTAAATATTATAATTTTAGAAAGCGTGACGTAGGGCCTAAACTTATCTATGGCGAAGACGACGGCAAGGAGTTCCTTTTCCGTTGTCGTGTAATTAGCCTGTGCGGCCGTGAGCGTGCGGGACGCGTAGTAGATAGGATGAAAATATTTATTTACGCATTGGCCTAATACGGCCCCTACCGCTATATCGCTCGCATCCCACATAATCTCAAACGGAAGGGTCCAATCGGGCGCCACCAGAATGGGAGAATGGATAAGTTTATTTTGTATGGCATTGAATGCCTCTACGCACGCGCTATCAAAATGAATGGAGATTCTTTCTCCAGGAGGTGGGTTAGCGGTTTTGTTATTTTGGAAAATTTTTGAATAAACCTCCTATAGAAACCCGCTTGTCCAAGAAAACTACGAATTGATTTTATATTTGAGGGCGCGGGGAGTTTTTCAATTATTTCGACCTTGGCCTTGTCGACCTCCATCCCTCTTTCAGAAATTTTGTGGCCGAGAACTAAGCCTTCTCGAACCATGAAATTACACTTTTCCCAGTTTAAAACCAGGTTCGTGTCTTCGCATCGTTGGAGGACTCGATCTAAATTTTGGAGGCAGTTTTGGAAGGAGCATCCAAAAACCGAGAAGTCATCCATAAAGACTTCCATAATATCCTCTACGAGCTCTCCAAATATCGCTAGCATACATCGTTGAAATGTAGCTGGCGCGTTCAGAGGCCGAATGGCATCCTTCGGTACGCGAAGGTACCGAAGGGGCACGTAAAGGTTGTTTTCTCCTGATCTTCGGGGGAGATTGGAATTTGTAAAAATCCCGATAGACCGTCGAGAAAACAATAATAAGGATGACCCGATAGTCGCTCCAAAATTTGATCGATAAACGGTAACGGAAAGTGGTCTTTGCGGGTGGCATCATTTAATTTTCGGAAATCGATGCACACCCTCCAACCCGTAACAGTACGGGTTTGAATTAATTCGTTATGTTGATTTGCCACTACCGTTAGACCGCCCTTTTTAGGCACGACATGAATGAGACTAACCCACGTGCTGTCGGATATATGATAGATAATCCCCGCATCCAGGAGTTTTATTACTTCAGCCTTAACGACATTCCGCATATTTGGGTTTAGTCGTCGCTGAGGCTGGATGGTTTTGCGGGAATTATCTTCTAAGAAGATTTTGTCCGTGCAAAAAGAGGGATTTATCCCCCTAATATCGGAAATCTGCCATGCAATTGCATGGCGATGCGTGGACAAAACTTTAACTAATTCGGAGGTTTCCGAATCGGTTAAAGAAGACGAAATAATAACCGGGAGTTTTAAGTCCGCGGCGAGAAAAGCGTATTTTAAATGGTCGGGGAGTGGCTTAAGCTCCAAGACCGGGGGTTCTTCGTAAGAAGTTGTTATTTTTAAACTCTTAGAATTAAAAGATTCGAAAGACGAATCTGGCGGTAGCTCGTCCAAAGGGGCGAGGTCCGCCAAATCCGGTTCGTCTAAAGTTAAAGCGAGTAATTCTGCAAGCGAAGAACATTCATCCTCGAACGTGGATTCTAAGTGAAAGCAGGAATCATCGTTCGATAAAGAGTTTCGCATCGAGGGATTAATAAGAAGGGTAACTTCGTCGTCCCCTACCCGAAGGAGGAGGCGACCGTTACTCACATCAATTAATGCGCGGGAGGTCGCGAGGAAAGGGCGACCGAGGATAATTGGTACCTCGGCGTCCTCCTTGATGTCGAGGATGATGAAGTCTACCAGAAAGATAAACTTGTCAACCTTGACCAGAACGTCCTCCACTACCCCGATAGGATATTTTATCGAGCGATCCGCGAGTTGGATGCTCATTTTTGTTGGGGTGGGAACACCCAAATCTAGTTTTTTAAAGAGGGAGAAGGGCATCAAATTGATGCTCGCTCCCAGGTCCGCTAGGGCGTACTTTATTAATAAATTGCCGAATAGGCACAGGATGGAAAACCTTCCCGGGTCGTTTAGTTTTGGCGGCAATTTATTAAGTAGGACCGCCGAGCATTCCGCATTTAAGGAAACACGCGAAATACCCTCGAGCTTCTTTTTATTAGAAAGGAGCTCCTTAAGGTATTTCACATATTTCGGCATTTGTGAGAGTGCCTCGCAGAAGGGGACGTTAATTTGAATTTGTTTAAATATTTGTAAAAACTTTTTGGAATGTTCGTCCTCCTTCTCTTTATTAAATTTTGCGGGGTACGGAATTTGCGGGCTCGAGACGCCCGGCGCTAATATTTTTTCCGTATCTACTAAAATAAAAGACGAGGGTGCAGGGGTCGGAGGCGAAACAGTTACCTGATGCTCAACCCTGCAATGGGGAGTCGACCTCCTTGCCGCTGCGTAAGGTAATGGCGTGGGCATTTTCACGCGGGTTCTGCTCCGAGTTCCCAGATAGTGCTCCAAGTGGCCGCTCGGAGACCATTTTTGCAAGCTGTCCAACCTGCATTTCTAAATTTTTTAGTAATCCGGTTATATTCCGGATATTTGCGTCGTTGGAAGCCATTTATTTTGCAAAAATCTCCTCGAGCGGAGAAGGTTTTGGAGGAGGAGGAGCAAAACCCTGCTGAAATCCTTGGGGATATCCATGCGGAAATCCTTGCGGGATCGCAGGTGGAGGGCGTTGCGCATTATTAGGGTTACTCCAGGAGAAGTTCGGGTGGCTCCTCCAACCCAGGTTATAGTTATTACTATATGGGTTGAAGGGCGCCCGCACTTGATTGCCCACGTAATCCACCGATTCCTCGCTTAAATTATTGTTATTATTAATATTATTATTATTAAGATTATTAAAATTATTATTATTATTATTATTATTATTAGGATTATTAAAATTATTATTATTATTATTAGGATTATTAGCCCAAGCGGGAGTGGAGGAGGAAGCAGTCATCTCCACCACTTGCTTACTTAGCCGCTCTACCTGCGAGGCTAAGTGAGTAGTGGCATCCACTTCGAAAATACCAGCCGGTTTAGGAGGACGCGACCTTGGCACATTCCATTGGTACGCGTTCATGGCCATTTCTTCGATCAGAGCTTGAGCGGCCTCCGGGGTTTTGTTGTTTAACGTTCCCCGGCGGCTGCGTCGATCATCTGTCTCGTTGAGAAATTCAAGCCGTTATAGAACGTTTGTACCTGAAGCCAAGTTGGTAGCGCGTGATGAGGACACCTACGCAAATATTCTTTAAAACGCTCCCAAGTCTCGTAGAGAGACTCGGAATCGAATTGAATGAAGGATGGGATATCGGTGCGTAATTTAGCGGTTTTTGACGGAGGAAAATATTTAGTTAGAAAATTCTCCGTCAATTCGGCCCACGTGGTTATGGACCCTCTCGGAAGAGAAGTCAACCATGATTTCGCGTTTGTCCGCAGGGAAAAGGGAAATAAGCGCAAGCGAATGGCGTCATCGCTGACGCCATTAACCTTGAAGGTGTCGCAAATTTCTAAAAAATTATTAAGGTGTTGGTTTGGGTCCTCATCTGGCAAACCATCGAACTGAATCGACTGTTGTACCATTTGGATTATACTGGATTTGATTTCGAAATTATTATTAGCTACCGCGGGGCGGGTGACGCTCGATCCTGTATCCTCTAAATTTGGCCTAGCATAATAGGCCATGGTCCGCTGTGGGGCCGCATTTAGATTAGGATCGCCCATCACGCCTAAATGTATATCGCCGACGGATTCTTCGGGATTTATTTGTAGATTTTGATTACGAGATCGGCGGTACTCGAGAAGCGTGCGCTCGATTTCGGGATCAAAAGGTAAAATTGGATTATCCGAAGATTCTCCTCGGGTCATACACTATTCTTTAATTAATTTTTTTTTTTGGAAGAAAGAGTTTTCTTGTTTTTCTTTTTATAGATTATAATTTTTTTCGATGTTTTTTTTGTTTTGTAGGATAAGAGAAATATATATTAGAAAAAGGTTTGAAATATAAGATAAAATTAATAGCGTTTCCGATTTCAAAATAACGACACAAGTCCCCGGCAACGGCGCCAAAAACTTGATACGCTTAATTTTTTGGGGATAGAAAAGCTCTTTCTTTCTTTGGGTTTTAACCTTAGGCGGACATTTTCGAAGAGTCCCGCGAGTAATTCTACTTCGAGGAATTACCCGTTATCCTATCGAAAGATAAAAGTAATGGCCTTTTCCTCTTTCGAAATATCGACGATTACTCTTTGGCCGCGTCGCCAAAAGCTAAGTAGAAAGGGTTTGAAAGGCTTATGTTGAAATGAAAGTTGAAAGCTTTTTGAATATATTGTTGCAACAATTTTGTGAGTTGTTGCAACAATTCTTTAAGAGATCGTTTTAAAACTTCTTTTGCCTTGAGCTAGTTCCAACAACCAAAGAGTTGTTGCAACAATTTTTTAAGTGTTTAAAAGAGAGTTTTAAAAATGTTTTTTTGGAGAGAAAGCTTTTGGGTTTATATAATTATCCGGACTAAAATCGATAAAGGCAAGTGGACCTTATCGATAGTAGTATAGGATATTTCTTTTTGAAATATCAAGGTCGTATTTTTCCAAGGTCGTATCGATTATTTCTACTTCTACGGAACGCGCTATTATTTTTTCGAAAAGAGTTTTGAATTGATTTTTATAATTTTGTAGAAAAACTAATGACGAAAATTAAGGTTGGCGTGCGTTTAACGATAATTGCGATAAAAAGCAAAAAAGCACGGAAACGTTAATTTAGAAAGTAGTTTTGCTTAGAATTTTTTAGAGTTTAATAAAGCGATAATGATAACTACGGCGATTTTAAACGATTGAGCGGTTATTCGGAATTAGCAAAAAGCAATTATATTAAAAACAAAAGACTCACTAATTGAAAACTCACGCACTCTACGGAATTAAAATGAAAGCGGTAAATTGCAGAAATTAAAGAAGTGCGATCCCTACCCAAATAGGTAGAGGGGAAATAAATGCATGACAAGTCCTATCCAAGCGGATAGGCGGGAAATAAATGCGTGACGAGTCCTATCCAAGCGGATAGGAGGGAAATAAATGCGTGACGAGTCCTATCCAAGCGGATAGGCGGGAAATAAATGCGTGACGGAAATGAAAGCTATTGAATTACAAAAAAGGCGCAAAATTTATACTCATACACACACACACTCTACTTTAATGAAATCTAATTAAAAACAAAACAAAAATTAACTCATACACTCACACACACAACATAAATGAAACTAAGTTAAAAGAAAACAAAATTCATACTAACACACACACACACTCTTACTTGAAATAATACAAAAGATTACAAAACAAAAACAAAAAAAAAAACTAAAACATGAAAGTTAGCCTCATACACACTTTCACACAAATTATAATGGAAACACTACTTAACAGAACAAAATCTAAAAAAAAGGAAAAACAAAAGGAAAACACACACACACTTTCACAAAAACAAAGAGAGAGATAGTTACAAAAACAAGCAAATTTTATTTTATTTTCATCATAAAGAGGTTACAAAACAAGAGAGAGAAAGAGTGCAAAAATTTACCTAAACACAAAAACTAGGAAGGCAACAAGATTGGATCAAAATATCAAGAATAAGTCTCTAAATTTTGAACCCTTTGAACATCAGCCACCCCCTCTATTTATAGAGGATTTGGGGTGCATTTAGAGGGTTTGGAAGGCTTCTAGAAGGAGGAGGCAAAATCTGACTTTTTAAGCTTGCTGGAAGAGTGTGGGGTGCGGATAGAGGGCTGGCAGATTCTAGAAGGGGAGAGGTGGCAGGACAGCTTGCTGGAAGAAAGAGCTGGCGGGAATTCGTCGAACGAAGCTTGGGGAGAGAGCTCGACGAAAGTCGATCTGGGAGTTAGTCGAACACCTGCAGAAATTATATAATGTTGTTATAATATATATATATATATATATATATATATATATAATTAGTCGAACGCCTATCTAGGGAGAATTCGTCGAACTCAGGGAGCGGAGAGTTTGGGGTGTGGATAGAAGGCTGGAAGGGAGATCGACTAACGCCTGCAGAGGTAAATATATTTATATATAATATTTGATATAAGAGAACGTCGAACTCCGGGCTAGGAGAGAGATCGACGAACTCTGAGCGGGGAGTTCGTCGAACTCAGCTCGGGTTGAGTTCGTCGAACGGGAGATATATAGATATAACATATAATACTAATACATAAAAATTCGTCGAATACCGCTCAGCGTTCGACGAATTTTTGCTGAGTTTATATATGAAATTATTATGTTTATATAATATATATATAATATTTCATTATATTTATAATATATATACATTATTAATACTATATTTTCATCTATATTTACATATAAATATATGATTATATTTAATATATATACTGTTATATATTTATTATATATATTATTTATTATATTATACTGCTATATTTATTATATAAATATATTTCTTTATATTTATATTATATACATTATACAATATTATTTCAAAATTTTATTCTTATATAAATATAATTACTTATTTTTACAAATTTTCTGATTTGTTTCATACATAAATAACTTAAGTTTTTTTCAAATAGAAAAATTTATAAACATAGGATAAAACAAGAGATTATTTCAATATTTTACATAAAATATGTACAAAACTACCCAAAAATGTGCTAAAAACTATACTAAAATTATGCATAATTTGCTATTTATCATCTAGGTAAGGACTTCTCGAAATAATTAATAAGCAAACAAAATTGTAGAAATTATAAAACTAAATTAGATTAAAATTATAAGAACTCTATCTTAAAAGAAACTTTAAGGAAAAATAACATACTAAATATTGCTCTCTCCATAATTTAAATTAAATCTAGATCAATGATAATTGGCTAAGGATGGGGATTCACAAATTTTGGCAGAAGAAGAGATCTTTGAAACTCAAAATTTATTTTCTAATTTGTATATATATAGGAGTAATGAATTTTATCCTCTTACTCCATGCCATATAATCTTTTAAAAATTCTCTTCTAATCAAGACCCAAAATGTACATGTTTAGGAGTAATGAATTTTATCCTCTTACTCCATGCCATGTAATCTTTTAAATGATTTTGGGTGCATATGTTTAGGGAATAATGAATTTTATCCTATTATTCCCATGACATATGATCTTTTAAAACACTTTTTTATGCCATCAAAAGAGGTGGGTAGAAAAATTTCTAGCTTATAAATTAAATTATATTGAGTGAAAATTCTAGAAAATTTAAATTTCCTAAGATCTAAAAAAGCTAGAAGAAAATGTAATAGAAATCAAAAGAGGTTTAGCAAATTTACTACAAAAAGAAACCATTTAAAATAAAAAGAGAAGTCATGTAGAAAAAAAATTCTCTAATCAAGCACAAATCATAAAATGATTCTTAAAACAAAATTACCTAAAATTTAGATTTAACAAACTATGATAAACAAAATTTTAGCCAATTAAAAACATAAAAATGCTTATAAATATTCTCAACTAAATTTCTAAGAAATCACAAAAACAACAAGTAGGGGCTTTATAAAATTTTTGGTTTTTTGTTCTAAGTTTTTCATATATTTTTTTTTTGGAATTTTTTATATTATGTTTTTTTGATTTTTGATAATGAAAGAAAGGAAACTAGTTTTAAACCTAAAATTTTTTGTTAACTCTTGGACTTCCCGAGGTATACCCCTTGAAGGTGTTATCAATGGTACTAGGAGGTGAGATGGGATGCTAGCCCAAACGTCCCTTTCCAAGATATAAATTTTCGATTTTTATTTTTTTTTTAATTTTTGAGTTTTAAAGTGCTTGAATAAAAAAGAAGACATAAGAAAAAAATATATATTTTTGAAAAGTTTTCTAATTCAAAAAATACAATTTTAAGAACTATTTACACCCCTATACTTAAAGTTAAACATTGTCCCCAATGTTTACAACTAAGTATGAAGAAAAAGAAAACAAGAAAAAGAAATGCAAGCTAAAACAAGAAGTAAGGAGCGGAAAAGAAAAAAGGGCTTCCCTGGCTATGAAGATACGGGGGAAGCGGAGGTTACCTAAAAAACAAGAGAAAATAATAAAAAGATAACTTTGGGGTTCCTCCCAAAAGCGCTTTGTTTAAGGTCGTGTAGCTTGACCCAATTGACACTCACGTTATTGGTGGAAGTAATATTTATTCACTCTTTTCGTTAGACAAATCCCCTAGATGATATAACTTATTACGGTGACCATTTACTTTGAAGGAACCTTTTTTCGGGTGGGAAATTATAATTGTCCCATATGACCAAACCTCTTTGACCATCGAGATTTTAGCTTTCTCGAAAAAAGGCGAAGACGAGAATTATAAAGGAGGACGAGATCGCCCGGCGATTTTTTTTTTGGAAATTTTATATTTTTATCGTGGTAAAACTTTGTTTTCTCCTTATATAATTTGTTGCTCTGGTACGCATTCGCTCGCCACTCATCTAATTCGTTCATTTGAAATTTCCTTTGTTCAGCCGCTAACGAAGAATCGAGATTTAAAAATTTAAGCGCCCAAAATGCGCGGTGTTCTAATTCGACCGAAAGGTGGCAAGGCTTGCCATAAACCAAACGATACGGTGTACAATCGATATCGGTCTTGTACACCGTTCGATAGGCCCATAGCGCATCGTCGATCTTAAGAGCCCAATTTTTCTGATTAATAGAAATAGACTTTTTCTAAAATCAGCTTTAATTCTCGATTTACGACTTCAACTTGGCCGCTCATTTGTGGGTGATAAGCAGTGGATAGTTTGTGCGTGACACCATATTTTGATAAAAGTTTCATGAATTGGCTATTGCAAAAATGTGTGCCCCAATCACAAACTATAGCGTGCGGCGTGCCATATCGAGAGAATAATTTTTTTAAGAAATTTACGATGACTCTTGCATCGTTAGTGGGGAGAGCTTGCGCTTCCGCCCACCTCGACACGTAGTCAACCACAACTAGAATATATTAGTTTGAGAAAGAAGGAGGAAGAGGACCAATGAAATCGATACCCCAAAAGTCAAAAATTTCACATTCTAATAAAATATTTTGGGGCATCTCATCCCGACAGGAAATGTTCCCCGCCACTGGTAGCTGGCGTAAGTACTCACATGGGTGTGAGCATCTATGAAGAGCATGGGCCAATAAAAGCCTTCCTCCAGCACCTTCCTCGCGGTTCGGTTCACTTGATAATGACCACCAGTTGGCCCTTTGTGACAATGCCATAATATTTTAAGCCCTTCCTCACTAGGGACGCATCTTCTCACTACCTGATCCGCACAGAAAAATAAAAAGGGGTCCTCCCAAAAGTAATTCTTTGAATCAGAAAATAATTTCTTCTTTTGCTGACTCGAGAATTCTTTTGGCAGGACCTGGGCTACTACATAGTTAGCCTAATCCGCGAACCACGGGGTGGAAGATGTCATTATATTTTCGAGAGCAAGGAGGCACTCTTCAGGGAATTTATCATTAATATTGGCTTCTAATATTGCTTTCGTAGAAGGATTTTCTATTTGGGAAAGATGGTCGGCCGCCAAGTTTTCAGCTCCCTTTTGTCCCGGATCTCCAAATCAAACTCCTGTAAGAGGAGGATCCATCACAAAAGATGGGGCTGGGCGTCCGATTTACTTAAAAGATATCTAAGGGCAGACTGATCTGGAAAAATGCTTACTTTGGAGACAGTGATGTATGACCTAAACTTATCAGAAGCAAAAACGATCGCTAGAAGCTCCTTCTCAATAGTGGTGTAATTTGCTTGTGCCAACGTGAGTGTTTTGCTGGCATAACAAATCGGTTGGAAATACTTACTCACCTGTTGGCTAAAATGGCACCTACCGCAATATCACTCGCGTCGCACATAATTTCAAAGGGTAGCGACCAACCCGATGAGACTAGAATGGGGGAGTTTATACGTTTTTCTTTGATAAGTTTAAAGGCTAAATGGCCTTCGTCGTTAAAAAGGAATGAAGATTCTTTTTCAAGAAGATGGGTTAACTACTTCGTGATTTTGGAAAAATGTTGTATAAAATGCTGATAAAACATTGCGTGGCCTAGGAAACCTCTAATAGCTTGTACATTCGTTGGCGGGAGGAGTTTTTCGATAACTTTGATCTTGGCCCTATCAACTTCGATCCCTTTGCCCGAAATTTTATGGCCAAGGAGTAATCTTTCATTGATCATAAATTGATATTTCTCCCAATTATGAGCTAGATTTGTTTCCTCACAACGTTGTAGCACATGCTCGAGATTTTTTAAACAATTTTTAAAAGATTTTCCGAAAATGGAGAAGTCGTCCATGAAAACTTCCATCACTAACTCTACCAACTCGTCGAATATCGCAAGCATACATCTTTGGAATGTAGCCAGCGCATTACAAAGACCAAATGGCATCCTTCGATAAGTGAAGGTGACAAAGGGACAAGTGTGTTTACCCAGATGACCGCTACCCGAATAGTACTTCCTGTAGATCGGGCGGTTTGAGGAGCCAAGTCGCCCAGATCAGAACCAACAGTTTCTTCGGCCGAACTTGAACAAATCGGGCGGTCTGATAGAATCCAGTCTGCCTCCAAGGATTGAAGATTGTCAAGGATTATGTCTAGAAGGCGAGCCGCGGTCTCAGGCCCGAGACCGCCCGGGCTGCATCATAACTTTGATCACAGCGCACTTTAACTCCAGCAGTACAGATTGGATGCTCAAGCCGCCAGGCCGCGCGGCCTGTTTTTTTCTCCTTTCTGTATCCCGTCACCCCCTGCCCGATTCTCTGGTACCCGGGCAGGCGGTTATTTTATCCCTGCCCATTTGGGCAGGCCCCCGATCCTATAAATAGGGGGAGGCGACGTTCCCAAGACACGCACACTTGAATCCAGGAGCTCACTTGTCTGAGCTGCGGTCTCGAATTAACTGTCTTGCGACTTGTCTGCCCGACTGACTTCATATATAACCTGCTGTAACAGCTTCACTTTAATCAAAGGAAAGCCCATCACAAGAGTGGCATTCACCGTGATGGGCGAATTCTAGCATCGACCACTGCCAGCGGTCTAATCAACCCAAATCATTAAGTCAGATAGTAATTGATAGCTTGCAACCCTTTATTTTCCTTGCTTTTCAAGCAGTGATCGAGGAGGCGCATTTTCGGTATTAGCAGACACATGCGACCTTCAGATCGCAAGCTATCAGCGAACACTCTGACAACATGTCAGACCGCCAGTTCATCCATGGAGATCGCTCTGATCATAGTGAAGATGCTCTATGTGAAGCACTGGAGCAATCCAGACAGAAGGCAGAGCGGTCTCGTAAAAAAACTGATCAGCGTTTAGACGCCATCGACCAGGCTCTAGCCCTTCTCACTGATCGGCTAACCGCTAAACAAATTGCGGTCAGCCCGGTTGTAACTCCAATTCCACCGCCGCCTCCCTATACCATATCTCAAGCCGCAAACCCGCAACCTTCCAGGGACAATTTTAACTCCCGCTAGGCCCTTTATCGAGAGGCCGCCAAAGATTTTCCCACTCAGGTTCTCGAGTTCCAAGGTGCAAACCACAGCCCGTTTTGCCCGTTTTGCCTATCCGGCGGCCTGCCTGCAAATAACCGCAGCTACATCGGTCTGTTACCCGCTTCCTCCCCTCTATTAGGACGCTGAAGAGATCTCTCCATTCAAGATTGAAATTCGGGGAGAGCCGGCCCCAAATAATTTCAGAGAACCACGACTGTCGGCATATAATGGGGAGTCTGATCCGACAGTACATTTTCAAGCCTTTGAGTCAGTTGTTACTCTGAAGACTCTTACAGACGCAACCATATGTAAACTTCTTGTCACGTCTTTTGACGGGCAAGCAAGAGAATGGTTTTAAGGATTACACCCCCAATCCATCGGATGCTTTGCCGAATTCAGGAGATAGTTCTTACTAAGGTTCTCAACTTCCAAGAAAAGAAAAGATGGCCCAGCGGCTCTTTTCGAGATCAAGCAGCGTGAAGGCGAAACATGGGGTCAATTTGTTGACCGATTTGAAAAGGAAATCATGGGAATACAGAATATAGACCCAGAACTATATCAAGTGGCACTGATTCATGGTATGAGAGAAGGGCCATTAAAATTTGAAGCACAAATCAAAGAACCTAAAACATACCAAGAGTTGATTAGCCTAGCCAACATGTTTATTTGAGGCGAAAGGGGGAATCCTGGTTATATTGCTAAACTGCTTACCAATAAAGAACCATCCGGATCTTCTGCCAATCATCAACCATACCACCGTCAGCCGAGATAGGATTTCGAACCCCGAGCTAAAAGGGGAAGAAATTTCAGGCATAGACAACCTCCATTTGGCCATCAATAGTTTCAGGAGCAGAGACTGCTGTTGGCCATCACACCAGCTCCTTCCGTGCCAGTAAAACAAATAATGCCGGTGTATCTTCCATAATACACCGTGCCTCCACCTCAAGTCACCTCATATGATGATTCACCGGAATCTTTTACCACCTTGAATATAACAATGAACGAGGTCGTTCAAATTCTACAGAAGAGGCCTTATTTTAAGAGGTCGGCTCCTTTGAGGTATGATGTTCAAAAACAAAATCCAAACCTCTACTGTGAATATCATAAGGAGGGAGGGCATTTGACCGAGGACTGTCGGGCCATTTGCTTGTTAATTGAGAAACTCTTGGGGGAAGGAAAGCATCGGGGTCTGGTTCGAAAGGAGGTGTCTGACAAACCCTCCACTTCAAAGGCAAAAGAAGTAGCTGAGATCAGTTGGGATGCGCGGATGTTGAAGATATCAGTCAGTATGGCGACATTCATCCAACAGGAGAATGTGCAGAAGTAAATGATGATGGCCCTCTTGGCCATGTTTACTGTATTCATAGGGGAGCCGGGCCTGAATCGTCTAGAAAATCAAGTGTCGCCAGAGTATTCAAGCAGGAAGTGGTGACCACTACAATTTCCTCCTCGGAGAGATTAGTCGTCACTTTTAGCCAAGACGATCTCTCTCAAAACGCAAATCCTTTCGATGATGTCGTTGTGATCAAGGCCATCATAGAAAATTATACAGTGCATAAGATCTTGATCGACACAGGAAGCTCCGTCAACCTCCTTTTCCTTCCAACTTTTGAAGCCCTAAAGACCAGAAAGCCTTTGATAACTACTGAAGGGCCCCTCTACGGCTTCTCGGGAGAGAAGAAGGAGGTAGAGGGATGTGTAAAGCTTTTGGTGACATTGGGAGGCATTACGAAGCTCATCAACTTTGTAGTAGTGGACGCTCCGAGCAGTTATTGTGCCATATTTGGAAGGCCAATTCTGAATACTTACCGAGCAGTGGTTTAAACTTTCCACCTGGCTATCAAGTTTGCTGCAGGGGGGGGGGGGGGGAGGAAATATCGGATCTGGAGTGATCCAAAAGTGGCTCGAGAATTTTATATCAAAACAGTCAACATGATTACAGATTCTCCACTCACCGAGTCTCCAGCTGTTACCCTTGAAGTGGCCATGCCTCCAGAAGTTGCTGAGGAGAATAAGGACCATAAAAGGGTTCACCTGGAACCTACCTAGGAGACCCAGGAAGTCCCCATTGTTGAGGGGGAAGAGAAGAAGTTGATTATCAATGCTGAACTGCTTGAAGAAGAGAGTCAGGGGGAACTGCTTGAGGAAGTCCCCATTACTTGTCTCTTAGAAAATCTGGACATCTTTGCCTGGTTAGTAGAGGATATGTTGGAAGTGGACCCGGATATAGCCTGCCATCATCTCAACATCTCCCCCGAATTCAAGCCTAGTCCAACAAAAGAAAAGAGAAGTGGCAACCAAGCTGGCGTTCCTATCAGAGAAGATGTT
Organism: Dactylorhiza incarnata; assembly: GCA_033032865.1. Taxonomy (NCBI): domain Eukaryota; kingdom Viridiplantae; phylum Streptophyta; class Magnoliopsida; order Asparagales; family Orchidaceae; genus Dactylorhiza; species Dactylorhiza incarnata. Next base: position 9,308,051 of record JAWHQI010000009.1, on the reverse strand, counting down.
GTAAACTTTCTTAAAGCGGGTTTTATTTCTGAAATCCAGTACCCCAACTGGATGCCAAACGTTGTAATGGTAAAAAAGCTAGTTGGAAAATGGCGCATGTGTGTTGATTTCACAAAACTTAATAAAGCGGGTCCCAAAGATTGTTATCGCTTGCCTCGGATAGATATATTAGTTGATTCTACGGTTGGATATTATTTTATGAGCTTTCTCGATGCTTTCTCTAGTTACCATCAAATTAAAATGCACAAACCCAATATCCCCATACGTCCTTCATAACAAATGATGGGTGTTATTGCTATTTAGTAATGCCATTTGGTCTCAAGAATGAGTGTGCCACTTACCAGAGAATGATGGACACTGTCTTTAAACAACAAAAAGGAAAGAATCTCGAAGTATATGTCGATGATCTCCTGTTAAAAAGTAAAAAATTTTCTACACACTTGGAAGACCTTGTAGAGACGTTTGCTACTCTACGAAGGTTCAAATTGAAGTTGAATCCGTTAAAATGCGTCTTTGGAGAAAATAAGGGGAAATTTCTTGGACATCTTCTCACCCCTGATGGCCTTGCACCAAATCCCGATAAGGTGAAGGCTATCCTCGATATGACTCCTCCTTGCACACCAAAGGAAGTTCAGCAATTAGGAGGAAGGTTGGCAGGCCTAAGTCGATTTATCTCTAAGTCAGGAAATAAAAGTGCTCCATTTTTTAAACTACTTCGAGGAGGATCTAAGTTTGAGTGGAGTAAAGAATGTGATAATGCTTTCAAACATTTACAGAACAGTTGACCTCGTCTCCTTTGCTCCAGAGACCTCGAGAAGGGGAGACATTGTTCTTATACTTAGGGGTCATTCCGGGCGCGGTAATTTTCATCATCGTTCCGGAAGAAAAGTAGAAGCAGTTTCCTATCTACTATGTTAGCCATATCCTAAAAGATGCAGAAACTCGATATTCAATTTTTGAAAAGCTAGCTTTAGCTTTGGTCATGTCATCTCACAGACTTCGCCCCTATTTTCAGGCTCATCCTATTCAAGTAATCACAGATCATCCTCTGAGGAGTATATTGGAAAAGACAGATCATTCGGGAAGGCTGGCTAAATGGGCAATTGAGTTAAGCGAATTTGAAATATCTTACGTCCCAAGAATATCAATCAAGGCACAGGTATTGGCAGATTTCTTAGTTGATACAGCAGAAATTAGTCCAGAAAAAGCAGAAAGATCTCCATTATCCTGGATAATATATGTGGATGGGGCTTCAGGCAGAAGCTCTGCGGGAGTAGGAGTTGTCTTAATCAACCCGAATGGCATTAAGTTGGAACAAGCTATCCGGTTCTTCTTTCCGGTTACGATCAATAAAGCAGAATATGAAGCACTCTTGGCTGGATTGAGGCTCGCAAAAGAATTGGGCATATAATATGTGCACATAAAGATAGATTCTCTAGTAATGGCTTCACAAGTGCTGGGAAACTTTGAAACTAGGAAGCCGATACTAAATAAGTATTTAATGCTCGTAAAAGAGGAGATTGGAAGATTCAAATCATTTACTATCGAACATATCCCAAGGGCCCAGAATGAAGAAGCATACGAGCTGTCAAAGTTTGGACTCCCATCAGGGGGAGTAACATCAGAGTTGTTTCATCCATCGATAGAAGAAGGGGAGGTAATGCAAATTGATCAGCATCCTTCCTGGAAGGACCCGTTTGAGTTATTCTTATCCAAAGGTGAATATCATCCATCGGTTAAAGATAAAAGAAGATTCAAAAGAAAATTGGCCCATTACTATCTCATAGCAAGAATCCTGTACAGAAAGACATTCATCTCTCATTTAGCAAGATGTGTTTCAGAAGAAGAGGTTCCCACCATACTCCAGGAAGTTCATTCAGGGGAATGCGGAAGTCATTCCGGTGCAATGACTCTAGAGAAAAGAATCCTAAGATAGGGATACTTTTGGCTGACAATGAGGAAAGACGCAGAAGCCTTTTCTAAGCGATGCGTCCAGTGTCAGAAATTTGCTCCGCTACAGCTTCGTCCAGCCCAGACACTCAGATCAATAACCGCACCATGTCCGTTTGCGGTTTGGGGAATGGATCTTGTTGGACCTTTTCCAACTGCTAGCGGTTAACGTCGCTTCATAATTGTGATGATAGAATATTTCAGCAAGTGGATTGAGGCAAAAACATTGGCCAAAACTACTACACAAATCATCAGGAATTTCATCTGGGGGGAGATCATTTGCCGACATGGGATTCCGTTAGCAATTGTCACTGATAATGGCCCGCAATTCAACAATTCAGAAATGATCAATTTCTGTGACCATGTTGGAATTGATCTTCAATTTTCATCTGTTCATCATCCCAGGAGTAATTGGCAAGTGGAGGCTGCTAATAAACAAATTCAATATCTTCTAATGAAAAGAATTCTCAATCATAAAGGGAACTGGGCTGAACAACTTCCGTCCATTCTTTGGACTCTTCGCACCACACCATCTTCGGCCATGGGGGAAACTCTGTTCAAACTATCTCATGGTTCAGAGGAAGTTGTTCCAATAGAGTTTTGAGGTGGTTAATCCCAGAGTAATGTATGCACATCAAGGTGGCGAAGCATGGATAGAGGCTAATGATGATGGAATAAAGTACAGTTTGGACTTTATTGCAGAACTCTGGGATGAAGCAGAAATTAGACAAGAGGAGGTGAAAAGGAGGATGGCACGACATTTTGATAAACACGTCAGAGTCAAGAAATTCACGGTGGGAGAACTCGTGTTGAAAAAAGTGGATGCTGCAGCCAGATCAGGTTCTGTGGGAAAGCTAAATCAGAACTAGGCAGGTCCATTCATTATCAAGGAGGTACTCAAAAGTGGAGCTTATCATCTTCAAACAAATAATGGAGAAGACATCCCGCGTACTTGGAGCGGGGACGACCTGAAACAGTTCTATCCCTAAAAAATGTTTCTCTTTCATTTATTAAAACTTTCATGATTGATTGAATGGAGGAACATCGTACTGACACTTAATCTTGTCTGGTGACCTATTTGTTTTCATTACACATTATCAAACTCACTGGACCGCAGAGACATCGCCGAGTTCTGCTTGCACCCCCTTAGATTGTTGTCATTAGCGTAATACCACGATGACCACATGTAGCGGGGTGATTTCGCACATGTGGAGTGAAAGCTTGCCAATTCCTGTGCGGTGGTCTTCACAACTTTGTATCCCGGCCAGCATCTAACACACCTCTGCATCAAGGGAGGTCTAGGTGACTGTTAGCTCTGCTGTGCCCCAAAAGGGATATGGTTACAGTTTTGATGATCTTTCTGAGGAAAGCAATAGTCGCCGCCTAGGCCCACCTGCCCAACTGATCATCTTAGTATGTGACTAGCGAACACTCATAGGTACTCTCAAGCGATGCCTAAAAGGGGGCCCACAACTGAGTTGATCTCTTTGAGGAAAGCAATGGTCGCCGCCTAGGCCGACCTGCCCAATTGATCAACTCGGCTTGTAACCCTAGGCAGGAGAGCAGTTGAGTCGTTTACAGCTTCGATGACCATTTGAGGAAAGCAATGCTTGCCGCCTAGGCGCAACTGCCCACTTAGTCATCAAAGTCTATACTTCTTTTTTCTTTACAGGAAATTATCTCTTGTATGATCTTCGACCATTCGAAGAAAGTGGTACCAAACAGGTACAAACATTGGCCCACATGGCTTGAAAAAGGCAAAAATATTGAGACCGAGCGGTTTGATGTTTCAAACCGACTGGCTTGTATGGACAACATGTGAATTAGTAGCATGATATGCTACCCGAATGATTAAGGCTTGTTTAGCCGAACGACTAGAAAGATACCTAGCTTCCAAGCTAGAAAACAGGTCATCACAGGTTAAGCCGCGAGGCGGTAAACAGGTTGTCAATAAAAACTCTTAACCGATCGGATTATTTGTGTAATCTATGGAATTCAATATATATCTCAGCGTAGTATCATATGGGCAGTCCGATTCAGATTGAGAACTTCAGCTAATCGCGCGATTTGGAGTAGTAAAAGCTATAAAAATTGTCTATATAAGTTGCTAAGCATTGCGGGGGATGTCCGCTCGGCCTAAGCCAAGCCGCTCAACAAGAACTAAAGTTTTCACAATATAATGTAATTGATAAGCCCAGTTTATTGATCGACCGGATTATATGTAAGCCGCGCGATCTATTTATCATCTTGATCATCATTGTTATCTTGATAAACACAGCTTAATGATCGTCTGGATTATATGTAAGCCGCGCGATCTATTTATCATCTTGATCATCATTGTTATCTTGATAAACACAGTTTATTGATCGGCCAGATTGTGCGTGGACTGCGCGATCTATTCATTGTCTTGATCATTATTCTTACCCGGACTTATCATGTCAAGATAGTTTTCACCTAAGTATTTTTTGGGAATCATATTATCAAGTCGTCCGAAGTATATTATAATTGCACGGTTCGATTTTTGATGGATTGAGTTCGGAGATATTATATTTATCATAATATCAAAAAGATCACTTGTTCTAGCCGCACGGTCTGTTTTTTGTGATAAACGTTTGTGGAAAATCATTTCAAATGCTTTCAAGTCCGCTGGAATGGTGATGTCTTCTAATCGCCCGAGTAGCACCTTATAGTGTGCGGGTCATCGACTACCAAGAATTTTCACATCATAAATACCAGAACTCCAAGCTCAGATTGGATAATAGTCGTGCGGCTAATTCTATTCTTAGGAGGATTCAGAAAAGAATTCGTATTTTATAAGATAACACAGAAGTAAAATTGAAGCCGGTCAATTACAAGTTTGTAGAAAATTGCAGAAACAAACAGAGGAACATGTAACTATCATTTCATTAATCATTCCCAAAAGATACATATGCTTGTATATAAACCAATCGGCTAGCATATTTAAGTCGTCTTCTACAAAAGGAAAACAAAAAATACAAAGTTTAACTACTCGTCAGGCTTGAGATTGTTGATCACAGGAGAAGTTGAATCTTTACTACCATCAATGTCAACATTAGGAGAATGTTCGCCCGGCTTAAGTTTTTTAGCCGCAGGAGAATTCAAATCTTCACCATCATCAGGTTAAGGCGAGTATCCCTCACTACCCGAAGAAGATCCGGATGTGCTGCTGCTCGAGCTGTTCAAACCGCCCGACCTCCTGCGCTTAGATCGCTCAGTCTCTTCTTCAGAGTCATCAGACTCCGAATCCGAGACACTTTTCTTCTCATCCTTAGCCGCATCGACCTCATTAGCACCTCCTTCTTCCTCTTTTTCCTCGCTGCCCTCATCTTTCGAATTGTTTCCCTCAACTTTATCCTTCCCCTTGTCTCCTCGCTTAATCCTATCCAGCTTCTTTTGCAGAGCCGGATAGGCATCAGAAAAGGTAAATTTTTCAAAACCTGGGGCCAGGCCGCCGAGCTCTCATATGATTAAAGGCTCCATCGATCCCGTCAGCGATCAGAGGAAATACCACTTCCTGGAAAACTGGATTCTTTGAGTCATATTTATTCTGTCAAAAGAAAACAAGGTTAGACCGCCCGGTTTGAGTAACACAGTAATTGTCTAATGAGGTGATAACTTACCAACTCAACCTCCTTTAGTCACGCGTTCTCCTCTTTTAGTTCGGCGACCTCTTTTTATAAATGGCTATTTTCTTTGTTTAACCTCTTGAAGGTCATGCCCATGTAGTGATTGGTTACATAACTCTTCCCACCAACTCGCGCGGCTAGCCGAGCGAGATCCTCGTCAGGAACCTTCCTCAACTTTCTGAAGTTTCGCCGACCATATAGAGCCATACCAACGGCCTATGCATGGCGAACTGACTTCTCATTTCCCCAGTGGGGAAGCGCAATGGAGACTTGGACGCAGTCCCCTCCTGGGTGCCAACTCAAGGTCGGGCGACCTTTCAAATCCTTCACAGTGCCATGGGCGCGAAGGGAAGAATAATCGTCGGAAGAGGCTGATTCTTCGTCGTCTGACACCAGCGGCTTGTTTTTTCCCAGCTTCTGCCTCTTTTCCCTCTGGGTCATAATCAAGCCGGCTGGGCTAACCGGCTTGTTCTTAGGGATGACGGCTTCAGCTACAAAATAAAAGTATAAATATCAGAACGAAAGGCCGCGTGATTAATATCAGAGCAGAAAGCGGGTTGAAAGAGACTTACTATCTTCAGGTCGGATATGTCCCAACTCGGAGAGCAGTGGGACATAGTGACCTACATTAAGTCGCTCGGTTGTAAGGAGCGAATAGGTTTCCTGCTCAACCTTATTAACCACTATCTTCTTAAAAACCTCCTCTGACCGCACCTGCGGGTTAGGATTCAACAAGCCAAGTCAACCTTCGAATATCAGGTATCTCTCAGACCAGTTCGCAACCTTGTTTGCAAGGTTGACCATCTTCAACACCCTACATCCAAAATACAAGTGGCCCCTGAACTTCAAGTCTGCATCTGCAATCGCCCGGACAGAGAAGATCTTTCTGAATAAGTTTATCGAAAAGCGGACCCTCTCAGATCGCAAGTAGGAAACCAAGCTAAAAATAGCCGCTATCAAGTTGGGGGAAGCTGTCTGGGTATAACTCCATAGTGCTAAAAAACCTGAGCGACTTCAAGGGGTAATGGGAACTTGAAGTCGCTGTCAAAATGGTCGATCGGGATGGCAATCTGGTTGGGAGTGGAAGAGTTTATCCGCTCATCGTGGAGTGGAAGCCACGCGAGAAGGGAACTCCCTGCCATGTGTTTCACGACAAACTCGTCTAACTCAACTTTTATCAGATGACATTCATCATGATCAGCGGAATGAAAAGCCAAGGCCGCATCAGCTTGCTTAGCAGACATCTTCTCATCTCTCTGCGACTTGCTCTTAGACCGCATTGTTAGCTCTCGTGGATTGAGTCATTGGATGTGCTTCTACTTATAGGGATAATGATCTGCATTTAGCAAAGTCAAATCACGGTTAAGAATCTAATCGTGCGGTCAACATCTATCAGTTCCAAACATTTGAGGTCCTATGAAAGGAAAAGTGGCGGCTATTTATTCTAACCGCGCGACAAGCTCCCTGCATGAAATAAGTTATATCACAAGCAATAAGTTACAAACAATAACCCAAACATAAAGACAAGCCGCATGAACAATAGAGCAGATTAAAGAATAGAGAAAGTTTCAAATCGAAAAATATCTAACAATAAACCGCACGGGATCCGGAGCAAGTTGGACTTCACAAGCATCAAATGAATTAACAAAAAGCAATGCCATCAGAACAATCAGCCAGCGATTAAAGTTGTCCAAAGGACCGAATAAAAGTATTATTACAAACATGAACAAGTTCTAAAAAACAAGCCGCCCTTTACTGGTGATGATTGTCCGGAGGAGCATCTTCTCGGTGAAATCGCACAACTTGGTCGGTGATACGAAGAACCGTACCATACATCTGATTCATGTTATGATGGAGGATATTGATAGAACTATGAAGCCATGCAGCGTCTTGCTCTACTCGTGCAGCTGGGTTAACACGAGCAGGCAAGGCCGGAGCGGCCTCGCTAGTATTACCAACAAGTTCAGGCACCCTAACCGTTGGAGGATTTAAGGTTTCCCCAGTGGTCTGGCGGTTTGACCCTCGCCGTCCATCATCGTTAGCGGGTCGCCGGCTTCCGCCATCTTCCCTGGTCAGCTGCAGATATTTCTCCCTGTAGTATTTGCAATCATCTTCGAGACGCCAGATTTCTTTCCTTCCTTTATCAAGCCGCACGGATAGAATACTATTTTGCTCCTGCAACTCCTTCTCCTTCTCCAGCCTAGCCTTCTTTTCAGCTTCCAGCGCAGCCCACATAGTAGCATTTTTAGCTTCCAGCGCAGCCAGCATAGTAGCGTTCTCATCCCGCATAGCTGCACTCTCAGCCCGGGTGGCCTCTTCCCGATCTTGAAGTTTCTTCACTTGCTCCATTAACATATCGATATTGCTCTGGAAGTCGACTAATTCTTTCTCCCCGCCAAGGCTCAAGTTCAATGAAGAACTTGGCACAGATTGAGGTAAGTGTGACAGGCCAGCCACCAAGTCCCCGGCTTCACGGCGAGCTCAAAATCATCTTCAGTAATAAGAAGCGGTTAGAACGATCAAGAGTATGCAATTTAGCATAAGATTCAAACAAAGATTAATCGCTCTGATATCTCCTCGCTTACAAGCCGCAGAAACGAGTTTCAAGCTCGGATTCACAGGCCGGCTCATTTGCTTAGGGTCCACTCTTTGGTGTTGTTCTTTCCACAACCTCTCATTTTGAGTTCGCCTAGCAAGAGAAGTTTGGATCGCAGAAGGGAAAAAGCTCACCAGCGGGTTCAATAACAAGTTATCTTTTTGAGACGCGCTTTAAAAAAGCAGACAGGGTGATAACTGGCAGCTCTTTTACCTTTGGCAAGAGGGTTGACCGGAGCCGGCTTGGGCAAAGATTCCATCATCTTCTCTGCCTTGATCTTTATAATCCGCATCCCGGTCTTTATAGGATCTTCCAAAGCAGGATCGACCTCTTTCAACCAAGCCGCCTCCTCTGATTCAGCTCCTTCCGAATGCTTGGGGGAATTAAGCAGCTTATCCTGCTTCTCCAGAGTATCAAAGTCTTTAATGATCTCAATTACCATCAAACTATTCGCAGAGTCTGACTGCAGTTCGTCCGGTCTGCTAGATGGCGTCGCTAGACCTTCAGAAACTTCCTTCTCGCTTGCCCTATGCTGGAGGTTACCCGCGCCCAGTTTCCTGGAAGCAGCCTTATTCATGGCTTTCAGACTCTCGACCTTCCTCATGATCCTCTCAGCCGTCGTCTCTGCCTGCTTCCTCTTCCTGGTCGCTTCCTGGTAGGCTTGAGAAGTTCGGACATAATTGTCCTCAACTTCGATCACTACAACAAAACCTTGATGTTCGCTCGGCTTGGGAGAATCTATGACCCCATCTAAATTCTCAATCATTAAATGGACCACACCAGAAGTAGTGATCCATAAATCGAAGGAATCATTCCCCGCGGTCTCCAAACGAATACCTTCAGAGCCCGCTATACTAGAAGGAGGAGGCAGATCAGGTGGTGGCGGTTTGGAACAACCTGCCTCATCTTTTGCCAACCCAGTTTTGTCAACTATCAGCAGAACCAAGTCGGCCGGTTTCCCTGCGGAAGCATCTATAGTGGTTAAATCAACTTTGTCGGACTCTGGGTTCTTCTTCTTCTTTTTTCGATGGGTGTTGCTTTTGCGATTCTTACTCTTCACACGGCTTTCAAGATCAAGCAATATGCCAGACCTTTTAACCAGAGAATCTATAAGTCGGAAAACTTTAATCGCGAGCGACGAATAGAAACCCATGGTTGGAAAATAATTATGCAGAAGAGGAAGCTTCAAGAACATTTTATAAGCATTCAGAAGAAGGTGTATGCGGTCTCGGGCTAGAACGAACATTTTTGAAATTTTTGTGAAAATTGAAAATGTGATCATGTTTACCCAGATGACTGCTACCCGAATAGTACTTCTTGCAGACCGGGCGGTTTGAGAAGCCAAGTCGCCCAGATCAGAACCAACAGTTTCGTCGACCCGGCTTGAACAAACTGGGCGGTTTGATAGAATCCAGGCCACCTCCAATGATTGAAGATTGTCAAGGCTTAAGTAAAGAATGCGAGCCACGGTCTCAGGCCGGAGATCGCCTGGGATGCATCATAACTTTGATCGCAGTGCACTTTGACTCCGGCCAGTATAGATCGGATGCTCAAGCCGCCAGGCCGTGCGTCCTATTTCTTTTTCCTTTCTATATCCTGTCACCCCCTGCCTGATGCTCCTATACCCGGGCAGGCAGGCGGTTATTTTGTCCCTGCCCATTTGGGCATGCCCCTGAGCCTGTAAATAGGGGGCGGCGATGTTCCCAAGTCACGCACACTCGAATCCAGGAACTCGCTTGTCTGAGCTGCGGTCTCGAATTAACTGTCTTGCTACTTGTCTGCCCGGCCGGTTTCATATGTAACCCACTGTAACCGCTTCACTTTAATCAAAGGAAAGCCCGTCACAAGAGTGACATTCGCCGTGACGGGCGAATTCTGGCCTCGACCGCTGTCAGCGGTCTAATCAACCTAAATCATTAAGTTAGATAGTAACCGATAGCTTGCAACCCTTCATTTTCCTTGCTTTTCAAGCAGTGATCGAGGAGGCGCATTTTTGGCCTCAACAAAGTGAATGTTGTTTTCTCTTGGTTGTCGGGCGAAATGGGTATTTGAAAATATCCCGACAAACCATCGTGAAAACAGTAGTATGAGTGACCTGTAAGGCGTTCTAGGATTTGATCGATAATAGGTAACGGGAAGTGATCTTTATGGGTGACATCATTTAGTTTTCGATAATAAATGCACATCCGCCAACCCGTAACGGTACATGTTGGGATCAATTCATTACTTTCATTTTCTACAACCGTTAAGCCGCCTTTCTTTGGAACGACTTAAACTAGGCTAACCCAAGTAATATCTGAGATCGAATAGATGATTCCCGCGTCTACAAGTTTGATAACTTCAGCCTGAACGACTTCTTTCATATTCGGGTTTAGTCGTCGTTGGGGCTGGACAGTGTTGCAGGAATTATCTTCGAGGAAGATTTTGTGAGTGCAGAAGGAAGGGTTAATACCCTTGATATCCAAAATTTGCAACGCAATTGCGTGATGGTGATTGCTTAAGACTAGAGTCAATTCAGAGACTTCTAAATCGGTTAGTTCGGATGACACAATAACGGGTAGATTAGAATCTTTTTCTAGAAATAAATATTTAAGGTGAGGGGGGGAGTTGTTTTAACTCCAATATGGGTGGTTCTTCATATGATGTTTCAATTTTTAATTTTTCTAAATACAGTGGCTCGGGTGGTGTGGAGCAACAGACTTCTTGTTGTAGACAAAAGTGCTTTGCGAGCTCAAAATCATTACTCGATATGGATACTAACTCGGTAAGTGAATACAACTCATTCTCAAAACATTCTTCTAAGTAAAAATACGAATCATCATTCTCTAAGGTGTTTCGCATCGAGGGATTTATACTAAAAGTAACTTCATCATCTCCGACCCGTAGGAGGAGGTTTCTGTTATTTACGTCAATAATCGCGCAGGAGGTGGCAAGGAAGGGGCTACCTAGTATGAGGGGTACTTCGACATCCTCTTCGATGTCAAGAATAAAAAAGTCCACCGGGAAGATAAACTTGTAATCCTTCACGAGCACATCCTCCACTATCCCTACCAGATATTTTAATGAACGATCTACGAGTTGAATACTCATTCGAGTGGGGCAAAAATTTCCTAGACCTAACTTTTTGAATAATGAAAAAGGCATGAGATTTATACTTGCTCCAAGATCAGCTAAAGCATGTTTTACTAACAAATTGCCAAATAGGCACGAGATGGAGAACCATCCTGGTTCATTTACTTTTTGGGAGCAATTTGTTAAGTATAATTGCGGAGCATTCTGCGTTTAAGAAAGTATGTGAAATATCTTCTAATTTCTTCTTATTGGAGAGCAACTCCTTAAGATATTTCGCATACTTTGGCACTTGAGAGATAGCCTCGCAGAAGGGTACATTAATATGAATTTGTTTTAAAATTTCTTAAAATTTCTTGTAATTTTTCTCGGCGCACTCGTTCTTAAACTTAGATGGATACGAAATATTTGAACTAGAAGCATGCGGAGCTAACGTATCGGGCAAATTTGAAGATAAAATGGGACGAGGAGGGGGAGAAGTAGTTACCATGGGTTCATCCTGTTTTGAAACCACCTCCTTTCCACTGCGGAGAGTAATCACGTTCGCGCTTTCCCTTGGGTTTTGCTCCGTATTTCCCGGTAGAGCTCCTTGCTGACGCTCGGAGAACATTTTTGCTACCTGTCACACTTGATTCTCTAAATTTTTTATCGATCCGATGAGGTTCCGGATGTTCGATTCATTTGTAGCAACATATTTTGCAAAGACCTCTTCAAGCGGAGAGGGCTTTTGCTGTTGCCGTGGAAAACCAGGTTAATTAAAATTTAGAGGGGGAGTTAAGTTAAGAAGTTTGTTAGGGAGGGGTTGATTGAGATTCATAGGGTGCTGAGCATTTCCTTGGTTGCTCCACGAGAAATTCGGATGGTTCCTATAACCCGCATTGTAGGTGTTGTTGTACGGAGCGGAGTTCGGGTTATAGGAAGGCCGAGGTGGATTTCCCGTGTAGTCAACCCGCTCTTCGATTAAAACATTATTAGCCCAAGGAGGAGTGGTGGAGGAAGCAGACATCTCCGCCACTTGCTTTGTTCAGCGCTCAACTTGTAAAGCTAAATTAGATGTAGCATCTATTTCAAAAATACCGACTGGCTTATTAGGCCGCGCTCGGGGAAAATTCCATTGATAAGTATTCATGGCCATTTCCTCAAAAAGCTCTTGAGCGACCTCCGGGGTTTTCCTATTTAATGTACTCCCGTCGGCCGCATCAATTATTTGCCTAGTTTAGAAATTCAAGCCATTGCCACTTTCCCGCCTCATCTATCTAGCACTCTCAACTAGACTAGGCTACTTCACTAATCTCAAATTTAAACAAATCTTATAACTCTGAGTTAGCAACTCCTATTGACTCAGAGAACAACCTCTCCTACAAAATCTCAAAGAACAACCTCTCCTACACTCGATCCTCTAAATAAGGATCTACAAAAACTCAGAAGAAAAACTTCCTACAAAAATATGTAATGAGGTTTTTACACAACTCTTGATTGAAAATCAATCTCCAAAAATCTCAAAGAGATTCAACTTATTCAGATCAGAAAAGGAGATCTTCTTCTTCCTTGTTTGAAATTAAAGCTTGATCTTGAAAGAGTAAGAGGGAATCTTAACTTGAGAAAACTTGATCTGAAAACTTAAGGAGACAATAAGATCTGAAAAGGCTCTTGAAAGAATCTAAAATCTGTGATCTTATTGAATCAAAACTTAGAAAAGAATAATGCATAAATCTTGTCGGCAGCAGGAAGACACTTTGCGAGAACGAGAAGGGCCGACAGACGATTTCCATTCTTTCTAGAAATAAACACGATTAGAGTTTTTCGAATTAACCCTTAAATATATATAGCACACCTTCTCTAATGGATATAAAGAAAAGATAAGGAAAGATCTCCACGTGCACTGTACATGGTGAAGACCTAAAAGTAAATCCATTTGCGCATTTGAGAAAGAAAGCACTAAGTCTTCATTTGTCGAGTCAACTCGTGAAGTCACAGATTACTCGACAAATTCACTTAATGACTCAACGAAAAGAACTTAGGTAAAGGCTGAGACGGGAATAAAGTATAACTTAGACCACTCGAGAACTTCTCGAGAGCACTAGACGAATTCATCGAGTGTTCACGAGAAACCAGCAGACCATTCGATGAATTTGTAGAGTGTTCTCGAGTGAACACAACTTTACTCGACAAAAATACTTGAACTATTTTCTCAGAGGCCTTTCGAGTAAACTCAATGAATTAATCAAGTCCTCACGAGATGTCTTGACGAATTCGTCGATACTTCTCAAGAGTACTCAACGAAAATGTCTCAGACTATTTTTCTTCCTATCTTGAACACAGCAACTACTTCATCTTGACTTCTCCATAGTGTTTGAATATGAAGTACACCCCAATAAAGAGATTTCACATGAGTCAACACCTTGGTCTACATAATGAGGGATTACATTGCATAGGCCTGTGTTTTATGACTCATTAAAACCTGACATTGGTTTGTGTTGGAACACGGCCTTCCGCATCTCCTAGGTTTGAGAATAACAAATCCTATGTGTGTATTTAATCTTGTGTGTTCAAGTGTGCAGGTTATCTAGGTCCACATGACTCAAGGAGGACACATGAAGACTGCCCCCGAATTTGAGGCATAAATTCGAAAGAGCTCACTATCGCCGACGGTAGCAATAACGCCCGGCGATAGCGGTGATTAACACGATTCCGACTGTATTTTTAGAAAGATCTAACGCCCGGCGGTAGCAGATAGCGCTGGCGCTAGCATGGCGCATATGAGGCATAGAGCAAAAGGTTGCCTCGGATTGAAGATCCTGCCGCATAATTTGTTTCTTAATCCGGGCTAGCGCCGGCGGTAGCGCTAGCGCCGACGGTAGCACTTGGGCTATAAAAAGACCCCCTCTCCTCTTGGTTTCGACACCACCCATCACATACACCTCAGAGAGAGAGAGTACTAGATTTCCAGAGGCTTATCTTAGCCGAAACTTGAGGTCCCATCGAAGCCCTGCAAATTTCTGAAGGAGAATTCCACCTCGCCGAATCCAGATCGAAGTCCGCTTCTACAATGCTTATTCAACGGCGGATCTTCATCTCCAACTTCAGAAGTCCATCTTGAGGGAGTTCTTATTTCTTTATTGTTATTTCATATTCCTCTTTGTAAACGATTAGTGAAATCGCCTCGTGTTGGCGACTAGGTCTGGGTAGGACTTAGGGGGAAAATCGCCTCGTGTTGGCGACTAGATCTACGCTAGGTCTAGGGGGGCTCGAGGCCACATCCGGGGAGGGATTGGCTAGAGCGGCTTGAGGCCAAATCCGGGGAGGATAAGGCTAGGGCCACCGGTTCGTGGGGAAGCGAGTCGGGATAGAAAACCAAAAGGTTTCTTTTCTATTTAGCTTTGATTTCTAGCTTTCATAAGAGATCAAGTTTTTTGTAATCATGTCTCTTAAGTTAATAAAATCATGTCTCTATTCTTACTTTACTTGATTAGTCTTGATCTTCTTTATTATCATATTCAAAGCTTTTTCTAAAATAATCGAAATAGTATTAAAATCTTTAAAACCCTTATTCACCCCCCTCTAAGGGCGCCTACCGATCCAACAAGTGGTATCAGAGGTAGGTTGTTCCAATCGGCTTAACAACTGGGAACAATGGCGTCTCATGATCTCGCTTTTCCTGAGGGTCAAGGGGTTAGTCGACCACCTCTCTTTACTGGGTCAGATTTTAACTACTGGAAAAATCGAATGATGTGTTTTCTTATGACCATGGATGTAGAAGTATGGAACATGGTAGAAGTACGGTACTCTCCGCCTACAACTGTAGTAGGAGAGGCGACATTAGCAAAACCTAAAGATAAATGGGATGACAACGATAAACTAAGGTGTAAAAATAATGCTAAAGCAATGAACGCTTTATATTGCGCTTTAAATAGGACTGAGTTTAATAGAATTTCTGCATGCACAACTGCTTATGATATTTGGAATCAATTGGAAGTTACTCACGAAGGTACATCGCAGGTAAAAGATGCCAAGCTGTTTCAACTGGAATCGGAATACGAAAAATTCAGGATGGACACGGAAGAGGACATCAACTCAATGTACACTCGCTTCACAAAGATTGTCAACGCATCAAAGGCACTTGGAAAGACCTACTCCGACGGGGACTTGGTGAGGAAAATTCTTCGTTCCTTACCTCTAAGGTTCAATCCGAAGGTGACAGCCATCTCGGAGTCACACAACTTAAGAACGCTCCAGATCGAGAATCTCATTGGGAATCTCAAAACCCATGAGGTAGAACTACAAATTCAACATGACGAATACAACAAGGAGCCGAAGAAAAAGGCGTTGGCGCTGACATCAAAAAAGGAGTACATCGAAGAGGACGATGATGATGAAGGACTCCTGGTGAAGAATTTCAAGAAATTCATCAGAAATCCAGAGAGAAGGAACACGTTCCGAAAATTCTTCCAAAAGAATACTCGACGAAAGGGATCCTCCTCTTCATCGAAGAAAGAAAAAGGAAGCGATGACGAAGAAGAAAGGCCGCCTCCAGAATGCTATCACTGCAGAAAAACCGGGCACATTCAGAGCCAGTGCCCAAAATACCAAAAGGAACGGAAAGAACAAAAGAAAGGAAAAGAAAAGAAGAAAGTGCTGAAGGCCGCTTCCTGGGATGACTCTTCCTCTGAAGAGTCAAACGGTTCTGAGTCAAGTAGCGAGGAGGAAGCAAACTTATGCTTAATGGCCAAAAGCGACGATGACGACACCAGTGTTCTTAGCGACACTGAGGTATATCCTCCTACCTTTGAAGAGCTTTATGATAAATTTGTTTTATTAAATCATGAAAATGAATCTATTATAAAAGAAAATCGTAGGCTCACAAAAAAATTAGTCTCTCTTGAAAAAAGAAAAGTTTCATGTCAAGAATGTGAGCACTCTTTATTTATGATAAAAGAACTTGAAGTTTCTCTCTCTAATGCCCTTTCACAAAACAAAATCATTGCAAAAGAAAAAGGGGACTTAGAGAGAAAATTGAAAACTTCTATATTACAAATTGAAAAGAACAAAAAAGGTTTTGAAAACAAATGTGTTATGATTGTTCAAGAAAATACATCTCTTAAAAAACAAAATCAAAATCTCAATCTAGCCATAACCAAATTCGGGATTGGTCAAAAATCCCTGGATATGCTTCTGGGTAATCAATGCTTTGGGTTTGGAAAAATCGGACTCGGATATAAAAGTGAACACTACTGCCCGACGCTAGCTACTAAAGCCGGCGGTAGTTCTAAAGTCAAAAATTCTTCTAGTTTTTCTTATATACAAACATCATCCAGCAAGGGCAACATAGAAACTCAGAAAAGGGTCTCAACCCCCTTTATTTCGTGTGCTAATTGTCTTAAATTTGGACACACGTCTGGCTCTTGCAGGAATATAATAAATCAACAATCATTAAAACAAATCTGGGTACCTAAGACATCCACTTACTCTATGGGTGGTACCTCTTGGGTATCTGGGTCTTTACTCTCATCCTCTTTCTAGATTTGCAGGAAGGCTAAGGAAACAGAAGACGTGTGGTATTTGGACTCAGGCTGCTCCAAACACGTGACGGGCAATAAAGCAAAATTCCTTAGCCTAGAAAAGAAGAAAGGAGGAATAGTAACGTTGGCGATAATGGCAAAGGAAGGATCATGGGAGTTGGTACAGTGGGTAACGCATCTTTTCTTATATCAAATGTGCTTTATGTGAAAGGATTAAAACATAACCTAATATCTATAAGTCAACTATGTGATAAAGGTTTAGACGTACTTTTTGAATCTTCCACTAACCTTTGCAAGATTGTTAATCCTAAAACAAAAGATGTGTTATTAACTGCACCTAGAATTCATAATGTTTACATAGTTTCATTTCATGATCTTTCTAAATCCTCTATAAAATGTTTTATAACAAAAAATGATGAATTAGAATTATGGCATAGACGCTTAGGCCACGCTAGTACAAAGCTCATCTTAAAACTAGCAAAAAGAGAATTGATTAGAGGATTGCCTAAGTTGAATGGAAATTTATCTTCATTATGCTCTCCATGCCAGAAAGGCAAATTTACTAAGACATCTTTTAAAAGCAAAAATGAAATTTCTACATCAAAACCTCTGCAATTAATTCATATGGATCTTTTTGGTCCCGTTAACACTGAGAGTCTTGGTGGTAGATTATACACTTATGTTCTCATAGATGACTATTCTAGATATTGTTGGACTTTATTTCTCTCCTCCAAATCTGATGCGTTTTGCGAATTTTGAAAATTATGTACTCGCATTCAAAATGAATTAGATTTAAAAATAAAATGCATTCGCTCAGATCATGGAGGTGAATTTGAAAATGAAAAATTTAAATTTTTTTGTGACATGTTAGGTATTAAGCATGAGTTCTCTGCTCCACGCACACCTCAACAAAACGGTGTTGTAGAACGAAAGAATAGGACAATACAAGAACTTGCACGCACAATGCTATCTGAATATAAATTACCTAAATATTTTTTGGGCAGAAGCCGTAAGCACTGCATGCAAAGTAATGAATAGAGTTATGCTTCGCCCATCATTATCTCTCACACCATATGAACTATACTATCAAAAGAAACCTAACGTATCATATTTTAGAGTTTTTGGATGTAAATGCTTCATCCTTAATACAAAAGACTCTTTAGGAAAATTTGACGAAAAATGCGATGAAGGAATATTTCTTGGTTATTCTTCAACTAGTAAAGCATATAGAATATATAATAAAAGATCAAGAAAGGTTGAAGAGTCAATTAATGTAAGATTTGATGAGTTTATTTCATGTGCAGAAAAGCTCCCTTCAGGTACCGATGATGAACCTCTGCCATCCTTGGAGCACGACAAAGAAGAACCATCCAAAGAAGAGGAGGAGAAGTCAAAAGAAGATGAATATGTACCTCCAAGCATTCTAAACTTCTCCAAAAATCATCCAAAGGAGCTAATCATTGGGGAACCTTCTACTGGGGTAAGAACTCGGTCCTCTCTTCATGAAACATTCTCAAATATTTGCTTTGTGTCTGAAATTGAACATAAAAACGTTTCCACCGCTTTAAATGACAAATTTTGGTTTTTGGCAATGAATGAAGAGTTAGGACAATTTGAAAAAAATAAAGTTTGGAATTTAGTAGAAAGACCATCTAATCATCCAATTATTGGCGTAAAATGGATTTTTAAAAATAAGCTAGATGGTGAATCTAGGATTGTAAGAAATAAAGCACGCTTAGTTGCTCAAGGCTATTCACAAATCGAGGGGGTAGATTTTGAAGAAACTTTTGCACCCGTAGCTCGCTTAGAATCTATACGAATATTTTTGGCATTTGCGAGTTTTAAAAGAATAAAATTATTTCAAATGGACGTTAAAAGTGCTTTCTTAAACAGGTTTATCAAAGAAGAAGTTTATGTAGAACAACCCCTCGGTTTCATAAATGAAAGATTTCCAAATCATGTTTACAAATTAGAAAAAGCGCTTTATGGATTAAAACAAGCGCCCCGTGCCTGGTATGATCGTCTTACATCATTTTTGTTAGAGCACGGTTATGTTATGGGAAGTGCAGACAACACACTCTTCATTAAGCATAAAAATAACGAATTAATTATTCTACAAATATATGTTGATGACATCATTTTTGGAGCCACTAATGAAGAGTTGTGTAATGAAGTAGTCTTAATAATGAAAAATGAATTTGAAATTAGTCTTGTAGGAGAACTATCATATTTTCTTGGTTTTCAAATTTCACAACGAACTGATGGTATTTTTCTGTGTCAATCAAAATATGTCCACGATATGCTTAAACAATTTGGATTTGAAAATCTTAAACAAGTTTCTACTCCTATGAGTGCTTCTTTAAAACTAGGAAAAGATGAATCTAGAATTTCTATTGATCAAACGCTATATAGAGGAATGATAGGTTCTCTTCTTTATTTAAGTGCATCTAGACCAGATATAATGTTTGTCGTATGTTTATGTGCTCGCTTTCAAGCCAATCCAAAAGAATCTCATTTAAAAGCGGTAAAACGTATTTTTCGTTATCTAATAGGGTCATCTAAACTAGGATTATGGTACCCACATAATGACTCTTTCACACTCCACGGCTATTCCGATTCGGACTACGCCGGGTGCTCATTAGATAGAAAAAGCACTAGCGGTACGTGTCACTTTTTAGGACCCTCTTTAGTTGCTTGGTCTAGTAGAAAACAATCTTCGGTTGCACTCTCCACCACGGAGGCCAAATATATCGCACTTGGTAGTTGTTGTGCACAAGCGTTATGGATGAACCAAACACTAGAGGACTTTGGTTTTCATCTCAAAAATGTAGATCTTAAATGTGACAACAAAAGTGCAATAGACCTCACATATAATCCTGTACACCATTCTAGATCCAAACACATCGACGTTCGTCATCATTTCATTAGGGATCACATTAAGAAAGAAAATGTAAAAGTAAGCTTCATTGGGACAGACTCTCAACTCGCTGACATATTCACTAAACCTCTTGCCGATGCATGATTTCGTTTATTACGACTTGAGTTAGGTGTGCTAGATCTTACAAGCTAAAACATGCTCACTAATACAAACTGCTTCACTTTTAACCATCAAAAACATCTCCTAAAAATCTGCACTTTCAGCATGAAACTACTATTGGGACACCTAATCACAATCAACAATCAAAATTTTCATAACCCTCAAAAATCACTTACTGCTTCCTGCGCTAGCGCTAGCGCCGGCGCTAGCGTCGAGGTTCGAATTTTTGTGTTTTTAAAATTTCTAAAAATTCCTAAAAATATTTTGATCTACATGTACTATTTAGTGTTTGCACATCTGTCTTTCTTTCTTTTCAAAAATCAAATGCAAAACTATAAAAGAGAAAATTCCAAAAATATGTTTTGCTCTTGTTTAAAGCTTTTGTCATTTACCAAAATCAAATATAAAATTACAAAAGACAAAAACCAAAAATATGTTTTGCTTTTATTTAAAGTTTTTCTTAAAAAATCAAAATACAAAAACATAAAACTTGAAAACAAATCCAAAATTTTGCATGTTTTTTTATGAACATCAAGCATGATTTAAATCAATTCTTTAGAGTCTCTATAATGTTACAATTTATTTTTTCAAACTTCTTTAACATTGCTTTTATCATGCTTTGATCTATCTATTAATCTGTGCATCAATAATAATTAGAAAAGTTTGTGTAGGACTAAGCTTAGCATGCCTCTAAGTATGAGTAAATGTTTTATGTTTGATAATGATATTATGTCACTCACCTTTTGGCTTAGTTTACTTGTGTTTCTTAATCTAAGAATGCTTGCTCATATATTGTAATTGCACATAAAATTAAAATTGCACAAGTATCTTACCTACACAACATTTATTTGCACTATTAAATATTATGAAGAGTGGTTAAAATTTCTTCTTTAAAGTGTTTGCAAAGCAAGTGTAATCGGAGAACTTTGTTCAAATCAAAACTCATCATAACCTTGACGAAGTCACCTCCTCCAAGGACTACTTGAACCTCCTGATAAGTCTTAATAAGCATTGTGGGGTTGAGCACCTTGGATATATTAGTAAAGTGTCTTGTGCAAACTCTTCATTTTAAAAATAATACCACTTCTTCTTAAGTACACAGGATCACAACAAAAAGAATCAACCTTGATAAATTAACTTGTGTGATCCCCCAAGCACTACTTTGCACCCTGATAAGTCTTCATAAGCATTGTGTGTGCAAAGCACCTTGGTTGTTGTACATTTTAATTTGTGCTTAAAAGTGTGTGGAAGTAAAATTATTTGTGTTTTTATTGTGCACTTTACTCTATATATGTCTTGTATTTTTGGTTAACACACTTGTTCACTTTATTTAAAATACACTTGTGCACATCATTATCTTCCATAACACTTCTTCTCATGAGTATTGGATCCTAATGCTAATTCTATACTTACTCTTTATTTATAAAATGCACTAGATAACCTAGCATGATTTCTACAATGTTTAGTTTGCTTTGAAATTATGAATTACCATAACATTGTCGTAATCTCTCTTGTGATAATATTTATTCATGCTTGGTTTCTTCATTGGTGAAATTAACCTCATGTTTAACCTTTGATGTTCAAAACATCTTCTTTCTGAAATGAAAACTCCACTATTTTTTGAATTATCATTTCTTATACAAGATGTTTTCTTTTAAGTCTTCCGCACCTTTGCTTTTATCTTGTGTTTATGCTACAAAACTCTGAGTTATGACAATATAGATACTCAAACTCTAATCTAATTCAATAAAAAGATTTCTACAACTCCTTATCATTTCCTTCTCTCAAAGCTCGATCATGCCTATTAACCATATTATTACAGGTTGAAGTGGTGTCTACTTACCCACTTTTGCTAATAACAAAGGGGGGAGAACTAACATGATAACATATCTAACATGCTTAATTCAGTTAAGAACATATTAGGAGAGCATTCACTTAGGGGGAACATGCATTTAGGGGGAGCAATACTAAAATGCTATAATCATTATTTATCCTAAGTCATCCTTTTCACACACACACAAATATGTTTCTTCATGCTTATTTAGATTAATGCTCTGATTTATCATTAATGGATTTGTTATTATCAAAAGGGGGAGTTTGTTGGAACACGGTCTTCCGCATCTCCTAGGTTTGAGAGTAACAAATCCTATGTGTGTATTTAATCTTGTGTGTTCAAGTGTGCAGGTTATCTAGGTCCACATGACTCAAGGAGGACACATGAAGACTGCCCCCGAATTTGAGGCATAAATTCGAAAGAGCTCACTATCGCCGACGGTAGCAATAACGCTCGGCGATAGCGGTGATTAACATGATTCCGACTGTATTTTTAGAAAGAGCTAACGCCCGGCGGTAGCAGATAGCGCTGGCGCTAGCATGGCGCATATGAGGCATAGAGCAAAAGGTTACCTCGGATTGAAGATCCTGCCGCGTAATTTGTTTCTTAATCCGGGCTAGCGCCGGCGGTAGCGCTAGCGCCGGCGGTAGCACTTGGGCTATAAAAAGACCCCCTCTCCTCTTGGTTTCGACACAACCCATCACATACACCTCAGAGAGAGAGTACTAGAGTTCCAGAGGCTTATCTTAGCTGAAACTTGAGGTCCCAGCGAAGCCCTGCAAATTTCTGAAGGAGAATTCCACCTCGCCGAATCTAGATCGAAGTTCGCTTCTACAACGCTTATTCAACGGCGGATCTTTGTCTCCAACTTCAGAAGTCCATCTTGAGGGAGTTCTTATTTCTTTATTGTTATTTCATATTCCTCTTTGTAAACGATTAGTGAAATCGCCTCGTGTTGGCGACTAGGTCTGGGTAGGACTTAGGGGGAAAATCGCCTCATGTTGGCGACTAGATCTAGGCTAGGTCTAGGGGGGCTCGAGGCCACATCCGGGGAGGGATTGGCTAGAGCGGCTTGAGGCCGAATCCAGGGAGGATAAGGCTAGGGCCACCGGTTCATGGGGAAGCGAGTCGGGATAGAAAACCAAAAGGTTTCTTTTCTATTTAGCTTTGATTTCTAGCTTTCATAAGAGATCAAGTTTTTGTAATCATGTCTCTTAAGTTAATAAAATCATGTCTCTATTCTTACTTTACTTGATTAGTCATGATCTTCTTTATTATCATATTCAAAGTTTTTTCTAAAATAATTGAAATAGTTTTAAAATCTTTAAAACCCTTATTAACCCCCCACTAAGGGCGCCTACCGATCCAACAGTTTGTACTTAGCAATTAATATTCTGCAAACACATATCAAAAATGCCACATCAAATACAATATCAATTCATCTTAGTTCAAGGGGGACTTCTTCAAATCATGGTTATTATGGCTACAATACCCAACAATATTCCTCGTAGCACGTTGATTACTTCTACTTTGAGGAGGAAACAATTATCTTATCTAATGAGTGTTTAGGGTTTGTTTTACTTAACTAAAAAGAGACAAACATCAATTAAAAGAAGGGCTTAGACAATGATTAAAAAGTTTAGTGCTCAATCTAAAATCAACTTAGAGTAAGAATAATCAAGAGGAGATAAAAAGAAATCTAGTTCCTTTTAAATAAACTACTTGAGCATGGAGTTTCCCGAAGCTTGAACATGCCTCTCTCGAAGGAAATGCCCAATGATGAGTCTGATTTATATAGGGTTTTTCAGACTCATCTCGGCTAGTTTTCACGCACTTGCACTTCACTTTTGGATCATAATCGTTTCTATTTATGCAATATCATTTACATGCTCGAAGTGCACATTTAAGCCCTGAAAGTGTACAGTTAACCTCACTAGAATTCTCTAGAGGGGGGTGAATAGAGATTTAAAATATTTTGTGCAATTATATACATATATGTGGTAATCACAAATTAAGGCTTCCCACACACCAACAAGAATTAAGTAAGTAAAGAAAGTAAATGCAAGAAAAGTGTAACACCCCAGGGCAGGCCACAACCTCTTCCTGTGTGTTAGGGCTGCAGCCCGAGTGACACCCCAACCAACTCTGCGCGCCTGTTTCTCAGCAGCGCCAGGTTGTTGAGGCCAGGTCTCGAACCCGCAACCTCCTGGATAAGAACTCCTTCAACCGAGTCTCATCACCAACTGAGCTGCAGCTCAGTTGGTGATGAGACTCGGTTGAAGGAGTTCTTATCCAGGAGGTTGCGGGTTCGAGACCTGGCCTCAACAACCTGGCGCTGCTGAGAAACAGGCGCGCAGAGTTGGTTGGGGTGTCACTCGGGCTGCAGCCCTAACACACAGGAAGAGGTTGTGGCCTGCCCTGGGGTGTTACAAAAAAAGTGCAGCTCAGTTGGTGATGAGACTCGGTTGAAGGAGTTCTTATCCAGAAGGTTGCGGGTTTGAGACCTGGCCTCAACAACCTGGCGCTGCTGAGAAACAGGCGCGCAGAGTTGGTTGGGGTGTCACTCGGGCTGCAGCCCTAACACACAGGAAGAGGTTGTGGCCTGCCCTGGGGTGTTACAAAAAAAGTGCACTTTTTTTGTAACACCCCAGGGCAGGCCACAACCTCTTCCTGTGTGTTAGGGCTGCAGCCCGAGTGACACCCCAACCAACTCTGCGCGCCTGTTTCTCAGCAGCGCCAGGTTGTTGAGGCCAGGTCTCAAACCCGCAACCTCCTGGATAAGAACTCCTTCAACCGAGTCTCATCACCAACTGAGCTGCAGCTCAGTTGGTGATGAGACTCGGTTGAAGGAGTTCTTATCCAGGAGGTTGCGGGTTCGAGACCTGGCCTCAACAACCTGGCGCTGCTGAGAAACAGGCGCGCAGAGTTGGTTGGGGTGTCACTCGGGCTGCAGCCCTAACACACAGGAAGAGGTTGTGGCCTGCCCTGGGGTGTTACAAAAAAAACCCGCAACCTCCTGGATAAGAACTCCTTCAACCGAGTCTCATCACCAACTGAGCTGCAGCTCAGTTGGTGATGAGACTCGGTTGAAGGAGTTCTTATCCAGGAGGTTGCGGGTTCGAGACCTGGCCTCAACAACCTGGCGCTGCTGAGAAACAGGCGCGCAGAGTTGGTTGGGGTGTCACTCGGGCTGCAGCCCTAACACACAGGAAGAGGTTGTGGCCTGCCCTGGGGTGTTACAAAAAAAAAAGTGCACTTTTTTTGTAACACCCCAGGGCAGGCCACAACCTCTTCCTGTGTGTTAGGGCTGCAGCCCGAGTGACACCCCAACCAACTCTGCGCGCCTGTTTCTCAGCAGCGCCAGGTTGTTGAGGCCAGGTCTCGAACCTGCAACCTCCTGGATAAGAACTCCTTCAACCGAGTCTCATCACCAACTGAGCTGCACTTTTTTTGTAACACCCTAGGGCAGGCCACAACCTCTTCCTGTGTGTTAGGGCTGCAGCCCGAGTGACACCCCAACCAACTCTGCGCGCCTGTTTCTCAGCAGCGCCAGGTTGTTGAGACCAGGTCTCGAACCCGCAACCTCCTGGATAAGAACTCCTTCAACCGAGTCTCATCACCAACTGAGCTGCAGCTCAGTTGGTGATGAGACTCGGTTGAAGGAGTTCTTATCCAGGAGGTTGCGGGTTCGAGACCTGGTCTCAACAACCTGGCGCTGCTGAGAAACAGGCGCGCAGAGTTGGTTGGGGTGTCACTCGGGCTGCAGCCCTAACACACAGGAAGAGGTTGTGGCCTGCCCTGGGGTGTTACAAAAAGAAATCACAGCACAACACAAGGAAATATAGTGGTTCCCCAAACTTTGGGTAGTCCACTCTTCTACCCCCTTGGTAGGAAATTCACTATCTTGCACTGAGTCTTTTGATAAGGAGACTCTTAGAACCACCCTGAGTCTTTTGATAAGGAGACTCTTAGAACCAACTGAGTCTTTTGAAAAGGAGACTCTTAGAACCAGTACAACTGAATTTTTTGAAGCGAGATTCTAAAAACTCTTTTACAATATGTGAAAGTGAAAATAAGAAAAAGAAGAAGAATTTTTTAAGACAAGAAAGAATCTTCTTCCTAGCAAGAAGATTGGAAGCACAAGAAGTAGTGAATGAAATCTCTCTTCTATAGTGAGAAGGAGATTGTTGGCCTTTTCTCTCTTTTGTGAAAGCTATCAGTGTTTGCAGCAGTATGGCTTCAGAGTGAGAAGGAGAAGGAAGCTTGATCTTTGCTGCAGCACTAGTTCTCAAGTCTCTCTTTTCACTTGGGAGCTCTTCCTCTTTTTCAAATGTAAAATGGTGGAACACTTCTTCTTGCTCTCTGCCGACCACCTTGTTATTTATAGCTATGTTCATTAAAATAACACTATAGGAGAGTAATCAATTAGCAGGCAGAGTATTAGAAAGAAGGAGAAATTTCCATAACAATTATATCCATAGAAGGAAAGTATTCATCCTGATTTCAAATAGTGTCCATAATGGATTTATTCAAATTAGCCAAAAATTCATTAGAGGAAAAGAATAATTCAGAACGGCTATAAAGAATAATTTGATTCCATATAAATCAGACCTATGAAAGAAGGAAAGAGATCTGGCGATTTTTGAATTAATCATTGAAATCGACGTGCGTCGATTACTATTCGACGTAAGCATCGAATTCGTCCTGGCTGGACGTCGAGAGGAGAATAAGGAAGGTGCGTCGACTAAGGTGCGTTGACTTCTCAAGAAGCGTCGACTAGAAGTCAGAGCTACGTCGACATAGGATACGTCGAATTCTCCTTAAAGTTACTTCAACTCATTCTGAAAGAAACGTCGATACCACTTCGACGTTGCGTCGAATACTATTCGACGCATATATACTTATCCTAATTCTTCATCTTTAGAATTTATATTTTACACATTTCTAGGGGTTAAGAGAAATCATTTCCCCAACAATCTCCCCCTATTTGTCTTAACCCTATAGGAGAGAAAGCATATAATTAACACTTCACAGCATTTGTAAAGATAAGAAATATATTAAACAATCAGAAGAGAAATTAGAATAAGAAAGCATATGACAAGCATTTGTCTTTCACAAGAATTAAACCAGAAACTTCTTTCTGTACATGAAGTTGACAAAAGAAGAATAAAGTTTCTTAGATACGTTTTCAATAACATCAAAAATGTAGCCCCTGGCTCTATCAGGACGTTCCTGGACATTGCTGATGATTGTATGCAGTTTCTCCAAGAGTTTATCACCATCAGGGATAGTGTAATTTATGGAGTAGCCTTTGCTGATGATGATTGTTGCCTTTTCATCAATCATCTCAATTGTAATGTTTTGTGTTTTCTGTTGAGTAGGCTTGAGCTCAGGTGGTCCCTTGGTATCAACCTTGGGCCTATACTTTGTTTTCTTTTATGATTCCTGTTTCTCAGGAATTTTAGTCATCTTTCCTTTCCCTTTCCAGGGTTTGTCAAGCCATTTGTCTAACTTTGCAGGTCCTGTAGGCTTCTTATAGGGAATGTAGGTATCTTTTGTACACCATACACCCTTCTTGTACTTTTGACCTTTCTCTAGGATGACCCCTGCCTAAGGGTTTTTCTTTTGATAGGCTTCAATATCAAACAACTTCTTTGGAATTTTGATAGAAGATTCAGCAAGAATTTGTTCCTTTGTCATTCCCCTGTTGATCTTTTCCATCTAGGCATTCCTTTTATGTTCTACTTCTTTCCTAGCTACTTCATATTCATACAGCTCTCTTTCTCTTATCTCTTCAGCCTCTTTCCATGTCAGGGTCATGGTACTCCTTCACAGGGTTGTTAGGAGTGATAATAGGCATCTTTTCAAATCTTTTTATTTCCTCACATGCTTTTCTATACTTCTTTTCCTTTGCATACTCTTTCCTTTCTTCTTTGGAGAAGTTTTGCCAGTAGGGAATGGCTTCTCTTTTCCTTTTCATTTGTCCTTCTGGACTTTGCCTAGGTAGGATCTGCTTAGTGAGTTTTGCTATTGGAGGACGTAAAGGTAGCAGTGGAGGTAGAGAAGAAGGTTGAGGTGGAGGTAGAGGTACCAGAGGAGAAGGAGTTTTCTCTTTAGGTGGAGAAGGGATTTGTTCAAGAGGGGGAGTTTGTTCTGTAGTGAAAGGCAGAATGACCTCTGGTAGAGTAATCTTTGCTGAGGGATGTTTGTCTCCTCCAAGCTCTTCTGAAGGGATGTCCTCAAGTAGAGGTGTCTTCAGTTTGATGTAACTGGCAGAGAAGCCAGGAGAGTGATGCTGAATTTCTTCCTCACATTGTGTTGCTTCAATCCACACTTGTCCTCTCCAGTCATCAGAGTAGGCTGCTTCTTACTCCCCCTGGACTTCTGTGTTCCTTTCCACAGCAATCTACCCCTGGGTATGTGGGCCATCTATTCAGAATGCTGAATCCACAGCATGCTCTCGTTCAGTGTGGTAGGGGGAGGTCTCTTCAAAATTTTTGTTGAAGGTGTAGTTAGAGTGATTGGAGAAGATTGGAGCCTCTTGTAAGAAGAGAAGTTGGAGTAATACTTTAGAGATAATATTATTTAGAGTTGAAGAGGAAATTAACCCTGAGCTATGAAGAGAGATAGATAACCTGACAAGGGGGGTTTCTGGAGCAACTCTCCCCCTGGTTTATTTCCTGCATAAAGGATTTAAACCTTTCTGGCGACAGAGGCCGTTCTTGAATGAGAGCATTAAGCTAAGGAAGAGAAGGAGAGAGGGTTGCCAGTTTGGCTGCACAGGTGTTGATCATGGCAGCACGTTCATTGGCGAAGTGATTCAGGCGATTCTGGTAGTCATGTACTAGGTGTTCGAGAGCATCATTCATTGTTTTGATGAGGGCCGATTGATCAGTAGTTGGTGCCATTGTCGCAAAGAGAGAGAGAGAGGTAGAAGACAAAGTTTTGGCAGGTTTTAGGAGAGTATATGTTATGAAATAAGATGTATTATTTAGAGGAGGTGAAACGTCGAGAAAGGAAACAGAAATCAAGGTATATCAGGTAATCCAATCGTCAAAAGAGGAAGTAAGGATTTGATTCTAATTGTAACCAGATGTCGACGTTACGTCGAAATGATGTCGACACATGCGTCGATATAAAGTCGACGTTCCGTGGAGATTTGTCCACTTAGTGTTCTGTCGATGTGTTCATAGCCCTGCGTCGATATCAATTTGACGGTGCGTCGATAAGTTATCGATGTAACTTTGCCGGGAAGAAATCAACGCCAGCGTCGAGTTCTTCTCGACGGTGCGTCGATATGTATTCGACGCATCTTCAAAGACTTTCTTAGATTTCCTGATTTCCTTTAGATTTCCCAACAATGGTGGTTACAGACTACCATCAAGCATTCCTAAAGTGTTGATGAAATAATTATGCTTAGTTTCATCTAAGGGTTTTGTGAAGATGTCTGCTCTTTGATTGTCTGTGGGAATATATTCTAAGGTTTTCTTACCCTTTTCAACATTATCTCTAAGGAAGTGATGTCTGATCTCTATATGTTTGGTCCTACTATGAAGGACTGGGTTGGATGCTATGGATATAGCACTAGAGCTATCACAATAGATCTTAGAGTTATGTACTTCCAATTTGTAGTCAAGAAGCTGATTTTGCATCCACAGGATTTGTGAACAACAGCTCCCAGCAGCTATGTATTCAGCTTCAGCTGTTGAGGTTGAGACTGAGGTTTGTTTCTTACTAAACCATGATATTAATCTGTCACCTAGGAATTGGCAAGTGCCAGATGTGCTTTTTCTATCAACTCTACATCCAGCATAATCTGCATCTGAGAAACCTATTAATTCAAAGTTGGTTTCTGCTGAGTACCATAGACCTAGTTCAGGGGTTCCCTTTAGGTATCTAAGAATCCTTTTTACAAAGGTGAGATGGGATTCCTTTGGATCAACCTGAAATCTAGCACATATGTAAGTGGCAAACATAATGTCAGGTCTGCTAGCTGTTAGATATAGAAGGGATCCAATGATGGCCCTATATGTCTTTTGATCTACTGATTTTCCTTTATCATCTTTTTCTATAATGGCATTGGTTGCCATGGGTGTTTTCATGGTAGATGCTGATTCCATACCAAACTTTTTGATTAGCTCTTTAGTATATTTGGATTGTGAGATGAAGATTCCCTCACTACTTTGTTTTACTTGTAATCCTAAGAAATATGAGAGTTCTCCCATACTACTCATTTCAAATTTAGATTGCATTAGATTAGCAAATCTTTTACACAGTTTAGGATGAGTTGAGCTAAAGATGATGTCATCTACATATATTTGAACAAGGAGGAGTTGGTTTTTATGGGTTCTAGTAAAGAGTGTCTTGTCTACTTTTCCTCTTTCAAAGGAATTTTCTAAAAGGAAGTTAGAGAGAGTTTCATACCAAGCTCTAGGTGCTTGCTTAGGACCATATAGTGCTTTGTTAAGTCTATAAACAAAGTTAGGAGAAGAGGGATTTACAAAACCTGGTGGTTGCTCCACATATACCTCTTCTTGAAGGTCACCATTCAGAAAAGCACTCTTGACATCCATTTGGTATACTTTCATCTTCATGAAGGCTGCATAGGCAAGAAAGAGCCCGATTGCCTCCAATCTGGCTACTGGAGCAAATGTCTGGTTGTAGTCTATCCCTTCTTCTTGTCTATATCCTTGTGCTACAAGTCTTGCCTTGTTCCTGACAATTACTCCAGTGGAATCTAGTTTGTTCCTGTATACCCATTTTGTACCAATCACATGGTAGTTTCTTGGTCTTTCAACTAGGTTCCACACTTTGTTTCTCTCAAATTGGCCTAGTTCTTCTTGCATGGCCATAATCCAGTGAGGATCACAATTTGCTTGCTCAAACTTCTTTGGTTCAACTTGTGATAGGAAGCATTGGAGCATCATCCCATTGGAGACCTCGTGTCTTGTTCTTACTCCTGTATTGGGGTCTCCAATTACTTGAGTTTGTGGATGATCTTTCAAATTGACCCTTGTCCTGCCTAGGCTTGTCAGATATTCTTCTTCCTCATTGGTGATAGGATCATTGTCCACCTGGCCTTCCTGAACCATGTTCTCTTGTGGGAGTTGGTTTTGAATGCTCTTTTCTGAATCTTCTTCATGTTCTTGTTCAGATTCCTCACTTGATTCCTCTATCTGGTTTTCTTTTCCATTATCTGTGTTCTCTAGAACTAGTTGCTCAAGCTGTGTTTCTATGCTGCTGCTTTCCTGTGGAAAAAGCTGATGGGAGTTCCCTCCCCATTAAACAGCATGTTAGTTTCATCAAATAGAATGTGCATAGACTCTTCAATTTTAAGAGTTCTCTTGTTATAGCACCTATAGGCTTTACTAGATGCTGAGTATCCCAGAAATATTCCATCATCAGATTTCTTGTCAAACTTGGCAAGATGATCTTTTCCATTATTTAGGATAAAACAAGCACATCCAAAGATCTTAAAATATATAACTATGGGTATTTTTCCTTTCAGGAGCTCATATGGAGTTTTTGATTTAGTTTTGTGTATTAGGCTTCTATTTAGAACAATGTTTGCAGTGTTGACTGCTTCAGCACAGAAAGTTTTTAGTAAACTTGATTCTGCAAGTAAGGTCCTTCCTGATTCAATTAAAGTTCTATTCTTTCTCTCAGCAACTCCATTTTGTTGAGGGGTTCTATGGGCTGAAAAGCTTTGTTTGATACCTATATCTTCACAGAAACTACTCATGAACTGATTTTCAAATTCAGTCCCATGATCACTTCTGATTATGGAAACCTGACTATTGAGTTCAGATTGAATTTGTTTTATGAATCTTGAGAGAGTCTTGTGGGTTTCAGACTTAGCCCTTAGAAAGAATACCCAGCTGAATCTAGAATAGTCATCCACAATGACTAGGGTATAGGATTTTCCACCTAAGCTCTGTGTGGATATGGGACCAAAGAGATCCATGTGTAGTAAGTAAAGGACCCTGGGAGAGTCATCCTTACCAATTGGTTTGAAGGATGATTTGGTTTGTTTTCCTAGTTGGCAAGGTCTGCATGGAGAATCCTTAGAGTACCTACCCTTTGGTAAGCCTCTAACTAGGTTATTCTTTGCTAGTTTACTAATGGTTTTGTAGTTTAGATGACCTAGTCTCCTATGCCATAATTCACTTTTATCAATAATATTGTTGAATAAACAGACTTCTGTAGGTGAGGAGCTAAAGTCCACTACATATACTTTTCCTTTTCTAATTCCATTGAGTACTGTGGCACCAGTCTTGATATCAATAATATGGCAGAATAGTGTGGTGAATTTTACCTCACACTTACCATTTTCATATATCTGACTTATACTTATCAGATTGTGCTTCAGTCCTTTAACTACTGCCACATTCTTGAAGGTGACTTTCCCTTCTTTGAAGTCTCCAAAGCCCCTGGTTTGGCCACAGCTAGAGTCTCCAAAGGTCACTGATCGATGGTCCAAGTCTATCCTCAAAGTTGATCAATGAATTTTTGCATCCTGTCATGTGCATGGAGCATCCAATGTCCAAGTACCACACCAACCTGGAGATGTGATACATCTGCACATAAAGTTTTACACATTAGTTTGGACCCTGCTGAGCTGGGGTCCCTTCCTCCCATTAGTGAAAGATTTAATGAAAGAATAAGTAGGTTTTTATGAATATCCTTCTTTCTTTAGGGGTATTGGTTTATCATACCAATTTTCTTTGGTGATGTTACAGAAATAGTGGTCATAGTAAAAGGAAATGGATTGAGAGAGTTGTTTGGAAGAGGAGAAATTTATGTTTGATTGGTTGCGTCGATATAGATTCGACGTAGGTTTATGGTTGCATCGATATGAAGTCGATGCTTTCTCCATTCTGCGTTTATTTTCAGTCGAAGCATGAAAGAGGTTGCGTCGGGTAAGAGTCGACGCACTTTGGTGCAAGCATCGATTAGAAATCGACGTGCGTTGATAATAGTTCGACGCATGTTTGACTCTTTTATGAGGATATTTTCCTAGGATTCCTTCATATGTAATGGGATTAGTTCTATTAAAGACAGTGGTTGTTTCTGGATTTTCCCGTGATCTTTCTCCTGTCAAATGACCTTCCCTAGTGAAGTGAATGGGATGTCTCCAAACAGATTTTCTAGGTGATTGAGTTTTTGGTTCTAAGTCAGTATTATCTTCTAGTTGTCTAAGTCTTTCAGTAAGATTTCTAGAGATGTTCTTGAGCTTCTGACTTCTCCCATTTAGAGAGTCTTCAAAGACCTTTGCCTTTGCTAGCTCATTTCTCAGTTTTAGATTTTCTGTATAGATTTTGTCTAATTCGTTTTCTGAGAGTCTTAGACTGAGCTCATAATTATTATACTGTGTATTTACTTGTTTGAGATTGTTCAATTCATTTCTTAGTTCTTTAATTTCTTTTTCAGATTTGATTAGATTTAAACAGAATTCTTTGAAATTGTTTTTGAAATCAGTGGAAGAGAAATCTATATCATCAAGTATATTTACCATAGATGTATCATCAGGCTTCTCAGTGGCCATCAAACAGGTTTCCTCCAGCTTGGCCTCTTCTTGATCATTGTCAGATGAGGTGCTTTCTTCAGATTCTGAATCACTCCATGATTGAGCAATGAGACCTTTCTCTTTCTTCTTTTCCTTCTGTAGATCTGTTTTTTTTCAGATCTTTCTTTTTGCTTATCTCCTTAGGACATTCAGGTGCAATATGTCCAGGTTTCCTGCAAGAGTAACATATAATCTCATTAGTAGGTGTTTTATTATACCTGATTTTTGAGTCTCTTCCTCTGGATCCTTCTGTTTTGATCCACTTCTTGAACCTTCTGGTCAGTAGACTGATCAACTCCTCATCACTTGTAGAGGGTTCACCTTCAACAGCCTTCAATGCAATACTCTTTTCTTTTGAGATTGAAGGAGCCTTTTCTTTCTCTTCTTTCTCAGCTCTTATTTTCAACAGATGTTCATAAGATTTTAATTTGCCCAACAGGACATCTGTTGAGATTTCTCTTTGACTTCTGGAGTCTCTAATTGGCCAAATTCTTGAATCCCAAGAGATAGGGAAGCAAGTTAGCAGTTTGTCATTTATCTCAGTGAGAGATATGTCCTTTTAAGTGTTCTCAACTCATTCACTATGAGGTTGAATCTGGCATACATGTCAGCAACAGTTTCACCTTCTTTCTTCTGAAAGTTTTCATATTGAAAGATGAGTAGTGCCTTTCTATCCTTTTTCTCATCAGCACTTCCTTCTACCATTTTGGTGAGAGCTTCCCATACTTCCTTAGCTGACTCACAATCAGCAATCTTTTGGAAGATTTCATCTGAGAGGGTTGAGACTAGGATATTCATAGCCTTGACATCATATCCTTGGGCTTTCTTTTCTTCCTCTGTCCACTGAGCTTTTGGAGCAAGTGTTTCAGTCACTTTTCCACTTGAGTCCTTTCTGAATGGCTTGGGGGGACCTGTCAAGATAACATTAAACAATTCATCATCAATAGAGTTTAAATAAATTCTAATTCTTGTTTTCCAAAGTGCAAACTTTTCAAGGTTGCAAATTGGTGGTCTGGTGGAAGCATAATCTTTGATTTGTGCCATGTGAAAATTAATATTTTTCAGAAATATATATATATATAAGAGGTAGGATCTTTTTGATCAAGGAGTTATCCTTTTTAGATCAACCTACCTCTGATACCAATTGAAATTGCACAGTTAACCTCACAAGAATTCTCTAGAGGGGGGGTGAATAGAGATTTAAAATATTTTGTGCAATTATATACATATATGTGGTAATCACAAATTAAGGCTTCTCACACACCAACAAGAAATAAGTAAGTAAAGAAAGTAAATGCAAGAAAAGAAATCACAGCACAACACAAGGAAATATAGTGGTTCCCCAAACTTTGGGTAGTCCACTCTTCTACCCCCTTGGTAGGAAATTCACTATCTTGCACTGAGTCTTTTGATAAGGAGACTCTTAGAACCACCCTGAGTCTTTTGAAAAGGAGACTCTTAGAACCAACTGAGTCTTTTGAAAAGGAGACTCTTAGAACTAGTACAACTGATTTTTTTGAAGAGAGATTCTAAAAACTCTTTTACAATATGTGAAAGTGAAAATAAGAAAAAGAAGAAGAAGTTTTTAAGACAAGAAAGAATCTTCTTCCTAGAAAGAAGATTGGAAGCACAAGAAGTAGTGAATGAAATCTCTCTTCTATAGTGAGAAGGAGATTGTAGGCCTTTTCTCTCTTTTGTGAGAGCTATCAGAGTTTGCAGTAGTATGGCTTCAGAGTGAGAAGGAGAAGGAAGCTTGATCTTTGCTGCAGCACTATTTCTCAATTCTCTCTTTTCACTTGGGAGCTCTTCCTCTTTTTCAAATGTAAAATGGTGGAACACTTCTTCTTGCTCTCTGCCGACCACCTTGTTATTTATAGCTCTGTTCATTAAAATAATACTATAGGAGAGTAATCAATTAGCAGGCAGAGTATTAGAAAGAAGGAGAAATTTCCATAACAATTATATCCATAGAAGGAAAGTATTCATCCTGATTTCAAATAGTGTCCATAATGGATTTATTCAAATTAGCCAAGAATTCATTAGAGGAAAAGAATAATTCAGAACGGCTATAAAGAATAATTTGATTCCATATAAATCAGATCTATGAAAGAAGGAAAGAGATCTGGCGATTTTTGAATTAATCATAGAAATCAACGTGCGTCGATTACTATTCGACGTAAGCGTCGAATTCGTCCTGGCTGGACGTCGAGAGGAGAATAAGGAAGGCGCGTCGACTAAGGTGCGTTGACTTCTCAAGAAGTGTCGACTAGAAGTCAGAGCTACGTCGACATAGGATACATCGAATTCTTCTTAAAGTTACTTCGACTCATTCTGAAAGAAAAGTCGATACCACTTCGACGTTGCGTCGAATACTATTTGACGCATATATACTTATCCTAATTCTTCATATTTAGAATTTATATTTTACTCATTTCTAGGGGTTAAGAGAAATCATTTCCCCAACAATCTCCCCCTATTTGTCTTAACCCTATAGGAGAGAAAGCATATAATTAACACTTCACAGCATTTGTAAAGATAAGAAATATATTAAACAATCAGAAGAGAAATTAGAATAAAAAGCATATGACAAGCATTTGTCTTTCACAAGAATTAAACCAGAAACTTCTTTCTGTACATGAAGTTGACAAAAGCAGAATAAAGTTTCTTAGATAAGTTTTCAATAACATCAAAAATGTAGCCCCTGGCTCTATCAGGACGTTCCTGGACATTCCTGATGATTTTATGCAGTTTCTCCAAGAGTTTATCACCATCAGGGATAGTGTCATTTATGGAGTAGCCTTTGCTGATGATGATTGTTGCCTTTTCATCAATCATCTCAATTGTAATGTTTGTTGTTTTCTGTTGAGTAGGCTTGAGCTCAGGTGGTCTCTTGCTATCAACCTTGGGCCTATACTTTGTTTTCTTTTCTGATTCCTGTTTCTCAGGAATTTTAGTCATCTTTCCTTTCCCTTTCCAGGGTTTGTCAAGCCATTTGTCTAACTTTGCAGGTCCTGTAGGCTTCTTATAGGGAATGTAGGTATCTTCTGTACACCCTACACCCTTCTTATGATTTTGACCTTTCTCTAGGATGACCCCTGCCTGAGGGTTTTTCTTTTGATAGGCTTCAATATCAAACCACTTCATTGGAATTTTGATAGAAGATTCAGCAAGAATTTGTTCCTTTGTCATTCCCCAGTTGATCTTTTCCATCCAGGCATTCCTTTTATCTTCTACTTCTTTCCTAGCTGCTTCATATTCATACAGCTCTCTTTCTCTTATCTCTTCATGCCTCTTTTCCATGTCAGGGTCATGGTACTCCTTCACAGGGCTGTTAGGAGTGATAATAGGCATCTTTTCAACTGTTTTTATTTCCTCACATGCTTTTCTATACTTCTTTTCCTTTGCATACTCTTTCCTTTCTTCTTTGGAGAAGTTTTTCCAGTAAGGAATGGCTTCTCTTTTCCTTTTCATTTGTCCTTCTGGACTTTGCCTAGGTAGGATCTGCTTAGTGAGTTTTGCTATTGGAGGAGGTAAAGGTAGCAGTGGAGGTAGAGAAGAAGGTTGAGGTGGAGGTAGAGGTAGCAGAGGAGAAGGAGTTTTCTCTTTAGGTGGAGAAGGGATTTGTTCAAGAGGGGGAGTTTGTTCTGTAGTGAAAGGCAGAATGACCTCTGGTAGAGTAATCTTTGCTGAGGGATGTTTGTCTCCTCCAAGCTCTTCTGAAGGGATGTCCTCAAGTAGAGGTGTCTTCAGTTTGATGTAACTGGCAGAGAAGCCAGGAGAGTGATGCTGAATTTCTTCCTCACATTGTGTTGCTTCAATCCACACTTGTCCTCTCCAGTCATCAGAGTAGGCTGCTTCTTACTCCCCCTAGACTTCTGTGTTCCTTTCCACAGCAATCTACCCCTGGGTATGTGGGCCATCTATTCAGAATGCTGAATCCACATCATGCTCTCCTTCAGTGTGGTAGGGGGAGGTCTCTTCAAAATTTTTGTTGAAGGTGTAGTTAGAGTGATTGGAGAAGATTGGAGCCTCTTGTAAGAAGAGAAGTTGGAGTAATACTTTAGAGATAATAATATTTAGAGTTGAAGAGGAAATTAACCCTGAGCTATGAAGAGAGATAGATAACCAGACAAGGGGGGTTTCTGGAGCAACTCTCCCCCTGGTTTATATCCTGCATAAAGGATTTAAACCTTTCTGGCGACAGAGGACGTTCTTGAATGAGAGCATTAAGCTCAGGAAGAGAAGCAGAGAGGATTGCCAGTTTGGCTGCACAGGTGTTGATCATGGCAGCACATTCGTTGGCGAAGTGATTCAGGCGATTCTGGAAGTCATGTACTAGGTGTTCGAGAGCATCGTTCATTGTTTTGATGAGGGCCGATTGATCAGTAGTTGGTGCCATTGTCGCAGAGAGAGAGAGAGAGTGGTAGAAGACGAAGTTTTGGTGGGTTTTAGGAGAGTATATGTTATGAAATAAGAGGTATTATTTAGAGGAGGTGAAACGTCGAGAAAGGAAACAGAAATCAAGTTATATCAGGTAATCCAATCGTCAAAAGAGGAAGTAAGGATTTGATTCTAATTGTAACCAGATGTCGACGTTACGTCGAATTAATGTCGACACATGCGTCGATATAAAGCCGACGCTCCGTGGAGATTTGTCCACTTAGTGTTCTGTCGACGTGTTCATAGCCCTGCGTCGATATCAATTCGACGGTGCGTCGCTAAGTTATCGATGTAACTTTGCCGGGAAGAAATCAACGCCAGCGTCGAGTTCTTCTAAACGGTGCGTCGATATATATTCGACGCATCTTCAAAGACTTTCTTAGATTTCCTGATTTCTTTTAGATTTCCCAACAATGGTGGTTACAGACTACCATCAAGCATTCCTAAAGTGTTGATGAAATAATTATGCTTAGTTTTATCTAACGGTTTTGTGAAGATGTCTGCTCTTTGATTGTCTGTGGGAATATATTCTAAGGTTATCTTACCCTTTTCAACATTATCTCTAAGGAAGTGATGTCTTATCTCTATATGTTTGGTCCTACTATGAAGGACTAGGTTGGATGCTATGGATATAGCACTAGAGCTACCACAATAGATCCTAGAGTTATGTACTTCCAATTTGTAGTCAAGAAGCTGATTTTGCATCCACAAGATTTGTGAACAACAGCTCCCAGCAGCTATGTATTCAGCTTCAGCTGTTGAGGTTGAGACTGAGGTTTGTTTCTTACTAAACCATGATATTAATCTGTCACCTAGGAATTGGCAAGTGCCAGATGTGCTTTTTCTATCAACTCTACATCCAGCATAATCTGCATCTGAGAAACCTATTAATTCAAAGTTGGTTTCTGCTGAGTACCATAGACCTAGTTCAGGGGTTCCCTTTAGGTATCTAAGAATCCTTTTTACAGAGGTGAGATGGGATTCCTTTGGATCAACCTGAAATCTAGCACATATGCAAGTGGCAAACATAATGTCAGGTCTGCTAGCTGTTAGATATAGAAG
Organism: Dactylorhiza incarnata; assembly: GCA_033032865.1. NCBI lineage: Eukaryota > Viridiplantae > Streptophyta > Magnoliopsida > Asparagales > Orchidaceae > Dactylorhiza > Dactylorhiza incarnata. The sequence continues at coordinate 9,269,331 of JAWHQI010000009.1, read as the reverse complement.
GGATCCTATGATGGTCGTATATGTCTTTTGATCTACTGATTTTCCTTTATCATCTTCTTCTATAATGGCATTGGTTGCCATGAGTGTTTTCATGGTAGATGCTGATTCCATACCAAACTTTTTGATTAGCTCTTTAGTATATTTGGATTGTGAGATGAAGATTCCCTCACTACTTTATTTTACTTGTAATCCTAAGAAATATGAGAGTTCTCCCATACTACTCATTTCAAATGTATATTGCATTAGATTAGCAAATCTTTTACACAGTTTAGGATGAGTTGAGCTAAAGATGATGTCATCTACATATATTTGAACAAGGAGGAGTTTGTTTTTATGGGTTCTAGTAAGGAGTGTCTTGTCTAGTTTTCCTCTTTCAAAGGAATTTTCTAAATGGAAGTTAGAGAGAGTTTCATACCAAGCTCTAGGTGCTTGCTTAAGACCATATAGTGCATTGTTAAGTCTATAAACAATGTTAGGAGAAGAGGGATTTACAAAACCTGGTGGTTGCTCCACATATACCTCTTCTTGAAGGTCACCATTCAGAAAAGCACTCTTGAGATCCATTTGGTAAACTTTCATCTTCATGAAGGCTGCATAGGCAAGAAAGAGCCTGATTGCCTCCAATCTGGCTACTGGAGCAAATGTCTGGTTGTAGTCTATCCCTTCTTCTTGTCTATATCCTTGTGCTACAAGTCTTGCCTTGTTCCTGACAATTACTCCAGTGGAATCTAGTTTGTTCCTGTATACCCATTTTGTACCAATCACATGGTAGTTTCTTGGTCTTTCAACTAGGTTCCACACTTTGTTTCTCTCAAATTGGCCTAGTTCTTCTTGCATGGCCATAATCCAGTGAGGATCACAATTTGCTTCCTCAAACTTCTATGGTTCAACTTGTGATAGGAAGCATTGGAGCATCATCCCATTGGAGACCTGGTGTCTTGTTCTTACTCCTGTATTGGGGTCTCCAATTACTTGAGTTTGTGGATGATCTTTCAAATTGACCCTTGTCCTGCCTCGGCTTGTCAGATATTCTTCTTCCTCATTGGTGATAGGATCATTGTCCACCTGGCCTTCCTGAACCATGTTCTCTTGTGGGAGTTGGTTTTGAATGCTCTTTTCTGAATCTTCTTCATGTTCTTGTTCAGATTCCGCACTTGATTCCTATATCTGGTTTTCTTTTCCATTATCTGTGTTCTCTAGAACCAGTTGCTCAAGTTGTGTTTCTATGCTGCTGCTTTCCTGTGGAAAAGAGCTGGTGGGAGTTCCCTCCCCCTTAAACAGCATGTTAGTTTCATCAAATATAATGTGCATAGACTCTTCAATTTTAAGAGTTCTCTTGTTATAGCACCTATAGGCTTTACTAGATGCTGAGTATCCCAGAAATATTCCATCATCAGATTTCTTGTCAACATTGGCAAGATGATCTTTTCCATTATTTAGGATAAAACAAGCACATCCAAAGATCTTAAAATATTTAACTATGGGTGTTTTTCCTTTCAGGAGCTCATATGGAGTTTTTGATTTAGTTTTGTGTATTAGGCTTCTATTTAGAACATAGTTGGCAGTGTTGACTGCTTCAGCCCAGAAAGTTTTTGGTAAACCTGATTATGCAAGTAATGTCCTTCCTGATTCAATTAAAGTTCTATTCTTTCTCTCAGCAACTCCATTTTGTTGAGGGGTTCTATGGGCTGAAAAGCTTTGTTTGATACCTATATCTTCACAGAAACTACTCATGAACTGATTTTCAAATTCACTCCCACGATCACTTCTGATTATGGAAACCTGACTATTGAGTTCAGATTGAATTTGTTTTATGAATCTTGAGAGAGTCTTGTGGGTTTCATACTTAGCCCTTAGAAAGAATACCCAGCTGAATCTAGAATAGTCATCCACAATGACTAGGGTATAGGATTTTCCACCTAAGCTCTATGTGGATATGGGACCAAAGAGATCCATGTGTAGTAAGTAAAGGACCCTGGGAGAGTCATCCTTACCAATTGGTTTGAAGGATGATTTGGTTTGTTTTCCTAGTTGGCAAGGTCTGCATGGAGAATCCTTAGAGTACCTACCCTTTGGTAAGCCTCTAACTAGGTTATTCTTTGCTAGTTTACTAATGGTTTTGTAGTTTAGATGACCTAGTCTCCTATGCCATAATTCACTTTTATCAATAATATTGTTGAATAAACAGACTTCTGTAGGTGAGGAGCTAAAGTCCACTACATATACTTTTCCTTTTCTAATTCCATTGAGTACTGTGGCACCAGTCTTGATATCAATAATATGGCAGAATAGTGTGGTGAATTTTACCTCACACTTACCATTTTCACATATCTGACTTATACTTATCAGATTGTGCTTCAGTCCTTTAACTACTGCCACATTCTTGAAGGCGACTTTCCCTTCTTTGAAGTCTCCAAAGCCCCTGGTTTGGACACAGCTAGAGTCTCCAAAGGTCACTGATGGTCCAAGTCTATCCTCAAAGTTGATCAATAAATTTTTGCATCCTGTCATGTGCATGGAGCATCCACTGTCCAAGTACCACACCAACCTGGAGATGTGATACATCTGCACATAAAGTTTTACACATTAGTTTGGACCCTGCTGAGCTGGGGTCCCTTCCTTCCATTAGTGAATGATTTAATGAAAGAATAAGTAGGTTTTTCTGAATATCCTTCCTCCTTTAGGTGTATTGGTTTATCATACCAATTTTCATTGGTGATGTTACAGAAATAGTGGTCATAGTAAAAGGAATTGGATTGAGAGAGTTGTTTGGAAGAGGAGAAATTTCTGTCTGATTGGTTGCGTCGATATAGATTCGACGTAGGTTTATGGTTGCGTCGATATGAAGTCGATGCTTTCTCCATTCTGCGTTTATTTTTAGTCGAAGCATGAAAGAGGTTGCGTCGGGTAGGAGTCGACGCACTTTGGTGCAAGCGTCGATTAGAAATCGACGTGCGTTGATAATAGTTCGACGCATGTTTGACTCTTTTATGAGGATATTTTCCTAGGATTCCTTCATATGTAATGGGATTAGTTCTATTAAAGACAGTGGTTGTTTCTAGATTTTCCAATGATCTTTCTCCTGTCAAATGACCTTCCCTAGTGAAGTGAATGGGATGTCTCCAAACAGATTTTCTAGGTGATTGAGTTTTTGGTTCTAAGTCAGTATTATCTTCTAGTTGTCTAAGTCTTTCAGTAAGATTTCTAGAGATGTTCTTGAGCTTCTGACTTCTCCCATTTAGAGAGTCTTCAAAGACCTTTGCCTTTGCTAGCTCATTTCTCAATTTTAGATTTTCTGTATAGATTTTGTCTAATTCGTTTTCTGAGAGTCTTAGACTGAGCTCATAATTATTATACTGTGTATTTACTTGTTTGAGATTGTTCAATTCATTTCTTAGTTCTTTAATTTCTTTTTCAGTTTTGATTAGATTTAAACAGAATTCTTTAAAATTGTTTTTGAAATCAGTGGAAGAGAAATCTATATCATCAAGTATATTTACCATAGATGTATCATCAGGCTTCTCAGTGGCCATCAAACAGGTTTCCTCCAGCTTGGCCTCTTCTTGATCATTGTCAGATGAGGTGCTTTCTTCAGATTCTGAATCACTCCATGATTGAGCAATGAGACCTTTCTCTTTCTTCTTTTCCTTCTGTAGATCTGTTTTTTTCAGATCTTTCTTTTTGCTTATCTCCTTAGGACATTCAGGTGCAATATGTCCAGGTTTCCTGCAAGAGTAACATATAATCTCTTTAGTAGGTGTTTTATTATACCTGATTTTTGAGTCTCTTCCTCTGGATCCTTCTGTTTTGATCCACTTCTTGAACCTTCTGGCCAGTAGACTGATCAACTCCTCATCACTTGTAGAGGGTTCACCTTTAACAGCCTTCAATGCAATACTCTTTTCTTTTGAGAGTGAAGGAGCCTTTTCTTTCTCTTCTTTCTCAGCTCTTATTTTCAACAGATGTTCATAAGATTTTAATTTGCCCAACAGGATATCTGTTGAGATTTCTCTTTGACTTCTGGAGTCTCTAATTGGCCAGATTCTTGAATCCCAAGAGCTAGGGAAGCAAGTTAGCAGTTTGTCATTTATCTCAGTGAGAGATATGTCCTTTTAAGTGTTCTCAACTCATTCACTATGAGGCTGAATCTGGCATACATGTCAGCAACAGTTTCACCTTCTTTCTTCTGAAAGTTTTCATATTGAGAGATGAGAAGTGCCTTTCTATCATTTTTCTCATCAGCACTTCCCTCTACCATTTTGGTGAGAGCTTCCCATACTTCCTTAGCTGACTCACAATCAGCAATCTTTTGGAAGATTTCATCTGAGAGGGTTGAGACTAGGATATTCATAGCCTTGACATCATATCCTTGGGCTTTCTTTTCTTCCTCTGTCCACTCAGCTTTTGGAGCAAGTATTTCAGTCACTTTTCCACTTGAGTTCTTTCTGAATGGCTTGGGGGGACCTGTCAAGATAACATTAAACAATTCATCATCAATAGAGTTTAAATAAATTCTAATTCTTGTTTTCCAAAGTGCAAACTTTTCAAGGTTGCAAATTGGTGGTATGGTGGAAGCATAATCTTTGATTTGTGCCATGTGAAAATTAATATTTTTCAGAAATATATATATATATATAAGAGGTAGGATCTTTTTGATCAAGGAGTTATCCTTTTTAGATCAACCTACCTCTGATACCAATTGAAATTGCACAGTTAACCTCACAAGAATTCTCTAGAGGGGGGTGAATAGAGATTTAAAATATTTTGTGCAATTATATACATATATGTGGTAATCACAAATTAAGGCTTCTCACACACCAACAAGAAATAAGTAAGTAAAGAAAGTAAATGCAAGAAAAGAAATCACAGCACAACACAAGGAAATATAGTGGTTCCCCAAACTTTGGGTAGTCCACTCTTCTACCCCCTTGGTAGGAAATTCACTATCTTGCACTGAGTCTTTTGATAAGGAGACTCTTAGAACCACCCTGAGTCTTTTGAAAAGGAGACTCTTAGAACCAACTGAGTCTTTTGAAAAGGAGACTCTTAGAACTAGTACAACTGATTTTTTTGAAGAGAGATTCTAAAAACTCTTTTACAATATGTGAAAGTGAAAATAAGAAAAAGAAGAAGAAGTTTTTAAGACAAGAAAGAATCTTCTTCCTAGAAAGAAGATTGGAAGCACAAGAAGTAGTGAATGAAATCTCTCTTCTATAGTGAGAAGGAGATTGTAGGCCTTTTCTCTCTTTTGTGAGAGCTATCAGAGTTTGCAGTAGTATGGCTTCAGAGTGAGAAGGAGAAGGAAGCTTGATCTTTGCTGCAGCACTATTTCTCAATTCTCTCTTTTCACTTGGGAGCTCTTCCTCTTTTTCAAATGTAAAATGGTGGAACACTTCTTCTTGCTCTCTGCCGACCACCTTGTTATTTATAGCTCTGTTCATTAAAATAACACTATAGGAGAGTAATCAATTAGCAGGCAGAGTATTAGAAAGAAGGAGAAATTTCCATAACAATTATATCCATAGAAGGAAAGTATTCATCCTGATTTCAAATAGTGTCCATAATGGATTTATTCAAATTAGCCAAGAATTCATTAGAGGAAAAGAATAATTCAGAACGGCTATAAAGAATAATTTGATTCCATATAAATCAGATCTATGAAAGAAGGAAAGAGATCTGGCGATTTTTGAATTAATCATAGAAATCAACGTGCGTCGATTACTATTCGACATAAGCGTCGAATTCGTCCTGGCTGGACGTCGAGAGGAGAATAAGGAAGGTGCGTCGAATTCTCAAAGAGCGTCGACTAGAAGTCAGAGCTACATCGACATAGGATACTTCGAATTCTTCTTAAAGTTACTTCGACTCATTCTGAAAGAAACATCGATACCACTTCGACGTTGCGCCGAATACTATTCGACGCATATTTACTTATCCTAATTCTTCATCTTTAGAATTTATATTTTACTCATTTCTAGGGGTTAAGAGAAATCATTTCCCCAACAAGCCCATTTTGGTGTGGTTTTATCCAACCCTTGTAATCAGCTCATTTTTATAGTTATATAGATCTTTGTGAATGCTTGAATTGGATATTATTTGCCTCTGCCAGTGGTCCTGGATGATTTCCTGCAGGTACATGGGTTGTGTGGACGCTCGGAGTTGGTTTGGGCATTTTTAGCTTAAATGGCCACTGGTCGTGCGTTTTTGTTTGTGCACGATCAGGTGCACGACCACTGGTCGTGCGCATTCCTCCATTTTTTCACATGAGCAGTTCACACGATCACTGGATTCCTTCTTGCACGACCACTGGCCATGCGCCTCTGCTCGTGCGCTATTTTGGCATTCCATATTCTGCTACAGGTTGGCCACGCACGATTAGTGGCATTTCTTCACGCATGACCACTGGTCGTGCGCCACTGATCATGCGTGCTATTTTTTTCTGACGCATATATATAGCCTGCTTCCCGATTTTAGGTCAGACCAGCGCCGTCACTGCTGATTTTTCGAGCTCCAGTCCTCCCCTTTCACCTCTCCTTCACCAACCACCATGTAAGACCCCATTTTTGTTTGCTTCGTAATCGGGTCTTATGCCCAGAACTGCCGTCTTGTGGTGACACCCTCACTCGGGAAGGTCGCCACTACAAAATGCCAATCCTGCCGGCCATATCGATCACAGAAGAAGAAAAGTATAAACGAACAAATAGAATTTCAAGTCCCCAAATCACATGCTATATATATAAGTGTCCACATGATATAACTTAAATAACAAAGGTTAAAATAATAAAGGGATCATGCCCTGAACATCATGTCCTCACTACAAGGTCACTCGTGGAAGCAAACTACTAATCACTCACTGATCTTGAAACTGGTGCCCCTGTACTAGACTGGCCCGCCTCCATCAACACTGTCCTTCTATGCTGTTGCGTTTCCTCGATCCCCTAAAATGATATGGTCCACCAACCATTAGTCAAAAAGACTAAGCCTTATGTTCCCCACCCCTCCCCCAATGGCTCCTAGGCACCGTGTGGGAGGATGAAGCGGTGGATAGCAAGGGGTATAAAACAAAGCACATGATAGCGGATCTTGTCTGCAGTAAATATCTACAACTACACATGTGTATATAAATAATTGAAGCAGTAAAAGAGCATGGTAAAGAGCAAGTAATGAACAGTAAGTAAAGATAAGCACACAATAGAAATGTAACCATTGATTTAAAGGATTGCCCATACAAACCTATAGACCAAGGGGTCATTTAGCAGGGACTATCGTATAAAAAGTCCCATAACTGGTTTATGCGATTGGGGTAAGGGTTGAAATACATTGTTTATGCTATGACATGCAGAGTTATGCAGTTTATGCTATGTTCATACAAGTACAACTCACACACTTCGACTCTATGCGCACAGACCTTTAGTTCCCCCTTTTTAGAGCTAGCAAGACTCCCGGGATACTCTCATAGTGGCAAACAGAAGTGGTGGGTTGGGCCTCACCAATCTCTAGGTTGGTATTCACACTACCTAACCTAGACCTATCGTACGCCTCAATGCAAAATCGCGGAGCATCTGTGTACTCTTACTTGTTGGACCACCAAACTTTTCATGGCTAAGTGCAAATCCACACTTGCCGAGTTAACGTATTAACATCGGTGTGAATGACCATCAATACCGAAGAGCCACCACCTTTATGCACATGTAGTTATGATAACCATCTATCTATGAGCCATAAGCTCCCCGCGCTAACCTGCCCATCACCATAACCTTACGATCCACTGGCTCGTCGGACCAACCCGTCCGTACCAACAAGCATTACTGAGTCACAAGCTCACTGAACTAATTAGGCTGCTGCTACAGCCACCGAGCCTACCGCTCATAAAACTAAACCAACTAACCTCCAGTAACCACGTCGTGTGGGTGTGTATATTGTTAAGTTAATCTTGTACAACATCTTACTCCTACATTTTATGGTTAATCTTGGACTTCTCGAGGTCAACCCTGTGAGGGGCTCGTAGCGATACTAGGAGTTTATGATGGGATGATAGCCTAAAGCTCCCTTTCTCATGACACTTAGTGTTATTGGTATCTACCCATAAGAATACCCCTCTTAACATTTCACTTGAATTATCCACCTAAGTGTTTTCTGACTCCCCACGGGAAAAACGATCTTTCGTCAATCCCGAGCACATCTTTACCCTTAACTCACCAAGTACACTCTCATCACATGAACTCATTTTGTTGACGTCGAATCTCTTCAACCATGCTAGGTACACCAACTACCTTCCATTCTCACCTATTGGTCTTCAATTCATTCAATTTTATAGTTTTACTATACACAGACCAAATGAGTTATATGAGTTGTATGAGAGGAGGTACTCCAAATATTCATCGAAATGACTCAAGATATTTACTAGAGGTCCATCATGATGTTATAAGACTAAATCCAGAGAATCATATTTTTACTTAATTATTTGGCATTTATTATAATTTCTCCAACATTGGCCAAGTATGAAATTGAACATGAAGTGTAAGATCTCCTTATGATTTGGCCCCAATAAAATTATGGAAAAATCTATGATGTCAAAATAACATTAAATACAGAATATCACAATTTTTCAGTAAGGTGTTGGCCTCTATTTAAAATATTGAATAATTACCCCAAATTAATAATTAAAGAAGGAACCAGCAAAAATACTTGTCCAAAAATTATGAGAAAATTACCAAAATCTTATAGTGATCAGAAAAGTCTAATGAATAAATTTTAGAATTTTTCAGAACTAATTAGTCACTTAAATAAATTTCTCAATTAAATCCAAACAAGGGGACATTGTGAAGTAACCTACTGGTAAACAATTCCAATAATTATACAAAAATTCATAGAGCTTTATAATGCCCTAACATGTCCTATCGCCAAGTTTCACAATTTTCCAGAGAACATTTGCCCCTCATTTATTTATCAAAATCTTAAGGCAAAATAGTTAACTTGTGAATGAAGTACTAATTAGATTAGTTCAAAAATTACACTAAAATTATCAGAGGTTTATACCATGATTATATGAGCACTACCAAACATTCATTGGTATCCAAGATAAATTGAGCATGTAAATTCCTCTTATAAGAAAGTGCCCTAAAAGGTTATAACCTAATTCAGAGGGGACAATTATTCCTAAAATTCTCATAAAATTACCTAGGGTATATTTACACCCTATGAACTTATCTACCATGTTCCATAACCATTCAAGAACATTACCCTATGTCCTTCATAAGGCTCAAATGCAACCCTAGGGTTAGAACTAGAGTTATAGGGCATATCCACCCCAAACCACTCATGGGCGTGTTTTATATGATTTTAAACCAGTGACCAAAGTTTCATCACTTTTGGATGAGGGTTGGGCCCTTAAATTCACCAAGAGCACTTTTGACCTAAATATGCCTAGTTTGACCAAACTTGGGTTAATTAATTACCTAACAAAATCAGTCCCAATTGGGATGAAATTTTTACCAGGGTCATATAATGACCCTAAGGAGCACCCACCAAAATTTGGAGGGGATTGGATGTCATTTGACTCTATAATTAATTAATATGTGAATTATTAAATTTTTACAAATACCTTAGAAAAATGTTCTCCAAAAATTCCCATTGTTGGATATGATTAGGGGGTTGGTATAATTAGACTATGCTTCAAATTTCAAGTCAATATCATTATCCAATCAAAACTTATTCAAGCAATAGTGGCTGTCCTACCCTAAGGACCAGTCCCACTAATATTGACCTACAGGGAGCAACACTGCTTCTTTTGGGTTGAAATAAATTTTAATTTAACGTACACACCAAGGGGTAAAACTTTGGTGTTGACCACTTTTTCATCAGAGGGAGGTAAGTATTTTTAGTAATTAAATTAAAGTACTGTATGAAATGTGACATAAATACAAATATAACATTCATTTCATTCATATGAATGATTCCAGCACGAATCTTGAATCAAGATTAGCGAATCCTGCTCATCTTCTTCCTCCAGCCAATGGCTGGGATAGACCCGACCTGTGCTGCCTTGCACATTGTTTTCCCGGCCACCTGAGCGGCGCCTCGGCTGGCCAATGCCACCACCACCTTCGTTGAGGTGGTGGCCGGCGATTAGAGGTGGTTGGCCGGCCGGAGGTCGCCAGAACAGTGGTAAGGTTACGGAATTACAGATCCAAAAATAGAGTTTTCATCCTACTCGATTGGAGACCAATTGGCCCCAATCCTTGCAGCCAACCTGATGGGATCTATCCACATAGAGAGAGAGGAGAAGAACCAGACCTGTGTGGAGCCTTGAAGCTTGCCGATTGGGTAGTCCTCCATGGCCGGGCTCAAGCTTTTGGGTGCCATGTCAACTCCTGTCTTGGGGGCTCGATTTCTTCAGGTAAGGTGGGGAAACTCCTCCTCTACATCCACTGAAGGAGTTATATGGCGTAATTGGGGAGGGGGAGGGTGTAACTCCCAATTGCCATGAATGTCAATTAATGGTCATTTTCGGCCAAGTGAAAACTCCTCAAATTCCCCCTCTATGTGGCCTCGAAAGTCCATTAAACTCCTCCAAATTGATTGGGGAAATGAATGGAGAGATTGGAGGAGGAATAAATGGCTATTGGTCTCACTAAGCCATGAATGCCATTTCTCCTTCTCTTTCTCTCTCCACCATTTTTGGGGAAAATGAGACTTCTCTCTCCTAGTCACCATTTATAGAAATTGAGTAGCAACCCCTAGTAATTATCAGCCTCCTAAGATAATGGGCTACTCCAATTAGTCCTAGACCAAGGGGATTGGGCTTGATTTGGGCAAAATAGGGAATTTTGACCTAAAATTAGGGTTGAGTTGACTTTGGTCAAATTGACCACTTGGGTTGACCCCAATGGGTGGTTAGTGACCCATTGTTCTCCCCTAAGGGTTGGAAAAGGTCTAGGTAGGCTCAATTTGGCAAGGTAGAGGCTAATTGACTCACAATAGGGCAATTTGACCAAATCAGGGCTAGAGTTGACTTAGGTCAAATTGGCCAAATTGTTGGCCCCATGATGGGGCCTTTTGGTCCATTGTGTCCCTAATATCCTTATAAGGGTAGGGGACAGATCTATTTGGTATGGTGAAAGTCAATTGACCCTAATTAGTTTACTTTGACCATTTTAGGGTTAATGTTGACTTTGGTCAACTTGTCCACTTTGGTTGGTACCAATGGGTCCCTAGTGCTCTAAGGGACCCCTTAATAGGTTAGGTATGTCATGTTGGGGTCAAAGGGTTATGGTGAGACCCTAAAGTCCAACCCTAAGCTTGGTAATTAGAAATTGCTATTTGTACACCAAGGTGTTCTTCCCCTTCAAGCGTAAGGCCAAGTGATCTATTCAAGCTTCCTAGGGTTTTATCATGAACTAGTCAGGACAAAACCACTCTAGCGGTCTAGTTGTTTGGGGGATGTTACAAATCCCAATAAACAAAATAAATAATTTCGTCCCCGAAATTCAGGTTAGGCTTGCGGGATTTTTTACCGAGAGTGACTGAACGTAACATCCCCTAAGAATTGTAGTTACTCCTGACTCGAAGAGCAATATCTCTACTACATCAGTTCTAGTGGCTTCCAAGTGTGCTTCTCCTATCCATGATTTTACCACATGACTTTAACCAACGGGACCTTCTTGCGGCGTAAGATCCGCATCTTCGTGCCATCTATCCTGACCGGCTCCGTGCAAACTGATCGGTCAGAAGTTACTGTCCCATCCATAATTGATATCTGCTGCTTTGGCCGTAGTAGAGCTCTCCTAAGGGAGGAGACGTGGAAGACGTCATGCAAACCAGCTACCTCCGGCGGTAGCTTTAGTCTATAAGCCAACTGGTCGATCTACTCTAGGATCCTGTAGAGCCATATTTATCTTAGCCTGAGATTCTTCCGCCCACGTACCCGCGAGACTCCATGCATCCAACGTATCCTCAGGAACACCCGTTCTCCAACCTGGAACTCTACTGCACGATGTCACGCATCATCATACTTGGCCTGTCTGTTCTGGGCTTCCAGCATCCTAACTCGAATCAGTCGCACCTGGGCATCTGTGCCCTCCACAAATTCAAAGCCGAGTGCCTTTAATTCCTCATCCTGGGTCCAAGATAGTGGAATCCTATGCCTCCATCCCTCTGAGGGTGGAAAGCTGTGCTGAATGTCAACCAGGAGCCCAGATGTGCCTGGAATGATCTTCACTTCTTGGATATAACCCATCCATCCCGATCCGACACGATCGTCCCGGGTACACCACGATAATGGACAAACATCTCATCAAATCCCATCAAACACCCACGGGAGCATCCTTCTGGCCCGGGGTGACCCTAGCTACCTTGGTCAATCTATCCTCGATGTTCTAAATTACTTGTGCCTAGTGTGGGGATGGGGTAACCTGTGTATGAAATCCATAATTATATCCTCGAGCTTCCACTCTAGTACAGGAAGTGACTGTGGTAGTTCTCCAAAGACTCTTGCACTTGGACTTCATTGTGCATCACAAAACCTATGACGTCTTTCTTTATTCTGGGAAAATACACGCTCCAGAATACACCATTTTTCCAGTGACTAAAGCTCATATTTATATGAGCAGACAATGCTTCTATGAAGTTTCTCTACACATTCAGATTCTTATTCCTTCATGTTCGTTTGGGTAATTAAGAAACTCAACTCTACAACCTATCTAGTTCTTACCATTGATGGAACTGATCACATCGTCAAACGTCCCAATTATCCTCAAAATTTCAAGGGGTGTACTTGTGAACTTTTATGAACATATGTTAACCAACCAACACTAGTATCAATGTTTGTAAGATGACTCCCAATCACTTTCTATGTGGTGTTTGATTCATAAGGTATACAGGTAAAATCTTTTGAAACCCTAAGATTTTTTTCACAAGTCAATTTCATCAAGGAAATATCATCAGGTTCATTTCACCAAATTCCTATCACTTTCACCTATGCTAGTCTTGATCACTTTCGGATGGTCCAAAGTGAGATAAAATTAGATATTTCTTATCATAGTAAACTCAAACACTATATTCTAATTCCAATAAGTCATCGTCTAAGATCTCTGGTTATTCATCATGATGGCTCCCAAGGTATAAGGGCTATTATTGTAGTTAAAATTTTCTACCATGATAGGGTGTGATTTTTAACATGTCATAAATTAATCACTTCTGAATGCCTCAAGCCACAAGAACATTCGGTTGTAACTAGAACTTGTATGATTTAATTTTCGTCCTCAACTTCAAGAATGGGACATCGGCATCCCTAAGTGATTAATCATGGCGACTTTACATTTCCAATGATTCAACTAAGGTCAAGTTGTTGTTTGATCAACGATGTGTATCCATTGTACTGGTAATACTACAGATCACGATTCCAAACATACTGTTACACCATCTCATCTTCGTCCAAGTAACATTGAATATAATCGACTTCAAAATCATCATGTTCACGACTCAACACTTTCTAAATTAGATCTAGGTGATGTTGGATCGATAGGCGCCCTTAGAGGTGGGGGGGGGGTGAATAAGGGAATAAAAATTCATTTTATAATTTTAAGGAAATTACTAAATTGTTTAGGAATAAATGAGAGCAAAATAACAATTTAGCAAAAAGTAATTTGCAATAATAAAATTTACTCCAAACGAAAGAAATCAAGTAAACACAAATAGAGACATTATTGTATTATATAAAAAGTGTTTACATAAATTTGATTTCAATATCGCTAGAAATAGGAGGTGTACAAATGAAAATATCTTTTCCTTTTCTATACCGACTTGTAACCCCACAAATCGGTTCGCTTTAGCCTATCCTTCACCGAATATGGCCTCAAGCCGCTCTAGCCAATCCTAACCCCGAATATGTCCTCGAGCACCCCCTAGATCTAATCTCCTAGACCTAGTCGCCAACTCACGCGGAGAATTACCCCCTAAGCCACGCAAGGACCTAGTCGCCAACATAGGGCAAATTCTCGATACGATAACAAAATGGATTGAAATGAAAATAATGATAACAATAATAAAAACTCCCTATATGAGATCTTCTGAAGTTGGAGATGAAGGATTGTTGTAGTATGAGCGAGGTTGAAGTGATCGTCCTTCGGATGTAGCGTGACGTAGTCCTCCTCCAGAATTCTCCTTAAGCCTTTAGTGGGAGATCCATCTTCAGCAGCATAACAACAATGGATTTTTGGCACAAGTATTCTCACTGGAAGCTCTAACCAAAACGGGAGAGAAGCCATCAATTTATAGAACATGGAGATGCGCCTGTGGTAGCTCCTAGCGCATGCGGTAGCGTTCGTGTGGAGCGGTTACGAAACTGTTGCGACGTGGCATTGTGCGCACAAACTTGAGCTGGCGCCAGGCAGTAGCGATAGCGCCTGTGGTAGCACTAGCGCCTACGGTAACCCATATCGCTGGCAGTAGTGCTTTAATTCAGTTTTTTGGTTCCAAGCTGCTTTCTACCCGCGGAGCATTGAACTTATAGTTCCCGCACACTATAAACACACGACAAGCAAGTTCAAAGACAATTTGGGATTTGTTATTCTCAAATAAAGGGATGTGACACACATGTCCAACAATCTCCCCCTTTTGATAATAACAAATCCTCTTAGCAAGAAATCAACGATGGTGGTTATAGTATATGATAAACATGATAATAGTGCAACTATAATATATGATAGTCATGAGAATAATGCATACTCCCCCTAACTTAACGCTCCCCCTATATAAATGCAATTTATATTTTACTCCCCCTATCTTAATGCTAGATTGCATGAATTAGTCTCCCCTTAATCTTCTAAATTTCTTTAATTAATCTCCCCCTTTTGGTATTATCAAAAGAAGGTGGGGTAAGGGAAGTAAGGAGGCATTCTTTATAAATGATAATTCATGATCGAGCTTTTGTAATATATGAAATGATAAAGAATTTAAGCATAGTATATATAAGAGATTTCAAATAAAAAGGTAAGATTTGTAAGAAAGCGGGAGATTATAAGAACCATCTTTTTGTAAGCATGAAAAGCATAAGTATAAATATGAGTTTAAGTTCAAAATGTAAAGATGTTTTAACCTTTTTGAAATCTCAAAGTTTTTCAAAAAAGATACCAAGCATGAAATGAACATATAAAAAAGAGATTATACTACAATGTTACTTAATTTCAAGTGTGATAGATACCAAACATTGTAGAGATCATGCTAGGTTATCTAGTGCATTTCTTATATTAAGAGTAGTATAGATAAAGCATTAGAATCAAATACTCATGAGAAGAAGTGTTATGAAAGATAATGAAGTGCACAAAAGTGTATTTTGAGCAATGTTAACAAATGATTTAAATCACAAAATACAAGACATATGTAGAGTAAAGTGCACAGAAAACACAAGTATTTTAACTTTCGCACACTTTAGTGCACATATTTTTAGAAAAAGTGGTGTACTAACCAAGGTTTGCACAAGACACTTTACTATTCTTTCCAAGGTGCTCAACCTCAGAATGGTTATGAAGACTTATCAGGAGGTTCAAGTAGTGCTTGGTTGAGTTATATTTGTCTTATTTTTATTTTTGTTCACTTTTGTGAGACAACATTCTCCGAATACACTTGTTTTGCAAACCCAAAAAAAATTAAATAACAACCAATTTTCTTAATTTCTTAAGTGCATTTCAAATGTAGTGTAGGTAATAAACTTATGCAAGTTTTAATTCATTGTACAATTATAATACACAGGCAAGCATTGTTAGATTTAAACACACATGTTGATTACCAAAATAAGTGAGTGAAAGGTATCATTATCAATCACAAAACATTTACTCATACTTAGAGGCATGCTAAGCTTGGTTCTACACATATTTTTCAATACAATTGATGCACTTAATTAGATATATCAAAGCATGATAAACAAAACAATGTTCATAGTAATATGAAGAAACAAGTTTTAACATTGTAGATATTTCTAAATACTTGAATTCATACATGCTTGATATTAGCAATAAAGATCGTACAGTTTTTTTGTTGTTTTGAAAATTTTAATGAAAGAAAAAACAGAAAACCATAAAAACATATTTTTGTATTTTTGAATTTTGAAGTTTTGTAGTTGATTTTTCATAATATAAACAAAAATAACGAAAATCAGAAACACAAAAAACTAAGTAATACATATAAACTAACATTTTTTTATTGATTTTTAGCAATTTTGAACAACAGAAAAATCACACACCCATGCTAGCGCCGACGCGAGTGCTAGCGCGGGAAACCATAAGTTATTTTTTTAGAATTTTATATTTTCATTGATCTTGATTAAGAGTCCTTAGAGAACTCTTATGCAGAAATTATGTAATTTTAGGAGATGTCTTGATTGCTTAATTTGCATAAAACTTTAGCGATTTACAAATAATTGTGTTTTACATAATCATTTAAGCACAAAAAGATAAATTACGCAAATAGAAGAGGACATTTTTGAACAACCCAAATACGCATGATTTAAGTGATAAGTAAAAGAAAATGTTCATGCAATGAGTAATATAAGTATGTCCTAAGATTAAAAACTACCCGGACTAAATGTCTACACCCTAGCCCCGTACTAAGTGATGGATGAGCATGAGGAGCTGCATACATGCCATAGGTTGGGGTGTTAATCCCATATGCACACACTAGAGAACGCTCAACCTAGCACTCTTTCCCCCCAGTGCCTCGCAAGGCCCCACTAGAACCCTCCCCGGTTAAGGACAAGACATGACTTAAAGGTTAGGTCTCTAATACATACAATCCTACGCCCCTCCTATTGTGAGATATGAAGTCATAGGTAAATAATCTGTGCACAACCTATGCTTTTAAACTATGGGTTGATTTATAAACTATGGTTTTTCATTTAATGTGAAGAATTATAGAAAAATTTAAAGCCGCATAGTTTTTCAACTTTTATGAGATAACGATATGAGATAACTAGAATAATTACTAATATTCAATAAGTGATAATGCTAATATGTTGAGTTTTGAGTTTAATGGCACGTCATAAAATTATCATTAATATTGCATGTATTCCAAAATATAGTTTCAAACTATAGATTTAGAATAAAGTGATGATTTAGTTTGACTTATTATTACAAAGTTGATTATGTAGTCTACATATAAGAGAGATACATGCAATCAATAGCAAAGCATATAAATACACCAAATAATGTAAAGAAAAACATAACTCATATTTTTATCATAAGATTCATAATTCCTAAGTGATAAACATTATTGATTTGTGAAATTTCTTGATAGAACATGAATTATGATTTATGATTATAGAGAATTTTGCATAGAATATATGTTAGATCATCATGATGTATGTGAATTCTATTCCTTCTATACTTATGACAATATGATTTGGTGATTTTCTTTTGAATGAGCATGTTTGATTTGTAAGAAAAAAATGATGATCATGCAATCATATCAAAGACAAAGATCACATATATAACATTTTGAGATTTATAATAAAATTGCATTCAATAATTGATTTTATTGATCTTTGGTTTTGCATGATAATATATGATTCATGATACAATATTCATATGTATTCTAATGATTAATGCATAAACTATGTGTTTTGATGGAATTTTAGTATTCTATAATAATTTCAAATCACATAGTTATCATGATATTTTAATAACATTGTAAATGTTATACCTAACATATAAATTTAAGCATAAACTAAAAAGAGATGCTAGGATGATGAGTTTTAATGCAATGTTATTATATAGGATTAATGGAGATAATGTTGCATGTAATATGAGAAGATTTCAAATTAATTTTCTTTAGACCTAGAATGAAATGATTATTCTATTTGATTTCATCTTGTTGATATCAAGTTAATTCTTAGATCTAATATAATGAGATACATGCAAACAATATAGATGTATATCACACACAAAACAAAATATAAAACTAGAATACCAATATCCATCACATATTTCATAATTCCTAAGGTTGATAGAATTAGTTGATTTAAGATAATTCTTGATAGATCATGAATTATGATATATGATAATAGTGAATTTTAGCAAATGATATTAATAGATCATGGTGGTGATTGTATAGTTCATATTCATCCTTTTAAATATGTAGTGACTGCTTGTAAAGTGAATATTATACTACATATAAATAAAGGACAAAAAACATTTTGGTTATTTTGAATTGTTTTCTAAATTTACTTTTTGATTTTAATACAAGGTATCTGAAAGTAGAAGATAACGATACTTAACATAGTAAAAATAATTTTTCAGAAAATAATAATTAGAGAAATCAGATTTTTTTTGGGAAAATAGGCTACCGCCGGCGTTAGTGATAACGCCTGGCGTTAGCAACTTATGGTTTTTGATTTACAATTTTGAGTTACAATTTTTGATTTAAAAACACATGGTTTCTTTTATATCATTTGATTCCGATTTTTCTTGATTATGATTTTTCAATAAAGGGGCTATCATATGCAACAAAGAAATTAGACAAATATACAATAAGTTGTGCATTTAATATTTTTAGCCTAAAACCCCTAAATAAACCATTTAAATCAGTTCATTAAAATAATTTCATTAGTCTTGATAATATTTTCAATATTCAATTTATAATGATAATTCAAGAAATTTATGGGTAAAGGATTTAAAAGGATAAAATTAAAAAGATGAGAGATAAGTCACTTTTAAACACATATGACTTTTTATTCAATTTTATTCAATTTGATTTATATGTTATAAAGCTTTAAATGATAGTCATATTTTAAATATTTATGAGGTGACCAAGGCATGTTAGCTTAAGTAAAAATAAATAATAAAAAGCATCAAAGAAAAAGAAATTAAGCATATCATGAAGTAGAGAAATGATATTTCATTTTTAATTGTTTCTATTTCTTTCAAATGATTGGATATTAATGAATGAGAGATTTAGGTATCCAAAAGGGACCAAGTGGGATGGTTCCTTTAGGTACCCAAATACATCGCGTTGGCTTTTGGGGAGACAAGGATGAATGGGCTCTTTCAATTAAAATTGATGTGTCATTTTTCTTTATGGGTCTCCATTCATACCTTGGTTGTTTATCACTCAAATCCATATAAGGATTATGTGACATCTTTATATGATTGTAGTTGTTTGAAAAACAATTCATTTGGGATTTATGTTTATTCAAATTATTTTTCAAAATAGATTGATGTTGATAATCATAATGAATTTAATTATATGGATTCTTTGAAAGTTTATAAGAGTGATTGTCTTTCTTTAGAAGTGATTGTTGATATAGTGAGTTACAATATGTGTTAAATGATTGGTTCTTATTTTGATGATTTTCATTTCCACTCTTTCTTATAGACATACTCTTATAATGTGAAGGAAAATATTTTATAGTTTGATTTTCATGAAAAAGAGTTTTAAAATTTGAGTCGTGATTGAAAATATATTGAGACTTATAATAGTGACTCTTAAGAATTTTGTGAGGATCATAATTCCTTTTAAAACTAAACTCCTTTTGAGTTGATGTGTGAAATTGGTCCTTTTTAGAAATGATTTTGTAAGTTAATTTATCTTTGTTATTCAAAATCTTATGATGAATGTCATTACTAGAAATTAGAACTTTTTCAACAAAAGATTTTAAACATACACGTTAAAGCATCGTTTTCAATTATCAATTTTTCATTATGGTTTTTAGAAACTAAGAGCCCTTTTTCAATATCCTTGAATTTTTCTTTTAATAGATTTCAATCAAAACAAGGCTTTGAAATTTTAATAAAAGAGCAAGATGGAGAAACCACATCATAATTAGATTCTACATTAACATTAGCTTTTAACCTCTTATTTTCTAAACGTAATTTATCATTTGCAGTTTTCAATTTCTTAATTTTATGTTTAGCAATTTGTAGCATATGTAATGTGGAAATAGAATTTGTTACAAAGAGAGAAGAATTTTATTTACTTACATTGTTATCGGAAGAGACAAGATTTGAACTTAAAGTTCCTTCAACATCTTTTTGTCTCTCCTCTTCTAAAGATAAGATTTCTTCTTCTCTTCCAATTGATGTGCTCTTCATGGTTTCATCCTTAGAGTTTTTTTCTTGAATGCTTGTGCTAATTTGAATGTTTTACAATTCTTGTGCATGCTCCAAACCTATACACGGAAGATCAAACATTTCATCAAGAAATTTTCAAACTTTGTAAGCATTAGTAAAACAATAAATTAATTTGGAAATATCTTTAGATAGAGCGCAAAATAAAGTATTCATAGCCTTCGCATTTAAATGACATTCCTATTTATTTGATTCATCCGCTGGTCTTATAATTGCCGTATTCTAAATTTTGATATCATATGATTTAAAAAAAGATTTTATTAATATTTTCCACCCTTTATAATTTTTGCCTTCAAATAAAGGTGGTGCCAAATATTTCCATTTATATAAAAGTTTTTCCCACTAGTAGAAGCGAGATCATGAGATGCCATTATTCCCGATTCTTAAACCGATTTGGAATAACCTTATCTGATACCACTTGTTGGATCGATACGCGCCCTTAGAGGGGGGTGAATAAGGGAATAAAAATTCTTTTTATAATTCTAAGGAAATTACTAAATTGTTTAGGAATAAATGAGAGCAAAATAAAATTAAGCAAAATGTAATTTGCAATAATAAAATTTACTCCAAATGAAAGAAATCAAGTAAACACAAACAAAGACATGATTGTATTATATAAAAAGTGTTTACATAAATTCGATTTCAATATCGCTAGAAATTGGAGGCGTACAAATGAAAATATCTTTTCCTTTTCTATATCGACTTGTATCCCCACAAACCGGTTGGCTTTAGCCCATCCTTCCCTGGATATGGCCTCAAGCCGCTCTAGCCAATCCTAACACCGGATATGTCCTCGAGCACTCCTAGATCTAATCTCCTAGACCTAGTCACCAACTCACGCAGCGAATTACCCCCTAAGCCGCACAAGGACCTAGTCGCCAACATAAGGCAAATTATCTATACTGTAACAAAATGGATTGAAATAAAAATAATGATAACAATAATAAAAACTCCCTATATGAGATCTTCTGAAGTTGGAGATGAAGGATCGCTGTATTATGAGCAAGGTCGAAGCGATCGTCCTTCAAATGTCGCGTGACGTAGTCCTCCTCTAGAATTCTCCTTAAGCCTTTAGTGGGAGATCCATCTTCGGCAGCATAACAACAATGGAATTTTGGCACAAGTAATCTCACTGGAAGCTCTAACCAAATTGAGAGAGCAGCCATCAGTTTATAGAACATGGAGATAGCACCTGCGGTAGCTCCTAGCGCATGCGGTAGCGTTTGGGTGGAGCAGTTGCAAAACCGTCGCGGCGTGGCATTATGCGCACGAACTTGAGCTAGCGCCAGGCGGTAGCGATAGCGCCTGCGGTAACCCCTAGCGCTGGCGGTAGTGCTTTACTTTAGTTTTTTGGTTCCAAGTTGCTTTCTACCTGTGGAGTATTGCACCTATAGTTCTTGCACACTATAAACACACGACAAGTAAGATCAAATACAATTTGGGATTTGTTATTCTCAAATAAAGGGATGTGACACACATGTACAACAGGTGATACCCAACTCACTAACCTATTTGCCCAATAAACAAAAGGTCAGCCCCAATAAACAAAAATAAGCCTCTATCTATTTGGGCTAAGTATCTTCGATATCACCATGTTATATTCGTCCCAAGTATGCAAACAATCCTTAGGGCACACATCCTTAGAGTTGGGGTTCTATCTTGAGACTTGTTGATATACTCCATACTTTAGACTCTTTAAGGTACCCCTTTACGACAACCTTATCAGGGTCAACATATGACACAATCCCCAAATGGGTGTCTTCTATACTTGAATTCTTATCCGACCCTCAGTGTTTGTCATGGTGGTTGTCTCAATGTAGTCATGTCACCGATACGAGAGTTGAGTTTACGAGTCCCCTACCATTTTGCTTATGTTTCAATCTCCTTAAGGCGGTCCTATCAGTTTGGATAATCTTTGATATGTGAAGTAGGGACATCTGAGTTTATGGATTAGGTGAGTCCCCTACCATTCTCGTGTCAAGCTCCTCCTCTAACCTCTTTGGGGTATCCTCTTACCTTAATCAAATTTATACCTACGGTCTATTTTAGACTAGGGCATGGTATAAATTGTCTTTGTGAGCCTTGTGTCCTAGTGGGGTTGAGTTTAACTCATCGACTAAAAGACTATCTAAAGAGATCTTTGCAGCCGGAGGTATTCCCAACAGGGGTCCGGGTTCACCGCAGGCTACAAAAGAAAACTTGACACACCATTGCTTCTGCTGCTTAGTTTGTCCTCAAACTAAACTCGCGCGGGGTGGCCCAGGGTTTGTGGACTTCTTTTCTTCGGATCGAGGTTTGCTCTGATACCAGTTTGTAAGATGCCATTTTGTTTTGCTTCGAAACCGGGTATTATGCCCAGAACCACCGCCTTGCTGTGACACCCTCACTCGGGATGGTCGCCACTATAAAACGCTAATCCTGCCGGCCATATCGATCACAGAAGAAGATAAGTATAAACGAAAAAATAGAAGTTTAAGTCCACAAATCACATGCTATATATAAGTGTCCAAATGATGTAACTGAAATAACAAAGTTTACAATAATAAAGGGATCATGTCCTGAACATCATGTCTTCACTACAAGGTCACTCGCGGAAGGAAACTACTAATCACTCACTGATCCTGAAGTTGGTGCTCCTGTACTATACTGGCCCGCCTCCATCTGCACTGTCCTCTAGTGCTGCTGCGTCTCGTCGATCCCCTAGAATGATATGGTCCACCGACCGTTAGTCAAAAAGACTAAGCCTTATGTTCCCCACCCTCCCCCAATGGTTCCTAGGCACCATGCGGGAGGATGAAGCAGAGGATAGCAAGGGGTATAAAATAAAGCAGATGACAACGGATCTTGTCTACAGGAAATGTCTACAACTACACATGTCTATATAAATAATTAAAGCAGTAAAAGAGCATGGTAAAGAGAAAGTAAAGAACAGTAAGTAAAGATAAGCACACAATAGAAATGTAACCATTGATTTATAGGAATGCCCATACAAACCTATAGGCCAAGGGGTCATTTAGCAGGGCCTATCGTATAAAAGGTCCCATAACCGATTTATATGATAGGGGTAAGGGTTGAAATGTAATACTTATGCAATGACATGTAGAGTTATGTAGTTTATGCTATGTTAACACAAGTGCAACTCACACAGTTTGACTCTATGCGCACAGACCTTTAGTTCCCCCTTTTTGGAGCTAGCAAGACTCCCATGATACTCTCATAGTGGCAAACGGAAGCGGTGGGCTGGGCCTCGCCCACCTCTAGGTTGGTATTCACAGTACCTAACCTAGACCTATCGTATGCCTCAATGCAAAACCACGGAGCATTGCGTACTCTTACTGGCTGGACCACCAGACTTTTCTTGGCTTAGTGCAAATCCACACTTGCCGAGTCAGCGTATTAACATCGGTGTGAATCATTGTAAATACCGAAGATCCACCACCTTTATGCACATGCAGTTATGATAACCATCTATCTCTGATCCATAAGCTCCCCGGGCTAACCTACCCATCACCATAACCTTCCTATACACTGGCACGCCGGACCAACCCGTCCGTACCAACAAGCATTACTGAGTCACAAACTCACTGAACTAATTCGTCGGCTACTACAGCCACCGATCCAACCTCTCGTAAAACCAAACCAACTAACCTCCCGTAACTACGGGGTGTGGGTGTGTGTATTGTTAAGTTAATCTTGTACACCATCTTACTCCTACAATTTATGGTTAATCTTGGACTTCCGGAGGTCAACCCTGTGAGGGGCTCACAATGGTACTATGAGCTATGATGGGATGATAGCCCAAAGCTCTCTTTATCAAGACACTTAGTGTTATTGTAATCTACCCATAAGAATACCTCTCTTAACATTCCACTTGAATTATCCTCCTAAGTGTTTTCTGACTCCCCACGGGAAAACGATCTTTCTTCAAACCCGAGCACATCTTTACCCTCAACTCACCAAGTACACTCTCATCACATGAACTCCTTTTGGTGACCTCCAATCTCTTCAACCAGGCAAGGTACACCAACTACCTTCCATTCCCACCTATGTCTTCAATTCATTCAATTTTATAGTTTTACTATATGCAGACCAAATGAGTTATATGAGTTGTATGAGAGGAGGTACTCCAAATATTCATCCAAATGACTCAAGATATTTACTGGAGGTTTATCATGATGTTATAAGACTAATTCCAGAGAATCATATTTTTCCTTAATTATTTGGCATTTATTATAATTTCTCCAACATTGGCCAAGTATGAAATTGAACATGAAGTGTAATATCTCCTTATGATATGGCCCCCATAAAGTTATGGAAAATCTATGACGTCAAAATAACAGTAAATACAGAATATCACATTTTTGCAGTAAGGTGTTGGCCTCTATTTTTAATATTGAATAATTACCCCAAATTAGAAATTAAAGAAGGAACCACCAAAAATACTTGTCCAAAATTTATGGAAAATTTACAAAACCTTTATATTGATCAGAAAATTCTACTGACTAAATTTTAGAATTTTTTAGAACTAATTAATTAGTCACATAATTAAATATCTCAAGTAAATCCAAACTAGGGGACATTGTGAAGTAACCTACTAGTAAACAATTCCAATAATTATACAAAAATTCACAGAGCTTTCTAATGACCTAACATGTCCTATACCTAAGTTTCACAATTTGCAGAGAACATTTGGCCCTCATTTATTTATCATAATCTTAAGGCAAAATAGTTGACTTAAGAATGATGTACTAATTAGATCTGTTCAAAAATTACACTAAAATTACCAGAGGTTTACACCATGATTATAAGAGCACTACCAAACTTTCATTAGTATCCAAGATAAATTGAGCATGTAAATTCCTCTTATAAGAAAGTGCCCTAAAAGGTTATAACCTAATTCAGAGGGGACAAGTGTTCCTATAATTCTCATAAAATTACCTTGGGTATATTTACACCATATGAACTTATTTACCAAGTTCCATAAACATTCAAGGACATATGACCCTATGTTCTTCACAAGTCTCAAAGTGTAACCCTAGGGTTAGAACTAGGGTTTAGGGCATATCCACCCCAAATCAACCCAAACCACTCATGGGGCTGTTTTATACGATTCTAAACCAGTGACCAAAGTTTCATCACTTTAGGTTGAGAGTTGGCCCCTTAAATCCACCAAGAGCACATTTGACCTAAATAGGCCTAGTTTGACCAAACTTGGGTTAATTAATTACCCAACCAAATCAGTTCCAATTGGGATGAATTTTTTACCAGTGTCATGTAATGACACTAAGGAGCAACCACCAATATTTGGAGGGGATTTGATGTCATTAGACCCTATTATTAATAAATATGTGAATTATTAAATTTTTACAAAAACCTTAGAAAAATGTTCTCCCAAAATTCCCATTTTTGGATATGATTAGGTGGTAGGTGTATTTAGACTATTCTCCAAATTTCAAGTCAATATCATTATCCAAGCAAAAGTTATTCAAGAAATAGTGGATGTCCTACCCTAAGGACTAGTCCCACTAAAATGGCCCTAGAGGGAGCTAAACTAATCCTTTTGGGCTGAAACAAATTTTAAATTTAATTACACACTAAGGGATACAACTTTTTTGTTGACCACGTTTTCACCAGAGGGTAGTAAGTATTTTTAGTAATTAAATTAAAGAACTGCATGAAATGTGACATAAATACAAATTATAATATAACATTCATTTCATTCATATGAATGATTCCAGCACGAATTATGAGGCAAGATGAGCGGATCCTGCTCATCTTCTTCCTCCGGCCAAAGACTAGGATATCCCCGACCTGGGCTGCCTTGCACCTTGTTTTCCCGGCCACCTGAGTGCTGCCCCGGCCGGCCAATGCCACCACCACCTTCGTTAAGGTGGTGGCCGGCGATTATAGGTGGTTGGTCGGCTAGAGGTAGCCGGAGCAGTGGTAAGAATGCAGAATTACAGATCCAAAAATGGAGCTTTCGGCCTACCTGATAGGGGACCAATTGGCCCCAATCCTTGCAGTTATCCTTATGGGATCTATCCACAGAGAGAAAGGAGAAGAACCAGACCTGTGTGGAGCCTTGAAGCTTGCCGATTAGGTGTTCTTCCATTGTCGGCCTCAAGCTTTTGGGTGCCATGTCAACTCCTGTCTTGGGGGCTTGATTTCTTCAGGTATGCTGGGGAAAATCCTCCTCTCCATCCACTGAAGGAGTTATATGGCTTAATTGGGGTGGGGGAGGGTGTAACTCCCAATTGCAACGAATGGCCATTAATGGCCATTTTTGGCCAAGTGAAAACTCCTCAAATTCCCACTCTATGTGGCCGAGAATGGCCATTAAACTCCTCCAAATTGATTGGGTTAACTGAATGGAGACATTAGAGGAGGAATTGGTGGCTATTGGTCTCCCTAAGCCATGAATGCCATTTCTCCTTCTCTTTCTCTCTCCATCATTTTTGGGGAAAATGAGATTTCTCTCTCCTAGTCACCATTTACAGAAATTGAGTGGCAACTCCTAGTAATTATCAGCCTCCTAAGCTAATGGGCTACTCCAATTAGGCCTAGCCTAAGTGGATTGGGCTTGATTTGGGCAAAATATGGAATTTTGACCTAAAATTAGGGTTGAGTTGACTTTGGTCAAATTGATAATCATGTCTTTTCTTATTTAATAAAATTGATTTTATTTCTAATTTCATTATCTCTTTACTTTTGTCGACCAAAATATCAAAAGTTTTCTATTAAAGTTTAATGTTTTTAAAACCCTTATTCACCCCCCCTCTAAGGGCACCTACAGATCCAACAAGTGGTATCAGAGCCAGGTTATTCCAAATCGACTTAACAACCGATAATAATGACGTCTCTTGATCATGATCTCGCTTCTACTAGTGGGAAAAATTTTAATATAAATGAAAAAGTATTATCACCACCTTTATTTATGGGCAAAATTATAAAGGGTGGAAAATATTAATGAAAAATTTTCTTAAGGCCTTAGATGAAAAAGTTTGGAATATTACTATTGAAAAGCCACCTAGCGTACAAACTAGAAATGAAATTGTTTTAAATGCAAAATCTATGAATAGTTTATTTTGTCCGTTAGACCAAAATATTTTCCATCATATTTATACTTTACCTACCGCTATTGAGATTTGGAATTTTCTTGAAAGAACTTATGATTCTCCTTCTGTAGGTATGGAACAAACACAAGAATTGGAGAACATACAAGCTTGCACAAATATTCAAGAAAGCTACTCAAATGATGGATCCATAGAATGCTCATCAAGCGGAAAGGATGATGGAAACTCTTGTTTGGAAGAGGAAGATGAAAAAGACAAAGGAACAATATGGTCAAATCTTGCCTCATCCACAAGCACTGCAAGGAAATAAAAATCTCTTATTGTATGTAATTCTATTTCTACATTACAATTGCTTCAAACTACAAAGCGCAAAATTAAGAAATTAAAAAATGCTAATAAACTTTTGCTCATAGAAAATAAAAATTTAAAGGCAAAAATAAATGAAGAATCAAATTCTAATTTATCTAGTTCTACCCATGGCTCCTTAGTTGAAAACATTACACCTTGTGTAGAATATAATGTATTAAAAGAAAAACACAAGAAACTTGAAAAGGAGTTTATTTTTATAAAAGAACAAAATGGAAGATTTTTTTTTAGAAACTTCATATTTGAAAAATGATTGCGCTAAGTGTAAAGACTATAAAATTGAAATTAAAGAGATGGATGAAACATTTGATGAATATAGGAATAACTATTAAAATCATATTGATTCAATTGTTTCCACTCTTAAAAATAGCACAATCGCTTATAATAAAGCTAGACATAATTTAAAAATTAAGAACATTGAATTAAAAACTAAAATCAACTTGCTTAAGGAAATCATAAAGAAAAATTCTCAAAACATACATTCTCAATATAATGCAAAATCCAAAAGCTAGTTGAATATGATTTCTCAAAAGTTGAATAAGTCAAACAATGGAAATAAAAAAACTTCAAAAGATAGAAAATGAAATTCCAAAATACAATCATTATTATCATTTACAACATCAATCTTCTCCCAACATAAAATTAAATGTTCACAAATTTCCTATAAAAAATACTTTCAATAATCATTACAATTATAATCTTAAAGATAAAGATAATCACAATGAAAATTTGATACATAAAAATAATATTAAACCAAGGTTTGAATGGAGACCCAAAGTTAAAGATGAAACACAAGCTCCACTCAAAAGGGCTCATTCATTTCCATCTCCCCAAAAGCTAACACGTTATATTTTGGGTACCCAAAGGAACCACCACACTTGGTTCCCTTTGGATACCTAAATCACTTATTCATTAGGTATCACCAAATGCATGAAGTAGAATATTTTCAAAAATGAAATATACAAATTTTTCTACTTCATGATATGCTTTAATGTCTTTCTATTTTTCTTTTTGTTTTCTTATTTTCTAAGCTATCATGTTATGGTCATCTTATATATTACAGGAAATATGATCTTATCTCTTAAAACTTAATGAGTTTATAAATCAAATTAACCAAAATTAAAAATCATATTTTATTTTGATGACCTATCTATTATTCTTATATTCATTACATATATATATATAATATAGTATTCATATAAAATTGAATTACAAATTTGCTATAAGATATGTTAATCAAGATTAGGCTATTAAGCTCTATAGCCCACATCAACCAAACAAGAGAAATAACATGATCTAAAAGAAAGATCAAGATTTAAAAGAAAGCTCAATTTTCAATATGTTTTTGCTTAAATTATATGATTACATATCATGGTTGGTGTATTATGTACGTATTGTGATTTATGTCAAGTTTAGACCTTATAACCATATTGATATCAACAAGATCAAATCAAATAGAATCTTCACTTCATTCTAGGTATATAAGTTGAAACCCTATCAAACTTTGGCATAACATTAATCTTAAATCTATCATACTAACATTGTCACCTAAAGAATATTAATATCTATGTTTGGTTTTATATGTTAAGGCATATCCATGTTACTATTTGCAAAAACATCATCTCGTACTTATCAATAAAATCATGCATATCTGTTTTGTTCAATTATATCTTCTTTGTTTGCATTTCCTATAATATTAAGCTTAAATGGTTGTGCAAAACTCAAGAATTAAGGTTTAATGAATATGGAGCTTTAATGAATATGAAACCCATATACTAAAATTTTAACTTTCGCAACTTTTTGTGATTTCTTCTCGTCTCTTCACTCCATTGGACATGCCTTACATTGCACAAACATAATTAAGTAAAATTGGAAGCCAAATTGAAGAAAATCTAGGCTATATGATAAAAATAAGCACTCTCTGTGAGCTAAGGCAGGCGCTAGGACCTAACGTCGGCGCTAGCTCAAGTCTCCGATTTTCTGTAATTTTAAAATTCTGAAAAATCAATAAAAATATATTATTTTATATGTACTACTCATTTTTGCATTTCTGCATATAATTGATTTTTGAAAAATTAAAATACAAAATTACAAAAGCCAAATTACAAGAAAATATTTTTTCTTACTTCTTTTCTTTGGTTAGTTGTTTGATTTCTATTTCTATATGCAAAAATCAAATACAAAAATAAAAACAAAAACAAGTATGAATAAGTATTTTTTGAACTTACATTTTCTATTTACATGTATCTTGCGAAAGGGAGATTTGGGCTATCATCCCATCACATCTCCTAGTACCGGGCGAACCCCTCACAGGGTAGTCCTCGGGAAGTCCAAGATCACTCTTTTGAGTTCAAACTTTAAATCAAAATTATTCTTCAAAATATCAAAAATACTGTATGGACTTCATTGAAAATCAAGCATGATTTAACCCATCATTTAGACCTTCTACAATGTTACAATTCATTCCTTCAAACTACGCTGAACATTGTTTTTATCATGCTTTGATATATCTACTCATTTCTGCATAAAATTGTATTGTAAAAGTTGTGTAGAACTAAGCTTAGCATGCCTCTAAGTATGAGTAAATGTTTTATGGTTGATAATGATACTCATTCACTCACTTATTTTGGCATTGTCTACATATGTTTTTAATCTAAGAATGCTTGTGTATGTTTTGTAATAATACAATGAATTAAATTGCACAAGTATCTTACCTACACTACCTTTATTTGCACTTTTAAAAGTTAAGAAAAGTGGTTATGTTTTCATAAATTATATTGGTTTGCAAAACAAGTGTATTCGGAGAACTTTGTACAAAACAAAAATCATAAAATAAAGTGACAGATAACTCCACCAAGCACTACTTGAACCTCCTGATAAGTCTTAATAAGCATTGTGAGGTTGAGCACCTTGGAAAGATTAGTAAAGTGTCTTGTGCAAACCTTATCTTTCTTTCAAAATAAAAACCACTTACTCTTATGTACACCGGATCACTAGTCTCAATATTAAAATAAAATAAAATATGTGATCCCCCTAGCACTACTTTGCACCCTGATAAGTCTTAATGAGCATTGTGTGTGCAAAGCACCTTTGTAGTTGTACATCATCTGGTACATTGAAGTGTGTGGAAGTAAATTTATTTGTGTTTTATTGTGCTCTTTACTTTACATATTTCTTGTATTTTTGATTAAAACATTTGCTTACTCTATTCAAAATACACTTTTGTGCACATCATTATCTTCCATAACACTTCTTTTCATGACTATTGGATCCTAATGCTAAAATTCTATACTCTCTTTTTTATATAAATGCACTAGATAACCTAGCATGCTCTCTACAATGTTTTATATGTTTTTGAATTTGTGAATTAATATAACGTTGTAGTAATCTCTTTTTGAAAACATTATATTATGCTTGGCTACTTTATTGTCTAACTTAAAGATTTTAAATGCAAATTGATTTACAAAAACATCTTCATTTTTGGAATTTAACTCATATATTTTCTTATGAATCGTCATGTTTATAAAAAGATGTTTTCTTGTATTTCTATAAGTCTTCCGCATCATCATCATCATATATTTTTTACCTTGCGCTTTCATGCTTATATAAAAGTCGTAAATATCAAAAAAAAAATTTCAATTAATGGTAGACTTGCTTGGTAAAATTTATATTGGTTGCTCTAAACATGAAAATTTTGTAATGCTACAACTCTGATTTATTAATGGATTTCAAATTAGCTATGTGACCTTTTCTTTAAAAAATTCAAATAAAAAAAATTAGCAAACCCATAAGCTATGAACTCATCATTAGATTAAAATGCTTAAATGTTTCCAATAATTATTATCCATGACTTCATATCTCACCATAGCGGGGGCGTAGGGTTGTAGACATTAGATAGCCTAATCTCTAAGTCATGTCTTTTCCTTAACCGGGGAGGGTTCCAGTGGGGCCTTGCGAGGCACTGGGGGAAAGAGTGCTAGGGTGAGTTTTTGTCTAGTGTTTGTATATGGGACTAACACCCCAACCTATGACATGTATGCAGCTCCTCATGCCCATCAGTCACTTAGTACGGGGCAAGGGTGTAGACATATTGTCTGGGTAAATTGTTTACTTGGAAATCATTACCTTTTTTATGCTTAAAACTCTTATAAAGCAAAATCCTTTGTGTACTTAAATTGCTACAACATCTATTTTTGTTAGAACTAAAACTCTTAATCATCTACTATGCTTCACCATTCTTATATAGATGTTCGCCTCAAAAATATATTTCTTCATGCTTTCCACATCTTTACTACTTGTACGCTCGATCATGAATAAGTTTTTTCCAACAAGTGGTTTCCTTATGATAATTTCATCACATTCCCTTTTTCACTCCTATATATTGTATGTTTTCCTAAGCATTTAACTCATTTATCATGTTCATTCCCTCTCTACACATTTATTGCACACATTCATGTTTGTCTTTCTCTCCACCATCTTTTGATAATACCAAATGGGGGAGAATAAATTTGAAAGAAATTCACATGTTTGTGGAGTCAAGTTCATAGGAATTTTTGTTGTAGGGGGCATTCAATAATATTTACTCTCATAGTAAATATTTAGCTGAGCCTGCCTTCCTAGGCCATATTATCAATGGAGCTGGTCTAGATCATAGGTAATAATATGGCCAATATAGGTAAAATTCTCTCTTGACCGGGCATATTGGTCTTGACCGGGTATATAAGTTGAAACACTATCAAACTTTGGCATACTATCAAACTCATCATTTTTGTTTGAGTTTTAAGGATTTTTAGTTGAGCCTGCCTTCCTAGGCCATATTATCAGTGGAGCTGGTCTAGCAGTGGATCCAGCAAAGATTTAGGCAGTACGGGATTGGCCGCCGCTGAAGACGGCCACCGATGTAAGGAGTTTCTTGGGACTTGCCGGCTACTACCGGAAGTTCGTTCAGGGGTTTTCTCAGATAGCCCTCCTGTTCACATCCCTGACAAAGAAGGATGCTACTTTTACATGGACGCCGCGGTGTGAGGCAGCCTTCCAGGAACTGAAGGGTCGGCTCATTTCAGCTCCCATTCTTGCCCTGCCATCGGGGAGGGAAGGGTTCCAGGTGTATACGGATGCGTCATATCAGGGGATGGGTGCCGTCCAGATGCAGAACGGGCATGTGATAGCTTACGCCTTCCGCCAGTTGAAGAATCTTGAGCGGAACTACCCGGTGCATGACTTGGAGATGGGAGCAGTCGTATTCGCACTCAAGATCTGGTGACACTAGCTTTATGGTGTCCACTGCGACATATTCTCAGATCACAAGAACCTGAAGTATGTAGATACAAATAAGGAGCTGAATATCTGGCATAGGCGATGTGTGGAGTTCTTATCAGACTATCAGTACACGATGCATTACCACCCAGGGAAGGCGAATGTGGTAGCAAACGCACTGAGCCAGAGAGCTACCGCATTAGGAGCAGAGCCTAAGTTGATGGCCATGGAGTTAGTACGGATGTTCGAAGACATGCAGATCTCTCTAGTATCTGAGGACGATCCAGAGCTGTACGAAGAGTACTTAGCAGCGATGGGTGCCACTTACGACATTCGAGACCGCATCAGGGATGGGCAGAAGCAGGATGCCAAGTTGTTGCTGATTTTCAGAGCCTTAGAGGCAGGCTCAGCCAGAGATTATTCGTTGAAGGATGGCCTGTTGAGTTTTAGAGGCCGAGTGTATATACCGGCAAGGGGCCGGATTTGGGAAGATATTATGTCAGCTCATTGCAGCAGGTATTCCGTGCACCCGGGCATTACCAAGATGACTGCAGATTTGAAGAGGACCATGTATTGGCCAGGCATGAAGAAAGACATCGTATATTTTGTGACCCACTGCGAGGCTTGCCAACTCGTGAAGGCGGAGTGCCGAAACCCAGCAGGATTATTGCAGCCACTTTCGGTGCCGGTGTGGATGTTCGACGACATCGCTATGGACTTTATACACGGCCTTCCCCGATCTCATGTGGGAAATGACTCGATTTGGGTGATCGTCGACAGGTTGATGAAGGTGGCCAGATTTATTCTGATCAGGAAGGACGAGTCGGTCGGTGTTTTGGTGCGAAGATTCGTGGAGCAGTTTGTTCGATACCATGGTGTGCCGAGGACTATCGTGTCGGATCGGGATGGGCGATTCACGTCGAGGGAGTGGAGAGCAGTGCATGCCTATCTGGGAACCCGGTTTACTTTTAGTACAACATTTCACCCTCAGACAGACGGGCAAACAGAGCGTACCAACCGGACCCTAGAGGATCTTTTACGTCTTTGCATTCTGGACCGCGGGGAGCCATGGGAGAGACTGTTTCCATTAGTTGAGTTCTCATACAACGATAGTCATCAGGCTAGTATAGGCAGGGCGCCTTATGAGGCATTATACGGACGGAGATGCAAAACACCATTGTCTTGGATTCAGGATGAGGATCCCAAGGCACTTGGCTCGGAGTTCGTGGAGGACACGGAGGCTCAGGTGAGGCTGATTTGAGATAGGATGCTGGAGGCCCAGAGCAGGCAGGGCAAGTATTACGATGCGCGTCATCGTATGGTGGAGTTCCAGGTAGGAGACCGGGTTTTCTTGAAGATACGTCCGATGCATGGAGTCTCGCGGGTTCGTGGGCAGAAGAAGCTCAGTCCGAGGTATATGGGACCTTATAGGATCCTGGAGCGGATCGGTCCCCTGGCTTATAGACTGGAGCTACCGCCGGAGTTGGAGGGACTGCATGACGTTTTCCACATCTCCTTACTTAGGAAGGCTCTACTTCAGCCAGAGCAGCAGGTTGCTACTTCAGAGGGGCCAATAGCTACTGATCGGTCGGTTCACCTGGAGTCGGTTCGGATAGATGATACGGAGTTACGAGTCTTACGGCGCAAGAAGGTTATGCTGGTCAAGGTTCTATGGAGGAATCATGGACAGGAGGAGCATACTTGGGAGCCACTGGACATGATGCAGCAAAGTACCCACACCTTTTTTGGACAGGTATAATTTAATTTTTTCGGGATGTTACTTTTTCTTCCTAGCAGTAGAAACCCCCCTCGGGCTTAACTTGAATTTCGAGGACGAAATTTTTATTTTTATGTATTGGGGTTTGTAACATCCCTCAAACACCTAGACCCCTAAGTTGGTTTTGTCATGACTAGGTCATAACAAGACCATAGGAAGAGCTCAAGACCTTGTGAATATAGGTGAGAAGGAGAAAACCCAAGTGGTCTACAAATATCAATTTTCAGATACCAAGCCTAGGTTTGGACTTTAGGACCCCACCTTGAACCTTGACCCCACAATAGCATCCCTAACCCATTAGAGGTCTCCTTGAAGCACTAGTGACCCATTGGGGTCAACCTAAGAGGCCAATTTGACTAAAGTCAACCTTAACCCTAGATTGGTCAAACTAGCTCAATTAAGATCAATTGGCCCCCACCTTGACAAATTGACCATGCCCCTACCCTTGTATGGGTACTAGGGTCCTAATGGACCCAAAAGCCCCATCATGGGGCCTTCAATTTGACCAAATTGCCCTAAACCCTAATTTGGTCAAAGTGCCCTAATAAAGGGCAATTCACCCTCACCTTGTCAAATTGACCCCACCTATACCTTCCTAACCCTTGGGGGAAGCCAATGGAGCTCATGTCACCCTTTGGGGTCAACCCAATTGGTCAATTTGACCAAAGTCAAACTCAAGCTTAATTTAGGTCAACATACCCCAATTTAACCTAATCTAGCCCAATCCACTTGGGCTAGACCCAATTAAGGCGGTCCACCACCTAATGGGGTTTGAATGCTGCTGAGGTGGCCATTCAATTTGGAGAGAGTCGTCCAGGAGAGAGAAAAGGGAGGTTTCTCCCAAATCGGAGAGAGAGAAAGAGAGCTTTTATGGTGATTAGATGCAATTGATACTTCATATCCCTCCCAATTGGTGTGCATTCATCTCCCCCTTCAGTTACCCACGAATTTCTGGAGTTTTCCATGGCCAAGGGGGCTGTTTCAGAGAGAATTTAGCTGTACCCGAAATTTGGTTAATGACCATTAATGGCTTTTGGAGATAAAGCCATCTTAGTCGAATGAAACTCCTCCCATTTCCTTCAGAGCTCAGAGAGAAAGAGATCCCCCTTTTTCCTAGTGAATTTTGTGCAGAGAAATCCTAGATCGGCATTGCATCAAAAGCTCCAGCACCAACAATGGCAACTTGCCGGAACTCACGTCGGCAAGACCCTGCTCAGGTCCGATCCTCTTCTCCTCCCTTGGTGCTAGATCTCTTCATTTTTTCGGGGCTTGATCCGAGCACAATAGGGCTCGGATTGTGCTTTCGAAAGGGTGCGTTTCGTACCTGTTTTTCCTCCCTCAAAAACCAGATTCGACCACCTCCGGCCGGCCAACCACCTCCTATTTCTGGCCACCACCTCAACGGAGGTGGTGGTGGCATTGGCCGGCCGGAAAGAGATGCAGGTGGCCAGGAAATCACCCCGCAAAGAGGCCCAGGATGGGCCGTCGCGAGCCATCCAACGTTCGGGAATGATGATGGAGAGCCGTCGGGTCTTTTTATTTACGTTTATGATTATATCATTTGATTCATCGAGCACCGCAAGAAGTTCGTCGAACGAGAAGTTCGTCGAATGAGATTGTTCGTCGAACGAAATATTTCGTCAAACGGGAGTAGAAGTTCATCGAACGAATCTGTTAGTCGAACGCTGATATAAGTTAATTTAGTCGAGCGTTGTTATACGTTAAATTAGTCGAACGCAGATACTTAAGAAATTGGTCGAACGCAGAGTTGTTCGACTTTCGTCGAACGCAGACTTGATCTGCTTTCGTCGAACGCAGAATTGATCGGCTTTCGTCGAACGCAGTTTGCTCTGCTTTCGTCGAGCGCAGTTTAAATTTCGTTGAACTCAGTAACAGTTATTTAATTAATTGTTTTCAAGATTTCTGTCATATATTTTGATGTACTTAGATTTATTTGTTAAAAATACTTAGGCCCCTCTACAGAAACAGTGGTCAACACCAAAGTTGTAGCCCTTAGGGTTACTTTATTTCAAAATTTATTTCACCCCAAAAGGATTTCTGTAGCTCCTTGTAGGTCCATTTTAGTGGGGCTGGTCCCTAGTGTAGGACAACCACCAATTCTTGAATAACTCTTGATTGGGAAATGATATGGACTTGAGATTTGAAACATAGTGTACTTATACCTACACACACATCATATCCAAAGATGAGATTTTTAGGAAAACCTTTTTTTAAGGTTTTTGAAATAATTTCATAAATCATCTAATAATTAATTAGTGGGTTAAATGACCTCCAAGTTTTGGTGGGTGCTCCTTAGGGTTACTGTATGACCTTGGTAAATTTATCAGCCCAATTGGGACTGATTTGTTTGAGTATTTTGTAAACCCAAGTTAGGACAAATAGGGTCAAAATTAGGGCATGATGTTTACCTTGGGGTATGGTGGTCAAAACTCATCACCATGTAGTGAAACCTTGGTAACTGGTTTAGTATTACCTAAAGAATCCCCATGAGTGATTTGGGGTGGTGTGGAGGTGGATAAGCCCTAGAATACTAGTTTAATTCCTAGGTGTGCATTTGGAGCCTTGTGAAGGCCATGTGGTCAAAAGTTCCTGGTTGGATTTGAAATTTGGTGGAAAGATTCATAGAGTGTAATTAGGCACTGGGTAATTTTATAAGAATTTTAGGAGCCTATATTCCCTTTGGATTAGGACATAACCCTTTTAGGGAAACTTATTATTAGACACATTTACATTCTTAAAAAGTCTTGGATGATGATGAGACTTTGGTTGTGCCATTATAGTCATGATTTAGACCTCTGGTAATTTTTGTGAATTTTATTAAATAATTTAATCAGCACTTCTTTCTCATGGCACTTGTTTTGATTTAAAGTTAAGAAAAATATTTGAGGGCCCAAAACTCTTTGCTAAATTGTGACAATTGGTGATAGGCCCTTCCTGGACATTATGAACATTTGTAAATTTTTATAGAATTTTTTAGGACTTAAATTAGTAGGCTACTTCACAGTTTATTGAATTTGAGGTTTTTTTATTTAATTATTTTAGTGAGAAAATGATATTCTTAAATCCTGAAACTTAGTCAGTAGAATTTTATTGTGAATACCAGAGCTTGGTAATTTTCCCATAATTTTAGTGTTGATCTTTTTGGTAGTTCCTTCTTAAAACTATGATTTTGGATAGAAGTTAAATAATTAAATTAGAGGAGAATTTCTTACTGTAAAAATATGATATGCTGTTTCTGGTGTTATTTAGCCACCATAGAATTATCATAAATTTTGTAAAGCCATATCATAAGATTTACTTATAGTTCATGTTCATTTTCATGCTTGGCAGATGTTTGGAGAAAATAAAATAAATATTAATTAATTAGAGAAAAATATGATTCTCTGGAATTAGTTTTATAACATCATGATAGACCTCCAATAAATAGCTTGGGTCTGTTGGATGAGAATTTGGAGTACCTCTATTTGTGAGCTTCATATAATTAGTTTGGTCTGCGTATAGTAAAACTGTGAAACTTAGGTTTTTAGTAACCTACTAGGTGGAAATGTTGTGCAGATGGTGCACATGGGTTGATTAGATAATTGTGAGTCCACCCAAGGAAGTGTATGTGAGGAAAGTGTCTTGGTGGGTTAAGAGTAGGGTTGTCTTGGGGATTGACGAAAGATCGTCTTTCCCCTGGTGTGTCTTAAAGCACTTAGGTCTAACTCAAGTGAAACGGTAGAAGGGAATTCTTAAGGGTAGATACCTATAACAATAAGTATCTTGAGAAAGGGAACTTGGGGTGTCAACCCATTACAGCTCCTAGTACCATAGCGAGCCCCTTACAGGGTAACCCGCAGAAAGTCCAAGGTTAACCATAAGTCATAGGAGTATTGAAGATGCTCAAGAGTAACAAATAACACATTCACTCACACTTCGTTGTCTCAGGAGTTTGGTTGGTTTGGTGCCCCGAGATGTAGGCTCAGTGCTGGTAGGTGCGGATTGTTGATCCGGAGAGTTTGTGACTCAGTGTGGTTCTTCATTGGGCAAGTTAAGCCCAGGTGGTTTATGTTGGAGTTTGTAGATAGATAGTAGAACATGCTGCATGTGCACAAGGTGGTGGGTCCTTAGTGTCGATAGTTGTTGCACCGACGTTGATACTCAGGCTCGGCAAGTGTGGAATTTGCACTTAGCCATAAAAGTCTGGTGGTCCAGCCAGTAAGAGTACGCAGATGCTCCGCGGTTTTGCGTTGAGGCGTACGATAGGTCTAGGTTAGGTAGTGCATATACCAACTTAGAGGTGGACGAGGCCCAACCCACCGCTTTCGTTTGCCACTACAGGAGTATCCTGGGAGTCTTGCTAGCTCCAAAAAGGGGGAACTAAAGGTCTGTGCGCACAGAGTCGAAGTGGGTGAGTTGCACTTGTATGAACATAGCATAACTGCATACATTGCCTGTCATAGCATAAACATTGCATTTCAACCCCTACCCCTATCGTATAAGTCGGTTATGGGACTTCTTATACGATAGGCCTTGCTAAACGACCCCTAGGTCTATAGGTTTGTGTGAGCATTCCTATAAATCTATGGTTACTTTTCTATTACTATTGTCTTTACTTACTGCACTTTATTTACTCCTTACCTGCTCTTACTATGCTTTATTACCCGTTTCGTTTATGTATATATACTTGAGTAGTGGTAGAACACTTCCTGTAGAATATACCCTGTCATCTGCTTTTGCTATTACCCCTTGTTTGTCATCCGCTTCATCCTTTCCGCTCGGTGCCTAGGAGTCACCGGGGGAGGGGTGGGGGATTGGCTTAGTCTTTTGACTAACAGTCGGTGGACCTTATCTTTTTAGGAGACCGCGATGATGGAGCGGCACCAGAGGCCGGTGCAGATGGAGGTGGGGCAATCTAGCATGGGAGCACCGATGACAGGATCCATGAGTGGCTATTAGTTCTAGTTATTTTGCTTCCGCGAGTGAATTTGTAGTGAGGCTTGATGTATCGGGCAGGAGCCCTTGTTATCTCTTTCCTTATTTCAGTTACATTTATGTGGACATCTCTTCGTGGATGTATTACTTTTCTATGTGATGTGGACTTGGCTTTCTTTTAGCTTATTTCTTCTTTGCTTCTTCGTGATCGATTTGGCCGACAGTATCGACGTTTTGTAGTGGCGACCTCCCCGAGCGAGGGTGTCACCACAAAGCGACGGTTATTGGCCTAAGACCCGGTTGTTTGGAAAAAAAAGGGTCTTACAAGTGGTATCAGAGGAAATCTCGATCCGAAGAAAAGAAGTCCACAAACCCTTGGCCACCCCGCGCGAGCTTAGTTTGAGGACAAACTAGCAGCGGAAGCAATGGTGTGCCCATAAGGGAAATCACATGAAAAGGTCCACTTATAACTGATCATTCTTTAGCTAAGTTCCTTACGAGTGTAATTTTCTTGTACAACCCACGGCGAACCCTACACCGCAGCATGGAGTCCCACCGACTCCAGACATCGTCCCACCACCACCGGCTCCTACCCCGTTCCAGCAGACAGAGTTGGGAAAGACACTGACTGCCATTCTGGAGACTTTCAGGGCACAACAGCCACCGGCTCCTCAGCAAAACCCTGGGGCCAACTGACTGAGCATCTTCAGAGGTATCTCCCCGCCATCATACATCGGGACGGAGACCGTTGTGAGGACTGAGGAGTGGGTAGATATCATGGAGGAGATGTTGATAGGGATCGAGTGCCCGACAGACATGGAGGTGCCACTGGTGGTTTCTTGCTTGGAGTCTCATGCTAAGAGGTGGTGGAAGAGGTTCCTGGTTACATCTTATCCGGGACTGGAGGCTGCGGACGTTTCGTGGGAGGATTTTAAGGCGATAATGCTGGAGCATTTTGTGTCGCAGTCTGCGAGAGACGAGCTGGAGGATAGGTTTTTGCAGTTGAGGCAAGGGAGCAGGATGGTTCTGGAGTATCACCGGGAGTTTACCCATCTATCCAGGTTTGCGGTTTCGTATCAGCTGAATGACGCAGGATTTGCAAAGAGGTTCTACAAGGGCCTCCGTGATAAGCTGAGGCAGGCCCTCCTCTTTGTCTCCGATGGCAACATGACAAAGATTCTAGAGATGGCCAAGAAGCTGGAGATAGACCAGCAAGCTGTTCGTGGGAGAAAGAAACCGATGGAAGATCAGGGACGAGGAGGCAGAAGGGATCAGCCGAGAGGCAGGAGCAGAGAGAGGAGGTAGTGTTGGCTCCTCAGCCTCTACAGATGCGGGAGATGCCAAGGATTGGATGAGGTGGACCACCGCCGGAGTGCTACCACTGCCGCCAGATTGGCCATATCAAGAGAAACAGCCCTTAGAGGAATGCTCCACCGGCACTACGGGCAGCACCACAGGGCCAGCATTTCGGGGGCCGAGGACGTGGACGAGGTCGTGGATTTCAGGGCGACAACCAGAGACAGTACAGGGAGCAGGCATACGCCCTAGACTTGGCAAGGCCACGGGACGCAGCAAGGGTCATCGCAGGTACTTTGATGCATTTCTTTAAATTATTTGTACCTTATAAATTTCAATTTTACCTTAGCATTGAACCAAACAACAAAACCCTCAGGTTTTGTACGCGTTTATGGCAAACCCGCGTTTACCTTGTTCGATACGGGTGCCTCGCACTCGTTCGTCTCCGCTAAGTTTATCGAGGACCTAGACCAAGTCCAACACTTCCGGAGTGATTACAGGAGGGTGCGATTCCCGGACGAATCAGAGGTTCTAACAAATGCCACGTGCATCATGAGGGTGGAGATTGGAGGAAGCATGTTCGAGGCCCCGGCAACTGTGTTGAAGATGAAAGACTACGACCTGATCCTAGGCATGAGTTGGTTGTTCGGGATCCAGGCAAGGATTGACTGACCGACAAGGAGGATCGTTCTTAAGCACGAAGACGGTGAAGTAGTTTTTGAAGGTACTCAACCCACCTCTCGTCCCTTCTTATCATCTATTCAGGCCGTCAAGGCCTGCCTGTAGGGAGACGAGGTATATCAGGTGCTCTTCGAGGCGACTGAAGTCAAGGACTCAGTGTCCAAAGCTCGTTATCGAATGGCCCCGAAGGAGTTGGTAGAGTTTCGGAGCCAGCTGTAGGAGCTGGTGGAAGCTGGGTTCGTTAGGCCGAGTTCCTCACCCTGCGGAGCTCCGGTGTTGTTCGTGAAGAAGAAGGATGGCACGCTCAGATTGTGCATCGACTACAGAGCTCTGAATAGGCTGACGGTGCGGAACATGTACCCTCTGCCAAGGATCGACGAGTTGTTTGACCAGCTAGAGGGAGCCCACTGCTTCTCGAAGCTGGATCTGAGATCAGGATATTATCAGCTGAGGATCCAGGAGGAGGATATCCCGAAGACGGCTTTCAGCAGCCGATATGGATTGTATGAATTCACTATGATGCCGTTCGGGCTCACAAATGCACCATCTGCATTTATGAGTCTGATGAACCGGGTGTTTGAGCCTTATCTCGACATCTTCGTCATTGTGTTCATTGACGACATCCTCATTTACTCGAGGACGGAGGAGGAGCATGCACGACATCTGGCACTAACCTTGGAGAAGTTTCGGGAGCACCATCTGTATGCGAAGTTCAGCAAGTGTCAGTTTTGGTTGAAGGAGGTGATCTTCCTAGGCCATATTATCAGTGGAGCTGGTCTAGCAGTGGATCCTGCAAAGATTCAGGCAGTACGGGATTGGCCGCCGCTGAAGACGGCCACCGATGTGAGGAGTTTCTTGGGACTTGCCGGCTACTACTGGAAGTTCGTTCAGGGGTTTTCTCAGATAGCCCTCCCGCTCACATCCCCGACAAAGAAGGATGCTACTTTTACATGGACGTTGCGGTTTGAGGCAGCCTTCCAGGAACTGAAGGGTCGGCTGACTTCAGCTCCCATTCTTGCCGTGCCATTCGGGAGGGAAGGGTTCCAGGTGTATACGGATGCGTCATATCAGGGGATGGGTGCCGTCCTAATGCAGAATGGGCATGTTATAGCTTATGCCTCCTGCCAGTTGAAGAATCATGAGCGGAACTACCCGGTGCATGACTTGGAGATGGGAGCAGTCGTATTCGCTCTCAAGATCTGGCGACACTACCTTTATGGTGTCCACTGCGACATATTTTCAGATCACAAGAACCTGAAGTATGTAGATATGCAGAAGGAGCTGAATATCCGGCAGAGGCGATGGGTGGAGTTCTTATCAGACTATCAGTACACGATGCATTACCACCCAGGGAAGGCGAATGT
The DNA here is from genome assembly GCA_033032865.1 of Dactylorhiza incarnata. NCBI lineage: Eukaryota > Viridiplantae > Streptophyta > Magnoliopsida > Asparagales > Orchidaceae > Dactylorhiza > Dactylorhiza incarnata. Next base: position 9,226,466 of record JAWHQI010000009.1, on the reverse strand, counting down.
GGTAGCAGACGCACTGAGCCGGAGAGCTACCGCGTTAGGAGCAGAGCCTAAGTTGATGGCCATGGAGTTAGTACGGATGTTCGACGACATGCAGATCTCTCTAGTATCTGAAGATGATCCGGAGCTGTACGAAGAGTACTTAGAAGCGATGGGTGCCACTTACGACATTCGAGACCGCATCAGGGATGGGCAGAAGCAGGATGCCAAGTTGGAGCCGATTTTCAGAGCCTTAGAGGCAGGCTCAGCCGGAGATTATTCGCTGAAGGACGGCCTGTTGAGTTTTAGAGGCCGAGTGTATATACCGGCAGGGGGCCGGATTCGGGAAGATATTATGTCAGAGGCTCATTGCAGCAGGTATTCCGTGCACCCGGGCATTAGCAAGATGACTGCAGATTTGAAGAGGACCATGTATTGGCCAGGCATGAAGAAAGACAACCTATATTTTGTGACCCACTGCGAGGCTTGCCAACTCGTGAAGGCGGTGTGCCGAAACCCAGCAGGATTATTGCAGCCACTTCCGGTGCCAGAGTGAAAGTTTGACGACATCGCTATGGACTTTATATACGGCCTTCCCCGATCTCGTATGGGAAATGACTCGATTTGGGTGATCGTCGACAGGTTGACGAATGTGGCCAGATTTATTCCGATCAGGAAGGACGAGTTGGTCGGTGTTTTGGTGCGAAGATTCGTGGAGCAGTTTGTTCGATACCATGGTGTGCCGAGGACTATCGTGTCGGATCGGGATGGGTGATTCACGTCGAGGGAGTGGAGAGCAGTGCAGGCCTATCTGGGCACCCAGTTGAGTTTTAGTACAACATTTCACCCTCAGCCAGACGGGCAAACAGAGCGTACCAGCCGGACCCTAGAGGATCTTCTACGTCTTTGCATTCTTGACCGCGGGGAGCCATGGGAGAGACTGTTGCCATTAGTTGAGTTCTCATACAACAACAGTCATCAGGCTAGTATAGGCAGGGCACCTTATGAGGCATTATATGGACGGAGATGCAGAACACCATTGTCTTGGTTTTAGGATGAGGATCCCAAGGCACTTGGCTCGGAGTTCGTGGAGGACACGGAGGCTTAGGTGAGGCTAACTCGAGATAGGATGATGGAGGCCCAGAGCAGGCAGGCCAAGTATTACGATGCGCGTCATCGTATGGTGGAGTTCCAGGTGGGAGACCGGGTTTTCTTGAAGATATGTCCGATGCATGGAGTCTCGCGGGTTCGCGGGCGGAAGAAGCTCAGTCCGAGGTATATGGGACCTTATAGGATCCTAGAGCGGATCGGTCCCCTAGCTTACAGATTGGAGCTACCGCCGGAGTTGGAGGGACTGCACGACGTTTTCCAAGTCTCCTCACTTAGGAAGGCTCTACTTCGGCCAGAGCAGCAGGTTGCTACTTCAGAGGGGCCAGTAGCTACTGATCGGTCGGTTCACCTGGAGCCGGTTCGGATAGACGATACGGAGTTACGAGTCTTACGGCGCAAGAAGGTTCCGCTGGTCAAGGTTCTATGGAGGAATCATGGACAGGAGGAGCATACTTGGGAGCCACTGGACTTGATGCAGCAAAAGTACCCGCAGCTTTTTACGACAGGTATAATTTAATTTTTCCGGGATGTTACTTTTTCATCCTAGCAGTAGAAACCCCCCTCGGGCTTAACCTGAATTTCGAGGACGAAATTTTTATTTTTATGTATTGGGATTTGTAACATCCCTCAAACAACTAGACCCCTAAGTTCGTTTTGTCATGACTAGGTCATAACAAGACCATAGGAAAAGCTCAAGACCTTGTGAATATAGGTGAGAAGGAGAAAACCCAAGTGGTCTGCAAATAACAATTTTCAGATACCAAGCTTAGGGTTGGACTTTAGGACCCCACCTTGAACCTTGACCCCACAATAGCATCCCTAACCCATTAGAGGTCTCCTTGAAGCACCAGTGACCCATTGGGGTCAACCTAAGAGGCCAATTTGACTAAAGTCAACCTTAACCCTAGATTGGTCAAACTAGCTCAATTAAGATCAATTGGCCCCCACCATGCCAAATTGACCATTCCCCTACCCTTGTATGGGTACTAGGGTCCTAAGGGACCAAAAATCCCCATCATGGGGCCTTCAATTTGACCAAATTGCCCTAAATCCTAATTTGGTCAAAGTGCCCTAATAAAGGGCAATTCACCCTCACCTTGTCAAATTGACCCCACCTATACCTTCCTAACCCTTGGGGGAAGCCAATGGAGCTCAATTCACCCTTTGGGGTCAACCCAATTGGTCAATTTGATCAAAGTCAAACTCAAGCTTAATTTAGGTCAACATACCCCAATTTAACCTAATCTAGCCCAATCCACTTGGGCTAGACCCAATTAAGGTGGTCCACCAACTAATGGTGTTTGAATGCTGCTGAGGTGGCCATTTAATTTGGAGAGAGTCGGATAGGAGAGAGAAAAGGGAGGTTTCTCCCAAATCGGAGAGAGAGAAAGAGAGCTTTTATGGTGATTAGATGCAATTGATCCTTCATATTCCTCCCAATTGGTGTGCATTCATCTCCCCCCTTCAGTTACCCACGAATTTCTGGAGTTTTTCATGGCCAAGGGGGCTGTTTCAGAGAGAATTTAGCTGTAACCGAAATTTGGTTAATGGCCATTAATGGCTTTTGGAGATAAAGCCATCTTAGTCGAATGAAACTCCTCCCATTTCCTTCAGAGCTCAGAGAGAAAGAGATCCCCCTTTTTCCCAGTGAATTTTGTGCAGAGAAATCCTAGATTAGCATGGCATCAAAAGCTCCAGCACCAACAATGGCAACTCGCCGGAACTCACGTCGCCAAGCCCCTGCTCAGGTCTGATCCTCTTCTCCTCCCTTGGTGCTAGATCTCTTCAATTTTTCGGGGCTTGATCCGAGCACTATAGGGCTTGGATTGTGCTTCCGAAAGGGTGCGTTTCGTACCCATTTTTCCTCCCTCAAAAACCGGATCCGACCACCTCCGGTCGGCCAACCACCTTCTATCGCCGGCCACCACCTCAATGGAGGTGGTGGTGGCATTGGCCGACCATAAAGAGACGCAGGTGGCCGGGAAATCACCCCGCAAAGAGGCCCAGGACAGGCCGTCGCGAGCTGTCCAATGTTCGAGGACGTTGATGGAGAGCCGTCAGATCTTTTTATTTATGTTTATGATTATATCATTTGATTCGTCGAGCGCCGCAAGAAGTTCGTCGAACGAGATAGTTCGTCGAACGAGAAGTTTGTCGAACGAGAAGTTCATCGAACGAGATAGTTCATCGAACAAAATATTTCATCGAACGGGATTAGAAGTTCGTCGAATGAATCTATTAGTCGAACGCTGATATAAGTTAATTTAGTCGAGCGCTCTTATACGTTAAATTAATCGAACGCAGATACTTAAGAAATTAGTCGAACGCAGAGTTGTTCAACTTTCGTCTAACGCAGACTTGATCTGCTTTCGTCGAACCCAGAATTGATCGGCTTTCGTCGAACGCAGTTTGCTCTGCTTTCGTCGAGCGCAGTTTAAATTTCGTCGAACTCAGTAACAATTATTTAATTAATTGTTTTCAAGATTTCTCTCATATATTTTGATGTACTTAGATTTAATTGTTAAAAATACTTAGGCCCCTCTACAGAAAAAGTGGTCAACACCAAAGTTGTAGCCCTTAGGGTCTACTTTATTTCAAAATTTATTTCACCCCAAAAGGAGTTCTGTAGCTCCTTGCAGGTCCATTTTAGTGGGGTTGATCCCTATTGTAGGACAACCACCAATTCTTGAATAACTTTTGATTGGGAAATGATATGGACTTGAGAATTGAAACATAGTCTACTTATACCTACACACACATCATATCCAAAGATGAGATTTTTAGGAGATCCTTTTTCTAAGGTTTTTGAAATAATTTCATAAATCATCTAATAATTAATTAGTGGGTTAAATGACCTTCAATGCCCTCCAAGTTTTGGTGGGTGCTCCTTAGGGTTACTGTATGACCTTGGTAATATTATCAGCCCAATTGGGACTAATTTATTTGAGTATTTTGTAAACCCATGTTAGGACAAATAGGGTCAAAATTAGGGCATGATGTTTACCTTGGGGTATGGTGGTCAAAACTCATCACCATGTAGTGAAACCTTGGTAACTGGTTTAGTATCACCTAAAGAATCCCCATGAGTGATTTGGGGTGGTGTGGAGGTGGATAAGCCCTAGATTACTAGTTTAATTCCTAGGTGTGCATTAAGAGCCTTGTGAAGGCCATGTGGTCAAAAGTCCCTGGTTGGTTTTGAAATTAGGAGGAAAGATTCATAGAGTATAATTAGGCACTGGGTAATTTTATAAGAATTTTAGGAGCCTATATTCCCATTGGATTAGGACATAACCCCTTTAGGGAAACTTATTATTAGACACATTTACATGCTTAAAAAGTCTTGGATGATGATGAGACTTTGGTTGTGCCATTATAGTCATGATTTAGACCTCTGGTAATTTTTGTGAATTTTATTAAATAATTTAATCAACACTTCTTTCTCAAGGCACTTGTTTTGATTTAAACTTAAGGAAAATATTTGAGGGCCAAAAACTCTTTGTTAAATTGTGAAAATTAGTGATGGGCCCTTCCTGGACATTAGGAACCTCTGTAAATGTTTATAGAATTTTTGAGGGCTTAAATCAGTAGGCTACTTCACAGTTCATTGAATTTGATGTTTTCTTAATTTAATTATTTTAGTGAGAAAATGATATTCTTAAATCCTGAAACTTAGTCAATAGCCTTTTCTGGTGAATACCAGAGCTTGGTATTTTTCCCATAATTTTAGTGTTGATCTATTTGGTAGTTCCTTCTTAAAACTATGATTTTGGATAGAAGTTAAATAATTAAATTAGATGAGAATTTCTTACTGTAAAAATATGATATGTTGTTTCTGGTTTTATTTAGCCACCATAGAATTATCATAAATTTTTGAAAGCAATATCATAAGATTTACTTATAGTTCATGTTCATTTTCATGCTTGGCAGATGTTTGGAGAAAATAAAATAAATATTAATTAATTAGAGAAAAATATGATTCTCTGGAATTAGTCTTATAACACCGTGATAGACCTCCAGTAAATAGCTTGGTTCAGTTGGATGAGAATTTGGAGTACCTCTATTTGTGAGCTTCATATAATTAGTTTGGTCAGCTTATAGTAAAACTGCGAAACTTAGGTTTGTAGTAACTTACTAGGTGGAAATGTTGTACAGATGGTGCACATGGGTTGATTAGATAATTGTGAGTCCACCCAAGGAAGTGTATGTGAGGAAAGTGTCTTGGTGGGTTAAGAGTAGGGTTGTCCTGGGGATTGACGAAAGATCGTCTTTCCCCTGGTGTGTCCTAAAGCACTTAGGTCTAACTCAAGTGTAACGGTAGAAAGGAATTCATAAGGGTAGATACCTATAACAGTAAGTATCTTGAGAAAGGGAACTTGGGGTGTCAACCCATTACAGTTTCTAGTACCGTAGCGAGCCCCTTACAGGGTAACCCGCGGAAAGTCCAAGGTTAACCATAAGTCGTAGGAGTATAGAGGATGCTCAAGACTAACAAATAACACATTCACTCACACTCCGTTGTCTCGGGAGTTTGGTTGGTTTGGTGCCCCGAGTTGTAGGCTCGGTGGTGGTAGGTGCGGATTGTTGATCCGGAGAGTTTGTGACTCAGTGTGGTTCTTGGTTGGGCAAGTTAAGCCCATGGTGGTTTATGGTGGAGTTTGTAGATAGATAGTAGAACATGTTGCATGTGCACAAGGCGGTGGGTGCTTAGTGTCGATAGTTGTTGCACCGACGTTGATACTCGGGCTCGGCAAGTGTGGAATTTGCACTTTGCCATAAAAGTCTGGTGGTCCAGCCAGTAAGAGTACGTAGATGCTCCGCGGTTTTGCATTGAGGCGTACGATAGGTCTAGGTTAGGTAGTGCATATACCAAACCTAGAGGTGGGCGAGGCCCAACCCACCGCTTCCATATTCCACTACGGGAGTATCCTGGGAGTCTTGCTAGCTCCAAAAAGGGGGAACTAAAGGTCTGTGCGCACAGAGTCGAAGTGGGTGAGTTGCACTTGTATGAAAATAGCATAACTGCATACATTGACTGTCATAGCATAAACATTGCATTTCAACCCCTACCACTATCATTTTGAGGACAATCTAGCTGCGGAAGCAATGGTGTGCCCATAAGGGAAATCACATGAAAAGGTCCATGTTGAAATTGTTGAAGTAGTAAAGAAGGGAGTCCGGCCGGTCTGGAGGCTGGAGACCGCAGAGACCGCGCGGTCTGCGCTGGTGCTCTGGCAGTTTGGTTCTGCGGTCTCTCCCTGCTTGTTCGTTCTGGCGATCTGCTGTGATCGGCCAGTTTGTTCCCTGGTTTGGTCGCTAGTTCTAGCGACCTGCTGCGGGCTCTCCCAGTCTTGCTACTAGGCAGTCTGTTCAGTATGTTCTGGCGACTTGACTCAAGTTGGCCAGATGTTCGTCCTTGTCTTGGCGATCTGAGGAAGGATGATCCTGTGTCTGCGTGGCTTGTGCGCGGCTTGCTGCTGACTTCGGTCTTGGACTGAATCTTGTCCAAGTGTTGTGTTCACGCGGTCTGCATTATGAGACCGTTCGCGATCTGACGGGTGGTGATTGTATCTCTTCTGTGTGGTGACGACATCCGTCTACTCGCCTATAAATAGAGGTGCAGGGCCCGTCATTCCTAACAAGAATTGTAAGAACAAAAGCCCTGATTGTTTCTTGCGGCCTCAAGTTTGAAGTCGCGCGATCTCGGAAGTGAGCTAACCGGTTGTTGTGTTCGCAGGTTTGCGGTCAGCAGGTTGCGGTCTCCTTCCTTGGTGATTTCCGGTGGCTTGAATAAATAGTTCGTCTGCGGTCTGATCAGGCGACCTTCAGCGGTTAGGCGATCAGAATTGCAGTCTGGCGACAACTTTAGTTCTTTCAATTCAATAAGCTTCAGTTCGTACGGTCTGGGATTGCGGTCTGGCAGTGCAGGTTGTCTGCTTCTGTTCGCGTGGTCTCAAGGTGTTTCTGCGGTCTGACTGTGCAAGCAGTCTGGAAGTACAGCAGAGCAAGCCGGGCGACTTGAGCCTCTTTGCGGTCTGTGCGGTCTCTGCTTTGGCAGATCGCCAGTTTCAGTTTTGGTGTGTTTTTTGTTCTTCTCATCTCCGTGATTCTTATGAATCATGTCTCGCCATGTATACCTCGAAGTGTAAAGCAGTTCTGTCTCAATAAAGATTTCTTGTGTTGCTGTTTTGGCATTGTGGTTGTTTGGTTATAACTCTTGTTGATACAACTCCAGCTTACTCTTAAACGGTCTTTCAAAAATTTTAACATGGTATCAGAGCTAGGTTTCTGGAGCGGATAAGCAGTGATCAACTAGAGTTGCCATCGTCTTTGTGAAGAAGAGACCACTTAGATTGCCATGGAAGGTGGATACGCAAGAGGTTTTTGTTGGAACATGGTCTTCCGCATCTCCTAGGTTTGAGAATAACAAATCCTATGTGTATTTGATCTTGTGTGTTCAAGTGTGCAGGTTAACATAGTCCATATGACTCAAGGAGTACTCATGATGACTTCCCCTAAAATTGAAGCCAAAATTCGAAAAGGCTCACTAGCGCCGGCGGTAGCGATAGCGCCCGGCGCTAGCGTTGATTAGCATGATTCCGGCTGTGTTTTTAGAAAGATCTAACGCCAGGCGGTAGCAGATAGCGCTGGCGGTAGCATAGCGCACAAGAGGCTTAGAGCAAAATGTTGCCGCGGATTGAAGATCCTGCCGCGCAAAACGTTTCCTAATCCGGGCTAGCGCCGGCGGTAGCGCTGCGCCGGCAGTAGCGTGAAGGCTATAAATTGGATGCTTTGGCTCCGTCTTCTTCATCCTCCGACAATCCCAAACTCCAGAGCTTCGTGCCACAGCAGAGAGAGGAAGATTCAGAGTGATACTCCCACAAATCCATGAAGGCTTAAGGAGATCCGTGGAGAAGTTTTCAACACGCTTCATCATCGTGACGAAAGACCGCATCGACTACGATCATACTCTGCGTCTTCATCTACTTCTCCAAGAGATCCAAATAGAGGGAGTTTTTATATTATTGTCTTTTTCATTTCACATCTTTTCTTGTAATCGTTTAAGTGAAATCGCCTCGTGTTGGCGACTAGGTCTGGGGTAGGACTTAGGGCTAAAATTCTCCTCGGGTTGGCGACTAGATCTAGGCTAGGTCTAGGGGGTGCTCGAGGCCTTTCTGGGGATAGATTGGCTAGAGCGGCTTGAGGCCGTATCTGGGGAGAGATCGGCTAAAGCCAACCGGTTCGTGGGGTTACGAGTCGGTATAGAAAATGAAAAAGAGTTTTTATTATTCGCCTCCGATCTCTAGCGCCATTGAGATCAAGTTTTGTAAAACTTATTTAATATCAATAAAGCTTGTCTCTCTTTTTGTTTTACTTAACTTCTTGTTTTATTATTGCAATATTCCAAAGTTTTCTAAATATAATGTAAAGTTTTTGAAAACCCTTATTCACCCCCCTCTAAGGGCGCCTACCGATCCAACAAGTGGTATCATAGCGGTTTTATTCCAATCGGCTTAACAACCGGGAATAATGGCGTCTCATGATCTCGCTTCTACTAGTGGGGGAGATTTTTGTGAAGAGGAAAAATCACTTGCACAACCTTTATTTGAAGGGACAAATTATAAAGGATGGAAAATCTTAATTGAAAAATTTATTAAAACTTTAGACATCGAAGTTTGGAATTTAGCAATAGCAAGACCCGCAAATGAATCAAATAAAAAAGAACTTCAATTAAATGCAAAAGCTAAACACTATTTGTTTTGTGGTCTATCTAATGAAATTTTCAAATTGATATATTGTTTTTCAAGTGCATATAAAGTATGGCAATTTCTTGAAGAAATGTATGATTCTCCATCTACAGGTATGGAACAATCGCAAGAACCAGAGAATATGCAAGCGTGCACAAATCATCAAGAATGCCCTCCTCATGACGAATCAATGGAGCACACATCAAAGGAAAGAGATGAAGCAATCTTACTTTGGAAGAGGAGTGCCAAGAAGAAGACAAAGGAACATTATGTTCAAATCCTCCCTCATCCAAAAGCAATGTAAGGAAATCAAACTTCATCGCTTGTACTTCCATTTCTACTTTACAATTGCTACAAATTACAAAGCGCAAACTTAAGAAACTAAAAAATGCAAATTGCAAATTGCGCTTAGAAAATAAAAATTTAAAAGAAAAAGTTAAAGTAGTATCAAAATCTGATTTATCTAGCTTTACTCACGTCACTTCAATTGAAAATAAAAAACCTTATCTTGATTGCAATAATATTAAAGAAAAATTTAAGGAACTTGAAAAAGAAATTATCTTTGATAAATGATTGTGCTAAGTGTGAAGAATATAAAATTGAAATTAATGAGATGGATGAAACATTTGATGAATATAGAAACAACTATCAAGATCATATTGATTCAATTGTTTCCATTCTTAAAAATAGCACAATCACTTATAATAAAGCTAGACATAATTTAAAAATTAAATATGATGAATTAAAATAAAAAATCAACTTACTTATGAAAATTGTAAATACAAATTCACAAAATCAAACAATATCCAAAAGCAAGATGAATACAAATATGAATATCTTACTTAAACCTAATATTGGGAATAAGAAACAAAAAGCTTTTGGAAATCATAAACCAAGTCTTGAATGGAGACCAAAAAGCAAAAATGAAAACTTAAATGTAAGGATCCATTCATCACATTCTTTTCCCAACTTAAATTCAAATGAAAACAAATTTCCATTATATAATAAATTCAAGAGTAATGATTATGGAAATTTGAAAAACAAAAATTACATTTTTTCATGGTTCGAATGGAAACCCATACTTAAGAATGACACATTAATGTCAAACGAAAGGGCCCATTCAAACATATCTCCCCAAAAGAAAACACGATGTATTTGGGTACCCAAAGGAACCGTCACTCCCGATCCTCTTTGGATACCTAAATCTCTTATTCATTAGTATCCCATCATTTGCATGAAGTAGAAATCAATTAAAATGAAATACACAAATTTCTACTTCAGGATGTGCTTTAATGTATTTTCTATCTTTTTCTTTTTGTGTTCCTTTTAAACTATCATGCCATGGTCATCCTATATAGTATTGGAAATATGATTTTATCTAGCTTAATGAGTTTATAAATCATTTTTGATCAAAATTCAAAATCATATTTTTATTTTGATGACCTATCTTTTATTATTATAAATATCTTATATTATCCATATGAATCAAACTCTAAATTTGCTATAAGATATTTCAAATTAAATCTGGTTATTAGGCTATTAAGATTCTTAGCCTTCACCAACAAGTGGTTTAGTGAAATAACTTGATCTAAAAGAAAATTCAAGATTTAAATAAAAGCTCAACTTTCAATATGGGTGTCATTGTTCACAACAAAAAATTATATTGTGTTCTCTCCTTGATGTCAAACATGATCTAAACCATCACTATTGTTCACCTATCAAAAAATCACATATATATATTCAAAATTCTTAATTAAAGGAAAATCACTAAAATGTGTTGAAAGAAGTTATCTTCATAATGAATATTGAATTCACAAACAGCACCATGATCTAGTAATATCATTTGCTTAACATCTCTAAAATCATAATTCATATCAAGAATCATCTACAAACAACTATCATAACAATTGACATTATAATTGCTTACCATGGTTGGTGTTATGGTATATTATGTGTGTATTGTGATTTATTTCTAGTTTAGACCTTTGAATCAATTTGATATCAAATCAAATAGAATTGTCACTCCATTCTAGGTCTCTAAGTTGAAACACAATCAGACTTTGGCATAACATTAATCTCAAATTTATCGTACTAACATTGTCACCTAAAGAATATTTATATCTATGTTAGGTTTTATATGTCAGGGCATATCCATGTTACTATTTGCGTGAACATTACTCCTTGTTCACCGAAACCATGCATATTTGATTTGTTCAAACATGATATCTTGGGTTTTCATTTCCTATTTTTTTTTAAGTTATAAGCACAAGTCTTTAGAAAAGTCAAAATGAAAACATAAGTAAATATATCTCGTGCAATGATTATTTTGTCAAGTCATATAAGAAATCGCTAACGTTTCATGCAATTTGGACCATCCAAAACATCTCCTAAAAATCTGCAACTTCAGCATGGAACTACTATTGCGACACCTAATCAAGACCACCAATCAAAATTTCTAAAATCCTAAAAAATCGTTCACTGTCTCCGGCGCTAGCGCTACCGCAGGCGCTAGCGTCCATGTTCATTTTTCTGTATTTTTTAAATTTCTAAAAATCCCTTAAAATATATAAATCTATATTTTCTACTTAGTTTTGCACTTCTGTGTTTCTTTATTTTTTGAAAAACCAAATACAAAACAACAAAAAACAAATTACAAAAAATATGTTTTGGTTTTTTTTTCGCTTATGTTGTTTCCTTTATTTAAAGTTCATCTTTATGCAAAAATCAAATATAAAAATTACAAAAGCAAAAATTACAAAAATATGCTTTTATTTGTAAAAATCAACTACAAAAATATAAAACAAAACAAGAACAAGTATCAAAATTATTCTTCTGAACTTAACTTTTCTATGTATCTTGCGAAAGGGTGATTTGGGCTATCATCCCATCATATCACCTAGTACCGGGCGAACCTCTCACAAGGTAGTCCTCGGGAAGTCCAAGATCAATTTTATGAGTTCAAACTTTAAATAAAAATTACTCTTTAAAAATATCAAAAATATTGTATGAACTTCATTGAAAATCAAGCATGATGTAATCTATTGTTTAGAACTTCTATAATGTTACAATTTATCTTTTCAAACTACTTTGAACATTGCTTTCATCATGCTCTGATATATCTATTAATATGTGCATCAATTATTGTGAAAAAGTTGTGTAGAACTAAGATTAGCATGCCTCTAAGTATGAGTAAATGTTTTATGTTTGATAATGATCTTTATTCACTCACTTTTTGGCATTGTCTACATATGTGTTTAATCTAAGAATGCTTGTGTATGTTTTGTGATAGTACAATGAATTAAAATTGCACAAGTATCTTACCTACACAACCTTTATTTGCACTTTTACAAATTAAGAAAAGTGGTTATCTTTCTTATAAATTATATTGGTTTGCAAAACAAGTGTATTCGAAGAACTTTGCACAAAACAAAAATCATGAAATAATTTAACAAAGTTATCTCCACCAAGCACTACTTGAACCTCCTGATAAGTCTTAATAAGCATTGTGAGGTTGAGCACCTTGGAAAGAATAATAAAGTGCCTTGTGCAAATCAAATCTTTCTTTTAAAAATAAGACAAACCACTTTCTCTTAAGTACACCGGATCACTAGTCTCAAAATTCAAAATAAAATATGTGATCCCCCAAGCACTACTTTGCACCCTGATAAGTCTTGATGAGCATTGTGTGTGCAAAGCACCTTGGTAGTTGTACATTTTTTTTGTGCATTAAAGTGTGTGGAAGTAATCTTATTTGTGTTTTATTGTGCTTCTTACTTTACATATTACTTGTATTTTTGATTAAAACATTTGTTTGCTCTCTTCAAAAATACACTTATGTGCACATCATTATCTTCCATAACACTTCTTCTCATGAGTATTGGATCCTAATGCTAATTCTATATTACTTTTTATTTATGAAATGCACTTGATAACCTATCATGCTTTCTACATTGTTTGGTATGACTTGAAATTGTGAATTGAAATAACATTGTAGTAATCTCTTTGTGATTGTATTATTTCATGCTTGGTTATTTTTGTCAACCATTAAAGATTTTCATTGAAACATGATTTCATAAACATCTTCTTTTTTGAAATTAAACTCATATATCTTTTTATGGATTATTCTGGATTACAATAAGATGTTTCATTTATTTCTACAAGTCTTCCGCATCACCACCATATAACTTTTACCTTGCACTTTCATGCTTATATCAAGTCTTAAATCTCAATTTTTTTCTTAAAAACAAGTAGTAGACTTGCTTGGTAAATTTATATTAGTTATTCTAACACGCATATCATTTTTATGCTAAAAACTCTGATTTATTTCTCTGAAAACTTTCATGCTAAACACTCCTCCAACAAGTAAAATATTGCTTATAAAAACATCCTCTTCTTATTGAATTTCAAATCAAATTTTACCTCTTACTTGTAATTGCTAAAAGGATGTTGTTTCTTTATTCGAAAATGCTTCAACTCTTATCTTTATAAAAAGTTCACTTTGAAACTCAAAAACATCTCCTTTTTGAACTTAAACTCTTATTTAGTATTATGATGTTTCTTTTTTTCTTCCGCAATGCTCAAACTCTGATTCATTCATGAATATCAATATAGCTAAGAGTATTTTATTTTTAAATAAAAATCCATATGCTATGAAACTTCCCATTAGATTTAAATGCTTAATGTTTCCAATAATTGTTACCCATGACTTCATTTCTCACCATAGCGGGGGCGTAGGGTTGTAGACATTAGATAACCTTATCTAGTCATGTCTTGTCCTTAACCGGGGAGGGTTCCAGTGGGGCCTTGCGAGGCACTGGGGGGAAAGAGTGTTAGGTTAAGTGTGTGTCTAGTGTTTGCATATGGGACTAACACCCCAACCTATGGCTTGTTTACAGCTCCTCATGCCCATCCGTCACTTAGTACAGGGCTAGGGTGTAGACGTATTGTCTGGGTAGATTGGTTACTTGGAAATCACTATTTTTTATGCTTAAAACTCTTATATAAAGGGGAAATCACTACTTTTGCTCAAACTAAAAACTCTGATATATTTATACAAAATTATTCTAACAAGTGGCTCTAAAACTCCTTATCATTTCCTTCTCACTCAGAAGCTCGATCATGCCTTTATTATCCAACTTTTCTGTGGTGCATCCCTACCCACTTTTGCTAATAACAAAGGGGGAGAACTAACATGATAAAATGCAAAAGGGGGAGAACTAACATGATAAATATAATCCACTATCAAAATGCAAACCCAACATGATTGATTAAGTTGATAACATACATATTAGGGAAGCATTCACATTGGGGGAGCAATTCTAAATGCGAAAATCAATAATTATCCTAAAGTCATCACTCTCACACACACACAAGTATAGTCTCATCATGCTTATTTATTAATGCTTTGTTTTATCATTAATGGATTTGTTATTATCAAAAGGGGGAGTTTGTTGGAACATGGTCTTCCGCATCTCCTAAGTTTGAGAATAACAAATCCTATGTGTATTTGATCTTGTGTGTTCAAGTGTGCAGGTTAACATAGTCCATATGACTCAAGGAGTACTCATGATGACTGCCCCCAAAATAGAAGCCAAAATTCGAAAAGGCTCATTAGCGCCGGCGGTAGCGATAGCGTCTGGCGCTAGCGTTGATTAGCATGATTCCGGCTGTGTTTTTAGAAAGAGCAACGCCAGGCGGTAGCAGATAGCGCTGGCGGTAGCATAGCGAACAAGAGGCATGGAGCAAAATGTTGTCGCGGATTGAAGATCCTGTCGCACAAAACGTTTCCTAATCCGGGCTAGCGCCGGCGGTAGCGCTAGCGCCGGCGGTAGCGTGAAGGCTATAAATTGGATGCTTTGGCTCCGTCTTCTTCAACCTCCTATAATCCCAAACTCCAGAGCTTAGTGCCATAGCAGAGAGAGGAAAAATCAGAGTGATACTCCCACAAATCCATGAAGGCTTAAGGAGATCCGTGGAGAAGATTTCAACACGCTTCATCATCGTGACGAAAGACCGCATCGACTATGATCATACTCTGCGTCTTCGTCTACTTCTCCAAGAGATCCAAATAGAGGGAGTTTTTATATTATTGTCTTTTTCATTTCACATCTTTTCTTGTAATCATTTAAGTGAAATCGCCTCGTGTTGGCGACTAGGTCTGGGGTAGGACTTAGGGCTGAAATTCGCCTCGTGTTGGCGAGTAGATCTAGGCTAGAACTAGGGGGTGCTCGACGCCTTTCTGGGGATAGATTGGCTAGAGTGGCTTGAGGACGTATCTGGGGAGAGATCGGCTAAAGCCAACCGGTTCGTGGGGATAGGAGTCGGTATAGAAAATGAAAAAGAGTTTTTATTATTCGCCTCCGATCTCTAGCGCCATTGAGATAAAGTTTTGTAAAACTTATTTAATATCAATAAAGCTTGTCTCTCTTTTTGTTTTACTTGACTTCTTGTTTTATTATTGCAATATTCCAAAGTTTTCTAAATAAAATATAAAGTTTTTGAAAAACTTTATTCACCCCCCCCCTCTAAGGGCGCCGACCGATCCAACAGTCTTGTTATTGAACTCCTCACATCGACTAACTTTAAAAAATGGAAGTCATGTATGGAGAGTTACTTGCTTGACGAGGATCTATGGGAGGTAGTTGGAGGAGAAGACACACAAGAGGTGTTTCTAGCAGAAGATAATATGGCAGAGGTGAGACTTTGGAGGAGGACGAATGCTAAGGCAGAGTTCACTCTCAAGAGGGCTATCTCACCGGAGCTGTTTGATCACATCATCGGATGTAAATCTGCTGCTGAGATTTGGACATCCTTGGATGGGTTGTTCAATAAGAAGAATGTAGCGAGGCTACAATATCTTGAAAATGAGTTGGCGAAAGCCTTTCAAGGTGATCTTTCTATTTCCACCTTCTTTCTCAAAATGAAGAACCTCACGACAGAGATTTCTGCGTTGGACCCTGATGAGCCTATCTCTGAGGCAAAACTGAAGAGGCATATCATCCGCGGGTTGCGGAAGGAGTATCTTGCCTTTGTGACTTCAGTTCAGAGTTGGGCAAATCAACCGTCGTTATTAGAGCTGGAGAACCTTCTTGCTTCGCAAGAAAGTTTAGCAAGACAGATGGCAGGGGTTTCTATCTCCGGGGGATAAAGTGATATGATGTTCTCTGATAAGAAGAAGAAGAAGAAATGGGAGAAGAAGAAGCCGGGTCATGATGGACCCTCCACTTCAAGTCAGCAAGATAGAGGCTATGCCCCTAAGTCTGATGGGAAGAAGAAAGGAGAGGGACCGAGGTTCTTTAGATGCAATAAGACCGGGCACTTCAAGAAAGATTGCCGGGTGAATCTTCAGCCGGGACATGCAGTGGAGAAGGAGATGCCAAAGTCTGATGAAGTTGGATGGGGAGGAGCCTTTGTGTCTAATATAACGGGGATGCCCGTTAAGGCCTTGGCTTCCATCAACTATGATGAGGACTGAATTGTTGATTCAGGGTGTGGGCATCACCTCACCGGGGATGGATCAAAGTTCTCTTCTTTGGCACCTTACTCAGGTAACAATGATATCATTACGACTGATAATTCTATTCATCCAGTAGAACACGAAGGTGTTGTCTCTCTGAGCAGTGATAAGGGTCCACTCACATTGAGGAGTGTTTATCACGTGCCTGGTATGAAGAAAAATCTCTTCTCTGTGACCAATGCGGTCGACGCCGGTTATCACGTTCTGTTTGGCCCAACAAAAGTGAAGTTTCTCAAAACTCAACCGGAGATAAAGGGAGATGTTTTTCATGTCGGCAAGAGGGTGAAGTACTTGTTTGTTTTATCGACAATTACCTATGTTGATAAGATGAGGACCAATGATGGTGCGGCCATCTGGCATGAAAGGTTGGGGCATGTAGGCATGGACAAATTGAAGGCTATAGCGGTAAGGGGCCTTGTCAATGGCTTGCCTAGCTTGTCCTCCTGTGGAGACGGTCATGTCTACGAAGGATGTCAGTTTGGTAAGTCTCATCGACTTCCAATTGACAAATCACAAACAAGGTGCAAAGTGTCGTTGGAGTGCATCTACGGTGATTTGATGGGACCGACTGCCACCCCAAGCCTTGGAGGCAACAGATACATGTTGGTGTTGATTGACGATTACACCAGATATGTCTGGGTGTATTTTTTGAAAGAGAAGTCAGAAGCCTTTGCAAAATTTGTGGAGTTCAAGGAGCTGGATGAAGGCCGGCTAGGCCTGCGGGTTAAAAAACTTAAAACTGACAATGGTGGGGAGTTCACCTCTGGTGAGTTCTCAAGTTTTTGCAGGAAGCATGGCATCAGTAGAGAGCTTACTTGTGCCCATACTCCATAACAGAATGGCTTTGCCGAAAGGAAGATCCGTCATCTGATGGAAACTTGCAAATGTTGGCTTCATGCTAAGAGTATCCCAAAGTCCTTCTGGGCGGAGGGAATGTCTTGTGCAGCTTATGTCATCAACAGGTTGCCTTTAAGTCCTATCAATATGAAGACCCCTCACAAATTGATGTTCAAGGAGAAGCCGAGTGTTGCACACCTTCGGGTGTTCGGGTCAACCTGCTATGTGCATATTCCTGATGCTCTTCGGACAAAGCTAGATGCGAAAGCAAGGAAGCTAGTCTTTGTTGTGTATGATGAGCGGAAGAAGGGATGGAGATGCATGGATCCTGAGACACGGAGATCAGTGGTATCTCGGGATGTGGTGTTCGATGAAGTGACTTCCTACAAAGGGAGTTCAGGAGTTGAACTACCGGAAAGAAGGGTTGATGAAGCAGGGAAGGCTGCGGGAAGTCTTCAAGTGGAGTTGCCTGTTTCACCAGGAGCTCCAGCTGTGTCAAGCTCTGAGATGGAGGCTTCAAGTTCTGGAAGCAGGGGGAGCGATGCTCCAAGTTCGTCTCGAAGAGGAGCTTGCACAGAAGAAGCAGCTGAGGAGGTGGTTAGTCAGGAGCAACCTCTTAGGAGGTCGAAGAGGACTATTCAACCACCAGATCGATACACAGGAGGGAACATGGTGAACTTTGTTTCATGCTTCTTCGCTGGTCCCTTGGATGAGAGGGAGCCGTCGAGCTTTGAGAAGGCTAGAGGCGTGAAGGAGTGGGATATTGCTATGCAAGAAGAGATGGCAGTTCTCGAGAAGAATGAGACCTGGTCTCTTGTGCCCAAGCCCAAGGGCACCACTCCTGTGACATGCAAATGGGTCTACAAGCTCAAGAAGAAAGCTGACGGCAGTATCGAGCAGTACAAGGCTCGCCTTGTAGCTCATGGGTTCTCACAGCAGTACCGAGAAGATTATGATGAGACGTTCAGTATAGTGGCAAAGATGACTTTGGTTCGATTTGTTATTGCCTTGGCGGCTTCAAGTTGTTGGGAGATTTTGCAACCCGACGTGAAGAATGCCTTCTTATACGGCGATATTGACAAGGATATCTTCATGATCCAACCGCAAGGCTTCATCTCAAAGGAGTATCCGGACTACGTCTGTAAGTTGAAGAAGGCCCTGTATGGATTGAAGCAAGCGCCTCGAGCGTGGTACGGGAAGATTGCAGAGTATCTCTTATTCTGCGGATTCTTTGCTTCAGACTCTGATTCTAGCTTGTTCATCAAGAAGGAGGGGGTGCTTCGGGTGATTGTGCTGCTGTATGTGGATGACATGATTGTCACCGGGAACTCGAAGGAAGCTGTTGCAAGACTCAGGGCTGAGCTTGCTATCAGATTCGAGATGAAGGATCTGGGGGAGCTTCACCATTTCCTTGTACTCGAGGTCCAGAGGCGGGAGAGTGGAGTGCTCATTTCTCAGGAAGGATATGCGGAGCGAATCGTGAATCGATTCGGCATGGAGGAAGGGAAGAGAAGCTCTATACCTCTGGAGCAACATCATAAGCTTTGGAAGGATGAGGGAAGAGTTTTATCTGAACCGTTGGTGTTCCGAGCTCTGGTTGGGAGTTTGATCTACTTGACGATCACAAGGCCATATTTTGCTTATGCAGTTGGCAAAGTGAGTCGGTACATGGCGGAACCACGGAAACCTCGTATTCTGGCGGCAAAAGGCATCTTGAAGTATGTGAAGTCGACCTCTGATTTGGGTCTCCTATATAGGAGAGGGTCAAGCTTGGAGTTGGATGGTTTCATGGATGCTGATTATGGGGGAGACGTGGATGATCGGAGATCAATGTCTGGTTATGTCTTTATGACGGGCCCCACAGCTATCTCTTGGTGCAGTAAGAAGCAAGACTCGGTGTCTGTTTCTACCACGGAAGCGGAGTACATGGCTTCGGCCTTGGCAGCTCAGGAAGCCGTTTGGCTCAGGAGATTGGTGGAGGACGTTCATCAGGAGGTTCGAGGTCCCACCTTGCTACGCGGGGACAATGAGAGTGCTCTCAAGCTGGTTAACAATCCAGTCTGTCACGCGAGGACCAAACATATAGAGATTGAGTGTAACGCCCCGGGTCTTTCTTATAGTCTTTTAAGCGGGATTGCAGTTTGGCAATGTCTTAATTATTAAAATTTATCTTTTGCGTAGTGTTAATGCGAGAGGGCATTACAGTTTCGTGAGACTCGTCGTTCGCCAAGTTTGCGATAATCAGTATATAAATATGAATTTGAGATTTTATAAGCCTAGCATTAGTTAGAAGGTATGTTAATCAATATGTATTAGTTAATGTAAGCTAGTTATTAATTAATATACCTTAGTTACCATATATATATATCCGTAATTATACATATAAGTTATAAGTTAATTTATACCTTTTAACAACAACTATCCAGGATCGATTAACTGTTGATGTAGAATGCTTGGTTTTGTAGACAATTATATCTGTGTATTATTATATAAAGGTATATGTTAACTTATATATATATGCATATATCTAAGAATATATTTATGCGTATAGGGTTTTGAGTTGTTTAGGTTTGGGATGAATTTGATGTATATACCTGATGATATATATTATAAATATGTGTGTATATATCTGATAATGGAGTTATGTGTATATTTTCCCCCTCCCCCCCGATGGTTCCTGTTTTTTTCGAGTGAGAGGAGAGGCGAGCTTAGGGTTTCACCGGAAGCGATGGGCGTCGGTGGCGTAGGCCGTCGGAGGAGGATGGATCTTCGTTGCCAGGGCTTGTTTCGTCGCCGGAGCAGGGTTGCGAAGGTTCTAGTTGGCTTCGGCGGTGGTGGTGAAGTCTCCCGGTCGTGGTTTTCGCTTCGTCGAGTGGTGTCGGCTCTCGATTCAGGCAAGAAAACCGCCTCTCCTTCTTCCCCCTTCCTTTCTTGTTTGAGATGGTTTAGGAATCATGATTTCCCAGTTTGGATTTTGATTTGGGGTGCTGTTGTATGCTATATAATTCCAGTTGGGTTGCCTTATAGCTTTTCGTATGGGGGCTGTTATTATATTTGTCTAGATTGGTCGGCTCTCGGCGTGTTGGTCGCGATCCGGCGAGTCTCTGGTTGAATCTGAGGCAAGGAAACACTTCCCCTTCCTCTCTCTTAATTCCTTATTGTCGTTAGTCTTCATAAAGGGAGCGTGTTGCTTGTTCTGTTGCTTGATATATGCTTGACCCTCTCATATAAGCTACTGCTATATGGTTGGATGAATTCTTTTTTTGGGGCTTTCATGAAGAAATCTCCTACTTGGTTTTACCCCTTGGTTTATGATGGCAGCTAATTGGTTTTTATTTCCCTTGGATTATGATAACAGCTAGTATGCCCCTTGGTTTGTGATAACAGCTACTTGGAAATTTCTTGTTCTATGTTGGCAACTACTTGGTATTTCCTTGGGTTCATGTTAGCAACTATTTGATTTTTCCCTTGTGTTGGAACACAGTTCAACCCTACTACTGATTTGGACTAGGATGCCTATTTCCAGGTATAGGATCTGTTGTGACCCAACATGTATAGTATAAGGGTCATAGGCTAAGTCTAGAAGAAATTTGAAGATTAGCTAAGTCAGGGTGTTCGAAGAACCTCCAGTACGTTCGACGAATTCAAGTTTCGTTCGACGAACTTGGTTCGACGAACTTCAAAAGTTCTGTTCGACGAAAGTTTCTATTTGTTCGACGA
Organism: Dactylorhiza incarnata; assembly: GCA_033032865.1. Classification (NCBI taxonomy): domain Eukaryota; kingdom Viridiplantae; phylum Streptophyta; class Magnoliopsida; order Asparagales; family Orchidaceae; genus Dactylorhiza; species Dactylorhiza incarnata. The sequence continues at coordinate 9,205,562 of JAWHQI010000009.1, read as the reverse complement.
ACTTCCCAGATCAAGTTCGACTAACTTCCCTTCAGATCAACGAACTTCTTCAGAGTCTCTATATTCCGTGACCTCTTCTATTCAGAGTATTATTTTTGTGAGTTATCCTCAGGATCTCTTATGAAGGCTGACAGCTGGTCTAATTAAAATATCAGTCAGTTATTGCAGTATTCTCTATCAAAGATTTTATGACCGTTGCTGCATTAATTAAGGGCTGCGTGCAGATTATTTTATAAGGCAGATTGCAAGTTTCAAGGAATTTAATATATTGGTATTCCAGAAAAATCTTCCTTTTTGTCTCTTTCCTTTCCAGCCCTGTTTGAAATTTTAAAGAGGATCAACTCTCTCTCTCAAAAAAAAGGAGATTATCATTGCTATTTATACTAGAGAGAGATACAGATACAAGATATATCAGTGCGGCCGTGTGCTACTCAGACATTCATTCCTAAAAGAAGAACTCTCTTTATCTTTTCTCTCTGAAGTCTTCTTTCTTTCCAGACACCTACGTTCAATCTCTAGAAATCATCTGCATCATTTTTCCTCTAGAGAACTTGTGCTGGAGATACTCTGAAGATCAAGAAGACCTACACCCTGAGCAGATCTTCTCTCCTGTTTACTTACTCCTACTCACAGGGGGAGATCTGACAATTTCATCAATCCACTAGTCTTCTCTGTTGTTAGAGAAAAGAGAAGACATCATATCTTTTATTTTATTGTTATCCTATAACTGTGTACAGGGTTCTAGCTCCCTTTAAAAGTTAAATTGTGGTTTAGAGTACCTGATCAAAAGCTCTGTGGTGAAGGCTCACCTGATCAAAAAAGGCCTTAGTGGATTTCCTACCAGGGTGGTAGAAGAGTAGATGTACCCAAGTTGTGGGGAACTACTATAGATCCTTGTGTCTTCTGTGCTTGCCTTTATTATTTGTTTGTGCTGTGTTCCAGTTTTTATTTATACCTGTGCTGCACTTTCTTACACATATACTAAATAACTAAAATTGTTTTATACAGTTTTTTTTTGGGCTAAGTAAGATTATTATAAAATACTCTATTCACCCCCCCCCCCCCCCCCCCCCCCTCTAGAGTAATCTTGATCTATCCTCACTTTCAATTGGTATCAGAGGTTGGGTTGGTTGTTGCAGGCTAACACCTGAACCAACAGATCTGATAGATCTAGACTACTTTAAAGGTTTTGTCCATTAAAGCCATGGCACAGAACAAAGAATATTCAAGCACAAGACCTCCTATGTGCAATCTGAACAAGTTTCCACTGTGGCAAGCAAGGATCAAACTTTACATGAATTCTATTGATGAAGAAATTTTTAATTTGATTTTGACAGGACCTCCAACTGCATCAACCTCAACAACAAATACAACATCAGACACAACAGCTGTCCCTCCTCCAGAATGGACAGAAACACAAAAGAAACAGAAAACTGCTGATGCAAAGGCCATGAATATCTTAGCACAAACCATGACTGATGACATATTTCAAAAGGTGGTTGACTGCACCTCTGCCAAAGAAATTTGGGACTCCCTCACAAGAATGGTGGCAGGATCAGCAGATGAGAGAAAAGACAGAAGATCATATTTGATCTCCCAGTATGAGAACTTCAAAAAGGGAGAATCAGAGACTGTTGCAGACATGTACAACCGACTCAGCCTCATCATCAATGAGTTAAGAACCCTTGAAAAAGTGATCACAGTCACTGAAGTTAATGACAAAATCCTAATGTGCTTTCCCAGCTCTTGGGACACAAGAATCTGGCCAATTAAAGATGCCAGAGGACTAAATGAGATTACAACTGAGAATCTTCTTGGAAAGCTCAAATCCTATGAGCAGCTGATAAAAAGCAGAGAAGCAGAAGCCTCTCCTTCCTCATCCTCAAAGAAAGAGAAAAGCATTGCCTTTCAGGCAACAGAGGAAGAAAAGAAGATTGGTGATCAGGAGATGCTGAGTCTCTTAGCAAAGAGATTTTACAAGATGGCAAGGAAGGGCTTTAGAAGAAAACCCAACAGGCACAATGAAAAGCCAAGGTATGATAAAACTCCATCTAAAGAAATAATATGCTTTGGGTGCAGGAAGCCTGGACACATCATCACTGAATGTCCAGAAGCTCACAAGAAAAGCAGGAGAAAAGAGCAGGAACACTCCAGCAAACACTCATCAAAAGGCCACAAGAAAAGAGAAAAAGGCTTTGTTGCTGAAACCTGGAGTGACACTGAATCTGAGTCATCCTCCAGCTCCAGTGATGAGGAGAAGGAAACAGAAGACAAGGAATTCTGCATGATGGCAATCAATGCCTCCTCATCAAATGACAATTCAGATGATGAATTGGAAGCAAATGAGGATGAGGTAATTTCTAGTTTTGATTTTCATTCAGAACAATTTAAAGATGATTTTAAACAATTATGTAAAGATATGATCAGATCAGAGAAAGAAATTATTGCTCTAAGAGACAAGTTAGCTAAGATGGATGGAATATCCACTGAAAACACTAACCTCAAAAATGAGCTAAGAATTTCCAGGGAACAAGTAAGTTCTCTAGAAACACAGCTAACTGAGGCCAAGCAGCTAGAGAACTCTCTAAATGGGAGAAGTCTCAAGCTGATGGACATCACAAGCACAGTGAATGCCAGGCTGACTGGTAAACTGGGCTTGGGGGCATCATCTAATCAACCTCTTCTTTTGAAGAAGAATATGTTATCCACCCCAGTAAAATTTGTATCTGCAAAAGAGAAGGAAGCAATACAAGACACAAAAAAAATTTCTGAAACAAATATTGCACAAGCAAGTTCGTCGAACGGCGATCGACGAAAACCAAGGCCTAAATCTAAACAGCAAACCTACTGCAGACAGGGCTCGACGAATGCCACATCTTTCGTCGAACCAGGTAGACGAACACAACAAAGTTCGTCGAACGCAAATTTTACTAAAGACAGACAATATACATCCTCTTCTAAAATGAAGAATTCACTTAGTGATTGGATTATCCCTCCTAGAAAATATCACCCTCAAGGTTATCATAGTCAACCTGTTGTCTCTTATATTTCTGCATTTCAAGGTTACAAAAAGCAACCCAAGGTAACCTGGGTTAAGAACACCTATCCTCCTTTCTATTGCAGAAAAAGAACTGTCCTACTACAGAGGAACAGTGGTACTTGGACAGTGGATGCTCAAAACATATGACAGGAACAAGAGCCAAATTAATCAACTACAAAGCAAAGCTTGGACCAAGAGTGATTTTTGGAGATTCCAATTGGGGACAGACAGAAGGCTATGGATCAGTCCAGATTGGGACAATCACATTCAAAAAGGTAGCCTATGTAAGTGGACTCAAACATAACCTCATCAGCATAGGTCAACTATGTGATGAAGGTTATCAAGTATGCTTCAACCAATCTAGATGCATTATCATTTCTGAAAATAATAGTGTCATTTTAGGAAATAGACAAGGTAATGTTTATTTAGTAGATTTTGATTCAGCCAAACCTGAAATCTGCTTGTTTAACCAAGTCAGTAAAAACACTGATTTGTGGCATAGGAGACTAGGTCATGTAAACCATAGAACTCTAGCCAAATTATCAAAGGGCAATCTTGTCAGGGGACTACCCTCTGGATCATACAAGAAGGAAAGCCTTTGCAGAGCATGCCAATTGGGAAAGCAGACTAAGAGCAGCTTTAAGTCATTATCTAAGAGTGATTCTCCTAGGTTTTTGTATTTACTGCACTTAGACCTTTTTGGACCCCTTCCCAAACACAGTTTGGGAGGTAAGTCTTTCACCTTAGTTATTGTTGATGACTTCTCTAGATTTAGTTGGGTATTCTTTCTGAGAAGCAAGTCAGATAATTTAAAAGTTCTTACAGACTTTCTCAGGAGCATCAAGATTGAGTATTCTACTCAGATTGCATTGATCAGAAGTGATCATGGCACTGAGTTTGAATCTCTTCTGATGAGAGAATTCTGTGAGAAGGAAGGTATCAGGCAGTGCTTTTCAGCTCCTAGAACTCCTCAACAAAATGGGGTAGCTGAAAGGAAAAATAGAACACTAATTGAATCTGGAAGAACATTGCTTGCAGATGCTGGTTTGCCCCAATCCTTCTGGGCTGAGGCTGTCAGCACAGCAAATTATGTTTTAAACAGAAGTTTAATTCATAAACAAAAGGGGAAGACACCTTATGAACTGCTTAAAGGGAAGAAGCCTAGAGTAGATTACTTTAGGATCTTTGGCTGTAAATGCTTCATTCATAATAATGACAAGAAGCACCTAGGGAAATTTGAAGCAAAAGCCTCAGATGGCATTTTTCTTGGTTATTCAGTTAGTAGTAAAGCTTACAGAGTATTTAATAAATCTTCTTTTAAAATAGAAGAATCTATTCATGTAACTTTTGATGAAACCAGTTTAAGCTGCAAGGAGAGAAATATCTCTACCTCACAAGATGCACAGGTACCAATTCTCTGTGAGAAGTTAGATAACCTAACTCTACAGAAAGAGGATTTAATAAATCCTTCTCAATTACCTAATGAGGACAGTGAAGAAGAATGTCATAATGAACCAACATTGAATACAGCAAATATTCCTACAAATCTTGAAGCTATTAATGCTGAAGTTCAGGAGGACATAGAAATTCCTCATAGAGAAAATGAACAAGCTCAAGGAGAAGTTATATTTCCTACTGAGTATGTCAACATAAGAGATCACCCCAGATCTCAAGTAATTGGTGACATCTCAGTGGGTGTGCAAACAAGAAATCAACTAAATCAAAATAATTTGCACACCTGTTTCCTCTCTCAAATTGAACCTCAATCCATCAAAGATGCAGAGCAAGATCCCAACTGGATTACTGCTATGCAAGAAGAATTAAATCAATTTGAAAGGAACAAAGTATGGGAACTTGTTCCAAGACCCAAGAATCATCCAGTAATTGGCACTAAATGGGTATTCAGAAATAAATTGGATGCTCAAGGAGTCATAGTCAGAAATAAGGCAAGACTAGTGGCTCAAGGATACTGCCAAGAGGAAGGCATAGATTATGATCAGACTTTTGCACCTGTAGCAAGACTGGAAGCAATTAGAATATTCCTAGCATTTGCTGCATACAAAAGATTCAAGGTATTTCAAATGGATGTTAAGAGTGCTTTTCTAAATGGAGATATCAAGGAAGAAGTATATGTGGAACAACCACCAGGTTTTGTTTCTCCAACTCAACCCTCTCATGTATTTAGATTACATAAAGCTTTGTATGGTCTCAAACAAGCTCCTAGAGCATGGTATGAGACCCTTACAAACTTTCTTTTGGAAAATAAATTTTCTAGAGGTAAAGTAGACCAAACATTATTTTTTAGAAATCATAAATCTGAAACCCTATTGGTACAAATATATGTAGATGACATAATATTTGGTTCTACTGACTCTAAGTTATGCAAAAGATTTTCAAATCTAATGCATTCAAAATTTGAAATGAGCAGTATGGGAGAACTGTCTTATTTTCTTGGTTTGCAAGTTAAGCAAACAAAAGAAGGCATCTTTATATCCCAATCTAAATATGCTAAAGAGCTTGTTAAAAGATTTGGGATGTCAGATGCCTCCCCCATGAAAACTCCCATGCCTTCAAATGCAGCTGTTGGCACTGATGAATCAGGAAAACCTGTTGATCAGAAAGTATATAGAGCCATTGTGGGATCTCTTTTATACCTAACAGCCAGTAGACCAGACATCATGTTTGCCACATGTATTTGCGCTAGATTTCAGGTAAATCCTAAAGAATCTCACTATGTTTTATTAAAAAGGATTTTAAGATATATAAAGGGTTGTCCAGATCTAGGACTCTGGTATCCTACAGAATCAGGATTTGAGTTGACTGGATACTCAGATGCTGATTATGCTGGATGCAGAATAGACAGGAAGAGCACCTCAGGAACTTGTCAGTTCCTTGGAGATAAGCTTGTGTCCTGGTTTTGTAAGAAACAAACCTCTGTGTCTACATCAACTGCAGAAGCTGAATATATAGCAGCTGGCAGTTGCTGTTCACAACTTTTGTGGATACAGAACCAGCTCCTAGACTATGGTTACAATCTAAATAATTCCAAAATCTTTTGTGATAACACCAGTGCAATATCAATAGCACAAAATCCAGTACTCCACAGTAGAACTAAACATATTGAGATCAGACACCACTTTATCAGAGATAATGTAGAAAAGGGAAAAATATGTTTAGACTTCATACCAACTGATTTGTAGAGAGCTGATATTTTCACTAAGCCCTTAGATGAAAAGAAACATCAATTCTTTATAAATCAGCTTGGAATGATAAATGAGGAGTCAATCTAATTGGCAAAGTTCTCTACCCAACAATTCGTCGAATGCGCTCGACGAACGACATCTTTTTCGTCGATCAAGGTCGACGAACTGGTAAAGAATTCTTTCTAAAAAATTCGGAGAAATTTTTCGTCGAACTCGATCGACGAAGTCATAATTTCGTCGAACCCCTCCGACGAAGTCTTTGACGTTCTATCTTCATTATGAGAGAAGTTTGGAAAAGTTATTAGTCGAACGAGATTGACGAAATATTTCATTCGTCGAACGGGATTATCAAAAGAACCTTTTCCTGCTAACACGTGTTTTCTCGACACATTCGTTCCGCGAAAACCCTAGTCTTCGGCGAACCCTAATATTTAATCTCTATTCTGTCTGGATTCTGACTTTTGCGCTCTCAAACTCTTCGTGTCCCTCCAGTTCCCTTTGCACTTGATCGTTTTTCTCTCTTTGCAGGAACAATGTCGATCGCTGCTGAAATCCTCGCCTCAATAAAGTTCGATACAGGATTCGATATTGATCTAGAATCGTTTGCCCAGTCCGGAGAAGGCTTCACAGACATTCTGAATCTCTTTGAAGACTCGAGGTTGCGCAAGTTTATGACTTGTCGGCCCAAGATTCATACCAATGAGATAAAGGAATGGGCATTCACTTCTGAGATTCGCAATGGCACAGACATTGCAGGAAAAGTGTCAGGGCATGAATTGGTTCTAAATGCTGCTGTTCTGTCTGAAATTTTTGATTTTGAAAATGGAGATGATGATTTAGACCTCACTGAGGAAGAGTTCAACTTGATGCTGGACAGGATGGGGTACTCCGGGGGTAACCCCAAACATCTTCTGAAACGTGATTTTACAGTGGAATACACCTTCCTGGCAGATGTCGTGGGAAAGGTTCTGATGGGGAAGAGCTCAGCACATGACTACATAACCAGGCAGCAATTTCTAGTCATGAGTGCTTTGATTGAGAAAAAGCACATCAATTGGGGTCTGACTCTATTTGATTCCATCAAAAAGAAAGTAACATCAAGGAATGTAGGCTATGGAAGGATTCTGGGAATCTTTCTTTAGGCCAAGTGTCCATCCCTCTCAGTTTCTACTGCTGTTGGCATTAATGCCTCAAAGAAACTGACCCCCCTTCTGTTCAAGAAGTGGGATAGGACATTCAAGAAGAAATTGGCTCCTGAGACTCCATCAGTTCAAGCTTCTGAGGACACCAGGGCTACAACAGCCACTCTCTCACCCTAGATTCCTCCTCCTCCTCCAGAAAATGAAATTCTCTCTAATTCTCCTCCTCACATTTGTCCTCCTCCTCCTCAAGACATTCTCACTCCAGACCTTTTTCAGGATGAAATCCCATCAGATTTCAATCCTCCTCCTCCTCCATCCACTTCTTATGCTCATACCACATCTTCCATCCCTTCTTCTTCTTCTTCTCACCCAACTCCAGATGTACTGTTTGTGGATGTCTCACAGATAGCCACCCAGGTGTTTGGTCACATCACTTCTAAACTACAAGAGCTTTTTGATCAAAGTCTGGTCCCAGTACATTCTAAGCTTGATCTCATTCTCTCCCATCTTGCCTCTCTTTCCTCTTCCTCTTTCCCTTCATCTGGGGGCCCAGACTCTAGCTTCCCATAGTCTAGGCAGGGGGAGATGTTCCAGGATGAAGCTCTAGAGGCAGAAGCTCCTGAAGAGAAAAGGTCAGACCTACCTGATGTCTGCTCATCACTAGTCTCCCTGGCTCAAAGCACAGAAAGTGCTCCTCTTCCTTCTCCTCCAGAAGTTCTTCTCAGCAGCTCCTTCATACTCTCCCCTATAGTAAATAAGATTCTGCAGCTTTCCAATCAGTCCCTTAGCTCAGACCCATCATTCAAGGTATTAGCTGAAGACCTCTCCAAGGCCATTATCTGCTATTCCCCAGACTTGGAAGCCAGGAATGGAGATTTGCAAATGTCTACAGCTCCAGAGCCAGTTATCTCCAAGGCAGATCAGGAACCTACTGCTCCTGAACAGATTGTCCTTGATGAACAGATCCCTGATGCCTCTGCCTCTGTTCTCTCCTCCTCTTCTGAGCCTGCTGTTGCTGCTACTGTCAAGAATATTGATTTAGAGAAAAGAATGACTGAAGCATACAAGGAAATTGATGAAATGTATGAGAATGTGCCTTCATCTTCAAACTCTGATGATGATGATGACAGTGATGATAGTGATGCCAAAGTCAAATCAAGAAAAAGAAAAACTACATGCAAGAAGCTGCCAGCCCCGTCTAAAAAGCCTGATAAAAATGATATTCCTTATTATGTGCAAAAAAATCTCAAGCCTCATGAAATAACTCAACCTTGGATGCAATTCTCCAAGAATGAGCTCAAGAGAAGGAAGCTTGAAAGAAGATACCAGAAGGATCACCCTGCTGTGTTCAAGAAACCCCCTCCTCCTCCACCTCCTCCAGGTGCAGGTTCTGCAGGAGGACTTTCTTCCACATCCAGGTCATCTCAGTCTGCTGGCTCCAAGCCATCTGGTCAATCCTCTTCTATTAAGAAAGAAAGATCTTCAGACTATCAGGTTTATGGAAGAAAGCATAGCAAATTATCTGAACAAGAAATCAAAAATAAGGAAGCTGAAGATAAAGCTGAAGCAGATAGATTGTACAATATGGCAAGGTTTAGAGAGCATGTTGCTCTTTCTCAGATCAAAAAGGCCAGAGAAAAGAGTATGGATACTTCTCATATTTCTACCATATCTCCCTATAGAGAACAGGAACTTCAACAATACCAGGTGAAGAATATGTTCAACACTTCGGCCTACATAAGTCTCCATCCAGAGGCTGTGCTGCCAAATATCTCCAAGAAGGTAACACTGGGTGATAAAGGCTGCAAGCTAAGCAAAAGGCAATCTGAAGATACTAGCAGGAAAATAATCTTCAAGAAGTCATCTTTAGAGGACAGGAATCCTTAACACTCTCTCTGATTAATTAAACTTTTACTATCCTGTGATGATATCTGCTTATGACAATTGATCTATATCTGCTCCCTCTTTCTTGTATATTTGTTTAAATTGATAAGTGCTATTCATAGGATCCTAACCCAAATAGGGGGAGATTGTTGGAACACAGTTCAACCCTACTACTGATTTGGACTAGGATGCCTATTTCCAGGTATAGGATCTGTTGTGACCCAACATGTATAGTATAAGGGTCATAGGCTAAGTCTAGAAGAAATTTGAAGATTAGCTAAGTCAGGGTGTTCGACGAACCTCCAGTACGTTCGACGAATTCAAGTTTCGTTCGACGAACTTGGTTCGACGAACTTCAAAAGTTCTGTTCGACGAAAGTTTCTATTTGTTTGACGAACTTCCCAGATCAAGTTCGATGAACTTCCCTTCAGATCAACGAACTTCTTCAGAGTCTCTATATTCCGTGACCTCTTCTATTCAGAGTATTATTTTTGGGAGTTATCCTCAGGATCTCTTATGAAGGCTGACAGCTGGTCTAATTAAAATATCAGTCAGTTATTGCAGTATTCTCTATCAAAGATTTTATGACCGTTGCTGCATTAATTAAGTGCTGCGTGCAGATTATTTTATAAGGCAGATTGCAAGTTTCAAGGAATTTAATATATTGGTATTCCAAAAAAATCTTCCTTTTTGTCTCTTTCCTTTCCAGCCCTGTTTGAAATTTTAAAGAGGATCAACTCTCTAACTCAAAAAAAAGGAGATTATCATTGCTATTTATACTAGAGTGAGATACAGATACAAGATATATCAGTGCGGCCGTGTGCTACTCAGACATTCATTCCTAAAAGAAGAACTCTCTTTATCTTTTCTCTCTGAAGTCTTCTTTCTTTCCAGACACCTACGTTCAATCTCTAGAAATCATCTGCATCATTTTTCCTCTAGAGAACTTGTGCTGGAGATACTCTGAAGATCAAGAAGACCTACACCCTGAGCAGATCTTCTCTCCTGTTTACTTACTCCTACTCACAGGGGGAGATCTGACAATTTCATCAATCCACTAGTCTTCTCTATTGTTATAGAAAAGAGAAGACATCATATCTTTTATTTTATTGTTATCCTATAACTGTGTACAGGGTTCTAGCTCCCTTTAAAAGTTAAATTGTGGTTTAGAGTACCTGATCAAAAGCTCTGTGGTGAAGGCTCACCTGATCAAAAAAGGCCTTAGTGGATTTCCTACCAGGGTGGTAGAAGAGTAGATGTACCCAAGTTGTGGGGAACTACTATAGATCCTTGTGTCTTCTGTGCTTGCCTTTATTATTTGTTTGTGCTGTGTTCCAGTTTTTATTTATACCTGCGCTGCACTTTCTTACACATATACTAAATAACTAAAAAATTTTTTATACAGTTTTTTTTTTTTGGGGCTAAGTAAGATTATTTTAAAATACTCTATTCACCCCCCCCCCCCCCCCCCCCTCTAGAGTAATCTTGATCTATCCTCACTTTCACCTTGGTTTCATAGCTAGCAACTATGTTGATTATGTTCGAAGTTTTGGTAAATTCCCTTGGGTATGCTAGTAATGATTCCATCATATGCTGAAGTTTAGTGAATCCCCCATGGTTTCATCCTAAAATAAACTCTTGATTTATGAAATTCTGCATCTATATGCTAGGAATTTACTTGGGTATTTACTAAGTTAAATTTTGTTGGGCTATATGTGGTATTTCTTCTTGTTTGTCAGCAAAGTTTTCTAAAATTCTTAAATAGCAGATTCCCTACCTTGGTTAGCAAACTCTGGATTCTTGTTGGGGGCTGCTATATTCATAATCTATTGTTGGATCTAATTGCGGGCTGTCATATATAATTCTATCCTCGATGTTATGTTCAATTGTTGTTATATGACTGGTGGACCGCCTTCGGGTTGCAAGTCTCGATAATTCAAGTTGCGTAATCCACTCATAGTTCAAGCTTATTCTTGTTGTATGGCATTCAATTGCTCTGGTTATATGGCCTTGGTTAAGAAAATACGGTTGTCATGTTCGGCAATTAAATTTAAATGTTGGTTAACTTATAAAGTCACTCATAGTCTCGCACTAGTAGCCTAACTATTGAGGTCATTTAATTGCTCGTTTTGCCTCCCTGGGCTTGCATGTTTCTTCAGAACTCCAAATCTTCCTTATATAAATATATCTTTTGATTGTTTCTCTCCCTTTTCTGCAAGTGAAGTTCTGTTTGTGGTCTTCCTTGTTGTTCTGATAGATTCTCTCAGAAAAGTCATTTTCTGTGTTCTCGAAAATCAGTGAAGGGTAAATCTTCCTCCTCACTGTCTTAGCAATCTGGTTGAATGTAAAGATTTCTTTTTAGTGGTTGTGGGCTACAAATAGCAGTCCTTCTCCTTAATGACTGTGTTTCTTGAAGCTTGGTTATACTAAGCTCTCTTGTTGGTTGTGTCCTTTAAGTAGTAGTAGTCCCCTTGACTTGATTTTGCTGGGTGATTTAAGTCCTTCATTTCAGTCCTTTCTTCTTCCCTGTCTGCTTAACCTGTTGATTTTAGGTTAGGGGCTGTTGTGTATCCCTTTTGGGGTCTTATTGGTCATCTGGGTTCTTGATTCCTGATGTCATCCCCTTGGAATCTGGATAGCTTTCTTACCTGTTTAGTTATGCTACCAGGTAGTCTGATAAGACTTCCCTAGGTTTAAAAAAGTTTGCTCACCCTAAGATCGTGCAATTACTTCTTCTTCTTTTATGAAGTTTCCCGTCAACTTTGATATAAGTCTTTCTCATCGACTTTGATGTGAGTCTTTCTCGTCGACTTTGATATAAGTCTTTCTCGTCGACTTTGATATAAGTCTTTCCCGTCGACTTTGATATAAGTCTTTCACGTCGACTTTGATGTGAGTCTTTCTCGTCGACTTTGATATAAGTCTTTCTCGTCGACTTTGATATGAGTCTTTCTCGTCGACTTTGATATAGGTCTTTCCCGTCGACTTTGATATGAGTCTTTCCCGTCGACTTGATGTAAGTCTTTCTAGTCGATTTCTTCGCTTATTCTGAATTGTTTCCTCATATATTTATACGTTCTTTTGCCGGGTGTTCCCGGGTATCTTAAGCGATGTTATCAAACCTTTTAAGTCCCTTTGGCTTAGACTTTTGATAAAGCTGTCTCTATTCTTTGAGTTGCCCTATTTTTGGTTAGCGATCTTTTATGGTGTCTTGTCGTGCCTTATTCACCGTACTGTTACGGGAAGTTCGTTGGGAGTCAAGTTTGGACTCACCATGTGTTTTCAAATAAATCGTTGAGTAGTGTTTATTCCTTTGAGACCCTATTCTTAGGGTGATATGGTGTTGATATCTCGGGTTATGTCCCGTGTCTTAATTGAAACTTAATTCAATTATTTAGAACCTTTGTCTTAAGCCTTGCACGGTGGGTATTTTTGGGTGGCAGTGGACCACCCTATTTTGGCTTTTTGGGTGGCAGTGGACCACCCTGTTTTGGCTTTTTGGGTGGCAGTGGACCACCCTGTTTTGGCTTTTTGGATGGCAGTGGACCACCCTATTTTGGCTTTTTGGTTGGCAGTGGACCACCCCGTTTTGGCTTTTTGAGTGGCAGTGGACCACCCTTTTTTCTTTTGAGCTGATCAGTCTCAAGTTCTTAAGCACATATGCTTATATATGTGTATTATGATCGTATATGTATGACTATCACCTCTGAGCCGCAATGGCGGACACGTGGTGGGCTTTGATTGTGTTGACTATTACCTTCTTGTGCAGGCTTTTCTTCTTACCGAGTGCACTCGTTTGAGCTGGCTCGGGTTGTTGTAAGATCATAGATTTTTATCTGCTTAGCTTTTCCTTCCTGCACTCTTTTACTTATGATACTGCTAAATCATGGTTTTCTTGCACCCTTTTGGGCTGAGGCATTCTTTTCTTATGAATGTCTCAGGTTCAGGTCTTTAGCTGCCGCATGTGTTAGTGCAGCGTCGTTCTGGTCTCCTATCGAGGCCCTTCCCCTCTTCTAGGTAAGAGGCAGTTTCTTTTTGATGTTTTTCCTTCTTTTCTATGGGTTCGTGTCAGTTGTTGACGCCCATAGCTCTAGATTTCTTGTACTAGTTTACTTGCTAGTTGTTTTGCTGTTACTTTCAGGTTGTTTACCTACTTGCTCTCTGGGAAGCTTTATGCTAGGATGCATTAGTTACTTTTTGGTATATAAATGTCATTCTCGCACCTCATGATTTTAAATAATTGTCACATACTTTGAAGACCGTAGAAAATACTTTCTTACTATACTAAACATAGACATGTGCATATCATTTCTAGGATGTGGATCTTCATGCTCATGTAGGCTAAAAACAAACCTATTTTCCGCTGCATATGTATAGCTTTCTACTTGTGGACTAGTGATCCACCGGACCGAGGGACGCAGCCCCAAGCTAAAAATATAAATATTCTTTTTATCTCAAACATATATATGTCTTTTATAAATTTATCGTAAGGTATGTTTGCCTGAGCGTCTTTAGTGGTCTCCTGCAGGACGTGGCATCACGACGCGTATTTTCCCCTTGCTCTGATAATATGTATTAAGTTCATGGTAAAATGCGAGTTGTGACAGTTGGTATCAGAGGGAGGTTAGCCGGGTTGCTGGGATGGTCTGGTTGGCCCGGTTAACCGCCTGGTGAGAATCGTCATTCATCTCATACACACACCGAAGGGTCATCAGTATGTTTTGACTGAAGCATGAACACTACACTCATAGCATGATAAGAAGTATACGGGGCATATTTTGTAGTATGGGATGCATAATATGTGTTTGTATATGGATCCTCATAGGTGACAACATACGACTGTTATGTAGTATGGGATGCATAACGTAGGTCGCATGCGTGTCCATTAGATTTACTTCTTAATTGCATGCGATAATATGTAGTATGAGATGCATAAGATCGCATGTGTACGCCGCTCATAGCATGCATTAAGGCTTTTTTTAGATTGCATAGCACTGCATATACATCATAACATAGCATTAGCACACATGCCAAGCTAAAGACATACATGATGACGCTCGTACGCACATGATTTGAAATAAAATTTTGGCATTCATGCATTTATATTATATGCACATAAGTTGACAGGATGATGACATATCATCCTAAGTTAAGCATAACATCATTTCATGAATTCCCAGAGCAAGGTAACAGCAAGAGCAAGTATCTACACTTTTCTGATCTATGTTGAGTTAGGAAATTCTAGTTCCTAGCTGTTGTGTCTCAAGCTAGGTGTATTGAGGTGTTTGTTCATAATTGCAGTCGATGACTCAGGAGCGCAGTGCGTCGAAGTCGGCTCCCCAGTTAGAGGGAGAGTCTTCGGGTGCTCGCAAGGTAAAGCGTTTGGTCTTTATGCTGGACATCGGTCAACCCTCGAGCCTGTTTGGCTTTCCGCGCAATGTTTCCCCGATTGTTTCCGCGGTGTGTGCTCGGAGCCTTTAGTTTCCGGTTGTTTTGCCTACCTTGTTTCTATGTTAGAAACTGGTAGTAGTTTGTTGTGTATCGAGGATTTATTTCCCTGTGGTGCGAGATCTCGATGATGTCTTCGTCGTTAGTCTTCCTGGTTCTCTACCTGTGAGAGTTGAGGAGTTTGTTTCTGACCTTGAGCCGGGTACTTGTCCTATTGCTAAGACACCGTACCCTTTGGCCCTGCGTGTGTTGCGAGAATTGCGCACTCAGTTAGATGAGTGGTTGCAGTGTGGCTTTTCCTGGCCTAGTTCCTTGCCCTGGAGTGCTCTCGTCTTATTCGTAAAGAAGAGAGTTAGTTCGGTGTTTTCGAAGGCTGATCTTCATTTAGGTTTCCTTTAGTTGGGGATCCGCGAGTCAGATGTTCCGTGATCTGTTTCCTGTTCTCGGCTCGGACATTTCGAGTTCTTGGTAATGTCCTTTTCCTTTTGGGTAATCTTACCCGCATCTGTTTTCCTAGCCCTCTTCGGTTAGCATTTTTATCTAGCGAGTGTGGGCTTACCTCTCCCTTTGCTCTTTTCATTCATTGTTTTCTAAGTTTTGGGACGAAACTTCCTTCTTGGTGGGGTGACTGTAACGCCCCAGGTTTTCTCTTATAATTAATCCAAGCGGGTATGTGAGGGGTGATAGTGGTAAAATGTTTGGTATCATTGTTGCAAAGTTTCGGGGCGAAACTTTTTGTTAGGAGGGGTGGCTGTAACGCCCCGGGTTTTTCTTATAGTCTTTTAAGCGGGATTGCAGTTTGGCAATGTCTTAATTATTAAAATTTATCTTTTGCGTAGTGTTAATGCGAGAGGGCGTTACCGTTTCGTGAGCGTCGTCGTTCGCCAAGTTTGCGATAATCGGTATATAAATATGAATTTGAGATTTTATAAGCCTTGCATTAGTTAGAAGGTATGTTAATCAATATGTATTAGTTAGTGTAAGCTAGTTATTAATTAATATACCTTAGTTACCATATATATATATATATCCGTAATTATACATATAAGTTATAAGTTAATTTATACCTTTTAACAACAACTATCTAGGATCGATTAACTGTTGATGTAGAATGCTTGGTTTTGTAGACCATTATATCTATGTATAATTATATAAAGGTATATGTTAACTTATATATATATATATGCATATATCTAAGAATATATTTATGCGTATAGGGTTTTGAGTTGTTTAGGTTTGGGCTGAATTTGATGTATATACCTGATGATATATATTATAAATATGTGTGTATATATCTGATAATGGAGTTATGTGTATATTTTCCCCCTCCCCCCCCCCCCCCCCCGATGGTTCCTATTTTTTTCGAGTGAGAGGAGAGGCGAGCTTAGGGTTTCGCCGGAAGCAATGGGTGTCGGTGGCGTAGGCCGTCGGAGGAGGAAGGATCTTCGTTGCCGGGGCTTGTTTCGTCGCCGGAGCAGGGTTGCGAAGGTTCTAGTTGGCTTCGACGGTGGTGGTGAAGTCTCTCGGTCGTGGTTTTCGCTTCGTCGAGTGGTGTCGGCTCCCGATTCAGGCATGAAAACCGCCTCTCCTTCTTCCCCCTTCGTTTCTTGTTTGAGATGGTTTAGGAATCATGATTTCCCAGTTTGGATTTTGATTTGGGGGGCTGTTGTATGCTATATAATTCCAGTTGGGTTGCCTTATAGCTTTTCGTATGGGGGCTGTTATTATATTTGTCTAGATCGGTCGGCTCTCGGCGTGTTGGTCGCGATCCGGCGAGTCGCTGGTTGAATCTGAGACAAGGAAACACTTCCCCTTCCTCTCTCTTAATTTCCTTATTGTCGTTAGTCTTGATAAAGGGAGCGTGCTGCTTGTTCTGTTGCTTGATATATGCTTGACCCTCTCATATAAGCTACTGCTATATGGTTGGATGAATTCTTTTTTTTGGGCTTTCATGAAGAAATCTCCTACTTGGTTTTACCCCTTGGTTTATGATGGCAGCTAATTGGTTTTTTTTTCCCTTGGATTATGATAACAGCTAGTATGCCCCTTGGTTTGCGATAACAGCTACTTGGAAATTTCTTATTCTATGTTGGCAACTACTTGGTATTTCCTTGGGTTCATGTTAACAACTATTTGATTTTTCCCTTGGTTTCATAGCTAGCAGCTATGTTGATTATGTTCAAAGTTTTGGTAAATTCCCTTGGTTATGCTAGTAATGATCTGATCATGTGCTGAAGTTTAGTGAATCCCCCATGGTTTCATCCTAAAATAAACACTTGATTTATGAAATTCTGCATCTATATGCTAGGAATTTACTTGGGTATTTGCTAAGTTAAAATTTGTTGGGCTATATGTGGTATTTCCTCTTCTTTGTCAGCAAAGTTTTCTAAAATTCTTAAATAGCAGATTCCCTACCTTGGTTAGCAAACTCTGGATTCTTGTTGGGGGCTGCTATATTCATAATCTATTGTTGGATCTAATTACGGGCTAGCATATATAATTCTATCCTCGATGTTATGTTCAATTGTTGTTATATGACTGGTGGACCGCCTTCGGGTTGCAAGTCTCGATAATTCAAGTTGCGTAATCAACTCATAGTTCAAGCTTATTCTTGTTGTATGGCATTCAATTGCTCTGGTTATATGGCCTTGGATAAGAAAATACGGTTGTCATGTTCGGCAATTAAATTTAAATATTGGTTAACTTATAAAGTCACTCATAGTTTCGCACTAGTAGCCTAACTATTGAGGTCATTTAATTGCTCGTTTCGCCTCCCTGGGCTTGCATGTTCCTTCAGAAATCCAAATCTTCCTTATATAAATATATCTTTTGATTGTTTCTCTCCCTTTTCTGCAAGTGAAGTTCTGTTTGTGGTCTTCCTTGTTGTTCTGATAGATTCTCTCAGAAAAGTCATTTTCTGTGTTCTCGAAAATCAGTGAAGGGTAAATCTTCCTCCTCACTGTCATAGCAATCTGGTTGAATGTAAAGATTTTTTTTTCGTAGTTGTGGCTGCAAATAGCAGTCCTTCTCCTTAATGGCTGTGTTTCTTGAAGCTTGGTTATACTAAGCTCTCTTGTTGGTTGTGTCCTTTAAGTAGTAGTAGTCCCCTTGACTTGATTTTGCTGGGTGATTTAAGTCCTTCATTTCAGTCCTTTCTTCTTCCCTGTCTGCTTAACCTGTTGATTTTAGGTTAGGGGTTGTTGTGTATCCCTTTTGGGGTCTTATTGGTGTTCTGGGTTCTTGATTCCTGATGTCATCCCCTTGGAATCTGGATAGCTTCCTTACCTGTTTAGTTATGCTGCCAGGTAGTCTGATAAGACTTCCCTAGGTTTAGAAAAGTTTGCTCACCCTAAGATCGTGCAATTACTTCTTCTTTTATGAAGTTTCCTATCAACTTTGATATAAGTCTTTCTCGTCGACTTTGATGTGAGTCTTTCTCGTCGACTTTGATATAAGTCTTTCTCGTCGACTTTGATATAAGTCTTTCCCGTCGACTTTGATATAAGTCTTTCTCGTCGACTTTGATGTGAGTCTTTCTCGTCGACTTTGATATAAGTCTTTCTCGTCGACTTTGATATAAGTCATTCCCGTCGACTTTGATATAAGTGTTTCTCGTCGACTTTGATGTGAGTCTTTCTCGTCGACTTTGATATAAGTCTTTCTCGTCGACTTTGATATGAGTCTTTCTCGTCGACTTTGATATAAGTCTTTTCCGTCGACTTTGATATGAGTCTTTCCCGTCGACTTGATGTAAGTCTTTCTAGTCGATTTCTTCGCTTATTCTGAATTGTTTCCTCATATATTTATACGTTCTTTTGCCGGGTGTTCCCGGGTATCTTAAGCGATGTTATCAAACCTTTTAAGTCCCTTTGGCTGAGACTTTTGATAAAGCTATCTCTATTCTTTGAGTTGCCCTGTTTTTGGTTAGCGATCTTTTATGGTGTCTTGTCGTGCCTTATTCACCATACTGTTACGGGAAGTTCGTTGGGAGTCAAGTTTGGACTCACCATGTGTTTTCAAATGAATCGTTGAGTAGTGTTTATTCCTTTGTGACCCTATTCTTAGGGTGTTATGGTGCTGATATCTCGAGTTATGTCCCGTGTCTTAATTGAAACTTAATTCAATTATTTAGAACCTTTGTCTTAAGCCTTGCACGGTGGGTAGTTTTGGGTGGCAGTGGACCACCCTGTTTTGGCTTTTTGGGTGGCAGTGGACCACCCTGTTTTGGCTTTTTGGGTGGCAGTGGACCACCCTGTTTTGGCTTTTTGGGTGGCAGTGGACCACCCTATTTTGGCTTTTTGGGTGGCAGTGGACCACCCCGTTTTGGCTTTTTGAGTGGCAGTGGACCACCCTGTTTTCTTTTGAGCTGATCAGTCTCAAGTTCTTAAGCACATATGCTTATATATGTGTATTATGATCGTATATGTATGACTATCACCTCTGAGCCGCAATGGCAGACACGTGGTGGGCTTTGATTGTGTTGACTATTACCTTCTGGTGAAGGCTTTTCTTCTTACCGAGTGCACTTGTTTGAGCTGGCTCGGGTTGTTGTAAGATCATAGATTTTTATCTGCTTAGCTTTTCCTTCCTGCACTCTTTTACTTCTGATGCTGCTAATTCATGGTTTTCTTGCACCCTTTTGGGCTGAGGCATTCTTTTCTTATGAATGTCTCAGGTTCAGGTCTTTAGTTGCCGCATGTGTTAGTGCAGCGTCGTTCTGGTCTCCTGTCGAGGCCCTTCCCCTCTTCTAGGTAAGAGGCAGTTTCTTTTTGATGTTTTCCTTCTTTTCTATGGGTTCGTGTCAGTTGTTGACGCCCATAGCTCTAGATTTCTTGTGCTAGTTTACTTGCTAGTTGTTTTGCTGTTTCTTTCAGGTTGTTTACCTACTTGCTCTCTGGGAAGCTTTATGCTAGGATGCATTAGTTACTTTTTGGTATAAAAATGTCATTTTTGCACCTCAAGATTTTAAATAATTGTCACATACTTTGAAGACCGTAGAAAATACTTTCTTACTATACTAAACATAGACATGTGCATATCATTTCTGGGATGTGGATCTTCATGCTCATGTAGGCTAAAAACAAACCTATTTTCCGCTGCATATGTATAGCTTTCTACTTGTGGACTAGTGATCCACCGGACCGAGGGACGCGGTCCTAAGCTAAAAATGTAAATATTATTTTTATCTTAAACATATATATGTCTTTTATAAATTTATCGTAAGGTGTGTTTGCCTGAGCGTCTGTAGTGGTCTCCTGCAGGACGTGGCATCACGACACGTATTTTCCCCTTGCTCTTATAATATGTATTAAGTTCGTGGTAAAATGCGGGTTGTGACATTGAGCACCATTTCATTCGTGAAAAGGTGTTGGGAGGATCTCTTATGGTCGAGCATGTTCGGAGTGCGGACAATGTCGCCGACATCTTCACAAAGCCGCTGGCAAAGGGACCGTTTACACGGTTAAGGGAGTTGCTCGAGCTAGTTTCCACATTCCACTTCAAGGGGGAGTGTTGAAATTATTGAAGTGGTGAAGAAGGGAGTCCGGCCGGTTTGGAGGCTGGAGACCGCAGAGACCGCGCGGTCTGCGCTGGTGCTCTGGCGGTTTGGTTCTGCGGTCTCTCCCTGCTTGTTCGTTTTGGCGATCTGCTGTGATCGACCTGTTTGTTCCCTGGTTTGGTCGCTAGTTCTAGCGACCTGCTGCGGGCTCTCCCAGTCTTGCTACTGGGCAGTCTGTTCGGTTTGTTCTGGCGACTTGACTCAAGTTGGCCAGATGTTCGTCCTTTTCTTGGCGATCTCAGGAAGGATGATCCTGTGTCCGCGCGGCTTATGCTCGGCTTGCTGCTGACTTCGGTCTTGGACTGAATCTTGTCCAAGTGTTGTGTTCGCGCGATCTGCATTATGAGACCGTTCGCGATCTGACGGGTGGTGATTGTATCTCTTCTATGCGGTGACGACATCCGTCTACTCGCCTATAAATGGAGGTGCAGGGCCCGTCATTCCTAACAAGAATTGTAAGAACAAAAGCCCGGATTGTTTCTTGCGGCCTCAAGTTTGAAGTCGCGCGATCTCGGAAGTGAGCTAACCGGTTGTTGTGTTCGCAGGTTTGCGGTCAGCAGGTTGCGGTCTCCTTCCTTGGTGATTTCCGGTGGCTTGAATAAATAGTTTGTCTGCGGTCTGTCAGCGAACTGGTTTATTGTGTTCTTGTGCTGTTCGCAGCTAGCTCAGCGATCAGGCTACCTTCAACGGTTAGGCGATCAGAGTTGCAGTCGGGCGACAACTTCAGTTCTTTCAATTCAATAAGCTTCAGTTCGTGCAGTCTGGGATTGCGGTGTGGCAGTGCAGGTTGTCTGCTTCTGTTCGCGTGGTCTCAAGGTGTTTCTGCGGTCTGACTGTGCAAGCGGTCTGGAAGTACAACAGAGCAAGCCGGGCGACCTGAGCCTCTTTGCGGTCTGTGCGGTCTCTGCTTTGGCAGATCGCCAGTTTCAGTTTTGGTGTGTTTTTTGTTCTTCTCATCTCCGTGATTCTTATGAATCATGTCTCGCCATGTATACCTCGAAGTGTAAAGCAGTTCTGTCTCAATAAAGATTTCTTGTGTTGCTGTTTTGGCATTGTGGTTGTTTGGCTATAACTCTTGTTGATACAACTCCTGCTTACTCCTAAACGGTCTTTCAAAAATTTTAACAGTCCACTTATAACTGATCGTTCTTTAGCTAAGTTCCTTACGAGTGTAATTTTCTTGTACAGCCCGCGACGAACCCTACGCGACAGCATGGAGTCCCATCGACTCCAGACATCGTCCCACCACCACCGACTCCTACCCCGTTCCAGCAGACATAGTTGGGACAGACACTGACTGCCATTCTAGAGACTTTCAGGGCACAACAAGCACCGGCTCCTCAGCAAAACCCAGGGGCCATCTGGCTGAGCATCTTCCGAGGTCTCTCACCGCCATCATAAATCGGGACGGAGACCATTCTGAGGACTGAGGAGTGGGTAGATATCATGGAGGAGATGTTGATAGGGATCCAGTGCTCGACAAACATGGAGGTGCCACTGGTGGTTTCTTGCTTGGAGTCTCATGCTAAGAGGTGGTGGAAGAGGTTCCTGGTTACAGCTTATCCGGGACTGGAGGCTGCGGACGTTTCGTGGGAGGATTTCAAGGCGGCACTACTGGAGCATTTCGTTCCGCAGTCTGTGAGAGACGAGATGGAGGATAGGTTTTTGCAGTTGAGGCAGGGGAGCAGGACGATTCTGGAGTATCACCGGGAGTTTACCCATCTATCCAGGTTTGCGGTTTCGTATCAGCTGAATGACGCAGGATTTGCAAAGAGGTTCTACAAGGGCCTCCGTGATGAGCTGAGGCAGGCCCTCCTCTCTGTCTTCGACGGCAGCATGATAAAGATTCTAGAGATGTCCAAGAATTTGGAGATAGACCAGCAAGCTGTTCGTGGGAGAAACAGACCGATGGAAGATCAGGGATGAGGAGGCAGAAGGGATCAGCCGAGAGGCCGAGATGCTTGGGAGAGAAAGACGGAGGTCCGACCCCGCCAGGAGGAGAGGCAGGAGCAGAGAGAGGAGGTAGTGTTTGCTCCTCAGCCTCTACAGATGCGGGAGATGCCAAGGATTGGAGGAGGTCGACCACCGCCGGAGTGCTACCACTGCCGCCAGATCGGCCATATCAAGAGAAACTGCCCTCAGAGGAATGCTCCACCGTCACTATGGGCAGCACCACAGGGCCAGCATTTCAGGGGCCGAGGACGTGGAAGAGGTCGTGGATTTCAGGGCGACGACCGGAGACAGTACAGGGAGCAGGCATACGCCCTAGACTTGGCAAGGCCCCGGGACCCAGCAAGGGTCATCGCAGGTACTTTGATGCGTTTCTTTTAATTATTTGTACCTTATAAATTTCAGTTTTACCTTAGCATTGAACCAGACAACAAAACCCTCAGGTTTAGTACACGTTTACGACAAACCCGCATTTACCTTGTTCGATACGGGTGCCTCGCACTCGTTCATCTCCGCTAAGTTTATCGAGGACCTAGACCAAGTCCAACACTTCAGGAGTGATTACAGGAGGGTGCGATTCCCGGAAGGATCGGAGGTTCTAACAAATGCCACGTACAGCATGAGGATAGAGATTGGAGGAAGACTGTTCGAGGCCCCAACAACTGTGTTGAAGATGAAAGACTACGACCTGATCCTGGGCATGAGTTGGTTGTTCAGGAACCAGGCAAGGATTGACTGCCCAACAAGGAGGATCGTTCTTAAGCACGAAGAAGGTGAAGTAGTTTTTGAAAGTACTCAACCCACCTTTCGTCTCTTCTTATCATCTATTCAGGCCGTCAAGGCCCACCTGCAGGGAGACGAGGTATATCAGGTGCTCTTCGAGGCGACTGAAGTCAAGGACTCAGTGTCAAGTATCCCGGTCGTACGGGATTTTGCGGACGTGTTTCCGGAGAAGCTTCCCGGACTGCCACTACACCGCGAGAAGGATTTCCAGATCCAGCTGGTGCCAGGGGCTAAGCCGTTGTCCAAAGCTCCTTATCGGATGGCCTCGAAGGAGTTGGTGGAGTTTCGGAGCCAGCTGCAGGAGCTGGTGGAAGCTGGGTTCGTTAGGCCGAGTTCCTCACCCTGGGGAGCTCCGGTGTTGTTCGTGAAGAAGAAGGATGGAACGCTCAGATTGCGCATCAACTACAGAGCTCTGAATAGGCTGACGGTGCAGAACACGTACCCTCTGCCAAGGATCGATGAGTTGTTTGACCAGCTAGAGGGAGCCCACTTCTTCTCGAATCTGGATCTGAGATCAGGATATTATCAGCTGAGGATCCAGGTGGAGGATATCCCGAAGACGGCTTTCAGCAGATGATATGGATTGTATGAGTTCACTGTGATGCCGTTCGGGCTCACAAATGCACCATCTGCATTTATGAGTCTGATGAACCGGGTGTTTGAGCCTTATCTCGACATCTTCGTCATTGTGTTCATTGACGACATCCTCATTTACTCGAGGACGAAGGAGGAGCATGCACGGCATCAGGCACTAACCTTGGAGAAGCTTCGGGAGCACCATCTGTATGCGAAGTTCAACAAGTGTCAGTTTTGGTTGAAGGAGGTGGCCTTCCTAGGCCATATTATCAGTGGAGCTGGTCTAGCAGTGGATCCAGCAAAGATTCAGGCAGTACGGGATTGGCCGCCGCTGAAGATGGTCACCGATGTGAGGAGTTTCTTGGGACTTGTCGGCTACTATCGGAAGTTCGTTCAGGGGTTTTCTCAGATAGCCCTCCCACTCACATCCCTGACAAAGAAGGATGCTACTTTTACATGGACGCCGCGGTGTGAGGCAGCCTTCCAGGAACTGAAGGGTCGGCTCACTTCAGCTCCCATTCTTGCCCTGCCATCGGGGAGGGAAGGGTTCCAGGTGTATACGGATGCGTCATATCAGGGGATGGGTGCCGTCCTGATGCAGAACGAGCATGTGATAGCTTACGCCTCCCGCCAGTTGAAGAATGAAGAGCGGAACTACCCGGTGCATGACATGGAGATGGGAGTAGTCGTATTCGCTCTCAAGATCTGGCGACACTACCTTTATGGTGTCCACTGCGACATATTCTCAGATCACAAGAACCTGAAGTATGTAGATACACAGAAGGAGCTGAATATCCGGCAGAGGCGATGGGTGGAGTTCTTATCAGACTATCAGTACACGATGCATTACCACCCAGGGAAAGCGAATGTGGTAGCAGACGCACTGAGCCAGAGAGCTACCGCGTCAGGAGCAGAGCCTAAGTTGATGTCCATGGAGTTAGTACGGATCTTTGAGGACATGCAGATCTCTCTAGTATCTGAGGACGATCCGGAGCTATACGAAGAGTACTTAGCAGCGATGGGTGCCACTTACGACATTCGAGACCGCATCAGGGATGGGATGAAGCAGGATGCCAAGTTGGAGCCGATTTTCAGAGCCTTGGAGGCAGGCTCAGTCGGAGATTATTCACTGAAGGACGACCTGTTGAGTTTTAGAGGCCGAGTGTATATACCGGCAGGGGGCCGGATTCGGGAAGATATTATGTTAGAGGCTCATTGCAGCAGGTATTCCGTGCACCCGGGCATTACCAAGATTACTACAGATTTGAAGAGGACCATGTATTGGCCAGGCATGAAGAAAGACATCGTATATTTTGTGACCCACTGCGAGGCTTGCCAACTTGTGAAGCCGGAGTGCCGAAACCCAGCAGGATTATTGCAGCCACTTCCGGTGCCGGAGTGGAAGTTCGACGACATCGCTATGGACTTTATACACGGCCTTCCCCGATCTCGTACGGGAAATGACTCGATTTGGGTGATCGTTGACAGGTTGACGAAGGTGGCCAGATTTATTCCGATCAGGAAGGATGATGGAATAAATTCGCGCTGCGCAAAATTAAAATATTATCCACGTATAATTCGATAAGGCAAGTGTACTTATCGCTTTATAGTATAGGATTTAGAAAATCAAGTGTCGTATTTTTCTGGGCTTGTTGAGTACTTCTACTCACAAAGAACTATTATTTTATCGATCGAAAGTTGGGTTTGTTTTGGAAAAAACGATTTGGAGAAAATTAACTACGAAGAAAAAATATGATTTAAAGGATTAGCACTTGGTCTTGAATCCCTTTGGAATAAAATATAATTTTATAAAAGATGAAACCGCAAACTCTTATTGAAATATCTTCGACCGTGGAGGTTCCCAAAATATGGTAGAGCCTCTCTCGAGAGAACTACCACCTAACCTTAGGTTGAAACCCCCTAAGCTTGCTTTAAGCGGTGAACCCCACTATTGGATTTGACTCCAATCCGATAATTTGTGTCACCCTCTCTCGAGGAATGCATACAACTGTTTTTATCTTTGAGTGATCTCCTCGTTCGCATGGATCTCTCGATCACTAGCAAACGAATCTTAGATTGAAAGTCATATTCCGGATATATGAAATCAAAAAAAGTAATTAAAAGATAAATCGAAAATAAACAATACAAGAGTTTGCTAATTAGAAAGATTCAAAACATATTTTATTTTATTCCAAAGTTCATCATTGTCAAGTGCTAAAGGAAATTTAGCTACTCATCATAGTGATGGGAATACAAGTAGAAGAGGAAAAAGACATGATTAAGAAAACAACAATACTTGAATTAAAATAGCAATAATTTAAAAACTTACAACTTTAGGAAAAAGTAGCTAGAACATCAAAAACAGTAAACTAAAGCTGAAATTAAACTCCAAAATCGAACTCTTTGACTTCTGGAGATTGCTGCCTTTTATAGATGAAAAATCGGGGAGTCACGCCCTTGGTCACGCCCGTGACCAAGGGCGTGTAAGCTGCGTAATTGCTGTCATGAAAGCCCGGGACGTTGGGGAAGAGAAACCGCCAAAAATCAATTGCATGGCGGGTCACGGCCTCGGTCACGCCCGTGACCAAGGGAGTGTAAGCTAGAAATGGCGGGAGTTGATTGCTGGCTGAAATGAATCCATTCCGGGCGAGTCACGCCCGTGACTTTGAGGTCACACCCTCTGTCACGCCCGTGACGGAGGGCGTGTAATTTTAATCTGACATGGCGGCTGACTTCTTCAACTGGAATACGCGGAGCTGGTTCACGGTCGTGACAAGATGTCACGCCCTAGGTCATGCCCGTGACCGAGGGCGTGTACTTTGCGATTTCGGTAGAAATACTCCAAATATTCTCCTGATTAGTCTTATGAGCCTGAAATTGCTATTGGCAGCCCAAATTACCTGAAAATACAAAAAGAAGATAAATTAGTGATAAATTAACTAAAACTAAATAAAATTAAATTAATTATTAATAAAATATTATTTGAAAATAACTATAAATATAACATTATCAAAGGACGAGTCGGTCGGTGTTTTGGTGCGAAGATTCGTGGAGCAGTTTGTTCGATACCATGGTGTGCCGAGGACTATCATGTCAGATCGGGATGGGCGATTCACGTCGAGGGAGTGGAGAGCAGTGCAGGCCTATCTGGGCACCCGGTTGACTTTTAGTACAGCATTTCACCCTCAGGCAGACGGGCAAACAGAGCGTACCAACCGGACCCTAAAGGATCTTTTACGTCTTTGCATTCTGGACCGCGGGGAGCCATGGGCTAGTATAGGCAGTGCACCTTATGAGGCATTATACGGATGGAGATGCAGAACACCATTGTCTTGGATTCAGGATGAGGATCCCAAGGCACTTGGCTCGGAGTTCGTGGAGGACACGGAGGCTCAGGTGAGGCTGATTCGAGATAGGATGCTGGAGGCCCAGAGTAGGCATGCCAAGTATTACGATGCGCGTCATCGTATGGTGGAGTTCCAGGTGGGAGACCGGGTTTTCTTGAAGATACGTCCGATGCATGGAGTCTCGCGGGTTCGCGGGCGGAAGAAGCTTGGTCCGAGGTATATGGGACCTAATAGGATCCTGGAGCGGATCGGTCCCCTGACTTACAGACTGGAGCTACCGCCGGAGTTGGACAGACTGCACGATGTTTTCCACGTCACCTCACTTAGGAAGGCTCTACTTCTGCCAAAGCAGAAGGTTGCAAATTCAGAGGGGCCAGTAGCTACTGATCGGTCGGTTCACCTGGAGCCGGTTCGGATAGACGATACGGAGTTACGAGTCTTACGGCGCAAGAAGGTTCCGCTGGTCAAGGTTCTATGGAGGAATCATGGACAGGAGGAGCATACTTGGGAGCCACTGGACTTTATGCAGCAAAAGTACCCGCAGCTTTTTATGACAGGTATAATTTAATTTTTCCGGGTTGTTACTTTTTCTTCCTAGCAGTAGAAACCCCCCTCGGGCATAACCTGAATTTCGAGGACGAAATTTTTATTTTTATGTATTGGGATTTGTAACATCCCTCAAACAACTAGACCCCTAAGTTGGTTTTGTCATGACTAGGTCATAACAAAACCATAAGAAGAGCTCAAGACCTTGTGAATATAGGTGAGAAGGAGAAAACCCAAGAGGTCTGCAAATAGCAATTTTTAGATACCAAGCCTAGGGTTGGACTTTAGGACCCCACCTTGAACCTTGACCCCACAATAGCATCCCTAACCCATTAGAGGTCTCCTTGAAGCACCAGTGACCCATTGGGGTCAACCTAAGAGGCCAATTTGACTAAAGTCAACCTTAACCCTAGATTGGTTAAACTAGCTCAATTAAGATCAATTGGTCCCCACCCTGCCAAATTGACCATGCCCCTACCCTTGTATGGGTACTAGGGTCCTAATGGACCAAAAAGCCCCATCATGGGGCCTTCAATTTGACCAAATTGCCCTAAACCCTAATTTGGTCAAAGTGCCCTAATAAAGGGCAATTCACCCTCACCTTGTCAAATTGACCCCACCTATACCTTCCTAACCCTTGGGTGAAGCCAATGGAGCTCAAGTCACCATTTGGGGTCAACCCAATTGGTCAATTTGAGCAAAGTCAAACTCAAGCTTAATTTTGGTCAACATACCCCAATTTAACCTAATCTAGCCCAATCCACTTGGGCTAGACCCAATTAAGGTGGTCCACCACCTAATGGGGTTTGAATGCTACTGAGGTGGCCATTCAATTTGGAGAGAGTCGACCAGGAGAGAGAAAAGGAAGGTTTCTCCCAAATCGGAGAGAGAGAGAAAGAGAGCTTTTATGGTGATTAGATGCAATTGATCCTTCATATCCCTCCCAATTGATGTGCATTCATCTCCCCCTTCAGTTACCCACGAATTTCTGGAGTTTCCCATGGCCAAGGGGGCTGTTTCAGAGAGAATTTAGCTGTAACCGAAATTTGGTTAATGGCCATTAATGGCTTTTGGAGATAAAGCCATCATAGTCGAATGAAACTCAGAGAGAAAGAGATCCCCCTTTTTCCCAGTGAATTTTGTGCAGAGAAATCCTAGATCTGCATGGCATCAAAAGCTCAAGCACCAACAATGGCAACTCGCTGGAACTCACGTCGCTAAGCCCCTGCTCAGGTCCGATCATCTTCTCCTCCCTTGATGCTAGATCTATTCATTTTTTCGGGGCTTGATCCGAGCACAATAGGGCTCGGATTGTGCTTCCAAAAGGGTGCGTTTCGTACCCGTTTTTCCTCCCTCAAAAACTGGATCCGACCACCTCCGGCCGGCCAACCACCTCCTATCGCCGGCCACCGCCTCAACGGAGGTGGTGGTGGCATTGGCCGGCCGGAAAGATACGCAGGTGGCTGGGAAATCACCCCGCAAAGAGGCCTAGGATGGGCCATCGCGAGTCGTCCAACGTTCGGGGACGATGATGGAGAGCCGTCAGATCTTTTTATTTACGTTTATGATTATATCATTTGATTCGTCGAGCGCCGCAAGAAGTTCGTCGAACGAGAAGTTTGTCGAACGAGATAGTTCATCGAACGAAATATTTCGTCGAACGGGAGTTTATGTTCGTCGAACGAATCTGTTAGTCGAACACTGATATAAGTTAAATTAGTCGAATGCAGATACTTAAGAAATTGGTCGAACACAGAGTTGTTCAGCTTTCGTCGAACGCAGAATTGATCGACTTTCGTCGAATGCAGTTTGCTCTGCTTTCCTCGAGCGCAGTTTAAATTTCATCGAACTCAGTAACAGTTATTTAATTAATTGTTTTCAAGATTTCTGTCATATATTTTGATGTACTTAGATTTAATTGTTAAAAATACTTAGGCCCCTCTACAGAAAAAGTGGTCAACACCAAAGTTGTAGCCATTAGGGTCTACTTTATTTCAAAATTTATTTCACCCCAAAATGAGTTCTGTAGCTCCTTGTAGGTCCATTTTAGTGGGGCTGGTCCCTAGTGTAGGATAGCCACCAATTCTTGAATAACTTTTGATTGGGAAATGATATGGATTTGAGATTTGAAACATAGTCTACTTATACCTACACACACATCATCTCCAAAGATGAGATTTTTAGGAGAACCTTTTTCTAAGGTTTTTGAAATAATTTCATAAATCATCTAATAATTAATTAGTGGGTTAAATGACCTCCAATGCCCTCCAAGTTTTGGTGGGTGCTCCTTAGGGTTACTGTATGACCTTGGTAAAATTATCAGCCCAATTGGGACTATTTTGTTTGAGTATTTTGTAAACCCAAGTTAGGACAAATAGGGTCAAAATTAGGGCATGATATTTACCTTGGGGTATGGTGGTCAAAACTCATCACCATGTAGTGAAACCTTGGTAACTGGTTTAGTATCACCTAAAGAATCCCCATGAGTGATTTGGGGTGGTGTGGAGATGGATAAGCCCTAGAATACTAGTTTAATTCCTAGGTGTGCATTTAGAGCCTTGTGAAGGCCATGTGGTCAAAATCCCTGGTTGGTTTTGAAATTTGGTGGAAAGATTCATAGAGTGTAATTAGGCACTGGGTAATTTTATAAGAATTTTAGGAGCCTATATTCCCTTTGGATTAGGACATAACCCCTTTAGGGAAACTTATTATAAGACACATTTACATGCTTAAAAAGTCTGGGATGATGATGAGACTTTGGTTGTGCCATTATAGTCATGATTTAGACCTCTGGTAATTTTTGTGAGTTTTATTAAATAATTTAATCAACACTTCTTTCTCAAGGCACTTGTTTTGAATTAAACTTAAGAAAAATATTTGAGGGCCCAAAACTCTTTGCTAAATTGTGAAAATTGGTGATAGACCCTTCCTGGACATTAGGAACCTCTGTAAATTTTTATAGAATTTTTGAGGACTTAAATCAGTAGGCTACTTCACAGTTCATTGAATTTGAGGTTTTCTTAATTTAATTATTTTAGTGAGAAAATAATATTCTTAAATCCTGAAACTTAGTCAGTAGCCTTTTCTTGTGAATACCAGAGCTTGGTAATTTTCCCATAATTCTAGTGTTGATCTTTTTGGTAGGTCCTTCTTAAAACTATGATTTTGGATAGAAGTTAAATAATTAAATTAGAGGAGAATTTCTTACTGTAAAAATATGATATGCTGTTTCTGGTGTTATTTAGCCACCATAGAATTATCATAACTTTTGTAAAGCCATATCATAAGATTTACTTATAGTTCATGTTCATTTTCATGCTTGCTAGATGTTTGGAGAAAATTAAATAAATATAATTAATTAGAGAAAAATATGATTCTCTGGAATTAGTCTTATAACACCATGATAGACCTCCAGTAAATAGCTTGGGTCAGTTGGATGAGAATTTGGAGTACCTCTATTTGTGAGCTTCATATAATTAGTTTGGTCTGCGTATAGTAAAACTGCGAAACTTAGGTTTTTAATAACCTACTAGGTGGAAATGTTGTGCAGATGGTGCACATGGGTTGATTAGATAATTGTGAGTCCACCCAAGGAAGTGTATGTGAGGAAAGTGTCTTGGTGGGTTAAGAGTAGGGTTGTCCTGGGGATTGACGAAAGATCGGCTTTCCCCTGGTGTGTCCTAAAGAACTTAGGTCTAACTCAAGTGAAACGGTAGAAGGAAATTCTTAAGGGTAGATACCTATAACAGTAAGTATCTTTAAAAAGGGAACTTGGGGTGTCAACCCATTACAGTTCCTAGTACCGTAGCGAGCCCCTTATAGGGTAACCCGCGGAAAGTCCAAGGTTAACCATAAGTCATAGGAGTATAGAAGATGCTCAAGACTAACAAATAACACATTCACTCACACTCCGTTGTCTCGGGAGTTTGGTTGGTTTGGTGCCCCGAGCTGTAGGCTCGGTGGTGGTAGGTGCGGATTGTTGATCTGGAGAGTTTGTGACTCAGTGTGGTTCTTGGTTGGGCAAGTTAAACCCAGGTGGTTTATGTTGGAGTTTGTAGATAGATAATAGAACATGTTGCATGTGCACAAGGTGGTGGGTCCTTAGTGTCGATAGTTGCTGCACCGACGTTGATACTCGGGCTCGGCAAGTGTGGAATTTGCACTTAGCCATAAAAGTCTGGTGGTCCAGCCAGTAAGAGTACGCACATGCTCCGCGGTTTTGCGTTGAGGCGTACGATATGTCTAAGTTAGGTTGTGCATATACCAACCTAGAGGTGGGCGATGCCCAACCCACCGCTTCCGTTTGCCACTACAGGAGTATCCTGGGAGTCTTGCTAGCTCCAAAAAGGGGGAACTAAAGGTCTGTGCGCACAAAGTCGAAGTGGGTGAGTTGCACTTGTATGAACATAGCATATTTGCATACATTGCCTGTCATAGCATAACATTGTATTTCAACCCCTACCCCTATCGTATAAGTCGGTTATAGGACTTCTTATACGATAGGCCTTGCTAAACGACCCCTAGGTCTATAGGTTTGTGTGAGAATTCCTATAAATATATGGTTACTTTTCTATTACTATTGTCTTTACTTACTGCACTTTATTTACTCCTTACCTGCTCTTACTATGCTTTATTACCTGTTTCTTTTATGTATATATACTTGAGTAGTGGTAGAACTCTTCCTGTAGAATATTCCCTGTCATCTGCTTTTGCTATTACCCCTTGTTTGTCCTCCGCTTCATCCTTTCCGCTCGTGCCTAGGAGTCACCGGGGGAGGGGTGGGAGATTGGCTTAGTCTTTTGACTAACGGTCGGTGGACCTTATCATTTTAGGAGACCGCAGCGATGAAGCAGCACCAGAGGCTGGTGCAGATGGAGGCGGGGCAGTCTAGCACAGAAGCACCGATGACAGGATTCGTGAGTGGCTATTAGTTCTAGTTATTTTGCTTCCGCGAGTGAATTTGTAGTGAGGCTTGATGTATCGGGCAAGAGCCCTTGTTATCTCTTTCCTTATTTTAGTTAAATTTATGTGGACATCTCTTCGTGGATGTATTACTTTTCTATGTGATGTGGACTTGACTTTCTTTTAGCTTATTTCTTCTTTGCTTCTTCGTGATCGATTTGGCCAGCAGTATCAGCGTTTTGTAGTGGCGACCTCCCCGAGCGAGGGTGTCACCACAAAACGGAGGTTTTGGGCCTAAGACCCGGTTGTTTGGAAAAAAGGGGTCTTACACCATTGGCTGCTCCGAGACCGCTAGACAGTGATCTTGATCGAGCTCATATTGCTCGTTGGCGCTCTCCTACTGTTGAGAAATTGAAGCAGAAAAATTTACTATGCGCGACGTGCTTTACCGCCCTCCGACATGTGAAGGAAGAGGTTAGCGGCAAGGGAGAAACATCACCTTTGAGCCTTAAAGCCTTCACCTCCTTCCCATCTCGTGTGGCTGGGGAGAATCATCACAAATCAGCATACATCTTAGTCATGATGGAGTCTCCGGGCTTGTGTTATGATGTCTTAGTGCTTCATTCCATGTCTTTAACTGGGCTTGTGTGTTGCTTTTGGTAATATATCGGACAATGTCTAGAACTCCATTTTGTTATAATGTTAATACAGGTATTTGGTCCACCTTAAGGACGGTAATCAAAAGGGCTCATGGGAGACAACCCATTGGAACCACGTGGTTCTGTTCAGTTTCATTTTCTATTCTATATATTAGTTTATTTCTGTTTTGTCTAGGGGGATGCTTTAATCGCAGGGTCAAATCTTTTCAGAGCATGTGGGACTGCTGCCTTTGGACAAGAATCACTGATCTTCTGGTAGGCTCATTTATGAGCCTAGGTACTCTCTACCCTTAGCCCCATTTTATTATGCAAATGTTTTCTTTTGATCTGGATAACTTTAAGTCTGGGGGAAGAGCCGTACCTAGTGCCCACATGCACATGCACATAAGCACAACATACTAGAAGTTACAATCTTATAATTATTTGTTCATTTTCTTCGCACACCACAACACCCTCTAGAGAGCGCACTTAATTGTAGGCGCATAACGAGTCTAACTCATTTTTTTGTAGGATTGGGAAAATTGTTGTTCAGGCTTAGGATTGTGAGACATAGTAAAATGTTGACTCCCGTAGTGCTCTAGTCAAGTACTCGCGTCTTGCATAGAATTGTGTGTATATTTTTCTTTATGCTTATAGTTTTGTATTTTTTCTATTTGCGTAATAATTGTTTATCCTACTCAAAAGTGGTGAATCCGACGGTAACATAGGGATGTGTGTAGATGGTTGCTAGGTTTGTATTGCTCGAGTCGGGAGGAAGAATTATCTTTCTCGGTGGCTAAGAACTTCCCCCAAGTTACTCTTGAAGCATTGGTATAAGTTAGTTCAATGCGTGAGCATGATGTAGGCCTTCATTTTGGCCAGGTTGAGCTTTGTGTAGCGACCCTATCATAATCCTTGCTAGCCCCTTTGTGCCTACACTGTCTCTTGATTCATCTCTGTTGAAAATGTTGAAGTGGGAGGATTTTGGAAGTTGGCGGTTTGGGGGGGAGACCGCGCGGTTTGATCTAACAGCACGGTCTTGCGGTCTCCTCTGGCGGTCTGACCTTTTTGGTCTAGCCGCGGGTTACCCGATGTGATCGCCAGTCTTCTGTCCAAGGGTGCCGAGGTGAGGCCGCGCGGTCTGGTTGTCTGACAGCATGGGGGAGCAGGTTTCTACCTGGTAAGGAAGGCGCGCGGTCTGGTGCTTATGACTGCGTGGTGTGGGCAGCCGGTCTGGAGGCTGTCCGGGTTCTTTGCGGTGCGCACGGACTAAGGTCGTATTCGTCGCGCGGTCTCCGATTTGTGTTCACATGGCTGGTCCTTCGGCGATCAGCTGACATATGCAGTCACAGGTGTTTGATCGACTTGGCGGGGTGTGCCCTAGTTGGTCTAGTGTGTTCGCGGTCTCTAGAGGAGGTCGGGTGGCGAACGCAGGTGGCGAGCGACATGACCGGGCGAGTTGTCATGGTCGCCCGGCTTCTGCTGAAGTCGGCGAGCTCATTAAGCAGGAGGTTCTTTTGCTGGTCGCGCGAGTTGCCTGGTCTGGTCGCGCGATCAAGGGGTGGTGATCCTATCTCATAGGGTGGTGACTGGATCAGGTCACCTGCCTATAAATAGGAGCCACTGTAGCAACAAATATATAGCACCAAGTGTAAGTTGAGATCGCGACCTGTTCTTGCGGTTTGTGTTTTGTAACCGGCCGGTTAGCTGATCGAACTTGTCTTGTGCAACTTCTGCGGATTGTGCGGGCAGCAGCGGTCACCTCCTCTTCTATAGGTGTTCGGGAGGTCTCGCGGCTTGCAGTGCGGGTTGCTGGAGTTCGGGAGTTCGCGTGGTTCGCAGTTGGTGTGGCTCAAGTCGCAGGTCGGCATTTCGGGCGATCTGGTTTCTAGCCGGGCATACTGTCAAGTCGGGCGGTTAGGCGGTCTTAGTTTGGCAGACCGCTGGTTTTCCTTTTAGCTGCTTTTCTCTTCTATTTTTTGTGTACTGGCGATATCATGTCTTGCCATGTATACCTTGCCCTGTAATGACGAATTTTTCTTATCAATAAAGATCGTGTTTGCTTCATGTGCTTTTGGTTATTTGGCTTGAACTCTAAGTTGTACAATTCCTGCTCACTCTATAAAGATTCGGAAAAATTTTCACATGGTATCAGAGCTAGGTTAGAGTGGATAGAGCAGTGAACAACTTAGATTAGCCATCGCCTTTGTGAAGAAGGAACCAGTGGTAGAGCCATTGAAGCGAGGGGTTTTGGAATTGAGATGCTCAACTCGACCAACTTTAAGAAGTGGAGGTCTTGTATGCAGAGCTATCTTCTGGGTGAGGACCTCTGGGAGGTAGTTTGAGGAGAAAGCACGGAGGAAGTTTTTCTGGTTGGAGATAACCATCATGAGGTGAGGAGCTGGAGGCGGATTAATGCCTAAGCAGAGTTCGCCCTGAAGAGGGCAATATCACCTGATCTGTTTGATCACATCTTGGGGTGTGCATCAGCTGCAGAGATCTGGAGAGCCCTGGATGGGCTGTTTAACAAGAAGAATGTGGCAAGACTTCCAATTCCAGGAGAATGAGCTGGCCAGATCGGCTCAAGGTGACCTTTCTATCTCTACGTTCTTCTTGAAGATGAAGAACTTGTGCGCTGAGATTTCAGCGCTGGATCCTGATGAGCCAATTTCTGAGGCGAAGCTGAAGAGGCACATCATCCGTGGTTTGCGGAAGGAATATGTTGCCTTTGTGAGGTCGGTGCAAGGTTGGGCAAATCAGCCGTCTCTGCTGGAGATGGAAAATCTGCTTGCTTCGCAGGAGAGTTTAGCAAGGCAGATGGCGGGGGTGTCAGTGTCTGGGTGAGATGGCGAAGTTCTCTTCACGGGGAAGAAGAAGAAGTGGGATAAGAAGAAGACCGCTGGAGGAGGCAATGGGCCTTCAACTTCTGGACAGCAGGAGAGGGGTTATGCTCCTAAGGATGAAGGGAAGAAGAAGGGGGAAGGTCCCAAGTGCTTCAGGTGCGGAAAGATTGGTCACATCAGGAAGGAGTGCCGGGTAAATCTTCAGCCGGGGCATGCTGTTACAGGAAAGGAGGAAGCTGATGCCAGACAGATTGATGGAGGATGGGGAGGAGCCTTCTCGGCTTCTGTTGAAGCTGCAGTTTCTATCAACTATCAAGACGACTGGATCGTGGACTCGGGATGTGGTGATTGTTGGAGCATGCATTTCGCAATCCTCCGGTTTGATAATAACAAAGTCCCGTTTGTATTTGATTCTATTTTTATTAATGGTGTGCAAGTAACAGGTATGAGATGTTCACATTTCTGCTGGAGCTAAATTTGAATGTAGGAAAATTTCACTGTCGGAAAATTCTGACAGCTGATGTCGCCCAGGCGACAGCTGAGAAGTTACAACTACTTCCCTCCACGGCAGCACGACGAAAGGTAGTTTTGAGCTGTCGGAAATCCGACAGCGATGTCGCCCAGGCGACAGCTCGGAGGTTTCAACAACTGCCCACGACACCACCACGACCGGCAGTTTTGCGCTGTCAGAATTCCGACATCGATGTCGCCCAGGCGACAGCTCGGCGGTTACAGCAACTGCCCGCACGACGGCACTCCAGCGGCAGTTTAGCGCTGTCGGAAAATTCCGACAGTCGATGTCGCCCAGGCGATAGCGATTTTCTA
This sequence comes from Dactylorhiza incarnata, assembly GCA_033032865.1. Lineage (NCBI taxonomy): Eukaryota > Viridiplantae > Streptophyta > Magnoliopsida > Asparagales > Orchidaceae > Dactylorhiza > Dactylorhiza incarnata. The sequence goes on along the minus strand of JAWHQI010000009.1, from coordinate 9,168,878 downwards.
TAAATTGACTCCTTGTGTTCGTGCATTCTATGAATTGAAAATTCCAAGTCCCTTCCTGAGTGCATGCGAACCAGAGAGCTCCAGAACCTCTTCAACTCCCATTTGTGTAAAGAAGGATTGAAGATTGAAGACGAGATCTGGCGCGCTTCTACATCAACGATCATCTCGAGGCTTCAACCATCCATTCAGAGATCTGAATTTCTAGGGAGTTGTTCTTTTCATATTGTATTTTCATTTACACACATTTCATTTCGTATTGGTAGAGAAATCATCGTTTTGCGTGCGGCGTCTAAGTCCTTGCGTGGCTTAAGGGAAAATCGCTTCCTTGTGTGGAGCGTCCAAGTCCTTGCGTGGCTTGGTGGGAAATCGTGGCCTTGTGTGCTACGTCTAGATCTTGAGAAGATCTAGTGGATAGGCTTGGGCTTGGTCTTGGGAGAGACAAGTGATAGCCTTCCGATCCTTGGGAGAAGGATTGGTAAACCAAAATTATTGTATTTTTTATTATCATAATTGTGCCTTGATCTTAAGCATTGTTAAGATCATTTTTTTATTGTATGCAAATTTCATGATAAATATAATTATGCTCTTTTCACTAATTGCAAATTTGTTTGCTTAAATCTTTATCTTAGAAATTTGTGTTTGGTTTAATACAAAAATTGCATTGGTTTAAAATTGTTTATAAGTAACTTTTTAGAAAAGAAAAATCTGTTTAAAATTATTAAGTAAAAATTTATATTTTTAAACACACCCTTATTCACCCCCCTCTAAGGGCGTCACACGATCCAACAAGTGGTATCAGAGCTAGGTTAGTACAAAATGGATTTACCACCGGGAGTAATGGCGCACAACGATCACGCGTTCGTTGAGGGGCAAGGAATTAGTAGGCCACCACTTTTTACGGGCACAGACTATAATTATTGGAAAACACGTATGCGTTGTTTTCTAATTGCGCTAGATATAGAAGTCTGGAATATGGTAGAATCTAGTTACACTTCTCCAACATTTGTTGTAGGAGATGTAACCATGGATAAGCCCAAAGACAAGTGGGATGACAACGATAAATTAAAATGTAAGAACAAGCCATGAATGCTTTATTCTGCGCACTAGATCGCACTGAATTTAATAGAGTTTGTGCTTGTAATACTGCATTTGAAATTTGGAATCTGTTAGAAATCACTCATGAAGGTACTTCGCAGGTAAAGGATTCAAAGCTATTTCAACTGGAGTCTGAATTTGAAAGGTTCAAAATGGAGGTAGATGAAGAGATTGATACGATGTACACACGATTCACAAAAATCGTGAACGACTCAAAGGTGCTAGGAAAGGTGTTCTCAAATGGAGATTTAGTAAGGAAAATATTAAGATCACTTCCCTCGAAGTTCAATCCTAAAGTGACTGCAATTTCCGAGTCACATGATCTTAAGACCTTACAATTGGAGAGCCTCATTGGGAACTTGAAAACTCATGAAGTTGAATTGAAAATTCAACAACAAGAGTATATGGAGCCAAGGAAAAAGGGATTGGCTCTAAGAAGGAAGAAACAAGTGATTCTGAGGAGGATGAAGAAGATGAGGAAAGTTTTTTTGTTAAAAAATTTAGAAAATTTATGAAAAATCCGGAGAGAAGGAATTCGTTTAAGAAGTATTTTAAGAAGGAGACCTTTAGGAAGAAAAAAGGAAAGGAAGGCGATGAGGAGGAAGAGAGACCGCCACCGGAGTGCTATCACTGCAAGAAGTTAGGACGCATCTGAAGAAAGTGTCCAAAGTACTTGAAAGAACTTAAAGAAAAGAAGCACAAAGGGTCGAAGAAGGTGTTGAAGGAGGAAACATGCGTTGATACTACTTCTGAGGATGCAAGCAGTTAAGACTCAAGTAAAGAAGAGGAGGCCAACATGTGCTTAATGGGAAAGAGCGTCATATCTGATGACGAATGCAGTGTCCAAAGCGACACTGAGGTAACTCCTCCAACCTATGATGAATTATTTTCTGAATTTTTAAAAACTTGCAAATGTTTTGAAAAAAGTTTAAAAGATAATGATCTTCTTAAATCTGAAAATGAAATTTTACTTAAAGAAAACAAAAAATTGTTAAATGAAATTAAGACTATTGGAAAAAGAGATAGTTCTTGCCAAGAGTGTGATCACTTTTGGGGAAGAATTAAAGAACTTGAAGAATCTCTTTCCAAATCTCATTCTACAATAAAAGTTCTTACTAAAAAGAATGAGATTTTAGAGAGAGATCTGAAATCTTCAATTTCCAAAGTTCATGAGGGAAAGAAATCTTTTGAACGTAGATGCGTAAATCTAGTATCCGAGAATACATAAATAAATGAGAAACCAGATTCATGACTTAACACTAGCCATGAAAAAAATTGGAATGGGCCGAAGATCACTGGATATGATCTTAGGATACCAACGCCATGGATCTGGAAGGTTTGGACTCGGATACACGTCTGGAAGCTGTCGCCCGCCGACAACCACTGTCGCCGGCGACAGTGAAAAGTCCAGAAAATTTACTTTAAAAAATTCTAAAATTAATGAATTGTCAAATACTGCATCCTCATCCAGTAAAAGTCCAGAAAAGTTATACTCTTCTAAATACATTACATGTGCCAAATGCAATAGATTTGGTCACACTACGGACTCTTGCTGGAAGGAAGGAAAAAGTAAAATTAAACAAATATGGGTGCCTAAGGCTTCTACCTATACTATGGGTGGAACCACTTGGGTAACCAGATCTTTACTCACCTCTTCTTTCTAGGTGTGTTGGCAGGCTAAGGACAAAGAAGACGTGTGGTACTTGGACTCAGGTTGTTCAAAACACATGACGGGCAATAAAGAGAAGTTCCTTAGCCTAGAGATGAAGAAAGGAGGAGTTGTTACTTTCGGAGACAATGGAAAAGGAAAAATCATCGGCATCGGAGTTGTGGGTAACGAAAATTTTAAAATTTCAAATGTTCTATTTGTAGAAGGATTAAAGCATAATTTGATTTCTATTAGTCAATTATGTGATAAGGGTTTAAATGTTTTATTTGAATCTTCTACAAATTTGTGCAAAATTATTAATTCCAAAACAAATGAAATTGTTTTTACCGCACCTAGATGTCATAATGTATATATGATTAAATTTCTTGATTTTTCAAATTCTACCTTAAAATGTTTTTTATCAAAAAATGATGAATTAGATTTATGGCATAGGCGACTTGGACATACTAGTGCCAAGTTAATTTCAAAACTTTCAAAAGATAAATTAATTAAAGGTTTACCAATGTTAAATGGAAATTTATCTTCTTCACTATGCGTGTCTTGCGAAAAAGGAAAATTTTCAAAATCATCTTTTAAAAGTAAAAATATTATTTCTACCACTAGGCCACTTCAATTAATACATGTGGATTTATTTGGGCCAATTGAAATTTCTAGCTTAGGAGGGAGAAAATACACATTTGTATTGATTGATGATTATTCTCGTTTTTGTTGGACTTTATTTCTAACCTCAAAATCCGATGCATTTTCAGAATTTTCAAAATTATGTTTGCGTATTCAAAATGAATTTGAGTTAAAAATTAAACGCATACGATCGGATCATGGAGGAGAATTTGAAAATGAAAAGTTTATTTCTTTTTGTACGGAGTTAGGAATTAAACATGAATTTTCCGCTCCACGCACACCACAGCAAAATGGTGTAGTGGAGAGGAAAAATAGAACTCTTCAAGAGTTAGCCCGTACGATGTTATCTGAATTTAAATTACCAAAATCTTTTTGGGCTGAAGCGGTTAGTACGGCATGTTATGTAATTAATGGAGTAATGCTTCGCCCTATTTTAAAATTAACTCCTTATGAATTAATTTTTAATAAACAACCAAATGTTTCTTATTTCAAAGTTTTTGGCTGTAAATGTTTTATTTTGAATTCTAAAGATTCCTTAGGAAAATTTGATGAAAAATGTGATGAAGGTATTTTTATTGGCTATTCTTCAACTAGTAAAGCTTATAGGATTTTTAATAAAAGAACAAAAATAGCTGAAGAATCTATTCATGTTAGGTTTGATGAGTTTGCTTCATGTGTAGAAAACAAAATTACAGGAAAAGAAGATGAACTCCTTCCCACGGTGGAGAAAGATGATGAAGAACTTGGAGAAAATGAAGAAGGAAAAGAAGAAGAAAGAGAAGGAGAACGAGAAGAAGGAGATAGAGAAGTAGAAAAAAGAGAAGGATATGAGCCTCCAAGGGAATTGAGGTTTTCAAAGGATCATCCAAAGGAGCTTATCATTGGAGATCCGCAAAAAGGGGTTAGTACTCGTTCATCGCTACATGTTTTATTTTCAAACCTTTCTTTTGTCTCTGAAATAGAACCAAAAGATGTTTCCACCACTTTAAATGATGAATTTTGGTTTTTAGCTATGAATGAAGAACTTAATCAATTTGAACGTAATAAGGTTTGGAATCTTGTAGAACGACCCAAAAATCGTCCTGTAGTTGGTGTTAAGTGGATTTTTAAAACTAAAATGGATAATGAATCTAGAATTGTTAGAAATAAAGCAGATTAGTTGCAAAAGGTTATGCACAAATTGAAGGGGTAGATTTTGATGAAACTTTTGCACCCGTAGCAAGATTAGAAGCGGTTAGGATATTTCTTGCATTTGCTTGTTTTAAAAGATTTAAATTATATCAAATGGATGTCAAAACCGCATTTTTAAACGGGTATATAAAAGAAGAGGTTTATGTAGAACAACCCCCTGGCTTTATAAATGAGAAATATCCAAATTATGTTTATAAATTAGATAAAGCACTTTATGGATTAAAACAGGCGCCTCGTGTTAGGTATGATCGATTAACTCAATATTTGTTAAAGCATGATTATAAAATAGGAAGTGCTGATTCTACACTCTTCATTAAGCAAATTGATCATGATTTAGTTATTTTGCAAATTTATGTTGATGATATTATTTTTGGAGCCACCAATGAAGAGTTGTGTAATGAAGTAGTTCAAATTATGAAAAATGAATTTGAAATGAGTATGGTTGGAGAACTTTCATATTTTCTAGGTTTTCAAATTACACAAAAACATGATGGTATTTTTATATGTCAAACCAAATATATTCATGATATGTTAAAAAGATTTGGATTTGAAAATCTTAAGCATGCAAACACTCCTATGAGTACTTCACTAAAATTAGGAAAAGATGAAAGTGGTGTTTCAATTGAACAAACCCTTTATAGAAGTATGATAGGGTCTTTATTGTATTTAACCGCATCTAGACCTGACATTATGTTTGCCGCATGTTTATGTGTTAGATTTCAAGCTAATCCTAAAGAATCACATTTAAAAGCGGTGAAACACATCTTTAGATATCTTATAGGAACATCTAAATTAGGATTATGGTATCCTCATAATGATTCCTTTATTTTACATGGTTTTTCGGATTCCGATTATGCGGGATGTTCTTTAGATAGTAAAAGCACTAGTGGCACTTGTCATTTTATCGGCCCTTCACTTATTTCATGGTCGAGTAGGAAACAGAATTCTGTTGACCTCTCTACTACCGAGGCCGAATATATTGCACTAGGTAGTTGTTGTGCCCAAGCTCTTTGGATGTCACAAACGTTAGAAGATTTTGGCATGCACCAAAGTAGTGTAGAACTAAAGTGTGACAATAAAAGTGCTATAGACTTAACTAACAATCCCGTATTACATTCTAGATCTAAGCATATAGATGTCCGACATCATTTTATAAGGGATCATATTAAGAAGGGTAATATAAAAATCAACTTTATAGGCATGGAAAATCAACTAGCGGATATATTCACTAAACCGTTACCGGATTCCCGTTTTTCTATGCTTAGGCTAGAATTGGGAATCCTAGACATTTCACAATGAATATATCACTACTTAAAACCTATAAAATTTATAAAAATTCACAAAACCTATACATTTTTAAAAAAAAAAGGGAAAAACCTAAATTTTAAAATCAAACCATAGAATTTAAAATGACTTAACAAAAATTCACACATCATTAATATTACATCAATATTGTTCCATAAAAATAGTAGAAAACAACATAAGTTCAAGTTCACTAACAGAAAACAACATCTGAAGAAGTTCACTGTTGCCCAGGCGATAGTGGATGTCGGAAATTTTCGACATCAGTCAGCAGCAGCAGCCTGATGAAACTACTCAGAATCCTCAAAACCAGCCCCGCTGCTCTCTTGACAGTCTTCTGGAGGTCCTCGTCTTACAGCCTTACCACGGCGAGTCCGCCTCACCGATTGGCGTGGCGGTTCTTCGTCTGGAACTTGCCATTCGGCCTCTTCCTCCGGAGTTGGCTTTAACTTCAGACCTTTCACAAGAAATTTCATGAACTTCTGCATTCTACTACGATCCTTCTTCACTTCTTTCTTGTGATCCTCTAGTGAATCACGTAAATCATCAATAGACTCTCGAAGTGATCCTGCCCTAGGCAGTGGAGGCTCTCTAATCTCAATTCCAGGATGGGCCTTTTTATGCATCTTCTTCACTTTCATAGTACCCGTATAATATATCTCCGGATAACAATCATCAAAATACGAATCTTGAGCTATCCATCCATACTTCTTATATAGTATACGCTGAATTATCGCCCCCATTGGCAGTGTATGAAGCTTCACCCATTTTGGATGCTTTAATCTAAACGCATACCGAATCTGGGAGAGTATGAAGTCTGCCACATCAAAAGGTTCCTCCTCCATAATAAAGTAAGTAATGAGGGTCAACTGAGCCGTGATACTCCTTGTATCTCCACTCTTTAACATGACTGTGTTCCTTAATATATCTTGAACTAAATATGCATCCGGAGTGAGTGACGTAACTTCAGTGGTTAGGGTCTTCTTTTGACTCCCATGTAAACTCATGTTTACAAGGGTCCAATCTTTATCTTTTCTATAACTCTCCACTATATCCGACATATTTTCACTCATCAGTAGTCCGAATTCCTCTCTTAGATCAACATGTGTTATTTCCACATGTTGACCCTAGATTCTTGATCTAACTCCCCCATCCAATTCAGTGAAATTTGGGTCTTCCAAATGGTTATAAAATTCTCGAATCAAAAAGGATGAAAACGAATCTACTGTGATTATTGAAAGTATACCTGCATTCGCAAGCCGATCATAGATATGATCGTGCTTCGGCAAATCAAATTCAACATATTTCGCTACTCCAACTATGGCTTTCTCCACCCCAGGAAAAACTTGATATGAACTATGCGCATCTTCAGAGGTACTCCTTCGCGCTTTAGAACTGGAAGCCATTCTGCAAATAACATATCAAAAATGGATTAAACATGTGCTGTGCACTAGAACACAGTCGCCCAGGCGACAGTGACTGTCGGAAAATTCCGACAGTACTCCAGTGAACTTCTCTCGAAATTTTGTACATACACTTCCAGATCTACTCAAAATCAAGTTTATTTCAACATCAAGTTAAAAAAAAAATTTTTTTTTCAAATCTACATCTTCTCCATATCCTTTACTATTCATCATCTTCAACCCTCTTCCAAAAGGCAAATCCTCCATTTTGAAAAATAAACTATGTACAAATGCAAACCTTCAACCACGAAAATCACAAAATCAAAACATCTTTCACCAAGATCCAACAAGATCCACTTGCTTTAGCCTAGATCTACACTTTTAAAACACAAAACTTCAAAGATCTACACCATTCATCCATAGTAAAATGAAAACCACATTTTTCTTCTTCTCTACTTTCTAAAATCAAAAATCCCTAAAAAATTTTGAGTCAAAACACTTAAAAATCCAAAAACCATACCTTAGATCTAGGATGTCGCCGAACTCCGACAGCTTCCTCTCGTCCTTAACTCCAGGAAATGATGTACAATAGGGTTTGACTCGGTCCAAAGCCGTATTTATATTTTTGGCTGTCGCCCATGCGACAGTGACTATCAGAAATTTCCGACAGCTCCCACTTTGATTAATCTTCAGTTTTTGGTCCCTTTGATGCTTTACAATAGTTGTATGTCCTTATTAATGCTACAACTCATGAATTGATGCCAAACTATGTGCTTTTTATTTTAACAAATAGCTCTTACATGATAATATGATTTCATTTCCAAGCTATCATCATAATTGACACACATACTTAGTTGTTTAGAACATTGGAAATTGTTTTCGCATGCCTCTAAGTATGAGAAATTGTTTATATATCATAATGCACTATCACGTTCACTTCTTTTGATCAATATGTATGTCTTTTTATTTAATATATACATGAATCATATTTGCTTTAACATAATAAAATAGCACTTCATAAATAAATCTTTCAACCTTGATTTGTTAGCACAACAAAATATACACCATCTTTTGCGATTCAAGTGAATTCGGAGATCCTTGGTCAATTAAAAAATTATTAATATCTCAAAATTAAGATATCACAAAATATGTGATAAAAAAAATAAGGTTAAAATTAAAGACAAGGATACTCCACAAGGCACCACTTACCCTCCTGATAAGTCTTAATGAGCATTGTGAGGTTAAGCACCTTGGAAAGAATTGTAAAGTGTCTTGTGCAAAAGAAAAATGGGTTGTTATTCTTCTTGTGCTATATCTTCAACGTAAAAGTTGACTTTATATGCTTATATTATGTTCTCCATTTCATGATCATGTACATTAAATAACTTCATATGTTTGATCTAAGTATCACATGTACACATCATTATGTTATATAAACATTCATCTCATGAGAATTAGACCGAAAATATTCCAAATTTCTATCCACTATTGTGTCTTTCTATGATACTTTCAAATGAACTTAATCATGTTTAAGTTATTTTATTTTCTTACTTCATATGGATATACCGTCTCTTCATGAGTTTATTCATAATATGGCATATACCTATTATTTCATGAACTTCAATCATTTCCATCAAAGTGCTTCCGCTTACTCTTCATTTCTACATCCTATATCTTTTCCCTTAAGAACTACTCCTTTATCTCATATTACCTTTTGCTAATACCAAAAGGGGGAGAATTATAGGTATATTCAAGAAATCTCAAATATATTACACCTAAATATTCCACCTAACCAATACATCATTTCAACTTACTTTAACATTTAGGGAGAGCATACATTTAGGGGAGCATACATTTAGGGGGAGCATTCATTTAGGGGGAGCTTTCATCTAATGGGAGATTATTTATTTTAAGAGAAATATATCATGTTATTTCTGTGCACACACCAAATGTTAAAATCAACAATCTAAATAGACGTGATTTCTTTTTATACGGATTTGTTATTATCAAAAGGGGGAGATTGTTGGAGCATGCGTTTCGCACTCCTCCGGTTTGATAATAAGAAAGTCCCGTTTGTATTTGATTCTATTTTTATTAATGGTGTGCAGGTAACATGTATGAGATATTCACATTTCTGCTGGAGCTAAATTTGAATGTAGGAAAATTTCACTGTCGGAAAATTCCGACAGCTGATGTCGCCCAGGCGACAGCAGAGAAGTTACAACTACTTCCCTCCACGGCAGCACGATGAAAGGCAGTTTTGAGCTGTCGGAAATCTGACAGCGATGTCGCCCAGGCGACAGCTCGGAGGTTTCAACAACTGCCCACGACACCACTACGACCGGCAGTTTTGCGCTGTCAGAATTCCGACATCGATGTCGCCCAGGCGACAGCTCGGCGGTTACAGCAACTGCCCGCATGATGGCACTCCAGCGACAGTTTCGCGTTGTCAGAAAATTCTGACAATCGATGTCCCCCAGGCGACAGCGATTTTCTACAAATTGACTCCTTGTGTTCGTGCATTCTATGAATTGAAAATTCCAAGTCCCTTCCTGAGTGCATACGAACCAGAGAGCTTCAGAACCTCTTCAACTCCCATTTGTGCAAAGAAGGATTGAAGATTGAAGACGAGATCGGGTGCGCTTCTACATCAACGATCATCTCGATGCTTCAACCATCCATTCAGAGATCTGAATTTCTAGGGATTGTTCTTTTCATATTGTATTTTCATTTACACACATTTCATTTTGTATTGGTAGAGAAATCATCGTTTTGCGTGCGACGTCTAAGTCCTTGCGTGTCTTAAGGGAAAATCGCTTCCATGTGTGGAGCATCCAAGTCCTTGCGTGGCTTGGTGGGAAATCGTGGCCTTGTGTGCTACGTCTAGATCTTGGGAAGATCTAGTGGATAGGCTTGGGCTTGGTCTTGGGAGAGACAAGTGATAGCCTTCCGATCCTTGGGAGAAGGATTGGTAAACCAAAATTATTGTATTTTTTATTATCATAATTGTGCCTTGATCTTAAGCATTGTTAAGATCATTTTTTTATTGTATGCAAATTTCATGATAAATATAATTATGCTCTTTTCACTAATTGCAAATTTGTTTGCTTAAATCTTTATCTTAGAAATTTGTGTTTGGTTTAACACAAAAATTGCATTGGTTTATAATTATTTATAAGTAACTTTTTAGAAAAGAAAAATCTGTTTAAAATGATTAAGTAAAAATTTGTATTTTTAAACACACCCTTATTCACCCCCCCCCCCTCTAAGGGCGTCACACGATGCAACAGTCATCACCTCACCGGGGATGAGTCGAAGCTTTCTTCAGCTCAGTCGTACTCAGGTAATGATGCCATTATTACTGCTGACAATAATGCGCATGCTGTCGAGAAGGTGGGGGTTGTTTCCTTGGGCAGTGATAGGGGGCCGCTTACATTGAGAAGTGTCTATCATGTGCCCGGAATGAGGAAAAACCTCTTCTCCATGACCAACGCTGTAGACGCTGGGTATCACATTCTGTTTGGCCCAACAGAAGTGAGGTTTCTTCGGAATATGGAGGCGGTGAAGGCTGAGGTAGTTCATGTGGGGAGGAGAGCTAAAGACTTGTTTATTTTATCGACAAGTTCTTATGTTGACAAGATGAGGACAAACGATAGTGCTGTGATATGGCACGAGAGGTTGGGGCACGTAGGGATGGATAAGCTGAAAGCTATGGCGGTGAAAGGTCTGGTCAAGGGACTGCCTAGTCTATCTTCCTACGGAGATGGTCATGTGTGCGCGGGATGTCAGTTCGGCATGTCTCATCGACTACCATTTGACAAGTCGCAGACAAGGAGTAGTGTGTCGTTAGAGTGCATCCAAGGTGACTTGATGGGACCGACTGCTACCCCAAGCCTCAGAGGCAGCAGATTTATGCTGGTGTTGATTGATGATTACACCAGATATGTCTGGTTATATTTCTTGAAGGAGAAGGCGGAGGCGTTTGCCAAGTTTATGGAGTTCAAGGAGCTCGTGGAGGGTCGGCTTGAACTGCGGGTTAAGAAGCTGAGGACTGACAACGGAGTGGAGTTCACCTCTGGTGAGTTCTCTACTTTTTGCAGGAAGGCGGGTATCCGGAGGGAGCTTACCTATGCGCATACTCCACAGCAAAACGGAGTTGTAGAGCAGAAGATCTGTCATCTGACGGAGACCTGCAAGTGTTGGTTGCATGCTAAGAGTATCCCAAAGTCCTTCTGGGCAGAGGGAATGTCTTGTGCTGCCTACGTCATCAATAGGATGACTCTGAGTCCCATCAATATGAAGTCCCCGCATGAACTGATGTTCAAGGAAAAGCCAAGTGTGGCGCACCTTCGGGTGTTTGGTTCCACCTGCTATGTGCACATTCTAGATGCGCTTTGGACGAAGCTAGATGCGAAAGCAAGGAAGCTAGTCTTCGTGGGGTATGATGACCGGAAGAAGGGCTGGAAGTGTATGGACCCGAAGACGCGGAGATTTGTTGTATCTCGCGACGTCGTGTTCGACGAGGTGACATTGTACATGGGAAGTTGTGGTGTGGAGCTACCAGAAATCAGGGTGGAGGAGCCAGAGAAAGCTGTGGAAAATCATCAGGTGGAGCTACCTGTGACACCATGTGATCCATAAATATCTAGTTCTGAGGCGGAGGCTTCTGGTTCAGGAAGCAGGGGGAGCGATGCTTCGAGTACGTCTGGAAGAGGAGCTAGGGAAGAAGCATTCGAAGATACTGCGAGTCAGGGGAAGGCGTTGCGGAGATCAAAGCGAACTATCATTGCCCCTGATCGCTATACAGGAGGAAACATTGTGAGCTTTGTCTCGTGTTTCTTTGTTGGTCCCTTGGATGAGAGGGAGCCGTCGAGCTTTGAAAAGGCCAAAGGCGTGAAGGAGTGGTACATTGCGATGCAAGAAGAGATGGAAGCTCTCGAGAAGAACGAGACCTGGTCTCTGGTGCCTAGGCCCAAAGGCACCACTCCTGTCATATGCAAGTGGGTCTACAAGCTTAAGAAGAAGGGTGACGGCAGTATCGAACGATACAAGGCTCGCCTTATGGCTCGGGGGTTCTCACAGCAATACGATGAAGACTATAAAGAGACATTCAGTCCGGTGGCAAAAATGACTTCAGTTCGGGTTGTAATTGCCTTGGCGGCGTGTTGGGGGTGGAAGATCTGGCAGCTCGACATAAAGAATGCGTTCTTGTACGGAGAGATTGACAAGGACATCTTTATGGTCCAGCCGCCAGGCTTCGTATCTGAAGATTTTCCGGAGCATGTCTACAAGTTGAAGAAGGCCTTGTATGGGTTGAAGCAAGCGCCGAGGGCGTGGTATGGAAAGATTGCAGAGTATCTCTTATTCTGTGGGTTTGGTGCTTCAGACTCAGACTCAAGCTTGTTCGTCAAGAAGAGTGGGGAGCTTCAAGTCATCGTGCTGCTTTATGCCGACGATATGATCGTGACGGGGAATTCGAAGGAGGAGGTAGCGCAGCTACGGGCAGAGCTATCTATCAGGTTTGAGATGAAGGATTTGGGTGAGCTTCACCATTTCCTTGGACTCGAGGTGCAGAGGAAGGAGAGTGGAGTGCTGGTGTCCCAGGCTGGATATGCGGAGAGGATCGTTGAGCGGTTCGACATGAAGGAAGGGAAGTGCACTTCCACACCTCTGGAGAAGGCCATGAAACTTCACAAGGATGAGCGGAGGATTCTGGAAGATCCATTGGTGTTCCGAGCTCTGGTTGGGAGCTTGATCTATCTGACGATTGCCAGGCTAGAAATTGAATATGCAGTTGGCAGGGTGAGCCGTTATATGGCGGAACAACGGGTGCCTCATCTTCTAGCGGCCAAGAGTATATTGAAGTATGTCAAGGCGACTTCAGATATGGGTCTCCTTTACAGGAGGGCTGCGGGCTTCGAGGTGCATGGATACATGGATGCTGATTACGGGGGAGATTCGGATGATCGGAAGTCGACGTCTGGATACGTCTTCATGGCGGGCCCCACGACTATATCATGGTGCAGCAAGAAGCAGGATTCCGCGTCGGTCTCAACCACGGAAGCGGAATACAAGGCTTCAGCCTTGGCAGCTCAGGAAGCCATCTGGCTTAGGAGGTTGGTTGGAGACGTCCATAAGGAGGTTCGGGGTCCGACTCTGCTCTGTGGTAACAATGAGAGTGATCTCAAACTGGTTACTAATCCAGTTTGTCACGCGAGGACCAAGCATATCGAGATCGAGCATCATTTCATTCGTGAGAAGGTGCTGGAGGGGTCTCTTTCAGTCGAGCATGTTCGGAGTCAGGACAACATTGCTGACATCTTCACAAAGGCACTGGCGAAGGGGCCGTTTACTCGGCTAAGGAGTTTACTTGGACTGGGTTCAACTTCCCACTTCAAGGGGGAGTGTTGAAAATGTTGAACTGGGAGGATTTTGGAAGTTGGCGGTCTGGGGGGGGGGGGGGGGGGGGGGAGGGAGACTGCGCGGTTTGATCTAACCGCACGGTCTTGCGGTCTCCTTTGGCGGTTTGACCTCTTTGGTCTAGCCGCAGGCTACTCGGTGTGATCGCCAGTCTTCTGTCCAAGTGTGCCGAGGTGAGGCCGCGCGGTCTGGTTGTCTGACCGCGTGGGGGAGCAGGTTTCTACCTGGTAAGGAAGGCGCGTGGTCTGGTGCTTATGACTGTGTGGTGCGGGCAGCCAATCTGGAGGCTGTCCGGGTTCTTTGCGGTGCGCGCGGACTAAGGTCATCTTAGTCGCGCGGTCTCCGGTTTGTGTTCGTATGGCTGGACCTTCGGCGATCAGCTGGCATATGCGGTCACAGGTGTTTGATCGAGATGGCGGGTTGTGCCCTAGTCGGTCTGGTGTGTTCGCGGTCTATGGAGGAGGTCGGGTGGCGAACACAGGTGGTGAGCGACATGACCGAGCGAGTTGTCATGGTCGCGCGGCTTCTGCTGAAGTCGGCGTGCTCACTAAGCTGGAGGTTCTTTTGCTGGTCGCGCGGGTTGACCGGTTTGGTAGCGCGATCAAGGGGTGGTGATCCTATCTTATAGGGTGGTGACTGGATCAGGTCGCCTACCTATAAATAGGAGCCACTGTAGCAGCAAATATATAGCACCAAGTGTAAGCTAAGCTCACGACCTGTTCTTGCGGTTTGTGTTTTGTAACTGGTCGGTTAGCTGATCGAACTTGTCTTGTGCAGCTTCTGCGGATTGTGCGGGCAGCAGCGGTCACCTCCTCTTCTGAAGGTGTTCGGGCAGTCTCGCGGCTTGCAGTGCGGGTTGCTGGAGTTTGGGAGGATCAGTGGAGTTCTTAGTTGGTGTGGCTCAAGTCGCAGGTCGGCAGTTCGGGCGATCTGGTTTCTAGCCGGGCGTACTGTCAAGTCGGGCGGTTAGGCGGTCTCAGTTTGGCAGACCGCTGGTTTTCCTTTTAGCTGCTTTTCTCTTCTGTTTTTTGTGTACTGGCGAAATCATGTCTTGCCATGTATACCTTGCCCTGTAATGAAGAATTTTGATTATCAATAAAGATCGTGTTTGCTTCATGTGCTTCTGGTTGTTTGGCTTGAACTCTAAGTTGTACAATTCCTGCTCACTCCATAAAGATTCGGAAAAATTTTCACAATCTCCACTTATATTTCACAAAAGCATAAAAGCTAATCCTAGTCGCACACCCAATCCGAGCTCTGGTGTTGAATTATATTCAATTGAGGGTGTTTATGCGGTGTAAATTATGTGAAAGTGTGGTTTGCACTTCCTCAGAATATTCGCTGAAAATGTTTTGAAAAAAGAAAAAGAAATTAGAAAAAAAATGATTAAGAAAAGATCTTAATTGAAAATATTTTAAGAGTTGTATTGGGAGTAGGCGGTGCACACACCCATGTTTCTAGGTTCGAGTCTGGGGGTGTGGTACAACCGTGTGTTTATTGTAGTGCTCGGATAGTTTCCTGGGCGCAAGCTCTTTTGGGTTAGGTGCGTATACCTTCATGTTTATCAATGTATACCCTACCGAATCCCAAGCCCCGTATTCATCCTAAAGTCCTACTGACTCACGCAATGAACCGAACTAATGCCGTGGAGAGAGTGCAACTAGGTGAGCTTATGGTCACCGACATTGATGGATTTCAATGAAGGTTGTTCCGAGCACTGATATTGAATAATGTTCACCTCAGCGATTAGTCTACTTTCTTCCTACGCATGGCCAGATGATTCACCGTGATTAGAATTTTTAGTAGAAATAATATTTAATTACACTCTTAGATTATTACAAACTATTTGTACAATTAAAAATTTCTTCTATTGCATTTCTATGCGCGCGAGCTTGCGACTTTGCATGGTACTCCGCATTTGCAATTGTTAAGCCAGCAGGTCCTTTTTCTCGTCCACAAAAGGGATGATTTCCTTGAGACGAGCAAATGGTTAAGTCTGGGGGTATGATGAGTCCAATATTTACACTATTTTATGGATTCATCCGCGCTAGTTTCACTCTTGTGCACGTCTTATTCAAGCTATAATCTCTTGTATTTCACTTGTCTTCACTTCCATGCTATGTGCACTGTTCAGGACTATTTTGGTATGCATTTGCGCTCGATGTCATTGGTGGTAAGCACATGGTGCTCCCTAACACCTTTTTTGTATTTGTATTGAGCTAGAGAAGTATTCCCAGCTGGGTGTATGCTGTAGGCTTTATTGCGCAGGTGGATAGATCGTCCACTTTGCCCAGATTTCATGTATGCATGTATCGCACGGTCATGCGTTTCATTGACGCATGATTGCTTTGATCATGCGAGGTCATTTGAGGCTTAGTTTGACGTTCTGTCTTTGATCGTGCAAATTGTCCATGCATGGGCAGTTGCCCATGCGCGAAGGAATCACACGATCACCTGTAAAGTCTGGTTTTTAGGCTGTCGGGAATTGTTCGTGCATTTTTAAGCACGGGCGGCTTCGACCGTGCGTGAGTAAAATTCACGGGCGCTTCTGCTTCATCTTCCTAGGCTTTCTGCTTAGTAAATAGTGCACGGTCTATGCACTGTCGTGGGTTCGACCGTGCGTGATGTAATTTCTGATAATTTTGTTTAAAAGCTATGAATTATGCTTGGCTTGGAGGACAATTTTGGGGAGCCGCCATTTTTAGCTCTAGTCCACCCTTTTCATCGCTCCACCACCACTCAACCTAAGAGAAGCTCTGGCCATTGCTTTCTTACAAATCTTCCGCTAAAGATTCCTCTTTGGCCTCCTCTATCATCCATGAGCTCAAGAATGCCATTGATGGAAAGTTTCTGTTGCATTCAAGGTGTCTCCAACAAGAGCTAGCTTGAGCTGAACCATGATGAGTCCTGATCATATACACTTTTATGGACTCATCTGGGCCGTTTAGTTAGTCATTTCACTGCACTTTAGCCCTGTTTTAGTTCATATTTGTTAATCCATGCTAGGTGCACCTTTTGGCCCATTTTGGTGTGATTTCATGTATATTTTCATTAGTGGTTTTCATGCACTGTTAGGTGCCACTTTTAGTGGCTGGATTTGTGGTTGTGCGCTAGAACAGGAGTCGTGCAGGTGTTTCCGGTGCAATTCTGCACAGGAACACTGCGCACGATCACAGGTTCTATTGCGCACGACCACTGGTCGTGCGCCACTGATCGTGTGCACTTAACGCCTTTTTCACGAGTTCTGTTTGGTGCAGTGCGCACGACCACTAATGCCAGTGCGCACGACCACCGGTCGTGCGCCACTGCTCATGCGCACTGACCATTAATTTTTAAGTTCTGTTTCATCTATTGCGCACGACCACTGACGCTAGTGCGCACGACCATCGGTCGTGCGCCACTGGTCGTGCGAACATGTTATTTTGTAATTTCTGTCTTTGCAGGTTCTGTCCAGGCAGAGCGCACGATCACAGGATTCCAGTGCGCACGACCAATGGTCGTGCGCCACTGACCGTGCGCACTGTTTAATTCCAGCGCCTATAAATTCCCTGCTCGCGATTTTAGGTCATCATCCCGATTTTCAGCGCCGTTTTCCGCCCGGTTCCGCCCGATTTCGCTCCTCCACCGTCGCCCACCATATAGAGGTGCTCCGGGCTTGCTCTTCACGCCAATCTTGAGCCGGAGTTTCCTCTCGGCCTCCTCCTTCATCCAAGAGCTCCAAAGGAAGACCTAGCCGCTATCTCCATCGAGCAAGAGGAAGTTGGCAACCTCCACCGGATCGTGACACGAAGAAGACGGGTCCATTGGAGAGTCGTGACAGCTCTCTCTACCCCGGACGTAGTTGTGGACCGAGCTTGGACGCGGATTGACAACCCGGCGATTCCAACCGTGAATCTTCAACGAGCCTTCGGATTCGGTCGATTTCTTGCCTTGTTCTCCTTTTATTGATTGTTGTAATAGCTAGATCTATGTATGTTGATGAAGTTGCACTTGAACTAGTTTGTATTTATATATATTTCAGGTTGTTGTGAAATGCTTTTGTGGTTTATGTGTCTATGAGGAGCGCCACCATCCATTTTCCATCCCACCACCGTGTCCGGTGCCGCACTAGCAATTGCTAGTGGCGTGCTTGTCGAAGAGGTGCTTGCGACCCTCATTTCGCTAGCCTACTCGCCCATCCGCCCTTGCGACGCAGCGCGCTCAAGGCCTGCCTAGTCTCCATCCCGCCAAGCGAAGCTTTGCATAGCGGCATTGCATAGGAGTAGTTGATAGCTTTTATTTTATTTTCCAAAAGCCCAATCACCCCGTTTCCGCATTCCATCCGACGTTAAGGACTTCAATCTCAAGTCCTTCCTCGACATTTAACTCCACCTTACTGTGTTCCTCAAGAGACCGACACTCGGGGATTTATTCCCAATTTTTATTACTTGAACGATCGGTACACTGCCGTTTCGTGTCGCAGTCGAGCTACCGCCTATAGCGGTGTGTGAGATTTGCGCCATCAAACCACGAAGAAGACGGGTAACGTGGAGGGAGGAGACATCTCCTCTGAAGCCCGGATGTCAACTGAAGACCGAGCTCGGACGAAGCTTGACAACCCTACGATTCTGACCGAGAACCTGCAGCGAGTCTTTGAGCTTGGGTTTACTCTTTTCCCCTTGTATTATTCCAGATCTTTACTATGGTTGTTTGTTTGTTTTGGATGATGTACATAAACCTTTGTTAGAGTTAATGCAATTCTATGTTTGTGAGATTTCTTATGGTTTATGTGAATTGAGGAGGGCCCCCATTCCACCATCCACTCCATCGTTACGTTGTGCGCCACACAAATAATTGGTAGTGGTGTGTTTTGAGACGAGGTGCTTACGACCCTCACTCCGCCGGTTACGAATCATCCATCTGCAAGCCTTCTCGTTCATCCACAAGCGTACTCGTCCACCCACCAAGTGAATCGGTGCATCCTGTTGAAAATATTGAAGTGAAGTGGAGGTCGGGCGGTCTTTTTTTAAGACCGCGCGGGTTGAAGTGAAGTGGAGGTCGGGCGGTCTGTCTGGAGACCATGCTGGTTGCCTATCCGCAGTGGAGTGGCGGACTGTCAGTCCGGCTTGTTCTTGGACTTGGTCTGCTTCAAGTCCTGGTGTTCTGGCAGAACGGTGCAGTTTGTCTTTAAGCCGCACAGTTTGTTTCTACTCGCTGCCGAGTTGAGGCGGTTATCCTATCTCTATGGGCGGTTACCACATTCCACCGCGCGCCTATAAATAGGACCTCTCCCTCAGATCTAATACAGTGAACAGTAAGCGAGAGCTCGCAAGTCTTTCGTGCGGTTAGAATTTTCTAGTCACTCGGGTTGAGATTGACTCTATTGTGTTCGCAGGTTACACGGCTTGTGTGTGTTTCTGATTTGGTCAGAGGAGACCGCATTGGTTAAGTCGATGGTAGTCAGCGGCGGGTAGCACCAGGTGGTCGCGGTTTGCGGCTTCTCTCTTCGGCTTGTGTTCTTTCTTTCAATAAATTCAGACCGTGCGGTTAGGCGGCTTGCCTTGTCGGTCTGCTTTCTGTTCAGTTAGTCAGCAACAGTGTTCGCGGTTAGGAGTGGCTAAGTGACTGCGGTCAGGCGGCCTTGCTCGGGCGGACTGTTTCAGCTTTGGAATAATGGGTAGTCCACGTGTTGAGTTGCGGTTTGGCGACTTGGCGGTTAGCGTGGACAGCCTTGTTAAATCGGTTGGCTTGCTAGTCGGGCGGCTAGTCGGGCGGCTTGGGCGACTTCTATTTTTTCTTGTTATTTTTCTTCTTGGGTTGTTTTGGTGAAGCAGGTCTTACCATGTGTACCTCACATTGTAAAGAAGAGTTTTGAATACAAATCCTTGTGCTCTTTCTTTGTTTCTGGTTTATTATGCTCAGTTGGGTTGAGAGTGTTCCTGCGACCTAGTTCCCGTTTTTCCGCTAATTAATTGAATCGAGAAATTTTCACATGGTATCAGAGGGACAAAGGTTTGAGCAGTGAATCAGCCGCAGTTATCTTGCTTGGATTTCTGGAGCACAAGTAAATCAGTGGTACTGCAATGGAAGGTGGAATTGCAAGAGGTCTTGGTATTGAGCTTCTTACACAGACTAAATTTAAGAAGTGGAAGTCTTGTATGGAAAGCTATCTTCTTGGAGAGGATCTCTGGGAGGTTGTCGGAGGAGATGCGAGACAAGCAGTTGCCCCTTTTGAAAGGAATGTTGAACTGGTGAAAGCTTGGAAGAAAACAAATGCGAAAGCCAAGTTTACTCTCAAGCGGGCAATTTCATCAGAGCTATTTTATCACATCATAGGATGTCGATCAGCTGCTGAGATTTGGACTTCTCTTGACGGGTTGTTCAATAAAAAGAATGTAGCGCGACTACAGTTCTTAGAAAATGAGTTGGTGAAAGCCACTCAAGGTGATCTTTCTGTCTCTACTTTCTTTCTAAAGATGAAGAACCTCTGTGCAGATATTTCTGCATTGGATCCAGATGAGCCCATTTATGAGGCAGAGCTGAAGAGGCACATTATTCGCGGTTTGCGGAGAGAATATGTGGCCTTTGTCACTTCTGTCCAAGGCTGGGCCAATCAGCCATCGTTGCTTGAGCTGGAGAACTTGCATGTATCGCAGGAAAGTTTGGCAAAGCAGATGGACGGGATGTCTGTCTCTGGGGGAGATAATGAGGTGCTCTTTTTTGGGAAGAAGAAGAAGTGGGACAAGAAGAAAAAATCATCTGGAAGTGATTGTCCTTCTACTTCAGGTCAGCAGGAGAGGAGCTATTCTCCTAAGTCTGGTGGAAAGAAGAAGGAAGGACTTCGGTGCTTCAAGTGTAATCAGCTTGGTCACTTTAAGAAGGATTGCTGATTGAATCTTCAGGCAGGGCATGCTGCAGGCAAGAAGGAAGTTGGATCCAGGAATGAGGAAGTTGAATGGGGATGAGAGGGTTCCTTTACGACAAATCTGACGGCGGCGCCCGTTGATGTTCTTTCTTCTATCAACTACAAGGAGGACTGGATTGTTGACTCGGGGTGTGGTCATCACCTCACCGGAGATGGGTCAAAGCTTTCTTATGCGAAGCCTTATTCAGGTAATGATGTTATTATTACCGCTAATGATTCTATTCATACAGTAAAACAAGAGGTGGTGGTTTCTTTAGGCAGTGATAAGGGTCCACTCAAGTTACGAAGTGTTTATCACGTGCCAGGTATGAAGAAAAATATATTTTCGGTGACTAAGGCTATAGACGCCGGATATCAAGGTTCTGTTTGGTCCAACAGAAGTGAGGTTCCATAAGAATGTGTCATCGGTGAAAGCTGACAGAGTTCATGTTGTGAGAAGGGTTAAGGACTTGTTTGTTTTATCAATAAGTTCGTATGTTGATAAGATGCAGACAAATGATAGTGCGGTTATCTGGCATGAAAGGCTAGGGCATGTTGGCATGGGGAAGCTGAAGGCTATGGCATAAAAAGGCCTTGTGAAAGGCTTGCCTAGTTTATCATCCATGGGAGAGGGTCATGTCTGTGCAGGGTGTCAGTATTGCAAGTCTCATCGACTTCCATTTGACAAGAAATAGAGCAGGTGCAAGAAGCCGTTGGAGTTGATTCACGGTGATCTTTTTGGCCTGACCAACACTGCTAGTATTGGAGGCAACCGGTATATGTTGGTTTTGATTGATGATTACACCAGAGATACCTGGGAGTATTTTATGAAGGAGAAGTCAGAAGAGTTCGGGAAGTTTGTGGAATTCAAGGAGCTTGTGGAGGGTCGTCTTGGATTGCGGATTAAAAAACTGAGAACTGACAATGGAGGTGTGTTTACCTCAGGAGAGTTCCTTAGTTTTTGCAGGAAGCACGACATCCGGAGAGAGCTTTTTGGGAATTGTATCCACAATTACCTTGATTTGAAGAAGTCCCCTTGAACTAAGTTGAATTGAGTTTGTATTTGATGTTGCTCTCTAGTAATGTGTTTGCAGGTTTTTAAATGGCTAAGTACACACCATTGTCAGGTTTCAATGGGTCATCAAACACAGGCCTATGCAATGTAATTCCTCATTGTATGGACCAAGGTGTTGATTCATGTGAATTCTCTCTATTTGGATGTACTTTTAATTCAAACACAAAGGAAGAGATAAAGGAAGGTGCTGATGTTCTGTGTTCAAGGAAGAAACAAAAGTTTTCTAAGTAATTATGCGTTCGACGAAAGTTGGTGAGCTCGTCGATCTCAGTTCGACGAACGGAAGTATTTCGTCAAACTCTGCTCTTTTGTTCTGAGAGAAGTAAGATTTTTCTAAGGATTTCTGTGCTCGACTAAAATTTGTGCGTTCGTCGATCTCAGTTCGACGAACTGAATAAAATTCGTCGATCTCAGTTCTGCCTAAGCTGAAAGTAATTTCGTCGACCACGTTTGTCGACCTCCGTTCGACGAACAGAAGAAGTTTTCGTCGACCGCTGTTTCGCCTGTGTTGAATTTGTTTTCGTCGACCGCGTTCGTCGATCTCAGTTCGACGAACTGAATTTATTTTGTCGATCTCAATCTTTGCTGAAGATAAAGCAATTTCGTCGATCGTCGATCTCCGCTCGACGAAGTGGCGGAATTTCGTCGACCTCTGTTTTAGCTGAAATTAAAGTATTTCTTTGAGCTCTCGAGAAATCTTTCTCTGCGGTTCTATCCCTTTTGAAGTATTTCTTTGAGCTCAGTTCGACTAATCTTCTGAGGCCGACGAACTGACTCAATGCTGTTTTTGATTCTCTATTTCTTTTCCCGAGAAAATTATCTATCTCTCGAGAAGATTTTCTCTCCCGTAAATTCCTTCTATTCTCCCTCGAAGCCGATGCCTATTTATTTTTCGAGAAATACTTTGTTCTCGAGAAATTAATTGTTTTGTTCTGAATCATGTTTTCTTAGAAGCTTATTTATTTCTCGAGAAGTCTTTTTGTTCTCCAAAAATATGTTCAATTCCTTTTCTATCTTTTCTCGAAATGGAGCAGCTATTTTTCGAGAAGTCTAGTATATCTCGAGAAGTTTGTTTTTCGAGATTTTAATCTTTTTGAAAGAACGTCATTTCCGTTTGTCTATTCTGACGGCTCTTTTGATTTCGTTTAAGGTTTATTCTACCTTAGTTGATGTCGTTAAGCCTTTGATTATATAAGGCTGTCGTTCTTAAGATTCTAATCAATCTTTCATTCTGATCAAACCCTAATTCTCTGTTCGTTCCTAGAAGAACGAGATAGTGTCGAAAAAGCTGGAGATCGATTTGTTGTTCTAAATCAGTTGTCTCTAGTGGAAGAAGAGGTTTGATTGATCATTGCTCCATCCTCTACATAATCTATTGGATCAAATCGAATCGAAGAAGGTCAGATCTGAGTTTTAGTCTTTCTTCCTCATCGACATCAAGTCAAAGCTTTTCAAGCCACAAGAAGGAAGAAGATCCCTCAAGCCTTTCAGATCTGGTTATGTTTTGATAATTTTGTATCAAATCTATAATTACATTTGATTGTAGGAGAAGTTTTCTCCGAGTTGTAGGAGAGGTGTTCTCTGAGTTGTAGGAGAGGTTTTCTCCGAGTTGTATGAGAGATTCTCTCTAGATTGTAGGAGATTTGTCTCCGAGTTGTAGGAGTGTTGACTCCGAGATTGTAGAATCATTCTTGATCCGAGTTATAGTGAAGTAGTCAAGTCTAGCTGTGGTGCTAGATTGGCGAGGCCGGCAAGTGGAGTACCTAAGAACGGGGAACCACTATAAATTTCTTGTGTTATCTGTGATTGTGATTTGCTTTCTGTGCGTTTTTTTCATCAAGTTTTTAATTCCGTAAAATACGCAGTTATCACCTATTCACCCCCTCTAGGTGTTTTAGGTTGGCAACTAGATACTTCAATTGGTATTAGAGGGTCGCTGTTCGTTGCTAGGTTAACACCTTGAATAGGATCCATCCATTCTAGTTGCTAGCAAATCATGGAAAGAAGCAAGGAATCTTCCCCGTTGAAATTGCCGATATGCACAAAGGCTAATTTCCCTATGTGGAAATAAAGAGTCAAATTTTAAATGGAAGCCGCAGACCCAAGAATTTTCCATGTCGTGGAAGAAGGCCCTCATGTGCCAATGACTGCCTCAACAATTGACCCTACCGTTCAAGTTTCAAAGAAAATGATGGATTTAACAAAGGATGAAATCCCTCTCGTTGCCCTTGATAAAAAGGCGAATAATATAAATGCTAGTGCGGTGGATGACTCCATGTTACAAAATCTAATCCACTGCAAGTCAGCCAAAGATATGTGGACATCCTTAATAGTTCTTTTGGAAGGTACTGAAGAAGTAAAGAATGACAGAAGATCTCTTCTAAATGAAGAGTACGAGGCATTCAAGCAAAGTAAGAAGGAGTGCATTGCTGATGCATACGAAAGATTCTTCAAAATCGTTAACGACCTAAGAAATTATGGTCAGGAATTTACTAATGGTGAACTGAATGACAAATTCCTGCGATCCCTGACGAAAGACTGGGATAGCAAGATAGTTGCAATCAGGGAGTTTGGAAAGTTACCAAACCTAAACCCACAGAATTTGTTTGGGAAGTTATTATCCCATGAGCTGCAAATGAATATTTGCTAAACAGAAGAAGACGGGAATAGGATTTCAAGCAAGGAAAGGACCTTGGCTATGAAGGCCGAGAGTTCTAGAAAGAGCAGAGCCTTGTCTCCAATTAGAGCACAAGAATCTGATGATGAAAAAGAATCTGAAGCTAGCTCCTCCTGCTCCGAAATGTCTGATGGGGAATTTTCTCTAATCTCCCATCAATTCAAAAGGTTACTAAGCAAAAGAATGCACATGAAGAATAAGTCGTCTTCCTCTGATTATAGACATTCTCGACGTGATGGTGATCATCACAGAAAGGGTTCAAGCAATCATGATAGGTATAAGACTAAACCTAGTAAACATTTTTCTTCTGACATAGTTTGCTATTGCTGTAATAAGCCAGGGCACATGATCGCTGAATGCCCTTATAAGATGAAAGAGGGTGGAAGAGAAGATGAAAAGAAATCCAACTTCGTGAAAAAGAAGATTGAAAGAAGCCTAGTCGCCAAAAAGTCCAAAACTTTAAGCGACAGTGACTCAGAGAAATCAAGTAGTGAAGAAGAAGCCTACTTCGGACTGATGGCCATGACTGATGATGAAGAAGAACCTCCATATACCGGGAAGGTAAATTCTAACACCATCTTATCTGATTCTGATTATGCCTCAGCTGAGCAAAAGGATTACCCCTTAGATGATGACTCAGAACTCATGACCCAATATACTAACATGCTTAAAAGCTTTGACAAATGCCGAAAGGTAGTCAAAACCCAGGCCAAGGAGATCATGTCTCTCAAGGAAGTGGAATCTAATCTGAGAAAGGAAGGTGAACAACTTTCTTCTTTCAGAGAGGAAATCCAAGTCTTGGAAGACAAGATCAAAAGATCAGATGAGCTCCTTGTCCTGAGAGAGGAAAGTATCAAAGAGCTAGAAGAACAGCTAGCCTCTGAGAAGAAGCTAATTGAAAAGTTTTCTCAACCTAAAACCATTCTTCCAATCATTGATAGATTCTCTGCTAAAGCAGGTAGCAGTGGATTAGGTCATTTGGCTGGTCCTAGTAATTCTTCTAAGGGCACCCATGCCAAGAAGAAAGATATGAATGCAAAGAAAGCTACCACCGAAGAGAAAGGGAAAGCCCATCAAGATCAAGTGGCATTCAAGAAAGTTATCTTTCCTACAAATGTCTACGATATGGAGAGCACTTATGGTCACTTGACACGACCAATTAATTTTGCGCCTGTCAATGACTATAAGGGGTGGACTCGTCCTCGAAACTTCGGTGAAAGTGCTTTCAAAGCACCTTATCAAGAAATAAATCTGAAAGATCATGGTCCTTTTGTTCATGGTCCGAGTGCTAAGAGAGCACCATTAGTGAAGGCTGTTGCACCTAAGCCAAAGGAGAAAGCCCTACCATGTGTGTGCTGTACTCATGAGGCATCCTCATCTAAAAGGAATGCTCCTGCCAAAACTAACGTTCAAAAAATTAGGCAGGAGAATACTAAGAGAAGGTACAACATTTTTGACTGTTGGTGTTGCGGCAAAATAGGTCACTTTGCCGTAGATTGCTGGTTCAATTCCATTTATTTCAAGAGACCACAAGTAAACATTGCAAGAAAGATCAATCGCAATGTTAACATTCATCGTGGTTCTCAACTAACACGGGACCAAGGACCCAAATTAGTTTGGGCTCCTAAGGCAAAATAATTTGTTTTTGTAGGTATGTCCAAAGGCCAACAAAAATCCAATCTGGTTTTTGGACAGTGGTTGTTCTCGGCATATGACCGGAACTAGAATCCTCTTACAGAACTATATTCCAGTTGTGAACGGTCCAAAAGTTATTTTTGGCAGATCCGATAGAGGAATTACAAAAGGCTACGGTATGATTTCTAACGGTAATGTATCCTTTTCAGATGTAGCTTATGTGGAAGGATTAGAACATAATCTGATAAGCATAAGTCAACTTTGTGATAAAGGATAGTTGATTTTCATAATGATAAGTGTTTGATAAGTCGGCTGAAAATCTAGAAACGATTTTATCAGGCACTCGTTGTAGAAATATATTTTGTTTAAATTTTCTTTGTTTATCCTCTTCTACTCCAGTGTGTCTTTTAGCAAAAGATAGTGCATCTCTTGCTGACCAATGGCACAAGAAATTAGCACATATTAATTTCAAAACTATAAATAAATTATTTTCACAAAACTTAGTGCGTGATGCGCCAGATATTAAGTGCATTAAAGATAGACCTTGCCATGCTTGTGTAAAAGGCAAGCAAACAAGAGCTACCTTTTAGAGCATTATTGGCAAAGATTCAACTAGGTGTTTATACCTACATCATATGGACTTGTTTGGTCCTTTGCAAATTAGAAGTTTAGGAGGTAAGTCTTATATATTGGTTATTGTAGATGATTACTCACATTTTGCATGGGTATTCTTTCTAAAACACAAGTCAGATACATTTTATACTTTCACTAAGTTTGTCAAGCAAATCCAGAAAGAATTTGAATGTTCGGTGGTCAAAATCAGAAGAGACCATGGAACCGAATTTGAATCGGGAACCATGTTAGATTTTTGTGAAAGCCTTGGTATCATTCATGAGTTTTCCTCTACTCGAACTCCATAACAAAATGGGGTAGCTGAGAGAAGGAATAGAACACTCATTGAGGCTTGCAGAACTATGTTGAGTGACACTTCACTACCCGAATACCTTTGGGCTGAAGCTGTCATTACTGCTTGCCACGTGCAAAACAGAGCACTCATATATAAAAACCATGAAAAGACTCCTTATGAACTACTAAAGGGCAAGAAACCAACCATTTCTTATTTCAGAATCTTTGGCAGTAAATGCTTTGTATTTAATAATGGAAAGCATTACAAAACCAAGTTTAGTGAAAAGAGCTTTGAAGGTATTTCTATAGGCTATAGTAGCCATAGTAGAGCTTATAGTGTTTTTAATAAGAAAACCCTGGTTGTAGAAGAATCCATTAATGTTGTATTTGATGAGACGAGTATGCTACATAGCAGTTCCTCTGGTGTTTCTGTAGAAGATGCAGGTTCAAGGCTGCAAGACTTATGCTTGGAGAAGCCAGTTGAAGAAGATGCTCAAACCTTCATCAAGATCCCTCCCCCAACCTCAACTGAAGAGGAAGAACATCTTGATGAAGAGCCAATCCAAGTTGAGGAAGACACTCCAGTGATAGAAGAAGCTCCTGGTGCTCCAAATAATGTGAGGAATCTTGAATTCAGACATCTGAGGGACCATCCTATTGATCAGATCATAGTATACCCTCATGGCGGCATAAGAACCAGAAGATGTACTATTAATGAAAACATGCATTTGAGTTTTCTCTCGTAGGTTGAACCAAAGAAATTCCGAGAAGCAAATGAAGACCCCTCTTGGATAATTGCAATGGAAGAAGAGTTGAATCAATTCAAGCATTGCAAAGTGTGGACAAAGCCAAGGATAAAAATATCATTGGAACGAAGTGGGTCTACAGAAACAAGTTGGATGAAGACGGAACAATCATAAAGAACAAAGCCAGACTTGTAACAAAAGGTTACAAACAGGAAGAAGGGATCGACTTCAATCAAACTTATGCTCCAGTAGCAAGACTCGAAGCGATCAGGCTGTTTTTAGCCTATGCTGCATTCAAAGGATTCACCGTATACCAAATGGACGTCAAGTCAGCTTTTCTGAATGGTAATATAAAAGAAGAAGTATACGTTGAACAACCTCCAGGTTTTGTTGATTCTGAACATCCTGATTATGTTTATTTACTGCAAAAAGCTTTGTATGGTTTGAAACAAGCTCCTCGAGCTTGGTATGAGACGCTGTCTAACTTTTTTCTTGAGAACAAGTTCACAAAAGGAATGATAGATAAGACATTATTTCTTAGGGAAGTAAAAGGCAAGATTTTGCTAGTGCAAATCTATGTCGATGACATTATTTTTGGATCCACGGACGACAACCTTTGCAAGAAGTTCTCAAAACTTATGCAAGGGAAGTTTGAAATGAGCAGTATGGGTGAGCTGAAATATTTCTTAGGACTTCAAGTGAAACAATCTGAAGATGGAATTTTCATCTCACAGACGAAGTTCACCAAAAAGTTGATTAAGAAATTTGGAATGGAGAGTGCAACCTCTATGAGGACTCCAATGAGCTCATCTATGTCTCTGGACAAAGATGAGAAAGGGAAACCTTTTGATGAAACCAAGTACAGAAGCATAATTGGCTCTCTGGTCTACCTTACTGCTAGTAGGCCTGATATAATGTTTTCTACATGTGTATGTGCTAGATATCAGGTGAACTCTAAGGAATCTCACTACACTGCTGCAAAGCGAATTTTGAGATATCTTAAGGGTACACCAAATCTTGGCTTATGGTACACAAGAAGTAATGATAGCGAGCTGATAGGTTTTTCAGATGCAGACTTTACAGGTAGTAAAGATGACAGGAAAAGCACTTCCGGGACATGCCAATTTCTCGGAAGAAGACTTATATCCAGGAGCAGCAAGAAGCAGAATTGTGTTGCAATTTCAACCGCCAAGTCAGAATATATTTCTGCAGGCAGTTGTTGCGCACAACTTCTTTGGATAAAGAATCAGCTTGAAGATTACAACTTGGAGTTTAAAGAAATTCCAATGTTTTGCGACTCCTCCAGTGCTATAGCAATTGCAAATAATCAAGTCTCGCACAACCGGACAAATCATATTGAGTTGAGATATCATTTCATCCGGGAGCATGTGGAGAATGGGGACATCAATCTATGCAATGTCCCTACGGATAATCAAGTTGCAGATATTTTCACGAAGCCGCTGGATGAGACCAAGTTCTCTTTCTTCAAGACAGAAGTTGGAATGCTCAACATGGAGTATTTCAAGCCAAGAAGAAGTCAAGAAAATAGATAGATCGTCAAATGTTCTAATTCTAAGGGAAGCATAGGTCTATCATTACGGAAGATGAAAAATCTAAGTCTTCATTAGATTTCTCAAGAAATGGAGTTAAATTCTTGAGAAATGTTATGTCTCCGGTGAAAATGCATGAAGACAGGATTTTAGCTCTTTTCGAGAAATGATACTTTACTTCTCGCAAAATGGGATTGCACTTCTCGAGAAATGGGTTATCCCCCGAGAAATGAGCTTGCGAAGATAGATCGGCAGAATTTTTGGATTTCTCGAGAAATCAGACAACTTCTCGAGAAATAGATCTCATTTTTTGGAATTCTATTTTTTTATTTCGAGAATACGAAAGGTCAGGTACGCGTGTTTATTTTCTTATATATTAAATAAAATTCATTTAAAATTGTCACATCAAATCAAACTATAAATAGACAACTGAAATGAATTAATGTTCACGCGAGATCATCTTCCGTTCTTCTCGAAAAGCCGCCGACTGTTCATCTTCGCTTCTCGCGACATCTGTTTTCTAGTTCGTCCCTAGACGCGATTTCTCTCTTTCAGCTCTCATTCTTCGATCTCCTCTCGATCAATGGCGCCTTCTTCAAAGCCTATGATCGGCGTGGGCAGTGAGCTGGTGCGTGCAGGCCTCAGCTCAATCTCAGATGAGTTTCAGAATTTGTTCTATCTTCTAGATGCAGCAGGTTTGACCTTTGTTCTTGAGCATCCCTGTCGGATTTTATTCAAAGAAGTAGAGGACTTCTTTATCAACATCAAGGTTCACAAGGATGGGAAAAGGATGAAATCTACAGTGGGCAATTTCAAGGTCAAGATCATCCCTAAGTCTCTCTCCAAATATCTGAGACTGCCAGTGGTAGAATCTGAGGACATCCTAGAAGATGCTAATTGGGTTAAGGCAGTAATTTTCTGTGGAATAGAGAAAGCAGCTACAACAGTTAGAAGGCAGAAAATGAATAATGTAGGAATGTTGTTGGTAGACATCATTTCCAAAGTGTTGCTGTGTCATACAGGTTGTTGGGTTATGTCTCAGCAAATGTCTTCTGCTTGATGACAACAGTGATTTGTGGTAAGAAGTGTAACTGGGCAAATCTTCTTTTCTCCAAGATTAAAGACAGCATTCGGGCTCGAAATTTTGCAAGAATACTGTCATTGTATCTAAATCAGCTTAACCAATAAGTTTTTGACATGTCCAAAGGAGCAATCCTTCACCATCTAAAGAAGATAGATGTCTTCACAATAAAGATGTGGGACATTAGGATTACAAAGTCAACTGCAGGTGCAAGTTCCCAGGGGGATCCACTTCCTTATGTTTCTTTTGAACCTCAGAATGTGAATCAAGCTCCAGCTCCCTCTGCTACTCCTCCTCCAGTTGTCACTTCAACCCCAGCTCAACCTCCAGCTCAGCCACAAATTCCAGATCCACCCCAATCATCAATTTCAGAAGACACCATTCCATCTGCAGAGCCAATTCTCCCTCCACTCTCGACTCAGGTTCCATCTAATACAGTTATTTCTGCTGGTCCATCTATTCCAAATGTACAAGATGATCAAGACACTCATATGGAAGACACTCCTCTTTTAGATGATGATGTAGTTAAATCACCACTTCCTCCTCCTGATGCTGATGTAGAAAAAGTTGATTCCACTATTGCAGAAGTTGTAAATGATATTCAACAGGATGATGTTGATGAGCATAGTACTAGTGGCCATATGGTAGGGTCTGGTGCTGATTTTGATTTCTTCAATAATGGAGATGATGATTCAGTCCAAGGCTTATCTCCTCCCCCAGTATATGTTGAGGGGGAGCAAGAGTCTTGTTTGGAGTCCAACAAGATTGCTCAAGGAGAGCAAGTTGGTGAAGGAGGCGAGAAGGTCAAAATTTCTTCTCCTAAAGTTATAAGTTCTGTGATTTTTGAAGAACTTCCAGAGGATTTTTAGTTTGCTTCTATCCCCCCTCCTTTGTATGAAGATAACTCTCTTATAGGTAAGATAGAGATGTTACTTAAAAAGCAAAGTGATAAATTTGATTATTCTTTTACAAAAATTCATTCTAGAATAACTGATGTTGAAAGAGAAATGAATTGAAAGCTAGTTGAATCCAAAGCAAGTACTGATCATCTCAAGGAAGTTGTTATTCAGGGTGGAAAAGCAATAGATCACACCATTCAGGGTGTAGGAAGAGTTCTGGATGAAGTTTTACAAGTCAGAAAAACACAGGAATTCATGATTTCCAAGGCTGAAGAGGATAATTTTAAGGTTATTGATGAGGTAGGATTGTTTAAACAATCTGTTATCCAAACCCTTACTATAGAAGTCAGAAAGGGGGAGGACAAGATGACAAAATTTTTAGATCATTCTTTATCTGAATTTCAAAGGACTTTGGGAAATCAGTTAGAGCAGTTATCTTATGGTGTTCAAAGGCAGATTGCAAATAACAATGCTTACACATCCAAGACTGCAGTTTGGCTCCATCATGAGATCTTTCCAGAATTGGGTATTGACCCTGATCAGCCTCCTCCTCAGTTCTCTCCCAGGCCAGCAGGGCTGCATGATGATACTCCATCAGTTGAAGCTCATTCCTCAGTGCCTACTTCTAGAAAAAGGAAGTATGGCGAAGGTCCTTCTGCTAGTAAGTCAGTTCCTGGAACAAGCTCAGCAGGCTGAAGAATTTCCAGAAGTATGGAGTCCAGTTTCAAAAATCGTTATTCTTGATACTCTAAAGTTAGTTGAAGAAGGTGATTTGAAAGCTTCAGAATATTACAGTTCATCTGAGTGGAAAAAGTATGACACAAGCAAGACAAAGAGAAAGATTCACTTCAGGACTCATGGATACAACAATCCTACAGCTCCAACAGTTCCTCCAAAGTACTATCCTAAGCCTTATACTTATTTTGAAAGACAAGAACAGATGAAAAAAAGGCCATTATTGAAGAAGGATTTTTGAGTTCCATCAAATCATTTGATAATTCTGATTGTGTGAACATTAAATCATTTTGACAATCTTAATCATATAGAGTTTTTGATTTTGATGCTCATTTTTTTTCATGTTCTTTCTCCTATAATATATTATTTTGTTGCAATTCATCTTAGTTTTTAGGGTTCTGACTTCTACAAATAGGGGGAGATTGTTGGGAATTGTATCCACAATTACCTTGATTTGAAGAAGTCCCCTTGAACTAAAGTGAATTGAGTTTGTATTTGATGTTGCTCTATAGTAATGTGTTTGTAGGTTTTTAAATGGCTAAGTACAAACCAATGTCAGGTTTCAATGGGTCATCAAACACAAGTCTATGCAATGTAATTCCTCATTGTATGGACCAAGGGGTTGATTCATGTGAAATCTCTCTATTGGGATGTACTTTTTATTCTAACACAAGGGAAGAGCTAAAGGAAGGTGCTGCTGTTCTGTGTTCAAGGAAGAAATAAAAGTTTTCTAAGTAATTCTGTGTTCGACGAAAGTTGGTGCGTTCGTCAATCTCAGTTCGACGAACGAAAGTATTTCGTCGAACTCTGCTCTTTTGTTCTGTGAGAAGAAAGATTTTTCTAAGGATTTCTGTGCTCAACTGAAATTTGTGCGTTTGTCGATCTCAGTTCGACGAACTGAATAAAATTCGTCGATCTCAGTTCTGCTTAAGCTGAAAGTAATTTCGTCGATCGCGTTCGTCGATCTCCGTTCGACGAACAGAAGAAGTTTTCGTCGACCGTTGTTTCGCCTGTGTTGAATTTGTTTTCATCGACCGCATTCGTCGATCTC
The DNA here is from genome assembly GCA_033032865.1 of Dactylorhiza incarnata. Taxonomy (NCBI): domain Eukaryota; kingdom Viridiplantae; phylum Streptophyta; class Magnoliopsida; order Asparagales; family Orchidaceae; genus Dactylorhiza; species Dactylorhiza incarnata. Next base: position 9,135,939 of record JAWHQI010000009.1, on the reverse strand, counting down.
AGTTCGACGAACTGAATTTATTTTGTTGATCTCACTCTTTGCTGAAGATAAAGCGATTTCGTCGATCGCTGATCTTTGCTCGACGAAGTGGCGGAATTTCGTCGACCTTTGTTTTAGCTGAAATTAAAGTATTTCTTTGAGCTCTCAAGAAATCCTTGTAGTTCTTGAGAAGTCTTTCTCAGTGGTTCTATCCCTTTTGAAGTATTTCTTTGAGCTCAGTTTGACTAATCTTCTGAGGCCGACGAACTGACTCAATGTTGTTTTTGATTCTCCATTTCTTTTCCCGAGAAAATTATCTATCTCTCGAGAAGATTTTCTCTCCCGTAAATTCCTTCCATTCTCCTTCTCGAAGCCGATACCTATTTATTTTTCGAGAAATACTTTGTTCTCGAGAAATTAATTGTTTTGTTCTGAATCATGTTTTCTCAGAAGCTTATTTATTTCTTGAGAAGTCTTTTTGTTCTCCAGAAATCTGTTCAATTCCTTTTCTATCTTTTCTCGAAATGGAGCAACTATTTTTCGAGAAGTCTAGTATATCTCGAGAAGTTTATTTTTCGAGATTTTAATCTTTTGACGGAACGTCATTTCCGTCTGTCTATTCTGACGGTTCTTTTGATTTTGTTTAAGGTTTATTCTAACTTAATTGATGTCGTTAAGCCTTTGATTATATAAGCCACAAGAAGGAAGAATATCCCTCAAGCCTTTCAGATCTGGTTATGTTTTGATAATTTTGTATCAAATCTATAATTACATTTGATTGCAGGAAAAGTTTTCTCCGAGTTTTAGGAGAGGTGTTCTCCGAGTTGTAGGAGAGGTGTTCTCCGAGTTGTAAGAGAGGTTCTCTCTGAGATTGTAGGAGATTTGTCTTCGAGTTGTAGGAGTGTTGACTCCGAGATTGTAGGATCATTCTTGATCCGAATTATAGTGAAGTAGTCATGTCTAGCTGTGGTGCTAGATTGGCGAGGCCGGAAAGTGGAGTACCCAAGAATGGCGAACCACTATAAATTTCTTGTGTTACTTGTGATTGTGATTTGCTTTCTGTGCGTTCTTTTTCATCAAGTTTTTAATTCGGCAAAAGACGCAGTTATCACCTATTCACCCCCTCTAGGTGATTTAGGTTGGCAACTAGATACATCAGAGCTCTCTTGTGCGCATACTCCACAACAGAACGGAGTTGTTGAGCAGAAAATCCATCATCTGACGGAGACCATGAAGTGCTGGCTTCATGCCAAGAATATTCCAAAGTCCTTCTGGGCCGAGGGTATGTCTTGTGCTGCTTCTGTAATCAATCAGATGCCTCTTAGTGCGATCAACATGAAGACTCCACATGAACTAATGTTTAAGGAGAAGCCTGGTGTGGGACACTTACGAGTGTTTGGTTCAACTTGATATGTGCATGTTCCTGATGCCCTTAGAACAAAACTAGACGCGAAGGCGAGGAAACTAGTGTTTGTTGGGTATGATGACCGAAAGAAGGGATGGAAGTGCATGGATCCCCAGACACAGAGATTTGTGGTATCTCGCGATGTGGTGTTTGACAAGCTAACGTCATACCAGGGGAGTTCTGGTATAGAACTATCAGATAGCAAGGTTGAAAGGCAAAAGGAAGCTGTAGAAGGTCTTCAGGAGGAGTTGCCTGTTTCACCAGGGGCTCCAGTAGTGTCAAGCTCTGGGGCAGATGCTTCCGGTTCTGGAAGCAGAGGGAGCAATGCTCCAAGTACGCCTGAGAACAGAGTTGATTTTGAAGAAGCAGCATAAGTGGTTTGTCCAGTTCCGACCTTGAGAAGGTCAAAGAGGACTATAATCCCACCAACTCGTTATACAGGAGGAAACATGGTGAGCTTTGTCTCATGTTTCTTTGCTGGCCCTCTAGACGAGCGAGAGCCTTCAAGATTTGAAGAAGCCACTGGAGTCAAGGAGTGGGAAGATTCCATGGAGGAGGAGATGGCTGCTCTCAGGAAGAATGAAACCTGAGATCTTGTTCCCAAGGTTGATGGCATAACTCCTATAACTTGCAAGTGGGTGTTCGAATTGAAGAAGAAGGCGGATGGTAGTATCGAGCGGTATAAGGCTCACCTTGTTGCTCGAGTGTTCTCACAACAGTATGGGGAAGATTATGAGGAGACGTTCAGTCCAGTGGCCAAGATGACTTCGGTGCGGGTGGTGATTGCGTTGGCATCTTGCCAAGGATGGATGATTTGGCAACTTGACGTAAAGAATGCTTTCTTGTACGACGAGATTGACAGGGACATCTTCATGGTTCAGCCACCTGGGTATGTATCGGAAGTTCATCTGTGACACGTCTGCAAGTTGAAGAAGGCCCTCTATGGGTTGAAGCATGCGCCTAGGGCGTGGTATGGGAAGATCGCATAATATCTTCATTTCTGCGGATACTTTGCTTCAGACTCAGATTCTAGCTTGTTTATCAAGAAGAAGGGAGAGCTTCAGTGTGATTTTTTTCGAAACTTTATGAAGCGAGCAGGAGTTAGTCAACTTAAAGTTCACAAGCCAAACAACCAGAAGCAAATGGAGGCAAACAAGAAAACTTTATTGATAGCAGTACTTCAATTACAAGGCAAGGCATGCTTGGCGAGACATGATTTCGCCAGCACAAACACCAAAGAGAAAATTACATAGTTGAAGATAACTTGAGACCGCTCAGACCGCGCGACCTCCCTGTAACTTGAGCAAGCTGCCAGACCGCAGCGACCTGCCGATCACAGAACACCACCAAACCGCACTCCTTCTTCTGAACTCCTGATTCTCCCGAACTCCAGCACCACAACTCCAAGCCGCAGACCGCCCAAACACTTTCAGAGGAAGAGGTGATCGCTGCTGCCCACACTATCCGCAGAAGCTACACAAGAAGAGTTCAATCAGCAGACCGCCCGGTCAGACAAATAGAGACCGCAGGAAAGAAGAAAACTCGGCTTACACTTGGTGTGTCTCTCTATTATTGCTGCCGATGGGTCCTATTTATAGGCGTGAGACCTGATCCAGTCACCACCCTATGAGATAGGATCAGCACCCTCTAGACCGCGCGACCTAACCGGTCACACCGCGCGATCAGCAATAGTACTCCTGCTTCATTTTGGTGAACTCGCTAGCTTCAATATCAACTATGAGAGACCGCCACTCTCACAGCAGATCGCGACTCCAAGAGAGATCGCCAGACCGCCCGAAGCTATTCACCCCCTGTGTTCATCCGAGACCGCGAACATAGCCAGTTTGCTAACAGACCGCGAACTCCTGTCCGCATGCCGGTCTCCACCTGAGACCGTAAACAGCGTCCAGCTTGCATACTAGTCTCCTCCTGAGACCGCAACCTGAGACCGCGCGACTAAGACCCTTAGTCCACGAACACCACCAGAGAGTCCGGTCAACCACCAGACCGCATTCTGAAGAAAACCTAGAACAAGCTGTGCGGTCACACCAGACCGCCACAGCCTTGAAGAAGACAGCCCGCCACGCGGTCACGCACAGACCGCGCATACCTGAAGACGAACAACCCGCCACGCGGTCAGAGACAGACAGCGCGGCCTCCACCTTCAGCCGCCTTGGACCAGATACCAGCGATCAAGCCAGGAGACCGCAGCTAGTCTAAGACAAGCCAGACCGCAGAGGCAGACCGCCAAGTCGTGCGGTCACGCCAGACCGCCCGACCTCCTCCCAGACCGCCCAGGTCCAAAAGTCTCCAAACATCCACTTCAACAAATTCAACACTCCCCCTTGAAGTGGGAAGTTGAAACCAGACCCAGTAGGCTCCTTAGCCGTGTGAACGGCCCCTTTGCCAGCGCCTTTGTCAAGATGTCCGCCACGTTGTCTGCACTCCGCACATGCCCGACCGAAAGAGATCCCTCCAGCACCTTCTCCCGTATGAAGTGATGCTCGATCTCAATATGATTGGTCCTCACGTGACAAACTGGATTAGTAACCAGTTTGAGAGCACTCTCGTTGTCACCGCGTAGCAGAGTCGGCTCCCGAACCTCCTTGTGGACATCTCCCACCAACCTCCTAAGTCAGATGGCTTCCTGAGCTGCCAAGGCCGAAGCCTTGTATTCCGCTTCCATGGTGGAGACCGACACGAAATCCTGCTTCTTGCTGCACCATGATATAGCTGTAGGGCCCGCCATGAAGACGAACCCAGACGTCGACTTCCGATCATCCGAATCTCCCCCGTAATCAGCATCTATGAACCCGTGCACCTCGAAGCCCGCATCCCTCCTATACAGGAGACCCATGTCCGAGGTCGCCTTGACATACTTCAGAATGTTCTTGGCTGCTAGCAGATGAGGTACCCGTGGCTCCGCCATATATTGACTCACTCTGCCAACTGCATATGCAATATCTGGCCTCGTGATCGTCAGATAGATCAGGCTCCCAACCAGAGCTCGGAACACCAACGGATCTTGCATAATCCTCCCCTCATCCTTCCGAAGCTTCATAGCCTTCTCTAGAGGTGTGGAAGTGCACTTCCCTTCCTTCATGCCGAAACGCTCCACGATCCGCTCCACGATCCGCTCCGCATAACCAGCCTGGGTCACCAGCACTCCACCTTCCTTCCTCTGCACCTCGAGTCCAAGGAAGTGGTGAAGCTCACCTAAGTCCTTCATCTCAAACCTGATAGACAGCTCAGCCCGAAGCTGCGCTACCTCCTCCTTCGAGTTTCCCGTCACGATCATATCGTCGACGTATAGCAGCACGATGACTTGAAGCTCCCCGCTCTTCTTGACGAACAAGCTTGAGTCTGAGTCTGAAGCACCAAATCCACAGAATAGGAGATATTCTGCAATCTTCCCGTACCACGCCCTCGGCGCTTGCTTCAACCCATACAAGGCCTTCTTCAACTTGCAGACATGCTCCGGAGAATCTTCAGACACAAAGCCTGGTGGCTGCACCATGAAGATATCCTTGTCAATCTCTCCGTACAAGAAAGCGTTCTTGACGTCGAGCTGCCAAATCTCCCATCCACTGAATGCCGCCAAGGCAATGATGAACCGAACTGAAGTCATTTTTGCCACCGGACTGAATGTCTCCTCGTAGTCTTCACTGTATTGCTGCGAGAACCCCCGAGCTACAAGACGAGCCTTGTACCGCTCGATGCTGCCGTCAGCTTTCTTCATGAGCTTGTAAACCCACTTGCATGTAACAGGAGTGGTGCCCTTGGGCTTGGGCACAAGAGACCAGGTCTCATTCTTCTCAAGAGCTGCCATCTCTTCTTGCATTGCAATGTCCCACTCCTTCACACCTCTGGCCTTCTCAAAGCTCAACGGCTCCCTCTCATCCAAGGGACCAGCGAAGAAACATGAGATGAAGCTCACTGCGTTTCCTCTTGTATAGCGATCAGGGGCAATGATCCCTCGCTTCGACCTCCTCAGCTCCTTCCCCTGAACCGCATTATCTCCAACTGCTTCTTCCCTAGCTCCTCTTCCAGACGTGCTAGGAGCATTGCCCCCCTGCTCCCTAAACCAGAAGTCCCCGTCTCGGAACTAGAAGGAGATGGACCACCTGGTGACACAGGTAGCTCCACCTGAAGATCCTCCACAGCTTTTTCTGGCACCTCCACCCCGCTCTCTCGTAACTCCACATCAGAAGACCCCTTGTAAGATGTCACCTCATCGAACACGACGTCGCGATATACCACAAACCTTTGCATCTCCGGGTCCATGCACTTCCATCCTTTCTTCCGCTCATCGTATCCTATGAAGACTAGCTTCCTTGCTTTCGCATCTAGCTTCATCCGAAGAGCATCTGGAACATGCACGTAGCAGGTGGATCCAAACACCCTAAGGTGTGCCACGCTTGGCTTCTCCTTGAACATCATCTCATGTGGAGTCAACATGTTGATGGGACTTGAAGGCATCCTGTTGATGATATAGGCAGCACAAGACATTCCCTCCGCCCAGAAGGACTTTGGGATACTCTTGGCATGCAACCAACACTTGCAGGTCTCCGTCAGATGACGGATCTTCCATTCTGCAACTTCGTTCTGCTGTGGAGTATGTGCACAAGTGAGCTCTCTTCGGATGCCTGCCTTCCTGCAAAAAGTAGAGAACTCACTGGAGGCGAACTCCCCTCCGTTGTCAGTTCTCAGCTTCTTCACCCGCAGTCCTAGCCGACCCTCCACGAGCTCCTTGAACTCCACAAACTTGGAAAACGCCTCCGCCTTCTCCTTCAGGAAATATACCCAGACATATCTGGTGTAATCATCGATCAACACCAGCATATATCTGCTGCCTTCGAGGCTTGGGGTAGCAGTTGGTCCCATCAAGTCACCGTGGATGCCCTCCAGCGGCACACTACTCCTTGTCTGCGACTTATCAAACAGTAGCCGATGAGACTTGCCGAACTGACATCCCACGCAAACATGACCTTCACCGTAGGAAGATAGACTTGGCAGGCCCTTGACCAGACCTCTCACCGCCATAGCATTCAGCTTGTCCATCCCTACGTGCCCCAACCTCTCATGCGATATAACGGCACCATCATTCGTCTTCATCTTGTCGACGTAGGAACTTGTTGATAAAACAAACAAGTCCTTTGCCCGTCTCCCGACATGGACGACCTCAGCCTTTACAGCCTCAAAATTTCGTAGAAACTTCACTTCTGTTGGGCCGAACAGAACGTGATACCCAGCGTCTACAGCGTTGGTCACAGAGAAGAGGTTTTTCCTCATACCAGGCACGTGATAGACACTCTTCAAAGTAAGTGGCCCTCTATCGCTGCCCAAGGAAACAACCCCCACCTTCTCTACTGTATGCACAGTATTATCAGCATTAATGATTGCATTGTTACCTGTATAGGGCTGTGCAGAAGAAAGCTTGGTCTCGTCTCCGGTGAGGTGATCACCACACCCCGAGTCCACGATCCAGTCCTCCAGATAGTTGATAGGAGCAGAAGCTCCAACATAAGCCGAGAAGGCTCCTCCCCAACCTCCTTCAAAGTGTCTGGCCTCAGCTTCCTCCTTCTCCGCAGCATGCCCAGCTTGGGTGACCACCATGCAATCCTTCCTGATGTGGCCATACTTGCCACACTTGAAGCACTTCGGACCTTCACCCTTCTTCTTCCCGTCAGCCTTGGGAGCATACCCCCTTTCCTGCTGCCCAGAAGTTGAAGGCCCATAGCCTCCTCCAGCGGTCTTCTTCTTCTTATCCCACTTCTTCTTCTTGCCTGAGAAGAGCACTTCGCCGTCTCCCCCAGCCACTGACATCCCCGCCATCTGCCTTGCCAAACTTTCTTGCGATGCAAGCAAGTTCTCCAGCTCCAACAGAGACGGCTGATTTGCCCATCCCTGCACCGACGTCACAAAGGCAACATATTCCTTCCGCAAGCTGCGGATGATGTGCCTCTTCAGCTTTGCCTCAGAGATAGGCTCATCAGGATCCAATGCTGAGATTTCTGCGCACAAGTTCTTCATCTTCAGAAAGAAATTGGAAATAGAAAGATCACCCTGAGCCGACCTTGCCAGCTCATTCTCCAAGAACTGTAGCCTTGCTACATTCTTCTTGTTAAACAGCCCATCCAGGGCTCTCCAAATCTCCGCAGCTGATCCACACCCCAAAATGTGATCAAACAGATCAGGTGAAATTGCTCTCTTCAAAGTGAACTCCGCCTTCGCATTCGTCCTCCTCCAAGTTCTCACCTCTGCCCCATTATCCCCTTCTGGGACAACTTCCTGCGTCTGATCTCCTCCAACTACCTCCCAGAGGTCCTCACCTAGAAGATAGCTTTGCATACACGACTTCCACTTCTTGAAGTTAGTCGATGTAAGCATCTCAATTCCAAGACCTCTCGCTTCCATTGCTCTACCACTGGTTCCTTCTTCACAAAGGCGATGGCTACTCTAAGTTACTCACTGCTCAACCACTCCAACTGGCTCGGATACCATGTGAAATTTTTCGAATCTTTATGAAGCGAGCAGGAGTTAGTCAACTTAAAGTTCACAAGCCAAACAACCAGAAGCAAATTGAGGCAAACAAGAAATATTTATTGATAGTAGTACTTTAATTACAAGGCAAGGCATGCTTGGCGAGACATGATTTCGCCAGCACAAACACCAAAGAGAAAATTACAAAGTTGAAGATAACTTGAGAACACTCAGACCGCGCGACCTCCCTGTGACTTGAGCAAGCTGCCAGACCGCAGTGACCTGCCGATCACAGAACACCACCAAACCGCACTCCTTCTTCCGAACTCCTGATTCTCCCGAACTCCAGCACCACAACTCCAAGCCGCAGACCGCCCGAACACTTTCAGAGGAAGAGGTGATCGCTGCTGCCCACACTATCCGCAGAAGCTGCACAAGAAGAGTTTAATCAGCAGACCGCCCGGTCAGACAAATAGAGACTACGGGAAAGAAGAAAACTCGGCTTACACTTGGTGTGTCTCTCTATTATTGCTGCAGATGGGTCCTATTTATAGGCGTGAGACCTGATCCAGTCACCACCCTATGAGATAGGATCACCACCCTCCAGATCACGCGACCTGACCGGTCACACCGCGCGATCAGCAACAGTACTCCTGCTTCATTTTGGTGAACTCGCCAGCTTCAACATCAACTATGAGAGACCGCCACTCTCACAGCAGATCGCGACTCCAAGAGAGATCGCCAGACTGCCCGAAGCTGTTCACCCCCTGTGTTCGTCCGAGACCGCGAACACAGCCAGTTCGCTAACAGACCGCGAACTCCTGTCCGCATGCCGGTCTCCACCTGAGACCACGAACAGCGTCCAACTTGCATACTAGTCTCCTCCTGAGACCGCAACCTGAGACCGCGCGACTAAGACCCTTAGTCCGCGAACACCACCAGAGATCCCGGTCAACCACCAGACTGCATTCTGAAGAAAACCTGGAACAAGCTGTGCGGTCACACCAGACCGCCACAGCCTTGAAGAAGACAGCCCGCCACGAGGTCACGCACATACCGCGCACACCTGAATACGAACAACCCGCCACGCGGTCAGAGACAGACCGTGCGGCCTCCACCTTCAGCCGCCTTGGACCAGATACCAGCGATCAAGCCAGGAGACCGCAGCTAGGCTAAGACAAGCCAGACCGCCGAGGCAGACCGCCAAGTTGTGCGGTCACGCCAGACCGCCCGACCTCCTCCCAGACCGCCCAGGTCCAATAGTCTCCAAACATCCACTTCAACAAATTCAACATTCAGGTCCTTGTGCTGTTGTATGTTGATGACATGATTATCACCTGGAACTCAGAAGAGGAGGTACCAAGGCTAAGGGCTGATAAAATTTTAGCAACATATGATAAAATAAAATTTTAGCCAATTAAAGAAAAATTAAAATGCTTATAAGCATTCTCAAATAGATTTACATGAAATAAAAAAAACAACAAGTAGGGGTTTTATAAAAAAAATGTTTTTATTCTATATTTTTCATATTTTTTTTTGAAATTTTTGAGTCTTTTTTTTTTGAATTTTTGATTTTTTTTTTGAATTCTTGACAATAATAATAGTAAAGGAAACTAGTGTTAATCCTAATTTTTTTTGTAAAACTCTTGGACTTCCCGAGGTATACCCCATGAAGGGTTCTCATCGGTACTAGGAGTTGTGCTTGGATGATAACCCAAATGTCTCTTTCCAAGATATTAGATTTTTGATTATCTAATTTTTTATTGAATTTTTGGGTTCTAAAAAAGTTTTAATAAAAGAAAAATATGAATTTTTTTAAGATTTTCTTACTTAAGAACTACATTTTAAAAAACTAAATTAACACCCTCATAATTAAAGTTAAACATTGTCCGCAATGAATACAACTAAGTATGAAGCAAAAAAAAGAAAAGAAAACAAGAAAATAAAATGCAAGTTAATACAAAAAGGGATGCAGGATAAATGAAAAGGTAGGAGAGGGAAAATGGGCTTCCCTGATTATGAAGTTGCGGGGGAAGCGGCGGTGATCCTGCAAAAAATGTTAAAACAAAAACAAAAATAACAAAAAGATAACTTTGGGGAGCCTTGATGCGCAAAACTATGCTTGCAAACGACAACGGGGGGTGTACCGTATCGAATGTAGTATATCTTATAAGAACCAAGGTCGTATTAGACTCGGGGCGGTTGAGTACTCTTACTTCAAGAAAATCTCTGTTATTTTATCAAATAGAACTTGGGAGTGATTTTGCAAAGGAAAATAAAAATAAGATTAAAACGACGAGTAAAAAGGCTAGCACTCGATCCTTGAATCACCTTGGAGATAAAAATAAGAACAAAGAATAAAAGCACATCCTCTTAATAAAATAGCTTTGACCGTGGAGATTCCTGAATTATGAATGCACCTCTCTCGAGGATGCGCTCAACTGAGTTTAGGTTGATCAATCGAACTCTCGTTCTAGAATCAAAACCCCTAAAACTCGCCTTATCGAAGTGAATCCCGCTATTGGCTTTTACTCCAATTCGGAAGGGTAATGTCGTCCTCTCTCGAGGATTTCATTCTACTCTTTTTATCCTTGAGTGATCAATTCGTCTTACGAGCCTCTCGGCTAGCTAAAGAATGAAAACAAGAACAAGAATTATATATCGAAAATATAATCTCGTTATTTTAAAATCAAGGGCAAATATTAAGTATTTTCGAAAAGAGAAATAGCAGCAATAGATTATTTCATGACTTATATCATTCCTTGGATCATCTCGATCGAGTACTAATAATATTTTAGTTACTCATGGAGATTGGGGAATCAAAATAAATAAAAGAGCGTATCATAAAAGAGAGAGGAAATGAGAGAAGAAAAGATCTATTTTATTAAATTACAAAAGAGAGTACAAGCTATGAAATTGAGAATTACGATATTTGAAATGAAAATACAATTTACAAGAAGAAGGATTACAAGTCTACTAAAACATGAAAAATAAACATGAAACGAAGTATCTAATCCTAAAAACTGGTCCTCAAACATCTGGAAAAGCTGGCTTTATATAGCTGAAAAAATGAGGTTACACGCCCTTGGTCACGCCCGTGACCAAGAGCGTGCAAGGGGCGTGATCGAAGCAGCAGCGGAGAGGGCGCCTTCTGGAGTAATTGCGAGCGTTTCGGTCGTGTCACGCCCTAGGTCACGCCCGTGACCTGGGGCGTGTAATCTTGAATTAGTGATGCTGGCGGGAAACTCTGGCAGGAAGAAGCGCGGGGCGAGTCACGCCCGTGACTGGATGTCACGCCCTCGGTCACTCCCGTGACTGAGGGCGTGTAACTTTAAATGACGTGCCAGGCGTGCTCTGGATGCTGTGGCGAGTCGCGACCGTGACACTGGGTCACGCCCTTGGTCACGCCCGTGACTTGGGGCGTGTACTTGGCGAATTCTTCATGGAACGCTCCCTGGTGGCAGAATTGGGTCTGTAACACATCTTTGACTGTCACGCCCTTGGTCACTCCCGTGACCTTGGGCGTGTACTTTGGATTTTTACTCAAAGTGCCCAGAAAATCTGCAAAACATAAAATAAGCTTAAATTAGTTGAAGAAATTAAAAAGGAACAGATTAAATAAGAAAATACATATAAATTATATAAATTCACTTTAAAACTATATTAAAATAATACTAAAAGATGAGTACAAAAAGTACTCATCAAACACCCCCATACTTGAGTTTTTTCTATTCCAGAGCAAAAGAGTGAGGAAAGAATTACAAGACATCGATATTATTTCTAATTAAATAAATTTTTATTAAACCATGAATAAGTTAAAGGCAAATTTTAGGAATTCAAGAATTAAGTCATAAGTTATGTTGATAATTTAAAAAGAGAAATTTGTTTAGCTAACTACTTCTCAAGATAACTATTTAGCAATCAAAATTATAGAAATTTTCAAACAAAATTAGATTGAAATTATAGACACTTTAACATAAAAGAAGCTTAAGGAAAAGACACCTACTAAAATATTGCTCTCTCAATAATTTAGTTTAGGACTAGAAACAATGAAATTGGCTAGGGATGGGTTTGAATGAAATGGCAAATGAAGAGTTCTTGAATAGAGGTGATGAATTTTATCCTCTTATTTCATTTGAATACGAAATTGTATATGTTTAGGAAAATAATGAATTTTATCCTCTTATTTTCCATGCCATATAATCTTTTAACAATTCTCTTCAATCACAAACCCAAAATGTATATGTTTTAGATGTAATGAATTTTATCCTCTTACATCATAACATATAATCTTTTAAATGATTTTGGGTGCATATGTTTTAGGAAATAATGAATTTTATCCTCTTATTTCCATGACATATGATCTTTTTCTACTTTTTTTTTATTTGCCAACAAAGGGTGAGGGGGGAGAAATACTTCTAGTTTATAAATTAAACTTTTTTGAGAGCAACTTTTTAGTGGAATGAGATTTCCTAAGATCTTAAAGTTAAAAGTGAATATAACAAAAAAAAAATCTAAAGATGTTTAGCCAATTTACCACAAAGTGAAGCTATTTAAAATTAAACGGAGAAGTAGTGCTAATTTAACTCTCTAATCGAATTAAAAACATAAAGTGTTTCTTAAAACTAAATTACTTCAAATTTAGATTTAACGAATTCTGATCAAATAAAATAATTAGCTAAATTAAAAATGTAGGAATTCTTATAATCGTACCTCAAACTAAATTTCTAGAACATTAAAAACAACAAGGCTAGGCGTATTTATTATTATTTTTATTATTTCTTGGACTTCCCAAGGGCTACCCGGTGAAGAGTTCGCAAGGTACTAGGAGTTGTGATGGGAATTCAAGCCCAAAGCGCCCTTTCCAAGAAATTAGATTTTTATAAGTTTTATATTTATATATATATATATTTTTTTAAATAAAAAAATACAAGAAAAGCTAAGCTACACCCCCATACTTAAAATTAAACATTGTCCCCAATGTTTAAAACTAAGTATGAAGAACACTTGAAAATAAATTTTTGTAAAACTGAAATTAAAGATAAGCAAGGGGTGCCTCCCAAGAGCGCTTTCTTTTTCCCGTCTTTAAGCTAGACGGTTATTGTTAGGAAAACGGAAAATAAAAAGAGAAGTGGACAGGCAACTCCCCTAATTCACGCGTGGGTGAATGTGCCGGCGTCAGTCGCCCGACTACTCCGCTGTAGTCTTGATTCTTTTGTTGTCGGTGAGCTTGAAATTGTGAATCCAAATTACCTAAACAAACCTTAGGTAATTTAGAAAGCTGAAGATGAGCGGAAAATGGATCTCTGAAGACGTTTGGTTGCAACGGCTCATCATCTACAAGGAAATTATTAGATTCAAAAGAATTAGAACTAAGCGATTCAGAAAATGTTTCGCAAGGAGGAAGCGCTTGCGAAAATAAATGATTAAGCTCCGGTTGTTCCTTTTCTAGAATAATTATTTCTTTAGAAAAATCTAGTGTATTATCAAGCGGAATTAAATTTTCGGACACTAAAATTTCATGAATTTTTGGTTGGATAGAAGAAATTCGCGAGTATTCATGACAAAGAAAATAAAATCCGGGTGAAGTAGGGGAAGAAACTTGTTCTTCTTCTATTTCATCCAAGGTGCCCATAACTTTAAGAAATTCTTGGTAAAGTAATTTTTCTTCATCTTCGGTAAAAGAAGTTATGAGATTACATGAAACCACATGTTCCTCCATAGCTAAATCATCCAAAGGTGGAGAAAAAATACTAGTAGAAATAAAATTTTCCTCTAAAATTTTGGGGGTAGTATCTATTTGAATTGGCGGACATTCCCCAAAATTAGAGTACGAAGGTTGCGGCGCAAAAGAAGAAGAACAAGAATTCGGTTCTAAAGATTTATCTTCGTCGCCCCGTAAACTATCCGGGTGACCTTGCCACCAAGAATAATCTACTTCGGGGATAGAAGAAAAATTATTAGAAGCCAAAAAATTATTCTCGTGAAAATTAGAGAAAACAGTAGACGAAATGATATTTTCCTCTAAATTTTTGGGGGAAGTATCTATATGAATTGGCAAAATTTCCCCCAAATTAGAGAACGAAGACAGCGGTGTATGAGAAGAAAAACAAAAATTCGGAACTAAAGATTTATCTTCATTGCTCCGAGAACTATCCGGGTGAGCTTGCCACGAGGAATAGTCTACTTCGGAGCTAGAAGAACAATTATTAAATGCCGAAAAATTATTTTCATTAAAATTAGAAAAATTATTTTCATCAAAGTTTGAAAAATTATTTTCATTAAAAGATGAAAAATTATGATCGTAATTATTATCAAAATTATTTGCATAATATTGAGGATAATTATTTCCATAATAATTATTCTAAGAATATGAATGTAAATAACATTCCTCACTTTGATGAGGCGCACCACAATAATAACAACTAAACTGGCGCCTTCGAGCGGCTTGTAAAAGTTCAATTTGGTTTCGAAGCACAGTAATTTTAACGACCGCTTCTACTAATTTCATGATAAAAAGGAAACAACTTTCACTTAAATAATTGGAATTTTTTAAAAATATTTTAATTAATATTTTTTTTTTCAAAAAGCGGGTTAAATTAGTCCCGGACTTCCCAAGATCTACCCGGTGAAGGGTTTGCAAGGTACTAGAGGCTATGATGGGAATTCAAGCCCAAAGTGTCCTTTCCGAGAATTTAGATTGCGCTTTTTAAGATTTTTTTTTAAATATATATATAAAAAATTAAAGAGAAGGGGGAGAAGAAAGAGAATGATAAAATTAATAAATATTTCTTTTTTCGAAATATCAACCGTGTCCCCGGCAACGGCGCCAAAAACTTGATGCGCAAAACTATGCTTGCAAACGACAACGGCAAGTGTACCGTATCGAATGTAGTATAGGTTATAAAAACCAAGGTCGTATTAGACTCGGGGCGGTTGAGTGCTCTTACTTCAAGAAAATCTCTATTATTTTATCAAATAGAACTTGGGAGTGATTTTGCAAAGGAAAATAAAAATAAGATTAAAACGACGAGTAAAAAGGCTAGCACTCGATCCTTGAATCACCTTGGAGATAAAAATAAGAACAAAGAATAAAAGCACATTCTCTTAATAAAATAGCTTTGACCGTGGAGATTCCCGAATTATGAACGCACCTCTCTCGAGGATGCGCTCAACTGAGTTTAGGTTGATCAATCGAACTCTCGTTCTAGAATCGAAACCCCTAAAACTCGCCTTATCGAAGTGAATCCCGCTATTGGCTTTTACTCCAATCCGGAAGGGTAACGTCGTCCTCTCTCGAGGATTGCATTCTACTCTTTTTATCCTTGAGTGATCGATTCGTCTTACGAGCCTCTCGGCTAGCTAAAGAACGAAAACAAGAACAAGAATTATATATCGAAAATATAATCTCGTTATCTTAAAATCAAGGGCAAATCTTAAGTATTTTCGAAAAGAGAAATAGCAGCAATAGATTATTTCATGACTTATATCATTCCTTGGATCATCTCGATCGAGTACTAATAATATTTTAGTTACTCATGGAGATTGGGGAATCAAAATAAATAAAAGAGCGTATCATAAAAGAGAGAGGAAATGAGAGAAGAAAAGATCTATTTTATTAAATTACAAAAGAGAGTACAAGCTATGAAACTGAGAATTACGACTATTGAAATGAAAATACAATTTGCAAGAAGAAGGATTACAAGACTACTAAAACATGAAAAATAAACATGAAATGAAGTATCTAATCCTAAAAACTGGTCCTCAAACATCTGGAAAAGATGGCTTTATATAGCTGAAAAAATGAGGTTACACGCCCTTGGTCACGCCCGTGACCAAGGGCGTGTAAGGGGCCTGATCGAAGCAGCAGCGGAGAGGGCGCCTTCTGGAGTAATTGCAAGCATTTCGGCCGTGTCACGCCCTAGGTCACGCTCGTGACCTGGGGCGTTTAATCTTGAATTAGTGATGCTGGAGGGAAACTCTGGCGGGAAGAAGCGCGGGGCGAGTCACGCCCGTGACTGGATGTCACGCCCTCGGTCACGCCCGTGACCGAGGGCGTGTAACTTTAAATGACGTGGCAGGCGTGCTCTGGATGCTGTGGCGAGTCGCGACCGTGACACTGGGTCACGCCCTTGGTCACGCCCGTGACTTGGGGCGTGTACTTGGCGAATTCTTCACGGAACGCTCCCTGGTGGCGGAATTGGGTCTGGAACACTTCTTTGACTGCCACGCCCTTGGTCACGCCCGTGACCTTGGGCGTGTACTTTGGATTTTTACTCAAAGTGCCCAGAAAATCTGCAAAACATAAAATAAGCTTAAATTAGTTGAAGAAATTAAAAAGGAACAGATTAAATAAGAAAATACATATAAATTATATAAATTCACTTTAAAACTATATTAACATAATACTAAAAGATGAGTACAAAAAGTACTCATCAAGCCTCCCAAAAGCGCTTTGTTTAAGGTCACGTTACGTAGCTTGACCCATTTGACATTCATGTTATTGGCGGAAGTAATATTGATCCACTTTTCTCGTTAGATAATTCACCTGGAAGATATAACTTAAGACGATGCCCATTTACTTTGAAGGAGTCTTTTTCTGGGTGGGATATGAGAACTGTCCCATATGACCAAGCCTTTTAACGATAAAAGGGTCGGACCATTGAGATTTTAGCTTTCCCGAGAAAAGGCGAAAGTGAGAGTTATGAAGGAGGACGAGATCGGCCGACGAAAAAGTTTTTGGAATTTTAATATTTTTATCGTGGTAAAACTTTGTTCGCTTATTATGAAATTTGTTACTTTCGCACGCGTTCAAGCGCCACTAGTCGAGTTCGTTTATTTGAAACTTTCTTTGCTCAGCCGCTAAGGTAGAATCGAGATTTACAAATTTAAGCACCCAAAATGTGCGATGTTCTAACTCGACCAGAAGGTTGCAAGCCTTGCCATAAACTAATTGATACGGGGTACAATCGGTGGCGTTCTTGTACACCATTCGATTTGCCCATAACGTGTCATTGGGCTTAAGTGCCCAATTCTTCCTATTAATAGAAACAGTTTTTTTCTAAAATCCGCTTTAGTTCTCGGTTCACAACATCGACTTGGTTGCTAATTTGTGGGTTATAAGCAGTGGAGAGCTTGTGCGTGACACCATATTTCGCTAAAATGTTAGCAAATTGGATATTGCAAAAATGAGTGCCCCTATCACTAACTATAGCGCGTGGCATGCCAAAATGAGAGAATAATTTTTGTAAGAAATTTACGATGACTCTCGCGTCATTGGTGGGGAGAGGTTGCACTTCCGCCCACCTCGATACGTAATCGACCACAACGATAATGTATTTGTATGAAAAAGAGGGAGGGAGAGGACCAACAAAATCAATACCTCAAAAATAAAAAATATCCCATTATAGAAAAATATAATGGGCATCTCATCACAGCGGGAGATGTTGCCCGACCGCTGGCAGCTGTCGCAAGTACTCATAAGGGTTTGAGCCATCTTTAAAGAGTGTGGGCCAATAGAAGCCCTCCTACAGCGCCTTCCGTGGTGTTCCGTTCACTTGATAATGACCACTGGTTGGTCCTTCGGGGCAGTGCCATAAAATTTTTAGACCTTCCTCACTCGAGACGCATCTTCTAACTACCTGGTCCGCGCAGACACGAAATAGAAAGGTGTTCTACCAAAAATAATTCTATAAATCAGAAAAGAATTTCTTCTATTGCTGATCCAAGAATTCTTTTTGCAGGACCAGGTCTACTATATAGTTAGCCAAATCCACAAACCAGGGGGTGGAAGATGTCATTATATTTTCGAGAGCAAGGAGGCGATCTTAAGGGAATTTATCATTAATATCGACTTCTACTAACTCTTCCATAGCAGGACTTTCTAATCAGGAAACATGATCGGCCGTTATGTTGTCAGCTCCCCTTTTGTCCCGGATTTCTAAATCAAACTCCTGCTAGAGGAACCAGCTGAAGAGTGGATAGATCCTATCAATGTCCTTACAGACTTGACCATGGCTCAGTCAGGCATTAAGAATGATGCTCTTGGAGTCCTCACTCTAGTACTCATAATCAGGGTCATTGCCCTGTCTTCCCTTTGCTTAGCCATGTATTCTTCAACTAGCATCACCTTTTCTCTTTTCCTTTTCTTTGCAAGATTAGCATTTTGAGCTATTCTGGTTTCCCTTCAAAGTCAAAATCTTCCTTTCGGTAATTATCCAGTAGGGGATGATTTAGGGCTACCCTTGTTCCTTGTAGCACTTGATAGTTTATAGGTTAGTAGTTTAATTCACCTAAAGGGGGGGGGGGGTGATTAGGTCTCTTTGAATTTTACTAAATTGTTGCTAGCAATTAGAGAGTAGTAAACAAAAACTCAAGCAAGCACAGAAAGCACATAATTCTTTATAGTGGTTCCCCAAGACAATGTGTCTATGGGTAGTCCACTTTCACTCTACACATTTCTAACAGAATGTTAGATAAGGCAAACTCCTCCAATCTCAGCTCCAAGAGCTTACAACACAGATCCCCCAGGATCTCTTAGGTTTGCACCAAACCCTACCTCAGGCTAACCAAACCTACCAACTCAGAGTGACTCCACTCCCACTGCTCAGAGATCACCTTGATCTCCTACCTCAGACCTATCAAGAAGCCCTACTTCTTAGGCAATATGCCCTACAGCTCAGGCTCAATATGCTTACAAATCTCAAGCTCAACATCCCTACTACTCAGGTCCTACGACCTTACAATCTCAGTCACAGTGCCTTACAAGCTCAGAACAATACAATTCCTACAAAGGTTATAAGTATAGCTTAAAATAATTGACAACAGTGATATTGTCTTCTGTTGCTTATGCACAGCTGGTGCAACCTTGAAGCTGGGCTGAATGAAATCTTCAGACCTGCTCCTTTCTGATCCTTTTCTTCAGTAGAAGAGAAAATATCACCTTGCTCTTCTGGATAGAAGAGCTATTTTCTCTCCTTGTATCTTCTTGTTGGTTCAGTAAGCAGAAGGACAGAGCTCTTGAGAGCGGTCAATGGAACAGTAGATGGCTCTCACACTTTTCAGCACTTGGCAATACAACAACCAAAAAGCCCCTTCTGAAATGAGCTAGGATGTTCTTTTATAATACTTCCATCTTCAACGGCTTTTAGGAGGGCCCTGAAACTATGGAAGATGAAATAATACTTTATCTTACCTTTACAGCTGTTTGCGCCAAAGTCAATTCCCGCCAGTGTCGTCTTTTAGATTTGAATCTGTCTCAGTGGTTGAGCTAAGGCAGCCTTCAATCTCAGCGGCTGACCTATCTTCGTCTCAGCGGATCTGCTGAGACAGATTGTCCTCTCAGCGGATTTTGTCTCTCTACAACCCAGCTGAGGCAGAACCCTTCTCAGCGGCTCTTGGCCTCGTCTCAGCGGTTCAGCTGAGACAGTTAGCTTGTCTCAGTGGTTTTGATAGTGAACCACTGACCTTATCCAAAAGCTTGGTATAACATAACCATGCATAGTCATGATGCAAAATAGGATTTATCAAATACAATCTGTACTTAGCATTGTGAGTGATGCCTCTTCAAATCAAGGGAACATTGAGGGCAATATTCCCAACATTCTCCCCCTATTTGAAGAAGGCATAACACACACCAATGCTTAGGTACATAACTATAAAAAGAGCTTATCATGACAATGTCTTAAATCACATTCATGATATCATAACATGTAAATGTTAACATAAATTTGGCATTACAGATAATGTCATGATAGATTATTTTCATGAGAACATAACAACATTGTTTAATCAAAATAATAACATTGTTAACTATATATATGTCTAGGGATCACAGATATTTAGAGCATTAATATGTAATAACATTAAGCTTGATTAAAATTGGCCTATAACACAAGCAAAATTAGTTCATCAGAATTATCACTTTCATTGCTGCCATAATGATGATACATTGTTCAAATTACAATTTGATTTAATGAAAAACTAAATACATAGATCTAAGTTTTTCTTCTCTTTGAGGAAGTTGAGCATTCTGCATTATCAACAACAACAACAACAACCTTGTCTTCAGCAACAGCAACCTTGTCATCAACAGCAGTATCTTTGTCTTTAGTAGAAGTGTCCTTTTCTGCATTTGCTGCTTCTATTACAGCTAGCTTCCTCTTATTTTCTTGCCTCTTGAAGTAAAGCTATGCTTTGTAATGTATCTAGAAGGTATCCTCCTTAGATTGTGCTTCCTCACAAGATTCGCCTTGAAAATGCATTCTCTTTTTATGTTCCTTTCAAGGTGCCTTATCCACTCTTCAGCTGGATAGATCCTATCAATGTACTTGCAGACTTGATCATGGCTCAGTCAGGCATTATGAATGATTCTCTTAGAGTACTCACTCCAGTACTTATAAGTAGGGTACTTGACCCTCTCTTCCCTTTGCTTAGCCAAGTATTCATCATCTGGCATCACCTATTCTCATTTCCTTTTCTTTGCAAGATTAGCATTTTGAGCTATTCTGGCTTGCCCTTCAAAGTCAAAATCTTCCTTTCTATAATTATCTAGTAGGGGAAGATTTAGGGATACCCTAGTTCCTTATGTTGGATCAATTGGCGCCCTTAGAGGGGGGCGGGGGTGAATAGGGGAATAAAATTCTTTATAAATTTTTAGATGATTTACTAAATTTTTTAGAGTAAATTAGAATGAAATAACAAGTTAACTAAAAGGAGGAAACAATGTAATTTGCAATTTTATAACTTACGCCAAATGATCGAAATCCAGTAAACACAAAAAGAGACAAGATTATATTATATAAAAAGGTGTTTACATAAATTTTATTTCAAAATCGCTAGAAATCGGAGGCGTACAAAGTAAAATAATTTCTCCTTTTCTATACCGACTTGTATCCCCACAAACCGGTTGACTTTAGCCTATCCTTCCTCAGATAAGGCCTCAAGCCGCTCTAGCCAATCCTTCCCCAAATATGGCCTCAGCACCCCCTAGATCTAATCACCTAAACCTAGTCGCCAACACAAGGCGAATTCCTCCCTAAGTCCTACCCAGACCTAGTCGCCAACACAAGGCAAATTCTTTAAACGGTTACAAAAAAATTATGGAATGAAAGTAAAGATAATAAAAACTCCCTATTAGATCTTCTGAAGTTGGAGATCAAGGATCACTATAATATGAGCGAGGTCGAAGTGATCGTCCTTCAAATGTAGAGTGACGTAGTCCTCCTCCAGAATTATCCTTAAGCTTTTTGTGGGAGATCCATCTTCGGCAGCATAACAACAATGGAGTTTTGGCATAAGTATTCTCTCTTGGAAGCTCTCTCAGATTTCTGGAATAAAGGCTTCAATAATCTTCCCAGCAATCAACAAAAAACAAAATCAGGTCTTTAAATCACCACTGGAGCTAACGCGTGTCGTTAAGGTTAATGCCAGCGTTAGAGAACGTGTACGGCAGTTGCTGAGATCATGTATAGCGTCGGGAGCGTGACAGAACCAAATTTTTTGAATGAAACTAATTTCATCGAACGCGCCTTCATTGAATAGAAACCCATTTCATCAACTGCTACCATCAGGATCATGGCAGAAACCAAGTTCGTCGAACGGAATCAATTTCATCAAACAGAACTCATAGTTCATCGAACGCAGTTTGTCAAGCGCAATTTCATCGAGCATAGGCTCATTTTCTCGAACGGAACTCCAAGCTCATCGAATGTAGTTTGTCGGGCGCAATGTCATCGAGCGCAGCCTCATTTTTTCGCACGGAACTCCAAGTTCATCGAACGCAGCTTGTCGAGCTCAATTTCGTTGAGCGCAGAAAATTTCATTGAACGGAATTCCAAGTTTGTCGAACGCAGCTTGTCGAGCACAATTTTGTCGAGCGCAGGCAATTTCGTCGAACGAAACTCCAAATTCGTTAAACGCAGGTTCCTTCTGATTTCGTCGAACGCAGTTTCCTTCAGATTTCGTCGAACACCATCTCAGTGGTTTCCTTCTCAGCGGTTGTTACGGTGGGCGTAACAACTAACTTGAACGTTAGCACACTTTCCAGAGAGTCATCTCCAATCTATTTTCTACCTGTGGAGTATTGCACCTATAGTTCCTGCACACTCTAAATATACGACAAGCAAGATCAAATACAATTTGGGATTTGTTATTCTCAAACAAAGGGGTGTGACACACATGTCCAACAATCTCCCCCTTTTGATAATAACAAATCCTCTTAGCAAGAAATCATTAAAGGTGATTATAAAATATGATAAGCGAGATAATAGTGCAACTATAGTATTTGATAAGCATGAGAATGTGCATACTCCCCCTATCTTAATGCTCCCCCTACATAAATGCAATTTATGTTTTACTCCCCTTAAATGATTGATTACATGAATTAGTCTCCCCGTATTCTTCTATATTTCTCCTATATATATTTCTGCAATTTATCTCCCCCTTTTGGTATTATCAAAAGAAGGTAGGGTGAGGGTAGTTAGGAGAAATATAGAAGGTAGGGTGAGGGAAATTAATCTCCCCCTTTTGGAGTTCCGTTCGACGAAATTGCCTGCGCTCGACGAAATTGCGCTCGACAAGCTGCGTTCGATGAACATGGAATTCCGTTCGTCAAACGCAGGTTCCTTCTGATTTCGTCGAACACAATTTCCTTCAGATTTTGTCGAATGCCATCTCAGCGGTTTCCTTCTCAGTGGTTGTTAACGCTGGGCCTTAACAACTAATGCGAGTGTTAGCACACTTTCTAGAGAGTCATCTCCAATCTGTTTTCTACCTGTGGAGTATTGCACCTATAGTTCCTGCACACTCTAAATATACGAGAGGCAAGATCAAATACAATTTGGGATTTGTTATTCTCAAACAAAGGGATGTGACACACATGTCCAACAATCTCCCCCTTTTGATAATAACAAATCTTATTAGCAAGAAATCATTAAAGGTGATTATAGAATATGATAAGCGAGATAATAGTGCAACTATAGTATTTGATAAGCATGAGAATGTGGATACTCCCCCTATCATAATGCTCCCCCTACAGAAATGCAATTTATGTTTTACTCCCCCCTAAATGATTGATTACATGAATTAGTCTCCCTGTATTCTTTTATATTTCTCCTATATAGATTTCTGCAATTAATCTCCCCCTTTTGGTATTATCAAAAGAAGGTAGGGTGAGGGCATTTAGGAGGCATTTCTTATAAATGATAAACCATGATCGAGCTTTTGTAATACAGATAATGATAAAGATGTTAAGCATAGTATATATAAGAGATTTCAAATAAAAAGATAAGAGTTGTAAGCAAGCGGAAGATTATAAGAAAATATCTTTTTATGAGCATGAAAAGCATAAGTAAAAATAAGAGTTTTAAGTTCAAAATGTAAAGATGTTTCAACCTCTTTGAAATCTCATAGTTTTACATAAAGATACCAAGCATGAAAATGAACATATAAAAAAAATATACTACAATGTTACTTAATTTTAAGTTCAAGAGATACCAAAACATTGTAGAGATCATGCTAGGTTATCTAGTGCATTTGTTATATAAAGAGTAGTATAGATAAAGCATTAGAGTTCAATACTCATGAGAAAAAGTGTTATGAAAGATAATGATGAGCACATAAGTGTATTTTGGGTAATGTTAACAATGACTTAAAATCACAAAATACAAGACATATGTAAAGTAAAGTGCACAATAAAACACAAGTAAATTAACTTTCACACACTTTAATGCACACTATTTTATAAAAAGTGGTGTATTAATCAAGGGTTGCACAAGACACTTTACTATTCTTTCCAAGGTGCTCAACCTCACAATGCTTATGAAGACTTATCAGGAGGTTCATGTAGTGCTTGGTGGAGTTATATTTGTCTACATATATAATTTTTTTGTTCACATTTGTGCGACAACATTCTCTGAATACACTTGTTTTGCAAACCCACAATTTTTGAAACTTAACCACTTTTCAAAGTTTCATAAGTGCAATTCAAATGTAGTGTAGGTGATAAACTTATGCAAGTTTTAATTTATTATACAAATACAATACATAAACAAGCAATAAGTGAGTGAAAGGTATCATTATCAATCATAATGCATTTACTCATACTTAGAGGCATGCTAAGCTTGGTTCTACATATATTTTTCAATACAATTGATGCACTTTAACTAGATATATCAAAGCATGATAAACAAACCAATGTTCATAGTAATTTGAAGGAATAAATGTTAACATTGTAAATAATTCTATCTAATAGAATTCATTCATGCTTGATATTAGCAATAAAGATCATACAGTTTTTTTTTTTGAAATTTTTTAATGAAATAAAAATAGAAAAATCACAAAAGTATATTTTTGTATTTTTGAATTTTGAATTTTTGTAGTTGATTTTCTTAAATATAAATTAAAACAAAGATAATAAATGTTATAAATTCAAAAACAAATTAGTAAATATAAACTAACATATTTTTAAGGATTTATAGAAATTTAAAAATCAGAAAATTCCAACACCCACGCTAACGCCGAAACAGTACACGATTTTTTGAGAAATTGAAAAATCAAATTTTTGATATTTATTAAGTGTCCTTAGAGTAGTCTTATGTAGAAATTTTGTAATTTTTGGAGATGTATTGATTGCTCAAATTGCATAAAACATTATCATTTTACATGTTATTCATCTTAAGATGTCTAAAACTCCTAATTCCAACCTTAACATTAGAAACCTTGCATCGGGAAGAGGTTTAGTAAATATATCAGCAAGTTGAGAGTCCGTGCCAATGAAACTTATCCTAACATTTTCCTTTTTAATGTGATCCCTTATGAAATGATGACACACATCTATATGTTTGGATCTAGAGTGGTGTACCAGATTATTTGTGAGATCAATGGCACTTTTGTTGTCACATTTTAATTCAATAAGTTTTAGATGAAAACCAAAGTCCTCTAAAGTTTGGCTCATCCTTAGAGCTTGTGCACAAGAACTCCCTAATGCAATGTATTCAGCCTCTATGGTGAGAGTGCGACCGAATTTTGTTTCCTACTAGACCTGCAACTAATGAAGGTCCTAGAAAATGACAAGTACCACTAGTGCTTTTTCTATCATGTGAACAACCAGCGTAGTCCAAATCGGAGTAGCAGTGAAGTGTAAATGTATTATTGTGCGGGTACCATAATCCTAAAATAGATGACCCAATAAGATATCTAAAATTCGTTTTACCGCTTTTAAATGAGATTCTTTTGGATTGGCTTGAAATCGAGCACATAAACATACGGTAAACATAATATTGGGTCTAGTTGCACTAAGATAAAGTAGGGATCCTATCATACCTCTATATAAGGTTTGATCAATTAAAATTCCCGATTCATCTTTTCCTAATTTAAGTGATGCACTCATTGGTGTAGAAGCATGTTTAAGGTTTTCAAATTCAAAGCGCTTAAGCATATCATAGACATATTTGGTTTGACATATAAAAATACCATCATTTTTTGTGATTTTTGAAAACCAAGAAAATAAGAAAGTTCTCCTACTAGACTCATTTCAAATTCATTTTTCATCACTTTAATAACTTCATTACACAACTCTTCATTAGTAGATCCAAAGATTATATCATCAACATATATTTGCAAAATAATTAAATCATCATTATTATGTTTAATGAAGAGAGTATTATAGGCCCTTCCTATAATATAACCGTGCTTTAATAAAAATGATGTAAGTCTTTCATACCATGCACGCGGCGCTTGTTTTAAACCTTTAAGTGCTTTTTCTAGTTTATAAACATGATTGGGAAATTTTTCATTAATAAAACTGGGGGGGGGGGGTTGTTCAACATAAACTTCTTCTTTTACAAACCCGTTGAGAAAAGCACTTTTTACATCCATTTGAAATAGTTTTATTCTTTTAAAGCTTGCAAATGCTAGAAAAATTCTAATGGATTCCAACCTAGCAACGGGTGCAAAAGTTTCATCAAAATCTATCCCCTCAATTTGAGAATATCCTTGTGCTACTAAGCGTGCCTTATTCCTAGTGATTCTAGACTCACCATCTAATTTATTTTTAAATATCCATTTTACACCTACAACCGGGTGATTAGATGGTCTTTCTACTAATTTCCAAACATTAAGTCGCTCAAATTGTTCTAACTCTTCATTCATAGCCAAAAACCAAAATTCATCATTTAAAGCGGTAGAAACACTTTTTGGTTCAATTTTGGAAAAAAATAGATATTTTGAATATGATTCATGAAGAGAAGAGCGAGTTCTTACCCCGATGGATGTTTCACCAATTATTAATTCTCGTGGATGATCCTTTGTGAATTTCAAGGCACTTGGAGGTACATATTCATCTTCCTTGGCCTCCTCTTTTTCTTCTTTGGAAGATTCCTCATCACCATGCTCCAAAGGTTGTAAGAGATCATCCTCGTTTCCTGCGGAAAGTTTTTCTACACAAGGAACAAACTCATCAAATTTTACATTTATTGACTCTTCAACTCTACTAGTTCTTTTATTAAAAATTCTATAAGCTTTACTAGTTGAAGAGTACCCAAGAAAAGTTTCTTCATCACATTTTTCATCAAACATTCCCAAGCTATCTTTTGTATTCAAAATAAAACATTTACAACCAAAAACTTTGAAATAAGATACATTAGGCTTCTTTGAAAATAGAATTCATATGGTGTGAGATTAAGAGATGGGCGAAGTATGATCCTATTCATAACATAACATGATGTATTTACGGCTTCGGCCCAAAATGACTTAGGTAATTTATATTCACATAACATAGTGCGTGCTAGTTCTTGAAGTGTCCTATTCTTTCTTTCTACAACACCATTTTGTTGTGGTGTGCGTGGTGTAGATAACTCATGTTTAATGCCTAACATATCACAAAAGGATGTAATTTTTTCATTTTCAAATTCTCCTCCATGATCCGAGCGAATGCATTTAATTTTTAAATCACTTTCATTTTGAATACGAGTAAATAATTTTGCAAATCACAAAATGCATTGGATTTGGAAGAGAGAAATAATGTCCAACAATATCTTGAAAAATCATCTATTAAAACATATGTATATAATCTACCACCAAGACTTGCAGTGCTAACGGGACCAAAAAGGACCATATGAATTATTTGCAAGGGTCTTGTAGTAGAAATGAAATTTTTACTTTTGAAAGAGGATCTAGAAAATTTACCTTTTTGACATGGTAAACAAAGGGAAGGTAAAGTTCCATTAAACCTAGGCAATCCTCTAATTAAATTACTTTAGGCAAGTTTTACAATGAGCTTTGTGCTAGCATGCCCTAGTTTTCTATGCCAAAGTTCTAATTCATCATTTTTAGTGATAAAACATTTTATAGATGATTTAGAAAGATCATGAAAAGAAACTAGATAAATATTATGTATTCTTGGTGCAGTTAGTAAAATATCTTTTGTAGTAGGATTAGATATTTTGCATAGATTAGTGGAATATTCAAATAACACGTCTAATCCTTTATCATATAATTGGCTAATAGAAATTAAATTGTGTTTTAGTCCTTTCACATAAGGAACATTAGATATAGTAAAGGATTTGTTACCAAATGTACCAATTCCCATGATCCTTCTTTTTCCATTGTCACCAAACGTCACGATCCATCCCTTCTTCTTTTCTAGGCTAAGGAACTTTGCTTTATTGCCCGTCATGTGCTTGGAGCATCCTGAAATCAAGTACCACGCGTCTTTATTTTCCTTAGCCTGCCTGCACATCTAGAAAGAAGATGAGAGTAAAGATCCGGATACCCAAGTGGAACCACCCATAGAATAAGCGGAAGCCTTAGGTACCCAGATTTGTTTTAAAGTATTTTGTTATATTTTCCTGCAAGAACTAGATGTGTGACATAACCTCTAACAATTTGCACACGAAATAAAGGGGGTTGAGACCCTTTTCTGGAATATTTTCTTGCTGGATGAAATTGGATTTATAGAAGAAAAATATTTTGAAAAAGATAATTCAGGTTTCTTGTATGAGGTGCTAGCGCCGGCGTCAGTGGCGAACGTCGGGCGGTAGCCCTCACCACGATATCCGAGCCCAAATTTTCCAGAACCATGGCACTGGTTCCCTAAAATCATTTCCAGTGATTTTTGGCCTATTCCAAATTTTTTAATGGCCATGGTGAGATCATGTAGTTGTGCTTTAAGTGAAGAATTTTCTTTCACAAGCATGACACACCTATTTTCAAAACCTTTTTTTATTATTTTTTATTTGCAAAAGAGAAGCTTCTATTTTCCTTTCTAATTCCCCCTTCTCTTTTGTAAGAGTTTTGGCATGAGAGAGGGCATTAGAAAGTGACTCTTTAATATCTTTTGCCAATTTAGTGCAGTGATCACACTCTTGGCAAGAAACCTTTCTCTTTTTTAAAATAATTAATTTTTTGGAAAGTTTTTGATTTTCTTTAATAAGAGATTCATTTTCACGGTTCAATAAAATACTTTCTTTCATATTTTTATCAAAAGCTTTGCAAGTTTCAAGGAATTCATTAACGAGTTCATCATAAGTGGGAGGAGTTACCTTAGTGTCGCTAAGAACACTGGTGTCGTCCCCGTCATTTCCATGTCCCATGAGGCACATGTTTGCTTCCTCATCTTCGCTTGATGAAGGCCCGCATGATTCTTCGTAGGAGGAGGAGGAGTCATCCCATGTTCTAAGAGAGATTCTGACTGAGTCAAAGATGGCTCAGCAGCTTGTTCTTCTTCATCTTCTCTTTCATGTAGAGCTTCTTCAGAGATATCTTCAGATGATTCTTCACTAATGTGGACTGTAACTTTGGCCTTCCCCTTGGAAAACTCTGGCATTATCCCACTTGGATATGTAAGCACAATCTTACTTGTTATGATTAATTCTCGGCAGTCTGAAGGAGTGGTGTCTTCTATGGGCTCAGGCACATTGCCTTGATCTTCTAGAGCAGGGCGCACATTTACTTGATCTTCTAGGGTCTCCCCCTCAACTTGAGCATCTCCTTGGACTGAGCCTCCTGCCGGAAGATCCCCATCAATCATCTCATCATCTTAGGCTGAGCTCCCAAGTTAGGACTCCCCCTCAACAGGAACAATCCCCAAGTCGGGGTTTCTATCTTCTTCAATAACCTCTTTGTGAGCAGGTGCAGGAAATGATGCAGGTGCATCCCCTTGAGCAGATGTCGCACCAGGATGTTGTTGAGGTGGGGAGCTATCATCGGAACTGCTTGATGACACTTCTTCGTCAGAGGGGATGGCTTAGATGGCTTTCTTCTTTTGCTTCTTTGAGGCGAGTGCTGCATCAAGGGATGCTTTGGGAATTTACATATCCCAGCGATCAAGCATCTTTGCGTCCAGCCATTTGGAGTAGTGCACGAGCACTCCCATTCTTCTATGTAGCACTTCATCCAGGCTGTTCAGAAGGAAGAGGGACAAAATTCTTCCATAGGAGGGGGTCTTCAGGGTACTCTTTATTCTCTGGAAAAGAAATCCGCTCCAGACGGTCTTCTTAGTCAGAATTATCCTGGCCATGACGACAAACATCTCCATAGAGATTCGGTCATGTGACCCAGGTTTGCATAGAAGCACCTTTCCCACGATGTCTGCTAGCAATTTTCATTTCTGATTGAACTCATTCCTCTTTATTTACCCGTAGGTCTTCCCGGTATGGCCGCACCAGGAATAACTGGCTGAGAAATCCTCCGTCGTCATCTCTTCTTCTTTTCCCCCTTCAATTCTCGATAGATGCAGCGTTTTCCCGAGACTCTTGGCAGATATTTTGGCCTTCTTACCGGCTACAATGGATTTTATCTGAGATTATGAATGGTTGAGTCGGGCTTCACCGAAGAACTCCGTCAGTTCTCGGTCAAGAAGAACTG
This sequence comes from Dactylorhiza incarnata, assembly GCA_033032865.1. Classification (NCBI taxonomy): domain Eukaryota; kingdom Viridiplantae; phylum Streptophyta; class Magnoliopsida; order Asparagales; family Orchidaceae; genus Dactylorhiza; species Dactylorhiza incarnata. The sequence continues at coordinate 9,106,208 of JAWHQI010000009.1, read as the reverse complement.
AGGGCACACTTAGCTGATACTCTAGGCCGGTGGATTCTAGGAGCTCTAGCACTGACCTGATTTCCTTAGAGCATGAGTTGAAACCCCATGCTGGAGTTCACAGCCAGAGATTACTTCTTTTCTCTTAGGAGCCATCGATTCAGAGCAAGAGAGGAGGCAGAACATCGGAGATGAACCAATGTTTTGTCGAAGGAATAGCTTAAGGAAAATGATAACGTGATTTTTATTTTTGAGCATTCACTTTATTTATAGTGTAGGTAGATGAAGGGCGCGTACCTTTGACTGTGTCGGTGAAAATGATCAGACGGCTCTGATGGATCGATCTATTGCCGTGTTAAACAACTGGACTCTATTTCGATGATACTTCTGATTGTCGTCAAAATAGTTCTTGGATACTCATCCTTCCATCTTGATCCATTTATCGTCACAACATCTGCTATGTCGTCGTAATAACTTATTGTATTGATGATACAAATTTCTTAAGCTTGTAAGCCTGGGGCAACTTTCGGACCTTCTTAGGAGACAACTTTTGGCATCACCCCTGCACTAAAAATGTTAGTAAATTAATTTTGCTATTCCAGCCAATGAGCCAGAATAACCAACTTGTCCAAGGCGCAGATTTGCTTCTAGTGGACACTTGGACTACATGCACAAATGTGTTTACTAGCCCTTAGGTACCCAAGTAGCTTTGGGTCCTGGGATATTGTTAGCTTTAAAGTGCATACTGGATCTAATATCTCCAGGATATGTATAGTGATAATGAACAAAGTTATTTGCAAGTTTAGCATGTGTTACCCTTGGAGCCATTGGATTGTACCAACAATCAATTGCAAAGTGCTCAGTCTTTCCACAACACCAACATTCAAACCTGTGTGAACAGAAGGATATTTGAAGGAGACTAATCTGCACTGATTGTTAGTGGCTTTCCCTCTAGAGTCGGTCTTCTTTAATGATTTCTTCTCTTCTCTAGATCCAGTAACTTCATGCCTCCTTGTGATCATCATTTCATGAGGTGCCCTAGAGGTTTTTGTCATGTACTTGGGTTTGTAGGAGCTTGCTACAGGCTTCCTTGCAGAGATGGATTTATCCTCCACCTTTCTGACATTATTATTCTTAGATTTCAGGATACTAGGCTGGTCTCTATCCTTCTTTAGAAGTACAGCCTCTTTGGTTAGAGACCAACATAGCTCCGTACTATCAATCAATTCCCTTAGAGTTTTCCCAAATTTTCTTATCAGATCAAGGTTGGAGCTTGCCTTAAAGTCCTTTTTGAGTTGACAAAACTCTGCATTCTCTAGAGTTAGCTTTTCAGCTTTTTTAGAGAGATCAGAATTTCTGGCTTGAAGGATTGAGATAATTTCATCTTGCTCCTTGAAGAGCATCTTGATCTTTTTGAGATCTTCTATAAGGACATCATATGGCTTGGACAAGTCATCATTTGCTGATGAGCTTGTTTCATATTCTGAGTCTGAGGTAGACAGAGGAGCTCTTATGCATACCTGTTCAGGAGAGACATCATCTTGAGTTTCCTCCTCTGACTCAGATAAGGCAGTCAGTCCAAAATAACCATTCTCTTCTGAGTCTAAACAGCTTGAGTCACTGTCACTCAATGTTCTGACTTTCTTCTCAGCTACCTTGCTTCTTTCTTCTTTCTGATTCTTGGAAGGAAGTACTGATTCTGCACTTCCTTCTTTTGATCCTTCCATAAGGACTGTTAGAGAGTCCCACATACCTTTTGTGGTTATGCAGTGAGCCAGTTTCTGAAATGTTGAGATGCCAACTGCACCAGCTACAATATCTTTGGCTTCCTTGTCCAAGTTGACTCGGATGATCTCATCTTCAGTCATTTTCTTGGGCACTGTCACGGGGACATATGACCCTTCTTGAATAATTTGAAACAAACATTCTAGGGTCCATAGCCTCCATGAATATTTTAGCTCATACTTTCCAAAGGGCAAAATTCTCCCTAGAACAAGTAGCTATTTTTGATTCCATAGCTATGATGAATGGACACCCACGGGCAGATCTGTTCAAGATGTTAAGCTTTTCATTGAACAACCTCCCTCTGATACCACTTGTTAGTTATTGGGTGCTGACTTATCACCTAGAGTGGGGAGGGTGAATTGGTTTTTCAAATTGTTTTATTCCCCTTTTTGGTGTTCTTTTTTCCTTGTTAATAGATTTAGAGATTGAAAAGCACAGCACAGAAAACACACAAAGACTTATAGAGGTTCCTCATGATAGGGTGTCTTGAGTATTCCTCTTTCCCTCTGCGCCTACCTAACAGTGTGCTAGGCTCGGAAAACTCCTCCAATGTCTCTGGCCCGCAAGCCTTACAACTCGGACCCACAAGTCCCTTCAGCTAGGCCCGCAAGCCCCTTCACTACACCCGAGCCCACAAGCTTGACACTCAGTCTCTTAAGTTGTACACAACACAGACCCACAAGTCTTTCCTGCAGCCTAGGCCCGTAAGCCCCTTCACTGCACCCGAGCACTCAAGCTCGACACTCAGGCCCTCAAGCCCTACACAACACACACCCATAAGTCTTGCCTGCAGCCTAGGCCCGCAAGCCCCTTCACTACACCCGAGCCTGCAAGCTCGACATGTTTGGACCCAAAAGTCCCTCTTCCCTAGCCCTCAAGCCTCACAGATCTCAAGCTTTCAAGCTTGACACACAGATCTGAAAACAGATCTTACAGATTTGTCCCACAAGCCTTACAAAGAATGATTTACAATAATTTCATCTGCTTGGTGGAGATCAGCTGCTTTTCTTGAACGATTCTTAGCAGTCGATGAGACTTGACTGCAACTTGAAGAATACATGATGATCGTTTTGTTCTTCCCTTCTTATTTTTTCTTCTTCACCGCAGCTTGTACTGTTGTATTCAAAATGCTCAGCGGGATTCTTTTTCGTTCCTCTGTTCTATCTTCTTTTCTAGGGCATCACTGTTCCCTTTTATAAGATGGATGAGCAGCTTAATGGTCACCTATGATGTCCTTTTCTAAAAGACGCCCATCCCTCAAGAGCATGCGCTGATTGTACAATCGGGCGGCGGCATTAAATGCTGACAGCGCGTCCAGCTACTTTTGAATCTGTCTCAATGATATTTCCTCTGATACGACGACATAGACAATGTCTCGACGACAGGACTTTTCCTTTTCTTGAACTAGGACAGATCTTCAAATGTCCTTCCTTCTTCTTCAGATAGAGATATCTCGATGACACGGGACATCCCTTCTGCACTTCCACTTAATACAATCATGATGTCATCTTTGATGTCGGCGTGATCTTCTTGTTTGCTCGATATCGCTGTAACCACCCAATCTTGTCGACGACATAATTATTATCATGTCGACAGACTATTCTTTAACAACTGCCTATCATCATATGACCTTCTTTAGTCTTCTCGACGTCACGCCTTCTTTACGACTATATTCATTCTAACTTAGCCTTATTGACGTTAAGGCTTCTTTAGAATGATATCGTCGACATCTTGTCCTGTGTTGTGCATAAGTCTCCTTCTTCATCTGGACTTTCTGATATCATTGTGAGGCGATGTCTTGTTGAAGTCACAATGATATTATCATACACATGTTGTCTCAATGATAGCCGATATGATCACTCTGCTTTGCTCTGTATATCATTTCAATGATATGTATGTTGTTGTCGGCGATACGTTTGGTCCTTTTTGATGACAACAGACATGATCATTCTTCTTTTCTTTGCTCATCATTTCAACGATGTGCCTATACTTGTCGATGATATGTCCAGTCTTTTTTGACGATATTGTACTTGGGCAATTATTGAAGTACTGGACATATTGTCTGATCTCTGCAAACATGAACTAGACATAACATCAAATACACAATGCTTTTATCATTGAGCTGAGTGCTTCTTTAAATCAGAAACATTGCAGGGCACATTTCCCAACAGCAACTTAAAAGCTCAATCTTCCATAATTCTTCAACAAAAAATAAGCATCCGGCAAACCAAAATTATGGTTTACAAGCAAGATCTTTATTCCAAACACAGTAAGAGTTTAAAAAAATTCAAAGTAAAATTCCATGCATACCCATGGTTCACCTAACCTTTTTGGGTCACAATTAAACTAATATGGTTCTAAGTTACCAAAAAAAAGAGAAAGAGTTTAGACAATCGAGTTTAGGAATACATACATCATCAATTGACAGAGAGTTTTGCAGACTAGGAAAAAATTAGAAGAAGAGAATAATAACAACTAGCTACTAAACCAACTCTAGCAATACATATTTTGGTAAAATGATAATGGGAGAAATCTTTGACTCGGAGAAAGAAAATACTGCATCCAAAAACCTGTGTTTATTTCCTTCTTTGACATCATCTAAAAAACTCCAAGCTGCAAAGTAAGAGTGTTGCCATATCATATTATGTTAGACATGGATGAAGAAGAGTTATCCTTAATGGCTATAATATATGGAATCCTTCAACTGAAGCGCCATCGCTAAAATTGAGTTTGTTGGAGATAGGGGACCAGCTTTCATTGGCCATTAGGTAGGCTAGACATGGATTGATGCCCAAGAATGCAAAAGATAATAGAACATATGAATGAATTGCATAAATAAAATAATCAACAATTTTTGTTAGCTTTATTTGAAGGAACAAAATATTTCAAACATTATAATTATTTTAAACATACATGTATAGTATGAAGTAACAAAAATAAAGCATACCCAGACTGGAAACAGAGTGGTAAGTAGCACAACAATCCACTCATACTGGCTCATTCCAGTAGAAGTATGGCTAGGAACATCCCTAGATATGTTTGCTTCAGCTTTGCACAAAAACATCTGGCCCCAATGAAACATACATGCATTTAGTAAGAAACTATCATAATTACACCTTCATTGTACTAAATACAGGAAATAAAATGAGTTTAGGGATCCAGTGTTTATCAAAAAGGCTATTTTGAGTGATTCCATAACACTACAGAAACTCAGTTCTATCAACAATTCAGTAGGAGCATGGCGGCGCGGTTGTCTGAGACGAATGCCAACACTCCGAGCTCCTTCCACACTATTCTTCACCCACTGATTTCCCAAAACAATTGTTCTCCAATCTACAAAAACCAAGGTAATCCCCGCAGAATTGCAACCAAAAAACTATAATCTCAGGAGCAAATTTGAATTTTCTTACTTACCCTGATGAGTTTGAATCCTCCATAAAAATTGATGAATCCCTTGCCGGTATAATCCATTTCCCAATCTGTAGTCTTTATAGCAGATTCTTGACATGGACGTGGGCGATGAAGCCATGGCGGGGAATAAAACTAGAGAAGCGAGGTGGAGAAGCTTCAAAATCAATGGAGCTGAAGAACCGTCGATGCCGGAGCCATACGTTCTTCTTAGCACAAATGGGGTCGCATTCGTATATGTCTAGATTGGTGGATAATGTTACCTAGTTTGGATCGTATGCATCTTAGACAGTTAATGGAGATTATTTTAAACATTATAAAAAAATTATAGCAATGGCAATCTGTGAACAATCTGCACTACATCTTCAATTCTGCTATAACAAGTCCTCGCTCTATCACGATCATGAATGTGAATTATGAGCAACCAATAAAAATACCCTATTATAAGACAAGATCTGTGAAATGAGCCAATCACATGAGATTACACTCTTCAAAGATTTTTCTGGACTTTGCGTCTCCCTAATTCCATTATGTTAAAATGAATATATAGACAAGAGAAATCACAGATATTAGTGTATGAAGAAATACCATAGAAATGTATATACCAAAATAGAAGATTACCAATCTATGCCAGCATATATATACACAACCATCAAAATAATTTGAATCCAATCACAACCATCCAAAGTGGACACAAGAAACACCATGCCATCATAAATATACATAACATATATATATCCTGAGATGATTATCATGTAAAAAATCACCATTTGCTGATTCAGTGGGATTCAGATCTGTTCAAGTAATAATAAGGGATAGGATCATACGACAAGCATGTTTTATAAACATTACCTCATTATGTGCAAGAATCCCTCTGACTAAATGTAAAAGTGATCCATAAATTGTCCTCTCGTCCGGCGTGTTGCAATTTCATACTCCAATTTACTCTCTGTTAACAAATATAATATGAGTAAGAAACAAAAACTTCCATATTAGTATTATATCTAAAAAATATAGATTTAATCATCATTTAAACTCAGTAAAATTCCCCAACCAATCCAAATGACAACAATGAACATATAATACCTTGTCTCCTAATAGAAGCGCATTGCTCCTGCTTGGATGGAATTCCAAGATTATTATGCATCTATTATGGAACTTTACAAATATACGATCCAATTTATCTAGAATAATAAATATGGGCTTGATCTGTAAAGAGGTGTGAAGGTTAATGCTATAAAAATAGTTCCAGCAAAATACTTTTAATAATATAAGGACAAACAGGTTCGGTCATCATCATCGAGGCAATATACAACTAATAAACAAAGTGAAAAACAAATCGAAGGGAGGAAAGTGTTGGAACATGGTTTTCCGCATCCCTTTGATTTGAGAATAACAAATCCTACTTGTATTTGATTTTGTTTGCCATTGTGTTTTTAGCATGTAGGTTTGGACAATTATGACACCAGGTTGCTGCAACAATGGTCTGGCACTAACCACAAGCTGAAGGATTGACAGTAGTCTAACGCCAGGCGTTATGACTTAACACTAGGCGCTAGCATTTGACGAAATAAAAGTTGCGCTCGACGAACTGAAAGCATCGTTCGACGAACTGGCGTTCGACGAAATGGAAACTGCGTTCGACGATCTGGCGTTCGATGAAACTATGTTTGACGAAAGAAGAAACCCGTACGACGAAATGTGTTCGATGAAATTTTCTGTTCGACGAAATGGCGTGCCAGTTGATTAAAGATGAAACTCAATGCCAGGCGTTAGAGCTTAATGCCGGGTGCTATCCGTTCAACAAAAATGGCGTTCGACAAAGATGTTGTTCGACAAAATGGCATGCCAGTGGATTAAAGAAAGAAACTCAATGTCAGGCGTTAGTTTTAATGCTGGGCGCTATCCAGTCGACGAATTTTGCAAGGAGAAAGCAGCCGTGATTGCAGGAGGAACTTTAGGAATGATTTGCCTAACACCCCGCGTTAACCTTAACGCCGACATTGATATTGCCTAAAATAAAATAATTCCTAAAGTGTAGAATCTCCTTCTTCTTCTGAACATCCGAGCCATCAATATGTTGCTATATATGGTCAACGCCCGACGTTATCTCTTAACATCGGCGTTAGCTCAAAGTATATAAATTGGATGATTTCGACGTCTCTTACTACTGATTGCCAAGAGCCCTATTCCAGCACTTCAGAAACTTTATGAGGGCCATATTTCCAGATCAACACATCTCCCACTCATATTTCAAAAGTAGGAATCAAAGGAGGCTTGGATCAACATGCTAACACAATGCGAAGAATGCACGCTTAGACTTCAACGATTATCAGCGATTCTTCGGCGTCTCCTTCAGATTACCTCATAGGGAGTTTTATATTTGTATTTTGTATTTTTTCCTTTATTTCATCTTTGTAATCAGTTCGTGAATTCGCCGCGTGTTGGCAACTAGGTCTGGGTAGGACTTAGGGAGGAATTCGCTCGAGGCCTTTCTGGTGATAAATTGGCTAGAGCGGCTTGAGGCCGTATCTGGGGAGAGATCGGCTAAAGCCAACCAGTTTGTGGGGATACGAGTCTGTATAGAAAATGAAAAGTGTCTTTCATTATTCGCCTCGATTTCTAGCGTCATAGAATTCAGATTTTGTAATCAATTTTATAAATGATAATCATGCCTTTTCATGTTGAATAAAATTGATTTCATTATTCCAATCTCTTTACTCTTGATTTAACTTACTTCAACATAAAATATCAAAAGTTTTCTATTAAATATTAATGTTTTCTAAAACTCTTATTCACCCCCCCCCCCTCTAAGGGCGCCTCAAGATCCAACAAGTGGTATCAGAGCTAGGTTATTCCAATTCGGTTTAACAACCAGGAATAATGACGTCTCTTGATCATGATCTCGCTTCTACTAGTGGGGAAAATTTTAATATAACTGAAAAAGTATTAGCTCCACCTTTATTTATGGGCAACAATTATAAAGGGTGGAAAACATTAATGAAAATTTTTCTTAAGGCCTTAGATGAAAAAGTTTGGAATATTACTATTGAAAAGCCACCTAGCGTACTAACTAGAAAGGAAATTGTTTTAAATGCAAAATCTATGAATAGTATATTTTATGCAAGATCAAGTAGGAAATAAAGCTTCTATTTCTTTGAGCCATCATGATAAGATCACTTTATATAACATGTGATATGACTTTCACATATTAAATCAAAATTCATAAATAAATCAAATTGAATAAGGTTGAATAAAAAGTCATATCATTTTTTCAAGTGATCTACTTATCCTTCTATGTTTCTCCTTCTAAATCCATTATATGAAATTCTTAAGACTAAATGAAATAATTGTCAAAATGGATTTAAAAGGTGTTTTAGGGGAATTAGGCTAAATTTATAAAATACGCAAATTTTGCTTAGTTACTTAATATATTTGCGTCATTTGTTTGCCTCTGTCATGCTTAACCAAAATCTGAAAAATTGGAAGTTAAAATTTATAGTAACTATGTGCTTTAAAAACAAATATAATGAGAAATTAATCTTGCATAAAAGCCATAGTTTATAAATTGTTTTTCATAAGATAAATATTAGAACACACCGCAGAAACAGTTCACAGAATAGATAAAAACAAAAATAAAAGGAAAAGCATGATAATATCTAACGCTGGGCGCAAGCAGTAACGCCAGGCGTTAGATAATACTGTCCAAATACTAAACACCGTTATTACAGAACTGAAAACCACCTTAAAATTGTCTACTTTCACTAAGTGAGTCTGATTCTCTAGTAGTTGAACTGCCTCGTTCCCTTGACCTTTGAGTATCGCGAGTTGAGCGATGTGGCGGATCGTCCACGGGAACCTCCCAATCCCTTTCTTCTATCGGTGTCGATTTCAACTTCAGGGCCCTGATCATGTATTGAATCATTTTCTCATTCCGTGACATTCTTCGTGTCGCATTCTCTTTGAATTCTTCGAACGACTCCTGATGCTCCCGATTCGTCTCTCGGAGTGAAACACCTCATCGTAGGGGTGGCCGAGAAGATGATGGTATATCTCGTGGTCGAGGGACTCAAAGGGTTGAAGTAGAATAAAGCACAGGAACAAGATCATTAATGTAGTTACTCTTGATTATATACTCATATTTCCCCATCACCACCCATTGTATAAGTCCTCCTAAGGGAAGAGTGTTGAGTCGAGACCGTCTTGGATCCTTCAACTTAAAAGTATCACGAATCTGAGAAAGTATAAGATCTGCCACATCAAAAAGTACCTCCTGCATAATATGATATTTCACTATGCTCAATTGTGCAGTGCTCTTCTTTGTGTCTCTAGACTTCAACATAATTATATGTCGTAAAATATCCTGAATTAAAAATGCTTCCTCCCTAAGTGAAGAAACATCCGTAATTTGATATTTTGTCTCCTTCCCGTGCAATAACAGATTTACTGGTGTCCAATCCCGCCCAGCTCTATACTTTTCTACCACATCTAAACGTTAATCATTCTCTATTAACACAAACTCATTCCGAAGATCTTCATGCGTGACTTGAATAACTTCTGACTGGATCATTGACATCACTCCTCCATGAAGCTCCATTTCTGACGGATCATACAAATTGTTATAAAATTTGATGCACAAATCTTAGCACACCGCTATAGGTGGTAGCAAGACTGCGGCACGAAACGACAGTGCACCGATCGTTCAAGTAATATAAAACGAGGAGTAAATCCCCGAGTATCGATCTCGGAAGGAACACAGTAAGGTGGAGTTATCTATTGAGGAAGGACTTGAGATCGAAGTCCTTTAGGTCGGATGGATTGCGGGAGGCTTGGTTTGGATTGTGGAAAATAAAGTGAAAGCTACAACTACTCCTATGCAATGTCGCTATGCAATGCTTCGCTTGGCGGGATGGAAACTAGGCAGGCCTTGAGCGCGCTCCTTCACTAGGCGGATGGGCGAGTAGGCTAGCGGATAAGGTGAATAAGTGCGGAATCGAACTATGCAGGCCTTGAGCGCACTGCTTCGTAAGGCGAAAGGATTACACGGGCCGCTATGCCACGCTTCGCTAGGCGGAAGGAAGAGTAGGCTAGCGGATGGGGTGGAGAGAGCGGCGGAATGAGGGTCGCAAGCACCTCTTCGCAAAGCACACCACTAACAATTGTTAGGGCGACACAACACAACAAACAATCCACACCACAAGGCACACCTCAAAGGAAAATATAACAAGATTACTCAATCACATAGACATGATTTCATACTAATGTTAACAAATAAAAGTATACTTCATCAAACATATAAGAAATCCAAGTAAACTATCAACTACAAGAGGAGATGAGTGTGCGAAATCGACCGACTCCGAAGTCTTATTGAGGATTCACGGAAGGAATCGCCGGGTTTTCAATCCGCGTCCAAGCTCGGTCCTCAACTGCGTCCGTGGTAGAGAAGGTTGTCACTACCTTCCAATGGACCCGTCTTCTTCGTGTCACGAACCGGAGGAATGATCACAAGTTGCTCCAATCTTGAAGAAGAAGGCTAGGTTGACTCCCTTCTTGAAGCCCAAGGATGAAGGAGGAGGCTAAGAGGAAGCTCCAGCGACGATTTGGCGTTGAAAGCTTGCCCGGAGATCCTCCCTATGGTGGGCGGCGCTGGAGGAGTTGCAACCCCCCGAAATAGGCGGAAAACGGCGGACTCGAAGTGCTCCCGACCTAAAATCGCGCTTGCCTATTTATAGGCGGAGCAGGAAATAAACACCGCGCACGATCAGGCGAACGACCAATGGTCGTGCGCGAAGGAATGCCTCTGATCGTGCGCGAAGAACCTGTAGCATAGTCCCGGACTGCAAAATAGTGCACGGTCAGTGGCGCACGACCAGTGGTCGTGCGCGAAGAAGGCCAACGATCGTGCGCCGACGCTCGATCTGGGAAGGGAATTAACGCACGACCAGTGGTCATGCGCCTGGTCGTGCGCGAAGGAAAATGCACGACCAGTGGCTTTTTCGATCGAAAATCCCCCAGAACCCATCCCGAGTGACGCACAACCCTTGGACCTGCATGAAAATATATTTGACCACAGGAATACATGAAATCACACCACAATGGGCATAAGTGTGCACTAAGCAATGAAATGGGCAACGTGATCAAATAGAATTGAATATAGGCCTAAAGTGAAGTGCAAGTGCATGAAAACTAGCCCAGATGAGTCCGGAAATCACTATATAAACTGGACTCATCACACCCCCAAACTTACTTGTTTGCACGTCCCGAGCAAACACATCCTAAGCAGGCGGGGAAAAATAAATAGCTAGCTTAAAATTACACCGAGGAGTACCATGCGAAGTCGCATACCCAAGTGCATAGAGAAATAGTGGATAAGGTTTCTAATTATACACCTAGTTTATATATTTCTAATGGAGTAAATAAATATTATTACTACTCATAAAAGTGAATCACGGTGAATCAGTCGGTCACGCATACGGGGAAAGTAAAATACACGCTAAGATGAGCATTGCCCAGGCAAGGGTTTGGGACAAACTCCACCAAATTCCATCGGTGTCGGAGACCATAAGCTCGCCCGGTCACATTCACTCCACGGAACTAGATTAGTTCAGAGCGTGAGTCGGTAGGGCTTAAGGTTTTTCATGAGGCTTGGGTTACGGTGAGGTAAACAATGATAAACAGGATGGCTTAAAGCAACCAACCCAAATGAGCTTAAACAATAACTGTATCCCCGCAGCTACAAAAACACGCGGATGCACCACACCCCCAGGCTTGGACCTGAACGCATGGGTATGTGCACCGCCTACTCCAAAATACATATCTCCAATAGATTTTCAATTAAACTCATTCTCATTTTTCTTTTCTTTTTTTCATTTCATTTCTTCTTCTAATTTTATATTTTTTAAATTCAGCAAATGTTCAAGGGAGTACAACCACATCTCCAAATTTAACATCACCACATCAACATTCCAAAATACAAATGTGAAAATAGCTAAAGCTCAGCTTTGGGTATGTGAATAGGATCGGCTTTTTGGTTTTGGTGGAATAAAATGTGGAGCTGAATCAAAGGGATGGGGTAGGCACAAATGGGGGAACGAGGATAAGATATCAGGATTGGCACAAAGGCTCAACCGGGCCAAAATGATGGCCTACGTCATTCTTGCGCAACAGAATTATCCTATGCCAATGCTTCAAGAATCGCTTGGGGCGAGTTCTTAGTCACCGAGAAAGGTTATCCTTCCTCCCGACATAAGCAATACACGTCTAGCGATAATTTACACACACACATATGCTACCTTTTGATTCAAACCGGATTCATAATTTGAGTTGAGCAAACATTACTTACACTAATAGAAATGTATAAGACTACTAGTATAAAAAGGAATCTAATCTACACAAATCTCTATGCTCACAAAAGCATTAGACTAGGAACACCGGAGTCAACATATTACTCCACTATATAATTTAAAAGCCAGCACAATAATTTGCCCGAACCTTGCTCAAGAAATGAGTTTAACTCGCGGCACGCAAACAGCTAAGCACACGCTCAAGTGGGTGCAAGTGGTGTGTGATGCAATGATCTAAACAAAATAAATTAATAAAAGCTTCTAGTATGCATATGCAGTGTGCACGTGCTTTGGGTAACAGATACTAGCTCTCCCCAAGACTTAAACTATGCATTAAGATATTCTAAAACAAAGTTGGGGGAAAAGGGTACCCAATGCTCAGCAAATGAGCATACCAAAAGACGCGTGTAGAACAAGACCAAGCCGCACCTCCTCCATACGAAGAATCGCAACCACCGCCTTCCATAGGAATGACCTGCAGGGGGTGAGCTCCGCAAAAACAAAAAGAAATAGAAAAACTAAAACTGAATTGAAATTTAACTAACTATTCTACTTAACGAAAAATACAATGCAAGAAAAAAAAATAAGATAAATACTGGGGCTATTGTCTTCCCAGCACGACTTATTCAAAACTTTACGAGTTCTAGCTAATGGGCCTATGGAATAGAAAATGCACAGGTAACTGTTCCATTATCCGTTTCGGTGGCCGGTACCGATACGGTGATAAAACAGTCACCCCTCTACCTAAATATAGATACCTGCTCCTCACAGGTAGAGGGTAGAGAATGTAAGTGGAGGAGGAAATATCCTCACTCAACTCACCAAAAACATCCTTGCCCAGCAAGGTATCGTCTCCAGGGAGGCAGCAGGAGGAGAAGGCAATGAATGAGGCTTCCTCTATGGAGGGGGGATCAACCTCCTCACATGAAAGGATACTCTCATCATTGACTTGAGCAACATGCTCCAAGTCCTCCTGGGGTACCTGTAAAGACTCATCCTGCACAGGATCAGATAGAGAAAGGGGATCAAGCAATAAACAAGAAGAAGAACATGAATAAAAATCAATCGGGGGAGTGATCCCGGTCTTACTCCCATCAGGTTGGGAAAGTAAAATAATGTCAACATTGTCATCAATGCTACAAGGTTCGGCGGGATCAACAGTGGCCAATCTTAAGATTTGGACTTCCCCCACCGGTGCTGAAGAAAACTCCTCTTCACCTAGAAGGTTGTCCTCCTCCATAGGAACAGGCACAACACATAGATCGCCAGCCTCATCCTGCGACACATCCTCAACAATGTCATCTAAGACTAGTATAGTAGTATGCACAACAGGGGGAGGAATAGTGCTTCGATAAATGTCAAGCACCGATTCCTCACAAAGAATCGAATCTACGCACGGTGATATATGCACATAGGAAATAGGCTCGGCCATGTCAGAGCCTAGATCAGCCACGCATCTGGTGACTGTGTCCACATCATCCCCTTCAAAGCATGAAGGTGACACGGACATATAACCAGATGTTGAAGGCGTGCCTCCAGAAGTAGGAGTTGGGACGATCCGGATATCCGGCTCATCATCCTCGTCCAATTGGCGAAGATACTCGGCACAGTCCTTCAGGGCGTGATCCATGCATTGACAGAACAAGCACTGATTTATATTGCTCCTTGGTCCTTGAGGGTCCGGGGAGGAATATAAAAATGGTGTATGCGGCGAGGACGAGTGGCCATAAGACTTGGGCACAGGGCATGAAGAACCATAGGAAAATGGTGCTCCGTACACCGGGCCACGAGAATTATGCCCACCATCTTCCGTAGGGCATCTATCACTAGCGTGAGAAATATCTCCACACCAACGGCAACGAATATTGAATGCAGCCCACATGATGTGAAGATAATAAGATTCAAAAAGAAAGACACTGTTGTGCAAAATACTACACCTAACACTGATTACTAAAGCAACCTAATATAAAACAGGAAAACGGAATAGGAAGAAACAAAACAAAAGAATGCAAAATACAAAGGGAAGGGCTTCTCGCTCAGATTCTCCCTCTCCAGAAAGCTCACACGTCTGTGTTCCCCGACAACGGCGCCAAAAACTTGATGCACAAATCTTAGCACACCGCTATAGGCGGTAGCAAGACTGCGGCACGAAACGGCAGTGTACCGATCATTCAAGTAATATAAAACGAGGAGTAAATCCCCGAGTATCGATCTCGGAAGGAACACAGTAAGGTGGAGTTAACTATTGAGGAAGGACTTGAGATCGAAGTCCTTTAGGTCGGATGGATTACGGGAGGCTTGGTTTGGATTGTGGAAAATAAAGTGAAAGCTATAACTACTCCTATGCAATGCCGCTACGCAATGCTTCGCTTGGCGGGATGGAAACTAGGCAGGCCTTGAGCGCGCTGCTTCACTAGGCGGATGGGCGAGTAGGCTAGCGGATGAGGTGAATAAGTGTGGAATCGAACTATGCAGGCCTTGAGCGCACTGCTTCGTAAGGCGAATGGATTACACGGGCCGCTATGCCACGCTTCGCTAGGCGGAAGGAAGAGTAGGCTAGCGGATGGGGTGGAGAGAGCGGCGGAATGAGGGTCGCAAGCACCTCTTCGCAAAGCACACCACTAACAATTGTTAGGGCGACACAACACAACAAACAATCCACACCACAAGGCACACCTCAAATGAAAATATAACAAGATTACTCAATCACATAGACATGATTTCATACTAATGTTAACAAATAAAAGTATACTTCATCAAACATATAAGAAATCCAAGTAAACTATCAACTACAAGAGGAGATGAGTGTACGAAATCGACCGACTCCGAAGTCTTGTTGAGGATTCACGGAAGGAATCGCCGGGTTTTCAATCCGTGTCCAAGCTCGGTCCTCAACTGTGTCCGGGGTAGAGAAGGTTGTCACTACCTTCCAATGGACCCGTCTTCTTCGTTTCACGAACCGGAGGAATGATCATAAGCTGCTCCAATCTTGAAGAAGAAGGCTAGGTTGACTCCCTTCTTGAAGCCCAAGGATGAAGGAGGAGGCTAAGAGGAAGCTCCGGCGACAATTTGGCGTTGAAAGCTTGCCCGGAGATCCTCCCTAAGGTGGGCGGCGCTGGAGGAGTCGGAACCCCCCGAAATAGGCGGAAAACGGCGGACTCGAAGTGCTCCCGACCTAAAATCGCGCTTGCCTATTTATAGGCGGAGCAGGAAATAAACACCGCGCACGATCAGGCGCACAACCAATGGTCGTGCGCGAAGGAATGCCTCTGATCGTGCGCGAAGAACATGTAGCATAGTCCCGGACTGCAAAATAGCGCACGGTCAGTGGCGCACGACCAGTGGTCGTGCGCGAAGAAGGCCAACGATCGTGCGCCGACGCTCGATCTGGGAAGGGAATTAACGCACGACCAGTGGTCGTGCGCCTGGTCGTGCGCGAAGGAAAACGCACGACCAGTGGATTTTTTGACCGAAAATCCCCCAGAACCCATCCCGAGTGACGCACAACCCTTGGACCTGCATGAAAATATATTTGACCACAGGAATACATGAAATCACACCACAATGGGCATAAGTGTGCACTAAGCAATGAAATGGGCAACGTGATCAAATAAAATTGAATATAGGCCTAAAGTGAAGTGCAAGTGCATGAAAACTAGCCCAGATGAGTCCGGAAATCACTATATAAACTGGACTCATCAAAATTCCCGAACAAAATCCTTAGAAAAGCCATCGTCAGAAATTACTGACAACACTCCTGATGCTGCTAGGAGATTCTGAATATGAGCATGATGTGGGAGGTCTATGTGCAACACCATGACTACACCAACAGTCGCCTTTTCAATCCCCATATATGATTGATAAGACTCTTGTGGAGGACGAGTTGATAACTTTCTGGCACGAACTCCATGACCACTGGAAGAAGCCATAAACCTGCACACAACAAACCATCAACAAAATTTCCCTTATCAATGTCAGGCATTATTGTCAACGCCTTGAGCATGCTATGTAATTTCCAATTACTACCAGTACACAATGACAGCCCTCAAAAACACTTATAAATAAAAAATTTCATAAAATGATAGGGATAATTGGAAAATTACCAACACAACTCAAAAACAACCAAAAGAGGTAACGGAAAGACTTTTTTCTTTAAAAAAATCTCAAAAACCCTTTCCTCAACTCAAAACCTGAAAACCCTGGTTCTCACTACCATAGATCTATCATATACCATATCAAAACACTTCAATACTTTAAAGGATTTCAATTTAGGGGTAGAGGAGTGATTTAATCAAAAAATATGAGAGGAAAAACATCAATTTTACCTAGATCTGAGAGTGCTGGCGGCGAAACCTGGAGAAGACACGGCCTGAAATGATGAGAAAAGAAAAGAACTCGGATTTAGTGCTTTTTTATATAAAGCGAACGCAATGCCAGCGTTGAGTTCAACGCCAGGCGTTATCCTCTTTTCTTATATAATTGCAAATTTCTCTGCTGGTCATCTTTCTATGTACCATTATGACTACACCTTATTTACTCTTTCATGAAAAGAAAAATCAAAAATATTATATAATTTAAAATATAAAAATATTTTAAAACCACCAAAATATGCTTAATTTAGCCTTCAAAACATATCAACTTTCTCTGAAATTTCTACCCTAAGAAGGTCTATGTACATACTATCTATGCAAAAGATTTTCTTTTCAAAATCCTCAAAAATTGAGTACTGTTTTGGCGTTAATTACTTAACGCCAGGTGTTAGCCTTTTTCTCCAGATGAAAATTCTGTGTTCACTACTCTTTTTCTGGTATATTTCCAATTTTTTTCTTAGTTTATTGTGTCTGATTTCAAATTATTTTGTTATTAATTTTGTTGTTTTCTTCCAAAATACAAAAAACAAATCAAATAATTCAAAATGCTCAAAAATATTTTTTTGTTATTTGTTTTACTTTAACTCTTTACAAAATTATAGTTTGACTATAAAATTTCACAAAAACAAACATCTTTGTTATTTTTGTTTTAAAAGGTCAAAATTGTTTTTGGCATACACTTAAAGATAGCCTTCAATGTCTAATTTTAATTTCAAATTTCCTAAACATTGTTTTATCTTCATGCCTTGACCTTAATCTGATTATGTGCAATGAAATAGTCTATAGATAATTGTGTATGATTGCCTAGCATGCCTCTAAGTATGAGTAATGATTTATGTTTATCATTGATTCATACACTCGCTACTTTGATAATCTACATGTGTTCATAATCTTAGTCTTGCATGATTGTGTAGTGTAATAATTTTAACACCTTGAGTTATATGTCTAAATTACCTACACCATCTTTTAAAAATAAATTTCTTGCACACATAGAAGTGTTACTCCAAAATTTTAAGTGTTTGCAACAACAAGTGAATTCAGAGACCTTTTGGCCCTTAACAAAAATGTGAAATAAAAAGCCAAAGATAACTCCACCAAGCACTACTCACCATCCTGATAAGTCTTAATGAGAATTATGAGGTTGAGCACCTTGGCAAGAATTGTAAAGTGTCTTGTGCAAAAATATTTCTTTTTATCACTTCTATTTGTACACCGGATCACTAAAAATAAAATTTTATAAAAACAATTGCTTATGTGATCCCCCAAGCAATACTCCGCTCCCTGATAAGTCTTAATGAGCACTGTGTGGGCGAAGCACCTTGGTAGTTATACGTATGTTATGTGCTTTGAAATTTTTTTCTAGATATGATGTGTGAAAGTAATTATATAATTACAATCTTAATGTTGTTACTATTTCACTACATATGTCATATGTTTTGATTATTTCACTTGTATACTTTTATCAAAACACCTAATGTACACATCATTGATTTTCATAAAGCTTCTCCTCATGAGAATTGGATCCTAATGCAAACATTACATAATTCTCTAAAAACTCAAGTAAAAGCACTTGATTGCAATGCATGATTTCTACAATGTTTTCTTTACTTGAAATACTAATTGGTTACATTGTAGTTATTATCTCTTTTTGAATATGCTAAATCATGCTTGCCTACTAGTTATGAAAATTTTCAAAGTTAAAATGCTCAAACGTGAAAAGTCTAGACATATTGTTGGAATGGTCAAACTATAACAAAAATACTACTCTTATTTGTTTTGTTTTTGTTTTCCGCATTTCTCTATCTAATCATGCATCCTCATATCATGTGTTCTCATGCTTATTTCTACATTTTGTTTTCACTTCTGCTTTGAAAAACACTATTGCATCTTTTTCAACAAGTAATATTCTTCTTTAAAAATTAATTTGCAAAGCAAGTGATTACATTCCTGTAGTATAATCTTTGAATAATGTTCTTTCAGGCCTATCATATATTTTTTCCGATGTGCTACTCTCTCCCTTAGCTCGATCAGGACTTACTTTATGCTTACACAAAACTCTTAATCCTCTCTTAGTTATGTCCTGATATGAAATTTGCATGCGCGGATTTTAGATTTTTAGTGAAAGTTGAGATTTTCTCCAAAACTATATCCGATAAAGGCAAGTGTACCTTATCGTCTATAGTATAGGATATTTAGGAATATCAAGGTCGTATTCCACGGGGCGCGTTGATTACTTCTACTTCGAGGAAAATCACTATTATTTTATCGACAAAAATTTGAGGTGGTTTGTTTTCGCTTAACTAAAATTAAAACTAAATTCAAAGTAAATGAAAAGCTTGAACATTGCATGAAAAGAAAGAGAAATTGACATTGCATAAAAAAAAGAACATTACTAAGGAGAGAAGAATTTAACCTTGCATGAAAAGGAAGAAATTACTTAAGGAGAAAAAGAGCATGAAAGAGAAAACTAATTTTATTGAAAATCAAAGAAATATTACAAGCCTTAAATTAAGAGTGCAAGGCTAAGGAAAATGAAAGTTGCAAGCTTAAGAAAACTAGTACACGAAAGTTACACTACAACATTGCATGAAAAGGGAAGGAGGAGAACATGAAAGCCTTAAGAAACATGAACATTAACTTGAAAAACTCACTCTCAGCTCTAACAGCACCTCCCCATCTCCAAATTTCTGAACCCTGGACTCAAGGAGAGCCTCTGAATTTATAGGCAAAATTTTCAAGTTACACGCCCTCGGTCACGGGCGTGTCCAAGGGCGTGTAATCACTGTAACATTGGATCTGGCAGCGACGTGGGCTTGGCGTGTCGGCGGCAGAAAAGTTGGACATTGCACGCCCGTGTAACATGGTCACGGGAGTGACTTTGGACGTGTGCATTAAATGCGGCGTGGGCTGGAATTCGGCGCGGCGGTAGAGCAGGGATCACGCTGGAAAGTCACAGGCGTGACATGTGGGTCACGGGCGTGACTTAGGTTGACTTCTCGACAGCATCTCCTCGTCTCGACGGCGGCTCCACGTGGACGATTCTAAGATTACATGCCCCCGGTCACGGGCGTGACTTTGGGTCACGGGCGTGACCTGGGGCGTGACTTGGTGTGGACTAGTTCAAACAGTGCGGCATCGATTCTGGACTGATCTTCAGCTTACACGCCCTTGGTCACGGGCGTGACCGAGGGCGTGACATGCCATTTTTCCCGATTTGTCCCAAAAATCTGCAAATATCGAAATTAAGCTAAGTTAGAATCAAAATTACAAAAAGAACTACTTATAACCTAAATTTGACATAAAATAGAGAATTCATATTAAATATTTACAAGATTTTCTATTAAAAAGTTATAAAAATACTACTTATCAAATACCCCCATACTTGAGGTTTTGCTATTCCAGAGCAAAAGTGTGAGACATTATTTATAAGACATCCTTAAAAAAATTTTAATTTAAAACTAAAATTTCATTTAACCAAAAGTTAAGTTAAGAGTAAATTCAAGGGGGAGTTAAGTCCTAAATTATGATGATGATTTGAAAAGAGGGAAAAATGTTTAGGTAATAACTTCTCAAGAAAATTAAGTAGTTTGACAAAATTGTAGAAATTATAAAACTAAATTAAATTAAAATTATAAGAGCTCTATCTTAAAAGAATCTTAAGGAAAAGTAAATTACTAAATATTGCTCTCTCCATTATTTTCAACTAAAACTAGAACAATGATAATTGGCTAAGGGGGATTTCATAAAATTTGGCATAAGAAGAGAAATTTTTGAATGGAGGAAATGGAATTTATCATGAAATTTCCTTCTCTTTTTTTTTTCTTACTCTTTTTTTTTCTCTTCTAATAAAAACCCAAAATGTATATGGTTTAGGAGTAATGAATTTTATCCTCTTACTCCATGCCATATAATCTTTTCAAATATTTTGGGTGCATATGTTTTAGGGAATAATGAATTTTATCCTCTTATTCCCATGACATATGATCTTTTGATACATTTTTTTTATGCCATCAAAGGGGTAGGGTAGGGGAAGAAAAAAAAAACTAGCTAGCTTTAAATCATATTGAGAGCAAATTTTAGTAAAATTAAAAATTCCTAAGATCTAAGAAGTTAGAAGAAAATATAATTAAAATCTAAAGAGGTTTAGGAAATTTACTACAAAATGAAGCCATTTAAAAATAAAAAGAGAAGTCATGCTAACAAAATTCTCTAATCAATTTAAAATCATAAGATGATTCTTAAATCAAAATTACCTCAAATTTAAAATTAACAAACTATGATAAGCAAAATTTCAGACAATTAAAACTTAAACATGCTTATAAACATTCTCAACTAGATTTCTAAGAAATCACAAAAACAACAAGGAGGGAAATAAGAATTTTTTGGAATTTTTGATATTATCTTTTTTTTTTTGAATTTTTCTCTTTAAAAACTATTTACAAAGAAAGGGAACTAGCTTTAAAACTTAAAAAAAAAATTTTGCAAGTCTTGGACTTCCCAAGGGCTACCCGGTGAAGGGTTCGCAAGGTACTAGGATGTGTGATGGGATAAAATCCCAAACGTCCCTTTCCAAGATTTAAACTTTTCTGTTTTCTATTTTTTTTTTTGAGTTTTTGGGTTTTACAAGTGCTAAAATAGAAGAAGACATAAGAAAATATATATATATTTTTTGTTTTGAAAATTTTCTGATTTAACAACTATTTACAAAAAAGCTATTTACACCCCCATACTTAAAGTTAAACATTGTCCCCAATGTTTAAAACTAAGTATGAAGTAAAGGAAAAAAAAAGTGCAAAACAAAATAAAAAGGAAATGCATGATAAAGGAGAAGGAAGAAAGAGAAGGGGCTTCCCTGATTTTTGAAGTTTGTGCGGGGAAGCGACGATTACCTACAAAATATATTAAAGTACAAGAGAAGACAATAAAAAGATAACTTTGGGGTGCCTCCCAAAAGCGCTTTGTTTAAGGTCGCGTAGCTTGACCCACTTGCCGGTCATATTAAAGGTTGAAAAACAATTGAATCACTCTTTTCATTTGGTAACTCTCCCGGAAGATATAATTTAAGGCAGTGCCCGTTAACTTTGAAGGTACCTTTTTCCGGGTGGGAAATTAAAATTGTCCCATAGGACCAAACCTCTTTAACAATAAAGGGTCCGGTCCATCGGGATTTTAGTTTTCCCGGAAAAAGGCGAAGGCGGGAATTATAAAGGAGGACGAGATCGCCCGGCGAAAAAGTTTTTGGAAATTTTATATGCTTATCGTGATAAAACTTTGTTCGCTCCTTATATAATTTATTGCTCTCATATGCGTTCGCTCGCCACTCATCTAATTCGTTCATTTGAAATTTTCTTTGTTCTCCCACTAGAGTGGAATCGAGGTTTAAAAATTTAAGCGCCCAAAATGCGCGATGTTCTAATTCGACCGGAAGGTGGCAAGCCTTGCCATAAACCATTCGATACGGTGTACACCCGATAGCGGTCTTGTACGCCGTTCGATAGGCCCATAGCGCGTCATCGAGCTTTATTGCCCAATCCTTCCGATTAATAGAAACCGTTTTTTCTAAGATCCGTTTTAATTCTCGATTAACAACTTCAACTTGGCCGCTCGTTTGTGGGTGATATGCAGTGGATAATTTGTGCGTAACACCATATTTTGCTAAGATTTTTGTGAATTGAGTATTGCAAAAATGGGTGCCCCGATCACTCACAATAGCGCGCGGAGTGCCAAATCGAGAGAATAATTTTTTTAAAAAGTTAACGACGACTCGCGCATCGTTGGTGGGGAGAGCTTGCGCTTCCGCCCACCTTGACACGTAGTCGACCGCTACTAGAATATACTTATTTGAAAACAAAGGAGGGAGAGGACCAACAAAATCAATGCCCCAAAGATAAAAAATTTCGCATTCTAAGAAAATGTTTTGGGGCATCTCATCCCGGCGAGAGATGTTCCCCGACCGCTGGCAGCTGTCACAAGTACTCACAAGGTTGTGAGCATCTTTGAAGAGCGAGGGCCAATAAAAGCCCGCCTCCAGCGCCTTCCTCGCGGTTCGGTTTGAATGATAATGACCTCCAGTGAGTCCCTCATGACAATGACGTACAATTTTAAGGCCTTCCTCACTCGAGACGCATCGTCTTACTACCTGGTCTGCGCATACACGGAATAAAAAGGGGTCCTCCCAAAAGTAATTCTTTAAATCAGAAAAGAATTTCTTCTTTTGCTGACTCGAGACTTCTTTTGGCAGGACCCGGGCTACTAAATAGTTAGCCAGATCTGCAAACCAGGGGGTAGACGATGAATTAATATTTTTGAGAGCAAGGAGGCGCTCTTCGGGAAATTTATCATTAATGTCAGATTCTATTAATACGTCTGAGGCGGGGTTTTCTAAACGGGAGAGATGATCGGCCGCCAAGTTTTCGGCTCCCCTTTTGTCCCGGATCTCTAAGTCAAACTCCTGCAAGAGGAGGATCCATCGCAAAAGACGAGGTTTGGCGTCCGATTTGCTTAAAAGATATCTAAGTGCGGAGTGATCCGTGAATACGATGACTTTCGAGAGGGTGACATATGACCTAAACTTATCGAAGGCGAAAACGATTGCTAGAAGTTCCTTCTCGGTCGTGGTGTAATTTGCTTGTGCCGACGTGAGTGTTTTGCTCGCATAATAGATAGGGTGGAAATACTTACTCACCCGTTGGCCTAAAACGGCACCAACCGCAATGTCACTCGCGTCGCACATGATTTCAAAGGGGAGCGACCAATCCGGCGCGACTAGAATCGGAGAGTTTATAAGTTTTTCTTTGATAAGTTGAAAAGCTAAATGACATTCATCGCTAAAAAGAAAAGAAGAATCTTTCTCGAGAAGATGGGTTAACGGCTTTGTAATTTTTGAAAAATTTTGTATAAAGCGCCGATAGAACCCCGCGTGGCCTAGGAAACTCCTAATAGCTTTTACATTTGTGGGAGGGGGGAGTTTTTCAATTACTTCAATCTTGGCCCTATCGACCTCGATCCCCTTGCCCGAAATTTTATGGCCAAGGACTAGTCCTTCCTTGACCATAAAATGGCATTTTTCCCAATTAAGCGCTAAATTTGTTTCCTCACATCGCTGCAACACGCGCTCGAGATTTTTTAAACAATTTTCAAAAGAACTCCCGTACACAGAAAAATCGTCCATAAATACTTCCATCACCTCCTCCACTAACTCGTCAAAAATTGCCAGCATACATCTTTGGAATGTAGCTGGCGCGTTACAAAGACCGAATGGCATCCTTCGATAAGCGAAGGTGCCAAAGGGACAAGTGAAAGTGGTTTTCTCTTGGTCGTCGGGCGAAATCGAAATTTGGAAGTATCCCGACAAACCATCGAGAAAACAGTAGTAGGAGTGACCCGAAAGGCGTTCTAAAATTTGGTCGATAAATGGTAGAGGGAAATGATCCTTACGGGTGGCATCATTTAATTTCCGATAGTCGATGCACATCCGCCAACCCGTAACAGTACGGGTTGGGATCAATTCGTTATTTTCGTTCGCAACTACCGTAACACAACCTTTCTTTGGCACGACTTGTACTGGGCTAACCCAAGTACTGTCCGATATCGGGTAGATGATTCCCGCGTCCAGAAGTTTTATAACTTCGGCCTTAACGACTTCTTTCATGTTAGGGTTTAGCCGTCGTTGAGGCTGGACTGAATTTTGGGAATTATCTTCGAGAAATATTTTATGAGTGCAGAAATATGGGTTTATACCCTTAATGTCCGATAATTGCCACGCAATTGCGTGGCGGTGCTTTCTTAAGACTATAGTCAACTCAGAAATTTCTGAGTTGCTAAGATCGGATGAAATGATGACGGGTAGCTTAGACTCTTTTTCCAAAAACAAGTATTTAAGGTGAGGGGGGAGTTGTTTCAATTCTAATTCGGGTGGTTCTTCATAAGAAGTCTTGATTTTTAATTTTTCTAAAAATAATGGTTCGGGTGGTATGGGGTGAGAGACTTCTTCTTCATCGCAAAAGAGCTCTACGGGCTCGGAATCACTATTCGCCGATGAAACTAACTCGAGGGATGAATCGAACTCACAACACTCTTCTAAGTAAAAACATGAATCGTCATTTTCTAGCGTGTTCCGCATCGAGGAATTTATGCCGAAAGTAACTTCATCGTCTCCAACCCGTAGGAGGAGCTTTCCGTTACTTACGTCGATAATAGCGCGGGAGGTGGCAAGGAAGGGGCGGCCGAGTATGAGGGGTACTTCGGCATCCTCTTCGATGTCAAGAATGACAAAATCCACCGGGAAGATGAATTTGTCAACCTTGACGAGCACGTCCTCCACTATTCCTATCGGATATTTTAAAGAACGATCCGCTAATTGGATACTCATTCGAGTGGGCCTTGGATTTCCTAGACCTAACTTTTTGAACAAAGAAAACGGCATAAGGTTGATGCTTGCTCCAAGATCCGCTAAGGCGTGTTTTACTAACGAATTGCCAAAAAGACATGGGATGGAAAACCGTCCCGGGTCATTTGCTTTTTTCGGCAATTTGTTGAGTACAACCGCGGAGCATTCTGCGATTAAAGAAATATGCGAAATATCTTCTAACTTTTTTTTATTGGAGAGCAACTCCTTAAGATATTTCGCATATTTAGGCATTTGTGAGATAGCCTCGCAGAAAGGAACATTAATATGGATTTGTTTTAAAACATCTAAAAACTTTTTATAATTTTTTTCGGCGCTTTCATTTTTAAATTTCGATGGATACGGAATATTAGAAGTAGGAGCACGCAGATTTAAAATAGAAGAGTGCGGAGCTATCGTAGCGGGCAAATTCGAAGATGAATTAAAAGTAGGAGGAGGAGAGGAAATTACCTTGGGTTCGTCCTGTTTTTGAACCACCTCCTTCCCGCTTCGGAGTGTAATCGCGTGCGCGCTCTCCTTTGGATTTTGCTCGGTGTTCCCCGGTAGTGCTCCTTGTGACGCTCAGAAATCATTTTTGCGAGTTGGCCCACTTGATTCTCTAAATTTTTGATTGATCTGGTAAGGTTCCGGATGTTCGTTTCATTTGTAGCAACATATTTTGCAAAAACCTCTTCAATCGGAGAGAGTTTTTGCTGTTGCGGTGGAAAACCGGGTGGATTATAATTTTGAGAAATCAAATTTTGAGACGGAGTTAAGTTAAGAAGTTGATTAGGGGGAGGTTGATTTAAATTCATAGGACGCTGAGCATTTCCTTGGTTGCTCCATGAGAAATTCGGATGATTCCTATAACCCGCATTGTAGGTGTTATTATACGGAGCGGTGTTCGGGTTATAGGAAGGCCGAGGTGGATTTCCCATGTTGTCAACATGTTCTTCAATTAAAATGTTATTGGCCCAAGGAGGAGTGGTGGAGGAAGCAGACATCTCCGCCACTTGCTTTGTTAAGCACTCAACTTGTAAAGCCATATTTGCGTTTGCGCCTATTTCAAAAATTCTGGCCGGCTTATTAGGCCGCGCTCGGGGCATGTTCCATTGATACGCATTTGTGGCCATCTCTTCGAAAAGCTCTTGAGCGGCGATCGGGGTTTTATTATTTAATGTCCCCCCGGCGGCCGCATCAATCATTTGCCTCGTTTGGAGATTTAAGCCATTATAAAAAACTTGCACTTGTTGCCAAGTGGCAAGTGCATGGTGAGGGCATCGACGCAAAAGTTCCTTGAAGCGCTCCCATGTGTCATAGAGAGTCTCCGAGTCGATTTGCATGAACGATGCAATATCCGTGCGCAATTTAGCGGTCTTTGAAGGCGGGAAATATTTATTAAGAAATTTTTTCGCCATTTCGGCCCATGTAGTGATGGATCCCCTAGGTAGGGAGCCCAGCCACTGCTTGGCCTTAGACCGCAAAGAAAAAGGAAAAAGACGTAATCGAATGGCGTCATTGGTGACGCCATTGATCTTAAAAGTGTCGCAAATTTCAAGAAAGTAAGAGATATGTGAATTTGGATCCTCGTCCGGTTGACCATCAAAGGTCACCGATTGTTGCACCATTTGTATAATGCTGGACTTGATCTCAAAATTATTGTTCGCCACCGTAGGGCGAACAATACTCGATTGTGTGCCTTCCAAATTCAGCCGCGCATAATAGGACATGGTCCGTTGCGCGTCCTCATTAGGATTTGGGTCGTTAAGATTAGGAGGATTAAGATTATGATCCATATTTGCTGCGTTAGTGTCCCCGATCGACTCTTCGGATTCTATTTGATTTCCCTGATCATGAGAACGGCGGTGCCTAAAAAGGGTTCGCTCGATCTCCGGATCAAAAGGAAGAATCGAAGTGCTACCTCGGGTCATACACTAAAAAGAGAAGAAAGGAAGAAGAAAAACTAAAAATATTTTTTTTTTCTTTTTGAAAGTTAGAAAAAGCAAACTAAAATAGAAAGAAGCATGATAAAATTAATAGCTATCCTCTTTTCAAAATATCTACGCAAGGTCCCCGGCAACGGCGCCAAAAACTTGATATGAAATTTGCATGCGCGGATTTTAGATTTTTAGTGAAAGGTTGAGATTTTCTCCAAAACTATATCCGATAAAGGCAAGTGTACCTTATCGTCTATAGTATAGGATATTTAGGAATATCAAGGTCGTATTCCACGGGGCGCGTTGATTACTTCTACTTCGAGGAAAATCACTATTATTTTATCGACGAAAATTTGAGGTGGTTTGTTTTCGCTTAACTAAAATTAAAACTAAATTCAAACTAAATGAAAAGCTTGAACATTGCATGAAAAGAAAGAGAAATTGACATTGCATAAAAAAAAGAACATTACTAAGGAGAGAAGAATTTAACCTTGCATGAAAAGGAAGAAATTACTTAAGGAGAAAAAGAACATGAAAGAGAAAACTAATTTTATTGAAAATCAAAGAACTATTACAAGCCTTAAATTAAGAGTGCAAGGCTTAGGAAAATGAAAGTTGCAAGCTTAAGAAAACTAGTACACGAAAGTTACACTACAACATTGCATGAAAAGGGAAGGAGGAGAACATGAAAGCCTTAAGAAACATGAACATTAACTTGAAAAACTCACTCTCAGCTCTAACAGCACCTCCCCATCTCCAAATTTCTGAACCCTGGACTCAAGGAGAGCCTCTGAATTTATAGGCAAAATTTTCAAGTTACACGCCCTCGGTCATGGGCGTGTCCAAGGGCGTGTAATCACTGTAACATTGGATCTGGCAGCGCGTGGGCTTGGCGTGTCGGCGGCAGAAAAGTTGGACATTACACGCCCGTGTAACATGGTCACGGGCGTGACTTTGGACGTTTGCATTAAATGCGGCGTGGGCTGGAATTCGGCGCGGCGGTAGAGCAGGGATCACGCTGGAAAGTCACGGGAGTGACATGTGGGTCACGGGCGTGACTTAGCTTGACTTCTCGACAGCATCTCCTCGTCTCGACGGTGGCTCCACGTGGACGATTCTAAGATTACACGCCCCCGGTCACGGGCGTGACTTTGGGTCACGGGCGTGACCTGGGGCGGGACTTGGTGTGGATTGGTTCAAATAGTGCGGCATCGATTCTGGACTGATCTTCAGCTTACACGCCCTTGGTCACGGGCGTGACCGAGGGCGTGACATGCCATTTTTCCCGATTTGTCCCAAAAATCTGCAAATATCGAAATTAAGCTAAGTTAGAATCAAAATTACAAAAAGAACTACTTATAACCTAAATTTGACATAAAATAGAGAATTCATATTAAATATTTACAAGATTTTCTATTAAAAAGTTATAAAAATACTACTTATCATGTCCCAACTTTTGTCTTCTTTATTCTAGTTTTGTTTCACTCCACCCTCTTTTGCTAATAACAAAGGGGGAGAATAAAATGCTAAATCATATTGATTAAGGGAGTAGGATTCACTAGATTAAGGGGGAGCATGTATCTAGTTTATGGGAGTATACACTAAGCGGGAGCATCTTTGTAGGGGTAGCACTTTTAAATGATCTATAATTCTTATCATTATCTTATAATTGCTTAGTGTCATATATCCTTATAAAAACACAAATTCTTTATCCATGAATCTAATTTATCCCTATTGGATTTGTTATTCTCAAAAGGGGGAGATTGTTGGAACATGGTTTTCTGCATCCCTTTGATTTGAGAATAACAAATCCTACTTGTATTTGATCTTGTTTGTCATTGTGTTTTTAGCATGCAGGTTTGGACAGTTATGACACCAGGTTGCTGCAACAATGGTCTGGCACTAACCACAAGCTGAAGGATTGAAAGTTGTCTAACGCCAAGTGTTATGACTTAACGCTGGGCGCTAGCGTTCGATGAAATAAAAGCTGCGCTCGACGAACTGAAAGCTGCGTTCGACGAACTGGCGTTCGACGAAATGGAAACTGCGTTCGACGATCTGGCATTCGACGAAACTGTGTTCGACGAAAGAAGAAGCCCATTCAACGAAATGTGTTCGATGAAATTTTCTGTTCGACAAAATGGCATGCCAGCTGATTAAAGATGAAACTCAACACCAGGCGTTAGAGCTTAAAGTCGGGCGCTATCCGTTCGACGAAAATGGTGTTCGACGAAGATGTTGTTCGACAAAATGGCATGCCAGTGGATTAATAAAAGAAACTAAACGCCAGGCGTTAGTCTTAACGCTGGGCGCTATCCGGTCGATGAATTTGGCAAGGAGAATGCAGCCGTGATTGCAGGAGGAACTTTAGGAATGATTTGCCCAACGCCCCGTGTTAGCCTTAACGCCAGCGTTGATATTGCCTAAAATAAAACAATTCCTAAAGTGTAGAATCTCCTTCCTCTTCTGAAGATCCGAGCCATCAATATGTTGCTATACATGGTCAACGCCTGGCGTTATCTCTTAACGCCGGCGTTAGATCAAAGTCTATAAATTGGATGATTTCGACGTCTCTTACTACTGATTGCCAAGAGCCCTATTCCAGCACATAAAAACTTTGTGAGGGCCGTATTTCCAGATCAACACATCTCCCACTCATATTTCAAAAGGAGGAATCAAAGGAGGCTTGGATAAAAACGCTAACACAATGCAAAGAATGCACACTTAGACTTCAACGATCTTCAGCGATTCTTCGGCGTCTCCTTCAGATTACCTCATAGGGAGTTTTATATTTGTATTTTGTCCTTTATTTCATCTTTGTAATCGGTTCATGAATTCGCCGCGTGTTGGCGATGTTAAAAATGTTGAAATGGAAGTTGGCGGTCTGGGGGGAGGTCGCGCGGTCTGGGGGGAGGTCGCGCGGTCTGGCTAACCGCGCGGTCTTGCGGTCTCCATCTGCGGTCTGATCTCTTTGGTCTAGCCGCAGGTCTATTCGGCTTGACCGCCGTTCTTTGTCCAAGGTGCCGAGGTGAGGCCGCACGGTCTGGTTTGTGACACCGCGTGGAGGGCTGTTCTCTGTATTGTGCAGTCTGGCTCGTAGTGACCGCACGGGGTTGTGTTCTTGAATGGGCAGTCCGGTCTGGTGACTGTCCGGGTTCTTTGTGGTGCGCGTCGACTAAGTTTTTCTTAGTCGCGCGGTCTCCCCTTTTGAGTTCGCATAAGCTGGTCCCTTGGTGATCTACTGGTGTATGCGGTCTCTGGAGTTGGTCGACTTGGCGG
The DNA here is from genome assembly GCA_033032865.1 of Dactylorhiza incarnata. NCBI lineage: Eukaryota > Viridiplantae > Streptophyta > Magnoliopsida > Asparagales > Orchidaceae > Dactylorhiza > Dactylorhiza incarnata. The sequence goes on along the minus strand of JAWHQI010000009.1, from coordinate 9,075,721 downwards.
GCTGTTGCCTTAGTCGACTTGGTTGTGTTCGCGGTCTCTGGAGGAGATCTCGTATTTGCGAACACAGGTAGTGGGCGTCATGATCGGGCGGGTTGTCATGGTCGCGCGGCTTCTTGGAGGATTGGCGATCTCCTGGTCCAGGTTGAAGTCGGTGAGCTCACGGCGCAGTGCGATTTGCTGACCGCGTTGGTTGACCGGTCTTAGTCACGCAGTCAGGGCTGTGACTCTATCTCATAGGGTGGTGACTGTATCAGGTCGCATGCTTATAAATAGGAGTCACTATAGCAACAAAATAATCGCACCAAGTGTAAGCTAAGCTCGCGCCTATTTCTTGCGGTCTCATTTTTGTAGCCGGTCGGTTAGCTGATTGAATTTCCTTGTGCAGCTTCTACGGATTGTGCGGGCAGCAGCGGTCACCTCTTCTTCTAAGGTGTTCGGGCGGTCTCGCGGCTTGCAGTGCGGGTTGCTGGAGTTCGGGAGAATCAGTGGAGTTCGGGAGGTCGCGAAGGTTCAGATGGTGTTGATCAAGTTGCTGACTTCTGTTCGAGCGGTCTTGTTTTCTAGTCGCGCGAACACGCAGGTCGGGCGGTCAGGCGGTCTCAGTGTTCAGACCTCTGGTTATCTTTCCTTCAGCATTGTAATTTCTTTTTGGTTTTGTGTAATGGCAAAATCATGTCTCGCCCTGTGTACCTCGCTATGTAATGAAGACTTTTGCTATCATCAATAAATATTGTGTTGCTTCATGTGCTTCTGGTTGTTGGCTATAGCTTTGAGTTGTACAATTCCTGCTCACTCCTAGATCTACAGAAAATTTCACATGGTACTAGAGGAAGGCTGGAGTGGATAGAGCAGTGAATAACTCAAAGTTTTCATCGCCTTTGTGAAGAAGGAACCAGTGGTAGAGCCATGGAAGCAAGAGGTCTTGGAATTGAGATGCTTACCTCGACTAACTTCAAGAAGTGGAAGTCGTGTATGCAGAGTTATCTTCTGGGCGAGGACCTCTGGGAGGTTTTTGGAGGAGACAGTACGGAGGAAGTTGTCCCAGTTGGGGATAATGGTTATGAGGTGAGGAACTAGAGGAGAATTAATGTGAAAAGAGAGTTCACTCTAAAGAGGGCAATATCACCTGACCTATTCGATCACATCTTGGGGTGTGGATCAGCTGTGGAGATCTGGAGAGCCCTGGATGGGCTGTTTAACAAGAAGAATGTAGCAAGGCTATAGTTTCTGGAAAATTAGCTGGCTAGGTTGGCTCAGGGTGATCTTTCTATCTCTACGTTCTTCCTGAAGATGAAGAACCCGTGCGCTGAGATTTCATCACTGGATCCTGATGAGCCAATTTCTGAGGAGAAACTGAAGAGGCGATGCGCTATTTCAGCAACGCTAATTAGCAAGCACAAAATGCGATACGATGACAGTGCACCGGTCGCTCAAGTAATAAAATAGGGAGGAACTCCCCGAATGTCGATCTCAAAGGACCGCAAGTTGTGTAGTATGATTCACTCTGCCCGGAAATTAGGTATAAGGATTGCTAAGTAATAAAAAAGGGGTTGTGATTGGATTCCTAAGCTATTGTGGAAATAAGAGAAATGCGGGACGAAAAGCACCGCTTCGCAAGGTGTGGGTGAATGCAGCGGCCGCGATGCCGCGCTTCGGTAAGCGGATGGAGTGGCCACATTGCGAGGTTTTGTGAAGGTCGTAATAACCTCTTCGCCAACATCACCACTAGAAATTGCTAGATGGCTTCACACACAAACAACCTAGGCTATCACAACAACAACGAAAGCTATTCTAACCACCACATCATCATTGCACATGAACACAAGCAAGGATCCAAAACATTAACCTAACAAGCGTTCGTACAACAACACAAAAAGAAAGCACAAGCATCAAAGTTTAGAAAGGACCACATAGAAGATGTCACCGCGTCATGGGTTCTCGGCCGGAGTGAGAGGTTTTCGGGCTCTCTCCTGGCTCGGCCCTCAGATGGTGTGTGGACTCGAAGGAGGATGTCACCGCTCCAACGATCTTCAGCGCTTCTATGGTCTCCTTGGCGAAGAATGCTTGAACTAGTGGCGGAGAATGCTTGCAAATCCTCCCGGATGGAGGAATGGCAAAGGAGATCGCTGGAAATGGTCTCCTCTTGTCTCCTCTGGTGGAAAGGGCGAAAATGGCGGTGTTCCTGGTTTTTCCCGTGAGGGGAATCGGCTCTTTTGTAGCGGCATTTACTGCTTTAAATAGTAAACAGGCAGAATTTTGGTCACGCACGGTCGAATTCACGATCGTGCGCTGCCCGTGCGATAATTAAGGATAAAAACTAGCGTGAAGACGAAGCTGCGCCGCCCGTGCGATTTACTCACGCACGGGCAAATCCGCCCGTGCGTCAAAACGCACGGGTAAATTCAGAAAAGCTAAAAACTGGAAGAAACGGGCGTCCGTGTGTTTGACTCACGCACGTTCAATTCCGCTCGTGCGTCAAAACGCACGACCAAACTCAGATCTCTCATTTTCTGCCCAGATGAGAATGCACGACCGCAGCCATCCGTGCGTCAAGGAAATGCACGACCGTGCGTTGCACACAATCATGAATTCTGGGGGAAAACTGGATGATCCGACCACCTGTGTACAAGATAAAACAACTGGGAAAACACCTCCAGCACTAGATAAACATAGAGAAAGGGATGGGGAGCACCATGTGCTTACCCCCAATAACAAGGAGCGCAAATGCACACAGAAATAGGCCTAAGAGTGCACCTAGCAAGGAATAACAAATATAATTAAAAACATGCCTAAAGTGTAATGCATCGACTAGAAATACGGCCTAGATGAGTCCAAAAATGTGTATATAAATGGGACTCATCACACTCCCAGACTTAACCATTTGCATGTCTCGGTAAAACTACTCAGCTCTCATGTCAGAACAATTGGATGTTAGAGTGAGTTTAAGCGGTAGAGACCTATGCGAAGTCGCATGCACACGTGCATAGAAATACATTAGAACAGAATTAAACTCAAGATTATATCTAACTATTTCTAGAACAGTAATTTGAAATTTACATTACTTGGATGGTGAATCCCGGTGAATCTTTCGATCGCGCAAAAGGGAAAATAACATGACTAATGAGTAGAGTTTTACTCGAATCAAAGCTCAGGACAAACTCCTAAGAAATCCATCAAAGTAGGTGTCCATAGGCTTGCACATTCACACTCTCTCTACTACATGAGACGACTCGTATCTAAAATCAATAGGACTTATGGGTTAGGATTGGGCTTAGGTTGAGTTTAGGCTAGATAAGTAGAAGGACGATGGGAATCGCATTCAACATAAACTGAGCACTCAAGAGAATTACAATCAGCAATACAACATTTTCAAGAATTACACAACACCCCCAGACTTCAACTGAACACTAGGTGCGTGCTAAGCCAAATATAATTTGAATTTGTCGAGAGAGTATTCATTTTGAACAACTTTTTTTTCTTTCTTCTTTACTTTTCTCTTCTCGACAGAATACTTTTGTAGGCACAATAAAAACAGCTCCTTTAGCTAATTCAAAGCTACCATACACCACAGAGATAACACCAAATAAGATCGATAAATAAATTTCTTTCAGCTCAAAAGTTGGTGCGAAAATAGGTTTGGCCGTATGGCTTTGGTGAAATTTTAGTGGAGCTAAACAAGGAGGAAAGGTAGGCTCAAGTGGGCTTGCAAAGGTGATTACGTTGGTAAGGATTTCAAAAGCACAAACGGATCAAGAAATGGCCTATATCACATTTTATAATGAGTACTTCAACGCAATCATTTCAAGAGTAGCCTAATGCAAGTTCTAGCCACCGAGAAAGGTTGTCCTTCCTTCCGACCCTAGTAATAAGCTACTACTAGTCCAGCTACACTCGACCTTAGGCTGCCGTTGAAATCACCGGATTCACCACTAAAGTAAAATAAATTGCAACTACTATATTAGAAATAATTAAATTATAACTTTGAATTTTATTCTACTCTAATTGAATTTCTAGCGTGACAGGAGCATTAGACTAGAGCACTACTTGAGTCAACATTTTTCTCTACTCCTCACTCCTACACTAACAATCCAATTCTTTCGAGCGGGGAACCTCGCATCAATATCCAATAAGCGCGCGTGATCATGTGCGCGTGAACTTGGTGCACGTGTATGCAATGTGTGCAACGAAATGTTAAATCCTAACTCAGCACATTCTAACATGCCATGCAAAGTGTGTGTACGTGCACAGCTCGCTCTCTCCCCCAGACTTGATCAAAATGAAATAAAATAGACAATTCAGGAATAGGGAAAAATAGGGGTAGAGAGGACCTATGCTCATAAAAGAGCATGCCAGAAGTGCGGTAGTTCCTTCTTTAAATTTTTCTCCTTCTGCATCCACCAAGCGAGAGCTGGCACTAATGGGTCCGCCAATGATGTCGCCATACCTGCAATGTTAGTGCCAAAGCAAAAACAAACAAAACATAATAGAAATTAAAGCAAGCAAGCGGAACCGGGTGGTTCCCATGGGTTGTCTCCCAAGAAGCCCTTTTGTTTAACGTCCTTAATGGTGGACCAAATACCTGTATTAAGCATTGTTCATAAAGCAGAAAATTTTGAGAAAAGTTTCACACACACAGATCACAACAAGAAAAAGAACATCAGTTATACGCGCTTTTGTAGTTCACGTCTCCAGTGGCTTGTAGGCTGGAGGTGAAATCTTTAGGGCCAAAATTGGTGTCACCCAATTTTTCCCTAGCCTCTGCCATCTTGCCACTGGAAGTAGTGGAGCGTGCACCACGCAATCGTCTCTCTTGTTTCAACTTCTCCACGGTTGTAGAGCGCCAGCATTGATAGTCGTCAGATTTTCCCACCTTGGTGGTGGGTGGCATCACTTCCGTTGCCGCAGTGGCAACTGGGTCAGCCCAAGAGACAGACTGTTTAAGAGGTTTATTACGCGATTTCTTACTAAATAAAAATGGGACATTGTCCCGAGTTAAGTTTTGCTTGGCGGGTTCAGAAACGAGGCTCTCTTTCCTCTCCGGGTCACATTCCTTTCGTAAGCCTGCTTCTTCTTCTTTTTCGCATGACTGCTTGTCATCCTTTTCTTCCTCCAATGATACTATTTCGGCCCTGATTCCTGCATTACTAAGAGATTCATCAGAAATAATTTGGGGAGAGCGAGATAATGTTTCGGTCACAATCTTGGGGCAAGTAGGGATGATAACACTCCCTGCAGAGAAATCCAAAGTGGCACCACTCTCTTTCAAGAACGCCACTCCCAAGATGGGGATAGATTTATTCTCTTGGGGTCCCAATACTTGAAAGTCAGTGACCACCACCGTCCCCTCGACCATGACTTCAACATTTAACACTTCTCCCTCCGACTGAATAATGGTCCCATTAGCAAGAACCAAAGACTTCCGATCGTCCGTGTTCATTTCGAGTTGCAATTTAGCAACGTCTTGCAATCCAAGGAGGTTGCGGGATGAACCGGGGTCACATAAGGTAGCAGTTTTGACATTATTAATAGAACAAGTGATTACTAATTCACTTGGGTTAACCACTTCCGTGTCGGTAAGACTCTTCCCTTGATTGATAGGATTTTTTTCTGTGTTGCTGGGAAGGGTCCCTTGCGAACACTCGGTTAACAATTGAGCCGATTGGCCCAATTGCATCTCTAAGCTTCGCATGGACGCAGTTTGGTTAACCATATTCAAGTTTGCGGCCTACATAAACCTATCCATCATTTCTTCGAGATTGCTCTTCTTAGGAGTCGGTGCACCTTGATTATAACTCGGTTGAGGCGGCCGCGGTTGGCTACCGGAGGCTTGAGCATCGAATTGATGCGAGCCTCCTTGCCATCGTTGGCCTGGAATGTTTTGTTTCCAAGAGAAGTTTGGATGACTCCTCACGCCCGAGTTATAGGCATTATAAACGGTGCTCCATGATTTTGGTCATTAATATAATTGACACTTTCATCAAAAGAAACTTCGGTAGGTTGCTCACATGTGGGGCACTCATATGCATGATGCCCCAGGCTTCCACAACCTTGGCATGAGATCATCATCACTGAGGCATAAGGGAGGGTAGGCCTCTTTAGTAGCACGGTACTTTCAGCGGGTGCACCAGACGTGTTCACGTCAAAGAGTCCCCGAGCATTCCTTGGAGCGTTTCTTCCAGCAGTCTAAAAGGAGCTATGAATGGCAGTGTCTTGGACGATCCGTAATGCGTCTTCCTGGGTGTGGTTCATCAGAGTTCCACCTGCAGTAGCATCAATCATGGCCCTGTAGTTAGGCTCAATAGCAAAGTAAAAAAATTTCTACTATAGTCCATGGTTACAGCTCATGCTGGGGACATTTCCGGAGAAGGTTCATGAAACTCTCCCAAGCTTCTGCGAGAGCCTCCTGATCGTGTTGTTGGAAGGTTGCAATTTCCCTCCGCAAGTTTACGACCTTGTCGACAGGATGGAACTTCGCCAGAAATTTTTCTTACAGAGCGTCCCAAGTGGTAGCTGTGCCAGGTGGTATCGTGTGGAGCCACGCCTTTGCCTTATCACGTAGAGAGAAAGGGAACAGCCTGAGCCTTACCATCTCATCAGCCAGCCCTGCGTACCGAAATGTCCCTCAAGTTTCTGCGAATTCAACCAAGTGAAGATGGGGGTCTTCACTGGCTAACCCAGAGAATTGGGCCTGGTTGCTGATCATGTTCAGGATGGCCGGCCTCATCTCAAAGTTGTTGTTGGTGATAGCCGGGCCGAATCCATGGTACACACTCCCAACAGTGGGTGTAGTGTAATCTCTCATGGTCCTGGGTCGTGTCCTAGCCACTTCATTCTCGTCAGCTACCTGACCCACGACCGGTGCATTTCCCACTCCGGGATCAACCTAATTTCCATTAACATCCATGGTGGCAACAGCACGGAGATGCGCCTGTAGGGTACGCTCTATTTCAGTGTCAAATGTTGTGCACTCACCGGGATCTCTTCTATGCATACACACTCTTCAACACAAAAGAAGAAAATAAAAAAAAGACCTTAAAATGAATTTCCAAAGAAAAACAAATCATACATGCTTGAAGTCCCCGACAACGGCGCCAAAAACTTGATGCCCGATTTCAGCAACGCTAATTAGCAAGCACGAAATGTGATACGACGGCAGTGCACTAGTCGCTCAAGTAATAAAATAGGGAGGATCTCCGCGAATGTCGATCTCAAAGGACCGCAAGTTGGGTAGTATGATTCGCTCTGCCCGGATATTAGGTAAAAGGATTGCTAAGTAATAACAAAGGGGGTTGTGATTGGATTCCTAAGCTATTGCGGAAATAAGAGAAATGCGGGTCGAAAAGCACCGCATCGCAAAGGTGTGGGTGAATGCAGCGGCCGCGATGCCGCGCTTCGGTAAGCGGATGGAGTGGCCACAGTGCGAGGTTTTGTGAGGGTCGTATTCACCTCTTCGCCAACATCACCACTAGCAATTGCTAGATGGCTTCACGCACAAACAACCTAGGCTATCACAACAACAAAGAAAGCTATTCTCACCACCACATCATCATTGCACATGAACACAAGCAAGGATCCATAACATTAACCTACCAAGCGTTCGTACAACAACACAAAGAGAAGTCACAAGCATCAAAGTTTAGAAAGGAACACATAGAAGATGTCACCGCATCTTGGGTTCTCGGCCGGAGTGAGAGGTTGTAGGGCTCTCTCTGGGCTCGGCCCTCAGATGGTGTGCGGACTCGAAGGAGGTTGTCATTGCTCCAAAGATCTTCAGCGCTTCTATGGTCTCCTCGGCGAAGAATGCTTGAACTAGTGGCGGAGAATGCTTGCAAATGCTCCCGGATGGAGGAATGGCGAAGGAGATCGCTGGAAATGGTCTCCTCTTGTCTCCTCTGGTGGAAAGGGCAAAAATGGCGGGGTTCCTGGTTTTTCCCGTGAGGGGAATCAGCTCTTTTGTAGCGGCATTTCCTGCTTTAAATACTAAACAGGCAGAATTTTGGTCACGCACGGTCGAACGCACGATCGTGCGCTGCCCGAGTGATAATTAATGATACAAACTGGCGTGAAGACGAAGCTGCGCCGCCCGTGCGATTTACTCACGCACGGGCAAATACGCCCGTGCGTCAAAACGCACGGGTAAATTCAGAAAAGCTAAAAACTGGAAGAAACAGGCGTCCGTGTGTTTGACTCACGCACGGGCAATTTCGCTCGTGCATCAAAATGCACGACCAAACTCAGATCTCCCATTTTCTACCCAGATGAGAACGCACGACCGCAGCTGTCCGTGCATCAAGGAAAACCACGACCGTGCGTTACACACAATCATAAATTCTGGGGAAAACTGGATGATCCGACCACCTGTATACAAGATAAAACAGCTAGGAAAACACCTCCAGCACTAGATAAACATAGAGAAAGGGATGGGGAGCACCATGTGCTTACCCCCAATAACAAGGAGTGCAAATACACACCGAAACGGGCCTAAGAGTGCACCTAGCAAGGAATAACAAATATAATAAAAAACATGCCTAAAGTGTAGTGCATCGACTGGAAAGACGGCCCAGATGAGTCCAAAAATGTGTATATAAATGGGACTCATCAAGAGGCACATCATCCGTGGTTTGCGGAAGGAGTATGTGGCCTTTGTGATGTCGGTGCAGGGTTGGGCAAATCAGCCATCTCTACTGGATCTCGAGAATCTTCTTGCGTCGCAGGAGAGTCTGGCAAGGCAGATGGCGGGGGTGTTAGTGTCGAGGGGAGATGGCGAGGTTCTCTTCACAGGAAAGAAGAAGAAATGGGATAAGAAGAAGAAGACCACTGGAAAAAATGGGCCTTCAACTTTTGGAGAGTAGGAGAGGGGCTATGACCCAAGGCTGAAGGGAAGAAGAAGGGAGAAGGACCCAAGTGCTTCAGGTGCTGGAAGCTTGGTCACATTAGGAAGGATTGCTGGGTGAATCTTCAGCCGGGGCATGCTGCTGCAGGAAAGGAGGAAGCTGAGGCCATCCAAATTGATGGAGGATGGGGAGGAGCCTTCTCGGCTTCTGTAGGAGTTGCGGCTCCTATCAACTATCAGGAGGACTGGATCGTGGACTCGGGGTGTGGTCATCACCTCACCAGGGATGAGTCAAAGATTTCTTCAGCGCAGCCTTACTTAGGTAACGATTCCATCATAACTGCTGATAATACTATGCATAGTGTCGAGAAGGTGGGGGTTGTTTCCTTGGGCAGTGATAGAGGGCCACTAACATTGAAGAGTGTCTACCATGTGCCCGGAATGAGGAAAAACCTCTTCTCCGTGACCAACGTTGTTGACGTTGGGTATCACGTTCTGTTCGGCCCAACAGAAGCGAGGTTTCTTTGAGACATTGAGGCGGTGAAGGCCGAGGTCGTTGATGTCGGGAGAAGGGCAAAAGACTTGTTCGTTTTATCGACAAGTTCTTATGTTGACAAGATGAGGATGAATTATAGTGATGTCATATGGCACGAGAGGTTGGGGCATGTAGGGATGGATAAGCTAAAAGCTATGGCGGTAAAAGGTCTGGTCAAGGGCATGCCTAGTCTATCTTCCTACGGTGAGGGTCATGTTTGCGCGGGATGTCAGTTCGGTAAGTCTCATCAACTGCCATTTGATAAGTCGCAAACAAGGAGTAGTGTGCCGCTGGAGTGCATCCAAGGTGACTTGATGGGACTAACTGCTACCCCAAGCCTCGGAGGCAGCAGGTATATGCTGGTGTTGATCGACGACTACACGAGATATGTCTGGGTTTATTTCCTGAAGGAGAAGGCGGAGGCGTTTGCCAAGTTTGTGGAGTTCAAGCAGCTATGGAAGAAGAGGTGGCAGCTCTTGAGAAGAATGAGACTTGGTCTCTGGTGCCCAAGCCCAAGGGTATCACCCCTGTGACATGCAAGTGGGTCTATAAGCTCAAGAAGAAGGCAGACGACTGTATCGAGCGGTACAAGGCTTGCCTTGTGGCATGGGGATTCTCGTAGTAATACGACGAAGACTATGAAGAGACATTCAGTCCGGTGGCAAAGATGACTTCAGTTCGGTTTGTGATTGCCTTGGCGGCGTTTTGGGGGTGGGAGATTTGGCAGCTTGACGCAAAGAATGCTTTCTTGTACGACGAGATTGACATGGACATCTTCATGGTCCAGCCGCCAGGCTTCGTATATGAAGATTTTCCAGACTTTGTCTGTAAGCTGAAGAAGGCCCTGTATGGGTTGAAGCAATCGCCAAGGGCATGGTACGGGAAGATTGCAGAATATCTCCTATTTTGTGGATTCGGTGCTTCAGACTCTGACTCGAGCTTGTTCGTCAAGAAGATCGGGGAGCTTCAAGTCATCGTGCTGCTTTACGTCGATGAAATGATCGCGACGGGGAATTCAAAGGAGGAGGTAGCAAAGCTTCGGGCTGAGTTATCAATCAGATTTGAGATGAAGGACTTGGGTGAGCTTCACCATTTCCTTGGACTCGAAGTGCAGAGGAAGGAAAGTGAAGTGCTGGTGTCCCAGGCTGGATATGCGGAGCGAATCGTGGAACGATTCGGCATGAAGGAAGGGAAGTGCATTTCTACACCTCTGGAGAAGGCCATGAAACTTCGGAAAGATGAGGGGAGGATTCTGGAAGATCTGCTTGTGTTCCGAGCTGTAGTTGGGAGCTTGATTTATCTGACGATCACTAGGCCAAATATTTCATATGCAGTTGGCATAGTGAGTCGGTATATGGGGGAACCACGGATGCCTCATCTACTAGCGGCCAAGAATATTTTGAAGTATGTCAAGGCGACTTCGGATATGGGTCTCCTATATAGGTGGAATGCAGGCTTCGAGGTGCATGGGTACATGGATGCTGATTACAGGGGAGATTCGGATGATCGGAAGTCGACATCTGGATTCATCTTCATGGTGGGCCCCATGGCTATATCATGGTGCAGTAAGAAGTAGGATTCTGTGTCTGTCTGATGAGTACTTTTTGTACTCATCTTTTAGTATTATTTTAATATAGTTTTAAATTGAATTTATATAATTTATATGTATTTTCTTATTTAATCTGTTCCTTTTTAATTTCTTCAACTAATTTAAGCTAATTTTATGTTTTGCAGGTTTTCTGGGCACTTTGAGTAAAAATCCAAAGTACACGCCCAAGGTCACGGGCGTGACCAAGGGCGTGACCAAGGGCGTGACCCAGTATCACGACCGCGACTCGCCACAGCATCCAGAGCACGCCTGCCGCGTCATTTAAAGTTACACGCCCCAGGTCACGGGCGTGACCTCGGGCGTGACATCAGGTCACGGGCGTGACTCGCCCCGCGCTTCTTCTCGCCAGAGTTTCCCGCCAGCAGCACTATTTCAAGATTACACACCCCAGGTCACGGGCGTGACCTAGGGCGTGACACGGCCGAAATGCTCGCAATTACTCCAGAAGGCGCCCTCTCCGCTGCTGCTTCGATCACGCCCCTTACACGCCCTTGGTCACGGGCGTGACCAAGGGCGTGTAACCTCATTTTTTCAGCTATATAAAGCCAGCTCCAGCAGATGTTTAAGGACGAATTTTGGGAGTTCAGTTCTCCCTTTCTTGTTTTATTTTCATGTTTTAAGTAGCTCATGTATGTCTTTTTTTTAATTAGCAATTGTATTTTCATTTCACTAGTTGTAATTTTCATTTCAATAGCTTGTATTTCCTTTCATTTGCAATTAATAAAATAGTTCTTCTTATTCTCTTAATTCTCTTCTTCTTTCTTTCATATATCCTTTTGTTTTCTTTAATTCCTTTATCTCAATGAGTAGCTAAATTTCTATTAGTATTCGATCGAGATGATCCAAGGAATAATATTGGTTTTGAAGTAATTTAGAATTACTCTTTATCTTTTCTAAAAACACTTAAGATTTATCCTTGATTCTAATGAAATGAGATTATATTTCTGATATTTAGTTCTTGTTCTTGTTTTCATTCTTTAGCTAGCCGAGAGGCTCGTAAGACGAATCGATCACTCAAGGATAAAAAGAGTAGAATGCAATCCTCGAGAGAGGACGATGCTACCCTTCCGGATTGGAGTAAAAGCCAATAGCGGGATTCACTTCGATAAGGCGAGTTTTAGGGGTTTCGATTCTAGAACGAGAGTTCAATTGATCAACCTAAACTCAGTTGAGCGCATCCTCGAGAGAGGTGCGTTCATAATTCGAGAATCTCCACGGTCAAAGCAATTTTATTAAGAGAATGCACTTGTATTCTTTGTTCTTATTTTTATCTCCAAGGTGATTCAAGATCGAGTGCTAATCGTTCTTTTAATTCTTATTTTAATTTTCCTTTTGCAAAATCACTCCCAAGTTTTATTTGATAAAATAATAGAGACTTTCTTGAAGTAAAAGTACTCAACCGCCCCGAGTCTAATACGACCTTGTTTTAATAACCTATACTACATTCGATACGGTACACTTGCTGTTATCGTTTGCAAGCATAGTTTTGCTCATCAAGTTTTTGGCGCGGTTGCCGGGGACACGGTTGATATTTCGAAAAAAGAAATATTTATTAATTTTATCGTTCTCTTTCTTCTCCCCGTTCTCTTTAATTTATATATATATATATATATATATATAAAATCTTAAAAAGCGCAATCTAAATTTCTTGGAAAGGGCGCTTTGGACTTGAATTCCCATCATAGCCTCTAGTACCTTGCAAACCCTTCACCGGGTAGATCTTGGGAAGTCCGGACTAATTTAACCCGCTTTTTCAAAAAAAATTATATAATAAAAATATTTTTAAAAAAAATTCCATTCATTTGAGTAAAGGTTGTTACTTTTTTATTTTTTATTATGAAAGAATCTGAATTGGCCGTTAAGGTTGCCGAGCTTCGAAACCAACTTTATCTATTACAAGCCGCGCGAGAACGCCAATTTAGTTGTCATTATTGTGGTGCGCCTCATCAAAGCGAGAAATGTTATTTACATTCTTATTATCAAAATAATTATTATGAAAATAATTTTCCTCAATATTATGCAAATAATTTTGATAATAATTACGATCATAATTTTTCCCCTTTTAATGAGAATAATTTTTCAAACTTTGATGAAAATAATTTTTCTAATTATAATGAAAACAAATTTTTGGCATTTAATAATTGTTCTCCTAGTTCCGAAGTTGATTATTCTTGGTGGCAAGCTCACCCGGATAATTCTGGGAGCGACGAAGATAAATCTTTAGACACAAATTTTTGTTTTTCTACTTATACTCCGCAGTCTTTGTTCTCTAATTTGGGGGAAATTTCGCAAATTCATATAGATACTACCCCCCAAAATTTAGAGGAAAATATTATTTTGTCTAGACCGGCTTCAGTGAAAAGAGCTATGATGCTCTTGTAGTTTTCGGCGGCGGCTTGGAAGTAATCAAGATCAATATCGAAACCAGAGTTGATCTTGGGAGCCATTTTGTTCAGTGAAAGAGAGAGGAAGAGATGGCTGGACTGAGAAGTGAGAAGGATAAGAGATGCAGAGAGCGTGCAGATTTCTAACTGAAGAGTTTATTTAAGTCAGGTGAAACATCGAAACGAGACACAACTCGAGGTTTATTCGGTACTATAGTAGATGTGACCGAAAATATTTTAGTATTGCCGCTCTTTTTTATGAAGTTGACGTTGCGTCGAGTGGAAGTCGATGTATGCGCCGGTTTTAACACTTTTGACGATGCGTCGATGAAGGAATCGACTTGACTTTTATTTTTCTGAAAATTCTAGGTTTTTCTTGAGAGATTATTAATTCCTAATCCTATGGTTTTCTAAGTCAGCCTTGGACTAATTTTAAACATTATTGAATTGATTATGGCAACATTGTTTGGCAATGTGGCCTGTTTTATTACAGATATAACACATGTTTGTCTTTAGATTATGGTAATTTGAGTTTAAAAAGGGATAGAAGTGTTGATTAGGATAAAATTGTTGTTTAGGATGGAAGTTTAGATTAGGATAGAAGTTTTGATTTGGATAGAAATTTTGATTAGGATGAATGGGTTCTAAATGAGGGTTAAGATAGAAAATTTTTGAAGGATAGATATGTCCTGAATTTATGTTACTATGAGAATTTATGCATCAATAGGTATTCGACGTATGTTGAGAGTAGCGTCGATTTATATTCGGTGCTTTCTCTAGATTGTGTCGATCTGGAATCGATGCATGGAAGTAGTTGCGTCGATTATAAGTCGATGCAATTTTATTCATGCATTGATTTGAGGTCAAAGTTTCTGAGAGATTGCGTCGAGTAAAGTTCGACGTACTATCATTCATGCGTCGATATGAAGTCGACGCAAATGTGTCTTTATAAATTTTATTTTTCCCTTTTTCTGGTGGGAGATTTATTTCTTTATGAATTGTTTCTTTTGGCCTAGTTGCCTTCTCAGAATGAGTTTGTTCGTCTTCTTCTAAATGGTATGATGATGGTTCATCAAAATGGTTTGTCTCCTTAAGGGTGAAGTTTTCTTTATTTTGTGAGTCTTCTTGTAAGTTTGTTGATTTGATGGGTTTAGTAAATTTAACAGGGCTCATCCAAGCAGGTTTGGTAGATGGTATTGAACTGGTTGAAGGATCAGCCCCTAGCCCCAGATTCTTATGTCTTATTATTTGTTTTTCAGTGATTTCTTTAAGTGTTTGGCTTCTGACTTTTATAGATTCTTCAAAAGCTTTTGTCTGGGATACCTTATTCTAAAGGAGTTGATTTTCTATTTTATCACTTTTTATTTCCTTTTCAGTTTTATAGATTTTACACCTTAGTTCGTAATTTTTTGAACATGTATCCTCTATATTTCTCATATTAATTTCTTTTAGATCCTTAATTTCTTGTTTAGCTTTTAGTTGATCTAAACAAAATCCTTTAAAATCATTTTTGAAATCATCACATAGAAAATCTATTTCATCAAAAATGCTTACCTCATCCTTATCCTCAGATTCCTCTATGAGAATAAGGCTATTTGCTTTTGTTGTTGAATTTTCTTTTTCATCTTCAGAAGAGATTCTTCCTTCTGATCCTGTTTCACTCCATTATTTAGTAGCATATTCTTCCTTTGAGCTTTCAAGAGCCATTAAGCATAGGTCTTCTTGCTTAGGCTCTTCATTGTCACTTTTAGATGGGGTGCTGTCCTCAGAATTTGTTTCACTCCAAGCTTCTGCAATGAAGCCTCTTTCTTTCTTCTTCCCCTTTTTCTTGAGATCTTTCTTTTTCAGATCTTTCTTTTTCTCAGCATTTTCTGGACATTCTGGGGCAATATGTCCAGTTTTCCTGTAGGAATAACAACCAATTTCTTTAGTAGGAGTCTTATCATACCTTGGTTTTGACTCTCTTCTTCTAGACCCATCTGTCCTGACCCATTTCTTGAATCTTCTGGCCAGGAGACTGAATAATTCTTCTTCAGTAACATGGGTTTCTTCTTCTGTTGCTTTTAATGCAATGTTTCTATCTTTTGAAGAGTTTGGAGTGTTTTCTCTTCTTTCCTTCTCTTCTCTGGTTTTCAGTAGTTGCTCATAGGATTTAAGTTTTCCTAAGAGGGCATCTGTTGAGATTTCCTTTTGTCCTCTTGTATCTCTTATTGCCCATATTCTTGAGTCCCATGAACTTGGGAGACTCATTAATAATTTGTGATTGATCTCTGTGAGAGAGATCTCTCTATCCAAGTTCCTTAATTGATTGATGATCAGACTGAATCTGTCATACATCTCAGATATGCTTTCTTCATTCTTCTTTTGAAAGTTCTCATATTGAGAGATCAATAGAGCCTTCCTATCTTTCCTTTCATCAGCACTTCCTTCTACTATCTTTGTAAGAGCCTCCCAGATTTCTTTGGCTGATTCACAGTCAACCACCTTTTGAAAGATTTCATCTGAGAGGGTTGAGACAAGAATGTTTACAGCTTTTGCATCACATGCTCTTGCCTTCTTCTCATCATCTGTCCACTCAGCTCTTGGGACAAGTGTTTGAGTCACTTTACCACATGAGTCCTTTTTATAAGGCTTGGGAGGACCTGTCAAAATAACATTAAACAATTCTTCATCAATAGAATTCATATAGATCCTAATTCTTGTTTTCCAAACTGCAAACTTTTCAAGATTGCACATTGGTGGTCTGGTGGAAGCATAACCTTTGATTTGTGCCATAAAAAAAATTTAGAAATATATATATATATGAGGTAGGATCTTTTTGATCAAGGAGTTACCCCTTTCTGATCAACCTGGCTCTGATACCAATTGAAAGTGCACAGTTTACCTCACTAGAATTCTCTAGAGGTGGGGTGAATAGAGATTTTAAAATATTTTGTGCAAAGTTAACAAATATATATGTGTAATATTCACATATATAAGCTTCCTACACACCAACAAGAATTAAGCAAATAAAGAAAGAAATAGCACAAAGAAAATCACAGCACAACACAAAGAAATATAGTGGTTCCCCAAACTTTGGGTAGTCCACTCTTCTACCCCCTTGGTAGGAATTCACTATCTTGCACTGAGTCTTTTGTTAAGGAGACTCTTAGAACCAGCCTGAGTCTTTTGATAAGGAGACTCTTAGAACCACTACAACTGGATTTTTTGAAGAGAGATTCTTAAAACTCTTTTACACAATTGAAATTTGAAAGAAGGATATGAATGAGAAGAAGAAGAAGAATAAGAACAAGAAGAAGAACAAGAATAAGAAACAATTTATGCAAGAAGGAATCTTCTTACTAGCAAGAAGATTAGAAGCACAAGTATAGTGAATGTAATCTCTCTTCTATAGTGAGAAGAAGATTGTAGGCCTTTCTCTCTTTCAGTGAGAGCTTTCAGAAATTTGCAGCAGTATGACTTCATAAGGTAGTAGAAGAAGAAGAAGGCTTTTTCTTGCTGCAGCACTCTTTCACTTTTCTCAATTTTCTCTTTCTTTCTTGGGAGTTTTTCCTCTTTTTCAGAAATGGACTGGATCACTTCTTGCTATTCTTTGTCGACCTCCTTCTGTATTTATAGCTCTGTTTATTCAAAAATATTGCTATAGGAGAATAATCAATTAGCAGTCAGAGAAATAGTAAGAGAGAAAAGTTTCCATAATCATTATATCTGTAGAAGGAAAGAGATCATTCAATTTTCAAATAATGTCCATCATAATCTTAATCAAATTAGCCAAGAATCATTTAGAAGGAAAGACTGATTCAGAATGGCTAGAAAAGAATAATATAATTCCATAAAATTCAGATCTACAGAAAGAAGGAAAGAGATCTGGCGAGTTTTTGAATTTGTCATAGAAATCGACGTGCGTCGATTACTATTCGACGTAAGCGTCGATTTCATCCTGGCTAGAAGTCGAGAAGAAAATATGGAAGGAGCGTCGACTGAGGTGCGTTGACTTTTCTGGGTGCGTCGACTAGAAATCAGAGTTACATCAACTTTGGTTACGTCGAATTGTGTTTAGAGTTACTTCGACTCAGTATGAGGGATGCGTTGACTACACTTCGACGTTGCGTCGATTACTATTCTACGCATATTTTACTTAAACTAATTTTTCACTCTGAGAAATCATTTTCTACACATTTCTAGGGGTTAAGATAAATCATTTCCCCAACACATGATTCATAAGAATCACGAAGGAGAGAAGAACAAAACACCAAAAAGCAAAACTGGTGGCTTGACAAAGCAGACACCGCACAGACCGCTCGACTTCAGAGATCGCCCGGCTAGACCTGAGATCACGCGAACAGAAAACAGACAGACCGCCTGCACTGCAAGACCGCCACCTCAGACCGCACGAACTGAAGCTTATTGCATTGAACAAAGAACTGAAGCTATCGCCAGACCGAAACTCAGATCGCCTGACCACTGAAGGTCGCCTAATCACCGAGTTCGCTGCGAACAGCACAAGAGCCAGATCGCAGACAAGCCGCTGCCGACCTGATATCCAAGCCGCTGGGAAATTACCAAGGAAGGAGACCGCAACCTGCTAACCGCAAACCTGCGAACACAACAAATAGTCAACTCACTTCCGAGACCGCCCGACCTCAAAGTTGAGACCGCACGTATTAACCCAGGCTCTAGTTCTTACAGTTCTCGTTATGAATGACGGGCCATGCACCCCTATTTATAGGCGGGTAGACGGATGTCGTCACCGCACAAACTGGGATTCAGTCACCACTCGTCAGATCGCCAGCGGTCTCATAAGGCAGACCGTGCGATCAGACCACTTGGACAACCTTCCGTCCAAGACCGTAGAACAGCAGGCAGATCGCGCAGAAGTCGCGCGAACAAGAGACTGCGCATAAGCTGCGCGGACACAAGTGTACTCCTTCCTTAGACCACCAGGAGAAAACCAGAACCGTCTGGCTGACTTTAGATAAGTCGCCAGATCGCCAATACAGGCCGCCCGGACAGGCGGTCATATAAGAACAAACCACCCGGTCTTCCAACAAAGAAGACATGCCAACCAGCAGACCAACTCGGGAACATACCGCAGCAATCAAGAACAGACCGGCAGAACCAGCAGACCGCCAGAACAGACCGGCGGAGCCAGACCGGCAGTACCAGACCGGCAGAATACAAACACAGACCGCGCGGTCTCGGCGGTCACCCAAAAACAGACCGCCCAGTCACCTCCACTTCACTTCAAAATTTCAACACTCCCCCTTGAAGTGGGAAGTGGAGACTATCCCGAGTAAACTCCGCAACTATGTAAACAGTCCCTTCGCCAGCGGCTTTGTGAAGATGTTTGCGACATTGTCCGCACTCCGAACATGCTCGACCATTAAGCGATCCTCCCAACACCTTTTCACGAATGAAATGGTGCTCAATCTCAATATGCTTGGTCCTCGCATGACAGACTGGATTATTAACCAGCTTGAGAGCACTCTCATTGTCCCCGCGTAGCATAGTGGGACCTCGAACCTCCTCATGAACGTCCTCCACCAACCTCCTGAGCCAAACGTCTTCCTGAGCTGCCAATGCCGAAGCCTTGTATTCCGCTTCTGTGGTGGATACGGACACCGAGTCCTGCTTTTTGCTGCACCATGAGATAGCCATGTGGCCCATCATAAAGACATAACCAGACGTTGATCTCCGATCATCCACATCTCCCCCATAATCAGCATCCATGTATCCATGCAACTCCAAGCTTGACCCTCTCCTAAATAGGAGACCCAAATCAGAGGTCGACTTCACATATTTCAGAATCCCTTTTGCCGCCAGAAGATAAGGCTTCTGTGGCTCCACCATGTACCGACTCACTTTGCCAACTGCATAAGCAATATCAGGCCTCGTGATGGTCAAGTAAATCAAGCTCCCAACCAGAGCTCGGAACACCAATGGATCAGATAGAAATCTTCCCTCATCCTTCCGAAGTTTATGATGTTGTTCTAGAGGTATAGAGCTGCTCTTCCCTTCTTCCATGCCGAATCGTTGAACGATCCGCTCCGCATATACTTCCTGAGAAATGAGCACTCCGCTCTCCCACCTCTGGACCTCGAGTCCAAGGAAATGGTGAAGCTCCCCCAGATCCTTCATCTCGAACCTGATAGCAAGCTCAGCTCTCAGCCTTGCTACCACCTCCTTCAAGTTCCCGGTGACAATCATGTCATCCACATACAGCAGCACAATAACCCGAAGCACCCCCTCCTTTTTGACGAACAAGCTAGAATCAGAGTCTGAAGCAAAGAACTCGCAGAGTAGAAGATACTCTGCGATCTTCCCATACCACGCCCGAGGCGCTTGCTTCAACCCATATAAGGCCTTCTTTAGTTTGCAGACGTAGTCCGGACGATCCTCCGAGATGAAACCCGGCGGCTGGATCATGAAGATATCCTTGTCAATATCTCCGTATAAGAAAGCATTCTTCACATCGAGCTGCCAAATCTCCCATCCACAAGATGCCGCCAAAGCAATAACAAATCGGACCGAAGTCATCTTTGCCACTAGACTAAATGTCTCATCATAATCTTCACCATACTGCTGTGAGAACCCGCGAGCTACAAGGCGAGTCTTGTATCGCTCGATCATACCGTCAGCTTTCTTCTTGAGTTTATAAACCCATTTGCATATCACAGGGGCAATGCCCTTGGGCCTGGGCACTAGAGACCAAGTCTCATTCTTCTTGAGAGCATCCATCTCCTCTTGCATAACAATGTCCCACTGCTTCACGCCTTTGTCCTTCTCAAAGATCGACGGCTCCCTCTCATCCAAGGGACTAACGAAGAAACAAGAGACGAAGCTAACCATGTTTCCTCCTGTGTATCGATTCGGTGGCTTGATAGTCCTCTTCGACCTCCTAAGAGGTTGAACCGGACTAGCCACCTCCTCAGCTGCTTCTTCTGTTCTAGCTCCTCTTCCAGATGAACTTGGAGTATCGCTCCCCTGCTTCCAGAACCTGAAGCCTCCATCTCAGAGCTCAACACAACAGAAGCTCGTGGAGAAACACGCAACTCCACTTGAAGATTTTCTGCATCCTTCCCTTCTTCGTCAACCCTGTTCTTGTTGAAAATGTTGAAGTGAGAGTTTTTGTGAAGTTGGCGGTCTAGGGGGGAGACAGCGCGGTTTGGTCTAACCGCATGGTCTTGCGGTCTCTTCTGGCCGTTTGACCTCTTTAGTCTAGCCGCGGGCTACTCGGTGTGATCACCATTCTTCAATCCAAGGGTGTCGAGGTGAGGCCGCGCGGTCTGGTTATCTGACCGCGTGGCGGAGCAGGTTTCTACCTGGTAAGGAAGGCGCGCAGTATGGTGCTCGTGACCACGTGGTGCGGGCAGCCGGTCTGAAGGATGTCCGGGTTCTTTGTGGTGCGCGCGAACTAAGGTCATCTTAGTCGCGCGGTCTTTGAGTTGTGTTCGCATGGATGGTCCTTCCGCGATCAGCTGGCATATGCAGTCACATGTGTTTGATCGACTTGGCTGGCTGTGCCTTAGTCGGTCTGGTGTGTTCGCTGTCTCTGGAGGAGGTCGGGTGGCGAACATAGGTGGTGAGCGACATGACCGGGCGAGTTGTCATGTTCGCGTGGCTTCTGTTGAAGTCGGCGAGCGCACTAAGCAGGAGGTTCTTTTGCTGGTCGCACGGGTTGACCGGTCTGGTCGCGCGATCAAGGGGTGGTGATCCTATCTCATAGGGTAGTGACTGGATCAGGTCGCCTGCCTATAAATAGGAGCCACTATAGCAGCAAATATATAGCACCAAGTGTAAGCTGAGCTCGCGACCTGTTCTTGCGGTTTGTTTTTGTAACCGACCGGTGTTAAAAATTTGATTTGAACCATTTAGAAGTAAGCAGGAGTTGCATCAACTGAGTTAAAGCCAATCAACCACAATGCCACACAACAACACAAGAGACTTTATTGAATCACAAACTTTATTTACAGTGCGATACATACACGGAGAGACATGATTCATAAGAATCGCGGAGACGAGAAGAACAAAACACACCAAAACAAATCTGGCGGCTAGACAAGCTGAGACCGCACAGACCGCTCGACTCCAGAAGTCGCCCGGCTTGACCTGAGACCGCGCGAATAGGAAACAGACAAACCGCCTGCACTGCAAGACCGCCACCTCAGACCGCACAAACTGGAGCTTTATTGGAACGAAGAACTGAAGCTGTCGCCAGACCGCAACTCAGATCGCCTAACCGCTGAAGCTCACCTGATCAATGAGCTCGCTGCGAACAGCACAAGAACGAACATAAACCAGTTCGCAGACAGACCGGTGCCGAACTGTTTATTCAAGCCACTGGGAATCACGAAGGAAGGAGACCGCAACCAGCTGACCGCAAACCTGCGAACACAACAAACAGTCAACTCGCTTCTGAAACCGCCCGACCTCAAAGTGAGACTGCACGAATTAACCCAGGCTCAGTTCTTACAGTTCTCGTTATGAATGACGGGCCATGCACCCCTATTTATAGGCGGGTAGATGGATTTCATCACTGCACAAACCGGGATACATTCACCACCCGTCAGATCGCCAGCGGTCTCATAAGGCAGACCGCGCGATCAGAACACTTGGACGACCATCCGACCCAGACCGCATAACAGCAGGCATATCGAGCACAAGTCGCGCGAACACGAGACCACGTGCAAGCTGCGCGGGCACAAGATCGCTCCTTCCTTAGATCACCAGAAGCAAACAAGAACCATCTGGCTGACATAGAACAAGTCACCAGATCGCCAAGCACAAACCACCTAGACAGGCGGTCACACATAAGAACAGACCACCCGGTCTTCCAACAAAGAAGACAGGCTAACCAGCAGACCAACTCGGGAATAGACCGTGGCTACAAAGAACAAACTGGCAAAACCAGCAGTCCACCAGAACAGACCGACAGAGCCAGACCGGCAGAATATAATCACAAACCGCGCGGTCTCGGCGGTCACCCAAAAATAGACCGCCCGGTCACCTCCACTTCACTTCAAAATTTCAACACTCCCCCTTGAAGTGGGATGTGGAGAATAGCCCGAGTAAACTCTGCAACCATGTAAACGGTCCCTTTGCCAGTGGCTTTGTGAAGATGTCTGCGACATTATCCGCACTCCGAACATGCTCGACCATAAGAGATCCTCCCAACACCTTTTCACGAATGAAATGGTGCTCAATCTCAATATGCTTGGTCCTCGCGTGACAGACTAGATTATTAACCAGCTTGAGAGCACTCTCATTGTCCCCGCATAGCATAGTGGGACCTCGAACCTCCTCATGAACGTCCTCCACCAACCTCCTTAGCCAAACGGCTTCCTGAGCTGCCAAGGCCAAAGCCTTGTATTCCGCTTCTGTGGTAGATACGGACACCGAGTCCTGCTTTTTGCTGCACCAAGAGATAGCTGTGGGGCCCGTCATAAAGACATAACCAGACGTTGATATCTGATCATCCACGTCTCCCCCGTAGTCAGCGTCCATGTATCAATGCAACTCCAAGCTTGACCCTCTCCTAAACAGGAGACCCAAATTAGAGGTCGACTTCACATATTTCAGAATTCCTTTTGCCGCCAAAAGACGAGGCTTCCGTGGCTCCACCATGTACCGACTCACTTTGCCAACTGCATAAGCAATATCAGGCCTTGTGATGGTCAAGTAAATCAAGCTCCCAACTAGAGCTCGGAACACCAATGGATCAGATAGAACTCTTCCCTCATCCTTCCGAAGTTTATGATATTGTTCCAGAGGTATAGAGCCGCTCTTCCCTTCTTCCATGCCAAATCGTTGAACGATCCACTCTGCATATCCTTCCTGAGAAATGAGCACTCCGCTCTCCCGCCTCTGGACCTCAAGTCCAAGGAAATGGTGAAGCTCCCCCAGATCCTTCATCTCGAACCTGATAGCAAGCTCAGCTCTCAGCCTTGCTACCGCCTCCTTCGAGTTCCCGGTGACAATCATGTCATCCACATATAGCAGCACAATAACCCAAAGCGCCCCCTCCTTCTTGACGAACAAACTAGAATCAGAGTCTGAAGCAAAGAACCCGCAGAATATAAGATACTCCGCGATCTTCCCATACCACGCCCGAGGCGCTTGCTTCAACCCATATAAGTGATGAGTCCCAAATATATACATATTTATGGACTCATCTGGGCCGATTTTCTAGTCTATGCACTTCACTTTAGACATGTTTTCACTCATATTTGGCACTCCATGCTAAGTGCACCTCTAGGCCCGTTTTTGGTGTTATTTCATGTTCTTCATTTTTAGTAGTTTTCATGGATTGTTAAGTGCCACTTTCAGTGGCTGGATTCGTGGTTGTGCTGGAACAGGAGTCGTGCGGGTGTTCCCGGTACAATTCTGTACAGGAACACTGCGCACGATCACTGTTTCTATTGCGCACGACCACTGGTCGTGCCCCGCTGATCGTGTGCACTTAACACTATTTTTTGAGTTCTGTCTCGGACAGTGCGCACGACCACCAACGATATTGCGCACGACCACCGGTCGTGCGCCGCTGTTCGTGCGCACTTAACATCAATTTTATGAGTTCTATTTTGACCAATGCGCACGACCACCTACGATAGTGCGCACGACCACTGGTCATGCGCCACTGGTCGTGCGAACATTCTATTTTATAAATTTCTTACATTACAGGCTCCGCCCAGGCAGGCGCATGATCACAGGATTCCAACGCGCACTGTTTATTCTAGCGCCTATAAATATTCCTGCTCGCAAATTAGGTTGGATGCTCCGCATTTTCTTTCGCCAGTCCGCCGTTTCCTGCTCCAGAGCGCCTGATTTTGCCCCTCCATCGCCGCCCACCATCGGGAGGTGCTCCGAGCTTGTTCTTCACGCCATTCTTGAGCCGGAGCTTCCTCTCGGCCTCCTCCTTCATCCTAGAGCTTCAAGGAAGGTTTAGCCGCCATCGCCATCAAGCAAGAGGAAGTTTGCAACCTCTACCGGATCGTGACACGAAGAAGACGGGCTCATTGGAGAGTAGTGACAGCTCTCTCTACCCCGGACATAGTTGCGGACCGAGCTTGGACGCGGATTGACAACCCGACGATTCCAACCGTGAATCTACAACGAGACTTCGGATTAGGTCGATTTCTTGCCTTGTTCTTCTCTTATTGATGTGTTTATAGCTAGATCTCTCATGTAATGTTGATGAACACTATGAATCGTGCTTGTAATCTTAATTTCATGTCTATGTGAAGTTATATTTTGTTCATATGTGTACGAGGTGCGCCACCATCTATCCTCCATCCCGCCATCACGTTCGGTGCCGCACTAGCAATTGCTAGTGGCGTGCTTGTCGAAGAGGTGCTTGCGACCCTCATTCCGTTAGCCTTCTCATCCATCCGCCTACCGAAGTGTGGCATCGCGGCCCGTGTAATCCATCCCGCCTAACGAAGCAGCGCGCTCAAGGCCTGCATAGTTCGATTCCGCTAGCCTACTCGTCCATCCGCCCAACGAAGTAGTGCGCTCAAGGCCTACGTAGTCTTCCATCCCGCCGAGCGAAGCTTTGCATAGCGGCATTGCATAGGAGTAGTTGTAATATTTTATTTTATTATTCACAAACCAAATCCCTTTTGTCCGCACTCCACCTATCGTTGGACTTCGATTTCAAGTCCTTCCTCGAACGTTAACTCCACCTTACTGTGTTCCTTGAGAGATTCGATACGCGGGGATTACTCCTCATTTTATATTACTTGAACGATCGGTACACTACCGTTTCGTGCCGCAGTCTTACTACCGCCTATAGCGGTGTGCTAAGATTTGCGCCATCATGTTTTTGGCGCCGTTGCAGGGGAACACAGTCGTGTGAGTTTTTTGGAGAGGGAAAACTTGAGAGAGAAGCCCTTCCTTTTGTAATAGTATTTTTTTGTTTAATTTCTTTTTATTCCATTTTCCTGTTTTAATTAGGTTGCTTTAGTAATTTTTGTTAGGTGTGGTATTTCGCACAATAGTGTTCTTCTATTTGAATCATTTTATCTTCGCACTATGTGGGCACATCTTAATATCCGTTGCCGTTGGTGTGGAGCTACCTCCCACTCTAGTGATGAATGCCCTACGGAGAATGGTGGGCATAATTCTTCACGCCCAGCATATAGAGCATCGACTTCGTCTGATACTCCATATGGTGTGCGTAAGTCTTATGGCTACTCTGCTGAGCCTTTACCGTCTTACTTCTTTTCGGCTTCTGCACCCGCTGTGCCAAAGAAGCCCGCTAGGCAGTGCCAGTTTTGTCGGAGCACAGATCATGCCCTGAAGGATTGTACTGCTTTTCGTCGCCAATTGGATGAGGATGACGAGCCGGATATCCGGATCGTCCCAAATCCTAACTCTGGCGGCACACCTTCAACATCCGGTTTTGTGTCTTTGCCACCTTCACATCTTGAAGGGTATGGCGTTGACACAGTCACCAGATGTGTGGCTGATCTGGGCACCGACATTGCTGAGCCTATTCTCCCAGTGCATCCACCACCCCTAGTGGATTCGATTCTTTGTGAGGAATCGGTGCTCGACTTTTATCCGAGCACTATTCCTCTCCCTGTTGTGCATACTACACTCGTCTCTGACGACATTGTTGATGATGTGTCGCAAGAAGAGGCTGGTGACTTTAGTGTCATGCCTGTTCCTATGGAGGAGGAGGTTGGGTTTTTCTAGAACCATACATCAAATGTAGGCGCAGCGGAAATGAAGAGAAACAACCCAAAAAGACTTGGATCGGCCATGAATATTGAATCAAGAAGTTAATAAAATGCTCGGTATGAAATTACCTTTGCGGGATTGGATCAAATCCAACCAAGATGCTCCAAGAAGAAGAGTCTTGTCGTGGGCTATGCGAGAGTCTTCACGGAATGATGTCCGCGACTCTACAAAGATCCACACGAACAAGGGAGAAGGACGACTGCACCTTGTACTTCCACGAACTGCTAGGTTCGCTCCAGGAAGAACACACACGACGACGATCGCCGAAGAGGAGGTCAGCGGAGGCAATTTAGGGCGGCGGAACACTTCCGTCTAGGGTTCGGGCGAGAGCGGAACACTTCCGTCGGCTTTTGTTTTCGTAAGTCATGAGAACCCTAAAAGAAGTTCTATTTATACCCAAAGGATAAACAGCTTCTAGAGGGATCGCTATCCGCAGACCACACACAGCATAATAGGGGCTTCTGTTACAATTCATCGGGATTTCACGAATCAGCATTCGTCGAGTTTACACGGGACAATCCGACGAATTCCGACGAATCCAATCAGACGGCAACATTTGTCGAGTGAAGGGTCTCTGTGACAATTCGTCGAGATTCCACGGAAAGATCCGACGAATCCGATGAATCCAATCAGACAGCAACATTTGCCGAGTGAAGGGTCTCTGTGATAATTCGTCGAGATTCCACGGAATGATCCGACGAATCTGACGAATCCGACGAATCCGACGAATCCGACGAATCATATCCGACGAATTCCGACGAATCCGACAAGTCATATCCGACGAATTCAGGCAGCAACAATTGCTGGACTTCCCCATTCTATTATGATGATTGGTAACCTTTACCAACACAGTCAATCTTCCATCTTCTCCACATGCTCTTATGTGCGACCCTGCGGGCTCATATCGCGTTGGCAGTGACATTACATGTTTGACCACTTCTAGATCACAATGGTAACTCCAACAGTCTCCCACTTGATCTTGAAAGTATCAAGCAAAAACCTCACAAACAATGAGCGGCTTCTAGCAATGCATCATTGCTCCCCAAGCAATAAGAGTTCATAACTCATAAGCCTTTATGACCAATGTTCCAGCGTTGTCTTTGTCCCTTTGTCCCTTACATCCGAAAAGAACTAGAGGCATGGACCGTGTCACCCTCATAATAGCTCAAACCAAGTTTCTTGATCTAGAACGGACTTCCAGAGAATGGTGAGCTCAATATCACATATTGACTCAACCAAGCATGGCAATGCATTTCTCAGTCCAATTCCATCAAGGGGCCCATGGATGCAACTCCTGTTATATAGGAGGACAAATCCCATATCTGCTCACACCCAAACACCCAAATGATTCATAATGTACCCAACGACCACCCTTATCATCAACCTTCTTCAAGGAAGACTTTAGATGACATCAAAGCACGCTCTTCCTCACTCGATGAATGCTGTGACTTCAGGTCAAAGGACCACAACACCATTGTCAAATGAGACCTACTTGTGACACTTTTAAGTAACAATCCACAAATTAGTCTCAGGTTGGGTCTGTCCAGTACAACTTGTTCACTAACAAGTACCCACGTGATGACTTGATATCACAATATCATGACCTGTGAGAACCGGTCATCAGTCAACACACATGCTAGTCTTAACGTATCATCATCACCCTTTGCTTCTACGATGATACCTCGACTAGGGACCTTTTAAGAATGAAGCTTCGAAATCATAGGCTCTCACATTCAAGTCACGTACTTGATGTCCTATGGAAGCGAACATTCTAAGGGTATTTATCACGAATTTTATTCTATCATATAGAAACAGTATATCGTAATAAAAGAACTTGCCATTAATTGTAAAAGGAAATCATTGGTACACAATTCATCATATGAATAAATATTAAACAGCCAACAGAATATTTATTTTACATGCAACCCACAAGACTCCCACTAGAGTTGATCACTCAGGTATCGTATACCCATTGATCTAGTATGACCATCATGCTTTCTCTGCGCGAGAGGCTTTGTCAGTGGATCTGCAATATTGTCCTCAGTCGGCACTCTGCAAATGTTCACATCTCCTCGTTCGACAATCTCACGAATAAGATGGAACCGCCAAAGTATGTGCTTGGAGCGCTGATGGGATCTAGGTTCTTTAGATTGTGCAATTGCACCATTGTTATCACAGTAGAGAACTACGAGACCAACAATGCTAGGAACTACATCTAGCTCGCCGATGAATTTCCTAATCCATACAGCCTCCTTTGCTGCGTTTGCCGCAGCGATATACTCGGCCTCAGTTGTAGAATCAGCAACTGTCTCTTGCTTGGAACTCTTCCAGCTCACAGCTCCTCCATTCAGGCAAAACACAAACCCTGACTGAGACTTCGAATCATCCCTATCAGTTTGGAAGCTGGCATCCGTGTAACCATTTACAACGAGCTCTTCCTTTACACCATACACCAAGAACACATACTTAGTCCTTCTCAAGTACTTCAGGATATTCTTTACGGCTATCCAGTGACATTCACCAGGATCAGACTGATACCTGCTAGTCATGCTCAAAGCAAAAGAGACATCGGGTCGAGTACATAACATTGCATACATGATTGACCCAATTGCCGAAGCATATGGAATCAACTTCATGCGGTCCTTATCTTCACAAGATTTTGGACACTGGTCCTTAGAGAGATTTACACCATGAGACATGGGCAAAAATCCTTTCTTGGACTCAAGCATGTTGAACCGCTTCAACACCTTCTCAATGTACGTACTCTGGGTCAAACCCAGCAACTTCTTCGATCTATCTCTATAGATCTTAATACCGAGTATGTAAGTCGCTTCACCCAAGTCCTTCATAGAAAAGCAGTTCCCTAGGTTGTTCTTAACAACTTTCAGGGTAGGTATGTCATTCCCGATCAACAGTATGTCATCTACATACAATATCAGGAAGACAACAATGCTCCCACTGATTCGCTTGTAAACACACGGTTCATCCTCGTTCTTGACAAAACCAAACTCTTTGATCTTCTCATAAAAATGAAGATTCCAACTTCTAGAGGCCTGTTTCAATCCATAGATGGACCTATTCAGCTTGCATATTTTAGTGGCTTCATTTGGGGATACAAAACCCTCGGGTTGTGTCATGTACACTTCCTCGAGGAGGTTTCCATTTAGGAAAGCCGTTTTGACATCCATCTGCCAGATCTCGTAGTCATAATACGCAGAAATAGCAAGCAATATCCTAATGGACTTTACCATGGCAACAGGGGAAAAGGTCTCATCATAGTCAACACCATGAATTTGCTTGAAACCCTTAGCCAACAGTCGCCCTTTGAATGTCTGTACATTCCCATCCATGTCGGTCTTCTTCTTGAAAACCCACTTGCACCCTATGGGTCGTACCCCTTCAGGTGGTTCCACCAAGTTCCAAACTTGGTTTGTATACATGGAGTCCATTTCGGATTTCATAGCCTCAAGCCATTTATCCGAGTCCGGTCCATTCATAGCCTCTTGGTAGGTCGCTGGTTCATCATCATGATCCATAAGCAACACATTACCTATTTGAGACATGAGAAATCCATATATCTCAGGCTCAAATCTTGGTCTACCAGATCTACGTAGGACTTGTGTCTCTTGAGCAGGTTCTCTAGCTACAACATCTTGTAGTCCTGGCTCAGAATCCAATTCTGGTTCATTCACTACTTGTGGTTCTTGAACTTCTTCAAGTTCTACCTTTTGCGTCTTTCTTGACAAGAACTCTTTCTCCAAGAAGACACCCGTCCTTGCGACAAACACTTTGCCCTCAGACGGTAGGTAAAAGTAATATCCTTTCGTTTCCTTAGGATATCCCACCAGATAACATTTATCTGATTTGGGTTCCAGCTTGTCAGGCATTTGACGTCGTACGTATGCCTCACAGCCCCAAATTTTAATGAATGACATACTAGGACGCTTCCCAGTCCATATCTCATATGATGTCTTTAGAACCGTTTTTGTCGGAGCGCGATTCAGTGTCATTGCAGCAGTCTCTAAAGCAAAACCCCAAAAGGAAACAGGCAAGTCTGCATGACTCATCATCGACCGTACCATGTCTAACAGAGTACGATTTCTCCTTTCAGACACACCATTATGCTGCGGTGTCCTAGGTGGAGTGAGCTGTGATACAATACCACACTCTTTCAGATGATCACGGAACTCATGACTCAGGTATTCGCCACCTCGATCAGATCGGAGTGCTTTAACCTTTTTACCCAATTGGTTCTCCACTTCATTTTTAAACTCGTTGAACTTTTCAAAAATTTCGGATTTGCACTTCATAAGATACACATATCCGTATCTACTGAAATCATCAGTAAATGTAACGAAGTAGAAATACCCACCTCTAGCAATAGAACTCATGGGTCCGCATACATCACTATGTACAACACCCAAGAGATCCTCAGCCCTCTCAGTATAACCAGTGAAAGGGGCTTTAGTCATCTTGCCTAACAAACAAGACTCGCATCGCTCAAATGATTCATAATCAAATGAGTCCAATAGTCCATCTTTATGGAGCTTGGATATGCGCTTCTCGTTTATATGGCCCAAACGACAATGCCAGAGATATGTAGGATTTGAGTCATTTGTTCTTAGTCTTTTATTATTATCTACATTATAGATCGGATGGTCTAGGTTCAAAACATAAAGACCATTAAACAATTGAGCTACAGCATAACAAACATCATTCTTAAATATTGAACAACAATTGTTCTTAATTATAAAAGAAAATCCAATCATGTCTAAGCATGAAATGGATATAATGTTTCTAGTTATGGCCGGAACATAATAACAATTATCAAGTTCTATTACAAGCCCACTGGCAAAGAAAGACGGTAAACCCCTACGGCTACAGCAGCAACTCTTGCTCCATTGCCGACGCGCAGGTCCACCTCTCCTTTACTCAGCAATCTCCTCCTTCCCAGTTCCTGCACATTTGTACAAATGTGAGAACCACACCCGGTATCCAATACCCAAGATGAAGGAGCAGAAAGGTTTATCTCTATAACGTAAATATTCGAAGCGGAAGTCATACCTCCCTTCATTTTCCGCAGACCGTCAATGTACGAAGGACAATTCCTCCTCCAATGACCAGCCTTGCCACAGTGGTGGCATTTCCCTTCCTTCACGGTGCTTTTCTTTTTCAGCGCAGAAGATTTGGGCTCAAGATGTGACTTAGGTCCCACCTTCGTCTTCTTGAAGCCCTTGGCCTTACCCTTGCCTTTATGTATCAACAATATGGGACTAGCAGTCTTGGCCTTCTTCATGTTTATCTCGGCAGTTCGCAACATACCTAGGAGCTCGGGCAGTGTCTTGTCTATTTCATTCATGTTGTAGTTCAAGACGAACTGCTCATAACTATCCGGCAACGATTGCAGGATAAGATCTGTGGCCAACTCTTGACCCAGAGGAAAACCCAGTCTCTCCAGGTTCTCTATATACCCAATCATCTTGAGTACGTGAGTACCAACTGAGTCTCGAGCTCCCATTTTGCACTGAAATAATGCCTTCGTGACATCGAACCTCTCTTGACGAGCTTGCCCTTGAAACATTTTCTTTAGGTGCTCGTCAATCTCCTTGCACCCCATGTTCTCGTGTTGCTTCTGAAGCTCAGAGTTCATGGTGGCAAGCATAAGGCACTCGACGTCTAAGGCGCCATCGGTATACTTCTTATAAGCATCCTTATCAACACGGGACGAGTTCCCGGTCGGCACCTCGGGGGCTTCTTCTTCCAAGACGTAGAGCTTTCGCTCTTGCCTGAGAACAATTCTCAGGTCCTATACCAGTCCATATAGTTCGTCCCACTAAGCTTGTCCTTCTCAAGGATAGCTCTCAGGGACAAGGTGGAATGTGAACCACTTGCCATGGAATTCTACAAGAATTCATGCAGAATTTAATCAATACCTTAATTTCAAAATACAATTTATTTTAATTTGGACTTCAATTAAATACTCCCACTATTTTATTCAAATTGATAGCCCTCACTATCAATTCGGAGAGTCCATGCGAGCTACTCTCTTAGTGGACAAGATCCGTATTTCACCAACACCATGAGTCCGCTTTGGCGTTCCTCTCATAATGCGGTTATTTAGGTAGGCAACGCTTGCCAATTGCATCCTCATGCAACTCTTGTATGGCTGGTGAATAACTCCTTATTCGCATCCATCATATGGTGCATGCCAACCCTATGCCTCTAGGCACTCAACCTTTGAGGTCACCTAGTTAAGTTAGACCCGATGTCGACAGTGGGATATAACACTTATCCGCTCGCACCCTTACCAAGATAGATTAATGCACCTTGCTTTGGCAAGCCCACACTTCATCGATCGAGGAAGGAAGAGTGTCATCCATCGGAAGGCATCCGAACACTTAATATTTTATGAAGGGATTTTAATTTTTAATAATAAGTTAACACTTAACCATGATCAACATTTGATCAAGTGCACATCAACAGGAAAAACAAGCTTTCTAAAATCCACATGAATCCCTTATGTGCACAACATAAGACTATCAACCTTTGATAGACGAAAGGGCTAAATCTGGACATTTAGAACTCTTCCAAATCTTCAGATTTACATGCATTGGACAAAGGCAAAGACAACTCGACTTAAAGCAGTAGACAAGCTCGTCTCTCATTGTTGGATTCAAAATCCAAAACAATACAAGGGTTCATAAACCACTTGAGGGACGGTTACTGCTAAGGAGACAACAATTTCTAACAATTAGAAATTACCACGAAATCCCAGACGTTCCTGGCGGGGTTCCAAGGGGTCGCGCCCCTGGCGGGGTCTTAGGGGAAGAGCCCCTAACGGGGTCCAAGGGGCAGCGCCCCTGGCGGTGGTCTTAGGGGCAGAGCCCTTGCGGGGTGCGGGGCAGAGCCCCAACCAAATTTTTGAAATCCCACCACCATAAACCACACAAAATCACATAAAATGTGATATTCCAAGAAGAAATCTTGACATTTAGAACGCTTACAAATACCTAGATTTGCACGTACTGGAATAACCTAACTTCTGAAACAACATTCGTGATCACAAACCTACCTCTGATACCACTGTTGGGTTTTTCTAGAACCATACATCAAATGTAGGCACAGCGGAAATGAAGAGAAACAACCCAAAAAGACTTGGATCGGCCATGAATATTGAATCAAGAAGTTAATAAAATGCTAGGTATGAAATTACCTTTGCGGGATTGGATCAAATCCAACCAAGATGCTCCAAGAAGAAGAGTCTTGTCGACGGCTATGCGAGAGTCTTCATGGAATGATGTACGCGACTCTACAGAGATCCACACGAACAAGGGAGAAGGACGACTGCACCTTGTACTTCCACGAACTGCTAGGTTCGCTCCAGGAAGAACACACACGACGACGATCGCCGGAGAGGAGGTCAGCGGAGGCGATTCAGGGCGGCGGAACACTTCCGTCTAGGGTTTGGGCGAGAGCGGAACACTTCCGTCGGCTTTTGTTTTCGTAAGTCATGAGAACCCTAAAAGAAGTTCTATTTATACCCAAAGGATAAACAACTTCTAGAGGGATCGCTATCCGCAGACCACACACAGCATAATAGGGGCTTCTGTTACAATTCGTCGGGATTTCACGAATCAGCATTCGTCGAGTTTACACGGGACAATCCGACGAATTCCGACGAATCCAATCAGACGGCAACATTTGTCGAGTGAAGGGTCTCTGTGACAATTCGTTGAGATTCCACGGAATGATCCGACGAATCCGACGAATCCGACGAATCTAATCAGACAGCAACATTTGCCGAGTGAAGGGTCTCTGTGACAATTCGCCGAGATTCCACGGAATGATCCGACGAATCCGACGAATCCGACGAATCATATCCGACGAATTCCGACGAATCCGACAAGTCATATCCGACGAATTCAGACAACAACAATTGCTGGACTTCCCCATTCTATTATGATGATTGGTAACCTTTACCAACACAGTCAATCTTCCATCTTCTCCACATGCTCTTATGTGCGACCCTGCAGGCTCATATCGCGTTGGCAGTGACATTACATGTTTGACCACTTCTAGATCACAATGGTAACTCCAACAGAGGACAACCTTCCAGGTGAAGAGGAGTTTTCCTCAGCACCGGTGGAGGAATTCGAAATCTCTAGCTTGGCCACTATTGATCCCGCCGAATCTTGTAGCATTGATGACAATGCAAACATTATTTTACATCCCCAACCTGATGGGAGTGAGACCGGGACCACTCCCCCGATTTTTGATTATTTATGTTCTTCGTCTTGTTTATTTCTCGATCCCCCCTCTTCATCCGAGCCTGTGCAGGTTGAGTCTTCACAGGTACCCCAGGAGGATTTGGTGCATATTTCCCAAGTCAATGATGAGAGCATCCTCTTATGTGAGGAGGTTGATTCCCCCTCCGTAGAGGAAGCTCCACTCATTGCCGTTTCCTCCCGCCACCTCCCTGTTGACGACACCTTGCTAGGCAAGGATGTTTTTGGTGAGAATAGTGAGGAGGACTCCTCCTCCACTTCATACTTTCTGCTTCCCCTACCTGTGAAGAGCAGGTATTTTTATTTAGGTAAGGGAGTGATTGTTCTATCACCGTATCGGTACCCGCTACCGACACGGATATTAGGCCAGTTACCTGTACACTTCTCCTTCCATACGCCCATTAGCTACAACCTTTAGTTTTTGAATAAGTCGTGCTGGGATGACAATAACCTCAGTAGTTATCTTACTTTCTCATGCATTTCTTTTTATTCAATCCTGCTTAGTTAGCTGTAGTTTATTTTAGTTTATCTTCTTCTTTTGTTTTTGTGGAGCTGACCCCTGCAGGTATCTTTTCTGGATGGCGGATGCTGCGGCTCATTTTAGCTTACACGCCAATCTTCTGGTGTGCTCATTTCTGAGCACTGGGTACTTTCTTTCCCTAGCCTTTTCTGATTTTCATGTCATATATTTTGTGGATTGTTTAGTTTAAGTTTGAGGGAGAGCAGTTTTTGTACCCACTCACGTGCACTCTTGCATAGCATGCTAGAAGTACTTTTATTTTAGCTTATTGGAAATTGTTGTTCATTTTCATTGCACACCACATCACCCACTTGAGCGTGTACTCGTCTGTATGCGTGCTCTGTAGTGAATTTAATTCTTCTGCTTATGTGGGAAAGTCTAGGTGATGGCTTAGGACTATGTAGCAGAGTAAAATGTTGACTCCAGTAGTGCTCCTAGTCTTGTGCTCGGTTGCATAGAAATTTGTGTAGATTAGACTTCTCTTTATACTTATGGTTTTATATTTTTTTCTATTAGTGTAAATGTTGTTTACTCTACTCAAATGGTGAATCCGGTGGAATCAAACGGTAGCATAGGGATGTGTGTAAATGATCGCTAGACTCGTATTGCTTGAGTCGGGAGAAAGGAGAATCTTTCTCGGTGGCTAGAACTTGCCCCAAGCGATTCTTGAAGCATTGGCATAGGATATTCTAGTGCGTGAGAATGACGTAGGCCATTATTTTGGCCCGGTTGAACCTTTATTTCACGCCTTTCGTCTACCCTTGCTAGCCCCTTTGTGCCTACCCTTTTCTTGATTCAGCTCCACATATATCTCACCAAAGCCTAAAAGCCTAACCTAGTCGCACACCCAAATCTGAGCTTTAGTTGTAGTTTTATTTACATTGTGGGGGGTGTTGATTGTGGTGTTTATTATGTGAATCTGTGGATATGCTCATTTGAAAATTTTGCTGAAAGAAAAAAGACAAGAAAAAGAAGATAGAAAGAAAAAAATGAAAAGGAAAAGAGAAAAAAAGAAAAATGAGTTTTATTGAAAAATCATGTAGAAAAATTATGTATTGGGAGTAGGCGGTGCACACACCTATGTTGCAAAAGTCTAAGTCTGGGGGTGTGGTGCATTTGCATTCGATTTTGGGGCGCGGGTAGTTACTTTTAAAGCTCATTTGGGTTATGTGTTATAAGCCATTTTTTTATCATTGTTTACCTCAGTGTAACCCAAGCCTCAATTAAAACCTAAAGTCCTATTGATTCACGCATTTGAGTCATACCAGTGCCGTGGAGAGAGTGCGAACGGGCAAGCTTATGGTCACCGACATTGATGGATTTCAATGGAGTTGTCCCGAGCCCCGATCTTTGGCAATGCTCGCCTCAGCGTTCAGTTTACTTTCTTCCTATGTACGACCTTATGATTCACCTTGATTCACTTTTTGAGTAAACGTAATATACATCTACGCTCCTAGAAAATTATAAACTAATATGTATAATTAGAAATTTTATCTACTATATTTCTACGCACATGAGCATGCGACTTCGCATGGTACTCCGCTTGATAATTTCTTCGCCAGCATATGTTTTTCCTGTCCGCGGGAGATGGTTTGCTCGGGACGCGCAAACAGTTAAGTCTGGGGGTGTGATGAGTCCCAAATATATAAACATTTATGGACTCATCTGGGCCGATTTTCTAGTCTATGCACTTCACTTTAGACATGTTTTCACTCATATTTGACACTCCATGCTAAGTGCACCTCTAGGCCCGTTTTTGATGTTATTTCATGTTCTTCATTTTTAGTAGTTTTCATGGATTGTTAAGTGCCACTTTCAGTGGCTGGATTCGTGGTTGTGCTGGAACAGGAGTCGTGCGGGTGTTCCCGGTACAATTCTGTACAGGAACACTACGCACGATCACTGTTTCTATTGCGCATGACCACTGGTCATGCACCGCTGA
The DNA here is from genome assembly GCA_033032865.1 of Dactylorhiza incarnata. NCBI lineage: Eukaryota > Viridiplantae > Streptophyta > Magnoliopsida > Asparagales > Orchidaceae > Dactylorhiza > Dactylorhiza incarnata. The sequence continues at coordinate 9,038,872 of JAWHQI010000009.1, read as the reverse complement.
TCGTGTGCACTTAACCTTATTTTTTGAGTTCTGTCTCGGATAGTGCGCACGACCACCAACGATATTGCGCACGACCACCGGTCGTGCGCCGCTGTTCGTGCGCACTTAACATCAATTTTATGAGTTCTGTTTCGACCAATGCGCACGACCACCTACGATAGTGCGCACGACCACTGGTCGTACGCCACTGGTCGTGCGAACATTCTATTTTATAAATTTCTTACATTGCAGGCTCTGCCCAGGCAGGCGCACGATCACAGGATTCCAGCGCGCACGTCCACTGGTCGTGCGCCAATGACCGTGCGCACTATTTATTCCAGCGCCTATAAATATTCCTGCTCGCGAATTAGGTTGGATGCTCCGCATTTTCTTCCGCCAGTCCGCCGTTTCCTGCTCCAGAGCGCCCGATTTCGCCCCTCCATCGCCGCCCACCATCGGGAGGTGCTCCGGGCTTGTTCTTCATGCCATTCTTGAGTCGGAGCTTCCTCTCGGCCTCCTCCTTCATCCTAGAGCTTCAAGGAAGGTTTAGCCGCCATCTCCATCAAGCAAGAGGAAGTTTGCAACCTCTACCGGATCGTGACACGAACAAGATGGGCTCATTGGAGAGTAGTGACAGCTCTCTCTACCCCGGACGTAGTTGCGGACCGAGCTTGGACGCGGATTGACAACCCGGCGATTCCAACCGTGAATCTACAACGAGACTTCGGATTCGGTCGATTTCTTGCCTTGTTCTTATCTTATTGATGTGTTTGTAGCTAGATCTCTCATGTATTGATGATGAGCACTATGAATCGTGCTTGTAATCTTAATTTCATGTCTATGTGAAGTTATATTTTGTTCATATGTGTACGAGGTGCGCCACCATCCATCCTCCATCCCGCCGTCACGTTTGGTGCCGCACTAGCAATTGTTAGTGGCGTGCTTGTCGAAGAGGTGCTTGCGACCCTCATTCCGTTAGCCTACTCGTCCATCCGCCTACCGAAGCGTGGCATCGCGGCCCGTGTAATCCATCCCGCCTAACGAAGCAGTGCGCTCAAGGCCTGCATAGTTCGATTCCGCTAGCCTACTCGTCCATCCGCCCAACGAAGTAGTGCGCTCAAGGCCTACGTAGTCTTCCATCCCGCCGAGCGAAGCTTTGCATAGCGGCATTGCATAGGAGTAGTTATAATATTTTATATTATTATTCACAAACCAAATCCCTTTCGTCTGCACTCCACCTATCGCTGGACTTCGATCTCAAGTCCGTCCTCGAACGTTAACTCCACCTTACTTTGTTCCTTGAGAGATTCGATACTCGGGGATTACTCCTCGTTTTATATTACTTGAACGATCGGTACACTGCCGTTTCGTGCCGCAGTCTTACTACCGCCTATAGCGGTGTGCTAAGATTTGCGCCATCAATAAGGCTTTCTTCAGTTTGCAGACGTAGTCCGGACGATCCTCCGAGATGAAACCCGACGGCTGGATTATGAAGATATCCTTGTCAATCCCTCCGTATAAGAAAGCATTCTTCACATCGAGCTGCCAAATCTCCCATCCACAAGATGCCGCCAAAGCAATAACAAATCAGACCGAAGTCATCTTTGCCACTGGACTAAACATCTCATCATAATCTTCACCATACTGCTGTGAGAACCCACGAGCTACAAGGCGAGCCTTGTTTCGCTCGATCATGCCGTCAGCTTTGTTCTTGAGTTTATAAACCCATTTGCATGTCACAAGGGTAATGCCCTTGGGCCTGGGCACTAGAGACCAAGTCTCATTCTTCTTGAGAGCATCCATCTCCTCTTGCATAGCAATATCCCACTGCTTCACACCTTTCGCTTTCTCAAAGCTCAACGGTTCCCTCTCATCCAAGGGACTAGCGAAGAAACATGAGACGAAGCTCACCATGTTTCCTCCTGTATATCGATCTGGTGGCTTGACAGTCCTCTTCGACCTCCTAAGAGGTTGCTCCTGACAAACCACCTCCTTAGCTGCTTCTTCTGTGCAAGCTCCTCTTCCAGACAAACTTGGATCATCGCTCCCCCTACTTCCAGAACCTGAAGCCTCCATATCATAGCTTGACATAGCTGGAGCTCCTAGTGAAACAGGCAACTCCACTTGAAGACTTCCCACAGCTTTCCCTGCTTCATCAACCCTGCTTTCCGGTAGTTCAACTCCTGAAATCCCCTTGTAGGAAGTCACATCATCGAACACCACATCCCGAGATATCACTGATCTTCGTGTCTCAGGATCCATGCATCTCCATCCTTTCTTCCGCTCATCATACCCAATAAAGACTAGCTTCCTTGCTTTTGCATCTAGCTTTGTCCGAAGAGCATCAGGAATATGCACATAGCAGTTTGACCCGAACACCCGAAGTTGTACAACACTCGGTTTCTCCTTGAACATCAGTTCGTGAGGGGTCTTCATGTTGATAGGACTTAGAGGCATCCTGTTGATGACGTAAGCTGCACAAGAAATTCCGTCCGCCCAAAAGGACTTTGGGATACTCTTGGCATGAATCCAGCATTTGCAAGATTCCGTCAGAGACGGATCTTCCTCTCCCCAATGCCATTCTGCTGTGGAGTAAGGGCACAAGTGAGCTCTCTCCTAATGTCGTGGTTCCTGCAAAAACTTGAGAACTCACCAGAGGTGAACTCCCCACCATTGTCAGTTCTCAATTTTTTCACCCGCAGGCCTAACCGACCTTCCACCAGCTCCTTGAACTCCACAAACTTTGCAAAGGCTTCCGACTTCTCTATCAGAAAATACACCCAGACATATCTGGTGTAATCATCAATCAACACCAACATATATTTGTTGCCTCCAAGGCTTGGTGTGGCAGTCGGTCCCATCAAATCACCGTGAATGCACTCCAATGACGCTTTGCATCTTGTTTGCGATTTATCAAATGGAAGTCGATGAGATATACCAAACTGACATCCAGCACAAACATGACTACCCGCAGGCCTAACCCTGCATCTTGTTTTGCAACGTGGTGGTTAAATGAAGATGTTGGGAGCTTTGTTATATTACTGCTCGCATCGCTAGATGACCAACTGGATGGTCCGGGCCCTTTGGTGTTAATTCCCAAAGCCGCCATCCGGGCTAATGTAGTTCGTCCAACTAGATGGTCCGGGCCCTTTGGTGTTAATTCCCAAAGCCTCCATCCGGGCTAATGTAGTTCGTTCAACTGGATGGTCTGGGCCCTTTGGTGTTAATTCCCAAAGCCGCCATCCGGGCTAAGGTAGTTCGTTCAACTGGATGGTCCAGGCCCTTTGGTGTTAATTCCCAAAGCCGCCATCCGGGCTAATGTAGTTCGTTCAACTGGATGGTCTGGGCCCTTTGGTGTTAATTCCCAAAGCCGCCATCCGGGCTAATGTAGTTCGTTCAACTGGATTGTCTGGGCCCTTTGGTGTTAATTCCCAAAGCCGCCATCCGGGCTAATGTAGTTCGTTCAACTGGATGGTCCGGGCCCTTTGGTGTTAATTCCCAAAGCCGCCATCCGGGCTAATGTAGTTCGTTCAACTGGATGGACCGGGCCCTTTGGTGTTAATTCCCAAAGCCTCCATCCGGGCTAATGTAGTTCGTTCAACTGGATGGTCCGTGCCCTTTGGTGTTAATTCCCAAGGCCGCCATTCGGGCTATTGTTTGGTGTTCATTCCCGAAGCCGCCACCTAGGCTGTGTCAAGCATGTACGTGACCCCATACCTTACCTGGTAGACTACCCGCCTGACTTTGAGGCCGATTTCTTTGAAAGCTAAATTGTTGAATACATTCAAGTGATGACGATAAGGGTGTTGCACGTTATTTGGATAACGATGCCTGAGATTTGAAGAATCAACTTACTCTTGCAAATCTGAAACACATGACTCCTTGAGAGGAGGAATCTGGATTTGGTGCGGGAGCACGAGTGGTAAACTCGTGCGTAACAGGTTCACTGAACCTAGAATGACTCAGATCCAAGGTGCGAAGAATGTTGATCGGTTAAAGTTGAGAGGACGAGTGATAACATCGTGCGTGTTAGGCTCTCTAACCTGACGGCTTTTGACAAAGGTATAGCAAAGTTGATTCGTTGAGGTTGAGAAAACTTGGGATACCAAGTGCGTGGAGTATGACGAGAGCACACCGGGGAGAAATTGAGGTGAGGTGGGAAGGACGAGTTGTGGCCCTCACCTGAGACGGGTAATATTCGGTGTGTGCTCGGAAGAACAATTTTCGTAATCCGATCTTCGGTCCCCATAAGCCCAACTTAAATTTCGGGGATGAAATTGTTTCTTCGTTTATTGGATTTGTAACAACCCGTTTCGCGCTAGACCCATCGGAGACATTTTGACTACCCGATTTTGGGCTTTCCAGTGCGTGCACGATTTTGGATTAATTGGGGAAAAGGATTAACAAATTGTTGATATATATATTTCTGTGATTTCGTTCGACGAACGTCGAAGGAGAGCCTCGTTCGACGAACATCGAAGGGCAGCTCCGTTCGACGAACGTCGAAGGGATAAAGGCGTTCGGCGAAGTAAAGGAGGTTGTGTTCGTCGAAACATTGCTGCAGCCGCGATCGAAGAAGGCTGCCAGCGTTCGACGAAAGTTCGTCGAACGGCGTTCGATGAAAGTTTGTCGAACGGCGTTCGACAAAATATCGTCGAACGGCGTTCGACGAACGACGTTCGACTAATTTGTCGAACGGGAACCGTTCGACTATGTTATAATAGGAGCGGCGTTCGACGAAAATCCCAGCGTTCGACTAAAATGATAGTGCTCGGCTAAAGCTTTGCTGCTCCCGTTCGACTAACGTCGAACGGGAAGCGTTCCACTAAATTCTTGCGCTCGACTAAGTTCGGGCAGCGTACGACGAAATGACTGTTCCCGTTCGACGAATCTGGGTATTTTCGTCTGCTGTTGCCGACAGAGCCTAAATGCTTATTCTTTATGTTTATTTTAGGCTAACAGTGGAATCCTTGTCCAGTAAGAAGCCGGCACCTAACTTTGGATTTCCAATGCTTATTAATGCAAACCCTCTTCTCTCTTAACTCTAGGGCTGAGCATTTATCCCGAGGAAAAATCTTCTGCTTCATCTTCTTCTTCTTCTTCTTCCTCTTCTTCTTCTTCTTCTTCTTCCTCTCCCATCAGGAATTGGATGGGGGAAAACTTTGGAGGAGCAAAAGCTTGGAGGCTTTTGGAGCTTGGCCGACCACCATCCCGGCTTCCATGAAGATCAGCTCTGTCCATGCCTAAAAATCAGGTGACTTCCTCCCCTCTCCCTTGGTGCTAGCCTCTTAGATCACAATAGGAGAGATGAAGGCTCAAGAGAGCTCCTCGTGTGAGCTTTAATGGAGTTTTCTTAGATTGACCACACGGAACTTCAGATTTAGGGCACCGCTTGCCTTGAAGTTCCTTGAAATCATTTCATCTCACCAAGAGGTTGAGATAGGATCTGATTTGGTGCATAGCCGTGGTCTGTGGAGGGAGATCGATGAGAAAATAATGCTCGGGATTGATAAATCGATTAAGGGCTTAGTTCCCTGTTATGGGATTTTATTTATATATGCTCATACTTATATATGATCAATTATAGTTCCCTGCTATGGGATTTCTTATTGGGGAATAGCAGGAGTTTAATTATATGGTTAGAAGGATAGATGAAGTTCTGTATATATGACTTAAATTATGAAATTTTGGTTGGGGAAGATGATAATTAACCCTCTGTTTATTAGGGTTTTTGATCATGTATATTATATGATAAAGAGGATAATAGCCCCTTGCTAAAGAAAGTTTAATTCATAACATTGCACTTGGTAAATAAGGGGTGAAATTGTGCGCGGCTGTGTTCAAGCCAATTTTTGGGCTTCTTCCCACTGGAACTAGGTTCCAGGCTCAACATGAAAGTTGTAGCCCTCGGAAAGAGCTTTCCAACGATAGGTTATCTGTTTTCTGAAGTGAACTGTAGCTGCCTAAAAGTCCAGTCGAGTGGACTGTCCAGAAAGCGGGAAATTGTTTAAGTGCGTGCTGTTTTTGCTGTCCAGGTTTCTGCAGTTGAATTTGGAGCAGATTTTAGGTCGGTTCCAATTGGATCTGGGTTTAGGACTCAACATGAGTGTTGTAGCCCTTGGAGAGAGCTTTCCAAAATGGGGTGGCACATAATTTGGGGTTGAGTAGAACTCCCAGAATCTCAGTTTTGTTATTCAGCGTCATTGTAGTTTGAATTGCGATAAACTTGGGATATCTTTTATAATACTTGTCCGACGCTCTTAATAGTGGTAGAAATCGAATTGATGATATTGTGCTGACCCTTGTTGAATTTCATGAGTTGTGGGAGGGTACTTGTTGTGATTTCGCCAACCGTAGTTCGTTCTCGCTTCGCTCTGGGAATAATAATTAGGAATGCCGACGTGGCTATTGTTTGGAGAAAAATCTATATTCTCCAATTTAATGGGGATGAGTGCCCAGATTTACGTGTCAATTGGGCGGAGCATGGGCGAATGGCATGATGTATGGAATGAGGCATTGCGATGAATAATCGAATAAAGACTTTGACGACATGTTTATAATAATGCGCACATCGATCGATCACCCAGCGAAGAGTGTGGTTTGGTGAAAACCCCTCAAATGCGATAAACATCTCATTGTGATAGAGTGAGCCGTAAATTGAGTGCGAGAGGTGAATGTCGATGACATGTGAGATATGCTTGGAAATCCCGAACGTTATCTTGGGGAGTCTTGGCGCATGTTTGGAAGACGTGCTTCTATGAATGATCGCCTCGCTAGATAAACAACGGGATGATGCGTATTGGTAGTAAACTCTCAAGAATGTGAATCGTTCAACTAGGTTGAACTTGTGGTGAACGGAGCCTACGGGCAGAACGTGCTAATATGATGAGTGCTTGTGAGCACCGGTTGTGAACGGAGCCTACGGGCAGAACGTGCTAATATGATGAGTGCTTGTGAGCACCGGTTGTGAACGGAGCCTACGAGCAGAACGCGTTAATATGATGGGTGCTAGAGAGCACAAGTTGTGAATGAGCCTACGGGCAGAATGAGTAAATATGATGAGTGCTTGTGAGCACCGGTTGTGAATGGGCCTACGGGCAGGGCGTGACAGTATGAATGTGCAGGTTTTCACACATGGTGGTGTAGTGATCCTCGGTAGAGGATAGTTGGTGGCGGGTGTACGGGCTCGCCGATCGTCACACCGACGGGAGCTGGCAGTCAGACTCGGACTGGAAGGGCTCATCTTCTTGGTGCTCATCTCCCAAAGCCCCCTTCCACTCCTGAAGACTCTGCAGAAATGCGAGCAGTACGCAGGGCTCCGCTATGAACAAAGAGCGTTGAGGCGTACAGAGGCCTAGGATTGGTAGTGTGCATACCTTCCTAGTAGTGGCGAGGCTCGTGCCACTGCCACCGTCTGGCCACGACGGGGGGCGCCTGAGTGGTTAGCTACCCTCGAAAAGTGGGAACTAAAGGTCTGTGTCGACATAGCAAATGCGCATGGAGAAGTCATCATATCATAATCATTGCACCGCATTCATATCATAATCATTGCACCGCATTCATATCATAATCATTGCATTGCACAGCAATGGATACTCATCATATAAACTTGTATGGGCATCTTTATATGATGAGTTACCTTTATATACAGATCCTTAACTTATAAGCTTGTGTGGGCATCCTTATAAGTTAAGTTCAATTCAGCTCTTTAATACTCAGCTTATGTTTGTTATGCTTACACTTGCTTGGTTAGTCACTGCTGCTATATATATAACTATGAACATGCTAGCTAGGAATATTGCAAGTACTTGGGTACTTATACAACCGAAACATATGAACAACCCTTCCTGTCACCTGTTTTGTATACTATTGCTAATATTGCAGCTTTCTTTCAATTCTACCGCCCGGTGCCTTGGAGTCGCCGGGGGAGCGGATGTGAAGCCACTTAGTCTTTATGACTAACGGTTGCTATGTCCCTCTTTTTAGGAGTGCGCCCTGGAGCCGCAACGCACGGTGCAGGAGGAGGACAGTCAGGTCAGGACGACAGGGCCGGAGACAGCGATACCATCAGTACCGATAGTGGCTGACGTGAGTAGTAGTTTTGAGATGTAGCCCCTTTGGGCATCTTTTGTGATACACTGATATATTTTGCAGGAGCTCGTGGAGCTACCTTTTTGTATAATTATGGACTCTACTTATGCGAATTTTATATATCTATTTGTGGCTTCTTGTTTTAGTTTATTGATGGGTTGGCGCTGTTGAGTTGGTTTAGCCGGCGGGATAGGCGTCTTGTGGAGGTGGCTAGCCCGTGAGCTGGCGCTTCTGCAAGGCGGCTGTCCTGGGCATAAGACTCCCCTCGGCCGTGTTTTGTGTTCCGGGAGGGGGGTCTTACAACATCTCCCTTTATCTCCGGTTGAGTTTTAAGAAACTTCACTTCTGTTGGGCCAAACAGAACATGATAACCGGCATCGACCGCATTGGTCACAGAGAAGAGATTCTTCTTCATACCAGGCACGTGATAAACACTCCTTAATGTGAGTGGACCCTTATCACTGCTCAGGGAGACAATACCTTCTTGTTCGACAGCATGAACAGAATTATCAGCCGTAATGATAGCATCGTTACTTGAGTAAGGAGCCAAAGAAGAGAACTTTGATTCATCCCCGGTGAGATGATGTCCACACCCTGAATCAAAGATCCAATCCTCTTCGAAGTTGATGGCAGCCAAGGCCTTAATGGGCATAGCCGTCATATTAGCCGCAAAGGCTCCTCCCCATCCAGCTTCATCAGACTTTGGCTTGTCCTTCTCCGCTACATGTCCCGACTGAAGATTAACCCGGCAATCCTTCTTGAAGTGGCCGGTCTTATTACACCTGAAGCACCTTGGTCCCTCTCCCTTCTTCTTCCCATCAGACTTAGAAGCATAACCTCTATCCTGCTGACCTAAAGTAGAGGGTCCATCATAACCCGACTTCTTCTTCTACAACACATCACTATCTCCCCCAGAGATAGAAGTCCCCGCCATCTGTCTTGCCAAACTTTCTTGCGAAGCAAGTAAGTTCTCCAGCTCCAACAAAGATGGTTGATTTGCCCAACCTTGAACTGAAGTAACAATGGGAAGATACTCCTTCCGCAACCCGCGGATGATATGCCTCTTCAGTTTTGCCTCCGAGATGGGCTCATCGGGGTCCATTGCAGATATCTCTGCTGTGAGGTTCTTCATCTTGAGAAAGAAGGTAGAAATAGAAAGATCGCCTTGAGAGGCCTTTGCCAACTCATTTTCAAGAAACTGTAGTCGAGCTACATTCTTCTTATTAAACAGCCCGTCCAATGACGTCCAAATCTCAGCAGCAGATTTACATCCAATGATGTGGTCAAACAACTCTGGTGAGATAGCCCTCTGAGTGTGAACTCTGCCTTAACATTATTCCTCCTCCAAAGTCTCACCTCTGCCATATATCTCCTGCTAAAAACACCTCTTGTGTGTCTTCTCCCCCAACTATCTCGCATAGATCCTCGCCAAGTAATTCGCTCTCCATACATGACCTCCATTTCTTATAGTTAGTCAATGTGAGGAGTTCAATACCAAGCCATCTTGCGTATCCACCTTCCATGGCAATCTATGTGGTCTCTTCTTCACAAAGACGATGGCAACTCAACTTGAACACTGCTTATCCACTCCAACAACCTCTCTTTGATACCATGTTAAAAATTTGATTTGAACCGTTTAGGAGTAAGAAGGAGTTGCATCAACTGAGTTAAAGCCAAACAACCACAATGCCACACAGCAACACAAGAGACTTTATTGAATCACAAACTTTAATTAGAGTGCGAGACATACATGGCGAGACATGATTCATAAGAATCACGGAGACGAGAAGAACAAAACACACCAAAACAAATCTGGCGGCTAGACAAGCTGAGACCGCACAGACCGCTCGACTCCAGAAGTCGCCCGGCTTGACCTGAGACTGTGCGAACAAGAAACAGACAAACCGCCTGCACTGCAAGACCGCCACCTCAGACCGCACGAACTGGAGCTTTATTGGAAGGAAGAACTGAAGCTGTCGCCAGACCGCAACTCAGATCGCCTAACCGCTGATGGTTGCCTGATCGCTGAGCTCACTGCGAACAGCACAAGAACGAACATAAACCAGTTCTCAGACAGACCGCTGCCGAACTGTTTATTCAAGCCACTGGGAATCACCAAGGAAGGAGACCGCAACCTGCTGACCTCAAACCTGCGAACAAAACAAATAGTCAACTCGCTTCCGAAACTGCCCGACCTCAAAGTGAGACCGCACGAATTAACCCAGGCTCAGTTCTTACAGTTCTCCTTATGAATGACGGGCCATGCACCCCTATTTATAGGCGGGTAGATGAATGTCGTTGTTGAAACTAATTTCTCGGTTTCTGTGGAGTTCGGGGCCCCCAACGGGTTGGGGGCGACTGGCACTTACTAATCTCGCGAGAGAACAAACCGGAGCCTCGGAATTGGACACTGATCCTTAGGCTCAGCTAGGAGGACCCATCACACACCCGGAAGATCTTTAGAGCGCTTCCCCTCCCAAGCCAAAAGCTGAAGCCTGGGCACCTTGGAGAGCTCAAGGATGGCCTGAGGAGAGAGAAGCTCCAAAGAGGAAGCCCCTCCAAAGGTGCCCTTTGGATCCTATTTATAGATTTTCTGATCTGGCTTGCAAATAGCAGGAATCTGCCTCTCGATTTTACTATACGCACCCCAACTTGGTCTGCTAACAGCCAAACTCCGCTGTCCGGGGTGGCTATTGGCAGACCCTCAGGGGCAAAGAGGTAATTCTAGCTTCCAGCATCATGGAAGAGGGGTCTGCGAGGACTGCTCGCCCCTGGTCTCGCCAAAGTGTATGCGCGAGCCCCTGCTGTCTCGCTGAACCTTAGGAATGAGGCCCTCCTGCCGAGATCGGAGAGAGCGAGATCAAGCCACTGATCTCGCCTCACCCCGGCTGCCGAGAACTATTGGTGTTCTGCGAGATCCCTGGGAGGAGCCAGGCGAACCCCGGGTTGTACACAATCCCCGCTCTTTGCGAGGTTATCCTAAGCTCGCAAAGAATCCCCGCTTTTTGGTAAGGTCAGGCACCTCCCACAGATCCCACCGTTAGGCTGTAAATACCACTTGAGTTGAATGGCGTCTTCACTTTCTTTTCTCCTATATTCTTCTCCTTACTGTAGCTATCTTCCAATGCCTATCTCCAAGGAAATGGAGGCTCGCCTGAAAGCTTCCAAGGCTCGCGAGGTGTCGATGATGATGAAGCCCCCGACGTGGATGAGTCGCCCATCCCCCTCTCCTGTGCTGAAAACGAAGAAGGCGAAGGCCGCTCGCCGACTGGGAGACAATACTGTCGACCTGGAGTCTTCCCCTAGCGACAAATCCGTTGACAAGGTAAGGATTACCCGTCACGCGAGACTACTTGATTATTGTTTCTAAGCTTCACCTCTGTAGGTCATTAAGACCAACAAAGACGCTGGCGGGCCTTCGAACGAACCCCCCACTACTCCTCGGGAGAATGCGAATATCGTTGGCGAGAATCCTGACGGTACATTATTTGATCTCGCCAATTTTGATTTAATCGTGTTACCAGCTGATGTCTCTTACCTCTTTATTTTCCTTCTTCAGTTCTGCCTCCTGCGAGCCCGAGGTAATAGGATCAGCCACTCCTTCCCCTAAACTCCTGGACGCGACTATCCCGGCACCGAACTTTAACCTTCTCGCCAATGAGGACTCAGGCGGCTCGCGCCGATCGAAAGGTCCCCTCGTTGGTACAGCGAAATACCCCCCTGGAAAGGGGAAGACTCACATCCCTTACTATGGCACCGCCTTCGATCCTCCGCCTGGCTCCTTTCACCCTCCCCCGGGTAAGCCTTCTCGCGTCTCCGCTATTTATCCCTCCTAACCTCGCGTACAACCCTTTTCAGCGGACTGCGAGACCCAACACACCGACTCCGACCTCGGGGACGAGGAAATGTCCCCCTTTCCTGAGCAGGTGGAGGACTTCCTGGGCGATTCGCGAGAACCTGAGGTGATAAAACAGCGGACCGCGGAGTTGTTCCAAAAGCAAAATCAGATGCTGCAGGACCTCAACATTCGGGCGAGAGTGGATAGGCAGGCTGTCGAGGAGAGATATGCTTCGCTGATGGATGAGTGCGATAGACTTCGTGCTGCGATGCCTCGCGATCCCGATGAGTCCGAGACCTCCGAGGAGATTCTCATAGCGAGGATCAAAGATTTCGCCCACCTGATTGATCGCGACGCCCGCGCTGCTGCTGAATTCCACAACCATAGGAGGCCGCCGAGGACAGGACCGCGAGGAGGTGGCAGGTGGCAGTGGTTGCCTTACTGATCTCGCGCCATTAGTTTTTCCTTCATGAAACATTTCCGCTATTTTTGTATTATTACTCCGAACAGTCTCGCATGGCTGTGGCCTCTATTAGTTTTCGCTTGCTAAGAGCTGTGAACAATTATTAAATGTGCTATTGCTTGCGGCTTCTATACTGCTGCCTATCATATCTTATTTTCGCTTGCGAGTACTGTTTCTTCTCACGAATCGTTTATTTGGACTAACCCTGCAGATTGATCTCGCTCGCCGGTCCTTGCCAAATGATTTTTGTTTTCGCGCGTTATCCTGATGTGACATTTTGACTAATCGTACCCTTCGGCGCTTGGGCTTCTTCCCGCCGTTTTCATTTTCCTATAAATAGCTTCTCATTAATGCCGTTTATCTACCGCCTCCCTCAGACCATTCCTTCCTCTCAGCTGCAGAGCTCTCGCCAATCTGTTCTCGCATTCCTCCCTTCTAGTTCTCGCAGGTACTAAAGATGGTGAAAACTGGGAAGGGCGACCGCGAGGGCGAAGGTAGGCTAAAGTGCGCCTGGGATTTCTGCGAATACGAGTTCTTCTGCTGCAACATGAGCAAGGACGAATACCTCACCTCCCTGGCCGACTTCGTCCCCCCCCCCCCCCCGAGTTCACAGCTCGCCTCCCGGGGGAGGATGAGGTGATTAACACCCTCCGACCCGATGAGATCGCCATCCCCATCGCACATTTCGCGGTGGGCCTGCGACTTCCCCTCTGGCCCGAGATTCGCCAGGTACGTTCCCTTTTCCTCTTCATCTTTCTCGCAGGAGTAGTCTCGCTCGCAATAGTTTTCATGGTTTGTGGTTTTCCAGGTGCTCCGACACTACGGAGTAGTCCTCGCCCAACTCACCCCTAATGCGATGGCGGTGATCGTGGGTTTCGCCTGCTTCCTGCGCGAGGAGCGCATCGAGTTTAGCCTCTCGGTCTTCCGGAAACTATTCTCCTTCCGCGCCTACACAGAAGGTACCGTCTACTTTGTAGGCTCGGGGTGCAAGGTCGTCGAGACCGTCAACAAGGCCCACTTCTGGGCTCAGAAGTTCCTCCTCGTGAAGGGGAACTTCGGCAACATCCCCGTCTCTCATGTCCAATACAACGATAGCGTCTACCGCCCTCCAGTTCTCGGCGGCACCGATGCCGACCTCTACCAGTTCTTCCAGAACAAGAACTTCGAGGTGTGCCATCTCCGCCGCAACGTCGACAAGCTACTACCTGTGCTCCCTGGGGAAGGTAAGGATCTCGCCCCACCACTCGTGTTCTTTTTAATTTTCGGCATTCTTCTTAACATAACTTTTGTCAGGTGAGCGAGACATCCCCCTCCACCCTCCTTATGCGAGTAACATAAAACCCTCCGCCGACCTCGCCCTCGCTACCATGGGGGCGGAGACGTGCCGAGAGGTTACTCCCGCGACCGCTACCACTTCCAAGAAGAGGGCGGAGGCCCCGAGTAGCAAATCCTCCCGCCAGCCAACTCCAAAGAAACCCAAGAAGGGCGAGACCTCGCGCACTTCCGTGAAGGGGAAGCGCCCTGCCGAGCTCTCGGGTCGTGAGGCCGGTACTTTCGCGCTCCCCGAGGATCTAGAAGCCGAGGAGCCAACCGAGGTCACCTACCGGACCTCGGCACTGCCACTTCCGTCGAACCATCTGCATTTCGGCCTCGGCGAACGAGCCCGGGATGAAACCGGCGAGCGCCTAGTGCGCTGGAGAGAAGAGGTCAACCGGATCGACGTCTCCTCCATACTTCCCACTTGGGTGGAGAAGGACGTCGCGACCTCCCACGCCTTCAACTTCTCCTTCATCATGTATGGTCGTGAGGACGCCACGACTTATAAGGAAGAAACCGCGATGGGCCTCGCCTATGAAAGCGTGAGGTCCCAGTTGCGGGCTATGGAGCTCGCCCATATGATGGGGAGAAGATGCCTGCAGTTGGAGCGCGAGTATGCAGAGCTTGCCGAGGCCTACAAGGCCTCCCAGGCGAAAGTCGACGAGTTGAAGGAAGAGCTAGCTGCCGCCGAGACCGGGGTGGTGATTCATTTATCTATAGCATCTCCTTTCTCCCCAACTTGTCTTATCTTACGTGTTTCTTGTTCGCAGGATGTCGAGATGGCCAGGCTTTCGGATGCTCGGGTCCTGAGTCTGGAGGGCGAGGTCGCCGGCATGAAGGCACTCAACCGCGACCTTGCTCGCGCCCCGTCCCCCCTTTTCCCCACCGTTTAAAGGAAGAGAGGCGAGACCGCGACGAGGCGCTTCGCGTAGAGTCGACGAATGCGGCTCGTTTCGTCTTCCAGGCCATGAAAGGAGCAGAACTGTTGGTTGCCGAGGCCGAGAGCATGACAGTCGAGGACATCGTCCCGGAGCTCTTCAAGCCGCTCCCGCCGGTGAAGGATAGCGACGACGAGGAGTTTCTGAGCGAGGCTTAGGAGACAATTTTCATTTTGTTTTTGATGTATATTTTTGGGGCTGACGAGATCGCCGCCCAATATAACTAAACTCTTACATTGGAATGGAAATTTTGTGCCCTGTTCTTTCTTGCTTGGTATTTTCTTTGATTTCATTTTTATTCGCTAGTTTGTGTATAGTACTCGCTCCTTGCCATTTCGCTTATTTTATATATGCCGAGAATTCCGTTTCTCGCCCAGCGAGAAGTTACCCTAAATTTCTGACCAGATTTCTTAAGGACCAAACTCCTTTTCTAATTATTATCTTGTGCCGAGGACCCCCGCCCCCTCTCGCCAAAACGAGAAGTTATCCTCGCTTTCGAACTCTCTTAAGGAACAAACTCCCTTTCCTCGTCAGCCTCTCCGCGAGATCAACCTGACCCACCATCTAGTGAGAGCCCGGCGGCGGGATCGTCCGGGGCAATCCAGCATAAAAGAATTTGTCAACCTGGCCAGCCTCTCCGCGAGATCAACCTGACCCACCGGCTAGTGAGAGCCCGACAGCGGGATCGTCCGGGGCAATCTAGCATAAAAGAACCTGTCAACCTCGCCAGCTTCTCCGCGAGATCAGCCTGACCCACCGGCTAGTGAGAGCCCGGCAGCGGGATCGTCCGGGGAAATCCAGCGTAAAAGAATTTGTCAACCTTGCCAGCCTCTCCGCGAGATCAACTTGACCCACCGGCTAGTGAGAGCCCGGCAGCGGGATCGTCCGGGGCAATCCAGCATAAAAGCATTTGTCAACCTTGCCGGCCTCTCCGCGAGATCAACTTGACCCACCGGCTAGCGAGAGCCCGGCAGCGGGATCGTCCGGGGCAATCCAGCATAAAAGAACATGTCAACCTCGCCAGCCTCTCCGCGAGATCAGCCTGACCCACCGGCTAGTGAGAGCCCGGCAGCGGGATCGTCCGGGGCAATCCAGCATAAAAGAATTTGTCAACATCGCCAGCCTCTCCACGAGATCAGCCTGACCCACCGGCTAGTGAGAGCCTGGTAGCAGGATCATCCGGGGCAATCCATCATAAAAGAATTTGTCAACCTTGCCAGCCTCTCCGCGAGATCAACCTGACCCACCGGCTAGCGTGAGCCCGGCGGCGGGATCATCCGGGGCAATCCAGCATAAAAGAACCTGTCAACCTCGCCAGCCTCTCCGCGAGATCAAGCTGACCCACCGGCTAGTGCGAGCCCGGCAGCGGGATCATCCGGGGCAATCCATCATAAAAGAATTTGTCAACCTCGGCAGCCTCTCCGCGAGATCAGCCTGACCCACCGGCTAGTGAGAGCCCGGCATCGGCATCGTCCGGGGCAATCCAGCATAAAAGAATTTGTCAACCTTGCCAGCCTCTCCACGAGATCAACCTGACCCACCGGCTAGCGAGAGCCCGGCGGCGGGATCGTCCGGGGCAATCCAGCATAAAAGAATTTGTCAACCTTGCCAGCCTCTCCGCGAGATCAACCTGACCCACCGACTAGCGAGAGCCCGGCGGCGGGATCGTACGGGGCAATCCAGCATAAAAGAACCTGTCAACCTCGCCAGCCTCTCCGCGAGATCAATCTGACCCACTGGCTAGCGAGAGCCCGGCAGCGGGATCATCCAGGGCAATCCAGCATAAAAGAACTTGTCAACCTCGCCAGCCTCTCCGCGAGATCAACCTGACCCACCGGCTAGTGAGAGCCCGGCAGCGGGATCGTACGGGGCAATCCAGCATAAATGAATTTGTCAACCTCGCCAGCCTCTCCGCGAGATCAGCCTGACCCACCGACTAGTGAGAGCCCAGCAGCGGGATCGTCCGAGGCAATCCAGCATAAAAGAATTTGTCAACCTTTCCAGCCTCTCCGCGAGATCAACCAGACCCACCGGCTAGCGAGAGCCCGGAGGCGGGAACGTCCGGGGCAATCCAGCATACAAGAACCTGTCAACCTCGTGAGCCTCTCCGCTAGATCAACCTGACCCACCGGCTAGCGAGAGCCCGACAACGGGATCGTCCGGGGCAATCCAGCATAAAAGAACTTGTCAACCTCGCCAGCCTCTCCGCGAGATCAACCTGACCCACCGGCTAGTGAGAGCCCGGCAGCGGGATCGTCCGGGGCAATCCAGCATAAAAGAACCTGTCAACCTCGCCAGCCTCTCCGCGAGATTAACCTGACCCGCCGGCTAGTGAGAGCCCGGCAGCGGGATCGTCCGGGGCAATCCAGCATAAAAGAATTTCTCAACCTCGGACCCATAGTTGAAGAAACAGCACATGAGAAATAATATATTAGAATGGGTATAGAAAGGGAACTTTATGGATAAAAACGTTTCAAGTCATCCCCACTCTTGGCCCGGCCGAGGGGTACCCCTTCCACATCCCGGAGGTGGTACCCTCCTGACTTTAGCACTTCACTTACAATATACGGGCCCTCCCAGTTGGGATTGAGCTTACCTACCGTGCCCCCCCTTCCGGCCGCATCAACCTTCTTTAGTACCAAGTCCCCCTTCTGGAAATGTTTTTCTCAGATATATTTGTCAAAGTACTTGGCCATCCGCCTTTTCACTTCCTCCTGCCTAACGGTGGCCAGGTCTCGGAGTTCGTCCACTAGGTCCAAAGACAATCTTTGGCCTTCTTCGTTGTTCGCTTTCCATTCTTCACCTCCTTCCCCTGCGGAGACCACTCTAGGTGTCTTGACTTCAAACTCAACCGGGAGGACAGCCTCGGATCCGTGGGACACCTTGAAGGGGGTCTCCTCGGTAGCTGTGTTTGGGGTGGTCCTCAGGGCCCAGAGGACTGAGGGAAGTTGCTCCACCCAACTCCCTCTAAGGTTCTCGATCTTCTTCTTGAGGAGGTTTATTATAATTTTGTTCGCCGCCTCCACTTGCCCATTGCTCCTTGGGTGATGGACCGACGCGAACCTGAGATCTATGCCGAGCTGAGCACAAAAACCAACGAACTCATCACTGGCAAACTGCGGCCCTTATCCATGACAATGGCTAGAGGAAGCCCGTGCCTGCAAATAATCTCACCCCAAACGAAATTCTTTACCACTTGGGAGGTTACCTTAGCGAGGGCCTTCGCTTCGATCCACTTAGAGAAATAATCCACCATCACCAGCAGAAAATTTCTCTGGCCGCTCGCCTTAGGAAAAGGTCCCACCAAATCCAAACCCCATATCGCAAAAGGCCAGGGGGCTATGATCGTCCGGAGCCTCTGAGCGGGCAGGAGCTGGAGGGGGCGTAGAGTTGGCACTTGGAGCACCTCCTGGAGAACTCGGCCGCATCCTTGATGAGGGTGGGCCAAAAGTAGCCTTGCCTCAGAACTCTTCCTTCCAGGGTCCTGCTTCCTGAGTGGCTGCCACAATCTCCTGAATGGATCTCTTCCAGGACCCTCGGGGCTTCCTCCTTCGAGACACAACGGGCCAGGAGCCCCGAGAGGTTCTTTCTATACAGTACCCCTGCATGCAAGGAGTAGTAAGCTGATTTATACCTGAGCCGGCGCTTGTCTGCCTCTTCCTCGGGGAACTTCCCCGTTGTTAAGTAGGTGATGAAGGGATCCATCCACGACACCCGCTGGTCCACCTCCATCACCTCCCCCTCCTCGATGGAGGGTCGGAAAAGCTCTGACACCATTCCCCCGGCCCTGGGACCAAACTTGGCTAGGAGGTCCGCCTGGGTGCTTTCACCTCTCGGGATGTGTCTGATGGAGAGGTGCGAAACTGTCCCACTACCCCTTTAACCTTCTCTAGGTACCGTTGGAGAGTTGGTTCTTTGACTTCGAACTCCCCCCCCCCCCCCCCCCCCCGCCCCGATCTGGCATGCCACCACCTGGAGTCTGTCGAGACCTCCACGTCCTGCACCCCCAATTCTTGTGCCAGGCGGAGGCATGCTACCACGGCCTCGTACTCGGCTTGGTTGTTAGTGAGGGGGAAATGCATGTTTATCGCTTGCTCTATCCTGGTTCCTTGCGGACTCACCAACACCACCCCTCCTCCGAAGGAATGCTTTCCCGACGCACCATCGACCAGCATCTTCCAAGCCACTGGGTGGGGTATTTCAGATTCTTCTAACTCGGTCACGTAGTCGTCCATGAAATCCGCCACCGCCTGTGCCTTTATGGATACCCTGGGCATGTAGGAGACATTGAACTCACTCGATTCTACCGCCCACTTTGCCAACCTCCCAGAGTGCTCTACCCCTTCCATGATGCCTTGAAGGGGGTGGTCAGTCACCACTTTGATTGAGTGTGCCTGAAATTAAGGTCTGAGCCGCCTAGCCGACACTACCAAGGCAAACGCTAACTTTTCGAGGATAGGATATCTGAGTTCGGCCTTCCTGAGTACCCTGCTGACGTAGTAAATGGGGAGTTGTTTTTTCCCCTCCTCTCGAACCAACACTAAGCTAACCGCTTCCGACCCTACCCCCAAGTACAGGTATAGGTCTTCCCCTTGTCTCGACCCTTGTAATAATGGGGCCTGGGTCTATTGTTCCTTTAGCGCTTGAAAAGCCTTTTCGCACTCGGGAGTCCATTCGAATTTTTGGTTACCCCTTAATACCTTGAAGAAGGAAGAACATTTTTCTCCTGCCTTGGAAAGGAACCTGCTCAGCCCGGCTAACTTCCCTGTCAGACGTTGGACCTCTTTCGCACTTCGTAGAGATCTCAACTCAAGGATCGCCTTTACCTTGTCCAAGAGGGGTGAGCAAATGACCCAAGAACTTCCCTCGACTGGCCCCGAAGACACACTTGAAGGGGTTAAGCCTCATTTTAAACTTTCTCAAGGTTTCAAAAGTCTCTTCGAGGTCACTGAGATGGGACTCGAGATTTTGAATCTTGATCATTAGGTCATCCACATAGACCTCCAAGTTCCTCCCTTTCTGCTCGTGAAACACCCTATCCATCATACGCTGATAGGTGGCCCCTGCGTTCTTTAAACCAAATGGCATCATTTTGTAACAATAGCACCCATCCCCGGTGATGAAGGACATATCTTTAATGTCGGGAGGGTGCATGCGGATCTGGTGATAACCTGAAAAAGCATCTAAAAAAGACATCACGGAAAAACCGACAGCTGAATCAACTAGCGCGTCGATTCTAGGCAAAGCATAACAGTCCTTGGGGCATGATTTATTACGCAAGGAAAAATCCACACACATTCTCCATTTACCCTCTCCCTTGGTTACCATCACAACATTGGAGACCCAGCCTGGCTACTGGATCTCCGATACAAAGCCAGCTTTGAGGAGCTTGTTCACCTCCTCCCGGATGGGCACCTCCAGCTTGTCCGCCATGGACCTCCCCTTCTGGCGGATGGGGCGAGCGCCGGGATCGAGGTTGAGGCGATGACACGCCACATCCGCGTCGATTCACGTCATCTCTACAATGCTCCATGTGAAGACGTCCACATTGTCCTGGACGCAAGCCAAGATCTTCGCTCGATCCTCCGGGCTGAGCTCCCCGTTGATCTTGATCTTCTGGATCGCCCTGGCCTTGGTGGTGATCTCCACCTCCACCACTTCTTCTACAGCCTCCAGCCTGGACTGCTCCCCCCAGGGGCTCTGCTCCTCTTCTTTCTCTCCCTCTTTCTGCCCCGCCCTGAGTCTTTCGCCGACCCCTTCCTGGGTATGAACTACTTCTCTTCCCCCTTCCTCTCCTACCTCCATTAGCTCCTCCGCCCCTCCCCCCGGGGCCTCATCTTCTCCCCTCTCTCCTTCTTCCTCCCCCGCTCTGGGTCCCTCACCGACCCCTTCCTGGGCATGAACTACTTCTTCCTCAATCTCTTCCGCCGCGGTCACTTCTTCCATTACTTTATCCCACTCCTCCGCCTCCTCCATCTAAGAGATGGTGTTGACGGTGGTCACATAGCATTGCCTCGCCACCTTGGGATCTCCCCTGACCCTGACCTGGATTCCCCCCCATGCTGAACTTGAGGCATTGATGGAAAGTGGATGGGACACACCGGAACGCGCTGATAAGAGGCCGTCCGAAGATGGCGCTATATCTACTGGGGGCATCCACTATCACAATGCGGCTATTCCGGGACTGCCCTCCCAGGGTCACATGAAGCCCTACTCCCCCTTCTACTTCTTTCCTTTCTCCTGAGAATCCGAACAGCGGGCCATCCGAGGCCAACACCCTCCTGGGCTCTACCTGCATCCCGTCGAACGCCTTCTTGAAAATAACATTGATCGAGCTCCCATTGTCCACCAAGATTCGCGAGACGGTGAAGTTCTCGATGGCTGTCTGGATGACCAGCGCATCGCAGAATGGGTCTTCGTGACCGGGCAGGTCCTTCTGTGAGAAGGTGATCTTCTCCACGGGGGGTGGGCTTGGGATGTCGAAGCTACACTCCGATGGTACATGGCATGGACGCTCGCCTTCCGGGTTGCCTCGACCCCCCCCCCCCCATGGATCACTCTGATCCCTCCTTGGGTCCCTACGTCCGCCCGATCCTCGCACCTTTCATCCTCATCTCCCTGAGGTAGAATCTCCTCTATCCTTGCTCCCCCTTGCTGTGCTTGTGGTGCTGGGGCTCTCGCCCCTCTGACTTCCAAGAACTCAGGGCAGGTGACCGTTGCGTGGCCTTCCTCCTGATGGAAGTCACAGTACGGCAGCGCCACCCCCCTTGCCTCATCCCCGACTCCTCGATTCCATCTTCTGGGGCCGGCTCCTCCGGCTCCCCCTCCTCTTCCTCTTCCTGCCCTTCCTCTACTGATCTCCATTGCCTGATGAGGGGGAGGGGGGGGGGGGGGGGGGGGGGGGGGTGGAAATGGCCTCGGGCCCTATCTCCACCCCAGCTGGTGAGGTCTTTCCTGCCCTCCTTGGAAGTTACCTCCCCCGTGGGGGAAACCCCTCCCTAGGCCTTGCATTCCTCCACCCTGCTGCCTCCATCCCAACTTTGGGGCTCTCGCTTCCTCTCTCCTCCTTGGCTCTTGCTGTCTACCTTCCGGCTCGCTCAGCCGTGCCAATCTCTTCGCAAACTCGGGGTTTGCTGCCTCCCCTTCTACCTCCTTTGTCGCTCTCTCCATCAATTCTTCATAAGATTAAGGAGCCTTCTTCTTGAGGTCCATCTTGAAGAAGCCTTCTCTCAGCCCCAATGTAAAGGCGAGCTGGAGGGTATACCCTGGGACCTCTTGGACAAGGAGGACCTCCTCTCGGAACCGCTCCAGATAATGAGACAACGATTCTCCTGACCTCTGCTTGATGTCAAAAAGCGACTCTGGATCCTTCTTTCTTTTCTTCATGGCGGAAAAACGTAAGAGAAAACCTTTACGCAAGTTCTCGAAGGTATAGATCGATCCTGAGGGAATCTGGTGGAACCAGTCCCTCGCCTTCTCCATCAGGGTAGTAGCAAAGAGGCGACACTTGAAGGCTTCCGACATGGGTCTGATCGAGACCATGTCCTCGAACCACTGCAGGTGTTGAATGGGGTCATCATTGCCAGAATACAGCATCATGTTAGGCTCCCTGAACCCATCGGGGAGTGGTGCCGAGAGCACCATCTCGCAGAAGGGACTTCCCCCACTCACCCCCTGAACTTGCTCCACCCTTCTCACGGGCTCCTCGGGTGATCCTACTCCTGCCGATCTCGCCAGAGGACAACTCGTCGGGATCTCCCTGGCCGAGCTTCCTCCCGCTAGAGTCTCCCTTGCCGGATTCTTGCTTCCCCCAGCAGGGCTGGGGAATAGCTCTCGCCCAGACAGATCTCGTCCTCCTCCCTGGGCCGCCACCTCTTTTCCCGCTCGATGAGCTGGCTCACTCTCGCCGACTCCAGGTTGATGAGCCACCTAGGGTGCCGGGGTCGCGAAACCGCCGAGCGCAGTGGCGAGAGCGCTCTGAAAAGCTCCAAGAAGATCTCGCCTAAGATCCGCCAACATCTCTATTGTGGCTGGTGCTCCTGGGGGTGGCGAGCCTCTAGGGTTCGCATCCCGCTCGTCCACGCCGGTCATGTTTTCCCTGAGATTTTCTTGAGCTAGCCTCACTCCACGCTCACCGCACCAAAAATGTTGAAACCGATTTCTCGGTTTCTGTGGAGTTCGGGGCCCCCAACGGGTTGGGGGGCGACTGGCACTTACTAATCTCATGAGAAAACAAACCGGAGCCTCGGAGTTGGACACTGATCCTTAGGCTCAGCTAGGAGGACCCACCACACACCCGGAAGATCTTTAGAGCGCTTCCCCTCCCAAGCCAAAAGCTGAAGCCTGGGCACCTTGGAGAGCTCAAGGATGGCCTGAGGAGAGAGAAGCTCCAAAGAGGAAGCCCCTCCAAAGGTGCCCTTTGGATCCTATTTATAGATTTTCTGATCTGGCCTGCAAATAGCAGGAATCTGCCTCTCGATTTTACTATACGCACCCCAACTTGGTCTGCTAACAGCCAAACTCCACTGTCCGGGGTGGCTATTGGCAGACCCTCAGGGGCAAAGAGGTAATTCTAGCTTCCAGACTCATGAAAGAGGGGTCTGCGAGGACTGCTCGACCCCTGGTCTCGCCAAAGTGTATGCGCGAGCCCCTACTGTCTCGCTCAACCTTAGGAATGAGGCCCTCCTGCCGAGCTCGGAGAGAGCGAGATCAAGCCACTGATCTCGCCTCACCCCGGCTGCCGAGAACTATTGGTGTTCTGCGAGATCCCTGGGAGGAGCCAGGCGAACCCCGGGTTGTACAGTCGTCACCGCACAAACCGGGATACAGTCACCACCCGTCAGATCGCCAGCGGTCTCATAAGGCAGACCGCACGATCAGACCACTTGGACGACCATCCGACCAAGACCGCAGAACAGCAGGCAGATCGCGCACAAGTCGCGCGAACACGAGACCACGTGCAAGCCGCGCGGGCACAAGATCGCTCCTCCCTTAGATCACCAGGAGCAAACAAGAACCATCTGGCCGACTTAGAACAAGTCGCCAGATCGCCAAGCACAAACCGCCCGGACAGGCGGTCACACATAAGAACAGACCGCCCGGACTTCCAACAAAGAAGACAGGCTAACCAGCAGACCAACTCGGGAACAGACCGCGGCTACAAAGAACAGACCGGCAAAACAGCAGTCCGCCAGAATAGACCGGCAGAGCCAGACTGGCAGAATATAATCACAAACCGCACGGTCTCGGTGGTCAACCAAAAACAGACCACCCGGTCACCTCCACTTCATTTCAAAATTTCAACAGCCGGCTAGCTGATCGAACTTGTCTTGTGCAGCTTCTGCGGATTGTGCGGGTAGCAGCGGTCACCTCCTCTTCTGAAGGTGTTTGGGCGGTCTCGCGGCTTGCAGTGCGGGTTGCTCAAGTTCGGGAGGATTAGTTGAGTTCGGGAGCTCGCGTGGTTCTCAGTTGGTGTTGTTCAAGGCACAGACAGGCAGTTCGGGCGATTTGGTTTTCTAGCCGGGCGAACTGTCAAGTCGGGCGGTTAGGCGATCTCAAGTTGGCAGACCGCTGGTTTTCCTTTCAGCTGCTTTTCTCTTCTGTTTTTTGTGTACTGGAGAAATCATGTCTCGCCATGTATACCTCGCCCTGTAATGAAGAGTTTTGCTTCTGGTTGTTTAGTTATACAATTCCTGCTCACTCCATAAAGATTCGAAAAATTTCACATGGTATCAGAGGGAGGTTGGAGTGGATAGAGCAGTGAATAACTAAATGTTGTCATCGCCTTTGTGAAGAAGGAACCAGTGGTAGAGCCATGGAAGCAAGGGGTCTTGGAATTGAGATGCTTACATCGACTAACTTTAAGAAGTGGAAGTCGTGTATGCAAAGCTTTCTTCTGGTGAGGACCTCTGGGAGGTAGTTGGAGGAGAGAGCACGGAGGAAGTTATCTTGATTTGGGACAATGGTCACGAGGTGAGGAACTGGAGGCGGATTAATGCCAAAGCAGAGTTCTCCCTGAAGAGGGCAATTTCACCTGATCTGTTTGATCACATCTTGGGGTGTGGATCAGCTGCAGAGATCTGGAGAGCCCTGGATGGGCTGTTTAACAAGAAGAATGTGGCAAGACCTCAATTCCAGGAGAATGAGTTGGCCAGATTGGCTCAAGGTGACCTCTCTATCTCTACGTTCTTCTTGAAGATGATGAACTTGTGCGCCGAGATTTCAGCGTTGGATCCTGATGAGCCAATTTCTGAGGCAAAACTGAAGAGGCACATCATCCGCGGCTTACGGAAGGAATATGTTTCTTTTGTGACGTCGGTGCAGGGTTGGGCAAATCAGCCATCTCTACTGGAGCTGGAAAATCTTCTTGCTTCGCAGGAGAGTCTGGCAAGGCAGATGGTGCGGGTTTCAGTGTCTGGGGGAGATGGCGAAGTTCTCTTCACCGGGAAGAAGAAGAAGTGGGATAAGAAGAAGACCGCTGGAGGAGGCAATGGGCCTTCAACTTTTGGACAGCAGGAAAGGGGCTATGCTCCTAAGGCTGAAGGGAAGAAGAGGGGAGAAGGTCCCAAGTGCTTCAGGTGCGGAAAGGTTGGTCACATCAGGAAGGATTGGCGGGTGAATCTTCAGCCAGGGCATGCTGTTACAGGAAAGGATGAAGCTGATGCCAGACAGACTGATGGAGGATGGGGAGGAGCCTTCTCATCTTCTGTTGAAGCTGCGGCTTCTATCAACTATTAGGAAGACTGGATCGTGGACTCGGGGTGTGGTCATCACCTCACCGGGGATGAGTGAAAGCTTTCTTCAGCTCAGTCGTACTCAGGTAATGATGCCATTATTACTGCTGATAATACTGTGCATGCTGTCGAGAAGGTGGGGGTTGTTTCCTTGGGTAGTGATAGGGGGACGCTTACGTTGAGAAGTGTCTATCATGTGCCTGGTATGAGGAAAAACCTCTTCTCCGTGACCAAAGCTGTAGACGCTGGGTATCACATTCTGTTTGGCCCAACAGAAGTGAGGTTTCTTCGAAATGTTGAAGGAGTGAAGTCGGAGGTCGTTCATGTGGGGAGGAGAGCTAAAGACTTGTTCGTTTTATCGACAAGTTCATACGTTGACAAGATGTGGACAAACGACAGTGCGGTGATATGCCACAAGAGGTTGGTGCACGTAGGAATGGATAAGCTGAAAGCTATGGCCGTGAAGGGTCTGGTCAAGGGCCTGCCTAGTCTATCCTCCTATGGAGACGGTTATGTGTGCGCGGGATGTCAGTTCGGCAAGTCTCATCGACTATCGTTTGACAAGTCACAGACAAGGAGTAGTGTGTCGTTGGAGTGCATCCATGGTGACTTGATGGGACCGACTGCTACCCCAAGCCTCGGAGGCAGCAGATATATGCTGGTGCTTATCGATGATTACACCAGATATGTCTGGGTATATTTCTTGAAGGAGAAGGCGGAGGCATTTGCCAAGTTCGTGGAGTTCAAGGAGCTCGTAGAGGGTCGGCTTGGAATGTGGGTTAAGAAGTTGAGGACTGACAATGGAGGGGAGTTCACCTCTGGGGAGTTCTCTACTTTTTGCAGGAAGACGGGCATCCGGAGGGAGCTTACTTGTGCACATACTCCACAGCAAAATGGAGTTGCAGAGCGGAAGATCTGTCATCTGACGGAGACCTGCAAGTGTTGGCTGCATGCCAAGAGTATCCCAAAGTCCTTCTGGGCGGAGGGAATGCCTTGTGCTGCCTACGTCATCAACAGGATGCCTCTTAGTCCCATCAATATGAAGACCCCGCATGAATTGATGTTCAAGGAAAAGCCAAGCGTGGCACACCTTCGGGTGTTTGGTTCCACCTGCTATGTGCACGTTGCAGATGCGCTTCGGACGAAGCTAGATGCGAAAGCAAGGAAGCTAGTCTTCGTGGGTTATGATGATCGGAAGAAGGGCTGGAAGTGCATGGATCCGGAGACGCGGAGATTTGTTGTATCTCGCGACATCGTGTTCGATGAGGTGACGTCTTACAAGCGAAGTTCTGGTGTTGAGCTACCAGAAAGCAGGGTAGAAGAGCCGGAGAAAGCTGTGGAAAATCTTCAGGTGGAGCTGCCAGTGTCGCCAGGTGGTCCATTAATTTCTAGTTCTGAGGCGGAGGCTTCTGCATCAGGAAGCAGGGGGAGCAATGCTCCAAGTACGTCTAGAAGGGGAGCTAGAGAAGAAGCAGTTGAATACACTGCGAGTCAGGGGAAGGCATTGCGGAGATCGAAGCGAACTATCATTGCCCCTTAGCGCTATACAGGAGGAAACATGGTGAGCTTCGTTTCATGTTTCTTTGCTGGTCCCTTGGATGAGAGGGAACCGTCGAGCTTCGAGAAGGCCAAAGGCGTGGAATAGTGGGATTCAACTATGCAGGAAGAGATGAGTGCTCTTGAGAAGAATGAGACTTGGTCTCTGGTACCCAATCCCAAGGGTATCACCTCTGTAACATGCAAGTGGGTCTACAAGCTCAAGAAGAAGGCTGACGGAAGTATCGAGCGGTACAAGGCTCGCCTTTTGGCTCGGGGGTTCTCGCAGCAATACGGTGAAGACAATGAAGAGACATTCAGTCCAGTGGCAAAAATGACTTCAGTTCGAGTTGTGATTGCCTTGGCAGCATGTTGGGGGTGGGAGATTTGGCAGCTCGACGTAAAGAATGCGTTCTTGTACGGCGAGATTGACAAGGACATCTTCATGGTCCAGCCGCCAGGCTTCGTAACTGAAGATTTTCCTGAGCATGTCTGCAAGTTAAAGAAGGCCCTGTATGGGTTGAAGCAAGCGCCGAGGGCGTGGTATGGAAAGATTGCAGAGTATCTCTTATTCTGCGGGTTTGGTGCTTCAGACTCAGACTCATGCTTGTTCGTCAAGAAGAGCGGGGAGCTTCAAGTCATCGTGCTGCTTTACGTCGACGATATGATCGTGACGGGGAATTCGAAGGAGGAAGTAGCAAGACTTCGGGCTGTGCTATCAATCAGGTTCGAGATGAAGGACTTAGGTGAGCTTCACCATTTCCTTGGACTCGAGGTGCAGAGGAAGGAAACTGGAGTGCTGGTGTCCCAGGCTGGATATGCAGAGCGAATTGTGGAGCGGTTCGGCATGAAAGAAGGGAAGTGTATTTCCACACCTCTGGAGAAGGCCATGAAACTTCGCAAGGATGAGGGGAGGATTCTGGAAGATCCGCTGGTGTTCCAGGCTCTGGTTGGGAGCTTGATCTATCTGACGATTACCAGGCCGGATATTGCGTATGCAGTTGGCAGGGTGAGCCATTATATGGCGGAACCACGGATGCCTCATCTTATAGCGGCCAAAAATATACTGAAGTATGTCAAGGCGACTTCGGATATGGGTCTTCTTTATAGAAGGGATGCGGGCTTCAAGGTGCATGGGGACATGGATGCCGATTACGGGGGAGATTCGGATGATCAGAAGTCGACGTCTGGACACGTCTTCATGGCGGTCCCCACAGCTATATCATGGTGCAGTAAGAAGCAGGATTCTGTGTCTGTTGTACAACCCCGTATTCGCCGACAGGTCCCACCCCAGACTCAAGGTCTTTTGCCCGAAGAGCGCAAGGAAGCACCCACTGGCGAGAACGGGCGCATGAAGGTCGGAGCCCTGCTCTCTTGGGGAATCAGGAAGAGGCGAGTAGAGCGCCCGCGGACCATTCTCCCGTAAGTAAGCGGATGGTAACTTCACGGACCACTCGCCCAGGGAGGCGAGTGGTGCCCTCAGGGACTACTCGCACAAGGGGATCTGGGGGTAAAATGACCTGGATACCCTCTGTGGGCTGCTAATAGCCCTTCATAACCTTGGAGTTACGCTGTTAGCAGACCATTTTTGGGTGCAGTTAGTAAAACTAAACAGCGGATTCACGCTATTCGCAGTCCAAAATTAGAAAATCTATAAATAGACCCTTAAGGGCACCTTGGAGGAGATCAGATCTTTTTCAAGCTCTCTCCTCCAGGCAATCTTCGGAGTGGGCTGCTAGTGCCCTCCAAGGTGCCCGGCTGAGCATTGGTTTGGGAGGGGAAGCTCTCTAAGATCTTCCGGGTGTGTGGCGGGACCTCCTCACTGCAGCCTTAGGTCTGTTCCAATTTTACCATCCAAAGTCAAGAGAGTTTAGTGCGGGAGAAGTAAGCGCAGGTTCCACCCCCAGTGGATCTGAACTCAGAGACTGGTAGTTGGTTTCAACATTTATGGTACGGTGAGCGTGGACCGTAGCCAGTGCAAGAAAATCCCAAATTGAGTTCGATGACAGGAGATGGAGGAAATGGTTCTGACCCAGGCCACTCGCAGCCACCGGCAACAATGGAGTGGCTGGAGATGTTCGAGAAGTTCAAGCGAGAGTTCATGCAGACCATGCGAGTAGCTCTCACCGGCGGGGGCGAGTGCGAGACACCCGTGGTCCCGGTGGTTCCGCCCCAGCAGATCAGCGAGAATGCTCCGGGCCAGCGGCTGGGGAAGGAAGTCGCGGCAGAATTAAGCGCACGGGATCTCCCCGGGCGGCAGCTGTTCAACCGCCCAGCGAGTGCGGAGGTGTGTGAACTGACTCCGCGTGAGAGGGCCACCCGCTGAGCAGGGGATGGGAGTCCCTTCTGTGAATTAATCCTCTCGGCCCCGGTGCCAGAAGGGTTCAGAGGGCCGGAGATGTATTACTACACCGGCAGAGATGACCCAATCCTGTATCTGCAGTGGTTTGAGGACATGGTCTCGATCCTTCCTATGACATATGCTTTACAGTGCCGGCTCTTTGCCACCACTCTGAAGGAGAAAGCGAGGGACTGGTTCCACCAGCTTCCCGTGGGTTCCATCTACGCCTTCGAGGACTTGCGGAGGAGCTTCAGGTTACGCTATTCAACGTCGAAGAAGAGGAAGAAGTATGCAGAGGCACTCTTTAAGATCAAGCAAGGGCCTGGGGAGTCGTTGGCCCATTACGTGGACAGGTTCCAAGAGGAGGTCCTCCTCGTGCAGGAGGTGCAGGGGTTCACCCTCCAGATGGCATTTGTTGGGGAAATGATTTCTCTTAACCCCTAGAATTAAGAAGAATATAAATTCTAAGTATGAAAAATTAGGCTAAGTAAATATACGTATTCAATGCAACGTCGAAATATAGTCGACGTTTCTCTCAGAATGAGTCGAAGCAACTCTTAGAAGAATTCGACGTAATCTTAGTCGACGTACCTCTGACTTCTAGTCGACGCATCTAGTGAAGTCGACGCACCTTAGTCGACGCTCCTTCCTTATTCTCCTCTTGACGTTCAGCCAGGATGAATTCGACGCTTACGTCGAATAGTAATCGACT
The DNA here is from genome assembly GCA_033032865.1 of Dactylorhiza incarnata. NCBI lineage: Eukaryota > Viridiplantae > Streptophyta > Magnoliopsida > Asparagales > Orchidaceae > Dactylorhiza > Dactylorhiza incarnata. The sequence continues at coordinate 9,008,924 of JAWHQI010000009.1, read as the reverse complement.
CACGTTGATATCTATAAGAAATTCAAAATCACGCCAGATCTCTTTCCTTCTTTCTGTAGATCTGATTTTTATGGAATGACATTATTCTTTTATAGCCGTTCTGAATCATCCTTTCCTTCTATTTGATTCTTGGCTAATTTGATTAAGATTATTATGGATATTATTTGAAATCAGAATGAATTCCTTTCCTTCTACAGAAATATTCATTATGGAAACTCTTATCTCTTTCTAATTCTCTGTCTGCTAATTGATTATTCTCTTTTAGCAATATATTTTAAACAGAGCTATAAATAAGAAGGAGGTCAGCAGAGAAAGATAAGAAGGGATCCACCATATACATTTGAAAAATAGGAAGAGCTCCCAAGTGAAAAGAGAGACAATTGAGAAATAGTGCTGCAGCAAAGATCAAGCTTTCTTCTCCTCATTCTGAAGCCATACTGCTGCAAACTCTGATAGCTCTCACTAAAAGAGAGAAAAGGCCTACAATCACCTTCTCACTATAGAAGAGAGATTTCATTCACTATTTCTTGTGCTTATAATCTTCTTGCTAGGAAGAAGATTCTTTCTTGTTTCAAATACTTCTTCTTCTCTTTCTAATTTCATTCTCAAATAGTGTAAAAGAGTTTTTAGAATCTCTCTTCAAAAAATTCAGTTGTACTCATTCTAAGAGTCTCCTTTTCAAAAGACTCAGGATGGTTCTAAGAGTCTCCTTATCAAAAGACTCAGGCTGGTTCTAAGAGTCTCCTTGTCAAAAGACTCAGTGCAAGATAGTGAATTCCTACCAAAGGGGGTAGAAGAGTGGACTACCCAATGTTTGGGGAACCACTATATTTCCTTGTGTTGTGCTGTGATTTTCTTCTAGTTATTTTTCTTCTTTACTTGCTTAATTCTTTTTGGTGTGTGGGAAGCTTAAATCTGTGATCATTACACATATATATATATAATTATTAACTTTGCACAAAAATATTTTTAAATCTCTATTCACCCCCCCTCTAGAGAATTCTAGTGAGGTTAACTGTGCACTTTCAATTTGTATCAAAGCGAGGTTGATCTAAAAAGGTTAACTCCTTGATCAAAAAGATCCTACCTCTTATATATATATATATATTTCTAAAAATTATTCTTCACATGGTACAAATCAAAGATTATGCTTCCACCAGACCACCAATTTGCAACCTTGAAAAGTTTGCACTTTGGAAAACAAGAATTAAAATTTATCTGAACTCTATTGATGGAGAATTATTTGATGTGATTATGACAGTCCTCCCAAGCCATACAAGAAGGACTCAAGTGGAAAGGTCACACAAACACTTGCTCCAAAGGCTGAATGGACAGATGAAGAAAAGAAAGCCCAAGCATGTGATGCCAAGGCTATGAATATCTTAGTCTCAACCCTCTCAGATGAAATCTTCCAAAAGATTGCTGAATGTAAGTCAGCTAAGGAAGTATGGGAAGCTCTCACCAAAATGGTAGAGGGAAGTGCTGATGAGAAAAAGGATAGAAAGGCACTACTCATCTCTAAATATGAAAACTTCCAGAAGAAAGAAAGTGAAAGTGTTGCTGACATGTATGCCAGATTCAACCTCATAGTAAATGAGTTGAGAACACTTGAGAAGGACATATTTCTCACTGAGATAAATGACAAACTGCTAACTTGCTTCCCTAGCTCCTGGGATTCAAGAATCTGGCCAATTAGAGACTCCAGAAGTCAAAGAGAAATCTCAACAGATGTCCTGTTGGGTAAACTAAAATCTTATGAACAATTGTTGAAAACAAGAGCTGAGAAAGAAGAGAAAGAAAAGGCTCCTTCACTCTCAAAATAAAGGAGTATTGTATTGAAGAATGTTGAAGGTGAACCCTCTACAAGTGATGAGGAGCTGATCAGTCTACTGGCCAGAAGGTTCAAGAAGTGGATCAAAACAGAAGGATCCAGAGGAAGAGACTCAAAAACCAGGTATAATAAAACACCTACTAAAGAGATTATATGTTACTCTTGCAGGAAACCTGGACACATTGCACCTGAATGTCCTAAAGAGATCAGCAAAAAGAAAGATCTGAAAAGAACAGATCTAAAGAAGAAGAAGAAGAAGAAAGAGAAAGGTTTCATTGCTCAAACATGGAGTGATTCAGAATCTGAAGAAAGTACCTCATCTGACAATGATCAGGAAGAGGCCAAGATAGAGGAAACCTGTTTGATGGCCACTGAGAAGTCTGAGGATACATCTATGGTAAATATATTTGATGATATAGATTTTTCTTCCACTGATTTCAAAAACAATTTCAAAGAATTCTGTTTAGATCTAATCAAATCTGAAAAAGAAATAAAAGAACAAAGAAATGAATTAAACAATCTCAAACAAATGAATACACAATATAAAAACTATGAGCTCAGTCTGGGACTCTCAGAGGAGGAACTAGATATAATCTATACAGAAAATATAACACTAAGAAATGAGCTAGCAAAGGAAAAAGCCTTTGAAGACTCTCTAAATGGGAGAAGTCAGAAGCTCAAGAATATTTCTGAGAATCTCACTAATAGATTTAGACAACTAAAGTTTAACACTAATGAAGAACCCAAACCTCAATCATCCAGCAAATCTGTCTGGAAACATCCTATTCACTTCACTAGGGAGAATCATTCAACAGGAGAGAGGTCACTTGAAAATCCAGAAGCAACCAATGTCTTTAATAAAAATAATCCCATTACATATGAAGGAATCCTAGGTAAATATCCTCAGAAAAGAAATAAACATGCGTCGAATTCTTATCAACGTGCGTCGATTTCTAATCGACGCTTACACAAAAGTGCGTCGACTTCTACCCGACGCAACTTCTCCCATGCTTCGACTAAAAGTGAACGCAGAATGAAGGAAGCATCGACTTCTACTCGAAGCAACCTCAAGCCTACGTCAAATTCATATCAACGCAACCATAAGCCTACGTTGAATTCATATCGACGCAACTAATCTGACAGAAATTTCTCCTCTTCCAAACAGTCCTCTAAATCCATGTCCTTTTATTATGAACACTATTTCCGCGACATTACCAAAGAAAATTGGTATGATAAGCCAATACCCCTAAAGGAGGAAGGATATTCTGAAAAACCCACTTATTCTTTCATTGAATCTTTCACTGTTGGGAGGAAGGGACCCCAGCTCAGCAGGGTCCAAACTAATGTTTAAAATCTTATGTGCAGATGTATCACATCTCCAGGCTGGTGTGGTACTTGGACAGTGGATGCTCTATGAACATGACAGGGTACAGAAACTTGTTAACCAATTTTGAGGATAGACATGGACCACCAGTGACCTTTGGAGACTCTAGCTGTGGGAAAACCAGGGGCTTTGGAGATTTTAAAGAAGGAAAAGTTACCTTCAAGAATGTGGCATTAGTCACAGGACTGAAGCACAATCTGATAAGTACAAGTCAGATATGTGACAGTGGTAAGTATGAGGTAAAATTCACCACACTACTTTGCCATATTATTGATGTCAAGTCTAGTGCCATAGTACTCAATGGAATTAGAAAAGGGAAAGTATATATAGTGGATTTTAGCTCCTCACCCACAGAAGTTTGTTTGTTCAATAATATTATTGATAAAGGTGAATTATGGCATAGGAGACTGGGTCACTTAAACCACAAAACCATTAGTAAACTAGCAAAGAATAACCTAGTCAGAGGCCTACCAAAGGGTAGGTACTCTAAGGATTCTCCATGTAGACCTTGCCAACTAGGAAAACAGACCAAATCATCCTTCAAACCAATTGGTAAGAATGACTCTCCCAGGATTCTCTACTTACTGCATATGGATCTCTTTGGTCCCATATCCACTCAGAGCTTAGGTGGAAAATCTTATACACTAGTCATTGTGGATGACTATTGTAGGTTTAGCTGGGTATTCTTTCTAAGGGCTAAGTCTGAAACCCATAAAATTCTCTCAAAATTCATAAGACAGATTCAATCTGAGTTTAACACTCATGTTTCAATTATCAGAAGTGATCATGAGACTGAATTTGAAAATCAGTTGATTTGTAGTTTCTGTGAGGATATAGGTATTAAACAAAGTTTCTCAGCCCCTAGAACTCCTCAACAGAATGGAGTTGCTGAAAGAAAGAATAGAACTTTAATTGAATCAGGAAGGACCTTACTTGCAGAATCAGGATTACCAAAAACCTTTTGGGCTGAAGCAGTCAACACTGCCAACTATGTTCTAAATAGAAGCCTCATTCACAAAACTAAATCCAAGACTCCATATGAGCTCCTGAATGGAAAAACACCCATTGTTAAATATTTTAAAAATTTTGGATGTGCTTGCTTTATTCTAAATAATGGGAAAGATCATCTTGCCAAATTTGACAAGAAGTCTGTTGATGGAATATTTCTGGGATACTCATCATCAACTAAAGCCTATAGGTGCTATAACAAGAGAACTCTTAAAATTGAAGAATCTATGCACATTATATTTGATGAAACTAACATGCTGTTTAAGGGGGAGGAAACTCCCACCAGTTCTTTTCCACAGGAAAATAGCAGCATAGAAACTCAGCTTGAGCAACTGGTTCTAGAGAACACAGATAATGGAAAAGAAAACCAGCTAGAGGAATCAAGTGAGGAATCTGAACAAGAACATTCAGAAAAGAGCATTCAAAACCAACTCCCACAAGAGAACATGGTTCAGGAAGAACAGGTGGACAATGATCCCATTGCTAATTAGGAAGAAGAACATCTGACAAGTCCAAGCAGGACAGGGGTCAATTTGAAAGATCATCCACAATCTCAAGTAATTGGAGACCCCAATACAGGAGTAAGAACAAGACACCAAGTCTCCAATGGGATGATGCTCCAATGCTTCTTATCACAAGTTGAACCAAAGAAGTTTGAGGAAGCAAATTGTGATCCTCACTGGATTATGGCCATGCAAGAAGAACTAGGCCAATTTGAGAGAAATAAAGTGTGGAACTTAGTTGAAAGACCAAGAAACTACCCAGTGATTGGTACAAAGTGGGTATACAGAAACAAACTAGATTCCACTGGAGTAATTGTCAGGAACAAGGCAAGACTTGTAGCACAAGGATATAAACAAGAAGAAGGAATAGACTATAACCAAACCTTTGCTCCAGTAGCCAGATTGGAGGCAATCAGGTTCTTTCTTGCCTATGCAGCTTTCATGAAGATGAAAGTCTATCAGATGGATGTCAAGAGTGCCTTTTTGAATGGTGACCTTCAAGAAGAGGTATATGTGGAGCAACCACCAGGTTTTGTGAATCCCTCCTCTCCTAACTTTGTTTATAGACTTAACAAAGCACTATATGGTCTTAAGCAAGCACCTAGAGCTTGGTATGAAACTCTCTCTAACTTCCTTTTAGAAAATTCTTTTGAAAGAGGAAAAGTGGATAAAACACTTTTTACTAAGATCCATAAAAATCAACTCCTTATTCAAATATATGTAGATGACATCATCTTTAGCTCAACTCATCCCAAACTTTGTAAAAGATTTGCTAATCTAATGCAATCTAAATTTGAAATGAGTAGTGTGGGAGAACTCTCTTATTTCTTAGGACTACAAGTAAAACAAAGTAGTGAGGGAATCTTAATCTCACAATCTAAGTACACTAAAGAGTTAATCAAAAAGTTTGGTATGGAATCAGCTTCTACTATGAAAACACCTATGGCAACTAATGCCATTATAGAAAAGGATGACAAGGGAAAATCAGTAGATCAAAAGACATATAGGGCAATCATAGGATCCCTTCTATATCTAACAGCTAGCAGACCTGACATTATGTTTGCGATTTGCATATGTGCTAGATTTCAGGTTGATCCAAAAGAATCCCATCTCACCTCTGTAAAAAGGATTCTTAGATACCTAAAGGGAACCCCTGAACTAGGTCTGTGGTACTCAGCAGAAACGAACTTTGAATTAATAGGTTTCTCAGATGCAGATTATGCTGGATGTAGGGTTGATAGAAAAAGTACATCTGGTACTTGCCAATTCCTAGGTGACAGATTAATATCATGGTTTAGTAAGAAACAAACCTCAGTCTCAACCTCAACAGCTGAAGCTGAATACATAGCTGCTGGGAGCTGTTGTTCACAAATCCTGTGGATGCAAAATCAGCTTATTGACTACAAATTGGAGGTCAATAACTCTAAGATCTATTGTGATAGCTCTAGTGCTATATCCATAGCATCCAACCCAGTCCTTCATAGTAGAACCAAACATATAGAGATCAAACATCATTTCTTAGAGACAATGTAGAAAAAGGAAAGATAACCTTAGAATATATTCCTACAGACGGTCAAAGAGCAGACATCTTCACAAAACCCTTGGATGAAACTAAGCATAATCACTTCATCAACACCTTAGGAATGCTAGATGGAAGCCTGTAACCACCATTGTTGGGGAAATCTAAAAGAAATCAGAAAATCTAAGAAAGTATTTGAAGATACGTCGAATACATATCGACGCACCGTCGAGAAGAACTCAACGTCGGCATTGATTGCTTTCAGGCAAAGCTACATCGATCCCTTATCAACGCAGCGTCGACTTTATATCGACGCAAGTCTATGAACACGTTGACAAAATGCTAGGCTGACAAATCTCCACGGAACGTCGACTCCATATCGACGCATACGTCGACATCAATGACCATGCGACGACAACAATTCACCGTAACTTCGACCTCTTGTCAAAATTAGAATCAAATCCTTACTTCCTCTTTTGACGATTGGATTACCAGATATACCTTGATTTATGTTTCCTTTCTCAACGCTTCACCTTCTTTAAATAATACCTCTTATTTCATAACATATACTCTCCTCAACCGCCAAAACTTCGTCTTCTACCTCTCTCTCTCTCTGCGTCAATGACACCAACTCCTGATCAATCTGCCCTCATCAAAGTGATGAACGATGCCCTTGAACAACTAGTAAATGACTTCCAGACTCGACTGAACCACTTCTCCAACGAGTGTGCTGCCATGCTCAACACCTGTGCAACCAAACTGGCAAACATCTCTGCCTCTCTTCCTAAGCTTAATGCTCTTATTCAAGAACAGCCTCTGTCGCCAGAAGGGTTTAAATCCTTTATGCAGGATATAAACCAGGGGGAGAGTTGCTCCAGAAACCCCCCTTGTCAGGTTCTCTATTTCTCTTAAAAAGCTCAGGGTTAATTTCCTCTCCAACTCTAAATATTATCTCTAAAGTATTACACCAACTTCCTTTCTTACAATAGGCTCCAATCTTCTCAAATCACTCTGACTACACCTTCAACAAATACTTTGGAGAGACCTCATCTTACCATACTGAAGGAGATCATGCTGTGGATTCAGCATTCAGAGCAGATGCCCCACATACCCAGGGGAAGATTGCTGTGGTAAAGAACACAAAAGTCCAGGGGGAGGAAGAAGCAGCCTGCTCTGATGACTGGAGAGGACAAGTGTGGATTGAGGCCCCATGTGAGGAAGAAATTCATCATCACTCTCCTGGCTTCTCTGCCAGTTATATCAAACTGAAGACACCCCTACTTGAGGATATCCCTTCAGAAGAGATTGAAGGAGACAAACATCCTTCAACAGAAATTGCCCGACCAGAGGACATTCTGCCTTCCATTGCAGACCAAACTCTTCTTCTTGAAGATGTTCCTTCTCCACCTAAAAAGAAAACTCCATCTCCTTCTTCTCCTCATCCTCCACTTCAACCTTCCTCTCTACCTCCATTGCTACCTCTACCTCCACCAGTAACAAAACTTACTGAGCAGCTTAAAGCACCTACCCAAATCCTACCTAGGCAAAGTCCAGGAGGACAAATAAAAAGAAAAAGAGAAGCCACCCCCTACTGGCAAAAATTCTCCAAAGAAGAAAGGAAAGAGTATGCAAAAGAAAGGAAGTATAGAAAAGCCTGTGAGGAGATAAAAAGGTTTGAAAAGATGCCTGTTATCACTCCTAACAGCCCTGTAAAGGAGTACCATGACCCTGACATGGAAAAGAGTTATGAAGAAATAAGAGAAAGAGAGATGTATGAATATGAAGCAGCCATGAAGGAAGTAGAAGATAAGAGGAAAGCCTTTATAGAAAAGATCAGCAGGGGAATGACCAAGGAACAAATTCTTGCTGAATCTACCATCAAAATTCCAAAGAAATTATTTGATGCTGAAGCCTATCTGAAGAAAAATCCTCAGGCAGGGCTTATCCTAGAAAAAGGACAAAAGCACAAAAGGGGTGTAGGATGTTCAGAATATGTTTACCTCCACTATAAGAAGCCTGAAAGGCGAAAAGGATTAGACAAATGGCATGACTCACCCTGGAAAGGGAAAGGAAAAATGACTGAGATCCCTGAGAAACAGCAATCAGAGAAGAGAAAATATAGGCCAAAGGTTGACAACAAAGGACCAACTGAGCCCAAGCCTACTCAAAAGAAACCTCAAAACATTACAATTGAGATGATTGATGAAAAGGCAGCAATTATCATCAGCAAGGGCTATTCTATAAATGACACTCTCCCTGATGCTGACAAAGTCCTGGAGAAACTGCACACAATCATCAGAAATGTCCAGGAGCATCCTGATAGAGCCAGGGGCTATATTTTTGATGCTGTTGAAAATTTATCTAGAAAACTCTATTCTGCCTTTATCAATTTCATGTATAACAAGACGTTTCTAGTTTAAATCTTGTGAAACACAATTACTTGTTATATGATTTCTTCTGATTGCTTAGCATACTTCTTCTCTATATAAATGCTTTGCTGTGTTGATTAAATACTGATACAATTTCTCTCTATGTAGGGTTACGACAAATAGGGGGAGATTGTTGGGGAAATGATTTATCTTAACCCCTAGAATTAAGAAGAATATAAATTCTAAGTATGAAAAATTAGGCTAAGTAAATATGCGTCGAATAGTATTCGACACAACGTCAAAATATAGTCGACGTTTCTCTCAGAATGAGTCGAAGCAACTCTTAGAAGAATTCGACATAATCTTAGTCGACGTACCTCTGACTTCTAGTCGACGCATCTAGTGAAGTCGACGCTCCTTCCTTATTCTCCTCTCGACGTTCATCCAGGATGAATTCGACGCTTACGTCGAATAGTAATCGACGCACGTCGATATCTATAAGAAATTCAAAATCACGCCAGATCTCTTTCCTTCTTTCTGTAGATCTGATTTTTATGGAATGACATTATTCTTTTATAGCCGTTCTGAATCAGCCTTTCCTTCTATTTGATTCTTGGCTAATTTGATTAAGATTATTATGGATATTATTTGAAATCAGAATGAATTCCTTTCCTTCTACAGAAATATTCATTATGGAAACTATTATCTCTTTCTAATTCTCTGTCTGCTAATTGATTATTCTCTTTTAACAATATATTTTAAACAGAGCTATAAATAAGAAGGAGGTCGGCAGAGAAAGATAAGAAGGGATCCACCATATACATTTGAAAAAGAGGAAGAGCTCCCAAGTGAAAAGAGAGATAATTGAGAAATGGTGTTGCAGCAAAGATCAAGCTTTCTTCTCCTCATTCTGAAGCCATACTGCTGCAAACTCTGATAGCTCTCACTAAAAGAGAGAAAAGGCCTACAATCTCCTTCTCACTATAAAAGAGAGATTTCATTCACTATTTCTTGTGCTTCTAATCTTCTTGCCTTGTTTCAAATACTTCTTCTTCTCTTTCTAATTTCATTCTCAAATAGTGTAAAAGAGTTTTTAGAATCTCTCTTCAAAAAATTTAGTAGTACTGGTTCTAAGAGTCCACTTTTCAAAAGACTCAGGATGGTTCTAAGAGTCTCCTTATCAAAAGACTAAGGCTGGTTCTAAGAGTCTCCTTGTCAAAAGACTCAGTGCAAGATAGTGAATTCCTACTAAAGGGGGTAGAAGAGTAGACAACCCAAAGTTTGGGGAACCACTATATTTCCTTGTGTCGTGCTGTGATTTTCTTCTAGTTATTTTTCTTCTTTACTTGCTTAATTCTTGTTGGTGTGTGGGAAGCTTAAATCTGTGATCAATACACATATATAAATATATCTAATTATTAACTTTGCACAAAAATATTTTTAAATCTCTATTCCCCCCCCCCCCCTCTAGAGAATTCTAGTGAGTTTAACTGTGCACTTTCAGCATTCATAGTGGGATTGCGAGATGGGTTCTTTAAAATGGACCTGAAACGGAATGCCCCTCTATCCTTCGAGGAACTAATGGAGCGGGCAGCAGAAGAGATAGAAGGGGAGGCAGCCAACCCGAAGTTCTATAAGAGATTGGCGAAGATGTGCGAGCTAGAGGTGGGACACCAGGAGGGAAGGAGAAGGGAAGAACCCAGAGGTCAGGGGTTTCAGAGACAGTAGCGGGATTGGGGCCATCAGGAGCCCAATAATCGGCTGGCTTGGAGGCCCCAGGAGGGTCCGGGGAGAGCCCAGTAAAGAGATCACCAACAAAGGGGGGAAGGAAGGGTCCCGGGGTGGAGGCAAGATCCCAGGCCACTTCACCCCCCTCGAGAGAAAGCCATGGCGGTGGGCCGAGGAAGAGGAGTAAGAGGAGGAAGAAGAGGAGGTGGAAGAGGGGGCAGGGTGGCGTTGCCTTACTGTGACTTTCATCAGGAAGAGGGTCACGCGACGGCCACCTGCCCATAATTTCTAGAGATAAGGGGAAGATGCCCGCAGCAGCAGTGGCCTGTGAGGATCGAAGAGGTGCTACCCGAAGGTGAAGAGGACAGATGCGAAGACCGGATGGACGTGGGAGCTAGGGGAGGGGTCGAAGTGATCCATGGCGGGGTGGGAATAGAAGCGACTCGTAAGAGAAGCTTCCAGGCGATTTTCAGAAGAAGCGTCGCTTCGACCTCCCAAACTCCACCTCCCTCGGAGAAGCTCACCTTCTCGGCGGAGGATATGCCAGACTTTGAAGACCCGTTCTGTGATGCCTTGGTGATCCAGGCAGCGATTGAAAACTTCACCGTCACCCGGATTTTGGTGGACAACGGGAGTTCAGTGAATGTTATATTCAAGAAGGCCTTTGACGCGCTAGAGGTGGAAGCGAAGAGAGTGCAAGCCTCAGATGGACCTTTGTTCGGGTTCTCAGGGGAGAGGAAGGAGGTCGAGGGAGGAGTCGGCCTCCAAGTGACATTGGGAGGTGTCCCCAGGAACTGTCGGTTTGTCATTGTTGACGCTCCGAGCAGCTACAATGCCATATTTGGGCGCCCTCTCATCAGCACCTTCTGGTGCGTCCCCTCGTCTTTCCATCAATGCTTAAAGTTCCGCAGCAGAGGAGTTCAGGTTTGGATCCAGGGGGATGCGAAGGTGGCGAGGCAGTGCTACGTGACTGCCGTCAACACTATCTCCTGGATAGCAGAGGCCGAAAAGATGGATAGGGAGATGAAGGGGGCGAGGGGGCCAGGTGAAGATGGGGGGGGGGTGAGAAGAAGGAGAGAGCAGCAACCCCGGAAGGGAGGATGAAGTGTCTCCGGAGGAGCATGTCGAACCAATGGAAGAGGACGGTCCGGAGAAAGAGAAGACCCTGCCCAATGGGAGGGAAGAGAAGAGTAAATGGCAAGAGCCGGCCCGTGTTGAGGCGGCTGAAGAAGTGGTTGAGATGAAGGTCATCACCCAGGGAGGAAGGGTGGAGAAGGTGCGGGTCAGCGGGGGACTTGGCCCGCATCCAAAGGAGCGTGGACATCTTCGCATGGAACGCGGCGGACATGCCAGGCATCGATGCAGACGTGGCTTGCCACCGACTCAACCTCGAGCCAGGGGCCGCCCCGTCCGATAGAAGAGAAGGACCATGGACGATAAGCTCGAAGGAACAATCCGCGAGGAGGTGGCAAAGCTCCTCGAAGGAGGTTTTGTATCAGAGATCCAGTATCCAGGCTGGGTCTCTAATGTCGTCATGGTAAAGAAGGGTGATGGCAGCTGGCGTATGTGTATTGACTTTTCTTTGTTAAACAAAGCCTGCCCTAAGGATTGTTTTCCCCTGCCTCGGATCGATGCGCTGGTTGACTCAGCCATCGGTTTGTTTGTGATGAGTTTTTTGGATGCTTTTTCAGGTTATCATCAAATCAGGATGCACCCCCAGACGTCAAAGATGTCTCGTTCATCACCCGGGAGGGGTGCTATTGCTACAAGATGATGCCCTTCGGCTGAAGAATGCCGGAGCGAGGAGGCTTTCTAGGCCTTAAAGAGGAATGCGAGGAGGCTTTCCAGGCCTTAAAGAGGCAACTTACCAGGGCTCCGCTACTCCAAGGTCCCAAGGAGGGGGAGGACCTAGCCATATACCTCAGAGTCGGGGTTGAAGTTGTAAGCTCCGTCATGGTCCGGGAAGAGGGTAAGAAGTAGCTACCGATCTATTACGTAAGCAGGGTCTTGAAAAAGGTAGAGCTCTGATATCCGATCTTGGAGAAGCTAGCCTTCGCACTGGTCATCTCGGCAAGGAAGCTCAGGCCATACTTCCAAGCGCACTCCATCCAAGTGGTGACCGATCAACCCCTTCGCAAAATCTTCGAGTGGGTAGAGCATTCAGGGAGACTCGCGAAGTGGTCGATAGAATTAAGTGAGTTCAACCTCACCTTCCTCCCACGGTTGTCAATGTAAGGCCCAAGCAGTTGCAGATTTCATGGCAGACTTCATGGTCGAGATGGAAGAGGAGCAAGCCTTACGCCACATCCCCTGGAAGTTGCTGGTCGATGGAGCCTCGGGCAAGAATTCTTTAGGAGGAGGGGTGGTGTTGGAAAGTCCTCACGGGGTGAGGATCGAGCAAGCACTGGTGATACATTTTCTCATAACCAACAACCAGGCGGAATACGAAGCGGTGATTGCCGGCCTACGTCTGGCCCAGGAGCTAGGAGTTCATGATGTGGAGGTCCTCACTGACTCAATGGTAATAGCCTCGCAGATCAAGGGTTGGCCCCGAGCAGACCCGCTGTTCAGGCTCTCACCTAGTTGGCAGGTCCGAAGGCTCACTCGACGGCATATTCTAAAGTGCCAAGGGTTGGCCCCGAGAAGACCCGTTGTCCAGGCTCTCACCTAGCTGGCAGGTCCGAAGGCTCACTCGGTGGCAGGTTCTAAAGTTTCAAGGGTTGGCCCAAAGCAGACCCGCTGTCCAGGCTCTCACCTAGCTGGCAGGTCCGAAGGCTCACTCGGCGGCAGGATCTAAAGTTTCAAGGGTTGCCCTCGAGCAGACCCGCTGTCTAGGCCCTCACATAGCTGGCAGGTCCGAAGGCTCACTCGGAGGCAGGTTCTAAAGTTCCAAGGGTTGGCCCCGAGCAGACCCACTGTCCAGGCTCTCACCTAGCTGGCAGGTCCGAAGGCTCACTCGGCGGCAGGTTCTAAAGTTCTAAAGGTTGGCCCCGAGCAGACCCGCTGTCCAGGCTCTCACCTAGATGGCAGGTCTGAAGGCTCACTCGGCGGCAGGTTCTAATGTTCCAAGGGTTGGCCCTGAGCAGACCCACTGTCCAGGCTCTAACCTAGCTGGCAGGTCCGAAGGCTCACTCGGCGGCAGGTTTCTAAAGTTTCAAGGGTTGGCCCCGAGCAGACCCGCTGTCCAGGTTCTCACCTAGCTCGCAGGTCCGAAGGCTCATTCGGCGGCAGGTTCTAAAGTTTCAAGGGATGGCCCCGAGCAGACCCGCTGTCTAGGCTTTCACCTAGCTGGCAGGTCCAAAGGCTCACTCGGTGGCAGGATCTAAAGTTTCAAGGGTTGGCCCCCAGCAGACCTGCTGTCTAGGCTCTCACCTAGCTGGTAGGACCAAAGGCTCACTCGGCGGCAGGTTCTAAAATTTCAAGGGTTGGCCCCGAGCAGACCCGCTGTCCAGGCTCTCACCTAGCTGGTAGGTCCGAAGGCTCACTCGGTGGCAGGTTCTAAAGTTTCAAGGGTTGGGCCCGAGCAGACCCGCTGTCCAGGCTCTCACCTAGTTGGCAGCTCCGAAGGCTCACTCGGCGGCAGGTTGTAAAGTTCCAAGGGTTAGCCCCGAGCAGACCTGCTGTCCAGGCTCTCACCTAGCTGGTAGGTCCGAAGGCCCACTCGGCGGTAGGTTCTAAAGTTTCAAGGGTTGGCCCTGAGCAGACCCACTGTCCAGGCTCTCACCTAGCTGTCAGGTCCGAAGGCTCAATCGGCGGCAGGTTCTATGGTTTCAAGGGTTGGCCCCAAGCAGACCCGCTGTCCAGGCTCTCACCTAGCTGGCAGGTCCTAAGGCTCACTCGGCGGAAGGTTCTAAAGTTCCAAGGGTTGGCCCCGAGTAGACCCGCCGTCAAGGATCTCACCTAGATGGCAGGTCCAAAGGCTCACTCGGCGGCAGGTTCTAAAGTTTCAAGGGTTGGCCCCGATCAGACCCGCTGTCCATGCTCTCACCTAGCTTGCAGGTCCGAAGGCTCACTCGGCGGTAGGTTCTAATGTGTCAAGGTTTGAACCCGAGCAGACCCGCTGTTCAGGCTCTCACCTAGCTGGCAGGTCCGAAGGCTCACTCTGCGGCAGGTTCTAAAGTTTCAAGGGTTGGCCCTGAGCAGACCCGCTGTCCAGGCTCTCACCAAGCTGGCAGGTCCGAAGGCTCACTCGGCGGCAGATTTTAAAGTTTCAAGGGTTGTACCCGAGCAGACCCGCTGTCCAGGCTCTCACCTAGCTGGCAGGTCCGAAGGATCACTCGGCGGCAGGTTCTAAAGTTCCAAGGGTTGGCCCCGAGCAGACCCGTTGTCCAGGATCTCACCTAGCTGGCAGGTCCAAAGGCTCACTCGGCGGCAGGTTCTAAAGTTTCAAGGTTTGGCCCCGAGCAGACCCGCTGTCCAGGCTCTCACCTAGCTGGCATGTCTGAAGGCTCACTCGGCGGCAGGTTCTAAAGTTTCAAGGGTTGGCCCCGAGCAGACCCGTTGTCCAGTCTCTCACCTAGCTGGCAGGTACGAAGGCTCACTCGGCGGCAGGTTCTAAAGTTACAAAGGTTGTCCCCGAGCAGACCCGTTGTCCAGGCTCTCACCTAGATGGCAGGTCTGAAGGCTCACTCGGTAGAAGGTTCTAAAGTTCCAAGGGTTGGCCCCGAGCAGACCCGCTGTCCAGGCTCTCACCTAGCTGGCATGTCTGAAGGCTCACTTGGCGGCAGGTTCTCAAGTTTCAAGGGTTGGCCCCGAGCAGACCAGCTGTCCAGGCTCTCACCTAGCTGGCAGGTCCGAAGGCTCACTCGGCGGCAGGTTCTAAAGTTTCAAGGGTTGGCCTCAAGCAGACCCGCTGTCCAGGCTCTCACCTAGCTGGCAGGTCTGAAGGCTCACTCGGCGGCAGGTTCTATGGTTTCAAGGGTTGGCCCCAAACAGACCCGCTGTCCAGGCTCTCACCTAGCTGGCAGGTCCGAAGGCTCACTCGGCGGTAGGTTCTAAAGTTTCAAGGTTTGGCCTCGAGCAAACCCGCTGTCGAGGCTCTCACCTAGCTGGCAGGTCCGAAGGCTCACTGATGCGATAATTCGGCAAGTGCACCGGTCGCGCAAGTAATAATAATGGGGAAAATCCCCGAGTGTCGGTCTCTTGAGGAACACAGTAAGGTGGAGTTAGGTTTCGAGGAAGGACTTGAGATTGAAGTCCTAAAATCGGATGGAATGCGGGGGAGTTGGGTTGGCTTTTGGAAAATAAAATAAAAGCTATCAACTACTCCTATGCAATGCCGCTATGCAATGCTTCGCTTGGCGGGATGGAGACTAGGCAGGCCTTGAGCGCGCTATGTCGAAAGGGCGGATGGATGAGTAGGCAAGCGGAATCGAACGGTGCAGGCCTTGAGCGCACTGCTTCGTTAGGCGGGATGGAATACGGGCCGCGATGCCACGCTTCGGTAGGCGGATGGACGAGTAGGCTAGCGGAGTGAGGGTCGCAAGCACCTCTTCGACAAGCACGCCACTAGCAATTGCTAGTGCGGCACACGAACGGGACGGCGGAATGGAATTGGACGGCGGCGCATCTCAAGCAACTCAAATAGATAAATTACACAATCACATAGACATGAAATATATATGTAAATATAACTAATTCAAGTGCCACTTCATCATAATAATGAGATCTAAAACATATACACATCAATAAGAGAAGAATAAGGCAAGAAATCGACCGAATCCGAAGTCTCGTTGTAGATTCACGGTTGGAATTGTCGGGTTGTCAATCCACGTCCAAGCTCGGTCCGCAACTACGTCCGGGGTAGAGAGAGCTGTCACGACTCTCCAATGGACCCGTCTTCTTCGTGTCACGATCCGATAGAGGTTGCAAACTTCCTCTTGCTCGATGGAGATGGCGGCTAGATCTCTCTTTGAAGCTCTTGGATGAAGGAGGAGGCCGAGAGGAAACTCCGGCTCAAGATTGGCGTGAAGAACAAGCCCGGAGCACCTCCAGATGGTGGGCGGCGGTGGAGGGGCGAAGTCGGACGAAACTGGAGCAGAAACGGCGGAAAACAGCGAGCGATGTGACCTAAATCGCGAGCAGCGGAATTTATAGGCGCTGGAATTAAACAGTGCGCACGGTCATTGGTGCACGACCAGTGGTCGTGCGCACTAGAATCCTGTGATCGTGCGCTCTGCCTGGACGGAGCCTGCAAAGACAGAAATTATAAAATAACATGTTCGCACGACCAGTGGCGCACGACCGGTGGTCGTGCGCACTGTCGTAGGTGGTCGTGCGCACTAGCCGAAACAGAACTCATAAAATTGATGATAAGTGAGCACGAACAGTGGCGCACGACCGGTGGTCGTGCGCACTATCGTAGATGGTCGTGCGCACTGCACCAAACAGAACTCATGAAAAAAGGGTTAAGTGCGCACGATCAGTGGCGCACGACCAGTGGTCGTGCGCAATAGAACCGGTGATCGTGCGCAGTGTTCCTGTGCAGAGTTGCACCGGGAACACCTGCACGACTCCTATTCCAGCACAA
Organism: Dactylorhiza incarnata; assembly: GCA_033032865.1. Lineage (NCBI taxonomy): Eukaryota > Viridiplantae > Streptophyta > Magnoliopsida > Asparagales > Orchidaceae > Dactylorhiza > Dactylorhiza incarnata. Next base: position 8,992,053 of record JAWHQI010000009.1, on the reverse strand, counting down.
CCACGAATCTAGCCACTGAAAGTGGCACCTAACGGAGCATGAAAACTACTAATGAAGAAAAGCATGAAATCACACCAAAATGGGCCTAGAAGTGCACCTAGCATAGACTTATCAATATGAACTATAACAGGGCTAAAGTGCGGTGAAATGACTAAATAAATGGCCCAGATGAGTCCATAAGAGTGTATATGATCAGGACTCATCACACCCTCAGACTTACCTGTTTGCGCGTCCCGAGCAAACAAATTCTAAGCGAACGGGGAAAGAAAAGTAGATGGCTTAAAACTACAATACAGAGTACCATGCGAAGTCGCATGCTCACGTGCATAAGAAAAATAGTAGAAAAGATTTCTGATTATAAAAACAGTTTATATATTTCTAAAAGAGTAAAAGCATATTGCAACTACTCAAAATGGTGAACAACGGTGAATCATTCGGTCATGCATACGGAGAAAGTAAACTAAGCGCTGAGATGAGCATTGCTCAAGATCGGGATGCGGGAAAAACTCCACTGAAATCCATCAGTGTCGGTGACCATAAGCTTGCCCGGTCACATTCTCTCCACGGCACTGGTTTGACTCAAATGCGTGAATCAATAGGACTTTAGGTTTTAAATGGGGCTTGGGTTTAGGTGAGGTATACAATGATAAAGACGATGGCTCAAGCACTAAACCCCAAATGAGCTAATGCAGGAAACTATCCTCATTCACCACACAAACACGTGATAAGTAATAAAATATATGTATTTTTGGTATAAGTATTAGTATAGTTTTAATTAATATTGTGAATTTTCTATGTAAATTAATGAATAAATTGCTTCTTTATTATTTCTGGTTTCTAACTTAGTTTTATTTTTGTTTTTGCAATTTTTTGCAAAATTTTCACAGGTCACGCCCTCAGACACGCCCGTGACCAAGGGCGTGTAATTTTAAAGATCAAATATCAACGGGACGGCTCAATTCAGATCAAATCCCGACAAATCGCTCAAGTCACGCCCGAGGTCACGCCCGTGACCAAGGGCGTGTAATTTTAAAAGCCAAATTTCCAGCTGGCAGCCGTTTTCAGGTGAAATCTCGAAGAGTTGATCAAGTCACGCCCGTGACTCTACAAGTCACGCCCGTGTTCCAGCAGAGTCACGCCCGTGAGCCGCCAGCGCATCACGTCTCGAAGCCGCACCCATGCTGCCGACATCAGCCACCCATAGTCACGCTCGTGACTCACCAAGTCACGCCCGTGACATACCAAGTCACGCCCGTGTGCAGCCATGTTTGACGGCCAGACCTTCCAGAAGGCGGCGAATACAGCCGAGCAATTGTCACGCCCTAAGTCACGGCCGTGACATTCAAGTCACGCCCGTGACCTAGGGCGTGTAAAACTCAAATTTTCCCTATAAATAGAGGGGCTCGGCTGAAGTTATTTTCATCCAAATTTTGAGTGGTTTTTGTTGTATTGTGAGTTCTTTTGAGTGATTGTGAGCTTCTCTTCTGCATTTCAGTTTAAGTTCGTTTGTAGTTTTTTCGTCTTCCTAGTCTAGTTGTAATGCTGATTTCAGAAATAAAATGATGTTTTTCTCATTTGGATCATCTTCTTTTTATTAATGTTAGTGTGTGTGCGTGTATGAGTTTAGCTTTATTGCTTTCATAATTTAGTTTTATTGCTTTTATAGTTAGTTTTATTGCTTTCATAATCTAGGTTTACTGTTTTCATAGCTTAGATTTACAAGCTTTCATAAAATAGTTTTATCGTTTTCTTTTTCGCCTTATTTTATCGCTTTCATTTTAAACGCTTTCTTTTTCAGTTTCTTTTAGAGTGTGTGCGTGTATGAGATAGTATTTTCCTTTTTTGTAGCTTAGTTTTTATTTCAGTCTTTATATAACTGCTATATACCACCCCCTTCTCAAATAAGAGGCTAATTTACTTTAGCACTTATTTAAGTCGGTTGGGATGGATATTATTTCTGCACCTTTATAAGTCTTTTCATTTCTATACCACCCCCTTCTCAAATAAGAGGCTAATTTACTTTAGCACTTGTTTAAGTCGGTTGGGACGGATATTATTTCTGCACCTTTATAAGTCTTTTCATTTCTATACCACCCCCTTCTTAAATAAGAGGCTAAGAACTTTTTAGCACTTGTTTAAGGTGGTTGGGACGGATATTATTACTGTTTTTATATAAGTCTTTTTATTTCCTTTTTATCCGCTTACATCCGCTTTAATTATCAAACATGTATTTTTCGACCGATAATGCCGTCTCCATTCCGATGAGTGGCTAATTTCCTTTAGCGCACGACGTCGAAGAGCATTGGGACACAAAAATAGTTTTTCTATAAAAATTAAAACATCTCTTTCTAAAATAATTAACGCTTAAGGTTTACCCGAGAATCACGTTGAGTGGAGCCACATAATCGATGTGTGGTTTTCATTTCCGTTTTCGTACCTAGTTAGCCGAGAGGCTCGTGTGTACGGACTGATCACTCACGGGTAAAGAGAAGTGCGCTCTACCCTCGAGAGAGGACGAGGTAACTCTTCCGAATTGGAAATAAATACCCAATAGCGGGGTTCGTAACATAAAGCGAGTATTAAGAACATTCGATTGTAGAACGAGAGTTCGGTCGAATATTCATAATCTCAGGTGGGCGTACCCTCGAGAGAGGAGCGTTCATAATTATGGAACCTCCACGGCCAAGTCATCTTAATATTTTGAAAAGTCATCACTTTTAATTCTACGAAAAATCTATTTTCGTCTCAAGGTAATTCGACGTCGCGCGCTATATTTCTCATCACTTAGAACTCTAGTAAATCGCTTAAATCATCTTTCGCATTTTATCATTTAGAACTCTAGTTAAATCAACTAAAAATATTATTCCGATAAAATAATAGTTCGTCCCTCGAAGTAGCATAATCAACACGACCCGCGGAAATATACGATCCCGATATTTTCTAAAAATATCCTGTATTACTTGCGATAAGGTATACTTGCCTTTATCAAATGATTAATTTGGACTAAAAATTCAAACACAGCTTTTCAAACTCATTTAGTGCAAAACTCTCCTTTTCTACTATTCAATTCAATAGAATTCGGCATTGTAGCCGAAGCGTAATTGTCAATATTCCGAAAGAAGAAAAAGATCGCTACTTCTATCCTTCGATAGGATAACGGTTAATTTCTCAAAGTAGGAGTACTTGCGAGACTCTTCGAAAATATCCGCCAATTCTAAACTCTTAATATAAAGGTTATCTTTTATTTATAAAACAAAAAGAAGAAGCCCAAGTAATCATCAAGTTTTTGGCGCCGTTGCCGGGGACCTTTGTGTTGTTATTTGAAAGTAGGAACTGCTATTAATTTTATTCCTTATCTATATATTAAAAAAAAAAAAAAAGGGCAAAAAAAAAAAAAGAGGTTACAAAACTAATAAAAAAAAAATTATATAAATATAAAAACTTATATTATATTAAAAAAAAAATATAATAATAATAAAACAGAAAATCCAAAAATATTATTTTTTAGTTTATGACCCGAGGAAACTCCTCGGACGATTCGACTATTCCTTTTGACCCCGAAATCGAGCGCACTCTTCGTGAGCGCATCCGATCTCGTGATCAAAACTTACTCGAAACCCCCGAAGAGTCAATCAGAGATACTGTAAATATGGGCGATCCAATTCCAAATGCGGCCCCGGCCCGGACCATGGCATATTATGCCCGGCCGAATTTGGAAGATACAGGATCCAGTATTACTCGCCCGACAGTTAATAATAATAATTTTGAAATAAAATCCAGCATAATTCAAATGGTACAACAGTCGATTCAGTTCGACGGTTTGCCAGATGAGGACCCAAATCAGCACCTTTCAAACTTTTTAGAAATATGCGACACCTTTAAAATTAATGGCGTCACTGATGACGCCATTCGTTTACGCTTATTTCCATTTTCGCTACGGTCAAAGGCCAAATCATGGTTGACTTCTCTTCCGAGAGGGTCCATAACCACGTGGGCCCAATTGACGGAATTTTTCTTAACTAAGTATTTTCCTCCGTCAAAAACCGCAAAACTACGCACGGATATCACATCCTTTGTGCAATTCGATTCCGAGTCTCTTTATGAGACTTGGGAGCGTTTTAAGGAATATTTGCGTAGGTGTCCTCATCACGCGCTACCAACTTGGCTACAGGTCCAAACGTTTTATAATGGTTTAAATTTTTCTATACGTCAGATGATTGATGCGGCTTCCGGGGGAACGTTAAACAACAAAACCCCAGAGACCGCTCAAGCTCTGATCGACGAAATGGCCATGAATGCGTACCAATGGAACGTGCCAAGGTCGCGTCCTACTAAACCGGCTGGTCTTTTTGAAGTGGACGCCACTACTTTCTTAGCCTCACAGGTAGAGCGGCTAAGTAAGCAGGTGGCAGAGATGACTGTTTCCTCCTCCACTCCCGCTTGGAATAATAATAATAATAATAATAACGTAATCGAAGAATCGGTGGATTACCTCGGTAATCCGGTTAGGCCCCCCTTCAACCCTAATAACAACCCGTATAGTAATACTTATAATCTAGGTTGGAGGAGCCACCCTAATTTCTCCTGGAGCAATCCTAACAATGCTCAGAGGCCCCCAAATATGAATCCTCAGGGATTTCCGCAAGGATTTCCGCAGGGATTCCAGCCTCCTCCTCCAAAACCTTCGCCGCTCGAAGATATTTTGTCTAAATACATCGCGTCCAACGATTCAAATATCCGGAATCTTACCGGATCGATTAAAAGCTTGGAAAACCAGGTTGGACAACTTGCAAAGATGGTCTCCGAGCGGCCATACGGAGCTTTACCAGGGAATACAGAGCCAAACCCAAGGGAAAATGCCAACGCTATAACCCTTCGAAGTGGCAAGGAGGTCGTCTCCCCATTGCGGGTTGAGCCTAAGGTATGCATTTCGCCTCCGACCCCTCCACCCTCTTCTTCGATTCTAATTGCTCCAGCTTCTCCGGTTGTGCCAAATGTTTCGAGTCCTCGAATTCCTTACCCGTCTAAAATTAATAAAGAGAAGGAGGACGAAAATTATCAAAAAATTTTGCGTATTTTAAAACAAATTCAAATAAACGTCCCCTTCTGCGAGGCACTCTCCCAAATGCCGAAATATGCGAAATATCTTAAAGAGTTGCTTTCTAATAAAAAGCGACTCGAGGATGTTTCGCGTGTTTCCCTTAATGCGGAATGTTCGGCTGTTCTCCTTAACAAATTGCCGCCAAAACTAAACGACCCGGGACGGTTCTCCATCCCGTGTCTCTTTGGCAATATGTTAATAAAGTACGCTCTTGCAGACTTAGGCGCCAGCATCAATTTGATGCCTTATTCTCTTTTCAAAAAACTCAATTTAGGCGTCCCGAGTCCGACAAAAATGAGCATCCAACTCGCGGATCGCTCGGTAAAGTACCCAATCGGGGTAGCGGAAGATGTTCTGGTCATGGTTGACAAGTTTATCTTCCCGGTAGACTTTGTCATCCTGGACATAGAGGAGGACGTCGAGGTACCCATCATCCTCGGTCGCCCCTTTCTCGCAACCTCCCGTGCGTTAATCGATGTCAGTAACGGTCGCCTCCTCCTTCGAGTTGGAGACGACGAAGTTACTTTACATATCAACCCCTCCATGCGGAACTCACTATCGAATGATGATTCCTGTTTCAATTTGGAATCCGCGTTTGTGGACGAGTGTTCTTCTCTTTCAGAATTGCTATCCTTAATGATAGACGATTCGGATCTGGCGAATCAACCTCCTTTAGAAGAATTACCGCCAGATTCGCCTTTCGAGCCTTTCGACTCGAAAGATTTAAAAATCTCCACTTCCTACGAAGAACCTCCGGTCTTGGAGCTTAAGCAACTCCCCGACCATCTAAAATATGCTTTTCTAGCCGCGAACTTAAAGCTTCCGGTTATAATATCTTCTACTTTAACTGATTCAGAAACATCCGAATTGGTTGAAGTTTTATCTAAACATCGTCGTGCAATTGCATGGCAAATTTCCGATATCAGGGGAATTAACCCCTCATTCTGCTCCCACAAAATTTTTCTCGAAGAAAACCCCCGCAAAACAATTCAGCCTCAACGACGACTTAACCCGAACATGCGGGAAGTCGTTAAGACTGAAATTATTAAACTCCTTGATGCGGGGATTATCTATCCTATTTCTGACAGTACGTGGGTAAGCCCCGTACAAGTCGTCCCGAAAAAGGGCGGTATAACGGTCGTGGCAAACACGAATAACGAATTAATCCCGACTCGTACTGTTACGGGTTGGAGGGTGTGCATCGACTACAGAAAACTAAACGATGCCACCAGAAAAGACCACTTTCCGTTACCGTTTATTGATCAAATCTTAGAGCGTCTCTCCGGTCACCCTTTTTATTGCTTCCTTGATGGTCTCTCGGGATTTTTCCAAATCCCTATTTCACCCGAGGACCAAGAAAAAACGACTTTTACTTGCCCTTTCGGCACCTTCGCATATCGGAGGATGCCGTTTGGCCTCTGTAACGCGCCAGCTACATTCCAAAGATGTATGCTAGCAATATTTGGCGAGCTAGTAGAAGACATAATGGAAGTCTTCATGGATGACTTCTCCGTCTTTGGAAACTCTTTTAAAAATTGTTTAAAAAATTTAGATAGAGTCCTCCAACGGTGCGAGGAGACAAACTTAGTCTTGAACTGGGAGAAATGCAACTTCATGGTCCGAGAGGGTTTAGTCCTCGGCCATAAAATTTCTTCCAAGGGGATGGAGGTCGATAAGGCCAAAGTCGCTATAATTGAACAACTTCCTGTTCCTTCGAACGTCAAATCAATTAGAAGTTTTCTTGGCCACGCAGGTTTTTATCGGCGGTTCATTCAAGATTTTTCAAAAATAACCAAACCGCTAACTCACCTCCTGGAAAAAGATTCCCCATTCATTTTTGACACGGCCTGCGTAGAGGCGTTTAATTTTATTAAAAAGCAACTTATCAATTCTCCAATTCTGGTGGCGCCAGATTGGTCTCTTCCGTTTGAGATTATGTGCGACGCGAGCGATATCGCAGTAGGAGCTGTCTTAGGCCAACGCGTAAATAAATATTTTCATCCAATATATTACGCTTCTCGCACACTCAATGCCGCACAGGCTAACTACACCACAACGGAAAAGGAACTTCTCGCCGTCATCTTTGCTTTTGATAAATTCCGACCCTACGTAACCCTTTCACATGTAATCGTTTTCACTGATCACTCCGCCTTGAAATATCTTTTGGCCAAAGTTGATGCTAAGCCTCGCTTACTTCGATGGATCCTCCTTTTACAGGAATTTGACTTAGAGATCCGGGACAAGAAGGGGGCTGAAAATTTAGCAGCCGACCACCTCTCACGTTTAGAACACCCCGTCGCAGAAGCGCTCGTCGAACCCGAAATAGACGATCGATTTCCTGAGGAGCGCCTTTTCATCATAAATAATACCAAAACTTCTTCTACCCCTTGGTTCGCAGATTACGCGAACTATTTAGTCGCGCGGGTCCTTCCAAAAGATTTTTCGACTCAGCAGAAGAAGAAATTCTTCTCTGACTTAAAAAACTACTTTTGGGAGGACCCCTTTCTCTTTCGAGTCTGCGCAGACCAAGTGATACGAAGATGTGTTTCCAGCGAGGAGGGTGCGCAAATATTGCGACACTGCCATGAGGGGCCGGCTGGAGGGCATTATCAAGCCAACCGGACCGCGCGGAAAGCGTTAGAGTCAGGCTTTTATTGGCCCACTCTCTTTAAGGATGCTCACACTTTTGTGAGTATATGCGATAGCTGCCAGCGGTCGGGTAACATCTCCCGTCGTGACGAGATGCCCCAAAATTTTTATTTAGAATGCGAAATTTTCGATTTGTGGGGCATAGACTTTGTAGGCCCCCTACCTCCTTCTTTTAATAATCGCTATATCTTAGTGGCGGTCGACTATGTATCTAGGTGGGCGGAAGCGCAAGCTCTGCCCACCAATGATGCGCGAGTCGTCGTCCATTTTCTAAAAAAATTATTTTCTCGCTTTGGCACGCCCCGTGCAATAGTAAGTGATAGGGGCACGCACTTCTGCAATGCCCAGTTTTCAAAAATTTTATCTAAATACGGCGTCACGCATAAGCTCGCCACCGCCTATCACCCCCAAACGAGCGGCCAAGTAGAGGTAGTAAATCGCGAGATAAAACGCATTCTGGAAAAAACCGTCTCTTTAAATAGGAAGGATTGGTCCTCAAAACTCGACGACGCGTTATGGGCGTATCGTACGGCATACAAGACCGCTATCGGTTGTACGCCCTATCGATTAGTCTACGGCAAAGCGTGCCATTTACCGGTAGAATTAGAACACCGCGCTTTTTGGGCCTTAAAATTTTTAAATCTCGATTCGAACTTAGCCTCCGAGAATAGGAAATTCCAACTCAATGAACTCGATGAATGGCGTGCGAACGCTTATGAGAGTAATAAATTTTATAAGGAGCGTTCTAAGTTCTACCACGATCGAAAAATTAAATTTCCAAAAACTTTCGCGCCGGGCGATCTTGTCCTTCTTTATAATTCACGTCTTCGTCTTTTTCCGGGTAAGCTCAAATCCCGCTGGTCCGGCCCCTTTGCAGTCAAAGAGGTTTGGCCGTATGGGACCGTTCTTATCTCTCACCCCGAAAAAGGCGATTTTAAAGTCAACGACCACCGTTTAAAACTATATCTTGCGGGCGATCCGGTGGACGGACACACAGAATCTTTAACCCTCCCCAATTTATAATCTCACCACGCCAAATGCGTCAAGCTACGCGACGGTAAACAAAGCGCTCGTGGGAGGCACCCCATATTTATCTAATATTTTTATTATGCTTTTTCTCTATTTTTGCAGGGTTTCTTCCGACCCCGCCAGCTTTACTTCAGGGAAGCCCTTTTGCTTCCTTTTTCCTTTTATATTGCATTGTTATTTTCTCTTCTTCATCCTTACATTACAACATTGGGGACAATGTTGGGTTTTACGTATGGGGGTGTATTTCCCGTTTTCAAAAACAAAAAAAAAATAATATGTATTTTTTGTAGTTGAAAAAAAAAAAAAAAAAAACAAAAAAAAAAAAAAAAGAAAAAAAAAAAAAAAAAAGGAAAAAAAGAAAAAAATCCAAAAATAATAAACCCTACTTTACTTCTATTCTTAAAGCATTTAGTTTCGAGAGTATATGTTTGTGGATTTTCATAATCGCTAGTTTTACTATTTGTTTGTTTATCTAAGATCGATAGATTTAAACGTTCGGGGTTAAGTTTTAAAGAATATCTTGTGTTTTTAATTTAAATAGAGGCTTTGTTGTCAAGCACTACTTCTACTAGCTAAAATAGAGACATGTGTATTATGTTAGCAAAACAACTTTAGACTGCAATTATCCCTACTTTATGTCTTCAGGAATCTAGGAATATTCAACTTACTAAGGTTGCTCTCAAAACTTTTTTTTATTATTCTAGAATTTCTCTTGAAAACCCCTTGTATACACCAATTTAGCATGGCAAAAACACAAAAAGAAGAAAAAAAAAAGATCTTATGTCAATGGGAATACAAAAATTCCGTAAACATAGGCACCCAATATTTGTTAAAAGAAATCCTATGTCAATGGGAATTGCAAATTCCGTAAACACAGGCATTGGGTTAATTAAAAAGGTCAATTTTCCCTCGTCCCTCGTACACCAACGATGGGAGTCAAAGGAAACTTTATAAGAGGGGTGAGATGATACAATTCATCACCCCTAATCCAAGTACTCTTCTATTTGCCAAGGCTTTTTACCCCCTTTTCCCTTAACCAAATTATTGTTTCTAGTTTTAATTCAAAAAATCATTTGAGAGCATAATTAGTAACTTATATTTTTCCTTTATGTTTCTTTAAACAAAGGTTATTATAATTTCGATCTAATCTCGTTTACTAATGATTGCAACTTTGTTTGCTATTTGGTTAATTAAGAAGTCTTTTGGCCAGGACATTTCTTCTACTTAAATCATTTGCATAATTTAGGACTTAACTCTTATTACTCCGAATTTTTATTTTTCAGTCTCTTATGATTAAAATAAAACGATAGCAAAAAATTAGAACTTATGTTAATCCCGTATAGATCTCTCTTACTTTTGCCCTGGAATAGCAAAAGCTTAAGTATGGGGGTATTTGATAAGTAATAAAATATATGTATTTTTGGTATAAGTATTAGTATAGTTTTAATTAATATTGTGAATTTTCTATGTAAATTAATGAATAAATTGCTTCTTTATTATTTCTGGTTTCTAACTTAGTTTTATTTTTGTTTTTGCAATTTTTTGCAAAATTTTCACAGGTCACGCCCTCAGACACGCCCGTGACCAAGGGCGTGTAATTTTAAAGATCAAATATCAACGGGACGGCTCAATTCAGATCAAATCCCGACAAATCGCTCAAGTCACGCCCGAGGTCACGCCCGTGACCAAGGGCGTGTAATTTTAAAAGCCAAATTTCCAGCTGGCAGCCGTTTTCAGGTGAAATCTCGAAGAGTTGATCAAGTCACGCCCGTGACTCTACAAGTCACGCCCGTGTTCCAGCAGAGTCACGCCCGTGAGCCGCCAGCGCATCACGTCTCGAAGCCGCACCCATGCTGCCGACATCAGCCACCCATAGTCACGCCCGTGACTCACCAAGTCACGCCCGTGACATACCAAGTCACGCCCGTGTGCAGCCATGTTTGACGGCCAGACCTTCCAGAAGGCGGCGAATACAGCCGAGCAATTGTCACGCCCTAAGTCACGGCCGTGACATTCAAGTCACGCCCGTGACCTAGGGCGTGTAAAACTCAAATTTTCCCTATAAATAGAGGGGCTCGGCTGAAGTTATTTTCATCCAAATTTTGAGTGGTTTTTGTTGTATTGTGAGTTCTTTTGAGTGATTGTGAGCTTCTCTTCTGCATTTCAGTTTAAGTTCGTTTGTAGTTTTTTCGTCTTCCTAGTCTAGTTGTAATGCTGATTTCAGAAATAAAATGATGTTTTTCTCATTTGGATCATCTTCTTTTTATTAATGTTAGTGTGTGTGCGTGTATGAGTTTAGCTTTATTGCTTTCATAATTTAGTTTTATTGCTTTTATAGTTAGTTTTATTGCTTTCATAATCTAGGTTTACTGTTTTCATAGCTTAGATTTACAAGCTTTCATAAAATAGTTTTATCGTTTTCTTTTTCGCCTTATTTTATCGCTTTCATTTTAAACGCTTTCTTTTTCAGTTTCTTTTAGAGTGTGTGCGTGTATGAGATAGTATTTTCCTTTTTTGTAGCTTAGTTTTTATTTCAGTCTTTATATAACTGCTATATACCACCCCCTTCTCAAATAAGAGGCTAATTTACTTTAGCACTTATTTAAGTCGGTTGGGATGGATATTATTTCTGCACCTTTATAAGTCTTTTCATTTCTATACCACCCCCTTCTCAAATAAGAGGCTAATTTACTTTAGCACTTGTTTAAGTCGGTTGGGACGGATATTATTTCTGCACCTTTATAAGTCTTTTCATTTCTATACCACCCCCTTCTTAAATAAGAGGCTAAGAACTTTTTAGCACTTGTTTAAGGTGGTTGGGACGGATATTATTACTGTTTTTATATAAGTCTTTTTATTTCCTTTTTATCCGCTTACATCCGCTTTAATTATCAAACATGTATTTTTCGACCGATAATGCCGTCTCCATTCCGATGAGTGGCTAATTTCCTTTAGCGCACGACGTCGAAGAGCATTGGGACACAAAAATAGTTTTTCTATAAAAATTAAAACATCTCTTTCTAAAATAATTAACGCTTAAGGTTTACCCGAGAATCACGTTGAGTGGAGCCACATAATCGATGTGTGGTTTTCATTTCCGTTTTCGTACCTAGTTAGCCGAGAGGCTCGTGTGTACGGACTGATCACTCACGGGTAAAGAGAAGTGCGCTCTACCCTCGAGAGAGGACGAGGTAACTCTTCCGAATTGGAAATAAATACCCAATAGCGGGGTTCGTAACATAAAGCGAGTATTAAGAACATTCGATTGTAGAACGAGAGTTCGGTCGAATATTCATAATCTCAGGTGGGCGTACCCTCGAGAGAGGAGCGTTCATAATTATGGAACCTCCACGGCCAAGTCATCTTAATATTTTGAAAAGTCATCACTTTTAATTCTACGAAAAATCTATTTTCGTCTCAAGGTAATTCGACGTCGCGCGCTATATTTCTCATCACTTAGAACTCTAGTAAATCGCTTAAATCATCTTTCGCATTTTATCATTTAGAACTCTAGTTAAATCAACTAAAAATATTATTCCGATAAAATAATAGTTCGTCCCTCGAAGTAGCATAATCAACACGACCCGCGGAAATATACGATCCCGATATTTTCTAAAAATATCCTGTATTACTTGCGATAAGGTATACTTGCCTTTATCAAATGATTAATTTGGACTAAAAATTCAAACACAGCTTTTCAAACTCATTTAGTGCAAAACTCTCCTTTTCTACTATTCAATTCAATAGAATTCGGCATTGTAGCCGAAGCGTAATTGTCAATATTCCGAAAGAAGAAAAAGATCGCTACTTCTATCCTTCGATAGGATAACGGTTAATTTCTCAAAGTAGGAGTACTTGCGAGACTCTTCGAAAATATCCGCCAATTCTAAACTCTTAATATAAAGGTTATCTTTTATTTATAAAACAAAAAGAAGAAGCCCAAGTAATCATCAACACGCGGGTACACAACACCCCCAGACTTGGACTTAACAGCATGGGTGCGTGCACCGCCTACTCCCAAACATAAATCTATACATAAAGATTTTCAATTAAACACTCCTTCTCTTTCCTTTTTTTTAACTTCTTTTCTTTTTCTCATATTTTTTTCTTATCATTTTCAGCAAATAAACAAAAGGACACGTCCACATCTTCACAAACATATTACCACATCAACAACCCAACTCATGAAAATAATAAACAGCTAAAGCTCAGATTTGGGTGTGCGACTAGGATTGGCTTTTGGGCTTTGGTGAAATAAAAGTGGGGCTGAATCAAAGAACGGGTAGGCACAACTGGGCTAGCGAGGATATAGCGGTAGGGATAGGCACAAAGGCTCAATCGGGCCAAAATGATGGCCTAAATCACATTCACACAATTGACTAACCGTATACCCATGCTTCAAGAATCGCGTGGGGCAAGTTCTAGCCACCGAGAAAGATTCTCCTTTCTCCCGACTCAAGCAATGCGAATCTAGCGATCGTTTACACACATCCCTATGCTACCGTTTGATTCCACCGAATTCACCATTTGAGTAGAGTAAACAACATTTACACTAATAAGAAAAATATAAAACCATAAGTATAAAGAGAAGTCTACTCTACACAAACTTCTATGCAACCGAGCACTCGACTAGGAGCACTACTAGAGTCAACATTTTACTCTGCTACATAGTCCTAAGTCATCACCTAGACTTTCCCAAATAAGCAGAAGAATTAAATTCACAACAGAGCAAGCAAACAGATGAGTACGCGCTCAAGTGGGTGATGTGGTGTGCAATGAAAATAAACAAAACATTTTAAATGAAATCTTCTAGCATGCAGTGCAATAATGCACGTGAGCGGGTAAACAAAACTACTCTCCCCCAGACTTAAACTAAACAATCCACATAATATATGACATGAAAATCAGCAAAGGCTAGGGGAAGAGAGTACCCAATGCTCAGCAAGTGAGCATACCAGAAGATTGGCGTGTAAGCTAAAATGAGCTGCAGCATCCGCCATCCAGAATAAGTACTTGCAGGGGTCAGCTCCGCAAAAACAAAAGACAAAAGGAAACTGAAAAGAAAATACTACTAACTAAACATGATTAGATGAAATAAAAATGCAGAAAAGAAAGATAACTACTGGGGTTATTGTCCTCCCAGCACGACTTATTTAAACTTTAAGAGTTCTAGCTAATGGGCCTATGGAAGGAGAAGTGGACAGGTAACTGGCCTAATATCCGTGTCGGTTGCGGGTACCGATACGGTGATAGAACAGTCACCCCTCTACCTAAATATAGATACCTGCTCCTCACAGGTAGAGGGTAGAGAATGTAAGAAAAGGAGGAGGCCTGGTCCTCACTCATCTCACAAAACACATCCTTGCCTAGCAAGGTATCGTCAATAGGGAGGCAGCAGGAGGAAAAGGCAATGAGTGGAGCTTCCTCAACGGAGGGGGAATAAACCTCCTCACATGAGAGGATACTCTCATCATTGACTTGAGCAAAAAGCTCCAAGTCCTCCTGGGGCACCTGTAAAGACTCAACCTGCACAGGCTCGGATGAAGAAAGGGGATCAAGAAATAAAGAAGACGAAGAACATAAATAAACATCAATCGGGGGAGTGATCCCGGTCTCACTCCCAGCAGGATCCAAGGATAGATCACTATCATCATCGTAAATATCATAGCAAGGGGAACTTGAGAACTCAGGAGCCTCAGTGGTGACTTGGACCTCCTCGTCCCATGAAGAAGTGCAAACCTCCTCATCAGAGAGAGTATCCTCCTCATCCCACCGAGGTGCATCATCGTGTTCAAAGTATTCATTCTCCCCCTCAGGGAAAATGACATCCTCATCCCACTTTGGAGCACCCTCCGAGTCAGAAGCATCACCCAGCTCCTTTACTTCGATAGGATCATGAAGAATATGTGTAGAAAAATCTTGCAAAGAAACTGGAGGGACAAAAATATTCGGTTCCTCCGCAAAAAGATCTGCTAAAGCCTCCCCGATGGAAAGAATACATTCCTCATCATGCTCAGGTGCATCTAAGAGCTCCCATTCCTCTCCTTGTTTCCCAACAGATGAGTGATCTTCATCACTGGGAGTGAAGCCATACACAGGGAGTGAGGAGTCCATGCACGAGACAAGCTCGGGGGTAGAGGGCACAATTGCCTCCATGGGTAAAGAATGAGCGATAGGGATAATGTTGTCCTGGGTGGAGGAGCGGCGGTCAGGCTTGAAAAGACTAGGACAGTCTTTCAATTCATGACCCTCTTCTCGACACAACAAGCAAACAACGTTCCTACACTGCCTAGCATTCAACTCATTCATTTGGTCTAAATAATAAACCATCTTATCATTAAAGCTAGGCGAAATACCCCATGACGACATTTTCAAAATTCAAAGCAGATAAAAAGAAACTAAAATTCTTTGCAAGGAAATCTACACAACTAGAAAAACTCCTTGAATAAAACTTGCCTAAAACTTTAAAATAGGGGATGAAGAAATAAAAACAAACAAAAGATAATTAAAAGGCAAACAAAAATAATAAAGCGGCTATACACACTGGAAGAACTACTATCTCTCGGCTCTCCCTCTCAAGAAAACTCACACGACTGTGTTCCCCGGCAACGGCGCCAAAAACTTGATGCGATAATTCGGCAAGAGCACCGGTCGCGCAAGTAATAATAATGGGGAAAATCCCCGAGTGTCGGTCTCTTGAGGAACACAGTAAGGTGGAGTTAGGTTTCGAGGAAGGACTTGATATTGAAGTCCTAAAATCGGATGGAATGCGGGGGAGTTGGGTTGTCTTTTGGAAAATAAAATAAAAGCTATCAACTACTCCTATGCAATGCCGCTATGCAATGCTTCGCTTGGCGGGATGGAGACTAGGCAGGCCTTGAGCGCGCTGCGTCGAAAGGGCGGATGGACGAGTAGGCAAGCGGAATCAAACTGTGCAGGCCTTGAGCGCACTGCTTCGTTAGGCGGGATGGAATACGGGCCGCGATGCCACGCTTCGGTAGGCGGATGGACGAGTAGGCTAGCGGAGTGAGGGTCGCAAGCACCTCTTCGACAAGCACGCCACTAGCAATTGCTAGTGCGGCACACGAACGTGACGGCGGAATGGAAATGGACGGCGGCGCACCTCAAGCAACTCAAATAGATAAATTACACAATCACATAGACATGAAATATATATGTAAAAATAACTAATTCAAGTGCCACTTCATCATAATAATGAGATCTAAAACATATACACATCAATAAAAGAAGAATAAGGCAAGAAATCGACTGAATCTGAAGTCTCGTTGTAGATTCACGGTTGGAATTGCCGGGTTGTCAATCCGCGTCCAAGCTCGGTCCGCAACTACGTCCGGGGTAGAGAGAGCTGTCACGACTCTCCAATGGACCCATCTTCTTCGTGTCACGATCCGGTAGAGGTTGCAAACTTCCTCTTGCTCGATGGAGATGGCGGCTAGATCTCTCTTTGAAGCTCTTGGATGAAGGAGGAGGCCGAGAGGAAACTCCGGCTCAAGATTGGCGTGAAGAACAAGCCCGGAGCACCTCCAGATGGTGGGCGGTGGTGGAGGGGCGAAGTCGGACGAAACTAGAGCAGAAACGGCGGAAAACAGCGAGCGATGTGACCTAAATCGCGAGCAGCGGAATTTATAGGCGCTGGAATTAAACTGTGCGCACGGTCATTGGCGCACGACCAGTGGTTGTGCGCACTAGAATCCTGTGATCGTGCGCTCTGCCTGGACGGAGCCTGCAAAGACAGAAATTATAAAATAACATGTTCGCACGACCAGTGGCGCACGACCGGTGGTCGTGCGCACTGTCGTAGGTGGTCGTGCGCACTAGCCGAAACAGAACTCATAAAATTGATGATAAGTGCGCACGAACAGTGGCGCACGACCGGTGGTCGTGCGTGTAACGTCCCAAGGCCCTGGACTTACCATCGGGACAACGTCCACCGACTGCCTCGCCTGGAGACCGTTACCGGGCTGCAGCCCAAGCACCCCAACCCCTCTCCAGCCCACAGGCGGGTTGTTGGTGGCCACAGCCTCCCTTTGATGAGGCAAACTCGATAGTCAAGCATGCACCACGGGGACTTCCCAGGAGGTCACCCATCCCAGTACTACTCCAGCCCGAGCACGCTTAACTATGGAGTTCTTTCACTTCTCATCACCAATTGAGTTGCAGCTCAATTGGTGATGAGAAGTGAAAGAACTCCATAGTTAAGCGTGCTCGGGCTGGAGTAGTACTGGGATGGGTGACCTCCTGGGAAGTCCCCGTGGTGCATGCTTGACTATCGAGTTTGCCTCATCAAAGGGAGGCTGTGGCCACCAACAACCCGCCTATGGGCTGGAGAGGGGTTGGGGTGCTTGGGCTGCAGCCCGGTAACGGTCGCTAGGCGAGGCAGTCAGGTGGACGTTGTCCCGATGGTAAGTCCAGGGCCTTGGGACGTTACAATAAAAAGTGCACTTTTTTTTGTAACGTCCCAAGGCCCTGGACTTACAATCGGGACAATGTCCACCGACTGCCTCGCCTGACGACCGTTACCGGGCTGTAGCCCAAGCACCCCAACCCCTCTCCAGCCCACAGGCGGGTTGTTGGTGGCCACAGCCTCCCTTTGGTGAGAAGTGATCCAGTTAAGTGCCTCTACGGGGCCTTCCCAGGAGGTCACCCATCCCAGTACTACTCCAGCCCGAGCACGCTTAACTATGGAGTTCTTTCACTTCTCATCACCAATTGAGCTGCACTTTTTATTGTAACGTCCCAAGGCCCTGGACTTACCATCGGGACAACGTCCACCGACTGCCTCGCCTGGCGACCGTTACCGGGCTGCAGCCCAAGCACCCCAACCCCTCTCCAGCCCACAGGCGGGTTGTTGGTGGCCACAGCCTCCCTTTGATGAGGCAAACTCGATAGTCAAGCATGCACCACGGGGACTTCCCAGGAGGTCACCCATCCCAGTACTACTCCAGCCCGAGCACGCTTAACTATGGAGTTCTTTCACTTCTCATCACCAATTGAGCTGCAGCTCAATTGGTGATGAGAAGTGAAAGAACTCCATAGTTAAGCGTGCTCGGGCTGGAGTAGTACTGGGATGGGTGACCTCCTGGGAAGTCCCCGTGGTGCATGCTTGACTATCGAGTTTGCCTCATCAAAGGGAGGCTGTGGCCACCAACAACCCGCCTGTGGGCTGGAGAGGGGTTGGGGTGCTTGGGCTGCAGCCCGGTAACGGTCGCCAGGCGAGGCAGTCGGTGGACGTTGTCCTGATGGTAAGTCTAGGGCCTTGGGACGTTACAATAAAAAGTGCAATTGTAACACCTCCCCTGTAATGGTCATATAATATGGGTCCGGCCGGGACCCCAAAGCATATAACCGCCACAGCTTTAGTATTAAAAGATGATATTAACTACCAAATCTCATAACTCAGACAACACAGCGGAAACAAACTAAGCCACAGAGATTGTCCATACTACAAAGGAGTCCAACTGACCTTAAGGCCTTACAAAACAATGTCCAAAACATCAAACATTCCATAATAAAAGACATCCCAACAAAAGGGGAAGGATAGTTTTTCCCTATACTGCCTCGGCATGCAAGCCGGATATAACAAAGTACGAAGAAAGTAATGCAGGAAATCAACTAAGCACTTCGTGAGGCTTTAGGCCTTTTTGGCCGGCGCGCTGGGTCCAGCCTGTGATTCTTGCCCTGCAACCAAATCACAAAGAGCGGAAACGAGGGTCAGCTATGGCTGACCACAAGCGGTGTAACAACATCCCTCCTCCCGGCCGTCCTAGCGGACCCCGGGGAACTACTTCACCCTGCAAGTCAGCACTTCGTATGCAAAAGTACATAAAGGAAAGCAACATAAATACTGGCATGAGTGTCACAAGCATCATCCACGTTTCTATGTTGAGCAGGTAATAAAAGGGGCCTAACAATGCAAAATGAGTGCAAGCCCGGGTTTCACCCAAGGCGCCCTAAAGCGTATGAATCTAACACATCATCATACATCACCAACACAAGGGTACTCACTACTTACCCACAAGGGCATCAAAACCCCAAGGCCAAGCGCTCTCGCTGAGACCCACCTCGCCTGGCCCACCATGCCATCGGGCTTGTCTGACAGCTCACATGCTCGGGCCGCCAATAACGCACCAAGACCGATTCTAAGAATTCTGGCCAACCAAAACGTCCCAAGGCCCTGGGCTTACTTTCGGGACAACGTCCAACGATTGCCTCGCCTGGCGACCGTCAACGGACTCAACCGTAGCACAGACATTCTCGCCAGTCAACAATCGAAGGGACTAATCTTGCCGGGACACTCTCCACACGTGAATCTCAGTCTTCACGGGATAGCCAGCCGACCACAAAGACCAATCGCGCCTTCGCACAACGCTAGGCATCACAAGCCCCAAAATCCGCACATTATTTCTCCGCCCTAAACCCAGCATTCGTTACCACACGAAGCTATAAAGGCATCACCACGACGAGTTCGCCGTAATCAGATTTCTAACAAAATCCCTAAAATGTGCGTAAATCAACATCACCGGATCGGACCAACGGCCACAAATCCGGCTTCACCCACAATGCCTAATCCGCTAACGGAGCGGATCTCTAGTGCAAAACATGCCGGGGACGGACACAATCAACCCGGTGGTTTAACTTGAACCAAGGCGACCCGGATCCCTCTCACTCGACGGATCCGGTGCCAAAATGCAGAAAAAGAAGGGATGCCAAACACGCATCCTAAAGACCGGGAGGAGAAATGTCGTTACCTTTTGAGATCTCCTCCTAGCCATGAGAAGCTTGCAACCACACGGTGGAGAAGAAGCGTCTTGATGCCCTCTACGCAATGCCGGTCTCGGATCGGCGAACCGAGCTCCGAAGCTCCAGCAATGGCGGATTCCCCTTCTTCTTCCTCCTTGCCTCCTCCTCCTTTCTCCAACCTAAGAGAGAGAAAGCCTTGGAAATAATGAGGGTTTAACTCCTCTACCAAGCCCTAAAACCCCCCAGCCAACCATCGCAGCCGTTGGATCAAATTCCAATAGATTTGGACGGACCGATCTCCTTCTCCACTCAAAATCGCGGAGCAGAATAAACAGGGCGCACGATCACATGCGCACGGTCACTGGTCGTGCGCGAAGAGGACACTGGTCGTGCGCACTGTTCGAGACAGAACTCCGAATCCTTGTGAATTAACGCACGATCACATGCGCACGGTCACTGGTCGTGCGTGATGAGGACACTGGTCGTGCGCACAGTTCGAGACAGAACTCTGAATCCTTGCGAATTAACGCACGATCACATGCGCACGGTCACTGGTCGTGCGCGAAGAGGACACTGGTCGTGCGCACTGTTCGAGACAGAACTCCGAATCCTTGCGAATTAACGCACGATCACATGCGCACGGTCACTAGTCGTGTGCGAAGAGGACACTGGTCGTGCGCACTGAACAACTATGGAATTTTAGCCTATCCCGAACGCAGCACTACCACTCCGCCTATCTCGCTGAACTACGATTTTTGGGGTGTTACAACTCCACCCCCCTTAAACGAATTTCGTCCCGAAATTTCAGAATTTAAATAGGGAATTCATAACGCATACCTGTCGGGAAAAGTTCCGGGAAATCCTCCCGCATCGCTTGCTCACGCTCCCAAGAGAATTCGTCTCGCCCGCAGTTGTCCCATCGCACCTTTACAAGTTTGACTTGCTTGTTACGCAACTGCCGGGCTTCTGAATCCTCCACGCACACCGGGCGAACCCTCGCCCCCAAGTTCTCCATCACCAGCACCGCCGCCGCTTCGACCACGACGCTCGGCTCCACCAAAGCTTTCCTCAGTACGGAGACATGAAAAACGTCATGTAATCCACTCAGCTCTGCGGACAACGCCAAACGATAGGCTGCTTCGCCTATACGCTCCGTAACCTCGAACGGACCCAAATATCTCGGACTCAACTTCTTGAGTCGCCGCACCCGCGAAACACCCTTGAACAGCTTGATCTTCAAGTAGACCATGTCGCCCACTGCAAACTCCACATTTCTGTGGCGCGCATTAAAATACTTCGCTTGTCGATCCTGAGCAACCTTCATGCGCTCCTGAATCGTCCGCACAATCTCGCAAGCATCTTCCACCACTTGCTTTCCCAAAAGCTTAGTGTCTCCCACCTCTGCCCAAGACATCGGCGTTCGACACTTCCTTCCATACAAAGCTTCGTATGGCGCCATCTTGATACTCGCCTGGAAGCTATTATTATAGGCGAACTCCACCATGAAAAGGTGGTCCTCCCAACCTTTGCCAAAGTCGAGAGCACACATCCTCAACATGTCTTCCAACGTACGGTTCGTTCGCTCCGTCTGACCATCGGTCTGCGGATGGAACGCGGTGCTAAACTTGAGCTTCGTGCCTAGACTTTTCTGCACTAATCTCCAGTCCTTCGATGTGAATCGCCCATCGCGATCACTAACGATGCTCTTCGGAATCCCGTGCAACCGCACAATGTTTCGAACATAAAGCTCCACGAGCTTCTCCACGCCATCGCTCTTCTGATTTGGAATGAAGTGGGCCACCTTCGTCAGGCGATCCACTATCACCCAAATCGCATCGTTACCCTGCTGCGATCGAGGCAAACCATGCACAAAATCCATAGAGATGTCATCAAATTTCCATTCGGGGATGGGAAGAGGCTTCAAGAACCCGCCAGGCCTTTGGCACTCAGCCTTCACCAAGGCACAAGTCTGACATCGGCTCACGTACTCGGCTACATCCCGCTTCATCCCAGGCCACCAAAAAGATTTCTTCAAATCCGCGTACATCTTTGTACTTCCTGGATGAACGGAGTACTTCGTAAAGTGAGCTTCAAACATCAACTCCTCGCGAAGCTTGCCGAAGCGCGGAACACAGATCCTCTCGTCTCTCCTCAGAATTCCACCAACCATCTCCAAGGCAGTGCCTTCGCTTTGCTGAGCCTCCAACACCAACTGTTGGCACTCCTCGTCCGCACTGGTCGCCTCTCGGATCCGATCCGTTATATCACACTGCATTTCAATCCAGTTCAAACGAGCTATGCTAGACTCACCTCTAGCCACACAAGAAATGTCAAGAGACTCCAAGTTTCGAATCAAACGCTCGCTATGCGCCTCCATCCAATTACCTTGCCCGAAGTACTTCCTACTCAAAGCATCCGCCACCACGTTGGCTTTACCCGGCGTATACTGAATCTCCACGTCGTAGTCCCCAAGGAACTCGACCCACCTACGCTGCCGCATATTCAGATCCTTTTGGTCTAGGAGATACCTCAGGCTTTTGTGATCCGTGAAGATCTCCACCTTCGCACCATAAACATAGTGTCTCCACAGTTTTAGCGCAAAGATTACCGCCGCCAACTCCAGATCATGGACGGGATAATTCCTCTCATGAGTCTTTAACTGCCTTGACCCATACGCTATCACCTTGCCGTGCTGCACCAGCACGCAACCCAACCCGCAACCTGACGCGTCGCTAAAGATCTGAAATCCTTCCGTCCCACTAGGAAGACTAAGGATTGAGGCAGACATCAATCTTTCCTTCAAATTCTCGAATGCCCGGGCACACTCCGGTGTCCAAACAAACCTCTGGTCCTTGCGAGTGAGTGTGGTGAGGGGCAACGCCATCCGCGAAAAGTTCTCCACGAATCTTCTGTAATAACCGGCTAGTCCAAGGAAGCTCCGGACTTCCGCCACGGTTCTCAATACAGGCCAGCCCTTAATGGCTTCAATCTTCGCTGGATCTACCGCCACCCCATCTCCACTAATTATGTGCCCCAAGAAAGCCACCTTCTCGATCCAAAACTCACATTTTGAGAACTTAGCATAAAGCTGATTTTCCCTTAGAGTCTGCAATACTTGCCTCAAGTGAGACTCATGCTCTGCCTCCGATTTTGAATACACCAAAATATCATCAATAAACACCACCACGAACGAATCTAAGAACGGGCGAAAAACCCTATTCATCAAATCCATGAACACAGATGGCGCGTTCGTCAGTCCAAACGGCATCACCGAAAACTCGTAGTGTCCATAACGAGTCCCAAACGCTGTCTTGGCAACGTCCTCTTCTCGAATCTTCAACTGGTAGTACCACGATTTCAAATCCAACTTGGAGTACACCACCGACCCCACTAACTGGTCGAACAAATCATCGATTCGGGGAATCGAATATTTATTCTTGACGGTCAACTTATTTAGCTCACGGTAATCAATGCACAACCGCATACTTCCGTCCTTTTTCTTCACAAACAAAACCGGTGCGCTCCACGGCGAAGAGCTGGGCCTAATGTACACTTGCTCTAACAACTCTTGCAACTGAACCTTTAGCTCGGCCAGTTCCTTCGGTGCCATCCTAAACGGAGGACGCGACACCGGCCTCGCACCCGGTACCAACTCTATCGAGAAATCGATTTCACGCTGAGGAGGTGCTCCCGAAAGCTCCTCGGGGAAAACATCCTCAAATTCTTCCACCACCGGAACTTCTCTAATAGCCAACTTTGTGGAGTGAGCCTCCAACAAAGCTAAAAACGCCTCGCCTCCTTGATTCACCGCACGCCTCATTTGCATAGCGGAAATCAGGGAGCAAGCCACTCCGCTTAGGCCTTCAAACTTGACCTCTGCTCTACCTTCAGCTCTCAGGGTTACCACCTTCAACTGGCAGTCGATACTAGCTCGCTGCTCTGCAAGCCAGTCCATTCCCAAGATAACATCGAATTCAGCTAGTGGCAGAATCGCTGCTACCAACACGAAATCACAATCGCCAATTTGCATCACAATGCGTCCCTTCCTCATGGTAGTCATGAAAGACCCATTCGGCATACGCACACTCAGCTCCACTCCTGCCACTACGGGCTCAGCACCAATCTTCCGGATAAAACTTTCCGCAAGAAAAGAGTGTGACGCCCCCGTGTCGAACAACACTCGAGAGGGGTAGCCCGAAACTAGCACGAAACCTAACCACGTGCAAAACAAACATGAAAGGCCGCAAACTACATTATAGTAACAAACGGAACTTAAACCTTTCGTACCTGTCACCACATCGGGTTGACGTATCGCTTCCTGTTGCCCAAGATTATAGGCCCTAGGCTGCACTGGAGGGAACCGCGAAGCACTCGACTCCGCCGCTTTCCCCTTCTCTGCAACACCGGGACCCGAACGCACCGATTGTTCTTGTCTCGGCTCTGGCCCAGCTCCACCTTCGGTACAAAAATGACTAATGTGACCCACCTTGCCACACTGGTAACAATTAACCGGACCCTTGGAACGGAAATATCCCGAAGGTGCGCCACTTCTCTCCCCAGGCCAATTAGGACGGGGCTTCTTCTTCCATCGGCTGCCCTCGGACTTCCACTAGGACTGAGACTTAGAAGGCTTTCCTTCTCCCTGCCTTGCCGCAACACCCTTTCGCCGTTGAGTTCGCTCCAAGTCGCTCTCCAGCGTGCGAGCGGCTTCGACCAACTCATTGAATCCCGCATTCTTCAAGGCTATGAGTGGTTGCCTTAAATTTTCCCTCAACCCTTGATAAAAGAGGTTATCTCTCTCTTCATCATCTGCCATTGTCGTGCCCGCATACCGACCCAACCGAGTGAACTCTTGCAGATATTCATCCACCGTCTTCTCCCGCTGCACCAAGTGCAGAAACTGCCGCTGCAGTGCTAACCTTGTTGAAGCCGGAATGTAACGCTTTAGGAAAGCGTTTCCGAACTCCTCCATGGACGGAACACGCCCAACAAAAAGTCGACCGTTATGGTTCACCCACCACAACTTCGCATCGCCCTCTAACATGAAGCTCGCAAAGTGAGACTGCCTCTCAGCTGGAGTCTCAGCTGCCTTCAAGAGCTCCTGGATCCTCGAAAGCCAATCCTCGGCATCCGTTGGAGTGCCCACTCCCTTGAATGTCGGAGGGTGGAAACTCAAGAAATACTTCATGAATCGATCACCCATTGGAATAGCTCTCTCCGCTAGAGGCTCTGCTTGCCTTACTTCGACATCCGGTGTATCCGGCGTAGCCGCCGGAGTGACAGGGGTCGCAACTTGCACCACCGGCGTAGGAACCCGTGGCATCGCTCTAGCTTGAGCCGCTACCATTGCCTCCGCTAGCATGCGACAGAAATCAGCCGGGGACATGCCCACATTCATGAGGCCTGGAGCAGTAGCACTACTCCCCGAAGGCTCCTCTTGCCTCCTCGATGTCCCCGCATCGTCGCCAACATCCTAGCATAGGCAAGGAAACAAATAAACGCTCATCAGGATCTAAACGCAAGACCCGAACGCAGGGATACTCATGATCCCGCACTATACTCCTATGTGAACAATCTCTTACGCGATCCAAAAACACTAGACCTCGCAAGAATACTAGAAGCAACCTAGCTCTGATACCAAATTGTAACACCTCCCCTGTAATGGCCATATAATATGGGTCCGGCCGGGACCCCACAGCATATAACCGCCACAGCTTTAGTATTAAAATATGATATTAACTACCCAATCTCATAACTCAGACAACACAGCGGAAACAAACTAAGCCACAGAGATTGTCCATACTACAAAGGAGTCCAACTGACCTTAAGGCCTTATAAAACAATGTCCAAAACATCAAACATTCCATAATAAAAGACATCCCAACAAAAGGGGAAGGATAGTTTTTCCCTATACTGCCTCGGCATGCAAGCCGGATATAACAAAGTACGAAGAAAGTAATGCAGGAAATCAACTAAGCACTTCGTGAGGCTTTAGGCCTTTTTGGCCGGCGCGCTGGGTCCAGCCTGCGATTCTTGCCCTGCAACCAAATCACAAAGAGCGGTAAACGAGGGTCAGCTATGGCTGACCACAAGCGGTGTAACAACATCCCTCCTCCCGGCCGTCCTAGCGGACCCCGGGGAACTACTTCACCCTGCAAGTCAGCACTTCGTATGCAAAAGTACATAAAGGAAAGCAACATAAATACTGGCATGAGTGTCACAAGCATCATCCACGTTTCTATGTTGAGCAGGTAATAAAAGGGGCCTAACAATGCAAAATGAGTGCAAGCCCGGGTTTCACCCAAGGCGCCCTAAAGCGTATGAATCTAACACATCATCATACATCACCAACACAAGGGTACTCACTACTTCCCCACAAGGGCATCAAAACCCCAAGGCCAAGCGCTCTCGCTGAGACCCACCTTGCCTGGCCCACCATGCCATCGGGCTTGTCTGACAGCTCACATGCTCGGGCCGCCAATAACGCACCAAGACCGATTCTAAGAATTCTGGCCAACCAAAACGTCCCAAGGCCCTGGGCTTACTTTCGGGACAACGTCCACCGATTGCCTCACCTGGCGACCGTCAACGGACTCAACCGTAGCACAGACATTCTCGTCAGTCAACAATCGAAGGGACTAATCTTGCCGGGACACTCTCCACACGTGAATCTCAGTCTTCACGGGATAGCCAGCCGACCACAAAGACCAATCGCGCCTTCGCACAACGCTAGGCATCACAAGCCCCAAAATCCGCACATTATTTCTCCGCCCTAAACCCAACATTCGTTACCACACGAATCTATAAAGGCATCACCACGACGAGTTCGCCGTAATCGGATTTCCAACAAAATCCCTAAAATGTGCGTAAATCAACATCACCGGATCGGACCAACGGCCACAAATCCGGCTTCACCCACAATGCCTAATCCGCTAACGGAGCGGATCTCTAGTGCAAAACATGCCGGGGACGGACACAATCAACCCGGTGGTTTAACTTGAACCAAGGCGACCTGGATCCCTCTCACTCGACGGATCCGGTGCCAAAATGCAGAAAAAGAAGGGATGCCAAACACGCATCCTAAAGACCGGGAGGAGAAATGTCGTTACCTTTTGAGATCTCCTCCTAGCCATGAGAAGCTTGCAACCACACGGTGGAGAAGAAGCGTCTTGATGCCCTCTACGCACTGCCGGTCTCGGATCGGCGAACGGAGCTCCGAAGCTCCGGCAATGGCGGATTCCCTTTCTTCTTCCTCCTTGCCTCCTCCTCCTTTCTCCAACCTAAGAGAGAGAAAGCCTTGGAAATAATGAGGGTTTAACTCCTCTACCAAGCCCTAAAACCCCCCAGCCAACCATCGCAGCCGTTGGATCAAATTCCAATAGATTTGGACGGACCGATCTCCTTCTCCGCTCAAAATCGCGGAGCAGAATAAACAGTGCGCACGATCACATGCGCACGATCACTGGTCGTGCGCGAAGAGGACACTGGTCATGCGCACTGTTCGAGACAGAACTCCGAATCCTTGCGAATTAACACACGATCACATGCGCACGGTCACTGGTCGTGCGCGAAGAGGACACTGGTTGTGCGCACTGTTCGAGACAGAACTCCGAATCCTTGCGAATTAACACACGATCACATGCGCACGGTCACTGGTCGTGCGCGAAGAGGACACTGGTCGTGCGCACTGTTCGAGACAGAACTCCGAATCCTTGCGAATTAACGCACGATCACATGCGCACGGTCACTGGTCGTGCGCGAGGAGGACACTGGTCGTGCGCACTGAACAGCTATGGAATTTTAGCCTATCCCGAATGCAGCACTACCACTCCGCCTACCTCGCTGAACTACGATTTTTGGGGTGTTACAGTGCGCACTATCGTAGATGGTCGTGCGCACTGCACCAAACAGAACTCATGAAAAAAGGGTTAAGTGCGCACGATCAGTGGCGCACGACCAGTGGTCGTGCGCAATAGAACCAGTGATCGTGCGCAGTGTTCCTGTGCAGAGTTGCACCGGGAACACCTGCACGACTCCTATTCCAGCACAACCACGAATCTAGCCACTGAAAGTGGCACCTAACGGAGCATGAAAACTACTAATGAAGAAAAGCATGAAATCACACCAAAGTGGGCCTAGAAGTGCACCTAGCATAGACTGATCAATATGAACTATAACAGGGCTAAAGTGCGGTGAAATGACTAAATAAATGGCCCAGATGAGTCCATAAAAGTGTATATGATCAGGACTCATCACTCACTCGGAGGCAGGTTCTAAAGTTCCAAGGGTTGGCCCCGAGCAGACCCGCTGTCCAGGCTCTCACCTAGCTGGCAGATCCGAAGGCTCACTCCGTGGCAGGTTCTAAACTTTCAAGGGTTGGCCCCGAGCAGACCCGTTGTCCAGGCGCTCACCTAGCTGGCAGGTCCGAAGGCTCACTCAGCGACAGGTTCTAAAGTTCCAAGGGTTGGCCCCGAGCAAACCTGCCGTTCAGGCTCTCACCAAGCTGGTAGGTCTGAAGGCTCACTCGGCGGAAGGTTCAAAAGTTTCAAGGGTTAGCCCTGAGCAGACCCGCTGTCCAGGCTCCCACCTAGCTGGCAGGTCTGAAGGATCACTCGGCGGCAGGTTTTAAAGTTTTAAGGTTTGGGCCCGAGGAGACCCGCTTTCCAGGCTCTCACCTAGCTGGCAGGTCTGAAGGCTCACTCGGCGGCAGGTTCTAAAGTTTCAAGGGTTGGCCCCGAGAAGACCCGCTGTCCAAGCTCTCACCTAGCTGGAAGGTCTGAAGGCTCACTCGGCGGCAGGTTCTAAAGTTTCAAGGGTTGGCCCCAAGTAGACCCGTTGTCCAGGATCTCACCTAGCTGGCAGGTCCAAAGGCTCACTCGGCGGCAGGTTCTAAAGTTCCAAGGGTTGGCCCCGAGTAGACCCGCTGTCCAGGCTCTCACCTAGATGGCAGATCCGAAGGCTCACTCGGCGGCAGGTTCTAAAGTTTCAAAGGTTGGCCCCGAGCAGACCCGCTGTCCAGGATCTCACCTAGCTGGCAGGTCCGAAGGCTCACTCGGCGGCAGGTTCTAATGTTTCAAGGATTGGCCCCGAGCAGACCAGCTGTCCAAGCTCTCACCTAGATGGCAGGTCCGAAGGCTCACTCGGCGGCAGGTTCTAAAGTTCCAAAAGTTGGCCCCGAGCAGACCTGCTATCCAGGCTCTCACCTAGCTGGCAGGTCCGAAGGCTCACTCGGCGGTAGGTTCTAAAGTTCCAAGGGTTGGCCCCGAGCAGAGCCGATGTCCAAGCTCTCACCTAACTGGTAGGTCTGAAGGCTCACTCGGAGGCAGGTTCTAAAGTTTCAAGGGTTGGCCCCGAGCAGACCCGTTGTCCAGGCTATCACCTAGCTGGCATGTCCGAAGGCTCACTCGGCGGAGGTTCAAAAGTTTCAAGGGTTGGCCCCGAGCAGACCCGCTGTCCAGGCTCTCACCTAGCTGGCAGGTCTGAAGGCTCACTCGGCGGCAAGTTCTAAAGTTTCAAGTGTTCGCCCCGAGCAGACCCGCTATCCAGGCTCTCAGCGAGCTGGCAGGTCTGAAGGCTCACTCGGCGGCAGGTTCTAAAGTTTCAAGGGTTGTACCCGAGCAGACCCGCTGTCCATGCTCTCACCTAGCTCGCAGGTCCGAAGGATCACTCGGCGGCAGGTTCTAAAGTTCCAAGGGTTGGCCCCGAGCAGACCCGCTGTCCAGGATCTCACCTAGCTGGCAGGTCCAAAGGCTCACTCGGCGGCAGGTTCTAAAGTTTCAAGGGTTGGCCCCGAGCAGACCCGCTGTCCAGGCTCTCACCTAGCTGGCAAGTCTGAATACTCACTCGGCGGCAGGTTCTAAAGTTTCAAGGGTTGGCCCCGAGCAGACCCGTTGTCCAGTCTCTCACCTAGCTGGCAGGTCCGAAGGCTCACTCGGCGGCAGGTTCTAAAGTTACAAAGGTTGTCCCCGAGCAGACCCGCTGTCCAGGCTCTCACCTAGCTGGCAGGTCCGAAGGCTCACTCGGCGGAAGGTTCTAAAGTTCCAAGGGTTGGCCCCGAGCAGACCCGCTGTCCAGGCTCTCACCTAGCTGGCAGGTCTGAAGGCTCACTCGGTGGCAGGTTCTCAAGTTTCAAGGGTTGGCACTGAGCAGACCCGCTGTCCAAGCTCTCACCTAGCTGGCAGGTCCGAAGGCTCACTCGGCGGTAGGTTCTAAAGTTTCAAGGGTTGGCCCCGAGCAGACCCACTATCTAGGCTCTTACCTAGCTGTCAGGCCCGAAGGCACAATCGGCGGCCGGTTCTAAAGTTCCATGGGTTGGCCCCGAGCAGACCCGCCATCCAGGCTCTCACCTAGCTGGCAGGTCCGAAGGCTCACTCGACGGCAGGTTCTAAAGTTTCAAGGGTTGGCCCCGAGCAGACCCGTTGTCCAGGCTCTCACCTAGCTGGCAGGTCCGAAGGTTCACTCGGTGGAAGGTTCTAAAGTTCCAAGGGTTGGCCCCGAGCAGACCCACCGTCCAGGCTCTCACCTCGATGGCAGGTCCGAAGGCTCACTCGGCGGCAGGTTCTAAAGTTTCAAGGGTTGGCCCCGAGCAGACCCGTTGTCCATGCTCTCACCTAGCTTGCAGGTCTGAAGGCTCACTCGGCGGCAGGTTATAAAGTTTCAAGGTTTGGACCCGAGCAGACCCGCTGTTCAGGCTCTCACCTAGCTGGCAGGTCTGAAGGCTCACTCGGTGGCAGGTTCTAAAGTTTCAAGGGTTGGCCCCGAGCAGACCCGCTGTTCAGGCTCTCACCTAGCTGGCAGGTCCGAAGGCTCACTCGGCGGCTGGTTCTAAAGTTTCAAGGGTTGTACCCGAGCAGACCCGCTGTCCAGGCTCTCACCTAGCTGGCAGGTCCGAAGTATCACTCGGCGGCAGGTTCTAAAGTTCCAAGGGTTGGCCCCGAGCAGACCCGCTTTCCAGGATCTCACCTAGCTGGCAGGTCCAAAGGCACACTCGGAGGCAGGTTCTAAAGTTTCAAGGGTTGGCCCGGAGCAGACCCACGTTGACTTTTGAGTTGACTTGGTCAATTGGGTGGGTTGACTGGTCCAAGGTGTTGACATTGAGTCCAATGACACTACCCAAGGTTGGTTGGGTCATGGTGAAGACCCAAGTGAGCTAATTTGCTCAATAGGTATGATTTTGACCAAAATTGGGAAAGGGTTGACTTTGGTCAATTTGGTCAAATTGAAGACCCCATGATGAGGGTTTTGGGTCCATATCACTCCTTTAAGTGTTTATCATCTATTGGTGGAGTCAATTTGCAAGTGTGAGTTCACATTGATCTAGTTTGACCTAAGTTAACTTGAATCCTATAGTAGGCCACATGTGAGTTCATTCAACTCAATGTGTCCTAAGGCCACTGCCTAGCCCAAACTCACATCACTCACCACTTGTCTCACCCTAGTTGAAGTTATGGGGTCTAGTAGGAAATGATATGTTACAATAAGAGTTTGAAGCATTTCTTCACTCAGAAGGAGCTGAATTTGGGCCAGCGTAGATGGATGGTGTATGTTGCGGACTATGAGGTTGATATCGTTTATCATCCGGGAAAGGCTATTGTGGTAGCCAATGCCTTGAACCGAAAGATCGCTCTTATCTTCAACCTTTATGTGCAATCCTTGGTAGAGGAGTTTTTGTTAATGAATATATTTGTTGGAAATAGTGTCGTGTCGACTAGCTTAGAAGTTGAAGAGCCTTCATGGATTACCCTTACTAGGTTACATCAGAAAGATGATCCAAATTTGCAACGCATTCGATGTAGAACAAAAAATGGAGAATTTTCGGATTTCTTAATTGATGATGTTGGTACCTTGAAGTACCGTGGTAGATATTGTATTCCCACTAATGAGGATATTCGGGCAAAGATTTTGTATTGAAGTGCATGGTTCTAGTCTTGTCTGTCACCCTGGTTCTATAATGATGTACAGAGATCTGAAGCAGATTATTTGGAGGTCATGTATGAAGAATGATATAGCCAAGTTCATATCAGGATGATTTACCTGTTAGCGTGTCAAGGGAGATCATAAGAGGCCTGGAGGTAAGTTGACACCTTTGGAAATTCTAAGCTGGAAGTGGGAGAGTATTTCTATGGATTTCATAACCGGTTTGCCAAGGTCACCCCAAGGGCATGATGCTGTGTTGGTTATTGTCGACAGATTAATGAAGTGTGCTCACTTTGTGCATTTTAAGATTGGCTATTCGATGAAGAAAATAATAGAGCTTTATTTGGATGTGGCCATCAGATTGCATGGTGTGCCAAAGAGTATTATGTCAGATCGGGATTCCAGGTACATGTCTCATTTCTGGCAGAGCTTGCATGGAGCTTTGGGCACTAACCTTATGTATTCTATCGCTTATCATTCGCAGGCTAATGGTCAAACGGAAAGAGTGAATCAAATTTTGGAAGATATGATTAGATGATATATTTTCGACCATGGTGGAGTCTGGGACAAGCATATTGGACTTTTGGAGTTTGCTTACAAAAATATTTATCGGGAGAGTTTGCGGATGGCCCCCTTTGAGGCTTTGTATGGGGGCGTTGTCAAACTCCCCTGTTTTGGGCTGAAGTTGGTGAGTCCATTGTTACGACAAGAAGCCTTGGAAGAGATGAGTTTCGCTGTGACGCATATTCGTGAGAAGCTTCGTGTGAGTCAAGAGCGTTATGAAAAGTATGCAACTCTCAGTTGGGGACATTGTTTTCTTGAAAGTTTCTCCGATGCCAGGTGTTAAGAGGTTTGGAAGGAACCACAAGTTGGACCCCAGGTATGTGGGTCCTTTCCAGATTGTTGAGTGCATCGGAGTGTCCGCTTATAGGATGAAGTCGCCTGCCTCTTTTACTGGCATTCATGTTGTGATTCATGTAAGCCAGTTGCAAAAGTGCGTGCTTAGTGATCATCATGTTCTTGACCTTGTGTCCCAATTGTAGCCCAATCTTTCTTTTATCGAAGAGCCTATCCGTATTCTAGAGATGCAAGATTGAGTGTTGCGAAGCAAAACAATTCATATAGTTAAAGTTCTTTAGCGAAATCAGGATATCAGAAGTGCGACTTGGGTGTTTGTATCCGCTATGAGGGAGTCTCATTCTCATCTATTCTCTTAGTTTTCTTCGGGGCGTATCTTGTTGAAATTTTTGATTTGAATCGTTTAGTAGTAAGCAGGAGTTGCATCAACTGAGTTATAGCCAAACAACCATAATATGCCACACAGCAACACAAAGCTTTATTGAATCACAATACTTGATTACAGTGCGAGACATGCATGGTGAGACATGATTCATAAGAATAACGAAGGAGAGTGATACAAAACACACCAAAAACAAAATTGGCAGCTTGACAAGCAGAGACTGCACAAACCGCTCGACTCTAGAGACCACTCGGCTTGACCTCAGACCGCACTAACTGGAGCTTATTGAACTGAACGTAGAACAGAGGCTGTCGCCAGACCGCAACTCAGATCGCCTAACCACTGAGGGTCGCCTGATCACTGAGCTCACTGCGAACAGCACAAGAAGACCATAAAACAGTTCGCAGACAGAACGCTGCCGAACTGTTTATTCAAGCCACTGGGAATCACCAAGGAAGAAGATCGCAACCTGCTGACCGCAAACCTGCGAACACAACAAATAGTCAACTCGCTTCCGAGACCGCCCGACCTCAAAGTGAGACCGCACAAAATAACCCAGGCTCTAGTTCTTATAGTTCTCGTTATGAATGACGGGCCATGAACCCCTATTTATAGGCGGGTAGACGGACGTCATCACCGCACAGAAGAGATACAATCACCACCCGTCATATCGCGAGCGGTCTCACAAAGCAGACCGCGCGATCAGACCACTTGGACAATAGCCTGTCCAAGACCGCAAGTCAGCAGCAGACCGCGCACAAGCCGTGCGAACACAAGACCGCGCACAGGCCGCGCGGACACAAGCACACTCCTTCCTTAGATCACCAAGAGCAAGCCAAGAACATCTGGCCGACTTCAGACAAGTCGCCAGACCAACCTGTATAAGCCGCCCAGTCATGCGGTTACACAGAATAGACCGCCCAGTCTTCCAACAAGGAAGATATGCCAACCAAGCAGAACAACTCGGGAATAGACCGGCAGAGCCAGACCGGCAGCACCAGAATAGAGACCGCGCGGTCTCTGCGGTCTCCGAAAATCAGACCGACCAGACCGCCGGCCACCTTCCACTCCACTTCAACAATTTCAACAATCCCCCTTGAAGTGGTAAGTGGAAACTAGCCCAAGTAAATTCCGCAACCGAGTAAACGGTCCCTTTGCCAGCGGCTTTATGAAGATGTCTGCAACATTGTCCGCACTCCGAACATGCTCGACCATAAGAGATCCTCCCAACACCTTTTCACGAATGAAATGGTGCTCAATCTCAATATGCTTGGTCCTCGCGTGACAGACTGGATTATTAACCAGCTTGAGAGCACTCTCATTGTCCCCGTGTAGCATAGTGGGACCTCGAACCTCCTCATGAACGTCCTCCACCAACCTCCTGAGCCAAACGGCTTCCTGAGCTGCCAAGGCCGAAGCCTTGTATTCCGATTCTGTGGTAGATACAGACACCGAGTCCTGCTTTTTGTTGCACCAAGAAATTGTTGTGGGGCCCATCATAAAGACATAACCAAATGTTGATCTCTGATCATCCACGTCTCCTCCATAATCAGCATCCATGCATCCAAGCAACTCCAAGCTAGACCCTCTCCTATATAGGAGACCCAGATCAGAGGTCGACTTCACATATTTCAAAATTCCTTTTGCCGCTAGAAGATGAAGCCTTCGTGGCTCCGCCATGTACCGACTCACTTTGCCAACTGCATAAGCAATATCAGGCCTTGTGATCGTTAAGTAAATCAAGCTCCCAACCAGAGCTCGGAACACCAACGGATAAGATAAAACTCTCCCCTCATCCTTCCAAAGTTTATAATGTTGTTCCAGGGTATAAAGCTGCTCTTCCCTTCCTCCATGCCAAATCGTTGAACAATCCGCTCCGCATATCCGGCCTGAGAAACGAGCACTCCGCTCTCCCGCCTCTGAACCTCGAATCCAAGGAAATGGTGAAGCTCACCCAGATCCTTCATCTCAAATCTGATGGCAAGCTCGGCTCTCAGCCTTGCTACTGCCTCCTTTGAGTTCCCGGTGACAATCATGTCATCCACATACAGCAGAATAATCACCCAAAGCGCCCCCTCCTTCTTGACAAACAAGCTAGAATAAGAGTCTGAAGCAAAGAACCCGCAGAATAGAAGATACTCCGCGATCTTCCCATACCACACCCGAGGCGCTTGCTTCAACCCATCCGAGATGAATCCTGGCGGTTGGATCATAAAGATATCCTTGTCGATCTCGCCGTATAAGAAGGCATTCTTAACGTCGAGCTGCCAAATCTCCCATCCACTAGATGTCGCCAAAGCTATAACAAAACGAACCGAAGTCATCTTTGCCACTGGACTGAACGTCTCATCATAATCCTCTCTGTACTACTATGAGAACCCACAAGATACAAGGCGAGCCTTGTATCGCTCGATCGTACCGTCAGCCTTCTTCTTGAGTTTATATACCCATTTGCATATCACAGGGGTAATGCTCTTGGGCCTGGGAACTAGAGACCAAGTCTCATTCTTCTTGAGAGCATCCATCTCCTCTTGCATAGCAATGTCCCACTGCTTCACGCCTTTGGCCTTCTCAAAGCTCGACGGCTCCCTCTCATCCAAGGGACCAGCAAAGAAACATGAGATGAAGCTCACCATGTTTCCTCCTATGTATCGATCTGGTGGCTTGATAGTCCTCTTCGACCTCCTAAGAGGTTGCACCTGACTAGCGACCTCCTCAGCTGCTTCTTCTGTGCTAGATCCTCTTCTAGATGAACTTGGAGCATCGCTCCCCCTGCTTCCAGAACCTGAAGCTTCCATATCTGAGCTTGACACAACTGGAGATCCTGGTGAAACAGGCAACTCCACTTGAAGATCTTCCGCATACTTCCCTTCTTCATCAACCCTGCTCTCTGGTTGTTCAACTCCTGAACTCCCCTTGTAGGAGGTCACCTCATCGAACACCACATCCTGAGATACAATTGATCTCCGTGTCTCAGGATCCATGTATCTCCATCCCTTCTTCCGCTCATCATATCCAACAAAGACTAGTTTCCTTGCTTTCACATCTAGCTTTGTCCGAAGAGCATCAGGAATATGCACATAACAGGTTGACCCGAACTCCCGACTGTGTGCAACACTTGGTTTCTCCTTGAACATCAGTTCGTGAGGGGTCTTCATGTTGATAGGACTTACAGGTATCTTGTTGATGATGTAAGCCGCACAAGACATTCCCTCTGCCCAAAAGGACTTTGGGATACTCTTGGCATGAATCCAGCACTTGCAGGTTTCCGTCAGATGAAGGATCTTCCGTTCAGCAACGCCATTTTGCTGTGGAGTATGGGCACAAGTGAACTCTCTCCAAACGCCGTGTTTCCTACAAAAACTTGAGAACTCAACAGAGGTGAACTCCCCACCATTGTCAGTTCTCAATTTTTTCACTCGCAGGCCTAACCGACCTTCAACCAGCTCCTTGAACTCCATGAACCTTGCAAAAGCTTCCGACTTCTCTTTCAAAAAATACACCCAGACATATCTGGTGTAATCGTCAATCAACACCAACATATATCTGTTGCCTCCAAGGCTTGGGGTGGCAGTCGGTCCCATCAATTCACAGTGATTGCACTCCAACGGCGCTTTGCATCTTGTTTGTGATTTATCAAATGGAAGTCGATGAGACTTACCAAACTGACATCCCGCACAAACATGACCGTCTCCATAGGAGGACAAGCTAGGCAAGCCCTTGACAAGGCCCCTTACCGCCATAACCTTCAATTGGTCCATGCCTACATGCCCCAACCTTTCATGCCAGATAGTCGCGCTATCATTGGTCTTCATCTTATCAACATAGGTACTTGTCGACAAAATGAACAAGTCCTTCACCCGCTTTCCAACATGAATAACATCTCCCTTTATCTCCGGTTGAGTTTTAAGAAACTTCACTTCTGTTGGGCCAAACAGAAGGTGATAACCGGCATCGACCGCATTGGTCACAGAGAAGAGATTCTTCTTCAAACCCGGCAAGTGATAAACACTCCTCAAGGTGAGTGGACCCTTATCACTGCTCAAAGAGACAACTCCATCTTGTTCTACTGCATGAACAGAATTATCAGCCGTAATGTTTGCATCGTTACCTGAGTAATGTGCCAAAGAAGAGAATTTTGATTCATCCTCGGTGAGGTGATGCCCACACCCTGAATCCACGATCCAATCCTCTTCGAAGTTGATGGTAGCCAAGTCCTTAACGGGAATAGTCGTCATATTAGCCGCAAAGGCTCCTCCCCATCCATCTTCATCAAACTTTGGCTTCTCCTTCTCCGCTGCATGTCCCGGCTGAAGATTAACCCGATAATCTTTCTTGAAGTGCCCGGTCTTATTACACCTGAAGCACCTTGGTCCCTCTCCCTTCTTCTTCCCATCAGACTTAGGAGCATAACCCCTATCTTGCTGACCTGAAGTAGAGGTTCCATCATGACCTGGCTTCTTCTTCTCCCATTTCTTCTTCTTCTTCCCAGAGAACAACACATCACTATCTCCCCCAGAGATAGAAGTCCCCGCCATCTGTCTTGCCAAACTTTCTTGCGAAGCAAGTAAGTTCTCCAGCTCCAACAGAGATGGTTGATTTGCCCAACCCTGAACTGACATCACAAAGGCAAGATACTCCTTCCGCAACCCGCGGATGATATGCCTCTTCAGTTTTGCCTCCGATATGGGCTCATCAGGGTCCAATGCAGAAATCTCTGTTGTGAGGTTCTTCAACTTAAGAAAGAAGGTAGAGAATGAAAGATCACCTTGAGAGGCCCTTGCCAACACATTTTCAAGAAAATGTAGGCGAGCTACATTCTTCTTATTAAACAGACCGTCCAAGGACGTTCAAATCTCAGCAACAGATTTACATCCAATGATGTAATCGAATAGCTCTGGTGAGATAGCCCTCTTGAGTTTGAACTCTGCCTTAGCATTAGTCCACCTCCAAAGTCTCACCTCTGCCATATTATCTCCTGCTGGAAAAACTTCTTGTGTGTCTTCTCCTCCAACTATCTCCCATAGATCCTCGCCAAGTAAGTAACTCTCCATACACGACCTCCATTTCTTGTAGTTAGTCGATGTGAGGAGTTCAATACCAAGACCTCTTGCGTATCCAGCTTCCATGGCAAACTATGTGGTCGCTTCTTCACAAAGACGATGGCAACTCAAGTTGATCACTGCTTATCCACTCCAACAACCTACCTCTGATACCATGTTGAAATTATTGATTTGAATCGTTTAGGAGTATGCTGGAGTTGCAACAACTGAGTTATAGCCAAACAACCATAATATGCCATACAACAATATAGCTTTATTGAATCATAATACTTGATTACAGTGCGAGACATACATGGCGAGACATGATTCATAAGAATTACGAAGGAAAGATAAACAAAACACACCAAAAGCAAAACTGGCGGCTTGACAAGCAGAGACCGCACAGACCGCTCGACTCCAGAGACCGCGCGGCTTGATCTGAGACCGCACGAACAGAAAATAGGTAAGATGACCTGCACTGCCAGACCGCCACCTCAGACCGCACTACCTGGAGCTTATTGAACTGAACGAAGAATAGAGGCTGTCGCCAGACCGGAACTCAGATCGCCTAACCGCTGAAGGTCGCATGATCGCTGAGCTCGCTGCGAACAGCACAAGAACACCATAAACTAATTTGCAGACAGACCGCTGCTGAACTGTTTATTCAAGTCGTTGGGAATCACCAAAGAAGAAGACCGCAACCTGCTGACTGCAAACCTGCGAACACAACAAACAGTCAACTCGCTTCCGAGACCGCCCGACCTCAAAGTGAGACCGCACAAAACAACCCAAGCTCTAGTTCTTATAGTTCTTGTTATGAATGACGGGCCATGCACCCCTATTTATAGGCGGGTAGACGAATGTCGTCACCGCACAGAAGAGATACAATAACCACCCGTCAGATCGCGAGCGGTCTCACAAAGCAGACTGCACGATCAGACCACTTGGACAACAGCCTGTCCAAGACCGCAAGTCAGCAGCAGACCGTGCACAAGACGCGCGAACACAATACAGCGCACAGGCCGCGCGGACACAAGCACACTCCTTCCTTTGATCACCAAGAGCAAGCCAAGAACATCTGGCCGACTTCAGACAAGTCGCCAGACCAACCTGTATAAGCCGCCCGGTCAAGCGGTTACACAGAATAGACCGCCCGGTCTTCCAACAAGGAAGACAGGCCAACCAAGCAGAACAACTCGGGAACAGACCGGCAGAACCAGACTGGCAGAGCACTCTGCGGTCTCCAAAAATCAGACCGACCAGACCGCCGGCCACCTTCCACTCCACTTCAACAATTTCAACATATCTATCCAGCGAATTGGAGTTGTCCCTTTATGTCTCTTAGTTTCGAATTGCATTTCAAGTTTCGGGACGAAACTTCCTATTAGGGGGGTGTCTGTAATGCTCTGTATTTTTTGATAATTCTTTTAATCTTATTAATGACATAATATTGTTGTAAGAGAGTTACGTTTGTGCAGAGTTTTCTGGTGCACTGTAATTCGTGTTATTTTGCGTCCATTCGGTCAATTTGATCATGTTTTGAAACTTGCTGGAATTGAGATTTTAGACTTTAGAAAATTAAATTAATTATTTATATATAAGTCTGTGATGTTTCGTTGCGTTGCGAGCTATTTTGAGAGCCCGGTGAATTTTTAAAGATCCTTTATTATTATTATTATTATTTTATTTCTCCTATAAAAGGCTCCAAAGTTTAGAATTAGGTTTAATTATTCATATTCTTCATTTCCGCCGAACCGAACCAGCCGCGCGAGTAAGATGGAGATCGACATTCATCCGGAGGCTTCGGGCGGCCATTGCGGGATCTGTAATGTGCGGAATCTTCGTCGGAGAGTAGATTTGGAAAGCTCTCGTCGAGATCTTTGCATGTACGGTGAGTATTTTTAGTTTCTTGGATTTTTGATGTTGGAGTGTGTAGCCCTAAACCTTATTTTCATCTGAAAAGTTTCAGAAACTTGTTCTTGTGATCTTTAATCGGCCGATCCTTGATGTGGAGTACGTTGGAGGCCGAAAATCAGAAAATTTGAGGCAAGTGGTGGTGTAACCTTCCTTTTAGTTTCTCCTTTTCCCTTCCAACATCATGACCGTTAGCGTTGATTGTAAGATTGTTGAGTTTTGCTCTATCGGGTATCTTCAAGGCAGAATTCATGGTGTGGTCTGGATAAATTCGTTGAGACTTTAGGTAAATTCATCGAGTCTTTAAGTTAATTCATTGAGTGAGTAAGCTGTTCATCGAGTGATCACGGTACATTAGCCGAGTAGTCATTTCTATAGAGTATTTAGTCAATTTGTCGAATAGCCTAGTCGAATTCGTCGAGTGCTCTAGGCAAATTTGTCGAGTCTTCCAGTCGAGTTAGCCGAATCGTTAAGTCAAATTTGTTGAGTAGATGGGTTAGATTCGTAGAGTGGTTAAGTCGAATTCGTCGAGTAGTTAAGATAATTCATCGAGTGTTCCCTCCAAATTCAACGAGTAGTCTCGATGAATTCGTTAGGTAAAGTTGTTAATAATTGAATTTTTTGGATTTTTGTTCTTTTGTGTCGTCGTGGTGACCCGATGTCAGGTTTTTGAGTGGTGCTAGATTTTGTTATGATACATTTATTTTGGACTGCTGGTTGGGTTGGAATAGATGACCACCACCGCAGTGCCTGCTTGTGAATAATTGTATCCGGTGGATTTGTGGCGGACTGTAGGTTGGGTTGTAAATGCTTGAGTCCCACCTTAGTACCATTTTATTTCTGGTATTAATGATTTGTTCTTCTTTTAGAGCTGATCAGTCTCTTTTATTTTACTATATATATATGATTAATTTATGAATATATCTAACACTTAGTGCAAGATTTTCTCGCTTATATTGTCCATACTGCTAAATTTTTTATACTTATTGTCCATATGACTTGTTTGCTGTTGATTTACAGTTGCTCTCATTGGGTTGGTAACTCTCTTAACATATAATCCTTAAATCTTTGTTTGTGCTGACTTTTGTGACTTTGTTCTGAGGCATTCTTTTCTTTTGAATGCCTCAGGTTCGGACGAGTTGTAGTTAGAGCTGGCCAAGCTGTCCATTCCATACCGCAATAGTTGCTTTCTTTTTCCTCGTTGGTGAGGCTTTGTATGTTTGTATTTATATTTGACTTTGCCGTGTATTCTATTACTTCTCTGATAGTTCTATGGGTTCGTGTCAGATTGTTGACTCTCATAGCTTGTTTCTTTTATGTAGACTCTTTGCTTGTTGTTCCTGCTACTACTACTTACTGCTGCTGATGCATTGATCTTTGGGAAGGTTTTTGTTAGGATGCATAGTTGTTATTTTACGTGTATAAAATTCTGCACATATACTCATACTCATACTCATAGCATTGTTTCAATCAAATGTCACCATACTTTAAAAGTCGTAAAAACTATTTTTCCTAATTATAATAAATTTAGAAGCATGCATATCATTAGTTGGTTGTTAGTCTTTAATGCTCTTATAAGATAAAATGAATCAAACCATATATCTTTTCTTTGCGTATACATTTTTACTTATGGACTAGATGATCCACTGAACCGAGGGACACAGTCTCTGAAGCTTTAAACTTGAATTATGCTTTATCTGAAAATACTTAAGTCTTTTTATGAAAAAAAATAGAAGAATGTTTTGCCTGAGCGTCTTTTGTTGTCCCCTGCACGGCGTGTCATCACGACGCGTATTTTCTCTCACTCTGATAATATATTTATATATTGGGGAAAATATGGGTTATGACAAATAAGATCAAATCCATCGCTCCTGGGGCTAACGCGAGCGTTAGTGTTAATGTCGGCGTTAGGTATTTATTCAGATTCATCAAATTGAATCATGGCTGCCAATTCTTTATTGAATTTTGGATCTGATGTATGGGATTTATCCCGATTTTAGCTAAGGCAGCAGTAGTAGTCTTCTTCTCATTTTGTTTTCACTTTCTGTCTCTCTCCAAAGGAAAGGAAGAAGAGGGCTAAGGAAGAAGAAAGCTTCATCCAACCATTAGAAGAGCTTCCAAGCTCCGATTCACGCGCCGAGTTCAAATCCATTGAGGGGAACATGCTGTGAACTTTTCTATACGTATCGATTGTGGCTTCATGGCGCAAAAGCGATCGTCAATGGTAACAATCCTTCTTCTTGGTGATAGGACATGCTAGTCCTAGGTTTTGCTGTTAGCATAATGTATGAAAGTGCCTCCTTCACTAATTAGTGAAAGACTATATTTTCACCGGGTAGATGTTGTCCATCCCCCGTATGAGCTGCACATAGAATCCGACTCATGTACGAAAATAGGAATGTTGTGTGTAGCCCATCTGCTATATGTTGGTCCAGATTGGTGAGGGATGAATTGCATGTCGGAGAAGACTCTGTGCTTATTGTGTTGTTTGTATATATTAAATTATGTATATTGGATTGTATACTGTGCTGGAGAGCAACAATAGGAAACACCTTCATTGTACAACCCCGTGTTCGCCAAGGATAGGATGGAGATTCAGGTATCGGCAAAGCAAGCATAGGTGAGGCGAGGAGAGCCATGGTTTGCCACCTCGCACAGGTGAGGGCAAGGCCTCTGCGAGGCGAGCCAGGTCCATCTCCTTGCTAGGAGCGTAGCATAAAGGAGAAGCAGGAGGGGGCTCGGGGCTTTTGGGGTGAAGGCAAGGCCTCTGCGAGCGATTTAGACTGGCTTGTATGGTGCCAGTTGGCTAGCGAGCGGTTCCCTCACCGGCCACTCGCAGAGAGGGATATCGCAGGCCTCGTTCGCGAAGAGACTAGCAAGCGGCGCCTTCATAGGCCACTCACCCAGTAAGAGTCTGGGGAGAAATTTACCCAACTTCCCCTGGTGGGCTGCCAATAGTCCTTCAGAACAGTGGAGTTTGGCTGTTAGCAGACCAATTTGGGGTGCGATTAGTAAAACTAAAAGGCAGAATCTTGCTATTAGCAGACCAGAAGAGGAAAACTATAATTAGACCCCGAAGGGCACCTTTGGAGAGGATCCACTTCTTTGGCTTCTTCCCCTTTAGGACATTCTTGGTTAGCTTCTCAGGCTCTCAAAGGTGCCCGACTTCAGTTTTGGTATAGTAGGGGAAGCACTCTAAAGATCTTCCGGGTGTGTGGTGGGACCTCCACTCTTTTGACAAGGATCTGTGTTAGTGTTAAGTCTTCGATCGGGAGTCTCCGCGGGATCAGTAAGTGTGAGTTGCACCCTTCTTAGTGTCCGAACACCTCGTTGGGCCGAATCTCGATTCCAACATTTTTGGTGCGGTGAGCGTGGATAGCTGCTGGTACATGAAATTCTCAAGGAGGCGACATGGCTGGAGAGGATTTGTGAGGTGACAGTTTTGGAGGTTCACCACCATCTGGTTTGCCAATGATGGTAGGTATGATGGCAGATCTCCGAAGGGAGGTCCTCGAGATGATAATCCTCGCCTTCACCGCGGCGCGAAGAGAGTTCGCAACCATAGCACCTCTGGTCATCCCCCTGTTGAGGGTCTGAGAGAATGCCCCGGGGAAGAGAACAGGTAAGGGGGTGGCTGGCGAGGCGCCGGGGAGACACCTCACTGGCCGAGAGCTTTTCCCATGCCCGACGTGCGCCAGCCTGGAAAGTGCTAGTATGTCGAGCGCTGTTTCGGAGAGCGCAGGCCCGATCAGAGAGCTCATGGGGCGAGTCGAGCAGGCGAGGGCGGTGAGCTGGGGAAGCCCATTATGCAAGTTGTTTCTCTCGGCTCCACTCCCGGAGGGGTTCATGGAGCCAGATATGATGTACTACACCAGCAAGGATGACCCCATCTAGCACCTGCAGTGGTTTGAGGAATATGGTCTCCCTCAGGCCCATGTCCGATGCCTTCAATTGCCAACTCTTTGCAACCACCATGAAGGAGAAGGCAAGGGACTGGTTTCACAAGCTCCTGAGAGGGTCGATCTATGCGTTCGAAGATCTGCATCGTAGCTTTTTTCTTTGCTTCTTGACCTCGAAGAAGAGGAAGAAGGATGCTGAGGCGCTCCTCAAGATCAGGCAGGGACCAGGAGAGTCGTTGGCCCATCATGTGGACCATTTCTAGGAAGAGGTCCTCCTGATCCAGGAGGTATCAGGATTCACCGTCCAGCTTGCCTTCATGGTGGGGTTGCGGGAAGGGTTCTTCAAGATGAGTCTGAAGCGGAAATCCCCTTGTCCTTTGAGGAGTTGATGGAAAGGGCGACAGAGGAAATAGAGAGCAAGGCGGCCAACCCAGAGATCACAAGAAGGTTGGCAAAGCTAAGCGAGCCAGAGGTTAGGAAATAAGAAGTCAGGAGGAGAGAAGAGTCGAGGGCTCCAGAGTTGGTTTGGAGATAGCAAGGAGGTGGAAACTTCCACCGGAGTCAGGGAGACCTCATCAGTTAGGATGGAGGCAGGGTCAGAGGTCGTTGCCTCCCACGCCTCAGCAAGCTATGATGTTTGGGTGAAAAAGAGGAGGAAGAGGAGAAGTGAGAGCTAGAGCAGGAGCGAAGAGGAGGAACAGGGTCACGGAGGCCGAATGAAGGGTGGTGGCATTTGAAAGTGCATAGTGTGCTTCTGAGATTCCTCTAGAGGGGGGGGGGGGGTGAATAGAGTTCAAAAATGCTTCTATCCTAACTGTGTTTGACAATAAATTACTCTAAGGAGTTATGCTTAACAAACAAGGCAGAATAAATGAATGCAGGAAATAAAGTGTAAAATAAAAGACTGGACAACACAGAAAATCAGAGCACAGACACAATGAATTTTATAGAGGTTCCCCAAAATGTGGGTAGTCCTCTCTTCTACCACCTGGTAGGAATGCACCACTATGCCCGAGTCTTTTGACCAGGAGACTTTTAGAACTAATGATCCTTTGATAAGGAGATCATGAACCACCAGATCTTTTGATAAGAAGATCTTGAACCCCCAGATCTTTTGATAAGGAGATCTTGAACCACTGAATCCTTTGAAGAGGGATTAATAAAACTCTTTTACAGAATGAGAAAGAAGAAGGGAGAAGGTTGAAGGAATTGTGTTCTCAGAATTCATGAAGATGGTTGTATGAAGATCAGCCTATGAGTTATTCCAAAGGATCTTCTCTTGATTAGCTCCTTCTTTTGATAGTGATGATTTGTAGTGGATTTGTATTGTCATATCCT
Source organism: Dactylorhiza incarnata (assembly GCA_033032865.1). NCBI lineage: Eukaryota > Viridiplantae > Streptophyta > Magnoliopsida > Asparagales > Orchidaceae > Dactylorhiza > Dactylorhiza incarnata. The sequence continues at coordinate 8,947,164 of JAWHQI010000009.1, read as the reverse complement.
TTCTTCTTCTTCTTCTTCTTCAGATTATGATATGGCTGTTATGAGACTATGATGAAGAGCAGCTTTCAGATCCTCTGTTCTATTTGATGAACAACAGTAGAGCCTTCCTTTCCTTTTTGTTTTCTCTGTTAGAGTTCCTGAGAGAGGGAGAAGAGGAAGCCCTAGAAAAATGAAGGAGGCGGTGATGCGTGTCGGCAAGTGCACCTGTCGCTGTCAAGTAATAATTGTGGAGAATAAATTCCCCGGATGTCGGTCTCTTGAGGAATGCAGGATGGGTGAACGAATCGCGCAGTGATGATTGTTACACAAGCGTTCAACAAACACAAAGAGGGGTTTTTGGTTGGTTTTCCTAATCTTAGCAATAACAAAAGAAATGCGGGTCGAAAAACACCGCTTCGCAAAGTGAAGTGGATGCAACGGCCGCGATGCCGTGCTTCGTGAGGCGGATGAATTGAACTCAAGTGCGAGAGGGTGAGGGTCGCAAACACCTCTTCACAACCGCCGTTAGCTCTTGCTAACGCGGGTCAAACACCTTGCGTGTGGGCGCGAGTGAGTGAATGAGAACGGAGTGAATCACAACCAAACCATGAAGAATAACAAAGACACATTCATTTAAACAAATAACATCTCAATATTCGAGTTTTACAAGGTTCAAAGAGTACAACGAGGAAAGAGGAAAGAAATAACCGATGTTGAAGACTAGCGGCCGTTCACGGCCGGAATGGTAGGTTGTCGGGCTACCTCCGGACTCGGACGGACAATGCTTCCGGCGTAGAGAGCTGTCACGATCTCCCTACGTGCTCCGTCGTCTTCGACTTTAGGTTTCTTCTTCTTCTCACCGAGCGGAATGAAAGAATGCTTGCTTGGAGGCTTGCGGACGATGGAGAACACTCACGGACAATGGAGGAGGTCTTAGAATGGATGGAGGAGGCTTCCCTTTGCGTAGGAGATGAAGTGGAGGCGTCCCAAGGTGGAAATCGGCGGCGTACGGAACAGGAATCCCGCTCCCGGCATGAACGATCCGCCCTAAAATCGCAACAGGCGTTTAAATAGGCGCTGGATTAAATACTGCGCACGATCATTGGCGCACGACCAGTGGTCATGCGCACTAGAATTCTGCGATCGTGCGCACTGCCTGGGTGGAACCTGCAAGATACGAAATTATAAAATAGAATGCTCGCACGACCAGTGGCGCACGACCGGTGGTCGTGCGCACTGGAGTTGATGGTCGTGCGCACTGGAGCAAACAGAACTCGGAAATTAAATGGTAAGTGCGCACGAGCAGTGGCGCACGACCGGTGGTCGTGCGCACTGTCGTTGATGGTCGTGCGCACTGCACCAAACAGAACTCATTAAAAAAGGGTTAAGTGCACACGATCAGTGGCGCACGACCAGTGGTCGTGCGCAATAGAACCGGTGATCGTGCGCAGTGTTCCTGTGCAGAATTGCACCGGGAGCACTTGCACGACTCCTATTCCCGCACAACCACAGATCTAGCCACTGAAAGTGGCACCTAACAGCACAAGAATACTACTAAAGACAAAAAGCACGAAAATCACACCAAAGTGGGCCAAGATGTGCACCTAGCATGGATTATCAAATATAAACTAAAACAAGGCTAAAGTGCGGAGAAATGACTAAATAACGGCCCGGATGAGTCCATAAATGTGTATATGATCAGGACTCATCACACCCCCAGACTGAACTGTTTGCGCGTCCCGAGCAAACGAATCCGGCGGAGCGTGAAAACGATAATTGACATAGAGAATTACACAAAGGAGTACGGTGCGAAGTAACATACGCATGCAAGTAGAGAATTTAGTAGAAGGAGATTCTAGATATGCTAAATAATTTACAAGAGTATTAAAGCGTAATTAAAGATTTAGATGTACTCAATTGGTGAATTATGAAGAATTTGACGATCATGCCCGGTATGAAAGTGATGAGACACTGAGGCGGGTGTTGCAAAAGATCGGGGCTTAGGAATAACTCCGCTGAAATCCATCAACGTCGTGAACCATACGCTCGCCCGGTCACACTCTCTCCACGGCGCTAGCAAACTCGCAAATCAAATCAGTAGGACTTATAGGATTAAAACGAGGCTTAGGTTACGGTATGATATTCAAAGTTAAACACGGTGGCTACGCAACCCAAGTGAGCTAACGGAATGCTGCACCAAACAAGACCAACGAACAATGCTCGTGTGACACACCCCCAGACTTATCATGAAAACCAGGTGTGCACACGGCCTACTTCACAAATACCAACAGATTTTCTGTTTTTAGCTCGGGAGGATTTTTTTTTCAAAATACTTTTTTTTTCTTTTACATATTTTACTTCTTTTATGTAACCCCCGGTTGGTTCAAAATCAGCAGACAGAATTTATTTTTCCTTCATAACACAAGGATTCCACACTCCACACAAGTTTAGAATTATGAGCGCAGTTAAAAACATTTTGGTTGCGGGAGTAGGATAGGCTTCAGGCTTTGGTGGATGAAGAGGAGCTGAACAAAGGATTGGTAGGCACAAAATTGGCTTGCAAAGGTGAATGAAATGGACATGGAATAACAAAGCTCAAACTAGCCAAAGGGTGGCCTACATCATGTTTGACTCAACGAGTAGCTTTCACCCATGCTTCGAGAGTCGCTAGGGGCAAGTTCTTAGCCCACGAGAAAGATAAACCTTCCTCCCGACTCGAGCAACACACGACTAGCAATCGCACACACACAACACCGGGTTATCGTCAATTCCATACAAATTAACCACTTGAGTATATTAAATCTAAATTTACGCAGAAATACTAAACATAAATTAGATGCATAAAGAAAATCTTGTTCTACACAAATTCTACCATAGCATGCGAAGTGACTAGAACATTACATGAGTCAACATCGCACTCCAAATAATAATTCCTACGTTAACAACCTATTTCATACTCCAACCAAGATACTTTACAACGGAACAACAACAAAAAGATAAGCGCGCACTCAAGTGGGTGAAAGGGTGTGTGAAATATGGAAAACAACGATAATGATAAGATAAATAAGAATCAACCTTCTAGTATGCGGTGCACTCGTGCACAGTGGATAACAACAACCGCTCCCCCAGACTTAAGCTAAACAATATCTCTAGAAATTTGAAGCAACAAGAGGGGAGGAAGTGTTACCCAATGCTCAGAAATGAGCATACCAGACGATTGGCGTAAATAATCAAGAATAGTCCGCAGCATCCGCTCCATCGAACACAAAACCTGCAAGCACAAACTCAAAGCAACAAAAGCAGATACAAAAGCTGAACTAAAAGAAGTTAGATAAAAAGAAATACGAAAACAGGAAATCTGGGTTGTCTCCCAGTAGCGCTTTCATTTAACGTCCTTAAGCTGGACCAAATACCTGTATTAGCAGTGTTTATAAAGTGCAAGAATTAAAAAGAAAGAGTTCTCAAAAGTAGTTCACCACAGCAAATAAAACACACATCAACTAAAAGCGCTCTTATGTTGTGCTTCTCCCGTAGCACGTAGGCGGGAGGTGAAGGCTTTAGGGCCAGCACTGGTATTACCCAATGCTCCCCTAACCTCCGCCACCTTGCCACGGAGAGCGGCAGCATGAGCGTCGCGCAGAAGTTTTTCCTTTTTAAGTTTGGTGACAGTCGGAGACTGCCACCGTTGAGAGTTCTCAGATTTTTCCTCCTTAGAATCAGGTGGCGTCACTTCCGGCATCGTGGTGACTACCGGATCGGCCCAGGAGATGGAGCGCTTAGATAGTTTATTACATGATTCACCATAAGAAGATAAATAATCAGCAACCCTAACTACATTCACGTCAACGTTTTCTGAACTGCCGTCTTCCTCCTTCTCGGAGTCGAATTCTTTCCGGAGGTCGACCTCTTCTTCCTCATCCGATTGGAGCTCCTCCATTCCTCCTTCACCTGTTTCTCGAACATGTATCTTTCCTGCACAGCTTAGAAATTCATCAGAAATAACGAGAGGGGGCGGAGTGAATGTTTCAGTTGTGGCTTCGGGACAAGTGGGCTGCTGCAACATATTGGTTAGGGAAATGCACCCCGTAGCAAAATCAAGGGTAGCACCGCTCTCTTTCAAGAACGGTACGCCCAAGATAGGAATGTACTGGTTTTCCCGCGGCCCCAAAACCTGAAAATCAGCAACTACAGTTGTCCCCTCAACCGTCACCTCCACATTCTTTACTTCCCCCTCGGATTGAATAACAGTACCATTGGCAAGCACAAGGGATTTCCTTTCTTCCGTGTTCAAATCCAGTTGTAATTTGGCTACATCTTGCAACGCAATAACGTTGCGGGAGGAACCGGAATCGCATAAAGCTTTTGTTTCAACCTTATTGATGGAACAAGAGATTACCAGCTCACTCGGATTGGCATCTACCACATCCCCCAGACTCTTCCCTTGATCAATGGGGTTCATCTCCGTGTTGCTGGGAAGGGTCCCCTGCGAACGCTCGGTTAGCGCTTGGGCCAATTGGCCCAACTGCGTCTCCAAGTGTCGCATAGATGCAGTTTGATTTACCATATTTGAATTAGCTGCTAGCATGAATTTCTCCATCATCTCTTCTAAATTACTCTTCTTTTGGGTAGGGGGTGCTTGGTTATAATCCGGGTGCGGCGGCCTCGGTTGGCTCCCGGAGGCGTAAGCATCATTTTGATGCTGCTCCGGTGCCCATCGTTGGCCAGGTGTGTTTGGATTCCACGAGAAGTTCGGGTGACTTCTCGCTCCCGGATTATAAGCATTATTGAAAGGTGCCCCCCTAGGCTGATTTCCTACATAATTAACAGATTCGTTCAAGTTCAAGTGTGCGAAGTCACCTGCCACGTTGTTCCCCGAACACTCATACGCATGGTGGCCTCCGCCTCCACATCCCTCGCAGGTAATGACAGCAGCAGTAGCGGATGGTGAGGGGAGAGAGTCGACCATGAAAAGACCTCGGCCGCTTCTTGGAGCATTTCTCCCTGCAGTCCAGAATGTACTGTGGGAGGCAGTGTCGCGCAGAATTCGAAGGGCTTCTTCAGGAGTGTGGTTCATCAAGGTGCCACCCGCCGCAGTATCGATCATTGCCCTGTAGTTGGGCTCGATCGCGAAGTAGAACAATTCAACCACATTCCATGGTTGGAGCTCGTGGCCAGGGCAACGGCGAAGGAGATCGTTGAGGCGCTCCCATGCTTCAGCAAGGGTCTCTTGGTCAAGTTGGCGAAATGTGGCGATCTCCCGCCGCAAGCTTACAATCTTATCCACAGGGTGGAATTTAGCAAGGAACTTGGATGCGAGGGCATCCCAAGTTGCAGTAGTCCCGGGCGGAATGGAGTGGAGCCACACCTTTGCTTTGTCGCGGAGTGAAAAGGGAAACAGTCTAAGCTTGACCGTGTCGTCAGCAATCCCTGCGTAGCGGAAGGTTCCGCAAATATCAGAAAACTCCGCCAGATGCAGATGCGGATCTTCGCTGGCCAACCCCGAGAACTGAGCGTTGTTCCGGATGATGTTTAAGATCGCTGGCTTGATCTCAAACTGATTATTCATAATGTTTGGCCCGAACCCCGGATACACACTCCCAGCAGTTGGAGTGGTGTAGTCCCTCATTGTGCGGGGTCGAGGCCTGACTGCCTCCTGCTCAATCACAGGCTGATGTTCCCCCACGCCGGGCATTCTCGGATCAACATCATTTGGGTCTACCTGATCACCCATGGCCGCTTGTACAGCCGCAGCGCGCCTTCGCGCGCGAGCAGTTCGTTCGATTTCTGGATCAAAAGGTGCGAGTTCACCTGCGACCTGCCTCTGCATGAACTGTCAAAAACAAAAAGAAAAACAAAGAAAATAAAAAACAACTGCTCGTATAACGAAAGTCACAACACAAGACGAAACACGCCTGCATTCCCCGGCAACGGCGCCAAAAACTTGATGCGTGTCAGCAAGTGCACCGGTCGCTGTCAAGTAATAATTGTGGAGAATAAATTCCCTGGATGTCGGTCTCTTGAGGAATGCAGGATGGGTGAACGAATCGCGCAGTGATGATTGTTACACAAGCGTTCAACAAACACAAAGAGGGGTTTTTGGTTGGTTTTCCTAATCTTAGCAATAACAAAAGAAATGCGGGTCGAAAAACACCGCTTCGCAAAGTGAAGTGGATGCAACGGCCGCGATGCCGTGCTTCGTGAGGCGGATGAATTGAACTCAAGTGCGAGAGGGTGAGGGTCGCAAACACCTCTTCACAACCGCCGTTAGCTCTTGCTAACGCGGGTCAAACACCTTGCGTGCGGGCGCGAGTGAGTGAATGAGAACGGAGTGAATCACAACCAAACCATGAAGAATAACAAAGACACATTCATTTAAACAAATAACATCTCAATATTCGAGTTTTACAAGGTTCAAAGAGTACAACGAGGAAAGAGGAAAGAAATAACCGATGTTGAAGACTAGCGGCCGTTCACGGCCGGAATGGTAGGTTGTCGGGCTACCTCCGGACTCGGACGGACAATGCTTCCGGCGTAGAGAGCTGTCACGATCTCCCTACGTGCTCCGTCGTCTTCGACTTTAGGTTTCTTCTTCTTCTCACCGAGTGGAATGAAAGAATGCTTGCTTGGAGGCTTGCGGACAATGGAGAACACTCACGGACAATGGAGGAGGTCTTAGAATGGATCGAGGAGGCTTCCCTTTGCGTAGGAGATGAAGTGGAGGCGTCCCAAGGTGGAAATCGGCGGCGTACGGAACAGGAATCCCGCTCCCGGCATGAACGATCCGCCCTAAAATCGCAACAGGCGTTTAAATATGCGCTGGATTAAATACTGCGCACGGTCATTGGCGCACGACCAGTGGTCGTGCGCACTGGAATTCTGCGATCGTGCGCACTGCCTGGGTGGAACCTGCAAGATACGAAATTATAAAATAGAATGCTCACACGACCAGTGGCGCACGACCGGTGGTCGTGCGCACTGGAGTTGATGGTCGTGCGCACTGGAGCAAACAGAACTCGGAAATTAAATGGTAAGTGCGCACGAGCAGTGGCGCACGACCGGTGGTCGTGCGCACTGTCGTTGATGGTCGTGCGCACTGCACCAAACAGAACTCGTGAAAAAAGGGTTAAGTGCACACGATCAGTGGCGCACGACCAGTGGTCGTGCGCAATAGAACCGGTGATCGTGCGCAGTGTTCCTGTGCATAATTGCACCGGGAGCACTTGCACGACTCCTATTCCCGCACAACCACAGATCTAGCCACTGAAAGTGGCACCTAACAGCACAAGAATACTACTAAAGACAAAAAGCACGAAAATCACACCAAAGTGGGCCAAGATGTGCACCTAGCATGGATTATCAAATATAAACTAAAACAAGGCTAAAGTGCGGAGAAATGACTAAATAACGGCCCGGATGAGTCCATAAATGTGTATATGATCAGGACTCATCAGGCGGCTGATAGTGATGAATGCCTTATCTGCCTCTGTCTCCTCATCTCTTTTTATCCTTCCTTCTTCAAATTCAAAATAATTTCCCTTTCTGATATGCCTTGATAAGGTAATCTTCTTATTACCTTCTCTTTCTTTCCTCTTTAATTCTCGGTCCATCCACCTGGAATGAATATGTTTCCAAGAAACCTTTTTGTCTTCATCTTTAATGCTTCTTTCCATTTCAAGCAATTATTGAGCCGTAAGGAACGGTCTTGAAGGATGTGGGCCATGAAAGATGAATCAGAAAGACAGTTGAAAAGATATACTTTTACAGACTGTATTCGACATAGCGTCGAATTCATTTCTTCTCTTATCGACGTAGCTTCGAGTTCTTCTAGGAGATGCTTCGATTTCATCCGTGCTCCGACTGAACTCTTCTACTCGACGTTGCATCGATATCTTATCGGCGTGTACGTCATGTTGATCTCCCTGGCTTTGAGCTTCATCATCTGCGTTGAGATGAAGTCGACGTCACGTCGACTTTAGATGGCTTCGACACATAACATCTTCTGCGTTGAGTTGAAGTAGAAGCTTCGTCGACTTATCCAGTTACTCCGACAAGTCTCTGACTTCTACGTCAACATCTGTTCGACGTTACGTCTACCTTAGTTACTTTGACAGAGGGTTTGAACCACTTGGACTTCTAGTCAGAGCTGCGTCGATATGGACTCGATGTTGCGTTGAATTCTATTCGACGTAAATATTAACTTAGCCAAATTTTGCTTCCCTTGATCTGGTCCTGACACCCAATGTTGAGTGTGACATCCTAAGACCATATTACCCTTAGTATACACTGGGTAATTCAAATCCTAGTAGATAAAACCACTTTTAAGTAATGTCACAACCCGCATTTTCTCAGGAATTAAGAATATCAGAGGAAGAGAAAATACGCGTCATGATGCCACGTCATGTAGGAGACAACTGCAGACGCTCAGGTGGGATCCTATTACTTGATAATTGAAAACATGATTGCATGATAGTCATTATTTGAAATCATTTATTAGGGTTTAGAGTAAGAACTGTGTCTCTCAGTTCGTGGATCAACTAGTCCATAGAGAAAATTATATATGTAACTGCAGCGAAAAACACTTGATTTAGTTCATTTAAGGTCCTATATGCACGTGAAGGCAGGACATAAAGTAGATGATATGCACTTAACTAGGCGTAGTATAAGTATAGAAAATATCTTTTAGGTGACTTTAAAACTAAGGGTTTTAGTTAAGAATGATGAGATGAAGATGAATGAAAAGCCATTTTATCACTATAATGCACCTAGTCATAAATCATTCCCAGAGAGTAAGGTATCAGATCTAAAAGCAGTGGCATAAACTGGTAAGTAAACTATAAAGTATCAAAGAGGCACAATGGGCGTCAACAAGCTGACACTAACCCATTGGCCCAAACTAGCATGTCTGAACACAAGGAAAAGCAAACAACAACAACTACCACTACCTCGCAGCAGCGGGGTAAACAGCAGCTAAAAACTCCCGAAGACTTCGGGCTACTCCACCAACCGCTACGGCTCTGAAACCTGAGGCATTCAATAAACAAGAACGCCTCAGCAAGGGAATTGCAAGCGGCAAGAAATAAGGAAAAGACAAGCAATAAAGGCATACGGGGTACCAACCCAAGCCTGATTCACTGAAAAAGAAGCTCTGAAACAAGGAGCTAAGCAAAGCACCAAGTGCAACCAAATATCATAAGTAGGAGCAAGTATAAATTAATTATCTTGTAATTTTTTCATACATGAGACTGATCAGCTCAAATTAACGGGTGCGGTTTCTTACCTCCGCAACCCAAGCCCAAAACCATGTGGGGGTACTTCTAGACCCAACCACCCATCCACGGCCCTCGGGACCACAAGCCAAGCCTGCGGTTCACCTTTAAAAAAGGCCACCGTGCAAGGCCACAACAAATCCCCACTGTCCCCCGAACACGATCTATCGTGCCGGGCTCCAGACAGTGGTCTATATTAATTAAATTTTAATTAACAACACGGGTCGAAGCCCGAGAAACAATCACCATGAAAGCACCCTAGAAGACAGGGTCAAAGCAAGGCACACACCGATCAAGATGAATCACAAGCGAAACCAAAGATTTGCAAGATCACAGCAGGTTTAGAATTTTGATAGGAGGTAAACATGATCAAAGACGCAATGCAGTTATTAGCAACATCACCGCATACTGCTAACATCACAAATACTAAGAAGAAACACCCTAAGGATAGGGTCACCATGAGATAACTGCTGATCAAACGATTCATAAGGGGAAACTCGGAGTCATTGAACCAAAAAGGCAAAGGGGTTCAAGCTCGAGGGATTCACGATCAAGGACACCCAAGAGACTTGGGCAAAACTCCTTGTACCCTTGTAAGAGGCACAAGGTTTCGAGAAGGAGGAGAAGTAATCAGAGGCATAACTCATGACGAATCATAAGGGTAAACTCAAGCATTATCAGACCACAACGAGTAAAAGAATTCAAGCAAAAAGGATTCAAGATCAGGAGCACCGAAGGGATACTGGCAACATCCTTGTGCGCTTGAGAGGACACAAGATTTAAACATGAGAATCACAATGAAATCACATACGCTCCTGGCGGGGTTCCAAGGGGCCGCGCCCCTGGCGGGGTCTTAGGGGCAGAGCCCCTAACGGGGTCCAAGGGGCAGCGCCCCTGGCGGAACTACAAAGGACTTCTCGGGAGATAGAAGGTTGAATTTTCGAGTAATAGGCAAACTCTCGAGACATGAAAGGGATCTCTCGAGATATGAAGGGGAAATCTCGAGACATCAGAAGGGATCTCTCGAGACAGGACAGGGCCCAGGCTTATTTCTCGAAAGATGAAGGCAAGGTTCAAGTTGATATCTCGAGACATAGGAGGTTAATTTCTCGAGACAAGAGAAATCTCTCCAGAGATGGAAAATTGTTTTCTCGGGACAAAGCAAGGATTTCTCGAAATATAGCAAGGATTTCTCGGGAACCAGAGGGGAATCTCTCGGGAAATCAGAAGAAAGCTCTAGATTCAGTAAAGGAACGAGGATTTTTGTCTATCCCAGTTTGCTCCACGAAGCTCCGCTCTCGCCCTAACCTTCGGCGGCTGATTTTGATCGAGGAAGGAGATGAATAGGGAAGGGAAGGATTTTAGGCTTATATATAAACCTAATTTATTATTTAAATAATTAATTAATCCTCCAAATTACTTAAAACTGCGAGGGCGACCAAAACACCTCGGATTTCTACGAAATTCGCACCCTAACTAAAACACGACGCTACGAATCCAACGGCGAAGTCAGAATTCAATTCCGACAAGCAAAACTCCGGATAAAGCCTCCTGAAGCTAAAATCTTGATAATTACTCCAAACCTTCACTTTAACTCGAAACGACGCGAAATCTCGCACGCTCGATCTGAATCACGAGCTCCAACTAAGCTAAGGCTCGAAACACTACCAAAAGAGCTGACGTAACGCCCTTACGCCAAAATTTCGTCACAACGGGTACGTAAAATAATTGACAAAAAAAATCAGGGGCGTTACAAGTAATTTTTTAAGTTAAATCAAAAAGGGGGTTTTCCCAACAATCTCCCCCTATTTATCTTAACAAATTTTACAGTTTGTTTAAAGTGATTTTATATAGTTTTTCATAGTATAATCAAACATACATGCAAGATAACATAGACACACAGGGGAAACAATAGAAAGCAGATTTCCATATCAAGAAATTGTATAACATTGTTTTTCCACCAAATGAAATACCACAAAACTTGATAATTTATCTGGTGACTGAAGTTTAGAACTCCTTCTCAGGGGTTTTTCTTTTCCTGGAGAAGACCTTTGGAAATTTTCTTTATGCCACTTGAAGAGGCTCATCATCATCTGCTTATTTAGCATTATCTTCCTTGAAAAACTCCCCCTGAGTGTGTGCATTTTGTTTAATTTCCTGGGCAACTTCCTGAGCAATCTTGACTACTTGGTCTAGCTCTGTCTCAATATGAAGTTTCTCATGATCAGCTGTTGTTCCTACAACTGTCATTTTAGCTTCCAGATTTCTTTGAATGCTTAGAGCAGACTCCCCCTGAATGTCTGGGATCTCCCCCTGAACTGCTGCATCTACTTTCTCATTCAACATTTCAGGAGCAAGCTCCCCCTGATCTCCAGGCTCTCCCTGGATGTGTGCTTGTTGGATTATAGTAGTTCTGTCAGGAGCTTCATTGGCATCACCTTTATTTTGTCCACCCAACTCTAGAACAGGTCTTTCTTCCTCCAAAATGTTCTCCCCCTTCTTAACCTTGCTGTCCAGGGAGGTTAGGAATTCCTTTGTGACCATGGAGGAAGATATAAACTCTTTGAGGCTCTGATTTTTTTTGTGAAACCTTAATAACTCACCCTCTATCTGTGAGTATTTCTTGTCAAATTTCCTAGCCTGAGAGGCCACTTGATCTGCAAAAGTTGAGGAGGCAATGGATACTGCTTTGGAGATGATTTGCTCAATGTCAATGGGAGGATGAGCTGGAGGTGGAGGTGATGAAGGGAAGTCTTCTTGAATGGGAGTGAGAGGATGGTAGACATCAGGTGAGAAATGAATTGAAGGTGGCGGTGGTATGGATGGAAGTAGATGGGTTTGTAAAGAAGATGGTTCAAGTGGAGAAGTGGAAAGGATCTACTGTTGTTGTTGTTGTTGTTGCAGTGTTTGTTGAAGTTGTTGTTCTTGATGAAATGAGTCTGGTCTATCTTCTTGATGGGGCTCTAGAACAATGTCCATTGGGGAAGGATGTGGGATCTGGAATCTCCCTATTTGACTCTAGAGGAGGAGGAGATGGAGGAGGAGATGCTGGAGCTTGACCAGGCTTCACTATTTGCCTGGTCCATTTGGAAAAGATTCGAATATTAATTGTCTTTCCAGGAGGAATGGGCATTCCTTTTGACTTGCAGATATTTGGATAATGTTTGAAGAGCACTTGGCTCATTATTATCATATAGGCATTTTCTTTATGGGCATACTTATGCCCAATCAACTTTAGGAGGCATCTCCCCTAATTAATCTACTTTTTCAGAACTAAAACTCCCATTATGTGAAGTTGTTGCTTTGGAACAACATCATGTGCTGATATTTTACATAGCAGCACTTTTACTACAATGTCTGCAATATATTCCTCCCCATGATCAATCGTCTTTAGATTGATGGGCTTATCTTTCTTGAACTGCATAGTGTCCAGGGCCTTCTTAATCTCATCTCCTGTTAATTCATATGAATCATTCCCTATTTGAAGATCATGTGTCAGGTTTAGCAATTCCTCTGTTATAAGAATATCTGTCTCATACACTTTCCCACTAAGGGAGCCATCATCTCCTATTTGAATACTATTATTGAAATTAGTTAGCTCAGTATCCAGGAGTTTGCACCTGGTGGAGATCAGCTTGGTCAAGCCACCATCTCGGAACAGACCAAGGATGGACTTGAAGCTTTCTGCGGTAGCACTGAACGAATCAATGTCCACATCAAATCCTGAATTAACCTTTGGAGGAGCCATCTCATTGAATGTACCTGCAAAGATAGAGAAAGCAAGAGAGAAAGAGGCACGGGAGAGCTATAGAGCAAGAGAATTCGAAAGCGCAAGTGTTTCGATGCAGTAAATTCTTAAAAGCAGATGAATCGCCGCTACTTAGGGTTTATGTCAACGCACCGTCGATATTACTTATTATTTGGCGTGCAAAGCAGTGTCGAGATTGCTTTTAGAAGCAATTCTGCGCGCGTTGCTATATCGATGTTACGTCGACTAGTACTCGACGTAGCTTCGAGACTATTCAGAGACCATACGTCGACGTAGTCCTGTCGATGTTACGTCAATTTCCAATCGACGTGACTTCGATTTTAATTAGCAATTATTAAGTCGACGTATGCGTCGATAAAAACTTGACGCTGAGTCAAATTCTACATGAATTTTCTGCTCTATGTGCTTCTCGACGCTGGCGTGGAGTAGAAGTCAATGGTATGTCGACTTCTATTCGACGCACCTCTTAATAAACATATCTATTGCTTTCAGAAAATACTTGTTGTTTTTCCCAGCAATTTTACTTATTGAAAATAGATGATAATATGATGTAATAAATGTTAAGGAGGAATTATGATAGAGAATACTCACTTGAGTGATTTGTGTTCCTTAACCATGACCTACATATTTTTCCTCACACCATTTTCTCCTGAGTCAGAACCTACCTATACCTGCACAGGTAACTCAAATATTGGCAACAGATAAGACTGAATCTGTCATACATATTGGCAACAAATTCTTCAGCCTTTTTTTGAAAGTTCTCCCAGATCTCCTTTGCTGATTGGCATTCAACAACCTTCTGGAAGATGTCATCTGACATTGTTCACACTAATATATTCATGGCCTTGGCATCACATGCCTTGACCTTCTTCTCAGCCTCTGTCCACTCCTTCCTTGGGACAACCTCAGTTGTTGAGGTTTCTCCTTCCTTTTGTCTCACTGGAGCAGGAGGACCTGTGAGAAGAACATTATATTTGTCTTCATCAATTGAATTCATATACAGCCTTATCCTGGCCTTCCAGAGTGTGAACTTGTTTAAGTTACACAATGGGGGTCTTGTGGAAGCATAATCCTTAGTACTCATTTTCTTTATACAATATTTTTATAGAAAAGAAAAAAGTGTAGGAGGACTTTTTGATTAAGGTATTAGCCTCTTAATGATCAACCTCCCTCTGATACAAATTGAAAATGCACAGTGAGCCTATGAGATTCCTCTAGAGGAGGGGTGAATAGAGTCTTATAATGTTTCTATCCTAAAAGTGTTTGACAATAAATTACTCTAAGGAGTTTTGCTTAACAATCCAGGCAGAATAAAAGAATGCAGGAAATAAAGTGCAGAATAAAAGACTGGACAACACAGAAAATCATAGCACAGACACAATGAATTTTATAGAGGTTCCCAAAATGTGGGTAGTCCTCTCTTCTACCACCAGGTAGGAATGCACCACTGTGCCTGAGTCTTTTGATCAGGAGACTCTTTGAACCAATGATCTTTTGATAAGAAGATCATGAACCACCAGATCTTTTGATAAGGAGATCTTGAACCACCAGATCTTTTGATAAGGAGATCTTGAACCGCTGAATCCTTTGAATAGGGATTAATAAAACTCTTTTACAGAATGAGAAAGAAGAAGGGAGAAGATTGAAGGAATTCTTTTCTCAGAATTCTTGAAGATGGCTGCATGAAGATCAGCCTATGAGTTGTTCCAAGGATCTGCTCTTGATTAGCTCCTGCTTTTGATAGTGATGATTTGCAGAAGCTTTGTATTGCCAGATCCTTTCTTCTTCTTCAGATTATGATCTAGCTGCGATGAGATTATGATGAAGAGCAGCTTTCAGATCCTCTGTTCTATTTGATGAAGAACAGTAGAGCCTTCCTTTCCTTTTGGTTTTCTCTGTTAGAGTTCCTGAGAGTGGGAGAAGAGGAAGCCCTAGAAATATGAAGGAGACGACTGATAGTGATGAATGCCTTATCTGCCACTGTCTCCTCATCTCTTTTTATCCTTCCTTCTTCAAATTCAAAATCCTTTCCCTTTTTGATATGCCTTGATAAGGTAATCTGCTTATCACTTTCTCTTTCTTTCCACTTTAATTCTCGGCCCGTCCACCTGGAAAGAATATGTTTCCAAGAAACCTTTTTGTCTTCATCTTTAATGCTTCTTTCCATTTTAGGCAATTATTGAGCCGTTAGGGAATGGTTTTGAAGGATGTGGGCCATGAAAGAAGAATCAGAAAGACATCTGAAAAGATATACTTTTACAGACTGTATTCAATGTAGCGTTGAATTCATTTCTTCTCTTATCGATGTAGCTTTGAGTTCTTCTAGGAGCTGCTTCGATTTCATCTGTGCTCCGACTGAACTCTGCTACTCGACGTTGCTTCGATATCTTATCGACGTGTACGTCGTGTTGATCTGCCTGGCTTTGAGCTTTATCTTCTGCGTTGAGATGAAGTCGACTTCATGTCGACTTTAGATGGCTTCGACAGATAACATCTTCTGCATCGAGTTGAAGTAGAAGCTGTGTCGACATCACCAGTTACTCCGACAAGTCCCTGACTTCTACGTCGACATCTATTAAATGTTACATCGACTTGATTTACTTTGATAGAGGGTTTGAACCACTTGGACTTCTAGTCAGAGCTGCGTTGATATGGACTCGATGTTGCGTCGAATTCTATTCGACGCAAATGTTATCTTAGTCCAATTTTGCTTCCCTTGATCTAGTCCTGACACCCTATGTTGAGTGTGACATCCTAAGACCAGATTACCCTTACTATACACTGGGTAATTCAAATCCTAGTAGATAAAATCACTTTTAAGTAATTTGTTAAGTTAAATCAAAAATGGGGTTTTCCTAATAGTGTTGCCCTATTTTGACTTCCACCTGGAGGAGGGTCACGCGACGGCTATCTGCCCTGTGTTCATGGAGCCTAGGTGGCAAGAGTTCTGAAGAAGCAGCAGCAGTGATCGGTGAGGAACGAGGATGTTCTACCCAGAGAGGGAGATAAGGAAAGGTGTGAAGATTGGGCCGACGTGGGGAGTCGAGGAGGGATCAGAGTGATCCACCTGGGGGGGGGGGGGCGGGGGGGGGGGGGGGGGGGGGGGGGGGGTTGAGGTGACCTGAAAGGTGAGCCTCCACACCATGTACCATTGGAGCAAAGATTCGACTTCTCAAGCCCAAACCCCAACAGAAAAGATCACCTTCTCTCATAAGGATATGCCGGGTCATGAGGACCTATTCTGCGATGCGCTGGTTATCCAGACGGCCATGGAGAACATCACTGTCGCCCGGATGCTCATGGATAATGGGAGTTCAGCCAACGTCATCTTTAAGAAGGCATTGTACGAGATGAAGGTTGTGGCAAGAAGGGTGCTAGCCTCGGACGGACCCTTGTTCGGGTTCTCAGGAGAGAGAAAGAGGTGGATGGAGGAGTAGGACTCCACGTGACCTTGGGGGGACAGTCCCATAATGGTCAGTTCATCATCGTGGATGCCCCGAGCAGCTACAACTCCATCTTCGGGCGGCCCTTCATCAGTGCATTTCGGTCTGTCCCCTCCTTTTTCTACCAGTGCCTCAAGTTCAGTGTGGGTGGAATCCAGGTCTGGTTGAGGGGAGACCCCAAGGTAGCGAGGCAATGCTATGTTACAACGTCAACTCTATCACTTGGGAAGCCAGGGGAGAGAAGATGGACCGTGAGATGAAAGGGAAGGAGATGGAGGAAGGTTTCATCAAGGGAATCGAGGAGGAGAAGAAGAGGAGAGGGGTAGAAGAAGCGGATGCCCAGAAGGAAATGGCGGGAGAACTGCTGGAGGTTCGAGAGGAGATGGAGGAAGAAGTGGTTGAAGCACTTGTATGTGGAGAAGGGAAGGAAAGAGATTGGGGGGGAGCAATCCAGGTTGGGGGTCGTAGAAGAGATCATGGAGCTGAAGATCATCTCCCACGGGGGAGCGATCGAGAAAGTAAAGGTCAGTGGGGATCTCATCCCCGAGGACCAGAGGACAATCCTAGCGTAGTGCATCCAAGAGAACATGGATGTCTTCGCTTGGATCACTGTGGAAATGCCAGGGATCGACGCAGACGTGGCTTGTCACCATCTCAACCATGATCCCGGCACTCGCTCCATCCAGCAGAAGAAGACGTCCATTGCGGACAAGCTGGCGGAACCATCAGGGAGGAGGTGAACAAGCTCCTCCAAGTAGGGTTTGTATCTGATATCCAGTATCCTGGCTGGGTCTTCAATGTGGTAATGGTAAAAAAGGGGGATGGGCGATGGAGGATGTGTGTAGACTTTTCTTTATTAAATAAATCATGTCCTAAGGATTGCTACCCTTTGCCTTGAATCGACGCGCTGGTTGACTCAGCCGTCAGTTTTTCTCTAATGGGCTATTTAGATGCCTTTTCAGGTTATCATCATATTTGCATGCATCCCCCCGACATCAAGGATGTCTCGTTCATTACAGGGGATGGATGCTACTGCTAAAGGATGATGCCCTTTGGGCTGAAGGAAGCAGGAGCAACATACCAGCTAATGATGGACTGGGTCTTTCATGAGCAAAAGGGAAGGAACCTTGAGGTATATGTGGACGACCTCATGATCAAGAGACGAGATCTCGAATCCCACCTCTGAGATCTTGAAGAGACCTTCGGTACCTTGAGGAAGTACAGGATGAGACTCAACCCCCAGAAGTGCATCTTCGGGGCCAGCAGAGGAAAGTTCTTATGTCACTTGCTCACCCCAGCCGTGGTAGAGCCCACCACCGACAAAGTGAAGGCAATCATGGAGCTGGGATTGCCGAGGAACGCAAAGGAGGTCCAGCACCTCACGGGGAAATTAGCTGGGCTGAGCAGATTTCTCTCCAGGGTAGGGGATAAGTACTCGTCTTTCTTCAAAGTGCTACGAGTGAATCAGAAGTTTGAATGCACACCTGAGTGCGAGGGAGCTTTCCAAGCGCTAAAGGAGAAATTTACCCAAGCTCCGCTGCTCTAGGGACCTAGGCAGGGGGAGGACCTGTCCATGTACCTAGGGTGGGGGCTGAAGCAGTAAGCTCTATTTTAGTTAGGGAGGAGGGCAAGAATCAACTCCCAATCTACTATGTCAGTAGAGTGTTGAGAAAGGCAGAGCTCAGATACCCCATCTTAGAGAAGATGGCCTTTGCCTTGGTGTTGTCGGCCCGAAAGCTCCAACCTTACTTTCAAGCAAATTTTATCAAGGTGGTGACCGACCACCCCCTTCGCAACATCATGGAGGTGGTAAAGCACTCTGGAAGGTTGGCCAAATGGTAAGTGGAACTGAGTGAGTTTGACATCTCGTTTGACCCCCGGCTTTCTATAAAAGCTCAAGCGATGGCGGACTATTTGGCCGACTACGTGACCAAAGTGGAAGATCTCGAGCCACCCCTCTCAGTGGCATGGAAGATGTTGGTCGATGGGGTGTCAAGGAAACATTCCTTCGGGGGAGGAGTAATCTTAGTAAGCCCCTAGGGGACAAGGATTGAGCTGGCCATTAGCATCCATTTCCCACTCACCAACAACTAGGACGACTATGAGGCCGTGAACATAGGGCTCTGTTTAGCCAAGGAGCTAGGGGTGCAGGATGTGGATGTCTCAACGGACTCTATGGTGGTGGAATGCCAAATCAAGGGAGAGTTTGAGGCAAATGAACCGACTCTCTAATGATACCTAGAGAAGGTCAAGGGGATCATCGGGAAATTCCATACTTTCTCGATTTGACATGTGTCGAGAGAGGAGAGCCTTACGACGGATCTCCTGACCATGTTCGGTCCCAAGAGAGGAGGAACGGTATCGGAACTCTTCGGCCCATCCATCGAGGAAGGGGAGTTAATGGAGGTGGATCAGCAAGCATCGTGGATGGATCCCCTCATCACCTTCCTAACCTCGGGGCAGTTCCCAGAGGGAGATGTGGACAAGCGGCGGCTAAGGTACAAATCGGCATATTATTCTTTGCATGCAGGAGGATTATAACGGAAGACCCTCTCGGGGTTCCTAGCTCATTGTGTGTCGGAGGAAGAAGCCCCAAAGTTCCTGATGGATATCCACTCTAGAGAGTGTGGCAGTCAGTCTGGGAGCAGGACCCTAGAGGGAAGGGTATTTAGGCAAGGCTACTTCTGGCCCACCCTCAGCAAAGATGCGACAGAGTTCGCAAAGAAGTGCTCCAAGTTTCAGTTTTACGCCCCCTTCAACTACTCCCAGCTCAGAGTCTTCGGACCATCACGGCCCCGTGGTCATTCGCAATATGGGGATTGGACTTGGTGTGTCCATTTCCTCAGGCCAGTGGTCAAAGTAAGTTCCTGTTGGTGATGATCGATTACTTTTCCAAGTGGTTGGAGGTGCAGGCGCTGGCCAAGGTAACCTCCCAGGTAGTAATGAATTTCCTATGGGGGGAGATAATTTCTCGACATGGGCTCCCACTAGCCATCGTCACAGACAATGGGCCGCTATTCGCTAGCAACGAGTTTGTCAACTTCTGCAGCCAGCTGGGCATAGACCTTCATTTTGCGTCGGTCCACCACCCAAGAAGTAATGGGCAGGTGGAGGTAGGAAACAAGATAATAGTGAACTTGCTGAAGAAGAAGGTCGAGAACTAAAGGGGCAACTGGGTAGAATAGCTACCATCAGTTCTGTGGGACCTGAGAACAACACCGAATATAGCTACAGGGGAGACCCCTTTCAAGCTCTCCCACGAGTCTGAGGCCATGCTTCCCATAGAATTCGAGGTAAAGTCACCCAGGGAGGTGACTTCAAGTGAAGGAGACGAAGAATGGCGAGTGGAGAATGAGGAGGAACAGAGACTATCTTTAGATTTCGTGGAAGAGCTCCGAAACATGGCCACCTTTCGATAAGAGGAGGTCAAGCGACGGATGGCCCGATACTTCGAAAAGCATATCCAGGTCAAACAGCTCGAGAATGGGGACTTGGTCCTGAAAAAGGTCGATGGGGCGGGTAGGGGGCGCGGTAGGAAAGCTCAACCCTAACTGGGAAGGTCCTTACATTGTAGAGGAGACACTCAAGTCGGGAGGGTATCACCTCCGGGATGTGGAAGGGATGTCCCTCAGCCGATCTTGGAGCGGCGATGATTTAAAGCATTTTTATCCTTGAATTGTGGTGTTGTGGTAGGTTAATAAGTTAATGTGATTTTTCTTGATATGGTTGCATTATTCGATTACAGGTTCCTATGGTAAGGTAATGAGGTGCTGGAATGCCCCTGATCGATTCCGCTGTCGGGCTCTCACTAGTAGGTGGGTTCAGGTTGATCTCTGGAGAGGATGGTAAGGTAATGAGGTGCTGGAATACCCCAGATCAATTCTGCTGCCAGACTCTCACTAGCTATTGGGTTCAGGTTGATCTCTGGAGAGGCTGGCAAGGTAATGAGGTGCTGGAATGCCCAGATCGATTCCGCTACCGGTCTCTCACTAGCTGGTGGGTTCAGGTTGATCTATGGAGAGGCTGGCAAGGTAATGAGGTGCTGGAATGCCCCAGATCAATTCCGCTGCTAGGCTCTCACTAGCCGGTGGGTTCAGGTTGATCTCTGTAGAGGCTAGCAAGGTAATGAGGTGCTAGAATGCCCCAGATCAATTCTGTTGTCAGGCTCTCACTAGCCGGTGGGTTTAGGTTGATCTATGGAGAGGCTGGCAAGGTAATGAGGTGCTAGAATGTGCCAGATCAATTCCACTGCCAGGCTCTCACTAGCCGGTGGGTTCAGGTTGTTCTCTGGAGAGGTTGGCAAGGTAATGAGGTGCTGGAATGCCCCAATTCGATTCTGCTGCTAGGCTCTTACTAGCTGGTGGATTCAGGTTGATCTGGAGATGCTGACAATGTAATGAGGTGCTGGAATGCCCCAGATCAATTCCGCTGTCAGGCTCTCACTAGCCGGTGGGTTCAGGTTCATCTCTGGAGAAGCTGGCAATGTTATGAGGTGTTGTAATGCCTAGATCGATTCCATTGTCGGGCTCTCACTAGCCGGTGGGTTCAGGTTGATCTTTGGAGAGGCTGGCATGGTAATGAGGTGCTGGAATGCCCCACTACAATTCCGCTGATGGGATCTCACTAGCCGGTTGGTTCAGGTTGATCTCTGGAGAGGCTGGCAAGGTAATTAGATGCGGAAATTCCCCAGATCGATTCCACTATCGGGCTCTCACTAGCCGGTGGATTCAGGTTCATCTCTGGAGAGGCTGGCAATGTAATGAGGTGCTGGAATTCCCCAGATAGATTTCACTGTCGATTTCTCACTAGCTGGTGGGTTCAGGTTGATCTCTAGAGAGGCTGGCAATGTAATGAGGTGCTGGAATGCCCCAGATCGATTCTGCTGTCGGGCTCTCACTAGCCGGTAAGTTCAGGTTGATCTCTGGAGAGGTTGGCATTGTAATTGGGTGACAAATCAAGAATTCCATAGTCGGGCTCCCACTAGCCGACATGACCAGCGAGCCCTTCAAGGGGGCAAGGAAAGGCGGTGCTTGCCTAGCGGGGCATCGGTAGAACGAATCTTCTATAAGGCCTCCCGCGGAGGAGGACCTCACTCGCGCGTGTCTGAGTAAGGGCAAATGGCGATACACTCAAACTAGTGAGCCAGCATGGCTCGCAGGCATAAGAGAATCAAAGAGAACCATTCAGGGCATGTGGTGCACAAAAAGTATAACTAGATCATTACTCGTGATTCCTAACGACGAGGGAGCCAGGTCTGGCGAGGAAGTCCTGGAAAGGAAATACATAGGTTCAAGGGTCGCCCACGGATAGCTCGCTCTCGCTATCTACCGACTCAACGATTGGATCGAACAACTCCGAGGCCACTTCCTCAATGGTCAGCAGCGCTGCCTCGACGGAGAGAATGCTAGCCCTCTGAAGAGTGCAGAAGATGTGCTTTGCCGCCGCCGCCACAGTCTTTTGCATCACCTCCTCCACGCGTGACTATTTATTCAAAGTCCTTGGGCTGCGAGGAGGGGGGAGGGCCTCCCGGACCAACTCCTAGTTGAGAGCCTTCAAACCAGCAACTTCCTTCTCCTGGTCGGAGGTGCGAGCGAGAAGCTGGCTGGAGGTCTCGGGATCCTGCAAGAGAGTATTAACGAAGGGTATGGAAAGCAAGAGAGGTGAGCGATTAACTGGCAAACATACCATTCCGTCCCGAAGGCTGGCGATGAGGCCATCTGTGATGTCCTGCTTCTCCTTGAGGCTCGCGATTCCTCAGTCGTGGACTTCAGCTCGTGCTGAAGAACTTCCGAGCCTGGTTTTTCTTTAAGGCTCGCGATTTTGTCCTTCGCGGACTTCAGGTCGTGCTTGAGCTCCTCCAAATTCTTCTCCGACTGGAGGCATCGTCGACCCATCACGTGGGCGAGCTCCAGGCTGTGGAATTAGGCTCGCGCACTTTCATATGCGAGCATTCTAGACGACAGGACGTCGGACTCGGCAACATCCTCCTGGTTGTAAAGACCGAAGGAATGGCCGAAGGCATGGCCCCAAATGTTATCCTGCTCCACCCAGGAGGAGAGGAAGGTTGATACAGAGACCCTGTTGGCCTCTTCATCCCATACCAGTAGAGGCTCGATGTCTCATGCCGAGGATGAAATTTTGATGGACCGACAGGCTGGCGCGTCCGACGTATCGGCGGCCCCTTCAGTGACCCCGCCGGACTCCTTATTTGCGGGCGGGTCCACCCGGGGATCGTCTCCTGGTAGGTCCTCCGCGACCCCATTCCCATTGGCCGGGGGCGGGGTTTTCTTCTTTGGCGGGGGTGGTGCAGAAAGCGCTCTGCGGCTCGCAGGTGCGGGCCACTTCTTAGGAGGAGGAGAAGAGGTGCTGGGAAGCTCCCGGCACGTAGAGGTAGCGAAGGAGGAGAGCATGAGGCCAGGTGAGATAGTCTCGGCCCTCTCATAAGGGGGTGTGGAGTGGAAGGTCTCGCCCCTATATGTAAATAGCGAACCATGGTTAGAAATGGGAAAAGCAGAAAATATGTTAAGGGAGCGAACGCGAGTCGAACTGCTCCGGGCGGCACGGGGAGTAGCGAGTCAATGTTGCGTCGGTGGTAGGCAACCTTGATGTTCATGGTCGAGAGGTATTTGAAGAGAGCTGCTTCGTGGCTACCGAGCATGGGGGATGGTATGTTGGTTCATCGCGCTAGACGGGCGAGAAGGGGATGTTGTTGAAGGGCCCCATCACAAGCACAAATTTCTGAGCTTAGTAGTGCCTCTTATTGATGTTCTCGCAGACCTTCGCATGCAGTCTCGTGAAGTAAGCGGTCCCAACCTTGTAGGACCGAAAGGAGAATAGCTTGCGGAAGACCGACAAGCTGAACTCAATTCGCTGCTCCCTCAGGTAGCAGGAGAATGTTACCATGACGATGACCTAGTTGGGGGTCATCTGACCCAGGATCACACCATAATACTTGAGTATCTGGTATGATTCACAGTAAATGGTTAGAAATCTTACGCGTGTATAAAGAAATAGAATGAAAGTATGAGCGAGCACCTGGATGATCTCTAGCCAGAGGGGGAGCGGCAGGCCGACGTTGAAGTGAGCCACTGGGATAGCGAGCTCGTCCGAATAGGGTTGTTGATCGGCTCAGTATTGGCAGGATGTCGGGCCGAGAATCTTGGCGAGGTGTAGTTCACCATGACATTGTGGTACTCACCCTCGGTAAGCGAGCGTGTATAGAAGGAATTATCACAGAAGGTCCAAACGCACTTGGCCCGGCCCTCGGCATCACCTCCATCGCCACCCATTAGTATTTCTGAAAGAGAGGTTTAGATCTTAGATTTACTCTAGAGGGGGTGAATAGAGTATTAAAAGTTTTTAACTTTTTTTATAGCGGAATTAAAATAGTGATATATATATTTCTGTAGCATAGTGAGTATAAAAGCTAGACAAAAATAATAAGCACAGCACAACACAGTACAGAAATAAAAACACAATCCCAGAAGACATAAGGATCTATAGTAGTTCCCCAATCAAACTGGGTACATCTACTCTTCTACCACCCTTGGTAGGAATCCACTAGGTTTTTGATCAAGTGCCCTATCACCATTGGGATTTTTGATCAGGTGCCCAAACACCACCGAGATTTTGATCAGGTGCTCAAACTAAAACATAGGTTTTTGATCAGGTGCCCTGCCACCAAAGGTTTAACTTTTGAAGGGAGTTAGAACCCTGTACAAGATGGGATCAAAGGGTAAACAAAAAGGTTATGAAATTCTTCTCTATCAACAAGCTGAGAGAAGACTAGTGGATTGTTGAGATGTAAAGCTCCCCCCGTCTGCTAGAATTTCTTGACAGTTGATGGATGGATCTTTCTCTTGGATGAAGAGGATATTCCTTGATAGCAGATGAATCTGAGATACAAATTTTCTCAGAAGGTTGTTGCTCTTTGAAGATTAAGAACTAGCAGCTGAAAACTGAGAGAATGATTGTTGATGTTCTCAGAGAGTGAAAATGCTGTAGTGGAAGATGAAGATTTCTGTATCTCTGAGTATTTTCTATTTCTTCTCTAATCTCTATTGAATCCACTAATATATCTCTTCTTCTCAATATTTCTCTGATATATCTCTTTAATTGATCTCTTCTATATCTCTTTTTCCTTAGACATATATCTAACTGATTTGAAATTCAAATCTTCTAAATAAGGAATAAAATATTCTAAAATGATTATTCTTGGAACTGTAATCTGATTCAGCAATAAACTTTAATTCATTTTCCTTTTCCATAAAAGTATCCTTTTCCAATATATGTCAACGACTATATTCTCAAAAGAAGAGAATAGAAAGGAATAAATAAAAGGAAAGATTAAATCTTGACTTATCTGATAAATGAATAAGTCCAAATAGAATTGAATAAATCCGTTGCTGATAGTCAATCTGAGTTCATAGAAAATAGATAACTGATCCTTCAGAAATTGGTCAAGCTGAAGAGAAAATTTCATCGAGCAGAAAACTGAGTTCGTCGAGCTGAGAGCTGAGTTCGTCAAACTGAGAGATAATCTGATAAACTGGCTGGAAGAACTGAATTCGTCAAGCTGAGGAACAAATTCATCGAACTGAAACTAGACGTTCGTCGAACGCAGAAACTTAGAATTTTCCTAAGTTCTAGCTAACTCAGACACAC
The DNA here is from genome assembly GCA_033032865.1 of Dactylorhiza incarnata. NCBI lineage: Eukaryota > Viridiplantae > Streptophyta > Magnoliopsida > Asparagales > Orchidaceae > Dactylorhiza > Dactylorhiza incarnata. Next base: position 8,922,043 of record JAWHQI010000009.1, on the reverse strand, counting down.
TTAGACCTTGACCCTTAGACTATAAAATTGGGGTCAACTTGAGTCCTAGTCAGAGATTGTGATCCTAGCCCAAATCAGTTATAGGGTTGTTCCAACATTCTCCCTCTATTCGGGTTATGATACTATTTGACAAATAATAACAAAACAATCAAACAAACTCAGAGCATATATATCTGACAGAATTTAAATCATTTCAGCAGATAAAATATATCACCCTGAGTTTAGAAATATTTACACTAAAAACAGAATTAGCAAATAGCAAACAAACTGAAGCTTTACTCTTTCATTTTGAAGAAGGCTTGAAAATGATTTACCTGTTTGGATTCTCAGATTGCCTTTTACTCATGTAGAGGTCATTAGCTCCGAGCAGTGTTTGAGATGATGCATGAGGAACCACTGTTGCTGGATGCAACCTTAAATAATCTTCAGCATTAAAGAGGTTTCTTGAGTTGTACCTTTCAAATTCTTACTTTCTGAATTCATACATTGTAGTGAACTGAGAGAAATCCTTGCCTTCTGCTTTGGCTTTGTTTATTTGAGCTGTAGAAATAGATTCTTTGAATCTAGCCATGTGAGCTATATTATTTGATTCTTGATTGATTGGAGAAGAAGGCCTTTCATCAAAATCACTGTCCTAATCAGAGAATTGTTCATCTTGAGGATACCTTTTTCTATGAGAGGTGCCATCAGAAATATGATACTTGTATACTAAAGAAGAAGGTCTGGTAGATCCTGAAGGAGGAGCTCTGGCTGATTTAGAACCTTGGGATCCACTGGAGCTTTTATGAGTTCCTTCAGATCTTTTTGAATGCTGGGGAACAGATCTCTGAGAGGAGGAAGAAGACATCCCTGATGATCCTGCTGGAGGAGGAGGAGGAGGATTGAACTTTACTGGCTTGTCAGAATAAAAGCATGTCTTCTTTATTTTCTTTCTTCTATTGTTCTTATTCCCGGAGAATCTCATCCATGCTGGTGAATCGTTTGTGAGGGTTATATTATGAAAAATATTATAAGGAGTATCATTTGTTGAAGATGGGGGTTTAGGAATAGCAACACCCTTTGATTTGCTTCTTGACTTCCTTTTCTTTGAAGATTTATCATTTGAATCATCTCTATCACTATCATCATCTGAAGACTGAGCAGGGCATTATACAAATCATCAATTGCTTGAATGCTCTTAAAAACTTCCTGTTGTTCTTGAAGAGCAATATCATCATCTTGCTCAAAATCATCTGGCAGAGGAGAATCATCATAAACAAAAGTTGGAGGAGAATTTATCAATCCAACTTCTTCTGCTGCTGCAACTGCTATTTTATCTGGAGCTGGAACTTGAGTTTGAACTGGAATACTCTTGAGAATTTCTTTTAGCAAAACTATATCAATGGGAGCAGAATAGGGAACTATTGCTTTTGAATGAACTTGATGCTTATGCAAGCTGTTGAAAACTGAATTGAACTTTGACAATAATGAAATAATATCTATTGAAGGATGAATAGAAATATTATTTACAGGAGCTAGAACTGGAGCTGAATCTTTAACTGAAACTAAATCTGTAACAACAATTGGAGATGCTATATCAAAAACTGTATCTGCTATATCAAAAATCATAACTGAATATGCATCTGCATGTAGAACTTCTTCATCAAGCATCTCCCCCAGCCTAGATTTAGGGAGACCTGAAGCTAGGCCCCTAGAAGAAGGGACAATTGTAGATGAGGTAGGGAAGGTTGCAATCTGAGAAGAGAGGCTAGAAATAGCTTGATGAATAGGAGCTAGCTTCTCATCAAGGAGAGCAGTTAGAATGGGAGATATATGGTTAAATATTTGGTCAGCTATAGAGGAGAAATCAACATACACAAAGTCATGTGGATGCTGAGAAGATGATGGTTCTGGGGTAGAAGAAGATGGAATAGAGGAGGTTATGAAGATGTTGGTAGCATCAGATAGGGGTGGAATGTTATCCTGATGGATATGGGACTGAGGTGGAGAATGTGGAGGAGACAATAGGTCAAAAGATGGAGGGGGAAGAGTATCAAGTGGAGGTGAAAAGAGTGGAGAAAGAGAATCATTAAGGTCTGGGATAGATAATGATGGAAAATCTGTAGATAGATTTGTCTAAGGATGGGAAGAAGGATTTTGAGAAGGAATGTCTATGGGAGGGATGGAAGGAAGAACTTCTTCAGTAGAGGTGTGCTGAAGAGGTTGATAGGGGAGAGGAGTTGAATCAGAAGGAGGAACTTCTGGTAGGGTGAAGGGAGTGGTTGTATCAGCCATGGTGCTTTCAGAAGCTTGCCTGGAAGATTCTGCCGTTGGAGTCCTCTTGGTAATCACTCTCTCACATCTACCAAAGAGTGCTGATGTCAGCCTCTTTCTTGCATTAATAAATACTTTTGGGGAAACTAACAGCTCTGGGCATTTCTCTTGAAGAATAATGCCTAATATCCTGCCACTGCAAACACTCGATTTGCTTTGCTTCTTCTTGATTGATTCACAGAGAATCAATCCCCAATTTACCTGCTTCTTGTCTACTAAGGCCACCATTAATAGAAGTTGGTGCCTTGGAATATAATCATGAGAAGAGACTTTGCCCAACAACACCTTTCCAACTACGTCAGCCAAGAACATGTATTCAACAGACAAGTTCTTTTTCATAAGATGGTTAGGGTTTCCACCAGAGTGACCCATTTTAACCAATGCAACATTCAAGTCATCAGAGGTGATTTCTAAATCATCATCACCATTTACTAAACAAAAAACATCCGATAAAATTTCTGGGGTAAGAGAGACCTGGTTTCCTGAAATACTTCCTGAGATGGTTGTTTCATTCTCTGTCTTAAGAGTGTGCACCCATTCCTTGATCTCTGCAACTGGTAGCTTCATCCTGGTGGTCATAAACTTCCTTAAGTGCTGTTCTTCAAAATGTTGAAGAATGTCTTGGACATCTTGGTCAGAAAAAGCAAATGATTCCATGTCTATGTCAAATCCTGCATCAAACTTCATGGAAGTGAGCACTGCCTGGGAGATTGCCATTGTACCTACAAGAGAAAAAAGATCAAGTGCAAGAGAACTAGAAGGAGGCAAGAGAAAGTTTTGTAGGCGCAGAGACGAAAATGAATCAAAATTTGATTATATAGGAACAAATCGGAGAAGGCGCGAACTTTCGTAGAGTGGGGTTCAGCTAAAACTAATAAAAACAGAAGTCGAAGAGTCATAGACCTTTTTCAAACTTTATTTGAGAAAAATAAATTTTCGTCGATCTCTGTTCAACTAACGAGCTGGCTTCATCGATCTCTGAAGCTAATAGGTTTTGTCGATCTCCGTTCGACGAACGATTAAATTTTGTCGATCTCCGTTCGACGAAATGATGGAATAAGTAGAAAATTTAATTTTAGTTGATTGAATCTCCATCTATCATTCCTAGCTGATTTATAAAGAAGATATGCTTCTTTTCATCCAAAGGTTTGGTGAAAATATCATCCCTTTGTAAGTCAGTAGGAATGAATTGTAGGCAAATTTTATTTTAATCCACATTATCTCTGATAAAGTGGTGCCTAATTTCTATGTGTTTAGTCCTACTATGGAGTACTGTATTTTGTGCTATAGATATTGCACTAGTATTATCACAAAATATAATTGACTTATTTAAGTTGATACCATAATCTAGAAGTTGATTTTGTATCCACAGAATCTGTGAGCAGCAACTGCCTGCAACAATATATTCTGCTTCAGCTGTTGATGTAGACACAAATGTCTGTTTCTTAAAAAGCCAGGACACTAGCTTATCACCAAGAAACTGGCAAGTTCCTGATGTGCTTTTCCTGTTTACTATGCATCCAACATAATCAGAATCTGAGAATCTATATAATTCAAATTCTTATGGGTTGGATACCAGAGTCCTAGATTAGGACAACCCTTTATATATCTCAAAATTCTTTTTAATAAAATAAGGTGAGATTCTTTGGGGTTAACTTAGAACCTAGCATAAATGCATGTAACAAACATTATGTCAGGCCTACTAGCTGTTAAGTCAAGTATATAACCAACAATTGCTCTATATACTTTCTGATCAACAGGTTTCCCAGATTCATCATTGTCTACAACAACATTGGAGGGAATGAGTGTTTTCATAGTAGAAGCATCAGACATACCAAATCTTTTCACTAATTCCTTAGCATACTTGCATTGTGATATGAATATGCCATTGGGAGTTTGCTTCACTTGAAGGCCAAGGAAGTAAGATAACTCACCCATACTACTCATTTCAAATTTGGATTGCATTAGGTCAGAATAACTTTTGCATAGATTTGAATCAGTAGAGCCAAAAATAATATCATCTACATAAATTTGAACTAGTAAAGTTTGATTTTTATGTATCCTAAAAAATAGGGTTTTATCAACAATGCCTCTACAAAACTTGTTCTCTAAAAGAAAATTAGCTAGGGTCTCATACCATGCTCTGTGAGCTTGCTTGAGACCATAGAGAGCTTTATTAAGCTTAAAGACATAAGAAGAGTGAGTTGGAGAGATAAAACCTGGTGGGTGTTCCACATAAACTTCTTCTTTGATATCTCCATTTAAGAATGCACTCATCACATCCATCTGATAAACTTTGAATTTCTTGAAAGCAGCAAAGGCAAGAAATATCCTGATAGCTTCAAGTCTAGCAACAGGAGCAAAGGTTTGATCATAATCAATTCCTTCTTCCTGAGAATATCCTTGGGCTACCAATCTTGCTTTATTTCTGATTATGATGCCTTGATCATCTAGCTTGTCCCTGAAGACCCATTTGGTGCCAATGACTGGATGGCTCTTTGGTCTTGGAACCAAATCACAAACCTTGTTCTTTCAAATTGATTGAGTTCCTCTTGCATTGTAAGAATCCATTTTGGATCTTATTCTACATCTTTTATGGATTGAGGTAAAATCTGTGATAAGACACAAGTATGCATCTGATTTTGGTGTAGTTGATGCCTTGTTTGAACACCTGCTGAGATATCTCCAATAACTTAGGATATTGGATGATCTCTAACTGTGATGTGATCAATAGTTGGAGTGGGTTCAGCAATAGTTTCCTCTTGAGGGATTTTTTCAGCTGTCACTTGATTTGAATTGACAGCAAGATCTTTTGGATGACCTTCTTCTTTACTTTCTTTAATAATTTGAGTTGATGGAAGTAGAGATTCTTCATTCTATAGATTTAATCCATTGAGCTATTCACATAGAGCTTGTACCTGCAGAGTATCTTTGGTAGAGGTGGTGTTCCTCTCTTCAATTAACATATTAGTTTCATCAAAAGATACATGCATGGACTCTTCTATCTTAAAAGTTGATTTGTTGTAAACCCTATATGCTTTACTAGAAAGAGAATATCCAAGAAATATACCTTCAGCAGCTTTCGCTTCAAATTTCCTTAGATACTTCTTATCATTATTATGCACATAGCATTTATTGGAACATGTTTTCCGTATCTCTTGGTTTGACAATAATAAATCCAATTATATTTGATCTTGCTTGTGTTTATAGTGTGCAGGTACTATAGTTATATAACCCTATGAACAGGATGCTGATTGATGACGATTCTCTAAAAAAAGAGCTACCGCTCGCATTAGTTGTTAACGCATCACGTTAATAACCGCTGAGATGGAAACCGCTGAGAAGGAAACCGCTGAGAATGGAACTGGCGTTCGACGAAATGAAAACTGTGTTCGATGAAATTGCGTTCAACGAACTGCATGCTCTACCGCGGCATTCGACGAACTGCATGCTCAACCGCGGCACTCGACGAAATGCATGTTTTACTGCGGAGCGTTAGCACTACCGTTGGCGGTAGTGTTCGTTTGACGAAATGAAAGCAGTGCTCGATGAAATTCATGCTTTACTGTGGAGCGTTAGCAATACCACTGGCGCTAGTGTTCGTTCGACGAAATGAAAGCAGCGCACAACGAAATGTGAGGCAGTTCGACGAAGATGCGTTCGAAGAAAAGAGATGTGCTCTACCGTGGGGCGTTAGCACTACCGCTGACGCTAGCATAAATGGAAGCATTTGATGAGAAGGAAACAGTGGAGAAAAAGGAATGTCGACAGGACGCTATTTTAGTATGTACTATCGCAGTGCGTTAAGGACTAACGCCCGGCAGTATCTTTTGGAATCCTCCCGTCTGGATGTGATTGAGGAGAAAATATGGAAGGAGTTATTGGCTGAAGGAAGGTTATCTCGCTATCGCGGAGCGTTAGCGTTACCGCGGCACGCTAGTCGGAGCTCAATATTTGGTGGTCAAAAGTTGCCTAAGTTGCCACCATCCTCGTGCTTGATCATTGCCTAATGTGGCTACCGCAGAGTGGTAGTACTACCGCAGGCGGTAGAGGCTGATTCTATTTAAAGATGCGTGCTTCCTCCATTGTTGCTTGCTGATACAAAAGGAATTGAAGTCATATATTCAGAGCACTTATGAGAGCCTTCCCAAGCAGCCCGAAGAACTCCGTCAACGTTCGTGAATGCAAAGAACTTGAAGACCAATACGATCGCATCTACATCGACATCAAGTTCTACTTTTGAGGGAGTTTTTAGTTTGTGTTTTGTTTTATTTTCTAATTGTAACCTTTATATCTTTTATTCGGTAGAGGAATTCACCACACGGCAACTAGGGCCTTGCGGGGACAAGGGGGAATTCGCCACACGATGACTAGGTCTGGGTAGGACTTAGGGAGTAATTCAACTCGTGTTGGCGGCTGGGTCTAGGGAGTAGATCTAGGGGGTGCTCGAGGCCTTTCTGGTGATAGATTGGCTAGAGCGGCTTGAGGCTGTATCTAGGGAGAGATCGGCTAAAGCCAACCGTTTCATGGGGATACAAGTCGGTATAGAAAACGATAAGATTATTCATTGGTCGCCTCTTTCCAAGCGTCATTGGGAAAAGTTTCTATAATCATAACTATTTCAATTTAATATTACTAAAAATATGTTTATTTATTCATCTCTGATTCGTGCTCTCTGATTTTCATTGGTTTAACCTAAATGTATTTTTTCTGTCACTAACACCGAGCGGTAATACTACCGCTGGCGGTAGCAATAGAGGATAATTTTCTTTAATAATCATACAAAGTTTAAGACCCTTATTCACCCCCCCCCCCCTCTAAGGGCGCCTACAGATCCAACCAGTGGTATCAGAGGCAGGTTATTCCAAATCGGCTTAACAACCGGGAATAATGGTGTCTCTTGATCATGATCTCGCTTCTACTAGTGGGGAAAATTTTAATATAAATGAAAATGTATTATCACCACCTTTATTTATGGGCGAAAATTATAAAGGGTGGAAAATATTAATGAAAATTTTTCTTAAGGCCTTAGATGAAAAAGTTTGGAATATTACTATTGAAAAACCAGCTAGCGTACTAACTAGAAACGAAATTGATTTAAATGCAAAATCTATGAATAGTATATTTTGTGCGTTAGACCAAAATATTTTCAAACTTATTTATACTTTACCTACCGCTTATGAGATTTGGAATTTTCTTGAAAGAACTTATGATTCTCCTTCTACATTGGAACAATCGCAAGAACCAGAGAATATGCAAGCTTGCACAGGTCTTCAAGAATGCACCTCTCATGACGGATCCATGGAGTGCACATCAAGTGGAAGAGAAGAAGAAATACTATCTTCGGAAGAGGAGTGCCAAAAAGATGTCAAAGAAACTATATGTTCAAATCGTGCCTTTCCCGAAAGCAATGTAAGGAAATCAAATCCCATTTTCTGTAGTTCTATTTCTACATTACAATAGCTTCAAACTACAAAGCACAAAATTAAGAAATTAAAAAATGCTAATAAACATTTACGCTTAGAAAATAAAAATTTAAAGGCAAAAATTAATGAAGAATCAAATTCTAATTTATCTAGTTCTATCCATGGCTCCTTAGTTGAAAACATTACACCTTGTGTAGAATATAATGAAATAAAAGAAAAACACAAGAAACTTGAAAAGGAGTTTACTTTTGTAAAAGAACAAGATGAAAGATTATGTTTAGAAAATTCATCTTTGAAAAATGATTGTGCTAAGTGTAAAGACTATAAAATTGAAATTAAAGAGATGGATGAAACATTTGATGAATATAGAAATAACTATCAAAATCATATTGATTTAATTATTTCCACTCTTAAAAATAGCACAATCGCTTATAATAAAGCTAGACATAATTTAAAAATCAAGAATGATGAATTAAAATCAAAAATCAACTTGCTTATGAAAATTGTAAATACAAATTCACAATATCAAACTATATCTAAAAACAAGTTGAATATGAATATGAACATCTTAACTAAGTTTAATAATGAGAGTAAGGAACATAAAGGATTTGTAAATCTAAATCTAAATCACCATTATTTACAAAATCATGTTTCTCCCAACCTAAAATTAAATACGAACAAATCTCCTTCAAATTATAAATTCAAAAATCATTTTCATCCAAATATTCAAGTAAATGATTATGGAAATTTCAAAACTAAAAATAATATTTGTCCAAGGTATGAATGGAGACCCATAATTAAGAATGACGCGCTAATGTCAAAAGAAAGGGTCCATCCATCCTTGTCTCCCCCAAAGCAAACACGATATATTTGGGTACCCAAAGGAACCGCCACACCCGGTCCTCTTTGGATACCTAAATCTCTCATTCAATAGTATCCTATCATTTGCATGAAGTAGAAATCAATTAAAAATGAAATATCAATTCTCTACTTCATGATAAGCTTTATTTCCTTTTTGTTTTTGCTTTTATTTCTTTGAGCCATCATGATATGATCACTTTATATAACTTGTGATATGACTTTCACAAATTAAACCAAAATTCATAAATAAATCAAATTGAATAAAGTTGAATATAAAGTCATATCATTTTTCAAGTGATCTACTTATCCTTTTTATGTTTATCCTCCTAAATCCATTTCCTAAAAGTCTTATAAAATTTGAAACACTAAATTTGTCATATGATATTATTAAGACTAAATGAAATAAGTGTCAAAATGGATTTAAAAGGTATTTTAGGGGTATTAGGCTGAATTTATAAAATGCCCAAGTTTTACTTAGGTATTTAATATATTTGTGTCATTTTGATTACCCCTAGTATGTTTAATCATAATCATGTCAAATCGGAATTGAAAAATTGCAAAAATCATTTGTGTTTAAATAAAGAATCTCAACTATGTTGCTAGCACCTGACATTAGGTTCTAAAGCTGGCGGTAGCATAATTTTCTTAAATTCTGATTTATCTAAAATATTATTTTCTGAAAAATTATTATATAACCTTTATTATCACTATGCTTTCATAAAACTATATATATATGTGATTTATTTAAGATTTCAAAAATCAAAGAGAAAATTTACAAAACCTTTCTAAATAGCCAAAAATATTTTTCTCTTTGTATTTATCTTAAGTTTTCACCTTATAATATTTCTCTCTAATCATTCAAAAAGGATGAATATGAATATTCTGTAATAATATCTCATTTATATCATCATGAACATTTAATTATGAGTACATAATTCCTATATGTTAAAATTCATGATCATGTATAATAATCTTGCCAATTCAATAGATCTTTTTAATTCAAATATTAAAAATCTACAAAAGATCCTATCGATTCCATCGAATAGTTTGTGATCATGACCATTATATGAATCAATTATGTTTTGCATGTATTTCATTTATATGAGGATCATAGAATCATCTTTATATCTAAAAGAATAAATTAACTATAATCATCACTTCATTCTATGTCCAAAATTTGAATGACTAGGTTTGAATACATGCAACATTAACGCAATAAATCTTACGCCATAAAATTATGACCAAACTCTTCTTTCTAGCATTATCAACTAATCAATACTATCATTCATGCTAATTATCTAATGATGCCATAATAAATCAATCTTAAAGAAAAACAATTGAAAGATAAAATTCATAACAACAATGTTGCTTTAAAATCAAATCTAATAAGAAATTAATCTCGCATAAAAGCCATAGTTTAAAAATTGGTAAATGCTTAGAATGCCCATGATCATTCAACCACATTATGTGTCTCACTATAGCAAGGGTGTAGGATTGTGTGCATTAGAAACCTAACTTATAAGTCATGTCTTGTCCTTAACCGGGGAGGGTTCCAGTGGGGCCTTGCGAGGCACCGGGGGGAAAGAGTGCTAGGGTGAGGGTTGTCTTTTGTATGCATGTGGGATTAACACCCCAACCTACGGCATGCGTGCAGCTCCTCATGCCCATCCGTCACATAGTACAGGGCTAGAGTGTAGACATGTTGTTAGGGTATCTTGATCCTAGACATACGTATGTTGTATACATTGCATGAATATTATCTAACTTATTTATGATCATTTCACTCATGCATATTTTGTGCTCAAACATGTTACCTTATGTTTTTTTCATATTAACTATTTTTTAACTCTCATGCATGTGAAAAACACAAGTATTTTGAAAGTGTATTGTGACACCTTAGGCTAGAATTTGAGGTTTTGGACATATTAGCTTAAACTTGCAAAATCTGCATTTTTGTGTATGCATATGTTTGATTTCTTTGCTGAACTTCATTGTCTCTAATCTGCACAAATATATTCAAAAGAAAAATTCTGATAAATTTCACGTATTTCCCCAAAATTCGAGTTCTGTCACTACCGCCAGACGATAGCCGGGTACTGCTGGCGTTAGTAGTTATTTCTGAATTTCCAGTTTCTTTTTCATATTTTATTTTTAAGTTCCTGTCATTTTCTGTTAAAATTCTAATAATAAAAAAAACTGTAAAACAAATAAAAAAAATCAAATAATTCAAAATGATCAAAAATATGTTTTTGTTATTTGTTTTGCTTTAACTCTTTACAAAATTATGGTTTGACTATAAAACTTCACAAGAGCATGCATCTGTGTTATTTCATTTCCAATGATCAAAATTGTATTTGGCATGCTTACAAGGATTTGCTTCAATGTCTAATTTTAATTTTAAATTTTCTAAACATTGTTTTTGTCATGCCTTGACCTAAATCTGATTATGTGCAATGAAATAGTCTATAGATAATTGTGTATGATTGCCTAGCATGCCTTTAAGTATGAGTAATGCTTTATGTTAATCAATGATTCATTCACTCACTATTTTTGGTAATCTACATGTGCTCATAATATTAGTCTTGCATGATCGTGTAGTGTAATAGTTTTAACATATTAAGTTGTATGTCTAAATTACCTACACCGTCTTTCACAAATAAATTTCATGCACAACATAGCAGTGTTATTTCAATAATATTAATGTTTACAACAACAAGTGAATTCAGAGACCTTTTGGCCCAAACAAAAATCAAGTAATAATATGCCCAAGGTAACTCCACCAAGCACTACTCACCCTCCTGATAAGTCTTAATGAGCATTGTGAGGTTGAGCACCTGGAGAGAATTGTAAAGTGTCTTGTGCAAAAATACTTTTTTATCACTTCTATTTGTACACCGGATCACTAAAATAAATCTTATAAAAAAAAATTCTTATGTGATCCCCCAAGCACTACTTCGCTCCCTGATAAGTCTTAATGAGCATTGTGTGGGAGAAGCACCTTGCTAGTTGTACTTATATATTGTGCTTTGAAACTTTATTCTAGATGTGATGTGTGAAAGTAATTATAAGATTATATTCTTAATGTTGTTGTTACTATTTCATTACATATGTCAGGTGTTTTAATTATTTCACTTGTATACTTTTATCAAAACACCTTATGCACACATCATTGTTTTTCATAAAGCTTCTACTCATGAGAATTGGATCCTAATGCAACATTACATAATTCTCTAAAACCTTAAGTTAAAGCGCTTCATTGCAATGCATGATTTCTACAATGTTTTTCCTTACTTGAAATACGAATTGGTTACATTGTAGCTATTATCTTACTGAAAATGTTAAATCATGCTTGCCTATTAGTTATGAAAATTTTCAAAGTTAAAATGCTCAAATGTGAAAAGTCTAGATATATATATTGTTGAAATAGTCAAACTATTAAAAAAATATTTTTAACCTTGTTTTAACTTTCCACATTCCTACTTGCCTACATTGTTCTCATGCTTATTGTTTACATGTACTTGTCACACAACATTGCATCTCCCTTAAACAAGTACTACACCTCTTAAAATTAATTTTAAAAAAAAAGGCAAGTGATTATTCTTATATATTCATTAATTAATGTTCTTTCACGCTTATCCTATATCTTTTCTGCTGTACTACTCTCTCCTTTAGGTCGATCATGAATATTTTCTTCTCAAAACAAGTGTATGGTTATGTTGAAACTGAAATCAATTTGTGTACTTAAATTGCTACAACATCTATTTTTTTGTCTAAAACTCTTAATCATCTACTATGCTTCACCATTCCTATATAGATGTTCACTTCAAAAATATATTTCTTCATGCTTTCCGCCTCTTTGCTACTTCTCGCTCGATCATGAATACATTTTTCCAACAAGTGGTTTCTTTATGACAATTTCTTCACATTGTTTCTCACTCCAATATATTGTATTTTTTCCTAAGCATTTATCTTTTTATCATGTTCATTCCCTCTCTACACATTTATTGCACACATTCTTGTTTGACTTTCTCTCTAACCTCTTTTGATAATACCAAAAGGGGGAGAATAAATTTGAAAGAAATTCACATGTTTGGGGAAGTCAAGTTCATAGGAAGTTTTGTTGTAGGGGGAGCATTCACTTAGGGGGAGCATTCATTTAGGGGGAGCATATGCACATGTCTTAAATTTCATGCTTATCCTTTTTAATAAACACAATTCCTATCTTCTGAACTATTTCTTTCTAAAGGGATTTGTTATTATCAAAAGAGGGAGTTTGTTGGAACATGCTTTCCACATCTCTTGGTTTGACAATAACATATCCTTTTGTATTTTATCTTGCTTGTGTTTATAGAGTGCAGGTACTATAGTTATATAACCCTATGAACAGGATGCTAATTGATGACGATTCTATGAAAAAAGAGCAACCGCTCGTGTTAGTTGTTAACGCCCCGCGTTAACAACCGCTAAGATGGAAACCACTGAGAAGGAAACCGCTGAGAACGGAACTGGCATTCAACGAATTGAAAACTACATTCGACGAACTGGCGTTCGACGAAATTGCTTTCGACGAACTACATGCTCTACCGCAGCGTTCGACGAACAGCATGCTCTACCACGACGCTCGACAAAATGCATGCTTTACCGCGGAATGTTAGCACTACCGCTAGCGGTAGTGTTCGTTCGACGAAATGAAAGCAGCGTTCAACGAAATGCATGCTTTACTATGGAGCGTTAGCACTACCGCTGGCGCTAGTGTTCGTTCGACGAAATGAAAGCAGCGCTCAACAAAATGTGAGGCAGTTTGACGAAGATGCGTCCGACGAAAAGAGATGAGCTCTACCACTGAGCGTTAGCACTACCGCTGGCGCTAGCATAAATGGAAACATTTGACAAGAAGGAAATAGTGGAGAAAAAGGAATGTCGACGGGAAGCTATTTTAGTAAGTACTATCGCAACGCGTTAAGGACTAACGCCCGACAGTAGCTTTTGGAATTCTCCAGTCTGCATCTGATTGAGGAGCAAATATGGAAGGAGATATTGGCTGAAGGAAGGTTATCTCGCTATCGCAGAGCGTTAGCGTTACCGCAGTGTGCTAGTCGGAGCTCAAGATTTGGCGGTCAAAAATTGCCTAAGTTGCCATGATCCGCGTGCTTGATCATTGCCTAATGTGGCTACCATGTGGCGGTAGTACTACCGCAGGCGGTAGAGGCTGATTCTATTTAAAGACGTGTGCTTCCTCCATTTTTGCTTGTTGATACAGAAGGAATTGACGCCATATATTCAGAGCAGTCGTGAGAGCCTTCCCAAGCAGCTCGAAGAACTCCGTCAACGTTTGTGAATGCAAAAAACTTGAAGACCAATACGATCACATCTACATCGACATCAAGTTCTACTTTTGAGGGAGTTTTTAGTCTGTGTTTTGTTTAATTTTCTAATTGTAACCTTTATATCTTTTGTTCGGTGGAGGAATTCGCCACACGGCGATTAGGGCCTTGCGGGGACTAGGGGGAATTCGCCGCACGTCGACTAGGTCTAGGTAGGTCTTAGGGAGTAATTCGCCTCATGTTGGCGACTGGGTCTAGGGACTAGATCTACGGGGTTCTCGAGGCCTTTCTGGTGATAGATTGGCTAGAGCGGCTTGAGGCCGTATCTGGGGAGAGATCGGCTAAAGCCAACCGGTTCGTGGGGATACGAGTCGGTATAGAAAATGAAAAGAATATTCATTGGTCGCCTCTTTCCAAGAGTCATTGGGAAAAGTTTCTGTAATCATAACTATTTCAATTTAATATTAATGAAAATATGTTTGTTTCTTCATCTCTGATTGGTGCTCTCTGATTTTCATTGGTTTAACCTAAATGTACTTTTTCTGTCACTAACGCAGAGCGGTAACACTACCGCTGGAAGTAGCAACAGAGAATAATTTTCTTTAATAATCATAAAAAGTTTAAAACCCTTATTCACCCCCCCCCCCCTCTAAGGGCGCCTACAGATCCAACAACATTTACAGCCAAAAATCTTAAAATATTTAACCTTAGGCTTTTTATTCTTAAGCAATTCATAGGGAGTTTTACCCTTGAGTTTATGTATCAGACTTCTGTTCCACACATAATTTGCTGTGTTCACTGCCTCTACCCAAAAAGAGAGTTGCAAGTGAGCATCAGCAAGCAATGTAGTTGCTGATTCAATTAATGTTCTATTTTTCCTTTCACCTACCCCATTTTATTGAGGAGTTCTAGGAGCAGAGAAAAATTGCCTGATCCCTTCTTTTCCACAGAATTCTCTCATCAAAAGAGATTCAAACTCAGTGCCATGATCAATTCTGATCAATGCAACTAGAGTAGAGTACTCAATCTTGATGGACCTGAGAAAGTCTATCAGAACACTGAAGGTGTCGGACTTGTTCCTAAGAAAGAACACCCAAGTGAATCTTGAGAAGTCATCTACAATAACTAAGGAGTAATGCTTCCCTCCTAGACTCTGTATTGCAGTGGGTCCAAAGAGATCCAAATGTAGTAAGCATAGAATCCTAGGTGAATCACTCTTGGATAATGATTTGAAACTACTCTTGGTCTGCTTTCCTAGTTGACAAGCCCTGCAAAGTCCTTCCTTCTTGTATGAACCAGAAGGCAGTCCTCTTACAAGATTGTCTTTGGAGAGCTTAGAGATAGTTCTAAGGTTAATATGTACTAGCCTTTTAAGCCATAATTCATTTGTTTTACTTATTAAATTAAATAAGCAAATATCTGAATTGGTAGGGTCAAAATTGACTAAATAAATGTTTCCATGTGTAATACCAGATAACACATTAATGTTCTTATTATTGGTAATAAGACATAAGGAATTGTTAAAAGTTACCTGATAACCTTCGTCACATAACTGGCTTATGTTAATGAGGTTGTGCTTGAGACCCTTGACATATGCTACCTCTTTGAAGGTAACTGCTCCAACTTTGATTTTTCCATATCCTTTGGTTTGTCCATAGTTGGAGTCTCCAAAGATCACTTTGGGTCCAAGCTTTGCCTTGTAGTTGCTTATGTTGTCCTTGTTTCCTGTCATGTGCTTAGAGTACCCACTATCCAAATACAATTGTTCTTTTATTTGTGGATAGCCTTGTACCTGCACAAAAGAAAATAAAATAGTTGTTTTTGACCCAAACTACCTTGGGTCCTTTTGTCTTACCACAAAAATCTGAAATGTAAGAGATCTCAGGCTGATCCTTATAGCCTTGTGGATGATATCTCCTTGGAGGAATTATCCACTCAGTAAAGGGATTTTTAGTATGTTTAGAATGAGAATTCTTCAGATATGCAGTATATTTTTTGTTCAATGAACTTGGCTGAGTTTGTCGATCGCCGTTAGATGAATTGAAGTAATTTCACCAAGCGTCGTTCGATGAGTAGCTATACTGAAAGTCTGTATTCAGCTTTCGTCGATCTACGTTCGACGAATTCATGTGATTTCGTCGAGCGCCGTTCGACAAATTATTTTGAATTCATTTATTCTTAATATCCTTGCTTGAGGTATTCTTACATACTTCTACTGCCTCTTTGCTCTTGGCAGAAATGAACTTTACTGGAGTAGATAAAATATTTTTCATAAGAAGATGTGGCTCACTTGATGATGCACCCAAGACCAGCCTGCCATTGAGTCTGGCATTCACTGTGCTTGTGATGTCCATCAGTTTGATGCTTCTCCCATTGAGGGATTCTTCAAACTTCTTAGCCTCAGATAGTTTGTTCTCAATGAGAACATTGTGTTCTCTAGATGCAGCCAATTCTTTCTTAAGATTGGCATTATCTTCTGCCAGTTGATTCATTTCAACCAACTTATTTCTGAGGGAAATTATTTAAATTAAAGGTAGATATTATCTAAACAAAGAGTTTTAAATTCATCTTTAAAATCATTTAAATTAAAATCAAAGGTAGATATTACCTGATCACTATCATTATCAGATTCTGATTCATCTGAGTTACTTCCTGAGGCATTGATAGCCATCATGCAGAAGTTTTTTTCATCTTCATCATCTTCATCATCACTGGAGCTGGATGATGATACATGTTCTGAATCATTACATGAGCCATAAATAACCATCAAGCATTGATCCTTTTCATTTGCATCATCTTCATCTTCAAATGTGCTGGATGATGACTCTAACTTTGTATCACTCCATGTTTCAGCTACAAAGCCTCTTCCCTTATGTTGGTGTTTGTGGGAGGATGGCTTGCTGGAGTCCCTCTTTTCTTCTTTCTCTTTTCTTTTGTCCTTCTTTTGGTTCTCTGGACACTCAGGTACAGGTTTCCTGCAACCAAAGCAAATAATTTCTTTAGAATTTGATTTGTCATACCTTGGTTTTTCTTTGGATCTGGAATCCTTCTTTCTGAAGTCCTTTCTAGCCATCTTGTAGAACCTTTTGTCTAGTAGGCTCATAAACTCCATTTCTCTTTGAGCTTTATCTTCCTCTTTTGTAGCTTGGAAAGCAATACTTCTCTCCTTCTTTGTGGCTGGAGAGGAGGTAGATTGTTCAGCTTCTCTAGACTTGATAAGATGCTCATAGGATATTAATTTGCCCAATAAGGTCTCTGTAGAGATCTCATTCAGGCTTCTGGCTTCCTTGATTGGCCAGATCCTTGAGTCCCATGTGCTGGGGAAGCACATTAGGATCTTATCATTGACTTCAGTGATTGAGATCACTTTGTCCAGAGTCTTCATCTCATTAATTATGAGGCTGAGTTTGTTGTACATGTCAGCAACTATTTCAGTTTCTCCCTTTTTAAAGTTTTCATATTGGGAGATGAGATGATATCTTCCGTCCTTTCTCTCTTCTGCAGATCCATCAACCATGTTGTTGAGGGAGATCCAGATGTCCCTGGTTGAGGTGCATTCCATAACCTTTTGGAAAATAACATCAGACATTGTTTATGCCAATATGTTCATTGCTTTGGCATCTGCATTTCTCTGTTTCTTCTGAGCATCTGTCCACTCAGGAGGTGGAACAGCATTATTGTTGGTTGCTGTCTCAGTACTTGTTGATGCTGAAGGAGTAGGGTGTCCTGTCAAAATAATATTAAAATATCCTCATCAATAGAATTCATATATAATTTGATCCTTTCTTTCCATAATGCAAACTTATTAAGATTGCACATAGGAGGTCTTGTGCTTGAGTATTCTTTGTTCTGTGCCTTGAGTTTTTAGAAAAAGAAAACTCTAGAAGAAATTAAGATCTAATTGATCATTGGATTCAAGTGTTAGCCTATGTAATCAATCAACCCACCTCTGATACCAATTGAAAGTGAGGTTTAGATCTTAGATTTACTCTAGAGGGGGGGGGGGGGGGGGGTGAATAGAGTATTAAATGTTTTTAACTTATTTTATAGTGGAATTAAAATAGTGATATATATATATGTAGTAGTAGAGTGAGTATAAAAGCTAAACAAAAATAATAAGCACAACACATCACAGTACAGAAAGAAAAACACAATCACATAAGACATAAGGATCTATAGTAGTTCCCTAATCAAACAGGGTACATCTACTCTTCTACCACCCTTGGTAGGAATCCACTAGGTTATTGATCAGGTGACCTATCACCACAAGGGTTTTTTTGATCAGGTGCCCAAACACCACTGAGATTTTGATCAGGTGCTCAAACCAAAACACAGGTTATTGATCAGGTGCCCTACCACCAAAGGTATAACTTTTGAAGGGAGTTAGAACCCTGTACAAGATGGGATAAAAGGGTAAACAAAAAGGTTTTGAAATTCTTCTCTGTCAACAAGCTGAGAGAAGACTAGTGGATTGTTGAGATGTAAAGCTCCCCCTGTCTGATAGAATTTTTTGACAGTTGATGGATGGAGCTTTCTCTTGGATGAAGAGGATCTTCCTTGATAGCAGATGAATCTGAGAGACAAAGTTTCTCAAATTATTGTTGCTCTTTGAAGATTAAGAACTAGCAGCTAAAAACTAAGAGAATGATTATTGATGTTCTCAGAGAGTGGAAATGTTGTTGTAGAAGATGAAGATTTCTGTATCTCGGAGTATTTTCGATTTCTTCTCTATTCTCTATTGAATCCACTGATATCTCTTCTTCTATATATTTGATGAGTAGTTTTTGTGCTCATCTTTTAGTATAATTTTAACATAGTTTTAGCATGAATTTATTCAATTTATATGTATTTTCTTATTTAATATGTTCCCTTTTAATTTTATAAACTAATTTAAGTTTTTCTGTGTTTTTCAGGATTTCTGGGCATTTTGAGCAGAATTGTCAAGTACACGCCCAAGTTCACGGGCGTGACCAAGGGCGTGACAACCTAAGATGTGTTCCAGACCTGCTGCCGCCACTTCGGGCTCGTTCCATGAAGAATTCGCCAATACACCCCCCAGGTCACGGGCGTGACCAAGGGCATGACCCTGGCTGCTGCGTTCGACAAAAAATCAGGAGATCGGCGAACAGGCGAGAGTTCGACAAATGTTCAAGTACACGCCCCAGGTCACGGGCATGACCAAGGGCGTGACATCCAAGTAACGGCCGGGACCCCGCCACCAGCTGCCAGCACGCCTGCCACGTCAATTAAAGTTACACACCCCAGGTCACGAGCGTGACCATTGGGCGTGACATCCAGTCACGGGCGTGACTCGCCCCGCGCTCCTTCCCGCCAAAGATTCCCGCTAGAAGCCATATTTTATGATTACACGCCCCAGGTCACGGACGTGACCTAGGGCGTGACACGGATGAAACGCTCGCATTTACTCCAGAAGGCGCCCTCTCCGATGCTGCTTCGATCACGCCCCTTACACGCCCTTGGTCACGGGCGTGACAAAGGGCGTGTAACTTTAACTTTTCAGCTATATAAAGCCAGCTCCAGCAGATGTTAAAGGACGAATTTTGGGAGTTCAAATCTCCTTTTCTTGTTTTATTTTCATGTTTTTAGTAGCTCTTGTATGTCTTTTTCTTATTAGCATTTGTAATTTTTCAATGCAATAGTTGTAATTTCCTTTTCATAGTTTGTAATTTTATAAATAAAATAGTTTTATTTTCTCATTCTTCTCTTTCTCCATTATTTTATTTTCTTTTTGCAAACCAACTCAAAGTTTTAATTGAAAAGATAATAGACATTTTCATGAAGTAAGAGTACTCAACCGCCCGGAGTCTAATACAACCTTGGTTTTTATAACCTATACTACATTCGATACGGTACACTTGCCGTTGTCGTTTGCGGATATAGTTTTGTCGCATCAAGTTTTTGGCGTCGTTGTCGGGGACACGGTTGATATTTTGAAAAAAGAAATATTTATTAATTTTATCATTCTCTTTCTTTTCCCCCTTCTCTTTAATTTTTTTTTTAAAAAAAAATCTTAAAAAGCGCAATCTAAATTCTCGGAAATGACGCTTTGGGCTTGGATTCCCATCATAGCCTCTAGTACCTTGCGAGTCCTTCACCGGGTTGACCTTGGGAAGTCCGGGACTAATTTAATCCGCATTTTGAAAAAATATATATATAATAAAAATATTTTTAAAAATTCCATTCATTTAAGTGAAAGTTGTTTCCTTTTTTGTTTTTATTATGAAAGAATATGAATTGGCCGTTAAGGTTGCCGAGCTTCGAAACCAACTTTATCTCTTACAAGCCGCACGAGAACGCCAATTTAGTTGTCATTATTGTGGTGCGCCTCATCAAAGTGAGGAATGTTATTTACATTCTTATTATCAAAATAATTATTATGAAAATAATTTTCCTCAATATTATGCAAATAATTTTGATTATAATTACGAACATAATTTTTCATCTTTTAATGAAAATAATTTTTCAAACTTTGATGAAAATAATTTTTCTAATTTTAATGAAAATAATTTTTTGGCGTTTAATAATTGTTCTTCTAGCTCGGAAGTAGATTATTCCTCGTGGCAAGCTCACCCGGATAGTTCTCGGAGCAATGAAGATAGTTCTCGGAGCAATTTCCGTTCTCTAATTTTGGGGAAATTTCGCAGATCCAAATAGATACTTCCCCCCAAAATTTAGAGGAAAATATTATTTCGTCTAGTGCTTTTTCTAATTTTCACGAGAATAACTTTTCAGCTTCTAATAATTTTTCTTCTAGCCCCGAAGTAGATTATTCTTGGTGGCAAGGTCACCCGGATAGCTTTCGGAGCGATGAAGATAAATCTTTCGATTCGAATTCTTGTTCATATTCTTTTGCGTCGCAACCTTCGTACTCTAATTTTGGGGTGTCCGCCGATTCAAATAGATACTACCACCCAAAATTTAGAGGAAAATTTTATTTCTTCTGGTATTTTTCTCCATCTTTGGATAATTTAGTTATGGACGAACATGTGGTTTCATGTAATCCCATAACTTCTTTTACCAAAGATGAAGAAAAATTACTTTACCAAGAATTTCTTAAAGTTATGGGCACCCCAGATGAAATAGAAGAAGAACAAGTTTCTTCCCCTACTTCACCCGAATTTTATTTCCTTTGTCATGAATATTCGCGAATTTCTTCTATCAAACCAAAAATTGATGAAAATTTTGTGTCCAAAAATTTTATTCCGCTTGGTAACGCACTAGATTTTTCAAAAGAAAATTTTATGACTCATTTATTTGTGATTCTCTTTATTCTAATAATTTTCAAAAGGAACAACCGGAGCTAAATTACATATTTTCGCAAGCACCTCCTCCTTGCGAAAAATTTTCTGACTCGTTTATTTATGATTCTCTTTATTCTAATAATTTTCAGGTTAAGGATGAGCCGTTGCCACCCCAATTAATCAATGATCCATATGCCGCTCATCTTTATTTTTCCAAATTACCTCAGGTATGTATAGGTGATTTGGATTTATATATTCAAATTCAAGGACAAGAGGAGAATCACAAGATAAACGGAGGATTCGCCGGGCAACGGATGACGGCATACTCACCTCAGCATGAATTAAGGGAGTTGTCAGTAAATTTTAAATTTATCTATCTGTTTAGCTAACACCAACCGTCTAGCTTAAAGACGGGAAGAAGAAAGCGCTCTTGGGAGGCACCCCTTGCTTATCTTTAATTTTATGTTCTTTTTTTCTTTTAAAAGTTTATTTTTCAAGTGTTCTTCATACTTAGTTGTAAACATTGGGGACAATGTTTAATTTTAAGTATGGGGGTGTAGCTTAGCATTCATAGTATTTATATTTGAAAAAAAAATTATTATAAAAATTATAAAAATCTAATTTCTTGGAAAGGGCGCTTTGGGCTTGAACTCCCATCACAACTCTTAGTACCTTGCAAACCCTTCACCGGGTAGCCCTCAGGAAGTCCAAGAAATATTATATAAAAATAATAATAATAATAATAATAATAAATACGCCTAGCCTTGTTATTTTTATTCTTCTAGGAATTTAGTTTGAGGTTTGATTATAAGTATTCTTACATTTTTGATTTAGCTAATATTTTGTTTTATCATAATTTGTTAAATTTAAATTTGAAGTAATTTGGTTTTAAGAAATATTTTATGTTCTTAATATGATTAGAGAATCTATTTAGCACTAGTTCTCCTTTTAATTTTAAAGAGCTTCACTTTGTGGTAAATTGGCTAAACATCTCTAGATTTTTTTATTATATTCGCTATTAACTTTAAGATCTAAGGAAATTTCATTCCACTAAAAAGCTGCTCTCAAAATAGTTTAATTTATAAACTAGAAGTATTTCTTTACCCTTGGTAAACATATGTATTTTTTCTTTTCCCCTATTGTTAGATCATATGTCATGGGAATAAGGAGATGTTAGTTCTTTATTCTTTGGTAAACATATGCATCCCAAAAATAAAAATGAAGAGAGAAAAAATGTGTATATGTCGTGGAAATGATAGGATAATAGTCTATCATTCTCTGGTATTACATATATTGAAAAAAAGGGTTGAGAGGATAAAATTCATCACCCCAATCAAAAACCTCTACATATCCTTTTTCTTCATTTTGCCATTCCGTTTAAACGCTTCCCTAGCCAATTTCATTGTTTCTAGTCCTAAACTAAATTATTAAGAGAGCAATATTTTGGTAGGTGTCTTTTCCTTAAGATTCTTTTATGTTAGAGTGTCTATAATTTCAATCTAATTTTGTTTGAAAATTTCTATAATTTCGGATGCTAAATAGTTATCTTGAGAAGTAGTTAGCTAAACAAATTTCTCTTTTTAAATTATGAACATAATTTATGACTTAATTCTTGAATTCCTAAAATTTGCTTTTGACTTATTCTTGGTTTAATAAAATCTTAGTTAATTAAAAAAATAATATCGATGACTTGTAACTCTTTCCTCACTCTTTTGCTCCAGAATAGCAAAAACTCAAGTATGGGGGTGTTTGATGAGTAGTTTTTGTACTCATCTTTTAGTATAATTTTAATATAGTTTGAATATGAATTTATTCAATTTATTTGTATTTTCTTATTTAATATGTTCCCTTTTAATTTTATAAACTAATTTAAGTCTTTTCTGTGTTTTTCAGGATTTCAGGGCATTTTGAGCAGAATTGTCAAGTACACGCCCAAGGTCACGGGCGTGGCCAAGGGCGTGACAACCGAAGATGTGTTCCAGACCTGCTGCCGCCACTTCGGGCTCGTTCCGTGAAGAATTCGCCAAGTACATGCCCTAGGTCACGGGCGTGACCAAGGGCGTGACCCTGGCTGCTGCGTTCGACGAAAATTCAGGAGATCGACGAACTGGCGAGAGTTCGACGAATGTTCAAGTACACGCCCCAGGTCACGGGCGTGACCAAGGGCGTGACATCAAAGTCACGGCCGGGACCCCGCCACCAGCTGCCAGCACGCCTGCCACGCCATTTAAAGTTACACGCTCCAGGTCACGGGTGTGACCATTGGGCGTGACATCCAGTCACGTGCGTGACTCGCCCCGCGCTCCTTCCTGCCGAAGATTCCCGCCAAAAGGCAGATTTTAAGATTACACGCCCCAGGTCACGGGCGTGACCTAGGGCGTGACACGGCTAAAACGCTCACATTTACTCCAGAAGGCGCCCTCTCCGCTGTTGCTTCGATCACGCCCCTTACATGCCCTTGGTCACGGGCGTGACCAAGGGTATGTAATTTCAACTTTTCAGCTATATAAAGCCAGCTCCAGCAGATGTTTAAGGACGAATTTTAGGAGTTCAAATCTCCTTTTCTTGTTTTATTTTCATGTTTTAGTAGCTCTTGTACGTCTTTTTCTTATTAGCATTTGTAATTTTCAATGCAAAAGTTGTAATTTCCTTTTCATAGTTTGTAATTTCTTTTATCAATAAAATAGTTTTATTTTCTCATTCTTCTCTTTCTCCATTGTTTTATTTTCTTTTTGCAAACCAACTCAAAGTTTTAATTGATAAGATAATAGAGATTTTCTTGAAGTAAGAGTACTCAACCGCCCCGAGTCTAATATAACCTTGGTTTTTATAACCTATACTACATTCGATACGGTACACTTGCCGTTGTCATTTGCGGATGTAGTTTTGTCGCATCAATATTTCTCTGATATATCTCTCTGATTAATCACTTCTATATCTCTTTTTCCTTAGACATATATCTAACTGATTTGAAATTCAAATCTTCTAAATAAGGAATAAAATATTCTGAAATGATTATTCTTGGAACTGCAATCTGTTTTAGCAATAAACTTTAATTTATTTTCCTTTTCCATAAAAGTATCCTTTTCCAATATATGTCAACGGCTATATTCTCGAAAGAAGAGAATAGAAAGGAATAAACAAAAGGAAAGATTAAATCTTGACTTATCTGATAAATGAATAAGTCCAAATAGAATTGAATAAATCCGTTGCTGATAGTTGATCTGAATTCAGAGAAAATAGATAATTGATCCTTCAGAAATTGGTCAAGCTGAAGAGAAAATTTCATCGAGCAGAGAGCTGAGTTCGTCGAACTGAGAGATAATCTGATAAACTGGCTGGAAGAACTGAATTCGTCGAGCTGAGGAATAAATTCGTCGAACTGAAACATGACATTCATCAAAACCAGGAAGGAGTTCATCGAACGCAGAATGATGTACATTGAACGCAGAAACTTGGAATTTTCCTAAGTTCTAGCTGACTCAGACACACTTAGACCTTGACCCTTAGACTATAAAATTTGGGTCAACTTGAGTCCTAGTAACAGATAGTGATCCTAGCCCAAATCAGTAATAGGGTTGTTCCAACAATTTCCTCGGAAGAGATGCGATAACGAGGGAGGGTATGCGAGCACGTGAGAATAGAGGGGCTGAGGGTCAGGTGCGATAAATGCAGTAGTTGGATCTGAACTCTAAACCTATTTATAGAAAACTAATGGAGACGGGGTGGAATTAAAGCGTCAGGGGTGCAGTTAACAAAAATGTGTCGTGATGCGCCTCGGTATGTGGGTCATTCCTCCTCTCACCCGCTCGCAGCAACACAGTAACGTCGGCTCGCCATATGTAAAGAGAGCACAAATCAAGTAATTCAAGTCCCATATGGGTCGCATGCCCGAGCAGTAAGGAATAAAAGGTGAGAAACAAGCCAACACGATACTAGCAATATTACCAAGCACAAATAAAGAAGGCCCGAGGGCGGGCGGGAAATATCCAGACAACAATAATTGTTCGAGGATTGTTTTTGATTTAACAATAAATTATTTCGCCAAAAGGGTGCGAGTGCATGCGGGATCAGTACTTGATCCATCTCCATCGACCTCGGCCTCGCACCACCGAGCTTGGTATCCTGGGATAATGATATGCGCGGATAGCACGAAGCTCGCGCTGTATCAAGCGAACTTGATCATCCACTCGCGAAAGGTGCACCCCTGGGGAGGTGACTTCATCGCGAGTGTCCAGCAGCAGCTCGGCGCTGAGCCACACATAATAATCCTCAAAGGCGGCGAGCCGCTTTTCGGTCACCTCCCTGTCCCTACTTACATGGTCGTACAAGTCCTGCAGCATGTGCCTGCACTTCTGGACCACTTCGGTGATTCACCTCTTCATGACCTCGGGGTCCCGAGGGTCGCCAAGAAAATTGCCAATCTTGTCCGATGAGGGAGGGGGCTAGATCTCCCCCTCCCCGAGATTCTGGTTGATGGGTCTCTCAGGAACACCTGCGAGAGAAAAGTCAGTAACAAGAGGGAAGGGGCGAATGATAGTTAATTTTGACCAACCTGGCGAGGTCAGAATTGCTTTACCGGATTGTCGGCTAGAGGAGCTCGGCTGTCCTTGGAAGGTCTCTATGTAGGTCATCGTCATAGATTTTTCCAAGCCCGAGGGGCGAGGTGCACTGCTCTCAATCCGGACGACATAAGGGAGTGAGCCGCCGGGGCTCGGATGGCCCAGGATACCAAATCCCATAGTGGAGATGGTCGTGATCGAAGGGGCCGGTGAGAGAGGCGGTGTGGCATGCCCTCTCAGGCATCGCGAGAGGAGTCTATGCAAAAGGTGATAGCATCAGCTCAATTCAAAGGATCTGGCGATGAAGAAGGCGATAAGATTACTTGGTAGGGGAAAGGAGATGCCGGTGGTGGTGGCATCCAGATCCATGGCCGCCGAGCCAGCCCCCCCGGGAGAAGGGAGGTGAGTATCCACCTGGGCCTCATTCGCAAGTTCCCCCGGCAAGAGCAAGCTCTGTGAAAAGAAGTGTAAGCAGCATAATTAGGTGGGCCGACCAATCATCCTTAGTACCTGATCGGCGAGCTGGGTGTCGGGAGATGGGTCCAAAACTGAGGACCCATCCTCCTCTAGGCGTCACCGAACTGTCTTTGCCTTCCTGATTCTGGCGAAGGACGGAGAGGGTTACTTGGTGGCCCAAGGGGCAAACTGAGTGAAGTCCGCGTACTCATCAGCTCGCACAACATTTAGACGAGCTCTGGATTCTTCCGAATGAGGAATTTTTTGATAGCTATAGTGGCAGGAGGTAAGAGAAAGCGAGTGAAGTCAGAGCTATGCACCGACCAGGATCGGTGGTATTTATAGCTTTTGGGATGGGACCGACCAGAAGATTCCTACCAGGTCAGCATCCGACCGGCGAACACTAAGGGTTGGATGTTTCTTCTCGAGCTTAGACTAATCTCGCAAAGAGCGGGGATTGTGTACAACCCCGTGTTCACCGAAGGATAGGATGGAGAATCAGGTATCAACAAAGCAAGCAGAGGCGAGGCGAGGCGAGCAATGGTTCGCCGCCTCGCACAGGTGAAGGTAAGGCCTATGTGAGGCAAGCCAGGTCCATCTCCTTGCTAGGAGCGCAGCGTAAAGGTGAAGTGGGAGGGGGCTCGATCCTTCTAGTGTGCATTTAGCATTTGCTAGGAGAGCAAGGGCTTGCCGCCTCATGCGAGTGAGCCAGACTGGCATGTATGGTGACAGGGGGCTAGCGAGCGGTGCCCTCACGGGCCGCTCGCAGAAAGGGATCTCGCTGGCCTCGCTCCCGAAGAGACTGGCGAGCGGTGCCTTCATAGGCCACTCACCTAGTAAGAGTCTGGGGAGAAATTTACCCAACTGCCCCTGGTGGGCTGCCAATAGCCCTTCAGAACAATGGAGTTTGGGTGTTAGCAAACCAGTTTGGGGTGCGATTAGTAAAACCAAAAGGCGCAATCTCGCTATTAGCAGCCCAGAAGAGGAAAACTATAAATAGACCCTGAAGGGCACCATTGGAGAGGATCCACTTCTTTGGCTTCTTACTCCTTAGGACCTTCTTGGTTAGCTCCTCAGGCTCTCCAAGGTGCCCGGCTGAAGTTTTGGCTTAGGAGGGGAAGCGCTCTAAAGATCTTCCGGGTGTGTAGTGGAACCTCCATGATGTCGCCAAGGGTCTGTGTTAGTGCTAAGTCTTCAGTCAGGAGTCTCCGCAGGATCAGTAAGTGTGTGTTGCACCCTTCTTGGGGTCCAAACTCCTCGTTGGGCCGAATCTCGGTTCCAACATTCATTTCTACATGGAAATGGTGTTTTGCTGCTAACGCTGGGAGTTAGTGCTAATGACAACATTATCCCCAACGATACTAGGTATTGCCCGACGTGATTGGATATTTCCCATGAGGCTGTGTTGATGACCCAGGGGTGGTTATCTCATTGACGGGACGAGGTGAAGTTGTACTTGCATCATGATGGTTGTTCGTGATGATTGAGCCGAGCAAGGCAGATCCCAACACGTTCTATGTTGGTCGGAGAAGAGTTCGCTCCTCAGTGCACATTCTGATCTTGGAAAGGAAGTTCGATAAGCATAATGGCTTGACCAGTAGTCGCTCAATTACTGATAGTACATTATTTTTAGTTATTTTTATATAATATTTTATTATAATTAAGTTATTTTTATATAGTTTTAGTATCATTTATCACTAATTTACTTTATTTTGTATTTTCAGGTAAATTGGGGATGCTAATAGCAATTTAAAGCCCATAGCCGTGTTCAGGGGAAATTCTGCAACAAAATTGCAGAAATCACAAGTACACGCCCTAGGTCACGGGCATGACATGGGGCGTGACCAGTGTCATGGTCATGTACTGCCTCTAGCAGCCGAAAGACATACGCCACATCAGATTAAAATTCACATTCTCTATCACAGGTGTGACAGAGGGCGTGACCTTCAGATCACGTGCGTTCAATGCATGCAGTTCTCATCTCGCGCCATTTCCAAATTACACGCCCTTGGTCACGGACGTGACCGAGGCCGTGACCCTTCCAGCAACAGTCAAATTAACTCTTGTTCATGCCTTTTCCCACCATTTCAGACTCGATTAAAACACGCCCTATGTCACGGGCATGACCTAGACCGTGACCCGCCATGCAATTGATTTTTGGCGGTTTCTCTCCCCCAACGTTCCTGGGCTTTCAAGTCATAGTTACGCACCTTACACGCCCTTAATCACGGGCGTGACCAAGGGCGTGACACCCTGATTTTTCACCTATAAAAGGCAGAATCTTCAGGAGTATGGGAGTTCAATTTTAGAGTTTATTTTCAGCTTTAGTTTACTATTTTGTTGTTCTAACTAGTTTATTTACAAGTTGTAAGTTTTTAATTATTGCAATTTCAATTCAAGTTTTGTAGCTTATTTTACAATGTCTTTTTTTTTCTTCTACTTGTATTCCCAACATTATGATGAGTAGCTAAATTTTCTTTAGCACATGGTCATGATGAGCTTTGGAATGAAATAAAATATGTTTTGAAATTATCTATTTTGGAGTCATGTTCTGCCCTTATCAACTTATTTGGAATGGAAACTGTTAATTTGTGTAGGTTGCTGGTGGCAATGACACTACAAGTTAGTTGCTTGGAGTGGTCAGTGTTCTCAAACTAACTCGCCCACCGACAATGAGTTAGGCAACAACAAGCGACCAACCGACAAGGAGTTAGGCTTCCATATATATTCCCAGCTAGAATTTCTTAGTGGTGATGATGTTGATGCCATTTATGCATGTCCCATTATACTTTTGGGTTGAATATTATGCAACTGTTATAATGTAATATATCATCGGGGGATGTAATTTTTGCAACAATTCAAGGGAGACCATTATCTCGATCTCCCATTTCCATTTTATTTTGTACAAAAGAATCAAATAAATTCAGCGATATTACCGGTTAAATTGTGGTATCATGAAAATTTTCTTTTTAAGTCTTTGTGATTTTGGTGATTATCGTTATAATTTGTGCCATCTCACCGTATTTTTTTGAAAAAGCCGCGACATTGGCTAAATTTTTTAAAAAAATATCGCAATTTTTTGGCAACATTTTAAGTGTTGCTTTTGTATCTTTTGGTAACAGTTTTTAATTGTAACACTACGAGTTAACACTTTAAAACTGTTGCAATAGGTCCACCGAAGAACTGTTGCCTATTCTAAGGGTTTAGGCAACAATTTTTATATATATAGTGTTGCCTAAATGTATGAAAACTGTTGCCTTAGACCTTTGACAACACGCGTATAGAGGACACCCCTATGGCAACAGTTTTCAATGTTTTGGCAACACTTTGCAGTTTTAGGCAACAGTTTGCAAGTGTTGCTAAAGGCCAAAAATGTTGTAGGGTCTATTTTTGAATATCTTCGATTTATCTTTGATTTACTCCATTTTGATTTCATATGTCTGGTATATGATTTCCAATCTAAGATCCGTATTCTAGTTGATCGAGAGATCCGTGCATACAAGGTGAATACTCAAAGATAAAAGGAGTTGCATGCACTCCTCGAGAGAGGACGACATAAATCTTCCAGATTGTAGTCAAATCCAGTAGTTGGGTTCACCCCTTAAAGAAAGCTTAGGGGTTTCGACTGACCGAGGGGTCTTAATTGATCAACCTAAGGTTAGTTGGTAGCATTCCTCGAGAGAGGCGCTATCATGTTTCGGGAACCTCCATAGTCGAAATTATTTCAATAAGAGTTTGGAGATTAATCTTTTATAAAATTCTTTTTTATTCCAAACGATTCTAGATCAAGTGCTAATTTTTTAATAATAATCTTTCATCTTAGTTGAATTTCTCCTAAACACTTTTCGAAACAAACCCAACCTTTTGTTCGATAAAATAATAGCTCTTCTTTGTGAGTAGAAGTACACAACAAGGCTGGAATTATAGTTCTTCTTTGTGATGAGAAGTGAAAGAACTCTATAGTTAAGCGTGCTCGAATGAGAGCAATTCTGGGATGGGTGACCTCCTCGGAAGTCCATGCGCTGTCGCTTAACTGGATCAATTCTCATCAAAGGGGGACATAGGTCTCCAACAATCCACTGTGCCCTGTGGTGGGATAGAGAGTGGTTGGGGTGCATGGTCTGCAGACCATCTGGTTAGGCTGAACCCTTCCGGTGCTAGCTGGGTCCCGTGTTGGCGGGCCTGGGCCGGGAGGGTGCCGGCGGTCCAGCTGGGTCCCATGTTGGCGGGCCTGGACCGTTACAAAATTAATCCAAATAATTCCTAATTTGCACATGTTGTGAAGTAGCCTACTGATAACAATTTCCAAAAATTCTATAAAAATTCACAGAGCTTCCTAGTGCTATGAAATATCCTATCACCAAGTTGCACATTTTTCCAGAGAGGTTTGGACCCTTAATTATATTTCTTAAGATTGAGACAAAATAAGTGCCTTGTAAATGAAGTACTAGTTAAATCATTTAATAAATTTCACAAAAAATACCAGAGGTCTATAAAATGATTACAAAGGCACTACCAAGGTTTCCTCATCATCCAAGACCATTTGAGCATGTAAATGTCTCTTATAAAAAATTTCCCTAAAGGGTTTATGACCTAATTTAGGGGGAATAAATTCACCTAAAATCCTCTCACAATTCCCTAGGGCATATATACATCCCATGAACATATCTCCTAAATTTCATGGTCATTCCATATCTTTTGACCACATGTCCTTCACAAAGATCTATATGCCCCCAAGGGGTAAAACTTGGGTCCTAAGGCATATCCACCTCTACACCATCCCATCTTACTCATGAAGGTGTTTTCGGTGATCCTAAACCAGTGGCCAAGGTTTCACCTCATGGTGAGGAGATTTGACCACAATATCCCAAGATAATCACCATGCCCTAACTTTGACCCTATTTGACCTAACTTGGGTTGACAAATTACCCAACCAAATAAGTCCCAATTGATCTGAGATTTTTACCAGGGTCATGTGATATCCCTAAGAAGTACCAACCAAAATTTGGAGGGCATTGGAGGTCATTTGACTCAATAATTAATTATTAAATGATTTATGAAATTATCTCAAAAACCTTAAAAAAAGTTTCTCCTAAAATTCCCATCTTTGTGTATGTTGTGTGGGTGTATGTAACTAGCCTAGGTATTAAATATCAAGGCCCTAGCATATACGAATAAAAAGATATGCAGGAAAGAGTGACTGCCCTACTCTAGGGACCAGTCCCACCATTTTGGCTCTACAGGGTGCTACACTGCCGTTCCTGACCTGAAACAAATTTTCACTTAACCTACACACCAAGGGCTATAATATTGGTGTTGGGCACTTTTTCATCAGAGGTGATCTAGTATTTTTAATAATTAAAATGAAACATTGCTTAATGAGTGACATAAAACAATATTAACATTTAATTATATAAATGACTCTGCGTTCGACGAAATCAGAACTGCGCTCGACGTAATATGTACTGCGTTTGATGAAAGCATAACTAAAACTGCGTTCGATGAAAATGATCTGCGTTCGATGAACTATGATCTTCTTTTGACGAACGCCGAGCTCAGTTCGTCGAACTCAACTATCAGTTCGACGATCTTCAGAGTTGTTCGACAAACGACATTCCGTTCGCCGAACTCTAGTTTCTGTTCGACAAACTCAACTATTTTATTTAATTTTCTTGGTGAATTAATCCCGTTCGACGAACGCCGGGTTCGACGAACTCAACTATTATTTCGTTGAATTAATTCCGTTCAATGAACTCCGGGGTTGGTTCGACTAACTCAACATTCAGTTCTACGAACACCAGAGTGTGTTCAACGAATGAATTCCATTCGACGAACTCCGGGTTCCATTCGACGAACTCAATTATTAGTTTAGTGAATTTCTTCTACTAAGGTCGACGAATTAATTAAATAAGAATAAACATTTACTCCGGATTCAAAATGAAATAACATTATAACATATAACATAATCACGTGAATCTTGGTGATCATGGCAAATCCGACGGTTCTTGGTCATCGTCCCCGATGGACGTACGGCGCGCGACAACCATTCCATGGCTTCTTTGTGGGATGATTTCCCGGCCACCTATGCCGCTTCCCGGCCAGCCAATGCCACCACCACATCCGTTGAGGTGGTAGCCGGCGATAGGGGGTGGTTGGCCGGCCGGAGGTGGTCGGAATCAGAGTTTTGAGGAGGGGAAAGAGAGCTCAAACGAGACCTTTCGGAAGCACGATCCGAGCGCAATTGAGCACGGATCAAGCCCCAAATTATGAAAAGATCTAGCACTAAGGGAGGGGAGGCGGATCAGACCTGTGTGGAGGGGTGACTCCTTGCCGATTTCCTATTGGCCATGGCCGACCTTGAAGCTTTGGCACCTTTGCAATCTCCTATCTTGGGGGCACGAATTCTTCCGGTAAGGTGGGGAAACTCCTCCTCTCCATCCACTGAAGCAGTTATATGGGTTAATTGGGGAGGGGGAAGAGTGTAACTCCTAATTGCCATGAATGACCATTAATGGCCATTTTCGGCCAAATGAAAACTCCTCGAATCCCCCCTATATGGCCGGGAATGGCCAGCCATTAAACTCCTCCAAATTGATTGGGGAAACTGAATGGAGACATTCGAGGAGGAAAAGGTGACTATTGATCTCCCTAAGCCATGAATGCCATTAATCCCTCTCTTTCTCTCTCCTTCATTCTTGGAGAAAACAAGATTTCTCTCTCCTAATCACCATTTACACAAATTGAGTAATAACTCCCAGTATTATCAGCCTCCCAAAGCTAATGGGCTACTCTAATTGGGCCTAGCCCAAGTGGATTGGGATTGATTAGGTCAAATTAGGGTAATTTGACCTAAATTAAGCTTGAGTTGACTTTGGTCAATTTGACCATTTGGGTTGGCCCCAATGGGTGGCTTATGACCCATTGGACTTCCTTAAGGATTAGGAAGGTCTAGGTAGGGTAAATTTAGCATGGTGGGGGTCAATTGACCCTAATTTGGTTACTTTGACTAATTTGGGTTTAGGGTTGACTTTGATCAATTTGGCCTCTTTGGTTGACCCCAATGGGTCCTAAATGCTCTAAGGGACCCTCCAAAGGGTTAGGTGTGCTATGGTGGGGTCAAAAGGTCAAGGTGCGGCCCTTAAGTCCAACCCTATGCTTGTTAACTAGAAATTGTTATTTGCAGACCACGGTAATCTTCCCCTTCAAGCCTAAGGCCAAGTGATCTCTTCAAGCTTCCTAGGGTTTTGTCATGACCTAGTCATGACAAAACCACTCTAGGGGTCTAGTTGTTTGGTGGATGTTACAGGTGGGACTCGGAGAGTACACCAAAAGCGTGTCGTGAGAGCACAAAATGTGTGGTCATGTGTGCACTTTCCTATTTAGATATTTGTTGCTATACTGTTGTCTTGTAGGGATGGAGTACCACCACCCCGAGAATGGGTGGGGTCGTTATACCATTGTGGTCAGCTAAATTTGACCGTTGTTTTGTTTTCCCTCATCTTTGTGGATTGTACTTATGTAGGTGCTGGCGAACCGAGCGCGAAATAGCCGGGTTGAAGCCCATTGTCGTGCTGGCCCTTGAAGTCCAATCTTGTGTGTGCTTACCCTTCATGTGTTGTAGGCCTGCGTGTCGATGCCTAAAAATCATGTAGTGGGTTAAACACTTGGTGTGTACAGCATGTATGGCCTTAAGGCCAAACAGTTATATATTTGTCATTCTCAGCTGGTGTTATGGACATATAATGGTTCAAGATTTAATAAAGTGCTTTCGTTAGCTTCTAGCTCTGTGATGTCAAGTAGATTGATTAAACTATTTCGTAACTCTTTAGCTTGCTCATATAGTATGGCACGGGGTCCCGACCTGACCTACTGTTATATTACATGGAACGGGCAAGGTGTTACAATACTTCTAGGGGAATAGAAAAAAATAGGACTTAGCTTTGTCCCTTAGAGTGAAAGAGAAAAGGTTCATATGCATGGTATTGCTAAACACCCCATTGATACGAAAAGTATCATAAATCTCAAGAAAATTAAAATGCACTGGTGGGGATCTTCTAAAGGAGAACCCGCCAAATTGAACAAAATTTCTCTGCATATTCAAGATGGATGGACTGATCTCAAACTGGAGGTTGTTTATGGTCGGGCTCAAAATAGGGTATACACTGCCCATTGTGGGTGCAGTGCATTTGTACATTATGCAAGCGAGCAGCTGCACCACTATTCCCTCAACATGCATGGATATTGGGATTGGGAATCACATCCTCCAAAACTTAGTGATTCAGATGGGGTTTAATGTTGGCCATGACCAGAGCGTGCTCTCTTCTCAGAGTTCACAGTTTTTGCTCAATTTCAGGTTCGAATGGAACCAAATTACACTTTCTCCTTTCCAGAATAGAAACAAAAGCAACTAAGAGATAGAAATAAAATAAACAGAATTTAATCGGCAAGCAACATATGTGGTAAACAAAAGGATGGAATATATAAAGGAAAGATCTTTCTCTTGACTCTCTTAAAAGAAAAATCACATGTATCGTGTTCCTCGACAACGATGCCAAAAACATGATGCGAAGTGCAGGCAAGTGCACCATGGTCGTTTGATGCGTATCACAGGCAAGTGCATGACGGTCGTACAAATAAAAAAAATGAGGAATTACTCTCGAATCTCGATCTCACGTGGAACATGGCGGGGTGGAGTAATCTTTATAGATAAGACTTGAGATAGAAACCTTCAATCGATGTTTTACGGGGTTTTTAATTGTTTACTATAAACTAATTACAATAAAAGAAAACTAATTAACAATGTGGGTCACCGACACCACATCGCTCTTCCACGGGTTGCCGATGAAAGTGCATAGTGTAACCTCTGAGTATTCTCTAGAAGGGGGGGGGGGTGAATAGAGATTTAAAACTTTTACTAAAAATGAACACACAATAAAAAACGTCTAATGACTATGCAATCACAAAAGCAACATATAATTAATTAAACACATAATGCAGAAATAGTAAAGGGGACAACACAGAAAAGCACAGCACAAGACAAGATCTATAGTGGTTCCCCAAAATATGGGTACATCCACTCTTCTACCACCTTGGTAAGAAAACACAAAATAGTGCCTGAGTATTTTGATAAGGAGACTCTTAGAACCACCGAGTCTTCTAGTAAGGAGACTCTTAGAACCAACTACTGAGTCTTTTGATAAGGAGACTCCTAGAACCAAGGACTGAGTCTTTTGATCAGGAGACTCTTAGAACCAATCTAGATCTTTTGATAAGGAGATCATGAACCATTGAATCCTTTGAAGAGGGATTCTAAAAATTCTTTACTCAAGTTACAATAGAAAGAGAAAAATTGGAACGAAGAAGAAGAAATTGTGATATTTCTTCTGTTTGAATCCTCCTGCAGATATCACTGAGGATTCTATCACTTGGTGTTCTGTAGGATCTATTTAGAATGAACCCATGCTTGAGGTAGAAAATAATACAAGGGTTATGAGCTTATGATCCTGATGATCTCCATGCTCTTGATGGTTTCCTGCTAAGAGAGAGGAAGAAGAAGTTGTAGCCTTTTTGTTTTCCTGTACAGAGATGTTCTCTTCTTCTATCTGTATTAGAGCTTGAGGAGAAAGAAGAAGACTGAATAGAATAGCTTGATTAATTGTATTATTTTTCTTCCTCTGCGTTATTAATCTCTATTGAATAGTGTTTGAATTTGTTTCCTCTTCCGTTCTGTGCTTAGAAAGAATGTCCACTTGGTAATAAATATTTCTTTCCATTTCTATTCATGACCATCAATCTGAATTTGAATAACTTCCAAGAATGTCTTTGTTGTCTCTCTGGAGTACTCCATTCCATTCCTAGCAATAAACAAACTGTTAGAATTTGAATTACATCCTTGGATACCTTCAAAAAAGCATCAGAAAAGGATACAGAACGTATTCTACTTCTATTCCTGTATTCGACGTAGCGTCGAATACATTTGCATTCTAGTTGATGCACCTCCGATTTATAATAGAAGCTACTTCAAATTCCTCTTCAGCATTGAACTAAACTCAGATATCGATGTTGCGTTGAATCCTTATCGACGTATCCATCAATTTGAAGACTTGGACTTTGAACTTCATCTTCTGTGTTGAATTCAAGTCAAAGTTTCCTCGGCTTCTGATATTGCTTTGACAGGCTCTGTCTTCTGCATCGAGTAAATCTCAACGTTGCGTCAACTTCAACTTATCCTTCGACTTCAGTCTGAGTTACTTCTACTTGTATTCGAAGTTGCTTCGACTTTCAGTCAAAGTTGCGTCGACTTCTATTCGACGCAAGTTTAACTCAACTAAATTTTATGGTTAATTTGGACTGTTCTTGACACTCTAGTGTGACTGTGATATCCTAGGACATCTAATGACCAACTTACCCTTTGTACACAACATGGGTAATACGTCCTATATTATGAAATCACTTGTAGATAATTTGTAAGATAAATCAAAGGGTATTTTTTCCAACATTCCCCCTCTATTTATTTAACAAATTTTACAAATAATTTTAGTGATTTCAAACATGTTGTTTAAAAAAACAAAGTACATACAAATATATCATAGACAGGATGACCTGATAAACTGAAAACTTCTGATTAATATAAATAAATGTTTATTAGAGTTAGTTACCCAAGAAGAGGTCTACTTTCACTCTTTGAGAAAAGTAGATAAGGCCTTATGGTCCTTTTTGAATTTTCTTTCAACAAATTTGAAATTTGCGGGGATAGCCTTCTCTGGATTCTTCTGGATTCTATCATGTCCTTTGAAAAGATTCTCCAGGTCATCTTATGCTTTAGGATAGACATCATTAAGATTGAATCCCAGACCAATAACTTTAGCAGACAGCAAATTTACCTCTTCCAGATCTAGCTCTTCTAGATCAAGTACTATAAATGTAGACGATATAACTACAGGAGTTGGAGTTGACTTGGACACAATATTATTTCTCTTTTGAAGTAGCTGATTTGCTATAACCTGATCACATCCAAAGGCCTCCTTTGTGAAGTTGCCCTTTATTTTCCAGAAGATTTCCCTGAGGGTTCCTGGCTGCATACTTTGTAGGATCAAACATAGTGCTTGGAATTTGAATTGACTCCCTTAATTGTTCTTTTTCCACAACATATTTGCCCTTATTCAGCCTTTCAATGAACAGCCTTCTCTTTTCTCCCAATTCTATTTGAGATGCTTTAAATTCAGCTTGATCCCTTCTGCTAATCTCATCTAGGGCTCTGTCAAGCTTTAGGTCATCATATACCTCCATTCTATTGTCAGGAATTTCAACCTTCTCATATGTTTTGTAATAATATTTGTCCTTCTTGAACTACATTCTTTGTTCTTTTATATAATATTTGTCCTTCTTGAACTACATTCTTTGTTCTTTTATATACCTTTCCCCAATATGTATGTTTCTTCTATATCCCCTTCCTCTAAAATCTCTTCCCCTTTCTCTGTAATCTCGTTCATGTCCCCTTCCTCTGCCTGTAGGTCTTCCTCTAGAAGCTGGTACTATGACTATTGGAATAGGTGTTGGTGTATGTGTAGGACGGAGCTGAGCTAGTGTTGGAGAAGATGGAGCAGATTCAGGAGCAAGATCAGCGGGCTGGACTACAGGTGATGCTGTTGTTGATTCTTCAGAATAAGGCCTGAAGTCTGGTGTCTCAGGAATGGGTGACTCATCCCATTCTTTGTGCTCCTTCATACTTTTCATGTAATCATTATCATCTGAGAAGAGATCACCCTCCCCCTTATTTGATGGCTCCCCCTGGATTGAAGGCAGGGTTCTTGGAGGAGAGGATGATGCAGATATCAGAAGTAGCGTGGAGGAGATAGCTGGTTCTCCATCATACATATGGGAAGAGGGTAGATTCGCAGCATACACTGAGTCTGTAGGGGGCCTGCTTACACATTTCTCCCCCTGCTTTATATCTTTGAAGAAGGATATAAATACATCAGCAGGCAGCGCTGACAGCCTCACTTCCTTTTCAAGGGCTTTTGTTTGAGCAGTGAGGTTCTGCAACCTTCTATGTTGAGCACACAATTGTCGGTAGCAATTTTTTGAGAAATTAAGAAACAGAGAACTGAACTGAGACAGCAGTGTCTCTAAGGCTAGATTAACTACTTCAACAAGGTCTATTTGATCTTAAGGAGAAGCCATTGATTACCTGTAGGTTCCTGCACGGAAAAAGAAAGAGAGATGTAGAGAGGAAATTGTAGGAGAGATTAAGAGAGTGAGAATTCGAAAGCACACTTGGATCTAACAACTGAGTTGCTTTGAGTAGATGAATTTTCACAACATAGGGTTTTATTCGAAGCAGCGTCGAGAGGAGGTGGATTCAGCGTGCCAAAATATGTCAAAGTGGCTTCTAGAAATCATTTATGCGTGCGCTGCGTGAATTCAACGTATCATCGAGTAGAAATTGACGCGGCTCCGAATATAGTCAGCAACTATGATGTAGACGTAAGCGTTGATAAGAATTCGATGATGCATCGATTTATTACATAAGGCAATACATTTCTAGGTAAAATAGGTTTTGTTATATAATATATGTGACCTAAAGTGTGTTAGATCAGATGGCGCCCTTAGAGGGGAGGGGGTGAATAAGGGGTTTACTGTTTTTGAGATAAACTGACAGATTTTAAAATAATAGAAAACTTTTTGGTTCTATCGCTAATGACTGGCGTTAGATATTTAAAGCTAGTCGTTATCTCTCCAGAAAATATTTTTACAGAAATATTCAAAGTGATTTTCTTTATGAAATACAATTCCAGAAAAATTAGATATATTGAAAAAGAATTTTATATTTCACAAAAATAATTACAAGGATAAAATTTCAATAACGCTTGAAATTAGAGGCGGCAACTTAAAATTCACTTTTAGTTCCTTCTCCGGTCCTTTTCCCAAGGACCGGTTGGCAATAGCTTATCTCTCCCCAGAGAAGGCCTCTAGCCACCCCCTAGTGTTGGAACATTCTTTCCGCATCTCTTGGTTTGACAATAACAAATCCTATTGTATTTGATCATACTTGTTTTGTGTTTATAGTATGCAGGATTCAGTGCTTTCAAATCTCCATGGAAATATGTTTTTTATTACTACCGCACAGCATTAAGACTACCGCTGGCGCTAACAAACCGCTGAGAAGGAAACCGCTGAGAAGGAAACCGCTGAGAAGGAAACCTGCGTTCGACGAAATGAAAGCTGCGTTCGATAAACTGGCGCTCGACGAAATGAAACCTGCGTTCGATGAACTGCATGCTCTACCACGGCGCTCGACAAAATGCATGCTATACCGCGACGCACTAGAACTACCGCGACGCACTAGAACTACCGCTGGCACTAGCGATCGAAGAAATGGAGGTCGATGAAATGAATGTGGCGTTCGACAAAGATGCGCCCGACGAAGTGCTCTACCGCGGTGCGTTATAACTACCGCTAGCGCTAGTATTCGATCGACAAAATAAAGGCTGCGCTCGACAAAATACTTATCAATGCGTTCGACGAATTTGCGATCGACAAAAGTTGAATCCCGTTCGACGAAAATTCGGTCGAAAAATTATATGGCAGGTTCGATAAAGATGCACCCGACGAAAAGAAATGTGCTCTACCGCGGAGCGTTAGCACTATCGCTGGCGCTAACATAAATGGAAACATTTGACGAGAAGGAAATAGTGGAGAAAAAGGAATGTCGACGGGTCACTATGTTTGGCATGTACTATCGCGGCGCATTAGGTCTAACGCCCGGTGGTAGCTTTTTGGAAACATCCCATCTGCAGTTGATTGAGGAGCAGATTTGGAAGAAGATTGTGGCTGAAGGAAGGAAATCTCGCTAACACGGGGCGTTAGCAGTACCGCGGCGCGCTAGTGTTTGGCGCTCAGAATGTTGCCTAAACTACCATGATCCGTGTGCTTCATTGCCTTATGTGGATACCGCGGGGCGGTAGGACTACCGCAGGCGGTAGTGGATGAATCTATAAAAAGACGCGTGCCTCCTCCGTTATTGCTTGCTGATACGAAAGGAATTGAAGCCATATATTCAGAGCTCTCGAGAGAGCCTTCTTCAAGCAGCCCGAAGAACTCGGTCAACGTTTGTGAACGCAAAGAACTTGAAGACCAATACGAACGCATTTACATCGACATCAAGTTCTACTTTTGAGGGAGTTTCTAGTTGGTGTCTTTTTTTTTTTCAAATTGTAATCTTTATGTCTTATGTTCGGTAGAGGAACTCGCCACACGGAGACTAGGGCCTTGCGGGGACTAGGAGGAATTCGCCACACAGCGACTAGGTCTAGGTAGGACTTAGGAAGGAATTCGCCACACGACAACTAGGTCTAGGGAGTAGATCTAGGGGGTGCTCGAGGCCTTTCTGGGGATAGGTAGGCTAGAGCGGCTTGAGGCCGTATTTGGGGAGAGATCGGCTAAAGCCAACCGGTTTGTGGGGATACGAGTCGGTATAGAAAACAAAAAGGGTTTTTCATATTATTCGCTTTGATTTCTAGCGTCAATGAAATCAGATTTTGTAATCAATTTTATAAATGATAATCATGTCTTTTCTTGTTTAATAAAATTGATTTCATTTCTAATTTCATTATCTCTGTACTTTTGATTTAACATTACTTCGAACAAAATATCAAAAGTTTTTCTATGAATGTTTAAAGTTTTTAAAACCTTTATTCACCCCACCCCCTCTCAGGGCGCCTACAGATCCAACAAGTGGTATCAGAGGGAGGTTATTCCAAATCAGCTTAACAACTGGGAATAATGGCGTCTCCTGATCATGATCTCGCTTCTACGATTGGGGAAAATTTTAATATAAATGAAAAAGTATTATGACCACCTTTATTTATGAGTAAAAATTATAAAGGGTGGAAAATATTAATGAAAATTTTTCTTAAGGCCTTAAATGAAAAAGTATGGAATATTACTATTGAAAAGCCATCTAGCTTACTAACTAGAAACGAAATTATTTTAAATGCAAAATCTATGAATAGTATATTTTGTGCGTTAGACCAAAATATTTTCAAACTTATTTATACTTTACCTACCGCATATGAAATTTGGAGTTTTCTTGAAAGAACTTATGATTCTCCTTCTCTAGGTATGGAACAATCGCAAGAACCGGAGAATATGCAAGTTTGCAAAAGTCTTCAAGAATGCTCCTCTCATGACGGATCCATGAAGTGCACATCAAGTGAAAGAGAAGAAGAAATACTATCTTCGGAAGAGGAGTGCCAAAAAGATGCCAAAGAAACGATATGTTCAAATCGTGCCTCTCCCGAAAGCAATGTAAGGAAATCAAATTCCATTTTTGTACTTCTATCTCTTCATTACAATTGCTTCAAACTACAAAGCGTAAAATTAAGAAATTAAAAAATGCTAATAAACATTTGCGCTTAGAAAATAAAAATTAAAAGGCAATAATTAATGAACAATCAAATTCAAATTTATCTAGTTCTATCCATGGTTCCTTAGTTGAAAACACTACACCTTGTGTAGAATATAATGAATTAAAAGAAAAACACAAAGAACTTGAAAAGGAACTTCTTTTTATAAAAGAACAAAATGAAAGATTATGTTTAGAAAATTCATCCTTGAAAAATGATTGTGCTAAGTGTAAGGGCTATAAAATTGAAATTAAAGAGATGGATGAAACATTTGATGAATATAGAAATAACTATCAAAATCATATTGATTCAATTGTTTCCATTCTTAAAAATAGCACAATCGCTTATAATAAAGCTAGACATAATCTTATAGTTAAGAATGATAAATTAAAATCAAAAATCAACTTGCTTATTAAAATGGTAAATACAAATTCACAATATCAAACTATATCTAAAAACAAGTTGAATATGAATATGAACATCTTAACTAAGTTTAATAATGGGAGTAAGAAACATAAAGGATTTGTAAATCAAAATCAAAATCACCATTATTTACAAAATCATGTTTCTCCCAACCTAAAATTAAATGCAAACAAATTTCCTCCAAATTATAAATTCAAAAATCATTTTGATCCAAATATTCAAGTAAATGATTATGGAAATTTAAAAACTAAAAATAATGTGTGTCCAAGGTTTGAATGGAGGCACAAAGTTAAAGATGAAACACTAACTCCACTCAAAAGGGCCTATTCATCGCTATCTCCCCAAAAGCAAACACGATGTATTTGGGTACCCAAAGGAACCGTCACACCCGGTCCTCTTTGGATACCTAAATCTCCCATTCATTAGTATCCAATCATTTGTATGAAGTAGAAATCAACTAAAAATGAAATATCATCATTCTACTTCATGATATGCCTAACATTTTTTTTTTGTTTATTTTCCTTTGTGTTGATCCATCATGTTATGATCACTTTATATAACTTGTGATATGACTCTCACATATTAAGCCAAAATTCATAAATAGATCAAATTGAATAAAGTTGAATAAAAAGTCATATCATTTCTCAAGTGATCTACTTATCATTTTTATTTCTATCCTTCTAAATCCATTTCCTAAACGTCTTATAAAATTTGAAAAACTAAATTTGTCATATAATATTATTAAGACTAAATGAAATAAGTGTCAAAATGGATTTAAGAGGTATTTTAGGGGTATTAGGCTAAATTTATAAAATGCGCATGTTTTGCCTAGGTATTTAATATATTTGCATCATTTTTGATTACCCCTAGTATGTTAAATCATAATCATGTCAAACTGAAATTAAAAAATTGCATGAATATTATTTTACTTATTTATGATCATACTCATGCATATGTTGTGCAAACTCAAGAATTAAGCTTTAATGAATGTGAAACCCATGTACTAAAATTTTATCTTCTGCAAGTTTTTGCGATTTCTACTCGTCTCTTCACTTCATTAGACAAGCCTTACATTGCACAAACATAATTAAGAAAAATCAGAAGCAAAATCAAAGAAAATCTAGGCTATATGATTAAAACAAGTACTCTCTGTGAGCTAACGCAGGCGCTAGTACCTAACGCCGACGCTAGTTCAAGTATCCGATTTTCTGTAATTTTAAAATTCTGACAAATCACTAAAAATAGATTATTTTATATGTACTACTCATTTTTGCAATTCTGCCTGTAATTATTTTTTTGAAAAATTAAAATACAAATTTACAAAAGCCAAATTACAAAAAAAAAATATAATTTTTTTTTGGTTATTTGTTTGAATTCTATTCCTATATGCAAAAGATCAAACCCAAAAATATAAAACAAAAACATGTATAAAAAAATTTATTATTTTTGAACTTAACTGTTCTAGTTACATGTATCTTGCGAAAGGGTGATTTGGGATATCATCCCATCACATCACCTAGTATCGGGCAAACCTCTCACAGGGAAGACCTCGGGAAGTCCAAGATCAAATTATATGAGTTCAAACTTTAAATAAAAATTATTTTTCAAAAATATCAAAAATACTGTATGGACTTTATTGTGAAACTCAAGCATAATTTAATCCATCATATAGACCTTCTACAATTTTACAATTCATTCCTTCAAACTACTTTGAACATTGTTTGTATCATGCTTTGTTACTTCTAAAACTCATGTGCAAAAATTATATTGTAAATGTTGTGTAGAACCAAGATTAGCATGCCTCTAAGTATGAGTAAATGTTTTATGTTTGATAATGATATTTATTCACTCACTTATTTTGGCATTGTCTACATATGCTTTTAATCTAAGAATGCGTGTGTATGTTTTGTAATAGTACAATGAATTAAAATTACACAAGTATCTTACCTACACTACCTTATTTGCACTTTTAAAAGTTAAGAAAAGTTGTTATGTCTTCATAAATTATATTGGTTTGCAAAACAAGTGTATTCGGAGAACTTTGTACAAAACAAAAATCATAAAATAAAGTGACAATGATAACTCCACCAAGCACTACTTGAACCTCCTGATAAGTCTTAATAAGCGTTGTGAGGTTGAGCACCTTGGAAAGAATAGTAAAGTGTCTTGTGCAAACCTTATCTTTCTTTCAAAATAAAAACCACTTAATCTTAAGTACACCGGATCACCAGTCTCAATATTAAAATAAAATAAAATATGTGATCCCCCAAGCACTACTTTGCACCTTGATAAGTCTTAATGAGCATTGTGTGTGCAAAGCACCTTGGTAGTTGTACATTTTTTTTTGCGCATTGAAGTGCGTGGAAGTAAAATTATTTGTGTTTTATTGTGCTCTTTACTTTACATATTTCTTGTATTTTTTATTAATACATTTGTTTATTCTACTCAAAATACACTTATGTGCACATCATTATCTTCCATAACACTTCTTCTCATGAGTATTGGATCCTAATGCAAATTCTATACTACTCTTTATTTATGAAATG
Organism: Dactylorhiza incarnata; assembly: GCA_033032865.1. Taxonomy (NCBI): domain Eukaryota; kingdom Viridiplantae; phylum Streptophyta; class Magnoliopsida; order Asparagales; family Orchidaceae; genus Dactylorhiza; species Dactylorhiza incarnata. Next base: position 8,877,463 of record JAWHQI010000009.1, on the reverse strand, counting down.
CACTAGATAACCTAGCATGATCTCTACAATGTTTTGTATGTTTTGAATTTGTGAATTAATATAACGTTGTAGTAATATTTTTTTGAAACATTATTTCATGCTTGGTTACTTTATTGTCAAAAGTAAAGATTTTAAATGCAAAATGATTTACAAAAGCATCTTCCTTTTTTGAATTTAGCTCATATACCTTCTTATGAATCGTCATGTTTATAAAAAGATGTTTTCTTGTATTTCTATGAGTCTTCTGCATCATCATCATTATAATTTTACCTTGCACTTTCATGCTTATATCAATTCTTAAATATCCAAATCCTTTTTTCAACAAATGGTAGACTTTCTTGGTAAACTTTATATTGGTTATTCTAATATTGTAATGCCAATAACTCTGATTCATTAATGGATTTTAAAATAGCTATGTGAGTTGTTTGTTTAAAAAATTCAAATAAAAATATATATCCATTGGCTATGTCATTAGATTTAAAACGCTTAAATGTTTCCAATAATTATTATCCATGACTTCATATCTCACCATAGCGGGGGTGTAGGGTTGTAGACATTAGATAATCCTATCTCTAGTCATGTCTTGCCCTTAACCGGGGAGGGTTCCAGTGGGGCCTTGCGAGGCACTGGGGGGAAAGAGTGTTAGGTTAAGTTTTGTCTAGTGTTTGCACATGGGACTAACACCCCAACCTACGGCATGTATGCAGCTCCTCATGCCCATCCGTCACTTGGAACAGGGCTAGGGTGTAGACATATTGTCTGGGTAGATTGGTTACTTGGAAATCATTAACTTTTCTATGCATACAACTCTTATAAAGCGAAAATCCTTTGTGTACTTAAAATGCTACAACATCTATTTTATTATGTCTAAAATTCTTAATCATTTACTATGCTTCACAATTCTTATATATATGTTCAATTCAAAAAGTATTTCGTCATGCTTTCCACCTCTTTACTACTTATACACTCGATCATGAATACGTTGTCCCAACAAGTGGATTCTTTATGAAAAATTCTTCACATTCCTTTTGTTGGACCATCTCTCCACCCTCTTTTGATAATACCAAAAGGGGGAGAATAAATTTGAAAGAAATTAACATGTTTTGGGGAGTCAAGTTCATAGGAAGTTTTACTGTAGGGGGAGCATTCATTTAGGGGGAGAATTCATTTACGGGAAGCATTTAAACATGCCTAATTTTCATGCTCTCGATGTTAGTTCTCTATTATAAACACAAATTCCTATCAATTGACGTATTTCTTTCTTAGGGGATTTGTTATTATCAAAAGGGGGAGTTTGTTGGAACATGCTTTCCACATATGTTTGTTTGACAATAACAAATCCTATTCTATTTGATCATACTTGTTTTGCGTTTATAGTATGCAGGATTCAGTGCTCTCAAATCTCCATGGAAATATGTTTTTGTTACTATCGCGCAGCGTTAAGACTACCGCTGGCGCTAACAAACCGCTGAGAAGGAAACCGCTGAGAAGGAAACCGCTGAGAAGGAAACCTGTGTTCGATGAAATGAAAGCTGCGTTCGATGAACTGGCGCTCGATGAAATGAAATTTGCGTTCGATGAACTGCATGCTCTACCACGGCGCTCGACGAAATGCATGCTTTACCGCGACACGCTAGAACTACCGCTGGCGCTAACGATCGATGAAATGGAGGTCGAGAAAATGAAGGCGGCATTCAACGAAGATGCGCCCGATGAAATGCTCTACCGCGGTGCGTTATAACTACCACTGGTGCTAGTATTCGATCGACGAAATAAAGGTTGCGCTGGACAAAATACTTATTTTCTGCGTTGGACGAATTTGCGATCGACAAAAGTTGAATCACGTTCGACGAAAATTCGGTCGACGAAATATAAGGCAGTTTCGACAAAGATGCGCCCAACGAAAAGAAATGTGCTCTACCGCGGAGCGTTAGCACTATCGCTGGCGCTAACATAAATGGAAACATTTGACAAGAAGGAAACAATGGAGAAAAAGGAATGTCGACGGGTCGCTATGTTTGGCATGTACTATCGCGGTAAGTTAGGTGTAACGCCCGACGGTAGCTTTTTGGAAACATCCCGTCTGCAGTTGATTGAGGAGCAGATTTGGAAGAAGATTGTGGCTGAAGGAAGGAAATCTCGCTAACGCGGGGCGTCAGCGGTATCGCGGTGCGCTAGTGTTTAGCGCTCAGAATGTTGCCTAAACTACCACGATTTGTGTGCTTCATTGCCTTATGTGGATACCGCGGGGCGGTAGGACAACCGCAGGCGGTAGTGGATGAGTCTATAAAAAGACGCACGTCTCCTCCATTATTGCTTGCTGATACGAAAGGAATTGAAGCCATATATTCAGAGCTCTCGAGAGAGCCTTATCAAGCAACCCGAAGAACTCCGTCAACGTTCATGAACGCAAAGAACTTGAAGAATAATATGATCGCATCTACAAAGACATCAAGTTCTACTTTTGAAGGAGTTTCTAGTTTGTGTCTTATTTTTTTTTTAAATTGTAATCTTTATGTCTTGTGTTCGGTAGAGTAACTCGCCACACGACGACTAGGGCCTTGCGAGGACTAGGGGGAATTCGCCACACGGCGACTAGGTCTAGTTAGGACTTAGGGAGGAATTCGCCACACAACAACTAGGTCTAGGGAGTAGATCTAGGGGGTGCTCGAGGCCTTTCTGGGGATAGGAAGTCTAGAGCGGCTTGAGGCCGTATCTGGGGAGAGATCGGCTAAAGCCAACCGGTTCATATTATTCGCTTTGATTTCTAGCGTCATTGAAATCAGATTTTGTAATCATTTTTATAAATGATAATCATGTCTTTTCTTGTTTAATAAAATTGATTTCATTTCTAATTTCATTATCTCTTTACTTTTGATTTAACATTACTTCGAACAAAATATCAAAAGTTTTTCTATTAAAGTTTAATGTTTTTAAAACCCTTATTCACCCCCCCCCCCCCTCTAAGGGAGTTTATAGATCCAACACCTAAATCTATCCTAGACCTTGTCTCCACGCACATGGCGGCGAATTCCCCCTAAGCCGAATCTGGCCTAGTCGCCACACGCAAGGCAGCAAATTTCCTACCGTTACAAGAAAATAAGAAAAGACAAATGAATTTTCAGAACAAAAGACTCGCTATAATGTAGAGCTCTGAAGGAGATGTTGAAGATGCGCAAGGATCATCATCGGAGTTGTGGCAAGCGTCCTTCTTCAATTCGACCATTGTAATCTCCTTCTCACTCTTGTTCCTCAATGGTGGTGTTTGGAGTTCCCTGTGAATTCGGGGATGAGATGATCTCTCTGAAGTATAGAATGAAGTCTTGAGTGATCAAACTTTGAACAATGAAATTATCCCTCTAAATAAGCACTGGATTTAACGCGTGGCATTAAGAAGTTAACGCTAGCGTTAATGATCGCGTATTGCAACCGGTGACATCGTGCAACCGTCAAGGTCATGGAAGTTTGCGAACTCAACGTGGGCGTTAAGAGTAAACGCGGGGGTTATCTCTTGGTAACCGACCATCTTCCATCTCGACGATAAGATCCGTTGAGAAGTCATCCCTTTTCAACGAATGTTAACGCATGGCGTTAAAAGCTAACGTTGGGCGTTAGCTCACTTTTCAGTGAATATTCATTAATCAGCATCTTATACATAGGGTTATTTAACTATTATACATGCACACTATAAACACAAGCAAGATCAAATATATAGTGTGATTTGTTATTCTCAAACTAAGAGATGTAGAATAGAAGCTCCAACAATCTCCTCCTTTTGATAATAACAAATCCACTCATAAGAAATAAAGCATAAATAGAGTAGTGTTTATAGTATATGATAAGTGTGATAATATGCATACCCCCCTATATCGATGCTCCCCCTACATGAATGTATTTTCTATTTTACTCCCCCTAAATAATAGATTTCTTATGTCTTCAATTTATTCTCCCCCTTTTGTTATAATCAAAAGGAGGTGGGTTAGAGTAGTAGCAAGCTAAAATATATGCATTATTAAATATACTAACAACTTTGTAGAAAAAAATTAGTGAACACAGCGAAAGCAATTTTGAAGCATCTTTTAAAATTTTTCGAAATACAAGTGTATAATAAGCGTTTGAATCAAATAAGTAGATGCTTGAATTACAAAAGTTGCAAGTTCATTTGAAATTCGAATTTAAAATTAGCAAGCAAGATTATATAATATCAAGTAAAGATATCTTTACAATGTAAGTTAATTTGCATTTCAAGTTAACATAAACATTGAAAAGATCACACGTTGTTATCTAGTGCATTTACTCATGATTGGAGAGAATAGTGTAGATAAGCTTTAGATCCAATTCTCATGAGTGGAAGTCTTATAAATGATAATGATGTGTTCAATAAGGGTCTTTTGATAAAATATATAAGTGTATAAATCAAATCACATGAAAATATGTTGTGTTAGAGCATAACTTGAAGTGAACATAAATCACTTTACTTCCACAAAATTCAATGCACATAAATATTTTTCTTTTTAAAGAGAAGTGGTCAAAATGTCATTTGCACATGACACGTTACAATTTTTGGCGGAGTTTTCCTTGCCATAAATGTTTTATTTTGAATTTTGAGACCAGGGACTCCAAATTCACTTATTTTTGCAAACATATAAAATTATATTCTAAATACCACATTTCTCTGATCACAAGTGCATGAAGAACAAAGAATTAGATAAAGAATTCAATGTTGTGTAGGTAAACTATTTATGAGATTCAAAAGAAGTTCTTATACTACACAATCATGCAATAAGATTTAAAACACATGTAGATTAACAAAAAAGTGTAAGTGAGAAAATCATTATCAAAGATATAAACTTTACTCATACTTAGAGGCATGTAAAAACATTTCTACACTTGTAATCTATAACCAAATTCTTTGCACATTATTAAGATATTATTCAAGTCTTGACAAATACAAGACAATGTTTTTAAGAAACTTGAAAGTTAAATTAAACACAGTATTGAATCTTTAATTGATATAATTAATCATCTTTGACAATGACAATGAATAACAATCATTTATTTTTTAATTTTTTAAATGTTGATATATGTACATAACAATAAACACCAAAAAATTATTTTTGTACTTTGAAATTGTTTTGTAATTTTGTATTTATTTTTTTTATATATATTTTCTGGAAAACATAGAAGTCTTTAATAGCCCTTTCAGTAAATGATATTCTATGCTAGAGAGATACACCCAAAATAATGCATGAGTAAATACATATTTTTTTTGAAAAGAAATAAAATTTTGTGTTAAAATAAAAAGATAGAAAACTTTTTACAAACAAAGAAATAAAAACACACATAACATTAAAATAATACCAGAAATTATTCAAAACAAAAGAAAATTTGGAGCAAAGGAGATAACGCCAGGCGTTAGCTTCTTAACACCGAGACAGAACACTAAGTTTTGACTTTTTGAAAAAACATTTTCATGATTCCTTTGTATGCGAAAGAGACCTTCTTATAGTTGAAATTTCAGACATTATGGAGTTGATTTGAAGGCTCTATTAGTATGTTTTCAGTGGTTTTTCAATAGTTTTTACATTTTTATTGGTTTTGAATTTTTTTTGTAAATGCGAACAAATATAACAGAGTACATAAGATAATTTTGATAGTTCTTTTGTTTATAAGGGTTAAAGTGACATTTCAAAGACACCTAGTTCTAACCTATGCATGTGAAAATGTGCATTGGGTAATAGTTTAGTAAAAATGTCAGCAAGTTGTGATTAAGTCCCAATAAAGCTAATTTTAACATGTTCCTTCTTAATATGATCTCTAATAAAATGATGTCGGACATCTATATGTTTTGATCTAGAATGATGTATGGTATTTTTTGTGAGATCTATAATGCTCTTGTTGACACACTTTAATTCTATGTTATTTAGATAAACACCAAAGTCCTCTAATGTTTGGGTCATCCATAAGGCTTGTGCACAACAACTACCTAGTGCGATATATTCAGCCTCGGTGGTTGAGAGGGCAACAAAATTCCGTTTCCTACTCGACCATGATATGAGTGAAGGGCCTATAAAATGACACGTGCCACTAGTGCTCTTACGATCTAATGAGCATCCTGCATAGTCCGAATCAGAATAAGCGTGTAAAATAAAACAATCATAATGAGAATACCATAAGCCTAATCTAGATGTTCCGAGTAGATATCTAAAAATTCATTTAACCGCTTTCAAATGTGATTCTTTTGGGTTAGCTTAAAATCTAGCACATAAACAAATGAAAAACATAATATCAGGTCTAGATGCGCTTAAATATAGCAATGAGCCAATCATTCCTCTATATAATGGTTGATCAATAGACATATCAGCTTCATCTTTTCCTAATTTTAGTGATGCACACATTGGTGTATTAGCTTATTTTAGGTTTTCAAATCCAAATCTCTTAAGAATATCATGAACATATTTAGTTTGACAAATAAATATACCATCTTGTTTTTGTGAAATTTGAAATCCTAGAAAATAAGTGAGTTCTCCTACCAAGCTCATTTAAATTTCATTTTTCATCACTAAAACTACTTCATTACATAACTCCTCATTAGTGGCTCCAAAAATAATATCATCCACATAAATTTGCGATATAATCAAATCATTATTTACATGCTTAATGAATAGTGTATTATCTGCACTTCCAATTTTATAACCGTGCTTTATTAGAAATAATGTTAATCTATCATACCAAGCACGAGGCGCTTGCATTAATCCATAAAGCACTTTTTAAATTATACACATGATTTGGAAATTTTTCACTCACATAAACCGGGGTGTTGTTTTACATAAACTTCTTCTTTTATAATCCCATTTAAAAATGCACTTTTAACATCCATTTGTAATAATTTAAATCTTTTAAAACTCACAAATGCAAGAAAGATTCTAATTGAATCTGGGCGAGCAACGAGTGCAAATTTTTTATCAAAATCTACCCCTTCGTTTTGTGAATATCCTTGTATAACTAGTCTAGCTTTATTCCTTGTTATCTTAGAGTCACCAACTAGTTTATTTTTGAAAATCCATTTAACTCCTACAACTAGATGATTAGATGGCCTCTCTACTAAATTCTAAACCTTCTTCTGTTCAAATTAATTTAATTCATCATTCATAGCTAAGAACCAAAATTCATCATTTAGAGTGGTTGAAACATTTTTAGGTTCTATTTCGGATACAAAACAAAGGTTGGAAAAAGAATCATGTAAAGAAGAATGAGTACTTACTCCTTTTGATGGTTCTGCAATCATAAGCTCCTTTGGATGATCCTTAGTAAACTACAACACGCTTGGACGAACATATTCTATTTGTTCTTCTCTTTCCTCCTTTTCTTCTTTTTTATCTCCAAGCGAGTCTTCATCCTCATGCTCCAAAGGGGAAAGTGGTTCATCTTCATTTCCTGTATGATTAGTATCTACATAAGGAACAAGCTCATCAAATCTTACATGTATAGACTCTTCAACTATTTTAGTTCATTTATTATAAATTCTATAAGCCTTACTAGTTAAAGAGTAACCAATGAAATTTCCCTCATCACATTTTTCATCAAATTTTCCTAGTGCATCTTTAGTGTTTAAAATGAAACATTTATAACCAAACACATGAACATAAGATACATTAGCTTTTCTTTTAAAATAAAGCTCATTAGGTGTCAATTATAGAATAGGACGAAGCATGACACGATTAATGATATAACATGAAGTATTAACTGATGCGATGATTCGGCAAGTGCACCGGTCGCGCAAGTAATAATAATGGGGGAAATCCCCAAGTGTCGGTCTCTTGAGGAACACAGTAAGGTGGAGTTAGGTTTCGAGGAAGGACTTGAGATTGAAGTCCTTAAATCGGATGGAATGCGGGGGAGTTGGGTTGGCTTTTGGAAAATAAAATAAAAGCTATCAACTACTCCTATGCAATGCCGCTATGCAATGCTTCGCTTGGCGGGATGGAGACTAGGCAGGCCTTGAGCGCGCTGCGTCGAAAGGGCGGATGGACGAGTAGGCAAGCGGAATCGAACTGTGCAGGCCTTGAGCGCACTGCTTCGTTAGGTGGGATGGAATACGGGCCGCGATGCCACGCTTCGGTAGGCGGATGGACGAGTAGGCTAGCGGAGTGAGGGTCGCAAGCACCTCTTCGACAAGCACGCCACTAGCAATTGCTAGTGCGGCACACGAACGTGACGGCGGAATGGAAATGGACGGCGGCGCACCTCAAGCAACTCAAATAGATAAATTACACAAACACATAGACATGAAATATATATGTAAATATAACTAATTCAAGTGCCACCTCATCATCATGATTAGATCTAGCAATACACACATCAATAAGAAAAGAACAAGGCAAGAAATCGACCGAATCCGAAGTCTCGTTATAGATTCACGGTTGGAATCGCCGGGTTGTCAATCCGCGTCCAAGCTCGGTCCGCAACTACGTCCGGGGTAGAGAGAGCTGTCACGACTCTCCAATGGACCCGTCTTCTTCGTGTCACGATCCGGTAGAGGTTGCAAACTTCCTCTTGCTTGATGGCGATGGCGGCTAGATCTCTCCTTGAAGCTCTTGGATGAAGGAGGAGGCCGAGAGGAAACTCCGGCTCAAGATTGGCGTGAAGAGCAAGCCCGGAGCACCTCTAGATGGTGGGCGGCGATGGAGGGGCGAAGTCGGACGAAACTGGAGCCGAAAACGGCGGAATACGGCGGTCGATCCGACCTAAATCGCGAGCAGGGAATTTATAGGCGCTGGAATTAAACAGTGCGCACGGTCAGTGGCGCACGACCAGTGGTCGTGCGCACTAGAATTCGGTGATCGTGCGCTCTGCCTGGACAGAACTTGCAAAGACAGAAATTATGAAATAACATGTTCGCACGACCAGTGGCGCACGACCGGTGGTCGTGCGCACTGGAGTTGATGGTCGTGCGCACTACAGCAAACAGAACTCGGAAATTAAATGGTAAGTGCGCACGAGTAGTGGCGCACGACCGGTGGTCGTGCGCACTGGCGTTGGTGGTCGTGCGCACTGCACCAAACAGAACTCGTGAAAAAGGGTTAAGTGCACACGATCAGTGGCGCACGACCAGTGGTCGTGCGCAATAGAACCGGTGATCGTGCGCAGTGTTCCTGTGCAGAATTGCACCGGGAACACCTGCACGACTCCCATTCCAGCACAACCACCAATCTAGCCACTGAAGGTGGCACTTAACAATACATGAAAGCTAATGATGAAGATAAACAAGAAATAACACCAAAACGGGCCTAGCAGTGCACATAGCAAGGAATAACAAATATAAGCTAAAACAGGCTAAAGTGCAGTGGAATGACTAGAAAAACGGCCCAGATGAGTCCATAAAAGTGTATATGATCAGGACTCATCACACCCCCAGACTTACCTGTTTGCGCGTCCCGAGCAAACGAATCCGGTGGAGTGTGAAAAAGGTAGTTAGCAAAGAAAATTACACAAGGGAGTACAATGCGAAGTAGCAAAAACATGCAAATAGAGATTTCGTAAAAAGAGATTCTAACTATGCTAACTAATTTACGAAAGTACTAGAGCGTAAATAAAGATTTATCAATACTCAGTTGGTGAATTGTGAAGAATTTGATGATCATGGCCAGTGTGAATGTAATAAGCCACTAAGGAGGGTGTTGCAAAAGATCGGGGTTCGGGAATAACTCCGCTGAAATCCATCAACGTCGGGAACCATACGCTTGCCCGGTCACACTCTCTCCACAGCGCTAGCAAACTCGCGAGATAAATCAATAGGACTTTTAGGATTATATTGGGGCTTAGGTTGCGGTATGATAATCAAAGGTAAAAACGAAGGCTACGCAACCAACATGAGTCAACGGGACGCTGCACCAAGCAAAACCAAAAACAAAGCTCGTGTGACACACCCCCAGACTTATTGTGAAAACTAGGTGTGCACACGTCCTACTCCACAAATACCAACAGATTTTCTAAAATGCTCGGGAGGATAACTTTTCAATACACTTTTTTCAGATTTTTATTTCAATACCATATTTTTCTTTTTCTTTTTCTTATCCTCCGGTTGATTCAAAATCAGCAAATAGAGTTTATTTCTCCTTCACAACACGACAATTCCAAACATCACACCAAATCTAAAACATGAGTGCAGATAACATATACTTGGTTGCGACAGTGGGATAAGCTTTAGGCCTTGGTGTATGGAGGAGGAGCTGAACAAAGGGAGTGGTAGGCACAAGTGTTGGGAAGCAAAGGTGAGCGAATAGGATATGGAAAGCGAAGGCTCAAACTAGCCAAAAGGTGGCCTATATCACATTTATCTCAACGAATTGCCCGCACCCATGCTTCAAGAGTCGCCTGGGGCAAGTTCTTAGCCCACGAGAAAGGTAAACCTTCCTCCCGACTCGAGCAACACACAACTAGCGCTCGTATACACACAACACCGGGCTATCACCAATTTCATTCACATTCACCACTTGAGTAGAATAAATCTAAAACTACGCATAAATACTAATCATAAATTAAAAGCATAGAAATAATCTAATTTTACTCAAATTCTATTGTAGCACGCGGATGCGACTAGAACACTGCTCGAGTCAACATTGCGCTCCCAATAGTAATTCCTAAGCTATCATCCCAATTCACATTCCTAACCAAGATAGTTTGTTCAGAACAAAACAAATAGATAAGCACGCGCTCATGTGGGTGCTGTGGTGTGCAATGAAATTAAACAAAACATTTTAAATGAAATCTTCTAGTATACAGTGCAATAGTGCACGTGAGCGGGTAAACAAACTACTCTCCCCCAGACTTAAACTAAACAATCCGCATAATATATGACAGGAGAATCAAAATAGAGCTAGGGAAAGAGAGTACCCAATGCTCATCAAGTGAGCATACCAGAAGACGCGTGCAAACTAAGACAACGCTGTAGCATCCGCCATCCAGAAAAAAATACCTGCAGGGGTCAGCTCCGCAAAAACAAAAGAAAAATGACAAACTAAAATAAACTACAGCTAACTAAACATGATTAGAAGAAATAAAAATGCAGAAAAGAAAGATAACTACTGGGGTTATTGTCCTCCCAGCACGACTTATTCAAACTTTAAGAGTTCTAGCTAATGGGCCTATGGAAGGAGAAGTGGACAGGTAACTGGCTTAATATCCGTGTCGGTAGCGGGCACCTATACGGAGAAAGAACAGTCACGCCTCTACCCGAATATAAATACCTGCTCCTCACAGGTAGAGGGAAAAGAAAGTAAGAAGAGGAGGAGGCCTGGTCCTCACTCATCTCACCAAAACTATCCTTGCCCAGCAAGGTATCGTCCACAGCAGGTCCGTAGGAGGAGAAGGCAACGAATGAGGCTTCCTTAATGGAGGAGGGATCAACCTCCTCGCATAAAAGGACACACTCATCATTGACTTGAGAACAAAGCTCCAAGTCTTCCTGAAGTACCTGTGAAGATTCAACCTGCACAGGCTCGGGTGAAGAGGGGGGATCGAGAAATAAACAAGATGAAGAACATAAATAATCAAAAATCAGGGGAGTGGTCCTGATCTCACTCCCATTAGGTTGGGGAAGTAAAATAATGTTTGCATTGTCATCAATGTTACAAGATTCGGCGGGATCAACAGTGGCCAGGCTTAGGATTTGGACTTCCTCCACCGGTGTTGAGGAAAACTCCTCTTCACCTAGAAGGTTGTCCTCCTTCATAGGAATAGGCACAACACATAGATCGCCAGCCTCATCCTGCGACACATCCTCAACAATGTCGTCGGAGACGAGTATAGTATGCACAACAGGGAGAGGAGTAGTGCTCGGATAAAAGTCGAGCACCGATTCCTCACAAAGAATCGAATCCACTAGAGGTGGTGGATGCACCGGGAGAATAGGCTCAGCAATGTCGGTGCATAGATCAACCGCACATCCGGTGACCGTGTCCATGCCATACCCTTCAAGATGTGAAGGTGACAAAGACACATAACCGGATGTTGAAGGTGTGCCGCCAGAGTTAGGAGTTGGGACGATCCGGATATCCGGCTCGTCATCCTCGTCCAATTGGCGAAGATACTCGGCACAATCCTTCAGGGCATGATCTGTGCTCCGACAAAACTGGCACTGCCTAGCAGGCTTCTTTGGCACAGCGGGGGCTGAGGCCGAAAAGAAGTATGACGGTAAAGGCTCAGCAGAGTAGCCATAAGACTTACGCGCACCATATGGAGTACCAGACGAAGTAGGTGCTCCATATGCTGGGCTATAAGAAGTATGCCTACTATTCTCCGTGGGGCATTCATCACTAGAGTGGGAGGTAGCTCCACACCAACGGCAACGAAAATTGAGATGTGCCCACATAGTGAGAAGATAAAACGATTCAAAAACAAGAACACTATTGTGCGAAATACTACACCTAACAAAAATTACTAAAGCAACCTAATAAAAAACAAGAAAACAGAAAATGAGGAAATAAAACAAAGAAGTGCGATTTACAAATGGAAGGGCTTTTCTCTCAAATTCTCCCTCTCCAGAAAACTCACACGACTGTGTTCCCCGGCAATGGCGCCAAAAACTTGATGCGATGATTCGGCAAGTGCACCGGTCGCGCAAGTAATAATAATGGGGGAAATCCCCGAGTGTCGGTCTCTTGAGGAACACAGTAAGGTGGAGTTAGGTTTCGAGGAAGGACTTGAGATTGAAGTCCTTAAATCGGATGGAATGCGGGGGAGTTGGGTTGGCTTTTGGAAAATAAAATAAAAGCTATCAACTACTCCTATGCAATGCCGCTATGCAATGCTTCGCTTGGCGGGATGGAGACTAGGCAGGCCTTGAGCGCGCTGCGTCGAAAGGGCGGATGGACGAGTAGGCAAGCGGAATCGAACTGTGCAGGCCTTGAGCGCACTGCTTCGTTAGATGGGATGGAATACGGGCCGCGATGCCACGCTTCGGTAGGCGGATGGACGAGTAGGCTAGCGGAGTGAGGGTCGCAAGCACCTCTTCGACAAGCACGCCACTAGCAATTGCTAGTGCGGCACACGAACGTGACGGCGGAATGGAAATGGACGGCGGCGCACCTCAAGCAACTCAAATAGATAAATTACACAAACACATAGACATGAAATATATATGTAAATATAACTAATTCAAGTGCCACCTCATCATCATGATTAGATCTAGCAATACACACATCAATAAGAAAAGAACAAGGCAAGAAATCGACCGAATCCGAAGTCTCGTTATAGATTCACGGTTGGAATCGCCGGGTTGTCAATCCGCGTCCAAGCTCGGTCCGCAACTACGTCCGGGGTAGAGAGAGCTGTCACGACTCTCCAATGGACCCGTCTTCTTCGTGTCACGATCCGGTAGAGGTTGCAAACTTCCTCTTGCTTGATGGCGATGGCGGCTAGATCTCTCCTTGAAGCTCTTGGATGAAGGAGGAGGCCGAGAGGAAACTCCGGCTCAAGATTGGCATGAAGAGCAAGCCCGGAGCACCTCTAGATGGTGGGCGGCGATGGAGGGGCGAAGTCGGACGAAACTGGAGCCGAAAACGGCGGAATACGGCGGTCGATCCGACCTAAATCGCGAGCAGGGAATTTATAGGCGCTGGAATTAAACAGTGCGCACGGTCAGTGGCGCACGACCAGTGATCGTGCGCACTAGAATTCGGTGATCGTGCGCTCTGCCTGGACAGAACCTGCAAAGACAGAAATTATGAAATAACATGTTCGCACGACCAGTGGCGCACGACCGGTGGTCGTGCGCACTGGAGTTGATGGTCGTGCGCACTACAGCAAACAGAACTCGGAAATTAAATGGTAAGTGCGCACGAGTAGTGGCGCACGACCGGTGGTCGTGCGCACTGGCGTTGGTGGTCGTGCGCACTGCACCAAACAGAACTCGTGAAAAAGGGTTAAGTGCACACGATCAGTGGCGCACGACCAGTGGTCGTGCGCAATAGAACCGGTGATCGTGCGCAGTGTTCCTGTGCAGAATTGCACCGGGAACACCTGCACGACTCCCATTCCAGCACAACCACCAATCTAGCCACTGAAGGTGGCACTTAACAATACATGAAAGCTAATGATGAAGATAAACAAGAAATAACACCAAAACGGGCCTAGCAGTGCACATAGCAAGGAATAACAAATATAAGCTAAAACAGGCTAAAGTTCAGTGGAATGACTAGAAAAACGGCCCAGATGAGTCCATAAAAGTGTATATGATCAGGACTCATCATTAACCGCTTCGGCCCAAAATGATTTAGGCAACGCATATTCACAAAGCATAGTACGTGCTAGCTCTTGAAGGGTTCTATTTTTCCTCTCCACAACACCGTTTTGTTCTGGGCTGCGAGGAGCGGAAAATTCATGTTTAATTCCTAAATCATTACAAAATGAAAAAATTTATCATTTTCAAATTCCCTCCATGATCCGAGCGTATGCATTTAATTTTTAAATCAAGTTCGTTTTGAATATGAATGCATAGTTTTGTAAATTCAAGAAATGCATCAAATTTGGAAGATAGAAATAAAGTCCAACAAAATCTAGAATAATCATCAATTATTACAAAAGTATATTTTCTACATCCTAGACTTGAAGTGCTAACCGGTCCAAATAAATCCATATGAATTAATTGAAGTGGTCTATTAGTAGAAATTGCATTTTTACATTTAAAAGAATTTTTTGAAAACTTTCCTTTTTGGCAAGGCGTAAAAAGAGAAGATAAATTACCATTAAGCATTGGTAAACCTTTAATTAATTTATCTTTTGATATTTTCAAAATAAGCTTGGTACTAGAGTCACCAAGGCGCCTATGCCAAAGTTCTAATTCTTCATTTTTTAGAAATAAAGTATTTTAAAGAAGAATTTGAAAGATTATTAAAGGAAATCATATAAACATTATGCATCCTAGGTGCGGTGAGTATGACATCATTTGTTTTAGAATTTATAAATTTTCAAAGATTTATATATGATTCAAATAATACATTTAAACCCTTATCTCATAATTGACTAATTGAAATTAAATTATGTTTTAAACCATCTACAAGTAAAACATTTGTAATTGAGAAAGAATCGTTACCCACTATACAATTTCCCATGATCCTTCCTTTTTCGTTATCACCAAATGTCACCAAACCTCCTTTCTTCATCTCAAGGCTGAGAAACTTTGCTTTATTGCCCATCATGTGTTTGGAGCATCCTGAGTCCAAATACCACACGTCCTTTTTGCCCTTAGCCTGCCAACATACCTAAAAAGGAGATGATAGTAAAGATCCGAATATCCAAGAGGTTCCTCCCATAGAATAGGTGGAAACCTTAGGCACCCAGATTTGCTTTATAACACTACGACCCTTTTTCTTACAAGAGTTTGAGGTGTGTCCAAATAAATGACATTTAGCACACGATATAAAAGAGGATGAGACCCTTTTTGGAGTTTTGGATAAACTCTTGCTAGAATATAAGGTAACATTTGAATTTTTTAATTTATTATTGACAGAATTACTGTTTCTGGAATTTTTGTAACGCCGGCTATTGTTAATGGAATGTTCACCTAGAGGGGGGGAGGTGTTAGGTGATCTCGCTTCTTTTCAAAATATTAGCGCGATTTATGACTATTCAAGCAGAGCACATAAGTATTGCACAAGAAAATTAGAGCAGACGACACAAGATTTATAGAGGTTCCTCAACATCGGGTGTCTTGAGTAGTCCTCTATCCCTCTGCGCCTACCTAGCAGTGAGCTAGGCTCGGCAAACTCTGCCAAAACTTCAGGCCCGCAAGCCTTACAACACGGACCCGCAAGTCCTACAGCCTAAGCCCCAAGCCCCAACTGCACCCGAGCCCGCAAGCTCGACACTCAGGCCCTCAAGCCCTACACAACACAGACCCGCAAGTCCTGTGTCTACAGCCTAGGCCCGCAAGACCTTATTACACCCAAGACCTCAAGATCGACAATATCAGACCCGCATGTCCCTGGCCCTCAAGCCTCACAGCTCTCCAGCCCTCAAGCTAGACGGTGTCGGACCTGCAAGTCCACTGCCCTGGCCTCAAGCCTCACAGCTCTCCAGCCCTAAAGCTAGATGGTGTCAGACCCGCAAGTCCACTGTCCTGGCACTCAAGCCTCACATCACTCCAGCCCTCAAGTTAGACACTTAGGCCCTCAAGCCTTACAACAATAAAAGTTTTACAGTAACGAACACAGTTTCTTCCGCCTATTGAAGATCGGCAACTTAGGGTTGAAGAAGATGTTTCTGATTCAGATCTTGAATGCACAGTTCTTCTTCAATCTCTTTTCTTAGCCTGATGAGGAACGACTTCTTATCAGTCGATCAGATAACTGATTCTTGCGAGAACACTTTGAGAATACTTGTCTTTCTCTTTCTTTCTTTACGCCGCTTTTACTGTTCTATTTGCTATATGCGTAAGTTCTTTTTGATTGATTCTAGCTTTAGGGCAACCTCTTATCTCTTTTATAAGACTGCGAGGCTCCCAACGGTCTTCTGAAAAAGTTCATTAAGTGTCAGATGCCCCATTCCTTAAGAGCACGCACTGATTGGACAATCAGGTGGCGGTATTAATTGCTCACAGTGCGTCCGCAACATTTGAATTTTGTCTCGACGATATTTCCAACTTTATGCCGATACTGACAGCATTACGATGATATGGATAATATCTCGATGACATGACTTTGTCGATGCCTTAGGCCTTGGTAGATCTTCAAGTCTTCTAGCTTCTACCTCTGACGCTGATATCTTGACGATACGAGATATATTGGTGTTTCTGCATATACAGCGATATTTTATCTCTAACTACGTCGTCGAGATTGTATTTCTTATAGACTGTCATCGTAATCACTTTGTTCTTTCGACAACATGAGCGATACCATGTCGACAGACTCTGCTTTAGCAACTGCTTGTCTTCAGCTGTCCTTCTTCAGTCTTCTCGACGTCCTGCCTTCTTTACGATGATGTCCAACGCCATTAGTCACACATAGCCTTTTTAGCGACAAGGCTTTTTTGATGATGTCGATGATACTGCATCTTCTTGACGACATACCTTCCTTTTGAATCTGTCTCAGCGGTAGGGCTGAGATGGCTTCCTCTTCTCAGTGGATTCGTCGATCTGCAGAGAAGTTTCTGCGATCGACGAAATGTATTCTGCGTTCGACGATCTTCATTCTTTGTTCGACGAACAGCATTCTGCGTTCGACGAACTTCGGCATTTGCTTCTGTCTCATCTCTGCGTTCGACGAACTTCATTATTTTAACTTCCTGAGATCATGAGCTAGAGAATTGATCAAATACAAAGTGAAGTTTTCTTTACTTTGTGACTTCTTCAAATCAGGAATCATATGGGCAAGATTCCCAACAATCTCCCCCTATTTGAAGAAGTCAGAATCTCAATTCAAGACTACTTTCACTTGACAATAAATGTTATGATCTTAAATGGAAGACATGAGCATTTAAGATTTTACTTATCTTTTGCTGAACTTATGAGTACATCAAGCTTGTAGCTCCCCCTTGATTTGATGTCTCTTCTTTTGTGGCTCCCCCTACTCCTTTGATCCCCCTATATTTGAGGTCTTCTTGAGCATCTTATCTTGAACATATTGATGCCATTTCTCCCCCCTTTCTAACTTCTTTCCTGTAGCTCTCCTTTAGATAGATAATAGTCCAAGCTCCCCCTTGTTCAGTCATAGTTAATCCAAATCCTGAGAGATTTTCTAACCAATCATCTAGAAAGGGATTAGTGAAGAATAAGTTAAGAATTACTCTAAGTTTAACATTCCCAATTGGAATTTGAAGAAGTTAAACTTAGCTTCATCTAGGGGCTTTGTAAATATATCAGCCACTTGTTTGTCTGTTGGGACAAACTCAAGGGTGATATCTTCATTTTCCACATGCTCCCTGATGAAGTGATACCTGATCTCAATATGCTTAGTCCTGCTGTGAGAGACAGGGTTCTTAGTAATTGAGATTGCACTTGAAGAGTCACAAATACGGGTGTTTTGGTCATCTTTAGATTATAGTCTTCAAGTTGATGCTGAATCCATAGCAGTTGGGCACATCAGCTCCCGGTAGAGATATACTCTGATTTTGCTGTTGAGATTGCCACACTGGTCTGCTTCTTGCTGCTCCAAGAGATCAGTCTTCCACCGATGAATTGACATGTCCCTGAGGTACTCTTCCTATCTTCCGTGCACCCTGCATAATTTGCATTAGAGTAGCCAGTCAGTTCACATCCATTGTTCCTAGGGTACCATAGGCAAGATTTGATGTACCCTTTAGGTATCTTAAGATTCTCTTCACAGAGACATGATGAGATTCCTTAGGATTCACCTGATATATAGCACAGACACATGTAGCAAACATTATGTCCGGCCTACTTGCAGTTAGATAAAGAAAATATCCAATCATGCATCTGTACTTGGTTTCATCAAAGGGTATGCCCTTCTCATCCTTGTCCAGAGACACATTGGTTCCCATTGGAGTCTTCATTGAAGAAGCACTCTCCAATCAAAATTTCTTGAATAGCTCCCTAATGAATTTGGTCTGGGAGATGAAAATACCATCTTCAAATTGTTTCACTTGGAGACCTAGGAAGTATTTGAGCTCACCCATACTGCTCATCTCAAACTTTCCCCGCATCAAGTTGGCAAACGTTTTGCAGAGATTGTTATCTGTAGAGCCAAAGATGATGTCATCAACATAGATCTGCACTAGCAAGATCTTGCCCTAGCAAGATCTTGCCCTTTACTTCCCTTAGGAACAATGTTTTATCAATCTTTCCCCTTGAGAATTTGTTTTCAATTAGAGAGCTTGATAGATCTCATACCAGGCCCTAGGTACTTGTTTTAAGCCATAAAGTGCTTTTCTAAGAAAGTAATAATAATTAGGGTGAGTAGGGTCTACAAATCCCGAGGGCTGCTCTACATATACCTCCTCTTTGAGGTCACCATTTAGGAAGGCTGACTTCACATCCATCTGGTAAACCTTGAAACCTTGGTAGGATGCATAGGCCAGAAACAGTCTTATTGCTTTCAGTCTGGCTACTAGAGCAATTGTCTGATCAAAATCTATCCATTCCTCTTGTCTGTTGCCTTTAGCCACTAGCCTTACTTTATTCTTGGTGATGATTCCATTTTCATCCAATTTGTTTCTGTAGACCCATTTAGTTCCTATAATGTTCTGTCCTTGGGGTCTTAGAACCAGTTTCCAAACTTTGCGTCTCTTAAATTGGTTCAGTTCCTCCAGCATTGCTGCAATCCAAAATGGATCCTGATTTGCTTCCTCAAATTTCTTGGGTTTAATTTGAGAGAGAAAACTCAGGTACAATGTTTCATTTGCAGCTCTACTCCTTGTCAGCACACCTTGGTTGACATCTCCTATAATTTTCTCCTGAGGATTTGTTTCAAGGTGGCTGGCAGTATTCTAGGGATTTCTTCAGCTGCAGGTCCTTCAGGTTGCACTTCTTCTGCTGTTTCTGTGTCTTCCACAGCATCTGTTTCAAGCTCAACATCTATTGCTTGATCTTTACCTTTAGCTGAGGTTCCAGCTTGGTCATCAATGCATAAATTTTCCATCTTCTCATCAGTACCTGCATTCACTGGAGAACTAGACCAGCCTTTGTGAATGAGGCTGATCTCATCAAATACCACATGTACAGATTCTTCCACTGCTTGGGTATTGATGTTGTACACTCTATAGGCCTTGTTATGAGAGTTGTAGCCAACAAAAATACCCTCACTGCTTTTCTCAGCAAACTTGGTTAGTTTGGATTTCCCATTATTAAGGACATAATATTTACTACCAAAGATCCTAAAGTAGGATAGGGTTGGTTTTCTGCCCTTCATTAACTCATAGGGAGTTTTCTTATGGTCTTTGATGATTGAAGCCCTGTTTATCACATGACAAGCAGTGTTGACAGCCTTTGCCCAGAAGTATTCTGGTAGAGAGGAGTCACTTAGCATTATCCTACTTGCCTCTATCAAGGTTATATTCCTCCTTTCAGCAACCCCATTCTGTTGAGGAGTTCTGGGTGAGGAAAATTCTTGGGAGATGCCTAGTTCTTGGCAAAATTCTGTCATGGCCCCTTACTGAAATTTTATCCCAAGGTCACTTCTGAGTTTGACCACAGTACAGTCCATCTCATTCTGGATCTGCCTGACAAAATTTCTCAAGATATCTAAGGTATCTGATTTCTTTTTGAGGAAGAATACCCAAGTGAACCTTGAGTAATCATCAAGAACTACAAGGGTGTAGGCCTTCCCTCCTAAGCTATGAACTGACATAGGACCAAACAAATCCAGGTGCAGTAAAAATAAGCACCTAGAGGACTCTTTGTTAGATATGCTTTTAAACCCGGTCCTAGTCTGCTTTCCAAGTTGGCAAGCTTGACAAGGACCATCTTTGATGCACTTAATATTAGGTCCATTCCTAACTAGGTCTTGTGAGAGAAGCTTGCCTATTGTCTTATAGTTGATGTGTGCAAGTCTCTTGTGCCATTGTACACATAGAGCCTCTTTACCATCAGCTACAAGGCATATGGGTATGGAAGAATTTGTATTGAGAAAGTTTAAGCAATAAATATTGCCACTCTGAGTGCCAGTTAAGGTAGCCTCAGAATTTGAGGACTTCTTAATTATGCACTTGTCCTTGTGGAAAGTAATAACAAAGCCTAAATCACAAAGTTGACTTATGCTTATGAGATTGTGTTTCAACCCCTCCACATAAGCTACCTTTGTGATGGTAACTAGCCCATTAGAGATGTTGCCAAAACCCGTGGTCACCCCCTTTTCTGAACCTCCAAAGATCACGATTGGTTCATTCTCCACAGGGATGAACTCTCTTAAGTACTTTCTGACTCTAGTCATGTGCCTGGAGCAGCCACTGTCCAAATACCAAATTGGAGATTTGTTGGCATTTGGACATACCTGCAAAACAAATCTCTTCCCCTTATGTACCCAATATGGATTGGGTCCTTGGTTTCTGTTAGGGTGGTATAATGGAACAACAAACCTCTGAGGGTTCTGCACTCTCTTTCCATTTAGCCCTGTTGGGTTGAACCAACATTCCAAAGCAAAATGGCCTACTTTCCCACAACACCAGCATTCATATCTGTTATATCTTCTCTTCTGCTTCATCATCTGAATGGGGTGGCAGTGCTGATGAGCAGGAGAGAAGTCTTCTTGCCTAACAGACCTTGGGTGAACCTCATGTGTGTAAGTCTGGGGAGGAATTTGTCTCACCACATTTTGGTTCACCTACTTGGGAACAGACTTTGTAGGAACAGCCTTTCCCCTGCCCTTGACTGTTGTTGTTGCAGGTCTGTGGGCTGAAGGACTTGACACCAACACCTTTTTATAGGAAGGTCTAGCTTCAGGATCTTTGCTCGTAACTGTCTGCTGATTGAAACCGATACCAACTCTGAACTGTCCAGAGAAGGTGTCGATGATGGGCAAGATAGTTTTGGGCATAGAGAAGATGGATGCAAGTTTTTCTCAGCCAACAACATTGCCTCATGGTCCTTGATGACCTTGTTCTTCTATTCTAATTCAGCATTCTTAATCCTAATGTCTTCCTTGAATTTGTCCACTTCTTTGCTCATAGCAGCCAGCTTCTCAGCTGTCTCCTGGAGCTCAGATTGAACAGGCTTGAAGGAATATAACTCCTTGGTCTAGACATTGAGGAGTTTCTTACAGCCTTTGAAGGCTTTCCACAAGGCTTTATACTGCCTTATCAGTTCAGATTCAACATCATATTGGGATCTTGAGGCTGTGTTGTTGGCAGCAGACACACCCTCATCATCATGCAAGGAATCTGCTGGTGATTCAGAATCAGAGATACATAAAGAAGTTTTGTTAGTTACCTTCCCAGGAGAGATGTCATCCTGGTTATCTTCTCCGATGGCCATCAAGCCAATGAGTGCATCTTCCTCAGTACCAGAGGAGCTTGAGTCAGAGTCACTCAATGTTCTGACCTTCTTGGCCACGAATCCTTTTTCAGATTTCCTCTTGCTCCTTGAGCTTCTTCTTTCTTCATGGTTCCTCGACTCCTTCTTCTTAGAGGGGTAGTCAGCAGCCATGTGACCTGTCTTGCTGCAGGAATAGCAAACAATATTATTTAGATCATATTTACCAGGGTTAGATTTGTACCTTTCCTCCTTGTGGGCTCTGGATCTGTCATGATAATCAGATCTTCTGGAGCTTGAGGAGGAATTTCTGTGATTGTCCCGCCTCCTTCTGTGTATCAGCTTCCTGAACTATTTTGAGAGAAGGGCCACCTTCTGTTATTATCATCAGAATCTGAAGATCTGGCTTCTGATTCTTCACTGCTCTCAGATCTGTTCTGAGTTGCAGAGGTCTTGCCCTTGGATCTTCTCGTGCTCTCAGCTTTTAGAGCCAGAGATCTGTCTCTTGAGCTCCCCTTTGTGCTTTCTTCTTCAGCCTTCCTGGTGTTGAGCTGAAGTTCATGAGACTGCAACTTCCTATACAGGTTCTTGGGCTCCATGATACCCAGCTGACCCATCTCTCTGATGGCACAGATCTTGATGTCCCATTCTTTTCTGAGGGATCTAAGAAACTTGTCATTAAGGTCAGAGTTGATGAACTCTCTTTCATAGTTTCTTAATCCATTCACTATCTTGAAAAATCTCTCATAACAGTTAGAGATTGTTTCATTCTTGCCTTGCTTGAAGGCCTCATACTCATGGTTGAGAAGGGATTTCTATCATCCCTTACCTCTTCAGTACCCTCCCTGTACACGATTAGGGAATCCCACATCTCCTTGGCCATTTTGCAGTGAATCAGATTCTGGAGGGTAGAGTCATCTATGGCACTCACAATGACATTTTGGGCCCTCTTATCTAGGCCTTCCAAGGCTAGCTCGTCCTTGGTCATGTCCTCATATTTCTTTATCACCTTCCTTGTTGGATCAATGGTGGAGGGAGTTGTAGGGATAAAGGGACCCTGTTGGACTGTTAAGTAAATTCTTGGATCAGCTGCCTCCATGAAAAGCCTTACCCTTTCCTTCCAGATGGGAAAGTTCTCCTTTGTGCAGATTGAGAGTTTCATGGCTCCCATTTCCCGATTCTGATCTCCACCAGCCATGGCGAGTCGTTCTATGATCTAGATCAGATGGTTAAGTCTTCTTTTGATCAACCTCCCTCTGATACCTCTAGTTGTTAATGGAACGCTCACCTAGAGGGGGGGGGGTGTTAAGTGATCTCGCCTCTTTTCAAAATATTAGCGTGATTTATGACTATTCCAGCAGAGCACACAAGTATTGCACAAGAAAATCACAGCAAACGACAAAATTTATAGAGGTTCCTCAAGACCAGGTGTCTTGAGTAGTGCTCTGTCCCTCTGCGCCTACTCTGCCAAAACTTCAGGCCTACAAGCCTTACAACACGGACCCGCAAGTCCTACAACCTAGGCTCGCAAGCCCCTACTTCACCCAAGCCCGCAAGCTCGACACTCAGGCCCTCAAGTCCTACACAACACAGACCCGCAAGTCCTGTGTCTACATCCTAGTCCCACAAGCCCTTACTGCACCCAAGCCCTCAAGCTCGACAATATCGGACTCGCAAGTCCACTGCCCTGTCCCTCAAGCCTCACAACTCTCCATCCCTCAAGCTAGACGGTGTCGGACCCGCAAGTCCACTGCCCTGGCCCTCAAGCCTCACAGCTCTCCAACCCTCAAGCTAGACAGTGTCGGACCCGCAAGTCCACTGCCTTGGCCCTCAAACCTCACAACTCTCCAGCCCTCAAGCTAGACACTTAGGCCCTCAAGCCTTACAACAATAAAAGTCTTACAGTAACAAACACTATTTCTTCTGCATGATGAAGATCGGCAACTTAGGGTTGAAGAAGATGTTTCTGATTCAGATCTTGAAAGCACATTTCTTCTTCAATCTCCTTTCTTAGCCTGATGAGGAACGACTTCATATCAGTCGATCAGATGACTGATTCTTGCGAGAATACTTTGAGAATACTTATCTTTCTCTTTCTTTCTTTACGCCGCTTTTAATGTTCTTTTTGCTGTATGCGTAAGTTCTTTTTGATTGATTCTCGCTTTAGGGCAACCTCTTATCTCTTTTATAAGACTGCGAGGCTCCCAACGGTCTTCTGAAAAAGTTCCTTAAGTGTCAGATGCCCCATTCCTTAAGAGCACGGGCTGATTGGACAATCAGGCGGTGGCATTAATTGCTGACAGCGCGTCCGCAACATTTGAATTCCGTCTCGACGATATTTCCAGCTTTATGCCGATACTGACAGCATTACGATGATATAGATAATATCTCGACGACAGGAATTTGTCGATGCCTTAGGCCTTGGTAGATCTTCAAGTCTTCTAGCTTCTGCCTCTGACGCTGATATCCCAACGATACGAGATATATTGGCGTTTATGCATATACTGCGATATGCTATCTCTGACTATAGCATCGTGATCGTCTTTCTTATAAACTGTCGTCGTAATCACTTTGTTCTTTTGACGACATAAGCTATATCATGTCGACAGACTCTGCTTTAGCAACTACTTGTCTTCAGCTGTCCTTCTTCAGTCTTCTCGACGTCATGCCTTCTTTACGACGATGTCCAACTCCATCAGTCACACATAGCCTTTTCAGCGACAAGGCTTCTTTGATGATGTCGACGATACTGCATCTTCTCAACGACATACCTTCCTTTTGAATCTGTCTCAGCGGTTGGGCTGAGATGGCTTCCTCTTCTCAGTGGATTCGTCAATCTGCAGAGAAGTTTTTATGATCGACGAACTGCATTTTGCATTCGACGATCTTCATTCTTCGTTCAACAAACAACATTCGGCGTTCGACGAACTTCAGCATTTGCTTTTGTCTCATCTCTGCGTTCGACGAACTTCATTCTTTTAACTTCCTGAGATCATGAGCTAGAGAATTGGTCAAATACAAAGTGAAGTTATCTTGACTTGGTGACTTTTTCAAATGAGGAATCATGTGGGGAAGATTCCTAACACCGGTGTTAGGAGTTAATGCCTGGCGATAGAATCCAGTAACATATCCAAGGCCATATTTGGCACTTCCATGGCATTGGTTGGCCAAGATCATGTCTAGAGATCTTTGCCCAACTCCAAACTTCATAATAGCCTTATTTAAATCTTGAATACGAGCTTTGAGAACGATGTTTTCCTTTACTAACATAACGCACCGATTCGCAAAAATTTTCTTTCCTTCCTCTATTTGAGAAAGAGAGGGTTTTAAAGTTTTTTCTAAATCCCCCTTCTCCCTAGTAAGAATTTCCATATTGGAGTTGGACTTAAAAAGATCTTCTTCAATTTCTTTCACTCTTGGCAAGGAGTGATTGCACTCTTGGCAAGATAACTTTTCTTTCTCTAATTGTTTAGATAAATTTTTATTTTCTTTTAACAAAAGTTTATTTTCAGAATTTAGAAGATCAATATCTTTTAAACTTTTATCAAAAAATTTGCATGTTTGTAAATACTCAATATATAAATCATCATATGTAGTAGGGAGAGTTACCTCAGTGTCTCTTTGGACACTGCTTTCATCTTCGGATGTCTTGTTACTTTTTCCCATAAGGCACATATTTGCCTCTTTTCATCGCTAGTGGATGAGCCGCTTGAATACTCGGAGGAGTCATCCCATGTAGACGCTTTTAGGACTTTCTTCTTCTCTTTTCCAATGTGCGACTTTTCTTTATGCTCTTTCAGATATTTCGGGCACTGGCTCCGGATGTGTCCGGTCTTTCTACAATGATAGCACTCCGGTGGTGGTCGCTCATCATCGTCCTCGTCGCTACCTTTTCCTTTCTTCGAGGAAGATCCCTTCTTGATGAAATATTTCTGGAAGGTGTTTCTCCTTTCCGGATTCTTCATGAACCTTTTGAACTTCTTCACAAAAAGTCTCTCCTCGTCCTCTTCATCATCATCTTCGTCAACCTCCTTCTTTGACTTCAATGCTAAGTCCTTCTTCTTTGGCTCCATGTTATACTCTTGTTGTTGAATCTTGAGTTCAACCTCATGGGTTTTGAGTTTCCCAATGAGGATCTCAATTTGGAGCGTCTTTAAATCGTACGACTCCAAGATAGCCATCACCTTTGGATTGAACTTTGGAGGGAGAGACAGTAGAATTTTTCTCACCAAGTCGCCGTTGGAGAACACTTTTCAAAGTACTTTTGAGGTGTTGACGATCTTGGTAAACCTTGTGTACATTGAATCAATGTCTTCATCTGCCTCCATCTGAAATTTCTCGTATTCAGATTCAAGTTGGAAAAGCTTTGAATCCTTGATCTGCGAAGTACCTTCATGAGTGAGTTCTAATAAATTCCATATATCATAAGCAGTTTCGCAAGCACAAGTCCTATTGAATTATGTTCTATCCAAAGCACAAAATAAAGCATTCATAGCTTTAGCATTATTTTTGCATCTTACCTTGTCATTATCATCCCATCTGTCTCTTGGTTTTTCCATAGTAATATCTCCAACAACAATTGTTGGTGGAGAGTAACTTTGTTATACCATACCCCACACATTATTATCTAAAGCAATTAAGAAACAACGCATTCCTGTTTTCCAATAGTTATAATCAGTGCCGGTAAATAGTGGAGGTCTACTAATTCCTTGGCCCTCAACGAAAGCATGATCATGATACGCCACTATTCCCGGTTATGAAACCATTTTGGAATAACCTCGCTCTGATACCAAGTGTTGGATCTGATGGTGCCCTTAGAGAGGGGGAATAAGGGGTTTACTGTTTTTGAGATAAACTGACAGATTTTAAAATAACAGAATTTTTTTTTGTCGCTAACGCCTGGCGTTAGATAGTCGCCTGGCGTTAGATAGTTAACGTTGGGCGTTATCTCTCCAAAAAATATTTTTACAGAAAAATTCAGAGTGATTTTCTTTAAGAAATACAATTCCATAAAAATTAGATATAATGAAAAAGAATTTTATATTTCACAAAAATGATTACAAGGATAAAATTTCAATAACGCTTGAAATTAGAGGCGACAACTAAAAATTCACTTTTAGTTCCTTCACCGGTCCTTGGCCCAAGGACCGGTTGGCTATAGCCTATCTCTCACCAAATAAGGCATCTAGCCACCCCCTAGATCTATCCTAGACCTAGTCGCCATGCACAAGTGGTGAATTCCCCCTAAACTGAACCAGGCCTAGTCATCACATGCAAGGCGGCGAATTTCCTACTGTTAAAAGAAAATAAGAAAAGACAAATGAAATTTCATAACAAAAGACTCCCTATAATGTAGAGCTCTGAAGGAGATGTTGACGATGCGCAAGGATCATCATCGGAGTTGTGGCAAGCGTCCATCTTCAATTTGACAGTTGTAATCTCCTTCTCACTCTTGTTCCTCAATGGTGGTGTTGGGAGTTCTCTCTGAATTCGGGGATGAGATGATCTCTCTGAAGTATTGAATGAAGGCTTGAGTGATCAAACTTTGAACAATGAAATCAGCCCTTTAAATAGGCACTGGAGTTAAAGCGTGGCATTAAGAAGTTAACGCCAACATTAATGATCGTGTAACCATCAAGGTCGTGGAAGTTTGCAAACTCAACGCAAGCATTAAGAGTCAACGCGGGCATTATCTCTTGGTAACCGACCATCTTCCATCTTGACAATAAGATCCATTGAGAAGTCATCCCTTTTCAATAAATGTTAACACAGGGCGTTAAAAGCTAACGTTGGGCGTTAGCTCACTTTTCAGAGAATATTCATTAAACAGCATCTTGTACATACGGTTATTTAACTATTGTACCTACATACTATAAACACAAGCAAGATCAAATACATTGTGTGATTTGTTATTCTCAAACTAAGAGATGTGGAACAAAAGCTCCAACAAAGAGCTCCATCAAGCATTCCTAGTGCATTGATGAAGAAATTATGCTTTCTTTCAACAAGTTGCTTAGTGAATATGTCAGGCCTTTGACTATCAGTGGAAATGTATTGCAGATTGATATTTCCCTTCTCTTCAGTATCCCTGAGAAAGAGGTGTCTTATCTCTTTGTGCTTAGTTATGCTGTTGAGAACAGGATTGGAAGCTATAAAAATAGCACTAGAGCTATCACATAATATTGTGGAGTTCTCAAGATGGATGTTGTGATCTGACAACTGATTCTACATCCACTATATTTGTGAGCAGTAGCTACCTGCAGCTATATACTCAGCTTCAGTTTTAGAAGTGGAGACTGAGGTTTTCTTCTTGTTAATCCAAGAGATCAGTCTAGCACCCAGGAATTGACAGGTTCCTAAGGTTCTTTTTATATCAAACCTGCATCCAGCATAATCTGCATCTGAATAGCCTACTAAGTCAAATCCAGATTCTGCAGGATACCGTAAGCCAAGTTCAGGTATACCCTTTATATATCTGAGTATTCTTTTCACAGAACTCATGTGGTATACCTTAGGGTCAACTTGAAATCTGGCATATATAAATGTAGCAAACATGATATCTGGTCTGCTAGCTGTCAGATAGAGGAGTGATGTAACGCCCCGGAATTTTCAGGGATTATCGTATTCCTTCATTGACGTCATTTTTAACGTCAGGGCATTACTTTTAATGTCGGGTTAGCAGCGCGTCACCGTTTGCGTGTTTTCGCATTCGTTTGGGTCAAGTCGACCAAATTTTGAGATGACCCGGAATTGGAAAGTGTTTCGTTAGGAAATTTAATAATTTAATTTTAGACTTGCCCATCAAGTTTCGTTGCGATCCAAGTCATTTTGGAGCCTCGACGCATTTTAGAAGATTTGATCGTATTTAAAGTTTGACGAAAACTTCGGCCATTTATATCTCGAGAACAGCACGTTGGATTTTGATTTCATCTTCACCGTTGGATTCGTAGCGCCGCCGTTCACCTTAGGCGAAAGTTTCGTTAGGTTCGACGTTCGTTTAATTTTTAGTGAATTTATAATAATAATAATATTAATATTATTACAAAAAAATCTTACATATGTATATTTATAACAAAACCCCCTCCACCAAGCCATTTTTCATTCGCTCCTTCCCCGATAACCCCCAATCCTCCCGTGAAGCCGGCGAGTCGCGGAGCTAGAGTTTGCGTCGGATCGGTGTCGAGCGGCGCTGGAGCTGTCGGAGGAGGTGGGATCGTGGTCGTCGGGGCTGGTCTTCGTCACCGGGGCTAAGAATCTGGGCGGCTCCTTCCATGCTTGTCACGGTCCGGCGGGCCGCCGTTGTTTGAGGCAAGAAAACTTCTTCATCTCCCCCTTCTCCTTCTTCCACTGCCTTCTTACCTCAGCTTTTATTCACCTGGTTCTTATATGGATGTTGTGCTTGGGCTAGGTTTTCCAATCTTGGGGTTTTGCTTTATCCTTGCTGGCATATATGTGCTGTTATACATGTGGATTAGGTAAATCTTGGGGTTTTGTTTTACCCCTGCTGCCATACTTGTGCTTGGGCTAGATTTACCTATTTATTGGGGTTTTCTTTTTCTACCCTTGCTGCCATACCCCTGCTGCTGTACATGCGAAATTTGCTAAGTTTACTGATTGTTTTTTTTGGGCTTCCTACTCCTGCTGCTATGTCATCTCCTTGGGTTGGACTTAATTCATTTTGCTGGTATAGACCCCCTTGTTCGACCTCCTACTGCTATGGGATTTCTGGTTTGAGCTTGCTGCTTCTATGCTAGTGAAATTAGGAAGTTTTTACTCCTTTGTTGCCGTGGATGTGGCTGCCTTGGGGCAGATTCATACCTTATTCTTTGATTATCCTGTTGCTATGTGATAGTTTCTTGGTGGGGTTGTGAAGGGCCCAGCTATATATATATGTATATGTATGTTAGATGCAAATGTCTCATATGGCTTGCCTATTTTCTTCATGCTAACAGTTGGACTTGTTAGGGGCTGCTTTGCATCGTTTCTGTGTTGCTTTTGGGGCTGTTTTGCTTTGGGCTGCTCCTTTCCTTGTTGAATTGGGGGCTGTTATGAGGGTTGTATGGGGGCTGCCCCTTGGGATTGTTTATGCTTAACCCGAATGGTGTTTGCGTGTTTAACTCTGCATATCCTTTATAATTTCTTGGCTAAGCCTTTAATGCTTGTCCCGATCCTGGGCTGATTCTGGATGGTAACATCTGGATAGCTTTGTTTTGTTTATAACTACTCGGCTAACATCTGGATAGCTTGATTCCGATTTTAATTCCATGGCTAAACCCTAGATAGCTTATTTCCTGATTATAACCTCATGGCTCAACTCTGAATCATTTTAATTCCTGATTTATATGTACTTGGCTAAAATATGGATGCTTTGTTTTGTTCGAGCCCTATATCCATTTCACTTAAGGGCAGCTTCATTCTTTTAGTAACTCTATCAATTTCTATTAAGCGACTACGCACTTTTAGTGCAAATGCTAAAGTTTATTTCACCGTATCAAATATAAGATTCATTTTGTTTAGTGGCTGCCATATTAGTTGTGGGTCGGCTAGCTGTTGTGGTCATCTTTTTGCTCTTGTATTGAACCACATTGTCGCCTCGAGTGAGATCTGGATGGATTTGTTGGCTATGTTCTGATGGTCTAGCCGGTTAAATTCCCTGGGATTTTGTTTCCTAATTCCCGGCGGGTACGGGGAATTAGATCCTAAACTCCCTGGGAATTTCCATTGCTAGTGCTCGATGATTCAACGAAACCATTATTTGCTATTTAGGAATGTCTTGTAGTTGCATTTTTTGGATTCGAGCTTTTCACCCGTTCCAATCATGGAAAATTTCATCCTTTCAGAAAAGTGATCTTTTATGGTGTCTTGTCGTGCCTTATTCTTCGTACTGTTACAAGAAGTTCGTTAGGAGTCAAGTTTGGACTCGCCAGGTGTTTTCAAATGAACCGTTGAGTACAGTTCAGGTGTTTGGCCTTCGTGTTATGTTTTTCTTTGTCTTGTTCCGACACTAGACCTGTCATGGTGTCGGCTTTCTGAAATCTCGTTCCCCCGCCTGGCACTCCTCTGTTTGCTATGTTGGATTTATGAGCTATGTATGCTATGTTGACTAATTCTCGGGGATAGTTTTGGTGGGTGGTTCTTGATCTCTATGATCTTCGTTGTTTAGATGTTCTGTGTATTCTCTGGTAAACTGCACCGTGGTATAGTTATATACTTATATGTATATCCATATACTTATGTATATGATTATGCACCCTGTTTTGGCTTTTTGGGTGGCAGTGGACCACCCTGTTTTGACTTTTTGGGTGGCAGTGGACCACCCTATTTTGGCTTTTTGGGTGGCAGTGGACCACCCTGTATTGGCTTTTTGGGTGGCAGTGGACCACCCTGTTTTGGATTTTTGGGTGGCAGTGGACCACCCTGTTTTGGCTTTTTGAGTGGCAGTGGACCACCCTATTTTCTTTTGAGCTGATCAGTCTCAAGTTCTTAAGCACATAAGCTTATATATGTGTATTATGATAGTATATGTATGACCATCACCTCTGAGCCGCAATGGCGGACGCGTGGTGGGCTTCGATTGTGTTGACTATTACCTTCTGGTGCAGGCTTTTCTTCTTACCGAGTGCACTCGTTTGAGCTGGCTCGGGTTGTTGTAAGATTATAGATGATTATCTGCTTAGCTTTTCCTTCCTGCACTCTTTTACTTCTGATGCTGCTAATCTTGGTTTTCTTCCACCCCTTTTGGGCTGAGGCATTCTTTTCTTATGTATGTCTCAGGTTCAGGTCTTTAGCTGCCGCAGGTGTTAGAGCAGCGTCGTTCAGGTCTCCTGTCGAGGCCCTTCCCCTCTTCTAGGTAAGAGGCAGTTTCTTTTTTGTTGTTTTTCTTCTTCCCCACGGGTTCGTGTCAGTTGTTGGCGCCCGTATGGCTTTTATCTTTAGATCACTTGCTAGTAGTATTGCTGTTACTTTTGGGTTGTTTACCTACTTGCTCTCTGGGAAGCTTTATGCTAGGATGCATTAGTTACTTTATTGATATAAAAATGTCATCCTTGCATATCATGATTTTTTTATATAAATGTCACATATTTTGAAAATCGTAGAAAATCCTTTCTTACTATGCTAAACATAGATATGTGCATATCATTTCTGGGATGTTTATTTTCATGCTCATGTAGGCTAAAAACAAACCTATTTTTTCCGCTATGTATGTATAGATTTCTACTTGTGGACTAGATGATCCACCGGACCGAGGGACGCGGTCTTAAGCTAAAATGAAAGAAAATCTCTCTTTTAATCCAAACACATATATGTCTTTTATAAAATTATTGTAAGGAGTGTTGCCTGAGCGTCTGTAGTCGTCTCTTGCAGGCGTGGCATCACGACACGTATTTTCCACTTGCTCTGATAATACTTATTATATTCGTGGGAAAAATGCGGGTTGTGACAAGTGAGCCAATGGCTGCTCTGTAAGTCTTCTGATCAAAGGACTTTCCCTTCTCATCTCTATCAAGAACAATATTGGTAGCCATGGGGGTTTTCATGATTGAGGCATTTTCCATCCCAAACCTTTTGATAAGTTTTCTGGTATACTTGGATTGGGATATAAAAATTCCATCTGTAGTTTGCTTTACTTGGAGACCAAGAAAGTAAGATAGTTCCTCCATGCTGCTCATCTCAAATCTATAATATATTAGGTCAGCAAACCTTTTGCAAACTTTTTGATCTGTTAAGCCAAATATGATATCATCTACATATATCTGTACTAAAAATAATTGATTTTTATTTGCTCTAGTGAAGAGTGTTTTATCCACCTTACCTCTTACAAAAGGGTGTTCTAGAAGAAAGGTGGATAAGATCTCATACCAAGCTCTTGGAGCTTGCTTGAGACCATATAGTGCTTTATCACATCTATTAAAAAGAAGGATAGGATGGATTGACAAAACCTGGGGGCTGCTCCACAGATACTTTTTCCTGAAGCGTTTCATTTAGAAATGCACTCTTCACATCCATCTGGTAGACCTTTATCTTCATTTGTGCAGCATAAGCAAGAAATATCCTGATTGCTTCCAGCCTTGCCACTAGAGCAAATGTCTGGTTGAAGTCAATTCCCTCCTCTTGCCTATATCCTTGAGCAATAAGCATTGCCTTGTTTCTGACAATGACTTCAGTTGAGTCCATCTTGTTTTTGTATACCCATTTGGATCCAATTTTTGGGTAATTTCTTGGTCTCTCAACTAAGGTCCAGACTTTGTTCCTTTTAAACTGAGCTAGTTCCTCTTGCGTGGCAGCATTCCAGTGAGGGTCACTGTCTACATCTTCAAATTTCTCTGGCTCATATTGTGAGAGGAAGCATTGCAGCATAAATTTATTTGTTATCTGGTTCCTTTTTTTCACTCTCACTGTCAAATCTCCTATAACCTGAGTTAGAGGGTGATCCTTTACGGTCATCCTGGTTCTTGTTGAGTTGATCAGTGGATTCACCTCCTAATAAATTTTCTCTTGCTCATTGACTATGGAAGCACCATCTTCATTCACTAGAATGACCTCTATGTCAGGTAGAGCTGATGCTCTAATGTCATCCTCATCTACAACAGAGTCTTCATCTGAATCATTGTCATCTTTATGTTTGACTTTGTCCAGGCAATCTGATGGGTGATCCATGATGCAAATCCATTCCACTTGATCTACAAGTTGGCCTTCTTCCTGTAATATAACATTGGTGGAAGTTTCCTGTCCCTAGGATAACATGTTAGTTTAATCAAATACAACATGCATTGACTCCTCAATTTTGAGAGAGCTCTTATTATAACACATATATGCCTTACTTGATGAGGAGTATCCCAAGAATATCCCATCATTAGCCTTCTTGTAAAATTTGGCAAAATGGCTCTTTCAATGGTTCGTAATGAAGCAAGTACACTCAAAAAATCCTAAAGTATTTGACTATAGGTGTCTTTCCTTTCAATAACTCATAAGGTGTCTTCAACTTAGTTTTGTGGATGAGACTTCTATTCAGAACATAGTTGGCAGTATTCTCTGCCTCAGCCCAAAAAGACTTTGGCAAATTGGATTCAACCAATAATGCCCTTCCTGAATAAATTAGGGCTCTATTTTTCCTTTCAGCCACCCCATTTTGTTGGGGGGTTCTAGGAGCTAAAAATTGTTGGAACATGGTTTTCCGCATCCCTTTGATTTGAGAATAACAAATCCTACTTGTATTTGATCTTGTTGCCATTGTGTTTTTAGCATGCAGGTTTGGACAGTTATGACACCAGGTTGCTGAAATAATGGTATGGCACTAAACACAAGCTGAATGATTGAATGCTGCTTAACGCCAGGCGTTAAGCTTAACGCTGGGCATTAGCGATAAATGAAATGCTCCGTTCGACGAACTTGCGGTCGACAAAATTAAAGCTGCGTTCGACGAACTGAAAGCTGCATTCGACGAACTTGCCATCGACGAAATGAAACTGCTGAGAACGGAGGCTGCGTTCGACGAAATAGTAACTGTGTTCGACGCTCTGGCGTTCGACAAAATTGCGGTCGACGAAAGAAGAAGCCCATTCGACGAAATGTGTTCGACAAATTGGGGTGCCAGCTGATTAAAGATGAAACTCAACGCCAGGCACTAGAGGTTAACGCCAGGCGCTATCAATTCGACGAAAATGGCATTCGACAAAATGGAGGTCGACGAAAGGCGAAGATGGCGTGTCGTCTGATTAAAGAAAGGATCTCGACGCCAGGCGTTAGTCTTAACGCTGGGCGCTATCCGGCCGACGAATTTGGAAAGGAGAAAACAGTTGTGATTGCTGGAGGAACTTTAGGAATGATTTGCCCAATGCCCTGCGATAGCCTTAACGCCAGCGTTAGTATTGCCTAAAATAAAACATTTCCTAAAGTGCAGAATCTCTTTCCTCTTCTGAAGATCCGAGCCATCAATATGTTGTTATACCTAGTCAACGGCAGGCGTTAGCACTTAACGCCGACGTTAGCTCAAAGTCTATAAATTGGATGATTTCGACGTCTCTGTAAACTGATTGCCAAGTGCCCTATTCCAGCACTTCAGAAACTTTGTGAGGGCCGTATTTCCAGAAAAACACATCTCCCGCTCATATTTCAAAAGGAGGAATCAAAGGAGGCTTGGATCAACACGCTAACTCAACGTGAAGAACGCACAATTGGACTTCAACGAACTTAAGCGATTCTTCGGCGTCTCCTTTAGATTACCTCATAGGGAGTTTTATATTTGTATTTTGTATTTGTCCCTTGTTTCATCTTTGTAATTGGTTCGTGAATTCGCCACATGGAGACTAGGTATAGGTAGGACTTAGGGAAGAATTCGCCTCGTGTTGGTGACTAGGTCTAGGGAGTAGATCTAGGGGGTTCTCGAGGCCTTTCTGGTGATAGATTGTCTAGACCGGCTTGAGGTCGTATCTGGGGAGAGATCGGCTAAAGCCAACCGGTTCGTGGGGATACGAGTCGGTATAGAAAATGAAAAGAGTCTTTCATTATTTGCTTTGATTTCTAGTGTCATTGAAATCAAATTTTGTAATCATGTTTATTAATGATAATCATGCCTTTTCATGTTGAATAAAATTGATTTCATTATTCCAATCTCTTTACTCTTGATTCAACTTACTTCAACATAATATATCAAAACTTTTCTATTAAAGTTTAAAGTTTTTTCAAAACCCTTATTCACCCCCCCCCCCTCTAAGGGCGCCTCAAGATCCAACAAGTGGTATCAGAGATAGGTTATTCCAATTCTGCTTAACAACCAGGAATAATGTCGTCTCATGATCTCGCTTCTATTAGTGGGGGAAATCTTTATGAAAAAGAAAAATCTCTTGCACCACCTTTATTCGAAGGAAGAAATTATAAAGGGTGGAAATTGTTAATGGAGAGGTTTATTAAAACATTAGATATCAACGTATGGGATATAGCAATAACAAGACTAGCGGACGAATCAAATAAACAAGAGGGTCGTCTAAATGCAAAAGCTCTGAATTGTATTTTTTGTGCTTTATCTCAAGATATCTTCAAATTAATATATTGTTTTTCTAGTGCATACAAAGTATGGAAATTTCTTGAAGAAATGTATGATTTTCCTCTTACAGGTATGGAACAAACACAAGAATTGGAGAACATACAAGCTTTCACAAATATTCAAGAAAGCTCCTCAAATGATGGATCCATAGAATGCTCATCAAGCAGAAAGGATGATGGAAACTCTTGTTTAGAAGAGGAAGATGAAGAAGATAAAGGAACAATATGTTCAAATCTTCCCTCATCCAAAAGCAAAGTAAGGAAATCAAATTCTCTCATTGTTTACAATTCTATTTCTGCATTACAATTACTACAAACTACTAAACGTAAGATTAAGAAACTAAAAATGGCTAATGCAAAACTACGTTTAGAAAATAAAACTTTGAAAGCAAATGTGAATGTAGAATCCAAAAATGAAATGTTTGTATCTCCATCACGCTCTTCATTTGAAAACTCCATATCATGTTTTGATTGTAATGATATTAAAGAAAAATACAAGGAACATCAAAAGGTATTTATTTGTGTAAAAGAACACAATGAAAAATTGTATTTAGAAAATTCATCGTTAAAAAATAATTGTGATATGTGCAAAAACTATAAAATTTAAATTATAGAGATGGATAAAACTTTTGATGACTTTAGAAACGAATATAACAATCTTATTGATTCAATTGTTTCCACTCTTAAAAATAGCACAATCGCTTATAATAAAGCTAGACATAATTTACAGATCAAGAATGATGAATTAAAATCAAAAATCAACTTGCTTATGAAAATTGTAAATACAAATTCACAATATCAAACTATATCTAAAAACAAGTTGAATATGAATATGAACATCTTAACTAAGTTTAAAAATGGGAGTAAGGAACATAAAGGATTTGTAAATCAAAATCAAAGTCACCATTATTTACAAAATCATGTTTCTCCCAACCTAAAATTAAATGCAAACAAATTTCCTTCAAATTATAAATTCAAAAACCTTTTTGATCCAAATATTCAAGTAAATGATTATGGAAATTTGAAAAACTAAAAATAATGTTAAACCAAGATTTGAATGGAGACCCAAAGCTAAAGATGAAACACAAACTCAAATCAAAAGAGCCCATTCAATCATATCTCCCCAAAAGCAAACACGAAGTATTTGGGTACCCAAAGGAACCGTCACACCCGGTCCTCTTTGGATACCTAAATCTCTCATTCAATAGTATCCAATTATTTGCATGAAGTAGAAATCAACTAAAAATAAAATTTCAATTCCCTACTTCATGATTTGCTTAATTTCCTTTTTGTTCTTTTGCTTTTATTTCTTTGAGCCATCATGATATGATCACTTTATATAACTTGTGATATGACTTTCACATATTAAACCAAAATCCATAAATAAATCAAATTGAATAAAGTTGAATAAAAAAATCATATTATTTTTCAAGTGATCTACTTATCCTTTTTATTTTTATCCTTCTAAATCCAGTATATGATATTTTTAAGACTAAATGAAATACGTGTCAAAATGGATTTAAAAGGTATTTTAGGGGAATTAGGCTAAATTTATAAAATGCACAAGTTTTGCAAGGTTACTTAATATATTTGCGTCATTTGTTTGCCTCTATCATGCTTAACCAAAATCTGAAAAATTGGAAGTTAAATTTCATAATAACTTTGTGCTTTAAAAATAAATATATTGACAAATTAATCTTACATAAAAGCCATAGTTTATAAAATGTTTTTCATAAGATAAATATTAGAACACACCGCAGAAACAGTTCACAGAATAGATAAAAACAAAAATAAAAGGAAAAGCATGATAACAGCTAACGTTGGGCGCTAGCAGTAACGCCAGGCGTTAGATAATATTGTCCAAATACTAAGCAATGTTATTACAGAACTGAAAACCACCTTAAAATTGTCTACTTTCACTAAGAGAGTCTGATTCTCCAGTAGTTGAACTGCCTCATTCCCTTGACCTTCGAGTACCGCGAGTCGGGCAATGTGGCGGATCCTCCACGGGAACCCTCCAGTCCCTTTCTTCTGCTGGTGTCAGTTTCAACTTCAGGGCCCTGATCATGTATCGCATCATTTTCTCGATCCGTGACATTCTTCGTGTCACATTCTCTTTGAATTATTCAAGTGATTCCTGATGCTCCTGATTAGTCTCTCGGAGTGAAACAACTTGTCGTAGGGGTGGTCGTGAAGATGATGGTATATCTCGTGGTCGAGGGACTCAAAGGGTTGAAGTAGAATGAAGCTCAGGAACAGGATCATTAATGTAGTTACTCTTGATTATATACTCATACTTCCCCATCACTACCCGTTGTATAAGTCCTCCTAAGGGAAGAGTGTTGAGTCGAGACCATCTTGGATCCTTCAACTTAAAAGTATAACGAATCTTAGAATGGATAAGATCTGCCACATCAAAAAGTACTTCCTGCATAATATGATATGTCACTATGCTCAATTGTGTAGTGATCTTCTATGTGTCTCCAGACTTCAACATAATTGTATGTCGTAAAATATCCTGAATTAAAAATGCTTCCTCCCTAAGTGAAGAAATGTCCATAATCTGGTCTTTTGTCTCCTTCCCGTGCAATACCAGATTTATTGGTGTCCAATCCCGCTCAGCTCTATACTTTTCTACCACATCTAAACCATAATCATTCTCTATTAACCCAAACTCATTCCGAAGATCGTCATGTGTAACTTGAATAACTTCAGACTGGATCATTTACATCACTCCTCCATGAAGCTCCGTTTCTGACGGATCATACAAATTTTATAAAACTCCCGAACAAAATCCGTAGAAAAGCAATCATCAGAAATCACTGACAACACTCCTGATGCTGCTAGGAGATTCTGAATATATGCATGACGTTTGAGGTCTATGTGCAACACCATGCCTACACTAAAAGTCGCCTTTTCAATCCACACAAATGAATGATAAGACTCTTATGGAGGACGTGACGAAGACTTTCTGGCACGGACACCATGCATACGGGAAGAAGCCATAGCCTGCATGAACTTTCAACACAACAACAATCAGCACAAAAATGAAATTTTTTTAACGCCAGGCGTTTGAATTAACGCCAGATGCATGCTCTGGAACATTCTATCACTGCTAGTACACAATGCCAACCATCTGTAATACTTGTAACTCAAAAAATTGTTGAAAAACAAAAGGATAAATGAAAAGTCATCAATAAAAATCAAACTAAACAAAAAAGGTAAAAGCAAAGACTCATCTTTAAGAAGAATCTCAAAACCTCATTCTCAACTCAAAAACTTGAAAACCCTAGATCTCAAAATCCTAAAATCTATCAAATACCATAATAATACACTTCAATACTTCAAAGGATTTCAATTTAGGGGTAGAGAAATGATTTAATCAAAAAATATGAAAAGAAAAACATCAATTTTACCTATGCCTGAGAGTGCTGGCGGCGAAACCTGGAGAAGACACGGCTTGAAATGATCAGAAAAGAAAAGAACTCGGATTTTGGGCTTTTTATATAAAGCGAACTCAATGCCAGCATTGCCTTCAACGCCACGCGTTATCCTCTTTTCATATATAATTGCAAATTTCTCTGCTGGTCATATATCTATGTACCATTATGACTACAACTTATTTACTCTTTCATGAAAAGAAAAATAAAAAATATTATATAATATAAAATATAAAAATATTTTAAAACCACCAAAATATGCTTAATTTAGCCTTCAAAACATATCAACTTTCTCTGAAATGTCTACCCGAAGAAGGTCTATGTACATACTATCTATGCCAAAGAATTTTTTTTTTAAAAACCTCAAAAGTCGAGTACTGTTTCGGCGTTAACTAATTAATGCCAGGCGTTTGCCTTTTTCTCCAAATGAAAATTTTGCATTCACTAGTATCTTCTGGTATTTTTTAATGATTTTTCTTATTTTATTGTGCCTGATTTCAAAATATTTTGTTATTAATTTTGTTATTTTTTCTTCCAAAATAAAAAATTCAAATAATTCAAAATGCTCAAAAATATGATTTTGTCATTTGTTTTGCTTTAACTCTTTACAAAATTATAGTTTAACTATAAAATTTCACAAGAGCAAACATCTTAGTTATTTTGTTTCAAAAGGTCAAAATTGTTTTTGGCGTACACTTAAAGATTGCCTTCAATGTCTAATTATAATTTCAAATTTCCTAAACATTGTTTTATCTTCATGCGTTGACCTTAATATGATTATGTGCAATGAAATGGCCTATAGATAATTGTGCATGATTTCCTAGTGTTGGGTATTGTAGCCACAATTACCTTGATTTGAAGAAGTGTTCCTTTGAACTAAGTTGACTTCAGTTGTATTTGATGATTTCTATTTAGTTGTGTTATGACAGGTCTTAATGCTAAGTTCACACCAAAGTCAGGTTGCAATGGATCATCAAACACAGTTCTAGACAAAGTAATCCCTCATTGTGTAGAACAAAGTGTTGGTCCATGTGTAATCTCTCTATTGGGGTGTACTTCATATACTCATAACTAAAGGTTTTCAAGTTTGAGGAGTGGAGCAGGTTTTCAGAAGAAAAGAAATTTTTGCTGAGTCAATTCGTCGAGATGTCTCGTGAAGTTCCGATGAATCTCGACGAATCCAGACAGAAGCCAAATTTCCAGTTTAAAGAAGAAATTTCTGCTGCTAAGTCTATTCGTCGAATGTTCTCATGAACTCCCGACGAATATCGACGAACGCAGACAGAAGTCAAAAAGGCAGACTTGTGAAGGAAATGGTGCGGCTAAGTCAATTGGTCGAATGTTCTCGAGAACTCCTGACGAATTCCGACGAATGAAAATAGAAGACACTTTTCAAGCTTTGTTCAGTATTTTTCAATGGCCAAGTCAATTCGTCGAATGTTCACGTGAAGTCTCGACGAATGAAGGACAGACGGATTTCAAATTTATGTTTCGTTTTTGAAATTTAGGGTTGGCCGCCGTTTACAGTACACGTGGCGACCTCTCCTTGTGTTTGTCGCCCAAACCGTTGGAGGCTTCCCTATAAATAATCCTTTATTTTTAGGGCAAACCCAAGAAGAAGAAAAAAAGATTCAACCCGATTAAAAAAGAAGAAGACAGCCATTTTTCTTTCTTGCTTGCTGAACAAGTTTCTGAGATCTACAGTGTAACGCTCAAGATTCGTTCTTCAGTATTGCTAGAGATTTCTCAGATAAAAAGGCCTTTGATCAAGTTGCTGCTCTCTCTATTGAAGATCTTTTCGATTTAATCAAAGGGCCAACTCAGATCAGGTTTGCCAATTCTTCATTCTTCCTAACCCTTGAAGATCCAAGCTTTCACTCTAAAGGAAGAAGAAGATTTAGTATCTCCAGATCTGAAGTTAATCTCTATTGAGATTCAAGAGAAGTTTCGTTTTAAACTTTATTTAATTTCTGTAGGAGTTTTTACTCTGAGTTATTTGGTAGGAGTTGTTTACTCCGAGTTGTAGGAGTTGTTTACTCTGAGTTTGTAGGAGAGGTTGTTCTCCGAGTTTGTATGAGCCGTTGTCTCCGAGTGTAGGATTTGTTGATAAATCCGAGTTTTGGTGGAGTTGCCGACGCTAGCCCGAAGTGCTAGATAGGCGGAGCGGGAGAGAGGTGTACCCACCCTTGGGGAACCTCTATAAATCTTATGTCTCTGTGCTGTGATTTTTTTTGTTGTGTTTGTGCAAAATTTTTTATTCCGCAATCGGAGTAGAGATCACCTATTCACCCCCCTCTAGGTGATTTAGGTAGACAACGATTTCTTTCAATTGGTATCAGAGCGAGGTTATCTTTAAGAGGTTAACACCTAGATTAAAGATCCTTCAGCATTTTCAAGATCTCTATCTATGGACAGAGGCATGGAAAGGTTTTCCTCCAAGCTCCCAGTTTGCACTAAGGAAAACTACCCAATGTGGAAAGAAAGAGTTATCTTCTACATGGAAGCAAATGATCCCCAAATCTCCCAGATAGTTAAGGAAGGTCCCGTCATTCCTACGGTTGCTTCTACCATTGATCCCACCAAAAAGGTGCCAAAGAAACTAATGGATATGACAAAGGACGAAATTGCACTTGTCACTCTGGACAAGAAAGCGAAGCACATCATAGCAGGTGCAGTTGATGATTCAATGCTACAAAAACTGATTCACTGCAAGTCTGCAAAAGAGATGTGGGATTCTATTGTGGTTCTGATGGAAGGTATTGAAGAAGTTCGAGATGACAGGAAGTCTTTGCTGAACCAAGAATATGAAGCCTTTAAGCAACAAGGCAAAGACACAATTTCTAACACCTACGAGAAATTCTTCAAGATTGTAAATGGGTTGAGAAACTATGGAAGGGAATTTACCATGGGTGAACTAAACGATAAATTCCTTAGATCCCTGTCTAAGGAATGGGACCCCAAAGTGATAGCTATCAGAGAATATGGTAAGTTGGCTACTACAAAGCCACGGATTCTATATGGGAAGTTGCTCTCCCATGAGCTGAAGTTGAATATCAGGAAGTCAGAAGAGGAAAGTAGTAGGAG
This sequence comes from Dactylorhiza incarnata, assembly GCA_033032865.1. Lineage (NCBI taxonomy): Eukaryota > Viridiplantae > Streptophyta > Magnoliopsida > Asparagales > Orchidaceae > Dactylorhiza > Dactylorhiza incarnata. Next base: position 8,834,974 of record JAWHQI010000009.1, on the reverse strand, counting down.
CTCTAGTAAGGAGAATACCATTGCTCTAAAGGCTGAAAGCTCCTGGAGAAGCAGGGCTCTGTCCCTTGTGAGGGATGAGTCTTCTGAGGATAAAGCTGAAAGCAGTTCTGCAGATTCAGAACTATCTGAAGGAGAATTTTCCCTCCTCTCCAAGCAATTCAAGAAGCTACTTAGCAAGAGGAGGCAAATGAGAAAAGGCTCATCTTCCTCAAGAGATCACAGGAGATCACATCGTGATAGAAACGACAGGTATGGTTCTAAACCGAACAAACACGATTATACTGAACCTGTTTGTTATTGTTGTAAAAAGCCAGGGCACATGATAGCTGATTGCCCACACAAGAAGAAGGAATCTTCAAGAAAAGAAGAAAAGAAGTCCTTCAAAGGAAAGAAGAAAGAGGAGAAGAGTTTTGTTGCCAAGAAGTCCAAGACTCTGAGTGATAGTGACACAAATGAGTCTAACTCAGATGAAGAGGCATTCTTTGGACTGATGGCTCAACCTGTTACAGAAGACCAATTTGATCAACATAGAGGAAAAGGTCTCACAAAAGACTGCTTCTACAGTCTAATGACTATGTCAGATGATGACAAAAATATTGTTCCTTTCACCGGTCAGGTATTATCTTCTACACCTCTTTCATGTTCAGAAACGGCATCTGATGCTAATGAAAACTACTATTCGGAAGAGGATTCTGAGTTGACTGCTAAGTATGAGGAAATGTTGAAGGGGTTTAATAAGTGTCGAAAGCTTGTTAAAACTCAATCAAAGGAGATTCAATCCCTAAAGATCAAGAATCAAACCTGAGAAAGGAGATTGAAGAATCTAACCTACTCAGGGATGAAATCTTATCCTTGAAGATTGCTCTCTCCGAGGCCACTTTAGCAGGCATTCAGAAGAGTGAAATTATCAATGATTTGACGAAACAGCTTGAGGCTGAAAAGAAGATCACAATGAACTTCTCTAAGCCTAAGACAGTTTTGCCTATCATAGACACTTTCACTGCTGGTTCTGGTAATAGTGGTTTGGGCCATGTTGCTGAAAAGAGCCTAAGTAAGTCAGCCAAAAGAAGAGCTGCTAAAGCAAAGGGTAAGGATCCACAGTGTGCTCCAACTTCCAAGAAGGCGATTCTTCCTACGAACACCTATGATTTTGAGAGCATTTATGGTCACTTCAGCAGACCAACCCATGTTGAGCTTGCCAAGGTGAACTCAGTCTGGACCAGACCCAGAAACTTTGGTTCTAGCTCTCTCAAGGCTCCTTATGAGGAAGTTCAATTGAAGCATCATGGACCATTCGTTCATTGATCAAATGCTAAGAAGGCACCGCAGGTCAAGCCTATTGTGCCTAAGAATTGTGTATGTTGCACCAACGAGGTTTCTACCTCCAAGGTTGCTCCTCCTGCAAAGCCACCCGTTCAAAAGGCTCAGCAGAACACAAAGAGGAGATACCATAGATTTGAATGCTGGTGTTGTGGCAAATTTGGTCATTTTTCCATAGATTGTTGGTTCAATCATATTGTGCCAAGAACTCCACGAGTTAGCAGTGCAAGACTGACCACTTGCAAAGTTAATGTTCCAAGTGGTGTTCCACTAACAAGGAACCAAGGGCCCAAAAATGTTTGGGTTCCTAAGGGGTATTGATCATGTTTGCAGGAATGTCCAAAGGCCGACGAAATTCCTATCTGGTATTTGGACAGTGGTTGCTCTCGGCATATGACCGGGAGAAGAAGATTACTTCAGGATTATGTTCCAGTTGAGAACGGGCCTAAAGTAAAGTTTGGTGGATCTGAACGAGGTATTGTCATAGGCTATGGTTCAATAACCAATGGCTCAGTTGTTTTCACACGTGTAGCTCATGTGAAAGGATTGAAATACAATCTGATTAGCATAAGCCAACTGTGTGACAAAGGCTATACCGTTGAGTTCTTTAGAGATAGATGCCTGATAAAGATGTCCGTGTCTGCGGAAACTATTTTAACAGGCTCTAGGAGTAGTGGTATATACTGTTTGGATTTTATATGTTTACAGTCTTCTACCCCAGTGTGTTTTGTTGCCAAAGATAGTGCATCTCTTTGTGACCAATGGCACAAGAGACTAGCACATATTAATTTCAAAACTATATCTATGTTATTTTCTCACAACCTGGTAAGGGATGCCCCCAAAGATAAATGCATTAAAGAAAGCCCTTGCCATGCTTGCCAAATGGGTAAGCAAACAAAGGCTAGCTTTAAGAGCATAATTGGCAATAATTCTACCAGTTGTCTTCATCTGCTGCATATGGATTTATTTGGTCCAATATCAGTTAGAAGCTTAGGTGGGAAAGCTTACACCTTGGTTATTGTTGATGACTATTCCCGGTTTGCATGGGTGTTCTTTCTAAAACTTAAGTCAGAAACCTTTCGCATATTCACTACATTTGTCAAGCTTATTCAGAATGAACTTGACTGTTCAGTGGTCAAAATCAGAAGTGACCATGGAACAGAATTTCAGTCTGGGGCCATGTCAGAGTTTTGTGAAAGTCAAGGTATCTCCCATGAGTTTTCCTCTCCACGTACTCCACAGCAAAATGGAGTAGCCGAGAGAAAGAATAGAACCCTCATAGAAGCTGGCAGGTCTATGTTGAGTGATTCTGCTCTTCCAGAATACTTCTGGGCAGAAGCTATCAACACAGCATGCCATGTGCAAAACAGAGCACTCATCAATAAGAACCATCGTAAGACCCCATATGAGATTCTAAAGGGCAGAAAACCAAAGATTTCATATTTTAGAATTTTTGGCAGTAAATGCTATGTACTTAACAATGGAAAACATCCTACAACCAAGTTTTGTGAAAAATGTTTTGAAGGTATTTTTGTAGGATATAGTAGCCATAGTAAGGCATATATGATTTTTAATAAGAAAACTCTGGTGGTAGAAGAAACAGTCCATGTTGTATTTAATGAGACGAGCCTGCTTCATAGCAACTCGTCTAGTGTGCTCATTGAAGATGCAAGTGAAAAGCTAAAGGAACTCACTATGAAAGATGGAGTAAATACCACAGATGATGCACCAAAGTTGGCAGAAGAGATCTCAGATCACTCTGAAGATGAACAAGAAGTTCATGAAGAAGAAGATGTTCTCTAGGAGTCTGAACCTCAAGTTGCTCCTGAAAATGCAAGTAACTTGGGAGTCAGATATTCAAGAGATCATCCAGCTGATCAGATTATCAGAGATCCTTCAAGAAGAGTTCTAACGAGAAGAGGTACAACTAACGAAGTTTTACATTTAAGTTTTCTTTCACAGATTGAGCCGAAGAAGTTTGAAGAAGCAAACACCGATCCATCTTGGATCCTTGCTATGGAAGAAGAGCTCAACCAATTCAAGATATGTAAAGTTTGGGAGTTAGTACCAAGACCCAAAGGACAAAATGTGATTGGAACCAAATGGGTCTACCGGAACAAGCTTGATGAAAAGGGCATCATTACAAAGAACAAAGCAAGACTGGTTGCACAAGGATACAGGCTAGAAGAAGGGATTGATTTTGATCAGACCGTTGCACCAGTAGCAAGACTTGAAGCCATCAGAATATTTCTGGCTTATGCTGCATATAAGGGCTTTAAGGTTTTCCAGATGGATGTGAAGTCAGCCTTCCTGAATGGAGACCTTAAAGAGGAAGTATATGTTGCTCAGCCTCCAGGTTTTGCAGATCCTAACTTTCCTGATCATGTATATTATTTACATAAAGCTTTGTATGGTCTCAAACAGGCACCCCGAGCCTGGTATGAGACATTGTCTAGGTTCCTTCTTGAGAACAAATTTACAAGGGGAACAATAGATAAGACATTGTTTCTTAGGGAAGTGAAAGGCGAGATTTTGCTTGTGCAAATCTATGTCGTGATATTATTTTTGGCTCTACAGATGACAAACTTTGCAAAAAGTTTTCTAACTTGATGCAAGGTAATTTTGAAATGAGCAGTATGGGAGAGCTGAAATATTTCTTAGGACTCCAGGTGCACCAATCTGAAGATGGAATTTTCATCTCTCAGATGAAGTTCACCAAAGAGCTCCTTAAGAAATTTGGAATGGAGAGTGCAACCTCTATGAGGACTCCAATGGGCTCAAGCATGTCTCTGGACAAGGATGAGAAAGGGAAACCTTTTGATGAAACCAAGTACAGAAGCATAATTGGGTCCTTGCTCTACCTTACTGCCAGTAGGCCTGATATAATGTTTTCAACATGTGTTTGTGCCAGGTATCAGGTGAACTGTAAGGAATCTCATTATGCCGCTGCAAAGAGGATTTTGAGATACCTTAAGGGTACACCAAATCTCGGCTTATGGTACCCGAGAAGCAATGACTTTGAACTAATTGGTTTTTCAGATGATGATTTTGCAGGTAGCAAAGATGATAGAAAGAGTACTTCAGGAATTTGCCAATTCTTGGGAAAAAGGCTTGTTTCATGGAGTAGCAAGAAGCAAAATTGTGTTGCAATATCAACTGCTGAATCGGAGTATATCTCTGCCGGCAGTTGCTGTGCACAACTCTTGTGGATAAAGAATCTGCTTGAGGACTATAACCTAAAGCTCATAGAAATCCCCATGTTCTGTGACTCCTCAAGTGCTATTGCCATAGCAAATAATCCAGTCTCTCACAGCTAAACAAAGCACATCGAGCTTCGCTACCACTTCATCCGGGAACATGTTGAGAGTAAGGATATAAATTTGTTATATGTCAATACTGACCAACAAATTGCAGATATTTTTACGAAGCCTCTGGACGAGACCAAGTTCAATTTCTTCAAAATGGAACTTGGAATGCTTTACAAGGAATCTTGAAGACAGGACTGTTGGAATTTCACGAAATTGCACAGGATTTCACATGTCAAAATATTTCTCTTCTCGGACACGTCTCCCGTGAAATCTTTTTATTAAATACAATTTATTGGATCGGAAGAGCCATCCGTGAAATCAGTTAGTACTGCTGTCCCTGATGCTGTTCATGACCTGGAGGGTCAAGGGAAATTTGCTGATGTAGATGAAGCTGCTATGCTAGAAGAAACCAGGAGATCACCTGCAGCATTTGTTTCTAATTTAGAAGATAATGAAGACTTGCCAGATCCTGCATATGTTCATTCTAAGAAATATGATTCAATGGAGAAGAGCAGTTTTGGTGATCAGTTGGAGTTTGCCAAGAAGATGTCTTTGGCTAAGGGGGAGATAAGTCTAAGGGGGAGAAAAGATTGAGGGGGAGCTTTCAGCTCTCATGCTTTTTCTTCCCTATCTGAAGTAGTCAGAAAGGGGGAGAGAAGTTGAAATGCAAGAGAATTCAAAGTTAGAAATGGCAAAGTTGAAAAAGCTAAGTTTTAACTCTCCTTATCTATTTGATATATATTTATTTAAGTGCAATTCAACTCAGTATATAGGTTCTGACTTCTTCAAATAGGGGGAGATTGTTGGGTATTGTAGCCACAATTACCTTGATTTGAAGAAGTGTTCCTTTGAACTAAGTTGAATTGAGTTGTATTTGATGATTTCAATTTAGTTGTGTTATGACAGGTCTTAATGCTAAGTGCACACCAAAGTCAGGTTGCAATGGATCACCAAACACAGTTCTAGACAATGTAATCCCTCATTGTGTAGAACAAAGTGTTGGTCCATGTGTAATCTCTCTATTGGGGTGTACATCATATACTCATAACTGAAGGTTTTCAAGTTTGAGGAGTGGAGCAGGTTTTCAGAAGAAAAGAAATTTTTGCTGAGTCAATTCGTCGAGATGTCTTGTGAAGTTCCGACGAATCTCGACGAATCCAGACAGAAGCCAAATTTCCAGTTTAAAGAAGAAATTTATGCAGCTAAGTCTATTCGTCGAATGTTCTCATGAACTCCCGACGAATATCGACGAACGCAGACAGAAGTCAAAAAGGCAGACTTGTGAAGGAAATGGTGCGGCTAAGTCAATTCGTCGAATGTTCTCGAGAACTCCCAACGAATTCCGACGAATGAAAACAGAAGACAGTTTTCAAGCTTTGTTCAGTATTTTTCAATGGCCAAGTCAATTCGTCGAATGTTCACGTGAAGTCTCGACGAATAACGGACAGAAGGATTTCAAATTTATGTTTCATTTTTGAAATTTAGGGTTGGCCGCCGTGTACAGTACACGTGGCGACCTCTCCTTGTTTGTCGCCCGAACCGTTGGAGGCTTCCCTATAAATAATCCTTTATTTTTAGGGCAAACCCAAGAAGAAGAAAAAAAGATTCAACCCGATTAAAAAAGAAGAAGACAGTCGTTTTTCTTTCTTGCTTGCTGAACAAGTTTCTGAGATCTACAGTGCACTGCTCAAGATTCGTTCTTCAGTGTTGCTAGAGATTTCTCAGATAAGAAGGCCTTTGATCAAGTTGCTGCTCTCTCTATTGAAGATCTTTTCGATTTAATCAAAGGGCCTACTCAGATCAGGTTTGCCGATTCTTCATTCTTCCTAACCCTTGAAGATCCAAGCTTTCACTCTAAAGGAAGAAGAAGATTTAGTATCTCCAGATCTGAAGTTAATCTCTATTGAGATTCAAGAGAAGTTTCGTTTTAAACATTATTTAATTTCTGTAGGAGTTTTTACTCCGAGTTATTTTGTAGGAGTTGTTTACTCCGAGTTGTAGGAGTTGTTTACTCTGAGTTTGTAGGAGAGGTTGTTCTCCGAGTTTGTAGGAGCCGTTGTCTCCGAGTGTAGGATTTGTTGATAAATTCGAGTTTTGGTGAAGTTGCCGACGCTAGCCCGAAGTGCTAGATAGGCGGAGCGGGAGAGAGGAGTACCCACCCTTGGGGAACCTCTATAAATCTTGTGTCTCTGTGCTGTGATTTTTTTTTGTGTTTGTGCAAAATTTTTTATTCCGTAATCGGAGTAGAGATCACCTATTCACCCCCCTCTAGGTAATTTAGGTAGACAACGATTTCTTTCACCTAGCATGCCTCTATGTATGAGTAATAATGCTTTATGTTAATCAATGAATTATACACTCACTATTTTGGTAATCTACATGTGCTCATAATCTTAGTCTTGCATGATTGTGTAGTGTAATAGTTTTAACATATTAAGTTGTATGTCTAAATTACCTACACCATCTTTTAAAAATAAATTTCATGCACAATATAGAAGTGTTGTTTCAATAATATAGATGTTTGCAACAGCAAGTGAATTCGGAGATCTTTGGCCCAAAATAATAATCTGAAATAAAAAGCCAAAGATAACTCCACCAAGCACTACTCACCCTCCTGATAAATCTTAATGAGCATTGTGAGGTTGAGCACCTTGGAATGAATTGTAAAGTGTCTTGTGCGACCACATTCATCTTTTATCACTTCTATTTGTACACCGGATCACTAAGAATAAAATCTTATAAAAAATGCTTATGTGATCCCCCAAGCACTACTTCGCTCTATGATAAGTCTTAATGAGCATTGTGTGGGCAAAGCACCTTGGTTGTTGTACTCATTTTTTGTGTCTTGAAACTTTATTCTAGATTTGATGTGTGAAAGTAATTATAAGATTGCATCCTTAATATTGTTGTCACTATTCCATTATATATGTTATGTGTTTTGATTATTTCACTTGTATACTTTTATCAAAACACCTTATGCACACATCATTGTTTTTCATAAAGCTTCCACTCATGAGAATTGGATCCTAATGCAAACATTACATAATTCTCTAAAAACTCAAGTAAAAGCACTAGATTGCAATGCATGAGTTCTACAATGTTTTCTTTACTTGAAATACGATTGGTTACATTGTAGTTATTATCTTTTTGAATTTGTTAAATCATGCTTGCCTATTAGTTATGAAAATTTTCAAAGTTAAAATGCTCAAATGTGAAGAGTCTAGACATATTGTTGGAATGGTCAAACTATAACAAAAACACTACTCTTATTTGTTTTATTTTTGTTTTTCTGCATTTCTCTATCGAATCATGTATTCTTATATCATGTGTTTTCATGCTTATATCAAGTCTTAAATATCAAAATTCCTTTTTTTAACAAATGGTAGACTTGCTTGGTAAAATTTATATTGGTTATTCTAACACATATACCACTCTTATGCTAAAAACCCTGATCTATTTTAATAAAAAATTGTATGCTAAAAACACTCCTCTAAACATGAAAATATTGTAATACCAATAACTCTTATTCATTAATTGATTTCAAAATAGCTATGTGAGTTGTTTGTTTAAAAAAAATCAAATAATAATATAAATCCATAGGGTATGTACTCATCATTAGATTTAAAACACTTAAATGTTTCTAATAATTATTATCCATGACTTCATATCTCACCATAGCGGGGGTGTAGAGTTGTAGACATTAGATAACCATATCTCTAGTCATGTCTTGTCCATAACCGGGGAGGGTTCCAGTGGGGCCTTGCGAGGAACTGGGGGAAAGAGTGCTAGATTAAGTTTTTGTCTAGTGTTTGCATATGGGACTAACACCCCAACCTATGGCATGTATGCAACTCCTCATGCCCATCTGTTACCTAGTACAAGGCTAGGGTGTAGACATATTGTCTGGGTAGATTGGTTACTTAGAAAACATTACCTTTTTGTTTATGTTTAAAACTCTTATAAAGCAAGTTATTACATTCCTGTGGTATAATATTTGAATGATGTTCTTTCACGCTTATCATATATTTTTCCACTGTGCTACTCTCTCCCTTAGCTCGATCATGACTTACTTTTTGTTTACACAAAACTCTTATTCCTCTCTTAGTTATGTCCCAACTTTTGTCTTTTTTATTCTAGTTTTGTTTCACTCCACCCTCTTTTGCTAATAATAAAGGGGGAGAATAAAATTCTAAATCATATTGATTAACATAGTAGGATTCACTAGATTAAGGGGGAGCGTGTATCTAGTTTATGGGAGTATACACTAAGGGGGAGCATTTTTGTAGGGGGCACTTTTAAATGAATTTTTTAAATGATCTAAAATTCTTATCATTATCTTATAATTACTGAGTGTCATATATCTTTATAAAAACACAAATTCTTTACATATGAATCTGATTTATCTCTATTGGATTTGTTATTATCAAAAGGGGGAGATTGTTGGAACATTTTTTTCCACATCCCTTTGATTTGAGAATAACAAATCCTACTTGTATTTGATCTTGTTTCCATTGTGTTTTTAGCATGCAGGTTTGGACAGTTATGACACCAGATTGCTGAAACAATGGTCTGGCACTAAACACAAGCCGAAGGATTGAAAGCTGCTTAACGCCAGGCATTAAGATTAATGTTGGGCGTTAGCTCTAAATGAAAAGCTGCGTACGAAGAACTTGCGGTCAATGAAATTAAAGCTGCATTCGACGAACTTGCGATCGATGAAATGAAACTGTTGAGAATGGAAGCTGCGTTCGACGAAATAGTAACTGCGTTTGACGCTCTGGCGTTCGACGAAATTGCGGTCGACGAAAGAAGAAGCCCGTTCGACAAAATGTGTTCGACGAAATTATCTATTCGACGAATTGTGGTGCAAGCTGATTAAAGATGAAACTCAACACCTGGCGTTAGAGGTTAACGCTGGGCGCTATCCATTCGACGAAAATGGCATTCGACGAAATGGTGGTCGACGAAAGGCGAAGATGGCGTGCCGTCTGATTAAAGAAAGAATCTCAACGCCAGGCGTTAGTCTTAACGTTGGGTGCTATCTAGTCGTCGAATTTGGCAAGGAGAAAGCAGTCGTGATTGGAGGGGGAACTTTAGGAATGATTTGCCCAACGCCCCCGCGTTAGCCTTAACGCCAGCGTTAGTATTTCCTAAAATAAAACATTTCCTAAAGTGCAGAATCTCTTTCCTCTTCTGAAGATCCGAGCCATCAATATGTTGCTATACATGGTCAATGCCAGGTGTTAGCACTTAACGCCGTCGTTAGCTCAAAGTCTATAAATTGGATGATTTCGACGTCTCTGTAAACTGATTGCCAAGAGCCCTATTCCAGCACTTCAGAAACTTTGTGAGGGCCGTATTTCCAGACAAGCACATCTCCCGCTCATATTTCAAAAGGAGGAATCAAAGGAGACTTGGATCAACACGCTATCTCAACGCGAAGATCGCACGCTTGGACTTCAACGATCATCAGCGATTCTTCGGCGTCTCCTTCAGATTACCTCATAGGGAGTTTTATATTTGTATTTTGTATTTGTCCTTTATTTCATCTTTGTAATCGGTTCGTGAATTCGCCACACGGTGACTAGGTCTAGGTAGGACTTAGGGAGGAATTCACCTCGTGTTGGCGACTAGGTCTAGGGAGTAGATCTAGGGGGTGCTCGAGGCCTTTCTGATGATAGATTAGCTAGACCGGCTTGAGGTCGTATCTGGGGAGAGATCAGCTAAAGCCAACCGGTTCGTGGGGATACGAGTCGATATAGAAAACGAAAATAGTCTTTCATTATTCGCTTTGATTTCTAGTGTCATTGAAATCAAATTTTGTAATCAAGTTTATTAATGATAATCATGCCTTTTCATGTTGAATAAAATTGATTTCATTATTCCAATCTATTTACTCTTGATTCAACTTACTTCAACATAATATATCAAAAGTTTTCTATTAAAGTTTAAAGTTTTTAAAACCCTTATTCACCCCCCCCCTCTAAGGGCGCCTCAAGATCCAACAAAAATCTTTATCTTTTACCCCCTTCATCCTCGCACAATCTATAAATTAACTAATTTTCAAACTCAGTACCATGATCACTTCTGATCTTAGCAACCTGAGTATTGAATTCAGATTGAATCTGTCTAATGAATCTTGAGAGGGTCTTGAAGGTGCCTAACATAGATTTTAGAAAGAACACCCAGCTGAATCTAGAAAAATCATCTACAATGACTAATGTATAGGACTTGCCTGCTAAGCATTGAGTGGAGATAGGACCAAACAGGTCCATATGCAACAGATAGAGTGTTCTAGAGAATCATTCTTACCAATTAATTTGAATGAAGACTTGGTTTACTTTCCTAGTTGGCTGGCTCTACAAGGATGGTCTTTCTTAAACTTACTAATCAGTAAGGCTCTAACTAGATTAAGCTTGGATAGCTTAGTAGTTGTTTTATGATTAAGATGACTAAGTCTCTTACGCCACAATTCATTGTTTTCTAGATGAGAGTTAAACAGACAAACTTCTGAATTAGCATACTCAAAATCTACAACATAGACTTTACCCTTTCTAAGTCCAGTCAATACAATTTGGTTAGTTATAGAGTTTACTATATGATATAAGGACTTACTGAATACAACTTTGTATTCACCATCTCATAATTGACTAATACTAATTAGATTATGTTGAAGACCTTAAACATAGGCTACCCTAGAGAAGGAGATTTCCCCAATCCAGAGCACACCATATTCATTGGTCTGACCAGAGTGGGAGTTCCCAAAGATTACGCTAGGGCCTTCCTTGGCCTTTAAGTTTTCCAGCACCTCTTTTCCTCCAGTCATATGCATGGAGCATCCACTGTCCAGATACTACTACTGGTTTGTGGTAGAACAATCTCCTTTCTACATATGAAATTAAACATTAGTATAGACCCTCACTTGCTGGGGTCTCTTCCTTCTATCATCATATGGAGTTATTGATGCGTATTCGACAAGTGCACCGGTCGCTGTCAAGTAATAAATTTGGGAATCGCTTCCCCTAATATCGTCTCTCAAGGAATGCAAGTTCTGGTGAACGAAACACAGGGTGAATCGATTGTTATACGAGCGAAGAAAATAACAACAAGGACTTTGTGATTGTTTTCCCAAGCTAGTGCGGAAAAGAGAGATGCGGGTCAAAACTCCGCTTCACAAGGCGGGATGGATGCAACGGCCGCGATGTCGTGCTTCGGGAGGCGCGTGGACGGAAAGTAACTGTGATGGGTGAGGGTCTCACACACCTCTTCTCCAAGCATCACCACTAGCATTTGCTAGGGCTTCACACACAACAAACTCAGAAAATCACAATAGGGAAAATGCTATTCTCACACCACCTCATCATTGCACATGAACATCATAAAAGATCTATGACATTAAGATAATCAATAGTTCATTACAACAACACAAAGAAAACACAAGCATCAAGTTTAGAGAGGACCAATAGGAAGATGTCACCGCATCTTGGGTTCTCGGCCGGAATGAGAGGTTGTCGGGCTCTCTCCGGGCTCGGCCCTCAGATGGAGTGCGGACTCGATTGAGGCTGTCACCGCTCCAACGACCTACAACACTTTTATGGATTGCCATGACGAGGAATGCTTGAACACTTGGTGGAGAATGCTTGCTAACGCTCCCGAATGGAAGAATGGTGGTGGAAATCGCCGGAAAATGGTCTCCTTGGTGGTGGAGGTGAAGGAGAAGCCTTCAGACCTCAGAAACAGCGGGAAGGACCTGATTTCCCGCTCCCTAGAGGGCTCTCTCGTTGACTGCAGCTTATCCTACTTTATATACTAAACAGGCAAAAAAATGGTCACGCACGGTCGAACGCACGATCGTGCGTGAACCGTGCATTAATAAATGATAAATTCTGACTTGAGGGAGACGCTACGCCGCCCGTGCATTTTACTCACTAATGGGCAAATCCGCTCGTGCGTAAAAACGTACGGGTAAATTCAAAATGACTAAAAACAGGAGGAAACTGGTCGACCGTGAGTTTACTCATGCACGGGCAAATCCGCCCGTGTGTAAAAACGCACGACTAAACTCAGATTGTCCGTTTTCTGCCCAGATACAGACGCACGATCGCAACCGTCCGTGCGTTAAGGAAACGCACAACCGTGCGATATGCACAGGCATAAATTTTGGGGGAAAACGGGACAATCCAGCCACCTGCACATAAGACATACCAGCTGGGAATACACCTCCAGCACCAAATAAACACAGAAAAAGGATTGGGGAGCACCATGTGCTTACCCCCAATAACAAGGAGCGCAAATGCACACCGAAATGGCCTAAGAGTGCACCTTGCAGGGATTTACAAATATGATCGTAAATATGCCTAAAGTGTGGTGCATCGACTAGAAATACGACCCAGATGAGTCCATAAACGTGTATATAAATGAGACTCATCACACCCCCAGACTTACTCATTTGCACGTCTCGGGCAAACACTCAATCCTATGGTAGAAAAATGAACGTTAAAGAAGCAACTTCGTATGCAAAACACGATGGGAAGTAAAGAAATAACGAGCGCAAAAATAAAGTAGAACAGATTTTAAAACAAAGACTATATTTTAAGAACTTCTACAAGTGTAAAATACAAAATACTACTACACTGAGGTGAATCACTGGTGAATCGAACAGTCGCACCCTAGGGAAAATAGCGTGAACTGCTGAGGTGAGCGTTGCTCAAATTGGATCTCAAGGAAGAGCTCTCCAAGAAATCCATCAAGGTTGGTGATCATAGGCTTGCCCTTTTGCACCTTCTCCACTGCATGAGACGATCTTATCAAGAATCAGTAGGGCTTTTATGCTAGACTTAAGGCTTGGGTTGGGGTACGACAATGAAGTAGAAGAATGTAGGCTAAACGCACTCATCCTTCGGTAAATAAACAAATTTCAACCTCAACATCTTCACCTTGAAGCACACTCCCCCAGACTTCATTGAAGCACTATGGTGTGCGCAAGACTACCACACTTGTGGTTCGATTCTTTTTTAGAGTTCTTTTACTTTTTTTCTAGATCCATAGAAACATAAGTTAGGATTAATCAAAATTTTAACTCATTCTCAATTTTTTTGCGCGCACACACCACATCACACATCCAAATTTTTTTTTAATTCTCCACATCGCACAATCATCATAAATATGTATAAATTTCAAAGCTTGACTCTAGTGCATTTTAGGTTAGGATACGAGGCCTTGGTGAAAGTTTAGTAGAGTTTAACCAATAGGAGAGGTACGGCTCAACGAGGCTAGCAAAGGATGACGTTAGGTTGGGAAATCAAAGCTCAACCGGACCAAATGGATTGCCTACGTCATGCTCCCAACAAGATCATTCAACGCACTCGTTTTGAAAATAGCTTGAGGCAAGTTCTTAACCACCGAGCGAGGTCTCCTCTCCTTCCAATTCAAACAACACGAGGCTAACATCTCTTCTACACTCGACCTAGGGCTACCGCTAGATTCACCAAATTCACTATTCGTGTAGAATATTTTATAGTTACACTACAGAAGTAAATAAAACTATAATTTTGTAATAAAAACTACTCTACATGAATTTTTAAGCCACGTGAGCGCTCTAGTAGTAGCACCGCACGGGTCACATCTTGTTCTGCCACACAATCCTAAATCAACAAACAAGCTTCTAAACATACAAATTAAGCGCTTACACGATAAATGCGCAAGGATAACAATAAAACACATGTGGTGTCTGTTATGCAATGAGACAATACAATTGAAAATTCCTAACTCAGCACATTCTAACATGCTATGCAAAGTGTGTGCACATGCATAGCTCGCTCTCCCCCTAGACTTGATCAAAACGAAATAAAATAGACAATTCAGGAGTAGGGAAAATAGGGGTAGAGAGGACCTATGCTCACAAAAGAGCATGCCCGAAGTGCGGTAGTTCCTTCTTTAAATTTTTCTCCTTCCGCATCCACCAAGCGAGAGCTAGCATAAATGGGTCCGCCAAAAATGTCGCCATACCTGTAATGTTAGCACCAAAGCAAAAGCAAACAGAACATAATAGAAATTAAAGCAAGCAAGCGGAACCGGGTGGTTCCCATGGGTTGTCTCCCAAGAAGCCCTTTTGTTTAACATCCTTAAAGGTGGACCAAAAACCTGTATTAAGCAGTTTATAAAGTCTAGGAATACGCAAAAGTTAATAAATCCTAATTATTGATACAAGCTCAAAATAAATCAGCTATAAGCTGATTTGAAGTAGTAACAACTGATGAAAGAAAAAGGTCCAAGGACCTGGTAGTAGGGGTGGAAATTAAGTAGGATGCTCACCCTCCAACCACAAATCTCCTCCTTTTTCGCTCTCTTCTTCTCCTCCAGTATTATGTCTTCAAAGAAGAACCGCTTGCCCCCTTGTAACCAATCCTCAAAGGGAAGCACCAACCATGATGAGGAAACAAGATGTTTCTTCACAGTACCTTCCTCATCCCGCCAGGCTTTCAGCTCCTCCATGCATAAGGTCTGGTCAACCGGAGGAGGGGCATCCTGCATCCTTGTACATAAAGAAAGGGGGTCAGGAAATAAATTGGAAGAAAAACTAAAAGAAATCTCATCTACGGGGATAATCCCGGCTTCATCCCCCATAGTGTGTGGCAATGACAAGCTGATGATATCATCGAAGATTTCACTAGACTCAATAGCGCACGCAATGGCTTACTCTATCACTTGGACTTCCTCGCACTGGACCGAAATGTTTGTTTTAGCACAATCGAGACGGTCCTCCTTCATGAGAGTGGGCACGACACCGCGCAGGTCTGCAACATCCTGCAAATTACCCTCAATGACAATATCAGAAATAGATGTAGATTCGTGTGTAGTGGGAGAATACATGCCACTTGAGAGTTCGGGCTCACTCTCCACACAAGGGCACAAATCCACGCAAAGTGGTACGTGAACCGAAGAGGTATGGGGGGTCGCATTAGAAACAGAGTCATGAGGGGCACTAATGCACGTGTCGATTCCAGAAACTTCAAGCAGTGAAGGTGGAAGGGACTCGTAACCAGAGGAAGGAGCTGTGTTTGCCGAATTCGAGGATTGGACGATCCGGATATCCGGCTCATTGTCATCCGCCAATTGGCGAAGATAATCCGCACAGTCCTTCAAGGAATGCTTTCTACTTTTGCAAAATAAACACTGCTTTATTGGCTTTGCCGGCACCCAAGGTGCGGTAGCCGTGTAATTGTGTGACATCGGAGGCGCAGTAGAGGAGCCCAAAGATTTTTGGGACCCGTACGGTTTCTGAACAACACCATACTCTTTGGGACACCTATCACTAGCATGGGATGTGTCCCCACACCAACGATATCGGATATTCAATTGTGCCCACATGATATAGAAGAAGAAAATAGCATGAAAAAGAGTAAATTAAAAAGAATAAATGACCCAATCGAAAACAATCGATTCACAACCAAAATATCATCACGCCTGCATTCCCCGACAACGGTGCCAATAACTTGATGCGTATTCGGCAAGTGCACCGGTCGCTGTCAAGTAATAAATTCTGGAATCGCTTCCCCGAATATCGTCTCTCAAGGAATGCAGGTTCTGGTGAATGAAACGCGTGGTGAATCGATTGTTATACGAGCGAAGAAAATAACAACAAGGACTTTGTGATTGGTTTCCTAAGCTAGCGCGGAAAAGAGAGATGCGGGTCAAAACTCTGCTTCACAAGTCGGGATGGATGCAACAGTCGCGATGCCATGCTTCGGGAGGTGTGTGGACGGAAAGTAACTGTGACGGGTGAGGGTCGCACACACCTCTTCTCCAAGCATCACCACTAGCAATTGCTAGGGCTTCACACACAACAAACTCAGAAAATCACAACAAGGAAAATGCTATTCTCACACCACCGCATCATTGCACATGAACATCATAAAAGATCTATGACATTAAGCTAATAAATAGTTCATCATAACAACACAAAGAAAACACAAGCATCAAGTTTAGAGAGGACCAATAGGAAGATGTCACCGCATCTTGGGTTCTCGGTCGTAATGAGAGGTTGTCGGGCTCTCTCCGGGCTCGGTCCTCAGATGGTGTGCGGACTCGATGGAGGCTGTCACCACTCCAATGACCTATAACACTTCTATGGCTTCCCACGACGAGGAATGCTTGAACACTTGGTGGAGAATGCTTGCTAACGCTCCCGAATGGAAGAATGGAGGTGGAAATTGCCGGTAAATGGTCTCCTTGGTGGCGGAGGTGAAGGAGAAGCCTTCAGACCTCAGAAACGACGGGAAGGACCTGTGTTCCCGCTCCCCGGAGGGCTCTCTCATTGACTGCGGCTTATCCTGCTTTATATACTAAACATGCAGAATAATGGTCACGCACGGTCGAACGCACGACCGTGCGTGAAC
This sequence comes from Dactylorhiza incarnata, assembly GCA_033032865.1. NCBI lineage: Eukaryota > Viridiplantae > Streptophyta > Magnoliopsida > Asparagales > Orchidaceae > Dactylorhiza > Dactylorhiza incarnata. Next base: position 8,817,948 of record JAWHQI010000009.1, on the reverse strand, counting down.
CGTGCATTATTAAATGATAAATTCTGACTTGAGGGAGACGCTGTGTCGCCCATGCATTTTACTCACTCACGGGCAAATCCGCTCGCGCGTCAAAATACACGGGTAAATTCAGAATGACTAAAAACAGACGGAAACAGGTCGACCGTGCGTTTTACTCACGCACGGGCAAATCCGCCCGTGCGTAAACACGCACGACTAAACTGAGATTGTCCGTTTTCTGCCCAGATACAGACGCATGATCGCAACCGTCCATGGGTCAAGGAAACGCACGACCGTGCGATGTGCACAGACATAAATTTTGGGGGGAAATGGGATGATTCGGCCACCTACACATAAGACATACCAGCTGGGAATACACCTCCAGCACCAAATAAACACAGAAAAAGGATTAGGGAGCACCATGTGCTTACCCCCAATAATAAAGAGCGCAAATGCACACCGAAACGGCCTAAGAGTGCACCTAGCAGGGAATAACAAATTTGATCGTAAATATGCCTAAAGTGTGGTGCATCGAGTAGAAATACGGCCCAGATGAGTCCATAAATGTGTATATAAATGGGACTCATCAGTTATGCAAGAATAAGTTGGTCTTTCAGTATACCCCCATAAGGTGAAGAAGTGTTGATTTATTATGCCAACAATATTTGGCTTTGTGCCTAATTTTAGAACAACAAAAACATCTAGGAATATAAGTAGAAATAAAAGAGACGTCTAGATGTTTGAAAATTAATTATTGGGAACTTGCGTCGAGATGAAATTGACATATCTTTAAAGTTTCGTCGAGTAGAATTTGACATGTGTGCATAGTTACATCGATAGTAAGTCGATGCAGAATATTGGTTGCGTTGAGTAGAATTCAATGCACCCTCATACTTGCTTCGAGTTGATGTCCACGCATATGCAGAACTCCGTTGAGTTGCATTCGATGCATTTTTAAAACTGCGTTGAGTTTTATTCGACAAATAATTCCTTTTATTAAGAATTTTATAATTTTTAATTAGATTTTCTAAGGGGTGCTTACCTAGAATTTCTGTTTGATCAGTTGTATCTACCCTATTGTACACAGTGATTTCATTAGGGTTGTTATTCAATTCTTTACATGATTCTAGGTTATTATTAGTTTGTTTTACAGTAGGACTAATGAACACTATAGGGTTTTCCCAGGCAGGTTTGCTAGGGATTCTTGTGCTGGTGGATGGATCTGCTCCTAGACCAAGGTGTTTAAATCTCATGGAGAGATTTTGTGTAATATCTTTAAGCTTTTGACTCCTCCCATTGAGTGAGACTTCAAAGGCTTTTGCCTTTGTAAGCTCTTCTTTTATGTTAGAGTTGTTAGTATTTAGTGTATCTATTTCTATTTCTTTCCTATACATCTGATTTCTTAATTCATAATTGACTGAATACAGATTGTTCTTTTTGACGGTTAATATAATCTTGACAAAAATCTTTAAGACAGTCTTTAAAATTTTCTGAAGAGAAATCAAATTCATCAAATATAGTTACCTGATTTTCTTTAGTAGAATCTTCTAAAGCCATTAAACAGTCTTCTTCAGCTGCATTCTCTTCATCACTGTCAGATGAAGAGGAACTTGACTCAAGCTCTGAGTCACTCCAGGTTTCAGTAATGAAACCTTTCCCCCTTTTCTTATCCTTCTTCCTGAATGATTTCTTCTTGTACTCCTTATTGCTGCTTTTGTCCCTCTATTCCTTGGGACATTCAGGGGCAATATGCCCTGAAAAGCAGATTATTTCCTGCTTTGGAGTTTTGTCAGACCTTGGTTTGCTTGAACTCCTCTCCTTTCTTCTGGAATCTTCTGCCTTAACCCATCTTTTGAATATTCTGGCCAAGAGATTGAACATCTCTTCCTCAGAAGTGGAGGGTTCTCCTTCACCAGCCTTTAGAGCAATTGTCCTTTCCTTGGGAGTTGAGAGTTTCTTCTTGGCTTATATCTCAGCCCTGCTCTTTAGTAGGAGCTCATAGGACTTGAGATTGCCTAACAGAGCATCTGTGGATATTTCTTTGTGTCATCTGGACCCTCTAATAGCCTAGATCCTTGAGTCCCATGTGCTTGGGAAGCACATGAGGAGCTTATCATTAATTTATGTCAGAGAAATTTCCTTGTTTAGTCCCTTCAGCTCATTTATAATGGTGCTGAATTTCTCATGCATCTCAGCCACACTTTCTTCAGCCTTCTTCTAAAAGTTCTCATCTTGGGATATGAGAAGGGACTTCTTGTCCTTTTTTCATCAGAGCTGCCTTCTACCAATCTGGATAGAGATTCCCAGATCTCTTTTGGTGAGTTATAGTCAGCCACTTTTGGGAGGATGTCATCTGACATGGTGGATACCAGGATGCTCATTTCCTTAGCATCACATGCCTTCATCTTCTTCTCAGCATCAGTCCACTTTGCTATAGGGACTATTTCTTGAGTCACCATCTCACTTGCATCTTTTCTTAATGGGAGTGGGGGACTTGAGACAATAACATCGAAAATTTCTTCATCAATAGAGTTCATGTAAAGTTATATTCTGGCCTTCTAGAGTGTAAACTTATTCAGGTTACACACTGGTGGTCTGATTGATGCATAGTCCATAGAACTCATTTTTCTAAAAATAGTTTAAATTATAAAATCTAGAGTGAGAGGATCTTTTGATCAAGATATTAACCTTTTTATGATCAACATATCTCTGATACCAATTGAAAGTGCACAGTGTAACCTCTGAGTATTCTATAGAGGGTGGGGGGGGTGAATAGAGATTAAAAATATTTACACTAAAAATGCACACACTAAAAAAATTCTAATGACTATGCAATCAAAAAACACTGAGACTTTTGATAAGAAGACTCTTAGTGTTAAAATTTTGATTTGAATCGTTTAGGAGTAAGTAGGTGTTGCATCAACTGAGTTATAGACAAACAACCACAATGCCACACAACAACACAATAGACTTTATTGAATCACAAAAAACTTCATAACATTTCGAGACATACATGGCGAGACATGATTCATAAGAATCACGAAGGAGAGAAGAACAAAACACACCAAATAAGAAATCTGGCGACCTGACAAGCAGAGATTGCACAGACCGCTACACTCCAGAGACCGCCCAGCTTGTCCTGAGACCGCACGAACAGAAAACAGACAAGATGCCTGCACTGCAAGATCGCCACCTCAAACCGCACGAACTGGAGCTTATTGAATTGAACAGAGAACAGAAGTTGTTGCCAGACCGCAACTCAGATCGCCTAACCACAGAAGGTCGCCTGATCTCTGAGCTCACTACGAACAGCACAAGAATAACATAAACCAGTTCGCAGACAAGCCGCTGCTGAACTGTTTATTCAAGCCACTGGGAAATCACCAAGGAAGGAGACCGCAACCTGCTGACCGCAAACCTGTGAACACAACAAACATTTAACTCGCTTCCGAGACCGCCCGAGCTCAAAGTTGAGACCGTGCTAAACAACCCAGGCTCTAGTTCTTACAGTTCTCATTATGAATGACGGGCCCTGCACCCCTATTTATAGGCGAGATGACAGATGTCGCCACCGCCGCAATAGAGGTATAATCACCACCCATCAGATCGCGAGCGGTCTCACATAGCAGACCGCGCGCTCACAACACTTGGACAACTTCCTGTCCAAGACCGCAAATCAGCAGCACACCGCCAGAGCCAGACCGGCAGAGCCAGACCGGCAGAGCAACAGCGCAGAGACCGCACGGTCTTTAGGGCCACCAATATGTAGACCGCTGGCCACCTTCCACTTCACTTCAATAATTTCAACTCTTAGAACCACTGTGTCTTTTGGTAAGGAGACTCTTAGAACAACCTACTGAGTCTTTTGATAAGGAGACTCTTAGAACCAAAGACTTATTATATTGATAAGGAGACTCTTAGAACCAATCTTGATCTTTTGATAAGGAGATCTTGAACCACTGAATCCTTTGAAGAGGAATTCTAAGAACCTTTTACACAAGTTACAATAGAAAGAGAAAAGTAAGAAAGATGAAGAAATTAAGATATTTCTTCTTTTTGAATCCTCCTGCAGATATCACTGAGGATTTTATCACTTGGTGTTCTTCAGGATCTGTTCAGAATGAACCCTTGCTTGAGGTAGAAAAGAATGCAAAGGTTATGAGCTTATGATCTTGATTATCTCTGTGTTCTTGATGGTTTCTTGCAATGAGAGAAGAAGAAGAAGAGGCAGTAGCCTTTTTGTTTTCATGTACAGTGATGTTCTCTTCTTCTATCTGTAATTGAGCTTGAGGAGAAAGTAGAAGACTTGATAGAATAGCTTGATTTATTATATTATCTTTCTTCCTTTGTGTTATTATTCTCTGTCGAATAGTGTTTGAATTTGTTTCATCTTCTGTACTATGCTCAGAAGGAATGTCCACTGAATAATAAGTATTTATTTCCATTTCTGTTCATGACCCGTCAATCTGAATTTGAATAACTTCCAAGAATGTCATTGTTGTCTCTCTGGAGTACTCCATTCCATTCTTTGCAATAAACAAACTGTTAGAATTTGAATTACATCCTTGGATAGCTTCTGAAAAAATATCAGAAAAGGATACAAAAGTATTCTATTTCTGGGCCTGTATTTGACGTAGCGACGAATACATTTGCCTTCTAGTCAATGCACCTCCGAGTTCTAATAGAAGCTGCTTTGAATTCCTCTTCATCTTTGAACTGATATCAGATATCGACGTTGCGTCGAATCCTTATCGACGTATCCATCGAGTTGAAGACTTGGACTTTGAACTTCATCTTCCGCATCAAATTCAAGTTGAAGTTACGTCGACTTCTGATATTGCTTTGACAGGCTCTGTCTTCTGCGTCGAGACATCTAGACATTGCGTCGACTTCCACTTATACTTCGATTTAAGTATGGGTTACTTTTACTTGTATTCGATGTTTCTTTGACTTCTGTCGAAGTTGTGTCAACATCTATTCAACGCAAGTTTAACTCAACTGAATTTAATGCTTAATTTGTATTGGTCTTGACCCTCTAGTGTGAGTGAGATATCCTAGGACATCTAATGACCAACTTAACCTTTCTATACAACATGGGTAATGCATCCTAGATTATGAAATCACTTGTAGATAATTTGTATTATAAATCAAAGGGTATTTTTCCCAATAGCCGGCTGATGCAGGACGTCGGGGCCCCGACCGCACCCCGTGGCATCACACCAGCTAGCAGACCATGGCCAAACATGTCTACCAGTAGGACTGCAGCCCAGGCACACCAATGTTGGATCGGTCGGTGCCCTTGGAGGGGGGTGAATAAGGGTTTTCAAAAACTTTAGATTATATTTAAAAAACTTTGAATTATTGCAAGATTAAAGACACGAAATAAGTTAAGTAAAACAAAAAGAGAGACAAGCTTTATTAATGATAAATAAGTTTTACAAAACTTGATCTCGATGACGCTAGAGATCGGAGGCGAATAGTAAAAAAGCTCTTTTTGTTTTCTATCCCGACTCGCTTCCCCGCGAACCGGTGGCCCTAGCCTTATCCTCCCCGGATTTGGCCTCAAGCCGCTCTAGCCAATCCTTCCCCTGATGTGGCCTCGAGCACCCCCTAGAACTAGCCTAGATCTAGTCGCCAACACGAGGCGAATTTCAGCCCTAAGTCTACCCCAGACCTAGTCGCCAACATGAGGCGATTTCACTACCGTTTACAATGAAAGATAAATAAAATAATAAAACTTCCCTTAAGATGAACTTCTGAAGATGGAGGCGAAGATCCGCTGTAGAATCAGTGTTTGTCGAAGCGGACTTCATTTGGATTCGGCGTGATGGAATTCTCCTTCAGAAATTGGCAGAGCTTCGCTGGGACCTCAAATTTCGGCTAAAACAAGCCTCTGGAATTCTAGTACTCTCTCTCTGAGGTGTATGCAATAGGTGTCCGAAAACAAGAGGAGAGGGGGTCCTTTTATAGCCCAAGCGCTACCGCCGGCGCTAGCGCTACCGCCGGCGCTAGCGCTACCGCCGGCGCTAGCCCGGATTAGGAAAGATTTTGCGCGGCAGGATCTCCCATCCGCGGCAACATTTTGCTTTATGCCTTTTGTGCGCCATGCTACCGCCAGCGCTAGTAGCTACCGCCGGGCGCTAGCTCTTTTTAAAAACACTGCCGAAATCGCGCTAATCATCGCTAGCGCCGGGCGCTATCGCTACCGTCGGCGCTAGTGAGCCTGTTCGAATTTTGGCCTCAATTTTGGGGGCAATCATCAAGAGTACTCCTTGAGTCATATGGACTATGTTAACCTGCACACTTGAACACACAAGATCAAATACACATAGGATTTGTTATTCTCAAACCTAGGAGATGCGGAAGACCATGTTCCAACAAACTCCCCCTTTTGATAATAACAAATCCATTAATGATAAATTAAAGCATTAATAAATAAGCATCATGAAACTCTACTTGTGTGTCTGTGAGAGTGATGACTTAAGATAATTATTGATTTTAGCATTTAGAATTACTCCCCCTAAATACATGCTCCCCCTAAGTGAGTGCTCCCCTAATATGTAAGCTATCATCTGAATTTGTCATGTCGGGTTTATGATAGCGGGTTATATTTATCATGTTAGTTCTCCCCTTTGTTATTAGCAAAAGTGGGTAGGGAAACAAAGCACCGAAGAATTTGTAAATTGAAGAGAAGGCATGATCGAGCTTTTTAAGTAAATGATAAGGAGTTATAGAATTGTTTTTCATTAAATTGAACAGAGTTATGAGCATTACAAAATTTTCAGAGTTTGTAGCATAAAAGATTTTTATGTTTGAAGTAACCAATAAAAAGTGTTCCAAGTAAATCTATCACGTAAGAAAGATAGGAATTTTGAAGAATAAGTGTTGATGCAAAGAATACAAGATATTAAGTAAGCATGAAAGCGCAAGGTAAAACACTTATATAGTTAAGATGCGGAAGACTTATAGCAATACAAACAACATCAAATAGTAATGATAATCCAAAAAAATATGAGTTAAAGTTCACAAAAGATGATGTTTTTGTAAATCATTTTGCCGTTAGATCTTAAAATTTGATAATAACCAAGCATGAAATAATGTTTATCAAAAAGAGATTACCACAATGTTACTTTAAATCATAATTTCAAAACCATACAAAACATTGTAGAACACATGCTAGGTTATCTAGTGCATTTTATAAATAACAAGTAATATAGAATTAGCATTAGGATCCAATACTCATGAGAAGAAGTGTTATGGAAGATAATGATGTGCACATAAGTGTATTTTTGAGTAATGTAGACAAATGTTTTAATCAAAAATACAAGATATATGTAAAGTACGAGCACAAAAAAAACACAAATAAGATTACTTCCACACACTTTAATGCACAATAAAAAAGTACAACTACCAAGGTGCTCTGCACACACAATGCTCATCAAGACTTATCAGGGTGCAAAGTAGTGCTTGGGGGATCACATATTTAAATTTAATATTGAAACTAGTGATCCGGTGTACTAAAGAGTAAGTGGTTTTTCTTATTTTTGAAAGAAAGATTTGATTTGCACAAGACACTTTACTATTCTTTCCAAGGTGCTCAACCTCACAATGCTTGTTAAGACTTATTAGGAGGTTCAAGTAGTGCTTGGTGGAGTTATCTTTGTCATTTATTTTATAATTTTGTTTTGTACAAAGTTCTCCGAAAACACTTGTTTTGCAAATCAATAGAATTTATGAAAAACATAACCACTTATCTTAATTTTTAAGAGTGCAAAATAAGAAGTGTTGGTCAGATACTTGTGCAATTTTAATTTATTTATACTAATACAAAACATACACAAGCATTCTTAGATTAAATATATATGTAGACAATGCCAAAAAATAGTGGGTGAATAAATATCATTATCAAACATAAAGCATTTCTCATACTTAGAGGCATGCTAAGCTTGATCCTACACAACTTTTAAACTATAATTGTTGCACATTTGAATCGATATATCAAAGCATGAAGAAAGACAATGTCCAAAGTAGTTTGAAAAGATAAATTGCAACAATGTAGAGTTTCTAAAGAATAGATTAAATCATGCTTGATTTTTCATAAAAAAATCATACAGTTTTTTTTTGATAGTTTTAAAGTTTTATATTTTTGTATTTGATTTTAACAAATAAAAGCATATTTTTGTAATTTTTGCTTTTGTAATTTTTATATTTGATTTTTGCATAAAGATGAACTTTAAACAAAGGAAACAACAAAAGCAAAAAAGAAAAGCATATTTTTTTGTAATTTGGTTTTTGTAGTTTTGTATTTGATTTTTCAAAAAAATAAAGAACACAGAAGTGCAAAAACTAAGTAGAAAATATAGATTTATATATGTTAAGGGATTTTTAGAAATTTAAAAAATACAGAAAAATGAACATGGACGCTAGCGCCTGCGGTAGCGCTAGCGCGGGAGACAGTGAACGATTTTTTAGGATTTTGGAAATTTTAATTGGTGGTCTTGATTAGGTGTCCCATTAGGAGTTTCTTGCTGAAATTGCAGAATTTAAGGAGATGTTTTTGATGGTTAAACACCAAAAAATTGCATTTTTGAATTTGTGTTAATTTGAAAGATCTAGGACACCTAACACAAGCTAAAATAAATGAAATCTTGCATCACCAACTAGTACATATAGTAGATAATAAATTTAGGTATTTAATAGAATTTTGTTATATTAAAAACTCAAAAGGGTCCGATACTGCCTGCGCTAGCGCTAGCGCTGGCGCTATCGAGGCTTTTGTTAAAACCGAGTTCTTTTTTCAGATCCGTCATTATCTTTCATTTCCTCCCGAAAAAACCTAGAAGACGACTCGTTCTACGAGAGGATCTGAGGTAATTCTTCATCCTTTCTTATGAATTTTGTTTTAAAGCTTGATTGTGATGTTAGAGATGGAGATATTTGAAGTTTGTAGGTAGATTTAGGAACTAGATCTACACCGATAGGTTTTCTCTAAGGTTTGTGGTTTTGATGAGGTTTTTGGTTTTGAATATGTGGATTTCTTGGTTTTAAGTTAGGATATGAACATATTTTAATTTTAAGGAGATATAAAGATTTTGTTTTTAGATGAGGATTTTGTTTTCTTGTTTTAATAATTTTTTTGTAATGTTGCAGATGGCACCAGGTTATAAGGGAAAGAAGAATACTGAGTTGGCCGTAGAGGCAGATGTAGTGGGAGTGCCATACGTCGTGGAGTTCGACTTGCTGCGACACCACCACATTATGGAGCTATTTGCTGTCGCAGAGGTGTTGAGCTTGTTTATTCCTGACGGATTTTCTTCCGCGTTGGTGCGCGATTTTTACATGCACTTGGAAGATCCATCAACGACAGAGCTGGATGGAGGAGTCCAGTCACAAGTGCAGGGGCAGATGGTTACTATTACCCATGAACAGTTGAGGATCGTGTTCGGATTGACTCAGCATTCACATAGATTGGAAATTGTTGAGATGTTCAGGGCAGACAGAGATTGGACTCAAGTGAACATGGCGCTGCATAACAAGGAGTGCAGGAGTCTGATCTCTTCCATTTCGACTCTCACCGTGGATGCCTTGGTCGTGCAAAATGTGTTGCGCCATACAATCCTACTGAAGTTGGGTGATACTGCCAAGGTCACAGCGCAACTGAGTTATGTTACCTATTTTATTTTAGAGAAGGAGAGGTTTGATGTGGCAGATTTGTTACTCTCCTTGATCCTTTATTCCTACAAGTTTCGGCAACCAACCCGTCAGAGATTCAACAACCTGCCCCTGGGTGGCATCATTCAGCGAGTTATTCAGGTTTTGTATCCTACTATTGACTTAGGTTTCTTTTTAGTAGATTGCTATCCTCCTATTTATAGTACCTCGCATTTGCGAACATCCTTCGTCTCGGACGAGCCATCATCATCAACTCAACCACCACTCCGGCGAGGAGCGTCTTCTCGAGGGGCTCGAGATGCTCCATATGGGTCCTTTCGAGAGGAGATGGGTGAGCGGATGACACAGGTGGAGGAGGATGTTTCTGTGATAAGGAAGGATGTCTCAGGGATCAAAAAAATGATGAAGTTTATGATGAAAGCTTTAAAATTAAACCCATCTACACCAGAGCGGAGGGAGTGGGGGAGTCCAGTTTTAGATCCGCCCTGCCACTCGATCCGGAGGATTCGCAGGAGACGCTCCCCGAGTCCTAGTGTGGAGGACATGGATGAGGAGGAGTAGTTGTAAGAAGAACAATTTTTATGTAATAATTCAGGAATTTGAACCAATGTCTTGGATGTTGTTGTTCTTTGAATTATGTTTATTTTGTTATCTTTTGGATGTTTGACTAGAATGTTTCATTTATTATTTGATGTTATGAAGTGGTGATATTTAGGAAAAAGATTTTATGTGGTATACCCTTTTTGAAATCTTATGATTAAATATTTTACCACCACATGGAAGATTTTGAATTTAATTGTTGATAAATATGAGTATATGAATAATAAGTAGGTCATCTTAATAAGATTTTGAGTTTTGATTAATGTTATAGGTTCATTAAAATTTTTGATCATGTTTCTTATACAAGATGACCATAACATGATAATTTCACAGAAATAAGAAAACAAAGAAAATTGAAAGACATTAAAGCACATCATGAAGTAGAAAAAATTGTATATTTCCCTTTTGAAAATATTCTACTTCATGCATTTGGTGGTACCTAATGAAAGAGAGATTTAGGTATCCAAAGAGGACTGGGTGTGATGGTTCCTTTGGGTACCCAAATACAACGTATTTGCTTTTGGGGAAATGGAAATGAATGGGCCCTTTTTTGTGGTGTTTGTGTTTCATCTTTGGTTTTGGGCCTCCATTCAAACTGTGGTTTAATATTATTATTATGAGTCAAATTTTTATTGTGATAATCTTTATCTTTAGGATTATAATTGTAGTGATTATAGAAAGCATTTTTCATAGAAAATTTGTGAAGTTTTATGTTGGGAGAAGTTTGATGATAATAATAATTGTACTTTGGAATTTCATTTTTAATTTGTTGATGTCTTTTATTTCCATTGTTTGATTTATTAATATTTTGAGAATTTATATTTAACTTGCTTTTAGATATATCATGGTATTGTGAATGAGTGTTTTTCTTTATGATTTCCTTGAGCAAGTTGATTTTAGCATTTAATTCATCATTCTTAGTTTGTAAATTGTGTCTGGCTTTATTGTAAGCGATTGTGCTATTTTTAAGAGTTGTAGCAATTGATTCAATATGTTTTTCATATTCATCCCTATATTCATCAAATGTTTCGTCCTTCTCTTTAATTTCAATCTCGTAGTCTTTACATTTAGCACAATCATTCTTCGACGATGAATTTTCTAAACATAATTTTTCATTATGTTCTTTCACACAAATAATTTCTTTTTCAAGTTCTTTGACTTTTTCTTTAATATTATTACAATCAAAACAAGATTTGTATTTTCAAGTAAAAAACAAGATGATGAAGACACATCACAATTTGATTCATTAGCCTTTAGCCACTTATTTTTTAAACGTAAATTTTTATTAGTAATTTTCAATTTTTTTATTTTTCGTTTAGCTATTTTTAATATGTTGAAACTAGAGATAGAGGTTATTACAAAAGACGAAGATTTAGTCTTTCTTACAGTGCTTTTGGAGGAGGCAAAATATGAGCATGAAGTTCCTTTGTCATCTTTTAGTCCTTCCTCGATCACAGACGAGTTTTCATCTTCTTTTGATGTATTGTTCTCTTTCTCTATTTCAATATTCTCCATGGCTTTGCTCCGAGAGAGATCTTCTTGAATGATTACGGATGCTTGCACGTTCTTTTCCTTCTGTGTTTGTTCCACACCTGCGGGAGGAAGATCATACATTTCTTTAAGAAAGTGCCATATTTTGTATGCACTAGAAAAGCAATATATGAATTTGAAAATTTCATTAGATAGTGCACAAAATAGATAGTGTTTGGCTTTGGAATTTAGCTAACGTTCCTTTTTATTTGATTCATCCGCAGGTCTTATAATTGATAAGTTCCATACTTTGATGTCTAAAGTTTTAATAAATTTTTCAATTAAGATTTTCCATCCTTTATAATTTGTTCCTTCAAATAAGGGTGGTTTATGTGATATTTCATCTTCACAGAAATTTGCCCCACTAGTTGAAGCGAGATCATGAGATGCCATTATTCCCGGTTGTGAAGCTGATTGGAATAAAACCGCTCTGATACCACTTGTTGGATCGGTCGGCGCCCTTAGAGGGGGGGTGAATAAGGGTTTTCAAAAACTTTAGATTATATTTAAAAAACTTTGAATTATTGCAAGATTAAAGACATGAAATAAGTTAAGTAAAACAAAAAGAGAGACAAGCTTTATTAATGATAAATAAGTTTTACAAAACTTGATCTCGATGACGCTAGAGATCGGAGGCGAATAGTAAAAAAACTCTTTTTGTTTTCTATCCCGACTCGCTTCCCCGCGAACCGGTGGCCCTAGCCTTATCCTCCCCGGATTCGGCCTCAAGCCGCTTTAGCCAATCCTTCCCCGGATGTGGCCTCGAGCACCCCCTAGAACTAGCCTAGATCTAGTCGCCAACACAAGGCGAATTTAAGCCCTAAGTCTACCCCAGACCTAGTCGCCAACACAAGGCGATTTCACTACCGTTTACAATGAAAGATAAATAAAATAATAAAACTTCCCTTAAGATGAACTTCTGAAGATGGAGGCAAAGATCCGTTGTAGAATCAGCGTTTGTCGAAGCGGACTTTGTTTGGATTCGGCGTGATGGAATTTTCCTTCAGAAATTGGCAGAGCTTTGCTGGGACCTCAAATTTTGGCTAAGACAATTCTCTGGAATTCTAGTACTCTCTCTCTGAGGTGTATGCAATGGGTGTCCGAAAACAAGAGGAGAGGGGGTCCTTTTATAGCACAAGCGCTACCGTCGGCACTAGCGCTACCGCCGGCGCTAGCCCGGATTAGGAAAGATTTTGCGAGGCAGGATCTCCCATCCGCGACAACATTTTGCTCTATGCCTTTTGTGCGCCATGCTACCGCCAGCGCTAGTAGCTACCGCCGAGCGCTAGCTCTTTCTAAAAACACTGCCGGAATCGCGCTAATCATCGCTAGCGCCGGGCGCTATCGCTACCGCCGGCGCTAGTGAGCCTGTTCGAATTTTGGCCTCAATTTTGGGGGCAGTCATCATGAGTACTCCTTGAGTCATATGGACTATGTTAACCTGCACACTTGAACACACAAGATCAAATACACATAGGATTTGTTATTCTCAAACCTAGGAGACGCGGATGACCATGTTCCAACAACCAACCCATCTCTACGCCTGTTCTCAGTGCGACGGGTAGTTGAGGCTGGGGCTCAATTCCCAGACCTCCTTGATAAGAACCTCTCCTAACAGGCCTTATCACCAACTGACCGCCTGCTTGGCCGTGGTCCGCTAGTTGGTGTGATGCCACATGTTGCGATCGGGGTCCCGACATCTTGCATCAAAAAGTGCTCGATCCCCAGACCTCCTTGATAAGGCGTGGAGAGGTTCTTATCAAGGAGGTCTGGGGATTGAGCCTAGCCTCAACTACCCGCCGCACTGAGAACAGGAGTAGAGATGGGTTGGGGTGCCTGGGCTACTATCCTTCTGGCAGACGTGCTTGGCCATGGTCTTCTAGCTGGTGTGATGCCACCGGGTGCGGTCGGGGCCCCGATGTCGTGCATCACCAGCCTTCTCATCGCTCCTCCGTGGATCACCATCCTTTGCTTCGCACATCCTCAGGTTGTATAGCTCTGCTTCACACCTCTGTGGGCCACCTTCCTCAGCTTTGCACCTCCGTGGGTCGCCTTTCTCCGCCTTGCACCTCTGCGGGTCACCAGCATACGCTTCACTCATTTCCGTAGAAACACACAACACAATCACAATCACAAATCACAACAAGGACACAAGTTACTCATCCAAACCATCCACAATAAAAAATGCAACTATGAACATCTACACCCAATGGTCATGGTATGTAGATTCTATAGAGTACATGAAATTAAGCATACAAGAATCCCAAATGAGAGAGAAGAAATACAATTTACCATACCGAGATACAGAGGAGACGAGAGACTCTTCCTCGTGTTCGTAGGAGAGCATGGATTGGTCCACCGGCTTATCCAACTCTGCCTTGGCTATCGTCCACGATACGGGAGAAGTTGTCACCAACTCTTAGTCGTGTCTTTTCTCAATTTTGTCACCTCCATGTCTAGTGATATGGGCTTAGAGCTCTAATGGAACCTTAGAAATCAACTTCTACACCCTTGGAATGGTTGTGGAGGGTAGAGGAGGCCTAGGGGAGAAGCCTTAAGGCTTGGGGTGAAAACGAGCAAAAATGATGCTGGAAAATCATGGCAGGCGGAAGAAATCATAAACCTGCATATTTATAGGTGGAGCAGAATTTTGACCCCCGCACGACCAATTGTCGTGCACGAAGGAAATGTTGTTACCCATACGAGAAGGAACCTATACTGGCACAAAAATTTTGTCACTTGGAGGGAAAATATTGAACACACATGGTTAGTGGTCGTGCGAGAAGAAGGTCCAGTACTTATGGGTCACTCGTGCGAAGCTGAGGAGTTCTCGGGAAATATCTGGCAAATGAATGCGCACAACTAGTGGTCATGCACAAAGGTGTCCACTGCCTGTGCGTGAACAAAAATGCACGACCAGAGGCCTTCCACATTGAAAAGAGCCAAATCACCCGGGGGAAGCTACACGAGTCATGTACCTGCATGAAAAACATCCAATACCTCCAAAAATTAATATCCACATAGCCACAATCATAATATCATACTATGAAAATGAAATAAGAAGGAGAGTAGGTCTCCTTGAATACAAATATGTTCAATCTAGCATGATACCACTCACATGATGACTTTTGCAAATATGAAAGAAAGAACAAGTAAATATACTGAATGTTGAGCTAAATGGTATGAAAACCAAGTTAGATAAGCGTTTAAAACACTATATGAAACACGCTAATCATCGGTCAGGTAATATACAATGAGGAGTAAATCCCCGAGTATCGAATCTCTCATGGAACATGGTGGGGTAGATTTAACGGTCAAGACAATACTTGAGCTCGAAGTTTTTTATGTCAGGGTTTCGGGGGGGGGGGGGGGGGGGGGGTTGTTTGCTACCAACTAAATGCAAAAAGAGAAAACTAATTACTATGTGGGTCGTCTACACCGCTTCGCACCTATGTGGGTTGTAGGCCTCCATTTCACACTGATGTGGGTCGCATGCCTCCACTTTTCTCATTGTACCGTACAAAAACAAAGCCAACCACTTGCTCGCCGGCTCATGTCTAGCTAAATGATAACACAGCTTGGCTCTCACAAACAAAAACCACAAGTTCATGTAAATGGAAAAAACACAAACACAAGAGGCTATGCCTCCTAGGCTTCTCCAATGGAAGTGAACACACAAACTTCAAATCACACATAATATTCCAACATCGATACACATTATGTCCATTCCAATGATCATCATATCAGAAGAAAGGTCAACTAACTCTACCTAATGTGCGGAAAAGAAGAAAGAAATGCAAACAGTGCTCGAGACACTTCCGTGGATGTGAAGGCACTCCAAAGTATGAATTTATGTTGGCCTCGATTGTCGGCTATCATCCGGGGTAGAGGAGTCGATGTCACCAACTCCCAATGGACCCATCATCTCTAGGATTTTGCACAATCCACATTTTCTATTAAAGATCCTAGCTTGTGGAGAGAAAGGAGTGATATATCTTCAACTTTGAGCTCTTGGATGATGAGGAGAGACTGGGGATGATCCATATCCTTTGGATGGAGAAAAATGGCAAAATATGAACCCTGGGTGGAAGAAAAGATGGAACACTCGCTAGAAATTGCAACCTGCATATTTATAGGATGGGCAGAAATTTTAACCGCGCACAGGTAGGCGCATGACCAATGGTCATTCATGAAGGAAATAACCCTACTCGTGCGAGAAGAAACCTGTACTGGCGAGGCAATTTCATTGCTTGGAGCAAAAATATTGAACGTGCACAACCAGTGGCCTTGCGAGAAGGATGTCTAGTACTCATGTGGCCACCCGTGCGAAGTTGAGCGGGTTCTTGGGAAATTTTTTGCAAATGAACACGCATGACCAGTGGTCATGCACAAAGGAGTCCACTACCCGTGCTTGAGGAGAAATGCACGACCATGGCTTCCCTGATGAAAAAGCACCAAAATACCTGGGGGAAGCTACACGAGCACTATACCTGCAGGAAAAACATCC
Source organism: Dactylorhiza incarnata (assembly GCA_033032865.1). Lineage (NCBI taxonomy): Eukaryota > Viridiplantae > Streptophyta > Magnoliopsida > Asparagales > Orchidaceae > Dactylorhiza > Dactylorhiza incarnata. The sequence continues at coordinate 8,801,660 of JAWHQI010000009.1, read as the reverse complement.
AATACCTCCAAAATTCCATATACACACAGCCATAATCATAATATCAAAGTAATAAAAAGGAGAGGATGTATCAGGTATGCATGGAATGAATCTAAATATGCACTATCTAGAACAATGTGTAAGACTCCCTTTTCCCATTTTCTTTTTCCTTTCCTCAGGCCACGCATCGACCCGAGGGGAGTCTTACCTCCTAGAACCTCCGCCTTGCGGTGACACCAACTCACAGGTTAGTCACCAATACAAGACGTCAATCCTGTCAACTATGTTATTCAATCCAGGCCAACCTCATAAGTAAGAAACGTTTTATTTGCCACTGAATCCACATCAAACAGAATAATATATAATGTCCGAATAGACAAGTCCAAAATAAGATACTTAAATAAGAATGAAAAAGGCTTATGCCTTATACATCAACATTTCTCAACAAATATACTTGCGGAAGCAAACTAAACTCTAACACGCACGCACATCTGAGGGAGTATTGTGGTACGCTGTATCAGCTCCTTATGCTCTATCAACCTAGCTTGCTGCTATGGCTCCATGTGCTCTTGGTTGTTACGGACACATCCGACCATTAGTCAAAAAGACCAAGCGGTTTTGTCCTCCCCTCCCCCCGCGACTCTTAGGCACCTTCCGGGAGGATGAAATATAAAGGTACAATAGTAGGTAGTAGAGTACAAGCAGGTGACAATGGATCTATCTAGAATAGTATATGTAAAGGTATTGTATAGTTACACTAGCAATTCTACTATGTAAAGTACTGTAAATCTATACTAGCAATTCTACTATGTAGAGTACTGAGTAGGTAAAGAGCAGTAAGTAAGGTAAATAAAGGCAGTGCATCACAACAAAAAATAAAGTAAAGGTAAGGTAAAGAACAAGTTACACTACCATCATAGAAGTGTACCTTAACATATATGAATGCCCACACAAACTTATAAGTTAAGGTTTTTGGTGAGTAACTCATCATATAAAAGAGAACATACTAATTTATATGATGAGGATCTTGTTGTATGCGATGATGCGTATGCTATGCAATGTAATGATTATGAAACTCACCCATTCGACTCTGTACGCACATATCTTTAGTTCCCACTTTCCAAGTATCACTAGGGTACCTCCCGTTGAGGCGAACAGAAGCAGTGGATCAGGCACTTCCACTCCTAGGATAGTATGGACACCTCCCAGCCTAGACCTTTTGTACGCCTCTATATGACACTCCAGAGTATTTGTTTACTAATGTATTTATGCACCACCTCTATTATCCGAGCCACCAGCTCGTAGGACTAACCAGTCCTAAAAATTAAGACCACACCGAGCCTCCCGCTCGCAGGACTAAATAGTCCTCCATAACCAATTTCATTCCTTAACATGGGATGAGGTTTACTAGTACCATTATTCACCTACTTAATCTAATCTTGCATAGTGTTAGTTATACTTAGAAATTTGAGATGAATCTTGGACTTCCCGAGGTCTACACGGTGATGGGCTCGCAACGGTACTAGGAGATATGATGGGCTGACACCCCAAACCTCCCTTTCTCAAGATAATTAATCTTATTGATGGCTACCCTTCCTTAGAACCCGCTCTCTCTAGTTACTCTAGTATTCCTAAGATAGATTTATAACTCTAGTAGGGGAGAGAAGATTGTTTTCCCGGAAGTCCGCGACCTCTCGCTGCCGGTCAAAAGAGACAGTTCGAGCAGTCTAAGATTTGAGAGATCGTCCAGACTCCTCTCCAACAATTATCCTAAGGCATAGGCGGGCAGCCTCCAGTAAGACTGTCAGGCCGCACGGTCTGGTGTTTTTTCTCCTTTTTGTTATTTGCACCCCTTACCCCTGCCCCGACTCTCCTGTATCCCGGGCAACCCGTAATTTTTTGATCTGCCCATTTGGGCAGCCTCTGTGCCTATAAATAGAGGGGTCGGGGTACCTAAAAAGAGATTTTTGCTTCAAGGCTCCAACTTACAACCTGTGTAAGCGGTCTCAAAATCTATCATTTTTCAACCTCTCCCTTTGGCCCGTTCTAGACCTCCATCCTGTAACTTCTCTTGAGATTAACAGATGTAATTTTTCCTTCTAAGGTCTCTCCTCTTGCATCCTCCATCTCAAGTAGCCTGCACTCCGCAGTCTCCGCTATCTCTTTTTAGTGTGAGTTTTGGAGGTACTATTTTTGTATCAACATTGATCGATCACTAGGACTCCAACGTTAACTGCTCCCTGTAACATCCATGTTGTCTATCACTCATCACCACTTGGATAATTTACTTAGGACTCAATTTAGAAGTCTAACACACTCTAATGATGTCTCTAACCCATTTACGATCAGACCCTAGGTTTATCCTCATGGTTTACTCACTTGCAAACATTTTTTTTAAACACAACTCATTTCTAACCTTTTAATCAAGGTGAGTAGTGTGAACCCCAATCATAATAATCTATATGCTCCAAGATTAAACCCAAAGATTCAGCATGATCTCAGTAATTTCCTACCATAAATTTGTCATTTTCTAAAGTGATCAACTCTCAAACACTTCCTTACATCAATGTGTGACATGATTTAAATTTTTGTTCTAACTATAAGGGAAATGTGCTCCAAAATTTCTACAAATTTATTGAGCTTAAATAAGTGTTGTCCTACTGTCATATACCAGATTTGATCTAGATCCAAAGTGACATTGCCGGTCTAATCACTAAATCAGGATTTTGTTAAATGCAGACCAATATGTCAAAATAGTGTTATTCGTGTCATAAGTGAAGCAACTATCAAGGTTACATGGCCAATAAATCAAAAATAATTTCCATAGGTTCATCATGACATTAAATGTGTTCCACCATAGATTCATCATATTTCTAATTAATTTTACCATGATAATAATTTTCAATAAGTAGGGGCAATATCCAAGTTTATACATGAAGTACAGAAAATTGATGTCCAAATATTTCCATAAAATTTTCCAGAGGTTTACTAAGTCATAAATTTGTGTCTAACAGAGAATCAATATTTTTCATAATGAATTGGTTTCTATAATTCCACAAATACTTTTATGAGACACATTCATCATTACACATGAACAATATAATTTACTCATCCAAAAATTCTAATTAAATTTCCAGAGGTTTGATATACTCTAAAAATGTGTTTAATAGAGAATCAATACTTTCCACAATTATTTGCTCACTAAAATTCCATAAATACTTGCATGAGATAAATTTAACATTACACAGGAAGTATATAAGTTACTCATCCAAAAATTCTAATTTAATTTCCATAGGTTTGTCGTACCTTAAAAAGTGTTTTGACAGAGAATTAGATTTTTCCAAGATTATTGGACAATTAAAATTCCACAATTATCATTGTGTGAAAATTCAAATTAACAAGGGAACCACATGATTGTTTCATCTAAAAATTCTGAATAAGTTTTCAGAAGTTTTTCATACCCTAAAGAATTTCCTGATAGAGAATTACATTTTTGCAAACTAATTTTACCATGTTTAACTCACTTATACACAAATGTGAAAATTCATTTTCATGATAGACAGAAGGGAAAATAATGTTCAAAAATCCCTAATAAAATATCAAAGGCATATTTTAATCTAACCAACCATACACCATAGATTTGGAATTTTTCCTAAATTTTTTTGTCACAACCACTTCGTTAAGTTCAAACTGTGCCATAATTAATAATAATTCAAATATTAGGAAAATTAATTTCAAACATTCTAATTTCTCGAGATGTGATACATATTATCATAACACATGCATGGCCAAAATTTCATTGGCAATCATCCATTATTTTGGGACAAATTCACAAAATACCATTTTGTGCTACTTGCACACCATTTCTCATACTAAGCAATTCTTGCATGTTGAACACATCCACATGCACAAGTCCAAATGATCCCAAAATTGAACCAGGGACATTAGATGACATAAACTACCATCTACAAAAGCTTTGAGTCATTTTGAGGTCATCTAGACTTGTATATGTCTTATATACATAAAATCATATTTTCACTAAAACCATAGAAAAAGCTCCTCCAAATATTCAGATTTTTGGGTACCAGAAGTATTTAGTCGTTTTACATATAAGTTTAAAGATTCATCCACATGCATTGTGTATTTTGAGAAATATGCACAAAATACACATGCATGCACTTAAGATGCATCCTCCACTAAAATGGAGATTGTGGGAGCTACACTCAACCTTTTGCTGAGTTTAACCAAAATCTGGGAAGGTATTTCCAAGGGATACAACTTTCATGATGATCCCTTGGGCTAGATCTGAATGGAACCTTTTCAAAATCTGGCATGAACCCAACAGGTCCAGTGAAACATATTTCCAAGATAGGCTAGGTATGCAAATAGCTGATCTACACTAATCCTGAAGCAAATCTAACAATTTCTAGGTCGTCTTCATCCTCTAGCCGATAGGTAAGAAGGTTTCAAGCTTGTTTCGGCCAATACTCCCTCCACAGTCCACCATTTCTAAAAAATAAGTTCATATAGCTTCAGTTTGAAGTAAGGAATCGATTGGGACTTGAATCAATGCAAACCATGTCCCAAATCTCGACTTCTAGCATGGACTTATTCTCCCATTCTGCCATGGATTTTTGAAATCAAAATCTCAATTGAGGCTCGATTCTCATCACCTAAAGATCTAAGAGGCTACCACTAGGGGAGGAGAGGAGAAACCGACCGGAATTGGGACTTGGAATCGGGTGAATCGCTTGGGTGCCATGGCCGACATCTTGTTTGGAGCTCCCTTGCTGATTTTTTGTTTCTACACCAAAATATCCACTTCAAAACTCTATTCCTACTTCTTAGACCCTTCTGAAGATGATGGAAGGATCAGAATGGAGAGGGGGAGGATTATTGTGTAGGTAACATTAATGGCATGGTCGGCCATGCCTTAATTCAGCTCCCCTCTCCTCCATTTGGCAGTGGACTGGCTGGAAATTGGTTGGTAGCTGCATGGGGAGTTGAAGGGAGTACTTTGGGAGAGGGATTACGTGCCATGTGTAGCTAAATTCCTAGATTACTCAATTTCCCTACTCCAAATTGGGGGAAATCCCATTTTTACCCTTGCATGCCACCCATTTCCTAAAATTGGAGGGCAAGGGGTGTAATTAGGGTTGTGGGCTGCTGAGTGGGCTGAGATTGAAGGCCTTAGCCCATTGGAATTAAGCTAGCCACTTTTAAATTTTATTTTTAGGCTAATTTGACCAATGTTGACTTTTGGGTTAACTTGGTCAAATTGAGGAGGTGGATGCCCCATATGATGGTCATGGGTCGAATGACAACATCCAATGTTGATTAGGTCATGGTGGAGCCATGATTGGGCTAATTAATCCATTTACAGTTGATTTGACCTAATATTGACCCAAAGTTGACTTTGGTCAATTTCATGAAATTTGTTGAGCCCCCTTGATTTTTATTGCCTAGTTGTATCCCTTAATGGTTAGGAGAGTAGTGGTGAGGTCAATTGGGTCAATTGAAGCCAATTGAGCCATATCAGTGTTAATTGAGCTAGATTGACCTATGTTTTACTTTAGTCAATTTGACCAATTTGGTTGACCAATCCATGTGGTTCATGGTCAAATGATTTCCCCTAGGGTTAGGAATGTTGTGGTGAGGTCAACTTGACAAATTGAGGTCCAATTGGGTCATGTCCGTAGTTGGGCCATAGTATTTTTGCTAACTAGGCCTTCTTCCTTTGCAAGACCCAGACGTCGGTATCATCTATCCAGATCATCTCCAGATAAACAGATTGGTCGGAACCAACTAGCCTGATGTAGACGTAATGTGTTGCTCTAGGCGAAGCAGAGATCTCTAGAGGGAGAATTGAGGAAGATGTCATGCAGGTTGATGCACAAATCTAGCACACTGCTATATGAAGGATCGAGAATGCGGCACAAAACGGCAGTGTACCGATTGTTCAAGTAATATAAAATGTGGGAGTGAATCCCCAAGTATTGAATCTCTAAGGAACAGAATAAGGTGGAGTTTACTTTTGAGCTAGGTCTTGAGATTGAAGTCCTTTCGAGCAGATGGGTTGCGGGAGGTTTGGTTTTGGTTTATAGAAAGCAAAATAAAAGAACCTAAATTAACATTAGGTCAATTAAGCCTAATTTGGGCTTATTTGGATTTAAACCAAATGCAAGTGGACTAAGGCCCTCATCCAAAGCCCATTCTGAGGCCCAAGTACCTAATGACCATCCTTGCCCCCTATTCCCAACATGCAATGACATGCAAGGGGGTAAAGGGGTCTTTTCCACCACTTTTCCATTAAGGACAACGAATAAAATGGGGAGGGCCTGCCATGTGTCCCTCCTCTCCTCTGCCCAAAGCCTTCCCTGAGCCCCCACATCAACTCCCAGTCAAATTCTTGCTGAAATAGTGCCATGTGGTGGCTGGGAGGAGCATCCAAGGGAGAGGCCGTAAACCACCTAGTCCAAACTCCTATATCTAGCCCTCCTCACTTCATTTGAAGCTTTCCATCAGCTTCAGAGAGGTCCAAGTAGTCGAGTTAGTGCCTTGGAGCAGAGAAAATGGTGGAGAATCGGGGAATTGAGCAGGATCGCCGGAGCTCGCCGCCACCATGCCACACCGCCACAGCACTCGCCGTCAAGCCCTCTTACAGGTCGGTTTCTCCCCCTCCCTTCGTGCTAGTCTCTAGATCCACTTAGGAGAGATATCGGGCTCAAATGAGCCCGATACCATGCGAGGTAGTGGAAGAAAACCGAGCTTTCTCTTCTTGCTCGGTATTGCCAGAGAGGTTGTCTCCGGCGGCCGTGTCGCCGCCTAGCGTTAGCCACCACCTCAACGGAGGTGGTGTAGGTGGTGGCCGGCGGTGGTGGGCTAGAGGTGTCCAGGAAATCAAGGAGGAAGGTGGCCCAGGTCAGGCAAATCCAGGTCGTTGGCTAGAGGTAGAATGATGTAGATCTAATTAAATTGATGTAGATCTAAATCTTTTCCCAATGATTTCGAATGATACAAAATTCAGATTTTCTCAACAAGAAATATGATCAACATCTTCACATTTAAATAACATCGCTATCAAAAAACATGATCTTTAGATAGATGAAAATTTGCAAGAGAAGAGCCCATTTTAAAATGTAAGATTCAGATCTAGTAAAACGACACCCCAACAAGAAGAGAACGGAAAGAGTCAAATCGCGTTTTAAAATCTATAAAATAAAATGAACATTCACATGTTCGAATTGCAAGAGATTAATTCAAAATTTTCGTAGGCAACACCAAACTTTCACTCCACCAAAATTACTAGCAAGAAGAAGAGTTAGAAGAATCACACACCAAGGAAGGGAGATAGAAACAAGTTACCCAATGAGTCTCACAAAGGGGTTGCGGAGCATCACACTACCACGGATTCTACCGGAGTCACACCAGAGAAGACGATCTCTCCTCCAACTGAGGAGAGATGAAAATTTCCTCTAGGAGAGAGGGAGGGAGCGGCACATCCGAAGGACGGCTGATTTGAAGTTCTCAAAAATATTCTCATTAGGTTTTCATCTCTAAAAAGAGATATAAATAGAGTAACAATAATCTCTCACAACCATTCATCCTAGGTATAAAATCTCGGTCATTCAACAACTTTGGCCAAATATAAAGTGCATGAATTAAAATAAAAGACTCAAACCAACTTGAACCAAGAGGACTTATGGCTTGTCCAAATTGGTTCAACCCATATAAAAATTGTCTTAGCATAACAAACAACACAAAAGTTTTAAACTAGATAATTATCCAAAAAGAACCATTGAATAAAGTGGAACTAATTATTCTTCCAGGTTCGAGGGCGAAGATTGTAGCGGCTTGAACCTTCAAAAGAATCCGGTTCGCCAAGCAGTACTGGGTAATGAACAAGTAACTCATCACCGGTGAGTGGTCCAAGCGGTATTGTTGTAGTAGATCATCATCAAGTCTTTCCAACTCAGCTTCAGTAATCCACGAATCATCTGAGATAGGTCGATCTCTCCAACGAACAAGGTAGCGATGAATGCCACCACCAACATCGGTAGTGATTTTATCATCCAAAATCCTGTCATGCAGAAAGGTGGTTTCGGGAAACCTTGGAAATGCATTAGTAACAGTTGAAACATCATCATGTGTAATGTGTCCATGTGTAACTACGAAAGGATGCGTAGTAGGAGTATGCTCTGAAATAGACTCACTTCCCACCACAAGAGATGTAGTTTCAGTAGAAGAAGAAAAAGGGGGACAAAGTAATTCAGGTGGTGGTGATAAATAAGGTGTTAAATCTGAAACATTAAAAATAGGAGAAATTCTCCAATCAACTTGCAATTCTAAAGCATAAGCATTATCACCCAATTTTTTTAGAATTTTAAAGGGACCTTCCCTCTTTTTGGCTAACTTCTTTATGGTGCCAGAAGGCATCCGTTCAGGGATTAGGCGTACTAAAACCAAATCTCCAACATTAAAAACATGAGCCCCTCTATGCATGTTAGCATTTGATTGATAAAGATCATATGTAGAAGCTAGTTTTTTTGTAATGTTTTAATGTAAATCATGAATATTTTGAGCAAAATCTTGTTCAAATTGACTTGTTTTGTATGATGGCGGTAACAGAATCAAGTCAAGAGGCCCCGGTGCTTTGTAGCCATGAATAATTTCATTGGGAGAAAGACCAGTAGATCTATTTTTTGAATTATTATAAGAAAGTTGGGCATGAGGAAATAGTAAATCCAATGTACCCTTGTGCTCGCCCACAAGGCACCGCAAGAGATTGCCTAAACTTCTATTAACAACTTCAGTTTGCCCAATCGTTTGTGGGTGGTAAGCCGCCGAGAATAGAAGTTTAGTACCCAATAATTTCCAAAGTGTTTTCCAAAAATAACTTGTAAATTTAACATCCTTATCAGAAACTATTGTTTTTGGCACACCACGGTGACTAACAACCTCTTTTAATTAAATTTTGGCAATGTGAGATGCGTCACTAGTTTTGTTACAAGGAATAAAATAAGACATTTTAGAGAATCTGTCCACAACAACTAAGATTGAATCATGCTTACGAATGGTTGGAGGAAGGCCTAGGATAAAATACATACTTACATCTTCCCATGGAATTGAGGGGATAGGAAGAGGTGTGTATAAACCTGCATTTGTTTTATTACCTTTGGCAAGTTGGCACGTCCTGCAACTACTAACAACTTTTCCTACAAGAGATTTCAATCTAGGCCAAACAAACTTATCTTCTACTAAAGAGATTGTCTTATCACGTCCAAAGTGTCCACCAAGCCCACCACTATGGTATTCCCAAATGAGAAAGTGTCGAAGAAAAAATGTGGGATGCAAAGTTTGGAACATTTGAATAGATATCCATCTCGAATGTAATATTCAGAAGTTAAATTTGGAGAATCACTTGTAAAACGCAAATAAATGTCTTTAAATTCTAGACAATCCGCGTATTCATTTTTAATCCTTTCAAAGTCGAAAACTTTGACTTGCATTGTGCACAATAGTAAGGATATGCGGCTAAAAGCATCAGCTACACGATTGTGAGAACCTTTAAGGTATTTTATATTAAATGTGTATTCTTGGAGAAAAGAGACCCATTTAGCATGTCGAGGGCTAACCTTATGTTGGGAATTGATAAATTTAAGTGCTTCATGATCAGATAATAGTACAAATTCCTTAGGAAGGAGATAATGTCTCCAATAACGAAGACTTTGAACTAAGGCATAGAATTCCCTATCATAATTTGAATAATTAAGCTTGGGACCCATAAGTTTCTCACTAAAGTACCCAATTGGGTGCCCCTCTTGACTTAAAACCCCACCAATACCTGTCCATGAAGAATCACATGATATTTCAAAAACTTTACTATAATATGGCAAGCGAAGGACCGGAGCTTCAGTCATCTTATGTTTTATAGCTTGGAAGGCATGAGCAGCAGATTTAGTCCAAACAAATTCACCCTTTTTCATGCACTCCATTATAGGGGCCATGATGCTACTAAAATCACGAATAAAACGTCTATAAAAGGTTGCTAATCCATGGAAACTATGCACATCTCTAATGTTCTTAGGTTCAGGCCATTCCTTAATGACTCTAACTTTCTCAGGGTCCACTTGGATGCCTTCTGAGCTCACAATATATCCCAAAAATACAACAGAATTCAATAAAAAGGTGCACTTTTTGAGATTAACAAATAGTTTCTCTTTGCGGAAGATAGTAAATATGGCTTTCAAATGAGAGAGGTGGTCAGAAGTAGAGGTGCTATATACTAAAATATCATCAAAGTAAATCACAACAAACTTACCCATAAAGGGTTGGAAGATATGAGTCATCATTCGAGAAAATGTGCTTCGTGCATTAGAAAGTCCAAATGGCATTACTAGCCATTCATATAAGCCCTCTTTAGATTTGAATGCTGTTTTCCACTCATCCCCTTCACGAATTCTAATTTGATGGTAACCACTCTTAAGATCTAGTTTGGAAAATATGGTGGCACCATTAAGCATATCCAATAAGTCATCTAGACGAGGGATGGGGAATCGATATTTAAGAGTAATTTTATTAATCGCACAACTATCAACACACATCCGCCAAGTGCCATCCTTTTTGGGTGCAAGTAAGGTAGGGACTGCATGTAACACCCTGCCAGTACGAATAATATAACAGTAGGTCCGGCCGGGACCCCACGCCATACTAACCACACAAGCTAGGAGTTAAAATGTGATAAACAGAAAGAAACTACAACAGAGTATACTAAACACTAGCGGAAGCATAAAGATTTAACATTTCAATTAGAATTGTCCACTAACGTAGGAATGAAACCATGAAATAGAGTTATGGCCTATAGGCCTTACATTTAACAAATGTACTAAAACTCTAAAATATACATCGGCGCGCAGGCCGGCAATACATGAAAAAGCTAAAAAGGGAGGCTGGCCTTCAAGGGCCAACTCAGCAAAAGGGGCCACCGCCCGCTATTTCCCGCTAGGCTCACCTGCACCTGCATAAGAATATTCCACCAAGCGGTGGCAAACAAAGTAACGGTCAGCACAGCTGACCAAATTATAACGACCCCACCCCTTTCCCGGGGTGGCGGAGATTCTACCCTGCAAGCAAGCCATACTAGCACAAGTACTAAAATAAAGAAAGTGCAACTACACAAGGTGAGGTTTCAAGCACATTCAATCTTCTAGGTTGAGCATCAAAAAGGAGGGAACCTAGGTATGCACATTATGTTAGTTGGGTTCCCTCGAAGGTTCCCCACAACCGCCTAAACAACCACATGAGGCTAACAACATCAATTCCACAAACACTCCACCGTAAGGGCCATCGCCTTAGGTGGGAAAAAGAGCTTTTGGTCGGTCTAGGTAAAACACCTTCCACGACCTCTCCCATGATCGCACGGCTCACATGAGGTAGGGACCTCTTGCCGATCTGCATGGAAACGGGTTCGGTTTAGCTTTGCCCGTGCTCTAATCGTCGCGATCTATCGCACGATGCGGGTACGGCTTCGCCTCGGCCCGTAAGGGTTTAGCACTTTCATGTGCTACACAAATATAAGCTACGCACCTAATCCCTTCACAAGGATCTAGGCTTCACAAATACTCAAATAAGGGAGGTATAATACGCTCCGCATCAATTTCGCGGTGAAGGTTTGCCTTCATCCAATCTCAAAGAATGGGGCTTTCGTTAGGATCTTCACAAGACGCCTACACTTAAATCCCGCACTACTTTAGACGATTTCACGGAGTCATTCTCCGGTACGCATTCTAGGCTTAACCTAAATGCAACGTCGCAATCCAAGCATCACCGATTCGGGCTCACGACCACGAATAGGCTTCACACAAAATGCCTAAATCCGCACGACTACCGGATTTTCTACATGCAATATGCCGGGGATGGACACAATCGACCCGGAGTTCCGAAGAACTTGAGGGAATCCTACACTTCACCCATTTGGTGAAAGGGATCCCTCATGCAAGCATAGAGAAATGAAGGAGAGGACAAAAGACAAGTCCAAACAACGAGAGAAGGAATCGTTACCCTAAGAGCGTTCTTTTTCGCCATGGATCCGAGATTCTAGACGGAGGGAAATGACCGCACCGGGCTGCACTCTCCAGATCTGGAAACGGCTCGCGAAACGGAGCTCCGGAGCTCCGTCAATGGCGGAATCTCACTTCTTCTTCCTTGCCTCCTTCTTCTTCCTCTAGGTTTGGAGAGAGAAAAGCCTCAAAAGAATGAGGGTTTAACTCCTCTCACAAGCCCTAAGACCCTCCAGCAACTAATCCAAGCCATTGGATCGAATTCCAAATGATTTGGACGGCCGGATCGTCTCCTCCGCTCAAAATCGCGGAGCAGATAAACAGCGCACACGATCACAGGCGCACGATCACTGGTCGTGCGCGAAGAGGAGAATGGTCGTGCGATAAGCCGAGACAGAACTCCGATTCCTTGCGGGTTACGCACGATCATTGGCGCACGATCACTGGTCGTGCGCGAAGAGGACAATGGTCGTGCGCATTGACCTGATGTGGAATTTTTAGCCTATCCCGAGCGCAGCACTACCACTCCGCCTACCTCGCTGAACCACGATCTTTGGGGTGTTACAACTCCACCCCCCTTAAAAGAATTTCGTCCCGAAATTTCGAAAACAGTAATAGCAGGAATTTATAGTTTTTGAAGAAAATTTACCTGAGAGAAATAGCTCGGGGTACTCCGCAAGCATCGCTTGCTCTCTCTCCCAAGATAGCTCCTCTCGGCCGCAATTATCCCACCGGACTTTTACCATCCGAATGGACTTGTTCCGCAACTGCTTTACCTCGGTATCCTCGATGCGTAAGGGCTTGACTTTCGTCGACAACCCACTATCAACCGGCACTTTGCCAACCGCAACAATATGAGTAGGCTCTTGCACTGCCTTCCTCAGAACTGAAATGTGAAACACGTCGTGCAGACCGCTCAGCTCTGCAGATTGTGCAAGCCGATAAGCCGCATCACCAATACGTTCCACAATCTCAAACGGTCCTAAGTACCTTGGACTGAGCTTTTTCAAGCGTCGGATCCTTGATACCCCTTTGAACGGTTTGATCTTCAGGTAAACCCGGTCACCGACGGCGAACTCTAGGTTCCTGATGAGTCCTGTTCATATACACATTTATGGACTCATCCGGGCCGTTATTTAGTCATTTCTCCGCACTTTAGCCTTGTTATAGTTTATATTTGATAATCCATGCTAGTGCACATCTTGGCCCACTTTGGTGTGATTTTCGTGCTTATTGTCATTAGTAGTATTCTTGTGCTGTTAAGTGCCACTTTCAGTGGCTAGATCTGTGGTTGTGCTGGAATAGGAGTAGTGCAGGTGTTCCCGGTGCAATTCTGCACAGGAACACTGCGCACGATCGCCGGTTCTATTGCGCACGACCACTGGTCGTGCGCCACTGATCGTGTGCACTTAACCCTTTTTCACGAGTTCTGTTTGGTGCAGTGCGCACGACCATCAGCGATTGTGCGCACGACCACCGGTCGTGCGCCATTGCTCGTGCGCACTTATCATTAAAATTCTGAGTTCTGTTTACTGTATTGCGCACGACCATCAACGATTGTGCGCACGACCACCGGTCGTGCGCCACTGGTCGTGCGAACATTTTATTTTATAATTTCGTATCTTGCAGGTTCCACCCAGGCAGTGCGCACAATCGCAGAATTCCAGTGTGCACGACCACTGGTCGTGCGCCAATGACCGTGCGCGCTGTTTAATTCAGCGCCTATATAATGACCTGATCACGAATTAGGTCGGGATTACGCATTTTGGACTCCATTCAGTCCGCCGTTTTCGCCATTTCCAGAGGTTTTTCACCCCCTAGGCCTCCTCCATCATCCAAGGGCTTGAAAGAAGAGATTCTACACTCATTTTGATCGCTAAGGAAGAAGTTCTTCGCACTAGACGTGACCGGATGGTAAATCGCTGGAGAAGACGGGTCCTTTGGGAGTTGTGACAGCCCTCCTCTACCCCGGACGCAGTTGGGATCGAGCTAGGACGCGGATTGACAACCCGGTGCTTCCTACCGTGAATCTACAACGAGACTCCAGATTCGGTCGTATCTCTTGCCTTTTTCTTCTACTTATGTGGTTGTATTTGTTTGTACTCTCTTTATCTTGATGATGAACGCTATGAACTATGTTAGTATTGTTAATTTCATGTCTATGAAATCATTTTGTTCATTTGTGTTAATGAGGTGCGCCCCCATCGATTTTCTGCTCCACCACCATGTCCGGTGCCGCACTAGCAATTGCTAGTGGTGTGCTTGTCGAAGAGGTGCTTGCGACCCTCAATCCGTAAGCCTACTCGCCCATCCGGCCTTCGAAGCGTGGCATCGCGGCCCGTATTCCACTCGCCTAACGAAGCAGCGCGCTCAAGGCCTGCATAGCTCGTTCCCGTTAGCCTTCACGTCCATCCGCCCTTTCGACGCAGCGCGCTCAAGGCCTGCCTAGTTTCCATCCCGCCGACCGAAGCATTGCATAGCGGCATTGCATTGGAGTAGGCGTAGTATTTACTTTTGTTTGCAAACCTCAAAGCCCCTTTCGTTCGCATTCCACCTACCGCCGGACTTCGATCTCAAGTCCTTCCTCGATAATAAACTCCACCTTACTGTGTTCCTCAAGAGACCGACATCCGGGGAATTTATTCTCCACAATTATTACTTGACAGCGACCGGTGCACTTGCCGACACGCATCAAGTTTTTGGCGCCGTTGCCGGGGAATACAGTCGTGTGAGCTTTCTTGAGAGGGAGACGAGAGATAGTTGTTCTTTCTTTGTGTTTAGCCGCATTTCTATTTTTTTTATTTTGCCTTTATTTCGTCTTTCCCTATTTTAAAGTTTTAGGCAAGTTTAAATCTAAGGAGCTTTATTAGTTGTGTGGATTTTCCTTGCAAAGAATTCCTGCTTCATTTTATCTGCTTTAATTATTGAAAATTTCGTCATGGGGTATTTCGCCTAGCTTTAATGATAAGATGGTTTATTATTTAGACCAAATGAATGAGTTGAATGCTGGGCAGTGTAGGAACATTGTTTGCTTATTGTGTCGAGGAGAGGGTCATGAATTGAAGGACTGTCCCAGTCTTTTCAAGCCTGACCGCCGCTCCTCCACTCAGGGCGACATTGTCCCTATCACTCCTTCTTTACCCATGGAGGCAATTGTGCCCTCTATCCCTGAGCCTGTTTTGTGCATGGATTCCTCACTCCCTGTGTATGGCTTCACTCCTAGTGATGATGATCACTCATCTATTAGCCAACAAGGAGAGGAATGGGAGCTCCTAGATGCACCTGAGCATGATGAGGAAAGTATTCTTTCCATCGGGGAGGCTTTAGCAGATCTTTTTACGGAGGAACCAAATCTTTGTGTTTTTCCAGTTTCTTTGCACGATTTTTCTACACACATTCTTTATGATCCTATCAAAGTAAAGGAGCGGGGTGATGCTTCGGACTCGGAGGATGCTCCGAGGTGGGTTGAGGAGGATACTCCTTCTGATGAGGAGGTTTGCACTTCCTCATGGGACGAGGAGGTCCAACTCACCACCGAGGCCCTTGAGTTCTTGGGTTCCCCTCGCCATGATACTTACGATGATGATAGTGATCTATCCTTGGATCCTGCTGGGAGTGAGACCGGGATCACTCCCCTGATGATTGATTATTTATGTCATTCTTCTCTTTTATTTCCTGACCCCCTTTCTTCATCTGAGCCTGTGCAGGTTGAGTCTTTACAGGTACATCAGGAGGACTTAGAGCTTTTTGCTCAAGTCAATGATGAGAGTATCCTCTCATGTGAGGAGGTTTATTCCCCCTCCTTTGAGGAAGCTTCACTCATTGCCTTTTCTTCCTGCCACCTTGCTGTTGACGATACCTTGCTAAGCAAGGATGTGTTTTGTGAGATGAGTGAGGACCAGGCCTCCTCCTTTTCTTACATTCTCTACCCTCTACCTGTGGGGAGCAGGTATCTTTATTTAGGTAGCGGGGTGACTGTTCTATCACCGTATCGGTACCCGCAACCGAAACGGATATTGGAACAGTTACCTGTGCATTTTCTCTTCCATAGGCCCATTAGCTAGGACCTTTAAGTTTTCAAATAAGTCGTGCTGGGATGACAGTAACCCCAGTAGTTATCTTTCTTTTTCCTGAAATTTTATTTTGTCTAGTTTAGTTAAGTTTTGTTAAGGCTGTGAATACCTCGCTGCTGGTGCTGATTCCTGTTTGTGCGTAAACTGCACGGTGGATGGACATTCTACTAAAATTTTGGCCGCTGGAAATTTCCTATGGCGCACGATCACTGGTCGTGCACACTACTTATCGCGCACGACCACTGGTCGTGCGATCGGCCCAGATTTTTATAAAATGCCCGTCCGCCCGAGCCTTTCACGCACGATCTAGGGCTTTCGTTTTTCGTCGTCCGTGCGCCGTCTCCGCTGGGTTGCCGCCGATCGTGCGCCCTCCTTCCTTCCGGTGAGCCCACTTCCTATTCTCCTCTTTCCCCTTGCCCTCCTACCACCATGAGCTCCAGAGATCGCCAAAAGGTCTACCAACGCTCCGGCCGCTCTTCCGCCTCTCCTGCTCAGATCCTCGCTAGGATGGCTACTTTTTCCAAGGATTCGCACACGCGGCGATTCAATTCTCTTAAGGAGAAGCCATTCCTATCACAGCGTCTCGTGGATTGGAATGAGTTGAACTCTATCGGCTACAATGGGGAGTTGGGGGAGGCCGTCCGCCAACGCTATTATTTCGATCATTGGAGTGGGGTGTTCGAGTGCAATGACCTCGGCTACCGGGAGCTTACCTTGGAATTTCTCGCAACGTTTGAGTGGGATGTGTTGCCCTCCGGTCAATGTCCGGGAAAGTGCTCTTTCCGCATTTTGGGCAAGGTCTTCACTCTATCCTTGTCTGAGCTGGCGGTGCATGCTGGATTTTACACTGAAGCCGAGGCTGCGGCGATCCCTTTTCTGGATTTGGATGTCTCCTTCCCTGATGGCGTCACCCCGCGTGCTGCGTGGTGTGCTCTCACGGGTCGTGATGAAGAATATGTTGCCAGGAAAAGCAAATCTACCTGGATCGTCGCGCCTGCTCTCCGTTTCCTGCAGCACGTCCTTAGCCACTCTCTTGTCGCCCGTGCCCTTAGTCAGAACGTGGTGGGGTGGCAAGATCTGATCTCCCTTTATAGTATGGAATTTCGGCAGCCTTTGCATCTTGGCTACATGCTAGCTTTCTTCTTCCACCACGAGGCCACTTACGGTCTCACAGGTGCCATTGGTGGTGCCTACTATATTACCCGCATTTCCAAAAGCCTGGGGGTTTGGAGTCATCTGCCTCCGATGGTGCAGGTGACTGCGCCCTCCTTCATCACTCGGGCCACCATGGTGAGTTTCCATCTATTATGGGTCGTGGGGAAGAAGAGTAGTAGACGCTTTGTGGTCGTGATGCCGGGAGATGCGCCTAGGCAGAGGCAAGGCGATGAGGAGCACGGAGAGCCGGCTGAGCCGCCAAATACTCACCGCGAGGTAGCCCTTCTGCAGCCGCGAAGGCATTCATTTTAGCAGGAGCGGAGAGCCAAGGAGGAGGGCAGTTCTTCTAGAGCGCCGGAGGTGCCAAATTTCGATCGGCGCCTCTCCGATCTGGAAGCGAACCAGTATTGGCTGACTGATTTCGTTTATCAGCAAGCATTGCGGGGAGGGTTAAATATTCCCCCACCTCCGGGTCGGGCCGCATCATCTTCCAGACCGCCGCCGTCCGTTGTTGTTCTAGATAGCGACAGTGACGACGAGTGATCTTTCTCCCTGCATGCGAGCTATTCTAAGCCTTGTTGTCTGTTTTCTCTTGTTGCTTTTTAGGTCTTTTGTTGAGTCGTTCGAACTCCTTCTCTTTTGTTAACTGTAATAATGACATTTTGCTTGTGGATGCTCTTCTAGGCATAGTTTTATGTATCCAGCTTATTCTGTTCCCTTATTTTATGTGCGAGTGCTTAATATTAATTGCAGGAACAGGTTCCCTCCCATGGGTGATAACCCAGATTTCTTGATTTTTAGTGCTCTCATATGTTTAGTTCAGTTTTTACTATTTTTGTTGTTCTAGTGTGTCACTTTCAGGTGGCCTTTGTTCCTTGTGATGGCGGATGCTGCGGACTAGTCTTGATCGTAAACGCCAATCGTCTGGTATGCTCATTTCTGAGAATGGGGTAACGCTTCCTCCCCTCTTTTAGCTTCAAATTTCTAGATATATTATTTAGCTTAAGCCTGGGGGAGCGGTTGTTATTATCCACTGTGCACGAGTTGCACCGCATACTAGAAGGTTGTATCTTTATTTATCCTAGTCATTATTTTTGTTTTTCATGCTTCACACACCACTTCACCCACTTGAGTGCGTGTTTATCTTTTTGTCGTTGTTCCGTTTAAACTATTTTGGTCGGAATGTGAAATAGATTGTTAACGTAGGAATTATTATTTTGAGTGCGATGTTGACTCATGTAGTGTTCTAGTCACTTCGCATGCTATGGTAGAATGTGAGTAGAACTAGATTTTCTTTATGCATCTAATTTATGTTTAGTATTTCTGCGTAAATTTAGATTTAATATACTCAAGTGGTGAATTTGTATGGAATTGACGATAACCCGGTGTTGTGTGTGTGCGATTACTAGTCGTGTGTTGCTCGAGTCGGGAGGAAGGTTTATCTTTCTCGTGGGCTAAGAACTTGCCCCAAGCGACTCTCGAAGCATGGGTGAGAGCTACTCGTTGAGTCAAGCATGATGTAGGCCACCCTTTGGCTAGTTTGAGCTTTGTTATTCCATGTCCATTTCATTCACCTTTGCAAGCCTATTTTGTGCCTACCAATCCTTTGTTCAGCTCCTCCTCATCCACCAAAGCCTGAAGCCTATCCCACGCCCGCAACCAAATTGTTTTTAACCGCGCTCATAATTCTAAACTTGTGTGGAGTGTGGAATCATTGTGTTATGATGGGAAAATAACGTCCATCTGCTGATTTTGAACCAACCGGGGGTTACATAAAAGAAGTAAAATATGTAAAAGAAAAAAAAAAAGAGTATTTTGAAAAAAAATCCTCCCGAGCTAAAAACAGAAAATCTGTTGGTATTTGTGAAGTAGGCCGTGTGCACACCTGGTTTTCATGATAAGTCTGGGGGTGTGTCACACGAGCATAGTTTGTTGGTCTTGTGTGGTGCAGCGTTCCGTTAGCTCACTTGGGTTGCGTAGCCACCGCGTTTAACTTTGAATATCATACCGTAACCTAAGCCCCGTTCTAATCCTATAAGTCCTACTGATTTGATTTGCGAGTTTGCTAGCGCCGTGGAGAGAGTGTGACCGGGCAAGCGTATGGTTCACGACGGTGATGGATTTCAGCGGAGTTATTCCTAAGCCCCGATCTTTTGCAACACCCGCCTCAGTGTCTCGTCACTTTCATACCGGGCATGATCGTCAAATTCTTCATAATTCACCAACTGAGTATAACTAAATCTTTAATTACGCTTTAATACTTATGTAAATTAGTTAGCATAGTTAAACTCTCCTTCTACTAGAATCTCTACTCGCATGCGTTGTTACTTCGCACCGTACTCCCTTGTGTAATTCTCTATGTTAACTATCGTTTTCACACTCCGCCGGATTCGTTTGCTCGGGACGCGCAAACAGTTAAGTCTGGGGGTGTGATGAGTCCTGATCATATACACATTTATGGACTCATCCGGGCCGTTATTTAGTCATTTCTCCGCACTTTAGCCTTTTTATAGTTTATATTTGACAATCCATGCTAGGTGCACATCTTGGCCCACTTTGGTGTGATTTTCGTGCTTATTGTCATTAGTAGTATTTTTGTGCTGTTAAGTGCCACTTTCAGTGGCTAGATCTGTGGTTGTGCTGGAATAGGAGTAGTGCAGGTGTTCCCGGTGCAATTCTGCACAGGAACACTGCGCACGATCGCCGGTTCTATTGCGCACGACCACTGGTCGTGCGCCACTGATCGTGTGCACTTAACCCTTTTTCACGAGTTCTGTTTGGTGCAGTGCGCACGACCATCAGCGATTGTGCGCACGACCACCGGTCGTGCGCCACTGCTCGTGCGCACTTATCATTAAAATTCTGAGTTCTGTTTACTGTATTGCGCACGACCATCAACGATTGTGCGCACGACCACCGGTCGTGCGCCACTGGTCGTGCGAACATTTTATTTTATAATTTTGTATCTTGCAGGTTCCACCCAGGCAGTGCGCACGATCGCAGAATTCCAGTGCGCACGACCACTGGTCGTGCGCCAATGACCGTGCGCGCTGTTTAATTCAGCGCCTATATAATGACCTGATCGCGAATTAGGTCGGGATTACGCATTTTGGACTCCGTTCAGTCCGCCGTTTTCGCCATTTCCAGAGGTTTTTCACCTCCTAGGCCTCCTCCATCATCCAAGGGCTTGAAAGAAGAGATTCTACACTCATTTTGATCGCTAAGGAAGAAGTTCTTCGCACTAGACGTGACCGGATGGTAAATCGCTGGAGAAGACGGGTCCATTGGGAGTTGTGACAGCCCTCCTCTACCCCGGATGCAGTTGGGACCGAGCTAGGACGCGGATTGACAACCCGGTGCTTCCTACCGTGAATCTACAACGAGACTCCGGATTCGGTCGTATCTCTTGCCTTTTTCTTCTACTTATGTGGTTGTATTTGTTTGTACTCTCTTTATCTTGATGATGAACGCTATGAACTATGTTAGTATTGTTAATTTCATGTCTATGAAATCATTTTGTTCATTTGTGTTAATGAGGTGCGCCCCCATCGATTTTCCGCTCCACCACCATGTCCGGTGCCGCACTAGCAATTGCTAGTGGTGTGCTTGTCGAAGAGGTGCTTGCGACCCTCAATCCGTAAGCCTACTCGCCCATCCGGCCTTCGAAGCGTGGCATCGCGGCCCGTATTCCACTCGCCTAACAATGCAGCGCGCTCAAGGCCTGCATAGCTCGTTCCCGTTAGCCTTCACGTCCATCCACCCTTTCGACGCAGCGCGCTCAAGGCCTGCCTAGTTTCCATCCCGCCGACCGAAGCATTGCATAGCGGCATTGCATAGGATTAGGCGTAGTATTTACTTTTGTTTGCAAACCTCAAAGCCCCTTTCGTTCGCATTCCACCTACCGCCGGACTTCGATCTCAAGTCCTTCCTCGATAATAAACTCCACCTTACTGTGTTCCTCAAGAGACCGACATCCGGGGAATTTATTCTCCACAATTATTACTTGACAGCGACCGGTGCACTTGCCGACACGCATCAGTTCCTATGCTTGGCGTTGTAATATTTTGCTTGCCTATCCTGGGCAATCAATAGCCTTTCACGAATAGTTCGGATCGTCGAAGTTGCTTCCTCAACATCCTTTCGCTTCAATAGCTTAGTATCGCCCGTTTCCGCCCAAGACAACGGCGTACGACACTTCTTACCATAGAGGGCCTCGAAGGGAGCCATCTTTATACTGGCTTGGTAGCTATTATTGTAGGCAAATTCGATCATATAGAGATGATCTTCCCACTTCTTTCCAAAATCTAGAGCGCACATTCGGAGCATATCCTCCATAGTCCTGTTGGTCCTCTCGATCTGTCCATCCGTTTGCGGGTGGAAGGCCGTGCTGAAATTCAATTTAGTGCCCAACAGTTCATGGATAAGCCTCCAATCATTCGATGTGAAACGCCCGTCACGATCGCTGACGATGCTATGAGGGACGCCGTGCAGCCGCACAATACTATCGACATAGAGCTTCGCTAGGTTTTCTACAGAATCATCCTTCCAGTTCGGAATAAAATGCGATACTTTTGTCAGTCTGTCCACGATCACCCAGATGGCGTCGTTTCCATGCTGAGATTTCGGCAATCCGTGCACGAAATCCATCGAAATATCGTCAAACTTCCATTCCGGAATCGGCAAGGACTTCAAAAATCCACCGGGACGCTGACATTCCACCTTCACCAACGCGCAAGTGTTACACTTGGCCACGTAGAGGGCAATGTCTTTCTTCATACCCGGCCACCAGAAAAGTTTCTTCATGTCCATGTACATTTTCGTGCTTCCCGGGTGGATAGAGTACTTGGTATGATGAGCCTCATACATCAACTCCGCCCATAGAGTACCAACGTTTGGGACGCACAATCTGCCATTCTTCCACATAAGGCCATCTTCGAAAGAGAAATCAGTGTTTAACCCGTCAACGGTTTCCGCTTTAAAGCGTTTCATGCTCTCATCCAGCTCCAATGCCTGTCGAACTCGGTCGGCAAGGTGGTATTGAACCTCCGTCCAGTTCAAGCATGCTGAAGTAGACGCTCTTCGATCAACGCAAATGATCTCCATTTCTTCCAGCTCACGGATTAGACGCTCATCGTGCATCAAAATCCAATTTGCTTGAGCGGGAGCCCGACGACTCAATGCGTCCGCAACTACATTTCCCTTTCCAGGAGTATATTTGATGTCGAAGGTGTAGTCCCCAAGGAACTCCAACCACCTCCTTTGACGCATATTCAACTCCCTTTGATCCAGCAAGTACTTGAGGCTCTTGTGGTCGGTAAAGATGTCGATTTTCACGCCATACAAATAATGCCTCCAAAGCTTAAGAGCAAATACCACGGCCGCTAGCTCCAAATCATGGACCGGGTAATTCCTCTCATAAACCTTCAACTGCCGGGAGCCGTTGGCAATTACCTTACCGAACTGCACCAGGACACAACCCAAACCACTCCCTGAGGCGTCGCTATAAATTTCGTAGCCTTCCGTACCACATGGCGAGCATAGAATGGGCGCCGTGGTCAGACGGCTCTTCAGCTCTTCAAAAGCTCGTGCGCACTCGGGCGACCAAACGAACTTATGATCTTTCCTAGTCAATTTAGTGAGAGGAAGTGCAATCCTCGAGAAGTTTTCCACAAAGCCCCTATAATAGCCGACAAGTCCTAAGAAACTTCGGACTTCCGCTACGTTTTTCAACAAAGGCCAGGCTCGGATCGCTTCTATCTTCGACGGATCAACCGTAATTCCATCTCCACTAACGACGTGTCCAAGGAATGCTACTGACGGTAGCCAAAACTCGCACTTGGAGAACTTGGCATATAGCTGACTCCTCCTCAAGGTGCTCAGAACGGCGTGCAGATGCCCTACATGCTCCTCTTCCGATTGAGAGTATACCAAAATGTCGTCGATAAAGACGATCACAAATTGATCCAAATACTCACGGAACGCCCTATTCATTAAGTCCATGAATACCGACGGTGCATTAGACAGACCGAACGGCATCACCGTGAACTCATAGTGCCCAAAGCGGGTACTAAACGCTGTCTTTGGAATGTCACATTCCCTTATCCGCAGTTGGTAATAGCCGGACCTTAGGTCCAGTTTGGAGTATACCGTCGACCCAACCAGCTGGTCGAATAGATCATCGATTCTTGGAATCGGATATCGGTTCTTCTCGGTCAACTTGTTTAGCTCTCGATAATCGATACATAGACGCAAGCTCCCGTCCTTCTTTTTCACAAAGAGGACCGGTGCACTCTAAGGCGATGAACTTGGACGTACGTAGCCTTGCTCTAGCACCTCTTGCAATTGGACCTTCAGCTCTACCAATTCCTTCGGCGCTATCCGGTACGGTGAGCGGGCCACGGGTTTGGCACCTGGCACCAACTCGATACAGAAATCAATCTCCCGATGAGGCGGGGCCCCAGGGAGTTCGTTAGGAAACACGTCGGCGTACTCCGCTACGACTGGGACATCACATAACCTGGGCTTTGGCTCCGAAGTCTCCAACAAGGTGAAGAACAACTCGGCGCCTTTTCTCACTGCCTTAACCACTTGGAGAGCAGACATCAGCGTCTTGCTCGCTCCTCACATATCGGCAAATGTGGTTTCTCCATCGGTGTTCCTTCCCAGAGTGATCTCCTTAGAATTGCAATCTATGCATGCACGCTGCTCTGAGAGCCAGTCCATGCCGAAGATCACATCGAATTCAGCTAACGGTAATAGCGATGCTTCCAAATCGAAATCCTGATTTCCGATCCGCACCTTCACACGGCTCTTCCTATCCGCAGACATGCGAGATCCATTGGGTAGCATTACTTCTAATCTATCCTCTACGAAGGTAGATGGCACTCTGATTCGCACCACGAAGTCCTCGGACAGAAAAGAGTGCGATGCACCCGTATCAAATAGAGCTCTTGTCGGATAGTTGAAAATTAGGACAAAGCCTAATTGCACACGAATAAAACATACAGTTGCACAACAGTATAATCACAAATAGCTATGCAAAAGCTAATTTTTAATTCATACCTGTGACAACATCAGCTTGTCGTATGGCTTCTTGCTGGCCAAGCGAGTAGACTCTCGGCTGAGTCGGAGTAATGTGCTGGGAAGCCGAAGACTCCGCAGCTTTACCCTTTTCTGCAGCTCGAGCATAGTCCAATGCTCGATTTTCTGCCTTCGGGGGACCACTTCGACACACTGCGGCCTTGTGTCCCACCTTCCCGCGGGTGAAACACGTGATAGGACTTCGCACAGTCGTTGCTCCCGAAACATTTGAGCGGTTTTGCTCCGCCGGTTTGAACTTCCTTTTGTTCTTTCTGAACTCTGACTTGGACTGAGAGACCGGCACATGAAACTCAGGTTTCTTTGCCACAGCTTCTGCTTGTATCCTCTTCATGTCCAACTCTAGGGATCTGGCAGTTTGGACCATCACCTGGAAACCTAACGTCATAGGGCCTGCAAGGAGCAGCCTCAACTCGTCCTGAAGACCTTCATAGAACTTGTTCATCTTTGTCTCTTCGTCTTCCATCATAGGCCCCGCATAACGACCCAGCTTAGTGAACTCGTGCAAGTACTCATCCACTGAGCTGTCGCCTTGAGTTAACTTCAGAAACTGGTTCTGCAACGCAATGCGTTGGGCAGAAGGAATATACCTTTGAAGAAAAGACTTTGAGAACTCCGCTATCGTGATCTCGGTAATCTCCCTGCCTCCGAACTTGTGCACTTCCTGCTCAGCCCACCAACGCTCTGCCTCTCCGTTAAGGAGGAAGGTGGCTAAAGTGACCATCATAACTTCTTCTGTTGCTGTCGCCCTTAGAATCTTCCTAACCGTTGACAGCCAGTCCTCCGCCTCCGTTGGGGATCCGGTCCCCGAGAAAGTTGGAGGATGGAAGCTTAGAAAGTGTTGCAGCTGTTGATCACGCGCTCGCGCAACAACTACACGCTCTACAGGACGCTCCACCCTTTGCACCACCGCAGGTTCCACTGCAGCCACTGGCACAGGGGTCTCAACCCTCGGTTCCACCGCAGGTTCCACTGCAGGTTCGATCACCGGGGCCGCATCTGTATTAGGCGTAGCAGGCTGTGCAAGCCTTTGCGGTTGAGCATTAATCATCGCGAAGACAGCTTCTGCGATTAACCTGATCATCTCAGCAGGAGGAGTGGTCGTTGGCATATCAACCGACCCACTACTTTCAGCAGTGTTACAGGGTTGAGACGGCCCCGCACCACTTCCAGTCGCCTATAATCGTGTAAGACACAATTTAGTGACTGAAAACATAGCAAACAACAATCATGGAACGCTCAGGTTCCGCAAACAAGTATGTTTTCCCATTCCTAAGTGGACATTCTTATTAGTTTTTGTCGTTTTAGGTGAATGCACATCCCGTGCACACCACCCCTTAAAAGGAATTCGTCCCGAATTCGCTAAACTACGGATCGACGCCTTAAGTCCGATACCAAATTGTAACACCCTACCAGTACGAATAATATAACAGTAGGTCCGGCCGGGACCCCACGCCATACTAACCACACAAGCTAGGAGTTAAAAGGTGATAAACAGAAAGAAACTACAACAGAGTATACTAAACACTAGCGGAAGCATAAAGATTTAACATTTCAATTAGAATTGTCCACTAACGTAGGAATGAAACCATGAAATAGAGTTATGGACTTAAGGCCTTACATTTAACAAATGTACTAAAACTCCAAACATACATCGGCGCGCAGGCCGACAATACATGAAAAAGCTAAAAAGGGAGGCTGGCCTTCAAGGGCCAACTCAGCAAAAGGGGCCACCGCCCGCTATTTCCCGCTAGGCTCACCTGCACCTGCATAAGAACATTCCACCAAGCGGTGGAAAACAAAGTAACGGTCAGCACAGCTGACCAAATTATAACGACCGCACCCCTTTCCCGGGGTAGCGGAGATTCTACCCTGCAAGCAAGCCATACTAGCACAAGTACTAAAATAAAGAAAGTGCAACTACACAAGGTGAGGTTTCAAGCACATTCAATCTTCTAGGTTGAGCATCAAAAAGGAGGGAACCTAGGTATACACATGATGTTAGTTGGGTTCACCCGAAGGTTCCCCACAACTGCCTAAACAACCGCATGAGGCTAACAACATCAATTCCACAAACACTCCACCGTAAGGGACATCGCCTTAGGTGGGAAAAAGAGCTTTTGGTCGGTCTAGGTAAAACACCTTCCACGACCTCTCCCATGATCGCACGGCTCACATGAGGTAGGGACCTCTTGCCGATCTGCATGGAAACGGGTTCAGTTTAGCTTTGCCCGTGCTCTAATCGACGCGATCTATCGCACGACGCGGGTACGGCTTCGCCTCGGCCCGTAAGGGTTTAGCACTTTCAAGTGCTACACAAATATAAGCTACGCACCTAATCCCTTCACAAGGATCTAGGCTTCACAAATACTCAAATAAGGGAGGTATAATACGCTCCGCATCAATTTCGCGGTGAAGGTTTGCCTTCATCCAATCTCAAAGCATGGGGCTTTCGTTAGGATCTTCACAAGACGCCTACAATTAAATCCCGCACTACTTTAGACGATTTCACGGAGTCATTCTCCGGTACGCATTCTAGGCTTAACCTAAATGCAACGTCGCAATCCAAGCATCACCGATTCGGGCTCACGGCCACGAATAGGCTTCACACAAAATGCCTAAATCCGCAAGACTACCGGATTTTCTACATGCAATATGCCGGGGACGGACACAATCGACCCGGAGTTCCGAAGAACTTGAGGGAATCCTACACTTCACCCATTTGGTGAAAGGGATCCCTCATGCAAGCATAGAGAAATGAAGGAGAGGACAAAAGACAAGTCCAAACAACGAGAGAAGGAATCGTTACCCTAGGAGCGTTCTTTTTTGCCATGGATCCGAGATTCTAGACGGAGGGAAATGACCGCACCGGGCTGCACTCTCCAGATCTGGAAACGGCTCGCGAAACGGAGCTCCGGATCTCCGTCAATGGCGGAATCTCACTTCTTCTTCCTTGCCTCCTTCTTCTTCCTCTAGGTTTGGAGAGAGAAAAGCCTCAAAAGAATGAGGGTTTAACTCCTCTCACAAGCCCTAAGACCCTCCAGCAACTAATCCTAGCCATTGGATCGAATTCCAAAGGATTTGGACGGCCGGATCGTCTCCTCCGCTCAAAATCTCGGAGCAGATAAACAGCGCGCACGATCACAGGCGCACGATCACTGGTCGTGCGCGAAGAGGAGAATGGTCGTGCGATAAGCCGAGACAGAACTCCGATTCCTTGCGGGTTACGCACGATCATTGGCGCACGATCACTGATCGTGCGCGAAGAGGACAATGGTCGTGCGCATTGACCTGATGTGGAATTTTTAGCCTATCCCGAGCGCAGCACTACCACTCTGCCTACCTCGCTGAACCACGATCTTTGGGGTGTTACACTGCACATGGACTCATACTATGTCTAATGAAGCCTTTATTTAAAAGATCAGAAATTTGATTTTGTAACTCTTGATGTGCAGCAGGGTTTAATCTATAGTGCAGCAGATTGGGCAAAGAAGATCCAGGAATGAGATCGATGGCATGTTGGATATTCCTAAGGGGAGGTAAATCAGAAGGTAGCTCATCAGGATAAATATCCTTGTATTCTTCTAGCAGTTCTTTTAATTTTGGCGGCAAAACATCAATATTTTCTAGAACACCAGAAGATTGTAATAAAATTAAAGCATAGACAATTCCACCAGAAAATGTATCACGTGATAATTCATTTTTACTAATCAAGCTTAATGTTTTCTTCTCAGCAGGTAGTGTGGTGTCTTTTGTTTTGCTAGATAGATCCTTGGGTTGAGTTGGCTTTAGCGTAATTTTCTTTCCATTGAATTTAAATTCATACACATTAGCTCTCCCAAAATGAGTAACATCATTATCAAATAACCATGGTCGACCCAAAAGAACATGACAAACATCCATTGGAATGACATCACACCAAATTTTATCAGAGTATTCTTTAATGGTCAGTGGGACAAGGCATCTAGGTGTGATTGGGATAGATGTTTTATTGACCCAAGCAACTTGATATGGATTTGGGTGAGGTTCAGTTGTAAGCTTCATCCTAACAACTGCATTTTCAGACACAACATTCATACAGCTTCCACTATCTATGATCAGTTTGCAAAATTTCTCACCACGCCTAAAGTTTAAGGAGAAAATGTTAGTTTTTTTCCAATCATCAAATGTTCGAGGGGTGCTCAAAATACAACGCATCACTATTACATTGAAATCATCTTCCATGTCACTAGGTTCCCCTTCAGACTCAGACTCATCAGTAGCTTCATAAACATAATCAGATGGTTCGCTAGAAGGTTCAAGCAAAGTCAAGGTTTTCTTTTTGTTTAGGCATTCTACGACATAATGTCCTTGTAAACCACATGCATAACATGTATTATTTTTAGTAATTTTACCTGCAGGAATTCGTTCACCATTAGGATTTTTAGGATTTTTAGCCATAATGACAATGGTATTTTGATTAGTTGTTTTATATTTGCCCTTGTCTTTATACGACGTAGTGGAAGTATTTTGAGAGGACTTATTCTAATTTTGAGTATTTTTAGATTTTGACTTGAAAGCAAGATGTTTTTCTATATCTAGAGCAGCATTAAAGGTAATGTTCAAGTCTGTGTGCGATGATATGCGGGCACATATTGGTCCTTAAGGAGGTTTTTCATAATTTTCCATCTGACAGGGGGAACACCATTATTTGCTCCTAAACATCTTTCTTCATTCAAACAAAAGACTTTAGCACGCCCAGTCAGTCTCATTTTAGCCACTTGAACTTGTTGCGGGTCCGTCAAATGGTGCCAATCAAAATAACATTCAATGTCTAGGATCCAATTTAGAAATTTTTGGGGATCACCGAGACCATCATAAGTAGGAGCGTCAATAATAATTTTTTTTGTAAGATCAGGTTCTGTTCATTACCGCGGTTATGTTACCTCGCACTTGTGCATAGAGTGCGGGAATGAATGAATTTTATGACCCAATTTAATGCATCTTTGAAAAATATGATTAATATAAAATGTGTAGAGGACTCAAAGACGGATTTGCAGAATTTTGAATTTCGAAATTCAGAGTTAAATTGAGAAAGTTATGGCTAAAATAGTGGACACCTAAAAATCTGGCCAGTGCAGGAAATCTTTTGATATGGTAATGGTTCACGAATTTATTTGGACCACGAAATAAAGTCGAAAGATTATGGAAATTTTTGAGTGTGTTTGTGAGAGTGCCTTTAATACTGAGTAAACTTTTCAGCCCAAAATGTTAAGAAATAAAAATACTAAAAATAAAATAGCAAGGGGGTGCAAAATAGGAAAAAAATATCAAACCATTAAAAGTGTTGGTTTTGTTTGACAATGAAATGAATCTAGAAAATTATGGAAATTTTTGTGTAGGCTCCTGAGGGTGTCTTTAAATTGCATTTAAAATTTCAGCTCAAAATGCTCAAAAATAAAATTACCCAAAATAAAATAGCAAGGTGTGCTGAATAGGAAACAATTATCAACCCTATATTTAATTTTTATTCATTTTTTTTATTGAAACTCAGACGTCGCTCAAGATGAATTATAGATCAAACACAAAGAAAGATCAGTGCGAAGTTAAGAAACTCGCATGCCTAGCTTTGATACCAAATTGATGTAAATCAAATTAAATTGATGTAGATCTAAATCTTTTCCCAATGATTTCGAATGGTACAAAAGTCGGATTTTCTCAACAATTAATATGATCAACATCTTCACATTTAAATAACATCGCTATCAAAAAACATGATCTTTAAATAGATGAAAATTTGGAAGAGAAGAGCCCGTTTTAAAATGTAAGATTCAGATCTAGTAAAATAATACCCCAACAAGATGAGAACAGAAAGAGTCAAGTCGCATTTTAAAATCAATAAAATAAAATGAACATTCACATGTTCGAATTGCAAGCGATTAATTCAAAAATTTCATAGGCAACACCAAACTTTCACTCCACCAAAATTACTAGCAAGAAGAAGAGTTAGAAGAATCACACACCAAGGAAGGGAGATAGAAACAAGTTACCCAATGAGTCTCACAAAGGGGTTGCGGAGCATCACACTTCCACGGATTCTACCGGAGTCACACTAGAGAAGACGATCTCTCCTCCAAGAGAGGAGGGACGAAAATTTCCTCTAGGAGATAGGGAGGGAGCGGCACATCTGAAGGAGGGCTGATTTGAAGTTCTCAAAAATATTCTCATTAGGTTTTCATCTCTAAAAAGAGATATAAATAGAGTTACAATAATCTCTCACAACCATTCATCCTAGGGATAAAATCTCGGTCATTCAACATCTTTGGCCAAATATAAAGTGCATGAATTAAAATAAAAGACTCAAACCAACTTGAACTAAGAGGACTTATGGCTTGTCCAAATTGATTCAACCCAAATAAAAATTGTCTTAACATAACAAACATCACAAAAGTTTTAAACTAGATAATTATCCAAAAAGAACCATTGAATAAAGTGGAACTAATTATTCTTCCGGGTTCGAGGGAGAAGATTGTAGCGGCTTGAACCTTCAAAAGAATCTGGTTCACCAAGCGGTACTGGGTTGGCTCCATCATAGAAGATGAAGGAGAGCCATCGGATTTGGACAGATCTGCTATATACAGACCATATTATTTCAATTAAATGATTTTGTCACACTTTCATATGAATATTCATGCTGGAATTTGATGCCCTTAGAGGCCTTTTTAGGAAAAGTTGCCTGAGATAACAATTGTAAATATTGATGTCTACTTTTATTTAGAACTAAAATCAGCCCATTTAGGGCACTGTTGGAGCCTCAGCTTCCATTTTAATGAGACTGGTCCAACTAGAGGCCTGAAATTAGTTTGTGTATATATTCTAAAATATAGAAATGATGGACTTGAAATTTTGGCCATGCATGCATGAGCCCTGCATCTAACTTGCACCCAAAAATCAGATTTTTAGGAAATCATTTTCCTAAGGTTTTATTCAAAATATGTAAATTCAAATAAATGACATTTATGGAAGAATATAGCTCCAACTAACCCCAAATTTGGGTGTCACTCTTATCTAGCCAATGTAGTATGTGGTTAAAATTTGAGACCAAATGGATCTCTGTAGGTAAGGTAAATTCCCATTGCATGTCTCTACCTAAAAGAGAATAGGTGTGCCAATAGCAAAAATAAGATTTTGTGTAATTAGCCCAAATGGCTTAGATTTAACCTCTGAAATTTTGTACACAAACTAATTATGGTATAATGCATCACCTTAGAAAATCTTAGGACTTCTAGCATCAAGAATCTCATGATTTTGATTATTTTGCCATATGTCACACTTGTGTATTTATAAAATTTTCATGATTAGAACTTGGAAATAAATTATGAAACTCTGGAGAATCACTTGTTATGTCATTTCAAATCTCTGTAAATTTTGGTAGAAAATTCCATGAAATATTGCTCAACGAATTATCAAAATTACATTATGTCTCAAATCTGAATAATGGAAAATTTGCTAGGCAAAATATTTGAGGAAGTGCTGAAATCCTGGATTATGCTTAGGAACTCAATTATGAAACTCTGTAAATTTGGTTATAATTTTGGAGATAGTATTAATGTAAGAAATTTCGTTTATTCATTTTATCACCATTTTTAA
Organism: Dactylorhiza incarnata; assembly: GCA_033032865.1. Classification (NCBI taxonomy): domain Eukaryota; kingdom Viridiplantae; phylum Streptophyta; class Magnoliopsida; order Asparagales; family Orchidaceae; genus Dactylorhiza; species Dactylorhiza incarnata. The sequence goes on along the minus strand of JAWHQI010000009.1, from coordinate 8,769,667 downwards.
TTTGTGAAATATTTATGGTGATTTATTCCTGGAAAATCATGGTCTTCTGGAATTAGTGTTTTCATATCATTATAATGCCACTGTATTTTTCCCCAGAATTTTTGGAAGTCAAAATCTAGTACTTGTAGTGTAAAGTAATTTTGTCACCCTTCTCAAGATAAATAGAAATTAAGGGTTTTAATCTGCTGGAAAATTATGGAACTCTGGAATTAGTGTTTTAATATCATTATAATGCCACTGTATTTTTCCCAAAAATTTTGGAATTCAAAATCTAGTACTTGTAGTGTATAGTCATTTTGTCACCCTTCTCATGATAAATAGAAATTAAGGGTTTTAATCTTCTAGAAAATTATGGAACTCTGGAATTAGTGTTTTTATATCATTATAATGCCACCGTATGTTTCCAAGAGTTTTTGGAAGTCAAAATCTAGTACTTCATGTGTAAAGTCATCATGTCACCTTTTTATGATAAATAAGAAATTGAGGTCAAACCAATATGGAGTATATCAAAATTTTGGTCAAACCCTAAATTTTCTGTTGTGAACATATGGTAAAAGTTAGAACTCACATGGACATGGTATAGATAGGAGAGCATCATCGGGATCAAACCTAGTTCAATTTCATCATGGTATGCGGATAGTAAAAACTTAATATGGAGATTTGACCAGCATGACCACATAGGAAATCAGCAAGATTGTGTATAACCTACACCAGGTATACATCACCTATATGATGAGAGTCCTTAAGTGTCAAGCATCGTTCAAGAGAATGTTGGCTTAGGGTTAAGGCGAAGGATGAGTCATAAAGCACCTAGGTTATAAAGAGTAATAAGTAGAGTGGGTCTTTGAATGGGGTAGCCACCGATAAAAGTAATGGGGGATTTGGGTTTCAGCCCATTGCATTCCCTAGTACCGCTAACTAAATGAATAAGAGATATGGTAAACTTCATCCCGAGTTAAGGGATGGGATTTTGTATATCAGGACGAGTTAGTCCTGCGAGCTGGAGGCTCGAGAAAAAGTATATCAGGACGAGATAGTCCTACGAGCTGAAGACTCGGGTGGAGATAAATTGTGAAAGTTGAGTTTTAGTTCTCATTCTTATTATTAAAAGTCTTATTTAACTTTGTTTCAAATTAAGTGATACATATAAATATATATATGAGTGCTGATTGAGAAAGTAAAAAACAAGCACATAACCAGATGACACAATATATATAGTAGTTCCCCAAAACCTGGGTACATCTACTCTTCTACCCACTGGTAGGAATCCACTAGGAGGTTGTTGATAAGGTGCCCTCTCACCAAGGTGATTTTGATAAGGTATCCACACACCAAGGTGATTTTGATAAGGTGTCCACACACCAATGGGAGTTTTGATCAGGTGCCCAATTCACCTATAAGCTTTTGATAAGGTGCTTATAAACCAAGCTGCAGGGTTTTGCTAAGGTGCCCTGTCACCGGGAGTAAACATTTGAAGGGAGTTTTAACCCTTTACAAGATGGGAAGGAGAAAGGGAAAAGATATATTGTTCTTCTCTTTTAGCTAAGAAGACACTTGAAAATCCTGATTGGATGTTGAGTTGGATCTTGATGAAGATGGTGAAGAGAGCTCCCCCTGTCTTATTTAGTTGTGGAGACTCCTTGGTTCTGAATCCTCTATTTCAAATGTATGGAGTGGATCACCTCTCATTGTTCTCTATCGACCTTCTCCTTATTTATGGCTCTGTGTATTAAGATAACACTATAGGAGAGAAATCAATTAGTAGATAGAGTATTTAGAAAGAGAGAAATATTTCCATAACTATTATATCTATAGAAAGAAAGAATTCATTTTGATTTCAAATAATATCCATAATCAACTTAATCAATTTAGCCAAGAATCAATTAGAGGAAAAGAATGATTCATAACGGCTATAAAAGAATAATATTATTCCATATAAATCAGATCTATAGAAAGAAGGAAAGAGATCTGGTGTTATTTGAATTTACCATAGTAATCGACGTACGTCGATTACAATTCGACGTAAGCGTCGAATTCATCCTAGCTGGACGTCGAGAGGAGAATAAGGAAGGTGCATCGACTAAGGTGCGTCGACAAGAAGTCACAGCTACGTCGACATAGGATACGTCGAATTCTTATTAAAGTTACTTCGACTCATTCTGAAAGAAACGTCGACAACACTTCGACGTTGCGTCGAATACTATTCGACGCATATTTACTTAACCTTGATTTTTCCTTCTTAGAATTCATATTCAACTCATTTTGGGGGTTAAGACAAATCATTTTCCCAACAAATTGCATGTGCATAAGAAATTAGTGGCGGGTCTTCGGTATTGGACCAGTCGTCACAAAGACGGCAGTACATTGACTTAGGTGGGTGTTAGGGTTTGAGGGGCCAGTAGGTTGTTTATACTACGGTCTGGAGGATGATCCCCGCCAACGCACACTTGACCTCAAAGACTGGTGGATACCAGCAAAGAGTACGCAAGACTCTATAGTGCACCTAGGACGTGTACAGAGGCGTACGAAGGGTCTAGGCTTGGTAATGTGTATACCCGCCTAGGAAGTCGAGTTGCCCGCTCCACTGCTGCCGTAGCCGCAAAGGTGGTACCAGAGAGTGTAGCTAACTCCAAAAATTGGGAACTAAAGGTAAGTGATCACAGAGTTGTGTGGGTGTGTTGCACTTGTGTGACTCATATCTTAACATACATATCATTCATACTTAAACCCTAGATCAATAAATGTAGACCCTTATCATATAAATAAGTATGGGCTCTTTTATATGATATGTTATATTTCCGGAAATCTTAACTCATAAGTTTGTATGGGCATTCATATAAGTTAAGGTACTCATGTGACGGTAGTGTAGAATTATTTACTTGTTTGTTATACTTGCGCGCACTGCTTTACTACTTACTTCTTTTACTGCTCTTTACTGATTACTTGTTTACACTGTTAAAGTAGTGCTTGCATATATATATACTTGCTAGCTTAGAATTCCCTGTCACCTGCTTTTTGTTTACTCCACTTTGTTGTCCTCCGCTTCTTCCTCCCGCTCGGTGCCTAGGAGTCGCGGGGGAGGTGGGCACAAAATCGGCTTAGTCTTTATGACTAACGTTCGGTTATGACCGTAGGTGCTCGAGGTGATGGAGCCCCAGCTAGAAGAGGAGACAGGACCTGAGGAGCAGATGTCGAGCATTACTACCACTACAAGACAGGTGCTGAGAGAGATGAGTGTTTAGCTTCTGCATGTAGTGTAGTGAGAGAGAGAGTTATTTATTATCTTTTGGACATGTATCGTGCATAAGCCCTTCTCTCTTTTGTGTTCTGTGCTGGACTATGTTCTTTTCATTTATAAAGTGTTAAAATTTTTTATTTGAATCGTTTAGGAGTAAGAAGGAGTTGCATCACCTGAGTTATAGCCAAACAATCACAATATGCTACACAGTAACATAAAGCTTTATTGAATCACAATACTTCATTTACATTGCGAGACATACATGGCGAGACATGATTCATAAGAATCACGAAGGAGAGAAGAACAAAACACACCAAAAAACAAATCTGGCGGCTTGACAAGCAGAGACCGCACAGACCGCTCGACTCCAGAAACCGCCCGGCTTGACCTGAGACCGCACGAACAGAAAACAGGCAAGACCGCAACTCAGATTATCCAGCTTGACCTGTACTGCCAGACCGCCACCTCAGACCGCACGAACCGGAGCTTATTGAACTGAACCAAGAACTGAAGCTGTCGCCAGACCGCAACTCAGATCGCCTAACCGCTGAAGGTCGCCTGATCACCGAGCTCGCTGTGAACAACACAAGAACAACATAAACCAGTTCGCAGATAAGTCGTTGCTGAACTGTTTATTCAAGCCGATGGAAAAAAACCAAGGAAGGAGACCGCAACCTGCTGACCGCAAACCTGCAAACACAACAAATAGTCAACTCGCTTCCGAGACCGCCCGACCTCAAAGTGAGACCCCACGAAACAACCCAGGCTCTAGTTCTTACAGTTCTCGTTATGAATGACGGGCCATGCACCCCTATTTATAGGTGGGTAGATGGATGTCGTCACCGCACAGGAGAGATACAATCACCACCCGTCAGATCACGAGCGGTCTCACAAAGCAGACCGCGCAATCAGACCACTTGGACAACAACCTGTCCAAGAACGCAACTCAGCAGTAGACCGCGCACAAGCCGTGCGAACACAAGACCGCGCACAAGCCGCACGGACACAAGACCACTCCTTCCTTAGATCACCAAGAGCAAGCCAAGAACATCTGGCCAACATCAGAGAAGTCACCAGACCAACCTGCATAAGCCGCCCGGTCACAATGGTTACACAGAACAGACCGCCTGGTCTTCCAACAAAGAAGACAGGCCAACCAAGCATAGCAAACCGGAAACAGACCGCAGCAAACAAGAACAAACTGGTCGGTCATAGCAGACTGCCAGAGACAGACCGGCAGAGCCAGACCGGCAGAGCACCAAAATAGAGACCGCGTGGTCTCTGTGGTCTCCAATAATCAGATCGCTGGCCACCTTCCACTCCACTTCAATAATTTCAACACTCCCCCTTGAAGTGGGAAGTGGAAACTAGCCCGAGTAAACTCCGCAATCGAGTAAACGGTCCCTTCGCCAGCAGCTTTGTGAAGATGTCTGCAACATTGTCCACACTCTGAACATGCTCGACCATTAGAGATCCTCCCAACAGCTTTTCACGAATGAAATGGTGTTCAATCTCAATATGTTTGGTCCTCGCGTGATAGACTGGATTATTAATCAGCTTGAGAGCACTCTTATTGTCCCCGCATTGCATAGTGGGACCTCGAACCTCCTCATGAACATCCTCCACCAACCTCCTGAGCCAAACGACTTCCTGAGCTGCCAAGGCCGAAGCCTTGTATTCCGCTTCTGTGGTAGATACAGACACCGAGTCTTGCTTTTTGCTGCACCAAGAAATAGCTGTGGGGACTATCATAATGACATAACCAGACGTTGATCTCCGATCATCCACTTCTCCCCCGTAATCAGCATCCATGTATCCAAGCAACTCCAAGCTAGACCCTCTCCTATATAGGAGACCCAGATCAGAGGTCGACTTCACATACTTCAAAATTCCTTTTGCCGCCAGAAGATGAGGCTTCCGTGGCTCCGCCATGTAGCGACTCACTTTGCCAACTGCATAAGCAATATCTGGCCTCATGATGGTCAAGTTGATCAAGCTCCCAACCAGAGCTCGGAACACCAACGGATCAGATTGAACTCTCCCCTCATCCTTCCGAAGTTTATGATTTTGTTCCAGAGGTATAGAGCTGCTCTTCCCTTCCTCCATGCCGAATCGTTGAACGATCTGCTCCGCATATCCAGCCTGAGAAATGAGCACTCCGCTCTCCCGCCTCTGAACCTCGAGTCAAAGGAAATGGTGAAGCTCACCCAGATCCTTCATCTCAAACCTGATAGCAAGCTCGGCTCTCAGCCTTGCTACTGCCTCCTTCGAGTTCCTGGTGACAATCATGTCATCCACATACAGCAGAACAATAACCCAAAGCGCCCCCTCCTTCTTGACGGACAAGCTAGAATCAGAGTTTGAAGCAAACAACCCGCATAATAGAAGATATTCTGCAATCTTTCCATACCACGCCAGAGGCGCTTGCTTCAACCCATACAGGGCTTTCTTCAGTTTGCAGACGTAGTCCGGACACTCCTCCGAGATGAAGCCCGGCGGTTGGATCATGAAGATATCCTTGTCAATCTCTCCGTATAGAAACACATTCTTCACGTCGAGCTGCCAAATCTCCCATCCACTGGATGCCTCCAAAGCAATAACAAATCGAACCGAAGTCATCTTTGCCACTGGACTGAACATCTCATCATAATCTTCACCATACTGCTGTGAGAACCCGCGATCCACAAGGCGAGCCTTGTATCGCTCGATCGTGCCGTCAGCTTTCTTCTTGAGCTTATAAACCCATTTGCATGTCACAGGGGTAATGCCCTTGGGCCTGGGCACTAGAGACCAAGTCTCATTCTTCTTGAGAGCATCCATCTCCTCCTGCATAGCAATGTCCCACTGCTTCACGCCTTTGGCCTTCTCAAAGCTCGATGGCTCCCTCTCATCCAAGGGACCAGCAAAGAAACATGAGACGAAGCTCACCATGTTTCCTCCTGCGTATCGATCAGGTGGCTTGATAGTGCTCTTCGACCTCCTAAGAGGTTGCTCTTGACTAACCACCTCCTCAGCTGCTTCTTCGGTGCTAGCTCCTTGTTGGGGAAATGATTTATCTTAACTCCTAAAAATGAGTAGAATATAAATTCTAAGAATGAAAAATTAGTCTAAGTAAATATGCGTCGAAGAGTATTCGACGCAACGTCGAAGTGTAGTCGACGTTCCTCTTAGAATGAGTCGAAGTAACTCCAAACAGAATTCGACGTAACCTATGTCGAAGTAACTCTGACTTCTAGTCGACGTATCTAGTGAAGTCGACGCACCTTAGTCGACGCACCTTCCATATTCTCCTCCCGACGTCCAGCCAGTCTGAAATCGACACTTCCGTCGAATAGTAATCGACGCACGTCGATTCTTATGTCAAATTCAAAACACGCAATATCTCTTTCCTTCTTTCTGTATATCTGATTCTTATGGAATTATATTATTCTTTTATAGCCATTCTGAATCAGTCTTTCCTTCTAATTGATTCTTGGCTAAATTAATTATGGATATTATTTGAAATCAGAATGATCTCTTTCCTTCTACCGAAATATTGATTATGGATCTTTTCTCTCTTACTATTTCTCTGACTGCTAATTGATTATTCTCCTATAGTATTCCTTGAATAAACAGAGCTATAAATAAGAGGGAAGTCGGCAGAGAAGAACAAGAAGTGATCCACTCCATCCATTTGAAAAAGAGGAAAAGCTCCCAAGAGAAAAGTGAGAAAAACTGAGAAAAGTGAAAGTGTGCTGTAGCAAACAACAAGCCTTCTTCTTCTCCTTCTTCTGAATCCATTCTGCTGCAATTTCTGAAAGCTCTCACTGAAAAAGGGAAAGGCCTACAATCTCCTTCTCACTATAGAAGAGAGATTTCAAATTCACTATACTTGTGCTTCTAACCTTCTTGCTAGGAAGAAGATTCTTTCTTGCTTCAATTGTTTTTCTTCCACTTCTTCTTCTTATTCTTATTTCATTTTCAAATTGTGTAAAAGAGTTTTTAGAATCTCTCTTCAAAAAATTCAGTTGTAGTGGTTCTAAGAGTCTCCTTATCAAAAGACTCAGGCTGGTTCTAAGAGTCTTCTTATCAAAAGACTCAGTGCAAGATAGTGAATTCCTACCAAGGGGGTAGAAGAGTGGACTACCCAAAGTTTGGGGAACCACTATATTTCTTTGTGTTGTGCTGTGATTTTCTTTTTGCTGTTACTTTCTTTATTTGCTTAATTCTTGTTGGTGTGTGTGGGAAGCTTAAATCTGTGATTATTACACATATATATATTTGTTAACTTTGCACAAAATATTTGTAAATCTCTATTCACCCCCCTCTAGAGAATTCTAGTGAGGTTAACTGTGCTCTTTCAATTGGTATCAGAGCCAGGTTGATCAAAAAGGGATAACTCCTTGATCAAAAAGATCCTACCTCATATATATATATATATATATATATATATATATTTCTACAAAATATTTTTTTCACATGGCACAAATCAAAGATTATGCTTCCACCAGACCACCAATTTGCAACCTTGAGAAGTTTGCACTTTGGAAAACAAGAATTAGGATCCATATGAATTCTATTGATGAAGATTTGTTTAATATTATTTTGACAGGTCCTCCCAAGCCCTATAGAAAGGACTCAAGTGGTAAAGTGACTCAAACACTTGTCCCAAGGGCTGAGTGGACAGTTGAAGAAAAGAAGGCATGAACAAGTGATGCAAAAGCTGTGAACATTCTTATCTCAACCCTCTCAGATGAAATCTTTCAAAAGGTTCTTGACTGTGAATCAGCCAAAGAAATCTGGGAGGCTGTTACAAAGATAGTAGAAGGAAGTGCTGATGAAAGGAAAGATAGAAAGGCTCTATTGATCTCCCAATATGAGAACTTTCAAAAGAAGCATGAAGAAAGCATATCTGAGATGTATGACAGATTCAGTCTGATCATCAATCAATTAAGGATCTTGGATAGAGAGATCTCTCTCACAGAGATCAATGACAAATTGTTAATGAGTCTCCCAAGTTCATGGGACTCAAGAATATGGGCAATAAGGGATACTAGAGGACAAAAGGAAATCTCAACAGATGCCCTCTTAGGAAAACTTAAATCCTATGAGCAACTACTGAAAACCAGAGAAGAAAAGGAAAGAAGGGAAAACACTCCAACCTCTTCAAAAGATAGAAACATTGCATTAAAAGCAACAGAAGAAGAAACCTCTGTTACTGAAGAAGAACTATTCAGCCTCCTGGACAGAAGATTCAAGAAATGGGTCAGGCCAGATGTGTCTAGAAGGAGAGAGTCAAAACTAAGGTATGATAAGACTCCTACCAAAGATATTGTTTGTTATTCCTGTAGGAAAACTGGACATATTGCTCTAGAATGTCCAGAAAATGCTGAGAAAAAGAAAGATCTGAAAAAGAAAGATCTCAGGAAAAAGGGGAAGAAGAATGAAAGAGGCTTCATTGCAGAAGCTTGGAGTGAGACAGATTCTGAAGACACCACTTCATCTAAAAGTGACAATGAAGAGTCTAAGCAAGAAGACCTATGCTTAATGGCTCTTGGAAGCACAGAAGAAGAATGTGTTGCTGAATCATGGAGTGAAATAAGATCAGAAGGAAGCATCTCCTCAACAGCAAAAGCAAATAGCCTTATTCTCATAGAGGAATCTGAGGATAAGGGAGAGGTAAGCATTTTTGATGAAATAGATTTTCTCTGTGAAGATTTTAAAAATGATTTTGAAAGACTCTGTTTAGATCAACTAAAAGCTAAACAAGAAATTAAGGATCTAAAAGAACAAATTAATATGAGAAAAATAGAAGATACATCTTCAAAAAATTATGAACTAAGGTGTAAAATCTATAAAACAGAAAAGGAAATAAATAGTGCTAAAATAGAAAATCAACTCCTTAAGAAAAAGGTATCCCAGGCAAAAGATTTTGAAGAATCTATAAAAATCAAAAGCCAAACACTTAAAGAAATCACTGATAAACAAACAATAAGATATAAGAATTTGGGGCTAGGGGCTGATCCTTCAACTAGTTCAATACCATCTACCAAACATGCTAGGATGAGCCCTGTTAAATTCACTAAACCCATCAAATCAACAAACTTAGAAGAAGACTCACAAAATACAGAAGACCTCACCTTCAAAGAGTTAAACCACCTTAATGAATCATCATCATACCATTCAGAAGAAGACTCTCAAACTACCTCTGAGAAGGCAACTATGCCAAAAGAAACAAGTTATAAAGAAACAATACTCCAATCAGAAAAAGGGAAAAATAAAATATGTGAAATTAAATTGCGTCGACTTCATATCGACGCATGAATGATAGTACGTCGGATTATACTAGACGCAGTCTCTTAGATGCTTCGACCTCAAATCGACACATGAATAATAGTACGTCGCCTTACAATCAACATAACTATTTCCATGCATCGATTCCAGATCAACTCAATCTAGAGAAAGCGCCGAATATAAATCGACGCAACTCTCAACATACGTCGAATAGATATCGACGCATAAAATCTCAGAGCAACTTAAATAAAGGTCATATCTATCCTCCAAACAATATCTATCTTAACCCTCATTCAGAACCCATTCATCCTGATCAAAATTTCTATCCTAATCAAAACTCTTATCAAAATTTCTATCCTAATCAAAACTCTTATCATAATCAAAATTTCTATCCTAATCAAAACTTTTATCCTAATCAACATCTCTATCCCTCTCTAAACTCAAATTTCCATAATCAAAAGACAATTACGTGTTATATCTGTAATAAAATTGGCCACACTGCCAAACAATGTTGGCACAATCAATCCAACTGTTTATAAAATTAGTCCAAGGGTGACTTAGAAAACCTTAGGATTAGGAAGAAATAATCTCTGAAGAAAAACCTAGAATTTTCAGACAAAGTAAAAGTCACGTCGATCTCTTAATCGACGCATACATCGATAGGAAACCCTATCAGACTATACCGACGCATACATTGACTTCCACTCGACGCAACGTCGACTTCATGAAAAAGAAGGCAATACTAAAATATTTTCGGTCACATCTACTGTTGTACCGAATAAACCTCGAGTGGTGTCTCGTGTCGACGTTTCACCTGACTTAACTAGAATCTTCAATTAAAATTTAGCACGCTCCTTGCATCTCTCATCCTTCTCATTTCTCAGTCCAGCCATCTCTTCCTCTATTTCACTGACCTAAATGGCTCCCAAGATCAATTCTGATTTCGATATTGATCTTGAATCCTTCCAAGCCGACGCCAAAAACTATAAGAGCATCATAACTCTCTTCACTAAAGCTGGTTTAGACAAACTCATTTCCAAAAGATGCAGACTCCTAGAGACAGAACTCACTGAGTTAATGAATCATGTTCAGATATCTGAGCAAGGAGAGATCACAGGAACATTCTATGAGACACCTGTCTCAATCTCTGCAGAACACCTTATGGACACTTTTGATGTTCCATCAGGTACATACCAACACTATCCTTGTTCAAATCAAAAAGGGGAAGCAAATTATTTTCTAAAAATAACTAAATAAATCTCCATCATCATTCCCTTATCAGGTGATGAACCTGTGGAACTCACCCCTGAGGAAATCAAAAGTCTATTAATCACCATGAAGTTCTCCAAAGATAGACTAATCCACCTGAAGAAAATAGATTTTTCTGATGAATATAGGCTATTGGCAGACATAGTAGGAAAAGTTCTACTATGCAAAATCTCTGCCCATGATGCAGTGCCCAAGCAGCAACTGAACATCATGGGGGCCCTTGTGCTGAAAAAGAAGGTTGACTGAGCCAGCTGCTTACTAAAAATGATAGGCTACAAATATTCTCACAAAGAGAATGCCTATATGAGGATCATGAGTCAGGTACTCCTCCACTCCTTCCCTGACCTATGTAGGTCAAAAGGAATCCCCATTCCCCCTGGAAAAAGGATGTCCATAGCCCTCTTCTCTAAATGGACCAGGCAAATCCCCAAGCCTGGTGCCATTCCTGACAGGACTCCCTCTCCTCCTAACTCTCCTAGTCATCCATCTTCACCTCCTCCTGCTCATACAGATACCTCTTCTCTACCAACATCATCCACACTTATAGCTTCTACTACCCTCACACCTCCTATCTTACCTTCACCTTCACAACTACCAATTCAATCACCTATGTTGGAGCATGCGTTTCGCACTCCTCCGGTTTGATAATAACAAAGTCTTGTTTGTATTTGATTCTATTTTTATTAATAGTGTGCAGGTAACAGGTATGAGATGTTCACATTTCTGCTGGAGCTCAATTTGAGTGTAGGAAGATTTCACTGTCGGAATTTTCCGACAGCTGATGTCGCCCAGGCGACAGCAGAGAAGTTACAACTACTTTCGCCGCGGCAGCACAACGAAAGGCAGTTTTGTGCTGTCGAAAATCTGACATCGAAGTCGCCCAGGCGACAGCTCGGAGGTTACATCAACTGCCCCCACGACAGCACTACGTGCAGCAGTTTAGCGCTGTCGGAAATTCCGACAGTCGATGTCGCCCAGGCGACAGCTCGGAGGTTACAGCAACTGCACGCACGACAGCACTACGGCGGCAGTTTAGCGCTGTTGGAAATTCCGACAGTCGATGTCGCCCAGGCGACAACGAATTTCTATAAATTGACTCCTTGTGTTCGTGCATTCCAAGTATTGAGAATTACAAGTCCCTTCCTGAGTGCATACGAACCAGAGAGCTCCAGAACCTCTTCAACTCCCATTTGTGCAAAGAAGGATTGAGATTGAAGACGAGATTGGGCGCGCTTCTACATCAACGATCATCTCGAGGCTTCAACCATCCTTTCAGAGATCTGAATTTCTAGGGAGTTGTTCTTTTCATTTTGTATTTCATTCACATTCACTTTTCATTTTGTAATCGTTGGAGAAATCGTCGTCTTGCGTGCGGCGTCTAAGTCCTTGCGTGGCTTAGGGGAAAATCGCTTCCTTGTGCGGAGCGTCCAAGTCCTTGCGTGGATTGGTAGGAAATCGTGGCCTTGTGTGCTACGTCTAGATCTTGGGAAGATCTAGAGGATAGGCTTGGTCTTGGTCTTGGGAGAGACAAGTGATAGGCTTCCGATCCTTGGGAGAAGGATTGGTAAACCAAAATTATTGAATTTTTTATTATCATAATTGTGCCTTGATCTTAAGCATTGTTAAGATCATTTTTATTGTATGCAAATTTCATGATTAATATAATTATGTCTTTTTCTTTAATTGCATATTTGGTGGCATAATCTTTAACTTAGAAATTTGTTTTTGAATTATTTTAAAAATCACATTATTTGGAAATTGTTTAGAAGTAATCATTAGAAAAGTAAAACTTGTTTAAAAAAATTCTTAAGGAGAAAATTTAGATTTGAAACACACACCCCCTCTAAGGGCGTCACACGATCCAACAAGTGGTATCAGAGCGAGGTTACTCTAAAACGGTTTTACCACTGGGAGTAATGGCGCACAACGATCATGCGTTCGTTGAGGGGCAAGGCATAAGTAGACCACCTTTATTCACGGGCACAGACTATAATTATTGGAAAGCACGTATGCGTTGTTTTCTAATTGCGCTAGATATAGAAGTCTGGAATATGGTAGAATCTAGTTACACTTCTCCAACATTTGTTATAGGAGATGTAACTATGGATAAGCCCAAAGACAAGTGGGATGACAATGATAAATTAAAATGTAAGAACAATGCAAAAGCCAAGAATGCTTTATTTTGCGCACTAGATCGCACTGAATTTAATAGAGTTTGTTCTTGTAATACTGCATTTGAAATTTGGAATCTGTTAGAAATCAGTCATGAAGGTACCTCGGAGGTAAAGGATTCAAAGCTATTTCAACTGGAGTCTGAATTTGAAAGGTTCAAAATGGAGGTAGATGAAGAGATTGATACGATGTACACACGATTCACAAAAATCATGAACGACTCAAAGGTGCTAGGAAAGGTGTTCTCAAATGGAGACTTAGTAAGGAAAATCTTAAGATCACTTCCCCCAAAGTTCAATCCTAAAGTGACTGCAATTTCCGAGTCACATGATCTTAAGACCTTACAATTGGAGAGCCTCATTGGGAACTTGAAAACTCATGATGTTGAATTGAAAATTCAACAACAAGAGTATATGGAGCCAAGGAAGAAGGGATTGACTCTAAGATCTAAGAAGGAAGAAACTAGTGATTCTGAGGAGGAAGAAGAAGATGAGGGAAGTTTATTTGTTAGAAAATTTATGAAAAATCCAGAGAGGAGGAATTCGTTTAAGAAATATTTTAAGAAGGAGACTTTTAGGAAGAAAAAAGGGAAGGAAGGCGATGATGAGGAAGAGAGACCGCCACCGGAGTGCTATCACTGCAAGAAGTTAGGACACATCCGAAGCAAATGTCCAAAGTACTTGAAAGAACATAAAGAAAAGAAGCACAAAGGGTCGAAGAAGGTGTTGAAAGCGGAAACATGGGATGATACTACTTCTGAGGATGCAAGCAGTTCAGACTCAAGTAAAGAAGAGGAGGCCAACATGTGCTTAATGGGAAAGAGCATCATATCTGATGACGAATGTAGTGTCCAAAGCGACACTGAGGTAACTCCTCCAACCTACGATGAATTATTTTCTGAATATTTAAAGACTTGCAAATTTTTTGAAAAAAGTTTAAAAGATAATGATCTTCTTAAATATGAAAATGAAATTTTGCTTAAAGAAAACAAAAATTTGTTAAAGGAAATTAAGACTATTGGAAAAAGAGATATTTCTTGCCAAGAGTGTGATCACTTTTTGGGAAGAATTAAAGAACTTGAAGAATCTCTTTCCAAATCTCATTCTACAATAAAAATTCTTACTAAAAAGAATGAGATTTTAGAGAGAGACCTGAAATCTTCAATTTCCAAAGTCCATGAGGGAAAGAAATCTTTTGAACGTAGATGTGTAAATCTAGTATCCGAAAATACAAAAATAAGAAACCAGATTCATGACTTAACACTAGCCATGAAAAAGTTTGGACTGGGCCAAAGATCACTGGATATGATCTTAGGATACCAATGCCATGGATCTGGAAGGTTTGGACTCGGATACACGTCAGGAAGCTATCGCCCGGCGACAGTCACTGTCGCCGGCGACAGTGAAAAGTCCAGAAAATTTACTTTAAAAAATTCTAAAGTTAATGAATTGTCAAACACTGCATCCTCATCCAGTAAAAGTCCAGAAAAGTTATACTCTTCTAAATACATTACATGTGCCAAATGCAATAGATTTGGTCACACTACGGACTCTTGCTGGAAGGAAGGAAAAAGTAAAATTAAACAAATTTGGGTGCCTAAGGCTTCTACCTATACTATGGGTGGAACCACTTGGGTAACCAGATCTTTACTCACCTCGTCTTTCTAGGTGTGTTGGCAGGCTAAGGACAAAGAAGACGTGTGGTACTTGGACTCGGGTTGTTCAAAGCACATGACGGGCAATAAAGAGAAGTTCCTTAGCCTGGAGATGAAGAAAGGAGGAGTTGTTACTTTCAGAGACAATGGAAAAGGAAAAATCATCGGCATCGGAGTTGTGGGTAACGAAAATTTCTCAATTTCAAATGTTTTATTTGTAGAAGGATTAAAGCATAATTTGATTTCTATTAGTCAATTATGTGATAAGGGTTTAAATGTTTTATTTGAATCTTCTACAAATTTGTGCAAAATTATTAATTCCAAAACAAATGAAATTGTTTTTACCACACCTAGATGTCATAATGTATATAAGATTAAATTTCTTGATTTTTCAAATTCTACCTTAAAATGTTTTTATCAAAAAATGAAGAATTAGATTTATGGCATAGGCGACTTGGACATACTAGTGCCAAGTTAATTACAAAACTTTCAAAAGATAAATTAATTAAGGGTTTACCATTATTAAATGGAAATTTATCCTCTTCATTATGTGAGCCTTGTCAAAAAGGAAAATTTTCAAAATCATCTTTCAAAAGTAAAAACATTATTTCTACCACTAGGCCACTTCAATTAATACATATGGATTTATTTGGGCCAATTGGAATTTCTAGCTTAGGAGGTAGAAAATACACATTTGTATTGATTGATGATTATTCTCGTTTTTGTTGGACTTTATTTCTAACCTCCAAATTCGATGCATTTTCAGAATTTTCAAAATTATGTTTGCGTATTCAAAATGAATTTGAGTTAAAAATTAAATGCATGCGATCGGATCATGGAGGAGAATTTGAAAATGAAAAGTTTATTTCTTTTTGTACGGAGTTAGGAATTAAACATGAATTTTCCGCTCCACGCACACCACAGCAAAATGATGTAGTGGAGAGGAAAAATAGAACTCTTCAAGAGTTAGCCCGTACGATGCTATCTGAATTTAAATTACCAAAATCTTTTTGGGCTGAAGCGGTTAGTACGGCATGTTATGTAATTAATAGAGTAATGCTTCGCCCTATTTTAAAATTAACTCCTTATGAATTAATTTTTAATAAACAACCAAATGTTTCTTATTTCAAAGTTTTTGGTTGTAAATGTTTTATTTTGAATTCTAAAGATTCCTTAGGAAAATTTGATGAAAAATGTGATGAAGGTATTTTTATTGGCTATTCTTCAACTAGTAAAGCTTATAGGATTTTTAATAAAAGAACAAAAATAGTTGAAGAATCTATTCATGTTAGGTTTGATGAGTTTGCTTCATGTGTAGAAAAGAAAATTACAGGAAAAGAAGATGAACCCTTTCCTTCGGTGGAGAATGATGATGAAGAACTTGGAGAAAATGAAGAAGAAAAAGAAGAAGAAAGAGAAGGAGAAAGAGAAGAAGAAGATAGAGAAGAAGAAGAAAGAGAAGAATATGTGCCTCCAAGTGAATTGAAATTTTCAAAGGATCATCCAAAGGAGCTTATCATTGGAGATCCGCAAAAAGGGGTTAGTACTCGTTCATCGTTACATGTTTTATTATCAAACCTTTGTTTTGTCTCTGAAATAGAACCAAAAGATGTTTCCACCGCTTTAAATGATGAATTTTGGTTTTTAGCTATGAATGAAGAACTTAATCAATTTGAACGTAATAAGGTTTGGAATCTTGTAGAACGACCAAAAATCATCCTGTCGTTGGAGTTAAGTGGATTTTCAAAAATTAATTGGATAATGAATCTAGAATTATTAGAAATAAAGCCAGATTAGTTGCAAAAGGTTATGCACAAATTGAAGGGGTAGATTTTGATGAAACTTTTGCACCCGTAGCAAGATTAGAAGCGGTTAGGATATTTCTTGCATTTGCTTGGTTTAAAAGATTTAAATTATATCAAATGGATGTCAAAACTGCATTTTTAAACGGGTATATAAAAGAAAAGGTTTATGTAGAACAACCCCATGGCTTTGTAAATGAGAAATATCCAAATTATGTTTATAAATTAGATAAAGCGCTTTATGGATTAAAACAAGCGCCTCGTGCTTGGTATGATCGATTAACTCAATATTTATTAAAGCACGATTATAAAATAGGAAGTGCGGATTATACACTCTTCATTAAGCAATTTGATCATGATTTAGTTATTTTGCAAATTTATGTTGATGATATTATTTTTGGAGCCACTAATGAAGAGTTGTGTATTGAAATAGTTCAAATTATGAAAAATGAATTTGAAATGAGCATGGTTGGAGAACTTTCATATTTTCTAGGTTTTCAAATTACACAAAAACATGATGGTATTTTTATATGTCAAACCAAATATATTCATGATATGTTAAAAAGATTTGGATTTGAAAATCTAAAGCATGCAAACACTCCTATGAGTACTTCACTAAAATTAGGAAAAGATGAAAGTGGTGTTTCAATTGAACAAACCCTTTATAGAAGGATGATAGGGTCTTTATTGTATTTAACGGCATCTAGACCTGAAATTATGTTTGCCGTTTGTTTATGTGCTAGATTTCAAGCTAATCCTAAAGAGTCACATTTAAAAGCGGTGAAACGCATCTTTAGATATCTTATAGGAACCTCTAAATTAGGATTATGGTATCCTCATAATGATTCCTTTATTTTGCATAGTTTTTCGGATTCAGATTATGCGGGATATTCTTTAGATAGGAAAAGCACTAGTAGCACTTGTCATTTTATCGGCCCTTCACTTATTTCATGGTCGAGTAGGAAACAGAATTCTGTTGCCCTCTCTACTACCGAGGCCGAATATATCGCACTAGGTAGTTGTTGTGCCCAAGCTCTTTGGATGTCACAAACGTTAGAAGATTTTGGCATACAACAAAGTAGTGTAGAATTAAAGTGTGATAATAAAATTGCTATAGACTTAACTAACAATCCCGTATTACATTCTAGATCTAAGCATATAGATGTCCGACATCATTTTATAAGGGATCATATTAAGAAGGGTAATATAAAAATCAATTTCATAGGAACGGATTCACAACTAGCGGATATATTCACTAAACCGTTACCGGATTCCCGTTTTTCTATGCTTAGGCTAGAATTGGGAATCCTAGACATTTCACAATGAATATATCACTACTTCAAAACATATAAAATTTTAAAAAAAAATCATCACAAAACTTATACATTTTAAAAAGAAAAACTAAAATTTTAAATCAAACCATAGAATTTGAAATGACTTAACAAAAATTCCCACATCATTAATATTACATAAAAATTATTCCATAAAACAGTAGAATTCAACATAAGTTTAAGATCACTAACAGAAAACGAAATCTGAAGAAGTTCACTGTCGCCCAGGCGACAGTGGATGTCGGAAAATTCCGACATCAATCAGAAGCAGCACCCTGATGAAAACTACTCAGAATCTTCATAACCAGCCCCGCTGCTCTCTGGACAGTCTTCTCGAGGTCCTCGTCTTACGGCCTTACCACGTCGAGTCCGCCTCAGCGATTGGCGTGGAGGTTCTTCATCTGGAATTTGCCATTCGGCCGCTTCTTCCGGAGTAGGCTTTAACTTCAAACCTTTCACCAAAAATTTCATAAACTTTTGCATTCTACTACGATCCTTCTTCATTCCCTTCTTGTGATCCTCTAGTGAATCATGAAGATCATCTATAGACTCTCGTAATGATCCTGCCCTAGGCATTGGAGGCTCTCTAATCTCAATTCCAGGATGGGCCTTTGTATGCGTCTTCTTCACTTTTATAGTACCCGTATAATATATCTCAGGAAAACAATCATCAATATACGAATCTTGAACTATCCATCCATACTTCTTATATAGTATACGCTGAATTAAAGCCCCCATTCGCAGAGTATGAACCTTCACCCATTTTGGATGTTTTAATCTAAAAGCATACCGAATCTGGGAAAGTCTGAAGTCCGCTACATCAAAAGGTTCCTCCTCCATAATAAAGTATATAATCAGCGTCAACTGTGCCGTGATACTCCGTGTATCTCCACTTTTTAACATAACTGAGTTCCTTAATATATCTTGTACTAAATATTCATCCGGAGTGAGTGACGAAACTTCAGTGGTTAGGGTCTTCTTTTGACTCCCATGTAAACTCATGTTTACAAGGGTCCAATCTCTATCTTTTCTATAGCTCTCCACTATATCCAGCATATTTTCACTCATAAGAAGACCGAATTCCTCTTTAAGATCAACATGTGTTATTTCCACATGTTAACCCTGGATTCTAGATCTCACTCCCCCATCCAATTCAGCGTAACTCGGGTCTTCCAAATGATTATAAACTTCTCAAATCAAAAAGGATGAGAACGAATCTGCTGTGATTACTGAAATTATACCTGCATTCGCAAGATGATCATAGATATGATCGTGCTTCGGAGAGTCAAATTCAACATATTTCGCTACTCCAACTATGGCTTTCTCAATTCCAGGGTAAACTTGATGCGAACTATACGCATCTTCAGATGTACTCCTTCGTGCTTTAGAACTGGAAGCCATTCTGCAAACATAACATAACAAAAATGGATTAAACATGTTCTGTGCACTGGAACGATGTCGCCCAGGCGACATTGACTGTCGGCAAATTCCGACAGTACTCCAGTGAACTTCTTGAAATTTTTTAAATACACTTCCAGATCTACTCAAAATCAAGCTATATTTCATATTTGATTTAACATCTTTCTAAAAAAAATTTTTCTAGATCAAAAACTACATCTTCTCACTATTCATCTTCTTCAACCTTCTACAAAAGAAAAATCTTCCATTTTTGAAATTAAACAATATAAAAAATCAAACACTTAAACCCCAAAAATCACAACATTTACACTAGATCTACCAAGATCTACCAAGATCCACTTGATTTACACTAGATCTACACCTTTAATACACAAAACTTCAAAGATCTACACCATTCATCAAAGGTAAACTGAAAACCACATCTTTCATCTTCTCTCCTTTCCAAAATCACAAATCTCTAAAGGTTTTAAGTCAAAAACTTCAAAATCAAAAACCCCATACCTTATATCTAGGGTTGTCGCCGAAATCCGACAGCTTCCTCTCGTCCTTAAGTCCAGGAAATGATGCACAATAGGGTTTGACTCAGTCTACAACCACATTTATATTTTTAGCTGTCGCCCAGGCGATAGTGACTGTCGGAAATTTCCGACAGCTCCCGATTTACTTAAATCTTCAGTTTTTGGTCCCTTTGATATTTTCCAATAGTTATATGTCTTTATTACTGCTACAACTCATGAATTGATGCCACACCATGTGCTTTTTATTTTTAAAAAAATGGCTCTTACATGATTATATGATTTCATTTCCAAGCTATCATCGTATTGACACTCCTACTTAGTTGTTTAGACCAATGGAAATTGTTTTCGCATGCCTCTAAGTATGAGAAATTGTTTATATATAATAATGAACTATCACGTTCACTTCTTTTGATCCATACATATGTCTTTCTATTTAATATATACATGAATCATATTTGCTTTAACATAATACAATAACCCTTCATAAATACTACTTTCAACCTTGATTTGTTAGCACAACCAAATATACACCATCTTTTACGATTCAAGTGAATTCGGAGATCCTTGGTCAATTAAAAAATTATAAAAATCTCAAAATTAAGATATCACAAAATATGTGATCAAAAAATTTTAAATTAAAAACAAGGATACTCCACCAAGCACTACTTACCCTCCTGATAAGTCTTAATGAGCATTGTAAGGTTAAGCACCTTGGAAAGAATTGTAAAGTGTCTTGTGCAAAAGAAAATAGGTATTCTATTCTTCTTGTGCTATATTTTCAAGGTCAAAGTTGTCTTTATATGCTTCTATTATGTTCTCAATTCCAATGATCATGTACATTAAATAACTTCATATGTTTGATCTAAGTAACACATGTACACATCATTATGTTATATAAACATTCATCTCATGAGAATTGGACCGAAAATATTCCAAATTTCTATACACTATTGTGTCTTTCTATGATACTTTCAAATGACCTTAATCATGTTTAAGTTATTTTATTTTATTACTTCATATGGCTATACCGTCTCTTCATGAGTTTATTCATTACTATGGCATATTCCTATTACTTTGAGACCTTCAAATTTCCCAGCAAGTGCTTCCGCTTACTCTTATTTTTTTTACATCCTATCTCTTCCCTTAAGAACAACTAATTTATCTCATATTATCTTTTGTTAATACCAAAAGGGGGAGAATTAAGTATATTCAAGAAATCAAACAACTATTACACCTAAATATTCTACCTAAACAATACATCATTTCAACTTACTTTAACATTTAGGGGGAGCATTAATCTAGGGGGAGTATTCATTTAGGAGAAGCATTCATCTAGGGGGAGATTATTTATTTTAAGAGGAATATATCATGTTATTTTTGTGCACACACCATATGTTAAAAATCAACAACCTAAATAGACATGATTTCTTTTTTATACGGATTTGTTATTATCAAAAGGGGGAGATTGTTGGAGCATGCGTTTCGCACTCCTCCGGTTTAATAATAACAAAGTCCCGTTTGTATTTGATTCTAATTTTTATTAATAGTGTGCAGGTAACAGGTATGAGATGTTCACATTTCTGCTGGAGCTCAATTTGAGTGTAGGAAGATTTCACTGTCGGAATTTTCCGACAGCTGATGTCGCCCAGGCGACAGCAGAGAAGTTACAACTACTTTCCCCGCGGCAGCACGACGAAAGGCAGTTTTGCACTGTCGGAAATCCGACATCGATGTCGCCCAGGTGACAGCTCGGAGGTTACATCAACTGCCCCCACGACAGCACTACGTGCGACAGTTTAGCGCTGTCGAAAATTCCGACAGTCAATGTCGCCCAGGCGACAGCTCGGAGGTTACAGCAACTGTACGCATGACAGCACTACGGCGGCAGTTTAGCGCTGTCGGAAATTCCGACAGTCGATGTCGCCCAGGCGACAGCGAATTTCTATAAATTGACTCCTTGTGTTCGTGCATTCCAAGTATTGAGAATTACAAGTCCCTTCCTGAGTGCATACGGACCAGAGAGCTCCAGAACCTCTTCAACTCCCATTTGTGCAAAGAAGGATTGATATTGAAGACGAGATCGGGCGCGCTTCTACATCAACGATCATCTCGAGGCTTCAACCATCCTTTCAGAGATCTAAATTTCTATGGAGTTGTTCTTTTCATTTTGTATTTCATTCACATTCACTTTTCATTTTGTAATCGTTGGAGAAATCGTCGTCTTGCGTGCGGCGTCTAAGTCCTTGCGTGGCTTAGGGGAAAATCGCTTCCTTGTGCGGAGCATGCAAGTCCTTGCGTGGATTGGTAGGAAATCATGTCCTTGTGTGCTACGTCTAGATCTTGGGAAGATCTAGAGGATAGGCTTGGGCTTGGTCTTGGGAGAGACAAGTGATAGGCTTCCGATCCTTGGGAGAAGGATTGGTAAACAAAAATTATTGAATTTTTTATTATCATAATTGTGCCTTGATCTTAAGCATTGTTAAGATCATTTTTATTGTATGCAAATTTCATGATTAATATAATTATGTCTTTTTCTTTAATTGCATATTTGGTGGCATAATCTTTAACTTGAAATTTGTTTTTGAATTATTTTAAAAATCACATTGTTTGGAAATTGTTTAGAAGTAATCATTAGAAAAGTAAAACTTGTTTAAAAAAATTCTTAAGGAAAAAATTTAGATTTGAAACATACCCTTATTCACCCCCCTCTAAGGGCGTCACACGATCCAACAACCTGCTCAACCCACCTCTATTCCTCCTCCTCCTCCATTATCTCCTCCTCCAACACAACATGAACCATCTCCATCCACTAAAACTCTCATCACCCAGTGTATCCAGTCAGCAGTCCAAAAATTTCAAGAAATGCTAGATGGACACTGCTCTCAACTTCACTCCTCCATCATGCACATGCATACCCAAATAGATGGGGTCAATGCCTCTGTGCAAAGCTTGAAGTCCTCTGTCTCTTCCTCTAAAGTGACCAAGTCATTCTTAACCTCCTTGGCTAAGAAGGTCAAGAAGGGGGAGAAATTAGATGAAGAGCAGCTCTCAAGTCACAAATATCTCTCACACAAGTCCCTTCCTACTTTAAAATCTGATAGTTTTGCACTGCTTAAGACAATTGGGAATGAATTAGTACCAGAGATACATACTAAGGACCAGATAACAGATGTACTCTCTATAGCAAGAGAAGCTACACAACAAGTAGTTCTCTTTCAAGGGGAGGCTAGCAGAGCAGAGAGAGAAGTTGAAAAGGAAACTAATGTTGAAAAAGAAGCTAAAGCTCAGGGGGAGCCAAATGCTAACATAACTAAAGATGGAGCTGAGAAAGAAACTGAAGAGGCAGAAGTAAAAGAAAAGGAAGTTCCATCTCAGGGGGAGCAAACTGCTGTGACTCAGGGGGAGCTGAGTGAATCACCTGTTACTGAGAAGGAGCAACCCACTTCTCTAAAAACTTTAGTATTCACTAGGAAAAGAAAAACTCCTCCTACCCCTCCTGAGTGATGTGTTGAACAATGTTGATATACTCTTTCCTCCATGCTTAAATATTGATTATGAAGTCTGTGTATATGATTCTATTTTCTTCTGATTACTTAACATATTTCTTTTCTATATAAATGCCTTGCTGTGTTGATTAAAAGCTGGTACAATTTCTCCTTGAATAGGGTTAAGACAAATAGGGGGAGATTATTGGGGAAATGATTTATCTTAACTCATAAAAATGAGTAGAATATAAATTCTAAGAATGAAAAATTAGTCAAAGTAAATATGCATCGAATAGTATTCGACGCAACGTCGAAGTGTAGTCGACGTTCCTCTTAGAATGAGTCGAAGTAACTCTAAACAGAATTCGACGTAACCTATGTCGACGTAACTCTGACTTCTAGTCGACATATCTAGTGAAGTCGACGCACCTTAGTCGACGCACCTTAGTCGGCGCACCTTCCATATTCTCCTCTCGACGTCCAGCCAGACTAAAATTGACTCTTTCGTCGAATAGTAATCGACGCACGTCGATTCTTATGTCAAATTCAAAACACGCCAGATCTCTTTCCTTCTTTCTATAGATCTAATTCTTATGGAATTATATTATTCTTTTATAGCCGTTCTGAATCAGTCTTTCCTTCTAATTGATTCTTGGCTAAATTGATTATGGATATTATTTGAAATCAGAATGATCTCTTTCCTTCTACAGAAATATTGATTATGGATCTTTTCTCTCTTAC
This sequence comes from Dactylorhiza incarnata, assembly GCA_033032865.1. Taxonomy (NCBI): domain Eukaryota; kingdom Viridiplantae; phylum Streptophyta; class Magnoliopsida; order Asparagales; family Orchidaceae; genus Dactylorhiza; species Dactylorhiza incarnata. Next base: position 8,745,765 of record JAWHQI010000009.1, on the reverse strand, counting down.
TATTTCTCTGACTGCTAATTGATTATTCTCCTATAGTATTCTTTGAATAAATAGAGCTATAAATAAGAGGGAAGTCAGCAGAGAAGAACAAGAAGTGATCCACTCCATCCATTTGAAAAAGAGGAAAAGCTCCCAAGAGAAAAGTGAGAAAAACTGAGAAAAGTGAAAGTGTGCTGTAGCAAACAACAAGCCTTCTTCTTCTCCTTCTTCTGAAGCCATACTGCTGCAATTTCTGAAAGCTCTCACTGAAAAAGAGAAAGGCCTACAATCTCCTTCTCACTATAGAAGAGAGATTTCAAATTCACTATACTTGTGCTTCTAACCTTCTTGCTAGGAAGAAGATTCTTTCTTGCTTCAATTGTTTTTCTTCCACTTCTTCTTCTTATTCTTATTTCATTTTCAAATTGTGTAAAAGAGTTTTTAGAATCTCTCTTCAAAAAATTCAGTTGTAGTAGTTCTAAGAGTCTCCTTATCAAAAGACTCAGGCTGGTTCTAAGAGTCTCCTTATCAAAAGACTCAGTGCAAGATAGTGAATTCCTACCAAGGGGGTAGAAGAGTGGACTACCCAAAGTTTGGGGAACCACTATATTTCTTTGTGTTGTGCTGTGATTTTCTTTTTGCTGTTACTTTCTTTATTTGCTTAATTCTTGTTGGTGTGTGTGGGAAGCTTAAATCTGTGATTATTACACACATATATATATATATTTGTTAACTTTGCACAAAATATTTGTAAATCTCTATTCACCCCCCTCTAGAGAATTCTAGTGAGGTTAACTGTGCACTTTCACTCCTCTTCCAGACGAACTTGGAGCATCGCTCCCCCTGCTTCCTGAACTTGAAGCCTCCATCTCAGAGCTTGACACAGCTGGAGCTCCTGGTGAAACAAGCAACTCCACTTGGAGATTTCTCGCAGACTTCCCTTCTTCATCAACCCTGCTCTCCGGTAGTTCAACTCCTGAACTCCCCTTATTGGAAGTCACCTCATCGAACACCACATCTCGAGATACAATTGATCTTCGTGTCTCAGGATCCATGCATCTCAATCCCTTCTTCCGCTCATCATATCCAACAAAGACTAGCTTCTTTGAATTCGCATCTAGCTTTGTCCGAAGAGCATCAGGAATATGCACATAACAGGTTGACCTGAACCCCCGAAGGTATGCAACACTCAGCTTCTCCTTGAACATCAGTTCATGAGGGGTCTTCATGTTGATAGGACTTAGAGGCATCATGTTGATGACGTAAGCCGCACAGGACTTTCCCTCCACCCAAAAGGACTTTGGGATACTCTTGGCATGAAGCCAGCATTTGCAGGTTTCCGTCAGATGACAGATCTTCCTTTCCGCAACGCCGTTTTGCTGTGGAGTATGGGCACAAGTGAGCTCTCTCCGAACGCTGTGCTTCCTGCAATAACTTGAGAATTCACCAGAGGTGAACTCCCCACCATTGTCAGTTCTCAATTTTTCACCCGCAGGCCTAACTGACCTTCCACCAGCTCCTTGAACTCCTCGAACTTCCCAAAAGCTTCTGACTTCTCTTTTAGAAAATACACCCAGACATATCTGGTGTAATCGTCAATCAACACCAACATATATATGTTGCCTCCAAGGCTTGGGGTGGCAGTCGGTCCCATCAAATCACCGTGAATGCACTCCAACGACGCTTTGCATCTTGTTTGTGATTTATCAAATGGAAGTCGATGAGACTTGCCAAACTGACATCCCGCACAAACATGACCGTCTCCATAGGAGGACAAGCTAGGCAAGCCCTTGACAAGGCCCCTTACCGCCATAGCCTTCAATTTGTCCATGCCTACATGCCCCAACCTTTCATGCCAGATAGTCGCGCTATCGTTGGTCTTCATTTTGTCAATATAAGTACTTGTCGATAAAACGAACAAGTCCTTCACCCGCTTTCCAACATGAATAACATCTCCCTTTATCTCCGGTTGAGTTTTAAGAAACTTCACTTCTGTTGGGCCAAATCGAACGTGATAATCGGCATCGACCGCTTTGGTCACAGAGAAGAGATTCTTCTTCATACCAAACACGTGATAAACACTCCTCAATGTGAGTGGACCCTTATCACTGCTCAAAGAGACAACACCTTCTTGTTCTACTGCATGAACAGAATTATCAGTCATAATGATAGCATCTTTACCTGAGTAAGGTGCCAAAGAAGAGAACTTTGGTTCATCCCCGGTGAGATGATGCCCACACCCTGAATCCACAATCCAATCCTCTTTGAAGTTGATGGCAGCCAAGGCCTTAACGGGCATCGCTGTCATATTAGCCGCAAAGGCTCCTCCACATCCAGCTTCATCAGGCTTTGGCTTCTCCTTCTCCGCTGCATGTCCCGGCTAAAGATTAACCCGACAATCCTTCTTGAAGTTCCCGGTCTTATTGCACCTGAAGCACCTTGGTCCCTCTCCCTTCTTCTTCCCATCAGACTTAGAAGCATAACCCCTATCTTACTAACCTGAAGTAGAGGGTCCATCATGACCTGGCTTCTTCTTCTCCCACTTCTTCTTCTTCTTCCAAAAGAACAACACATCACTATCTCCCCCAGAGATAGATGTCCCCGCCATCTGTCTTGCCAAACTTTCCTGCGAAGCAAGTAAGTTTTCCAGCTCCAACAGAGATGGTTGATTTGCCCAACCCTGAACTGAAGTCACAAAGGCAAGATACTCCTTCCGCAACCCGCAGATGATATGCCTCTTCAGTTTTGCATCTGAGATGGGCTCATCAGGGTCCAATGCAGAAATCTCTGTTGTGAGGTTCTTCATCTTGAGAAAGAAGGTAGAGATAGAAAGATCACCTTGAGAGGCCTTCGCCAACTCATTTTCAAGAAACTGCATCCGAGCTACATTCTTCTTATTAAACAGCCCATCCAAAGACATCCAAATCTCAGCAGCAGATTTACATCCAATGATGTGATCAAATAGCTCTGGTGAGATAGCCCTCTTGAGTGTGAACTCTGCCTTTGCATTAGTCCTCCTCCAAAGTCTCACCTCTGCCATATTATCTCCTGCTAGAAAGACTTCTTGTGTGTCTTCTCCTCCAACTATTTCCCATAGATCCTCGCCAAGTAAGTAACTCTCCATACATGACCTCCACTTCTTGTAGTTAGTCGATGTGAGGAGTTCAATACCAAGCCCTCTTGTGTATCCAGCTTCCAAGGCAAACTATGTGGTCTCTTCTTCACAAAGACGATGGCAACTCAAGTTGATCACTGCTTATCCACTCCAACAACCTACCTCTGATACCATGTTAAAATTTTTGATTTGAATCGTTTAGGAGTAAGCAGGAGTTGCATCAACTGAGTTATAGCCAAACAACCACAATATGCCACACAACAACACAAAGCTTTTTTGAATCACAATACTTCATTTACATTGCGAGTCATACATGGTGAGACATGATTCATAAGAATCACGAAGGAAAGAAGAACAAAACACACCAAAAAACAAATCTGGCGGATTGACAAGCAGAGACCGCACAGACCGCTCGACTCCAGAAACCGCCCGGCTTGACCTAAGACTACACGAACAGAAAATAGGCAAGAACACAACTCAGATTACCCAGCTTGACCGGAGACCGCACGAACAAAAAACAGGCAAGGTCGCAACTCAGATTACCCGGCTTGACCTGTACTGCCAGACCGCCACCTCAGACCACACGAACTGGAGCTTATTGAACTGAACAATGAACTGAAGCTGTCGCCAGACCGCTGTTGGGTTTTTCTATAACCATACATCGTATGTAGGCACATCGGAAATAAGGAGAAACAACCCAAAATGATTCGGATCGGCCAAGAACATTGAATCAAGAAGTAATGAAAACTACTAAGCATAAATTACCTTAGTTGAGTTGGATCGAATCCAACCTAGGTGCTCCAAGAAGAAGAATCCTGTCAGCGGCTATGCGAGAGTCCTCATGTAGAATGATGTCTACGTCTCTACAGTGATCCACACGAGCCGGGAGAAGAACGACTGCACCTTGCACTTCCACGAACTGCTAGGTTCACTCCAGGAAGAACAATCACGCCGACGATCGCCGGAGAGGAGGTCGGCGGAGGCGAACGGGGCGGCGGAACTCTTTCCGTCTAGGGTTCGGGCGAGAGGCGGAACTTCTTACGTCGGCTGAACTTTTCGTCACTTATAAGAACCCTAAAAGAAGATCTATTTATACCCAAAGCATAAACAGGCTTCTAGAAGAATCGCTATCCGCAGACCACACAGCAGAATTGGGGTTTCTGTAACAATTCGTCGGGATTCCACGGAATAGCATTCGTCGAGTTTTCACGGAACAATCTGACGAATCCGACGAATCATATCAGACGGAAACATTTGCCGAGTTAATGATCTCTGTAACAATTCATCGAGTTTCCACGGAACAATCCGACAAATCATATCAGACGGCAACATTTGCCGAGTTAAGGCTCTCTGTGATAATTCGTCGAGTTTCCACGGAACGATCCGACGAATTCCGACGAATCCGACGAATCATATCCGACGAATTCCGACAGCAACATTTGCTTTACCTCCCCGATTCTATATGGTGATTGGTAACCTTTACCAACACAGTCAATATTCCAACTTCTCCACATGCTCATATCGCGTTGGCAGTGACATTACATGTTTGACCACTTCTAGATCACAATGGTAACTCCAATAACCGCAACTCAGATCGCCTAACCACTGAAGGTCGCCTGATCACCGAGCTCGCTGCGAACAGCACAAGAATAACATAAACCAGTTCGCAGACAAGCCGCTGCCGAACTGTTTATTCAAGCCGCTGGGAAATCACCAAGGAAGGGGACCGCAACCTGTTGACCGCAAACCTGCGAACACAACAAACAGTCAATTCGCTTCCGAGACCGCACGACCTCAAAGTGAGACCGCACGAAATAACCTAGTATCTAGTTCTTACAGTTCTCGTTATGAATGATGGGCCATGCACCCCTATTTATAGGCGGGTAGATGGATGTCGTCACCGCACAGGAGAGATACAATCACCACCCGTCAGAGTGCGAGCGGTCTCACAAAGCAGACCGCGTGATCAGACCACTTGGACAACAGCCTGCCCAAGACGGCAAGTCAGCAGTAGACCACGCACAAGATGCGCGAACACAAGACTGCGCACAAGCCGCGCAGACACAAGACCACTCCTTCCTTAGATCAATAAGAGCAAGCCAAGAACATCTAGATGACTTCAGACAAGTCGCCAGACCAACCTGCATAAGCCGCTCGGTCACAGCGGTTACACAGAACAGACCGCCTGGTCTTCCAACAAAGAAGATAGGCCAACCAAGCATAGCAAACTGGAAATAGACCGCAGCAAACAAGAACAAACCAGCCGGTCACACCAGACCGCCAGAGACAGACCGGCAGAGCACCAGAATAGAGACTGCGCGGTCTCTGCGGTCTCCAATAATCAGACCGCCGGCCACCTTCCACTCCACTTCAATAATTTGAACATAAAGCTGTGATGTGGACTTGGTTTATTCTATTGTCTTTCTTTTTTCTATTGGCCTAAAGCTAATTGATCGTAATAGCCGGTAGGATTGGCGTCTTGCGATGGCGATTAACCCGTGTGTTGGTGTCATCCATAAGGCGGCGGTTCTGGGCATAAGACCCGGATAACCCTCCTAGTAAGGGGGAGGGGGTCTTACAAACTGGTATAACTTGAACAACGATCAAAAGAGAAAAGAAGTCCACAACACTAGGCCACCCCGCTCAATCTCTAGTTTGCGGACAAACTAAGCAGCGGAAGCTATGGTGTGCCCATGTGTAAAAAGATCACAGAAAATAGTCCATTTAAGCACTGAGTTAGGCTAATCCTAATACAACCTTACTTTTGTGTAGTCCCTGCAGTTCACTGATTCATGAGATGTTGTCCCTCCACCTCCGACTGCTACCCCTTTTCTGCAGACGGATATGGGGCAGACTTTGATGGCTATCCTAGAACCCTTCAGAGCTCAGCAGGTTCCGGCCACACAGCCGAACCCTGGATCAAACTGGCTAAATGCATTCAAGAGTTTGTCCCCTCCAGTATATCATGGAACCGAGAACGCAGTAAAGACAGAGGAGTGGCTCGACTCCATTCAGGAGCTGCTAGCAGGGATCAGCTGTTGGATCGGTCGGTGCCCTTAGAGGGGGGGGGTGAATAAGGGTTTTCAAAAACTTAAGATTATATTTAGAAAACTTTGAAATATTGCAAGATTAATACAATGAGAAATCAAGTAAAACAACAAAGAGAGACAAGCTTTATTAATGATAAATAAGTTTTACAAAACTTGATCTTAATGACGCTAGAGATCGGGGGTGAATAATAAAAAGGCTCTTTTCATTTTCTATCCCGACTCACTTCCCCACGAACCGGTGGCCCTAGCCTTATCCTCCCTGGATTCGGCCTCAAGCCGCTCTAGCCAATCCTTCCCTGGATGTGGCCTCTAGCACCCCCTAGAACTAGCCTAGATCTAGTCGCCAACATGAGGCGAATTTCATCCCTAAGTCTACCCCAGACCTAGTCGCCAACACGAGGAGATTTCACTACCGTTTACAATGAAGAAAGAGAAATAAAATAATAAAACCTCCCTTAAGATGAACTTCTGAAGTCGGAGACGAAGATCCACTGTAGAATCAGCGTTTGTCGAAGCGGACTTCGTTTGGATTCGTCGTGATGGAATTCTCCTTCAGAAATTGGCAGAGCTTCGGCGTGTCATCAAATTTCGGCCAAGAAGAGCCTCTGGAATTCTAGCACTCTCTCTCTGAGGTGTATGCAATAGGTGTACGAAAACAAGAGGAGAGGGGGTCCTTTTATAGCCCAGGCGCTACCGCCGGCGCTACCGCTACCGCCGGCGCTATCCCTGATTAAGAAACATTTTGCGCGGCAGGATCTTCAATCCGCGGCAACCTTGCTTTTATTCCTTCTGTGTTCAGCGCTACAGCCAGCGTTATCCGCTACCGCCAGGCGTTAGCGCCTTCTATAATCAGCTCCTGGAATTGCGCTATTCATCGCTAGCGCCCGGCGCAGGTGCTGCCGCCAGCGCTAGTGAGCCTCTTCGAATTCTGGCCTCAATTTTGGGGGCAGTCATCATGAGTACTCCTTGAGTCATATGGACTATGTTAACCTGCACACATGAACACACAAGATCAAATACACATAGGATTTGTTATTCTCAAACCTAGGAGATGCGGAAGACCATGTTCCAACAAACTCCCCCTTTTGATAATAACAAATCCATTAATGATAAATCAAAGCATTAATAAATAAGCATGATGAAACTCTACTTATGTGTGTGTGAGAGTGATGACTTAGGATAATTATTGATTTTAGCATTTAGAATTGCTCCCCCTAAATACATGCTCCCCCTAAGTGAGTGCTCCCCTAATATGTAAACTATCATCTGAATTTGTCATGTTGGGTTTATGATAGCGGGTTATATTTATCATGTTAGTTCTCCCCCTTTGTTATTAGCAAAAGTGGGTAGGGAAACAAAGCACCAAAGAATTTGTAAATAGAAGAGAAGGCATGATCGAGCTTTTTAAGTAAATGATAAGGAGTTTTAGAGTTGTTTTTCAGAGTTATAAGCATTACAAATTTTTTAGAGTTTTTAGCATAAAAGATTTTTATGTTTGAAGTAACCAATAAAAAGTGTTTCAAGGAAATCTATCACGTAATGAAAGATAGGAATTTTGAAGAATAAGTGATGATGCAAAGAATACAAGATATTAAGTAAGCATGAAAGCGCAAGGTAAAACACTTATATGGTTAAGATGCGGAAGACTTATAGCAATACAAAAAACATCAAATAGTAATGATAATCCAAAAAAAATATGAGTTAAAGTTCACAAAAGATGATGTTTTTGTAAAGCATTTTGCAGTTAGATCTTTAAATTTGATAATAACCAAGCATGAACTAATGTTTATCAAATAGAGATTACCACAATGTTACTTTAATTCATAATTTCAAAAACATACAAAACATTGTAGAACACATGCTAGGTTATCTAGTGCATTTCATAAATAAAAAGTAATATAGAATTAGCATTAGGATCCAATACTCATGAGAAGAAGTGTTATGGAAGATAATGATGTGCACATAAGTGTATTTTTGAGTAATGTAAACAAATGTTTTGATCAAAAATACAAGATATATGTAAAGTATGAGCACAATAAAACACAAATAAGATTACTTCCACACACTTTAATGCACAATAAAAAGTACAACTACCAAGGTGCTCTGCACACACAATGCTCATCAAGACTTATCAGGGTGCAAAGTAGTGCTTGAGGGATAACATATTTAGATTTAATATTGAAACTAGTGATCCGGTGTACTTAAGAGTAAGTGGTTTTTCTTATTTTTGAAAGAAAGATTTGATTTGCACAAGACACTTTACTATTCTTTCCAAGGTGCTCAACCTCACAATGCTTATTAAGACTTATCAGGAGGTTCAAGTAGTGCTTGGTGGAGTTATCTTTGTCATTTATTTTATAATTTTGTTTTATACAAAGTTCTCCGAATACACTTGTTTTGCAAAACAATAGAATTTAGGTAAGATACTTGTGCAATTTTAATTTATTTGTACTAATACAAAACATACACAAGCATTCTTAGATTAAATACATATGTAGACAATGCCAAAAAATGGTGAGTGAATAAATATCATTATCAAACATAAAGCATTTCTCATACTTAGAAGCATGCTAAGCTTGATCCTACACAACTTTTAAACTATAATTGATGCACATTTGAATAGATATATCAAAGCATGAAGAAAGACAATGTCCAAAGTAGTTTGAAAAGATAAATTGCAACATTGTAGAATTTCTAAATAATAGATTAAATCATGCTTGCTTTTTCACAAAAATCATACAGTTTTTTTTGATAGTTTTAAAGTTTTATATTTTTGTATTTGATTTTAGCAAAGAAAAGCGTATTTTTGTAATTTTTACTTTTGTAGTTTTTATATTTGATTTTTGCGTAAAGATGAACTTTAAACAAAGGAAACAACACAAGCGAAAAAGAAAAACATATTTTTTGTAATTTGGTTTTTGTAGTTTTGTATTTGATTTTTCAAAAAATAAAGAAACACAGAATTGCAAAACTAAGTAGAAAATATTAATTTGGTTTTTGTAGTTTTGTAGTTTTGTAATTTTTAGAAATTTTTCGAAATTTAAAAAATACAGAAAATAGAACATGGACGCTAGCGCCTGCGGTAGCGCTAGCGCGGGAGACAGTGAACGATTTTTTAGGATTTTGGAAATTTTAATTTTGGATCTTGATTAAGTGTCCCAATAGTAGTTCCATGCTGAATTTGCAGATTTTTAGCAGATGTTTTGGATGGTTAAAAATGAAGAAAATTGTATTTGTGAGCATGTTTTAACTTGAAAGATCTAGGACACATAATTCAAGTCGTAATAATCGAAATCTTGCATCGGGAAGGGGTTTAGTAAATATGTCAGCAAGTTGAGAGTCCGTCCCAATGAAGCTTACTCTTACATTTTCTTTCTTAATGTGATCCCTAATGAAATGATGGCGAACGTCGATGTGTTTTTATCTAGAATGGTGTACGGGATTATATGTGAGGTCTATTGCACTCTTGTTGTCACATTTAAGATCTATGTTTTTAAGATGAAATCCAAAGTCCTCTAGTGTTTGGCTCATCCATAACGCTTGTGCACAACAACTACCAAGTGCTACATATTCAGCCTCCGTGGTGGAGAGTGCAACCGAAGATTGTTTTCTACTAGACCATGCAACTAAAGAGGGTCCCAAAGAGTGACACGTACCACTAGTACTTTTTCTATCTAGCGAGCACCTGACGTAGTCCGAATCGGAATAGCCGTGGAGTGTGAAAGAGTCATTATGTGTGTACCATAATCCTAGTTTAGATGACCCTATTAGATAACGAAAAATACGTTTTACCGCTTTTAAATGATATTCTTTTGGATCGGCTTGAAAGCGAGCACATAAACATACGACAAACATTATATCTGGTCTAGATGCACTTAAATAAAGAAGAGAACCTATCAATACTCTATATAGCGTTTGATCAATAGAAATTCCAGATTCATCTTTTCCTAGTTTTAAAGAAGCACTCATAGGAGTAGAAGCTTGTTTAAGATTTTCAAATCCAAATCGTTTAAGCATATCGTGAACATATTTTGATTGACAAATAAAAATACCATCAGTCCTTTGTGAAATTTGAAAACCAAGAAAATATGATAGTTCTCCTACAAGACTCATATCAAATTCATTTTTCATTATTAAGACTACTTCATTACACAACTCTTCATTAGTGGCTCCAAAAATGATGTCATTAACATATATTTGTAGAATAATTAATTCATTATTTTGATGCTTAATGAAGTGTGTGTTGTCTGCACTTCCCATAACATAACCGTGCTCTAACAAAAACGATGTAAGACGATCATACCATGCACGGGGCGCTTGTTTTAAACCATAAAGCGCTTTTTCTAATTTGTAAACATGATTTGGAAATTTTTCATTTATGAAACCGGGGGGTTGTTCTACATAAACTTCTTCTTTAATAAACCCGTTTAAAAAGGCACTTTTAACATCCATTTGAAATAATTTTATTCTTTTAAAACTCGCAAATGCCAGAAATATTCGTATAGATTCTAAGCGAGCTACGAGTGCAAAAGTTTCTTCAAAATCTACCCCCTCGATTTGTGAATAGCCTTGAGCAACTAAGCGTGCTTTATTTCTTACAATCCTAGATTCACCATCTAGCTTATTTTTAAAAATCCATTTTACGCCAATAATTGGATGATTAGATGGTCTTTCTACTAAATTCCAAACATTATTTCTTTCAAATTGTCCTAACTCTTCATTCATTGCCAAAAACCAAAATTCGTCATTTAAAGCGATGGAAACATTTTTAGGTTCAATTTCAAACACAAAGCAAATATTTGAAAATGTTTCATGAAGAGAGGACCGAGTTCTTACCCCAGTAGAAGGTTCCCCAATGACTAGCTCCTTTGGATGATTTTTGGAGAAGTTTAGAATGCTTGGAGGTACATATTCATCTTCTTTGGACTTCTCCTCCTCTTCATTGGACGGTTCTTCTTCGTCGTGCTCCAAGGATGGCAAAGGTTCCTCATCGGTACCTGTAGGGAGCTTCTCTGCACATGGAACAAACTCATCAAATCAGACATTAATTGACTCTTCAACCTTACTTGATCTTTTATTAAATATTCTATATGCTTTACTAGTTGAAGAATAACCAAGAAATATTCCTTCATCGCATTTTTCGTCAAATTTTCCTAAAGAATCTTTTGTATTAAGAATGAAGCATTTACATCCAAATACTTTAAAATACGATACGTTAGGTTTCTTTTGATAGTAGAGCTCATATGGTGTGAGAGTTAATGATGGGCGAAGCATAACCCTATTCATTACAGAGCATGCAGTGCTTACGGCTTCTGCCCAAAAATACTTAGGTAATTTATATTCAGATAGCATGGTGCGTGCAAGTTCTTGTATTGTCCTATTTTTCCGTTCTACAACACCGTTTTGTTGAGGTGTGCGTGGAGCGGAGAACTCATGCTTAATACCTAACATGTCACAACAAGATTTAAAATTTTCATTTTCTAATTCACCTCCATGATCTGAGCGAATGCATTTTATTTTTAAATCTAATACATTTTGAAAGCGAGTACATAATTTTGAAAATTCGCAAAACGCATCAGATTTGGAGGAGAGAAATAAAGTCCAACAATATCTTGAATAGTCATCAATTAGAACATAAGTGTATAATCTACCACCAAGACTCGCAGTGTTAACGGGACCAAAAAGATCCATATGAATTAATTGCAGAGGTTTTGATGTAGAAATTTAGTTTTTGCTTTTAAAAGATGACTTAGTAAATTTGCCTTTTTGGCATGGAGAGCATAATGAAGATAAATTTCCATTTAACTTAGGCAATCCTCTAATCAATTCTCTTTTTGCTAGTTTTAAGATGAGCTTTGTACTAGCGTGGCCTAAGCGTCTATGCCATAATTCTAATTCATCATTTTTCGTTATAAAACATTTTATAGAAGATTTAGAAAGATCATGAAATGAAACTATGTAAACATTATGAATTCTAGGTGAAGTTAATAACACATCTTTTGTTTTAGGATTAACAATCTTGCAAAGGTTAGTGGAAGATTTAAAAAGTACGTCTAAACCTTTATCACATAGTTGACTTATAGATATTAGGTTATGTTTTAATCCTTTCACATAAAGCACATTTGATATAAGAAAAGATGCGTTACCCACTGTACCAACTCCCATGATCCTTCCTTTACCGTTATCGCCAAACGTCACTATTCCTCCTTTCTTCTCTTCTAGGCTAAGGAATTTTGCTTTATTGCCCGTCATGTGTTTGCAGCAGCCTGAGTCCAAACACCACACGTCTTCTGTTTCCTTAGCCTTCCTGCAAATCTAGAAAGAGGATGAGAGTAAAGACCCAGATACCCAAGAGGTACCACCCATAGAGTAAGTGGATTTCTTAGTTACCCAGATTTGTTTTAATGATTATTGATTTATTATATTCCTGCAAGAGCCAGACGTGTGTCCAAATTTAAGACAATTAGCACACGAAATAAAGGGGGTTGAGACCCTTTTCTGAGTTTCTACGTTGCCCTTGCTGGATGATGTTTGTACATTAGAAAAACCAGAAGAATTTTTAACATTAGAGCTACCGCCGGCGTTAGTAGCTAGCGCCGGGCGGTAGTGTTCACTTTTATATCCGAGTCCGATTTTTCCAGACCCAAAGCATTGATTACCCAGAAGCATATCCAGGGATTTTTGACCAATCCCGAATTTGTTTATGGCTAAATTGAGATTTTGATTTTGTTTTTTAAGAGATGTATTTTCTTGAACAATCATAACACATTTATTTTCAAATCCTTTTTTGTTCTTTTCAATTTGTAATATAGAAGTTTTCAATTTTCTCTCTAAGTCCCCGTTTTCTTTTGCAATGATTTTGTTTTGTGAAAGGGCATTAGAGAGAGAAACTTCAAGTTCTTTTATCATAAATAAAGAGTGCTCACATTCTTGACGTGAAACCTTTTTTTTAAGAGAGACTAATTTTTTTGTGGGCTTACGATTTTCTTTTATAATAGATTCATTTTCATGATTTGATAAAACAAATTTATCATAAAGTTCTTCAAAGGTAGGAGGAGATACCTCAGTGTCGCTAAGAACACTGGTGTCGTCATCGTCGCTTTTGGCCATTAAGCACAAGTTTGCTTCCTCCTCGCTACTTGACTCAGAACCGTTTGACTCTTCAGAGGAAGAGTCATCCCAAGTAGCGGCCTTCAGCACTTTCTTCTTTTCTTTTGCTTTCTTTTGTTCTTTCCGTTCCTTTTGGTATTTTGGGCACTGGCTCTGAATGTGCCCGGTTTTTCTGCAGTGATAGCATTCTGGAGGCGGCCTTTCTTCTTCGTCAGCGCTTCCTTTTTCTTTCTTCGATGAAGAGGAGGATCCCTTTCGTCGAGTATCTTTTTGGAAGAATTTTCGGAATGTGTTCCTTCTCTCTGGATTTTTGATGAACTTCTTGAAATTCTTCACCAGGAGTCCTTCTTCATCATCATCATCCTCTTCGATGCACTCCTTCTTTGATGTCAGCGCCAACGCGTTTTTCTTCGGCTCCTTGTTGTATTCGTCATGTTGAATTTGTAGTTCTACCTCATGGGTTTTGAGATTCCCAATGAGATTCTCGATCTGGAGCGTTCTTAAGTTGTGCGACTCCGAGATGGCCGTCACCTTCGGATTGAACCTTGGAGGTAAGGAACGAAGAATTTTCCTCACCAAGTCCCCGTTGGAGTAGGTCTTTCCAAGCGCCTTTGATGCGTTGACAATCTTTGTGAAGCGAGTGTACATTGAGTGGATGTCCTCTTCCGTGTCTATCCTGAATTTTTTGTATTCAGATTCCAGTTGATTCCAAATATCATAAGCAGTTGTGCATGCAGAAATTCTATTAAACTCAGTCCTATTTAAAGCGCAATATAAAGCGTTCATTGCTTTAGCATTATTTTTACACCTTAGTTTATCGTTGTCATCCCATTTATCTTTAGGTTTTGCTAATGTCGCCTCTCCTACTACAGTTGTAGGCGGAGAGTACCGTACTTCTACCATGTTCCATACTTCTACATCCATGGTCATAAGAAAACACATCATTCGATTTTTCCAGTAGTTAAAATCTGACAGAGTAAAGAGAGGTGTTCGACTAACCCCTTGACCCTCAGGAAAAGCGAGATCATGAGACGCCATTGTTCCTAGTTGTTAAGCCGATTGGAACAAAACAGCTTTGATACCACTTGTTGGATCGGTCGGCGCCCTTAGAGGGGGGGTGAATAAGGGTTTTCAAAAACTTAAGATTATATTTAGAAAACTTTGAAATATTGCAAGATTAATACAATGAGAAATCAAGTAAAACAATAAAGAGAGACAAGCTTTATTAATGATAAATAAGTTTTACAAAACTTGATCTCAATGTCGCTAGAGATCGGGGGCGAATAATAAAAAGGCTCTTTTCGTTTTCTATCCCGACTCGCTTCCCCACGAACCGGTGGCCCTAGCCTTATCCTCCCCGGATTCGGCCTCAAGCCGCTCTAGCCAATCCTTCCCCGGATGTGTCCTCGAGCACCCCCTAGAACTAGCCTAGATCTAGTCGCCAACACGAGGCGAATTTCAGCCCTAAGTCTACCCCAGACCTAGTCGCCAACACGAGGCGATTTCACTACCGTTTACAATGAAGAAAGAGAAATAAAAAAATAAAACATCCCTTAAGATGAACTTCTGAAGTCGGAGACGAAGATCCATTGTAGAATCAGCGTTTGTCGAAGCGGACTTCGTTTGGATTCGTCGTGATGGAATTCTCCTTCAGAAATTGGCAGAGCTTCGGCGTGTCATCAAATTTCGGCCAAGAAGAGCCTCTGGAATTCTAGAACTCTCTCTCGGAGGTGTATGCAATAGGTGTACGAAAACAAGAGGAGAGGGGGTCCTTTTTTTATAGCCGAGGCGCTACCGCCGGGGCTACCGCTACCGCCGGCGCTATCCCGGATTAAGAAACATTTTGCGCGGCAGTATCTTCAATCCGCGGCAACCTTGCTTTTATTCCTTCTGTGTTCAGCGCTACCGCCAGCGTTATCCGCTACCGCCAGGCGTTAGCGCCTTCTATAATCAGCTCCTAGAATTGCGCTATTCATCGCTAGCGCCCGGCGCTAGGTGCTACCGTCGGCGCTAGTGAGCCTCTTCGAATTCTGGCCTCAATTTTGGGGGCAGTCATCATGAGTACTCCTTGAGTCATATGGACTATGTTAACCTGCACACATGAACACACAAGATCAAATACACATAGGATTTGTTATTCTCAAACCTAGGAGATGCGGAAGACCATGTTCCAACATCAGCTGTCCAATCAACAAAGCTGTTTCCTTGGCGACGTCTTCCTTGGATGCACATGCCAAAAGATGGTGGAAGTCAGTGCTGGACTCCACTTTTGCAGATTGGGAGATGTCAAGCATCTCATGGGACGAGTTCATTGACATCTTCATAGAGCACTACATTTCTGCCACGGACAGGGATGAGCTAGAAGAGAGGTTCTTGAACCTCCGGCAGGGGACCAGATCAGTGATTGAGTACCAATGGGTGTTCTCCCACTTTGCCAGATTTGCGGGGGTACATGACTTGGATGACAGGAAGTGATGAGTCCCAATTATATACACATTTATGGAGTCATCTTGGCCGATTATCTAGTCTTTGCACTACATTTTAGGCATGTTTTCCTTCATATTTGATCACGTTGCCCATTTCATTGCTTAGTGCACATTTATGCCCCATCTTGGTGTGATTTCATGTAATTCTGAGGTCTGGTATATTTTCATGCAGGTCCAAGGGTTGTGCGACACTCAGGATTGGTTCTGGGGAATTTTCAGTCAAAAAGGCCACTGATCGTGCGCATTCCTTAACGCACGATCAGGCGCACGACCAATGGTCGTGCGTTAATTCCCCTCCCAGACTGAGCGACGGCGCACGATCATTGGCCTTCTTCGCGCACGACCACTGGTCGTGCGCCGCTGACCGTGCGCTTTTGTGCTGATCTGGATTGAGCTACAGGTTCTTCGCGCATGATCAGAGGCATTCCTTCGCGCACGACCATTGGTCATGCGCCTGATCATCCGCGTTGTTTATTTCTGCTCCGCCTATAAATAGGCAAGCGCAATTTTAGGTTGGGATCCATCTCCCGACTCCGCCCAGCTGCGTCGTTTCCTGCTCTAGAGCTCCCATTTTGCCCCTCCATCGCCGCCCACCATCTGGAGGTGCTCCGGACATACTCTCCACGCCAATCTCGAGCCGGAGTATCCTCTCGGCCTCCTCCATCATTCAGAAGCTTCCAAGCTCCATTTCAACGGATTGTGCACTATATCCTTGGAGTTCTCCGGCAGGATCGTGGCTGAAGGCTATTGACGAAGAAGATGGGTCAATTGGGAGGTAGTGACAGCCCTCTTCTACCCCGGACGGCAGTTGAAGACCGAGCCCGTACGAGGATTGACAACCCTAGATTCCGGCCGTGAATCTCCAACGAGTCTTCGTGCTTCGGTTGTAATCTTACCTCCTCCTTGTTATTTTTGCTGATTCTATTTAATATGTGTGGTTGTATGTTTCTATACGAATGATCTCCATAAACCCTAAATGTTATTAGTGTATTTTTCCATAGTTTTGTGGTTATCTTTGTGGTTTATGTGATTTGAGGAGCGCCCATTCCATCCTCCAACCCGCCGTCACATTCGTGTGCCGCACTAGCAATTGCTAGTGGCGTGCTTGTCGACGAGGTGCTTGTGACCCTCATCTGTATGCCTACTCTTCCATCCGCCTAGCGAAGCGTGGCATAGCGGCCCGTGGAATCCATTCTGACTCCGCCGGTGCGAACCATTCCATCCGCTAGCCTTCTCTTCCTTCCGCCTAGCGAAGCGTGGCTTAGCGGCCCGTGTAATCCATCCTCCTAACGAAGCAGTGCGCTCAAGGCTTGCATAGTTCGATTCTGCCATTCTCTCCACTCCATCCGCGAGCCTACTCGTCCATCCGCCTAGCGATTCGGTGCATTGCGGCCCGTGTAGTTTCCATCCGCCCGGCGAAGCAGTGCGCCCAAGGCCTGCATAGGAGTAGTTTAGTTGTTTTCATTGATTTTCCATAAGCCAATTAACCCCCTTCCGCATCCATTCGACTTTAGTACTTCGATCTCAAGTCCTTCCTCGAACGTAAACTCCACCTTACTGTGTTCCTTCTGAGATTCGATACTTGGGGATTCATTCCCATTTTATATTACTTGAACGATCGGTACACTACCGTTTCGTGCCGCAATCTCGCCACAGCCTATATCAGTGTGTGAGATTTGCGCCATCAAGTTTTTGGCGCCGTTGCCGGGGAACACGGTCGTGTGAGTTTTCTTGAGAGGGAGAGCTGAGAGAGAGAAGTTTCTTCCAGTGTGTATAGCCGCTTTATTATTTTTGTTTGCTTTCTGATCATTTTCTGTTTGTTTGTTTATTTCTCTTCTGTTTTAAAGTTTTAGGCAAGTCTAATCCAAGAAGTTTTATTAGTTTGTGTAAATTTTCTTGCAAAGAATTTCAGTCTCGTTATATCTGCTTGAATTGTCAAATATGTCATCATGGGACATTTCTCCTAGCACTTACGACAAGATGGTCTATTATATAGATCAAATGAATGAGTTAAATGCTAGGCAGTGTAGGAACTTTGTTTGCTTGTTGTGTCGAGGAGAGGGTTATGAATTGAAGGACTGTCCTAGTCTTTTCAAGCCTGACCGCTGCTCCTCCACTCATGACAACATTGTCCCTATCGCTCATTCTTTACCCATGGATGCAATTGTGCCCTTTACCCCCGAGCTTGTCTCGTGCATGGACTCCTCACTCCCTGTGTATGGCTTCACTCCCAGTGATGATGATCACTCATCTGTTAGCCAACAAGGAATGGAATGGGAGCTCCTAGATGCAGTTGAGTATGATGAGGAAAGTATTCTTTCCATTGGGGAGGCGTTAGCGGATCTTTTTGCGGAGGAACCAAATCTTTTTGTTCCTCCAGTTTCTTTGCATGATTTTTCTACACATTTTTTATGATCCTATCGAAGTGAAGGAGTGGGGTGATGCTTCTGACTCGGAGGGTGCTCCAAAGTGGGATGAGGAGTTCGTCTTCCCCGAAGGGGAGAATGAATCCTTTGATCACGATGATGCACCTCGGTGGGATGAGGAGGATACTCTCTTTGATGAGGAGGTTTGCACTTCCTCATAGGACGAGGAGGTCCAACTCACCACCGAGGCCCTTGAGTTCTTGGGTTCCCCTCGCTATGATACTTACGATGATGATAGAGATCTATCCTTGGATCCTGCCAGGAGTGAAACCGGGATCACTCCTCCTTTGTTTGATTCTTTTAGTCCTTCGTCCATTTTATTTCCTAATCCTCTTTCTTTTAGTGATTATGCTGATATGGTCATCCTTCCTGCTTCCCCTCTTGCATTAATGTCTAATATTTCATTTATCCCTCTGCAGGCGCTTGAATTTATTGACCCATTCTTGGGTAATTTTGAGAGGCAGTCTTGGCAGGGAAAGCAGTTGGCAATGATGAATTCAATCGTCTATTCCACTTCATCATCATTGCCTGCTTTTTCCTTGAAAGACTGGGTGCAGGGTGGAAAGCGTTACTTCATCCATGACCGCAGATTGGAGGAGAGGAAGAGGATGAAGAAAGATGAAATATGGAGATGGAAAGCTCCTGATCCTCTTGACTGCTGCTGTTGGGTCTTCGGGCCCATCTCTTTTATTTTTAGTTACCACTTTAAAGCAACGTACAGTTGATCTTTTTTGCATGCTTGTAATATTTAGGATATTTTAGTTTTCTCCTTTATGTTTAGACAATATTATTAACTACTTAATACATGTATTAAGTCCATCTTAAGGACGATAAACAAAAGCGCTGCTGGGAGACAACCCAAGTTTTTGTTGCTTTTATTTTTTTCTAACCCGCTAATAGTAGTTTTATATATTTTTGCTTGGAGCCTTTTTGCCTGCAGGTGTGCGGCAATTTCTTTTGGTGGCGGACTTGAATTTCCTTCGCAGTATTAACGTCAATCTTCTGGTATGCTCATATCTGAGCATAGGTACCCTCTTCCTCAACATTTCTTTATTCTCATTGTCATTATTCATGTGATTGTCCAATTCAAGTCTGGGGGGAGTGTACCGAGTGTTCACTGCACGTGCACTAGTGCTTAGCATGCTAGAAGTATTTTATTTTCAGTTTTATGATTTATTTACTTTCTCCACACACCACTACACCCACTTGAGTGCACACTCACTTGTTTGTGTGCTTCCGTTCACGCTTATCTTGGTTTGGAATGTGAAATAGGATGTTAGCTTAGGAATTGCAAATTGGAGTGCGATGTTGACTCTTGTAGTGCTATAGTCGCATATTCCTTGCTTGCATAGAAATTTGAGTAGAATTAGATTGTCTCTATACTTTTAATTTACAATTAGTATTCTTGTGTAGTTTTTGATTTATTGTACTCATTTGGTGAATGTAACCGAAATTTGCGGTAGAACGGTGTTGTGTGTAAGCAAGCGCTAGTTGTGTGTTGCTCGAGTCGGAAGGAAGGCTTACCTTTCTCGTGGGCTAAGAACTTGCCCCAAGCGATTCTTGAAGCATGGGTGAGAGCAACTCACTATTGTTAAACGTGATGTAGGCCAATTTTTGGCTAGATTGAGCTTTGGTTTCCATGACCTATGTGTTTACCGTTGCAAGCCAAGTTTGTGCCTACCCTTCCTTTGTTTCAGCTCTTCTTTAAATCACCAAAGCCTGAAGCTTATCCTATTATCGCAACCAAGTAGTGAGTTAACTGAAATTATGTTTCTTATTTGGGTATGATGTATGGAATTTTTGTGATGTGAAAAAATTTATTATATTGTGTGCTGAACACACCTTTGTAAACCAATTGGGGGATAAAATAATTGAAAAAAATGAAGTTAGAAGTAAAAATCTGGAAAAATTTCTGAAATGAAAAGAAATCCCCTCGGGCGTAATAGAAAAAATTTGATTGGTGTTTGTTTGGAGTAGGCTGTGTGCACACCCAGTTTTCAAGCTAAGTCTGGGGATGTGTCACACTAGCATTTGTCTTGGACTTTTTCAGGTGCAGCTTGGTCTTTTAATTCATTCGGGTTGCATAGCCATCATGTTTATCATTGAATATCATACCGTAACCCAAGCCCCAATATAACCTGAAAGTCCTACTGATTTAACTTTTGAGTTTGCTAGCGCTGTGGAGAGAGTGTAACCGGGCAAGCTTATGGTTCTCGTCGTTGATGGATTTCAGCGGAGTTATCCCTGAATTCCGGTCTTTAGCAACACCCTCCTGAGTGGCTTGTTTACTTTCACATCGGGCACGACTGCACAAATTCTTCATGATTCACCATCTGAGTACAAATAAATCTCTATTTATGCATGTATACTTTTTTAAATTAATTAGTATAGTTAGAATCCTCTATTACAGAATTTCTATTTGCATGGGTATGATACTTCACATCTTACTCTTTCTTTGCAATTCTCTACGCTAACTACCATTTTCATATTCCGCCAGATTTGTTTGCTCGGGACGCGCAAACAGGTAAGTCTGGGGGTGTGATGAGTCCCAATTATATACACATTTATCGACTCATCTTGGCCGATTATCTAGTCTTTGCACTGCATTTTAGGCATGTTTTCATTCATATTTGATCACGTTGCCCATTTCATTTCTTAGTGCACATTTATGCCCCATCTTGGTGTGATTTCATGTAATTTTGAGGTCTGGTATATTTTCATGCAGGTCCAAGGGTTGTGCGACACTCGGGATTGGTTCTGGGGAATTTTTAGTCAAAAAGGCCACTGATCGTGCGCATTCCTTAAAGCACGATCAGGCGCACGACCAGTGGTCGTGCGTTAATTCCCCTCCCAGACTGAGCGACGGCGCACGATCATTGGCCTTCTTCGCGCACGACCACTGGTCGTGCGCCGCTGACCGTGCGCTTTTGTGCAGATCTGGATTGAGCTACAGGTTCTTCGCGCACGATCAGAGGCATTCCTTCGCGCACGACCATTGGTCGTGCGCCTGATCGTGCGCGTTGTTTATTTCTGCTCCGCCTATAAATAGGCAAGCGCGATTTTAGGTCGGGATCCATCTCCCGACTCCGCCCAGCTGCGTCGTTTCCTGCTCCAGAGCTCCCATTTCGCCCCTCCATCACCGCCCACCATCTGGAGGTGCTCCGGGCATACTCTCCACGCCAATCTCGAGCCGGAGTATCCTCTCGGCCTCCTCCATCATTCAGAAGCTTCCAAGCTCAATTTCAACGGATTGTGCACTATATCCTTGGAGTTCTCCGGCAAGATCGTGGCTGAAGGCTATTGACGAAGAATACGGGTCAATTGGGAGGTAGTGACAGCCCTCTTCTACCCCGGATGGTTGTTGAAGACCGAGCCCGGACGAGGATTGACAACCCTAGATTCCGGCTGTGAATCTCCAACGAGTCTTCGTGCTTCGGTTGTAATCTTACCTCCTCCTTGTTATTTTTGCTGATTCTATTTGATATGTGTGGTTGTATGTTTCTATACGAATGATGTCCATAAACCCTAAATGTTATAAGTGTATTTTTCCATAGTTTTGTGGTTATCTTTGTAGTTTATGTGATTTGAGGAGCTCCCCATTCCATCCTCCATCCCGCCGTCACGTTCGTGTGCCGCACTAGCAATTGCTAGTGGCGTGCTTGTCGACGAGGTGCTTGCGACACTCATCCGTATGCCTACTCTTCCATCCGCCTAGCGAAGCATGGCATAGCGGCCCGTGTAATCCATTCCGACTCCGCCGGTGCGAACCATTCCATTCGCTAGCCTTCTCTTCCTACCTCCTAGCGAAGCGTGGCATAGCGGCCCGTGTAATCCATCCGCCTAACGAAGCAGTGCGCTCAAGGCCTGCATAATTCGATTCCGCCATTCTCTTCACTCCATCCGCGAGCCTACTTGTCCATCCGCCTAGCGATTCGGTGCATTGCGGCCCGTGTAGTTTCCATCTGCCCGGCGAAGCAGTGCGCTCAAGGCCTGCATAGAAGTAGTTTAGTTATTTTCATTGATTTTCCATAAGCCAATTCACCCCCTTCCGCATCCATTCGACTTTAGGACTTCGATCTCAAGTCCTTCCTCGAGCGTAAACTCCACCTTACTGTGTTCCTTCTGAGATTCGATACTTGGGGATTCATTCCCATTTTATATTACTTGAACGATCGGTAAACTGCCGTTTCGTGCCGCAGTCTCGCCACAGCCTATAGCAGTGTGTGAGATTTACGCCATCAGGAAGTATGCCAAAAGATTCTACCGAGGCCTCAGGGATTCATTGAGGCAGGCTCTACAATTCATATCGCACGGCACGTCTACCCAAATCATAGAGATGGCCAAAAAGCTGGAGGCAGACCAGCTGATGGTGCAGAGCAGGGGAAAGAGACCGGCAGACGGATCTTACCACGGAGAAAGCACTAGGGGCCGCAACGGGGCAGGGTGATGAGTCATAGAAGAGGTGGTGGACATCCTCGTCCCAACTTTAGGCTAGAGCAGCAACCTCCTGCAGTAATGGCCCCTCCACTGCTACAGATCCGGGAGCTAGGGAGGCAAGTTGATCGAGGCTGCCAGTAGGTGATATGTTACGGGTGCCACTAGTCGGGGCATATCAGAGTTAACTGCCCTCAGCAGTTTCTTCCTCCTCCTCCTCCCGCTCCAGCAGCCCATCAAGCACAGCAGTGTCGGGGCCGAGGCCGAGGATGAGGTCGGGGTCAAGGACCCCACGGTAGATGATGACGGCCAGAGCAGATGTATGCTCTAGATCTTGCAGAGCCTCGGAACCCCGAAGAAGTCATTACATGTACTTTATTGTTGTTTTCCATTACATTTATATAGTAACTTTCCAACTTTAGTCGCACTTTAACATCTGTCCCAAACAACAAACCACCCAGGAATAGTACTAGTCTGCAAAAAGCCCGCATACACTCTGTTCGATACGGGTGCCTCCCACCCATTCGTCTCACATGAATTCGTAGATGACTTAGACCAAGTACAGCACTTCGAGGGCATCTAAAGGAAGGTGCGACTTGCTGATGGATCAGAGATAGAAATGTGTACCAAATGCAACAAGAATGTAGAAATTGAAGGAAAGGTGTTCGAAGCGCCGACGACGTGTTTGAAGATGAAGGCTTACGATCTGATCTTGGGCATGAACTCGTTTTACTGGAACCATGCCAAGATTGACTGCCAGGCAAAGAAAATTGTTCTACGGCATGAAGATTCGGAAATATTGATCGAAGGTACTAAACCCACCTCCCGTCTTTTATTATCATCTGCACAGGTTATCAAAGCCCATGAGCAAGGAGATGAAGTGTGCCTAATTTGTTTTGAGATGGCGGAGACGAAAGTATCTATAACAGATATTCCGGCAGTTAGGGACTACTCAGATGTTTTCCCAGAGAAATTACCCGGGCTACCGCCGTCCAGAGATCTGGATTTCCGGATCCAGTTGGTGCCAGGAGCAAGGTCGGTGTCTCGAGCACCATATAGGATGGCACCGAAAGAGTTAGCAGAGTTCAGGATCCAACTTCAAGAGCTAGTAGACTCAGGATTCGTCAGGCTGAGCTCATCACCGTGGGGTGCGCCAGTGTTATTTGTGAAAAAGAAGGATGGATCGCTATGACTCTACCTAGATTACCAGGAGTTGAACTGACTGACGGTGCGGAACACGTATCCGTTACCTAGGATTGATGAATTATTTGACCAGTGACGGCGCAAATCTTAGCACACCGCTATAGGCGGTAGTAAGACTGCGGCACGAAATGGCAGTGTACCGATCGTTCAAGTAATATAAAATGGGAATGAATCCCCAATATCGATCTCAAAGGAACACAGTAAGGTGGAGTTTATTATCGAGGAAGGACTTGAGATTGAAGTCCTTTCGAGCGGATGGATGCGGAAATGGGGGATTTGGTTTGTGGAAAATAAAAGGAAATATTACAACTACTCCTATGCAATGCCGCTATGCAATGCTTCGCTTGGCGGGATGGAGACTAGGCAGGCCTTGAGCGCACTGCGTCGCAAGGGCGGATGGGCGAGTAGGCTAGCGGAATCGAACTATGCAGGCCTTGAGCGCGCTGCTTCGTTAGGCGGGATGGATTACACAGGCCGCTATGCCACGCTTCGCTAGGCGGATGGAAGAGTAGGAATACGAATGAGGGTCGCAAGCACCTCGTCGACAAGCACGCCACTAGCAATTGCTAGTGCGGCACACGAACGTGACGGCGGGATGGAATATGGAATGGGGCGCTCCTCAAATCACATAAACCACAAAAGTATTTCACATAGAAATGAAATATATAGAAATACAAGCAAGTTTAAGTGCAACTTCATCTTAATACATAGATCTAACTACATACACACATCAATAAGAAAAGAACAAGGCAAGAAATCGACCGAATCCGAAGGCTCGTTGTAGATTCACGGTTGGAATCGCCGGGTTGTCAATCCGCGTCCAAGCTCGGTCCGCAACTACGTCCGGGGTAAAGAGAGTTGTCACTACTCTCCAATGAGCCCGTCTTCTTCGTGTCACGATCTGGTAGAGGTTGCAAACTTCCTCTTGCTTGATGGCGATGGCGGCTAAACCTTCCTTGAAGCTCTTGGATGAAGGAGGAGGCCGAGAGGAAGCTCCGGCTCAAGATTGGCGTGAAGAATAAGCCCGGAGCACCTCCCGATGGTGGGCGGCAATGGAGGGGCGAAATCGGGCGGAACGGCGGAGCTGGGCGAACGAAAAATCAGAGGATCCCGACCTAATTCGTGAGCAGGAGAATTTAAAGGCGCTGGAATAAACAGTGCGCACGGTCATTGGCGCACGACCAGTGGTCGTGCGCGCTAGAATCCTGTGATCGTGCGCCTGCCTGGGTGGAGCCTGCAATGTAAGAAATTTATAAAATACCATGTTCGCACGACCAGTGGCACACGACCAGTGGTCGTGCACACTATCGTAAGTGGTCGTGCGCACTGGTAAAGACAGAACTCAAATTTTGGGGGTTGAGTGCGCACGATCAGTGGCGCACGACCGGTCGTCGTGCGCAATATCGTTGGTGGTCATGCGCACTGTCCGAGACAGAACTCAAAAATTAGGGTTAAGTGCACACGATCAGCAGCGCACGACCAGTGGTCGTGCGCAATAGAAACATTGATCGTGCGCAGTTTTCCTGTACAGAATTGTACCGGGAACACCTGCACGACTCCTGTTCCTACAGAAATGCTAATCAGGCCACTGAAAGTGGCACTCAACAATACGATAAGGCTATCAAAAGAGAATAAACATAAAACACACCAAATTAGGCCAAGAAGTGCACCTAGCATAGAATGACAAATA
The DNA here is from genome assembly GCA_033032865.1 of Dactylorhiza incarnata. Lineage (NCBI taxonomy): Eukaryota > Viridiplantae > Streptophyta > Magnoliopsida > Asparagales > Orchidaceae > Dactylorhiza > Dactylorhiza incarnata. Next base: position 8,720,272 of record JAWHQI010000009.1, on the reverse strand, counting down.
TGAGCTAAAACAAGGCTAAAGTGCAGTGGAATGACTAGATAAACGGCCCAGATGAGTCCATATATGTGTATATAATTGGGACTCATCACACCCCCAGACTTAACTGTTTGCGCGTCCCGAGCAAACAAATTCGACGGAGTAGGGAAAATGTTGGTTAGCGTAGAGAATTGCAAATAAAGAGTCAGATGCGAAGTATCACACCCATACAAATAGAAATTCTGTAAAAGAAGATTCTAGCTATACTAATTAATTTACAAAAGTATACATGCGTAAATAGAGATTTATTTGTACTCAGATGGTGAATCATGAAGAATTTGTGCGGTCGTGCCCGATGTGAAAGTAAACAAGCCACTCAGGAGGGTGTTGCTAAAGACCGGAATTCGGGAATAACTCCGCTGAAATCCATCAACGACGAGAACCATAAGCTTGCCCGGTTACACTCTCTCCACGGCACTAGCAAACTCAGAAGTTAAATCAATAGGACTTCGGGTTATAATTGGGCTTAGGTTACGGTATGATATTCAATGATAAACGAAATGGCTACGCAACCCAAATGAGCAACATCGAAATGCTTACCCTGAACAAGCCCAAAACAGCGCTAGTGTACCACACCCCCAGACTTAGCTTGAAAAACGAGTCTGTACACAGCATACTCCAAACAAATACCAACTAAAAATTTCTATTACGCCCAAGGGGATTTCTTGTCATTTTTATTCTTTACAGATTTTTTCTTTTAACTTCATTTTTTTTTCATTTATCCCCCGGTTGGTTTACCACAATATGTTCAGCACACAATACACCTTTTCTTCACATCACAAAAATTTCCATACATCACATCCAAATATGAAAGGTAATTTCAGTTAACTCACTACTTGGCTGCGATAATAGGATAAGCTTCAGACTTTGGTGATTTAAAAGAAGAGCTGAAACAAAAGAAGGGTAGGCACAAACTTGGCTTGCAAAGGTGAACGCATAGGTCATGGAAAACAAGGCTCAAACTAGCCAAAAATGGCCTACATCACATTTAACAAAATGAGTTTCTCTCGCCCATGCTTCAAGAGTCGCTTGGGGCAAGTTCTTAGCCCACGAGAAAGGTAAACCTTCCTTCCGACTCGAGCAACACACAACTAGCGCTTGCTTACACACAACACCGTGCTACCGCAAAGTTCGGTTACATTCACCAAATGAGTAACATTAATCAAAAACTACGCAAGAACAATAATTGTAAATTAAAAGTATAGAGACAATCTAATTCTACTCAAATTTCTATGCAAGCAAGGAATATGCGACTAGAGCACTACAAGAGTCAACATCGCACTCCGATTTGCAATTCCTAAGCTAACATCCTATTTCACATTCCAAACCAAGATAAGTGTGAACGGAAGCACACAAACAAGTGAGTGCGCGCTAAAGTGGGTGCAGTGGTGTGCGGTGCAAATGAAACAACACTAAATAACTGAAATTAAAATACTTCTAGTATGCAAATGATATGTGCACGTGCAGTGGGTAACATATAGCAGCTCTCCCCCAGACTTAATCTATGCAACAGATACAAATGATGTAATCATGAAAATTGAATAAAAGACCAGGGGAAGAAAAGTTACCCATGCTCAGAAATGAGCATACCAGAAGACGCATGAAAACAAAGACAAAGAGCAGCTACCTCCATCCCGAAGATGAACCTGCAGGGGTCAGCTCCGCGAAAACAAAAGAAAATAGACAAACTAAAATGAATACAACTAACTAAACTAAACAAGATGAAATAAGAAATGCAGGAAAAGGTAAGATAACTACTGGGGTTATTGTCATCCCAGCATGACTTATTTGGCATTTGTACAGTTCTAGCTAATGGGAGTATGGAAGGAGAAGTGGACAGGTAACTGGCCTAATATCCGTGTCGGTAGCGGGTACCGATACGGTGATTGAACAATCACTCCCCTACCTAAATAAAAATACCTGCTCTTCACAGGTAGGGGAAGCAGAAAGTAAGAAGTGGAGGAGGAGTCCTCCTCACTATTCTCACCAAAAACATCCTTGCCCAGCAAGGTGTCGTCAACAGGGAGGTGGCGGGAGGAAAAGGCAATGATTGGAGCTTCCTCTATGGAGGGGGAATCAACCTCCTCACATAAGAGGATGCTCTCATCATTGACTTGGGCAATATGCACCAAATCCTCCTGGGGTACCTGTGATGACTCAACCTGCACAGGCTCGGATGAAGAGGGGGGATCTAGAAATAAACAAGACGAAGAACATAAATAATCAAAAGTCGGGCGAGTGGTCCCTGTCTCACTCCCAGCAGGATCCAAGGATAGATCGTTATCATCATCGTAAGTATCATGGCGAGGGGAACCCAAGAACTCAAGGGCCTCAGTGGTGAGTTGGACCTCCTCGTCCCAGGAGGAAGTGCGAATCTCCTCATCAGAAAGAGTATCCTCCTCATCCCACTGAGGTGCACCATCGTGTTCAAAGTATTCATTCTCCCCTTCGGGGAAAACAAACTCCTCATCCCACTTTAGAGCATCCTCCGAGTCAGAAGCATCACCCCGCTCCTTTACTTTGATAGGATCATAAAAAATGTGTGTAGAAAAATCTTGCAAAGAAACTGGAAGAACACAAAGATTTGGTTCCTCCGCAAAATGATCTGCTAAAGCCTCCCCGATGTAAAGAATACTTTCCTCATCATACTCAGGTGCATCTAGGAGCTCCCATTCCTCTCCTTGTTGGCTAACAGATGAGTGATCATCATCACTGGGAGTGAAGCCATACACAGGGAGTGACGAGTCCATGCACGAGACAAGCTCGGGGGCAAAGGGCACAATTGCCTCCATGGGTAAGGAATGAGCGATAGGGACAATGTTGTCATGAGTGGAGGAGCAGCGGTCAGGATTGAAAAGACTAGGATAGTCCTTCAATTAATGACCCTCTCCTCGACACAACAAGCAAACAATGTTCCTACACTGCCTAGCATTCAACTCATTCATTTGGTCTATATAATAAACCATCTTATCATTAAAGCTAGGTGTAATATCCCTTAACGACATTTTCAATAATAGAAGCAAGTATAATGAAGCTGAAATTCCTTGCAAGGAAATCTGCACAAACTAATAAAACTCCTTGAATAAAACTTGCCAAAAAAAAAATTTAAAACAGAAGAGAAATAAACAAACAAGCAGAAAATGATCAGAAAGCAAACAAAAATAATAAAGCGGCTATACACACTGGAAGAAACTTCTCTCCCTCTGCTCTCCCTCTCAAGAAAACTCACACGACCGTGTTCCCCGGCAACGACGCCAAAAACTTGACGGCGCAAATCTTAGCACACCGCTATAGGCGGTAGTAAGACTGCGGCACGAAACGGCAGTGTACCGATCGTTCAAGTAATATAAAATGGGAATGAATCCCCAAGTATCGATCTCAAAGGAACACAGTAATGTGGAGTTTATTATCGAGGAAGGACTTGAGATTGAAGTCCTTTCGAGCGGATGGATGCGGAAATGGGGGATTTGGTTTGTGGAAAATAAAAGGAAATATTACAACTACTCCTATGCAATGCCGCTATGCAATGCTTCACTTGGCGGGATGGAGACTAGGCAGGCCTTGAGCGCGCTGCGTCGCAAGGGCGGATGGGCGAGTAGGCTAGCGGAATCGAACTATGCAGGCCTTGAGCGCGCTGCTTCGTTAGGCGGGATGGATTACATAGGCCACTATGCCACGCTTCGCTAGGCGGATGGAAGAGTAGGCATACGAATGAGGGTCGCAAGCACCTCGTCGACAAGCACGCCACTAGCAATTGCTAGTGCGGCACACGAACGTGACGGCGGGATGGAGAATGGAATGGGGCGCTCCTCAAATCACATAAACCACAAAACTATTTCACATAGAAATGAAATATATAGAAATACAAGCAAGTTTAAGTGCAACTTCATCTTAATACATAGATCTAACTACATACACACATCAATAAGAAAAGAACAAGGCAAGAAATCGACCGAATCCAAAGGCTCGTTGTAGATTCACGGTTGGAATCGCCAGGTTGTCAATCCGCGTCCAAGCTCGGTCCGCAACTACGTCCGGGGTAAAGAGAGATGTCGCTACTCTCCAATGAGCCCGTCTTCTTCGTGTCACGATCCGGTAGAGGTTGCAAACTTCCTCTTGCTTGATGGCGATGGCGGCTAAACCTTCCTTGAAGCTCTTGGATGAAGGAGGAGGCCGAGAGGAAGCTCCGGCTCAAGATTGGTGTGAAGAATAAGCCCGGAGCACCTCCCGATGGTGGGCGGCAATGGAGGGGCGAAATCGGGCGGAACGGCGGAGCTGGGCGAACGAAAAATTGGAGGATCCCGACCTAATTCGCGAGCAGGAGAATTTATAGGCGCTGGAATAAACAGTGCGCATGGTCATTAGCACACGACCAGTGGTCGTGCGCGCTAGAATCCTGTGATCGCGCGCCTGCCTGGGTAGAGCCTGCAATGTAAGAAATTTATAAAATACCATGTTCGCACGACCAGTGGCGCACGACCAGTGGTCGTGCGCACTATCGTAAGTGGTCGTGCGCACTGGTCAAGACAGAACTCAAATTTTGGGGGTTGAGTGCGCACAATCAGTGGCGCACGACCGGTCGTCGTGCGCAATATCGTTGGTGGTCGTGCGCACTGTCCGAGACAGAACTCAAAAATTAGGGTTAAGTGCACACGATCAGCGGCGCACGACCAGTGGTCGTGCGCAATAGAAACACTGATCGTGCGCAGTGTTCCTGTACAGAATTGTACCGGGAACACCTGCACGACTCCTGTTCCTACAGAAATGCTAATCAGGCCACTGAAAGTGGCACTCAACAATACGATAAGGCTATCAAAAGAGAATAAACATAAAACACACCAAATTAGGCCAAGAAGTGCACCTAGCATAGAATGACAAATATGAGCTAAAACAAGGCTAAAGTGCAGTGGAATGACTAGACAAACGGCCCAGATGAGTCCATATATGTGTATATAATTGGGACTCATCAACCAGCTGCAGGGAGCCTTCTGGTTCTCTATGCTTGATTTGAGATCTGGATATTATCAGCTGCGGATTCGAGAGGAGGACATTCCAAAGACAGCCTTCAGTTCCTGCTATGGGTTATATGAATTCACGGTAATGCCCTTCGGACTCACGAACGCTCCCTCTGCATTCCTGAGTTTGATGAACATTATATTCGAGCCCTACCTGGATAGATTCGTCATAGTGTTCATTGACGGCATCTTGATTTACTCCAAGACAAAGGATGAGCACACACAACACTTGAATCATGTTCTGGGTAAGCTGCGGCAGCACCAGATATACGCGAAGTTCTTAAAATGTCAATTTTGGCTACAGGAAGTGGCATTTTTTGGACACGTCATCAGCGGGGCTGGGTTGGCAGTAGACCCGGCCAAAGAGCGAGCGGTGAGAGACTGGCCATGACCGAAGTCGGTCTCGGATGTTTGTAGCTTCCTTGGGTTGGCAGGATACTATCACAAGTTTGTGCAGGGATTCTCAAAGATTGCTCTTCCCCTCACGTCTTTGACAAAGAAAGACATTGTTTTCACTTGGACAGATAAGTGTGAGTTCCAGGAGCTAAAGAACTGACTCACCACATCCCCCATTCTTGCTCTCCCCTCCGGGACGGAGGGATTCCAGATCTACACCGACACATCCTATCAGTGGATGGGTGCAGTTCTCATGCAGCATGGCCATGTGATGGCATATGCTTCGAGGCAGCTAAAGAAGCATGAACAAAATTATCAAGTACAAGATTTAGAACTCGGAGTGGTGGTCTTCGCCTTGAAGATTTGGAGGCATTATCTGTATGGGATTCATTGTGAGATCTTCTCTGATCACAAGAATCTCAAATACATCGACACCCAGAAGGATCTGAACCTACGCCAGCGAAGATGGTTAGAGTTCTTGTGCAACTCTGACTACACCATGCACTATCATTCGGGGAAGGCGAACACGGTAGCGGATGCCTTGAGCAGGAGAGCCGGCACATCAGGTCAGGAGCCCCAGATGATGGCCATGGAGATGGTGAAGATGCTGGAATAGATGCATATTACCTTAGTTTCTAAGGCGGAGCCCGAAGCCCACAGAGACTACCTGGCATATCTGAGCATCACCTGTGATATACGGGACCGCATCAGGGCACAACAGAGAAAGGATTCAGAACAGGAGCAGGTGTTCAGAGCATTAGAAGAAGGCAAGTCAGAGGATTATTCACTACGTGACGATATCATTCATTTCCGGGGTCGTGTCTACATTCCCGCGGGAGGTGGAATTCGGGAAGAGATACTCAAGGATGCACACTGCACTAGGTACTCAGTGCACCCCGGGATCTCCAAGATGACAGCGGATCTACGGAAGGACATGTATTGGCCAGGAATGAAGAAGGAGATCGTGTCCTTTGTGTCATACTGTGAAACTTGCCAGCTAGTAAAGGCGGAATGCAGGAGCCCAGTATGACTTCTACGTCCGCTGCCGGTGCCAGAGTGGAAGTTCGAGGACATAGCCATGAATTTCGTACATGGATTGCCTCGCTACCACTCCGGGCACGATTCTATTTGGGTGATAGTAGACAGATTGACCAAGGTAGCACGGTTCATACCGGTCAGGAAGGACGACTCAATTGCAGTACTAGTAAGATTATTTGTGGAATAGTTCGTCAGGTACCATGGCGTGCCTAGGATGATTGTCTCAGATCGTGACGGTCAGTTCACTTTTCGGGAGTGGAGTGCGATGCAGGCATACTTGGGCTCTCAGCTTACGTTCAACACCGCTTTCCATCCACAGACCGACGGGCATACGGAACGGTCCAACTGGACTTTGGAGGACCTGCTACGCTTGTGCATCTTGGATATGGGAAAACCCTGGGAGAAGTTGTTTCCCATGATCGAGTTTTCATATAACAATAGCCACCAGGCAAGCATAAGGATGGCACCGTATGAGGCTTTATACGGTAGGAAGTGCCGGACAACGCTTTCTTGGGTCCAAGACGAGGATCAGAAGGCACTTGGATCAGAATTCGTTGAGGACACGGACACTACAGTTCGGATGATCAGGGACAGGATATTGGAGGCTCAAAGTAGGAAGGCTAAGCATTATGATGCAAGGCATCGGAAAGTAGAGTTCCAAGTAGGAGACGGGGTTTATCTAAAGATACGTCGAGTGCATGGTGTCTCGCGAGTGCGAGGACACAAGAAGCTCAGTCCTCGATTTATGGGGCCTTATAGGATCCTGGAGCAGATCGGCCCCTTGGCTTATAGGCTGGAGCTGCCAATTGAGTTGGCAAACTTGCACGATGTCTTTCATGTATCTTCACTACAGAGGGCTCTACTTAGGCCAGAATAGCACATCACTTCCACCTCGGGACAGGTGGAGTCTGATAGATCAGTCCGTCTGGAGCAAGTCCGGATTGACGATACATCAGTCTGAGTTCTGCAGAAGAAGAAGGTCCCCTTGGTCAAGGTGCTGTGGTCCAACAGTGGATGGGAGGAACACACGTGGGAGCCTACGGATCTCATGAAGCAACAGTACCCAGGACTCTTCGCTTCAGGTACAACTTAAACCCCCTCAAGATTTATTTACTTACGTTGTGTAAAGAACCCGTAGACCCGAACTTAAATTTCGGGGACGAAATTATTATTTTTGTTTATTGGGATTTGTAACATCTCATTTCCTACTAGACCCCTTAACTTCAACTAGGGTGAGACAAGTGGTGAGTGATGTGAGTTTGGGCTAGGCAGTGACCTTAGGACACATTTAGTTGAATGAACTCACATGTGGCCTACTATAGGGTTCAAGTCAACTTAGGTCAAACTAGCTCAATGTGAACTCACACTTGCAAATTGACTCCACCAATAGATGATAAACACTTAAAGGAGTGATATGGACCCAAAAGCCCCATCATGGGGTCTTCAATTTGACCAAATTGACCAAGTCAACCCTTCCCTAATTTTGGTCAAAATCATACCTATTGACCAAATTTGCTCACTTGGCTCTTCACCACGACCCAACCAACCTTGGGTAGTGTCATTGGACCCAATGTCAACACCTTGGACCAGTCAACACACCCAATTAACCAAGTCAAGTCAAAAGTCAACATTGGGTCAATTAGGCCTAACTTGGGCTTATTTGGATTTAAACCAAATGCAAGTGGACTAAGGCCCTCATCCAAAGCCCATTCTGAGGCCCAAGTACCTAATGACCATCCATGCCCCCTATCCCAACATGCAATGACATGCAAGGGGTAAAGGGGTCTTTTCGCCACTTTTCCATTTAGGACAAGGAAGAAAATGGGGAGGGCTTGCCATGTGGCCCTCCTCTCCTCTGCCCAAAGCCTTCCCTGAGCCCCCACATCAACTACCAGCCAAATTCTTGCTGAAACAATGCCATGTGGTGGCTGGGAGGAGCATACAAGGGAGAGGCCAAAAACCACCCAGTCCAAACTCCTATATCCAGTCCTCCTCACTTCATTTGAAGCTTTCCATCAGCTTCAGAGAGGTCCAAGTAGTCGAGCTAGTGCCTTGGAGCAGAGAAAATGGTGGAGAATTAGGGAATTGAGCAGGATCGTCGGAGCTCACCGCCACCATGTCGCACCACCACAACACTCGCCATCAAGCCCTCTTACAGGTCGGTTTCTCCCGCCCTCCCTTCGTGCTAGTCTCTAGATCCACATAGGAGAGATATCAGGCTCAAATGAGCCCGATCCCATGTGAGGTAGTGGAAGAAAACCGAGCTTTCTTTTCTTGCTCGGGATCGTCGTAGAGGCTGTCTCCAGCAGCCGTGTCGCCGCCTGGCGTTAGCCACCACCTCAACGGAGGTGGTGGAGGTGGTGGCCGGCGGTGGTGGGTCGGAGGTGGCCGAGAAATCAAGTAGGAAGGAGGTCCAGGTCAGGAAAATCCAGGTCGTTGGCTAGAGGTAGAAGATGAAGGAGAGCCATCAGATTTGGACAGATCTATTATATGCAGACCATATTATTTCAATTAAATGATTTTGTTACACTTTTATATGAATATTCATGCTGGAATTTGAGGCCCTTAGAGGCCTTTTTAGGAAAAGTTGCCTGAGAAAACAATTGTAGATCTTGATGTCTACTTTTATTTAGAACTAAAATCAGCCCATTTGGGGTAATGTAGGAGCCTCGGCTTCCATTTTAGTGAGACTGGTCCAACTAGAGGCCAGAAATTAGTTTGTGTAAATATTCTAAAATATAGATCTGATGGACTTGAAATTTTGGCCATGCATGCATGTGCCCTGCATCTAACTGTCACCCAAAAATTGGATTTTTAGGAAATCATTATCCTAATGTTTTATTCAAAATATGTAAATTCAAATAAATGAAATTTATGGAAGAATAAAGCTCCAACTGACCCTAAATTTGGGTGTAACTCTTATCTAGCCAATTGTAGTATGTGGTTAATATTTGAGACAAATGGATCTCTGTAGATAAGGTAAATTCCCATTGCATGTCTCTACCTAAAAGGGAATAGGTGTTCCAATAGCAAAATTGATATTTCGTGTATTTAGCCCAAATGGCTTAAAGTTAACCTCTGAAATTTTGTACACACCCTAATTATGGTATAATGCATCACCCTAGAAAATCTTAGGACTTCTAGCATCAAGAATCTCATGATTTTGATTATTTTGCCATATGTCACACTTGTGTATTTATGAATATTTCATGTCTAAAACTTGGAAATAAATTATGAAACTCTGGAGAATAACTTGTTATGTCATTTCAAATCTCTGTAAATTTTGGTAGAAAATTCAATGGATCATTTCTCAAGGAATTACCAAAATTCCATTGTCTCAAATCTGAATAATGGAAAATTTACTAGGCAAATTATTTGAGGAAGTGCTGAAATCATGCATTATGCTTAGGAACTCATATATGAAACTCTTTGAATTTTGTTAGAATTTTGGAGATAGTATTTATGTAAGAAATTTCATTTATTCAGTTTATCACCCTTTTTAATTTGTGAAATATTTATGGTGATTTATTTCTGGAAAATCATGATCTTCTGGAATTAGTGTTTTGATATCATTATAATGCCACTGTATTTTTTCTAGAATTTTTGGAAGTCAAAATCTAGTACTTGTAGTGTAAAGTCATTTTGTCACCCTTCTCATGATAAATAAAAATTAAGGGTTTTAATCTGCTGGAAAATTATGGAACTCTGGAATTAGTGTTTTCAAATCATTATAATGCCACTGTATTTTTCACAGATTTTTTGGAAGTCAAAATCTAGTACTTGTAGCGTAAAGTCATTTTGTCACCCTTCTCATGATAAATAGAAATTAAGTGTTTTAATCTGCTGGAAAATTATGGAACTCTGGAATTAGTGTTTTTATATCATTATAATGCCACCATATATTTCCCAGAATTTTTGGAAGTCAAAATCTAGTACTTCATGTGTAAAGTCATCATGTCACCTTTTTATGTTAAATAAGAAATTGAGGTCAAACCAATATGGAGTATATCAAAATTATGGTCAAAGCCTAAATTCTCCATTGTGAACCTATGGTAAAAGTTAGAACTCACATGGACATGGTAATGATAGGAGAGCATCATCGAGATTAAACCTAGTTCAATTTCATCATGGTCTGCGGATAGTAAAAACTTAATATGGAGATTTGACCAGCATGACCACATAGGAAATCAGCAAGATTATGTATAACCTACACCAGGTATACATAACCTATAGGATGGGAGTCCTTAACTGTCAAGCATCGTTCAAGAGAACGTTGGTTTAGGGTTAAGGCGAATGATGAGTCAAAAAGCACCTAGGTTATAAAGAGTAATAAGTAGAGTGAGTCTTTGAATGGGGTAGCCACCGATAAAAGTAAATGTCTTGGAATGGGGAATTCGGGTTTCAACCCATTGCATTCCCTAGTACTGCTGCGAGACCTTCACCGGGTAAATCTCGGGAAGTCCAGGACTCACCCTAAACTTCTAAGTATACAATAATTAAACAAGATTAGTCTAACTAAATGAATAAGAGATATGGTAAACTTCATCCCGAGTTAAGGGATGGGAGGTTGTATATCAGGATGAGTTAGTCCGGCGAGTTGGAGGCTCAGGAAATAGTATATCAGGATGAGATAGTCCTGCGAGCTGAAGGCTCGGGTTGTGATAAATTGCACGTGCATAAGAACAAATTAGTGTCGGGTCTTCGATACTGGACTGGTCGTCACACCGATGGTAGTACGTTGACTTAGGCGGGTGTGAGGGTTTGAGGGGCCAGTTGGTTGTTTATACTGCAGTCTGGAGGACGATCCCCGAAAACGCACACTTGACCTCAAAGATTGGTGGATACCAGCAAAGAGTACGCAAGACTCTAGAGAGCACCTTGGACGTGTACAAAGGCGTACAAAGGGTCTAGGCCTGGTAGTGTGTATACTCGCATAGGAAGTAGAGTTGCCCGCTCCACTGCTGCCGTAGCCACAACGGTGGTACCAGAGAGTGTAGCTAACTCCAAAAATTGGGAACTAAATGTCTGTGATCACAGAGTCGTGTGGGTGTGTTGCATTTGTGTGACTCATATCTTAACATACATATCATTCATACATAAACCCTATATCATTAAATGTAGACTCTAATCATATAAATTAGTATGGGCTCTTTTATATGATAAGTTATATTTCTGGAAACCTTAACTTATAAGTTTCTATGGGCATTCATATAAGTTAAGGTACTCATGTGATGGTAGTGTAGAATTATTTAGTTGTTTGTTATACTTGCGCGCACTGCTTTACTACTTACTTCTTTTACTACTCTTTACTGCTTACTTGTTTACACTGTTAGAGTAGTGCTTGCACATCTATATTATATAAAGTAAAACTTTCAGGCCCATCTTGAAGCCAAAATAGAACCATTAATTGAATCTCCACCGTCGGATCGAACACATCGGGTCTGCAAATAGCCAAAGTTTAAAAACTCTCCTCCCTAAATTCCGATGGCATCCCGCACCTTCTGTTCACGCGCGCTCCTTCCCGACTTCTGAAGCCAACGTCTGCTTCTTTGGTTTTTTTGGCGTTGGCTACCACCGCTCTTCCATCGGGAAGCAGTCCATCGAAAAGAAGAAGGATCACACCTCCTGGAAAAGAAGAAGGATCGCACCTCCTGTTCACGCCTGTTTCCCTTCCCCGCCGCCGCCGGAGCCACCGCCGGCCTGACCGGAGCCCGCCGGTGAGTTCGCCGGACCCCGGCGAACCTGCCGGGGGTACTCCGGCGGCGCTCCGTCAGGGCCACTGCCGGCGGCGGGGGGAAGGAAATGTAGGGCGGCGGACTTCCGTTCGTTTAAAAAAAAATAATTCTTCGTAAAAAATTATTATGTAATGTATATATTATTATTATTATTTCAGTAAAAATTATTTTGTAAATTATATATAATATAACGTATATATAAATTAAATATAATATATATTATTATTATATATATAATATAATGCACATATAAATTATAAATATATATATCTATATTATATAAAGTAAAATTTTCAGGCCCATCTTGAAGCCAAAATAGAACCATTAATTGAATCTTCACCGTCGGGTCGGATCGAACACATCGGGTCTGCAAATAGCCAAAGTTTAAAAACTCTCCTCCCTAAATTCCGATGGCATCCCGCACCTTCTGTTCACGCGCGCTCCTTCCCGACTTCTGAAGCCAACGTCTGCTTCTCTGGTTTTTTTGCCGTTGGCTACCACGGCTCTTCCATCGGGAAGCAGTCCATCGAAAAGAAGAAGGATCACACCTCCTGGAAAAGAAGAAGGATCGCACCTCCTGTTCACGCCTGTTTCCCTTCCCCGCCGCCGCCGGAGCCACCGCCGGCCTGACCGGAGCCCGCCGACGAGTTCGCCGGACCCCGGCGAACCTGCCGGGGGTACTCCGGCGGCGCTCCGTCTGGGCCACCGCCGGCGGCGGGGGGAATGAAATGTCGGACGGCGGACTTCCGTTCGTTTAAAAAAAAAATTCTTTAAAAAATTATTATGTAATGTATATATTATTATTATTATTTCAGTAAAAATTATTATGTAAATTATAAATAATATAACGTATATATAAATTAAATATAATATATATTATTATTATATATATATAATATAATGCACATATAAATTATAAATATATATAATACATATATTTTGAAACTTTTAAACCTAAATTACAGAATTTTTTAATTTTTTAAATTTAAAAAAAAAATTATATATAATTGTGTGCTTGCAGGGAGCGGGCGAAGCCTTCCAGAGCGTGCAGGGTACGTACTATCGCACGGGGAACGAGAGGCCCCCGTGCACTGTCACTCGAAGACCGCCGGTGGCGGGCGAAGCCCGTCGGGGGCACGTAGAGTACTGTCGCGAAAGGTACGGGGGGCCCCACGTGCACTGTCACTCGTATGTATATATATATTTAGGTAATTATATATTAGTGAAGTTGATGAAAATTTATCTGAGCTCGTAAAATGCTGGCGGGTGAAATGTCAATAAAACCAAAAAAATTTAATATCAAGTTGGACTTTTTGAGGGTAGTTTGGTCCAAAAATGTTTCACCATCCTCACTTTACTCTTCCCTTAAATAATAAAGATATAATAAAGATATATATATATATATATATATATATATATATATATATATATATATATCTCTACTACTATATAAAGATACATCATATCAAGGAATTATCAAGCCATTGAAACATTTGTGGTCATCGGATCTGGCTTCATAAATTATTAGCCGTTCATTTTTTTACGAATAAACAAATAAATATCTATAGGTCTCCTAAAGCTATAGCTGGGTGAAGGATCAGAGAGAAAGGAAAGATGAGGAGAGAGAGTGAGGGGAGAGAGAGGAAGAGCGGGCGGGCGAAAAGAGAGAGAGAGAGGCCGTAGAGGAGAGAGAGAGAGGCTGTATATATTATATATATTATAGGGAGAGAGAGAGGACAGAGGGGGAGAGAGATTGACAGAGGGGGAGAGAGATTGACAGTGAGAGGGTGGCGGGAGAGAGAAAGAGAGAGAAAGAGGAAGGAGAGAGATCAAAAAAATCTTTTTAAGGATACACGTATATTTTTTTGAAAAATAAATAAATATTGTAACATTCATTTAAATTATTTTACGGCCATTTTGAGTACTCATATGTATATGTTGCGGGCGCCGCCCGTAGACGAGTCAAGCACGGGCGAAGCCTAACGTCGCCGGTCGGATACTATATATAAAGGCGAAGGGGCGGGCGATGCCCGCCGTCGCCGGCCGGGTAGTATCGCGCGTCGCCATAGGGCCAGAGGCCCGTGCCGTTCAACTCGTATATATATACACAAATATACAAATATATATATGTGTTATATACATATATATCTATATTATATTAAAAAAATAGTGTTTATGATTCAATGGCAAGATAAATAGGAAACATATGGCAAGATAAATGAGACACTACCAAATCATCACCGTCCATTTGCTCATCTCAATTGCCTCCCCTCTATTAACGTCGCATTACCGTCGACATTCAGCCTCCTCATGCTCGACATCTCCAAAAATACCTAGGGCCGGCCTCTCCCGCACTTATCTCCTCCACGCCTCCTCGCCTCCTCGCGCCGCTCTCTCCCGCACTAATCTCCTCCACGCATCCACGCCTCTTCGCGGAACTCCAACTCCCACAACGACGAACTCCAACTCCCACACCGACGAACTCCAACTCCAATGTCGCCGACATCAGAGGACGAAACGTTGATCTCCCTTCCTCCGCCAGGTACCTCAGCGTACATCTCCTTCATTGTTTCTACATTCACGACAACCTCCTTACTCGGGAACATCTTCCTAAGGCATCGACATCTCCTCACGCCAACGCAAATCAGGTCCGTCATTTCCATGATACTTCCGTCTAAAAACGGAGAAGCTTCAAAGATTTTACTTACTTTTCCATGCCAATACCCATCAGGTTTGTCTGCAATTGTTCCTTCAACTATTTTTATTTTATTTCTTACAAATATCTTGCTGCTAGGCTATGTTTTTTTTTGTGTGTGCAGAAAGTAAGTCGATCTTAAGGGACGATTTTATGTGCTGACTTTGCTTATCATTTCCTCCTTCACTGTTGATTTTGTCATGCGCTCGAAAGCAAGAGAGCAGCTATTCACCATTGGCCCTCATCTAAATACTGCAATTTCTTCAGGTATTTTTCAAGCACGGTTTCCATTTTCATGGCCAATGATTGTCTTCAATCTGCATTTTTAGTGGTAATCTAATCAATCGGCATTTTCTCTTTTTAGTACTCGACTTAAAACAGTCAACTGTTTGAGCAATTTTTCATTAGTTTGTACACCAACTGTTTGTAGTTATGCCTCTTTGGTTTGGCTTGATTCCTCTAACTAATTCAAGAAGTTTGTGCGATGGAAATAACATGGTAATGGTTGATATTCTTTTTTGGATTTTCCAAGCATTTCTCCAATTGACTGTAATTTATGATTTCAATTCTAATCTATAGGCCAATGCAGGCTAAATTTGTTATAAAATTTCTACTTTTTGCAACATTTCTTCTACATTTCTATTAAAAGTGTTTGTTGCATTGCTTTTCATCATTTGGCCTGAACGGGTGGCAAAAAATTTGTCAGCCAAGAATTAAATTTTATTGATAGATTTTTCTTATCAGGAGGAGAGAAAGGACAACAAGGAGAAGAATTGGATTGGTCTTATATTTGCCGATACAAGCTTCTGAGCCTTGGTATGATTTTGCCAAATTCCAACTTTTGCATTTCTTTTCCACACTTGGAGTTTTTTTGTGCCGACAACTTTTGTTTACAGTAGATCTACAGGTCAAGAGGGATCTGGTTCTTCTAAATAGTGGTGTATTTTGAGTTTGGAGTTCTCCAAAAATTGCAGCACACTTCAACTCTGTCACGGGCTTTATCACCAAATAAATCAAAGTTAATCTATTGATTTCATTTAATTAATAAGCAGAGGTGCATGCTGTCAACACCGTCGAGAGCCGCTGATTTCTTATGCACATGTTCAGCTACCGAGGGTTTACCTAGATTCCATGTAAGTAATAGCTCAAAGAGCTCTCTTTTATGATTCATGACTTCCACATTACTGTTTAAAGGTAATCATCATAATCTTTAATTTCTACAATTTTTCCCCAATGTAATTTTGTTTCAATTGATGCCTAGCTTCCAATGCACAAACTTATTATTATTAGCACCCCAATGTGGAAACTTATTACAAATGCTTAGATTTGATTGTGAAATGAATTTTCTTTATCAGCCTTAGAAAAGAGGGAATTCATTTATTTCTTCTACTTGGCATTTGATGGTCCTCTCATATGTTAGGTAATTAGTACATTCCTTCTTTGCAACTGGCTGGAATCTTGAAGGCTAGGCAATGCTAAGCGATGCTAGCCTAGCTTGTGTAGAGATTATTTAATATTCTTAAATGTCTTGCTTTCCAATGTAAGTCTATGCACCTCATAAGAGGAGAATTTGATGTTTGTGGTTCATATAGAGAATAATCTCTCATGGGAAATTCAAATTTTTAGGGCAGCTTACTTTAATAAAAGCTGTCTTCAACCAATTAACACTGAAAGAGGATATGCTTGATTACTTGAATTGATCAAAAGGAAACACAATCCACTTTAGGATGTCCTACTTATCCATTTTATTTTTTTAATTAATTAAGGAGTTGGCGGTTGTCGATCGGAATGGTGCAAGAGTGACGAAAACATAACATCCAAGAATTCTAACATAAAGAAAATAGAATATTAGAAACAACAATATAGGCTCTGCTTGGGATGACTACGTATACAAGAAATGTAGTGGTAGTGAACAAGTGTTAGGATTAGAGCTATTTGAAAAATAGTTGGGATACCCCGGCGAAGGTAGCCGCCCATGACCACTGTTGCCGCTCCCGGCGAATGTCGACAACCCCGACAAATGTTGCCGCCTATGACCAATGTCGCCGCCCACGACCAATGTCACCGCCCACAACCAATGTCTCTGCCCACGGCCAATGTCGCTGCCCACGGCCACTGCCGCCCCCACGACCACTGCCGCCCCCTCCCCCCAACGACCATTGCCGTCCCCCACGACCACTGCCGCCCTCCACGACCAATGTCGCCCCCCATGACCAATGTTGACCCCCACGACCGATGTCGACCCCCACGACAAATGCCCCCTACGACAAATGCCCCCCCTCACGACAAATGTCGCCCCCACGATAAATGTCGCCGCCCACGATAAATGTCGCTCCCACGTCGTTGCACTCATGTCGGGCCGGAGGCCCGTGCCTGTCACTCGTATATATATACATGCTAGCTTAGAATTCCCTGTCACATGCTTTCTATTTACTCCACTTTGTTGTCCTCTGCTTCTTCCTCCCGCTCGGTGCCTAGGATTCGCGGGGGGAGGCAGGCACAAAATCAGCTTAGTCTTTATGACTAACAGTCGGTTGTGACCGTAGGTGCCCGAGGTGATGGAGCCCCAGCTAGAAGAGGAGACAGGACCTGAGGAGCAAATGTCACGCATTACTACCGCTACAAGACAGGTGCTGAGAGAGATGAATGTTTAGCTTCTACATGTAGTGTAGTGAGAGAGAGAGTTATTTATTATATTTTGGACATGTATCAGGCATAATCCCTTCTCTCTTTTGTGTTCTGTGTTGTACTTTGTTCTTTTCATTTATAAAGCTGTGATGTGGACTTAGTTTATTCAATTATCTTTCTTTTCTCTATTGGCCTAAAGCTAATTGATAGTAATAGCCGACAGGATTGGCGTCTTGCGGTGGCGACTAACCCGTGTGTTGGTGTCATCCGTAAGGCGGTGGTTCTGGGCATAAGACCTGGGTAACCCTCCTAGTAAGGGGGAGGGGGGTCTTACACTTATGATCCATATATATCTTGCACAACACTCCATATAAAAGGTCTCTCCACATCTTCAAAGCATAAATGACTACTGCGAACTCCATGTCATGCGTAGGGTAATTCCTTTCATGAACTTTCAGTTGTCTTGATCCATATGCGATCACTTTTCTTTCTTGCATCATGACGCATCTGAGTCCAAAATGCGAAGCATCCACAAAATCAACATACTCCACTCCCTCGGTAGGCAAAGTCAAAATAGTTGCAGAGCACAAATGCTTCTTCAATTCCTGAAAAGCTTATTCATAGGAATCACTGCAAAAGAAAACTGTGCTTTTTGTTGGAACATGGTCTTCCGCATCTACTAGGTTTAAGAATAACAAATCATATGTGTATTTGATCTTGTGTGTTTAAGTGTGCAGGAAACATGCTCCAGATGACTCAAGGATGATATAAGAAGGTTGCCCCCAAAATTGGGCTAATAATTCAAACATGCCCACTAGCGCCGATGCTAACAATGATTAGCGCAATCATGGGAGTATATTTAGAAGGAGCTAGCACCAGGCGGTAGCGGATAGCGCAGGAGGTAGCACGGAGCACAAGAGGCAAGATGGAAATGTTTCCTCAGATTGAAGATTCCCCCACGCAGAATATGTCCAAATCTGGGATAGCGCCGGCGGTAACGATAGAGCAGGCGCTAGCGCTGAGGCTATAAATAGGACCGCTCTTCTCTCGTTTCATATAGACATCATAGAGAGAGATTGAGTGTTAGAATTCCAGAGCCTAATTTGGCCGAAAGTTGATGTCCTACCAAAGCTCTGCGAATTTCTGAAGGAGAATATCTTCATGCCGGATCCAAACGACTTCCGCTTCTACAATGCTTATTCTACAACAGATCTTCGTCTCCAACTTCAGAAGTTTTGTAAGAGGGAGTTTTTATTATTATCATATCATATTTCTTGTAAACCGTTAAAGAATTCTCCTCGTGTTGGCGACTAGGTCTGGGTAGGTCTTAGGGCAGAAATTCGCCTCTTGTTGGCGACTAGATCTAGGTTAGGTCTAGGGGGTGCTCAAGGAAATATCCAGGGTTGGATTGGCTATAGCGGCTTGACGTCGAATCCATGGAAGATAGGCTAGGGCCACAGGTTCGGTGGGATGTGAGTTGATGAGTCCAGTTTATATACTGATTTTCGGGCTCATCTGGGTTGTTTTTCGTTCCTTTGCACTTCATTTATTGCTCATTTAGGCTTATATTGATAGTAGCTCATATTCTCAACTATAGTGCATTCCTTACCCTTTTCGTGGCGTGATTTCGTTATATTACTTTATGTCTATTCTGTGGATTATGTGGTGTGCACGGATCAGTGGTCTAGTTTGTTTTCATGCAGGTACAAGGGTCGTGTGAACGTTCGGAATGGATTGGGGGCGAATTTTGGCCTAAAAACCACTGATCGTGCGTTTTCCTTAGCGCACGATCAGGCGCACAGCCACTGGTCGTGCGTTAATTCCCCTTAACTGACCGAGCAGTTCGCACGATCATAGTACCTCTTTGCGCACGACCACTGGTCGTGCGCCACTGATCGTGCGTTAATTCCCTGTCTTCTCTTCTGCTGCAGGTTGACTGCGCACGATCACAAGCATTCCTTTGCGCACGACCATTGGTCGTGCGCCTCTGATCGTGCGCAGTGTTTTTTCTGCTGCGTATTTAAAGACCGGCTCGACGATCTTAGGGCATTCAGCACTGTTTTGGGGCGCGAATTCTTCCGCAAGCTCTGCCGTTTTTCCTCTCCAAGCTCCACCCATCCATCCCCTTCCTTGGGAAAGCTTCTTCCATCGATCCTAAGCTCCACCAAGGGTTCCGAAAGCTTTCCCAGCCATCTACAGCAAGCATTTCAAGGTGCGGCATCTCCATTGGGCCAAGGGGAAGAGACCCAGCACTAAGAAGAAGATGGATGATGGTTGGAGGTAGTGACAGCCTCTGAACCCCGGAAGCAACCAAGGACTGAGCTCGGAGGAGGCTTGACAACCCCCCATTCTGACCAAGATCTATGGCTAGGCTTCTCATCTTGTGGTTTCCTCTACCCTCTCTCTTTTGGAAATGTATGCTTAACTTTTGTATTGAACTAGTGTGATTTCTATTTGTCTATGAATGAAATACACTCTTGTTTTATCTTTCACTTGATGCTTTGCTGTGATGCGCTCCGCCCCCGCTCCATGTCCACACACAAATTCCAGCTAGCCATCTAGCAAATGCTATTGGTGACTTTGGAGAAGAGGTGAATACGACCCTCACAAAACCCCGCACTGTGGCCATTTCACCCGCTTACCGAAGCGCGGCATCGCGGCCGCTGCACTCACCCCCACTTTGTGAAGAGGTGTGTGCGACCCTCACCCGTCATAGTTACTTTCCGTCCGTGTGCCTTCAGAAGCACGGCATCGCGGCCATTGCATCCATCCCGCCTTGCGAAGCGGAGTTTTGACCCGCATCTCATTTCTGTGTAGTAACTTAGGACGCCAATCACAACGCCCTTGTTTTTACTTTCTTTTACTCGTCGTAACAATCGACTCACCACGCATTTCGTTCACCAGAACCTGCATTCCTTGAGAGACGATATTCGGGGAAGCTATTCCCAATTTTATTACTTGACAGCGACCGGTGCACTTGCCGAACACGCATCATGTTTTTGGCACCGTTGCCGGGGAATGCAGGCGTAGTTTGATTTTGGTGTTTGAGTTAATAGTTACAGGAGTTGTTATTTTTTTTTGTTTATTTCTATTGTTTTCGGGTTGTGTGAATGCGGGAGCGATGTCATATTCATTATTACCTATGTCACAACATGATGAGGATACAACCTATTTGGAGAAGAAATTCTTCAAATTTGCTCATATTATAATTCAAGGCCTTGAAACGCGGTAAGAGTGTATTGATAGATTGACTATGCAGGTTGAGACTTTGGTGTCTCTTGCCTCGGCTGTGTTGAAAGAACCTCCTCAAGATGTGATAGTGGTACAATCAGAACCTGCAGGGAGTGAAACCGGGATCACTCCCTCGACTAATGATTTTTTATGTTCTTCGTCTACTTTGTTTCTTGACCCTCTTTCATTGGTTATAACTCAACGGGAAGAGTTATCGTTGGTCATCCAGGTGGAATCTGATCAGCTCTCACGGGAGGATGTCACTTGTGACACCTCTTCCTCCTGCTTTGCTCCTACGGATGTTGAGTCTACTCTCGCTCCATCTCTTCCTGTTATTTCTAACATCGTTTCATTTATGCCCCCGCAGAATTTGGAAGTTGCTGAACCATTTTTGGGCAGTCAGATGATGCATTCCTGGCAGGATAAGCATGTCGCAGTGGCAAACGATATTGCTCTATCCACTCCAGTGTCACCACTTGTGCTTCCCCTAAAGGACTGGCTGCAAGGGGGAAAGCGATTTTTCATTGAAGAAATACTCTTGGAAGAGAGAAAGAGAGCAAGAAAGGAGGAGACTTGGGGATGGAGGCTAAACCTCTTACTTCATTGCCATCAGTTGTGGGTCTCCGGACCTTTTTCTTCTATCTGCAGTTACTATTTTAAATCAACGTATAGTTGATTTCTCCATTTGGTTGTGTAATAATACTGCGTAGACTTGGATGATTTCCTCTCTTTAATTTTGTGTGAACAATTCTATAATCTGCTAATACAGGCATTTGGTCCACCTTAAGGACGGTAAACAAAAGGGCTCTTGGGAGACAACCCATTGGGGACCGCTTGGTTCCGCTCCTTCGTTCTTCTTTATTTTCCTTATTATATTTTTGTTGTGCCTGGGTACTTTTTAATCGCAGGTCCGTATTTCTTGGAGCAAGGTGGAACAACCGCATTCGGGACAAAATGCCAATTCTTCCGGTATGCTCACTTCTGAGCATGGGGTACACTCTCCCTTTTCTCCTTAGTTTAATGTTTAAAGAATCATATCTTAGATTATGCTTTCATGTAAGTCTGGGGGAGAGTGAGAACCATGCACGTGCACGCACGCACGCATTCCGGTAGTGTTATTATTTTAGCTTTCAGTTTATCAATTTTTATGTGGCACGCACACGCTGCACCCACTATGCACGCACTTACTTGCGAGTGCTACCGTGCCAAATTTCCTTTTGGAATGGAGCCGGGAAGTCAATTGTGTTAGTTAGGAATTGTGGTTTGGAGTACGATGTTGACTCCAGTAGTGCTCTAATTGAATACTCATGTTTTGCATAGGATTTTGTGTAGAAGTTATTTCTATTTTCATGCGTTGTTGCTTTATTCTTATCTAATCTAGTAATTAGAGTTTTACTTTACTCAAAGCATGAACCTGTGTCGATCTACCGGTAGTGTAGGTGAGTTGGTATCGAATGCTAGATTCGTATTTCTCGAGTCGGGAGAAAGAGTTATCTTTCTCGGTGGCTAAGAACTCGCCCCTAGCGATTCTCGAAACATAAGCACCAGGTAGTTCTAATGCATTAGCATGATGTAGGCCATTCTTTGGACCGTTTGAGCTTTGAGCCAAAACCAGAAATTCACCCTTGCTAACCAATTTCGTGCCTATCCCGCCTTTTCTATTTAGCTCCACCGCTCTCGCTTAAGCCAAGTTACCAAACCTGTATGCGCACGTGTTTCGAGCTTTTTAGTATAACTGATTATTATGCTGTGCTGTTATGTATGGGTACATATTTGGATTGCTTAAGTTGAAAAAAAAAGGAGAGAAGAAAAGAAAAAAAAAGTATTTGTGAGCTGAAAAGTGAAAAGATTAGTAATTCAAAAAGAAAAAAAAATCTGAGCTCTATATTCTAATTCAGAAATTCTGAATTGTTTGTTAGGATTTACTTTATATTGGGTGTTGGCGATGAACACATCAGCTTTATTTGTTGTCGGGGTTTACAAATTGTTTTGCTCAATTGTGTTAGGTGCGCTAGCCTCCGAGTTTATCATTGTATATCCTACCGCAACCTAAGCCACATATTCACCCGAAAGCCCTATTGACTTGTGTGTAGTTTTACCTAATGTTGTGGAGAGAGTGCGAAAGTGCGAGCTTATGGCTCCCGACACCGATGGATTTCGGTGGAGTTAGTTCTGTATCCCGTATCTTTCGAAATACTCGTCTGAGCGCATCCCTACATTCTCCCTACACGTGACTGGCAGATCACACTTGGTTCAGCTTTTGAGTAAACTAATCTCTTATTTACTATTTTAGATATTTGTAAATAACTTTGCATAGTAGAAATATTTTTTACGAGAGTTTTATGAACATGATTATTTGATTTCGCATATTACTCCTAGCCACAATCACCTTTCTAACCCTTGTTTTTCCCGTCCGCCGAGAGTAGTTTGCTCGGGACGCGCAAACAGGTAAGTCTGGGGGTGTGATGAGTCCAGTTTATATACTGATTTTCGGGCTCATCTGGGTTGTTTTTTGTTCCTTTGCACTTCATTTACAGCTCATTTAGGCTTATATTGATAGCAGCTCATATTCTCAACTATAGTGCATTCCTTACCCTCTTCGTGGCGTGATTTCGTTATATTACTTTATGTCTATTCTGTGGATTATGTGGTGTGCACGGATCAGTGGTCTAGTTTGTTTTCATGCAGGTACAAGGGTCGTGTGAACGCTCGGAATGGATTGGGGGCGAATTTTGGCCTAAAAAGGCACTGATCGTGCGTTTTCCTTAGCGCACGATCAGGCGCACGGCCACTGGTCGTGCGTTAATTCCCCTTAACTGACCGAGCAGTTCGCACGATCATAGTACCTCTTTGCGCACGACCACTGGTCGTGCGCCACTGATCGTGCGTTAATTCCTTGTCTTCTCTTCTGCTGCAGGTTGACTGCGCACGATCACAAGCATTCCTTTGCGCACGACCACTGGTCGTGCTCCTCTGATCGTGCGCAGTGTTTTTTCTGCTCCGTATTTAAAGACCGGCTCCGCGATCTTAGGGCATTCAGCACTATTTTGGGGCGCGAATTCTTCCGCAAGCTCCGCCGTTTTTCCTCTCCAAGCTCCACCCATCCATCCCCTTCCTTGGGAAAGCTTCTTCCATCGATCCTAAGCTCCACCAAGGGTTCCGGAAGCTTTCCCCGCCATCTACAGCAAGCATTTCAATGTGCGACATCTCCATTGGGCCAAGGGGAAGAGACCCAGCTCTGAGAAGAACCCCGGAAGCAACCAAGGACTGAGCTCGGAGGAGGCTTGACAACCCCCCATTCCGACCAAGATCTACGGCGAGGCTTCTCATCTCGTGGTTTCCTCTACCCTCTCTCTTTTGGAAATGTATGCTTAACTTTTGTATTGAACTAGTGTGATTTCTATTTGTCTATGAATGAAATACACTCTTGTTTTATCTTTCACTTGATGCTTTGCTGTGATGCGCTCCGCCCCCGCTCCATGTCCACACACACATTCCAGCTAGCCATCTAGCAAATGCTAGTGGTGACTTTGGCGAAGAGGTGAATACGACCCTCACAAAACCCCGCACTGTGGCCATTTCACCCGCTTACCGAAGCGCGGCATCGCGGCCGCTGCACTCACCCCCACTTTGCGAAGAGGTGTGTGCGACCCTCACCCATCATAGTTACTTTCCGTCCACGCGCCTTCCGAAGCACGGCATCGCGGCCGTTGCATCCATCCCACCTTGCGAAGCGGAGTTTTGACCCGCATCCCATTTCTGTGTAGTAACTTAGGACGCCAATCACAACGCCCTTGTTTTTACTTTCTTTTACTCGTCGTAACAATCGACTCACCACGCATTTCGTTCACGAGAACCTGCATTCCTTGAGAGACGATATTCGGGGAAGCTATTCCCAATTTTATTACTTGACAGCGACCGGTGCACTTGCCGAACACGCATCATGAGTCGGGATAGAAAACTGTTGTTTATTGGGATTCAACTTATCACCTAGAGGGGGGGGGGGGGGTGGTGAATAGGTTTTTAAAATTATATTATCCCCTTTTTGGTGTTCTTGATTTCTGGTTAATAGATCTATAAAGTAGAAAGACAAGCACAGAAAAGCACACAAAGATGTATAGAGGTTCCTCAAGACCGGGTGTCTTGAGTAGTCCTCTTTCCCTCTGTGCCTACCTAGCAGTGTGCTAGGCTCGGCAAATGCCGCCAAATCTTCAGGCCCTCAAGCCTTACAACACAGACCCGCAAGTCCTACAGCTAGGCCCGCAAGCCCCTACTGCACCCGAGCCTGCAAGCTCGAAACTCAGGCCCTCAAGCCCTACACAACATAGACCCGCAAGTCTTGTGCCTACATCCTAGGCCCGTAAGCCCCTACTGCGCCTGATCCCTCAAGCTCGACAAGATCAGACTCGCAAGTCCACTGCACTGGCCCTCAAGCCTCACAGCTCTCCAACCCTCAAGCTAGACGGTGTCTAACCCGCAAGTCCACTGCCCTGGCCCTCAAGCCTCACAGCTCTCCAGCCCTCAAGCTAAACAAATAGGCCCGCAAGCCTTACAAAAATTTCAGTGATAAAAGACTTTTACTTCTGCTGGATGATGATCGGCAACTTTAGCCTGATGAAGATTGGCTTCTTTAGGTTGAAGAAGATGCTTCTTGATCTGGAGTTTTAGCACTGGATCTTCTTCAGCCTCCTCTTCTTTTGCCCGATGTTGATTGGCTACTTTTTAGTCGATGGAGATGACTGATTCTTCAGAGAACGCTTGATGCTTGTTCTCTACTTGATCTTCTTCTTCTCCGCTGAAAATTACTGTTCTATTGAAGAGTAGCGGCGGGATTCTTTCTCATTCTCTTTTTCTATTTTTTTTTCGAAGACCTCTTTTCTGGGGCATCACTGTTCCCTTTTATAGGACAGATGAGCTGCATAATGGTTACATGTGATGTCCTTTAATGTCAGACGCCCATTCCATAAGAGCACACGCTGATTGGACAAGAAGGCGGCATCATTAAATGGTGACAGCGCGTTCGCAACATTTGAATCTGTCTCGACGATATTTCCAATGTTACGATGACATGGACAATATCTCGACGATAGGTCTTTGTCGATCCCCTGAAGTTAGGTATACTTTCATTCTTCTAGCTTCTGCCTCTAATGCAGGTAGCTCGACGATACGAGACATTCTGGTGCTTCTGCATATACGTCGATATGCTTTCTCTGACTGTGTCATCGTAATGACCTTGATCTATCGATGACATGCCTTCTTTATGATGATGTTCGACGCCATCAGTCATACTTAGCCTTTTTAGCGACAAGAGTTCTTCACGACGATGTCTGCTCTTCTCGACGACAAGGCGACTTTGGTGAAGTCGACGATACTGCGTCTTCTGGATGACATTTCTTCCTTTTGTCTTCATTCTTCTCTGCGTTCGACGAACGGCAATCTTCGTTCGACGAACTGCATTCTGCGTTCGACGAGCTTCATTCTTCTGTCCCGTCTCAGCGTTCGACAAACTCCACTCTGCGTTCGACGAACACGCCAAGTCTCAGCGGTCGACGATCTTCCTTCTGAGTTCGACGATCTTGCTTCTGCGTTTGACGATCTTGCTTCTGCGTTTGACTAACTCGCCAAGTCTCAGCGTTCAACGATCTTCCTTCTGAGTTCGACGCACTTCCTTCTGCATTCGACGAACAACATTCTGCATTCGACGAACTCGCCAAGTCTAGGCTTTTGCTTTGTCCATCATTATGACGACAAACATACTTTGTCGATGACATCTCCAATTCTTCTTGACGATATAGTACTTTCAGAAATAACTAAAGTACTTGACATATTGTCGATCTCTGCAAGCATGAACTAGATAAAACATTAAATACAACTTGCATTTATCATTGAGGAGAGCACTTCTTCAAATCAGGAACATTGTTGGGCACTGTTCCCAACAATCTCCCCCTATTTGAAGAACCCCTAACTTACCTCAATGATAAATGCCACTCATGAAAAGATATATCAGTTCAGATAGTAACATCATGCTTAAAGCAGCAATCATATAAATAGATGAAATGTTCTTCAAGCATATAACTGGATTAAATGTTCAAGAATAAACATTAGCATTCATTTGCCCCAACAAAATAAATTAAGATTTTAATTTGTTGCCCCATCAGCGTCTACTGTTGTTTGCCTCTTTGGTTTTATGCCTTTGCCTCTGATGGTAGTTGATGGGCAGGGGAATTCTCTTAGGAGAGGGAGGAGGACCTTGTGGGAATGCTAGCTTGTGGTTCTCCCATTCAACTATCTGGTATACTCTTTGATAGTCCTCTTGAGGGTATCCAAACTGGATCCATGATTCTGTTATTATTTCTGTTGATACTGGACTCCACCTTCCGAATTGTGGTTCCATCTGAACTTCCCTCAGTCTCTTTTGCCAACACTGGCTGCTCTGACTCCTCTTTCTTTTCCTGGAGGTTGCTGATTCTCCAAACTCTATTCCATACTCAGCTGAATCAGTGCTTGCAGACGGATTGGCAGCTTCATATCGTGATGGGGGTTGCTTCATTCTCTGCTTTATCTGATTTGTTATCCACATCGCTTGATGTGAACTGGAGTTTATTATTTCCTTCTCCCCCTTTAGGGCTTGTTCAATTACCCTTTCCTCAAGTCCTTCTCTGACTTGATTCAGCTTTTCATGCAAGTTTTGTTCAGTCACATCCAAATTGTGGTTTATTTCAAGTAGATGGGTATCTAAGGTATTTGCGTTCTCATTGACCTTATTCAGAATTTGATTTCTATTATTTGCAGCATCTGTCTCTATCTGCTTAAGACCATAGTACACAGTGTTTGAGAATGTGCCTTGCTTTTTAAGGATTGTGTGGGTTTGATGTCCCACTTTGTTTACTTCCTCGCTCATCTGCTCTATGGTCGGAGCTGCCAGAGTGTAGAAGTGAGCGCACTGGGTGTTGAGGTGGAGTATGTCCTTCTTCACTTACTGGATCTCGCCCTTCATTTCTTCCCTTAGATTGTCCATAGTTTTTACTATGAATTGCTCTAGTTGTTTGCGCTGAGTATTTAGCAGGGCTGACATCATGTGGAAAAGAGAACCTGACTGAGCCGAAGATGGCTTAGCAGTTTGTTCATCTTCCTCTTCTCTTTCTAGTGGAATTCCTTCAGTGATACTTGCAGATGATTCTTCACTGATATGTGCTGTTACCTTGGCCTTTCCCTTGATATTTTCTGGTACTGTTTCATCGAGGCATGCAAGCACAATCATTCTTGTTGTTACTAACTCTCTGCAGTCTGAGAGAGTGATGTCTTCCATGGGCTCATTTCCTTGTCCATCTAGGGCAGAGAACCTCAGTTGGGTCTCCCCCTCAATTTGTGCATTCTCCTGATGTGAGCCTCCAGCCTCCAGCTCCTCATGAATCACTTCATCATCTTGGGCTGAGCCCCTGAATAGGGGCTCCCCCTCAACCGGTTCACTCCCCAAGTTGGGGTCTCTACTTTCTTCAGTAACCTCTATGGGAGAAGGTTCTGGTACTGTTTATGGATAATTCCTTTGGGTGTAAGTCTCCCCCTCAGTCGTACCAGGGATTTCTGGGAGTGTTGGTATGTCATCAAAGCTGCTGGATGAATCTCCTTTTTCCGAGAGGTATGGTTGAGATGCATGTTTCTTTGGAGCAGGCTGGACATTAGATTTGGGGATAGACGTATCCCATCGATCTAGCATTTTTGCATCCAGACGCTTGGAGTAGTGTAGAGAAACTCCCATTTTCTTATTCAGTACTTCCCCTTGGGTATTTAGTTGGTAGAGGGACAGTATTCTTTCGTAGGAGGGGGACTTCAGGGAGTTCTTCATTCTCTGGAAGAGGAACTCACTAAAGTTGGTCTTCTTAGTATGAATTATCCGGGCCATGACAACAAACATGTCCTTTGAGATTCGGTCATGAGACCCAGGTTTGCATAGCAGAACTTTGCCAACGATGTCGGCCATCAACTTCCCCTTCTGATTGAATTCCGCTCTCTTAATGGACCCGTAGGTCTTCCTTGTGTATCCGCACCAGGTGTAGCTCGCGGACACATTCTCCGAAGTCAGCTCTTCTTCTTCCTCCCCTCCTTGGATTCGTGGCAAATTCAGTGCTTTTCCAAGGCTTTTCGCAGATATCTTGACTTTCCTGCCTCCCACCATGGACTTTATCCGTGATTCAGTGTGGTCGAGTTTTGCTTCGGAAAAGAACTCGCCTAATTTCCGGTGGAGAAGAACCGAGGGTTCACATAGGACATGTTCTAGTCCCGATGCCTCCAGCAATCCTATTATTGATCTTATTTCGTTGGAGCAGGCATTGAAACCTCCTCGCTGAAGTTCACAACCTGAGATCACTTCTTCTTTCTTGGGAGCCTTTGATTCGGAGTGAACGAGAAGGCAACACGACAAAGGAGCGAGGGTTTGTCGACGGAACGACTTAGGGCAAATGATAGCGTAATTTTTTATTTTCGAGCATTCACTCTATTTATAGTGTCGGTAGGTGAAGAGGCGCGTACCTAAAAAAATGATCATACGGCTCTGATGGACCCATCTAATCGTGATATAAATAGCTCGATTATATTTTGCCGATGCAGTTATTGTTGTCGAAATGATCCTTGGATACGCATCCTCCCAACACGAATCTTTGTCATCATAACAACTTCTTGTATCGACGAGTCAATTCTTCCTTTCCTCTTTTAGTAAGATATCTGCATCAGTTTTGTTAGTAAATAGACTTTGCTGTTCTGCCTATGGGTCAGAATAACCACATTGTCCAAGGCCCAGATTTGCTTCTGGTGGGCACTTGGACTACCTGCAAAATAAGATTACAAGTCCTTAGGAACCCATGTAAATTTGGGTCCTAGGAAATTGTTAGCTTTGACGGGCATACAGGATATAACTGCCCTAGGATATGCATAATGATTGTGAAAGACATTGTTTGCAAGTTTTGCATTTGTTACCCTTGGAGCAGTTGGATTGTACCAACAATCAATTGCAAAGTGCCCTGTCTTTCCACAGCACCAACATTCATACCTGTTATATTTTCTTTCTTGGCTGACTGTATGAGCAGGAGTTCTTTGTGTGTGAATAAATGAATGAAGCAAAGAAGGTGAACTGTGTTGATGGCAGATGTGATGTTTGCTGTCATCATTCACTGTTTTCCATCTGGAGTCAGTCTTCTTTAAGGATTTCTTCTCTTCTCTGGGCTCAACAAATTTCTTCCTCCTCATAACTTCCTGAGGTACCTTTGTGGTTTTAGGCATGTTCTTTGTTCCACTTGTGGAGCTCCCAATCTTGAAATACCCAAGATTGGATTGCCCAGCATTCTTGTTGGAGGGTGAGATTACCTTCCTCAAGCCAGCCATCTTCCCATAGGGTCTGCCTGATCTGTCTTGCTTGAAGCATCTCTGCTCCCTTCTCTGAGTGGAGAAGCAACCATTTACTAGTGGAGGATAGGTCTCTGGTTTGGAGGAGCTTGTCACAGGCTTTACTACAAAGGGGAGTTTACTCTCCACCCTTCTAGACCTGTGAGGCTTTACTATAAATGGTGGAGAGTAAACTCCCCTTTATAGTAAATCTTGTGACAAGCTCCTCCAAACCAGAGACCTCTCCTCAACTAGTAAATGGTTACTGCTCCACTCAGAGAAGGGAGCAGAGATGCTTCAAGGAAGACAGATCAGGCAGACCCTCTGGGAAGATGGCTGGCTTGAGGAAGGTAATCTCACCCTCCAACAAGAATGCTGGGCAATCCAATATTGGGTATTTAAAGATTGGCAGCTCCACAAGTGGAGCAAAGAACATGCGTAAAACCACAAAGGTAACTCAGGAAGTTATGAGGAGGCAGAAATTTGTTGAGCCTAGAGAAGATAAGAAATCCTTAAAGAAGACTGACTCCAGATGGAAAACAGTGAATGATGACAGCAAACATCACATCTACCATCAACACAGTTCACCTTCTTTGCTTCATTCATTTGTTCACAGACAAAGAACTCCTGCTCATACAGTCAGCCAGAAAAGAAGATATAACAGGTATGAATGTTGGTGTTGTGGAAAGATAGGGCACTTTGCAATTGATTGTTGGTACAATCCAACTGCTCCAAGGGTAACAAATGCTAAACTTGCAAACAATGTCTTTCACAATCACTATGCATATCCTAGGGCAGTTATATCATGTATGCCCGTCAAAGCTAGCAATTTCCTAGGACCTAAATTCACTTGGTTTCCAAAGGACTTGTAATCTTATTTTACAGGTAGTCCAAGTGCCCACCAGAAGCAAATCTGCGCCTTGGACAAGGTGGCTGTTCTGACCATAGGCAGAACATCAAAGTCAATTTACTAACAAAACTGATGCAGGTATCTTACAAAAAGAGGGCTAAAAGCTGCATAGGGTTGGTGTCAAAGGAAAACTCCCAAGCAAGGCGAAAGAATGCCTTAGGCAGACATGTAAGATTACAAGTTTGTTTTGTTAGTAAATAGACTTTGTTGTTCTGCCTATGGGTCAGTTTTGTTACTAAATGCCTATGGTATCTTACTAAAAGAATGCCCTCTTTTAATAAGATACCTGCATCAGTTTTGTTAGTAAATAGACTTTGTTGTTCTGCCTATGGGTCAGAACAGCCACCTTGTCCAAGGCCCAGATTTGCTTCTGGTGGGCACTTGGACTACCTTCAAAATAAGATTACAAGTCCTTAGGAACCCAAGTGAATTTGGGTCCTAGGAAATTTCTAGCATTGACGGGCATACAAGATATAACTTCCCTAGTATATGCATAGTGATTGTGAAAGACATTGTTTGCAAGTTTAGCATTGGTTACCCTTGGAGCAGTTGGATTGTGTTGGAGCTTGTGTTCCACATCTCTTAGTTTGAGAATAACAAATCACACTATGTATTTGATCTTGCTTGTGTTTCTAAGTGTGCAGGTACTATTGTTAAATAACCCTATGTACAGGATGCTGTTTGTTGAGGATTCTCTGGAAAGAGAGCTAACACCCCGCGTTAGTTGTTAACGCACCGCATTAACTTCCATTGAGAAGAACACCGCTGAGAAGGAAGTTGCGTTCGACGAATGGAACCTGCGTTCGACGAACGAGGAGCTCTGTTTGACGAAATTTCTTGCACTCGATGAATTTGCGCTCGACAAGCTGCGTTCGACGAACAAGAATCTCCGTTCGACGAACTGAGTCTGCGTTCGATGAAATTCCCTGCGCTCGACGAATTTGTGCTCGACAAGCTGCGTTCGACGAACAAGAATCTCCGATCGACGAACTGAGTCTGCGTTTGACGAATTTGAAGCTCCGTTCGACGAAAGTCTTTCTGTTCGACAAAATTATTCCGTTCGATGAAATTTTGTTCTGTCACATTCCTGGAGGTTTGCACGATCCTGATGGTGGCGGTTTTTTCCGTTCGACGAAGGGTGCGTTCGACGAAGGCGACTTCGATGAAATCAGTTCCATTCGACGAAAATTTGTTCTGTCATGGTCTCGACTTTTTGCACGACATCAGCAACTGCCAGACACGATGCTTAACGCTGGTGTTAACCCTAACGCCAGGCGTTAGCTCCCGTGTCTATATAAAAAACCTGAGTTCGGTGTTCAAGATAGTTTTTTTGAAGCCTTCACTCCAATCTTTTGCTAGAGCATTTCATCCCCGAATTCAGAGAGAACTCCCAACACCAGCATTGAGGAACAAGTGTGAGACGGAGATTTACAACTGTCAATTTGAAGAAGGACGCTCACTTTAACTCCGATGATGATCAAAGCGTGTCTTCAACATCTTCTTCAGCACTCTTCAATATAGGGAATCTTTTATTCTGATTTGTATCATTATCTTTTCATCTACTTGTAACTGTAGTGAAATCGTCGCCTTCCGTGTGGCGACTAGGTCCTTGTGCGGCTTAGGGGCTAATTCGCCGCCTTGTGTGTGGCAACTAGGTCAAGGGTATATCTAGGGGGCGGCTAGAGGCCTTATCTGGGGATAGATAGGCTATAGCCAACCGGTCCTTGGGAGAAGGACCGGTGAAGGAACAAAAAAGAGATCTTCAACTTGTCGCCTCAATTTCAAGCGTTATTGAAATATTATCCTTGTAACCATTTTGTGATATATAAAATTCTTTTTACAGTATATCTATTTTTCTGGATTTGTATTTCATTTGAAATTGTGTAAGTAAAATCTCTTTGTTTATTTCTGCCAAAATATTTTCTGGAGTGATAACTCCATGCGTTAACTAGTCAACGCCAGGCATTAGCATCAGTGCTAAAAAGTTTTCTGTTTCTTTAAAATCTGTCAGTTTATCTTAAAAACAGTAAACCCCTTATTCACCCCCCCCCCCCTCTAAGGGCGCCATCACATCCAACACTTGGTATCAGAGCGAGGTTATTCCAAAATGGTCTCACAACCGGGAATAATGGCGCATCATGATCATGCCTCTTTGGAGGGTCAAGGGATAAGTAGACCTCCACTATTTACTGGAACTGATTATAATTATTGGAAAACTAGAATGCGTTGTTTTTTAACTACTTTAGATAATGACGTTTGGGGTATGGTTGAACAAAGTTATTCTCCACCAACATTTGTTGTTGGAGAAGTCACTATGGAAAAACCTAGAGATAGATGGGATTACAATGATAAGTTGAGATGTAAGACTAACGCTAAAGCAATGAATGCGTTATTTTGTACTTTGGATAGAACGGAATTTAATAGAACTTGTGCTTGCGAAACAGCTTATGATATTTGGAATCTTTTAGAAATTACTCATGAAGGCACTTTGCAGGTGAAGGATTCAAAGCTCTTCCAACATGAATCTGAGTATGAGAAATTCTGGATGGAGACAAATGAAGACGTGGATTCTATGTACACAAGGTTCACCAAAATCGTCAACGACCCAAAAGTGCTTGGAAAGCTGTTCTCCAACGGTGACTTGGTGAGAAAAATTCTAAGGTCTCTCCCTCCGAAGTTCAATCCAAAGGTGACGGCTATCTCGGATTCGCACAACTTGAAAAAGCTCCAAATTGAGAGCCTTATTGGGAATCTCAAAACCCATGAGGTTGAACTCAAAATTCAACAAGAAGAGTACAACTTGGAGCCAAAGAAGAAGAGCTTGGCCTTAAAGTCAAAGAAGGAGGCAAATGAAGATGATGATGAAGAGGACGAGGAGAGCCTTTTTGTGAAGAAATTCAAAAGTTTCATGAAGAATCCGGAAAGGAGAAACACCTTTCGGAAATATTTCATCAAAAAGGGATCTTCATCAAAGAAAGAGAGAGGTAGCAACGAGGACGGTGATGAACGACCACCACCGGAGTGATACCATTGTAGAAAGACCGAACATATTCGGAGCAAGTGCCCAAAATATCTGAAAGAGCATAAAGAAAAAGGGCACAAGGGAAATGAGAAGAGAATGTCCTAAAAGCGGCTACATGGGATGACTCCTCCTCCGAGGTCTCAAGCGGCTCATCCACTAGTGATGAAGAAGAGGCAAACATGTGCCTAATGGGAAAGAGTAACAAGATATCCGAAGATGAATGCAGTGTCCAAAGCGACACTGATGTAACTTTCCCTACTTCTTATGATGATTTATGTATCGAATATTTACAAACTTGCAAATTTTTTGATAAAAGTTTAAAAGATATTGATCTTCTAAATTCTGAAAATAAACTTTTGTTAAAAGAAAATAAAAAATATCTAAACAATTGGGGAAAGAAAAGGTATCTTGCCAAGAGTGCAATCACTCCTTGGAAAGAGTGAAAGAACTTGAAGAAGCTCTTTCTAAATCCCACTCCACTAATGAACTTCATACTAAGGAGAATGGGGATTTGGAAAGAACTTTAAAAACCTCTCTTTCTCAAATAGAGGATGGAAAGAAATGCTTTGCGAATCATTGTGTTATGTTAGTAACGGAAAACACCGCTCTCAAAGCCCGTATTCATGATTTAAATTTGGCAATTAAAAATTTGGAGTTGGACAAAGATCTCTGGACGTAATCTTGGCCAACCAATGTCATGGGAATGACAAATCAGGCCTTGGATATAATTCAGGAAGCTATCGCCAGGCGTTAACTCCTAACGCCGGTGTTAGCCATAATTCCAGAAAAATTAATTCTGGTAATAATGATTTTATTAACTTATATGTTACCTCATATTCTAGCAAGAGCAAACCAAAATCTTCAAAAAGGGTCTCATCCCCTTTTATAGCCTGTGCCAAATGTCATTTATTTGGACACACCTCAAACTCTTGTAAGAAAAAGGGTCGCAATACTATAAAGCAAATCTGGGTGCCTAAGGTTTCCACTTATTCTATGGGAGGAACCTCTTGGGTATCCGGATCTTTACTCTCATCTCCTTCTTAGGTATGTTGGCAGGCTAAGGACAAAAAGGACGTGTGGTATTTGGACTCGGGATGCTCCTAACACATGAAGGGAAACAAAGCAAAGTTCCTTAGCCTTGAGATGAAGAAAGGTGGGATAGTGACATTTGGTGACAACGGTAAAGGAAGGATCATGGGCATCGGTATAGTGGGTAACGATTCTTTCTCAATTTCAAATGTTTTATATGTAGATGGTTTAAAACATAATCTAATTTCAATTAGTCAATTATGTGATAAGGGTTTAAATGTATTATTTGAATCATCTACAAATCTTTGTAAAATTATAAATTCTAAAACAAATGATGTCGTACTCACCGCACCTAGGATGCATAATGTTTATATGATTACTTTTAATGATCTTTCAAATTCTTCTTTAAAATGTTTTATTTCTAAAAATGAAGAATTAGAACATTAGCATTGGCGCCTTGGTCATTCTAGCACCAAGCTTATTTTGAAATTATCAAAAGTTAAAAACTAAGGGATTACCTATGCTTAATGGAAATTTATCTTCTCTTTGTACGCCTTGCCAAAAAGGAAAATTTTCAAAAAATTCTTTTAAGAGCAAAAATGTAATTTCTACCACTAGACCTCTTCAATTAATTCATATGGATTTATTTGGACCGGTTAACACTTCTAGTCTAGGAGGTAGAAAATATACGTTTGTAATAATTGATGATTTCTCTAGATTTTGTTGGACATTATTTTTATCTTCCAAATCCGATGCATTCCTTGAATTTAATAAACTATGCATTCGTATTCAAAATGAAATTGATTTAAAGATTAAATGCATACGTTCGGATCA
Organism: Dactylorhiza incarnata; assembly: GCA_033032865.1. Lineage (NCBI taxonomy): Eukaryota > Viridiplantae > Streptophyta > Magnoliopsida > Asparagales > Orchidaceae > Dactylorhiza > Dactylorhiza incarnata. The sequence continues at coordinate 8,684,325 of JAWHQI010000009.1, read as the reverse complement.
TGGAGGAGAATTTGAAAATGATAGATTTTCTTCTTTTTGTATTGATTTAGGAATTAAACATGAATTTTCCGCTCCTCGCACCCCACAAAAAAATGGTGTATTGGAGAGGAAAAATAGAACCCTTCAAGAGCTAGCACGCACTATGCTTTGTGAGTATGGGTTACCTAAATCATTTTGGTCCGAAGCGGTTAATATTTCATGTTATATCATTAATCTTGTCATGCTTTGTCCTATTTTAAAATTGACACCTTATGAGCTTTACTTTAAAAGAAAACCTAATGTATCTTATTTTCATGTGTTTGGTTGTAAATGTTTTATTTTAAACAATAAAGATACACTAGGAAAATTTGATGAAAAATGCGATGAGGGAATTTTCATTGGTTACTCTTCAACTAGCAAGGCTTATAGAATATATAATAAAAGAACTAAAGTAGTTGAAGAGTCTATACATGTAAGATTTGATGAGTTTGTTCCTTGTGTATATTCTAATCATACAGGAAATGAAGACGAACCTATTTCCCCTTTGGAGCATGAGAATGATGAACCACTTCGAGAAAAAGAAGAAGAAAAAGAAGAAGAACAATCGGAGAAAGAAAATGAGATAATTGAATATGTTCCTCCAAGCGTGTTGCAGTTCACTAAGGATCATCAAAAGGAGCTTGTGATAGGAGAACCATCAAAAGGGGTAAGTACTCGTTCTTCTTTACATGAGTCTTTTTCAAACCTTTGTTTTATATCCGAAATAGAACCAAAAAATGTTTCAACCGGTTTAAATGATGAATTTTGGTTTATAGCTATGAATGATGAATTAAATCAATTTGAACGTAACAAGGTTTGGAATTTAGTAGAGAGGCCATCTAATCATCCGGTTATAGGAGTCAAATGGATTTTCAAAAATAAATTAGATGGTGACTCTAGGATAACAAGGAATAAAGCAAGACTTGTTGCACAAGGTTATTCACAAATCGAAGGGGTAGATTTTGATGAAACTTTTGCACTCGTTGCTCGCCTAGAATCAATTAGAATTTTTCTTGCATTTGCGAGTTTTAAAAGATTTAAATTATTTCAAATGGATGTTAAAAGTGCCTTTCTAAACGGGATTATAAAAGAAGAAGTTTATGTAGAACAAACCCCCGATTTTGTGAATGGAAAATTTCCTAATCATGTGTATAAGTTAGAAAAAATGCTTTATGGATTAAAGCAAGCGCCACGTGCTTGGTATGATAGATTGACATTATTTTTGATAAAGCACGGTTATAAAATGGGAAGTGCGGATAATACACTCTTCATTAAGCATGTAGAGAATGATTTGATTATATTGCAAATTTATGTTGATGATATCATTTTTGGAGCCACTAATGAAGAGTTATGTAATGAAGTTATTTTAGTGATGAAAAATGAATTTGAAATGAGCTTGGTAGGAGAACTCACTTATTTTCTAGGATTTCAAATCTCACAAAAATAAGATGGTATATTTATTTGTCAAACTAAATATGTTCATGATATTCTTAAGAGATTTGGATTTGAAAACCTAAAGCAAGCCAATAATCCTATGAGTGCATCACTAAAGTTAGGAAAAGATGAAGCCAGTATTTCAATTGATCAAACATTATATAGAGGAATGATAGGCTCATTGCTTTATTTAAGCGCATCTAGACCCGATATTATGTTTTCTGTTTGCTTATGTGCTAGATTTCAAGCTAACCCAAAAGAATCACATTTAAAAGCGGTTAAACGTATTTTTAGATATATAATCGGAACATCTAGATTAAGCTTATGGTATCCTCATAATAATAGTTTTATTCTACACGGTTTTTCTGATTCGGACTATGTGGGATGTTCATTTGATCGTAAAAGCAGTAGTGGCACGTGTCATTTTATAGGTCCTTCACTTATATCATGGTCGAGTTGGAAACAAAATTCTGTTGCCCTCTCCACCACCGAGGCCGAATATATCGCACTAGGTAGTTGTTGTGCACAAGCATTATGGATGACCCAAATGTTAGAAGACTTTGGTGTTTATCTAAATAACATTGAATTAAAGTGTGACAACAAGAGCGCTATAGATCTCACAAACAATCCCGTACATCATTCTAGATCTAAGCATATAGATGTCCGACATCATTTCATTAGAGATCATATTAAGAAAGAACATGTTAAAATTAGTTTTATAGGGACGGAATCACCAGTTGCCGACATTTTTACCAAACCTCTACCCGATGCATGTTTTCACATGCTTAGGTTAGAATTAGGTGTCTTAGAAATGTCACTTTGAGCCTTATAAAAAGCTATCAAATTATTTTATGTACTTTAATATTTTTTTTTTCTTAAAAAAAATTATTAATTAAAAATCAATAAAATATTAAAAACTATGGGAAAACCACCAAAAACACGCTAAAAAGGCATCATATCAACTCCATAACGTCTGAAATTTCAACTGTATGAAGGCCTATTTATATTACAAATGTATCATAAAAAAATATTTTTCAAGAAATCAAAAATTGGTGTTCTGTCTCGGCGTTAAGAAGTTAACGCCTGGCGTTAGCTTCTATGCTCAGAAATGTTTTTGTGTGTTTTTACAACTGTGTTGGTATTTTGGTGTGTTTTCTTTCAAAATTTAAAAACAAAAAAACTACTATAAGCTTAAATGTTGATTTCAAAGATGATTATATAGATATTGGTTCAAGATTATTTACAATGTTTAATTTAAACCTCCAAGTTTCATTAAAAACATTGTTTTGATTTAATCATGCCTTCAAAATTAATTATCTTCAAATGTGCAAAGAGTTTGAGAATAGATAACATATGTCGAAATGCTTTTACATGCCTCTAAGTATGAGTAAAATTTTTATCTTTGATAATGATTTTCTCACTTACACTTTTTGGTTAATATACGTGTTTTTAAATCTTATTTTACATGGTTGTGTAGCATAAGAACATATTTGAATTTCAAAAACAGTTTACCTACACAACATTGAATTCTTTCTTGAATTCTTTGTTTTCATGCACTTGTATTTAGAGAAATGTGGTAAATAAAATTCAAAACAAAATATAAACTATGTTTGCTAAACAAGTGAATTCGGAGTCCTTTGTCAATAAGTCTAAAAAGCAACAAATGAATGACAAGGATAACTCCACCAAGCACTACTTGAACCTCCTGATAAGTCTTAATGAGCATTGTGAGGTTGAGCACCTTGAAAAGAATTGTAAAGTGTCTTGTGCAAACAAAATTTTCACCACTTCTCATAAAAAAAAATCTATAGTGCATTGAAATTTGTGAAAGTAAAGTTGTTTTTGTTTAATTCAATTTATGCTCTTACATTACATAGTTTCATGTGGTTTGATTTCTACACTTGTATGCTTTCACAAAACACATTTATTGTACACATCATTATCAATTATAATACTTCCACTCATGAGAATTGGACTTACAGCTTACCTACATTGTTCTCTACAATCATGAGTAAATGCACTAGATAGCAACGCATGATCTTTACAATGTTTATGATTTCTTGAAATGCAAATTATTTTACATTGTACACCTATCTTCCATTGATATTATATATTCTTGTTTGCTAACTTTAAATATTCCAAATTTCAAATGTATTTTCAACTTGTGTATTTCAATTCAAAACATCTACTTATTTGATTTACAACGCTTATTATGTTTTGTTCTTACAAATTCTTAACGATGTTCAAATATTGCTTTCGATGTGTTCACTTTCAAAGTGTTGCAATTATCTCTACAGAGTGCACAAAAGAACAAATTCCTACTACTCATCCCTATATCCTTTTGATTATAACAAAAGGGGGAGAAGAGACTAACTTCAAGAAATAACTTAGAAAAATCTATTATTTAGGGGGAGTACATTATGACATGCATTCATGTAAGGGAGCATTCACATAGGGGGAGTATGCATGATTATCACGCTTATCATATACTATAAACACTACTCTATTATTATTTCTTATTAATGGATTTCTTATTATCAAAAGGGGGAGATTGTTGGAGCTTGTGTTCCACATCTCTTAGTTTGAGAATTTCAAATCACACTATGTATTTGATCTTGCTAGTGTTTATAAGTGTGCAGGTACTATTGTTAAATAACCCTATGTATAGGATGTTGTTTGCTGAGGATTCTCTGGAAAGAGAGCTAACGCCCCGCGTTAGTTGTTAACGCCCCGTGTTAACTTCCATTGAGAAGAAAACCGCTGAGAAGGAAGCTGCGTTCGATGAACGAGGAGCTCCATTCGATGAAATTTCCTGCGCTCGATGAATTTGCGCTCGACAAGCTGCATTCGATGAACGAGAATCTCCGTTCGACGAACTTGAGTCTGCGTTCGACAAAATTCCCTGCGCTCGATGAATTTGCGCTCGGCAAGCTGAGTTTGATGAACGAGAATCTCCGATCAATGAACTGAGTCTGCGTTCGACGAATTTGAAGCGCCGTTCGACGAAAGTGTTTCCATTCGACAAAATTATTCCGTTCGACGAAAGTTTGTTCTATCACGTTCCTGGCTGTTTGAACAATCCTGATGGTGGAGGTTTTTCTGCTCGACGAAGGGTGCGTTCGACGTAGGAGATTTCGACAAAATCAGTTCCGTTCGACAAAAATTTGTTTTGTCATGGTCTCGACTTTTTGCACGACTTTAGCAACTGCCAGACACGATGCTTAATGCTGGAGTTAACCCAATCGCTAGGCGTTAGCTCCTGTGTCTATATAAAAGACCTGAGTTTGGTGTTCAAGATAGTTTTTTTGAAGCCTTCACTCCAATCTTTTGTGAGAGCATTTCATCCCCGAATTCAGAGAGAACTCCCAACACCACCATTGAGGAACAAGAGTGAGAAGGAGATTTGCAATGGTCAATTTGAAGAAGGACGCTCTCTTTAACTCCGATGATGATCAAAGCGTGGGCTTCAACATCTTCTTCAGCATTCTTCAATATAGGGAGTCTTTTATTCTGATTTGTATCATTATCTTTTCATTTACATGTAACCGTAGTGAAATTGCCGCCTTGCGTGTGGCGACTAGGTCCTTGTGCGGCTTAGGGTGTAATTCGCCACCTTGTGTGTGGCAACTAGGTCAAGGGTAGATGTAGGGGGTGGCTAGAGGCCTTATCTGGGGATAGATAGGCTATAGCCAACCGGTCCTTGGGAGAAGGACCGGTGAAGGAACAAAAAAGAGATCTTCAACTTGTCGCCTCAATTTCAAGCGTTATTGAAATATTATCCTTGTAATCATTTTGTGATATATAAAATTCTTTTTTCAGTATATCTATTTTTCTGGATTTGTATTTTATTTGAAATTGTGCAAGTAAAATCTCTTTGTTTATTTCTGCCAAAATATTTTCAGGAGGGATAACGCCAGGCATTAACTAGTCAACGCCAAGCGTTAGCATCAGTGCTAAAAAGTTTTCTGTTTCTTTAAAATCTGTCAGTTTATCTTAAAAACAGTAAACCCCTTATTCACCCCCCCCCCAACTAAGGGCGTCATCAGATCCAACAGATTGTACCAACAATCAATTGCAAAGTGCCATGTTTTTCCACATCACAAACATTCATACCTGTTATATCTTCTTTTATGGCTGACTGTATGAGCAGGAGTTCTTTGTATGTGAACAAATGAATGAAGCAGAGAAGGTGAACTGTGCTGATGGTAGATGTGATGTTTGCTGTAATCATTCACTGTTTTCCATCTGGAGTCAGTCTTCTTTAAGGATTTCTTCTCTTCTCTGGGCTCAACAAATTTCTGCCTCCTCATAACTTCCCGAGGTACCATTATGGTTTTAGGCATGTTCTTTGCTCCACTTGTGGAGCTCCCAATCTGTAAATACCCAAGATTAGATTGCCCAGCATTCTTGTTGGAGGGTGAGATTACCTTCCTCAAGCCAGCCTTCTTCCCACAGGGTCTGCCTGATATGTCTTCCTTGAAGCATCTCTGCTCCCTTCTCTAAGTGGGTCAGCAACCATTTACCAGTGGAGGAGAGGTCTCTGGTTTGGAGGAGCTTGTCACAGGCTTTACTACAAATGGGAGTTTACTCTCCACCCTTCTGGTGTTGTCGTTCTTAGATTTCAGGACTTTGGGCTGAAATTTGTCCTTCTTCAGAAGAGCTGCTTATCTGGTTAGTGAGCAGCACATCTTCTTGATCTCGATCAATGCCTTCAGAGTTTTCCCAAATTTGTCTATCAAGTCAAGGTTGGAGCTTGCCTTGAAGTCCTTTTTGAGTTGACAAAACTCTGCATTCTCTAGAGTTAGCCTTTCTACTTTCTCTGAGAAATCAAGATTTCTTGCTTTAAGGGAGGAGATCTTTGCATCCTGCTCCTTGCACAACATCTTGGGCATCTTGACATCTTTTAGGAGATCATTGTATGACTTGGACCAGTCATCATTACCAGATGAGCTCATCTCTGAATCTTAGTCTGAGGTAGATAGAGGAGCTCTTATGCATACTTGTTCAGGTGAGACTTCATCCTAGACTTCTTCCTCTGACTCAGATAGGACAGTCAATCCAAACTGAGTCTTCTCTTCTGAGTCGGAACAGCTTGAGTCACTGTCACTCAATGTTCTGACTTTCTTCTTAGCTGCTTTGCTTCCTTCTTCTTCTGATCCTTCCATAAGGATTATTAGAGAGTCCCACATCTCCTTAGTTGTAGTGCAGTGGATCAGTTTCTGGAGTATGGAAGTATCAACTGCATCAGCTAAAATTCCCCAGGCCTTCTTGTCTAAGTTGACTAGGATGATCTCATCTTCAGTCATTTTCTTGGACACTGTCTTAGGAAATAAGACCCTTCTTGAACAATTTGGAACATTCTAGGATCCATTACTTCCATGAATACTCTTGCTCTAACTTTCCAAAGGGCAAAGTTCTCCCTGGAATAGATAGCTATTCTTGACTCCATAGCTATGATACTTGGACACCCACTGGCAGATCTGTTCAAGCTGTTAAGCTTTTGTTTGAACAACCTCTCTCTGATACCACTTATTGTTTATTGGGTGTCAACTTATAACCTAGAGGGGGGGGGGGGGGGGGGGGGGGTGAATAGTTTTTTCAAATTATATTATCCCCTTTTGGTGTTCTTGATTTCTGGTTAATAGATCTATAAAGTAGAAAGCACAGCACAAAAAAGCACACAAAGATGTATAGAGGTTCCTGAAGGCCGGGTGTCTTGAGTAGTCCTCTTTCCCTCTGCGCCTACCTAGCAGTGTGCTAGGCTCGGCAAATGCCGCCAAATCTTCAGGCCCTCAAGCCTTACAACACGGACCCGCAAGTCCTACAGCCTAGGCCCGCAAGCCCCTACTCCACCCGAGCCCGCAAGATCGACACTCAGGACCTCAAGACCTACACAACACAGACCCGCAAGTCCTGTGCCTACAACTTAGGCTTGTTAAAATTTTGATTTGAATCATTTAGGAGTAAGCAGGAGTTGCATCAACTGAGTTATAGCCAAACAACCACAATGCCACACAGCAACACAATAGACTTTATTGAATCACAAAACTTCATTTACATTTGGAGACATATATGGAGAGACATGATTCATAAGAATCACGAAGGAGAGAAGAACAAAACACACCAAAAAACAAAACTGTCGTCTTGACAAGCAGAGACCGCACAGACCGCTGAACTCCAGAGATCGCCCGGCTTGACCTGAGACCGCACGGACAGAAAACAGGCAAGATGACCTGCACTGTAAGACCGCCACCTCAGACCGCACGAACTGGAGCTTATTGAATTGAACGAAGAGCAGAAGCTGTCGCCAGACCGCAACTCAGATCGCCTAACCACCGAAAGTCGCCTGATCGCTGAGCTCGCTGCGAACAGCACAAGAACAACATAAACCAGTCCGCAGACAAGCCGCTGCCGAACTGTTTATTCAAGCCGCTGGGAAATCACCAAGGAAGGAGACCGCAACATGCTGACCGCCAACCTGCGAACACAACAAACAGTCAACTCGCTTTCGAGTCCGCCCAACCTCAAAGTTGAGATCGCACAAAACAACCCAGGCTCTAGTTCTTACAGTTCTCGTTGTTGAATGATGGGCCATGCACCCCTATTTATAGGCGACAAGACAGATGTCGTCACCGCCGCAAGAGAGGTACAGCCACCACCCGACAGATCGACAGCGGTCTCACAGAGCAGATCGCGCGATCACACTACTTGGACAATATTCTGTCCAAGACCGCAGGTCAGCAGCAGACTGCGCATAAGCCGCGCGAACACAAGACTGCGCACAAGCCGCGCTGACACAAGAACACTCCTTCATTAGATCACCAAGAGCAAACCAAGAACATCTGGCTGAGTCCAGACAAGTCGCCAGATCACCTAGCATAAGCCGCTCGGTCACAGCGGTCACCCAAGAACAGACAGCCCGGTATTCTACAAAGATGATAGACCAACCAAGCAGAACAACCCGGGAAGAGACTAGAACAAACAAGAATAGACCGGCCAACCATAGCAGGCCGCCAGAGCCAGACCGGCAGAACCAGACCGGCAGAGCACCAGTGCAGAGACCGCGTGGTCTCTGTGGTTACCAATATTCAGACCGCCGACCACCTTCCACTCCACTTCAATAATTTCAACACTCCCCCTTGAAGTGGGAAGTGGAAACTAGCCCAAGTAAACTCCGCAACCGAGCAAACGGTCCCTTCGCCAGCGGCTTTGTGAAGATGTCTGCAACATTGTCCGCACTTCAAACATGCTCGACCATAAGAGATCCTCCCAACACTTTCTCACGAATGAAATGGTGATCAATCTCAATATGCTTGGTCCTCGCGTACAAACTGGATTATTAACCAGCTTGAGAGCACTCTCATTGTCCCCGCGTAGCATAGTGGGACCTCGAACCTCCTCATGAACATCCTCCACCAACCTCCTGAGCCAAACGGCTTCCTGAGCTGCCTAGGCCGAAGCCTTGTATTCCGCTTCTGTGGTAGATACAGACACGGAGTCCTGCTTTTTGCTGCACCAAGAAATAGCTGTGGGGCCTGTCATAAAGACAAAACCAGACGTTGATTTCCGATCATCCACGTCTCCACCGTAATTAGCATCCATGTATCCAAGCAACTCCAAGCTTGACCCTCTCCTATATAGGAGACCCAAATCAGAGGTCGACTTCACATATTTCAAAATTCCTTTTGCCGCCAGAAGATGGTGCTTCCGTGGCTCCGCCATGTACCGACTCACTTTGCCAACTGCATATGCAATATCTGGCCTCGTGATGCTCAAGTAAATCAAGCTCCCAACCAGAGCTCGAAACACCAACGGATCAGATAGAACTCTCCCCTCATCCTTCCGAAGTTTATGATGTTGATCCAAAGGTATATAGCTGCTCTTCCCTTCCTCCATGCCAAATCGTTGAACGATCCGCTCTGCAAATCCAGCCTGAGAAATGAGCACTCCGCTCTCCCGCCTCTGGACCTCAAGTCCAAGGAAATGGTGAAGCTCACCCAGATCCTTCATCTCAAATCTAATAGCAAGCTCGGCTCTCAGCCTTGCCACTGCCTCCTTTGATTTCCCGGTGACAATCATGTCATCCACATACAGCAGAACAATAACCCGAAGTGCCCCCTCCTTCTTGACGAACAAGCTATAATCAGAGTCTGAAGCAAAGAACCCGCAGAATAGAAGATACTCCGCGATCTTCCCATACCACGCCCAAAGTGCTTGCTTCAACCCATACAGAGCTTTCTTCATTTTGTAGACGTAGTCCGGACACTCCTCCGAGATGAAGCCCGGTGGTTGAATCATGAAGATATCCTTGTCAATCTCTCCGTACAGAAAAGCATTCTTCACATCGAGCTGCCAAATCTCTCATCCACTGGATGCCGCCAAAGCAATAACAAATCGAATCGAAGTCATCTTTGCCACTGGACTGAACGTCTCATCATAATCTTCTCCATACTACTGTGAGAACCCGCGAGCCACAAGGCAAGCCTTGTATCGCTCAATCGTGCCATCATCTTTCTTCTTAAGCTTATAGACCCACTTGCATGTCACATGGGTAATGCCCTTGGGCCTGGGCACTAGAAACCAAGTCTCATTCTTCTTGAGAGCATCCATCTCCTCCTACATAGCAATGTCCCACTGATTCACGCCTTTGGCCTTCTAAAAGCTCGACGGCTCCCTCTCATCCAGGGGACCAGCAAAGAAACATGAGACAAAGCTCACCATGTTTCCTCCTGTGTATCGATCAGGTGGCTTGATAGTCCTCTTCGACCTCCTAAGAGGTTGCTCCTGACTAACCACCTCCTTAGCTGCTTCTTATGTGCTAGCTCCTCTTCCAGACGAACATGGAGCATCGCTCCCCCCGCTTCTAGAACCTGAAGCCTCCATATCAGAGCTTGACACAGCTGGAGCTCCTGGTGAAACAGGCAACTCCACTTGGAGATTTCCCGCAGCCTTCCCTTCTTCATCAAGCCTGCTCTCGGGTAGTTCAACTCCTGAACAACCCTTGTAGGAAGTCACCTCATCGAACACCACATCCCAAGATACCACTGATCTCCGTATCTCAGGATCCATGCATATTCATCCCTTCTTCCGCTCATCATATCCAGCAAAGACTAGCTTCCTTGCTTTTTCATCTAGCTTTGTCCGAAGAGCATCAGGAATATGCACATAACAGGTTGACCCGAACACCCGAAGGTGTGCAACACTCGGCTTCTCCTTGAACATCAGTTCGTGAGGGGTCTTCATATTGATAGGACTTAGAGGCATCTGGTTGATGACGTATGCCACAGAAGACATTCCCTCGGCCCAAAAGGACTTTGGGATACTCTTGGCATGAAGCCAGCATTTGCAGGTTTCCGTCAGATGACGGATCTTCCTCTCTACAACACCATTTTACTGTGGAGTATGGGCACAAGTGAGCTCTCTCTGGATTTCATGCTTCCTGCTAAAACTTGAGAACTCACCAGAGGTGAACTCCCCACCATTGTCAGTTCTCAATTTTTTCACCCGCAGGCCTAACCGACCTTCCACCAGCTCCTTGAACTCCACGAACTTTGCAAAAGCTTTCGACTTCTCTTTCAGAAAATACACCCAGACATATCTGGTATAATCGTCAATCAACACCAACATATATCTATTACCTCCAAGACTAGGGGTGGCAGTCGGTCCCATCAAATCACCATGAATGCACTCCAACGGCGCTTTGCACCTTGTTTGCGATTTATCAAATGGAAGTCGATGAGACTTACCAAACTGACATCCCGCACAAACATGACCGTCTCCATAGGAGGACAAGCTAGTCAAGCCCTTGACAAGGCCCCTTACCGCCATAGCCTTCAATTTGTCCATGCCTACATGCCCCAACCTTTAATGCCAGATAGTCGCGCTATCGTTGGTCTTCATCTTGTCAACATAGGTACTTGTCGATAAAACGAACAAGTCCTTTACCCGCTTTCCGACATGAATTACATCTCTCTTTATCTCCGGTTGAGTATTAAGAAACTTCAATTCTGTTGGGCCAAACAGAACGTGATAACCGGCATCGACCGCATTGGTCACAGAGAAGAGATCTTCTTCATACCCGGCACGTGATAAACACTCCTCAATGTGAGTGGACCCTTATCACTGCTCAGAGAGACAACACCTTCTTGTTCTACTGAATGAACAGAATTATCAGCCGTAATGATAGTATCGTTACCTGAGTAAGGCACCAAAGAAGAGAACTTTGATTCATCCCCGGTGAGGTGATGCCCACACCCTGAATCCATGATCCAGTCCTCTTCGAAGTTGATAACAGCCAAGGCCTTAACGGGCATCACCGTCATATTGGCCGCAAAGGCTCCTACCCATCCAGCTTCATCAGACTTTGGCTTCTCCTTCTCCGCTGCATGTCCCGGCTGAAAATTAACCCGGCAATCCTTCTTGAAGTTGCCGGTCTTATTGCACCTGAAGCACCTTGGTCTCTCTCCCTTCTTCTTCCCATCAGACATAGAAGCATAACCCCTATCCTGCTGACCTGAAGTAGAGGGTCCATCCTGACCTGGCTTCTTCTTCTCCCACTTCTTCTTCTTCCCAGAGAACAACACATCACTATCTCCCCCAGAGATAGAAGTCCCCGCCTTCTGTCTTGCCAAACATTCCTGTGAAGCAAGTAAGTTCTCCAGCTCCAACAGAGATGGCTGATTTGCCCCACGCTGAACTGACGTCACAAAGGCAAGATGCTCCTTCCGCAGTCTGCAGATGATATGCCTCTTCAGTTTTGCCTCCGAGATGGGCTCATCAGGGTCCTATGCAGAAATCTCTGCTGTGAGGTTCTTCATCTTGAGAAAGAAGGTAGAGATAGAAAGATCACCTTGAGAGGACTTCGCCAACTCATTTTCAAGAAACTGTAGCAGAGCTACATTCTTCTTATTGAACAGCCCATCCAAAGACGTCCAAATCTCAGCAGCAGATTTACATCCAATGATGTGATCGAATAGCTCTGGTGAGATAGCCCTCTTGAGTGTGAACTCTACCTTTGCATTAGTCCTCCTCCAAAGTCTCACCTCTGCCATATTATCTCCTGCTAGAAACACTTCTTGTGTGTCTTATCCTCCAACTATCTCCCATAGATCCTCGCCAAGTAAGTAACTCTCCATAAACGACCTCCATTTCTTGTAGTTAGTCGATGTGAGGAGTTCAATACCAAGCCCTCTTGCGTATCCAGCTTCCATGGCAAACTATGTGGTCTCTTCTTCACAAAGACGATGGCAACTCAAGTTGATCACTACTTATCCACTCCAACAACCTCTCTCTGATACCATGTTAAAATTTTCATTTGAATCATTTAGGAGTAAGCAGGAGTTGCATCAACTGAGTTATAACCAAACAACCACAATGCCACGCAGCAACACAATAGACTTTATTGATTCGCAAAACTTCATTTACATTTCGAGACATACATGGCGAGGCATGATTCATAAGAATCACGAAGGAGAGAAGAACAAAACACACCAAAAAAAACTGGCGGCTTGACAAGCAGAGACCGCTGAACTCCAGAGATCGCCCGGCTTGACCTGAGACCGCATGAACAGAAAATAGGCAAGATGACCTGCACTGCAAGACCGCCACCTCAGACCGCACGAACTGGAGCTTATTGAATTAAACGAAGAACAGAAGCTGTCGCCAGACCGCAACTCAGATCGCCTAACCGCCGAAGATCGCCTGATCGCTGAGCTCGCTGCGAACAGCACAAGATCAACATACACCAGTCCGCAGACAAGCCGCTGCCGAACTGTTTATTCAAGCCGCTGGGAAATCATCAAGGAAGAAGACAACAACCTACTGACCGCAAACCTGTGAACACAATAAACAGTCAACTCGCTTCTGAGACCGCCCGACCTCAAAGTTGAGACCGCACAAAACAACCCAGGCCCTAGTTCTTTCAGTTCTTGTTGTTGAATGACGGGCCATGCACCCATATTTATAGGAGACAAGACGGATGTCGTCACCGGCGCAAGAGAGGTACAATCACCACCCGACAGATCGCCAGCGGTCTCACAGAGCAGACCGCGCGATCACACCACTTGAATAACATTCTGTCCAAGACCGCAGGTCAGTAGCAGACCGTGCACAAGTCGCGCGAACACAAGACCGCGCACAAGCCGCGCGGACACAAGAACACTCCTTCATTAGATCACCAAGAGCAAACCAAGAACATCTGGCCGACTCTAGACAAGTCGCCAGATCACCTAGCATAAGCCGCTCGGTCACAGCGCTCACCCAAGAACAGACCGCCCGGTCTTCTACAAAGAAGATAGACCAACCAAGCAGAACAACCCGGGAAGAAACCGGAACAAACAAGAACAGACCGGCCAACCATAGCAGGACGCCAGAGCCAGACCGGCAGAGCACCAGTGCAGAGACCGCGCGGTCTCTGCGTTTACCAATATTCAGACTGCCGGCCACCTTCCACTCCACTTCAATAATTTCAACAAGGCCCGCAAGCCCCTACTACGCCCGAGCCCTCAAGCTCGACAAGATCAAACCCGCAAGTCCACTACCCTGGCCCTCAAGCCTCACAGCTCTATCCCTCAAGCTAGATGGTGTCGGACCCGCAAGTCCACTGCCCTGGCCCTCAAGCCTCACAGCTCTCCAGCCCTCAAGCAAGACAAATAAACCCGCAAGCCTTACAAAAATTACATTGATAAAAGACTGTTACTTCTACCGGATGAAGATCGGAAACTTTAGCCTGATGAAGATCGGCTTCTTTAGGTTGAAGAAGATGCTACTTGATCTGGAGTTTTAGCACTGGATCTTCTTCAGCCTCCTCTTCTTTTGCCTGATGTTGATTGGCTACTTTTCAGTCGATGGAGATGATTGATTCTTTAGAGAACACTTGATGTTTGTTCTCTACTTGATCTTCTTCTTCTCTGCTGAAAATTACAGTTCTATTGAAGAGTAGCGGCGGGATTCTTTCTCGTTCTCTTTTTCTATTTCTTTTTCGAAGACCTCTTTTCTAGGCCATCATTGTTCCCTTTTATAGGGCAGATGATCCGCATAACGGTCACATATGATGTCCTTTAATGTCAGACGCCCATTCCATAAGAGCACGCACTGATTAGACAATCAGGCGGCGACATTAAATGCTGACAGCGCGTCCGCAACATTTGAATCTGTCCCGATGATATTTCCAATGTTACGACGACATGGACAATATCTCGACGACAGGTCTTTGTCAATCCATTGAACTTAGGTAGACTTTCAATTCTTCTAGCTTCTTCCTCTGATGTAGGTATCTCGACGATATGAGACATTCTGGTGCTTCTGCATATACGACGATATGCTGTCTCTGACTGTGTCGTCGTAATCACCTTGATCTCTCGATGACATGCCTTCTTTACGACGATGTTCGACGCCATAAGTCATACTTAGCCTTTTCAGCGACAAGGCTTCTTCATGACGATGTCTGTTCTTCTCGACGATAATGCAACTTTGGTGAAGTCGACGATATTGCGTGTTCTGGACGACATTTTTTTTCCTTTTGCCTTCATTCTTCTCTGCGTTCGACGAATGACAATCTTCGTTCGACAAACAACATTCTGCATTCGATGAGCTTCATTCTTCTGTCCCATCTCAGCGTTCGACGAACTCCATTCTGTGTTCGTTGAGCATGCCAAGTCTCAGTGGTCGACGATCTTCCTTCTGAGTTCGACGATCTTGCTTCTGCGTTCGAAGATCTTGCTTCTGCGTTCGACGATCTTGTCAAGTCTCATCGTTCGACTAACTCGCCAAGTCTCAGTGTTCGACGATCTTCCTTCTGAGTTCGACGCACTTGCTTGTGCGTTCGACGAATAGCATTCTGCGTTCGACGAACTCACCAAGTCTAGGCTTTTGCTTTGTCCATCATTATGACAACAAGCATACTTTGGCGATGACATCTTCTATTCTTCTTGACGATATAGTACTTTCAGAAATAACTAAAGTATATTGTCGATCTCTGCAAGCATGAACTAGATGAAACATTAAATACAACTTGAACTTATCATTGAGCTGAGCACTTCTTCAAATCAGGAACATTGCTGGGCACTGTTCCCAACAAAAACAAAACGAGTTTACTATTATTCGCCACCGATTTCTAGCGTTATAGAAATCAACTTTTGTAAAACCTTATTTCATATTAATAAAACATGTCTCCCCTTTATTTCATTTGTTTTGTTTGATTTCTTACCTTCTTATTTACGCAATATTTCAAAGATAATCAAAATATAACATAAGTTTTAAAAACATTTATCCAACCCCCCCCCCCCCCCCCCCCCCCCCCTCTAAGGGCGCCTACCGATCGAACACTTTTCTGCGTAAGCTTAGTCAAAGGCGCAGTAAACACAGAAAATCCTTGTACGAATCTCCTATAATAACCCGCCAACCCTATGAAACTCCTTATATCTTTAGATGTTGAAGGCCTCTTCCAATCCAAAACAGCAGCTATCTGTACTGGGTCCACAGAAATACCATCCTTACACATAATATGGCCCAAGAAAGCAACTTGAGAAAGCCAAAACTCACTCTTGCTTATCTTGGCATATAATATGTGCTCCCTCATAGTAGATAACACAACACGCAAATGCAAAGCATGCTTCTCAGCACTTGTAGAATACATTAGATTGTCATCTATGAAAACAACCACAAAAAGGTCTAGAAAATCCTTGAATACCCTATTCATCATGTCCATAAAGGCAGAAGGTGCATTTATCAATCCAAAGGACAACACTAATAACTCAAAATTCCCATATCGGGAAAGAAAAGCAGTTCGCAGAACGTCTGACTCACAGATCCTCAACTGATGGTAACATGAACGAAGGTCAATCTTCGAGAACACAGAACTACCCCGCAACTAGTCAAAAAATTGTCAATCTGAGGCAATGAATATCTGTTCTTGATAGTTACCTTATTCAGTTCCATATAATCTATACACAATCTCGTCGATCAATTCTTTTTCATTACAAAGAGAAGTGGTGCACCCTAAAGTGAAGAACTAGGCCTAATAAAACCACACTACAACAATTCATCTAACTGGGTATGCAGCTCTTCCAACTCACGCGGAGCCATACGGTAAGGTGCCTTCGTAATTGGACGAGTACTAGGTAGAAAATCTATAACAAAATCTACATCTCTCTCGGGAGGGAGACCAGGAAGACTACGGGGAAAACATCAGAAAACTCTTGCACCCCAGAAATATCCTCAACACGCGGCAAATCATAGGCAGCTTACAAAATAGAAACAAGATGAGCAATACCACCGGACTCTAATAGTTTTTGAGAACATAGCGTAGATATGATTGAGGAGTCCTCACGCGGGAAACCATACACGCTCATGGGTTGGCCACTGCCCGTCAAGAAATCAAAACGCTTGACCTTGCACTAAATGGCAGTATCATATCTGGACAACCAATCCATACCCAAGATCACATCGAAGTCTTCCAAATCTAGCACCTTTAGATCGACATACGCTAGGAATCCTCCTAAAAGAATAGGACAATTTTGGATACTCTGATTCAACACCACCGAATCACCGGATGGAAACTTAACGCAAAGCGGATCACAACCTTGATTGATAACACAACGATGTCGGTCTACGAAATTCCTATCCACGAAAGAATGAGTAGCACCCGAATCGAAAAGAATGTGTGCCAACGATTCTGTACCTTAATCTCGCCTATAAAATTGCACACATAACTAATACGATTGAAATTAAATTCACAATTACAAGATAACGACTAGATTAGAATCTAACATGATATCACTTAGGCAGAAGATTGAGCTTCTTCTTTGGTCACCACATTCAGTTTACCTTTCTCCCTTTTCCAATTGCGACAGCTATGGCAACGCCAGAGCCTGAAGAGGAACTGACTGCATTGGGGGATGGGACTGCGGACACCTTGATTTCATGTGCCCCTTCTGTCCACACTAAAAGCATGTCTTATCCTTTGACCAACAATGACAACATCATGCCCCTTCCTCTTACGCGAAGCACAGGTAAGCTCACTCTTGGGTGCGCTCTGAATCACGAGAACCTCAGGCTACTTCTGAGCTCCCAATCTCTTTAAACACTTTTCGAATGGGTGGCATGTACGACCACAAAATCTACACGCTTCCTTGCCTCCTTTCTTTGGAGCAGGGGTTGATGCCCAAGGACTTCCACTGTCTTCGACCTTTCTCTTTTCCTTTCTGAATAATATGCCACGATTCTTGGCATTGTCGATAGCCTCAACTTTCACAGCTGCTTTCAACGCTTCCGCATAACTCTCAGATTGGTAAGCACTAGCTAACTGTTGGATGTCACTTCCAAGACCACCCATAAAATGCTTTACTCTGCCTTCCTCTGTGGCTACTAACTACGGAGCAAACCTGCTCAACTTGCTGAACTTGATCTCATACTCACCAAACGTGAGTGGTTTCTGCTTCAAACGCAGGAAATTGCTCATCAGCTTGTCTTGCTCAACCGACGCCAGAAACTTCTTCAACAACCCTAAATGCTGGAAATGCGAGATGAAATTCATCTAAGGTGGCAGCAGAATAGGAGGTACTGGGGGAGTAGGAGGGATAGGAATAGTCTGACGCACCGTAGGCTGCTGCCCTAAGGTGGTAGCCAACAACACTTGCATCTGTGCTTGCATCGGAACCATCTGCCTCGACAGAGTCTCATTGCTCTAACGCAGCTCCTCAATCATTGCCTCATTATGCGTATGCGAAGACTCACCATCAAACTGGGGAGACAACATCAATGATTGATGCTTCAGAGCCATCGTCTACAAATACGAACGAGCATCCTATCAAGACTTAGCTAAAAACTAAAATTAGTCATCTTAAATCAGACTAAAAAAAGTGTAGATACTGGCCCTTGCTACTACCTTGCTCTGGGTTTTTCCATGAATGATATTATGCTTAACTTAGGATGATATAACATCATCCCTTGACACTTGTGCATATAATACAAATGCATGAATGTTAAAATCATCACTTTAAATCATGTGTGAACGAGTGTCATCATGTAGATCTTAACTTGGCATGTGTGTTAATGCTATGTTATGTAATGTATGTTGTGTTATGCATTCTAATAAAACCCTTAATGCATGTCATGAGTGGCGCACACATGAAATATTATGCATCTCATTCTACATAATATCGCATGTAACGTAAAAGTAAAATAAAATTGACATCCATGTGATAATGTTAAGTCGCCCATTTCAACTTAACAGTCACATGTTGTTATACCTATGAGAATCCATATACAAACACATATTATGCCTCCCATACTACATAATATGCCCTGTATACTTCTGTCATGCTTATGACTATAGTGTTAATGCTTCAGCCAAGACATACTGATGACCCATCGGTGTGTGTGTGTAATGCAACAAGATTCTACAACAAATGGTTGTTCGACTAACTCGTCTAGTAACCGAATTAACTTGCCTCCTATACTAACTGTTACAACCCGCATTTTGCCCAAAATATAAATATATTATCAGAGTGAGAGAATATATGCGTTGTGATGCTACGCCGAGCAGGGGTCAACTGCGAACACTCAGGCAAACAGCTTATATGCTTTTTCATAAAAGACTTATGTATTTTCACATAAAGCATAATTCAATTATAATGCTTCAGAGAACGTGTCTCTCAGTTTAGTGGATCAGCTAGTCCACAAGTAAAAATGTATACGCAGTGGAAGGTTACAAGGTTTGATTCATTTTATCCTACATGAGCATGCAAGACTAACAACCGGCTAATGATATGCGTGTTTCTAAATTTATTATAAGTAGGATAAAGAGATTTTGCGACCTTTAAAGTAGGGTGACATTTGATTGAAACAATGCTCTGAGAATGAGTATATGTGCAGATTTTTTTACACATAAAATAACTACTAAGCATCCTAACATAAAACCTTCCCAAAGAGCAATGCATCAATAGCAGTAAGTACTTGTAGCAGGAACATCAAAAATCCCCGAAACTAAAAAATACTCACCGCAAACGCGAAGAGCTCGGCGAGAGCTTTCCAAATCTACTCTCCGACGAAGATTTCATGCACTACAGCTCCCGCAGAGGCCGCCCGAAGCTTCCGGAAGAACGACGATCTCCCTCTTACTCGCACGAATGGTTCGGTTCGGCGGAAATGAAGTAGAATTAAACCTAATTCAAAAGTTTGGCCTTTTATAGGATAAATAAAAATTAAAATAATAATAATAGAGGATCTTTAAAAATTCACTAGGCTCTCAATATAGCTCGCAACGCAACGAAACTTGACGGACTTACTTATAATTAATTAATTTAATTTTCTAAAGTCAAAAATCTCAATTCCGGTAAGTTTCAAAACACGATCAAATTGACCGAACGGATGCAAAATCGCACGAATTACAGCGCACCGAAAAACTCCATGCAAATGTAACGCCCTTACAACAATATTATGTTTTTAATAAGATTAAAATAGTTATCAAAAATTCAGGGGCGTTACATTATCCATCACCGCATAACTATTTAATTAGACAACTTAATGCCGATGTTAGCCCTAATGCCAAGCGTTAGCCATCTAGTCGAATCAAGACCTCTCGATGACAAGGGAGCTTTGCGACGACAAGGTTAAGTCATCAAGTCGATAGCTAATACCATAGTTAACACCAACGCATAGCACTAGTATTCGAATTGATTAATAATCGAATTCATTTAGTCGATGACCTTGGCGTCTAGCCGATAACTTCGAGTTGATTGCTAACGCCTAGCGTTAGCTTTTGATACCAGATGCCCTTGCTTACAGTTGGGAAAACCTTGGGTGTTACAATACCCTCCCCTTAAAGAAAGTTTGTCCCAAACTTCTAGAATTAAGAAAGCATTCAAAAGATACAAAACATATAAATTGTACCTCAGCGGAACAACTCGGGGAACTCCTCAAGAATGATCTGCTCTCGCTCCCATGAAAGCTCCTCACGACCCCAATAATCTCAGGGATCTTTGAACATTCTGATCATTTTGTTCCGCAACAGCTTGAGTGTAGTGTCTTCAATGGGAATAGGCTTGACTTTTGTCTTTAGCCCACCATCTATCGACACTTGAACATCAGCAACAACATGAGTAGGCTCTTGCAATGCCTTCCTCAACATGGATATGTGAAACACATAGTGCAAACCGTATAGCTCTGTCAAAAGAGCAAGCCGGTAGACAGCATCACCAACACGCTCCAAAATTTCAAAGGGTCCAAGGTATCTCAGTCTTAGATTTTTCAAGCATCGAATCCTTGATACACCCTTGAATGGTTCGATCTTCAAATAAACCCAGACGCCAATTGAAAACTTGATATTTTGGTGCTTGGTGTTATAAAATTTTGTCTGTCTATCCTGAGCAATCAATAACAGCTCCTGGATTGTTCGAATAGCCAAATTTGCACCATCGATGTCTTTTCACTTGAACAACTTCGTGTCGCCTGTTTCTGCCCAAGCCAAGGGAGTACGACATTTTTTATCATATAAGGCCTTGAAGTGTGCCATTTGTGTACTTGCTTGGTAGCTATTATTGCAGGCAAACTCGATCGTATAGAGATAATCTTCCCACCTCTTGCCAAAATCCAAGGCACACATTCAGAGCATATCCTCCATTGCCCTATTATTTCATTTAGTCTGCCATCTATTTGAGGGTGGAAGGCAGTGCTAAACTTCAACTTGGTACCCAATAGTTGGTGGATTAGCATCCAATCATTTGATGTTAAGCGCCCATATCGGTCACTTACGATGCTACGGGGCGCACTTTGTTATCGTACTATGTTATCCACATATAATTTTGCCAACTTTTCTACTGAATCATCTCTCCAGTTCGGAATGAAGTGAGATACTTTTGTTAATCGGTCTACGATCACCCAAATGGCATCATTCCCATGTTGCGATCTCGACAAGACTGTTGGATCTATAGGCGCCCTTAGAGGCGGGGGGGGGGGGGGGGTGAATAAGGGTTTTAAGATTTTCGAGAATATTTAAATGAAAAACGATTCTCTGTTGCTATTGCGAGTGGTAGTGTTACCGCTCGGCGTTAGTGACCGAGAAAATCTATTTATGTTATAGTAATGAAAATCAGAGATCACGCAAGAGAGATGAAGAAAGACATATTTTCATTAACAATAAATAATTTTGTTTACAAAATCCTTTTCCAATGACGCTTGGAAAGAGGCGACGAATGAAAAGCTCTATTGGGTTTTCTATACCGACCCTTCTCCCAAGGACCGGTTGGCTCTAGCCTATCTCTCACCAGATATGGCCTCAAGCCGCTCTAGCCCTTCCCTCACCGGAAAGGCCTCGAGCACTCCCTAGATCTACACCCTAGACCTAGTCGCCAGTGCGGGGCAAATTTTCCCTAGTCCCCGCAAGGCCCTAGTCGCCGTGTGGCGAATTCCTCTACCGAACAAAAGATATAAAGGTTATAATTTGAAACTAAAACAAAACACAAACTAAAATCTCCCTCAAAAGAAGAACTTGATGTCGATGTAGATGCGATCGGATCGGTCTTCAAGTTCTTTGTGTTCACAAACGTTGACGGAGTTCTTCAGGCTGCTTGGGGAAGGCTTTCACGAGTGCTCTGAATATGTGGCTTCAATTCATTCTATAACAGTAAGCAACATTGGAGGAAGGGCGCTTCTTTAAATAGAATCAGCCTATACCGCCTGCGGTAGTATTACCGCCCAGCGGTATCCATATTAGGCAATGATCAAGCACATGGATCGTGGCAGCTTAGGCAACTTTTGAGCGCCAAACTTTGAGCTCCGCCTAGCGCGCCGCGGTAATACTAACGCTCCACGATAGTGAGATAACCTTCCTTCAGCCAATATCTCATTCCACATTTGCTCCTCAATTATATGCAGACGGGAGGATTCCAAAAGCTACCGCCGGGCGGTAGACATGCCGCGCAGCAGTAGAGCACATCTCTTTTCGTCGAACGCATCTCATTTCGTCGAACGACATCTACTTTCATTGAACACCATTTTGTCGAACGACATCTACTTTCGTTGAACACCATTTTGTCGAACGACATTTTTATCGAACGACATCTATTTTCGTCGAACACTATTTCGTCGATTCGCTAGCACCAGCGGTAGTGCTAACGCTCCGCGATAGCAACAACACAACATATTCCAATGGAGATTTGAATGCACAGGATCCTGCATGTTATAAACACAAAAACAAATTTGATCAAATACAATAGGATTTGTTATTGTCAAACCAAGAGATGCGGAAATCATGTTCCAACAAACTCCCACTTTTGATAATAACAAATCCCCTTAGAAAGAAATAATTCAAGTGATAGGAATTTGTGTTTATAATAAGAACTAACACGGATAGCATGAAAATTAGGCCTATTCAAATGCTCCCCCTAAATGAAATTTCGCACTAAGTGAGTTCCGCCCCTACCACAGAACTTCCTTTGAATCTACTCCCCATATATATGTGAATTTCTTTCAAATTTATTCTCCCCCTTTTGGTATTATCAAAAGAGGGTGGAGAGAAAGCCAAAAGTGAAGGCGTGTAATGTTTTTTTTAGTAGAGAAGACATGAGCATGAGAACGAGATAATACGTAGGGAAGAGAAAAAAAGTGAAGGAGTGAAAGAGCAGTGATAATTCAAGATAACACACTTGTTGAAAAAGAAATATTCATGATCGAGCAAATAAGTAGTAGAGAGGTGGAAAGCTGTGTGCACCAGTTGTAGAAGAAACCATCATTATAGGAATCTAAATCATAGCAAAAAAAAGTGGAGTTTCTAGTAGAGAAAAAATAGATGGTGTGCAATTCGAAAACACGGAGGATTTTGCTTTTTAAACTAACCAACAAAGACTTGTTTTGAAAAGTATGCAAGAAAGAGTAGACAAGGCGTAAGCGGAAGACGAACTATAAGATTGTAAGAATGATACAACATATCAAGACAAGATAGAGATTTCAATGTCCAAGAGAAAGAAAACAAGTACATTTAGGCATTGTAATGATCATGTCAAAACCAAAACTAGTGCATCAACTAAGGATTTTAGAGACAAACTATAGATAAGCAATAGACTCCAATTCTTAGGAGTAGAATGCTTACAAGTGATAATGAAGTGTACAAAAGTAGTGTTTTTGATAAAAGTATACATATGAGTTAAGCAAAACACATGACATGTATAATGGAATAAACACAACATTATTGAAAATGCGTTTTTAGAGTTACTTCTACCAATAAAGCTAGAAATTTGTTTCAATGCACATAGAAAAGTAGTACAACTACCAAGGTGCTCTGCACACACAATGCTTATTAAGACTTATCATGGTGCAAAGTAGTGCATGGGGAATCACAATTATTATTTTGAAT
Organism: Dactylorhiza incarnata; assembly: GCA_033032865.1. Lineage (NCBI taxonomy): Eukaryota > Viridiplantae > Streptophyta > Magnoliopsida > Asparagales > Orchidaceae > Dactylorhiza > Dactylorhiza incarnata. Next base: position 8,660,522 of record JAWHQI010000009.1, on the reverse strand, counting down.
TTTAGTTATTTGTGATCCGGTGTACAAGAAGAAGTTGTGTAAAAAAAGTGTTTGCAACAAGGCACTTTACAATTCTCTCCAAGGTGCTCAACCTCACAATGCTCATTAAGACTTATCAGGAGGGTGAGTAGTGCTTGGTGGAGAAATTTTTGTCAATTATTCATATGATTTTTTGTTGAAAGAGAAAAATCTCCAAATTCACTTGTATTAGCAAACAATATGATTTTTGAAAAAGGTACCCACTTCATCATAAAATTGGTGCATGAAAAGAGATTTTTGAGTATGGTGTAGGTAAAACTAAGCACACATAGCAACAAGTTTGAGTTGTTTACACTACACTGTCATGTAAGAAAAAATTAAATTCATATGTAGGTTATCAAAAAGCGTGAGTGAATAAATCATTATCAAATATAGGCCATTTACTCATACATAGAGGAGAGATATATAAATCTACACATGAACTCCATAATCTATTTTGACCCCACGTGATAATGAGCAAGACATGATATAAGACAAAGTTATTAAAGTACTTGAAAGTTGGAAGTGAACGATGAAAACAAAGCTTGAAAAGATAAGTTATGCCATGTTTGAACCATTTTGGACAAAAAAAATAGTTCTTATATGTTTGTTTTTTGTGTTTGTCAAAACAATGAAAACCATATTTGGTGATTTATGTGTTTTTTTTTCAATTTTGTAGTTGATTTTAATATATAAAAAACAAAAGCATATTTCTGGTGTTTTGAGAATGTTTTCTAGTTTGTTTGATTTGAGGTTTTCGTGAAGAAAATAAATAAGAAAACAGGAAAAAACATGAAAGACAAAAATAAAGAACGAAACAGATTCACTACCGCCAGCGCTAGAAGTTATCGCCGGCGATAGTGGCAGAACACCAAAAACATGGGAATCGTGAAATTTTTCAGAATTTTTTTTTGCAGAAAGTTTGTACAGGTTGGTGACAAGGTGATTCAGTACAGAAATCAGATATGTGTGGTCATAAAAACACGGATTTTGCATGATCAAGTATAAATGTCCAAGACCCCTAGTTCTAGTCTAAGTAGAGCAAATCGAGAATCGGGTACAGGCTTGGTAAAGATGTCCGCAAGTTGCGATTCAGTTCCAATGAAGTTTACAAGAACATGTTCCTTTTTGATGTGATCCCTAATGAAGTGGTGTCTTACGTCTATGTGTTTAGATCGTGAGTGATGAACGAGGTTGTTTGCTAAGTCAATAGCACTCTTGTTGTCACACTTAAGTTCAATATTATTTAAATGAACAACAAAGTCTTCTAGGGTTTGAATCATCCATAATGCTTGGGCACAACAACTTCCTAGTGTAATATATTCTGCCTCGGTGGTGGAGAGGGCAAAATAATTTTGTTTTCTACTTGACCATGCAACTAGAGAAGGACCTAAGAAATGCCAGGTACCGCTAGTGTTTTTCCTATCTAATGAACAACCCGCATTATCAGAATCTGAATACCCATGCAAGAGAAAAGAATCATTATTTGGATACCAAAGTCCGAATTTAGATGTGCCGATTAGATATCAAAAAATTCGTTTCACCACTTTTAAATGAGATTCTTTTGGATTTGCTTAAAATCTATCGCATAAGCATACGACAAACATAATATCGGGTCTAGATGCACTAAGTTATAATAGGGATCCAATCATTCCTCTATATAATGTTTGGTCAATTGGAATTCCAGCTTCATCTTTTCCTAATTTTAGTGATGCGCTCATTGGAGTACTAGCTTGTTTCAATTTTTCAAAACCAAAACGTTTTAGCATATCATGGACATATTTGGATTGACATATAAAAATTTCATAATTTCTTTGGGTTATTTGAAATCCTAAAAAATATGTTAGTTCACCCACTAGACTCATCTCAAATTCATTTTGCATCACTAGAACAACTTCATTACACAACTCTTCATTAGTGGATCCAAAAATAATATTATCAACATGTATTTGTAAAATAATCAAATCATTATCAAAATGCTTAATGAAGAGCGTGTTATCGGCACTACCCATTTTATAACCGTGCTTTAATAAAAAAGATGTTAAGCGTTCATACCAAGCATGGTGCACTTGTTTTAGACCATAAAGCGCTTTTTCTAATCAATATACATGATTTGGAAATTGTTCAACATAAACTTCTTCATTAATTATCCCGTTTAAGAAAGCACTTGTAACATCCATTTGAAATAATTTACACTTATTTTAACTCGCAAAAGCTAGAAAAATTCTAATCGATTCAAGGCGAGCAACGTGTGCAAATGTTTCATCAAAATGTACCCCCTCGATTTGAGAGTATCCTTGTGCCACTAATCGAGCTTTGTTCCTAGTTATTCTAGACTCTCCATCTAATTTATTTTTAAATATCCATTTGACACCAATAACCTGATGATAAGATGGTCTTTCAACTAGATTCCAAACCCTATTGCTTTCAAATTGATTCAATTCATCATTCATAGCAATAAACCAAAATTCATCATTCAAAGCGGTGGAAACATTTTTCGGTTTTATTTCGGAAACAAAGCATAAGTTTGAAAAGGATTCATTAAAAGAAGAACTTGTCGTTACCCCCTTGATGGTTCTCCAATAATAAGCTCCCTTGGATGATCTCTTGTAAATCGAAGCACACTTGGAGGCCCGAACTCCTCTTGCGCCGTCTCTACTTCTTTTTCTTCTCCAAGTGGTTCATCATCATCATGCTCCAATGGTGAAAGAGGTTCATCTTCATAACCTGCACAAGTAGAATCTACACAAGGCACAAGTTCATCAAACTTCACATGAATAGACTCTTCAACCTTTGTAGATTTTTTATTATATATTCTATATGCTTTGCTAGTGGAAGAGTTGTACAACCCTGAATTGGCCGAGTGGATCCCCAGAGCCCCAGACATCATTAAGCCCAATATCCAACTAAGAGGGGGGCGAGCAGGGAGGGCGGCCAGCCCCCTGTCTCGCCCCAGCTCCCTTAGGGGGCGAGCAGGGAGGGAGGCCAACCCCCTGTCTCGCCCCAGCTCCCTTAGGGGGCGAGTAGGGAGGGCGGCCAGCCCCCTGTCTCGCCCCAGCTCCCTTAGGGGGCGAGCAGGGAGGGAGGCCAGCCCCCTATCTCCCCCAGCTCCCTTAGGGGGTGAGCAGGGAGGGAGGCCTGCCCCCTGTCTCGCCCCAGGTCCCTTAGGGGGCGAGCAGGGAGGGAGGCCTGCCCCCTGTCTCGCCCCAGCTCCCTTAGGGGGCGAGCTGGATGGGCGGCCTGCTCCCTGTCTCGCCCCAGCTCCCTTAGGGGGCGAGCAGTTAGGGCGACCAACTCCCTATCTCGCCCCAGCTCCCTTAGGGGGCGAGTAGGGAGGGCAGCCTGCCCCCTGTCTTGCACCGGCTCCCTTATGGGGCGAGCAGGGAGGGCGGCCTACCCCCTGTCTCACCCCAGCTCCCTTAGGAAGTGAGCAGGGAGGGCGGCCTGCCCCCTGTCTCGCCCCACCTCCCTTAGGGGGCGAGTAGGGAGGGAGGCCTGCCCCCTGTCTCGCCCCAGCTCCCTTAGGGGGCGAGCAGGGAGGGCGGCCTACCCCCTGTCTCACCCCAGCTCCCTTAGGTGGTGAGCAGGGATGGCGGCGTGCCCCCTGTCTCGCCCCAGCTCCCTTAGGGGGCGAGCAGGGAGGGCGGCCTGCCCCTTGTCTCGCCCCAGCTCCCTTAGGGGGCGAGCAGGGAGGGCGGCCAGCCCCTCTCTCGCCCAGCCCTGAGAATAGGGGGTGGTCTGCATTTAGCGCCGTTGATCAGCGGGATATGGCTGTTCGCAGGCCAAATCTGAGGGTATTTTGGTATTTTCAGGGACCGGTTTTGGCTACTTGCAGCCCAAGTCCAGAAATCCTATAAATAGGACAAGTGGGCACCATTTGGAGGCAAGCTTGTTCTAGGCGAGCTCTCTCTCTCCCTCTCCCTCCCCAAATATCTCTAGTGGAGTGAGGAGAGCCTCTAGTGGTGCCCAAGCCCGACATTGGCTTGGGAGGGGAAGCGCTCCAAAGATCTTCCAGGTATTTGGTGGGACCTCCTCGCCGAGCCCTTAGTCCAGTTCATAGTTCCAACACCTTCATCCTAGAGCTCTCCCTTGGGGGAGTAAGAGTTGACCACCCCTCAACTTGTTGGGGGCCCCAAACTCCACAGATACCGAGATTTCGGTTTCAACATTATTGTGCGGTGAGCATGAAGTGTGACTAACTCAAGAAACTCTCGAGATGAGCTACATGGACGGAGGTGGAGGAAGATCCGACCCAGGTCACTCGCAGCCCCCGGTGGCTGGGGTGACGTTGGAGATGTTCGAAGATTTTAAGCAAGAGGTATCACAGACCTTCCAGGTTGCTTTCGCCATGATAGTCGGAGGCAGAAGAAGAGATGGTCCAGAGGTCCCGCCCCAGCAGGTGGACGAGGGAACTCTCGGCCAACAGACCAGGAAAAAGGTACCGGTGGGGGTGAGTGGGGAGGCGTCATACCCCCACTCGCCCATCCCCAAGGGTGTAGGCTCAGGAGGGAGGCGCCCTCCCAGCTCGCCCCACCACTCCAAGGGGGCGAGCTCAGGAGTGAGGCGCCCTCCCATCTCGCCCTGTCCCTCCAAGGGGGCGAGCTCAGGAGGAAGGCGCCCTCCCAGCTCGCCCCTCCACTCCAAGGGGGTGAGCTCAGGAGGGAGGCGCCCTCCCAGCTCGCCCCTCCCCTCCAAGGGGGCGAGCTCAGGAGGGAGGCGCCCTCCCAGCTCGCCCCACCCCTCCAAGGCAGCGAGCTCAGGAGGGAGGCGCCCACCCAACTCTCCCCGCCCCTTATAGCCCAGCCTAAAGGGGGGGGGGGGGGCGAACGGGGAGGCATCCGACCCCACTCGCCCCGCTCCAAAAGGAGTCGAATGAATGTTGATGGGCGAGACCACCCCGGGTGGCGGCTACCCAATAGCCCGGCGAGCGTTGATGTCAGCAATTCGACTCCGCATGAGCAAGGAAGGAAGGGATTTTAAAGGAAAAGAGCCAACCGCACGAGGTGGAGGAAGGGATCGAACACACCCTCCCCACCACCTCAATAAACCATGACAATCAGTTGGGGGAGAAGGAGGAGAGCCAGGAAAGCAGAAAGAAGAGGAAAAAGAAGGGATATGGTTGAGTTACCTTACTGTGACTTCCATGATGATGAGGGTCACGCGATGTCCGCCTGTCCTGAGTTATTGGAAATGAAGGATGCGAGGGGTCCAAGGCAATAACACCAACTACCAGAAGAAGTCGAGGAAGACCGGGTCTGGGAGTGGGAGACTCAGTTCGGTTTCCATGCTTAGTTTTCTTTTTGTTGGGGAAATGATTTATCTTAACCCCTAGAAATGAGTAGAAAATGAGTTCTCAGAGTAAGATAATTAGTTTAAGTAAATATGCGTCGAATATTAATCGACGCAACGTCGAAGTGTAGTCGATGTATCTCTCATACTGAGTCGAAGTAATTCTAAACAGAATTCGATGTAACCAAAGTCGACGTAACTCTGATTTCTAGTCGACGCACCTAGTAAAGTCGACGCACCTCTGTCGACGCTCCTTCCATATTTTCTTCTTGACGTCTAGCTAGGCTGAAATCGACGCTTACGCTGAATAGTAATCAACGCACGTCGATTTCTGTGACAGATTCAAAAACACACAAGATCTCTTTCCTTCTTTCTGTAGATCTGAATTTTATGGAATTATATTATTCTTTTCTAGCCGTTCGGAATCAATCTTTCCTTCTAAAATGATTCTTGGATAATTTGATTAAGATTATTATGGACATTATTTGAAAATAGAATGATCTCTTTCCTTCTACAGAAATAATGATTATGGAAACTTTTCATTCTTACTCTGACTGCTAATTAATTATCCTCCTATAGCAATATTTTTGAATAAACAGAGCTATAAATACAGAAGGAGGTCGAAAAAGAAAGACAAGTGATCCACTCCATCCATTTGAAAAAGAGGAAAAGCTCCCAAGTGAAAAGTGAGAAAGCTGTGAAAAGTGAAAGAGTGCTGCAGCAAAGAAAAAGCCTTCTTCTTCTCCTCCTTCTAAAGCCATACTGCTGCCATTTCTGAAAGCTCTCACTGAAAGAGAAAAAGGCCTACATTCTCCTTCTCACTATGGAAGAGAGATTTCAAATTCACTATACTTATGCTTCTAATCTTCTTGCTAGGAAGAAGATTCTTTCTTGCTTTAATTGTTTTTCTTCTACTTCTTCTTCTTATTCTTATTTCATTTTCAAATTATGTAAAAGAGTTTTTAGAATCTCTCTTCAAAAAATTCAGTTGTAGTGGTTCTAAGAGTCTCCTTATCAAAAGACTCAGGCTGGTTCTAAGAGTCTCCTTATCAAAAGACTCAGTGCAAGTTAGTGAATTCCTACCAAGGGGGTAGAAGAGTGGACTACCCAAAGTTTGGGGAACAACTATATTTCTTTGTGTTGTACTGTGATTTTCTTTTTGCTATTTCTTTTGCTTAATTCTTGTTGGTGTGTGGGAAGCTTAAATCTGTGAATATTACACATATATATATTTATTAACTTTGCACAAAATATTTTTAAATCTCTATTCAACCCCCCCCCCCCCCCCCCCCCCTCTAGAGAATTCTAGTGAGGCTAACTGTGCACTTTCAATTGGTATCAGAGGTAGGTTGATCAAAAAGGCATAACTCCTTGATGAAAAAGATCCTACCTCATATATATATATATTTCTAAAAAACATTTATGGCACAAATCAAAGATTATGCTTCCACCAGACCACCAATTTGCAACCTTGAAAAGTTTGCACTTTGGAAAACAAGAATTAGGATCTATATGAATTCTATTGATGAAGATTTGTTTAATGTTATTTTGACAGGTCCTCCTAAGCCCTATAGAAAGGACTCAAGTGGTAAAGTGACTCAAACACTTGTCCCAAGGGCTGAGTGGACAGTTGAAGAGAAGAAGGCAGGAACAAGTGATGCAAAAGCTGTGAACATTCTTGTCTCAACTCTCTCAGATGAAATCTTTCAAAAGGTTGGTGACTGTGAATCAACCAAAGAAATCTGGGAGGCTCTTACAAAGATAGTAGAAGGAAGTGTTGATGAAAGGAAAGATAGAAAAGCTCTATTGATCTCCCAATATGAGAACTTTCAAAAGAAGCATGAAGAAAGCATATCTGAGATGTATGACAGATTCAGTCTGATCATCAATCAATTAAGGAGCTTGGTTAGAGAGATCTCTCTCACAGAGATCAATGACAAATTATTAATGAGTCTCCCAAGTTCATGGGAGTCAAGAATATGGGCAATAAGAGATACTAGAGGACAAAAGGAAATCTCAACAGATGCCCTCTTAGGAAAACTCAAATCCTATGAGCAACTACTGAAAACCAGAGAAGAGAAGGAAAGAAGGGAAAACACTCCAACCTCCTCAAAAGATAGAAACATTGCATTAAAAGCAACAGAAGAGGAAACCCCTGTTACTGAAGAAGAATTATTCAGCCTCCTGGCCAGAAGATTCAAGAAATGGGTCAGGAAAGATGGGCCTAGAAGGAGAGAGTCAAAACCAAGGTATGATAAGACTCCTACTAAAGAAATTATTTGTTACTCCTGCAGGAAAACTGGACATATTGCTCCAGAATGTCCAGAAAATGCTGAGAAAAAGAAAGATCTGAAAAAGAAAGATCTCAAGAGGAAGGAGAAGAAGAAAGAAAGAGGCTTCATTGCAGAAGCTTGGAGTGAAACAGACTCTGAAGACAGCACCTCATCTAAAAGTGATAATGAAGAGTCTAAGCAAGAAGACAAATGCTTAATGGCTCTTGGAAGCTCAGAAAAATAATGTGTTGCTGAATCATGGAATGAAACAGGTTCAGAAGGAAGCATCTCTTCTGAAGATGAAAAAGAAGATAGCCTTATTCTCATAGAGGAATCTGAGGATAAGGATGAGGTAAGCATTTTTGATGAAATAGATTTTCTATGTGATGATTTCAAACGTAATTTTAAAGGACTCTGTTTAGATCAACTAAAAGCTAAACAAGAAATTAAGGATCTAAAAGAACAAATCAATATGAGAAAAATAGAGGATACATGTTCAAAACATTATGAACTAAGGTGTGAAATTTATAAAACAGAAAAGGAAATACAAAGTGCTAAAATAGAAAATCAACTCCTTAAGAATAAGGTTTCCCAGGCAAAAGATTTTGAAGAATCTATAAAAGCCAGAAGCCAAGCACTTAAAGAAATCACTGAAAAACAAACAATCAGACATAAGAATCTGGGGCTTGGGGCTGATCCTTCAACCAGTTCAATACCATCTACCAAACCTGCTTGGATGAGCCCTGTTAAATTTACTAAACCCATAAAATCAACAAACTTAGAAGAAGACTCACAAAATAATGAAGAAGACTTCACCTTGAAAGAGATAGACCATTTTGATGAAACATCATGCTATTCAGATGAAGACTCTCAAACTCCTCCTAAGAAGGCTACTAGGCCAAAAGAAACAATTCATAAAGAAATTAATCTCCGACCAGAAAAAGGGAAGAATAAAATCTGTGAAGACACAATTGCGTCGACTTCATATCGACGTATGAATGATAGTACGTCGAATTCTACTCGACGCAATCTCTCAGATGCTTCAACCTCAAATCGACGCATGAATAAAATTACGTCGACTTACAATCGACGCAACTACTTCCATGCATCGATTCCAGATCAACGCAATCTAGAGAAAGCGCCGAATACATATCGACGCAACTCTCAACATACGTCGAATAAATATCAACGCATAAAACCTCAGAACAACTTAAATACAGGACATATCTATCCTTCAAAAATTTTCTATCTTAAACCCCATTCAGGACCCATTCATCCTGATCAAAATCTCTATCCTAATCAAAACTTTTATCGTAATCAAAATTTCTATCCTAATCAAAATTGTTATCATAATCAACATCTCTATCCCTCTCTAAACTCAAATTCCCATAATCTAAAGACAATCAGGTGTTATAACAGTAATAAAACTGGCCACATTGCCAAACAATGTTGGCACAATCAATCCAATTGTCTATAAAATTAGTCCAAGGCTGACTTAGAAAACCTTAGGAAAAAATAATCTCTCAAGAAAAACTTAGAATTTTCAAGACAAAATAAAAGTCACGTCGATTTCTAAATCGACGCATCGTCGATAGGAAACCCTAACATCTCAATTCAGACTGTACCGACGCATACATTGACTTCCACTCGACGCAACGTCAACTTCATGAAAAAGAGCAGCAATACTAAAATATTTTCAGTCACATCTACTGTAGTACCGAATAAACCTTGAGTTGTATCTCGTCTCGACGTTTCACCTGACTTAAATAAACTCTTCAGTTAGAAATCTGCACACTCTCTGCATCTCTCATACTTCTCACTTCTCAGTCCAGCCATCACTTCCTCTCTCTCTCTCACTGACCAAAATGGCTCCCAAAATCAACTCTGGTTTCGATATTGATCTTGACTCTTTCCAAGCCGCCGCCGAAAACTACAAGAGCATCATAGCTCTTTTCACTGAAGCCGGTCTAAACAAACTCATTTCAACAAGATGCAAACTCCTGGAAATTGAACTCACTGAGTTGATGAATCATGTTCAGATATTTGAACAAGGAGAGATTACAGGAACAATCCATAAAACACCTGTCTCAATCTCTGCAGAACATCTTAGGGATACCTTTGATCTTCCATCAGGTACACACCAACACTATCTTTGTTCAAATCCTAAGGAAAGCAAATTATTTTCTAAGAATAGCTACATGAATCTCCATCATCATTCCCTTATCAGGTAATGAACCTGTGGAACTCACCCCTGAGGAAATCAAAAACTTATTAATCACCATGAAATTCTCCAGAGATAGACCAATCAACCTGAACAAAATAGACTTCTCTGATGAATATAGGCTCTTGGCAGACATAGTAGGAAAAATACTACTATGCGAAATCTCTGCCCATGATGCAGTGCCCAAGCAGCAACTAAACATTATGGGGGCCCTTGTGCTGAAAAAGAAGATAGACTGGGGCAGCTGCTTACTGAAGATGATAGGCCACAAATATTCTCACAAAGAGAATGCCTACATGAGGATCATGAGCCAGGTACTCCTTCACTCCTTCCCTGACCAATGTAGGTCAAAAGGAATTCCCATTCCTCCTGGAAAAAGGATGTCCATAGCCCTCTTTTCAAAATGGACCAGGAAAATCCCCAAGCCTGGCTCCATTCCTAAAAGGACTCCCTCTCCTCCTAATTCTCCTGTGCATCCATCTTCCCCTCCTCCTCAACATACAGACATCTCTTCCCTACCAACATCATCCACACCAATAGTCTCCACTACCCTCACACCTCCTACCTTAACTACATCTTCACATACACCAATTCAATCACCACCTCTTCCTCCTCCTACTATCACATCCTCTCTACCTACATCATCTCGCATACCTCATATATCAACAATCACTTCTCCACCTTTATGTCCTTCACCAACACACTCTGAACCATCTACATCCACTGAAACTCTCATCACTCAGTGTATCCATTCAGCAACCCAAAGATTTCAAGAAATGCTGGATGGACACTGTCTTCAAATTCACTCCTCTATCAGGCACATGCAAACCCAGTTGGATGGGGTAAATGCCTATGTGCAAGTACTCAAAACCTCTGTGTCTTCATCTAAGGTTACTAAATCATTCTTAACCTCCTTGGCTAAGAAGGTCCAGAAGGGGGAGAAGTTAGATGAAGAACAACTCTCCAGCCACAAATCTCACTCACACAAATCCTCTCCAACATCAAAATCTGATAGTCTTGCTCTGCTTAAGACCATTAGGAATGAAATAGTACCTGAGCTACATACTACAGAACAGCTAACAGATGTACTTTCTATAGCAAGAGAAGCTGAACAACAAGTAGTTCTCTTTCAAGGGGAGGCAAGTAGAGTAGAGAAAGAAGTTGAAAAGGAAGCTGAGGCTGAAGGTTTGGTTGAAAGTGAAAAAGAAAAAGAAGCTGAAGAAGCAGAAAAAGAAAGTATAAAGGAAGTTCTATCTCAGGGGGAGCAGACTGCTTTGACTCAGGGGGAGCTGAATGAACATCTTGCTACTGAGAAGGAACAACTCACCTCTATAAAAAGACCTGATCTTCCTTTAGTATTCTCTAGGAAGAGAAAAACTCCTCCTCCTCCTCCTGAATGATATGTTAAACAATTTTGAGCAGAGCTCTATTTTTAATACTTAAGTACTGCTTGATCTGTACAAAAAGTCTGATTTCTTTTTTCACTATCTTCTGATTACCTAATATATCTCTTTTCTATAAATATGCTTTGATGTGTTGATTACAAGCTGATAAAATTTCTCTCTGAATAGGGTTAAGATAAATAGGGGGAGATTGTTGGGGAAATGATTTATCTTAACCCCTAGAAATGAGTAGAAAATGAGTTCTCAGAGTAAGATAATTAGTTTAAGTAAATATGCGTCGAATAGTAATCGACGCAACGTCGAAGAATATAGTCGACGTATCTCTCATACTAAGTCGAAGTAATTCTAAACAGAATTCGATGTAACCAAAGTCGACGTAACTTTGATTTCTAGTCGACGCACCCAGTAAAGTCGACGCACCTCTTTCGACGCTCTTTCCATATTTTCTTCTCGACGTCTAGCCAGGCTGAAATCGACGCTTACATCGAATAGTAATCAACGCACGTTGATTCCTGTGACAGATTCAAAAACACGCCAGATCTCTTTCCTTCTTTCTGTAGATCTGAATTTTATAGAATTATATTATTCTTTTCTAGCCGTTCTAAATCAATCTTTCCTTCTAAATGATTCTTGGCTAATTTGATTAAGATTATTATGGATATTATTTGAAAATAGAATGATCTCTTTCCTTCTACAAAAATAATGATTATGGAAACTTTTCATTCTTACTCTAACTGCTAATTAATTATCCTCCTATAGCAATATTTTTGAATAAACAGAGCTATGAATACAGAAGGAGGTCAAAAAAGAAAGACAAGTGATCCACTCCATCCATTTGAAAAAGAGGAAAAGCTCCCAAGTGAAAAGTGAGAAAGCTGAGAAAAGTGAAAGAGTGCTGCAGCAAAGAAAAAGCCTTCTTCTTCTCCTCCTTCTAAAGCCATACTGCTGCCATTTCTGAAAGCTCTCACTGAAAGTGAAAAAGGCCTACAATCTCCTTCTCACTATAGAAGAGAGATTTCAAATTCACTATACTTGTGCTTCTAATCTTCTTGCTAGGAAGAAGATTCTTTCTTGCTTTAATTGTTTTCCTTCTACTTCTTCTTCTTATTCTTATTTCATTTTCAAATTGTGTAAAAGAGTTTTTAGAATCTCTCTTCAAAAAATTCAGTTGTAGTGGTTCTAAGAGTCTCCTTATCAAAAGACTCAGGCTGGTTCTAAGAGTCTCCTTATCAAAAGACTCAGTGCAAGATAGTGAATTCCTACCAAGGGGGTAGAAGAGTGGACTACCCAAAGATTGGGGAACCACTATATTTCTTTGTGTTGTGCTGTGATTTTCTTTTTGCTATTTCTTTTGCTTAATTCTTGTTGGTGTGTGGAAAGCTTAAATCTGTGAATATTACACATATATATATTTATTAACTTTGCACAAAATATTTTTAAATCTCTATTCACCCCCCTCTAGAGAATTCTAGTGAGGCTAATTGTGCACTTTCACTTTTCAAACCCTGAGTTCATGTAATGTGATGTTTCGTTTCCATGGCTAGTTTCCTCACATGTATTAGGATGATTAATATAATGAAAGTTTTTCACAAAAAAAATACTTAGCCCCGATGTTGGCCCGCTGACCAGGCTCCCACCTAGCTGGCAGGGCTGGGAACTGCTCGGGGGCAGGAAGTTCTCAAGGTTAGCCCCGATGCTGGCCCGCTGACCAGGCTCCCACCTAGCTGGCAGGGCCGGGAACTGCTTGGGGAAGGAAGGAAAAATACTCCACCTCTAGTTGAGCCGGGCTCCTGGAGTGTGTCGACCTTGTCTCCACCTCTAGTTGAGTAGGGCTCCTAGAGTGTGTCGACCTTGTATCCACCTCTAGTTGAGCCTGGCTCCTATAGTGTGTCAACCTTGTATCCACCTCTAGTTGAGCCTGGCTCCTAGAGTGTGTCGACCTTATATCCACATCTAGTTGAGCCGGGCTCCTAGAGTGTGTCGACCTTGTATCCACATCTAGTTGAGCTGGGATCCTAGAGTGTGTCGACCTTGTATCCACCTCTAGTTGAGCCTGGCTCCTAGAGTGTGTCGACCATAGCCACGATGCTGGCCCGCTGACCAGGCTCCCACCAAGCTGGCAGGGCCGGGAACCGCTCGTGGGCAGGAAGTTCTCAATGTTAGCCCCGATGTTGGCCCGCTGACCAGGCTCCCACCTAGCTGGCAGGGCCAGGAACCGCTCGGGGCAAGAAGGAAAAATACTCAACCTCTAGTTGCGCCAGGCTCCTAGAGTGTGTAGACCTTGTATCCACCTCTAGTTGAGCCGGGCTCCTAGAGTGTGTCGACCTTGTATCCACCTCTAGTTGAGCCGGACTCCTAGAGTGTGTCGACCTTGTATCCACCTCTAGTTAAGCTGGGCTCCTAGAGTGTGTCGACCTTGTATCCACCTCTAGTTGAGTCGGGCTCCTAGAGTGTGTCGACCTTGTATCCACCTCTAATTGAGCCTAGCTCCTAGAGTGTGTCGACCTTGTATCCACCTCTAGTTGAGCTGGGATCCTAGAGTGTGTCGACCTTATATCCACCTCTAGTTGAGCCAGGATCCTTGAGTGTGTCGACCTTGTATCCACCTCTAGTTGAGCCTGGCTCCTAGAGTGTGTCGACCTTAGCCCCGATGCTGGCCCGCTGACCAGACTCCCACCTAGCTGGCAGGGCCGGGAACCGCTCGGGGGCAGGAAGTTCTCAAGGTTAGCCCCGATGCTGGCTCGCTGACCAGGCTCCCACCTAGCTGGCAGGGTCGGGAACCGCTCGGGGCAGGAAGGAAAAATACTCCACCTCTAGTTGATCCAGGCTCCTGGAGTGTGTCGACCTTGTCTCCACCTCTAGTTGAGCCGGGCTCCCAGAGTGTGTCGACCTTGTATCCACCTCTAGTTGAGCCCGACTCCTAGAGTGTGTTGACCTTGTATCCACCTCTAGTTGAGCCTGGCTCCTAGAGTGTGTCGACCTTGTATCCACCTCTAGTTAAGCCGAGCTCCTAGAGTGTGTTGACCTTGTATCCACCTCTAATTGAGTCGGGCTCCAAGTGTGTGTCGACCTTGTATCCACCTCTAGTTGAGCTTGGCTCCTAGAGTGTGTCGACCTTAGCCCCGATGCTAGCCCGCTGACCAGGCTCCTACCTAGCTGGCAGGGCCGGGAACCGCTCGGGGGCAGGAAGTTCTCAAGGTTAGCCCCGATGCGTGCCCGCTGACCAGGCTCCCACCTACATGGCAGGGCCGGGAACCGCTCCGGGAAGGAAGGAAAAATACTCCACCTCTAGTTGAGCTGGGCTCCTGGAGTGTGTCGACCTTGTCTCCACCTCTAGTTGAGCCGGGCTGCTAGAGTGTGTCGACATTGTATCCACCTCTAGTTGAGCCTGGCTCCTAGAGTGTGTCGACCTTGTATCCACCTCTAGTTGAGCCTGGCTTCTATAGTGTGTCGACCTTATATCCACCTCTAGTTGAGTTGGGCTCCTAGAGTGTGTCGACCTTGTATCCACCTCTAGTTGGGCCGGACTCCTAGATTGTGTCGACCTTGTATCCACCTCTAGTTGAGCCGGGCTCCTAAATTGTGTTGACCTTAACCACGATGTTGGCCCATTGACCAGGCTCCCACCTAGCTGGCAGTGCCGGGAACCGCTCGGGGGCAGGAAGTTCTCAAGGTTATCCCCGATGCTGACCCGCTGACCAGGCTCCCACCTAGCTAGAAGAGCCGGGAACCGCTCGGGGTAGGAAGGAAAAATACTCCACCTCTAGTTGAGCCGGGCTCCTATAGTGTGTCGACCTTGTTTCCACCTCTAGTTAAGTCGGGCTCCTAGAGTGTGTCGACCTTGTATCCACCTCTAGTTGAGCCGGGCTCCTAGAGTGTGTCGACCTTGTATCCACCTCTAGTTGAGTCGGGCTCCTAATGTGTGTCGACCTTGTATCCACCTCTAGTTGAGCCGGGCTCCTAGAGTGTGTCGACCTTAGCCCTGATACTGACCCGCTGACCAGGCTCCCACCTAGCTGGCAGGGCCGGGAACCGCTCGGGGGCAGGAAGTTCTCAAGGTTAGCCCTTATGCTGGCCCGCTGACCAGGCTCCCACCTAGCTGCCAGGGTCGGGAATCGCTCGGGGCAGGAAGGAAAAATACTCCACCTCTAGTTGAGCCGGGCTCCTAGAGTGTGTCGACCTTGTATCCACCTATAGATGAGCCGGGCTGCTTGAGTGTGTCGACCTTGTATCCACCTCTAGTTGAGCCGGGCTCCTAGAGTGTGTCGACCTTGTATCCACCTCTAGTTGAGCCGGGCTCTAGAGTGTGTCGACCTTAGCCTCGATGCTGGCCCGCTGACCAGGCTTCCACCTTGCTGGCAGGGCTGGGAACCGCTCGGTGGCTGGATGTTTCTCAAAGTACTTAACACCGATGCTGGCCCGCTGATTAGGCTCCCACCTAGCTGGTAGGGCCGGGAACCGCTCGGTGGCTGGATGTTTCTCAAGGTACTTAACCCTGATGCTGGCCCGCTGACCAGGCTCCCACCTAGTTGGCAGGGCCGGGAACCGCTCGGTGACTGGATGTTTCTCGAGGTTCATAACCCCAATGCTGGCCCGCTGACCAGGCTCCCACCTAGCTGGCAGGGTCGGGTACCGCTCGGTGGCTGGATGTTTTTCTTCCGAGGTGGTCTCGCTAGCCGGTCTCTTGCTAGCGGGCAGGGTTGGAAGACCTCTCGGGGAGGCTGTATGTTTTTCTCCCGAGATGGTCTCGCTAGCCGGGCTCTCGATAGCCGGTAGGGTTGGAAGACCTCTCAGGGTGGCTATACGTTTTTCTCCCGAGGTGGTCTCGCTAGCCGGGCTATCGCTAGCTGACGGCGCAAATCTTAGCATACCGCTATAGGCGGTAGTAATACTGCGGCATGAAACGGCAGTGTACCGATCGTTCAAGTAATATAAAATGGGAATGAATCCCCAAGTATCGATCTCAAAGGAACACAGTAAGGTGGAGTTTATTATCGAGGAAGGACTTGAGATTGAAGTCCTTTCGAGCGGATGGATGCGGAAATGGGGGATTTGGTTTGTGGAAAATAAAAGGAAATATTACAACTACTCCTATGCAATGCCGCTATGTAATGCTTCGCTTGGCGGGATGGAGACTAGGCAGGCCTTAAGTGCGCTGCGTCGCAAGGGTGGATGGGCGAGTAGGCTAGCGGAATCGAACTATGCAGGCCTTGAGCGCGTTGCTTCGTTAGGCGGGATGGATTACACAGGCCGCTATGCCATGCTTCGCTAGGCGGATGGAAGAGTAGGCATACGGATGAGGGTCGCAAGCACCTCATCGACAAGCACGCCACTAGCAATTGCTAGTGCGGCACACGAACGTGACGGCGGGATGGAGAATGGAATGGGGCGCTCCTCAAATCACATAAACCACAAAATTATTCACATAGAAATGAAATATATAGAAAGACAAGCAAGTTTAAGTGCAACTTCATCTGAATACATAGATCTAACTACATACACACATCAATAAGAAAAGAACAAGGCAAGAAATCGACCGAATTCGAAGGCTCGTTGTAGATTCACGGTTGGAATCGCCGGGTTGTCAATCCGCGTCCAAGCTCGGTCCGCAACTACGTCCGGGGTAAAGAGAGCTGTCACTACTCTCCAATGAGCCCGTCTTCTTCGTGTCACGATCCGGTAGAGGTTGCAAACTTCCTCTTGCTTGATGGCGATGGCGGTTAAACCTTCCTTGAAGCTATTGGATGAAGGAGGAGGCCGAGACGAAGCTCCGGCTCAAGATTGGCGTGAAGAATAAGCCCGGAGCACCTCCCGATGGTGGGCGGCAATGGAGGGGCGAAATCGGGCGGAACGGCGGAGCTGGGCGAACGAAAAATCGGAGGATCGCGACCTAATTTGCGAGCAGGAGAATTTATAGGTGCTGGAATAAACAGTGCGCACGGTCATTGGCGCACGACCAGTGGTCGTGCGCGCTAGAATCCTGTGATCGTGCGCCTGCCTGGGTGGAGCCTGCAATGTAAGAAATTTATGAAATACCATGTTCGCACGACCAGTGGCGCACGACCAGTGGTCGTGCGCACTATCGTAAGTGGTCGTGCGCACTGGTCAAGACAGAACTCAAATTTTGGGGGTTGAGTGCGCACGATCAGTGGCGCACGACCGATCGTCGTGCGCAATATCGTTGGTGGTCGTGTGCACTGTCCGAGACAGAACTCAAAAATTAGGGTTAAGTGCACACGATCAGCGGCGCACGACCAGTGGTCGTGCGCAATAGAAACAGTGATCGTGCGCAGTGTTCCTGTAAAGAATTGTACCGGGAACACCTGCACGACTCCTGTTCCTACATAAATGCTAATCAGGCCACTGAAAGTGGCACTCAACAATACGATTAGGCTATCAAAAGAGAATAAACATAAAACACACCAAATTAGGCTAAGAAGTGCACCTAGCATATAATGACAAATATGAGCTAAAACAAGGCTAAAGTGCAGTGGAGTGACTAGATAAACGGCCCAGATGAGTCCATATATGTGTATATAATTGGGACTCATCACTAGCCGGCAGGGTTGGAAGACCTCTCGGGGAGGCTGTATGTTTTTCTCCCGAGGTGGTCTCGCTAGCCGGCCTCTCGCTAGCCGGCAGGGTTGGAAGACCTCTCGGGGTGGCTGTATGTTTTTCTCCCGAGGTGGTCTCGCTAGCCGGCGGGGTTGGAAGACCTCTCAGGGTGGCTGTATGTTTTTCTCCCGAGGTGGTCTCGCTAGCCGGGCTCTCGCTAGCCGGCGGGGTTGGAAGATCTCTCAGGGTTGCTGTATGTTTTTCTCCCTAGGTGGTTTCGCTAGCCGGGCTCTCGCTAGCCGGCAGGGTTGGAAGACCTCTCGGGGAGGTTATATGTTTTTTCTCCCGAGGTGGTCTCGCTAGCCGGGCTCTCGCTAGCCGGCAGGGTTGGAAGGCCTCTCGAGGAGGTTATATGTTTGTCTCCCGAGGTGGTCTCGCTAGCCGGGCTCTCGCAAGCTGGCAGGGTTGGAAGACCTCTCGGGGAGGTTATATGTTTTTTCTCCCGAGGTGGTCTCTCTAGCCGGGCTCTCGGTAGCCGGCAGGGTAGGTAGACTTCTCGGTGAGGTTATATGTTTTTTCTCCCAAGGTGGTCTCGCTAACCGGGCTCTCGCTAGCCGGCAGGGTTAGAAGACCTCTCGGGGAGGTTATATGTTTTTTCTCCCGAGGTGGTGTCGTTAGCCGGGCTCTCGCTAGCCGGCAGGGTTGGAAGACCTCTCGGGGAGGTTATATTTTTTTTCTCCCGAGGTGGTATCGCTAGCCGGGTTCTCGCTAGCCGGCAGGGTAGGAAGACCTCTCGGGGAGGTTATTTGTTTTTTCTCCCGAGGTAGTCTCGCTAGCCGGGCTCTCGCTAGCCGGCAGGGTTGGAAGACCTCTCGGGGAGGTTATATGTTTTTTCCCTACAGGGAGGGGGGTGGGGGTTCGCCTATGGCGTGATTTTCAGCCCCACTCGCCGAATATGCGGGGTTGGACTTTTTTTTCTGAGCTTGTACCTCGCTCAGAAAGAGCGGGGATTGTGTACAACCCTGAATTCGCCGAGTGCATCCCCGGAGCCCCAGACATCATTAAGCCCAATATCAAAGTAAGAGGGGGCGAGCAGGGAGGGCGGCCAGCCCCCTGTCTCGCCCCACCTCTGTTAGGGGGCGAGCAGGGAGGGCGGCCAGCCCCCTGTCTCGCCCCAGCTCCCTTAGGCGGCGAGCAGGGTGGGCGGCCAGCCCCCTGTCTCGCTCCAGCTCCCTTAGAGGGCGAGCAGGGAGGGCGGCCAGCCCCTGTCTCGCCCCAGCTCCCTTAGGGGGCGAGCAGGGAGGGCGGCCTGCCCCCTGTCTCGCCCCAGCTCCCTTAGGGGGCGAGCAGGGAGGGCGGCCTGCCCCCTGTCTCACCCCAGCTCCCTTAGGGGGCGAGCAGGGAGGGCGGCCTGCCCCCTGTCTTGCCCCAGCTCCCTTAGGGGGTGAGCAGGGAGTGTGGCCAACCCCCCTGTCTCGCCCTAGCTCCCTTAGGGGGAGAGCAGGGAGGGCGGCCTGCCCCCTGTCTCGCCCCAGCTCCCTTAGGGGGCGAGCAGGGAGGGCGGCCTGCCCCCTGTCTCGCCCCAGCTCCCTTAGGGGGCGAGCAGGGAGGGCAGCCTGCCCCCTGTATCGCCCCAGCTCCTTTAGGGGGCGAGCAGGGAGGGCGGTCGGCCCCCTGTCTCGCCCCAGCTCCCTTAGGGGGCGAGCAAGGAGGGCGGCCTACCCCCTGTCTCGCCCCAGCTCCCTTAGGGGGCGAGCAGGGAGGGCGGCCCGCCCCCCTGTCTCGCCCCATCTCCCTTAGGGGGCGAGCAGGGAGGGCGGCCTGCCCCATATCTCGCCCCAGCTCCCTCAGGGGGCGAGCTGGGAGGGCGACCTGCCCCCTGTCTCGTCCCAGTTCCCTTAGGGGGCGAGGAGGGAGGGCGGCCAGCCCCCTGTCTCGCCCAGCCACGAGAATAGGCGGCGGTCTGTGTTTAGCACCGTTGAACAGCGGGATTTGGCTGTTCGCAGGCCAAATCCGAGGGTATTTTGGTATTTTCAGGGACCAGTTTTGGCTACTTGCAGCCCAAGTCCAGAAATCCTATAAATAGGACAAGTGGGCACCATTTGGAGGCAAGCCTGTTCTAGGCTAGCTCTCTCTCTCCCTCTCCCTCCCCAAATCTCTCTAGTGGAGTGAGGAGAGCCTCCAGTGGTGCCTAAGCCCGACATTGGCTTGGGAGGGGAAGCGATCTAAAGATCTTCCGGGTATGTGGTGGGACCTCCTCGCTGAGCCCTTAATCCAGTTCATAGTTCCAACACCTTCAACCTAGAGCTCTCCCTTGGGGGGAGTAAGAGTTGGCCACCCCTCAACTTGTTGGTTGCCCCGAATTCCACAGAGACCGAGATTTTGGTTTCAACAAGAGTAATCAAGAAAAATACCCTCATCACATTTTTCATCAAATTTAGCTAATGCATCCTTGGTGTTTTGGATAAAACATTTACAACCAAAAACATGAAAATACGATACATTAGGTTTCTTTTGAAAATACAATTCATATGGAGTTAATTTCAAGATAGGGAGAAGCATGTCACGATTTATGACATAACATGATCTATTTACGGCTTCAGCCCAAAAATATCTAGGCAACCCATACTCGGATAGCATAGTGCGTGCGAGTTCTTGAAGAGTTCTATTTTTTCTCTCCACCACACCGTTTTGTTGGGGGGTGCGTGGAGCGGAAAATTCGTGCTTAATATCTAGATTATTACAGAAAGTGGTGAAGCTATCATTTTCAAATTCCCCTCCATGATGCGATCGTATACACTTGATTTTTAGATCTAATTCATTTTGAATAAGATTGCACAGCTTTGTAAATTCAGAAAATGCATCGGATTTGGAGGTGAGAAATAAGGTCCATGTAAATCTAGAATAATCATCAATTAATGTAAAAGTGTACTGTTTACCACCAAGGCTACACGTGCTAATAGGTCCAAAAAGATCCATGTGAATTAGTTGTAAGGGTCTTGAGGTGGATATTTCTTTTTTACTCTTAAACGATGTTTTTGAAAATTTTCCTTTTTGGCATGGCGAGCATAAGGAAGATAGAATTCCATTTAGCATAGGCAAACCTTTAATGTGTTTATTCTTTGATAGTTTTCAGATTAACTTGGTGCTAGAGTGACTGAGACGCCTATGCCATAATTCAAGTTCTTCATTTTTTGATATAAGACATTTGAGTGATGCACATGATAGATCATGAAAGGCAATAAGATACACATTGTGAATTCGTGGTGCAGTGAGTTCAATACTATTGGTTTTAGGATCTATAATTTTACATAAATCAGTAGAAGACTCAAATAAGACATTTTTGGGCTTTGATACCCCAGGCCACTAGTTTTAATTTGAATTAGGATCCCAACTGAAATAGGGGGAGATTATTGGAACCTTAGCTTTTGATTTGAGTTAGGATCCATCCCTTTTGACAATAAGTCATCTAATAACTCAAATCAAATTTCATTAAGTAAGAAAACTAAGGAAACATAAATTAAATATGATGCGATCGAATCGGAGAATATACATAAGAAAATAATATAAGCTCTCTGCGCTCGACGAATGTCGAATGGCGCTCGACAAATTCAAGCTAGCCGACGCTCAACAAATTCAAGATAGACAGTGCTCGACAAATCTCTATCAGAACAACGCTCGACGAATTCAGTCAGAATAATCTCAGCGGCCATGCATTCTCTGAACGGCGCTCGACAAACTCAATCCAGCCATCTCAGCGGTCTACGAATTCCAAGATAGATACAATCATTCAGTACATTAGACGGCGAGCTCAGGCCGACGAATGTCAAGCTGACGAATTTCTCTCTGAATCATTTTAATATCTTATATCACTATCTTTCTTTTGTTTTGACTATTCCTCTTAGCTGTTGTAGATCAATTAATATTTTAGCCGTTGCAGAATAGCTTTAATGAAAAGAAATGGCAGGTCATCTTCTCGAGGAGTCAAAGCATTGATAGAGACCATAGCTCGTTCCTTCTTCCCGAGAGAATAATTCAAATTAAAAGAAAAGGCTCTCAGATTATAAAGAGACAGAAACAGAGAAAGCAAAGCAACACGAGACACAACAAAAATAGCACACTTTTGGTTGCTAACCTATTCTTGCAGATCACACAAATCCTGAGACACCAATCACAACCATTTGCTCAGGATTATCACTGCACCAGAAGAAAGAAGTGTTTGAAAGGAGAGACCTCCAGAACTGTCATCAATCCATATCAGACAGGTGGAGCTCTTCAACATCAGATCCATTCAACACCACATCTGGATCTTCAAGAGTCTTCTTATACAGAGAAGAACATTACAATTTCTATTTTTCATTTTACTTCCTTACCCCATCCTGTACAGGGTTATAACTCCCTTCAAAAGTTAATCCCGGTGACAGAGCACCTTAGCAAAAACCTGCATCTTGGTTAGAGCACCTTATCAACAGCTCACCTGGTGTGTGGACACCTTATCAAAATCTCCTTGGTGTGAGGGCACCTTATCAACAACCTCCTAGTGGATTCTTACCAATGGGTAGAAGAGTAGATGTACCCAGTTGAGGGGAACTACTATATATCTTGTGTCATCTGTGGATTGCTTGTTTGTTTTATGTTTTTATTTTCCTGTGCTGTGTTTATTTCTATGCACTTCTGGTGTTTGTGTTTATTACTCAGCAAGGTCACTTATATATAAACATATATATCACTCACTTTGAAATTAAAAAATTAAGCAAGATCTTTTAATAAGATAAATAAGAACTAAACCTCCACTTTCAATTGGTATCAGAGGGGTGTTAATTTTTCACACAGGCTAACACCTGAAATCACAAAGATCACCTAGTTCTTAAATTTGTTTTAAAAATAGTTTTCTAAAATGGCACAAGTAACCTTTCTGTTTTCAGATCCACCCATATTTAATTTGGATAATTTTTCTTTATGGCAAGTTAGAATTAAGTTATATATGAATGTCATAGATGAAGATATTTACAGATCTGTTTTGACAGGACTTTCTTCCCAAAACTCTTCATCTGATCAAGAACAACTGAAAAGTGCAAATGCAAAAGCTATGCAGATATTGGCCCAATCAATGTCAAAAGACATTTTTCAAGAAATTGATGATTGCTCCTCAGCAAGAAGCATTTGGAAATCCCTCTCTAGGATGGTAAATGAACCCTCTTCTTCCATTACTTTAACTAATGTATTTATGATGCAGAACCATCAATAAATCTGAGTGAAGAAGAAAAAGAAAAAGAGCACAGAGCTAGAGCTTTCTGCATGACGGCCCTATATGGTTCATACCAAAATCCAGATGGAAAAGCTGAAACAGAAAAGGTAAATGAAGTAATTTCAACTCACAACCCTACCTATAAAAATTACAAATCTGTCCTTAAGATAAGATTTACAGATTCAATAAAATCAAACAAAGAAATTAAAAGGAAGTTAATAAACATAAAATATTTAACTTCTGAAAATTATAAATCTGAAGAAAATTCAAAAACACAAACTACATCAATTAAGGCTAAATTGCATAATGATTATCAAGAAAAATTTAAAATAATTTCAAACATATATTTTAATGACTACAAAAGAAAACTTTCAATAAGTATCAAAAATCAGATTTTAAAGTTCTTAAAACATGTATTTCCCAAAGAACCTTCAAATGGTATCAAAAAGTTTTTCACCAATAAACTCCATTCCTAATTAAACATAAAATTCATTTGAATGTCAGATAACTTCAATGTTCTTACAGACCTTCTCCAAATTATGTTGAGCATTCTACTGTAGCTGCATTGATTAGAAATAATCAGAGCACTGAGTGTGAGTCTCTTCTAATAAGGGGATTCTTAAGAAGGAAGGTATCAGACAAAGTTTCTTTTCATTCCTTAAAATCCATTAAAGGTTGCTGCAATTGAAAATTTTAATCAAAATCTAGGAAAGTAGAGTTGCTCAAATAATTTTAAAAGGATGAAAAATTATTAAAGCCAAGTGAGAGAGAAAATGAGAAAATCAAAGAAACCAAGTGAGAGATAAAAGGAGAATATAAAAATTAAAACTGTCGGCATCCTAAACCAAATAGGGGGAGATTACCAGGCCACTAGTTTTAATTTGATTTAGGATCCCAACTCAAATAGGGGGAGATTGTTGGAACCTTAGCTTTTGATTTGAGTTAGGATCCATCCCTTTTGACAATAAGTCATCTAATAACTAAGATCAAATTTCATTACGTAAGAAAACTAAGGAAACATAAATTAAATATGATGCGATCGAATCAGAGAATATACATAAGAAAATAATATAAGCTCTCTGCGTTCGACGAATGTCGAACGACGCTCGACAAATTCAAGCTAGCCGGCGTGTAACATCCCCCAAACAACTAGACCCCTACAATGGTTTTGTCATGACTAGGTCATGACAAAACCCTAGGAAGCTTGAAGAGACCACTTGGCCTTAGCCAAGATAAAGGAAACCACAGTGGTCTGCAAATAGCAATTTCCAGTTAACAAGCATAGGGTTGGACTTAAGGGCCTCACCTTGACCCTTTGACCACACCATAGCATACCTAACCCTTTAGGGGTCCCCAAAGAGAACCAAGGACCCATTGGGGTCATCCAAAGAGGCCAAATTGACCAAAGTCAACCCTAACCCTAAATTGGTCTAAGTAGCCTAATTAGGGTCAATTGACCTCCACCTTGCAAAATTGACCCTACATAGACCTTCCTAACCCTTAAGAGAGACCAATAGGTCACTACCCACCCATTGGGGTCAACCCAAATGGTCAAATTGACCAAAGTCAACTCTAGCCCTGTTTTGGTCAAACCAACACCTTTTGGATTAATTGGCTCAATTGGGGCACCACCATGACTCAACCAACTTTGGGTGGTGTCAAGGGACTCAAGACACACCACTTGGACCAGTCAACCCATCAGTTGACCAAGTCATCACCTCAAGTCAACACTTGGTCAACCTTGCCCAAAAAGAGGGGAAAAGGCTAACTCAAGCCCAATCCACTTGGGCTTGGCCAAATTGGAGTATCCCATTATCTTAGGAGGCTGATAATTACCAGGAGGTACCACTCTATTTCTGAAAATGATGAGTAGGAGAGAGAAAGTGCAATTTCCCCCTTAATGAAGAGAGAGAAAGAGGAAAAAAGGAAGGAAAGTTAATGGTGGGAGGCCATGGGTCACTCCATTCATCTCCCCAAGCCCCTCCATTCATCTTACATGATGCTTGGGAGGAGTTTCCCCATAAATTCCAGCCAGCCACCATCAATGGAGGAGCCCAACCATCATGGCCGAAATCTATTCTCCTCAAATTCCCCCTATACAACCCCCCATTCTCAAATCTAACTCCACCATTAGCTTCAAAAGGTGGATGACATTCGAAATCATATATTGGATCGAAGGTTTTGGTGGAGAATGGAGAGATCGGGCAAGCTCGCCGGAGAAGGGAAAAGCCATGGCCGATCACCGCCGCCATCGTCGTCGGGCTCCAAGAAGGTCTGGTTCTTCTCCTCTCCCTCTATGGATATATCTTAGATCAAAATAGGTGAGAAATCGTGCTCAATTGAGCCCGATCCAAGTGAGCAAAAATCTGAAATTCCATGAAAATATCTCGGTCGGGTTCACCGGAAATCGCCCCTCCGGCTGCCGTGTCGCCGCCCGACGTTAGCCACCACCTCAACGGAGGTGGTGGTGGTGGTGGCCGGCCAGGGAGGTGGTCGGATGGCCGGGAAAATGGGCTGGAAGAGGCTACAGGACGGGCTGATCTTGACCCTTGGCTGGAGGAGGAAGATGAAGGGATGCCCCAAGTTTTTGCTTCAAGATCTGTGCAGATCTTTTATATTAAATGTTATGTATTGTATTTTTCTGTCCCTTTACTGGCAGCACTTATAATTAATTATTAAAAATACTTAGACCCTCTACAGAAAAAGTGGTCAACACCAAAGTTGTATCCCTTGGAGTCTACTTTATTTTAAAATTGATTTCACCCCCAAAGGAGTTCTATAGCTCCCTGTAGGTCCATTTTAGTGGGGCTGGTCCCTAGTGTAGGACAGCCACCATTTCTTGAATAACTTTTGATTGGGAAATGATATGGACTTGAGATTTGAAACATAGTCTAATTATACCTACACCCATAACATATCCAAATATGGGAATTTTAGGAGAAACTTTTTCTAAGGTTTTTGTAATAATTTCATAAATCAAATATTAATTAATTATTGGGTCAAATGACCTCCAATGTCCTCCAAATTTTTGTGGGTACTTCTTAGGGTTATCACATGACCCTGGTAAAAATCTCAGCCCAATTAGGAATGATTTAGTTTGGAAATTGGTTAACCTAAGTTGGGTCTAATTAGGTCTAAATTACGGCATGGTGTTTATCTTGGGATTTTGTGGTCAAATCTCATCACCATGATGTGAAACCTTGGTCACTGGTTTGGGATCACCTAAAACACCTCCATGAGTGATATGGGGTGGTGTGGAGGTGGTTATGCCCTAGGACACTAGTTTTAGCCCTAGGTGTGCATATAGGACCTTGTGAAGGACATGAGGTCAAATGTCCTTGAATGGTTATGAAACTTGGTGGATAAGTTCATAAGGGGTATATAGGCCCTAGGTAAATTTATAAGAATTTTAGGAATAATTATTACCTTTGAAATAGGTCATAACCATTTTAGGGAAATTCCTTATAAGAGAAATTTACATGCATAAATGGTTTTGGATGATAATAAAACTTTGGTAGTGTCTTTATTATCAAGATATACACCTTTGGTAATTTTTGTGTATTTAATTGAATGATTTAACCAGTACTTCATTCACAATGCATTTATTTTGTCTTAGGCTTAAGAAAAATAATTGTGGGTCCAATACTCTTTGATAAATTGTGCAAATTGGTGATAGGACGTTTCAGAGCATTAGAAAGCTCTGTGAATTTTTATATAATTTTTGGAGACATAAATGAGTAGGCTACTTCACAACTTATCTTATTTGAGGATTTCTTAAAGTATTTATTTAAGTGATAAAATGACTCCCATAAATTCTACAATTCAGTCAGTAGACTTTTCTGATGAATATGAAGGTCTGGTAATTTTCCCATAGTTTTGGTACTATTATTTCTGGTGGTTTCTTCATTAATTCCTAAATTAGAGTATTTATATAATATTACAATTAGAGGCCAACCCCTTATTGAAAAATGTGACTTTCTGTATTTACTGTTAATTTGTTATCATAGAGATTCTATAATGTTGTGGAGGCCATATCATAAGAAGATATTGTATTTCATGTTCAATTTCATACATGGCAAATCTTGGAGAAAATAAATTAAATGCCAAATAAATAGGGAAAATTATGATTCTCTGGTTTTAGTCATATGATATCATGATGGACTCCCAGTAATAATCTTGTGTCAATTGGATGAATATTTGGAGTACCTCTTCTTATGCAACTCATATAACTCATTTGGTCTGCGTATAGTAAAACTGTGAAATTTGAGAATCAAGTGGATCCTTAGGAGGGAATGGGGGGGGGGGGGGGGGTAAGTGGTTTACCTAGTTTAGTTGAAAAGGTGTGATGGTCAACAAGAAGGATTGTAGATGGTAAAGGTGTGCTTGGTGAGTTAGAGGTAAGTTGCACTCGGGGTCGACGAAAGATCGTCTTGGAAAGTCATAAAGCACTTAGGTTTAGCTCAAGTGAAATGACAAGAGGGGTGTTCTTATGGGTACATACCAATAACATTAAGTGTCTTGTGAAAGAGAGCCTTGGGGTGTCATCCCATTATAGTTCCTAGTACCATAGCGAGCCCCTTACAGGGTAATCCTCGGGAAGTCCAAGATTAACCATTAAGCGTAGGGATAAGTTGTTATACAAGATTAACTTAATAATAGACTCGGCCACACCCCATTGTCATGGGTATATTAGTCGATTTGGTCTTACGAGCGGTAAGCTCGGTGGTTGTAGCAGTATACTAATTAGTCTGGTGAGCTTGTGACTCAGTAAGGTTTATTGGTACGGATGGGTTAGTCCGGCGAGCCGGTGGCTCGGAAGGTTATGGTCATGGGCAGGTCAGCCCGGGGAATTTATGGCTCGAGAAATAGTAGAACATGTTGCATGTGCATGAAGGTGGTGGGTCTCCGGTATTAGACAATCGTTCACACCGACGTCAATACGTTGACTCGGCAAGTGTGGAATTTGCGCTTAGCCATGAAAGTCTGGTGGTCCAGCCAGTAAGAGTACACAGATGCTCCGCGGTTTTGCGTTGAGGCATACGATAGGTCTAGGTTAGGTAGTGTGAATACCAACCTAGAGGTGGGCGAGGACCAACCCACCGCTTCCGTTTGCCACTAAGGGTGTATCCTCGGAGTCTAGCTAGCTCCAAAAAGTGGGAACTAAAGGTCTATGCGCATAGAGTCGAAGTGTGTGAGTTGCACTAGTATGAACATAACACAAACTGCATAACTCTGCATGTCATAACATCAACATTGCATTTCAACCCCTACCCCTATCGTATAAGTCAGTTATGGGACTCCTTATACAATAGGCCTTGCTAAACGACCCCTTGGTCTATAGGTTTGTGTGGGCATTCCTATAAATCAATGGTTACTTTTCTATTATATACATGTCTTTACTTACTGCACTTTACTTATTCTTTACCTGCTCTTACTATGCTCCTTTACTGCTCCAATTATATATATACACATGTGTAGTGTAGAAACATTCTATGTATGCCCCTGTCACCTGCTATTATTTATACCCCTTGTTGTCCTTCGCTTCATCCTCCCACACGGTGCCTAGGAGCCATTGGGGGTGGGGTGGGGAACATAAGGCTTAGTCTTTTTGACTAACGGTCGGTGGACCATATCATTTTAGGTGACCGAGGAGACGCAGCAGCACCAGAGGCTGGTGCAGACGGAGGCGGGCCAGTCTAGTACAGGAGCACAGGATTCAGGATTAGTGAGTGATTAGTAGTTAGCTTCCGCGAGTGATCTTGTAGTGAGGACATGATGTACAGGGCATGAGCCCTTTATTATTGTAACCCTTCGTATTTCAGTTATAACATGTGGACATTTATTATATATATCATGTGATTTGTGGACTTGAACTTCTATTTGTTCTTTTATACTTTTCTTCTTCTGTGATCGATATAGCTGGAAGGATCGGCGTTTTGTAGTGGCGACCTTCCCGAGTGAAGGTGTCACCGCAAAGCGGCGGTTCTGGGCCTAAGACCCGGTGTTTGGAAAAAAAAAGGGGTCTTACAAGTGGTATTAGAGCAAACCTCGATCCGAAGAAAAGAAGTCCACAAACCCTAGGCCACCCCGCATGAGCTTAGTTTGAGGACAAACTAGCAGCGGAAGCAGTGGTGTGCCCATATGGGAATCACATTGAAAAAGGTCCACTTTTAACTGAATCTTCTTGGTCAGTTTCCCCCTGCGAGTGTCAAGTTTTCTTTTGTAAGCCTGCGATGAACCCTACCCCCAGCAGGGAATACCTCCGGCTGCAAAGATTTCTTAAGTTAGTCCTTTAGTCAACGAGTTAGACTCAACCCCACTAGGATACATGACTTACCTTAACAATTTATACCGTGACCTAGTCTGAAATAAACCATTGATATAATTCTAGTGAAGTACGAGGATACCCCAATGAGGCTAGAGAAAGAGAGATTGATACATAACCAGAAGCTAGGTGACTCATAGACTCAGCCCTCGTATCGGTGACATGATTATATTGAGACAACCACCATGACAAACACCGAGGGTCAGATAAGAGTCCAAGTCCAGAAGTGACCCGTTTGGGATTGTCACATGTTGACCCTGATAAGGTTGTCGTAGAAGGTACTTTGAAAAGTCTAAAGTATGGAGTATACCAACACGTTTCAGATAGAACCCCAAGTCTAAGATTATGTGCCCAGCTATGACGAATATAACATAATGATATCGAAGATACTTAGCCCAAAATAGATAGAGGCTTATCTTTTGTTTATTGGGGCTTACCTTTTGTTTATTGGGCAAATTATTGACTGACTTGGGTTTCCCTTAGACATAATTTAGAAAGTGTTGCGTCGTCAAAATAATGATTTTGAAGTTGATCATATTCGATGTTACTCGGGCGAAGATGAGATTGTGTAAAATTATGTTCGGAATGATGATCCGTAGTAATACCAGGGCAATGAAAGGACATCGTAGATCGAGCAACGACTTTACCTTAGTTGAATCATTGGAAATGTTAAGTCGCCAGGATTAATCACTTAAGGATGTTGATGTCCTAGTGTAGAAGTTGAGGACGGAAATTAGATCTTACAAGTTATATCCGACAGTTCTTGAGGTTTGGGGCATTCGAAAGTGATTAACTTATGGTTTGTTAAAAATCACATCTTATCATGGTAGACAATCCTAATTACAATAATAGCCTTATACCTTGGGTGCTTTGATGATAAATAACCAGAGATCTTAGACGATGACTTATTGGATTTAGAATCTAGTGTTTAAGTTTACTACGATAAGAACGATCTAAGTTTATCTTACTTTGGACCATCCGAAAGTGATCAAGACTAGCATATGTGGAAGTAATTAATAGGAATTTTGTGAAATAAACATGATGATATTTCTTTGATGAAATTGACTTGTGAAAAATCTTAGGGTTTCAAAAGATTTTACCTGTATACCTTATGAATCAAACTCAACATAGAAAGTGATTGAGAGTCATATTATAAACACAAATACTAATAAAGATTGGTTAACATATGATCATAAGATCCATGTGTACACCCCCTTAAATTCTGAGGATAATTGGGACGCTTGATGATGCGATCAGTCCCGCTAAATGATAAGAATTGTTTAAAATCAAAAAGTTGAGTTGGTTGATGACTCGAGCTTACTCGTAGGAATAAGAAGCTGGTTGTGTAGAGAAGTATTTATAGAGTCGTTGCCTACCCACATAGATGAGAAATATAGTCACCAGAAAAAGGGTGTATTGCGGAATGTATATTTCCTCGAAATGAAGAAAGACTTCGTAAGTTTTGTGATGCACGGTGAAGGCCAAGTGCAAAGTCTTTGGAGAACTACCACAGTCACTGCCCGTGTTAGAGTGGAGTTCGAGGACATAACTATGGATTTCACATATAGGTTACCACTCCGAAAACAGTCTTATTTGGAACAATGAGGATAGATTAACCAGGGTAGCTAGGGTCACCATGGACTGGAAGGACGCTCTGGTTTGTGTTTGATGAGATTTGTTGAGTAGTTTGTCCATTATCGTGGTGTGACCAGGACGATCGTGTCGGATCAAGAAGAACAGGTTATCTCCAAGAGTGAAGATCAGTCCAGGCTTATCTCATCTTTTGGTTGGCGTTCAGCACAACTTTCCACCCTCAGAAATACAGAGGCGCATAATTCCACCATCTTGGACCCAGGAAGAGGATTTAAGGAAACTTGACTCTGAATTTGTGAAGGACACAGATACCCAGGTGTGACTGATTTGGGTCAGGATGCTGGAGCCCCAGAGTAGCCAGGTCAGGTATTACGATGTGTGGTATCGTCAAGAAGAGTTCCAGGTTGGAGACCGGGTGTTCCGGAAGATACGTCCGATGCAGGGAGTCTTGCGGGTTCGCAGGCGGAAGAAGCTCAGTCTGAGATAGATGGGGCTTTACATGATCCTGGAGTGGATTAGCCTGTTGGCTTATAGACTAGAGTTGCCGCCGGAGTTAGCAGGAGTGCACGACGTCTTCCATGTCTCCTCCTTTAGGAAATATCTACTACTGCCGGAGCAGCAAATTTCTACTATAGATGGCCTGGTAGCCTCCAATAGATTGATTCACCTGAGAGCCACTAGAACTAGTGTGGCAGTGAAAGTCGGTGCTCTTCGAGTCAGAAATAACTTCAATTCTTAGGGGATGTTACGTTCAGTCACTCTCGGTGAAAACCCCGCGAGCCAAGCCTAAATTACGAGGACGAAATTATTTTTTTTGTTTATTGGGATTTGTAACATCCCCCAAACAACTAGACCCCTAGAGTGGTTTTGTCATGACTAGGTCATGACAAAACCCTAGGAAGCTTGAAGAGACCACTTGGCCTTAGCCAAGAAGAAGGAAACCACAGTGGTCTGCAAATAGCAATTTCTAGTTAACAAGCATAGGGTTGGACTTAAGGGCCTCACCTTGACCCTTTGACCACACCATAGCATACCTAACCCTTTAGGGGTCCCCTTAGAGCACCAAGGACCCATTGGGGTCAACCAAAGAGGCCAAATTGACCAAAGTCAACCATAACCCTAAATTGGTCAAAGTTGCCTAATTAAGGTCAATTGACCTCCACCTTGCCAAATTGACCCTACATAGACCTTCCTAACCCTTAAGAGAGACCAATAGGTCACTACCCACCCATTGGGGTGAACCCAAATGGTCAAATTGACCAATGTCAACTCTAGCCCTGTTTTGGTCAAACCAACACCTTTTGGATTAATTGGCCCAATTGGGGCACCACCATGACTCAACCAACATTGGGTGGTGTCAAGGGACTCAAGACACACCACTTGGACCAGTCAACCCATCAGTTGACCAAGTCAACACCTCAAGTCAACACTTGGTCAACCTTGCCCAAAAAGAGGGGAAAAGGCTAACTCAAGCCCAATCCACTTGGGCTAGGCCTAATTGGAGTAGCCCATTAGCTTAGGAGGCTGATAATTACCAGGAGTTACCACTCAATTTCTGAAAATGATGAGTAGGAGTGAGAAAGTGCAATTTCCCCCTTAATGAAGAGAGAGAAAGAGGAAAAAGGAAGGAAAGTTAATGGTGGGAGGCCAGGGTCACTCCATTCATCTCCCCAAGCCCCTCCATTCATCTTACATGATGCTTGGGAGGGGTTTCCCCATAAATTCCAGCTAGCCACAATCAATGGAGGAGCCCAACCATCATGGCCGAAATCTATTCTCCTCAAATTCCCCCTATACAGCCCCCCATTCTCAAATCTAACTCCACCATTAGTTTCAAAAGGTGGATGGCAGTCGAAATCATATATTGGATCGAAGGTTTTGGTGGAGAATGGAGAGATCGGGCAAGCTCGTCGGAGAAGGGAAAAGCCATGGCCGATCACCGCCGCCATCGTCGCCGGGCTCCAAGAAGGTCTGGTTCTTCTCCTCTCCCTCTATGGATATATCTTAGATCAAAATAGGTGAGAAATCGGGCTCAATTGAGCTCGATCCAAGTGAACAAAAATCTGAAATTCCATGAAAATATCTCGGTCGGGTTCGCCGGAAACCGCCCCTCCGGCGGCCGTGCCGCCGCCCGACGTTAGCCACCACCTCAACAGAGGTGGTGGTGGTGGCCGGCCAGGGAGGTGGTCGGATGGCCGGGAAAATGGGCTGGAAGAGGCTACAGGACGGGCTGATCTGGACCCTTGGCTGGAGGAGGAAGATGAAGGGATGCGCCACATTTTTGCTTCAAGATCTGTGCAGATCTTTTATATTAAATGTTATGTATTGTATTTTTCTGTCCCTTTACTGGCAGCACTTAGAATTAATTATTAAAAATACTTAGGCCCCTCTACAGAAAAAGTGGTCAACACCAAAGTTGTAGCCCTTGGAGTCTACTTTATTTTAAAATTGATTTCACCCCAAAAGGAGTTCTATAGCTCCCTGTATGTCCATTTTAGTGGGGCTGGTCCCTAGTGTAGGACAGCCACCATTTCTTGAATAACTTTTGATTGGGAAATGATATGGACTTGAGATTTGAAACATAGTCTAATTATACCTACACCCATAACATATCCAAATATGGGAATTTTAGGAGAATCTTTTTCTAAGGTTTTTGTAATAATTTCATAAATCAAATATTAATTAATTATTGGGTCAAATGACCTCCAATGTCCTCCAAATTTTTGTGGGTACTTCTTAGGGTTATCACATGACCCTGGTAAAAATCTCAGCCAAATTAGGACTGATTTAGTTTGGAAATTGGTTAACCTAAGTTGGGTCTAATTAGGTCAATATTAGGGCATGGTGTTTATCTTGGGATTTTGTGGTCAAATCTCATCACTATGATGTGAAACCTTGTTCACTGGTTTAGGATCACCTAAAACACCTCCATGAGTGATATGGGGTGGTTTGGAGGTGGTTATGCCCTAGGACACTTGTTTTAGCCCTAGGTGTGCATATAGGACCTTGTGAAGGACATGAGGTCATATGTCCTTGAATGGTTCTGAAACTTGGTGGATAAGTTCATAAGGGGTATATAGGCCCTAGGTAATTTTATAAGAATTTTAGGAATAATTATTACCTTTGAAATAGGTCATAACCTTTTTAGGGAAATTCCTTATAAGAGAAATTTACATGCTTAAATTGTTTTGGATGATGATAAAGCTTTGGTAGTGTTTTTATTATCATGATATACACCTCTGGTAATTTTTGTGTATTTAATTGAATGATTTAACCAGTACTTCATTCACAAGGCATTTATTTTGTCTTAGGCTTAAGAAAAATAATTGAGGGTCCACTACTCCTTGATAAATTGTGCAAATTGGTGATAGGACGTTTCAGAGCATTAGAAAGCTCTGTGAATTTTTATATAATTTTTGGAGACATAAATGAGTAGGCTACTTCACAACTTATCTTATTTGAGGATTTCTTAAAGTATTTATTTAAGTGATAAAATGACTCCCATAAATTCTACAATTCAGTCAGTAGACTTTTCTAATGAATATGAAGGTCTGGAAATTTTCCCATAGTTTTGGTACTATTATTTCTGGTGGTTTCTTCATTAATTCCTAAATTGGAGTATTTATATAATATTACAATTAGAGGCCAACCCCTTATTGCAAAAATGTGAATTTCTGTATTTACTGTTAATTTGTTATCCTAGAGTTTCTGTAATGTTGTGGAGGCCATATCATAAGAAGATATTGTATTTCATGTTCAATTTCATACATGGCAAATTTTGGAGAAAATAAATTAAATGCCAAATAAATAGGGAAAATTATGATTCTCTGGTTTTAGTCATATGATATCATGATGGACTCCCAGTAATAATCTTGGGTCAATTGGATGAATATTTGGAGTACCTCTTCTTATGCAACTCATATAACTCATTTGGTCTACGTATAGTAAAACTGTGAAATTTGAGAATCAAGTGGATCCTTAGGAGGGAATGGGGGGTAAGTGGTTTACCTAGTTTAGTTGAAAAGGTGTGATGGTCAACAAGAAGGATTGTAGATGGTAAAGGTGTGCTTGGTGAGTTAGAGGTAAGTTGCACTCGCGGTCGACGAAAGATCGTCTTGGAAAGTCATAAAGCACTTAGGTTTAGCTCAAGTGAAATGATAAGAGGGGTGTTCTTATGGGTAGATACCAATAACACTAAGTGTCTTGTGAAAGAGAGCCTTGGGGTGTCATCCCATTATAGTTCCTAGTACCGTAGCGAGCCCCTTACAGGGTAATCCTCGGGAAGTCCAAGATTAACCATTAAGCATAGGGATAAGTTGTTATACAAGATTAACTTAATAATACACCCGGCCACATCCCATTGTCATGGGTATATTAGTTGGTTTGGTCTTACGAGCGGTAGGCGTAGTGGTTGTAGCAGTAGACTAATTAGTATGGTGAGCTTGTGACTCAGCAAGGTTTATTGGTACGGACGGGTTAGTCCGGCGAGCCGGTGGCTCGGAAGGTTATGGTCATGGGCAGGTCAGCCCGGGGAATTTATGGCTCGGGATATAGTAGAACATGTTGCATATGCATGAAGGTGGTGGGTCTCCGGTATTGGACGGTCGTTCACACCGACGTCAATACGTTGACTCGGCAAGTGTGGAATTTGCACTTAGCCATGAAAGTCTGGTGGTCCAGCCAGTAAGAGTACGCAGATGCTCCGCGGTTTTGCGTTGAGGCGTACGATAGGTCTAGGTTAGGTAGTGTGAATACCAACCTAAAGGTCGGCGAGGCCCAACCCACCGCTTCCGTTTTCCACTACGGGAGTATCCTGGGAGTCTAGCTAGCTCCAAAACGGGGGAACTAAAGGTCTATGTGCATAGAGTCAAAGTGTGTGAGTTGCACTTGTATGAACATAACATAAACTGCATAACTCTGCATGTCATAACATCAACATTGCATTTCAACCCCTACCCCTATCGTATAAGTCGGTTATGGGACTTCTTATACGATAGGCCTTGCTAAATGACCCCTTGGTATATAGGTTTGTGTGGGCATTCCTATAAATCAATGGTTACTTTTCTATTATATACATGTCTTTACTTACTGCACTTTACTTATTCTTTACCTGCTCTTACTATGCTCCTTTACTGCTCCAATTATATATATACAGATTTGTAGAGTAGAAACATTCCCTGTATGCCCCTGTCACCTGCTATTGTTTATACCCCTTGCTGTCCCCCACTTCATCCTCCCATACGGTGCCTAGGAGCCATTGGGGGTGGGGTGGGGAACATAAGGCTTAGTCTTTTGACTAATGGTCGGTGGACCATATCATTTTAGGTGACCGAGGAGACGCAGCAGCACCAGAGGCTGGTGCAGACGGAGGCGGGCCAGTCTAGTACAGGAGCATAGGATTCAGGATCAGTGAGTGATTAGTAGTTAGCTTCCGCGAGTGATCTTGTAGTGAGGACATGATGTACAGGGCATGAGCCCTTTATTATCGTAACCCTTCTTATTTCAGTTATAACATATGGACATTCTTATATATATCATGTGATTTGTGGACTTGAACTTCTATTTGTTCTTTTATACTTTTCTTTTTCTGTGATCGATATGGCTGGCAGGATCGGCGTTTTGTAGTGGCGACCTTCCCGAGTGAAGGTGTCACCGCAAAGTGGCGGTTCTGGGCCTAAGACCCGGTGTTTGGAAAAAAAATGGGGTCTTACACGGCGCTCAACAAATTCAAGACAGACAGCGCACGACAAATCTCTATCAGAACAGCGCTGGACGAATTCAGTCAGAATAATCTCAGCGGCCAGGCATTCTCTGAACGGCGCTCGATAAACTCAATCCAACCATCTCAGCGGTCTACGAATTCCAAGATAGAGACAATCGTTCAGTACATCAGACGGCGAG
Source organism: Dactylorhiza incarnata (assembly GCA_033032865.1). Lineage (NCBI taxonomy): Eukaryota > Viridiplantae > Streptophyta > Magnoliopsida > Asparagales > Orchidaceae > Dactylorhiza > Dactylorhiza incarnata. The sequence goes on along the minus strand of JAWHQI010000009.1, from coordinate 8,623,696 downwards.
CTCAGGCCGACGAATGTCAAGCTGATGAATTTCTCTCTGAATCATTTTAATATCTTATATCACTATCTTTCTTTTGTTTTGACTATTCCTCTTTGCCGCTGCAGATCAATTAATATTTTAGCCGTTGCAGAATAGCTTTTTTGAAAAGAAACAGCAGGTCATCTTCTCGAGGAGTCAAAGCATTGATAGAGACCTTAGCTCTTTCCTTCTTCTCGAGAAAAGAATTCAAATTAAAAGAAAAGGCTCTCAGATTATAAAGAGACAGAAACAGAGAATGCAAAGCAACACGAGACACAACAAAAATAGCACACTTTTGGTTGCTAACATCTTCTTGCAGATCACACAAATCCTGAGACACCAATCACAACCATTTGCTCAGGATTATCACTGCACCAGAAGAAAGAAGTGTTTGAAAGGAGAGACCTCCAGAACTGTCATCAATCCATATCAGACAGGGGGAGCTCTTCAACATCAGATCCATTCAATACCACATCTGGATCTTCAAGAGTCTTCTTATACAGAGAAGAACATTACAATTTCTGTTTTTCATTTTACTTCCTTACCCCATCCTGTACAGGGTTATAACTCCCTTCAAAAGTTAATCCTGGTGACAGGGCACCTTAGCAAAAACCTGCATCTTGGTTAGAGCACCTTATCAACAGCTCACCTGGTGTGTGGACACCTTATCAAAATCACCTTGGTGTGAGGGCACCTTATCAACAACCTCCTAGTGTATTCCTACAAGTGGGTAGATGATTAGATGTACCCAGTTGAGGGGAACTACTATACATCTTGTGTCATCTGTGGATTGCTAGTTTGTTTTATGTTTTTATTTTCCTGTGCTGTGTTTATTTCTATGCACTTCTAGTGTTTGTGTTTATTACTCAGCAAGCTCACTTATATATAAACATATATATCACTCACTTTGAAGTTAAAAAATTAAGCAAGATCTTTTAATAAGATAAATAAGAACTAAACCTCCACTTTCATAGACCTTTATCACAAAGTTGACTAATAGAAATCAAGTTATGTTTCAAACCTTCTACATATAAGGCATTAGTAAGAGAGAAAGAATTGTTACCCACAGTACCGGTGCCTCAAATCCTTCCCTTACCAGTGTCCCCAAATGTCACCATTCCTCCTTTCTTCTTAGTGAGGCTAAGGAATTTTGCTTTATCGCCCGTCATGTGTTTGGAGCACTTTGAGTCCAAGTACCACATGTCTTCCTTTTCCTTAGCCTGCCAACATACCTAACAAGAAGATGAGAGTAAAGATCTGGATACCTAAGTGGTTCCTCCCATAGAATAGGTGGAAAACTTAGGCACCCAGATTTGCTTGACAGTACATCGACCCTTCATCCTGTAAGAGTCCAAGTTATGCCCGAAGTGACGACACTTGGCATATAACACAAAAGGGGTCGTGACCTTTTTCAGTTTTTGTTGTGGACTCTTGCTGGAGGATGGGGAATCGGCAGAAAAAATTCCAGATTTATGATTATTACATGAATTATGAGTTCTGTTACTACCGCCAGCGTTAACTATTACCGCCAGGCGGTAGTTAGCAGAGACATATCCTAGCCCAGTTTTTGCACTACCATGCCTTTGGTTGGCCAAAATAATATCAAAACTTTTCTGGCCAACACAAAATTTTTCTATGGCTAAGTTAAGGTCATGGATTTGGGCTATTAAAGCAAAATTTTCACTAACTAAATTTCCGCATCTATTTGCAAAGTTTTTCTTTTCATTTTCAACATTAGAAAGTGAGAGTTTCAAATTTCTTTCTAAGTCTCTCTTTTGTTTTGAGAGTGATTCGATGTTGGAGAGAGCGTTAGAAAGATCAATTTCAAGTTCGCTAGTCCTTGCCAAAAGATCATCATTCTTTTGGCAAGACTCCATCTCCTTTCCAAAGGCAATTACTTCCTTATTTAATTTTTGATTTTGTTTTAAAAGGATTTTATTTTCAATTTTAAGTAGATCAAGATCTTCTAAATTTTTGCCAAAAGATTTACAAGTTTTTAAGTATTCGGAATAAAGATCATCATAGTTAGAAGGGATTATCTCAGTGTCGCTTTGGACACTGCACTCGTCGTCGGTTGATTCATTGCTTTTCCCCATAAGGCACAAGTTTGCCTCATCATCATAGCTTGAGCTTGATTTACTTGAGCACCCGGAGGAAGAGTCATCCCATGTTGCAGCTTTTAAGACCTTCTTCTTCTCCTTTCCTTTAAGACATTTTTTTTTGCTCCTTCAAGAATTTTGGGCATTGACTTCTAATATGCCCGGTCTTCCTACAGTGGAAGCACTCGGGAGGTGGCCGCTCTTCGTCGTCATCGCTAGACTTCTCCTTCTTCTCTCGTTTGGATGAGGAGCCCTTTCGGAAGAATTTCCGGAAGGTGTTCCTCCTTTACGGATTCTTCATGAACTTAGTGAAGTTCTTCACAAAGATACTCTCCTCATCATCTTCCTCATCGTCATCTTCTTTTCTTGACTTCAGTGCCAAGGCTTTCTTCGTTGGTTCCTTGTTGTACTCTTCTTCTTGAATCTTGAGTTCTACCTCATGGGTTTTGAGGTTACCAATGAGGCTCTAAATTTGGAGCCGCCTAAGATCATGCTATTCGGAAATCGCCGTCAACTTTGGATTGAACTTTGGTGGGAGTGATCGAAAAAGCTTTCTCACCAAGTCGCCGTTTGAAAATGTTTTCCCAAGAATTTTTGAGGCATTGACGATCTTGGTGAATCGAGCGTACATGACGTCGACGTTCTCATTCGGATCCATCCTGAACCTCTCGTATTCAGATTCTAGTTGGAATAGTTTTAAATCTTTGACCTGCGAGGTACCTTCATGCGTTATTTCTAATAAGTTCCAAATATCATAAGCCGTTTCACATGCACTTACTCTATTAAATTTAGTCCTATCAAGAGCACATAATAAAGCATTCATTGGTTTCGCATTATTCTTACACCTAGACTTATCTCCATCATCCCATCTATCCCTAGGTTTTTCCATGGTTACTTCTCCAACAATATATTGTGGAGAAGTGAATGGAGTTTCAACACATGCCCATACATCTAGATCTAAGTTTATCAAAAAACAACGCATACGCGTTCTCCAGTAATTATAATCAGTTCCAGTAAACAGCGGAGGTCTACTTATTCCCTGCCCCTCATAGAAAGCGAGGTCACGGAATGCCATTATTCCCGGTTGTTAGACCGAATTGGAATAACCTAGCTCTGATACCACTTGTTTGATTTGTAGGCGCCCTTAGGGGGGGGGGGGGGGTGAATAAGGGTTCTAAGATTTTCGAGAATATTTAAATGAAAAACGATTCTCCATTGCTATCGCGAGCGGTAGTGTTACCGCTCGGCGTTAGTGCCAGAGAAAATTTATTTATGTTTTAGTAATGAAAATCATAGATCACGAAACAGAGAAGAAGAAAGACATATTTTCATTAACAATAAATAATTTTGTTTACAAAATCCTTTTCCAATGACGCTTGGAAAGAGGTGACGAATGAAAAGCTCTATTGGGTTTTCTATACCGACCCTTCTCCCAAGGATCGGTTGGCTCTAGCCTATCTCGCTTGGAAAGAGGTGACGGAGTTCTTCGGGCTGCTTAGGGAAGGCTCTAACGAGTGCTCTGAATATGTTGCTTCAATTCGTTCTCTAATAGCAAGCAATAACGGAGGAAGCGCGCATCTTTAAATAGAATCAGCCACTAACTCCTATGGTAGTACTACCGCTCAGCGGTAGCCACATTAGGCAATGATCAAGCACACAGATCGTGGCAGCTTAGGCAACTTTTGAGTGCCAAACTTTGAGCTTTGCCTAGCGCACCGCGGTAACGCTAACGCTCCGCGATAGCGAGATTACCTTCCTTCAGCCAATATCTCCTTCCACATTTGCTCCTCAATCACAGGCAGACGGAGGATTCCTAAAGCTACCGCCGGGCGGTAGACATGCCGCGCCGCGGTAGAGCACATCTCTTTTCGTCGAAAGCATTTCATCTCGTCGAACACCAGTTCGTCGAACGACATCTACTTTTGTCGAACACCATTTCGTCGAGCGACATTTTCATCGAAAGACATCTATTTTCGTCGAACACTATTTCGTCGATTCACTAGCGCCAGCAGTAGTGCTAACGCTCCGCGGTAGCAACATCACAACATATTCTAATGGAGATTTGAATGCACAGGATCCTGCATGTTATAAACACAAAAACAAATATGATCAAATACAATAGGATTTATTATTGTCAAACCAAGAGATGCAGAAAGCATGTTCCAACAAAGACATGCACAAAATCCATAGATATGTCATCAAACTTTCATTCCGGAATCGGTAACGACTTTAGAAAGCCACCAGGTTTTTGACATTCTTCCATCACGAGTGCGCAAGTATAACACTTCGCCACGTATAGAGCTATGTCCTTCTTCAATCACGTCCACCAGAACAAGTGCTTCATGTCGTGGTACATCTTTGTGCTCCCTAGATGGATTGTGTACTTGATAAAATGAGCCTCGTACATCAACTCCTCTCGTAATTTCACAAAATTTGGGACGCACAAACGGCTATCTTTCCACAAAAGACCATCTTCAAAAGAGAACTTGGCATTAGACCCATCCACGATCTCTGCCACATACTATTTCATGCTTTCATCAAGCTCTACGTGTACAACCCCAGTGTCCACCATTTGGAAAGCAGAGACAACAGAACAAACAAGAGAAAGGAGTAAGAGGGCGGGGAGCTAGGCTGCCGGGCGAGTCGGGCTCTCTCATGCCACTCGCGGGAGGGCGAGCGGGCTAGGCCCTCGTCGGTCGCTCGCGGGAAGACGAGCAAGCCAAACCTCTTGGCTCGCGAGAGAGGTTCTCGTTGGCGACTCGCCCAGGAAGGGTTCGTGATCATTTTTACCTAAAAACCCCTGTTGGTCTACTGTTAGCCCCTCAGAACAGCGGAGCTTGGCTGTTGGCAGACCATTTTGGGCTGCATATAGCAAAAGAGTAAGTCGGAATCCCGCTATTGGCAGACCATACATAAAAAACTATAAATAGACCTTGAAGGGCACCTTGGGAGGAATTCCGATCTCAGCATTCTGATCTTCCTTCTCCCTTGGTTATCTTGGCTTAGCTCTCGGGCTCTCCATGGTGCCCAGTCTCAGTTTGTCTTGGGAGGGGAAGCGCTCAAAGATCTTCCGGTTGTGTGGTGGGACCTCCTCGGTGCGACCAAGGGTCTGTCTTTAGTTCTGAGTCTCCGGTCGGTTCCTTCCGAGGAATCAGTAAGTGCTAGATGCCCCTCTTCATTGGGGGCCCAAGCTCCACAATGAAGCCAAGTCCTGGTTTCAACATTTTTGGTGTGGTGAGCGTGGAGTGTAGGTACTTCAAGAAAACTCCAAGGAAGAGATGGTAGGAAACAACGAGCGAGAGGAGGATTTCGGTGGCTCACCGCCGCCCAGCGCGCCAGCAACTGTAGAGATGCTGGCGATCTGAAGAGAGATCTGCTAGGGTCCTTTCAGTGCGCCCTCGCCTCGACACTTGGGGGGCTCGCGACTCCTGCGCCCCAGGTGGTCCCTCCATCTGGAGTCGGCGAGCATGCTCCGGATCAGAGGCCTAGAAAGGAGGCAATGTACCAGGCACCAGACTGAGATCTCGTAGGACGGGAGCTTTTCCCCAGTCCGGCACAGGCGAGTGGGGCCCAGGCGAGTGTCCCCAAGGTGAGTTGGGTCCCGGCCAGTGGAATCTGATGCGTGTTCGGCAAGTGCACCGGTCGCTGTCAAGTAATAAAATTGGGAATAGCTTCCCCGAATATCGTCTCTCAAGGAATGCAGGTTCTGGTGAACGAAATGCATGGTGAGTCGATTGTTACGACGAGTAAAAGAAAGTAAAAACAAGGGCGTTGTGATTGGTGTCCTAAGTTACTACACAGAAATGAGATGCGGGTCAAAACTCCGCTTCGCAAGGCGGGATGGATGCAACGGCCACGATGTCGTGCTTCGAAAGGCGCATGGACGGAATGTAAGTGTGACGATTGAGGGTTGCACACACCTCTTCGCAAAGTGGGGTGAGTGCAGCGGCCGCGATGCCGCGCTTCGGTAAGCGGGTGAAATGGCCACAGTGCGGGGTTTTATGTGGGTCGCATTCACCTCTTCGCCAAAGTCACCACTAGCAATTGCTAGATGGCTAGCTGGAATGTGTGTGTGGAAGTGGAGCGGGGGCAGAGCGCATCATAGCAAAGCATCAAGCGAAAGATAAAACAAGAGTATATTTCATTCATAGACAAATAGAAATCACACTAGTTCAATACGAAAGTTAAGCATACATTTCCAAAAGAGAGAGGGTAGAGGAAACCACGAGATGAGAAGCCTCTCCGTAGATCTTGGTCGGAATGGGGGGTTGTCAAGCCTCCTCCGAGCTCAGTCCTTTGTTGCTTCCGGGGTTCAGAGGCTGTCACTACCTCCAACCATTATCCGTCTTCTTCTCAGAGCTGGGTCTCTTCCCCTTGACCCAAAAGGATATGTCGCAACTTGAAATGCTTGTTGTAGATGGCGGTGAAAGCTTCCGGAACCCTTGGTGGAGCTTAGGATCGATGGAAGAAGCTTTCCCAAGGAAGGGGATGGATGGATGGAGCTTGGAGAGGGAAAACGACAGAGCTTGCAAAAGAATTCGCGCCCCCACTCAGTCTGAATGCCCTAAAATCGCGGAGCCGGACTTTAAATACAGAGCAGAATAAACACCGCGCACGAGCAGTGGCACACGACCAGTGGTCGTGCACAAAGGAATGCTACTAATCGTGCGCAGTCAACCTATAACAAAGGAGAAGATGGGCAATTAACGCACGGTCAGTGGCGCACGACCAGTGGTCGTGCGCACTATAGTCATTGGTCGTGCGCGAGCAAACTGCAGCCTGGACGACCATTTGTATTTGATCGTACGATCTGAATTGTGATCGTGCGCCTGATCGTGCGTGAACAAATCACACGATCAGGTCCAAATTTTCATGGAATCACATGGATTGCCCCCCTGGAATGCATTTCAGCTCGTGGTACCTGCAGCAAACTCACACATACCCGCTGGGGCCTAGAAATAAAGCACCCAGCGGCATAAAATATGCACCAAAGAGAATAAAAGGGAACATCTGAGATAACACACAGAAGTAGGCTAAGGAAGGTACTATTTACGCAAATAACCAACTAATCCAATATATGCGATAATCAACCTAATATGCAGTACCTATTCATGATACTAAGCCTAAATGAGTCCTAAAATATGTATATAAACCGGACTCATCACACGCCCAGACTTACCTGTTTGAGCGTCCCGAGCAAACTACTCTCGGCGGACAGGAAAAACAAGGGTTAGAAAGGTGATTGTGGCTAGGAGTAATATGCGAAATCAAAATCATGTGCATGAAACTCTCGTAGAAGAGATTTCTACTATGCAAAGTAATTTACAAATATCTAAAATAGTAAAGAAGAGATTAGTTTACTCAAAAGATGAACCATGTGTGATTTGTTAGTCACGTGTAGGGAGAATATAGGGACGCGCTCAGACGAGTATTTCAAAAAATACAGGATACGGAACTAACTCCACCGAAATCCATCGGTGTTGGGAGCCATAAGCTCGAACTTTCGCACTCTCTCCACAGCATTAGGTAAAACTACACACAAGTTAATAGGGCTTTCGGGTAAATATGTGGCTTAGGTTGCGGTAGGATATACAATGATAAACTCGGAGGCTAGCGCACCTAACACAATTGAGCAATACAATTTGTAAACCCCGACAACAAATAAAGCTGATGTGTTCATCGCCAACACCCAATATAAAGTAAATCCTATCAAACAATTCAGAATTTCCGAATTAGAATATAGAGCTCAGATTTTTTTTTCTTTTTGAAGCACTAATCTTTTCACTTTTTAGTTCACTAATACTTTTTTTTTTCAACTTAAGCAATCCAAATATGTACCCAGACATAACAGCACAGCACAATAATCAGTTATACTATAAAGCTCGAAACACGTGCGCATATAGGTTTGGTAATCTTGGCTTAAGCGAGAGCGGTGGAGCTAAATAGAAAAGGTGGGATAGGCACAAAATTGGTTAGCAAGGGTGAATTTCTGGTTTTGGCTCAAAGCTCAAACGGTCCAAAGAATGGCCTACATCATGCTAATGCGTTAGAACTACCCGGTGCCTATGTTTCGAGAATCGCTAGGGGCGAGTTCTTAGCCACCGAGAAAGATAGCTCTTTCTCCCGACTCGAGAAATATGAATCTAGTGTTCGATACCAACTCACCTACACTACCGATAGATCGACACAGGTTCATGCTTTGAGTAAAGTAAAACTATAATTACTAAATTAGATAAGAATAAAGCTACAACGCATGAAAATAGAAATAACTTCTACACAAAATTCTATGAAAAACATGAGTATTCGATTAGAACACTACTGGAGTCAACATCGTACTCCAAACCACAATTCCTAGCTAACACAATTGACCTCCCGGCTCCATTCCAAAAGGAAATTTGGCACGGTAGCATTCACAAGTAAGTGCGTGCATAGTGGGTGCAACGTGTGCGTGCCACATAAAAATTGATAAACTCAAATAAACTGAAAGCTAAAATAATAACACTACCGGAATGCGTGCGTGCGTGCACGTGCATGGTTCTCACTCTCCCCCAGACTTACATGAAAGCATAATCTAAGATATGATTCTTTAAACATTAAACTAAGGATAAAAGGGAGAGTGTACCCCATGCTCAGAAGTGAGCATACCGGAAGAATTGGCTTTTTGTCCTTAATGCGGTTGTTCCGCCTTGCTCCAAGAAGTACGGACCTGCGATTAAAGAGTACCCAGGCACAACAAAAATATAATAAGGAAAATAAAGAAGAACGAAGGAGCGGAACCAAGCGGTCCCCAATGGGTTGTCTCCCAAGAGCCCTTTTGTTTACCGTCCTTAAAGTGGACCAAATACCTGTATTAAGCAATTTATAAAGTCTAGGAATACGCAAAAGTTAATAAATCCTAATTATTATTACAAGCTCAAAATAAATCAGCTATAAGCTGATTTGAAGTAGTAACAACTGATGAAAGAGAAAGGTACGGGTACCTGGTAGTAGGGGTGGAAATTAAGTAGGATGCTCAGCCTCCAACCCCAAATCTCCTCCTTTTTCGCTCTCTTCTTCTCCTCCAGTATTATGTCTTCAAAGAAGAACCGCTTTCCCCCTTGTAACCAATCCTCAAGGGGAAGCACCAACGATGATGAGGAAACAAGATGTTCCTTCACTGTACCTTCCTCATCCCGCCAGGCTTTCGGCTCCTCCATGCATATGATATGATCAACCGTAGGAGGGACATCCTGCATCCTTGTACAAAATGAAAGGGGGTCAGGAAATAAATTAGAAGAAAAACTAAAAGAAATCTCATCTGAGGGGATAATCCCGGCTTCATCCCCCATGTGGTGCGGCAATGATAAACTGATGAGATCATCGAAGATTTCACTAGACTCAATAGTGCACGTAATGGCCTCCTCTATAACTTGGACTTTCTCGCACTGGACCGAAATGGTTGCTTCAACACAATCGAGACTGTCCTCCTCCATGAGAGTGGGCACGACACAGCGCAGGTCTGTAGCATCCTGCAAGTTGACCTCAACGATAACATCAGAAATAGATATAGTTTCGTGTGTAGTGGGAGAAGACGCGCTTCTTGAGAGTTCGGTCTCACTCACCACACAAGGGCATAAATCCACGCAAAGTGGTACATGAACCGAAGAGGTATGGGGGGTCGCATAAGAAACAGGGTCATGAGGGACACTGATGCACGTGTCGATTCCAGAGCCTTCAAAAAGTGAAGGTGGAAGTGACACGTAACCAGAGGAAGGGGCTGTGTTTGCCCAATTCGAGGATGGGACGATCCGGATATCCGGCTCATCGTCATCCTCCAGTTGGCGAAGGTAATCAGCACAGACCTTCAAGGCATGCTCTCTACTTTTACAAAATAAACACTGCTTCACCGGCTTCGCCGGCACCCAAGGTGCGGCAGCCGAGTAAAGGTGCGACAACAAAGGCGTAGTAGAGGAGCCAAAAGATTTATGGGACCCGTACGGTTTCTGAACGACACCATACTCTTTGGGACACCTATCACTAGCGTGGGATGTGTCCCCACACCAACGACATCGGATATTCAAATGCGCCCACATGATATAGAAGAAGAAAATAACATGAAAAAGAGTAAATTAAAAAGAAAGAAAAAAAACTCAATCGCAAACAATCGATTCACAACCAAAATCTCATCACGCCTGCATTGCCCGGCAACGGCGCCAAAAACTTGATGCGTGTTCGGCAAGTGCACCGGTCGCTGTCAAGTAATAAAATTGGGAATAGCTTCCCCGAATATCGTCTCTCAAGGAATGCAGGTTCTGGTGAACGAAATGCGTGGTGAGTCGATTGTTGCGACGAGTAAAAGAAAGTAAAAAACAAGGGCGTTGTGATTGGTGTCCTAAGTTACTACACAAAAATGAGGTGCAGGTCAAAACTCCGCTTCGCAAGGCAGGATGGATGCAACGGCCGCGATGCCGTCCTTCGGAAGGAGCGTGGACGGAATGTAACTGTGACGATTGAGGGTCGCACACACCTCTTTGCAAAGTGGGGGTGAGTGCAGCGGCCGCGATGCCGCGCTTCGGTAAGCGGGAGAAATGGCCACAGTGCGGGGTTTTGTGAGGGTCGTATTCACCTCATCGCCAAAGTCACCACTAGCAATTGCTAGATGGCTAGCTGGAATGTGTGTGTGGAAGTGGAGCGGGGGCGGAGCGCATCACAGCAAAGCATCAAGCGAAAGATAAAACAAGAGTATATTTCATTCATAGACAAATAGAAATCACACTAGTTCAATACGAAAGTTAAGCATACATTTCCAAAAGAGAGAGGGTAGAGGAAACCACGAGATGAGAAGCCTCGCCGTAGATCTTGGTCTGAATGGGGGGTTGTCAAGCCTCCTCCGAGCTCAGTCCTTGGTTGCTTCCGGGGTTCAGAGGCTGTCACTACCTCCAACCATTATCCGTCTTCTTCTCAGAGCTGGGTCTCTTCCCCTTGACCCAAAAGGAGATGCCACAACTTGAAATGCTTGCTGTAGATGGTGGGGAAAGCTTCTGGAACCCTTGGTGGAGCTTAGGATCGATGGAAGAAGCTTTCCCAAGGAAGGGGATGGATGGATGGAGCTTGGAGAGGGAAAACGGCGGAGCTTGCGGAAGAATTCGCGCCCCCACTCTGTCTGAATGCCCTAAAATTGCAGAGTCGGACTTTAAATACAGAGCAGAATAAACACTGCGCACGAGCAGTGGCGCATGACAAGTGGTCGTGCGCAAAGGAATGCTACTGATCATGTGCAGTCAACCTGTAGCAGAGGAGAAGATGGGCAATTAATGCACGGTCAGTGGCGCACGACCAGTGGTCGTGCGCACTATAGTCATTAGTCATGCGCGAGCAAACTGCAGCCTGGACGACCATCTGTATTTGATCATGCGATCTGAATAGTGATCGTGCGCCTGATCGTGCGTGAACAAATCGCACGATCAGGTCCAGATTTTCATGGAATCACATGGATTGCCCCCCTGGAATGCATTTCAGCCCCTGGTACCTGGAGTAAACTCACACATACCCGCTGGGGCCTAGAAACAAAACACCCAGCGGCATAAAATATGCACCAAAGAGAATAAAAGGGAACATCCGAGATAACACACACAAGTAGGCTAAGGAAGGTACTATTTACGCAAATAACCAACTAATCCAATATAAGCGATAATCAACCTAATATACAGTACCTATGCATGATACTAAGCCTAAATGAGTCCTAAAATATGTATATAAACCGGACTCATCAGAATCCCGGTGAGCTGCCCTTCGGCGAGCGTGAGACCGGTTGGAGCCGGGTTGCCAGGGGAACTCGCGGGGTGAGTGGAGCAGGGCAGTGGTGTGAAGGGAAGCCCTTTCTGTGAGTTGGTGCTCTCAACACCACTCCCCGAAGGGTTCAGAGAGTCGGCTATGATGCTCTATACCGGCAAGGATGACCCCACCCAACACCTGCACCGGTTCAAAGATATGGTCTCGATCAGGCCTTTGTCAGGCGCTTTCAAGTGTCGACTCTTCGCCACCACCCTGAAGGAGAAAGCAAGGGACTCGTTCCACCAGTTACCTTCCGGATCTATCTATGCCTTCGAGGACCTACGATGCGGCTTCCTACTGCGCTTCTCGACCTCGAAGATGAGGAAGAAGGACCCCGAGGCCCTCTTCAACATCATGCAGAGGCAACGGGAGTCGTTGGCCCAATCCATGGATCGGTTCCAGGAGGAGGTCCTCCTCATCAAGGAGGTGCTAGGCTACACCCTCTAGATATCTTTCATTGTGGGGCTGCTGGGGGGTCTTTAAGATGGACCTCAAGAGGAGGGCTCCTTTGTCCATTGAAGAGTTGATGGATAGAGCAGCGGAAGAGATAGATGGGGAGGAAGAAAACCCCGAGTACACGAACAGGTTGGCGCGGCTAAGCGAGCCGGAGGTCAGGAATCCGGAAGCGAGGAGAAGGGAAGAAGCAAGGGCCCCGGAGGTGGGGTGGAGGCAGCAGGAAGGGGGGAGGCAAGGCCCGGGAAGGGGTTTCCATCAGGGAGGGGGCAACTTCCAAGGAGGCCAGGGAAGACCCCATTAGCTGGCATGGAGGCAGGGCCCAAGGCCACCTCATCCTCACCCGCCTCAGCAGGCAATGGCGGTTGGTCGAGGGAGACCAGGCAGAGGAAGAGGAGCAGGAGCTGGAGGAGCCAGCCTTAGGAGGTGTTGGACATGTGTGTCACATTCATTTGTTTGAGAATAACAAATCCCATATTGTATTTGATATTGCTTGTAGTGTGTTTATAGTGTGCAGGAACTATAGGTGCAATACTCCACTGGTAGAAAGCAGCTTGGAACAACCTTTTGAAAGGAGGAGTGCTATCGCCAGCGCTATCGCTAGCGCCAGTGCTACCGCTAGCGCTTCCGCTAGCGCCAGCACTACCGCCACGCGCTATCTCGAATTCGTGCACGCGATGGTTTCGCAACCGCTACCGCTACCGCTACCGCCAGCGCTATCTCCCGCTACCGCCAGCGCTATCGCTACCGCCAGGCGCTATCTCCAGTTCGTGCACAGTGCCATGCCGCCGACGGTTGCGCAACCGCTCCACATGAACGATACCGCCGGCGCTATCCACTACCGCAGCGCTAGCTCCAAGGTCTATAAATTGAAGTGTTCTCTCTCGTTTTGGTTAGACCTTCCAGAGATATTACTTGTGCCCAAACCCTCGTGCTGCTACTCTACCAAATCATCATCTCCCACTCAAAGCCAAAGAAGAAATTCTGGAGAAGGAATTCATCACGCTGCATCCGAAGAACGATCGCTTCGACCTCGCTTGTGCTTCAGCGATCCTTCATCCTCATCTCCAGAAATCTCAAGAGGGAGTTGTGCTTGTTATTTATTGTTCCCATTCCACACTTTTTGTATCCGTTGTAGTGAAATCGCCTTGTTTTTGGCGACTAGGTCCTTGCGCGGCTTAGGGGGAATTCGCTGCGTGAGTTGGCGACTAGGTCTTGGGGATTAGATCTAGGGGGTGCTCAAGGCCATATCCGGGGAAGGATTGGCTAGAGCGGCTTGAGGCTATATCCAGGGAAGGATTGCCTAAAGCCAACCGGTTCGTGGGGATACGAGTCGGTATAGAAAAGGAAAAGAAAATCATTTTTTTGTACGCCTCCGATTTCTAGCGTTATAGAAATCAAATTTTATGTAAACACTTTTTCACATAATATAATCATGTCTCTTTTGTGTTTACTTTGATTTCTATCATTTGGCGTAATCTTTATTATTTTGCGTTTCTAAGTTTTCAATTCTAAATCTAAATTATTTATTTCTAATTTGTCATCATTATTTCCTATTAATCAAAACAACTTAGTAATTTTCTCAAAAATTATAAAAAGAATTTTATTCCCTTATTCACCCCCCTCTAAGGGCGTGGTAAGATCCAACAAGTGGTATTAGAGGGCAGGTTATTCCAAACGGTTTAAAAACCAGGAATAATGGCGTCTTATGATCTCGCTTTTTCCGAGGGTCAGGGAATTAGTAGACCTCCACTATTTACTGGGTCAGATTATAATTATTGGAAAAATAGGATGCGTTGTTTTCTAATGACCATAGATATTGAGGTTTGGAACATGGTAGAATAAGAATACACTCCTCCTACATTTGTAGTTGGAGAGATAACTTTAGATAAACCCAAAGATAAATGGGATGATCGGGATAAACTCAAATGTAAAAATAATGCAAAAGCCATGATTTCTCTATTTTGTGCGTTAGATAGAAATGAATTTAATAGAATTTCTGCTTGTACTACTGCATATGAAATTTGGAATCATTTGGAAGCTACTCATGAAGGTACATCGCAGGTTAAAGATTCCAAGCTTTTCCAACTGGAGTCGGAATATGAAAAATTCCGAATGGATGAAAGCGAAGATGTTGATGGTATGTACACGCGCTTCACCAAGATCGTCAATGCCTCAAAAGCTCTTGGAAAGACCTTCTCTAATGGCAACTTGGTCCGTAAGATTCTTCATTCTCTTCCTCCAAAATTCAACCAGAAGGTGACGGCTATTTCGGAGTCGCACAACTTAAGGACGCTCCAAGTTGAGAGCCTCATTGGGAATCTCAAAACCCATGAGGTAGAACTCAAAATCCAACATGATGAATACAACAAGGAGCCAAAGAAGAAGGCGTTGGCATTAAAATCAAAGAAGGAGTGCCAAGAGGATGAGGATGAAGATGAAGAGAGTCTTTTAGTAAAGAACTTCTGAAAGTTCATGCAAAATCCGGAAAGGAGAAACACCTTTCGAAAATATTTCCAAAAGGGTGAAAGATGGAAGGGTCATCTTCAAAGAAGGAAAAAGAGAGCGACAATGAAGAAGAGAGACCTCCATTGGAATGCTATCATTGTAGGAAGAGGGGGCACATTCGGAGCCAGTGCCCAAAGTTCTTGAAGGAGAAGAAAGAAAAATGGCACAAAGGGAAGGAGAAGAAGAAAGTACTAAAAGCTAGAACATGGGATGACTCTTCCTCCTCCTCCTCCGAAGAATCAAGTGGGTCTTCATCAAGCGAAGATGAGGAAGCAAACATGTGCCTCATGGGACATGAAAACGACGGCGACGACACCAGTGTTCCTAGCGACACTGAGGTAACTCCTCCCACTTATGATGAATTGTATAATGAATTTCTTAAAACTTGCAAAGCTTTTGATAAAAATATGAAAGATAGTATTTTATTAAATCGTGAAAATGAATCTCTTATTAAAGAAAATCAAAAGCTTTCCAAAAAGGTGATTGTGTTAGAAAATAGAAAGGTTTCTTGCCAAGAATGTGATCACTCCACAAAATTGGCAAAGGATATAGAAGAGTCACTTTCTAAAGCCCTCTCTCATGCCAAAACTCTTACAAAAGAGAAGGGGGAATTAGAAAGGAAATTAGAAGCCTCTCTTTTGCAAATCAAAAATAATAGAAATGGTTTTGAAAATAGGTGTGTCATGCTTGTGAAAGAAAATTCTTCACTTAAAGCACAAGTTCATGATCTCACCATGGCCATTAAAAAATTTGGTATAGGCCAAAAATCACTAGAAATGATTCTAGGGTACCAGTGCCATGGATCTGGAAAGTTTGGGCTCGGATATCGAGGTGAGGGCTACCGCCCGGCGCTAGCCACTAATGCCGGCGCTAGCACCTCATACCAAAAACCTGAAATTTCTTTTTCAAAATGCTTTCCTTCTGTAAATCAAAATTATTCCAGCAAGAAAATTTTCCAGAAAAGGGTCTCAACCCCCTTTATTTCGTGTGCAAACTGTTATAGGTTGGGTCACACAACTAGTTCTTGCAGGAAAATAAAACAAAATACTTTAAAGCAAATTTGGGTACCTAAGGCTTCCACTTATTCTATGGGTGGTTCCACTTGGGTATCCGGATCTTTACTCTCATCTTCTTTCTAGATGTGCAAGCAGGCTAAGGACAATGAAGACGTGTGGTACTTGGATTCAGGATGCTCCAAGCACATGACGGGCAATAAATCAAAGTTCCTTAGCCTAGAAAGTAAGAAGGGAGGGATTGTGACTTTTGGCGACAACGGAAATGGAAGAATCATGGGAATTGGCACAATTGGTAACGAATCCTTCACTATATCAAATGTTCTTTATGTAAAAGGGCTAAAACATAATCTTATTTATATTAGCCAATTATGTGATAAAGGATTAGATGTTTTATTTGAATCTTCTACTAATCTATGCAAAATATCTAATCCTATTACAAACAATATTTTACTAACTGCACACAGAATACACAATGTTCATATTGTTTCATTTCATGATCTTTCAAAATCATCTTTAAAATGTTTTATTACCAAAAATGATGAACTTGATCTTTGGCATAGAAGGCTAGGACATGCTAGCACAAAACTTATTGTAAAACTTGCCAAAAGAGATTTAATTAGAGGATTACCTAGATTAAATGGAAATTTACCTTCACTTTGTTCACCATGTCAAAAAGGTAAAATTACTAGATCCTCTTTCAAAAGTAAAAATGCTATTTCTACTACAAGACCCTTGCAATTAATTCATATGGATCTCTTTGGTCCCGTTAGCACCGCAAGTCTTGGTGGTAGATTGTATACATATGTTTTAATAGCTGATTTTTCTAGATATTGTTGGACAAAAATTCTCTCATCCAAATAGCGTTTTGTGAATTTTCAAAATTATGTACTCGTATTCAAAATGAAAGTGATTTAAAAATTAAATGCATTCGCTCGGATCATGGAGGAGAATTTGAAAATGAAAAATTTACTTCGTATTGTGATATGTTAGGCATAAAACACGAGTTCTCCGCACCACGCACACCACAACAAAATGGTGTTGTAGAGAGAAAGAATAGGACACTTAAAGAGCCAGCACGCACTATGTTATGTGAATATAAATTACCTAAGTCCTTTTGGGCCGAAGCCGTAAACACATCATGTTATGTTATAAATAGAATCATGCTTCGCCCATCTTTAAATCTCACACCATATGAACTCTATTTTCAAAAGAAGCCTAATGTGTCTTACTTCAAAGTTTTTGGTTGTAAATGCTTTATCTTAAATACAAAAGATAGCTTGGGAAAGTTTGATGAAAAATGTGATGAAGGAACATTTCTTGGATACTCTTCAACTAGTAAAGCTTATAGAGTTTTTAATAAAAGAACTAGAAAAGTTGAAGAGTCAATTAATGTGAAATTTGATGAGCTTGTTCCTTGTATAGAAAGACTTTCCGCAGGTAAAGAGGATGATCTATTACCTCCTTTGGAGCATGGTGATGAAGAACCTTCCAAAGAAGAAGAAGAGGAGGCCAAGAGAGATGAATATGTACCTCCAAGCGTCTTAAAATTCACAAAGGATCATCCACGGGAATTGATAATTGGTGAACCATCCATCGGGGTAAGAACTCGCTCTTCTCTTCATGAATCTTTTTCAAATATTTGTTTTGTTTCCGAAATAGAACCAAAAACCGTTACTACCGCTTTAAATGATGAATTTTGGTTTTTGGCTATGAATAAAGAATTAGAACAATTTGAGCGACATAATGTTTGGAAATTAGTAGAAAGACCATCTAATCACCCGGTTGTAGGTGTAAAATGGATTTTTAAAAATAAATTAGATGGTGAGTCTAGAATATCTAGAAATAAAGCACGCTTAGTAGCACAAGGATATTCTCAAATCGAGGGGATAGATTTTGATTAATCTTTTGCACCCGTTGCTAGATTGGAGTCTATAAGAATTTTTCTAGCATTTGCAAGCTTTAAAAGAATAAAACTATTTCAAATGGATGTGAAAAGTGCTTTTCTAAACGGGTTTGTAAAAGAAGAAGTTTATGTTGAACAACCCCCGGTTTTATTAATGAAAAATTTCCAAATCATGTTTATAAACTAGAAAAAGCGCTATATGGTTTAAAACAAGCGCCCCGTGCATGGTATGAAAGACTTACATCATTTTTATTAAAGCACAGTTATATTATGTGAAGTGCGGATAATACTCTCTTCATTAAGCACAATAATGATGATATAATTATTTTACAAATATATGTTGATGATATTATTTTTGGATATACTAATGAAGAGATGTGTAACGAAGTTATTTTAGTGATGAAAAATGAATTTGAAATGAGTCTTGTAGGAGAACTTTCTTATTTCCTTGGTTTTCAAATATCACAAAGAATTGATGGTATCTTTGTATGTCAAACTAAATATGTCCATGATATGCTTAAACATTTTGGATTTGAAAACCTTAAACATGCTTCTACACCAATGAGTGCATCACTAAAATTAGGAAAAGATGAATCAGGAGTTTCCATAGATCAAACTTTATATAGAGGTATGATAGGATCTCTACTTTATCTTAGTGCAACTAGACCCGACATTATGTTTGTCGTATGCTTATGTGCTAGATTTCAAGCCAATCCAAAAGAATCTCATTTAAAAGCGGTAAAACGAATTTTTAGATATCTCATTGGGTCATATAGATTAAGATTATGGTACCCGCATAATGATTCATTTACATTGCATGGCTATTCCGATTCGGATTATGCCGGTTGTTCACTTGATAGAAAAAGCACTAGTGGTACTTGTCATTTTCTAGGACATTCATTAGTTGCATGGTCTAGTAGGAAACAAAATTCGGTTGCTCTCTCCACCACGGAGGCCGAATACATTGCATTAGGGAGTTGTTGTGCACAAGCTCTATGGATGAGCCAAACTTTAGAGGACTTTGGTTTTCATCTAAAACATATTGAATTAAAATGTGACAACAAAAGTGCCATTGATCTCACAAATAATCCGGTACACCACTCTAGATCCAAACATATAGATGTGCGTCATCATTTCATAAGGGATCACATTAAAAAGGAAAATGTAAGGATTAGTTTCATTGGCACGGACTCTCAACTTGCTGATATATTCACTAAACCTCTTCCCGATGCAAGGTTTCAAATGTTAAGGTTGGAATTAGGAGTCTTAGACATCTTAGGATGAAAAACATATAAAACGCTAATGTTTTATGCAATTTGAGCAATCAAGACATCTCTGATAATTACAAAACTTCTGCATAAGACTACTCTTAAGACCCCTAACCAATATCAAAAATAAAAAATTTAAAATTCTTGAAAAATCGTGTACTGTTTCCAGCGCTAGCACTAGCGCCGGCGCTAGCGTGAGTGTGTGATTTTTCTGAATTTTAAAATTTCTGAAAATCCTTAAAAATATGTTGGTTCATATTTTCTACTTATTTGTTGTGTTTCTGACTTTTGTTATTTTTGTTTTATTTATATTATGAAAAATCAACTACAAAAGATCAAAATTCAAAACTTACAAAAATATGTTTCTATGATTTTTTTATTTTGATTTAAAAAAATGATAAAACAAAAAAAAACTGTATGATCTTTATTGCCAATATCAAACATGTATGAATTCTATTTAGAATTATTTACAATGTTAAAACTTATTCCTTCAAATTACTATGAACATTGTTTTGCTTATCATGCTTTGATATATCTACTTAAAGTGCATCAACTGTATTGAAAAATGTGTAGAACCAAGCTTAGCATGCCTCTAAGTATGAGTAAATGTTTTATGATTGATAATGATACATTTCACTCACTTATTTTGGTAATCAACATGAGTGTCTAAATCTAAAAATGCTTGCTTGTGTATTGTATTTGTACAATGAATTAAAACTTGCATAAGTTTATTGCCTACACTACATTTTGAATTGCACTTATGACATTTAGAAAAGTGTTTAAGTTAAAATTTTTGGTTTGCAAAACAAGTGTATTCGGAGAATGTTGTCTCACAAATGTGAACAAAAATTATATATGTAGACAAATATAACTCCACCAAGCACTACTTGAACCTCCTGATAAGTCTTCATAAGCATTGTGAGGTTGAGCACCTTGGAAAGAATAGTAAAGTTACTTGTGCAAACCTTGGTTATTACACCACTTTGTTAAAAACTATGTGCATTAAAAAGTGTGTGAAAGTAATTTACTTGTGTTTTATTGTGCATTTTACTTTGCATATGTCTTGTATTTTGGGATTTAAATCAATTGTTAACATTGCCAAAATACACTTATGTGCACATCATTATCTTTCATAACACTTCTTCTCATGAGTATTGGATTCTAATGCTTTATCTATACTACTCTTTATATAAAAATGCACTAGATAACCTAGCATGATCTCTACAATATTTTGGTATCTTTTGAACTTAAAATTAAGGAACATTGTGGTATGATCTCTCTTTGATATGTTCATTTCATGCTTGGTATCCTTATAAAAAACTTTGAGATTTCAAAAAGGTTACAACATCTTTACATTTTGAACTTAAACTCATATTTTATAATTGTGATCTTCATGCTTACACAAAGATGTTTTCTATAATCTTCCGCTTGCTTACAACTCTTATCTTTATATTTGAAATCTCTTATTTATGCTATGCTAAAACTCTTTATCAGTATTTATATTTCGCAAAGCCCGATCATGTTATATAAATGCCTCCTTACTACCCTCACCCCACCTTCTTTTGATAATACCAAAAGGGGGAGATTAATTGAAGAAATATATATATGAGAAATATAGATAAATAAGGGGAGACTATAATTCATGAAATCTATCATTTAGGGGGAGTAACACATAAATTGCATTTATGTAGGGGGAGCATTAAGATAGGGGGAGTATGCACATTATCATGCATATCATATACTATAGTTGCACTTTTATCTTGCTTATCTTATCTATAAACACTATTGTTGATTTCTTGCTTAGAGGATTTGTTATTATCAAAAGGGGGAGATTGTTGGACATGTGTGTCACATTCCTTTGTTTGAGAATAACAAATCCCATATTGTATTTGATATTGCTTGTAGTGTGTTTATAGTGTGCAGGAACTATAGGTGCAATACTCCACTGGTAGAAAGCAGCTTCGAACAACGTTTTGAAAGGAGGAGCGCTACCGCCAGCGCTATCGCTAGCGCCAGCGCTACCGCTAGCGCCAGCACTACCGCCAGGCGCTATCTCGAATTCGTGCACGCGACGGTTTTGCAATCGCTACAGCTACTGCTACCGCCAGCGCTATCTCCCGCTACCGCCAGCGTTATCGCTACCGCCAGGCGCTATCTCCAGTTCGTGCACAGCGCCATGCCGCCGACGGTTGCGCAACCGCTCCACACGAATGATACCGCCGGCGCTATCCACTACCGCAGGCGCTGGCTCCAAGGTCTATAAATTGAAGTGTTCTATCTCGTTTTGGTTAGACCTTCCAGAGATATTACTTGTGCCCAAACTCTCGTGCTGCTACTCTGCCAAATCATCATCTCCCACTCAAAGCCAAAGAAGAAATTTTGGAGAAGGAAGCCATCACGCTGCATACGAAGAACGATCGCTTCGACCTAGCTTGTGCTTCAGCGATCCTTCATCCTCATCTCCAGAAATCTCAAGAGGGAGTTTTGCTTATTATTTATTATTTCCATTCCACACTTTTTGTATCCGTTGTAGTGAAATCGCCTTGTTTTTGGTGACTAGGTCCTTGCGCGGCTTAGGGGGAATTCGCGGCGTGAGTTGGCGACTAGGTCTTGGGGATTAGATCTAGGGGGTGCTCAAGGCCATATCCGGGGAAGGATTGGCTAGAGCGGCTTGAGGCCATATCCGGGGAGGGATTGGCTAAAGCCAACCGGTTCGTGGGGATACGAGTCGGTATAGAAAAGGAGAAGAAAATCATTTTGTTTACGCCTCCGATTTCTAGCGTTATAGAAATCAAATTTTATGTAAACACTTTTTCACATAATATAATCATGTCTCTTTTGTGTTTACTTTGATTTCTACCATTTGGCGTAATCTTTATTATTTTGTGTTTCTAAGTTTTCAATTCTAAATCTAAATTATTTATTTCTAATTTGTCATCATTATTTCCTATTAATCAAAACAACTTAGTAATTTTCTCAAAAATATTAAAAAGAATTTTATTCCCTTATTCACCCCCCCCCCCCCTCTAAGGGCGCCGTAAGATCCAACAGGAGGAGGAATAAGGGGGCAAAGGCCGAGAGGAGGGAAGCGGCGTTGCCTTATTGTGACTTCCATGAGGAGGAAGGTCACACGACCGCCACCTGCACAGAATTTTTGGAGATGAATGGAGCAATAGGACCGGCGCCGC
This sequence comes from Dactylorhiza incarnata, assembly GCA_033032865.1. Lineage (NCBI taxonomy): Eukaryota > Viridiplantae > Streptophyta > Magnoliopsida > Asparagales > Orchidaceae > Dactylorhiza > Dactylorhiza incarnata. The sequence continues at coordinate 8,601,430 of JAWHQI010000009.1, read as the reverse complement.
GGGAGCAGTGGGTAGTGAGGATCGAAGAGGTCCTGCCTCAGGATGAGGAGGACGAGAGGTGCGAAGACCGGGCCGATGTGGGGTCCGAGGGGGGATCGGGGTGATCCATTGGGGGGGGGGGGGTAGGGATTGAGGCGACCCGGAAGGCAAGACTCCAAGCAATGTACTGTCATAGCGTAGCTTTGACGTTCCTAGCCCCGCCCCTGGCGGAGAAGATTTCATTCACCAAGAAGGACCTGCCGGGTCATGAAGACTCGTTCTGCGACGTGCTGGCCATTCAGACCGCGATCGAGAACTTCACCGTTTCCAGAATCCTGGTAGATATCGGGAGTTCGGTTAACGTCATCTTTCAGAAGGCGTTTGATGGGATGGAGGTGGAGGCGCGAAGGGTGATGGCCTCGGATGGCCCATTGTTTGGGTTCTCCGAGGAGAGGAAAGAGGTAGAAGGAGCAGTGGGACTCCATATAGTCCTGGGGGGACAGTCCAGGAATTGCCATTTTGTCATAGAGGATGCCCCCAGCAGCTACAGCGCCATATTCGGACGGCCACTCATCAGCGCGTTCTGATGTGTCCCCTCCACCTTCCACCAATGCCTTAAGTTCAACTATGGAGGAGTCCAAGTCCGGTTCTGGGGAGATCCGAAGGTGGCCCGACAGTGCTACGTGACTGCCGTGAACACCATCTCCTGGATGGTCGAGGAGGAAGAATGCGACAGAGAGATGGGTGAGCCAGCGAGGCTCAGAGAGGAAAGAGAAGAGGAAAGGGAGGCCCAGGAGGAGGGGGCGGAAGAAGTAATGGAGGTTTGGGAAGGAAGAGAGGAGGAGGCCGGAGCGCTAGCTCGTGGCGAGGAGAAGGAGGGAGATTGGGGGAGCAGTCTCGGCTAGAGGCCATGGATGAGGTCAAGGAGCTCGAGGTCACCACCCGAGCAGGGGTGGTGGAAAAGGTTAAGATCAGCAGTGAGCTCAGCACAGAGGAGCAGAAGCAAATCCTGGCCTGCGTTCAGGAGAATGTGGATGTCTTTGCATGGAGCGCGGTAGCGATGCCAGGAATCGATGCGGACGTGGCTTGCCATCGTCTCAACCTTGATCCTGGCACCCGGCCCATCCGACAAAAGAAAAGAGCCATAGAGAACAAGTTGGAAAGGCCCATCCGAGAGGAGGTGGGCAAGCTTCTCCAGGCAGGTTTTGTATCGGAGATCCAGTACCCAGGCTGGGTCTCCAATATGGTTATGGTAAAAAAGGGAGGAGGTAAGTGGAGGATGTGTAATGACTTTTCATGGCATAATACATCATGCCCCAAGGATTGTTACCCCTTGCACCGAATCGACGCGCGGATTGACTCAGCCGTCGGTTTCTCTGTAATGTCTTTTTTAGATGCTTTTTCAAGTTATCACCAAATCCGCATGCCCCCCCCCGACATCAAAGATGTTTCTTTCATCACGGGGGATGGGTGCTACTGCTACAAAATGATGCCCTTCGGGCTCAAGAATGCAGGGGCGACTTACCAGTGAATGATAGACCAGGTTTTCTGAGAACAAAAGGGTAGAAAACTGGAAGTCTACGTGGATGATATCATGGTGAAGAGTCGGGACCTCGAGTTCCACCTCCGCGACCTCAAAGAGACCTTCGGGACGTTGAGAAAATTCAAGATGAATCTCAACCCCATAAAGTATGTCTTCGGGGCCAGCCGGGGAAAGTTCCTAGGCCATTTACTCACTCCAGCAGGAGTGGAGCCGAACCCAGACAAAGTCAAGGCTATCATAGAATTGGGTTCTCCCAGAAATGTGAAGGAGGTACAGCGCCTCACGGGGAAGCTGGTTGGGCTTAGCAGGTTTCTCTCCAGGGCGGGAGAGAAAGTGTGCACCTTTATTCAAGGTACTGCGGGGAAACCAGAAGTTTGAGTGGACCCCAGAATGCGAAAGTGTTTTTCAAGCGCTGAAAGAGCAGTTGACCCAGGTTCCTTTGCTGCAAGGGCCAAGGCAGGGAGAGGACTTATCCCTGTACCTAGGAGTAGGGCCAGAGGCGGTCAGCTCAGTGCTGGTCCGGGAAGAGGGCAAAAGGAAGCTCCCAATTTTCTATGTTAGCCGAGTACTGAGGAAGGCGGAGCTCCGATATCCTATCTTAGAGAAGTTGGCCTTCGCCTTGGTGGTGTCGGCTCGGAAGCTCCGACCATACTTCCATGCACACTTGATCAAGGTGGTAACCGACCACACCCTTCGCAATGTCATGGAAGGGGTAGAGCACTCGGGGAGGTTGGCTAAGTGGTCGGTGGAGCTAAGTGAATTTGATATATCATATGTGCCGAGGTTGTCCATAAAGGCCCAAGCGGTGGCGGACTTTCTGGCAGACTACGTAGCTGAGGTGGCAGAGTCCGAGCTGCCCAGCTCGGTGGCCTAGAGGATGTTGGTGGATGGAGCCTCGGGAGAGCATTCCTTTGGAGAAGGGGTGGTTTTGGTGAGCCCCCTGGGACAAGGATCGAGCAGGCAATCAACGTTCATTTTCCCCTCACCAATAACCAGGCCGAGTATGAAGCGGTGATAGTAGGCCTCCGCCTGGCCCTAGAGTTGGGAGTACAGGAAGTGGAGGTCTCGACGGACTCCATGGTGGTGGCCTGCCAGGTTAGGGGAGAGTTCGAGGTAAAAGAATTGACTCTTCATATATACTTGGAGAAGGTCAAGGGGCTCGTAGGTCAGTTTCGAATCTTCTCGATTTGTCACGTGCCGAGGGAAGAGAGTGTCACGGCGGACCTCCTAGCCAAGTTTGGTCCTAGGGCAGAGGGAACAGTGTCGGACCTCTTCAGGCCATCTATCGAATAGGGGGAGCTGATGGAGGTGGACCAGCGGGCATCATGGATGGACCCCTTCATCACCTTCCTGACATCTGGGAAGTTCCCAGAGGGGGACGTGGATAAGAGACGCTTCAGGTATAAATCTGCATATTATTCCTTACATGCAGTGGGACTGTACAGGAAAATACTCTCGAGGCTCCTAGCCCGGGGTGTAGCAGAAGAGGAGGTCCCAAGGGTTCAGGAGGAGATCCACTCGGGAGAGTGTGGCAGCCTCTCAGGAAGCCGAACCTTGGAGGGGAGAGTGTTGAGGCAAGGATACTTTTGGCCTACCCTCAGCAAGGATGCAGCGGAATTAGCGAAAAAGTGTTCCAAGTGCCAGTTGTTTGCACCTCTCTAGCTCCTACCAGCCCAAAGGCTTCGGTCCATCACAGAGACCTGGCCATTTGCAATATGGGGACTAGACTTGGTGGGTCCTTTCCCGCAAGCGAGTGGGCTGCTGCTGCAAAACTATATACGCAAAGGATGACGGCAAGTGTACCGTATCGAATGTAGTATAGGTTGTAAAAACCAAGGTCATATTAGACTCGGGGCGGTTGAATACTCTTACTTCAAGAAAATCTCTATTATTCTATCAATGATACTTTGGGGTTGGTTTTGCAAGAAAGAGAGATAACTTATTTTAAAAACTATGAATTACAAGACTAGAACTCAATCCTTGAATCACCTCGGAGATAAAAATAAAATGAAACAATAAATTTGCATTCTCTTACTAAAATAGCCTTGACCGTGGAGATTCCCAAAAATTATGAACGCACCTCGGTGAAAGAATTAATTTAGAGGTAAAAGAATTGACTTATATTATTCCTTGGATCATCTTGATCGAGTACTAATAGAAATTTAGTTACTCATTGAGATGGAGGAATCAAGGGAAATAAAAGAATACATGAGGAAGCAAGATACAAGTAAAAAAGTTAAGTTCAAAAACTGTTTTTTGATAATTTTTTTTTGTTTTATATTTTTGTATTTGATTTTTGCTTTAGGAAATTGAATTTAAACAAATGACAAAAAAACCGAAAGACAGAACATATTTTTTTTTGTAATTTGGATTTTATATTTTTGTATTTGATTTTTCAAAAATAAAATAAAATCTGAAGTGCAAAACTAAATAGCACATATAGATTAGTATATTTTTAGGGATTTTTCAAAATTTTAAAATTATAGAAAAACAAACCTCGACGCTAGCGCGGGAAACAATAAGTGATTTTTTAGGGTTTTAAAAATTTTGATGCTTGAACTTGATTAGGTGTCCCATTAGTAGTTTCATGCTGAATTTTCAAATTTTTCGGAGATGTTTAGATAGTGCAAATTGCATGAAATGTTTAGCGATTTTCTTATATGACTAGACTACCTAACCATCGCATGAGACATATTTTCTTATATCTTTATTATGATATTTCAAAGGCTTGTGTTTACCAAAATAATGTAAACTGAAAATAGATAGAGAATGTAAACACAAGACATCATGTTTGAATCAGCCAAATAATACATGTTCTAATGATTAATCCATAAACTATGTGATTGATGGAATTTTAGTATTCTATTATGACTTCAAATCACATAGTTGTCATAAAATATGAATAACATCATAAATGTTGTACCTAGCATAGATATATAAGCATAGACCAACACGAGATGCTAGGATGATGAGTTTGGATGCAATGTTAAACATAGGATTAATCATGTATTTTGTGAAAAATATTTCTCTTCATTATAAAGGCTATCATAATCAACAAAACAAGATCAATGCATTTCACATTTTAATTTTTAGCCTAAGCCCTTTAATAAATCATTTAAATCTATTAAAGAAATATCATTAGTCTTGACAATAATTTCAATTTACAATTTATAATTCAAGACATTTAAAAAGTAATGGATTTAGAAGGTAAAAATAAAAATGATAAGTAGATCACTAAAAAATGATATGACTTTTATTCAATTTTATTCAATTTGATTCATTTATGAATTATGGTTTAATTTATGAAAGTCATATTACAAGATATATAAAGTGATCATATCATGATGGTTTTAAGAAAAAAACAAAAGAAAATAAACAAAAAGAAAGTTTATGCACATCATGAAGTAGGGAAATGATATTTCATTTTAATTGATTTCTACTTCATGCAAATGAGGGGATACTAATGAATAAGAGATTTAGGTATCCAAAGAGGACCGGGTGTGACGGTTCCTTTGGGTACCCAAATACATTGTGTTTGCTTTTGGGGAGATAGTGATGAGTGGACCTTTTCTTTTGACATTAGAGCGTTATTCTTAAGAATGGGTCTCCATTCATACCTTGGATAAACATTATTTTTAGTTCTCAATTTTCCATAATCATTTACTTGAATATTTGGATAAAAGTGATTTTTGAAAGGAAATTTGTTTGCATTTAATTTTAGGTTGGGAGAAGCATGGTTTTGTAAATAATGATGATTTTGATTTTGATTTACAAATCCTTTATGTTCCTTACTCCCATTATTAAACTTTGTTATGATATTCATATTCTCATTCAACTTGTCTTTAGATATAGTTTGATATTGTGAATTTGTATTTACAATTTTCATAAGCAAGTTGATTTTTGATTTTAATTCATCATTCTTGATCTTTAAACTATGTCAAGCTTTATTATAATTGATTGTGCTATTTTTAAGAGTGGTAACAATTGAGTCAATATGTTTTTCATATTTATCCCTATACTCATCAAATGTTCCATCCATCTCTTTTATTTCAATTTCATAGTCCTTACACTTAGCACAATTAATTTTTAAAGATGAATTTTCTAAACATAATTTTTCATTTTGTTCTCTTATAAAAATAATTTCTTTTTCAAGTTCCTTAAATTTTTCTTTAATATCATTACAATCAAGACAAGATTTTGTATTTTCAATTGAAGTGACATGAGTAAAGCTAGATAAATCGGATTTTGATACTACTTTAACTTTTGCTTTTAAAATTTTATTTTCTAAGCGCAATAGTTTATTAGCATTCTTTAATTTCTTAATTTTGCGCTTAGTATTTTGTAACAATTGTAATGAAGAGATAGAAGTACAAAAGATAGAATTTGATTTCCTTACATTGCTTTTGGATGAGGGAGGATTTGAACATATTGTTCCTTTGTCTTCTTCTTGGCACTCCTCTTCCAAAAGTAAGATTTCTTCTTCTTTTTCTCTTGGTGTATTGTTCTCCTTTTCTATTTCAATATTCTCCATGACTTCGCTCTGAGACGGATCTTCTTGAATGATAATGGATGCTTGTACGTTCTTTTCCTCCTGTGTTTGTTCCATACCTGCGAGAGGAAGATCATACATTTCTTCAAGAAATTTCCATACTTTATAAGCACTAGAAAAGCAATACACAAATTTGAAAGCTTCATTTGAGAGACCACAAAATAGATAATGTTTAGCTTTTGCATCTAAATGAAGTTCCTTTTTATTTGATTCATCCACACGTCTTATTATTGCTAAGTTCCATACTTCGATATCTAAAGTTTTAATAAATTTTTCCATTAAAATTTTGCATCCTTTATAATTTGTTCCTTCAAACAAAGGTGGTTTATGTGATATTTCATCTTCACAGAAATTTGCCCCACTAGTTGAAGCGAGATCATGAGACGCCATTATTCCCGGTTGTTAAGACGATTGGAATATAACCGCTCTGATTCCACTTGTTGGATCGGTCGGCGCCCTTAGAGGGGGGGGGGGTGAATAAGGGTTTTCAAAAACTTTAGATTATATTTAAAAAACTTTGGAATATTGCAAGATTAATAAAGAGACATCAAGTAAAACAATAATAAAGAGATATGCTTTATTTATATCAAATAATGTTTTACAAAACTTGATTTCTATGACGCTAGAAATCGGAGGCGACTAATAAAAATTCTTTTTCGTTTTCTATACCCACTCGTATCCCCACGAACCGGTTGGCTTTAGCCGATCTCTCCCCAGATACGGCCTCAAGCCGCTCTAGCCAATCTATCCCCAGAAAGGCCTCGAGCACCCCCTAGACCTAGCCTAGATCTAGTCGCCAACACGAGGCGAATTTCAGCCCTAAGTCCTACCCCAGACCTAGTCGCCAACACGAGGCGATTTCTCTACCATTTACAGAAAAGATATGAAATGAAAAGACAATAATATAAAAACTCCCTCTATGTGGATCTCTTGGAGAAGTGGATGAAGGTCCGCAGAGTATGATCGTAGTTGATGCGGCCTTTCGTCACGATGATGACGCGTGTTGAAATTTTCTCTACGGATCTCCTTAAGGCTTTATGGAATTATGGGTGTATCGCTCTGAATCTTCCTCTCTCTGCTATGGCACGAAGCTCTAGAGTTTGGGATTGGAGGAGGATGAAGAATTCGGAGCCAAAGCATCCAATTTATAGCCTTCACGCTACCGCTGGCACTAGCCCGGATTAGGAATGATCTTGCGCGGCCGAATCTCCCATCCGTGGCAACAATTTGCTCTATGCCTCTTGTGCGCCATGCTACTGCCAGCGCTAGTAGCTACCGCCGGGTGCTAGCTCCTTCTAAAAATGCTGCCGGAATCGAGCTAATCAATGCTAGCACCGGGCGCTATCGCTACCGCCGGCGCTAGTGAGCTTGTTCAAATTTTGGCCTCAATTTTGGGGGCAGACATCATGAGTACTCCTTGAGTCATGTGGACTATGTTAACCTGCACACTTGAAAACACAAGATCAAATACACATAGGATTTGTTATTCTCAAACCTAGGAGATGCGGAAGACCGTGTTCCAGCACTTGGCTGGCCTTGGAAGGCTTCAATAAAGGATGGAGTGAGAGACTTCCCTAAGCCGGGGCGGTGTACAGGCACGTTTGCGACCTGGGGCTCGGCAAGCAGCGAGACGCCTGGCTCCGTTGGCCCAGGGTGCCGAACCCTAGAGTGATGATGTTTTGTTTTGGCGGGTGGGGAAAGCCCACAAGAGTAGGGACTCGCCTCTCCGGGATCGGGGTATGGGACCCTGCAAAAAGGAGTAATGCGAGTCAGCATCCAAAGAAGACAAATAGAGAGCATGACAAACAACGTACTGGGGCGTGAGGGTGAGGCTCACAATTCAATTGTCCTCACATCTGGTGGTAGATCAGCCACCCCGGGAGAGGCGGGGCGAGATCTCTTCGGAGACAGCTTGGTAAGGCTTTTATCAGCATGAAGGTTCTGCGAGCGAGAAAGCAAAGTTAAAATAGTACCATAATAACCATCGAATATTGTGGCAGAACCTGTGAGGAGAGCTCGTGGCGGGGAGGTGAGGACAAAGGCAATGACCCGTCCTCACTTGTCGACCGCAGAATGGTCTTCGCCTTCTTGGTCTGAGGCAGAGGCGGAGTAGGTTCCGGAGAGATCCAGGATGCGAGCACTGTAGCTTTGGACTTTTGGCCCGCCCGCGAGGCTTTAAGGCGAGCCAATATCTCTTCCTTCTTAGATAGCTTGAGTGGGACCATGGAGAGCAGCGAGATAGGAAAGAAGGAGAAAAAGGCTCACGTATCGGTCTGGGAGGATGATATTTATAGCTATGGGCATGGGGACCACCAAATGATTTTTGCCACGTCATCAAGGGGGTGGAGAACACCAGAGGTTGGACATTTCTTCGCGAGCCTAAGATAGACCTGCGAAGAGAGGGATCGTGTACAACCCCGGTGTCCGCTATGTGGAAAGCAGAGATAATTGAACAAATAAGAGAAAGAAGTAAAAGGGCGAGGAGCCAGGCGGTCGGGCGAGCCGGTCTCTCTCTGGTCACTCGCGGGAGGGCGAGCGGGCCAGGCCCTCGTCGGTCGCTCGCGGGAAGACGAGCGAGTTAAACCTCTTGGCTCGCGAGAGAGGTCCTCGTGGGCGACTCGCCTAGGAAGGGCTCATGATCGTTTTTACATAAAAAACCCTGGTGGTCTGCAGTTAGCCCCTCAGAACAGCGGAGCTTGGCTGTTAGCAGACCATTTTGGGTTGCATATAGCAAAAGCATAAGGCGAAATCCCGCTATTGGCAGACCAGATTTAAAAAACTATAAATAGACCTTGAATGGCACCTTGGGAGGCATTTTGATCTCAGCATTCTTAGCTTCCTTCTCCCTTGGTTATCTTGGATTACCTCTCGGGCTCTCTAAGGTGCCCAGTCTTAGCTTTGGCTTGGGAGGGAAAGCGCTCAAAGATCTTTCCAGTGTGTGGTGGGACCTCCTCGCTTCGACCAAGGTTTTGTCTTTAGTTCTGAGTCTCCGGTCGGTTCCTTCGGAGGAATCAGTAAGTGTTAGCTGCCCCTCTTCATTGAGGGCCCGAGCTCCACAAAGAGGCCAAGTCCTGGTTTCAACACTACGGACTATCGGATGTGATCCACAAGGTCCCACTATACCTCGATCCAGCTTAAGCATGTACTAGCAGTTTGCCTCCTCTCGACGCACGTAATCGAAAGGGACTCCAAGTCGCTGATTAGACGCTCATCATGCATCGAAATCCAGTTTGCTTGCGCAGAAGCCCTCTGACTTAATGCATCAGCGACAACATTTCCCTTCCCAGGAGTGTAGTGAATCTCAAAAGTGTAGTCCCCTAGGAACTCCACCAACCTTCTCAGTCGCATATTCAGCTTCTTCTGATCTAACATGTACTTCAGGCTCTTATGGTCCATAAAAATATCAATCTTCATGCCATATAAGTAATGCCGCCAAAGTTTAAGAGTGAATATCACGGTCGCTAACTCCAAGTCATGGACCAGATAATTTCTATCGTGCACTTTCAGCTGGAGAGAGCCATAAGCTATCACGTTTCCAAACTGAAGAAGAACGCAGCCTAAGCCACTCCTCGATGCGTCACTGTAAATCTCATACCTTTTATACCACTTAGCGAACATAAAATTGGCGCAGTGTTCAAACTGTTGGGTTTTCTAAATACCATTTCAAAAAATGATAAAACAGCATATCATATATGCGCAGCGGAATAAATAACTAGAACAACCCAAAGAGTTAAGGAACTTGCGATTTTATTGATTCAAGAAATAAAACAAAGTCCACATCACAATGCAGAAAATTTTACCTGAAAGGGATTTGAGTCGATACTCAAACTAAGGTGCTCCACACTGAGTCTGGTAGAACCGATCTTGAGTTGCGAGAACCAAAATGGATCGGCCCCTCTACAGAGATCCACACAAGTGCTGGAGAACCTCAATGTGTCGAACAAGGGATGAGCCGGAGAAGAAAAGCCCTTCAGCGTCCCCACGGATCGCTAGATCCGAGACAGAGGAGGTGGCAATTATCGGAAGAATAGAGAAGCCCTAATGGAACGCTTCCGCCGCAAATCTCTAAGAACACGAAAGGGTCGGGGCCGAAAAATAGTTTTTTACGCACGCAGCGAACCCTAAGATCGTGAACTAATATTGTTAAAATTTTTGAATTGAATCATTTAGGAGTAAGCAGGAGTTGCATCAACTGAGTTATAGCAAAACAACCACAATGCCACACAACAACACAAGAAACTTTATTTAAACACAAACTTCATTTACAGTGCGAGACATACATGGCGAGACATGATTCATTAGAATCACGAAGGAGAGAAGAACAAAACACACCAAAACAAATCTGGTGGCTAGACAAACTGAGACCGCACAGACCGCTCGACTCCAGAGGTCGCCCGGCTTGTCCTGAAACCGCGCGAACAGAAAACAGACAGATCACCTGCAGTGCAAGACCACCACCTCAGACCGCACGAACTGGAGCTTTATTGGAACGAAGAACTGAAGCTGTCGCCAGACCGCAACTCAGATCGCCTAACTGCTGAAGGTCGCTAGATCGCCGAGTTCGCTGCGAACAACACAAGAGCCAGATCGCTGACAAGCCGCTGCCGACATGATATCCAAGCCGTTGGGAAATTACCAAGGAAGGAGACCGCAACCTGCTGACTGCAAACCTGCGAACACAACAAACAGTCAACTCGCTTATGAGACCGCCCGACCTCAAGGTTGAGACCGCACGAATTAACCTAGGCTTAGCTCTTACAGTTCTCATTATATATGACGGGACATGCACCCCTATTTATAGGCGCGTAGACGGATGTCGACACCGCACAAACTGGGATAGAGTCACCACCCGTCAGATCGCCAGCGGTCTCATAAGGCAGACCGCGCGATCAGACCAATTGGACGACCATCCGTCCAAGACCGCAGAATAGCAGGCAGATCGCGCACAAGTCGCGCGAACACGAGACCGCGCACAAGCCGCGTGGACACAAGTGTACTCCTTCCTTAGACCACTAGGAGCAAACCAGAACCATCTGGCCGACTTCAGACAAGTCGCCAGATCGCCAAGCACAAACCGCCCGGACAGACGGTCACATAAGAACAGACCGCCCGGTCTTCCAACAAAGAAGACATGCCAACCAGCAGACTAACCCAGGAACAGACCGCAGCTATCAAGAACAGACCGGAAGAACCAGCAGACCGCCAGAACAGACTGGCAGAGCCAAACCAGCAGAATACAAACACAGACCACGCGGTCTCGGCGGTCACCAAAAAACAGACCGCCCGGTCACCTCCACCTCACTTCAAAATTTCAACACTCCCCCTTGAAGTGGGAAGTGGAGACTAGCCCGAGTAAACTCTGCAACCGTGTAAACGGTCCCTTCTCCAGCGGCTTTGTGAAGATGTCCGCGACATTGTCCGCACTCCGAACATGCTCGACCATAAGAGATCCTCCCAACACCTTTTCACGAATGAAATGGTGCTCAATCTCAATATGCTTGGTACTCGCGTGACAGACTGGATTATTAACCAGCTTGAGAGCACTCTCATTGTCCCCACGTAGCATAGTGGGACCTCGAACCTCCTCATGAACGTCCTCCACCAACCTCCTGAGCCAAACGGCATCCTGAGCTGCCAAGGCCGAAGCCTTGTATTCCGCTTCTGTGGTAGATACGGACATCGAGTCCTGCTTTTTACTGCACCATGAAATAGCTGTGGGGCCCGTCATAAGGACAAAACCAGACGTTGATCTCCGATCATCCACGTCTATCCCGTAATCAGCATCCATGTATCCATGCAACTCCAAGCATGACCCTCTCCTAAATAGGAGACCCAAATCAGAGGTCGACTTCACATATTTCAGAATTCTTTTTGCCTCCAGAAGGTGAGGCTTCCGTGGTTCCGCCATGTACCGACTCACTTTGCCAACTGCATAAGCAATATCAGGCCTCATGATGGTCAAGTAAATCAAGCTTCCAACCAGAGTACAGAACACCAACGGATCAGATAGAACTCTTCCCTCATCCTTCCGAAGTTTATGATGTTGTTCCAGAGGTATAGAGCTGCTCTTCCCTTCTTCCATGCCGAATCGTTGAACGATCCGCTCCGCATACCCTTCCTGAGAAACGAGCACTCCGCTCTCCCGCCTCTGGACCTCGAGTCTAAGGAAATGGTGAAGCTCCCCTAGATTCTTCATCTCGAACCGGATAGCAAGCTCAGCTCTCTGCCTTGCTACCTCCTCCTTAGAGTTCCCGGTGACAATCATGTCATCCACATACAACAGCACAATAACCCGAAGCCCCCCCTCCTTCTTGACGAACAAGCTAGCATCAGAGTCTGAAGCAAAGAACCCGCAGAATAAAAGATATTCCGCGATCTTTCCATACCACGCCCGAGGCGCTTGCTTCAAACCATATAGGGCATTCTTCAGTTTGCAGACGTAGTCCGGACAATCCTCCGAGATGAAACTCGGCGTATGGATCATGAAGATATCCTTGTCAATCTCTCCGTATACGAAAGCATTCTTCACTTTGAGCTGCCAAATCTCCCATCCACAAGATGCCGCCAAAGAAATAACAAATCGGACTGAAGTCATCTTTGCCACTGGACTAAACTTCTCATCATAATCTTCACCATACTGCTGTGAGAACCCGCAAGCTACAAGGCGAGCCTTGTATCGCTCGATCATACCATCAGCTTTCTCCTTGAGTTTATAAACCCATTTGCATGTCACAGGGGTAATGCCCTTGGGCCTGGGAACTAGAGACCAAGTCTCATTCTTCTTGAGAGCATCCATCTCCTCTTGCATAGCAATATACCACTACTTCACGCCTTTGGCTTTCTCAAAGCTCGGCGGCTCCCTCTCATCCAAGGGACCAACAAAGAAACAAGAGACGAAGCTCACCATGTTTCCTCCTGTGTATCGATCTGGTGGCTTGATAGTCCTCTTCGAACTCCTAAGAGGTTGCTCCTGACTAACCACCTCTTCAGCTGCTTCTTCTGTGCTAGCTCCTCTTCCAGATGAACTTGGAGCATCGCTCCCCTGCTTCCAGAACCTGAAGCCTCCATCTCAGAGCTTGACACAACAGGAGCTCCTGGTGAAACAGGCAACCCACTTGAAGATCTTCCGCAGCCTTCCCTTCTTTATCAACCTTGTTCTCCGGCAGTTCAACTCCTGAACTCCCTTTGTAGGAAGTCACCTCATCGAACACCACATCCCGAGATACAAAGGATCTTCGAGTCTCAGGATCCATGCATCTCCATCCCTTCTTCCGCTCATCATATCCAACAAAGACTAGCTTCCTTGCTTTCGCATCTAGCTTTGTCCAAAGAGCATCAAGAATATGCACATAATAGGTTCACCCGCACACCCTAAGGTGTGCAACACTCGGCTTCTCCTTGAACATCAGTTCATGAGGGGTCTTCATGTTGATAGGACTTAGAGGCATCCTGTTGATGACGTAAGCCGCACAAGACATTCCCTCTGCCCAGAAGGACTTTGGGATACTCTTGGCATGAAGCCAGCATTTGCAGGTTTCTGTCAGATGACAGATCTTCCTCTCCACAACGCCATTTTGCTGTGGAGTATGGGCACAAGTGAGCTCTCTCCGAACGTCGTGTTTCCTGCAAATACTTGAGAACTCACCAGAGGTGAACTCCCCACCATTGTCAGTTCTCAATTTTTCACCCGCAGGCTTAACCGACCTTCCACCAGCTCCTTGAACTCCACAAACTTCGCAAAGGCTTCCGACTTCTCTTTCATAAAATACACCCAGACATATCTGGTGTAATCGTCAATCAACACCAACATATATCTATTGCCTTCAAGGCTTGGGGTGACAGTCGGTCCCATCAAATCACCGTGAATGCACTCCAACGGCGCTTTGCATCTTGTTTGTGATGTATCAAATGGAAGTCGATGAGACTTACCAAACTGACATCCCGCACAAACATGACCGTCTCCATAGGAGGACAAGCTAGGCAAGCCCTTGAAAAGGCCCCTTACCACCATAGCCTTCAATTTGTCCATGCCTGCATGCCCCAACCTTTCATTCCAGATAGCCGCGCTATCATTGGTCTTCATTTTATCAACATAGGTACTTGTCGATAACACGAACAAGTCCTTCACCCTCTTTCCAACATGGATAACATCTCCCTTTATCTCCGGTTGAGTTTTAAGAAACTTCACTTCTGTTGGGTCAAACAGAACGTGATAACCGGCATCGACCGCAATGATCACAGAGAAGAGATTCTTCTTCATACCAGGGACGTGATAAACACTCCTCAAGGTGAGTGGACCCTTATCACTGCTCAGAGAGACAACTCCTTCTTGTTCGACAGCATGAACAGAATTATCAGCCGTAATGATAGCATCGTTACCTGAGTAAGGCGCCAAAGAAGAGAACTTTGATTCATCCCCGGTGAGATGATGTCCACACCCTGAATCAACAATCCAATCCTCTTCAAAGTTGATGGCAGCCAAGGCCTTGGGCATAGCCGTCATATTAGCCGCAAAGGCTCCTTCCCATCCAGCTTCATACTTTGGCTTCTCCTTCTCCGCTGCATGTCCCGGCTGAAGATTAACCTGGCAATCCTTCTTGAAGTGGCCGGTCATATTGCACATGAAGCACCTTGGTCCATCTCCCTTCTTCTTCCCATCAAACTTAGGAGCATAACCCCTATCCTGTTGACCTGAAGTAGAGGGTCCACCATAACCCGGCTTCTTCTTCTCCCACTTCTTCTTCTTCTTCTTCCCAGAGAACAACACAATACTATCTGCCCCAGAGATAGAAGTCCCCGCCATCTGTCTTGCCAAACTTTCTTGCGAAGCAAGTAAGTTCTCTAGCTCAAATAGAGATGGTTGATTTGCCCAACCCTGAACTGAAGTCACAAAGGCAAGATACTCCTTCCGCAACCCGCGGATGATATGCCTCTTCAGTTTTGCCTCTGAGATGGGCTCATCAGGGCCCAATGCAGAAATATCTGCTGTGAGGTTCTTCGTTTTGAGAAAGAAGGTAGAAATAGAAAGATCACCTTGAGAGGCTTTCTCCAACTCATTTTCAAGAAACTGTAGTCGAGCTATATTTTTCTTATTGAACAACCCGTCCAAAGACATCCAGATCTCAGCAGCAGATTTACATCCAATGATGTGATCAAATAGCTCTGGTGAGATAGCCCTCTTGAGAGTGAACTCTGCCTTAGCATTAGTCCTCCTCCAAAGTCTCACCTCTGCCATATTATCTCCTGCTAGAAACACCTCTTGTGTGTCTTCTCCTCCAACTATCTCCCAAAGATCCTCGCCAAGTAGGTAACTCTCCATACATGACATCCATTTCTTATAGTTAGTCGATGTAAGGAGTTCAATACCAACCCCTCTTGCGTATCCACCTTCCATGGCAATCTATGTGGTCCCTTCTTCACAATGACGATGGCAACTCAAGTTGATCACTGCTTATCCACTCCAACAACCTCCCTCTGATACCATGTTAAAATTTTTGAATTGAATCATTTAGGAGTAAGCAGGAGTTGCATCAACTGAGTTATAGCCAAACAACCACAATGCCACACAGCAACACAAGAAACTTTATTGAAACACAAACTTCATTTACAGTGCACACCAAAAAAAAATCTGGCGGCTAGACAAACTGAGGCCGCACAGACCGCTCGACTCCAGAGGTCGCCCGACTTGTCCTGAGACCGTGCGAAAAGAAAACAGACAGACCGCCTGTACTGCAAGAACGCCACCTCAGACCGCACGAACTGGAGCTTTATTGGAACGAAGAACTGAAGTTGTCGCCAGACCGCAACTCAGATCGCCTAACCGCTAAAGGTCGCCTGATCGCTGAGTTCGCTGCGAACAGCACAAGAGCCAGATCGCAGACAAGCTGCTGCCGACCTAATATCCAAGCCGCTGGGAAATTACCAAGGAAGGAGACCGCAACCTGCTGACCGCAAACTGCGAACACAACAAACAATCAACTCGCTTCCGAGACCGCCCGACCTCAAGGTTGAGACCGCACGAATTAACCCAGGCTTAACTCTTACAGTTCTCGTTATATGTGACGGGCCATGCACCCCGATTTATAGGTGGGTAGACGGATGTCGTCACCACACAAACCAGGATACAGTCACCACCCGTCAGATCGCCAGCGGTCTCATAAGGCAGATCGTGCGATCAGACCACTTGGACGACCATCCGTCCAAGACCGCAGAACAGCAGGCAGATCGCGCACAATTCGCGCGAACATGAGACCGCGCACAAGCCGCGCGAACACAAGTGTACCCCTTCCTTAGACCACCAGGAGCAAACTAGAACCATCTGGCTGACTTCAGACAAGTCGCCAGATCGCCAAGCACAAACTTCCCGGACAGACGGTCACATAAGAACAGACCGCCCGGTATTCCAATAAAGAAGATATGCCAACCAGCAGACTAACCCGGGAACAGACCGCAGCTATCATGAACAGACCGGCAAAACCAGCAGTCTGCCAGAATAGACCGGCAGAATACAAACACATACCGCGTGGTCTCAGCGGTCACCCAAAAACAGACCGCCCGGTCACCTCCACTTCACTTCAAAATTTCAACAAATATAGGATGTCTGCATTCGACGAAATCAAGAGGCCTGCGTTCGACGAACTCAAAGCAGCCTGCGTTCGACGAACTCAAGAGGCCTGCGTTCGACGAACTCAAGAGGCCTGCATTCGACGAACTCGAAGCAGCTTGCGTTCGACGAACTCAAGAGGCATGCATTCGACGAACTTGAAGCAGCCTTCGTTTGACGAACTCAAGAGGCCTGCATTCGACAAACTCGAAGCAGCCTGCGTTCGACGAACTCATGAGGCCTGTGTTCAACGAACTCAAGAGGCCAGCGTTCGACGAACTCAAGAGGCCTGCGTTCGACAAACTCGAAGCAGCCTCCGTTTGACGAGCTCAAGAGGCCTGCGTTCGACGAATGTGCTACAGTAGCCCCCTAGCCGTCTCAGCGGTCGATGAAAGCGATAAACTAGCCCCTCTCTATCCCAACGGTCGACGAACGCCTGATTTCACGAGAAATCTCAAGATTTAATTTCTCGAGAAATCCCTGGAAATCAATATCTCGAGAAATCCCAAGGAATTGATTTCTCGAGAAATCCCAATACAGGAATATTATTTCTCGAGAAATACCAAACCTTAAAAAATGACTTCTCGAGAAATCCAAGCCAACTCAATTCTCCCTCCAATTTCTCCAAGCACTTTTATGTGTGACCCTATAAGCTCATATTGCATTGGCAGTAAGACTAACTGTTGATTGCTTTGAGATCACCTCAGAAACTCCAACAGTCTCCCACTTGATCACAAAGTGTCAACAAAAGTCTCACAAACAATGAGCGACATCTAGCAATACATAATTGCTACCCAAGCAATAAGAGTTCATAACTCAACAAGCCTGTCATGACCAATGTATTAGTGTTGTCATGTCCCTTTGTCCTTTACATCTGGATAAAACTAGAGGCATGGACCGTGTCACCCTCATAATTGTTCAATCCTAGTTTCCTGATCTAGAACAGACTCACAAAAAGGTGAGCTCAATATCATATATTGACTCAACCAAGCATGTCCATGCATTTTTCAGTCTCATGCCATCAAGGGGCCCATGGATGTAACTCATTCATAAAGGAGGACAAATCCCATTTCTGCTCACACACAAACATCCAAATGATTCATAACATACCCAACAACCACCCTTATCGTCAACCTTTCTCAAGAGAAGACTTTAGATGGCATCAAAGTACGCTCTTCCTCACCTGATGAATGCTGTGACATCAGGTCAAAAGACCACAAACACTATTGTCACTTGAGACCTACTTGTGACACGTTCATATAACAATCCACAAAGTAGTCTCACAGTGGGTCTGTCCAGTACAACTTGTTCCTAACAAGTACCCATGTGATGACTTGATATCACAATATCATGACCTGTGAGAACCGGTCATCAGTCAACGCACATGCTAGTCTTATTGTCTCATCATCGCCCTAATTTCTAGGATGATACCTCGACCAGGGACCATTTAAGAATGAAGCTTCAATTAAACATAGGCCCTCACATTCAAGTCACGTACTTGAATTCCTATGGAAGAAAACATTCTAAGGGCATTCATTATGTTAATTAGTCTATCATATAGAAACAGTTTACATAATAAAAGAACTTGCCATAAATGTAAAATGAAACACCATAGTACATATCACAATTCATCAAATGAATAAACAACCAACAAACATACAATCCACAAGGCTCCCACTAAAGAAGATCATTCAGGTATCTAATACCCATTGATCTAACATGACCATCATGCTTCCTTTGCGCAAGAGGCTTTGTTAGTGGATCCGCTATGTTTTCTTCAGTTGGTACTCTGCAAATGCTCACATCTCCTCGATCGACAATATCTCAAATAAGACGGAACCTCCGAAGTATGTGCTTGGAGCGCTGATGAAATCTAGGTTCCTTAGCTTGAGCAATTGCACCGTTGTTGTCACAGTAGAGAACTACGGGATCAACAATGCTAGGGACTACATCTAGCTCGCCGATGAAATTCCTAATCCACATAGCCTCCTTTGCTGCATTTGCGGCAGCGATATAATCGGCCTCAGTCATAGAATCGGCAACTGTCTCTTGCTTGGAACTCTTCCAGCTCACAACTCCTCCATTAAGGAAAAATACAAAACCTGATTGGGACTTTGAATCGTCCTTATCAGTTTGGAAGCTAGCATCTGTGTAACCACTTACAACGAGCTCTTCCTCTCCACCATACACCAAGAACGTATCCTTAGTCCTTCTCAAGTACTTTAGGATATTCTTGACTGTAATCCAGTGACTCTCACCAGGATCAGACTGATATCTACTAGTCATGCTTAAAGCATAAGAGACATCGGGTCGAGTACACAACATTGCATATATGAATGATCCAATTGCCGAGGCATATGGAATCAACTTCATGCGGTCCTTATCATCCAAAGATTTAGTACACTGGTCCTTAGAGAGACTCACACCATGTGACATGGGTAAGAATCCTTTCTTGGACTCAAGCATGTTGAACCATTTCAACACCTTGTCAATGTATGTACTCTGGGTCAAACCCAGCAACTTCTTCGATCTATCTCTATAGATCTTAATACCAAGTATGTAAGTCGCTTCACCCAAGTCCTTCATAGAAAAGAAGTCCCCTAGCCTATTCTTAACAGCTTGCAGGGTCAGAATGTCATTCCCGATCAGCAGTATGTCATCTACATATAATATCAGGAAAACGACAATGCTCCCACTAATCTTCTTGTAAACACAAGGCTCATCTTCGTTTTTGATGAAACCAAACTCTTTGATCTTCTCATTAAAATGCAAATTCCAACTTCAAGAAGCTTGTTTCAATCCATAAATGAATCGATTCAACTTGCATATTTTTGTGGCTTCACTTGGAGATACAAAACCCTCGGGTTGTGTAATATACACTTCCTCAATGAGGTTTCCATTAAGTAAAGCCATTTTGACATCCATTTGCCAGATCTCGTAGTCATAATACGCAGCAATAGCAAGTAGAATTCTGATGGACTTGACCATGGCTATAAGGGAAAAGGTCTCATCATAGTCAACACTAAGAATTTGCCTGAAACATTTAGCCACCATCCATCCTTTGAATGTCTGTACATTCCCATCCATGTCGGTCTTCTTCTTGAAGACCCACTTGTTGGAACATGGTCTTCCGCATCTCCTAGGTTTGAGAATAACAAATCTTATGTGTATTTGATCTTGTGTGTTCAAGTGTGCGGGTTAGCATAGTCCACATGACTCAAGGAGTACTCATGATGTATGCCCCCAAAATTGAGGCCAAAATTCAAAGAGGCTCACTAGCGCCGGCGGTAGCGATAGCGCCCGGCGCTAGCATTGATCTGCGCGATTCCGGCATCGTTTTTAGAAGGAGCTAGCGCCCGGCATTAGCTACTAGTGCTGGCGGTAGCATGGCGCACAAGAGGCATGGAGCAATTTGTTGCCACGGATTGAAGATCTTGCCGCGCAAAACATTTCCTAATCCGGGCTAGCGCCGGCGGTAGCGCTTGGGCTATAAAAGGACCCCCTCTCCTCTTGTTTTCATACACCAATTGCATACACCTCAGAGAGAGAGTACTAGAATTCCAGAGGCCTATCTTGGCCGAAATTTGAGGTCCCTGCGAAGCTCTGCCAACTTCTGAAGGAGGATTCCATCACGCCGAAGCCAAACGAAGGCCGCTTCGACAAACGCTGATTCTACAGCGGATCTTCGCCTCCATATTCAGAAGTTCATCTTAAGGGAAGTTTTTATTATTTTATTTATCTTTCTTTGTAAACGGTTGTGAAATCGCCTCGTGTTGGCGACTAGGTTTGGGGTAGGACTTAGGGCTGAAATTCGCCTCGTGTTGGCGACTAGATCTAGGCTAGGTCTAGGGGGTGCTCGAGGCCTTTCTGGGGATAGATTGGCTAGAGCGGCTTGAGGTCGTATCTGGGGAGAGATCGGCTAAAGCCAACCGGTTCGTGGGGATACGAGTCGGTATAGAAAACGAAAAAGAGTTTTTATTATTCGCCTCCGATCTCTAGCGCCAATGAGATCAAGTTTTGTAAAACTTATTTAATATCAATAAAGCTTGTCTCTCTTTTTGTTTCACTTGACTTCTTGTTTTATTAATGCAATATTCCAAAGTTTTCTAAATAAAATATAAAGTTTTTGAAAACCCTTATTCACCCCCCCTCTAAGCGTGCCGACCGATCCAATAAGTGGTATCAGAGCGGTTTTATTCCAATCGGCTTAACAACCGGGAATAATGGCGTCTCATGATCTCGCTTCTACTAGTGGGGGAGATTTTTGTGAAGAGGAAAAATCACTTACACCACCTTTATTTGAAGGGACAAATTATAAAGGATGGAAAATCTTAATTGAAAAATTTATTAAAACTTTAGACATCGAAGTATGGAACTTAGCAATTATAAGACGAGCGGATGAATCGAATAAAAAAGAACGTCAGCTAAATGCCAAAGCCAAACACTATTTATTTTGTGCACTGTCTAATGAAATTTTCAAATTCATATATTGCTTTTCTAGTGCATACAAAATATGGCGCTTTCTTGAAGAAATGTATGATCTTCCTCTCGCAGGTATGGAACAAACACAGGAGGAAAAGAACGTACAAGCATCCATTATCATTCAAGAAGATCTCTCTCGGAGCGAAGCCATGGAGAATATTGAAATTGAAAAGGAGAACAATACACCAAGAGAAAAAGGAGAAGAAATCTTACTTTTGGAAGAGGAGTGCCAAGAAGAAGACAAAGGAACAATATGTTCAAATCCTCCCTCATCCAAAAGCAATGTAAGGAAATCAAATTCTATCTTTTGTACTTCTATCTATTCATTACAATTGTTACAAAATACTAAGCGCAAAATTAAGAAATTAAAAAATGCTAATAAACATTTGCGCTTAGAAAATAAAAATTTAAAGGCAAAAATTAATGAAGAATCAAATTTATCTAGTTCTACACATTGCTCCTTAGTAGAAAACACGACAACTTGTGTAGAATATAATGAATTAAAAAAAAAGCACAAGAAACTTGAAAAGGATTTTATTTTAGTAAAAGAACAAAATGAAAAATTATGTTTAGAAAATTCATCTTTGATAAATGATTGTGCTAAGTGTAAAGAATATAAAATTGAAATAAAAGAGATGGATGAAACATTTGATGAATATAGAAACAACTATCAAGATCATATTGATTCAATTGTTTCCATTCTTAAAAATAGCACAATAAATTATAATAAAGCTAGACGTAATTTAATGATTAAAAATAATGAATTAAAAACTAAAATCAACTTGCTTAAGGAAATCATAAAGAAAAACTCTCAAAACATACAATCTCAAGATAATGCAAAATCCAAATGCAAGTTGAATATGATTTCTTATAAGTTGAACAAGCCAAGCAATAGAACTAACAAACCTCAAAAGATTGAAAATGAAATTCCAAAATACAATCATTACTATCATTTACAACATCAATCTTCTCCCAACATAAAATTAAATGCTCACAAATTTCCTATGAACAACACTTTTAATAATCATTACAATCATAATCATCAATATAAAGATAATCTCAATGGAAATTTGATGAATAAGAATAACATTAAACCAAGGTTTGAATGGAGGCCTAAAATTAAAAATGAAACATTCACTTCACATGAAAGGACTCATTCATCTTTGTCTTCACAAAAATCATCACGATACATTTGGGTACCCAAAGGACCCATCACTCAAGGTCCTCTTTGGATACCTAAATCTCTTATCCATTAGGTATCATCAATTGCATGAAGTAGAATCCTTTTAAAATGAAATATACAAAGTTCTACTTCATGATATGCCTTCATGTCTTTTAATTTTTCTTATTTTTCTTTTTTCTTTACACTATCATGTCATGGTCATCCTATACAATATTGAAAATATGATTTTATCTCTTAAAAGCTTAATATGGTTTTATAAAACAAATTGATCAAAATTCAAAATCATATTTTGATGACCTATCTTTTATTATTATATTCATTGCTTCTAAATATCTTATATTATCCATATGAATCAAACTCTAAATTTGCTATAAGATATTTCAAATTAAATCCGGTTACTAGATTTTTAGCCTTCACCAACAAGTGGATAAAATTCTGAATTTGCTATGAGATATTTATCTAAATTAAAAAGAAAAACACATAAGACATATTGAAAGATTAATTGTCATAAATATTGATGCCATACGCACCACCATGATCTATTGATATCTTTTTCATATCAAGAATCATCTATCACATTTTATATAATGACAATTGGTATTATAATTGCTTACTATGGTTGGTATATTATGTGTGTATTGTGATTTATTTCTAGTTTAGACCTTTGAATCATTTTGATATCAAATCAAATAGAATTGTCACTCCATTCTAGGTCTCTAAGTTGAAACACAATCAAAACTTGGTATAACATTAATCTCAAATTTATCATTCTAACATTGCCACCTAAAGAATATTTGTGTCTATGTTAGGCTTTGTTTGTTTACCAAGATATACAGGCTGGGTATTCTCATCTAGGGCTTATCCATAGTATGATTGTGCATGAACATTATTGTTAATCTCTAAAATCATGCATATTTGATTTGTTCAAACATGATATCTTGGGTTTTCATTTCCTATTTTTTTTAAGTTATAAGCACAAGTCTCTAGAAAAGTCAAAATGAAAACATAAGTAAATATATCTCATGCAATGATTATTTTGTCAAGTATATAAGAAATCTCTAACGTTTCATGCAATTTGGACCATCCAAAACATCTCCTAAAAATCTGCAACTTCAGCATGGAACTACTATTAGGACACCTAATCAAGTTCAAGTATCAAAATTTTCAAAACCCTAAAAAATCACTTACTGTTTCAAGAGAAGTATCCAACTGATGGACATAACAAGTACAGTTAATGCTAGACTTAATAGCAAACTGGGCTTGGGTGCCTCATCAAGTGAGCCACACCTAGTTAAGAAGAATATTTTATCTACACCCATAAAATTTATATCTGCTAAGGGCAAAGAGGCTACTGAATCCAATAAAGATATTTCAAGCAAGAATATTAAGAATAAGAGAATTCAGAAGAATTCGTCGAACGAAGCTCGACAAAAAGATTCAAATTTGTCGAACGAGGATCGATGAAAACTGAGAACAGACTTTCAGTATAGTTATAATATGGACGGCGCTCGACAAAAACATGCACATTCGTCGAACGGCGGTCGACGAATTTACCCAAATTTGTCGAACAGATATTATACAGAAAGTTCTAAGAATTCTAATTCTAAATATACTAAAAATCCTTTTACTGAGTGGGTAATACCTCCAAGGAGATTCCACCCACAAGGCTATAAGGATTAGCCTGAAATGACCTTTATTTCTGAATATTGTAGACAAACAAATGGACCCAAGGTAGTCTGGGTCAAAAACAACTAGTTTATTTTTCTGTCATTGCAGGTACACAGCTATCCAAAAATAAATGAAAATGGTATTTGGATAGTGGCTGCTCAAAGCATATGACAGGAAACAAGACCAACCTTAACAACTACAAGGCAAAGCTTAGAACAAAGGTTGTATTTGGAGACTCCAACTGTGGACAAACCAAAGGCTATGGAAAAGTCAAGGTTGGAGAAGTCACCTTCAAAGAGGTAGCTTATGTCAAGGGACTGAAGCACAACCTCATCAGCATAAGTCAATTATGTGATGAAGGGTATCAGGTAACCTTTAATAAATTGAATTGCCTTATTAAATCTACTAATAATATTACTGTTTTATCAGGTATTAGGCAAGGTAATATATATTTAGTTAATTTCAATTCATCTACTTCAGAAGTTTGTTTATTTAGTGATGGAAGCAAATCTAGTGAACTTTGGCATAAGAGGCTAAGACATGTAAACCTTAGGACCATTGCTAAACTATCTAAGGACAATCTTGTTAGAGGATTACCCTCAGGATCATACAAGAAAGAAGGTCTTTGTAGGGCATGTCAATTAGGTAAGCAAACTAAGAATTGTTTTAAATCATTATCTAAAAGTGATTCACCTAGAATCTTATATTTGCTACATATGGACCTTTTTGGACCTATAGCAACAAAGAGTTTAGGAGGGAAGTCTTACACTCTAGTTATTGTAGATGATTTCTCTAGATTCACTTGGGTGTTCTTTTTGAGAGAAAAGTCATATAACTTTAAAGTTCTTACAGACTTTCTTAAGAGCATACAGATTGACTACTCTACTGTAGTTGCATTGATCAGAAGTGATCATGGTACTGAGTTTGAGTCTCTTCTTATGCAAGAATTTTGTGAGATGGAAGGTATCAGGCATTGTTTCTCAGCTCCTAGAACTCCTCAACAAAATGGGGTAGTTGAAAGGAAAAATAGAACTCTAATTGAGTCAGCAAGAACATTGCTTGCAGATGCTAATCTGTCCCTATCCTTTTGGGCAGAGGCTGTTAGCACAACAAATTATGTTCTGAATAGAAGTTTGATACATAAACTTAAGGGAAAGACTCCTTATGAATTACTTAAAGGGAATAAACCTAAAGTTAACTATTTTAGAACATTTGGCTGTAGATGTTATATTCACAATAATGATAAGAAATACCTTAGGAAATTTGAACCAAAATCAGATGAAGGAATTTTCTTAGGATATTCTCAAATCAGTAAAGCATATAGGATTTATAATAAATCCACTCTTAAAATAGAAGAATCTATGCATGTCTCTTTTGATGAAACTAACATGTTTTACAAGGAGAAGATTCCTTCTACCATAGAAAATTTGTAGGTACCTATATTATGTGAGCAGCTAGATCAATTAGCTCTACATAAAGAAGGAATTCTGAATCTTGAACAGCAGAATGAAGAAGAGAGTGAAGAAGAAAATTTCCCTGTTTTTGCTGAAAATTCAGAACAGACAACAGCAGATCACTCTTCACAAGAAATAGCAGCTGAACAAATTCCCCAAGTGGATATAATTGCTGAACCAACTCTTACTGTTGACCCCATCACAGTTAGAGATCACCCAATTTCACAAGTAATTGGATATATTTCAGCAGGTGTTCAAACAAGGCATCAACTACACCAAAATCAGATGCATACTTGTTTCCTATCACAAGTTGAACCTCGAACAATAAAAGATGCAGAACAAGATCCAAATTGGATTCTTGCAATGCAAGAGGAGCTCAACCAGTTTGAAAGGAACAAGGTTTGGGATTTGGTTCCAAGACCAAGGAATTATCCAGTGATTGGAACCAAATGGGTCTATAGGAACAAGCTTGATGCAGAGGGAAATATTGTGAGAAACAAAGCAAGGCTAGTAGCTCAAGGATACTCACAGGAAGAAGAGATAGACTATGATCAGACATTTGCCCCAGTTGCAAGGCTAGAAGCAATCAGGATCTTCCTTGCATTTGCTGCATACAGAGGATTCAAAGTCTATCAAATGGATGTAAAGAGTGCATTCCTAAATGGAGAAATCAACGAAGAAGTTTATGTGGAACAACCACCAGGTTTTATCTCTCCAACTCAACCCTCTTTTGTATTTAAGCTTAAGAAAGCTCTCCATGGTCTCAAACAAGCTCCTAGAGCATGGTATGAGACTTTAGCTAGTTTTCTTTTGGAAAAAAATTTCTGTAGAGGCATAGTAGACAAAACCTTATTTTACAAAGTACATAAGAATCAAACTTTACTAGTTCAAATATATGTAGATGACATTATCATTGGATCTACTGATTCAAATTTGTGCAAAAGATTTTCCAATCTAATGCAATCAAGATTTGAAATGAGTAGTATGGGTGAGTTATCATACTTCCTTGGTCTCCAAGTGAAGCAAACTTCAAATGGAATCTTCATATCCCAATCTAAGTATGCTAAGGAATTAGTGAAAAGATTTGGTATGTCTGATTCTTCAACCATGAAAACACCCATGCCCTCAAATGATGTTATTGTTAATGATGAAATAGGGAAACCTGTTGATTCAAAAGTATACAGAGCAATTGTTGGCTCACTACTTTATTTAACAGCTAGTAGACCTGACATAATGTTTGCTACCTGTATTTGTGCTAGATTTCATGTCAACCCCAAAGAATCTCACTTAATTTTATTAAAAAGGATTTTGAGATATATAAAAGGTTGCCCTAATCTAGGACTTTGGTATCCAACAACATCTGAATTTGAATTAACTGGATTCTCAGATTCAGATTATGTTGGATGCAGAGTAGACAGGAAAAGCACATCAGGAACTTGTCAATTTCTTGGTGATAGGCTTGTGTTTTGGTTTTGTAAAAAGCAGACATCTGTGTCTACATCAACAGCTGAAGTTGATTATATGGCTGCTG
This sequence comes from Dactylorhiza incarnata, assembly GCA_033032865.1. Taxonomy (NCBI): domain Eukaryota; kingdom Viridiplantae; phylum Streptophyta; class Magnoliopsida; order Asparagales; family Orchidaceae; genus Dactylorhiza; species Dactylorhiza incarnata. The sequence continues at coordinate 8,574,438 of JAWHQI010000009.1, read as the reverse complement.
GCAGTTGCTGCTCATAGATGTTGTGGATATAAAATCAACTTCTAGACTATGATATCAACTTAAATAAATCAACTATATTTTGTGAAAATACAAGTGCAATATCTATAGCACAAAATCTAGTTCTCCACAGTAGGACTAAACACATAGAGATAAGGCACCACTTGCTTAGGGATAATGTGGATAAAAATAAATTTTGCCTATAGTTCATTTCTACTGATTTACAAAGAGCTGACATTTTCACCAAGCCCTTGGATGAAAAGAAGCACATCTTCTTTATAAATCAACTAGGAATGATAGATGAGATTCAATATGTTAAAAATTAATATTTCTATTTATCCCCAAAATTCGTCGAACGGAGGACGACGAATTTGAACCATTTGTCGAATGGCGGTCGACAAACCTGTTCACTTCAGAATCGATAAAGACAATTTCATTTGTCGAACGGTGGTCGACGAAAATGATATCATTGTCGAATGCTGTCTGACGGAGACCTAATGTCTTTTCGACTACTGTTTTTATTAGGTTTTTGCAAAACCCCGCTCCACAAATGTGCCCCCTTCTCCGGTCTATATAATATCTTTTTCTATTTTGTAATAGATTGCGCCTACAGAAATCGTTTCCCTCCAGTTCCTCTCTGCACTTGATCTTTCTATCTTGCAGGTACAAATGGCGATTTCTCAAGCCGCGCTATATTCGATGAAGTTCAATGCTGGGTTTGACATCGACATGGAATCTTTCACTCAATCTGATCAAATCTTCAAGGATATTCTTCAACTATTTGAAGAGCAGCAGTTAAAGAAGCTAATGAGCATGAGGATAAAGCTGCACCTAGCAGAAATCAAGGAATGGTGTTATACAGCTAAGCAGGAAGATGAAAGTCTGACAGGAACTATCTCAGTACACCAGGTCTCTCTTACCCCTACTATTTTAACTGAAGTTTTTGGTTTTGTTAATGGTGATGATGAAATAGAGCTCAACTCTGTTGAAACTGGTGAAGCACTGATTAAATGGGTCATTCCACTGGAAACCCTAATCACCTGCTTAAGAAGAACTTATCTATGGAATATAAGTTTCTCTCTGATATAGTTGGCAAAGTGTTGTTAGGGAAAACAATAGGACATGATTATATTAATAGGCACCAATTTATGTTGATGGTGGCCATAATGGAAAAGAAGAAAGTGAACTGGGGATCAATCCTTTTTGCATTGATTAAGAAGAAGATTTCAAAGGACAATGTCTGCTTTGGAAGGATTATAGGAATTGTTTTGCAGGAAAGACATCAAGACCTTATGGTCTCTCCCAAGGTGACCATTAATGCTAGCAAGAAGCTGACCTCAGCTCTCTTTGCTAAATGGGACATGGTGTTTATCAAGAAGAACACAGGAGCAGTTACAAAGAAGAAAACTTTTGAAGGCACAAAGACTGATCCAATCACTCCCTCACCCCTTCTAGAAGCTTCTTCTCCTCCTCCTATTGTTTCTTCTCCTCCTCTCCCATCTCCACCTCAAAATATTTCCCCTGCACAATCTCCACCTCCAAACTCTCCCACACCCAATGATGACATTCCATCCTCATCTACCCTTCTAACCTCTCATACTTCTCCACCTCCATCTCCAATGAATGATGACCATCATTCACCCATTCATCACTCTTGCCCCATTCATTCTGACATCCCTCAACAACATGCAAATGTTACAAACATTTTTGTGCCAACCACCTCTCCATCCACTTCTCAACCATCTTCATCTCAACAACCTGAAATGTTATTTTTACATTTGCAATCTGTTGCAGATCAAATTCTTGACTATATTCTTCCCAAGATTGATCAAATCCTGGATGCAAAACTTGCTCCTGTCCATCATATTCTTTCTTCTCTTGACTCTGCATTGGATGCAAAAATTGCTCCAATTCTTCAAGCAATCTCTGAACTATCTTCTACTATATCTTCAATTCCTTCTTCTATCTCTGTCCCTTCTTCTAGGGGCCTAGATTCAGGTCTTTCTGAAGCTAGGCAGGGGGAGATGCCTTCTAAAGAAGTTCCAGAAGCTCAAATGTCAGAGGCTACAATTCTTTTTGAGGATACAGTTTTTATTAGAGATATAGATACAGTTTTTGCTGAAGAGGATACTGAAGAAACAGTTCAAACTTCTGATGTAGATATATTTGAAGAAGCTCCAGAAGTACCAATCATAGAAAAGTTAAATAATATCTATATCCATCCCTCCCTAGATATTATTTCCTTATTGTCTAAGTTCAATCTTGTTTCCTCAGTTCTGCCAAAACATCATAATTATTCAGGAGCAACTGTTCCTTATACTGCTCCAATTGTCAAAGTTCTGTTGAAGTGGATCATTAGCAGTTTTGCAGTTCAAAGAGCAGCTCCAGCCCTTGTTCTAGTTCAAGTTCAAAGTCTTGTAGATGAATCAGTTAAAATTTCAGAACAAATTATCAATAATTTTGAATTCCCAACTTTTGTCTTTGATGAATCACCAATTCCAGACTTTGATGAAATCTGGAGAGCAGAAGATGAAGCTTATGAAGCTGAAGAGCAAAGAATCAAAGCTCTTAAATTGGTTAATGATTTATATGATAATCCAATTCCCTCTTCTGACTCTGATGAAGAAGATAATGATAGTGACTCTGATGACACATTATCAAGGAAAAGAAAGAAAAGAAAAGCAAAGTGAAAGGCTGTTCCCAAGCCTCCAAATCCTGAGAATGATGTCCCCTATTATGTTCATCATAACATTACTCTTGACAAAGATACACCTCATTGGATGAAATTCTCAAGGAATGAGAATAAAAGAAGAAAGAGGATGAGGAAGACTGGTTACTATTCTGGCAAGCCTGTCAAATATAACCATCCTCCTCCTCCTCCAGCAGGATCAGCAGGCTCAGCAAGACCTTCTTCTACTTCTCAGAAGCCCAGCTCTCAGCACTCAAGAAAATCTGGTAGTTCCAGTGGATCTCAAGTATCAGGATCAGCTAATATTTCTTCTTCTAAGAAATCAGCAGTTTCTTCACAAGAAAGTCCAGTCATTGTTTCACCTCAAATATCTTCAGAATACAAACTTCATATTTATGATGGATCTTTTCACAAGATCAGAAATCCTCAAAGTGATCTTCAAGATCAAGTTGATAATTCAGAATATGTTCCTTATCTTCTAGATCCTGAAGAGGAAAGATTATCTTAAATGGCAAGACTCAAAGAAACAATTGCTTATGCCCAGATTATCAAAGAAAAATCAGAAGGTAAAGATTTCACAAACATTTCTACCATGTCTGATTACAGAAGGAAAGAGCTTGACAAGTACAATTCCAAAGAATTATTCAATGCTGAAGAATATCTTGAAAAGCACCCAGGAGTTTTTGTCCCTCATGTTAAATCTCAAACTATACTGGGAGTTCAAGATCTCTACATAAGCAAGAAGAAGTCTGAAGATCCAAACAGGATAATCATCTTCAAACCTCCATCAATGAAGTAAAAGAGGTTAAGACTTATTTATTTTTGTTGTTGTTAAACATTTTGATTGTAATGAACTCAGAGCACTAGTCTTATTCAATCTGTTGAAATGAATTTTTTATTCTGTCAGATACAAATATTTTATGCTCTGCTGTTTATATTTTCTATAGTATTTATTTGATTAATTGTCAAATAGTATCCTAACCCAAATAGGGGGAGATTGTTGGAACAACCATATTACTATTTTGGGCTAGGATCACTATGTTTTAACTAAGGATCAAGTTGACCCCATTTTATAGCTTAAGGGTCAAGTCTTTAGGCTGATTGATTAGCTAGAACTTAAGGAATATTTAAGTTCCCAGCATTCGACAAATGGCGAGTGGCGTTCGATGAATGTCTAGCTCGTTCGACAAATTCTTCTCAGCAGAGTGACGAATTATAGCCAGTTCCAGCGCTCGACATTCTCTGAGCAGCGTTCGACAAATGGCAAGCAGCGTTCGACGAATTCCAGCCAGAGCTCGACAAATTCTATATGAAAGCTCAGTTCGACAAATACAAGTCCAGATCATCTATCTCAGTTATTTTGTCAACTCTCTGAACACAGATCGACGAACTTAACGGATCTATTCAAGTTCTTTTTGGACATAATCAGTCAGTTTAGTAAGGATATCTTATTCATTTATTATATTCTTTTATTCCTTCTATTCCAAGACAAGAATAGCCGTTGACATTTAATGCTACGACATCTTTCACATCAAAGGAATCAAAAAGGACCTGCCAAAATCGTTTTGGTGGCTGTTACAATTTCAAGAAGGATTTAAGCCAGAATAATATATTCCTTAAAGACAGATGATTTGAATTTCAAATTAGAAATCCATCACAGAAGAAAGCATATAAAAAAACAGTCGTATACTCCCTCAGATATATAGATCTTATATAGTTATTCAAAAAATCTCTCAGACATACAGTTCTGTAGAACAACAAGAATACAGAAGGAATAGAGAAAGAAGAAGAAGAAGAATATACACACAGAGAACATATACTTTCAGTCTTCTTCTTCCTAAAAGCAGCATCTTCATCTCTCTGAGAACAACATTCATTCTCTCAGATCTGCTGCAAGTTCAAATCTTCCAAAGAGCAACAACAATCTGAAGATTTACTTCTTCCAGATAAATCTGCTACAGAAAAGTTCTATTTTAGAGAAAGCTTCATCCTCAAGTTGTCAACAACTTCAAACAGACAGGGGGAGCTTTCATCCTCAACACCTTTTGTCTTCTCTCAGAAATATTGACAGAGAAGAACACTCTAAACCTTCTTACCTTATCTTGTACTGGGTTAATTCTCCCTCCAAAAGTTTACACAGTGGTGGCAAGACACCTTATCAAAAAATCCTTGTGGGGTTTTTAAGCACCTTATCAAAAGCTTATTGGTGTGTGGACACCTTAGCAAAAAAACCCTGGTCTTGAGCACCTTATCAAAAGCTCTGTGGTGTGTGGACACCTTATCAAAAACTCCTAGTGGATGTCCTACCAGCTGTGGTAGAAGAGTAGACGTACCCAGATTTATTGGGGAACTACTATAATTCCTTGTGTCTTCTGTGCTTGTGTATTTCTGTTTTGTTTCTGTGCTGTGTGCTATTTTATTTATTCAAATTCTATAACACACTTTGCATTACACATATATATATACATTAATATTTTAATTCCGCTTTAAAAAAAAGTAATAAAAATTTTTAATACTCTATTCACCCCCCCTCTAGAGTAAGTTAATATCTAACCTCCACTTTCAAAATATTAAATTATGCATAATTGTTTACATTTTCCTAAGAGCGTATTTATATATTATTTCTACTCAAAATACGAATCACGGTGAATATTCTGGTCACGCGTAGGGAGAAAATAGAATGAGCGCTGAGATTGGCATTGCCCAAGTTCGGAGCTCAGGACAAACTCCAAAGTAATCCATCAATGTCGGTGACAATAAGCTCACCCGTTCGCACTCTCTCCACGACACTAGTTTGGTTCAATGCGCGAATCAGTAGGACTTTAGGATAGAGATGAGGCTTGGATTAAGGAAGGGAATAAAAAGATAAACATGTGGGCTTAAAGAACCTAAACCCAAATGAGCTAGCATAAAAACCTAACCACGAAGCAACAAAGAAAGCGCAGGCGCACCACACCCCCAGACTTGAACTTGAAAACATGGGTGTGTGCACTGCCTACTCCCAATACAAACATTCGCAGATAATTTTCAATTAAGACTCTTTCACAATTTTGTTCATTATTCTTTTCACAATTTTTTTTCAACAATTATTTTTTTCTAGCAAGTTTACAATGGAGCACAACCACACATCCACAGAGATGAGCACCACATCAACACCCCAATATAAAAAATAAGAAAACAACTAAAGCTCAGCTTTGGGTATGCGACTAGGATCGACTTTTTGGCTTTGCTGGAGAAGCAGTGGAGCTGAATCAAAAGACGGGGTAGGCACAAAGGGGCTAGCGATGATCATAGCGTTAGGAATGGTACAAAAGCTCAACCTGGCCAAAATGATGGCCTACATCACACTCGCGCACTAGAACTAACTTGAAACCAATGCTTCAAGAGTCACATGGGGCAAGTTCTGAGCCACCGAAAAAGACAATCCTTCCTCCTGACTCGAGCAATATGAATCTAGCAAACGTCTACACACTTCCCTACGCTATTGTTTGATTCACACCGGATTCACCACTTTTGAGTATAATAAACAATATTTACCCAAATAGAAAAATATAAAACTATAAGCATAAGGAAAAATTAATTCTACATGAATTTCTATGTGAGACGCGAGTACTCGACTAGAGCACTATAGGAGTCAACATTTTACTCTGTCTCACAATACTAAGCCAGAACAATAATTTTTCCAACTTGCACAAAATAAATAAGTTAAACTCGGGACACGCCAACAGCTAATTGTACACGCTCAAGTGGGTGCTGTGGTGTGCAAAGAATATGAATAAAACATCGTAAATAAAAGCTTTTAGCATGCTATGTAATAGTTCACGTGAGTGGGTACATACAATGACTCAACCCAAGACATAAACTAAACAATCCAACACAATATATGACTATGAAATTCAAAATAAAGCTAAGGGAAGAGAGTACCCAATGCTCAACAAGTGAGCATACCAGAAGACGTGTGTAAGACAATATCAAGCCACCACCTCCTCCATCAGAAAGAGTACCTGCATGGGTGAGCTCCGCCAAAAACAAAAGAAAATATACAAAATAAAATGAAATACAACTAACTAAACTAAACTAGATGAAATAAAAATGCAGGAAAAATAAGATAACGACTGGGTTATTGTCTTCCCAGCACGACTTATTCAGAACTTTAAGAGTTCTAGCTAATGGGAGTATGAAAAAGTAAATGAACAGGTAACTGTTCTAATATGCGTGTCGGTAGCGGTTACCGATATGGCAACAAAACGGCTACTTCCCTAACTAAATATAAATAATACCTGCTCGTCACAGCTTGAGGTAACAGAAAGTAAGAAGTGGAGGAGGTGTCATAACCCGCATTTTCTCAGTAATTAGGGATATCAGAGTAAGAGAAAATGCGCGTCATGATGCCACGTCATGCAGGAGACAACTACAGACGCTCAGGCAGGAACCTAACTCTCATTTAATACAAAACAAGTTTACATGATGATTCATTACTTGAAATCACTTATTAAGTTTGGGGTAAGAACTGTGTCTCTCAGTTCGTGGATCAACTAGTCCACAGAAGAAAGTATATATGTATTTCCAGTGGAAAAAATACTTGGTTGAGTTCAATTAATGTCATATATACACATGAACAAAAATTGGCATAAAGAGATGATATGCATTTATCTAGGCTTAGTATAAGTATAGAAAATACCTTTAGGTGACTTTAAAGATGAGCATTTCATTTATAAACGATGCAATGAGGATGAATGGAAAAATCATTTTATAACTATAATGCACCTAGGCATAAATCATTCCCAGAGAGCAAGACACGCGAGATCGAAAAGTAGTGGAAATAACTAGCAAGAAAGCTACAATGTATTAAAAAGAGGCACAATGGGCGTCAACAACCTGACACCAACTCATTGGCTTCAAACTAGCATGTCTGAACACAAGAAAAAAACTAACTACCACTACCTCGCAGCAGCGGGGTAAGACAGCAGCTACAACTCCCAAGGTCTTCGAGAAACACCTCTAACCGCTATGACTCTGAACCCGAGGCATTCAATAAAACAAGAATGCCTCAGCAAGGAAAGTACAAGTGGCAGAAAAATAAAGATGTTCTGTAAACAAGGTAATAATAAGGCAAAAGGGGTACCAACCCAAGACAAACTTACAGAAAAGGAGCCCCAAAAACATTGAGCTAAACAACGCATAGAGTGCATAATTTCCTTTAGAAAAATAGGCAAATTCATTAATCTTGTTAATTCCATTAAAGAGACTGATCAGCTCAAATTAAACGGGTGGCGGTCCTTTATCCTCTGCCTACCCAAAAACCGGCCCATGGGACCACATGCCAAGCCTGCTATTCATGTCCCTTAAAAAGGTCACTGTGCAAGGCTCAAATAATTCCCCACTACCCCAAACATAGCCCACAGGACCACAGGCAATGCCTGCTGTTCATGTCCTTTATAATGGCCACCGTGCAAGGCTAAAGGCAGTAGATCTCATTGATTAATTTTAATTATCACACGAGATTTAGCCCGAGAAACAACACCGGAAAACCCTAAGAACAGGGTCATAAATGAAGAAAACGGCCCAAAACTTTGATCAAAAGGTTCAAGGATTTCTCGAGTAAAAGTCTGTATTTCTCGAGAAGAAGTCTGTATTTCCTGAGAAGAAGTCTGTATTTCCTGAGAAGAAGTCTGTATTTCCTGAGAAGAAGTCTGTATTTCCTAAGAAGCAGTCATGATTTCTCGAGAAGCAGTAAATATTTCTCGAGAAGCAGTCAGGATTTCTCGAGAAGCAGTCAGGATTTCTCGAGAAGCATAAAGGATTTCTCGAGAAGCAGTCAGGATTTCTTTAGAAGCAGTAAGGATTTCTCGAGAAGCAGTCAGGATTTCTCGAGAAGCAGTAAGGATTTCTCGAGAAGCAGTCAGGATTTCTCGAGAAGCAGTAAGGATTTCTCGAGAAGCAGTCAGGATTTCTCGAGAAGCAGTAAGGATTTCTCGAGAAGCAGTCATGATTTCTCGAGAAGCAGTTATGATTTCTCGAGAAGTAGTAAGGATTTCTAGAGAAGCAGTCAGGATTTCTCGAGAAGAACTCTGAATTTCTTGAGAAGAAGCAAAAAACAGAATTTTTTGAGTAAAAACAGATTATTTTCTTTACAGCAATTTAACAGTTATGTATATAAGAGGAAGTTAGACGAATCATGGGAGAACAATAAGGAGGTTATAGGCTTTGCCTAGCAAAGCAAAAATTACTTGAATTACGTGTTAGACCGTACATGACAACCAATCAACTAAAGGATGAACATTCCAACAAAAGATAGAAGAAAAAAAGGATGCCACTTGCCTTAAACCTTCCAAACTCAAATTTCTCCGCTCCAAAAGCTATGGATCGGCCAAGAACTCACCCGAGCACAAAAACCTGAAACTTTCCGGGCCAAAAAGAGGAGTTCGGTCACTACCTTGACTTCAAAAATCCCTAGAAACAGGAAACTCTTCCACTAAAACAAAGATCTCGCCGAGAGCTTTCCGATTCTACTCTCCGTTTACAATTCCATCCACTACAGCTCTCGAATCATCGGCCGGAAGAAGTTCCCGTCACGCCTCTACTGCTCACGCACGAAATCTGGTTCGGCTCTTTGGAGAAGAAGAAGAAGAATAGGGTTCTTTGGAATTTTGGTATTTATATAAAACCCTAATGCCATGTTTAAATAATTTAATAACTCTCCCATTCTATTTAAACTACGAGGGCGACTAAATCACCTCAGATTTTCACAAAATTCGCTCCTAAACTGAAAAACGGCGCTACGAATCCAACGGTGAAGTCCGAATTCAATTCCGACGAGCCAAACTCAAGATCAAAATTTCGAAAGCTGAAATCTCAATAATTACTCAAAATACCCCCGAGTTTTCCCTTTAACTCGAAATAACGCAAAATCTTGCACGCGCGACCAAAATTAAGTACATTAACTAAGCTAAGGCCAAAAACTAATCCTGACCAGTTGACTTAACGCCCTTACGACAAAATTATGTCACAACGGGCATGCAAATAATTAATGAAAATCTAGGGGCGTTACAGAAAAAAGGAAGTTTCATCCCAAAACTTGAAATCCAACGATCACGAAAAGTACAAAAAATCCAAAGATTACCAGACGGAAGGTTTACCCGAAATCTAGGAGAAGAGACCAGGGTGAGTCTCTCTCATGGAAGACTCCAGGTCCCAAGTTGCGCTATCGATGCCCTGATTTCTCCAAAGAACTTTAATTATCGGGATCGTCTTCTTCTGCAACACCTGCTCCCGAGTCTCCAAAATTCGGATAGGCTCTTCAACTTAGAAAAGATTGGGTTGCAATTGGGGCACCGAATAGAGAACAAGTCGATCACTATGCAAACACTTCCTCAACTGGCTCACGTGAAACACATCGTGAACATCTGGGAAAGAAGCAGTCAAATATAGTCTATAAGCTGACGCTCTGATGCGCTCAACAACCTGGAAAGGTCCCACATACCGGGGATCCAACTTATGGTTCCTTCCAAATCTCTTAATGCCCGGCATCGGAGAAACTTCAAGAACACCAAGTCCCCAACAACGACCTCCAGATCCACCCTTCTCCGATAAGCATACTTCTCATACCGCTCCTGAGCAATGTGAAGCTTCTCACGGATATGAGTCACAGCAACGTTCATCTCTTCCAAAGCTTCTGGGCCTAACAACGGACTCTCACCAACTTTGGCCCAAATTAAGGGAGTTCGGCAATGCCTCCCATACAGAGCCTCAAAGGGGGCCATTTGCAAGCTCTCATGATAACAGTTATTATGAGCAAATTCCATCAGACCAAGACGCTTATCCCAAGATCCACCATGATCTAAGATATAGCACCTGATCATATCTTTCAAAATTTCATTTACTCTCTCCGTCTGACCATTTATCTGAGGGTGGTAAGCGATAGAGTATGTAAGGTCAGTGCCCAAAGCTCCCTGCAAACTTTGCCAGAAATGAAACATATACCTGGAATCCCGGTCCGACACAATGCTCACGGGCACACCATGCAATCTGATGACTTCATTCAAATAACGTTCTGCTATTTTCTCCATAGAATAACCGATCTTAAATGGCACAAAGTGAGCAACCTTTGTCAATCTGTCCACTATGACCCATACTGAATCATGTCCTCCGGGGGATCTCGGTAAACCAGTAATGAAGTCCATTGAAATACTCTCCCACTTCCAACTTGGAATATCCAAAGGGTTCAGTTTACCTCCAGGCCTCTTATGATCTGCTTTTACGCTCTGGCACGTAAAACATTCTAAAACATATTTAGCTATATCATTCTTCATACCTGACAACCAAACGATCTGCTTCAGGTCTTTGTACATTTTCGTGGAACATGGATGATAAGAAACACTTGAGTCATGCGCTTCACTACAGATCTTTGTTTGAATATCTTCCAACGCTGGAATACAATATCTACCTCGATACTTCAAGGTATCTTTATCATCAATTGAAAAGTCTGGTAATTCCCCTTTCAAAGTCCTATTCTGGAGATGCTGCTAGTCAGGATCTTCCTTCTGATGCAGTCTTGTAAGGGTAATCCAAAAAGGCTCTTCAACTCCTAAACTCGAAGGTGCGATACTACTACCGACTGAGATATACATCAACATAAACACCTCCACTAAGGACTGCACAGATAGGTTGAAGACATGCGCGGTCTTTCTACTCAGGGCATCGACCACCACATTAGGCTTTCCCGGGTGATAGAGTATGTCAACTTCATAATCCGCAACATACTCTAACCATCTACGCTGGCACAAATTCAGTTCTTTCTGGGTGAAGACATACTTCAGACTCTTGTGATCCATAAAAATCTTGCATGACACTCCATAAAGAAGGTGTCTCCAAAGCTTTAAGGCATAAATCACTGCCGCAAATTCTATGCAATGCATAGGGTAATTCCTTTCATGAACTTTCAGTTGTCTTGACCCATAAGCGATCACTTTTCCTTCTTGCATCAAAACACACCCCAACCCAACTTGAGATGCATCTACATAAACCATATACTCTACTCCCTCGATCGGAAGGCCAAGACAGGAGCACTGTACAAATGCCTCTTTAATTCCTGGAAGGCCTCTTCACAGGAATCACTCCAAACAAAAGCTGCATTCTTCTGGGTAAGCTTAGTCAGAGGTGCTGACAGCACCGAGAATCCTTGAACAAACCGCCTATAGTAACCTGCCAACCCTAAGAAACTCCTTATCTCCTTAGGCATTGTAGGCATCTTCCAATCCAACACGGCAGAAATCTTAGCTGGATCTACAGTAATTCCATCCTTGGTCACTACATGACCCAGAAAGGACACCTGAGGAAGCCAGAACTCACACTTACTCAGCTTCGCATACAACTTGTGCTCTCTTAGAGTAGAAAATACTAAGCGCAAATGCATAGCATGCTCCTCAGCACTTCTGGAATACACCAACACATCGTCGATGAAAACTACTACAAAATGATCCAGAAAAATCTTTGAACACGTGTTTCATCATGTCCGTAAATGCAGAGGGTGCATTGTCAAACCAAATGACATTACCAGGAATTAAAAATGACCATAACGGGAATGAAAGGCAGTCCAAGGGACGTCCGACTCACGGATCCTCAACTGATGGTAACCTGATCTAAGATCAATCTTTGAAAATACTGAACTACCACGCAACAGATCAAACAAATCATCGATTCGTGATAATGGGTATCTGTTCTTGATGGTTACCTTATTCAACTCCCTATAGTCTATGCACAACCTCATAGAACCATACTTCTTTTTCACGAACAACGCTGTAGCACCCCAGGGCGAAGAACTTGGTCTATTAAATCCACATTGCAACAATTCGTCTAACTAGGTACGCAACTCTTCTAGCTCACGTGGGGCCATACGGTACGGTGCCTTAGCAATAAGATGAGTACCAGGCTCAAGATCAATAATGAACACCACGTCTCTAACAGGTGGAAGACCAGGAAGACTAACAGGGAAGACATCAGGAAACTCCCGCACCACCGGAACACCCTCGATACACGACGAATCACTAACAGTTTCTAACACAGAAAAAAGGTAAGCTAAGCAACCGGAATTTAGCAGTTTCTGAGCACATACCACATAAAGTATCTGGGAACTCTGGCACAGAGATCCAAAAATGCTCACGGGATGACCGTTGTCCATCACAAAGTCCAGACGCTTTTCCTTGCATCGGATGACGGCATCATAACTGGACAACCAGTCCATTCTCAATATCACGTCAAAGTCTTCTAGGTCCAACACCTTGAGATCAGCAAATGCCTAGAAATCTCCTAAGAGGATGGGGCATCTCCGGATGCGTTGGTTCGAGGATACCAAATCACTGGAAGGAAACTTAATGAGGAATGATTTGTCGCCCATCTCAGGGGTCAAACGATGCCGCTCAACGAAAGTCCTAGCCACGAATGAATGGGTAGCACCAAAATCGAATAGAACACACGCCCAATGACTCTTTGACTTAAATCTCCATATAAGTGTGAAAAAAACTAGTCTAATGCAACGAAACTAAAATCAAAACTTAATAGCTAGCTTGAAGTCTAACCTGAGATCACTTTGGTTGAGGACTGCGCTTGCTCTTGGGTTAACACGTTCTGCTTTCCTCTTCCTTTGTCTTGATGCTGCTGCGGCGGCAAGGATTGAAGTGTAACTTGTTTCAATGGGGGTTGGAATCGCGGGCATTGAAACTTCATGTGCCCTTTCTATCAGCACTGGAAGCAGACTTTCTCCTTGGTCCAACACTGGGCCGCATCAGGAATCTTCTGCTTGCATAACAGGCAAAGCACCTCTCCTTTCGGAGCACTTTGGATTGCCAGCACTCGCTGCTGCTTCTGAACTCCCTTTCTCTTGAATCACTAGCTATTCTGATGGGTATATCTGTAGCGGTCCAACGAAGAAAGGCGGGTACTGGAGAAACTGATCAGAAATTGAAGGAGCGTAAAAATGGGAAGAGTATGGCATAATACAAATATCTGGTTCATCATCCTCCTCCATCTGGCGTTGGAACGCGACGCAATCCTTCAGAGCGTGATTTGTGCTTCGACAAAACAAACATTTAAGATCAATCCTTGATCTCGAAAGAGGTGGGATATTATATGTGGTTGGTGTTCGTGGTGGAGGCACGTCGTTATGATAATCAGGCTGATCGTATGTGGAACTATATGATATTGATTCCCTATAAGCAGAGTCGTAAGAATCATAGTCACAGATTCCCATATGACATTGTTCAGTACGATGACTGGATGCCCCGCACCATCTTGCATTGCAAGTATGCAAACATATTATTGTGGGGTGATTCACCAAATAAATATAATCTTTGCAAGAATTAACTACACACAAGCCACTAAAATGAGAACCCTACTTTGTAAATTTTGAAATAAAAATGGAGTAAATAAAATAAAAAAAAGGGCTAAATAAAATGAAAACAAGAAAAATAGAAAAATACAAAGCGTGCAAATACAAATGTAAGAACTTCTTTCTCTTTTCGCTCTCACAAGAAACTCACACGACTGTGTTGCCCGACAACGACGCCAAAAAATTGATGCAAAGAACTAGCACACCGTTATATGCAGTAGCAAGATTGCGGCATGAAATGGCAGTGTACCGATCGTTCAAGTAATATAAATTGGATGTGATTCCCAAGTATCGATCTCGAAGGAACACAGTAAGGTGGAGTTTACTTTTGAGGAAGGACTTGATATTGAAGTCCTTTCGGGCGGATGGACTGCAGACAGATTGGATAGGTTTGTGGAAAACAAATAAACTAAACTAAATTAACACTACTATGCACTGCTTCGCTGGGCAGATGGAAACTATGCAGGCCGCTATGCACTGCTTCACAAGGTGGTTGGACGAGTAGGAAAGCGGATGAGGTGAGTGTAACTGCGGAAAAATATGAGGGTCGTTAGCAACTCTTGGCTAGGCAGATGGATTACACGGGCCGTTAGCACCGCTTCGCTGCGCGGATGGACAAGAAGGCTTTCAGATGGAGTGAGTCGCACCGGCGGAATAAGGGTCACAAGCACCTCATCAACGAGCACGCCACTAGCAATTTCTAGTGCGGAAACACCGAACACTCATACTCAAATCACCACAAAAGCACACCTCAAGCACTCATAAAGCATGAAAAAATATCATAATATATAATCAAGAAGTTCAATAAATATTGAGTGCAACATCATCAACATAAAGAGAAACTAACTACAATCATAAGGAGGAAAGAAGAAAGAGCTAGAAATACAACCTAATCCAAAGGCATGTCAGGATTCACGGTAGGAGTCACCGGGTTGTCAATCCGTGTCCTAGCTCGGTCCACAACTGTGTCTGGGGTCTAGAGAAGCTGTCACCTCACTCCAATATACCCATCTTCACTATCTCACGATCCGGCCGCCACAAAATATGTATACTCCTTCCTCCGTGATGAGAGTAGGGCTAGGATCTCTCCCTTCAAGTGCTTGGATGATGTGATGTGGCCTCGGGTGAAAGGGGGAGGAATAACCTTCAAAAATAGAGCTTTCCGCGCTGATGACGGAAGAAATTCGCAAGAAGCCAGTTGGGAATGACCTAAAAGTCGCAAACAGCATTTATATATAAGCGTGGGATAAAATAGTGGCACATGACCAGTGGTCATGCATGAAGAAATGGGACTGATCGTGAGCGGACAACCTGTAGCAGTGGCGCGTGACCAGTGGTCGTGCAAGAAGGAATCCAGTGATCGTGTGAACCGCTCGGGAGAAAAATGGGGGAATGCGCACGACCAATGGTCATGCGCCTGATCGGGCGTTAACAAAAATGCACGAGCAGTGGCCTTTTAGGTTAAAAATGGCCCAAACTAACTATGAGCGTCCACACAACCACTGTACCTGCAGGAAAACAGCCAGGACCACTGGTAGAAACAAACATCCCAAGCATTCACATGAATAATTAAGAGTATAAAAATTGCGGAATAAATGGGAAGTACAAACTATACTAGAATGGGCGTCAACAACCTGACACCAACCCATTGGCTTCAAACTAGCATGTCTGAACACAATAAAAAAACTAACTACCACTACCTAGCAGCAGCGGGGTAAGACAACAGCTACAACTCCCAAGGTATTCGAGCTGCACCTCTAACCACTACGACTCTGAACCCGAGGCATTCAATAAAACAAAAACGCCTCAGCAATGAAAGTACAAGTGGTAGAAATATAAAGATGTTCTGTGAAACAAGGTAATAATGAGGCAAAAGGGGTACCAACCCAAGACAAACTTACCGAAAAGGAGCCCCAAAAACATATAGCTAAACAACGCACTGAGTGCACAATTTCCTTTAGAAATAGGCAAATTCATTAATCTTGTTAATTCCATTAAAGAGACTGATCAGCTCAAATTAAATGGGTGGCAGTCCTTTATCCTCTGCCTACCCAAAAACCAGCCCACGGGACCACATGCCAAGCCTGTTGTTCATGTCCCTTAAAAAGGCCACCGTGCAAAGCTCAAATAATTCCCCACTGCCCCCAAACACAGCCCACAGGACCACAGGCCATGCCTGTTGTTCATGTCCTTTATATTATCCACAGTGCAAGGCTAAAGGTAGTAGATCTCATTGATTAATTTTAATTATCACACGAGACTTAGCCTGAGAAACCACACCAGAAAACCCTAAGAACAGGGTCATAAATGAAGAAAACGGCCCAAAACTTTGATCAGAAGGTTCAAGGATTTCTCGAGTAAAAGTCTGTATTTCTCAAGAAGAAGTCTGTATTTCCTAAGAAGAAGTCTGTATTTCCTGAGAAGAAGTCTATATTTCCTGAGAAGAAGTCTGTATTTCCTGAGAAGAAGTCTATATTCCCTGAGAAGCAGTCGGGATTTCTCGAGAAGCAGTCAGGATTTCTCGAGAAGCAGTCAGGATTTCTCGAGAAGCAGTAAAGATTTCTCGAGAAGCAGTAAGGATTTCTTGAGAAGGAGTCAGGATTTCTCGAGAAGCAGTCAGGATTTCTCGAGAAGCAGTCAGGATTTCTCGAGAAGCAGTAAGGATTTCTCGAGAAGCAGTCAGGATTTCTCCAGAAGTAGTCAGGATTTCTCGAGAAGCAGTCGGGATTTCTCGAGAAGAAGTAAGGATTTCTCGAGAAGCAGTCAGGGTTTCTCGAGACAAACTCTGAATTTCTTGAGAAGAAGCAAAAAAAACGAATTTTTTGAGTAAAAATAGATGATTTTCTTGACAGCTATTTAATAGTTAAGTACATAAGAGGAAGTAAGACGAATCAGGGGAGAACAATAAGGAGGTTATAGGCTTTGCCTAGCAAAGCAAAAATCACTTGAATTACGTGCTAGATCGCACATGACAACAAATCAACTCAAGGATTAACATTCCAAAAAAGGAGAAAAGAAAAATGGATGCCACTTGCCTTAAACCTTCCAAACTCGAATTTCTCTGCTCCAAAAGCTATGGATCGGCCAAGAACTCACCCGAGCACAAAAACCTGAAACTTTTCGGGCCAAAAAGAGGAGTTAGGTCACTATCTTGACTCCAAAAATCCCTAGAAACAGGAAACTCTTACCACTAAAATGAAGATCTCGCTGAGAGATTTTCGATTCTACTCTCCGTTTACGATTCCATCCACTACAGCTCTCGAATCATCGGCCGGAAGAAGTTCCCGTCACACCTCTCCTACTCACACACGAAATCTGGTTCGGCTCTTTGGAGAATTAGAAGAATAGGGTTCTTTGGAATTTTGGTATTTATATAAAACCCTAATGCCATGTTTAAATAATTTAATAACTCTTCCATTCTATTTAAACTACGATGGAGACTAAATCACCTCGGATTTTCCTGAAATTCGCACCTAAACTGAAAAACGGCGCTACGAATCCAACGGCGATGTCAAAATTCAATTTCGACGAGCCAAACTCGAGATCAAAAATCTCAAAGCTGAAATCTCAATAATTACTCAAAATATCCCCAAGTTTTCCCTTTAACTCGAAATAACGCGAAATCTCACACGCGCGACCAAAATTAAGTACATTAACTAAGCTAAGGCCCAAAACTAATCATGACGAGTTGATGTAACGCCCTTACGCCAAAATTACATCGCAGCGGGCACGCAAATAATTAACGAGAATCTAGGGGCATTACAGGAGGAGTCCTCCTCACTATTCTCACCAAAATATATGTCCTTGCCCAGCAAGGTGTCATCTTCAGGGAGGTGATAGAAGGAGAAGGAAATGACTGAGGCTTCCTCTATGGAGGAGGGATCAACCTCCTCACATAATAGGATACATTCTTCTTTGACTTGAGCAGAATGCTCCAAGTTCTCCTGAAGTACCTGTGGAGGCTCAATCTGCATAGGCTCGGATGAAGAAGGGGGTCAAGAAAAAAAAGAGAAGAATGACATAAACAATCAAAAATCGGGGGAGTGGTCCCGGTCTCACTCCCAGCAGGATCCAAGTACAGATCATGATCATCATCGTAAGTATCATAGCAAGGGGGCCCCAAGAATTCAAGGACCTCGGTGGTGAGTTGGACCTCCTCGACCCATGAAGAAGTGCAAACCTCCTCATCAGAAAGAGTATCCTCATCATCACCCTGCTCAATTACTTCGATGGGATCATTTAAAATTAGTGTAGAAAAGTTATGCAAAGAAGGTGGAGGAATAATTGATTCAGAGAAAATCTGAGCTGGTTCCTCCACATGTGAATCATACAAAGGTGAAGAATGTACAATATGAGACAATTCCACATTGTCCGAGTAGGAATCACAAGCTATTCTGATGGGTATATCTGTAGCGGTCCCACGAAGAAAGTCGGGTACTGTGTGAAACTCATCAGAAATTGAAGGAGCATAAGAATGGGAAGAGGATGGCATAATACAAATATCTGGTTCATCATCCTCCTCCATCTGGCATTGGAATGCGATGCAATCCTTCAGAGCGTGATTTGTGCTCCGACAAAACAAACACTTAAGATCAATCCTTGATCTTAAAAGAGGTGGGATATTATATGTGGTTGGTGTTCGTGGTGGAGGCACGTGGTTATGATAATCAGGCTGATCGTATGTGGAACTATATGATATTGATCCCGCATAAGCAGAGCCGTAAGAATCATATCCACAGTTTCCCATATGACATTGTTCACTACAATGGCTGGATGCCCCGCACCATCTTGCATTGCAAGTATGCATACATATTGTTGCAGGGTGATTCACCAAATAAATATAATCTTTGCAAGAATTAACTACACACAAGCCACTTTGTATATTTTGAAATAGAAAAGGTGTAAATAAAATAAAAAAAGGGCTAAATAAAATGAAAACAAGATAAATAGAAAAATACAAAGGGTGCAAATACAAATGGAAGAACTTCTTTCTCTTGTCGCTCTCTCTCAAGCAACTCAAACGCCTGTGTTGCCCGGCAACGACGACAAAAAATTGAAGCAAAGAACTAGCACACCGCTATATGCAGTAGCAAGATTGCGGCACAAAACGGCAGTGTACCGATCGTTCAAGTAATATAAAATGGGATTGATTCCCAAGTATCGATCTCGAAGGAACACAGTAAGGTGGATTTTACTTTTGAGGAAGGACTTAATGTTGAAGTCCTTTAGGTCGGATGGACTGCAGACAAATTGGATAGGTTTGTGGAAAACTAATAAAATAAACTAAATTAACATTACTATGCAGGCCGCTATGCACTGCTTCACTGGGTAGATGGAAACAATGCAGGCTGCTATGCACTGCTTCACAAGGCGGTTGGACGAGTAGGCAAGCGGATGAGGTGAGTGTAACTGCGGAAAAGTTTGAGGGTCGTTAACACCTCTTGGCTAGGCAGATGGATTACACCGGCCGTTAGCACCGCTTCGCTGCGCGGATGGACGAGAAGGATTTCAGATGGAGTGAGTCGCACCGGCGGAATGAGGTTCGCAAGCACCTCGTCAACGAGCACGCCACTAGCAATTGCTAGTGCGGAAACACCGAACACTCACACCACAATTACCACAAAAGCACACCTCAAGCACTCATAAAGCATGATAAAATTGCATAATATATAATAAAGAAGTTCAATAAATATTAAGTGCAACATCATCAACATAAAGCGAAACTAACTACAATCATAAGGAGGAAAGGAGGAAGAGCTAGATATACAACCTAATCCAGAGGCTTGTCAGGATTCATGGTAGGAGTCATTGGGTTGTCAATCCGCGTACAAGCTCGGTCCACAACTGTGTCCGAGGTCTAGAGAAGTTGTCACCTCCCTCTAATATACCCATCTTCACTATCTCATGATCCGGCCGTCACAAAAGATGTATAATCCTTCCTCGGTGATGAGAGTAGGGCTAGGACCTCCCCCTTGAAGTGCTTGGATGATGCGAGGTGGCCTCGGGTGAAAGGGGGAGAAAGAACCTTCATAAACAGAGCTTTCCGCCCTGACGACGGAAGAAATTCGCAAGAAGCCTGCTGGGAATGACATAAAAGTTGCAAACAACATATATATAGGCGTGGGATAAAACAGTGGCACGCGACCAGTGGTCATGCACGAAGAAATGCCACTGATCGTGCGTGGACAACCTGTAGCAGAATTTGGAATGACAAAATAGAGCACCGGCAGTGGCGCGTGACCAGTGGTCGTGCGAGAAGGAATCCAGTGATCGTGTGAACCACTGGGGAGAAAATTGGGGGAATGCGCACACCAATGGTCATGCGCCTGATCGTGCGTGAACAAAAATGCACGACCAGTGGCCTTTTAGGCTAAAAATGACCCAAACTAACTATTGGCGTCCACACAACCCCTGTACCTGCAGGAAAATAGCCAGGACCCTTGGTAGAAACAAACATCCCAAACATTCACATGAATAAATAAGACTATAAAAATTGCGGAATGAAAGGGAAGGACAAACTATACACAATGGGCTAAAAAGGTGTACTTCGTGTAATCCGGTGTATCAATGCAATATATGCATGTAGTTTTTGATGAAACTAACATGGTTTATAAGGGGAAGGAAACTTCCACCTGCACTATTTTGCAGGAAGAAGATCAGCTTGCAGAACAAGTTGAAAGGCTAACCATTATGGACCATTCATCAATGTGTCAAGAAAAGGGGAAACCAAAGATTTACGCCAACTCAGATGAAGACTCTGCAGTAGGTGAAGAGTAAATCACAGCACCCGTGCTGCCAGCAATAGAGACCATTCCAGTGACTGAGGATGAGGTCTCCACTATCACTGAGCAAGTGATTCCTAAGGAAGAATAGAGTCTCCAAGATAACTCAACTAGATCAAGGATGACCCTAAAGGATCATCCTCCAACACAAGTTATAGGAGACTTGATAGTGGGAGTCAAGACAAGGAGCCAACTTACAAATGAAACAATGCTATAATGCTTTCTCTCTCAATATGAACCCAAGAAGTTTGAAGAAGCAGACAGTGATCCTCACTGGATATCTACTATGCAAGAAGAACTGACTCAGTTTGAGAGGAACAAGGTTTGGACATTGGTTGAAATACCAAAGAATTACCCAGTCATTGGCACCAAATGGGTATTCAAGAACAAAATGGACTCAACAGGAGCCATCATCAGAAATAAGGCCAGTCTTGTGGCCCAAGGATACAAGCAAGAGGAAGGGATTTACTTCAACCAGACATTTGCTCCAGTAGCAAGGTTAGAGGACATCAGAATGTTTCTGGCATATGTTGCTCACATGAAGATCAAAGTTTACCAAATGGATGTGAAGAGTGCATTCCTATATGGAACTTTATAAGAGGAAGTATATGTGGAGCAGCCCCCAGGTTTTGTCAATCTAACTTTTTCCCTCTTTTGTGTACAGATTAGATAAAGCATTATATGGTCTCAAGCAAGCTCCAAGAGCTTGGTATGAGACTCTATCCACTTTTTTCTGGAACACTCTTTTGAAAGAGGGAAAGTAGATAAAACACTTTTCAACAGAGCACATAAGAATCAGCTATTACTATTCCAAATATATGTAGATGTCATTATATTTGGGTCAACAAATCAATCTCTCTGCAAAAGGTTTGCTTACCTAATGCAGTCAAGATTTGAAATGAGTAGCATGGGGGAATTATCCTTTTTCCTTGGTCTCCAAGTAAGACAAAATGCAGATGGAATTTTCATATCCAAATCCAAGTATACCAGAGAGCTCATCAAGAGGTTTGGGATGGAAAATGCCTCTGTTATGAAAACCCCCATGACTACCAAAGCTGTTTAGGATGGAGATGAAAAGGGTAAGTCCTTTGATCAGAAGACTTACAGAGCATCCATTGTCTCCCTTCTCTACTTAACAACTAGCATACCTGATATAATGTTTGCTACATGTATATGTGCTAGGTTTCAGGTTGACCCAAAGGAATCACACATGAGTTCTGTAAAAAGAATACTCAGGTATATAAAGGGAACACCTGAACTTGTCTTGTGGTATCCAGCTGAATCTGGATTTGAATTAATTGGTTATTCAGACTATGCTGGATGCAGGATGGATAGAAAAGGCACATCGGGAACATATCAGTTCCTGGGTGCTAGACTGATTTCATGGTTTAGCAAGAAGCAAACCACAGTCTAAACTTCTACAGCTGAATCTGAGTACATAGCTGCAGGAAGCTGGTGCTCACAAATATTGTGGATGCAAAATCAATTGTTGGATTACAACTTTTCCCTTGATAATTCCAAAATATAATGTGACATCTCTAGTGCTATTTCAATAGCTTCCAATCCTGTTCTTCACAATAGAACTAAGCACATAGAGATTAGGCACCACTTACTCAAGGATAATGTGGAGAAAGGTAAGATCAACCTTCAATACATATCTACTGACATGCAAAGGGTTGCCATCTTCGCTAAGCCACTTGATGAAAGTAAGCACAAGTTCTTCATCAATGCACTAGGAATGCTTGATGGGGCATTATAGGTCACACTTATTATGTATAATGATCTATTTTCAATAAAAAGTTGTTGCTAGGAAAAACAGTAAAATTTTGAAGAAAACAAATTGTTTAATCTGAGTTGCGTCGAATTTAAATCGACATACCGTCGACTTCTACTCGGCGTCAGCTTCGAGAGAATTATGGGCCAGCTTAGTCGAATAACACCCGACGTAATGTCGAATACATATCGACGCTTACGTCGAGATCATAATTGATGGTTATATTTCAGTGCCACGATGACTTCATCTCGACATTGCGTTGACTTCATCTCGACGTAGCGTCGCCCTGACAAAATGTGCGCCCAGGACATATTCTGGCGCACTGTGATCTGATTTCTTGTCGACACCGCTTCGAATATAACCCTACGTTACGACGATTCATCTACTCCAAGCAACTTGGGCATTTGATTCTATTGTGCTTTTCGAGTCTCTCTCCCTCTTGCTCTCCCACCTCTTTCCCTTCTTCATCTCTCTCCCTGTTTCGTGCAGGTACTCGCAGTACATCAATGGCGTCTCCTCAATATATTGTCGATGCAATTGGTCAAGACCTGGATATCCTTCTCTCACATTTTAGCTCTTTATATCTGGACTTCTCAAAGGATTGCTATCGCAAGCTCTGCGCCCAACACAGAAGTTTGCACGATCTTACACCTGAAATCAAGGCTCTTGATGCGGAGATTAGATCGTCGGTTGTGCCTGTCGATGTCTTTATATCTTTCATCGGTGATATAAAGCAGGGGGAGAAGTGTATCAGCAGGCAGCCTCTCCAAGACTTAGTGTACACAACAACAATAGTTCCTATCTACTTTATCTCGGAAGGGGAGCCAGCCATCACATCTAGGCTACATCTTGAAGGTTCAACAACTCAGGGGGAGCCAACCCCTTCAAGGATCCTACTGCCAGCATAGGGGGAGCCCTCAATTCAGGGGGAGATTCCCCTAATCTCAGATGATCAGGTCTACTTAAAGACTCTGCAGGAGTTCCATGTGGACACTAAAAGATCCATTCTTGAAGCACTTGAATTTAGGGTGCCTTTTGAAGATTCTACAACAGCACCTTCTCCAGTCAAGGTGGCTGATCAGGATCTTGCCTCATCTGATCCAGCTCCAGCTCAGCTTCCACCCCCCGCTCATCTTTCATCTCCACCTGCTCCATGTCAAACAACTAAACCAATTCTTCCAACACCTGTCTTCAGAGGAAGACCTCCATATAGCGGTAGAGGAAGAGGAATAGGGGTTAGAGGAAAGCATCCAATTTGGGAAATGTATTCAAAAGATCAAAGGAAGGAATACAAGAAAAATAAATCCTATTACAAAAAACATGAGAAGGTGGAAATTCCAGAGAATACAATGAAAACATACTGTGATCCAAAGCTCTACAAAACTTTGGATGAGATTGGAGAAAGAGAGAGATATGAATATGAAACAACTCAAAAGGATATTGAAGAAAAGAGAAGAAGGTTCATTGATATTTTGTAGAGGGGAAAAGAGATAGTTGAACAAGAAGAATTGGCAAAAAAATTCCAATCAAAACCACTCTGTTTGATCCCACAGAGTATACTGCAAGAAACCCACAAGCCAAAATGTTAGAGGGAGAAGGGAAACTCCACAGAGGGGGCATTGGATGCAATCCAGAGGATGCAATGCAGCCTTCCGTGAAGAGAAAGAAGGGAGAACAGATGCCTATAAATAAGAAATAGATTATGTTCAAGACATGTTCAACCTCTGGTAAACCACAAACAACCTTTGTGGTACCAAATCCAGATGAAGACTCTGAGTCAGAGGAGTTAGACCTGGAGGTCATAAAGCTAATGACAGCTAAAGTTCTTAATCTGGGTTTTAATCTAAAAGATGCTCATCCTGAAATAGAAATTGATCTTGAAAAGCTGTTCAAGGGTCATGAAAGAATATAGAAGAATCCAGAGAAAGCCACTCCTTAAAACTTCAAATATGTGGAAAGGAACTTCAGAAAGGTCTATGTGGCCTTATCTACTTTTCTTAAAGGAAGGAAGTAGACTTTTCTTTGGGTAAACTCTGATAAACAATTATTGATATTAATCAGATGCTTCTCTGTTTACCAGTTCATCTAGTTATTTATTGTGTGTCTATGTTGTCTTATAGGTTGCTGATTATATAAGAGATTGTGTAAAATCACTTTAACTAAGACTGTAAAGTTTGTTAAGATAAATAAGGGGAGATTGTTTGGAAACACTCTTTGGATTTAACTTACAGATTATCTAACAGTGATTTTTACGCTTATATTTTAATTACCCATTGTATAGTGAGGCTAATTTGGTGATTAGATGTCTTAGGATATCACACAACTTGGAGTGTAAAGACCAGAGCAAGAAAAGCACAAATTGGATTGAGTTAACAATTGCGTCGAATGGTATTCGACGCAACTTCGACTTCATGTCGACGTAACTTAGACTAGAAGTCCAAGCACTCAACCTCTCTATCGAAGTAGATTAAGTCGACGCTACATCGAAAGTATATCGACATAGATAACGGAGCATGTCAAAGCTGTCTTTGAATTCGACGCATCTTTGACTTCAACTCAACGCAGAAGGAAGAATCTGTCGAAGCCATCTGAAGTCGGCGCAATGTCGACTATAATTCAACATAGATGATAAAGTTCTGAGCGAAGCCTTCAACTCAACGGCTATGTCGATAAGTAATCGACGTAATGTCAATGGCAGAGTTCAACCAGAGCTTGAAGAAATTTGAAGCTACTTTTACATGAACTCGAAGGTGCGTCGATAAGGAGAAACAGAAATCGACGCAACGTCGAATACAGTCTGAAAAGGAAACCTTTTCAGCTGTCATTTTGGAACTCTCTCTCAAGGCCCACAGTACAGAAGACCATCCTATAACGGCTCATTTATTGCCTAGAATAGAAAGGAGCAATGATGAAAGACAACAAAAGCTTTCTTGGAAAGGATGAATACAGCTGGAGAATGGGTCGAGAACAAATGAGGAAAGGAAGAGAAATTGTCCAGGACAATAACTTTTCAGCACACTCTAAAAGAAGAAAGGAATTCAAATTAAATTGTGGACAATAAATAACAAGATCAGAGAGAAGAAAGTAGAGCATTCAACACATATTCTATATCTTATCGATTAGGGTTTTTCTTCTTCTTCCTCCTGGAACCATAAAAGATAGTGAATAACAAAAATGGCTCTCTCTCTCAGTACAGTGAAAAACAGAAGGCTTTTCTTCATCAACATCTCACACCAGCCAGTTTTCAATCAAAAGAAAGCAGAAAGGATTTGAAGCTTATAACCCTTGCAAAACATCACTATTATAAGCAAGGGTTCATCATTAGCAGATCTAGCAAAAGAATAGGAGATGAAGACTTCAATAGTATTCTGAGAATAGAATTCTTTCTCTTCTTCTTCTTTCTCTTCCTTCACCTTTCCTACATCTGTAGCAGAGTTTTTAGAATCCCTCTTTCAAAGGATTCAGTGGTTCAAGATCTCCTTATCAAAATATCTATGGTTCAAGATCTCCTTATCAAAAGATCTGTGGTTCAAGATCTCCTTATCAAAAGATCTTTTGTTCAAGAGTTCCTTATCAAAAGACTCAGGCACATGTGTGCTTTCCTACCAGGTGGTGGAATAGGGGAATACCCACATTTTGGGGAACCTTTATAAAAAATATGTGTGTCTTTGCTGTGATTTTCTGTGCTGTCCCATTTACATTTCCTGCACTCATTTCAGCAATATTTATATTATTTATTCTGCCACTGGTTTTGATTGTGTGCATAATGCCTTAGTAGAATTTATTGTTTCCTCAGTTAAGATAGAAAATATTTGAATCGCTATTCACCCACCCCCCCTCTCTAGAGGATTCTCAGTGGCACACTGTGCACTTTCACGGAATGTGGAAGCTCTTCTATTGGCTGGATGTAGCTTTCTTCTTCCTTAGCCCTCTTCTTCCTTTCCTTTGGAGAGAGAGAGAGAGAAAGTGAAATAAAATGAGAAGAAGACTACTACTGCTGCTGCCTTAGCTAAGTCAGGATATATCCCAGCCATCAGATCAAAAATCCAATAAGGAATGGACAACCACGATTCAATTTGATGAATTTGAATAAAGAGCTAACGTCAATGTTAGCACTAACACTCGTGTTAGCCCTAGGAACGGTGGATTTGATCTTAACCATCACCGCTTAACAATTTGACTAGATGACTTAATGGCAAGGTTAGACCTAACGTCACTCATTAACCATATAGTCGAATCGTCGAGTCCTCTGGACAACAAAGGAGCTTCACGACGACAATGTTAAGTCATCAAGTCATTAGCAAATGCCAGCGTTACCACTAAGGCCTAGCTCTAGTATTCGACTTGATGACTAGTCGAATTCATCTAGCTAATCACCTTGATGTCTAGCCGATAACTTCCAGTTGATTGCTAACGCCTGGCGTTAGCTTCTGCTACTAGATGCCCTTGCATTCTACAGTTGGGAAAACCTGGGGTGTTATAAGTATCACGTCATGGACATATCTCGTTTATGCTTTTCTTATAAAGTTCTTCCTCGTCGCTAAACTTTTATTGAGGCACACAAAAATTCACACCTTCAAGCAGCGCGATCAAGAGTCCCTTTCAGAAGCATGGGATCAATTTAACGAGCTCCTAAGGAGACGCCCTCAGTACGAGGTCCCTCTTTGGATGCTTCTGAATACTTTTTATGGGGCCCTTGATCAGAACATTTTTGTGGATGTTGATTAGACTACTGGTGGTTCCATGAATTGGGAAGGCCACATATATGATGTGGAAAATCATGAATAATTTAGCACAGAAAAATGCCCACTAGGGCGATGGGAGAGGTACCCCCAGGAAGGTGGTGCCGGGACTTCATCATGTCAAAGCTTATTCCGCTATTTCTGCCCAATTAGGGGCCATGTTTAAGAAAATTGTAGGGCAGAGTTTGATAAGGAAGAACACACCCGCTACAACCCCCGTGCTAGCTGTATAATGCAAAGTTATGGCACCCTTGAGCACCACTACTTTAAGTGCCATCCGTGAAGCACCTCTGCTTATACTTTTATTTCTAATATTTGTGAAGATATCACTTGTGTTGGTAATCAGCAGGGGGGCCTCCTTTCTCCAACACGTAAAATGCATGGTGGCGTAACCATCCAAATTTCAGCATGACTCTCAAGTCTTCTTAGTATACCAATTATGGCAGTGAATATCATTTTGGCATGGTTATTGATAAGTGTTGGAGCCTATGTTCCGCATCTCTTGGTTTGAGAATAACAAATACCGTGTTGTATTTGATCTTGTATTTTGTGTGTTTATAGTGTGCAGGTACTACAGTTAAATACCCTATGAACAGGATGACGATTCTCTAAAAAGAGAGCTAACGCCCCACGTTAGTGGTTAACGCCCCGCGTTAACTTTCGTCAAGAAGAAGCCGTCGAGATGAAATGTCGTTGAGAAGTAATCCGTTGAGAAGCCAGAGACAAAGCCAGCGTTGACTCTTAACGCCCGCGTTGAGTCATGATCTGCCACGATCTCGACGATTTGCGCACTCTCAGCAACTGCCGTACACGATGCTTAACGCTAGCGTTAACTCTTAACGCCACGCATTAGCTCCCGTGTCTATTTAAAGAGCAGCCCCTCTCATTCAAGGAGGTTGATTCTATTGCCTCTAAAGCCAGCATTCTGATTCTTTTGAGAGAGGCTCATCTACTATAATTGAGAGATATCCCTTGGGTATACATGAAGATCTAAAGAATATTTTGAAGGTGGAGGTCTACAACGCATATTCCATACGAAGGACGATCGCTTCAAGAACGCCAACGTCTACATTGCCTTCATCTTCACCTTCAGAATTTTATGGGGAGTTTCTCTTACTTTACCTTTATCTTCTTATCTTTTATTTTATTCCTTTTTGTAATTGGTGTGGATAAATCATTTGGGAAGAACGTCGGATTCGGGGAAGGATTCTGTGGGTAAATTCATCGCGGTTGTTGGAGACTAGGTCCTTTTAAGGCTTAGGGGGTAATTCGCCACCTTGTGTGTGGCGACTAGGTCATGGGTAGATCTAGAGGGTGGCTAGAGGCCTTATCTGGGGATAGATAGGTTATAGCCAACCAGTCCTTGGGAGAAGGACCGATGAAACAACAAAAAGTGTTTTTTATATTCTCGCCTTGATTTCTAGCGTTATAGAAATCAAACATTTGTATAATCAAGTTCATATGAAATAAAATCTTGTCCTTTAATGTTTTCATTCAATTGATTTTATTTCCTCTTTAGGAATGCATTAAATTATATTTTCATCAAAGCATTAAAACAAACATTTGTGTAATTATCTTTGTAATACAATATTCGTTTTCATTATCTCTGATTTTCTGGAATTGTATTTCATTAAAGTTTTCATAAGTAAAATCTCCTTGATATAATTGTGAGCAGATTAATTTTCGAAAGAGCTAACGCCCTGCGTTAACACTTAACGCCAGGCGTTAGCAACAATAAGGAAAAAGTTCTGTTAACGTTATCTGAGATATTAAAATATATTTTCCTATATAATATTCCAAAACTTCAGTCACAAACTCTGATATTTTTAATTAAGATTTAAATCCATAATACCCTTATTCACCCCCACTCTAAGGGCACCGTAAGTTCCAACACGTGGTATCAGAGCATAGGTTATTCCAATACGGCTTCACAACCGCGAATAATGGTTCTTCATGATCTCGCATCTACTAGAGGGGATAAGTTTTATGAAAAAGAAAAATCATTATCACCACCTTTATTTATGGGTGAAAATTATAATGTGTGGAAAAATCTTATGGAAAAATTTCTTAAATCTTTGGATATTGAAGTTTGGAATATTACTATTAAAATGCCCCCAAGTATTTTAAATAAAATTGAAATGTGTTTAAATGCCAAATCTATAAATAGTCTATATTGTGCTCTAGATCAAAATACTTTCAAACTTATTTATACTCTTCCTACTGCTTTTGAAGTTTGGAAATTTCTTGAGAATACTTATAGTCTTCCTTCCACAGATGATAAACAGGAGGAATTCCTTTTGGATCCAAGAGAATAAATCGACGAGGACTCATGCTTGGAAGAAGATTTATTTAAGAGAGAAGAATGCAACGTCACAATATTGGACTCAAATGATGGCAACACGTCAAGCAAAAGAGAAGACAGAAATTCAACTATGAAAGAGGAATGTCAAGAAGATGTCAATGGAACCTTTGGTTCAAATCTTGCCTCATCCCATAGTAAGGTAAGATAATCAAAATCTTCTCTTTTGTAATAAATTCTATTTCTACACTACAAATGCTTAAAATTGCTAAACGTAGAATTAAAAATTTGAAAAATGCTAATTTCAAACTACATTTAGAAAATAAAACTTCAAAAGCAAATGCTAAAGTAGAATCAAGTATTGATGTGTTAAATTCTCTTTCATGCTCTTTAGTTGAAATTCCTACTTCTTGATTTGATTTTAATGATCTTAAAGAAAAATTCAAGGATCTTGAAAAAGGGCTCTTAGTTTCTAAAGTGCATAATGAAAAATTGACAATTGAAAATGATGCCTTAACTTGTAAGTAAAGACAATTAAAATCTTTTGTTGAAAAAATTCAAATGTGTAGTAATGACTTTCATGATAAGATTTTGAATAACAATGATAAATTAACTTACAAAATCATTTCTAAAAAGGACCATTTTCACACATCAACTCAAAAGGAGTTTAGTTTCAAAAGGAATTTAGTTTCAAAAGGAATTATGATCCTCACAAAATTTTTAAGAGTCGTTATTATAAGTCTCAATATATTTTCAATCATGACTCAAATTTAATACTCCTTTTCATGAAAATCAAACTATAAAATATTTTCCTTCACATTATAAGAGTAGGTCTATAAGAAAAAGTGGAATTGAAAATTAACATGTAAATAAAAACATTTTATCAAATGCCCATAATCACTCACTCTTTCAACATTCAATTCTTAATAAAGACCATCACTTTTATAAACTTTCTAAAAATGATTATTTGATAACTCTTTATGATTATCAACATCAATCTATTTTGAAAACAATGTCATTAAACATAATTCCCAAACGAACTGTTTTTCAACCAACTATCACCACAAAAAGATGTATAATCATAATATGAATTTGAAAGACAATCAACCAAAATATGAATGGAGGCCCAAAATTAAAAATGAAACACTAACTCCACTTGTAACGGCCCATTCATCACTATCTCCCCAAAAGCCAACACGATGTATTTGTGTACCCAAAGGAACCATCCCACTTGGACCCCTTTGGATACCTAAATCTCTAATTCATTAATATCCAATCATTTGCATGAAGTATAAATAAATCAAAATGAAATATACAATACTCTACTTCATGATATGCTTTATTTCTTTTGTTTGTTTTGTATTTTTGACCCAACATGTTTATGGTCACTTAGATATATTATGCAATATGACTTTCACACTTCAAGCCTAATGTTTATCAAATAAAATTAAATTAAATTAAATATAATGTCATAAAATTTTCAAGTGATCTATCTTTTCTTTTTATATGTTTTATCCTTTTTAAATTCATTGCCTATAAATGTCTTATATTATCATTATAAATTGAATTCTAAATTTTCTATATGATATTATCAAGACTAATGAAATTACTTTCAAAATTGGATTTAAATGGACTTTTAGGGGTCTTAGGCTATAATATTAAATGCACAACTTATTGCTTATTTGTCTATTTTTCTTTGTTGCATATGATGGCCCCTATAAAGAAAAATCAAAATTGAAAAACAACAAAAATCATGAATATGGTTTCACAATCACCACCATGATCTATTGATATCCTATGCTAAAATTCACTATAATCATATATCATAATTCATGATCTATCAAAACCTATCTTAAATTAACTAATTCTATCAACCTTAGGAATTATGAAATATATGATTGCGATTGGTATTATAGTTTCATATCTTATCTTGTGTGTGTGATGTGCATCTTTATTATTTGCATGTATCTCATTATATTTAGACCTAAGAATTAACTTGATATCAACAAGATGAAATCAAATAGAATTGTCACTTCATTCTAGGTCTATGAAAATTCAAAAGTCAATGTTCGAATACATGCAACTCAATTATATATTTGTCCATCTTTACATAGCTTTGCACCATGTTGTTCAAACACATCATACTAGCATCATTACTTACCATAGGTAGAAATCAATGTCCATGCTAGTTATATCTTGCAATGCTAAAGTAAATTATATTACTAAAATATGAAAATCATAATTTCCTTTGTAGTGATTTTGCATGAATAAAAAATTTCTAAATGGATTTAAAATCAACAATCTTCAATATAATTGTAAATCCAAAACTAATCATGTAATTATTCCATAGTTCATATATTTAAGGCTTACACGCTTAGTATGTCCATAATCATTAAACCTATGGCATGTGTCTCACAATACCGAGGGCGTAGGATTGTGTGCATTAGAGACCTAACCTCTAAGTCATGTCTTGTCCTTAACCGGGGAGGGTTCCAGTAGGGCCTTGCGAGGCACTATGGGGGGGGGGGGGGGAAGAATGCTGGGTTGATTGTCATCTTTTGTATGCATATGGGATTACACCCCAACCTATGGCATGTGTGCAGCTCCTCATGCCCATCCGTCACTTAGTACGGGGCTAGAGTGTAGTCATGTAGTTAAGGTGTCTTGTTCTTAGATATACTTATATTATATTCATTGCATGAACATCATCTCACTCTTTATATTTAAATCATTCATATTATTTTTGTTTTATCTTTGCATCTTGTGTTTGCATATTTTATTATTTTAAGCTTTAACGATTTTACAAAATACAAGTATTTGAAAAATCACCAAAAACATGCTAAAAGAGCCTTCAAATCTAATCAATATACTCTGAAATTTCAACTGAAGGAAGGTCTCTTTATAATACAAATGAATTGTGAAAAATGTTTTTCAAAACATCAAAATTTAGTGTTCTTTCTCGGCGTTAAAAAGCTAACGCCTGGCGTTAGCTCCTTTGCTCCAATTTTTTTTTGTTTTGAATAATTTCTGGTATTATTTTAATGTTTTGTGTGTGTTTTATATCTTTGTTTGTAAAAAGTTTTCTATCTTTTTATTTCCTTTAAAACAAAATTTTATTTCTTTTCAAAAAAAATGTATTTTCTCATGCATTATTTTGGGTGTATTTCTCTGCCATAGAATATCATTTACTGATAGGGCTAAAAAGACTTCTATTCTTTCCAGAAAATATTTAAATTTGAATATTTAAAAACAAATACAAAATTACAATACAATTTCAAAGAACAAAAATATATTTTTCTCTTTATGTGTGATTATTGTTTTGTACTTATATAAAAATTTAAAAATATTTACAAATTAATTGTTATTCATTGTCATTGTCAAGGATTATTAATTATATCAATTAAAGATTAAATACAATGTTTAATTTAACTTTCAAGTTTCTTAAAAAACATTGTTTTGAATTTGTCATGCCTTGAAAATTATCTTGTTATGTGCAATGAAATATGATTGTAGATAAACATGTGTAGAAAATCTTAGCATGCCTCTAAGTATGAGTAATGTATTATGTTTGATAATGATTTATTCACTCACTTATTTTTGATAATCTACATGTGTTTACAATCTTATACTTGCATGATTGTGTAGTGTAATAACATAAATAATTAAAATGCATAAATATATAACATACACAACATTGAATTGGTTATTACAATTCTTTGTCTTTCATGTACTTATTCTTTAGAGAAATGTGGTTGAAAATGCTATGTTTGCAAAATAAGTGAATTCGGAGTCCTTAGTCACTAAACTAAAAAGCAAAAAATAAATGACAAGGAAAACTCCACCAAGCACTACTCACGCTCCTAATAAGTCTTAATGAGCATTGTGAGGTTGAGCACCTTGGCTAAGAATTGTAAAGTGTCTTGTAGCAAACAATTTATACACCACTTCTCTTAGTACACCGGATCACAAGAAATGAAAATAAAGATAAAAAGTATAAAAGTGATCCTCAAGCACTACTTTGCACCCTGATAAGTCTTAATAATCATTGTGTGTGCAGAGCACCTTAGTAGTTGTACTCTTTATTCATGTGCATTGAAATATTGTGGAAGTAATAGTATTTGTGTATTTTAATGTTGTGTTATTTCATTATATATGTCATGTGTTTTTGATTAATTCACATGTATACTTTATCAAAACACTATTTTGTGCACATCATTATCTTCATAAATTTTCTACTCATGAGAATTGGATCCTAATGCTCATATACACTATTCTCTGCAAACTTAAGTAAATGCACTAGATAACAAAGGATGACCGCTACAATGTTTTTGTTTTCTTGAAATGCAAATTTTATTACATTGTAGTTTATGTATCTTTTCTTGATAGTATAAAATCATGCTTGCAATTTTATCTTAATGGAATAGCATCTCTTGAATCTATAACTCAAACATCAACTTTTCAAATTTAAAACTCATTATCCTTTATATGATTTTATCTTCAAAAAATGATGTTTATGTTTAAGAGTGCTTATTATATTCTTCTGCTAAGTTTACCACTTATGTTCATTCATGTCTATTATTTTTTTTAACACCGTGGTATTCTTTTTTTCAACAAGTAGTATCTTAAAATAGAATTCTTACTTTATCATGTCAACTATGTTGCTTACTACTATATGTTCCATCATGCTTATATTTTTCTCAACAAGTAGTATTTAACAAGCTTTTGATTGCATCGTATTTTTCTTCTTGACATAAACCATATTACTCCTTATTGCACACTCTCACCGAAACCTTCTTTTGATACTACCAAAAGGGGAGAATAAATTACATAATTTTAATATTTGGGGGAGTATATTATAATGATTTCAAACTCAAAGAATATATTTATGTATAGGGAGTAATCATATAGGAGGTGCATACACTATCATATGCTCGATCATGACAATCCTTCAATAAGTGGTTCCTAATCAATCTTAGTAGATATACACTCATCCCTACCCACTTTTACTAATAACAAAGGGGGAGAAGAAATTGAGAAATCTAGTAAAATAGATATTTAGGGGGAGTAATTTATAAAAGAACACTTATGTAGGGGGGGGACTTCATATAGAAAGAGTATGCATTATCGCTTTCAAATCTATCATGCTTTTAACTTGTTATATATACATATCTTATTACCGCACTTATCTATAAACACAAATGGTCTTAATCTCACTAATTTCACATACAGGTATTTGTTATTATCAAAAGGGGGAGATTGTTGGAGCCGATGTTCCGCATCTCTTGGTTTTAGAATAACAAATACCATGTTGTATTTGATATTATATTTTATATGTTTATAGTGTGCAGGTACTACAGTTAAATCCCCTATGAACAGGATGATGATTATTTGAAAAGAGAGCTAACGCCTCGTGTTAGTGGTTAACGCCTTGCGTTAACTTTTGTCAAGAAGAAGCCATCGAGATGAAATGTCATCAAGAAGGAATCCGTCGAGAAGCCTGAGACAATAACAGTGTTGACTCTTAATGCCCGCATTGAGTCATGATCTGCCACGATCTTAATGGTTTCCACACTCTCATAAACTGCCATACACGATGCTTAACACTGGTGTTAACTCTTAACGCCATGCATTAGCTCCCGTGTCTATTTAAAGAGCAGCCCCTCTCATTCTAGGTGGTTGATTTTATTGCCTCTAAAGCTAGCATTCTGATTCTTTTGAGAGAGGCTCATCTACAACAATTGAGGGATCTCCCTTGGGCAAACATGAAGATCTAAAGAAGATTTTGAAGGAGAAGGTCTACAACGCATATTCCATACGAAGGACGATCGCTTCAAGAACGCCAACGTCTACATCGCCTTTGTCTTCACCTTCAGAATTTCTTAGGGATATTCTCTTACTTTACCTTTATCTTGTAATCTTTTATTTTATTCCTTTTTGTAATTGGTGTGGAGAAATCGTTCGGGAAGAACGTCGTATTCCGGGAAGGATTCCAGGGGTAAATTCGTCGCGGTTGTTGGCGACTAGGTCCTTGTGCGGCTTAGGGGGTAATTTGCCGCCTTGTGCATGACGATTAGGTCGAGGGTAGATCTAGGAGGTGGTTATAGGCCTTATCTGGAGATAGATAGGCTATAGCCAACCGGTCCTTGGGAGAAGGACCGGTGAAATAACAAAAAGTGTTTTTATGTTCTAGCTTTGATTTCTAGCGTTATAGAAATCAAACATTTGAATAATCAAGTTCTTATGAAATAAAATCTCGTCCTTTAATGTTTTCATTCAATTGATTTTATTTCCTCTTTAGGAATGCGTTAAATTATATTTTCATCAAAGCATTAAAACAAACATTTGTGTTATTATCTTTGTAATACAATATTCGTTTTCATTATCTCTGATTTTCTGGAATTGTATTTCATTAAAGTTTTCATAAGCAAAATCTCCTTGATATAATTCTGAGAAAATTATTTTTCTAAAGAGCTAACGCCCATCGTTAACATTTAACGCTATGCGTTAGCAACAGTAAGGAAAATGTTCTGTTAACCTTATCTGAGATATTAAAATATATTTTCCTATAAAATATTCTGAAACTTCAGTCACAAACTCTGATATTTTTAATTAAGATTTAAATTCCATAATACCCTTATTCACCCCCCCCCCCTCTAAGGGCGCCGTGAGATCCAACAATAGGTAGTTTTTAAATGAAATTTTAGTATAGACTTTAGTATTTATTTAATATGAATTTTGCTTATTTTTGTCTATTATAGTTTATATATAGTTTTTTTGTATAATCTAGATCTAATATAGTTATATTTCTATTTTTGCCGGTTTTTAGGACAATTTGAGTCAAAATGCCTATCACGCCCTCAGTCACGGCCGTGACCAAGGGCGTGTCTTTTGAACTCAGGTCCAGTGACGCTGCCATGCAATTTGTGCTCATCTCCTAGAAAAGTCCATGGTCATGCCCGTGTTCCAGAAGTCACGCACGTGTCACTTGCTAGTCACACCCATGTAACTATCATCTAGCCGAATCGAGACCTAATATCGCCGAATTGGTACAAACATCAAGCCGAATTAAAGTCATGCTCTAAGCCACGCTCGTGACCCAGGGCATGCAAACTTAAAGATCATTTCCTAGTTGCTGCCATGTTCAAGAGGAAATACCATGCAGATATAGCCAAGTCACGCCAATGTCCCTCCAAGTCATGCTCATGACTCGCCCATGTCATGCCAGCGTGTCTTCACTAACTTCTGTCATGCTGTCACGCAAGCCGCATGCCGCATTAAATAAAGCCACCCATGTACACGCCTGTGACCTGCTTATAACAGGCGTATATTCTCTGACTTCTGCCACGCCGTCACGCATGTCGTATGCCGCCATCCCAGCTGATGCAGAACAGTAGCTACACGCCCTTGGTACGGGCATGACCGAGGGCGTGTAATTTGTAAAAAAAAATCCTATAAATACCAGAACCACCCATGAGTAAAGGGTTCATATATTTTGAGTGGGGAGGTTATGTTAGTTGATGTTCTTACTATTTGTAAGCTTTGATCCCTTATGTTCCCTCTCTCCTCTCTTCTTTTCAAGTAATCTTCTCTTAGTTTTTTTCATGTAATATAATATCTCTTAGTGAACTTTTAATCTCTTTTGCTATTATTATAGTCTCTCTTTGAAGTTGTAATCAACTTTTGATATTAATAAAACAATTCTTTTCTTTTCTTAATCTCTCTATCTCCTTTAGTTAATTTTCATGGAATTTTATTTTATGTCTCCCTCTTCCCCATGCACCATGATTAACTAAACTCTCATTAGTACTCGATCAAGATGATTTGAGGATGAGATAATCAAGTTATGATCTTTAAGCTTGTTTTTTCCTTTAAGTAAGCACTTTTTATTTACCCTTGATTTTTAAAGTAGTGAGGCCGTATTTTTGATGTATGGTTCTCACTTAGGTTTTCATACTTAGTTAGCCGAGAAGCTCAAGTTTGAATTGATCACTCAAGTGTGAAGAGAGTTGCACGCACCCCTTGAGAGAGGATGACGTAAATCTCCCGGATTGGAGTCAAATTCAATAGTGAGATTCATATTGTAAAGAGAGTTTTAGGCAATCGATTATAGAATGAGAGTTCGGTCAATTTTTCCTAAGCTCAGTTGGGCATTTACTCGAGGGAGGCGTGTTCATGCTTCGTGAACCTCCACGGTCAAAGTTGTCTACTTAAAAAGAATTAGATTTATTTTTATCTACTTTTTTATTATTCTCATGCCGAGGTGATTCATGATTGAGTACTAACCTTTTAATAATTGCCTAAACCCTTCCTTAATTTTCTTTTTATTGCTCTTTTTTAGATAAGAAAAACAACTCTCGAAAATTGATAGATAAGATAATAATTTTCTTCTCAAAGTAGAAGTAATCGACGCGCCCCGAGAAATACGACCTTGAAATTTTTCTAAAGTATCATATACTATAGACGATAAGGTACACTTGCCTTCATCGTATATAAGGTTGGAGAACATCAATACATAACACTTGCTATCACGAATTTTACATATCAACTTTTTGGCGCCGTTGCCGGGGAATTTCAGTTGATATTTTGAAAAGAGGATAGGTATTAGTTTTAACATTTTCTTTTTCATTTTTTTATACTTTCAAAAATCTTGAGGGTGTAACTTAAATTTGGGAAATGGAGGTTTGGGCTATCATCCCAGCACACCCCCTAGCAACAGTGTGAACCTTTTGCAGGGTAGACCTTGTGAAGTCCAAGAGTAAGTTAATCCACCTAGAAAGAAAATAATTAATTAAAGTTTTTCTCTTTCTTTCTTTTTTATTTTATTATTCTCTCTCTCTTTTCACTTTCTTTTTCCTCTCCCCCTTCTCTCCTTCTAGTGTATGACCCGAGGTAGCTCTTTGAATATTCCTTTTGATCCAAAGATCGAGCACATCATTTTGCGGTGCCTCCTTTCTCGTGATCAGGATACGCATTTATCATTCGAAGAGTCGATCGGGGACACTGCCATAGAAAACATGGAGCCTAATCATCCTAATCC
Organism: Dactylorhiza incarnata; assembly: GCA_033032865.1. NCBI lineage: Eukaryota > Viridiplantae > Streptophyta > Magnoliopsida > Asparagales > Orchidaceae > Dactylorhiza > Dactylorhiza incarnata. The sequence goes on along the minus strand of JAWHQI010000009.1, from coordinate 8,535,732 downwards.
TAATCCGCCCAGTCCTAATGAGGCCCAACAAAGGACCATGTCCTATTATGCGCGGCCAAATCTAGAAGGTACACAGTAAAGTATTGTCCGCCCCATTATGGCGAACAATAACTTGGAGATCATGTCTAACATCAAACAAATAGTGCAACAATCGGTGACCTTCGATGACCTGCCGACGATGATCTAAACTCTCACATCTCTAATTTTCTCGAAATTTGCGACACTTTTAAAATCAATGGCGTTACTGATGATGCCATTCGATTATGTCTTTTTCCTTTTTCTTTGTGGTCAAAGGCCAAGAAGTGGCTGGGCTCTCTTCTTAAGGGGTCCATCACTACATGGGCCAAGATGGCGGAAAAATTTCTTACTAAGTATTTCCCGCTTGTTAAGACCGCCAAATTGTGCACTGATATTGCTTCATTTATGCAAATTGACTCGGAGACTCTCTATTATACATATGAGTGCTTCAAGGAGCTTTTGCGTAAATGCCCTCACCACGCACTTACTACTTGGCAACAAGTGCAAATTTTGTATAACGGATTGAATTTCCAAACTAGGCAGATGATTGATGCAGTTGTCATGGGTACATTAAATAACAAGACCCCACAGGCCGCTCAAGAGCATTTTGAGGAGATGGACATGAACAGATATCAATGTAATATGCCTCGAGCGCGGCCTAGCAAGATGGATGATATTTTTGAAATTGATGCTATTTCAATTTAACTTTACAAGATGACCGCTTAACTAAGCAAGTGGCGGACATGTCTACTTCCTCCGCCAGTCCTCCTTGGGCTAATATTGTTATAATCGAAGAACAAGTTGATTACTTGGGAAATCCACCTCGGTCTTCCTTTAACCCAAATGTCGCTTCGTACAACAACACCTACAATGCGGGTTATAGGAATCACCCAAATTTCTCATGGAGCAAACAAGGAAATGCTCAGCGCCCTTAAAATTTAAATCAGCCTCATAATCTAACTTCACCTATAAATTATAATCACCCAATTTTCCACCGCAACCGCAAAAGCCCCCTCCACTTGAAGAGGTCTTCACCAAATATGTAGCTAGAAATGAGTCTAACATCCAGAACCACACCATATCGATCAAAAATTTAGAGAATCAAGTGGGACAGCTAGCGAAAATATTCTCCGAGTGTCAGCATGTCGCTCTACCAAGAAATACTGAACCAAATCAAAGATAAAGCGCGAATGTGATTACCCTCCATAGCAGAGAGGAGGTAGCTTCGAAAAAGGATGAACCTGAGGTACTTATCTCTCCTCCTCCACATCCTATTTTATCTTCAAATTTGCACGCTACTCTAGCTCTGCACGCTTCTATTTAAAATGTTTTGTATCCATCTAAGTTTAGTAATGAGTGCGCCGATAAGAATTATAAAAAGTTTTTAGAAATTTTGAAACAAATTCATATTAATGTTCCTTTCTGCGAGGCTATCTCTCAAATACCGAAATACACGAAATATCTCAAGGAGTTTCTCTCAAACAAGAAAAAACTTAAGGATATTGTTGGATCTTGAGGCGACCTTAGAGGGGGGGGGGGGGTGAATAAGGGTTTTAGAAAACATTATGATTTTAAGATAATCTTTTGATATTATATATGAAATAGATTGAATCAAAAGTGAAGTACTAGCAATTTCAAATGAAATCAATTTTATTAAACAAGTAAAGACATGATTATCATTTATAAAATTGATTACAAAATCCGATTTCTATGACGCTAGAAATCAAAGGCAAATATAATAGACTCTTTCATTTTCTATACCGACTCTTCTCACTAAGAACTTATTGGCTTTAGCCGATCTATTCCAAGATACGGCCTCAAGCCGCTCTAGCCTTTCTATCCCCAAAAAGGCCTCGAGCACCCCCTAGAATATACTCTCTAGTCCTAGTCGCCAACACGAGGAGAATTTCTGCCCTAAGTCCTACCTAGACTTAGTCGCCAATACGAGGTGAATTCACTAAACGAACACAATGAAAAAGGTATTACTAAAATACAAGAGACAAAATATAAAACTCCCTATGAGGTAATCTGAAGGAGATGACGAAGACTCACTGAAGATTATTGAAGTCGAAGCGTGCATTCTTCATGTTGAGCTAGCGTTGATCCAAGCCTCCTTTGATTCCTTCTTTTGAAGTTGAATGGGAGATCCTTTGTGGTCTGGAAGTATGACCCTCACAAATAATTCAGAGTGCTGGAATAGGACTCCTTTGCATCGATGTTTGAAGAGAATGAATGCCACCTATTTATAGGACTGGAAGCTAACACTGGAGTTAAGACTAACGTCGGGCGTTGACCCAGTATAGAAAGAACTTGATGGATCAGATATAGCCTTAAGTAAATCATTCTCAAAATGCTCCTACAATCACGGCAGCTTCCCTCCATGCCAAATTTGTTGAATGTCAACGTCGGCGTTAAGTCCTAACGCTTGGCGTTAGACAACTTTCATCATTTCAGCTTGTTGGCAAGTCCATACCGATAATGTAGCATCCTAGTGTCAATATTATTCAAACTTGCAATGCTAAAAACATAATGACAAAAAGATCAAATACAAGTAGGATTTGTTATTCTCAAATCAAAGGGATGCGGAAAATTGTGTTCCAACAATCTCCCCCTTTTGATAATAACAAATTTGATAGTGATAAATCAGAATCATAAATACGATATGTGTTTTTAGAAAGATATATGACACTAAGCAATATATAGATATGAGTTATAATTATAGTTTGTTAAATTCTTCCCCCCTACATGAGTGCTCCCCCTTAGTGTATGCTACCATACACTAGATTCATGCTCCCCCTTAAGCTAGTGAATCCTACTCCATTAATCATTAGGATTTATCATTTTATTCTCCCCCTTTTATTATTAGCAAAAGTGGGTGCAGTGAAAACAAAACTAGAGTAAAGAAGAAAAAAGTTGGGACAAACTAAGAGAGGATAAGAGTTTTGTTTTTAACCATAAAGTAGGTCATGATTGAGCTAAAGAGAGAGTAGCACAGCGGAAAAAGAATATGATAAGCGTTTGTAATTAACTCCCATGTACTTTACCAAGATATTCTTCCACTTATTAGAAAATAGTGAACATAAGAGTTTGAAAGATACAAGTGAAGGAGAGACCATAAAAATAAGCATGATGAAGCATGATAAAAGTACATGATCAAATCGATAATGCAGAAAAGCAAAACAAAGTTACTAAGATTAATATTTTTGTAAAGAATATTTTTGTTTAGGTTTGACTCTTCCAACAATATGTCTAGACTCTTCACATTTGAGCATTTAACTTTGAAAATTTTCCATAACTAATAAGCAAGTATGATTTTACATATTCAAAAAGATAAGAGCTACAATTTATTAATTCATATTTCAAGTAAAACTAACATTATAGAAATCATGCATTGCAATCTAGTGCTTTTACTTAAGTTTTTAGAGAATCGTGTAAATATGCATTATGATCCAATTCTCATGAGTAGAGATACTTTACGAAAAATAATGATGTGTGCATAAAAGTGTTTTTATAAGAGTATACAAGTGAAATAATCAAAACACATGACATATGAAATGAAATAGTAAAACAATATTATGATTGTAGTCTTATAATTACTTTCACACATCAATTCTAGAATAAAATTTCAAAGCACAATAAAATAGCACAATTGACAAGGTGCTTTGCCCACACAATGCTCATTAAGACTTATTGGGGAGCGAAGTATTGCTTGAGGGATCACATAAACAATTTTTTATTAATTATTATTTTGAGTGATCCGGTGTAAAAATAGAAGTGATAAAGAAAATGTGTTTGCACAAGACACTTTACAATTCTTTACAAGGATATCAACCTCACAATGCTCATTAAGACTTATCAGGAGGGTGAGTAGTGCTTGGTGGAGTTATCTTTGTCATTTTATTTCATATTTTAAATTTTGGGACAAAGGTCTCCGAATTCACTTTTTTTGCAAACACTAACAATATTGAAATAACACTTCTATATGTGCAAGAAATGTTTTGTTTGAAATATGGTGTCGGTAATATAGACACGCAACATAATAAGTTAAAGCTATTACACAACACAATCATGCAAGAATAAGATTATGAGCACCTGTAGATTACCAAAATAGTGAGTGAATGAATCATTGATTAATATAAACCATTACTCATACTTAGAGGCATTCTAGGCAATCTTTCATAATTTTCAATAGACCATTTCATTGCACATAATAAGATTAAGGTCAAGGCATGACAACATAAAACAATGTTTAGGAAACTTGAAATGAAAATTAGACAGTGAAGAAAATCTTAAAGTGTATGCCTAATCAATTTTAACCATTTGTAATGAAAATACTAAAATATTTTGCTCATATGAAGTCTTATAGTCAAAATATATTTTTGTAAACAAAATGGCAAAACATATTTTCCAATATTTTGGATTATTTGAATTTTTTGTATTTTTGAATAAAACAATTTACGGAAAGAAAATAAATTCCAAATCAGAGAAAATAATCATAAAATATGCATGAGAAAAATATCAAAGATTTTATAGAAAAACAAGAATGACAATTGGACAAAAGGAGCTAACGTCGGGTGTTGACTCCTAACGCCCAAACATAACATGATTTCCTTAGGTTTTGAAAAAAAACTTTAATTAAGAGGTATTATAACTAGCCTTCCTAGTGTTGAAATTTCAAACATTTTGGAGATGTATAGAAGCCTCAAAATTATTGAATACTTTTTCATGAATGTGTTGGATATTATTTTGTAGAATGTTAATTCAAATATTGTAATTAAGAGTGCATGTGGATATAATGAAGACTGTACTAGGAGATATAGAGATCAGAGATTTTTCAATTTTGTAAAATTGGACATTGGAGCACGGAAGGCTAACACTGGCGTTATCACTTAACGTCGAGACGGTAGTTGATTACATGCATTTTTTTAAACTTTTCTTTGATTTTGAGTTATTATATAGAGGCTTTCTTAGTGTAGAAATCTTAGACTTTTTAGGGATCACTCATTAAGCATGTTTTTGTTTGTATAAAAATAGTTTTTATAGTTTTATTGGGTTTTCAAATACATGTGTTTTACAAGATCATTAAAGCTTAAAATGATAAAATATGCAAAACACAAGATAAGCATATTCGATCAAAACAAGACTGCATAAAAATGTAATCAAAATATATGATATAGGAATGTCCTAGGTTATAATACCCTAACTATATGCCTACACACTAGCCCCATACTAAGTGACGGATGGGCATGAGAAGCTGCACACATGCCGTAGGTTGGGATGTTAATCCCATATGCACAGACTAGAGAACGCTCAACCTAGCCCTCTTTCCCCCTAGTGCCTCGTAAGGCCCCACTGGAACCCTCCTTGGTTAAGGAAAAGGCGTGACATAGACGTTAGGTCTCTAATGCATACAATGCTATGCCCCGCTGATGTGTGACATGTAATCATGGGTGAATGATCATGGATATAATAAGCATCTAACCCTAAAGATTGACTCATAAACTTTGTCTTTATATATAGGAATTTTTAGAATATTTATTGTAATTAAGATAGATGATTTTAATGCCAAATAATTTTCATGATGTTCAAATTTCATTATTCAATTCTACCTTCATGGCATGATATAACTAGCATAGAAATTGATTTCTACCTATAGTGAGAGATGATGCTAGAATGATTAGTTTGAATGCAATATTATGCCATAAGATTAATAGTGTTAATGTTGCATGTATTCAAAAATAGTATTTCAAAATTTAGACCTAGAATGAAGCGATGATTCAATTTGATTTATTCTTATTGATATAAAATTGATTCTATGGTCCACGTATAATTGAGATACATGCACACACATATTATAAACATTCATATACCATTCATGATATCAGAACATATTTTGAAAGCTATATGATCTTTTTCAATTATGTTTAATATTTGAATTAGAAGATCTTTTGATTTTGTATGATTATTATGAATGATCATTCACTTTACCATATAGAAATTAAGTACTCATAATCAATTATTCATGATGATGTAATTGAAGTATTATGAGAAAATTCATATTCATCCTATTGAAATTATTAATGAGAGAGATTGTAGGGTGAATAATGAACATAAATATAATGAGAAAATATTTTTGATTATTTTGAAAAGTTTAATATGATAGGGGCAATCAAATATAGCAATGAAATTAAATAAATAAATAAAAAGATGCACATTTTATATTTCAACCAAAGACCCCTATATAGTTTGTTTAAATCCATTTTTGAAAATAATTTTATTAGACTTTATAGTTTCACATAACAAATTTAGTATTCAATTTATAAGACATTTATATGCAAAGGATTTAACAAGGATACAAACTATAAAAGAGGATACGTAGGTCAATTGAAATGATATGACTTTTATTAAAATTCAATCATTTTGATTTATTGATCATTAGGCTTTATGTGTAAAGTCATATTTCAAGATATATGAAGCGGCCATATCATTTTGGATCAAAAAAACAAATAACAAACAAAAAAAATTACCCATATCATGAAGTAGAGTATTGGTATTTCAATTTAATTGGTTTCTACTTCATGAAAATTGAGGATACTAATGAATGGGAGATTTATGTATCCAAAGGGAACCAAGTGTGATGGGTCCTTTGGGTATCCAAATATAGTGTGTTGGCTTATGGGGAGAAAGTGATGAATGGGCCCTTTCAAGTTGAGTTTGTGTTTCATTTTTAAGTTTGGGCCTCCATTCATACTTTGGATGTTTATCATTCAAATTCATATAATTATTACATGACATCTTCAAGTGGTGATAGTTGGTTGAAAAACAATTCGTTGGGGATTTAGGTTTGGTTATATTGTTTTTCAAAATAGATTGATGTTGATAATCACACAGATTTTTAGAAAAATCATTCTTTGAAAGTATATAAGAGTAATGGTCTTTCTTAGGAATTGAATGTTGAAAGAGTGCATAATTATGTGCATTATTTAAATAGATCTTATTTACATGTTGATTTTAATTTCCACTCTTTTTTATAGACATACTCTTATAATGTGAAGTTAAACTCTTGGAATTTTCATGATTTGATAAACTAGAAATGAGTGATTTTTTATTACATGAAAACTTTTGAATAAATATTTTTAATGATTCTAGTTATCCTTTAAAGCATCATTTTCTTTTATCAATTGTTCATTATGCACTTTTGAAGTTAAAAGACCTTGTTCCAAAAGCTTGATTTTTTTCTTTAAAAGAATTATAATCATAACAAGGTTTAGCATTTTGAACTAAAAAGCATGAAAGCAGTTTCAACACATCAATATGAGATTTTTCTTTAGAGTTTTCTTTTAAAGTTTTATTTTCTAAACATAGTTTGGAATTAGCATTTTACAAGTTTTTAATTCTACGTTTAGTAATTTCAAGCCTATGTAGTGTAGAAATTGAATTTGTTACAAAAAGAGAAGATTTTGATTTTCTTACATTGTTATGGGAAGGGGCAAGATTTGAACACAATGTTCTTTTGACATCTTCTTAACATTCATCTTCCATAGTTAAGTTTTCATCTTCTCTTCCGCTTGATGTGTTATCATTATTTGTGCACAATTGTGATGTTGCATTTTTCTCTTTTTGATAGATCTTCCTCCAAGCATGAGTTCTCATTGGTTTATTCTCTTAGATCCATAAGGAATTGCTCTTGTTCATCATTTGTGGTAGGAAGACTATAAGAATTTGTAAGAAATTTTCAAAATTCATAAGCAGTAGGAAACGTATAAATATGTTTGAAAATATTTTGATCATGTGCATGATAAGTAGTATTTATATAACTTTTTAATCGAAATTTTTGTAATTATTTAATTGGTATTTTCTTTTTCATGTCAATTTTAGGCTATAAGTAGTTCTTTTGTAATTTTGATTCTAACTTAGCTTAATTTCAATTTTTGTAGAATTTTGGGAGAAATTGGTAAAATTTTCAAGTCACGCCCTCGGTCACGCCCGTGACCAAGGGCGTGTAACCTGAAGATCAAACCAAATTCATTGTCGCGCTGATTGAGCTAGTCCACAGCAAGTCACGCCCTCTATTACGCTCATGACTCAAAGTCATGCATGTGACCAAGGGCGTGTAAACTTAGAATCTTCCCAGCTAGCTATCGCCGAGACGTAGAAATGCCGCCGAGAAGTCAACCTAAGTCTGCCCGTGACCCAGATGTCATGACCATGACTTTCCGCGTGATCCCTGCGCACCGCCATGCCACATTAAATGAAGTCGTCCAAGGTCACGCCTGTGACCCAAATGTCACGGGCATGACACGTCACTTTTCGCCGCACCGATACATAAGTCCCACGCCGTTGTCAGAACTGAGCTGAACAGGGGTTACACGCCCTTGGTCATGCCTGTGACCGAGGGCGTGTAACATGGAAATATTTCTATAAATTCCAGAACTCTCCTTGACTCCAGGGTTCAAAATTTTGGAGAGGAGGAGGTGCTGCTAGAGTTGTTAGTGAGCTTTTTCTTTTTTTTCCCTTACATGTTCTCTCTTTTTCTTCCTTTCATGCAATGTTCTAGTTTCCTTTCAATGCAATAGTTTCTTAAGATTGTAATCCTTACTTTTTCTAGCATTGTAATCTTGGTTTAGGATTGTAATAGTTTTTTTTAATTTCAATAAAAATTAGTTTTGTTTTCTTCACTTCTCTTTCTCTTTTAATTAGTTTTTCTTCATGCAATTTTATCTTACTCTCTTTACCCCTCCGCCATGATTAACTAATTTGCATTAGTGCTTGATGCACAAATCTCGCACATCGCTATAGGCGGTAGTAAGACTGCGGCACGAAATGACAGTGTACCGATCGTTCAAGTAATATAAAATGGGAATGAATCCCCAATTATCGATCTCAAAGGAACACAGTAAGGTGGAGCTATCTATCGAGGAAGGACTTGAGATCGAAGTCCTTTACGGATGGATGCGGAAACGCGGGGTTTTGGATTGTGGAAATAAATGAAAAATCTATCACTACTCCTATGCAATGCCGCTATGCAATGCTTCACTTGGCGGGATGAGATTAAGCAGGCCTTGAGCGCGCTGCGTCGCAAGGGCGGATGGACGAGTAGGCAAGCGGAATCAAACTATGCAGGCCTTGAGCGGGCTGCTTCGTTAGGCGAGTGGATTACCCGGGCCGCTATGCCATGCTTCGCTAGGCGGATGAACGAGTAGGCAAGCGGATGGAATGGTTCGCACCGGCGGAGTCGGAATGGATTACACGGGCCGCTATGCCACGCTTCGCTAGGCGGATGGAAGAGTAGGCATACGGATGAGGGTCGCAAGCACCTCTTCGCAAAGCACACCACTAAAAATTGTTAGGGCGGCATAACACAACAAACAATCCACACCACAAGGCACACCTCAAATGAAAATATAACAAGATTACTCAATCACATAGACATGATTTCATACTAATGTTAACAAATTAAAGTATACTTCATCAAAAATAAGGGAACCTAACTAAGCTATCAACTGCATGAGGAGGTGGGTGTGCGAAATCGACCGGCTCCGAAGTCTTGTTGAGGATTCACGGAAGGAATCGCCGGGTTATCAATCCGCGTCCAAGCTCGGTCCTCGACTGCGTCCGGGGTAGAGAAGGTTGTCACTACCTTCCAGTGGACCCATCTTCTTCGTGTCACGAACCGGAGGAATGATCACACAAGCTGCTCCGATCTTGAAGAAGAAGGCTAGGTTGACTCCCTTCTTGGAGCTGAAGGATGAAGGATGAGGCCAAGAGGAAGCTCCGGCGACGATTTGGCATTGAAAGCTTGCCCGGAGATCCTCCCTAAGGTGGGCGGCGCTGGAGAAGTCGGGACTCCACGAAACAGGCAGAAAAACGGCGCAGGAACTCGTCTCTATGCCTAATTTTGCGGAGCAGCGGTTTAAATAAGGAGCAGAATAAACACTGCGCACGGTCAGTGGCGCACGACCAATGGTCGTGCGCGAAGGAATGCCTGTGATCGTGCGCAGTCAACCTGCAGCAAAGAAAAAGATGGAAAATAATACACGGTCAGGGGCGCACGACCAGTGGTCGTGCGCGAAGGAATCCTCTGATTGTGCGCAGACGCTCTGTCAGGGAAGGGAATTAACGCACGACCACTGGTCGTGCGCCTGATCGTGCGTGAAGGAATTCGCACGATAAGAGGCTTTTTAGGCCAAAAATTGCCCCGCACCATCCCGAACGTTCACGCCATCCCAGGGCCTACAGGAAAAATACTAGACCACAAAAATACATGAAATCACACCAAGATGGGGCATAAATGTGCACTAAGAAATGAAATGGGCAACGTGATCAAATAGAATTAAATATGGGCCTAAAGTGAAGTGCAAGTGCATGAAACCTAGCCCAGATAAGTCCGGAAATCACTATATAAACTGGACTCATCACACCCCCAGACTTACCTGTTTGCACGTCCCGAGCAAACATATCCGGCGGAGTAGGAAGAGCATAGCTATCCAAAAAAATTGCAAACATGGAATAGAATGCGAAGTTTCCTACTAGTGTGCATAGAAGTTTATTAGAAGAAGTTTTTACATATGCTAGCTACTTTATAAAAGTGTAAATGCGTAAAAAGGACTTTATTTTTACTCAAAAATGGAATGTTGGTGAATCTCGTGGTATCGCGTAGTACGAAAGTAATCTAGACGCGCAGGTGAATGTTACCCAAGACCGGAACTCGGAATTATCTCCGTTGAAATCTCTCAACGTCGAGAACCATATGCTCGCCCGGTCACACTCTCTCCACGACGCTAGTGAACTCACAAGACGAATCGATAGGACTTTAGGTATACATGAGGCTTGGGTTACGGTTTGGAATGCAAAGATAAACGTGAAGGCTAATCGCAACCCAAATGAGCACACAAAAGTGCTAAGTCATAGCAGCCCCAATAATACACGTGTAACACACCCCCAGACTTGACTTTGAAACCGGGTGTGCACACGGCCTACAGCAATCAATACCAAAATATGCTTCAATTAAAGCGCTAGGGATAAATATATATATATATATATATTCTTTTTCTTTTTCTTTTCTTTTTATCCCCAAATTAATTAGCACAATTCTCAGCACATAGACATTTTTAGAACTTCCACATCAACACTGAAGTTTCGCATCACCGCACCGCATTGAAAAATTACAATTCATAAATGCTTTTAGCTTAATTTTTGGTTGTGATAACAGGATTAGCTTGTAGGCCTTGGTGAAGTATGGTGGAGCTGAACCAAAAGATCGGGTAGGCACAAAATGGGCTAGCAATGGTTAGTGTATAGGAATGGTAAAACAAGGCTCAAGCTTGCCAAATAGATGGCCTACGTCACGCTCAACTTGCAAATCATTCGCACCCATGCTTCGAGAGTCACTTGGGGCAAGTTCTTAGCCCTCGAGAAAGGTAATCCTTCCTCCCGACTCAAGAAACACGAACCTCACGTTCGCCTACACACAATACCATGCTACCGCTAGATTCAACCACATTCACCATTTTGAGTAAAATAAACTAAAATCTACGCAAATCTACTAATTATAAATTAGAAGCATGAATAAAAACTAATTCTACTTAAATCCCTATGCAAGACACGAGTACTCAACTAGAGCACTACAAGAGTCAACATTCCACTCCATCTTGCAATTATTTTGGCTAATACAGCACTTCCTACATCACATCCAAGAATTGAGTATACGGGAGCATACAAACAAGCGAGTGCGCGCTAAAGTGGGTGTAGAGGTGTGCGGTGAAGATGAAAAATACTAAATAACTGAAACTCAAATACTTCTAGTATGCAAATGAGATGTGCACGTGCAGTGGGTAACATATAGCGGCTCTCCCCCAGACTTAATCTAAACAATACAACATAATGTATGGCCATGAAATTCAAAATGAAGCTAAGGGAAGAGGGTACCCAATGCTCATCAAGTGAGCATACCAGAAGACGTGTGTAAACCAAGACAATGCTGCAGCATCCGCCATCCAGAAAATGAACCTGCATAGGTGAGCTCCGCAAAAACAAAAGAAAATATACAAACTAAAATAATGTAAAACTAACTAAACAAACTAGATAAACTAACATTGCAAGAAAGGTAAGATAACTACTGGGGTTATTGTCTTCCCAGCACGACTTATTCAACCTTAAAGCAGTTCTAGATAATGGGTCTATGAAAAAGGAAATGTACAGGTAACTGTTCTAATATGCGTGTCGGTAGCAGGTACCGATACGGCGATAGAACAGTCACGCCTCTACCCGAATATATATAATACCTGCTCGTCACAGGTAGAGGGAATAATAAGTAAGAAGAGGAGGAATCCTCACTCAACTCACCAAAATTATCCTTGCCCAGCAAGGTATCATCTCCAGGGAGGCAGCAAGAGGAGAAGGCAATGAGTGGAGCTTCCCCTACGGAGGGGGGATCAACCTCCTCACATAAGAGGATGCTCTCATCATTGACTTGAGCATCATGCTCCATGTCCTCCTGGGGTACCTGTGAAGACTCAACCTGCACAGGCTCAGATAGAGAAAGGGGATCAAGAAATAAAAAAGAAGAAGAACATGAATAAAAATCGATCGGGGGAGTGATCCCGGTCTCACTCCCGGCAGGATCCAAGGATAGATCGCTATCATCATCGTAAGTATCATAGCGAGGGGAACCCAAGATCTCAAGGGCCTCAGTGGTGAGTTGGACCTCCTCGTCCCATGAGGAAGTGCAAACCTCCTCATCAGAGAGAGTATCCTCCTCATCCCACCGAGGTGCGCCATCGTGCTCAAAGTATTCACTCTCCTCTTCAGGGAAAATGACATCCTCATCCCACTTTGGAGCACCCTCCGAGTCAGAAGCATCACCCCACTCCTTTACTTCGATAGGATCATAAAAAATGTGTGTGGAAAAATCTTGCAAAGAAACTGGAGGAACAAAAAGATTTGGTTCCTCCGCAAAGAGATCTGCTAATGCCTCCCCGATGGAAAGAATACTTTCCTCCTCACACTTAGGTGCATCTAGTGTTGGATCGTATGATGCCCTTAGAGGGGGGGGGGGGGGGGGGGGGGGGGGTGAATAAGGGTGTGTTTAAATTTGTAATTTTTACTTAATAATTTTAAGACAATTTTACTTTAATAAAAAGTTTCTTTAAAAATTAATTTTAAAACAAAGCAATTTTTGTATAACACCAAGCACAAATTTTTAAGATAAAAATTTAAGCAAACAAATTTGCGATTAGTGAAAGGATCATAATTTTATTTATCATGAAATTTCCATACAAATAAAAATGATCTTAACAATGCTTAAGATCAAGGCACAATGATAAAATGAAAATACTATATTTTTGATTTACCAATCCTTCTCCCAAGGATCGGAAGGCTATCGCTTGTCTTACCCAAGACCAAGCCCAAGCCTAACCTCTAGATCTTCCCAAGATCTAGACGTAGCGCACAAGGCCACGATTTCCTACCAAGCCACGCAAGGACTTGGACGCTCCACACAAGGAAGCGATTTTCCCCTAAGCCGCGCAAGGACTTAGACGCCGCACGCAAGACGACGATTTCTTCCCCAATACAAAATGAAATATGAGTAAATGAAATACAATATGAAAAAGTCAACTCCCTAGAAATTCAGATCTCTGAATGGATTGTTGAAGCCTCGAGATGATCATTGATGGAGTAGCGCGCCCGATCTCGTCTTCAATCTTCAATCCTTCTTTGCACAATTAGGAGTTGAGGAGGTTCTGGAGCTCTCTGGTTCGTATGCACTCAGGTAGGGACTGGAAATCTCCAAAGCTTGGAATGCACGAACCAAAGGCACCATTTTATAGACTTTCACTGTCGCATGGGCGACAGTCACTGTCGGAAATTTCCGACAGTGCCAAACTGCCTTGGTCGTGCTGTCGAGCCGTCGTGTGGGCAGTTGCTGGAATCGTGGAGCTGTCGCTGGGGCGACATCGATGTCGGATTTCCGACAGCGCAAAACCGCCGCTGTCGTGGGTGAAGTCGTGGGCAGTTGGTGGAATCGTGGAGCTGTCGCCTGGGCGACATCGATGTCGGAATTCCGACAGCGCAAAACTGTTTTTCGTCGATCTGCCGTGGAGGGAAGTAGTTGTAACTTCTCTGCTGTCGCCTGGGCGACAGTGGCTGTCGGAATTTTCCGACAGTGAATTTTTCCCACATGCAATTTTAGCTCCAGCAGCAATGTGAATATCACATACCTGTTATCTGCACACCATTAATGAAAATAGAATCAAATACAAAAGGGACTTTGTTATTATCAAACCGGAGGAGTGCGAAACGCATGCTCCAACAATCTCCCCCTTTTGATAATAACAAATCCGTATAAAAAGAAAACATGTCTATTTAGATTGTTGATTTTAGACATTTGGTGTGTGCACAAATATAACATGATATATTTCTCTTAAAATAAATAATCTCCCTTGATATATTTCTTTTAAAATAAATACTCTCCTTTTAGGTGAAGGCTCCCCCTAAATGAATGCTCCCCCTAAATATATGCTCCCCCTTAATATATGCTCCCCCTTAAATATATGATGTAATGTGTAGGTGGAATATTTAGGAGTGATATATTTGTGATTTTTCTTTTTATACTTTAAATTCTCCCCCTTTTGGTATTAGCAAAAGTGAATATTAAATAAAAGAGTAGCTTTTAAGGGATAGGATATAGAATTGTAGAGTAAGCGGAAGCAATTTGATGGTAATAATTGAAGTCCATGAAATAATAGGAATATGCCATAGTATGAATAAGCCCATGAAGTGACGGTATAGCCATATGAAGTATATGAAAGAAAATAACTTCAATATGAGTAAGGTCATTTGAAAGTATCATAGAAAGACACAATAGTGTATAGATATATGGAATATTTTTGGTCCAATTCTCATGAGATGAATGTTTATATAACATAATGATGTGTAAATGTGATACTTAGATCAAACATATGAAGTTATTTAATTTACATGATCATTAAAATGTATAACATAATAAAAGCATATAAAGTCAACTTTGACGTTGAAGATATAGCACAAGATGAATAGAAAACAATGTTTCTTTTGCACAAGACACTTTACAATTCTTTCCAAGGTGCTTAGCCTCACAATGCTCATTAAGACTTATCAGGAGGGTAAGTAGTGCTTGGTGGAGTATCCTTGTCGTTATTTTAATTTTTTTTGTTTTATCACAGATGTTGTGATATCGTAATTTTGATATATTGAAATTTTTTTTTTAAATTGACCAAGGATCTCCGAATTCACTTGAATCGCAAAAGATGGTGTATATTTTGTTGTGCTAACAAATCAATGTTGAAAGTTGTATTTAAGAAATGCTATTGTATTATGTGAAAACAAATATGATCCATGTATATTTTAAATAAAACGACATACGTATTGATCAAAAGAAGTGAATGTGATAGTTCATTATGATAGATAAACAATTTCTCATAATTAGAGGCATGCGAAAACAATTTCCAATGGTCTAAACAACTAAGTAGAAGTGTCAATACGATGATAGCTTGGAAATGAAATCATATAAACATGTAAGTCAATTTTTTTTGAATAAATAACACATGGTTTGTCATCAATTCATGAGGTGAAGCATTAATAATGACATATAACTATTGT
This sequence comes from Dactylorhiza incarnata, assembly GCA_033032865.1. Taxonomy (NCBI): domain Eukaryota; kingdom Viridiplantae; phylum Streptophyta; class Magnoliopsida; order Asparagales; family Orchidaceae; genus Dactylorhiza; species Dactylorhiza incarnata. Next base: position 8,520,075 of record JAWHQI010000009.1, on the reverse strand, counting down.
AAATCATCAAAGGGACCCAGAATTGAAGTTTTTACAAAAATTGGAGCTGTCGGAAATTTCCGACACTCACTGTCGCCTGGGCGACAGCCAAAAGTATAAATAAGGCTGGGGACCGAGTCAAAACACATTGTGCATCATTTCCTGGAGTGAAAAATGAGAGGAAGGCTGTCGGAAGTCGGCGACAACCCTAGATCCAAGGTATGGGTTTTTTTTTTTTTGATTTTGTGTTTTTAACTCCAAATTTTTAGGGCTTTTTAATTTTGATAGTAGAGAAGAAGAAAAAAAAAATAGTTTTCATGTTGATTTTTGATTAATGGTGGAGGTTTGGAAATTTTTGATTTGAATAAAATGTAGATCTAGTTTTAAAACTATAGGATCTTGGTGGATCTTTGCTTAAATGTCTAGCTTTGTGAAATTTCTCTTGATTTTGTGATAAAGGTTTTCATTTGTGTATTTGCAAAAAAAAATTTTGTAGATCTAGGTTAGAGAAGAAGATGGAAGATGTTGAATAGTGAAAGATTTGTAGAATTTGATAATTTAAAAAAATAGATTAAAATTTTTTTTAAAAAACTTGATGTTGAAATAACATTTAGTATGAGTAGATCTGGAAGTTTTAGGAAAAATTCTGAGATAAAATCACTTGGAGGGCTGTCGGAAATTTCCGACAGCCACTGTCTCCTGGGCGACAGTGTTCCAGTGCACAATAAAAAATCTGTTTTAAGCAAAATTTTTGTATTTTATTGCAGAATGGCTTCCAGCTCCAAAGCTCGAAAGAGTACTTCGGAAGATGCACATACTTCTTATCAAGTTTATTCCGGAGTGGAGAAGGCTATTGTTGGGGTGTCCAAATACATCGAATTTGATTTGCCAAAACATGATCATATTTATGATCGTCTTGCGAAGGCAGGTATTCTCTCAATAATCTCACCAGAGGGGTTTTCATCCTTTTTAATTCGTGAATTTTATAACCATTTGGAAGACCCAAATGTTACGGAATTGGATGGAGGTGTGAGATCAAGGATCCAAGGTCAACATGTGGAAATAACACATGTTGATCTACGAGAGGAATTTGGACTAGTGATGAGTGAGAATATGCCTGATATAGTGGAGAATTATCGGAAGGATAGAGATTGGACCCTAGTAAACATGAGTTTACATGGGAATCAGAAGAAAACTCTTACCACTGAAGTTACCTCACTTACACCGGATGCTTACTTAGTCCAAGATATATTAAGGAATTCGGTGATGTTGAAGAGTGGAGACACAAGAAGCATTACTGCGCAGTTGACCCTCTTTACGTACTATATTATGGAGGATGAGCCTTTTGATATGGCAGACTTCATACTCTCCCAGATTAGGTATACGTACAGATTGAAACATCCAAGATGGGTGAAGGTGCATACGCTGCCAATGGGGTTGGTAATTCAGCGAGTACTTTATAAGAAGTATGGATGGATTGTGCAAGATTCGTATCTTGATGATTGTTATCCGGAAATTTATTTTACGGGTTCAATGAAAGGGAAGAAGCCGCTTAGAAAAGCTCAACCGGGAATTGAGATTAGAGAGCCGAGCATTTCTAGGGCAGGATCACTAAGGGAGTCCATTGATGATTTGCGTGATTCGTTAGAGGATCACAAAAAGGAAGTGAAAAAGGATCGTAGTCGAATGCAGAAATTTATGAAGTTTCTCGTCAAAGGTCTGAAGTTGAAGCCAACGCCGGAGGAGGAGGCAGAATGGCAAGTTCCGGACGAAGAACCGCCGTGCCAATCGGTGAGGCGGACTCGCCGAGGCAAAGCCGTGAGACGAGGACCTCCAGAAGATTGTCCAGAGAGCAGCGGGGCTGGTTATGAAGATTCAGAGTAGTTTTATGTTGCTGCTGCTGCTGGGAGCTGTCGGAAAATTCCGACATCCACTGTCGCCTGGGCGACAGTGAACCTCTTTAAATTTCTGTTTTGTTTAATGAACTTGATCCTTAATTTGTTTCTACTATTTTTATTTGAACAATATTGATGTAATATTAATGGTGTTGAATTTTTGTTGAGGCTTTTGAAATTTTATGTTTTGATATTTAGAATTTTGTCTTTTTGTTTTTACATTGTTTATGTTTTGTGATAATAATAATTTTTTTTTTAATTTTATAGGCTTTAAATTGTGATATATTCATTGTGAAATGTCTAGAATGCCCAATTCTAGCCTAAGCATAGAAAAACGGGAATCCGGTAACGGCTTAGTGAATATATTCGCTAGTTGATTTTCCGTGCCTATAAATGAAATTTTTATGTGGTTATTTTTAATATGATCTCTAATAAAATGATGTCTCACATCAATATGCTTAGACCTTGAATGATGGACCGGGTTGTGTGTTAAATCAATTGCACTTTTATTATCACACCATAATTCAATAGTTTGTTGTTTAATATTAAAGTCTTCTAAGGTTTGTTTCATCCAAAGGGCTTGTGCACAACAACTACCCAGTGCGATGTATTCGGCTTCGGTGGTTGAGAGGGCAACAGAATTCTGTTTCCTACTCGACCATGAAATGAGTGAAGGACCTAAAAAGTGACAAGTGCCACTAGTGCTTTTCCTATCTAGTGAACAACCGGCGTAATCAGAATCAGAATAACCAAAAAGTGTAAAATCATCGCTATGAGGATACCACAAACCAAGTTTAGATGTGCCAATTAAATATCTAAAAATTCTTTTTACCGCTTTTAAATGTGATTCTTTGGGATCGGTTTGAAATCTAGCACATAAACAAACTGAAAACATAATATCCGGTCTAGAAGCAGTCAAATATAAAAGTGAACCTATCATGCCTCTATATAAAGTTTGATCTATTGATATTCCAGTTTCATCTTTTCCTAATTTTAAAGATACACTCATAGGAGTATTTGCTTGTTTGAGATTTTCAAATCCAAATTGTTTTAAGACATCATGAATATATTTTGATTGGTTAATAAAAACTCCATCATGTTTTTGAACAATTTGAAATCCTAAGAAATATTTTAATTCCCCTACCATACTCATCTCAAATTCACTTTCCATCATTTTTACAACATAGTTACACAACTCTTCATTAGTGGCTCCAAAAATAATATCATCAACATAAATTTGTAAAACAATTAAATCATCATTTACTTGCTTAATGAAGAGTGTACAATCAACACCACCCATTTTAAAACCATTTTGTAATAAATTATAGTCAATCTATCATACCATGCTCGTGGTGCTTGTTTTAAACCATACAAAGCTTTTAGCAATCTATATACGCGATTAGGAAATTTTTCATTTATAAATCCTGGGGGTTGTTCAACATAAACTTCTTCTTTAATCAACCCGTTTAAAAATGCAGTTTTAATATCCATTTGCAATAATTTAAATCTTTTATGGCTAGCAAATGCAACAAAAATTCTAACTGCTTCCAATCGTGCTACGGGTGCAAAAGTTTCATCAAAATCTACCCCTTCAATTTGATTATATCCTTTCGCTACAAGCCTAGCTTTGTTTCTAGTGACCCTAGAGTCACTATCTAATTTGTTTTTGAAAATCCATTTGACTCCTACCACTGGATGATCACTAGGTCTATCAATAAGAATCCAAACTTTATTTCTTTCAAATTGATTAAGTTCTTCATTCATAGCTAGAAACCAAGATTCATCATTTAAAGCGGTGGCAACATCTTTTGGTTCGATATTTGAGACAAAACATAAATTTGAAAAGGTTTCATGTAAACTAGAACGCGTACGTACCCCACATAATGGTTCTCTAATAACAAGTTCTTGCGGATGATCTTTTGAGAATTGTAGCTCGGTTGGAGGTACATACCCTTCTCTTTCATCTTCTTCTCTATCTTCTTCTTCTCTTTCTTCTTCTCTTTCTTCTCCTTTTTCTTCTTCATTTTCTCCAAGTTCTTCTTCATCATTCTCCACCGTGGGAAGGAGTTCATCTTCTTTTCCTGTAATTTTCCTTTCTACACATGAAGCAAACTCATCAAACCTAACATGAATAGATTCTTCAACTATTTTTGTTCTCTTATTATATACTCTATAGGCCTTGCTAGTTGAAGAATAACCAATGAAAATTCCTTCATCACATTTTTCATCAAATTTTCCTAAGTTATCTTTTGTATTCAAAATAAAGCATTTACAACCAAAAACTTTAAAGTAAGATACATTTGGTTTTCTTTGAAAATAAATTTCATAAGGAGTTAATTGTAATGTGGGACGAATCATGACACGATTAATGATATAACATGCCGTACTAACTGCTTCGGCCCAAAAATATTTTGGCAATTTAAATTCACAAAGCATAGTACGTCCTAATTCTTGGAGTGTTCTATTTTTCCTCTCCACTACACCATTTTGCTGTGGTGTGCGTGGAGCAGAAAATTCATGTTTTATCCCAAAATCATTACAATATGAAATAAATTTTTCATTATCGAACTCTCCTCCATGATCTGATCTAATGCATTTTACCTTCAGATCAACTTCATTTTGAATACGTGAAATTAGTTTTACAAATTCATCAAAGGCATCAGATTTTGAATATAAAAACAAAGTCCAACAAAATCTAGAATAATCATCAATAATAACAAACGTATATTTTCTACCTCCTAGACTTTGTGTAGAAATTGGACCAAACAAGTCCATATGTAATAAATTCAAAGGTCTAGTGGTAGAAATGACATTTTTGCTTTTAAAAGATGATTTTGTAAATTTTCCCTTTTGGCATGGTGAACATAATGAGGATAGCTTTCCATTCAAATTTGGTAATCCTTTTATTATTTTATTTTTAGAAAGCTTTACTATGCGTTTAGCACTAGAATGTCCTAGTCTCCTATGCCATAATTCAAGTTCATCATTCTTTGAAATGAAACATTTAAGTGTAGAATGAGATAAATCATGAAAAGTGATCGTATAGACATTGTTTATTCTTGGTGCAGTAAGTACGATTTCGTTTGTTTTAGAATCAATAATTTTGCAAAGGTTTGAGCTAGAGTCAAATAAAACATTTAGATTTTTATCACATAGTTGACTAATAGAAATTAAATTATGTTTCAAACCTTTAACATATAAAACATTTGAAATTTTAAATTCTTCGTTACCTACTACTCCAATGCCTTTGACTTTACCCTTTCCATTATCTCCAAATGTCACTGTTCCACTTTTCTTCATCTCCAGGCTAAGGAACTTTGAATTATCGCCCGTCATGTGTTTTGAACATCCAGAGTCCAAATACCACACGTCTTTCTTGTTCCTAGCCTGCACGCATACCTAAAAAGATGATGAGAGTAAAGATCTGGTTACCCAAGTGGTCGATCCCATTGTATAGGTGGACGCCTTAGGTACCCAGATTTGTTTAACAGTAGCTTTTCCTTTCTTCCAACATGAGCCCGAGATGTGACCAAATCGATGACATTTGGCACACACAATGAATGGTGAGGAACCATTTTTCAATGGTTTCTCTGGACTCTTGCTGGTGGAAGCATCTTTATGTGTGGACTTAGAAAAATTTGTATTTTTAGAAATAAGATTTCTGAACCTGGAGCTGTCGCCGGTTCCGACAGTAGCTGTCGGAAATTTCCGACAGCCCCCAGAGCTTCCAGAAATGTATCCTAGTCCAAATTTTGCTGTACCATGGCATTGGTTGGCTAATAGCATATCCAGTGATTTTTTTCCAATACCAAATTTTCCAATTGCCATGATCAACTCATTTACTTTGGATTTTAGAATTGAATTTTCTTTTACTATCATGCCACATCTATTTGCAAAAATTTTCTTATAATTATCTAATTGAGAATGAGAAGTTTTAACAACTTTTTCTAAGTCCTTTTTCTCTTTTACAAGTAGATCAAATTTTTGATCGGACTTAGAAATAGTAGTTTCAAGTTCTTTTATCCTTGTCGAAGAATGATCACACTCTTGACAAAATATTTTCTCTTTCCCAATAGATTCCAACTCATTTGATAGTTTTTTATTTGCTTTTGAAAGACCTTTATTTTCAGATTTTAGAAAATCAATTTTCTTTAAGCTTTTATTTAAAACTCTGCATGTTTTCATAAATTCAGAATATAAGTCATCATAAGATGGAGGCGTTACCTCAGTGTCGCTTTGGACACTGCAGTCGTCTTCAGATGTAATGCTGTCTTTTGCCATCAAGCATAGATTAGCCTCCTCTTCCTCCTGTGTTGAGGGATCACTTTCTTCACCAGACGAAGAATCATCCCAAGTCTCTGCCTTTAACACTTTCTTCTTTTTATCGTGCCTCTTTGCTTTTTGCTCTTTCAGATACTTTGGGCACTTGCTTCTGATATGACCAATCTTCTTGCAATGGTAGCACTCCGGTGGCGGACGCTCCTCTTCATTCTCCATTTTTCCTTTGCCTTTTTGGTAGGCAAAATCCTTCTTTTTGAAAAACTTTTTAAATGAGTTTCTCCTCTCCGGATTTCTCATAAACTTCTTAAAATTTCTCACAAACAATCCTTCTTCATCTTCATCACTTTCTTCAGTCTCACTCTCAAATTCCTTTTTAGATTTCAACGCCAAGCTCTTCTTTTTGGGCTCCAAATTATATTCTTGGCTTTGAATCTTCAACTCCACTTCATGGGTTTTTAGATTCCCAATGAGACTCTCCAATTGTAAGGTTTTAAGATCATGTGACTCAGAAATTGCAGTCACTTTTGGATTGAACTTCGGGGGAAGTGATCTTAAGATTTTTCTAACTAAATCTCCATTTGAAAAGACCTTACCCAACACTTTTGAATCGTTCACGATTTTAGTGAATCGAGTGTACATTGTGTCAATTTCTTCATCCACTTCCATTTTGAATCTTTCGAACTCTGACTCCAATTGAAATAGCTTTGAATCCTTTACCTGCGAAGTACCTTCATGAGTAATTTCCAAAAGATTCCAAATATCAAAAGCAGTATCGCAAGCACAGACTCTATTAAACTCGGTGCGATCTAGTGCGCAAAATAAGGCATTCATGGCCTTTGCATTGTTTTTGCATTTTAATTTATCATTTTCATCCCACTTGTCTTTGGGTTTTTTCATAGTTACATCTCCTACAACAAATGTTGGAGAAGTGTAACTAGTTTCTACCATATTCCAGACTTCTATATCTAAAGCAATTAGAAAACAACGCATACGTGTTTTCCAATAATTGTAGTCTGTGCCCGTGAAAAGTGGTGGCCTACTAATTCCTTGCCCCTCAACGAACGCGTGATCGTTGTGCGCCATTACTCCCGGTGGTAAAACCGTTTTGGAGTAACCTGGCTCTGATACCACTTGTTGGATCGTATGACGCCCTTAGAGGGGGGGGGGGGGTGAATAAGGGTGTGTTTAAATTTGTAATTTTTACTTAATAATTTTAAGACAATTTTACTTTAATAAAAAGTTTCTTTAAAAATTAATTTTAAAACAAAGCAATTTTTGTATAACACCAAGCACAAATTTTTAAGATAAAAATTTAAGCAAACAAATTTGCGATTAGTGAAAGGATCATAATTTTATTTATCATGAAATTTCCATACAAATAAAAATGATCTTAACAATGCTTAAGATCAAGGCACAATGATAAAATGAAAATACTATATTTTTGATTTACCAATCCTTCTCCCAAGGATCGGAAGGCTATCGCTTGTCTTACCCAAGACCAAGCCCAAGCCTAACCTCTAGATCTTCCCAAGATCTAGACGTAGCGCACAAGGCCACGATTTCCTACCAAGCCACGCAAGGACTTGGACGCTCCACACAAGGAAGCGATTTTCCCCTAAGCCGCGCAAGGACTTAGACGCCGCACGCAAGACGACGATTTCTTCCCCAATACAAAATGAAATATGAGTAAATGAAATACAATATGAAAAAGTCAACTCCCTAGAAATTCAGATCTCTGAATGGATTGTTGAATCCTCGAGATGATCATTGATGGAGTAGCGCGCCCGATCTCGTCTTCAATCTTCAATCCTTCTTTGCACAATTAGGAGTTGAGGAGGTTCTGGAGCTCTCTGGTTCGTATGCACTCAGGTAGGGACTGGAAATCTCCAAAGCTTGGAATGCATGAACCAAAGGCACCATTTTATAGACTTTCACTGTCGCCTGGGCGACAGTCACTGTCGGAAATTTCCGACAGTGCCAAACTGCCTTGGTCGTGCTGTCGAGCCGTCGTGTGGGCAGTTGCTGGAATCGTGGAGCTGTCGCTGGGGCGACATCGATGTCGGATTTCCGACAGCGCAAAACCGCCGCTGTCGTGGGTGAAGTCGTGGGCAGTTGGTGGAATCGTGGAGCTGTCGCCTGGGCGACATCGATGTCGGAATTCCGACAGCGCAAAACTGTTTTTCGTCGATCTGCCGTGGAGGGAAGTAGTTGTAACTTCTCTGCTGTCGCCTGGGCGACAGTGGCTGTCGGAATTTTCCGACAGTGAATTTTTCCCACATGCAATTTTAGCTCCAGCAGCAATGTGAATATCACATACCTGTTATCTGCACACCATTAATGAAAATAGAATCAAATACAAAAGGGACTTTGTTATTATCAAACCGGAGGAGTGCGAAACGCATGCTCCAACATCTAGGAGCTCCCATTCCTCTCCTTGTTGGCCAGCAAATGAGTGATCATCATCACTAGGAGTGAAGCCATACACAGGGAGTGAGGAGTCCATGCACGAGATAGACTCAGGGATAGAGGGCACGATTGCCTCCATGGGTAAGGAATAAGTGATAGGGACAATGTTGTCATGTGGGGAGGAGCAGCGGTCAGGATTATAAAGACTAGGACAGTCCATCAATTCATGACCCTCTCCTCGACACAACAAGCAAACAATGTTCCTACACTGCCTAGCATTTAACTCCTTCATTTGTTCTATATAATAGACCATCATGTCGTAAGTGCCAGGAGAAATATCCCATGAAGACATTTTCAATACTTAAAGCAGATAAAACGAAACTGAAATTCTTTGCAAGGAAATTTACACAAACTAATAAAACTCCTTGGATTAAACTTGCTTAAAACATTAAAATAGGAGAGAAGAAATAATAACAAACAATATAAATTTAAAAAGCAAACAAAAATAACAAGGAGGCTATAAACACTGGAAGAACTACTATCTCTCGGCTCTCCCTCTCAAGAAAACTCACACGTCTGTGTTCCCCGGCAATGGCGCCAAAAACTTGATGCACAGATCTCGCACACCGCTATAGGCGGTAGTAAGACTGCGGTACGAAACGGCAGTGTACCAATCATTCAAGTAATATAAAATGGGAATGAATCCCCAAGTATCGATCTCAAATGAACACAGTAAGGTGGAGCTATCTATCGAGGAAGGACTTGAGATCGAAGTCCTTTACGGATGGATGCGGAAACGGGGGGTTTTGGATTGTGGAAATAAATGAAAAATCTATCACTACTCCTATGCAATGCCGCTATGCAATGCTTCGCTTGGCGGGATGAGATTAGGCAGGCCTTAAGCGCGCTGCGTCGCAAGGGCGGATGGACGAGTAGGCAAGCGGAATCAAACTATGCAGGCCTTGAGCGCGCTGCTTCGTTAGGCGAGTGGATTACACGGGCCGCTATGCCACGCTTCGCTAGGCGGATGGAAGAGTAGGCAAGCGGATGGAATGGTTCGCACCGGCGGAGTCGGAATGGATTACACGGGCCGCTATGCCACGCTTCGCTAAGCGGATGGAAGAGTAGGCATACGGATGAGGGTCGCAAGCACCTCTTCGCAAAGCACACCACTAACAATTGTTAGGGCGGCACAACACAACAAACAATCCACACCACAAGGCACACCTCAAATGAAAATATAACAAGATTACTCAATCACATAGACATGATTTCATACTAATGTTAACAAATTAAAGTATACTTCATCAAAAATAAGGAAACCTAACTAAGCTATCAACTACAAGAGGACGTGAGTGTGCGAAATCGACCGGCTCCGAAGTCTTGTATAGGATTCACGGAAGGAATCACCGGGTTGTCAATCCGCGTCCAAGCTCGGTCCTCGACTGCATCCGGGGTAGAGAAGGCTGTCACTACCTTCCAGTGGACCCGTCTTCTTCGTGTCACGAACCGGAGGAATGATCACACAAGCTGCTCCGATCTTGAAGAAGAAGGCTAGGTTGACTCCCTTCTTGGAGCTCAAGGATGAAGGACGAGGCCAAGAGGAAGCTTCGGCGACGATTTGGCGTTGAAAGCTTGCCCGGAGATCCTCCCTAAGGTGGGCGGCACTGGAGAAGTCGGGACTCCCCGAAACAGGCGGAAAAAACGGCGCAGGAACTCGTCTCTATCCCTAATTTTGCGGAGCAGCAGTTTAAATAAGGAGCAGAATAAACACTGTGCACGGTCAGTGGTGCACGACCAATGGTCGTGCACGAAGGAATGCCTGTGATCGTGCGCAGTCAACCTGCAGCAAAGAAAAAGATGGAAAATAACGCACGGTCAGGGGCGCACGACCAGTGGTCGTGCGTGAAGGAATCCTCTGATCGTGCGCAGACGCTCTATCAGGGAAGGGAATTAACGCACGACCACTGGTCGTGCGCCTGATCGTGCGCGAAGGAATGCGCACGATCAGAGGCTTTTTAGGCCAAAAATTGCCCCGCACCATCCTGAACGTTCACGCGATCCCAGGGCCTGCAGGAAAAATACTAGACCACAAAAATACATGAAATCACACCAAGATGGGGCATAAATGTGTACTAAGCAGTGAAATGGGCAACGTGATCAAATAGAATTAAATATGGGCCTAAAGTGAAGTGCAAGTGCATGAAACCTAGCCCAGATGAGTCCGGAAATCACTATATAAACTGGACTCATCAGTGCTCGATCGAAATGATTCGAGGATGAGATAATCAAGTTATGATTTTCTAAGCTCTCTTTTTCCGTTTTTAACACTTGAATTACCCTTGATTTTTAACGAGTCAGGCCATATTTTTGATGTATGGTTTTCGTTTAGGTTTTCATACAATGCTAGCCAAAAGGAACAAAGTATGAATTGATCACTCAAGGGTAAAGAGAGTTGCATGCACCCCTAGAGAGAGGATGATGTAAATCTCCCATATTGGAGTCAAATCCAATAGTGGGGTTCACAACGTAAAGCAAGTTTTAGGTAATCGATTATAGGAGAAGAGTCCGTTTGATTTTTCCTAAACTTAGTTGGGAATTAACCTCGAGAGAGGCAAGTTCAAGCTTCGGTAACCTCCACGGTCAAGTAGTTTAATTAAAATGGAACTAGATTTATTTTTCTTTCACTTGATTATTCTCACTCCAAGGTGAATTTATATTGAGCCCTAATCTTTTTACCATCGTTTAAACCCTACTTTTAGTTTGCAAATTTTCTCTTTTAGCTAAGTAAAACAAAACCTCAAAAACTTAATAGATAAGATAATAGTGATTTTCCTCGAAGTAAAAGTAATCAATGCGCCCCATGGAATATGACCTTAGTATTTCTAAATATCCTATACTATAGACGATAAGGTACACTTGCCTTTATCATATATAGTTTTGGAAAACATCTTTAACCCTTCGCTTTGCAAAACCATAAATTTCTATATCAAGTTTTTGGCGCCGTTGCCGGGGATTTGTGTTGATATTTTAAAAAGAGGATAGCTATTAATTTTATCATGTTTCTTGTCATTTTATTTTGCTTTTTCTAATTTCGAAAAAAAATCTTAAAGGTGTAATTTAAATCTTGGAAAGGGACGTTTGGGCTATCATACCATCGCACCTCCTAGTACCGGTGAGAACCCCTCATGGGGCATACCTCGGGAAATCCAAGACAAACTTAATCCGCCTAAAAGAAAAAAAATATAATAATCAAGTTTTCCTCTTTCTTTATTTTTAGTTTTATTTTTCTCTCGTTTCTCTTTTACTCTTTCTTCTTTCCCTTTTTCCATTTTAGTGTATGACCCGAAGTAGCACTTCGAATATTCCTTTTGATCTAGAGATCGAGCAAACCCATTCGCGGTGCCGCCGTTCTTGTGATTAGGAAATACAATTATTATTCGAACAGTCAACCGGGGACACTAACGCAGCTAATATGGATCCCAATCTTAATCTTCCTAATCCTAACGCGCCCAATCCTAATAAGGCCATGCAACGGACCATGTCCTATTATGCGCGGCCAAATCTGGAAGGCTTACAGTCAAGTATTATTCACCCCACGTTGGCAAACAATAACTTTGAGATCAAGTCCATCATCAGTTGTTGGGCTCACTTCCTAGGGACTCCATCACTACATGGGCCGCTTATGGCGGAAAAATTTCTCACTAAATATTTCCCGCCTGCAAAGACCGCCAAAATGCGAACAGATATTGCATCATTTATGCAAATCGACTTGGAGACTATCTATGATACATGGGAGCGCTTCAAGGAGCTTTTGCGTAGATTCCCTCACCACGCACTTCCCACTTGGCAACAAGTGCAAATCTTTTATAATGGCTTGAATTTCCAAACTAAGCAAATGATTGATGCGGACGATAGGGGTACATTAAATAGGAAAACCCTGGAGGAAGCTCAAGAGCTTTTTGAGGAAATGGCCATGAATGCATACCAATGGAATATGCCTCGAGCTAAGCCTAGCAAGCCAGCCAGAATTTTTGAAATAGATGCAAATGCAAATTTTTCTTTACAAGTTGAACGCTTAACAAAGCAAGTGGCGGAGATGTCTACTTCCTCCGCCACTCCTCCTTCGGCTAATAATGATTTAATTGAAGAGCAGGTTGACTACATGGGAAATATGCCTCGGCCTTCCTATAACCAGAACACCGCTCCGTACAACAACACTTACAATGCGGGTTATAGGAACCACCCGAATTTCTCATGGAGCAACAAAGGAACTGGTCAGCGTCCTTTAAATTTGAATCAAGCTCCTAAAAACTTCTTAATTTAACTCCCACTCCAAAATTTAATCCGCTCCGTTTTCAACCGCAACAACAAAAGCTCTCTCCGCTTGAAGAGGTCTTTGCAAAATATGTTGCTACAAATGAAACGAACATCCAGAACCTTACCGGATCGATCAAAAATTAAGAGAATCAAGTGGGCCAGCAAGAAAAATGTTCTCCGAGCGTCAACAAGGAGCACTACCGGCAAATACGGAGCCAAATCCAAGGGAGAGCAAGAACGCGATTACACTCCAAAGCGGGAAGTAGGTGGTTTCAAAACTGGGCGAACCCAAGGTAACTTCTTCTCCTCCTCTTATTTTATCTTCAAATTTGCCCACTACGCTAGCTCTGCATGCTTCTAGTTCTAATGTTCTGTATCTGTCTAAATTTAGGAGTGAGTGTGCCGAGAAAAATTATAAAATGTTTTTAGAAATTTTATAACAAATTCATATTAATGTACCCTTCTGCGAGGCTATCTCTCAAATGCCAAAGTATGCAAAATATCTTAAGGAGTTGCTCTCCAATAAGAAGAAATTAGAAGATATTTCGCATATTTCCTTAAACGCAAATGACCCGGGATGGTTCTCCATCCCGTGTCTATTTGGCAATTCGTTAGTAAAACGCGCCTTAGCGGATCTTGGAGCAAGAATCAATCTCATGCCTTTTTCGTTATTCAAAAAGTTAGTTCTAGGAAATCCTAACCCCACTCGAATGAGTATTCAATTAGCAGATCGTTCATTAAAATATTCGGTAGGGATAGTGGAGGATGTGCTCGTTAAGGTTGACAAGTTCATCTTCCCGGTGGACTTTGTCATTCTTGACATCGAAGAGGATGTCGAAGTACCCCTCATACTCGGCTGCCCCTTCCTTGCCACCTCCTGCGCTATTGTCGATGTAGGTAATGGAAAGCTCATCCTACGGGTTGGTGACGATGAAGTTACTTTTAGTATAAATCCCTCGATGCGAAACACCTTAGAGAATGACGATTCATGCTTCTATTTAGAAGAATGTTTTGAGAACGAGTTTTATTCACTTCCCGAGTTAGTCTCCACATCGAGTCACTATTCCGTGCTTGCCGAGCTCTTTTGTTTAGAAGAAGAAGTCTCTCACTCCACACCACCCGAACCATTATTTTTTGAAAAATTAAAAGACAAAACTTCTTATGAAGATCCACCCGTTTTAGAATTGAAACAACTCCCTCCTCACCTAAAATATCTATTTTTAGAAAAAGAGTCTAAGCTACCCGTCATCGTTTCATCCGAACTTAGCTATTCAGAAATTTCTGAATTGACTATAGTCTTAAGCAAGCACCGCCACAAAATTGCGTGGAAAATATCGGATATCAAGGGTATTAACCCTTCCTTCTGCACTCAAAAAATCTTCCTCGAAGATAATTCCCACAACGCGGTCCAGCCTCAACAATGACTAAACCCGAATATGAAAGAAGTCATTAAGGCTGAAGTTATTAAACTTCTAGACACGGGAATCATCTACCAATATCGGATAGTACTTGGGTTAGCCCAGTACAAGTCGTGCCAAGGAAAGGTGGTGTAACGGTAGTAGCGAATGAAAATAATGAATTGATCCCAACCCGTACCATTACGGGTTGGCGGATGTGCATCGATTATCGAAAACTAAATGATGCCACCCGTAAGGATCACTTCTCGTTACCTTTTATCGATCCAATTTTAGAGCGTCTTTCAGGTAACTCCTACTATTGTTTTCTCGATGGTTTGTCGGGATATTTTAAAATCCCTATTTCTCCCGACGACCAAGAGAAAACAACATTCACTTGTCCCTTCGGCACCTTTGCTTATCGAAGGATTCCATTTAGTCTTTATAACGCACTGGCTACATTCCAAAGATGTATGTTGGCGGTATTAAACGAGTTAGTAGAGGAAGTGATGGAAGTCTTTATGGACGACTTTTCATTTTTAGAAATTCTTTTCAAAATTGTTTAAAAAATCTCAAGTGCGTGCTACAACATTTTGAGGAAAACAATTTAGCTCTTAATTGGGAGAAATGTCATTTTATGGTCAAAGAAGGATTAGTCCTTGTCCATAAAATATATGGCAAAGGGATCGAGGTCGATAGGGCCAAGATCGAAGTAATTGAAAAAACCCACCCTCCAACAAATATAAAAGCTATTAGAAGTTTCCTAGGTCACGCAAGGTTTTATCAGCGCTTTATAGAAAATTTTTCCAAAATCACGAAGCCGTTAACCCATCTTCTCGAGAAAGAATCCTCTTTCCTTTTTGATGATGAATGCCATTTGGCCTTTAAACTTATCAAAGAAAAGCTTATAAATTCTCCGATTCTAGTTGTGTCGGATTGGTCGCTACCCTTCAAAATTATGTGCGATGTGAGTGATATTGCGGTAGGCACCGTATTAGGTCAACGGGTGAGTAAGTATTTCAACCCAATTTATTTTGCAAGCAAGACACTCACATTGGCCTAAACAAACTAAGCCACTCCGAGAAGGAGCTTCTAGCAATTGTTTTTGCTTTTGAAAAGTTTAGGTCGTATATCACCCTCTCAAAACTTATCGTCTTTACAGATCACTCCGCCCTACGATATCTTATAAGTAAATCAGATGCCTAGACTCGTATTTTGCGATGGATCCACCTCTTGCAGGAGTTTGATCTAGAGATCCAGGACAAAAGGGGAGCTAAAAACTTGGCGGCCGATCATCTTTCCCATTTAGAGAACCCCGCCTCGGAAGCATTAATAGAAACCGACATTAATGATAAATTCCCTAAAGATCACCTCCTTGCTCTCAAAAATATAAATTCATCTTCCACCCCCTGGTTTGGGGATTTGGCTAACTATCTAGTAGCCCGGGTCCTACCAAAAGAATTCTCGAGTCATCAAAAGAAGAAATTATTTTCTGATTTAAAGAATTATTTTTGGGAGGATCCCTTTTTATTCCGTGTTTGCGCAGACTAGGTAGTGAGAAGATGCATCTCGAGTGACGAATGTCGAAAACTTTTACGGCATTGTCACGAGGGACCAACCGATGGTCATTACCAACCGAATTGAATCGCGAGGAAGGCGCTAGAGGCGGGCTTTTATTGGCCCACGCTCTTTAAAGATGCCCACACCCTTGTGAGTACTTACGACAGCTGCCAGCGGTCAGGGAACATCTCCCGCCGGGATGAGATGCCCCAAAATATTTTATTAGAATGCAAAATTTTCGATCTTTGGGGAATTGATTTCGTTGGTCCTCTCCCCCCTCTTTTGCAAACAAGTATATTCTAGTTGCGGTCGACTACATGTCGAGGTGGGCGGAAGTGCAAGCTCTCACCACCAACGATGTGCGAGTCATCGTTAGCTTCATAAAAAAATTTTATTTTCTCGATTTGGTATGCCGCGCGCCATAGTTAGTGATCGGGGAACCCATTTTTTGCAATAGCCAATTCACAAAAAATTTAGAAAAATATGGTGTCACGCACAAACTATCCACTGCTTATCACCCACAAACGAGCGGCCAAGTCGAAGTCATAAATCGAGAATGAAAGCGGATTTTAGAAAAATGGTTTCTATTAATCGGAAGGATTGGGTGCTTAAACTCGATGACGCGCTTTGGGCCTATCAAACAGCGTACAAGACCGCTATCGGTTGTACACCATATCGATTTTTTTATGGCAAGGCTTGCCACCTTCCGACCGAATTGGAACACTGCGCGCTTTGGGCGCTTAAATTTTTAAACATCGATTCAACGTTAGCTGCCGAGCAAAAAAAAATTCCAAATGAGTGAATTATACGAGTGGCGCGCGAATGCGTATGAAAGCAATAAATTATATAAGGAACGAACAAAGTTTTATCACGATTAAAATATTAAATTTCCTAAAACATTTTTGCCGGGCAAACTCGTCCTCCTATATAATTCTCGTCTTCGCCTTTTTTCGGGAAAGCTAAATTCTTGATGTTCCAGACCCTTTATTATTAAAAAGGTTTGGTCCTATGGGATAATTCTAATTTCCCACCCGAAAAAGGTTCCTTCAAAGTTAATAGGCACCGCCTTAAGTTATATCTTCCTGGAGATCTTTCGGACGAAAAGAATGATTCTATTATTCTTCCACCAATATCATGAGAGCCAATTGGGTCAAGCTATGCGACCTTAAACAAAGCGATTTTGGGAGGCACCCCAAAGTTATATTTTTATTGCTATTTTTGTTCCTTCTTTAACATGTTTTGTAGGTAACCATTGCTTCCCCCTGCATCCTTAAAATCAGGAAAGCCCTTTCTCCTTTTTCTAACTTCTCTTTTATCTTGCTTTTCTTTTTATTTTGTCTTGCACGTTATTAACTTTTTCTTTTTCTTTTACTTCATACTTAGTTTTAAACATTGGGGACAATGTTTAGCTTTAAGTATGGGGGTGTAAATAGCTCTTAAAAATGTACTTCATAATTTAGAAAATCTTCAAAAAAAAGTTATTTTCTTATGTTTTCTTTTATTTAAGCTTGTACAACCCAAAAATTCAAAAAAAAAAAATAGAAAATTGAAAATTTAAATCTTCGAAAGGGACGATTGGGTTATCATCCCATCTCACCTCCTAGTACTGTTGAGAGCCCTTCATGGGGTATACCTCGGGAAGTACATGAGTTAACAAAAAATTATTAGGTTTAAAGCTAGTTTTTTATTTTTTATGATCAAAAATTCAAATAAATTAATATCAAAAATTCCAAAAAAAATATGAAAAACTTAGAACAAAAAAACAAAAAATTCTTATACCCCTCCTACTTGTTGTTTTTGTTTTCTTAGAAATCTAGTTGAGAATGTTTATAAGCATTTTTAGGTTTTTAATTGGCTAAAATTTTGTTTATCATAGTTTGTTAATTTTAAATTTTAGGTAATCTTGTTTTAAGAATCATCTTATGATTTTAACTTGAATAGAGAATTTTTTTAGCATGACTTCTTTTTATTTTTAAAAGGCTTCATCTTGTAGTAAATTTGCTAAACCTATTTAGATTTCAATTGTATTTTCTTCTAGCTTTTTAGATCTTAGGAAATTTAAATTTACTGGAATTTTCTCTCAATATAATTTAAATTATAAGCTAAAAAATTTTCCTTCCCTATCCCTTTGTTGGCATTTCAAAAAAAATTTAAAAATCATATGTCATGGGAATAAGAGAATAAAATTCATAATTCCCTAAACATATGCACCCAAAATCATTTAAAAGATTATATGGCATGAAGTTAGAGGATAAAATTCATTACTCCTAAACTTATACATTTTGGGTTTTTATTAGAAGAGAATTTAAAAGATTATATGGCATGGAGTAAGAGGATAAAATTCATTACTCCTAAACATATACAAAAAAAATATAGAAAAAATAGAGTTGAGAGGATAAAATGCATCACCTCCATTCAAAAATCTCTTCTTATTCCAAATTTTGTGAAATCCCCCTTAGCCAATTATCATTGATCTAGATTTAGTTTAAATTATGGAGAGTGCAATATTTAGTAAGTTACTTTTCCTTAAGTTTCTCTTAAGATAGAGTTCATATAATTTTAATTTAATCTAGTTTTATAATTTCTACAATTTTATTAGCTAATTAATCATCTTGAGAAGTCAATGCCTAAACACTTCTCCTCTTTTCAAATCATCATCATAATTTAGGACTTAACTCCTCCTAGAATTTATTCTTAACCTAACTTTTGATTTAAATGAAATTTTAGTTTATAATTAAAAATTTTATGGATGTCTTATAAATTATGTCTCATACTTTTGCTCTAGAATATCAAAACTTCAAGTATGGGGGTATTTGATAAGTAGTATTTATATTACTTTTTAATCGAAATTTTTGTAATTATTTAATATGAATTTTACTTTTTCATGTCAATTTTAGGTTATAAGTAGTTATTTTATAATTTTGATTCTAACTTAGCTTAATTTCAATTTTTGCAGAATTTTGGGAGAAATTGGTGAAATTTACAAGTCGCGCCATCGGTCACACCCGTGACCAAGGGAGTGTAACATGAAGATCAAACCAGATTCGAAGCCACACTGATTGAGCTAGTCCACAGCAAGTCACGCACTCGGTCACGCCCATGACCCAAAGTCACGCCCGTGACCAAGGGCGTGTAAACTTAGAATCTTCCCAGCTAGCTGTCGTCGAGACGTGGAGATGTTGTCAAGAAGTCAACCTAAGTCACGCCCGTGACCCAGATGTCATGACCGTGACTTTCTCATGTGATCCCTGCACAACGCCACGCTGAAATTGAACCCACGTCACATTAAATGAAGGCGTCCAAGGTCACGCCCGTGACCCAAATGTCACGGGTGTGACATGTCACTTTTCGCCACGCCGACACACAAGACCCACGCCGCTGTCAGAACTGAGCTGAATAGGGGTTACACGCCATTGGTCACGCCCGTAATCGAGGGCGTGTAACATGGAATTTTTTCCTATAAATTCCAAAGCTTTCCTTGAGTCCAGGGTTCAGAATTTTGGAATGGGGGAGGTGTTGCTGGAGCTGTTAGTGAGCTTTTTCTTGTTTTTTCCTTTACATGTTCTCTCTTTTTATTCCATTCATGCAATGTTCTAGTTTCCTTTCAATGCCATAGTTTTTTAAGCTTGTATTCCTTACTTTTTCTAGCATTGTAATCTTGGTTAAGGCTTGTAATAGTTTTTTTTTTAATTTCAATAAAAATTAGTTTTGTTTTCTTCACTTCTCTTTGCCTTTTAATTAGCTTTTCTTCATGCAATTTTATCTTACTCTCTTTTCCCCCTCCACCATGATTAACTAATTCTCATTAGCGCTCGATCGAAATGATCTGAGGATGAGATAATCAAGTTATGATTTTGTAAGCTCTCATTTTCCATTTTTAGCACTTGAATTACCCTAGATTTTTAACTAGTGAGCCATATTTTCGATGTATGGCTTTCGCTTAAGTTTTCATACTTAGCTAGCCGAGAGGCTCAAAGTATGAAATGATCACTCAAGGATAAAGAGAGTTGCACACACCCCTCGAGAGAGGATGGCATAAATCTCCCGGATTGGAGTCAAATCTAATACTAGGGTTCACAACGTAAAGCAAGTTTTAGGTAATCGATTATAACAAGAGATTCTGGTTGGTTTTTCCTAAACTTAGTAGGGCATTAACCTCGAAAGAGGCATGTTCAAGCTTCGTGAACCTCCACGGTCAAGTAGTTTGATTAAAACGAAATTAGATTTATTTTTCTTTCACATGATTATTCTCACTCTAAGGTGATTTTAGATTGGGCACTAATCTTTTTACCATCGTTTAAACCCTACTTTAGTTTGCAAATTTTCTCTTTTAGATAGGTAAAACAAAACCTCAAAAAATTAATAGATAAGATAATCGTAATTTTCCTCGAAGGAGAAGTAATCAATGCGCCCCGTGGAATACGATCTTGGTATTTCTAAATATCTTATACTATAGACGATAAGGTAGACTTGCCTTTATCAGATATAGTTTTGGAAAACATCTTTAACCCTTCGCTTTGCAAAACCCAAAATTTCTATATCAGTGCATAATACAGACTATTCAAAACCTTTGCATTTAAAACCATTTTATTTTTATTTAGAATACTTGGGCGTTTTGAAGTGGTAATATTCCAAACTTCTGTACCTAAGGACTGTAGAAATTTCTCTATTAGAATTTTCCACCCTTTATAATTTGTCACTTCAAATAAAGGTGGTGCTTGTGATTTTTCATTTACATAAAATTTTTCCCCACTCGTAGAAGCGAGATCATGATCAAGAAGCGCCTTTATTCCCGGCAGTGAAACCATTTTGGAATAACCTAGCTTTGATACGAATTATTGGGTCTTGAGGCATCCTTAGAGGGGGGGGGGGGGGGGTGAATAAGGGTTTTAGAAAACTTTATGATTTTAAGATAATCTTTTGATATTATATATAAAATAGATTGAATCAAAAGTGAAGTACTAGCAATTTGAAATGAAATCAATTTTATTAAACAAGTAAAAACATGATTATCATTTATAAAATTGATTACAAAATTCGATTTCTATGACGCTAGAAATCAAAGGCGAATATAATAGACTCTTTTGTTTTCTATACCGACTCTTCTCACTAAGAACTGACTGGATTTAGCTGATCTATTCCCATAAACAGCCTCAAGCCGCTCTAGCCTTTCTATCCCCAGAAAAGCCTCGAGCACCCCCTAGATATACTCCCTAGACCTAGTCGCCAACACGAGGCGAATTTCTGCCCTAAGTCCTATCTAAACCTAGTCGCCAACACGAGGCGAATTCAATAAACGATCACAATGAAAAAGGTGTTACTAAAATACAAGAGACAAAATATAAAACTCCCTATGAGGAAATCTGAAGGAGATGACGAAGACTCGCTGAAGATTGTTGAAGTCGAAGCATGCGTTCTTCGCGTTGAGCTAGCGTTGATCCAAGCCTCCTTTGATTCCTTCTTTTGAAATTGACTGGGAGATCCTTTGTGGTCTGGAAATATGGCCCTCACAAATAATTCAGAGTGCTGGAATAGGGCTCCTTGGCATCGATGTTTGAAGAGAACGAATGCCACCTATTTATAGGACTAGAATATAACGTTGGCGTTAAGGCTAACGCCAAGCGTTGGCCCAGTACAGAAAGAACTTGATGGCTCCGATATTCAAAATAGGAAGGAGATACTGCATCTTTGGAAACATTCATTTTAGGAAACCTTAATGCTGGCGTTGAGGCTAATGCCTGTCGTTATGTCAAATCATTACCAAAATGCTCCTGCAATCACGACAGCTTCCCTCCATGCCATATTCATTTAATGTTAATGTCGGTGTTAAGTCCTAACGTCTGGCGTTAGACCTCTTTCATCATTTCAGCTTGTGGGCAAATCCAGACCAACAATGTAGTATCCTAGTGTCAATATTGTTCAAACTTGCATGCTAAAAACAGAATGGCAAACAAGATCAAATACAAGTAGGATTTGTTATTCTCAAATCAAAGGGATGCGGAAAACTGTGTTCCAACAGATATTTTGCATATTTCCCTTAACACAAAAAGCTGCGCTGTTGTACTCAACAAATTTCCCCAGAAAGTAAATGACAAGGGATGATTCTCCATCCCATGTTTATTTGTCAATTTGTTGGTAAAATACACCTTAGCTGATCTTGAAGTAAGTATTAATCTTATACCTTTTTACTTATTCAAATTGTTAGGTTTAGGAAATCCTAGCCCCACCCAAATGAGTATCCAACTCGTAGATCGATCAATGAAATATTCAGTAGGGATAGTGGAGGATGTGCTCATCAAGGTTGATAAGTTCATCTTTCCGGTGGACTTCGACATTCTTAATATCGAAGAGGATGTCGAAGTACCCCTCATACTCAGCCGCCCCTTCCTCGCAACCTCTCATGTGATTATCAATGTTAGTAACAGAAAGCTCCTCTTATGGGTTTGAGATGATGAAGTTACGTTTATCATCAATCCCTCGATGCAAAATACCTTAGAAAATGACGATTCATGTTTATTCTTATTATAGTGTTTTGAGAATGAGTTTTTTTCGCTTCCTGAGTTTGTCTCCTCATCTAGTGACGATTTTAAGCTCGCCATGTAACACCCCACTTTTCCCAAAATGGGCTGAAAAGAAGTACTTCCACAATTCATCAAGAGGACTAGAGTGGTCTCGACAAATTGTACTTCATCGTCCAGATGTTATCGTGATGACTCGATGAATCATCTAAAGGACTCGACGAATTGTCGAAAGGACTCAACAAATTGCCTAAGGGTCTCAAGAGGTCTCGAGTGGTCTCGACGAATTGCCTAAGGGTCTCGAGAGGTCTCGAGTGGTCTCGAAAAATTGCTTAAGGGTCTCGAGTGGACTCGACAAATTCTGTTCACTCGACGAATCAGCATCCTCACTCGACGAATGCAGACAGAACACTTATTTTGCATGTTTCAACTTTCGACGAAAATGTAAGTGTTGGCCATTCATCACAGCTGTCCAGATCCACTTGAAAGGTCGATCCAATGGCTGATATGATTTCAAAATACTTTATAAAGTTTTGGGAGATAATATTTAGGTCTATTCCTACTTTTATTCTCTCTCTCTAACGTGAAAAGTCTGACAGCTCGAGGAAGAAGACGAAGGCATCATCCTCCATAGACGGGGCTCCAAAGAACCAAATCACGAGACATTTTTAGATCCACGGAGAGCAGCCCAATGTGGTTCTTTCCATCCGATTAAAATCTCGGATTCATGGCGCCAAAGAGAGCAGGAAGGGTAATGATCCTTCCTCCTGGTCTTAGGACGTGTTTGTTCCTTTCATTCTTTTTCAATTCAAATTAAGGTTGTCTCTTTCACTAATTAGTGAAGTGTAGGAAATCATATAGTTCTTCAGAACTCCGGGTAGATTGTTTCCATCCCCAGCATATATTGCATGTAGAAATCTGGTAGACGAATGGATTTAGTCATTTTGTGTGAAGTCTACCCGTGGTCGTTAGCCCGGATTCGTGATGCTTGATTGTCACATGCATTTAGGTTAAGCCTAGAATGCGTACCAGAGAATGACTCTGTGAGTTATGACATCGTATTGTGGTACTTGAGATTTAGGTGTCTTTCAGAGAGCCTAATGGAAGCCCCATGCTTGGACTGTGGTTGAAGGCAAACCTTCACTACGAGATTGGAAGTGGAGCATTCATGTACCTCCTTCATTGGTTTTGTGTACGAAGCCTAAGTCCTTTTGCAAGGATTGGGTGAATAGCTTTTATCTTGTTGTAACACTTGTATGTGTCAATCCCTTATGGGCTGAGGCGAAGCCGTACCTGCGTCGTGCGATGGATCACGATGACTAGAGCACGAGCAAAGCTGAACTGAATCTTTTTTCATGTAGAATGGTGAGAGGTGCCTACCTCTTGTGAGCCATGTGACCATGGGAAAGGCCGTGGAAGGTGTTTATCTAGACCGGCCCAAATCTCTTTTCCAACATATGGTTGTGTTACTTCGGGTGGGGTTGATTGTGGATTGATGTTATGTTATCCTCATGCGGTTTCTTAGGCGATTATGGGGAAACTCCAAGTGAACACAACCAACATCATGTGCATACCTAGGTTCCCCTTTTCTTGATGCTCAACCTAGAAGATTGATTGTGCTTGAAACCTCACCTTGTGTAGCGTAGTTGCACTTTATTTATTTGTTTGCATATTGCATGTATGCCTTGCTTGCAGGTTAGCGGTGACTCGCCCCTGAGCTGGCTAGATGGTCGGGGGTTGGATCGTTACATAGTTTGTGGTCAACTCATAACTGACCCTCGTTTAACTCTTATTGGATGTTGGTGCAGGTGAGCCAAGTGGAAAGTAGTAGGTTGAAGTCATATGCTGTCTTGGCCCTCGAAGGCCAACCTCTCTTTTTCTGCTTTCCTCATATTGTCGGCCTGCGTGCCGATGCATGTTTTTGAGTTTAAGACATTTTTGGAATGTAAGGCCTTAAGGCCATAACTCTTAATTATTTCATTCCTGGGATAGTGGACAATTCTGAATTGAATGTTATTAAATGATTCCACTTATGTTATTGATACTCTCGTGTAGTTCTTTCTTGTTATCATCGTATTAACGTCTAACTAGTGTGTTCGATAGGGCGTGGGGTCACGACCGGATCTACTGTTATATTGTTTGTACTGGCATGGTGTTACAATTTGGTATCAGACTTTGGGAGTTGATCTGTAGTTTAACGAATTGGAGGCCAAATTCCTTTTAGAGGCGATGCGCGTTCACCAAAAATGATAAAAAACTAATAAGAATGTCCACTTAGGAATGAAAAATATGCTTGTTTGCGGAACCTGAGCATTCCTTGATTGTTTGTTGCTATGCTTTCAGTCACTAAATTGTGTGTCACACTATTATAGGTGACTAGGAGTGGTGTGGGGCTATCTCGAACCCATAACACTGCTAAAAGTAGTGTGTCCGCTGAGGAGCCAGCGACCACTCCTTTGGCCGAGACGATCAGATTAATTGCTGAAGTGGTCTTCGCAATGATCAACAATCAGATCCGGTGTGTTACACAACCTACTACACCTACTCCCGATGTGGACCCGATGCATGTTACTGCAGGGGAGCTGAGAACAGAACCCTCAGTAGATCCCAGGGTTGAACATAGAGTTGAAACTGTATCTGTGGAAAGAGCGCGTGACCAGCAGTTGAAGCTTTTTCTGAGCTTTAGTCCTCTAACATTCTCGGGGACCGAATCCTCAACATGAGAAGAGGACTGGCTGTCAAGAGTAAAGAAAACTTTGAGGTAGACAGTAGCGGGAGAGGCAATGATGGTCACCTTAGCCACTTTCCTTCTGAATGGAGAGGTATCGCTATGGTGGGATGAACTTGAAGCGCACAAGTTGGCCAGTAGAGATATCATCGATGTCTCGATGGCAGAGTTTTCGGGAATGTTTCTCTAGTGGTTTATCCCCTCTGCCCAGCGTATTGGGTTGCAAAATCAATTTCTGCGATTAATTCAAGGTGATCGTTCAATAGATGACTACATGCATGAGTTCACAAAACTGAGTCGCTATGCGAGATCTTTGGGGGAAGATGAGGAGACGAAGACAATTTAATTCTACGAAGGACATCAAGATGAGTTAAGGCTTCTTCTAGCAGGCCCAATGACGTTTGGATTTCATGTTATGGTGCAATCGGACAGATCATTGGAATTGGATATGCAGAGGGTGCAGCGCTCGAAAGGCCTAAATGCAAAGAAGCCAGAGTTTCATGAGCTGACCTCTCAATCAAAGCCTAAGTTTGGAAGAAATAAGAGGAAGTATAGGTTTGTGAATCCAACTCCCTCAGCTGTATCGGGAGCAACTACCGCATGGAGCCCTATATCGTGTTTCACTTCTGGAAAGGTGGGACAAAAATCCCGAGTGTGTCGAAGTGGTCCCCCAAAGGCGGTTAATCGAACAATGAACTATGCTCGTGTTGCGGGTCCATCCTACATGGAGAAAGACAAAGTTGCAGAGTCTTCTGCTTCATAGCAACCTCCAACCCAGCCGAGAGTCTACTCGCTTGGCCAACAAGAAGCCATCAGACATAATGATGTCGTCAAAGGTATGAACTGTAATTTAGCTTTTATAGCTTGACATAGTTCATATTCTGTGTGCGACTATACGTTTGTTTGTGTGAAATTAGGCTTCGTCCTAATTTTTAATTATCGAGCGAGAGCACTTTTCGATACTGGAGCATCACACTCCTTCTTGTCTAAGGACTTCATGGTGCGAATCAGAGTGCCATCTACCTTGGTGAATGATAGATTGGAGGTAGTGTTTCCCAATGGATCTCGTATGAGCGCGGATAGATCGAGCTGAGTAAATGTGCGGAGAGGGAATCAAGACTTCGACTTGGAAGCGTCGTTACTACCACTAGTTGAGTTTGACGTGATCTTCGGCATGGACTGGCTCTCGAAGAAGCGAGCATGCATAGATTGCAATCTGAAGGAAATTACTCTGGGAAAGAACACCGGTGTTGAAACCACGTTTGCTGGCATGCAAGGAGAGAGCAAGACACTGATGTCTGCTCTCCAGGTGGTAAAGGCGGTGAGAAAATGTGTGGAGTTGTTCTTAACATGGTTGGAGGCTTTGATGTCCAATCCTAGAATAAGTGATGTCCCGGTTGTGGAGGAGTACACTGATGTGTTTCCTAATGAACTCCCTGGTGATTCACCCCAGCAAGAGATTGATTTTTGTATCGAGTTGGTGTCAGGTGCCAAGCCTGTGTCACGCTCACCATACCGTATAGCGCCAAAGGAATTGGAAGAGTTAAAATTTTTGTTACAACAGCTGCTAGAGCAAGGCTATGTACGTCCAAGTTCATCCCCTTGGAGTGCACCGGTCCTCTTTGTGAAAAAGAAGGACAGGAGCTTGCTTCTATGTATTGATTATCGAGAGCTGAATAAATTGACTGAGTGGAACCGTTATCCGATTCAGAGAATCGATGACTTGTTCGACAAATTGGTTGGGTCGACAGTGTATTCTAAGCTAGACTTAAGATCTGGCTACTATCATCTAAGAATAAGGGAATGTGATATTCTGAAGACAGCGTTCAGTACCCGCTTTGGGCACTATGAATTCATGGTGATGCCATTTGGTCTTTCCAATGCACCGTCGGTATTTATGGACTTGCTGAATAAAACGTTCTGAGAGTACTTGGACCGATTTGTGATCGTGAAAGTGCACAGTTAGCCTCACTAGAATTCTCTAGAGGGGGGGGGGTGAATAGAGATTTAAAAATATTTTGTGCAAAGTTAATAAATATATATATATATGTGTAATATTCATAGATTTGAGCTTCCTGCACACCAACAAGAATTAAGCAAAAGAAATAGCAAAAAGAAAATCACAGCACAACACAAAGAAATATAGTGGTTCCCCAAACTTTGGGTAGTCCACTCTTCTACCCCCTTGGTAGGAATTCACTATCTTGTACTGAGTCTTTTGATAAGAAGACTCTTAGAACCAACCTAAGTCTTTTGATAAGGAGACTCTTAGAACCAGTACAACTGAATTTTTTGAAGAGAGATTCTAAAAACTCTTTTACACAGTTTAAAAATGAAATGAGAATAAGAAGAAGAAGTAGAACAAGTAATTGAAACAAGAAAGAATCTTCTTCTTAGCAAGAAGATTAGAAGCACAAGAAATAGTGAATGAAATCACTCTTCTATAATGAGAAGGAGATTGTAGGCCTTTTTCTCTTTCAATGAGAGCTATCAGAGATTGAAGTAGTATGGCTTCAGAAAGAGAAGAAGAAGAAGGCTTGTTGTTTGCTTCAGCACACTATCACTTCTCTCAGCTTTTCTCACTTTTCTCATGGGAGCTTTTCCTCTATTTCAAATGTATGGAGTGAATCACTTCATCTTCTCTGCCGATTTCCGTCTTATTTATAGCTCTGTTTATTCAAAGAATACTATAGGAGAATAATCATTTAGCAGTCAGAGAAATAGTAAGAGAGAAAAGATTCCATAATCAATATTTCTGTAGAAGGAAAGAGATCATTATGATTTCAAATAATATCCATAATAAACTTAATCAATTTAGCCAAGAATCATTTAGAAGGAAAGACTGATTCAAAATGGCTAGAAAAGAATAATATCATTCCATAAAATTCAGATCTATAGATAGAAGGAAAGAGATCTGGCGTGTTTTTGAATCTGATATAGAAATCGACGTGCGTCAATTACTATTCGACGTAAGCGTCGATTTCAGCATGGCTAGAGTTGAGAAGAGAATAAGGAAGGTGCGTCGACTAAGGTACGTCGACTTCACTAGATGCGTCGACTTGAAGTCAGAGTTACGTTGACATAGGTTACGTCGAATTTTGTTTAGAGCTACTTCGACTCATTCTGAAAGGAACGTCGACTACACTTCGACGTTGCGTCGAATACTATTCGACGCATATTTACTTAGACTAATTTTTCAATCTTAGAATTTATATTCTTCTCATTTTTAGGGGTTAAGATAAATCATTTCCCCAACAATCTCCCCCTATTTGTCTTAACTCTATTCAGGGAGAAATTGTACCAGCTTTTAATCAACACAGCAAGGCATTTAAATAGAAAAGAAATATTTTAAGTAATCAGAAGAAAATAGAATCATATACACAGACTTCATAAACAGTATTTTAGCATGGAGGAAAGAGTATATCAACATTGTTCAACACATCACTCAGGAGCGGTAGGAGGAGTTTTTCTTTTCCTAGTGAATACTAAAGTTTTTAGAGAAGTGGGTTGCTCCTTCTCAGTAACAGGTGATTCACTCAGCTCCCCCCGAGTCACAGCAGTTTGCTCCCCCTGAGATGGAACTTCCTTTTCTTTTACTTCTGCCTCTTCAGTTTCTTTCTCAGCTCCAACTTCAGTTATGTCAGCATTTGATAAGTTATGCTTCAGCTTCTTTTTCTTTCTCACTTTCAGCCACACCTTCAACTTCAGCTTCCTTTTCAACTTCTTTCTCTACTCTACTAGCCTCCCCTTGAAAGAGAACTACTTGTTGTGTAGCTTCTCTTGCTATAGAGAGTACATCTGTTATCTGGTCCTCAGTATATAGCTCTGGTACTAATTCATTCCCAATTGTCTTAAGTAGTGCAAGACTATCAGATTTTGAAGTAGGAAGGGACTTGTGTGAGAGAGATTTGTGACTTGAGAGCTGCTCTTCATCTAATTTCTCCCCCTTCTTGACCTTCTTAGCCAAGGAGTTTAAGAATGACTTGGTCACTTTAGAGGAAGAGACAGAGGACTTCAAGCTTTGCACAGAGGCATTGACCCCATCTATTTGGGTTTGTATGTTCATGATGGAGGAGTGAAGTTGGGAGCAGTGTCCATCCAGCATTTCTTGAAATTTTTGGGTTGCTGACTGGATACACTGGGTGATGAGAGTTTTAGTGGATGGAGATGGTTCAAGGTGTGTTGGAGTAGGAGATAATGGTGGAGGTGGAGGTGATGAAGGTGGAGAGAGGACTGTATCATTGTGATGAAGTGTGTTTGATGGAGGAGGTGGAGGAATAGAGGAGGGTTGAGCAGGTGATTGAATTGGTTGTTGTGAAGGTGTATGTAAGATAGGAGGTGTGAGGGTAGTAAAAGCTATAGGTGTGGATGATGTTGGTAGAGAAGAGGTGTCTGTATGAGGAGGAGGAGGTGAAGATGGATGACTAGGAGAGTTAGGAGGAGAGGGAGTCATGTCAGGAATGGCACCAGGCTTGGGGATTTGCCTGGTCCATTTAGAGAAGAGGGCTATGGACATCCTTTTTCCAGGGGGAATGGGGATTCCTTTTGACCTACATAGGTCAGGGAAGGAGTGGAGGAGTACCTGACTCATGATCCTCATATAGGCATTCTCTTTGTGAGAATATTTGTAGCCTATCATTTTTAGTAAGCAGCTGGCCTAGTCAACCTTCTTTTTCAGCACAAGGGCCCCCATGATGTTCAGTTGCTGCTTGGGCACTGCATCATGGGCAGAGATTTCGCATAGTAGAACTTTTCCTACTATGTCTGCCAATAGACTATATTCATCAGAAAAATCAATTTTCTTCAGGTGGATTGGTCTATCTTTGGAGAACTTCATGGTGATTAATAGACTTTTGATTTCCTCAGGGGTGAGTTCCACAGGTTCATCACCTGATAAGGGAATGATGATGGAGATTTATTTAGTTATTTTTAGAAAATAATTTGCTTCCCCTTTTTTATTTTAAAAAGGATAGTGTTGGTATGTACCTGATGTAAGATCAAAAGTGTCCCTAAGGTGTTCTGCAGAGATTGAGACAGGTGTCTCATAGATTGTTCCTGTGATCTCTCCTTGCTCAGATATCTGAACATGATTCATTAACTCAGTGAAATCTGTCTCTAGTAGTCTGCATCTTGTGGAAATGAGTTTGTCTAAATCTGCTTCAGTGAAGAGAGTTATGATGCTCTTATAATTTTCGGCGGCGGCTTGGAAGGATTCAAGATCAATATCGAAACTAGAGTTGATCTTAGGAGCCATTTAGGTCAGTAAGAGAGAGGAAGAGATGGCTGGACTGAGAAATGAGAAGGATGAGAGATGCAAGGAGCATGCTAAATTTTAACTGAAGAGTCTATTTAAGTCAGGTGAAATGTCGACACGAGACACCACTCGGGTTTATTCGGTACAACAGTAGATGTGACTGAAAATATTTTAGTATTGCCGCTCTTTTTCATGAAGTCGACATTGCGTCGAGTTGAAGTCGGTGTATGCGTCTGTATAGTCTGATAAGGTTTCCAATCGACGTATGCGTCGTTTAAGAGATCGACGTGACTTTTACTTTGTCTGAAAATTCCAAGTTTTTCTTGAGAGATTATTTCTTCCTAATCCTAAGGTTTTCTAAGTCACCCTTGGACTAATTTTATAAACAATTGGATTGATTGTGCCAACGTTGTTTGGCAGTGTGGCCAATTTTATTACAGATATAACACCTAATTGTCTTTAGATTATGGGAATTTAAGTTTAGAGAGGGATAGAGATGTTGATTAGGATAGAGTTGTTGATTAGGATAAAAGTTTTGATTATGATAAGAGTTTTGATTAGGATAGAAGTTTTGATCAGGATAAAAGGGTCCTGAATGGGGGTTAAGATAGAAAGTTTTTGAAGAATAGCTATGTCGTGTATTTAAGTTGCTCTGAGGTTTTATGCGTCGATATCTATTCGACGTATGATGAGAGTTGCATCGATTTATATTCGGCGCGTTCTCTAGATTGCGTTGATCTCGAATCGATGCATGGGAGTAGTTGCATCGATTGTAAGTCGACGCAATCTTATTCATGCGTCGATTTGAGGTTGGAGCATCTGAGAGATTGCGTCGAGTAGAGTTCGACGTACTATCATTCATGCGTCGATATGGAGTCGACGCAATTGTGTCTTCACAGATTTTATTTTTCCCTTTTTCTGGTGGGAGATTTATTTCTTTATGAATTGTTTCTTTTGGCCTAGTTGCCTTCTCAGAATGAGTTTGTGAGTCTTCTTCTGAATGGTATGATGATGATTCATCAAAGTGGTTTATCTCTTTGAAGGTGAGGTCTTCTTTATTTTGTGATTCTCCTTCTAAGTTTGTTGATTTGATAGGTTTAGTAAATTTAACAGGGCTCATCCAAGCAGGTTTGGCAGATGGTATTGAACTAGTTGAAGGATCAGCCCCTAGCCCCAGATTCTTATGTCTTATTGTTTGTTTTTCCGTGATTTCTTTAAGTGTTTGGCTTCTGACTTTTATAGATTCTTCAAAAGCTTTTGCCTGGAATCCTTATTCTTAAGGAGTTGATTTTCTATTTTAGCACTATTTATTTCCTTTTCTATTTTATAGATTTTACACCTTAGTTCATAATTTTTTGAACATGTATCTTCTATTTTTCTCATATTAATTTGTTCTTTTAGATCCTTAATTTCTTATTTAGCTTTTAGTTGATCTAAACAGAGTCTTTCAAAATCATTTTTAAAATCTTCACAGAGAAAATCTATTTCATCAAAAATGCTTACCTCTCCCTTATCCTCAGATTCCTCTATGAGAATAAGGCTATTTGCTTTTGCTGTTGAAGAGATGCTTCCTTCTGATCCTGTTTGACTCCATGATTCAGCAACACATTCTTCTTCTGTGCTTCCAAGAGCCATTAAGCATAGGTCTTCTTGCTTAGACTCTTCATTGTAACTTTTAGATGAAGTGTTGTCTTCAGAATCTGTCTCACTCCAAGCCTCTGCAATGAAGCCTCTTTCTTTCTTCTTCCCCTTTTTCTTGAGATCTTTCTTTTTCAGATCTTTCTTTTTCTCAGCATTCTCTGGACATTCTGGAGCAATATGTCCAGTTTTTCTGCAGGAGTAACAAATAATTTCTTTAGTAGGAGTCTTATCATACATTGGTTTTGACTCTCTCTTTCTAGACCCATCTTTTCTGACCCATTTCTTGAATCTTCTGGCCAGGAGGTTGAATAATTCTTCTTCAGTAACAGAGGTTTCCTCTTCTGTTGCTTTTAATGCAATGTTTCTATCTTTTGAGGAGGTTGGAGTGTTTTCCCTTCTTCCCTTCTCTTCTGTGGTTTTCAGTAGTTGCTCATAGGATTTGAGTTTTCCTAAGAGAGCATCTGTTGAGATTTCCTTTTGTCCTCTTGTATCTCTTATTGCCCATATTCTTGAGTCCCATAAACTTGGGAGACTCATTAATATTTTGTCATTGATCTCTGTGAGAGAGAGATCTCTGTCCAAGTTTCTTAATTTATTGGTGATCAGACTGAATCTGTCATACACCTCAGATATGCTTTCTTCATTCTTCTTTTGGAAGTTCTCATATTGGGAGATCAATAGAGCCTTCCTATCTTTCCTTTCATCAGCACTTCCTTCTACCATCTTTGTAAGAGCCTCCCAGATTTCTTTGGCTGATTCACAGTCAACAACCCTTTGAAAGATTTCATCTGAGAGGGTTGAGACAAGAATGTTCACAGCTTTTGCATCACATGCTTTTGCCTTTTTCTCATCATCTATCCACTCAGCCCTTGGGACAAGTGTTTGTGTCACTTTACCACTTGAGTCCTTCCTATAGGGCTTTGGAGGACCTGTCAAAATAACATTAAACAAATCTTCATCAATAGAATTCATGTAGATCCTAATTCTTGTTTTCCAAAGTGCAAACTTTTAAAGGTTGCAAATTGGTGGTCTGGTGGAAGCATAATCTTTGATTTGTTCCATGTGAAAAATAGTTTTTAGAAATATATATATATATATGAGGTAGGATCTTTTTGATCAAGGAGTTACCACTTTTTGATCAACCTCCCTCTGATACCAATTGAAAGTGCACAGTTAGCCTCACTAGAATTCTCTAGAGAGGGGGGGGGGGGGGGGGGGGGGTGAATAGAGATTTAAAAATATTTTGTGCAAAGTTAATAAATATATATATATATATGTGTAATATTCACAGATTTGAGCTTCCCACACACCAACAAGAATTAAGCAAAAGAAATAGCAAAAAGAAAATCACAGCACAACACAAAGAAATATAGTGGTTCCCCAAACTTTGGGTAGTCCACTCTTCTACCCCCTTGGTAGGAATTCACTATCTTGTACTGAGTCTTTTGATAAGGAGACTCTTAGAACCAGCCTGAGTCTTTTGATAAGGAGACTCTTAGAACCAGTACAACTGAATTTTTTGAAGAGAGATTCTAAAAACTCTTTTACACGGTTTGAAAATGAAATGAGAATAAGAAGATGAAGTAGAAGAAGTAATTGAAACAAGAAAGAATCTTCTTCTTAGCAAGAAGATTAGAAGCACAAGAAATAGTGAATGAAATCTCTCTTCTATAGTGAGAAGGAGATTGTAGGCCTTTTTCTCTTTCAATGAGAGCTATCAGATATTGAAGTAGTATGTCTTCAGAAAGAGAAGAAGAAGAAGGCTTGTTGTTTGCTTCAGCACACTATCACTTCTCTCAACTTTTCTCACTTTTCTCTTGGGAGCTTTTCCTCTATTTCAAATGTATGGAGTGAATCACTTCATCTTCTCTGCCGATTTCGCTCTTATTTATAGCTCTGTTTATTCAAAGAATACTATAGGAGAATAATCATTTAGCAGTCAGAGAAATAGTAAGAGAGAAAAGATTCGAAAATCAATATTTCTGTAGAAGGAAAGAGATCATTCTGATTTCAAATAATATCCATAATAAACTTAATCAATTTAGCCAAGAATCATTTAGAAGGAAAGAATGAATCAAAATGGCTAGAAAAGAATAATATCATTCAATAAAATTTAGATCTACAGATAGAAGGAAAGAGATCTGGCGTGTTTTTGAATCAGATATAGAAATTGACGTGCGTCGATTACTATTCGACGTAAGCGTCGATTTCAGCATGGCTAGAGTCGAGAAGAGAATAAGGAAGGTGCGTCGACTAAGGTACGTCAACTTCACTAGATGCGTCGACTTGAAGTCAGAGTTACGTTGACATAGGTTACGTCGAATTCTGTTTAGAGCTACTTCGACTCATTCTGAGAGGAACGTCGACTACACTTCGACGTTGCGTCGAATACTATTCGACGTTGCGTCGAATACTATTCGACGCATATTTACTTAGACTAATTTTTCATTCTTAGAATTTATATTCTACTCATTTTTAGGGGTTAAGATAAATCATTTCCCCAACAGATCGTCTTCATCGATGACATCTTGGTATACTCTCAGTCTGAAGAGGAGCATGCAGAGCATCTGCGCGTAATTTTGGGCACTTTAAGGAGGAGCCAGCTATATGCTAAGTTCTCTAAATGTGAGTATTGGCTATCATCAGTAGCATTCCTAGGTCATGTCATTAGTGGTGAAGGAATCGTGGTCAATCCGTCGAAGGTAGTGGTTATCCAAGAGTGGCCTGTATTGAAAATCAGGGCGGAAGTCCGAAGTTTCTTAGGACATGTCGGCTACTTGATGTGCGAATCTAACACACCGCTATAGGCGGTAGCAACACTGCAGCATGAAATGACAAGGTACTGATCATTTAAGTAATATAAAAAATGGCGAGTATTTCCCAAGTATCAAATCTCAAAGGAACACAGAAAGGTGGAGTTATCAATCGAGGAAGGACTTGAGATTGAAGTCCTTTAGGTCGGAAGGGATGTGAATGGCTAGGATTGGCTTGGTTTGCGGAAAAACAAAATAATGAAAATAAACTACTATGCAGTCCACTATGAACTGCTTCACAAGGAGAATGGAAACTATGCAGGACGCTATGCACTGATTCGCAAGGCAGATGGGAGAGAAGGTAAGCAGATGGATTGGTTCGCACCGGCTGAAGTGAGGTGTATTATACGGGCCGTCAGCACAGCTTAGTTTGGCGAGTGGAAGAGTAATCTTGCGGAATGGGCGAGTAGTCAAGCGGAATGGAATGGAGGGTAATGGCGAATGGAAGATAGAATGGGGGCGCACCTCATACACACATATATACAACAAGGTAATTTCACACCGACATGAAATAAACAATACAAATCAAGGTTTAAATGTACAACATCATCAATATGCAGAGAATCTAGCTACAAGACTCAAATCAAGAAGAAAGAGTGGAAGAGAATCCACCATATGCGAAGACTCAGCTCATTGGGATTCAAGGTGGGAAACGATGGGTTGTCAATCCACGTCCTAGCTCATTTTGCAACTACGTCCAGGGTAGAGGAGGGCTGTCACTTCCTCCCAATGGACCCGTCTTCTTCGTCTCACGACCTGATATACTCCATTGCAAAGCTCTCCTTGCTTGATGATGAGCTTAGGGATTGAATCCTCTCCGTGGAAGCTCTTGGATGATGGAGGCGGCCTAGGGAAAATCCCTAATGGAAGGTGGAAGAGGAACAAAGTTGGAGCTCCTCCTGGGGTGAAAATTGCGGAAGAAGATGATCCCTCTCATCCTTAGGGCGAAGTCTGCAGCTTTTATACAAAACAATAAGAAATTTGGTCAAGCACGGTCGAAAGCATGACCGTGCGTGGACCGTGCGATATTAAACATACAAGAAGCCCGGGAAAATGACCCAGAAGCTCCCATGCGATCTTACTCACACACGATCAAAACAGACCGTGCTTAAAAATGCACAGGAAAATCCAGACGTCTCGAAAAACAGGCTATCAATAGGAGATCGTGCATTTCCTTCACGCATGGTTGAATCCAACAGTGCGTGAAGCAAATGCACGGGCAATAAGAAACATATAAATTTGGACAACAAGAGAGCGTGTGCGATTTTACTCACGCACGAGCGAATTGCCCATGCGAGAACAAATCGCACGAGCAGGGACATCACACCATATTGACCAGTCGATCATCGTGCACGGTCGTACCCGACTGTGCGTGAAGAAAATTCATGACTGTGCAATTCATGCAAACATCATTTCTGGACAATATGGACGATCTGCCCAGCTGCACAACAAATCCAAATGTTGGGAACACACCTCCATCACAAGTATAATAGCAGAAAAAGAATGTGGTGCACAATGTGCTTACCCCCAGCAAAATAGTGTGCAATTGCACACCATAACGGGCCAAAATGTGCACTTCATGTGAGAACTGTGAACAAGCGAAATATAAGCAATAATGAACTACAAGTGAAATGCATGAGAGCGAAAACTGACCCAAATGAGTCCAAAAAACCCTATAAATATCATACTCATCACGACTACAGGCGCTTAGTGGAGAACTTCTCGAGGATTGCACTTCCTCTCACTAAATTGACTAGGAAAGATCAGAAGTTCGTTTGGTTGCCCGAGTGCGCATGAGCTTTTTGAGGAGCTAAAGAGTTCTTTGACCACAACGCCATTTTATGCTCGCCATGTGGAACGGAAGGATATGAAATATATAGCGATTCCTCGGGGAGTGTCTTAGGTTGTGTCATAGTGCAATTCAGGCAGGTAGATGCTTATGGATCCCGACAGTTGAAGGTACATGAGAGGAACTACCCGGTCCTAGACTTAGAGTTAGCAGTCGTGGTATTTGCTCTTAAGTTATGGAGGCATTACTTATACGACGTGAAGATCGACATCTTTACGGACCATAAGAGCCTCATGTACCTGTTGAATCAAAAGAAGTTGAATATGCGACAAAGAATGTGGATGGAGTTCCTTGGGGACTACACCTTTGACATACATTACACTCCTAGGAAGGGAAACGTCGTTGTTGAAGTGTTGAGTCGTCGGGCTCCCGCACAAGCAAATTGGATTTTGATGCATTATGAGCATCTAATCCGGGATCTAGAATCCATGAGATCACTTGTGTCGATAAGAAATCATCTACTTCATCATGCTTGAACTGGACAGAGGTTCAATACGACCTTGCCGACCAAGTTAGAGAAGCTTTGGAGCTAGATGAAAGCATGAAACGTTGTAAAGCGGAGACTGTAGATGGGTCTATTGCTGAATTTTCCTTCGGCGATGGTCTTTTATGGAAAGATGCTAGATTGTACGTCCGAAAAGTGGCCAATCTACGAGAAGAATTGGTGTACGAGGATCACTATACCAAGTACTTGATTCAGATGTATATGGATATGAAGAAACTCTTCTGGTGGCTAGGATTGAAGAAAGACATTGCTCTCTATGTGGCAAAGTGCATACTTGTGCGTTAGTGAAGATTGAATGTCAAAGGTTTGGTGGGTTTCTTAAGTCTTTACCGATACCGAAATGGAAGTTTGATGATATTTCGATGGATTCCGTGCACGGATTGCCGAGATCACAATATGGAAACGACGCCATTTGGGTGGTCATAGATCGATTAACGAAAGAATCGCACTTTATTCCGAGCCGGAAAGATGATTCCATAGAAAAGCTAGCAAAGATGTACGTGGATAATATTGTATGACAGCATGGTGTGCCTTGTAGCATCGTTAGTGATCGTGATGGATGATTGACATCCAATGATTGGAAGATGATTCACCAACTATTGGGTACTAAGCTAAATTTTAGCACGACCTTCCATCTGCAAATGGATGGGCCGACCGGAAGGACCAATAGAAATATGGAAGACATGCTCAAGATGTGCTTCTTGGACTTCGGAAAGAGATGGGAGGACCATCTCTATATGATTTAATTCGTATATAACAACAGCTACCAAGCAAGCATTAAAATGGATCCCTTCGAAGCGCTTTACGGTAGAAAGTGGCGTACGCCGCTGGATTGGGCTGAAATGGGCGAAACGAAGTTGTTAAAGTGAAAAGATGTGGATGAAGCGAATACCTCAATTCGGGCAATGCAAGAGCGGTTGCTCATTGCCCAGGATAGGAAGGGAAAGTTCTAGTGCAATTCGGGCAGGTAATTGCTTATGGATCCCGACAGTTGAAGGTAAATGAGAGGAACTGATGGCGACGATGCCCCGCCATTTGTTCGTGAACAGTTCATTGATGAAACCGACTCGACGCATTATATTGATCGCTGCCGCAACACAACATTTGAAGACTCGGATGGACGATGCCGCAACAACAATCATGGTGTACGCCATCGCCGCGACAAGCATTTTGATGAACGCCATCGCCGCACCATCATGATGAACGCCATCGCCATTACAAACTTCGTCTGCGGCGCAAGATTAATAACTAATAATTATAATTATTTTATTATAATTATTAATTAACATATTATCTAGCTTTGTCTTTTATTTTGGACATTGTTTATGTCCATGTTTTATTTTAATTTTGGACTGCGTTTAGCCATGCTCATGTTATATTTTAATTTCGGACTACGTTTAGCTATGTTTGTTGGCTAGCCTATAAAAGTCCATCTTGTATTAGATTTATATTATTGAATGATAAGAATTTGAAACCCTAAAGTCTCCTCCCTCACTCTAGCTGAATTCCCTCTCCCCCCTCTTGAAATTTCGGCCACCCTCCTCCTCCCTCTCTTGGCTGCCCCCTCTCCCTCCTCTCCTTCCCTCCTTTCTTCTCTCCAATAGGTTCGGCCTCCCCCTTAGCCGCCCCTTCCTCTCTTCCTATTCCTACTTAGGAATTTCGGCCAAGGAGAGACATAGTGATGATCTCGTGGAACAAAGATCCGACGTGAAGATATCAAGGCGAGCAAGTTTCTCTCCATTCGACGAGGCTTCGGTGGATCCATTGAAGAACAATACGGGCAAGTGCATGTTTGAGGATAATGCCATCTCAAGCGGGGCAACGAAAATTCTACTCGTGAGGTTTTCCCTCTTGTTAATTTCTTATGGTGGTAAATTTTTGCGTGATCTTCGAATCACTTGGATGATCATAGTTTTCTTCGATTGATTTGTGCGATCTACTTATTTCTTTTAATTTTCGAAGAGGATTGGAGAACCTCGACTTTTTGTTGGGAGAGATCTACCCTTTTTGAATCATAAATTTTAGTAGATCTCTTTTGGTACAACTCAACCTCGTTCGGACCGGGTGGGTCCTTTTAGTCGGGAAGAATATTGGCCTATAGCCATCTATTCAACCTCTAATAGCGTGACTACCCGTACATTAGCATCTAATTGATAACTATTGCATTGCGTGTACGTTGCGAATATTTTTTTGCGAACGTAAAATTTGGGAGCATTGAGAGGGAACGCGTATTTGTTCGTAGCGATCGTGTCAGAGACCGTAGCCTGCATCAGGAACTACACGGTCCATGACTTAGAGTTAGCGGTCATGGTATTCGCTCTTATGTTACGGCGACATTACTTATACGGCGTGAAGATCGACAACTTTATGGACCATAAGATCCTCATGTACCTGTTGAATCAAAAGGAGTTCAATATGCGACAAAGAATGTGGATGGAGTTCCCTGGGGACTACACCTTTGACATACATTACACTCCTGGGAAGGGAAATGTCGTTGCTGAAGTTTTGACTCATCGTGCTCCCGTGCAAGCAAATTGGATTTTGATGCATTATGAGTGTCTAATCCATGATCTAGTATGCATGCGATCACTTGTGTCGATAAGAAAGCATCTACTTCAGCATGCTTGAACCGGACGGAGGTTCAATACGACCTTGCTGACCAAGTTAGACAAGCTTTGGAGCTAGATGGAAGCATGAAACGTTACAAAGAGGATACTGTGGATGGGTCTAATGCTGAATTTTCCTTCAGCGATGGTCTTTTATGGAAAGATGCTAGATTGTGCATCCCAAAAGTGGCCAATCTACGGGAAGAATTAGTGTACGAGGATCACTATACCAAGTACTTGATTCACGCTGGGAGCACAAAGATGTATATTGATATGAAGAAACTCTTCTGGTGGCCAAGATTGAAGAAAGACATTGCTCTCTATGTGGCAAAGTTTCATACTTGTGCGTTGGTGAAGATTGAATGTCAAAGGTCTGGTGGGTTTCGCAAGTCTTTACTGATTCCGAAATAGAAGTTTGATGATATTTCGATGGATTTCGTGCACGGATTGCCGAGATCACAGCATGGAAATGACGCCATTTGGGTGGTCATAGATCGATTAACGAAAGTATCGCACTTTATTCCGAACCGGAAAGATGATTCCATAGAAAAGCTAGCAAAGATGTATGTGGATAATATTGTATGACAGCACGGTGTTCCTCATAGCATCGTCAGTGATCATGATGGATGATTCACATCAAATGACTGGAAGCTGATTCACCAACTATTGGGTACTTAGCTAAAATTTAGCATGGCCTTCCATATGCAAATGGATGGGCAGACTAGAAGGACCAATAGGAATATGGAAGACATGCTCAAGATGTGCTTCTTGGACTTCAGAAAGAGATGGGAGGACCATCTCTATATGATTTAATTCGCATATAACAATAGCTACCAAGCGAGCATTAAAATGGCTCCCTTCGAAGCCCTTTACGGTAGAAAGTGTCGTACGCCGCTGGCTTGGGCTGAAATGGGCGACACGAAGTTTTTAAAGCGCAAAGATGTGGATGAAGTAAATACCTCAATTCGGGCAATGAAAGAGCGGCTACTCATTGCCCAGGATAGGCAGGCAAAGTTCTAAATGCAAATCTCCAGAATATAGAGTTCGTCGTTGGTGATTGGGTTTACTTAAAGAACAAACCGCTTAAGGAAGTATCAATGATTCGACCCATTAAAAAGCTGAGTCCAAGGTACGTAGGACCGTTTGAGATCTTAGAACGCATTGGCGAAGCTGCCTACCTGATGAGTAGTATTTTAACCTAATATTATTATAGCATTTAGGCCAATAATAATATAAATTTATAAATAATATGTCTATTTTAACTAAATAATCAGTTCAATTT
This sequence comes from Dactylorhiza incarnata, assembly GCA_033032865.1. Lineage (NCBI taxonomy): Eukaryota > Viridiplantae > Streptophyta > Magnoliopsida > Asparagales > Orchidaceae > Dactylorhiza > Dactylorhiza incarnata. The sequence goes on along the minus strand of JAWHQI010000009.1, from coordinate 8,479,044 downwards.
ATAATAGTTCACTAACTTAGGTTTGTTTTAGGTTTTTCAGGATTTCTGGAGTTTTTGCCCAAAAATGCAAGTACACGCCCTCAGTCACGCCCGTGACCAAGGGCGTGTTAACATAAAACTATTTCCAGACCTGCTGCCGCTAACCTGGACTCATTCTGAGAAGAATTCCATGTACACGCCTGTGACTGCCCGCGTCACGCCCGTGACCTTCCAAACTCACGCCCGTGAACCCTGCCTCCAGCTCAACCAGCCGTGTCCTGAAGCCATTACGCGATTTTTGCCAAGTACACGCCCGTGACCCAAGGGTCACGCCCATGTCCAATCCCGCTCAATCCAGATCGCGCCCGAGTCACGCCTTCCCGCCAAGATTTCCCGCGTCAGCGCTGTTTGAAGATTACACGCCCTTGGTCACGGGCGTGACCAAGGGCGTGACGCGCTTGTAACGCCTGCAGTAACTCTAGAATGCACCTCTCTCGCTCCAGCTTCGATCACACCCATTACACGCCCTTGGTCACGGGCGTGACCAAGGGCGTGTAACCCCAACTTTTGCCTATAAAAAGGCAGCTCTTCCAGATCTCAAGGCATCCCTTTTTTCACCCTCCTTGGGTCGAAACTTCTTTCCTTCTGCCCCCTTTTGGGGCAGAATTGTTCTTTTCAATTCTTGTATTTGTTTAGATTTCAATTTTATGTAATTTCAATTTATGCAATGTAGTCTTACTTTTCATTTCATGCAAAGTTTTCAATTCTTATGTAATTCAATTTCCTTTTAATAAAAATATCTTTTTCATTCATTTACTTCTTTTATTTTCCTGTCAATTAGATTAATATTTGAATCTTGAAATTTGTAAACCTTGGATGAAATATTCTCTTTTCGTTTTTATTTCTTTTCCTCCTTCGATTTATTCTTGAATAATAACGTATCGTGTTCATATTTCGGTTATGAATTGCGATATTTGTTTTCAAACTCTAGTTATCCGAACCAGCTCGTGAGTATGAATCGATCGCTCAATGATAAAAAGAGTAGAATGAAATCCTTGATAGAGGACGATGTTACCCTTCTGGATTGGAGTAAAAGCCAATAGTGGGATTCACCTCGTAAAGCGAGTCTTAGGTTATCAATTATAGAATGGAAATTCAATTGATATTTCCTAAACTTAGTTTGGCGTAGTCCTCGAAAGAGGTACGTTCATAGTCCGAGAATCTCCACGGTCAAGGATCGGATTAGAATTTATCTCTTTTGATTTTCATTCCAACTGCGCTTTGATCAAGATTTGTTTTCTTTTCTTTATTTCTTTATTTTAATTTTAATTATAAATTATCACTAATAAAATATTATTCGATAAAATAATAGTTTTGTTTTCCCGAAGTAAAAGTACTCGATAGCCCCGAGTCTAATACGACACTTGATATTTCTATATCCTATGCTATGAACGATAGGTACGCTTGCCTATTCCATTTATAATATAATAAAGCTTTAATTTTCATCATCAAATTTTTGGCGTCGTTGCTGGGGAATTTTTTGTCGATATTTCGAAAAGGGGAAACGCTATTAATTTTATCTTTCTTTTTCTTTTATTCCTTTTATTTAAAAATAATAATAATAATAATGTAAAAATGAAAGAAAAATTATGCTATAATTAAATTCTTGGAAAGGACGCTTTGGTCTTAAATTCCCATCACAGCCTCTAGTACCTTGAGTGCCCTTCACCGGGTTGACCTTGGGAAGTCCAAGACTAATTTAAACATATCAAAAAAATTTTATTTTCCCTTTTTTTTCTTATACTTAGTTTTCAACATTGGGGACTATGTTGAATTTTAAGTATGGGGGTATATATTTCCTAATATTTAAATTTTTTAAAAAAATTAATTCCAAAAAAAAACAAAAAAATATATAAAAATTTCAAAACTTAAAAAATTAATGATAATCAAGTAACCCCTTACTTAGGTTTTTGTTATTTCTAAAATCAAACATTTGATAGTTTATTTATAAGCATTTTTAACTATTTTTAATTGGCTAATATTCTATTTTATCATGGTTACTAAAAATTTAATTTTTAGTTGATTTAGTTTTATGGAATTTATTACGATCTTAATTTGATTAGAGTAATTTATTTAGCACTTTTTCTCTTTTATTTTAATTAGTCTCAATTTTGTAGTAGTTGTGCTTAACAACTTTAGATTTTAATTATTTCTACCTCATGCTTTTAGATCCTTAGGAAATTTCAATAAACTATAGTTGCTCTCAAAATATTTCAATTTAATCTAAATTTATTTTAGCCCTACCCAAAGAAAAAGAAGAGTTATTAAAAGATCATATGTCATGGAAATAAGAGGATAAAATTCATTATTTCCTAAACATATGCAACTCCCTTTTATGAAGTTTATTATGAAAAGATTATATTTCATGGAAAATGAGAGGATAAAATTCATCATTATCCTAAACATGTACAAGTAGAAAAGGAAAAAAATGTGGTGAGAGGATAAAATTCATCACCCCCAATCAAAGCTAACTTCATATTTACCCAAACTCCTTTAGCCAATATAATTGATTTTAGGCTCAAATTAAAATATTGGGAGAGCATAAGTAGTAGTTTGTATTTTTCCGTAAGCCTCTTTAAAATTGGAGTTTTTATAATTCTAATCTAATTTTGATTCGCAAATTACTTAATTTTGTCTGCTAGTTAAATAATTTGAGAATTCTTGGCTAAATATTTCTCTCTTTTTTTATCTTATTTTCATAATTTAGGACTTATTTCTTAAATCCCTAAATTTATTTTTAAGCTTTCTTCTGATTGAAGAAATTTTTTGCTTAATTAGAAATATTATTAATATCTTATGAATATCTATCATACTTTTGCTCTGGAATAGCAAAAGCTCAAGTATGTGGGTATTTGATGAGTAGTATTTTAGCCTAAAATTATTATAGCATTTAGGCCAATAATAATATAAATTTATAAATAATATGTCTATTTTAACTATATAATCATTTCTATCTATAATTGTTCACTAACTTATGTTTATTTTATGTTTTTCAGGATTTCTGGAGTTTTTGCCCAAAAATGCAAGTACACGCCCTCAGTCACGCCCGTGACCAAGGGCGTGTCAACATTCAACTATTTCCAGACCTGCTGCCGCCAACCTGGACTCATTCTGAGAAGAATTCCAAGTACACGCCCGTGACTGCCCGCGTCACGCCCGTGACCTTCCAATGTCACGCCCGTGAACCCTGCCTCCAGCTCAGCCGGCCGTGTACTGAAGCCATAACGCAATTTTTGCCAAGTACACGCTCGTGACCCATGGGTCACGCCCCTGTCCAATCCCGCTCAATCCAGATCGCGCCCGAGTCATGCCTTCCCGCCAAGATTTCCCGCGCCATCGCTGTTTGAAGATTACACGCCCTTGGTCACGGGCGTGACCAAGGGCGTGACGTGCTTATAACGCCTGCAGTAACTCCAGAATGCACCTCTCCTGCTCCAGCTTCGATCACGCCCATTACACGCCCTTGGTCACGGGCGTGATCAAGGGCGTGTAACCCCAACTTTTGCCTATAAAAAGGCAGCTCTTCCAGATCTCAAGGCATCCCTTTTTACACCCTCCTTGGGTCGAAACTTCTTTCCTTCTGCCCCCTTTTGGGGCAGAATTGTTCTTTTCAATTCTTGTATTAGCTTAGATTTCAATTTTATGTAATTTCAATTTATGCAATGTAGTCTTACTTTTCATTTCATGCAAAGTTTTCAATTCTTATGTAATTCAATTTCCTTTTAATAAAAATGTCTTATCCATTCATTTACTTCTTTTATTTTCATGTCAATTAGATTAATATTTGAATCTTGAAATTTGCAAACCTTGGATGAAATATTCTCTTTTCATTTTTTTCTCTTTTCCTCCTTCGATTTATTCTTGAATAATAAGATATCGTGTTCATATTTCGGTTATGAATTGTGATATTTGTTTTCAAACTCTAGTTAGTCGAACCAGCTCTTGAGTATGAATCGATCGCTCAAGGATAAAAAGAGTAGAACGAAATCCTTGAAATAGGACGACGTTACCCTTCCGGATTGGAGTAAAATCCAATAGTGGGATTCACCTCGTAAAGCGAGTCTTAGGTTATCAATTATAGAATGGAAATTCAAATGATATTTCCTAAACTTAGTTGGGCGTAGTCCTCGAAAGAGGTACTTTCATAGTCCGAGAATCTCCACGGTCAAGGATCGGATTTGAATTTATCTCTTTTGATTTTCATTCCAAGTGCGCTTTGATCAAGATTTGTTTTCTTTTCTTTATTTCATTATTTTAATTTTAATTATAAATAATCACTAATAAAATATTATTCGATAAAATAATAGTTTTGTTTTCCCGAAGTAAAAGTACTCGACATCCCCGAGTCTAATATGACACTTGATATTTCTATATCCTATGCTATGAATGATAGGTACGCTTGCCTATTCCGTTTATAATATAATAAACCTTTAATTTTCATCATCACTACCGGCTTGCTCTATCTGCGGAGCTAAGCGGTCTTCACGATGTATTCCACATTTCAGTGTTGAGAAAGGTCGTGAATGAGCCTTCACTTATTGTTGCAGTTGATGAAGTGCAAATTGATGGTGGGCTAGAGACGAAAGTCAAGCCCATACGCATCAAAGACACTGAGGTGAAGCAATTGCGGAACAAAGCCATTTGAATGGTAAAGGTACGTTGGAACAATTGCGGGAGAGAGGAATTCTCTTGGGAAAGAGAGCAAACCATGCTTGCGGAGTCCCTGAGTTTTTCCTCTCATGTATAATTTAAGTTTTTGTACCTTATTGTTTTTATAATATTGGGCCGAAATTCTTTTAAGGGAGGTGGAGTTGTAACACCCCAGTTTTCCCAAATTAGGCTGAAATGAAGTACTGCCAGAATTCGTCGAGAGGACTGAAGTGGTCTCGATGAATTGTACTTGGTTGTTGAGATGTTATCATGATGACTTGATGAATCATCGAAAGGACTCGACGAATCATCGAAAGGACTCGATGAATTGCCTTAGGGTCTTGAGAGGTCTCGAGTTGTCTCGACCAATTTCCTAAGGGTCTCGAGAGGTCTCGAGTGGTCTCGATGAATTGCCTAAGGGTCTCGAGTGGTCTCGACGAATTATGTTCACTCGACGAATCAACATCCTCACTCGACAAATGCAGATAGAACACTTATTTCCCCTGTTTCGAATTTTGATGGAAACGTAAGTGTCAGTCATTCATCGTAGCTATCCAGATCCACTTGAAAGGTTGTTCCAACGGCTGATATGATTTCAAAATCCTTTATAAAAGTGTGAGAGATAATCTTTAGGTCTATTCCTACTTTTATTCTCTCTCCATCGTGAAAAGTCTGAGAGCTCGAGGAAGAAGACGAAGGCATCTTCCGCCATTGACGGAGCTCCGAAGCTCCGAATCGCGAGACATTTTCAGATCCACAGAGAGCAACCGGTGCGGTTCTTTCCATCCGATTGAAATCTTGAATTCATGGCACCAAAGAGAGTGGGAAGGGTAACGATCCTTCCTCCCGGTATTAGGACATGTTTGGTCCTTTCATTTTTTTCAAGGCATACTAAGGTTGTCTCTTTCACTAATTAGTGAAGTGTAGGACTTCCTATAGTTCTCCAAAACTCCGGGAAGATTGTGTCCGTCCCCGGCATATATTGCATGTATAAATCCAGTAGACGAACAGATTTAGGCATTTTGTGTGATGCATTCCCATGGCCGTTATCCCAGATCGGTGATGCTTGATTGTGACGTGCATTTAGGTTAAGCCTAGAATGCGCACCGAAGAATGATTATGTGAGTTATGGCATCGTATTCCGGGACTTGAGCTTTATGTGTCTTTCAGAGAGCCTAACGGAAGCCTCATTCTTGGAATGTGGTTGAAGGCAAAACTTCACAGCGAGATTGGAAGTGGAGGAGTCTTGTACATCCTTCATTGGTTTTGTGTACGAAGCCTAAGTACTCTTGCAAGGATTGGGTGCGTCGCTACTATCTAATTGTAACACTTGTATGTGTTAATCCCTTACGGGCCGAGGCAAAGTCGTACTCGTGTCGTGTGATGGATCACGATGACTAGAGCACAGGAAAAGCTGAACTGAACCCGTTTCCATGCAGATCGGTGAGAGGTCCCTACCTCTTGTGAGCCGTGTGATCATGGGAGAGGCCGTGGAAGGTGTTTTCCTAGACTGGCCAAAAGTTCTTCCCCCCCCCCCCCCCCTAAGGTTGTGTTACTGAGGGTTGGGTTGATTGTGGATTGATGTTATGTTAGCCTCATGCGGTTGCTTAGGCGGTTGTGGGGAACCTCCGGGTGAACCCAACCAACATAATGTGCATACCAAGGTTCCCCATTTCTTGATGCTCAACCTAGAAGATTGATTGTGCTTGAAACCTCACCTTGTGTAGTGTAGTTGCACTTTCTTTAACTTCTTACATATTGCATGTACGGCTTGCTTGTAGGTTAGCGGTGACTCACCCCTGAGCGGGCTAGATGGTCAGGGTGTGGGATCGTTACACAGTTTGTTGTCAGCTCATAGCTGACCCTCATTTACCTCTTATTGGATGTTGGTGCAGTTGTTGGTGAGCCAAGTGGAAAGTAGAGGGCTGAAGCCATATGTTGTGTTGGCCCTCGAAGGACAACCTCACTTTTACTGCTTTCCTCATATTTCCAGCATGCGTGCCGATGCTTGTTTTTGAGATTAAGACATTGTTGGAATGTAAGGCCTTAAGGCCATAACTCTTACTTATTTCATTCCTGGGATAATGGACAATTCTGAATTGAATGTTCTTTCCTGTTATCATCTTATTAACGTCTAGCTAGTGTGTCTATATGGCGTGGGGTCCCGAACGGACCTACTGTTATATTTTTTGTACTGCTAGGGTGTTATACGCCGAGCTCTTATGTTTAGAAGAAGTTTCTCTCCCCACACCACCCGAGCCACAACACTTAGAAAAACTTAAAATCAAAACTTCATATGAAGAACCACCCATCTTAGAGTTAAAGTAACTCCCTCCTCATCTAAAATATTTATTTTTAGAAAAAAATTCTAAACTGACCGTTATTGTTTCATCTGAGCTGAGCGATTCCAAAATTTCTGAATTGACTCTAGTTTTAAGTAATCACTGCCACACAATTGCATGGCAGATTTCTGATATCAAGGGGATTAACCCCTCCTTCTACACTCACAAAATCTTCCTTGAACATAATTCCTGCAACACAGTCCAGCCTCAATGATGACTTAACCCGAATATGAAAGAAGTCATTATGGCCGAGGTTATCAAACTCTTAGATGAGGGGATCATCTAGCCGACCTCCAATAGTACTTGGGTTAGCCCAGTACAAGTGGTTCCAAAGAATGGTGGCGTAACAGTGGTCGCAAACAAAAACAATCAATTAATCCTAACCCGTACTGTTACGGGTTTGCGGATGTGCAAAGACTATCGGAAATTGAACGATGCCACCTAAAAAGAACACTTCCTGTTACCCTTTATCGATCAAATCTTATAATGCCTTTCAGGTCACTCCTACTACTGTTTTGTCGATGGTCTGTCGCGATACTTGCAAACCCCTATTTCAACAGACGACCAAGAGAAAACCACATTCACTTGTCCATTCGGCACTTTCGCTTGTCGAAGGATGTCGTTTGGCCTTTGTAATGTGCCATCTACATTCCAAATATGTAAGCTGGCAATCTTCGAAGAGTTAGTAGAGGAGGTGATGGAAGTCTTCATGGATGACTTCTTCGTCTTTAAAAATTCCTTCCAAAGTTGCTTAATAAATCTTGAGTGTGTGCTTCAGCGTTGTGAGGAAATGAATCTAGTTCTCAACTGGGAGAAATGTCATTTTATGATCAGAGAGGGATTAGTCATCGGCCATAAAAAATTGGGAAAATGGATTGAGATCGATAGGTACAAGTTTGAAGTTATCGAGAAACCCCCCCCCCCCCCCCCCCCCCCTCTAATGAATGTTAAAGCGATTATAGGTTTCCTGGGCCACGCAGAGTTTTATCGACGTTTCATACACAACTTTTCTAAAATCACGAAGTCGTTAACCCATCTTTTTGAAAAAGAGTCTTCCTTCATTTTTAACGATGAATGTCTATTAGCTTTCAAACTTATAAAAGAAAAACGTATAAATTCCCCGATTCTAGTCGCACCGGATTGGTCACTACCCTTCGAGATCATATGCGATGTGAGTGATATTACGATAGGCACTGTATTGGGCCAATGGGTAAACAAGTATTTTGACCTAATTTATTACACGAGCAAGACACTCATGTCGGTACAGGCGAATTCCACCATTATCGATAAGGAGCTTCTAGCTATCATTTTTGCTTTTGATTTGTTTAGGTCGCACATCACTCTCTCCAAAGTAGTTGTCTTCATAGATCACTCTACTCTTATGTACCTGCTAAGTAAGACAGATGCTAAGCCCCATTTATTGCAATGGATCCTCCTCTTGCAGGAGTTTGATTTAGAGATCCGGGATAAGAGGGGAGTTGAAAACTTGGCGGCCGACAATCATTCCCATTTAGAGAATCCCGCTACAGAGGCGTTAGTGGAAGCCGATATTAATGATAAATTTCCTGAAGATTGCCTCCTTGCACTCGAAAAAGTAATGACATCTTCCACCCCCTAGTTCGTGGATCTGGCTAACAATCTAGTAGCCCGGGTCCTGCCAAAAGAATTCTCCAGTCAGCAAAAGAAGAAATTATTTTCTGATTTAAAGAATTATTTTTGGGATGACCCATTCTCTTCCATGTCTACGTAGACCAGGTAGTGAGAAGATGTGTCTTGAGTGAGGAATGTTTGAAAATTTTGCGGCACTGCCACGAAGGACCAATCGGTGGTCATTATCAAGCAAATCGGACAGCGAGGAAGGCGCTGGAGGCGGGTTTTTATTGTCCCACGCTCTTTAAAGATGCTCACAGCCTTGTGAGTAATTCAGACAGCGGCCAGCGGTCGGGTAACATCTCCTGCCGGGATGAAATGCCCCAAAATCTGTTTTTAGAATGCAAAATTTTTGACCTTTGGGGTATCGATTTCATTGGTCCTTTGCCTCCCTCTTTTACGAACAAATATATTCTCGTTGCGGTCGACTACGTATCGTGGTGGGCGGAAGCAAAAGCCCTCCCCACCAATGATGCGAGAGTCGTCGTTAATTTTCTTAAAAAACTATTCTCTCATTTTGGCATGCCACGCGCTTTTTTTGTGATAGGGGCACCCATTTCTGCAATAGCCAATTCGCTAAAATTTTAGCGAAATATGTCGTCACACACAAGCTCTCCACTGTAAGTAGAAGTTGTGAACCGCGAGTTGAACCAGATCTTAGAAAAAATAGTTTCTGTTAATAGGAAGGATTGGGCACTTAAGCTCGATGACGCGTTATGGGCCTATCAAACGATGTACAAGACTGCCATCAGTTATACACCATATCAATTTGTTTATGGCAAGGCTTGCCACCTTCCGGACGAGTTAAAGCACCGCACATTGTAATAGCCGCCAAACAACTAGACCCCCAAGTTGGTTTTGTCATGACTAGGTCATGACAAAACCATAGGAAGAGCTTAAGATCATGTGAGCTTGGATGAGAAGAAGAAAACCCTAGTGGTCTGCATATAGCAGTTTTCAGGTACCTAGCCTAGGTTTGGACTTTAGGGCCTCACCTTAAACCCTGACCCCACCATAGTATCCCTAACCCATTAGGTGTCTCCTTGGAGCACTAGGGACTCATTGGGGTCAACCAAAGAGGTCAAATTGACCAAAGTCAACCCTAACCCTAAATTGGTCAAACTAACTCAATTAGGGCCAATTGGCCACCACCATGCCATATTGACCCTGCCACTACCCTTATAGGGACACTAGGGACCTAATGGACCAAAACGCCTCATCATTGGACCTCCAATCTGGCCAATTTTACCAAAGTCAACTCTAGCCCTAATTTGGTCAAAAGTGCCCTATTAAGGGGCAATTCACCCTCACCTAGCCAAAATGTCTCCACATAAAGCTTCCTAACCCATAAGAGAGTCCAATGGTCCACTACCCACCCATTGTGGTCAACCCAAGTGGTCAATTTGACCAAAGTCAACATTAGCCTAAGTTTAGGTCAAAATGACCTACTTTACCCAAATTTAACCCAATCCACTTGAGCTAGACCCAATTGATGTGGTCCACCACCTCATGGGGATTGAATGCTGCTGAGTTGGCCATCCAATTTGAAGAGAGTCGGTCAGGAGGGAGAGTGCCCAATTTGGAAGAGAGAGAAAGAGAGGGGAGTTATTGGGGAGGAAGAAGAAACCCCCAATATGAGCAATTGATGGCTCCATTCATCTCCCCTTGGGGAGAGGCGATGTTTTCAGCTTCTTCCAGGCCTAATTGATGCCAAATTCGTCCCCCCCCCCCAAGTGTAACCGAAATCTCCACTTATGGCCATCAATGGCAATTGATGCCATAACTCCTCTCCCCCAATTGACCTCTTTAACACCATCAGAGGTCGGAAAGAAGTGAAACCCCCCTCTTCCCCAAAGAAATCGAGCAACAGAAGATAGGAATGATATGGAGCCGAAAGCTCCACCTCCGGCAATGGCTACTTGCCAGAATACGCGTGACCAAGCCCACGCACAGGTCCGATCTGCATCCTCTCCTCTAGTTCTAGATCCTCTGATGATTTGGGGCTTGATCCGAGCTCAATTGGGCTCGGATCGTGCTTCCGAAAGGGCTCATTTTGAGCCCTCTTTCCCCTCCCCAAAACCCCTACTCCGTCCACCACCATCCGTCAAGGGACCTCCTATCGCCATCCACCACCTCAACGGAGGTGGTGGTGGCACTCGCCGGCCGGGGAGAGGTGAGGGTGGTCGGGAAATCATCCCGTAAAAGTGCCCAGGACAGGCTGTCGCGCGCCTTCCATTGATTGGGGATGATGTTTGAGAGCCGTTGGATCTGTCGCAATCTGCTATCCGCATATTTAATTAGTTATGTTATATAAACATTTCATTTTTGTCACACATCTTGCAGTATTTTCTTTTAATTATTAAAAATACTAGACTTGTATTACTTAGGGTGGGGTTGTATGTGTTAATCCCTTACGAGCCGAGGCAATGTCGTACCCGTGTCGTGCGATGGATCACGATGACTAGAGCACAGGAAAAGCTGAACTGAACCCGTTTCCATGCAGATCGGTGAGAGGTCCCTACCACTTGTGAGCCATGTGATCATGGGAGAGGCCGTGGAAGGTGTTTTCCTAGACTGGCCAAAAGTTCTTCCCCCTAAGGTTGTGATACTTAGGGTGGGGTTGATTGTGGATTGATGTTATGTTAGCCTCATGCGGTTGCTTAGGCGGTTGTGGGGAACCTCCGGGTGAACCCAACCAACATAATGTGCATACCAAGGTTCCCCATTTCTTGATGCTCAACCTAGAAGATTGATTGTGCTTGAAACCTCACCTTGTGTAGTGTAGTTGCACTTTCTTTAACTGCTTACATATTACATGTACAGCTTGCTTGTAGGTTAGCGGTGACTCGCCCCTGATACGGCTAGATGGTCAGGGGGTGGGATCATTACACAGTTTGTTGTCAGCTCATAGCAGACCCTCATTTACCTCTTATTGGATGTTGAAGTATCTAGTTGCCTACCTAAATTACCTAGAGGGGGTGAATAGGTGATCTCTACGTCTTTTGTGGAATTAAAAATTAAACGTAAAGCACAGCACACAAAATAGATCACAGCCACAGATAACACCAGGAATTTATAGTGGTTCCCCGTACTTGGGTACTCCACTGCCGGCCTCGCCAATCTAGCACCACAGCTAGACTTGACTACTCACTAAATCTCGGATCAGAATGATCCTACAAACTCGGAGTCAAACTCCTACAATCTCAGAGAGAACCTCTCTTACAACTCGGAGAAAAACTTCTCCTACAACTCGGAGAACAACCTCTCCTATAGCTCGGAGATAACAACTCCTACAATAGATGATAAAAGGTTTTGAACAATAAGATACCAGATCTGAATAACAGAGGCGTTTTCTTCCTTCTTCTTGAATGGCTTTTGAGAACGATGAGGAAGAACAACGATCCTTCAAATCTGTCTTTGGCAATCCGAAACGATCCAATAGAGGTTGTAGAATCAGAACACGGATCAATCAAATCCTTCTTTGATAGAAATCAGCAACTCAAATGAGTAGATCGATCTTCAATCGTAGGCGACAGCGAGGCGGCGCTTTTCTCGTTCTTTTTGATCGGGAGAGAAATTAGGGTTTAGAATGATTCGAAAAACTTCTTATAAACAACCCAAGAGCAATCCTATATATAGAGGGCAATGATTAAGGGTTAAATCGACCTTAAACGCACTCAATATAGCTGTTAGGATCGGGAAGGAGCGTTTACGATCCGTCAAGAACAGAGGAAACAAATTAGAGAAAAACGGACAGAATTCTCGAGACATAAGGGTTCTCTCGAGAACTAACGGATCTCTCGAGATATGAAACAAAGAGAGCAGGAAAGGGATGTCTCGAGAACTCGATGATCTCTCGAGACATTACTAAGATTTCGGTCTTAAGGACTCTCGAGACAAGCTTGATCTCTCGAGTCATCAAGAACAGAAAAACCGAGATCAAAAGAACTTGCTTCTCGAGACATGCCAGAACTCTCGAGACATGCATGATCTCTCGAGACAAATCCTTAGAAAAATTGTTTTCAACAATTTTCTTTTCTTCTCTTGAACACTTGCTGCAACCGCACTCCAAAGTCTTCAATAGTCTTGAAAATGAAGTGTACCCCAATAGAGAGATCACACATGAGTCATCACCATGTTTCATATAATGAGGGATTACATTGTATGAAACTGTGTTTGCAGACCCATTGTGACCTGACATTGATTTACACTTAGCAATGATAATCTGCAAGACAATACTAGAAAAGCATATCAAATACAAAAGCAATTCAATCTTAGTTTAAGGGTGACTTCTCACAAATCAAGGTAATTGTGAATACAATTTCCAACAATCTACCCCTATTTGTAGAAGTCAGAACCCTATATACTAAGTTGAATTACAGCAATATAGAATAAATATGCTACACTACACAATGATATGAAAATGAACAAGTAGAGAACATCAAATCAATAATTATATATATATATATATGTCTAAATTGAATTGTTAAGAAGACTTGATGTTCACAAAATCAGAATCAAAGAAAAATATGTCTTGTCAGCATCAACATTAACCTTCATGAACTCCTTTTCCTCTTTTCTTCTTGTCTGGAGAAATAAGCATAAGGCTTGGGAGGTAAAACGGAGGTGGATCCGGAGCATCAGAATTATTATAACCAAATGCCCTGAAATGAATTCTTCTCTTCCTTTGAGCTGTCTCATGTTTTTCCCATTCAAGTGAGCTGTAGCATTTAGATCTATTCATTTTGCCTTCATGGACTAACTTATAGGATTCAAGAATTATGTCTTTTGAGACTGGGCTCCAGATTTCTGGTAGAACCTTCTCAACCTGAGCTTTGCTATGGCCTGCAGAGCGAGAACTCGGAACAGATCTACTCGCAGAGGGACCTTCACCATGTTTTCTTTTTCTTTTGGTCCCAGCCCTGTCTGATTGATCTTCAACTAAAGGAGCCTTCCCAAGTAGTTCTTCTGGCCTTGGAGAAAACTAAGGAACAGGAACATCTGGATCGATTTCTAACTCAGGAAAAATCTGATTATGAAGCCACGTTGCTGTTTTGAAGGAATAAGCATTGATATCAGCAATTTGCTTCAGCACCCTGGAAGAGAACCGATCAAACTATGATTTCCATGAGCTTTGAATAGCTGACACAGAGCTTTCCACTAAATCTGTCATTCTTTCCATTATAATGTCCTCCCCCTTTCTGACTTCTACATATAGGGTTTGGAGAGTATCATCTTTGAAATTTCCGACTTCATCAACAATCCTGAATGTATTTGCTTCAGCCTTGTCAGATAATGAGTCTTGAAGCTTTGTCATTGTAACAGTCTGAGCCAACACTGTGCCTATACCTTCAGTTGCATGTTCAATTTGCTTGCTCCCTAGGCTCATCAATTCAGAGAGATTTTCATAATTTGATTTGATTTTAGCTAACTCCCTACCAAGATCACTTTCAACTGAGGCAACCTTCCTGTGAACAGTTGTCAAAGAGTTCTCAAACTGTTCACTCTGCTTCTTGAGCATAGCTTCAATCTTTCCCAGAAGAGAATCTGCATCAAGGATTGGAGGGGAAGGATCAGAAGAAATAAGAGTAATATCAGGGGCAGCAGCAGGAACAACATCAGGGAGCTCTTCAATCTCAAGAGAATGAACCACATTTTCTTCTTCACAACCTAGCTCATCTGGAGCATTCTTGGTTGTATCTAACTCTGACTCCCCCTCAACATGTACTAGGGGAGGTGATAATTCATGAACTGAATCAGCATCATCGTCTTCAAAAACAAAATCAGCACCAGACCCTGCCTTTTGGCCACTGGGACTGTGCACTTCAGATATTTCTTGTTGAATATTCTTTAGGACAGCTGAAACTATCTCATTTGCTAAAGAAGTTTCTGCTTCAATAACTGATGGAGAAGGAGGTGGTGGTGATGGAACTGAATCTGGAATGTGAACATGAGAGGGTGAAGGAATAGAATCTGAAGGATCTGACTGTGTCACTAATGGAATGAGTTCTGTTGGAGCTGATGAGGGCTGACCTTTGGCTTTGGAACGGATTGGTAGCTTGGCTCGACCTGAAGCTTTAGAGCGAATCCGAGGAGGAGGAGGAGGAGGAGAAGATGTAACTTTGGGTACCTGACCTTCAGAAGTTGGAATTGGAATTTCTGCTTCACTTGCAACTGCAGACTGATGAGTCTCCCCCTCAGAAGTAGCACTGGCCATTCCCGGCTTCTTGATTCGAATGTCCCATCTCTGTATGGAGAGGACATTGATCTTCTTGAGATGATGGAGAACTGTACCTTTGGACATGTCAAAGATAGCTGGGTTGAACTGATTCAGGAACAATGAGATGATCCGGGCAAATTTTGGAGAATTAATGCAAGCCTTGATATTGGAGAATAAGATTGTGCCCCAATCTCTCTTTTTCCCTGACACAATTCCAACCATCAACAGAAAAGTCTCTTCAGACACATGCCCTTGTGTGCCTGTCTTGCAAAATAGAACCTTTAAGATAATGTCCACCAGGAGCTTCCCCGCATCATTCATCTTATGCCTCTTAACTGCAGAAAAATCTGAATCCAGACCACAGTACCTTGTTGTTCTCAACCAGTCATTGTCATCTAGCACCTCTTCATTATCAAGCGCAGATAAATGCAAGTACTTCACGAGGGTCTTAGGTGAGATTTTTATCTTAATGCCCTTGACGAATGAAACCAACATTCTCCCTTCCTTGATAGGCTTCACATTGATAAAGAACTCTTCAACCTCATCAAACAGCACCCGGCAAGGATGCTCAAGAACGAAAGCAAGACCGGCAGCATCAAGCAAGCAAAATAGATTCTTGAAGTCATCGGATAAACCGGTGATACCTGAGCGAACGACTTTATTGCCGACGCCAATCTTTGGATGAGGAGAGGGCGCCATTGAAGCAAGAGGTAGAGAACTGTCGAACGGAGAAGATGAAGAATCGAGAACCACCGAGAACCACCCGAAGCACAGAGACCTGTCGCAGACTGTCGCAGCTCGAGAGAAAGTTGAAAGGTCGGGGAAGTCTCGGAAATGGATTTTGTGAACATCAAGTTTTCGATTTCTTATATATATATATATATATGATTTTGATTTGACGTTAAAGTGACATTTTGAAGAAAATTAGATGAATGAACAGCGCGTACCTGACGTTTGGAGTTCTTAAAAAAAAACTATGTCTCGAGACATCGGTTATGTCTCAAGAACTCAGAAGTTTCAGCAAGTTATTTCCTTCATTGATGTCTCGAGTGATAACCCGTATCTCGAGACATCACCATATCTCGAGATATTGAACTTGTCTCGAGAAAACCAGCCTGTCTCGAGAAATCCCAGAAGTTCTTTGGATGTTGTCGAGACTTAAAGTGATTTATGTTTCGAGAAAAAGGAAGTTCCCGAGACAACATGTAGTTCTCGAGATATATAAGCCTGAAGTTTTCAGGAAAAGTTCTGAATTTTTGTAATCTTCATGTCTTCATGGTTTTGCTTGATTTGATCATTACTCCATGTTGAGCATTCCAAGTTCCGTCTTGAAGAAAGAGAACTTAGTCTCATCCAGTGGCTTCGTGAATATGTCTGCAACTTGCTTGTCCGTGGGAACATAACTCAGATTTATGTCACCCATCTCCACATGCTCCCGGATAAAGTGATATCGTAGCTCGATGTGCTTTGTCCGACTGTGAGAGACTGGATTATTTGCGATAGCAATTGCACTGGAAGAGTCGCAAAACATAGGAATGTCTTTGATCTTCATGTTATAGTCTTGAAGTTGATTCTTTATCCATAGAAGTTGTGCGCAACAACTGCCAGCAGAAATGTATTCCGACTCGGCGGTTGATATTGCAACACAATTCTGCTTCTTGCTACTCCAGGAAATAAGTCTCCTTCCGAGGAATTGGCACGTCCCGGAAGTGCTTTTTCTGTCGTCTTTGCTACCTGCAAAGTCTGCATCTGAAAAACCAATTAGTTCGCTATCATTACTTCTTGGGTACCATAAGCCAAGATTTGGTGTGCCTTTAAGGTATCTCAAAATTCGCTTTGCAGCAGTGTAATGAGATTCCTTAGAGTTCACCTGATATCTAGCACATACACATGTAGAGAACATTATATCAGGTCTACTGGCAGTAAGGTAGAGCAAAGAGCCAATTATGCTTCTGTACTTGGTTTCATCAAAAGGTTTCCCTTTCTCATCCTTGTCCAGAGACGTAGCTGAGCTCATTGGAGTCCTCATAGAGGTTGCATTCTCCATTCCAAATTTCTTAATCAACTCCTTAGTGAACTTTGTCTGAGAAATGAAGATTCCATCTTCAGACTGTTTCACTTGAAGTCCTAAGAAATATTTCAGCTCACCCATACTGCTCATTTCAAATTTCCCTTGCATAAGTTTAGAAAACTTTTTGCAGAGGTTATTGTCCGTAGAACCAAATATGATGTCATCGACATAGATTTGCACTAGCAAAATCTTGCCTTTTACTTCCCTAAGAAATAATGTTTTATCTATCTTTCCTCTTGTGAACTTGTTCTCAAGAAGAAAGTTAGATAGCGTCTCATACCAAGCTCGAGGAGCTTGTTTCAAACCATATAAAGCTTTTTGTAATAAATAAACATGATTGGGATGATCAGGATTAACAAAACCTGGGGGTTGTTCAACGTATACTTCCTCTTTAATATCTCCGTTTAGGAACGCGGATTTGACATCCATTTGATATACGGTGAAACCCTTGAAAGCAGCATAAGCAAGGAAGAGTCTGATCGCTTCGAGCCTTGCTACTGGAGCGTACGTCTGATCGAAGTCGATACCTTCCTCTTGTTTGTATCCTTTAGCTACAAGTCTGGCTTTGTTCTTTATGATTGTTCCTTCTTCATCCAGCTTGTTTCTATACACCCACTTTGTTCCAATGACATTTTTGTCTTTGGGTTTTGGAACAAGTGTCCATACCTTACAGCGTTTGAATTGATTTAATTCTTCTTCCATAGCAATTATCCAAGATGGATCTTCATTTGCCTCTTGGAATTTCTTTGGTTCGACCTGCGAAAGAAAACTCAAATGCATATTCTCGTTAATGGTACCTCGTCTTGTTCTTATTCCTTCATGAGGATCTCCTATGATCTGATCAACTGGATGATCCCTCATGTGTCGTAGCCCGAGGTTCCTTGCATGATTTGGACTAATAGGAGTTTCTTCTACTGTTGGAGTATCTTCCTCCACTTGGATTGGATCTACATCAGGATGATCTTCTTCATAGGTAGTTATTGGGGGAATCTTGATGAAGTGTTGAGAATTTTCTTCAACTGGCTGATCCAAGCTTAAGTCCTGCAGCTTTGAACCTGTGTCTACAGAAGAAATGCTAGAGGAGCTGCCTTGTAGCATGCTCGTCTCATCAAATACAACATTAATAGATTCTTCTACCACTAGGGTTTTCTTATTAAAAACTCTATATGCCCTACTATGGCTACTATAACCTACAAAAGTACCTTCAAAGCTCTTTTCACTAAACTTAGTTTTGTAATGCTTTCCATTGTTTAGCACAAAGCATTTACTACCAAAGATTCGAAAATAAGAAATGGTCGGTTTCTTGCCCTTTAGAAGTTCATAAGGAGTCTTTTCATGGTTTTTGTTTATGAGTGCTCTGTTTTGTACATGGCATGCAGTATTGACAGCTTCAGCCCAGAAATATTCAGGTAGTGAAGAGTCACTCAACATGGTTCTGCAAGCCTCAATAAGTGTTCTATTCTTTCTCTCAGCTACTCCATTTTGTTGTGGAGTTCGAGGAGAGGAAAACTCATGAAAGATCCCAAGGCTTTCACAGAATTCTGTCATGGCTCCAGATTCAAATTCTGTACCATGGTCACTTCTGATTTTGACCACCGAACAGTTAAATTCATTCTGGACTTGCCTGACAAAACTAGTGAAAGTGTCAAAGGTATCTGACTTGTGTTTCAGAAAGAATACCCAGGCAAAACGAGAGTAATCATCTACAATAACCAATGTGTAAGACTTTCCTCCTAAACTCCTAATTTGCAAAGGACCAAACAAATCCATATGGAGCAGGTATAAACACCTGGTTGAATCTTTGCCAATAATGCTCTTAAAGGTAGCCCTTGTTTGCTTGCCTTTTACACATGCATGACAAGGTCTATCTTTAACGCACATAACATCTGGTGCATCGCGCACTAAGTTTTGAGAAAACAATTTATTAATAGTTTTGAGATTTATATGTGCTAATCTCTTATGCCAATTGAAGTATCTAGTTGCCTACCTAAATCACCTAGAGGGGGGTGAATAGGTGATCTCTACGTCTTTTGCGGAATTAAAAATTAAACGTAAAGCACAGCACACAAAATAGATCACAGCCACAGATAACACCAGGAATTTATAGTGGTTCCTCGTACTTGGGTACTCCACTGCCGGCCTCGCCAATCTAGCACCACAGCTAGACTTGACTACTCACTAAATCTCAGATCAGAATGATCCTACAAACTCAGAGTCAAACTCCTACAATCTCAGAGAGAACCTCTCTTACAACTCGGAGAAAAACTTCTCCTACAACTCGGAGAACAACCTCTCCTACAGCTCGGAGATAACAACTCCTACAATAGATGATAAAAGGTTTTGAACAATAAGATACTAGATCTGAATAACAGAGGCGTTTTCTTCCTTCTTCTTGAATGGCTTTTGAGAACGATGAGGAAGAACAACGATCCTTCAAATCTGTCTTTGGCAATCCGAAACGATCCAATAGAGGTTGTAGAATCAGAACACGGATCGATCGAATCCTTCTTTAATAGAAATCAGCAACTCAAATGAGTAGATCAATCTTCAATCGTAGGCGACAGCAAGGCGGCGCTTTTCTCGTTCTTTTTGATCGGGAGAGAAATATGTTTTAGAATGATTCGAAAAACTTCTTATAAACAACCCAAGAGCGATCCTATATATAGAGGGCAATGATTAAGGGTTAAATCGACCTTAAACACACTCAATATAGCCGTTAGGATCGGGAGGGAGCGTTTACGATCCGTCAAGAATAGAGGAAACAAATTAGAGAAAAACGGACAGAATTCTCGAGACATAAGGGATCTCTCGAGAACTAACGGATCTCTCGAGATATGAAACAAAGAGAGCAGGAAAGGGATGTCTCGAGAACTCGATGATCTCTCGAGACATTACTAAGATTTCGGTCTTAAGGACTCTTGAGACAAGCTTGATCTCTCGAGTCATCAAGAACAGAAAAACCGAGATCAAAAGAACTTGCTTCTCGAGACATGCCAGAACTCTCGAGACATGCATGATCTCTCGAGACAAATCCTTAGAAAAATTGTTTTCAACAATTTTCTTTTCTTCTCTTGAACACTTGCTGCAACCGCACTCCAAAGTCTTCAATAGTCTTGAAAATGAAGTGTACCCCAATAGAGAGATCACACATGAGTCATCACCATGTTTCATATAATGAGGGATTACATTGTATGAAACTGTGTTTGAAGACCCATTGTGACCTGACATTGATTTACACTTAGCAATGATAATCTGCAAGACAATACTAGAAAAGCATATCAAATACAAAAGAAATTCAATCTTAGTTTAAGGGTGACTTCTCACAAATCAAGGTAATTGTGAATACAATTTCCAACAGATGTTGGTGCAGGTGTTGGTGAGCCAAGTGGAAAGTAGAGGGCTGAAGCCATATGTTGTGTTGGCCCTCGAAGGCCAACCTCACTTTTACTGCTTTCCTCATATTTCCAGCATGCGTGTCGATGCTTGTTTTTGAGATTAAGACATTGTTGGAATGTAAGGCCTTAAGTCCATAACTCTTACTTATTTCATTCCTGGGATAATGGACAATTCTGAATTGAATGTTCTTTCTTGTTATCATCTTATTAACGTCTAGCTAGTGTGTCTATATGGCGTGGGGTGCCGAACGGACCTACTGTTATATTTTTTGTACTGGCAGGGTGTTATACGCCGAGCTCTTATGTTTAGAAAAAGTTTCTCGCCCACACCACCCGAGCCACAACACTTAGAAAAACTTAAAATCAAAACTTCATATGAAGAACCACCCATCTTAGAGTTAAAGTAACTCCCCCCTCATCTAAAATATTTATTTTTAGAAATAAATTATAAACTGACCGTTATTGTTTCATCTGAGCTGAGCGATTCCAAAATTTCATAATTGACTCTAGATTTAAGTAATCACAGCTACACAATTGCGTGATAGATTTCTGATATCAAGGGGATTAACCCCTCCTTCTGCACTCACAAAATCTTCCTTGAACATAATTCCTACAACACAGTCCAGCCTAAACGATGACTTAACCCGAATATGAAAGAAGTCATTATGGCCGAGGTTATCAAACTCTTAGATGAGGGGATAATCTAGCCGACCTCCAATAGTACTTGGGTTAGCCCAGTACAAGTCGTTCCAAAGAAAGGTGGCGTAACAGTGGTCGTAAACAAAAACAATGAATTAATCCTAACACGTACTGTTACGGGTTTGCGGATGTGCAAAGACTATCAGAAATTAAACGATGCCACCTGAAAAGAACACTTCATGTTACCCTTTATCGATCAAATCTTAGAATGCCTTTCAGGTCACTCCTACTACTGTTTCGTCGATGGTCTGTCGGGATACTTGCAAACCCCTATTTCAACCGACGACCAGGAGAAAACCACATTCACTTGTCCATTCGACACTTTCGCTTGTCGAAGGATGTCGTTTGGCCTTTGTAATGTGCCACATACATTCCAAATATGTATGCTGGCAATCTTCGAAGAGTTAGTAAAGGAGGTGATGGAAGTCTTCATGGATGACTTCTTAGTCTTTAAAAATTCCTTCCAAAGTTTCTTAAGAAATCTCGAGTGTGTGCTTCAGCGTTGTGAGGAAATGAATCTAGTTTTCAACTAGGATAAATGTCATTTTATGGTCAAAGAGGGATTAGTCATCGGCCAAAAAATATCGGGAAAATGGATTGAGGTCGATAGGTACAAGTTTGAATTTATCGAGAAACCCCCCCCCCCCCCCCCCTCTAATGAATGTTAAAGCGATTATAGGTTTCCTGGGCCACGCAGAGTTTTATCGATGTTTCATACAAAACTTTTCTAAAATCACGAAGTCGTTAACCCATCTTTTTGAAAAAGTGTCTTCCTTCATTTTTAACGATGAATGTCTATTAGCTTTCAAACATATAAAAGAAAAACATATAAATTCCCCGATTCTAGTCGCACCGGATTGGTCACTACCCTTCGAGATCATATGCAATGTGAGTGATATTGTGATAGACACTATATTGGGCCAATGGGTAAACAAGTATTTTGACCTGATTTATTACACGAGCAAGACACTCACTTCGGTACAGGCGAATTCCACCATTATCGAGAAGTAGCTTCTAGCTATCAATTTTGCTTTCGATTTGTTTAGGTCGCACATCACTCTCTCCAAAGTAATTTTCTTCACAGATCACTCTACTCTTATGTACCTGCTAAGTAAGACAGATGCTAAGCCCCATTTATTGCAATGGATCCTCCTCTTGCAGGAGTTCGGAACAGGAACAACTAGACCCCCAAGTTGGTTTTGTCATGACTAGGTCATGACAAAACCATAGGAAGAGCTTAAGATCATGTGAGCTTGGATGAGAAGAAGAAAACCCTAGTGGTCTGCATATAGCAGTTTTCAGGTACCTTGCCTAGGTTTGGACTTTAGGGCCTCACCTTGAACCCTGACCCCACCATAGTATCCCTAACCCATTAGGGGTCTCCTTGGAGCACTAGGGACTCATTGGGGTCAATCAAAGAGGTCAAATTGACCAAAGTCAACCCTAACCCTAAATTGGTCAAACTAACACAATTAGGGCCAATTGGCCACCACCATGCCAAATTGACCCTGCCCCTACCCTTATAGGGACACTAGGGACCTAATGGACCAAAACGCCCCATCATTGGACCTCCAATTTGGCCAATTTTACCAAAGTCAACTCTAGCCCTAATTTGGTCAAAAGTGCCCTATTAAGGGGCAATTCACCCTCACCTAGCCAAAATGACTCCACATAAAACTTCCTAACCCATAAGAGAGTCCAATGGTCCACTACCCACCCATTGTGGTCAACCCAAGTGGTCAATTTGACCAATGTCAACATTAGCCTAAGTTTAGGTCAAAATGACCTACTTTACCCAAATTTAACCCAATCCACTTGAGCTAGACCCAATTGATGTGGTCCACCACCTCATGGGGATTGAATGCTGCTGAGTTGGCCATCCAATTTGAAGAGAGTCGGCCAGGAGAGAGAGAGCCCAATTTGGAAGAGAGAGAAAGAGAGGGGAGTTATTGGGGAGGAAGAAGAAACCCCCAATATGAGCAATTGATGGCTGCATTCATCTCCCCTTAGGGAGAGATGTTTTCAGCTTCTTCCAGGCCTAATTGATGGCCAATTTATCCCCCCCCCCCCCCCCAAGTGTAACCGAAATCTCCACTTATGGCCATCAATGGCAATTGATGCCATAACTCCTCTCCCCAATTGACCTCTTTAACACCATCAGAGGTCGGAAAGGAGTGAAACCCACTCTTCCCCGAAGAAATCGAGCAACAGAAGCTAGGAATGATATGGAGCCGAAAGCTCCACCTCCGGCAATGGCGACTGCCAGAATACGCGCCACCAAGCCCCCGCACAGGTCCGATCTGCATCCTCTCCTCTAGTGCTAGATCCTCTGATGATTTGGGGCTTGATCCGAGCTCAATTGGGATCGGATCGTGCTTCCTAAAGGGCTCATTTTGAGCCCTCTTTCCCCTCCCCAAAACCCCTACTCCGTCCACCACCGTCCGTCAAGGGACCTCCTATCGCCAACCACCACCTCAACGGAGGTGGTGGTGGCACTCGCCGGCCGGGGAGAGGTGAGGGTGGTCGGGAAATCATCCCGTAAAAGTGCCCAGGACAGGCTGTCGCGCGCCTTCCATTGATTGGGGACGATGTTTGAGAGCCGTTGGATCTGCCATAATCTGCTATCCGCATATTTAATTAGTTATGTTATATAAACATTTCATTTTTGTCACACATCTTGCAGTATTTTCTTTTAATTATTAAAAATACTAGACTTGCATTGCTTAGGGTGGGGTTGTATGTGTTAATCCCTTACGGGCCGAGGCAATGTCGTACCCGTGTCGTGCGATGGATCACGATGACTAGAGCACAGGAAAAGCTGAACCGAACCCGTTTCCATGCAGATCGGTGAGAGGTACCTACCTCTTGTGAGCTGTGTGATCTTGGGAGAGGCCGTGGAAGGTGTTTTCCTAGACTGGCCAAAAGTTCTTCCCCCCCCCCTAAGGTTGTGTTACTTAGGGTGCGGTTGATTTTGGATTGATGTTATGTTAGCCTCATGCGGTTGCTTAGGCGGTTGTGGGGAACCTCCGGGTGAACCCAATCAACATAATGTGCATACCAAGATTCCCCATTTCTTGATGCTCAACCTAGAAGATTGATTGTGCTTGAAACCTCACCTTGTGTAGTGTAGTTGCACTTTCTTTAACTGCTTACATATTGCATGTACGGCTTGCTTGTAGGTTAGTGGTGACTCGCCCCTGAGCCGGTTAGATGGTCAGGGGGTGGGATCGTTACACAGTTTGTTGTCAGCTCATAGCAGACCCTCATTTACCTCTTATTGGATGTTGGTGCAGGTGTTGGTGAGCCAAGTGGAAAGTAGAGGGCTGAAGCCATATGTTGTGTTGGCCCTCGAAGGCCAACCTCACTTTCACTGCTTTCCTCATATTTCCAGCCTGCATGCCGATGCTTGTTTTTGAGATTAAGACATTGTTGGAATGTAAGGCCTTAAGACCATAACTCTTACTTATTTCATTCCTGGGATAATGGACAATTCTGAATTGAATGTTCTTTCCTGTTATCATCTTATTAACGTCTAGCTAGTGTGTCTATATGACGTGGGGTCCCGAACGGACCTACTGTTATATTTTTTGTACTGGCAGGGTGTTATACGCCGAGCTCTTATGTTTAGAAGAAGTTTCTCGCCCCACACCACCCGAGCCACAACACTTAGAAAAACTTAAAATCAAAACTTCATATGAAGAACCACCCATCTTAGAGTTAAAGTAACTCCCCCCTCATCTAAAATATTTATTTTTAGAAATAAATTATAAACTGACCGTTATTGTTTCATCTGAGCTGAGTGATTCCAAAATTTCTGAATTGACTCTAGATTTAAGTAATCACTGCCACACAATTGCGTGACAGATTTCTGATATCAAGGGGATTAACCCCTCCTTCTGCACTCACAAAATCTTCCTTGAACATAATTCCTACAACACAGTCCAGCCTAAACGACGACTTAACCCGAATATGAAAGAAGTAATTATGTTCGAGGTTATCAAACTCTTAGATGAGGGGATAATCTAGCCGACCTCCAATAGTACTTGGGTTAGCTCAGTACAAGTCATTCCAAAGAAAGGTGGCGTAACAGTGGTCGCAAACAAAAACAATGAATTAATCCTAACACGTACTGTTACGGGTTTGCGGATGTGCAAAGACTATCGGAAATTGAACGATGCCACCTGAAAAGAACACTATATGTTACCCTTTATCGATCAAATCTTAGAATGCCTTTAAGGTCACTCCTACTACTGTTTCGTCGATGGTCTGTCGGGATACTTGCAAACCCCTATTTCAACCGACGACCAGAAGAAAACCACATTCACTTGTCCATTCGACACTTTCGCTTATCGAAGGATGTCATTTGGCCTTTGTAATGTGCCACCTACATTCCAAAGATGTATGCTGGCAATCTTCGAAGAGTTAGTAAAGGAGGTGATGGAAGTCTTCATGGATGACTTCTTAGTCTTTAAAAATTCCTTCCAAAGTTGCTTAAGAAATCTCGAGTGTGTGCTTCAGCGTTGTGAGGAAATGAATCTAGTTCTCAACTGGGAGAAATGTCATTTTATGGCCAGAGAGGGATTAGTCATCGGCCATAAAATATCAGGAAAATGGATTAAGGTCGATAGGTACAAGTTTGAAGTTATCGAGAACCCCCCCCCCCCCCCCTCTAATGAATGTTAAAGCGATTATAGGTTTCATGGGCCACGCAGAGTTTTATCGACGTTTCATACAAAACTTTTCTAAAATCACGAAGTCGTTAACCCATCTTTTTGAAAAAGTGCCTTCCTTCATTTTTTAACGATGAATGTATATTAGCTTTCAAACTTATAAAAGAAAAACATATAAATTCCCCGATTCTAGTTGCACCGGATTGGTCACTACCCTTCGAGATCATATGCGATGTGAGTGATATTGTGATAGACACTATATTGGGCCAATGGGTAAACAAGTATTTTGACCTGATTTATTACACGAGCAAGACACTCACGTCGGTACAGGCGAATTCCACCATTATCGAGAAGGAGCTTCTAGCTATCATTTTTGCTTTCGATTTTTTTAGGTCGCACATCACTCTCTCCAAAGTAATTGTCTTCACAGATCACTCTACTCTTATGTACCTGCTAAGTAAGACAGATGCTAAGCCCCATTTATTGCAATGGATCCTCCTCTTGCAGGAGTTCGATTTAGAGATCCGGGATAAGAGGGGAGTTTAAAACTTGGCGGCCGACAATCATTCCCATTTAGAGAATCCCGCTACAGAGGCGTTAGTGGAAGCCGATATTAATGATAAATTCCCTGAAGAGTGCCTCCTTGCACTCGAAAAAGTAATGACATCTTCCACCCCCTGGTTCATGGATCTGGCTAACAATCTAGTAGCCCGGGTCCTGCCAAAAGAATTCTCGAGTCAGCAAAAGAAGAAATTATTTTCTGATTTAAAGAATTATTTTTGGGATGACCCATTCTCTTTCATGTCTACGTAGACCAGGTAGTGAGAAGATTTGTCTTGAGTGAGGAAGGTTTGAAAATTTTGCAGCACTGCCACGAAGGACTAATCGGTGGTCATTATCAAGCAAATCGGACAGCGAGGAAGGCGCTGGAGGCGGGTTTTTATTGGCCCAAGCTCTTTAAAGATGCTCACACCCTTGTGAGTAATTGCGACAGCTGCCAGCGGTCGGGTAACATCTCCTGCCGGGATGAAATGCCCCAAAATCTGTTTTTAGAATGCGAAATTTTTGACCTTTGGGGTATCGATTTCATTGGTCCTTTGCCTCCCTCTTTTACGAACAAATATATTCTCGTTGCGGTCGACTACGTATCGTGGTGGGCAGAAGCAAAAGCCCTCCCCACCAATGATGCGAGAGTCGTCGTTAATTTTCTTAAAAAAATATTCTCTCATTTTGGTATGTCACGCGCTATAGTTTGTGATAGGGGCACCCATTTCTGCAATAGCCTATTCGCTAAAAATTTAGCGAAATATGTCGTCACACACAAGCTCTCCACTGCAAGTAGAAGTTGTGAACCGCGAGTTGAACCGGATCTTAGAAAAAATAGTTTCTGTTAATAGGAAGGAT
Source organism: Dactylorhiza incarnata (assembly GCA_033032865.1). Classification (NCBI taxonomy): domain Eukaryota; kingdom Viridiplantae; phylum Streptophyta; class Magnoliopsida; order Asparagales; family Orchidaceae; genus Dactylorhiza; species Dactylorhiza incarnata. The sequence continues at coordinate 8,451,904 of JAWHQI010000009.1, read as the reverse complement.
TGGGCACTTAAGCTCGATGACGCGTTATGGGCCTATCAAACGATGTACAAGACTGCCATCAGTTATACACCATATCGATTTGTTTATGGCAAGGCTTGCCACCTTCCAGACGAGTTAAAGCACCGCGCATTGTAACATCTGCCAAACAACTAGACCCCCAAGTTGGTTTTGTCATGACTAGGTCATAACAAAACCATAGGAAGAGCTTAAGATCATGTGAGCTTGGATGAGAAGAAGAAAACCCTAGTGGTCTGCATATAATAGTTTTCAGGTACCTAGCCTAGGTTTGGACTTTAGGGCCTCACCTTGAACCCTGACCCCACCATAGTATCCCTAACCCATTAGGGGTCTCCTTGGAGCACTAGGGACTCATTGGGGTCAACCAAAGAGGTCAAATTGACCAAAGTCAACCCTAACCCTAAATTGGTCAAACTAACTCAATTAGGGCCAATTGGCCACCACCATGCCAAATTGACCCTGCCCCTAACCTTATAGGGACACTAGGGACCTAATGGACCAAAACGCCCCATCATTGGACCTCCAATTTGGCCAATTTTACCAAAGTCAACTCTAGCCCTAATTTGGTCAAAAGTGCCCTATTAAGGGGCAATTCACCCTCACCTAGCCAAAATGACTCCACATAAACCTTCCTAACCCATAAGGGAGTCCAATGGTCCACTACCCACCCATTGTGGTCAACCCAAGTGGTCAATTTGACCAAAGTCAACATTAGCCTAAGTTTAGGTCAAAATGACCTACTTTACCCAAATTTAACCCAATCCACTTGAGCTAGACCCAATTGATGTGGTCCACCACCTCATGGGGATTGAATGCTGCTGAGTTGGCCATCCAATTTGAAGAGAGTCGGACAGGAGAGAGAGAGCCCAATTTGGAAGAGAGAGAAAGAGAGGGGAGTTATTAGGGAGGAAGAAGAAACCCCCAATATGAGCAATTGATGGCTGCATTCATCACCCCTTAGGGAGAGGAGATGTTTTCAGCTTCTTCCAGGCCTAATTGATGGCCAATTCATCCCCCCCCCCCCAAGTGTAACCGAAATCTCCACTTATGGCCATCAATGGCAATTGATTCCATAACTCCTCTCCCCCAATTGACCTCTTTAACACCATCAGAGGTCGGAAAGGAGTGAAACCCCCTCTTCCCCGAAGAAATCGAGCAACAGAAGCTAGGAATGATATGGAGCCGAAAGCTCCACCTCCGGCAATGGCGACTCGCCAGAATACGCGCCACCAAGCCCCCGCACAGGTCTGATCTGCATCCTCTCCTCTAGTGTTAGATCCTCTGATGATTTGGGGCTTGATCCGAGCTCAATTGGGCTCGGATCGTGCTTCCAAAAGGGCTCATTTTTAGCCCTCTTTCCCCTCCCCAAAACCCCTACTCCATCCACCACCATCCGTTAAGGGACCTTCTATCGCCAGCCACCACCTCAACGGAGGTGGTGGTGGCACTTGCCGGCCGGGGAGAGGTGAGGGTGGTCGGGAAATCATCCCGTAAAAGTGCCCAGGACAGGCTGTCGCGCGCCTTCCATTGATTGGGGACGATGTTTGAGAGCCGTTGGATCTGCCGCAATCTGCTATCCGCATATTTAATTAGTTATGTTATATAAACATTTCATTTTTGTCACACATCTTGCAGTATTTTCTTTTAATTATTAAAAATACTAGACTTGCATTGGCCCACGCTCTTATCGATTTCATTGGTCCTTTGCCAATTCGCTAAAATTTTAGCGAAATATGTCGTCACACACAAGCTCTCCACTGCAAGTAGAAGTTGTGAACCACGAGTTGAACCGGATCTTAGAAAAAATAGTTTCTATTAATAGGAAGGATTGGGCACTTAAGCTCGATGACGCGTTATGGGCCTATCAAACGATGTACAAGACTGCCATCAGTTATACACCATATCGATTTGTTTATGGCAAGGCTTGCCACCTTCCGGACGAGTTAAAGCACCGCGCATTGTAAAATCCCCCAAACAACTAGACCCCCAAGTTGGTTTTGTCATGACTAGGTCATGACAAAACCATAGGAAGAGCTTAAGATCATGTGAGCTTGGATGAGAAGGAGAAAAACTCAGTGGTCTGGATATAGAAGTTTTCAGGTACCTAGCCTAGGTTTGGACTTTAGGGCCTCACCTTGAACCCTGACCCCACCATAGTATCCCTAACCCATTAGGGGTCTCCTTCGAGCACTAGGGACTCATTGCGGTCAACCAAAGAGGTCAAATTGACCAAAGTCAACCCTAACCCTAAATTGGTCAAACTAACTCAATTAGGGCCAATTGGCCACCATCATGCCAAATTGACCCTGCCCCTACCCTTATAGGGACACTAGGGACCTAATGGACCAAAACGCCCCATCATTCGACCTCCAATTTGGTCAATTTTACCAAAGTCAACTCTAGCCCTAATTTGGTCAAAAGTGCCGTATTAAGGGGCAATTCACCCTCACCTAGCCAAAATGACTCCACATAGACCTTCCTAACCCATAAGAGAGTCCAATGGTCCACTACCCACCCATTGTGGTCAACCCAAGTGGTCAATTTTACCAAAGTCAACATTAGCCTAAGTTTAGGTCAAAATGACCTACTTGACCCAAATTTAACCCAATCCACTTGAGCTAGACCCAATTGATGTGGTCCACCACCTCATGGGGATTGAATGCTGCTGAGTTGGCCATCCAATTTGAAGAGAGTCGGCCAGGAGAGAGAGCCCAATTTGGAAGAGAGAGAAAGAGAGGGGAGTTATTGGGGAGGAAGAAGAAACCCCCAATATGAGCAATTGATGGCTGCATTCATCTCCCCTTAGGGAGAGGAGATGTTTTCAGCTTCTTCCACGCCTAATTGATGGCCAATTCATCCCCCCCCCCCCCCCCAAGTGTAACCGAAATCTCCACTTATGGCCATCAATGGCAATTGATGCCATAACTCCTCTCCCCAATTGACCTCTTTAACACCATCAGAGGTCGGAAAGGAGTGAAACCCCCTCTTCCCCGAAGAAATCGAGCAACAAAAGCTAGGAATGATATGGAGCCGAAAGCTCCACCTCCGGCAATGGCGACTGCCAGAATACGCGCCACCAAGCCCCCGCACAGGTCCGATCTGCATCCTCTCCTCTAGTGCTAGATCCTCTGATGATTTGGGGCTTGATCCGAGCTCAATTGGGATCGGATCGTGCTTCCTAAAGGGCTCATTTTGAGCCCTCTTTCCCCTCCCCAAAACCCCTACTCCGTCCACCACCATCCGTCAAGGGACCTCCTATCGCCAACCACCACCTCAACGGAGGTGGTGGTGGCACTCGCCGGCCGGGGAGAGGTGAGGGTGGTCGGGAAATCATCCCGTAAAAGTGCCCAGGACAGGCTGTCGCGCGCCTTCCATTGATTGGGGACGATGTTTGAGAGCCGTTGGATCTGCCGCAATCTGCTATCCGCATATTTAATTAGTTATGTTATATAAACATTTCATTTTTGTCACACATCTTGCAATATTTTCTTTTAATTATTAAAAATACTAGACTTGCATTGCTTAGGGTGGGGTTGTATGTGTTAATCCCTTACGGGCCGAGGCAATTTCGTACCCGTGTCGTGCGATGGATAACGATGACTAGAGCACAGGAAAAGCTGAACCGAACCCGTTTCCATGCAGATCGGTGAGAGGTACCTACCTCTTGTGAGCTGTGTGGTCTTGGGAGAGGCCGTGGAAGGTGTTTTCCTAGACTGGCCAAAAGTTCTTCCCCCCCCCCCCCCCCTAAGGTTGTGTTACTTAGGGTGCGGTTGATTTTGGATTGATGTTATGTTAGCCTCATGCGGTTGCTTAGGCGGTTGTGGGGAACCTCGGGTGAACCCAATCAACATAATGTGCATACCAAGATTCCCCATTTATTGATGCTCAACCTAGAAGATTGATTGTGCTTGAAACCTCACCTTGTGTAGTGTAGTTGCACTTTCTTTAACTGCTTACATATTGCATGTACGGCTTGCTTGTAGGTTAGTGGTGACTCGCCCCTGAGCCGGTTAGATGGTCAGGGGGTGGGATCGTTACACAGTTTGTTGTCAGCTCATAGCAGACCCTCATTTACCTCTTATTGGATGTTGGTGCAGGTGTTGGTGAGCCAAGTGGAAAGTAGAGGGCTGAAGCCATATGTTGTGTTGGCCCTCGAAGGCCAACCTCACTTTCACTGCTTTCCTCATATTTCCAGCCTGTGTGCCGATGCTTGTTTTTGAGATTAAGACATTGTTGGAATGTAAGGCCTTAAGACCATAACTCTTACTTATTTCATTCCTGGGATATTGGACAATTCTGAATTGAATGTTCTTTCCTGTTATCATCTTATTAACGTCTAGCTAGTGTGTCTATATGGCGTGGGGTCCTGAACGGACCTACTGTTATATTTTTTGTACTGGCAGGCTGTTATCTGCCGAGCTCTTATGTTTAGAAGAAGTTTCTCGCCCCACACCACCCGAGCCACAACACTTAGAAAAACTTAAAATCAAAACTTCATATGAAGAACCACCCATCTTAGAGTTAAAGTAACTCCCCCCTCATCTAAAATATTTATTTTTAGAAATAAATTATAAACTGACCGTTATTATTTCATCTGAGCTGAGTGATTCCAAAATTTCTGAATTGACTCTAGATTTAAGTAATCACTGCCACACAATTGCGTGACTGATTTCTGATATCAAGGGGATTAACCCCTCCTTCTGCACTCACAAAATCTTCCTTGAACATAATTCCTACAACACAGTCTAGCCTAAACGATGACTTAACCTGAATATGAAAGAAGTAATTAAGTTTGAGGTTATCAAACTCTTAGATGAGGGGATAATCTAGCCTACCTCCAATAGTACTTGGGTTAGCTCAGTACAAGTCGTTCCAAAGAAAGATGGCGTAACAGTGGTCGCAAACAAAATAATGAATTAATCCTAACACGTACTGTTACGGGTTTGCGGATGTGCAAAGACTATCGGAAATTGAACGATGCCACCTGAAAAGAACACTACATGTTACCCTTTATCGATCAAATCTTAGAATGCCTTTAAGGTCACTCCTACTACTGTTTCGTCGATGGTCTGTCGGGATACTTGCAAACCCCTATTTCAACCGACGACCAGAAGAAAACCACATTCACTTGTCCATTCGACACTTTCGCTTATCGAAGGATGTCATTTGGCCTTTGTAATGTGCCACCTACATTCCAAAGATGTATGCTGGCAATCTTCGAAGAGTTAGTAAAGGAGGTGATGGAAGTCTTCATGGATGACTTCTTAGTCTTTAAAAATTCCTTCCAAAGTTGCTTAAGAAATCTCGAGTGTGTGCTTCAGCGTTGTGAGGAAATGAATCTAGTTCTCAACTGGGAGAAATGTCATTTTATGGCCAGAGAGGGATTAGTCATCGACCATAAAATATCGGGAAAATGGATTGAGGTCGATAGGTACAAGTTTGAAGTTATCGAGAACCCCCCCCCCCCCCCCCCCTCTAATGAATGTTAAAGCGATTATAGGTTTCCTGGGCCACGCAGAGTTTTATCGACGTTTCATACAAAACTTTTCTAAAATCACGAAGTCGTTAACCCATCTTTTTGAAAAAGTGCCTTCCTTCATTTTTAACGATGAATGTATATTAGCTTTCAAACTTATAAAAGAAAAACATATAAATTCCCCGATTCAAGGTTCACCGGATTGGTCAGTACCCTTCGAGATCATATGCGATGTGAGTGATATTGTGATAGACACTATATTGGGCCAATGGGTAAACAAGTATTTTGACCTGATTTATTACACGAGCAAGACACTCACGTCGGTACAGGCGAATTCCACCATTATCGAGAAGGAGCTTCTAGCTATCATTTTTGCTTTCGATTTGTTTAGGTAGCACATCACTCTCTCCAAAGTAATTGTCTTCACAGATCAGACTACTCTTATGTACCTGCTAAGTAAGACAGATGCTTAGCCCCATTTATTGCAATGGATCCTCCTCTTGCAGGAGTTCGATTTAGAGATCCGGGATAAGAGGGGAGTTTAAAACTTGGCGGCCGACAATCATTCCCATTTAGAGAATCCCGCTACAGTGGCGTTAGTGGAAGCCGATATTAATGATAAATTCCCTGAAGAGTGCCACCTTGCACTCGAAAAAGTAATGACATCTTCCACCCCCTGGTTCATGGATCTGGCAAACAATCTAGTAGCCCGGGTCCTGCCAAAAGAATTCTCGAGTCAGTAAAAGAAGAAATTATTTTCTGATTTAAAGAATTATTTTTGGGATGACCCATTCTCTTTCATGTCTACGTAGACCAGGTAGTGAGAAGATTTGTCTTGAGTGAGGAAGGTTTGAAAATTTTGCAGCACTGCCACGAAGGACTAATCGGTGGTCATTATCAAGCAAATCAGACAGCGAGGAAGGCGCTGGAGGCGGGTTTTTATTGGCCCAAGCTCTTTAAAGATGCTCACACCCTTGTGAGTAATTGCGACAGCTGCCAGCGGTCGGGTAACATCTCCTGCCGGGATGAAATGCCCCAAAATCTGTTTTTAGAATGCGAAATTTTTGACCTTTGGGGTATCGATTTCATTGATCCTTTGCCTCCCTCTTTTACGAACAAATATATTCTCGTTGCGGTCGACTACGTATCGTGGTGGGCAGAAGCAAAAGCCCTCCCCACCAATGATGCGAGAGTCGTCGTTAATTTTCTTAAAAAATATTCTCTCATTTTGGTATGTCACGCGCTATAGTTTGTGATAGGGGCACCTATTTCTGCAATAGCCAATTCGCTAAAATTTTAGCGAAATATGTCATCACACACAAGCTCTCCACTGCAAGTAGAAGTTGTGAACCGCGAGTTGAACCGGATCTTAGAAAAAATAGTTTCTGTTAATAGGAAGGATTGGGCACTTAAGCTCGATGACGCGTTATGGGCCTATCAAATGATGTACATGACTGCCATCAGTTATACACCATATCGATTTGTTTATGGCAAGGCTTGCCACCTTCCGGACGAGTTAAAGCACCGCGCATTGTAACATCCGCCAAACAACTAGACCCACAAGTTGGTTTTGTCATGACTAGGTCATGACAAAACCATAGGAAGAGCTTAAGATCATGTGAGCTTGGATGAGAAGAAGAAAACCCTAGTGGTCTGCATATAATTGTTTTCAGGTACCTAGCCTAGGTTTGGACTTTAGGGCCTCACCTTGAAACCTGACCCCACCATAGTATCCCTAACCCATTAGGGGTCTCCTTGGAGCACTAGGGACTCATTAGGGTCAACCAAAGAGGTCAAATTGACCAAAGTCAACCCTAACCCTAAATTGGTCAAACTAACTCAATTAGGGCCAATTGGCCACCATCATGCCAAATTGACCCTGCCCCTACCCTTATTGGGACACTAGGGACCTAATGGACCAAAACGCCCCATCATTGGACCTCCAATTTGGCCAATTTTACCAAAGTCAACTCTAGCCCTAATTTGGTCAAAAGTGCCCTATTAAGGGGCAATTCACCCTCACCTAGCCAAAATGACTCCACATAAACCTTCCTAACCCATAAGGGAGTCCAATGGTCCACTACCCACCCATTGTGGTCAACCCAAGTGGTCAATTTGACCAAAGTCAACATTAGCCTAAGTTTAGGTCAAAATGACCTACTTTACCCAAATTTAACCCAATCCACTTGAGCTAGACCCAATTGATGTGGTCCACCACCTCATGGGGATTGAATGCTGTTGAGTTGGCCATCCAATTTGAAGAGAGTCGGACAGGAGAGAGAGAGCCCAATTTGGAAGAGAGAGAAAGAGAGGGGAGTTATTGGGGAGGAAGAAGAAACCCCCAATATGAGCAATTGATGGCTGCATTCATCTCCCCTTAGGGAGAGGAAATGTTTTCAGCTTCTTCCAGGCCTAATTGATGGCCAATTCATCCCCCCCCCCCCCCCCAAGTGTAACCAAAATCTCCACTTATGGCCATCAATGGCAATTGATTCCATAACTCCTCTCCCCCAATTGACCTCTTTAACACCATCAGAGGTCGGAAAGGAGTGAAACCCCCTCTTCCCCGAAGAAATCGAGCAACAGAAGCTAGGAATGATATGGAGCCGAAAGCTCCACCTCCGACAATGGCGACTCGCCAGAATACGCGCCACCAAGCCCCCGCACAGGTCTGATCTGCATCCTCTCCTCTAGTGCTAGATCCTCTGATGATTTGGGGCTTGATCCGAGCTCAATTGGGCTCGGATCGTGCTTCCAAAAGGGCTCATTTTGAGCCCTCTTTCCCCTCCCCAAAACCCCTACTCCGTCCACCACCGTCCGTCAAGGGACCTCCTATCGCCAGCCACCACCTCAACGGAGGTGGTGGTGGCACTTGCCGGCCGGGGAGAGGTGAGGGTGGTCGGGAAATCATCCCGTAAAAGTGCCCAGGACAGGCTGTCGCGCGCCTTCCATTGATTGGGGACGATGTTTGAGAGCCGTTGGATCTGCCGCAATCTGCTATCCGCATATTTAATTAGTTATGTTATATAAACATTTCATTTTTGTCACACATCTTGCAGTATTTTCTTTTAATTATTAAAAATACTAGACTTGCATTGGCCCACGCTCTTATCGATTTCATTGGTCCTTTGCCAATTCGCTAAAATTTTAGCGAAATATGTCGTCACACACAAGCTCTCCACTGCAAGTAGAAGTTGTGAACCGCGAGTTGAACCGGATCTTAGAAAAAATAGTTTCTGTTAATAGGAAGGATTGGGCACTTAAGCTCGATGACGCGTTATGGGCCTATCAAACGATGTACAAGACTGCCATCAGTTATACACCATATCGATTTGTTTATGGCAAGGCTTGCCACCTTCCGGACGAGTTAAAGCACCGCGCATTGTAAAATCCCCCAAACAACTAGACCCCCAAGTTGGTTTTGTCATGACTAGGTCATGACAAAACCATAGGAAGAGCTTAAGATCATGTGAGCTTGGATGAGAAGGAGAAAACCTCAGTGGCCTGGATATAGAAGTTTTCAGGTACCTAGCCTAGCTTTGGACTTTAGGGCCTCACCTTGAACCCTGACCCCACCATAGTATCCCTAACCCATTAGGGGTCTCCTTCGAGCACTAGGGACTCATTGCGGTCAACCAAAGAGGTCAAATTGACCAAAGTCAACCCTAACCCTAAATTGGTCAAACTAACTCAATTAGGGCCAATTGGCCACCATCATGCCAAATTGACCCTGCCCCTACCCTTATAGGGACACTAGGGACCTAATGGACCAAAACGCCCCATCATTGGACCTCCAATTTGGTCAATTTTACCAAAGTCAACTCTAGCCCTAATTTGGTCAAAAGTGCCCTATTAAGGGGCAATTCACCCTCACCTAGCCAAAATGACTCCACATAGACCTTCCTAACCCATAAGAGAGTCCAATGGTCCACTACCCACCCATTGTGGTCAACCCAAGTGGTCAATTTGACCAAAGTCAACATTAGCCTAAGTTTAGGTCAAAATGACCTACTTGACCCAAATTTAACCCAATCCACTTGAGCTAGACCCAATTGATGTGGTCCACCACCTCATGGGGATAGAATGCTGCTGAGTTGGCCATCCAATTTGAAGAGAGTCGGTCAGGAGAGAGAGAGCCCAATTTGGAAGAGAGAGAAAGAGAGGGGAGTTATTGGGGAGGAAGAAGAAACCCCCAATATGAGCAATTGATTGCTCCATTCATCTCCCCTTGGGGAGAGGAGATGTTTTCAGCTTCTTCGTGGCCTAATTGATGGCCAATTCATCCCCCCCTAAGTGTAATCGAAATCTCCACTTATGTCCATCAATGGCAATTGATGCCATAACTCCTCTCCCCCAATTGACCTCTTTAACACCATCAGAGGTCAGAAAGGAGTGAAACCCCCCTCTTCCCCGAAGAAATCGAGCAACAGAAGCTAGGAATGATATGGAGCCTAAAGCTCCACCTCCGGCAATGGCGACTCGCCAGAATACACGCCATCAAGCCCCCACACAGGTCCGATCAGCATCCTCTCCTCTAGTGCTAGATCCTCTGATGATTTGGGGCTTGATCCGAGCTCAATTGGGCTCGGATCGTGCTTCCGAAAGGGCTCATTTTGAGCCCTATTTCCCCTCCCCAAAACCCCTACTCTGTCCACCACCGTTCATTAAGGGACCTCCTATCGCCAGCCACCACCTCAACGGAGGTGGTGGTGGCACTTGCCGCCCGGGGAGAGGTGAGGGTGGTCGGGAAATCATCCCGTAAAAGTGCCCAGGACAGGCTGTCGCGCACCTTCCATTGATTGGGGACGATGTTTGAGAGTCGTTGGATCTGCCGCAATCTGCTATCCGCATATTTAATTAGTTATGTTATATAAACATTTCATTTTTGTCACACATCTTGCAGTATTTTCTTTTAATTATTAAAAATACTAGACTTGTATTACTTAGGGTGGGGTTGTATGTGTTAATCCCTTACGGGCCGAGGCAAAGTCGTACCCGTGTCGTGTGATGGATCACGATGACTAGAGCACAGGAAAAGCTGAACCGAACCCGTTTCCATGCAGATCGGTGAGAGGTCCCTACCTCTTGTGAGCCGTGTGATCATGGGAGAGGCCGTGGAAGGTGTTTTCCTAGACTGGCCAAAAGTTCTTCCCCCCCCCCTAAGGTTGTGTTACTTAGGGTTGGGTTGATTGTGGATTGATGTTATGTTAGCCTCATGCGGTTGCTTAGGCGGTTGTGGGGAACCTCCGGGTGAACCGAACCAACATAATGTGCATACCAAGGTTCCCCATTTCTTGATGCTCAACCTAGAAGATTGATTATGCTTGAAACCTCACCTTGTGTAGTGTAGTTGCACTTTCTTTAACTTCTTACATATTGCATGTACGACTTGCTTGTAGGTTAGCGGTGACTCACCCCTGAGCGGGCTAGATGGTCAGGGGGTGGGATCGTTACACAGTTTGTTGTCAGCTCATAGCTGACCCTCATTTACCTCTTATTGGATGTTGGTGCAGTTGTTGGTGAGCCAAGTGGAAAGTAGAGGGCTGAATCCATATGTTGTGTTGGCCCTCGAAGGACAACCTCACTTTTACTGCTTTCCTCATATTTCCAGCATGCGTGCCGATGCTTGTTTTTGAGATTAAGATATTGTTGGAATGTAAGGCCTTAAGGCCATAACCCTTACTTATTTCATTCCTGGGATAATGGACAATTTTGAATTGAATGTTCTTTCCTGTTATCATCTTATTAACGTCTAGCGAGTGTGTCTATATGGCGTGGGGTCCCGAACGGACCTACTGTTATATTTTTTGTACTGCTAGGGTGTTATACGCCGAGCTCTTATGTTTAGAAGAAGTTTCTCTCCCAACACCACCCGAGCCACAACACTTAGAAAAACTTAAAATCAAAACTTCATATGAAGAACCACCCATCTTAGAGTTAAAGTAACTCCCTCCTCATCTAAAATATTTATGTTTAGAAAAAAATTCTAAACTGACCGTTATTGTTTCATCTGAGCCTGGCGATTCCAAAATTTCTGAATTGACTCTAGTTTTAAGTAATCACTGCCACACAATTGCGTGGCAGATTTCTGATATCAAGGGGATTAACCCCTCCTTCTGCACTCACAAAATCTTCCTTGAACATAATTCCTGCAACACAGTCCAGCCTAAACGATGACTTAACCCGAATATGAAATAAGTCATTATGGCCGTGGTTTTCAAACTCTTAGATGAGGGGATCATCTAGCCGACCTCCAATAGTACTTGGGTTAGCCCAGTACAAGTCGTTCCAAAGAAAGGTGGTGTAACAGTGGTCGCAAACAAAAACAATGAATTAATCCTAACTCGTACTGTTACGGGTTTGCGGATGTGCAAAGACTATCGAAAATTGAACGATGCCACCTGAAAAGAACACTTCCTGTTACCCTTTATCGATCAAATCTTAGAATGCCTTTCAGGTCACTCCTACTACTGTTTCATCGATGGTCTGTCGGGATACTTGCAAACCTCTATTTCAACCGACGACCAGGAGAAAACCACAATCACTTGTCCATTCGGCACTTTCGCTTATCAAAGGATGTCATTTGGCCTTTGTAATGTGCCACCTACATTCCAAAGATGTATGCTGGCAATCTTCGAAGAGTTAGTAGAGGAGGTGATGGAATTCTTCATGGATGACTTCTTCGTCTTTAAAAATTCTTTGCAAAGTTGCTTAAGAAATCTCGAGTGTGTGCTTCAGCGTGGTGAGGAAATGAATCTTGTTCTCAACTGGGAGAAATGTCATTTTATGGTCAGAGAGGGATTAGTCATCGGCCATACAATATCGGGAAAATGGATTGAGGTCGATAGGTACAAGTTTGAAGTTATCGAGAAACCCCCCCCCCCCCCCCCCCCTCTAATGAATGTTAAAGTGATTATAGGTTTCCTGGGTCACGGAGAGTTTTATCGACGTTTCATACAAAACTTTTCTAAAATCACGAAGTCGTTAACCCATCTTTTTGAAAAAGTGTCTTCATTTTTAATGATGAATGTCTATTAGCTTTCAAACTTATAAAAGAAAAACATATAAATTCCCCGATTCTATTCGCACCGGATTGGTCACTACCCTTCGAGATCATATGCGATGTGAGTGATATTGCGATAGGCACTGTATCGGGCCAATGGGTAAACAAGTATTTTGACCTGATTTATTACACAAGCAAGACACTCACGTCGGTACAGGCGAATTCCACCATTATCGAGAAGGAGCTTCTAGCTATCATTTTTGCTTTCGATTTGTTTAGGTCGCACATAACTCTCTCTAAAGTAATTGTCTTCACAGATCACTCTACTCTTATGTACCGGCTAAGTAAGACAGATGCTAAGCCCCTTATATTGCAATGGATCCTCCTCTTGCAGGAGTTCGATTTAGAGATCCGGGATAAGAGGGGAGTTGAAAACTTGGCGGGCGACCATCTTTCCCATTTAGAGAATCCCGCTACAGAGGCATTAGTGGAAGCCGATATTAATGATAAATTCCCTAAAGATTGCCTCCTTGCACTCGAAAAAGTAATGACATCTTCCACCCCTGGTTCGTGGATCTAGCTAACAATCTAGTAGCCCGGGTCCTGCCAAAAGAATTCTCGAGTTAGCAACAGAAGAAATTATTTTCTGATTTAAAGAATTATTTTTGGGATGACCCATTCTCTTCCATGTCTACGTAGACCAGGTAGTGAGAAGATGTGTCTTGAGTGAGGAAGGTTTGAAAATTTTTCGGCACTACCACGAAGGACCAATCGGTGGTCATTATCAAGCAAATCGGACAGCGAGGAAGGCGCTGGAGGCGGGTTTTTATTGGCTCACGCTCTTTAGAGATGCTCACACCCTTGTGAGTAATTACGCCAGCTGCCAGTGGTCGGGTAACATCTCCTGCCTGGATGAAATGCCCCAAAATCTGTTTTTAGAATGCGAAATTTTTGACCTTTGGGGTATCGATCTCATTGGTCCTTTGCCTCCTTCTTTTACGAACAAATATATTCTCGTTGCGGTCGACTATGTATCGTGGTGGGCGGAAGCAAAAGCCCTCCCCACCAATGATGCGAGAGTCATCGTTAATTTTCTTAAAAAAAAATATTCTCTCATTTTGGCATGCCACGCGCTATAGTTTGTGATAGGGGCACCCATTTCTGCAATAGCCAATTCGCTAAAATTTTAGCGAAATATGTCGTCACACACAAGCTTTCCACTGCAAGTAGAAGATGTGAACCGCGAGTTGAACTGGATCTTAGAAAAAATAGTTTCTGTTAATAAGAAGGATTGGGCACTTAAGCTCGATGACGCGTTATGGGCCTATCAAACGATGTACAAGACTGCCATCAGTTATACACCATATCGATTTGTTTATGGCAAGGCTTGCCACCTTCCGGACGAGTTAAAGCACCGCGCATTGTAACATCCCCCAAGAAACTACACCCCCAAGTTGGTTTTGTCATGACTAGGTCATGACAAAACCATTGGAAGAGCTTAAGATCATGTGAGCTTGGATGAGAAGGAGAAAACCCCAGTGGTCTGCTTATAGCAGTTTTTCAGGTGCCTGGCATAGGTTTGGACTTTAGGGCCTCACCTTGAACCCGGACCCCACCGTAGTATCCCTAAACCATTAGGGGTCTCCTTCGAGCACTAGGGACTCATTGGGGTCAACCAAAGAGGTCAAATTGACCAAAGTCAACCCTAACCCTAAATTGGTCAAACTAACTCAATTAGGGCCAATTGGCCACCACCATGCCAAATTGACCCTGCCCCTACCCTTATAGGGACACTAGGGACCTAATGGACCAGAACGCCCCATCATTGGACCTCCAATTTCGCCAATTTTACCAAAGTCAACTCTAGCCCTAATTTGGTCAAAAGTGCCCTATAAAGGGGCAATTCACCCTCACCTAGCCAAAATGACTCCACATAAACCTTCCTAACCCATAAGAGAATCCAATGGTCCACTACCCACCCATTATGGTCAACCCAAGTAGTCAATTTGACCAAAGTCAACATTAGCCTAAGTTTAGGTCAAAATGACCTACTTTACCCAAATTTAACCCACTTGAGCTAGACGCAATTGATGTGGTCCACCACCTCATGGGGATTGAATGCTGCTGAGTTGGCCATCCAATTTGAAGAGAGTCGGCTAGGAGAGAGAGAGCCCAATTTGGAAGAGAGAGAAAGAGAGGGAAGTTATTGGGGAGGAAGAAGAAACCCCCAATATGAGCAATTGATGGCTCCATTCATCACCCCTTGGGGAGAGGAGATGTTTTCAGCTTCTTCCAGGCCTAATTGATGGCCAATTCATTCCCCCCCCCCCCAAGTGTAACCGAAATCTCCACTTATGGCCATCAATGGCAATTGATGACATAACTCCTCTCCCCCAATTGACCTCTTTAACACCATCAGAGGTCGGAAAGGAGTGAAACCCCCCTCTTCCCCGAAGAAATCGAGCAACAGAAGCTAGGAATGATACGGAGCTAAAAGCTCCACCTCTGGCAATGGCGACTCGCCAGAATACGCGCCAACAAGCCCCCGCACAGTTCCGATCTGCATCCTCTCCTCTAGTGCTAGATCCTCTGATGATTTGGGGCTTGATCCGAGCTCAATTGGGCTCGGATCGTGCTTCCGAAAGGGCTCATTTTGAGCCCTCTTTCCCCTCCCCAAAACCCCTACTCCGTCCAACACCGTCCGTCAAGGGACCTCCTATCGCCAGCCACCACCTCAACGGAGGTGGTGGTGGCACTTGCCGGCCGGGGAGAGGTGAGGGTGGTCGGGAAATCATCCCGCAAAAGTGCCCAGGACAGGCTGTCGTGCGCCTTCCATTGATTGGGCACGATGTTTGTGAGCCGTTGGATCTGCCGCAATCTGCTATCCGCATATTTAATTAGTTATGTTATATAAACATTTCATTTTTGTCACACATCTTGCAGTATTTTCTTTTAATTATTAAAAATACTAGACAACCTCTGATGAAACAGTTCCCAACATAAAATTTGTAGCCCTTGGTGTGTATATTAAATAAAACTTTGTTTCAGGCCAAAAGGGGCATTGTAGCCCCCTGTAGAGCCATTTTGGTAGGATTGGTCCCTAGGGTAGGGAAGTCACTATTCTTTGAATAACTTTTTATTGGGTCATGGGATTGACTTGAAAATTGAAACCTAGGCTAGTTGTATCAACCCCCACATCATATCAAAAGATGGGATTTTTAGGATAACATTTTCTAAGGTTTTTGTAATAATTTCATAATTCAAATGTTAATTAATTAATGGGCCTAATGACCCCTAAACCCCTCCAAATTTTGGTTGGTGCTCCTTAGGGTTATTATATGACCTTGGTAAAAATTACATCCCAATTGGGACTGATTTAGTTTGAAAATTGGCTAATCTAAGTCGGGTCAAACTAGGTCAAAATTAGGGTATGGTGTTCATCTTGGGGTATTGTGGTCAAAAATCATCACCATGATGTGAAACCTTAGCCACTAGTCTAGGATCACCTAAAACACCTCCATGAGTGATTTGGGGTGGTGTGGAGGTGGATATGACCTAGGACCCTAGCTTTATCCCTAGGGGTGCATATAGAGCCTTGTGAAGTTCATGTAGTCAAAAGTCCTAGAATGGTCATGGGACATAGTAGATATGTTCATGGGGGTGTAATAATGCCCTAGGGAATTTTGAGAGAATTTTAGGAGTAATTATTCCCCCTAAATTAGATTATAACCCCCTAAGGGCTTTTTCTTCTAATGGAAATTTATATGCTCAAATGGTCTTGGATGATGGTGAAACCTTGGTAGTGCCTTTAATATCACATGAAAGGCCTCTGGTAATTTTTTTGTAATTAATAAAATGATTTAACCAGCACTTCTTTCACAAGGCACTTATTTTACCTTAACCTTAAAAAATATAATTGAGGGTTCAATACTCTCTGGAAAAATGTGCAACTTAATGATAGGACATTTCTGGGCACTAGGAAGCTCTGTAAATTTTTATATAGTTTTTGGAGATCGTTATCAGTAGGCTACTTCACAACATGTTTATATTAGGATTTATTTGGAATATTTATTTAGGTGAGAAAATAATTTCTATAAATTGTGAAACTCAGTCAGCAAGCCTTTAGGAACATATTGGAGATCTAGTATTTCTTTCATATCTTTTGGAATTATTTAACAGTAGGTTCCTTCACAATTTTCCCTAGAAAGGGTTTCTTTGAAATATTCATTTATGTGAATAATTTGCCTTTATAAATTATGAAATTTGGCCAGTAGACTTTTCTGACTAATATAAAGGTCTAGTAATTTTTCCATAATTTTTGGATAAGTAATTTTAATGGTTCCTTCATTAACATCCAACTTTGGATAGATGCTAAATATTATAATTAGAGGACAATTCCTGATTGTAAAATTGTGACATTCTGTACTTATTGTTATTTTGGCATGATAGATTTACCCTAATTTTATGGGGGGCATATCATAAGAATACCTTACACTTCATGTTCATATTCAGGCTTAGCAAATATTGGAGAAATTGAAATAAATGCTAAAATGTTAAGGAAAAATATGAATCTTTGGATTTAGTCTTATAATACCATGATAGTCCTCCAGTAAAAATCTAGTGTCATGTGGATGAATATTTGGAGTACTTCTACTTATTAGCTTCATATAGTTAGTTTGGTCTGCGTATAGTAAAAATGGGAAACTTGGGTATTTGGGGGCCTACCAAGTGGAAGTGGCATGTAGTTGGTGTACATGGTCAGGATGAAGAGGATAAGGTCATGAAAATGGGTTTAGGAGATAAGAGTGCTAGGTGAGCTAATGGTAAGGTCGTGCTTGGGATTGACGAAAGATCGTCTTCCCCCTAGCGTGTCATAAACCACCTAGGGTTAATACAAGTGAAATGGTAAGAGGCTTAGGTATGTGGGTAGATACCCATAACATTAAATTCCTTGAGAAAGGGAGCCTTGGGGTGTCATCCCTATTAGGTATATTGCCCTCAATATTACCTTGATTTGTAGAGGCATCACTCTCAATGCTAAGGACATATTGTATTTAACAAAGCTATATTTGTGTAGGATATACAGGCACAGGTGACTCAAAAGGAAGGGCCAAACATGGCCTTAGATAAGAAGAAATCATCTACAAGAAGATGAAGATCTGTCTCAGCAGAACCGCTGAGACGAAGGGTCAGAACCACTGAGACGAGGAGCCGTCTCAGCGGATCCACTGAGAAGGAGACTGGAGCAACCGTGAGAAGGGGACTGAAGCTGCCGCTGAGACTGGAAGCTGTCTCAGCCCAACCGCTGAGACTGGAAGCTGTCTCAGCCCAACCGCTGAGACAGATCCAAATGTGCTGACGGGATCTGCTTTTGGAGAAAACGACAATAGAAAGGGAAAAGCTACTCCAATCTGCCCCATACTGTGTCAGGAGGATCAATATAGCTGTTGAAGCCTTCTGAAGGTATAAAAGAAGAAGCTTGGGCACAATAACAAGTACTGTTCCATTGAAAAGTTTTTGTTGCACGCCGCAATCGAGCATTCACGTTTCAGCCAGTTGAAGTTGTTCACTGAAGCTGAAGTTAATCTTCTAAGGGAGATTAGTTAGCTCTTCCTGTACAAACTCAAGAAGGGCAAGTTGATCTTCTGCTTTGCTGAAGGAGAAGATCAAGGTGATTCAAATCTGAAGCTGCTGTTTTTCAGATCTGAAGAAAGAATTCAGAAGACCAAAGAGTAAACCTTTTGTCTTATGTAATTAGCTCAAAATCTATTATATCTTTGTAAGGCATTTTTGCCTGAGTGAAAGGCTATTGAGCCTGTGTGTAAAGCTGTGTTGACAGCTTAAGTGGTAGGACTTCTTGATAGGTCTGAGGTAGGAAATCTGTGGGATTTCTGAGTGGTAGGAGTTACATAACTCTGAGCTGTAGGGCGGTTGAGCCTGAGGTGTAGGGTTGTTGAGCCTAAGTTGTAGGGCTGTTGAGCCTGAGGTGTAGTGTTGTTGAGCCTGAGGTGTAGGGCTGTTGGGCCTGAGGTGTAGGGCTGTTGAGCCTCAGTGTAGGGCTGCTGTGCCTGTGGTAGGATAACTCTTGATCTGAGAAGTTCTGAGGAACTTGTGGTGTAAGCTCAAGGAGCTGAGATTGGAGTTTGTGGCCTTGTCTAACTCGCTGTTAGAAAGGTGAAGTGGGAAAGAGGACTACTCAAGACACCCTGTCTTGAGGAAGCTCTATAAATCCTTGTGTGTTTTCTGTGTTTGAGTTTTCTGCAGCTAGATACATTAGGATTATATAAAGAAAATAAGTAAAACCTATTCACCCCCCCCCCCCCCCTCTAGGTATTATTGACTACACCTATATAAACTATCAAGTGGTATCAGAGGGAGGTTGATCAAAAGGACTTAACAGTCTGATCAGATCCTATACAGGAGTAGTCAAATCTGAAATCAAATGGCCAACAGTGGAATGAAGAAGGAGTTGGGGTCAATGAAGTTGCCTATATGCTCCAAAGAAAACTTTGGTATATGGAAGCAAAGGGTAAGGCTATTCATGGAAGCATCAGACCCAAGGATCTTTTTGACTATCAAAAATGGTCCTTGTACCTTTGAGAAAGTCTCCACTATTGACCCTACTAGAAAAGTACTTAAGGTATTTTCTGAGCTGACCAATGATGAGATAGCACTGTACACTATGGACAAGAGAGCCCAAAACATAATAGTAAATGTCATTGATGACACTACATTTCAGAACTTGGTACACTGCCAAACTGCCAAGTAGATGTGGGACACATTGGTTGTTTATATGGAGGGAACAGCTGAAGTAAGGGATGATAGAAAGTCACTCCTCAATCAGGAGTATGAAGCCTTCAGACAGCTGAGCCAGGAGAATATCTTTATGTGCTATGAAAGGTTCTTTAGGATTGTAAATGAACTAAGAACCTATGGAAGGGTGTTCACAGATTATGAACTTAATGACAAGTTCCTTAGATCTCTAACTAGAGATTGGGACACTAAAATATGTGCAATCAGGGAAGGGGCAAGGCTTGGAGAAACCCCTACCCATACACTGTTTGGGAAACTGCTCTCATATGAGATGCAGCTTTCTACAAGAAAGGAGGAGGACTCTTCCTCCAGGGCTCACACAAGGGAGAGATCTGTTGCTCTCAAAGCTGAAAGCTCTAAGAAGAACAAGGTTAGAGTGCAGTCACCTCCAAGAAAGGCTGCTGAATCTGAGAAATCTGAGAGCTGCAAATCAGACAGCTCCTCTTCTGATGAGGAATTTGCTGCCTTCACAAGGCAGTTCAAGAAGATGATCAAGAGGAAACAATGGAAGAACAAACCTTCCTCCTCTTCTCATCCCAAGAAGGATCATTACAGATCTGAGAGGCAACATCCCAAAGGGGACAGGTATGACTCTAAATCTAGCAAACATGTTTCAACTATCATAATTTGCTATTGCTGTAGTAAGCCTGGACATGTCATTGCTGACTGTCCAGTGAAAAGAAAGGAAAGAGGTGACAAGAAGCCTCATCACCAGAAGGAGAGGAAGGGAGAAAAATCCTTCCTAGCTAAGAAAGGCAAGAGCTGGAGTGAATCTGAATCTTCATCTTCAGATTCAGATGGTGAGGAGGAAGCCTACTTGGGGCTGTTTGCTGATCAGGAGGAAGAAGGCTATCCTGCTACCAGGATAGGAATCAGGGCCCCTCTATCACATTCAGATAGTGATGAAGAGGAGGATGAGGTCACTCTTGATGACCATGGGCTGATGGCTATAACTGAAGTTGAGGACAGCCACAACAATTCAGAACATGAGCAGGTATTGATACACTACATTTCTTCTTCTTCTGATTATCAAACAGGTCCAGAATCTGAATGTCCTCCATCTAAAGTTGACAGTGAATCAGATTCTGAGGAGGATGTCAATCAATTGATTGATAAGTATGGTGCACTCCTGGAAGCTCTGAAAAAGAGCAAAATGCTAGCCAAGAGGCAAGCTCAAGAAATTGCTTCCCTAAAGCAATCAAAATCTGAGTGCATTGAGCATGCTACCCAGCTAGCTCTAATGAGCAAGGAGATTGGCAAGCTAAGGGGAATATCAATCATACATGTGGGCACCATAAGCCACAAGAACAAGATCATTAAGGATCTTGAAGAAAAGCTCCTCAAGGAGAGGATGCTAGTGGCTAAGTTCTCCAAGCCCAAGACAGTGCTGCCTATTATTGACACCTTCAACTCCCATGACATGAGAGGTGTTGGTTTCAACAAGAAGACAGATACTAGCAACACTAAGGGAAAGGTCAAGGACTCAAAAGAATCTAAGACCTCCTTTGTGAAAGTCTTGATGCCCTCAAACAAGTATGATCAAGAAAGTATTCATGGTCACTTATTAAATGGAAGTTTCTATAACTTGAGCAAGAATGCTCACAGCTATGGAAATAGAAAGGAGTTAGGCTTGAGTGCCTTCAAGGCTCTACATGAGGAAATTCAAATGGCCCATCATGGACCCTTTCTTTTTGGAACCTCAGCTCGTTCACTCAAGATAACTAAGGCTGTCAATTCTAAACATTGTTCAGCAAAGTCCATGGTTGTTGACTGTCCTGTAACCAAGCCAAAAAGCCCAGTTTCTGCTGCCATACACACATGTTTAGCTACCAAGCTAAAGGGTGATGATGTCAAACAAAAACAAGCTGCCTTGACTGATTATAGGAAGGTAAAAAGCCATGCCTTTACTAATAAGAAAAAGAAAACAACAGCTGCATCCCCTACTGAACAGAAACAGGAAGCTTCATCTTCCAGGACTGTTCAGAAGAGGAGATATAAAATATATGAGTGTTGGTGCTGTGGCAATGTGGGACACTTTGCAATTGATTGTTGGCACAACCCCAATGTGCCAAAGGCAAAGATTGAACCTCAAGCCAAACCAGCCCTTTCTAGGAATATCCCCTATGGTGTTAACATGAACCTAGGACCCAAAGTCAGTTGGGATCCTAAGGTACATTAAATTCTGTGTTGCTGGTTAGTTCACGTACCAGTCTCAACCAAATATGGTACTTGGATAGTGGGTGCTCAAGGCACATGACAGGAACTAAGGATCTTCTAAAGGATTACCATCCAGTGAAGAATGGACCCAAAGTTATCTTTGGTGGATCTGAAAAGGGAGTCACCAAAGGATATGGTATGATTTCAAATGGCATAGTCTCAATCACAAGTGTAGCTTATGTTGAAGGGTTGCAACAAAACCTTGTAAGCATAAGCCAACTATGTGACTTAGGCTATGTCATTGAATTCCACAATGACAAGTGCTTGATCAAAAAGTCTAATGACTTGGAGACCATTCTCTCAGGCACTAGGAGTGGAAATGTTTATTGCTTAGACTTCATTTGCAATTATTCTATCTCTTCTGTGTGCCTTGTAGCTAATGAAAGTGAGTCACTTTGTGTCCAATGGCACAAGAGACTTGCCCACATTAACTATAAGACAATGTATAGATTATTTTCTAAAAACCTTGTTAGAAATAGTCCTAAACTAAAATGTGTTAAAAGTGGTCCCTGTCAAGCTTGCCAAATGGGTAAGCAAACTAGGACCACCTTTAAAAGTATTGGCTCTAAGGATACTGAAATGTATTTATACCTATTGCACATGGACTTGTTTGGTCCTTTGCCAATTCAGAGCCTAGGTGGGAAGTTGTATACCTTGGTAATTGTAGATGATAATTCAAAGTATACATGGGTGTTCTTCCTTAAGAAGAAGTCAGATACCTTACATGTCTTTATAAATTATATCAAGGCTATTCAGAATGATCTACTATGTACTGTGGTCGGAACAAGAACTGACCATGGCACAGAATTTCAATCTGAAGCCATGACAAAGTTTTGTCAAGAATTTGGTATCACCCAAGAGTTCTCCTCCCCAAGGACTCCACAGCAAAACGGTGTGGCTGAGAGGAGGAATAGGACCTTGATAGAAGCTGGGAGAACATTGCTTAGTGACTCCTTACTCCCAGAATACTTCTGGGCTGAGGCAGTCAATACAGTCTGTTATGTTCTCAATAGAGCCTCCATCAATAAGGTCCTTGGGAAAACCCCTTATGAGATTCTGAAAGGCAAACAACCTACAATTTCTTACTTTAGAATCTTTGGTTGCAAATGCTACATTCTAAATAATGGAAAATCTCAATTAACAAAGTTTGCAGAAAAATGCAATGTGGGGGTTCTTGTTGGGTATAGCTCACATAGTAGAGCTTATATAGTTTATAACAAGAAAACCCATGTTGTAGAAGAATCTATGCATGTTGTGTTTGATGAGACCAGCTTCTCTACAAAGAATGGTCTAGTTCTTCTATTTTGACAGGAAATGAAGAAGGGATGCATGACCTGACTGTCCAAGACAAGCCCAGCAGCAGCAAAACATAAACAGCTACTGCAATTCCTGAAAAAGAAGAGGTACAAGATGGTGAAGTCACAGCTGAACCAGTGGAACAACCACAGCCTCCAGAGGACCCTCTTCCACCTGCTGCAAGGCACCTGAGAGATCATCCAAGGGATCTAATAATTGGAGATCATACCCAAGACATATTGACAAGAAGCAGAGCTCATAATGAAGCACTATTCTTGAGCTTCCTTTCTCAAATGGAGCCCAAGAAGTTTGAAGAGGCCAATCAAGACACCTTCTGGATTGAAGCCATGCAAGAAGAGCTCCTACAATTCAATAGATGCAAAGTATGGAAGCTGGGGCCAAGTCCTCAGGGGCACAATGTGATTGGCACCAAATGGGTATACAGGAACAAGCTTGATGAGAATGGTACAATCATCAAGAACAAGGACAGATTAGTAGCCAAAGGATACATGCAAGAGGAAGGTATAGACTTTGATCAAACCTTTGCACCAGTTGCAAGGTTGGAAGTAATTAGGCTATTCCTTGCCTATGCTACCCACAAGGGGTTCAAAGTCTACCAGATGGATGTCAAATCAGCCTTCCTCAATGGAGACTTGAAGGAAGAGGTATATGTTGAACAACCTTCAGGTTTTGTGCATCCAACCCTAACTTCTCTTGTTTACTTTCTTAGGAAAGCAGTATATGGTCTCAAGCAAGATCCAAGAGCTTGGTATGAGACTTTGTCCAACTTTCTCCTCAAGAACAAGTTCATGAGGGGAAAGATTGATATCACATTGTTTCTTAAGGAAACAAGGGGCAAGTGTCTCTTAGTCCAAATTTATGTTGATGACATAATCTTTGGGTCTACTGATGACAACCTCTGCAAGAGATTTGCAAATCTAATGCAGGGGGAGTTTGAAATGAGTAGTATGGGTGAGCTCAAATATTTCCTTGGCCTCCAAGTGAAATAGTCTGATGATGGAATTTTCATCTCCCAGACAAAGTACACTAAGGAGCTCATCAAGAAATTTGGGATGGAATCAGCCTCCACCATGAGAACACCCATGGGGTCTAATGTATCATTAGACAAGGATGAAAAGGGAAAGGCCTTTGATGAGTCCATGTACAGATTCATCATTGGATCCCTATTATACTTGATTGCTAGTAGGCCAGACATTACGTATTCTACTTGTGTTTGTGCTAGGTATCAAGCATGTCCTAAGGAATCTCACTACACCTCTGTGAAGAGGATTTTGAGATACCTTAAGGGCAGCTTGCATCTTGGCCTTTGGTACCCTAAGAACAATGACTTTGAACTAACAGGATTTTCAGATGCAGATTTTGCAGGTTGTAAAGAAGACAGGAAGAGTACAAGTGGTACTTGTCAATTCCTAGGGAGAAGGTTGATATCTTGGAGCAGCAAGAAACAAACTAGTGTGGCAATATCTACAGCTGAGTCTGAATACATTGCTGCATGTAGCTGTTGTGCACAACTCCTTAGGACACAGCATCAATTGGAGGATTACAACCTCAAGGTAAGGGAATCTCCTTTGTATTGTGATTCATCTAGTGCAATATCTATTACTAAAAATCTTGTCTCTCATAGCAGGACTAAGCACATAGAGATTAGATATCATTTTATTAGAGAACATGTAGAGTGTGAAGACATCTTTCTTGAATTTGTCCCCACTGACAAACAAGTAGCTGATATCTTTACAAAGCCACTAGATGAATCTAAATTCAATGCTTTCAAAATTGATCTTGGCATGCTTAGTATAGAATAGTCCTAAATGTATGAGTAGTAGATGTCACTGTTGTTGATTATGAATGGTGAATTATCAAACTTTACATTATTGTACACTACAACTTAGTGACATGACTAGGACAAATCTTCAGCCAAAATATATACATTAGGTCTAAATCCTATGATCAGCTAAACTGCAGGAGTAAGTTCAGCTGATTCAGCTGAGAAATATCCCAGCTGAACCGCTGAGACGAGCAAAATGTCCCAGCGGTTGATAGTTCACTGTCCCAGCTGAACCGCTGAGACAAGCAAAATGTCTCAGCGGTTGACAGTTCACTATCCCAGCGGCCTAGGTCTCCGTCTCAGCTGAACCGCTGAGACAGGGTATGTTCAATATGAAATCTGATAATTAACCCAAAACTCCTTAACAAAATAAGGTAATTAAGTCTAAAAGCCTAGGGTTAATAAAAACGAAACTGAAATTCTATAAATAGATACACTGTAACTTAAAACACACCATAAAGCCAAACCCTTAGCTGACGAGACGATTCATCTTCTCTCCCGTCTCAGCGCCTCGATTTTCTGCTTCCATGGCGCCAAAAAGCTCAAAAGATCTCCTGGAGGGCTATGAAATCGTCATAGATGGATTCTCTAAGGCCTCAGAAGAAATAAGACAGGTGATTCATCTAATGGAAGCTCAAGGTCTGGAGCATATGCTGTCTGAACCCTGCTGCATTCTCTGAACTGAAGTTCTGGAATGGTTCAACAATGTCAAATTATCTCCCTCCAAAACAATCCTGAAGTCCAAGATAGGAAATGAGAAGATAAAGATTACAGCTAAAAGGTTGGAGAAGGGACTGAAATTAACTCCTTGCAGTAAAACTGAAGAGGAGGAGATATCTGAAAAGGATAAGCAGACTGCCCTAAAGTGGACAGGATACAGTGATACTAAAACCAGTTGTCTAAGGAGGAAGTTCTTCAATCAACAGGGGAAGCTGTTGACTGATATAGTGGGCAAAGATATCCTATGCAAGCCAGGTTCACATGATACTGTCTCACAGTTCATGTTTGAACTAATGACTAGGATAATTCTATCCAAGAAAACCTCATGGGGAGAAGTTATTTTTCAAAGGATAAAGGAATCTCTACAAGCCCCCAATATGGGAAGAATACTATCTCTGTACCTACAGAATAGTCATTCAGAGACCTTTGCAAACTCCAAGGGGTCAAATCTCCATTATCTCAAAAGAATGGACATTAAGACTCTGGATAGATTCTCCAGAGTGCTCCCTATGAGCCAACCATCTGTGGCAAAGGAAAAGAAGAAAGAGTCATCCCAGCAAAAATCAGATTCATCCTCAAAGTCAGATGGGTCTGACAATGAGGACATTCATGGGTCTGACCTTAGATCTGACAGCAACCCAATGAACCTAGATAATGAAGATGTCCCCAGGACAAGAAGGGATGAGGAGCCCCAAGGATGAGTTGAGCCCAATCCTGAGCCAACTCAGATGAATGTTGATCCAGCTGTTCCTCAAGCTGAAGATGAATTTCCCAACTCACCTATCCATGGTAAATTAGGATTTCAGTTAGGCCTCTCTTCTCTATCAATAGTATAATCTAGGTGTCTAATTCATCAATCATTTTTCAGGTGACCTTAGACAAAATTCTCCTCCTATGGATGCTCCAAGTGAGGGGGAGCATAGCCCAGCAAATGAAGGAGGAGGTGGGTATGCTAGTGGGGGAGAACATCAACAGGAATCAACCCCTCCAAATCTACAAGGTACACCTAATACCCCATCTGAGGGGGAGCAGATCCCTGATGAAGGAAGGGCTAATGCTCAAAGTGGAGCTAAAAAGCTGGTTGAAAAGGATTTGACCCAGGCAAAACCAGTTGATGTTCTGGACACATCTGACCTGTTAAACTCAATACAAATCATGATTGAGGGTCAGATGTTGTCTATGAAAGAGATTGTTGCTGAAAAGGTCCATGATGTCTCTGCTAAAATAAGGGATGAATTGTATGCAACAAGAGCTGCATTGACTCAGGAGATCCAGGCCAGTGAGCAAAGAATGGAGTCAAGAGTGGCTGCAGTAAGAACTGAGCTGAATGCCCAGGTTAATGATGTCAAAATTGCATCAGATCATATCCTTCTGCAGATGACAAGATGGTTTGAAATGGCCAAAAATACTGTTGCTGCCCAGCACACAGTTCTGAAGAATATTGCAGACCATCAAGGGGATTCCACAAAGGACATCACATATGTAAAGAATCAGCTCTACAAAAATGAAAATGTCTGGGAAAAAGCTGTTGCCAGAATAGCACAAGTGGTCAACACATCAAGCAGCCAAGTCAAGTCCCACATTGACAAGGCAAAGGAATACATTTTAGATGATGTGGACAGCACCCTTCAAACTCTCTCTCAATCCATATTGAATCAACATTCTGAAATAGAGAAGAAGATAGTGGAAAATAGCAAAGAAGGGGAGGAGAAGATTCTCAATCTACATGCTAAGCTGAAAGGAGCTCACATACAGCTGTATAACAACATGGAGTCCTCCCATAAACTGATACTCTCCAATCAAGAAGAAGCCAGCAAGAAAGTGGTGGAAGTGGTCAACAATGCTTCCAGTGTTATTCAAGAAAATATCCTTACCATGGTCAGAAAAGTCAAATGATAATCAATGGGACTCAAGCTTAAAAGTGCTGCAAGGAACAAGAATTGCTTTGAATCTTCCAGTCTTGAACCCTAATAGAGATGAAGACTTTGACTTCCAAAGTCAATCAAATCTGATTGCTGATGAGAGAGCAGCAAAGAGGCGACGGGTAGAGGGTATTCAAACTGCTGAAGAATACATTGCACAGAAAAGAATGGAAATATTAGAGGATCCACTCCATGAAGATGACAATCTGTAGTTGGACACAATTGTTGTCAATACCTGAGTGAGCCATGGAAATCCTATGAAGGACATTGACCATGTCTATCCAGCTGCTGAGTAGATCAAACACCTTGAAAGGGAATCTCAAAGAAAACATGGTAAGAAGGGAAACTCCTTTAGGATTCCCACAAGATATCTTCCCAAGCCACTTCTGTACTTCAAAGTAAAGGAGAAGATAAAGGCTGCTACTGAAGCTAGGAAAAGAAAGTCTACAGATGGAGAAAGTTCTTCCCAGGGCCCATCTTAGACGAACCAGCCTTGTAATTTTTTTTGGATTGAATGTACAACTATAAGTTGAATTTTTTTTAATGTCTGTACTGAACATTTAAAGTGAAATGATATTTCGTATTCTGATCATAATATTTTGTTTGTTACTATCGATATATGTACTCTGTATTTATTATCTCTAGTATTCAGTAGCTTAAATGGGATGTTCAAATTGAAATGGATCAGCTATTACAGAAAATAGCTCTCCAATTGAGGGGGAGTAAATTCCCTGCTCAGGTTGAGGGGAAGTTGGCAAATGCTAAGAGTGTATAGGTTAGCCTATAGGTTGATCCAAAGGGATCTATAGATGTTGTCCCTCTATCCATAGCAGGTTAAGGTTGAAGAAACCAGAAAGGAGGAGATAGGGCCAGTACCAATGCTGGAGAAAGGCCAGCACCAATGCTGGAGAATGGGGAGAATGGGCCAGTGCAAATGCCTAGGGTGTTAGGGCCTTTTCTACAGATCAAGATATGTCTTTGCTGTTTATGTACCTTAGCATTGGGGATGTCCTGCCTTCTTCAAATAGGAGGAGATTGTCGGGTATATTGCCCTCAATATTACCTTGATTTGAAGATGCATCACTCACAATGCTAAGGGCATATTGTATTTAACAAAGCTATATTTGTGTAGGATATACAGGCACAGGTGACTCAAAAGGAAGGGCCAAACATGGTCTTAGATAAGAAGAAATCATCTACAAGAAGATGAAGATCTGTCTCAGCAGAAGCGCTGAGACGAAGGGTTAGAACCGCTGAGACGAGGAGCCGTCTCAGCGGATCCACTGAGAAGGAGACTGGAGCAACTGCTGAGAAGGGGACTGAAGCTGCCGCTGAGACTGGAAGCTGTCTCAGCCCAACCGCTGAGACTGGAAGCTGTCTCAGCCCAACCTCTGAGACAGATCCAAATGTGCTGACGGGACCTGCTTTTGGCGCAAACGGCAATAGAAAGGGAAAAGCAACTCCAATCTACCCCATACTGTGTCAGGTGGATCAATATAGTCGTTGAAGACTTCTGAAGGTATAAAAGAAGAAGCTAGGGCACAACAGCAAGTACTGTTCCATTGAAAAGCTTTTGCTGCACGCCGCAATCGAGCATTCACGTTTCAGCCAGTGGAAGTTATTCACTGAAGCTGAAGTTAATCTTCTGAGGGAGATTAGTTAGCTCTTCCTGTACAAACTCAAGAAGGGCAATTTGATCTTCTGCTTTGCTGAAGGAGAAGATCAAGGTTATTCAAATCTGAAGCTGCTGTTTTTCAGATCTGAAGAAAGAATTCAGAAGAGACCAAAGAGTAAACCTTTTGTCTTCTGTATTTAGCTCAAACTCTATTATATCTTTGTAAGGCATTTTTTCCTGAGTGAAAGGCTGTTGAGCCTGTGTGTAAAGCTGTGTTGACAGCTTGAGTGGTATGACTTCTCGATATGTCTGAGGTAGGAAATCTGTGGGATTTCTGAGTGGTAGGAGTTACATAACTCTGAGGTGTAGGGCTGTTGAGCCTGAGGTGTAGGGCTGTTGAGCCTGAGGTGTAGGGCTGTTGAGCCTGAGGTGTAGGGTTGTTGGGCCTGAGGTGTAGGGCTGTTGAGCCTGAGTGTAGGGCTGTTGTGCCTGATTTAGGATCACTCTTGATCTGAGAAGTTCTGAGGAACTTGTGGTGTAAGCTCAAGGAGCTGAGATTGGAGTTTGTGGCCTTGTTTAACTCACTGTTAGAAAGGTGAAGGGGGAAAGAGGACTACTCAAGACACCCTGTCTTGAGGAACCTCTATAAATCCTTATGTGCTTTCTGTGTTTGAGTTTTCTGCAGCTAGATACATTAGGATTATATAAAGAAAATAAGTAAAACCTATTCACCTCCCCCCTCTAGGTATTATTGACTACACCTATATAAACTATCAATCCCAGTATAGTTCCTAGTACCGTTGCGAGCCCCTTACAGGGTAATCCTCGGGAATTCTAAGGTTAACCATAAATTGTAGGGCTAAGTTGTTATACAAGATTAACTAAGTAATATACTCACTCATACTCCATTGTCAGGGTTGCTTTAGTCGGTTTGGTCTTACGAGTGATAGGCTCAGTGTTTGTAACAATAGACTTATTAGTCTGGTGAGTTGTGACTCAACCATATTTGTTGTGCCGGACGGGTTAGCCCGGGGAGTTTATGGCTCGGAGATAGATGTAAACATGTTTGCATGTGCATAAGGTGGTGAGTCCTTAGTGTTGATGGTCGTTGCACCGACATTAATGCTTCGGATCGGTAAGTGTGGATAACCCTTTACTAAGACAATTCTGGTGGTCTATCCACCAAGAGTACGTAGGAGCTCCGCTGTTGTGTTCTTAGCATTGAGGCGTACGTTAGGTCTAGGTTAGGTAGTGCAAATTCCAACCTAGAGGTGGGCGAGGCCCAACCCACCGCTTCTGTTTGCCACTACGGGAGTATCATGGTAGTTTTGCTAGCTCCAAAAATGGGGAACTAAAGGTCTGTGCGCATAGAGTCGTAGTTTGTGAGTTGCACTTGTGTGAACATAACATTTAATTGCATACCTTGCATGACATAGCACCTACATTGCATTTCAACCCCTACCCCTATCGTATAAGTTGGTTATGGGACTTCTTATATGATAGGCCTTGCTAAACGACCCCTTGGTCTATAGGATTGTGTGGGCATTCATATAAATCAACGGTTACTTTTCTTTACTTAACTTTATATATTTGCCCTACTTGTTTACTTTACTTGTTCTTACTCTACTTTACTTGTTGCTTCAGTTATGATATATATTGCGTAGTGGTAGACATTCCCTGTAGATTATATCCCTGTCACCTGCTATTGTTTACACCCCTTGTTGTCCTCCGCTTCATTCCTCCCGCTCGGTGCCTAGGTGTCGTCGGGGGAGGGGTGGGGGATTGGCTTAGTCTTTTGACTAACGGTCGGTGGACTTTATAATTTTAGGAGACCTAGGAGATGCTGCAGCAACAGAGGCCAATGCAGATGGAGATGGGGCAGTCTAGTACGGGAGCTGTAACGCCCCTGATTTTCCGGTGTTTGTTTAATTCAGTGATGGCGCGTTAATGACGTCGGGGCGTTACTTTTAACGTCGAGTTAGCGGCGCGTCGCCGTTTGCGCATTTTCGCGTCCGTTTGGGTCAAGTCGACCAGTTTTTGCGACGACCCGGAATTGGAAAATTTTACGTTAGGAAATTAGATTATTTAATTTTAGACTTGCTTATCAAGTTTCATCGCGATCCGAGCCATTCTGGAGCCTCGGCGCATTTTAGAAGTTTTGTATATAATTAAAGCTCGCCGTAACTTCCGCCACTCATATCTCGAAAATGGCACGTCGGATTTTGATTCCAACTTCGCCGTTGGATTCGTAGCGCCGCCGTTCACCTAAGGCGAAATTTTCGTTGGATTCGGCGTTCGTTTTTTTTTATAAAATAATAATAATAATAATAATAATAATATTATTATTATTATTATTATTATTATAAAAGCACACGAATGTATATATACATATCAAGCTTGCGTCGTTTTTTTCCCCTCCCCTTGCGTCGACTCATTCCAGCCCCTCTCAGAGTTGCGTCGAATTCAGCCTTCAACTCATGCGTCGATTTCTCTTCTCCTGCATGCGTCGATCTCATTTCAACTCATGCGTCGATTTCTCTTCTCATGCATGCGTCGACTTCATTTCAACGCATGCGTCGACTTTCCCCAGTAGCCTTGCGTCGACTGCCTTGCGTCGACTTCTTTTTGACGCATGCGTCGACTTCCTCCCCCCCTTGCGTTGACAACTTCGGCTCCGGCTATTATTAATGATAATAATAATAATGATAGTATTATTATTAAAATTATGTTTGTTGCTTAAAGGGAAACGAGCCCAGCCCTCTTCTCCTTCTTCATTCTGTCCGAACCAGAGAGTAGAACCGAGCGACGGGGACGGCGATTTCTCGAATCTTCCGGACGCCGCCGACGGAGCTCCGGTGGTCGGAATCGCGAGCCGAGCATAGATTCGGAAAGCTCTCGACGAGAGCTTCGTCCTCGTGGTAATTTCCTCCCATTTCGTGAAACTTTATCGTTAGGGTTTTCGGCCCTAACCTTCGTTTTGGTCTTTTTTCTGTAGATTTCGCCTCGTCGTGCCTCCTTTTGGGCCGATCTACGACGAGGAGTTGTTCGGAGAACGTTTCCAGTGAATTGAAGGCAAGTGGTGTTCTTGCCCTTGCTCTTTCCCTTTTGCCATATAACCGCTCTAAGCCGGTGCTTTTGATCTAACTGCGCCGTATCTCCGTTTTATTCTCTATTTTTGCTGCTAATAGCTTGATATTGTGCCAATTAATAAGAGAAACAAAAATATTTTTGTTAGCTTCATATCTCTTGACTTTCTCATTTGCTACTTGCCTTATGATATGATATGTCAGGTTGGGCCTCACCCTTTTTTTTCCCTTGAAATTGCTTGAAAATATGAATTCTGTTGGAGATCGTACGCGGTGTGGTTTTTGCCCCCGGTGCGGTGCTCTTTAATTTAATAAATTCTGTTGGAGGTCGCACGCGGTGTGGTTTTTGCCCCCGGTGCGGTGCTCTTTTAAGCTTTTGATTTGGAGGCCGTACGCGGTGTGGTTTTTGCCCCCGGTGCGGTGTCCTCTTAAGCGTTTGAATGGGAGGTCGTACGCGGTGTGGTTTTTGCCCCCGATGCGGTGCTCTTCTTTTGGATGAGCTGATCAGTCTCTATAATTCTGAACAAGAGTAACATGATTAATAATTTGAAAACGGATGGCTTTTCTTTTGCTTATGGCGAGTTTTGTCATCGCCTGTGTTCTTACCTTTGTTTGGTGAGCACATTTTGCTGATTATTAGTCGCTCTGCTGTTTCCTTTTCTGCTGATGTTTAGATACTTCTGCTGTTTCCTTTCTCGTCGATTACTTGCTGCTAGTTTTGTCATGACTGACCCTTGCAGCTTCTGTTTCCCCTCCGGTCTCGCGGAGGTTTGCTTACTTCCTTATTTTCTGCACCACTTGTACTTGTTTCTGAGGTGTTCTTTCTTTGAATGCCTCAGGTTCTGGACAGTAGCGGGTGTTAGTGCAGAGCTGCTTTAGTTGCTGTCTTCTGACTCTTTGAGGTAGAGTATTCTGTGGACTTGTCGGCCCATGGGTTCGTGTCAGGTGTTGACGCTCGTGGTGTCGTTTAGTTAGATTTTTGTTTCAGCTGCTGCTGTTACTTGTGGTTCACTTTTGAACACTTGTTCTGGAATGGTTAGATATTGGTGGGCTTTATGGCTCCTTGTTAGATATGTTAAGGTAATTGTTGCATTGCATAACATGTTTTGAAAAGCTAATCTTACTACTTTCTGCGCGTGATAAATCTACTTTTATATATAGTAAATCCACACATTCGATCTTGCATGGTTCACCTCACTAAGTCTTCATGTTCACTTAGGCCACTAAGTAATTAACTCAAGTATTTTTCCGCTGCGTAAAACTATGTTTTAAAAACGTGGACTAGTTGATCCACCTAGCCGAGGGATGCGGCTTGTTAATCTTTGCACAACTTATATCTAAATCTCTTTGAGTTTATAATAATATTTGCTTGACTGCGAAGAAGGATGAATTGCCTTAACGTCAGTAGGCGTCCCCTACGTGACGTGGCATCACAATGCGTAGCTTTCCCTACTCTGATAGCATTTTAAATGTTGGGAAAATGCGGGTTGTGACAGTTGGTATCAGAGCCAGGTTCTGTGAAAAAGGTAGTTGGGTAGTTTGGCGTGTGAGCCAAACAACCGCTATCCTAAGCAGAACCTCATAAGATCATTTCATTGTATACACACACCGATATGTCATCAATATGTCTTGACCGAAGCATGGACACAACACTCATAGCATGATAAGAAGTATACGGGGCATATTATGTAGTATGGGATGCATAATATGTGTTTGTATATGGATCCACCATAGGTGGCAACATGTGACGGTTATGTAGTATGGGATGCATAACCACCATTACATGGATGCCCATTAGCACGTTTTCTTTTTCGTTACATGTAATGTTATGTAGTATGGGATGCATAACATTACATGTGTACGCCGCTCATAACACGCATTAAGGCCTCTTTCTAGAATGCATAGCACTGCATACATTCATATCATCGCATAAGCACGCGTGCCAAGTTAAAGACATACCAGATGACATATGTACACACATGATTTGAAAGGAAATTTAAATACTCATGCACTCATGTCATAGCACAAGAGTTAATAGGATGGTGATGCATCATCCTAAGTTAATCATGGCATCATTTCATGAAATTCCAGAACAAGGTAACAACAATAGCAGGTTGTTTTCTTCCCTGTTCCGAATCGATCCGTAAATTTTTCCGAGTCTGTTTGGCTTAAGCTCTGTAAGCCTGTTTCTGATTAAATGTCCATCGTTCTTGTAGACATGTCTCGTAGAAGAGTGACACGATCGACCCCCCTGCCTGAGGGAGAGTCTTCTGGTGGTCAGAGTGAGTCCGAGATTGAAAGCCTGCGACAGAGCAATGAGGCTTTGTCGAGGCAGTTGGTTGCGATGCAGACTCAGATTCAGTCCTTGGTGTCTGCTGCCTCGGCGCAGCAGCCTGTTGTGCAAGAACCAGTGGTGAGCCTAGCCGTTCCTACTCCCCTGGTGCCTCCAGTGGCATTGCCACCGGAGATGAACTTCATTTCACACTTTCAGCGTTTGGGAGCTCCTACCTATGATGGTAGGGCAGACTTCATGGCCCTGGATGATTGGGTGATCAGCATGGAGGAGATGTTCTCCTATTCAGGTGTCTCGTAGGCTTCGAAGGTGATGGTGGCTGCTTATCAACTGAAGGGTTTGGCGAAAGGTTGGTGGATTAGGGAGAAGGAAGGTCTCGCCGAGGGATGCTCCTGGGAGACGTTTAAGAAGTTGTTGCTTAAGAAGTTCCTCCCATCGGTTGAGCGCGACCGATTGATGAACAACTTTCTGCATCTGAAGCAGAGGCAGCTCACCATCAGTGAGTATGAGATAGAGTTCAGCAAGTTGAGTAGATTCGCCCCCGAGTTGGTGGCCTCGGAGGAAGGTAGAGTGAAGCGGTTTTTGGGTGGTCTCACTGGCGACGTCCAGCAGTGGGCTAGCGCCTATGGGTCAAAGACTTATGCTGAAGCGGTGGAGGCCACATTGAAGGCCGAGTCTATTGAAAAGACGAAGATTCGTGGGCAGCAGATAAAGAGTGATAAGAGGAAATCTGATGATCGGGATTGATGAACAACTTTCTGCATCTGAAGCAGAGGCAGCTCACCATCAGTGAGTATGAGATAGAGTTCAGCAAGTTGAGTAGATTCGCCCCCGAGTTGGTGGCCTCGGAGGAAGGTAGAGTGAAGCGGTTTTTGGGTGGTCTCACTGGCGACGTCCAGCAGTGGGCTAGCGCCTATGGGTCAAAGACTTATGCTGAAGCGGTGGAGGCCACATTGAAGGCCGCGTCTATTGAGAAGATGAAGATTCGTGGGCAGCAGATAAAGAGTGATAAGAGGAAATCTGATGATCGGGAGAGTTCTAAGGCGTCTCACTCGGACTCGAAGAAGAGGGGTGTGGGGCACTGTAGCTTCTGTGGCAAGCGGGGCCACCCGTTCGAAAGGTGTTTCAAGAGGCTCGAGGCGTTGGAGCCGTTAAAGGTTAGTGCAATTCAGGACGCACCTAAGGTGATCCCAGTGTGCTCTTTCTATTCTAAGCCCGGGCATGAGGCGGCCCGATGTTACAAGAAGGCCGGTTGCTGTTTCCTATGTGGACAAAAAGGACATCGTAGGGCCGACTGCCCGAACTCTCAGACTGTGACTTCAGCGGTTCCTCTGCAGGCCTTGCCGCCGCCCCCACAGTTCGTGGGCAAGACTAAAGGCAAGCTTAATGTGCTGACTAGAGAGGAAGCTCAAACCTCAGCGCACGTAATATCTGGTTAGTTCCTTTCCTCCTAGCTTGTTCTTTTTTTTATGATTTTGGTTAGCTTACTAGTTGTCTAGTGACGCACGCTTATTTAGGTGAATTCAAGGTGAAGAATAAGTGGGCGCGTGTCCTGTTTGATTCGGGAGCGTCTCACTCATTTGTTGCTAGAAGTTTTGTTGATAGGCACCGATGGTCTGTTGATCGGTTGGATGGTGCCTTGTCCGTTAAGTTTTCGTCTGGAGATCAGGTTACGTCAGATCGGGGTATCCGGGGGTGCCCCATCTCCTTGGGTGGTGTCCAGGTGCTGGCAGACTTGAAGATGCTAGATTTGGCAGATTTTGATGTGATTCTCGGGATGGACTGGTTGTCCAAGTATGATGTCGTGATCAAGTGCAAGGAGAAGCGGCTAGATTTCAAGTTGGGTGACGGACGTCCTTTGAGCGTTTATGGTTTACCTCAGGAGGGTTCTCCGATTATTTCCGCGCTACGTGCTCGCCGAGCTTTAGCCTCTGGTTGTTTGGGTTTTCTGGTTTCTATCTGCGCTTTGGATGCTTCTCGTGTGGAGCCAACCGTGGAGGGTATCCCGGTGGTGCGAGAGTTTCCCGATGTTTTTCCGGGCAAGCTTTCCGCTCTTCCTCCCGAAAGAGAGGTGGAGTTTTCCATAGACCTCGAACCAGGCACCCGGCCCATTGCCAAGGCACCGTACCGTATGGCGCCTCGTGAGTTAGAAGAATTGCGTGTTCAGTTGGATGAACTTCTGGAGTGTGGTTTCATCAGACCGAGCACTTCTCCATGGGCTGCTCCTGTTCTCTTTGTGAAGAAGAAGGACGGTTCCATGAGGCTGTGTATCGATTATCGGGAGATGAATAAGGTGACGATCAAGAATAGATATCCGTTGCCTCGGATTGATGATTTGTTCGACCAGCTGCGTGGGTGCACCAAATTCTCGAAGATTGATCTTCGTTCGGGCTACCACCAGTTGAGGGTTCGTGAGTCGGACATTCCTCTGACGGCTTTTAGATCCCGGTACAGGCATTTCGAGTTCCTCGTGTTGTCCTTTGGTTTGACCAACGCGCCTTCTGCGTTCATGGATATGATGAACCGGGTATTCAGGGACTTTCTTGACCGTTTTGTAGTCGTCTTCGTTGACGACGTTCTCATCTATTCTCGCAGTGATGAGAAGCATGCCTATCATTTGCGTCAGGTTCTGTCTGTCTTGAGAGAGCATAAGTTGTATGCTAAGCTGAGCAAGTGCGAGTTTTGGCTGCCTCAGGTGTCCTTTTTAGGACATGTGGTGAGCAAGGATGGGATCTCCGTTGATCCCGCCAAGATTTCAGCGGTGATGGATTGGAAGAGACCTTCTACTCCAAAGGAGATCAGGAGTTTCTTGGGTTTGGCCGGATATTATAGGAGATTTGTGGAGGGTTTCTCTACATTGTCCGCTCCGATGACCTGGCTTACGCAGAAGAATACCGCCTTCATTTGGAGTGATAAGTGTGAGGAAGCTTTCCAAGAGCTGAAGAGAAGGTTGTGCTCTGCCCCAATTCTCATTCTGCCTATCGAGGGAGCGGAGTTTGCGGTGTATGTTGATGCTTCCCACATCGGACTTGGATGCGTTTTGATGCAAGAGGGGAAGGTGATCGCTTATGGATCTAGGCAATTGAAGTTTCATGAGAAGAATTACCCCACCCATGATTTGGAGTTTGCGGCGGTGATCTATGCCCTGAAGCTGTGGAGACACTTACTGTATGGCGCTGTGTGCAAGATTTATACTGATCATAAAAGCTTGAAGTATGTATTCACACAAAAGGAGCTGAATTTACGCCAGCGCCGGTGGTTGGAATATGTTGCTGATTATGAAGTGGATATCCTTTATCATCCCGGTAAGGCCAATGTGGTGGCCGATGCGTTGTGTAGGAAGACGGCTCAGATCTTCAACTTATCTGTTCAAGCCTTAGTTGAGGAGTTTCTTTTGATGGATATTTCGGCGGTGAGCCGTGGCGAGCGCACTCGTTTGGAGGCAGAAGAGCCTTCGTGGATCACCCTCACAAGGTTACATCAGAAAGAAGACCCAGATCTTCAGCATCTCCGAGGAAGGGCTGAGAAAGGGGAATTATCTGATTTCTCCATTGATGAGCTTGGTACCCTCTTGTATAGAGGTAGATTCTGTATTCCGGCGGCGGGAGATATTCGGGTTATGATTTGCAGGGAGGCTCACGAATCTAGTGTGTCCTATCACCCGGGTTCCACCAAGATGTATAGAGATCTGAAGCAAATGGTGTGGTGGTCAGGCATGAAGAACGACATTGCCAAATTCGTATCAGAGTGCTTCACATGCAAGCGGGTGAAGGCCGATCATGGCAGGCCTGGAGGAAAACTGACCCCTTTGGAGATCCCCATGTGGAAATGGGAAAGCATATCGATGGACCTTATTACGGGTTTGCCGAGGTCCCCTCGTGGACATGATTCAGTCTGGGTTATAGTTGATCGATTGACGAAGTGTGCGCATTTCGTCCCCTTCAAAGTCGGCTATTCTATGAAAAAGATAGCAGAATTATATTTGGATGAGGTCATTCGTTTGCATGGAGTACCTGTGAGTATCGTGTCAGATCGAGACTCCAGGTTTACGTCGTGATTCTGGCAGAGCTTACATGGAGCTTTGGGCACCGACCTCAGGTTTTCGACCGCATACCATCCGCAGACCAATGGTCAAACGGAGCGAGTTAATCAGATTGTGGAAGACATGATCAGGTGTTACATTTTGGAGCATGGTGGATCTTGGGACGAGCGCCTCAGACTCATGGAGTTTGCATATAATAATAGCTTCCAAGAAAGTCTGCAGATGGCCCCTTTTGAAGCGTTGTATGGGAGGCGCTGCAGGACTCCCTTGTTTTGGGCCGAAGTCGGTGAGAGACCGTTGCTAGGTCCGGAAGCTTTGTTGGAAATGGAAGAGGTGGTGACTAATATTCGGGAGAAGCTCCGCGTTGCTCAGGAGCGGTACGAAAAGTATGCCAATCAAAGAAGGGCAGATCTGGAGTTTGCGGTTGGGGACAGTGTTTTTCTGAAGGTCTCTCCGATGCCGGGCGTTAAGAGATTTGGGAAGAACCACAAGTTGGATCCCAGATATGTTGGGCCATTTCAAGTCGTTGAGCGCATCGGAGTGTCCGCTTATAGATTAGAGTTACCTGCTACCTTCCCTGGCATCCATGATGTGTTCCATGTGAGTCAGTTAAAGAAGTGTGTCCGCAGCAATCGTGAAGTCCTCGATTCGGTGCCTCAGATTCAGCCCAATTTGACTTATGTTGAGGAGCCTGTTCGCATTTTAGAGACCCAAGAACGGGTGTTGTGGAGAAAATCTATTCCCATGGTGAAAGTTCTTTGGCGGAATCATGACGTCGAGAGCGCAACATGGGAGCTGGAGTCAGCAATGCGAGAGTCTCATCCTCACCTTTTCAATTAATTAGTTCAGGTAGATCTGCTCTCCTACACCAGTTATCTTTTCATTTTATTTGCTCAGATGGATATTCTTTCCTGTACCTTTATTTTGTCCAAATTGTTATTCCTGCACCTTTATCTTTCATCTAAATAGCCCAGGTCAAAATTCCCTTCCTGTACCAATTATTTATCTATCTTAAATTTTCTCTCCTGTACCATTTATCAACCTTAATGTTGTTATCTGCTCTTATGTCAAGTTTCGGGACGAAACTTTCTTTTAGGGGGAGTGGCTGTAACGCCCCTGATTTTCTGGTGTTTGTTTAATTCAGTGATGGCGCGTTAATGACGTCGGGGCGTTACTTTTAACGTCGAGTTAGCGGCGCGTCGCCGTTTGCCCGTTTTCGCGTCCATTTGGGTCAAGTCGACCAGTTTTTGCGACGACCCGGAATTGGAAAATTTTACGTTAGGAAATTAGATTATTTAATTTTAGACTTGCTTATCAAGTTTCGTCGCGATCCGAGCCATTCTGGAGCCTCGATGCATTTTAGAAGTTTTGTATATAATTAAAGCTCGCCGTAACTTCCGCCACTCATATCTCGAAAACGGCACGTCGGATTTTGATTCCAACTTCGCCGTTGGATTCGTAGCGCCGCCGTTCACCTAAGGCGAAATTTTCGTTGGATTCGGCGTTCGTTTTTTTTTTATAAAATAATAATAATAATAATATTATTATTATTATTATTATTATTATTATAAAAGCACACGAATGTATATATACATATCAAGCTTGCGTCGTTTTTTCCCCTCCCCTTGCGTCGACTCATTCCAGCCCCTCTCAGAGTTGCGTCGAATTCAGCCTTCAACTCATGCGTCGATTTCTCTTCTCCTGCATGCGTCGATCTCATTTCAACTCATGCGTCGATTTCTCTTCTCCTGCATGCGTCGACTTCATTTCAACGCATGCGTCGACTTTCCCCAGCAGCCTTGCGTCGACTGCCTTGCGTCGACTTCTTTTCGACGCATGTGTCGACTTCCTCCCCCCCTTGCGTTGACAACTTCAGTTCCGGCTATTATTAATGATAATAATAATAATGATAGTATTATTATTAAAATTATGTTTGTAGCTTAAAGGGAAACGAGACTAGCCCTCTTCTCCTTCTTCATTCTGTCCGAACCAGAGAGTAGAACCGAGCGACGGGGACGGCGATTTCTCGAATCTTCCGGACGCCGCCGACGGAGCTCCGGTGGTCGGAATCGAGAGCCGAGCATAGATTCGGAAAGCTCTCGACGAGAGCTTCGTCCTCGTGGTAATTTCCTCCCGTTTCGTGAAACTTTTTCGTTAGGGTTTTCGGCCCTAACCTTCGTTTTGGTCTTTTTTCTGTAGATTTCGCCTCGTCGTGCCTCCTTTTGGGCCGATCTACGACGAGGAGTTATTCGGAGAATGTTTCCGGTGATTTGAAGGCAAGTGGTGTTCTTGCCCTTGCTCTTTCCCTTTTGCCATATAACCTCTCTAAGCCGGTGCTTTTGATCTAACTGCGTCGTATCTCCGTTTTATTCTCTATTTTTGCTGCTAATAGCTTGATATTGTGCCAATTAATAAG
The DNA here is from genome assembly GCA_033032865.1 of Dactylorhiza incarnata. Lineage (NCBI taxonomy): Eukaryota > Viridiplantae > Streptophyta > Magnoliopsida > Asparagales > Orchidaceae > Dactylorhiza > Dactylorhiza incarnata. Next base: position 8,411,141 of record JAWHQI010000009.1, on the reverse strand, counting down.
AGAAACAAAATATTTTTGTTAGCTTCATATCTCTTGACTTTCTCATTTGCTACTTGCCTTATGATATGATATGTCATGTTGGGCCTCACCCTTTTTTTCCCTTGAAATTGCTTGAAAATATGAATTCTGTTGGAGATCGTACGCGGTGTGGTTTTTGCCCCCGGTGCGGTGCTCTTTAATTTAATAAATTCTGTTGGAGGTCGCACACGGTGTGGTTTTTGCCCCCGGTGCGGTGCTCTTTTAAGCTTTTGATTTGGAGGCCGTACGCGGTGTGGTTTTTGCCCCCGGTGCGGTGTCCTCTTAAGCGTTTGAATGGGAGGTCGTACGCGGTGTGGTTTTTGCCCCCGGTGCGGTGCTCTTCTTTTGGATGAGCTGATCAGTCTCTATAATTCTGAACAAGAGTAACATGATTAATAATTTGAAAACGGATGGCTTTTCTTTTGCTTATGGCGAGTTTTGTCATCGCCTGTGTTCTTACCTTTGTTTGGTGAGCATATTTTGCTGATTATTAGTCGCTCTGCTGTTTCCTTTTCTGCTGATGTTTAGATACTTCTGCTGTTTCCTTTCTCGTCGATTACTTGCTGCTAGTTTTGTCATGACTGACCCTTGCAGCTTCTGTTTCCCCTCCGGTCTCGCAGAGGTTTGCCTACTTCCTTATTTTCTGCACCACTTGTACTTGTTTCTGAGGTGTTCTTTCTTTGAATGCCTCAGGTTCTGGACAGTAGCGGGTGTTAGTGTAGAGCTGCTTTAGTTGCTGTCTTCTGACTCTTTGAGGTAGAGTATTCTGTGGACTTGTCGGCCCATGGGTTCGTGTCAGGTGTTGACGCTCGTGGTGCCGTTTAGTTAGATTTTTGTTTCAACTGCTGCTGTTACTTATGGTTCACTTTTGAACACTTGTTCTGGAATGGTTAGATATTGGTGGGCTTTGTGGCTCCTTGTTAGATATGTTAAGGTAATTGTTGCATTGCATAACAAGTTTTGAAAAGCTAATCTTACTACTTTCTGCGCGTGATAAATCTACTTTTATATATAGTAAATCCACACATTCGATCTTGCATGGTGCACCTCACTAAGTCTTCATGTTCACTTAGGCCACTAAGTAATTAACTCAAGTATTTTTCCGCTGCGTAAAACTATGTTTTAAAAACGTGGACTAGTTGATCCACCTAGCCGAGGGACGCGGCTTGTTAATCTTTGCACAACTTATATCTAAATCTCTTTGAGTTTATAATAATATTTGTTTGACTGCGAAGAAGGATGAATTGCCTTAACGTCAGTAGGCGTCCCCTACGTGACATGGCATCACAATGCATAGCTTTCCCTACTCTGATAGCATTTTAAATGTTGGGAAAATGCGGGTTGTGACAGGAGCACCATTGGCAGGATCCGTGAGCATCATTTAGCTTTAGTATTTTATGCTTCCACGAGAGAAAATGTAGCGAGGAATTGATGTACAGGGCATGAGCCCTTTAATTTTTATCGTACCTTTCTATTCAGACATTTGATGTGGACATCTTTTTATGATGATTAAACTTGTATGTGATATGTACTTGGCTTCTATAAGTTTGCTTAAGCTTTACTTCTTTGTGATCGATAAGGCCAGCAGGATCGACGTTTTGTAGTGGCACCTTCTCGAGTGAGGGTGTCACCGCAAGGCTGCGGTTCTGGGCATAAGACCCGGGTTTTCAGGAAAACAAATTGGGGTCTTACAAAGTGGTATCAAAGCAGGATCGGTGTTTTGTAGTGGAGACCTTCCCGAGTGAGGGTGTCACGGCAAGGCAGCGGTTCTCGGCATAAGACCCGGGTTTTCAGGAAAAAAATGGGGTCTTACAAAGTGGTATCAGAGCAAACCTTGATCCAGAGAAAAGAAAAGAAGCCGACAAACCCTGCCCCCCTCCCCCCCCCCCCCCCCCCCCCCCCCCCGCGCGAGCTTAGACTGAGTACAAATTAATAGCGGAAGCAATGTTGTGCCCATAAGGGAAATCACATGAAAAGTCCACTTCTAACTGAATATTCTTTAGCTAAGTCCCTGACGAGTGTAATTTTCTTGTGTAGCCCGCGACGAACCCTACACCGCAGTATGGAGTTCCACCGACTCCAAACGTCGTTCCACCACCACCGGCTCCTACTCCCTTCCGGTAGACGGAGATAGGACAAATACTGACAGCCATACTGGAGACATTCAGGGCACAGCAGGCACCGACTCCTCAGCAAAACCCTGGGGCCAACTGGCTGAGCGTCTTCTGGGGTCTCTCCCTCCCAACCATCATACCTCGGGATGGAGGCAGTTGTGAGGACTGAGGAGTGGGTGCACATCATGGAGGAGATGCTGACAGGGATTTAGTGCCTGACAAATATGGAGGTGCCACTGGTGGTCTCATGTTTGGAGTCCCATGCAAAGAGATGGTCGAAGAGGTTCCTGGACACATCATATGCATGACTGGAGGTTGCGGATGTTTCTTGGGATGAGTTCAAGGCAACACTGCTGGAGCATTTTGTGTGGCTGTCTGCAAGAGATGAGCTGGAGGATAGATTTCTGCAGTTAAGGCAGGGGAGCAGGATAGTTCTAGAGTATCACTGGGAGTTTACCCACCTATCCCGGTTTGCAGTTTCGTATCAGCTGGATGACGCAGGATACGCAAAAAGGTTCTACAAGGGGCTTCGTGATGAGCTGAGGCAGGCCCTCCTCTTCGTCTCCGACGGCAGTATGATTAAGATCCTGGAGATGGCCAAGAAGCTGGAGGTAGACCAGTAAACTATTCGTGGAAGGAAGAGGCCAATGGAGGACCAGGGACGGGGAGGCAGAAGTGACCAGCCGAGAGGTCGAGATGCTGGGGAAGGAAGGATGGAGGTCTGACCCCGCCAGGAGCAGAGACAGGAGCAGAGGGAGCCAGTAGTGTTAACTACTCAACCTCTACAAATGCGGGAGATGCCGAGGATTGGAGGAGGTGGGCCACCTCCGGAGTGCTACCACTGCCGCCAGACTGGCCACACCCGGAGGAACTGCCTTCAGAGGAATGCACCACCAGCACTACAGACTTCCCCTCCGGCCCAGCATTTCGGGGGTCAGGGACGTGGACGAGGCCATGGATTTCAGGGCGGAGACCGAAGACAGAACAGGGAACAAATGTATGCCCTGGACGTAGCACAGCCCCGGGACCCGGCAAGGGTCATCACAGGTATAGTACTCGTCTGCGGCAAGCCCGCATACACTTTATTCGTCTCAGAAGAATTCGTAGATGATTTGTGCCAAATCCAACACTTCGAGGGCATCTACAGGACAGTGCGATTCCCGGATGGATCAGAGATTATAACGAATGTGAAGTGCAACATTAATGTGGAGATTGGAGGGAAACTATTCGAAGTGTTGGCAACACGCTTGAAGATGAAGGACTTTGATCTGATCTTAGGCATGAACTGGCTGCACTGGAATCATGCAAAGATTGACTGTCCGGCAAGGAGGATCATTATAAAGCATGAAGATGGTGAAGTAGTAATCGAAGGTATCAAACCCCCTCCCATATCTTTTTCTCATCAGTTCAGGCCGTCAAGGCCCACCTACAGGGAGACGAAGTATACCAGGTGCTCTTCGAGGCGATGAAAGTCAAAGATTCGGTGTCGAATATCCCGGTCATGCGGGGTTTTGCCGATGTATTTCCGGAGAAGCTGCCAGGGCTTCCACTGCACCGCGAGAAGGATTTTCAGATTCAACTGGTGCCGGAGGCTAAGCCGATATCTAGAGCTCCTTATCGGATGGCTCAGAAGGAGCTAGTAGAGTTTCGGAGCCAGCTGCAGGAGTTGGTAGAAGCAGGGTTCGTTAGGCCGAGTTCCTCACCTTGGGGAGCTCGGTGTTATTCGTGAAGAAGAAGGATGGGACGCTCAGGTTATGCGTCGACTATAGAGTCCTGAACCGGCTGACGGTTCAGAATACGTACCAGTTACCAAGGATCGACAAACTTTTTGACCAGCTGGAGGAAGCCCACTACTTCTCGAAGCTGGATTTGAGATCAGGATATTATCATCTACGTATCTAGGAGGAGGACATCCCGAAGATGGCTTTCAGCAGTCGATACGGATTATATGAGTTCACAGTGATGCCGTTCGGACTCACGAATGCACCATCAACATTTATGAGCCTGATGAACCGGGTGTTCGAGCCTTATCTCGACATCTTCGTCATTGTGTTCATCGATGACATCCTCATCCATTCAAAGATGAAGGAGGAGCATGCACGACATTTGGCACTAACATTGGAGAAGCTTCGGGAGCATCGTCTGTATGCGAAGTTCAGTAAGTACTAGTTTTGGCTGAAGGAAGTGGCCTTCCTAGGCCATATTATCAGTGGAGATGGTCTAGCACTGGACCCAGCAAAGATTCAGGCAGTACGGGATTGGCCTCCGCTGAAGACGGCCACCGATGTGAGGATTTTCTTGGGACTTGTTGTCTATTACCAGAAGTACGTGCAGGGGTTTTACCAGATATCCCTCCCACTCATATCCCTGACGAAAAAGGATGTTACTTTTACATGGACGCCACAGTGTGAGGCAGCCTTCCAAGAGCTGAAGGGTTGACTTACTACGGCTCCCATCCTTGCCCTTCCATTGGGGAGGGAAGGATTTAAGGTGTACACTGATGCGTCATACTAGGGGATGGGTGCTGTTCTGATGCAGAACGGGCACCTAATAGCATACGCTTCCCGCCAGTTAAAGAACCACGAACTGAATTACCCGGTGCATGACTTGGAGATGGGAGCTGTTGTATTCGCTCTAAAAATCTAGCGACACTATCTCTACGGTGTCCACTATGACATATTCTCAGATCACAAGAATCTGAAGTACATGGATACGCAGAAGGAGTTGAACATCCATCAAAGGCGATGGGTGGAGTTCTTATCAGATTATCAGTACACGATGCATTACCACCCAGGGAAGGCGAATATAGTAGCAGACGCTCTGAGCAGGAGAGCTACCACATCGGGAGCAGAGCCCAAGTTGATGGACATGGAGCTGGTACGGATGTTCGAGGACATGCAGATCTCCTTAGTATCCGAGGAAGATCCGGAGCTATACGAGGAGTACTTAGAAGCGATGGGTGCCACTTATGACATTCGAGACCACATCAGGGATGGACAGAGGCAGGATGCCAAGCTAGATCCGATTTTCAGTGCCTTGGAGGAAGGCTCAGTCAGAGACTGTTCGTTGAAGGAAGGCCTATTGAGTTTTAGAGGCCGAGTGTATATACCGGCGGGGAGCCAGATTCGGGACGATATTATGACAGAGACTCATTGCAGTAGATATTTCATGCACCCGGGTATCACCAAGATGACAGCAGATCTGAAGAGGACTATGTATTGCCGGGTATGAAGAAGGACATCACATATTGTGTGACCCACTGCGAGTCCTTCCAACTCGTGAAGGCGTAGTGCCGGAACCCACCTGATTATTACAGCCGCTCCCGGTACCGGAGTGGAAGTTCAACGACATCGCTATGGACTTTATACATGGTCTTCCCTGATCTAGTGCGGGATATGACTTGATTTGGGTGATCGTCGACAGATTGACCTAGGTGGCTAGGTTCATTCCAGTCAGGAAGGACGATCCGGTCGGTGTTTTGGTATGGAGGTTCATGGAGCATTTTGTTCCGTATCATAGTGTGCCCAGGTCGATCATGTCGGATCGAGATGGATGATTTACGTCAAGAGAGTGGAGAGCTGTGCGGGCCTACCTAGGCATCCGGCTGACTTTTAGTATAGCTTTCCACCCCCAGACAGACGGACAAACGGAGCGTACCAACCGGACCCTGGAGGATCTCCTACGCATTTGCATTCTGGACCGCGGGGAGCCATGGGAGAGACTGTTGCCATTAGCCGAGTTCTCATACAACAACAGTCACCAGTAGAGCATAGGTAGGGCACCCTATGAGGCATTATATTGACGGAGGTGCAGGATACCATTGTCTTGGATCCAGGATGAGGATCCCAAGGCACTCGGCTCGGAGTTTGTAGAGGACACAAAGGCTCAGGTGAGTCTGATTCGAGATAGGATGCTGGAGGCCCAGAGCAGGCAGGCCAAGTATTACGATGCGCTCATCGTATGGTAGAGTTCCAGGTGGTAGATCGAGTTTTCTTAAAGGTACGTCCGATGCATGGAGTCTCGCGGGTTCGCGGGTGCAAGAAGCTCAGTCCGAGATACATGGGGCCTTACAGGATCCTGGAGCGGATCGGTCCCTTGGCTTACAGACTAGAGCTACCACCAGAGTTAGAGGGACTGCGCGACGTTTTCAACGTCTCCTCTCTTTGGAGGGGTCTACTACGGCCAGAGCAACAGATATCTACTACGGAGGGGCAAGTAGCTATTGGTTGGTCGGTTCACCTAGAGCCGGTTCGGAAAGACGACACGGAGTTGCGAGTCTTACAATGCAAGAAGGTCCCGCTAGTTAAGGTCCTATGGAGGAATCATGGGCAAGAGGAGCATACCTGGGAGCCACTGGACCTGATGCAGCGAAAGTACCCAGAGCTCTTCGTAGTAGGTATAATTTAATTTTTTTGGGATGTTACATTTTCTTACTTGTAGTAGAAACCCCACAGGCTTAACCTGAATTTCGAGGACGAAATTTTTATTTTTATGTATTGGGATTAGTAACATCCCCCAAACAACTAGATCCCCAAGTTGGTTTTGTCATGACTAGGTCATGAAAAAAGCATAGGAAGAGCTTAAGATCATGTGAGCTTGGATGAGAAGGAGAAAACCCAAGTGGTCTGCATATAGCAGTTTTCAGGTACCTAGCCTAGGTTTGCACTTTAGGGCCTCACCTTGAACCCTGACCCCACCATAGTATCCCTAACCCATTAGGGGTCTCCTTGGAGCACTAGGGACTCATTGGGGTCAACCAAAGAGGCCAAATTGACCAATGTCAACCCTAACCCTAAATTGGTCAAAATAACTCAATTAGGGCCAATTGGCCCCCACCAAGCCAAAATGATCCTGCCCCTACCCTTATAGAGATACTAGGGACCTAATGGACCAAAAAGCCTTATCATGGGACCTCCAATTTGGCCAATTTTACCAATGTCAACTCTAGCCCTAATTTGGTCAATAATGCCCTATTAAGGGGCAATTCACCCTCACCTAGACAAATTGACTCCACCTAAACCTTCCTAACCCATAAGAGAGTCCAATGAGCCACTACCCACCCATTGTGGTCAACCCAAGTGGTCAATTTGACCAAAGTCAACATTAGCCTAATTTTAGGTCAAAATGACCTACTTTACCCAAATTGAACCGAATCCACTTGAGCTAGACCCAATTGATGTGCTCCACCACCTCATGGGGATTGAATGCTGCTGAGTTGGCCATCCAATTTGATGAGAGTCGGCCAGGAGAAAGAGCCCAATTTGGAAGAGAGAGAAAGAGAGGGGAGTTATTGGGGAGGAAGATGAAACCCACAAACTGAGCATTTGATGGCTCCATTCATCTCCCCTTCAGGAGAGGAGAAGTTTTCAGCTTCTTCCCGACTTAATTGATGGCCAATTCAGCGCCCCCCCCCCCCCCCCCCCCCCCCCCCCCCCCCGCCCCCCCCCCCCCCCCCCCACACACACACCAAGTGTAACCGAAATCTCCACTTATGGCCATCAATGGCAATTGATGCCATAGCTCCTCATCTCCCCCAATTGACCTCCTTAACACCATCAGAGGTCGGAAAGGAGTGAAACCCCCTCTTCCCCGAATAAATCGAGAACCAGAAGCTAGGATTGACATGGCGCCGAAATCTCCACCTCCAGCAATGGCGACTCATTTCGAGCCCTCTTTCCCCTCCCTGAAACCCCTACTCCGGCCACCACCGGCCGGCAAGGGACCTCCTATCGCCAGCCACCACCTCAACGGAGGTGGTGGTGGCACTTGCCGGTCGGGAAGAGGTGAGGGTGGCCGGGAAATCATCCCGCAAAATTGCCCAGGATGAGTTGTCGCGCGTCGTCCATTGATTTGGGACGATGACTGAGAGCCGTTGGATCTGCCACAATCAGCTATCCGCAGATTTAATTAGTTATGTTATATAAACATTTCATTTTTTTCGATGCAGTATTTTCTTTTAATTATTAAAAATACTATACTACCTTGTATGAAAAGTGCCCAACATAAACTTTGTAGCCCTTGGTGTGTAGATTAAATGAAAATTTGTTTCAGGCAAAAAGGGGCACTGTAGCCCCTGTAGAGCTATTTTGGAAGGACTGGTCCCTAGGGTAGGGCAGTCACCATTATTTGAATAACTTTTGATTGGGTCATGGGATTGACTTGGAAATTGAAACCTAGGCTACTTGTATCAACCCCCACATCATATCAAAAGATGGGATTTTTAGGATAACATTTTTCTAAGGTTTTTGTAATAATTTCATAATTCAAATGTTAATTAATTAATGGGTCTAATGACCCCTAAACCCCTCAAAATTTTGGTGGGTGCTCCTTAGGGTTATTATATGACCTTGGTTAAAATTTCATCTCAATTGGGACTGATTTTGTTGGGAAATTGGCTAACCCAAGTTGGGTTAAATAGGTCAAAATTAGGGTATGTTGTTCATCTTGGTGTATTGTGGTCAGAACTCATCACTATGATGTGAAACCTTGGACACTAGTCTAGGATCACCTACAACACCCCCATGAGTGATTTGGGCTGGTGTGGAGGTGGATATGCCATAGGACCCTAGCTTTATCCCTATGGGTGCATATAGAGCCTTGTGAAGGTCATGTGGTCAAAGTCCTAGAATGGTCATGGGACTTAGTAGATATGTTCATGGCGTGTAATAATGCCCTAGGGAATTTTGAGAGAAGTTTAGGAGTATTTATTCCCCCTAAATTAGATTATAACCCCTTTAGGGCTTTTTCTTGTAAAGGAAATTTACATGCTCAAATGGCCTTGGATGATGGTGAAACCTTGGTAGTGCCTTTAATACCACATGAAATGTAAGACCCTTTTTTTCAAACCCGGGGTCTTAGGCCCAGAACCGCCGCTTTGCGGTGACACCCTAGCTCGGGAAGGTTTCACCACAAAACGGCGATGCTGCCGGCCAAATCGATCTCAAAGAAGCAAGAACAAAGAAACTAAAATAAGAGCCAAGTCCACATCACATAGAAAAGTAAAACATCTAAAAAGAGATGTCCACATAAACATAACTGAAATAAAAGGAGATAACAAGGGCTCCTGCCCGATACATCAAATCCTCACTACAATTTCACTCGCGGAAGCAAATCAACAAGAACTAAAAGACACTCAAGGATCCTGTCATCGGTGCTCCCGTGTTAGACTGCCCCGCCTCCATCTGCACCGGCCTCTGGTGCTGCTCCATCACTGCGGTCTCTTAAAATGATAAGGTCCACCGATCGTTAGTCAAAAAGACTAAGCCAATCCCCCACAACTCCCCCGGTGACTCCTAGGCACCGAGCGGGAAGGACGAAGCGGAGGACAACAAGGGGTATAATCAAAAAGCAGGTGACAGTGGCATAATATACAGGAAATGTTCTACACTACACATGTGTTTATAGATAATCGAAGCAGTAAAAAGTAAGTAGGTGCAATAAGTAACGACATGTATATAATAGAAAAGTAACCATTGATTTATAGGAATGCCCATACAAACCTATAGACCAAGGGGTCGTTTAGCAAGGCCTATCATATAAGAAGTCCCATAACCGACTTATACAATAGGGGTAGGGGTTGAAATGCAATCTTTATGCAATGACATGCAAGGTATGCAGTTTATGCTATGTTCACACAAGTGAAACTCACACACTTCGACTCTATGCGCACAAACCTTTAGTTCCCCCTTTTGGAGCTAGCAAGACTCCCAGGATACTCCCGTAGTGGCCTCGCCCACCTCTAGGTTGGTATATTCACTACCTAACCTAGACCTATCGTATGCCTCAACGTAAAACTGCGGAGCTTCTGCGTACTCTTACTGGCTGGACCACCAGACTTTTATGGCTAAGTGCAAATTCCACACTTGCCGAGCCCAAGTATCAACGTCGGTGCAATGCCCGTCGACACTAAGGACCCACCACCTTATGCACATGCATTATCACAAACTATCTACAATCTTCAAACCATAAACCACCTAGGCTTAACTTGCCCGACCAAGATCCAATCTGAGTCACAAACTCATCGGATCAATAATCCGCACCAACCACCACCAAGCCTACAACTCGGGGTACCTAACCAACTAAACTTTCGTGACCTCGGCGTGTGGGTGAGTGTGTTATTAATTAATCTTGAGCAACACCTTACTCCTACGACTTATGGTTAATCTTGGACTTCCCGAGGGTTACCCTGTAATGGGCTCACTACGGTACTAGGAGCTATAATGGGATGACACCCCAAGGGTCCCTTTCTCAAGACACTTACTGTTGTTGGTATCTACCCTTAAGAACTTCCCTCTTACCCTTTCTCTTGAGTTAGACCTAAGTGATTTATGACACACCAGGGAAAGACGATCTTTCGTCAATCCCTAGCACAACCTTACCCTTAACCCATCAAGTGTACTCTCATCACAAACACTTCTTTGGATGGACTTCTAACTATTCAACCCACCCATGTGCACCATCTCCACAACATTTCCACCTAGTAGGCCACTAAATACCTAGGTTTCACAATTTTACTAAACGCAGACCAAACTAACTATATGAAGCTTATAAATAGAGGTACTCCAAATATTTATCCAACTGACTCAAGATATTTACTGGAGGTCTATCATGATGTTATAAGACTAAATCCAGAGAATCATATTTTTCCTTAATGATTTATCATTTATTTTAATTTCTCCAAACATCTGCCAAGTATGAAAATGAACATGAAGTGTAAGGAATTCTTATGATATGGCTCTCCAAAAATTATGGTAAATCAATGGTGAACAAAATAACAGCAAATAAAACATATCATATTTTTACAGTAAGAAATTGTCCTCTATTTTTATTATTTATCATCTATCCAAAATTGTAGGTTTATGAAAGAACCACCAAAAATATCTACACCAAAATTATGGGAAAAATACCAAGCTCTTATGTTCATCAGAAAAGTCTACTGACTAAATTTTAGGGTTTATGGAAATCATTTTCTCACTTAAATAAATACTTTAAGAAAACCTCAAATAAGATATGTTGTGAAGTAGCCTACTGATTTAAGTCTCCAAAAATTATATAAGAAATCACAGAGCTTCCTAATAATCAGAAATGCCCTATCACCTGTTTGGACAATTTAACAAAGAGTATTGGACCCTCAATTATTTTTCTTAAGCCTAAGACAAAATAGGTGCCTTGTGAATAAAGTACTAATTAAATCATTTAAATAAATGCACAAAATTTACCAGAGATCCAAATCATGATTATAAAGGCACTAACAAGGTTTCATCTCCATCCAAGACATTTTGAGCATGTAAATAATTCTTATAAGAAAATTTCCCAAAGGGGTTATGTCCTAATTTAGGGGGGAATAAACTCTCCTAAAATTGTCTCAAAATTCCCTAGGACATAATTACACCCCATGAACATATCTCCTAAGTTCCATGACCATTCTATAGCTTTTGACTACATGTCCTTCACAAGGTTCTAAATGAACCCCTAGGGACAAAACTAGGGTTCTAAGGCTTAACCACCTCTTCACCACCTCATCTCACTCGAAGGTGTTTTAGGTGATCCTAAACCAGTGGACAAGGTTTCACCTCATGGTGGGGAGATTTGACCACAATATCCCAGAATAAACACCATGCCCTAACTTTGATCCAATTTGCCCTAACTTGGGTTGACAGATTACCCAACAAAAACAGTCCCCCATTGGGCTGAGATTTTTACCAAGGTCATAACATAACCCTAAGGAGCACCCACCAATATTTGGAGGGCATTGGGGGTCATTTGACCCACTAATTAATTAATATATGATTTATGAAATTATCTCAAAGACCTTAGAAAAAACTTCTCCTAAAAATCCCATCTTTTAGTATGTTGTGTGGGTGTATATAAATAGCCTAGGTTTTAAATATCAAGTCCATAGCATCTACCCATAAAAAGATATACAGGAAAGAGTGACTGCCCTACCCTAGGGACCAGTCCCACCATTTTGGCTCTACAAGGAGCTACGGTACTCCTTTTGGGTCGAAACAAATTTTGAATTAAAGTACACACCTAGGATTACAACTTTGGTGTTGGGCACTTTTTCATCAAAGGTAGTCTGGTATTTTTAATAATTAAAATGAAACACTACTTATTATGTGACAGAAAACAATATAATCATTCAATTATATTACTGACTCTGCGTTCGACAAAATATTTACTGTGCTCGACGAATACTGAACACATCTGCGTTTGACGTAAACTGAACACATCTATGCTCGACGAAAACTAACTGCGCTCGACGAAGATAGAATAAATCTGCGTTCGATGAAAACTAACTGCACTCGACGAAGACAGAATAAATCTGCGTTCGACGAAAACTAAACACATCTGCGTTCGATGAAAACTAAACACATCTGAGCTCGACAAAAACTAACTGCGCTCGACGAAAGCAGAACAGCTCTGCGTTCGACGAAACTACCCTCGACGAAATGAATTCCGTTCGACGAACTCCATATTTAGTTCGTCGAACTCAACTATCAGATCAACGAAGTCTAAGATGCGATCGACGAATCAGTTCCGTTCGATGAACTCAGGATTCCATTCGATGAACTTCAACAATCTTATCGACGAATTAAATGAAATAAACGCAAACATTGAAAACAGATCTGATGGCTCTCAGTTATCATCTCCGAGGAATGGACGGCGCGCGACAGCCCGACCTAGGCTTCTTTACGGTGTGAATTCCCGGCCACTTGTACCTCTTCCCGGCCAGCCAATGCCACCGCCACCTCCATTGAGGCGATGGCCGGCAATAGGGGTGGTTGGCCGGCCGGAGGTGGTCGGATCGGGATTTTAGAGGAGGGAAAAAGAACTCGAAATGAGCCCTTTTTGGAAGCACAATCCGAGCCCTATTGAGCACAGATCCAGCCCCAAAATTAAGAAAAGATCTAGCACTAACGGAGGGGAGGCAGATCGAACCTGTGTGGGGGCTTGGCTACGTGAATTTCGACGAGTCGCCATTGATGGTGCTGGAGCTTTTGGTGTCATGCCTATCTAGGGTTCCTCTGCACGATTCTCACTGGAAGGTTGGGGGTTCTCTTCCTCTCAGAGCACTGAAGGAAAAGGGGGTTTCAATCGAGCTTGGATGGCTTTATTCCTGGAAGCCATTAATGGCCATTACCCAGATTTCGGTTACGTCTAATTTTCCTTTAATTCCGGCCCTCTGGTCATAGAAAACTCTAGAATTCATTTGTAACTGATGGGGAAAGGTAAATGCTCATGAATTGGGGAGGGATTGAAGGATAAATTGCATTTAATCTCCATTAATGCTCTCTTTCTCTTTCCGATTTGGGGAAAACTTCCAATTTCTCTCTCCTAATCACCAATTACAGAATTTAAGTGGCAATTTCAGTAATCAGCAGGCCCACTAGATGGTGGATCTCTTTAGTTGGGCCTAGCCCAAATGGATTGGGCTAGATTAGGTTAAATTAGGGTAATTTGACCTAAATTAAGCTTGAGTTGACTTTGGTCAAACTGACCAATTGGGTGGACCCCAAAGGGTGACTTGGGCTCCATTGGCTTCACTCAAGGGTTATGGAGGTATAGGTGGAGTCAATTTGCCAAGGTGAGGGTGAATTGCCCCTTATTAGGGCAGTTTGACCAAATTAGGGTTAAGGTTGACTTTAGTCAAATTGGCCTCTTAGGTTGACCCTAATGTTGAAAATGTTGAAGTGTTAGTTTATGGAAGTTGGCGGTCTGGGGGGGGGGGGGAGGTCACGCGGTCTAGCAAACCGCGCGGTCTGGCAAACCGCGCGGTCTTGCGGCCTCCATCTGCGGTCTGATCTCTTCGGTCTAGCCGCAGGTCTATTCGGCGTGACCGTCGTTCTTCTATCCAAGGCTGCTGAAGTGAGGCCGCGCGGTCTGGTTCTGTGACCGCGTGGCATGTTGTTACTTCAGGACTATGTCGGTCAAGCTGTGACCGCACAGGGTTAGCTCAGGTATCCGGAAGTCCGGTTTGGCGTCTATCTGGGTTCCTGGTTGTGTTCGCCGACTAAGGCTTCTTAGTCGCACGGTCTCTGTTCGCGGCCTCTGGTTGAGGCTGGCAATGCGAATAGGTTGTGTTCACTGTCATTGGCAAACAGGTTGTGTTTGCAGTCTCGATTGGCGAACACTGGTGGTGGGCGGCTTCTTGGAGGAGTGGCGATATCCTTGTCGATGTTGAAGCTGGCGAGCTCACTAAGCAGAATGATCTTTTGCTGATCGCGCGGGTTGACCGATATGGTCGTGCGATCAAGGGTGGTGACCCTATCTCATAGGGTGGTGACTGGATCAGGTCTCACGCCTATAAATAGGAGTCATTGTAGCAGCAAAATTATCGCACCAAGTGTAAGCAGAGCTCGCGGCTAGTTCCTGCTGACTCATTTCTTGTGACCGGGCAGTTTTGCTGATTGAACTTCTTTTGTGCAGCTTCTGCGAATTGTGCAGGCAGCTGTCACCTCTTCTTCTAGGGTGTTCGGGCAGTTTTGATGCTTGCAGTGCGGGTTGCTGGAGTTTGGGAGAATTAGTGGAGGTCGCGGAGTTCTCACTTGGTGTTGTTCTCGTGGGCAGGCAGTTCGGGCTGTCTCGAATTCTAGCCGAGCGAACTCGCAAGTTGGGCGGTCAGGCGGTCTCAGTGAATCAGACTGCTGGTTATCTTTCTTCTTTCAGCATTATATTTTCTCCTGTTTTTTGTGTACTGGCAAAATCATGTCTCGCCATGTATACCTCGCACTGTAATGAAGATTTCTACTAGCATCAATAAAGATTGAAGTTGTTTTCCATGTGCTTCTGGTTGTTGGCTTGAACTTTGAGTTATACAATTCCTACTCACTCTTAGATCTTCGGAAAATTTCACACCTAATGGGTCACTGCTTCTTCAAGGAGACCTCTAATGGGTTAGGGATGCTTTGGTGGAGTCAAGGTTCAAGGTGGGGCCCTAAAGCCCAACCCTAGGCTTGGTATCGGAAAATTACCATTTGTAGACCACTTGGGTTTTCTCCATCTCACCTAAGTTCACAAAGTCTTGGGCTCTTCCTATGGTTTAGTCATGACCTAGTCATGACAAAACCAACTTAGGGGTCTAGCTGTTTGGGGGATGTTACAAATCCCAATACATAAAAATAAAAATTTCTTCCTCGAAATTCAGGTTAAGCCTGTGGGGTTTCTACTGCTAGGAAGATAAAGTAACATCCCGGGAGAATTAAATTATACCTGAAGTGAAGAGCTGCGGGTACTTTTGCTGCATCAAGTCCAGTGGCTCCCAAGTATGCTCTTCCTATCCATGATTCCTCCATAGGACCTTGACCAGCGGAACCTTCTTGCGCCGCAAGACTCGTAACTCTGTGTCGTCTATCTGAACCGGCTCCAGGTGAACTGACCGATCAGTAGCTACTAGCCCCTCTGAAGTAGATATTTGCTGCTCTGGCCGAAGTAGAGCCTTCCTAAGTGAGGAGACATGGAAAACGTCGTGCAGACCCTCCAACTCCGGTGGTAGCTGCAGTCTGTAAGCCAAGGGACCGATCCGCTCCAGGATCCTATAAGGCCCCATATACCTCGGACTGAGCTTCTTCCGCCCGTGAACCCGCGAGACTCCATGCATCAGACGTATCTTCAAGAAAAACTGATCTCCCACCTGGAACTCCACCATACGATGACGCGCATCGTAATACTTGGCCTGCCTGCTCTGGGCCTCTAGCATCCTATCTCGAATCATCCTTACCTGATCCTCCGTGTCCTCCACGAACTCTGAGCCAAGTGCCTTGTGATCCTCATCCTGAATCCAAGACAACGGTGTCCTGCACCTCCGTCCGTATAATGCCTCATAGATTGCCCTGCCTATACTAGCCTGATGACTGTTGTTGTATGAGAATTCGACTAATGGCAACAGTCTCTCCCATGGCTCCCCGCGATCCAGAATGCAAAGACGTAGAAGATCTTCTAGGGTCTGGTTGGTGCGCTCTGTTTGCCCATCCGTATGGGGGTGCAAAGCTGTACTAAAAGTCAACCGGGTGCCTAGGTTGGCCTGCACCGCTCTCCACTCCCTTGACGTAAATCGTCCATCTCGATCTGACATGATCGTCTTAGGCACACCATGATATCTGATAATGCTATTTTTATAGTTATTTCTTATAATATATTATTAATAATTAATTTTATTTTATTTAGTTTTAGTTAATTTATCACTAATTTATCTTCTTTTTGTATTTTCAGGTAATTTGGAATGCCAATAGCAATTTCAAGCTCATAAGAGTAATCAGGAGAATATTTGGAGTATTTCTGCCGAAATCATAAATTACACGCCCTAGGTCACGGGCGTGACCTAGGGCATGACACTTTGTCACGGCCGTGAACCAGCCCCGCGCATTCCAGTTGAAAAAGTCAGCCGCCACGTCAGATTAAAATTACACGCCCTCAATCACAGGCGTGACAGAGGGCGTGACCTAAAATGTCACGGGCGTGACACGCCCGGAATGCATTCAATTCAGCCAGCAATCATTCCCGCCATTTCTAGCTTACACGCCCACGGTCACGGGCGTGACCAAGGCCGTGACTCTTCTGCAACCGCCAGATTAACTCCTGATCGCGGCGTTTCCCGCCGTTTCCAGACCCGTTCAAGACACGCCCTTGGTCACGGGCGTGACCGAGGCCGTGACCCGCCATGCAATTGATTTCTGTCGGTTTCTTTTCCCCAACATCCCGGGCTTTCATGACAGCAATTACGCAGCTTACACGCCCTTGGTCACGGGCGTGACCAAGGGCGTGACTCCCCGATTTGTCATCTATAAAAGGCAGCAATCTCCAGAAGTCAGGGGGTGGGATTTTGGAGTTTACTTTCAGCTTTAGTTTACTAATTTTGTTGTTATAGCTAGTTTCTCCTAAAGTTGTAAGTTTTTATATTATTGCAATTTTAATTCAAGTATTGTTGCTTTCTTAATCATGTCTTTTTCCTCTTCTACTTGTATTCCCATCACTATGATGAGTAGCTAAATTTCCTTTAGCACTTGGTCATGATGAACTTTGGAATAAAATAAAATATGTTTTGAATCTTTCTAATTAGCAAACTCTCGTATTGTTTATTTTCAATTTTTCTTTGAATTACTTTGTTTTGATTTCATATGTCCGGAATATGACTTTCAATCTAAGATTCGTTTGCTAGTGATCGAGAGATCCATGCGAACGAGGAGATCACTCAAAGATAAAAAGAGTTGCATGCATTCCTCGAGAGAGGGTGACCCAAATCTTTCGGATTGGAGTCAAATCCAATAGTGGGGTTCATCGTTTAAAGCAAGCTTAGGGGGTTTCGACTGGCCGAGGGGTCTTAATCGATCAACCTAAGGTTAGGTGGTAGTTCTCTCGAGAGAGGCTCTACCATATTTTGGGAACCTCCACGGTCGAAGATATTTCAATAAGAGTTTGCGGTTTCATCTTTTATAAAATTTTATTTTATTCCAAAGGGATTCAAGACCAAGTGCTAATCCTTTTAATCATAATTTTTCTTCGCAGTTAATTTTCTCCAAATCGTTTTTTCCAAAACAAACCCAACTTTCGATCGATAAAATAATAGCTCTTCTTTGTGAGTAGAAGTACTCAACAAGCCCGGAAAAATACGACACTTGATTTTCTAAATCCTATACTATAAAGCGATAGGTACACTTGCCTTATCGATTATACGTGGATAATATTCTAATTTTGCGCAGCGCGAATTTATCTCATCAAGTTTTTCGCGCCGTTGCTGGGGATTTATTGTTGATATTTTGAAAGCTTAGTTCTATTAATTTCATAGTTTTTTTTTCTTTCTCTCTTTTCTATGTTTTTCTTTTTGGTGTATGACCCGAAGGAATCCGTCTGATCTTCTTGAATTGGATCCGGAAATCGAGCAAACCATTCGGCGACGCTTAAGATTCCAACGACCAAGTTCTCAAGATCCGATTAAGGAATCCGTAGGTGACACTTCCTTTCCAAATACTCTTTCTTCTTCATCTTCTTTTTCTTCTCCCTCCTTTTCTACCTCTTCTAATATGGGTGATCCAAATCCGAATGAGGTCGCGCAACGGACTATGTCCTATTATGCCCGGCCTAATCTGGAGGATACCACTTCTAGTATTGTTCGACCTACTATAGCGAACAATAATTTTGAATTAAAGCCGTGCATCATTCAAATGGTACAACAATATGTACAATTTGATGGGCTTCAAGATGACGATCCCAACGCGCATATTTTTAGTTTTCTAGAAATATGCGATACTTTCAAAATTAACGGGGTATCCGATGACGCAATAAGGCTTCAGATTTTTCCTTTCTCCTTGCGCAATAAAGCTAAGCAGTGGCTCAGTTCTCTTCCAAGAGGATCTATCACCACATGGGCCCAAATGACGGAACAATTTCTCACGAAATATTTTTCGCCCGCTAAATCGGCTCAATTGCGTAAGGATATCATTTCTTTCTCCCAAGTTGAAACGGAAAAGCTTTATGATACTTGGGAGCGGTTTAAGGAATATTTGCGCCGATGCCCCCATCATGCAATCCCCGATTGGTTGCAAATTCAGACATTCTATAACAGCCTAAATTCCCAAACGCGTCAAATGATTGACGCCGCCGCCGGTGGTACCTTGAATAACAAAACACCGGCAGGCGTGCAAGAGCTTTTAGAGAGTATGGCCATGAATACGTATCAATGGAGTACACCTCGGTCGCGCCCAAATAAACCGGCCGGGATATATGAAGTTGATACGATTTCAAATTTATCTGTCCAGGTTGAGCTTTTAAATAGAAAAATAGAAGAGATGACTGCTTCCTCTTCTACACCTACCTGGGGATCCCCCTCCACCATTGCCGAACATGTGGATTACATGGGTAATCCGAATCGGCCAACCTTTAATTCGGGAAACACTCATTATGGTAACACAGATCACCCAGGTTTTAGGAATCACCCCAATTTCTCTTGGAGTAATCCAGGGAATGCGGCACAACCCCCAAACACAATTCCACCTGGTTTTCCTCCACCACTAGCTCCAAAAGCTCCCACTATTGAGGAAGTGTTCACCAAATATGCAGCAACTAACGACGCAAATATCCGGAATCTTACCGGATCTGTTCGCAATTTGGAGAATCAAATTGGGCAAATTGCAAAGATGCTTTCCGATCGACAACAGGGAGCACTACCGGGCAATACGGAGCCCAACCCAAAGGAGCAGGCAAAGGCTATCACGTTACGAAACGGGAAGGAGGTAACTACTCTTGCGAAATTGGTTGAACCAGAGGTAACCATTTCTCCATCTTCTCCTCCTCCTCAAATTATAACGCAAAATAAAATTAAAGAATTCCAACCGCCACTTCCCTATCCGTCTAAATTAAAAAAGGATCGGATGGATGAGCATTACGGAAAATTTTTAGACATGCTTAAACAAATTCATATTAATCTACCGTTTTGCGAAGCCATCGCACAAATGTCGAAGTATGCTAAATATCTCAAGGATCTTTTATCCAATAAAAAGAAACTTGAGGATATTTCTACTGTTCAATTGAACGCGGAGTGCTCGGCAGTTTTACTTAATAAATTGCCTAAGAAATTAACCGATCCGGGTAGTTTCTCAATTCCTTGTTTATTTGGCGATTTCTTAGTAAAACATGCGTTGGCCGATCTAGGCGCCTCTATAAATTTGATGCCTTATTCTCTTTTCCAAAAATTGGGTTTAGGAGAGCCTAATCCTACGAGAATGAGCATCCAATTGGCGGATCGATCCATAAAATACACAATGGGTATTATCGAGGATGTGCTTGTCAAGGTTGATAAATTTATCTTTCTGGTAGATTTTGTCATCCTTGACATCGAAGAGGACGCCGAGGTACCACTCATTCTCGGTCGCCCTTTCCTTGCCACCTCGCGTGCCATAATTGATGTTAGTAACGGTAAACTTCTCCTTAGAGTCGGAGATGAGGAAGTTACCTTTACCATTAATTCTTCTATGAAAAATACGCTCTCAAATGACGACTCTTGTTTCTTCTTGGAGGCTTCACCTGATGAAGACTCCGTTTTATTTTCTGAATATATTTCACCGTCATCTTTTTATGATGAAGACTTTGAAAATCACGATCTTATTTCTCATGAAATTATTGACGGCTCGATCACTCACGCACCTATTTTTGAAATTTTAGAATTAGGTAGTGATCGTTTAAAAACTTCTTATGAAGAACCTCCCGTGCTAGAATTAAAACAATTGCCTGATCATTTAGAATATTTATTTTTAGCGGAGGATTCCAAGCTTCCTGTAATTGTGTCGGCGTTTCTGTCCGATGAAGAAAAATTAAAATTATTAAATGTTTTAAAACTTCATCGTCGCGCAATTGCGTGGAAAATTTCGGATTTAAAAGGGATTAATCCCTCCTTTTGTACGCATAAAATTTTATTAGAAGAAAATTCACGAAAATCTATTCAACCTCAACGCCGCCTAAATCCTAATATGAAGGAGGTAGTTAAGGCGGAGGTAATCAAATTATTAGATGCAGGCATCATCTATCGGATTTCGGATAGCTCTTGGGTAAGTCCGGTCCAAGTGGTGCCAAAGAAAGCAGGATTAACGGTAGTGCCAAACGATAAAAATGAATTAATCCCAACTAGAACCATTACCGGATGGCGGGTTTGTATTGATTATCGTAAATTATATGATGCGACCCGTAAGGATCATTTTCCTTTGCCGTTCATCGACCAAATCCTTGAACGATTATCCAGACACTCATTTTATTGTTTTCTTGACGGTCTCTCGGGATATTTTCAAATCCCAATTGCGCCCGAGGACCAAGAGAAAACAACCTTCACTTGTCCGTTTGGCACCTTCGCCTATTGTAGGATGTCATTTGGGTTATGCAATGCGCCGGCTACGTTCCAAAGGTGTATGCTAGCAATTTTTGACGAACTAGTGGAGGATATTATGGAAGTTTTTATGGATGATTTCTCCGTTTTTGGAGATTCATTTGATTTGTGTTTGACTAACCTTTCCCGTGTTCTCCAAAGATGTGAGGACACAAATTTAGTGTTAAATTGGGAGAAGTGCCATTTTATGGTACGGGAAGGTTTAGTTTTAGGACAAAAAATATCTAGTAAGGGTATAGAGGTAGATAAAGCTAAAATTGAAACTATAGAAAAATTACCTCCCCCTTCAAATATTAAGGCCGTACGTAGTTTTCTTGGGCATGCCGGTTTCTATCGCCGGTTTATAAAAGACTTTTCTAAAATAACCAAGCCCCTCACTCACTTATTAGAAAAAGATGCACCTTTTATTTTTGATGAAAATTGTTTGCATTCCTTTTCTATTATTAAAGAAAAATTAATAAACGCTCCGATTATGATAGCTCCCAATTGGTATCTTCCTTTTGAGATTATGTGCGACGCTAGCAGTTTTGCCGTTGGTGCAGTCCTAGGACAACGCATCAATAAAAATTTTCATCCTATTTATTATGCAAGCAAGACACTTACCGACGCACAAGAGAATTACACAACAACCGAGAAAGAGCTTTTAGCCATGATTTTTGCGTTTGATAAATTTCGCTCTTATCTTACTTTATCTAAAGTAATTGTTTTTACTGATCACTCGGCTTTACGTTATTTACTAACCAAAACTGATGCCAAGCCAAGGTTGATTAGGTGGATCTTACTTTTACATGAATTTGATTTGGAGATCCGGGACAAAAGGGGAGCGGAAAATTTGGCGGCGGATCATCTTTCTCGGTTGGAGAATCCCAATTCGGAGGAGCTCATAGAGGAAGAAATTAATGATACTTTTCCCGAGGAATGCCTCCTCATTATTCATAAGGTAATAGATCTCCCCACCCCTTGGTTCGCCGATTTCGCAAACTACCTTGTTGCGAGATTTCTCCCAAAAGATTTTTCCTATCAAGAAAAGAAGAAATTCTTTTCCGATTTGAAAAATTATTTTTGAGAGGATCCGTTCCTTTTTCGAGTTTGTGCGGACCAAGTGGTGCGGAGGTGTGTATCTCATGAGGAGGGCACTCAAATTTTAAAGCATTGCCACGAGGGACCCGTCGGTGGGCATTATAAAGCAAATCGGACGGCGCAGAAGGTACTTGAAGCAGGTTTCTATTGGCCGAGCATCTTCAAAGACGCCCACGCACATGTAAGTCGTTGTGAACAATGCCAACGCTCAGGTAATATCTCTCGCCTTGATGAAATGCCTTTGAAGTCCATTTTGGAAATTGAGGTTTTTGATTTATGGGGGATCGATTTTGTCGGTCCGCTACCAGTTTCTTTTGGAAATCAATATATTTTGGTAGCGGTTGACTACGTATCTAGGTGGGCGGAGGCGCAAGCCCGTCCCACCAATGATGCCCGAGTCGTGACCAAATTTCTCAAAAAACTATTTTCTCGATTTGGAACACCGCGGGCAATAATTAGCGATAGGGGAACTCATTTTTGTAACGCCCAATTCACTAAAGTTTTATCTAAATATGGCGTTACGCATAGGATGGCCACCCCCTATCACCCTCAAACAAGTGGCCAAGTAGAAGTGGTTAACCGGGAATTAAAACGAATTTTAGAAAAAACGGTTTCCACCAATAAGAAGGATTGGTCGCTTAAACTCGATGATGCTTTATGGGCCTATCGGACCGCGTACAAGACCGCCATCGGTTGTACGCCGTATCGATTGGTCTATGGAAAAGCATGTCATTTACCGGTCAAGCTTGAGCATCGCGCTTTTTGGGCGCTTAAATTTCTTAATCTAGATAATAGTGTTTCTTCCGAGCTCCGCAAGATCCAACTTAACGAGCTCGATGAGTGGCGCTCCCTTGCTTATGAAAGTAATAAATTATACAAGGAGCGCACTAAATTTTATCATGATAAGAAACTTAGGAATCCTAAAACTTTTCGACCGGGAGACCAAGTTCTCCTATATAACTCGCGCTTACGACTTTTTCCGGGAAAACTTAAGTCCCGTTGGTCCGGCCCCTTTATCGTCAAAGAGGTTTGGCCCTACGGGACCGTTTCAATAACACATCCTGAAAAAGGTGAATTTAAAGTGAATGGGCACCGGTTGAAATTATTTTTCACCGGCGATAATTTTCATGAGCACCGGGAGGAAATTCTCCTTCCGAACACCTAAATCGGCGTGCCACCATGGTCGAGCTCAACGACCGTAACCAAAGCGCTCTTGGGAGGCAACCCATGTTTTATTTTATTTTATTTTCTGTTTAAAAAAAATTCTAAGTATTTTTATTCTTGTTTTAAAAAAAAATTTATAAAAAAAATGAAAAAAAAAACATAAAAAAAAGATTAAAAAAAATGTTATTATTCCTTTTTTTGAGGTTTTTGCAGGTTTGGAGGAGATTTGTGAGATAACGATCACTCGCATATACGCATGAAACCCCGCTCTCCAAGTCGGTACTTTATTTTTAGTATTTTTCTTTTTATTTTATTACCTTGATTTTGTTTTTATTTTGTTTTCTTTTTTAAAAAAAGATTAAAAAAATTACAAAACCAAACCAAAAACATAAAAAAAGGGGGTTTCTGGAAAAAAATTCTTAGTCACGGCCTCAGTCACGGCCGTGACCAGGGCGTGGCGCGTTACGATTCATTTTCCTAGCGAATCTCTCGACGAGTTGCACTCCATTTCGTCTTCCGTATTAGTCACGGGTGTGACCAACCCTGGTCACGGGCGTGACATTAGCGGAAGAACATTTTCGCCCAAACTGGGCACTCACGGGCACAACATGACATGTCACGCCCGTGACAACTCAAGTCACGCCCGTGACATTTGAAGGTCACGGCCGTGACTCATCCAGCTGCATATTACCACACCGCGCCTGGTCAAAGATTCCCTTTGACTGTCACGCCCGTGACAGTCAAGTCACGCCCATGGTCACGGGCGTGACCTTGACCGATGACACCTCGGGAACCGCTTTTTGACTGACCAGCATTGGATTCTCTGGCCGGTCCTGCTTTTCCAGTTACACGCCCTCGGTCACGGGCGTGACCAAGGGCGTGACATGCTAAAATTTTGCTTTTTGACTGGTCAAACTCGGATTCCTCCCTCACTCCAGATTTCACGTGTCGCCCCTTACACGCCCTCGGTCACGGGCGTGACCGAGGGCGTGACACATGAATTTTTCCCTATTTAAGTGCCCCTTCCCCCTCTCTTTTCTCCACACCTTGTCCCCCATCTCTCCATTCTTTTCTCTCATCTTTGGCTGATTAATTCATTTCTTCCTTCCAAATGGCCTGCCGCCGCCGCAATCACGCCATTGGCGAGTCCTCCTCTTCACTCCCCGATGAAACTTTTGATGCGGAGGCTATGCTCAATTTTTCCCATCCCACTCATCAAGACCGGAGTACCCGCCTCCGTGGGAAAGAATTTGGCGTTTTCCGCGTCATTGATTGGCACGTTCTCACCACTCTCGGGCAGGCCAGCGCAGTGCGAGATTTACTCACTACTCCGGGGTGGGCTCCTTTCTTCTCCATTTTGGAGCCGGCGTACTACGAGCTGACGGTGGAGATTTTCTCCTCATTTGATTTTCACTGGGCGGGCTTTCGCAAACTCTTCCTTTGCGTCAGTTCAACGTTCTCATGGGCTACAGCGACGAGGCCTTCACCCTTACGGAGGCCTACACCGCTCTCCCCCTTGATTTCCCTCGTGAGTATAACCTTCCCGGATTTTGGGCAGAAATCAGTAACGACCCCAATCCATATTCGCCTAAAAAATCCAAGGGTAGTCATCTCCTCTCCCCCGCCTTACGCTATCTCCACTATCTCCTCACTTTCACACTTTCCACTCGCGGCGATAGCCATGGAGTGGTGACCCGCGCGGACCGATTATATTTATTTAGCATGCACGAACGAGTCCCCCTCAATCTTGGTTCGGCGCTAGCGATGTTTTCTCGGCATCAGGCTAAAAATCGGAGGCTTAGTGCGCTTCATGGCGGTTCGTTTGTTACTTATGTGGTCAAGCGTTTGGGGCTCTAGGATGCACTTCCTCCCAAGTCTCCACTCCAACCACCCGCACCTATCACGTTCCAAAACCTCCGGGCCCTTGGTTTGATGCGCCGGCGTGGCCGCGAGTACGAGGTCGTTCCAGGCGAAGTTGGTGGCGACCCGATCGATATTGATTTCGAAGCTGATTCCGGTGGCGTTGCTCCAGCTCCGCAGTTTTCACAGCCGCTGCAGCAGCACTTTCCCCCTGCGCCCGACTCCTCCACTTATTTCGATCAGCAGTTTGGGCGGCTCCACACCCGTTTGGATCAGATTCAAACAGAGCAGCTGTCCTTGCGCACTCATTTTGACACACATTTTGATACCCTCGAGCAGCGCCATGCTTCCTCTATGGAGCATCTGCAGCGGGAATTTGCTGATCTGTGTGCTTATTATCAGCAGGAGGACGACGACGATGATGCTTAGAGATTTTTATTTTTGGTCGTCTGTATCTTTTATTTTCTGTCCTGCACTTTTGTATTTGTTTTATTATTTTTTTTTATTCCTGCCAAAATATTAAAAATATAAAAAAATGTTTTGCTTTATGTTTTTCTTCAGGATGGCTTGGGTATTGATTTGCTCTTCATTAGGGAAGTTTTCTCTCCTTTACTCGTACTTATTTCTAAAACATTGGGGACACTGCTTTCTTTTAAGTATGGGGGAGGGTATTTCACGCCGGTTTTATTGCAAAGCAACACCCAAAATTTTTATCAAAAAAAAAAAAAAACAAAAAAAAACAAAAAAAAACAAAATTAAAAAAATCTTCAAAAATAAAAAAATATAGTTTTCTTAATTTTTCTATATTTACTTGTTTGCAAAATTCTTAGTAGATTTACTTTTACATAGTGTTGTAGAAAATTTTATATACTTCATTAGATTTTGAATTTTTGAGTAAAATTATTGACTCGTGCAGTGTTCTAGTTGCGCGCACGCGTTAGTAGGATCTCATGTCGATTTAACTATTCAGCATAAAATTAGATTTATGTTTTTCTAACTCCGTAAAAATATTTTTGTTTTACTTTTCCTTTGAAACCGGTAAAATCTAAAAATAATTTAAGTGAGTATGTAGAAGTTTACTAGAGAAATATTACCCAATTTGAACGGAAGGGTAGCCTTTCTCGATGTCTAGAACTTGCCTCCAGCGACTCTCAAGACATTTGCATAAGTTAAATTCATTCGGATGAATATGATATAGGCATTTCATTGGCCCGTTTGACTTTTTGCTCGCGCACCTAACATTTCATCTTTGTTAAGCCCCTTTGAGCCTTTTACATTACTTTTTGTTTCAGCTCCACCAAGCTCTTCACCAAAGCCCAAAAAGCAACCTATCACACACCCAAGTCTGTGCTCGAAAGTAATATTTTGAAAAGATTTTGTGAGAGTTTGTTGTATTTTATTATTTTTGTGGACTTTCTCTTGTCTTTTATAAAAAAGAAATCAATTGAAAAAAAAAACAAAAAAAAAGATTAGAAATTGGCTATGCTCTTACAATGCCATGACTGTTTAGATTATTTTGTGCAAGTTCACTTTTGGTTTGGGTGTGAATAGCCGTTATGTTTATCTTTGTTTTTTTCCACACCAAAACTAACCTAAGCCCACGTTTCAACCTAATTAAGTCCTATTGATTCATACTTATGAGTTAAACTAGTGTCGTGGCGAGAGTGTGAAAGGGCAAGCCTATGGCCATCGTCATTGATGGATTTCTTTGGAGGCTATCCCGAACTTTGATTTTGTGTAATATTGCTCTTAGTGAACACGCTACCCGCTCCCTAAATATCATTTTAGGATTTGCCGGATTTTCAATTTAAAAGTAACAACAATATGTTATAACGCATTTTTGAAAATTATAAGCAAATCTTTATGCTGAATAGGTCTTTCTACTAGAATTTCTACACGCTTAGGCGCAAGACTTCGCATTTTTACTCCTTAGGTTCAAATTTCTTTTCTAGTATTTAAATTTTTCTACTCCTATGAGAAGTTGTTTGCTCGGGACTAACAAACGGGTAAGTATGAGGGTATTTGATAATGCTATTTTTATAGTTATTTCTTATAATATATTATTAATAATTAATTTAATTTTATTTAGTTTTAGTTAATTTATCACTAATTTATCTTCTTTTTGTATTTTCAGGTAATTTGGAATGCCAATAGCAATTTCAAGCTCATAAGAGTAATCAGGAGAATATTTGGAGTATTTCTGCCGAAATCACAAATTACACGCCCTAGGTCACGGGCGTGACCTAGGGCGTGACACTTTGTCACGGCCATGAACCAGCCCCGCGCATTCTAGTTGAAAAAGTCAACCACCACGTCAGATTAAAATTACACGCCCTCAGTCACGGGCGTGACAGAGGGCGTGACCTAAAATGTCAAGGGCGTGACACGCCCGGAATGCATTCAATTCAGCCAGCAATCATTCCAGCCATTTCTAGCTTACACGCCCACGGTCACGGGCGTGACCAAGGCCGTGACTCTTCTGCAACCGCCAGATTAACTCCTGATCGCGGCGTTTCCCGCCGTTTCCAGACCCGTTCAAGACACGCCCTTGGTCACGGGCGTGACCGAGGCCGTGACCCGCAATGCAATTGATTTCTGCCGGTTTCTTTTCCCCAACGTCCCGGGCTTTCATGACAGCAATTACGCAGCTTACACGCCCTTGGTCACGGGCGTGACCAAGGGCGTGACTCCCCGATTTGTCATCTATAAAAGGCAGCAATCTCCAGAAGTCAGGGGGTGGGATTTTGGAGTTTACTTTCAGCTTTAGTTTACTAATTTTGTTGTTATAGCTAGTTTCTCCTAAAGTTGTAAGTTTTTATATTATTGCAATTTTAATTCAAGTATTGTTGCTTTCTTAATCATGTCTTTTTCCTCTTCTACTTGTATTCCCATCAATATGATGAGTAGCTAAATTTCCTTTAGCACTTGGTCATGATGAACTTTGGAATAAAATAAAATATGTTTTGAATCTTTCTAATTAGCAAACTCTCATATTGTTTATTTTCGATTTATCTTTGAATTACTTTGTTTTGATTTCATATGTCCGGAATATGACTTTCAATCTATGATTCGTTTGCTAGTGATCGAGAGATCCATGCGAACGAGGAGATCACTCAAAGATAAAATGAGTTGTATGCATTCCTCGAGAGAGGGTGACACAAATCTTTCGGATTGGAGTCAAATCCAATAGTGGGTTTCATCGCTTAAAGCAAGCTTAGGGGGTTTCGACTGGCCGAGGGGTCTTAATCGATCAACCTAAGGTTAGGTGGTAGTTCTCTCGAGAGAGGCTCTACCATATTTTGGGAACCTCCACGGTCGAAGATATTTCAATAAGAGTTTGCGGTTTCATCTTTTATAAAATTTTATTTTATTCCAAAGGGATTCAAGACCAAGTGCTAATCCTTTTAATCATAATTTTTCTTCGCAGTTTATTTTCTCCAAATCGTTTTTTCCAAAACAAACCCAACTTTCGATCGATAAAATAATAGCTCTTCTTTGTGAGTAGAAGTACTCAACAAGCCCGGAAAAATACTACACTTGATTTTCTAAATCCTATACTATAAAGCGATAGGTACACTTGCCTTATCGAATTATACGTGGATAATATTCTAATTTTGCACAGCGCGAATTTATCTCATCAATATCGAACAAACTGCTCCACAAACCTTCGTACCAAAACACTAACTGGATCGTCCTTCCTGATTGGAATGAACCTGGCCACCTTCATCAATCTGTCTACGATCACGCAAATCGAGTCATTTCCCGCACGAGATCGGGGAAGACTGTGTATAAAGTCCATAGAGATGTCGTCGAACTTCCACTCCGGCACCAGAAGTGGCTGCAATAATCCTGCTGGGTTCCGGCACTCTGCCTTCAAGAGTTGGCAAGACTCGCAGTGGGTCACAAAATAAAAGATGTCTCTCTTCATACTCGGCCAGTACATGGTCCTCTTCAAATCCGTTGCCATCTTGGTGATACCCGGGTGCACGGAATGTCTACTGTAGTGAGCCTCTGTCACAATATCCTCCCAGATCTGACCCCCTGTCGGTATATACACTCGGCCTCTAAAACTCAACAGGCCGTCCTTCAGCGAATAATCTCCAGCTGAGCATGTCTCCAAGGCTCTGAATATCAGCTCCAGCTTGGCATCCTGCCTCTGCCCATCCCTGATGCGGTCTCGAATGTCGTAAGTGTTACCCATCGCCGCTAAGTACTCCTCGTATAGCTCCGGATCATCCTCAGATACTAGGGAGATCTGCATGTCCTCGAACATCCGTACTAACTCCATGGCCATCAACTTGAGCTCTGCTCCTAACATGCTAGCTCTCCTACTCAGTGCGTCTGCTACTACATTCGCCTTCCCTAGGTGGTAATGCATCGTGTACTGGTAGTCTAATAAGAACTCCACCCATCGCCTCTGCCGAATATTCAGCTCCTTCTGCGTATCTACATACTTCAGATTCTGGTGATCTGAGAATATGTCGTAGTGGACACCATAGAGGTAGTGTCGCCAGATCTTTAGAGCAAACACAATTGCTCCCATATCCAAGTCATGCACCGGGTAGTTTCTCTAGTGATTCTTCAACTGGCGGGAGGCGTAAGCTATCACATGCTCGTTCTGCATCAGAACGGCACCCATCCCCTGGTATGACGCATCTGTATACACCTGGAATCCTTCCCTCCCCGACGGAAGGGAAAGGATGGGAGCCGAAGTAAGCCGACCCTTCAGCTCCTTGAAGGCTGCCTCACACTGCGGCATCCATGTAATAGCAGCATCCTTCTTCATCAGGGATGTGAGCGGGAGGGCTATCTGAGAAAACCCCTGAACGAACTTCCGGTAGTAGCCGGCAAGTCCCAAGAAACTCCTCACGTCGGTGGCTGTCTTTAGCGGAGACCAATCCCGTACTGCCTGGATTTTTGCTGGGTCCACTGCCAGGCTAGCTCCACTGATGATGTGGCCTCGGAAGGCCACCTCCTTCAGCCAAAACTGACACTTGATAAACTTCGCATACAAACGATGCTCCTGAAGCTTCTCCAATGTTAGTGCCAAATGGCATGCATGCTCCTCCTCCGTCCTCGAGTAGATGAGGATGTCGTCAATGAACACAATGACAAAGATGTCAAGATAAGGCTTGAACACCCGGTTCATCAGGCTCATAAATGCTGATGGTGCATTTGTGACCCGAACGGCATCACAGTGAACTCATACAATCCGTATCGGCTGCTGAAAGCCATCTTCGGGATATCCTCCTCCTGGATCCTCAGCTGATAATACCCAGACCTCAAATCCAGCTTCGAGAAGGAGTGGGCTCCCTCCAGCTGGTCAAACAGCTCGTCGAGCCTTGGTAATAGGTACGTGTTTTGCATCGTCAGCCTATTCAGAGCTCTGTAATCGATGCACAATCTGAGCATCCCATCCTTCTTCTTCACGAACAACACCGGAGCTCCCCAAGGTGAGGAACTCGGCCTAACGAACCCAGCTTCCACCAGCTCCTGCAGCTGGCTTCGAAACTCCACTAGCTCCTTTGGGGCCATCTGGTAGAGGGCCCTAGATATCGGCTTAGCCCCCGACGCCAATTGGATCTGGAAATCCTTCTCGCGGTGCGGTGGCCGTCCGGGAAGCTTCCCCGGAAAAACATCAGCAAAATCCCGTACGACCGGGATACTTGACACTGAGTCCTTGACTTCAGTCGCCTCGAAGAGCACCTGATATACCTCGTCTCCCTGCAGGTGGGCCTTGACGGCCTGAACTGATGATAAAAAGATACGATAGGCGGATTTAGTACCTTCGAATACTACTTCACCATCTTCATGCTTTAGAACGATCCTCCTTGTCGGTCTGTCAATCTTTGCCTGATTCCTGTACAGCCAACTCATGCTCGGGATCAGGTCGTAGTCTTTCATCTTCAACAGAGTTGCTGGGACCTCGAACAGTCTTCCTCCAATTTCCACCCTCATGTTGCACGTGGCATTTGTTAGAACCTACGATCCATCCGGAAATCGCACCCTCCTGTAATCGCTCTTGAAGTGTTGGACTTGGTCAAGGTCGTCGATAAATTTAGCCGAGACGAACGAGTGCGAGGCACCCGTATCGAACAAGGTAGAAGCGGGTTTGCCGTAAATGTGTACTAAACCTGGGGGTTTTGTTGTTTAGTTCAATGCTAAGGTCAAACTAAAATTACAAGGTATTAACAATTAAAAGAAACGCATCAAAGTACCTGAGATGACCCTTGCTGGGTCCCAGGGCCTTGCCAGGTCTAGGGCGTACACCTCCTCCATGTACTATCTCTGGCCATCGCCCTGAAATCTACAAACTCGTCCACGTCCTCGTCCCCCGAGATGATGGCCCCGTGGTCCTGCATGTAGTGCTGGTGGTGCATTCCTCTGAGGGCAGTTTCTCCTGATGTGGCCGGTCTGGTGGCAGTGGTAGCATTCCGGAGGTGGCCCACCTCCTCCAATCCTCG
This sequence comes from Dactylorhiza incarnata, assembly GCA_033032865.1. Lineage (NCBI taxonomy): Eukaryota > Viridiplantae > Streptophyta > Magnoliopsida > Asparagales > Orchidaceae > Dactylorhiza > Dactylorhiza incarnata. The sequence continues at coordinate 8,379,570 of JAWHQI010000009.1, read as the reverse complement.
ACATCTCCCGCATCTGCAAAGGCTGAGGAGCCAACACTACCGGCTCTCTTTGCACACGTCTCTCCTCCTGGCGGGGTCGGACCTCCGTCCTTCTTTCCCCAGCATCTCGTCCTCTCGGCTGGTCCCTTCTGCCTCCTTGTCCCTGTTCCTCCATCGGCCTCTTTCTCCTACGAACAGCTTACTGGTCTACCTCCAGATTCTTGGCCATCTCCAAGATCTTAGTCATACTGCCGTCGGAGACGAAGAGGAGGGCCTGCCTTAGCTAATCACGAAGGCCCTTGTAGAACCTCTTTGCGTATCCTGCGTCATCCAGCTGATACGATACAGCAAACCGGGATAGGTGGGTAAACTCCCGGTGATACTCGAGAACAATCCTGCTCCCGTGCCTCAACTGCAAAAACCTGTCCTCCAGCTCATCCCTTGCAGACTGCGGCACAAAATGCTCCAGCAGTGCTGCCTTGAAATCATCCCACGAAACATCCGCAGCCTCCAGTCCTGCATAAGCTGTGTCCAGGAACCTCTTCCACCATCTCTTGCTGCCGGGCACTGATTCCCTGCCAGCATCTCCTCCATGATGTCCACCCACTCCTCAGTCCTCACAACGGTCTCTGTCCCGATGTATGATGGTGGGGAGAGACCTCGAAAGATTCTCAGCCAGTTGGCCCTGGGGTTTTGCTGAGGAGCCGGTGCCTGTTATGCCCTGAATGTCTCCACAATGGCAGTCAGTGTCTGTCCCAACTCCGACTGCTGGAACGGGTAGGAGCCGGTGGTGGTGGGATGACTTTTGGAGTCAGTGGAACTCCATGCTGCGGTGTAGGGTTCGTCGCAGGCTACACAAGAAAATTACACTCGTAAGGGACTTAGCTAAAGGACGTTTAGTTATAAGTGGACCTTTTCATGTGATTTCCCTTATGGGCACACCATTACTTCCGCTGCTAGTTTGTCCTCAAACTAAGCTCGCGCGGGGTGGCCCAGGTTTGTGGACTCCTTTTCTTTGGATCAAGGTTTCGCTCTGATACCACTTGTGGACTCCTTTTCTCCAGGATTGTACTTTTTGTAATGTTCTAGGCCCGCCAACACGGGACCCAGCTGGAACGCCGACACCCTCCTAGCCCAGGCCCACCAACACAGGACCCAGCTGGCACTGGAAGGGTTCAGCCTAACCAGATGGTCTGCAGACCATGCACCCCAATCCCTCTCTGTCCCACCACAGGGAAAAGTGGGTTGTTGGAAACCGCAGTCCCCCTTTTGATGAGAATTGAGCCAGTTAAGCGCCAGCGCGTGGGCTTCCCAGGAGGTCACCCATCCCAGAATTGCTGCAGCCCGAGCACGCTTAACTATGGAGTTCTTCCACTTCTCATCACCAATTGAGCTGCAGCTTAACTGGCTCCTGGGTGACCTCCTGGGAAGCAATTCTGGGATGGGTGACCTCCTGGGAAGCCCACGCGCTGCCTCTTAACTGGCTTAATTCTCATCAAAAGGGGGACTGCAGTTTCCAACAACCCACTGTGCCCTGTGGTGGAACAGAGAGGGGTTGGGGTGCATGGTCTGCAGACCATCTGGTTAGGCTGAACCCTTCCGGTTCCAGCTGGGTCCCGTGTTGGTGGTCCTGGGCTGGGAGGGTGCCGGCAGTCCAGCTGGGTCCCGTGTTGGTGGGCCTGGACTGTTACATGAAAGGCCTCTGGTAATTTTTGTGTAATTAATAAAATGATTTAACCAGCACTTCATTCATAAGGCACTTATTTTACCTTAACCTTAAGTAATATAATTGAGGGTTCAATACTCTCTGGAAAAATGTGCAACATGGTGATAGGACATTTCAGGGCACTAGGAAGCTCTATAAATATTTTATATAATTTTGGGAGATTGTTATCAGTAGGATACTTCACAACATGTTCATATTAGGATTTATTTGGAATATTTATTTAGGTGAGAAAATGATTTCCATAAATTGTGAAACTCAGTCAGCAAGACTTTAGGAACATATTGGAGATCTAGTATTTCTTTCATAATTTTTGGAATTATTTAACAATAGGTTCCTTCACAATTTTCCCTAGAAAGGGTTTCTTTGGAATATTCATTTTTGTGATTAATTTACCTTTATAAATTCTAAAATTTGGCCAGTCGACATTTCTGACTAATATGATGGTCTAGTAATTTTTCCATAATTTTTGGATAAGTAATTTTGATGGTTCCTTTATTAACCTCCAACTTTGGATAGATGTTAAATATTATAATTAGAGGACAATTCCTGATTTTAAAATTGTGACATTCTGTACTTATTGTTATTTTGGCATGATAGATTTACCCTAATTTTATGGGGGGCATATCATAAGAATATCTTACACTTCATGTTCATATTCAGGCTTGGCAAATATTGGAGAAATTAAAATAAATGCTAAAATGTTAAGGAAAAATATGAATCTTTGGATTTAGTCTTATAATGTCATGATAGTCCTCCAGTAAAAATCTTGTGTCATGTGGATGAATATTTGGAGTACTTCTACTTATTAGCTTCATATAGTTAGTTTGGTCTGCGTATAGTAAAAATGGGAAACTTGGGTATTTAGGGGCCTACAAAGTGGAAGTTGCATGTAGTTGGTGTACATGGTCAGGATGAAGAGGATGAGGTCATCAAAAAGGGTTTAGGAGATAAGAGTGCTAGGTGAGCTAAGGTCTTCCCCCGAGCGTGTCATAAACCACCTAGTGTTAATACAAGTGAAATGGTAAGAGGCTTAGGCATGTGGGTAGATACCCATAATATTAAATTCCTTGAGAAAGGGAGCCTTGGGGTGTCATCCCAGTATAGTTCCTAGTACCGTAGCGAGCCCCTAACAGGGTAATCCTCGGGAAGTCCAAGGTTAACCATAAATTGTAGGGCTAAGTTGTTATACAAGATTATCTAAGGAATATACTCACTCACACTCCATTGTCACCAGTGCTTTAGTCGGTTTGGTCTTACGAGTGGTAGGATCGGTGGTTGTAGCAATAGACTTATTAGTCTGGTGAGTTGTGACTCAACCATGTTTGTTGTGTCAGACGGGTTAGCCTGAGGAGCTTATGGCTCATAGATAGATGTAAACATGTTTTCATGTGCATAAGGTGGTGGGTCCTTAGTGTTGATGGTCGTTGCACCGACATTAATGCTTGGGCTCGGTAATTGTGGATAACCCTTTACCAAGACAAGTCTGGTGGTCTATCCAGCAAGAGTACGCAGGAGCTCCGCTGTTGTGTTCTTAGCGTTGAGGTGTACGTTAGGTCTAGGTTAGGTAGTGCAAACACCAACCTAGAGGTGGGTGAGGCCCAACCCACCGCTTCCGTTTGCCACTACGGGAGTATCCTGGGAGTTTTGCTAGCTCCAAATACGGGGAACTAAAGGTCTGTGCGCATAGAGTCATAGTGTGTGAGTTGCACTTATCTGAATATAATATTTAACTGCATACCTTGCATGACATAGCATCTACATTGCATTTCAACCCCTACCCCTATAGTATAAGTTGGTTATGGGACTTCTTATACGATAGGCCTTGCTAAACGACCCCTTGGTCTATAGGTTTGTGTGGGCATTCCTATAAATCAACGGATACTTTTCTGTACTTACCTTTATATATTTGCTCTACTTGTTTACTTTACTTGTTCTTACTCTACTTTACTTACTGCTTCAGTTATGATATATATTGCGTAGTGGTAGACATTCCCTGTAGATTATATCCCTGTCACCTGCTATTGTTTACACCCCTTGTTGTCCTCCGCTTCATTCCCCCCGCTCGGTGCCTAGGAGTCACCGGGGCAGGGGTGGGGGATTGGCTTAGTCTTTTGACTAACGGTCGGTGGACCTTATCATTTTAGGGGACCGAGCAGATGCTGCAGCACTAGAGGCCGGTGCAGATAGAGACGGGGCAGTCTAATACGGGAGTACCTTTGGTAGGATCCGTGAGCATCATTTATCTTTAGTATTTTATGCTTCCGCGAGAGAAAATGTAGTGAGGAATTGATGTACATGGCATGAGCCCTTTAATTTTTCTCGTACCTTTCTATTCAGCCATTTGATGTGGACATCTTTTTATGATGATTTTACTTTTATGTGATATGGACTTGGCTTCTATAAGTCTGCTTAAGCTTTACTTCTTTGTGATCGATAAGGCCGGCAGGATCGGCGTTTTGTAGTGGTGACCTTCCCGAGTGAGGGTTTCACCGCAAGGCGGCGGTTCTGGGCATAAGACCCGGGTTTTCAGGAAAAAAGGGATCTTACATGCATTCTAGGCGCTTAAATTATTAAACCTTGATTCTACTGTTGCAGCTGAGTACCGTAGGTTTCAATTAAATGAACTTGATGAGTGGCGCGCGAATGCGTACGAGAGCAAAAAGTTTTATAAGGAGTGAACAAAGTTCTACCATGATATAAATACAAAATTTCCAAAAACTTTTTTGCGGGCGATCTCGTCCTACTTTATAACTCTCATCTTCGCCTTTTTCTGGAAAAATTGAAATTTTGGCGGTCTCGCCCCTTTATCATAAAAGTGGTTTGGTCATATGGGACAGTTCTCATCTCCCACCTAGAAAAAGGCTCCTTCAAAGTAAATGAGCACCGACTTAAGTTGTATCTTCCAGGAGAAATGTCGAATGAGAAGAGTGAATTACTTATTCTTTCCCCTATAAATAAATCGCATATGGCAGGCACCCCAATGTTATCCTTTTGTTACTTTTTGTTTTTGTTTCCTTTGTTTTAACGTGTTTTGCAAGTACCCATCCAGACCCCCCCCCCCCCCCATTCCATTTCACAATCAGGGACGCCCTTTTTCCTCCTCTTCTTCCTTCTCTTTTATCTTGTATTCTTCTTTTTAGCTTGCACTTTGTTTTCCTGTTTTCATTTTCTTCTTGCTTCATACTTATTTTAAACATTTGGGACATTGTTTAACTTTAAGTATGGGGGTGTAGTGCAGTTTCTTAAGTTAGAAAATCTTCAAAAAAATATTTTTCTTCTATATTCTTTTTTTCAAGCACTTACAAAAAAAATTTCAAAATATTTTTGAAAACAAAAAAAAATAGAAAATCAAAAATCTAATTTCTTAGAAAGGGATATTTGAGATTTCATCCCATCATATCTCCTAGTACCAAAGATAGCCCTTCACGTGGTATACCTCCGGAAGTCTAGGAGTTACCAAAAAAATTAGGATTAAACCTAGTTTCTTTTATTATTATTATTAAAATTCCAAGAAAAGATAATATCTAAAATTTAATAAAAAATTAAAAACTTAGAATAAAAACCAAAAATTTTATAAAACCCCCACTTGTTGTTTTTGTTATTTCTTAGAAATCTATTTTCAGAATGCTTGTAAACATTTTTATGTTTTTAATTGGCTAAAATTTTGTTTTAGCATAGTTTGTTAGATTTAAATTTTAGGTAATTTAGTTATAAGAATCATTTTATGATTTTAATTTGATTAGAGAATCTTTTTAACATGACTTCTCTTTTTAGTTTAAATGCCTTCGTTTTGTAGTAGATTTGCTAAACATCCTTAGACTTCAATTATATTTTCTTTTAGTTTCTTAGATCTTAGGAAATTTCAATCTACTAGAATTTGCTCTCAAAATAATTTAATTTATAAGCTAGAAATATTTCTCTACCCTACCCTTTTGTTGGCATTAAAAAAACTATTAAAAGATCATATGTCATGGGAATAAGAGGATAAAATTCATTATTCCCTAAACATATGCACCCAAAATCATTTAAAAGACTATATATCATGGAGTAAGAGGACAAAATTCATTACGCCTAAACATATACATTTTGGGTTTTTATTAGAAGAGAATTTTAAAAGATTATATGACATGGAAAATGAGAGGATAAAATTCATCATTTTCCCAAACATATACAAATAAAAAAAATTGAGTGAGGTGAGAGGATAAAATCCATCACCTCCAATCCAAAATCTCTTCATATGCCTAAATTTGTGATTCCCTTAACCAATATCATTGATCTAAATTTAAATTAAGTTATGGAGAGAGCAATATTTAGTAGGTTATCTTTTCCTTAAGTTTCTTTTGAGTTAGAGTTCTTATAATTTCAATCTAATCTGGTTTGATATTTTTTACAATTTTGTTAGTTAATTTGTTATCTTGAGAAGTCCTTAGGTAAGCATTTTTTCTATTTTCAAATTATCATCATAATTTAAGACTTTATTCGTCCTAGAATTTATTTTTAACTTACTTTTGCTCTAATGAAATTTTAGTTTAATTAGAAATTATATTAATGAATAATAACATATTTCTCATACTTTTGCTCTGGAATAGCAAAAGCTCAAGTATATTTGATAAGTTGTTTTTATATGAAATTTTAGTATAGACTTTAGTATTTATTTAATATGAATTTTGCTTATTTTTGTCAATTTTAGTTTATAAATAGTTTTTTTGTATAATCTAGATCTAATTTAGTTATATTTCTATTTTTGCAGGTTTTTAGGACATTTTGGGTCAAAATGCCTATCACACCCTCGACCACACCCATGACCGAGGGCATGTCTTTTTAACTCAGGTCCAGTGCTGCTACCCCGTAATTTGAGCTCATCTCCTAGAAATGTCCATGGTCATGCCCGTGTTCTAGTAGTCACTCTTGATGAATTAAATTAAGAGATTATTCGCTGCAGGAAAAGCTTTTGTTGATGAAGATAGAATTCGGCAGGCGCTTTAGAGGCATCTCGCGAGTACTCCTACTTCGAGAAACTAACAATTATCCTACTTCGATGAATAGAAGTAATGGTCTTTTCTTCTTTCGGAATATCAACGATTACGCCGCGGCGGCGGTGCCGAAAACTTTTTAAAAAAAATATGAAATTGGAGAGGAAAAGCTTCCTGCGGAGTTTTTGTATCGTTTATCCAAACTAATCATTCGATAAAAACAAGTATACCTTATCGCGTATAGTATAGGATATTTTTAGAAAATTATCAAGGTCGTATTTAGATCCGGGTCTGTCGAGTACTTCTACTTTGAGAAAACGAGCTATTATTCTATCGATGGATTGTGTGACTTAAAGAAATTGAAATGACATAATTGAAAGACAGAATTGAAATTACAGAAAATGAAAGACAAAATAATTAAAACAGGAAATGAAATTGCATAATGAAAGACGGAAGTGCAATCTCTACCCAAATAGGTAGAGGGGAAATAATTGCGTGAGCGAGTTCTACCCAAACAGGTAGACAGGAAATAAATGCGTGAGCGAGTTATACCCAAATGGGTAGACGGGAAATAAATGCGTGACAATAATGAAAACTAAGCTACAAAATTGAAATGCATAAACTATTAATAAAACTAAAACAAAACAGAAATAAATGAAAACATAAACTAAACGAAAACATACAATGAAAAAAAATAGAAAATGACGAAGACGAAAAATAACAAAAGTGGAAAATTTATCTCCTACACGCACACACTCTACGATAATTTAAATGACTGATTTTAAAGAAAGTGGAAAATTTATCTCCTACACCAGACACATCTCGACTAGGCCAAGGGAGCATTGTTGTAAAAACAAGAACATATATATATTATATATTATATTATATTAATACATATATAATAACTATATGAATTCTATAGACAGGAAGGAAAAATCGACATCCCGTCCCGTCGAATGACAGGAAGGGAAGTTGATCGACAGGATGGGAAGCATATCAACGGGAAGGGATGTCAATCGACGGGAAGGGCTATCGATCGACGAGACTCTGAGTATAATCCAAAAAACAAGTAAAAACGACGGGAAGCATATAGACGAGACAGGATGCCGATCGACGGGACGGGATGTCGATCGACGAGACTTGATGTAGTTTTAAAAAAAATATGTAAAATCGACGGGAAGGGATGTTATTATATATTTTAATCTATTTATAGTCTATATTTACATATATAGATATAGTTTTTATTTAATAAATATTTTTAAATACTTTACATATATATTTAGTATACTTTTACATATTTACCTACATAAATATTTATATATTTACTGTATAGTTTCATATATAAATATATACTTAAAAAGTTCTCTTTTACATATAAATATATATTAGTAAAAACAAATCATTTATTCAATAATGTACATGAAATATATACAAAATTACTTAAAAGTATGCTAAAAACTACACTAAAATAATATATTTTACTATTCATCAAATACCCCCATACTTAAGCTTTTGATATTCCAGAGTAAAAGAAAGGGATATCTATAAGACATTAATAAAATTTCTAATTTACTAAAATTTTATTTAATCAAAAGTAAGCTTGAAATAAAGTTTAGAGAATTAAAGAGGTAAATCCTAAATTATGAAAATGATTTAAAAAGAGCGAAAAAGTTTTAGCCAACAAGACTTCTAAAGTTAGCTAAATAACGACCTTAAGTTTGCAAATATTAGTGCCATAATTAGAGTAGAATTATAGAAACTTTAACTTTTTAAAGAAAATTTTTAAGAATGAATAAAACCTACTAATTATGCTCTCCCAAAATTGTTAATTTATATCTAGGTTTCAATTTTATTGGCTATGGGGTAGTGGAGAATTGGTAAGAGAAGAGATTTTTTATTTAGGGGTGATGGATTTTATCATCTCACGCCACTCAATTTTTTTTTATTTGGGTATGCTTAGGGAATGTAGTCTTATTACCATTATTTTTTTTCTCTTCAATAATGCTCAATGACTATGTTTACGAAATGAAATCTTATTCTCATTGACATAAGATCTTTTTAATTTTAATTGGGTGCCTACGTATACGGAATGAAATCTTATTCCCATTGGCATAAGATCTCTTAAAATAAAAATACCAAGTGAAAGGGATGAGGGGTAAGCAAGAAATTTCTAGAGTTTATATACAACAACAACAACAACAGAACCCATATAGTCCCCAATCAAGAGTTTATATATTAAGAAAAATTTTGAGTGCAAATTTTAGTAGCTTAGATCATTCCAAAAGTTTGAAGGAAGAATAATTATAATCTAAAAGTGGTTTGCCAAAATAATACAAAATGAAGTTATTTAGGGGTAACGAGAAGTAGTGCTAAAAAATAGTTCTATAATTAATTTAAAATCATAACATGTTCTTTACAACAATAATTCCAAAATTTTAAATCTACAAACTATGATAAAAATATAAGATGTAGCAAATCAAAAATAATGAAAATGCTTATAAATAAACTCAACCTAACTTTGAAAATAACAAAAAGCTAAGTAGGGGTTTTATTCTAATTTTGGGTTTTTTTGGTTAAGTTTTTTTTTTCATTTTTCTGGATTTTTCTAAGTTTTATTTATGTTTTTGGTATTTTAGATTTTGTAAATTTACAAGAAAAGAAAAGGACGGTATGAAGTAAAAAATATATTTTTGAAGTTTTAATTAGTTTTGGAGTTCCCCAGGTCTACCCGGTGAAGTGTTCGCAGGGTACTAGGTGATGTGATGGGATAAATCCCAAATCTCCCTTTCCAAAATTAAGTTATAACAAATTTTGGGGTTTTCTAAGTTTTTTATAAGAAATAAAAGACAATTACACTAAAAATAAAATTACAAAACATTACAAAAAGAAATTACAAAAAAGAAAAATACAAAAAGGTGGAAAGGATGGTGGAAGATCATCCCAAAATGGGAAATCCAATAAGGGGTTAAAGTGAGGGGGTCAGCCTCTATTTATAGACAAAATTGGGCTACAATTAGCAAAAAAATGGAGTTATTGAAAGGGCAGCTAGCGGTTTTGACTGAGAGCAGCGTGTTTGACTTAAGGATTTGTGGGGTGCGGATAGCAGGCTGGCGAGCGAGTGACAGCTGGCAGGCAAGTGATTAAATCAGAGGAAAATGCGCTGACCTAGTTTCGATCCCGCGCCATTGATAAGGCAAACCAAACCCATCTCCACTAGGCCAATGGAGCATTGCTGTAAAAACAAGAACATATATACATATATTATATATATTATATTATATTAATATAATAGAATAACTATATGTATTCTATAGACGGGAAGGAAAAATCGACATCCCGTCCCGTCGATCGACGGGAAGGGAAGTTGATCGACGGGATTTAGAACATCGAGATTCTGATCGACGGGAGGGGAAGCATATCGACGGGAAGGGCTGTCGATCGACGGGAAGGGCAATCGATCGACCGGACTCTGAGTTTAATCCAAAAAACAAGTAAAAATGACGAGAAGCATATCGATAAGACATGATGCCGATCGACTGGACGGGATGTCGATCAACGGGACTTGATGTAGATTTAAAAAAACAAGTAAATCAATGGGGAGGGATGTTATTATATATTATAATTTATTTATAGTCTATATTTACATGTTTAGATCTAGTTTTTATTTAATAAATATTTTTAAATACTTTACATATATATTTAGTATACTCTTACATATTTACTGTATAGTTTCATATATAAATATATACTTAAATAGTTATTTTTTACATATAAATATATATATATATATATATATATATATTTGTAAAAAATAAATCATTTATTCAATAATGTACATGAAATATGTACAAAATTACTAACAACTATGCTAAAAACTATACTAAAATACGTATATTTTACTATTCATCAACGCCCGTGTCACTTGCTGGACACGCCCGTGAAACTCTCATCTAGCCAAATTGAGACCTCATCTAGCTGAATTGGGGAAACCATCAAGCTGAATTAAAGTCACGCCCTAAGTCCCGTCCGTGACCCAGGGCGTGTCAACTTAAAAATCATTTTCCAGTTGTTGTCGTGTTCAGGAGGAAATTCTGAGCAGATTTGGCCAAGTTACGCCCGTGTCTCTCCAAGTCACGCTCGTGACTCACCCATTTCATGTCTGCGTGTCTTCTCTGACTTCCACTCTGCCGTCACGCAAGCCGCATGCCGCATTAAATGAAGTCGCCCATGTACACGCTCGTGGCCTGCTTGTTATGGGTGTGTCTTCTTTGACTTCTGTCGTGTCATCACGCATTCCACACGCCACCATACCAGCTGATGCAGAATAGTAGTTACACGCCCTTGGTCACGGGCATGATCGAGGGCATGTAATTTGCAAAACAAATCCTATAAATACTAGAAGCTCCCATGAGTAAGGGGTCCAGAAATTTTGAGTGGGGATGTGTTGTTAGTTGATGTTCTTACTATTTTTAAGCTTTGATTCCTTATGTTCTCTCTCTCTCCCTCTCTTCTTTCCAAGTAATCTTCTCTTAGTTTTTTTTCAAGCAATATCTCTTAGTGAACTTGTAATCTCTTTTATTATTGTTGTAGTATCTCTTTGAACTTGTTATCAACGTTTGTTATTAATAAAACATTTCTTTTCTTAATCTCTCTCTCCTTTCGTTAATTTTTATGCAATTTTATTTCATGTCTCTCTCTTCCCCCTCCACCATGATTAACTAAACTCGCCTTGGTACTCGACCAAGATGATCCGAGGATGAGATAATCAAGTTATTATCTTTAAGCTCTCTTCTTTCCCATTAAGTAAGCACTTTTTATTTACCCTTGTTTTTTAAAGTATTTAGGCCATATTTTCGATGAATGGTTTTCATACTTAGTTAGTCGAGAGGCTCAAGTATGAATCAATCACTCAAGGGTAAAGAGATTTGCACGCACCCCTCCAGAGAGGATGACATAAATCTCCTGGATTGGAGAGAAATCCAATAGTGGGGTTCATAGCATAAAGCGAGTTTCAGGCATTCGATTATAGAATGAGAGTTTGGTCGATTTTTCCTAAGCTCAGTTGGGCATTTCCTCGAGAGAGGCGTGTTTGTTGGGAAAAATACCCTTGTGATTTATTTAACAAATTATCATAAACTAATTTCATAATCTAGGATATATTACCCATGTTGTATAAAGAGGGTAATATGGTCAATAGATGTCCTAGGATATCACATTCACACTAGAGTATCAAGACCTATCCAAAACAATCACAAAATTCAGTTGAGTTAAACATGCATCGAATAGAAGACGATGCAAATTCTACTAAAAGTCGAAGCAACTTCGAATACAAATTGAAGTATCTGAGACTGATGTTGAAGTATAAGTGAAGTCGACACAATGTCAAAATGATCTCGACGCAGAAGACAAAGCTTGTAAAAGCTATATCAGAAGTCGACGCAACTTTGATTTGAATTCCACGCAGAAGAAGAATATGTCAAAGCAATATCAAAAGTTAACGCAACTTCAACTTGAAGTCGACGCAACTTCAACTTGAAGTCGATGTATAAGTTCAAGTTCAAAGTCTAAGTCTACAACTCGACGGATACGCTGATAGGTATTCGATGCAATGTCTACATCTGAGTTCATTCAGAGCTAATAAATATTTTGAAGTTGCTTCTATAAGAACTCAGAGGTGCGTCGAATAGAGGGAAAATGAAATTGACGCTACGTCGAATACAGATAGAAAATGAAGGTTTTCTGCAGTCATTTTAGATGTTTTTCCAGAAGGTATCCAAGGCTATAGTATGACTACTAACAAGTCGTTTATTTCCTGGAATGGAATAAAGTACTTCAGATGGACAACAAAGACATTCTTGGAAGTTATTCAAAAAAGATTTACGGGTCGGGAAACAAAAATAGAAAGATGTACTTTTTTCCAAAGGATATTCCTTCTAAGGATAGAACAAAAGAGGAAAGAAATTCAAATACTATTCGACAGAGAATAAGTATACACATAGAGGCAGAAGAACATAATAGTTAAATATTCTTCAGTCTTCTTCTTCTCCCTCAAGCTTTCTCTCTGAAAAGAAAAGAAGAATAACTTTGTACAGGAATACAAACAAGGCAGCTTCCTCTTCTTCATAACTTACAGCAGCAAGCAAACTAGAGTATAGAGATCACAGAGGATCACAAGCTCATAACTCTTGCATTCTTCTCTGCCATAAGCAAGGGTTCGTCATATACAGATCCTCAAGAACATCAAAAGGTAGCATTTTGTGTGATAGTTGTAGAAGGATTTACACAGCAGAATCCTTCTCTTCATCTTCTTCTTTATTTCTCCATTTCTATTCTGTAACTGAGAAAGAGTCCTAAGAATCCCTCTTTGAAGGATTCAGTGGTTCTAAGAGTCTCCTTATCAAAAGACTCAGTGGTAATAAGAGTCTCATTGTCAAAAGACTCAGTGTGTGGATCTAAGAGTCTCCTTATCAAAAGACTCAGTGCTGGTTTTGAGAGTCTCCTTATCAAAAGACTTAGGCACTAGATAGTGCAATCCTACCATGTGGTAGAAGAGTGGACTACCCACATTTTGGGGAACCACTAGAAAAATTTTGTGTCTTCTGTGTTTGCTTTTCTTGTTGGAGTTTCTGAGGTTATCTCAAAGCAATCAACAGTTAGTCTTTCTGCCAACGCAATATTAGTCTATAGGGTCGCACATAAAAGTGCTTGGAGAAACTGGAGAAAGAATTGAGTTGGCCTTGCTTATATAGGATATGAGTGGAGGACCAATCCTGTGACTGTTTGGAATTAAGTTGAGAATGTCTCAATGGGAAATCGTTTAAAAGGTTTAAACGAATGGATTTATGCTAAAGTGTTTAACCGAACTGTGTCAAATTCGGCTAATGGATTTTGTCAAATTCGGCTAAAGGGTTTAGACGAATTCGGCTAAGTCAAAATTCAGCTAAAGGGTTTAGACGAATTTATATAGCCAAATTTATATAGTCGAATTCGGTTATAGTGTATAGTCAAATTCGGTTTTAGTGTATAGCCGAACTTATATATCATCGAACGCAGGCCTCTTGAGTTCGCCGAACGCAGGCCTCTTGAGTTCATCGAACGCATGCTTCTTTGAGTTCGTCGAACGCAAGCCTCTTGAGTTCATCGAATGCAGGCCTCTTGAGTTTGTCGAACGCAGGCTTCTTTGAGTTCGTTGAACGCAGGCATCTTGAGTTCGTCGAATGCAGGCTTCTTTGAGTTCGTCGAACGCAGGCCTCTTGAGTTCGTCGAACATAGGCTTCTTTCAATTCGTCGAACGCAAGCTTTGGTATATAAAAGTTCACGATCTTAGGGTTAAACATACGGATATTGCGACCGACCCTTTTTTGGATTTTGTAAGAGCAGCGGCGGAAGTGTTCCGCTAGGGCCTCTCCTCTTCCGACAGTTGCCGCCTCCCTTGTCTCGAATCTAGCAGTCTGTGGGGATGCTGATTGCTTTTCTTCTCTGACTCATTCTTTGTTCGACAAGGCATTGAGGTTCTCCTCCGCTTGTGTGGATCTCTGTAGAGGGTCCGATCTATTTTGGTTCTTGCAAAGCAAGGTTCGTTCTGCCAGAAGTCTGTGTGGAGCATCTTGGTTGAGTAACGACTCAATCCCTTAAAGGTATTTGGTTTTTGTTGCCTTTTCTATTTCTTGATTCATGAAATCTGCAAGATCCTTAACTCTTTGGGTTGTTCTTGTTATTTTTCCACTGCGCATATGTGATATGTTGTCCACTTTATTGTTAAGAAAAACCCAACATTTCTATGATGTCCCTTTATTGTTTACTGTTTTTTATATCCTGTGTTTACTTTATTCTGTGTTGGTTGTGCTGATTGCATACACAAAGTTTAGATTGTGCACTTTCAATTGGTATCAAAGGGAGGTTCATCATAAAAAGGCTAACACCTTGATCAAAAGGTCTCCTCACATATTTCTATATTTATAAACTATTTTTAGAAAAATGAGTTCTAAAGACTATGCATCAACAAGACCACCAGTGTGTAATCGTAATAAGTTTACAATCTGGAAGGCTAGAATAAAACTGAATATGAACTCTATTGATGAAGACATTTTTGATATAATAATCTTAGGTCCCCCAGCACCAGTCAGAAAGGATGCTAGTGGATCTGTGACTCAGCAAGCTGTGCCTAGAGATGAGTGGATAGATGTTCAAAAGAAGCAGAAGGCATGTGATGCCAAAGCAATGAATATTTTGGTGTCTACAATGTCTGATGACATCTTCCAAAAAGTAGTTGACTGTCAATCAGCTAAAGAGATCTGGGAATCCCTTTCCAGATTAGTAGAAGGAAGCTCTGATGAAAGGAAGGACAGAAAGTCCCTTCTCAGATCCCAATATGAGAACTTTCAAAAGAAAGCTGAAGAAAGTGTTGCTTAATTGTATGAGAGATTCAGCACTATAATAAATGAGATGAGAGGTCTGGATAAAGAGATCTCTCTGACTGAAATAAATGACAAGCTCCTCATGTGCTTCCCAAGCACATGGGACTCAAGGATCTTGGCCATCAGAGAGTCCATATGCCATAGAGAGATCTCCACTGATGTTTTGCTAGGAAAGCTTAAATTATATGAGCTACTATTAAAAGCAGGGCTGAGATAGAGGCCTAGGAGGTAGTCTTAACTCCCATCCAAAGGAGTATTAACCTGAAGGCTGTTGAAGGAAAGCCTTCTACTCTTGAAGATAAGATGTTCAACCTTTTAGCAAGAAGATTCAGAAAGTGGGCAAAGACAGAAAATTCAAGAAGAAAACAGTGGAGCTCAAAACCCAATTTAGATAAAACTCCAAAGCAGGAAGTGATCTGTTTTTCCTGCAAAAAACCAGGACATATAGCTCCTGAGTGTCCTGAAGAGCAACAGGACAGGAGCAGTAGTAGAAAAGAGCACAAGAAGAAGAAGTCCTCCAAGAAAAAGGACAAGAAGAATGGAAAGGGTTTCATTGTTGAAACCTGGAGTGATACATAATCTGATTCAAGCTCCTCTTCATCAGAGAGTGATGAAGAAACTGTTGTTGAAGCTGCCTGCCTGATGGCATTGGAAGTCTCCTCAGATGATGAAGGAGATCAGGTAAGTCTCTTTGATGACTTTGAATTTAATTCAGAAGAATTTAAAAATAGCTTTAAAGAATTTTGTAATGATTACCTTAAGGTTCAAAAAGAAATAGAAATAGTTAGGGAAGAGTTAGAAGACTTTAAGAAAGATGATTTATATTCAGTGAATTATGTTTTGAGAAATTAAATTTGTAAAAAGGAATGAGAACTAACTAAACTAACAAATGAAAATTTAGCTTTAAAAGAAGAGCTTACAAAGGCAAAAGCCTTTGAAGACTCACTCAATGGGAGGACTCAAAATCTTAAAGATATTATACAAAATCTCTCCATGAGATTTAAGCACATAGGTCTAGGAGCAGACCCTTCCACTAGCACAGAAGTCCCTAGTATACCTGCCTGGAAAAATCCAGTTAGATTTATTAGACCTAGTGACTATCAAATAAGTGAGATGAGTGTAGTACTTGAGGATCAGGACAATAATAATCTTGATAAAATCACTGTATTTAATAAAGCAAATTCTAATAGTGAGAAGAGACCTCTAGGAAAAACAATCTAGACAAACTAATGAATCTAAAAAAAGGGTGTTACAAAAAGGAAAATTATTAGGTATTCTGCAAATTGGTTATATTAAGATACATTCTATGCACATTTCAAGTACTAAGATAATAAACCTAGATTTAATAAACCCATTCTCTGCCATCCAAAGGATATCATAAATGACCGTTCTATTCCTTCATATCACCTTATAATGGCAAAAGCAAAGGGCCCAAGGTAACCTGGGTACCTTCTAATGGTTGAATTACATGTGCAGGACGATTTAGGGTTCTTTCCTCATATATGATGAAGGGGAAGAATGAACATAATTTTCAATAAAGAACTGCAAATATTCAAAGGGAGTGAATCTTTCTCTAACAACTCTTGATGTTACATCCTAATTACTCACATATATTCTTATAAATACTAATTTCAATAAACACCATTGCTGGGAAAAATAGCAGAAACTTGTTAAAATTTTAGAGGTCCAGAGTGAAGTAATAATGTGGAACACTTCAACACAATCCACAAGTATGACAATCAATGACAATGGGAAGACAGAACAGTGCTCTAGTATTAACTATCTCTTTACAACTTGAGACATACATGGCGAGACATGATTTATATGAATCACAAAAGGAGAGAATCACAAGACCAAAAAAAGGTCGCCAGCGAATTGCCAAAGAAGAAACCACAAGACCGCACGAACAGACAAGCCGTACGATCCCTGAGACTACGCAAACAGAGCAAGCTTGATGACCAGCAAACTTCCAGACCGCAACCACAGACCGCACAACCTTCTGCCTTATTCAACTACTGAAAACCAAATAACCTGTCTGCACTTCGAGACGCCTGACCGCGAGGTCGCCTGATAATAGAAGCTTCAGCGAACAGAAAACCAGAACTGCACAAGCTGTCGCCAAACCGCAAACTGAGATCGCCTGACAGCTAAGGTCGCCTGATCGCCAAGTTCACCACGAACAGCTCAAGAACTACACCACAGATCGCCCAGAGGAAAGCCACTGGCGAACTGGTTATTCATAATTGGGAAGTTACCAAGGAAGAAGACCGCGTCCTGCTGGACGCTGACCTGCGAACACAACAAATGGTCAAACTACTTCCAGACAGCGCGACCTCAAAGATGAGACTGGCACAAACAACCCAAGTTGTAGTTCTTACAGTTTTTCTCTCTCTACAAATGATGGGACCTACACCTCTATTTATAGGCAAGCTAACGAATGTTGTCGCCGCCCAAAATGAGATACACTAACCGCTCATCAGATCATGAGCGTTCTCACAAGACAGACAGCCCGAACTCAGCAATATTATCCATGCTCTGCACATGCTCCACAATCAGAGATTCCTCCAACAACTTCTCACAAATGAAATGATGATGAATCTCTATGTGCTTCGTACGTGCGTGACAAACTAGATTGTTCACCAGTTTGAGAGCACTCTCATTGTCACCACATAGCAGAGTAGGACCTCGCACCTCCCTATGAATGTCCTCCACAAGCTTCCTAATCCAGATGGCTTCCTGAAATGCCAAATCCGAAGCTTTGTATACCGCTTTCGTGGTAGAGATAAACACGGAATCCTGCTTCTTGCTGCACCATGATATAGCTGTAGAGCCTATGATAAAGACATATCCAGAAGTCGATCTCCGATCATCTGAATCTCCTCCATAATCAGCATCCATGTATCCATGCAAGCAAAAGCCCAAATCTCTCCCGTAAAAGAGACCCAAATATGAGGTGGATTTGACATACTTCAAAATACTCCTAGCCGCCATAAGATGAGGTTTCTGAGGCTCTGCCATAAACCGACTCACCCTGCCAACTGTATAAGCAATATTCGGCCTCGTGATCGTCAAGTATATCAGACTTCCGACCAAAGCCCGAAACACCAAAGGATCAGTAAGAACCTTCCTTTCATCTCGACGAAGATGAACTCCAACCTCCAGAGGAGTGGAGCTGCTCTTCCCTCCTTCCATGCTGAATCTCTTCACGATCTGATCTGCATAGCCTTTCTGGGAAACAAGCATACCGCTCTCTTTCCTCTCCACTTCGAGTCCAAGGAAATGGTGGAGCTCACCTAAGTCCTTCATCTCAAATCTGACAGCTATCTTAGCACGAAGCCTAGCTACCTCCATCTCAGAATTTCTGGTGATGATCATATCATCAACGTACAACAACACCAAGACCTGAAGCTCCCCTGCCTTCTTTACAAACAAGCTCAAATCTGAATCAAAAGCAAAGTATCCGTAGAACTGGAGGTATTCTGCAATCTTTCCATACCACGCCCGAGCCGCCTGCTTCAAGCCGTAAAGAGCCTTCTTGAGCTTGCAAACATGTCTTGGGTGCTCTTCGGATAGATAACCAAGTGGCTGATCCATGAAGATAACCTTGTCAATCTCGTCGCACAAGAAAGCATTCTTCGCGTTGAGTTGCCAAATCTTCCATCCTTAGCAAGCTACCAACGCGATCGCCACCCGAACCGAAGTCATCTTGGCAACAGGGTTGAACGTTTCTTCATAATCCTCCCCATACTTCTGAGAGAAACCTCAAGCTACCAGGAGAGCGATGTATCGCTCAATACTACCATCAGCCTTCTTCTTCAACTTGAAAACCCACTTGCAAGTCACTAAAGTAACTTCCTCAACCTTAGGCACCAAGTTCCAAGTCTCATTCTTCCTGAGGGCAGCCATCTCTTCATCCATGTCTCATTCAAACTCCTTAACTCCAACGGAATTTTCAAAACAAGATGGCTCTCTCTCATCTAGGGGACCTGCGAAGAAATATGAGATGAAGCTCACCATGTTTCCCCCTGTATACCGATCTGGTGGAATGATAGTCCTCGTGGACCTTCCTAGAGCTTGACTCTGAACCACCTCTTTAGCTACTTATTCTGAACTAGCTCTCCTCTCAGGTAGACTTGGAGCATCGCTCCCCCTGCTTCCAGAACCTGAAGCACCTGACCCAGAGCTAGAAGCACCTGGAGCACCTAGAGAAACAGGCAACTCCACCAGAACCTCCTTAGTAGCTTCTTCAAGCCCACCATCTGACCTGCCTTCTTGTAACTCAACAGAAGAGCTATATTGGTATAACGTCAGCTCGTCAAATACCACATCCCTTGAGACCACATACCTCTGTGTCTCAGGATCCATGCATCTCCAGCCCTTCTTCCGGTCATCATAAACGATGAACACTAGCTTCCTTGCTTTCGCATCTAGTTTCGTTGTGAGAGCATCAGGAACAAGCACATAGCAGGTAGATCCGAACACTCGAAAGTGTTCCACGCTTGGTTTCTCCATGAACATCAACTCATGAGGAGTCTTCATGTTGATTGGACTGAGAGGCATCCAATTGATGACATAGGATGCACAAGACATTCGCTCTGCCCAAAAGGACTTTAGGATACTCTTGGCATGAAGCCAACATTTGCAGGTTTCTGTCAGATGATGGATCTTCCACTCTGCAACTCCGTTCTGTTGTGGAGTGTGAGCACAAGAGAGCTCTATCTGGATGTCATGCTTCCTGCAGAAGTTAAAGAACGCATTTGAGGTGAACTCCCCTTTGTTGTAGGTTCTGAACTTCTTGATCTGCAGGTTAAGTTGACCTTCCACCAGCTCCTTGAACTCCACAAACCTCTCGAACACCTCTGACTTCTCCTTCAGAAAATATACCCAAGTATATCTAGTGAAGTCATAAATCCAGACCAGCATATACCTGCTACCTCCAAAAACTGGAAGTTGCGGTAGGTCCAAACAGATCACCATGAATATATTCCAATGGTGCTTTGCGTCTGCTTTGTGATTTGTCAAACGGAAGATGTTGAGCCTTATGAAACTGACAACCTGAACAAACGTGACCATCACTGAAAGATGATAGACTAGGCAAACCTTTCACAAGGCCTCTTCCCGCCATAGCCTTTAGCTTATCCATCCCAACATGCCCGAGTCTTTCATGCCAGATAGCAGTGCTGTCGTTAGCCCTCATCTTATCAACATACGAACCTGTTGATAAAACAAACAAGTCTTTCACCCATCTCCCTACATGAATGACCTCAGCCTTCACGGCTGAAACATTTCGGAGAAATTCCACTTCTGTTGGACCAAACAGAATGTGATAACCAGCATCAACAACATTTGTCACTGAGAAGAGGTTCTTCTTCATTCCCGGCACATGATAAACACTCCTCAAAGTGAGTGGACCTCTATCACTGCCTAAAGAGAAAACACCCTCCTTCTCTACTACATGAACCGTGTCATCAGGTGTAATGATAACATCATTACCTGAGTATGCTTGCAACGAGGAGAACATCGACTCATCCCCGGTGAGGTGATGAACACACCCAGAGTCCACTATCCAATCATCTTGATAGTTGATGGAAGCCAATTCCCGAACACAAGTGCCCATCATGAAAGCACCTCCACCACCCCAACTACCTTCAGCATTGGAACCATCCTCCTCCTTTCCTGCAGCATGCCCTTGCTGAAGATTGACCTTGCAATCTCTTTTGAAGTGACCAAGCTTGTTGCACCTATAACACCTCAGCCCTTCCTTCTTCTATCCATCACACTTAGGAGTATAACTCCTCTCTTTCTGAGATGAAGTAGATGGACCATCTCCAACATGCGACTTCTTCTTCTTGTCCCATCTCTTCTTCTTGCCAGAAAAGAGAACCTCACATTCTCCCCCAGAGACTGACATCCCCGCCATTTTCTTATCCAAACTCTCTTGCGAAGCAAGTAAGTTTTCCATCTCCAGCACTGATGGCTGATTGGACCAGCCTTGCACAGAAGTAACAAAACCACATACTCCCTCTGCAAGCTGCGGATTATGTGCCTCTTCAGCTTCGCTTCTGAGATAGGCTCATCTGGGTCCAATGTCGATATATCTGCGCATAGGTTCTTCATCTTCAAGAAGAATGTTGAAATAGACAAGTCACCTTGAGTTGCATTAGCCAACTCATTCTCAAAGAACTGTAGCCGAGCTACATTCTTCTTATTGAACAAGCCATCCAAGGCTGTCCAAATTTCAGTACCTGACCTGCATCCAATGATGTGGTCAAATAACTCCGGAATGATAGCTTGCTTGAGAGTGAACTCAGCCTTTGCATTTGTTCTCTTCCAATCCTTCACGAGCTCAGCATTCCCCTCAGCAAGAATAACAACTTGTCTTGCTTCTCCTCCAACTACCTCCCATAAGTCCTCGCCAAGAAGATAGCACTCAATGCATGACTTCCAATTTTTAAAGTTAGTCTGCGTAAGGAGCTCAATACCAAGACCTCTAGCATATCCTCCTTCCATTGTTATCTCACTGATTGACAACCAACTTGCAGAAACCAATCAACTTGTAGAAACCAAAGCAGAAGACAACGTTGATTACTGCTCAGAAACCTCCCTCTGATACCATGTTAAAATTTTAGAGGTTCGGAGTGAAGTAATAATGCGGAACACTTCAACACAATCCACAAGTATGACAATCAATGACAATGGGAAGACAGAATAGTTCTCTAGTATTAACTATCTCTTTACAGCTCGAGACATACATGACGAGACATGAATTATAAGAATCCCAAAAGGAGAGAAGCACAAGATGAAAAATCGGTTGGCAGCGAACTGCCAAAGCAGAGACTTCCAGACCGCACGAATAGCCAAGCCGCATGGCTATCCCTGAAACTGCGCGAATAGAGCAGGATTGATGACCTACAAACTTCCACACCGCAACCACAGACCGCACAACATGCTACCTTATTCAACTGATGAAAATCAAATAACCTGTCTGCACTTCGAGACCGCCTAACTGCGAGGTCTCCTGATCATAGAAGCTTCAGCGAACAGAAAACCAGAACTGCACAAGCTATCGCCAGACCGCAAACTAAGATTGCCTGGCCGCTGAGGTTGCCTGATCGCCAAGTTCACTGTAAATAGCTCAAGAACTACACCACAGATCGCCCAGAGGAAAGCCAGTGGCGAACTGGTTATTCACAACTGGGAAGTTACCAAGGAAGAAGACCGCATCCTGCTGGCCGCTGACCTGCGAACACAACAAATGGTCAAACTACTTCCAGACCATGTGACCTCAAAGATGAAACCGGCACAAACAACCCAAGTTGTATTTCTTACAATTTTCCTCTCTCTATAAATGACGGGCCCTGCACCTCTATTTATAGGCAAGCTAACGGATGTTGTCACCACCCAAAATGAGATACACTAACCGCCCATCAGATCGCGAGCTGTCTCAAAAGACAGCTCGCCCGAACTCAGCATGGCCATCAGTCCGCCTTATTAAACAGCGCGGTTACTGCAGGAAGGCAAACATACTTGAACATCTGGCCGACTTAGAACAAGTCGCTAGATCAATCGCGCAAGCCGCGCAATCACCTGCGGTTTCCCAGAACAGACCGCCCAAGGCAAGACCCCGGCTCTCCCAAAACAGACCACCCATGGCAAAACCCCGGCCAGAACACCCGCGCAGACCGCGCGGTCTCTGCAGTCTCCTTTCTACAGACCGCCCAGACCCCTTCCACTTCTACTTAAAAAAGTTCAACACAACTTTCTAAAGAAATACAATTGTATATTCAGAGTTCCGTCGAATAGATCTCAACGCATCGTCGAGTTCTACTTGACACAAGCTTCGAAAGCCACCTTAACTAAACAATTCGAATAGCATTCGACGCAACATCGATTATATATCGACGCATGCGTCGACTAATAGTGACTGAGTAATCTCGAAGGTACGTCGATTACTAATCGACGCAACATCTGATAGATCTGATGGCGCCCTTAGAGGGTGGGGTGAATAAGGAGTTTACTATTTTTAAAATAAACTGACAGATTTGAATTTAACAGAATAACTTTTTGGCTCTGTCGCTAACGTCTGGCATTAGATAGTTAACGTCGGGCGTTATCTCTCCAAAAAAATATTTTTGCAGAAATATTCAAAGTGATTTTACTTGCGCAATCTTAAATGAAATACACTTTCAGACAATCAGAGATAATAAAATGAATATTATATTTTTCAAGAAGATGATTACAAACATATAATTTCAATAACGCGTGAAATTAAGGCGACAAGATAAAAATCACTTTTTTGTTCCTTCACCGGTCCTTCTCCCAAGGACCGATTGGCTATAGCATATTTATTCCCCAGATAAGGCCTCTAGCCACCCCCTGGATCAACCCTAGATCTAGTCGCCACGCACAAGGTAGCAAATTTCCACCTAAACCGAACCCGGCCTAGTCGTCACACACAAGGCGGCGATTGCACTACCGTTACAAGGAAAAATGGAAAGATAAAGTTAAAATCAGTATAAAAGACTCCCTAGATTGAAGAGCGCTGAAGGGAGATGTTGAAGATACGCAATGACCATGTCGGAGTTGAAACGAGCGTCCTTCTTCAAATTTGTCGTTGGAAATCTCCATCTAACTCTTATTCTTCAATGGTGGTGTTGGGAGTGCTCTGTGAATTCAGGATGAAAGGGGCTCTCTGAAGTTTATAATGAAGGCTTGGAATGCATCATCTATGATCAAATGAAATCAACTCTTTAAATAGGCACGGAAGCTAACTCGCTGCGTTAAGAGTTAACGTCAGCGTTAGTGTTCATGTATAAAAATTACTGAAATCATGCAACCGTCAAGAACATCGCAGTTTGTGGACTCAACGCGTGCGTTAAGTGTCAACACTGGCGTTTTCACTTAGTAACAAACTATTCTCCATCTCGACATCAAGATCCGTTGAGAAGTCATCACTTTTCAACGAATGTTAATGCCAGGCATTATCTGCTAATGCGGGGCATTAGCTCACTTTTCAGAGAATCTTCATCACTCAGTATCCTGTTCGTAGGGTTATTTAACTATAGTACCTGCACACTATGAACACAAGCAAGATCAAATACATAGTGTGATTTATTATTCTCAAACTAAGAGATGTGGAACGCAAGCTTCAACAATCTCCCCCTTTTGATAATAACAAATCCATTAATAAGAAATAAAACATAATTAGAGTAGTGTTTATAGTATATGTTAAGCGTGATAATCATGCATACTCTCCCTATATGGATACTCCCCCTACAAGAATGCATTTTCTAATGTACTCCCCCTAAATCATTGATTTCTCTAATTTATTTCTTCAATTTATTCTCCCCCTTTTGTTATAATCAAAAGGAGATGGGATAGAGTAACAGCAATATGAAAAAAATATGCATTAAGTAGGAATAATAGCAACTTTTTTTAAAAAAAAGTGAACACATCGAAAGCAATTTGGAACATCTTTTAGAAATTGTAAGCACAAAATATAATAAGTTTTTAAATCAAATAAGTAGATGTTTTGAATTTTAAATAACAAAAGTTGCAAGTTCATTTGTAATTTGTAACAAAAAGTAGCAAGCAAGATTATAAAAATATTAAGTAAAGATATTTTTACAATGTAAATAAATTTTCATTTCAAGTATGCACAAACATTGTAAAGATCATGCTTTGTAATCTAGTGCATTTACTCATGATTATAAAGAATTGTATAGATAAGTTTTAAGTCCAATTCTCATGAGTGGAAGTATTATAAATGATAATGATTTGTTCAATAAAGGTGTTTCGTCAAAGTATACAAGTGTATAAATCAAATCACATGATAGAATGAAATTTTAATAATATAACTTGAATTGAACATAAATAACTTTACTTCCACAAATTTCAATGCACATAAAGATTTTCATTTTTTAAGAGAAGTGTTCAAAATTTTGTTTGCAACAGGACACTTTACAATTTTTGACGGAGTTTTTGTTGTCATATATTTTTCTTACTTGATTTTTATTTTTGTGACCAAGGACTTCAAATTCACTTATTTTTGCAAACATATAAATTTATATTCTAAATACCACATTTCTCTAATCACAAGTACATGTAGAATAAAGAATTCAATGTAGTGTAGGTAAACTATTTATGAGATTTAAAGTAAATCTTTATACTACACAATCATGCAATAAGATTTAAAAACACAAGTAGATTAACAAAAAGGTGTAAGTGAGAAAATCATTATCAAAGATAAAAAACTTTACTCATACTTAGAGGCATGTAAAAATATTTCTACACATGTAATCTACAACCAAATTCTTTGCACATTGTAAGATACTATTTAAGGCATGATAAAAACAAAACAATGTTTTTAAGAAACTTGTTGGGAACAGTGCCCAGCAGTGTTCCTGATTTGAAGAAGTGCTTAGCTCAATGATAAGTGGAAGTTGTATTTAATGTCATGTCTAGTTCATGCTTGCAGAGATGAGGCAATATGTCCAGTACTTCAATAAACTGCCTAAGTATAACATCGTCGAAAAAGGCTTGCCATATCATCGTCATGAATAGGCACGTCGTTGAAATGATGAGTAAAACAAATAAGAATGGTTGTGTCTGATGTAGTCGAAAAGGCTCAAGCATGTCATCGACAACTGCAGACGTATGGTCGACAACAGCAGATGTATCGTCGACAACATCAGGCATATCGTCAAGAAGATGCAGAGCAAGGCAAAATGGTGATATCGTTATGACATCTACACGACTATATCAGAATGTCGAGATAAAGAAGAAGACTCAAAGATGTCAACAATATTGTCGACAAGAAGCCTTGTCGTTGGAAAGGCTAAGTGAGACTGATGGCGATTGACATCATCGTAAAGAAGGTGTGACGTCGAGAAGACTGAAGAAGGTCATTTGAAGACAAGCAGTTGCTAAAGAATAGTCTATCGACATGATATCATTCATGTCATCAACAAGATAAGGTGTTCTAAGCGACATCGTGCAGACAAGGAGTTCTCGCCGATATCAGCTTGATGACTTTGTGTCGTCTTAAGCTCAAATGAAGATGTGATGTCCAGTATCGTCGAGATATCACTATCTAATGAAGAATTGAAGAAGAGACTAGTTCAAGGCATCGAAAAAGTCCTGTCGTCGAGATATTATCCATGTCGTCGTAACAATGGAAATATCGTCGAAACAAATTCAAAAGTAGCCGGACGCGCTGTCAGCATTTAATGTCACTGTCTGATTGTCCAATTAGTGCATGCTCTCGAAGGATGGGCGTCTGACAGTAAAGGACATCATATGTGATCGTTATGCAGGACATCCGTCCTATAAAGGGAACAGTGATGCCCTAGAAAAAGAGAGAGAAAAATGAATGAAAAAGTATCCCGCCTAGCAATACAACAGTACAAGCGGCGGTGTAGAAGAAGGAAGAAACGAACAAAATAATCAGTATGTGTTCTTCAAGTTGCAGTCAAGCCACATCGACAGATAAGTTTCTCTTAAGAAAAGTAGTCAGTCTACATCCGGCAAAGCTAGAAAGCTTGAAGAAGATTTGCACCATTCATATTGAAAATCAGAAGCATCTCCTTCAAGTCAAGAAGCCAATCTCCATCAGGCAGAAGAAATAGTTTTCTTTACTGAAATCTCTTGTAAGGCTTGCTGGCCTAGAACTTGTAAGGTTTGTTCTCTATCTGAGTGTCAAGCTTGAGGGCTTGAGATCTACGAAGCTTGAGGGCTAGGGCAGAGGACTTGCGGGTCCAAACGTGTCGAGCTTGCGGGCTCAGGTGCAGTGAAGGGGCTTGCGGGCCTAGGCTGCATGCAAGACTTGCGGGTCTATGTTGTGTAGGGATTAAGGGCTTGAGTGTCGAGCTTGCAGGCTCGGGTGCAGTGAAGGGGCTTGCGGGCCTAGGCTGCAGGGACTTGCGGTTCTGAGTTGTAAGGCTTGCGGGCCGGAGACATTGGCAGAGTTTGTCGAGCCTAGCACAGTGCTAGGTAGGAGTAGAGGGAAAGAGGACTACTCAAGACACCCTGTCTTGAGGAACCTCTATAAGCTCTTGCGTGCTTTCTGTGTTTTGTTATCCTAATCTATAGATCTATTAACCAGAAATCAAGACACCAAAGAGGGGAACAAAAATAATTTGAAATACCTATTCACCCCCCCCCCCCTAGGTGATAAGTCGACACCCAATAACTAACAATAGGTATCAAAGCGAGGTTGTTCAAATAAAGCTTAATCGATTGAACAGACCTGCTTGTGGGAGCCTACTTACTATAGCTATGGAGTCAAGGCTAGCCACCTGCTCCAGGGAGAACTTTGTACTATGGAAGGTGAGGGCAGAAATTTACATGGATGCTATAGATCCAAGGATGTTTTTGACCATTCGAGAAGGGCCATATGTTGTGGCCAAGGAATCATCTGAAATGACTAAAGATGACATCATCCTAGTCAAATTGGACAAGGAAGCTAAGAGCATTCTAGCTGATGTAGTTGATACTTCTATATTTCAGCAAATTGCTCACTGCACTACAGCCAAGGACATTTGGAACTCTCTAACAGTTCTCATGGAAGGATCACTAAGAGTTAGAAGCACTGCAGCTAAGACGAAGATCAAAACCCTGAGTGATAGTGACTCAAGTTGGTCAGATGTAGAAGAGGAGACTCAGTTTGGACTGCCTGTCCTATCTGAGTCAGAGGAGGTAATCCAGGTTGAAGTCCCACCTGAACAAGTATGTATATGAGCCCCTCTATCCATATCGGATTCAGAATCTGAGACTTGCTCAGCAGAAAATGATGACTTGTCCGAGCCATATAATGGCCTTTTAGAAGAAGTTAGAAAAGTCAAAATACTCTGCAAGGAGCAAGCTGAAAAGATCTCAATTCTTCAAGCCAGAAACTCTGATCTCTTCGAAAAGGCAGAGAAGCTTACACTACAGAATGCAGAGTTTTGCCAACTCAAAAAGGACTTCAATGCAAGCTCCAACCTTGACCTAGTATGCAAGTTTGAAAAACTCTGAAGGCACTGATCGACAGCAGGGAGTTGTGCTACTATCTAACCAAGTAGATTGTACTTCTAAAGAAGGATATAACTCAAGTTGATCTCCTGAAGTCCAAGGGTAATAAAATCAGGGGTATGCAGGACAAAACCCCTATCAGAAGAAGGTCAGCAACAAGCTTCTCCAAACCAGAGACCCCTCCTTCACTGGTAAATGCCTGCTGCCCGACTCAAAGAAGGGAGCAAGGATGTTTCAAAGAAAATGGATCAGGTAGACTCTGTGAGAAGAAAGCACCACACTTTAGGCACGTTTTCATTCATATTCACTTTTCCCTGCTAGGTGCACTATTAGGCCCGTTTCGGTGTGAAATTGCGCTCCTTGTTATTGGGGGTAAGCACATGGTGCCCCCCTTCCATTTCTCTATGTTTATCTGGTGCTGGTGGCCGGATTATCTTGGATCCAGTTTTCTCCCAGAATTCATGACTGTGTGAAACGCACGGTCGTGCATTTTCCTTGGCGCACGGACGATTGCAGTCGTGCGATACCTTCTGGGCAGAGATCGAGCGATCTGAATTTGCTCGTGCGTTTTGACGCACGGGCAGATTTGCCCATGCGTGTGTAAAATGCACGGTTGGCCTGTGTTCTCTGAGTTTTTGTCATTTCTGAATTTATCCGTGCGTTTTGACGCACGGACGGATTTGCCCGTGTGTGAGTAAATTGCACGGGCGGTACAGCGTCTCCCTCAAGTCTAGTTTTTCATTTAATAATGCACGGTCCACGCACGGTCGTGCGTTCGACCGTGCGTGACCATTTTTCTGCCTGTTTAGTATTTAAGCAGGAATTGTTGCTGCCATTGGTGTGACGGGAGAGAGCTTGATCCCCCTCGTGGGATAGGCTGGGAATCCCGCCATTTTCACCCTATCCACAGTAGGAGGCAAGAGGAGACCATCTCCAGCGATCTCCTTCATCATCCTTCCATCCGAGAGCGTTTGCAAGCTTCCCCCGCCGCTAGCTCAAGCATTCCTCGCCGAGGAGACCATAGAAGCGCTGAAGATCGTTGGAGCAGTGACAGCCTCCTTCGAGTTAGCACGCCATCTGAGGGCCGAGCCCGACAACCTCATAGTCCGGCCGTGAACCCAAGACGCGGTGATATCTTCTTTGTGGTCCTCTTTAACCCTTGATGCTTGTACTTGTTTATGCATTGTATGAATGCTTGTTAAGTTAATCTTAAGGATTATTGCTTGTGTTCATGTCCAATGTTGATGCAGTAGCAAGAATAGCCCTTGTTTGTTGTTGTGATAGCCTAGGTTGCTTGTGTGTGAAGCCACTTAGCGATTGCTAGTGGTGATGTTTGCAAAGAGGTGAGTACGACCGTCACGAACCCCGCACTGTGGCCACTCCACCCGCTTACCGAAGCAGGGCATCGCGGCCGTTGCATCCACATCGCCTTGCGAAGCGGAGTTTTGACCCGCATCTCTCTTTTCTGCACTAGCTTAGAAAACCCAAAATCAATGCCCTTGTTTTTCCTTTGTTCGCTCGTATAACAATCGATTCACCACACATTTCGTTCACCGGAACCTGCATTCCTTGAGAGACGATATTCGGGGAAGCTATTCCCAATTTTAATACTTGACAGCGACCGGTGCACTTGCCGAATACGCGTCAAGTTTTTGGCGCTGTTGCCGGGGAATGCAGGCGTGTAACGCTTTGAGTTGTGAATCCTTGTTATAGGAGCAGTAGTTTTTTATTTTTGTTTTTCTTTGTGTTTTCTTTTGTATATGCAGAGACAAGCCGGAAGGGAAGTAGTACCCTTCGATCTTGAGATTGAACGCACTGCGCGCGCACTGAGGCGTGCTGCAGTCGTGCAAGCGGCTATGGTAGATAATACGGAACCTGGAGTTGTGCCGAGAGCACCCGCTGATAGAGATGAGGTGAATCCTGGAGTACCCCATGTGGGGAAAAACCATCTAAGGGACGAGCAAGACGTGGTCAGGCCGAGACCTAGGACCATGAGAGACTACACCACTCCTACAGCTGGGAGTGTGTATCCAGGATTTGGTCCTAACATCATGAACAATCAGTTCGAAATCAAGCCCGCCATCCAGAACATCATCCATAACAACGCGCAGTTCTCTGGGATGCCCAGTGAAGACCCACATCTCCACTTGGCAGAGTTCGCCGACATTTGCGGTACCTTCAGGTATGCAGGAATCACTGACGAAACAGTCAAGTTGAGACTGTTTCCATTCTCATTGCAGGACAAAGCCAAGGTATGGCTTCATTCTATCCCTCCAGGAACTGCTGCCACTTGGGATGCGCTCGCGTCCAAATTTCTCGCCAAATTCCACCCGGTGGACAAGATTTTGAGCCTTCAGCGCGAGATCACCACCTTCCGGCAAGTTGAGCAGGAAACCCTCGCTGAAGCTTGGGAGTGTCTTGGTGACCTCCTGCGCAAATGCCTAAATCACGAGCTCCAGCCGTGGAACATCGTGGAGACCTTCTACTTCGCCATCGAGCCCAACCATCGGGCGATGATTGACATTGCTGCAGGAGGAACCCTGATGAACCACACACCCAAGGAAGCTCTCAGAATTCTGTAAAACACCACGTCCCACAGCACATTCTGGACTGCGGGGAGAAATGCGCCTAGAAGCGCTCGGGGACTATTCGTGGTGGATTCACTACCTCCCGCTGCTGCGCCCGCGTCTAACATTACATGTGAAGGATGTGGAGGAGGTGGTCACCACTCATACGAGTGCCCAGGTAGCGGGCTATCAGGTGAATTATCTCAGCTTTGTTTAAATGAATCTGTAAATTTCGTTGGAAATCAAGCTAGGGAGGCACCCTACGAAAATGCTTATAATCCGGGTGTGAGAAATCACCCCAATTTTTCATGGAAGCAAAATGCTGCAGGCCAACGATGGCAACCGGCCCAGCATCAATATGATGCTCAAGCGTCAGGAAGTCAACCAAGGCCTCCTCAGTCGGGTTATAATCAAGGTGCCCCAGTCCCTAAGAAAAGTAATCTGGAAGAGTTGATGGAAAAATTTATGGAAGTCGCCAACACTAATATGGTGAACCAAACCGCGTCCATGCGTAACTTGGAGATGCAAGTGGGCCAACTGGCTCAAGTGCTAACCGAGCGTGCGCAAGGGACCCTTCCCAGTAATACCGAAAAAAATCCTATTAAACAAGGGAAGAGTCTCTCCGACGCGGGAGTAGGTGAACTAAGTGAATTGGTAGTCTCATGCTCCATTAATAATACTGAAACAACAGCCCTATGTGACTCTGGCTCATCTCACAACATCCTCGCTTTGCAGGATGTTGCTAAACTACAACTTAAAATGGATACAGATGAACGGAAGTCACTAGTGCTTGCTAATGGGACTGTAGTTAAGGCTGAGGGAGAAGTCAGGAATGTGGAAGTCACAATCGAGGGGATGGTGGTAGTTGCCGACTTCCAAGTTTTGGGACCAAGTCTGAATCAATCCATCCCCATCTTGGGAGTACCATTTTTAAAAGAGAGCGGTGCCACCTTGGATTTTTCTAAGGGGTGTGTTATCTTACCCTGTAAGGTGACACCCTCCACTTGCCCCAAGATTGTATCCGAAGCAGTAATTCCCTCTCCCCTTATTTTTACTAAGAAACCATCTAGTGATGTTGAAGCCGAGAAAAGAACAGAATCGCTAGAAGGAGCAAAGAAAGAAGAGAAGTTGCAAGTTGTGACGGAAGAAGGGAAGAAGGCAAGAGACAGCACTGCGACCAGAATATTGAATGACGAGGGAGAAGGCGGAATAAAGTGCCTTATGAAAATTTGCCCAAGTCAAAGTAACAAATGTAAACATTTTAAGCAGGTCCATTGGCCTGATCCGGTTGCCACGGCGGCAATGGAAGTGAAGCCACCCACCACCCAGGCGGGAAATTCTGCCAGTTATCAACGTTGGCGCTCTCCAACTGTGGAGAAGCTGAGGCAAGAAAAACTGTTACGTGAAGCACGCTCTTTTGCCCTCCGGCGCGAGAAGGAAGAGGTTAGGGGCAAGGGGGAGACATCCTCCTTGGGCCCTAAAGCCTTCACCTCTCTCCCATCTCACGTAGCTGGGGAGAACCACCACAAATCAGCATACAGCTGATGCGTGATGGGGTCTCGGGGTTGTGATTGTGCTGCTTCTTCGGTCTGATTTTGTGCTCTATTTTGTCTCTTTGTTGTGTTGGTCATCCTTATTTTAGTTTGGAACAATCTCTTTAACTACTGCTATCGAACTTTAATACAGGTATTTGGTCCACCTTGAAGGACGTTAAACAAAAGGACTTCTTGGGAGACAACCCATGGGAACCACCCGGTTCCGTCTGCTTTTTAATTCCTTTTATGCACTACTATTTCTGTTTTGATAACATTATAGGCGGATGCTCTCTTGTGGAGGATGAGGAAAGTATGAAAAATATTAATGTTGGAACTACCGCACTTCTGGCATGCTCTTCTATGAGCATAGGTCAACTCTACCCCTAACTTACTTATTTCTGAATCGGTTATTTTAGTTAGTTTTGATCAAGTCTGGGGGAGAGAGTGATCGGTGCACGTGCACACACTTTGCATGGCATGTTAGAATGTGATGAGTTAGGATTTGTATTTTGTTGCACATATTGCATACACTTGCACCTAGTCCACGCGCACTTGATCACGCGTACTTATTGGGTATCGCTGCGAGATTCCCCGCTCGTAAGAATTGGATTGTTAGCGTATGAGTGAGGAGTAGAGAAAAATGTTGACTCGAGTAGTGCTCTAGTCAAGTGCTCCCGTCACGCCTAGAAATTCAATTAGAGTAGAATTAAATTCAGAGTTATAAGTTAATTATTTTTATTGTAGTAGCTGCAATTTATTTTACTTTAGTGGTGAATCCGGTGAATCCAACGGTAGCATAAGGTCGAGTGTAGCAAGACTTGTAGTAGCTTATTACTAGGGTCGGAAGGTAGGACAACCTTTCTCGGTGGCTAGAACTTGCACTAGGCGACTCTCGAAACGATTGCGTTGAAGTACTCATCATAAAATGTGATATAGGCCATTTCTTGATCCGTTTGTGCTTTTGAAATCCTTACCTACATAATCACCGTTGCAAGCCCACTTGAGCCTACCCTTCCTCCTTGTTTAGCTCCACTAAAATTTAACCAAAGCCATACGGCCGAACCTATTTTCACCGCAACCAGTAAGCTGAAAGAATTTATATATCTATCATGTTTGGTGTCATCTTCGTGTTGTATGAAAGCTTTGAAAAAGCTGAAGGAGAAGTTTTTATTGTGCCTACGAAAGAAATTCTGTCGAGAAAGAAAAATAGAAAAAGAAAAAAAAAATTGTTCAAAAAGAACTTTCAATTACATTCTCTCGACAAAGGCAAAAAGTATGATTGGCTTAGCACGCACCTAGTGTTCAGTTGAAGTCTGGGGGTGTTGTGTAATTCTTGAAAATTTTGTATTGGTGATTGTAATTCTCTTGAGTGCTCAGGTTGTGTTGAATGCGATTACCATCGTCCTTCTACTTACCTAGCCTTTACTCAGCCTAAGCCCAATTCTAACCCATAAGTCCTATTGATTTTAGATACGAGTCATCTCATGCAGTAGAGAGAGTGCGAACGTGCAAGCCTATGGACACCGACTTTGATGGATTTCTTAGGAGTTTGTCCCGAGCTTCGATTCGAGTAATACTCTACTCATTAGTCACGCTATTTCCCCTTTTGCGCGACCGAAAGATTCACTAGGATTCACCATACAAGTAAAATGAATTTCAAACCACTGTTCTAGAAATAGTTAGATATAATCTTGAGTTTAATTCTGTTCTAATATATTTCTATGCACGTGCGCATGCGACTTCGCAATGGTCTCTACCGCTCACACTCACGCTAACATCCAATTGTTCCGACAGGAGGGTTGAGTAGTTTGCCCGAGATGTGCAAATGGTTAAGTCTGGGGGTGTGATGAGTCCCATTTATATATATATTTATGGACTCATCTGGGCCGATTATCTAGTCTGTGCACCACACTTTAGGCACGTTTTCATTCATATTCACTATTCCCTACTAGGTGCACTATTAGGCCCGTTTCGGTGTGCAATTGCGCTCCTTGTTATTGGGGGTAAGCACATGGTGCCCCCCTTCCATTTCTCTATGTTTATCTAGTGCAGGAGGTGTATTCCCAGCTATTTATATCTTGTATGCAGGTGCACGGATTATCTTGGATCCAGTTTTCTCCCTGAATTCATGACTGTGTGAAACGCACGGTCGTGCGTTTTTCTTAGCGCACAGACGATTGTAGTCGTGCGATACCTTCTGGGCAGAGAACGAGCGATCTGAATTTGCTCGTGCGTTTTGACGCACTGGCAGATTTGCCCGTGCGTGTGTAAAACGCACGTTTGGCCCGTGTTCTCTGAGTTTTTGTCATTTCTGAATTTATCCATGCGTTTGGACGCACAGACGAATTTGCCCGTGCGTGAGTAAATCGCATGGGTGGCGCAACATCTCCCTCAAGTCTAGTTTTATCATTTAATAACGCACGGTCCACGCACGGTAGTGCGTTTGACCGTGCGTGACCATTTTTCTGCCTGTTTAGTATTTAAGCAGGAATTGTTGCTACCATTGGTGTGACGGGAGAGAGCTCGATCCCCCTCGCGGGAAAGGCTGGGAATCCCACCATTTTCACCCTTTCCACTGTAGGAGGCAATAGGAGACCATCTTCGGCGATCTCCTTCATCATCCTTCCATCCGAGAGTGTTTGCAAGCTTCCGCCGCCGCTAGCTCAAGCATTCCTCGCCGAGGAGACCATAGAAGCGCTGAAGATCGTTGGAGCGGTGACAGCCTCCTTCGAGTTAGCACGCCATCTGAGGGCCGATCCCAGAGAGAGCCCGACAACCTCTTATTCCGGCCGTGAACCCAAGACGCGGTGATATCTTCTTTGTGGTCCTCTCTAACCCTTGATGCTTGTACTTGTTTATGCATTGTATGAATGCTTGTTAAGTTAATCTTAAGGATTATTGCTTGTGTTCATGTCCAATGTTGATGCGGTGGCAAGAATAGCCCTTGTTTGTTGTTGTGATAGCCTAGTTTGCTTGTGTGTGAAGCCACTTAGCGATTGCTAGTGGTGATGTTTACGAAGAGGTGAGTACGACCCTCACGAACCCCGCACTGTGTCCACTCCACCCGCTTACCGAAGCATGGCATCGCGGCCATTGCATCCACCTCGCCTTGCGAAGCGAAGTTTTGACCCGCATCTCTCTTTTCTGCACTAGCTTAGGAAACCCAAAATCAATGCCCTTGTTTTTCCTTTGTTCGCTCGTATAACAATGGATTTACCACACGTTTCGTTCACCAGAACCTGCATTCCTTGAGAGACGATATTCGGGGAAGCTATTCCCAATTTTATTACTTGACAGCGACCGGTGCACTTGCCGAATACGCATCATTGGGAAACCCTGTGGAGCAAAGAGCTAGACAAAGACATCAAGAGTTCCTCATGAAAGGATGATCACAAGGATGCATGGAGCTACTAAGTCTATACAAGAGCAGAGATCATTAAAGAAGACTAACTCCAGATGGAAAGCTGTGAATGATGATTGTGAATCAAACTCACAAACAGTACAGATCAGTACCCTTCAAATATCCTTATGCTCATACTCAAAAGACTCATCCTCACACAACCAGCCAAAGAGGAAGATACAACAGGTTTGAATGTTGGTGCTGTGGAAAAACTGGGCACTTTGCAATTGACTGTTGGTACAATCCAACTATTCCAAGGGTAACAAATGCTAAACATGCAAATAATCTCGTTCATAATCACTATGCATATCCTGGAGTAATTAGATCCAGTATGCCTATTAAAGCTAACCAAATCCTAGGACCCAAGGCTACTTGGGTACCTAAGGGACTATAGTCTCATGTTGCAGGTAGACCAAGTGCCCATCAAAGTAAATCTGGGCCTTGGACAAGGTGGCTATTCTGACCCATAGGCAGAATATCAAAGTCTATTTACTAACAAACTTAGTGCAGGTCATCCTACTAAAAGGGGTCTAAAAAGCTGTCATTAGCTGATAAGTTTTGGAATCTATATCGTCGATACAAAAAGTTGTTACGACGACATAATAGACGTTACGACGACAATGGATCGAGCTGGACGGATGCGCATCCAAGAATCATTTCGATGACAATATGCGGTATCATCAAAAT
This sequence comes from Dactylorhiza incarnata, assembly GCA_033032865.1. Lineage (NCBI taxonomy): Eukaryota > Viridiplantae > Streptophyta > Magnoliopsida > Asparagales > Orchidaceae > Dactylorhiza > Dactylorhiza incarnata. The sequence continues at coordinate 8,343,275 of JAWHQI010000009.1, read as the reverse complement.
AAAAAAACGAGCTATTTATCACATAACTGAATCGGTCAATCAGATCCGTCTGATCATTTTTCATCAATGCAGTCGAAGGTACGCACCCCTTCACCTACTTGCACTCTAAATAGAGTGAATGCTCAAGAATAAAAATTATGCATTCATTTGCCCCAAAATACTTCGTCGCCAAACCACTGCTTCATCTCCAACGTGATGCCCTCTCCCTCTCGATCTAGATCAATGGCTCCCAAGAAAGAAGAAGTAATTTCTGGCTGCAAACTCCAGTGTGGAGGATGAAAATGCACAGTTAACCTCACTAGAATTCTCTAGAGGGGGGGGGGGGGGGGTGAATAGAGATTTAAAAGTGCTTTGTGCAAAGTTAACAAAAATATATATATGTGTAATAATCTCAGAGTTAAGCTTCCCACACACACTAACAAGAATTAAGTAAATAAAGAAAGAAATAGCACAATGAAAATCACAGCACAACACAAAGAAATATAGTGGTTCCCCAAACTTTGGGTAGTCCACTCTTCTACCACCTTGGTAGGAATTCACTATCTTGTACTGAGTCTTTTGATAAGGAGACTCTTAGAACTAGCCTGAGTCTTTTGATAAGGAGACTCTTAGAACCAGTACAACTGAATTTTTTGAAGAGAGATTCTAAAAACTCTTTTACACAGGTTAAAAATGAAATGAAGATAAGGAGAAGAAGTAGAAGAAGTAATTTAAACAAGAAAGAATCTTCTTCCTAGCAAGAAGATTAGAAGCAGAAGAATAGTGAATGTAACCTCTCTTCTATAGTGAGAAGGAGATTGTAAGCTTTTCTCTCTTTTGTGAGAGCTTTCAGGATTTGCAGCAGAATGGATTCAGAAGGAGGAGAAGATGAAGGCTTTTTCTTTGCTACAGCACACTATCTCTTTTCTCAGCTTTCTCACTTTTCTCTTGGGAGCTTTTCCTCTTTTTCAAATGTATATGGTGGATCACTGGTCATTATTCTCTCCCGACCTCCTCTTTATTTATAGCTCTGTTTCAAAAGATGTAGCTAAAGGAGAATAATCAATTAGTAGACAGAGAATTAGAAAGAGATAAAAGTTTCTATAATCAATATTTTTGTAGAAGGAAAGAATTCATTCTGATTTCAAATAATATCCATAATAATCTTAATCAAATTAGCCAAGAATCAAATAGAAGGAAAGACTAATTCAGAACGCCTATAAAACAATAATATCATTCCATAAAAATCAGATCTACAGAAAGAAGGAAAGAGATCTGGCGTGTTTTTGAATTTCTTATAGAAATCGACGTGCGTCGATTACTATTCGACGTGAACGTTGATTTCATCCTGGCTGAACGTCGAGAGGAGAATAAGGAAGGTGCATCGACTAAGTTGCGTCGACTTTATTAAATGCGTCGACTAGAATTCAGACGTACGTCGACAAAAATTACGTCGAATTCTTCTTAGGGTTACTTCGACTCATTTTGAGAGAAACGTCGACTACATTTCGACGTTGCGTCGAATACTATTCGACGCATATTTACTTAGCCGAATTTTTCATTCTTAGAGTTTATATTCTACTCAATTCTAGGGGTTAAGATAAATCATTTCCCCAACAATCTCCCCCTATTTGTCTTAACCCTATTTAGAGAGAGATTGTATCAGCTTTTAATCAACACAGCAAAACATTTTTATATAGAGAAGAAATATGCTAAGTAATCAGAAGAAGGGAGAAATCATATATACAGACTTCATAATAAGTATTTAAGCATGGAGAGAAAAAAAATATAGATTGTATCAATATTGTTCAACACATCATTCAGGAGGGGTAGGAGGAGTTTTTCTTTTCCTTGTGAATACTACTATTTTTGGAGAGGTGGGTTGCTCTTTCTCAGTAGCAGGTAGTTCACTCAGCTCCCCCTGAGTCACAGAAGGTTGCTCCCCCTGGGATGGAACTTCCTTTGAGCCTTTTACTTCTTCTTTAGTTTTTTTCTCATCTCCAGTTTCAGGTATAACACCATCTGGCTCCCCCTGAGCTTCAGCTTCCTCTTCAGCTTCATTCTCTGCTCTACTTGCCTCCCCTTGCAATACATCCACTTTTTGTGCATCTTCTCTTGCTATAATCAGTACATCTTATATCTGCTCTTCAGTATGTAGCTCTGGTACTACTTCACTCCCAATGGTCTTGAGTAGAGCTAAACTATCAGATTTTGAAGAATGAGGGGTTTTGTGAGAGGGAGTTTTGTGGCTGGAGAGCTGCTCTTCATCTAACTTCTCCCCCTTCTTGACCTTCTTAGCCAAGGAGGTTGAGAAAGACTTGGTGACCCTAGATGAAGAGATAGAGGATTTCAGGCTTTGCACAGAGGCATTGACCCCATCTATTTGGGTTTGCATGTTCATGATGGAGGAGTGAATTTGAGAGCAGTGTCCATCCAGCATGTCCTGAAATTTTTGGGCTGCTGACTGGATACACTGGGTGATGAGGTTTTCAGTGGATGGAGATGGTTCATGTTGTGATGGAGGAGGAGGAGACAATGGAGGAGGAGGTGTATGTGATGAAGGTGGATAGGGGACTGTATCATTTTGATGAGGTGTATTTGATGGAGGAGGTGGAGGAATAGAGGAGGGTTGAGCAGGTGATTGAGTTGGTATTTGTGAAGGTGTGGATGATGGTGGTACAGAAGAGATGTCTGTATGAGGAGGAGGTGAAGATGGATGAGCAGGAGAGTTAGGAGGAGATGGAGCCCTTTCAGGAATGGCACCAGGCTTGGGGATTTGCCTGGTCCATTTTGAGTAGAGAGCAATGGACATCCTTTTGCCAGGAGGGATGGGAATTCCTTTTGACCTGCATAGGTCAGGGAAGGAGTGGAAGAGGACTTGACTCATAATCCTCATGTAGGCATTCTCTTTGTGAGAATATTTGTAGCCTATCATTTTGAGTAAGCAGCTGCCCCAGTCTACTTTCTTCTTCAGCACAAGGCCCCCCATGAGATTCAGTTGCTGCCTGGGCACTACATCATGGGCAGAGATCTTACATAGTAGTACTTTTCCTACTATGTCTGCCAGTAGCCTATACTCATCAGAAAAATCTATTTTTTTCAGATGGATTGGTCTATCTTTTGAGAACTTCATTGTGATTAATAAATTCTTGATTTCATTAGGGGTGAGTTTCACATGTTCATCACCTGATAAGGGAATGGTAAAGGAGATTTATTTAGTTACTCTTTTAGAAAATAACTTGCTTTCCTTATTTGATTTGAACAAGGATAATATTGGAATGTACCTGATGAAAGATCAAAGGAGTTCCTAATGTGTTCAGCAGAGATTGAGACAGGTGTATCATATATTGTTCTAGTGATTTCTCCTTGTTCAGATATCTGAACATGAACCATTAGCTCTGTGAGTTCTGTCTCTAGGAGCTTGCATCTTGTGGAGATGAGCTTATCTAGGCCAGCTTCTGTGAAGAGAGCTATGATGCTCTTATAATTTTCGGCGTCGGCCTGGAAGGATTCGAGGTCAATGTCGAAACCAGAGTTTATCTTGGGAGCCATTTTAGGTCAGTGAGATAGAGGAAGAGATGGCTGGACTGAGAGGTAAGAAGGATGAAAGATGCAGAGTGCGAGAGGATTTCAAACTGAAGAGTCTATTTAAGTCAGGTTAAATGTCGAAACGAGACACAATTTGAGGCTTATTCGGTACAACAGTAGATGTGATCGAGAAATATTTTAATATTGCCGCTCTTTTTCATGAAGTCGACGTTACGTCGAGTGGAATTCGACGTACATGTTGATACAGTCTGAGTTAAGATGTTAGGGTTTCCTATCGACGTATGCATCGATCGAAGTCGACGCATGCGTCGATTTTATTTATAATTATTGGTTATCGACGGTGCGTCAATTAATAAGTTTACGTGACTTTCATTTTGCCTAAAACTTCTTGGTTTCTATTGAGAGATTATTTCTTCCTGCTCCTAATGTTTTCTAAATTAGTCTTGGACTAATTTTTATAAACAATTAGATTGATTGTGCAAACATTGTTTGGCAATGTGGCCAGTTTTATTGCAGATATAACATCTGACTATCTTTAGATTATGGGAATTTGAGCTTAGAGAGGGATAGTGGTGTTGATTAGGATAGAAATTTTGATTAGGATAGAAATTTTGGTTAGGATATAAGTTTTGATTAGGATAGAAATTATGATCAGGATGAATGGGTCCTGAATGGGGGTTAAGATGGAAAGTTTTTGGAGAATAGACATGTCCTGTAATTATGTTGCTCTGAGTTTTTATGCGTCGATATCTATTCGACGTATGTTGATAGTTGCGTCGATTTATATTCGGCGCTTTCTCCAGATTGTGTTGATCTAAAATCGTCGGATGTAAGAAGTTGCGTCGATTGGAAGTCGACGTACTTTTATTCAAGCGTCGAGTTGAGTTCGAAGCATCTGAGAGGTTGCGTCGAGTAGAATTCGACGCACTATCATTCATGCGTCGATATGAAGTCGATGCAATTGTGTTTTCACAGATTTTATTTTCCCTTTTTCTGATTTTATTTCTTTATGAGTTGCTTCTTTTGGCTTAGTTGCCTTCTTAGAAGTAGTTTGAGAGTCTTCATTTGTATAGTATGATGTTTCATCAAAATGGTTTATCTCATTGAGGGAGTCTTCTTCCTTATTTTGTGAGTCTTCTTCTTGGTTTATTGATTTAGTGAGTTTAGTGAATTTAACAGGGCTCATCCAAGCAGGTTTGTTGGATGGAATTAGACTAGCTGAGGGATCAGCTCCTAGCCCAAGATTTTTATGTCTTCTTGTTTGTTTTTCTGTGATTTCTTTAAGTGTTTGGCTTCTCATTTTTATTGATTCTTCAAAAGCTTTTGCTTGGGATACCTTATTCTTAAGGAGCTGGTTTTCTATTTTAGCCCTCTCTATTTCTTTTTCTCTGATGTTAGCCCTTAACTCATAATTTTTAGAACAAGTATCCTCTATATTTCTCTGGTTTTTAATGACATTAATTTGTTCTTTTAGATTCTTAATTTCTTGTTTATCTTTTAGTTGATCTAAACATAACCCTTTAAAATCATTTTTGAAATCATCACACAGAAAATCTATGTCATCAAAAATGCTTACCTCATCCTTATCCTCAGATTCCTCTATGAGAATAAGGCAATTTTCTTTATCATCTTCAGAAGAGATGCTTCCTTCTGATTCTGTCTCACTCCATGATTTAGCACCATGTTCTTCCTTTGAGCTTTCAAGAGCCATTAAGCATAGGTCTTCTTGCTTAGACTCTTCATTGTCACTTTTGGATGAGGTGCTGTCCTCAGAATCTGTTTCACTCCAAGCTTCTGCAATGAAGCCTCTTTCTTTCTCCTTCCCCTTTTTCTTAAGATCTTTCTTTTTCAGATCTTTCTTTTTCTCAGTATTTTTTGGACATTCTGGTGCAATGTGTCCAGTTTTCCTGCAGTAATAACAAATGATTTCTTTAGTAGGAGTTTTATCATACCTTGGTTTTGATTCTCTCCTTCTAGACCCATCTGTCCTGACCCATTTCTTGAATCTTCTGGCCAGGATGCTGAATAATTCTTCTTCAGTGACAGGGGTCTCTTCTTCTATTGCTTTCAAAGCAATGTTTCTATCTTTTGAGGAGGTTGAAGTGCTTCCTCTTCTTTCCTTCTCTTCTCTGGTTTTCAGCAGTTGCTCATAGGATTTGAGTTTTCCTAAGAGGGCATCTGTTGAGATTTCCTTTTGTCCTCTTGTATCTCTTATTGCCCATATTCTTGAGTCCCATGAACTTGGGAGACTCATTAACAGTTTGTCATTGATCTCTGTGAGAGAGATCTCTCTATCCAGGCTCCTTAATTGATTGATGATCATACTGAATCTGTCATACATCTCAGATATGCTTTCTTCATGCTTCTTTTGAAAGTTCTCATATTGGGAGATCAATAGAGCCTTTCTATCTTTCCTTTCATCAGCACTTCCTTCTACCATCTTGGTAAGAGCCTCCCAGATTTCTTTGGCTGATTCACAGTCAACAACCTTTTGAAAGATTTCATCTGAGAGGGTTGAGACAAGAATGTTCACAGCTTTTGCATCACATGTTCCTGCCTTCTTCTCTTCAACTGTCCACTCAGCCCTTGGGACAAGTGTTTGAGTCACTTTACCACTTGAGTCCTTTCTATAGGGCTTAGGAGGACCTGTCAAAATAAGATTGAACAAATCTTCATCAATAGAATTCAAATAAATTCAAATTCTTGTTTTCCAAAGTGCAAACTTTTCATGGTTGCAAATTGGTGGTCTGGTGGAAGCATAATCTTTGATTTATGCCATGTGAAAAATAGTTTTTAGAAATATATATATATAAGAGGTAGGATCTTTTTGATCAAGGAGTTAACCTTTTTAGATCAACCTCCCTCTGATACCAATTGAAAGTGCACAGTTAACCTCACTAAAATTCTCTAGAGGGGGGGGGGGGGTGAATAGAGATTTAAAAGTGCTTTGTGCAAAGTTAACAAATATATATATATGGGTAATAATCTCAGAGTTAAGCTTCCCACACACACTAACAAGAATTAAGTAAATAAATAAAGAAATAGCACAATGAAAATCACAGCACAACACAAAGAAATATAATGGTTCCCCAAACTTTGGGTAGTCCACTCTTCTACCCCCTTGGTAGGAATTCACTATCTTGTACTGATTCTTTTGATAAGGAGACTCTTAGAACCAGCCTGAGTCTTTTGATAAGGAGACTCTTAGAACCAGTACAACTGAATTTTTTGAAGAGAGATTCTAAAAACTCTTTTACACAGGTTAAAAATGAAATGAAGATAAGGAGAAGAAGTAGAAGAAGTAATTTAAACAAGAAAGAATCTTCTTCCTAGCAAGAAGATTAGAAGCACAAGAATAGTGAATGTAATCTCTCTTCTATAGTGAGAAGGAGATTGTAAGCTTTTCTCTCTTTTGTGAGAGCTTTCAGAATTTCCAGCAGAATGGCTTAAGAAGGAGGAGAAGATGAAGGCTTTTTCTTTGATGCAGCACACTATCTCTTTTCTCAGCTTTCTCACTTTTCTCTTGGGAGATTTTCCTCTTTTTCAAATGTATATGGTGGATCACTGGTCATTATTCTCTCCCGACCTCCTCTTTATTTATAGCTCTGTATCAAAAGATGTTGCTAAAGGAGAATAATCAATTAGCAGACAGAGAATTAGAAAGAGATAAAAGTTTCCATAATCAATATTTCTGTAGAAGGAAAGAATTCATTCTGATTTCAAATAATATCCATAATAATCTTAATCAAATTAGCCAAGAATCAAATAGAAGGAAAGACTGATTCAGAAAGGCTATAAAAGAATAATATCATTCCATAAAAATCAGATCTACAGAAAGAAGGAAAGAGATCTGGCGTGTTTTTGAATTTCTTATAGAAATCGACGTGCGTCGATTACTATTCGACGTGAACGTCGATTTCATCCTGGCTGAACGTCGAGAGGAGAATAAGGAAGGTGCGTCGACTAAGGTGCGTCGACTTTATTAAATGCGTCGACTAGAATTCAGAGGTACGTCGACAAAAATTACGTCGAATTCTTCTTAGGGTAACTTCGACTCATTTTGAGAGAAACGTCGACTACATTTCGACGTTGCGTCGAATACTATTCGACGCAAATTTACTTAGCCGAATTTTTCATTCTTAGAATTTATATTCTACTCAATTCTAGGGGTTAAGATAAATCATTTCCCCAATAGACGATTAAACTCATGCTCGGACGAAGTTAGGTCAGTGATAGGGCTTCTAGAATCCGCCGGCCTAGAATATATGCTATGCGAGCCCTCAGTTCTTCTTCACCGAGAACTGACGGAGTACTTCACTGAAGCTGAATTCAACAATTCTGAAACTCAGATAAAATCGGTCGTTGGTATTGATTTTGCGGTTTTGAAATTTAGTGAAGGTTTGAGAATTCTCTCCAATCTATATCCGATAAAGGCAAGTATACCATATCGTCTATAGTATAGGATATTAAGAAATACCAAGGTCGTATTCCACAGGGCGCGTTGATTACTTCTACTTTGAGGAAAGTCATTATTATCTTATCTAATGATATTTTGGGGTTTTGGTTACTTAGCTAGAAAAAGAGAAATTGCAAGCTAAATTAAGGGTTTAGATGATGATAAAAGAGGGTAGTACTCAATCAAAAGTCACCTTGTAGTGAGAATAGACAAGTGAAAAGAGAATAAATCTAATTCCGTTTAAATTGAACTACTTGACCGTGGAGGTTCCCGAAGCTCGAACATGCCTCTCTCGAGGTTAATGCCCAACTAAGATTAGGAAAAATCAACCGGACTCTCGTCCTATAATCGATTACCTAAAACTTGCTTTACGAAGTGAACCCCGCTATTGGATTTCACTCCAATCCGGGAGATTTACGTCATCCTCTCTCGAGGGGTGCGTGCAACTCTCTTTACCCTTGAGTGATCGATTCATACCTTGAGCCTCTCGACTAACTAAGTATGAAAACATAATCAAAAACCATACATCGATAATATGGCCTCACTAATTAAAAATCAAGGGTAATTCAAGCGTTTATAAAAACGGAAAAAGAAAACTTTAGAAAAACATAACTTGTCCATCTCATCCTCCGATCATTTTGATAGAGTACTAATGAGGATTAGTTAATCATGGTGGAGGGGGAAGAGAAAAAAATGAAATTCCATAATAAGAAAAATTAGCTAAGGAAGGGGAAGACAAATAAAGAGAGCAAACTAATTTTTATTTAAATGAAAACTATTACAAACCTTAAGAAAGGAGATTGCAAGCTAGAAGAAATAAAGTTACAAACTTAAACTAGGCTATTGCATTGAAAGAAAGCTAGTACATTGCATGAGAAAAAGAAGAGAACATGAAAGAAAAGAAACATGAACATGAACATGAAAGTGAAAAATACTCAGGATTGGCTCCAACAACACCTCCCCCACTCCAAAATTCTGAACCCTGGACTCAAGGAGAACCTCTGAATTTATAGGAAAAAATTTCAGATTACACGCCCTCGGTCACGGGCATGACCAAGGGCGTGACTGCACTATTCACATCGGATCCGACAGCGGCGTGGGCTTTCTGGACGGCGCGGCTAAAAGTGACATGTCACGGGCGTGACATGTCGGGTCACGGTCGTGACTTTGGACGGCTGCATTAAATGCGGCGCGGGCTGGAATTTGGCGCGGCGGCAAAGCAGAGATCACGCGGGCAAGTCACGGCCGTGACCTGTGGGTCACGGGCGTGACTCAAGTTGACTTCTCGACTGCAGCTCCACGTCTCGACGGCGGCTCAACGTGGAAGATTCTAAAATTACATGCCCCCGGTCACGGGCGTGACTTTGGGTCACGGGCGTGACCTGGGGCGTGACTTGGTTTGGACTGGTTCAAACAGCGTGGCATCGATTCTGGACTGATCTTCAGGTTACACGCCCTTGGTCACGGGCGTGACCGAGGGCGTGACATGCTATTTTTCCCGATTTGCCCCAAAATTCTGCAAATATTGAAATTAAGCTAAGTTAGAATCAAAATTACAAAAAGAACTACTTATAACCTAAAATTGACATAAAAAGGAAAATTCATATTAAATATTTACAAAATTTTCTATTAAAATGTTATAAAAAAACTACTTATCAAATACCCCCATATTGGAGGTTTTGCTATTCCAGAGCAAAAGTGTGAGACATAATTTATAAGACATCCTTAAAAAAAAATTTAATTTTAAACTAAAATTTCATTTAAACCAAAAGTTAAGTTAAGAGTAAATTCAAGGGGGAGTTAAGTACTAAATTATGATGATGATTTGAAAAGAGGGAAAAATGTTTAGGCAAAGACTTCTCGAGAAAATTAATTAGTTTACAATATTGTAGAAATTATAAAACTAAATTAGATTAAAATTATAAGAACTCTACCTTAAAAGAAACTTAAGGAAAAGTAAATTACTAAGTATTGCTCTCTCCATAATTTTCAACTAAAACTAGAACAATGATAATTGGCTAAGGGGGATTTCATAAAATTTGGCATAAGAAGAGAAATTTTGAATGGAGGAAATGGAATTTATCATGAAAATTCCTTTTTTTTCTTTCTTTTTTTTTTCTCTTCTAATAAAAACCCAAAATGTATATGGTTTAGGAGTAATGAATTTTATCCTCTTACTCCATGCCATATAATCTTTTGGGTGCATATGTTTTAGGGAATAATGAATTTTATCCTCTTATTCCCATGACATATGATCTTTTAAAGTTCATTTTTTTTATGCCACAAAGGGGGTAAGGAAGGGAAATAAATCTAGCTAGCTTTAAATTATATTGAGAGCAAATTCTAGTAACATTAAATTTCCTAAGATCTAAAAAGTTAGAAGAAAATATAATTGAAATCTAAAGAGGTTTAGGAAATTTACTACAAAATGAAGCCATTTAAAAATAAAAAGAGAAGTCATGCTAACAAAATTCTCTAATCAATTTAAAATCATAAGATGATTCTTAAATCAAGATTACCTCAAATTTAAAATTAACAAACTATGATAAGCAAAATTTTAGCCAATTAAAAACTTAAACATGCTTATAAACATTCTCAACTAGATTTCTAAGAAATCACAAAAATAACAAGAAGGAGGGATATAAGAATTTTTGGAATTTTTGATATTATCTTTTTTTTTTCAATTTTTCTCATTAAAAACTATTTACAAAGAAAGGAAACTAGCTTAAAAAAAACTTAACAATTTTTGTTAAGTCTTGGACTTCCCAAGGGCTACCCGGTGAAGGGTTCGCAAGGTACTAGGAGGTGTGATGGGATGAAATCCCAAACGTCCCTTTCCAAGATTTAAATTTTCGATTTTCTAAAAATTTTTTTTTTAGTATTTGGATTTTACAAGTGCTTAAATAAAGGAAAACATAGAAACAAAATTAAAATTTGTTTTTTTTTTTTCATTTTTTTTTGAAAATTTTCTTTTTAAAACTATTTACAAATATTTACAAAGGGCTATTTACACCCCCATACTTAAAGTTAAATATTGTCCCCAATGTTTAAAAGTAAGTATGAAGTAAGAAAAGGTAAAAAGAAATGCAAGGAAAAAGAAAGGAAAGAAGGAAAAAGAGCTTCCCTGATTTTTGAAGCTTTTGTGGGGAAGCCGCGATTACCTACAAAAGTTGTTAAAGAAGGAACAAGAAAAAGAAAACAGGAGAAAACAATAAAAAGATAACTATGGGGTGCCTCCCAAAAGCGCTTTGTTTAAGGTCGCGTAGCTTGACCCACTTGCCAATCATGTTATATTATGAAGAAATATCGCATCACTCTTGTCATTATGTAAGTCTCCTGGAAGATACAATTTAAGGCGGTGCCCGTTAACTTTGAAGGAACCTTTTTCCGGGTGGGAAATTAGAATTGTCCCATAGGACCAAACCTCTTTAACAATAAAAGGTCCGGACCATCGAGATTTCAGCTTTCCCGGAAAAAGGCGAAGACGAGAATTATAAAGGAGGACGAGATCGCCCGGCGAAAAAGTTTTTGGAAATTTTATATGTTTGTCGTGATAAAACTTTGTTCGCTCCTTATATAATTTTTTACTCTCATACGCATTCGCTCTCCACTCATCCAATTCATTCATTTGAAATTTTCTTTGTTCGCTCGCTAAAGTAGAATCAAGATTTAAAAATTTAAGCGCCCAAAATGCGCGGTGTTCTAATTCAACCAGAAGGTGGCAAGCCTTGCCATAGACCATTCGATATGGTGTACAATCGATAGCGGTCTTGTACGCCGTTCGATAGGCCCATAGCGCGTCATCGAGCTTTATTGCCCAATCCTTCCGATTAATAGAAACTATTTTTTCTAAAATCCGTTTTAATTCTCGATTAACAACTTCGACTTGGCCGCTCGTTTGTGGGTGATATGCAGTGGATAATTTGTGTTTGACACCATATTTTGCTAAGATTTTTGTGAATTGAGTATTGCAAAAATGGGTGCCCCGATCACTCACAATAGCGCGTGGAGTGCCAAATCGAGAGAATAATTTTTTTAGAAAGTTAACGACGACTCGCGCATCGTTGATGGGGAGAGCTTGCGCTTCCGCCCACCTCGACACGTAGTCGACCGCCACTAGAATATACTTATTTGAAAACGAAGGAGGGAGAGTACCAACGAAATCAATGCCCCAAAGATCAAAAATTTCGCATTCTAAGAAAATGTTTTGGGGCATCTCATCCCGGCGGGAGATGTTCCCCGACCGCTGGCAGCTGTCGCAAGTACTCACAAGGGTGTGAGCATCTTTGAAGAGCGTGGGCCAATAAAAGCCCGCCTCCAGCGCCTTTTTCGCGTTTCGGTTTGAATGATAGTGACCACCGGTGGGTCCCTCATGACAATGATGTAAAATTTTAAAGCCTTCCTCACTTGAAACACATCTTCTCACAACCTGGTCTGCGCATACTCGGAATAAAAAGGGGTCCTCCCAAAAGTAATTCTTTAAATCAGAAAATAATTTCTTCTTTTGCTGACTCGAGAATTCTTTTGGCAGGACCCGGGCTACTAAATAGTTAGTCAAATCCGCAAACTATGGGGTAGAAGATGAATTAAAATTTTCGAGAGCTAGGAGGCGCTCTTCGGAAATTTATCGTTGATGTCGGCCTCTATTAATGCTTCCGAGGAGGGATTTTCTAAATGAGAAAGGTGATCGGCCGCCAAGTTTTTTGCTCCTCTTTTGTCCCGGATCTCTAAGTCAAACTCCTGCAAGAGGAGGATCCATCGCAAAAGACGAGGCTTGGCATCCGATTTGCTTAAAAGATACCTAAGTGCGGAGTGATCCGTGAAGATGATAACTTTCGAGAGGGTGATGTATGACCTAAACTTATCGAAGGCAAAAACGATCGCTAGAAGCTTCTTTTCGGTAGTGGTGTAATTCGCTTGTGCCAACGTGAGTGTTTTGCTCGCATAATAAATAGGGTGGAAATACTTACTCACCCGTTGGCCTAAAATGGCACCAACCGCAATGTCACTCGCGTCGCACATGATTTCAAAAGGGAGCGACCAATCCGGCGCGACTAGAATCGGGGAGTTTATAAGTTTTTCTTTGATAAGTTTAAAGGCCAAATGACATTCATCGCTAAAAATAAATGACGATTCCTTTTCAAGAAGATGGGTTAACGGCTTTGTGATTTTCGAAAAATTTTGTATAAAGCGCCGATAGAACCCTGCGTGCCCTAGGAAACTACGAATAGCTTTTACGTTTGTTAGAGGGGGGAGTTTTTCAATCTCTTCAATCTTGGCCCTATCGACCTCGATCTCCATGCCCAAAATTTTATGACCAAGGACTAATCCTTCCTAGACCATAAAATGGCATTTCTCCCAATTAAGTGCTAAATTCGTTTCCTCGCATCGCTGCAACACGCGCTCAAGATTTTTTAAAAAATTTCTAAATGAGTTTCTGAATACGGAAAAGTCATCCATAAACACTTCCATCACCTCCTCTACTAACTCGTCAAATATCGCCAGCATACATCTTTAAAATGTAGCTGGCGCGTTACAAAGACCAAATGGCATCCTTCGATAAGCGAAGGTGCCAAAGGGACAAGTGAAAGTGGTTTTCTCTTGGTCGTCGGGCAAAATTGGGATTTGAAAATATCCCGACAAACCATCGAGAAAACAGTAGTAGGAGTGACCTGAAAGGCGCTCTAAGATTTGATCAATAAACGGTAGAGGGAAGTGATCCTTACGGGTGGCATCATTTAGTTTTCGGTAATCGATGCACATCCGCCAACCAGTAACAGTACGGGTTGGGATCAACTCGTTATTCTCGTTAGATACTACCATAACGCCTCCTTTCTTCAGTACGACTTGTACTGGGCTAACCCAAGTACTATCCGATATCGGGTAGATAATTCCCGCGTCTAATAGTTTGATCACTTCGGCCTTAACGACTTCTTTCATGTTAGGGTTTAGCCGCCGTTGAGGCTGGACCAAATTTCGGGAATTATCTTCGAGAAAGATTTTATGGGTGCAGAAGGAAGGGTTTATACCCTTAATATCCGAAATTTGCCACGCAATTGCGTGGCGGTGCTTTCTTAAGACAATAGCTAACTCAGAAATTTCCGAGTTGCTAAGTTCGGATGAAACGATGACGGGTAGCTTAGACTCTTTTTCTAAAAATAAATACTTAAGGTGAGGGGGGAGTTGCTTTAGTTCTAAAACGGGTGGCTCTTCATAAGAAGTTTTGATTTTCAATTTTTCTAAAAATAGTGGTTCGGGTGGTGTGAAACGAGTGACTTCTTCTTCTTCCGGACAAAAGAGCTCGGTGAGCTTGGACTCGTGACTCGAGGTGGAGACTAACTCGGGAGGTGAATCGAATTCCCAACACTCTTCCAGGTAAAAACACGAATCGTCGTTTTCTAATGTGTTCCGCATCGAGGAATTTATGCCGAAAGAAACTTCATCGTCTCCAACCCGTAGGAGGAGCTTTCCGTTACTTACATCAATAATGGCGCGGGAGGTGGCAAGGAAGGGGCGGCCGAGTATGAGGGGTACTTCGGCATCCTCTTCGATGTCAAGAATGACAAAGTCCACCGGGAAGATGAACTTGTCGACCTTGACGAGCACGTCCTCCACTATTCCTACCGGATATTTTAAAGAGCGATCCGCTAATTGAATACTCATTCGAGTGGGGCTTGGATTTCCTAGACCTAGCTTCTTAAATAGTGACAAAGGCATGAGATTGATTCTTGCTCCCAGATCTGCTAAAGCGTGTTTTACTAACGAATTGCCAAATAAACACGGGATGGAGAACCATCCCGGGTCATTCACTTTTCTAGGCAATTTGTTGAGTACAACCGCGGAGCATTCTGCGTTCAAAGAAATATGCGAAATATCTTCTAATTTTTTCTTATTGGAGAGCAACTCCTTAAGATATTTTGCATATTTAGGCATTTGAGAGATAGCCTCGCAAAAGGGTACATTAATGTGAATTTACTTTAAAATATCTAAAAACTTTTTATAATTCTTTTTGGCGCTCTCGCTTTTAAACTTAGATGGATACGGAATATTAGAAGTAGAAGCGCGCGGAGCTAACGTAGCAGGTAAATTCGAAGATAAAATAGGAGGAGGAGGAGGAGGGGGGGGAAGTTACCATGGGTTCGTCCTGTTTTGAAACCACTTCCTTCCTGCTTCGGAGTGTAATCGCGTTTGCGCTCTCCCTTGGGTTTGGCTCCGTGTTTCCCGGAAGGGCTCCTTGCGGGCGCTCGGAGATTATCTTTGCTAGCTGGCCCACTTGGTTCTCTAAATTTTTGATCGATCCGGTGAGGTTCCGGATGTTCGCTTCATTTGTAGCAACATATTTTGCAAAAGCCTCTTCAAGCGGAGAGGGCTTTTGCTGTTGCGGTGGAAAACTGGGTGGATTAAAAATTGGAGGGGGAGTTAAATTAAGAAGTTGATTTGGAGGTTGATTTGAATTTAAGGGACTCTGACCATTTCCTTGATTGCACCATGAGAAATTCGGATGATTCCTATAACCCGCATTGTAGGTGTTATTATACGGAGCGGTGTTCGGGTTATAGGAAGGCTAAGGTGGATTTCCCATGTAATCAACTTGCTCTTCATTTAAATATTATTAGCCCAAGGAGGAGTGGCGGAGGAAGCAGACATCTCCGCCACTTGCTTTGTTAAGTGCTCAACTTGTAAAGCCTAATTCGCGTTTGCGTCTAATTAAAAAATTCTGGTCGGCTTATTAGGCCGCGCTCGGGGCATGTTCCATTGGTACGCATTTGTGTCCATCTCTTCGAAAAGCTCTTGAGCGGCGACCAGGGTTTTATTATTTAATGTCCCCCCGGCGGCCGCATCAATCATTTGCCTCGTTTGGAGATTTAAGCCATTATAAAATATTTGCACTTGTTGCCAAGTGGCAAGTGCGTGGTGAGGGCATCGACGCAAAAGCTCCTTGAAGCGCTCCCATGTATCATAGAGAGTCTCCGAGTCGATTTGCATGAATGATGCAATATCCGTGTGCAATTTAGCGGTCTTTGAAGGCGGGAAATATTTATTAAGAAATTTTTCCGTCATTTCGGCCCATGTAGTGATGGATCCCCTAGGTAGGGAGCCCAGCCACTGCTTGGCCTTATACCGCAAAGAAAAAGGAAAAAGACATAATCGAATGGCGTCATCGGTGACGCCATTGATCTTAAAAGTGTCGCAAATTTCAAGAAAGTAAGAGATATGCGAATTAGGATCCTCGTCCGGTTGACCATCAAAGGTCACCGATTGTTGCACCATTTGTATGATGCTGGACTTGATCTCAAAATTATTGTTCGCCACCGTGGGGCGAACAATACACGATTGTGTGCCTTCCAAATTCGGCCGCGCATAATAGGACATGATCCGTTGCGCGTCCTCATCAGGATTTGGCTCGTTAAGATTAGGAGGATTAAGATTATGATTCATATTCGCTGTATTAGTGTCCCCGATCGACTCTTCGGATTCTGTTTGATTTCCCTGATCACGAGAACGGCGGTGCCTCAAAAGGGTTCGCTCGATCTCCGGATCAAAAGGAAGAATCGAAGTGCTACCTCGGGTCATACACTAAAAAGAGAAGAAAGGAAGAAGAAAAACTAAAAAAAAAATTTCTTTTTGAAATTTAGAAAAAGCAAAATAAAATAAAAAGAAGCATGATAAAATTAATAGCTATCCTCTTTTCAAAATATCTACGCAAAGTCCCCGGCAACGGCGCCAAAAACTTGGTATTGATTTTGCGGTTTTGAAATTTAGTGAAGGTTTGAGAATTCTCTCCAATCTATATCCGATAAAGGCAAGTATACCTTATCGTCTATAGTATAGGATATTAAGAAATACCAAGGTCGTATTCCACAGGGCGCATTGATTACTTCTACTTTGAGGAAAGTCGCTATTATCTTATCTAATGATATTTTGGGGTTTTGGTTACTTAGCTAGAAAAAGAGAAATTGCAATCTAAATTAAGGGTTTAGATGATGATAAAAGAGTCTAGTACTCAATCAAAAGTCACCTTGGAGTGAGAATAGACAAGTGAAAAGAGAATAAATCTAATTCCGTTTAAATTGAACTACTTGACCGTGGAGGTTCCCGAAGCTCGAACATGCCTCTCTCGTGGTTAATGCCCAACTAAGATTAGGAAAAATCAACCGGACTCTCGTCCTATAATCGATTACCTAAAACTTGCTTTACGAAGTGAACCCCGCTATTGAATTTGACTCCAATCCGGGAGATTTACGTCATCCTCTCTCGAGGGGTGCGTGCAACTCTCTTTACCCTTGAGTGATCGATTCATACCTTGAGCCTCTCGACTAACTAAGTATGAAAACATAATCAAAAACCATACATCGATAATATGGCCTCACTAATTAAAAATCAAGGGTAATTCAAGCGTTTATAAAAATGGAAAAAGAAAACTTTAGAAAATCATAACTTGTCCATCTCATCCTCGGATCATTTTGATCGAGTACTAATGAGGATTAGTTAATCATGGTGGAGGGGGGAGAGAAAAAAAATGAAATTCCATAATAAGAAAAATTAGCTAAGGAAGGGGAAGACAAATTAAGAGAGCAAACTAATTTTTATTTAAATGAAAACTATTACAAACCTTAAGAAAGGAGATTGCAAGCTAGAAGAAATAAAGTTACAAACTTAAACTAGGCTATTGCATTGAAAGAAAGCTAGTACATTGCATGAGAAAAAGAAGAGAACATGAAAGGAAAGAAACATGAACATGAAAGTGAAAAATACTCAGGATTGGCTCCAACAGCACCTCCCCCACTCCAAAATTCTGAACCCTGGACTCAAGGAGAACCTCTGAATTTATAGGAAAAAATTTCAGATTACACGCCCTCGGTCACGGGCGTGACCAAGGGCGTGACTGCAATATTCACATCAGATCCGACAGCGGCGTGGGCTTTCTGGACGGCGCGGCAGAAAGTGACATGTCACGGGCGTGACATGTCGGGTCACAACCGTGACTTTGGACGGCTGCATTAAATGCGGCGTGGGCTAGAATTTGGCGCGACGGCGAAGCAGAGATCACGCGGGCAAGTCACGACCGTGACATGTGGGTCACGACCGTGACATGTGGGTCACGGCCGTGACATATGGGTCACGGGCGTGACTCAAGTTGACTTCTCGACTGCAGCTCCACGTCTCGACGGCCGCTCTATGTGGAAGATTCTAAGATTACACGCCCCCGGTCACGGGCGTGACTTTGGGTCACGGGTGTGACCTGGGGCGTGACTTGGTGTGGACTGATTCAAACAGCGTGGCATCGATTCTGGACTGATCTTCAGGTTACACGCCCTCGGTCACGGGCGTGACCGAGGGCGTGACATGCTATTTTTCCCGATTTGTCCCAAAATTCTGCAAATATTGAAATTAAGCTAAGTTAGAATCAAAATTACAAAAAGAACTACTTATAACCTAAAATTGACATAAAAAGGAAAATTCATATTAAATATTTACAAAATTTTCTATTAAAAAGTTATAAAAATACTACTTATCAGTCGTAGCCGGGAAGAAGGTCAAAATATTTGTCAAGATCCTTAAGAAGGCACTCCATCTGCCAAGAATTAAAGGGGAAGAGGAAGAAGAGTTGACTACAGAGGATATCTCAGCCAGCTACTCCTGGTGCGGCCATACCGGGAAGACCTACGGGTCAATTAAGAGAAATGAGTTTAACCAAAAAGGAAAAATTATAGCAGATATCGTAGGGAAGGTACTGCTATGCAAACCTGGGTCGCATGACCGAATCTCTAAGGAGATGTTTGTCGTCATGGCCCGAATAATTTTTACCAAGAAGTCCGACTGGAGCGGTTTTCTCTTCCAAAGAATGAAGTGCCCCCTGACAACCCCCTCCTATGGAAGAATATTATCCCTCTTCCTTCTAAACACCCAGGGTGAGGTACTGCATAAGAGAATGGGAGTCCCCCTACACTACTCTAAGAGACTGGATGCAAAGATGCTATATTGATGGGATAGGTCTATCCCTAAACCATCATCTAATGTCCCGCCTGCTCCAAAGAAACAAAAGAAAAAAGAAGCCCCATTAGATCCCTCGGAAAAAGAAGATTCATCAAGCAGTTCTGATGACAAACCCTCACCCCCACACCATCCTGATCCATCCTAAGGTGAGACATATACTCGAGGAAACGCTCCTATATCAACACCTGAACCTGCTCCCAAAGAGGTTGTTGAAGAAGAAAGAGACCCCAACTTGGGGAGTGAGCCAATTGAGGGGGAGTCACAATTCAGGGGCTCAGCCCAAGATGATGAGGTGATCCATGGGGAGCTCCCTGCTGGAGGCTGACACCAAGAGGATGCTCAAGTTGAGGGGGAGACCCGTCTAGGGTACTCTGCCCAAGAAGATCAAGGGAATGTGCCCTCTACCCTAGAAGATCGAGGCACTATGCATGAGCCCATAGAATACCTCACTGTCTCAAACGGCAGAGAATTAATCATAGCGAGTCAGATTGTGCTCACATCTCCAAGTGAGACATTGCCAGAGGTTTCCAAGGGGAAGGCTAAGGTTACAGTCCATATTAGTGAAGAATCTGTTAAAATTTTTGATTTGAATCGTTTAGGAGTAAGCAGGAGTTGCATCAACTGAGTTAAAGCCAAACAACCACAATGCCACACAGGAACACAAGAAACTTTATTGAAAAACAAACTTCATTTATAGTGCGAGGTATACATGGCGAGACATGATTCATCAGAATCACGGAGACGAGAAGAATAAAACACACCAAAACAAAACTGGCGGCTAGACAAGCTGAGACCGCACAGACCGCTCGATTCCAGAAGTCGCCCGGCTTGACCTGAGATCGCGCGAACAAAAAACAGACAAGCCGCCTGCACTGCAAGACCGCCACCTCAGACCGCACGAACTGGAGCTTTATTGGAACAAAGAACTGAAGCTGTCGCCATACCGCAACTCAGACCGCCAAACCGCTGAAGGTCGCCTGATCACTGAGCTCGCTGCGAACAGCACAAGAACGAACATAAACCAGTTCGCAAACTGACCGCTGTCGAACTGTTTATTCAAGCCACTGCGAATCACCAAGGAAGGAGACCGCAACCTGCTGACCGCAAACCTGCGAACACAACAAACAGTCAACTCGCTTCCGAGACCGCCCGACCTCAAAGTGAGACCGCACGAATTAACCCAGGCTCAGTTCTTACAGTTCTCGTTATGAATGACGGGCCATGCACACCTATTTATAGGAGGGTAGACGGATGTCGTCACCGCACAACCGGGATACAGTCACCACCCGTCAGATCGCTAGCGGTCTCATAAGACAGACCGCGCGACCAGACCACTTGGACGATCATCCGACCAAGACCGCAGAACAGCAGGCAGGTTGCGCACAAGTCGCGCGAACACGAGACCGCGCATATGTCGCGCGGTCACAAAAGGAACTCCTTCCTTAGACCACCAGGAGCAACCAGGAACCATCTGGCTGACTTCAGACAAGTTGCCAGATCGCCAAGACAGACCGCCCGGATAGACGGTCATATAAGAACAACCCGCCCAGTCTTCCAACAAGGAAGCCAGGCAAACCAGCAAACCTACTCGGTAACAAGCCGCAACTTCAAAGAACAAACCGGCAGAACCAGCAGTCCGCCAGAACAGACCGGCAGAGCTAGACCGGCGAGATATTAACACAACCCGCTCGGTCTCAGCGGTCTCCCAAAACAGACCGCCCGGTCTCCTCCACTTCACTTCAAAATTTCAACACTCCCCCGTGAAGTGGGAAGTGGAGACTAGCCCGAGTAAACTCCGCAACCGTGTAAACGATCCCTTCGCCAGCGGCTTTGTGAAGATGTCTGCGACATTGTCCACACTCCGAACATGCTCGACCATAGGAGATCCTCCCAACACCTTTTCACAAATGAAATGGTGATCAATCTCAATATGCTTGGTCCTCGCGTGACAAACTGGATTATTAACCAGCTTGAGAGCACACTCATTGTCCCCACGTAGGATAGTGGGACCTCGAACCTCCTCATGAACGTCCTCCACCAACCTCCTGAGCCAAACGGCTTCCTGCGCTTCCAAGGCCGAAGCCTTGTATTCCGCTTCTGTGGTAGATACGGACACCGAGTCCTGCTTTTTGCTGCACCAAGAGATAGCTGTGGGGCCCGTCATAAAGACATAACCAGACGTTGATCTCCGATCATCCACGTCTCCCCCATAGTCAGCATCCATATACCCATGCAACTCCAAGCTTGACCCTCTCCTAAATAGGAGACCCAAATCAGAGGTCGACTTCACATATTTCAGAATACCTTTTGCCACCAAAAGGTGAGGCTTCCGTGGCTCCGCCATGTACCGACTCACTTTGCCAAACTGCATAAGCAATATCAGGCCTCGTGATGGTCAAGTAAATCAAGCTCCCAACCAGAGCTCGGAACACCAACGGATCAGATAGAACTCTTCCCTCATCCTTCTGAAGTTTATGATGTTGTTCTAGAGGTATAGAGCTGCTCTTCCCTTCTTCCATGCCAAATCATTGAATGATCTGCTCCGCATATCCTTCCTGAGAAACGAGCACTCCGCTCTCCCCCCTCTGGACCTCGAGTCCAAGGAAATGGTGAATCTCCCACAGATCCTTCATCTCGAACCTGATAGCAAGCTCAGCTCTCAACCTTGCTACCGCCTCCTTCGAGTTCCCGGTGACAATCATGTCATCCACATACAGCAGCACAATAACCCGAAGCGCCCCCTCCTTCTTGACGAATAAGCTAGAATCAGAGTCTAAAGTAAAGAACCCGCAGAATAAGAGATACTCCGCGATCTTTCCATACCACGCCCGAGGCGCTTGCTTCAACCCATATAAGGCCTTCTTCAGTTTGCAGAGGTAGTCCAGACAATCCTCCGAGATGAAACCCAGCGGCTGGATCATGAATTTATCCTTGTCAATCTCTCCGTATAAGAAAGCATTCTTAACATCAAGCTGCCAAATCTCCCATCCACAAGATGCCGCCAAAGCAATAACAAATCGGACCGAAGTCATCTTTGCCACTGGACTAAACGTCTCATCATAATCTTCACCATACTGCTGTGAGAACCCTTGAGCTACAAGGCGAGCCTTGTATCGCTCGATCATGCCGTCAGCTTTCTTCTTGAGTTTATAAACCCATTTGCATGTCACAGGGGTATTGCCCTTGGGCCTGGGCACTAGAGACCAAGTCTCATTCTTCTTGAGAGCATCCATCTCCTCTTGCATAGCAATATCCCACTGCTTCACGCCTTTGGCTTTCTCAAAGCTCGACGGCTCCCTCTCATCTAAGGGACCAGCGAAGAAACATGAGATGAAGCTTACCATATTTCCTCCTGTGTATCGATCTGGTGGCTTGATAGTCCTCTTCGACCTCCTAAGAGGTTGCTCCTGACTAACCACCTCCTCAGCTGCTTCTTCTGTGCAAGCTCCTCTTCCAGACGAACTTGGAGCATCACTCCCCCTGCTTCCAGAACCTGAAGCCTCCATCTCAGAGCTTGACACAACTGGAGCTCCTGGTGAAACAGGCAACTCCACTTGAAGACTTTCTGTAGCTTTCCCTACTTCATCAACCCTTTTTTCCTGTAGTTCAACTCCTAAACTCCCCTTGTAGGAAGTCACTTCATCGAACACTACATCCCGAGATACCACTGATCTTCGCGTCTCAGGATCCATGCATCTCCATCCTTTCTTCCGCTCATCATACCCAACAAAGACTAGCTTCCTTGCTTTCGCATCTAGCTTTGTCCGAAGAGCATCAGGAACATGCACATAGCAGGTTGACCCGAACACCCGAAGGTGTGCAACACTCGGCTTCTCCTTGAACATCAGTTCGTGAGGGGTCTTCATGTTGATAGGACTCAGAGGCATCCTGTTGATGACATAAGCTGCACAAGACATTCCCTCCGCCCAAAAAGACTTTGGGATACTCTTGGCATGAAGCCAGCATTTGCAGGTTTCCGTCAGATGATGGATCTTTTTCTCAGCAACTCTATTCTGCTGTGGAGTATGGGCACAAGTGAGCTCTCTCCGAACGCCGTGTTTCCTGCAAAAACTTGAAAACTCACCAGAGGGGAACTCCCCACCTTTGTCAGTTCTCAATTGTTTCACCCGCAAGCCTAACCGACCTTCCACCAGCTCCTTGAACTCCACAAACTTTGCAAAGGCTTCAGACTTCTCTTTCAAAAAATACACCCAGACATATCTGGTGTAATCGTCAATCAACACCAACATATATCTGTTGCCTCCAAGGCTTGGGGTGGCAGTCGGTCCCATCAAATCACCGTGAATGCACACCAACGGTGCTTTGCATCTTGTTTGCGATTTGTCAAATGGAAGTCGATGAGACTTTCCAAACTGACATCCAGCATAAACATGACCGTCTCCGTAAGAGGACAAGCTAGGCAAGCCCTTGACAAGGCCCCTTACCGCCATAGCCTTCAATTTGTCCATGCCAACGTGCCCCAACCTTTCATGCCAGATAGACGCGCTATCGTTGGTCTTCATCTTATCAACATAGGTACTTGTCGATAACACGAACAAGTCCTTCACCCGTTTTCCAACATGGATAACATCTCCCTTTATCTCCGGTTGAGTTTTAAGAAACTTCACTTCTGTTGGGCTGAACAGAACGTGATAACTGGCATCGACCGCATTGGTCACAGAAAAGAGATTCTTCTTCATACCAGGCACGTGATAAACACTCCTCAAAGTGAGTGGACCCTTATCACTGCTCAGAGAGACAACGCCTTCTTGTTCGACAGCATGAACAGAATTATCAGCCGTAATGATAGCATCGTTACCTGAGTAAGGCGCCAAAGAAGAGAACTTTGATTCATCCTCGGTGAGATGATGTCCACACCCTGAATCAGCAATCCAATCTTCTTTGAAGTTGATGGCATCCAAGGCTTTAACGGGCATCGCCGTCATATTAGCCGCAAAGGCTCCTCCCCATCCAGCTTCATCATGCTTTGGCTTTTCCTTCTCTGCTACATGTCCCGAGTTAAGATTAACCCGGCAATCCTTCTTGAAGTGGCCGGTCTTATTGCACCTGAAGCACCTTGGTCCATCTCCCTTATTCTTCCCATCAGACTTAGGAGCATAACCCCTATCCTGCTGACCTGAAGTAGAGGGTCCATCATAACCCGACTTCTTCTTCTCCCACTTCTTCTTCTTCTTCTTCCCAGAGAACAACACATCACTATCACCCCTAGAAATAGAAGTCCCCGCCATCTGTCTTGCCAAACTTTCTTGCGAAGCAAGTAAGTTCTCCAGCTCCAACAGAGATGGTTGATTTGCCCAACCTTGAACTGAAGTCACAAAGGCAAGATACTCCTTCCGCAACCCGCGGATGATATGCCTCTTCAGTTTTGCCTCCAAGATGGGCTCATCAGGGTCCAAAGCAGAAATCTCTGCTGTGAGGTTCTTCATCTTGAGAAAGAAAGTAGAAATAGAAAGATCACCTTGAGAGGCTTTCGCCAACTCATTTTCAAGAAACTGTAGCCGAGCTACATTCTTCTTATTGAACAACCCGTCCAAAGACGTCCAAATTTCAGCAGCAGATTTACATCCAATGATGTGGTCAAACAGCTCTGGTGAGATAGCCCTCTTGAGAGTGAACTCTGCCTTAGCATTAGTCCTCCTCCAAAGTCTCACCTCTGCCATATTATCTCCTGCTAGAAACACCTCTTGTGTGTCTTCTCCTCCAACTATCTCTCAAAGATCCTCGCCAAGTAAATAACTCTCCATACACGACCTCCATTTCTTATAGTTAGTCGATGTAAGGAGTTCAATACCAAGTCCTCCTGCATATCCACCTTCCATGGCAATCTAAGTGGTCTCTTCTTCACAAAGACGATGGCAACTCAAGTTGATCACTGCTTATCCAATCCAAGAACCTAGCTCTGATACCATGTTAAATTTTTTGATTTGAATCGTTTAGGAGTAAGCAGGAGTTGCATCAACTGAGTTAAAGCCAAACAACCACAATTCCCCACAGGAACACAAGAAACTTTATTGAAAAACAAACTTCATTTATAGTGCGAGGTATACATGGTGAGACATGATTCATCAGAATCACGGAGATGAGAAGAACAAAACACACCAAAACAAAATTGGAGGCTAGACAAGCTGAGACCGCACAGACCGTTCGAATCCAGAAGTAGCATGGCTTGACCTGAGATCGCTCGAACAGAAAACAGACAAGCCGCCTGCACTGCAAGACCGCCACCTCAAACCGCACGAACTGGAGCTTTATTGGAACAAAGAACTGAAGCTATCTCCAGACCGCAACTCAAACTACCTAACCGCTGAAGGTCGCCTGATCACTGAGCTCGCTGCGAACAGCACAAGAACGAACATAAACCAGTTCGCAAACTGACCGCTGCCGAACTATTTATTCAAGCCGCTGGGAATCACCAAGGAAGGAGACCGCAACCTGCTGACCACAAACCTGCGAACACAACAAACAGTCAACTCGCTTCCGAGACTGCCCGACCTCAAAGTGAGACCGCACGAATTAACCCAGGCTCAGTTCTTATAGTTCTCATTATGAATGACGGGTCATGCACCCCTATTTATAGGCGGGTAGACGGATGTCGTCACCGCACAACCGGGATACAGTCACCACCCGTCAGATCGCTAGCGGTCTAATAAGACAGACCGCGCGACCAGACCACTCGGACGATCATCCGACCAAGACCGCAGAACAGCAGGCAGGTTGCGCACAAGTCCCGCGAACATGAGACCGCGCATAAGCTGCGCGGTCACAAAAGGAACTCCTTCCTTTGACCACCCGGAGCAACCAGGAACCATCTGGCCGACTTCAGACAAGTCGCCAGATCGTCAAGACAGACCGCCCGGATAGACGGTCATATAAGAACAACCCGCCCGGTCATCCAACAAGGAAGCCAGGCAAACCAGCAGACCTACTCGGGAACAAGTCGCAGCTAAACAGAACAAACCGGCAGAACCAGCAGTCCGCCAGAACAGACCGGTAGAGCCAGACCAGCAAGATATAAACACAACCAGCGCGGTCTCGGCGGCCTCCCAAAACAGACCGCCCGGTCTCCTCCACTTCACTTCAAAATTTCAACAGAATCATCTGAAGACGTCTCTGAAGAAGCTCAACATGGAAAAGAGGGTGAAGAAGAACAAACTGCTGAGCCATCCTCGGCTCAGTCGGGTTCTCTCTTTCACATGATATCATCCCTTCTAACTGCTCAGCAGAAACAACTGCAAACTTTTGTTGTAAAGACAGTGGATGATCTAAGAAAGGAGCTGAAGGCGGAAATAAACGGAGTTAAGAGGGACATTCTTCATCTCAACACCCAATGTACCCACTTCTACACCCTGGTAGCTCCAACAATAGAAAAGATGGGTGAGGAAGTCAACAAAGTGGGACATCAAACCCACAAGATCCTGACTAATCAAGTAACATAATTAGATAATGTGGACTATACTTTTGAACAGATAGAAACAGGTGCCACCAATAACAGGAATCAAATTCTGAATAGTGTCAATGAGAATGCTCATACATTAGATACCAATATACTTGAAGTATGAAACAATTTGGATGTGACTGAACAGCATCTGCATGAACAGCTGACTCTGGTCAGAGAAGCTCTTGAGGAATGGGTGATTGAACAAGTCCTAAAGGGGGGGATGAGATAATAAATGTCGGATCCCATCAAGTGATGTGGATCGCAAATTAAGTAAAGCAGACAATACAAAAAACCCCATCAGTATATGAGGCTGCCAACCCTTCTGAAAGCACTGACTCTGCAGAATATGGCATAGAATTTGGAGAATCTGCATCCTCCAAGAAAAGAAAGAGAATTCAAAGTAACAAGTATAGGCAGAAGAGACTGAGGGAAGTTGAGATGGATCCACAATCAGGAAGGTGGAGTCCAGTCTCAAGAGAAATCATAACAGAATCGTGGATACAGTTTGGATACCCTCAGAAGAACTATCATAGAGTATATCAGTCAGTTGAATGGGGCAAGCATCTGAAATAGCTGGAAAAGAGGAAGAATCATAAACAAGCATTCCCAAAGGGTCCTCCTCCCTCTCATAAGATGATTCTAATGCCCATCAACTATTATCAGAGGCAAAAGCAGAAAGCCAAAGGGGCGACAACAGCAGACACTGAAGAGCACCTAATTAAAATCTAAATTAGAATGGGGCAAATGAATGCTTACTTTCATTCATGAGCATTTAATCTATTTATGTGCCTGATGTTTTGTTTCAAGAACATTTATTCTATTTTTGTGATTGCTGCTTAATGTGATTGTTGCGTAATGTGATGTTATTATCTGAAATGTTAAATATTTATATGTGTGGCATTTATCATTGAGGTAAGTTAGGACTTCTTCAAATAGGGGGTGATTGTTGGGAACAGTGCCCAGCAGTGCTCCTGATTTGAAGAAGTGCTCAGCTCCATGATAAGTGCAAGTTGTATTTAATGTCATATCTAGTTGATGCTTGCAGAGATAAGACAATATGTCCAGTACTTCAATAACCTGCCTAAGTATAACATCGTCGAAAAAGGCTTGCCATATCGTCGACAAGAATAGGTACATCGTTGAAATGATGAGTAAAACAAAGAAGAATGGATTGTATGATGTCGTCGAAAAGGCTCAAGCATGTCGTTGAAAATAACTGACGTATCGTTGACAACAGCAGATGTATCGTCGACAACATCAGACATATCGTCAAGAATATGCAGAGCAAGACAAAATGGTCATATCATTGTGACATCTACACGACGATATCAGAATGTCGAGATAAAGAAGAAGACTCAAAGATGTCGATAATATCGTCGACAAGAAGCCTTGTCGTCTGATGAGTCCCAAATATATACACATTTATGGACTCATCTGGGCCGATTTTCTAGTCTATGCACTTCACTTTAGACATGTTTTCACTCATATTTGATACTCCATGCTAAGTGCACCTCTAGGCCCGTTTTTGATGTTATTTCATGTTCTTCTTCTTTAGTAGTTTTCATGCATTGTTAAGTGCCACTTTCAGTGGCTGGATTCGTGGTTGTGCTGGAACAGGAGTCGTGCAGGTGTTCCCGGTGCAATTATGTACAGGAACACTGCGCACGATCACTGGTTCTATTGCGCATGACCACTGGTCGTGCGCCGCTGATCGTGTGCACTTAACCCTTTCTTTTTGAGTTCTGTCTCAGATAGTGCGCACGACCACCGGTCGTGCGCCACTGTTCGTGCGCACTTAACATCAATTTTATGAGTTCTGTTTCGACCAATGCGCACGACCACCTACGATAGTGTGCACGACCACCGGTCGTGCGCCATTGGTCGTGCGAACATGGTATTTTATAAATTTCTTACATTGCAGGTTCCACCCAGGAAGGCGCACGATCATAGGATTCCAGCGCGCACGACCACTGGTCGTGCGCCAATGACCGTGCACACTTTTTATTCCAGCGCCTATAAATACTCCTGCTCGCGAATTAGGTCGGATCCTCCGATCTTTCGTTCTCCCAGCTCCGTCGTTCCGCCCGATTTCGCCCCTCCATTGCCGGCCACCATCGGGAGGTGCTCCGGGCTTGTTCTTCACTCCATTCTTGAGCCGGAGCTTCCTCTCGGCCTCCTCCTTCATCCTAGAGCTTCAAGGAAGGTTTAGCCGCCATCGCCATCAAGCAAGAGGAAGTTTGCAACCTCCACTGAATCGTGACACGAAGAAGACGGGATCATTGGAGAGTAGTGACAGCTCTCTCTACCCCGGACGTAGTTGCGGATCGAGCTTGGACGCGGATTGACAACCTGGCGATTCCAACCGTGAATCTACAATGAGACTTCGGATTCGGTCGATTTCTTGCCTTGTTCTTTTCTTATTGATGCGTTTGTAGCTAGATCTCTCATGTATGGATGATGAACACTATGAATCGTGCTTGTAATTTTAATTTCATGTCTATGTGAAGTTATATTTTGTTCATTTGTGTATGAGGTGCGCCACCATCCATCCTCCATCCCGCCGTCACGTTCGTATGTCGCACTAGCAATTGCTAGTGGCGTGCTTGTCGACGAGGTGCTTGCGACCCTCATCCGTATGCCTACTCTTCCATCCGCCTAGCGAAGCGTGGCATAGCGGCCCGTGTAATCCATTCGCCCTACGAAGCAGTGTGCTCAAGGCCTGCATAGTTCAATTCCGCTAGCCTACTCGTCCATCCGCCCAACGAAGTAGTGCGCTCAAGGCCTACATAGTCTTCCATCCCGCCGAGCGAAGCTTTGCATAGCGGCATTGCATAGTAGTAGTTGTAATATTTTATTTTATTATTCACAAACCAAATCCCTTTCGTCCGCACTCCACCTATCGCTGGACTTCGATCTCAAGTCCTTCCTCGAACGTTAACTCCACCTTACTGTGTTCCTTGAGAGATTCGATACTCGGGGATTACTCCTCGTTTTATATTACTTGAACAATCGGTACACTGCCGTTTCGTGCCGCAGTCTAGCTACCGCCTATAGCGGTGTGCGAGATTTGCGCCATCAGGTTTTTGGCGCCGTTGCCGGGGAATACAGTCGTGTGAGTTTTCTGCAGAGGGAAAGTCTGAGAGAGAAGCCCTTCCATTTGTAAATTGCATCTTTTATTTTATTTCTGTTCATTTTACTCCATTTTCTTGTTTTATATTAGGTTGCTTTAGTAATTTTTGTTAGGTGTAGTATTTTGCACAATAGCTTTTTATTTTGAATCGTATTATCTTCACACTATGTGGACACATCTCAATATTCATTGCCGTTGGTATAGAGATACCCCCCACTCTAGTGATGAATGCCCTACGGAGAATAGTAGGCATAATTCTTATAGCCCAGCATATGGAGCACCGACTTCGTCTGGTACTCCATATGGTGCGCGTAAGTCTTATGGCTACTCTGCTGAGCCTTTACCGTCATACTTCTTTTCGGCTTCAGCCCCCGCTGTACCAAAGAAGCCCGCAAGGCAGTGCCGGTTTTGTCAGAGCACTGATCATGTCTTGAAGGACTGTGCCGAGTATCTTCGCCAATTGGACGAGGATGACGAGCCGGATATCCGGATCGTCCCAACTCCTAACTCTGGCGGCACACCTTCAACATCCGGTTATGTGTCTTTGTCACCTTCACATCTTGAAGGGTATGGTATGGACACGGTCACCGGATGTGCGACTGATCTATGCACCGACATTGCTGAGCCTATTCTCCATGTGCATCCACCACCTCTAGTGGATTCGATTCTTTGTGAGGAGTTGGTGCTCGACTTTTACCCGAGCACTATTCTTCCCCCTGTTGTGCATACTATATTCGTCTCTGACGACATTGTCGATGATGTGTCACAAGAGGAGGCTGTTGATCTGAGTGTTGTGCCTACTCCTATGGAGGAGGACAACCTTCTAGGTGAAGAGGAGTTTACCTCAGCACCGGTGGAGGAAGTCCAAATCCTAAGCCTGGCCACCGTTGATCCCGCTGAACCTTGTAGCATTGATGACAATGCAAACATTATTTCACTTCCCCAACCTGATGGGAGTGAGACCGGGATCACTCCCCCATTTGATTTTTATTTAAGTCATTCTTCTTCTTTATTTCTTGATCCCCCTTCTTTATCCGAGCCTGTGCAGGTTGAGTCTTCACATGTACTTCAGGAGGACTTGGAGCACGATGCTCAAGGCAATGATGCGAGCATCCTCTCATGTGAGGAGGCTGATTCCCCCTCCGTAGAGGAAGCTCCACTCATTGCCATTTCCACCTGCCACCTCCCTGTTGATGACACCTTGCTAGGCAAGGATGTGTTTGGTGAGTTGAGTGAGGATATCTCCTCCTCTTCTTGCTTTCTGTTTCCTCTACCTGCGTTATGTAGGTATTATTATTATTTGGGTAGAGGAGTAACTGTTCTGTCGCCGTATCGGTACCCGCTACCGACACGCGTATTAGAACAGTTACCTGTTCATTTCCTTTTTCATACTCCCATTAGCTAGAACCTTTAGTTTTTGAATAAGTCGTGTAGGGATGACAATAACCCCAGTAGTTATCTTTCTTTTCTACATTTTTATTTCATCTAATCATGTTTAGTTAGTAGTATTTTTTTTTTCAGTTTTCTATTTTCTTTTGTTTCTGCGGAGCTGACCCCTGCATGTATCTTTTCTGGATGGCGGACGCTGCGACTCATTTTAGCTTACACGCCAATCTTCTGGTGTGCTCATTTCTGAGCACTGGGTACTCTCTTTCCCTAGCCTTTTCTGATTTTCATGTCATATATTTTGTGGATTGTTTAGTTTAAGTCTGGGGGAGAGCAGTTTTTGTGCCCACTCACGTGCACTCTCGCATAGCATGCTAGAAGTACTTTTATTTTAGCTTATTGGAAATTGTTGTTCATTTTCATTGCACACCACAGCACCCACTTGAGCGCGTACTCATCTGTTTGCTTGCTCTGTTGTGAATTGAATTCTTCAGCTATTTGGGAATGTCTAGGTGATGGCTTAGGACTATGTAGCAGAGTAAAATGTTGACTCTAGTAGTCCTCCTAGTCAAGTGCTCGGTTGCATAGAAATTTGTGTAGATTAGACTTCTCTTTATACTTATGGTTTTGTATTTTTTTTCTATTAGTGTAAATGTTGTTTACTCTACTCAAATGGTGAATCCGGTGGAATCAAACGGTAGCATAGGGATGTGTGTAAACGATCGCTAGACTCGTATTGCTTGAGTCGGGAGAAAGGAGAATCTTTCTCGGTGGCTAGAACTTTCCCCAAGCGATTCTTGAAGAATTGGCATAGGATAAGTTCTAGTGCGTGAGAATGACGTAGGACATTATTTTGACCCGGTTGAACTTTTTATTTCATGCCTAACGTCTGCCCTTGCTAGCCCCTTTGTGCCTACCCTTTCATTGATTCAGCTCCGCATATATCACACCAAAGCCTAAAAGCCTAACCTAGTCGCACACCCAAATCTGAGCTTTAGTTGTAGTTTTTTTTACATTTTGGGGGGTGTTGATTGTGGTGTTTATTATGTGAATCTGTGGATATGCTCATTTGAAAATTTTGCTGAAAGAAAAAAAAAAGACAAGAAAAAGAAAGATAGAAAGAAAAATGAGAAAAAAAAAAGAGAAGAAAAAAAAATGAGTTTTATTGAATATCGTCTAGAAAAATTATGTATTGGGAGTAGGCGGTGCACACACCTATGTTGCAAAAGTCCAAGTCTGGGGGTGTGTTGCACTTGCATTCGATTTTGGTGCGCGGGTAGTTATTTTAAAAGCTCAATTAGGTTATGTGTTTTAAGCCATTTTGTTTATCATTGTTTACCTCACCGTAACCCAAGCCTCAATTAAAACCTGAAAGTCCTACTGACTCACGCCTTGAATCAATCTATTGTTGTGGAGAGAATGTGACCGGGCAAGCTTATGGTCACCGACACTGATGGACTTCAGTGGAGTTTGTCCCGCATCCCGATATTGAGCAATGCTCGTCTCAGCGCTTAGCTTAGTTTCTCCGTATGCATGACCAAATGATTCACTGTTGTTCACCATTTTGAGTAGTTATAATATGCTTTTACTCTTTTAGAAATATATAAACTGTTTATATAACCAGAAATCTTCTCTACTATTTTTCTTATGCACGTGAGCATGCAACTTCGCATGGTACTATGTATTGTAATTTTAAGCCATCTACTTTTCTCTCCCCGTTCGCTTAGAATTTGTTTGCTCGGGACGCGCAAATAGGTAAGTCTGGGGGTGCGATGAGTCCCAAATATATACACATTTATGGACTCATCTGGGCCGATTTTCTAGTCTATGCACTTCACTTTAGACATGTTTTCACTCATATTTGATACTCCATGCTAAGTGCACCTCTAGGCCCGTTTTTGGTGTTATTTCATGTTCTTCTTCTTTAGTAGTTTTCATGCATTGTTAAGTGCCACTTTCAGTGGATAGATTCGTGGTTGTGCTGGAACAGGAGTCGTGCAGGTGTTCCCGGTACAATTATGTATAGGAACACTGCGCACGATCACTGGTTCTATTGCGCACGACCTCTGGTCGTGCGCCGCTGATCGTGTGCACTTAACCCTTTCTTTTTGAGTTCTGTCTCGGACAGTGCGCACGACCACCGGTCGTGCGCCACTGTTCGTGCACACATAACATCAATTTTATGAGTTCTATTTCGACCAGTGCGCACGACCACCTACGATAGTGCGCACGACCACCTATCGTGCGCCACTGGTCGTGCGAACATGGTATTTTATAAATTTCTTACATTGCAGGTTCCACCCAGGCAGGCGCACAATCATAGGATTCCAGCGCGCACGACCACTGGTCGTGGCCAATGACCGTGCGCACTGTTTATTCCAGCGCCTATAAATACTCCTGCTCGCGAATTAGGTCGGATCCTCCGATCTTTCGTTCTCCCAGCTCCGTCGTTCCGCCCGATTTCGCCCCTCCATCGCCGCCCACCATCGGGAGGTGCTCCGGGCTTGTTCTTCACGCCATTCTTGAGCCGGAGCTTCCTCTCGGCCTCCTCCTTCATCCTAGAGCTTCAAGGAAGGTTTAGCCGCCATCGCCATCAAGCAAGAGGAAGTTTGCAACCTCCACCGAATCGTGACACGAAGAAGACGGGCTCATTGGAGAGTAGTGACAGCTCTCTCTACCCCGGACGTAGTTGCGGACCGAGCTTGGACGCGGATTGACAACCCGGCGATTCCAACCGTGAATCTACAACGAGACTTCGGATTCGGTCGATTTCTTGCCTTGTTCTTTTCTTATTGATGCGTTTGTAGCTAGATCTCTCATGTATGGATGATGAACACTATGAATCGTGCTTGTAATCTTAATTTCATGTCTATGTGAAGTTATATTTTGTTCATTTGTGTATGAGGTGCGCCACCATCCATCCTCCATCCCTCCGTCACGTTCGTATGCCGCACTTGCAATTGCTAGTGGCATGCTTGTCGACAAGGTGCTTGCGACCCTCATCTGTATGCCTACTCTTCCATCCGCCTAGCGAAGCGTGGCATAGCGGCCCGTGTAATCCATTCGCCCTACGAAGCAGTGCGCTCAAGGCCTGCATAGTTCGATTCCGCTAGCCTACTCGTCCATCCGCCCAACGAAGTAGTGCGCTCAAGGCCTACGTAGTCTTCCATCCCGCCGAGCGAAGCTTTGCATAGCGGCATTGCATAGGAGTAGTTGTAATATTTTATTTTATTATTCACAAACCAAATCCCTTTCATCCGCACTCCACCTATCGCTGGACTTCGATCTCAAGTCCTTCCTCGAACGTTAACTCCACCTTACTGTGTTCCTTGAGAGATTCGATACTCGGGGATTACTCCTCGTTTTATATTACTTGAACGATTGGTACACTGCCGTTTCGTGCCGCAGTCTAGCTACCTCCTATAGCGGTGTGCGAGATTTGTGCCATCATCGTCAGAAAGGCTAAGTGAGACTGATGGCTATTGACATCGTCATAAAGAAGGCGTGACGTCGAGAAGATTGAAGAAGGTCATTTGAAGACAAGCAGTTGCTGAAGAATAGTCTGTCGACATGATATCAATCATGTCGTCAACAAGATAAGGTGGTCCAAGCAACATCGTGCAGACAAGGAGTTCTCGCTGATATCATCTTGATGACTTCGTGTCGTCTTAAGCTCAAATGGAGATGTGATGTCCAGTATCGTCGAGATATCACTATCTGATGAAGAATTGAAGAAGAGACTAGTTCAAGTCATCGACAAAGTCCTGTCGTCGAGATATTATCCATGTCATCGTAACAATGGAAATATCATCGAAACAAATTCAAAAGTAGCCGGATGCGCTGTCAGCATTTAATGACGCCACCTGATTGTCCCATCAGCGCATGCTCTCGAGGAATGGGCATCTGACAGTAAAGGACATCATATGTGACCGTTATGCGGGACATCCGTCCTATAAAAGGGAACAATGATGCCAAGAAAAAGAGAGAGAAAAACGAACGAAAAAGTATCCCGCCTAGCAATACAACAGTACATGTGACGGAGTAGAAGAAGGAAGAAACGAACAAAACGATCATTCTGTGTTCTTCAAGTTGCAGTCAAGCCACATCGACTGATAAGTTTCTCTCAAGAAAAGTAGCCAATCAACATCCGACAAAGCTAGAAATCTTGAAGAAGATTTGCACCATTCAGATTGAAAATCAGAGGCATCTCCTTCAAGTCAAGAAGCCAATCTCCATCAGGCAGAAGAAACCGTTTTCTTTACTGAAATCTCTTGTAAGGCTTGCGGTCCTAGAACATGTAAGGTATGTTCTCAGATCTGATTGTCAAGCTTGAGGGCTTGAGATCTATGAAGCTTGAGGGCTAGGGCAGAGGACTTTCGGGTCCAAACGTGTCGAGTTTGCGGGCTCGAGTGTTGTGAAGGGGCTTGCGGGCCTAGGCTGCATGCAAGACTTGCGGGTCTGTGCTGTGTAGGGCTTGAGGGCCTAAGTGTCGAGCTTGCGTGCTCGGGTGCAGTGAAGGGGCTTGCGGGCCTAGGATGCAGGGACTTGCAGGTCCGAGTTGTAAGGCTTGCGGGCCAGAGACATTGGCGGAGTTTGCCAAGCCTAGCACACTGCTAGGTAGGCGCAGAGGGAAAGAGGACTACTCAAGACACCCTGACTTGAGGAACCTCTATAAGTTCTTGCGTGCTTTCTGTGTTGTGCTATTCTAATCTATAGATCTATTAACCAGAAATCAAGAACACCAAAAGAGGGAACAAAAATAATTTGAAATACCTATTCACCCCCCCCCCCCCCCCCCCCCTCTAGGTGATAAGTCGGCACCCAATAACTAACAAAACGTGAAGGTTTAAATTAGACATGTTAAATAATCTTTAAGTAATATATATAATCATCCTTGAAATAAACATTTAAGCATATATTAATTTTTTTTGTTTTTAATTTCTGAAAGTAAATAACAACAAAAATGAAAAATGTTTTTTTAATAAAACAAAACACTGCAATAAAATAATACCTAGAATTTTTAATAAAGCAAAAAAAAAATATTTTGGAGGATAGAGGCTAACGTCAGGCGTTAGCTTCTTAACGCTGAGACAGGTTACTAAATTTTGACTTTTTGAAAAAACATTTTCATGATTCATTTGTATTATAAAGAGACCTTCTTACAGTTGAAATTTTAGACATTATGGAGTTGATTTGAAGGCTGTTTTAGTATGTTTTTTTATATATATTTTTATTGATTTTTAAATAAAAATTTAAAAATGCATACAAATATAACAAAGTAAATAAGATAATTATGATAGCTTTTTATAAGGTTAAATTGATATTTCTAAGATACCTAATTCTAACCTAAGCATGTGAAAATGTGCATTGGGTAAAGGTTTGGTAAAAATGTCGGCAAGTTGTGATTCAGTCCCTATAAACCTAATTTTAACCTATTCTTTCTTAAAATGATCTCTAATAAAAAGATGTCGGACATCGATATGTTTACATCTAGAATGATGTACGAGATTGTTTGTGAGATCTATTGCGCTCTTGTTGTCACACTTTAATTCTATGTTATTTAGATAAACACCAAAGTCCTCTAACGTTTGGGTCATCCATAAAGCTTGTGCACAATAACTACCTAGTGCGATATATTCGACCTCGGTGGTTGAGAGGGCAATAGAATTCAGTTTCCTACTCGACCATGATATAAGTGAAGGGCCTATAAAATGACACATGCCACTAGTGCTCTTATGATCTAATGGATATCCCGCATAGTCCGAATCAGAAAATCCATGTAAAATAAAACATTCATTATGAGGATACCATAAGCCTAATCTAGATGTTCAAATTAGATATCTAAAAATACGTTTAACCGCTTTTAAATGTGATTCTTTTGGGTTAGCTTGAAATCATGCACATAAATAAACGGAAAACATAATATCGGGTCTAGATGCACTCAAATATAGCAATGAGCCTATCATTCCTCTATATAATGTTTGATCTATAGAAATACCGGCTTCATCTGTTCCTAATTTTAGTGATGCACTCATTGGTGTATTAGCTTGTTTTAGGTTTTCAAATCCAAATATTTTTAGAATATCTTGAACATATTTAGTTTGACAAATAAACATACAATCTGGTTTTTGAGAGATTTGAAATCCTTGAAAATAAGTGAGTTCTCCTACCAAGCTCATTTTAAATTCATTTTTCATCACCAAAATTACTTCACTACACAACTCATCATTAGAGGCTCCAAAAATAATATCATCCACATAAATTTGTAATATAATCAAATCATTATTTACATGCTTAATGAATAGTGTATTATCTGCACTTCCCATTTTATAACTGTGCTTTATTAAAAATAATGTTAATCTTTCATAGCAAGCACATGGCGCTTGCTTTAATACATAAAGCACTTTTTCTAACTTATACACATGATTAGGAAATTTTTCACTCACAAAACCGGGGGGTTGTTATACATAAACTTCTTCTTTTATAATCCCGTTCAAAAAAACACTTTTAACATCCATTTGAAATAATTTAAATCTTTTAAAACTCGCAAATGTAAGAAATATTCTAATTGATTCATGGCGAGCAACGGGTGCAAAAGTTTCATCAAAATCTACCCCCTTCGATTTGTGAATATCCTTGTGCAACTAGTCTAGCTTTATTCCTTGTTATCCTAGAGTCACCATCTAGCTTGTTTTTGAAAATCTATTTCACTCCTATAACCGGATGATTAGATGGCCTCTCTACTAAATTCCAAACCTTATTACGTTCAAATTGATTTAATTCATCATTCATAGCTAAGAACCAAAATTCATCATTTAGAGCGGTTGAAACATTTTTAGGTTCTATTTCGGAAACAAAACAAAGGTTTGAAAAAGACTCATGTAAAGAAGAACGAGTACTTTGTTGGATCTTGAGGCGCCCTTAGAGGGGGGGGGGGGGGGTGAATAAGGGTTTTAAATACTTTAAACTTTAATGGAAAACTTTTGATATTTTATTTGAATAAGAGTGAATATAAAACAAAGAGTAGTAAATCAATTTTATTAAATAGAAAAAGACATGATTATCATTAATAAACTTAATTACAAAATTTGATCTCTATGACGATAGAAATCAAAGCGAATAATATGAATACTCTTTTTCTTTTCTATACCGACTCGTATCCCCATGAACCGGTTAGTTTTAGCCGATCTCTCCCCAGATACGGCCTCAAGCCGCTCTAGCCAATCTATCACCAGAAAGGCCTCGAGCACCCCCTAGATCTACTCCCTAGACCCAGTCGCCAACACGAGGCGAATTCCTCCCTAAGTCCTACCTAGACCTAGTCGCCAACACGAGGCAAATTCACAAACAGATTACAATGATAAAATAAAAGACAAATACAAAATATAAATATAAAACTCCCTATGAGGTAATCTGAAGGAGACACTGAAGAATCGTTGAAGATCATTGAAGTCCAAGCGTGTGTTCTTTGCGTTGTGTTAGCATGTTGATCCAAGCCTCCTTTGATTCCTCCTTTTGAAATATGAGTGGGAGATGTGTTGGTCTGGAAATACGGCCCTCACAAAGTTTCTGAAGTGCTGGAATAGGGCTCGTGGCAATCAGTAGTCGGAGACATCGAAATCATCCAATTGATAGACTTTGAGCTAACGCCAGCGTTAAGTGCTAACGTCGGGCGTTGACAATGTATAGCAACATATTGATGGCTCGGATCTTCAAAAGAGGAAGGAGATTCTGCACTTTAGGAAATTGTTTAATTTTAGGCAATACTAACACCGACGTTACGGCTAACGCGGGCGTTGGGCAAATCATTCCTAAAGTTCCTCCAGCAATTACGACTACTTTCTCATTGCCAAATTCGTTGACCAGATAGCGCCAGCGTTAAGACCTAATTCCCGGCGTTGAGTTTCTTTCTTTAATCAGCTGACATGCCATTTCGTCGAACAACATCTCATTTCGTCGAACGACAACTTATTTCGTCGAACGCCATTTTCGTCGAACGACCTCTCATTCGTCGAACGCAAGTTTGTCGAACGGCCTCTCATTTTGTCGAACGCAATTTCATTATGTTGAACTCAATTTCATCGAGCGACAGCTCATTTCGTCGAACACCATTTCGTCGAACGGACTCTCATTTCGTCGACCGGCCTCTCATTTCGTCGAACGCCAGTTTCATTTCGTCGCACGCAATTTTGTCAAATGGCATCTTGGCGGGAACAAAAGTTAACGCTGGCGTTAAGAGTTAATGCCGAGCGTTAGCTCTCTTCCTTTCTTTTCAGCATGAGAAAAAGTCCAGACCAATCGCAGCAACCTAGTGTCATATTTGTTCAAACCTGCATGCTAAAAACACAATGGAAAATAATGGAAAACAAGTCCAGACCAATAGCAGCAACCTAGTGTCATATTTGTTCAAACCGGCATGCTAAAAACACAATGGCAAACAAGATCAAATACAAGTAGGATTTGTTATTCTAAAATCAAAGGAATGCAGAAAACCATGTTCCAACAATCTCCTGCTTTTGATAATAACAAATCCAATAGAGATAAATCAGATTCATAGATAAAGAAATTGTGTTTTTATAAAGATATATGACACTAAGCAGTTATAAGATAATGATAAGAATTATAGATCATTTAAAAGTGCTCCCCGTACAAAAGTGCTCCCCCTTTGTGTATGAACCCATAGACTAGATTCATGCTCCCCCTTAATATAGTGAATCCTACTCCATTAATCATTACGATTTATCATTTTATTCTCCCCATTTGTTATTAGCAAAAGAGGGTGGAGTGAAACAAAACTAGAATAAAGAAGACAAAAGTTGGGACATAACTAAGGGAGGATTAAGAGTTTTGTGTAAACAAAAAGTAAGTCATGATCGAGCTAAGGGAGAGAGTAGCACAGCGGAAAAAATATATGATAAGCATGAAAGATCATCATTCAAAGATTATACCAAAGGAATGTAATCTCTTGCTTTTTAAATTTATTTTAAGAGTGATACTACTTGCTAAGATAGATGCAATTATGTTTGACAAAGCACAAGTGAAAACAAAATGTAGAAATAAGCATGAGAACACATGATATGAGGATACATGATCAAATAGAGAAATACGGAAAACAAAAACAAAACAAATAAGAGTTGTATTTTTGTTATCACTTGACCATTCCAACAATATGTCTAGACTCTTCACATTTGAGCATTTTAACTTTGAAAACTTTCATAACTAATAGGCAGGCATGATTTAGCGTATTCAACAAGATAATAGCTACAATG
Source organism: Dactylorhiza incarnata (assembly GCA_033032865.1). NCBI lineage: Eukaryota > Viridiplantae > Streptophyta > Magnoliopsida > Asparagales > Orchidaceae > Dactylorhiza > Dactylorhiza incarnata. The sequence goes on along the minus strand of JAWHQI010000009.1, from coordinate 8,303,049 downwards.
TAACCAATTCGTATATCAAGTAAAGAAAACATTGTAGAAATCATGCATTGCAATCCAGTGCTTTTACTTGGGTTTTTAGAGAATTATGTAATGTTTGCATTAGGATCCAATTCTCATGAGTGGAAGCTTTATGAAAAACAATGATTTGTGCATAAGGTGTTTTGATAAAAGTATACAAGTGAAATAATCAAAACACATGACATATATAATGAAATAGTGACAATAATATTAAGGATGCAATCTAGTAATTACTTTCACACATCAAATCTAGAATAAAGTTTCAAGGCACAAATAATGAGTACAACAACCAAGGTGCTTCGCCCACACAATGCTCATTATGACTTATCAGGGAGCGAAGTATTGCTTGGGGGATCACATAAATAATTTTATTGATTTTTATTTTTAGTGATCCGGTGTACAAATAGAAGTGATAAAAGATGAATGTGTTTGTACAAGACACTTTACAATTCTTTCCAAGGTGCTCAACCTCACAATGCTCATTAAGACTTATCAGGAGGGTGAGTAGTGCTTGGTTGAGTTATCTTTGGCATTTTATTTTATATTATTGTAATAGCGGGCCAAAGGTCTCTGAATTCACTTATTGTTGCAAACGCTAACAATATTGAAATAACACTTCAATGTGTGCAAGAAATTTATTATTTGAATGAAGGTGTAGGTAATTTAGACATACAACTTAATATGTTAAGACTATTAGAATACACAATCATGCAAGACTAAGATTATGAGCACATGTAGATTATCAAAATAGTGAGTGTATGAATCATTGATTAACATAAAGCATTACTCATACTTAAAGGCATGTTAGGCAATCATACACAATTATCTATAGACTATTTCATTGCACATAATCAGATTAAGGTCAAGGCATGAAGATAAAACAATGTTTAGAAAATTTGAAATTAAAATTAGACATTGAAGAAAATCCTTGTGAGCATGTGATGAGTCCCAATTATATACACATATATGGACTCATCTGGGCCGTTTATCTAGTCATTCCACTGCACTTTAGCCTTGTTTTAGCTCATATTTGTCATTCTATGCTAGGTGCACTTCTTGGCCTAATTTGGTGTGTTTTATGTTTATTCTCTTTTGATAGCCTTATCGTATTGTTGAGTGCCACTTTCAGTGGCCTGATTAGCATTTCTGTAGGAACAGGAGACGTGCAGGTGTTCCCGGTACAATTCTGTACAGGAACACTGCGCACGATCACTGGTTCTATTGCGCACGATCACTAGTCGTGCGCCGCTGATCATGCGCACTTAACCCCCATTTTATGAGTTCTGTCTCGACCATTGCGCACCACCACTTACGATAGTGCGCATGAACATTGGTCGTGCGCCACTAGTCGTGCGAACATTATATTTTATAAATTTCTTACATTGCAGGCTCCGCCCAGGCAGGCGCACGATCACAGGATTCTAGTGCGCACGACCACTGGTCGTGCGCCACCGATCGTGCGAACTATTTATTTCAGCGCCTATTTAAAGACCTGCTCGCGAATTAGGTCGGGGAGTTGATTCCAGTCCGCCATTTTCTCGCTCCAGAGCCCCGATTTCGCCCCTCCATTGTCGCCCACCATCTGGAGGTGCTCCGGGCTTGTTCTTCATGCCAATCTTGAGCCAGAGCTTCCTCTCGGCCTCCTCCTTCATCCTAGCGCTTCAAAGGAAGATCTAGCCACCATCGCCATCAAGCAAGAGGAAGTTTGTAACCTCTACCGGATCGTGAGACGAAGAAGACGGGCTTATTGGAGAGTAGTGACAGCTTTCTCTACCCCGGACGTAGTTGCGGACCGAGCTTGGACGCGGATTGACAACCCAGCGATTCCAACTGTGAATCTACAACGAGCCTTCGGATTCAGTCGATTTCTTGCCTTGTTCTTCTCTTATTGATGTATATGTAGTTAGAGCTAACATTATGATGAAGTAGCACTTAACATTATTTGCATTTCTATACATTTTATGTCTTTGTGAAATACTTTACTGTTTGAGTTTCTTGAGGTGCGCCCCATTCCATCCTCCATCCCGCCAAGCGAAGCATTGCATAGTGGCATTGCATAGGAGTAGTTTAAGTTGTTTTCTTTTATTTTCCACAAACCAAATCCCCCATTTCCGCATCCATCCGCTCGAAAGGACTTCAATCTCAAGTCCTTCCTCGATAATAAACTCCACCTTACTGTGTTCCTTTGAGATCGATACTTGGGGATTCATTCCCATTTTATATTACTTGAACGATCGGTACACTGCCGTTTCGTGCCGCAGTCTTACTACCGCCTATAGCGGTGGGCTAAGATCTGCGCCATCAAGTTTTTGGCGCCGTTGCCGGGGAACACAGACGTGTGAGTTTTCTTGAGAGGGAGAGTCGAGAGATAGTAGTTCTTCCAGTGTTTATAGCCGCCTTTTTATTTTTGTTTGCTTTTTAAATTTATATTGTTTGTTATTATTTCTTCTCTCCTATTTTAAAGTTTTAAGCAAGTTTAATCCAAGGAGTTTTATTAGTTTGTGTAGATTTCCTTGCAAAGTATTTCAGTTTTGTTTTATCGGCTTTTATTGTTGAAAATGTCTTCATGGGATATTTCTCCTGGCACTTACGACATGATGGACTATTATATAGACCAAATTAATGAATTAAATGCTAGGCAGTGTAGGAACGTTGTTTGCTTGTTGTGTCGAGGAGAGGGTCATGATTTGAAGGACTGTCCTAGTCTTTTCAATCCTGACCGCCGCTCCTCCACTCATGACAACATTGTCCCTATCACTCATTCTTTACCCATGGAGGCAATCGTGCCCTCTACCCCCGATCTTATTTCGTGCATGGACTCCTCACTCCCTGTGTATGGCTTCACTCCTAGTGATGATGATCACTCATCTGTTGGCCAACAAGGAGGGGAATGGGAGCTCCTAGATGCTCCTGAGTGGGATATGGAAAGTATTCTTTCCATCGGGGAGGAATTAGCAGATCTTTTTGCGGAGGAACCAAACCTTTTTGTTCCTCCAGTTTCTTTGCAATATTTTTCTACACACATTCTTTATGATCCTATCGAAGTGAAGGAGTGGGGTGATGCTTCTGACTCGGAGGATGCTCCAAAGTGGGATGAGGAATTTTTTATCCCCGAAGGGGAGGATGAATATTTTGAACACGATGGTGCACCTCGGTGGGATTAGGAGGATACTCTCTCTGATGAGGAGGTTTGCACTTCTTCATGGGATGAGGAGGTCCAAACCACCATGGAGGCCCTTGAGTTCTTGGGTCCCCCTCGCTATGATACTTACGATGATGATAGTGATCTGTCCTTGGATCCTGCTGGGAGTGAAACCGGGATCACTCCCCAGATTGCTGATTATTTACGTTCTTCTTCTCGTTTCTTTCTTGACCCCCCTTTTTCATCCGAGCTTGTGCAGGTGAAGTCTTTACAGGTGCCCCAGGAGGACTTGGAGCTTCTTGCTCAAGTCAATGATGATTGCGTCCTTATATGCGAGGAGGTTGATCTCTCCTCCATTAAGGAAGCCTCATTCGTTGCCTTCTCCTCCTGCGGACCTGCTGTGGATGATACCTTGCTCGGCAAGGATTTTTTTTTGTGAGATGAGTGAGGACCAGGCCTCCTCCTTTTCTTACATTCTCTACCCTCTACCTATGAGGAGCATGTATCTATATTTAGGTAGAGGGGTGACTGCTCTGTCTCTGTATCAGTACCCGCTACCGATGCGCATATTAGAACAGTTACCTGTGTACTTTCTTTTTCATAGGCCTATAAGCTAGAACTGTACAAAACCTGAATAAGTCGTGCTGGGATGACAATAACCCTAGTAGTTATCTTACTTTTATTGCATTTTCATTTTCCTAGTTATAGTAGTTAGTTAATTTCTGTTCAGTTTTAGCATTTCTGCTTTCTTCTGTTTTTGTGGAGCTCACCCCTGCAGGTACTTATTGCAAATTCTGAATGGCGGGTTTGCTTCAGTTTTTCACGTGTCTTCTGGTATGCTCACTTCTGAGCATAGGGTAATCTCTTTCCCTAGGCTTCATTTTCAATTTTCATGGTTACATCATTTATGTCTATTGCTTAGATTTAGTCTGGGGGAGAGCCGCTATATGTTACCCACTGCACGTGCACATCTCATTTGCATACTAGAAGTATTTTAATTTCAGTTATTTAGTTATGTTCAATTGCATTGCACACCACTACACCCAATCGAGCGTGCACTTAGCTGTTGGCACGTCTTGAGCTGAACTCATTTCTTTTTGTGTGATTTAGGAAATCATTGTGCTGGCTTAGGATTGTGAGTCGGAGTAAAATGTTGACTTCTATAGTGCTCCTAGTCGAGTGCTCATGTCTCACATAGAAATTCGTGTAGATTCAATTTCTTTTTATGCTTTTAGTTTATATTTTTCTATTCGCGTAAATATTGTTTACTACACTCAAAAATTGGTGAGTCTGGTGTGAATCAAACGGTAGCATAGGGATGTGTGTAGACGTTCGTTAGCCTCGTATTGTCCGAGTCGGGAGAAAGGATTATCTTTCTCGGTGGCTAAGAACTTGCCCCAAGCGATTCTTGAAGCATGGGTATAAGGTTAGTCAATTGCGTGAATGTGATATAGGCCATCATTTTGGCCCGGTTGAGCCTTTGTGCCATTCCTATCATCATTTCCTCGTTAGCCCAGTTGCTCCTACCCCATTATTTTGGTTCAGCTCCACTATTGTTCACCAAAGCCTAAACTCCAATCCTAGTCGCACACCCAAAATGCAAGCATTTTGTTTAAATTTTAAATTTGTGGTGTTGATTGTGGAAGTACAGTGTGAAAATGTGGATGTGCATCTTTGAAAATTTGCTGAAATTGCTAAAGAAAGAAAAAGAAAAGAAGAAAAAGATTTGAAAAGAAAAAGAAGAATGAAAAGTTTAATTGAAAAAAATCTGTTTGAGATTTATATTTGGGAGTAGGCGGTGCACACACCCATGCGTCTAAGTCTAAGTCTGGGGGTGTGGTGCATCCGCGTGTTTTATGGCTACTTGGATAGTGTTATGCATTTGCTCATTTGGGTTTTTGTGTTCTAAGCCTTCATGTTTATATTTGTTTGCCTCACCTAAACCCAAGCCTCATCTAAAACCTTTAGTCCTATTGATTCACGCATTTGAGTCAAACCAGTGTCGTGGAGAGAGTGCGAACAGGCAAGCTTATGGTCACCGACATTGATGGATTTCAATGGAGTTGTCTCGAGCCCCGATCTTTGGCAATGCTTGTTTTAGCGTTCAGTTTACTTTCTTCCGATGTACGATCTTATGATTCACCGTGATTCAATTTTTGAGTAAATGTAATATATAAATACGCTCCTAGGAAATTATAAACTAATATGCATAATTAGGAATTTTATCTATTGTATATCTACGCGTGTGAGCATGCGACTTCGCATGGTACTCTGCTTGATAATTTCTTTGTCAGCTATGTTTTTCCTGTCCGCGAGAGATGGTTTGCTCGGGACGCGCAAACAGTTAAGTCTGGGGGTGTGATGAGTCCCAATTATATACACATATATGGACTCATCTAGGACGTTTATCTAGTCATTCCACTGCACTTTAGCCTTGTTTTAGCTCATATTTGTCATTCTATGCTAGGTGCACTTCTTGGCCTAATTTGGTGTGTTTTATGTTTATTCTATTTTGATAGCCTTATCGTATTGTTGAGTGCCACTTTCAGTGGCCTGATTAGCATTTCTGTAGGAACAGGAGTCGTGCAGGTGTTCCCGGTACAATTCTGTACAGGAACACTGCGCACGATCACTAGTTCTATTGCGCACGATCACTGGTCGTGCCTCGCTGATCGTGCGCCACTGGTCGTGCGAACATTATATTTTATAAATTTCTTACATTGCAGGCTCCGCCCAGGCAGGCGCACGATCACAGGATTCTAGTGCGCACGACCAGTGATCGTGCGCACTGTTTATTCCAGCACCTATTTAAAGACCTGCTCGCAAATTAGGTCGGGGAGTTGATTCCAGTCCGCCGTTTTCTCTCTCTAGAGCCCCGATTTCGCCCATCCATCGCCGCCCACCATCTGGAGGTGCTCCGGGCTTGTTCTTCACGCCAATCTTGAGCCGGAGCTTCCTCTCGGCCTCCTCCTTCATCCTAGCACTTCAAAGGAAGATCTAGCCGCCATCGCCATCAAGCAAGAGGAAGTTTGCAACCTCTACAGGATCGTGAGACGAAGAAGACGGGCTCATTGGAGAGTAGTGACAGATCTCTACCCCGGACATAGTTGCGGACCGAGCTTTGACGCGGATTGACAACCCGGCGATTCCAACCGTGAATCTACAACGAGCCTTCGGATTCGGTCGATTTCTTGCCTTGTTCTTCTCTTATTGATGTATATGTAGTTAGAGCTAACATTATGATTAAGTAGCACTTAACATTATTTGCATTTCTATACATTTTATGTCTTTGTGAAATACTTTACTGTTTGAGTTTCTCTAGGTGCACCCCATTCCATCCTCCATCCCGCCAAGCGAAGCATTGCATATGAGTAGTTTAAGTTGTTTTCTTTTATTTTCCACAAACCAAATCCCCCATTTCCGCATCCATCCGCTCGAAAGGACTTCAATCTCAAGTCCTTCCTCGATAATAAACTCCACCTTACTGTGTTCCTTTGAGATCGATACTTGGGGATTCATTCCCATTTTATATTACTTGAACGATCGGTACACTGCCGTTTCGTTCCGCAGTCTTACTACCGCCTATAGCGGTGTGCTAAGATCTGCGTCATCAGCATGCCAAAATCAATTTTGACCATTGGAAATGAAATAACTAAGAAGTTTTGATCTTTTGAAGTTTTGCAGTCAAACCATAATTTTGTAAAGAGTTAAGGAAAAATAGATAACAAAAACATATTTTTAATCATTTTGAATTTTTTGAATTTTTTTTTGTATTTTGGAATAAACTTAACAAATTAAGAACAAAATAATTTGAAATCAGACACAATAAACTGAGAAAAAAATCAATAGAAAAATACCAGAAATAGTATTGAGAAAACAAAATTTCAATTTGGCAAAAAGGGCTAACGCCTGGCGTTAACTAGTTAATGCCGAGACAGTACGCTATTTTTGAGATTTTTTGAAAAACTTTTCTTTGGCATAGATAGTATGTATATGGTCCTTCTTAGTGTAAAAATTTCAGAGAAGTTGGAAATGATTAGAAGGCTATATAAGCTTGTTTTATTTGTTCAAAAATGATTTTTATATTTCTATTTGGTTTTCATATATTTGTGACTTACAAGATCATTAGAGCTCAAAAATGATAAAAATGCAAAACACAAGATAAGCATGTTCGATCAAAAACAAGAATGCATGAATAATAAAGAGTGCATGCAAAATATATGAAATAGGAATGTCCTAGATTATAATACCCTAACTGTATGCCTACACACTAGCCCCGTACTAAGTGACGGATGGGCATGAGGAGCTGCACACATGCCGTAGGTTGGGGTGTTAATCCCATATACACACACTAGAGAATGCTCAACCTAGCACTCTTTCCCCCCAGTGCCTCGCAAGGACACTCCCTGGTTAAGGACAAGACATGACATAGAGTTTAGGTCTTCTAATGCATACAATCCTACGCCCTCGCTATTGTGAGACACATAATGTGGGTGAACGATCATGGACATCCTAAGCATTTTGTACTATGGAAACAATTTAAAGTCACATAGTTATTTTATCTTTCAATTTTTCTACTTTAAGATGGATTCATTATGGTATTATTGATAACTAGCATAAATGATAATATTTATTAGTTGATAATGCTAGTATGATGAGTTCATAATATGCCATAAGAATATTGCATGTCTTTTATATCGATAGAAATTCAATTTGAAGACCTAGAATTAAGTGATGATATGATTTGATGTTATTGATATCAAGGTGATTCTAAGGTCTAGATATAGTAAGGTACATGCAATCACAATACATAATTTATTCATATAATTATCATGATCACCAATTTTATGAAAGAACCAAAATGATCTTTTGTAGTTATGTGTAATGTTTGAATTAAAAGATCTTTTGATATTACATAATATAATTATGATCATTAATTTTATCACACAGAGATTTTGATACACATAATTAATTACTGTAAGTGAATTATATAAAACAATTCATATTCAACCTTTTCAAAATATTAAAGAGAAAGATTGCAAGGCGAATGATGAATACAATGAGAAACTATTTTTTGGTTATTTTTGAAAGGTTTTATAAAATTTTTCTTTGGTTTTTGAATATTAAACAAAACATATATATATAATTTTCTTGACTTTTAATTTTCATTATTCTATTTTTCTTTAGCATAACATGGTATATCTAGCATAGACATTGATTTCTTCATATAGAAAGTGATGATGCTAGAATGAAAAATTTATGGTAATAAGGTTTATTCAATTCCGATTTTTCGTGATTATGATTAAACATATTTGAGGCTATCAAATGACATAAGGATATTAAATAAGTAATCGACATGAGAAGCGCGCGCAGTTTCGCTTCAAGAAGCTGCTTCGACACATTTTGGCGCGCTGAATATTAATCTTTGTCGACGGTGCTTCGATTAAAACCCTAACTTGCGATGAATCGTCTTCTTTTAAGAAACTTAGACGTCGAATTTGTTATGCTTTTCAATTCTCTCCTTCTTGCTTTCGTGCTTTCTTTCTCTCCACTCCGGCGTTCTTTCTTTTGTTTCTCTCTCTCTCTCTCTCTTTCTATCATTTCTTTGTAGGTACCTTACTCCAGATCCTATGGAACCTCCTATGGTGAATTTTGGATTCGATGTGGATGTGGAATCATTCACCGCAGCATCTGATAACTTCAAAGACATTGTCAGCTTATTTCATACAGCTGGATTGACCAAGTTGATATCAGCAAGGTGCAAGATTTTTGATGTTGAGTTGACAGACCTGAAGGACAACATTCTCATAGGAGATGATGGTTCCCTTAATGGAAGAATATCTGAAAATGACATCAACATTACAGAGGAAGTGTTATGTCAAACCTTTGATCTACCAAGTGATAGTGACTCTGATGAACTGACACGGGAAGAGACTAGTAAGGCATTATAGATAATACAGTTTTTTAAGGTTCGCCAACAATCTAAAAAAGAATAATGTATCTGAAGAATATAGATTCTTAGAAGATATATGTGGCAATGTGCTGTTATGCAAGATCTCAGCACATGATGCCATTCCCAAGCAACAGCTCCAGATAATGGGAATTCTAGTTCTAAATAAAAGAATCAACTGGGAGAAATGCCTCCTGAAGTTGATAGGACATAAATATGCCCATAAAGAATATGCATATATGAGAATGAAGAGCCAAGTTCTGCTCCATCATTATCCAATGGTCAGCAAGTCAAAGGGAGTGCATATTCTTCCTGGTAAGGGAATGAACATAGGGATTTCCCCAAAAAGGACTAGGCAGATTTTGAAGCCAGATCAAGCTGGCCCCTCTCCTCCTCCTTCACCATTTCCACAAGATGCCACTGATCAATACCTCCAGTATATTCCATCTAATCTAGCTCCAGAACCCACACCACATATTTCTCTCCAACCTCAATAACAATAACCATCCATCACCATCTCTATTGAAAATCTTCCAGACATCCATTCTCTTCCTCAACCAAAATCTCTCTTAACTCTAGAAGACAATCAAGCACAATCCCCTATCCACCAAAATTTTCCAGACATCAATGCAGACTCCACAGCTCCACTTGACACACCTCCTATCATCCACTATCTGATAGTATCAATGTTGTTACAACAGAAATTCCTCCAGTCATCATATCCACACCTCCAAATGACACGTATGTTGCTCCTACCACCCAATCTACACCTCCCTTTGATGCTGAGCAAATAATTTCCAAAGTAGTAGGACTAGGTACTAGTACATTTTTGCTGATTTGCTGGCCACTCAAGCCAGAAAATTCAACAGAAAGTATACTCAGATGGAGACTAAGCTACAAGAATCAAAAGAGATACTATTGGCACTCAAATCCTTTGTATGCTCCTCAATGGTAACTAAGTATTTCTTAACCTCCCTTGTCAGTAAGGTTCAGAAGGGGAAGAATATGCATGAGGAGGAGGAACTGTGTGTTCAAGAAAATGTGAGTGGCCTGGGGAAGGAAAAGAGTTTACAAGAAAAAGAGACTGTTCCAAATGCCCCAAATGCTGAAGTTCCTAATCCTGATATGATCATAGTATTTCAAAAAGGAATAATACAGAGGGAGTCTATCACAGATGCTCAGGAAGTTGTTCTCACCACTAAACATATGGCAGCAACTTAGGGGTAGATACTTGCATCAATCGAGGTGGAGCTTGGGGAGATGCTTGTATCAACCCAGGGGGTGCCCTTAGAAAAAGATCAGCTCTTAGATGAAGTAACAAAATTTGCTAAGGAGGTTGCTCAGACTGCAATACAGGATGCACAAATTCAGGGGGAGCCTCCCAAAGAAGATGGCATTCAGGCTAAAGAGGATGAGCCTCTGGTCTTTGCTTCAAGAAAGCTAACAAAAAAGTTTTTCTCAAGGAAGAGAAAAACTCCTCCAAAGGAATAGAACAATAAAGGTGAACAATCTCTATAGTAATTTCTCAGTAAACATATTTGAAGTTATTTAATTATGTAAGAAAATTTGATCAATTGGAAGCTTATCATGTTGACCTATGCTTCTGTGCAATGATGTCAATTTATGTCTAGTGTATATTTGTTGGTACTTTGCTTTTTTTCAACTGAAATTACTGACATTATTTGTAAAATTTGTTAAGCTAAATAGGGGGAGATTGTTGGGAAAAACACCCTTGTGATTTATCTACCAAATTATATTAAAGTGATTTCATAATCTAGGATATATTACCCATGTTGTATAAAGAGGGTAATCTAGTCATTAGATTTCCTAGGATATCACATTCACACTACAGTGTCAAGACCTGTCCAAAACAAGCACAAAATTCAATTGAGTTAAACTTGCGTCGAATAGAAGTCGTCACAACTTCGACTAAAAGTCGAAGCAACTTTGAATAGAAATAGAAGTAACTCAGACTGAAGTCGAAGTATAAGTGAAGTTGACGCAACGTCGAATTGATCTCGATGCCGAAGACAAAGCTTGTCAAAGCAATATCAGAAGTCGATGCAACTTTGATTTTAATTCGACGTAGAAGAAGAATTTGTCAAAGCAATATCAGAATTTGACGCAGCTTTGACTTCAAGTCGACCCAAAAGTTCAAGTTCAAAGTCCAAGTCTACAACTCGATGGATACATCGATAGGTATTTGATGCAACATTGACATCTGATTTCAGTCAGAGCTATGAAAGATTTCGAAGCGGGTTCTAGAAGAACTCAGAGGTTCATCGAATAGATGGAAAATGAATTTGACACTACGTCGAATACAGACAAAAAAGAAAGGTTTTCTATTGACTTCTCAGATACTTTCCCAGAAGTTATCCAAGGCTATAGTCAGACTTCTAATGGCTAATTTATTGCTAAGAATGGAATAAAGTACTTCAGATAGACAACAAAGACATTCTTGGAAGTTATTCAAAATTGATTGATGGGTCTGAAAATAGAAATAGAAAGAAATACTTTTGTCCAAAGGAGATTCCTTCTAAGGACAGAACATAAGAGGAAATAAATTCAAATACTATTTGACAAAGAATAAGTATACACGTAGAAGCAGAAGAATATAACAATTTAAAATTATTCAGTCTTCTTTTTCTCCCTCAAGCTTTCTCTCTGAAAAGAAAAGAAAAGAAGAACAACTATGTACAGGAATACAAACAAGGCTGCTGTTTCTTCTTCATATCTTACAGCAGCAAGCAAACTAGAGTACAGAGATAACAGAGGATCACATGCTCATAACCCTTGCATTCTTCTCTACCATAAGCAAAGGTTCATCATATACAGATCCTCAAGAACATCGAAAGACAACATTTTGTGTGATAGCTGTAGAAGGATTTACACAGCAGAATCCTTCTCTTTTTCTTCTTCTTCTTCTTCTTCTTCTTCTTCTTCTTCTTCTTCTTCTTCTTCTTCTTCTTCTTCTTTATTTCTCCATTTCTATTATGTAACTGAGAAAGACTCCTAAGAATCCCTCTTTAAAGGATTCTATTGGTTCTAAGAGTCTCCTTATCAAAAGACTCAGTGGTTCTAAGAGTCTCCTTATCAAAAGACTCAGTGTATTGTTCTAAGAGTCTCCTTATCAAAAGACTCAGTGCTGGTTCTGAGAGACTCCTTATCAAACGACACAGACACTAGATAGTGCAATCCTACCAGGTGGTAGAAGAGTGGACTACCCATATTTTTAGGAACCACTATAAAAAACTTATGTCTTCTGTGTTTGCTTTTCTATGCTATCCCATTATTGTTTATTATTTTCAATTTCCTGTGTTTACTTTATTTTGTATTGGTTGTGCTGAGTGCATAGTTATTAGAATAGTTTACTATTGTGTGTGCATATTTAGGGTAAAGTTTTTAAATCTCTATTCACCCCCCCCCCTAGAGAATACTCAGAGGATACACTGTGCACTCTCAGTGTTCATTTTTCGGGAACCTCCACGGTCAAAGTTGTCTACTTAAAGAGAATTAGATTTATTTTTATCTACCATTTTGATTATTCTCATGCCGAGGTGATTAAAGATTAAGTACTAACATTTTAATCATTGCCTAAACCCTTCCATAATTTTCATTTTGTTGCTCTTTTTTTATAAGAAAAACAACTCTCATAAATCGATTGATGAGATAATTATTTTCTCCTCAAAGTAGAAGTAATCGACGCGCCCCGAGAAATATGACCTTGATATTTTTCTTAAGTGTCTTATACTATTGACGATAAGGTACACTTGCCTTCATTGGATATAGGGTTGGAGAACATCATCACATAACACCTCCTCTCACGAATTTTACATATCAGTTATTCACAGTGCAACCGCCCATTATATGCATACAACTATGATTAACCTTGAGTTAGAGAATTCCAGCATGGTGCGGTTATTCGTGATGCAACCACCCATTATACGAAATCAAGAGAATATGATTATTACATCCCATTGTACAAGCAATATTTTACCAGCAGTTCTACCAGTCCCAACTTCACACACCCAGAAGTTGGAGGCTTTACTTAGATCAACATGCTCGGAATATTATGGGCACGGGTGGAATAATGTTCCCCATCTGCCCAGAGTGTTGTGGGCTCAGGTGGAATAATCTTTCTCACCTGCCCAGAGTATCGTGTGCTCAAGTGGAATAATATAATGTTCCTCACATGCCTAGAGTATCGTGGGCTCAAGTGGAATAAAGTTCGTCACCTGCCCCGAGTATCGTAGGCTCAGGTGGAATAATGTTCCTCACCTGTCCGGAGTATCGTGGGATCAGGTGGAATAATGTTCCTATTGGTGTTCATCCAGGATTCAGTCAGCTGTGGTAGAAGCACCCTCTTCTGTATGTGACCGCCCATGACTTCATGGCAGAACTAGTACGAAGGCGAAACTACCTGTGGCCCCTCCCCATGGATATTTCCTGGGGGGAAAGGCGACCACTACTTTATTTTTATGGGGTCATTACCAGAAGTTATGTCAAATCCAGTTGGGCTTATGTCTTTGTAGGGTTCTCCTCCGCAAGCAACGTCCGGATACGTTCTCGGGGTATAAAGCACCTGTGTCATGGAGATGTCCTCAGAAAGACACCAGTAATAATAGTAATGTCTATGTTGATGCGCAGCCGCCAATCATGTTCCTAACCTACAATGTATGTTAGTCAAGAATTATTCCAGCGAAGGCAATTGTAGAGGTCTTAGGGTGGAGAAAGTAGCACGCACCAACAGAGAGGGTCGAAAACTTGATAACCTCCGCAAGAGACGTCCGGATACATTTAAGGGGGTCCAAGCAAGCTCTGATGGCACCACGTACTAGAGTAAAAAACCAAATGACAGGTCGTGTGGATCGCTTATCAATGGATTAAAATCTCTGTTGATGCGCGGCCAGCTTTTACGTTCCTAACCTGCGACATATGTCAGTCGCGAATGATTCATGCGAAGGCAATTATAGTGGTCTTAGGGCGGAGTAAGTAGCCCGCACCGGCCAAGAAAATCGAAGAATCAAGATGCCCCTTGCCTAAAAATATTAGTGTTGCATAGATAGTTGTAGGTATTGTGACATGACAAAAGGCAAAGGACCTAAATTATAAATTGAAATGAGAAAGAGGGATTGTACTTCACTAAGACTGATATCTCTTCAAGTCATCGCCACTCTGAGTGTTCGTTATTTCATCCCCTTTGTGGGAGAGCTTCATATCGCCACTCCCAGTCTCGTGCTTAGGAGACTGAGGAATGTAAGGTTGGAAGGGACATGACCCATAGGTATAGACTGTTGGGAAAAACCCTTTTAATTTAACTTAACAAATCATCTATAAAGTGATTTTACTTTCTAGGATAATTAGCCATGATATATAGTAAGGGTAATTTGGTCATAGAGTCTTAGGAAGTCAGTTGAGTTAAAGTCATGAGAATGGAAAATGAAAATCATGAAGCAAATTATCCAGAGTAATTATGCGTCGACGAGAAGTCGACGCAACGTCATTTGAAAGTCAACGTTACTCCGACTGGATTTCAGTGCAACTTGATAATGGAAAATTCAGAAGATCTGTCCAGGCTGAAGATGATGCATGTGTCGATATGACATTGACTCTACGTCGAGTATTTAACCAAGTCGACAGAACTTTATTTCTTAGGCAGATCTCGTCGTTCTTCTTCTAGATGTCGACATAGCATCGAATGAAACCAAGAATGGAAAATTCAGAAGATCTGTCCATGGTTATTTGAAGAAGACTAATATGATATTCTTTTTAAATATTTGGAGTTGTTGGAAGAGAGTCTAAGGAAATAATTCTCCATCTAATATCAGAATAATATATATATGGAAGAAATTTGAAGAGGTTGTCGAGATTTATGAAGACAAATACAGAAGAATATCATTTCATTCTTCTTGAAGATAAGTTTCAAGATTAAGAAGAATTCAAAATCACTCAGAGATTCATATACTCAGATTTCAAGAAGAGATGACAGAGAAGATTAGATAATACAGAAAAGAAAAGAAAAGAAACATATCAGACATCAGTCTTCTTCTTCCTCCTCCTCTTCTCCACTGCTACTATTGTTGCATCAAAGATATAGAGATCAATCTGAAAGACTAGATCAGTGGATATAATCATTGCACCTTCTTCTAATCAAGTATTCATCCTCTCACAAAGGATCTAGAACACTTAGTGCCTAGAATCCTCTGTGACTGCTGAAAGAGGATTCAAATCAAAAGATTATTCTTCATCAACTTCTTCTTTCTCAAATTCTCAATTTTGTAAACTGTGTAAAGAGCATTAAGAATCCCTCTTCAAAGGATTCAGTCTTGGTTCTAAGAGTATCCTTATCAAAAGACTCAATTTTGGTTCAAGATCTCATTAACAAAAGATCTGGATTTGGTTCAAAGAGTCTCCTTATCAAAAAACTCAGTCCCTGATTCTAAGAGTCTCCTTATCAAAAGATACAGTAGTTCTAAGAGTCTCCTGATCAAAAGACTCAGTGGTTCTAAGAGGCTCCTAATCAAAAGACTCAGACACTGTGATAGTGTATTCCTACCAAGGTGGTAGAAGAGTGGACTATCCAGATTTTCGGAAACCACTATAGCTTTTATGTCTTCTATGATTGCTATTTTTTGTGTTGTCTACTTTATTTTGCTGCATCTTTATTTCAGCATTTACTTATTATATTTGTGGCTATGACTGAGAATGCAAATCAGAAACTATATTAATAATTATAGAAAAGGTTTTTAAATCTTTATTCACCCCCCCCCCCCCACCCCCCTCTAGAGCATTCTAAGGGGAGCAACTGTGCACTTTCATAAACGACACACGATGCAAAGCAGGTAGCACAAGTATATGCAGAGAAGCCTTTTTTGTAGCCCATTTACCAAGGCGTCGATGTTTGAAATGCCTTTGGTCATAGAAATCGACTCGCTTCATGAGGTCAACAACCACAACTCGTAGAAGGTTGAAGTTTCTCCTTTTTATAGGCACCTCTGGATCATTAGAAGAGTTTTCAGAAG
Source organism: Dactylorhiza incarnata (assembly GCA_033032865.1). Lineage (NCBI taxonomy): Eukaryota > Viridiplantae > Streptophyta > Magnoliopsida > Asparagales > Orchidaceae > Dactylorhiza > Dactylorhiza incarnata. The sequence goes on along the minus strand of JAWHQI010000009.1, from coordinate 8,286,917 downwards.
ACTTTGTCGACATTTTCACTAAGACAAAAATCGCCAAAAGAGGAAAACTCAAGAAAAACTATGATAACTATCAAATGGAGCCATCTTCGGGCAATCTGAGAATGCAAAATAGACTCGAACTGGTAAACTTTTTCACCAATGGATGGAGGATCCTGAGCTCTTTCCAAAAAGGTGGTGTGGGAGAATATCGGACAAGCAAATCAAAAGTTATGACCGTTTCATAATCGCGCGCCATTTTGGATGAAAACCCGCAACCCCACAAACTTGATGTTCACTTTGTTCATCCCCAGATATGTGCAGGCATTTTTCTATGTAACCACAAGAGTCGGGCAGTTTTAGGTTTGGGATTAACTCTATCTAGAGCAGCTGCACTAGTGACCACGCACACTTCAAAAGTGAGGCTGTGAGGGTTCTTGGGGTGGTAGCCACAGCTTTCCTACGGGAATCAGCACAACTGGCAGACACTTCCTGGAGTGGTCGAACAATCCTTATAGTACTCACACAAACTAGAATGCTTCTGGGTGTCATATAAAAACAGCTACAGTCCGCCATCCTCGGGGGCGATTTCACCAACTGCTTGATCTGAAGGTTGCTGTTGAATTGTTGGCACCAAAATTGTCACCAAATCTCCACACTCAGTGATGGGTCAGGCAGATAGTGGAAGAATCGAGAACCTCAAGCGATTGGTTACTAGCCCTTCAGGGTCGAGCAAATATAGCACAAAAAGAGAGGTCGATGCTAGCAGTGACAGACACTAGATTTACCCGCATCAGTGAATACCACTTGCTGCGGGTACTTATCATTCCAAATAATTCGCTATTGCAAACTATTACATAGGGCGGGTAAAAAAAGAGAGTTCTAAGCAACCGGCGGGCACTCGGAACTATAACTACACCTACAACCGGGTAAGTTTTGGTCTGAATCCTCTGTCCCTTTTGACCACCCCTGGCCCTCTATTTATACTTGAGGCTAAGATGCTCGAATGGCTGGGGCATTTAATGCAACATAAAATGTGCAGCCACCCGAGGTGCACGAAGTGTCGGGTGACGGGATGTGAGAGAAGAGGCTATGTGAACTATTGGAGAGACATGCAGACTTCTGGAGAGACAGCGTGGACTCTTGGAAAGATAGCCCAAACTGCTAGAGAGATGGGCAGACACCTAGAGAGATGGAGCGGAATGTTGTAGAGACTGGCGGACTCCTGGATAGATGGCCCAGACTACTGGAGAGATGGACGGACTCGTGGAGAGACAGCGCAGACTCTTAGAGAGATGGTGCAGACTCCTAGAGAGATGACCCAGACTCCTAGAGAGATGGGCAAACTTCTGGAGAGATGGATTGGATTGCTGGATAGATTAGTGGACAACTGAAGAGATAGCGCGGACTCCTGGAGAGACAGTGCGGACTTCTGGAGAGACAACCTAGACTGCTGGAGAGATGGGAGGACTCCTGGAGAGACATCGCAGACTCTTGGAGATACGGGGCGGACTCCTGAAGAGATGGTCCAGACATCTAGAGAGATGACCCAAACTATTGGAGAGAGGGGCGAACATTTGAAGAGATGGCTCAGACTGCTGGAGACACGGGCGGACTCCAGGAGAGATAGTGCACACTCCTGGAGATATGGCTAAGACTCCTGGAGAGATGGCCCAGACTCCTAGAGGGATAGGCGGACTCCTCGAGAGATGCGCAGACTTCTGGAGAGATAGCCTTGATTATTAGAGAGATGGTCAGACTATTGGAGAGACATTGTAGACTCCTAGAGAGATGACCTGGACTACTGGAGAGATGGACGGACTCATAGAGAGATGGCATGGACTCTTGAAGAGATGGCATGGGATCCTTGAGTGATAGCCCAGACTGCTGGAGATAAGGATGGACTCTTGGAGAGATGACATGGACTCCTGGAGAGATGGCGCGGACTCTTAGAGAGATGTCCCATACTCCTAGAGAGATGGACTAGATTGCTGGAGAGATGGGCAGACTTCTGGAGTGATGGCGCAGACTCCTGGAGAGATGATGCAGATTGCTAAAGAGATGGGCAGACTCTTGGAGAGATAGAGCAGACTCTTGGAGAGACAGTGTGGACTCCTAGAGAAATGACTTAGACTCCTGGGGAGATGACCCGCACTGGTAAAGAGATGGCGCGGACTCTTAGAGAGATGGCCCGGACTGCTGGAGTGAAGGGCAAACACCTTGAGAGACATCACGGGCTCCTGAAGAGATAATGAAGACTCCTGGAGAGATAATACAGACTCCTCGAGAGATGGCCTAGTCTACTGGAGAGATGGTGCAGACTCCTGGAGAGATGGTCGTGCAACTTTGGGCTACAATTGAATGGAAATCCGCATTATCATCTGCGCCAAAGCCTATACAAAAATTCCAAGGGAAACCGTCTTGGGTGATGATGCTCGGTCCTGGCGTCGAGGGGGTGATTGTTGACTTCTGGGTGAACACCCCCCTTGTGTGGTATATATGTGTTTTGTTTGTTTAATCATGTATTATTATGGTGTTGAAATGATGTAAACTTTACTTTACTTAAATAATACATTTATATTTCTTCTTTTTCCTATGATTTAACCATGTTTATAATAGAATGAAGTGGTGGATCATGACTATCACATTCATACATGTTACTAGTAACTCAGGCCATATGATATTGGGAATTGTTGCTAGGTATAAATCATTCATTGGATAAAGAGGGTTGTTGCTCCTTGAAAGAATTGGGAACTGTAATCCTCCTCTCTTGGTGTGAAAGCCAAGAGTTTTCATTCATATAGTGATAATGTGATCTTTAGATCCTCCTGTTGGATCGGTAGGCGCCCTTAGAGGGGGTGAATAAGGGTTTTAAAAAAACTTATATTATATTTTGTAATACTTGAAAAAGCTTTGATTATTAAACTAGAGAAGATCAAGACAAATCAAGTGAAGTAAAAGTAAAGACATGATTTTATTAACTTGAGAAGCATGGTTACAAAACTTGATCTCTTATCGAAGCTAGAAATCAAAGCGAATAGAAAGACACTTTTTGTTTTCTATACCGACTCGTATCCCTACAAACCGGTTGGCTTTAGCCGATCCTTCCCCGGATACGGCCTCAAGCCGCTCTAGCCAACCCTTCCCCGGATATGGCCTCGAGCACCCCCTAGACCTACACCCGAGACCTAGTCGCCAACACGAGGTGAATTTCATCCCTAAGTCCTACCCAGACCTAGTCGCCAACACGAGGCGAATTTACTACACGATTACAAGAAAAAATGTGAAATAAAAAGACAATAATATAAAAACTCCCTCTATGTGGATCTCTTGGAGAAGTAGACGAAGACGTAGAGTATGATCATAGTCGATGCGGTCTTTTGTCACGATGATGATGCGTGTTGAAATCTTCTCCACGGATCTCCTTTAGTCTTTCTGGATTTGTGGGAGTATCTCTCTGAAACTTCCTCTCTATGCTGTGGCACGAAGCTCTGGAAATTTTGATCTCTAGAGGATAAGGAAGACGGAGCCAAGGGGTCCATTTTATAGACTTAGCGCTAGCGCCTACGTTAGTGGTACCGTCGGCGCTATCCCATATTAGGACATATTTTGCGCGGCAGAATCTTCAATCGGAGGATACTTTTCTCTCTTGCCTACTGTGCTCCTCACTATCGCCTGCGCTATCGGATACCGCCTGGTGCTATCTCCTTCTATATGTGCTCCCGGAATTTATGCTTAAGCAAACATTTCATCGATCGAAATTTCATCGAACGCAGCTAACATTTCGTCGAGCGAATTTTCGTCTAACGCAGTGATGAGAATTTCGTCGAGCGCCGCTTACAGTTCGTCTGACGAAATTTCGTCGAACTCAATTCATCGGTCAGGCTTCAACATTCGTCGAGCTCAATTTTGTCGACCGGAGTTCGTCGAGCGTGCTTCAACATTCATCGAACTCAATTTCGTCGACCGGAATTCGTCGAGCAGGCTTCAACATTTGTCGAGCTCAGTATCCGTTCTCAGCTCTTCCTTAGCGCTAGCACCAGGTGCTAGGTCCTATCGCCGGCGCTAGTAGGAGTTTTGGATTTGATGGCTCAAACTTGGGGGCAACCATCTTATGTAATCCTTGAGTCATGTGGACTTTGTTATCCTGCACACTTAAACACACAAGATCAAATACACATAGGTTTTGTTATTCTCAAACCTAGGAGATGCGGAAGACCATGTTCCAACAAACTCCCCCTTTTGATAATAACAAAACCATTAATGATAAATCAGAGCATCAATATATATATATATATAAGCATGATGAACTACTTGTGTGTGTGTAAGAGTGATGACTTAGGATAATTATCGATTTTAGCATTTAGAATTGCTCCCCCTAAATACATGCTCCCCCTAAGTGAATGCTCCCCTAATATGTATGCTATCATCTTAATTAAGCATGTTAGTTTTCTATTTTGATAGCAGATTATATTTATAATGTTAGTTCTCCCCCTTTTATTATTAGCAAAAGTGGGTAAGGAAGCAAAACACAAAAATTTTTGATAATAAGATAAAGGCATGATCGAGCTTGTAGAGATAAGGAAATAATAATGAGTTTTAGAGTAATTTTTATAGAGATAGATCAGAGTTTTTAGCTTAAAGATGAACAATGTTAGTTTTTCCTTTTTATAAAAGAGTTTTAAGCAAAAAAATGTAATGATTTCCAAGTAACTAAACTACCCAGATAATATTTCTACACCCTAGCCCCGTACTAAGTGACGGATGGGCATGAGGAGTTGCATACACGCCGTAGGTTGGAGTGTTAGTCCCATATGCAAACACTAGACAAAACTCAACCTAGCACTCTTTCCCCCCGGTGCCTCGCAAGGCCCTACTGGAACCCTCCTAGGTTAAGGACAAGACATGACTAGAGATAAAGGGTATCTAATGTCTACAACCCTACGCCCCCGCTATGGTGAGAAATGAAGTCATGGATAATAATTATTGGAACCATTAAGCATTTAAATTTAGTGATAAGTTCATAGCCTATGGGTTTATATTTTTATTTGAATTTATGTAAACACTCACATAGCTATTTTGAAATACATTAATGAATCAGAGTTTTTATTATAACAATATTTTCATAGAAATAAATCAGAGTTTTATAAAAAAAAATCATGTTAAAAACAACCAATATAAAGTTTACCAAGCAAGTCTCCCACTTGTTGCAAGAAAGGAATTTGAAGATTCAAGTGATGATGCACACAAAATGAAAGATTTTAAATAAGCATGAAAGCGCAAGGTAAAACAATTATATGGTGATGATGCGGAAGACTTATAGAAATACAAAAAAACATCTTATTGTAATCAATGATTATCCATAAAAAGATATATGAGTTAAATTTCAAAAAGAAGATGTTTTTGTAAATCTTTGTTCAAGTAAAATCTTTAAATTCAATAATAAAGTAACCAAGCATGAAATAATGTTACCAAAAAGAGAGTACTGCAATATTATGTTAATTCACAAATTCAAAACATACCAAACATTGTAGAAAGCATGCTAGGTTATCTAGTGCATTTCATAAATAAAGAGTAGTATAGAGTTAGCATTAGGATCAAATACTCATGAGAAGAAGTGTTATGGAAGATAATGATGTGCACATAAGTGTATTTTGAATAGAGTAAACAAATGTTTTAATCAAAAATACAAGTAATATGTAAAGTAAAGAGCACAATAAAACACAAATAATTTTACTTCCACACACTTCAATGCACAAAAAAAATGTACAACTACCAAGATGCTTTGCACACACAATGCTCATTAAGACTTATCAGGGTGCAAAGTAGTGCTTGGGGGATCACATATTTTATTTTATTTTAATATTGAAACTAGTGATCTGGTGTACTTAAGAATAAGTGGTTTTTTATTTTGAAAGAAAGTTATGGTTTGCACAAGATACTTTACTATTCTTTCCAAGGTGAGCAACCTCACAACGCTTATTAAGACTTATCAGGAGGTTCAAGTAGTGTTTGGTGGAGTTATCTTTGTCACTTTATTTTATGATTTTTTATTTGTACAAAGTTCTTCGAATACACTTGTTTTGCAAACCAATATAATTTATAAAAACATAACCACTTTTATTAACTTTTAAAGTGCAAACAAAGGTTGTGTAGGTAAGATACTTGTGCAATTTTAATTCATTGTACTATTACAAAACATACACAAGCATTCTTAGATTAAACACATATGTAGACAATGCCAAAATAAGTGAGTGAATAGCGATCATTATCAACCATAAAACATTTACTCATACTTAGAGGCATGCTAAACTTAGTTCTACACAACTTTTAAAAGATAATTGATGCACATATTAATAGATATATCAAAGCATGATGAAGACAATGTTCAAAGTAGTTTGAAAATATGAATCACAACATTGTAGAAAGGCTTAAATGATAGAATAAATCATGCTTGATTTTCTCAATAAAGTCCATACAGTATTTTTGATATTTTTAATGTTTTATATTTTTGTATTATATTTTTGCATAAAGGAATAGAAATCAAACAAATAACCAAAAATATTTTTTGTAATTTGGCTTTTGTAATTTTGTATTTGGTTTTTCAACAATGAAATATAATCAGGAGTGCAAAAATAAATAGGACATATAGATTAATATATTTTTAATAATTTTTCAAAATTTTAAAAATACTGAAAATCATATAGGTGCGCTAGCGCCGGCATTAGCGCTAGCGCGGGAAACAGTATACGATTTTTGATAATTTTGGAATTTGTAATTATTGATCTTGATTAAGTGTCCAAATAGTAGTTTCATGCAGAAATTTCAGATTTTTAGGAGATGTTTAGATAGTGCAAATTGCATGAAACATTAGCGATATTTTATATGACTTGACAAGATAATCATTGCATGAGATATATTTGCTTATGTTTTCATTTTGACTTTTCTAAAGGCTTGTGCTTTTAACTTGAAACAGATAGGAAATGAAAACCCAAGATATCATGTTTGAACAAATCAAATATGCATGGTTTCGGTGAATAAAGAGTAATGTTCATGAAAAAAATGAAACGATTGTGTTTATGAATGTGACTTAAAACGTTTAATCCTTTATCCCCCCCCCCCCCCCCCCCCCCCACCCCCCCTTTTTTTGTATAGGCTAAGGAGCTTTGCATTTTTGCCCATCAAGTACTTGGAGCAACCCGAGTCCAAGTACCAGACATACTTCTTATCCTTAGCCTTCCTGCAAATCTAGAAAGAAGATGAGGGAAAAGATCCGTATACCCAAGTGGTACCACCCATAGAATAAGTGGATGCCTTAGGTACCCAGATTTGCTTTAGAGATCCCTGTTTTATTTTCCTGCAAGAGCAAGACGTGTGTCCAAACCTATGACAGTTTGCACACGAGATAAAGGGGTTGAGAACCTTTTTTGAAAATCTACATTGCTCTTACTGGATGAGGTTTGATTTTTAGAAAAAATAGAAGATTTTTTAATGGTTGCACTACCGCTGGCGTTAGTGGCTAGCGCCAGGCGGTAGGGCTCACTTTTATATCTGACCCCAAATATTCCAGAACCATAACATTGGTTTCCCAAAATCATATCCAAGGATTTTTGACCAATCCTGAATTTTTTTGTGGTTATATTGAGGTCATAATTTTGTTTTATAAGAAATGTATTTTCTTGTACAATCATAACACATTTATTTTCAAAGCCCTTTTTGTTATTTTCAATTTGTAAAAGAGAGGTTTTTAGTTTTCTTTCTAAGTCCCCTTTTTCTTTTGCAATAGTTTTGTTTTGTGAGAGGGCCTTAGAAAGAGAAACTTCAAGTTCTTTTGTCTTAAATAAAGAGTGCTCACACTCTTGACATGAGACCTTTCTCTTTTCAAGGGAAATCAATTTTTTTGTGTGCATATGATTTCTTTAAAAATAGATTCATTTTCACGATTTAATATAATATTATCTTTTATACTTTGAACATAGGATTTGCACGTTATAACAAATTCATCATAGAGTTCTTCGAAGGTAGGAAGAGTTACCTCAGTGTCGCTAAGAACACTGGTGTCTCCATCGTTGCTTTTTGTCATTAAGCATAAGTTAGCTCCATCATCGTCGCTTGAAGTTGTTGCGCTTGACTCCTCAGAAGACGTATACTTTTTCATCTAGTTCTTCTTTTTGTGCCTCTTTTCCTTCTCCTTCTCTAGAATTTTTGGACATTCACTTTGAACGTGTCCGATCTTCCTGCAGTTGAAGCACTCTGGAGGAGATTTCTCCATATCAACATGGCTTGCCTTGTTCTTCCATGACCCTTGCTTGTTGGACCCTTTGGTGAGGTATTTGTGAAAAGTTTTTCTTCTTTCGGGATCCCGCATGAATCTTTTGAAGTTTTTCACCAAGAGACCTTCTTCATTTTCGTCTTCTTCATCATCGGCCTCAGTTTTTAATGCTTTTGTTTTCGGCTCCATATTGTATTCTTCATGTTGAATCTAGAGTTCTACCTCATGGGTTTTGAGATTCCCAATAAGGTTCTCGATCTGGAGCATTCTTAGGTTATGTGACTCCGAGATGGCCGTCACCTTTGGATTGAATCTTGGAGGTAGAGAGCGAAGAATTTTTCTCACAAAGTCCCCGTCTGAGAAGATCTTTCCAAGTACCTTTGAAGCATTGACGATCTTGGTGAAGCGAGTGTACATCGAGTTGATGTCCTCTTCGGTATCCATCCTAAATTTTTCATATTCAGATTCCAGTTGGAATAGCTTTGCATCTTCACCTGCGATGTACCTTCATGAGTAACTTCCAATTGATTCCAAATATCATAAGCAGTTATGCATGCAGAAATTCTATTAAACTCAGTCCTATTTAAGGCGCAATATAAAGCGTTCATTGCTTTAGCATTATTTTTACACCTTAGTTTCTCGTTATCATCCCATTTATCTTTAGGTTTTAGTAATGTCGCCTCTCCCACTACAGTTGTAGGAGGAGAGTACCGAACTTCTACCATGTTCCATACTTCTACATCCATGGTCATAAGAAAACACATCATTCGATTTTTCCAGTAGTTAAAATCAGACCCAATAAAGAGAGGTGGTCGACTAATCCCTTGACCCTCAGGAAAAGCGAGATCATGAGACGCCATTATTCCCTATTGTTAAGCCGATTTGGAATAACCTAGCTCTGATACCACTTGTTGGATCGGTAGGCTCCCTTAGAGGGGGTGTAAATAAGGGTTTTAAAAAAAACTTATATTATATTTTGTAATACTTGAAAAAGCTTTGATTATTAAACTAGAGAAGATCAAGACAAATCAAGTGAAGTAAAAGTAAAGACATGATTTTATCAACTTGAGAAGCATGATTACAAAACTTGATCTCTTATCGAAGCTAGAAATCAAAGCGAATAGAAAGACTCTTTTTGTTTTCTATACCGACTCGTATCCCCACGAACCGGTTGGCTTTAGCCGATCCTTCCCCGGATTAGGCCTCAAGCCGCTCTAGCCAACCCTTCCTTGGATATGACCTCGAGCACCCCCTAGACCTACACCCGAGACCTAGTCGCTAACACGAGGCGAATTTCAGCCCTAAGTCCTACCCAGACCTAGTCACCAACACGAGGCAAATTTACTACACGATTACAAGAAAAATGTGAAATAAAAGACAATAATATAAAAACTCCCTCTATGTGGGAAAGACGCAGAGTATGATCATAGTCGATGCGGTCTTTCGTCACGATGATGACGCGTGTTGAAATCTTCTCCACGGATCTCCTTTAGTCTTTATGGATATGTGGGAGTATCTCTCTGAAACTTCCTCTCTATGATGTGGCACGAAGCTCTGGCATTTTTGATCTCTAGAGGATAAGGAAGATGGAGCCAAGGGGTCCATTTTATATACTTAGCGCTAGCGCCTGCGCTAGTGGTACCGCCGGCGCTATCCCATATTAGGACATATTTTGCGCGGCAGAATCTTCAATCGGAGGAAACTTTTCTCTCTTGCCTACTGTGCTCCTCGCTATCGCTTGCGCTATCGGATACCGTCTAGCGCTATCTCCTTCTATATGTGCTCCCAGAATTTATGCTTGAGCAAAAATTTCGTCGATCAAAATTTCGTCGAATGTAGCTAACATTTAGTCGAGCAAATTTTTGTCGAACGCAGTGATGAGAATTTCATCGAGCGCCGCTTACAGATCGTCGGACAAAATTTCGTCGAACTGAATTCGTCGGTCAGGCTTCAACATTCGTCGAGCTCAATTTCGTCGACCGGAGTTCGTCGAGCGGGCTTCAACATTCGTCGACCTCAATTTCGTCAACCAGAATTCGTCGACCGGGCTTCAACATTCGTTGAGCTCAGTATCCGTTCTCAGCTGTTCCTTAGCGCTAGCGCCAGGCGCTAGGTCCTATCGTCGGCGCTAGTGGGACTTTTGGATTTGATGGCTCAAACTTGGGGGCAACCATCTTTTGTAATCCTTGAGTCATGTGGACTTTGTTATCCTGCACACTTAAACACACAAGATCAAATACACATAGGTTTTGTTATTCTCAAACCTAGGAGATGCGGAAGACCATGTTCCAAGACCTCCTACTTGTAAGATCCCCCTCCTCAAAAATTAGGTGTCACAACCCGCATTTTCTCCGAATTTAGGAATATCAGAGTAAGAAAAAATACGCGTCATGATGCCACGTCATGCAGGAGACAACTGCAGACGCTCAGGAGGGAACTTATTAATTATTTAATCAAAACATGTTTACATGATAGGTCATCATTTGAAATCATTTATTAGGTTTTGGGGTAAGAACTGTGTCTCTCAGTTCATGGATCAACTAGTCCACCGAGAAAATATATGTAATTGCATCGTAAAATACTTGATTTAGTTCACTTAAGGTCTTAAATGCACGTGATGACGGGACATAAAGTAAATGATATACACATATCTAGGCATAGTATGAGTCTAGAAAATACCTTTAGGGGACTTTAAAGATAAGGATTTCAGTTAAAAAGAATGCAATGATGATGAAGGAAAATCCATTTTATAACTATAATGCACCTAGACATAAATCATTCCAAGAGAGCAAGATACACAAGATATAAAAGTAGTGGCATTTAACTGGCAAGTGACTATAAAGTATCAAAAAGAAGCACAACGGGCGTCAACAACCTGACACTAACCCATTGGCTCCAAACTAGCATGTCTGAACACAAGAAGGAAACTAACAACATCTACCGAAGACTCCGAGCTACACTGCTAGCCGTTAAGGCTCAGAACTTGAGGCATTCACTAAAATAAAGAACGCCTCAGCAAGGAATTTACAAGTGGCAGAAAAACAAGAAGTAAAGTAAATAAGGCATAAGGGGTACCAACCCAGGCCAAGCTTACAGGAAAAGGACAACTCCAAAGCAAAGAACTAAGCAAAGCACTGAGTGCACCAGATATCAATAAGAGGAACAAGCATGGTTCATTTATCTTGTAAATTATATTTAAGAGACTGATCAGCTCAAATTAAGCGAGGGCAGTCCTTTATCCTCTGCCACCCAAAGCCAAAAATGGGTGGGGGTTTCACTATCCCCCATCACCCAAACACTGTGAAAATTTCTCGGACCTTGTGAGAGCAAGCAGGAATAACAACTAGAGATACAAGCCAAAGCAACCAGAAACAATCTTTAGGCAAACAAACGATCTTTATTGATAGCAACCTTCAATTACAGGGCAAGACATGCTTGACGAGACATGATTTCGTCAGCACAAAACTCCAAAGAGAAAAACAAAAAACTGAGGATAACTGGAGACCGCCCAGACCGCGCGACCTACCCTGCGATCTCTGCCAGTTGCAAGACCGCAACTCTCTGCCGACCACAGAACACCACCAGACCGCTGCACAGACCGCTCCCTTCTTCCGACCTCCTGATTCTCCCGAACTCCAGCACCACAACTCCAAGCCGCAGACCGCCCGAACACTTTCAGAGGAAGAGGTGATCGCTGCTGCCCACACTATCCGCAGAAGCTGCACAAGAAGAGTTCAATCAGAGACCGCTCGGTCAGGAATAACCAGACCGCAAGAACAAGAGCGAACTCAGCTTACACTTGGTGTGTCTGGTTTGCTGCAACAGTGGCTCCTATTTATAGGCGTGAGACCTGATCTGGTCACCACCCTAGAGATAGGATCACCACCCCGCTGACCGCGCGACCTGACCGGTCACACTGCGTGATCAGCAACATTACTTCTGCTTCATTTTTGGTGAACCCGCCAGCTTCAATGTCGCCATGAGAGACCGCCACTCTCACATCAGACCACGACTTCACAAAGAGCTCGCCAGACCGCCCGAAGCTATTCACCACCTGTGTTCGCACGAGACCGCGAACACAGTCAGTCGCCATCAGATCGCGAACTCCTATCCGCATGCCGATCTCCTTCTGAGACCGCAAACAACAACCAGCTCGCATACCAGTCTTCTCCTGAGACCGCGAACTGAGACCGCGTGACTAAGACCCTTAGTCCGCGAATACCCCCAGAAAGCCCGGTCAGCTACCAAACCGCATTCCGGAGAAAACCTGGATCAAACTGTGCGGTCACACCAGACCGCCACAGCCTTGAAGAGGACAGCACGCCACGCGGTCACGCACAGACCGCGCGGCTCCACCAGCAGACTTTGGACAAGACCAGCGGTCAACCCGGGAGACCGCAGCTAGGCTAAGATCAGCCAGACGCAGATGCAGACCGCCAGGTCGTGCGGTCACGTCAGACCGCCCAACCTCCTCCCAGACCGCCCAGGTCCAAAAGCCTCCTTCACTTCCACTTCAACAATTTCAACACTCCCCCTTGAAGTGGGAAGTGGAAACCAGCCCAAGTAGCTCCCTTAGCCGTGTGAACGGCCCCTTTGCCAGCGCCTTTGTGAAGATGTCCGTAACATTGTCCGCACTCCGCACATGCCCGACCGAAAGAGATCCCTCCAGCACCTTCTCCCGTATGAAGTGATGCTCGATCTCGATATGCTTGGTCCTCGCGTGACAAACTGGATTGGTTACCAGTTTGAGAGCACTCTCGTTGTCACCGCGTAGCAGAGTCGGCTCCCGAACCTCCTTGTGGACGTCTCCCACCAACCTCCTAAGCCAGATGGCTTCCTGAGCTGCCAAGGCCGAAGCCTTGTATTCCGCTTCTGTAGTGGAGACCGATACGGAATCCTGCTTCTTGCTGCACCATGATATAGCCGTAGGGCCCGTCATGAGGACGAATCCAGATGTCGACTTCTGATCATCCGAATCTCCCCCGTAATCAGCATCCATGTATCCATTCACTTCGAAGCCCGCATCCCTCCTGTATAGGAGACCCATGTCCGAGGAAGCCTTGACATACTTCAGAATGTTCTTGGCCGCTAGCAGATGAGGTATCCGTGGCTCCGCCATATACCGACTCACTCTGCCTACTGCATATGCAATATCCGGCCTCGTGATCGTCAGATAGATCAAGCTCCCAACCAGAGCTCGGAACACCAACGGATCTTGCATAATCCTCCCCTCATCCTTCCGAAGCTTCATAGCCTTCTCCAGAGGTGTAGAGATGCACTTCCCTTCCTTCATGCCGAATCGCTCCACGATTCGCTCCGCATATCCAGCCTGGGAAACCAGCACTCCACTTTCCTTCCTCTGCACCTCGAGTCCAAGGAAATGGTGAAGCTCACCTAAGTCCTTCATCTCGAACCTGATAGCCAGCTCGGCCCGAAGCTGAGCTACTTCCTCCTTCGAGTTCCCCGTCACGATCATATCGTCGACGTAAAGCAGCACGATGACTTGAAGCTCCCCGCTCTTCTTGACGAACAAGCTTGAGTCTGAGTCTGAAGCACAAAATCCACAGAATAGGAGATATTCTGCGATCTTTCCGTACCACGCCCTTGGCTCTTGCTTCAACCCATACAGGGCCTTCTTCAGCTTGCAGACATGCTCCGGAAAATCTTCAGACACAAAGCCTGGTGGCTGGACCATGAAGATGTCCTTGTCAATCTCGCCGTACAAGAAGGCGTTCTTGACGTCGAGCTGCCAAATCTCCCATCCACTGAATGCCGCCAAGGCAATGATGAACCGAACTGAAGTCATTTTTGCCACCGGACTGAAAGTCTCTTCGTAGTCTTCACCGTATTGCTGCGAGAACCCCCGAGCTACAAGACGAGCCTTGTACCGCTCGATACTGCCGTCAGCTTTCTTCTTCAATTTGTAGACCCATTTGCATGTTACAGGAGTAGTGCCATTGGGCTTGGGCACAAGAGACCAGGTCTCATTCTTCTCAAGAGCTGCCATCTCTTCTTGCATTGCAACATCCCACTCCTTCACGCCTTGGGCCTTCTCAAAGCTCGACGGCTCCCTCTCATCCAAGGGACCAGCGAAGAAACATGAGACAAAGCTCACTGCGTTTCCTCCTGTATAGCGATCAGGGGCAACGATTGCTCGCTTCGACCTCCTCAGCTCCTTCCCCTGAGCCGCATTATCTCCAGCTGCTTCTTCCCTAGCTCCTCTTCCAGACGTGCTAGGAGCATTGCTCCCCCTGCTCCCTGAACCAGAAGCCCCCGTCTCGGAACTAGAAGGAGATGGACCACCTGGTGACACAGGTAGCTCCACCTGAAGATCTTCCACTGCTTGCTCTGGCACCTCCACCCTGCTCTCTGGTAGCTCCACTCCAGAAGACCCCTTATAAGATGTCACCTCATCAAATACAACGTCGCGAGATACAACAAATCTCCGCGTCTCTGGGTCCATGCACTTCCATCCTTTCTTCCGCTCGTCGTATCCCACGAAGACTAGCTTCCTTGCTTTCGCATCTAGCTTCGTCTGAAGAGCATCTGGAACATGCACGTAGCAGGTGGAACCAAACACCCTAAGGTGTGCCACGCTTGGCTTCTCCTTGAACATCAACTCATGCGGAGTTAACATGTTGATGGGACTAAGAGGCATCCGGTTGATGATGTAAGCAGCACAAGACATTCCCTCCGCCCAGAAGGACTTTGGGATACTCTTGGCATGCAGCCAACACTTGCAGGTCTCTGTCAGATGACGGATCTTCCGTTCTGCAACTCTGTTCTGTTGTGGACTATGCGCACAAGTAAGCTCCCTCCGGATGCCTGCCTTCCTGCAAAAAGTAGAGAACTCACTGGAGGTGAACTCCCCTCCGTTGTCAGTCCTCAGCTTCTTCACCCGCAGTCTTAGCCGACCTTCCACGAGCTCCTTGAACTCCACAAACTTGGCAAACGCCTCCGCCTTCTCCTTCAGAAAATAAACCCAGACATATCTGGTGTAATCATCGATCAACACCAGCATATACCTGCTGCCTCCGAGGCTTGGGGTAGCAGTTGGTCCCATCAAGTCACCGTGGATGCACTCCAACGGTACACTACTCCTTGTCTGCGACTTGTCAAACGGTAGTCGATGAGACTTGCCGAACTGACATCCTGCGCAAACATGACCTTCTCCGTAAGAAGATAGACTTGGCAGGCCCTTGACCAGGCCTCTCACCGCCATAGCTTTTAGCTTGTCCATCCCTACATGCCCCAACCTTTCATGGCATATAACGGCACCATCATTCGTCTTCATCTTGTCGACGTAGGAGCTTGTCGATAAAACGAACAAGTCCTTTGCCCGTCTCTCGATATGAACAACCTCGGCCTTCACGACCTCTACATTACGTAGAAATTTCACTTCTGTTGGGCCAAACAGAACGTGATACCCAGCGTCAACAGCGTTGGTCACGGAGAAGAGGTTTTTCTTCATTACGGGCACATGATAGACACTCTTCAAAGTAAGTGGCCCTCTATCACTGCCCAAAGAAACAACCCCCACCTTCTCTACTGGATGCACAGTATTATCAGCAGTAATGATTACATTGTTACCTGTGTAGGGCTGTGCAGAAGAAAGCTTGGTCCCGTCTCCGGTGAGGTGATGACCACACCCTGAGTCCACGATCCAGTCCTCCAAATAGTTGATGGGAGCCGAAGCTCCAATAGAAGCCGAGAAGGCTCCTCCCCATCCTCCATCTATATGTCTGGCCTCAGCTTCTTCCTTCTCCGCAGCATGCCCTGCTTGAGTGACCACTCTGCAATCCTTCTTGAAGTGCCCAACCTTCCCGCATTTGTAGCATTTGAGACCTTCCTTCTTCTTCTTCTCCTCAGCCTTAGGAGGATTGCCCCTCTCCTGCTGTCCAGAAGTTGAAGTCCCATAGCCTCCAGTGGTCTTCTTCTTCTTATCCCACTTCTTCTTCTTCCCCGAGAAGAGCACTTCGCCATCTCCCCCAGTCACTGACAACCCCGCCATCTGTCTTGCCAAGCTTTCTTGCGAAGAAAGCAAGTTCTCCAGCTCCAACAGAGACGGCTGATTTGCCCATCCCTGCACCGACGTCACAAAGGCCACATATTCCTTCCGCAAGCCGCGGATGATGTGCCTCTTCAGCTTCGCCTCAGAAATTGGCTCATCAGGATCCAGTGCTGATATCTCAGCGCAGAGGTTCTTCATCTTCAGAAAGAAAGTGGAGATAGAAAGATCGCCCTGAGCCGACCTTGCTAGCTCATTCTCCAAGAACTGCATCCTCGCTACATTCTTCTTGTTAAACAGCCCATCCAGGGCTCTCCAGATCTCGGCAGCTGATCCACACCCTAAGATGTGATCAAATAGATCAGGTGAAATGGCACGCTTCAAACTGAACTCGGCCTTGGCATTGGTCTTTCTCCATGCCCTCACCGCCGGACCATTGTCACCTGCTTCTTTGCCTTCACCTCTTCTGTCGCATCTCCTCCAACAACCTCCCAGAGGTCCTCCCCTAGAAGATAGCTCTGCATACACGACTTCCACTTCTTAAAGTTAGTCGATGTAAGCATCTCAATCCCAAGACCTCTTGCAAATCCGCCTTCCATTGTTCTTCCTCTGGTTCCTACTTCACAAAGGCGATGGCTACTCTAAGTTATTCACTGCTCTATCCACTCCAACCTGCCTCTGATACCATGTGAAAATTTCTCGGACCTTGTGAGAGCAAGCAGGAATAACAACTAGAGATACAAGCCAAAGCAACCAGAAACAATCTTTAGGCAAACAAACGATCTTTATTGATAGCAACCTTCAATTATAGGGCAAGACATGCTTGACGAGACATGATTTCGTCAGCACAAAACTCCAAAGAGAAAAACAAAAAACTGAGGATAACTGGAGACCGCCC
This sequence comes from Dactylorhiza incarnata, assembly GCA_033032865.1. NCBI lineage: Eukaryota > Viridiplantae > Streptophyta > Magnoliopsida > Asparagales > Orchidaceae > Dactylorhiza > Dactylorhiza incarnata. The sequence continues at coordinate 8,269,763 of JAWHQI010000009.1, read as the reverse complement.
AGACCGCGCGACCTCCCCTGCGATCTCTGCCAGTTGCAAGACCGCAACTCTCTGCCGACCACAGAACACCACCAGACCGCTGCACAGAACGCTCCCTTCTTCCGACCTCCTGATTCTCCCGAACTCCAGCACCACAACTCCAAGCCGCAGACAGCCCGAACACTTTCAGAGGAAGAGGTGATCGCTGCTGCCCACACTATCCGCAGAAGCTGCACAAGAAGATTTCAATCAGAGACCGCCCGGTCAGGAATAACCAGACCGCAAGAATAAGAGCGAACTCAGCTTACACTTGGTGTGTCTGGTTTGCTGCAATAGTGGATCCTATTTATAGGCGTGAGACCTGATCTGGTCACCACCCTAGAGATAGGATCACCACCCCGCTGACCGCGCGACCTGACCGGTCACACTGCGTGATCAGCAACATTACTTCTGCTTCATTTTTGGTGAACCCGCCAGCTTCAATGTCGCCATGAGAGACCGCCACTCTCACAGCAGACCGTGACTTCACAAAGAGCTCGCCAGACCGCCCGAAGCTATTCACCACCTGTGTTCGCACGAGACCGCGAACACATTCAGTTCTCCATCAGATCGCGAACTCCTATCCGCATGCCGATCTCCTTCTGAGACCGCGAACAGCAACCAGCTCGCATACCAGTCTTCTCCTGAGACCGCGAACTGAGACCGCGTGACTAAGACCCTTAGTCCGCGAATACCCCCAGAAAGCCCGGTCAGCTACCAAACCGCATTCCGGAGAAAACCTGGATCAAACTGTGCGGTCACACCAGACCGCCACAGCCTTGAAGAGGACAGCACGCCACGCGGTCACGCACAGACCGCGCGGCTCCACCAGCAGACTTTGGACAAGACCAGCGGTCAACCCGGGAGACCGCAGCTAGGCTAAGATCAGCCAGACCGCGGATGCAGACCGCCAGGTCGTGCGGTCACGTCAGACCGCCCGACCTCCTCCCAGACCGCCTAGGTCCAAAAGCGTCCTTCACTTCCACTTCAACAATTTCAACAAACACGGCCCACGTGACCACAGGCCAAGCCTGCGGTTCACCTCTAAAATTGCCACCGTGCAAGGCTACAACAAATCCCCACTTCCCCCAAACACGACCAACCGTGTAAGGCTAATGGCAATGGTTCATATTAATTAATTTCAATTAAAACACGGGACGAAGCCCGAGAAAAAAAATCATCAGGATGCCCTAAGGATAGGGTCACAAATGAAGTAAACATTGCATAAGATGATTCATAAGAGAAGACTCGGAGATCGGGTAACCACAACAGATGTAAGAACATAGGCAGAAGGTGCTCATGATCAAGGGCACAGTACAGATATTTGCAACTACCTGCACCCTTTAGAAGACACAAGATTTTGAGGAGGAGGAGAAATTGGAGGCATAGCTCAAACACTAAGAAACAAAGGGGCATTTCTCGAGGAATCAAAAGCTAAGACCCTATAGTTCTCGAGAAATCAATGACTAAGAACAAAAGGTTCTCGAGAGATCAAGAGCTAAGATCAAACGTTTCTCGAGAAGTCGAGGGCTAAGATCAAAGGGTTCTCGAGAGATCAATGGCAGAGAATAGAATTCTCGAGAGATCCCAAAGGCAGGAATTAACTGGTTTCTCGAGAAATCCCAAGGGCAGGAGATGAAGTTTCTCGAGAAATCCCAAAGCAGAGATCTTGATTTCTCGAGAATCCAAGGCAGGATCCTTGATTTCTCGAGAAATCCAAGGCAGGAACCTTGATTTCTCAAGAAATCCAAGGCAGGAACAACGGGTTTCTTGAGAAATCCAAGGCAGGATCCTTGATTTCTCGAGAACGCCAGGCCATTCGACGAACGCCAGGACATTCGACGAATGCCAGAGGCCGTTCGACGAACGCCAGAGGCCGTTCAATGAACGCCAGGCCGGTCGACGAACTCCAGGCCATTCGACGAATGCCAGGCCGTTCGACGAACGCCAGGCCATTCGACGAACATCAGGCCATTCGACAAACGCCAGAGGCCGTTCGACGAATGCCAAAGGCTGTTCGACAAACGCTAGGCCGTTCGACGAACGCCAGCCATTTGAAGAATGCCAGAGGTCGTTTGAAGAATGCTAGAGGCTGTTCGACGAACGCTAGGCCGTTCGACAAATGCCAGGTCGTTCGACGAATGCTAGGAAGCAACTGATCTCTCGAGAAATACAAGGTAGGATCCTTGATCTCTCGAGAAATCCAATGTTGTAGGAAAAAGAATCCATGGCAACCGTAGGTTGTCCAGGGAATACTCAAGATATGCTAACTATCATACATGCGCTCAAGGTACAAGCTAAAAACACAGCCATAACTCAACCAAGGAAAAGAAGAGTGCTTCAACAAACAAGAAGGAAGGAGGAAAATAGCCACTTGCCTTAAACCTTGCAAGCTCAAAGTTCTCCGCTCCAAATCTATGGATCGGCTAAGAACTCACTCAAGCACAACAACCTAAAACTTTTTGGATCAAAAAGGAGGAGTTAGGTCACTACCTTAACTCCAAAAATTCCACAAAATGGGAAAAGCTTACCACTAGAACGAAGATCTCGCCGAGAGCTTTTCGAATCCACTCTCCAAACACGATTCCGGCTACTACAGCCTTTGAATTGCCGGTCGGAAGCTCCACGACACGCCGCTCTCGCTCTCATGCCCGATGGCTGGTTTGGTTCGACGAAGGAAGAAGATGAATAGGGAGAGAATTTTAGGTATTTATATAAACCCTAATTTAATATTTAATTAATTAAATAATTCTCCCTTTTACTTAAACTGCCGGGCGACCAAAACACCTCGGATTTTCATGAAAATCGCACCTAAACTGAAAATCGGCGCTACAAATCCAACGGCGAAGTCAGAATTCAATTCTGACAAGCCAAACTCGGGATAAAGCCTCCCGAAGCTAAGATCTTAATAACTACTCAAAATCTTCTCTATAGCTCGAAACGGCGTGAAATCTCGCACGCTCGATCAAAATTACATACTTTAACTAAGCTAAGGCCCAAACCTAAACCTGACGAGCTGACGTAACGCCCTTACGCCAAAATTACGCCACAGCGGTCACATAAATAATTAACGAAAACTAGGGGCGTTACATTAGGCACGATAAGGGGATCTTATCGCACACCACCACCAATCCACGTCAAAGAAGAGAATAATGAAGTTGATGTATGAACATCTCAACCCTCTCTTGTTATTCTCTCATAATGCTACGAACTAACGATGGTGTTAAGCGAATAACTATAACATCACAATCAGGACACACAATAAGAAGTAGTGTATGATGTACTAGCGGAATACTATTAATGTAAGAGTAATAAGATAAGATAGAAAGTAACCACAATAATGGCAGGATGGCCCCATAGTCCTAGTACAATAGTCTATAAAAGGTTTGGGTGGTCACAAGTAAACATGCCAAGACGGATAAAAATTAATATATAACATGATATACAACTATAAATCTACTGAGCTAATTATAAGACTTATGCTTCTTTTGAGGGTAGCATCGATCAGCAGCATGTCTTCTATCCAATGTCAAGTCCACGCCAAGTCTGCCTAAGTCCACGTCATAGCATTGGGAAAATCTAGAGCTTTGACTGCATGGCTATCGACGGAGGTCTCCGCCTAAAATGTTTCAACACGAGAGCGTTAGTCAAACTAGACTGAGTAGCCCCAGATTACTTGAAAATACAAAACAAAGTAAATTAGTCATAAATTAAACTAAAACTAAATAAAAATAAACTAATAATTACTAAAATATTATATAAAAATAACTAAAGATAATGTACTATCTAATATCCCCATACTTAAGCTTTTGCTATTCCAGAGCAAAACTAATTCATAAGTATGAGAAAATTTTATTTGACATTTCAAAAATAAAAAAGAATTTACTCCTAATTATGCATTTAAAATTATACATGGCTCAAACACAAATAAGTTTTGAAATAAAATTTAGACTCGTAAGAAATAAGTCATGATTCATAAGTTGATATGCGTAGAATAAAAAATAGTTTAAAAAATTCTCTAATTAAATTTTCATAAATAAAATTGTATTAAATTAAGCAAAATAATCTAAGATTAGAATTATATAAACTTTTGATATCATTCGAAACATTTTAGAAAACCCAAAATATTAACTAAGCTCTCTCATAAATATCTTGAATATAAAATGATATTGGATAAATAGGGTAAAAATTGTCATAGAAGAGATTTTTTAATTGGGAAATGATGAATTTTATCCTCTCATTTCCTTCTTATTTTGAATGCTCTTCTTTTAAATATTCCAATTGTATATTTTAAGAGTGATGAATTTCATCCTCTCAGCCCCATGACATATAATCTTTTATAAATTCAGGTGCATATGTTTAGGAATGATGAATTTTATCCTCTCATTCCAAGACATATGATCTTTTAAACTTTTTTTATTGCCAATCAAAAGGTTAAGTAAAAGGTAAGGAAGGGCTAGTGTTTAAAGGCTATAAAATATGTTCAAGATAAATGTTTTGCGAGCATAGTGCGTAAATTAAGAAATCTTAAGAATCTACACTACACCATATCATGCCTATGGTAACACTTTTTTTGTAGCGGTTTAGTAAACGCTACCAAAAGAAATTTATGGCAGCGTTTAGAACCGCAACTATAGATAACTAAACACTACTATAGAATAACATACCTACAGTGTCAGTTATTTTGTCGCGGTCAGGAGAACGCTACCATAGGAACTGTAAGGTCGCATTTACAACTGCTACTATATATTATAAATGCTATCATACCCTAATTATCCCCAAACTACTACATATTAACTTAATTTTTGATTTTGTTTTCTCCTTATGTTTTTCATCCGCCGCTAGGTAAGTTTTCCGCACAGGACGAAAAGTGCAGAGGAAGCGCTAGGGCACCGCTTGACGATCCCGTCGTTTCTTCCTTCATCGCAAGCGAGTGGCGTGCCCGGGGCGAAATAATCCCGATCCAGGTAAGTTTGCGATTTCGCTCATCTCTCGCAGTCGCAGCCTCGGCGCCTCGCCATCCACCGGCTTGCCCTAACTTCCACGCCTTCTCCAGGCTCGCAGGCGCAGACGCAGCTCGCAGACTTTCACCTTCCCTGTTCTATTCCACTGTTTCGGTGTTTCCTCCACTCTCCAGAGAGGCAGAGACCATAGTCCAGGCCAGGTTCCATCGACTGTTCCGGTAAGTTTGTTAGAGTCCTCATTTCCTCTCCTCTCTTGAGTCTTGATTCCATGCCGCTGGTGGCCGCCCACCCCTAATTTTTCCCCCTTCCCAGTTGCCCTAATTTTTCCCCCTTGTTTAGTCGTTCTTCACTTCTTAGTTCTTCCTTCATCCAGCTAGTTGTTAGTTTGGAAGTTGGAATTGTTATGTAAATATTCAGTTCTTCACTTCTTATTTGTTATGCTAATTGTTAATAGTTCCTGTTAATTGTTCCTCTTAGTTTGAAACTGTTATGCTAAGTGTTAGTTGTTTGTAAATTGTAATTGTTTATGGTTCAATTGTTAGTAATTGTTAGATGTTAATTGTTATGCTAAATTGCTAAGTATTAATAGTTCCTGTTAATTGTTCCTCTTAGTTTGAAACTGTCATGCTAAGTGTTAGTTGTTTGTAAATTGTAATTGTTTAGGGTTCAGCTGTTAGTAATTGTTAGATGTTAATTGTTATGCTAAATTGCTAATTATTAATAGTTCCTGTTAATTATTCCTCTTAGTTTGAAACTGTTATGCTAAGTGTTAGTTGTTTGTAAATTGTAATTATTTAGGGATCAATTGTTAGTAATTGTTAGATGTTAATTGTTAGTTGCTAGCAATTGAGATTGTTGTTTAGGGTTCAGTTATTAGTAATTGTTATATGTAATTGTTATGCTAATAGATTATTGTTTGCTTCTTTGCGTTTCGTGATTTGATTCATCCGATCAAAATTATGAATCTTTGATTGTCGCGCGTGTGTCTGTGTGTGTATGTGTGTGTTTGTATATGATGTGTGTATGTGTTCATTTTATGGTGAATATGTGACTGATGAGTGTGTGTGTATGCATTTATGTGATGTGTGTTGATTTTTTGGTGAATATGTGAGTGAGTGTGTGGATTTGTTGATTGTGTGTGTTGAGAGTGAGTGTGTATGTGTGTGTTTTGAGTGTGTGTGTGTTTTGATTGTATGTGTGGGTCTTCATAATGGGTCCAATCTTATCTTTAGTTTTGTCTTCCTATTTCATGTTGGAGTTGCAGCCCCAAATGAAAATAGAAAACAGACAGTATATTGAGCATATCAAGAACAGTATATTTCGTCTTCCTATTTCATGTTGAAGTTGAACATAGTTGTATTGTCAATGATCATTATGTTGTTTCCTTCATGCTGATTATGTTCATTACAGATTTGATGTTCATTACAACTTTGATGTTCATTACATGCTTTTAATTGGAAAGTTCCACAAAATAGATTAATTGTATATGTTCATTCCAGTGATATTCTTGCTAATGGATAGAGATAAGAGTTGGATGACCCTTCCTAGATGTCATCCTGATTACATTGAAGGGGTAGATCATTTCCTTCAAACAACATTTGTCCAAGAAACTCAAGGGGAAGAAATTTGTTGTCCATGCATCAAGTGTGTTTTTCGTTATTATCATACCAAGGATATCGTGAGAGATCACTTGATTGTTGATGGCTTTATTGATGGTTACGATGAATGGGTTTTTCATGTGGAAAGTGATGAGATGAATATTGACAATCGAAATGATGATGGTGGGTTCATCCATGATGACATTGATGGTATGTTGCATGACATGTATAGAAACGTTGAACAAGATTCTCCTACGCCTCAAGAAGATAGGGGAAAAGCAAGAGAAGGGTCAAATGAAGATGCCACAAAATTCTATAAGTTAGTGGAAGAAGGCCAAGAACAGCTTTATCCAGGGTGTACTAGTTTTTCAAAGTTATCATTTACTATTCGTCTGTATATCAACAAGTGTGTACATGGAATTAGCAATGAAGCTTTTGATGATCTTTTGATTCTCCTAAGAGAAGCCTTCCCAAATGCAAAACTTCCTGATTCTTTCAACGATGCAAAAAAGACGGTGAAGGATTTAAGTCTTCATTATCAAAAGATACATGCATGCCAAAATGATTGTATGTTGTATTGGAAGGAGCACAATGATGCTTCATCTTGTCATATTTGTGGATCTTCTAGGTGGAACTCTGAAGGAGATAATAAAGAAAAAGAAGCTGATTCAATATCTAAGAAGGCTCGTCAAATTCCAGCGAAAGTTCTGTGGCATTTCCCATTGAAGCCTAGGCTTCAAAGGCTGTTCATGTGCTCAAAAACAGCTGATTTGATGACTTGGCATGCTAATAAATTGCCAAAGAATGGAAACTTAAGGCATCCAGCTGATGGTGAAGCTTGGAGGACTCTTGATGCCTTAGATCATGATTTTGCTATGGATCCTAGGAATGTAAGGTTCGGCCTTTCTAGTGATGGATTCAATCCATTTCGTACAATGAATAGTGTCTACAACACTTGGCCTGTGGTTTTGATCAATTATAATTTACCACCATGGCTAAACATAAAGCCAGAGTTTCTGATATTGTCTCTTCTATTTCAAGGACCCCAATCTCCTGGAAATAATATTGATGTTTATCTACAACCATTGGTTGAGGAATTAAAGGAGTTGTGGGAGTTTGGATTGGAAGTATATGATGCTTCAAAGAATCAAACATTTCAAATGCGTGCAGCTTTATTGTGGACAATCAGTGACTTCCCAGCATATGTCATGTTATCAGGGTGGAGCACCAAAGGAAAATTTGCATGCCCTTCTTGCAATTATGAAACAACTTCTCAATACCTAAAGCATAGTAGGAAGTTTTGTTATATGTCCTCTCGATTGTTCTTAGAAGAGGACCACCCTTGGAGATTTGACACAAGATCATTCAATGGGAAAGTGGAATTAAGGACCATTCCTACCCCCTTATCAGGACAAGAAGTGCTGGAGTTGACGAATTTTAAAATAGTGTATGGAAAAAAACAGAAGAAGAAGTCAGACAGCGACACCCCATGGAAGAAAAGATCAATATTTTTCCAGTTACCCTATTGGGAGCATAATCCTTGTCGTCATTGCCTTGACGTTATGCACATTGAAAAGAATATATGTGAGAGTGTACTTGGAACTTTGCTAGACATTCCAGGAAAGACAAAAGATCATGCAAAGGCTCGCTATGACCTTAAAGAGATGGGTATTAGAAAGGAACTTCAACCTTTTTTTGTAAGAAACGTAAAAAAATCATTTTCACGGCAGCAACTTTCTCTATGACAGATGCTGAAAAGAGAACATTTTGTAGTGTCTTAAAGAATGCTAAGTTGTCATATTCTTGCTCATCCAATATATCTCGCTTTGTGCAAGACAAAAAGCTTTCAGGAGGATATAAGAGTCATGATGCACATATTTTAATGCAGTATTTACTTCAAGTTGCTGTTAGGAAGGCATTGCCGAAACATGTTGCACTTACTTTAATGAGACTATGAGCTTTTTTCAAGTCCATATGCAGTAAAGTTATCAAAGTTCATGACCTTGATCAATTGCAGAGCGAAATTGTTGAAATACTCTGTCAACTTGAAAAGATTTTTCCTCCAGGTTTTTTTGACGTAATGGTACACTTGCCTATACATCTAATTCATCAAATTAAACTGCGTGGACCGGTGCATTTTCAATGGATGTATTGGATGGAAAGATATCTTTGTAGATTTAAATCATATGTTCGTAACCGGAGTTGTCCAGAAGGGTCTATTACAGAAGCATACTTGGCTGATGAATGTTTAGCATTTTGTTCAAGGTATATGCATGATGGGGTGAAAACAAGATTGACCAGGTATTCTGGGGGTCAAAACTCTGGTGAAACACGTTCCATTTTTCCCTTTGTACAAATAGGTTATCCGCTAGGAGGTAAGAAGAAAAGAGGAAAAGGGAAGAAAAAGCTGAAGGGTAAGGCTATTATGCTAGATGATCTTACCTTAACACTAGCTCATCGATATGCTATCTTCAACTGTGGAGATGAACAAGTTGAGAAGTACGTTACGTAAGACTATAATTACTTTGTCTCTTTTTCCTATTATTCAACCTAACTTTATTTCATGTAAATGCAGAGAGCATAAAAATTTGATTTATAATAGACGTGGATTGAGTAAATAGGCTAAAGAAAAGATGCATAGTCAAGAATTTGTGCATTGGTTTGAAGCTAGAGTAACTAATGACCAAGTTCCTGATTACATAAACTGGCTTTCCAAATTTCCGAATTCAGTGACTAAATCTGATTTGAAGGCATCATCATCAAGTACTGGTGCAACATTGGTTGATGGCATCAACGTAAAAGTTCTGGTAGACCTTGTGAAGTCTATCACATCAAGGGTTAAGGCTGAATTGACGCAGGAGATTCTTTCAACAGTCTTAATCAACCTACAACGTGTCATTCCTAATCTTGATTCAGATTCTATTCTTGCTGGATTGTTGACAGGGATCCAATCTCCAGGAGATGCCGTTAGCAGACATGGGACAAGGAATGCAAACAGCTCATCTTATATTGCTTTTGAGTAATGTCTTGTTTGCAGGATTATATTTTTTGCACCATAAATGCGACCATGTTTCCTATGATAATTTATGCTACTAATTTCACTCTTCATGTTTAATGGGTTGTTTGTTAATTTTCATTCCATGTTGATTTGCATTCATATGATTTATTCAAAGAGACATATAGTTGGTGCATCCCACGTATTTGGTGGATTTCCTGAACCAAGTTCTGCTTGGGTGTGTGTGGTTTGAGGCATTATTATTGCAGGAGGTGGATGCTTTCCAGGTGGATTGCACAGTTGTAAGATGCCTTACAAGTCTTTTTCATTTAGTTTCATGTTCCAACTATTACTTGTTTTTTGAGATCGGCAATATCTTATTCTCGTCAGGGGTGCAGAGAAATGCTACAATCATTCTCTTTGCGAGGAGCACCTTAATTTTATTTTGCTGTCAAAGCCTCCTTTTCATCTGCGGCAGTTCAGGACATGTGTTGTTGTTGGGAATTCAGGTGATCTCTTGAAAACAGAATTTGGACAAGAGATTGATGAACATGATGCAGTATTTAGGGACAATGAAGCTCCTGTTAAAAGCTTTGGCAAATCACTTGAAGATCAGGTATATAGCAACTTCATTGAGTAGGTAGCCTAAGTTTCAGGGTAATTTTCATATGTTTGCTTGCTAATCTTTATTCCCTGTATTGTAGCCTAAAGCGACTGTTCGTTGGAAATTTACCATCTGAGCCTATAAAGGATGATTTGTATGATTTTTGTCTCTTGCACACGCACACACACAATTTATTACCGGAACTGCAGCAGAAACTGGCAGCAGTTTTGCGCAAACTGCTGCTGCAGTTTGCTTGCTTGCGCAAACTGCAGCCAGCAGTTTGCGCAAGCATTGCACAAACTGCAGCGGCAACAAACTGCTGCCAGCAGCAGTTTGCGCAAGCAAACTGCAGCAGCAACAAACTACTGCCAGCAGCAGTTTGCGCAAGCAAACTACAGCAGCAAACTGCTACCAGCAGCAGTTTGCTTGCGCAAACTACTTCTGCAGTTTGCTTGCGCAAAGTTGGATGAGAGGTTCTAGGAAATGACCATATATATACACTACCACCACTTTTCACACGTTACCCAATCTTTGTTTTTACCTTTTTTCCTATTCACTATATACTTGCATGATTAATAAAAATCATTATGGATGTAGGGTTGAGTTCTTCAAAAAAGCTGGAGAAGTGATTGAGGTGCAACTTGCTGCAAAAGAAGATGGTAGTTTTCGTGGTTTTGGGCATGTGAAGTTTGCCACTGTAGCAGATACTCAAAGGGTAGCAAGCCGCCTGTCTTATTTTATTTTTCTATTCTTATACCCATGAAGAAGGAGGCATTAAAGGAGTCACCGAAGAAGGAAGAATACAAGGACGATCCCATGAAGAAGAAAGAGATTAATTTTCATGAACAGATTGTTTATTATGAATTTTTTTTCATGTATATATTGAGTTTAATATAGATATATAAGTGCACCATTGATTTGTATTGAGGGGTTTGGGCTATCTCCCACCTTTTTATTATTAATAAAAATATTTTTTTCACAAAATAGATTTTATATCTATTATTGTCTATATTCTTTATTCAATTTAATGGCAAATAAATAAATTTATTAAAATTTATTTTGTGATCAAATACAAGCATAAACGATATCATGCATAGAAGATCATAAATGTTGCCAAATACAAGCATAAATGCAGCCATAGAAAATCATATATGTTGCCAAATGCAAGCATAAACGCTATCATAGAGTATCTTAAATGTTGTCAAATATAAGCATAAATGCTACCATAAAGTATCTTAAATGTTGCCAAATATAAGCATAAACGCTACCATAGAGTATCGTAACCGTTGCTGTAAAATGAAATAATCGCTACCATTGGATATCATAAACGCTACAATAGATGTACCTATAGTAGCGGTTGCAAAAACGTCACAATACATTGGGTAACCGCTATCATACCCTACGACCACGGCGGCGGATGTAGCGCGCGTGCAACCGCTACCGTAGACCTACAGTAGTGGTTTTTTTACCTACAGTAGCGGTTTTTGAGCGCTACCATATGCATGATATGGTGTAGTGCTATGAGTTAAAGTTAATATAAGTAAAATCTAAAGATCTTTAGCACAATTGCTATAAAATTAATTCATGATATTTTAAAGAGAAAGTTAAACTAAGAAATATTCTAAACAAACCAAAATGATGAAAAATTCATTAATTTAAATTTATCTAAAAATTAATTCTAACAAATTATGAAGAGACATATAAAATAGAAAACACATAAAAATAATTTTTTTGTTTTTTTAAAAGCATATAACTAAAAGCTCATAATTAAAATTGGTTAAACTCAAATAAAAAAATAAGGAAGTATCTAATATTACAATATCTGTAAAAAAACATGTTTTTAAATTTTTTCATAGGTTTTTTTTCATTTTTTTTACATTTTCAATATTAATTTGAAAAAATAAAAACAAAACAGAAATAATTTTTTTAGCTCTTGGACTTCCCAAGGAATACCCAATGACGGTCTCTCAAGGTACTAGGTGGTTTTGTGGGAAGAAAGCCCAACACAGGCCTTTCGCAAGAAATTAGTTTTCTATTTTCTATTTATTTGTCATTTATGAAATAAAAATAAGATAAAGAAAAACTGAAAAGGAAAACTTTTTTTTTGATATTTTTGATTAACTTGTGATTGATTGACATAAATAAGAGAAGACACCCCCATACTTAAAATAAAAATTGTCCCCAATGTTTTATAAGAAATAAAAGTTTGAGTAAATTAGAGAAAGCTTCACTTATAAAGAAGAACACATCACCGAGCCAACCTGAAGAAAACATAATGTGAAAGCAAAAACATTTTTTTTATTTTTATTTTTCATTAATAAAAGGGAAATAAAACAAATACAAAAGGAACTAAACAGAAAAGACAAGATACAAGCTACCAAAAATAAAAGCTCTAAGCGTCATCGTTGTCATCCTCCCTCTGATAGTAAGCACGAAGATCAGCAAATTCCCGCTGCAGATGCTCCAGAGAGGATGAATGTCGCTGCTCGAGTGCATCAAGATGTGTGTCGAAGTGAGCACGGATGGATAATTGCTCGGTCTAAATCTGATCCAGACGAGTGTGGAGCCACCCAAAATGCTAATCAAAATATGCGGACGAAACGGGTGCTGAAGGAAATAAAGTTGTTGCTGCTACTATAGAGGAAACTACGGAGCGGGAAGAGCGCCTTCAGAATCTGCTTTGAGATCAATATCAATAGGGTCGCCACCAACTTCGGCGGGAACCGCTTCAAACTCTTGTCCGCGCCGACACAATAATCCAAGGGTGAGGAGGTTTTGGAAAGTGATGGGCACGGGCACTTGGACTGTGGACATGAAAGGAATTGCATCCTAAATCCCCATATGCTTTGCGAGATATGTAACGTAAGGGCCGCCATGTAGCGCACTAAGCTTCCTATTTTTGGCCTGATGCCAAAAAAATAATGCAAGCGCCGAACCAAGACTGAATGGGATCTATTCAGACAAACTATATAAATATAGTAGGTCCATTCCGGTCACCACTCCATGCCTATCGCCACGAGCGAAGAGTGTGAAAGTGAGGAGGTAGTGGAGATACTGTAAATCAGGGTAGAGGAGATGACTACCCTTTGACTTTTTTGGTGAATAAGGGTTGGGGTCGTTAATGATTTCCGCCCAAAATCTTTGGAGGTTGTAACCGCAGGGGAAATCGAGGGTGAGGTTGGTATAGGACTCCATAAGAGTGAAAGCCTCACCGCAAAAGCCCATAATAATATTGAACTGACACAAAGAAAGGCTTTGCGAAAGTCCGCCCATCCGAAATTTGATGATGTTGTCGGCTCTGACCCAACAAAAATTGAAAGAGGAGAAAAACTCCACCGTAAGCTCAAAATATGCAAACCCATGACCAGCTCAAAATGAAGCCTAGGGCGTTGGATCGGGTGAAAATGTGATTACATGAATGTCACGCCCGTGACCATGATTGGTCACGCCCATGACTTTCACGAGAGACGGAAAGATGCTAGTGCTCGGATACAGTGCGACAAAGAAAACTAGTCAAAGCATGTAACGCCTAGGTCACGGTCGTGACCTAGGCCATGTAACACAAAATTTTCAAAAAAAATTTGTTGTTGCTTTATATTTTTTTCTCTTTTTTATAAAACAAAACATAAATAAAAATAAAAACAAGAGAGTAAAAAAAATAAAAATAAAAACATAAAATACCGACTTGGAGAGCAGAGTTTCATGCATGCCTGCGAGCGACCGTTATCTCGCAAATTTCCTCCGAACCTGCAAAACCTTTAGTAACAAAAACAGAATAGCAATAATAAAAACAAGTGCATAATTTTTTTTTCTTTGTTTTTTCAATCATTTTTTCATTTTTAGATCGTTTTTTAAATTTTAAAAGAAAAACATAAACAAATAATTTTTTATATATAATCTTTTTGTTTTGAGTAAAATTTTTATGAGGAAAAAAAAATAATGAATGAAAAATATGGGTTGCCTCTCAAGAGTGCTTTGGTTACGGTCATTGAGCTCGAACATGGTGGCGTGCCGGATTAGGGATTAGGAAGAAGAAATTCCTCCCTATGGTCGTTTAAATAATCATCGTCGGAAAAATAAAGTTTTAATTGGTGCACATTCAACTTGAAAGTACCTTTTTCCGGGTGCAAAATAAGCACGGTTCCATAAGGCCAAACCTCCTTGAAAACAAAGGGTCCAGACCAACGAGACTTAAGTTTGCCCGGAAAAAGTCGCAAATGTGAATTATAGAGGAGAACTTGGTCTCTCGGTTTAAATAATTTTGGGTGCTTAATTCTCTTATCGTGATAGAGTTTAGCACGCTCTTTATATAATTTTTTACTCTCGTATGTGTTGGAATGTCATTCATCGAGCTCATTGATTTGTAGTTTACGATGCTCGACCGCTAAACTAGAATCAAGATTAAGAAGCTTAAGTGCCCAAAAAGCACGGTGCTCAAGTTCAACCTGAAAATGGCATACTTTGCCATAGAACAATCGATATGGTGTACAACCAATAACGGTCTTGTATGCCATCTGATAGGCCCATAGCACATCATCAAATTCTTTTTAATTACCTATTAACTACTTCCACTTGGCCATTTGTTTGAGGGTGGTAGGGGGTAGATAATTTTTGTGTAACACCTTATTTAGAAAGAATTTTAGAAAATTATGTAATAAAAAAATGCGTACCCTATCGCTAACAATTTCCCACGGCATTCCAAAATGGGAAAATAAATTTTTCAAAAATAGGGTGACGACACGGGCATCATTGGTGGGAAGGGCTTGCGCTTACGCCCACCGAGACACATAGTCAACCGCTACCAAAATATAATGATTTCCCAAGGAAGGAGGTAGCGGGCCAGGAAAGTCGATTCCCCATAAATCAAAGACTTCGCATTCAAGGAAAAAATTATGAAGCATTTCATCCCTAGGAGAAATATTACTTGAGCGTTGGCTTTGATCACAACGACTCTCATAAAAATGAGCATCCTTAAAGATGCTCGGCCAATAAAATCCTGCTTCAAGAACCTTCTGTGCAGTCCGATTTGCCTTATAATTCCCACCGGCGGGTCCCTCATGGAAATGTTTCAAAATATGTCTGCCTTCGTCATGAGAGACGCATCTCCTCACCACTTGGTCCACACAAACTCAAAAGAGGGAGGGATCCTCCCAAAAATAATTTTTCAAATCAGAAAAGAATTTCTTTTTTTATTGATAAGAAAAATACTTCGGAGAACCCTCGCAATGAGATAATTTGCGAAATCAACGAATCAAGGGGTATAGAGAGCGATTACCTTATAAAAGGAGAGAAGATGTTCCTCGAAGAATGTATCATCAATCTCATCCTCGAAAAGTGCTTCACAATTGGGATTCTCTAACCGAGAGAGTTGATCCGCCGCTAGATTTTCCGCTCCCTTTTTGTCTCGAATCTCCAAATCATATTCTCGAAGAAGCAAGATCCACCTGATCAACCTAGGCTTGGCATCAGTTTTAGTTAGTAAATAATGTAAAGTCGAGTGATCTGTAAAAACAATTACTTTTGATAAAGTAATATAGGAACAAAATTTATCAAAAGCAAAAATAATGGCTAAGAGTTTCTTCTCGGTGGTGTAATTTTCCTGTGCGGTAGTGAGAGTTTTGCTTGCGTAATAGATATGATGAAAATTTTTATTAAGGCGTTGCCCTAAGACCGCACCCACGACAAAACTACTCGTGTTGCACATAATCTCAAAAGGGAGATCCCAATTGGTTGCTATCATAATGGGCGTACTAATAAGTTTTTCTTTAATTATAGAAAAAGATTGTCGACAATTATCATCAAAAATAAACGACGCGTCTTTTTCTAGCAAGTGAGTGATGGTCTTAATAATTTTGGAAAAATCTTTAATTAACCGGCGATAGAAACCGGCATGTCCCAAAAAGCTTCGTACGACCTTAACGTTTGAAGGAGGAGGTAGTTTTTCTATCGTTTCAATTTTAGCTTTATCTACCTTTGTTCCTTTACTTGATATTTTATGGCCTAAAACTAAACCTACACGTACCATAAAGTGACACTTTTCCTAATTTAAAACTAAATGAGTGTCCTCACATCTTTGGAGAACACGGGAATGGTTAGCTAAACACAAATCAAACGAATCTCCAAAAATGGAGAAATCATCCATAAATACCTCCATAATATCCTCCACAAGTTCATCAAAAATTGCTAGCATACATCTTTAGAATGTAGCCGGCGCATTACATAAACCAAATGGAATTCTCCGATAGGCGAAGGTGCCAAAAGGACATGTGAAGGTGGCTTTCTCCTGGTCCTCGAAAGCGATGGGGATTTGAAAGTATCCCGAGAGACCATTAAGAAAACAATTAAAAGAGTGCCCGGATAACCGTTCAAGGATTTGATCCATGAATGGTAAAGGAAAATGATCCTTGCGAGTGGCATCATTTAATTTGCGATAGTCGATGCATACTAGACATCCGGCAATGGTTCAAGTAGGGATTAATTCATTTTTATCATTTGGAACTACTGTAATTCCTCCTTTCTTAGGCACCACTTGGACCGGACTAACCCAAGTGCTATCCAAAATCAGATAGATAATCCACACATCTAACAATTTAATTACCTCCTCTTTGACTACTTCCTTTATGTTAGGATTTAGTCGGCGTTGAGGTTGAATGGTTTTGCGAGAATTTTCTTCCAAAATAATTGTATGCGTACAAACGGAAGGATTAATCCCTTTAATATCAGAAATTTTTCACTCAATTGCGTGGCGATGATTTTGTAAAACATTTAATAATTTAGATTTTTCAGAATTAGAGAGAAATGCCGAGACAATTACGGTAAGTTTAGAACCTTACTCCAGAAATAAATATTCAAGATGATCGGATAATTGTTTTAAATCTAAAAGAGGGTGTTCTTCATAAGAAGTTTTAAAACGATTGCTTCCTAATTCTAAAATTTCAAAAAGCGGAGCGCGAGTGATCGTGTCGTCATTGTACTCATGATATATAACTTTAATCGATTCAAAATCCGCATCATGAAGACAAGATGGTGAAATAAAAGTAGAAAATAAAATTGAGTCTTCAACAATTGAAGCCTCCAAAAAGAAACATGAGTCGTCATTAGATAGTGTATTTTTCATTGAAGAATTGATTGTAAAGATAACCTCATCATCTCCGACTCTAAGGAGAAGTTTTCCATTACTAACGTCAATAATAGCGTGAGAGGTGGCAAGAAAGGGGCGACTAAGAATTAGTGGTACATCAGCATCCTCTTCTATGTCAAGGATGACAAAATCTACCGGAAAGATAAATTTGTCAACTTTGACAAGCACATCCTCAATAACACCCATTGGTTATTTTATGGAACGATCCGCTAATTATATGCTCATTCTAGTGGGATTAGGTTCCCATAATCCTAATTTTTCAAAACAAAGAATAAGGCATTAAATTAATACTAGTGCCAAGATCGGCCAACGCATGTTTGACTAATAAATCGCCAAAAAGACAAGGGATAGAAAAGCTACCCAGATCGATTAATTTTTTGGGCAATTTATTTAGTAAAACCGCCGAACATTCCACATTCAATTGAACGGTAGAAATATCCTAGAGTTTCCTTTTATTGAGTAAAAGATCCTTTCGGTACTTTGCGCATTTCAGCATTTGCGCGATAACTTCGCAGAATGGAAAATTAATATGAGTTTATTTAACAATTCCATGAATTTACCATAGTGCATGTCCATCCGTTCCGCTTTTAATTTGGTAGGGTAAGGCAGAGAAGGTTGAAATTCTTTAATTTTATTTTGCAGAGGAGGATGTGAAGAAATGATTACCTCTGAATCAACCATTGTGGTAGGAGTAGTTATCTCCGCATCAACCTTTTTTGTAGGAGTAGTTACCTCCTTCCCGCTCTGTAGCGTAATTGCCTTTGCTTGCTCCTTTGGGTTGGGCTCCGCATTGCCCGGTAATGCTCCTTGTTGGTGATTAGAGAGCATTTTTGTGAGTTGCCCAATTTGGTTCTCCAAATTGCGGATGGATCCGATGAGATTCCAGATATTTGAATCATTGTTGGCAGTATACTTGGAAAACACCTCTTCGATAGAAGGAGGTTTTGGAGCTTGCGGTGGTGGAAATCCTAGTGGATTTGCATTTGGGCGATGCATTGCATTCCCTTGATTACTCCATGAGAAGTTGGGGTGATTCCTCCAACCCGGATTGTAAGTGTTGTTGTAAGGGTTTTTGTTCGGGATGAAAGGTGGCCGGTTAGGATTACCCATGTAATCCACTTGTTCTGCGATGATTGGAGTAGGATCCCAGGTAGGTGTAGAAGAGGAAGCAGTAATCTCATATATTTTTTTATTTAGAAGCTCAACCTGTAAAGAAAAATTAGAAAAAGAATCACTTTCATACATCCCGACCGATTTATTTGGTCGAGACCGGGGTGTACTCCATTGATAAGTACTCATGGCCATCCCCTCGATAAGCTCTTGTGTGGTTGCCGGTGTTTTATTATTTAGAGTACCACCGACGATGGGGTCGATCATTTGATGAGTTTGGAGATTGAGACAATTATAAAAGGTTTGAATTTGTAACCAATCGGGATTGCATGATGGGGCCATCGATGCAAATATTCTTTTAAATGCTCCCAAGTATCATAAAGCGTTTCAGATTCAATTGGGAGTAAGAAGTGATATCTTTACGCAATTGGGCCGATTTAGCTGGCGTAAAATATTTCATTAGAAATTGTTCCGTCATTTGGGCTCATGTGGTAATGGATCCTATTGGAAGATAATTTAACCACTATTTAGCCTTATTGCGCAAAGTAAAAGAAAAAAGTCGAAGCCTTATTGCGTCATCGGATACCCCATTAATTTTGAATGTATCACAAATTTTTAGAAAACTAAAAATATGCGCATTAGGATCCTCATCTTGTAGCCCATCAAATTGTATATATTGTTGTACCATTTGAATGATGCTTGGCTTCAACTCAAATTATTGTTCGCAATAGTGGGGCAAAGAATACTAGAGTGGTTTTCTTCCAGATTAGGCCGGGCATAATAGGATATAGTCCGTTGCCCGGCCGCATCCGGATTTGGCTCACCCATATTAGAAGAAGAAGAGGAGGAGGAAGAAGAAGAAAAGGAATTTGGAAAAGAAGTGTCGCCAACATATTCCTCAATCGGATCTTGAGAATTTGGTCTTTGGAATCGTAAGCGTCGCCGAATGGTTTGCTCGATTTCCGGATCCAATTCAAACTTGCGGGAGCTGAAGATGGGACATGGTCGTGACAGTGGTCACGCCTTAGGTCACGATCATGACCTAGGGCGTGTACTTGTGATTTTCGTAGATTTGTTCCAAAATTTCTCCTAAACACGACTGTGGGCTTGAAATTACTATTAGCAGCCCCACAGTACCTGAAAATGCAAAACAAAGTAAATTAGTCATAAATTAAACTAAAACTAAATAAAAATAAACTAATTATTACTAAAATATTATATAAAAATAACTAGAAATAATGTACTATCAGCCCTAAACCTTGTTTTTTATCCTAATCTTTTGGAAATTGTTTGTGGGAGTACTCTTTTGGCCAATCTTTGGACGTGGAGTGCCCGAGAGGGCGGTCTCGAGGAGTTTGAGGCAAGTGGTGGACTAAACCCCCTTTCCATGCTCTTTCCCTTTTACCTTATTATTTTATTTAGATAATTGTGCGTTGAAGTTTTTATTTATTTTGAACAAAATTCGTTTAGTATTCTAGCAGAATTCGTCAAATAGGTAAGTTGAATTCGTCGAGTGCTCTAACAATTCGTCGAGTTCTTTCGACAAATTTGTCGAGTGATTGGGAAGAAATCGTCCGACTGAGTTAGTCTTCTAGTTAAGATGAGATCGTGAATTGGTGGAATTCGTCGAATAATTGCGATGAATTCGTCGAGTAATAATAAAATTTGTCGAGTGTTCTCGAAATTCGTTGAGTGTATCCTTGTAATCCGTCGAGTGAGTTAAGATAGAAATTTGCTGAGTAGTAGACTGAAATTCATCGAGTAGACTAAGCAAATTTGTCGAGTAGTTTCGACGAATTCATCGAGTATTCATAGGATTCATCGAGTCATTTCAGATAATTCATCGAGTATTCTTAAGATTTGTCGAGTGCTTTCGATGAATCTGTTGTGAGGTTGTAATTGGAGTTCTCTGGGGTTTCCCTGTAGTGCCGGAATTAGTTAAGATGTTGTGAATTTCTAAAACCCAGTTGGATGTTTTTGGACTGTTGGTTGTGTGGGCGTAACCACCACCACAGTGCTTGTTCTTCTTCCTTAGATGTGTAGACTGTTGGTTGTGTGGGCGTATCCACCTCCACGGTGCTTTTGTCCCCTGGATGTTTTGGTCTGATGGTTCATGTTGGAAAGATAGCCACCGCCTTAGTACCATTTTATGACTGGGATTAATATTTCACTTCTTGAGCTAATCCGTCGCTTATCTTTACTTTTAAAATGTTAAAGTTTAATCTTGACTGCACTACGTGCAAGTCTTCCCCTGTTTGGAAACTAATGTTCTTTACTTATTTGTTGTCATTTCACAGCTACCTTCTTTTGTGGTGGCTTGGTAACCCTTTTCAAACTTGTTAAGTTCTCCTTTTTATCTTTTTTTGAATTGCCTTTATGCTGAGGCATTCTTTTACTTTGAATGCCTCAGGTTTGGACCAGTAGCGGTTGATCAGAGCAAGTCAAGATCTTGCAGCCTTTGTAGCTATTTTTTCCTTTCCTCTTCTGAGAGGTAATTGTTGATTTTTTTCTGACTTTGGTCATTACTGTGGGTTCGTGTCAGTTTGTTGACGCCCATAGTGTGATCTTCTTTTTGTGCTAGACTGTAATTGCCACTTATGCTACTATTGTTAAATTGTCGTTGGTGCAAATGCTCTCTGGGGAAAGATTTTTTTTGTTAGGTTCTATAGTAGATACTTTTATATAAATGAACTTGCATATTAGCTTATACATTACATCTTTTCAAACTAATATCACCCTATTTTGAAACTCATAAAATTTCACTTTTACTTATACTAAACTTAGAAAAATGCATATCATTTAAAATGTTGATTGTGTCTTCATGCTCAAGTAGGATAAATTAAATCAAATGTTGTATTTTCCGCTGCGTACATCTATACTTTCATGCTGTGGACTAGTTGATCCACTAAGCTGAGGGACACGGTGTTTGGAAAGCCAAACATTAATTATTATTTTAAAGGCAAAGTTTATGTCTTTTAAAAAGAGATGTATAAAGATAGAGTTGCCTGAGCGTCTACAGTTATTCCCTGCACGATGTGGCATCATTATGCATGTTTTCTCTCACTCCGATGATATATTTATATATTGGGAAAATGCAGGTTGTAAAACTCTCCATGCAAGACATCCACTTTTTAAAGTTAGTATGCGTATGGAGCTCAATACCAAGAACTCCTGCATAACCTCCTTTCATTTCTATACTACTGGTTAACTTGAACTTCCAGAAATCCCAAGCAAGATATTGAGGTTGATCGCTGCTCAAGCCTTCTGTCGCTCTGATACCATGTTAAAAATTCTAGCTCTGATATATGGTGATAGATTTCAGCTCATATACCAAAGTACAACTTCTTAGAAGCGGGAACCAGACGCAGGAACACTACAACCATTCCAAGTTAAGTAGCCAGCATAATAGAAGGACAAGAATCTTGTATTAATCTATCTCCTTCACAACTCGAGATATATATGGCGAGACATGATTTATCAGAATACAAGGAGAGAAAATAGAGACAAACAAACAACTTTCGATCAGCAACAAGAGAGATCGCTAAAATAGTCAGACCGCACTGCAAACTGAGACCGCGCGAACAACACAGACGGTCAACATGCTATCTTCCAGACCTCCACCTCAGACAGCACGAGATGCTGACTTATTGAGCTGCTAAAAAAACCATCCTATCCACACTTCTTGAAGGCCTGACCGCAAGGTCGCATAACCACAGAAGCTGCCCACGAACAGAGAGCATAACAGCAAAAGCTGTCGCCTGACCGCAACTCTAGATCGCCTGACTACTAGGTCTCCTGACCACCGAGCTTGCTGCGAATAGCTCAAGAACTACAACACAGTTCAAGCAGACAGAGATCGCTGATGAACTGTTTAATCAAAGCTGGGAAGAATCATTAAGGAAGAAGAACGCTGACTGCTGGCTGCTGACCTATGAACATAATAAATGGTCAACCACTTCCAGACCGCACGATCTTAAAAATGGAGACCGACAAAAGCAACCCAAGCTTTAGTTCTTACAGTTCTCATTATTAATGACAGACCATACACCTCTATTTATAGGCATATAGATGGATGTCGTCACTTCCCCAAACGAGATACAGTAACCGCCCGAACCAGACTGCAGAAGAGGAGATTGCGCGATCACAAGAAGTAACCTACTTGAGCCTAAGCCAATACAGAGACCAGATCGCTAGTGGGAGATCATACACACTCCGCGGTCTCAGCGATTGTTCGATTCAAAAGTGCGCTTACGAAGAAAATTGAAGGCTGCGGACTATCAGTTACTATTTAGTTAGAGAATTCAGACCGCTAGCAGCGGTCGAGGCCAGACTTCGCCCGTCGCGGCAAATGCCACTCCTGCGACGGGCTTTCCTTTGATTGAAAAGAAGCGGTTACAAATGTGAAAGAACAGAAGCCGGCCGGTCGAACAGTTCGCAAGACCTGAAACTCGAGACCGGAGCTCAGACAAGCGAGCTCTTGGATTCGAGTGTGCGCCCCTTGTGAACAGTGCCGCCCCCTATTTATAGGCTTGGGGGCCTGCCCGATTGGGCAGGGATAAAATAACCTCCTGCCCGGGTACAGGAGAAACGGGCAGGCGGTGACGGGATACACAAAGAAGACAAAGAAAGAGGCCGCGCGATCTGACGGCCTGCCTTCCCGACCTGTCTTGCTTGCGGCTGAGGACACTGGGACCAAGTCAATAATGCAGACCGCGCGGTTTGGAGATTGAGGCCGCGGTCTGCCTTCTGGTCATGACTTAGCCGATCTTCAAGAGGTAACTTGGATAGCCTTCGATCTGGAGCCCCGGCCTGTTCTTCGGGGCTGGAACTTCGAGTTTCTATGGGACAACCCGCGCGGCTTTCTGGCTGAGACCGCGGATGAACTTCTTGCCTTGGCTCTTTGACGATCTTATCCCTTTGGGGGCGATCCGGA
Source organism: Dactylorhiza incarnata (assembly GCA_033032865.1). Classification (NCBI taxonomy): domain Eukaryota; kingdom Viridiplantae; phylum Streptophyta; class Magnoliopsida; order Asparagales; family Orchidaceae; genus Dactylorhiza; species Dactylorhiza incarnata. Next base: position 8,246,400 of record JAWHQI010000009.1, on the reverse strand, counting down.
AATGACACCAGGCCGCCCGGCCTGGCCCTTCCTGAACTGAGAACCGCCGATTCCAGGACCCAGCGGCTTAGCCCAGGAGTCCGAGCGGTCTGATAATGGTTCAAACCGAGAAGCGGTTTTCCGGGCAAACATAATCCCCGCATATTTTCAAATCTCAGAGGATTTCGAAAATATTAGCTTTGACCGGGAGACCGCATCCGACTTGCCCTGAATTCTATAAGAGAGCCAGAGAATTCATTCTGCGTTGCTTTTTCTGAAATCACGGGATATTACTCGCCGGTTGCGGTCAGAATTTTTAAGACCGGCAATTCTTCAGCAATGGACTTCCTGGACGCCGTGCTAGACCGCGTGGATCCCAGCGGAGACCAGAGGAGGGCGGAAGATAAGAGGCGCGAACCGTTGGAGAAGCCGGACAAGGAGAAAGAGAAGCAAGACCGGAAAGATCGGAAGAAGAGGAAGCGGGCTGAGAAGGCCGCAGCGGCTAGCCTCAAGCCAGTCGTAGATTTATCAACTCCCAAAACTTCTGCAGAGCCCGTGGTGATCAGCTCGGGGCCTCCCCCCGATGTCTCGTCGATCCCTCCCAGCGACCTCAACCAACAGACCGCTAGCTTGTCGAGCAAAGAGGTGGCCGCCACTTCTGAGAAAGTTGTTTCAGACAGCCCTTCGAAGAAGGTCGGCGAAACCGCCTCGTTTGGAGTGGAAATCACCCCATCCGGGAACCCTCACCTGCTTGTCAGGGATCTAGAGGAAGGGGCGGTTAGTTCCCCCAGGACGGGCGAACCGAATACTCCTCTGTCCGTGGATGATTATCCCAGCCCCCTGAAAGAAGTTCACCCAGCTCCGGGTAAGAGAGAAAGGAAGAGGAAGCAGACCGGGTCCGTGACCGAGCGGATAACAAAGAAGGTCAAGAGGCTAGCCGCTAAGGAAAGGGCGGCCCTTAAGAAACCGACCGAATCCCTCCTTCAGACCAACTCGCGACTAAAGGAGGAATTGGGCCTCATGACTCCTCCACCCAAAAAGTTGAATGACCCATCGGCTACCCCTGATACGAAGCCGGGCGAACTGATTCCGGACTCGGCGAGTAGTCTATCCTTTAATGGGATTTTCAGAGATATGGATGAGCTGGTGAAGCGGGACCAGCTCCTTGACAGCCCGCCGGCCTCAGAACGAACCGCCCGAACTGCTGATAACTCAGGCCGCCCCGCCGAGACCGATCAGACCGAGGCCGAAGAGCGAGAAGCCGCTGCCCGGACCGTCTTGGAGGTTGAGCGGAAAGCGATGGAGCTTGGGGAGGTGCTGAAGGCGCAGGAGGAGGTTTCCCCGGCAATGACCGGGGAGGAGATAGTGGTGGCGAAGAAGGAAAAGGCGGACCGGGCTTTAAACAAGCCGCTGCGGTCTGATCTCTTCGCGCCAGGTACCAGCCCCGCGGATCGTAAATCTGTCTGTTTCTTCATTCCACGGCCTCTTCGAAATAAGTTATTGACCCCGCCGACGAGCTTTTTCCCTATGGCGGCCTGGTCTTCTTCCGCTAGGCTGAGTAAGGAGAGATTCTTGCATGAGCTACAACGGCGGTTAGACCCAAAACAGCCTAAGCGGCCTGCGCGCCTAGGCACTGATCTTTTATTTATGTCCATTGCTGTATATATTCAACCCTGCATGCTTTTATTTTTTATGACCGCGCGGCCTTTTGCAGATAGCAACGATCAGACTGTGAAGCCGGGCGACCTTGTGGCCAGCCTACCTCCATTTGTTCCCCTGGCATCGATCCGCGCAACAACTTTGCAGGAAGGGCCACAACTTCTCGAACATCTCGAAGGGGATCTGGCCACCCTGCGAGCCTGCTTGAAAGAGATCGAAGATCGGGAGGCCGCTACTCGGACCGCTCTGGAGGCTGAGCGAGTTGCGAGGATGAAGGCTGAAGAGGCGCTGAAGGCTCAGCTGGAGGCCGCGCGGGTAGCAGTGGAGGCCGAGAAGAGGGCCAAGGTAGCACAAGTCGCTGCTCTGACCGCCCAGCTGGAGAAAGAGAAGAGAGCGTCCGCGAAATCTGAGGGCGACTCAAAGTATTACCAGGAAAAGTTCCTGCGATTAACCAGAGAGGTCGCTGCGAGCCTGGTCGGCCTCTCTCTTTGTCTGCTCCAGAGCTTCCCACAAAGAGTCTTCACTGTGGTCGGATCGGTCTCTTGGAGGGAGCTGGCGGTCTGACATTCTGAACCAAGGATTTCGCTGACAGTCTGCGATCTGAAGGTCGCGTGTTTCTGTTCGATTCAAAAGTGCGCTTACGAAGAAAATTGAAGGCTGCGGACTATCAGTTACTATTTAGTTAGAGAATTCAGACCGCTAGCAGCGGTCGAGGCCAGACTTCGCCCGTCGCGGCAAATGCCACTCCTGCGACGGGCTTTCCTTTGATTGAAAAGAAGCGGTTACAAATGTGAAAGAACAGAAGCCGGCCGGTCGAACAGTTCGCAAGACCTGAAACTCGAGACCGGAGCTCAGACAAGCGAGCTCTTGGATTCGAGTGTGCGCCCCTTGTGAACAGTGCCGCCCCCTATTTATAGGCTTGGGGGCCTGCCCGATTGGGCAGGGATAAAATAACCTCCTGCCCGGGTACAGGAGAAACGGGCAGGCGGTGACGGGATACACAAAGAAGACAAAGAAAGAGGCCGCGCGATCTGACGGCCTGCCTTCCCGACCTGTCTTGCTTGCGGCTGAGGACACCGGGACCAAGTCAATAATGCAGACCGCGCGGTTTGGAGATTGAGGCCGCGGTCTGCCTTCTGGTCATGACTTAGCCGATCTTCAAGAGGTAACTTGGATAGCCTTCGATCTGGAGCCCCGGCCTGTTCTTCGGGGCTGGAACTTCGAGTTTCTATGGGACAACCCGCGCGGCTTTCTGGCTGAGACCGCGGATGAACTTCTTGCCTTGGCTCTTTGACGATCTTATCCCTTTGGGGGCGATCCGGAAATGACACCAGGCCGCCCGGCCTGGCCCTTCCTGAACTGAGAACCGCCGATTCCAGGACCCAGCGGCTTAGCCCAGGAGTCCGAGCGGTCTGATAATGGTTCAAACCGAGAAGCGGTTTTCCGGGCAAACATAATCCCCGCATATTTTCAAATCTCAGAGGATTTCGAAAATATTAGCTTTGACCGGGAGACCGCATCCGACTTGCCCTGAATTCTATAAGAGAGCCAGAGAATTCATTCTGCGTTGCTTTTTCTGAAATCACGGGATATTACTCGCCGGTTGCGGTCAGAATTTTTAAGACCGGCAATTCTTCAGCAATGGACTTCCTGGACGCCGTGCTAGACCGCGTGGATCCCAGCGGAGACCAGAGGAGGGCGGAAGATAAGAGGCGCGAACCGTTGGAGAAGCCGGACAAGGAGAAAGAGAAGCAAGACCGGAAAGATCGGAAGAAGAGGAAGCGGGCTGAGAAGGCCGCAGCGGCTAGCCTCAAGCCAGTCGTAGATTTATCAACTCCCAAAACTTCTGCAGAGCCCGTGGTGATCAGCTCGGGGCCTCCCCCCGATGTCTCGTCGATCCCTCCCAGCGACCTCAACCAACAGACCGCTAGCTTGCCGAGCAAAGAGGTGGCCGCCACTTCTGAGAAAGTTGTTTCAGACAGCCCTTCGAAGAAGGTCGGCGAAACCGCCTCGTTTGGAGTGGAAATCACCCCATCCGGGAACCCTCACCTGCTTGTCAGGGATCTAGAGGAAGGGGCGGTTAGTTCCCCCAGGACGGGCGAACCGAATACTCCTCTGTCCGTGGATGATTATCCCAGCCCCCTGAAAGAAGTTCACCCAGCTCCGGGTAAGAGAGAAAGGAAGAGGAAGCAGACCGGGTCCGTGACCGAGCGGATAACAAAGAAGGTCAAGAGGCTAGCCGCTAAGGAAAGGGCGGCCCTTAAGAAACTGACCGAATCCCTCCTTCAGACCAACTCGCGACTAAAGGAGGAATTGGGCCTCATGACTCCTCCACCCAAAAAGTTGAATGACCCATCGGCTACCCCTGATACGAAGCCGGGCGAACTGATTCCGGACTCGGCGAGTAGTCTATCCTTTAATGGGATTTTCAGAGATATGGATGAGCTGGTGAAGCGGGACCAGCTCCTTGACAGCCCGCCGGCCTCAGAACGAACCGCCCGAACTGCTGATAACTCAGGCCGCCCCGCCGAGACCGATCAGACCGAGGCCGAAGAGCGAGAAGCCGCTGCCCGGACCGTCTTGGAGGTTGAGCGGAAAGCGATGGAGCTTGGGGAGGTGCTGAAGGCGCAGGAGGAGGTTTCCCCGGCAATGACCGGGGAGGAGATAGTGGTGGCGAAGAAGGAAAAGGCGGACCGGGCTTTAAACAAGCCGCTGCGGTCTGATCTCTTCGCGCCAGGTACGAGCCCCGCGGATCGTAAATCTGTCCGTTTCTTCATTCCACGGCCTCTTCGAAATAAGTTATTGACCCCGCCGACGAGCTTTTTCCCTATGGCGGCCTGGTCTTCTTCCGCTAGGCTGAGTAAGGAGAGATTCTTGCATGAGCTACAACGGCGGTTAGACCCAAAACAGCCTAAGCGGCCTGCGCGCCTAGGCACTGATCTTTTATTTATGTCCATTGCTGTATATATTCAACCCTGCATGCTTTTATTTTTTATGACCGCGCGGCCTTTTGCAGATAGCAACGATCAGACTGTGAAGCCGGGCGACCTTGTGGCCAGCCTACCTCCATTTGTTCCCCTGGCATCGATCCGCGCAACAACTTCGCAGGAAGGGCCACAACTTCTCGAACATCTCAAAGGGGATCTGGCCACCCTGCGAGCCTGCTTGAAAGAGATCGAAGATCGGGAGGCCGCTACTCGGACCGCTCTGGAGGCTGAGCGAGTTGCGAGGATGAAGGCTGAAGAGGCGCTGAAGGCTCAGCTGGAGGCCGCGCGGGTAGCAGTGGAGGCCGAGAAGAGGGCCAAGGTAGCACAAGTCGCTGCTCTGACCGCCCAGCTGGAGAAAGAGAAGAGAGCGTCCGCGAAATCTGAGGGCGACTCAAAGTATTACCAGGAAAAGTTCCTGCGATTAACCAGAGAGGTCGCTGCGAGCCGGCGAAATATGAATGATGCGATGGTGGTTATTGGCCGCCCGACTGTTGGGGCGGGCTCGAATCCTCCCCCGGTTCGGGCGGCTGATCCAATGGTTGATGAGGCCGCTGCAGTCCCCCGTATGATTGCCGCCTCGCGGGTTGAAAGGGATGCCGGGCGGCTTCATAGTACAATCAACTACCTCCATTATCATACCAGCCAAATTTATTCTCTCCTGAACACCACAAGTGACCAGGTCGCACGACTTCATAGAGAGGATGCCTCCCCAAAGCGCCGTCAGCCGTGACCAATATTTGAATATAACTTGTATTATGAATGTGGCTTGTTGATCTGGACAATGTTCTTCTCTATTCTTGTCTTTTATTTGAACAACTCGCGCGGTCTCTTGTTTTAACCGATGTACTTTATGCTTTGTTTAAATCTTATGTTTCATTCGAACTGTTTTTCGGTCGGGCGAACTGTGATGTATGCTTATTTCTGTTTTTTCTGAATGTCTTTGCTTCTTTCATATTTCTGGTGAATCTAACCACATAGGCCATTGACCGCGCGGTCAGAATGTATAGCCGTGACATGATTTTACTATTCACAGATCATAGAAATCTATAAGTATAGAATTTGCCGAAGTCATTCTCACGATTTCCAGATGGCGCGATCCAAGAACAAGTCGCAGCGACCTGTTAAAGTTAAAGCCGTCCGAGCTGACGCGGCCTTGGCATTCCATTCGGCGGACCATCCAGAATGTCGCCTTACTCAGAACGAACTAGATGATTTCATTGCCAGACACATGGTAGGGAGCAATCTGCTCGCGCGGCTTCCTTTGCGCGACGAGCGGATTAACTCTTCCAGTCCGCACCAGATCGCCATCCCAGTTGACCACTTCGAATATGGCTTCAAGTTTCCACTGCCACTTGAAGTCATAGCCATTTTCGACCACTACGGGGTTGTGCCCGGTCAGCTTCCGCCGAACTCGATCGCTTCAATATACAGCTTCATCTCCTATCTGCGGTTCGAGCGAACTAGATTCTCCATCGACTTGTTCAGGAAGTTCTTCTCGGTGCGGGCAGTATCCGACTCGGGGACTTCGACTTACAGAGGGTACCTCTACTTCAGCTGCCTCGGGCTGAAGGTTGTTAACCTGGCGAACAAAGTCTCCGACTGGTCGGAGCGGTTTGTAATGCTCGAAGGTAACTTCGGGCTGTTACAAACCAACCCGCAAGTCCGGGGGGAAGAAGTTTTCCAGATCCCCCAGGTCGGCAAGATCGAGGCGGACACCTTCGCGTTCCTTGAGAAGGAGCGGCTTGATATCAACCACTACATCCCGCTTTTCTCGGAGCTTGAGAATATCCTCCCCGAACATAGTAAGTTCTTCTAAACCGCCTTTATATGACCGCGCGGCCTCCTTTACTTATACTCTTGATTTTATTTTGCAGCCGCCCATATCGTTCCAGCGAACAAGCCGGTCACGCCGGCCGGCCCAGTTTTAACCCAGAGGGAGAAGAGGCAGCGGCGAAAGAGGTCGCCATCCTCGGAGGAAGAGGGCCCGACCTCTTCTGACGACTACGAAATCCTTCGTTCGAGTGGGAACCCGCCCGACCTGCAGGGCAACCCGACCGTCCTTTGGCACAGGGATGGAAGTCGGATCCGGGTATCCACCGCTCTCCCTCCCTGGGGGAGCGAAAAAATTGAACGCCATGCCCTAGCCGCCGGGGCCGCCTTGTATGGTCGAAAGACCTTAAGGAAACTGACGAGAACCCCAGAAGAAGAGCTCCCCCGGCTAGCGGCTCAAGCCGGCGCCTGGGGATTTTCGGCCAACCACTTTATGGCCTTGTCGTATAAGCGGCTAGTTTCTGCTCAGAAACATCTGGAGAGGAAATACGAGGAACAGGCCGTGGAGAACACGCGGCTTCGAGAAGAGAACGCGCGGCTTCAAGAAGTCGTGGCGGTGAGTTTTTCAAAAGACAATGCGGTCCCTTTTGTTCAGCCCGAGCGGCCTGATTCATTTTTCCTTTTTCTTGCAGAAGCAATATGAGATGACCAACCCGTCCTTCCAGGACGAGGTGCTGCCCCATGTGGCCCAAGGGATCAACAAGGACTTGGGTCTCATGGGAGACCGGGGCGGTCTGTCCGAAGGATTCGGCGGAACCACCTTCTCCGACCTCTTCCCCGCCTTGGAGGTGCAGCTTGACGAAATCAACCGCAGGAAGAAGGGAAAATCCAAGGTGGGCGAGGAGGCCGAAGTCGACGCGGGCAGGGAGATCGTGCTCCATCAAGGAGGCGATGGAAGTGATGAAGCCGCTGAAGAGGTCGACGCGGATGGAGATGCTGATGACTTCGATGATGAGGATAGTTTGTCCTCTGGATCTACCGGCTCTGCAAGCAAGACCGGGCGGTCTAGCGACAGTAGTTCGTCCGGCTCCTCTTCGCTAAGTGAAGGTTATTCGCCGGAGGTCGACATCGATGGCGTAGACCCCATTTCTCCTGTCAAGAAGAAGAAGAAGAAATCGGCAGACTAGTGCCCTCGTTTTTTAACTTTTAATTTTTGTAACCGCCGGTCTCTTTTTGTTGGCCGGGCGGTCAATATTTTGTAAACATATTTTGAGAAATGAAATAGAAGTTTTTACCTGTCTGATTGTCCTTCTATCATTACTTACTTGTGATTCTTTGTCTCTTTTCTTTACTCTTTATGATCTAACCGTGCGGACATCTTGGCCTGAGCACAAGTGATGATTGATTGTCTTCGACGATCCTTTGTTCAACCCGCGCGGTTATATATTTGGATCTCAGGATATTCGATCTCTAATAGCAGATAGATTCATGCGACCATAATTCGGACCGCGCGGCTTCTTTAGATATTAAATACTTGCTGCTATAAGTAATGAATCACAATCTTTCACGCGGTTCGAATTCAGCTCTGGCGAATAATCCATCATGTCTAAGGATAACTTTTGCTAAGAAATAGCTTAACCTGATCGGTTAGAACACAATCTGAGCGGTCACGTATTCAGATCCAGGGATATCCAATTCTGATTATTCATTCAGGGATAGATAATGCCCGGCCGGTTTAAAATTCAACCCGGATTATATAGCCAGATCCAGAAAATACTAGCTTGATAGAACGAAGAGATAGATAGATCCAATCCGATCAAAAACGTAACCCGAGCGATCATATAGTTAGCTTAAAAAATATCCGATTTTATAAAGGATGGATGAACCCGCCCGGTTCGAATGCGACCCGGGCAATCAGATAATCAGTTCTGGAATTTTGATAATAAACGGTCGGATCCGCCCGGTTAGAGTGCAACCCTGGCGATCATACGATCAAAATCAGAAACACTTTCCTTAATAGACGACGGGCATACCCGCCCGGTTTGAATATAACCCTGGTGATAACATGATCAATTTCAAAAAGATGTCTTAACTTATGTTCATCCAGACCGCTCGGCCTGAAATACTCAGACCGCATGGTCTTAATACCACAACCCCTTATTGGGGTAGACGAACACCTGCACCTGTTCAACCAGACCGATCGGCCTGAAAAACTCAGACCGTCCGGTCTTAATATCACAACCCCTTTATTGAGGTAGACGAACACCTGCACCTGTTCTAACAATATTTTCCTTGAGTGGTCCATATAAAAATCATCAGAAGTGAATGCCTCCCTGTAGGGAAGAAGAATAATCCTACAGGCTCAAATGACCAAGTGGGCAGGTGGGCCTCGGCGGCGAACATTGCTTTCCTCAAGTGGTCATAAGAGTTGTAGGGAAAAAGAAAAAATATGTACAGACTCAGATGACCAAGTGGGCAGGTGGGCCTTGGCGGCGAACATTGCTTTCCTCAAGTGGTCATAAGAGCTGTAAACGACTCATCCGCTCTCTTGCCTAGGGTTACAAGCCGAGTTGATCAATTGGGCAGGTGGGCCTCGGCGGCGAACATTGCTTTCCTCAGAGAGATCAACTCAGTTGTGGGCCCAACTAGGTACCGTTTCGAGAGTACCTAAGAGTATTCGATGGTCACAGACTATGATGATCAGTTGGGCAGGTGGGCCTCGGCGGCGAACATTGCTTTCCTCAGAAGGATCATCAAAGCTGTAACTATATCCCTTCGGGGCATGATAGAGCTGACAATCACCTAGACCTCCCTTGATGCAGGGGTGTGTCAGATATCGGCCGGGATCCAAAGTTCTGAAGACCACCGCAGCGGAATTGGCAAGCTACCACTACATGTGTGTGAAAACTCCCCGCATCACACGATCTTGGTGGGTTTTACGCTATGACTACAATCCGAGGGGGTTCGTGCAGAATTTGGCGATATCTCAGAGGTTCGGGGAGTGAGATATGTGTGTTTGTATTTATGATGCAGAGAACCATCAGACAAGAAGAAATGTCAGTATAGGGCTTTTCATTCAATACCAAAAAGAGATGTAAAGAATAAAAGAAATAGTTTCAAGGATAGAATCGTTTGAGATCGTCACCGCTCCACGTGCGTGGGATGTCTTCTCCTTCGCTGGTTTGGAGACGGTAGGCCCCATTCTTAGATACTTCTTTGATGATGAAAGGTCCTGCCCAATTAGGATCCAGCTTTCCAACATTACCAGACCTTGCTGCGGCATCCACCTTTTTTAACACCAAATCCCCGACTACAAACTGCTTCACTCTGACATTCTTATCAAAATATTTTGCCATTCTCCTTTTAACTTCTTCCTGCCTGATTGTTGCTTCATCCTGAAGTTCCTCGATTAGATCTAGATTATGCCTGAGGGCCTCACCATTTTCATCTATCCAGGATTCTCCTCCTTCTTTGGCGTAAATAACCCTTGGAGTGACCACCTCGAATTCCACAGGGACAACAGCTTCCGAGCCATGAGATAATTTGAAAGGTGTCTCCCCGGTAGCTGAGGACGGAGTAGTACGAAGGGTCCACAGGATGGAAGGAAGTTGGTCCGCCCAATTCCCTTTCTGGTTCAAGACTCTTTTCGTCAAAAGCTGCCGAATTTGCCTGTTTGCCGCCTCCACTTGACCATTGGTCCTTGGATGGTGTACTGAGGCAAACCGAAGATCAATTCCTATCTGATCACAGAAGCTTATCATCTCCGGATTGTTGAATTGTGGGCCATTATCGGTGACGATTGCCAACGGAATTCCATGTCGGCAGATAATTTCTCCCCAGACGAAGTTTCTGACAATTTGGGTGGTAGTTCTTGCTAATGCTTTTGCTTCGATCCACTTACTGAAATAATCGATCATTACCAGGATAAAGCGACGTTGTCCGCTGGCCATTGGGAAAGGCCCCATAAGATCCATTCCCCATACTGCAAAAGGCCATGGCGCAGTTATTGACCTGAGTGACTGAGCAGGCAAATGTTGAAGAGGAGCGAACTTTTGGCACTGGACACATCGCTTGGCGAATGCTTCAGCATCCTTTCTCATGGTTGGCCAGAAGTATCCTTGCCGCAGGATCCTTTTTTCTAAGGTTTTCGCCCCTGAATGGCTACCACACTCCCCAGAATGAACTTCCTGAAGTATGACCGGGATCTCCTCTTCTGAAACGCACCGTGCCGAGGGAGAAATCAAAGTTTTTCGGTACAAGACTCCTGCTATCAAGTAGTAGTAAGCCGCCTTTCTTCTGAACCTATTTTTGTCCTTGATTGATGGATGATATTCTCCTTTTGTCAGAAACAATTCGTAGGGGTCTTTCCAGGAAGGATGCTGATTGATCTGCATGAGCTCTTCTTCCTCTGTCTCCTCTGTTGCCGGATGAAAAAGTTCTGAGGTTACTCCCCCTGATGGAAGACCAAATTTTGACAACTCGTCTGCCTCTTCATTCTGCGTTCTCGGAATGTGCTCGATGATGAAGGATTTGAATCTCCCGATTTCTTTCTTAGCTAGGAATAGGTATTTTCTCAACATCGGTTCTCTTGTCTCGTAGTTCCCCAGAACCTGCGAGGCCATTACAAGAGAATCAGTTTTCATATGAACATGTTCTATCCCAAGCTCCTTTGCGAGTCTCAGGCCGGCCAAGAGTGCTTCGTATTCGGCCTGGTTATTTGTAACTGAAAAGAAGAATCTAATAGCCTGTTCCAGCCTGATGCCGTTTGGACTGATCAAAACCACTCCGGCTCCCACGGAGTTCCTGCCAGAAGCCCCATCCACATAAATGATCCAAGCCAAAGGAGATTGCACTACCTGCTCTGGATTAGACTCCATCGTGTCTACCAAGAAATCTGCCAATACTTGTGCCTTTATTGCCGTTCTGGGAGTGTACAGTATTTCGAACTCGCTTAGCTCGATTGCCCATTTGGCCAACCTTCCTGAATGTTTCGGCTTCTCCAAGATATTCCTCAGTGGATGATCTGAAACCACCTGAATAGGATGAGCTTGAAAATAGGGGCGGAGCCTTCGTGATGACATGACTAAAGCCAAGGCTAATTTCTCCAGGATTGAATATCTAGTTTCCGCATCTTTAAGGATATGGCTGACATAATATATCGGAAACTGCTTCTTTTTCTCTTCCCGAACCAGGACAGAGCTTATCGCATCAGGGCCCACCCCCAAGTACAAGAATAGTGTTTCTCCTTCGCGAGGGCTTTGAAGAAGGGGGGTTGAAGTTAATTGCTTTTTCAATTGTTCGAAAGCATTATTGCATTCCTCGTTCCATTCAAACTTAGATCCTCCCCTAAGTGTTTTGAAGAACGGAGCGCTTTTATCTCCCGATTTGGAAATGAATCGGCTCAATCCTGCCAACCTTCCACCAAGTTGCTGTACCTCTTTCGGATTACGAGGAGGGGTCATGTCTAAGATGGCCTTTACTTTATCTGGGTTCGGTGCGAGACCATCAGGAGTGAGAAGATGTCCAAGAAATTTCCCCTTGTTCGCCCCGAACACGCATTTCGAGGGGTTTAATTTTAATTTGAACCTCCGTAGAGTAGCGAACGTCTCTACGAGGTCTTCCAGATGGATTAAAAAAGTTTTACTTTTTAGAAGGAGATCATCAACATATACTTCCAGATTTCTCCCTTTTTGTTTTTCAAAAACTGTGTCCATCATCCTCTGATATGTTGCCCCCGCATTTTTGAGGCCGAAAGGCATGACGAGATAACAATAACATCCATCATTGGTAATGAAGGATGTATGCGGGATATCAGGCTTATGCATCTTAATCTGGTGATAACCAGAAAATGCATCTAAGAAACTCATAAAACTATATCCCACCGCGGAATCTACCAAAACATCTATCCGAGGCAAGGGATAACAATCCTTGGGGCATGCTTTATTGAGTTTAGTGAAATCAACACACATACGCCATTTCCCCCCAGACTTTTTCACCATCACTACATTCGACATCCAGGTGGGGTACTGGATTTCAGAAATGAAATTGGCCTTAAGAAGCTTTGCAACTTCTTCTTTGATAGGCACCGCCAGCTTAGTTGCTACCTCCCTCTTCTTCTGTTGGATTGGCTTGAACTCCGGAGAAACGTTGAGGTGATGGCACGCGACATCTGGATCTATTCCAGGCATGTCTTCCGCCGACCAAGCGAAGATGTCCAAGTTATTCAGCAGGCAGGAGGTTAACTGGAGCTTTTCCTCTCCCGATAGCTCGGCGTTGATGATCAGCTTCTTCCCTTCCCCTTCAACAATGGGGATCTCTTGGGTCTCCTGGGCAGGTTCCAGGTAAGTCCCTTTCCGTTCCGCGCTCTCCTCAGCTTCTTCAGGGAGTTCGGACACCTCTTGGATGTCATTCTGGGCCTTGTGAAGTGGTGCCTCGGTGATCACATTAACTGTCTTCACATAACATTCGCGTGCCACCTTTGGATCGCTCCGGATCCGATACTGACGCCCCTCAGCAGCGAATTTCAAGGCCAAATGGAAAGTAGATACTACAGCTCTGTAAGCGTTCAGGATTGGCCTTCCGAAAATTGCGCAGTAGCTACTTGGGGCTTCCACCACTACGAAGTTTACCAACTTCGTTATGCCCCCCAGCGATACCAGAAGCTTCACGCACCCCTCCGCTTCCTTCTTTTCTCCTGAGAAGCCATAGAGGGGGCCTTCCATGGAGAGTAAGGCCTTTCCAGTCTTGAGGGCCTCAAACGTTTGGCGAAAGATGAGATTAACCGAGCTGCCGGTATCGATCAAAATTTTGTGCACTGCGTAATTCTCAATAACCGCCTTTATCACCACCGCGTCATCGAACGGATTTGCATTTGGGGAGAGATCTTCCTGGCCAAACGTAACAACCGTCCTTTCCGGGGCAGAAGTGGAGGCAACTGCCACTTCTTGCTTTGTAACTCTCCCGATGCTAGATTTTCGGGAGGATTCTATCCCTGCCCCACCATGGATGCAATAGATGTTGCCGAGAGAGCCAACATCATTCACCTCTATGCATTCGGCTGCGGGATGTATATCCCCATAACCATCGGCCTCCTCTACATCAGCACACTCCCATGTTACTTCGACTGCCTCCTTCTTCTTCTCAGCTCGCGGTTCAACCGGAGTTTCTTGCCGAATCAACCCCCGAAGCTTTCCCTCTTTCAGGAGTTTTTCTATCAACCACCGGAGGGCCCGGCAATCTTCAGTCTGATGCCCCTCTTCTTTATGATATTCACAATAAAGGTTTGGGTTCCGATTGCGAACTTCTGATTTCAAAGGAGGGGGCCTTTTAAAGTCAGGCCTCTTCTGAAGAATCTGCACGACCTCATTCATGGTGACGTTGAGTGGGGTGAATGAATCTTGTGATTCATCATATCGGATGGATGGGATAGGTGGAGATGGTTGTGCGATGTATTGTGGCAGATATACGGGCATGATTTGCGGAACTCCCATGGGTTGAGTGGGTGCGATGGCCAACGGCGGTTTCTGATCTTGAAACCGTTGATGGCCAATGAATGGTTGCTTGGGCTTAAGATTCCTTCCCCTTTGAGCCCGAGGCTCGAAATCAGGCCGAGACGAGTGATTATAACGTTGCTGATGGGTTGATGCAGAATTGAACTGATCGTTGTCGCTGAGCAACTTGGCAACGTAACCCGGATTAGTCTTTTCCCCCCTGATAAACTTGTTTGCCAGACTAATCATTTCTTGATATGTCTTTGGTTCCCTGATTTGGGCTTCAAACTTCAGCGGCCCCTCCCTAAGGCCATGCATTAGTGCGACCTTATATAACTCCGGATCGACGTTTTGTACCTCCATTATTTCCCTTTGGAAACGATCGACGAAACGGGCCCACGTTTCGTTTTCTTGCTGTCGTATCTCGAATAGGGCTGCCGGACCATTCTTCCTCTTCTTAGAGGTAGAGAATCGAAGCAGAAATTCTCTACGCAACTCCGCAAAGCATCTGATAGATCGAGGATGCAATCCATAGAACCATTCTCTGGCCTGCCCATCAAAGGATGTCACCAGGAGCTTGCACTTTGTTGCATCAGTGATGGTCCTCAGAGCAACAGCCGATTCAAATGCCTGGAGGTGTATTGCTGGATCGGACTCCCCACTATATGCTGACATACGTGGTTCTCGAAAGTTGTTTGGGGCCGGCTCTCCTCGGATTTCGTCGGTGAAGGGAGAACTCTCCTCGGCATCCTCGTACAGAGGGAAAGCAGGGTTATAAGGGATCTCGGCTGCGGTCATTGGCGGACAGGCCGCATGATAGGAGCGGGCAGGTGCTCCAGCCGGATATGATTGGAAGGCGGCGACCTCAGGCGGATAGGGAAAATGAGCGGCCTGAGAGGTCGCCCCTTGAAAGTCAAGGACCCGAGCTGGCATACATCGCGCGGCCTCTTGGTAGAAATTCGGCCGGTCCGCGGAACCTTCTTGTGGTGGTCGGGAATGAGCGACTTGCGCGAACGGGTATGGAGGTAGAGGAGGTAAAACAGGAGTGACCGCCTGGTGAGCCGCGGCCTGCTGAGGGGCTAACCGCTCGGTTAGTAGTGTTAGGGCCTGAGTGATCGCGTCCAGACGCTGATCAGTCGCCTGCCGAGCCTGGTCGGCCTCTCTCTTTGTCTGCTCCAGAGCTTCCCACAAAGAGTCTTCACTGTGGTCGGATCGGTCTCTTGGAGGGAGCTGGCGGTCTGACATTCTGAACCAAGGATTTCGCTGACAGTCTGCGATCTGAAGGTCGCGTGTTTCTGTTCGATTCAAAAGTGCGCTTACGAAGAAAATTGAAGGCTGCGGACTATCAGTTACTATTTAGTTAGAGAATTCAGACCGCTAGCAGCGGTCGAGGCCAGACTTCGCCCGTCGCGGCAAATGCCACTCCTGCGACGGGCTTTCCTTTGATTGAAAAGAAGCGGTTACAAATGTGAAAGAACAGAAGCCGGCCGGTCGAACAGTTCGCAAGACCTGAAACTCGAGACCGGAGCTCAGACAAGCGAGCTCTTGGATTCGAGTGTGCGTCCCTTGTGAACAGTGCCGCCCCCTATTTATAGTCTTGGGGGCCTGCCCGATTGGGCAGGGATAAAATAACCTCCTGCCTGGGTACAGGAGAAACGGGCAGGCGGTGACGGGATACACAAAGAAGACAAAGAAAGAGGCCGCGCGATCTGACGGCCTGCCTTCCCGACCTGTCTTGCTTGCGGCTGAGGACACCGGGACCAAGTCAATAATGCAGACCGCGCGGTTTGGAGATTGAGGCCGCGGTCTGCCTTCTGGTCATGACTTAGCCGATCTTCAAGAGGTAACTTGGATAGCCTTCGATCTGGAGCCCCGGCCTGTTCTTCGGGGCTGGAACTTCGAGTTTCTATGGGACAACCCGCGCGGCTTTCTGGCTGAGACCGCGGATGAACTTCTTGCCTTGGCTCTTTGACGATCTTATCCCTTTGGGGGCGATCCGGAAATGACACCAGGCCGCCCGGCCTGGCCCTTCCTGAACTGAGAACCGCCGATTCCAGGACCCAGCGGCTTAGCCCAGGAGTCCGAGCGGTCTGATAATGGTTCAAACCGAGAAGCGGTTTTCCGGGCAAACAGCGATCACTGTGGTCTGACTTCCTCAGACCTCCCAGCACACTATTACTTCCACTTCCAAAATTTAACAGATTAATGGGGGATTTTCCCAATTTTAAAGTAAAGAGAGGGAAATATATGGAGGTAGGCCATGTGGTACACCGTTCATCTCCGCTATGTACCCCCCCCCCATCTTGCCAAGTGCATGGGGACTGGTCTTCATCAATGCCAGGCAGTTGATACCAAGGAGGAGACATCAATGGCCATAGTCGACCACCCCCCTCCCATGGTAACCATTTATACACCTCCTCTCAGCCCAAATTGATCCTTTCATCACCTTTAGAATCCCCAAAGCAATCAAAATGAGGCCTTACATCACTGATTTTACTAGAGAAATGAGATCAGGAGGTGGAATTCAAGCAAGCTCGTCGGCCATGGCACATCAACACCAAACCCACCGCCTAGCTCGCCTCATGGTCCACTTTGTTGGAGTTTCTTAGGTGATCTCAAAGCAATCAACAGTTAATCTTACTGCCAACGCAATATGAGCCTATAGGGTCGCACATAAAAGCGTTTGGAGAAATTGGAGAAAGGATTGTGTTGGCCTTACTCATATTGGATATGAGTGGAGGACCAATCCTGTGACTGCTTGGAATTAAGTTGAGAATGTCTCAACAGGAAATCGTTTAAAGGGTTTAAATGAATGGGTTTATTCTAGACAAATTCGGCTAAAGGGTTTAACCGAACTGTGTCAAATTCGGCTATTGTGATTAACCAAATTATGTTGTTTTCGACTATTGAGATTCGGCTAATGTGATTAACCAAAATTGTAACAGATTCGACTAAAGGGTTTAGCCGAATCATGTCAGTTCGACGAAATGGTTTCGACGAAATGATATAGCCGAATCTATATAGACGAATTCGTCGAAATGGTTTCGCCGAATCTGAGTCGAATTCGGTTATATTGTTTAGTCGAAATCGGCGAATGTAAATCTAGACAGAAATGTTCTATTTTTCCCTCTGGTCTGCGGATAGCCTGATTTATGTGTTTTAGTATAAAAGGGCATGCGATTTTAGGTTTACAGAGACTTAATCTTTTTGCGATTTTAGACGAGAAGCCGACCGGAACTGTTCCGAGCGAGGGCATCTCGTTCTTCCCGTCCGCCGATCGTCTTCCGCCGCCGCTAGTCGCCGTCGTCGGTCGCTGCCTCCCCTGGATTGGACCTAGCAGTCCGTGGGGACGTTGAGATCTTCCTTCTCCGACCTAGTTCTTGTACGACAAGAAGCTAGGGTTCTCCTTTGCTTGTGTGGACTTCTATAGAGGGATCAATCCATTTCGATTCTTGAAGAACTCAAAGGTAGATTTCGGATTTCTCTTTGGAGCACCTTGGTTGAGTGTTGACTCAATCCTGCAAAGGTACTTTATATTGCATTTGCTTTCCTAATATCTTGATTCATGAGATCTGCAAGTTCCTTACTCTTTGGGTTGTTCTAGTATTTCTTCTGTTGCGCACATTTGATGTGTTCGTATCATTATGAATGGCATTTAGAAAAACCCAACACACTTCTCCTCCTCTTCCCATATGATTGTATCCTAGATCGACTAGGAGAAACATCGGGCTCAATTGAGCCCGATCCAAGGTGAGAAAAATCTGATTTTTCCATGAAAATGGAGGTTGCGGGTTCGCCAAAAACGGCCTGTCCGGTCGTCGTGCCTCCGCTCGGCAATAGCCACCACCTCAGCGGAGGTGGTGGTGGTGGTGGCCAGCCAAGGAGGTGGTTGGGTGGCCGAGAAATGACCAAGTAAGTGGTATAGGTTCGGGAAATCACGGCCTTAGGCCCATGGAAGAAGATGAAATCACCACCGTTCAAGATCTGATTTTATAATAATAATCATTATTATATTGCTATATATTACCTAGGAATGCACCTTTTTGAAATAGAAAATTACATCCCTTAGAGGCAATTTCATGAGAAGTGACCAGAGACAAAAGTTGTAGGTATTTGAGTCTACTTTCCGTAGGATCTTGAATCAACCCATTTGGAGCAGTGTATCTCCTTGTAGGGCTGTTTTGGTGGACTGTGTCCATAGGGTAGGACAACCCATAATACCTGAATATCTTTTGAAAGGCTAATGTTATGAAGGTGAAATTTGGTTCATATATGCATGTACCCTATATGCACACCCTATCCAAAAATGAGAATTTTTGGACAAATGTTTCCTATAGTTTTAGGTAAAATATGCTTTTCCAAATAAATGAAATATTTGAAGTTTAATTAATTTAAATGCCCCAATTTTTGGGTGGTATGCTTCTTAAGCTATACAAATCCAGTGGTAAAAGTTTGAGCCCATTTTGACCTCTTAAAATGGGTGAATCCAATTTGCAAGAGAGGTCAATCTTTGTGTTTTGGGTTGCACTTATCAAGAAGTGGAAAAATGGGATTTTCACATATGGCCTTTGGTGTACCAATGAAATTTTGGCCAGAGACTTATAATGATGAAATACACCATCCTTAATAATATTAGGATTTTTGGGACAAAAATCCTTGGGTATTTCAATTAATTCAATTATGTTGACTTTTGAAATTAAAAAGAAAAAGTGAGCAAATTAGTTCAAAAAATTATGGAGCTCTATCATAAATCTTATAAAGTCACTTTACACCTCTGGTAATTTATTTGTAATTTTTGAAATCTATTTTATGTGAAGTTTAACAAAAATTTGATAATTGACCCTTAGGAACTTTTGTACAAACCATGATGCTTCAAGTCTGGAAAATGTTGAAATTCTGCCTTGGTCATTTTTATAACCTTTTGGAAATAGGTAAATTTTCTTGGAATTTTTTGGTGACTATTTATGGTACTTCCTTTTATTAATAACATTTTGTAAATTGATGATTTATGGAAATAATTGGGAAATACACTTTAGAAAATTATAAATCTCTGGAATTATGTTTTATTTGGCATTTACATCCTCTGGAAATTTAATGGAATTTATTTATCATGTATTTCAATTATTTCCTTTGGAAAGTGACCTAGATGTTCTATTCTTGGAAAAATTAATTGAGCCATTAAATGTCACTGAATAATTATGAAATTTTATCCAGTCTCATGTTTCATAAATGTTATTTTTATGATAAAATAATCTTGTTGGTTGGATAACAGAAAGTGACACTTCATGTTCAAAATCACTAGTGACATCTATTTAGGAACATTATAATAATGGCTAATTAAATTAGGACAATTACAAATCTCTAGATTTAAGAATAACATGTCACGATAGACCCCTAATAATAATCTTAGGGCTTTGACCAATAATTTGGAGGATTCCCTTTCATACGCTCAATCTTGCTCACGTGGTCTGCACATAGCGATTTGGCAGATTATAGAAGAGTTGTAAGTCTCATATGGGAGTGGCAATATATCTAGTAGTCCTAAACTTTGTGAAGTCTAGATGAGGACACCGAAAGGTGCCTGGAGTTGGAGTACCTGATTATCACGGAGGATTTGTACTCAAGACCGACGATAGATTGTCTCTCCCCCTAAAGAACTATAATTCACTTAGGGTTTTCCTAAGAGTAATGTGAGAAGGGATTTAGTAAAGGGTAGATACCAAAAAAAGTAAGTGCCTTGGAAAGAGAGCTTTGGGCTTCAGCCCATCGTAGTTCCTAGTACCGCTGCGAGCCCTTCACCGGGTAGACCTCGGGAAGTCCAAGGTTAACCGTAAACCACTAAGTATAACTAAAAGTTAGACAAGAGTAGTATAATAGAATGATTGAATAATATAGAGACCTCACCCACGTATGGGTTGAAGTGATAAAGGACTTGTAGGTCCTGCGAGCCGAGGGCTCAGGGTAGCAACAAATAAAAGGACTTGTTAGCCCTGCGAGTAGAAGGCTCGGTGATGTATAAGATCTGAGGATGGAGTGGTCCTGCGAGCTGGAAGCTTGGATAGGTATTAATATACCTGGTTTGTGCTGGAGTGGCGAGTCAATCGGTACTGGTCCATTCTGCACACTGACGGAAGTACCTTGACTCTGGTGAAGTGTGCGAGTCTTGGGGAGACCAGTAGGTTATTTATACTGAGTTTTGGAAGACTATCCCCTAATCGCACACCTAACCATAAAGACTTGTTGTTGCCAGAAAGAGTACACAGAAGCTCCGTTGTTGTGTTCTTAGCATTGAGGTGTACATAAGGTCTAGGCCTGGTAGTGTGTCTGCCCACCTAGAAGTGGAGATACCCGCTCCACTACCACCATGATCCACAACGGTTGGTACCTGAGAGGCTAGCTACCTCCAAAAAGTGGGGAATGTGTGAAAGGTCTGTGCGTACAGATTCAGGTGGGTGAGTTGCATTACATTCATTGCATTGCATCGCATAACATGACATTATTTAATTAATGTAGGTTAGATTTATAATCGCAGACCCTCATCATATAAATTAGTATGAACTCTTTTATATGATGAGTTATATTTGAAAACCTATACTTATAAGTTTGTATGGGCATTCATATAAGTTAAGGTACTTATCTTGATGATAATGTGGTTCTTTTACTTTACATTGCTTTACTTTACTGCACTACTCTTATTTTCCATTATTTCCATACTGTATTCTCTTTACATATACTCCTACTATTGTAGGTTCACTGTCACCTGCTTGATTTGCTTACTACTCATATACCTTTCCTCTCGTCCTCCCACACGGTGCCTAGGAGTCGCAGGGGGAGGCGAGGAAGATAGTGGCTTAGTCTTTTGACTAACGATCGGTGGACCATATCATTTTAGAAGTTCGAGGAGACGCACCAGTTGGATGAGGAGGCAGGCCATGAGGAGTAGTTGTTGCGAGCCATTGATACTACTCGGAGACAGGTGCCCGTGATCAGGATTTTTATTTGCTTATGTTGGACATTTTGTGAGAGAGTGATTGCATTTTTTTATTTGGATATGTATCGGGCATAAACCCTTACTCTCGTTACTTTATCTCATTGTGGACTATTGCTTTGACTTCATTTATATATGATGAGTTGTGATTTGGTATTATGATGTTTAATACCTTTTAAATTGGCCTACTTGTGATATGATCGTACAAGCCGCCAGGATCGGCATCGTGCGGTGGAGACTAACTTGGATGTTGGTGTCACCGTAAGACGGCGATTCTGGGCATAAGACCGGGTACTCCCCGGTATGGGGGAGGGGTCTTACAACACGATGATAAATAACTTAGCAGACTTTCCTTGAGCTCTCACAATGATATCGTCGTGTGAAGCTTGTTGCCACGATGATATCGTCGTGTTCTTCTTATTATCACGTCGATGGTTGGCAGTCTCTTTCTGCTCCACTCTATGAGTGATCATAACGATATTGTTGTGTGAGTGTCACACATGCACACACAATAATATTAAACTTAGAGATGTTGTACTTGATCTCCAAACATACATAGGATGAATGATGTCCCATTCTTCTTATGTCACATTAGATAGATATTAAATACATAATGTACTTATCATAGACTATGGTACTTCTCCAAATCTAGAATATTGTGAGCATTGTTCCCAATAATCTCACCATATTTGAAGAAGTCATTACCCAGTCAATGATAAAGCATAATAATGAATAATAATAGGAAATAAGAACAGAGAACAGAAAATATGTTGAACATAGCAATGCACAACACAAAAAATATCACCAGCATATTATATATTTTAAGTGTTGAAATGTTTTGAAATTTAAAACAGTTCTACATTTGCCCATTAAATATAATCCAACTATTCTTCATGTTCTTTTATGACTATTCCACCCCTTGCCTTCTTGACACCAACCTCCTTTTTCTTTCCAGTCTATCTTGTGAAATAGCCATAAGGCTTTGGATGATATCTTGAAGGTTCTACTGCATCACTTGGAAGCTTTCCTGCCAGCTTATCTCTTTTGTAGATCCTTTTTATTTCTTCTTGATTCTCATGCTTGGTCCACTCTTGAGTGATGTGCATTTTGGCTCTGTCAGTTTTCTTTGTATTGATATGGACCCATGCAATTAAAATGATTTCCCTTGACTCGGGGCTCCACTACTCATAATCATGTTTTCTTTCCATTTCTTCTCTATACCTTTTCTTTCCTAACTTGATTTCATCCTCCTCAGAAGCAATCTCCTTCCCTTTGTCATGTTCAGCAGCAGCAGGCACTTCAGTAGGTTCATCATAATTGATCGGGGGTAAGTCTAGTGCTTCCCTTATAGAATTTGAGGTCCAGATGCCATGATCACCACTAGCCTTTATCATTGATCTCTACATCTTTAGAACTTCTTCAGATATTTCCTTCTGTAGATTGGCTTGAGGATTGATGATATTATCCTTCAGTATGTTGATTCCACCAGCCAGGTGATTCTATGTTTCTAGAAGATGGTTGTACAGCTCTTGACTGCAGAAGTCCATTCTTTCTAGAGTGGTTTTTCTCTGTTCAACCATGTTCCTTGCTGAAGCAGTGAAGGCAGTTTCTAGATTATTAGCAGTTGCACATTGATTTGTCATTATGTCTGTTAGATCCTTTTGTGCCAACTCCAACTATTATGCAGTATGATCAACTATATAGGCTGCTCTCATAAAGAAATTGAAAATGTGTTCTTTAAGAAGGTTCATTTCTAACCTCAGACATGCAATTTCAATAGACAGATCTCTTCTTAGATCAATGATAGTAGTATCAACATAAGTTACAATCTTAGTTCTTTGCTTATCCAGGAGCATCATAATCTGCATTATCATGGAAGATTCTTCTGGCATTTGTCCTGGAAGTTCTCATACTGGGATATGAGAAGGGACTTCCTGTTCTTTCTTTCATCAGAACTCTATTCTACAATTCTGGAAAGTGATTCCCAGATCTCTTTTGCTGATTGACAGTCAGTAACTTTCTGGAAAATGTCATCTGACATTGTGGAGACCAAAATATTCATTGCCTTGGCATCACATGCCTTCTGCTTCTTCTCAGCATCTGTCCACTCATTCCTTGGGAAATCTTCCCGTGTTGCATATCCACTGACATCATGTCTGACTGGAGCTGGGGGACTTGAAATGATAACATCAAAGATGTCTTCATCAATGGAGTTCATATTGAGCTTTATTCTAGCCTTCTAGAGTGTAAACTTATTCAAGTTATATATTGGTGGTCTTGTTGATGCATAGTGCTTAGAACTCATTTTTCTTTATAAAATAGTTTTAGTTAATTTAAAATAAAGAAATAAGAGTGAGGAGATCTTTTGATCAAGGTGTTAACCTTTTAATGATCAAAATCCCTCTGATACCAATTAAAAGTGCACAGTGTGCGTCTAAGTATTCTCTAGAGTGGGGTGAATAGAGTTTTAAAACTTTTATACCCTAATTATGCACACACAATAAAACTACTAAGTATTATGCAATCAAAAATACCAAAATTGAATAAAGTTAGTACAAAAAATATAAACTAGAAAAGTAGTAAACTGGACAGCATAGAAAATCAAACCAGAAGACACAGGATTTTTATAGTGGTTCCCCAAAATGTGGGTAGTCCACTCTTATACCTCCCTGGTAGGATTGTACTAACTATGCCTGAGTCTTTTAATAAGGAGACTCTCAGAACCACTGATTCTTTTGATAAGGAGACTCTTATAACCACTGAGTCTTTTGTAAGGAGACTCTTAGAACAACTGAATCCTTTGAAAGAGGGATTCTTAAAACTCTTTTATAGTTGGTGAATGAAGGAGAAGAAAGACAGAAGAGAATAGAATTCTTCTATTAGAATTCTTCAGAAGCTATTTCTTTAAATGTTGTTGCTTCTATTTATCTCAGAATTTGAATATGATGAACCCTTGCTTATGATAGTGATTATTGAAAGGGTTATAAGCTTGATCCTTGATATAGAGTTTTACGATTTAAGTTCAGCGAAGGGTTAAAAATGTTTTCCAAAACTATATTCGATAAAGGCAAATGTACCTTATCATCTATTGTATAGGATATTTAGAAATACTAAGGTCGTATTACACGGGGCGCGTTGATTACTTCTACTTCGAGGAAATATCATTATTATCTTATTTATTAAATTTTTGAGGTTTTGTTTTACTTAGCTAACAGAGAAAATTTGCAAACTAAAAGTAGGGTTTAAACGATGGTAAAAAGATTAGTGCTCGATCAAAAGTCACCTTCGAGCGAGAATAATCAAGTGAATGAATATAAATCTAATTCTGTTTAATTAAACTACTTGATCATGGAGGTTTTCGAAGCTTGAACATGCCCCTCTCGAGGTTAATGCCCAACTAAGTTTAGGAAGAATCAACCGAACTCTTGTCCTATAATTGATTTCCTAAAACTTGCTTTACGCTGTGAACCCCACTATTGGATTTGACTCCAATCTGAGAGATTTACATCATCCTATCTAGAGGGGTGCATGCAACTCTCTTTACCCTTAAGTGATCGATTCATATTTGAGCCTCTCAGCTAACTAACTATGAAAACCTATGCGAAAACCATACATCGAAAATATGGTCTCACTAATTAAAAATCAAGGGTAATTCAAGTGTTTACAAAAACGGAAAAAGAGACCTTAGAAAGTCAAAACTTGATTATCTCATCCTCGGATCATTTCGATCGAACACTAATGAGAATTAGTTAATCATGGTGGAGGGGAAAGAGAAAGAAAATTAAAATCACATAAAGAAAAAATTACTAAGATAGAAGGAGAAAGTGAAGGAGAGCAAACTAAATTTTATTGATAACCAAAACTATTACAAGCTTTAAAATGGATTACCTAGAACGGAAACGATTACAAGCTTAAACTAGGCTATTGCAAGAAGGAAAATTAAAACATTCCTTGACATGAAGAGTGAGAGAACGTGAAATGAAAAAGCATGAAGAAAACAAGAAAAAGCTCACTAACAACTTTAGCAGCACCTCCCCCACTCCAAATTTCGGAACCCTGGACTCAAGGAGAACCTCTGAATTTATAGAAAAAAATTTCAAGTTACACGCCCTCGGTCACGGGCGTGTCCAAAGGCATGTAACCATTGTTCAGCTCAGCTCCGACAAGGCGTGGGCGATTGCGTGATGACGCGGTAAAAAAGTGCATGTCACGGTAATGACATGTGGGTCACGGACGTGACCTTGGACGAATTCATTTAATGTAGCATGGGCTTGATTGCAGAGCGGCGGTGTGCAGGGATCACGCGGGAAAGTCACGACCGTGACATCTGGGTCATGGGCGTGACTTATGTTGACTTCTCGATGGCACCTCCACGTCTCGACGGCAGCTTGCTGGGAAGATTCTAAGTTTACACACCCTTGGTCACGTGCGTGACTTTGGGTCACGGGCGTGACCGAGGGAGTGACTTACTGTGGACTAGCTCAATCAACGTGGCATTGATTCTTGACTGTTCTTCAGGTTACATGCCCTTGGTCACAGGCGTGACCGAGGGCATGACTTGTACTTTTTCGCCAATTTTCCCAAAATTCTGTAAAAATTGCAATTAAGCTAAGTTAGAATCAAAATTACAAAAGAACTACTTATAACCTAAATTTGACAAAAAAAGAAAATTTCATATTAAATAATTACAAAAAATTTGATTAAAAAGTTATATAAATACTACTTATCAAATACCACCATACTTGAGGTTTTGCTATTTTAGAGAAAAAGTATGAGGCATAATTTATAAGACATCCATAAAATTTTTAATTATATAAACTAAAATCACTTTTAACCAAAAGTTAGGTTAAAAATAAATTCTAGGAGGAATTAAGTCCTAAGTTATGATAATGATTTGAAAAGAGAGGAAGCGTTTAGGCAAGGACTTCTCGAAATAACTAACTAGCAAACAAAATTGTAGAAATTATTAAACTAAATTAGATTAAAATTATAAGAACTCTATCTTAAAAGAAACTTAAGGAAAAGTAACTTACTAAATATTGCTCTCTACATAATTTAAACTAAATCTAGGTTAATGAAAATTGGCTAAGGGGGAGTTCACAAAATTTGGCATAAGAAGAGATCTTTGAAACTCAAAATTTATTTTCTAATTTGTATATGTTTAGGAGTAATGAATTTTATCTTCTCACTCTTTGCCATATAATCTTTTAAATGATTTTGGGTGCATATGTGTAGGGAATAATGAATTTTATCCTCTTACTCCCATGACATATGATCTTTTAAAACACTTTTTTATGCCATCAAAATGGGAGGGTAGGAAAAATTTCTAGCTTATAAATTAAATTATGTTGAGAGCAAATTCTAGTAAATTTAAATTTCCTAAGATCTAAAAAGCTAGAAGAAAATATAATATAAATCTAAAGAGGTTTAGCAAATTTACTACAAAATGAAGCTACTAAAAATAAAATGAGAAGTCATGCAAAAGAAAATTCTCTAATCAAGCTCAAACCATAAAATGATTCTTAAAACAAGATTACCTAAAATTTAGATTTAACAAACTATGATAAACAAAATTTTAGCCAATTAAAATATAAAAAATGCTTATAAATATTCTCAACTAAATTTCTAAGAAGTCACAAAAACAATAAGTAGGGGTTTAATAAAAAAATTGGTTTTTGTTCTAAGTTTTTCATATTTTTTTAGAATTTTTGATATTATCTTTTCATGGATTTTTGATAATAAAAGAAAGGAAACTAGTTTTAAACTTAACAATTTTCTTTAACTCTTGGATTTCCCGAGGTATACCCTATGAAGGGTTCTCAAAGGTACTAGGAGGTGAGATGGGATGATAGCCCAAACATTCCTTTCCAAGATTTAAATTTTCGATTTTCGAAAAAAAAAAATTTTGAATTTTTGGGTTTTACAAGTGCTTAAATAAAAGAAAACATAACAAAATAAATTTTTTTTAAGATTTTCTAAATTAAGAACTACATTTTTAAGAACTATTTACACCCCCATACTTAAAGTTAAACATTGTCCCCAATGTTTAAAACTAAGTATGAAGTAAAAGAAAGAGAAAAAGTAAATAAAGTGCATGACAAAAAAAAAAACAAATGCAAGATAAAAGAGAAGGAAGAAGAAGGAGAAAGGGCTTCCCTGATTTTGAAGATGCAGGGGGAAGCGGCGGTTACCTACAAAACACGTCAAAAGAAGAAACAAAAACAAGAGAAAACAATAAAAATATAACTTTGGGGTGCCTCCAAAAAGCGCTTTGTTTAAGATCGCGTAGCTTGACCCAATTGGCGCTCACGATATTGGTGGAAGAAGTATTGAATCACTCTTTTCGTGTAACGATCCAGGCCCGCCAACACGGGACCCAGCTGGACCGCCAGCACCCTCCCAGCTGAGTCCTGATTTGTAACATCCCCCAAACAGCTAGACCCCTAAGTTGGTTTTGTCATGACTACGTCATGACAAATCCATAGGAAGAGCTCAAGACCTTGTGAACATAGGTGAGAAGGAGAAAACCTAGTGGTCAGCAAATAGCAATTTTTAGATACCAAGCCTAGGGTTGGACTTTAGGACCCCACCTTGAACCTTGACCCCACAATATCATCCCTAACCCATTAGAGGTCATCTTGAAGGACCAGTGACTCATTGGGGTCAACCTAAGAGGCCAATTTGACTAAAGTCAACCTTACACTAAATTAGTCAAACTAGCTCAATTAAGGACAATTGTCCCCCCACCATGCCAAATTGACCATGCCCCTACCCTTGTATGGGTACTAGGATCCTAATGGACCAAAAAGCCCCATCATGGGGCCTCCAATTTGACCAAGTTGCCCTAAACCCTAAATTGGTCAAGGGGCAATTCACCCTCACCTTGTCAAATTGACCCTACCTAGACCTTCCTAACCTTTAAGGGAAGTCAATGGAGCCCAAGCCACCCTTTGGGGTCAACCCAATTGGTCAATTTGACCAAAGTCAAACTCAAGCTTAATTTAGGTCAAAATACCCCAATATAACCTAATTTAGCCCAATCCATTTGGGCTAGGCCCAATTAAGAGATCCATCATCTAGTGGGCCTGCTATTTTCTGAATTTTACCTCTTAAAAATCTGTAATTGGTGAGTAGGAGAGAGAAAAGGGAAGTTTCCCCCAAATCGGAGAGAGAAAAAGAGAGCATTCATGGGATTAAATGCAATTGATCCTTCAAATCCCTCCCCAATTGATGGGATTCAGTCCCTCGATCAGTTATAAGAAGTTTAGGAGGTTTTCCAGCCCACATGGGGCTGATTTTGGCGGTTTTAACCATGG
This sequence comes from Dactylorhiza incarnata, assembly GCA_033032865.1. NCBI lineage: Eukaryota > Viridiplantae > Streptophyta > Magnoliopsida > Asparagales > Orchidaceae > Dactylorhiza > Dactylorhiza incarnata. The sequence goes on along the minus strand of JAWHQI010000009.1, from coordinate 8,218,211 downwards.
CCGAAATTCGCCTTAGATGGCCATTAATGGCATTCAAGGTATAACCACCCCTCTCCCTCGATTAAGACCTCTATCATCTTCAAAAGACTGAGAGGAGTGAAACCCCCAACCTTCCAGAGGAAATTGTGCAGTGGAGACTCAGATCGGCAAGGAGCACAAATTGAAGGGGGCGGCCATGGCAAATCCGGGAAGCAACCACCATCAAGCCCGATTGAAGGTCTGGTTCTTTTCCTCTCTCTCAGTGGATAGATCTTATCAAGTTGGCCGCAAGGATTGGGGCCAATTGGCCCCCAATCTGGTAGGCCGAGAGCTCTGTTTTTGGAGCTTAAATCCCGACCTAAAATCCCTATTCCGGCCACCTCTGGCCGGCCAACCACCGTTAATCGCCAGCCACCACCTCGACGAAGGTGGTGGTGGCATTGGCCGGCCGGGGCGGCGCTTAGGTGGCCGGGAAAACAAGGAGGAAGGCAGCCCAGGTGCGGTTGATCCCAGCTGTTGACTGGAGGAAGAAGATGGCCTGATACCGTCCAAAGGTGCTTCAAGATCTGTGCAAGATCTTATATTAAATGTTATACTGTTTACGTTATTTCATTTAATTAGTCGAACAAAATATTTCGTCGAAAGAAAATTTGCTCTGCTTTCGTCGAGCGCTGATATCTGTTAGATTAGTCGAGCGCTGTTATAATAGAATTTAGTCGAGCGTTGTTTAACTCTATATTAGTCGAGCGCTGTTATGCTCTAATTTAGTCGAGCGAATATTTCGTCGAACGCTGATGTGTTCAGCGTTCATCGAGCGCTGTTATTCGTTAACTTAGTCGAACACAGTTAGATGTCAACTTAGTCGACCGCAGGAAATAATTCGTCGAACAAATAATTCGTCGAATGAGAGGTGTTCAGCTTTCGTCGAGCGCTGTATATCTTTCGTCGAATGCAGTTTGCTCTGCTTTCGTCGAGCGCAAATAAAATTTCGTCGAACGCAGAAACAGTTATATAATTAAATGTTTATATGATATCTGTCACACCCTTTTTGCTATAGTTTAATTTAATTGTTAAAAATACTAGATCACCTCTGATTAAAAAGTGTCAACACCACAGTTGTAGCCCTTGGAGTCTACTTTATTTTAAAATTGATTTCACCCCAAAAGGAGTTCTATAGCTCCCTGTAGGTCCATTTTGGTGGGACTGGTCCCTAGTGTAGGACAGCCACCATTTCTTGAATAACTTTTGATTGGGAAATGATATGGACTTGAGATTTGATACCTAGTCTACTTATACCTACATACACATCATAACCAAAGATGGTATTTTTAGGAGAACCTTTTTCTAAGGTTTTTGAAATAATTTCATAAATCATCTAATAATTAATTAGTGGGTTAAATGACCTCCAATGCCCTCCAAATTTTGGTGAGTGCTCCTTAGGGTTACTGTATGACTTTGGTAAAATTATCAGCTCAATTGGGACTGTTTTGTTTGAGTGATTGGTTAACCCAAGTTAGGTCAAATTGGGTCATAGTTAGGGCATGGTGTTTATCTTGGAATTTTGTGGTCAAATCTCCTCACCAAGAGATGGAACCTTGTCCACTGGTTTAGGATCACCTAAAGTATCCCCATCAGTGGTTTGGGGTGGTGTAGAGGTGATTAAGCCCTAGAACACTAGTTTTATTCCTAGGTGTGCATTTGGAACCTTGTGAAGGCCATGTGGTCAAAAGTCCCTGGATGGTTATGAAACTTGGTGAATAAGTTCATAGGATATAAATTGGCCCTGGGTAATTTTATAAGAATTTTGGAAGCAATTATTCCCTTTGAATTAGGTCATAAACCCTTTAGAGAAATTTCTTATAAGAGATGATTACAGGATCAAAATGCCTTGGATGATGATGAAACTTTGTTAGTGTCTATGTTGTCATGATATACACCTTTGGTAATTTTTGTGTATTTAATTGAATGATTTAACCTGTACTTCATTCACAAGGCACCTATTTTGATTTAGACTTAAGAAAAATAATTGAGGGTCCAATACTAATTGTTAAATTGTGCAAATTGGTGATAGGACATTTCAGAGCATTAGGAAGCTCTGTGAATTTTTATAGAATTTTTAAAGACATAAATCAGTAGGCTACTGCACAATTCATTTAATTTGAGGTTTTGTTAAAGTATTTACTTTAGTGAGAAAGTGATTTCCTTAAATCCTGAAACTTAGTCAGTAGCCTTTTCTGATGAATACAAGAGTTTGGTATTTTTCCCATAATTTTAGTGTTGATCTTTTTGGTGGTTCCTTCATTAAATTACAATTTTGGATGGATGATAAATAAATAAATTTGAGGACAATTCTTACTGTAAAAATATGATATGTTGTATTTGCTATTATTTTGTCATCCTAGAATTATCATGATTTTTGAAGAGCCATATCATGAGAATTTATTATACTTAATGTTCAATTTCATACTTGGCAAATGTTTGGAGAAATTAAAATAAATGCTAAATAAATTAGGAAAAATATGATTTTCTGGTTTTAGTCTTATAACATCATGATAGATCTCCAGTAAATATCTTGAGTCAGTTGGATGAATATTTGGAGTACCTCTAGTTTTAAGCTTCACATAGTTAGTTTGGTCTGCGTTTAGTAAAACTATGGAACTTGGGTAACTAGTGGCCTACTAAGTGGGAATTGCATGTAGTTGGTGTACATGGTCAGGATAAAGAGATTTAGGTCACTGGAAAGGGGTTTAGGTGATGACAGTGTGCTTGGTGAGTTAAGGGTAAATTGGTGCTCGGGATTGACGAAAGATGGTCTTTCCCTTAGCCTATCATAAAATGCTTAGGGGTAATTCAAGTGTAATAACAAGGCGGGTGTTCTTATGGGTAGATACCAACAACACTAAGTGTCTTGAGAAAGGGAACTTTGGGGTGTCATCCCATTACAGTTCCTTGTACCGTAGTGAGCCCCTTACAGGGTAATCCTCGGGAAGTCCAAGATTAACCAAAAGTCATAGGAGTAAGAAGTTGTTATACAAGATTAACTCAATAACGCACACACGCACACCCCGTAGTTAAGGGAGGTTAGTTGGTTTGGTTGTGCGAGCGGTAGGCTCGGTGGTTGTAGCAGCAGACTAGTTAGTCTAGTGAGCTTGTGACTCAGTAATGTCGTTGGTGCGGACGGGTTGGTCCGGCGAGCCGGTGGCTCAGAAAGTTATGGTAACGGGCGGGTTAGCCCGGGGAGGCTATGGCTCGGAGATAGGTAGTAGAACATGTTGCATGTGCATGAAGGTGGTGGGTCTCCAGTATTGGACGGTCATTCACACCGACGTCAATACGTTGACTCGGCAAGTGTGGAATTTGCACTTAGCCTTGAAAGTCTGGTGGTCCAGCCAGTAAGAGTACGCAGATGCTTCGCGTTTTTGCGTTGAGGCGTACGATAGGTCTAGGTACGGTAGTGTGAATACCAAGCTAGAGGTGGGTGAAGCCCAAGCCACCGCTTCAGTTTGCCACTACGGGAGTATCCTGGGAGTCTTGCTAGCTCCAAAAAGGGAGAACAAAAGGTCTATGCGCATAGAGTCGAAGTGGGTGAGTTGCACTTGTATGAACATAGCATAAATGCATACCTTGCCTGTCATAGCATAAACATTGCATTTCAACCCCTACCCCTATCGTATAAGTAAGTTATGGGACTTCTTATATGATAGGCCTTGCTAAACGACCCCTTAGTCTATAGGTTTGTATGGGCATTCCTATAAATCAATGGTTACTTTTCTATTACTATTGTATTTACTTACTGCACTTTACTTATTCTTTATTTGCTCTTACTATGCCCCTTTACTGCTTCAGTTATATATATACACATGTGTAGTGAAGAAACATTTCTTATACCACTGTCACCTGCTCTTTGTTATACCCCTTGCTGTCCTCCGCTTCATCCTCCCGCACGGTGCTTAGGATCCATTGGGGGTGGGGTGGGGAACATAAGGCTTAGTCTTTTTGACTAACGGTCGGTGGACCATATCATTTTAGGAGATCGAGGAGACACAACAGCACCATAGGCCGGTGTAGACGGAGGCGGGCCAGCCTATTATAGGAGCAGCAGATTCAGGATCAGTGAGTGATTAGTAGTTAGCTTCCGCGAGTGATCTTGTAGTGAGGACATGATTTACAGGGCATGTGCCCTTTATTATTGTAACAATCTTTTATTCAGTTATTATCTGTGGACATTTACCTTTATGGTTTTGTATTTCATGTTGATTCTGTGGACTTGTCTTCTTTAATGCACTTTTCTTTGTGATCGATTTGGCCGGCAGGATCGGTGTTTTGTAGTGGTGACCTTCCCGAGTGAAGGTGTCACTGCAAAGCGGTGGTTCTTGGCCTAAGACCCGGTGTTTTCAAAAGAAAAAAAATGGAGTCTTACAAGTGGTATCAGAGATAACCTCGATTCGAAGAAAAGAAGTCCACAAACCCTGGGCCACCCCGCGCGAGCTTAGTTTGAGGACAAACTAGCAGCGGAAGCAGTGGTGTGCCCATATGGGAATCACATTGAAAAAAGGTCCACGTTTATCTAAATCTTCTTGGTCAGTTTCCCCATGCGAGTGTCAAGTTTTCTTTTGTAAGCCTGCGGCGAACCCTGCCCCCAGCAGGGAATACCTCCGGCTGCAAAGATTTCTTTAGTTAGTCCTTTAGTCAATGAGTTAGACTCAACCCCACTAGGATACGTGACTTACCTTAACAATTTATACCGTGACCTAGTCTGAAATAGACCGTAGGTATAACTTTTGGTGGAGGTACGAGGATACCCCAAAGAGACTAGAGAAAGAGAGATTGACTCAGAAGCATAATGGTATGAGACTCATAGACTCAATCCTCGTATCCATGACATTATTACATTAAGACAACCACCATGACAAACACTGAGGGTCGGATAAGAATTAAAGTTCAGAAGGGACCCGTTTGGGATTGGGTGACATATTGATCCTGATAAGGTTGTCGTAGAAGGTACCCTGAAGAATTTGAAGAATGGAGCGAATTAATAAGTTTCAAGATAGAACCCCAAGTCTATGGTTGTGTGCCCTACGAATTGCTTGTGTACTTGGGACGAGTATAACATGGTGATATTGAAGATACTTAGCCCAAAAATAGAAAGAGGCTTATCTTTTGTTTATTGGGGCTTACCTTTTGTTTATTGGGCAAATTAATGACGGACTTGGATTTCCCTTAGACCTAAGTTAGAAAAATTTTGTGTCGTGAACAATAATGATTTTGAGGTTGATCATATTCGATGTCACTTGGACAAAGATGAGATGGTGTAAAAGTAGGTCTGGAATGATGATCTGAGGTGTTACCAGGACAATGAAAGGACATCGTAGATAGAACAACAGCTTGACCTTAGTTGAATCATTAGAAATGTAAAGTCGACGGGATTAATCACTTAAGGATGTCAATGTCCTAGTCTAGAACTTGAGGACGGAAACTAGGTCATACAAGTTGTAGGTATATTTGAGGTTCTTGTGACTTGAGGCTTTAGAAGTGATTAACTTATGGTTGGTTAAAAATCACGCCCTGTCTTGGTAGATAATTTTAACTACAATAATAGCCCTTATACCTTGGGAGATTTGATGACGGATAACCAGAGATCTTAGACGATGACATATTGAATTTAGAATCTAGTGTTTGAGTCGACTATGATAAGAAAAATCTAAGTTTATCTTACCTTGGACCATTCGAAAGTGATCGAGACTAGCATATGTGGAAGTTATATGAATTTGGTGAAATAAACGTGAAGATATTTTCTTGATGAAATTGACTTGTGAAAAATCTTAGGGTTTTCAAAAGATTTTACCCGTATACCTTATGAATCAAACTCCACGTAGAAAATGAGTGGGAGTCGTCTTACCAACATAGATACTAATTGTGGTTGGTTAACATGTACTCATAAAGGTTCACAAGTGCACCCCCATTGAAGTTTAAGGATGATTGGGATGCTAGTCAATCTGATTAGTTCCAACAATAGTAAAGAACTGGAAAAGTTGTAGAGTAGAGATGATTGATTACTCGGATGTACCTGAAGGAGTAAAGAATTTGAACGTGTGAAGAAAACTTTAGAGGCATAAGAGTCTGCCCAGGTTAGAGTGGAACATCGAGGATAGATTGGACAAGGTAGCTAGGTCACCGCGGTCAGGATAGATGATACGACGATGCGAGTCTTGTGGCGCAAGGAGGTCCCACTGGTCAAGGTCCTGTGGAGAAATTATGGACAGGAGGAGCACACCTGAGAGCCACTACAACTGGAGTGGCTGAGATAGTCGAGGCTCTTCGAGCCATAAATAGCATCAATTCCTAGGGGATGTTACGTTCAGTCACTCTTGGTGAAAAACCCCGCAAGCCTAGCCTGAATTTTGAGGATGAAATTATTCTTTTTTTTTTATTGGGATTTGTAACATCCCCCAAACAGCTAGACCCCTAAGTTGGTTTTGTCATGACTAGGTCATGACAAAACCATAGGAAGAGCTCAAGACCTTGTGAACATAGGTGAGAAGGAGAAAACCTAGTGGTCTGCAAATAGCAATTTTCAGATACCAAGACTAGGGTTGGACTTTAGGACCCCACCTTGAACCTTGACCCCACAATATCATCCCTAACCCATTAGAGGTCTCCTTGAAGCACCAGTGACCCATTGGGGTCAACCTAAGAGGCCAATTTGACTAAAGTCAACCTTAACCCTAAATTGGTTAAACTAGCTCAATTAAGGTCAATTGGCCCCCACCATGCCAAATTGACCATGCCCCTACCCTTGTATGGGTACTAGGATCCTAATGGACCAAAAAGCCCCCATCATGGGGCCTCCAATTTGACCAATTTGCCCTAAACCCTAAATTGGTCAAAGTGCCCTAATAAGGGGCAATTTACCCTCACCTTGTCAAATTGACCCTACCTAGACCTTCCTAACCTTTAAGGGAAGTCAATGGAGCCCAAGCCACCCTTTGGGATCAACCCAATTGGTCAATTTGACCAAAGTCAAACTCAAGCTTAATTTACGTCAAAATACCCCAATATAACATAATCTAGCCCAATCCATTTGGGCTAGGCCCAATTAAGAGATCCATCATCTAGTGGGCCTGCTATTTTCTGAATTTTACCTCTTAAAAATCTGTAATTGGTGAGTAAGGGAGAGAAAAGGGAAGTTTCCCCCAAATCGGAGAGAGAGAAAGAGAGCATTCATGGGATTAAATGCAATTGATCCTTCAAATCCCTCCCCAATTGATGGGATTCACTCCCTCTATCAGTTATAAGAAGTTTAGGAGGTTTTCCAGCCCACATGGGGGCTGATTTTGGCGGTTTTAACCATGGCCGAAATTCTCCTTTGATGGCCATTAATGGCATTCAAAGTATAACCACCCCTCTCCCTCGATTAAGATCTCTATCATCTTCAAAAGACTGAGAGGAGTGAAACCCCAACCTTCCAGAGGAAATCATGCAGTGGAGGCTCAGATCGGCAAGGAGCGCAACTTGAAGAGGGCGGCCATGGCAAATCCGGGAAGCAACCACCATCAAGCCCGATTGAAGGTCTGGTTCTTCTCCTCTCTCTCAGTGGATAGATCTTACCAAGTTGGCCGCAAGGATTGGGGCCAATTGGCCCCCAATCTGGTAGGCCGAGAGCTCCATTTTTGGAGCTTAAATCCCGACCTAAAATCCCTATTCCGGCCACCTAGGCCGGCCAACCACCGTTAATCGCCGGCCACCACCTCGTCGAAGGTGGTGGTGGCATTGGCCGGCCGGGGCGGCGCTTAGGTGGCCGGGAAAACAAGGAGGAAGGCAGCCCAGGCGCGGTTGATCCCAGTTGTTGACTGGAGGAAGAAGACGGCCTGATATCGTCCAAAGGTGCTTCAAGATCTGTGCAAGATCTTATATTAAATGTCATACTGTTTACGTTATTTCATTTAATTAGTCGAACAAAATATTTCGTCGAACGAAAATTTGCTCTGCTTTCGTCGAACACTGATATCTGTTAGATTAGTTGAGCGCTGTTATAATAGAATTTAGTCGAGCGCTTTTTAACTCTATATTAGTCGAGCGTTGTTATGCTCTGATTTAGTCGAGCGAACATTTCATCGAACGCTGATGTGTTCAGCGTTCGTCGAGCGCTGTTATTCGTTAACTTAGTCGAACACAGTTAGATGTCAACTTAGTCTACCGCAGGAAATAATTCGTCGAACGAATAATTCGTCGACTGGGAGGTGTTCAGCTTTTGTCGAGCGATGTGTATCTTTCGTCGAACGCAGTTTGCTCTGCTTTCGTCGAGCGCAGATAAAATTTCGTCGAACACAGAAACAGTTATATAATTAAATGTTTATATGATTTCTGTCACACCCTTTTTGCTGTAGTTTAATTTAATTATTAAAAATACTAGATCACCTCTGATTAAAAAGTGGTCAACACCAAAGTTGTAGCCCTTGGCGTCTACTTTATTTTAAAATTAATTTCACCCCAAAAAAAGTTTTGTAGCTCCCTGTAGGTCCATTTTGGTGGGACTGGTCACTTGTGTAGGACAGCCACCATTTCTTGAATAACTTTTGATTGGGAAATGATATGGACTTGAGATTTGAAACATAGTCTACTTATACCTACACACACATCATATCCAAAGATGGGATTTTTAGGAGAAACTTTTTCTAAGGTTTTTGAAATAATTTCATAAATCATCTAATAATTAATTAGTGGGTTAAATGACCTCCAATGCCCTCCAAATTTTGGTGGGTTCTCCTTAGGGTTACTGTATAACCTAGGTAAAATTATCAGCCCAATTGGGACTGTTTTGTTTGCGTGATTAGTTTACCCAAGTTAGGTCATAATGGGTCATAGTTAGGGCATGGTGTTAGTTAGGGCATGGTGTTTATCTTGGAATTTTGTGGTCAAATCTCCTCACCATGAGATGGAACCTTGTCCACTAGTTTAGGATCACCTAAAGTATCCCCATGAGTGGTTTGGGGTGGTGTAAAGGTGACTAAGCCCAAGAACACTAGTTTTATTTCTAGGTGTGCATTTAGAACATTGTGAAGGCCATGTGGTCAAAAGTCCCTGGATGGTTATGAAACTTGGTGTATAAGTTCATAGGATATAAATATGCCCTGTGTAATTTTATAAGAATTTTGGGAGCAATTATTCCCTTTGAATTAGGTCATAATCCCTTTAGAGAAATTTCTTATAAGAGATGATTACAGGATCAAAATGCCTTGGATGATAATGAAACCTGGGTAGTGTCTATGTTGTCATGATATACACCTTTGGTAATTTTTGTGTATTTAATTGAATGATTTAACATGTACTTCATTCACAAGGCACCTATTTTGATTTAGAATTAAGAAAAATAATTGAGGGTTCAATACTCATTGTTAAATTGTGCAAATTGGTTATAGTACATTTCAGAGCATTAGGAAGCTCTGTGAATTTTTATAGAATTTTTGAAGACATAAATCAGTAGGCTACTGCACAATTCATTTAATTTGAGGTTTTCTTAAAGTATTTATTTTAGTAAGAAAGTGATTTCCTTAAATCTTGAAACTTAGTCAGTAGCCTTTTCTGATGAATACAAGAGTTTGGTAGTTTTCCAATAATTTTAGTGTTGATCTTTTTGGTGGTTCCTTCATAAAATTACAATTTTGGATGGATGATAAATAATAAAATTTGAGGACAATTCTTACTGTAAAAATATGATATTCTGTATTTGCTATTATTTTGTCATCCTAGAATTATCATGATTTTTGAAGAGCCATATCATGAGAATTTATTATACTTCATGTTCAATTTCATACTTGGCAAATGTTTGGAGAAATTAAAATAAATTCTAAATAAATTAGGAAAAATATGATTCTCTGGTTTTAGTCTTGTAACATCATGATAGATCTCCAGTAATTATCTTGAGTCGGTTGGATGAATATTTGGAGTACCTCTAGTTATAAGCTTCATATAGTTAGTTTGGTCTGCGTTTAGTAAAACTGTGGAACTTGGGTAACTAGTGGCCTACTAAGTGGGAATGGCATGTAGTTGGTGTACATGGTCAGGATAAAGAGATTTAGGTCACCAGAAAGGGGTTTAGGTGATGAGAGTGTGCTTGGCGAGTTAACGGTAAAGTGGTGCTCGGGATTGACGAAAGATCGTCTTTCCCTTAGCCTGTCATAAAATGCTTAGGGGTAATTCAAGTGTAATAACAAGGAGGGTGTTCTTATGGGTAGATACCAACAACACTAATTGTCTTGGGAAAGGGAACATTGGGGTGTCATCCCATTACAGTTCCTAGTACCGTAGCGAGCCCCTTACAGGGTAATCCTTGGGAAGTCCAAGATTAACCAAAAGTCGTAGGAGTAAGAAGTTGTTATACAAGATTAACTCAATAACGCACACACGCACACCCCGTAGTTACGGGAGGTTAGTTGGTTTGGTTGTACGAGCAGTAGGCTCAGTGGTTGTAGCAGCAGGCTAGTTAGTCTAGTGAGCTTGTGACTCAGTAATGTCGTTGGTGCGGACGGGTTGGTCCGGCGAGCCAGTGGCTCGGAAGGTTATGGTAATGGGCGGGTTAGCCCGGGGAGCCTATGGCTCGGAGATAGGTAGTACAACATGTTGCATATGCATGAAGGTGGTGGTTCTCCGGTATTGGACGGTCGTTCACACCGACATCAATACGTTGACTCGGCAAGTGTGGAATTTGCACTTAGCCTTGAAAGTCTGGTGGTCCAGCCAGTAAGAGTACGCAGATGCTCTGTGGTTTTGCATTGAGGCATACGATAGGTCTAGGTAGGGTAGTGTGAATACCAACCTAGAGGTGGGCGAGGCCCAACCCACCGCTTCAGTTTGCCATTACGGGAGTATCCTGGGAGTCTTGCTAGCTCCAAAAAGGGGGAACTAAAGGTCTATGCGCATAGACTCGAAGTGGGTGAGTTGCACTTATATGAACATAGCATAACTGCATACATTGCCTGTCATAGCATAAACATTGCATTTCAACCCCTACCCCTATCGTATAAGTCGGTTATGGGACTTCTTATACGATAGGCCTTGCTAAACGACCCCTTGGTCTATAGGTTTGTATGGGCATTCTTATAAATCAATGGTTACTTTTCTATTACTATTGTCTTTACTTACTGCACTTTACTTATTCTTTACCTACTCTTACTATGCCCCTTTACTGCTTCAGTTATATATATACACATGTGTAGTTTAGAAACATTTCCTGTACCACTGTCACCTGCTCTTTGTTATACCCCTTACTGTCCTCCGCTTCATCCTCCCGCACGGTGCCTAGGAGCCATTGGGGGTGGGGTGGGGAACATAAGGTTTAGTCTTTTTGACTAACGGTCGGTGGACCATATCATTTTAGGAGATCGAGGAGACGAAGCAGCACCAGAGGCCGGTGCAGACGGAGGCGGGCCAGCCTATTATAGGAGCAGCAGATTTAGGATTAGTGAGTGATTAGTAGTTAGCTTCCGCGAGTGATCTTGTAGTGAGGAGATGATGTACAGGGCATGTGCCCTTTATTATTGTAACAATCTTTTATTCAGTTATTATCTGTGGACATTTACCTTAATGGTTTTGTATTTCATGTTGATTCTGTGGACTTGTCTTCTTTAATGCACTTTTCTTTGTGATCGATTTGGCCGGCAGGATCAGTGTTTTGTAGTGGTGACCTTCCCGAGTGAAGGTGTCACTGCAAAGCGGCGGTTCTGGGCCTAAGACCCAGTGTTTTCAAAAGAAAAAAAATGGGGTCTTACATTTCGTTCGACAGATCTCCTAAAAGATATAATTTAATATGATGCCCATTAACTTTGAAGGAACCTTTTTTCGGGTGGGAAATTAGAATTGTCTCATAGTACCAAACCTCTTTAACAATAAAGGGCCCGGGCATTCGAGATTTTAGTTTTCCGGGAAAAAGGCGAAGACGAGAATTATAAAGGAGGACGAGATTGCCCGGCAAAAAAGTTTTAGGAAATTTTATATGCTTATCGTGATAAAACTTTGTTTGCTCCTTGTATAATTTGTTACTTTCGTATGCATTTGCGCGCCACTCATCTAATTCGTTCATTTGGAATTTTCTTTGTTCGGTCGCTAACGTAGAATCGAGGTTTACAAATTTAAACGACCAAAATGTGCGGTGTTCTAGTTCGACCGGAAAGTGGCAAGCCTTTCCATACACCAATCGGTATGGTGTACAACTGATAGCGGTCTTGTACGCCATTCGATAGGCCCATAGCGCGTCATCGAGCTTAAGTGTCCAATCCTTCCGATTTATAGAAACAATTTTTTCTAATATTCGCTTTAATTCTCGGTTCACAACAGTGACTTGGTCGCTCGTTTTTGGGTGATAAGCAGTGGAGAGTTTGTGCGTAACACCATATTTTGCTAAATTTTTTGTGAATTAGCTATTGCAAAAATGGGTGCCCCGATCACTAACTATAGCGCGGCGTACCAAATCGAGAGAATAATTCTTTTAAGAAGTTAATGACGACTCACGTATCGTTGGTGGGGAGAGCATGCGCTTCCGCCCACCTCGACACGTAGTCGACCGCAACTAGAATATACTTGTTTGAAAAAGAGGGAGGGATAGGACCAACGAAATCAATACCCCAAAGATCAAAAATTTCATATTCTAAGAAAATATTTTGGGGCGTCTCATCCCGGCGGGAGATGTTCCCCGACCGCTGGCAGATGTCGCAAGTACTCACAAGGGTGTGAGCATCTTTATATAGCGTGGGCCAATAAAAGCATGCCTCCAGCGCCTTCCACGCAGTTCGATTCTCTTGATAATGACCACCGGTTGGTCCCTCGGGATAATGCCATAAAAATTTTAGACCTTCCTCACTCGAGACGCATCTTCTCACTACCTGGTCAGCGCAAACATGGAAAAAAAAGGGATCCTCCCAAAAATAATTCTTTAAATCAGAAAAGAATTTCTTCTTTTGCTGAGTCGAGAATTCTTTTGGTAGGACTTGAGCTACTAGATAGTTAGCCAAATCCATAAATGAGGGGGTGGAAGATGAATTTATATTTTCGAGAGCAAGGAGGCGCTCTTCGGGAAATTTATCATTAATGTCGACTTCTATTAATGCTTCCGAGGCGGGGTTTTCTAATTGGGAAAGATGACCGGCCACCAAGTTTTCAGCTCCCTTTTTTTCCTGAATCTATAAATCGAACTTCTGCAATAGGAAGATCCATCGCAAAATATGGGGCTTGGCATCCGATTTACTAAAAAGATATCTAAACGATAACTTTGGAGAGCATGATGTACAGACCTAAACTTATCAAAAGCAAAAACAATGGCTAGAAGCTCCTTCTCGGCAGTGGTGTAATTCTCTTGTGACGACGTGAGTTTGGAAATACTAACTCAACCATTGAACTAATACGGCGCCAACCACAATATCACTCGCGTCGTACATAATTTTGAAGGGTAGCGACCAATCCGGCGCACCTAGAATCGGAGAATTTATAAGCTTTTCTTTTATAAGTTTAAATGCCAAGTGGCATTCATTGTTAAAAAGGAAGAAAGACTCTTTCTCGAGGAGGTGGGTTAATGGCTTCGTGATTTTTGAAAAATTTTGTATAAAGCACCGATAAAACCCCAAGTGACCTAGGAAATTTCTCATAGCTTTTACATTCGTTGGAGGGGGAGTTGTTAGATTACTTTGATCTTGGCCCTATCGACCTCGATCCCTTTGCCCGATATTTTATGGCCAAGGACTAATCCTTCTTTGACCATAAAATGGCATTTCTCCCAATTATGATCTAAATTTGTTTCCTCGCAACGTTGTAGCACACGCTCAAGATTTTTTAAACAATTTTTGAAAGAGTTTCCAAAAACGGAAAAGTCATCCATGAAAACTTCAATCACTTCCTCTACCAACTCATCGAATATCGCTAGCATACATCATTGGAATGTAGTTGGCGCATTACAAAGACCAAATGGCATCCTTCGATAAGCGAAGGTGCCAAAGGGACAAGTGAATGTTGTTTTCTCTTGGTCGTCGGGCGAAATAGGGATTTCAAAATATCCCGACAATCCATCAAGAAAACAATAGTAGGAGTGACCTGAAAGGCACTCTAAGATTTGATCGATAAAATGTAACGGGAAGTGATCCTTATGGGTGGCATCATTTAGTATTTGATAATCGATGCACATCCGCCAACCCGTAATGGTACGGGTTGGGATCAATTCGGTATTTTCATTCACTACTACCGTTGCGCCACCTTTCTTTGACACGACTTGTACTGGCTAACCCAAGTGCTATGCGATATCGGGTAGATGATTCCCGCGTCTAAGAGTTTAATAACTTTGGCCTTAACAACTTCTTTCATATTCAGCTTTAGCCGTCGTTGAGGCTGGACCGTGTGCAGGATTTATCTTCGTGGAAGATTTTGTTAGTGCAGAAGGAAGGGTTAATACCCTTGATATCCGATATTTGCCACGCAATTGCGTGTCGGTGATTGCTTAATACTATAGTCAATTCAGATATTTCTGAATCGCTAACTTCGGATGATATAATAATGGGTACCTTAGAATCTTTTTCTAGAAATAGATACTTTAGGTGAGGAGGGAGTTGTTTCAATTCTAAGACGGGTGGCTCTTCATATGAAGTTATAATTTTCAATTTTTTTAAATATAGTGGTTCGGGTGGTGTGGATCGGGAGACTTCTTCTTCAAGACAAAAGAGCTCGGCGAGCTTGGATTCGTTACTCTATGTGGAGACTAACTCAGGAAGTGAATAAAATTTGTTCTCAAAACACTCTTCTAAATAGACACATGAATCGTCATTCTCTAAGGTGTTTCGCATCGAGGGATTTATACTGAAAGTAACTTCATCATCTCCAACCCGAAGGAGGAGCTTTCCGTTACTTATGTAGATAATTGCGCTCGAGGTGGCAAGGAAGTGGCGGCCGAGTATGAGGGGTACTTCGGCGTCCTATTTGATGTCAAGAATGACAAAGTGCACAGGGAAGATGAACTTGTCAACCTTAACGAGCACATCCTCCACTATCCCTATCAGATATTTTAATGAACGGTCGGCGAGTTGAATACTCATTCGAGTGGTGTTAGGATTTCCTAGACCCTAAATTTTTTAATAACAAAAAAGGCATGAGGTTGATGCTTGCTCCAAGATCCGCTAAGGCGTGTTTTACTAAGGAATTGCCAAATTAACATGGGATGGAGAACCGTCCTGGGTCATTTGCTTTTAGAGGCAATTTGTTGAGTACAACTGCGGAGCATTCTGCGATTATGGAAATATGCGAAATATCTTCAAATTTCTTCTTATTGGAGAGCAACTCCATATGATATTTCGCATACTTTGGCATTTGAGAGATAGCCTCGCAGAAGGGTACATTAATATGAATTTGTTTTAAAATTTCTAAAAACTTTTATAATTTTTCTCGGCGCAGTCACTCCTAAATTTAGACGGATACGGAATATTAGAACTAGAAGCGTGCTGAGCTAGCATAGCGGGCAAATTTGACGATTAAATAGGAGTAAGAGGAGAAGAAGTTACCTTGGGTTCGTCCTATTTTGAAACCACCTCCTTCCCACTTTGGAGTGTAATCACATTCGCGCTCTCCCATGGATTTGGCTCTGTATTTCCCAGAAGTGGTCCTTGCTGACGCTCAGAGAACATCTTTGCTAGCTGGCCCACTTGATTCTCTAAATTTTTTATCGATCTGGTGAGGTTCTGGATGTTTGATTCATTTGTAGCAACATATTTTGCAAAGACCTCTTCAAGAGAAGAGGGCTTTTGTTGTTGCGGTGGAAAACCAGGAGGATTAAAATTGTGAGGATTTAAATTTAGAGGGGGATTAGGAGGTTGATTAATATTTAGAGGGCGCTGAGCATTTCCTTGGTTACTCTATGAGAAATTCGGATGATTCCTATAACCCGCATTGTAAGTGTTGTTGTATGGAGCGGAGTTTGGGTTATAGGCCAAGGCGGGTTTCCCATGTAGTCAACTTGCTCTTCAATTAAAACATTATTAGCCTAAGGAGGAGTGGCGGAGGAAGCAGACAACTCCGCCACTTTCTTTGTTAAGCGCTCAACTTGTAAAGCTAAATTTGCATTTGCGTCTATTTCAACAATTCCGGCTAGCTTGCTAGTCCTAGCTCGGGGCATATTCCATTGGTACGCATTCATGGCAATTTCCTCAAAAAGCTCCTGAGCGGCCTCTGGGATTTTCCTATTTATTGTACCCCCGGCGGCCGCATCAATCATTTGCCTAGTTTGGAAATTCAAGCCATTATAAAAAAATTGCACTTGTTACCAAGAGGGAAGTGCATGGTGAGGGCATCTACACAAAAACTCCATTATGCGCTCCCATGTATCATAGAGAGTCTCCGAGTTGATTTGCCTAAATGATGTAATATCTGTTCGCATTTTGGCGGTCTTTGCGGGCGGGAAATATTTAGTGAGAAATTTTTCCACCATGTCGGCCCATGTAGTGATGGACTCCCTAGGAAGTGAGCCCAACCACTGCTTGGCCTTAGACCACAAAGAAAAAGGAAAAAAGATGTAATCGAATGGCGTCATCGGTGATGCTGTTGATTTTAAACGTGTCACAAATTTTGAGAAAATTAGAAATATGACAATTTGGATCTTCGTCCGGCTGATCACCGAAGGTGACTGATTGCTGCACCATTTGTATGATGCTGGACTTGATCTCAAAGTTATTGTTCGCCACCGTGGGGCAAACAATACTTGACTGTGTGCCTTCCATATTCGGCCGCGCATAATAGGACATGGTCCATTGCACGGCCTCATTAGGATTTGGCGTCTTAGGATTAGGAAGATTAAGATTGGGATCCATATTTGCTGTGTTAGTGTCCCCGATCGACTCTTTGAATAATGATTGTATTTCCTGATCACGAGAACGGCGGCGCCGCAAAAGGGTTCACTCGATCTTTGGATCAAAAGGAATATTCAAAGTGCTACCTCGGGTCATACACTAAAAAGGAGAAAGGGAAAGAAGAAAGAGAAAAGAGAGAAGAGAGAAAAATAAAACTAAAAATAAAGAAAGAGGAAAACTTGGTTATTATATTTTTTTCTTTTAGGCGGATTAAGTTAGTCTTAGATATCTCGAGGTATACCTTGTGAGGGGTTCTCACCGGTACTAGGAGGTGCGATGGGATGATAGCCCAAACGTCCCTTTCCAAGATTTAAATTACACCCTTAAGATTTTCGAAATTAGAAAAAGTAAAATAAAAATATGATAAAATTAATAGCTATCCTCTTTTCAGAATATCTACGCAAAGTCCCAGGCAACGGCGCCAAAAACTTGATATAGATTTGTACGATTTAAGTTAAGCAAAGGGTTAAAGATGTTTTCCAAAACTATATCCGATAAAGGCAAGTGTACCTTATCGTCTATAGTATAGGATATTTAGAAATACCAATGTCGTATTCCTACGGGAGCGTTGATTACTTCTACTTCGAGGAAAAATCTCTATTATCTTATCTATTAAATTTTTGAGGTTTTGTTTTACTTAGCTAAAACAGAAAATTTGCAAACTAAAAGTAGGGTTTAAACGATGGTAAAAAGATTAGTGCTAGATCAAAAGTCACCTTAGAGTGAGAATAATCAAGTGAAGGAAAATAAATCTAATTCCGTTTAATTAAACTATTTCACCGTGGAGGTTCCTGAAGCTTGAACATGCCCCTCTCGAGGTTAATGCCCAACTAAGTTTAGGAATAATCAACCAAACTCTCATCCTATAATTGATTACCTAAAACCTGCTTTACGATGTGAACCCCACTATTGGATTTGACTCCAATCCGGGAGATCTACATCATCCTCTCTCAAGGGGTGTGTACAACTCTCTTTACCCTTGAGTGATCGATTCATACTTTGAGCCTCTCGGCTAACTAAGTATGAAAACCTAAGCGAAAACCATACATCGAAAATATGTTCTCGCTAATTAAAAATCAAGGGTAATTCAAGTGTGTACAAAAACGGAAAAAGAGATCTTAAGAAGTCATAACTGTATTATCTCATCCTCAGATCATTTCGATCGAGCACTAATGAGAATTACTTAATCATGGTGGAGGGGAAAGAGAAAGAAAAATAAAATTGCATAAAGAAAAAATTTCTAAGATAGAAGGAGAAAGAGAAAGAGAGCAAACTAAATTTTATTGATAACTGAAACTATTACAAGCTTTAAAAGGGATTACAATGCTAGAGCGGAAACGATTACAAGATTAAACTAGGCTATTGCAAGAAGGAAAATTAAAACATTACTTGACACAAAGAGTAAGAGAACATGAAATGAAAAAGCATGAAGTAAACAAGAAAAAGCTCACTAACAGCTCTAGCAGCACCTCCCCCTCTCCAAATTTCTAAACCCTGGACTCAAGGAGAACCTCTAAATTTGTAGAGAAAAAAATCAAGTTACACGCCCTCAGTCACGGGCGTGACCAAGGGCATGTAACCACTGTTCAGCTCAACTCCGACAGGGCGTGTGCGAGTGTGTGACGGTGCGGCGAAAAAGTGCATGTCACGACTGTGACATGTGGGTCATGGGTTTGACCTTAGATAGCTTCATTTAATGCAGCGTGGGCTTAATTACGGCATGGCGATGTGCAGGGATCATGCTGGAAAGTCACGGTCGTGACATTTGGGTCACGGGTGTGACTTATTGTAACACCTCCCCTGCAATGATTATATAATAAAGGTTCGGCCAGAACCCCATAGCATATAATCGCCACAGCTTTAGTATTAAAAAGTGATATAGATCTAACCATCTCAAAACTCAGAACCAACACAGCGGAAACACTAGATAAATCACAAAAACTGTCCATATCTACATAAGAGTACTACGGCCTTAAGGCCTTACAAAACCCAAACTCAAGTCAAACAAACAGGGCATATAAAATGTCCAAAGTATCATCACAATCCTAAGCTACCTCGGCATGCAAGACGGAACAAGTAAAGACATCATAGTCAAACAAGAAAGCAAGAAAATGCACTTCATGAAGCTTAGGCCTTTTTGGCCGGCGAGCTAGGTCCATCCTGCGATCCTTGCCCTGCATCCAAATCACAAAGAGTGGTATAATGAGGGTCAGCTTTGGCTGACCAACTACAGTGTAACAACACCCCTCCTCTCGGTCGTCCTAACGGACCCTGGGGAACTAAATCACCCTGCAAGTCAGCACTTCGTATGCAAATGTAATAAACAGTAATAACATAAAAAACGACAGGCATGAGTGTCACAGTCAACATCCACATTTCTATGTTGAGCAGTAAAAGTAAGGGGCCTAACAATGCAGCATGATTGCAAACCTGGGATTCACCCAAGGCACCCTATGGCGTGTATGCTTCTAACACATCAACATACATCATCAATTCACAACAAACCAAGGGTACTTACCATTTCCCCACCGGCATACAAGCCAAAGGCCAAGAACTCCACTGAGACCTCACCCCTTACATGGCTCATCTCGCCAACGGGCGCATCAGCATGCTTGTTCTCGCCACAATCACTAAGCCAAAAGCCAAGAACTCCACTAAGAACTCACCCCTTACATGGCTCATCTCGCCAACGGGCGCATCAGCATACTTATTCTCGTCAGTTATCCCAAAAGGGGACATGTCTTCCTAGGACACTCTCCCCACATGAATCCAAGCATTCATGGGCTAGCCAGCCGACCACAAAGACAAAGTCACACCTTCACATACAAGCGGCTTCACAAGCCATTCATCACCCATATAAGTTACCCTTTCCAAACCATTGTTCATTCTCACATGAAATATAAAGGCAACACATACGACATTTTTGTCGTCATCGGATTTCTAGCAAAATCCCTAAAATGCACGTTAAGCAACATCACTGAATCGAACAACCGATCACGACTTCGACTTCACCCACAATGCCTAATCCACTAACGGAGCGGATCTCTAGTGCAAAATCATGTCAGGGATGGACTAAATCAACCTGATGGTTCTTCTTGAACCAAGGCGATAAGAACCCCTCTCATTTGAGAGATCCGGTGCCATTAATTTTAGAAAAGATAAGGATAAAGCAAAGCTGCCATGTGTAACGCCCCTGATTTTCGTTAATTATTTTGCGTAGCCGTTGTGCCATAATTTTGGCGTAAGGGCGTTGTGTCAGCTCGTCAGGTTTAGTTTTGGGCCTTAGCTTAGTTAAAATATGTGATTTAGATCGAGCATGCAAAATTTCGCGACGTTTCGAGTTAAAGGAAATATTTTGGGTAGTTATCAAGATTTTAGCTTCGGGAAGCTTTATCCCGAGTTTGGCTCATCAGAATTGAATTCTGACTTCGCTGTTGGATTCGTAGCGCTGATTTTCAGTTTATGGGAGATTTTCATGAAAATCCGAGGTGTTTTGGTCGCCCCCGTAGTTTAAGTAGAATGGGAGAATTATTATGTAATAATTACATTTATTATTTTTGCATGAAATTCTGGAGGCTGCGTTCGACGAACTCCTGGTGGCTGCGTTCGACGAACTCCTGGAGGCTGCGTTCGACGAACTCCTGGAGGCTGCGTTCGACGAACTCCTGGACGCTGCGTTCAACGAATTCCTTGAATTCGAAGAGCTGCCTTGTTCTCGGCGAGCAATTTAAGTTATATATATATAATAAGCTTAGGTTTTATATTTTTTCATCTCTTTCCACTTTCGGCCGACCTAGAGTTCTATCGGGCGAGAGAGAGAGAGAGAGAGAGAGAGAGAGGCATGTCGTGGAGCTTCCGGCCGGCGATTCGAAGACTGTAGTAGTCAGAATCGTGTTAGGAGAGTGCATTCGGAAAGCCCTCGGCGAGATCTTCGTTCTAGTGGTAAGCTTTTCCCGTTTCGTAGATTTTTGGGGTTCGAGGTAGTAACCTAACCCCTCTTTTCGATCCGAAAAGTTTCAGGAATTCATGCTCGGGTGTTCTTTCAGCCGATCCATAGCTTTTGGAGCGGAGATCTTCGAGTTTGCAAGGTTTAAGGCAAGTGACAAATTTTTCCTTCTCTTTCGTTGTTGAAGTGTTGTTTCTTGCTTGAGTTCGTATTGCATTGCTTAACTCTTGACCTTGGGGTGTTTCTTGGTTAATTTAACTTTTGTATCTCCTTGATCTCACCCTAAGGTGTCTAGAATTTTTCCCTAGGAAAAATTTGTATGCTGCCTAGACCTCCTCCCTATTTTCATGAAGAATACTTTGACTTCTCGAGAAACTATAATCCTGCCTTCGGGATTTCTCGAGAGATTGCCTCTCCTGCCTTGGGATTTCTCGAGAACTATAAATCCTGCCTTGGGGATTTCTCGAGAGATTGCCTCTCCTGCCTTGGGATTTCTCGAGAACGACAAATCCTTCATTGGGGATTTCTCGAGAAATTGCATCTCCTGTCTTGGACTTCTCGAGAAATTTCATCTCCTGCCCTTGGGATATCTCGAGAACTGCAATTCCTACCTTTGGGATTTCTCGAGAATCCTATTCTCTGCCTTTGATCTCTCGAGAACCATTTGTTCTTAGTCATTGAATTCTCAAGAACTATAGGTTCTTAGCTTTTGATTCCTCGAGAATTGCCCCTTTGTTTCTTAGTGTTCGAGCTATGCCTCCAATTTCTCCTCTTCCTCTAAATCTTATGTCTTCGAAAGGGTGCAGGTAGTTGCAGATATCTGTACTGTGCCTTTGATCATGAGCACCTTCAGCCTAAGTTCTTACATCTGTTGTGAATACCCAATCCTTGAGACTTCTCTTATGAATCGTCGTATGCAGTGTTTACTTCATTTTGACCCTATCCTTAGGGTATCCTGGTGATTGTTTTCTAGGGCTTCGTCCCGTGCCATAAATAAAGAAATTAATTAATTTGAACCATTGCCTTTGTCCTTACACGGTGGGTCGTATTTTGGGGGGCAGTGGGGAATTGTTGTAGCCTTGCACGGTGGCCATTTTAATGGTGAACCGCATGCATGGCCTGTGGTACCGTGGGCCGTGTTTGGGTGGTTGGGGATAGTGAAACCCTCACCCGTTTTTGGCTTTGGGAGGCAGAGGATAAAGGACCTCCCCCGCTTAATTTGAGCTGATCAGTATCATTAAATAAATTTAACAAGGTAAATGAACTTTACTTGTATCTCTATTTGGTATTTGGTGCACTTGGTGCATTATTTAGTTCTGTGCTTAGAGCTTCCTTTCCTGTAAGTGTTGGGCTTGGGTTGGTACCCCTTATGCCTTTTTTACTTTGTTTTTCTTTGTTTTCTGCCACTTGTAAATTCCTTGCTGAGGCGTTCTTTGTTTTATTGAATGCCTCAGGTTCAGAGCCTTAGCGGCTAGTGGTGTATCCCGGAGTCTTCGGGAGTTTTAGTTGTTGTTTTACCCCGCTGATGCGAGGTAGTTGTTGTTAGTTTTCTTCTTGTGTTTAGACATGCTAGTTTGGAACCGACGGGTTAGTTTCAGGTTGTTGACGCTTTTTGTACCCTTCTGATACTTTATAGCTTACTTGCCAGTTAAATGCCACTGCTTTTAGATCTTGTGTATCTTGCTCTCTGGGAATGATTTATGTCTAGGTGCATTATAGTTATAAAATGGCTTTTCTTTCATCCTCATTACATTCCTTTTAACTGAAATCCTTATCTTTAAAGTCGCCTAAAGATATTTTCTATACTTATACTACGCCTAGATATGTGCATATCATTTACTTTATGTCATGTAATCACATGCATTTAGGACCTTAAGTGAACTAAATCAAGTACTTTCCGCTGCAATTACATATATTTTCTCAGTGGACTAGTTGATCCACAAACTGAGAGACACAGTTCTTACCCCAAACCCTAATAAATGATTTCAAATGATGACCTATCATGTAAACATGTTTTGATTAATTAAGTAATAGGTTCCCGCCTGAGCGTCTGCAGTTGTCTCCTGCATGGCGTGGCATCATGACGCGTATTTTCTCTTACTTTGATATTCCTAAATTCAGAGAAAATGCGGGTTGTGACAGTTGGTATCAGAGCTAGGTTGTTCGACAAGTCGGTCGAGCAATAAATTCTAATATAGTATAGTTGTTTTGGTTTCATTGCATACACACACCGATGTGTCATCAGTACGTCTTGGCTGAAGCATGAACACTACACTCATAGCATGATAAGAGTATACGGGGCATAATATGTAGTATGGGATGCATAATATGTGTCTGTATATGGATCCACCATAGGTGGCAACATGTGACGGTTATGTAGTATGGGATGCATAACCATCATCACATGGATGCCCATTAGCACATTTTCTTTTGGTTACATGTGATATTATGTAGTATGGGATGCATAATATTTCATGTGTACGCCGCTCATAACATGCATTAAGGCCTTTATTAGATTGCATAGCACAACATACATTACATAGCATTGCATAAGCACACGTGCGAAGTTAAAGACTTATATGATGACACACGTACACCCATGATTTCAAAATGAACAGAAAATTCATGCATTTATCACCTTTGCACATGAGTCAAGAGGGATGATGTAGTATCATTCCCCCAAATTTAGCATAGCATCATGAAAATATCCCAGAAAAAGGTAGTGGAAATGGCAAGTATCTGTACATGTATGTTCTGAAGCAAGCAGTGTAGTTCTAGTGCAAGGTTAAGTTTTGATTATAGGTTTATGCGTATTAGCAGAGATGGCACGTACGCAAATCCCGACTAGATCGACTCCTCAGTCGGAGGGTGAGACGTCCGGAGTGCAGAGTGAGGCCTTGATCGAGAGTCTGTGCCAGAGCAATGAGGCTCTGACTAGGCAGATGGTTGCGATGCAATCGCAAGTTGAGGCGTTGTTGTCTGTCGGTGCTAGGCAGCAATCCACGGTGTAGGCCACCATAGTAGAGCAGACCTTACCTACCCCCCCCCCCCCCCTACTCCCCTGGTACCCCAGTAGCGATACCGCCAGAAATGAACTTCATTTTGCACTTTCAGAGGTTGGGACCTCCATCTTATGACGAACGAGCTGATTTCGTGGCCTTAGACGATTGGCTTATAGCCATGGAGGAGATGTTCACGTATTCAAGAATCGTCGCGGACCAAAGGGTGATGATTGTCGCGTACCAGCTAAAGGGTCTCGCAAAGAGATGGTGGTTGAGAGAGAAGGAAGGCCTTTCCGAAGGATGTTCGTGGCAAACCTTCAAAGGAATGTTGTTAAGAAAGTTTCTTTCGTCGGTAGAGCAAGACCGATTGATGAATGATTTCCTGCATCTGAAGCAAAGGTAGCTCTCGGTGAGCGAGTATGAGATTGAGTTTTGCAAGTTGAGCAGGTTTGCTCTGGACATGGTAGCCTCGGAAGAAGGAAGAGTAAAGAGATTTCTGGGTGGTCTCCGCAGCGACATCCAGCAGTTGGCCAACGCGTACAGGTCGGAGAAGTACGTCGAGGTAGTTGAGGTAACGCTGAAGGTTGAGGCAATTGATAATGCCAAAAACTGAGGATCAATGTTGAAGAAGGGAAATAGAAAGGCTGGAGAAGAAGGAAATTCTGGTGCTCCTGCCTCGGTCTTGAAGAAAGGAGGTGGCGTGGTCTGCAGTTTCTGTGGCCGCTGTGGCCATCCGTTTCAAAAGTGTTTCAAAAGGAAAGGAGTTCAAAAGCAGCAGCGTGTGCTGGCAATTCAGGGTGCTCTAAAGGGAGAAGTGCTCTGCCCGTTGTGCAAGCAGAAGGGGCATGATGCGGCCCAGTGTTGGACCATGGAGAAAGTCTGCTTCTAGTGCGGACAGAAAGGGCACATGAAGTTTCAATGAGCGCAAGTTCAACCCCAGCTGCAGCCAGTTCTGCTTCGAGCATTGTCGCCGCCGCAGCATCAGGATAAAGGAAGAGGAAAGCTGAACATGATAACCCAGGAGCAAGCACAGTCTTTGACCCAAGTGATCGCAGGTTAGACCTTAAGCCAATTGTTAAGACTTGACTCCTTTTAGTTTCGCTGTATTAGACTCGTTTCTTTTTTCGCGCTTATAGGGAGATTTAAGGTAAAGAATCATTCGTTCATAGCAAGGGATTTCGTCGAGCATCACTATTTGACCCTGAGCTGGGCAACGATTCATTCCTCGTTAAGTTTCCTTCTGGTGATTTGGTATCCTCGAACCAGTGCGTCCGAAGTTGCCCCGTTCTCTTAGGAGATTTCTTGGCTGTTGCTGATCTCAAGGTGTTGGACCTAGAAGACTTTGACGTGATAGTGGGTATGGACTGGTTGTCCAGTTATGATGCTGTCATTTGATGCAAGGAAAAGCGTCTGGACTTTGTGATGGACAACAGTCATCCCATGAGTGTTTTTGGATCTCCGTGCCAGGGTTCCCCGATAATTTCTGCGGTATGTGTTCGGAAACTATTAAATTCTGGTTGCTTGGCTTACCTCGTTTCAGTGTTGGAAACTGTTAGTGGTTCGCTGTGTATCGAGGGTGTTCTAGTGGTGTGAGAGTTTCCTGATGTCTTTCCTGTCAGTCTTCCTGGTCTCCCGCCTGATAGAGATGTGGAGTTCGTTATTGATCTTGAGCCTGGTACTCATCCTATCGCTGAGGCACCGTACCGTATGGCCCCGCGTGAGCTAGAAGAGTTGCGAACTTAGTTAGATGAGATGTTGCATTATGGATTCATTAGACCAAGTTCTTCGCCCTGGGGTGCTCCAGTTTTGTTCGTGAAAAAGAAGGATGGTTCTATGAGGTTGTGCATAGATTATAGAGAATTAAACAAAGTGACCATCAAGAACAGGTATCCGTTGCTGAGGATAGATGATCTATTTGATCAGTTGCATGGTAGCATGGTGTTTTTGATGATTGAACTTCGATCAAGCTACCATCAGTTGAGGATCCGTGAGTCGGACGTTCCCCGGACTGCCTTTCATTCCCGTTATGGTCATTTTGAGTTTCTAGTTATGTCTTTTGGTTTGACGAATGCACCCTCTGCATTTATGGACATGATGAACCGAGTGTTCAAAGATTTTCTGGATCATTTTGTTGTAGTCTTCATCGATGATGTTTTGGTGTATTCTAGAAGTGTTGAGGAGCATGCTACGCATTTGCGCTTAGTATTGTCTACTCTTAGAGAGCATAAATTGTATGCGAAGCTGAGTAAATGTGAGTTTTGGCTTTCTCAGGCATCCTTCCTGGGTCATGTAGTGAACAAGGATGGAATTACTGTAGACCCAGCTAAGATTTCTGCTGTGTTAGATTGGAAGATGCCTTCAACGCCTAAGGAGATAAGGAGTTTCTTAGGGTTGGCAGGGTACTACAGGAGATTTGTTCAAGGGTTCTCAGTGCTGTCAGCACCTTTAACTAAGCTTACCCAAAAGAATACCACTTTTGTTTGGAGCGATAAGTGCGAAGAAGCCTTTCAGGAATTAAAGAGGCGTTTGTGTAGTGCTCCTATGTTGGCCTTGCCGATCGAAGGAATAGAGTATGTTGTTTATGTGGACACATCTCACATTGGACTAGTGTGTGTTCTGATGCAAGAAGGAAAGGTGATTGCATATGGGTCTAGACAACTGAAAGTTCATGAAAAGAATTACCCTACGCATGACTTAGAATTTGCGGCAGTGAATTATGCTTTAAACCTTTCGAGACACCTTCTTTATGGAGTGTCATGCAAGATTTATACGGATCACAAGAGTCTGAAGTATGTCTTCACCCAGAAAGAGCTGAATTTGTGCAAGCGTAGATGGTTGGAGTATGTTGCGAATTATGAGGTTGGCATCCTCTATCATCCAGGTAAGGCTAATTGTAAAGAAAATAGGGTGTGCCGAGACGAGAAATTTGAAAGAAATCAAAAACACAAAAGACAGATCAATTACAGAAGACACACAGATTTTTAGAGGTTCACCCCAATCCGGGCTACGTCCCCTATCCCCTTCCTCTTCTCTTAGTTCTATTCACCAAGACGGATTACAGATTACAAGGTTACAAGGATCAAAACCGATCCTACTTCACTTAACCCTCTTCCGACAAGAACAGAGGAACCGCTGCCAAGGAACACTGCGCAAAAGACACGGTTGCACTCTCTTAGGCTTTTGGGCTTAACCCTAAACCAGGGTTATGCACCCCTTAAATAGGGCGCCAAACCAGACTCAGAACCACATCCGCTGAGACGGTTCATCAACATCCGCTGAGAAGGCACAGCAACATCCACTGAGATGGCATGTGTATCCGCTGAGACGGTCCAGCACCATCCGCTGAGACGACATGTCTAACCGCTGAGACGGTCCAGCTACATCTGCTGAGACGGCATGTATAACCGCTAAGACGGTCCAGCCACATCCGCTGAGACGGCTTCTTCTTAAGGGCTCGTTCGTCGAACGCAGGCGGAGTTCGACGAACCCTTCTCCGTTCGTCGAACGTCGTTCGACGAACTCTACTCCGTTCGTCGAGCGCCGTTCGACGAACCCTATCCAGAAGTGTTCTCCAACTCCAACATTCTCCCACTTGGTGAACATCTTCCTCCGACGAGAGTTGCTCCTCCAACCTTCTTCTTCAACCCTACGGCCGTTGCACACCACTGAAATTTCACAACAGGAACCACCTTGGTAAGAAAGTCAGAGTTGTTCTCCATCGTGTCCACCTTCTCCAGTTGAACTACCTTCTTCTCCACCCGCTCCTGGATGAAATGATACTGGATGTCAATGTGTTTGGTTCGTGCGTGGAAGGCAGGATTCTTGGCTAGCTGAATAGCCCCTTGGCTGTCAAACCACAGCTTCACTGGAGCCTGCACAAACCCAAGCTCCAAACTTAGCCTCCTCAGCCATATGTCCTCCTTGCTTGCATGAGTAAGATCCATGTACTCCACCTCCGTCGACGAGAGTGCCACCACGCATTGCCTCCGACTCATCCAACTGATAGCTCCTCCAAATAGTGTGAACACGTACCCACTGGTGGATCTCCTGCTATCCAGATCACCTCCCCAATCTGAGTCCACGTTCCCAACTACGTCCAGGACTCATCCTTCACCAGCTCCTTCAAAACATAGGGAGTAATTTGAAGTGCCTCGGAGATACATGAACACACGCTTCACCGCGTTCCAGTGCTCCTTTCCTGGTGTAGCCATATACCGGCTCAACACTCCCACTGCTTGAGCATTGTCAGGGCGAGTGCAGGCCATGGCGTACATCAAGCTTCCCACAGCACTAGCATAAGGTACCTTCGCCATGTCCTCGACCTCACCTTGTGTCTTCAGGCTCAACTCTGCAGATAACTTGCACCCAACTGGCATTGGTTCTCCCACTGGCTTGCAGTCCGTCATATTGAACTTCTTCAACATCTCCTCGACGTACCTCTGATGCCCCAACCAAAGCTTCTTCTTGCTTCGATCCCTAGAAATCTGCATTCCCAAGATGACACTTGCTGGCCCCAAATCCTTCATCTCGAATTTGGCTGAGAGCATCTTCTTCACATGTTGGATCATCCTGACACTATTGCCCACCAATAGCATATCATCTACATAGAGTGTCAGGAAGATGAACTGCTCTCCCTTTCTCTGGATGTACACACAGTGGTCCGAATTTGACCTTTCAAAACCTAACTCCAGCATGTAGGTGTCGAATTTCTGGTACCACATCCTCGGATATTGCTTTAGTCCATACAAGGACTTCTTCAACCTGCAGACCAAATCCTCCTTGCCCTTGGCTTCAAATCCTTCTGGCTGCTTCATGTATATCTCCTCCTCCAGATCACCGTGAAGAAACGCTGTCTTCACATCCATCTGCTCGATCTCTAAATCATGCGCCGCCACAATAGAGAGAACCAGTTTGATCGACGTCATCTTGGCTACCGGTGAGAAGATCTCATCATTATCCACACCTTCGACCTGGGAGAATCCCTTAGCAACCAACCTTGCCTTGTATTTCTCCACAGTGCCATCACCCTTCACCTTCTACTTGAAGACCCATTTACTTCCAATGGCCTTCCTCCCCTTTGGAAGCTTACACAGACTCCAAGTCTGATTCTTCCTCAGAGACTTCATTTCATCCACCATGGCTAGCTCCCACTGATTTGAATCAGCCCTTGATCTAGCATCTCTGGCAGAGATTGGATCTTCACCAAGCATACTTAGGCAACACTGTGAAGCCACTGCACATTGGGGATATCTCACTAGTGCCTTTCTTTCCCTTTTCGATCTCCTCAGAAGTGGAATTTCTTCAGCTTCATCTTCTGACTCATCATCACTTCTCACCACCTCCAAATCATCTGATTCTGAATCAGATTCAGCCCCAACAGTAGTAACTCCTTTCTCAAAGCTTCCTTCCACTACCACTGTCCCTTTCTCTGCTTCTTTGGCCTTCTCAGCTTGTATGACTGCCTGAGGACTGGTTTCATGAAACACCATATCCTTGCTGAATGTTACAGTCCTGGTCACAGGGTTCCAAAGCTTGTAGCCTTTTATGCCATCTTTATAACCCACAAAGATGCACTTCTCAAACTTGACATCAAGCTTCCCCCTCTTCTCCTGTGGAATGTGAACATATGCATCACACCCAAACACATGAGCATAGGCCAAGTTTGGCTTTCTCTTGAAGATGACTTCAAATGGAGTACATCCCTCCACAGCAGATGTATGGGACCTATTCTTCAGGTAATTTGCAGTCGCCACTGCTTCAGCCCAGAACTCCTTCCCCAAACCTGCCCAACTGAGCATGCACCTGGCCTTCTCCATCAAGGTCCTGTTCAGCCTCTCCAACACTCCATTCTGGTCTGGAGTATACGGTGTGGACTTCTGCCATGCAATCCCCTGCTCAGTGCAGTACTGCTCAAAAGCATCAGATCAGTACTCACCTCCATTGTCAAAATGGAGGACCTTCACCTTTCTCTCCAACTGGTTCTACACCAGGTTCTTAAAATCCTTAAACCTGTCCAGAACTTCTGACTTGGACCTGAGAAAATAGATCCAGGAATACCGTGAGAGGTCATCAGTAAAGGACACATAATACCTTGCGCCGCCTAGAGATGGAGCTGGAGTTGGCCCAAACACATCACTGTGTATTAGCTCCAGCACTTCAGTTGCCCTCGTGCCCGTCCCACGAAAGCTTACTCTGGTCTGTTTGCCAAGCAGGCAATGTTCGCAGAACCCAAGGCTTGTGGAGCACTCCGGCACGCCTTCCACCATCTGACCAGATGCCATGGCCGACATCCCCTTCTCACTGATATGCCCAAGCCGATGATGCCACATCCTGGACACCTCCTCCTGGTCAACCTCCTGGCTCTCAAAGATAAGAGCCCCACTTGTAACAAGGTGATGGCTCTATCCTCATCCGAGATCTTCTCACCAATAGAGATTAACTGACTCACAATGGTATTAAATTGAGTCAAGTGCTTTGAAAATGAATCGCCCTCACGCATCCGAAGTTTATACCATTTCTTCCTCAAGAGCAATTTGTTTACCAGGGACTTGCTTTGGTAAAGGGACTCCAACTTACGCCACAGACTTCGTGTTGAAGTCTCCTCCATGACGTTAGTCAAGATTGAATCTGCTAGGAATAACCAGATCAGGCCCTTAGCCTTCCGATCGGTTTTCGTCCAGGTCGTCGCCTCCGCTGCACCATCTGCAGTCACGTCTGCAGATTTTCCCTTCGATGTGCTCGCATCCTTCTCTGCTACCTTAGGAACGGGAGGATCATCTTCGATCGCAGACCATAGATCTCAATCAATCAACATATCCTCCATATTCATCTTCCATAGATCGAATCGACTTCCGTCAAACTTCTTGATCTCGATCCGCACGCCGCCAGAGCCCATCTCCCAGGATCGGAACCTAGCTCTGATACCAAATGTAAAGAAAACAAGGTGTGCCGAGACGAGAAATTCAAAAGAAATCAAAAACACAAAACATAGATCAATCACAGAAGACACACAGATTTTCAGAGGTTCACCCCAATCCGGGCTACGTCCCCTATCCCCTTCCTCTTCTCTTACTTTTATTCACCAAGACGGATTACAGCTTATAAGGTTACAACGATCAAAACCGATCCTACCTCACTTAACCCTCTTTCGACAAGAACAGAGGAACCGCCACCAAGGAACACCGCGTAAAAGACACTGTTGCACTCTCTTAGGCTTTTGGGCTTAACCCTAAACCAGGGTTACGCACCCTTTAAATAGGGCGCCAAACCAAACTCAGAACCACATCCGCTGATCCAGTTCATCAACATCCGCTGAGACAGCACAGCAACATCTGCTGAGACGGCATGTGTATCCGCTGAGACGGTCCAGCACCATCCACTGAGACGGCATGTCTAACCGCTGAGACCGTCCAGCCACATCCACTAAGACGGCATGTATAACCGCTGAGATGGTCCAGCCACATCCGCTGAGACTGCATCTTCTTAAGGGCTCGTTAATCGAACGCAGGCGGAGTTCGACGAACCCTTCTCCGTTCGTCGAACGCCGTTCGACGAACTCTCCTCCGTTCATCGAGCGCCGTTCGACGAACCCTGTCTAGAAGTGTTCTCCAACTCCAACACTAATGTGGTGGCTGATGCCCTGAGTAGAAAGACCGCGCATGTATTCAACCATTCTGTGCAGTCCTTAGTGGAGGAGTTTATGTTGATGGATATCTCAGTCGGTAGTTGTACCGTGCCTTCGAGCTTAGAGGTTGAAGAGCCTTCGTGGATTAACCTTACGAGATTGCATCAGAAGGAAGATCTTGACTTGCAGCATCTCTGGAGTAGGACTGAGAAAGGGGAATTACCAGACTTTTCAATCGATGATAAAGATACCCTGATGTATCGAGGTAGATATTGCATTCCTGCATCCAAAGATATTCAAGCAAAGATCTGTAGTGAAGCGCATGACTCAAGTGTTTCCTATCATCCTGGTTCCACAAAAATGTACAAGGACCTAAAGAAGATCGTTTGGTGGTCAGGTATGAAGAACGATATAGCTAAGTATGTTTTAGAATGTTTTACTTGTCAACGCGTTGAGGCAGATCATAAGAGGCCTGGAGGTAAACTGAACCCTTTGGATATTCTAAGCTGGAAGTGGGAGAGTATTTCAGTGGACTTCATTACTAGTTTACCGAGATCTCCCAGAGGACACGATTCGGTATGGGTCATAGTTGGCAGATTGACAAAGTGTGCTGACTTTGTGCCTTTTAAGACCGACTATTCTATGGAGAAGATAGCAGAGCTCTATTTGAATGAAGTTATCAGATTGCACGGTGTGCCCGTGAGCATTGTGTTGGATCGAGATTCTAGGTATATGTCTCATTTTTGGCGAAGCATGCAAGGAGCCTTGGGCACTGACCTTAGATACTGTACCGCTTACCACCCTCAAACCAATGGTCAGACGGAGAGAGTGAATCAGATTTTGGAAGATATGATCAGGTGCTATATTTTGGATCATGGTGGAGCTTGGGATAAGCGTCTTGGATTGATGGAATTTGCCTACAATAACAGTTATCAGGAAAGCCTGCAGATGGCCCCCTTTGAGGCTCTGTATGGGAGGCATTGCTGAACTCCCTTATTTTGGGCCGAGGTTGGTGAGAGGTCGTTGTTAGGCCCAGAGGTTTGGGAAGAGATGAGCGTTGTCGTGACTCATATCCCCGAGAAGCTTCGCATTGCTCAGGAGCGGTATGAGAAGTATGCCAATCGGAGAAGGGTGGATCTAGAGTTTGTCATCGAAGACTTAGTGTTCTTGAAAGTTTCTTCGATGACGGGCGTTAAGAGATTTGGAGAGATCCACAAGTTGGATCCCCGGTATGTGGGGCCTTTCCAGATTGTTGAGAGCATCGGAGAGTCAGCTTATAGATTGGATTTGCTTGCTTCCTTCCCTAATGTTCACGATGAGTTTCATGTGAGCCAGGTGAGGAAGTGTTTGCGTAGTGGTCGGCTTATTCTTGATTCGGTGCCCGTATTGCAGCCCAATCTTTTGTTTGTTGAAGAGCCTGTCCAAATCTTGGAGACCCAGGAGCGTGTGTTGCGGAGGAAGACGATCCCGGTGGTTAAAGTTCATTGAAAGAATTAGGGTGTCGAAAGTGCAACATGGGAGCTAGAGTCTGCCATGAGAGAGACTCATCCTAGCCTCTTCTCTTAGATTTCGGGTAAATCTTCTGTCAGGTAACCTTTGGATTTGATCATGTATCTTTCTTGACCTTTGGATTTCAAGTTTCGGGACGAAACTTCTTTTTATGGGGAGTGACTGTAACGCCCCTGATTTTCGTTAATTATTTTGCGTAGCCGTTGTGACGTAATTTTGGCATAAGGGCGTTGCGTCAGCTCGTCAGGTTTAGTTTGGGGCCTTAGCTTAGCTAAAATATGTAATTTAGATCGAGCGTGCAAAATTTTGCCACGTTTCGAGTTAAAGGAAATATTTTGGGTAGTTATCAAGATTTTAGCTTTGGGAAGCTTTATCCCGATTTTGGCTCGTCGGAATTGAATTCTGACTTCGCCGTTGGATTTGTAGCGCCGATTTTCAGTTTAGGTGCGATTTTCATGAAACCGAGGTGTTTTGGTCGCCCTCGCAGTTTAAGTAGAATGGGAGAATTATTATGTAATAATTACATTTATTATTTTTGCATGAAATTCTGGAGGTTGCGTTCAACGAACTCCTGGAGGCTGCATTCGACGAACTCCTGGAGGCTGCATTCGACGAACTCCTGGAGGCTGGTTCGACGAACTCCTGGAGGCTGCGTTTGATGAATTCCTTGAATTCAAAGAGCTGCCTTGTTCTCGGCGAGCAATTTAAGTTATATATATATATATATATATATATATAATAAGCTTCGATTTTATCTTTTTTGATCTCTTTCCCCTTTTGGCCGACCAAGAGTTCTATCGGGCGAGAGAGCGAGAGCGGCGTGTCGTGGAGCTTCCGGTCGGCGATTCGAAGGCTGTAGTAGTCGGAATCGTGTTAGGAGAGTGGATTCGGAAAGCCCTCGACGAGATCTTCGTTCTAATGGTAAGCTTTTCCCGTTTCGTGGACTTTTGGGGTTCGAGGTAGTAACCTAACCCCTCTTTTCAATCAGAAAAGTTTCAGGAATTCGTGCTCGGGTGTTTTCTTAGCCGATCCATAGCTTTTGGAGCGGATATCTCCAGTTTGCAAGGTTTAATGCAAGTGGCAAATTTCTCCTGCTCTTTCGTTGTTGAAGTGTTGTTTCTTGCTTGAGTTCGTATTGCATTGCTTAATTCTTGACCTTGGGGTGTTTCTTGGTTAATTTAACTTTTGTATCTCCTTGATCTCACCCTAAGGTGTCTAGAATTTTTCCCTAGGAAAACTCTGTATGCTGCCTAGACCTCCTCCCTGTTTTCATGAAGAATACTTTGACTTCTCGAGAAACTGTAATCCTGCCTTGGGCATTTCTCGAGAGATTGCCTCTCCTGCCTTGGGATTTCACGAGAACTACAAATCCTGCCTTGGGATTTCTCGAGAGATTGCCTCTCCTGCCTTGGGATTTCTCGAGAACTACAAATCCTGCCTTGGGGATTTCTCGAGAAATTGCATCTCCTGTCTTGGACTTCTCGAAAGATATCATCTCCTGCCCTTGGGATATCTCGAGAACTGCAATTCCTTCCTTTGGGATTTCTCGAGAATCCTATTCTCTGCCTTTGATCTCTCGAGAACCAATTGTTCTTAGTCATTAAATTCTCGAGAACTATAGGTTCTTAGCTTTTGATTCCTCGAGAATTGCCCCTTTGTTTCTTAGTGTTCGAGCTATGCCTCCAATTTCTCCTCTTCCTCGAAATTTGTGTCTTCTAAAGGGTGCAGGTAGTTGTAGATATCCTTACTGTGCCTTTGATCATGAGCACCTTCGGCCTAAGTTCTTACATCTGTTGTGAATACACAATCCCTGAGTCTTCTCTTGTGAATCATCTTATGCAGTGTTTACTTCATTTGTGGCCCTATCCTTAGGGTATCCTGGTGATTGTTTTCTCGGGCTTCGTCCAGTGCCATAATTAAAGAAATTAATTAATTTGAACCATTGCCTTTGTCCTTACACGGTGGGTCTTGTTTTTTTTTTGTGGGGGGGGGGGGGGGGGGGGGGGGGGGGAGGGGGGCAGTGGGGAATTGTTGTAGCCTTGCACGGTGGCCATTTTAATGGTGAAACGCAGGCTTGGCCTGTGGTTCCATGGGCCGTGTTTGGGTGGTTTGGGATAGTGAAACCCCCAGCCGTTTTTGTCTTTGGGTGGCAGACGATAAAGGACCGCCCCCGCTTAATTTGAGCTGATCAGTCTCTTTAAATAAATTTAACAAGATAAATGAACTTTACTTGTATCTCTATTTGGTATTTGGTGCACTTGGTGCATTGTTTAGTTCTGTGCTTGGAGCTTCCTTTCCTGTAAGTGTTGGGCTTGGGTTGGTACCCCTTATGCCTTGTTTACTTTGTTTTTCTTTGTTTTCTGCCACTTGTAAATTCCTAGCTGGGGCGTTCTTTGTTTTATTGAATGCCTATGGTTCAGAGCCTTAGCGGCTAGTGGTGTAGCCCTGAGTCTTCAGGAGTTTTAGTTGTTGTTTTACCCCGCTGCTGCGAGGTAGTTGTTGTTAGTTTTCTTCTTGTGTTCAGACATGCTAGTTTGGATCCGACGGGTTAGTGTCAGGTTGTTGACGCCCATTGTGCCCTTCTGATACTTTATAGCTTACTTTCCAGTTAAATGTCAATGCTTTTAGATCTTGTGTATCTTGCTCTCTGGGAATGATTTATGTCTAGGTGCATTATAGTTATAAAATAGTTTTTCTTTCATCCTCATTGCATTCCTTTTAACTGAAATCCTTATCTTAAAAGTCGCCTAAAGATATTTTCTATACTTATACTACGCCTAGATATGTGCATATCATTTACTTTATGTCCTATCACCACGTGCATTTAGGACTTTAAGTGAACTAAGTCAAGTACTTTCCGCTGCAATTACATATATTTTCTCGGTGGACTAGTTGATCCACGAACTGAGAGACACAGTTCTTACCCCAAACCCTAATAAATGATTTCAAATGATGACATATCATGTAAACATGTTTTGATAAATTAAGTAATAGGTTCCCGCCTGAGCATATGCAGTTGTCTCTGCATGGCGTGGCATCATGACGCGTATTTTCTCTTACTCTGATATTCCTAAATTCGGAGAAAATGCGGGTTGTGACACCATGCACGCATCCTAAAACCGGGAGGAGAGATGTCGTTACC
Organism: Dactylorhiza incarnata; assembly: GCA_033032865.1. Lineage (NCBI taxonomy): Eukaryota > Viridiplantae > Streptophyta > Magnoliopsida > Asparagales > Orchidaceae > Dactylorhiza > Dactylorhiza incarnata. Next base: position 8,182,135 of record JAWHQI010000009.1, on the reverse strand, counting down.
CTAAGAGTTCTCTTCCTCTCCATGGATACGTTGAAAGGCACAGATAGAAAGAAGCGCCTTCTAGTCCTCTCTATGGATCTGGTTTCGTATCGGCGAACGGAGCTCCGGTGCTCCAACAATGGCGGATCTAGCCTTCTTCTTCCTCCAAACCCTACTCCTTTCCTTAGCCTCCAAAAGCACCAAGGACTTAATGAAATGAGAAATGAACTTCTCTGCCCTATTTAGAGCCGTAGGACGCACTTATCTAAACCTTAGGATCAAGATCTCAGAAGATCGGACGTCCAGGAAATTCCAGTTATGGAACTGGCTCCGTGGGCTAACGCTGGCACTAGCGCTACCGCCCGCGCTAGCCACTCGACAAAAACCACTCGACGAAGAACAACTCAACGTCCCGACAGAACTTCATTACCCGACGAAACGCTACCGCCTGGCACTAGCACTACTGCCTGCGCTAGATCTTAGATGAATCCCCTTCGACGAATCCACCTCGATGAATTCAACTTGACGAACACCGTAGAAATGAGATCCTTACACGTTGAGACAGTTAACGCCTACGCTAGCGTCGGCGCTAGCTCCCAGCTACGAACGCCTTGCCCTACTCCTTGGTCAAGCCTGCTTCCGCGCTTAGCAAATCTGTGGTGTTACAACTCCACCCCCTTAAAAGAATTTCGTCCTCGAAATTTACGACTTTACCGAAAGCACAAATAACACACATACCTGAAATGAATAGTTTCGGAAAGTCATCATGCATCGCTTGCTCGCGCTCCCACGAGAACTCATCTCATCCGCAATTATCCCAACGAACTTTCACCAGCTTGACCTCTTTGTTCCGCAACCGCCGGACTTCAGAATTCTCTACGCAAACCATACGAACTATCGTTCTCAGATCTTCGGTTACGGGAACTGTCGAAGACTCAACAACATCTTCCGGCTCCCCCAACGCTTTCCTCGGCACTGAAACATAAAATACATCATGCAATCCTCTTAGCTCTGTGGACAATGCAAACTGATAGGCCGCTTAGCATATGCGCTCCGTAACCTCAAACAGACCCAAATACCTCAGACTCAATTTCTTGAGTCGCCGAATTCGCGAAACGCCTTTGAACAGCTTGATCTTCAAGTAGACCATGTAACCTACCACAAATTCCACATTTCTGTGGCGTGCATTAAAATATTTTGCCTGCCGATCCTGAGCAACCTTCATGCGCTCCTGGATCGTTCGCACCAACTCACAAGCATCTGCCACCACTTCTTTTCCTAACAACTGGGTGTCTCCCTCCTCTATCCAAGACATCGGCGTTCGACACCGCCTTCCATACAAAGCCTCATATGGCGCCATTTCGATACTCGCCTGGAAACTATTGTTGTAGGCAAACTCCACTATGAAGAGGTGGTCTTCCCAACTTTTACCAAAATCGAGAGCACACATTCTTAACATGTCCTCCAACGTACGATTCGTTCTCTCCGTTTGGCCAACGGTCTGTGGATGAAATGCGGTACTAAAATTAAATTTTGTTCCCAAACTTATCTGCACTAACATCCAGTCCTTGGACATGAACCGTCCATCACGATCACTAATGATGCTCTTTGGAATTCCGTGCAACCGCATAATGTTCTGAATATAAAGCTCCACGAGCTTCTCCACGCTATCTTCCTTCAGATTTGGAATGAAGTGGGAAATCTTGGTCAGGCAATCCACAATCACACAAATCGCAACGTTACCTTGCCGCGATCGAGGAAAACCATGCAAGAAATCCATGGAGATGTCGTCGAATTTCCACTCAAGGATATGAAGAGGTTTCAAGAATCCACCCGGCCTTTGGCATTCAACCTTCACTAAGGCGCACGTCTGACACCAGCTGACATACAAAGCTACATCCCGCTTCATCCCAGGCCACCAAAAGGATTTCTTCAAATCCAAGTACATCTTCGTACTTCCTGGATGAATGGAGTACTTTGTGAAGTGAGCCTTAAACATCAACTCCTCACGGAGCTTGCCAAAGCGAGGGACACAGACCCTTCCATTTCTCTTTAAAATTCCACTGACCATCTCCAACGCACTGCCTTCGCATTGCTGAGCTTCCAATGCCAATCGCTGACACTCTTCATCTACACTAGTTTCCTCTCGAATTCGATCTACTAGTTCACACTGCATCTCGATCTAGTTCAGCCGAGCTGCGTTGGACTCACCCTTATCCACACACACAATGCCAAGAGCCTCGAACTCTCGCACCAAACGCTCGTCATGAGCTTCGATCCAATTTCTCTGCTCAGAATACATTCTACTCAAGGCGTCAGACACCACATTGGCTTTGTCTGGCGTATACTGAATCGCTACGTTGGAATCCCCAAGGAACTCGACCCACCTGCGTTGCCTCATATTAAGATCCTTCTGATCTAGAAGATACCTCAAGCTTTTGTGGTCCGTGAAGATTTCAACCTTCGCAACGTACACATAGTACCGCCACAACTTCAACGCAAAAATCACCGCCGCCAACTCCAAGTCTTGGAAGGGGTAATTTCTCTCATGAGGCTTTAGCTGCCTTGACCCATAAGCTATCACGTTGCCATGCTGCACCAGCACGCAACCCAAACCGCAACCTAACACGTCGCTGAAAATCTGGAATCCTTCAGTCCCACTAGGAAGACTTAGGATTGGAGCAGACATAAATCTTCCCTTCAAGGTCTCAAACGCACGGGCACATTCCGGCATCCACACAAACTTCTGGTCCTTTCGGGTAAGGGTGGTGAGGGGCAAATCCATCTGCGAAAAGTTCTCAACGAACCTTCTGTAATAACCGGCTAGTCCAAGGAAATTCCGGACTTCCGCCACGGTTCTCAGTACAGGCCAATCTCTAATGGCTTCAATCTTCGCAGGATCCACTACCACCCCATCTCCACTAATCACGTGGCCCAAGAATGCCACTTTCCCTATCCAGAACTCGCACTTTGAGAACATCGCATAAAGTTGGTTCTCCCTCAATGCCTGCAACACTATTCTCAGATGAGACTCATTCTCCGCCTTCGACTTCGAATAAACTAAGATGTCATCGATGAACACCACCACGAACGAATCCAGGTATTGTCGAAACACTCGGTTCATCAAATCTATGAACACTGATGGCGCGTTCGTCAAACCGAACGGCATCCCCGAGAACTCAAAATGACCATATCTTGTCTCAAACGTCGTCTTGGGAATATCCTCTTCTCAAATTCTCAGCTGATAGTAAGCCGACTTCAAATCCAACTTGGAGTACACCGTAGACCCCACCAACTGGTCGAACAAATCATTGATTCGCGGGATCGGGTACTTATTCTTGATGGTCAACTTATTCAACTCGCGATTGTCTATGCACAGCCGCATACTACCATCCTTTTTCTTAATGAACAACATCGGTGCACTCCACGGTGAGGAGCTGAGTCTAATGTACCCCTGCTTGAGAAACTCTTGCAACTGCACCTTTAGCTTGGCCAGTTCCTTCGGTGCCATCCTAAACGGAGGACGCGACACCGGCCTCGCACCCGGCACCAACTCGATCGAAAAGTCGATTTCACACTGAGGAGGTGCTCCAGGAAGCTCCTCAGGGAACACATCCTCGAATTCCTCCACCACTGGCACTTCTCCGATCGCCAACTTTGTGGAGCGAGGTTCCAACAAAGTGAAAAATGCCTCACCCACTCAATTCACCGCACGCACCATTTGCTTGGCAGAAATCAGGGAGCAAGCCACTCCTCACAGGCCCTCGAACTTGACCACCGCTCTTCCTTCACTCCTTAAGGTCACCACCTTCAATAGGCAGTCAATATTAGCTCGCTGCTCTGCAAGCCAGTCCATCCCCAGGATGATGTCAAATTTGGCTGTTGGTAGGATCACTGCTACCAACTCGAAATCACACTCGCAAATTCTCATCACAATGCGTCCTTTCCATCCAGTGGTCATGAAAGACCCATTCGGCATGCGCACACTAAGCTCCGCCTACGCCTCGATAGTCTCAACCCCACTCCTCCGAATAAAGCTTTCCGCGAGAAAAGAGTGTGACGCTCCCGTGTCGAACAACACTCTAGAGGGGTAGCCAGAAACTAGCACGAAGCCTAACACGTATATAACGAATATGAAAGGTCACAAATAGTTTAAAACTATTAACCGAAACTCTAAACTTTCGTACCTGTCACCACGTCAGGTTGACGAATTGCTTCCTGTTGCCTGAGGTTAGACGCTCTAGGCTGCACAGGAGGGAAACGAGAAGAACTAGACTCTGTCGCTTTCCCTTTCTCCCCAACACTAGGACCGGAATGCACCGACTGCTCTTGCCTCTACTCTGTCTTAACTCCACAATCGAAATAGAACTAAGCTATGAGGCCCACCTTGCCACACTTGTAGCACATCACTAGTCCCTTGGAACGGAACTCTCCAGAAGCCGCACCGCTCCTCTCGCTGATCCTAAAAGGACGGGGCTTTTTCTTCCACCAACTTTTCTCAGACTTCCCCTGAGACTGAGATGCCTTACTTTCTCCCTGCTTTGTCGCAAAGCCCTTGCGACGCTGGGTTCGCTCCATATCATTCTCCAAAGTTTGAGCATCTTAAACTAACTCATTGAACCCCGTATTCTTTAAGGCTATCAGAGGTTTCCTTAAATTCTCTCTCAGACCCTGATAGAAGAGATTATCCCTGTCCTCATCGTCTGCCATGGTTGTTCCCGCATAACGACCCAACCGAGTAAACTCCTGCAAGTACTAGTCTACCGTCTTCTCGCGCTACATCAAGTGAAAGAACTGCGGCTGAAGGGCTATCCTCGTCAAAGAGGGGATATAGCACTTCAGGAAGGCATTCTCGAACTCTTCCATGGAGGGGGCACGTCCAGGGAAATGATGACCTCTATGATTCACCCACCACAGCTTGGCATCGCCTTCTAACATAAATGCTGCGAACTGGGACTGCTTGTCCTCTGGGTCTCTACCACTTTTAGGTGTTCCTGAATTCTTGCAAACCAATCCTCGGCGTCCGTCGGAGTGCCAACTCCTTTGAACGTCGGAGGATGGAAACTCAGATAGTACTTCATCTGACAATCTCCTTGCCCAACCTCTCTCTCGGCTAACGGCTCTACCTGCCTTACTCCCACCTCCGGCATCACAGTGACCGGAGTAACAGGAGTCGCAGCCTGCACAACAGGCATCGCAATCTGTGGCATTGTCGCAGCTTGAGCCGCCACCATTGCCTCTGCTAGCATACGACAAAAGTCTGTCGGGGACACACCCATATTCATAAGGGTTGGGCTGTGGAACTGCTTGCCGAAGGCTCCTCTTGTCGTCTCGATGTCCCCGCATCATCGCCACCATCCTAGCATAAGCAAGGAAATAAGAATCAAACTCTATTTACAAGACTCGAATGCAAGGACACTCATGGTCCCGCAAGGTACTCCTATGTGGACAACTCTTTAACGCGATCCGAACACGCTAAACCTCAACAAGAACAGTAACCTGGCTTTGATACCAAATTGTAACACCTCCCCTGCAACGATTATATAATATAGATCCGTCCGAGACACAACAGCATATAATCGCCACAGCTTTAGTATTAAAAAGTGATATAGATCTAACCATCTCAAAACTCAGAACAAACACGGCGGAAACACTAGATAAACCACAGAAGCTGTCCAGATCTACATAAGAGTACTACGGCCTTAAGGCCTTACAAAACCCAAACTCAAGTCAAACAAACAAGGCATATAAAATGTCCAAAGGATCATCACACTCCTAAGATACCTCGGCATGCAAGCCGGAATAAGTAAATACATCATAGTCAAACAAGAAAGCAAGAAAATGCACTTCACGAAGCTTAGGCCTTTTGGCCGGCGAGCTAGGTCCAGCCTACGATCCTTGTCCTGCATCCAAATCACAAAGAGTGGTATAATGAGGGTCAGCTTTGACTGACCAGCAACAGTGTAAAAACACCCCTCCTCTCGACCGTCCAAACGGACCCCGGGGAACTACATCACCCTGCAAGTAGCACTTCGTATGCAAATGTAATAAACAGTAATAACATAAAAACGACGGGCATGAGTGTCACAATCATCATCCACATTTCTATATTTAGCAATAAAAGTAAGGGGCCTAGCAATGTAGCATGAATGCAAACCTGGGTTTCACCCAAGGCACCCTATGGCGTGTATGCTTCTAACACATCAACATACATCATCAATTCACAACAAACCAAGGGTACTTACCATTTCCCCATGGGCATACAAGCCCAAGGCCAAGAACTCCACTGAGACCTCACCCCTTACATGGGTCATCTCGCCAACGGGCACATCAGCATACTTGTTCTCGTCACAATCACTAAGTCAAAAGCCAAGAACTCCACTGAGACCTCACCCCTTACATGGCTTATCTCGCCAACGGGCCCATCAGCATACTTGTTCTCGTCAGTTAGCCCAAAAGGGGACTTGTCTTGCCGGGACACTCTCCCCACATGAATCCAAGCATTCATGGGCTAGCCAGCCGACCACAAAGACAAAGTCATGCCTTCACATACAAGTTGCTTCACAATCCATTCATCACCCATACAAGTTACCCTTTCCAAACCATCATTCGTTCTCACACGAAACATAAAGGCAACACATACGATGTTTTCGCCGTCATCGGATTTCTAGCAAAATCCCTAAAATGCACGTTAAGCAACATCACTGAATCGAACAACCGGTCACGACTTTGGTTTCACCCACAATGCCTAATCCACTAATGGAGCGGATCTCTAGTACCAAATCATGTCGGGGACGGACTCAATCAACCCGATGGTTCTTCTTAAACTAAGGCGACCTGAACCCCTCTCATTTGAGAGATCCGGTGCCATAAATTTCAGAAAAGAGAAGGATAAAGCAAAGATTCCATGCACGTATCCTAAAACCGGGAGGAGAGATGTCGTTACCCTAAGAGTTCTCTTCCTCGCCATGGAACTTCATTACCCAACAAAAAATGATACCGCCTGGTGCTAGTGCTACCGCCTGCGCTAGCTCTTCGACGAATCCCCTTCGACGAATCCACCTCAATGAATTCAACTTGACGAACACCGTCGAAACGAGAGCCTTACAAGACGGGACATCTAACGCCTGCGCTAGCGCTAGCGCCGGCGCTAGCTCCCAGCTACGAATGCCTTGCCCTCCTCCTTGGGCAAGCCTGCTTCCGCGCTTAGCAAAAACTGGGGTGTTACACTTATGTTGACTTCTCAACGGCACCTCCACGTCTCGACGACAGCTTGCTGGGAAGATTCTAAGTTTACACGCCCTTGTCCACGGGCGTGACTTTAGGTCACGGGCATGACCGAGGGCGTGACTTGCTGTGGACTAGCTCAATCAACGCGACATCGATTCTGGATTGTTCTTCAGGTTACACGCCCTTGGACATAGGCATGACCGAGGGCGTGACTTGTACTTTTTCGCCAATTTGTCTCAAAATTCTGCAAAAATTGAAATTAAGCTAAGTTCGAATCAAAATTGCAAAAGAACTACTTATAACTTAAAATTGACATGAAAAAGAAAAATTCATATTAAATAATTACAAAAATTTTGATTAAAAAGTTATATAAATACTACTTATCAATCCTGTTTCTCTGAGCACTTTTGTTGACTTGCTGCTATGTGATGAGGAAGAAGAGGCAGCAGTGTTGTTATTATCTTTTCATGTGCAGAGGAGATCTTCTTCTGTTCTGTCTTAGGTTTGAAGGAGGAAGAAGGAGAGGCCATATTTCGACAGAAAGAATAATATGATAGTTATTATGATACTCTTTCTTTCTTTCTAAGCATATTTATTCTCCTTGATTTGAGTTTGAATTTATTTCTTCTTCTGGACTATCCTTAGAAGGAATGTCCATTGGACAATTGATGTTTCTTTCTATTTTTATTCCTGACCCATCCACCTGATTTGAATAAACTTCCAAGAATGTCTTTGCTGTATTTCTGGAATACTCAATTCCATTCTTGGCAATAAGCGAGCCGTTGTAGAGCAGTCTTCAGCTTTGTAGACCTTCTGAAAAGGTATTAGAAAGGACAGTAGAAAAACTTCTATTTCTGATAGTACTCGATGTTGTGTTGACTTCATCTTTCATCATATCGACGCACCTCTAAGTTCTTATAGAAGTAGCTTCGAATTCCTTCTTATCTCTGGATGAGCTCAGATGTCGACATTGCGTCGAGTTCTTATCGGCATATCCGTCGAGTTGAAGACTTGAATTTGAACTTTATCTTCTGTGTCTACTTGAAATCAAAGTTGCGTCAACTTCTAAGATGGCTTCGACAGGCTCTATCTTCTGCGTCGAGATCATTTTGAAGTTAGGTCGACTTCTGATATAGCTTTGACAGGCTGTCTTTTGCGTCGAGATCATTTTGACGTTGTGTCGACTTCACTTATACTTTGACAGACAGATTGAGTTACTTCAACTTTCAGTCAGAGTTACGTCAACATCTAGTCGAAGTTGCATCGACTTCCATTCGACACAAGTCATAACTTAACTGAATTTGTGCTTCTCTTAGGCCTGGTTTTGTAACACTAAGTGAATATGATATCCTAGGACATATAATGATCATTTTACTCTTTCTATACAGTATGGGTAATATAACCTAACTGATGAAATCACTTTAAGTAATTTGTTAGATAAATCACAAGGGTTTTTCCCAACAGATAGCCACTCACTCGCATGGGGTTTAAATTGAACACGATTTTATGCCCTACAAGATCTATCTCTTTTGCGACTTCTGAAGAGAGACGGAAGAGTTCCGCAAGCCGACGGAAGGGTTTTGATCGGCCATTTTTCCAGCACCCCGTCACTGTCGCCGCCTTTCCCCTTGACGGACCTAGCAGTCCGAGGGAAACATAGAGGGCTCTTCTTATCCAACCTAGTTCTTGTGCGATAATAAGCTAGGGTTCTTCTTCACTCGTGTGGACTTCCATAAAGGCGCCGATCAATTTCTACGATTGGAACTCAAAGTTTGCCTTTGGGATCAGATCTTGGAACATCTTGGTTGAGTATTGACTCAATTCCTTTTCAGGTATATTGCAAGTGTAGCTTCTCCTATTTCTTGATTCATGAAATTGCAAGATCCATTAACTGTTTAGGGTTCTTCTTGTTTGTATATTCCGCTGCTCATATGATGCATTGTTCAAAGAAAACCCAACAGTGGTATCAGAGGTAGGTTATGATCTCGTGCGTGTATATCTATAAATTTAGAAGTGTTCTGAATGTCTAGATTTCTTCCTGGAGCATCAATTTTGATGTATTTTTGCAAGGTTTCTGGTGGTGTGTTTTCAAAAATTGGTCGGGCTCTGCCCCGCACCCCGCAAGGGCTCTGCCCCTAAGACCCCACCAGGTGCGCAGCCCCTTGGAATCCCTCCAGGACGAATGTGATTACGTTGCGATTTCATTGTTTCATAAATTGTTTCTCCTTTGGAGTAACCGTTCCTCAAAATGATTTGTGAAATCAAATGTCTTAGATTTTGAATCTGACATTGAGAGATGAGCTTGTCTACTGCATAAGTGTAGTTATTCATAGGTCCAATGCATGTAAATCTAGAGATTTATAAGGGTTCTAAATGTTCAGATTTAGCCCTTTTATCAAAGTGTTGATGATTTTATTTTGTGCACGTCTGGGATGTATTTGGATTGTGAATGTTGTAATTTCAAATTTTGTGAATGTGCACAATGATTAAATATTAATCACGATGAAATGTTCATCACTTGTGTCTTAAAATCCCTTAATCCAATATTAAGTATTCGGATGCCTTCCGATGGATGACACTCTTCCTGCCTCGATCGATGAAGTGTGGGCTTGCCAAAGCAAGTTCATTAATCTATCTTGGTAAGGGTGAGAGCAAATAATTATGATATCCCACTGTCGACATCGGGTCTATCTTAACTAGGTGACCTCAAAGGTTGAGTGCCTAGAGGCATAGGGTTGGCATGCTCCATATGATGGATGCGAATAAAGAGTTATTCACCAACCATATAGGAGTTGCATGTTGAGGCAATTGGAAAAAGTTGCCTACATAAATAGTAACATTGTGGGTGATCAGCCAAAGCTGACTTATGATGGCGGTAAAATACGAATCTTTTCCAATAGAGAGTAGCTTGCATAAACTCTCCAAATTAATATCAAGGGTCATCAATTTGAATAAAAATAGTGGGAGCTTTGTAATAAAAGTCCTTATTGAAATAAAATGTATTTTAAAATATAGTACTAAAATTTTTACTTTGCAAAAGACTCTGTAGATTATCCATGGAAAGTGGTTCTCACTCCACCTTGTCCCTGAGAGCAATCCTTGAGAAGGACAAGCTAAATGAGACAAATTTACTAGACTGGTTCAGGAACTTGAGAGTTATTCTCAGGCAAGAGCGTAAGCTCTATGTCCTGGAAGAAGATCCCCACCAAAAGCCAGCCGCTACTACACCTCATGCAGATAAAGATGCTTATAAGAAGTATGAATATGACTCCTTGGATGTTGAATGCCTTATGGTCGCGACCATGAACTCTAATTTTCAAAAGCAACACGAGAACATGAGTTGCTACGAGATGGTCGAGCACCTGAAGAAAATGTTTCAAGGGCAAGCTCGCCAAGAGAGGTTTGACATATCTAGGGCATTATTTCAGTGCAAGATAGGAGCTCGAGACCCAGTAGGGACTCACATACTCAAGATGATTGGGTATATAGAGAACCTTGAAAGATTTAGGTTTCCTTTGAGCTAAGAGTTGGCCACTGATCTGATCCTGCAATCATTGTCGGACAGTTACGAGTAGATTGTCTTGAATTACAATATGAATGAAATTGACAAGACGCTGCCCTACCTCTTAGGCATGTTAAGAACTGATGAGATCAATATGAAGAAGGTCAAGCCTGCTAGGACCATATTGATGGTGCATAAAGGAATGGGCAAGACCAAGGGATTTAAGAAGACTAAGGTGGGACCTAAGTCATATCTTGATCCCAAGTCTTCAGCACTAAAGAACAAAGGCTTGGCGAAGGAAGGGAAGTGCCACCATTGTGGTAAGGCAGGGCATTGGAGGAGGAACTGCCCCTTCTATCTTGAAGAACTGCTAAAGAAGAAAGGAAGTGTGGCTTCCACTTTAGGTATTTTTGTTATAGAAATAAACCTTTCTGCTCCTTCATCTTGGGTATTGGATACCAGATGCGATTCTCACATTTGTACAAATGTGTGGGAACTGGGAAGGAGAAGAATGTTGGGTAAAGGAGAGGTGGACCTGCGCGTTGGAAATGGAGCAAGAGTTGTTGTCATTGTCATAGGAGTATATCATCTTTCTTTACACACATGGCTTGTAATAGAATTAGATAATTATTATTTTGTTCCAGCCATAACTCAAAACATTATATCTGTGTCATGTTTAGACATGAGAGGATTTACGTTCATTATTAAGAACAATAGCTATTCTATATTTATGAATGATGTTTGTTATGGTGTAGCCCAACTGTTTAATGGCTTACACGTTTTGAACTTAGATTAGTCAATCTATAACATAGAAAATACTAAAAGAATAAAAGCGAATGACTCAAATCGTTCGTATCTTTGGCATTGTCGTTTGGGCCACATAAATGAGAAACGCATATCCAAGCTCCGTAAAGATGGAATGTTGGACTCATTTGATTATGAATCATTTGAGAGATGCGAGTCATGTTTATTAGGCAAGATGACGAAAGCCCCGTTCACTAGTTGTACTGAGAGGGCTGAGGATCTCTTGGGTGTGATACATAGTGATGTATGCGGACCCATGAGTTCCATTGCTAGAGGTGGGTTCTACAACTTCGTTACATTCACTGATGATTTCAGTAGATACGGATACATGCTTCTTATAAAAAATAAATCTGAAATCTTTGAAAAGTTCAAAGAGCTTAAGAATGAAGTAGAGAACCAACTGGGAAAAAGAATAAAAGCACTCCAATCTAATTGAGGTGGCGAATATCTGAGTCATGAGTTTCGTGATCATCTTAGAGAGTGTGGTATTGTATCACAGCTCACTCCGCCTGGAACACCACAACATAATGATGTGTATGAGAGGAGGAATCGTACTTTGTTAGACATAGTATGGTCAATGATGAGTCATGCAGATTTGCTGAATTCTTTTTGGGGATTTGCTCTAGAGGCTGCTACTTTCACTTTAAATCGTGCTCCAACGAAAACGGTTCAAAAGAAACCATATGAGATATGGATTGGGAAGCATCCTAATATGTCTTTCATTAAGATTTGGGGCTGTGAGGCATACGTGCGACGTCAACTACCTGAAAAGATGGAACCCAAATCGGATAAGTGGTATCTAGAGCGGTATCCTAGGGAGACCAAAGGGTACTATTTCTACCTGTCATTTGAGGACAAAGTGGTTTTTGAAAGGACAGGCATCTTTCTGGATAAAGAGTTCTCATCTAGAAAGACTGCAAAGGTAGAACTTGAAGAAGTTCAAGAACCACAAACTGAAAATGAACCTGAATTGGAACCTGAGAAAGGACTACAAGTAGTTGTAGCTAGAGAGCCTGCTCAAGAAACACAAGTCCTACGTAGATCTGGTTGACCAAGATTTGAGCCTGAGAGATATGGATTTCTCGTGTCTCAAATAGGTAGTGTGTTGCTTATGGATCATGATGATGAGCCTGCAACCTACCAAGAGGCTATGAATAGACCAGACTCCGAGAAGTGGCTTGAGGCCATGAAGTCTAAAATGGACTCCATGTATGAAAACCAAGTTTGGACCTTGGTGGAACCACATGAAGGGGTACGAACCATCATGTGCAAGTGGGTTTTCAAGAAGAATACCGACATGGATGGGAATGTACAGACATTCAAAGAGCGATTAATGACTAAAGGTTTCAAGCAAATTCATGGTGTTGACTATTGTTGGAACACGGTTGTCTGCATCCCTTTAATTTGAGAATAACAAATCCTACATGTATTTGATCTTGTTTGCCATTATGTTATTAGCATGCAGGTTTGAACAAAATTGTCACTAGGATGTTACATTGTTGGTCTGGACTTGCTCATAAGCTGAAATGACGAATGTGATCTAACGCCAGGCATTAGGACTTAATGTCGTCATTAACGTTCATTGCCACCAAGATGAAAATGGCATGGAGGGAAGCTGTCGTGATTGCAAGAGCATTTTGGGAATGATTTGACTTAACGCCAGGTGTTAGCCTCAACGCCAGCGTTAAGGTTGCCTAAAATGAATGTTTCCAATGATGCGGAATCTCCTTCCTGCTTTGAAGATCTGAGCCATCAAATTATTTCTATACTAAGTCAACACATGGCGTTAGCCTTAACGCTGGCTTTAGCACCCAGTCCTATAAATAAGTGGCATTTGTTCTCTTCAACTAGAGATTCCAAGGAGCCCTATTACAGCACTTCAGAAACTCTGTAAGGGAAATAATTTCAGACCACCATCTCCCACATAGATTCAAGAGAAGAATTCGAAGGAGGATCGGATCAACGCTCACCCAACGTGAAGAACGCACACTTTGACTATATTCAGCGGGTCTTCGCCATCTCCAGAATTCTTCATAGGGAGTTTTACTTGTCTTCTATATTTTTGTGTACCTCTCTCATTGTAATCGTGTAGTGAATTTGCCTCGTGTTGACGACTAGGTCTGGGTAGGACTTTGGGAGGAATTCGTCTTGTGTTGGAGACTAGGTCTAGGGAGTAGATCTAGGGGTGCTCGAGGCCTTTCTGGGAATAAAAAAGCTAGAGCAGCTTGAGGCCGTATCTGGGGATAGAAAACGAAAAGAGTATTTCATATTCGCCTTGATTTCTAGCATCATAGAAATAAGATTTTGTAATCAAATTTTATAAATGATAATCATGTATTTTCATGTTAAATAAAATTGATTTCATTTCTTATTTCTAGCTCTTTACTTTTGTTTCAATTTACTTATTAGAAAATCACAAAAGTTTTTCTTAAAATCCTAAAGTTTTCTAAAACTCTTATTCACCCCCCCCCCCCCCCCTCTAAGGGTGCCTCAAGATCCAACAAGTGGTATCAGAGATAGGTTATTCCAAAGTGATTTCACCACTGGGAATAATGATGCTTCTTGATCATCATCTCGCTTCTACGAGTGAGGAGAAATTTATATAAATGAAAAATCACTAGCACCACCTTTATTTGAAGGAAAAATTTATAATGGTTGCAAAAATCTAATGGAAAAATTTCTCATGTCCTTAGGCATATATTTTGGAATATTACTATTAAAGAACGCCCAAGTGTTCTAAATAAAAATGAAATGCTTTTAAATGCGAAGGCTATGAATAGTTTATTTTGCGCTATATCACAAGATATTTTCAAATTAGTTTATTGTTTTTCTAATGCATACAAAATTTGGAAATTTCTTGAAGAGATTTATAGTCTTCCTCATATAGGTACGGTACAATCGCAAGAACCGGAGAATATGCAAGATTGAATAAATATTCAAGAAAGCTCCTCACTTGATGGATCCATGGGTTGCTCATCAAGCGGAAGGGATGATGACAACACATCTATGGAAGAGGAAGATAAAGATGACAAAGGAACTCTATGTTTCAAATCTCGCCTCACCCAAAATCGTTGTAGGGAAATCAAGTTCCATCTTTTGTAATTCTATTTCTACATTACAATTGCTACAAACTACTAAGCGTAAAATTAAGAAATTAAAAAATTTAAATTCAAAATTACGTTTAGAAAATAAAAACTTAAAAGCTAAATTTAATGTAGAAACAAAAATTGATGTGTTTGATTATTCTCCACCTTGCACTTTAATTAAAAATATAAAACCTTGTTTGATTGCAATATTCTTAAAGAAAAACTCAAGGTGTATGAAAAAGAGCATCTTAAAGAACATAATGAAAAATTATCTTTAAAAAATTCATCTTTTTAAAGTGATTGTGCTATGTGTAAAACTTATAAAATTGAAATTAAAGAGATGGATGAAACATTTGAAAAGTTAAGAAACAATTACAAAACTCATATTGATTCTATTGTTTCTACTCTTAAGAATAGCACAATTGCTTATAATAAAGCTAGACATAATCTCAAAGTTAAGAATTATGAATTAGAAAATAAAGTTAACTTGCTTAAGGAAATTATAAAGAAAAATTCTCAACACATAAATTCAAAATATCAAGCAAAATCAAAAGGCAAGTTAAATATGAATTTTCATAATTTATCTAACCAAAACATAGGAAATGAAAAACAACAAAAGCTTGTAAATGAAATTCCAAATCTTTATCATCATTATCATTTACAACATAATTGTTCTCCCAACATAAAATTAAATGCAAACAAATTTCCTTTAAATAATAAATTTAAATACCATTTTTATCCAAATATTCAAATAAATGACTATGGAAAATTGAAAAATAAAATAATGTTTGTGCAAGGTATGAATGGAGACCCATACATAAGAATGATGCACTAATGTCAAATGAAAGAGTCCATTCATCCTTGCTCCCCAAAAGCCAACTCTATGTATTTGGGTACCCAAAGGAACCATCCCACTTGTAAGCTCACTGCCAAAATTTCATGAACATTCAAGGTAATATGCTTATGTAAATTCTTAACATAAGAAAGTGCTCTAATTGATTCATAATTAATTCAGAGGGGATAAATGTTCCAAAAAATTCCAGATAAATTATCTAGGTCATAATACCACCCTATGAACCTCTCTACCAAGTTTCAAGTTAATCTGAGGATATATGACCCTATGTCCTTCAATAGATTCAGTATGCAACCCAACGGTTTGAACCGGGTTCTAGGGCACATCCACCCCCCAAACCACCCAAAAACACTTGTGATAGGTATTTTATGTGACATCAAGTCAGTGGTCAAAGTTTCACAACATTTGGATGAGGGTTGATCTCCCAAATCCATCAAGTGCACTTTTGATCTAATATACCATAGTTTGACCAAATTCGAGTTACTTAATTACCCTACTAATTCAATCCAAATAGGATCAAATTTTTACCAGAGTCATGTCATGAACCTAAGGAACACCTGTTATTTTGTTGAGTAATGGCGATCGCAGTGTGGAGGTAGAATGGTTTTATCTCGTATCAATGATTTGCAGCCGGTTATTTTGTTGAGTAGTGGCGATCCTTAATAAGATTATTTGTATCATGATTGAGGTTTCCGAATATGCATTATTGACGTTAGTCTTGATCGAAGGATAATACCTCTTTATACTAAGTTGAGAAGTAGAGAAGAGACTAGAGAGGTAGAGAAAATATGTTTTCCTTGAATGAATATTATTGTACATCAAATGGTGTTTATATAGGATACATTGAGAGAGAGAGAATATTATTCTGTAATAAATGTAATAACTGGATGAATCTGTGTGCCTCTTCTTTGACGACTGAGATGCGTTCATATTGGATGGCTGAGATTGCAATCCATGTGCTTCAAGTAAATGGTTAAGATGGCGATCCATGAGCTCGTATTCTACGGCTGAGATGATAATCTTTGGACTTGGTTAATATACTACTATTAGTACATTTACTACTATACCCCTACAAAAAGGTATGATCATCTAGTTAAGTCCAGAAATAAGCACTATCGCCAGTGGTAGACAGTTTAAAGGTCTCTAGTCCCTAAAATTAAATCACAAATGTTTTATTAAATTTCTACAGAAACTACATAAATGTTTCTCCAAAAATTTCCATTTTTGGATATGTTGAGGGTAAGGGTAAGTCTAGCCTATGATCCAAATTTCAAAGCATTTGGATGAGTAGTGTAGCAGGGGCACTCAAATTAATCTCTGGTCAACCCTATGTACAAGTTGCACCATTTTGAGTGTTGTTTGCAAACCATTGGGACAAATTGGCACAAATTAATTTTATCATAAACTAGACATAAATATCTACAACTATTGTCTCTGGCCATTTTTCCCGAAATGGCCTCTAAGTGGTTCAAATTTCAGTTTCAAAAACGTGCATTTCCAGGGGAAAATATGACGTTAATTAATCATAAAATTAATAATCTATCTAAATGGAGGGCATCGGTTCATCTTCTCCAATCAGCCAACGACCACGATTGGCTCATCCTGTACCAACTTGGGAGGTGATTTCACGGCCACGTAGACCCTCTCCCGTTCGGCCAATGCCACTACCACCACCTCCATTGAGGTGGGCGGCCGGCGATGTACGGTGGTTGGCCGGACAGAGGCGGCCGGAATCGGGGATTTAGGCAAGAAATGTAAAGCTTGAACCCAAGCTTTTGTCCATGCCGATTCAATGCCAATTGGCCTCAAACCTTGCAGCCAATATGATAATATATATCCACTAAGAGAGAGTAGGAAGGGAGGACCTGAGTGATGGCTTATATCCATTCTAGTAGCCGGTCCGCCATGGTTGGTTGAGAGCTCTTGGGTGCCATGTCGATAGGTGCTTAGATGGTAGAATTCTTCTGGAGAGTGGGGGAAACTCCTTCCCTTCACCCCTTGAGGCCTTTTATAAAGCCAATTCGGGGAGGGGAGGAGGTGAAGCTTGGGATTCCTCCATTAACACCATTCATGGTGAAAATTTCGGCCATCCCCAAAGGTCACCAAATTCATCCTCCTTATGAGTTGGAAAACCTCTTATTTTTCTCCTAATTGATAGGGGGAATGAATCCCCATCAATTGGGAGGACTTTTGGCCTCTCTTGGCCATGAATTTCATCAACAAAATGAGTCTCGTCCACAACCCGTCGGTTGCGCTACCGTCGGCGCAAACGCTAGCATCTCGGCGGTGTACGGTTTGTCTCAATGGTCCATCGAGACAACCCTAGCGCCAGCGCTAGTGTCTCGATGACATAGACTCTTCTCAATGGCATTGAGCTCGTCTCGACGGTCCGGCTAAACCACCACTAACGCCAGCGCTAGCCGCTAGTGCCGACGCTAGCTCGGCATTCAATACACCCCATTCATTCTACAATTGGACAATTGGGGTGTATGAGGGGGCCCCTTAATGGATTAAGCATGTTATGGTGGGGTCATGGGTCATGGTGACGCCCTAAAGCCAACCCTAGGCTTGGTAACTGGAAATTACTATCCGCACACTACTGTGGCCTTCATCCATTTGTCTAAGGTCTTATGATCTCTTCGCGCATCCTAGAGTTTTGTCATGACCTAGTCATGACAAAATCATCTTAGGGGTCTAGTTGATTGGGGGATGTTACAAATCCCAATAAACAAAAAAATAATTTCATCCCCGAAATTCAGGTTAGGCTTGCAGTGTTTCTACCGAAGGTACCGAACATAACATCCCCTAAGAATTGAAGTTATACCTGACGCGAAGAGTACTGGTTGCCTAAGCTGCATTAGTTCTAGTGGTTCCCAAATAAGCTCCTCCTGTCCATGATTTTACCACATGACTTTTACCTACAGAACCTTCTTGCGCCGCAAGACTCATACTGATGTATCGTCTATCCTGACCGGCTCCATGCGAACTGATCGGTCAGAAGTTACTGGGACATCTATAGTAGAAACCTGCTTCTCTGACTATAGTAGAGCCTTCCTAAGAGAGGAGACGTGGAAGACATCATGCAAACCAGCTAACTCCATTGGTAGCTCCAGTCTATAAGCTAATGGGCCGATCCACTCCAAGATCCTGTAGAGCCCTGTTTATCTTGGACTGAGCTTCATCTTCCCGCATACCTGCGAGACTCCATGCATCGGACGTATCTTTCAGAACTCCCGGTATCCAACCTGGAACTCTACCTTTTTATGCCACGCATCGTAATACCTGGCCTGGCTGCTTTGGGCCTCTAACATCATAACTCAAATCAGTCGTACCTAGGCATCTGTGTCCTCCACAAATTCTGAGCCGAGTGCCTTTAAATCCTCATCCTGGATCCAAGATATTGGAGTCCTGTGCCTCCGTCCCTCTAAGGGTGGAAAGTTGTGCTGAATTTCAACCAAGAGCCCAAATAAGCCTTGGTTGATCTTCACTTCTTGGACGTAACCCATCCATCCCGATCTGACACGAGCATCCTGGGCCCACGATGATAACGGACAAACTGCTCAACAAATCCCATCAAACACCAATGGGAGCGTCCTTCCGGCCCAGGGTGACCTAGCTACCTTGGTCAATCTATCCTCGATGTTCCAAATAAACTTGTGTCCGAAGTGGGGATGTGGTAACCTGTGTATGAAATCCATAATTATATCCTCGAGCTTCCACTCTAACACGGGCAGTGACTGTGGTAGTTCCCCGAAGACTCTTGCACTTGGCCTTCACCAGTCAACAGACCTCACTGTGCATCACCAAACCTATGACGTCTTTCTTTATTCTGGGGAAATACACGCTCCGGAATACACCATTTTTCCGGTGATTAAAGCTCTTGTTTGTATGGGTAGACAACACCTCCATAAAATTTTCCCTACACGTTCAGATTCTTATTCCTTCACATACGTCTGAGTAATCAATCAACTGAACGCTACAACTTATCCAGTTCTTACCATTGATGGAACTGATCAGATTGTCAAGCGTCCCAATTATCCTCAACTAATGTCAAGTCGTTGTTTGATCAACGATGTCTATCCATTGTCCTGGTAATACTACAGGTCACCATTCCAAACGTGCTTTTACAGAATCCCATCTTCTCCCAAGTAACATCGAATAAGATCGACTTCAAAATCACTATGTTCACAATGCAACACTTTCTAAATTAGGTCTAGTAACCACCCAAGTCAGTAACTCATTTGCCCAATAAACAAAAGGTAAGCCCCAATAAACAAAAGATAAGCCACTATCTATTTTGGGCTAAGTATCTTCGATATCACCATGTTATATTCGTCCCATGTATGCAAACAATCCTTAGGGCACACAATCTTAGACTTGGGGTTCTATCATGAGACTGTTGGTATACTCCATACTTTAGACCCTCCAAGGTACCCTCTACGACAACCTTAGCAGGTTCAACATGCGACCCAATCCTAAGCGGGTCTCTTCTGATCTTGAATTCTTATCTAACCCACTGTGTTTGTCATGGTGATTGTCTTAATATAAACATTTCACTGGTACGAGGGTTTAGTCTACGAGTCCCCTACAATTCTGCTTATGTGTCAATCTCCTTTAGGCGGTCCTATCAGTTTGGGTAAACCTTGGTATGTGAAGTAGGAACATCAGAGTTTATGGCTTAGGTGGTCATTCTCGCGTAAAACTCATCCTCTAACCTCTGTGGGGTATCCTTGTACCTTAATCAAATTTATACCTACGGTCTATTTCAGACTAGGGCATGGTATAAATTGTCATGGTAAGTCATGTGTCCTAGTGAGGTTGAGTCTAACCCATTGACTAGAGGACTATCTAAAGGGATCTGTACAGCCAGAGGTATTCCCTACTGAGGGGTAGGGTTCGCCGCAGACTACAAAAGAAAATTTGTCACTCGTAAGGAGATTTGGCGAAAAATGTTGGACATGTGTGTCACGTCCCTTTGTTTGAGAATAACAAATCCCAAATCGTATTTGATCTTGCTTGTCGTGTGTTTATAGTGTGCAGGAACTATAGACGCAATACTCCACAGGTAGAAAGCAGCTGATTTCAAACATCTGGAAGAATGCACTACCGCCAGCGTTAGAGCTACCACCAGGCGCTAGCTCAGGTTCCGTTCGACGAATTTACCTGCGTTCGACGAAAATTCCGTTCGACGAATATTTCGTTCGATGAAATGTGAAGGCCGTTCGACGAATATTCCTGCGTTCGACGAATTTGTGATCAACAAGCTGCGTTTGATGAACGAGGAGCTCCATTCGACAAATGTTGTTGCGCTCGACGAATTAATGCTCGACAAGTTGCGTTCGATGAACGAGAAGCTCCGTTAGACGAACTGAGCCTGCCCTCGACGACATTGTGGCCGACAACTGGGTTCGACGAACTTGAAGTTCTGTTCGACGAAGGATGCGTTCGACGAAGGCGCGTTCGACGAATTCTGTTTCGTTCGACGAAATATTGTTCTGTCACGCAGCTGACGGTTTCGCAAATGCTCCACACAAACGCTACCTTCAGCGCTAGCGCTACCTCCTGGCACTATATCATGTTTGTGCACAGCGCCATGCCGCCGAAGGTTCCGCAACCGCCCCACACGAATGTTATCGCAGGCGCTAGGAGCTACCGCAGGCGCTATCTTCAAGATCTATAAATTGATGGGCTCTCTCGTTTTGAGCTAGTGCTTCCAGAGAGATTACTTGTCCCAAATTTCCATAGCTGCTACTCTGCCGAAAGTTCATCTCCCACACAAAGCCAAAGAGGATTTCTGGAGAAGGAAGCCACCACGGTGCATCCGAAGAATGATCGCTTCAACCTCGCTTATGCTACAGCGATCCTTCATCCTCACCTTTAGAGATCTCATATAGGGAGTTTCATTATTGTTATATTTATTTTCATTCCATACTTTTTTGTAACCGTTTAGAGAATTCGCCTTGTGTTGGCGACTAGGTCTGGGTAGGGCTTAGGGAGGAATTCGCCTTGTGTTGGCAACTAGTTCTAGGTGATTAGATCTAGGGGGTGCTCGAGGCCATATCCGGGAAGGATTGGCTAGAGAGGCTTGAGGCCTTATCCGAGGAAGGATAGGCTAAAGCCAACCAGTTTGTGGGGATACAAGTCGGTATAGAAAAGGAAAAATTGTATTACTTTATACGCCTCCGATTTCAAGCGATATTGAAATCAATTTATGTAAACATATTTTTTATATAATATAATCATGTCTCTTTATGTGTTTACTTGATTTCTATCATTTGGCATAATTTATAAAATTGCAAATTACAATTGTTTCCTCCTTTAAGTTAAATTGTTATTTCATTCTAAATTACTCAAAATAATTTAGAAAAATGAATAAAATTATAAAGAAGAATTTTATTCCCTTATTCACCCCCCCCCCCCCCTCTAAGGGCGCCAATCGATCCAACAAGTGGTATCAGAGGGAGGTTATTCCAAACGGTTTAAAAACCAGGAATAATGGCGTCTTATGATCTCGCTTTTTTCGAGGGTCAGGGAATTAGAAGACCTCCACTCTTTACCGGGTCAGATTATAATTACTGGAAAAATAGGATGAGATGTTTTCTTATGACCCTAGATATTGAGGTATGGAATATGGTAGAAGAGGAATACTCTCCTCCTACATTTGTAGTTGGAGAGATAACTTTAGATAAACCAAAAGATAAATGGGATGATAGGGATAAGCTAAAATGCAAAAACAACGTCAAGGCCATGAATGCTTTATTTTGTGCGTTAGATAGAAATGAATTTAATAGAATTTCTGCATGTACTACTCCTTATGAAATTTGGAATCATTTGGAAGTTACTCATGAAGGTACATCGCAGGTTAAAGATTCAAAGCTTTTCCAACTTGAGTCGGAATATGAAAAATTCTGGATGGATGAAAGTGAAGATGTTGATGGCATGTACACGCGGCCTCCAAAGCTCTTGGAAAGACCTTCTCCAATGGCGACTTGGTCCGAAAGATCCTTCGTTCCCTTCCACCAAAATTCAACCCGAAGGTGACGGCCATTTCAGAATCGCATAATCTATGGACGCTCCAAGTTGAGAGCCTCATTGGGAATCTCAAAACCCATGAGGTAGAACTCAAAATCCAACATGATGAATACAACAAGGAGCCAAAGAAGAAGGCGTTGGCATTAAAATCAAAGAAGGAGTGCCAAGAGGATGAGGATGAAGATGAAGAAAGACTTTTGGTGAAGAACTTTCGAAAGTTCATGCGAAATCCGGAAAGGTGAATTTCCGGGAAGGATGGAAGATGGAAAGGGTCGTCCTTAAAGAAGGAAAAGGAGAGTGACGATGAAGAAGAAAGACCTCCACCGGAATGCTTTCATTGTAGGAAGACCGGGCACATTCGGAGCCAGTGCCCAAAGTTCTTGAAGGAGAAGAAAGAAAAGCGGCACAAAGGGAAGGAGAAGAAGAAGGTGCTAAAAGCTAGAACATGGGATGACTCCTCCTCCGAAGAAGAAGAAGAATCAAGCGGGTCTTCATCAAGCAAAGATAAGGAAGCTAACATGTGCCTCATGGGACATGGAAACGACGGCGACGACACTAGTGTTCTTAGCTACACTGAGGTAACTCCTCCCATTTATGATGAACTCTATAATGAATTCCTTGAAACTTGCAAAGCTTTTGATAAAAATATGAAAGATAGTATTTTATTGAATCGTGAAAATGAATCTCTTATTAAAGAATATCCAAAGCTTTCCAAAAAGGTAATTGTTTTAGAAAAGAGAAAGGTTAATTTCTTGCTAAGAGTGTGATCACTCCACTAAATTGGCAAAAGATATTGAAAAGTCACTTTCTAAAGCCCTCTCTCATGCCAAAACTCTTACAAAAGAGAAGGGGGAATTATAAAGGAAATTAGAAGCCTCTCTTTTGCAAATCAAAAATAACAAAAAAGGTTTTGAAAATAAGTGTGTCATGTTTGTGAAAGAAAATTCTTCACTTAAAGCACAAGTTCATGATCTCACCATGGCCATTAAAAAATTTGGAATAGGCCAAAAATCACTAAAATGATTTTAGGGTACCAGCGCCATGGTTTTGGAAAATTTGGGCTCGGATATCGAGGAGAGGGCTACCACCCGGCGTTAGCCACTAACGCCGGCGCTAGCACCTCCTACCAGAAACCTGATTTTTCTTTTTCAAAATGCTTTCCTTCTGTAAATCCAATTTATTCCAGCAAGAAAATTTTCCAGAAAAGGGTCTCAACCCCCTTTATTTTGTGTGCAAACTGCTATCGGTTAGGTCACACATCTAGTTCTTGCAGGAAAATAAAACAAAATGCCATAAAGCAAATTTGGGTACCTAAGGCTTCCACTTATTCTATGGGTGGTACCATTTGGGTATCCGGATCTTTACTCTCATCTTCTTTCTAGATGTGCAGGCAGGTTAAGGACAATGAAGATGTGTGGTACTTAGATTCAGGATGCTCCAAGCACATGACAGGCAATAAAGCTAAGTTCCTTAGCCTAGAAAAGAAGAAGGGAGGGATCGTGACGTTTGGCGATAATGGAAAAGGAAGGATCATGGGAATTGGTACAGTTGGTAACAAATCCTTTACTATATCTAATGTTCTTTATGTGAAAGGATTAAAACATAATTTAATTTCTATTAGCCAATTACGTGATAAAGGATTAGATGTGTTATTTGAATCTTCCACTAACTTATGCAAAATATCTAATCCTACTACAAAAGATATTTTACTAACTGCACCAAGAATACATAATGTGTATATAGTTTCTTTTCATGATCTTTCTAAATCATCTATAAAATGTTTTATCACTAAAAATGATGAGTTAGAACGTTGGCATAGAAGACTAGGGCATGCTGGCACAAAGCTCATTGTAAAACTTGCCAAAAGTAATTTAATTAGAGGATTGCCTAGGTTAAATGGAACTTTACCTTCACTTTGTTCACCGTGTCAAAAAGGTAAATTTTCTAGATCCTCTTTCAAAAGTAAAAAATTCATTTCACTACAAGACCCTTGCAAATAATTCATATGGATCTTTTTGGTCCCGTTAGCACTCCAAGTCTTGGTGGTAGATTATATACATATGTCTTAATAGATGATTTTTCAAGATTTTGTTGGACATTATTTCTCTCTTCCAAATCCGATGCATTTTGTGAATTTGCAAAATTATGTACTCTTATTCAAAATGAAAGTGACTTAAAAATTAAATGCATTAGCTCGGATCATGGAGGACAATTTGAAAATGAAAAATTTACATCCTTTTGTGATATGTTAGGCATTAAACATGAGTTCTCTGCTACACGCACACCACAACAAAATGGTGTTGTAGAAAGAAAGAATAGGACACTTCAAGAACTTGCACGCACTATGTTATGTGAATATAAATTACCTAAGTCCTTTTGGGCCGAAGCCGTAAATACATCATGTTATGTTATGAATAGAATCATGCTTCGCCCATCTCTTAATCTCACACCATATGAACTCTACTTTCAAAAGAAGCCTAATGTATCTTATTTCAAAGTCTTTGGTTGTAAATGTTTTATTTTGAATACAAAAGATAATTTGGGAAAGTTTGATGAAAAATGTGATGAAGGAACTTTTCTTGGGTACTCTTCAACTAGTAAAGCTTATAGAATTTTTAATAAAAGAACTAGTAGAGTTGAAGAGTCAATAAATGTAAAATTTGATGAGTTTGTTCCTTGTGTAGAAAAACTTTCCGCAGGCAACGAGGATGATCTATTACCACCTTTGGAGCATGGTGACAAAGAACCTTCCAAAGAAGAAGAAGAGGAGGCCAAGAAAGATGAATATGTACCTCCAAGTACCTTAAAATTCACAAAGGTTCATCCACAGGAATTGATAATTGGTGAACCATCCATCGGGGTAAGAACTCGCTCTTCTCTTCATGAATCTTTTTCAAATATTTGTTTTGTTTCCGAAATAGAACCAAAAACCGTTTCTACTACTTTAAATGATGAATTTTGGTTTTTGGCTATGAATGAAGAGTTAGAACAATTTGAGCGACATAATGTTTGGAAATTAGTTGAAAGGCCATCTAATCACATAGTTGTAGGTGTAAAATAGATTCTTAAAAATAAATTAGATGGTGAGTCAAGAATCTCTAAAAATAAAGCACGATTAGTAGCACGTGGATATTCTCAAATCGAGGGGATAGATTTTGATGAATCTTTTGCACCCGTTGCTAGATTAGAGTCTATAAGAATTTATCTAACATTTGCAAGCTTTAAAAGAATAAAACTATTTCAAATGGATGTGAAAAGTGCTTTTCTAAACAGGTTTGTAAAAGAAGAAGTTTATGTTGAACAACACCCCGGTTTTATTAATGAAAAATTTCCCAATCATGTTTATAAACTAGAGAAAGCGCTTTATGGTTTAAAACAAGCGCCACGTGCTTGGTATGAAAGACTTACATCATTTTTATTAAAGCACGGTTATATAATGGGAAGTGCGGATAATACTCTCTTCATTAAGCACAACAATAATTATATAATTATTTTACAAATATATGTTGATGATATTATTTTTGGATCTACTAATGAAGAGATGTGTAAAGAAGTTATTTTAGTGATGAAAAATGAATTTGAAATGAGTCTTGTAGGAGAACTTTCTTATTTCCTTGGTTTTCAAATATCACAAAGAATTGTGGTATCTTCGTATGTCAAACTAAATATGTCCATGATATGCTAAAACATTTTGGATTTGAAAACCTTAAACATGCTTCTACACCAATGAGTGCATCACTAAAATTAGGAAAAGATGAATCAGGAATTTCTATAGATCAAACTTTATATAGAGGTATGATAGGATCTCTACTTTATCTAAGTGCAACTAGACCCGATATTATGTTTGTCGTATGCTTATGTGCTCGATTTCAAGCCAATCCAAAAGAATCTCATTTAAAAGCGGTAAAACGAATTTTTAGATATCTCATTGGGTCATCTAGATTAGGATTATGGTACCCGCACAATAATTCATTTACACTTCACAGCTACTCCGATTCGAACTACGCCGGTTGTTCACTTGATAAAAAAAGCACTAGTGGTACTTGTCATTTTCTAGGACCTTCATTAGTTGCATGGTCTAGTAAGAAACAAAACTCGGTTGCACTCTCCACCACGGAGGCCGAATACATTGCATTAGGGAGTTGTTGTGCACAAGCTCTATGGATGGGCCAAACTTTAGAGGACTTTGGTTTTCATCTAAAACTCATTGAATGAAAATGTGACAACAAAAGTGCCATTGATCTCACAAATAATCCGGTACACCACTCTAGATCCAAACATATAGATGTGCGTCATCATTTCATAAGGGATCGCATTAAAAAGGAAAATGTTAGAATTAGTTTCATTGGCACGGACTCTCAACTTGCTGATATATTCACTAAACCTCTTCCCGTTGCAAGGTTTCAAATGTTAAGGTTGGAATTAGGAGTCTTAGACATCTTAGGATGAATAACATGTAAAACGCTAATGTTTTATGCAATTTGAGCAATCAAGACATCTCTAAAAATTACAAAACTTCTGCATAAGACTACTCTTAAGACCCCTAATCAACATCAAAAAAATCAGATTTTTAAAATTCTTAAAATCGTGTCCAGTTTCCAGTGCAAGTGTTAGCGCCGGCGCTAGCGTGGGTATCTGATTTTTCTGGGTTTTATAATTTCTAAAAATCTATAAAAATATTTAGTTCATATGTACTACTTAGTTTTTGTGTTTCTAACCTTTGTTATTTTGTTTTTATCCATATTATGAAA
The DNA here is from genome assembly GCA_033032865.1 of Dactylorhiza incarnata. NCBI lineage: Eukaryota > Viridiplantae > Streptophyta > Magnoliopsida > Asparagales > Orchidaceae > Dactylorhiza > Dactylorhiza incarnata. The sequence continues at coordinate 8,154,898 of JAWHQI010000009.1, read as the reverse complement.
AATCAACTACAAAACTTCAAAATTCAAAAATACAAAAATATGTTTTTGTGGTTTTTTGTTTTTCTTTCATTAAAACTTTTCAAAACAAAAAAACTGTATGATCTTTATTGCTAATGTCAAGCATGAATGAATTCTATTATTTAGAATTATTTATAATGTTAAAATTTATTCCATGAAATTACTATGAATATTGTTTTGTTTATCATGCTTTGATATATCTATTTAAAGTGCATCAATTGTATTGAAAAATATGTGTAGAACCAAGCTTAGCATGCCTCTAAGTATGAGTAAATGTTTTATGATTGATAATGATACATTTCACTCACTTATTTTGGTAATCAACATGTGTGTTTAAATCTAAAAATGCTTGCTTGTGTGTTGTAATTGTACAATGAATTAAAACTTGCATAAGTTTATTACCTACACTACATTTGAATTGCACTTATGAAATTTAGAAAAATGGTTAAGTCAAAATTTTTTGGTTTGCAAAACAAGTGTATTTAGAGAATGTTGTCTCACAAATATGAACAAAAAAATTATATATGTAGACAACTATAACTCCACCAAGCACTACTTGAATCTCCTGATAAGTCTTCATAAGCATTGTGAGGTTGAGCACCTTGGAATGAATAGTAAAGTGTCTTGTGCAACCCGTGATTAATACACCACTTTTTATAAAATAATGTGCATTAAAAGTGTGTGAAAGTTGATATACTTTTGTTTTATTGTGCAATTTACTCTACATATGTCTTGTATTTTATGATTTAAATCAATTGTTAACATTGCTCAAAATACACTTATGTGCACATCATTATCTTTCATAACACTTCTTCTCATGAGTATTGGATTCTAATGCTTTATCTATACTACTCTTTATATAAGAAATGCACTAGATATCCTAGCATGATCTCTACAATGTTTTGATATCTCTTGAACTGAAAATTAAGTAACATTGTAGTATAATCTCTCTTTGATATGTTCATTTCATGCTTGGTATCTTTATGAAAAACTTTGAGATTTCAAGAAGGTTAAAACATCTTTCGATTTTGAACTAAAAATCATATTTTTACTTATGTTTTTCATGCTTACAAAAAGATGTTTCTTATAATCTTCGGCTTGCTTACAACTCTTATCTATTTCTTTGAAATCACTTATATATACTATGTTTAAACTCTTTATCATTTCATATATTACAAAAGCTCGATCATGATTTATAAACTAGCCTAAAGAATGCCTCCTTACTACCCTCACCCCACCTTCTTTTGATAATACCAAAAGGGGGAGATTAATTAAAGAAATCTATATAGGAGAAATATAGAAGATTAAGGGGAGAATAAATCATGTAATCTATCATTTAGGGGGAATAAAACATAAATTGCATTTATGTAGGGGGGCATTAAGATAGGGGGAGTATGCATATCATCTTGCTTATCATATTATATAGTTGCAATATCATCTTGCTTATCATATACTATAAACACTATTGTTGATTTCTTGCTAAGAGGATTTGTTATTATCAAAAGGGGGAGATTATTGGACATGTGTGTCACATCCCTTTGTTTAAGAATAACAAATCCCAAATTGTATTTGATCTTGCTTGTCGTGTGTTTATAGTGCGCAGGAACTATAGGTGCAATACTCCACAGGTAGAAAGCAGCTGAATTCAAACATCTGGAAGAATGCACTACCGCTAGCGTTAGAGCTACCGCCAGGCGCTAGCTCAGGTTCCGTTCGACGAATTTGCCTGCGTTCGACGAAAATTCCGTTCGACGAATATTTCGTTCGACGAAATGTGAAGGCCGTTCGACGAATATTCCTGCGTTCGACAAATTTGTGATCAACAAGCTGCGTTCGACGAACGAGGAGCTCCGTTCAACGAATGTTGATGCGCTCGTCGAATTAATACTCGACAAGTTGCGATCGACGAACGAGAAGCTCCGTTCGACGAACTGAGCCTTCCCTCGATGACATTGCGGCCGACAACTGGGTTCGACGAACTTGAAGTTCCGTTCGACGAAGGATGCATTCGATGAAGGCGCGTTCGACGAATTCTGTTTCGTTCGACGAAATATTGTTCTGTCACGCAGCTGACGGTTTCGCAATCGCACCACATGAAAGCTACCGCCAGCGCTAGCGCTACCGCCTGGCTCTATCTCAAGTTCGTGCACAACGCCATGCCGCCGACGGTTCCGCAACCGCTCCACACGAACGCTACCGCAGGGGCTAGGAGCTAGATCTATAAATTGATGGGCTCTCTCTCGTTTTGAGCTAGTGCTTCCAGAGAGATTACTTGTCCCAAATTTCCAGAGCTGCTACTCTGCCGAAAGTTCATCTCCCACACAAAGCCAAAGAGGATTTCTGGAGAAGGAAGCCACCACGGTGCATCCGAAGAACGATCGCTTCAACCTCGCTTATGCTACAGCGATCCTTCATCCTCACCTTCAGAGATCTCATATAGGGAGATCATTATTGTTATATTTATTTTCATTCCATACTTTTTTGTAACCGTTTAGAGAATTCGCCTTGTGTTGGCGACTAGGTCTGGGTAGGACTTAGGGAGGAATTTTCCTTGTGTTGGCGACTAGTTCTAGGTGATTAGATCTAGGGGGTGCTCGAGGCCATATCTGGTAAGGATTGGATAGAGCGGCTTGAGGCCTTATCCATGGACGGATAGGCTAAAGCCAACCGGTTTGTGGGGATACAAGTCGGTATAGAAAAAGAAAAATTGTATTACTTTATACGCCTCCGATTTCAAGCGATATTGAAATCAATTTATGTAAACACATTTTCTATATAATATAATCATGTCTCTTTATGTGTTTACTTGATTTCTATCATTTGGCATAATTTATAAAATTGCAAATTACAATTGTTTCCTCCTTTAAGTTAAATTGTTATTTCATTCTAAATTACTCAAAACAATTTAGAAAATTAAATAAAATTATAAGAAGAATTTTATTCCCTTATTCACCCCCCCCCCCCCCCTCCCCCGCACCCCTCTAAGGGCGCCAATCGATCCAACAAAAAAGATTCAGTTAAAGTTGGACTTTTCTATGTGATTCCCCATATGGGCACACCATTGCCTCCGCTGCTTAGTTTGTCCTCAAACTAAACTCATACGGGGTGTCCCAGGGTTTGTGGACTTCTTTTCTTCAGATCGAGGATTGCTTTGATACCAGTTTGTAAGACCCCATTTTTTCACTACAAAACCGGGTCCTATGCCCAGAACCGCCACTTTGCGGTGACACCAACACTCGGGAATGTCGCCACTACAAAACACCGATCCTGTCGGCAATATCGATCACAGAAGAAGAAAAGTACAATTGAAGCAAAAGTAAGCTTAAGTCCACATCACATAATATATAGACCATAAAGAAAGATGTCCATAGAAAATAACTGAAATATGAGGTAATTATAAAAAGGGCTCATGCCCAGTACATCATAGCCTCACTACAAAATCTCTTGCAGAAGCAATTCTACTAATAGCACGCACGGGTCCTGAAACTGGTGCTCCTGTGCTAGACTGGCCCACCTCCATCTACACTGGCCTTTGGTGGTGTTACGTCTCCTCAGTCCCCTAAAATGATATGGTCCACCGACCGTTAGTCAAAAAGACTAATCCTCGTTTCCCCCCACCCATCCCCTAGTGGCTCCTAGGCACCGTGCGGAGGATGAAGTGGAGGACGGCAAGGGGTATAAAACAAAGCAGATGACATGTCTTAGCTACAGGAGTATCTACCACTACACATGTGTTTATATGTATATAGAAAATAGTAAGTAAAGCAGGGTAGAGAACAAGTCAAGTAAGTAAAGAGAAGTATAGAACATAAAAGTAACCATTGATTTATAGGAATGCCCATACAAACCTATAGACCAAGGGGTCGTTTAGGAAGGCATTTCATATAAAAAGTCCCATAAACAATTTATACGATATGGGTAGGGGTTGAAATGCAATGCTTATGCTATGACATACATAACTATGCTGGGTAATGTTATGATCACACAAGTGCAACTCACACACTTCGACTCTATGCGCACAGACCTTTAGTTCCCCCTTTTTGGAGCTAGCAAAACTCCCAGGATACTCCCGTAGTGGCAAACATAAGCGTTGGGATGGGCCTCACCCACCTCTAGGTTGGTATTCACACTACCTAACCTAGACCTATCATAGACTTCAATGCAAAGAACACCGCGGAGCGCCTGCGTACTCTTACTGGCTGGACCACCAGACTTTCCTTGGCTAAGTGCAAATCCACACTTACCGAGTCAGCGTTTCGACGTCGATGTGAATGACCGTCAATACCAAAGACCCACCACCATTATGCTCCCCAGGTTAACCTGCCTGTCACCATAACCTTTCGAGCCACCTGCTCACCGGACTAACCCGTCCGTACCTACAACCACCGAGCCTACCGCTTGTAAGGCCTGTAACATCCTGCCAGTACAAATAATATAACAGTAGGGTCGGTCGGAACCTCACGCCATCCTAAACAGAAAAGAACAACAACTACACGAGAGTATAAACAGCGTAAGCGGAAGCATTTGTATTAAACATCTTTTAGAATTGTCCACTATCCCGGGAATGAAACAAATAGAGTTACGGCCTTAAGGCCTTACATTTATCAAATATATAGAAACTCAAAAACATACATCAGCACGCAGGCCGGCAATACATGTAAAGCAGAAAAGAGGCTGTCCTTCAAGGGCCAACACAGTAAAAGGGCCACCGCCTACTATTTCCCGCTAGGCTCACCTGCACCTGCAACCAACATCCAATAAGAGGTAAACGAGGGTCGGCTATGAGCTGACCACAAACCGCGTAACGATCCCACCCCTACCCCCACCCCGGCCATCTAGCTGGATCAGGGGCGTGTGACTGCTAACCTGCAAGCAAATCGTACATGCAACATGTAATAATATAAAGAAAGTGCAAACAACACTATGCAAGGTGAGGTTTCAAGCACAATCAATCTTCTAGGTTGAGCATCAAGTAAAAGGGAACTTAGGTATGCACATGATGTTGGTTGGGTTCACCCGAAGGTTCCCCACAACCGCCTAAGCAACCGCATAAAGCTAACATAACATCAATTCATCACAAACACTCCACACTAAGGGCATAGCCTTAGGTGGGGAAAAAGAGCTTTTGGTCAGTCTAGGTAAGACACCTTCCACGACCTCTCCCATGATCACACGGCTTACATGAGGTATGGACCTCTCACCGATCGGCATGGAAATGGGTTCGGTTCAGCTTTGCTCGTGCTCTAACCGTCGCGATCTATCGCACGACGCGGGCACGGCTTCACCTCGGCCCGTAACGGTTTAGCACATCAAGTGCCCACAAAATTAAGCTACGCATCTAATCCTTTCACGTGGACTTAGACTTCGCAAATAACAACCAAGAAGGAGGTCCAAGACCACTCCTCTTCAAATCTAGTGGCGAAGGTTTGCATTCAACCACCCAGGCAAGGGGCTTTCGTTAGGCTCTAAAAAGGCACCTAAAACTCAAGTCCCGCAACATAATAGAAGATCCCACGGAGACATTCTCCGGCATGCATTCTAGGCTTAACCTAAATGCAACGTCGCAATCCAAGCATCACCGATCCGGGCTCACGGCCACGAACAGGCTTCACACAAAATGCCTAAATCCGCACGACTACCGGATTTCTAAATGCAATATGCCGGGGAAGGACACAATCGACCCGGAGTTCCGAAGAACTTGAGGAAATCCGACACTTCACCCATTTTGTGAAAGGGATTCCTCATGCAAGCATAGAAAAAGGAATGAGAGGACAAAACACGTCCTAAGACCGGGAGGAAGGATCGTTACCCTTGGAGCTTTCTTCTTCGCCATAGATCTGAGATATCACTCGGATAGAAAGTTTCGCAACGACCTACACTTTCCAGATCTGAAAACAGCTCGTGAATCGGAGCTCTGAAGCTCCGACAATGGCAGAAGATGACTCCTTCTTCCTCGATGTCGTTGTTTTTCCTCGGCTCCCGTCTTTTTCACGTTGGAAAAGAATAAGACTTAAGATAAAGAGGATATATATAAATATATACCCCTCTGGACAACCCTAAGATACCCTAGAAAGAAATCCCAATGCTTGGATTTAAAGCCCTGGATTTGATGGCCAGATCAAGAAGTCACGGGTTTGCTAAATCGCAAATCGCGGATTCTGTCTCCGTTCGACGAATAGCTTTAAGTCTGCGTTCGACGAATGGCAGTAAAGCTGCGTTCGACGAATGCTAAAAAGCCTGCGTTCGACGAACGTCTAACAAACTTGCGTTCGACGAACGGCTGAAATCCTGCGTTCGATGAACGGCTAACAAGCCTGCATTCGACGAACGGCGGCCTGCGTTCGACGAATGGCTGCTAAGCCTGCGTTCGACGAATGGCTAAACCTTCATTCGACGAACAGCAGGCTGCGTTCGACGAACGGCTGCTAAGCATGCGTTCGACGAACGGCTAAACCTACGTTCGACGAACGGCAGGCTGCGTTCGACGAACGGCTGCTAAGCCTGCGTTCGACGAACGGCTGCCTACGTTCGACGAACGGCGGGCTGTGTTCGACGAACGGCGGCATGAAGGCATTTCTTGCTCCCAAGAACTGGCACTGCCTTCCCTTAAGATTTCTCGAGAAGTAATATTTCAGCATATTAATTCCTCGAGAGCTTAACTTCTGCCTAATTTATTTCTTGAAAAGTAAACTCCTGCCATTTAATTTCTCGAGAAGTTTATTCCTGATAATTTGATTTCTCGAGAAATCAATCCTCTGCTATTTAAATTTTGAGAAGTAAATTCCTGCCCATTTGATTTCTCGAGAAATCAATCCTCTTGGCCTTATGATTTCTCGAGAAATGCATTTCCGGAATTTGGCGTGTTACAAGGCCAAACAAACTAACCACCCATATCAACGGGGTGTGGGTGAGTGTGTTATTGAGTTAATCTTGCAAAACAAATTATTCCTACGGTTTTGGGTTAACCATGGACTTCCCAAGGACTACCCTGCGAGGGGCTCGCAGCGGCACTATGAGCTATGATGGGTTGAACCCCAAAGATCCCTTTCCAAGGAACTTACTCTTATTGGTGTCTATCCTTGACCGGACCACTATTAATGTTACACTTACTAACACTAGGTGTGTTTTACTTCACTCCAAGGGAATGAGGATCTTTCGTCGATCCCAAGCACACTCGTGCCTATTAGTCAACCAGACATCTTACTCCTACTTTCCCTTGGTGACCCCTTCCAAACCCAATCAGTATGGGTGCGCCAACTTCTTTAATTCCCCATATAAGACCTACATTCTTCTCATAATTCAGTTTTTCACTATACACAGACCATTTGAACTACATGAGGTGCATGAGAAGAGGTACTCCAAATAATAATCCAAATGACCCAAGATTATTATTGGGGGTGTTTTATGACATTTTAAGACTATGTTCAGAAATTCATAATTTTCCTAATTTATTTGGCATTTATTATAATTTCCTCAAAATCAAAGAACCTATGACTTTGAACACCAAATATGTTTTTCTGATAAGCGATGACCATAATATAATTTGTACAACTGTATATCATCAAAAATAACAGCCACATATGAATTTCATAAATTTCTAGAAAGGTTTTGAACTTTAATTAAAATATTGATTAATCCATCGCAATCAGGGATTTACAAAGGAAGTACCAAAAATCCTCATTCAAAAATCATTAGAACATTAACAGGTATCTAGAGTGATCAGAAAAGTTCACTGGTTGAGTTTTATAATTTTCCAGATTCATTTGTCTATATAAATTATTCATTTAAATAAACAAATCAAAGGGCACTTTGTGAAGAGAACCATATAAAAACTCTTCTAAAAATTATACTAAAATTAATAGATCATATTCTTTCCCTAAAAAGTTTCATGATTTTCCAGTGAGTATTAGATCCATAATTAATTTTCTTACAACTAGGGCAAATATTAGACTTGTGAACGAAGTACTATATAAATCAATCTAAAATTCACAATAAAATTATCACATACCAATACCACTAACAAAAGTTAACTGCCAAAATTTCAAGAACATTCAATGTAATATACTTATGTAAATTCTTAACATAAGAAAGTGCTCTAATTGATTCTTAAAGAATTCAGAGGGGATAAATGTTCCTAAAATTCCAGATAAATTATCTAGGACATAATACCACCCTATGAACCTCTCTACCAAGTTTAAAGTTAATCTGATGACATATGACCCTATGTCCTTCAATAGGTTCAATATACAACCCTACGGCTTGAACCGGGGTTCTAGGGCACTTCCACCCCAAACCACCCAAAACCACTTGTGGGGGTATTTTATGTGACATCACAAACGTTTTATTAAATTTCTACAGAAACTATTAAAAAGGTTCTCCAAAAATTCCCATTTTTGGCTATGTTGAGGGTAAGGGTAAGTCTAGCATATGCTCCAAATTTCAAAGCATTTAGATGAGTTGTGTAGAGGGGGCACTCAAATTAATCTATGGTCAACCCTATGCACAAGTTACGCCATTTTGAGTGCTCCAGTCAAACCAGTGGGCCAAATCGGCTCAAATATATTTTAAAATAAACTAGACATAAATATCTACAACTTTTGTTTCTGGCCATTTTTCCTGAAACGGCTTCTAAGTGGTTCAAATTTCAGTTTCAAAAACTTGCATTTCTAGGAGAAAATATGATGTTAATTAATCATAAAATTAAAAATCTATCTAAATGGAGGGCATCGGTTCATCTTATCCAATCAGCCAACGACCACGATTGGCCAGTCCTGTACCAACTTGGGAGGTGATTTCCTGGCCACCCAGACCCTCTCTCGGTCGGCCAATGCCACCACCACCTCCATTGAGGTGGAGGCCGACGATGTACGGTGGTTGGCCGGCTGGAGGTGGCCAGAATCGGGGATTTAGGCAAGAAATGTAAAGCTTGAACCCAAGCTTTCATCCATGCCGATTAAAGGCCAATTGGCCTCAAACCTTGCGGCCAATATGATAAGATCTATCCACTAAAAGAGAGGAGGAGGGGAGGACCTGAGTGGTGGCTTGTAGTCGTGCTGATCGCCAGTCCGCCATGGTTGGTCAAGAGCTCTTGGGAGCCAATTCAGGGAAGGGAGGAGGTGAAGCTTGGGATTCCTCCATTAACACCATTCATGGTGAAAATTTCAGCCATCCCCAAACACCAAATTCATCCTCCTTATGAGTTGGAAAACCTCTTAATCTTCTCCTAATTGATAGGGAGAATGAATTCCCATCAATTGGGAGGACTTTTGGCCTCCCTTGGCCATGAATTTCACCACCAAAATGAGTTTCGTCCGCATCCCGTCGGTTGCGCTACTGCCGGATCTAGCGCTAGCGCCTGCGCTAACATTTGGCGGCATACGGTTCATCTTAGCGGTCTGCCGAGACAACTGCTAGCGCCAGCGCAAGTGTCTCGACGACATAGACTCTTCTCGATGGCATAGAGCTCGTCTCGACGGTCCGGCTAAACCACCACTAATGCCAGTGCTAGCTCGACATTCAATACACCCCCTTCTTTCTACAATTGGACAATTGGGGTGTATGAGGGGACCCCTTAATGGATTAGGCATGTTATGGTGGGGTCATGGGTCATGGTGATGCCCTAAAGCCAACCCTAGGCTTGGTAACCTAAAATTACTATCTGTAGACCACTGTGGCCTTCATCCAATTGCCTATGTTCTTATGATCTCTTCGCGCATCCCAGGGTTTTGTCATGCAGTCATGACAAAACCATCTTAGGGGTCTATTTGTTTGGGGGATGTTACATCTATAGCATTGGTCACGGAGAAGAGGTTCTTCATCATACCCGGCTCATGATATACATTCCTCAAGGTGAGTGGACCTCTCTCATTACCTAGAGAAATGACACCCTCCTTCTCGACTACATGAACAGTATCATCAGTTGTAATAATAACATCATTACCTGAGTAAGCTTGCAGAGAACTTGGACGCATCCCCGGTGAGGTGATGACCACACCCTGAGTCCATAATCCAATCATCTTCATAGTTGATGGAATCTAAAGCACAAACACAAGTGCCCGTCATGAAGGAACCTCCACCCCAACTACCTTCTCCATTGGAACCAGCCTCCTCCTTTCCTTCAGCATGCCCTGGCTAAAGATTTATCTATAGTCTCTCTTGAAGTGACTAGGTTTATTGCACCTGAAGCACCTTGGCCCTTCCTTCTTCTTCTCATCATGCTTAGGAGCATAGTTGCTCTCTTGTTGATATGAAGTAGACGAACCATCACCTCCAGGTAACTTCTTCTTCTTGTCCCATTTCTTCTTCTTACAAGAATAAAGAACCTCACTTTCTCCATCGGAGACAGATATACCTGTCATCTGTTTAGCTAAGCTCTCCTGCGAAGCAAGCAAGTTTTCCAGCTCTAGCAACGATGGCCGATTGGCCCAGCCTTGTATGGAAGTAACAAAGGCCACATACACCCTCAACAAGCCGCAGATTATGTGTAACACCCCACCCGTTGCACAGTATATAACAGTAGGTCTGGTCGGGACCCCACACCATATAAAATGAATAAGCCAGAGGGTTACGCAATGAGTTAACCAACCAAAGACATCTCAGAGTTACACATAAGCGGAAGCATACTTTATTAATCTTAAACCAGAACAGATGTCCACAAAACTAAGATGTCCTATTGGCTGGAAGACCTAACGCCGCGTGTTAACTCTTAACGTCAGGTGTTAGTCATCTCGACGAATGACGATACCTCTTCGTCGATAATAGGAGCTTCTCGACGATAAGGTAAAGTCGTCATGACAAATAGCTAGCGCCAGTGTTAAATCTCAATGCCAAGCGCTAGCTCTCTAGACGAATCGTCGAGACTTCTCGACGACAATAAGACCTTTACGACGTCAAGGAAAAATCGTCGAGAATTGACCTAACGCTCGGCGTTAGCACTAATGCCTGACGTTAGCTCCTGCTACCAGAAATCTTCTTTCTTCTGCTGGGGAAATCTGGGGTGTTACAATCCCCCTCCCCTTAAAGAAAGTTCATCCCGAACTTCCAGAAATAAGTGAGAAAATAATAGTACAAAAATTATATAGCTTTTACCTCAACAGAACAATTCGGGGAACTTCTCAAGCATGGTCTGCTCTCTCCCCATAAAAGCTCCTCACGGCCACAATTATCCTAGCGGACTTTGACCACTCTGATCATTTTATTCCGCAATTGCTTGACTTAAGTGTCTTCAATGCGAATGGGCTTGATCTTTGTCTTTAGCCCACCATCAATCGAGATTTGAACATCAACCACAAGCACTTAAGTAGGCTCTTGCACATCCCTCCTCAACACAGATATGTGAAACACATCATGCAAACCACTTAACTTTATTGAAATAGTGAGCCAATAGGCAGCTTCACCAAATGTTCCAGTACCTCAAATGGTCCAAGGTATCTTGGACTCAACTATTTCAAGCGTCGAATCCTTGACACACCCTTGAAAGGTTTGATTTTGAGATAAACCCAATTGCCCATGGCGAAGTCATTGTTCCTGTGTTTGTCATTATAGTACTTTACTTGCCTATCTTGTGCAACCAACAACCTCTCCCGGATTGTTCGAATAGTCGAAGTAGCATCTTCGACTTCATTCCGCTTAAACAACTTAGTCTAGCCCATCGCCGCCCAAGCCAAAGGAGTACGACACTTTCTACCGTAAAGGGCCTCAAAGGGCGCCATTTGTAGACTTGTTTGATAGTTGTTGTTGTTAGCAAACTCAATCATAAAGAGATGGTCCTCCCACCTCTTGTCGAATTCCAAGGCGCACATTCATAGCATATCCTCCAATGTTTTATTGGTCCATTCAGTCTGTGCATCAGTTTGAGGGTGAAAGGCAGTGCTAAACTTCAGTTTAGTACCCAGTAGTTGGTGAATTAGCCTCCAATCATTTGAAGTGAAGCACCCATCTCGGTCACTTACGTTGCTACGGGGCACACCGTGCAATCGTACTATGTTATCAACATACAACCATGCTAACTTTTCCACTGAATCTTCTCACTGGTTCGAAATAAAGTGTGTGACTTTCGTCAATCGGTCCACGATCACCCAAATGGCATCGTTCCCGGGTTACGATCTGACAAACCATGCATGAAATCTATAGAGATATCATCAAACTTCCATTCCAAAATCGGTAAAAACTTAAGGAAACCACCAGGCTTTTTACATTCTGCCTTCACGAGCGCACAAGTGTGACACTTTGCCACGTAAAGGGTTATGTCTTTCTTTAACTCAGCCACCAGAACAACTTTTTCATGTCTTGGTATATTTTTGTGCTCCCGGGTGAATTGAGTACTTAGTAAAGTGTGCCTCATACATCAACTCCTCCCGCAATTTACCAACATTTGGGATTCACAATCGACTATCTTTCCACAAAAGCATGTCTTCAAAGGAAAACTCAGCATTAGACCCATCCACGGTCTCAGCCACATACTGCTTCATGGTTTCATTAATCTCCAATGCAAGTCGAACCCTTTCCGCAAGGTCATATTGCACCTCCTTCCAGTTCAAACATGCGTTGGCACTTGTTCTCCTCTCAACACAAGAGATTTCCAAGGCTTCCAAGTCCCTGATTAGGCGCTCATCATGCATCTGAATCCAGTTCACTTGTGTAGATGCCCTCTGACTCAAAGCATCAGCGACAACATTTCCCTTCCCATTGGTATAATGAATCTTGAAAGTGTAGTCCCCAAGGAACTCCATCCACCTTCGTTGTCGCATATTCATCTTCTTATAATCTAGCAGGTATTTCAGGCTTTTATGGTCCATAAAGATGTCGATCTTCACGCCATATAAATAATGCCGCCAAAGCTTCAAAGCAAATATCATAACAGCTAACTCCAAGTCATGCACCGGATAATTCCTCTCATGCACTTTCAATTGGTGAGAGCCATAAGCAATAACCTGACCATTCTGGAGAAGAACGCAGCCTAAGCTGCTCCCTGACACGTCAATATAGATTTCAAAGCCTTCTGTACCACATGGCGAACAAAGAATTGGCGTCGTGGTCAGACGACTCTTCAACTCTTCAAAAGCTCGTGCGCACTCTAGCGACCAAACAAACTTTTGATCTTTCATAGTTAATGTCGTGAGAAGCAGAGCTATCCTCGAGAAGTTTTATACGAAGCGCCTATAATAGCCGGCAAGTCCTAAGAAACTTTGGACTTCCGCCACTATAGTCAACACAAGCCATTCCCGTATCGCAACTATCTTCACAGGATCCACTACAATGCCCACTCCACTTACCGCATGACCTAGGAATTCCATAGAGAACATCCAAAACTCACATTTAGAGAACTTGGCATACAACTGACTTCTCCTCAGGGTATCAAACACTATGCGCAAGTGAATAGCATGCTCTTCTTTAGACTGAGAGTATACTTGTATATCATCTATAAAGACAGTAACAAACTGGTCCAGACACTCTCGAAACACTCTATTCATCAAATCCATGAATACCGATGGCGCATTCATCAAGCCAAACGACATCACTGTGAACTCAAAGTGCCCATAACGGGTACTAAACACTGTCTTGGGAATGTAATATTCCTTAATCTGCAACTGGTAATAGCCAGACTTCAAATCCAGCTTTGAGTACACAGTCAATCCAACCAGTTGATCGAACAAGTCATCGATTCGAGAAATCAGATACTTATTCTTTTCTGCCAGTTTGTTCAGTTCGCGGTAGTCTATACAAAGATGCAAGTTTCCATCCTTCTTCTTCACAAAGAGGACCGGTGCACTCCAAGGGGGATGAACTTGGGCATATAAATACTTGCTCTAGTAACTCCTGCAACTGAACTTTCAAGTCTGTCATCTCTTTTGGTACATTTCGGTACGGTGAGCGCGCCACAGGTTTGGCACCTGGCAACAACTCAATAGTGAAGTCAATCTCTCGCTGAGGTGGAGCCCCAAGAAGATCTTAAGGAAACAAATCAATATACTCTGATACTATTGGGACATCACACAAATAGGGCTTTTGCTCAGATGTCTCCAACAGCGTGAAGAACAACTCCGCGCCTTTCCAAACCGCCATGACTACTTGGAGAGCAGACATCAACATTTTGCTCGATCCTCGCATACCAGAAAACGTAGTTTCGCGTTCAGTATTTTTCCCTAGTGTGACCTCTTTCAAATTGCAATCAATGCAAGCACACTATTTCACAATACAGTCCATGCCAAAAATACATCAAACTCAGATATCAGGAGCATTGATGCTTCCAAGTCAAACTTCTGACTTCCTATCTGCACCTGAACACAACAAACTCTGTCTGCATGCATTCGACACTCGTTTGGTATCACAACATCCAACCTATCCTTTGTCATGAAAAAAGGCACTCCAATACGCAGTATGAAGTCCTCAGACAGAAAGGAGTGTGATGCCCCAGTGTCAAATAAGGATCGCACCCGATAGTTCCGAATTAGGATAAAGCCTAATACAAACAGGGTATACAAGCAATTGCTCACAAGACATTAAGTACATAAGGCAATAAATGATATATACTAAACCATACTTTTCACAGTGTCACTATGCTTAATGGACTCTTGCTGGCCAAGATTATATACATGCGGTTGAGCTAGAGTGTAGTGGGATGCAGACGACTGCGCAGCTTTTCCTTTCTCCGTATAAGTCGCCCCCGCATGTTTATCTAATTTCCGGGGACCGCTGCGACACTCTCAGGCTATGTTTCCCGGCTTGCCGCAAGTGTAGAAAATCACCAGACCTCGCCCAGTCGTCTACCTTGAAGCAGAAGAGGAAGCCAATTCTGAAAACCTGGACTTCTTTCTGTATCGTCGGGAACCAGACTTTGCAGAGCTTGGTACTTTGAACTCCATCTTTGTAACAGCTCGGTCCTTGTTAGCATGGACCCTCTTCATATCTTTCTTAAGGGATCTGGCGGTATTCACCAACGTCAGAAAGCCTTGCATTATCGGGCCTGATAGAAGCAGCTGTAAATCATTGTGCAAGCCTTCATAGAATCTGTTGGACCTTCACTCTTCATCATCAAAGGAAGAGCCCGCACACCTTCCAAGTTGCGAAAACTCATGGAGGTACTCATCCACCATCCTAACCCCTTGAATTAACCTTTGAAATTGGTTCTCCATTTCTGTGCGTTGAGCAGAAGGGGGATGCCGCGCCAAGAACACTCTCGATAACTCTTCGATCGAGATGTCTGTCAGTTTCCTGTCGGCATACTGATGCACTTCCAACTCTTCCCACTACAACCTATCCTCTCCATCCAACAGAAAAGTGGCTAGGGTCACCTTTTGCCTTTCCTCCGCCTCTGAAGCAGTTAGGGTTCTCTTTACCCGAGACAGCCAATCTTATGTCTGAGTTGACATTCCTACCCCCTCAAATGTTGGAGAATGGAAGCTCGGAAAATGTTTCAGATGGTGGTTTATCACTCGTGTTGCCTCAATTGGAATTGCAGGAACTGGTCTCTCCACAACGGGCTCAATTGCGGCAACCAGCATCAGGGCCACCCCAAGGGTTGGAGGTTGTATAGGCCTTCCTGGTTGTGCATTTATCATGGCAAACACAACTTCAGCTACCAACCTTATTATTTCAGCAAAAGGGGGAGGTGTAGGCACCTCAGCAGATGTACTACTCTTAGTAGTGTGTCAGGGTTTGGATTTCCCCGCACCACTTCTAGTCACCTATAATGATGACGGACACAATTTAGTGACTAATGGCATATCAAACTAGCAAGCAAGGAACACAGGTTCCACAATCATGCTACGAACATGTATATAATGCATTCCGAAGTGGACATTCTGGTTATTTAAATTGCGACGCACACACATGCTCACCACCCCTTAAAAGAATTCGACCAAGAATTCATAGGGAAGGGATCGAGGCCCATAGCTGATACCAAATTGTAACACCCCACCCATTGCACAGTATATAATAGTAGTTCCGTCCGGGACCCCATGTCATATAAAGTGAACAAGCCAGATGGTTACGCAATGAGTTAACCAACCAAAGACAACTCAGAGTTATACATAAGCGGAAACATAATTTATTAATCTTAAATTAGAACAAATGTCCACAACACTAAGTAGGAATGTCTGATATTTATACATAAGAGAGTTTGGCACTACGACCATACATAACAAAGTGTTTATCTTATTACATGGTTTACAAGTATCGGCACGCAGGTCGACAATACATGAAACAAAATACTCAAAAAGGCCTTTGAGGGCCAGCTAACAAAAGAGCTCCATCTAGCTACTTTCCGATAGGATCGCCAGGACTTGTATAACCAAAATCCACCAAGTAGTGGGAAAATTGGTAACCGGTCAGCTTTAGCTGACCAAGACTTATAACAGCTCCACCCCATTCCCGGGATGGTGGTACTCCTTCCCTGCAAGCAAGCATTAGCAGCATATATATTTCACAAGTGTGTCGAAGCACTGCATATATACAATCATCACAAATGTCGGCACGCATGGCCACACGTCTCGTC
Organism: Dactylorhiza incarnata; assembly: GCA_033032865.1. Taxonomy (NCBI): domain Eukaryota; kingdom Viridiplantae; phylum Streptophyta; class Magnoliopsida; order Asparagales; family Orchidaceae; genus Dactylorhiza; species Dactylorhiza incarnata. The sequence goes on along the minus strand of JAWHQI010000009.1, from coordinate 8,138,385 downwards.
CTCACATGGCACACTTTCATTGTACTCCCCGAGTCCACTTCCATCCTCAGTTAAACAATTATATGACAATTGAGCAAAGCTGTACAAGCCTATGCTTTCTGGCAATCCTTTCCATAAGATAGTGCACCAAGGGGTGACCTCTTCACCGACCACTATGGACGGGTTCAGATCCACCTTGCCCGGCTCAATCATCGCGGACAACCAGCACGATACGGGTACAATTTCACCTCAGCCTAATAACGAGACAACTACATTGGGTCATCAGCATAGCCTCAGAGGCAATTCCAATCAACCATGCGACATTGAGTGTCACTTACACTAATGCTAGCGTTAGCACTAACGCCGCGCATTAGATAACAGAACACGATTCTGTCCTCTTTTTCGGGTATTTTCTAGAGATTGCCTCCAGAACTCCCTACAGCACATTACAGCACCCAGAACCTGAAAATAAGCATACATACTCAGAGTCTTCTCCGGAACGCAATAAAGTAATATCAACATCACCAATCCAGACCAACCTGTCCAGATGGGCTTCACACAGTATGTATATGTCTGTACAGTGATCCAGACTCTGTATGCAATTTCTACGGGGATATACCATATCAACCCGTCGGAAGAAACCTATCCACTAATTAGTGGAAATCTTCCTGATATTATGCAAATCAAAGGAATAGTGTGTCCAAAGATTCAGGAGGAGAATCGTAACCCTTGATGATCTCTTTGGCGCCATGATTGTGAAAGCAATCCTGATGGAGAGGTTCACAGCACGCTCTCCTACACATATCCGAACTCATTGCATCGAACGGCTAGCCAAAAGGGGTCCTCTTCTTCCTTCCCTCTTCTTTCTGCCTTTGGAGAGAGAGAATCCAAGTAAAAATAAGAAGAGAATTCCACATTTGTTGCCTTATATAAATAAAGAGCTACAGTTGACGTTAACTTCTTAATGCCAAGCGTTAGCCCAAAGGCGGTACAGCCGATCTTATCCAGAACCGCTTACTCATATTAACTGGAAGACCTAATGCCGCGAGTTAACTATTAACGCCAGGCGTTAGTCATCTCAATGAATGACGATACCTCTTCGTCGATAATAGGAGCTTCACGATGATAAGTTTAATTCATCATGACAAACAGCTAGCGCCAGCGTTAAATCATAACGCCAAGTGTTAGCTCTCTAGATGAATCGTCGAGACTTCTCGACGACAATAAGACCTTTACGATGACAAGGGAAAATCATCGAATATTGACCTAATGCTCGACATTAGCACTGATGAGTACTTTTTGCACTCATCTTTTAGTATAATTTTGATGTAATTTTAATATGAATTTATATCAATTATTTGTTTTATCTTATAATAATCATTCCTTTTTATTTCTGTCACTAATATAAGTTTAGTTTATGTTTTGCAGGTTTTCTGGGCACTTTGAGCAAAAATATCAAGTACACGCCCAAGGTCACGGGCGTGACCAAGGGCGTGTCAGCCTAAGATGTGTTCCAGACCTGCTGCCGCTACTTCGGGCCCATTCTGTGAAGATTCGCCAAGTACACGCCCCAGGTCACGGGCGTGACCAAGGGCGTGACATCCAAGTCACGGTCGGGACCACGCCATCAGCATCCAGATCGAGCCGCCGCGTCATTTAAAGTTACACGCCCTCGGTCACGGGCGTGACCGAGGGCGTGACCTCCAGTCACGGGCGTGACTCGCCCCGCACTTCTTCCCGCCAGAGTTTCCCGCCAGCAGCACTATTTCAAGATTACACGCCCCAGGTCACGGGTGTGACCTAGGGCGTGACGCGTCCAAAACGCCTGCATTGAAGCCAGAACGCGCCCTCTCCGCACCAGCATCGATCACGCCCCCTACACGCCCTTGGTCACGGGCGTGACCAAGGGCGTGTAACCTCATTTTTTCAGCTATATAAAGCCATCTTTTCCAGATGTTTAAAAACCAGTTTTTTAGGATTAGATACTTCGTTTCATGTTTATTTTTCATGTTTTAGTAGTCTTGTAATCCTTCTTCTTGCAAATTGTATTTTCATTTCAATAGTCGCAATTCTCAATTTCATAGCTTGTACTCTCTTTTGTAATTTAATAAATTAGATCTTTTCTTCTCTCATTCCCTCTCTCTTTTATGATACGCTCTTTTATTTATTTTGATTCCCCAATCTCCATGAGTACCTAAAATCTCTATTGGTACTCGATCGAGATGATCCAAGGAATAATATTGGTTTTGAAGTAATTTAGAATTGCTCTTTCTCTTTTCTAAAAACGCTTAAGATTTATCCTTGATTTTAATGAAATGAGATTATACTTTCTAGTTTATAATTCTCGTTCTTGTTTTCGTTCTTTAGTTAGCCGAACAAGCTCGTAAGGCGAATCGATCATTCAAGGATAAAAAGAGTAGAATGCAATCCTCGAGAGAGGACGACGTTACCCTTCCGGATTGGAGTAAAAGCCAATAGCGGGATTCACTTCGATAAGGCGAGTTTTAGGGGTTTCGATTCTAGAACGAGAGTTCGATTGATCAACCTAAACTCAGGTGAGCGCATCCTCGAGAGAGGTGCGTTCATAATTCGGGAATCTCCACGGTCAAGGCTATTTTATTAAGAGAATGCGCTTTTATTCTTCGTTCTTATTTTATCTCCAAGGTGATTCAAAGATCGAGTGCTGACCTTTTTACTCGTCATTTAATTTAATCTTATTTTTATTTTCCGTTTGCAAAATCACTCCCAAGTTCTATTTGATAAAATAATAGAGATTTTCTTGAAGTAAGAGTACTCAACCGCCCCGAGTCTAATACGACCTTGGTTTTATAACCTATACTACATTCGATACGGTACACTTGCCGTTATCGGTTGCGGATATAATTTTTGCGCATCAAGCACTAACGCCTGGCGTTAGCTCCTGCTACCAGAAATCTTCTTTCTTCTACTGGGGAAATCTGGGGTGTTACATTATGTACCTCTTCAGCCTTGCTTTTGAGATAGGCTCTTCCGGGTCGAATGTCGATATCTCAGCACAATGGTTCTTCATCTTCAGGAAGAAGGATGAGATAGACAAGTCTCCTTAAGTTGCTATCGCCAACTCATTCTCAAGAAATTGTTGTCGCGCTACATTCTTCTTATTGAACAAGCCATCCAAAGCTGTCCAAATCTCCGCAGCTGACCGACATCCAATGATGTGGTCAATGAGCTAAGGAATGATAACACACTTGAGAGTGAACTCCGCCTTAGCATTTGTTCTCTTCCAAGTCTTCACCTGCTCAGCATTCCCTTTAGCAACAACCACTGGTTGTCTCACTTCTCCACCGACTACCTTCCATAAATCCTCGCCAAGAAGATAGCTCTCTATAACACTCCCGAATTTCCAATAATTTGATTAAATAGTAATTTTGGCGTAATAATTATGTGAGGGCGTTACATTAGCATGTAGTTAACGGTGCTTGCCTTAGTGAAGAGTTCTTGGAGAGAAGGAAATTTAAAATAATTAATGTGAGCGAATTTGTCATATTTTATGTCATAAATTAGGTGAATTAAATTGTAGCTCGCAACTGACTCGTTGAACTTTAATTTCGAATTCACCGTTGGTTTTGGAAGACCGGTATTTGCCATCGATGCGATTTTCGTAAAAATCTGAGTTAGTCTTGTCCAAATCGTAATTTTAAGCCTAAAACTTGTATAAATTAATATTAAATAAAATTTTCTAAACCCTAGCATAAAAAGGACCTTTATTAGAAATTAGGATTTATCCCTTCTTCTTTGTTTCCGCCGATTAGAGTCATCGCGCGATTTTAGAGAGGATTGGCATTCTACTGGGAGCTTTGGGTGGTCGCTGCATGAGTTTTAGTGGACGAAATCTTCAACGAAGGGTAGATTTGGAAAGCCCTTGTCGAGACCTTCGCGTGCGCGGTAAGTATTTTCAGTTTTGTGGACTTTTGGTGTTGGGGTGGTTGGCCCTAAACCTAGTTTTTCGTCCTAATCTTTCAGAAATTATTTGTGGGAGTACTCTTTTGGCCGATCTTTGGACGTGGAGTGCCTGAGAGGCCTGTTTCAAGGAGGTTTGAGGCAAGTGATGGACTAAACCCCCTTTCCATTCTCTTTCCCCTTTACCATACTATTTTATTTAGATAGTTGTGCGTTGAAAGTTTTAGTTATTTTGAACAAAATTAGTTTAGTATTCTAGCAGAATTCGTCGAATAGGTAAGTTGAATTCGTCGAGTGCTTTCGACGAATTCGTCGAGTGATTGGGAAGAAATTGTCCGTTGAGTTAGTCTTCTAGTTAATTTGAGTTCGTCGATTAGTCTAAGGGAATTCATCGAATAATTGCGACGAATTCGTCGAGTAATAATAAAATTCGTCGAGTGTTCTCGAAATTCGTCGAGTGTATCCGTCTAATCCATCAAGTGAGTTAAGATAGAAATTCGTTGAGTAGTAGACCAAAATTTGTCGAGTAGTCTAAGCAAATTCTTCGAGTATTTTCGATGAATTCGTCGAGTATTCATAGGATTCGTCGAGTCATTTCGGATAATTCGTCGAGTATTCTTAAGATTTGTCGAGTGCTTTTGAAAAATCTGTTGTGAGGTTGTACTTGGAGTTCTACGGGGTTTCCCTATAGTGCCGGATTTAGTTAAGATATTATGAATTTCTAACACCCAGTTGGATGTTTTTGGACTGTTGGTTGTGTGGGCGTAACCACCATCAGAGTGCCTGTTCTTCTTCCTTGGATGTGTAGACTATTGGTTGTGTGGGTGTATCCACCTCCACAGTGCTATTGTCCCTTGGATGTTTTTGTCTGATGGTTCGTGTTGGAAAGATAGCCACCGCCTTAGTACCATTTTATGACTGGGATAAATATTTCACTTCTTGAGCTACTCCGTCGCTTATCTTTACTTTTAAAATGTTAAAGTTTAATCTTGACTAAACTCCGTGCAAGTCTTCCCCTGTCTGGAAACTAATGTTCTTTACTTATTTGGTGTCGTTTCGTAGCTACCTTATTTTCTGGTGGGTTGATAACCCTTTTTGAAAATGTTAAGTTCTCCTTTTTACCTTTTTGTTTAATTGCCTTTGTGCTGAGGCATTCTTTTACTTTGAATTCCTCAGGTTTGGACCAGTAGCGGTTGATCAGAGCAAGTCCGGATCTTGCAGCCTTTGTAGCTTTTTTTTTCTTTCCCTCTTTTGAGAGGTAGTTGTTGATTTTTTTCTGACTTTGGTCATTACTATGGGTTCGTGTCAGTTTGTTGACGCCCACAGCGTGATCTTCTTTTTGTGCTAGACTGTAATTGCCACTTATGCTACAACTGTTAAATTATCGTTGGTACAAATGCTCTCTGGGAAGGATTCTTTTTGCTAGGTTGCATAGTAGATACTTTAATATAAATGCAGTTGCATATTTTCTCATACATTACATCTTTTCAAACTAATATCACCCTATTTTGAAACTCCTAAAAGTTCACTTTTACTTATACTAAATTTATAAAAATGCATATCGTTTAAAATGTTGATTGAGTTTTCATGCTCAAGTAGGATAAATTAAATCAAATGTTATATTTTCCGCTTCGTACATCTATACTTTCATGTTGTGGACTAGTTGATCCACTAAGCCGAGGGACACGGTGTTTGGAAGCCTCAAACATTAATTATTGTTTTAAAGTCAAAGTTTGTCTTTTAAAAAGAGATGTGTAAAGATAGAGCTGCCTGAGCGTCTGCAGTTATTCCTGGCAGGACGTGGCATCATAACGCGTGTTTTATCTCACTCTGATGATATATTTATATATTGAGAAAATGCGGGTTGTGATAGTTGGTATCAGAGCTAGGTTGTGGTGGTTGTTGGACAGGTTAGTCGAGCAGCGATCTGTTTCTGAATTTTGTTTCATTGCATACACACACTGAAGGATCATCAATATATCTTGGATGAAGCATGAACACAACACTCATAAGCATGACATAAGTATACAGGGTATATTATATAGTATGGGATGCATAATATGTGTTTGTATATGGATCCTCATAGGTTTGGCAACATGTGACTGTTATGTAGTATGGGATGCATAACATCAACCACATGGATGCCCATTAGATTTTTGCTTTTTGTTATATGCGTTATTATGTAGTATGAGATGCATAATATTTCATGTGTATGTCGCTCATGACATGCATTAAGGCTTTTATTAGAGTGTATAGCACTGCATGCACCTCATAACATCGCATAAGCACCTGTGCCAAGCTAAAGATTTATATGATTACACTCGTACACCCATAATTTGAAATGAAGATTTAATCATACATACATGTGTATGGAATGCACAATAGTCAGAGGATGACAATATATCATCCTAGATTAAATCATAACATCATTCATATAAAATCCCAGAGCAAGGTTGAAGCAAGAGTAAGTGTTTACACATGTTTGGTTTGTCTTGAGTTAAGTAATTTTAGCTTTTAGTTAAGTCTTGATAGGACGCTCGTTCGTATTCATAGGCGATGGCTCTGAAGCGTCAATCGTTGAGGTCAGCTCCCCAGTCTGAGGGTGAGTCTTTAGGTGCGCATAATGAGGCGATGATTGAGGAGTTGTGTTAGAGCAATGAGACTCTGTCGAGGTAGATGGTCGCGATGCAAGCACAGATGTAGGCGTTGTTGACTGTCCACCTTAGGGCAGCAGCCTGCGGTGGATCAGACTGTTCCTATCCCTCATGCTCCCCTTGTGCCTCTTGTTCTATTGCCGCCTAAGATGAACATCATTTTGCATTTTTATCATTTAGGACCCCGACCTATGATAGGAGGGCTGATTTCATGGCGTTGGATGACTGGATTATAGCTATTAAGGAAATGTTCTCATATTCAAAAATTTCAGCGGGCCAAAAGGTTATGGTCACTGCTTATCAGTTGAAGGGCCTCACTAAAGGCTGGTGGATCAGGGAAAAGGAAATTCTCACGAACGGTTGCTCGTGGGAAAGGTTTAAGGGATTGCTGCTGAAGCAATTCTTGTCGTCATTTGAATAAGACAATTTGATGAACAACTTTCTGCATTTGAAGCAAAGGCAACTCACGGTTGGTGAGTATGAGATCGAGTTCAGCAAGTTGAGCAGGTTTGCTCTGGAGTTGGTATCCATAGAGGAATGCAGAGTAAAGCATTTTTTGGGCGATCTTCGTAGTGACATCCAACAGTTAGCCAACACATACCGATCTGAGAGTTATTCAGAAGCGGTGGAAGCTGCCTTGAAGGTTGAGGCCATCGAAAATGCCAAGAATCGTGGCATGTTGTTGAAAAAGGAAAAGAGAAAGGCCGAAGATAGTGGAAGCCCTTGGGCATCAGTCACTACTCCAAAGAAAGGAGGCAAGGAAGCGTGTGGTTTTTGTGGACGTCCAGGCCACCCATTCGAGAAGTGTTTCATGAGGTTGGGTGCTCAGAAGCATCCCCAGGTGCTTGCGATTCAATGCACACCCAAGAATGAGCTTACTAGTGCCTTGTGTAAGCGTAAGTGGCACGATGTTGCCCATTGTTGGTCAAAGGATAAGACGTATTTTCAGTGTGGACAAAAAATGCATATGAAGTCTAAGTGCCTACAGACCCAGCCTGCGATGTAGCCGGTCCCAAATCAGGCCTTGCCGCCACCACAGCTGCAGCTACTAGAGCGGGGAAAAGGTCATATAAATGTCATAACCAAGGAAGAAGCTCAGTGTTCCACCCAAGTGATATCAGGTTAAATTCTGACATAGTTGTTACCTTGTGTTTGCGAGTTTTATTCTGATTGTATTAGTTATGCATGCAATTTTATAGGCGAGTTTAAGGTAAAGAATCGTTGGGCGCGCATTCTTTTCGATTCGGGTGCCACACATTCTTTTGTGGCTAGGAAGTTCAAAGACCGTCATCGTTGGACTATCGACCAAGTTGGCGATCCGCTTTGCGTTAAGTTTACAACTGGTGATGCAGTGGTGTCGAATCAGAGCATACAAAATTGCTCTATCCTTTTAGGAGGATTCCTAGCGTATGCCAATCTGAAGGTGCTAGATTTGGAAGACTTCAATGTGATTTTTGGTATGGATTGGTTGTCCAGGTATGATGTTGTCATCCAGTGCAAGGTTAAGCATTTTGATTCCTTGATGGACAATGGACAACCCATGAGCGTGTATGGTTTTTCGCGTTAGGACTTCCCAATCGTATTTGCATTATGTGCTTGAAACCTTTTAGAATTCGATGGTATTGCTTATCTTGTTTCTATTTTGGAAGTTTCTCGTGTTTTGCCGCTTGTCGAGGACATTTTGTGGTGTGAGAATTCTCTGACATTTTTCCCGTTAGTCTTCCTTTTCTCCCTTCTGAGTGAGAGGTAGAGTTCGTTATAGACCTTGAGCCTGGTACTCGCCCTATTGCAAAAGCACCCTACCGTATGGTTCTGCGTGAGTTGGAAGAACGGCGAACTTAGATGAATTGCTACAGTGGTGCCTTGGGGTGCTCCAGTCCTTTTTGTAAAGAAAAAAGATGGTTCGATGAGATTATGCATAGATTATAGAGAGCTGAATAAGGTGACCATCAAGAATAGATATCTGTTGCCTAGGATTGATGATTTGTTTGACCAATTGCGGGTAGTTTTGTGTTCTCAAAGATTGATCATCGTGCGGGCTACAATAAGTTGAGGATCCATAAGTCTGATGTTCCGTGAACTGCTTTTTGTTCCCGTTATGGGCATTTTGAGTTCCTGGTGATGTCTTTTGGATTTACGAATGCACCCTCTGCTTTTATGGACATGATGAATAGGGTATTCAAGGATCTTTCTAGACCATTTTTGTGGTTGTCTTCATAGATGACATTCTGGTATATTCTAGGAGTGTTGAGGAGCATGCTTTGCATTTATGCATGGTGCTGTCGGCCTTAAGGGAGAACAAGTTGTATGCAATGTTGAGTACGTATGAGTTTTGGCTTTCTCAAGTGTATTTCCTGGGTCATATTGTGTGTAAGGATGGAATTTCTCTGGACTCAGCAAAGATAGATGTTGTTCTGGATTGGAAGAGGCCTACAACGTATAAGGAGATAAGGAGTTTCTTAGGGTTAGTGAGTTACTATAAAAGATTCGTGCAAGGATTTTCAGTGTTGTCAGTGCCTTTGACTAAGCTTACGTAGAAAAGCGCAGCTTTTATTTGGAGCGATGATTCCCATGTAGGACTCGGATGCGTCCTGATGCAAGAAGGAAAAGTGATCGCGTATGGATCAAGGCAACTGAAAGTTCATGAAAGGAATTACCCTACACATGACTTGGAGTTCACAGCAGTCATTTATGCTTTGAAGGAGTGGAGGCACCTTTTGTCGGAGTGTCATGCATGATTTATACGGATCATAAGAGCTTGAAGTATGGCTTCAATCAGAAGGAGCTGAATTTGCGCCAGCGTAGATGGATGAAGTATGTTGCGGACTATGAGGTTGATATCCTTTATCATCGAGGTAAGGCTAATGTGGTGGCCGATACCTTGAGTAGAAAGACCGCGCATGTCTTCAACCTTTATGTGCAGTCCTTGGTGGAGGAGTTTTTGAGGATGGATATAGCCGTTGGAGGTAATGCCTTGCCGTCCAGCTTGGAAGCACAAGAGCCTTCTAGGATTTCTCTAACGAGACTACATCAAAAGGAAGATCCTGATTTGCAGCACCTCCGGAATAGAACTGAAAAAGGGGAATTGCCAGATTTTTCAATTGATAATAAGGATACCATGAAGTATCGAGGTAGGCATTGTATTCCCGTGATTGCGGATATTCGAGCAAAGATTTGTAGCGAAGCTCATGGGTCAAGTTTTTCCTATCACCCTGGTTCCACAAAGATGTATAGAGATCTGAAATAGATTGTTTGGTGGTCAGGTATGAAGAATAATATCGCTAAGTATGTTTCGGAGTGCTATACCTACCAGCGTGTTAAGGCAGACGGTAAGAGGCCTGGAGGTAAGTTGACCCCTTTGGATATCCCGTGCTAGAAATAGGAAAGTATTTTTATGGATTTTATTACAGGATTATTGAGGCCCCCTAGAGGACATGATTCAGTGTGGGTGATTGTCGACCGATTGACAATGTGTGCTCACTTTGTGCCTTTTATGATTGGCTATTCTATGGAGAAAATAGCAGAGCTTTATTTGGATGAGGTCATTAGATTGCATGGTGTGCCAGTGAGTATTATGTTAGATCGGGACTCAAGATATATGTCTCATTTCTGGCGGAGCTTGCATGGAGCTTTGGGAACTGACCTTAGATATTCTACTGCTTATCACCATCAGACCAATGGTCAGACGGAAAGGGTTAATCAGATTTTGGAGTATATGATTAGATTCTATATATTGGACCATGGTGGAGTCTGAGACAAGCATCTGGGACTCATGGAGTTTGCCTATAATAACAGTTATCAGGAGAGCTTGCAGATGGCTCCCTTTGAAGCTTTGTATGGGAGATGTTGTCGGACTCCCCTATTTTGGGCTGAAGTTGGTGAGAAACCATTGTTAGGTACAGAAGCTTTGGAAGAAATGGGTATTTTCGTATCGCATATTTGCAAGAAGCTTCGCGTTGCTCAAGAGCGTTATGAGAAGTATGCTAATCAGAGAAGGGTTGATCTGGAGTTCGCAGTTAGGGACATGATTTTCTTGAAAGTTTCTCCTATGCGAGGTGTTAAGAGATTTGGAAAAAACCACAAGTTGGATCCCCGGTATGTGGGACCGTTCCAAATTGTTGAACGCATCGGAGTGTCCGCTTATAGGCTGAGTTTGCTCGCCACTTTCCCTAGTGTTCACGATGTGTTTTACGTGAGTCAGTTGCGGAAGTGTGTGGCTAATGATCGTCATGTTCTTGAATCGGTGCCCCAGTTGCAGCCCAACCTTTCCTATGTTAAAGAGCTTGTTCGTATTCTAGAAACGTAGTACAAAGTGTTGCGGAAGAAGATGATTCTTATGGTTAAAGTTCTTTGGCGAAATCAGGACGTCAGAGTTGAGACTTGGGAGTGTAAGTTCGCCACGAAGGAATCTCATCCGCATCTTTTCTCGTAGTTTACTTCGGTAAGTTCTTTTCTATTCGATGAGATTTTGTTTTGTTCTTTTACCTCTTAGTTTCGGATTGCGTCTTAAGTTTCGGGACGAAACTTCTTTTTAGGGGGGGTGACTGTAATGCCCCCAAATTTCCAATAATTTAATTAAATAGTAATTTTGGTGTAATAATGACGTAAGAGTGTTACGTTAACACGTAGTTAATGGTGCTTGCCTTAGTGAAGAATTTTCAGAGAGAAGCAAATTTAAAATAATTAATGTCAGCGAATTTGTCAAATTTTGTGTCATAAATTATGTGAATTAAATTGTAGCTCGTAACCTTATCGTCAAACTTTAATTTCGAATTCGCCGTTGGTTTTGGAAGACCGGTATTTTCCTTCGGTGTGATTTTCTTATAAATCCGAGTTAGTCTTGTCCAAATCATAAATTTAAGCCTAAAACTTATATAAATTAATATTAAATAAAATTTTCTAAACCCTAGTATAAAAAGGACCTTTGTTAGAAATTAGGATTTATCCCTTCTTCTTCGTTTCCGCCGATTAGAGCCATCGCGCAATTTTAGAGAGGTTTGGCATTTTTTCGGGAGCTTCGGGCGGCCGCTGTAGGAGTTCTAGTAGACAAAATCCTCGACAGAGGGTAGATTTGGAAAGCCCTTGCCGAGACCTTCGTGTGCGCGGTGAGTATTTTCAGTTTCATGGACTTTTGGTGTTGGTGTAGTTGGCCCTTGATGGCTAAAATCGTGTTGCGTAAAATTAAGATATGATCCACGTATAATCCGATAAGGCAAGTGTACATATCGTTTTATAGTATAGGATTTAGAAAAACAAGTGACGTATAATTTCCGGGTTTGTTGAGTACTTCTACTCACAAAGAAGGGCTATTATTTTATCAATCAAAAATTCGGGTTTGTTTTGAGAAACGATTAGGAGTAATATAACTAAGAAGAAAATTTATGATTTAAAAGATTAGCATTTGATCTAGAATCCCTTTGAAATAAAATAGAATTTTGTAAAAGATAAAATCACAAACTCTTATTGAAATAACTTTGACCGTGGAGGTTCCCAAAACATGATAGCACCTCTCTTGAGGAATACTACCAACTAACCTTAGGTTGATCAATTAAGAACCCTCGGCCAGTCGAAACCCCTAAGCTTGCTTTAAGCGGTGAACCCCTCTATTGGATTTGACTCCAATCCGGAAGATTTATGTCGTCCACTCACGAGAAGTACATGCAACTCCTTTTATCTTTGAGTGATCTCCTTGTATGTACTGATCTTTCGATCAACTAGAATATGGATCTTAGATTGAAAATCATATACCTGACATATGAAATCAAAACAAAGTAAATCAAAGATAAATCGAAGATATTCAAAAGAAGAGCTTGCTAAGTTAGAAAAATTCAAAACATATTTTATTTCATTTTAAAGTTCATCATGACCAAGTGCTAAAGGAAATTTAGCTACTCATCATAATGTTGGGAATACAAGTAGTAGAAGAAGAAGACATTATTCAAAAGAAGATAAAAACTTGAATTGAAATTGCGATAAATAAAATCTTACAACTTGAAAAGAAACTAACTAGTACAAGAAAATATTAAAGTAAAGCTGAAAATAGACTCTCAAAATTGAAATCCTGGACTTCTGGAGATTGCTGCCTTTTATAGGTGAAAATTGAGGAGTCACACCCTTGGGCATGACCATGACAAAGGACGTGTAAGGTGCGTAACTGCTTTCTTGAAAGCACGGGAACGTTGGGGAGAAGAACTGCCAAAAATCAATTATTTGTCGGGTCACGTCCTTGGTCACGCCCGTGACCTTGGACGTGTCTTGACCGAGTCTAGAAACGGCGGAAAATGATGCGATCTAGAGTTAATCTGGCTGTTGCGGGAAGGGTTACGGCCTCGGTCACGCCCTTGACCGAGGGTGTGTAAGCTAGAAATGGTGTGACTAGAAACTGCATACATTGAAAGCTTGTCAGGGCGAGTCATGCACGTGACCCAAAGGTGCCCTCTATCATGCCCGTGATAGGGGGCATGTAATTTTAATCTGACATGTCAAGGGTCTTGCGGGATCTGAAGGTAGGACATGGTCGTGACACTGGTCACGGCCTTGTTCACGCCCGTGACCTCGGGCGTATAGTCTTAAAATATCATAACACACCCCCAATAATTATCTTGGGTCCTTTGGATGATTATTTGGAGTACCTCTTCTCATGCACCTCATGTAGTTCAAATGGTCTGCGTATAGTGAAAAATTGAATTAAGAAAAGCATGTAGGTCTTACATATGGAGTTACAGAAGTTGGTGCACCCAGATTGATTGGGTTTGTAAGGGGTCGCCAAGGGAAAGTAGGAGTAAGATGTCTGGTTGACTAATAGACAAGAGTGTGCTTGGGATCGACGAAAGATCGTCATTCCCTTGGAGTGAAGTAAAACACACTTAGTGTTAGTAAGTGTAACATTAATAGTGGTCGGGTTAAGGGTAGACACCAATAAGAGTAAGTGCCTTGGTAAGGGAGCTTTGGGGTTCAGCCCATCATAGCTCCTAGTGCCACTGCGAGCCCCACGCAGGGTAGTCCTCGGGAAGTCCTTGGTTAACCCAAAACCGTAGGAATAATTTGTTATGTAGGATTAACTCAATAACGCACTCACCCACACCCCGTTGTTATGGGTGGTTAGTTGGTTTGGCCTTATAAGTGGTAGGCTCGGTGGTTGCAGGTATGGACGGGTTAGTCCGGCGAGTCGATGGCTCGGAAGGTTATGGTGACGAGCAGGTTAGCCCGGGGAGCTTATAGCTCGAAGATATATTATAATCACAATTGCATGTGCATAAAGGTGGAGGCTCTTCGGTATTGACGGTCGTTCACACCGACGTCGATACGCTGACTCGGCAAGTCTGGATTTGAACTTAGCCAATGAAAGTCTGGTGGTCTAGCTAGTAAGAGTACGCAGGCGCTCCGTGGTGTTCTTCGCATTGAGGTATTCAATATGTCTAGGTTAGGTAGTGTGAATACCAACCTAGAGGTGGGCGAGGCCCAACCCACCGCTTTCGTTTGCCACTATGGGGGTATCCTGGGAGTTTTGTTAGCTCCAAAAAGGGGGAACTAAAGGTCTGTGCGCATTGAGTCGAAGTGTGTGAGTTGTACTTGTGTGATCATAACATTACCCAGCATAACTCTGCATGCCATAGCATAAGCATTGCATTTCAACCCCTACCCCTATCGTATAAATTGGTTATGGGACTTTTTATACGATAGGTATTGCTAAATGACCCCTTAATTTATAGGTTTGTACGGGCATTCCTATAAATCAATGGTTACTTTTCTATTCTATACTTGTCTTTACTTACTTACTATACTTGTTTTCTACCCTGCTTTACTTACTATTTTATATATACATATAAACACATGTGTAGTGGTAGATACTCTTATAGCTAATGTTGAATCCAAAATTGTCCCCAAGTCCTCGATCCTCAATCCCGGATGAAAGAGAGGTGGTAATGGTCGAGCAGCTGGTTACTTGAGTCGCAAATGAAGAGCTGAGTGAGAGAGAAGAAGAGAGGGCCGCTAGCTTGCGGCGAGGCCAGACTTCGCCCATCGCGGCAAATGCCACTCCTGCGACGGGCTTTCCCTTTATTTAATAATCTGTATTACATCTTGCGGTTTTTAGTACATGGAAACAGAATGAATACAAGAGAGTAGCAGGTAAGAAAAGAAACCCGCTTGGGCTATTCGCTGAGGCCGCCCGGGCTGTTCGCTGAGGCCGCCCAGCCTATTCGCCGAGGTCACCTAGATAGCCCGCAGCTAGGTGCGGTCTGGCTATTTCTAGCCGCCAGTTTTGCCCCCCAACTTGCCTGTCCCACTGTTCATGCTGAGGGTCCTATTTATTGTCTCTAGGTCGATGTCATCACTGTCGGTGAGCCGGTGACTAGAGTTCTACCCGCGCGGTCTGAAGACGGAGGCCGCCCGACCTGGCTGTCTGAAGGAGGAGGCCGCCCGACCTGGGCGGTTTGAAGGGGGAGGTCGCCCGACCTGGGCGGTTTGAAGGAGGAGGCTGCCCCACCTGGGCGGTTTGAAGGAGGAGGCCGCCCCACCTGGGCGGTTTGAAGGAGGAGGTCGCCCGACCTGGGCAGTTTGAAGGAGGAGGCCGCCCGACCTGGCGGTTTAAAGGAGGAGGCCGCCCGACCTGGGTAGTTTGAAGGGGGAGGCCGCCCGACCTGGGCAGTTTGAAGGAGGAGGCCGCCTGACCTGGGCGGTTTGAAGGAGGAGGACACCCGACCTGGGCGGTTTGAAGGAGGAGGCCGCCCAACCTTGGTGGTTTGAAGGGGGAGGCCGCCCGACTTGGGAGGATTGAAGGAGGAGGTCGCCTACCCGGGCAGTTTGAAGGGGGAGGTCGTCCGACCTGGGCAGTTTGAAGCAGGAGGTCGCCTACCCGGGCAGTTTGAAGAAGGAGACCGCCCGACCTGGGCGGTTTGAAAGAGGAGGCCGCCTACCGGGCGGTTTAAAGGAGGAGGCGACCAACCCGGGCGATTTGAAGGAGGAGGCCGCCCCACCGGGCGGTTTAAAGGAGGAGGCCGCCTACTCGGGCGGTTTGAAGGAGAAGGCCACCTACCCGGGCAGTTTGAAGGGGGAGGCCGCCTACCCGGACGGTTTGAAGGAGGAGGCCACCTACCCGGGCGGTTTGAAGGAGGAGGCCGCCTATCCGGGCAGTTTAAAGGAGGAGGCCGACTACCCGAGCGGTTTGAAGGAGGAGGCCGCCTACCCGGGCGGTTTGAAGGAGGAGGCCGCCTACCCGGGCGGTTTAGAGGAGGAGGCCACCTACCCTGGCTGTTTGAAGGAGGAGGCCGCCCCACCGGGGCTGTTTGAAGGAGGAGGCCGCCCCTTCTTACCACTTTGGGTATGAAAAAAGCCTTTGCGTGAGGTCTGATCCTTCCCGGGCGCGTAATCTATAAAAATGTAGCAAAAAAGGCCTCCCAGGGGAGGATTGCCGATTTCTGGGTCAACAGCTAAGACATGTCATCTTCTTTATTTTATACCCCTTGCTGTCCTCCTCTTCATCCTTCCGCACGGTGCCTATAAGCCACTGAGGGATGGGTGGTGGGAAATAAGGCTTAGTCTTTTTGACTAACGGGCGGTTGACCATATCATTTTAGGGGACCGAGGAGACGCATCACCACTAGAGGACGGTGCAGATGGATGTGGGCCAGTCTAGCACAGGGGCACTAGTTTCAGGATCTGTGAGTGTTATTAGTAGAATTGCTTCCGCGAGAGATTTTGTAGTGAGGCTATGATGTACTGGGCATGAGCCCTTTTTATTGTTACCTCTTATTTTAGTTATTATCTGTGGACATCTTTCATTATAGTCTATATATTATGTGATGTGTACTTGAGCTTACTTTTGCTTTAATTATAATTTTATTCTTCTGTGATCGATAAGGCCGGCAGGGTCGGTGTTTTGTAGTGGCGACCTTCCCGAGTGTTTGTGCCACCGCAAAGCGACAGTTCTGGGCATAAGACCCGGTTTTGTAGTGAAAAAAATGGGGTCTTACAAACGGATATCAGAGCAAACCTCGATCTGAAGAAAAGAAGTCCACAAACCTTGGGACACCCCGCGCGAGTTTAGTTTGAGGACAAACTAAGCAGCGGAAGCAATGGTGTGCCCATATGGGGAATCACATGAAAAAGTCCACTTTTAACTGAATCTTCTTAGCCAAATCTCCTTACGAGTGACAAATTTTCTTTTGTAACCTGTGGCGAACCCTGCCCCTCAGCAGGGAATACCTCCGGCTGCAAAGATCCCTTTAGATAGTCCTCTAGTCAATGGGTTAGACTCAACCCCACTAGGACACATGACTTACCATGACAATTTATACCATGCCCTAATCTGAAATAGACCGTAGGTATAAATTTGATTAAGGTACGAGGACACCCCAAAGAGGTTAGAAGAGGAGCTTAACGCTAGAACGACCACCTAAGCCATAAACTCCGATGTCCCTACTTCACATACCAAGGTTTATCCAAACAGATAGGACCGCCTTAAGGAGATTGACACATAAGCGGAATAGTAAGGGACTCGTAGACTCAACCCTCATACCGGTGAGATGTTTACATTGAGACAATCACCATGACAAACACCGAGGGTCAGATAAGAATTCAAGTTCAGAAGAGACTCGTTTGGAATTAGGTCGCATGTTGACCCTAATAAGGTTGTCGTAGAGGGTACCTTGAAGGGTCTAAAGTATGGAGTGTACCAACAAGTCTCAAGATAGAACCCCAAGTCTAAGATTTTGTGCCCTAAGGATTGTTTGCATACTTGGGACGAATATAACATGGTGATATCGAAGATACTTAGCCCAAAATAGATAGTGGCTTATCTTTTGTTTATTGGGTCTTACCTTTTGATTATTGGGCAAATGAGTTACTGACTTGGGTTTTCCCTAGACCCAATTTAGAAAGTGTTGCGTTGTGAACATAATGATTTTGAAGTCGATGTTACTTGGGAGAAGATGGGATTCTGTAAAAGCACATTTGGAATGGTGACATGTTGTATTACCAGGACAATGGATAGACATCGTTGATTGAACAACGACTTAACCTTAGTTGAGGATAATTGGGACGCTTGACGATCTGATCTGTTCCATCAATGGTAAGAACTGGATAAGTTGTAGAGTTGAGTTGATTGATTACTCTGACGTACACGAAGGAATAAGAATCTGAACGTGTAGGGGAAACTTTATAGAGACGTTGTCTACCCATACAAAAAAGAACTTTAGTCACCGGAAAAATGGTGTATTTCGGAGCGTCTATTTCCACAGAATAAAGAAATACATCATAGGTTTGGTGATGCACGGTGAGGTCTGTTGACTGGTGAAGGCCAAGTGCAAGAGTCTTCGGGGAACTACCACAGTCACTTCCCGTGTTAGAGTGGAAGCTCGAGGATATAATTATGGATTTCATACAGATGTTACCACATCCCCACTCCGGGCACAAGTTTATTTGGAACATCGAGGATAGATTGACTAATGTAGCTAGGGTCACCTCGGGCCAGAAGGACCCTCCCGTTGGTTTTTAATGGGATTTGTTGAGCAGTTTGTCCGTTATCGTGGTGGGCCCAGGACGATCATGTCGAATCAGGATGGACGGGTTACGTCCAAGAAGTGAAGATCAGTCCAGGCTTATCTGGGAACTTGGTTGACATTCAGTACAGCTTTCCACCCTCAGAGGGACTGAGGCGTGGAACTCCACTATCTTGGATCTAGGATGAGGATTTAAAGGCACTCGGCTCGGAATTTGTGGAGGACATAGATGCCCAGGTGCGACTGATTCGAGTTAGGATGCTGGAGGCCCAAAACAGCCAGACCAAGTATTATGATGCGTGACATCAAAAGGTAAAGTTCCAGGTTGGAAACCGGGTGTTCCGGAAGATACGTTCGATGCATGGAGTCTCGTGGGTACACGGGCGGAAGAAGCTCAGTCTGATATAAATGGGGATCTACAGGATCCTGGAGTGGATCAACCACTTGGCTTATAGACTGGAGCTACCACCGGAGATAGTAGGTTTGCATGACGTCTTCCACATCTCCTCTCTTAGGAAGGCTCTACTACGGCTGGAGTAGCAGGTTTCTACTGTAGATGGCCCAGTAACTTCTGACCGATCAGTTCGCATGGACCCGGTCAGGATAGACGATACGACAGTATGAGTCTAGCGGTGCAAAAAGGTTTCGTAGGTAAAGGTAATGTGGTAAAATCATGGACATGAGGAGCTTATTTGAGAATCACTGGAACTAATGCAGCAGAGGCAGCAGGTACTCTTTGTGTCAGGTATAACTTTAATTCTTAGGGGATGTTACCTTCGGTAGAAACACCGGAAGCCTAACTTGAATTTCGGGGACAAAAATATTTTATTGTTTATTGGGATTTGTAACATCCCCCAAACAACTAGACCCCTAAGATGGTTTTGTCATGATTAGGTCATGACAAAACCCTGGGATGCGCGAAGAGAGACTAAGACCTTAGGCAAATGGATGAAGGTCACAGTGGTCTGCGGATAGTAATTTCCAGTTACCAAGCCCAGGGTTGGCTTTAGGGCGTTACCATGACCCATGACCCCACTATAACATGCCTAATCCATTAAGGGGTCCCCTCATACACCCCAATTGTACACTTGTAGAAAGAAGGGGGTGTATTGAATGTCGAGCTAGCGCCGGCGCTAGCGGCTAGCGCTGGCATTAGTGGTGGTTTAGCCGGACTATCGAGACGAGCTCTATGCCGTCGAGAAGTGTCTATGTCGTCGAGACACTGGCGCTGGCGCTAGTGGTTGTCTCGACGGACCGCTGAGATGAACTGTATGCCGTCGAGATGCTAGCGCTGGCGATAGCGCAATCGATGAGTTGCGAACGAGACCCATTTTGGTGGTGAAATTCATGGCCAGGGGAGGCCAAAAGTCCTCCCAATTGATGTGGATTCATTCCCCCTATCAATTAGGAGAAGATTAAGAGGTTTTCCAACTCTTAAGGAGGATGAATTTGGTGACCTTTGGGGATGGCCAAAATTTTCACCATGAATGGTGTTAATGGAGGAATCCCAAGCTTCACCTCCTCCCCTCCCTAAATTGGCTCTATAAAATGCCTCAAGGAGGTGAAGGGAGGAGTTTCCCCCACTTTCCAGAAGAATTCTACCATATAAGAACCTATCGGCATGGCACCAAAGAGCTCTCGACCAACCATGGCGGGCCGGCGATCGGAACAGCTACAAGCCACCACCCAGGTCCTCCCTTCCTCCTCTCTCTTAGTGGATAGATCTTATCATATTGTCCGCAAGGTTTGAGGCCAATTGGCCTTTAATCGGCATGGACGAATATAACCCCCCTGATTTTTGATAATTATTTTGCGTAGCCGCTGTGACGTAATTTTGGCGTAAGGGTGTTATGTATGCTCGTCAGGGTTAGTTTTGGGCCTTAGCTTAGTTAAAGTATGTAATTTGGATCGAGCATGCAAAATTTCACGACGTTTAGGGTTAAAGAGATTAGTTTGGGTAGCTATCAAGATTTAAACTTTGGGAAGCTTTATCCCGAGTTTGGATCGTCGGAATTGAATTCTGACTCCGTCGTTGGATTCGTAGCGCCGTTTTTCAGTTGGGGGCGAATTCCGTAGAAATCTGAGGTGATCTAGTCACCCTCGCAGTTTAAGTGAAAGGGAGTATTATTTAATTAATTAAATAATAAATTAGGTTTTTATTATAAAACCTAAAATTCTCTCCCTATTCTCCTTCTTCCTTCATCGATCCAAACCAGCCGCCGAGCGAGAGTGAAGCGTCGTGGAGCTTCCGGCTGACGATTCCTAGGGCTGTTGTAGTCGGAATCGCGTTTGGAGAGTAGATTTAGAAAGCTCTCGGCGAGATCTTCGTTCTAGTGGTGAGCTTTTCTAGTTTCGTGGAATTTTTGGAGTTAAGGTAGTGACCTAACTCCTCTTTTTTGATCCGAAAAGCTTCAGGTTTTCGTGCTTGAGTATTTCCTTCGCTTTTGGAGCGGAGAAATTCGAGTTTTCGCAAGGTTAAGGCAAGTGGCTTTCTTTCCTCCTCTCTAGCCTTTGAAATGTTGTTTCTTGCTTGTATTCTTATCGCTCTGATTTTTTTTTGAGTGTTTCACCCTGCTAATTAATCTCTTGAACCCTCTTGATTTTCCCCTCAGTGTCTGAAGATTCCCTTAGAAAAATCTATCTGCAGCCTAGGAATGTCTACCTTTACTCAAGAAATCCAGGTACTTCTCGAGAAATTTTCTTGTATTTCTCGAGAAGTCCATGAATTACCCGAGAGGTTCTTGTGCGCTATTTCTCGAGAAATTCCTTTTGCTTCTCGATAAATTCCCCTTGCTTCTCGAGAAATCCTTTTTTGCTTCTCGAGAAATCCAGCTATTTCTCGAGAAATCTTCTCTAGTTCTCGAGAAATCCCTGCGGTAAACTCCTTTGTTTTTGAGAAATCTTCTTTATTTCTCGAGAAATCACTGATGACCCACCTCCTTCTACTTCTCTAGAAATGCTTTCTATCTCTCGAGAAATGCCTTCTAATTCTCGAGAAATGCCTAGACATCCCTCTATTTCTCGAGAAATGCTTTCTATCTCTCAAGAAATGCCTTCTACTTCTCGAGAAATGCCAGTCCATTTCTAAGTCATTGAGCTATGCCTCCGGCTTCTCCTCTCACTTGGGATCTGGTGTCTTCTAAAGTGTATAGGGAGGTGGCCAATGTCTGTACTGTGCCCTTGATCATGATTACCCCCTGTATGAGTTCTTATACCTGCTATGGTTATGCAAATTTCTGGGTTTCCCTTATGAATCGTCTTGAGCGGTGTTTACTTCATTTGTGACCCTATCCTTAGGGTATCCTGGTGATTGTTTTCTCGGGCTTCGTCCCGTGCCATAATTAATGAAATTAATTAAAATGGACCATTGCCTTTGGCCTTGCACACTGGGCCGTGTTTGGGGGGCAGTGGGGATTTGTTGTAGCCTTGCACGGTGGCCATTTTAGAGGTGAACTGCGGGCTTGGCCTCTGGTCCCGGGGACCGTGTTTGGGTGGTTGGGGATAGAGAAACCCCCACCCATTTTAGGCTTTGGGTGGCAGAGTATAAAGGACAGCCACCCGCTTAACCTGAGCTGATCAGTCTCTTTAAATATAATTTACAAGATAAATGAACCATGCTTGTTCCTATATATGATATTTGGTGCACTCGGTGCTTTGCTTAGTTTTTTTCTTTGGAGTTCTCTTTTTTTGTAAGTTTGGCCTAGGTTGGTATCCCTTATGCCTTATTTACTTTACTTCTTGTTTCTCTGCCACTTGTAATTCCCTTGCTGAGGCATTCTTTGTTTTATTGAATGCCTCAGGTTCTGAGCCGTAGCGACTAGCAGTGTAGCCCGAAGTCTTCGGAAGTTTTAGTTGCTATTTTACCCCGCTACTGCGAGGTAGTATTTGTTAGTGTTGTTCTTGTGTTCAGGAATCCTAGATTGGAGTCAATGGGTTAGTGTCAGGTTGTTGACGCCCATTGTGCCCTTTTGATACTTTATGGCTTACTTGTCAGTTAAATGCCACTACTTTTAGATCTCGTGTATCTTGATCTCTAGGAATGATTTATGTCTAGGTGCATTATAGTTATAAAAATGGCTTTTCTTTCATCCTCATTGCATTCCTTTTTACTGAAATCGTTATCTTTAAAGTCGCCTAAAGGTATTTTATATACTTATACTATGCCTAGATATGTGTATATCATTTACTTTATGTCATGTCATCACGTGCATTTAGGACCTTAAGTGAACTAAATCAAGTATTTCCCGTTGCAATTACATATATTTTCTCGGTGGACAAGTTGATCCACGAACTGAGAGACACAATTCTTACTTCAAACCCCAATAAATAATTTCAATTGATGAGTTATCATGTAATCATATTTGATTTAAATAAGTAATAGGTTCCCGCCTGAGTGTATGCAGTTGTCTCCTGCATGACGTGGCATCATGACGCATATTTTCTCTTACTCTGATATTCCTAAATTCGGAGAAAATGCGGATTGTGACAATGAAAGCTTGGGTTCAAGCTTTACATTTCATGCCTAAATCCCCGATTTCGGCTGCCTCAGGCCGGCCAACCACCGTACATCTCCGGCCGCCACATCAATGGAGGTGGTGGTGGCATTGGCCGACCGGGAGAGGGTCTAGATGGCCGGGAAATCACCTCCCAAGTTGGTACAGGACGGGCCAATCGTGGTCGTTGCCTGATTGGAGAAGACGAAGCGATGCCCTCCATTTAGATAGATTATTAATTTTATGATTAATTAACGTTATATTTTCCCCTATAAATGCACGTTTTTGAAACTGAAATTTGAACCACTTAGATGTCGTTTCAGGAAAAATGGCCAGAGACAAAAATTGTAGATATTTATATCTAGTTTATTTTAAAATATATTTGAGCCAATTTGGCCCACTGGTTTAACTGCAGCACTCAAAATGGTGCAACTTGTGCATAGGGTTGACCAGAGATTGATTTGAGTGCCCCCGCTACACTACTCATCCAAATGCTTTGAAATTTGGAGCATAAGCTAGACATACCCTTACACTCAATATATCCAAAAATGGGAATTTTTGGAGAATCTTTTTTATAGATTCTGTAGAAATTTAATAAAACATTTGTGATTAAATTTTAGGGTCTAGAGACCTCTAAACTTCCCAAATTTTGGTGGGTGATCCTTAGGGTCATGACATGATTGTGGTAAAAATTTCATCCTATTTCGGATTGAATTGGTAGGGTAATTAAGTAACCCAAATTTGGTCAAACTATGGTATATTAGATCAAAAGTGCACTTGATGGATTTGGGAGATCAACCCTCATCCAAATGTTGTGAAACTTTGACCATTGACTTGATGTCACATAAAATACCCCCCACAAGTGCTTTTGGGTGGTTTTGGGTGGATGTGCCCTAGAACCCCGGTTCAAACCGTAGGGTTGTATATTGAACCTATTGAAGGACATTGGGTCATATGTCAATTAACTTGAAACTTGGTATAGAGGTTCATACGGTGGTATAATGCACTAGATAATTTATCTGGAATTTTTCGGAACATTTATCCCCTCTAAATTAATTAAGAATCAATTAGAGTACTTTCTTATATTAAGAATTTACATAAGCATATTACCTTGAATGTTCATGAAATTTTGGAAGTGAGTTTATGTTAGTGGTATTGTTATCTGATACTTTTATTGTGAATTTTAGATTGATCAATATAGTACTTCATTCACAAGTCAAATATTTGCCCTAGTTGTAAGAAAATTAATTATGGATTTAATACTCACTGGAAAATCATGAAACTTTGTCAGAGAACTATTTAAGAAATGAATATGATCTGTTAATTTTAGTATAATTTTTAGATAAGTTTTTATATGGTTCTTTTCACAAAGTATCCTATGATTTATTTATTTAAATAAAGGATTTATATAGACAAATGAATCTGGAAAATTATGAAACTCAACCAGTGAACTTTTCTGATCACCCTAGATACCTATTAATTTTCTTGTAATTTTTGAATTAGGATTTTTGGTACTTCCTTTGTAAATCCCTGATTGCGATGGATTAATCAAAATTTTAATTAATGGTCAAAACCTTTCTAGAAATTTATGAAATTCATATGTGTCTGTTATTTTGATGATATATAGTTGTACAAATTTTATTATGGCCATAGCTTATCAAAAAACCATACTTGGTGTTCAAAGTCATAAGTTTTTGATTTTTGGGAAATTATAATAAATGCAAAATAAATTAGGAAAATTACGAGTTTTTGGAGATAGTCTTAAAATGTCATAACACACCCCCAATAAAAATCTTGGGTCATTTGGATGATTATTTGGAGTACCTCTTCTCATGCACCTCATGTAGTTCAAATGGTCTGCTTATAGTGAAACACTGAATTAAGAGAAGCATGTAGGTCTTACATGGGGAGTTAAGGAAGTTGGTGCACACATACTGATTTGGTTTGGAAGGGGTCACCAAGGGAAAGTAGGAGTAAGATGTCTAGTCGACTAATAAGCAAGAGTGTGCTTGGGATCGACGAAAGATTGGCATTCTCTTGGAGTGAAGTAAACGCACCTAGTGTTAGTAAGTGTAACATTAATAGTGGTCGGTTCAAGGGTTGACACCAATAAGAGTAAGTGCCTTGGAAAGGGTGCTTTGGGGTTCATCCCATCATAGCTCCTAGTGACACTGCGAGCCCCTCACAGGGTAGTCCTCGGGAAGTCCATGGTTAACCCAAAACCGTAGGAATAATTTGTTATGTAAGATTAACTCAATAACACACTCACCCACACCCCGTTGCTACGGGTGGTTAGTTGGTTGGGCCTTATGAGCGGTAGGCTCGGTGGTTGTAGGTACAGATGGGTTAGTCCGGCGAGCCGGTGGCTCGGAAGGTTATCGTGTTGGGCATGTTAGCCCGGGGAGCATATGGCTCGGAGATATATAGTAATCATAATTTCATGTGCATAAAGGTGGTGGGTCTTTGGTATTGACGATCGTTCACACCGACGTCGTTATGCCTCGGCAAGTATGGATTTGCACTTAGCCAAGGAAAGTCTAGTGGTCCATCCAGTAAGAGTACCCAAGCGCTCCGCAGTGTTCTTCGCGTTGAGGCGTACGATAGGTCTAGGTTAGGTAGTGTGAATACCAACCTAAAGGTGGGTGAGGCCCAACCCACCACTTCCATTTTCCACTACGAGGGTATCCTGGGAGTTTTGCTAGCTCCAAAAGGGGGGAACTAAAGGTCTGCGTGCATAGAGTCTAAGTGTGTGAGTTGCACTTGTGTGATCATAACATTACCCAGCATAACTCTACATGTCATAGCATAAGCATTGCATTTCAACCCCTACCCCTATCATATAAATTGGTTATGGGACTTTTTATATGATAGGCCTTGCTAAACGACCCCTTGGTCTATAGGTTTGTATGGGCATTCCTATAAATCAATGATTACTTTTCTATTTTATACGTGTCTTCCTCCGAGGAGACAACCGCGATCGTCGACCGAAAATCAGGTGACTTCCGACCCCTCTCCCTTGGTGCTAGATCGTAAAGAAATTAGGAGAGGTGTTGAGCTCAAAAGAGTTTCTCTTGTGAGCTAATGGAGATTCTTAGGAAAGGACCAAACCGGATCTTTCATCGTAGGGCACCGATTGCCGCGAAAGTTCCTTCAATCATTTCTTCTCTCCAAAAGGAAGGGAAAGGATTTGATTTTGTGAAAATCTATGGTCATATGAGGGAGTATTGGAGGAGAGAAGGAGTAATACCTTAATTTCTAAATTGGGGAAGATGATGAATAGTTAGGTTAAAAGAGGCTCTTAAGGATAAATGTTGATGAAAATCATATTGATTACATTCACGTAAATAGAAATGAAGTTCCAACCATTAGTAAAGAGAGGAATCTGTAAGTGTTTTGGAGTTGGGCCGCTAGGGAAGAATAGTTGGGGGTGATTGGCAAGGATCTGCTTCCTGTTAGCTAGCGCCCGGCGGTAACGCTACCGTCGGCGCTAGCGTGAGACTTGTTTCTTCGTCGAATGTAGCTCACCTCCAGTTCATCGAACGCAGTTCACCACGAGTTCGTCGAAAGCAGTTCACCACGAGTTTGTCGAACGCAGTTCACAACGAGTTCGTCGAACGCAGTTCACCATGAGTTCATCGAATGCAGATCACCACGAGTTCGTCGAACGCAGTTCACCTCCAGTTCGTCGAATGCAGTTCACCACTAGTTCGTTGAACGCAGTTCACCACGAGTTCGTCGAATGCAGTTCACCACGAGTTCGTCGAATGTAGTTCACCACGAGTTCGTCGAACGCAGTTCACCACGAGTTCATCGAACGCAGTTCACCACGAGTTCTTCGAACGCAGTTCAGCACGAGTTCATCGAACGCGGTTCACCTCCCATTCGTCGAACGCGCCTCCAATTCATAGAACGCAGAGTTATTCGAACTCACTCAAAGGTTTTCATGCTAAATAATGATAAATGTTATTATTGCAGGAACACTAGCGCCTGGCGGTAGCGCTACCGCCGGCGCTAGCAACCAGAGAACCTTTGGTTCTCCACCCTTGGGTGGGGTAAAGTTCCTGGGTTCCCATTTCAACTGTGTGAGGTGTAGTGGAATGATATGATTTTGAAGTGGGACATTGCGATGCACAATTAAATGGAAGATTAGAGGAGGTGTTTATATGAATGCTCGCATCGTTTGATAATCTATCGGATGATTAGATTTGAGATAACCATATGTTCACCCCTACTGAATGCGAAGCCCAATTGGGCCGAGGTTTGTATGAATCATGTACATGCTAGTATTGACTTGTGATAATGATGTTAGATTCATTCCTGTTGAGATAACTCCTTAAATGAACCGTCAATTGTTAGTTTAGGTGGAGCCATAAAAAGGACATGGGATAGTTGATGGTGAGGGTACTAGCATGGAAATTGGGTGAGTTCTAAATGTGTAGCATCAGGTATAACGACCATATAATAGTAGAGCACAGTAAATATGTGTTGCATAATACAAAGTGGTCGACATCTGGGGCAATGATTCCGGCATTAATGATGTTGATGAAGTTAGTCGTGATCGATGTAGGTTGTGAATCGAGTTCAAGGATGGTGGTGGTTAAGGTGTATGGGCAGATTTATATAGTGAACTCAATCATAGATTTACGCGCACAAGTAGTCCTATAGGATCAAGATAGTAATTCCCTTATATATACCTATGCCACTGCAAGTGAGCTATGATAGCTCCGTGGGTAAAGCAATGATGGTTGGTGTGGTTTATAGGGTATGGTTATATCCTGAGAGGTGAAGGACCCGATGGGTAAGTCCTCGGATGCTAATTAGCACCGGCCTTGATTGTTTGTAGAAAGTGTATTAAGGTTCCTCTCGCGAGCCCTTGGGTGCTCGATAGCACGGGTGGTGCATGGGAATTACATGAGTGTGCATGGTGTATGCATGGTGGTGTGATGATCCTGGTTGGAGGATTGCTTGTGGCGGGTCTACGGGCTTGCTAGTCGTGACACCGACAGAAGCTGGCGGTTAGACTATAGACCGGTTGGGTTGGACTCTTGGTGCTCACCTACCCAAGTCCCCTTCTGTGTCCTTGAAGGCTCAGCATGTTGCGAGCGTATGCAGGGCCTTCGCTGTGTGTTCTTAGTGTCGAGGCGTACATATAGCACGGGTGCTCAATAGCACGGGTGGTGCATGGGAATTACATGAGTGTGCACGGTGTATGCATGGTGGTGTGATGATCCTAGTTGGAGGATTACTTGTGGCGGGTCTACGGGTTTGCTAGTCGTGACACCGACAGAAGCTGGCGGTTAGACTCTAGACCGGTTGGGTTAGACTCTTGGTGCTCACCTACCCAAGTCCCCTTCTGTGTCCTTGAAGGCTCAGCATGTTGCGAGCAGTACGCAGGGTCTCCGCTGTGTGTTCTTAGCGTCGAGGCGTACAGAGGCCTAGGACGGGTAGTGTTCATACCCTTCTAGTAGTGGAGGAGCTCATTCCACTATCTCCGTCTGGCCACGACGGGAGATGCCTGAGCGGTTAGCTACCCCTCAAAAAGCGAGAACTAATGGTCTATGTCGACATAGCAAATATGCATGGGTGAGTCATCGTATCATAATCATTGCATTGCATTCATCATTCATAATCATAGCATTGCACCGCATCGGGTCCATCATATAAATTAGTATGGGCTCTTTTATATGATGGGTTCCAGATTGGAAACCTTAACTTATAAGTTTGTATGGGCATTCATATAAGTTAAGGTACGTTGTGAAACTGCTACATACTGCTTACCTCTGTTCTGTTATACTACTTTCTTTTACTCTGTCACTGTCTTACTACTTGTTAGATGTTCTTTCATACATTTGATACACTGATGTAGTTACATCCTTCCTTGTCACCTGTTTTTGCTATTACCGACTATATTGCAGCTTTTCTTCATTACCTTTCGCCCGGTGCCTTGGAGTTGTCGGGGGAGAGGATGTGAAGCCACTTAGTCTTTATGACTAACGGTTGTTATACCACTACTTTTAGGAGCAGCGGCGTACTACACAGGAGGATAGCCAGTTCAGGTTTGCAGGGCTGGTGATTTCGGTACCTTTGCTACCATCAGTGGCAGATTTGAGCGAGTGGTTAGAATGTAGCCTTAGGGCAAGTTTATACTCTGATGATATGCAGGAGCTTGTTAGCTTCATGTCTTCTGTACTGTTTGGACATTATTACTAAATTGTGAATAAATGGCTTCTATTGTTCTATTATTGATGGGTTGGCATGATGGTATTGGAAATAGCCGGCAGGATAGGCGTCTTATGGAGGGGGCTAGCTCGTGTGCTGGCACTTCCGCAAGGCGGCTGTCCTGGGCATAGGACTCCCCTCGGCCGTGTCTTGTGTTCCGGGAGGGGGGTCTACATGCTGAAGGGAATGTTGAGCAGGTGAAGGCTTGGAAGAGAACAAATGCTAAGGTAGAGTTCACTTTCAAGCGTCCTATCATTCCGGAGCTGTTTGACCACATAATTGGATATAGGTCAGCTGCTGAGATTTGGACAGCCTTGGATGGCTTGTTCAACAAGAAGAACGTAGCTCGGCTACAGTTTCTTGAATATGAGTTGGCGAAAGCAACTCAGGGAGATTTGTCCATTTCAACTTTCTTCTTGAAGATGAAGAACCTGTGCGCAGAGATATTATCTTTGGACCCGAATGAACCAATTTTAGAACAAGGTTGAAGAGGCACATAATTCGCGGCTTGCGGAGGGAGTATGTGGCCTTTGTGACTTCTGTGCAAGGTTGGGACAATCAACCATTGTTGCTTGAGCTGGAAAACTTGCTGGCTTCGCAAGAGAGCTTGGCAAAGAAAATGGTTTGGAAATCTATCTTTGGAGGAGAAAGCGAGGTTCTATATTCGGGCAAGAAGAAGAGATGAGACAAGAAGAAGTCATCTGTTAGCGATGGACCTTCAACTTCATATCAGCAAGAAAGGAGTAATGCTCCTAAGCGTGATGGAAAGAAGAAGGAATGACCAAGGTGCTACAGGTGCAATCAGCTTGGTCATTTCAAGAGAGCTGTAGAGTCAATCTTCAGCCAGGGCATGTTGTAGGAAAAGAAGAAGTTGTTTCCAATGCAGGAGATAGATGGGGTGATTGAGATTTTATGATGGGCACTTGTGTTCGGGCTTTGGCTTCTTTCAACTATCAAGATGATTGGATTGTAGACTCGGGTTGTGATCATCACCTAAACGGAGACGAGTCGAAGTTTTCTTCTTTGCAGGCATACTTAGGTAATGATGCTATCATTACTGCTGATGATACTGTACATGCAGTTGAGAAGGAGGGTGTAGTTTCTTTAAACAGAGATAGAGGTCCAATCACGTTGAAGAGTGTCTATCATGTTCCGGGGATTAAGAAAAACCTCTTCTCGGTGACCAATGTTGTTGATGCTGACTATCACATTCTATTTGGTCCAACATAAGTGAAATTTCTTCGGAATGTGTCAACGGTGAAGGCTGAAGTCACTCATGTTGGAAGAAGGGTGAAGGACTTGTTTGTGCTATCTACAAGTTCCTATATTAATAAGATGAGGACTAATGATAGCGCTACTATCTGGCATGAAAGACTCGGACATGTTGGGATGGAGAAGCTGAAAGCTATGGCGGGAAGAGGCCTTGTGAGAGGTATGCCAAGCTTGACTTCTTTTGGTGAAGGTCATATTTGTGCAGGTTCTCAAAATGGTAAGGCTCAACGTCTTCCATTCGACAAATCACAAAGCAGATGTAAAGCACCATTGGAGTGTATTCATGGTGATCTGCTTGGACCTACCGCAACTGTCAGTCTTGGAGGTAGCAGATACATACTAGTCTTGATTGATGACTTCACTAGATATACTTGGGTATATTTTCTGAAGGAGAAGTCGGAAGCCTTTGAAAAGTTTATGGAGTTCATGGAGCTAGTGGAAGGTCGGCTTAACCTGCGGATCAGGAAGTTCAGAACCGACAATGGAGGGGAGTTCACCTCAAATGTGTTCTTTAACTTATGTAGAAAGCATGGCATCCGGAGAGAGCTCTCTTGCGCTCACGCTCCACAACAGAATGACGTTGTAGAGTGGAAGATCCATCATCTGACGGAGACCTGCAAATGTTGGATTCATGCCAAGAATATCCCAAAGTCTTTCTGGGCAGAGGGAATGTCTTATGCAACTTATGTCATCAATTGGGTGCCTCTCAGTCCCATCAACATGAAGACCCTCATGAGTTGATGTTCAAGATAAATCCAACGGTGGAACACCTTCGAGTGTTCGAATCTACCTGCTACGTGCATATTCCTGATGCCCTCAGAACGAAGGTAGATGCGAAAACAAGGAAGCTTGTCTTCGTCAGTTATGATGACCGGAAGAAGTGTTGGAGATGCATGGATCCAGAGACATGGAGAGCTGTGGTCTCAAAGAATGTGGTATTTGATGAGTTGATGTCATACCAGGGTAGCTTTTATGTTGAGTTACAAGGAAGCAGGTCAGATGGTGGACTTGAAGAAGATATTAAGGAGGTTCTGGTGGAGTTGCCTGTTTTTTCTGGTGCTCCAATTGCTTCTAGCTCTGGGTCAGGTGCTTCAGGTTCTGGAAGCAGGGGGAGCGATGCTCCAGGTATGCCTGAAAGGAGAGCTTGTTCAGAACAGGTAGCTGAAGAGGTGGTTAAGAGTAAAGCTCTGAGGAGGTCCAAGAGGACTATCATTCCACCAGATCGATATACATGGGGAAACTTGGTGAGCTTCGTCTCATGTTTCTTCGCGGGTCCCCTGGATGAGAGAGAGTCATCTTGCTTTGAAAATGCTGTTGGAATCAAGGAGTGGGAAGGAGCCATGGATGAAGAGATTGCTGCCCTTAGGAAGAATGAGACTTGGGACTTGGTGTCTAAGGTTGAGGGTGTTACTCTTGTGACTTGCAAGTGGGTTTTCAAGTTGAATAAGAAGGTTGATCGTAGCATTGAGCGATACAAGTCTCACATTGTAGCTCGAGGATTCTCTTAGAAGTATGGGGAGGATTATGAAGAAACTTTCAGCCTTGTTGCCAAGATGACTTCAGTTCGGGTGGTGATCACATTGACAGCTTGCCAAGGGTGGAAAATTTGGCAACTCGACGTGAAGAATGCTTTCCTTTACGGCGAGATTGACAAGGATATTTTCATGGATCAGCCACCTGTGTATGTTTCTGAAGTCTACCCAAGACATGTGTCCAAGCTCAAGAAGGCTCTTTACGGCTTGAAGCAGGCGCCTTGGGCGTGGAATGACAAGATAGCAGAATAACTCCAATTCTGCAGTTACTTTGCTTCTGATTCTGATTCAAGATTTTTCGTAAAGAAGATGGATGAGCTTCAAGTCTTGGTGTTGTTATATGATGACGATATGATCGTCACGGGAAATTCTGAAGTGGAGGTAGTTAGACTTCGTGCTGAGTTAGCTATCAGATTTAAGATGAAAGACTTGGGTGAGCTCCACCATTTCCTTGGACTCGAAGTGGAAAGAGGGCGGTATGCTTGTTTCCCAGAAAGGCTATGCAGAACGAATTGTGAAGCGATTCGCCATGGAAGGAGGTAAGAGTGGTTCTACTCGACTGGAGGTTGGTACGATACTTCGACGTGATGAGGGGAAGGTTCTTTCTAATCCTTTGGTGTTTCGGGCTTTGGTTGGAAGTCTGATATACTTGACGATCACAAGGCCAGATATCTCTTATGTAGTTGGCCGAGTGAGTCGGTTTATGGCAGAGCCTCAGACACTGTTTGTCGACCGCTGAGACGAGATAGAAGAAACTGCAGACAATAGTCTGTTCGTCGAACGCAGGAGGCAGCAGGTTCGTCGAACGCAGAGTGAAGCGGGTTCGTCGAACGCAGAGTGAAGCCAGCTCGTCGAACGCAGCGTGAAGCGGGATCGTCGAACGCAGAGGTTGACAAGATCGTCAAACGCAGAGTTTGACCAGTTCGTCGAACGCAGAGTACAGTGCGTTCGTCGAGCGCAGTCCTTCTCTATGGAAAAGTAGGGCGGCGGAACTTGCGGCTAGGGCAAGTTGCAGACAAGCTGTGTGGGGTCCACCAGCTTCTCCCATACTTCTCAGAAGGACATCAAAGAGTCGTTGAAGATCAGAGATGTATAAAAGGAAATGCTAGGGCACATTTGAAGCTCTCCCTCCGTCGCGTGCGAAAACGAAATCAACTATTTCATTGATGGCAGCTGCTCTCGACATTCTTCCTGCTCACTGAAGAGAAGAAGAATCAGAGATTAGAAGTTAGCTCCTCCACCAGAAGGGGCAAGGTGATCTTCCATCATTCTATTGAAGAGGAAGATCAATTTGTTGCTGTAATCAACATCTTCAGCAACAGGAAGCACAGTCAGTGCAGGATCTACGGGAGAGTACCTCTACTGTAGAATAAATTTCTAAATCATTTATCAGTAGGGCATCTTGCCTGAGCTGTAAGACCATTTGGTCTGAGTTTGTAGGAACCTGAGGGTTCTGAGTTGTAGGGCTGAAGGCCTGAGTGTAGGATCTGATTGATCTGAGTTTTAGGGCTTCATTGCCTGAGCTGTAGGAGGAGGAATCCTCTGAGTTGTAGGACCTGCTGAGGTCTGAGCTGTAGGATCAGGAGCTGATCTGAGGTAGGGCTGTTGTGCCTGAGGTAGGACCTGTTGTGATCTAAGTTGTAGGACCTGCTGAGTTCTGAGCTGTAGGATCAGGAGCTGATTTGAGTGGTAGGGCTGCTGTGCCTGAGGTAGGGTTTGAGAAAACCTGAGAGATCCTAAGGGATCTGTGTTGTAAGCTCTTTTGAGCCAAGTTTGGAGGAGTTGGCCTTGTCTAACACATTGTTAGAAAGGTGAAGAGGGAAAGAGGACTACTCAAGACACCCTGTCTTGAGGAACCTCTATACATAATTGTGTGCTTTCTGTGTGTTTGATCTTTTGCTTAAACCAGAAATCAGAAATAAGCTAGGGTGCTTAGAGGAAAATCAAAAAGGCCTATTCACCCCCCCCCCCCCCCCCCCCCCCCTCTAGGTGATTTAGACTACAAACCTAATATTCTTTCAAGTGGTATCAGAGCTAGGTTGGTCAAGAAGGACTTAACAGTCTGACCAGATCCTAAAAGGTATTGTCTAGTCAAAACCCAATGGCCTCCAGTGTAATGCAGAAGGAGATGAGCTCAATGAAACTGCCCATATGTAACAAAGCCAAATTTGGCATATGGAAGCAGAGGGTTAGGCTGTACATGGAAGCATCAGACCCTAGAATCTACATTACTGTTCAGGAAGGCCCCTTCATTATCACAAAACCCTCCTCTGTTGATCCTACCAGGCAAGTAGGCAAACCATACACTGAAATGACCAAGGATGAGATACCATTGGCTACTATGGATAAAAGGGCTCAAAATATCATAGTCAATGCTATTGATGAGTCAACATTTCAAAATTTGGTGCACTATGGATCTGCTAAGGAGATGTGGGATACACTAATAGTGTACATGGAAGGGACTGATGATGTGAGGAATGATAGGAAGTCACTCCTCAATCAGGAATATGAAGCTTTCAGGCAGCAAGGGCAGGAGAGCATCTCCATGTGTTATGAAAGGTTCTTTAGAATAATTAATGAACTAAGAACCTATGAGAGAGTGTTCACAAACTATGAGCTGAATGATAAGTTCCTCAGATCCATAACAAGAGATTGGCACACAAAAATTTGTGTTATAAGGGAGGTGGCTAAGTTGACTGAAACTCCTCCCCAAACTCTCTATGGAAAGTTGCTCTCCTCTGAAATGTAGCTGACTGCCAGGAAGGAAGAAGAGCAGAAGGCTAAGGGTGATACCAGGGAGAATTCCCTGGCCTTCAAGGCTGAAAGCTCAAGAAGAGGGAGAGAGAAGGATCAATCTCCTCCCAGAAGATCTGCTGAACCAAAAGATTTTGAGCCTAGCTCATCAAGCTGCTCTTCTTCTGATGAAGAAATTGATGTCCTTACAAGGCACTTCAGAAAGCTGTTGAGGAGGAAGCAATGGAAGAACAAGTCTTCCTCCTCATATCACAACAAGGAGGACAGCAAGGAGTCAAAGCATCACTCCAGAAGTGACAGGTATGAGTCTAACTCAAAATATAATTCTTCCAAAGTTGTTTGTTATTGCTGAAGCAAGCCTAGGCATGTTATTGATGACTGCCCTGTGAAGAGAAGAGAGAAGGATGAGAAGAAGGCTCATCATTCAAGAAGCAAGAAAGGAGAGAAATCCTTTCTAGCTAAGAAGAAAAAGAAGAGCTAGAGTGAATCAGACTCTAGCTCATCAGAATCTGAAATGGAAGAAACCCTCATTGGGCTGGTTGCTGCTGAAGAACCTGATGTTGGCAGGATTGCAGTCAGGGCCCCTCTATCACATTCAGACAGTGATGTAGAGGAGGATGAGGTTACTCACAATGACCATGGGCTGATGGCTCTAACTGAAGATGAGGACAGCCACAATAATTCAGAACATGAGCAGGTATTAATTCATTCCATATCCTCTTCTGATTATGAGACTAGTCCAGAATCTGATGCACCTCCATCAATAGATGGAAGGGGCATGGAAGCTGAGGAAGAACTCAATCAATTGATTGAAAAATATGGTGTTATTTTGGAGGCTCTGAAGAAGAGCAAGAAGCTTGCTAAGAGGCAAGCCCAGGAAATTGTTTCCCTCAAAAAGACTAAGGATGTCAACACTGAACCTACCACCCTGGTGGCTCAGATGAGCAGACAAATTAGTCATTTACATGGGTTAACTCTGGTGCAAATAAGCACTATTTCTCTGAAGAACAAGGTCATCAAGGACCTTGAAGAAAAGCTTGAAAAGGAGAAGTGCCTGGTGGCCCAATTCTCCAAGCCCAAATTTGTGCTTCCCCTTATTAACACCTTCTCCTCTCAAACTAATTGGAGAGGACCTGGTTTCAAAAAGATTGAAGTAGGAGAAGGGAGTGGAGTAAAAAGCAAGAAGAAGGCTAAGCCTCAAACCACCTTTCAAAAGGTGCCTCTTCCCTCCAACAGGTATGACCATGAAAGCATTCATGGTCACTGGAAGAATGGAAGGTCCTATAGGAAGGAAAACACTCCTTCCCATAGTGAAAGAAAGGGCATGGGATTGAGTGCAATGAAAGCTCCCCATGAGGAAACACAAATGGCCCAATCTGGACCATTTGTGTTTGGTGCCTCGGCACCTTCAGTCAAGAACAAGGATGCATGCATTTCAAAATCTGCTTCAGCAAAAAGCAAGACTGCTGTCAAATCTGTTGACAAGGCCTGATGCTCAGTGTCTGATTCCTTCAGATCTTGTATGGCTGCCAAGCCAAAGCAAGCTGAGGCTGTTAGGACAAAGAGCAGCAAGACTGTCCACAAATTTTCCTTCAGTCAGATTATTGCTGAAAGAGATAGGAAGAATGCTGCAGTCTCCTCTGCTGAACATGTGCACGGTGCTGTACCAATTCAGAAAAATGTTCAGAAAAGGAAATACAATATTCATGAGTGTTGGTGCTGTGGCAAGGTGGGACACTTTGCCATAGATTGTTTGTACAATCCCAATGTACCCAATGCAAAGAAGAGCTTTCCTACTAGAAGTGTAGCTAGTGTGAGAGTATCTCATCAAACTAACAGACACCTAGGACTCAAAGCTTTTTGGGATCCTAAGGATAACTAAATCCTTATTTGCAGGGTAGTTCAAGTACCAGTCTCAACCAAATATGGTACTTGGACAGTGGGTGCTCAAGACACATGACTGGCACCAAGGATTTACTGCAAGATTACAGAGCAGTGAAGAATGGACTGTAACGCCCCTGTTTTTTTCCGGTATTTATTTAATTCAGTGATGGCGTGTTTATGACGTCAGGGCGTTACTTTTAACGTCGAGTTAGCGGCGCGTCGCCGTTTGCGCGTTTTCGCGTCCGTTTGGGTCAAGTCGACCAATTTTTG
The DNA here is from genome assembly GCA_033032865.1 of Dactylorhiza incarnata. Classification (NCBI taxonomy): domain Eukaryota; kingdom Viridiplantae; phylum Streptophyta; class Magnoliopsida; order Asparagales; family Orchidaceae; genus Dactylorhiza; species Dactylorhiza incarnata. The sequence continues at coordinate 8,101,888 of JAWHQI010000009.1, read as the reverse complement.
AGACGACCCGGAATTGGAAAATTTTACGTTAGTAAATTAAATAATTTAATTTTAGACTTGCCCGTCAAGTTTCGTCGCGATCCGAGCCATTTTGGAGCCTCGGTGCTTTTTAAAAGTTTTGTATGTATTTAAAGTTCGCCGTAATTTCGGCCATTTATATCTCGAGAACGGCACGTCAGATTTTGATTCTTACTTCACCGTTGGATTCGTAGCGCCGCCGTTCACCTTAGGCGAAATTTTTGTTGGGTTCGGCGTTCGTTTTATTTTTAGTGATAATATAATAATATTATTATTATATAAAAAAATTTATCATATATATATATATATATATGTATTTGTATGCATGCAGAACATATATATATATCTATACTATAAAGTATGCATATTCTGCTAACACCATAGATCCCATCTGAACCGTCCGATCAAAGCATGATCAAAATCTGGCCGTCGGATGCAAGTGGGGAGGGCTGCGTATAGCTTTTCCAAGGAAAAAGGCTACTGTTCATCTCCCAGATTTCCCGACTCCCCTTCCGCAAACATCTACCGCAGCCTCGCCTCCCTCTTTTGCCGGCGGCGGAGCCGCCGGCCGTCTGGCCGGCGCCCACCGGCGGGTTCGCCGGCCTCCGGCGAACCCGCCGGGGGTTTTCCGATGGCCAGCGGGCAGGGCCACCGCCGGCGGTGGCCCTGCCCGTGAGACCCAGATCTGGGCACACGGGCAGGGCCACCGTAGGCGGTGGCCCTACCCGCTCGCCACCGGACAACCGCCGGCGGGTTCGCCGGAGACCGGCGAACCCGCCGGTGGGCGCCGGGCAGGCTGCCGGCGGCGGCAGAGGGAGGCGAGGCTGCCATTTTAGGCGTACGCGGAAATCGGGGGGGAGGGGGAGGGGGAGGGGGGATTTTTTAATGTTTTTATTCTTTTGTCTAATAATTAAATATTTACCAAACTTTTAAATAACTAAAAATATTTCTTGATAATTACAAAGTTTTAAATTTTCTTGATAATGAAAATTTCTTAAGTAAAAATTCTTGATAAGTAAAATTTGGGCGCTGCTATTAGCACTGCGGTTTTGTCTATTTGCACTCGCCGCTATTAGCAAGCGCTTTTTTAAGTGATTGTCTATTCGCACTCAACATGTCTATTAGCAATGCAGTATTACTATTAGCACTTCTTGTCTATTTTTTAAATATAATAAAAACATCACCAAAAAGAACACTTCAAAGAGCACTTAAAAGATATAGGTGAGAAAACAAAAAGCACAAATGAATATAGGTGTGGGAATGGGATAAACCAGCCAGACATTTTTACCAAACATTTTAGGTGCGGATTACCTCTGCCTCTTTTAAGATATCCACTCGCCGTGCACGAATCCGTTCTTGAACTCGGACAAGGGCTTGCATGCATCTTAAAGTCAAGTCTCGGCCGCCTGCTTCCGCACACGCTGACGTGCAGGAGATGGATCGGGAGGTGCGTCGGGGGAGTTTCCGCCAACGCCATCGCCGCCAACGCCATCGCCGTCGCCGCCAAGGCTATCGCCGCCAACGCCAACTCCAATGCCATCGTCGCCGCCGCCAACGCCATCGTCGACGCCGTCAACTCCAACGCCATCGTCGCCGACGCCACCGTCGTCGCCGCCAACTCCAACATCATCATCGTCGCCGCCAACTCCAACGTCATGGTCGCCTCCGCCAACGCCATCGTCGTCGCCGCCAACTCCAACGCCATCGTCGCCTCCGCCAACGCCATCGTCGTCGCCGCCAACTCCAACGCCATCGTCGCCGCCGCCAACGCCATCGTCGCCGCCGCCAACGCCATCGTCGTCGCCGCCAACTCCAACGCCATCGTCGCATAAGCCAACGCCATCGTCGTCGCCGCCAACTCCAACGCCATCGTCGCCTAAGCCGACGCCATCGTCGTCTCCGCCAACGCCATTGTCGCCGCCGCCAACGCCATCGTCGTCGCTGCCGACTCCAACGTCGTCGTTTCCGCGAGAGGAGATGTGTAGGGGCGTGCGTCTAAGGCGAAAGGGCTGCTTGCGGCTATTAAAAATAAAACCTAAAATTTTAAATTTATGAGTGCTAATAGACAAAAATGAGTGCTAATAAATCCTAAAATTTTAAAATTTTGAGTGCTAATAGACAAAAGTGCAGTGTTAATAGCAGCACCCAAATTTTAACCGACCCGCCGAGGTGGAATGTCGATAAAACTTTAAAAATGTTATAACTGGCATGGGCGGGCGAAGCGCGTCTTAAATGTCAAGCGGGCGAAGCCAAATAACTAAAAATATTTCTTGATAATTAAAAAGTTTTAAATTTTCTTGATAATGAAAATTTCTTAAGTAAAAATTCTTGATAATTAAAACATTTTAACCGACCCGCCGAGGTGGAATGTCCATAAAACTTTAAAAATTTTATAACTGGCGTGGGCGGGCGAAGCGCGTCTTAAATGCCAAGCGGGCGAAGCCCGCTTGGTTGCGACGCATCGAGAACGGGCGAAGCCCGTTCGAAGTAAAATTTTCAATACCTGACAGACCCGCCGAGGTGGAAGGTCGAGAAAACTTTAAAAATTTTACTTCTTTCAAATTAAACTTTGGATTTCCTGAGCCAGTTTTCAAAGGTGGATAATCTTCACAGAAATACCTAATGAAAGCAGAATACCTATAGCTATGAACACGCAATTTAAATAAAACTCTGTTTCGTTTCAGGTGTACACAAACCCTACAATCATTTGCTCACGGTCGGGTGACTTACATGGCATCACTACAAACAATTATCAAACTCAGGTGACCACATCGATAATCACTGTATACAAATATTCAAATATTTTCAGATGCTTCTATTATTTGTGTCCTGAAAAATAACTACCTTCTGTTAGGCAACAGAACCAACAGAAAGTGCACCACGACGCCTTCCTCCGGATGAGCCCGCGAAACTATGGTTAAAGATTTTCAATGGAATTCAAGAGTGTGAAGAACGACATAAGTCTTTATATCCGAATTGCGACTGTAAATTTTGTATTACTCATACATGAGTATTTGTTGTATCGTACATACATGTCGTCAATCAATAAGTGAACCTGAACTATTTACTCATATGTTTGCTACTATTAATGTGTATAAGGTTTTATTTATGTACAATTTCTTTAGAAATAATTCCAACTCTCATTTCATTAAAAATGACCTTAAATCTAAACTTCACAATTTCGCAAAGCAATCACGTGAAAATATGGTCAAAGGCTGCCTGAAGACACCCAAACACTTTGTCAAACTCAATGCTAAACGGCGCCGAGGAAGTGGAAGGTGTGGCCTGAGCGGTGGAGGAGGAGACGGTCGCGCAGGGCGCGAGAGACGCGGGGATGATGTGGGGAGAGGGCGTCATTTGGAGTACTCATATGCGACGGGGGCGACGGAAGGTCGTCGGGGGCGGGCGAAGCCCGACGGTGGCCGGAGGCGGGCGAAGCCCGCGTAGATGCGGTCGAAGGCCGCCCGAGAGCATCGAGCACGGGCGTAGCCCGTGCGAAGATGCTCGTATATATATTTATATATATATATATATGTATTTGTATGCATGCAGAACGAAACACGCTGAGCTTCGTTCGAAGCATGCAGAGCGAAGCATGTATATATTATCATATATATATTATCAAATATATGTATATATATATATATATTTATCTTGAGTTCGACGAATTATCCCGTTCGACAAATCTGCCGCTAGACGAATTATCCCGTTCGACAAATCTGCCGCTAGACGAATTATCCCGTTCGACAAATCCCTCCACTCGACAAATCCACCCATTCGTCGACCTCCGCTCGACAAATCCCTCCGCTCGACAAATCCCCCCATTCGTCGACCTCCGCTCGACAAATCCCTCCGCTCGACAAATTCCCCCATTCGTCGACCTCCGCTCGACAAATCCTTCCGTTCGACAAATCTTCCCGTTCATCTTTAGCCCCTTCAATTATTAATAATAATAATGATATTATTATTATTATTAATACAATGCGTTATGTTGCATAAAAGAAAACGAACCCAGCCCCTTTCTTCTTCTTCATTCTGTCCGAACTAGAGAGAAAAACGAGCGACGGGGGCGGCGTTTTCTTGAATCTTCCGGTCACCGCCGACAGAGCTCCGGTGGTCGAAATCGCGAGCCGAGCATAGATTCGGAAAGCTTTCGACGAGAGCTTCGTCCTCGTGGTAATTTCCTTCCGTTTCGTGAAACTTTTTCGGTAGGTCTCTTGTGCCCTAACCTCTTTTAGCTCGATCTCTTGTAGATCTTGACTTCCCCCGCCTTCTCTTGACCCGATCTACAACGTGGAGCGATTCGGAAAGTTTTTCCCGCAAAATCTAAGGCAAGTGGTAATCTTGCTCTTGTTTTTTTCCTCTTTGTCATATAACAGCTCCAAGTTGGCTCCCTTGATCTAGCTGTGCCATAATTCCCTTTATATCCTCTAATTATTTCTGCCAATAACTTAGCATTTTGACCAGTTAATAAAAGGATTTTTGTTAGCATTATATCTCCTTTGTGTTTTCCATTTCTGCTTGCAATTTAGTAGGTTATGATCTGTTGGGCCTCACCCCCCTTTGTTCATTGAAAGATTATGAAAATAATAATAATTCTGTTGGAGGTCATACACGATGTTGGCGGTGCCACCGGTGCGATGCTCTTTTAAATTAATAAATTCGGTTGGAGGTCGTACACGATGTTGGAGGTGCCACCGGTGCGATGCTCTGAGGGTCGTGACCATGTGTGATGGTATTATCCCCGCACGGCTTCTCTTTTTTTCTGATGAGCTGATCAGTCTTTATAATTCTGAACAAGAGTAACATGATTAATAATGTGAATGTTGATGGTTATTTGCTGATGGCGAGTTTTGACCTTGCCTGTTTTTACACCTTTGTTTGGTGAGTGATTTTCTGCTGATTATTAGATTCTTCTGCTGTTTCTTTTCCTGTTGATTATTTGCTGCTAGCTTTGTCATCACTGATCCTTGCAGCTACTATTTTCCTTCGGTCTCGCGGAGGTTTGCTTACTTTCTTGCTTTCTGCACCACTTGTAACTTGCTTCTGAGGTGTTCTTTCTTTGAATGCCTCAGGTTCGGGGCAGTAGCAGGTGTTAGTGCGGAGTTGCGTTCGTCGCCATCTTCTAATCCTCTTGAGGTAGGATTCTCTGTGAACTTGTCGGCCCGTGGGTTTGTGTCATGTGTTGACGCTCATGGTGCCGTTTGGTTAGACTTTTGCTACCCTGCTGCTGTTACTTGTTGTTTACTTTTGAACACTTGTTCTGGAATGGTTAGATGTGGGTTGGCTTTATAGCCCCTTGCTTAGTTATGCTAAGGTAATTGTAGTTGTTGGCACCAAAAATGGTACCTCCAAAATTCACACTAGGGGGATGGGAGAAAACTGTGAAGTGCAGGTTACTGAAGACGAAAGATGCTGAGAAACAGGGAAAAATGATCACAGAAAGCCGAGACCGCTTACACAGGTTGTAAGCTGGTGGCTCGAAGCAAAAGTCTATTTTCAGGTACCCCTACCCCTCTATTTATAAACGAGGGGGCTGCCCAAACGGGCAGATCTGAAAACTACGGGCTGCCCGGGATACAGGAGAGCCGGGGCAGGGAAAAAGGGGGTGCAAATAACCAAAAACGAGAAAAAGAGACCAGACCGCGCGGTCTGGCGATCTGCCGATCGTCTGACTGTCTAGGACTTGGAGGATTCGACTTTCTGCTGGGGTCCGGGCGGTCTCCAAACTTGAGACCGCGGAGATCGATTCTTTTGACCTATATGAGGAGATCGCGGGCTTTCCAGGCAAACATAATCCCCGCACATTTTTAAGTTGCGCTGGAACTTCGAAAATGTAAGCTTTGACCGCCGAAACCGCAATCGTCATAAATGCCCCCTGAGCTATAAATACCCCTCCATAGTTTGAGAAATCATAATTTCTTGAAAAAAGCAAACGAACTTACCTGGCAAGCGGTCTCGAAAAAGTAGACAAAGCGAACTCCATAGTGTCGTCATTGTTGTTGGCGTTTGATTCTCCGGGAAAGGATTCTCCTGAGAAGAAAAAGAAGAAGAAGATCGCTACCTCGAAGAAAGTGGTGAAAATTGTTAAGGCTTCACCGAAGGCGGGCACGTCTAAGGAGACCGCGCGACCTTCTTCGGAGAAAACAGCTGTCCTCCCCGAAAATGAGGTTCCGTCACGTTATCTTGCTGCTGTTTTATCGTCTAGTTCTTCAGGACCTGAACTGATCCTTCCTGATTTTTCCATTTCTTTCAATTATCAGAAAACTGTGGAAGCGCTCGGCCTGGCCACTGTGCAACATAACGAGACCGCTTCCAAAGAAGTTATCCTGGCTGGTCTGCGGGAAGAGAAAATTGAAGCTGAACAGATTATGCAAAGGTTAGGTGGCACTCAGGATTCTTCCAATGTGAGTAAAAGAAAAAGCTTAAATCCTTCTACTCAAAGTGCTAAGAAGTCAAAAAATGATGATGTCCAAGAGGTGACCGCCCCTAAGGCGATCACTCATTCTGAGGGTGGCGATCTCAAGAATCCTGGGAATGCTCCTTTGGAGGTAGACGACGCGGCCGATCTCCTTTCTCTTCCTGCGATCTCGGCTTTTTCAAAAGAGGCAGATCCTGAACTGGACGCCTATCTTGAAGGAGATTCTTCTAATGATTTTTCTTGTTCTTCCTTACAGGTGCTCGACCCTTTCGAGGCGGAGAGTCTCAGGGCCGCTGCTGCCGAAAAAGAGATCCTGGAAAAAGACAAAGAGATCACCGCCGCTAAAGCGAAGTTAAGAGAAGATAAGAAAAGGAGGGATCGAGAAGAAAAGGACAGAAAGGAATCAGAAGCAGGTCGGGTTGCCACCGAATAGGAGGAGAAGAAGAAAATGGAAAAGGAGAAGGCGGCTCAAACCGCTGTGAAGAAGAAAGAAGAAGAGAAGAAGGCAGCCCAGACCGCTGCAAAGAAGAAAGAGGAGGAAGAGAAGAAGGCAGCTCAGATCGCTGCAAAGAAGAAAGAGGAGGAAGAGAAGAAGGCAGCCCGGACCGCTGCAAAGAAAAAAGAAGAAGAAGAGAAGGCGGCCTTATTGGCTGCCGAGAAACAAAAGAAAAAGGATTCCGAGCAGGAGGCGGAAGAAAGGAGCCGGCAGATTGCTAAGGAGAAGGCTGCATTGTCAAGCCGTCTTTAAGCCCTTTATGCCGCTCAAGAGGAAGAATTAGACCGAGCAGCAGAAGACCGCGCAAATGCTATTTCTGCTTTGCGAACTGGTAAGGCGCTGACTATGACCAGATCGCTGAAAGATCTTCCTCTTCCAACGGTCCGACCTGATTCTCCGGAAAGAAAACATGAGATCGTCGTCATCGAAACTGATGACATCCTTATTAGCAATGCGGAGTTAAAGAGGAGAAGAAAAGAAGGGGAAAGGTCGCAAAAGAAAGAATTGGAGAGAATGAACATTGAACGTTTTAGGGGATCAGGCCGCCTCGTGCTGGCCGCAGAACCATCGGTCAGAGTTAACACTGAAAATATACTGCGTGATTGCGGTCTTGATTCCTTTCCAAGTATTCTTTCTGTGTGAACCTTGTTATTCTGAACTTTTGAAAACTGAACTAACCTTTGCTTTCCTGTCCGTAGATGAAAATATTCTTGAGATGGAGGAGGGAGAACTTCCGGCGCAGAGGGTTGCGGTCTCCGACCAACTTGCCAATATCCTCAATCCTATGTTTGAGGATGTTCGGTCTATGCTGGCTCGGGAGAGGGCCTATCATGATCAAATCTGTGGCCTCGAAGAGAAGCTTCGCTCAGCTTATGATCCGGCCGGCGAGCTCATTCAGTCACATCGAAAAGCTGAAGAGGCAAGCGGTCTCAAGATTGGCGAGCTCACTCAAGCACTCCGTCGGGCTGAGAAAGACGTTGAGTACTACAAGGGAAAATCTGATGCTCTGTCCGCTGAGGTCGTTTCGCTGAGGAGTGGCTCTACGAAGATGCGATGAGACCGGGACCATCTGGCGATCACCAAGATGTAAGACCGAGCTCCGAAATCATGGTTGTCCCCATGAAAATAGTTGACAAAGAGATGTCAAGGATCCACCGGGCCGCGATGAACGCAAACCAGGGTCTTGCTTCGGTCTTCAGTTCTATCAATGAGATGCAAGATATTGCGGCCTTTGTAGGAAGAAAAAGGCCTCACACGAAATAAACATTTGACGTTTCTTTTTCGAATGGTTTTGTAATATGAAGAACAATTTATTGTGTAATGTGTTTTAATTTCTACTGCTTGCGATCTCTTACTTGGCTGTGACGATCTCTGTTGTTTTGTGTTGCATGTTTATATTATGTGATTAGAGATGTTGCGATCTCTCTTTTTTTGAGATCGAAAAGATACCGGCGCTCTATCGATTTTCTTACAGGCACCGGCGGTCTGAGAGACTTTACTGGGCGGTCTTGAGAAAAGTAATGATGACGAATTTATCCTTGGCTCTCTATAAATAGCCGGCTTTTTGGATTTCATTTTATATTTTCTGTATGCGCCCTAAGCACCGGTCACAGCGATCTCTAAAAATGGTGTCCGCTCGAGCTACTGGTGCCTTAGTTTTCCTCAGAGCCGATCACAAACCTTGCCACCTTTCAAAAGAAGAATATGTTGAGTTCTTGAAGAAGCACATGATCCAGACTCAAATTGTCGTGAGACCGCCAACTGAGACCGAAGGGCTCAGTTTTGGGGAGGAGAAGAAGTTCATCATCCCTATTGATCACTTTGAGTGTGGGTTGAGGATTCCTCTCCCTTGGGAGCTTTTGGAGATCATGGATTATTACGGGCTGGTGCTCGCACAGCTGCCAACGAACTCGATCGGTCTCATTAGTGTTTTCATAAATTACTTGAGATCGGAGAAGATAAAGTTCACGATGGCGCTCTTCCGCGCATCCTTCACTGCTAAGGTCCTGAAAGAAGGTCAGAAGAAAGAGGAATTCAAAGGATTGATATATTTTTCTACTGAAGGATTCAAAGTCCTCAATCTTCCCAACAAGGTTCCCTTCTGGACAGAAAGGTTCCTTGTATTCGAAGGCGATCTTGGCGGTCTCAAGAGTCGCCCTTCTCCGCGACCTGACAAAATTTTTCAGAAGAGCAAATCGATCTCAACAGAAGAGTTAAATATTCTGAAATTTCTGGCGGGAAAGCGCCTGGACCTTATTTACTATCTGGCGATCTGGCCCGAGATCGCTGAGATCGCTCCTGAGGAAAGTGAGTTGTTTCCAGCGATCTCCCAGTATTTCTTACATATTTTACTTTACTTTTCTAACTTCCTATTTTCAGCATCTTTTGCAATTCCGACGGAGGATCCAGTAGCTCCTGCTGAAGAAGTGCTTACCCAAAGGGAAAGAAGGCTGAAGAGGGAAGAGAAATTTCAGACCGCTGAGACCGATAATTCTTCTAAGACCGCTGCAGAGCCATTTCCTCTTCACGGCTATATGCGTCATCAGAAGGATTTGAAAGGCAAACCATTACTCAAATGGGGCGCCAAAGGAAAGACTGTGAGAGTCTCTACCGATCTCCCCCTCTGGAGCGGGAAACTAACCCACCATGCTACTGCTGTGACAGCGGCCTTATATGGAAAGAAAAATACATCCGAAATATTTGATATTGAGACTGACCTGCTCCCAGATATTTGTGCTCAAACGGCCCTTCGGAATGCGACTCTTCAGCATCATATGGGGCGGACTCTCCGAAGCGTTTTGAAGGCGAATGAAGACCTGCTGGTATTTTATCTCTACTAGATGTATTTCCTGAATTTGCTTAGGTCGCGCGGTCTGATTTTTCATTCTTGCAGCGAGCGAAGGAGATGGCTTATGACATACATAATCCTGATTTAAAAAGAGCAATGGCGCACCATGTGAGGGAGACCGCTGAGCAAGTAATCACGGAGCTCCGAAATCGAGGCGGTCTCTCTGAAGTATATAAAGATACAACCTTTGCTGCTCTTTTCCCTCGGGCGTCAAGGAGAATTGATGAACAATCCCTGACTACGTAAGAGACCGCAGATGAAGGTGAAGAAGATGTTGTGATCGAAGATGAAGGCCAGCTAAGCGGCAACCAATATGTGCAGGGTCAGGACACGAGCTCAGGAGCGGCCTCAAGCTCTAGATCCAAGATTCAAGGGGAGGGCTCAGAAGAGTCATCCGATGAGGCCGATTCATACTCTTCTTCAGATGAGCGGTCTCCCAAGAGATCGAGAAGCAAGTAGATAATATTGTAATTTTTATTTTTGCTTTTGAGACCGATCGGTCTGATGTAATACGACATTTTGAATGAATACAAAAAATTGAATTGTTATGTCTTTCTTCTTCTAATGAATGATTTCTTGCCTCTAGCGTTTTACTTTTATGTTGAATACATTTTTGCGATCTTTTACAATGAAGAAGAATCGGCATTCGATCTCAATGCCTTAGACTTTCGCCGACCTTAACATGATAGGTTGATAATTTGGAGAGAGGCGATCTTACCTTTTCAGACCGCACAATAAAGAGGTGCTGCTGACTATGATAAAAAGGACCAAGTAATTCCGAGTCGATATAAAAATTACGATCCTCCAATATAGGAGATCGCTTCATGAGAGTTGAGATAGTGGTTGATTGGTAACTCATAAGCTGAATTTCCAGAGATCCTTTCCATTGCGATCACCAATGGCGGTCTTTATAATATCAATTTGCTTCCGAAAATGAGATAATATTGATCAGATATCGCGTGGTCTTACACTTTCCAAACCGCACAAAATATACGAAATCTCTGGATTTTTCGAATGTCTTAGAGCTTTGTCCAAAACTTTTTCTTGAAAATTTTATCTTGTCGGAATCATATTTAAGATTGCTTGAAAGGCCAATCTTCTAAAATTAAAAGGAAAAATTAACCGATAATCCCCGAGCATCCAAGTCCTGGGGGAAATCGAACTAGCGGTCTCAACATATTTGAGATCGCTGAAAAGAATACCACTGAAGAAATGGAGAACTCAACCGGCAATCTCAAATAACCAAGTCCTGGAGGAGATAAACCGGCGGTCTCAACATATTTGAGATCGCCATTTGAATTATTTTCCTGCGTCCGACGAACTGAAGGATAATCTATGTTCGACGAGATCCTTGTTGGCTTGTTGAAGAGAAAATAATAGACCTTGGCGATCATAAGTCAACGATCTCACCATCTTCAGGTCGCCACGCGACAAGGACTCAATTTTTCGAGCTATTACTTGGTGTATAACAAAGAATTTTATGAATACTCCCCATACAATCTGAGCTATAAGAGGCTATACCGGGCTTGCGATCTATCGATCATGCTCAATCCAGATCGTCCTCATCCTTTCTCTAAAAAATCATCTTGGCGATCACTTCTGTCTAAGCTCTGGAGATGATCAAGCCAGCGATCTCAACTAACTCAGATTTCTTTTTCCTGAGGGTGAAAATAGAAATCTGCGGTCTCAACATATTCTAACCGCCCGATCTCTAGGGCAGGTGCGGTCATGCTTCGAGGGCTACACCGGCATTGCTTTCCTCAAGAGAAAGAGTTCTAAATGATCTCAGGGGCAGGTGCGGTCATGCCTCGAGGGCTACACCGGCATTGCTTTCCTCAAGGGATCATTTAAATCTGTTTTAAACTTTCCATTTTTGCTATCCACACTCCAATGAGTATTCGAAAGTTACCGAACTAGAATGATCCATAGGGCAGGTGTGGTTATGCCGCGGAGGCTATACCAACATTGCTTTCCCTAGAAAATCACTCAGCCTGTAACAGTGCCCTAAAAAGCATGACAGAGCTGAACATTCACCTGAACTCCCTTGATCTAGAGGTGTGTCAGATGTCAGCAGGGACCCGGCATCCTAAACGTCCACCGCACGAGCTTGGCGAGCTACTGCTACACAGATGCGAAATCTCCCCAACATCTGTGGTCCTGGCAGATTTATATCTCATGCTTCAAGTTGAAGGGGAAAGAAGTAGGATCCGTCGATACCTCTTTCGGCGGGATTTTTTTTTTTTGATATCTTCCCTTATCATTTATATACCAAAAAAAAAGAGAAAGAACCATATTATTATAATGTTCAAGAAGAGAAAAGATAAACAAAGAGGAAGAAGAAAAAAGGCCATAAGCTTTTTTAAGAGAAAAAACGATTAAGGTCATCACCACTCCAGGTGTGAGGCAACTCCTCTCCTTCATAAGTCTGGAGACGGCAAGCACCATTTTTGAGTACTTCTTTCACTATGAATGGTCCTGCCCAATTTGGGTTAAGCTTCCTTACTGAACCAGATCTTGCTGCTATATCTACCTTTTTTAGGACCAGATCTCCTATTGTGAATTCTTTGATTCTAACATTTTTATCGAAGAGTCTCGCTATCCTTCTCTTAACTTCTTCCTGCCTAATCGTCGCCGTATCTCTCAGCTCTTCAATGAGATCAAGTCTACACTTTAGATCTTCATCACTTCCTTACATCCAATCACCCTGATTTTGTTGAGCCAATAGCACCCTTGGACTTTTCACCTCAAACTCGACAGGGATAAGAGCTTCTGAACCGTGTGACGACTTAAAAGGAGTTTCTCCTGTAGCTGAGGTGGGGGTCGTTCTCAAGGCCCATAGTACTGATGGTAACTGTTCCGCCCAATTTCCTCGAAGATTTTCTACCTTTTTCTTCAAAAGATTTATTATGAGCTTGTTGGCAGCTTCTACTTGCCCATTACTTCTAGGATGATGCACAGAAGCAAAACGTAATTCAGTGCCGATCTGTCCACAGAAACTTATGAGTTGAGGATTGTTGAATTGAGAGCCATTATCCGTGATAATTGCCATCGGGATCCCATGCCTGCAGACTATTTCTCCCCAGATGAAATTTCTTACAACTTGAGTAGTAATTTTAGCCAATGCTCTTGCCTCAATCCACTTGTTGAGGTAGTCAATCATGACTATAACATATCGGCGTTGCCCACTTGCCATAGGAAAAGGCCCAATCAGATCCATTCCCCATACTGCAAAAGGCCATGGGGTTGCTATGGATTTAAGCTGTTGGGCAGGTTGATTCTGAAGAGGAGCGAACTTTTGGCACTGGACACATTTCTTCGCAAATTTCTCTGCATCCTTCCTCATTTGATGCCAGAAATATCCTTGCCTTAGGATTCTTTTCTCCAATGTACGAGCTCCAGAGTGGCTTCCACATTCTCCTGAATGAATTTCCTGAAGGACAACCGAGATCTCCTCTTTCGAAACACATCGGGCCAAAGGTGACAAAAATGTCTTCCGGTAAAGGATTCCTGCAATAAGGTAATAATGAGCTGCTTTTAGTTTAAACCTTTTTCTGTCTTTTACCGTGGAGTGGAGCTTTCCGGTCGAAAGGTAAAAGATGAATGGATCCATCCAAGATGGACGTTGATCTATCTCCATAACTTCTCCTTCCTCGATTGCAGGGCGAAAAAGCTCTGAGGAGGTTCCTCCCGAAAAAAGACCAAATTTTGCCAGCTCATCCGCTTCTGAGTTCTCTTTTCTTGGGATGTGTGTGATAGAGAAACTTTTGAATTTTCCAATCTCTCCTTTCACCAAGGCTAGATATTGCTTCAGAGTTTGATCCCTGGTTTCGAAGGTTCCGTTAACCTGAGATGCCATCACTAGGGAGTCCGTTTTAACTTGAACATCCTCGATTCCCAATTCCCTAGCGAATCGAAGACCGGCTAGCAAAGCCTCGTATTCTGCTTGATTATTAGTTGTTGAGAAATAGAATTTCAAAGCCTGATCTAATCTGACCCCATTTGGATTGATCAAAACTACTCCAGCCCCGGATGAATTCCTGCCCGAAGCGCCATCAACAAATATCCTCCAAGCTAGAGGCGTTCCGACTTCTTTCTTTAATGAAGACTCACTTGCATCAACAATGAAATCTGCTAAAACTTGAGCTTTGATTGCCACCCTTGGAACATAGGAGATATCAAACTCACTGAGCTCTATCGCCCACTTAGCCAACATTCCTGAATGCTCTGGCTTCTATAAAACATTCTTTAATGGAAGATCGGTAACCAATTGAATCGAATGAGCTTGAATGTAGGGCCTTAATCTCCTAGCTGAACTTACAAGCATTAGGGCCAGCTTTTCAATAATCGGGTAGCGTGTCTCTGCATCTTTCAGAATTTTGCTCATATAGTAAACTAGAAATTGTTTCTTCTTCTCTTCTCTCACCAAAACTGAACTCACAGCATCAGTACCAACTCCTAAATAGAGAAAAAGATCCTCGCCCTCTCTTGGGCTTTGGAGCAAAGGGGTTGATGTCAATTGCTTCTTAAGCTCATTAAAAGCATCATCACACTCTTTCGTCCACTCAAACTTAGCCCCTCCGCGGAGGGTCTTGAAGAAAGGAGCACTTTTATCTCCGGATCGAGAGATAAAGCGACTCAGGCCTGCCATTCTTCCTCCTAGTTGCTGAACTTCCTTAGGAGATCTGGGGGGTGGCATTTCAAGAATAGCCTTTACTTTGTCTGGGTTAGGCTCCAATCCTTCTGGAGTAAGGAGATGACCAAGAAATTTCCCCTTACTTGCCCCGAAAACACACTTCAACGGATTCAACCTCATATTAAAAGTTCGGAGGGTTGCAAAAGTTTCCGAGAGGTCACCAAGATGAGAAGAAAACGATTTGCTTTTTATTAGAAGGTCATCAACGTAAACTTCTAGATTTCTTCCCTTTTGATCTTTAAAAACTGTATCCATCATTTTTTGATAAGTTGCTCCAGCATTTTTTAGCCCAAAAGGCATTACGAGATAACAAAAGCAACCGTCGTTTGTGATAAACGAAGTATGAGGTATATCGGGCTTATGCATTCTGATTTGATGATAACCTGAAAAGACATCTAAAAAACTCATGAAAGAATAACCTACCGCAGAATCTACTAAAGAATCTATCCGAGGCATGGGGTAGCAATCTTTGGGACATGCTTTATTGAGCTTGGTGAAATCGACACACATCCTCCATTTTCCTCCAGACTTCTTGACCATTACAACATTTGATACCCATTCAGGGTATTGAACTTCTCGAACAAACTTAGCCTTCAGCAACTTTTCCACCGCTTCTCGGATGGGCTGGGCAAGAGTCGTTGCAACAACTCTCTTTTTCTGCTTGATAGAGATGAAGTTTGGATCAATATTGAGATGGTGGCAAGCGACATCAGGATCAACTCCTGGCATGTCGTCCGCTGACCAGGCGAAGACATCCAGATTCTTCAGAAGGCAAGGGATCAGGCTACTCTTGTCAGCTTCAGACAATTCAGCGTTTATAGAGAGGAACTTGCTTTCATTTCCTTTGTTGATGGGAACGGCTTGAGTCGCTTGGGCAGGTTCCAAGCGAACTTCGTCTCTTATGTCTTCTTCTTCAGCCTCTTCAGCAATTTTGACTGGTTCGGGAATTTGGGTTGAGATGGCCATCGCAGCTTCATGGGGAGAAGAAGACATGAGTACATTGACAGTTTTTACGTAGCACTCCCTGGTCTTCCTCAGGTCACTCCTAATCCGATGCTGCTTGCCATTTAGGGCAAATTTTACTGCTTGGTGGTATGTCGAGACCACCGCCTGATATCCGTTCAAAATTGGTCTCCCAAAGATTGCGTTGTAACTGCTAGGGGCTTCAACGACTATAAATTTGACAAGCTTTACTATTCCTCCCAAAATTACAGAGAGAGTAACGAGTCCTTCTACCTCCTTCTTTTCCCCTGAAAAACCATAAAGAGGCCCTTCAGTTGAGAGAAGAGGCTTACCTGTCTTCAAAGCATCGAAGGCCGGCTTAAAGAGCACGTTCACCGAGCTCCCAGTATCAATAAGAATTTTCTCTACCGTATAATTTTCTATTACTGCTTGTATGACGACCGCGTCGTCAAAAGGATTTGAGGTTGAAGAAAGATCCTCCTCCCTGAAGTTTACTATTCCTCCAACCGGGGTTGAGGAGGTAGCAGCAACCTCCGAACGACAGACCCTTTTCAGGCTAGCCTTCCTGGAAGATTCTGGCCCTGCTCCGCCATGAATACAGAAGAGGTTGCCTTGAGCGCCCTCATCATTAGCATCCTCACATTCACCGGGGAAACCGATGTTGCCAAGATGGCCAACATCATCGACCTCCTCGCACTCCCAACGGATCTCTACTACTTCCTTGGCCTTGGAGGTTGAGGCTTTGGAGGGATCATTCTTTTGAAGAAGGTCCTGAAGCTTTCCTTCTTTTAGAAGCTTCTCCACTACTACTCGGAGGGCTCTGCAATTTTCTGTCAGATGACCTGTTTCCCTGTGATATTCACAGAAAAGAGTAGGATTGCGGGAATTTGGGTCAGAGCTAAGGGGGGCCGGCCTTTTGAAAAAAGGCTGCTTCTGCAGCACTTGAACTACTTCTTTCATGGAAACACCAAGGTCTGTAAAAGACTCTTGGGAATCATTATAGGGTGGCTGGATGGTCAGGAGATGGGGCTGAACATATTGAATCTGATGAACAGGGGTGGCTTGCGGAGCTGGAGCCACAGGGGTTGGGATCAGAGGTCCTCTGGGCTGGAATTGCTGGTTCCCCTGATTGAAACGATTGTTACGGAAATTCCTTCCCCTTTTCGGAGCGGGAGGAGGACACTCTTGATGAGACTTTGAGGAAGACGGGGCGGGATAGAATCCTGCAGAGCCCTTCTGACAGGCCCTATTGGTCAAATTGGTTACATAGGTGGAGTTGTTGATCTCCCCTTCTATATAACGATTGGCAATGCTGATTAACTCCTGATAAGAGTCGGGCTCTTTAGTGGTAACCTTGAACTTGAGAGGACCTTCCTGCAGGCCACTAATCAAGGCTGCCATATAAAGAGCAGGATCCATATCTCTGATCCCTAAAATCTCTCTCTGGAAACGGTTAACAAAATGAGAGGCAGTCTCATTTTCCCCTTGCTTGATTTTGAAGAGGGTCGCAGGACCACTCTTCCTCTTCTTGGCGGTTGCAAACCTCAAGAGGAGCTCATTCCTTAAGACGGCAAAGTTCGGGATGGATTGGGAGGGCAGCTTGTAAAACCACTCCCTAGCAGCTCCATCAAGAGAAGTTATTAACAACTTACATCTCACCCCATTTGAGATGGTTCAGAGGGCAACGACAGATTCAAAAGCTTGGAGGTGGGACATGGGATCACTTTCTCCCGAGAACACAGGGAGACGAGGTTCCCTGAAGCCGTTCGGGATAGGATCTCAACAAATTTCATCAGTAAAAGGGAAAGGTTCCCCCATTCCAGAGGCACCTGGGGGAGCAAAGAGAGGAGCAGGAGGGGCTTGAGGATAAGCAAAATCCTCTTCGAAATTCAAAGCTTGGGCCGGAGGCCCCTGAGCGGCTGCTCTAAAAGAATTATGACGGGCAACGAACTCCTCATGCTGAGATCGCTGAGGAGCTGCGGGCTGAAAATTAGAGCGATCACAAGGCTGACCGCTTGCCGTGCGGTCAGGGGTAGCGACCTGGCTAGGAGGAGGAAAGATCTTTTGAGAGATCGCGGCCAGAACCTGGTTCATGGCCTCAATCTGCTTGGTAGACTCAAGCTGAGTCCGGACGACCTCTTGACGCTCGCGATCGGCCTCCTGCTGAGTCCGCGCGATCTCTTGCTGGGCAGAGGCGACCTCGTGCCGAGCTCGAGCGGCCTCTCTGAGAGCTTGCTCGACGCGAAGCTCAAAATGGTGCTCAAAGGACTGCAAAGAATCGTGATTGATTTGGGGGTGGTCGCTGGAAGACCGGGCTGGGCGACCTCTACGCTCAGGCATCTTAAAAGTCAGAAAATTCACCTGGACACTCCGAATCTGAAGGTCGCGTGTTAGTTCTGTTGGCACCAAAAATGGTACCTCCAAAATTCACACTAGGGGGATGGGAGGAAACTGCGAAGTGCAGGTTACTGAAGACGAAAGATGCTGAGAAACAGGGAAAAATGATCACAGAAAGTCGAGACCGCTTACACAGGTTGTAAGTTGGTGGCTCAAAGCAAAAGTCTATTTTCAAGTACCCCTACCCCTCTATTTATGGACAAGGGGGCTGCCCAAACGGGCAGATCTGAAAACTACGGGCTGCCCGGGATACAGGAGAGTCGGGGCAGGGAAAAAGGGGGTGCAAATAACCCAAAAGGGAGAAAAAGAGACCAGACCACGCGGTATGGCGATCTGCCGATCTTCTGACTGCCTGGGACTTGGAGGATTCGGCTTTCTGCTGGCGGTCCGGGCGGTCTCCAAACTTGAGACCCCGGAGATTGATTCTTTTGACCTATATGAGGAGATCGCGGGCTTTCCGGGCAAACAGTAGCATTGCATATCATGATTTGAAATGCTAATCTCACTATTTTCTGCGCGTGATAAATCTACTTTTATATATAGTAAATCCACACATTCGATCATGCATGGTGCACCTCACTTGGTCTTCATGTACACTTAGGCCACTAAGTAACTAAATCAACTATTTTTCCACTGCGTAAAACTATATTTTAAATGTGTGGACTAGTTGATCCACCTAACCGAGGGACACGGCTTTGTTAATTTTCTGCATAAATAATATTTGAATTATTTTTTAGTTAATAATAATAATTTCTTTGAACTGCGAGGGAAGATGAGTTGTCTTAACGTCAGTAGGTGTCCCCTACGTGACGTGACATCACAATGCGTAGTTTTCCCTACTATGATAGCATTTTAAATGTTGGGAAAATGCGGGTTGTGGCATGGACCCAAAGTCATCTTTGGGGGATCAGAAAAGGGAATCACCAGGGGTCATGATATGATCACTAATGGCATAGTCTCCTTCACAAAAGTGGCTTTTGTTGAAGGGTTGCAACACAACCTTATCAGCATAAGCCAATTGTGTGATCTTGGCCATGTCATTGAATTTCACAATGATAAGTGCCTCATCAAAAAGTCTAATGACTTGGACACCATTCTTTCAGGCACTAGGAGTGGAAATGTCTACTGTTTAGATTTCTTCTGTAAATCTTTTTCCTCTCCTGTATATCTTGTAGCAGATGAGAGTGACTCTCTATGTGTTCAATGGCACAAGAGACTTGCCCACATCAACTACAAGACAATGCATAGACTATTCTCTAAGAACTTGGTTAGAAATAGTCCTAATTTAAAATGTGTTAAAAATGGCCCATGTCATGCTTGCCAAATGGGCAAGCAAACAAGGGCCACTTTTAAAAGTATTGGGTCCAAAGACACAAAGAGATGTCTTTATCTATTGCACATGGACTTGTTTGGTCCTATGCCAATTCAAAGCTTAGGAGTGAAGTTGTATACCTTAGTGATTGTTAATGATCACTCAAGGTATACATGGGTATTTTTCCTTAGAAAGAAATCTGATACTCTAAATGTCTTCATAAGCCATGTCAAGGCCATTCAGAATGATTTGCAATGTTCTGTGGTCAGAACTAGGTCTGACCATGGCTCAGAGTTTCAATCTGAAGCCATGACAAGGTTCTGTCAAGAATTAGGTATCAGTCAAGAATTTTCCTCCACAAGAACCCCACAACAAAATGGGGTGGCTGAAAGGAGGAATAGATCATTGATAGAAGCTGGGAGAACATTGCTTAGTGACTCTTCACTCCCAGAATATTTCTGGGCTGAAGCAGTCAATACTGCCTGTTATGTTGTTAATAGAGTTTCCATCAATAAAGTTCATGGAATTACCCCCTATGAGATTCTGAAAGGCAAACAACCAACAATTTCATACTTTAGGATCTTTGGATCTAATTGCTACATTCTAAACAATGGAAAAGCTCAGTTAACCAAGTTTGCTGAAAAATGCAACATGGGGATTCTTGTTGGATATAGCTCACATAGTAGAGCCTATAGGGTATATAAGAAGAAAACCCATGTTGTTGAAGAGTCCATGCATGTAGTGTTTGATGAGTCCAGTCTAATCTACAAGGGCTGGCCCAGTTCTTCTAATTTGACAGGAAGTGAAGAAGCAATGGAAGAACTATCCATACAAGAACCTTCCAGCAGCAGTAAAGCAAATTCTGATGCAGAAGCTCAAGAAGAAGTAGAGGTGCAAGATGCTGAAGATGCTGAAGAAGGTGCTGAACTAGTGGAAGAAGTTCAGCAAGTAGAGCACAGATTACCTGCAGCTACAAGACATCTAAGGGATCATCCCTTGGAACAGATTATTGGAAATGTCCAGCAAGGTGTGACAACCAGGAGCAGAGCTCATAATGAGGCCTTGTTCCTCAGTTTTCTGTCACAGGTAGAGCCTAAGAAGTTTGAAGAGGCCAACGTGGATCCATTCTGGATCCAGGCAATGCAGGAAGAACTTTTGCAATTCAAAAGATGCAAAGTATGGAAGTTGGTGCCAAGACCAGAAGGACACAACATAATTGGCACCAAATAGATTTCCAGAAATAAGATGGATGAAAATGGAACTATCATCAAGAACAAGGCAAGGCTTGTTGCAAAGGGATACAGGTAAGAGGAAGGAATTGACTTTGATCAAACCTTTGCCCCAGTTGCAAGGTTGGAGGCCATAAGTCTATTCCTTGCATATGTAGCCCACAAAGGCTTCAAAGTATACCAGATGGATGTAAAGTCAGCATTCCTAAATGGAAATCTGAAAGAGGAAGTATATGTAGAGCAGCCATCAGGTTTTGTCCATCCTACTCTCACTTCTCATGTCTATTTTCTTAAGAAAGCCCTGTATGGTCTTAAGCAAGCCCCAGGGGCTTGGTATGAGACATTGTCTAGCTTTCTCATAAAGAACAAGTTCTTGAGGGGAAAGATAGATAGCACATTGTTTCTTAGGGAAACAAGAGGCAAGATTCTCCTAGTCCAAATTTATGTTGATGACATAATTTTTGGGTCTACTGATGACAACCTCTGCAAGAGATTTGCTAATCTAATGCAAGGGGAGTTTGGGATGAGCAGTATGGGTGAGCTCAAATATTTCTTTGGGCTCCAGGTAAAACAGTCTGAGGATGGAATCTTCATTTCCCAGACCAAGTACACCAAGGAGCTCATCAAGAAATTTGTGATGGAGTCTGCCTCCACCATGAGGACACCCATGGGATCTAATGTATCATTAGACAGGGATGAAAAGGGGAAGGCCTTTGATGAGTCCATAAATAGGTGTATCATTGGATCCCTGTTCTACTTAACTGTTAGTATGCCAGACATTATGTATTCTACATATGTTTGTGCTAGGTATTAGGCCTGCCCTAAGGAGTCTCACTACACCTCTGTGAAGAGAATCTTGAGATACCTTAAGGGAAGCCTGAATCATGGCCTTTGGTACCCTAGGAATAGTGATTTTGAACTGATAGGCTATTCAGATGCAGATTTTGCAGGATGCAAAGAGGACAGGAAAAGCACAAGTGGCACCTGTCAATTCTTAGGGAGGAGGCTGGTCTCATGGAGCAGCAAAAAGCAAACGAGTGTGGCAATGTACACAGCTGAGTCAGAATACATTGCAGCAGGTAGCTGTTGTGCTCAACTATTGTGGATTCAACACCATTTAGAGGACTATAACCTCAAGGTAAGTCATTCTCCTCTTTATTGTGACTTATCCAGTGTTATCTCTATTGCTAAGAATCCTGTCTCTCACAGCAGGACTAAGCCTATTGAGATTAGGTATCATTTTATAAGAGAAGATGTTGACTGTAAAGATATCAGCCTTGAATTTGTCCCCACTGACAGTCAAGTGGCTGATATCTTCACTAAGCCATTGGATGAGGCCAAGTTTAATGCTTTCAAGATAGAACTAGGAATTTTGAGTGTATAATAGTACTCACATTGAGTGGGAGCTAGAATGGGTTGTTCAATTTGAACGGGATCTGCTATTACAGAAAATAGCTTTCCAATTGAGGGGGAGCAAATTCCCTGCTCAGGTTGAGGGGGAGATGGCAAATGCTAAGTGTGTATAGGCTGACCTATAAGTTGATCCAAAAGGATCAATAGATGTTGCCTATCCATAGAAGGTTAAAGGTTGATGAAACCAGAAAGGGGGAGATAGGGCAATGCTAGATAGGGCAAATGCCTAGGGTGTTAGGGCCCATGCTACAGATCATTTATTGCAATATGTTTTTGCTGTTAATGTACCTTAGCATTGGGAATGTTCTGCCTTCTTCAAATAGGGGGAGATGGTTGGGTATATTGCCCTCAATAGTACCTTGAATTGAAGAGGCATCACTCTCAATACTAAGGACATATTGTATTTGATAAAGCTTTGTTTTTGTAAGTCAAACAAGCTTAGGTGACTCAAAAGTAAGGGCCAAACAAGCCCTTAGATATGAAGATATCATCTACAAGGAGATGAAGATTTGTCTCAGCTGAACCGCTGAGACGACGGGTCAAAACCGCTGAGACGAGGAGCCATCTCAGCGGATCCGCTGAGAAGAAGGTGTCTCCGCTGATAAGTTCTTCAAACGCTGAGAATCAGCGTGTTCGTCGAACGCAGAAGGTCGTTCGTCGAATGAAGGACTATGTTCGCCGACCGCTGAGATGAGACCAAAGAAGGAGCCGCTGAGAAGGCATAATTGGCGTGTTCGTCGAACGCAGAGTGTCGTTCGTCGAACACAGAACACTGTTTGTCGACCGCTGAGACGAGACCAAAGAAGGAGCTGCTGAGAAGGCATAATTGGCGTGTTCGTCGAACGCAGAGTGCCGTTCGTCGAACACAGAATACTGTTCGTCGACCGCTGAGATGAGATAGAAGAAACTGCAGACAATTGTTTGTTCGTCGAACGCAGGAGGCAGCGAGTTCGTTGAACGCAGAGTGAAGCAGGTTCGTCGAACGCAGAGTGAAGCCGGCTCATCGAACACAGAGTGAAGCGGGATCGTCGAACGCAGAGGTTGACAAGATCGTCGAACGTAGAGTTTGACCAGTTCGTTGAACACAGAGTACAGCGTGTTCGTCGAGCGCAGTCCTTCTCTACGGAAAAGTAGGGCAGCGGAACCTGCGGCTAGGGAATGTTGCAGACAAGCCGTATGGGGTCCAACAACTTCTCCCATACTTATCAGAAGGACATCAAAGAGCCGTTGAAGATCAGAGATGTATAAAAGGAAATGCTAGGGCACATTTGAAGCTCTCCCTCCGTCGCGTGCGAAAACGAAATCAACTGTTTCATTGACGGCACCTGCTCTCGACATTCTTCCTGCTCACTGAAGAGAAGAAGAATCAGAGAGAAGAAGTTAGCTCCTCCACCAGAAGGGGCAAGGTGATCTTCCATCATTCTATTGAAGAGGAAGATCAAGTTATTGTTGTAATCAACATCTTCAGCAACAGGAAGCACAGTCAGTGCAGGATCTACAAGAGAGTACGTCTACTGTAGAATAAATTTCTAAATCATTTATCCGTAGGGCATCTTGCCTGAGCTGTAAGACCATTTGGTCTGAGTTTGTAGGAACCTGAGGGTTCTGAGTTGTAGGGTTGAAGGCCTGAGTGTAGGATCTGATTGATCTGAGTTGTAGGGCTTCATTGCCTGAGCTGTAGGAGGAGGAATCCTCTGAGTTGTAGGACCTGCTGAGGTCTGAGCTGTAAGATCAGGAGCTGATCTGAGGTAGGGTTGTTGTGCCTGAGGTAGGACCTGTTGTGGTCTGAGTTGTAGGACCTGCTGAGGTCTGAGCTGTAGGATCAGGAGCTGATCTGATTGGTAGGGCTGCTGTGCCTGAGGTAGGGTTTGAGAAAACCTGAGAGATCCTGAGGGATCTGTGTTGTAAGCTCTTTTGAGTCGGGTTTGGAGGAGTTGGCCTTGTCTAACACATTGTTAGAAAGGTGAAGAGGGAAAGAGGACAACTCAAGACACCCTGTCTTGAGGAACCTCTATACATACTTGTGTGCTTTCTGTGTGTTTGATCTTTTGCTTAAACCAGAAATCAGAAATAAGCTAGGGTGCTTAGAGGAAAATCAAAAAGGACTATTCACCCCCCCCCCCCCTCTAGGTGATTTAGACTACAAACCTAATATTCTTTCAGTGCGCTCAAGGCCTGCATAGGAGTAGTTTAAGTTATTTTATTTTATTCTCCATCAACCAAATCACCCCTTTCGCAATCCATCCGACTTAAGGACTTTGATCTCAAGTCCGTCCTCAAAAGTAAACTCCACCTTACTGTGTTCCTTCGAGATTCGATACTTGGGGATTCACTCCCATATTTTATATTACTTGAACGATCGATACACTGCTATTTCGTGACGCAGTCTTGATACCGCCTATAGCGGTGTGCGAGATTTGCGCATCACTCGTCGGCGGTCTCATCTGGGCGAACTGTGTTTTAAAGTTCTTGGTCTGTTGTAGCGGACTTAGTTGATCAGGCGAGCTTAAGTGGTCAGGCGGTCTTGAGTTGTGGTCTTGCAGCAGTGAACAATTCTTCATCTTGTGTTCACGGGTTACTTCTGTGATATTGAGACCGTGCGGTCTGGGCGATCAAGAAGTGCGGAAAACTTTGTTTTCAGCAGTTCAATAAGGAGCAGATTGTGCGGTCTGTGATTAGCGGTTTGGTAGAGTACAGTTCAGCGACTTGTTCTGTTCGCGCGCTCTCAGGGAAGCCGGCGATCTTGCTGAGTTCGAGCAGTCTGGGCGGTCTCAGTGTTCTAGCAGCCAGATGCCTGTGTTACTTGTTCTTCTCATCTAAGTGTTTCTTTTATAAATCATGTCTAGCCATGTATGCAACGCATTGTAATAAGATAGTCAATTTGAATAAAGATCTTCTTGTCCTTCATTTTCACTGGTTAACTGTTTTGAATTGAATTGAAGTCTTCCGCTGTTGTCTTCGATCCATACTCCGAAATTTTAACAGATGAAGTGTTGAAGATGTAGTTCACTTGTAAGGGTGAGATCAATCATGAAAACAAGACAATCGCTTTTAGTCTCGCATGAATAAAAAAAACATGTTGATAACTTAGTGAAATTTTGCTAGAAATGTCTTGTATTGAGAGCAGAGTCGTGATCATAATCCTCAAAAATTGCCCCCGAATTGACCTAAAATGTTGCTCTCATCTTCTGGTTATAGCGAAACCCCGTCCCGCCGGCTATGAACATTTGCCATTTTGACCAAATCATATAAATCTTTTGAATTTGTTTGTTTAAGCTATAATTTAGAACTACTAATCCCCTGTCCTTACTCATAACCTGAACATTTTGATTTCTTAATCTTTAATGGTGGAATTAAAATGAAATGGTAAAACTTCCAATCATTCATACCAGCTTCTGCACAGTAGCCAAGCAAGCTCACAAGGTTCTTATGCCTGATTCTAGAAAGCAGATCAACCTCTGATAAAAAAAGAGAACAAGATAAACAAACAAACAAAAGCAAATTGATCAAATTATGCATCAAGAAACTCGATCAAAAGATTAAATTTACACTCACAAACCATTTCTAAATTCCTCCACATTCTCCGTACACTTTGACGAGGCTTACCAGTAGAGGAGGTCCCGCAGGTGATCAAACAGCGAAGCGAAGAAGAAATGGATGCCCTAGACGCATGAAGAAGTGCTGTCGATCGCGTCTGCTAACCTACAGAAATCAACAGCTTTGCTGCCCTGGAGTCGGAGGAATTACACGGGTGAGAATTCAGGGAGAGGAAACCAGGAATTACAAGGGTGACCAGGACATTAGAGGAATTACACGGGCTAAAAACCTTACCGGTCAATGTTGTTGATGAACAGGAGCGAGATGAACGGGAGCGGGCTTAGGGTTATCCGGCGGATTGGATGCGAGCGGCAGCGGGCGTGCGAGAGAGAGGCTGCGGGAGAGAAAGAGGAATCAGGTGGGTGTTGTGTGAGGAAGATCCTGCGGCGGCCGCGTGAAGAGGATCGAGCGAATCACGAACGAGAGGTTGCGGGAGGAAATCACGAGCGGAAGGAAATCACGAGGGAGAGAGAGAGGTTGCGGGAGAGAAAAAATCGCGTTATATTAAATTATTTTTTCTAGAATTTCACTCCGATTCAGTCGGCTGAAGTGAGGCCCGACCGGGGGTGGGGGGAGGGCTCGGTCTCTGCGAACAGTGTGAGTGCCATCGCGCCGGCTGCCGAGCATTGTTATGATCGGGATGTTGTCGCGATCCCACGGTGTTCTGTCTCTCATTTTCAGGGGAGGGGAGGGAGGGGGGAGCTGGGGCCCGCCCCCTAAGAATTTTGCAAAAAAGTTAGACGATTCAGATT
The DNA here is from genome assembly GCA_033032865.1 of Dactylorhiza incarnata. Classification (NCBI taxonomy): domain Eukaryota; kingdom Viridiplantae; phylum Streptophyta; class Magnoliopsida; order Asparagales; family Orchidaceae; genus Dactylorhiza; species Dactylorhiza incarnata. The sequence goes on along the minus strand of JAWHQI010000009.1, from coordinate 8,075,749 downwards.
CCTCTCGTCAAGACAATGAATTTTGACTACTTATAAATAAAAAAGGATGACCGGATGAGGAAGAAACCGCTCCAGTAAAGTGGAGACGTTCAAAAAAAAGGCTGGAATAAGATGATATTTGACCCCCTTTGTTCAAATTCTTGAATCCGCCCCTCTCGTTTTTACAAAAAATTTAAGTTTCTATTTTTTTTAATCTTTAACTACTATATAGAAGAAGTTGCCTTTAGTGCAACATTCAAAATTTCCAAATATAGCATCATTCTTGTACTCCAGCGACTTAACATATTTTATAAAAAAATAAAAATTTATAAAATATAATGACTAATTGTGTAATTACATCATATCCCTATAATAAAAATAATGATAAAAATTCATAAAATTCAAAAGTTTTTTAGTAGACCTCCTTCACCTACTATGTTAGGTTATCATTGGGCCTTCAAACTAATTTCAAAATATAATTGCTTACTTTAAAATAATTTTTTTATAAAATATAAATATTTTTGAAAAAAATAATTATAAATTATTGATGTATATTTTTTACGGTCATTTTGAGTACTCATATGTATATGTTGCAGGTGTAGCCCGCCGTCGCCGATCGGGTACTGTCGTATGTGGGCACATGCCTCTTGGATGCGGGCGCAGCCCGCTCGGATGCAGGCGCAGCCCACTAAGAGTCTGCGAGCGAAACCCGTGCGGAGCTGTTCGTATCTAATGCTTATTGAGCAAAAAACCGCATAGCAACCCATATAAAATTGACCAAAACATTCGGTGGGGGTGCAATTTCGAGCCGGCGAAACCGGTGCCACTGTGGTGGGTTGCTGTTTTGGCCTACACGACTGCACTGTGGACCCCGCCCCTACTGTCGACACAGAACTGCGCGTAAAATAGAAAGCCGGTGGGGATAGAGAAAATGTTTGCTAAGATAACCCCACCGTAAATACCGTGTGTCTTTAAATACCCTGGGCCCACCTCTCTTCAAATTTTCTCGCCTGTTCACTATTCCCCATTCCGAGCAAACATTTTCTCGCGTGCCTCCCCCTTCCGCCCATCCGGTGCCGCTCCACAAATTTCGAACCCTAACACTCTCCCTTCCACCGATCTCAGCCGTTGTCGAAGCATCCTCCCCACCGCCGCCGCTGCCAAAGTATCCTCCCCTCGTCAACGGTTATCGAAGTATCCTCCCCGCAGCTTTGTCGAAGTCTCCTGCCTTAGTCATTCACATGGAATACTGCTAGGGTATGTGCTTCTTGCAATGTTAAATTGTTATTGTTCGATGGATTAACCAGCTCCTCTGTAGAAGATGATAAGCATAGGTTTAACTCTCATTTTTTTACACCACAATTTTCCAGTCACATTTCTATGATTTTTTATAGTCGGATTCTTTCCGGATTTAGGGTTTTATCCGAAATCTCAGAAATGGGACTGAAAATTTCCTGGTATTTCCGTCACATAGCATTCTACCCACGAAGGCGCCGAACACATCGTCGGTTGTGAGGTGAAAAATTTCCTATTAAGGTTTGCTTTGTTCATTCAGTTCAAATTTTGAGCTTGAGCTGTTTAATTTACAGTTATTAATTTGCTAATATTTGTACAGTTAAATTTTTGAGGTAGTTTTATAGTCGGATTTGATCTTATTCTTATAAGAACTCTTGTTTATTTTTACAGTGTTATATTTGCTGTCTACATAGACGTATTTCATCTAAAGTTAAATCACAAGGAAAATTGCCTATGATGTTGAACAATCTCAGTCTGTTCTTGTTTGGGAGGAGCATATTAATGTTATATGTTGAATGAGTAATTTTCTGTTCTATTATTTGATATGTCATCCTATCTTATTGAGTTATAATGCAGTGCCGGGAAGTTCGTACTTGAACTATAGGTGCGCTGTCTCCACATTTATTGCTTAGGCGCAACCACTGCTCGAGGTTATATCAGAGGAATCAAGAAATGTTCTAAATGAGGCACAGGTACTCCCTTTGTTTAGGATCCCGACAATACCTCAAAACATACCTCTTCTGTATTTTCTCATTCGTAGCTACAATCGTGAGAAACAGTCATTCCTGTTGGGCAAATTTTATGTTTCCCTCACCGTAAATGAGATTGCCCTTATATTGGGGTTACCGAATAGGGGAATTGACTTCTCCTTTGTTAGAAGATCTTTTGCACGGGTTAAACAAAAAAAGCTGATAGAAGAAATGTATGGTCTGGTTGCTGAAGAGTGGTCTCCGACCTTGGAGAAAAGGCGCGTCGATATACTTGTCAGGTACCTAGTGGTTGTTTTCCTTTTCCCACGGATGGGATTAAAAATCCATGCTTCCTTGATGACCATCAAAGGGGTGGATGAGTTCCTGATGTACAACTGGCCTAAAGCCATTCACAAATTTTTGCATGGACAAATCACTGACTTGAGTGCCAGGAGTGCTATTCGAGATCCCAGCGAAAACTTGGGTTATTTTGAAGGTTGCTCTGTGGTCCTTGTGGTAAGTGAGACACTACATTTAAAGTGTTTTATAATTTAAAATGCTCTTACCATACGAGTATTGCAGGTATGGCTCTATGAGCATACGAACATACAGTTGGTCGTCGACTACATAGCACGGCCTAGGATCTGTCGATGGTCGTCAAAATCTAGTTACAGTGCCAAGGCCTGCTTTAATCTCCCACGGACTCTCACGCTCGACGATCAGGTTTGTCAATTTTTTTAATTTCATGTGTGAGTGCTTATTTGTTACAGTTTTTAAAATTTTAATATTTGTACTATATGTGAGAACAAAATTTATGAATATAACATCTCTGGAGACTGTGCTTCTTGGGGAGGAGGAGGAGGATTCAGACTTTGAGCCAATAAAAAAAAAAGATAAGGTACTTTTCAAGTTGTTATGTTCTAATTTGCACATATAAAGTCAGGATTTCATATGGTAGATTTTTCTTTGTAGGTGAGGAAGAAGAAAAATATTGTGAAGTTCAATGACGGTGAAAGATTGGAGGAGCAGAGAGCGGAGAAGAAGGAAAAAAGAAAGAAGGAGAGGATGTTCCTAAGAAGGGTTAGACGGGAGAAGGAGGAGGTGCTGAGGGCGGCCGAGGGCTTGAGAGGTATGGAGGATCGGCTCCAGTCAGCCATAGATGAGGTTAGGAGGGATGTCCAATCCCTAAGGAATTTATGTGAGTCATGGTTCAAACAAGCAAGTGCTAGACCCGCTTCGTCCCAAGTACAATCCCCGCACCATCTCCCGAACCTTCCGCAGTATTTCCTACTATCGATACCACCCCGGTTTCTACACTCGAGATGACGCTCGTTCGTCCCACACCCCCGCAGAGAGTTTATAATAAGAAGAAGGAACAAGGCACCCCCGAACAAAGGAACAAAGGTGAATCTTGAGGAATCTTATCCTGGTAGAGATCTAATAACTGCTCGCCAACGTGAAATTATTGGATTTGTCCTTATGCAATTTACAAAATGGTATGTTTCTATGTTTGCAAATCAAAATCGTTGGTGACCTTCAAGATGAGTAACTTATTTTCCTTATCGTAGCAACCAAACAATCTTTCATAGTGGGAATGTACATATGACTAGGTCGTTATTAGACGACTTTCTAGGTGTTGGTTGGTTGTCGGGCGTCCATTTAAATACATAAGCATTAGTACTAAGTGCCCGAAGAAAGAGATTGCCGGAACAATTTAGAAGTTTTTTATACATATCTCCTGATCATGTTGTAAGTACATTTCATACAGTTTTCAAAAATTATTGTTTAAAGCGGACTTGTTAATACTAATGTTAATGTATACGCAGTACTACAAGATGAGCAGGGTGAACAACTCAGAAACGCTTATTAGCCATATCACCGCGGAGAACGTCAATAAAGCAAACTTGTTACTCATGCCAGTACACGCACCGAGTCATTGGTGTCTACTAGTATGCGACCTAAAGCGATGCAGATGGGATTTCTATGACTCGATGCCTCGTGGCCGGCATCAAGGATCTCTTCCTAATTTGGTATGGTTTTGTTAAATTTCTATGTTATTCTTCCTTATATAATATACATGACATTCATATTTTATGCTGCAAACAGGTCCGTGCATTCCATGAGGATGTTAGCACTGCCTTGCCGACAGACATATTGGAGTGGAAGATTGTACCAATTCATGGAATCCCTAAGCAAAGCAATGGGATTGACTGCGGGGTGTTCGTGCTAAAATACATGGATGCAGCTCTCTCACTAATAGAGGTTCCATGGGAAACGAAAAAGGGTTGGCAAGATGAGATGCCACGTTTTCGAGCAGAGATTACCGCTGATATTTTGTGTGTCTTCCATGATTTGGTATTAGCAAACATTAGTGGGCAGGTGACCGAAACAAATTAATTGCTAAAATCCATGATGTTGGAGTTGTGATGTAATATTTTTTCATTTTGGCACAATGTGTGTTAAAATCTATGATGTTGGACTTGCTAATATTTTTTCTTCCTTATATAATCTACTCTGAATTATCTGCTTTGTATCTGCTTTGGCAGAGTTGATGTAATTTTTGTTTCATTTTGGAACAATGTATTTTTTCATTTTTCGTTGATTACAAATTAATTGTTCTGTGCAGGATTTACAATTTTTTCACTCAATAGGGCTTGAAAACATCCGGAACACTAGAGAAATTAAATGACAAGTTAACGAAGTAGTCGTCGTTTGCATCAGCACATGTCGGGGTGGGAAGAGGTGAAGCTTGTTGCTCATTAGCTATGCCGCCAAAGAATTCGAACTCTTTAGTGTCTTGTGTGTTATCATCAATAGCATATTTTACCTTGACCTCCACTTTCTTTCCTGAGAGACATTTAAAAAAACATTATTTTGATTTACGATATGGTGTAATTAAAATATTAAGATGACAAAACACAATACAATACTTTGTTTTGCTTTTCTGTTTCCTCGCTCCCAATGGTCCTTCATACATGCATTAGGGACTCCTTTTGGTCTCTTCATTGGCGGATCATTTACTGTTGTCTTCCCCTGATCATTTTCATCCAAACAGCCTTTCTTGTGGTGCTCTTCCTTGTCAACCAACTCATCTATCCTTTTGGACATGTCATTCATTGTCCTTACAACATCCTCCTTGGCTAGTTTGCAATTTCAACTCGTCGTGCAAGGTCGTAACTGAAACGCATTAGGTGATTTCTAAATATTAAGTTCGAGTTAGAATCTGTCAAGGAGGGTGTGTCGGGGAGGTATATTCCCATTTTGGCCTTTACAGTAAATCTTTTTATCACATAACTACTAGGTATTTGCTTTGTGTTTCTTAAGTTATAAATCCGTAAGATGTGCCGACATAAATACCTGTAGTATCGAACCCACGACAAGAGCACTGCGCATCATTGGTGGAAGAGTTATAGGTAACATACCATCTTTTGTCTACTGCGTCGTCTTGAGATGTAATATATAAGATGTTCTTATCATCATATCTAGTTTCATCCAACATGTTAACTCCCACAACTCCCTCCCTGAAAGCTTTTTCAAATATTGCAATCATTTTCCTAGTGTATTGTTTCGAAATATTCTTTAGCAGGATACATATTTTGTATCGTGGGCCAATAACGCCATGCTTGCACTTGAAATCTTCATCATGCTCATTGCGCCGCCATGATGAGACAAGTTTCTCCATTCCATAAAAGCACTCAACAAGCAAACTATTAGCCTTTGAACATCCATGCAAGCAATTATTGGCAGACTCGCTTCTTTGGGTGGACAAAATCCCTAGGTCCAATACATCTTTATTGAACGCAGTGGACCACCTCCTTCTAATATTATAAATATCTCTCAGCCATTTGTTCTCATGTAGGCTTCCTTTCGTTATCATTTCGTGCCAATACCTATTGAACTCATCCTCTCCATCACACTTGTTCATGCAATTATAAAAACATGTCCTTACAATTTTATCGTGGTTGAAGCTCGACACCTTTGATGGCGCCTTCTTGCATATGTGCCACTGACATAACCGATGGCGAGTAGTAGCCAATACTCGCTCAATAGCGACAGCCATTGCTTGATCCTGGTCCATACAGATAGTAGTTGGTTGTTTACCACCCACACTACTCATAAACGCCTCGAACAACCAGCAGAAAGATTCGATGGTTTCCTCAGCGATAAAAGCCCCCCCCCCAACAAAAACATTTTGCCAGTGATGGTTCACGGTAATGAATGGCGCACAAGTGATGAGTCCGATTTATATATGGTTTTTCTGACTCATCTGGGCTTGTTTTCATGCATATGCACTTCACTTTTAGTCCTTAATTGCTTATATTTCACTTGATCACATTTCTTCATGTAGTGCTCATTTATGCCCGTTGTGGTGTGCAATTGCACACTATTTTGTTGGGGGCAAGCACAATGTGCTCCCCATTCTTTTTTATGCTTTTATACTTGTGCTGGAGGTGTGTTCCCAGCGTTTGGGTGTGTTGTGCAGGTGGGCAGATCGTCCATATTGCCTAGACTTCATCCTGTATGAATCGCACGGTCGTGCGTTTTCTTGACGGACGGTCGGCTGCGATCGTGCGTTATGATCGGCTGGTCAATATGGTGATCTTGTAACGCCTTAATTTTAAAGAAAATGATTTTGGTCTGCGAATAGCGGTTTTGGGGTGCGGTTAGAGGGTGCGGTGTGCGGTTAGGGAAGTGGGTCTGCGGATAGCAGGAATGGGTTAGGGTTTTGATAAAAGCCCTAAAATCCATTCTCCCCTCTCCCGATCTCCCTCTCCCTCTAGATCCCTCTCGCTCTCGTTCGCACAGGGCGCCGCTCCCCCTCTTCCCGATCTCCCTCCCCCTCCCGATCTCCCCTCCTCTCTCTCGATCCCTCTCTCCCCGTCGGCCTGGAGCAAGGAGGAGCAGCCCCCGAGCCCCCTTCTCCCTCTCTCGCCGTCGGCCTGGAGCAAGGGCACCCGAACAGCCCTCTCCCTCTTCTCCCCTTCTCTTTCTTGTTCTGCTGCTGGAAGGAGAAGCCCGAGGAGACCTCTCCTCCCCTCTCTTTGTCCCAGCCGCAGCCGGCTAGGAGAAGGCCGACCCCTTTTGGTTGGGTGTCGTTGTGTGCACGACTGTGGAGTTGGAGCTTGGCCGACCAAGTGCGGGGAAGAACTCACGTGGTCATTTCGGAGCTCGGACCGGTGTGCGGTCCTTTCCCTCCGTGTAAAATCTCAGATCCATGGCTTCGAAGCGACGTCTAAGGGTAAAGATCTCTTCTACCCTCATTTGGACGTGTCCTAGTCCTTTTCCGTGCATCGTTGAGGCCCCTACCCAAAAGGGTGAGGTCGTGGCCTCCGACGGGTCGATTCGTGTTATCCCCGTCAAATCTTGCATACATGTAGAGTCCATGTATGAAATAGACGTAGGCGCGCTGTGTGAAGCCCATTCGAGACGGTTCGTCCGATTGGTGATGCTTTTTGATATTATGCGTGCCGGGGAAAACTCCGTGTTGATATCCTGCTTCGTAGGACTAGAGGGTGCTACTGCATGCGCAGCAACGCCTGGGGGTGTGCCCCGGGAAGCACCCGAAGTTAGAACAGAAATGGAGTTTCTGTTCACTACCGACGGCGTTAGCGTTATCGCCGGGCGGTAGCTCCCAGACTTGGTTCTGGTGATTTTGTGCGTTCTGAGGCCGTTGGAGTGCTACTGCATGTGCAGCAATGCCTGGGGGGTGTGCCCCGGGAAGCACCCATAGCTAGAAGCCAAAATGGGGTTTCTGTGCGCTATCGCCAGGCGTTAGCGTTAACGCCGGCGATAGCTCCCAAACTGAGTTATGGTGATGTTGTTGTGCCCACCTGTTGAGAGGACCTGAGGCCTGTGTGCCCGACCTGTGAGGGTGTCCTGGTGGATGACTTAGCGGCCCGTTGAGCCGGCTAATTGAGAATACCTGGGCTGAGGGGACGCCATACCCGCTTTTCGTGTTGTACAACGAGAGCTGTGAACAACGGGCATTTGGCGAACCTGAAACTGCACCATTGCAGCACCTGATTAGTGAGTCTCGTACAGCATGTCGGGAAGCAATGGGAAAGAGTCTTCGGACTACGGGATGTTCACAGTTAAAAGCACAGGAGAGCCCTGGTATTCGGGCCACCGACTTTAGCCTCGAAGGGCAAAGCCATCGAGAATGGATGGTGGTGGAAGGCGGAGTACACCAAAGAGTGCCTGAGAGCACGAGACGTGGAGGCCATTCCCACGTTTGTGATTGTTGCATATGTATGAACTGTTGTGGGCTTTGCTAGTCGCACTCTTATATATATATATATATGCTGCTGAGGTTGTTTTGCAGGGATGGTTAGAACTGCCACCCCCTCGAAGGGGTGGGGTCGTTATAATTTGGTCAGCTTTAGCTGACCGTTGCCCTGTTTTGCCACCGTTTTGGTGGGCTTGTTGTACAGGTGCTGGACCGAGCGGGAACATAGCGGGCTCATAGCGGGCTGAAGCCCTTGTGCTGTTGCGGCCCTTGAAGGCCTTTTGATGTTCTTTTCCTTTTCATGTATGGCCGGCCTGCGCGCCGATGTTGGTAAATTGTAAGGCCGTCGTGCCTCTTTTGTTGTGTAAAACATTTTATTCCTATTAATAGAAGTGGACATACCCGGGTTCGGGTTTTGGTGGTTTATATATCTTGTCTCTCTCTTTTGCTTCCGCATAGAATGCTCTGAGTTAGGTTCGTTGTTTAGAGTTGAATGATATTCATTATTGTGACATTCCCGTTCGTTTTGTTGTATATGGCGTGGGGCCCCGGCCGGACCTTCTGTCATATGCTTCTTAACGGATGGGGGTGTTACAAAATTGGTATCAGCTTCTAGGGTTCTGTGTCCTTCTAAGGAATTCGTGGACGAATTCTTTTAAGGGGTGGTGAGCACGTGTGTGCGCTACCGTCGAGACGTAAAATAAACCCAAAAATGTCCACTTAGGAATAAAATGTAACAACAAACCAACAATTATTGCATGATTTTGGAACCTGAGTGTTCCTTTTGTTGTTAGTTGTGACTATGTTGTCGCCTAATTGTGTGTTGCACTCGTGTAGGGCACTCAAAGTGCAGCGGGACCGTCGAGTCTCCATGACGTGGTTGAGAGTAGCGGGTCTGCTGAGGCTCCTACACCTCCGTCTGCTGAGATGGTTCGGCTAGTTACAGAAGCTGTTCTAGCTGCGTTGAATGGCCAGCCTGGAAGGCAAGGTCAACCGCCGGTGCAGGAAGTGGCCCCAGATCCACTAAGAGTGGAGCAAGTCCCCGTGAGGCATGCTGCTGAGCAACAGCTGAAGCACTTCCTGGGATTTCGACCTCCCCCATTTACCGGGGTTGAATCCCCAGCTGAGACCGAGGACTGGCTGTCGCATATGGAGCGAATTCTGACAGCCACACAGTCGGATGAAGCGCAGAAAGTGACCTTCGCTACTTTCTTGTTGGAAAAGGAAGCCAGGCGGTGGTGGGATGAGGTAGAGAGGCGCCAGTTTGCGGGAAGGCGACTGGTTGATGTGCCGATGGAAGAGTTCTCGAGAATCTTCCTGGCAAGGTATGTGCCTCCGTCGCAGCAGATCGCGATGGAGAACCAGTTTCTGGCTCTGACGCAGGGTAATAGGCTGGTTGATGACTACCTGTACGAGTTCACCCGCCTCGGGCGTTACGCTGGAACTTCTTTCGATGATGAGGGGAGAAGGGTGAACAGGTTCTACGGAGGCATGCTCAGGGAGAAGGGCAAGGTGGCTGTGGTCGAGGCAGTGCCGGAGGGCAAGGCGCCGAGTGCGGCGAAGTTGCGGAGGTTGAATCGCTGGAAGAAGGCTCGATTATCTGGGCCAGCTCCCTCTACTTCGGGCGCGTCGTCTGGACGTGGCCCTCTTATTTGTTTTACTTGTGGCAAGGCTGGCCATTTCTCTCGGGATTGCCGCAGTGGGCTTCCAAGGTCAGAGACGAAGACTGGGCCATCTTATTCTGAGAAGGGGAAGGCGGCTGAGTCCACTGCCTCCCGTATGGCTCCCCCGCAGCCCAGAGTCTTCAGTCTTGGTCAGCAGGAGGCTATCAAATCCAAGGACGTCGTGATAGGTATAATTCAAGATACAGTCTTTACTGTTTTTGTGTTCATGCTAACCTTGTTTGGCGGCGTAGGCTTTGTAAATGTTTTAGGCGTTCCTGCGAGAGCGCTTTTCGATACTGGAGCTTCGCACTCCTTCTTATCGTCGGACTTCATCCAACGTATTGGTGCGCCGTCGATTGCTTCTGCAGATGGACTGGAGGCCCTACTGCCGAATGGATATTTGATGTGTGTGGAGAGGAGTTGCTGCGTGAAGGTTCTAGTTGGGAGCCAGGTGTATGACCTGAAAGCATCGTTACTCCCCCTGGTTGAGTTCGATGTAATCTTCGGCATGGAATGGCTGTCAGAACAGCGTGCGTGCATCGATTGCACCACCAAGGAGGTGAGGTTTGGGCAGTGTGCCGATCGTGAGATGGTCTTTACGGGCATGCGTGGATCGAGCAAGATGCTGATGTCTGCTCTCCAGGTGTCCAAGGCAGTGCATCAGGGAGCAGAGTTATTCTTTGCTCTAGTGGAGGCTTCAACGCCGAGGCCCAGCCTAGTGGATGTTCCGGTAGTTTCAGAGTTCCCCGATGTGTTCCTGAGCGATCTCCCCGGTGCTCCACCGCAGCGGGAGATAGATTTCACGATTGAGTTGGTGACAGGCGCTAAGCCTGTGGCCCGCTCGCCGTATCGTTTGGCTCCGAAGGAGTTGGCGGAGTTGAAGCTGCAGTTGCAGGAGCTGCTTGAGCAGGGCTACGTGCGTCCGAGTTCCTCACCTTGGAGTGCACCGGTCCTCTTTGTCAAAAAAAAGGACGGTAGCCTGCGGCTTTGCATCGATTATCGGGAGCTGAACAAGCTGACCGAGAAGAACAAGTATCCTCTTCCGAGGATAGACGACTTGTTCGACCAGCTCGTTGGTTCGACAGTATACTCGAAGCTGGACTTGAAGTCTGGTTATTATCAGGTGCGGATTAGGGAGTGCGACATCCCGAAGACTGCCTTCAGTACAAGGTACAGGCAGTATGAGTTCACCGTGATGTCGTTTGGGCTGTCTAATGCGCCTTCGGTGTTTATGGACTTGATGCACCGGACTTTCCGAGAGTACCTCGACCGGTTTGTGGTCGTCTTCCTTGACGACATACTGGTCTACTCTCAGTCCGAGGAGGAGCACAGTGATCACCTGCGAGTAGTCTTGGGGGTTCTGAGGAGGAACCAGCTGTATGCCAAGTTCTCGAAGTGCGAGTTCTGGCTACCTTCCGTGGCGTTCTTAGGCCATGTGGTTAGTGGAGCGGGTGTGGCGGTAGATCCAGTGAAGGTTGCAGCCATCAGGGAGTGGCCTGTCCTTTCTTCTGTAGCGGAGGTCCGTAGCTTTCTCGGGCTGGCCGGCTATTATAGGCGCTTCGTGGAGAACTTCTCATAGATCGCGCTGCCTCTTACGACGCTGACACGGAAGATGCAGGAGTTTATTTGGACGCCCGCGTGTGCGCAGGCTTTCAAGGAGTTGAAGTGGCGGCTTACCACGGCTCCGATCTTATGTTTGCCTTGCGGCACGGAAGGCTACGAGATCTACACCGACGCTTCTGGGAGCGGCCTTGGCTGTGTGCTGCAGCAGCATGGCAAGGTAATAGCGTACGGCTCTCGCCAGCTGAAGGTGCACGAGCGGAACTATCCGGTCCACGACTTGGAGTTGGCGGCCGTGATATTTGCCCTGAAGCTTTGGCGGCATTATGTGTATGGCTTGAAGATCGACATCTTCACGGACCATAAGAGCCTGAAGTACCTTCTGACGCAGAAGGGGCTGTAGTTCCTTGGGGACTACACCTTCGAGATCCACTACACTCCCGGGAAGGGGAATGTTGTCGCAGATGCACTCAGTCGCAGGGCTCCAGCGCAGGCCAACTAGATTCAGATGTATGATGAGCACCTGATACGTGACCTGGAGGCCTTGGGTATTTCTTGCGTGGAGAAGCGGAGCAGTGCCGGTGCCTGTTTGAGTTGGACTGAGGTGCAGTACGACCTCGCAGATAGAGTCCGCCAGGCTTTAGAACTCGATCCGAGTTTGAAGCGCTACGCGGAGGAGGCTGGTGGTGGGCCGGATGCCCAGTTTCAGGTGCGTGACGGGTTGCTGTGGAGGGGCGACCGTTTGTGCGTCCCCAAGGTGGGTGAGCTGCGCGATGAGTTGATGTACGAGGCGCATCGTACCAGGTATTCAGTTCATCCGGGGAGCACAAAGATGTACAAGGACATGAAGGTCCTTTTCTGGTGGCCGGGTATGAAGAGGTACATCGCTCACTACGTGGCCAAGTGCCACACTTGTGCGCTAGTGAAGGCGGAATGTCAGAAGCCCGGTGGCTTTTTGAAGTCATTACCGGTTCCAGAGTGGAAATTCGATGACGTTTCCATGAATTTCGTGCATGGGCTGCCGAGATCGCAGTGCGGGAACGATGACATCTGGGTAGTCGTAGACCGGCTGACGAAGGTGGCGCACTTTATCCCCAACCGGAGGGATGACTCGGTGGAGAAGTTGGCGAAGCTGTATGTTGATACAATAGTACGATTACACGGTGTGCCCCGTATCATCGTCAGTGATCGAGATGGACGCTTTACTTCGAGCGACTGGAGGCTAGTCAACCGTCTATTGGGTACGAAGCTGCAGTTTAGCACGACCTTTCATCCTCAGACGGATGGCCAAACTGAGCGTACCAATAGGACGATGGAGGACATGATCCGGATGTGCGTCCTGGATTTCGGCAAGGGGTGGGAAGATCACCTCTTTCTTGTTGAGTTCGCGTACAACAACAGCTACCAGGCGAGTATTCAAATGGCGCCTTTCGAGGCCCTCTATGGCAGGAAGTGCCACACTCCCTTAGCTTGGGCGGAAACGGGCGAGACGAAGCTCTTCAAGAGGAAAGACGTCGAAGAGGCGACTTCAATGGTACGTATGATCCGGGAGAGGCTTTTGGTTGCGCAGGATAGGCAGGCGAAGCACTATAACGCCAAACACTGGAACGTGGAGTTCGCGGTTGGTGATTGGGTGTATTTGAAGATAAAGCCTTTCAAAGGAGTGTCGAGGATCCGACGCTTGAAGAAGCTGAGTCCGAGGTATGTAGGGCCATTCGAGATCACCGAGCGCATCGGCCAAGCAGATTAATGTGGAGATCACCGGCTGCATGACGTCTTCCATATCTCTGTGTTGAGGAAGGCGGTGCGAGAGCCCGATTCTGTGTTGGAGGCCGTTAGTGTGCCAGTGGAGAGTAGCCTAACTACCAAGGTGACTCCGGTTTGCATTATTGATGCCGACGTTCGGCAGTTGCGGAGAAAGACCATCAAGATGGTGAGAGTCTGTTGGGACAATTGTGGCCGCGAGGAACTCTCTTGGGAGCCAGAAGAGATCATGCGCGAGGAGTACCCTGACTTGTTTACTCAGGTATGACAAATTTCATTTCGTTGTTTGTGCTTTAAATTTCGGGACGAAATTTCTTTAAGGGGGAGAGAATTGTAACGCCTTAATTTTAAAGAAAATGATTTTGGTCTGCGAATAGCGGTTTTGGGGTGCGGTTAGAGGGTGCGGTGTGCGGTTAGGGAAGTGGGTCTGCGGATAGCAGGAATGGGTTAGGGTTTTGATAAAACCCCTAAAATCCATTCTCCCCTCTCCCGATCTCCCTCTCCCTCCCGATCCCTCTCGCTCTCGTTCGCACAGGGCGCCGCTCCCCCTCTTCCCGATCTCCCTCCCCCTCCCGATCTCCCCTCCTCTCTCTCGATCCCTCTCTCCCCGTCGGCCTGGAGCAAGGAGGAGCAGCCCCCGAGCCCCCTTCTCCCACTCTCGCCGTCGGTCTGGAGCAAGGGCACCCGAACAGCCCTCTCCCTCTTCTCCCCTTCTCTTTCTTGTTCTGCTGCTGGAAGGAGAAGCCCGAGGAGACCTCTCCTCTCCTCCCCTCTCTTTGTCCCAGCCGCAGCCGGCTAGGAGAAGGCCGACCCCTTTTGGTTGGGTGTCGTTGTGTGCACGACTGTGGAGTTGGAGCTTGGCCGACCAAGTGCGGGGAAGAACTCACGTGGTCATTTCGGAGCTCAGACCGGTGTGCGGTCCTTTCCCTCCGTGTAAAATCTCAGATCCATGGCTTCAAAGCGACGTCTAAGGGTAATGATCTCTTCTACCCTCATTTGGACGTGTCCTAGTCCTTTTCCGTACATCGTTGAGGCCCCTACCCAAAAGGGTGAGGTCGTGGCCTCCGACGGGTCGATTCGTGTTATCCCCGTCAAATCTTGCATACATGTAGAGTCCATGCGTGAAATGGACATAGGCGCGCTGTGTGAAGCCCATCCGAGACGGTTCGTCCGGATTGGTGATGCTTTTTGATATTATGTGTGCCGGGGAAAACTCCGTGTTGATATCCTGCTTCGTAGGACTAGAGGGTGCTACTGCATGCGCAGCAACGCCTGGGGGTGTGCCCCGGGAAGCACCCGAAGTTAGAACAGAAATGGAGTTTCTGTTCACTACCGCCGGCGTTAGCGTTATCGCCGGGCGGTAGCTCCCAGACTTGGTTCTGGTGATTTTGTGCATTCTGAGGCCGTGGGAGTGCTACTGCATGTGCAGCAATGCCTGGGGTGTGCCCCGGGAAGCACCCACAGCTAGAAGCCAAAATGGGGTTTCTGTGCGCTATCGTCAGGCGTTAGCGTTAACGCCGGCGATAGCTCCCAAACTGAGTTCTGGTGATGTTGTTGTGCCCACCTGCTGAGAGGACCTGAGGCCTGTGTGCCCGACCTGTGAGGGTGTCCTGGTGGATGACTTAGCGGCCCGTAGAGCCGGCTAATTGAGAATACCTGGGCTGAGGGGACGCCATACCTGCTTTTCACGTTGTACAACGAGAGCTGTGAACAACGGGCATTTGGCGAACCTAAAACCGCACCATTGCAGCACCTGATTAGTGAGTCTCGTACAGCATGTCGGGATGCAATGGGAAAGAGTCTTCGGACTACGGGATGTTCACAATTAAAAGCACGGGAGAGCCCTGGTATTCGGGCCACCGACTTTAGCCTCGAAGGGCAAAGCCATCGAGAATGGATGGTGGTGGAAGGCGGAGTACACCAAAGAGTGCCTGAGAGCACGAGACGTGGAGGCCATTCCCACGTTTGTGATTGTTGCATATGTATGAACAGTTGTGGGCTTTGCTAGTCGCACTCTTATATATATATGCTGCTGAGATTGTTTTGCAGGGATGGTTAGAACTGCCACCCCCTCAAAGGGGTGGGGTCGTTATAATTTGGTCAGCTTTAGCTGACCGTTGCCCTGTTTTGCCACCGTTTTTGGTGGGCTTGTTGTACAGGTGCTGGACCGAGCGGGAACATAGCGGGCTCATAGCGGGCTGAAGCCCTTGTGCTGCTGCGGCCCTTGAAGGCCTTTTGATGTTCTTTTGCTTTTCATGTATGGTCGGCCTGCGCGCCGATGTTGGTAAATTGTAAGGCCGTCGTGCCTCTTTTGTTGTGTAAAACATTTTATTCCTATTAATAGAAGTGGACATACCCGGGTTCGGGTTTTGGTGGTTTATATATCTTGTCTCTCTCTTTTGCTTCCGCATAGAATGCTCTGAGTTAGGTTCGTTGTTTAGAGTTGAATGATATTCCTTATTGTGACGTTCCCGTTCGTTTTGTTGTATATGGCGTGGGGCCCCGGCCTGACCTTCTGTCATATGCTTCTTAACGGATGGGGGTGTTACAGATCTGCCCCGCTCGTGCATTTTCTTCACGCACGGTTGGCCTCAACCGTGCGCGAACAAAATGCACGACCTCCTATTGGTTGCCGGATTTCGAGTCTTCTGAATTTACCCGTGCGTTTTTACACACGGTCGGCTTCGACCGTGCGTGACTAAATCGCACGGGCGCTCTGGGCCGTCTTCCTGGCATTTCTTCTTAATTAATATCGCACGGTTCACGCACGGTCGTGCGTTCGACCGTGCATGACCAAATTTCTGATTATTTTGTATAAAAGCTGCAGTTCTTGCCCTATTCCGGATCGACTTTCTTTCTCGCGGCCAGAGCTCTAGTTCCGCGCCATTTTCGCCGCTCGATCACCGCGACCTTCGGGAGGAGCTCCGGCCGCCATTTTCTTGCAAATCTCAAGCCGGAGCATCCTCTAGGACTCCTCCATTGTTCGTGCACCTCCAAAGCTCCATTTTGAGGGATTCCATGGTGCACTTAAGAGGTTCTCCGGTGAGATCGTGGCCAAAGAAGATTGACGGAGAAGACGGGTATAATAGAAGAAAGTGACAGCTCTTCCGGACCCCGGATGGCAGTTGGAGCCCGAGCTCGGACAAGGATTGACAACCCTAGATTCCGGTCGTGAACCTCCGATGAGTCTTCGTGCTTTGGTTGTAATCTCGACCCCCTTCATATTGTAGTACTATTTTTCTTCTATTATTTGGGTGTATGAACAATGTTTGCTAAACCTTGTTTTGTCATTTAATATTTCATTTCTATGTGAAATCGTTATGTGTGGTTTATGCAAGTGAGGAGCGCCCCATTCCATCCTCCATCCCACCGTCATGTTCGTGTGCCGCACTAGCAATTGCTAGTGGTGTGCTTGTCGACGAGGTGCTTGCGACCCTCATTCCGCCTGCGTACTCGCCCATCCGCCTAGTGAAGCGTGGCATAGCGGCCCGTGTAATGCATTCGCCTAACGAAGCAGCGCGCTCAAGTCCTGCACAGTTCGATTCCGCTTGCCTACTCGTCCATCCGCCCTTGCGAAGCAGCGCGCTCAAGGCCTGCCTAGTCTCCATCCCGCCAAGCGAAGCATTGCATAACGGCATTGTATAGGAGTAGTTGTAGTATTTTATTTTATTTTCCAAAAGCCAAATCAACTCTCCCGCAATCCATCTGACTTAAGGACTTCAATTTCAAGTCGTTCCTCAATAGTTAACTCCACCTTACTGTGTTCCTTCGAGATTCGATACTCGGGGATTTGCTCCTCGTTTTATATTACTTAAATGATCGGTACACTACCATTTCGTGTCGCAGTCTTGCTACTGCCTATAACGGTGTGCTTGATTTGCGCATTAAGTTTTTGGCGCCGTTGCCGGGGAACACAGACGTGTGAGTTTGTTGTAGAGGGAGACAAGAGATAGTAGTTCTTCCAGTGTGTATAGCCGCCTTATTATTTTTGTTTGCTTTTTAATTATATATTGTTTGTTATTATTCCTTTCTCTCCTATTTTGAAGTTGTAGGCAAGTTAATCGAAGGAGTGTTATTAGTTTGTGTAAATTTCCTTGCAAAGAATTTTAGTTTCGTTATATCTGCTTTAATTATTGAAAATGTCGTCATGTGATATTTCTCCTAGCACTTACGACATGATGGTTTATTATATAGACCAAATGAAGGAGTTGAATGCTATGCAGTGTAGGAACTTTGTTTGCTTGTTGTGTCGAGGAGAGGGTCATGAATTGAAGGACTATCTTAGTCTTTTCAATCCTGACCGCTGCTCCTTCACTCATGACAACATGGTCCCTATCACTCATTCTTTACCCATGGAGGCAATCGTGCCCTCTACCACCGAGCTTGTCTCGTGCATGGACTCCTCACTCCCTGTGTATGGCTTCACTCCTAGTGATGACGATCACTCATCTGTTGGCCAACAAGAAGAGGAATGTGAGCTCCTAGATGCACCTAAGTGGGATGAGGAAAGTATTCTTTCCATTGGGGAGGCGTTAGCAGATCTTTTTGCGGAGGAACCAAATCTTTTTGTTCCTCCAGTTTCTTTGCAAGATTTTTCTACACATATTTTTTATGATCCTGTCGAAGTAATTGAGCAGGGTGATGATTCTGAGCCTGAGGCTGCTCCCCGGTGGGATGATGAGGGTACTCTTTCTGATGAGGAGGTTTGCACTTCCTCATGGGACGAGGAGGTCCAACCCATCGCCGAGGCACTTGAGTCCAACTCAGCTTACACTTGGTGTGTCTATGTGTTTGCTGCAACAGTGGCTCCTATTTATAGGCGTGAGACCTGATCTGGTCACCACCCTAGAGATAGGATCACCACCCGCCCAGACCGCGCGACCTGACCGGTCACACTGCGCGATCAGCAACATTACTTCTGCTTCATTTTTGGGGAACCCACCAGCTTCGATGTCGCCATGAGAGACCGCCACTCTCACAGCAGACCGCGACTCCACAAAGAGCTCGCCAGACCGCCCGAAGCTATTCACCACCTGTGTTCGCACGAGACCGCGAACACAGTCAGTTCGCTATCAGATCGCGAACTCCTATCTGCATGCTGATCTCCTCCTGAGACCGCGAACAGCAACCAGCTCGCATACCAGTCTCCTCCTGAGACCACGAACTGAGACCGCGCGACTAAGACCCTTAGTCCGCGAATACCCCCAGAAAGCCCGGTCAGCTACCAGACCGCATTCTGGAGAGAACCTGGATCAACCTGTGCGGTCACACCAGACCGCCACAGCCTTGAAGAGGACAGCACGCCACGCGGTCACGCACAGACCGCGCAATCTCCACCTTCAGCCGCCTTGAACCCATACCAGCGATCAAGCCAGGAGACCGCAGCTAGGCTTAGATAAGCCAGACCGCAGATGCAGACCGCCAGGTCGTGCGGTCACGTCAGACCGCCCGACCTCCTCCCAGACCGCCCAGGTCCAAAAGCCTTCTTCATTTCCACTTCAACAATTTCAACACTCCCCCTTGAAGTGGGAAGTGGAAACCAGCCCAAGTAGCTCCCTTAGCCGTGTGAACGGCCCCTTTGCCAGCGCCTTTGTGAAGATGTCTGCGACATTGTCCGCACTCCGCACATGCCCGACCGAAAGAGATCCCTCCAGCACCTTCTCCCGTATGAAGTGATGCTCGATCTCGATATGCTTGGTCCTCGCGTGACAAACTGGATTGGTTACCAGTTTGAGAGCACTCTCGTTGTCACCGCGTAGCAGAGTCGGCTCCTGAACCTCCTTGTGGACGTCTCCCACCAACCTCCTAAGCCAGATGGCTTCTTGAGCTGCCAAGGCCGAAGCCTTGTATTCCGCTTCTGTGGTGGAGACCGATACGGAATCCTGCTTCTTGTTGCACCATGATATAGCCGTAGGGCCCGCCATGAAGACGAATCCAGATGTCGACTTCCGATCATCCGAATCTCCCCCGTAATCAGCATCCATGTATCCATGCACTTCGAAGCCCGCATCCCTCCTGTATAAGAGGCCCATGTCCGAGGTCGCCTTGACATACTTCAGAATATTCTTGGCCGCTAGCAGATGAGGTACCCGTTGCTCCGCCATATACCGACTCACTCTGCCTACTGCATATGCAATATCCGGCCTCGTGATCGTCAGATAGATCAAGCTCCCAACCAGAGCTCGGAACACCAACGGATCTTGCATAATCCTCCCCTCATCCTTCTGAAGCTTCATAGCCTTCTCCAGAGGTGTAGAGATGCACTTCCCTTCCTTCATGCCGAATCGCTCCACGATTCGCTCCGCATATCCAGCCTAGGACACCAGCACTCCACTTTCCTTCCTCTGCACCTCGAGTCCAAGGAAATGGTGAAGCTCACCTAAGTCCTTCATCTCGAACCTGATAGCCAGCTCGGCCCGAAGCTGAGCTACTTCCTCCTTCGAGTTTCCCGTCACGATCATGTCGTCGACGTAAAGCAGCACAATGACTTGAAGCTCCCCACTCTTCTTGACGAACAAGCTTGAGTCTGAGTCTGAAGCAACAAATCCACAGAATAGGAGATATTCTGCGATCTTCCCGTACCACGCCCTCGGCGCTTGCTTCAACCCATACAGGGCCTTCTTCAGCTTGCAGACATGCTCCGGAAAATCCTCAAACACAAAGCCTTGCGGCTGGACCATGAAGATATCCTTGTCGATCTCGCCGTACAAGAAGGCGTTCTTGACGTCGAGCTGCCAAATCTTCCATCCATTGAATGCCGCCAAGGCAATGATAAACCGAACTGAAGTCATTTTTGCCACCGGACTGAATGTCTCCTCATAGTCCTCACCGTATTGCTGCGAGAACCCCCGAGCCACAAGGCGAGCCTTGTACCGCTCGATACTGCCGTCAGCCTTCTTCTTGAGCTTGTAGACCCATTTGCATATCACCGGAGTGGTGCCCTTTGGCTTGGGCACTAGAGACCAGGTCTCATTTTTCTCGAGAGCTTCCATCTCCTCTTGCATCGCAATATCCCACTCCTTCACGCCTCTGGCCTTCTCAAAGCTCGACGGCTCCCTCTCATCCAAGGGACCAGCAAAGAAACATGAGACAAAACTCACTGCGTTTCCTCCTGTATAGCGATCAGGGGCGGTGATCGCTCGCTTCGACCTCCTCAGCTCATTCCCCTGAACCGCATTGTCTCCACCTGCTTCTTCTCTAGCTCCCCTTCCAGACGTGCTAGGAGCACCGCTCCCCCTGCTCCTTGAACCAGAAGCCTCCGTCTCAGAACTAGAAACTGATGGACCACCTGGTGACACAGGTAGCTCCACCTGAAGATCCTCCACAGCTTTCTCTGGCATTTCCATCCTGCTTTATGGTAGCTCCACATCAGAAGACCCCTTGTAAGATGTCACCTCATCGAACACGAAGTTGTGAGATACAACAAACCTCCGCGTCTCCGGGTCCATGCACTTCCATCCCTTTTTGCGCTCATCGTATCCCACGAAGACTAGCTTCCTTGCTTTCGCATCTAGCTTCGTACGAAGCGCATCTGGAACGTGCACATAGCAGGTGGATCCAAACACCCGAAGGTGTGCCACGCTTGGCTTCTCCTTGAACATCATCTCATGCGGAGTTAACATGTTGATGGGGCTCAGAGGCATCCTGTTGATGACGTAGGCAGCACAAGACATTCCCTTCGCCCAGAAGGACTTTGGGATACTCTTGGCATGCGGCCAACACTTGCAGGTTTCCGTCAGATGACGGATCTTCCGCTCTGCAACTCCGTTCTGTTGTGGAGTATGAGCACAAGTGAGCTCCCTCCGGATGCCTGCCTTCCTGCAAAAACTGGAGAACTCAGCAGAGGTGAACTCCCCTCCGTTGTCCGTCCTCAGCTTCTTGATCCGCGGATTCAGCCGACCCTCCACGAGCTCCTTGAACTCCACAAACTTGGCAAACGCCTCCGCCTTCTCCTTCAGGAAATAAACCCAGACATATCTGGTGTAATCATTGATCAACACCAGCATATACCTGCTGCCTCCGAGGCTTGGGGTAGCAGTTGGTCCCATCAAGTCACCGTGGATGCACTCCAACGGCACACTACACCTTGTCTGCGACTTATCAAACGGCAGTCGATGAGACTTGCCGAACTGACATCCCTCGCAAACATGACCTTCACCGCAGGAAGATAGATTTGGCAGGCCCTTGACCAGACCTCTCACCGCCATAGCTTTCAGCTTATCCATCCCTACGTGCCCCAACCTCTCATGCCATATCACGGCACCATCATTCGTCTTCATCTTGTCGACATAAGAACTTGTCGATAAAACGAACAAGTCTTTCGCTCTCCTCCCGACATGGACGACCTCGGCCTTCACGGCCTCTACATTACGTAGAAATTTCACTTCTGTTGGGCCAAACAGAATGTGATACCCAGCGTCAACAGCGTTGGTCACGGAGAAGAGGTTTTTCCTCATACCGGGCACATGATAGACACTCTTCAAGGTTAATGGCCCTCTATCACTGCCCAAGGAAACAACCCCGACCTTCTCGACTGCATGCACAGTATTATCTGCAGTAATAATAGCATTGTTACCTGTGTAGGGCTCTGCTGAAGAAAGCTTTGACCCATCCCCGGTGAAGTGATGACCACACCCCGAGTCCACGATCCAGTCCTCCTGATAGTTGATAGGAACCGAGGCTCCAATAGAAGCCGAGAAGGCTCCTCCCCATCCTCCATCAACCTGCCTGGTCGGTGCTTTCTCCTTCTCAGCAGCATGCCATGGCTGAGTATTCAGCCTGCAGTCCTTCTTGAAGTGCCCAACCTTCCCGCATTTGTAGCATTTGAAACCTTCCTTCTTCTTCTTCTCCTCAGCCTTAGGAGGATAACCCCTCTCCTGCTGTCCAGAAGTTGAAGGCCCATAGCCTCCAGCGGTCTTCTTCTTCTTATCCCACTTCTTCTTCTTCCCTGAGAAGAGAACCTCGCCATCTCCCCCAGACACGGACACCCCCGCCATTTGCCTTGCCAGACTTTCCTGCGATGCTAGCAGATTCTCCAGCTCTATCAGAGACGGCTGATTAGCCCAACCCTGCACCGACGTTACAAAGGCCACATATTCCTTCCACAAGCCGCGGATGATGTGCCTCTTCAACTTCACCTCAGAAATTGGCTCATCAGGATCCAGTGCTGATATCTCAGCGCATAGGTTCTTCATCTTCAGAAAGAAATTTGAGATAGAAAGATCACCCTGAGCCGACCTTGCCAGCTCATTCTCTAAGAACTATAGCCTCGCTACATTCTTCTTGTTAAACAGCCCATCCAGGGCTCTCCAGATCTCGGCAGCTGATCCACACCCTAAGATGTGATCAAATAGATCAGGTGAAATGGCACGCTTCAAAGTGAACTCGGCCTTAGCATTGGTCTTTCTCCACGCCCTCACGGCTGGACCATTGTCACCCGCTTCTGTTGCCTTCACCTCTTCTGTCGCATCTCCTCCAACAACCTCCCAGAGGTCCTCCCCTAGAAGATAGCTCTGCATACACGACTTCCACTTCTTAAAGTTAGTCGATGTAAGCATCTCAATCCCAAGACCTCTTGCAAATCCACCTTCCATTGTTCTTCCTCTGGTTCCTTCTTCACAAGGGCGATGGCTACTCTAAGTTATTCACTGCTCTATCCACTCCAACCTGCCTCTGATACCGTGTGAAAATTTCTCGAATCTTGTGAGAGCAAGCAGGAATAACAACTAGAGATACAAGCCAAAACAACCAGAAACAATCTTAGGCAAACAAACGATCTTTATTGATATCAAACTTCAATTATAGGGCAAGACATGCTTGACGAGACATGATTTCGTCAGCACAAAACTCCAAAGAGAAATACAAAAAATTTAGGATAACTGGAGACCGACCAAACCGCGCGACCTCCCCTGCGATCTCTGCCAGTTGCAAGACCGCAACTCTCTGCCGACCACAGAACACCACCAGACCGCTGCACAGACCGCTCCCTTCTTCCAACCTCCTGATTCTCCCGAACTCCAGCACCATAACTCCAAGCCGCAGACCGCCCGAACACTTTCAGAGGAAGAGGTGATCGTTGCTGCCCACACTATCCGCAGAAGCTGCACAATAAGAGTTCAATCAGAGACCGCCCGGTCAGAAATAAACAGACCGCAAGAACAAGAGTGAACTCAGCTTACACTTGGTGTGTCTATGTGTTTGCTGCAACAGTGGCTCCTATTTATAGGCGTGAGACCTGATCTGGTCACCACCCTAGAGATAGGATCACCACCCCCCCAGACCGCGCGACCTGACCGGTCACACTGCGCGATCAGCAACATTACTTCTGCTTCATTTTTGGTGAACCCACCAGCTTCGATGTCGCCATGAGAGACCGCCACTCTCACAGCAGACCGCGACTCCACAAAGAGCTCGCCAGACCGCCCGAAGCTATTCACTACCTGTGTTCGCACGAGACCGCGAACACAGTCAGTTCGCCATCAGATCGCGAACTCCTATCCGCATGCCGATCTCCTCCTGAGACCGCGAACAACAACCAGCTCGCATACCAGTCTCCTCCTGAGACCGCGCGACTAAGACCCTTAGTCAGCGAATACCCCCAGAAAGCCCAGTCAGCTACCAGACCGCATTCCGGAGAGAACCTGGATCAACCTGTGCGGTCACACCAGACCGCCACAGCCTTGAAGAGGACAGCACGCCACGCGGTCACGCACAGACCGCGCAACCTCCACCTTCAGCCGCCTTGAACCCATACCAGCGATCAAGCCAGGAGACCGCAGCTAGGCTTAGATCAGCCAGACCGTAGATGCAGACCGCCAGGTTGTGCGGTCACGTCAGACCGCCCGACCTCCTCCCAGACCGCCCAGGTCCAAAAGTCTTCTTCACTTCCACTTCAATAATTTCAACAACTTTTATCTCACCAAAGCCTAAAAGCCAATCCTAGTCGCACACCCGAATTTGAGCTTTAGTTGTTTATTATTTTCATGATTGGGGTGTTGATGTTGTGATATTTTTGTGAAAATATGGATGCACTTCATTGCTCATCTTGCTGAAATTGTTTTGAAAAGAAAAGAAAAAGAAAAAAAATGAGAAAAAGAAAAGAAGTGAAAAGAAAAAGAAAAAGAAAAAGAAGAAGTGTTTAATTGAAAAATCTTTGTATAAATTTATGATTGGGAGTAGACGGTGCACACACCCATGTTGCAAAAGTCTAAGTCTGGGGTTGTGGTGCACTTGCATTCGATGTTGGTGTGCGGGGAGTTGTAATAAAGCTCATTTGGGTTTCGGTGTATCAAGCCTTCGTGTTTATCTTTGTTTACCTCACCATAACCCAAGTCTCATTTAAAACCTAAAGTTCTACCGACTCGCGCATTGAACCAATCTAGTGTCGTGGAGAGAATGTGACCAGGCTAGCTTATGGTCTCCGACACCGATGGATTTCAGTGGGGTTTGTACGGAATCCCAACTTTGGCAATGCTTGTCTCAGCGATTATTTTACTTTCTCCGTATGCGTAACCGGATGATTCACCGTGACTCCAATTTTGAGTAGAAGTTATATTTATTTACTCTTTTAGAAATTTATAAACGATGTGTATAATAAGAAATCTTCTCTATTATTTTCCTATGCACATGAGCATGCGACTTCGCATGGTACTCCATTTTGTAATTTTAAGCTAGCTATTTCTTTTTCCCGCCTGCTTAGGATTTGTTTACTCCGGACGTGCAAACAGGTAAATCTGGGGGTGTGATGAGTCCGATTTATATAGGGTTTTTCTGACTCATCTGAGCTTGTTTTCATGCAAATGCACTTCACTTTTAGTCCGTAATTGCTTATATTTCACTTGATCACATTTCTTCATGTAGTGCTCATTTATGCCCGTTGTGGTGTGCAATTGCACACTATTTAGTTGGGGGCAAGCACAATGTGCTCCCCATTCTTTTGTATGCTTTTATACTTGTGTTGGAGGTGTGTTCCCAGTGTTTGGGTGTGTTGTGCAGGTGGGCAGATCGTCCATATTGCCCAGAATTCATCCTGTATGAATCGCACGGTCGTACGTTTTCTTGACGCACGGTCGGCTGCGATCGTGCGTTATGATCGGCTGGTCAATATGGTGATCTGCCCCGCTCGTGCATTTTCTTCACGCACGGTTGGCCTCAACCGTGCGCGAACAAAACGCACGACCTCCTATTGGTTGCCGGATTCCGAGTCTTCTGAATTTACCCGTGTGTTTTTACGCACGGTCGGCTTCGACCGTGCATGAGTAAATCGCACGGGCGCTCTGGGTCGTCTTCCTGGCATTTCTTCTTAATTAATATCGCACGGTTCACGCACGGTCGTGCGTTCGACCGTGCGTGACCACATTTCTGATTATTTTGTATAAAAGCTGCAGTTCTTGCCCTATTCCGGATCGACTTTCTTTCTCGCGGCCAGAGCTCTAGTTCCGCGCCATTTTCACCGCTCCATCACCGCCACCTTCGGGAGGAGCTCCGGCTGCCATTCTCTTGCAAATCTCAAGCCGGAGCATCCTCTAGGCCTCCTTCATTGTTCGTGCACCTCCAAAGCTCCATTTTGAGGGATTCCGTGCTGCACTTATGAGGTTCTCCGGTGAGATCGTGGCCAAAGAAGATTGACGGAGAAGACGAGTATAATAGAAGAAAGTGACAGCTCTTCCGGACCCCGGACGACAGTTGGAGCCCGAGCTCGGACAAGGATTGACAACCCTAGATTCCGGTCGTGAACCTCCGATGAGTCTCCGTGCTTTGGTTGTAATCTCGACCCCCTTCATATTGTAGTACTATTTTTCTTCTATTATTTGGGTGTATGAACAATGTTTGCTAAACCTTGTTTTGTCATTTAATATTTCATTTCTATGTGAAATCGTTATGTGCGGTTTATGCAAGTGAGGAGCGCCCCATTCCATCCTCCATCCCGCCGTCATGTTCGTGTGCCGCACTAGCAATTGCTAGTGGCGTGCTTGTCGACGAGGTGCTTGCGACCCTCATTCTGCCTGCCTACTCGCCCATCCGCCTAGTGAAGCGTGGCATAGCGGCCCGTGTAATCCATTCGCCTAACGAAGCAGCGCGCTCAAGGCCTGCACAGTTCGATTCCGCTTTCCTACTCGTCCATCCGCCCTTGCGAAGCAGCGCGCTCAAGGCCTGCCTAGTCTCCATCCCGCCAAGCGAAGCATTGCATAGGAGTAGTTGTAGTATTTTATTTTATTTTCCAAAAGCCAAATCAACTCTCCCGCAATTCATCCGACTTAAGGACTTCAATCTCAAGTCTGTCCTCAATAGTTAACTCCACCTTACTGTATTCCTTCGAGATTCGATACTCCGGGATTTGCTCCTCGTTTTATATTACTTGAACGATCGGTACCCTGCCATTTCGTGCCATAGTCTTGCTACCGCCTATAGCGGTGTGCTAGATTTGCGCATCAGCAAGCTAGATTATACTTGTTTAATCTATATGTAGTATCAAAAATAAGAACGTCACCGAAACAGTCGTAATCTGTCTTGTTGTGCCCATCCATCCAAAAGAAACTTGTCAGTCTATTAAATTCATCAGTACGAACTTTGTAAGAGAACATATTATCTGCCAACTGTTTTTTTTATAGTAGAGTAAGCAAGCTGGAAGCATCACCGCTTTCTATTAAAGCCCTTCTTTCCCGCTAAACGTAATTGAAGGCATCCATCTTGGAAAACCCTATGCTATCAAACTCACCGGCTTCTGTAGATAGAAAGTTATACGAATCCACTGCTCTAATTCCAGCGGCTGTCATGTTTTTCATAAGGCTGCCTTGCATTTCAAAAATATTGCGGCAAGACATCAATAAATGTATCTCTTTCTCAGTTGCCAATGGATGATTATGTTCCTCCACAAACTTCGTCACTGTCCAGTTTTTGCCTTCTTTATCAGATTTGAATGTAACACAAGCAAGACACTCAGTGCGTGTATCAGATTTGCGGTACTTCAAACGTGATTTCTTTGTACTCTTCCGCCCGTCTTTTGAGCAACAAAACTCACGTAGTTTAACTATTCGTGTATGCGTCCAGTACATTAAGTGTTGCTTACGAACGCTGAAACCTGTCTTGTGGGCATAATCACAATATATGGTGTAGGCCTCTTCATATGAATGGACGATAGGAAACACAACGAGTTCTATCTTTACCTGTGAGAACAAAAAAACATAAGTTCATAGAGGAGCAGCAATACAGTCCTAATTTTTAAATTATATGCAGTTGACAAGTTAAACCTAAAAATCCAGTAAGAAAATTAGTTTATTCATACAACTAGAAAAATGCAACCTAAAATCCAGTCGGAAAATTAGTTTATTCATACAGTTACAAAAAGGGAACCAAAAATCCAGTCGCAAGTTAAGTTAAATTATACAGTTAGAAAAATATAATATGAAATCCAGTGGAAAATTTAACTAATTTGTACAGCTAAAAAAGTTCAGACAGATTATAAAACTTACCGTTTCATCAGTAGTTTGGGGGTTTGAAGTGGCCATGTTGAAGTCTACTCAACTACCTGCCATTTAAAAGAACACCTCAAAATCACGATGATAATATGTTCGAAAATGTTGGTGACATTTTCCTTCTTCCGTGTCTTCTACATTTCTTGTTGCTATAGAAATCCGAAAATAACTCTAAAAAAGATAGAAATGACGGTGAGGGAGAACAACAGAGACCTTAACGGAAAGCAGCTTTGTCGCCGGAAATGGGGAGGGAGAACAACAGTATCTCGAATCATCCTGAAGGGGAAGATGACGAAGGGAAGATGACGAAGGGAGAGCAGCTTCCGACGTTTTTTTTCTGCGATGGGTAGGAGAAAAATAGAAGGAGGCCCAGGGTATTTAAAGACGCATGGTATTTACGGTGGGTTATCTCAACGAACATTTTCTCGTGGGGATAAGCATCTCCACTCGCCCTTTTCCGTTTCATCGCCGGTGGGGATAAGCATCTCCCCTCGCCCTTTTCCGTTTCATCGCCGGTGGGGATAAGCATCTCCACTCGCCCTTTTCCGTTTCATTGCCGGTGGGGATAAGCATCTCCATTCGCCCTTTTCCGTTTCATCTTCCAGGTACCTGCATTTTATTTCTCCCGCTTCCCATTTCTGCCGCCATTGTTGAGCTCAGCGCTGCAACGGCGATGCGGGAGAAACCCGCCGTATTCGTTCTCCTTCTCCTGGTCTCCCCAACCATCTTCCTCTGCCATGAAGCAAAGCCTCTTGACTCTCCGGCTACAAGTAAAGTATCATATCGTCTTCTAAGCTATTGGTTTCTCTTTTTCTTTTCTTAATTCCACCTCATTCCTCGGTCCGATGAAACCCTGTCTAGTAAAAGTTTTGCATCTGCTTTTCAAATTTTATTTGTCTGTTTTTCTGTTTGTTATTGAAAACGGCTATAATAACTTCGTGCTTTGAGGGGGGGGGGGGGGGGGGGGGGGGGGGGGGGGGGGGGTTGAGAAATCTCTGTTCAGTATTTGGTGATCCAGTTTTTCAGTATTATTCAGAAGCATGTGATCTTGAAGGCGTATGGAGTTTTAGGGTTTGATCCGAAGAGGGCTAAACGGCATAAGTTTTGGCTGTGTCAGGAAAAATAACGTGCTCTCTAATTTGGGGTGCATCAGTTGTGTAGAGGAATGTTATAAGCAAATTATTTTTTATTATTCCTATAATTTTGTTATTTGATCAGAATCTGAATCTTTCATTTTAGAGAAATGAGTTCGAAGGGAATGAGTCACTCGTGAATCAGAGGACGATAGTCGGTGAGCCGATAGGGAGATATTTCAAAGGAGTGATTTAAACCAAAATTAGGGCTTTGAAAAATAGGATAATTTTTATTGCAACCGATTTGATTTTTGAAAAGTAGGCCGTGCGGCCAAAAAGCGAATTTTGCGCGCGAAAACACTCTCGGCGTTGAATTTCCCAAAAACTGTTAATCGTTATTCGAAGATATCTCCTCGAGCGTCAATCGAGTCGTACCAAAGCGAGATCCGTACGTCCGCAAGAAAAATTACATTAATAATTTATGAAGTAACGACCATGAGAATAGTTCGAACATTCTAGGCAAGCTTCTAATTAATTAAATGGGTTTGCATAAAACTACTATATCAAATGAAGCAAGAGGAGGGAGTTACCCCGAGCATACGCAAGCTACAACGAGATTCTGACCACTTCAGATCAGTTGCGGTAAAGCACCGGTCAACAGTATCGCTGGAGGCGAAAAGTGTTGGGAAATTTGCCCTGCAATGTTCCTGATTTAAAGAAGCGCTCAACTCAATGATAAAAACATGGTGTATTTAATATTATATCTAGTTCATGCTTGCAGAGATCAGATGATATGCCCAGCACTTCAATAATTGCCTAAGTAAAATATCGACGAAAAAGACTGGACATATCGTCGACAAGTATAGGCACATCGTTGAAATGATAGGCAAAGCAAAGAAGAATGATCATGTCTGCTGTCGTCGAAAAGGACCAAACGTATCGTCGAAAATAGCAGGCATATCGTTGAAATGATATGCAGAGCAAAGCCACATGATCATGTCGGTTATCGTCGAGATAACATACACATGATGATATCGTTGTAACATCAACACTACAACACCTCTCAACGATATCAGAATGCCGAGAAGTAGGAAGAAGACTGAGGCAAATACAAATCAGGTGTCGACCATATCGTCAAAAAGAAGCCGTGTCGTTGAAAAGGCTAAGTAAAGTTAATGTTGAAGATATCGTCGTAAAGAAGACGTGACATCGAGAAAACTGAAGATGCAGTTGTGAAGACGGGCAGTTGCTGAAGAACGATCTGACGACATGATATCAATCATGTCGTTGACAAGATAAGGTGGTTACAACGATATCGAGCAGACAAGGAGATCTCGCCAACATCAGTTTGATGACTTCGTGTCGTCTTAAGCATGAGTGCAGAAGGGATGTCCAGTGTCGTCGAGATATTGTCCTTGTCGTCATAATATCGTCGTGACATATTCAAATGTTGCCAGGCGCACTGTCAGCAATTAATGCCGCCGCATGATTGTCCAATCAGCGCATGCTCTTAAGGTATGGACGTCTGTCAGAAAAGGATGTCATAGGAGACCGTTAAGCGTCCTCTCAGTCCTATAAAAGGGAACAATGGATGCCCTAAATCTAACTCACGAACGGAGGAACGAAAAAGAATCCCACTGAGCATTTTGACAAGCTGCGGTGAAGAAGAAAGAAAGAAGGGAAGAACAAAACGATCATCCTGTGTTCTTCAAGTTGCAGTCAAGTCTCATCGACTGCTAAGAATCGTTCAAGAAAGGAAGCCAGTCAACACCAGGCAAAGCAAGAAAACTTAAAGAAGATTTGTGCCGTTCAGATTCAAAATCAGAAGCATCTTCTTCAAGAAAAGAAGCCGATCTCCACCAGGCAGAAGAACTTATTGTAAATCTTTCTTTGTAAGGCTTGCGGGCCAAAATTGTAAGATCTGTTTTCAGATCTGTGTGTCAAGCTTGAAGGCTTGAGATCTGTGAGGCTTGAGGGCTAGGGCAGAGGACTTGTGGGTCCAAAAGTGTCGAGCTTGCAGGCTCGGGTGCAGTGAAGGGGCTTGCGGGCCTAGGCTGCAGACAAGACTTGCGGGTCTGTGCTGTGTAGGGCTTGAGGGCCTGAGTGTCGAGCTTGCGGGCTCGGGTGCAGTGAAGGGGCTTGCGGGCCTAGGCTGCAGGGACTTGCGGGTCCGAGTTGTAAGGCTTGCGGGCCGGAGACATTGGCGGAGTTTGCCGAGCCTAGCACACTGCTAGGTAGGCGCAGAGGGAAAGAGGACTACTCAAGACACCCTGTCTTGAGGAACCTCTATAAGTCTTTGTGTGTTTTCTGTGCTGTGTTTTTCAATATCTAAATCTATTAACCAAAAAACAAGAACACCAAGAAGAGGGAATAAAACATTTTGAAAAACCTATTC
This sequence comes from Dactylorhiza incarnata, assembly GCA_033032865.1. NCBI lineage: Eukaryota > Viridiplantae > Streptophyta > Magnoliopsida > Asparagales > Orchidaceae > Dactylorhiza > Dactylorhiza incarnata. The sequence goes on along the minus strand of JAWHQI010000009.1, from coordinate 8,044,629 downwards.
ACCCCCCTCTAGGTGATAAGTCGACACCCAATAACTAACAAGTGGTATCAGAGGGAGGTTGTTCAAAGAAAAATTTAACAACTTGAACAGATCTTCCCGTGAGTGTCCATTCATCATAGCTATGAAATCAACCATAGCCATTTGTTCTAGGGAGAACTTTGCCCTATGGAAAGTAAGAGTTAAAATATTCATGGAGGCTATGGACCCTAGAATGTTTCAAATTGTTCAAGAAGGGCCATTTGTTCCCAAGACAGTGCCCAAGAAGATGACTGAAGATGAGATCATCCTAGTCAACTTGGACAAGGAAACCAAAGATATTGTAGCTGGTGCAGCTGACATCTCAACATTTCAGAAATTGGCTCACTGCATAACATCAAAAGAGATGTGGGACTCTCTAACAGTCCTTATGGAAGGATCAAAAGAAGGAAGAGCAGAATCAATACTGCCTTCCAAGAATCAGAAAGAAGAAAGAAGCAAGGTAGCTGAGAAGAAAGTCAGAACATTGAGTGACAGTGACTCAAGCTGTTCAGACTCAGAAGAGAATGCTGATTTTGGACTGACTGTCTTATCTGAGTCAGAGGAGGAAACTCAGGATGATGTCTCTTCTACAACAAGTTTGCATAAGAGCTCCTCTATCTACCTCAGACTCAGAATCTGAGACAAGTTCATCAGGAAATGATGACTTGTCCAAGCCATATGATGTCCTTCTAGAAGATCTCAAGAAGGTCAAGATGGTCTGCAAGGAGCAAGCTGAAAAGATCTCAATCCTTCAAGCCAGAAATTCTGATCTCTCTGAAATGGCTGAAAAGCTAACTCTACAGAATGCAGAGTTTTGCCAACTCAAAAAGGACTTCAAGGCAAGCTCCAACCTTGATCTGATTTGGGAAAACTCTGAAGGCACTAATTGATAGTAAGGAACTGTGCTGTTCTCTAACCAAAGAGATTGTGCTTCTAAAGAAGGATAAAGATCAGCCTAGTACCCTGAAATCTAAGAGTAATAATGATGACAGGAGGATGGATGATAAATCCTTCATTGCAAGGAAACCTGCAGCAAGCTCCTTCAAGCCCCAGAACATGCCTAAAACTCAAAGGGCACCTCATGAAGAGATGATCACAAGAAGGCATGAAGTTACTGGGTCTAGAAAAGAGAAGAAATCACTAAAGAAGACTGACACCAGACGGAAAGCTGTGGATGGTCAACATCACACTCACAATCAGTACAGTTCAGTCTCCTTCAAACATCCTTCTGTTCACAGACAAAAGACTCATGCTCACACAGTCAGCCTGAAAGGAAAATACAACAGGTTTGAATGTTGGTGCTGTGGAAAGACTGGCATTTTGCAATAGATTGTTGGTACAATCCAACTGCTCCAAGGGTAACATATGCTAAACTTGCAAGTAATCTTGCTCATCATCACTGTGCATATTCTGGAGCAGTTAGATCGTGTATGCCTTTTAAAGCTAACCATATCCTAGGACCCAAGGCTACTTGGGTACCTAAGGGCTTATAATCTCATTTTGCAGGTAAGTCCGTGAGCCCATCAGAAGCAAATCTGGGCCTTGGACAAGATGGCTGTTCTGGCCCATAGGCAGAACAACAAAGTCAGTTTACTAACAATCTTAGTGTAGGTCATCCTACTAAAAAGCCCAAAAGAAGTCAATATGATTACAAGTTGGAATTGACCAAAATACCCCTGGAGAACTTTCAGGGTTAGTGCCAAATGATGTCTCCTAAAAAGGGCCTAAAGCTGTCCTAGGCTGACAAGTTTTGGGAATCTATATCGTCGATACAATAAGTTGTTACGACGACAATGGATCGAGTTGGAAGGATGCGTATTCAAGAATCATTTCGACGACAATAAGCAGTATCGTCAAAATAAAATCGAGTTATTTATCACGACACTAGATCGGTCCATCGGAGCAGTCTGATCGTTTTTCACCAACGTAGTCGAAGGTACGCGCCCCTTCACCTACTTACACTATAAATAGAGTAAATGCTCGAGAATAAAAATTACGCTATCATTTGCCCCAAGCTACTCCGTCGACAAACCACTGCTTCGTCTCCGACGTACTGCCTCCTCTCTCGCTCTGAATCAATGACTCCCAAGAGAGAAGAAGTAATTTTCGGCTGTGAACTCCAGCGTGGGGGGTTCAACTCGTGCTCGGAAGAAGTGAGGTCAGTGATAGGGCTTCTAGAATCCACCGGCCTAGAATATCTGTTGTGCGAACCCTCAGTTCTTCTTCACCGAGAACTGACAGAGTTCTTCACTGAAGCCCGGCTCAACCATTCAGAATCTCAGATAAAATCTGTCGTAGCCGGTAAGAAAGTCAAAGTATCCGCCAAGAATCTCAAAAAACACTCCATCTGCCAAGAATTAAAGGGAGAGAGGAAGACGAGCTGACGACGGAGGATGTCTCAGCCAGCTAATCCTGGTGCGGCCATACCGGGAAGACCTACGGGTCAATCAAGATGAATGAGTTCAATTAGAAAGGAAAATTGCTAGCAGACATCGTGGGAAAGGTACTGCTATGCAAACCTGGGTCGCATGACCGAATCTCCAAGGAGATGTTTGTCGTCATGGCCCAGATAATTCTAACCAAGAAGACCGACTGGAGCGGTTTTCTCTTCCAAAGAATGAAGAGTACCCTGACGACCCCCTCCTATGGAAGAATTCCGTCCCTCTTCCTTCTGAACACCCTGGATGAAGTACTGCATAGAAGAATGGGAGTCCCCCTGCACTACTCCAAGAGACTGGATGCAAAGATGCTTGATCGATGGGATAGGTCTATCCCTAAACCATCATCTGATGCCCACCCGCTCCAAAGAAACAAAAGAAACAATCAGTCCCAACATATCCCTCCGAAGAAGAAGATTCATCAAGCAGTTCAGATGACAGATCCTCACCCGCACACAATCCTGCTCCATCTGAAGGTGAGACATCTACACGAGGAGATGCTCCTGTACCAACTCCTAAACCTGCTCCCAAAGAGGTTGTTGAAGTAGAGTCCCCAACTTGGGGAGTGACCCTGTTGAGGGGGAGTCCCAATTCGGGGGCTCAACCCAAGATGACGAAATGATCGATGGGGAGCTCCCAGCTGGAGGCTCAGCCCAAGGAGATGCTCAAGTTGAGGGGGAGACCCAACTAGGGTACTCTGCCCTAGAAGATCAAGGGAATGTGCCCCCTGCTCGAGAAGATCAAGGAAATATGTCCCATACTCCAGAAGATCAAGGCAATGTGTCTGAGTCCATAAAATACCCCACTCCTTCAAACGACAGAGAATTAATCGTAGCAAGTAAGATTGTGCTTACATCTCCAAGTGAGACATTGCCAGAGGTTTCCAAGGGGAAGGCCAAAGTTACAGTCCACATCAGTGAAGAATCATCTGCAGATATCTCTGAAGAAACTCAACAGGAAAAAGAAGGTGAAGAAGAACAAGCTGCTGAGCCATCTTCGGCTCAGTCAGGTTCTCTATTTCACATGATATCAGCCCTACTAAGTGCTCAGCGAAAACAACTGGAAACTTTCGTTGTAAAGACTGTGGATGGTCTAAGGAAGGAGCTGAAGGCTGAGATAAAGACGGTAAAGAGAGACATACTCCATCTCAACACCCAGTGTGCCCACTTCTACACCCTGGCAGCTCCGGCAATAGAAAAGATGGGTGAGGAAGTCAACAAGGTGGGACATCAAACCCACAAGATCCTGACAAATCAAATAACATTCTCAGAGAATGTGGACTATGCTTCTGAGCAGATAGAAACAGGTGCTACCAATAATAGAAATCAAATTCTGAATAGGGTCAATGAGAATGCTCATACAATAGATGCCCATCTACTCGAAGTAAGAAACAATCTGGATGTGACTGAACAACACTTGCATGAACAGCTGCCTCTGGTCAGAGAAGGCCTTGAGGAACGGGTTATTGAACAAGTCCTAAAGGGGGAGAGTGAGATAATAAATGCCGGATCCCATTAAGCGAGTCGGATAACAAATCAAGTAAAGCAGACAATGCAAAAACCTCCATCAGTATATGAAGTTGCTAACCCATCAGAAAGCACTGACTCAGCGGAGTACGACATAGAATTCGGAGAATCAGCAACCTCCAGGAAAAGGAAGAAAATTCAGAGTAACAAATACAGGCAAAAGAGGCTGAGGGAAGTCGAGCTGGATCCACAATCAGGAAGTTGGAGTCCTGACTCAAGAGAAATAATTACAGAATCGTGGATACAATTTGGATACCCTTAGGAGGGCTATCAGAGGGTATTGTTGGATCTGTAGTCGCCCTTAGAGGGGGGGGGGGGGGGGGGGGTGAATAAGAGTTTTAAAAATTTTAAACTTTAACGTAAAACTTTTGATATTTTGGTCGCAGTTAAATCAAAAGTAAAGAGATAAAGAAATTAGAAATGAAATCAATTTTATTAAACAAGAAAAGACATGATTATCATTTATAAAATTGATTACAAAATCTGATTTCAATGACGCTAAAAATCGAAGCGAATAATACGAAAACCCTTTTTGTTTTCTATACCGACTCGTATCCCCACGAACCGGTTGGCTTTAGCCGATCTCTCCCCAGATACGGCCTCAAGCCGCTCTAGCCAATCTATCACCAGAAAGGCCTCGAGCACCCCCTAAATCTACTCCCTAGACCCAGTCGCCGTGTGGCGAATTCCTCCCTAAGTTCTACCTAGACCTAGTCGCCGTGTGACGAATTCCCCCTAGTCCCCGCAAGGCCCTAGTCGCCGTGTGGCGAGTTCCTCTACCGAACAAAAGATATAAATGTTACAATTTGAAAGTAAAACAAAACACAAACTAAAAACTCCCTCAAAAGTAGAACTTGATGTCGATGTAGATGCGATCGGATTGGTCCTCAAGTTCTTTGCGTTCAGGGACGTTGACGGAGTTCTTCGGGCTGCTTGAAGAAGGCTCTCACGAGTGCTCTGAATATATGGCTCCAATTCCTTCTGGAACAGCAAGCAACAACGGAGGAGACGCGCGTTTTTATAGAATCAGCCACTACCGCCTGCGGTAGTACTACCGCCCCGCGGTATCCACATTAGGCAATAAAGCACACGAATTGTGGTAAATTAGGCAACATTTGAGCGCCAAACACTAGCGCGCCGCGGTAACGCAAACGCCCCGCGGTAACGCGATATCCTTCCTTCAGCCACAATCTTCTTCCAAATCTGCTCCTCAATCAACTGCAGACGGGAAGTTTCCAAAAGCTACCGCCGGGCGTTAGACTTAACGCGCCGCGATAGTACTTGCCAAAATAGCGTCCCGTCGACATTCCTTTTTCTCCATTGTTTCCTTCTCGTCAAATGTTTCCATTTATGCTAGCGCCAGCGGTAGTGCTAACGCGCCGCGGTAGCAATGCCTGACATCAATTTTCGTCGACCGGCATTTATTTTGGTCGAACACCTTTCGTCGAACGCCATCTTCGTCGAACACATTTCGTCGAACGCCATCTTCGTCGAACGCCGCGTTCATTTCGTCGACCTCCATTTCGTCGATCGCTGCTTTCATTTCGTCGACCTTCATTTTGTCGATCGCTAACGCCAGCGGTAGTTCTAACGCGCCGCGGTAAAGCATGTATTTCGTCGAGCGCCGTGGTAGAGCATGCAGTTCGTCGAATGCAGGTTTCATTTCGTCGAACGCCAGTTCGTCGAACTCAGCTCCCATTTCGTCAAACGAACACTACCGCCAGCGGTAGTACTGACGCTACGCGGTAGCAACAACAAAACACATTTTCATGGAGATTTGAAAGCACAGAATCCTGCATACTATAAACACAAAACAAGTATGATCAAATACAATAAGATTTGTTATTGTCAAACCAAGAGATGCGGAAAGCATGTTCTAACAAACTCCCCCTTTTGATAATAACAAATCCCCTTAGAAAGAAATAATTCTATTGATAGGAATTTGTGTTTATAATAGAGAACTAACATAGATAGCATGAAAATTAGGCATGTTCAAATGCTCTCCCTAAATGAATTCTCCCCCTAAGTGAATGCTCCCCCTACAACAAAACTTCCTATGAACTTGACTCCCCAAAACATGTTAATTTCTTTCAAATTTATTCTCCCCCTTTTGGTATTATCAAAAGAGGGTGGAGAGGTAGTCCAACAAAAAGTGTGCAATAACTGTGTAGAGAGGGAATGATCATGATAAAGAGTGAAACGCTTAGGAAAAATACAATAGATTGGAGAGAAAAGAAAGGAATGTGAAGAATTTTTCATAAAGAAACCACTTGTTGGGACAACGTATTCATGATCGAGCGTACAAGTAGTAAAGAGGTGGAAAGCATGACGAAATACTTTTTTGAAGTGAACATCTATATATGAATTGTGAAGCATAGTAGATGATTAAGAATTCTAGACATAACAAAATAGATGTTGTAGCATTTTAAGTACACAAAATAATTTCAGTTGTAACATAGCCATATACTAGTTTTGAAAGGTATGCAAGAAAGAGTTCTCATGGCGTAGCCGAAAAAATATGTAAGCATGATACAAGATATCAAGTCAAGATGGAAGAATACAATGTTCTAAATTGAGAAACCAAGTACACTTATACATTGTATTGATCATGCAAGACTATCTAGCGCATTTACTTAAGAATTTAGAGAATAAATGTAGATATGCAATAAACTCCAATTCTCATGAGTAGAAGGCTTACAAGTGATAATGATGTGTACAAAATAGTGTTTTTGATAAAAGTATACATATGAGTTAATCAGAACACATGACATGTATAATGGAATAAACACAATAATATTGAACAAGCGTTTTTAGAGTTACCTCGTCCCACAAAGCTATATAAAATTTTCAATGCACATAGAAAAATAGTACAACTACCAAGGTGCTCTGCACACACAATGCTTATTAAGACTTATCAGGGTGCAAAGTAGTGCTTGGGGAATCACAAATTTTTTTTTGAATTTTAGTTTTTTTTGTGATTCGGTGCACAAGAAGTAGTGTAAAAGGAAAAATGTTTGCAACAAGGCACTTTACAATTCTCTCCAAGATGCTCAACCTCACAATGCTCATTAAGACTTATCAGGAGGGTGAGTAGTGCTTCGTGGAGTTATCTTTGTCAAATTTTCTTTTGAATTTATGCTTAACGACAAAGGTCTCCGAATTCACTTGTATGTGCAAACAAAAGATTTTGGAAAGACATACTTCTTCAAAAATATGTGCATGAAACAGATTGTTACATGTGGTGTAGGAAAAACTAAGCATGTCTAACAATAATATTAAGTTGTTACACTACACAATCATGAAGGAGAAGATTAAATTCATATGTAGTATATCAAAAGGTGAGTGAAAAAATCATTTGCAAATATAAGCCATTTACTAATACATAGAGGCATGCTATGCAATACTACACATGATTTCTATAATCAATTTCAAAGCACTCATAAGATAATGATCAAGACATGAAACAAAGACAATGTTATTAAGATACTTGAAATAGAGAATGAAACATTGTATACAAAACTTGACAAGATAAACCATATCATCCTTGAAACATAGAAAATTACATCAGTTTTTATAACTTTTAAGTTTTTCAAAAAACAAAAATAAAACAAATAAAAAGCATGTTTTTGTTGTTTTAATTGATTTTTTAATTTTGTAGTTGGTTTTGATATATAGAAAAACAAAGCATGTTTATGGTTGAATTTTGATTTGTTTTATAGTTTTTTTGTGTTTAGAATATTTTAAAAGAAAATAACAGGAACTGAGAAATAAAAATGAAAGAGAAAACAGGAAATTCAGAAATGACCCACTACTGCCAGCGGTACCCAGCTATCGCCGAGCGGTAGTGACAGAACTCGAATTTTTGGAAAAGCGTAAAATTTTTCAGAATTTTTCTTTTGAAAATATTTGTGCAAATTTGTGACAATGAAGTTCAACAATGAATTCAGACATATGCATACACAAAAATGTGGATTTTCCAAGTCTAAGCTAATATGTCCAAAACCCCAAATTCTAACCTAAGGTGTCACAATACACTTTCAAAAATACTTGTGTTTTTCACATGCACGAGAGTTCAGAAATAGATAATATGAAAAACATAAGATAACATATTTGAGCACAAATATGCATGAGTGAAATGATCGTAAATAAGTGAAATAATATTCATGCAATGTATACAACATATGTATGTCTAAAATCAAGATACCCTAACAACATGTCTACACTCTAGCCCTGTACTAAGTGACGGATGGGCATGAGGAGCTGCACGCATGCCGTAGGTTGGGGTGTTAATCCCACATGCATACAAAAGACAACGCTCACCTTAACACTCTTTCCCCCCAGTGCCTCGCAAGACCCTACTGGAACCCTTCCCGGTTAAGGACAAGACATGACATAGTGGTTAGGTTTCTAATGCACACAATCCTACGCCTCGCTATAGTGAGACACATAATGTGGTTGAATGATCATGAGCATACTAAGCACTTAATCTTATTGAATCATTTTTTTTAAACTATGGCTTTTATGCGAGATTAATTTCTTATTAGATTTGATTTTAAAGCAACATAATTATTATGAATTTTAACTTTCAATTGTTTTTCTTTCAAATTAATTTATTATGACATCATTAGATCACTAGCATGAAAGATAGTATTGATTAGTTGATAATGCTAGAAAGAAGAGTTTGATCACAATTTTATGGCGTAAGATTTATTTCGTTAATGTTGCATGTATTCAAACCTAGTCATTCAAATTTTGACATTGAATGAAGTGATGATTCTAGTTAATTTATTCTTTTAGATATAAAGATGATTCTGTGATCTTCATATAAATGAGATACATCCAAAACATAATTGATTCATATAATGGTCATGATCACAAACTATTTGATGGAATCAATTGGATCTTTTGTAGATTTTTAATATTTGAATTAAAAAGATCTATTGAATTGGCAAGATTATTATACATGATCATGAATTTTAACACATAGGAATTATATACTCATAATTAATTTTTCATGATGATATAAATGAGATATTATTAAAGAACATTCATATTCATCCTTTTTGAATTATTAAAGAGAAATTTTATAAGGTGAAAACTTAAGATAAATATAAAGAGAAAAATATTTTTTGGTTATTTAGAAAGGTTTTGTAAATTTTCTCTTTGATTTTTGAAATCTTAAATAAATCACATATATATAGTTTTATCAAAGCACAGTGATAATAAAGTTAATACAATAAATTTTCAGAAAATAATATTTTAGATAAATCAGAATTTAGGAAAATTATGCTACCGCCAGCGTTAGAACCGAACGCCAGGCGCTAGCAACAGAGTTGAGATTCTTTATTTAAACACAAATGATTTTTGTAATTTTTCAATTTCGATTTGACATGATTATGATTAAACATACTAGGGGTAATCAAAATGACGTAAATATATTAAATACCTAAGCAAAACTTGCGCATTTTATAAATTTAGCATAATACCCCTAAAATACCTTTTAAATCCATTTTGACACTTATTTCATTTAGTCTTAATAATATCATATGACAAGTTTAGTTTTTCAAATTTTATATGACTTTTAGGAATGGATCTAGAAGGATAAAAAATAAAAAAGGATATGTAGATCACTTGAGAAATGATATGACTTTTTATTCAACTTTATTCAATTTGATTTATTTATGAATTTTGGTTTAATATGTGAGAGTCATATCACAAGTTATATAAAGTGATCATATCATGATAGTTCAACAAAAAGAAAAATAAACAAACAAAAAGAAAAAGGTTAGGCATATCATGAAGTAGAATAATGATATTTCATTTTTAGTTGATTTCTACTTCATGCAAATGATTGGATACTAATGAATGAGAGATTTAAGTATCCAAAGAGGACCGGGTGTGACGGTTCCTTTGGGTACCCAAATACAACGTGTTTGCTTTTTGGGAGATATGATTGAATGAGCCCTTTTGATTTATGTTTGTGTTTCATCTTAAACTTTGAGCCGCCATTCAAACCTTGGTTTAATATTATTTTTATGCATCAAATTTCCATTATGATTTTCTTTATTTTGAAGATTATAGTGGTAATGATGATTGAAATTATTTTTCATTGGAAATTTGTGCACTTCTCTTTTTAAGTTGAGAGAAGAATGCTTTTGTAAATGATTTGGAATTTCATTTTCAAGCATTTGATATTTTTCATTTCTTTTGTTAGGCTTAGACATATTATGAAAATTCACATTTAACTTGCTTTTGGAATTTGCTTGAAATTGTTGATTTATGTGTTGAGAATTTTTCTTTATAATTTTCTTAAGCAAGTTGACTTTAGTTTCCAATTCATAATTCTTAACTTTAAGATTATGTCTAGCTTTATTATAGGCTATTATGCTATTTTTAAGAGTGGATACAATATACTCAATATGATTTTGATAATTATTTCTATATTCATCAAATGTTTCATCCATCTTTTCAATTTCAATTTTATAGTCATTACACTTAGCACAATCATTTTTCAGAGAAGAGTTTTCTAAACGTAATTTTTCATTTTGTTCTTTTACTAAGGTAAACTCTTTTTCAAGTTCCTTGAATTTTTCTTTAATATTATTACAATCGAAACAAGATATAGAGTTTTTAAATGAAGAGAATGATGAAGATACAAACATTTCATTTTTGGATTCTACATTCACATTTGCTTTCAAAGTTTTATTTTCTAAACGTAGTTTTGCATTAGCCATTTTTAGTTTCTTAATCTTACGTTTAGTAATTTGTAGCAATTGTAATGTAGAAATAGAAGTACAAAAAATAGGAGATTTTGATTTCCTTACAGCGCTTGTGGATGAGGCAAGATTTGAACGTATTGTTCCTTTGTCTTCTTCATCTTCCTCTTCCAAACAAGAGTTTTCATCATCCTTTCCGCTTGATGAGCATTCTATGGATCCATCATTTGAGTAGCTTTCTTGAACATTAGTGCAAACTTGCATATTCTCCGGTTCTTGCGATTGTTCCATACCTGTAAAAGCCTTGGTTGGCTGGGTCTACAAAAATTCCCTCCTCTCAGTATGTCAAAAAAGAGATGCACCTACACCGCTCCTTTGATTTCCCATTTTCCCCACGGGGCGGTACGGGCTAACGGAAGAGAGTAATCTTCGGTCCAGCTTCTGACTTATGAATCTAGTCAGTATCCAGCTTCTGACTTATGAATCTAGTGAGAATCATAAGTTCTTTCAAGAAAATTCCAAATCTCATATGCGGTAGGTAACGTATAAATAAGTTTGAAAATATTTTGGTCTAACGCACAAAATATACTATTCATAGATTTTGCATTTAAAACAATTTCGTTTCTAGTTAGTACGCTAGATAGCTTTTCAATAGTAATATTCCAAACTTTTTCATCTAAGGCCTTAAGAAAATTTTTCATTAATATTTTCCACCCTTTAAAATTTTTGCCCATAAATAAAGGTGGTTATAATACTTTTTCATTTATATTAAAATTTTCCCCACTAGTAGAAGCGAGATCATGATCAAGAGACGCCATTATTCCCGGTTGTTAAGCCGATTTGGAATAACCTAGCTCTGATACCACTTGTTGGATCTGTAGTCGCCCTTAGAGGGGGGGGGGGGGGGGGGGGGGGTGAATAAGGATTTTAAAAACTTTAAACTTTAACAGAAAACTTTTGATATTTTGGTCGCAGTTAAATCAAAAGTAAAGAGATAAAGAAATTAGAAATGAAATCAATTTTATTAAACAAGAAAAGACATGATTATCATTTATAAAATTGATTACAAAATCTGATTTCAATGACACTAGAAATCGAAACGAATAATACGAAAACCCTTTTTGTTTTCTATACCGACTCGTATCCCCATGAACCGGTTGGCTTTAACCGATCTCTCCCCAGATACGGCCTCAAGCCGCTCTAGCCAATCTATCACCAGAAAGGCCTCGAGCACCCCCTAGATCTACTCCCTAGACGCAGTCGCCGTGTGGCGAATTCCACCCTAAGTCCTACCTAGACCTAGTCGTCGTGTGGCGAATTCCCCCTAGTCCCCGCAAGGCCCTAGTCGTCGTGTGGCGAGTTCCTCTACCGAACAAAAGATATAAAGGTTACAATTTGAAAGTAAAACAAAACACAAACTAAAAACTCCCTCAAAAGTAGAACATGATGTCGATGTAGATGCGATCAGATTGGTCCTCAAGTTCTTTGCGTTCAGGGACGTTGACGGAGTTCTTCGGGCTGCTTGAAGAAGGCTCTCACGAGTGCTCTGAATATATAGCTCCAATTCCTTCTGGAACAGCAAACAACAACGGAGGAGGCGCGCGTCTTTTTATAGAATCAGCCACTACCGTCTGCGGTAGTACTACCGCCCCGCGGTATCCACATTAGGCAATAAAGCACACAGATCGTGATAGATTAGGCAACATTTGAGCGCCAAACACTAGCGCGCCGCGGTAACGCAAACGCCCCGCGGTAACGCGATATCCTTCCTTCAGCCACAATCTTCTTCCAAATCTGCTCCTCAATCAGCTGCAGATGGGAAGTTTCCAAAAGCTACCGCCGGGCGTTAGACTTAACGCGCCGCGATAGTACTTGCCAAAATAGCATCCCGTCGACATTCCTTTTTCTCCACTGTTTCCTTCTGGTCAAATGTTTCTATTTATGCTAGCGCCAGCGGCAGTGCTAACGCGCCGCGGTAGCAACGCCTGACATCAATTTTCGTCGACCGGCATTTATTTTGGTCGAACACCTTTCGTCGAACGCCATCTTCGTCGAACACATTTCGCCGAACGCCATCTTCGTCGAACGCCGCTTTCATTTCGTCGACCTCCATTTCGTCGATCGCTGCTTTCATTTCGTCGACCTTCATTTCGTCGATCGCTAACGCCAGCGGTAGTTCTAACGCGCCGCGGTAAAGCATGCATTTCGTCGAGCGCCGTGGTAGAGCATGCAGTTCGTCGAATGCATGTTTCATTTCGTCGAACGCCAGTTCGTCGAACGCAGCTTCCATTTCGTCGAACGAACACTACCGCCAGCGGTAGTACTGACGCTACGCGGTAGCAACAACAAAACACATTTCCACGGAGATTTGAAAGCACAGAATCCTGCATACTATAAACACAAAACAAGTATGATCAAATACAATAGGATTTGTTATTGTCAAACCAAGAGATGCGGAAAGCATGTTCCAACAGGTATATCAATCGGTTGAATGGGAGAAACATCTGCAACAGATGGAAAGGAGGAAAAATCACAAGCTGGCGTTCCTTCTTGGCCCTCCTCCTTCTCCTAAGAAGATTCCAAAGCCCATCAACTACTATCAGAGGCAAAGGAAGAAAGACAAAGGTGCAAGCAGCAACAAACATTAAGGAGCACCGAATCAAGTTAAAAATTAGAATGGGGCAAATGAATGCTAACTTTTATTCAAGAACATTTAATCTATTGTTTTGATTGCTGCTTGATGTGATTTTATTATCTGAAATGTTAAATCTTTATGTGTGTGGCATTTATCATTGAGATGAGTTAGAACTTCTTCAAATAGGGGGAGATTGTTGGGAAATGTGCCCTGCAATGTTCCTGATTTAAAGAAGCACTCAGCTCAATGATAAAAACATGGTGTATTTAATGTTATATCTAGTTCATGCTTGTAGAGATCAGATGATATGCCCAGTACTTCAATAATTGCCTAAGTAAAATATCGACGAAAAAGACTGGACATATCGTCGACAAGTATAGGCACATCGTTGAAATGATAGGCAAAGCAAAGAAGAATGATCATGTCTGTTGTCGTCGAAAAGGACCAAACGTATCGTCGAAAACAGCAGGCATATCGTTGAAATGATATGCAGAGCAAAGCAACATGATCATGTCGGTTATCGTCGAGATAACATACACATGATGATATCGTTGTAACATCAACACTACAACACCTCTCAACGATATCAGAATGCCGAGAAGAAGGAATAAGACTGAGGCAAGTACAAGTCAGGTGTCGACCATATCGTCAAAAAGAAGCCATGTCGTTGAAAAGGCTAAGTAAAGTTAATGTTGAAGATATCGTCATAAAGAAGACGTGACGTCGAGAAAACTGAAGATGCAATTGTGAAGACGGGCAGTTGCTGAAGAACGATCTGTCGACATGATATCAATCATGTCGTCGACAAGATAAGGTGGTTACAGCGGTATCGAGCAGACAAGGAAATCTCGCCGACATCAGTTTGATGACTTCGTGTCGTCTTAAGCATGAGTGCAGAAGGGATGTCCAGTGTCGTCGAGATATTGTCCTTGTCGTTATAACAATGGAAATATCGTCGTGGCAGATTCACATGTTGCCAGGCGTGCTGTCAGCAATTAATGCCGCCACATGATTGTCCAATCAGCGCATGCTCTTAAGGTATGGGCGTCTGTCAGAAAAGGACGTCATAGGAGACCGTTAAGCGGTCTCTCAGTCCTATAAAAGGGAACAGTGGATGCCCTAAATCTAACTCATGAACGGAGGAACGAAAAAGAATCCCGTTGAGCATTTTGACAAGCTGCGGTGAAGAAGAAAGAAAGAAGGGAAGAACAAAACGATCATCCTGTGTTCTTCAAGTTGCAGTCAAGTCTCATCGACTGCTAAGAATCGTTCAAGAAAGGAAGCCAGTCAACAGCAGGCAAAGCAAGAGAACTTGAAGAAGATTTGTGCCGTTCAGATTTAAAATCAGAAGCATCTTCTTCAGTAAAAGAAGCCGATCTCCAGCAGGCAGAAGAACTTATTGTAAATATTTCTTTGTAAGGCTTGCGGGCCAAAATTATAAGATCTGTTTTCAGATCTGTGTCAAGCTTGAGAGCTTGAGATCTGTGAGGCTTGAGGGCTATGGCAGAGGACTTGCGGGTCCAAAAGTGTCGAGCTTGCGGGCTCGGGTGCAGTGAAGGGGCTTGCGGGCCTAGGCTGCAGGCAAGACTTGCGGGTCTGTGTTGTGTAGGGCTTGATGGCCTGAGTGTCGAGCTTGCGGGCTCGGGTGCAGTGAAGGGTCTTGCGGTCCTAGGCTGCATGGACTTGCGGGTCCGAGTTGTAAGGCTTGCGGGCCGGAGACATTGGCGGAGTTTGCCGAGCCTAGCACACTGCTAGGTAGGTGCAGAGGGAAAAAGGACTACTCAAGACACCCTGTCTTGAGGAACCTCTATAAGTCTTTGTGTGTTTTCTGTTGTGTGCTTTTCAATCTCTAAATCTATTAACCAGAAAACAAGAACACCAAGATGGGGAATAAAACAATTTGAAAAACCTATTCACCCCCCTCTAGGTGATAAGTCGACACACAATAACTAACAGAAAGAGTTCCTTGAAATCACTGGATCGAGCCTGGGCCGCTGTCTGGTGGCGATCGGTAGTAGAATGGTTGCGGAAGAAGGGTTGCGATCATGCCGCTTCTAGAAGAGGCGACGTTGTATAGTTCCGGTCGCCGGAGTAGCTGGCTGAGGTCGACGGCGATCTGAAAGGTGGTCGGAAGTACTCTTTGACTGGTTGGCGGGGGCGCTGAGTTTGACCACCGAGCAACCGGGAGGTGCTGGGAATGTCGGGAAGAAAGAGTCGATCCTGTATTCGCTGGATCTGGAGGCTCCGATGAAATCATTGGGGAAGACAGGATGGAAATATCCAGGGCTCGGTGTGAAGCTTGTCGGGCTAACAGAGGAACGATGATTCTTGTCGTTCTCTATCTTTCCCGTCCCCTCCAGTCCATTCACGGGACTTTTATAATACAGGAATCAATCTTGCTTGCCTATTGACATTTTAAAATATTACCAAATAATTGATCGTATTTCTTTTTTAATGTTTTGTCCCAAATATTCTTTCCAAATCCTTATTTCTTTAATAATAATAATCTTCTAATTGAAATCTTTTCCACATTTAATCTTATGCATCCTTAATTAATTATGCTTGCCTATCCCGTTCTAGCTACTCAGAATTGTCAGACCATTTATTCAGGGTCTCATCGGGTGGTCAAGTCGATGAGCCGACACTTAAAATAACAACGATGCGTGAAAGAAAATAAATGACAAAATAAAATAACAAATAAAAGATAACTGTCGCGTGATGATATCACATCCTCGGATGTGGCGACGCATGCATTAATTCCCTCGGGGTTGATAGAGCTCGACCCCGACGAAAATTTGCAAAGACTGGCAATGGATAGATCAGACGTCGTCGCTGGTACTAAATCGGGTGGTATATCTGGGACCTCGACAGATGACCCAATGTGCTTCCGAATTTGAAGTGGACCAAACATCCTTTGTCGTAGCTTATGATATGTCTCTGGAGTAGATCTCTGCTTCCTGAAATAAACAAACACCCAATCTCCTTTTGAAAAGTACATCTCACGGCGATAATGACCGACCATGAATTTGTAATTTTCAAAGGTTACTTGCAAATTATTAGCAATAATTTTATGCAATTTTGTCAAATAATTAATATGAGTTTGCGCATCGAATGAAATACGTTCATGAAATTGTAAGGGATGACGGTCAAATTGGTGTGGTATAAAGAACCCATAGATAATCTGACGCAGGACGGTCCTATGTGATGGTGAAATAATTGTGTGAACTCCTATATGCAACCACACATGGGATCCACGGTTTACTTGCAACAATGAATATTTATAAAACAATATTAATTTGATAAACCACAGAGTTAAAACTTTCAAATATGGAAACACGTGAAGTCGTATAATTGCAAGAGTGCTAGAAAATCAAATACTATTTTAAATGAGAAATTACAAAGACGAAAACGATTGAAACAAGACTTACAAGCCACTATCTCTACAAGTAGAGAATTAACACATGATCCAATACAAAAATAAGAACAACACACCTTGTTTACCAACAACTATTAAGAGGGGAGGGCTGGAGATGCTCACAGAGGGCTGTCCGGGGCAGATTTCAGCATTCAAGAGCTGACTGGGGCCGTCCAGAAAACGGGACAGCAACTATGAGGTGTGCCGGGAGACAATTTCTGCAGGGTGAAGGGAGATATGGCTGTCCTGAAAGCTGGACAACAGCCTAGCCCTTGGCTGGTTGGATTTAGGGCGGCCGACAGTGGGTTTCCAGGAGGTGGGAATGTGGAGAAGATATGGGGGTGTCCTGGCTGGGATTTTAGGTTGCTGTAGAGTGTCTGTACAGCAATTATACAACAACTTAGGGGAGTTTGGGCGGCAGGATGTTAGCATAGGGGAAGGGGAAATTTGTTGATGGAAGGAGGGGAGAGGTGGTGGCTCCACGTGTGGGAAATAGGAAAGGGGAGAGGGGTTAGAGCCGGCTGTAATGGGGAGGTTAGAGAATTGAGGGGAGTGGGGGGGGGGGGGGGGGGGGTTCAGTTATGGTTGGGAAGTGGGCTGAGAAATTGGGGGGAATTGGAGTGTCTCCACGTGTGAATGAGGGAGGGGATTAAGGTGTTGGTTGTGGGGAAAAAGAGGGGATAGTGAGGCTTAAGTTTAGGAGGTGGTTCCTAAATAAGAGGAAGTGGGTTAGTGGGTAGTTAGGAGGTGGTTAATGGGTAGTTAGGAGGTGGTTAATGGGTGATTGCCGGCTGGGTGGATGTTAGCGGTGACCGGAGGTGGCCGCCGGTGACGGTGTTGGCCGTCGGTGGCAGTGTTGGCCGTCGGAGCTATTTTCCGGTGATCACCGGAAAACTCCAAATGATGGAAATAAGTGTGGGAGGTATAGGAGAGCCACCGGAGGTGACCGTTGATGAACTCCGGTGATCGCCGGAGATGTGTTTAGAGGAGTTTTGGGGCTGTTTTTTTGGAGGTGGGGAGGCTCCTTTGAAGGGGGCTGCTGCTGCTGTGGAGAGGTGGTGGAGGGGAGGGGGGCTTGGGTGGCCAGTTGTTGTAAATGGAGGGGAGGAGGGGATGGATTGGCCTGTTGCAGTAATTGAAGGGGAGGAGGGGCTGAGTTGGCCGGCCACTAGAGGAGGGGATATGGCTTGGCCGACCAAGGGGTAGGGAAGGGGGGAGGAGGTAGACCCGAGCTTCGCACCCGAGGTTCGGCTTCGGCACCGAGTTGACCAAAGAATGAGCTTCAATACTCTATTCTTCAATGCCTAGAATGAGAGCCCTCACCCTCTATTTATAGATTCCTAGGGGGCAACAGACGGCTATGATTGGCCGAACGTCCCAACTCAAAAATACATAAAATTACAACTCGAAATAAAAAATGACAAGAAAAAAAACTGCTACGATCGTCGATCCGCATAAAATGAATGGTTCTGATTCCCATCATAATCTCCAAAGGAAATTTTCTTGGGAAGTGAAATTTAGAATTATCAAATGTGAATTTTCCTGTGAAAGTACAAGATCTCATTGCGTTGGATTTCCCCTAATTAAACGTCTAAGAAAGTTCTCCAAACTTCTATTAACGACCTCGGTTTGTTCATCGGTCAGAGTGTGATAAGCATTACTAAACTCGAGTTTAGTTCCCATTTCCCAACATATGACATAAAATATTTAATATATTGTTGCAGTTCCACAAATCCTCCTGTGCTCAAATGAAAGTGCGGTGAAATAAATGTATGATCTCTAAATATAAAATCTACGTAGTGAAGTGTGTGAGATAAGTGATCGTCAGACATAGTATGAGAAAAATGAGAGATACTGGGTGGCACATCAACGACCGATATATGTGGTATCGAGCCTAGATCATGTGGAGTGAGTGACACATCTAGATTGTGGCTTTCTTCATGTGGTGGGGGATCAGGCGGGGGTGTGGTGAGTACTAATGCGGTGGAGTCAACGAAAAGTGAACTAGAAGATGTAGAGGTCCTCTCGCGTGACCTTGGAATAAGGTCGTTCTTCTGGGGAAGAAGAACAATCTTGTGTCCATTGTGCTCGAAGGAATGAGAGTTCCCGTGTCGTCGTGCATGACATGTCGGTCGTACTGCCAAGATCGCCCTAATAGGATGTGATAGACATCAATGACGGCGAGATTACATAATACTCTATCTGAATGTGTTCCCTATAAAAAACTCTACTAGACAATAGTGAGTGACGGGCATAATCAAATGAATATTGACTCCGGATTAGCTGTAGGGTTGTTTTAACGGGTGTCTCAAGCTCTAATGTGTCGACCATACGTTGAGAAATGAAATTCTCCATATTACCACTGTCGATGATAATAGAACAAAATTGTCCCTGGATGCGTGCAGTAGTGCGAAAAATATTGTGCCTACTATGATCATTCTCAGTAGGCTCGCTAGGGGTGATCAGGCTATAACGTAAGACACATACTAAATGTTCAGCATGTTCGCTTACTTCTATTACACCCTTAGACTTGTGCTCAGGCTCAGGTTCAGGGTGAGATTCATTAATGTAGACTCCATACTCAGGTTCGCGTCCATCAGTAGAATCAATAATAACGACGAAGTGGCGTCGCGGGCACTCAGATGATTTGTGCCCCGTTTTCATGCATTTGAAGCATCGGAATACTCTAGTGTTGGGCTTAGCCCCAATAATATCCTTACCCCGGGAGGGGTTAGTGGGTGTAGTCGGAGTCCCAACAATGATGGGAGGGGAATCCAAGATCCTAGCAGTGGGTGCAGTGGTGTCGCTCGTTGAGGGTCTATCAGTAGACCTAAGTCCGGATGGCCGTTTTTTGAGGACTCAACTCTACAGGCGCGTCTCGAGATCTCTCCTAGGTCAGTTGGTCCTTATAGTCAAATAACTCTAATTGGTCTCTAATGAAATATCGTAACCCGTTTAGATAACGGGATACAGTCATGTCATCATCCTCTCGGAGGTCGAGGCGAGACTGGAGGACTAAGAACTCATTCATATACTCATCCACCAATAGTTTGTCTTGCCGTAGGTTGTGGAACCTACGATAGATTTCGTAGGTTGTGGAACCTACGGTAGAGGGTCTGCAAATAATCGGGTGGCACGTTCCTCTTGCACAGTTGTGTCTTAAATTCAGTCCATGTGGTGATCGGTGGAATGCCTAAATTAAATCTTGAACGCTCTAGCTGACCCCACCAAATCAAAGCGGATCCCTTTAACCTAATGAAGCGTACTCAACTTGCCTAGCTTGGGGCAATTGCTTCCAAGCCAGGAAACGATCCATCCTATCACACCATTCTAAACAACCCTCAGGTTCTAATCGCCCTTCGAAGTCGCCTACTTCTAACTTGACTCCTACATCCCATCGGGGTGGATCCCTTATGTTTTGGTGCCCTTGTTCAAATTGCTGTGGATTAGGGTTTTCGATTTCAGGTTGCCTAGGGTTAGGACCCTCTTCGATTTGGTGCGGGGTAATCCCTAACTGTTGGTTAGCCTCTAACATGTTAACACGCGTGTGTTTCCCATTTATCACTGGTCCCACGTCTCGCATGTTCGCGGTAACATTCGTACTCAATGCATCAATTGTTTTAGTCAAAATTTTAATTTTTGCGCTCAGATCGACAACACCATTTTCTAAATTACCCATACGATTTTCTATTAATTTAATTGGTTTAAATTCTCATAAATTTAAAATACTTTTTTTATTGATTTTTTTTTTAAATTAATTTTAAATCTTTTATAAATTAATGTTAAAATAAAATAACTCAATTATTTTAAATACCATTTTTTAGTGAGATTACCCGAGTGGGTATATAAAGAAAAATATTTTTTTAGTTTTATTTTAAAATTTAAACTCAAATAAAAACGTTTTTTTTAAATAAAGTTTTAAATAAAAAAGAAAATTTAATAAAATCTTTTATTTAAATAGATTAAAAAAATTCTTTAATTTTCTAATTTTTTTAAAAACCCGGATCGCTTAATTCGCGATAGGAGCGAATCAAAAGTCCTCTGATACCAAATTGATGTAAACCAAAATCAGGGCTTTGAAAAATAGGATAATTTTTATTGCAACCGATTTGATTTATGAAAAGTAGGCCGAACGATCAAAGCGAATTTTGTGCGCGCAAACACTCTCTATGTTGAATTTCGCTAAAACCGTTAATCATTTATTTAAAGATATCCCATCGAGCGTCTATCGAGTCGAACCAAAGCGAGATCTGTACGTCCACAAGCAAAATTACATTAATAATTTATGAACTAACGGCTGTTGGAAAATTGCCCACAATATTTTTGATTTGAATAAGTCATCGGGATAAAGATAACCCACTTTGTATTTGATGTTTATCTTTGTTTGACTATATTTTAGGTATATCATTGTATGTTGTAAGTGCTACATATTTGCCCACAAATATGGTAGAAGCACTTGAAAATATTACAGGAGAAATTAAAATTTTACCAAGTAAAATGTCGACTAGACAAGGTTCAGACATAGGCAATTTGTTGACGAGACAAAGTCGTGACAAGGCCTTATATCGACTAGAAGCTCAAACAGTTAAGTCAATATCGACTAGAAGCTCAAAGACAGTTAAGTCAATATCGACTAGAAGCTCAACAGTTAAGTCAATATCGACTAGAAGCTCAAACAACTAAGTCAATATCGACTTGAAGCTCAAGCAATTAAGTCAATATCGACGAGACAGTCTTCATGTCGACTAGACTGTGCAATATTGATGAGACAGTCTTGAAATCGACGAGACGAGACACATATCGACGAGACAGTGCAGCATCGACTAGAAGAACTTATATCGACTAGAAGACGGGATTTCAAATATCTACATTGACGGTACCGCTGATTTAGCCAATCAGATTGGCCACAGATGGCAAGTGGATTAAAGAATATTAGTTTCAATATGGCCGTTAATGAATTCAATATATACCTAAAGTGGGAATCGGTTAAACTTAATCTTGCGGATAGAAATCACTCAAAGCAAAAAGGACAGTGCGACTGGAAAAAGAAGAAGAGGAACCAAACAAGATCCTTGAGCAGCTTTCTTCTTCACTCTTTTCTCAAGTGCTCAATATTTCAAAAGGCCTACAATGAATCACTTCCTCATCATGCAAAGTGTAGGCAGTCTAGAAGTCTTCAATTTCAGATCTAAGATTTAGTCAAGAAAAGAAGCATTCTCTCTCCCATATTCATCAAGAAGACCTATACAAGAAGGGAGAGATCTTTCTGTGATCAAAAACACTGTCAAGAAGAAGTCCTAAATTTATCTGAAGATTACAAGGCTTCTAAGAAGATTCAAGAACATCAAGCTTTATTTTATTAAGTCAAAGAAAAAGTTGTAATAACTTATTGAAACTTTCTGTAGGATCTTTTTAAGATCTGGGTGTAAGGTCCTGTGTGACCTGAGGTAGGGTTCTGGATTGAACCCGAGGTAGGGTTCCAGAATTAACCTGAGGTAGGACTCTTGTTGTGGAATCTGAGCTAGGATCCTGAGCTAGTGGATCTGTTGGTATTTCCAAGGTGATCTCAAAGCAATCAACCAGTTAGTCTCACTGCCAACGCGATATGAGCCTATAGGGTCGCACATAAGAGCGTTTGGAGAAGTTGGAGGAAGGATTGTGTTGGGCTTACTCATATTGGATATGAGTGAAGAACCAATCCTATGACTCCTTCGAGTTGGATCGAGTCGGCTAAATATTTCACAAATATTATGAATATTGTATGGAGCACGTTGTCTTCTGTTCACGACGATATTGTGAATATCGTCGAGTGGTCATCACGACAATATTGTGAATATCGTCGAGTGGTCACGACAACATGACCGACCGTCAACCTTTACAGTATCGTTGAGTGTTGTGTGGTATCATCGTGATTATCACGACGATATTTCAGTCATCACGACGATATCAACGATATAGGTCACCATGACGATATCGACGATATAGGTCATCACATCGATATCGTCGAGATCGTCTCGACGATATAGTTCTTCACGGCGATATCGTCTCGACGATGTTTAATGATCACGACGATACTTACTGGATACTCCTATTAATGGCTCGGGTCTGCGGATATCTAAGTTTTTTCCCCTGGGTATAAATAGGGAAGTGATTAGGTTTTCCCTATGTTTTTTCTTAGAGATTGAGACGGAACTGTTCCGCAACATCTCCGTGAGACTTCGTACGCCGTCGCCGCCTCTCCCTTGGACAGATCTAGCAATCTGTGGGAGACGCTGAGGGCACTCCTTCTCCGACCCAGATCTTGTTGGACAAGAAGCTTGCGGTTCTCCTTCGCTCGTGTGGACTGCTGTAGAGGCGCAAATCTACTTTCTGTGCTTGGAACTCAGTCACTAGTTTCTGGATCTGATTTTAGAGCATCTTGGATGAGTATTAACTCAATCCCTCTCAGGTATATTGCAATGTGTTGCTTTATTTATTTCTTGATTCATGAAATCGCAAGATCCGAAACTGGTTAGGGTTGTTCTTGTTTGTTTATTCCGCTGCGCACATATGATGTGTTGTTCCACTCTTGTTTAGAGAAAACCCAACAGGATCTGAGGTAGGGGATTAGTTAACATCCCTAAGGTAGGAGTTGTTGGCTCAGAGTGTAAGATCTAAATTTGATTTGAGTTTTGATGGAGTTTGCGTAGTCTAGCACACTGCTAGATAGGTAGAGGAGGACAGTTGAGTACCCATACCGGGGAACCACTATAAATCTTTGTATTTGTGGATTGTGATTTTCTGTGTTTGTAGTTCATTTCTAGATAATCAGTTAAATTCATAAGTGGATAAACACCTATTCACCCCCTAGGTGATTAGACTACCCTAAACTTACAACGACAATGTGAATAGTTCGAACGTTCTAGGCAAACTTCTAATTAATTAAGTGGATTTGCATAAAACTACGCTAACAAATGAAGCAAGAGAAGGATGGAGTTACCCCAAGAATACACAAGCTACAAGGAGATTCTGACCACTTCAAATCAGTTGCGGTGAAGCCCCGGTCAACAGTATGGCTGGAGGCGAAAAGAGTTCCCCTGAAATCACTGGATCGAGCCTGGGCCGATGTCTGGTGGCGATCGGTGGTAGAACGGTTGCGGAGGAAGGGTTGCGATCGTCCCGCTTCTGGAAGAGACGGCGCAGTATCGTTCTGGTCGCCGGAGTAGCAGGTTGAGGTCGACGTCGACCTGAAAGGTGGTCGGAAGTACTCTTTGACTGGTTGGCGGGGGCGCTGAGTTCGACCACCGAGCAACCGGGAGGTGCTGGGAATGTCGGGAAGGAAGGAGTCGATCCTGTTTTTGCTGGATCTAGAGGCTCCGATGAAATTGTAGGGCAAGACAGGCTGGAAATATCCAGGGCTCGGTGTGAAGCTTGCCGGGCTAACAGAGGAACGACGATTCTCGTCGTTCTCTGTCTTTCCCGTCCCCTCCTTTTGTCCATTCACGAGTCTTTTATAATACATGAATCAATCTTGCTTGCCTATTGCCATTTTAAAATATTAACAAATAATTGATGACATTTCTTTTAATGCATCCTTAATTAATTAAGCTTGCCTATTCCGTTCTAGCTACTCAAAATTGCCGGACCATTTATTCAGGGTCTCACCGGATGGTCAAGTCGATGAGCCGACACTTAAAATAACAACGATGCATGAAAGAAAACAAATGACAAAATAAAATAACAAATAAAAGATAACTGTCGCGTGATGATATCACGCATCCTCGGATGTGGCGACAGATGCATCAAGGAGTTGAGTTACAATAGTAACTCCGAGGACGATAGCCTAGAAGAGCAAGGGAACCCGATAATTTTTGTTTGCACACGACGAAATCTGAGTCACTCGTGAATCAGAGGACGATAGTCGGTGAGCCGATAGGGGAATAGTTCAAAGAAGGAGCTGAGTCACAATAGTAAGTCTGAGGAAGATAGCCTAGAAGCGTAAGGGAACCCGATAATTTTTGTTTGCACACGGCGAAATTTGCTCAACTTATAGCAAAATACTTGTTATAAGGGCGTTCTTGACAAGGAGCGTTTAATACTAGCCTCCGCGAGCTACCCAAAATGATTTGAGACTAAGGCTCCGTTTGGCGCATATTTTTTTTGCTCCGGTAAGTTTAGGCAAACACCGCCGTCTTAGAATGCATGTTTGGCATGACAATGGTTATGACTGCCACCAAGAAAAGAGAACTAGTTTTGAACATGAAAGTGGATGGAGTTCCTTATGTGAGGTCGAGCGTTCACTAACGACGGTTCATAACTATCGTGTTCACGGCCGCCACCGCTGCCTAAGGCTCTGTTTGGGATTGTTGTGGCTGCAGGAAAAATAGTAGTGAAAAATCAACAGTGGGTTTAGAGCTGTAAGGAAAAGTTGTAGGTAGAGAATGGAGATGTAATGCTACGAGAGTCATGAAAACATGGAAAAATCTTTTTAGCTTTTCTGCAAGCGGATGGTTCAATGCTTTTCAAAAGACTTCAAAATATCTTTTTAACTCAAGCACTCCCTACACTGGGAAACAAAACACCTGCAAAATAACGGCGGTGGTGTGAATATATTTTTTCTCATCGTCACCACCAGCACAGAGAGAGCTTAAGCCGAAAAAGAACAGGAATCTGGAACACAATTGGCCGAGAGTTTGGCAGGATCCGAGCGCAAACGGAACTAAAGATACATGTTCACCTATATTTTTCCCTAATTATATCCTCATTGGAACCTGTAGTTTGCTTGAACCGGTTTATTAAATTATAAATATATTTTAGTCAGATATTATTTCGGCCAAAGGGCTGGTTCAAGCAAACCGCAGTTTCAAACAGGGATATAACGGCGGTGTAGAAGATGGTCAGCTGGAGGAGATGGGGAGGAGAGGTGGCCGGCTAGTGGAGGTTGGGAATGGGAGGGGTGGCCGGTTAATGGGAGAGGGGAGAGATAACTTCCAAGCTTCGCACTTGGGTTCTGTCTTTCGCACCGGGTGATCAAAAGGAGAACTTTTCACTCAACTTTCAATGCCTTCTAAATGAGCCTTCTATCCCTTAGACTAAGGGTCCACTATGGACGGTCATGATTCTCCGATCATGACGGCCCTCAAAATATATTAAAATAAAAGTCCAAAAAATACAAGCAAATAACTAAAATCATGGATAGTCGATCAACACCAAATGGACGACTCTGATTGTCGTGTAGGCTCATATGTGTCGTGATTCCCAACGGAGTCTTAATGAAGTTTCACAAAGTATTAGGAGGAACTAGTAGTCCCAATGCTTGATAAAGGCTATCAAATACTATTGTTGGTGGTATGAAGGCTTGATAAAGTCTTGTATAGAAAGAAAAAAAATAAAAAATTGGTATTGAATGAAGTCATATATTGAGTTCAGGAAACAAGAAATTTATTCCATTATTAAGAAGTTTGGTGGTGATAACCGTGACTTATTACAAAAGAAATGCTCCTTGTGCATGCATGCCGAGCCAAATACAACAGGACCTGGTCCATAAATTATTTAACTCTATGTGCGCACACACATTCATTCAGTTACCGTGTGATCTTGAGGTCACGGGTTCGAGTCCCGGAAGAAGCCTCTTGCAAAAATGCAGGGTAAGGTTTGCCTACATTTCACCCTTGTGGTAGGCTCTTCCCCGAACCCTCGCTGCGCGGGGCTGCTTTGTGCACCGGGCTGCCCTTTTATGTGCGCACACACATTTGTTCACATAGAGGTGCAAAAAAATTTTGCTTCGGGTTTTTGTTTGGAGAGATCAAAAAAAATCTCAGCATAGGATCAAGATTCATTATCCTTATTATATTAATAAAAATAAATTTTGAATCTATTATCATAAATAATGATCCATTGCCAATATACTACCAGGGGATAGCTTCATCTTTACGTGAATTCTTAATTTGCAGAGGAAAATATGGTCGAAGTTGTAAGGAAGGGGGGTGCCCGTACTGTTGGTGGTGGTGGTCGCAGTGGCGGCGGTAGTAATAGTAGAGCCATACCTATGATCGGAGGAGCTAGTATGGTTCCAAGGACTTCAGGAGCTGCTTCCCCTAAACTCAAGCACAATGCCGCTCATAGTGGCCACAGTGTTTCCACTGCCGCTTTGCTCATCATTGCTGGATTCTGGCTTCAGTCTCTGGCTTCTACATAGCTCATCTTTGCTCATCATTGCTGGTATGTTATTTCCTGAGTTGTGCTTGAATTGTTTCAGCTTGGGTTTGAATGTGTGATGGCTTCACCTGTTCGCCTAACGCCCTGTTAGGCGAAGGGGGGTGCCCGTACTGTTGGTGGTGGTGGTCGCAGTGGCGGCGGTAGTAATAGTAGAGCCATACCTATGATCGGAGGAGCTAGTATGGTTCCAAGGACTTCAGGAGCTGCTTCCCCTAAACTCAAGCACAATGCCGCTCATGATGCGGAGCAGTGAAGGACTAGTTTTGGGCCCACTTGGGCTGATTTGGCGTACCCGGATCGACGATCCGACTCCGTGGTTGCGTCCGGCTCGTCG
The DNA here is from genome assembly GCA_033032865.1 of Dactylorhiza incarnata. Classification (NCBI taxonomy): domain Eukaryota; kingdom Viridiplantae; phylum Streptophyta; class Magnoliopsida; order Asparagales; family Orchidaceae; genus Dactylorhiza; species Dactylorhiza incarnata. Next base: position 8,017,350 of record JAWHQI010000009.1, on the reverse strand, counting down.
TTCTGATAGATTTTCATATATAGCATGTTGTATTTTGAATAATATTTAGTATTGTTTTGGCGCCGAGATTGACGGCCAATCATAGCCGTCCATCTTGGGTGCCCTAATCTTATTTCATTATAAATATGAACCTAGGGCTGCAGGAATTCTTATTGCTGAATGTTTGGAGAGCTTCTTCCTTCATTCCGGTGATCCCCTCCGCGGTGACTCCGTGGAACCCCTTGGTGACGACTCCTTGGGTAAGTGACTTTTGTATCCTTGTGTTTTCCTTGTTCCCCTTCCCTAGCCGCCCCTCCTCCTCCTTCCCCTCCACCAAAACAGCCCTCTTTTACTGTTTTCCCGCCCCCCCCCCCGCTGTCCAGCCAGCCCCTAACAGCCAATACCTCCTTCTGCCCAAAAGAGATTCCTTTCTATTGATAGTTACTGTAGAATAATGAAATTCACTATTCATTAGCTATGTTTTTATTTTCCCCCGCGTGAACTGGCCTGAAAACCTGCCGCCACTCCATTCCCCAACAGCCCAGCCGCCAGCCCCCTGTAATCTCCCTGCCGCCACCCCACCTCCCAGCAATTCAGCCGCCACTCCTGTTAGCCTCCCCGTTGCTTTTCCCTCCTCCTCAAAGCCGCACACCCCCGCCCCTAACAACAGCCCTACGACCCTCCCAACCAGCCCGCACTCTCTCTGTTCACTGCTGAATCGAGATCTGTCCAGATCTGGACTGCCTGTCCAGATCCGGCCGGTGCCGCCCTAATCAGCCCCTTACCCTCCTTATCCGCAGCCAACAGCCCTTCCCTTCCGTGGATCCACCTTCCCCGTTACCCGATCTAGTCTCCCGCCACCCGGAAAATCCTATTTAGCCTCCAAACTTCAGATTTATTAAATATCGCTGCAGCCCTAATTTACTTTCAGATTTTGTGTTGTGTTTCTGTATTGGTATTCAGTTGTAGACATTGTTATGGTTTTGGATTATTACATGTATGTTGGGATTTCATGTTCATTATAGTATTTTGCTCTCGGATAAATCTCTAACTGCAGGCAAGACCGATTCGCCGCGCGCTCTATCTTTGGCCCTCCACGCGGAGGGAAACCAAAACCTGTTCGCTTAATAAATTATTTTGCTTTGCTGTGAATTTATTTTTGCGTGGGATGTTTAATGTTTATTATCTAACTGTGGATAATCCGTTGGACTTTGCATAGCATGTAGGGTTAGGTCGCGGATTATCCGTTGCCTATAGACTCGTCCTGCGTCAATTGGTATCAAAGCGAGGTTGTGCGCACTTTTCGATACGCAGTCGTAGAGTCTATAGGTCTTTCATTATGTCTAGCTGTCACGATTATTCCTCCCCTTATTTTGGAGGTCTCGAGTCCACTAGCACCCGCTCTCACAGAGCCCCGTCAGGGAGATCTTCACGTTACTACGACGATTATTCTCGTGATGATTATCATCGTTCTTATCCGTACACGCGAGCGGATCGTGTTGATCCTTCAGCTCGACTCGGTTACCTTAGGAATGATTATTATGAGGATCGTCGTTCCGAGAGAGATCTTGAGAGTCAGTTTCGTACTGCTGCCCCTTCCTTTGACGGCTCATCGAGTCCCGAGTCTTTCAGTTATTGGCTCGTGGATATGGAGTATTATTTTGACCATTTTGAGGTATTCGGTGAGCGTCGCGTCAAATTTGCGAAACTTAGACTTTTAGATCAGGCGAAAGCATATTGGGCTAGCATTGAGAGGACACGCGAGCGAGACCGTCTACATCGCGTCACTAGTTGGGTGGACATGAAGCATACATTGTGTCAGAGGTATCTGCCTTCGTCATATCGGAGTCGCTTGCTCGACCAATTATTTTCCCTTCAGCAAGGATCCATGTCCGTCGCTGAGTACATGGATCGCTTTGATGTGTTAGTTGTGAGGTGCGATATCCGAGAGGACCCAGCCATGACCTCTTGCAGATTTCGGTCTGGCCTTCGATCAGACATTCGTACTGAGGTGGTTTATCATAGCTCGAAGTCTCCTGAGCAGACATATCAGCTTGCCCTTCGTTACGAACAGTCTTTGAGATCCGCAAGAGCTGGTCGGTTGGAACCTCACTCTGACCTCCGCAGTACGAGCTCCTCCCACACCGAGGGCACCACTCTGCCTACCATTGTTCCGTCAGACATGGCAGAAGTGATACCTGATACGGAATGCTCTCACCCCAGTGAGGTGCTTAGCCCAGTGAGTGACCTATCTCTTGATTCGGACCCGTCTCTCGTGACCCTGACGGAGAGTGAGCTTGAGCGACCACTTGAGCCTATAGTGTCGTGCCCCTCACCCACACCACTATCTCTAGCATGTCATGGGTTGATTAGCATCCCTACCCTGGACTCACATCTTGACACCGCACCCATAGACCCATTCTTGAGCGTAGATCTATGTCGCTCTCCCATTGTCATTACCCTCAGTCACATCACGATCGAGAGCCCAGAGCCTAGTGTTGATCTCGTAGTGGCCATGTCATCCATTCACGGGGACCCTACCCCTTATGTTGGTACTCATCTGGAGGACCATGACCCTAGTGATGAGTTCAACGACGAGCCCCCAGTTGAGCCTCCGGATGATCCGCCACCTCCTGATGAGCATGGGATTCAGGTGAGCCCCGCATGTATGAGTATCGGTTTATGGAAGCCTCTTCCATTATCGTCCTTGACCCCGCCCCAGAGGATGGATATTGTGAGGAGCATCCAATATTTAAGGCACCACCTGCTGACACATCGCACTCTCGCTGAGTTTTGGGATGCACCGCCTGCTGACCCACCAGACGAGCTTCTTCTTTTCGGGGACACTCACTACACTATAGAACCACGTCTTCTGGTCGGTGTACATGATTTTCACTTAGGCGGTCGTCGCATTCGCGATGACTTTTCTTACACACCTCCTGGTGAGCCCCCTGATGCGTTACGCTCCCTGAGAGTCATGTTGCTCTTCATGAGCTCGCCCTTGAGTGTAGATGTTTCGCACGGTCACCTGAGCACTCGGCGCACACGAGATGAATTTTTCTACACTCCACCGAGGGAACCACCTGATCGGCCACAACATTTTAGAGACACCCCGGTCATTATTAGATTCTCTCATAGAGAGCATGTTGTGTCGGTCATGTTTCATTTGCATGAGTATGTTGAGTCGTTTCGTCATCATTTGCATGAGTTTGTTGTGTCATCTGTTTCTCGTTTGCATGTGTGTCATAAGTCAGTCCGACGAATAATCCATATTGGTAATAAATATTGTAAATCACATGCGGATGTTCATTGGCAAGTGCAGGTACTTCATGAAGGCGAGCAGGTGATGGTGAAAATCTGCGTTGTGAGGCTCCGTGCGAGGCTTGCTAAAAACTTGAGTGTTAGGCGAATGGGTCCCTACTCAGTCTTGAGACGCATCGGGACAAATGCTTATGAGTTGGACATCCCCGCGAGCATGGGTACCCATACTGTGTTCAATGTCGAGGACCTGACGCCATACTTTGCACTTCACGAGTATTCAGGCCCACATCTTGGCGGCCCTCCCGAGCCTTTACCACTGTTGTTACCACCCACCACTCAGTCTACCCCCGAGCCCTTGCCACCACATTCATGGCCCCGTTTTCAGCCCACCTCTGACCCTTACTTATCCGGGATGTTGTCCCCAACGGCTTCACCATTGGCACCTCTGATCCCACCGGATCCTTCTACTAGTGTGTTGAGAGATGAGCTTGATTGATTTGCCCCCGGACTTCGACTTCAGTACGTCCGTCTCCACTCATCGGGGATGGAACTTTTTCAGTCCAGAGGAGTTGATTGGCGAGGCCACTTTTCTGCGTCGACACTTGGATGACCTCTGGCGGACCTCTTCGAATTTATCTGGCATGCGGCGAGAGAATTCTGACCCCTATTCATCGGGAGATGAATTCTTTCAAGCCGGGGAGAATGATGCGGAGCAGTGAAGGACTAGTTTTGGGCCCACTCGGGCTGATTTGGCGACTTACCATATTTGGCGTACCCGGATCGACGATCCGACTCCGTGGTTGCGTCCGGCTCGTCGTTCTGATGGATTTTCATATATAGCATGTTGTATTTTGAATAATATTTAGTATTGTTTTGGCTCCGAGATTGACGGCCAATCATAGCCGTCCATCTTGGGTGCCCTAATCTTATTTCATTATAAATATGAACCTAGGGCTGCAGGAATTCTTATTGCTGAATGTTTGGAGAGCTTCTTCCTTCATTCCGGTGATCCTCTCCGCGGTGCCGACTCCGTGGAACCCCTTGGTGACGACTCCTTGGGTAAGTGACTTTTGTATCCTTGTGTTTTCCTTGTTCCCCTTCCCTAGCCGCCCCTCCTCCTCCTTCCCCTCCACCAAAACAGCCCTCTTTTACTGTTTTCCCGCCCCCCCCCCCGCTGTCCAGCCAGCCCCTAACAGCCAATACCTCCTTCTGCCCAAAAGAGATTCCTTTATATTGATAGTTACTGTAGAATAATGAAATTCACTATTCATTAGCTATGTTTTTATTTTCCCCCACGTGAACTGGCCTGAAAACCTGCCGCCACTCCATTCCCCAACAGCCCAGCCGCCAGCCCCTTGTAATCTCCCTGCCGCCACCCCACCTCCCAGCAATTCAGCCGCCACTCCTGTTAGCCTCCCCGTTGCTTTTCCCTCCTCCTCAAAGCCGCACACCCCCGGCCCTAACAACAGCCCTACGACCCTCCCAACCAGCCCGCACTCTCTCTGTTCACTGCTGAATCGAGATCTGTCCAGATCTGGACTGCCTGTCCAGATCCGGCCGGTGCTGCCCTAATCAGCCCCTTACCCTCCTTATCCGCAGCCAACAGCCCTTCCCTTCCGTGGATCCACCTTCCCCGTTACCCGATCTAGTCTCCCGCCACCCGGAAAATCCTATTTAGCCTCCAAACTTCAGATTTATTAAATATCGCTGCAGCCCTAATTTACTTTCAGATTTTGTGTTGTGTTTCTGTATTGGTATTCAGTTGTAGACATTGTTATGGTTTTGGATTATTACATGTATGTTGGGATTTCATGTTCATTATAGTATTTTGCTCTCGGATAAATCTCTAACTGCAGGCAAGACCGATTCGCCGCGCGCTCTATCTTTGGCCCTCCACGCGGAGGGAAACCAAAGCCTGTTCGCTTAATAAATTATTCTGCTTTGCTGTGAATTTATTTTTGCGTGGGATGTTTAATGTTTATTATCTAACTGTGGATAATCCGTTGGACTTTGCATAGCATGTAGGGTTAGGTCGCGGATTATCCGTTGCCTATAGACTCGTCCTGCGTCACCGTACTGTTGGTGGTGGTGGTCGCAGTGGCGGCGGTAGTAATAGTAGAGCCATACCTATGATCGGAGGAGCTAGTATGGTTCCAAGGACTTCAGGAGCTGCTTCCCCTAAACTCAAGCACAATGCCGCTCATAGTGGCCACAGTGTTTCCACTGCCGCTTTGCTCATCATTGCTGGATTCTGGCTTCAGTCTCTGGCTTCTACATAGCTCATCTTTGCTCATCATTGCTGGTATGTTATTTCCTGAGTTGTGCTTGAATTGTTTCAGCTTGGGTTTGAATGTGTGATGGCTTCACCTGTTCCGGGAATTGCTAGAGTTAGGTAGAGTGATTGTTTGTACTTATTTTGAATGTATGATCCAAATATCTCAAAATATAATATATTTTTTATGTGAAATTTTTGTATAGTTATGTAATTTATATTTTCTATCAAGTATCAAAACCTCTCCTCATAGTTAGCATAATTACATACTACACTCTATCTTTTGAAATTACAAAATTCTTTCTATTAAGTTGTTATGGACCCACGCTAGGGGCGCACGTATCAACGGCGCATTCAATCCACTAGGGATTGATCGTCTTTTATTCGCACATTTTATCCTACTCTTTATGTTTTCAATGTTGCGCATGTTTTATTTTGACTCACTTGTGTTATGGCCTAAGTGTGGGACTTGAACCTATTTGGGATAGTTTGATTTGATGGAAAGGGGATCAAGAATATTATCTCATATCTCTTTCTCTTCTCTGTTCCTCTCTCTCTCTCTAATCCCTCCTTTTCCCGCAACCGTAAGACGCACGCACCCAATGGAACCGCGCATGCCCTAGCATCTGATCGGTGATCTCTTCGCTGAAACTCCTCACCGGAACTCCTCTGATCCCCTCCCCTTCTCTTCCGATCTCCTCCGCAACCATAGCTCCACAGAGATCTAAGAAGGGGGACTCAAATCCCTCGAGGGACTTCTCTCTCGCTCGTCCTAGCACTCGATCTCAAACTGGAGCACACAACATAAATTTGCATTTCATAATAAACGAACTTTTATATTTTGTTCATTTTGCAGCCAATTTAAATGGCTTGATGAAATTAACTGCAGCATTTGTGATCCAAAATCTCTCAAGTTGTTCTAAGTATGAGGTATTCATTAGGAACACATGAAACTGTAAGTATTTTTAGTGGAACTTTCGTATTCTTATATAATTCTTTTAGCGCGGTGTTTTTGGTCTAGTGAGTTTGGAGAAAAATGCCGACATAATAAAACATGTGTTTGGCATGACAATGGTAATGACCGCCAACAAGAAAAAAATTAATTTTGAACATAAAAATGGATGGAGTTTCCAAGGTGTGGTTGAGCGTTCACGAACGACGGTTCGTAACCATCGCATCCACGACCGCCACCGCCGGGCCAAATGGACCCATAGAATTCAAAGAGAGGGGAAATGGAACCAGAGCTTTTTATTTTTCTTGGGAATGATTGATGTATAATCTCTATTATTTCTATGTTCCTCTTGTGATTGAACTTAATTATACATTTCGACCTCCTCAATGTTTGCATTTTATTTAAGTCATGAGAATCACATGCGGAATAGATTGAGTTACTGATTACATAAACCAGATGTCTTCTACATAAATCAGATGTCTTCTACATAAATCAGATGTCTTCTTCGGACGGGTGGTTTCTTCAAATGCCTCGTTGATTTGATTTGTTGCCCGGCGACTTGGTTTTTTATCGAGTTATCAATGTCCGCTTGCTGTCAATCTCAAGTCATTAGACTCTTGAGCAACTTCTTTCTTCTGGTTAAGGTTTCTTTTGATTTCACCCACTCTTCATAGTCGGTCGATACCTTGAATCCAACAGGTAAACTTCTCCCTTGATTGCACAACTCCCTTGAATTTTTATTAGTATCATTCTAAATAAACATGATGAAGTGGTTCTTATACAATTATCTAAAGTGCGTCAAAAATTAAGTCTTCTATTACTATTAACTGCTCCACTCAAACCTCCCATGTGAGTTTGCATAACTGCAGGTTGCACTCAATCTTTTTGAAATTACAAAAACCTTATCAAGTTTACACTTCATAATATGTGTGCACAAAAATACCTTCTGGATGGGGGCTCGAAGGAGGTATTTTTGCCAATGCATTCAATGAAGTATAAACTCAAAGGATAGGTTTTTGTAATTTCAAAAGATATAGTGCAACCTGTAATTTTGCAAACTTACAGTAGACGAAGCATGCTCAACATTATCTTTCCCTCCAGCTGTACTATTAAGTGTGCGTCATATTTATTCTTCAGTCTACGCCGCTCAAAGATTACGCTAATTGCTTGGAGATTCCTGCTCGACAATTCATTACTCTGAAGCATAGTCAGAATTGTCGAGCAGTAATAGCCGAGCAACAAAACAATAGTCGGCAAGAATCAGAATGTCGACCAATGAACTTTGTGGAGTTGTTAAAATTGTTGAGCATCAAAGTCGTTCTCTTGGCAAGGTGTTTAATAGCAGTGCAACTGAGTACTGGTCGACCAAAAATCTCAGAACATTGAATAGACAGAAGAAGAAAATCTATCAATACTATTTATGCATGAATGATACTCCCTAATGGCTTCACCAAAATTTATTATCAATTAAACTGGGTTTGCACCATCAAATCAATAAAGTTTTCCCAACGCATCACATTTAGACTCCATTTGGTACAGTGGTGTCGGTCATGAACACGGTGGTAAAACCGTTATTCACGAATGCCCACCTAAGGAACTTCATCTACTTGAACATAAAAGTGGATGAAGTTCCTTAGGTGCCCGTTCACGAATGACAGTTTTATCACCGCGTTCACGACCGCCACCGTCGTGCCAAACGGAGCCTTAATTAGCATGTAGATTCCCGCAATCCTCTCCATTTCATAAAAAAATCCATTCATATCACTACAAAGGGTATCCATAAAGAACTTTGAAAAATCACCTACTTTGTAAATTCAAGGTGGTCCTCCGTGTTAGCCCTCTCAAATTCAGAAGGAAAAAAAAATCAAATATAAGAATTCACCTAATACAATTAGAAATTTAGGGCATGCGAAAAATCGCAATTTCCGTGAACAGTTCAAGGCATAAACATGATGGAAAATTTAATCCTAAACAGATTTCTTTTCGCTAGCATGCCATTACAAAGAAGAGGTGAAGTAAATGAGAAAGGTTTAGAAGTATCATCCAAGCACCATAACCATTCATCTTTTGAAAATTTTAAGAGACTGAAGTAAAGTGGTCTAAGGAAGGCATTTAGAACTTTAAGTCTAAAGGAGAAAACTCTTGTCTTAGTATGGATTAGAGTCTTCCCATGGAGAGCACGAGTGATTTCATGTGCACTAGAATGGTCTTCATGAAGATCACACGTGATCTCAATAGAGATCAAAGAATGATTTCTACGGAGATCACGCGTGATTTCACCTGCAGTGGAGCCTTCCATACTTTTTTCACAGCCGCGTGACGAAATCGTGGGGCTCCTGATCACATTTTGGAAACGGGACCCGGATTGAATAATTACTCCTCCTGTGGAGAAGCTTCCACATGGTTGGAAGGTACCGTAGTGCATGGTGCATTTCCCTATAGGGGATTGGCAGACTCCAATAACATTCATTATAAGTGCAGCCCTTCTAAAATCAATAATTTACTGTTTTTTTACGGGAAATTAAAAATGTAATTGATGGGTACCCTTAGAAATTCAGAATGCTCGGTTTGGATCAATGAGACCATGACTATTATCGAATCCCTGAGATGATTTCAATGGACTCAATTTCACACGATTTTGAGTCTGCTTGACCTCCTAAATGGATGTCAGAAGTCGTTACGGGGCTCCTGACCCGGCCCGGGCCGTTCACCCTTACCGAAAGCTAGGGTGCAAGTCCTAGCACTCAACCACTGGAGGGGTTGCGCTTCCATCATTCCAGCAACACTCCGGAAAGGCCTAGGAGGGGTGCCTCGGGCCCTCAATGTCCCTAATCACGCCCTTTCCTCCTCATTCCTCCCCAAAGCTCCTCCAAATCGTCATTTGTATCTGGAATTTTAGAAGCCCATATCTTCCTCTGCGCTTAACGAAACTCGATCTATAAGCGACGTTAGATTGCGCACAAAAAGCATACAAGGTTATTCAATTGAAGGTTTTGGTGAAATTTTGGTGTAGTGATCATTCCACCCAAATAAATCTTTTGTTGACAATTGCTGGAGTTTTATACCTCTGAACGAGAAATTGCCACCACCAGACTCGTGGCGATGAGATGGAGCTTTCCTGAAATTTTCATCAATATTGAGAATTTTCAATTTTCTGGTAAGGTGGTGTTGGAGTGCTCGAAGCATCCCGTGTGGTCGTCTAGTTTGGAACGGTCTACACGTTGCCCCCAACATGGGTATTTATAGGACGTAACCTTAAATAAGCAGATAACGACAAAACTGAGTTTTTTAGAAACATAAATATGAGTTTTAGAAAAATCTAAACTCAAACCAGAGTTTCAAACATGAAAGAAAAGAACTGAAAAATTCAAAATAGATTACTGATCTTCAGTCTATTCAAACATCAGATCGTCATTGTCCGAGTCGAAAACAACTTTCTCTCCTCCATACTCCTTTTGATCTGCAAGCAATTACAATAAGAATGTCATGAGATTAAACTCTATGAATTCAAACATTTGCTATCAAAGTAAAGTGATTAGTTCTAATAGATAAGAACGTAATACTCTAACCAGGAAGAAAGAATCACAAATCTGCATCTCTATCTAATTTACACAAAATTAGAAAATTTGATTTTATATAATCAAAGCTATGTTCCTTCGATTATCTGGATTATTATTAACCATTTCACAATTGTGTTATACAATCAAATTTGGAATGATACAACAAATTGTGACCACTATATCATCAAGTTTGAAATGATATAATTAATAATCCTAATATCAGGACACAAACAACAACCTTAGTATTCATTTTTGGAATGATACCAAATTCAACCTTTGAATAGAAATAATTGTGTAAATCATCAATTTGGAATAACTGACAATTATTCAATTTCAGGCTTTCATCAAGTAGCATCTGAAATACTTTAGTGTACTCAATCTAGATGTTTGAATGTATGCAGATTTCAGTTCTAAAATCTTAAACATAAAACATGTATTAAGTCCTACTAGATAGACTTTAATCTCATCTACCCCGATGTCTTAGATTTAAGAACCTTACATAAACCCTTAGTAAGGAGATCTACTACATTATCTTTTGATCTCACGTCTAGTAGAAAAATTATTCCCTAACTAGTGAGATAGGTCAACCAGATATGTTTCATCTGTAGTTGCCTCCGGTTTCCATTGAACAGAGTATTAGTTACAATAATTTTTGTGGCTTGATTATCACAAAATATTGATATATAGTGCATTTTTAGACTCGTCATTGGAATATCCATTATCAGATCCCTAATCCACTCTGCTTCTTCTTCTGCTGCTGCTGCTAGAGCATAAAGTTCTGATTCCATAGAGGATAGTGCAATGCACGTCTTCCTCTTAGACTTCCAATCTATGACAGCTCCTCCCAGTGTAAACACAAAACCACTAGTGGATCTATTATCACCAATATCTGAGCACTATGAGGCATTAGAAAACCCTTCAAGCACATGAGGATGTCCATTGTAACATAAATCATACTTTTCAGTGTACTTTAGGTATCTCATTAACATTTCTAAGGCATCTTAGTGGTCCTTTCTAGGGTTACTACTGAATCTACTTAACATGCCGACCATAAAGGCTATGTCAGGTCAAGTGCATGTAGTAGCATACATGAGACTTCTAACTGTTTGATATGTGAACCGTCATTAGGTTTCAGTCTATTATTATAATCGTATGAAGTCTCATTCTTTTTGCTTATCATAACCCCACTATTTTAGTAGATTTTTAATATAGTGACTCTGACTTAGGGTAATACCCTTCTCAGTGAAGTTCACTTCCATTCCTAAGGTAGTTTTTACCACGCCTAAGTCTATCATGCTAAATTGTTCCTTCAAGATAACTTTTACATCTTCCACCTCAGACTGATCAGTCCCAGAATTAGCATGTCATCAACGCACAAGCATATAATTGTTGGACATGTGTGTCACATCCCTTTGTTTGAAAATAACAAATCCCAAATTGTATTTGATCTTTGTTGTCGTGTGTTTATAGTGTGCAGGAACTATAGATCCCAAATTATATTTGATCTTTGTTGTCGTGTGTTTATAGTGTGCAGGAACTATAGGTGCAATACTCCACAGGTAGAAAGCAGCTTGGAACCAACAAACTGAGCTTAAGCACTACCGCCAGCATTAGGGGTTAACGCAGGCGCTAGCGCTACCGCCTGGCGTTGGCTCAAGTTTGTGCACAACGCCACGTCGCCGGCGGTTTCGCAACCGCTCCACACGAACGCTACCGCAGGCGCTAGGAGATACCACAGGCGCTAGCAAGATGTTCTATAAATTGGAGATTTCTTTCTCGTTTTGGAGATCCATCCCACAGAGATTGCTTGTGCCATAATTCTATTGCTGTTATGCTGCCAAAGATGGATCTCCCACAAAAAGCTTAAGGACATTTTTGGAGGAGGACTACGTCACGCTACATCTGAAGGACGATCTCTTCAACCTCGCTCATACTACAGCGATCCTTCATCTCCGACTTCAGAAGATCTCATATAGGGAGTTGTTATTATTGTTATCATTATTTTCATTCCATATATTTTTGTAACCGTTTAGAGAATTCGCCTTGTGTTGGCGACTAGGTCTTTGCGTGTCTTAGGGGATAATTCGCCGCGTGAGTTGGCGACTAGGTCTAGGAGATTAGATCTAGGGGGTGCTCGAGGCCATATCCTGCGAAGGATTGGCTAGAGCGGCTTGAGGCCATATCCGGGGAAGGATAGGCTAAAGCCAACCGGTTTGTGGGGATACAAGTCGGTATAGAAAAGGAAAAGATATTTATTTTTGTACGCCTCTGATTTCTAGCGATATTGAAATCAAATTTATGTAAACACCTTTTTTATATAAATACAATCATGTCTCTATTTGTGTTTACTTGATTTCTCTCCTTTGATGTAATCTCTAAAATATTGGTTACTAAGTTTTCAATTCTAATTACTTTATCTAAATTGTTTAGTTTTATCTCTTTCACCATAAAACAATTTAGTACTTGCTTCTAAACTTGGATATTATGATATTCTCACAATTTAGCTAAATTGTTATTTTGTCTTTTCCTATTATAAAATAATTTAGTAATTTTCATAAAATTATAAAAAGAATTTTTTTCCCTTATTCACCCCCCCTCTAAGGGGGCCAATCGATCCAACAAGTGGTATCAGAGTGAGGTTATTCCAAATCGGTTTAAAAACCGGGAATAATGGCGTCTCATGATCTCACTTCTATTAGAGGGAGAAATTTTCATATAAATGAAAAATCTTTGGCACCACCTTTATTTGAAGGCAAAAATTATAATGGTGGAAAACTCTTATGGAAAAATTTATTAAACCCTTGGATATTGAAGTTTGGAATATTACAATTAAAATGCCCCCAAGTATTCTTAATAAAAATGAAATGTTTTTAAATGCCAAATCAATGAATAATTTATATTGTGCATTAGATCAAAATATTTTCAAACTTATTTATACGCTTCCTACTGCTTATGAAGTTTGGAAATTTCTTGAGAATTCTTATAGTCTTCCTTCCACAGATGACGAACAAGAGAAATTCCCTATTGATCCAAGAGAAGAAACCGATGAGGACTCATGCTTGGAGGAAGATCTATCTAATAGAGAAGAATATAACGTCATAATATTGGACTCAAATGATGGCAACACATCAAGCAAAAGAGAAGACAGAAATTCAACTATAGAAGAGGAATGCGAAGATGTTAAACGAACCCTTTGTTCAAATCTTGCCTCATCTCATAACAATGTAAGAAAATCAAAAACTTCTCTTTTTATAACAAATGCTATTTCTACATCTCGTATGCTTAAAATTGCTAAACGTAAAATTTAAAGTTGAAAATTACTAATTCCAAATTACGTTTAGAAAATAAATCTTTAAAGGCAAACGATAAAGTAGAATCAAATATTGATGTGTTAAATTCTCTTTCATTCTCTTTAGTTAAAATTCCTACTCCTTGTTTTGATTGCAATCTATTAAAAGAAAAATTCAAGGATATTGAAAAAGGGCTCTTAGTTTCTAAAAAGCATAATGAAAAATTGATAATTGAAAATGATGCTTTAACTTGTAAGTTAAGACAATTAAAATCTTTTGTTGAAAAAGTTCTAATTTCTAGTAATGTCATTCATCATAAGATTTTGAATAACAAAGATAAATTAACTTACAAAATAATTTCTAAAAAGGATCATTTTCATACATCAACTCAAAAGGAGTTTAGTTTCAAAATGAATTATGACCCTCACAAAATTCTTAAGAGTCACTATTATAAGTCTCAATATATTTTCAATCATGACTCAAATTCAAAAACTCATATTCATGAAAATCAAACTATAAAATATTATCCTTCATATTATAAGAGTATGTCTATAAGAAAGAGTGGAAATGAAAATCATCAAAATAAGAATCAATCATTTAAAACATATTGTAACCCACTCTTTCAACATTCAATTCTAAAGAAAGACAATCACTCTTATAAACTTTCAAAGAATCTATATAATAAAATTAATTATGATTATCAACATCAAGCTATTTTGAAAAATAATTTGAATAAACATGAATCCCCAATGAATTATTTTTCAAATAACTATCATCATATAAAGATGTCACATAATCATTTTATGGATTTAAGTGATAAACAACCAACGTATGAATTGAGACCCATAAAGAAAAATGACATATCATCTTTAATTGAAAAAGCCCATTCATCATTATCTTTCCAAATGCCACCACGATGTATTTGGGTACCCAAAGGAACCATCCCACTTGGTCCCCTTTGGATACCTAAATCTCTCATTCATTAGTATTCAATCATTTGCATGAAGTAGAAACAAATAAAAAATAAAATATCAATACTCTACTTCATGATGTGCTTTATTTCCTTTTCTTTTGTTTATTTTGTATTTTTGATCCAAAATGTTTTTGGTCACTTTATATTTCATAGGATATGACTTACACATTTTAAGCCTAATATTTAACAAATCAAATTGAATTAAAATTGAACATTAAGTCATATTTTTTTTCAAAGTGATCTATCTCTAATCTTTTTAATTTTTATCCTTTTAAATCCTTTACCCATAAATGTCTTGAATTATCATTATAAATTGAATAATGAAATTATTTTTAAAAATAGATTTAAATGGTTTATTTAGGGGTCTTAGGCTAAAAATATTAAATGCACAACTTATTGAATATTTGTCTAATTTCTTTGTTGCATATGATAGCCCCTATATTGAAAAATCATAATCGAGAAAAATCGGAATCAAATGATATAAAAGAAACCATGTGTTCTTAAATAAAAAATTGTAACTCAAAATTGTAAATCAAAAACCATGAGTTGCTAACGCAGACGTTATCACTAACGCCGACGGTAGCCTATTTTCCTAAAAAATTCCGATTTCTCTAATTATTATTTTTCTAAAAAATTATTTTACTGTATTAAGTATCGTTATCTTCTACGTTCAGATACCTTGTATTAAAATCAAAAAGAAAATTTACAAAACAATTCAAAATAACCAAAACATTTTTTCCTTTATACATATATGTAGTATATTATTCACTTTACAAGCAGTCACTACATATTAAAAAGGATGAATATGAACTATATAATCACCACCATGATCTATTAATATCATATGCTAAAACTCACTATAATCATATATCATAATTCATGATCTAACAAGTATCATCTTAAATCAACTAATAATATCAACCTTAGGAATTATGTAATATGTGATGGCTATTGGTATTATAGTTTCATATCTTATTTTGTGTGTGATATGCATCTCTATTGTTTGCATGTATTTAGACATTAAAATCATCTTGTATCATTAAGTTCAAATTGAAAGTTTAATCATTTTTTTCTAGGTCTAAAGAAAATTAATTTGAAATCTTCTCATGATACATGCAACATTATCGCCATTAATCCTATATTATAACATTGCATTCAAACTCATCATCATAACATCACTTCTTAGTTTATGCTTAAATTTATATGCTAGGTATAACATCTACAATGTTATTAAAATATCATGATAACTATGTGATTTGAAATTATAATAGAATACTAAAATTCCAACAAACACATAGTTCATGGATTAATCATTAAACTATATATGAATATTGTATCATGAATCATATATTATCATGCAAAACCAAAAATCAATAAATTCAATTATTGAATGCAATTTTATTTCAAAACTATATATTTGTGATCTTTGTCTTTGATATGATAACATGATCATCATTTTCTAGACTTACAATTCAAACATGCTCTTTCAAAAGAAAATCACCAAATCATATTGCCATAAGTCTAGAAGGAATAGAATTCACCCATACAACATGATGATCTAACATATATTCTATGCAAAAACCTCTAAAATCATAAATCATAATTCATGTTCTATCAAGAAATATCTCAAATCAATAATATCTATCACTTAGGAATTATGAATCTTATGATAAAAAATTTGAATAATATTTTCCTTACAATATTTGGTGTATTGATTTGCTTTGCTATTGATTGCATGTATCTCACATATATGTAGACTCTAGAATCAACTTTGTAATAATACGAATAAATCAAACTAAATCATCATATTATTCTATATCTATAATTTGAAATTCTATTTTGGAATGCATGCAATATTAATGTTAATTTTATGACATGACATTAAACCCAAAACTCATCATATACCACTTATTGTATATTAGTAACTGTGCTAGTTATCTCATATCGTCATCTCATAAAAATAGAGAATCTCTGCGACTATATATTGTTCTTCACTTTAAACAAAAACCATAGTTTATAAATCAACCCATAGGTTAAAAGCATAGGTTGTCCAAAGATTATTCACCCATGACTTCATATCTCACAATAGCGGGGGCGTACGGTTGTATGCATTAGAGACCTAACCTTTAAGTCATGTCTTGTCCTAAACTGGGGAGGGTTCCAGTGGGGCCTTGCGAGGCATTGGGGGGAAAGTGTGCTAGGTTGAGCGTTCTCTAGTGTGTGCATATGGGATTAACACCCCAACCTACGACATGTATGGAGCTCCTCATGCCCATCTGTCACTTAGTATGGGGCTAGGGTGTAGACATTTAGTCTGGGTTGTTTTTAATCTTAGGACATACTTATATTACTCACTGCATGAACATTTTATTTTCTTATCACTTTAATCATGCATATTTTGGGTTGTTCAAAAATGTTCTCTTGTGTTTTGCATAATTTATTTATTTTTGTGCTTAAATGACTTTCTAAAACTTAAGTGTTTGAAAAAGCCAAAGTTTCATGCAAATTTGATCCACCTAGAGATCTCCAAAAATTCTGAAATTTATGCATGGCACTACTCTAAGGACACTTAATCAAGATCAAAAAGTGAAAATTTAAAATTCTTAAAAAATCAAGTACTGTTTGCCGCGCTAGCACTAGCGTCGGCGCTAGCGTGGGTGTCTGATTTTTATGTTTTTCAAAATTTCAAAAAATCTTTAAAAATGTGTTACTTTATATGTACTACTTAGTTTTTGTATTTCTGACTTTTGTTATTTTTGTTTTATCTATATTTTGAAAAATCAACTACAAAAATTCAAAATTCAAAAATACAAAAATATGTTTTTTTGGTTTTCTATTTTGTTCATTAAAAATGTTCAAAACAACAAAAAAACTATATGATCTTTATTGCTAATATCAATCATGAATATGAATTCTATCATTTAGAATTATTTACAATAATAAAACTTATTTCTTCATTTTACTATGAACATTGTTGTGTTTATCATGCTTTGATATATCTAATTAAGTGCATCAATTTTATTGAAAAATATGTGTAGATCCAAGCTTAGCATGCCTCTAAGTATGAGTAAATGTATTGTGATTGATAATGATACTTTTACACTCACTTATGTTTGGTAATGTACATGTGTGTTTAAATCTAAAATGCTTGCTTAAGTATTGTAATTGTACAATGAATTAAAATTTGCATAAGTTTATTACCTACGCTACATTTGAATTGCACTTAAAAAATTAAGAAAAGTGGTTGAGTTTAAAAATTTATGTTGTGTTTGCAAAACAAGTGTATTCGGAGAATGTTGTCTCACAAAAGTGAATAAAAATAGACAAATATAACTCCACCATGCACTACTTGAACCTCCTGATAAGTCTTCATAAGCATTGTGAGGTTGAGCACCTTGGAAAGAATAGTAAAGTGTCTTGTGCAAACCTTGGTTATTACACCACTTTGTTAAAAATTATGTGCATTAAAAGTGTGTGAAAGTTGATATACTTGTGTTTTATTGTGCACTTTACTCTACATATGTCTTGTATTTTGTGATTTAAATCAATTATTAGCATTGCTCAAAATACACTTATGTGCACATCATTATCTTTCATAACACTTCTTCTCATGAGTATTGGATTCTAATGCTTTATCTATACTACTCTTTATATAAGAAATGCACTAGATAACCTAGCATGATCTCTACAATGTTTTTGGTTTCTCTTGAACTTAAAATTAAGTAACATTGTAGAATATTTTTTTTATATGTTCATTTCATGCTTGGTAACTTTATGAAAAACTATGAGATTTCAAAGAGGTTAAAACATCCTTACATTTTGAACCAAAACTCATATTTTTACTTATGCTTTTCATGCTTACAAAAAGATGTTTTTTATAATCTTCCGCTTGCTCACAACTCTTATCTTTTTATATGAAATCTCTTATATATACTATGCTTAAAATCTTTATCATTATCTATATTACAAAAGCTCGATCATGCTTTATCATTTATTAGGAGTGCTTCCTTACTACCCTCACCCACCTTCTTTTGATAATACCAAAAGGGGGAGATTAATTGAAGAAATCTAGAGGAGAAATCTAGAAAATTAAAAGGAGACTAATTCTTGAAATTTAGGGGGGGGGGGGAGTAAAACATAAATTGCATTTATGTAGGGGGAGCATTAAGATAGGGGGAGTATGCACTATTCTCATACTTATCATATACTATAGTTGCACTTTTATCTCGCTTATCATTTACCATAAACACCTTTGTTGATTTATTGCTAAGAGGATTTGTTATTATCAAAAGGGGGGAGATTATTGGACATGTGTGTCACATCCCTTTGTTTGAGAATAACAAATCCCAAATTGTATTTGATCTTGCTTGTCGTGTGTTTATAGTGTGCAGGAACTATAGGTGCAATACTCCATAGGTAGAAAGCAGCTTGGAACCAACAAACTAAGCGTAAGCACTACCGCCAGCGTTAAGGGTTAACACAGGCACTAGCTCTACCACCTGGCGCTAGCTCAAGTTCGTGCACAACGCCACACCGCCGACGGTTTCGCAATCGTTCCACACGAATGCTACCGCAGGTGCTAGGAGATACCGCAGGCGCTAGCAAGATGTTCTATAAATTGGAGCTTTCTTTCTCGTTTTGGAGATCCATCCCAGAGAGACTGCTTGTGCCACAATTCTATTGTTGTTATGCTGCCAAAGATGGATCTCCCACAAAAAGCTTAAGGAGATTTCTGGAGGAGGACTACGTCACGCTACATCTGAAGGATGATCGCTTCAACCTCGCTCATACTACAACGATCTTTCATCTCCGACTTCAGAAGATCTCATATAGGGAGTTGTTATTATTGTTATCATTATTTTCATTCCATATATTTTTGTAACCGTTTAGAGAAATCACCTTGTGTTGGCGACTAGGTCCTTGCGCGGCTTAGGGGGTAATTCGCCATGTGAGTTGGTGACTAGGTCTAGGAGATTAGATCTAGGGGGTGCTCGAGGCCATATCTGGGGAAGGATTGGCTAGAGCGGCTTGATGCCATATCCGGGGAAGGCTAGGCTACAGCCAACCAGTTTGTGGGGATACAAGTCGGTATAGAAAAGGAAAAGATATTTACTTTTGTACGCCTCCGATTTCTAGCGATATTGAAATCAAATTTATGTAAACACCTTTTTTATATAAATACAATCATGTCTCTATTTGTGTTTACTTGATTTCTCTCCTTTGGCGTAATCTCTAAAATATTGGTTACAAAGTTTTCAATTCTAATTACTTTATCTAAATTATTTAGTTCAATCTCTTTCATCATAAAACAAGTTAGTACTTGCTTCTAAACTTGGATATTATGATATTCTCACAATTTAGCTAAATTGTTATTTTGCCTTTTCCTATTATAAAACAATTTAGTAATTTTCATAAAATTATAAAAAGAATTTTTCCCTTATTCACCCCCCCTCTAAGGGCGCCAATCGATCCAACAATAATGACCACTGCATTTGAACTCGTTCTTATATACAAACATTTATCTGATAGGCTTGATTTAAAACCAATGTCTTTAACACAAGTGTCAAATTTCTCATGCCATAACTTTGGTGCTTGTTTCAATCCGTAGAGTGACTTAATCAACTTACAGACCTTATTTTCTAGACCTTCCATGACAAACCCTTCAAGTTGGTGCATGTAGATCTCCCCAGTCAGATCTCCATTTAGAAATACAGTCTTGTCATCCATTTGATGAACTGTAAGATGTTCAATAGATGCTATAGCGTGAAGAACTCGAATCGTCGCAATGTGACAAATAGGTGAGTATATATCAAAGTAGTCTATACCACTCACTTGAGTATAGCCTTTAGCAACTAGACGTGCTTTGTATTTGGCAATACTCTCATCAGGAATAAGTTTCTTCTTCAGAACCCACTTGTTCCCCATGGTTCTATCCCCTTTGGCACTCTGTCTCTATTAAATAACCTTGTTGGCTCCAAAAGCCTAGTGTTTATCAACTCAGTGGCAGAGATTCTTGATTCAGTCTCAACAAAAGTTTCAGGACTGGTAGCTGGACCTGGAAGATTCAGGTTTTTATCTGTAAGGAACTTATCCTCAAAGAAAATTGCATCTCTAGATTCTATGACTGTATTAGTTGAGAGATCTAGAAATCAGTGTGTAGCACTATCCTCTGCACATCCTAGATAAGCACAAGTGTTTGTCCTAGGTCCAATCTTAAATCTCCTAGGTCCAGGTATCCTCACATAAGCAATACACCCCCAAGTTTTAAGATTATCAAATCTAGGAAGTCTCTTAATCCAAAGCTCATAAGGAGTTTGTTTCAACTTTGCATGAGGAACTTTATTAAGAATGTGATTTGAGGCGAGGACAGCTTCACCCCAATAAGCCACAGATATGCCGGCAGTCAACAACATGGAATTCAATATTTATGTTAAAGTCCTATTTTTTTCGCTTAGCGATACCGTTGGATTGAGGTGAATACGGGGCGGTAGTTCCCTGGATAATGACATTGCTGGCGAGAAAATCTCTAAATTCTCCTGATAAATATTCTCCTCCTTTATCACTTCTTAGCCTTTTAATTTTCATGTCAAGTTGATTTTCTACACTATTTTTGAAAATACGAAATTGTTCAAAAGCTTCATCTTTTAATTTAAGGAGATAAATATGACTAAATCTACAGTAATCGTCGATAAAAGTTATCAGATACTTCCGACCTCCTCTTGTGACAAAACTTTTGTAATCACAAATATCAGAATGTATTAACTCTAGTAACTGTGTGCTCATAGAAACTTGACTAAAGGTGTTCTAGTGATCTTGGTTTGAGCATAAATCTCACATTTGTCAAATTTGATTATTGTGTCTAAAGAAATATTATGAGTTTTTGCTACCAGGAGTAGTTTTCTATTGTTCACATGTCCTAGTCTTGCATGTAAAGTCTTAGGATCTATCATATTTGAACTAACTGCATGAACTACTTCGTTTGCTAGACTCAATCTATACATCCCGTTTAAGACATGCACAACCAAAGTAATTGTAGTTTGTTGAAACCAGATAACTAGCTTCGACGTTCACAACGGGTATACAGCTGACCCTGTAACATCCCTCAAACAACTAGACCCCTAAGATGGTTTTGTCATCACTAGCTAGGTCATGACAAAACCATAGGAAGAACAAAAAACCATGTGAGCTTAGGTAAGGAGGAAAACCACAATGGTCTGCAAATAACAATTTTTAGTTACCAGGCCTAGGGTTGGACTATAGGGCCTCACCTTGACCCATTGACCCAAACATAACATCTCTAACACATTAAGGGGTCCCTTAGAGCACCAAGGACCCCTTGGGGTCAACCAAAGTGGCCAAGTTGACCAAAGTTAACCCTAGCCCTAAAATGGTCAAAGTAGCCTAAGCAGAGTCAATTGGCCGCTACTATGCCAAATTGACCTTTCTAATTCTATCAATTGTGATCGTTTTGTTAAAGCTGAAAAAAAAGAAATACCTTAACTAGGTTTACCTACCCTTATAAGGATATTAGGAACCAAAAGGACCAAAAAGCCCCATCATGGGGCTACCAATTTGACCAAAAGTCAACTATAACCCTGTTTTGGTCAAATTGGCCTATTAAGGGTCAAATGCCCCTGCCAAATTGACCCTACCTATACCTTCATAACCCTTAGGGGAGGCCAATGGGTCACTAGCCACCCATTGGGGTCAACCTAGATGGTCAAATTGACCAAAGTCAACTCCACCCTAAATTAGGTCAAAATGACATATTTTGACTTAATCAAGCCCAATCCAATTGAGCTAGACCCAATTGAGGTGGCCCACTAACCCATGGGGTTGAGAATTACTCAATTTGCCACTAAATTTCAGTAAATCATGACTAGGAGAGAGAAGGTGAAGGTTTCCCCCAAATTGGAGAGAGAGAGAGAGGAAGAATATTTATGGTGATTGAATGCAATTGACCCCTCAATCCTTCCCCAATTGATGAGCATTCATCTCCCCTGACTGTTACAAGAAGATTAGGAGTTTTTCCAGGCCATATGGTGGTGGGATTTGAAGGTATTTTAGTTGGCCGAATTCACCCTTTAATGGCCATCAATGTCTTTCGATAATAAAGCCCCCAAACCTCAAATTGAAACCCCCTACCACCATCAGTGATCAGAGAGGAGAAAAACTCCCAACATTCCAGGAGGAATCAGGCACTGGAAACCATGAGAGGCATGACACCAAAAGCTTCAAATCCGGCCATGGTGACTCGCCAGAATACGCGGCCTCAGGTCACCACACAGGTCCGATCCTCTTCTCCCCCTAGTGCTAGATCTACCTCGATTTGGGGCTTGATTTGAGTCAAATCGGGCTCGAATCAAGCTCCTTTCCCCTCCCCGAAACCCCCACTCCGGCCACCACCGACCGGCAAAGGACCCCCTATCGCCGGCCACCACCTCGACGAAGGTGGTGGTGACACTTGCCGGCCGAGGAGAGGTGAGGGTGGCCGGGATATTAGCCCGCAAAAGCCCCCAGGACGGGCTGCTGTGAGCCGTCCATTATTTGGGGACGAAGGCCACGGGCCCTTGGATCTATGTGATCCGCTATTCGCAGACCAAGCTTATTATTATTCCATAATAAATGTTTTATTTATATGATTTAGCATGCAGATTTTGTTTTAATTAATTAAAATACTTGGGATTTGATTTAGAAGAAGCGGTCTTCATAATAGTTGTAGGCCATGAAGTCTAGTTTTATTTAAAATTTGTTTCATCAAATTTGGACCACTGGCTGACCTCAGCACTCAAAATGGTGCAACATGTACAAAGGGTTGACCAGATCTTGATGTGTGTGCCCCCACTAAACTAGCAATCCAAATGTTCTGAAATTTGGAACATTGTCTACAGTTACCCACACCCTTAACATATCCAAAAATTAGAATTTTTGGAGGACCTTTTTCTAAAGTTTTTGTAAACATTTAATAATTCATTCATGAATTAATTTTTGAGTCTAGTGACTTCCTAATCCTACCAAATTTTGGTGGGAGGTCCTTAGGGTCATAACATGACTCTGGTAAAAATTTCTTCCCATTTGGGATTGATTTGGTTGGGTAACTAATTAACCTAAGTTTGGTCAAACTAAGGGATTTTAGGTCAAAAGTGCACTTGTTGGGTTAAGTGGTCAAATATCATCCAAAAGTAATGAAACCCCGACCACTGATTTAATATCACATAAAATACTTCCTCAAAAGATTTGGGGTGATTTGGGGTGGATATGCCCTAAGACCCTAGTTCAAACCATAGGGTTGTGTTTTGAATCCATTGAAGGACATATGGTCATATGACCTTGGATTGACTTGAAATTTGGTAGAGAGGTTCATAGGGTGGTACTAAGCCCTATGTAATTTATTTGGAATTTTTGGAGACATTTTGTCTCTCTGAATTATTTAAGAGTCATTTAGGGCACCTTCTTACTAGAAGGAATTAAATGCTCATATAGCCTAGGATGTTTATGAAACTTTGGCAGTGAGTTTATGTTGATGATATTATTCTCTGATAATTTTACTAAGAATTTTTCAGTCTTATGTACAGTACTTCATTCACAACCCACAATGTTTGCCCTAGTTGTATGAAAATTAATTATGGGTTTAATACTCACTGAAAAATCATGAAACTTGAACATAAGACTTTTTAGGGCAAGTATTTGATCTGTTAATTTTAGTATAATTTTTGGAGTAATGTATGTAAGGTCTCCTTCACAAAGTGCCCTTAGACTAATTTGTTTAAATAATAGAATTATGTGGTCAAATGGATTTAGAAAATAATGGGACTCCATCAGTGAACTTTTCTGATCATCTTGGACACCCGCTAATTTTCTTGGAATTTTTGAATAATAATTTCTAGTACTTTCTTTGTAAATCCATGAATTTGATTAATTAGTTAATATTTTAATTGGAGGTCAAAAGCTTTTTGGAAATTTGTGAAATTTATGTATGGCTGTTATTTTACTGTTATATAGTTGTACAAATTTTAGTGAGGCCATAACTTATCAGAAAATCATACATGATGTACAAAATCATAGGTTCCCTGATTTTGAAGAAATTATAATAAATACCAAATAAAGTAGTAAAATTATGAATTTCTGCATATGGTGTTAAAATATCATAACTCACCCCCAATAATAATCTTGGGTCATTTGGATGATTATTTGGAGTACCTCCTCTCATGCACCTCATATAGCTCATTTGGTCTGCGTATAGTAGAACTGTAAAGTTAAGATAACATGTAGACCATTTGGTGGGAATAAGTGGTGGTTGATGTACCTGGTCTGGTTGAAGATATGTTTGGTCACCAATAGGAGTCTATGTGTTGAGTGTGCCCGGTGGTTAAGGGCAAGGTTGTGATCGGGATTGACAAAAGATCGCCTTTCCCTTGGAGAGTCATAAAACACTTAGGGTTAACTCAAGTGAAATGGTAAGAGGGGTATGTTCAAGGGTAGACATCAATAAAAGTAAGTTTCTTTGAAAGGGCGGTTTGGTCTATCATCCAATCGTACCTCCTAGTACCACTGCGAGCCCCACACAGGGTAGATCTCGAGAAGTCCAAAATTAACCCTAAATTGTAGGAGTAAGTTGTTGTGCAAGATTAACTTAATAATACACTCACCCACACCCCGTTGTTACGGGTAGTTCGTTGGTTTGGTCTTACGAGCAGTAGGCTCGGTGGTTGTAGGTACATGCGGGTTAGTCTGGCGAGCCGGTGGCTCGGAAGGTTATGGTGACGGGCGGGTTAGCCCGGAGAGCCTATGGCTCAGAGATATATGTATAGTAATCATAAATGTATGTGCATAAAGGTGGTTGATCTTTAGTATTGACGGCCGTCGCACCGACATCGATACTTTGGCTCAGTAAGTGTGGTTAACACTTTGCCAAGGAAAAGTCTGGTGGACTAGATAGTAAGAGTACGCAGGAGATCCGCTGTTGTGTTCTTAGCGTTGAGGCGTTCAATAGGTCTAGGTTAGGTAGTGCAGATACCAACCTAGAGGTGGGCAAGGCCCAACCCACCGCTTCTGTTTGCCACTACGGGAGTATCTTGGGAGCTTTGCTAGCTCCAAAAAGGGGGGAACTAAAGGTCTGTGAGCATAGAGTCGAAGTTTGTGAGTTGCACTTGTGTGCACATATCATTAAACTGCATAACTCTGCATGTCATGGCATAAACATTGCATTTCAACCACTACCCCTATCATATAAATCGATATGGGACTTTTATACGATAGGCCCTGCTAAATGACCCCTTGGTCTATAGGTCTGTATGTGCATTCCTATAAATCAAGGTTACTCTTCATTATTTACTTTTACTTATTACTATTTTACTTATTATCGCTTTACTTACTAATGTTTTACTCACTATAATATATACTACGTAGTGGTAGACATTTCCTGTAGATTATGTTCACCGTCATCTGCTTGTTTATACCCCATGCTGTCCTCCGCTTCATTCCTCCCGCTCGGTGCCTAGGAGTCACCGGGGAGGGGTGGGGGATTGGCTTAGTATTTTGACTAACGGTCGGTGAACCTTATCATTTTAGGGGACCAAGGAGACGCATCAGCACCAGAGGCCGGTGGAGATGGAGGCGGGACAGTCTAGCACAGGAGCACCCGTTTCAGGATCTATGAGTTATTTTTAGTAGTTGCTTCCGTGAGAGATCTTGTAGTGAGGTTATGATGTATTGGGCAAGAGCCCTTATTACTGCTATCTTTTTATTCAGTTACTATATGTGGACCTCTGTTATTCTGAGATTTACATTTTATGTGATGTGGACTTGAACTCTTATGTTCTCTTGTACTCTTCATTTTCTGTAATTGATATTGCCGGCAGGATCGGCGTTTTGTAGTGGCAACCTTCCCGAGTGTTGATGACACCGCAAAGCGGCGGTTCTGGGCATAAGACCCGGTAGCGAAGCAAAAAAAAGGGTCTTACAAACTGGTATCAGAGCAAACCTCGATCCGAAGAAAAGAAGTCCACAAACCCTGGGCCACCTTGCACGAGCTTAGTTTGAGGACAAACTAGCAGCAGAAGTAATGATGTGCCCATGTGGGGAATCACATGAAAAGTCCACTTTTAACTGAATAATTTTTTTGACAAACCCCCCTTACGAGTGTCAAATTTTATCTTGTAGCTTGTGACGAACCCTACCCTGCAGCATGGAGTGCCTCCAACTCCAAACGTCGTCTCACCACCACCGGCTCCTACTCCATTCCAGCAAACGGAGATGGGGAAGACATTGACTGCTATACATGAGGCATTCAGGGCCTAGCAGGCACCGAATCCTCAGCCAAACCCCGGGGCCAACTGGCTGAGCGCCTTCCAAGGCCTTTCCCCTCCATCATACCTCTGGACGGAAACAGTTGTTTGGATTGAGGAGTGGTTAGACATCATGTAAGAGATGCTAGCAGGAATTCAGTGCCCGACAGATATGGCAATACCATTGGTGGTTTCGTGCTTGGAATCCCATGCAAAGAGATGGTGGAAGTCACTACTGGACACCACCTATGATGGATTGGAGGCGGCTGATATCTCATGGGATGAGTTCAAGACTGCGCTACTGGAGCACTACGTACCGCAGTCTGCGAGAGATGAGCTAGAAGATAGGTTCCTGCAGTTTAGGCAGGGTAACAGGACAGTGGTGGAGTATCACCGGGAGTTCACACACCTAGCCCGGTTTGCGGATTCATATCAGTTGGACGATGCGGGCTACACAAAGAGGTTCTATAAGGGCCTCCGTGACGACCTGAGGCAGGCTCTCCTCTTTGTTTCTGACGGCAGCCTGGCCAAGGTCTTAGAGATGGCCAAGAAGATGGAGGCCGACCAGCACATCGTTCGAGGTAGGAAGAGGCTGACATAGGACCAGGGAAGGAGTGGCAGGAGAGACTAGCATAAGGGTCGTCACATTGAAGAAAGAAGAGCGGAGGACCGAACCCACCAGGAGGAGAGGCAGGAGCAGAGGGAGTCAGTAGTGTTGGCTCCTCAGCTTCTACAGATGTGTGAGGTGCCGAGGATAGGAGGAGGTGGGCAACCTCCCCCACAGGAGTGCTACCAGTGTCATCAACCGGGCCACATCCGGAGGAACTGCCCTCAGAGGAATGCACCACCAGCACTAAAGGATGCCCCACAGGCCCAATATTTAGGGGGTCGAGGACGTGGATGAGGTCGTGGATTCCAGTGCGGAGACCGGAGACAGAACATGGATCATATGTACGCCCTGTTCCTGACACAGCCCCGAAAACCAGAAAGGGTGATAGCAGGTACGCCAGAAACAAAGAAATTCTTTTTATTTCCTAGACAGTAGAATTGATATAGAACTGTTAGGACTAGGAAAGAAAACACACAAACAAACTAGCTAAGATTATGCAATAATCCAGGGGTGGTGATGGTGTGTGGCAAGCCTGCCTACACCCTATTCGACACGGGAGCCTCTCAGAACTTCGTCTCAGAGGACTTCTTCAAGAAGTTGGGCTAGCTTCAGCTCTATGAGGGAGCAGCCAGGAGGGTGCGTCTTCCGAATGGCACAAAGATGCAGTCTACTACAAAGTGCATCCTGAAAGTGACAATCGACGGTCTGACATTGGATGCTTCTGCAACCATCTTAAAAATGCTGGACTTTGATCTGGTTCTGGGTATGTGATGATCCCGGTTTCTATAGTAATTTCTGGATTCATCTGGGCCATTTTCCTTGTCATTGCACTACACTTTAGGCCCATTATTGCTTATATTCGATTACATTGTCTGTTTCACTCTCAGTGTACATTTTCAGCCTAGTTTGGTGTGGTTTCTTATTTTTCATCCTTGCAATGATGCCTTACTCTGTTGATCACTTGGAATGCACCTGCTTGAAGTTTGGACTGTTTTCCTGTAGGTTCAGGGGTTGTGTGGACGTCCGGTGTTGGCTTGAGACATTTTTAGCCTGAAAGGCCACTGGTCGTGCGTTTTTGTTCACGCACGATCAGGCACACGACCACTGGTCGTGCGCATTCCCTCATTTTCCACTTGAGCGGTTCGTACGATCACTGGATTTCATCTCGCACGACCACTGACCATGTGCCAATGATCGTGCGCTATTTTGGCAGTCTGGAATTTGCTACAGGTTGTTCTCGCACGGGCAGAGGCATTTCTTCGTGCACGACCACTGGTCGTGCGCCACTGGTCGTGCGCTATTTTGGCATACTCGACTTTGCTACAGGTTATTCTCACACGATCAGTGACATTTCTTCGCGCACGACCACTGGTCGTGCGCCACTGATCGTGCGTCCTGATTATTCTGCTCCATATTTAAATGCAGGTTCCGCGATTTTAGGGCAGACCCGGATATTTTGCCGCCAGTTCCTCCAGCGCACTTGCGCCATTTTTGCTCTCCATCCACCCCCTTCCATATCCTTCCATTGGGAAGCTTCCTCCAGTGAATCCAAGCTACATCCAAGGTTCCGAAAGACTTCCCGGCCACCCACAACAAGTACATCAAGGTGTTGGGCATTTTCCACTTAGGGAGGAAGAAGACACCACTGCAAGCTGAAGACGACGGACAATGGTCAGAGGTAGCGACAACCTCGACACCCCGGAAGCAACCAAGGACTGAGCACGGAGACGGCTTGACAAACCACCATTCTGACCACGATCCACGGCGAGACTTCAATTCTATCGGTTTACTCTACCCTTCTTCCATTTGTGAAATGTACTTCTAAATGCTTGCATTGAACTAGGATCACTATTATTTGTCTATGAATGAAGGTTTTCCTTGTTATTATCTTCCTCGAGTTTGTTATGTTGTGAATGCTCCTTGCCTCCGCTCACATACACCCTCACACGCACTTGTTAAGCCATTCTAGCAAAAGCTAGAGGTGAGACCCTGAAGAGGTGCCTGCGACCCTCATTTCCGCTCTTGAGATCACTCCATCTACCTGCCTACCGTCTATCTGCTCACCGAAGCACAGCATCGCGGCCTGCAAATCATCTCGCCAAGCGAAGCGGTGCTTTCAACCCGCATTTTAATTTTATTGTTGTTAAGGTAGGAAACCAAAATCCAAGCCCTTTATTTTCATCCACTCGCCGTAGCAGTTTTCTCATGACACGATCATTTCACCCACTTTGCATTCCTTGATAGAACGATACGCGGGGATCATATTCCCAAATTTATTACTTGACAATGACCAGTACACTGCCGTTCGGACCGTATTCTTCTCTCGCTTTTAACAGTGTAGAATCTGCGCGTCAAGTTTTTGGCGCCGTTGCTGGGGAATGCAGGCGTGATTTGATTATTGTTGTTGAAAACATTGTTACGGGGGTCATTGTTTTTGAGTTGTTTTCTTTGTATTCTTATTTTGTGTATGCAGGGGCGAGTTCCAGGTGACTTAGTCCCTTTTAACCCTGCGATTGAGAGGACTACCCATGCACGGCGGCGTGTCGTAGTCGCTCTTGCTGAAATGGGAGATAATCTAAATCAGGGAGAAGGCCACAGAGGCCGAGGAGTGCCCGAGGATGGGGCGAATGTTATAGTGGATGAACCTGAAGTGAACCGGCTGAGGCCTCGCACCATGAGGGACTACACCACTCCGACTGCAGGGAGTGTGTATCTAGGGTTCAGCGCGGCTATCGCAAGTGCTCAGTTTGAAATATAACCTACTATTCTGAATATCATTCAGAATAACGCCCAATTTTCTAGGCTGCCTTCTGAAGACCCCCATCTTCACCTAGCCGAGTTTTCGGATATATGCGCCACTTTCCGCTACGCAGGTATATCCGATGATGCTGTCAAGCTGAGTCTCTTCCCATTTTCTCATAGAGATAAAGCCAAGGCGTGGCTTCACACCACTCCGCCGGGGACCGCCGCTACTTGGGATGCCCTATCTTCCAACTTCTTGGGAAAGTTCCCCCCGGTGGATAGGATCGTGAACTTGCGTCGGGAACTAGCTTCCTTCCGCCAACAAGATCAGGAAATGCTAGCAGAAGTATGGGAGCGGTTCAACGATCTCCTGCGGAAATGCCCTAACCACGAGATCTAACCTTGGAACCTCGTGGAGAACTTCTTCTTTGCCATCGACCCAAACTATAGGGCAATGATCGATGTTGCGGTAGGAGGGACTCTTATGAACCATACTATGGAAGAAGCTACGCGTATACTTCGAGATACTGCCTTGAACAACACGTACTGGACGGCGGGAAGGAACACGCAGAAGAACACCAGAGGTATCTTCGCATTGGGATCAGTTGCACCCACCGCAGCACCTGCAACTGTCATATCCTGCCAAGGGTGTGGAGCTACATGACATCATTCATATGAGTGCCCAGGAGAGGACCCCTGATGTGATTTTGCAAACCTAAATATTACTGAATCCGTTAATTTTATGGCTAATCAGAATAGGGGAATGTCGTACGGAAATGCTTATAACCCGGGAGTGAGAAATCACCCTAATTTTGCTTGGAATCAAAACACTGCTGGTCAAAGATGGAAATCGGGGAAGCATCAATTTGATGCTTCTGCTTCCGGAAGTCAACTGCGGCCACCTCATTCGGGTTATAATGAAACACCTCCGGGACCAAGAAAAAGTAGCTTGGAAGATACACTGGAAAAATTAATTGAAATCACCCAAGCTAAATTGGCTAACCAGACGGCCTCGATGCAAAACATGGAAGTGCAAATGGGTTAATTGGCCCAAGCAGCTTCCGAGCGCGTTCAAGTCACCCTTCCTAGTACCACTAAAAAGAACCTGAGTGAAAATGGGAAGAGGGTCGCGGATGCTGACGGCGTTAGCCATAGTGATTTGGAACTCCGTGTTGTATTAATAATATGAGCATTACGACATTGTGCGACTCCGGTTCATCACGCAACATTCTTGCTTTGCAAGATGTTGAGAAGTTGAATTTCCATATGAATGTGGATGACCGGACGTCTCTTATTTTGGCTAATGGAGCAATGGTGGAAACTGAGGGGGAGGTAAGAAAAGTTAAAGTTGTGGTTGATGGGACTGAGGTGGTGACCGATTTCTAGGTTCTGGGACCCCATGAGAACAACTCGGTTCCAATTCTGGGTGTCCTATTCCTATAGGAGAGCGGGATGAAGATAGACTTTTCTAATGGTTGCGCCACTCTACCTCATAGAGTGACGACTTCTATCGTGAACATGACCACAACTTCTGATTTTGATACTTCTCCAACTTTGATTACTGATGATTTATTAAGCTGTGAAGGAAACAGGGAAGAAGCAGAGAAGAAGGACGAGAAGGGAGACGTGGTGATCGAGGGGATAGAGACGATGGAATCCCTAATCTCGAAAAACTATATTTCTGAGATTGGTGAAACTAGTTTTTGTTCGGGAGCAGCTCCCCAGTTCTGTATGTAATAAAGTTACTAATGAACTTGTTAAGCGTGCCGTAGCTTGGGCTGATCCGATCTCCACTTCGGTGTCGGACATGATGCCGACCACCACTAAGGTGGGAAGCGATGTGGAATATATGTGATGGCGTTCTCCCACTATGGAAAAAATTAAGAAAGAAAAACTCCAACGCGCAGCATGACTTACAGCTCTCCGTGGTGTGAAGGAGGGGGCTAGGGGGAAGTTGGGTAAAACCAATTTTTGCCCTAAAGCTTCCAGCCCGGCCATTCTCAACCCACGAGAGAGATGCATCATAAATCGGTTGTTAAATGATCACGCCTTTTCATTTTTTGAGTTCTGGAATTTGCTGCTTTAAATTCTAAGCTAGTTTGTTTATTGTTACTTGTTTGGTGAACTCTTCTATGAATAACTGCTATAATATAGGTATTTGGTCCACCTAAAGGACGTTAAACAAAAATGCTCTTGGGAGACAACCCAGTGGAACCACTTGGTTCCGTTCAGTTTCTTTTCTATTCTATATAGTAGTTTATCTCTGTTTTGTCTGGGAGAATGCTTTAATCGCAAAGTCAATCTATTTAGAGCATGCGGGACTGCCGCAAGTGGACAAGAATCACTGATCTTCTAGTAGGCTCATTTATGATCCTAGGTACCCTATACCCTTAGCCCCTTTTTATTATGCAAATGTTTTATTGTGATCTGGATGACTTTAAGTCTGGGGAAGAGCTGTACCGAGTGCTCACTACACGTGCACATGTTTCAGCTTACTAGTAGTACATTTCATTTTTTTACTATTATTTCATATTTGCATCACACACCATTTCACCCACACGAGCGCGCACTTGCTTGTTTGTATGCTTCCGTATATT
Source organism: Dactylorhiza incarnata (assembly GCA_033032865.1). Classification (NCBI taxonomy): domain Eukaryota; kingdom Viridiplantae; phylum Streptophyta; class Magnoliopsida; order Asparagales; family Orchidaceae; genus Dactylorhiza; species Dactylorhiza incarnata. The sequence goes on along the minus strand of JAWHQI010000009.1, from coordinate 7,984,827 downwards.
CAATTCTTGGTTGTGATGTCGGAATTGCGGTATTTGCCTACGCATTGCAAGGTGGAGTAACATGTTGACTCCTGTAGTGCTCTAGTTGAGTACTCATGTCTTGCTTATAAATTTGAGTAGAATTAGTTTTATTTATGCTTCTAATTTACAATTAGTTGATTTGCGTAGATTTTAATTTATTTACTCAAAATGGTGAATGTGATTGAATCTAGTGGTAGCGGTGTATTGTGTGCAAGCGAGTGCGAGGTTCTTGTTGCTCGAGTCGGGAGTAAGGATTACCTTTCTCGGGGGCTAAGAACTTGCCCCAAGCGACTCTCGAAGCATGGGTGCAAACAATTTGCAATTTGAGCGTGACATAGGCCATCTATTTGGTAAGCTTGAGCTTTGTTATACCATTCCTATATGCTAACCATTGCTAGCCCATTTTGTGCCTAACCGACCTTTTTGTTCAGCTCCACCATGCTTCACCGAGGCCTAAAAGCTAATCCCATTATCGCAACAAAAATTAAGCCAAAAGCATTAAATAATTGTAATTTTCCAATGCGGTGCGGTCTTGTGAAATTTTTTTGTTGATGTGGTATCTTAAAATTTTCTATATGCTGAGATTCTTGCTAATAGTTTTGGGGATAGAAGAAAAAGAGAAAGAAAAGGATAAGCAAAGAAAAAAAATATATCCCTAGCGTTGTAATTGGCACATCTATTTCTATCGTTTGGTGTAGGCCGTGTGCACACCCGATTTCAAGGTCAAGTCTGAGGGTGTGTTACACGTGTGTTATTGGGGGCTGCTATGAATTAGCACTTTTGTGAACTCTTTTTTGTTGCGATTAGCCATCATGTTTATCTTTGCATTCCAAATCGTAACCTAAGCCTTGTAAATACCTAAAGCCCTATCGATTCGTCTTGTGAGTTTAGTAGTGTCGTGGAGAGAGTGTGACATGGCAAGCTTATGGTTCTCGACGTTGATGGATTTCAATGGAGATAATTCGGAGTTTCGGTCTTGCGTAACACTTCCTTTCACGTTCTGCTTACTTTCGTACTACTCGTGACCGCAGATTCACCAATATTCCATTTTTGAGTAAAAATAAATTCCTTTTTACGCCTTTACACTTTTTATTAATTAGCTAGCATAGTTAGAAAATTCTTCTAATGAACTTCTAAGCGCACAAGTATGCAACTTCGCAATCTACTCCATGTTTGCAATTGTTTGGCTAGCTATGCGTTTCCTACTCCGCTGGATTTGTTTGCTCGGGACGCGCAAACAGGTAAGCCCGGGGGTGTGACGAGCCCAGTTTTTATTGTAATTTCCGGATTCATCTGGGCCATTTTCCTTGTCGTTGCACTACACTTTAGGCCCAATATTGCTTCTACTCGATTACATTGTCTGTTTCACTCTTAGTGCACATTTTCAGCCCAGTTTGGTGTGGTTTCTTATTTTTCATCCTTGCAATGATGCCTTACTATTTCTGTTGATCACTTGGAATGCATCTGCTTGTGGTTTGGACTGTTTTCCTGCAGGTTCAGGAGTTATGTGGACGCCCGGTGAGCGGACCGGTTGGCTTTAGCCGATCTCTCCCCAGATACGGCCTCAAGCCGCTCTAGCCGATCTATCCCCAGAAAGGCCTCGAGCACCCCCTAGACCTAACCTAGATCTAGTCGCCAACACGAGGCGAATTTCAGCCCTAAGTCCTACCCCAGACCTAGTCGCCAACACGAGGCGATTTCACTACCGTTTACAGAAAAAGATATGAAATGAAAAGACAATAATATAAAAACTCCCTCTATGTGGATCTCTTGGAGAAGTGGACGAAGGCCCGCAGAGTATGATCGTAGTCGATGCAGCCTTTCGTCACGATGATGACGCGTGTTGAAATCTTCTCCACGGATCTCCTTAAGGCTTTATGGAATTGTGGGAGTATCGCTCTGAATCTTCCTCTCTCTGCTATGGCACGAAGCTCTGGAGTTTGGGATTGGAGGAGGATGAAGAATTCGGAGCCAAAGCATCCAATTTATAGCCTTTACGCTACCGCCAGCGCTAGCCCGGATTAGGAAACGTTTTGCGCGGCAGGATCTTCAATCCGTGGCAACATATTGCTCCATGCCTCTTGTGCGCCATGCTACCGCCAGCGCTAGTAGCTAACGCCGGGCGCTAGCTCCTTCTAAAAACGATGCTGGAATCGCGCAGATCAACGCTAGCGCCGGGCGCTATCGCTACCGCCGGCGCTAGTGAGCCTCTTTGAATTTTGGCCTCAATTTTGGGGGCAGACATCATGTGTACTCCTTGAGTCATGTGGACCTAGTAAACCTGCACACTTGAACACACAAGATCAAATACACATAGGATTTGTTATTCTCAAACCTAGGTTATGCGGAAGACCGTGTTCCAACAAACTCCCCCTTTTGATAATAACAAATCCATTAATGATAAATCAAAGCATTAATAAATAAGCATGATGAGGCTATACTTGTGTGTGTGTGAGAGTGATGACTTTAGGATGATTATTGATTTTAGCATTTAGAATTGCTCCCCCTAAATATATGCTCCCCCTATGTGAATGCTCCCTTAATATGTATGCTATCAACTGAATTTGTCATGTTGGGTTTATGATAGCGGGTTACATTTATCATTGTTAGTTCTCCCCCTTTTGCATTTTATCATGTTAGTTCTCCCCCTTTGTTATTAGCAAAAGTGGGTAGGGAAACAAAGCACTAAAAATGTGTAAATAAAAGAGAAGGCATGATCGAGCTTTTTAGGTAAATGATAAGGAGTTTTAGACTTGTCTTTCATTGAAAATGATCAGAGTTATGACTTATTTTATCCCTTTTGTTTGTAGTTCTCCCCCTTTTATATATAAGAGTTTAAGCAAAAAATAATGATTTCCCCTTTAAATAAGAGTTTTAAGCCTAAAAACAATCATGATTTCCAAGTAACCAATCTATCCAGACAATATGTCAACACCCTAGCCCCGTACTAAGTGACGGATGGGCATGAGGAGCTGCAAACATGCCGTAGGTTGGGGTGTTAATCCCATATGCAAACACTAGACAAAAACTTAACCTAGCACTCTTTCCCCCAGTGCCTCGCAAGGCCCCACTGGAACCCTCCCCGGTTAAGGACAAGACATGACTAGAGATAAGGTTATCTAATGTCTACAACCCTACGCCCCCGCTATGGTGAGAAATGAAGTCATGGATAACAATTATTGGAAACATTAAGCATTTAAATCTAATGGGAAATATCATAGCATATGGGTTTATATTTTTATTTGAATTTTTGAAATAAAACTCACATAGCTATATTGAAGTTCATGAATGAATCGGAGTTTGAGTATTGCGGAAGATTTCGAAAAAGAGACATCATAATACTAAATAAGAGTTTAAGTTAAAAAAAAGATGTTTTATAAGCAATATTTCACTTGTTGGAGGAGTGTTTAGAATAGAAATAGAACAGAGTTATAAGCAAAAAAAATTCAACCAATATAAAGTTTACCAAGCAAGTCTACCACTTGTTGCAAGAAAGGAATTTGAAGATTCAAGTAATGATGCACACAAGATGAAAGATTTTAAATAAGTATTAAAGTGCAAGGTAAAACAATTATATGGTTATGATGCGGAAGACATATAGAAGTACAAAAAAACATCTTATGGTAATCAATGATGGTTCATAAAAAGATATATGAGTTCAATTTCAAAAAGAAGATGTTTTTGTAAATCATTTTGCATTTAAAATTTTTTTTTGACAATACAGTAACCAAGCATGAAATAATCTTATCAAAAAGAGAGTACTACAATGTTACTTTAATTCACAATTTCAAAATATACCAAACATTGTAGAAAGCATGCTAGGTTATCTAGTGCATTTCATAAATAAAGAGTAGTATAGAATTAGCATTAGGATCCAATACTCATGAGAAGAAGTGTTATGGAAGATAATGATGTGCATAAAAGTGTGTTTTGAATAGAGTAAACAAATGTTTTAATCAAAAATACAAGTAATATGTAAAGTAAAGAGCACAATAAAACACAAATAATTTTACTTCCACTCACTTCAATGCACAAAGAAAAATGTACAACTACCAAGGTGCTCTGCACACACAATGCTCATCAAGACTTATCAGGGTGCAAAGTAGTGCTTGGGGGATCACATAATTTTATTCATCAATATTGATTTTTTTTATTGTGATCCGGTGTACTTAAGAATAAGTGGTTTTTATTTTGAAAGAAAGTTATGGTTTGTACAAGATACTTTATTATTCTTTCCAAGGTGCTCAACCTCACAACGCTTATTAAGACTTATCAGGAGGTTCAAGTAGTGCTTGGTGGAGTTATCTTTGTCACTTTATTTTATGATTTTGTTTTGTACAAAGTTCTCCGAATACACTTGTTTTGCAAACCAATATAATTTATGAAAAAGATAACCACTTTTCTTAACTTTTAAAAGTGCAAATAAAGGTTGTGTAGGTAAGATACTTGTACAATTTTAATTCATTGCACTATTACAAAACATACACAAACATTCTTAGATTAAACACATAAGTAGACAATGCCAAAATATGTGAGTGAATTGCGATCATTATCAAACATAAAACATTACTCATACTTAGAGGCATGCTACGCATAGTTCTACACAACTTTTTCAATATAATTTATGCACATATTAATAGACATATCTAAGCATGATGAAAACAATGTTCAAAGTAGTTTGAAAAGATAAATTGCAACATTATAGAAGTTCTAAATAATAGATTAAATCATGCTTGATTTTTACAATAAAGTCCATACAGATATTTTTGAAAAATAATTTTTATTTAAAGTTTGAACTTATAAAATTGATCTTGGACTTCCCGAGGGCTACCTTGTGAGAGGTTCGCCCGGGTACTAGGTGATATGATGGGATGATAGCCCAAATCACCCTTTCGCAAGATACATAGAAAAGTTAAGTTCAGAAGAATAATTTTGATACTTGTTTTTATTTTGTTTTATATTTTTGTAGTTGATTTTTACAAATAAAAGCATATTTTTGTAATTTTTGCTTTTGTAATTTTTGTATTTGATTTTTGCATACAGATGAACTTTAAATAAAGGAAACAACACAAACAAAAAAACATATTTTTTTGTAATTTGGTTTTTGTAGTTTTGTATTTGATTTTTCAAAAAATAAAGAAACACAGAAGTGCAAAACTAAGTAGTACATATAGATTAGTATATTTTTAGGGATTTTTCAAAACTTTAAAATTATAGAAAAATGAACCTCGACGCTAGCGCCGGCGCTAGCGCTAGCGCAGGAAACAGTAAGTGATTTTTTAGGGTTTTGAAAATTTTGATGCTTGGACTTGATTAGGTGTCCCATTAGTAGTTTCATGCTGAATTTGTAGAATTTTTGGAAATGTTTTTGATGGTTAAAAATGAAGAGAATTGCATTTGTAAGCATGTTTTAACATGAAAGATCTAGGACACCTATCTCAGGTCGTGACAAACGAGATCTTGCATGAGCTATAAGATAGATTATCATAATGTATGTGAATTCAAATTTTTCTAGACTTTTATCCCAATTTAACGTCACATAGTTATTTTATCGTTCAAATTTATTTTATTTTACTTCATAATTAATTCATTATGGTAATATGAGATAACTAACATGAATAATATCTATTAGTTGATAATGCTAGAGTAATGAGTTTGATTGTAATTGTAATACCACAAGATTAATTGAGATAATGTTGCATGTATTCAAGAAAGTGATTTCATTTGATTTCATTTGATTTAATTGAGATAATGATTTAATATTTTGACATAGAATGAATGATTTCATTTGATTTATTAATATAAAGTTGATTCTATGGTTTTTAAACAAATGAGATACATGCAAGTCATACTACATTAATTCATTCATGTAATTATTATGATCACCAATGAAATGTTAGAACTGAGTGGATCTTTTGAATTTAGAGATCTTTTGATTTTACATAATTATGATTTTAGAGAGTTTTAGCAAAAGATATCAATAGATCACGGTGGTGCGTATGGCATCAATATTTATGACAATTAATCTTTCAATATGTCTTATGTGTTTTTTTTAAATTTAGATTAAGTATCTCATAGCAAATTCAGAATTTTATCCACTTGTTGGTAAAGGCTAAAAATCTAATAACCGGATTTAATTTGAAATATCTTATAACAAATTTAGAGTTTGATTCAAATGGATAATATAAGATATTTAGAAGTAATGAATATAAGAATAAAAGATGGGTCATCAAAATAGAATATGATTTGGAATTTTGATCAATTTGATTTTATAAACATATTGATCTTGTAAGGGATAAGATCATATTTTCAAAATTGTATAGGATGACCATGACATGATAGTTCAAAAGAAATGAGAAAAATAAGAAAAATTAAGAGACATGAAAGCATATCATGAAGTAGAACTTTGTATATTTCATTTTGAAAGGATTCTACTTCATGCAATTGATGATACCTAATGGATAAGAGATTTAGGTATCCAAAGAGGACCATGAGTGATGGTTCCTTTGGGTACCCAAATGCATTGTGATGATTTTTGTGAAGACAAAGATGAATGAGTCCTTTCATGTGAAGTGAATGTTTCATTTTTAATTTTAGGCCTCCATTCAAACCTTGGTTTAATGTTATTCTTATTCATCAAATTTCCATTGAGATTATCTTTATATAGATGATTATGATGATTATTAAAAGTGTTGTTCATAGGAAATTTGTGAGCATTTAATTTTATGTTGGGAGAAGATTGATGTTGTAAATGATAGTAATGATTGTATTTTGGAATTTCATTTTCAATCTTTTGAGGTTTGTTATTTCTATTGCTTGGCTTGTTCAACTTATAAGAAATCATATTCAGCTTGCTTTTGGATTTTGCATTATTTTGAGATTGTATGTTTTGAGAGTTTTTCTTTATGATTTCCTTAAGCAAGTTGATTTTAGTTTTTAATTCATTATTTTTAATCATTAAATTATGTCTAGCTTTATTATAAGCGATTGTGCTATTTTTAAGAATGGAAACAATTGAATCAATATGATCTTGATAGTTGTTTCTATATTCATCAAATGTTTCATCCATCTCTTTAATTTCAATTTTATATTCTTTACACTTAGCACAATCATTTATCAAAGATGAATTTTCTAAACATAATTTTTCATTTTGTTCTTTTACTAAAATAAAATCCTTTTCAAGTTTCTTGTGCTTTTCTTTTAATTCATTATATTCTACATAAGTTGTGGTGTTTTCTACTAAGGAGCAATGTGTAGAACTAGATAAATTTGATTCTTCATTAATTTTTACCTTTAAATTTTTATTTTCTAAGCGCAAAATGTTTATTAGCATTTTTTAATTTCTTAATTTTGCGCTTAGTATTTTGTAGCAATTGTAAAGTAGAAATGGAAGTACAAGCGATGAAGTTTGATTTCCTTACATTGCTTTTGGATGAGGGAGGATTTGAACATAATGTTCCTTTGTCTTCTTCTTGACACTCCTCTTCCAAAGGTAAGATTGCTTCATCTCTTTCTTTTGATGTGTGCTCCATTGATTGGTCATAAGGAGGGCATTCTTGAAGAGTTGTGCATGCTTGCGTATTCTCCGATTCTTGCGATTGTTCCATACCTGTAGAATCATAAATTTCTTCAAGAAAATGCCATACTTTATATGCACTTGAAAAATAATATATTAATTTGAAAATTTCATTTGATAGACCGCAAAATAAATAGTGTTTAGCTTTTGCATTTAATTGAAGTTCTTTTTTATTTGATTCATTTGTGGGTCTTGCTATTGCTAAATTCCAAACTTCGATGTCTAAAGTTTTAATAAATTTTTCAATTAAGATTTTCCATCCTTTATAATTTGTCCCTTCAAATAAAGGTGGTGCAAGTGATTTTTCCTCTTCACAAAAATTTTCCCCACTAGTTGAAGCGAGATCATGAGACGCCATTATTCCCGTTTGTTAAGCCGATTGGAATAAAACCTAGCTCTGATACCACTTGTTGGATTGGTTGGCGCCCTTAGAGTGGGGGTGAATAAGGGTTTTCAAAAACTTTAGATTATATTTAGAAAAACTTCGGAATATTGCAAGATTAATAAAGAGACATCAAGTAAAACAATAATAAAGAGATATGCTTTATTAATATCAAATAATGTCTTACAAAACTTGATTTCTATGACGCTAGAAATCGGAGGCGACTAATAAAAATTCTTTTTCATTTTCTATACCGACTCGTATCCCCACGAACCGGTTGGCTTTAGCCGATCTCTCCCCAGATACGGCCTCAAGCCGCTCTAGCCGATCTATCCCCAGAAAGGCCTCGAGCACCCCCTAGACCTAACCTAGATCTAGTCGCCAACATGAGGCGAATTTCAGCCCTAAGTCCTACCCCAGACCTAGTCGCCAACACGAGGCGATTTCACTACCGTTTACAGAAAAAGATATGAAATGAAAAGACAATAATATAAAAACTCCCTCTATGTGGATCTCTTGGAGAAGTGGACGAAGGCCCGCAGAGTATGATCGTAGTCGATGCAGCCTTTCATCACGATGATGATGCGTGTTGAAATCTTCTCCACGGATCTCCTTAAGGCTTTATGGAATTGTGGGAGTATCGCTCTGAATCTTCCTCTCTCTGCTATGGCACGAAGCTCTGGAGTTTGGGATTGGAGGAGGATGAAGAATTCGGAGCCAAAGCATCCAATTTATAGCCTTTACGCTACCGCCGGCGCTAGCCCAGATTAGGAAATGTTTTGCGCGGCAGGATCTTCAATCCGTGGCAACATATTTCTCCATGCCTCTTGTGCGCCATGCTACCGCCAGCGCTAGTAGCTAACGCCGGGCGCTAGCTCCTTCTAAAAACGATGCTGGAATTGCGCAGATCAACGCTAGCGCCGGGCGCTATCGCTACCGCCGGCGCTAGTGAGCCTCTTCGAATTTTGGCCTCAATTTTGGGGGCAGACATCATGTGTACTCCTTGAGTCATGTGGACCTAGTAAACCTGCACACTTGAACACACAAGATCAAATACACATAGGATTTGTTATTCTCAAACCTAGGAGATGTGGAAGACCGTGTTCCAACAGGCCACTGGCCGTGCGCCAATGATCGTGCACTATTTTTGCAGTCTGGACTCTGCTACAGGTTGTTCTCGCACGGGCAAAGGCATTTCTTTGCGCACGACCTCTGGTCGTGCGCCACAGCTCGTGCGCTATTTTGGCATACTCAACTTTGCTACAGGTTATTCTCGCACGATCAGTGACATTTCTTTGCGCACGACCACTGGTCGTGCGCCACTGGTCGTGCGCCCGGATTATTCTGCTCCGTATTTAAATGCAGGTTCTGCAATTTTAGGGCAGACCCTGACATTTTGCCGCCAGTTCCTCCCCTGCACTTGCGCCGTTTTTTCTCTCCATCCACCCCCTTCCATATCCTTCCATTGGGAAGATTCCTTCGGTGAATCCAAGCTAAATTGAAGGTTCCGGAAGACTTCCTGGCCATCCATGACAAGTACATCAAAGTGTTGGGCATTTTCCACTTGGGAAGGAAGAAGACACCGCTGCAAGCTGAAGAAGATGGACAAAGGTCAGAGGTAGTGACAGCCTCGAGACCCCAGAAGCAACCAAGGACTGAGCATGGAGACGGCTTGACAACCCTCCATTCCGACCATGATCCACGGCGAGACTTCAATTCTATCGGTTTTTTGTACCCTTCTTCCATTTGTGAAATGTACTTCTAAATGCTTGTAATGAACTAGGATCACTATTATTTGTCTATGAATGAAGGTTTTCCTTATTATTATCTTCCTTGAGATTGTTATGTTGTGAATGCGCCTCGCCTCCACTCACATACACCCTCACACGCACTTGTTAATCCACTCTAGCAAAAGCTAGAGGTGAGACCCCGAAGAGGTGCCTGCGACCCTCATTTCCTCTCTTGAGATTACTCCATCCACTTGTCTACCGTCCATCCGCTCACCGAAGCATGAAATCGCAGCCTGAATCATCTCGCCAAGCGAAGCGGTTCTTTCGAACCGCATTTTAATTTTATTATCGTTAAGGAAGGAAACCAAAATCCAAGCCCTTTATTTTCATCCACTTGTCGTAGCAATCTTCTCATGACACGATCATTTCACCCACTCTGCATTCCTTGAGAGAACGATACTCGGGGATCATATTCACAATTTTATTACTTGACAATGACCGATACACTGTCGTTCAGACCGCATTCTGCTCTCGCTTTTAGCAGTGTAGAATCTTCGCGTCAGTATGACATGGCTCACCTGGAACCATGCTCAGATAGACTGCCAAGTAAGGAAGGTCGTACTAAGATACAACACCACCTACGCGACCTTCAAAGGTATAACCCCGGTCTCCCGTTATTTACTTTCATCTATTAAGGCCGCCAAGGACCACCTACATGGAGACGAAGTATATCAGGTGCTGTTCGAGGCAATCGAGGCGAAGGATTCCGTGACCAGTATCCCGGTAGTGCAGGATTTTTCCGACGTATTTACAGAGAAGCTACCCGGGCTGCCACTGCACCGCAAAAAGGATTTTCAGATCCAGCTGGTGTCGGGGGCTAAGCCAATATCTAGAGCTCCTTATCGGATGGCCCCGAAGGAGCTAATGGAGTTTCGGAGCCAGATGCAGGAGCTGGTGGAAGCAGGGTTCGTTAGACCGAGTTCCTCATCTTGGGGAGCTCCGGTGCTATTTATGAAGAAGAAGGATGGGTCGTTCAGACTCTGCATTGATTATAGAGCCCTGAACAGGCTGACGATGCGGAACACATACCCATTACTGAGGATAGATGATCTGTTTGACCAACTGGAGGGAGCTCACTAGTTCTCGAAGCTGGATTTGAGGTCGGGGTACTACCAGCTACGGATTCAGGAGGAGGACATCCTGAAGACCGCATTCAGTAGTAGATATGGGCTCTACGAGTTAACTGTGATGCCTTTTGGGATCACGAATGCACCAACGACATTTATGAGTCTGATGAACCAGGTGTTCGAGACATATCTCAACATCTTTGTCATCGTGTTCATCGACGACATTCTCATCTACTCGAGGACGGAAGAGGAGCATGCATAACATCTGGGACTGACATTGGAGAAACTTCGAGAGCACAACCTCTACACGAAGTTCAACGAGTGTCAGTTCTGGCTGAAGGAGGTGGCCTTCCTGGGTCACAGTATTAGCGGAGCTAGACGAGCAGAGGATCCAGCAAAGATCCAGGCAGTACGAGATTGTCCACCGCTGAAGAAGACCACCGACGTGTGGAGTTTCCTGGGACTTGTCGGCTATTACCGAAAGTTTGTGCAGGAATTTTCTCAGATTGCCCTCCCTCTCACATCCTTGACGAAGATGGATACCGCGTTCATTTGGGCTCCGTAGTGCGATGCGGCCTTCCAGGAGCTAAAGGGTTGGCTTGCGATGGCCCCCATCCTTGCCCTTCTGTTAGGAATATTACCCTCAATGTTCCCTTGGTTTGAAGAAGCCTCACACTCAATGCTAAGTACAAGTTGTATTTGATAAACCCTATTTCATCTCATGACCATGCAGGGTTAGGTCATAGCAAGTTATGAAGTAAGTTTAGTAGGTTTACTGCCAAAACCGCTTAGACAAGCTCTCAGTCTCAGCTGAACCGCTGAGACAAGGCCAGGAGCCGCTGAGAAGGTGTCTGGGCCAGCTGTGCTACAGATAGAAGAAAACCGCTGAGAGAACTGTCTGTCTCAGGGGATCCGCTGGGACGGGACAGAAGAAGTCGCTGAGACTGGAAGCTGTCTCCGCCCAATCGCTGAGACAGATTCAAAAGGACTGGCGGGTTTTGCTTTTGGCGGAAGCTGCAGAAAAGCAAGAAATGGTATTCTAATCTCATCCATGCTGTGTCATAGGACATCTGATAGCCGTTGAAGATCAATGGAGTATAAAAGAATAAATTAGGGCTTTGTAAAAGCACTCTCTCACTCACTGAAGAAGAACAAATTACTGTTCCATTGACGGCAGCCAAGAAAGCATTCATTTCCTGCTTCCTGAAGCTGCAAGGAGATAGAGAAGATTGTTACTCTTGATCAACTCAAGATAGAGCAAGTTGATCCTCATCCATTATCTGAAGGAAAGGATCAGAAGAATTAGTGTTGAGGCCATTTCACTCCTCCCAGCTTCAATTCAAGACTGCAATAATAATTGTACAACAACAGAAGACCAAGGCTTGACCTCTTTTATCTTCTGATTGTAATAATCTATTATAACTTATGTAGGAACTTAACAGTTCTGAGATTGTATGGCACCTTTGCCTGAGGGTGTAGGGTTGTTTGGCCTGAGTTATAGAGCTGAGAGGTTAGCTTGAGTGTAGGATCTTTGGGAGATCTGAGGTAGGTATGTTGAGCCTGAGGTAGTGCTATTGAGCCTGAGGTAGGGTTTGGGAAAACCTGAGAGATCCTGAGGGATCTGTGTTGTAAGCTCTTGGAGATGAGTTTGGAGGTGTTGGCCTTATCTAACTCATTGCTAGAAATATGAAGGGGGAAAGAGGACTGTTGGAACAACCCTATTACTGATTTGGGCTAGGATTACTATGTGTTGACTAGGATCAAGTTGACCCCCATTGTATAGTCTAAGGGTCATAGTTTTAGGCTGATAAGATAGCTAGAACTTAGAATTCCTCTAAGTTTCTGCGTTCGACGAACTCAATACTGGGTTCGACGAACTTCTCTCTGCGTTCGACGAACAGCCTTCTCTCTGCGTTCGACGAATGACGTGCTCCAGTCTCAGCATCTCAGCGGTCGATGATCTTCAGTTCTCAGCGGCTCAGTGGCTTAGAGGTCGACGAATTCTTCAGTTCGACGAACTCTATACTGAGATCGATGAACTCCAGTCTGTGTTCGACAAATCTTTATCAGATATTCAGTTCGACGAACTCTTCCTTCAGGTCGACGAAATATTATCTCAGCTTGAAGAATTTTCTCTCAGATTGTTCAGATCAGTCATGCTATTTCTCTGAACTCAGTTCATCTATCAGATTCAGTTCTATTCTTCATTTGGAGTTATTTTTCCAGATAAGACAAGTTCTATCCTTCCTTTAATTTTATTCTCTTTCCAATTCCTTCTCTCGAGATAAAATAGCCGTTTGGCTTGTTGGAAAAAGATATCATTAATTATTGAAAAGGAAAGGAATTAATTTTTGGCTGAATCAGTGGAAGTTCCAAGAAAAGATTTATTACAGATTATTCTATTCCTATTCAGAGAGATTTTGAAATTGAAATCAGTCGTCTTCTAAAAAGAAAAGAGAATACCAAGACAGATATTAACATACACAATGATAGAAAATATCAGTGGTTCAGTCTAGAAAAAATATTCAGAAAGGAAAAAGAAAAGTTCATCTTCCTCAAGCAGCATCTCATTCTCTGAGAACATCTTCAAGATCACTCTCTCAGTCTTTCTGCTGCAAGTTTCATATCTTCTATAGAGCAACAATAATATGAGGAACATCTGTCTCTCAGATTCACCAGCTTATCAAGGAAGATATTTGCATTCAAGAGAAAGCTCCATCCTCAAGCTGTAAAGAATTTCAATTAGACAGGGGGAGCTTTACACCATCATCCACTAGAGTCTTCTCTCAGATTGTTGACAGAGAAGAACTTCTTAACCTCTCTTATTCCATCTTGTACAGGGTTCTTACTCCCTTCAAAAGTAAACCTCTTGGCGACAGGGCACCTGAACAAAAACCCGTGGTTTGGTTAGAGTACCTGATCAAAAGCTCTTTGGTGTGTGGACACCTGATCAAAATTTCCTTGGTCCTAGGGCACCTGATCAAAAACCTAGTGGATCCTACCAAGTGTTGTAGAAGAGTAGACGTACCCAGATTTATTGGGGAACTACTATAAATTCCTTGTGTCTCTGTGCCTGTGAATTTATGTGTTTTGTTGCTTGCTGATTTGTTTTTATTTAGCTTTTATAAATCACTCAATATACACATATATATATATATATCACTAATTTAATTCCGCTATAAAATTAAGGGAAAAAGTTTTAATACTCTATTCACCCCCCCTCTAGAGTAATATTAAGATCTAAACTCTCCTTCAATTGGTATCAAAGCAAGGTTGATTATATTAATCACCTTCAATTGATATTCAATTGCACTTTCAATTGGTATCAGAGGGTAGTTGATTTTTACAGGTTAACACCTGAATCAGAAAGATCAATTAGATCTTAATTTATTTTAGGGTTTTCTTTTTCTTAAAAACTCATGGCATAATAACAAAGAATATTCTAGCACAAGACCTCCTATGTGCAATCTCAGTAAGTTTGCACTATGGAAGGCAAGGATTAGGTTGTACATGAATTCTATTGATGAGGAAATTTTCAATGTGATTTTGACAGGACCTCCAACACCAACAGCAACAACAAGTGCTGAAGCACCAGTAAACAACAATGCTATTCCACCACCTGAGTGGACAGATGCACAGAAAAAGCAAAGAAGTGCAGATGCAAAAGCAATGAACATTCTAGCACAAACAATGTCTGATGACATTTTTCAGAAAGTGGTGGAATGTACTTCTGCAAGAGAAATATGGATCTCACTCAACAACATGGTTGAAGGATCAGCTGATGAAAGAAAGGACAAAAGATCCCACCTCATTTCTCAATATGAGAATTTCAAAAAGGGAGAATCTGAAATGTAGCTGATATGTACAATAGGCTCAGTCTCATAATCAATGAGCTGAAGACTTTGGATAAAGTGATCTCTATCACTGAGATAAATGATAAGATCCTAATGTGCTTCCCCAGCACATGGGACTCTAGAATCTGGCCAATCAAGGAAGCCAGAAGCCTCAATGAGATCTCAACTGAGAGCTTGTTAGGCAAACTAAAATCCTATGAGCAGCTTATCAAAACAAGAGAAGCTGAACAATCTACTTCAACTCCAGCATCCAAGAAGGAGAGAAGCATAGCTTTTCAAGCTGAAGAAGAAGAAAAGGCTCCAAGAGATGAGGAGTTCATGAGCCTTCTAGCCAAAAGGTTCTACAAGATGGCCAAGAAGGATTTCAGAAAGAAGGACTCCAGATCAAGGGAAAAGCCAAGGTATGATAAGTCAAATCCTAAAGAAATTATTTGTTATGGTTGCAGGAAACCTGGACATATTCTGCCAGAATGTCCAGAGAATCAAAAGAAAGAAAAGAGAAAAGAGAAAGAAGACAAGAAGCACTCCAGCAAGTCTTCCTCCCACAAGCACAAACACAAGGGAAGAGGATTTGTAGCAGAAACTTGGAGTGAAACTGAATCAGAATCTTCATCAAGTTCTTCTGATGATGAAGAAGAATCAAAAGAAAAGGACCAGTGCTTAATGGCCATATATGACTCAAGCTATGAGTCTGATCTTGCATCTTCATCCAGTTCCAGTGATGATGAAGATAATGAAGAAAAAAAGAATTTCTGCATGATGGCTATCAATGCCTCAGCAAGCAACTCAGATGAAGAAGAATCAGAAGCAGACAATGATACTGATCAGGTAATATCTAATTTTGATTTCAATTCAGTTGAATTCAAAGATGAATTCAAAGTTCTTTGCTTAGACTTAATAAAATCTGAGATGGAAATAATCTCTCTCAGAAATAAGCTAGCTGAAATGAATAAATTAAGTGAAGAGAATGCTAATCTTAAGAAAGACTTGGCTGCCTCTAGAGAACAAATCATTCTCATTGAGAATAAACTTTCTGAGGTCAAGAAATTTGAAGAATCCCTAAATGGGAGAAGCATCAAACTGATGGACATTACAAGCACAGTAAATGCCAGATTAAGTGGCAAACTAGGCTTGGGTGCATCATCAAGTGAGCCACCACTAATTAAGAAGAACATACTCTCTACACCTATAAAATTCATCTATGCTAAAAGCAAAGAGGTTGTAGATGAAAATAAAAACATTTTAAGCAAGTCTGTAAAGAATAAGGGAATTCAGCAGAATTCGTCGAACAGAGCTCGACGAAATCAGACAAATTCATCGAACGGAGATCGACGAACTCTGAAGACAGATTTCCTGTATAGTCATTATTCTAACGATGTTCGACGAAAGCACATCAATTCGTCGAACGACGATCGACGAACTCAGCCTAGATCGTGGAATAGAAGATATACAGAAAATTTAAAGAATTCTTTTTCTTCACATACTTACAATCCTTTCACTGAATGGATAATTCCTCCAAGGAGATATCATCCAAAAGGTTATAAGGACCAGCCTAAAATGTCTTTTATTTCAGAGTTTTGTGGTAATTCAAAAGGACCCAAGGTAGTCTGGGTCAAAAATAACTAGTTTATTTTTTCTATTGTGCAGGTACACAGCTATTCAAGCAAGAATGAACAATGGTATTTGGATAGTGGATGTTCAAAGCACATGACAGGAAATAAGGCCAAACTGAACAACTACAAGGCAAAGCTTGGACCCAAGGTGATCTTTGGAGACTCCAACTATGGACAAACCAAAAGCTATGGTCAAATCAAAGTTGGAGCAGTGACCTTCAAGGAAGTAGCCTATGTCAAGGGTCTGAAGCACAACCTCATCAGCCTAAGCCAGTTATGTGATGAAGGTTATCAGGTAACTTTCAATCATTCCTTATGTCTTATTACCAATAACAAAAACATTAATGTGTTATCTGGTATTAGACATGGAAATATCTATTTAGTCAACTTTGACTCTGCCAATTCTGACATTTGCTTATTTAATTTTATAAGTAAAACTAATGAATTATGGCATAAAAGGCTTGGACACATTAACCTTAGAACAATATCTAAGCTTTTTAAGGACAATCTTGTTAGAGGACTCCCATCTGGTTCATACAAGAAGGAAGGACTCTGTAGGGCTTGTCAGTTAGGTAAGCAAACTAGAAGTAGTTTTAAGTCTTTATCCAAGAGTGATTCACCCAGGATTTTGTATTTACTGCATTTGGACCTTTTTGGACCTACTGCTATACAAAGCTTAGGAGGGAAGCATTACTCTTTAGTGATTGTAAATGACTTCTCAAGATTCACTTGGGTGTTCTTTCTTAGGAACAAGTCTGACACCTTCAGTGTTCTGACAGACTTTCTCAGGTCCATTAAGATTGAGTACTCTACTGTAGTTGCATTGATCAGAAGTGATCATGGAACTGAGTTTGAGTCTCTTCTGATGAGAGAATTCTGTGGAAAAGAAGGGATCAGGCAGTGTTTCTCTGCTCCTAGAACTCCTCAACAAAATGGGGTAGCAGAAAGGAAAAATAGAACCCTTATTGAATCAGCAACTACATTAATTGCTGATGCAAACTTGCCACTCTCTTTTGGGGCAGAGGTAGTGAGCACAACTAATTGTGTATTGAACATAAGCCTTATACATAAGCTTAAGGGCAAGACTCCCTATGAATTACTTAAGAATAAAAGGCCTAAGGTTAACTATTTTAAGATATTTGGATGTAAATGATATGTGCATAACAATGATAAGAAGTATCTCAGGAAGTTTGAAGCAAAATCTGCTGAAGGCATTTTCCTTGGATATTCTCTTTCTAGTAAGGCATATAGAGTTTACAACAAATCCACTCTTAAGATAGAAGAGTCCATGCATGTATCCTTTGATGAGACTAACATGTTAATTGAGGCCAAGAACATTTTGCAGGTACCAGCTCTATGTGAAGAGCTCAATGGACTAGATCTACAGAAAGAAGAATCTTTACTTCAATCAACACAAAATCTTGAAGACAGTGAAGAAGAAGATCATCCAGATCTTGCTGATAGCTCAAATCAAGTAACAGCTGAACAAATTCCCCAAGTGGATATCATTGTTGAACTAACTCCAACTGTTGACCACATCACAGTTAGAGATCATCCAATATCACAAGTGATTGGTTATAGTTCAGCAAGTGTTCAAACAAGGCATCAACTACATCAAAATCAGATGCATACTTGTTTCCTATCACAAGTTGAACCTCAAACCATAAAAGATGCAGAACAAGATCCAAACTGGATTCTTGCAATGCAAGAGGAGCTCAACCAATTTGAAAGGAACAAGGTTTGGGATTTGGTTCCAAGACCAAAAGGCCATCCAGTTATTGGCACCAAATGGGTCTTTAGGAACAAGCTTGATGATCAAGGCAATACAGTCAGAAATAAAGCAAGATTGGTAGCTCAAGGATATTCACAGGAAGAAGGCATAGATTATGATCAAACTTTTGCTCCTGTTGCAAGACTTGAAGCTATAAGGATCTTTCTGGCCTTTGCTGCATTCAAGAAATTCAAGGTATATCAAATGGATGTGAAGAGTGCATTTCTCAATGGAGACATTAAAGAAGTCTATGTGGAACAACCACCAGGTTTCATCTCTCCAACTCACTCCTCTTATGTATTTAAGCTTAATAAAGCTCTCTATGGTCTCAAACAAGCTCCTAGAGCATGGTATGAGACCGTAGCCAATTTCCTTTTGGAAAACAAGTTCTGTAGAGGCATAGTTGATAAAACCCTATTTTTCAGGATACATAAAAATCAAACTCTACTAGTTCAAATATATGTAGATTATATTATTTTTGGCTCTACTGATTCAAATTTATGCAGATACAGTTTTCAGTGCAGATACAGTTTTGTTTGAAGAAATTGCAGTTCAGACAGATTCAGAAATGACAGATGCAGTTCTTCCAGCATTAGAAGAAATAAATAATATCTCTATTAATTCATCTATAGATATTACTTATTTGCTTTCCAAGTTCAGTACAGTTTTCAGTGGTTTGTCAGAGCTTCATGGTTACTCAAAGGCAATTATTCCTTATTCTGCCCCTATTGATAAAGTCATATTGAAAGAAATTATCAAGAGTTTTGCAGTTCCAGCTCCTCCAGTTCCAGTTCCAGTTCACGTTCCAGTTCTTGAAGAAAGTCCAGCTCTTCCACTTCCAGTTTCAGTTGAAAGTCCAGCTCCTCCAGCTCCAGTTAATACAGAGAAAGACATTTCGGAAACCCTGAAATTGATTGATGCTCTTTATGATAATCCTCCATCATCTGATGATAGTGATAATGATGATAATGATTCTGATGATTCTGATGATAGATCATCAAATAAAAGAAAAGCCAAGCATATGTCAAAGGCTGCTCCTAAGCCTCCTAACCCAAACAATGACATTCCCTACTATATTTTGCACAATATTACTCTCACGAAGGATTCTCCTGCTTGGATGAAGATCTCAAGGAATGAAGCAAACAGAAGAAAGAAAATGAAGAAGACTGGTTACTACTCAGACAAACCTGTCAAGTATAATCCTCCTCCTCCTCCTCCTCCTCCAGCAGCAGGTGCAGCTGGATCAGCTAAGTTCTCTTCTTCCTCCCAAAGATACTCCTCTCAGCAATCCAAGAGACCAGCTAGTTCTAGTGGTTCTCAAAGTTCTAGGTCTTCAAGACCTCCCTCAGGCTCCTCAAGACCAATATCTTCAGAATACAAGCTTCATATCTCTGATGGATCTTCTCACAGAATAAAAAATCCTCAAGATCTTTGTTATGATCAAGACGACATTTCTGAGTATAGCCCTTCTTCTCTCAATCAAGAAGAATAAAGGATAGCTCAAATGGCAAGATTTAAAGAATCCATTGCAGTTGCTCAAATCAATAAAGCTAAAGCAGAAGGTAAAGATTACTCCAAGTTCTCAACTATGTCAGAATTCAGAAAGAAAGAATTTGAAAAATACAAATCCAGAAATGTATTCAATGCTGAAGAATACTTAGCAAAGCACCCAAAAGCTGTGGTTCCTCATACCAAACCTCAAACCATTCTGGGAGCCCAGGATCTCTATATGAGTAAGAAAGAGTCAGAAAACCCAAACAGACAAATCATTTTCAAACCTCCATCTACAAAGAAGTAAATGGTTTTAATCTATTTGGTTTTGTTGTTATTTCTGTTTTATTATAATGTTGTTAAACTCAGAGCACTACTTGTTTTATCTGCTGAAATGGTTTTTCATTCTGTCAGATATATTTATGCTCTGCTGCTTTTCTGTTATTTATTATTTGAAATTTGTCAAATAGTATCCTAACCCCAATAGGGGGAGATTGTTGGAACAACCCTATTACTGATTTGGGCTAGGATTACTATGTGTTGACTAGGATCAAGTTGACCCCCATTGTATAGTCTAAGGGTCATAGTTGTAGGATGATAAGATAGCTAGAACTTAGAATTCCTCTAAGTTTCTGCGTTCGACGAACTCAATACTGGGTTCGACGAACTTCTCTCTGCGTTCGACGAACGGCCTTCTCTCTGCGTTCGACGAACGACGTGCTCCAGTCTCAGCGTCTCAGCGGTCGACGATCTTTAGTTCTCAGCGGCTCAGCGGCTCAGAGGTCAACAAATTCTTCAGTTCGACAAACTCTATACTGAGATCGACGAACTCCAGTCTGTGTTCGACGAATCTTTATCAAATGTTCAGTTCGACGAACTCTTCCTTCAGGTCGATGAAATATTATCTCAGCTCGACGAATTTTCTCTCAGATTGTTCAGATCAGTCATGCTATTTCTCTGAACTCAGTTCATCTATCAGATTCAGTTCTATTCTTCATTTGGAGTTATTTTTCCAGATAAGACAAGTTCTATCCTTCCTTTAATTTTATTCTCTTTCCAATTCCTTCTCTCGAGATAAAATGGTCATTTGGCTTGTTGGAAAAAGATATCATTAATTATTGAAAAGGAAAGGAATTAAGTTTTGGCTGAATCAGTGGAAGTTCCAAGAAAAGATTTATTGCAGATTATTCTATTACTATTCAGAGAGATTTTGAAATTGAAATCAGTCATCTTCTAAAAAGAAAAGAGAATACCAAGACAATTATAGACATACACAGAGATAGAAAATATCAGTGCTTCAGTCTAGAAAAAATATTCAGAAAGGAAAAAGAAAAGTTCATCTTCCTCAAGCAGCATCTCATTCTCTGAGAACATCTTCAAGATCACTCTCTCAGTCTTTCTGCTGCAAGTTTCATATCTTCTATAGAGCAACAATAATCTGAGGAACATCTGTCTCTCAAATTCACCAGCTTATCAAGGAAGATATTTGCATTCAAGAGAAAGCTCCATCCTCAAGCTGTCAAGAATTTCAATTAGACAGGGGGAGCTTTACACCATCATCCACTAGAGTCTTCTCTCAGATTGTTGACAGAGAAGAACTTCTTATCCTCTCTTATTCCATCTTGTACAGGGTTCTTACTCCCTTCAAAAGTAAACCTCTTGGTGACAGGGCACCTGAACAAAAACCTGTGGTTTGGTTAGAGTACCTGATCAAAAGCTGTTTGGTGTGTGGACACCTGATCAAAAATCCATTGGTGCTAGGGCACCTGATCAAAAACCTAGTGGATCCTACCATAGAAGAGTAGACGTACCCAGATTTATTGGGGAACTACTATAAAATCCTTGTGTCTCTATGCTTGTGAATTTCTGTGTTTTGTTGCTGTGCTGATTTGTTTTTATTTAGCTTTTATAAATTACTCAATATACACATATATATCACTAATTTAATTATGCTATAAAATTAAGGGAAAAAGTTTTAATACTCTATCCACCCCCCCTCTAGAGTAATATTAAGATCTAAACTCTCCTTCAATTGGTATCAAAGTAAGGTAGATTATATTAATCACCTTCAACTGATATTCAATTGCACTTTCAAGGATTACTCAAAACACACTGTCTTGAGGAACCTCTATAAACCATTGTGTGTTTTCTGTGTGCTTGATATATAACTAACATGAAATCAGAAAACAACTAGGTTAAAGCCTAAAACTAAAAGAGACCTATTCACCCCCCTCTAAGTGACTAAGACTAGATCCTAACAAACTATTAAGTGATATCAGAGGTAGGTTGGTCAAGAAGGACATAAATGTCTGACCAGATACTATAAAGGAGTAGTCTTATCTCAATCCAATGGCCTCCACTAGATTGCAGAAGGAGATGAGATCCATGAAGTTGCCCATATGCAACAAAGAAAACTTGGCATATGGAAGCAAAGGGTTAGATTGTTTATGGAAGCATCAGACCCAAGGATTTACATCACAGTAAAACAAGGGCCTATCACTTTTCAAACTGCCTCCACCATTGATCCAACTAGGAGAGTGGCCAAGGCTTTCAATGACTTGACCTAGGATGAACTTGCATTATTCACTATGGACAAAAGAGCCCAAAACATAATTATTAATGCAATAGACGACTCTATATTTCAAAACTTAGTGCACTGCACAAATGCCAAGGAAATATGGGATACACTAGTGGTGTATATGGAAGGGACAACTGAGGTGAGGGATGATAGAAAATCACTCCTCAACCAAGAATATGAAGCTTTCAGGCAGCTGAGCCAGTAAAGCATTTCTTTTGCTATGAAAGATTCTTTAGGATAGTCAATGAACTAAGAACCTATGAAAGAGTGTTCAGTGACTATGAGCTTAATGATAAGTTCCTTAGATCTCTAACTAAAGACTGGTACACAAAAATTTGTGCCATCGGGGAAGTGGCCAAGCTTGGTGAGACTCCTACCCATACACTATTTTGGAAGCTGCTCTCTTATGAGATGCAGTTATCTGTAAGAAAGGAAGAGGACACTTCAACAAGGGCTCATGCAAGGGAGAGATCCATGGCTCTCAAGGCTGACAGCTCCAAGAAGAGTAAGGCCAGGATGGCGACTCCTCAAAGAAGGAGTGCTGAATCAGATAAGTCTGAGAACATCACTTCAGACAACTCTTCATCTGATGAGAAGTTTGCTGCCTTCTCAAGGAAGTTCAAGAAGATGATGAGGAGGAAGAAGTGGAATAACAAGCCCTCCTCCTCCTCACACTCCAAGAAAGACCACAACAGATCTGAAAGGCAGCACCCAAAGGGTGACAGGTATGATTCTAAATCTAGTAAACATGTTTCAAATAACATCATTTTCTATTGTTGCAGCAAGCCTGGACATGTCATAGCTGGCTGTCCTGTCAAAAGGAAGGAAAAGGGTGATAAGAAACATCACCACCATAAGGATAGGAAGGGGGAAAAATCCTTCCTAGCAAAGAAAGGAAAGAGCTGGAGTGAATCTGATTCCTCATCTTCAGATTCATATGTTGAAGAAGAAGCCTTCATTGGGCTGTTTGCAACAGATAAAGATGATGACTGTCCTGTTGCCGAAATTGGAATCTGGGCACCTCTATCACATTCAGACAGTGACATAGAGGAGGATGAAGAGGACAAAGTTCAGCTATGCCTCATGGCCATCACTGATGAGGAGGACAGTCAGAACAACTCTGATAATGAACAGGTATTGATTCACTCCATCTCCTCTTCTGATTATGAGACAAGCCCAGAATCTGAAGCACCTTCATCAATTGGTGGAAGTGATTCAGAATCTGAGGAAGATGTCAATCAATTGATTGACAAATATGGTGCTCTCTTAGAAGCTCTGAAAAAGAGCAAGAAGTTGGCCAAGAGGCAAGCCCAAGAAATTGCTTCCCTTAAGATGGATAAGAAAGAGTGCACTGAGTCACCCTCCATGGTGGCTCAGATGAGTAGACAAATAAGCCATCTAAAGGGAATAACAATTGCGCACTTAAGCACCATATCCCAAAAGAACAAGGTCATCAAGGACCTTGAGGAGAAGCTTGTGAAAGAAAAGGACCTAGTGGCTCAATTCTCCAAGCCCAAATCTGTGCTTCTATTATTGACACCTTTTCCTCTCAAACCAATAAGAGAGGACTAGGGTTCAATAAAATGGAAGTAAAAGAAGGGAGTGGAGAAAAGAGCAAGGACAAGGCTAAGCCTCATACCTCCTTTCATAAGGTGTTGCTTCCTTCTAACAGGTATGATCATGACAACATTTATGGTCACTGGAAGAATGGAAGCTCATATAGGAAGGAAAACACTCCTAGCCATAGTGGAAGAAAAGGCATGGGAATGAGTGTCATGAAGGCTCCCCATGAAGAAATTCAAATGGCCTAACCTGGACCATTTGTATTTGGTACTTTAGCCCCATCATTCAAAAGTTTGGAAGCTAGCTCTTCCAAGTGTTGTCCAACAAAGAACATGGCTGCTGCCAAACCTATAGACAAGTCCTATTGCTCAGTGTCTGATGCCATCCAATCTTGCCTGGCCCCAAATTCAAAGCAAGCTAATGCCATAAAGACAAAGAGTGCCAAGACAATACAGAGGTTAACATTCAGTCAGATCATTGCTGAAAGAAACATGAAAAGTGATGCTGTCACCCCTCCTGAACATAAGCACAGTGATGCTCTCTCCTCAAGAAATGTTTAGAAAAGGAGATACAATATTCATGAATGTTGGTACTGTGGTAAGGTGGGACACTTTGTCATAGATTGTTGGCACATTCCCAATGTGCCAAGTGCAAAGAAGAGTCTTCCTGCAAAGGTGCAGCTGGAGTGAGGTCATTTTATCATGCTAACAATGACCTAGGACCCAAAATTATTTGGGCTCCAAGGGTAACTAAACTCCTTCTTGCAGGTTAGTTCAAGTACCAGCCTCAACCAAATATGGTACTTGGACAGTGGGTGCTCAAGGCACATGACAGGAACCAGAAATCTTCTACAGGAATACAAAGCTGTGAAGAATGGACTTAAAAGTCATCTTTGGTGGATCTGAAAGGGGAATCACCAAAGGATATGCTATGATCTCCAATGACATAGTTTCAATCACAAGGGCAGCTTATATTGAAGGGTTGCAACACAACCTAGTAAGCATAAGTCAACTATGTGATTTAGGATATGTCATTGAATTCCACAATGACAAGTGCTTGATCAAAAAGTATAATGACTTATAGACCATTCTCTCAGGCACTAGGAGTGGGAATGTTTATTGCTTAGATTTCATATGCAGTAATTCTCTTTCTTCTGTGTGTCTTGTAGCTAATGAAAATGAGTCTCTTTGTGTTCAATGGCACAAGAGGCTTGCCCACATTAACTACAAGACAATGTATAAACTATTCTCTAAAAACCTTGTTAGGAATAGTCCAAATTTAAAATGTATTAAAACTGGTCCCTGTCATGCTTGCCAAATGGGTAAGCAAACAAGGCCCACCTTTAAAAGTATTGGCTCCAAAGACACTAAAAGATGTCTATATCTATTGCACATGGACTTGTTTTATCATTTTTCAATTCAGAGCCTAGGTGGGAAGTTGTATACTTTGGCGATTGTCGATGATCACTCAAAATATACATGGGTATTCTTCCTTAAGAAGAAATCAGATACATTAAATGTATTTATAAATCATGTCAAGGCTATTGAGAATGACTTACAATGTGCTGTAGTCAGGACTAGGACTGACCATGGCACAAAATTTCAATCTGAACCCATGATAAGGTTTTGTCAAGAATTTGGTATCACGCAAGAATTCTCCTCCATAAGGACTCCACAACAAAATGGTATGGCTGAGAGGAGGAATAATAACTTGATAGAAGCTGGGAGAACGTTGCTTAGAGACTCCTCACTCCCAGAATACTTCTGGGTTGAGGCAGTAAATACTGCATGTCATGTTCTTAATAGGGCTTCCATCAATAAGGATCATGGAATTACTCCCTATGAGATTCTGAAAGGCAAACAACCTACAATTTCATACTTTAGAATCTTTGGTTCAAAATGCTACATATTAAACAATGGAAAATCTCAATTAACAAAGTTTGCAGAGAAATGCAATGTGGGGGTTCTTGTTGGATCGGTAGGCGCCCTTAGGGGCGGGGGTGAATAAGGGTTTTAAAAACTTATGTTATATTTTGGAATACTTGAAATAACAAGAGATCAAAATAGTGATTTTGAATGAAGATCTAAATTATTTTATAATGAAAGAGTAAGAAATAAACAATTTAGAGAAATGAAGAGTAAATAAATTTCATTACAAAAAGAGACATGATTATTATTGATAAAAATTGATTATAAAACTAGATTTCTATGACGCTAGAAATCAAAGGCGAATAAGTGAAAATCCCTTTTTGTTTTTTATCCCAACTCGTATCCCCACGAATCGGTGGCCCTAGCCTATCCTTCCCCGGATACGACCTCAAGCCGCTTTAGCCAACCCTTCCCCGGATATGGCCTCGAGCACCCCCTAGACCTAACCTAGATCTAGTCGCCAACACGAGGCGAATTTCAGCCCTAAGTCCTACCCAGACCTAGTCGCCAACACGAGGCGAATTCAATAAACGATTATAAGAAATGATGTGAAATAAATAACAACAATATAAAAACTCCCTATATGGATCTCTTAGAGCAGTATACGAAGACCCGCAGAGTATGATCGTAGTCGATGCGGTTTTTCATCACGATGATGACGCGTGTTGAAATCTTCTCCACGGATCTCCTTTAGCCTTGATGGATTTGTGGGAGTATCTCTCTGAACCTTCCTCTCTATGGTGTGGCACGAAGCTCTGGAATTTAGGATCTCAAGAGGATGAAGAAGACGGATCCAAGGGGCCCTTTTTATAGCCTTGGAGCTAGCGCCTGCGCTATCGATACCACCGGCGCTATCCCAGATTAGGCAATATTCTCTGCGTGAGAATCCTTCATTTTAAGCAAGCCGACCCCCTTCCTCTTGTGCTTTGCGCTACCGCCGGCGCTAGTAGATACCGCATGCGCTAGCTGCTACCACCTATGTTAGCTGCTATCGCCGGCGCTAGCACCGTCGATAACTGTTTCCGAGATTTTTTAAAATCAGAGCTAGCGCTAGCGCCGGTGCTAGCGGGCATGTTGGAATTTTAGCTTCAAATTTTGGCGCAACTTTCTTATGTTATCCTTGAGTCATGTGGACTTGTTTTCCTGCACACTTAAACACATAAGATCAAATACACATAGGATTTGTTATTCTCAAACCTAGGAGATGCGAAAGACCATGTTCCAACAAACTCCCCTTTTTGATAATAACAAATCCATTAATGATAAATCAGAGCATTAATATATAAGCATGATGAAACCAACTTGTGTGTGTGAGAGAGTGTTGACTTAGGATAATTATCGATTTTAGTATTTAGAATTGCTCCCCCTATGTGAATGCTCCCATAATATGTAAGCTATCATCTTAATCATTAGTCGTGTTAGTTTTTCCCATTTGATAGTTATTTATATTTATCATGTTAGTTCTCCCCCTTTTGTTATTAGCAAAAGTAAAACACATAAATTTTTTGATAATAAGATAAAGGCATGATCGAGCTTTGAGAGAGAAGGAAATGATAAGGAGTGTTAGAATAATTTTTATAGAAATAGATCAGAGTTTTTAGCTTAAAGATAAATAGTATAGCATTTGCCAAGTAATCAATATTATCATGTTAGTTTTCCCTTTTATATAAGAGTTTTAAGCATAAATGGTAATGATTTCCAAGTAACCAATCTACCCAGACAATATTTCTACACCCTAGCCCCGTACTAAGTGACAGATGGTCATGAGGAGCTGCATACATGCCATAGGTTGGGGTGTTAGTCCCATATGCAAACACTAGAAAATACTCAACCTAGAACTTTTCCCCCCCAGTGCCTCGCAAGGCCCCACTGGAACCCTCCCCGGTTAAAGACAAGACATGACTTAGAGGTTAAGTTATCTAATGTCTACAACCCTACGTACCTGCTTTGGTGAGAAATGTAATCATGGATAATAATTATTGGAAACAATTAAGCGTTTTAAATCTAATTATAATTTCATAGCCCATGGGTTTTTATATTTTTGTTTGAATTTTTTGAAAAAGTCATAGCTATTTTGAAATCCATTATTAAATCAGAGTTTTTAGCATAAAAATGATATACATATTTAGAATAACCAATATAAATTCTACCAAGCTTGTCTACTACTTGTTGAAAAAGGAATTTTGAGATTTAAGACTTTGATATAAGCATGAAAGCGCAAGGTAAAAAAATATATGGTGATGATTCGAAAGACTTATAGAAATACAAGAAACATCTTTTTGTAATCATGATGATTCATAAGAAGATATATGAGTTAATTTTCAAAAATGAAGATGTTTTTGTAAATCAATTTGCATTTAAAATCTTTAAATTAGACAATAAAGTAATCGAGCATGAAATAATATTTTCAAAAAGAGATTACTACAATGTTATATTAATTCACAAATTCAAAACATACAAAACATTGTAGAGAAAATGCTAGGTTATCTAGTGCATTTATATAAATAAAGAGAGTATAGAATTTTAGCATTAGGATCCAATACTCATGAGAAGAAGTGTTATGGAAGATAATGATGTGCACATAAGTGTATTTTGAATAGAGTAAACAAATGATTTAATCAAAAATACATGACATATGTAGAGTAAAGTGCACAATAAAACACAAATAATTTTACTTCCATACACATCAATGCACATAGAAAAATATACAACTACCAAGGTGCTTTGCACACACAATGTTCATTAAGACTTATCAGGGTGCAAAGTAGTGCTTGGGGGATCACATACTTTATTTTTCAATACTGATTTTTTGTGATCCGGTGTACTTAAGAATAAGTGGTGTAAAAATGAAGGTTTGCACAAGACTCTTTACTATTCTATCCAAGGTGCTCAACCTCACAACGCTTATTAAGACTTAATAGCAGGTTCAAGTAGTGCTTGGTGGAGTTATCTTTGTCAATTTATTTCATGATTATTTTTTATACAAAGTTCTCCGAATACACTTGTTTTGCAAACCAATGTAATTTTGAAAGCACAACCACTTTTCTTAATTTTTAAGAGTGCAAATAAATGTATTGTAGGTAAGATACTTGTGCAAATTTAATTCGTTGTACAATTACAATACACAAGCAAGCATTCTTGGATTAAAAACACATGTATACTTTGCCAAAATAAGTGAGTGAATAAATATCATTATCAATCATAAAACATTTACTCATACTTAGAGGCATGCTAAGCTTGATTCTACACAACCTTTTTATTTTAATTGGTGCACATATGAGTAGATATATCAAAGCATGATACAAACAATGTTCAAAGTAGTTTGAACCGATGAATTGCAACATTATAGAAGTTCTAAATAATAGATTAAATCATGTTTGATTTTTAATGAAGTCCATACAGTATTTTTGATATTTTGAAGAATAATTTTGATTTAAAGTTTGAACTCATAAGATTGATCTTGGACTTCCCGAGGTCTATCCTGTGAGGGGTTCGCCTGGTACTAGGAGATGTGATGGGATGATAGCCCAAATCTCCCTTTCACAAGATACATGTAAATAGAAAATGTAAGTTCAAAAAATACTTGTTCATACTTGTTTTTGTTTATATTTTTGTATTTGATTTTTGCATATATAAATAGAAATCCAACAAATAACCAAAGTAAGAAAAATATTTTTTGTAATTTGGCTTTTGTAATTTTGTATTTTAAATTTTCAAAAATCAATTATAGGCAGAAATGCAAAAATGAGTTACATATAAAATAATATATTTTTAGTGATTTTTCAAAATTTTAAAATTACAGAAAATTGGACACTTGAGCTTGCGCTGGCGGTAGGTCTTAGCGTCTGCGTTAGCTCACAGAGACTGCTTATTGTGAGTATTTGGCCCGAATTTTCTTCAATTTTATTTTCGATTTCACTTAATTATGACTGAGCAATATAAGACCTATCTAATACAGTGAAATTTTTTGAAGAAAATGAAAAAAATTGCGGAAGTTAAATTTTAACTCTTGAGGTCAAAACCAAATTATGATTCGTGTGTTTTAAAGAGTTTTTGAGAGGATGTCCACACGTTGTTACATGTTAATTCTCCAAATTTGTCGATGAAGGCTAAAGTGCTTAATAGCCTAATAACTTGATTTAATTAAAATATCTTATAGCAAATTTATAGTTCAATTTATATGAATACTGTATGATATTTATAGGCAATGATTTAAATAGTAATAGATTGGTCATCAAAATAAAATATGATTTATTTTATTTATAAACTCATTAAGTTTTAAGAGATAAGATCATATTTACAATAATATATAAGATGACCATAACATGATAGCTTACAAAATAGGGAAACAAAAAGAAAAATAAAGAGACATTAAAGCATATCATGAAGTAGAAAATTTGTATATTTCATTTTTGAAAATATTCTACTTCATGCATTTGGTGATACCTAATGAATAAGAGATTTAGGTATCCAAAGGGGACCAAGTGTGGTGGTTCCTTTGGGTACCCAAATATAACGTGTAGGTTTATGGGTAGATATTGATGAATGGGTCCTTTCATGTGAAGTTAATGTTTCAGTTTTAATTTTGGGCCTCCATTCAAATCTTGGTTTATTGTTATTCTTATGCATCAAATTTCTATTGTGATTATCTTTATTTTGAAAATTATAATTTAAAGTATCGTTCATAGGAAATTTGTTTAGTTTTATTTTTAAATTGGGAAAAACATGATTTTGTAAATAGTGGTGATTTTGATTTTGATTTACAAATCCTTTATGTTCCTTACTCCCATTATTAAACTTAGTTAAGATGTTCATATTCATATTCAACTTGTTTTTAGATATAGATTGATATTGTGAATTTATATTTATAATTTTCTTAAGCAAGTTGATTTTTGATTTTAATTCATCATTTTTGATATTTAGATTATGCCTAGCTTTATTATAAGCTATTATGCTATTTTTAAGAGTAGAAACAATAGAGTCAATATGATTTTGATAGTCATTTCTAAATTCCTCAAATGTTTCGTCCATCTCTTTGATTTCAATTTTATAACTTTTGCATGTAGCACAATCACTTTTCAAAGATGAATTTTCTAAAGATAATTTTTCATTTTGTTCTTTTACAATTAATAGTTCTTTTTCAAAATCCTTGAATTTTTCTTCAATATTATTACAATCAAAACAAGGTTTTGTATTCTCAATTGAAGTGACATGGGTAAAGCTAGATAAATCAGAATTTGATTCTACTTTAACTCTTCCTTTTAAATTTTTATTTTCTAAGCACAATTTGCAATTCGTATTTTTTAATTTCTTAATTTTGCGTTTTGTAATTTGTAGCAATTGTAAAGTAGAAATAGAATTGCAAACAATAAGAGGATTTGATTTCCTTACAGTGCTTTTGGATGCTGTGAGATTTGAGCGTGAATTTTCTTTGTTGTCTTCATCTATTTGGCATTCCTCTTGCAAAGATGGGATTTCTTCTTTTCCATTTGATGTGCAATCTTGTATGTTCTCCACTTCTTGCATTTGTTCCATACCTATAGATGGAGAATCATACATTTCTTCAAGAAATTTCCATACTTTGTATACACTAGAAAAATAATATATTAATTTTGAAATTTTCTGAGATAAAGCACAGAAAATACTATTTAAGGCTTTTGCATTTAGATGACGTTCCTGTTTATTTGATTCATCCGCTGGTCTAACTATTGCTATATCCCATGCATTGATATCTAAATTTTTAATAAACTTTTCCATTAAAAGTTTCCACCCTTTATAATTTCTCCCTTCGAATAAAGGTGGTTTAAGAGATTTTTCGTCTTCATAAAAATTTACCCCACTAGTAGAAGCGAGATCATGAGACGCCATTATTCCTGGTTATTATGCCGATTGGAATAAAACCCCTCTGAAACCACTTGTTGGATCTGTAGGCGCCCATAGAGGGGGGGGGGGGGGTGAATAAGGGTTTTAAAAACTTATGTTATATTTTGGAATACTTGAAATAACAAGAGATCAAAATAGTGATTTTGAATGAAGATCTAAATTGTTTTATAATGAAAGAGTATGAAATAAACAATTTAGAGAAATGAAGAGTAAATCAATTTTATTACAAAAAGAGACATGATTATTATTGATAAAAATTTATTACAAAACTAGATTTCTATGACGCTAGAAATCAAAGGCGAATAAGTGAAAATCCCTTTTTGTTTTCTATCCTGACTCGTATCCCCACGAACCGGTGGCCCTAGCCTATCCTTCCCCGGATACGGCCTCAAGACGCTCTAGCCAAGCCTTCCACGGATATGGCCTCGAGCACCCCTAGACCTAACCTAGATCTAGTCGCTAACACGAGGCGAATTTCAGCTCTAAGTCCTACCCAGACCTAGTCACCAACACGAGGCGAATTCAATAAACGATTATAAGAAATGATGTGAAATAAATAACAACAATATAAAAACTCCCTATATGGATCTTTTGGAGAAGTAGACGAAGACCCGCAGAGTATGATCATAGTCGATGCGGTCTTTCGTCACGATGATGACGCGTGTTGAAATCTTCTCCACGGATCTCCTTTAGCCTTCATGGATTTGTGGGAGTATCTCTCTGAACCTTCCTCTCTATGTTGTGGCACGAAGCTCTGGAATTTAGGATCTCAAGATGATGAAGAAGACGGATCCAAGGGGTCCTTTTTATATCCTTGGAGCTAGCGCCTGCACTATCGCTACCGCCGACGCTATCCCAGATTAGGCAATATTCTTCGCATGAGAATCCTTCATTTTAAGCAAGACAGCCCCCTTCCTCTTGTGCTTTGCGCTACCGCCGACGCTAGTAGATACCGTCTGCACTAGCTACTATCGCCTGTGTTAGGTGCTATTGCCGGCACTAGCACCTTCCATAACTGTTTCTGAGATTTTCTCAAATCAGAGCTAGCGCTAGCGCCGGTGCTAGCCGGCATGTTGGAATTTTGGCTTCAAATTTTGGCGCAACTTTCTTATGTTATCCTTGAGTCATGTGGACTTGTTTTCCTGCACACTTAAACACATAAGATCAAATACACATAGGATTTATTATTCTCAAACCTAGGAGATGCGGAAGACCATGTTCCAACAGTTCTTGTTGGCTATAACTCACATAGTAGAGCTTATAAAGTTTATTATAAGAAAACTCATGTTGTAGAAGAGTCTATGCATGTGGTATTTGATGAGACTAGCCTAATCTATAAGGGCTGGTCTAGCTCTTCTATTTTGTTAGGAAATGAAAAGGACATGGAAAAGATGTATGCGTAAGACATACCCAGCAGTAACAAAGCATATACATATGCATCAATTCCTGAAGAGGAAAAGGTCCATGGTGTTGAAGACACTGCTGAACCTGCAGAAATATTACAGCAAGCTGAGGACAGATTTCCTGCAGCTGTAAGACACCTAAGGGATCATCCAAGAGAACAAATCATTGGAGATCAGAACCAAGGTGTACTAACCAGAAATAGGGATCATAATGAGGCCCTATTCTTGAGCTTCTTATCACAAATGGAGCCTAAGAAGTTTGAAGAAGCCAACCAAGACACCTTTTGGATTCAAGCAATGCAAGAAGAACTTCTTCAATTCAAAAGATGCAAGGTATGGAAGTTGGTGCCAAAACCTCAAGGACATAATATTATTGGCACCAAATGGATTTACAGGAACAAGTTGGATGAAAATGGTATAATCATCAAAAACAAGACAATATTGGTAGCTAAGGGATATAGACAAGAAGAGGGAATAGACTTTGATCAAACCTTTGCCTCTGCTGCAAGGTTAGAAGCAATTAGGCTATTCCTTGCCTATGCTGCCCACAAAGGGTTCAAGGTATATCAAATGGATGTCAAATCAGCCTTCCTCAATGGTGACTTGAAGGAAGAGGTATATGTTGAACAACCATCAGGTTTTGTGCATCCAACCCTCTAATCATGCATATTTACTTAGGAAAGCTCTTTATGGTCTAAAGCAAGCCCCTAGGGCTTGGTATGAGACATCGTCTAGCTTTGTCATCAAGAACAAGTTCTTGAGGGGAAAGATTGATAGTACATTGTTTCTTAGGGAAACAAGGGGCAAATGTCTTCTAGTCCAAAGATATGTTGATACATAATATTTGGGTCTACTGATGACAACCTCTACAAAAGGTTTGCCAACCTTATGCAGGGGGAGTTTGAGATGAGCAGTATGGGAGAGCTCAGGTACTTTTTAGGTCTCCAAGTGAAATAGTTTGATGAGGGTATATTCATCTCTCAGACCAAGTACACTAGGGAGCATATCAAGAAGTTTGGGGTGGAATCTGCTTCCACCATGAAAACTCCAATGGGGTCTAACATTTCCTTGGATAAGGATTAGAAGCCTTTGATGAATCCATGTACAGGTGCATTATTGGTTCCCTATTATATCTAACTGATAGTAGACCAGACATTATGTATGCTACATGTGTTTGTGCTAGGTACCATGCATGCCCTAAGGAATCACACTACTCAGCTGCAAAGAGGATTTTGAGATACCTTAAAGGCAGCCTACATCTTGGCCTTTGGTACCCTAAGAACAATGACTTTGAACTAACTGGATTTTCAGATGCTGATTTTGCAGGCTGCAAAGAAGACAGCAAAAGCACAAGTGACACTTGTCAATTCCTAGGAAGGAGATTGATATTTTGGAGCAGCAAAAAGCAGACAAGTGTGGCAATATCCACTTATGAGTCTGAATACATTGCTGCAGGAAGTTGTTGTGCACAACTATTGTGGATTCAGCATCAATTAGAGGACTACAACCTCAAGGTAAGTGAGTCTCCTCTTTATTGTGACTCATCCAGTGCTATCTCTATTGCTAAGAATCCCGTCTCTCGTAGCAGTACTAAGCATATAGAGATAAGATATCATTTTATAAGAGAACATGTTGAATTTAAAGACATCTACCTTGAATTTGTCCCCACTGACAATCAAGTTGCTGATTTTTTTACAAAGCCATTGGATGAGGCCAAATTTAATACTTTCAAGATTGAACTAGGAATGTTAAATGTTGA
Organism: Dactylorhiza incarnata; assembly: GCA_033032865.1. NCBI lineage: Eukaryota > Viridiplantae > Streptophyta > Magnoliopsida > Asparagales > Orchidaceae > Dactylorhiza > Dactylorhiza incarnata. The sequence goes on along the minus strand of JAWHQI010000009.1, from coordinate 7,950,148 downwards.
ATAATGGCACATGTTTGTTTTCAATCATCTATGATGTTATGCAGTCAAAGTATTGTCACATTATACATTTAAAATGTTGTGTAATGATTCATAATGTTATTGGTATTCATCATATTATCACATCAACAATCCTAGTGACATGGTTAAGGCATAACTCAATCAAAACCCCAAAGGACTAATGGTTAGGTTGTAAGGTCAGCTAAAATAGAAAAGTCTATTTCAGCTGAGCCGCTGAGACAGCTGGGAAAAGTCTCAGCTGAACTGCTGAGACTGCTAAAACTGTCCCAGCGGTTGACAGTGCTCTGTCCTAGCGGGTAGGTCGGTGACTCAACAGTTCCGCTGAGAAGGTATGGTCTCATTACAATTTGTCTAAATGCAACCCAATTGACCCAAATTCTACTCACAACTATAAGTTCAATTAACTCTAATTATTAGGGTTTATCATAACACAGATAAAGCCATATAAATAGACAATCATTGATTGGTGTAAGGTACACAACCCTTCCTTCTTAGCCGCTGAGATGAATCAATTTCTCTTCCATCTCAGCGCATTCTTCTACAACAACAATGGCACCCAAGTGCTCAAAGGAACTTCTGAAGGGGTATGAGATTGTCATAAATAGCTTTGCCCATGCACAGGAAGACATACAAAGAGTGATTCTACTCCTAGATGCACAAGGCCTAGAATACCTTCTGTCAGAACCAACAGTCATTCTCAGAACTGAAGTTCTGGATTGATTTAGTAATGCCAATCTATCTTCTTCCCAGTCCACATTAAAGTCTAAAATAGGAGGAGAAAGAGTGAAAATCTCCTAAGCAAGAATTGAGCAAGCTTTACACATACCCTCATGCAACAAGGATGAGGAGGAAGAGATTTATGAAATGGATAAGATGCAAGCCTTGAAATGGACTGAATATAGTGATGCCAAGATTGACTCTCTAAAAAGGAAATTTTTCAATCAAAGAGGAAAATTACTATCAGATATAATGGGCAAAGCACTCCTCTGCAAGCCTTGATCTCATGATACCATCTCCCAATCCATGTTTGATATCATGGCTAGGATCATTCTGACAAAGAGAACCAACTGGGGAGAAGTCATATTTTAGAGACTGAAGGAATGTCTGCAATCACCAAACATGGGTAGAATTCTATCCCTATATCTAATCCAGACATATCCTGAGAGGTTCAAGGGATTAAAAGGTTCAAACATTCATTACTTGAAAAGAATGGATGTAAAGACATTAGATAGGTTCACAAGGGTACTCCCAATGAGCCAGCCCACTGAGTCAAAAGACAAAGGCAAAAAGAAATCCAAAGTTGTGAAGAAGCCAAGAATGGTTTTATCAAGTTCTGAGTTTGACCACTCAGATAAAAATGAAGATACTGGTGCTGATCTTAGATCACACAGTATTCTTGATAAGGATGACTTGCCTCCTGACAGTGTCCATCCACAGGACTTGGGCATAGATAGCACCCCTTGTAATTAATCCTTAAACTCCACATTACTCATAATATTATTTAACCATAGCTAATCACCTGGTTTGTCACTAATGACACTTAAATTATGTGGACCACAGCTCCCCAAGGCCAGCTGAATACTCCATCTGAGGGGGAGCATCAACAAGAGCCATCCTCCATGGATGGTATCAACACTCAAAATGAAAATGAAGGAGACAAATCTGACAAGGACAAAGTTCCTTCTCCTAAGGACTTACAAAGTAAGCTTGATACAATAATACTAGATCTTGAAAGAAAAATTTCAAATAACATTGATGACTCCCCAGCTCTCTGGGACTTACCCCAACCAGGAAAATCGGATGCCCCATCTGAGGGGGAGAAGCCAAAAGAGCCATCAGCTGATAAAGATGATGTTCTTGGTAAGCCATACAAACCCAACCTTAGTATTGTTAAATCATTAAATCTAACTCCATAATTCTTATCCCAGAATTCCTGGACTCATCAGATTAAGGTGATCTATCTGAGGGGGAGGAACCAGACAATGTTGATGCTGACATGGATGATGTGGATAATGATGGAGTCCACCCTGCTCATATTGATGATATATCATCTTTTGCAGAGAAGGTGGATGATCCAGATCAAGTGATGCCTGCAGCTGCAGTGCAAAATACACCTCAAGTAGTCCCTCCTCCAAGTCCACTAAGTATCCCAGACCAAATCATCCCTGATCATCAAGCTTCCACTTCCACCTCAAATGAGAGCATTCTAAATGCAATTCAACTCATGCTAGAGACTCATCTCACATCCATAAAGAATTATGTAGACCAGTTAGTTTCATCAGTCAAAACTTATATAGATCAGTGCATCCTGGATGTGAAAACTGAAGTAATGGATAAGGTCAAGGAGATCAAGGAAGACACTGGCATCCTGAACAAGCAAATAACTAATTGGTTTGACCTAACAGAAAAGACAGTGATCTCCCAGAATACCATTCTAAGATCTATGGACAAACACCTCCAGCTTTCTGAACAGGATATAACATATGTCAAAAGGTATGTCAGCAAGACAGATGAGATGATAGAACAATCAGCCAATCACATCCAAGAATATGTATACTCCACTGCTATGCAGTTGAATGAGGAAGCTGACAGGAACAAGGAAGAGCTGAAAATAGATATTGCAAATGTTTTCCAATCAATTATTGAAACAATCACTGCTACCCAACTGAATGTTGAGATAGTCAAACTAAATGATGTGCTCCAAGGAGATTTTGAAAATGTTTTCCAAACCTTATCTGACATTATAACAACAGCTAAACATGACCTACATCAACAAGTGTTTGAAGAAGCAAGAAAGGGGGAGGATACAAATGCCATCATCAATTCTGACCTAACTCTTAAGGTGTTGCAAGGTACAAGGATTGCCCTAAACCTTCCTCTACTGGATGTAAATAGGGCAGAAGATTGGGTCTTCCCACATCAAGAATCCATTGCCCAAAATGAGAGATTGAAAAAGAGAAGAGAAAGAGAACATGTACTGCTGACTGAAGAATACATGGTCAGGCAAAGGGATGCACATAATAGATATCCTGACTATGAGTATTGGAGTGATGACTCCAAGGAAATAATACTGAATGCCTGGCTAAGCCATGGTTAGATTGGTAAAGATATTGACAAGCTCTATCCATCTGAAGAGTGGATAAAGCACTTAGAAAGAAACACAAAAAGAGAGAGTTTTCAAAGCCAATCTGGTAAGAAGGGATAACCCAAGAAGAATGCCTTCTAGATATATCCCAAAGCCATTTCTATATTTCCAAAGGCAAGAGAACAAAAGAAAAATAGCTGAAATTGAGGCTGCCAATGCTGAAAAAGGCAGCCACCAATCTCCCTGAAGGTATGATTGTGGCTGCTGAATATAAGGAGATCCCAACTCAAGAAGAAGTGGCTGTTGAAAGTGTGAATGCTGCAGCAGACCAAGATGTTTCAGCTAAAGAAAAAGAAGTGGTTGCTGACATTCCTAAGTGCTCAACCTCTTCTAAGAAAAAGAAAACTTTAAATGAATGTATTTATGTATTATGGATTTCTGAATGTAAATTGAACTATGATTCATTACTTTATCTGAAATTATAATGAATGAATTGTTGAATTAATCACCTTGAGTCATAAGCTAATCTGAGCACTAGCTTAATTTTACCCTGTGATATTTGTTGAGTTGATCTGTGATGCATTATCAAGTTTATATAATCTTATTCTAAATATCATAATAATGTTTACATGAGTATGTTATAATGATTATCATGATATGAAGTTACATGACAAATATTTATGTGTTATGTACTTTAGCATTTGAGGGTGTTCTGTCTTCTTCAAATATGGAGAGATTGTTGGGAATATTACCCTCAATGTTCCTTTGATTTGAAGAAGCCTCACACTCAATGCTAAGTAAAAGTTGTATTTGATAAACCCTATTTCATCTCATGACCATGCAGGGTTAGGTCATACCAAGGTGTGAACTAAGTTCAGTAGGTTTACTGCCAACACCGCTGAGACAAGCTCTCAGTCTCAACTGAACCACTGAGACAAGGCTAGGAGCCGCTGAGAAGGTGTCTGGGCCAGCTGTGCTGCAGATAGAAGAAAACTGCTGAGACAACTGTCTTTCTCAGCGGATCCGCTGGGACGGGATAGAAGAAGCCGCTGAGACTGGAAGTTGTCTCAGTCCAACAGCTGAGACAGATTCAAAAGGTTTGGCGGGTTTTTCTTTTGGCGTAAGCTGCAGAAAAGCAAGAAATGGTATTCTAATCTCATCCGTGCTGTGTCAGAGGACATATGATAGCCGTTGAAGATCAGTGGAGTATAAAAGAATAAATTAGGGATTTGTAAAAGCACTCTCTCCAACTCTCACTCACTGAAGAAGAACAAATTACGGTTCCATTGACGACAGCCAAGAAAGCATTCATTTCCTGCTTCCTGAAGCTGCAAGGAGATAGAGAAGATTGTTCCTCTTGATCAACTCAAGATAGAGCAAGTTGATCCTCATCCATCATCTGGAGGAAAGGATCAGAAGAATCAGTGTTGATGCCATTTCACTCCTCCCTGCTTCAAGACTGCAACAACAGTTGTCCAGCAACAGATGACCAAGGCTTGACCTCTTTTATCTTCTGATTGTAATCATCTATTATAACTTCTATAGGAACTTAACAGTTCTGAGATTGTAGGGCATCTTTGCCTGAGGGTGTAGGGTTGTTGAGCCTGAGGTAGGGTTTGCGGAAACCTGAGAGATCCTGAGGGATCTGTGTTGTAAGCTCTTAGAGCTGAGTTTGGAGGTGTTGGCCTTATCTAACTCATTATTAGAAAGGTGAAGGGGGAAAGAGGACTGCTCAAGATACCCTGTCTTGAGGAACCTCTATAATCCATTGTGTGTTTTCTGTGTGCTTGATATATAACTAACCTGAAATCAGAAAACAACTAGGATCTTTGGGAGAATGTGTTGCTGAATCATGGAGTGAAACAGGATCAGAAGGAAGCATCTCTTCAACAACAAAAGCAAATAGCCATATTCTGATAGAGGAATCTGAGGATAAGGATGAGGTAAGCATCTTTGATGAAATAGATTTTCTCTGTGAAGATTTTAAAAATGATTTTGAAAGATTCTGTTTAGATCAACTAAAAGCTAAATAAGAAATTAAGAATCTAAAAGAACAAATTAAAATGAGAAAAATAGAAGACACATGTTCAAAAAATTATGAACTTAGGTGTAAAATATATAAAACAGAAAAGGAAATAAATAGTGCTAAAATAGAAAATCAACTTCTTAAGAATAAGGTATCCCAGGCAAAAGCTTTTGAAGAATCTATAAAAGTCAGAAGCCAAACACTTAAAGAAATCACTGAAAAACAAATAATCAGACATAAGAATCTAGGGTTAGGAGCTGATCCTTCAACCAGTTCAATACCATCTACCAAACCTGCTTGGATGAGCCCTGTTCAATTTACTAAACCCATCAAATCAACAAACTTAGAAGAACACCCACAAAATAAAGAAGACCTCACCTTCAAAGAGATAAACCACCTTGAAAAATCATCATCATACCATTCAGAAGATAACTCTCAAACAACCTCTGAGAAGGCAACTAGGCCAAAAGAAACAATTCATAAAAAAATAAACCTTCAAATAGATAAAGGGAAAAATAAAATCTGTGAAGACACAATTGCGTCGACTTCATATCGACGTATGAATGATAATACGTCGAATTCTAATCGACGCAATCTCTCTGATGCTTTGACCTCAAATCGACGCATGAATAAAATTACGTCGACTTACAATCGACGCAACTATTTCCATGCATCAATTCCAGATCAACGCAATCTAGAGAAAGCGCCGAATATATATCGACGCAACTCTCAACATACGTCGAATAGATATCGACGCATAAAACCTCAGAGCAACTTAAATACAGGACATAGCTATTCTTCAAAAACTCTCTATCTTAACCCCCATTCAGGACCCTTTTACCTTGATCAAAACTTCTATCCTAATCAAAACTCTTTTCATAATCAAAATTACTATCCTGATCAAAACTTTTATCCTAATCAACAACTCTACTCTAATCACCATCCCTATCCCTTCCTAAACTCAAATTTCCTTAATCAAAGGACAATTAGGTGTTATATCTGTAATAAAATTGGACACACTGCCAAACAATGTTGGCACAATTAATCCAACTGTTTATAAAATTAACCCAAGGGTGACTTAGAAAACCTTAGGATTAGGAAGAAATAAACCCTCAAGGAAAACCTGAAATTTTCAGACAAAGCAAAAATCAAGTCGATTCCTCAATCGACGCATCGTCGATTAGTAAACTCGACGTATGCGTCGACTCATATCGACGCATACGTCGACAGGAAACCCTATCAGACTATACCGACGCATACGTCAACTTTCACTCGACGCAACGCCGACTTCATGAAAAAGGCGACAATACCAAAATATTTTTGGTCACATCTACGGCTGTACCGAATAAACCTCGAGTTGTGTCTCGTATCGATGTTTCACCTGACTTAAATAGACTCTTCAGTTAAAATTCTGCACACTCCTGAGCTTCTATCATCCTTCTCATTTCTCAGACCATCCATCTCTTCTTCTCTCTCACTGACCTAAATGGCTCCCAAGATCAACTCCAGTTTTGACATTGATCTTGAATCCTTCCAAGCCGCCGCTGAAAACTATAAGAGCATCATAGCTCTCTTCACTGAAGCTGGTTTAAACAAACTCATTTCCACAACATGCAGACTCCTAGAGATAGAACTCACTGAGTTAATGGATCATGTTCAGATATCTGAGCAAGGAGAGATCACAGGAACACTCTATGAGACTCCTGTCTCAATCTCTGCAGAACACCTTAGAGTCAACTTTGATCTTCCATCTGGTACGCAACAACACTATTCTATTTTAAATCAAAAGGAAAGCAAATTATTTTCTAAGAATAGCTAAATGAATCTTCATCATCATTCCCTTATCAGGTGATGAACCTGTAGACCTCACCCCTGAGGAAACAAAGAATCTATTACTCATCATGAAGTTCTCCAAAGATAAACCAATCCACCTAAAGAAAATAGATTTTTCTGAGGAATATAGGCTATTGGCAGATATAGTAGGAAAAGTTCTATTATGCAAGATCTCTGCCCATGATGCAGTGCCCAAGCAGCAACCGAACATCATGGGGGCCCTTGTGCAAAAAAAAAAAGATTGACTGGGCCAGCTGCTTACTGAAAATGATAGGCTACAAATATTCTCACAAAGAGAATGCCTATATGAGGATCATGAGTCAGGTACTCCTCCACTCCTTCCCTGACCTATGTAGGTCAAAAGGAATCCCCATTCCCCCTGGAAAAAGGATGTCCATTGCCCTCTTCTCAAAATGGACCAGGCAAATTCCCATGCCTGGTGCCATTCCTGAAAGGACTCCCTCTCCTCCTAACTCTACTAGCCATCCATCCTCACCTCCTCCTCTTCATACAGACACCTCTTCCCTACCTACATCATCCACACCAATAGTCTCTACTACCATCACAACTTCTATCCAACCTACATCTTCACATCCACCTCCTCAACCCTCCTCTATTCCTCCACCTCCTCCATCAAACTCACCTCATCACAATGATACAGTTCTCTCTCCACCTTCATCACCTCCTCCTCCACCATTATCTTCTACTCCAACAAATCTTGAGCCATCTCCATCCACTAACACTCTCATCACCCAGTGTATCCAATCAGCAGCCCAAAAATTTCAAGAAATGCTGGATGCACACTGCTCCCAACTTCACTCCTCCATCATACACATGCAAACCCAAATAGATGTGGTCAATGCCTCTGTGCAAAGCTTGAAGTCCTCTGTCTCTTCCTCCAAAGTGACAAAGTCTTTATTAACCTCCTTGGCTAAGAAGGTCAAGAAGGGGGAGAAATTAGATGAAGAGCAGCTCTCAAGTCACAAATCTCTCTCACACAAGTCCCTTCCTACTTCAAAAGCTGATAAGACAATTGGGATTGAATTAGTCCCAGAGCTACATACTGAGGACCAGATAACAGATGTACTCTCTATAACAAGAGAAGCTATACAACAAGTAGTTCTCTTTCAAGGGGAGGCTAGCAGAGCAGGGAGAGAAGTTGAAAAGGAAACTTTTGTTGAAAAAGAAGTTGAAGCTCAGGGGGAGCCAAATGCTGACATAACTGAAGCTGGAGCTGAGAAAGAAACTGAAGAAGCAGAAGTAAAAGGCTCAAAGGGAGTTCCATCTCAGGGGGAGCAAACTGCTGTGACTCAGGGGGAGCTGAGTGAACCACATGTTACTGAGAAGGAGAACCTCTCTTCTTTAAAAACCTTAGTATTCACTAGGAAAAGAAAAACTCCTCCTACCCCTCCTGAGTGATGTGTTGAACAATGTGTTGAACAAATGTTGATATACTCTATATTTTTCTTCCTCCATGCTTAAATACTGTTTATAAAGTCTGTGTATATGATTCTACTTTCTTCTGAGTACTTAACATATTTCTTTTCTATATAAATGCCTTGCTGTGTTGATTAAAAGCTGGTACAATTTCTCCCTGAATAGGGTTAAGACAAATAGGGGGAGATTGTTGGGGAAATGATTTATCTTAACCCCTAATGAGTAGAATATAAATTCTAAGAATGAAAAACTAGTCTAAGTAAATATGCGTCGAATAGTATTCGACGCAACGTCGAAGTATAGTCGACGTTCCTTTCAGAATGAGTCGAAGTAACTCCAAACAGAATTCGACGTAACCCATGTCAACGTAACTCTGATTTCCAGTCGACGCATCTAGTGAAGTCGACGTACCTTAGTCGACGCACCTTCCTTATTCTCCTATCGACCTCCAGCCAGTCTGAAATCGACGCTTCCATCGAATAGTAATCGACGTACGTCGATTTCTATGTCAAATTCAAAACACGCCAGATTTCTTTCCTTCTATCTGTAGATCTGAATTTTATGGAATGATATTATTCTTTTCTAGCCGTTTTGAATCAGTCTTTCCTTCTAAATGATTCTTGGCTAAATTGATTAAGTTTATTATGGATATTATTTGAAATTAGAATAATCTCTTTCCTTCTACAGAAATATTGATTATGGGATCTTTTCTCTCTTACCATTTCTCTAACTACTAATTGATTATTCTCCTATAGTATTCTTTGAATAAACAGAGCTATAAATAAGAGGGAGTCGGCAGAGAAAAACAACAAGTGATCCACTCCATACATTTGAAATAGAGGAAAAACTCCCAAGTGAAAAGAGAGAGAAAATCTGAGAGAAGTGAAAGTGTGCTGCAGCAAACAACAAGCCCTCTTCATCCTCTCTTTCTGAAGCCATACTACGGCAATCTCTGATAACTCTCTTTGAAAGAGAAAAGGCCTACAATCTCCTTCTCACTATAGAAGAGAGATTTCATTCACTATTTCTTGTGCTTCTAATCTTCTTGCTAGGAAGAAGATTCTTTCTTATTTTTAATTACTTCTTCTACTTCTTCTTCTTATCTTCATTTCATTTTCAAACAGTGTAAAAGAGTTTTTAGAATCTCTCTTCAAAAAATTCAGTTGTACTGGTTCTAAGAGTCTCCTTATCAAAAGACTCAGGCTAGTTCTAAGAGTCTCCTTATCAAAAGACTCAGTGCAAGATAGTGAATTCCTACCAAGGGGGTAGAAGAGTGGACTACCCAAAGTTTGGTGAACCACTATATTTCTTTATGTTGTGCTGTGATTTTCATTTTGCTGTTTCTTTCTTTATTTACTTAATTCTTGTTGGTGTGTGTGGGAAGCTTAAATCTGAGATCATTACACATATATACATATATTTGTTAACTTTGGACAAAGTACTTTTAAATCTCTATTCACCCCCCCCCCCCTCTAGAGAATTCTAGTGAGGTTAACTGTGCATTTTCAGGATATGAGGTTGGAAATCAATTTGTATTCTTGAGGTCGGAGCCTTGGACTCTGAGTTGTAAGATCTGAGTTTTGGAGAAGTTTGGTGAGGCTAGCACACTACTAGATATGCGCATGTGGAAAGTGGATGTACTCACCTTGGGGAACCATTATAAATTGTTGTGTACTATATGTTGTGTTTATTTTCTGTGCTCAATCTTTAAATTAGCTGATAAAGTTGTAAAAAAAATACAAAACACTTATTCGCCCCCCTTTAGGTGATTAGACTGCCCCTAAACTTACAAGTGGTCTCAGAGGAGGTTATTCTTTAAAGAACTTAACAGCTTGAACAAGATCTACCCAAGGGATTCAAAGTCTAGCCACCATGCCTGCTAGAGAAACCTACAAAGAACTGAGTTCCATGAAACTCCCAATCTGCACCAAAGAAAATTTTGTCATCTGAAAAGAAAGGATGTGATTGTTCATTGAAGGTTCAGAGCCCAGAATCTTCATTGATGTAGAAGGACTTTTTGTTCCAATGACTGCATCAACCCTTGATCCTACCAAGCAAGTGCCAAAGAAATACTTTGACATGTCCAAGGATGAAATCACCTTGGTAACCATGGATAAGAGAGTCAAGAACATCTTGGTGAGTGCAATTGATGATTCAACATTTCAAAACCTTATTCATTGCAAGACTTCCAAACAGATATGGGATTCTCTGATTGTTTTCATGGAGGGGACAAAAGAAGTGAGGGATGAAAGAAAATCACTCATAAATCAAGAATATGAAGCATTCAGACAAGAGAAAAAAGATTCTATATCTGAATGTTATGAAAAATTCTTCAAGATAGTTAATGGACTCAGAACTTATGAGAAAGTTCACCAACTATGATCTAAATGTTAAGTTTCTGAGATCTCTTAATAAGGAATGAGACATAAAGATATGTGTCATAAGAGAAATGAGGAACCTTGCTAGAATAGAACTCCAAAAACTGTTTGGAAAGTTGCTGTCTCATGAGCTGTAGATAAACACAAGGAAAGCTGAGGAGGAAACTACCAAATCCTACTCCAAGGAGAAGACAGTGGACTTAAGGGCTGAAAGTTCTAGGAGGAGCCAAGAAGATTCTCCAACTCCTCAGAAGAGAAATGCTGAACATGATGAATCTGAGGCCAGCACCTCAGGTTCTGAGCTGACATATGGAGAACTCTCTCTATTCTCCAAGTATTTTAAGAAACTGCTGTCAAAGAGGAGACAGGATAAGTACATGCCCTCCTCTTCCAGTTCAAGGAAGCCTAACTACAACAGTGACAAATATAGACACAAGTCCAAAGAAGACAGGTATGAATCTAAACAGAACAAATAATTTTTTACTGATTGTTTGTTATTGTTGCAAAAATCCAGGGCATGTTAAAGCTGATTGTCCTTCAAATAGAAAGGAAGGAAAGAGATCAGATGAGAAAAGATCACACAAAGGCAGGAAGAAATAAATGAGATTCATAGCAAAGAAGACAAAGACCTTGAGTGGCAGTGACTCATGCTCTTCTGAATATAAAAAAGAAGCCAATTTTGGGCTCATGGCTGATGATGAGAGTCAGGATGAATCATATCCTCCTGCTCAGGTATGCATTAGAGCACCCATATCTACCACAAGCTTTGAAACATACGCAAGTTCGTCCTCTGATAGTGAAGATGAACCTGATATAATAGAAAGATTTGGAGCTCTTCTAGAAGCTTTAAAAAGAAGCAAAAAAAATTGGTTAAGGCTCAGTCTCAAGATATTAAAATTCTTAAGCCCTTTGATTTAGAGCTCTCTGAGAAAACAAAAGAAATAACTCAGATGAACTTTGATCTCACGGAGATTCAGAATAATACTGAAGCTCAAGCTAAGGCACTAAATCAGAAGGACAAATTAATAAAAGATCTTGAGGATAAGCTTCTCATTGAGAGAAAGCTAGTAACTAAGTTTTCTAAGACACAGACTATATTGTCCATCATTGACATATTTTCTGCACCATATATAGGTGGTGTAAGATATTCTAAAGAGAATGACAAAGGCAAGACCTCAGAAGATCAAACTGTATTCAAAAAGATCATATTGCCAACCAACACATATGATCTTGACCTCACATATGGATACTTGACCAATAAATTCTCTATTAGTGGAACTAAACAACCACATAATCATAGAAACAGAGCAGACATTGGATTGAGTGCTCTAAAAGCACCACGTGAAGAGATCCAAATGAGAATTCATGGACCATTTGTAATTGGTCCCTCAGTACCATCAATTAAAGGTAAGGAAAAGGCTGTGATTCAAAAGCCTATTCCTAAGAAGAATCCTGTGACTGTGTCCATTTTAATCATGCACTCAGCCACAAAGGACATAGCAGAAATGCTCAGATTTCTGCAGTATACTCTTCTAGTCACCAGCATACTCAGTTCATTTATAAGGTGACTCAGATGAAAAGATATAACAAATTTGATTGACGGTGTTGTGGGAAAATTGGGCATTTTGCTATAGACTGTTGGTTCAATCCAACAGTGCCTAGGGCCTATAATATCAAATTTGAAAATAATATTGTGAAAAAGCACTTAATAGTGAGAACTAACAAGAACCAAAGACCCAAGTCAAATTGGGTTCCTAAGGTAAGATAGTTTCCTTTTGCAGGAATGTCCAAAAGCCAACAAAAAGCCAATCTGGCACTTGGATAGTGCATATTTTAGACATATGACTGGAACAAGTCGTCTAAAGAACTTCACCCTTGTAGAAGATGGACCAAAAGTGATCTTTGGTAAATTTGACGGAGGGGTTACTAAAGGTTGTGGTATGATTACCAATGACATAGTCTCCTTGACAAAAGTGGTTTATGTGGAAGAGTCGCAACACAACCTTATAATTATAAGTCAACTATGTGATTTAGCCTATGCCATTGAATTCCGCAAGGATAAGTGTCTGATCAAAAATTCAATTAACTCTGAGACAATCCTCACAGGCACTATGAGTGGAAATATTTATTGCTTGAATTTCCTTTGCTTAAATTCTTCTACACCAGTGTGTCTTGTAGCAAATGATAAAGATTCTCTTTGTGTACAATGACACAAGAGACTAGCTCACATGAACTACAAGACAATCAATAAACTACTTTCAGAGAATCCAGTAAGGGATGGACCCAAACTGAAATGCATTAAAGATGGCTCATGTCATGCCAAATGGGCAAGCAAACAAGGGCTACCTTTAAGAGCATTGCTTACAAAGATTTTACTAGAGGCTTATACTAGTTACATATGGATTTATTTGGTCCTATGTTAGTTCATAGGTTAGGAAGGAAGTCTTATAACTTTGTGATAGTTGATGATTATTCTAGATTTACTTGGGTGTTCCTCCTAAAGAGAAAGTTATATACACTGGATAGGTTTGTATCTTTTGTCAAGTAGATTCAGAGTGAAATGGATTGTACTGTGGTCAAAATCAGAAGTGATCATGACACAGAATTTCAATTTTGGGCTATGACAGAGTTCTGCAAAGGACAAGGTATACTTCAGAAATTTTCTTCTCCTATCATACCACAACAAAATGGAGTGACTGGGAGGAAAAATAGAACACTCATAGAGGCTGGTAGAATTATGCTGAGTGACTCGTCACTACCAGAATATCTCTGGGCAAAAGCAGTTAACACATCCTGCTATGTGCATAATATGGCATCAATTAATAAAGATCACAAAAAGACTCCATATGAACTAATGAGAGGCAGAAAACCCACTTTATTCTACTTTATGATCTTTGGAAGCAAATGTTTCATCTCCCAGGCTAAGTTCACTAAGGAGTTGATCAAGAAGTTTGGAATGCAGAGTGCCTCCTCAATGAGAACTCCCATGGGATCATATATGTCTCTGGATAAGGATGAGAAAGGGAAACCTTTTGATGAAACCATGTACAAATGTATCATTGGATCCATGTTCTACCCGACTGCTAGTAGGCCTGATATTATGTAACATCCCCCAAACAACTAGACCCCTATAGTGGTTTTGTCATGACTAGGTTATGAAAAAACGCTAGGAAGCTTGAAGAGACCACTTGGCCTTAGGCTTGAAGGGGAAGAGCACCTTGGTCTGCAAATAGCAATTTCTATTTACCAAACTTGAGGTTGGAATTTAGGGCCCACCTTGGTCCTTTGACCCCACCATAATATCCCTAACCCATTAGGGGTTCCCTAAGAGCACTAAGGACCCATTGGGGTCAACCAAAGAGGTCAAGTTAACCAAAGTCAACATTAACCTTAAATGGGTCAAAGTAGCCTAATTAGGGTCAATTGGCTTTCACCATGCCAAATTGACCTTGCCCCTACCCTTATAAAGATATTAGGGACCAAATGGACCAAAAAGCCCCATCATGGGGCTACCAATTTGTCCAATTTGACATAAGTCAACTCTAACCCTGTTTTGGTCAAATTGCCCTATTGTGTTTCAATTGACCCCCACCTTGCCAAATTGACCCTACCTAGACCTTCCTAACCCTTAGGGGAGGCCAATGGATCACTAGCCACCCATTGGGGCCAACCCAAATGGTCAAATTGACCAAGTCAACTCCACCCTAAATTTAGGTCAAAATAACTTATTTTGACCTAATCAAGCCCAATTCACTTGGGATAGACCCAATTGAGGTGGTCCACTAGCTAATGCGGCTAGGAATTACTGAATTGACCATTCAATTTTAGAGAATTCGACTAGGAGAGAGAAAACACCATTTTCCCCAAAAATGGTGGAGAGAGAAAGAGAGGAGTAATGGCATTCATGGCCAAGGGAGGCCAATTGATCTCCCAATTGATGGGGATTCATCTCCTCTGGTTGTTACAAGAAGTTTAGGAGTTTTTCCAGCCCAGAAGGGGGCTGAATTAGGAGGTTTTCACCATGGCCGGAATTGGCCATTAATGGCCTTCATGGCAATTGATGCCATGACACTCCCTCTCACCCAATTGAACCTTATAACTCCACCAGAGGACTGAGAGGACCATTTTCCCCCCAATTAACTGAAGAGATCGAGCTTGTTGGTGTGGAGGTTGCAATGGATCCAAAGCTTGAGGCCGGCCATGGAGGACCACCCATTCGGCAAAGCTTCAAGGCTCCACATAGGTCTCGTTCTTCTCCTCTACTCTAGTGGATATATCCACATCAAAAATCGGCAAGGATTGGGGCCAATTGGGCCGAAAGCTCCATTTTTGGAATGTTTCTGCCTCCACATCCCTTTTTCGGCCACCTCCGGCCGGCCAACCACCGCTAATCGCCAGCCACCACCTCAACGAAGGTGGTGGTGGCATTGGCCGGCCGGGGCGGTGCTCAGGTGGCCATGAAAATAGGGACAAAGGTCGCCCAGGCGCGGGCAATCCTGGCCGTCGGCTAAAGGAGGAAGACGAAGGGATGTCGTCCATCTCTGCTTCAGGATTCGTGCAGATCATTTTGGTTTAATGAAATGATTTATTTCATTATTTGATATTTTGTCACATTTTATACAGATCCTTAAATTAATTACTAAAAATACTTAATGCCCTATACTGGGAAAATGTCCAACATCAAAGTTGTAGGGCATGAAGTCTAGTTTTATTTAAAATTTGTTTCATCAAATTTGGACAACTAGGTTGATCTCATCACTCAAAATGGTGCAATATGTACAAAGGGTTGACCAGAGCTTGATCTGTGTGCCCCACTTCAATCCAGACATCCAAATGACTTGAAAATTTAAACATAGGTTGCTTATATACACCCCCTTAACATATCCAAAAATGAGAATTTTTGGAGGACATTTTTCTATGGTGTTTGCAAACATTTAATAATTCATGTAATAAGTAAATATAGGGTCAAATGACCTCCAAACCCTTCCAAATTTTGGCGGGTGATCCTTAGGGTCATGACATGACTCTGGTAACAATTTCATCTCATTTGAAATTGATTTGGTTGGGTAATTAATTAACCCAAGATTGGTCAAACTAAGGGGTTTTAGGTCAAATGTGCACTTGTTGTATTAAGTGGTCAAATCTCATCAAAATGTTATGAAACCTTGGCCACTGAATTAATATCATAAAACACCTCCACCAATGATTTGGGGGTGATTTGGGATAGATGCTATGTAATTTTGTGAGAATTCTTAAGCACTTTTCTTCCCTCTGATCTAGTTAAGAATCAATTAGGGAACTTTCTTATAAGAGGAATCTACATGCTCATTTTACCTTGATTGTCTATGAAAGTTTGGTGGTGCTCATATGATCATGATATAAATCTATGATATTTTTTGTGTGAATTTTGGATTGATTGAACTAGTACTTCATTCACAAGTCAACTATTTTGCCCTAAGATTGTGATAAATAATTAAGGGCATAATATTCTCTGGAAAATTGTGAAACTTGGTAATAGGACATTTTAGGGCATTAGAAAGCTCTGTGAATTTTTGTATGATTTTTGGAAGTATTTATCAGTAAGTTACTTCACGATGTGCCCTAGTTTGGATTCTCTTGAAATATTTATTTATGTGACTAAATGGTTTTGAAAAATTATACAACTCAGGCAGTACACTTTTCTGATCATTATAGAAGTCTTGTAATTTTACCATAATTTTGTGATAAGTATTTTTGGTGGTTCCCATTAGCCTCCAATTTTGGATAATTATTCAATATTATAATTAGAGGCCAACACCTTACTGTAAAATTGTGAAATTCTGTATTTGCGGTTATTTTGATATCATAGATTTTCTATAAGTCTGTGTAGGTCATTCACAAGAAGATCTTACACTTCATGTTCAATTTCATACTTGGCCAATTTTGGAGAAATTATAATAAATGTCAAGTAAATAAGGAAAATTATGGCCTTCTGGATTTAGTCTTATAATATCATGATAGACACCCAGTAATAATCTTAGGTGAATATTTGGAGTACCTTCTCTCATGCAACTCATATAGCTCATTTGGCCTGCGTATAGTAAAACTGTAAAACTTGGGTAAATTGAAGACCAGTTGGTGGGAATGGAAGGTAGATGGTGTACTTAGTCTAGTTGAAGAGATTTGAAGTCACCAATAGAAGTCTATATGTTGAGTGTGCCTGATAAGCTAAAGGGGCAAGGTTATGCTCATGATCGACGAAAGATCGTCTTTCCCCTTAGAGGGTCATAAAATACTTAGGGTTAATCCAAGTGAAATGATAAGAAGGGTAATCTTATGGGTAGTTACCAATAACATTAAGTGTCTTGAGAAAGGGAGTTTGGGTTATCATCCCATCGTACCTCCTAGTACCGCTGCAAGCCCCTCACAGGGTAGACCTTGGGAAGTCCAAGATTAACCCTAAACTGCAGGAATAAACTGTTATGCAAGATTGTCATAATAATCCGCACACCCACACCCCATGGTTACGGGAGGTTAGTTGGTTTGTTCTTACGAGCGGTAGGCTCGGTGGTTGTAGGTGCGGACGGGTTGGTCCGGCGAGCCAGTGGATCGGAATGTTATGGTGACGGGCGGGTTAGCCTGGGGAGCTTATGGCTCAGAGATAGATGGTAATCATATTGTATGTGCATAAATGTGGTGGGTCTTCGGTATTGATGGTCGTTCACACTGACGTCGATACACTGACTCGACAAGTGTGGATTTGCACTTAGCCATGAAAAGTCTGGTGGTCCAGCCAATAAGAGTACGCAGGCGCTCCGCAATTTTGCGTTGAGGCATATGATAGGTCTAAGTTAGATAGTGTGAATACCAACCTAGAGGTGGGCGAGGCCCAACCCACCGCTTCCGTTTGCCACTACGGGAGTATCCTGGGAGTCTTGCTAGCTCCAAAAAGCGGGAACTAAAGGTCTGTGCTCATAGAGTCGAAGTGTGTGACTTGCACTTGTGTGAACATAGCATAAACTGCATAACTCTGCATGTCATGACATAAGCATTGCATTTCAACCCCTACCCCTATCGTATAAATTAGTTATGGGACTTTTTATACGATAGGCCTTGCTAAACGACCCCTTGGTCTATAGGTTTGTATGAGCATTCCTATAAATCAATGGTTACATTTCTATTATGTACTAATCTTTACTTGATCTTTACCATGCTCTATTACTGCTTCAATTATCTATATACACATGTGTAGTGGTAGACATTTCCTGTAGACAAGATCTGTCGTCATCTACTTTGTTTTATACCCCTTGCTGTCCTCCGCCTCATCCTCACACACGGTGCCTAGGAGCCATTGGGGGAGGGGTGGAGAACATAAGGCTTAGTCTTTTGACTAACAGTCGGTGGACCATATCATTTTAGGGGATCAAGGAGCAGCACCAGGAGACGCAGCAGCACTAGAGGCCGGTGCAGATGGAGGGGGGCCAGTCTGGTATAGGAGCACCAGTTTCGGGATCAGTGAGTGATTACTAGTTTTGCTTCAGTGAGTGACCTTGTAGTGAGGATATGATGTACAGGACATGAGCCCTTTATTATTGTTATCTTTTATTCAGTTATAATATGTGGACTTGAGCTTCTCGATATGTTCAAATATACTTTTCGTCTTTTGTGATCGATATGGCCGGCAGGATCGGCGTTTTGTAGTGGCGACCTTACCGAGTGTTGGTGTCACCGCAAAGCGGCGATTCTGGGAATAAAACCCAGTTTTGTAGCGAAAAAATGGGGTCTTACAAACTGGTATCAAAGCAAACCTCGATCCAAAGAAAAGAAGTCCACAAACCTTGGGCCACCTCGCGCGAGTTTAGTTTGAGGACAAACTATGCAGCGGAAGCAATGGTGTTCCCATATGGGGAAATCACATGAATAATTCCACTTTTAACTGAATATTTTAGCCAAATCTCCTTACGAGTGACAAATTTTCTAATGTAGCCTACGACAAACCCTGACCCCAGCAGGGAATACCTCCAACTGCAAAGATCTCTTTATATAGTCCTTTAGTCAATGAGTTAGACTCAACCCCACTAGGACACATGACCTACCATGACAATTTATGCCATGCCCTAGTATGAAATAGACCGTGGTATAAAAATTGATTAAGGTATGAGGATACCCCAAAGTGGTTAAAGGAGGAGCTTAGTGCGGGAACGACCACCTAAGCCATAAACTATGATGTCCCTACTTCACATACCAAGGATTATCCAAACTGATAGGACCACCTTAAGGAGATTGACACATAGGCAGAATGGTATGTGTCTCGTAGACTCAACCCACGTATCAGTGACATGATTATATTGAGACAACCACCACGACAAACACCGAGGGTCGGATAAGAAATTCAAGTTCAGAAGAGACCCGTTTGGGATTAGGTCACATGTTGACCCTAATAAGGTTGTCGCAGAGGGTATCTTGAAGAGTCTAAAGTATGGAGTGTACCAACAAATCTCAAGATAGAACCGAAAGTCTAAGGTTGGGTGCCCTAAGGATTGTTTAAAAACTTGGGACGAATATAACATGGCGATATCAAAGATACTTAGCCCAAAATAGATAATGGCTTATCTTTTGTTTATTGGGGTCTGCCTTTTGTTTATTAGGCAAATTAGTTACTGACTTGAGTTTCCTTTGGATCTAATTTAGAAAGTGTTGAGTCGTGAACATAATGATTTTGAGGTCGATCTTATTAAATATTACCTGGGCAAAGATGGGATGCTGTGAAAGAACATTTGGAATTGTTACTTGTACCATTACTAGGACAATAGATAGACATCATTGATGGAACAACGACTTGTCCTTAGTTGAAGCATTAGAAATGTAAAGTTGTCAGGTTTAGTCAGTTGGATGATCTCTAACTGTGATGTGATCAACAGTTGGAGTGGGTTCAGCAATAGTATCCACTTGGTGAATTTGATCAGCTGTCATTTGATTTGAATTGTCAGCAAGATCTGAATTATCCTCTTCTTCGCTGTCTTCAAGATTTTGAGTTGATGGAAGTAGTCATTCTTTATTCTATAGATTCAATCCATTGAGCTCTTCACATAGAGCTGGTACCTGATAACCTTCATCACATAACTGGCTTATGCTGATGAGGTTGTTCTTGAGACCCTTGACACAAGCTACCTCCTTGAAGGTAACTGCTCCAACTTTGATCTTCCAATATCCTTTGGTTTGTCCACAGTTGGAGTCTCCAAAGATCACCTTGGGTCCAAGCTTTGCCTTGTAGTTGCTCAGGTTGGCCTTGTTTCCTGTCATGTGATTTGAACATCCACTATCCAAATACCATTGTTTATTTTTGCTTGGATAGCCTTGTACCTGATCACTGTCATTATCAGCTTCTGATTCTGATTCTTCTGAATTATTTGCTGAGGCATTTAGCCATCATGCAAAAGCTTCTTTCTTCTTCATCATCCTCATCATCACTGGAGCTGGATGAAGATGCATTTTCTGACTCACTGCTTGAGTCATAGACAGCCATCAAGCATTGGTCTTTTTCTTTTGATTCTTCTTCATCTTCAGATGAACTGGATGAAGACTCTGAATCAGTTTCACTCCATGATTCTGCTACAAATCATCTTCGCTTATGCTTGTGTTTGTGGGATGAAGACTTGCTGGAGTGCCTCTTTTCCTTCTTTTGATTCTCTGGACACTCAGGCAGAATGTGTCCAGGTTTCCTGCAGCCAAAACAAATTATTTCCTTAGAATTATATTTGTCATACCTTGGCTTTTCTCTTGATCTGGAATCCTTCTTTCTGAAGTCCTTCTTAGCCATCTTGTAGAACCTTTTGGCTAGAAGGCTCATGAACTCCACATCTCTTGGAGCTTTTTCTTCCTCTTCAGTAGCTTGGAAAGATATGCTTTTCTCCTTCTTGGATGCTGGAGATGAAGTAGATTGTTCAGCTTCTCTAGTTTTGATAAGCTGCTCATAGGATTTGAATTTGCCTAACAAGGTCTCAGTGGAGATCTCATTAAGGCTTATGGCTTCTTTGATTGGCCAGATCCTAGAGTCCCATGTGCTGGGGAAGCACATTAGCATCTTATCATTAACCTCAGTAATGGAGATCACTTTGTCCAAGGTCTTCAGCTCATTGATTATGAGGATGAGCATGTTGTACATATCAGCCACTGTCTCAGATTCTCCTTTCTTGAAATTTTCATACTGGGAGATTAGGTGAGATCTTCTATCTTTTCTTTCATCTGCTGATCCTTCAACCATATTGTTGAGTGAGATCCAGATTTCCCTTGCTGAAGTGCATTCCACAACTTTTTGGAAAATGTCATCTGACATTGTCTGTGTCAATATATTCATAGCTTTGGCATCTGCACTTCTCTGCTTCTTTTGAGCATCTGTCTACTCAGGTGGTGGAACATCATTGTTGTCAGTGGTGGCTTCAGCACTTGTTGTTGCTGTAGGAGCTGGAGGTCCTGTCAAAATAACATTAAAAATTTCTTCGTCAATAGAATTCATGTATAATCTAATCATTGCCTTCCATAGTGCAAACTTATTTAGATTACACATAGGAGGTCTTGTGCTTGAATATTCTTTGTTTTGTGCCATGAGTTTTTAAGCAAAATAAAACTCTAAAATAAATTTAAGATCTAATTGATCTTTTGATTCAGGTGTTAGCATGTATTCAATCAACCTAGCTCTGATACCAATTGAAAGTGAGGTTAGATCTTAGATTTACTCTAGAGGGGGGGGGGGGGGGGGGGGGGGGAGGGGTGAATAGATTATTAAAAAGTTTTCCACTTAATTTTATAGCAGAATTAAAATAGTGATACTTATATGTGTATTGCAGAGTGAGTTATAAAACAAAATAAAGAAAGCACACAGCATAACACACAGAAAATCACAACACAGAGGACACAAGGATTTTATAGTAGTTCCCCAATAAACCTGGGTACGTCTAATCTTCTACCACACTTGGTAGGATTCCACTAGGTTTTGATCAGGTGCCCTATCACCAAGGGGGTTTTGATCAGGTGTCCACACACCAAGTGAGCTTTCGATCAGGTGCTCTAACCAAACCACAGGTTTTTGTTCAGGTGCCCTGCCACCAAGGAGTTAACTTTTGAAGGGAGTTAGAACCCAGTACAAGAGGGGATAAAAGGGGTTTAGATGTTCTTCTCTGTCAATAATCTGAGAGAAGACTCTAGTGTAATGATGTTGTAAAGCTCCCCCTATCTGATTGAAATTGTTGACAGCTTGAGGATGGAGCTTTCTCTTGAAACAGATATCTTCCTTGATAGATGATGAATCTGAGAGACAAAAGTTTCTCAGATTGTTTGTTGCTCTTTGAAGATTAGAAACTTGCAGCAGAGATCTGAGAGATTGATCTTGATGATGTTGTTCTCAGAGAATGAGATGTGCTGCTTGAGGAAGATAATCTTTCTTTTTGACTGAATGAATATTTCTCTCGACTGATACTCTGATATTTTCTATCCGTTATTGATGTCTTTCTTCTGGTATCCTACTTCCTTAGAGAGAAATGATAATAGATTTGAAATTCAAATCTCTGAATAGGAATAGAATAATCAGCATTAATTATTTCCTTGGAACTGCAACTGATTCAACAAATCTGATATGATTTATATCTTTTTCTTTTTTCATGAAATTGTCCTTTTCCAAAATATGTCAAAGGTCTCTTTTCGAAATAAGAGAATAAATAAAAGCAAATATAATATCCTTGACTTATCTGGCAGAATAGAGCTGTTGCTGATAGTCGAACTGAGTTCTGAGAATATATAACTGGTTTGAATAAACAGAGAGAAAATTTGTCGAGCTGTTATAGAAATTCGTCGATCTGAAGGTTGAGTTCGTCGAACTGAACATTTGATACTGATTCGTCCAACACAGGCTGGAGTTCGTCGATCTCAAGTTAGAGTTCATCGAAATGAAGAACAAACTGGCTGGAGAGCTGAGTTCGTCGAACTGAGAAGCTATTTCGTCGAACTCAGAAAGGAGTTCGTCGAAATCAAGGTGAAGTTCGTCGAACGTAGAAACTTAGAGATTTCCTAAGTTCTAGCTATTTTATCAGCCTAATACTATGACCCTTTAGACTATATATTGGGGGTCAACTTAGTCCTAGTCAACACATAGTAATCCAAGCCCAAATCAGTAATAGGGTCGTTCCAACAAAGTACTTTAGAAAAATGTAGAAGAAATATCTAAGTATTGACTGTGTCTGCGAGATATCAAGATGACATGGAGAATGTATCGGCGAGATGTCAAGAAGACATAGAGATCTTATCGTCTAGATAGACTTCCAACACACATCTAATCACTTATATTGGATCTCAAAATCTCAGCCATTGGATCCTTAATCATAGTATTCAACTGGCGCACCTAGGTACGCGCCTCTTGACATTCCAAAATAGACTATATAAATAGGTCAAATGCTTAGAACTAGATTAAAACTTCATTTGCTATAAACCATCAAAACGACAAGTTCGTCATTCTTGACAATTCTCAATGACACAGCTATTCAGTTCTTAGCAATGGAGCCAAAGAAAGGAGAATATACTTTCAATATTGGTTGTGAACTAGTCAAAGGTGGATTTATTCGAGCAGATGTTGAGATCAAAATGGTCATTGGATTACTAACTGATGTTGATCTATAGTATGTATTATCTAAACCTACTGTTATCATGCATAGAGAGGTGTTGGAGTTCTGTTCTAAGCCAAAGATGAGCGCTTCTGGGAAAGCCATCAAAACAAGGGTTGTAGATACCTTGTTGAGGGTGAATGTTAAAGGTTTGGAAAAAGCATTGTATCTGACCAAGTTTGAAGAAGATGATGAGGAAGATGACATTTCAGATGAAGACTATTCCGAAGCTCTGAAGTGGTGTGAACACCCTGAGAAATCCTATGGATCACTACAAAGGGCCAAGTTCAACCCCAAAGGAAAACTCCTTGCAGATATCATTGGGAAGGCCCTCATCTGTAAACCAGGTTCCCATGACAGGATATCAAGGGAAATATTTGAGATCATGACAAGGATTATCTTGAGTAAGAGAACTGATTGGGCTTAGATTCTATTTGACAAGATTCAGGAAAGCTTCAATACACCAAACTTTGGAAGGATTCTGTCATTATATCTGCTGAGTAGTCTACCAGATCAATTGAACAAGAAGTTAGGCACTCCCATCCATTACATGATGAAAATAGATATCAGAACCCTGGACAGATGGGAGAAAGTGTTCTCTAAGGTTCCAAAGCAATCCAAGGAAACAAGTTCGGGCAAAGGGAAGAAAGTTGTTGTGTAGGAAGAAAAATCTGAAGAAAACTCTTCTAAAAGTGGTGAGAATACAACAAGCCCAAACCCTGCAAACATTGAGGGGGAGGGAGCTCAAAGCCAAGTTCAAGAACCAGGTTCAGAACTAGTGGGTTAGCCCATGGTTGTTGATGTTCCTATGGTTGATTTGCCTGCTGATGAAGTTCCTGAAGTAGGTGTGAGTTCAGTTCTTTGAAGTGTTGCTTCTGTTGTTTAAAGTGTTCTAGTTTAGGGGGAGACCCATGCTGAGTTCTCAGCCTAGGAGACTGTGCAAATTTTGGAAGGTGTAACTGTTGTTGAGGGGGGGTGGGTGGGGCTCACACTGAGCTTCCTGCTCTAGAGGTTAAGGAAGCAACCCTCATTGGGTTGGATGTCCAAGAGGACCTAGAAGGTTCTAAGAGAGTTGTTGATGATACAGTTCCTGGGAAGAAAGATGTTGAATGCAGCACAGATCATCAAGAGCCTGCGCCTATGGTCATTGAAGAAGAAAACTTGAGTAGAAACATATTTTGTACCAGAGAAAAATAGTTGTTGAAAAAAAGGAATGTGTTTCTCAAAGGCAAGATTCTCCTGATTCTATATGTGATGATGTTGCCATGTCAGAAATATATGAAAATCTAAAGAGAAAGGAGTCTGAGAAAGAGAAAGATGTTCCAAGTTCATCTGGCCCAAGTTTCCAAGAGGAACCTTCAGGTTCTATCATTAGCCAAATGAGGGTTATGCTGGCTGAAGAAAGACAACACTATGAATCATTTGTGACAAAAGATGTGAAATAAGTAAAAGATGAACTGTATGTTGAAATAAGAGTGCTGAAAGAATATGTTGACCATGTCAATGCCCAGATAACCAGCTGGTTCACAAAGGCAGGGACATCTGTAGATTGCAACATGCATGCTCTTCAGTATTTGGGTAAGAGGATGGAATCCACTCTCAAATTTAATGAGAAATCTGTGCTGGACCTGGAGAGTGCAGTTGAATGGATATGTACAATAATATCTGATAATCAAAACGAGACCATAAAGAGATGTGTGGACAGTCAAGAGTTCACCAATCAAACTCTGTCTGACAAGCTGGGTGCATGTACAGAGGATATTCAGAAAAGACAATTTGAAGAAGCCAGAAAGGGGGAGAAGGTTGGAAGTGATCAAGCATTATGGATTGTAAATGAACTTCATCTCTCTGAGCCTTAGTACTCCAGTGTATGACCTTGTACAACCCTATCAGCCCTCAGAGCCCCAAAGATCTGAAAGCCCTTATAATCCTCCTGAATCCTATACTGAATATACTGTAGAGAATGTACAACTTGCAACTAGGACCAGTCATAGAGAGAGGCCAAGGATGATAGCTGAGGAAATGGCTGCCAAGAGGAAGAGAGAGGAGGAAAGAGCCAAACACCCAAATTTTGAAATATGAAGCCCAAAGTCAAGAGATATAATACTGAATACATGGATTAGTTTTGGAAATATTGGTAAAGATATAGACAAATATTATAGCTCTACTGAATGGGATAGACTTCAAAAATCAGAGGTCAAGAGGAGGCTTTACAAGAAACATCAGAATAAAGGGACACTGCAAGTAATGCTCCTCCAATGCCTAACAAATATATTCTAAATCCCTTCAGCTATTTTGAGATAAAGAATCAACATGACAAAGAGGCTGGAAAGAAGAAGAGTTCTTGAAGGATATATGAAAAATATCTTAGAGTAAATGTAGTTTTTTAATCAGTTAAGAACAATTGACAAACATTTATATATGAAATTTTGAATGTTGCCTCAATTCTCTGTGTTGTTATTAAGATGATTTTTATGTGCAGTTTATCATTGATTGAGGTTCTGACTTCTTCAAATAGGGGGAGATTATTGAAAACATTGCCCATAATATTCCTGATTTGAAGAAGTCCGCAAGTCAAAGATAAACACACTTTGTATTTGATGATATCTGTATTATCATGTTTTAGGATTGATATTTAAATAAAGTTAAATCACTCATAATAATTATGGAATCAATAAAAGTCCAAGGGATATTTGAATAAATCATAAAGTCATTCTAAGTCAAATATTGTCTTGATAAAGTTCAGAGAATCATGAAATATCGGCTTGATAACCTTAAGCTTCAAGGAATATCATTTTGAAGATATATAGTAAAGTCACAAAAATCATTTTGAGAAGCTTAATAATCGGCTTGAAGATAGTGATCGTGTTGATTTCTAAATATCGTCTTCAAGACCTCAAGTATCATTGAGATGATGTTTTATCGACTTGATTGCTTTACACTTTGTTAGAGTTTAACTCTAAGTTTGAAAGGGTTTCTATCGGTTTGAAGAATTTAGTTGTCGTCGAGACAACTTGTATATCGTCGAGACAGTTCAAGTTACATATATTCAAATTGTTGTCGTCGTTGATTGGGCCAATCAGATCAGTCCTTTAAGGAAAGAGATTTGACATAAAGTTTCTTGGATTCGACCGTTAATGCTCTCAGTCATATAAATACTAATGAGATGTGAAAGGAAAACCCTAATCCTAGAATTCCACTCTCAAGAATCAATCGAAAATTTTTCTCTCTAAAAAACCTAAGTGCAGCCGACAGGCAATCTCGTTCAGAGAACAACTTTCAGAAGGAGACAATTTCATCAGTGAATCATCCAGTGTTCCTAAGTTTGCTCAAGGTCGTCTTCCAATCTCTAACAGAGCAAAGAATTCTTGGACTCAAAGGTTCAGTCAAATCAAGTTCTCCAATGAAGATACTATCAAGATCTGTTGCTGATCCAGTGAAGATTATTTTCATCAAAGCTCAAGAAGACTCAATACTTTGCAAGATCCATCTTCTTGAGTCTAGATTTGTTGTACGCAAACCTTGTAATCAATTCTGTTGTAGGATCTCCTTGAGATCTGAGGTAGGGGTCAAGGGTGAACATGAGGTAGAGTTTTGTTAAAAATCTGAGTTGTAACATCCTGAGGTAGGGGATCTGAGGTAGGGAATCAGTTTGTATTCCTGAGGTAGGAGTCTTGGACACTGAGTTGTAAGATCTGAGTTTTGGAAAAGTTTGATGAGGCTAGCACACTGCTAGATATGCGCAAGGGGAAAGAGGATGTACCCACCTTTGGGAACCACTATAAATTGCTGTGTACTCTATGATGTATTTGTTTTATGTGCTCAATCTTTAAATTAGCTGATAAAGTTAAAAAAAACAAATACCTATTCACCCCCTTTAGGTGATTAGACTGCCACTAAACTTACAACACCCTCCTTTAATAGTGTGAATAATGGTTGTTTATGCTTTATTCTCATTGAACTTGTGATTTCATCATCACTACTACGAGATTGAAGAGAATCAGACTGATATTGTTGGAACCCTAGTTTTGATTTGAGTTAGGATCCATCTTTATAGTCTAAGTTTCTATCATAACACATCTTGTATAACCTAGATCAAATCTCATTAAGACAGAAGACTGAGAAAATAATATAAGAAAATAATATAATATAAACTGCGATCGACGAAAAGCTAGCAGCGCTCGACGAAATATCAAGGAAGCTGCGATCGATGAAAAGCAAGCAACGCTCGATGAAATATCAAGGAAGCTGCGATCGACGAAAACCAAGCAGCGCTCGACAAAAAGCTGCGTTCGACGAAACCATGCAGCGCTCGACGAAAGCTCATCCAACATTTAATCAATGATCAGATCGACGAACGACGAGCTCAGCCCGACGAACTTAAAGTTGAGATCGACGAAATATTATCAGCTTTATAAATTGTCATTTCTCAGATCGACTAAAATTCTAGATCTGATAAAGCAATATTTTGAATAATTTCTATTTATATATTGTTGCCCTTCTTTTGTATGAATTGTCACTGCCTCACATTAATGATATAGTCGTTGCAGAACAATTAATGATATAGTCGTTGCAGAACAATTAATGATATAGTCGTTGCAGAACAGCTTAAATTAAAGATGGCAGTTTATCTTCTCGAGGAGTCCAGTTGATAAAAAGAGACTTTATCTCTTCCCTTTCTAGAGAGAATGAAGAAGAAGAATTGAACATAAGAGAGAGAAGTTCTCCAGAGTACAAAAAGACACAGAAAGCACAAAGAAGATAGAAAGACGGAGAACAACATATTATTATCTATCTTGATTGCTAACTCTTCTCTGCAGATCATCTTCATCCCGAGACACCTAATCCAGATCATTTGCTCAGGATCTCAACTGCAGAAGAAGAAGAAAGGAGTACTACATTCTAGAGAAGAAGCTTCCTCACCTGATCATCAAACACTAATCAAATCAGGGGGAGCTCTTCAACGTCATCAAGGATTCTCTAGAGTCTTCCAGAAAGAGAAGAACAATATATTTTTGTTTTCTTTTAACTGTATAAAGGGTTATAACTACATTCAAAAGTTACAGCCATTGGTGGCAGGGAACCTGATCAAAAACCTGTAGTTTGGTTAGAGCACCTGAACAAAAGCTCACTTGGTGTGTGGACACCTGATCAAAACTCCCTTGGTGGAAGGGCACCTGATCAACAACATGTAGTGGAATCCTACCAAGTGTGGTAGAAGAGTAGACGTACCCAGGTTTAGTGGGGAACTACTATAAAATTCTTGTGTCATCTGTGTTGTGTTTATTTTGTTGTGCTGTGTGTTGTGTTTCCTTATTTTATTATATAACTCACTCTGCAATACACATATAAGTAACACTATTTTAATTCCGCTATAAAATTAAGTGAAAAACCTTTTAAAACTCTATTCACTCCCCTTTAGAGTAAATCTAAGATCTAACCTCACTTTCAATTGGTATTAAAGCGTGGTTGATTATATCATTTCACTTTCAACTGATATCAACTGACTTTCAATTGGTATCAGAGGTTGGTTGATTTTATACAGGCTAACACCTTAATCAAAGATCAATTAGATCTTAAATTTATTTTAGAGTTTTTACTTTTTCATGGCACAAGAAGAATTTTCAAGTATCAAACCACCTATCTGTGATTTGAATAAATTTTCTTTATGACAAGCTAGGATTAGATTATATATGAATGCAATAGATGAAGAAATTTATAATTCTATTCTGACAGGACCTTCAACTTCACCAACATCAATGCTCAAAAGAAGCTGAAGAGTGTTGATGTCAAGGCTATGGATATATTATTTCAATCAATGTCAAAAGACATTTTTCAAATAGTGGCTGATTGCACTTCAGCAAGAGACATCTGGAACTCCCTCACAAGAAAGGTAGCTGAATCTTCTTCCACCTCAAGTGATTCAGATACAGAATCATCATCTAGTTCAAGTGAAGAAGAAGAAGAACAAAAAGCTATAGAATTCTGCATGATGGCCATAAATCTGAATCTGATGAAAATGAGGTAATTTCAAGTTTTGATTTTACTCCTAAACAATTCAAATCAGGTTTTAAATTGCTATGTACAAATTTAATAGAATCTGAGAAAGAAAACAAATCTCTCAGAAAAGAGTTAATAGAAATAAACACTTTAACTTCTGAAAATACTAAAGAAAATTTGAAAACATCAGAAGAGCAAATTATTTCTTTGAAAAATAATTCAATTAAGGCTAAAATGTTTGAACAATCTCTTAATGAAAAAAATATCAAGATAATGAATATCACAAGCACTAAAAATGCCAGATTAAATGGCAGCAAACTTGGCTTAGGATTTTCATCTAATCTATCTCATATTCAAAAGAAAAATACTCCAACTACATCTATAAAATTTGTATCTGCTAAAGAAAAAGTAGCAGAAGACTTAATAGAAATTGTTAAAATTTTGTGTGTTCAACAAAATTCGTCGAACCAAGATCGACGAAATCAAATGACTTCGCGAACACTGATCGACGAAAGCTGAACACAAAAATCAAACATAATTTTTTTGTGATCAGGGCTCAACGAATCATAGTTCAATGAACTCTGAACACAGAGGAAAAAATAACTATTCCTTAATCATAGATCAACGAAATCACTGCACTTTG
This sequence comes from Dactylorhiza incarnata, assembly GCA_033032865.1. Classification (NCBI taxonomy): domain Eukaryota; kingdom Viridiplantae; phylum Streptophyta; class Magnoliopsida; order Asparagales; family Orchidaceae; genus Dactylorhiza; species Dactylorhiza incarnata. The sequence continues at coordinate 7,920,096 of JAWHQI010000009.1, read as the reverse complement.
TCAACCCGAGATCGACGAAATCAGAATAGTTTATCAAACATATATTTTAATGATTATCAAAGAATCTTTCAATTAGTAAAACACTTATCAGATATAAAGGCCAATATAACTAACTATAAGGCAATGCTTGACCTATTGTAAATCTTTTTAACTCTAATTGTAATCAAACAAAAAGTTATAAGATTTACTTAAATTTTATATCTTAAAAACAAAGTCAGATACCTTTAATGTTCTAACAAACTTTCTCAGGTTTATCAAGATTTGAGTACTCTATTCTAGTTGCATTGATCAGAAATGATCATGGCACTGAGTTTGAATCTCTTATGATGAGAGAATTCTGTAAGAAGGAAGGCATCAGGCAATGTTTTTCCGAGAAGAAAAAAATTCCTTAGAATCCATTAACAGCTGTAGCAACTCATCATACTGATAAAATCCTATTGAAATAAAATCTAAGAATCAGAATTGCTTATATTCCCATTTACCCTTCTTCTAGGGGTCTTGATCCAGGGTTCCTGAATCAAGACAGGGGGAGAAAATAAAAAGAAAAAGAGAAATTAAGAAAAGAAAGAGAAAATTAAAAGAAGAAGAGAAATTAAGAAAAGAAAGAGAAATTTTTAAAAAAGAAGAGAAATTAAAAGAAGAAGAAATGTAGTAATTTATGATTAAATATTTTCAAAAGAACAATTAATTTTATTATCTGTTCATCTCCTTAAAGCTTTATAATACATACTGAAATACTTTATGCTTTGAGTTATTCTATTTCTTTTGCTTGGCATCCTAACCCAAATAGGGGAAGATTGTTGGATCACCAGTATTGATTTGGATTAGGATCCCTGTAAGTTTAATATGTCTTATATTTCAAATCTATATCCCAACTCAAATAGGGGGAGATTGTTGCAACCCTAGTTTTGATTTAAGTTATGATCCATCTTTATGGTCTAAGTTTCTATCATAACACATCTTGTATAACCTAGATCAAATCTCATTAAGACAGAAGACTGAGAAAATAATATAAAAAAAATAATATAATATAAACTGCGATCAACGAAAAGCTAGCAGCGCTCGACGAAATATCAAGGAAGCTACGATCGACGAAAACCAAGCAGCGCTCGACGAAATATCAAGGAAGCTGCGATCAACAAAAATCAAGCAGTGCCGACGAAAAGCTGCGTTCGACGAAACCAAGCAGCGCTCGACGAAAGCTCATCCAGCACTTAATCAATGATCAGATCGACGAACGACGAGCTCAACCCGACGAACTTCAAGCTGAGATCGACGAAATATTATCAGCTTTATAAATTGTCATTTCTCAGCTCGACTAAAAATCTAGATCTGATAAAGCAATATTTTGAATAATTTCTATTTATATATTGATGCCCTTCTTTTGTATGAATTATCACTGCCTCACATTAATGATATAGCCGTTGCAGAACAATTAATGATATAGCCGTTGCAGAACAATTAATGATATAGCCGTTGCAGAACAGCTTAAATAAAGGATGGCAGTTTATCTTCTCGAGAAGTCCAGTTGATAAAAAGAGCCTTTATCTCTTCCCTTTCTAGAGAGAATGAAGAAGAAGAATTGAACATAAAAGAGAGAAGTTCTCCAGATTACAAAAAGACAGAGAAAGCACAAAGAAGATAGAAAGACAGAAAACAACATATTATTAGCTATCTTGTTTGCTAACTCTTCTCTGCAGATCATCTTCATCCTGAGACACCTAATCCAGATCATTTGCTCAGGATCTCAACTGCAGAATAAGAAGAAAGGAGTACTACATACTAGAGAAGAAGCTTCCTCACCTGATCATCAAACACTAATCAAATCAGGGGGAGCTCTTCAACATCATCAAGGATTCTCTAGAGTCTTCTCAGAAAGAGAAGAACAATATATTTTTGTTTTCTTTTAACTGTATAAAGGGTTATAACTCCCTTCAAAAGTTACAGCCATTGGTGGCAGGGCACCTGATAAAAAACCTATAGTTTGGTTAGAGCACCTGATCAAAAGCTCATTTGGTGTGTGGACACCTGATCAAAACTCCCTTGGTGGCAGGGCACCTGATCAACAACCTGTAGTGGAATCCTACCAAGTGTTGTAGAAGAGTAGACGTACTCAGATTTAGTGGGGAACTACTATAAAATTCTTGTGTCGTCTATGCTGTGTTTATTTTGTTGTGTTGTGTGCTGTGTTTCCTTATTTTATTTTATAACTCACTCTGTAATACACATATAAGTAACACTATTTTAATTCCGCTATAAAATTGAGTGAAAAAACCTTTTAAAACTCTATTCACCCCCCTCTAGAGTAAATCTAAGATCTAACCTCACTTTCAATTGGTATCAAAGCGTGGTTGATTATATCAATTCACTTTCAACTGATATCAATTGACTTTCAGATATTGATCTTCATTAATCCTCTCTTCATTGGTATTCAAGTTCTCAATAATAACATCATCAAATAACTCTTCCTCGCCCTCAAAATGAATGTTCACGACACTATTATCACACTCCTTTGCATTCTCAGAAAATTCTTTACTATTGTCTAGATTCATTGACTTCATATGTAAATATAAACAAAAATTAACATTAGCACTTCCAATTCATAAAACTCCAATTAAAAAAACTGATGCATAAATATTTCTAAAATTATCAAGAACGCGCAATCACAATACACTAATTCTGCACTATTATCACAGTTATACACTATTACCAGTGTCATTCATAAAAAATCAAAAGTTTTTATTAGATTGATGAAGCCTTTATAAGATTCAGGCTGCTCAGTAACATAATTCGAGATTTTATAGTTTATTGATCCACCTAAAATGCCAACACATCAAGAGTTAGGTCATATGATTGCTGAGAAAGATTAAGATGAGACATGCCTAAAAACATCATTGATTCTCAATTGTCTGTCTGTCATAATTTTTCAATATCTTTCATGTGGATACATACCTTAAAGTTTTGTCGGATAATTTACATATAGGATTCAAGAACTTCTAAAGTTAGAAATGATGTTCATTCAGCAGTCAAGCAAAATGCCAAGAATATTCTATTCAGAACATATTACAAAAATAGCTTGAATCCATGGGTAAATGTGAATTTATAAAAAGGGGGATATGTGGGCATATTACAAAGCACCAATCTGCACGAACCACCACCTCATGCCTGAGACGTCAGCCGACTTGTCACAATTCGAACTTCATCTCTGCTATTGTTCATTTGTGGGATGTCGATACACCCGGATCGCAAAAGCTGACTCACTGAATCGGAGTCACAGAAGGGTGATCCATTGCATCACCTCGACCATCCACCATGTCACCCGCAGAAATCACGAGCGTACCACCTTGCACTGTGGTCCCCATCATTCGGTATATACTACCAAACTGTACAGCCTTCATGAGCACGACACACCCGCATGTCACTGTCAGAACTCCTTTTCTCGACGCAAAGTTGCAGCCACCCGAGTCCAATCTGCCAAATGATATCAGACTCTTACGCAGCTTGGGCACCAAATGTACCATCTCAAGTCTGCGCACCACTCCATCATGCGTCAGTATGTCCACTGTCCCTGTATTTGTGACCTCATAACCCGAGTCGTGACCCAAATAGACCGACCTAGTCGTCACCTCCAGAGAATTGAACATCGACGCATCCGAGCATATGTGTTGCGATACACCAGAATCTAATATCCAACCGTTGTCAGAGTCGTCATGACTCTCAGTGATGGTATACAGATTATTACTCTCCACTCCCAGATCTAGCGTCACCATACCCACATCCTGGGCATCTCCAGAACTCTGCGCACGCTGCGGGCAATTCCTCCTGATATGATTTCTCTGCTACAGTGGTAACAAACAACTCCCTTCTCCGACTGAGCACGTGCACCCCTCGATCCCATGCCGAATGCTCTCCCCCGTCTATCTACCGCCAAAATATGCCCACCCACAAGAGTGGGGTCCTTCAACATCTGACTGGAAAATAATGTCGATGTGACCTCTTCCAGCCCCACTGTATCCTTCCCTTACAGGAGCGTTGTCACCGTGTGTTTAAAGGACGGAGGGAGCGAGGTGAGAAGTAATAGGGTCTCATCTTCTTTCTCCACCTTCGCACCAACCACATGCAATTGATTTAAAAGGCCGTTAAACACATTCAAGTGCTCATGTATGTTTCCACCACCCTGCATCTTCAGCACATACAGTCATCATTTCGACAACAATCTTGTGGTCAACGACTTGGTCAGATACAATCTTTCAAGCTTCTCCCAAAGCTTGATTGCAGATTCCTCGACACCAATATTAAAGAGCACTTTGTCATCAACACACCTCCTGATGGCACTAGTGGCAAGCTCATCCAAGTCAATCCACTCCTCGTCCTTCCCTTCAGCAGTCAATTTTTCTCGTCCCCACAAAACCCGCACTAGCCCTTGTTGGACATGTGTGTCACATCCCTTTGTTTGAGAATAACAAATCCCAAATTGTATTTGATCTTGTATTTTGTGTGTTTATAGTGTGCATGAACTATAGGTGCAATACTCCACAGGTAGAAAGCAGCTAAATTCAAACATCTGGAAGAATGCACTACCGCCAGCGTTAGAGCTACCGTCAGGCGCTAGCTCAGGTTCCGTTCGACAAATTTGCCTGCGTTCGATGAAAATTTCGGTCAACGAAAATTTTGTTCGACGAATTTACCTGCGTTTGACGAAAATTTCGCTCGACGAAAATTCCGTTCGACGAATTTAAGGCCGTTCGATGAATTTGAAGCTCCGTTCGACAAAAGTGTTTCCGTTCGACGAAATTGCTGCGTTCGACGAATTTGAGGCCGTTCGACGAAATTTTGTTCTGTCATGCAGCCGACGGTTTCGCAACCGCTCCACATGAACGCAACCGCCAGCACTAGCGCTACCACCTGGCGCTATCTCAAGTTCGTGCACAGCGCCACGCCGCCGACGGTTTTGAAATTGCTCCACACGAACGCTACCGCAGGCGCTAGGAGATACCGTAGGCGCTATCTTCAAGATCTATAAATTGATGGTCTCCCTCTCATTTTGAGTGATTGCTTCCAGAGAGATTACTTGTGCCAAATTTCCAGAGCTGCTACTCTGCCGAAAGTTCATCTCCCACACAAAGCCAAAGAGGATTTCTGGAGAAGGAAGCCACCACGGTGCATCCGAAGAACGATCGCTTCAACCTCGCTTATGCTACAACGATCCTTCATCCTCGTCTTCAGAGATCTCATATAGGGAGTTTCATTATTGTTTTCATTATTTTCATTCCATACTTTTTGTAATCGTTTAGTTAATTCGCCTTGTGTTGGCGACTAGGTCTGGGTAGGACTTAGGCGGAATTCGCCTCGTGTTGGCGACTAGTTCTAGGTGATTAGATCTAGGGGGGCTCGAGGCCATATCCGGGGAAGAATTGGCTAGAGCGGCTTGAGGCCTTATCCGGGGAAGGATAGGCTAAAGCCAACCGGTTTGTGGGGATACAAGTCGGTATAGAAAAGGAAAAATTGTATTACTTTATTCGCCTCCGATTTCAAGCGATATTGAAATCAATTTATATAAACACATTTTCTATATAATATTATCATGTCTCTTTTTGTTTTTACTTGATTTCTATCATTTGGCATAATTTATAAAATTGCAAATTACAATTGTTTCCTCCTTTAAGTTAAATTGTTATTTCATTCTATATTACTCAAAACAATTTAGTATATTTTCATAAAAATATAAAAAGAATTTTTATTCCCTTATTCACCCCCCCCCCCCTCTAAGGGCGCCAATCGATCCAACAAGTGGTATCAGAGGTAGGTTATTCCAAACGGTTTAAAAACCAGGAATAATTGCGTCTTATGATCTCGCTTTTTCCGAGGGTCAGAGAATTAGTAGACCTCCACTCTTTACCGGGTCAGATTATAATTACTGGAAAAATAGGATGAGATGTTTTCTTATGACCCTAGATATTGAGGTATGGAATATGGTAGAAGAGGAATACTCTCCTACTACATTTGTAGTTGGAGAGATAACTTTAGATAAACCAAAAGAAAAATGGGATGATAGGGATAAGCTAAAATGCAAAAATAACGCCAAGGCTATGAATGCTTTATTTTGTTCGTTAGATAGAAATGAATTTAATAGAATTTTTGCATGTACTACTGCATATGAAATTTGGAATCATTTGGAAGTTACTCATGAAGGTACATCGCAGGTTAAAGATTCAAAGCTTTTTCAACTTGAGTTGGAATATGAAAAATTCTGGATGGATGAAAGTGAAGATGTTGATGGCATGTACACGCGCTTCACCAAGATCGTCAATGCCTCCAAAGCACTTGGAAAGACTTTCTCCAACGGCGACTTGGTCCGAAAGATTCTTCGTTCCCATCCACCATAATTCAACCCGAAGGTGACGGCCATTTCAGAATCGCATAATCTAAGGATGCTCCAAGTTGAGAGCCTCATTGGGAATCTCAAAACCCATGAGGTAGAACTCAAAATCCAATATGATTAATACAACAAGGAGCCAAAGAAGAAGGCATTGGCACTAACATCAAAGAAGGTGTGCCAAGAGGATGAGGATGAAGAAAGCCTTTTGGTGAAGAATTTCCGAAAATTCATGTGATGAAAGAAGAAACACTTTCCGGAAATTGATCCAAAAGGATGCAAGATGGAAAAAGTCATCCTCAAAGAAGGAAAAGGAGAGCGACGATGAAGAAGAAAGACCTCCACCGGAGTGCTTTCATTGTAGGAAGACCGGGCATATTCGGAGCCAGTGCCCAAAGTTCTTGAAGGAGAAGAAGGAAAAGTGGCACAAAGGGAAGGAGAAGAAGAAGGTGCTAAAAGCTAGAACATGGGATGACTCCTCCCCCTCCTCCGAAGAATCAAGCGGGTCTTCATCAAGCGAAGATGAGGAAGCAAACATGTGCCTCATGGGACATAGAAACGACGGCGACGACACCAGTGTTCTTAGTGACACTGAGATGTGCGGGAAGGCTAAGGACAATGAAGACGTGTGGTACTTGGATTCAGGATGCTCCAAGCACATGACGGGCAATAAAGCAAAGTTCCTTAGCCTAGAAAAGAAGAAGGGAGGGATGGTGACGTTTGGTGATAATGGAAAAGGAAGGATCATGAGAATTAGTACAGTTGGTAACAAATCTTTTACTATATCTAATGTTCTTTATGTGAAAGGACTAAAACACAATTTAATTTCTATTAGCCAATTATGTGATAAAGGATTAGATGTGTTATTTGAATCTTCCACTAACTGATGCAAAATATCTAATCCTACTACAAAAGATATTTTACTAACTGCACCAAGAATACATAATGTTTATATAGTTTCTTTTCATGATCTTTCTAAATCATCTATAAAATGTTTTATCACTAAAAATGATGAGTTAGAACTTTGGCATAGAAGACTAGGGCATGCTAGCACAAAGCTCATTGTAAAACTTGCCAAAAGTAATTTAATTAGAGGATTGTCTAGGTTAAATGGAACTTTACCTTCACTTTGTTCACCATGTCAAAAAAGAAAATTTTCTAGATCCTCTTTCAAAAGTAAAAATTCCATTTCTACTACAAGACCCTTGCAAATAATTCATATGGATATTTTTGGTTCCGTTAGCACTCCATGTCTTGGTGGTAAATTATATACATATGTCTTAATAGATGATTTTTCAAGATATTGTTGGACATTATTTCTCTCTTCCAAATCCGATGCGTTTTGTGAATTTGCAAAATTATGTACTCTTATTCAAAACGAAAGTGACTTAAAAATTAAATGCATTGGCTCGGATCATGGAGGAGAATTTGAAAATGAAAAATTTACATCCTTTTGTGATATGTTAGGCATTAAACATGAGTTCTCTGCACCACACACACTACAACAAAATGGTGTAGTAGAAAGAAAGAATATGACACTTCAAGAACTAGCACGCACTATGTTATGTGAATATAAATTACCTAAGTTCTTTTGGGCCGAAGCCGTAAATACATCATGCTATGTTATGAATAGAATCATGCTTTGCCCATCTCTTAATCTCACACCATATGAACTCTATTTTCAAAAGAAGCCTAATGTATCTTATTTCAAAGTTTTTGGTTGTAAATATTTTATTTTGAATACAAAAGATAACTTGGGAAAGTTTGATGAAAAATGTAATGAAGGAACTCTTCTTGGGTACTCTTCAACTAGTAAAGCTTATAGAATTTTTAATAAAAGAACTAGTAGAGTTGAAGAGTCAATAAATGTAAAATTTGATGAGTTTATTCCTTGTGTAGAAAAACTTTCCGCAGGCAACGAGGATGATCTCTTACAACATTTGGAGCATGGTGATGAGGAACCTTCCAAAGAAGAAGAAAAGGAGGCCAAAGAAGATGCATATGTACCTCCAAGTGCCTTGAAATTCACAAAGGATCATCCACGGGAATTAATAATTGGTGAACCATCCATCGGGATAAGAACTCGATCTTCTCTTCATGAATCATATTCAAATATCTGCTTTGTTTCCGAAATTGAACCAAAAACCATTTCTACCGCTTTGAATGATGAATTTTGGTTTTTGGCTATGAATGAAGAGTTAGAACAATTTGAGCGACATAATGTTTGAAAATTAGTAGAAAGACCATCTAATCACCCGGTTGTAGGTGTAAAATGGATTTTTAAAAATAAATTAGATGGTGAGTCTAGAATCACTAGGAATAAGGCACGCTTAGTAGCACAAGGATATTCACAAATCGAGGGGATAGATTTTGATGAAACTTTTGCACTCATTGCTAGGTTGGAATCCATTAGAATTTTTCTAGCATTTGCAAGCCTTAAATAAATAATATTATTTCAAATGGATGTAAAAAGTGATTTTCTCAACGGGTTTCTAAAAGAAGAAGTTTATGTTGAACAACCCCCCGATTTTATTAATGAAAAATTTCCCAATCATGTTTATAAACTAGAGAAAGCACTTTATGGTTTAAAACAAGCGTCACGTGCATGGTATGAAAGACTTACATCATTTTTATTGAAGCACAGTTATATTATGGGAAGTGCCGATAATACTCTCTTCATTAAACATAATAATGATGATTTAATTATTTTGCAAATATATGTTGATGATATAATCTTTGGATCTACTAATGAAGAGTTGTGTAATGAAGTTATTGAAGTGATGAAAAATGAATTTGAAATGAGTCTAGTAGGAGAACTTTCTTATTTTCTTGGTTTTCAAATATCACAAAGAAATGATGGTATTTTTATATGTCAAACTAAATATGTCTATGATATGCTTAAGCGCTTTGGATTTGAAAATCTTAAACATGCTTCTACAGCAATGAGTGCATCACTTAAATTAGGAAAAGATGAATCGGGAATTTCAATTGATCAAACCTTATATAGAGGTATGATAGGATGCTTACTTTACCTTAGTGCAACTAGACTCGATATTATATTTGTCGTATGCTTATGTGCTCGATTTTAAGGCAATCCAAAAGAATATCATTTAAAAGCGGTAAAACAAATTTTTAGATATCTTATTGGGTCATCTAGATTAGGATTATTGTACACGCACAATAATTCATTTACCCTTCACGGCTACTCCGATTTGGACTATGCCGGTTGTTCACTTGATAGAAAAAGCACTAGTGGTATTTGTCATTTTCTGGACCTTCATTAGTTGCATGGTCTAGTAGGAAACAAAATTCGGTTGCACTCTCCACCACAGAGGCCGAATACATTGCATTAGGAAGTTGTTGTGCACAAGCACTATGGATGAGCCAAACTTTAGAGGACTTTGGTTTTCATCTAAAACTTATTGAACTAAAATGTGACAACAAAAGTGCCATTGATCTCACAAATAATCCGGTACATCATTCTAGATCCAAACATATAGATGTACGTCATCATTTCATAAGGGATCACATTAAGAAGGAAAATGTTATAATAAGTTTCATTGGCACGGACTCTCAACTTGCTGATATATTCACTAAACCTCTTCCCGATGCAAGATTTCAAATGTTAAGGTTGGAATTAGGAGTCTTAGACATCTTAGGATGAGTAACATGTAAAACGCTAATGTTTTATGCAATTTGAGCAATCAAGACATCTCTGAAAATTACAAAACTTTTGCATAAGACTACTCTTAAGACCCCTAATCAATATCAAAAATCAAATTTTTAAAATTCTTAAAAAATAGTGTACTGTTTCCAGCACTAGCGTTAGCGTCGGCGCTAGCGTGGGTGTCTGATTTTTCTGTGTTTTAAAATTTCTAAAAATCTATACAAATATGTTAGTTCATATGTACTACTTATTTGTTGTGTTTCTGACTTTTGTTATTTTTGTTTTATTCATATTATAAAAAAAACAACTATAAAAGTTCAAAATTCAAAAATACAAAAAAATATATGTTTTTGAGATTTCTGTTTTTTTATTTATCTTATGAAAAATCAACTACAAAAGTTCAAAATTCAAAAATACAAAAATATATGTTTTTGTGATTTTTCTGTTTTTATCTGATATAAAAAATGGTAAAACAACAAAAAAAACTGTATGATCTTTATTGTTAATATCAAGCATGAATGAATTCTATTATTTAGAATTATTTACAATGTAAAAATTTATTCCTTCAAATTACTATGAACATTGTTTTGTTTATCATGCTTTGATATATCTATTTAAAGTGCATCAATTGTATTGAAAAATATGTGTAGAATTAAGCTTAGCATGCCTCTAAGTATGAGTAAATGTATTATGATTGATAATGATACATTTCACTCACTTATTTTGGTAATCAACATGTGTGTTTAAATCTAAAGATGCTTGCTTGTGTATTGTATTTGTACAATGAATTAAAACTTGCATAAGTTTATTGCCTACACTACATTTGAATTGCACTTATGAAATTTAGAAAAGTGGTTAAGTTTAAAAAATAGGGTTTGCAAAACAAGTGTATTCAGAGAATGTTGTCTCACAAATATGAACAAAAAATTATATATGTAGACAAATATAACTCCACCAAGCACTACTTAAACCTCCTGATAAGTCTTCATAAGCATTGTGAGGTTGAGCACCTTGGAAAGAATAGTAAAGTGTCTTGTGCAAACCTTAGTTATTACACCACTTTGTTAAAAAAAATTATGTGCATTAAAAGTGTGTGAAAGTAATTTACTTGTATTTTTATTGTGCACTTTACTTTACATATGTCTTGTATTTTGTTGATTTAAATCAATTGTCAACATTGCCCAAAATACACTTATGTGAACATCATTATCTTTCATAACGCTTCTTCTCATGAGTATTGGATTCTAATGCTTTATCTATACTACTCTTTATATAAGAAATGCACTAGATAACCTAGCATGATCTCTACAATGTTTTGGTATCTCTTGAACTTAAAATTAAGTAACATTGTAGTATAATCTTTCTTTGATATGTTCATTTCATGCTTGGTATCTTTATGAAAAACTTTGAGATTTCAAAAAGGTTAAAACACCTTTCAATTTTGAACTAAAACTCATATTTTTACTTATGCTTTTCATGCTTACAAAAAGATGTTTCTTATAATCTTCCGCTTGCTTACAACTCTTATATTTTTATTTGAAATCTCTTATATATACTATGCTTAAACTCTTTAGCATTTCATATATTACAAAAGCTCGATCATAATTTATAACTAGCCTAAAGAATGCCTCCTTACTACCCTCACCATACCTTCTTTTGATAATAGCAAAAGGGGGAGATTAATTGAAGAAATCTATATAGGAGAAATATAGAAGATTAAGAGGAGAATAATTCATGTAATCTATCATTTAGGGGGAGTAAAACATAAATTGCATTTACGTAGGGGGAGCATTAAGATAGGGGGAGTATGCACATTATCATGCTTATCATATACTATAGTTGCACTATCATCTTGCTTATCATATACTATAAACACTATTGTTGATTTCTTGCTAAGAGGATTTGTTATTATCAAAAGGGGGAGATTGTTGGACATGTGTGTCACATCCCTTTGTTTGAAAATAACAAATCCCAAATTGTATTTGATCTTGTATTTTGTGTGTTTATAGTGTGCAGGAACTATATGTGCAATACTCCACAGGTAGAAAGCAGCTGAATTCAAACATCTGGAAGAATGCACTACCGCCAGCGTTAGAGCTACCGCCAGGCGCTAGCTCAGGTTCCGTTCGATGAATTTGCCTGCGTTCGACGAAAATTTCGGTCAACGAAAATTCTGTTCGACGAATTTACCTGCGTTAGACGAAAATTTCGCTCGACGAAAATTCCGTTCGACGAATTTAAGGCCATTCAACTAATTGGAAGCTCCGTTCGACAAAAGTGTTTCCGTTCGACGAAATTGCTCCGTTCGACGAATTTGAGGCTGTTCGACGAAATTTTGTTCGATCACGCAGCCGACGGTTTCACAACCGCTCCACACGAACGCTACCGCCAGCGCTAGCGCTACCGCCTGGCGCTATCTCAAGTTTGTGCACAGCGCCACGCCGCCGACGGTTTCGCAACTGCTCCACACGAACGCTACCGCATGCACTAGGAGATACCACAGGCGCTATCTTCATGATCTATAAATTGATGGGCTCTCTCTTGTTTTGAGTGAGTGCTTCCAGAGAGATTACTTGTGCAAAATTTCCAGAGCTGCTACTCTGCCGAAAGTTCATCTCCCACACAAAGCCAAAGAGGATTTCTGGAGAAGGAAGCCACCACGGTGCATCCGAAGAACGATTGCTTCAACCTCGCTTATGCTACAACGATCCTTCATCCTCGTCTTCAGAGATCTCATATTGGGAGTTTCATTATTGTTGTCTTTATTTTCATTCCATACTTTTTGTAATCGTTTAGTTAATTCGTCTTGTGTTGGCGACTAGGTCTGGGTAGAACTTAGGGGGAATTCACCTTGTGTTGGCGACTAGTTCTAGGTGATTAGATCTAGGGGGCTCGAGGCCATATCCAGGGAAGGATTGGCTAGAGCGGCTTGAGGCCTTATCTGGGGAAGGATAGGCTAAAGCCAACCGGTTTGTGGGGATACAAGTCGATATAGAAAAGGAAAAATTGTATTACATTATTCGCCTCCGATTTCAAGCGATATTGAAATCAATTTATATAAACATATTTTCTATATAATATTATCATGTCTCTTTTTGTGTTTACTTGATTTCTAACATTTGGCATAATTTATAAAATTGCAAATTACAATTATTTCCTCCTTTAAGTTAAATTGTTATTTCATTCTATATTACTCAAAACAATTTAGTAAATTTTCATAAAAATATAAAAAGAATTTTTATTCCCTTATTCACCCCCCCCCCCCCCCTCTAAGGGTGCCAATCGATCCAACAGCCCCTACTCAACTAGCATATCTTCGACACGAATCTGCAACATACCAAAATTTCTGGTACCATCGAACTTCTCCACCGAGTACCGAGTCAAAGTTGCATTCTTCCCTACCATAGCCGTCCTCCGACACAATTAGGAGACCTGATTAATTCAAGGTTGGATTTGAAAGGATGTGAAGAAGACCTAGTCGTTCACCATCGCAGACAAATCTTTCCTCAAATGTCCAATCAGTCGCCTACAAAATCTCGCTCTAATACCATTTATTGGGATTTCCGGTCGCGGAATTGCAATCCTCATGCACAATTAAATACATAGTCCAAAAATATACTGCAGAAGAACTCAGAATATGAAAATCTATAGGAGTAATATGAACTTGACTGCAATCTGTAAAACGGAAGCACAAGATTCATACCAGAACGAACATTCATCGTCGTCAGACGACCAACCTCCACCACAACCACCGAGGAGAGATCCAAGTCAAGACTTGACCTTGTCGCGAATGCACAACCTGCCAACGTCGCCACTTGTGCACAACCACCACCGCCTATGATAATGCAACCATCGAGCACCACGCACCTTGCCGCAGCCCGTGAATCTGGCACCTTGCCACTACATGCATGTTTTCGCTCTTCGTTGTCGATGCAACCCGCAATTGGATGTCGACGTCCACCGTCGCCTATTGCAGCCTTCGGTCGTGCACTACCGCTCTCCTCTTCAAGGCTTTACCTTTCTTTGGTTTGGCTTTTGGTGTGTCCTTCATAGCTTGCCTCCCTCTCCTTTTATAGAGTCATTTCACATGTCTTAGCCTATTTCCAAGAAGCTTCCTTGCATGTGCCCATTAAAAGCACATGGGCGGTGTTGGGATCATTGTCCACAATGTCTTAGATTTGGAGAAGTCCATTCTTAAGTCAAAGATATATCTCAGAATGTATTTGATATACTCTCTAGAATCAATGTGCAGGAGATCAGGTCAGGCATAGTGCTCAAGGAATTCATCCATGTTCACAAGCGTCGAGACAGCAGACATCTCTCCATGCCTGTGACCCAGAAGCGTTGACTCATGTCTACTGCTCAAATAGACAAGGTCGCCGCTGAAGTTATGAGACCCAGTTTGGAATCATCGAGCCAAGTTATATCGCTCGACATCGTGGAAAGAGAAGTGTCGGCCAAACTTCAGTTAGCTCTGTGCCAACAAGAAGAGTCGAGATATGAAGGCTTAGTTAAGAAGCGTCGAGCCTCTGTATGTTGCTCGACTTCTACAGATAAAAAGCGTCGAACAACTGATGATTGCTCAACGTCTAAGAAGGAGGAGTCGAGAGCTTCGGTCTAAGAAGTGTGTGTCGAGTATCTACATATCGCTCGATGCCTAGTTGAAAAAGCGTCGAGAGAGATGCTCAGTGCTCAACGCCTTTTCTACAGATACTCTGAGCTGAGAAATTTCTTCTACAGTTGAAAGTATCTAGTTGCGGCCTAAATCACCTAGAGGGGGGTGAATAGGTGGATTCTATGTCTTAAAGCGGAATTAAAAAATTAACACAGAAAAGCAAACAAACAACCACAGCACAGACACAAGGATTTTATAGAGGTTCCCCGATGTGGGTAGTCCTCTTTCCCGCCTCGCCTATCTAGCACTTCGAGGCTAGACTCGGCTACTTCACCAAACTCAGATTATAACTAATCTTACACCTCGGAGTTAAAAACTCCTACAACTCGGAGTATAACAACTCCTACAACTCGGAGTAAAACAACTCCTACAACTCGGAGTATAACAACTCCTACAAAAGAAAATATAGGGAAACAAAATATTTCTTCTTAACCTCTAAAGAGATTAACTTCAGACCTTGAAAACAGAGTCTTCTTCTCAACCTTGAAAGAAAGCTTGGCACTAGAAAGATGAGAAGAGAGAAGACTTGGCTAACCAGATCTGACCAGGCCCTTTGACTTGCTTGAAAGAATCTTCAATAAAGTGAGCAGCACTAAGATCAAAGGCCTTCTTCTGAGAAATCTCTAATCACAAAAGTTAGATCTCAGAATTCTTGCTCAGCAAAAGAGGAAGAGAAGAAGGACTTTTTGCTTTTTCTTTTCTGAACTGACGGCTGAAGAAGGTTTTTTAGGTCGATTCTTTTTGATGGATCATTTTGCCCTAAAATAATGACATATTTATAGGGAGGACTTCAACGGCTCTTGCGACAAAGAAGGGAGAGGCGACACGTGTACTGATCATGTCGGCTAACCCTAATTTTCAAAAACGAAACGAGGATAAGAAATCCGTCTGTCCGTCATTCGTCGGGATTCGTCGGGAGAACACGAGAGCATCCGACGAATTGACTTAGCTGCAGAGTTTTCCTCAGAACCTAGACAAGATTGACCTCTGTCAGCATTCGTCGGGATTCGTCGGAATGACCCGAGTCATCTCGACGAATGGACTTGGCTTCAGAAAATTCTTCACAACCCAGCAAAAATGTCCTCTGTCAACATTCGTCGGAATTCGTCGGAATGACCCGAGTCATCTCGACGAATGGACTTGGCTTCAGGAATTTCTTTAACACCCAGCCAAACTGTCCTCTGTCAACATTCGTCGGGATTCGTCAGAATGACCCGAGTCATCTCGACGAATGGACTTGGCTTCAGGAATTTCTTTAACACCCAGCCAAACTGTCCTCTGTCAACATTCGTCGGGATTCGTCGGAATGACCCGAGTCATCTCGACGAATGGACTCAGCAAACATTTTCTTTTCTTCTGAAACCCTGCTCCACTCCACAACTTTGAACACCTTCAGTTATGTATATGAAGTGCACCCCAAAAGAGAGATTACACATGGACCAACACTTTATTCTATACAATGAGGGATTACATTGTTTAGAACTGTGTTTGGTGATCCATTGCAACCTGACTTTGGTATGCACTTAGCATTACGACCTGTCATAACACATCTAAACAAAAGTCATCAAATACAAATACAATTCACTTTAGTTTACTAGGGGACATCTTCAAATCAAGGTGATTGTAGACACAATACCCAACAATCTCCCCCTATTTGAAGATGTCATAACCCTAGGCACTAACTTGAATTGCACAGAAAGAATACTAAATAAGAATGCAGAACCCAGGCAGTAATATATATAATGAAAAGCAGAGTAGGACTAAATGTTTTAGCTTAAACACAAAAGAATTGAGTATATATATATATATATATAAGCAAAGAAAACATCAAGATTCCAGATAAGCACAGCTTATTCATGACCTTTGCCTTTCATCTTTGCAACCATTCTGTCCACTGCCTCAGTTTTCTTCTTCAGTTCTGAATCCATTCTCTCAAAAAATGCCTTTGGCTTAGGCCAGTATTTGTCAGGAGCAGACTCTTTAGATCCACCATTCTTGAAGTGAATTCTTCTTTCATTTGTCCTTTTCTCAAACTTGCTCCATTCTTCTGAACTATAGTGGTCACTGACCTTTTCATTCTGATTGCTGACTTTATCAAAAGCAGAGAGAATAATACTTTTGGAGATAGGGCTCCAGCTTTCTTGGAAGTTTCTAGGAGGAGGCCTATCATAAAACTCTCTGATCTTCTTACATGGATTAGACTTCTTAGCAGGTGGCTTATCATCAAAAAGCTTCCTTTTTTAAAGACTTCTCAGCTGGTTCAGCAAAATAGGAGCTGTCAGGATCTTGAACAAGGGATGGATCATCCCAAAATTCCTGATAAGATGAAGCAGGGATGACTTCATCAGCAAACACAGAGTCCTCAGCAGGATTTGGAGAGAAACTAGGAGCCCTGGGACCTGGAGCACTTGAGGAGGGAACAACAGGCCCTTTTTCCACAACAGCAAACCCAAGCATTTCAGCCACTTGCTTGAACAGCCAGCTTTGAGCTTCATGAGTATACCAATTTACATCCTTAACATTTTGTAAGATGTTTTCCTTGAGATCTTGCATTTGAGAAGCTACACTTTCATTTAAAACATCCAATTTGCTTGCATTTTCTTCTAACTTGGAGACCACACTCTCCTCCCCCTTTATGACATCTTCATGTAGGAGGGTATACAATCTTTTCAGCTGATTTTCAACTTGATCATCCAAGTAAGATATTCCTTGATCATGAGCAGAGCTGAGAGTAGAGATAGCAGAAGTCAGGTGCAACACATCTTCACTTACCAGATGCAGATTCTGGAGAGCATGCCCAACAGCTTTATTTGTATGATCCAAAGCTTTCCCTGCAGATAGCATCCAGGCTTCTTGATCAGTCTTGAATCTGCCCATATCATGCTTGATCTCAGCCATGTCTTGCCTAAGAGAACTATCAACTGAGTCAATCTTCTTATATACTTGCTTTATAGAGTGATCAAAGTGATCAGTCTGACCCTGTAGCATCCCTGCTATGGACTTCAGCAAAGAAGAGTGAGAGCTATCACCAGTCTCACCCTCTTCAGGAGAAAGTTTTTCAGCTACAAAACTTGAGGACTGTGCTAAGTTGTCAAGCACAGTTGCTCTTGGAGAGGTGCTCCTAGCCACAAAAACTTCTGGAGGAGGCAAGAGCAGCAGAGGAGGAAGGACCTCAGAAGGAACAGATTCAGCCATGAAGAGATCTTCCTGGACTTTCTCCCCCTCAGGTAGAGACATCTCCTTAGCCAACCTCAGCATGGCACCAAGGCTGCCCTGCTCCCCAGAATCAGATTGCTCAAGAGGAGTGTCTGGCAAGATTTCATGATCTTCAGAAAGAGAATCAACCATGGCAGGTGATCTCCTTGAATCTTCCAGCTGAGGAGCCTCAACAAACACAGCAGCAACCTCTGGACCTTCCAAGCCAAGATCAGCAACACTAGGAGGAGCATCATCTGCAGCACCACTGCTTGCACCAATGTCTCTTGGGGTTGGAAACTCCCCCTCAACATGTGCATCTCTATCCTGTGCAGGAGCTGGATCAAGTCCACTCCCCCTGGAGGATTGCCCTGCTTCAGTGGACCTATGTTCATCAGGGAGAGGGGCCTCATCATCACTCAAAGGAGCCCTCACTCCAGCATTCCCTAATCCCTTGGGAATTACCCTTTCCCATTTGGTGAAAATGGAGGAATTGATTTTCTTAGTGTGGTGGATGGGGGTACCTCTTCCAAGATTGAAAAATTCTGGATTGCCACTATGCAGAAGCAGACTGAGAATCCTTCCAAAATTTGGAGCAAGAAAGCTCTCTTTAATCTTCTCAAAGATGACTTCACCAAAATTGAAATTTTTCCGACAAATTATAGCGGTGTGAATTTTAAAAGCCTCTTCAGATATGTAGTCGTGAGAACCTACCTTGCATAATAAAACTTTGCCTATAATATCAGACAGAAGCTTACCTCCTTCATTCATGAATTTTCTTCGGATTTTGGCGCTTTGATCAAGAATTCCACAAAATCTTCTGGCTCTGAAAATATCTTCAACAGACAACTCTTCAGATTCAACCATTGGCATCCTCAACGATCGGTTGATACCACTAGCCTTCAAAGTTATTTTGCAGGAACGAATAGAGCTTTTGATCTTCTTACCTTGACCTGTGATTTTGGCATTTCGATAAAACTCCAGAATATCCTGTTCTAGAACTTTGGCCGGCTCTTCCAAGATGAAACTTAGCCCGGCGACATCAAGCATCATGATCACATTGCGAAACTCATCAGAAGCTGAGCGGAAGGCGCCTCTCACCAACTCTCCCCCTGAGTTGAAGCCACCGGAGGCTTTGGGCTCCATTGATGTCGTCGACGTCGAGGAAGAAAAACAGGGAAATCGCGACGGAGAAGACGAACGGACGGGTAGGGTTTCACGGAAGAGGAATTTGAGAAGACGAATCCTTCCGTGAAATCGTGATGTTTTCTTTTAATTTATATATATATATATATATATATATATATATATATATATATATATATATATATAAAATTTAAGTAGAGCGCGCACCTGTAGAGAAATGATTCCACGGAAGAGGAATTAGAGAGGAATAAATATCCAGAAAAAAAATTGTCCCGTGAACACCCGTGAAACGTCATGAAATTTTCTGAGTTAATATGTGAAGTCTCGAGCAATTTCGTGAAATTTCAACAGTCCCGACTTCAAGATTCCTTGTTAAGCATTCCAAGTTCCATTTTGAAGAAATTGAATTTGGTTTCGTCCAGAGGCTTCGTAAAAATATCTGCAATTTGTTTGTCAGTATTAACATATAACAAATTTATGTCCTTACTCTCGACATGTTCTCGGATGAAGTGATAGCGAAGCTCAATATGCTTCGTTCTGCTGTGAGAGATGGGATTATTCGCTATGGCAATAGCACTTGAGGAGTCACAGAACATGGGGATTTCTGAGAGCTTTACATTATAGTCCTCAAGCTGATTTTTCATCCACAAAAGTTGTGCGCAGCAACTGCCTGCAGAGATATATTCCGATTCAGCAGTTGATATTGCAACGCAATTTTGCTTCTTGCTACTCCAGGAAATGAGCCTTTTTCCCAAGAACTGGCAAGTTCCCGAAGTGCTCTTTCTATCATCTTTGCTACCTGCAAAATCAGCGTCTGAAAAGCCAATTAGTTCAAAATCATTGCTTCTTGGGTACCATAAGCCGAGATTTGGTGTAGCCTTAAGGTATCTCAATATCCTCTTTGCAGCGGCATAATGAGATTCCTTACAGTTCACTTGATACCTGGCACATACACATGTTGAGAACATTATATCCGGTCTAGTAGCAGTGAGATAGAGCAAGGACCCAATTATGCTTCTGTACTTGGTTTCATCAAAAGGTTTCCCTTTCTCATCCTTGTCCAGAGACATACTTGAGCCCATTGGAGTCCTCATTGAGGTTGCACTCTCCATTCCAAATTTCTTAAGAAGCTCTTTAGTGAACTTCGTCTGAGAGATGAAGATTCCATCTTCAGATTGGTGCACCTGGAGTCCTAAGAAATATTTCAGCTCTCCCATACTGCTCATTTCAAACTTACCTTGCATCAAGCTAGAAAACTTTTTGCAAAGTTTGTCATCAGTAGAGCCAAAGATAATATCGTCGACATAGATTTGCACCAGCAAAATCTCGCATTTAACTTCCCTAAGAAACAATGTCTTGTCTATTGTTCCTCTTGTAAATTTGTTCTCAAGAAGAAACTTAGACAATGTCTCATACCAGGCTCGGGGTGCCTGTTTGAGACCATACAAGGCTTTATGTAAATAAAATACATGATCAGGAAAGTTAGGATCGACAAAACCTGGAGGCTGAGCTACATACACTTCCTCTTTAAGGTCTCCATTCAGAAATGCGGACTTTACGTCCATCTGGAAAACCTTAAAGCCCTTATATGCAGCATAAGCCAGAAATAATCTGATGGCTTCAAGTCTTGCTACGGGTGCGAAGGTCTGATCAAAGTCAATCCCTTCTTCTTGCCTGTATCCTTGAGCAACCAGTCTTGCTTTGTTCTTGGTGATGATGCCCTTTTCATCAAGCTTGTTTCGGAAGATCCACTTGGTTCCAATCACATTATGCCCTTTGGGTCTAGGTACCAACTCCCAAACTTTACATCTTTTGAATTGGTTGAGCTCCTCTTGCATAGCAAGGATCCAAGAGGGATCGGTGTTTGCTTCTTCAAACTTCTTCGGTTCAATCTGTGAAAGAAAACTTAAATGTAAAATTTCGTTAGTTGTACCTCTTCTAGTTAGAACTCTGCTTGAAGGATCTCCGATGATTTGATCTGCTGGATGATCTCTCAAATGTCTGATCACTCCAACATTTAGATGATTATGAGGTTCCTGTATTTCAGGTACATCTTCATCTTCCTGAGGATCATCATCCTCACATGCTGAAGGGGCAATTACTTCAATAGATTGTGGAACGTCTTCCTTTACCACTTCTTCTAAGTGTAGATCTTTGAATCTTGCATCTGCATCTTCAACAAAGACACTAGAAGAGCTGCTATGAAGCATACTCGTCTCATCAAATATAACATTAAGAGTTTCTTCTACAACCAGGGTTTTCTTGTTGAAAATCCTATATGCCTTACTATGGCTACTATAACCTACAAAAATACCTTCAAAACATTTTTCACTAAACTTAGTTTTATAATACTTTCCATTGTTAAGCACGAAGCATTTACTGCCAAAGATTCTAAAATAAGACAGAGTTGGTTTCTTGCCTTTCAGAAGTTCATAGGGAGTCTTATGATGATTTTTGTTGATTAGTGCTCTGTTTTGCACGTGGCAAGCAGTGTTGATACCTTCAGCCCAGAAGTACTCCGGTAGTGAAGAATCACTCAACATTGTCCTGCAAGCCTCTATGAGTGTTCTATTCTTTCTCTCGGCAACACCATTTTGCTGTGGAGTGCGGGGAGAGGAAAACTCATGAAAGATACCTTGACTTTCACAAAATTCAGTCATGGCCCCAGACTTGAATTCTGTGCCATGGTCACTTCTGATTTTGACCACAGAGCATTCTAATTCATTCTGAATTTGCCTGACGAATGAGGTGAAAGAATCATAGGTGTCTGACTTGTGTTTTAGAAAGAATACCCAAGCAAAACGTGAGTAATCATCGACAATGACCAACGTATAAGACTTACCCCCTAAACTCCGAATTGGCATGGGACCAAATAAGTCCATATGAAGTAGATATAAACATCTGGTAGAGTCTTTGCCAATAATGCTCTTAAAGCTAGCCCTCGTCTGCTTGCCCATTTGGCATGCGTGACAAGGTCTCTCTTTAATGCACTTAACATCAGGAGCATCACGAACTAAGTTGTGAGAAAATAACATATTTATAGTTTTGAAATTTATATGTGCTAGTCTCTTGTTCCATTGGTCACAGAGAGATGCACTATCTTTTGCCAAAAAGCACACTGGTGTAGAAGTATCTAAACATAGAAAATTTAAACAAAAAATATTTCTACTCCGAGTGCCTGTTAAAATAGTTTCTGATTTATCAGACAGCTTTATCAGGCACTTGTCCTTGTAGAATTCTACCAAATAGCCTTTGTCACAAAGTTGACTTATGCTAATGAGATTATGTTGTAATCCTTTAACATAAGCCACGTCTGTGAAAGAGACTGTACCATTTGTGATCATACCGTAGCCTTTTGTGATTCCCCGATCAGATCCGCCAAAAATAACTTTTGGACCATCTTTCACGGGGGTAAACTCTTGCAGTAGGCTTCTTGTTCCGGTCATGTGCCGTGAACAACCACTGTCCAAGTACCAGATTGGATTTGTATTGGCCTTTGGACATACCTGCAATCAACAATCAATTGCCCTTAGGAACCCAAACTGATTTGGGTCCTTGGCTTCGTGTTAGATGACCACCACTTGGAATGTTAACATTGCGAGGGGTCATTCTTGCATTGTTAATCCGTGGAGTTGAGACATTTCTCGGATTAAACCAACAGTCTATGGCAAAGTGACCAATCTTGCCACAACACCAACAATCGAATCGATTGTACCTTCTCTTTGTCTCCTGTTTTGCCTTTTGAACAGGAGGTGCAACAGGAGTGACTTTCTTAGAGGAAGTCTTCTTAGAAGTGGGGGCCTCATGGTGACAGCACACACATGGCTCCAACTTCTTCTCAACAGGTTTGGGTGCAATCGTTCTAATTTTCGGTGCTTTCTTGTGAGCTGATCCGTGAACAAATGGACCATGATCTTTGAGGATTATTTCTTCATGAGGGGCTTTGAAGGGAGAGTTGTCAAAGTTTCGGGGAAAGCTCCATCCTTGATATCTATTACTAGGTTCAACATGTGTTGGCCTAGCAAAATGACCGTAGGATGAATCAAAGTCAAACGGATTTGATGGAAAAATGACCTTCCTAAATGAAGGTTGACTTTGATTAGCAGCTCCCTTTCCCTTCACGACTCTCTTTTCAGCAGCCTTACTACTTTCAGCCTTATGACCAATTCCACTACCCTTCGCAGGAGCAGAAAACGTATCAATGAATGGAAGAATAGTCTTAGGCTTGGAGAAGCTTTCTACGAGCTTCCTTTCCGCCTTCAACTTATTTTCTAGTTCACTTATAGTTTTCTCCTTTAAGTTTAACAACTCAGTGGAGCTTTTCAGTTCGTCTTTCAAGAGTTGGATTTCATCTTTGAGGGGAGTTAATTGTTCAATTTCCTCCCTCAAAGCTAATTCCACTGTCTTGAGAGATTCAATTTCTTTTGACTTGGATTTGACGACCTTGCGGCACTTGTCAAATCCTTTCACAAGGGCTTCATACTGAGTTATTAACTTAAAGTCCTCCTCTGAGGAGTAGCCCTCATTTGCTACGGATGCAGTCTCATCTTCAGAAGCAGACAGAGGGGTATGAGAGTTTACCTTCCCCTTATGAGAGGAGTCGCCTGTTTCTTCGTCTAGATGAGCCATTAGCCCAAAGTAGGCTTCTTCATCTGAGCTTGACGCATCAGAGTCACTGTCGCTCAGAGTCTTGGCCTTCTTGGCAAGAAGACTCTTTTCTTTCTTCCTTCCTTTAAAAGATCTCTTTTCTTCCTTCTTTGATCCTTCTTTCTTCTTGTATGGACACTCGGCAATTACGTGTCCTGGCTTATTGCAACAATAACAAATAATGTCAGTAGAATCAAATTTGTTCGGTTTAGATTTATACCTGTCATTATTGTAGTCCTTTTTGTGATGATCCCCATCACGTCTTGATCTTCTGTGATCAAATGCAGTGGATTGCCCTCTCTTCTGCTTTCTTTTATTCAGAAGTCTTTTGAATTGTTTGGAGAGAAGAGAAAATTCTCCATCAGACATCTCTGAACCTGATGGGCTAGCATCAGACTCATCCTCATCAGAAGATGGTCTCCTTACAAGTGGGAGAGCCTTGCACTTCCTTGAGCTTTCAGCTTTTAGGGCAGAGGACTTCTCCCTTCCAGAGGCTCTGACCCCCTCTTCTTCAGCTTTGCGGGAATTTAGCTTCAACTCATGGGACAGGAGCTTACCAAACAACATTTGTGGTTCCGTGGTTCCGAGCTTTCCGAATTCTCTGATGGCTATAACCTTGGTATCCCATTCTTTCGTCAGGGATCTCAAAAATTTGTCATTTAGTTCGCCAGTTGTGAATTCTCTATCATAGTTCCTAAGGCCATTTACGATCTTGAAGAACTTCTCGTAGGTGTCAGAAATGGAGTCTCTTGGATCTTGCTTGAATGCTTCATATTCTTGGTTCAGCAATGATCTTCGGTCATCCCTCACTTCTTCGGTCCCTTCCATCAGAACGACTAGTGAGTCCCACATCTCTTTAGCAGATTTGCAGTGAAGCAGATTTTGCAACATTGAATCATCAACTGCACCTGCTATGATATTTTTTGCTTTCTTGTCTAGGGCCACTAGAGCGATCTCATCTTTGTTCAGTTCCAACATCTTCTTTGGGATCATGATGGTGGAGTTTATTGAAGATGGTTTCATCGGAATATGGGGACCTTCTTCCACGATCTGAAAGATTCTTGGGTCAGCAGCTTCCATGTAGAATCTTACTCTTTCCTTCCACATAGGAAAGTTCTCTTTGGTGCAAACTGGCAACTTGACGGAGTCCTTGGTCTTATCCATTCCAGACATGTTTGCTTTAGCAACTAGATGAGGAGATCTTGTTCAAGGTGTTAGCCTTATAGCGAACAACCCCCCTCTGATACCAATTGAAAGTATCTAGTTGCGGCCTAAATCACCTAGAGGGGGGTGAATAGGTGGATTCTATGTCTTAAAGCGGAATTAAAAAATTAACACAGAAAAGCAAACAAACAACCACAGCACAGACACAAGGATTTTATAGAGGTTCCCCGATGTGGGTAGTCCTCTTTCCCGCCTCGCCTATCTAGCACTTCGAGGCTAGACTCGGCTACTTCACCAAACTCAGATTATAACTAATCTTACACCTCGGAGTTAAAAACTCCTACAACTCGGAGTATAACAACTCCTACAACTCGGAGTAAAACAACTCCTACAACTCGGAGTATAACAACTCCTACAAAAGAAAATATAGGGAAACAAAATATTTCTTCTTAACCTCTAAAGAGATTAACTTCAGACCTTGAAAACAGAGTCTTCTTCTCAACCTTGAAAGAAAGCTTGGCACTAGAAAGATGAGAAGAGAGAAGACTTGGCTAACCAGATCTGACCAGGCCCTTTGACTTGCTTGAAAGAATCTTCAATAAAGTGAGCAGCACTAAGATCAAAGGCCTTCTTCTGAGAAATCTCTAATCACAAAAGTTAGATCTCAGAATTCTTGTTCAGCAAAAGAGGAAGAGAAGAAGGACTTTTTGCTTTTTCTTTTCTGAACTGACGGCTGAAGAAGGTTTTTTAGGTCGATTCTTTTTGATGGATCATTTTGCCCTAAAATAATGACATATTTATAGGGAGGACTTCAACGGCTCTTGCGACAAAGAAGGGAGAGGCGACACGTGTACTGATCATGTCGGCTAACCCTAATTTTCAAAAACGAAACGAGGATAAGAAATCCGTCTGTCCGTCATTCGTCGGGATTCGTCGGGAGAACACGAGAGCATCCGACGAATTGACTTAGCTGCAGAGTTTTCCTCAGAACCTAGACAAGATTGACCTCTGTCAGCATTCGTCGGGATTCGTCGGAATGACCCGAGTCATCTCGACGAATGGACTTGGCTTCAGAAAATTCTTCACAACCCAGCAAAAATGTCCTCTGTCAACATTCGTCGGAATTCGTCGGAATGACCCGAGTCATCTCGACGAATGGACTTGGCTTCAGGAATTTCTTTAACACCCAGCCAAACTGTCCTCTGTCAACATTCGTCGGGATTCGTCGGAATGACCCGAGTCATCTCGACGAATGGACTTGGCTTCAGGAATTTCTTTAACACCCAGCCAAACTGTCCTCTGTCAACATTCGTCGGGATTCGTCGGAATGACCCGAGTCATCTCGACGAATGGACTCAGCAAGCATTTTCTTTTCTTCTGAAACCCTGCTCCACTCCACAACTTTGAACACCTTCAGTTATGTATATGAAGTGCACCCCAAAAGAGAGATTACACATGGACCAACACTTTGTTCTATACAATGAGGGATTACATTGTTTAGAACTGTGTTTGGTGATCCATTGCAACCTGACTTTGGTATGCACTTAGCATTACGACCTGTCATAACACATCTAAACAAAAGTCATCAAATACAAATACAATTCACTTTAGTTTACTAGGGGACATCTTCAAATCAAGGTGATTGTAGACACAATACCCAACAACAGCTAGCTGAGCCTTTGTTTCTTTTTGAAGACATTGAAGACCGTTGAAGACTTAGCATCGTGCTGACGTGGAGGAGCGTAACAGACGTTGCAGATGGCGGGCTATAAATAGAAGGCATGACCTATGGGTTAATAAGAGGATCACTCCTATCTTTCGAAAGCTATTATCGTCTCCATCACTTTGAGGGAAAGTCTGAGAAAGAATCTGAAGAAGTCGTCTTCTCTTTCAGAACCGATCTAACTTGAAGATTTCTTTCAGCAATCTGGTGCTGATACATCTTTCTGAAAGAAGAAGATTAAGAAGGAAGAATCTGTCTTCCTGGGAAGAAGAACAGTCATCACACCCTGTCGAATCAAGAAGATCATTTGCTGTTGCTGTTCTATTGAAGATTTCTGTCTGATCATTCAGGCAGATCAAGAAGACTCAACAATCTGAAGAATCTGAGTCTAAGTATTGTTATTTTCTTTATCAATCCCTATAGTATCTGAGTTGTCAGAACTGAGTGTAGGATTTGTCAAGGATCTGAGTTGTAAGATCAAGTGTGATCTGAGTTGTAGGATTCATGGGTGAATCTGAGCTGTAAGCCTAATTATAATGGCTGAGGTAGGATCTGTGAGATCTGAGTTTGTAAGATCTGCTGAGATCTGAGAGAGTAAGATCTGTGAGATCTGAGTCTGTAAGATCTGTTGTGATCTGAGCTGTAAGACCTTTTTGTGGTCTGAGATCTGGAGGAGATATAAACCCTATCTGGCACACTGCTAGAAGGGAGAAGGGGGATAGTGGATTACCCAAGATAAGGGGAACCACTATAAAATTCTGTGTGTCTTTTCTGTGTGTGTTCTTATTCTTGAAAGCTCTGATCAGTTTTATTTTGGTTATAATCAAGAACTGCAATAGTTTTTAAATAACCTATTCACCCCCCCCCCCCCCCCCCCTCTAGGTGATTAGCTACCCTTAATTAAAGTCTTTCAAGTGGTATCAGAGGGAGGTTGTTCAAGAAAAGGTTTAACAGTCTGAACAAGATCTTCTAAGGGTAGATTTCTTAAGTCGTGATGGCTAATACAGAAGGAAACAAAGAATTCACATCTATGAAGCTACCAATTTGCAGAAAAGAAAACTTTGGGATTTGGAAGGAAAGGGTCAGACTTTTCATGAAAGCCTCTGATCCTAGGATATACATAACTGTTCTAGAGGGACCTTTTGTTCCTATGAAAGTTTCATTTACAGATGGAAGTATCAAGACTCCTAAAACTTATTCTGAGATGACCAAAGATGAAGTGATTCTGGCCTCCATGGATAAGAGAGCTCAGAACATCATTGTTAGTGCAATTGAGGATTCAACCTTTCAAAACTTAGTCCATTGCAAAACTGCCAAAGAAATGTGGGAATCTCTCATTGTCTATATGGAAGGGACTGAAGAAGTCAGAGATGACAGGAAGTCTCTTCTAAATCAGCAATATGAAGCTTTCAGACAAGACAAGAAAGATTCAATAGCAGTCTGCTATGAACAATTCTTCAAAATTGTAAATGGTCTAAAAACTTATGGAAGAACTTTCACAGATTATGAGCTGAATGATAAATTCTTAAGATCACTAAACAAAGAATGGGATATCAAGATCTGTGCAATCAGGGAAATGGGAAATCTGGGAAATATTCAGCCACAGAATTTATATGGGAAACTCTTGTCCCATGAACTCCATCTGAATACCAGAAAAGCTGAGGAAGGACACAGCAGGGAAAATCCTATTGCTCTGAAAGCAGAAAGCTCCAAGAAAAACAAAGAAAGAATGTCACTATCCCCCAGGATAACATCTGAATCAGAAGAATCAGAAACCAGTAATTCTAATTCTGAAATATCAGATGGTCAATTGTCACTCTTCACCAAACAGCTAAAAAGGATGTTGAGAAGAAAACAACACTGGAAAACTAGACCCTCTCAGTCATCCAGATCTAAGAAGCACTCAAATTCTTCAGAGGGATTCAAACAAGACTCCAAGAAGGACAGGTATAACTCTAAACACAATAAATTCAATTCAGAAGAAATTGTGTGTTTTGGTTGCAGGAAATCAGGACACATGATTGCTGATTGTCCTTCAAAGAGAAAGAACAACAAGAAATCTGATGAAAGGAGACACGAATCTGACAAGAGACATGAGAAGAGTCTAATAGCCAAGAAAGGCAAAGTCACTCTTAGTGACAGTGAATCTCAATCATCAGACTCAGATAGTGAGAAGGCACTCATAGCTCTGATGGCTGCCAATAAAAGTGAAGACATTCTAAATCATAGACCTATGATAAGAGCCCCATTATCAAGGTCTGATAGTGAAGAGGATGAAGAAGAAAATGCAGGACTCATTGCACTGAGTGATCAAGAAGATCAGGAGACAACTACGGATATAAAGGTACTTGATAAAACTCCTTTATCTGATTCTGATTCTGAACCTGAAGTAGATTCATTCTCTTCTAATGAAAATGACTCACAATCTAACTTTCATGGAGATGAAATTATTGAGAAATATCAATTACTTCTTAAAGCACTTAAAAAGAGCAAAAGGCATAATAAAAGATTACAAAAAGAAATATCTGATTTAAAGCAAACTAATTCCCAAAACTCTGAGGCAGCTGAGAGGCTGAATCAGACAAGCAAAGAACTTAGCAAACTCAAAGTCATGTCTATTATTCACATACAGACTTTATGCACTAAGGAGAAGTTAATAAAAGAACTTGAAGCAAAACTCCTAGCAGAAAGGAAACTTGTAGCAAAGCTCTCAAAACCACAAACTATCCTTCCCATAATAGACACATTTTCTGCACAATACAGATTTGACATAGGATATGATAGGAATGCAGATAATAATCCTAAAAGTAATGACAAGGCATCTATGCAACCTATAAAATTTAACAAAGCCATGCCTTTCACAAATAAGCATGATCAAAAAGGTGTGCGTAAGTTTTATAAGGGTGAGTGTTCTAATAGCAAAGATGATTCAATTCAACCAAGTAACAATAATGTTAAATCACTATGCAAAGAAAAAGTATTGACTCATCATGACTCCTTTGTATTTAAAGCAAACTCAAAATCCAAAAGAAAGGAACTAAGACCTGAAGTGAAAACCACTGCTGTCAAGAAAACTGAACCAGTAAAATTTTCTAAAACAACTTACATAGCTCCTTTGAATAAGGCAATTAAGCAAAATATGAGTCAACATAAAGAAATAAGAAGACCTCCAAGGAGATATAACAGATATGAATGCTGGTGTTGTGGAAGGGTTGGACATTTTGCTCTTGACTGTTGGTTCAATCCAACTGTTCCAAGATTCAACTCTGGGAGACCAGTACTCAGACCTTTGGCAACTCTCACAGCACCAAGGATTAGTCAACAACTAAATGTTCCATCTCATACTAACAAGGTTCTAGGACCCAACTTGGTGTGGGCTCCTAAGAAAAGGTAATTTCTTTTTGCAGGGTTGTCCAAAGACCAATCAACTTCTTATCTGGTACTTGGACAGTGGGCGGTCTATGCACATGACGGGAACAAAAAGTCTGCTGAATGATTACACTCCTGTGAAGAATGGACCAAAGGTTATCTTTGGAGGGTCTGAAAAAGGTAAAACTAAAGGTTATGGTAAAATCACAAATGGAATTGTCACCATCACCAAAGTTGCTCATGTTGATGGATTGCAACACAATCTGATCAGCATAAGTCAATTGTGTGACATTGGGCATGACATTTCATTCCACAAGGATGAGTGCCTGATTAAGAAAGAGAATGAGATAATTCTCTCAGGCACTAGGAGTGGCAACATTTACTGCTTAAATTTTATATGTTCTGATCAAGTTAATTCTATATGCTTAGTAGCAGAGAATAAAGTTCTAGTAGTGTTCAATGGCATAAAAGGTTAGCCCACATAAACTATAAGACTATAAATAAGCTTATTTCAAAAGACCTAGTGAGAGCTGGGCCTAAGTGGAAGTGTGTGCAGGAGGGTCCATGCCATGCTTGTCAAATGGGTAAGCAGACCAAGTCTTCCTTCAAACCAATAGGTGAGAAGGATTCCATTAGATGTCTATACCTACTTCACATGGATCTAGTTGGACCAATGTCAATTCATAGCTTAGGAGGAAAATCGTACACCCTTGTAATTGTTGATGATTATTCCAGATTCACATAGGTATTCTTCCTTAAACATAAGTCGGACACTTTAGAAATATTTATCAGTTTTGTTAGGCAAATCATCAATGAAATAGGAAATCATGTAGCCAAAATTAGAAGTGATCATGGGACTGAATTTCAGTCAGGTGCAATGACCAAATTTTGTGAAAATCAAGGCATTTCTCAAGAGTTCTCATCTCCTAGAACTCCCCAACAAAATGGGGTTGCTAAGAGAAGAAATAGAACCCTTATTGAAGCTAGTAGAAGTATGCTAAGTGATTCTTCTCTTCCTGAGTTTTTCTGGGCTGAAGCTGTAAACACAGCATGCCATGTGCATAATAGGGCTCTCATCAACAAAAGACTAGATAAGACTCCATATGAGTTGTTGAAAGGTAGAAAACCCACTTTAGCCTATTTCAAAATATTTGGTAGTAAATGCTTTTATTAAATAATGGAAAGTATCATCTCACTAAATTTACTGAAAAAGCACATGAGACAATTTTTGTTGGGTATAGCTCTCAAAGTAGAGCCTATAGAATTTTCAACAAAAAGTCAAATAGGATAGAAGAATCTATACATGTTGTATTTGATGAAACCAGCCTTATTTATAAGGATCTGGGAAGTTTATCAAGTTGTGCAGGTTCTACACAGAAATTGAAGGAGATGAATATCAATGAACAACACAATGAGGAGAATGAAGAAATTAATGAGACTGTAATTGTAACTAGAGAGGATGAACCTCAAGCAGAAGACAATTATGAAGAACCTACCGATGTTGAAGAACCACCACATCCAGAACCTCTAAAAGAACCTACTCAAACAGATGCACCAGAATCTCAAAGGGAAAATGAAAGATGGAGGAATGCAACCAAACATCTGAAGGATCATCCCAAAGAACAGATCATAGGAAATCCAAATGATGGTGTGCAAACTAGAAGAGGAAACTTAATACATGAGGCCTTGCATCACAGCTTTCTATCCAAAATAGAGCCTAAGAAGTTTGATGAAGCCAATAAGGACACTTCATGGATATTAGCTATGCAAGAAGAGCTAAATCAATTTGAAAGGTGCAAAGTCTGGTTATTGGTTCCAAGACCATAGAAACACAAAGTCATAGGGATCAAATGGGTATTTAGGAATAAGCTGGATGAAAATGGTGTGATTATCAAAAACAAAGCAAGGTTGGTTGCCCAAGGATATAGACAGGAGGAAGGCATAGATTTTGATCAAGTGTTTGCTCCTGTGGCAAGATTGGAGGCAATCAGATTATTCCTGGCATTTGCAGCACACACTGGATTCATAGTTTATCAAATGGATGTAAAGTCAGCATTCCTTAATGGAACAATATTGGAGGAAGTATATGTTGAACAACCCCCAGGTTTTATTGACTCTACTCATCCAAATCATGTCTATCTATTACTAAAAGCATTGTATGGTCTGAAACATGCACCTAGAGCCTGGTATGAGACATTATCTAGATTTCTTATTGAGAACAAATTCTCAAGAGGAAAGATAGACAAGACATTATTTCTTAGGATAGTTAAAAGTCACATTATTCTAGTACAATATATGTAGATGATATAATCTTTGGCTCAACTGATAATAACCTTTGCAAAAGGTTTGCAACCCTTATGCAAGGGAAATTTGAAATGAGCAGCATGGGAGAGCTTAAATACTTCTTAGGACTCCAAGTGAAACAGTCTGAGGAAGGAATTTTCATTTCTCAGACCAAATATACAAAAGAGATTATCAAGAAGTTTGGAATGGAAAATTCCACTGTCATGAAGACACCAATGGCAACAAATATGTCACTGGACAAGGATGACAAAGGGAAACCTATTGATGAAACCTTGTACAGAGGCATCATTGGCTCATTGCTCTACCTAACTGCTAGCAGGCCAGACATTATGTTCTCAACATATGTGTGTGCTAGATATCAAGTGAACCCTAAAGAATCTCACTACACTGCTGTCAAAAGAATCCTGAGATATCTGAAGGGCACTCTTAATCTTGGCCTTTGGTATCCTAGAAGCAATGACTTTGAACTAATTGGTTTTTCAGATGCTGATTTTGCAGGATGCAAGGAGGACAGAAAAAGTACACCAGGCACATGCCAATTCCTTGGCAAAAGACTATTATCTTGGAGTAGCAGGAAGCAGACCAGTGTGGCTATTTCTACAGCAGAATCTGAGTACATCTCAGCTGGAAACTGCTGTGCTCAGCTACTATGGATTCAACACCAACTCCAAGACTACAAACTTCAGCTTAGTAAATCTCTTCTATATTGTGATTCAACTAGTGCTATTCCTATAGCTAATAATCCTGTATCACATAGCAGAACTAAGCATATAGAAATTAGATATCATTTCATTAGAGAACATGTAGAAAATGGAGATATCACAATTGAATATGTCCCCACTGAAAAACAAGTTGCTGATATATTTACTAAACCCTTGGATGAAACAAAATTCAATAACTTTAAAATTGAATTAGGAATGCTAAAAATGGATTAAAGGTGTTTTGAAATAAATAAATGAAAATAATGATTGAGTCCTAAAAGGTGAGTGGAGAAGTTATCAGGCGTCGAGAGAAGTTACCTGGCGTCAAGAAAGGATACCTGGCGTCGAGAAGATACCTGGCGTCGACCGAAGAAGAATGGCGTCGAGCTATCTTAACGCTTGAGCGAACATAGCTAGGCCATCTCGACAGGGTAAATTTGAACCATTTGATCAAACTTGTCAAACAAGTTCGGCGCGCGGCTTTTCATCTTCCTGAATTAGAAATTCTATAAATAGGGAAGACACTTCGTTAGTACATATGCCCTAGATCTCTAAGTTCGAAATTATCTGCCCTAGAAAATTTCTCCATTAATTCTCTCACTCTTCGATCATCAACCACAATGCCTCCCAAGAGCAGTGATTACCTTTATGAAGGAAGCGAGCTTGTTCGCAATGGATTTCAATCATCTCTAGTAGAAATCAAGTCAACCATCGAGTTAATCTACAAAGCAGGACTAGAGTTTGTGCTATCTGAATCGACTCTTATTTGGAAACGAGAGGTCATAGAACTTTACTCCAATATAGTAATAGACTCCGTCAATTCGAAGCTTAAGACCTCTGTGAATGGTAAGAAGATTAAGATCACTCCATCAAGACTCGCTAAGGCACTAGAACTGCCCAGATTAAAAAGCAATGAAGAAGAAAAAAGAAGTGAGCTCTGAACATATTAAACTAGCACAAATCTGGTGCGGAATTGAAACATCACGTGAAATCACTAGAAGTATTCTTAGGAAAGGAATGAATTCAAAAGGAAAATTGCTAACAGATGTGATAGGAAAGGGCCTGTTGTGCAAGACTGGATCTCATGATAAAATTTCCAGAAAATGTTTATTCTACTAACCAAGATCATTCATTCTTTGAGAACAGATTGGGGGAGGGTGGTATTTGACAGAATAATTGAATGTATCCAAGTACCCAACATGGGTAGGATATTATCTATCTATTTAGTAAAAGTCATTCCAGACTCTTTAAATAACAAACTTGGATCCAAGATAAACCACATGAAGAAAATGGATATTAGAATGATAGAGAGATGGGACAGAGTTTTATCAAATCTTCCACCAACAGATCTTTCTCCCAAGCAGAAGAAAGCCAAGAAGCAAAAGAAGAAGAAGGTTTCTTCAAGCTCATCAAGCTCATCCTCTTCCAAAGGAAAATCTAAATCTTCTCCAATTCATGATCCTAACCTCACAACATCTGAAGAAGAAGAAGGAAACAAACCTAGGGATAGTACTCCTGACACACCAAAAGGTATTGATCCACTACTGGGAGAGGTTGACAAGTTCTATAAAGAAAAGGATGAAAATGAGAAAGGAGAAGAAGAGAGAGGAAGTCATCATGGATCCCCTGCTAGACTTGAAGGGATTTTTCAAATTGAGGGGGAGGCTCAGGATGAGATCCCTGCTCACGACAAAATTGACCTGATCAATGCAGAGATTGAGGGGGAGCCTCAAGATGAAATTCCAGCTCAAGACAAAATTGATCTGATCAATGCAGAGATTGAGGGGGAGCCTCAAGATGAAATTCCAGCTCAAGACAATGCACCATTTGAGGGGGAGTCTCGGGCTGAGATCCCTGCTAAAGAGAATTCTGTAGTTGATGCTGTGGATGTAGAAGGAGAACCTGAAGCAACAAAGAAACATGTTGAGAAGGTGATCAAGATAGAATCCTCTAGCTCACATATGAGCCATAGAAATGATTCTTTCATCAGAGAAGAGAGCAGTAGAGGCAATGGAATGGAAAGGGAAATCAATGTGGATCTAAGTGCTATACTACCTCAGCTGGAGGTGTTGCTTAATAATCAAAGAAGATTATTAGAACAATATATTGAAGAAAATAACACAAAAATGAAAAATGAAGTAGATTTCCAGATGAAGATGGTTAGATTTGAAGTCATCATCAGATGACTGCTTTGAGAAATGAAATGGTAAAGTTTTTCAAAAGAGCTGGTGCTTCAGTAGATTATACAGCTGAACAACTTGATGCAATCAAAGAGACATCAAAGGTTCTTAAAGAGTCACAAGCAGGAATTACAAAGACAGTGGATGATGTTCAAACAAATCAAGGAATTCTAAGTAATAACATGCAAGTTTTGTATAAGGAACAGGTTGCACAAGTTCTTACAGGTACAACTAAGATTGAAGCTAGACTGCAACAGCAGGATACTGCTATTTTGGCTAAAATTGATGAGAGCTCTACAATTCTAAAAGATCAAGCAAAGTTGAATGCAGATACCATGGATGACCATCTCCTTAGGGTAAAGAAAACCATTGAAAGTGGAATTCATCATTTGGAGGGTCAAGTCAGGTTTCAGAAGAATGTTATAAGAGATCATATAGTTGAAGAAGTCCTAAAGGGGGAGAGGTCAATGATTCAAGCCAGCTCTGAGCATGCTGTGCGGACCTCAAATTCTATAAGAGAAATTTTAGGATATTCTCCCATAGATTATGAGAATGATCAAGTTTCTGAGACCAGGCCAGCTTCTCTTACACAAGTCCAAAAGAAAATTACTAAAATGTATAGTCCTAAGGATAAAAGCAAAAGAGAGAACTTTACTAGTGAGCAAGTAGAATCTAGTAAAAGAAAGTTCAGAGAAGAGGTTCAATCAAGGGTTGATTTTGAACATTGGTCTCCATCTTCAAGAGAAATGATTCTGACACCATGGGAAGTTGTGAAAGGTAATCCAGATGAAAGAGGAAAATGGTATTCTGAAGCTGAATGGTTGAAGCATAGAGATCAAGAGGAACTGAAGATGAAATTCAAGGCTGACAAATTGGCTGGGAAGGTTCATGCAGGTGATAAGGAGCCAATCAGATACTTTCCAAAGCCGTTTGGCTATTTCAAGAGAAGAAAAGAAGTTGTTGAAGCCCTTTCTAAAAGAGCCAAAAGAGGAATAGAGTTCAAGGAACCTGAACAGCATTAGGATTTTAATCTTTACTAAGTATTTTCGGAGAAATGTAATTGAAATATCTTTGAACAATCTTGATGAGCTCCCAGTGCTAACTATTTTTCATTATCACATATATATATGCCTGTGATGTGATTCTTTTCTCTTCATGACATGTTTTATTCTGAATTGCTTGTGTTTTTGTGCTAATATCAGAAATCATGTCTGAAATAATTTCTGTGGATATAATGTTTTGGCAATCCAATTTTATAAGGAATTACACTACTTATTTTGATTACCTGTATAGAAATTAGAAAATATTGATTATCTTTGAAAAGAGGGATATATCATTGACTGAGATTATGACTTCTTCAAATTGGGAGATTGTTGGGATCATTGTCCACAATGTCTTAGATTTGGAGAAGTCCATTCTTAAGTCAAAGATATATCTCAGAATGTATTTGATATACTCTCTAGAATCAATGTGCAGGAGATTAGGTCAGGCATAGTGCTCAAGGGATTCATCCAAGTTCACAAGTGTCGAGACAACATACATCTCTCGACGCCTGTGACCCAGAAGTGTTGACTCATGTCTACTGCTCAAATAGACAAGGTCGCCGCTGA
This sequence comes from Dactylorhiza incarnata, assembly GCA_033032865.1. Classification (NCBI taxonomy): domain Eukaryota; kingdom Viridiplantae; phylum Streptophyta; class Magnoliopsida; order Asparagales; family Orchidaceae; genus Dactylorhiza; species Dactylorhiza incarnata. The sequence continues at coordinate 7,883,339 of JAWHQI010000009.1, read as the reverse complement.
AGTTATGAGACCCAGTTTGGAAGCGCCGAGCCAAGTTATATCGCTCGACGCCGTGGAAAGAGAAGTGTCGGCCAAACTTCAGTTAGCTCTGCGCCAACAAGAAGAGTCGAGATATGAAGGGTTAGTTAAGAAGCGTCGAGCCTCTGTATGTTGCTCGACTTCTACAGATAAAAAGCGTCGAACAACTGATGATTGCTCAACGCCTAAGAAGGAGGAGTTCGAGAGCTTCAGTCTAAGAAGTGTGTGTCGAGTATCTACATATCGCTCGACGCCTAGTTGAAAAAGCATCGAGAGAGATGCTCAGTGCTCAACGCCTTTTCTACAGATACTCTGAGCTGAGAAATTTCTTCTACAGCCAGCTGAGCCTTTATTTCTTTTTGAAGACATTGAAGACCGTTGAAGACTTAGCATCGTGCTGACGTGGAGGAGCGTAACAGACGTTGCAGATGGCGGTCTATAAATAGAAGGCATGACCTATGGGTTAATAAGAGGATCACTCCTATCTTTCGAAAGCTATTATCGTCTCCATCACTTTGAGGGAAAGTCTGAGAAAGAATCTGAAGAAGTCGTCTTCTCTTTTAGAACCGATCTAACTTGAAGATTTCTTTCAGCAATCTGGTGCTGATACATCTTTCTGAAAGAAGAAGATTAAGAAGGAAGAATTTGTCTTCCTGGGAAGAAGAACAGTCATCACACCCTGTCGAATCAAGAAGATCATTTGCTGATGTTGTTCTATTTAAGATTTCTGTCTGATCATTCAGGAAGATCAAGAAGACTCAACAATCTGAAGAATCTGAGTCTAAGTATAGTTATTTTCTTTATCAATCCCTGTAGGATCTGAGTTGTCAGATCTGAGTGTAGGATCTGCCAAGGATCTCAGTTGTAAGATCAGGTGTGATCTGGGTTGTAGGATTCAGGGGTGAATCTGAGCTGTAAGCCTAATTATAATGGCTGAGGTAGGATCTGTGAGATCTGAGTTTGTAAGATCTGCTGAGATCTGAGAGAGTAAGATCTGTGAGATCTGAGTCTGTAAGATCTGTTGTGATCTGAGCTGTAAGACCTTTTTGTGGTCTGAGATCTGGAGGAGATATAAACCCTATCTGGCACACTGCTAGAAGGGAGAAGGGGGAAAGTGGATTACCCAAGATAAGGGGAACCACTATAAAATTCTCTGTGTCTTTTCTGTGCGTGTTCTTATTCTTGAAAGCTCTGATCAGTTTTATTTTGGTTATAATCAAGAACTGCAATAGTTTTTAAATAACCTATTCACCCCCCCCCCCCCCCCCCCCCCTCTAGGTGATTAGCTACCCTTAATTAAAGTCTTTCAGGCGGCTTGAAGAAAAGTCCGCATTGGCGGCCAGTAGGTGGGGAAGGTGAAACATGTGAGTTTGATAAGGGGTCTCTTCATACTTCCTCTTTGCCCATCGTAGACTCGACCCCTATTCAACTTTAACACCGAAGATTCTCTTGAAATGTGCCTACTTTAGATTAACGTCCCCACTTAAGCCACTTGTTTCAACGGTGAGGATGGGAGCACAATATAATTGTTTTATATAACCCTTATTAGTTACGAGTGACGGCACATGAGGGGCCTCCCGTGCGGCTGCAACAGTACCCCGGACACGAAGGTACCTTCCCCCATACTCGTCTCGTCTGCTTCCGGGCACACATGCTTCGTGCGCCGGTATTTCCGCTACACGCAAACCCCCTAACATATTAGGAATTTGAGCGGCAACCAGAGTATTGCGCTTGGGGATGTGAGCGGGAATGCCGTCATGCGAAGCATGTGCTCTTGAGAGCAGACGAGCACGAGCGAAAGTATCGTCATGGTCGGGTACTATCGCGGTCGTACGGGGCTCCCGTGCACTGTCTCTCATGATTCATAGTAATGTTTATTTCGTAAACAACATATTAAGAAAGAGGAGAAACAATTGGTTAAAACGTTCTTGCTGTCATACTGGTAGTTTTACTTACTATTGGATTTGAATCAATGACTTTCGACATGTATGAAAGGTACTCAATTAGTTTGTATAAAACTTCGCTAACCCTTGCTATCAGTTTGTATAGAAAAACACATCAAAAAAATAGATGATAAAGATGATGCAGATGCAAGCATTCAACTTGTAATGCTCATTTCAGACAACTCTCTATAAACAGAGAATTCTGAACATTTTATAAACTTGTTTTTTGTGTGTGAAACAGAACATAAACATTGTCAAACAAACATAATTTGAATAAGGCCACACCAACAAATCGAAAGAACGTAGGATAGCGTGCAGGATAGATGTGTCCATGTATTCATGACTGTGCTTATTGGTTGATCTGGTTGAAGCATTCATAATTGATTGGAAAACGTACTTACTGCACATACCTAATAAATTCATGACTGTACTTGTAAGAGAACCCCATCCCCGCACAAACCTAATAAACTTGGTTATACAAATTACCGTAGAGTTGAAAGAGAGTTAAGAGAACAACTCTTATGAAGTAGAAAAGATACAAACTAAACATAAGCAAATTAGTGCAGACAAATGAATGTTTATTGTCTGTTACTGTTGGATTTATATCATTTAGATAGGAGCAAATACGTCTTATGTTACACCGTTGCTATACTCTCTACTTAAAACAACAAAGATTCTAAAAGATGTAAATCAAGAATGAAAAAGTTGAATCAAAAGCTGGTGCAAAAAAAATTAAAAATTACGAAGCAATTAAACATGTTGGACATGTGGGTTTCACACACACAATATCAAACTTGGTTTAAATTTAACTTAATGACAATATGTTTTTTTGTTTATAGTTTATTATGCTCGACTCTATTACACTTCCCACAAAGATCACAACATAAAAGGAAACTATTTAAGGTCTACAACCTAAAAACAATGGCAAGAAGAAAAAAAATATTAAATTCATGGTTTAGAAGTACCTTTTTTTTTAAGAAGTTGATCCAAAGTCTAAGAATCAAAATTGGAACAGTTGGTGCGTGCTCATTGCTCTCAGGAGCACGACCTTCGCCTATGCTCAACAGGATTGTCGCCGCTCGCTGCCCTCCCGAGCATAGTGTGATCCCGAGCATAGTGTGACGAAATACAGTTGGGTCTCTAAATATGATATATACATATCTTTATTATATAAGGGAAGAGCAAAGTAAGTTTGGTGAAACATTCGGATACCCGAAATACCCCCCAAAAATCCCTACTTACTACTACCAAATTGAATGGTATTTCAGTCAATTTCCTTCCTCCTCCAACCACCGGTTCAAACTTCTACAAGCAAGCCCTCTCTTTATTTCGGTCCAATCAAAGCACACCTCCCCAAAACCCTCTCCAACAAGCAAACCCTCTCCTACAAGCGAAAAAATTTTAGGTACGTCAAACGCACAGCAGGCATGGTGCGTTTGAAATTATAAAAAATGCATTTTTAGAGCAAGTTAATTATTTTTTTACAAAAATAATTATCAAATAGTAATTATATTTTGCTTACAAACATTTTAAGATCATTTTTTTTTAAAAAAAATGTTTTAAAAAATAAACTCCGGCCGGATCTCGGCATTCCGATCGGAGGTGTTTTTTTAAAAAAAATAAGCTCCGGCCGGATCTCGGCATTCCGGCCGGATCTAAAGGCTGAAAATTTTGACGTATAACAGCATGGTACGTTTGAGGTAACTAAAAATCTCTCCCTACAAGCAAGCCCTCTCTCTTGCCCGCCGAAAGCAAAAGCATGCCCCCCACTCTTTCATGATTCAACCCTCTCCTAAAGCCACTCCCGCAAGCAATCTCATTCTTATTTTTGTCTCGCCTCCTCGCCAAAGCAGGAAGAGCTTGCAGCAATCTCTACCGGACGTCGCAATGGCGGCATCTCCAGTCTTGCATCTTCACAGCCTGACCACTTCTACCCTTCTGTCCACGCCTCGCCAAAGCTCCACTCTCGCATCTTACATCCTCAGAAGAAGGTAACTCACAGCATCTTACATCTTCAATACTCTTCTTCTCTCTCCCTTTCTCTCCATTGCAGATTTTCTTAAACTCATTTGATCATTGAAGGTGCGCCATTCAGGTTAGAGTTTAGAAATTCAGATTTCATGTTGGGTTTTATGCTTCCCATGGTTTTTTTGCTTCAGTTTCATGCATAGAGACACTTTCACATAATGGATGTTTAAATGCATAGAGACTAATTTCACAGGTTAGAGCAATCTCACGGTTTTTTTTATTATAGGAATAACCCCAAAATTTATGATCTCTTCTTTTTTATCTTTTGACTATTATAGAAATAGAAACCCTAGAACCCATTTTTCCATATGCGCCACTGTAATCCATGTACACGGACATTATATATATATTTTTTATATTATGCGCTGATTTATTTAGTTGATTATTATATATTTTTTGGTTCACCTTCCTCCCTGCAATCTCTCTTTATTTGGAATCAAGGTGTTTTTAGTTTTCAGTTCATGAAACTATGTGTATATGTGAGATCCCTCTAAATAGGCTTTGCAAGTAAGATTCTTCCTAGAATAATTAGTCTCAAATGGCTATGAAATGTTTTTTTTGGCAGCTACCTTTAATAACCTGAATTCTTCCTGATTTATTTAGTTTGTTTTTGTTTTTCTGCAGCTACCTTCATTAACCACAAAACCCATTTTTTGTTTTTTTTCAGCTATCTTCATCAACCCAAATATTCGTGGAGATGGACTTTTGCATGCTCACATAATGAGGTCATATTCATTTCATTTTGATTTATTAGCTGACATGACTATAAAATAGTCAAGGATGATTTACTTTGTCCAAACTCATGATTAATCAAATTGCAATATAATTTAGTTTAGGTGTTTGACACATGAGTTATATTGTTTTCTAAAAGTTTATTTCTGTTCAAAAATTTCCTTCTCCCTAATTCATGATTAATCAAATTGCAATATAAATTAGTTTGGGTGTTTGACATATGAATTATATTATTTTGGTCTACCACATAGATATTTAATTTTTGGCCACCTTAATGAATTTATATTTAATTAATAAGTGTTAAAACAACCATAAATTCATTAAGGTGGCCAAAAATATTCCTCTTTATGGTTGTTTTAACACTTATATTCCCATAGTTTGGGTGATGCATTCTTGAATGTTTGAGTGAGAAACATGGGTGATTTGTGCGGGTAAGGGAATTATGTGCTCAATCATTTCACATTTATTTATATATAAACACGTCTATTTATTCCAGTTTTTGTATAAGAAGATACGTGTCATGATGTTTTATATTATTTCCAATTTAATCACCTTCTCTATTCTTAATCTTTTTGATAATGCAAATTTTTTCAAAATATTCAGACTTTGTTTTCTTTTTCTAATTTGATGGATATATCATGCATGCATATCTTTATTTTTTTGCCACTCCAAGTTGATGATTTTACTAGACAGGAATGCTTAAGGTTGTGCTTTGTTCAAGCTCAATAGACTTATTTCCTCTCTACGAATCATATTTTTTTTTGCTTTTTAGATTTTATATCGCTTATATATATTTTCTGAATCTGAAATTTGTTTGCTCTATTAATGTCATCTATTGGTAGGATTATGTTGGGAATGCTAACATTACCATGGGCATCTAATACATTGCAGGTTCACAGAAGCTGTAAAAGAAGAATACTCTAGCATTTTAGGTTCACAGAAGAAAGAAAGGACATTCATTAACAGTTTTGTCAATGTGCTAATATGGCGTAATACATTCATTAATTTACATGTGTGGATTTGTTTTAAATTTTTGTATATAATCTAATAAATTTTAAGATTATTCTAATTATTATCCACAATTATTGTATGGTGCTCTAGAATTTATACTTTAATATACATGCTATAAATTATGGTTGTTTCATGCTCCACTTATGATTACTGATAGGAATATATGATTGTTATTCACAATTATTTAACCATATCAACTTTGTACCGTTAGCTTAATGTTAAGATATGTTTATGGGCAAAATTTTGGAGTGAAATCATCTCCGCAGGATGTTTTTTCGAAATCCCGATATGGGCAAGCTCTAGATTATTCATTTCCCCGCCGAATGTCATCTCCCTGCAGAATGATGCCGCCCCAACCGAATGTCATCTCTACCTTATTTACATAGCCCGAAATCTGATTTTGTTTTTTGTTTTTTGTGCATGTATAAATTTTGGTTAGAGCAGGTTTTGTTATACCAGTTTTTCACGGCCCACAACCAATATCATCCTGCACGACTAATGTCGTCGCCGGCGAAAAATGTCGCCCCCCGCGACCAATGTCGCCCGCCCGCGACCAATGTCGCCGCCGGCGACCAATGTTGCCGCCTGCGAACAATGTCGCCGCCCGCGAACAATTTCGCGGCCCGCGACCAATTTCGCGGGCCGCGACCAATTTCGCGGGCCGCGACCAATGTCGCCCCTCGTGACCAATGTCGCCCCCCCCCCCCCCCCCCCCCCCCCCCCCCCCCCCGCGACCAATGTCGCCCCTCCCGCGACCAATGTCGCCCCCCCGCGACCAATGTCGCCCCCCCGCGACCAATGTCGCCGCCCGCGATCAATGTCGCCGCCCGTGACCAATGTCGCCTCCCGCGACCAATGTAGGAATAAGATAAGAATGTTTGTGCCTGCCATGTTCTCTGAATTTTGTTTAACTGTGACCAATGCATGTTTCCAACATGAAAAATTTAGAAAGCATGTTTGTGCCAATCGATCATAAATAATTCTTTCTAAATTTTTCATTGTGATGAGCTATTTTCTAATGGTTGTTTTCAGCTATTGATTGAACACCAAGTAAATTTTCAAATAGGGAAATTAAAGCATTGCTTTTGAAACTATTGTATGTTGCAGCTTAGAGGGATAATTAGAAGTTTTTGCTAGCTCTAATATTCTTCTTTTATTGGTCATCAATTGTTCATGCCCTCCACTTTGTTCAGATATTATTAATGCTTTCATATGTTTACAGTTTTTTTTACTTAATAATCTCATGTTGTTTGGGAACAAATTAATCTCTCCTAATTATAATTTTTATTCAATAAGATGTTCCATTAATTTTCCAGTTCCACCGTTAATTTTCCAGTTCCACCATTAATTTTTGCTCCATTAATGTAGTTTATGCTACTATTAATATATTGCAAATGATGCCCAGACCTGTTGTTATATATAAAGATTTAACTCCATGAAGTTGGATCAATGTCCCCGCCCTTGATAAATGTTGTCACTAACTGTGCATATAAATTGCTATGAAAAACTAGAAAGTATAATCATTTATTTCAAACACATGCAAATGGAAGACCAAAACCAAGGTGAGCCTTCATCGTCGAGGGCCGTTAGGGGTGGGACAGTCCAATGTAAAAGGGGAGGCCTTCGACTTCGATGACAATGACTACGCAAGCTCTAGAACCAACCCGGGCGCGTATTACTAATGTCGCCCCCATGACCAATGTCGCCCCGACGACCAATGTCCCCCACACGATAATTGTCGCCCCGACGACCAATGTCGCCCCGACGACCAATGTCGCCCCCACGACAAATGTCCCCCCCCCCGCACGGGGTCCCCCGTGCACGACTGCTCGTATATATATATATATATATATATATATATATATATCTAAACCACTATAAAGAAAATATAAAGTCATGGCTACGAAATTAGAGTAGCCGTCTGATCACGGCTTCATAATTCTGCTGCCGTCCGATCGAGCTCAATAAAATCACACTATCTCCACATTTTGCTAGGTCTCCTAAACCTACAACTAGGGTGTCCTAAACCTATAAAATTAGGATTTTGCCCATATATAATGCATAAAATAAATTTTAAACTCGGGTTAAAAACAACCCTACCGCTACCAGCCGAAACAAGCACAAACCAATCAGCTAAAGGCCCCCAACAATCCAATAACAACAACAGTTCAAACAACCAAGGCAGGGCTTTCTATTTATAAAAAAAAATGTCGGTGCCTACTGAGAATCGAACCGGCGACCTCCTGTTCAGAAACCCGCCACTTAACCATTATGCAACGAAAGCTTTTGTGCTAGATTTCCAACAGATGTGATTAGTAAGTTAGTCTAGCTGGTAAACCAAGGTGAGTTGTACATATCAGTTGAGTTTTTACGTATATTGTTATAAGATAAAATATTGGAATTATTATTGTTAAATTTTTTGATAAAATCTAAGATAAAATAAAGTTTTTATATATAAAGTTGTTGCGGGCGAAGACCGCCATCACCGTGCGGGTATTGTTGCGCTTTGGTGCAACATTGACATTTCCAACTTTGCCCTTACCAGTTTTAAAAAATAACATGCTTTCATCAGCCGTGGAAGAGAGAGAGAGAGGAGAGAGTTAAAGAGAGATGTAGCTCAAATGTCGCCCACACGACAAATATCGTCACTCACGACAAATGTCGCCCCCACGACAAATGTCGCCCCCACGACAAATGCCGCCTTGGATCGGGCCGGAGGCCCGTGCCTGTCACTCGTACATATATATAGGGCCCGTATCAGGTGCGAACAATAGAACTGTGCGAATATGCGAACAGGGCCATCCCACCGTTCGTTCTGATTTCGTCGGCGCTTTTCCCTCTCCGTCGCTCATCCCAGGTTCCCTCTCGATCGTCGGCGCTCCCGCTACTTTATGCGATCGACGGAGATGGCACTGTTCGCATCCTCGCATACTGGAGAACTGTTATTCGCACTGTTCTTCTCTCCCGCCGACGGAGATGGAACTCTCTCCCCCGACGGCGTTTCTCCCTCCCGGCGACAGCCATCTGCCGGTGTTAACTCCCTCCCGACGATAGCGTTCATGTTCTGTTATCTCCCCTGGCTCTCGACAAGCGAACGCTGGAACAGAAGAAATGTGCGAACATGAACAGGGGAAATTGGAATCACTGCTTCACTGCAAGCTGAGATCATCATTTAACACAAAATCAATTGCGAGTAGCCATATTACAAACACAGAAGAAATTGGAATCATTTAACACACAAGAAATTGGAATCACTGCAATCAGCAGAATATATTTGCTATTCATGGTTATTGAGTCCACCACAAATTCCATTTGAAAAACAAACAGCCATATTACAAACATCCATATTACAGCTTGATGACATGCCAGATCACATGCTAAACCTGGATCACATGCTACACCTGGATCTGAACTCTAACAGCAATATTACATTTCTAATTGTTGAAATAATTAACACTAAATTAACAGCAAGAGAGTACAATCAGAAACCATAATTTTTTAAAACCAAGAGAGTACAATCAGAACAATCTACAAATTTCCTTGATTGCTTCTTTGATGGCTTCATTCATGCCTACAAATGAAAAAAAAATCATAAAAAGGTAAGAAACAAAAAGATATCACTGCAATCTAATAGATATGAAAAATGTACTTATAACTCACATGCTATAATGTTAATTTTTTGGGGCAATTACGGCTATCATGTAATGCATGCTCCCCACAATTTTTGCACAGACGTGCACTTTTATGCTTAAGTTCAATGGATTTCTCCTTTCCACCTTTCAATCTTTTACCGCTACCCTTTGTCTTTGCACAAGTTGGTGGAAATATCTCGATTTGGGTTGGGATTTGAGAGTCTGTGCAAGCATAATTGGACTCCATTTCATCACAGTCATATGTTCCACGCATTCGATTCTCCCAAGCCATTGCACAATTTCTTAAATCAATCAAACTCTCATATTTTAAATTGGCAAGTTCCATGCAACGAGATAGTTGGGTCCATGTGCTCGAAATCAATTTTCTTCTACGCTCACTTTCTGAACATCCTGCATTTACATTCTGGTCTATTTGAAAGATCGGCTTGCTAGTAGCAAGTTTGCTCCATCTTGGTGTTACACAACATGTTGGAATTTCAGTGATTCCTTGTCCTTTTAGCACTAACAATATATGACGACATGGAATGCCTTGGGTTTCAAACATTTTACAGCTACAAGTTGTGTTTGACAAACTGTAAACAACTTCTCTGTACCTATCATTTGGGTTACAACTGTCTATAATAGTGAATATGCATGAATCATTAAGTTCTTGACACTTTTTCACACCGCAACCTATACATGAAGCCCATAACTCTTCTTGAAAAATATAAAAGTTTTTGTGTGTATACAATGAAGCAGCATGTTTCTCGAGCGGCAAGCTTGTTTTTATGTCCGGTTTTCCATCGTGTGTGTCGTGCTCAGCTTTTAATCCTCTCTGTCTTTGAGCTTCCATTGCATTGTCAAACCTTGAATAAAACTCAACTAAGCCGATCTTGTTGTTCAAAAAGTTTCCGAAGAATGAGTTTTCACTTTCTGATCTAGATGTCGTCCGCAACAAACCAGACAAAGGTATATCCTGTAAATATGCTGGAATCCACATTTTGCGAAGATCGAACATGTGCAATAGCCAATCATTATTTGTTAACTCAAAATCAGAAAGTATAGCATACCACTTGATTTCAAACTCATCCGGTGTCTCAGAATCAGCAATCAATGCTTTGAGGTCTCTGGCATAATTCTTGGCATCTAAACAAGTGAAACCAACGTTTTCGTACCCTCCGACTTGTTCTTTCATTATGTGGAATGCCTGTGTAGGTCCTACATTTACCCGGCCCAACGTATCCAACAGATTCTTCTGGACATCTGTTATTTTTCGATTTGATCTTAAAAAATGTTTTTTCCGCGGAGTACATAGCATGTGATTATGCTCTTCATTAAAAGTTAACAAAGCATATTTTCCATCTTCGGTCCTCTTAACACTAGCACTTGCCGTACATCCGACCCTTGTATCACAAATTTTTCTGCTTTCCTTCTCACACATTTGGAATGGTTTTTTCTTAACCTTAAACCCTTCTTTTGAGCACACAAAATACTTATATTTCAATTCACCATTTTTATCTTTGGTGGCAGTTGAACTGCGAACACTAAATCCAACGTGATGTGCATAATTTTTATAGAATTGTTCAAATTCTTCAACTGTCCCGAATATCTGTCCTTTGCGGGGTATTACCGCTTCAAAATTCTATAAGATAAATGACAAACATGCATGTTAGAAATGAATATTTAATCCCAATCTCATCAAGAAGCTTGAAAAGATGAAGAATAATGCAACAGCTCTAAATACTTGATACATACATTTATTAAAATAAAATGAAAAGAAAGCACTATTTGAAAAATGAATGGTGCCCAGTTCTGTCCAGTGCAGAAGTGTTCATTTTTTTATGAACATACAATCAAAGAATGGTGCCCAGTTCTGTCTTGTATCACTGCAAGAAGAATGGTGACTAAATTTTACAAGGAAATTTAGAAGTAACATTTTTTTATTTGGGACCCTGCAATCATATGAGCTAAATGTCTGAGTAGTTCTAGGATGAGTGTTCTAGTGAGTTGGGTTAGTATAGAAGGTGAGTAGCGTACCCTCATGTTTGAGCTAAATGTCTGAGTAGCGACACCTTGGGAGGAAGGGGGAGCTTTGTCTGCCGAAGATGGAAATGCGGCATCCATTACTGCGGAGGGACCTTCGTCGGCTGGGAGAGGTTCAGAGAAGAAGTGGGCTGGGATATATAGACTGCGCCGGTGATGAAATAGCGGGAGCGCCGCGACGGAGAGGGAACCGGCGATGATTTTTGCTCCGTCGGTTCCGAGAAGGCGAGAGAAATGGGCGCAAGAGAAATGGGCGCAGCGATGGTTGTTTGCGAACCTTGCGCCGGTGATAAAATAGCGGGAGCGCCGGCGATCGAGAGGGAACCTGGGATGAGCGACGGAGAGGGAAAAGCGATGAATTTTGCGAAATCACAGGAACGAAGAACGGGAATCGCGAAATCAACGGTGGGATGACCCTGTTCGCATATTCGCACAGTTCTATTGTTCGCACCTGATACGGGCCCTATATATATATATATATATCGGCGTGCTTATTTTAATTTTTTGGTTTAATTTATTTTTTAAATAATTTTATTTTTTTAATTATTTCAGTTTTTTGCATTTTTTTAAATAAATTTTTTTTTTTCATTTTTTTAAATTATTTATACGGTATTTTATTATAATTTTTCGAAAAAAAACTCTACGCAGGTGGTCTGCGAATAGCCAACCGGCGAAAAACTGTTTGGCTATTCGCAGACTACAGTGGACTGCGAATAGCCAACCAGCGCAAAACTGAAAGGCTATTCGCAGACCACCTGCGAATGGATAGGATCATTTGGATCTTGATCCGACAGCTCGTATTCGTTTGCCGACCATGTTATGTCATAAAGTGATATCATTATATATATATAATTAAAGTATAGCTATCTTTCAATGTTGTTAATATTATCCTAATCTATACTCATCTCCTTTCTCAAATAAAAAAAGAGATAGGAAGAATGAATAAGGCCACATATGTGATGAGCAACTTGAAAAGATGGGACCTGGAAGTGGAGAGTGGCAGGAAAATTCCTTCTTTTTTAAATCACTCCTTAAATCCCAATAAAAGAATCTCCAAAACCCTAATAATGAACTCAGAGAAGATCCCCAGAATATAAAAGAATCTCCAAAACCCCAATAATGAACTTAGAGAAGAACCTCAGGATATAGAAGTAGAATCTAGATGAATTGAAGAGAAGAACATCTCAGTGAACAGAACAAAACTGTAAGTTCTGAAATCAGAGGCGTATACCAGTAATCTAATTTATTCGATAGAATGGGAAATTATGTAATATTACTCAGCTACATTATGTCCCAATTTTGCTTTCCTTAAACAAAGACGAAAGTAGTGGAGTAGAAGGGAGATAGAGTGTTTCGTCAGTAGAAGATCAGATCGGTAGCAAAATGAAATGACAAAACAACCATGGCTCTTCTTACCTTCGTTCTTGCTTGCAGTAGGTCGAAGACAATTTTGGCAGAGGAAACAAAAAATAGAAGGCAAAGCAGCGGAAATATAATTTATATCATTTGCTATTTACATGACCAACTACTCAATCAATGGAGAAAATATTGTTTTGTTAAAAATCCTGCTTCACGGGGAGTTCTTGAATCCTTCACACAACAGTGAGAAGTCGTTGCCTTCGTCTTGACAAATGCCGGATATATTCTTTGTTAAGAGAGGCCGACTAAATAAAGGTTTTCTCTCTTATTAATATCAAGGAAGAATATACAGGTATTTATAGGGAGAACAAGCGGCCAAAACTGCTGGCAAAGAAAAAATAAAAAGGAGAAAAGTATCCCTATCAGCTAATATAACAAATACTAACATATATAAAATTAACATCCCCCCTCAAGTTTGGTCCTCTTTAAAAATATTAATGATGCCAAACTTGAATAGCAGATGCAGGTGCTTCTCTTTTCCCAAGCCTTTAGTTAGCAGATTAGCCAGTTGGTTCTCACTTCTAATATAATCAACTGAAAATTTTCCTTGCTGAATAAGATCCCTTATCAAATGACAATCAATTTCTATGTGTTCAGTTCTCTCGTGAAAGACAGGATTTGTGGCAATGCTCAAGGCTGATTTGCTGTCACTGAAAATCATAACTTGATTTTGAAGTGTAATTCCCAAATCTTTCAATACTCCTATGATCCAAATAACTTCACAGGAGGTAACAGCAATGGACCTATATTCAGCTTCACAAGAGGATTTAGAAACTGTTTTTTGTTTCTTTGTTTTCCAAGATATTAGAGAATCTCCAAGTTTAATAAGAAATCCAGATAAAGATCTTCTAGTCATCAAACATGATCCCCAATCAGCATCACAATAGGCGGTCAGTTCAAGTTTACTATTGCTGGACAAAAGAATTCCAACACCAATTGTTCCTTTAAGGAAACACAATATTCTCTTAGCAGCTTGCATGTGAGAAGTTTTCGGTTGATGCATGAATTGAGCCAGCAAATGAACATAATAGCTAATATCTGGTCTTGTCATTCCCAGATATATGAGTTTGCCAATAAGTCGTTGATACTCAGATATATCACTTAATAAAGGATCATTAATGTGATTATGTATATGAGTATCATACTCATAACTAGTTAATTTCAAATTCTGCTCAATAGGTGTGTCCTTTGGACAACAACCTGTCATCCCAGATTCATTAAGAAGGTCCAATATGTATTTTCTTTGATTGAGAACAATCCCATTTGTATTCCTGGCCACTTCTATACCTAAAAAATATTTTAGATATCCAAGATCTTTAATATGGAAGCAGCGGTGTAAGTAAGCCTTTAAATCATCTACCATCATATTATCATTCCCGGTTATGATGATATCACAACGTAAACCAATAAAATCACAATCTTAGTATTATGATTCTTAATAAACAAAGAATAATCGTGTTTGGATTGTAGATATCCTGCTGCAGATAGAGCTTCAGTAAACTTGAGATTCCATTGCCAGGATGATTGTTTTAAACCATATATGGATTTCAACAATTTGCAAACTTTTAAATTCTCCCCCGGTTTATGAAAACCTTCAGGAATAGTCATATATACTTCTTCAGATAAATCCCCTTGAAGAAATGCATTAGTAACATCTAATTGGTAAAGAGACCAATTATGAATAGCTGCTAATGAAAGAACTAGTCAGACAGCAACAATCTTAACGATTGGGCTGAATGTCTCATGATAATCCAAACCTGCTTGTTGAGTATATCCTTTAGCCACTAATCTGGCTTTGAACCGTTCAATCGACCCATCAGAATTTAGTTCTTGTAGACCCATTTGCATCCAATAGCCTTCTTATGTGGAGGCAAATCAATAAGTTCCCATGTCTTATTAATTCCCAATGCCTGAATTTCAGCATTCATAGCATCCCTCCATTGCTTACTCTTAACAGTATCTTGATAGCATGTTGGTTCAATGTGAGTGGCAAGGGAACAAATAAAATGTTGGTAACCAACGAGATGAGAATAGGATAAGTTAGAAGAAATAGGATACTTGATAGGTTTATCCTTTATGGTAGGACAAATATAGTCAGCAGACCAAATGGGTTTCTTTGAAATTCTAGTGGATGTCCTGGCTTTGGGAACAACATAATTGGGATTAAGATGGATAGAAAATAAATCTTCATTCTGCTGTGAAGGAAAGACATCATCATGAGAAGGATTAGGAATAGTAGGTGTAATGAAATCATCAAAGTAGCTTTGATCAACAACAACAAGCATATGATCAGAGGTAGTATTATGGGTAATGGAAAAAGGAAATAAGGTTTCATGAAAAATGACATCTCGTGAAACGAGAAAGGTGTTGGTGGTTAGATCAAGAAGTTTGTATCCCTTTTGTGTTATGGCATATCCCATAAAGACACATGGCTTTGATTTAGGAGAAAACTTATCAAGGACGGGCAAAATTTTTGCAAAGCAAAGACAACCAAAAACCTTTAAATGAGTAACCGTAGGAGGTTTGTGAAAAAGAATTTCAAAAGGAGTCTTCTCTTTTAAGAGAAAAGATAGTGTCCGGTTAATCAAATAGACTGCTATCTGAATGCATTCTCCCCAAAAATGAATAGGTATATGGGATTGAAACATAAGTGCCCTGACAACATTTAAGATATGTTTATGCTTGCGTTCAACCAAGCCATTTTGCTGCGGAGTATAAGGTACTGAACTTTGATGAATAACACCGAGAGTTTTAAAAAACTCAGAACATGATTTGGAGAAAAATTCCCAAGCATTATCAGTTCGAACCATTTGTATTTCAGTTTTGAACTGATTTTTTACATAAGCAAAGAAATCCTTTATATGATTGAAAACTTCAACTTTGGTTTGCATGAGAAATACCCAAGTAGCTCTTGAAAAATCATCAACTATAGTAAGAAAGTATTTCACATTGGAATGTGTAGGAATTTTGTATGGGCCCCAAATATCCATATGTATTTGTTCAAAAATGGATTTGGTAGTATGAGTTTTGATTGGAAATGGTGATCTTGAATGTTTAGCTAAGGGACAAACAGAACAATGAAAAGAGTTTGAATTGAGAGAATTTCTCACTTCAGGAAGATGTTTCAATCTAAGAGAAGACATATGTCCCATTCTCAAATGCCATAGGCTAGAATCTTTAGATGTAAAACAACTAACAAATTCATTATTACAATGAGTATCAATAGAATGTGCATCATTCTTCTTATTACATTGAGATGAAAGATAAGAAGCAAAGTTTGTGCCATTGGAATAAGGGTTGGTGAAACCTTGAGTAGTATAGCATGAGGCTAAAGGATCAAGGATGTATAAGCCATTTTTGACTCTACCAATCGCCTTTATCTTGCCACTCCAAAGGTCCTGAAAGAGACAAAAATGAGGGTAGAAAGAAACAAAACAATTATTATCCCGAGTGAGTTTGGATATAGAGATGAGATTGAATTGAAAATTGGGAATATAAAGAACATGATGCAATGACAAATCTTGAGGAAGTTTGACTGTCCCTATTTTGTCAACGGAGGCAATGTTTCCATTAGGCATCTTGACAGAAGTATAGGCAGGAGTATTATGTGTTGAAGGTTCAAACATTAAAAAATTATAAGACATGTGTTGATTCGCCCCACTATCAGCAACCCATTCTTCATTGGAAATCTCTATACAAAGAGAGATGAATTCATCCATAGTACCTGTAGTTGTGGCTGCAGTAGAGGAAGTAGATTGATTTGTTATGTTCATATCAGTAGCCTGTTGAGAATTTGTTGAAGAACCCGGTTGTTGCTGCTTATCAGTTTAGGTAGAATTGAGAAGTTGAATAAGTTGTTGATATTGTTGAGGGGTGAATGATGATGCTTGACTGAAAGTTGGCGGTGGAATGACTTGAGCTGCTGGTGATTCAGGTTTGCCTTGATTCTGTGGAGAAGCAGCATAAACCTGGTTTGAACTTGGCTAATTCCCTCCTTGATGATATCCATTTGAGTTGCCAGATCTGCCTCTACCCCGTCCTCTAGAATATCCTCCTCGGGGAGGATAACTAATTAATTTGTAACAAGATTCTTTAGAATGTCCGTGAAGTCCACAATGCTAACAAAGAAGATCTTATTTCTTGGTTCTTTGAGAAGAACTATATAATCCAATCGAATTATCAGAATTCATATTGAAAGGAGGAATGGATCTTTGAATTTCTTCATTGCAAAACATGGAAAAAGCCTGTTGATGAGTAGGTGTAGGTACCATCATAAGTATTTGAGATCGTAATGCAATGTAAGAATCATTCAATCCCATGAGAAACTGCATTAATTTGTGTTCCTGAGAGAAATCTGTATAAGATTGTGAAGCAGAACATGTACAGTGCGGAAGATTTAGGAGGGAATCATATTCTTCCCACATTTGTCTCAATCTTGAATAATAGATCGTGACGGTATTCGTTCCTTGAACGTGAGAATTGATTTCTTTGAACAAAGCAAAAATCCTAGATCTGTTGGCTTTATTGAATTGATCATATAACTCAGTCCAGGCAATTGCAGCGGTATCGCAATAGATCAATCCATTGTATATGTCCTTACTAACGCATTTTAAGATCCAAGAAAGAACACGCGAATTGCATTTTTTCCATTGTTCATATTCAGCGGAATCCGAGTTAGGTCGAGGGTATTTACCATTGATGAATCCAATCTTGCTTTTGCAATTCAAGGCCAGCTGCATAGCTTTGCTCCAGACACCATAATTTTCTGAACCACGGAGCTCGTGAGGTACGAGATGAAGATTGGGAACATCAGATGGATGAATGTATAAAGGATTGTTGATATCACTAATGTAAGAATTGGATGACGATGGAGAAGAAGATGGCGTAATGGCAGGATCTGAAGCCATTCTTGATAACAAAATCAAGAATAAGATCTAGAGAAGATCGGAGAAAAGAAACAAGATGCTGGAAGAGACAAGAAAATCAGAAGAAAAACCGAGTTAACTTAGAGAAAAATCGCAGAATCGAAAACGAACTCGTCCACGCTAGAATATACAGGTATTTATAGTGAGAACAAGCGGCCAAAACTGCGGGCAAAGAAAAAAAAAGGACAAAACTATCCCTATCAGCTAATATAACAAATACTAACATATATAAAATTAACATTCTTTGAAAGAGGAATCAACGGGCTTGTCATTCACATAGGGCTTTGCCTTCGCCAGTCCTCACCATCGAAATAGGTATGACAACAGGAAGACGTCGAGAAAAAATATAACTGTAGATATACCATCGAGTGAAGCCTCCTCCGAAGTTAGGCCACGGGCGCACAGGGCTTCTCCGTCGCACAAGGCTTGGCCTTCGCCGGGTTTCACTTTCGAACTAGTCGAGCGAAGCCTGCTTCGAAGCTAGGTTGCGGACGCACAAAGCTTCGCCTTCTGGAGAAATACCTTCGAGCGGAGCCCGCTCCGAAGCTAGGCCACTGATGCACAGGGCTTCTCCATAGCATAGGGATTCGCCTTCGCCGGGCTTCACCTTCGAAATACCATTTGGATCGGAACCTCCTCCAAATGTAGGGCACGGGCGGCGGGCGCTCTCCGGACGCGTCGAGGAAGTGGGATGGAGGAGGAAGAAAGAAGCTGGAAACAGAGAGCCAGAATCAAAATCAGTCGGAAATGGAGAGCTGGGGAAAATCGCAAAATCCAACTTGCGCGGGACGGTTCGACGGGTTCAGTGTTTGGGATCGCTGTGTCATTTTAAAAGGGTACAATTTATACAATTTCTCATCTCGACTAGAATCATACAAAAAATGAGATAGAATTTGCAATCCCTTGAATTGAATCGTACAAAAAGTGAAATAGAATTTGCAATCCACTTGAATCATACAAAACAATTAGATAGAATTTGCCTCCGATGTTTATCCATGTTAGTCGACCTTCAATTTCAATCTAACACAAATTTGCCTCCTTTATTATATTAATTTTTAATCCATCTAACTCAGATTAAAATCTCTAGATAATGTTCCATCTAACACGTGACCATCATCTTTGCTTAAGAAACCTTGTCCTGTACGCAACCCATTTCCTGAACTTATTTGCCTTTTGCGTCATCTTCACGATTGTTTGTCATCATTTGAACTAGAGCTTGCTTCGACCCTAAGCATCGTCCTCGCCATCTGAAGCACCAACCACACCATCTGAAGCACCGACCTAGCCATCGATGGAGCATGAACCGCCTCTTGCCATGCTACCTCCCGAAGCTTGTCGGTGAGGAGTTTCGATCTCCAAGCTCGACGCCGAAGAGTTCTGTCGAATGCTCACGCAAGAGAGAAAGAGGCTCATTTTGGAAAGGCAGCTGGACCTATCGGGATCCGTTCCAGAAGAGCCTTCTTTAGGATTATGAATCAGGTGTTTTATAACGAGCTTGCCAAACACTTCTTTGGTTGGCTTGGTTTTGTTGATGTATATTTAGATAATTAATGGGTTCAGAGGCTTAACGGATCGTTTCAAGTACACGGATATCTGATACCCGTCGATACTCCTAGGATTTGTCTATTTATACCCACCTGGGGGGCAAAGGGTAGTTGATTCCACTTTGATCTACACCCGGATGCTTCGAGCGAACGTAACAATCTCGAATCAGCGCTGTTGGAACCTTAGTTTTGATTTGAGTTAAGATCCATCTTTAATGTCTAAGTTTCTATCATAACACATCTTATAACTTAGATCAAATCTCATTAAGATATAAGGCTGAAAATATATATAATTAATAGGCTGAGAAAATAAGAGAAAGATAAAAATTATATATGTTCTCTGCGTTCGACGAACGACTTTCTACATTCGACGAACGGCGCTCTGCGGTCGACGAATGATATTCATTTTGCGCTCGACGAAATCCAGCTATCTCAGTAGTCGACGATCTTTAGTCTCAGCGACTCAGCGTCTCAGCGGTTCAGCGGTCGACGAACAGATTCCGTCTCAGCGGTCGACGAACAGATTCCGTCTCAGCGGTCGACGAACAGACCCCGTCTCAGCGGTCGACGAGATTTGCTCAGTTCAGCGGTCGATGATTTTATTCAGCGGCTCAGCGGTCGACGAATCCTTCCGTTCGACGAACTCAGTCTGCGTTCGACGAAATTCTTCAGATCGACGAACACAGCTCTGAGGTCGACGAAAATTCTTGAGATCGACGAAATTTCTTATTTCAGTTCAGAATTTCAGAAGATTATATTATTCATTCTTTGAACTCAGATCGACTACAACAACGGATCTATTATATCAGATAAGTAAGGATAATATATTTCATTTTATTATTCCAAGATTATAGCCGTTGACATTTCTCGGAAAAGGACATTTCATGGAAAAGAAAAGAGATATGCGCGCAGCAGATTTATAGTTCCCAGATATATTATATTCCTTAATATAAGGGATTTGCATTTAATATCTATCAGAGTTTTCAAAAGAGAAAAAGGAAGAAGATATACAGCAGGATTATTACTTCCATAGTTTTTTTTACGACAGCAAAATACAGAACATATCAATATAGTTGTACAGAGAAAAAGAAGGAAAAAGGTTACAGGAAGAACAAAAAGAACAAAAAGCTAACAGATCTTCTTCTTCCTCAATAGCAGCACTTATTCTCTGAGAACAACTTCAACAATACTCTCTCTGTCATCAGCTGCAAGTACAGATTTTCAAAAGAGCAACAAAAAATCTGAAGAACTTATTCTTCCAGATTAATCAGCTACAGGAAGATCATTTGATTCAAGAGAAAGCTCCAGCCAATCAACTGTCAAACAATTTCATATCAGACAGAGGAGCTTTACAATATCAACATCCACTAGAGTTTTCTCTCAGCATATTGACAGAGAAGAACTTCAAAACCCTTTCTATCCCCTCTTGTACAGGGTTATAACTCTCTTCAAAAGTTAACCCATTGGTGGCAGGACACCTGATTAAAAATATGTGGTTGGGTTAGAGCACCTGATCAAAAGCTCACTTGGTGTGTGGACACCAGAACAAAAATCCCTTGGTGATAGGGCAGCTGATCAAAAACCTAGTGGATCCTACCAAGTGTGGTAGAAGAGTAGACGTACCCAGGTTTATTGGGAAACTACTATAAAATCCTTGTGTCGTCTGTGTGCTTGTGATTTTCTGTGTTGTTGTGCTGTGTGCCTTCTTTGTGTTTGTTTTATTACTCACTCAATATACACATATATATATCACTATTTTAATTTCGCTATAAAATTAAGGGAAAAGTTTTTAATACTCTATTCACCCCCCTCTAGAGTAATATTAAGATCTAACCTCCACTTTCAATTGGTATCAGAGGGTAGTTGATTATACAGGCTAACACCTGAATCATAAAGATCAATTAGATCTTAATTTATTTTAGAGTTTTATTTTTCTTAAAAACTCATGACATAAAACAAAGATTATTCCAGCACAAGACCTCCTATGTGCAATCTCAATAAGTTTGCACTATGGAAAGCAAAGATTAGATTATACATGAATGTTATTGATGAAGATATTTTCAATGTCATTTTGACAGGAACTTCAACTTCATCAACATCTCAAGATGCTCAAAAGATGCTGAAAAGTGCTGATGCCAAAGCTATGGACATATTAGCTCAATCAATGTCAAATGACATTTATCAAAGAGTTGCTGATTGCACTTCAGCAAGAGACATCTGGAACTCCCTCACAAGGATGGTAACTAATCCTTCTTCCACTTTCTGTATTTATGATGCAGAACCATTTTCAAGATCATGTGAAGAAGAAGAAGAAGAACAAAAAGCTAGAGCTTTCTGCATGTTGGCCATATATGACTCAAACCACATCTCAGATGCAGAAAAGGTAAATGAGGTAACTTCAAATCCCAACTCTACCTCTGAAAATTACAAATCAGATTTTAAAATTCTATATACAGATATAATAAAAATATGAGAAGAAAATTATAAAAGAGTTAATAGAAATAAATATTTTAATTCCTGAAAATAATAAACTTAAAGAAAATTTGAAAAACTCAGAAGAACAAGTTATTTCTTTGAAAAATAAGTCAATTAAGGCTAAAGAAAAAGAAATATTTTATGTTCAGCAAAATCAAAATAATTTTTCAAATTTATATTTTAATGAGATAAAAAGGCCAATATATCTAATTATAAGGCATCTTTTTTATCTATTTTAAAACTTTTATAATTAAACAGCAATTATAAGATTCATTTAAATTTTTCTATCTTAAAAACAATGTCAGATAACTTCACATTCTTACAGATTTTCTCCAAAATCATGTTGAGCATTCTACTCAGATTGCATAGATCAAAAATGATCAGAGCACTGAGTGTGAGTCTCTTCTGATAAGGGGATTCTATAGAAGGAAGGTATCAGGCAATGTTTTTCTAATCTTAAAATTCCTTAGAATTCATTAACAGCTATAGCAATTCAATTCATTTCATTAAAATCCTATTTAAAAACAAAATCTAGGAAATCACAATTGCTTAAATGTTTTTTAAAAGAAGAAGAAACAATATAATTTATGATTAAATGTTTTCAAAAAGAACAAATAAATTCTTTTATTTCTAAACAAACTTTATATTATTCTCAGAAATAATCTCTGACCCTTAAGCCTTTAGTTATTCAAGACTTTTTATGCTTAGGTATCCTAAACCAAATAGGGGGAGATTGTTAGCACCTAGTCTTAATTTGGATTAGGATCCCAACTCAAATAGGGGGAGATTATTGGAACCTTAGTTTTGATTTAAGTTAGGATCCATCTTTAATGTCTAAGTTTCTATCATAACACAACTTATAACTTAGATCAAATCCCATTAAGATAGAAGGCTGAAAATATATATAATTAATAGGCTGAGAAAATAAGAGAAAGATAAAAATTATATATGTTCTCTGCGTTCGACGAACGACTTTCTGCGTTCGACGAACGGCGCTCTGCGGTCGACGAATGATATTCATTCTGCGCTCGACGAAATCCAGCTATATCAGCGGTCGACGATCCCATCTCAGCGGTTTAGCGGTCGACGAACAGACCCCGTCTCAGCGGTCGACGAACAGACCCCGTCTCAGCGGTCGACGAACAGACCCCGTCTCAGCGGTCGACGAACAGACCCCGTCTCAGCGGTCGACGAAAAGTTGCGTTCGACGATCTCTAGTCTGCGTTCGACAAATATTCAGCAGAAGCTCAGAACGACGAATTAAATGTTCAGATCGACGAACTTGAAGCTGAGCTCGACGAATTTCTACCAGCTTTATAATTTAGATATTCTCAGTTCGACTAATATTCTTATATCTGATTAAAGCAATATTTTAATCATTTCTATTTATATAATGCTATATATTGCTGCCTTTATAAATTAACATATAGCGTTGCAGTATTAAATATTATGGCCATTGGCAGAAGCATTAAATGTTATAGCTGTTGTAGAAAAGCCAAAGACGACAATTTATCTTTTCGAGGAATCTAGGAAATGAAAGAGACATTATCGCCTTCCTCTCTTGTCCGCAAGAATTCAAATCAGCCGAACAGCTCTCCAGATTATATATTCAGAGAGAAGATCAGAGAAAAAAAAGAGAGAAAAAGGAATATACAGATATAGGAAGAGAAAAATAGAGAAGCAAAAAGAAGAAGATCTAATATATTATTTATCTTCTTTTTGCTAACTCCTCTTTGCAGATCATCTTCATCCTGAGACACCAAACAATATCATTTGCTCATGATCAAACTGCATAAGAAGAAAAGGAGTTATTACAATCAAGAGAAGAAGCCTCCACAAACTGTCATCAATTCAATCAAACAGGGGGAGGTCTTCAACATCATCTACAAAGATCCAATCTCAGCAACCCATCAGGATCATCAAGAGTCTTCTCAGCAAAGAGAAGAACAATATATCTTTTCTCCTTCTCATCTTGTATAGGGTTAAAACTCCCTTCAAAAGTTTACTTCTTGGTGGCAAGAAACCTGATCAAAAAATCCTATTTGGTTTTTGGGCACCTTATCAAAAGCTCATTGGTGTTAGGACACCTGATCAAAAATCCTAGTGGATTCCTACCAAGTGTGGTAGAAGAGTAGATGAAATGCAAATGAAATTGGTAGACAGAGAATGCAAATGAAATTACAAGTTCAATATCAAAAAACTAGAAAATTTCTATTGGTATCAGAATCAAAGCTTACCTTTCAATTGGTATCAGAGGGAGGTTGATTATTTATACAGGCTAACACCTGAATCATAAAGATCAATTAGTTCTTAAGTTTTTTTAAAAAGGTTTTTCTAAAATCCAATGGCACAAGTAGAATTTTCAAATCCACCAATCTGTAATTTGGATAGATTTTCTTTATGGCAAGTTAGAATTAAATTATATATGAATCTCATAGATGAAGATATTTACAAATCTATTTTTCCAGGACCTCCATCTTCAATTTCTTCAACAGATGATCAATAAAAGTTGAAAAGTGCCGATGCAAAGGCTATGGACATATTGGCTCAATCAATGTCAAAAGACATTCTTCAAAGAGTTGCTGATTGCACTTCAGCAAGGGGCATCTAGAACTCCCTCTCAAGGATGGTAAAGGAATCTTCTTCCACTTCTTCCACTAACTGTATTTATGATGCAGAACCATTTTCATGATCAAGTGAAGAAGAAGAAGAAGAACAAAAAACTAGAGCTTTCTGCATGTTGGTCATATATGGCTCAAACCACATCTCAGATGCAGAAAAGGTAAATGAGGTAACTTCAAATCCCAACTCTACCTCTGAAAATTACAAATCATATTTTAAAATTATATATACAGATATAATAAAATCTGAGAAGGAAATTATAAAAGAGTTAATAGAAATAAATATTTTAATTCCTGAAAATGATAAACTTAAAGAAAATTTGAAAAACTGGAAAAATAAGTCAATTAAGGCTAAAGAAAAAGAAATATTTTATGTTCAGCAAAATCAAAATAATTTTTCAAATTTATATTTTAATGAGATAAAAATGCCAATATATCTAATTATAAGGCATTTGTTTTTATCTATTTTAAAACTTTTATAATTAAACAGCAATTATAAGATTCATTTAAATTTTTCTATCTTAAAAACAAAGTCAGATAACTTCACAGTCTTACAGATTTTCTCCAAAATCATGTTGAACATTCTACTCAGATTGCATAGATCAGAAATGATCAGAGCACTGAGTGTGAGTCTCTTCTGATAAGGGGATTCTATAGAAGGAAGGAATCAGACAATGTTTTTCTGATCTTAAAATTCCTTAGAATTCATTAACAGCTGTAGCAATTCAATTCATTTCATTAAAATCCTATTTAAAAACAAAATCTAGGAATTCAGAATTGCTTGAATGTATTTTAAAAGAAGAAGAAACAATATAATTTATGATTAAATGTTTTCAAAAAGAACAAATAAATTCTTCTATTTCTAAACAAACTTTATATTATTCTCAGAAATAATCTCTGACCCTTAAGCCTTAAGTTATTCAAGACTTTTTATGCTTAGGTATCCTAAACAAAATAGGAGGAGATTGTTAGAACCTAGTCGTAATTTGGATTAGGATCCCAACTCAAATAGGGGGAGATTGTTGGAACCTTAGTTTTGATTTGAGTTAGGATCCATCTGTCTAAGTTTCTATCATAACACATCTTATAACTTAGATCAAATCTCATTAAGATAGAAGGCTGAAAATATATATAATTAATAGGCTGAGAAAATAAGAGAAAGATAAAAATTATATATGTTCTCTACGTTCGACGAACGACTTTCTGCGTTCGACGAACAGCGCTCTGTGGTCGACGAATGATATTCATTCTGCGCTCGACGAAATCCAACTATCTCAGCGGTCGACGATCTTTAGTCTCAGCGGCTCAGCGTCTCAGCGGTTTAGCGGTTGACGAACAGATTCCGTCTCAGCGGTCGACGAACAGATTCCATCTCAGCGGTCGACGAACAGACCCCGTCTCAGCGGTCGATGAGATTTGCTCAGTTCAGCGGTCGACGATTTTATTCAGCGGCTCAGTGGTCGACGAATCCTTCCGTTCAACGAACTCAGTCTGCGTTTGGCGAAAATCTTCAGATCGACGAACACAGCTCTGAGGTCGACGAAAATTCTTGAGATTGACGAAATTTCTTATTTCAGTTCAGAATTTCAGAAGATTATATTATTCATTCTCTGAACTCAGATCGACTACAGCAACAGATCTATTATATCAGATAAGTAAGGATAATATATTTCCTTTTATTATTCCAAGATTATAGCCGTTGACATTTCTCGGAAAAGGACATTTCATGGAAAAGGAAAGAGATATACGGCGCAGCAGATTTACAGTTTCCAGATATATTATATTCCTTAATATAAGGGATTTGCATTTAATATCTGTTAGAGTTTTCAAAAGAGAAAAAGGAAGAAGATATACAACAGAATTATACTTCCATAGTTTTTTTTTCACGACAGCAAAATACAGAACATATCAATATAGCTGTACAGAGAAAAAGAAGGAAAAAGGTTACAGGAAGAACAAGAAGAACAAAAAGCTAATAGATCTTCTTCTTCCTCAATAGCATCACTCATTCTCTGAGAACAACTTCAACAATACTCTCTCAGTCATCAGCTGCAAGTACAGATCTTCAAAAGTGCAACAAAAAATCTGAAGAACTTATTCTTCCAGATTAATCAGCTACAGGAAGATCATTTGATTCAAGAGAAAGCTCCAGCCAATCAACTGTCAAACAATTTCCCAGATAGAGGAGCTTTACAATATCAACATCCACTAGAGTCTTCTCTCAGCATATTGACAGAGAAGAACTTCATAACCCTTTCTATCCCCTCTTGTACAGGGTTATAACTCCCTTCAAAAGTTAACCCATTGGTGGCAGGGCACCTGATCAAAAACCTGTGGTTGGGTTAGAGCACCTGATCAAAAGCTCACTTGGTGTGCGGACACCTGAACAAAAACCCCTTGGTGATAGGGCACCTGATCAAAAACCTAGTGGATCCTACCAAGTGTGGTAGAAGAGTAGACGTACCCAGGTTTATTGAGGAACTACTATAAAATCCTTGTGTCGTCTGTGTGCTTGTGATTTTCTGTGTTGCTGTGCTGTGTGCCTTCTTTGTGTTTGTTTTTATTACTCACTAAATATACACATATATATCACTATTTTAATTCCGCTATAAAATTAAGGGAAAAGTTTTTAATACTCTATTCACCTCTCCTCTTGAGTAATATTAAGATCTAACCTCCACTTTCAAGCGCCGCTCGTCCCCCGTCATGTCTTCCGCCGTGTGTGAGATCGGGATCGCTGCTGCCGCCACCGCTCATGCTCATGATGCCACCCTGCCTCCGTTGCTGCTGTTCGTGCTCGCAAAGCCCTCCCGTCGCCGACCGTGCTCGCGAAGCCCTTCCGGCGTCGCTGCCTTCCATCGCAGATCTAGGGTTTCGCCACCTCCTTGCTCTCCAATCGCCGTCTCTATTCTATTGAAGGAGGTTGCAGAAGAAGGAGTTCTCCCAAGCCCTTCCCCTTCTCAGTCTAGAGGAAAGAAGAGAATAGAAGAGGAAAGAAGGAGGAAGAAGGATGAAGCTATGCATTCGACGAATTCATCGAGACCTCCCGTGTGTGTTCTCGACGAAAGTCACTCGACGAATTTTAGTCTCGACGAATTCAGTCCTCTCGACGGTTCAAGCTTCACTCGACGAATCAAGTTCATGTCTCGATGATTGGTCGAGTCCTTTCGACGAATTTCAGCCTTCTCGATGAATCTCTGCCATCTCGACTAAACTGCTCTCGATGAATTCGTTGTGTTCTCCCGTGACATCTCGATGTATTCAGTCAGTCCCTGTGCGATCTCTCTGCGATTGTTTGCTGACCTCAACATGTTGAAGAGGAACAACTTCTCCTCTCCTGTTCTGATGGTTAAGCTAGAGAATTTCACTGCCTCTAAGTTCAATTCCTGTAAGTTAAACACTCAGTTTGGAATGAAGTGTCTGAACGCGTTCTACACAGTTCAGTCAGATTGGGCTGAGTTCCTAGGGACATATGCTGAGGAGCAATGGATCAATGATGAAGATTTCTGCAGAGACTATCTGTTGAACTGTCTGTCTCCGAGTTTAGCCAAGACTTATATGAAGATGAAGTATGCCAAGGAGATCTGGACTGCTCTGGAGGAGCATTTCAAGCAGGAGGAGGACCTATCCAAAGCTCACTTGGTGGACATGTTTCACTCTTTCACATTCGACGAGGAGAAAGCAATTCTCCCTCAGGAAACTGATTTTAAAAATCAAGTTGATTCCTTGCACAGTGAGAATATTTCTCTGCCATACAGCTTTCTTGCTGGCACGATCGTTTATAAGTTGCCTTCCACGTTGTACAATTTCAAAACTGAAATGTACCGCAAGAAGATGCAGGTTGGTCTAAACGACCTCAAGCGTTTTATACGTATTGAGGATGAGAATAGGACTAGACATGCTCTATAAGTTGTTAGTAAGCAGAAAGTTGCTGCCAACATGATTTCCAACTCTAGACACATGCAGAATCCTAAGAAGATCAAACCTTCCCCAAGTGGTTCACAAGTTGCAGGCCCTAGTAAAACTATTAAAAAGTATAAGGGCAAATGTTTCATCTACAACAAGTGGGGACACAGTGCATCTGCATGCAGGCTTCCTCGGAAGGAAAAGGGCAAAGTACCACAAGAGGGCAACTATGCAAACATGGTTAGTCTTACTGAGCCATCCAACTTTGTCGCTATGGTTGGAAACGAAAAGGCCAGTACTGAGTAGTACCTTGACCCGGGGGCAACATGCTATGTTTACAGCAATGCAAATCTATTGACATGGCTAACTGTTGCAAGAGAATCGTGTTGGGTTTTCTATATACCATTCTAAATGATAAAAGCATATCAAATATGCGCAGCGGAAGAAATAACAAGAACAACTCAAAGAGTAAGGAACTTGAGGATTTCATGAATCGAGAGATTAGGAAAGCAAAATGCGATATACCTTTCCGGGATTGAGTCAATACTCAACCAAGATGTTCCAAGAAGAAATCCGGCATACGAACTTCGAGTTCCAAGCACCGAAATGTATCAGCCCCTCTACAGAGATCCACATAAGGAAGGAGAACCCCAATGCCTTGTCACACAAGGTATGCGTCAGAGAAGAATGGTCCTCTGCGTCCCCACAAACTGCTAGCCCCGTTGAAGGGGAGGCGACGATGGTCGACAAACGATGAGGTCGGCGGACGGGGCAAGAGGGATCGGAACACTTCCGTCGTTTCGGCCCTTCTAAAATCGCAAAAAAGGATCGATCTCTTTTTTTTGAAGACCTAATCGCGTCTCTTTTATACGCAAGGCATAAAAAGGTTATCCGCAGACCAGAGGAAAAATAGAACAATTCTGCCAGGATTTAAATTCGTCGAATGTATTATAATTCAACTAAACACTTTAGACAAATTATCTTAAATTCGACTAAACAATTTAGACGAATTCGAATAGACAATTTCGACTAAACACTTTAGACGAATTATCTTAAATTCAACTAAACAATTTATACGAATTCGAATAGATGAATTGACATAGTTTCGTCTAAAACCTTTAAACGAGTTTGTCTCTTATAAATCCATTCGTCGAAACCCTTTCGACGAATTTGCTAAGTCCTATAGAATTCGTCTGAACCATTTAGTTGATTCATCAATAGTACTTATTTCCCTTTTGAGACATTCTCAATTCAATTCCGAACAGTGATAGGATTGGTCCTCCACTCTTATCCAATATGAGTAAGGCCAACACAATCCTTTTCCAACTTCTCCAAACGCTTTTATGTGCAACCTTATAGGCTCATATTGCGTTGGCAGTAAGACTAACTGTTGATTGCTTTGAGATCACCTCAGAAACTCCAACAAATCGGTGACCGCTGTGAATGGTGATACAGCTGATGTGCTGAAGGTGGGGAATGCAACTCTGCTGCTCTCCTCAGGTAAGACTTTAACTTTAAAAAATGTTAAATTCATTCCTTCACTGCGTGCTAACTTAGTGTCTATTAGTCTATTATGTGATGCTGGTATGTCTTCTACTTTCTGTAGCGATAGAGTAACACTGTCAGATAACTCACACTACTTTGGATGTGCCTACGTCCAAAATAGAATGTACCATCTAAGTCTAGCAAACAAAATAGTTTAACAAGTTCAAACAAACTTAGTTAGCCCTAAGACTCTACATGAGAGACTAGGACACACAAATTATAGGAAAATTTTCTAAATTGCTAGAACTCACCAGATCGCCTTAGACTCAACTGTTGAGAAAAAACCCTTAATTTAACTTAACAAATTAATTAAAGTGATTTTATTACCTAGGATTTAGTTTACCCATTGTATAGTGAGGGTAACTTGGTCTCTAGATGTCTTAGGATGTCACACTCAACTTAGAGTGTCAAGACCAGTTAAAGGGCTACAAATTTGGGCAAAGTTAATAATGGCGTCGAATGGAATTTGACGCAACATCGAGTTCATGTCGACGCTACTCCGACTAGAAGTCTAAGTGGCTCAACTCTACTGTCGAAGTAACACTAGTCGACGTTATGTCGAATAGATATCGACGCAGAGACCAGAGACTTGTCAAAGGAACTTGAGAAGTTGACGCAACTTCTACTTCAAACTCGACGCAGAAGGGAATACATGTCAAAGCCATCTAACGTCGACGCAACTTCTACTTCAAACTCGACACAAAAGGGAATACATGTCAAAGCCATCTAACGTCGACGCAACGTCGACTTCATCTCGACGCAGTTAATGGAAGTCAGAGTAGATGCTATTCAACTCGACGGATGCATCAATAAGGAATCGACGCAATGACAACTAGCCGAGTTCAGTCAGAGCACAGAAGAAATCGAAGCAGATCTTAGATGAAATCGAAGCAGCATCGATAAGAGAAGAAGTTAATTCGATGCTACGTCGAATACAGTCTGTGAAAGTTCAATCTTTACAGCTATCTTTCTGTGGCTTCTATCATGGCCTATATCTCTCAGACCGTTCTCCAACGGTCTAATAATTGCCTGAAGAAGAAGGAAACATTAAAGAAGGAGAAAAAGTTTTTCTTGGAAGTATACACCTTCTGGTTGGATGGTCAAGAAGTAATTAAGCAAGGAAAGAGAATGTCTATCAAATATACCTTTTCAGGTCTTACCTAACAAGGAAACAAATTTAAAATATAGACAGAGTATATATGGATAGAGAAGGAAGTGAAGAACAAGACATTAATCACAATCAGCCGTCTCTTCTCAAATTAGGGTTTTCTGTCTTCTTCTCCCTCTCTCTCAGGAACCTTAATACAGAGCTGTGAAAGAATAGAAGTCTTTGGTGTTCTTCATCTGATAAAACAAAGAATCTGAACAGCTGCTCTTCATCACCATCTTTTGGCAGCCAGATCTCAATCAGCAGAGGAAGAAAGAATCTGACAATACAAAGCTCCTGCAATCTATCACCATTAAAAGCAGGGGCTAATCAAGTGCAGATTCTTTGGAATAACTAAGAGGCTGAATTTCTTACAACCTTCATAAGAATTCTGAGAACAGAATTCCTTTAACCTTCCTTCTTCTCCTTCTCTTTCTATTTCCTGTAAAAGAGTTTTATTAATCCCTCTTCAAAGGATTCAGTGGTTCAAGATCTCCTTATCAAAAGATCTGGTGGTTCATGATTTTCTTATCAAAAGATCATTGGTTCTAAGAGTCTCCTGATCAAAAGACTCAGGCATAGGTGTGCATTCCTACCAGGTGGTAGAAGAGAGGACTACCTACATTTTGGGGAACCTCTATAAAATTCATTGTCTCTGTGCTGTGATTATGTGTGATGTCCAGTCTTTTATTCTGCACTTTATTTCCTGCATTTTTATTCTGCCTGGATTGTTAAGCATAACTCCTTAGAGTAATTTATTGTCAAACACAGTTATGATAGAAATATTTTAAAAACTCTATTCACCCCCCCTCTAGAGGAATCTCAGAGGCACACTGTGCACTTTCAATTTGTATCAGAGGGAGGTTGATCAATAAAAGGCTAACATCTTGATCAAAAAGACCTCCTACTCTTAAATCTTTAAATTAAAACTATTCTCTAGTAACATGAGTACTAAGGATTATGCCTCAACAAGACCTCCAGTGTGTAACTTAAATAAGTTCACACTTTGGAACGCTAGAATAAGACTTTATATGAATTCCATTAATGAAGATATATATAATGTTCTTCTCACAGGTCCTCCTACTCTAGTAAGACAAAAAGGAAGGAGAAACCTCAACAACTGAGGCTGTCCCAAGGAAGGAGTGGACAGAGACTGAGAAGAAGGTCAAGGCATGTGATGTCAAGGCCATGAATATTTTAGTGTCAATAATGTCAGATGACATCTTCCAAAAGGTTTCTGAATGCCAATCAGCAAAGGAGATCTAGGATTCCCTCACCATAATGGTTGAGGGAAGTGCTGATGAAAGGAAGGACAAAAAGTGCCTTCTCATATCCCAGTATGAGAACTTTCAAAAGAAGGCTGAAGAATCTGTTGCCAATATGTATGACAGATTCAGTCTTGTCATTAATGAGCTCAGAGGCTTAGGCAAGGAAATATCCTTGACTAAAATTAATGATAAGATTCTCATGTGCTTCCCTAGCTCTTGGGACTCAAGGATCTGGGCAATCAAATAATCCAGATGCCACAGAGAAATCTCAACTGAAGCTTTGCTAGGAAAGCTTAAGTCTTATGAGATGCTTCTGAAAAACAGGGTTGAGGCTGAAGAAAGAGAGACCTCTCCAGCTCCTGTTCAAAGGTCCCTTGCTCTCAAAGCTACTGAAGGGGAGTCCTCCACTCCTGAGGATTAAATATTCAGTCTGCTAGCAAAGAGATTCAAGAAGTGGGTGAATACTGAGGATTCAAAGAGAAGAGAAAGGGACTCAAGGCCCAGGTATGATAAGACTCCAAAGAAGGAGATTATATGCTACACCTGTAACAAACCAGGGCACATTGCTCCTGACTGCTCACAAGAGGAAAGGAATAAAAGCAACAACGAGGATGAGAAGAAGAAGAAAAAGTTCTTCAGAGGAAAGGACAAGAAGAAAGCCAAAGGCTTTATTGCTGAGACTTGGAGTGAAGTAGACTCCTCATCATATGAAAGTAAGGATGAAGAAGAAGCAGTAGCATCCTGCATGATGGCTCTTGGGATGGTATCAGATGAAGAAAATGATCAGGTATCATCTGTCTTTGATGAATTTGATTTTACTTCAGAAGATTTTAAATCATGCTTTAAAGATTTTTGTATTGAACATCTTAGGGTCGAAAAAGAACTAGACATAGCTAAAACTGAACTAGAGGACCTTAAGAAAAATGAAATGCATCTAACTAATCAAAACCTAACAAATGAAATTAATGATAAAGAATTAGAGTTGATTAAGCTTAGAGAGGAAAATACAAATCTAAAAGAGGAGCTAGCAAAGGTGATGGAGCAAATCTATAACCGCAAACGACAACGGCAAGTGTACCATGTAGAGTGTAGTATAGGTTATAAGAAACCAAGGTCGTATTAGACTCGGGGCGGTTGAGTACTCTTACTTCAAGAAAATCTCTATTATTCAATCAATTAAAACTTTGGAGTTGCTATTAAAAGAAATAAAAAAGGTTCATGAAGGAGAAAGAAGAGAATGAGAAAACAAAAGAACTATTTTATTAAATGAAAAGAAATTACAACTATTGAATTGAAAATAAAATTACAAGAAATAAAGGAGGAACATAAGAACTACTAAAACATGAAAATAATACAAGAAATGAAAGTTCTAATCCTAAAATTCGTCTCCAAAATTCCTCCCAAAACATCTGCTGGAACTGGCTTTTTATAGCTGTAAAATTGAGGTTACACGCCCTCGGTCATGCCCGTGCCCAAGGGCGTGTAAGGCGCGCGATCTTCTAGGTGCTGAAAGGACGCCGACTGTCTTTAATGTAGGATAAATTTGCATGTCATGCCCTAGGTCACGCCCGTGACCTAGGGCGTGTAACCTTAAAATCTGGCTTCTGGCGGGAATCTTCGGCGGGAAGGCGCGGGAAGTGGCCCGGGAAGTGTCACGCCCGTGATCTGGAAGTCACGCCCCCATGGTCACGCCCGTGACCTGGGGCGTGTATCTTTAATTGACGTGGCAGGCGTGCTAGCAGCTGGTGGTGGGGTCCCGACCGTGACTTGGATGTCACACCCTTGGTCACGCTCGTGACCTGGGGCGTGTATTTGGCAAATTCTGAACATTCGTCGAACTCTCGCCTGTTCGTCGATCTCCTGAATTTTTGTCGAACGCAGCAGCCAGGGGTCACGCCCTTGGTCACGCCCGTGACCTGGGGCGTGTACTTGGCAAATTCTTCACGGAACAACTCCGGGGTGGAAGAAGCAGGTCTAGAACACATCTTTGCCTGTCACGCCCTTGGTCACGCCCGTGACCTTGGGCGTGTACTTGACATTTTTGCTCAAAGTGCCCAGAAAACCTGAAAAACATAAACTAAGCTTAAATTAGTGGCAAAAATAAAAAAGAATGAATTAGATAAGATAATACATATAATTTATATAAATTCATATTAAAACTATATTAAAATTATACTAAAAGACGAGTACAAAAAATACTCATCAAATACCCCCATACTTGAGCTTTTGCTATTCGAGAGCAAAAGAGTGAGGAAAGAATTACAAGATATCGATATTATTTCTAATTAACTAAAATTTTATTAAACCAAGAATAAGTCAAGAGCAAATTTTAGGAATTCAAGAATTAAGTCATAAGTTATGTTGATAATTTAAAAAGAGAAATTTGTTTAGCTAACTACTTCTCAAGATAACTATTTAGCATTCAAAATTATAGAATTTTCAAAAAAAATTAGATTGAAATTATAGAAACTCTAACATAGAAGAAACTTAAGGAAAAGACACCTAGCAAAATATTGCTCTCTTAATAATTTAGTTTAGGACTAGAAACAACGAAATTGGCTAGGGATGAGTTTGAACGAAATGGCAAAATGAAGAGTTCTTGAATAGAGGTGATGAATTTTATCCTCTCACCTTATTTGAATAGGAATTTGTATATGTTTAGGAAAATAATGAATTTTATTCTCTTATTTTCCATGCCATATAATCTTTTAAAAATTCTCTTCAATTAAAAACCCAAAATGTATATGTTTAAAAGTAATGAATTTTATCCTCTTACTTTATGACATATAATCTTTTAAATGATTTTGGGTGCATATGTTTAGGGGATAATGAATTTTATCCTCTTATTCCCATGACATATGATCTTTTTTCTACTTTTTTTATTTGCCAACAAAGGGTAAGGGTAACGAAATACTTCTAGTTTATAAATTAAACTATTTTGAGAGCAAATTTTTGGTGGAATGAAATTTTCTAAGATCTTGAAGTTAAAAGAGAATATAATAGGAATCTATAAGTGTTTAGCCAATTTACCACAAAGTGAAGCTATTTAAAATTAAAAGGAGAAGTAGTGCTAAATAGATTATCTAATCAAATTTAAAACATAAAATGTTTTTTAAAACTAAATTACTTCAAATTTAAATTTAACAAATTCTGATAAAATAAAAAATTAGCTAAATTAAAAATGTAAGAATACTTATAATCAAACCTCAAACTAAATTTCTAGGACAATAAAAACAACAAGGCTAGGCATATTTATTATTATTAATTTTTTTTAATATAATTTTTCTTGGACTTCCTGAGGGCTACCCGGTGAAGGGTTCGCAAGGTACTAGGAGCTGTGATGGGAGTTCAAGCCCAAAGCGCCCTTTCCAAGAATTTAGATTTTTATAATTTAAATTTCTTTTTTTTATAATTTTTTTCAAATAAAAATACTATGAACGAAAAGCTACACCCCCATACTTAAATTAAACATTGTCCCCAATGTTTAAAACTAAGTATGAAAAACACTTGAAAGAAAATAAATTTTAAAAGAGAAATACATAAAATTAAAGCTAAGCAAGGGGTGCCTCCCAAGAGCGCTTTCTTTTTCCCGTCTTTAAGCTAGACGGTTAGTGTTAGGAAAAAGGAAAATAAAAAGAGAAGTGGACAAGCAACTCCCCTAATTCACGCATAGGTGAATGTGCCGGCGTCAGTCACACGGCTACTCCTCCGCTTAACATGCGATTCTTCGTTTATCTTTGATCTTGAATTTGCAAATCCAAATCACCTATACATACCTGAGGTGATTTGAATTTATACAGATGAGCGGCATATGTATCGTTGATTATTTGGGGTAGCAACGACTCATCTTCAACCTGAAAATTGTTAGTGTATAAAGAATCACAAATAAACGATTCAGATAATTTTTCGCAAGGAGGAGGCGCTCGCGAAAATATAAAATTAAGCTCCCGGTGCTCAAACCCGCAAGAGAATATGCTTTGGTGCTCGATAACCTGCATGGGCAAGCTCTAGTCCTAGGCCTAGGAGATTTCTTCGTTCAACTGTTTTCACGACCTTGTTCCTTTTCTAAAATAAAATTTTCATTAGAGAAATCTAGTGTATTACCAAGCGGAATAAAATTTTCGGACACAAAATTTTCATGAATTTCCAGTTGAATTAAAATAGAAGAGATTTGCGAAAATTCATGAAAAAGAAAAGAAGATCTGGGTGAAGTAGGGGAAGAAACTTGTTCTTCTTCTTTTTCATCCGGGGTGCCCAAAACATTAAGAATTTCTTGGTAAGAGAATTTTTCTTCATATTTGGGAAAAGAAATTATGGGAGTACATGAGCAATCATGTTCCTCCATAACTAAATTTTCCAAAGACGAGGAAAAAACACTAGAAGAAAGAAAATTATCATCTAAATTCTGGGGTGGAGTATCAAATTGAAAAAGCAGACATTCCCCAAAATTAGAGTACGAAAATTGTGGCGCAAAAGAAGATGAACAAGAATTCGGATCGAAAGATTTATCATCATCGCTCCGAGAGCTATCCGGGTGACCTTGCCACCAAGAATAATCTACTTCGGGGCTAGAAGACAAATTATTAGTGGCCGAAAAATTATTCTCGTGAAAATTAGAAAAATTATTTTCCTCTAAATTTTGGGGGACAATATCTATTTGAATCTGCGGAATTTCCCCCAAATTAGAGAACGAAAACT
The DNA here is from genome assembly GCA_033032865.1 of Dactylorhiza incarnata. NCBI lineage: Eukaryota > Viridiplantae > Streptophyta > Magnoliopsida > Asparagales > Orchidaceae > Dactylorhiza > Dactylorhiza incarnata. The sequence goes on along the minus strand of JAWHQI010000009.1, from coordinate 7,846,384 downwards.
GCGGTGTATAAGAAGAACAACAAAAATTTGTGGCTAAAGATTTATCTTCGTTGCTCCGAGAATTATCCGGGTGAGCTTGCCACCAAGAATAATCAACTTCGGAGCTAGAAGAACAATTATTAAATGCCAAAAATTTGTTCTCATTATAATTAGAAAAATTATTTTCATCAAAGTTTGAAAAATTATTTTCATTAAAAGATGAAAAATTATGATCGTAATTATTATCAAAATTATTTGCATAATATTGAGGATAATTATTTTCATAATAATTATTTTGAGCATATGAATGTAAATAACATTCCTCACTTTGATGAGACGCATTACAATAATAACAACTATTTTGGCATTTTTGTGCCGCTTCCAAAAGTTATACTTGGCTTTGAAGCTCGGCAACTTTTACGGCCAATTCAAGTAACTCCATTTAATAAAAAAAATGAAACAACCTTTACTCAAATGAATGGAATTTTAAAAATATTTTCATTATATAAATTTTTTTCTTTTCACAAAGAGGGTTAAATTAGTCCCGTACTTCCCAAGGCCAACCCTGTGAAGGGCTCGCAAGGTACTAGAGACTATGATGGGAATTCAAGCCCAAAGCGTCCTTTCCGAGAATTTAGATTACGCTTTTTAAGATTTTTTTTAAAATTTTAAAGAGAAGGGGGAGAAGAAAGAGAACGATAAAATTAATAAATATTTCTTTTTTCGAAATATCAACCGTGTCCCCGACAACGGCGCCAAAAACTTGATGGAGCAAATCTATATCCGCAAATGACAACGACAAGTGTACCGTGTCGAGTGTAGTATAGGTTATAAGAAACCAATGTCGTATTAGACTCGGGGCGGTTGAGTACTCTTACTTCAGGAAAATCTCTATTATTCTATCAATTAAAACTTAGGAGTTGGTATCAAAAGAAATAAAAAAGGTTCATGAAGGAGAAAGAAGAGAATGAGAAAACAAAAGAACTATTTTATTAAATGAAAAGAAATTACAACTATTGAATTGAAAATACAATTATAAGAAATAAAGGAGGAGCATAAGAACTATTAAAACATGAAAATAATACAAGAAATGAATGTTCTAATCCTAAAATTCGTCTCCAAAATTCTTCTCAAAACATCTGCTGGAACTGGCTTTTTATAGCTGCAAAATTGAGGTTACACGCCCTCGGTCACGCCCGTGACCAAGGGCTTGTAAGGCGCGCGATCTTCTCGGTGCGGAAAGGACGCCGACTGTCTTTAATGTAGGAGAAATTTGCGTGTCACGCCCAAGGTCACGCCCATGACCTAGGGCGTGTAACCATAAAATCTTGCTTCTGGCGGGAATCTTCGGCGGGAAGGTGCGGGAAGTGTCACGCCCGTGATCTGGAAGTCACGCCCCATGGTCACGCCCGTGAACTGGGGCGTGTAACTTTAATTGACGTGGTAGGCGTGCTGGCAGCTGGTGGTGGGGTCCCGGCCGTGACTTGGATGTCACGCCCTTGGTCACGCCCGTGACCTGGGGCGTGTACTTGGCAAATTCTGAACATTCGTCGAACTCTCGCCTATTCGTCGATCTCCTAAATTTTCGTCGAACGCAGCAGCCAGGGGTCACGCCCTTGGTGCCGCCCGTGACCTGGGGTGTGTACTTTGTGAATTCTTCACGGAATGACTCCGGGGTGGCAGAAGTAGCTCTGGAACACATCTTTGGCTGTCACGCCCTTGGTCACGCCCGTGACCTTGGGCGTATACTTGACATTTTTGCTCAAAGTGCCCAGAAACTTGAAAAACATAAACTAAGCTTAAATTAATGGCAAAAATAAAAAGGAATGAATTAGATAAGATAATACATATAATTTATATAAATTCATATTAAAACTATATTAAAATTATACTAAAAGATGAGTACAAAAAGTACTCATCAAAAGTCAAAGGCCTTTGAGGACTCACTCAATGGGAGGAGTCAGAAGCTCAAGGATTGTTGAAACAATTTGAGGTCCGGAGGTGAAGTAAAAATGCAGAACACACTTCACAAATCCTTTCACAATTATAGCACAACAATGACAATGAGAAGAATGAATAGTGCTATGACATTAACTATCTCTGTACAATGCAAGGTATACATGGCGAGACATGATTCATAAGAATCACGAAGGAGAGAAGCACACAACACAAAGGTAAAACAAGCTGCAGCGACCTAACACCCTGAGACCGCCAGACCGTGTGAACAGACATGCCGGACGGAAGCCGCTGAGACCGCGCGAACAGAGTACAAGCCGCGCCTGCCAGACCGCAACCACAGACCTCCAACTTGCTGCTTTATTCCACTGCTGAAAACAAACAGTTCACACTTCTTGATCGCCCAGACCGCACGGTCTTGATCAAAAAAGAACCCGCGAACTCTGAATAGAGAAACTACTATCTGCGACAGACCGCAACTCAAGACAGCCTGGCCACTTAAGACCGCCTGATCAACTGAGTCCGCTGCACAGACCGCGAACACCTAAACACAGTCCGCCTGGACTGGTTTATTCAAAGCTGGAAGAAGGAGACAAGCTGACCGCGAGCTGCAAGCCGCTAACCTGTGAACAAAGAAACCGGACAGACATGTAAGACCCCCCCGGAACACAAAACCCGGCCGAGGGAAGTCTTATGCCCAGGACAACCGCCTTGCCGAAGCGCCAGTTCACGGGCTAGCCTCCTCCGCAAGACGCATATCCTGCCGGCTAACAAATATCATCCATGCCAACCCATCATATAAAGGAAAACAAGAAGCCACCAGATATATATATCCGCATAAGTACAGTCCAAATACACACCAAACGAGTGCATAATATCAGAGTAACAAAAGAAAATGCCTCAAGGGCTACAACAAAACTCGCTCACATCTGTCACTGATGGCTGCGACGGTATCGTGGTGTCCTGCCCTATCGTCCCGGCCGGACTATCCGTCTCCAGCGCCGTGCGCTACTGCACCAGGGTGCGCCGCTGCTCTAGGTTGCGCTGCCGCTCCAGGGTGCGCTCCTAAAAAGGGGACGTAGCAACCGTTAGTCATAAAGACTAAGTGGCTTCACATCCGCTCCCCCGACGACTCCAAGGCACCGGGCGGAAAGAAAGAAAAGGAGCTGCAATATTAACAATAATAAACAAGCAGGTGACAGGTAATAGTTGTTCATATGTGTCGGTTGTTTAAGTGCCAACGCACTTTCCATAGCACTATCCAATATGTTCGTAAGCATAAAAGTAACAGTGGTTATATATATTTGCAAGTATAAGTAGCAACAGACATAAGCAGAGTATTAGAGAACTGAATTGAACTTAACTTATAAGGATGCCCATACAAGCTTATAAGTCAAGGGTCTGCGTATAAAGGTCACTCATCATATAAAGATGCCCATACAAGTTTATATGATGAGGTTCTAATGCGGTGCAATGCAATGTTTATGATATGAATGTGGTGCAATGATTATGATATGAATGCGGTGCAATGATTATGATATGATGACTGACTCATGCACAATTGCTATGTCGACATAGACATTCAGTTCCCACTTTTCGAGGGTAGCTAACCACTCAGGCGCCCCCCGTCGTGGCCAGACGGTGGCAGTGGCACGGGCTTCGCCACTACTAGGAGGGTATGAACACTACCGGTCTTAGGCCTATGTACGCCTCGACGCTCTTGTTCATAGCGAAGTCCCTGCATACTACCCGCATTCCTGCGGGGTCTTCAAGACGCGGAGGGGATCTATTGGGTAGATGGACACCAAGACATTCCAACCCAACCGGTCTGAGTCTAACTGCCGGCTTCAGTCGGTGTCACGACTAGCGAGCCCGTAGACCCGCCAAAACCTATCCTCCCACGAGGATCTATACCACCATGCGCAATTATGTTTACCTACGTAGTTTGAACACACCATGCGTGCTATCGAGCACCAAGGACTCGCTCCACGAGCCTTACCACCTTCCGCCTCGCGCGGCAATAATCGATGCTAATTCGCATCCAAGTCCCCCAACAACTGGGTCCTTTCCTTTTCACCACCGGCTATAACTATAACTTGTGACCCGCACTAAGTTAACCGTGCCGCTCGTTCCGAGTTGATTACTCGTGTGCAGTGGTGTGCGTATAACATGGACATTATTAAACCAATTCATAGGACTATGGACTACTTGTGCACATGAGGGCATAACATATTATTTAACTATGGAATCTATTCAAGCCAAGCTACTGGACTTCCACCATTGGTCATAATTAATTAACAATCCTATAACAGAGGATTATTTATCATCTTATGCAAGTTATAATTAACAAATCCTATAACAGGAAAACTATTTCTCAATTCTCAAACCTTTAATGACATACATATATGTGTACATATAATTTGAAATCCATAACAGGAACTATTTCTGAATTCCCCTAAATCCATAACAGGAACTATATATATATATATATATATATATATATATATATATATATATATATATATATACAAGGCAAAGGTCACCTTCTTCATCCTTGTTGAACATATTTATATAACAGAGGATTCTTCATCCTTGTTGAACATATATATAAATATATATAATTGAAATCCCATTGACAAGGAACATATACATATATATATAGCAAAGCAAAGACCACCTTCTTCATCCTTGTTGAACACATATATATATATATATATATATATAAATGAAATCCCATTTACAGGGAATTATTCATCGTCTTCCCAAATGGAATTTAGGGCAAACACCTTCTCTCCTCCCATGCTCCCTCATGAGGCCACCACGTCGCACGAGATCAACATCCTTGCATTTGTATTGAAGCGGGGAGTTGAATGAGGCCGTTTTCGCGGCGATCGGCGCCCTACGGCGAAAAACCCTAACGCGGCCTCAACCTACGGAACTTCATTTCGCTCCCAAATCGACTCAATTGAGTTCGATATCTCGCCTAGGGGGTCTAAGATACTAGCTCCAATGGAGAGGGGTCGGAAGTCACCTGAATCCGAGCCGACGATCGCGGCGACATAACTGCGCTTGGACGAACTCAACTCTTTCCAAGCTAGCTCTTCTTCCAACGGACGTACGAGCTTCTCCACGAATTTTCTTTGCCAAAACTTTAAGTGGGGTGGGGGAGAGGTGGAGACAGAGAATGAGAAAGAGAGGGAGGAAGATGGAGTTCTGGGAATAAGATGATGAAGAAGAAGAAGAGAAAAAGAGATCGCTCGGCCCTTTCTTTTTGGTTTGCATTAATAGGCCTTGGGACTCCCCGTTCGTCGATCGTTGAACGGGAGCTGCTCTAGCTTAGCGCTCCCCGTTCGACATTCGTCGAAGGAGAGCAGCTCCCCGTTCGTCGATCGGCGAACGAGAGCTTCTCTAGCTGAGCGCTCCCCGTTCGACATTCGTCGAACGGGAGTAGCTCCCCGTTCGTCGATCGACGAACGGGAGCTTCTCTATCTGAGCGCTCCCCGTTTGACATTCGCCGAACGGGAGCAGCTCCGTCGAACGGGAGCAGCTCCCCGTTCGTCGAACGACGAACGAGATAATTCTCTTAGCGGAGAGCTCCCCGTTCGACATTCGTCGAACGGGAGTAGCTCCCCGTTCGTCGATCGACGAACGGGAGCAGCTGTCGTTCGACGAATTCGACGAATTCGTCGAACGGGAGCTGCTAACCGAGAATTTTTCCAAAACTTAATCAGCAACAGCAATATCTGCTCCTCCAGGATTGGGATGTTACAAATCCTATAAACAAAAAAAAAACAATTTCGCCCCCGAAATTTAGTTGGGGTCACGAGGGTCACATAAACCATAGCAACAGCACAGTAGAGAACCACCCATAAACCATAACAGCAGATCTATTCTGAACACAAACAGAAGTTGTTAATTGGTAAGAACCATAGCAGCAGGTCTATTCTAAACAACAAACAGAAGTTGTAAATGGTGAGAACCATAGCAACATGTCTATTCTAAACACAAACAGAAGTTGTTAATGGTGAGAATCATAGCAACAAGTCTATTCTGAACAACAAACAAAATTTGTTAATGGTGAGGGGTAGCAGGAAAATCAATAAGAGAGAGAGAGAGAGAGCCCAGGTAATAAGACTTCGCATATATATGTGTATATGTACACATGTATATGCTCCAAACCCTTCCATCCAACCCAGCATAACAAATCTCTGCCAACAGCAACCTTAGCAGCAGTAACTGATAAATCAAGACAAGAACTCCAAAAATAAGAACAGCAAGAGGAACAACAACAACCAGACACTATAGTAGCTGCTAACAATAAGGAATGCTATGATTCGAAGCTAGTACTAAGTAACGAGGTTGTCGCTCTCGAGGGAAAAGAAGAAAATTTTCTGAATTGACCCTCCTACAGCCACCATAAATTTATATACGCCGTCCGATGCATTGACACATGTGTCTCCCGGACCACGCGTTGGACGAGATGGATAGCCAACAAGGCTTCTACATGGGTTTAGTGCATATTTGTATGATACTAAGTTTAGGCTATGGTATTAAAACAAGAGATGATAGACTAGTTTAGGCCATACCTGGGGAAAACAATCCCGGGTAATGCTGCCGCATAAGGTCCATCGGCTTCCAAGTGTATTCCTCCCGTCCATGGTTGGACCACAACACTTTCACCAACGGAACACTCTTCCTCCGCAACACTCTGGTCTCGGTGTCTACTATCCGCAAAGGCTCCATCCGGACAGACCTGTCGGACTCCACAGGACCAGACGTAACTACCACATGCTGATCAGGGCGAAGCAAGGCCCTCCGAAGGGAGGACACATGGAAGACGTCGTGTAAATTCTCCAATTCTGGCGGTAACATCAAACGATAAGCTAAGGGGCCAATCCGCTCCAGGATGGTATAAGGCCCCATATAACGAGGGCTGAGCTTTTTCCTTCCCCGAACCCGAGACACACCGTGCATCGGCCTGATCTTCAAGAACACTTTGTCCCCAACGTGGAACTCCACGGCCCTGTGCTTTTTGTCATAATATTTTGCCTGGCGGCTCTGCGCTTCAAGCATACGGTCTCGTATCAGTCTGACCATCTCATCGGTATCATCAATGAATTTCACCCCTAGCGCCTTCGGGTCCTCATCTTGGATCCAAGATAAAGGTGTCCTACACCTTCTTCCATACAATGCCGCATAAGGAGCCATGCCAATGCTCACCTGGTGACTGTTATTATACGAGAACTCCACCAAGGGCAGGAGTCTCTCCCATGGCTCTCCTCGATCTAAAACACAAAGGCGCAACAAATCTTCAAGGGTCCTGATCGTCCGCTCTGACTGACCATCCGTCTGAGGGTGAAAGGCCGTGCTAAAGGTCAAACGGGAACCCAAATAAGCTTGCACTGCTTTCCACTCCCTGGAGGTAAAGCGACCGTCACGGTCTGAAACGATCGTTTTGGGCACCCCATGATAGCGAACAAACTGCTCGACGAAGAGTCTTACCAACACATCAACATGCAAATCCTTCCTCATCGGTATAAACCTTGCGACCTTCATCAGACGGTCCACGATCACCCAAACAGAGTCACTCCCGGAGCGGGAACGAGGCAGCCCGTGAACGAAATCCATGGATATGTCTTCAAACTTCCACTCAGGAATGGACAACGGCTGCAACAACCCCGCCGGACTCCTACACTCTGCCTTTACCTTCTGGCACGCCTCGCAGTGAATGACGAAATAAGTGACATCCTTCTTCATCCCAGGCCAAAACATCGTCCTTCGCAGATCAGTGTACATCTTGACAATCCCGGGGTGCACCGAGTATTTTGTGCAGTGAGCTTCCTTCATAATGTCCTCTCGAATTCCTCCACCTGCGGGTATGTATAACCTGCCACGAAAGTGAACCAGATCCTCCTGCATGGTGTATTCCTCCGCAGAACCAGCCTCCACTGCTCGAAGAATAGGTTCCAGGGCAACATCTTTCCTCTGCTCTGCTCGAATGCGATCTTGGATATCACAAACTATGCTCATCGCGGACAGGTACTCAGCGAAAACCTCTGGATCGGCTTTAGACACGAGCGTGATCTGCATTTCCTCGAGCATCCTTACCAACTCCATGGCCATCAGCCGTGACCCCGGGCTGGATGTCCTCCTGCTCAGAGCATCGGCCACCGAATTTGCCTTCCCTGGGTGATAGTTTAGCGTGTAATCATAGTCACACAGGAACTCGATCCACCGCCGCTGCCTCAAATTCAGATCCTTCTGAGTGTGTATATACTTCAAATTCTTGTGATCGGTGAATATCTCGCAGTGGACCCCATATAAATAGTGCCTCCAAATCTTCAAAGCAAATATCACTGCACCCAGCTCCAGATCATGCACCGGATAGTTTACCACGTGCTTCTTAAGCTGCCTCGAAGCAAAAGCAATCACGTGGTCGTACTGCATCAGTACGGCACCCATCCCCTACAAGGACGCATCCGTGTAAATTTGAAATCCTTCTCTACCAGACGGAAGAGTAAGGACCGGGGCTGAGGTGAGGCGATCCTTCAGCTCCTGAAATGCGGCCTCACACTCAGGCGACCACACAAACGGCACCTCCTTTCTGGTCAGCTTAGTGAGCGGGAGAGCAATCTTCGAGAACCCCTCGACAAATTTGCGGTAGTACCCGGCAAGCCCCAAAAAGCTGCGCACATCTGCGGCTGACTTCAACGGCTGCCATTCCTTCACAGCACGAACCTCAGCAGGATCTACGGCCAATCCCGCACCGCCGATAACATGACCCAAGAAAGCCACCTTGCGGAGCCAGAACTCGCATTTGCCAAATTTTGCGAACAACTGATGCTTCCTCAGTTTTGCCAACACTAGCTCTAGATGCTTCCAATGGTTCAGTAATGACTTCGAATAAACCAGGATGTCGTCGATGAATACGATCACGAAGTCGTCCAGATAAGGCGCAAACACCCTGTTCATCAGGCTCATGAACGCAGAAGGTGCATTAGTGAGCCCAAAGGGCATAACTGTAAATTCATACAACCCGTACCTCGAGCTGAAAGCAGTCTTCTGGATATCCTCCTCCTGAATCCTCAACTAATAATAGCCAGAGCGCAAGTCGAGCTTGGAGAACCACTGCGCTCCTTCCAACTGATCAAAGAGTTTGTCGATTTGCGGCAGAGGATAAGTGTTCCGGACCGTCAATCGGTTGAGCTCCCGATAATCTATGCACAAGCGGAGTGAACCGTCCTTCTTCTTCACGAACAGAACCGGGGCTCCCCAGGGTGACGAGCTAGGACGAACGAACCCTGAGTCCACCAATTCTTGCAGTTGTACATGGAACTCTGCTAGCTCCTTGGGCGCCATTCTGTACGGGGCCCGTGAAACAGGCTTAGCTCCCGGTACCAGCTTAATTTGGAAGTCTTCCTCCCTAGGTGGGGGTAATCCGGGTAGTTTTTCGGGGAAAACATCCGGAAAATCCCGGACTACCGGTACATCCTTCATTTCAGGCCCTATCTCCTTCATCTCAAAACAGATCACGAACACCTCATCGCCTTGCTCGTGAGCCTTCACAACCTCTATAGAAGACAATAAGTTTCGTGATACGGATCTTATACCTTGAATTACCACCTCTGAGTCATCATGCCTCAGTGTGATCCGCTTCGCCACACAGTCGATCTTCGCGTGATTCCAGTGCAACCACGTCATGCCCAATATTAGATCAAGGTCGGGCATCTGCAACACTATTGCCGGTGTCTCAAATTGCTTCCCACCGATGGATATTACCAAGCTGCACCTGGAGGTAGATCGTATCTCCGAGCCATCCAGAAGGCGCACCCTCCTGGGGGCTCCCCTGAAGTACTGTACTGCATCCAGTTCATTCACAAATTCTTCTGATACGAACGAATGAGTGGCACCCATGTCAAAAAGAGTAAGAGCGGGTTTACCGCAAACGAGCACGGTACCTGGGGTTAAAATCATGCGAACTTAAGTACCTTAGTTATGAAAAGAGGAAAATACAAACATAATTACCTGTGATGACCTCCTGCGGGTCTCGCTCCTGAGCTAGATCCAAAGCGTATACCTGCTCCCGAGCAGGTCTGGGGTTCCTACCCTGCTGACCCTGGCCTCGACCTCGGCCTCTTCCTCGCTGCGATGCCAGAGGAGCCATGGGGCGATTCGGAGCGTTTCCTTGCAGCTGCGGGCAGTATCTCCGAATGTGGCCGGGCTCTGGTTGCAATGATAACACACCGCTCGAAAGTGCTCTCTCGGCGGCTGAAGAGCCTGACCCTGATGTGGTGGGGGCAATGGTAGCGGTCGCGCTGGCTGCTCCAACCTGATGTTTGGGCGAAGACGCCCGCCATCTCTCCGCTGGCCTCTGTCTCTGCCCTTGGTGTTCTGCCTCCTCCTGAAGCTGGGCCTCGCCTCCATCACTTCCTCTGCGGGCCTCTTATTCTTGGCCTGGACCCCCAAGTGGTCCGCCTCCAACTTCTGTGCCGTCTCTATAATCTGCGCGAGGCTCGAATCGGCGACGAAGAGGAGAGCCTGCCTCAGAGGATCTCGCAGGCCCTTGTAGAACCGCTTCGCGTACCCTCGATCATCTAAATCATAAGAGTTTGCGAATCTGGCTAAGTGCTGAAATTCCCGCTGGTACTCGACCACCGATCTCGACCCCTGCTTCAGCTGCAGAAATCTCTCCTCAAGCTCGTCCCTGGCCGTAGAAGAGACAAAGTGCTCCAGGAACGCATCCGCAAACTCGTCCCAGCTTATGTCAAGGTGGTTGCGTCCTTCGAAGGTGGAGCCCATCAAGGACTTCCACCATCTCTTCGCATGTAGATCCAAGGCCGTGACTGCCAATGTGACTGCCATGTTGCTCGGGATACGGATCCCTGCCAGTAACTCCTGCACTGTATCCAGCCACTCCTCCGTCTGAACTGCGGACTCCGTCCCATGGTAGGTGGGAGGGGAGAGAGCACGGAAGGTGCTCAACCAATTGGAGCTTGGGGCCTGCTGCTGCACCGGCATCTGCTGAGACCTGAAGGCATCCAGGATTGCCGTCAGAGTCTGGCCTAGCTCTGATTGTTGAAAAGGAGTAGGTACTGGAGGCACGGGAGTGGCCGTCGCCGGTTCTGAATGTACCGGAATCTACATGCAAGATAGATGTTTGGGTTAGGTTGGCTATTCGAAAGAAGATAATAGACATACTTAATGCGAATTACACATGGGCACACCACTGCTTCCGTTCATTCAGTTTGTCCTCAAACTGAAGAGGTGAGAGGGGTGCACCATGCGGAAGTGGACTTCTTGACCTCAGGATCGTTGCAAGCTGATACCATTTGTAAGACCCCCCCGGAACACAAAACACGGCCGAGGGAAGTCTTATGCCCAGGACAGCCGCCTTGCCGAAGCGCCAGTTCACGGGCTAGCCTCATCCGCAAGACGCCTATCCTGTCGGCTAACAAATATCATCCATGCCAACCCATCATATAAAGTAAAACAAGAAGCCACCAGATATATATATCCGCATAAGTACAGTCCAAATACACACCAAACGAGTGCATAATATCAGAGTAACAAAAGAAAATGCCTCAAGGGCTACAACAAAACTCGCTCACATCTGTCACTGACGGCTGCGACGGTATCGTGGTGCCCTGCCCTGTCGTCCCGGCCGGACTATCCGTCTCCAGCGTCGTGCGCTGCTGCACCAGGGTGCGCCACTGCTCCAGGTTGCGCTGCCGCTCCAGGGTGCGCTCCTAAAAAGGGGACGTAGCAACCATTAGTCATAAAGACTAAGTGGCTTCACATCCGCTCCCCCGGCAACTCCAAGGCACCGGGCGGAAAGAAAGAAAAGGAGCTGCAATATTAGCAATAATAAACAAGCAGGTGACAGGTAATAGTTGTTCATATGTGTCGGTTGTTTAAGTGCCCACGCACTTTCCATAGCACTATCCAATATGTTCGTAAGCATAAAATTAACAGTGGTTATATATATTTGCAAGTATAAGTAGCAACAGACATAAGCAGAGTATTAGAGAACTGAATTGAACTTAACTTATAAGGATGCCCATACAAGCTTATAAGTCAAGGGTCTGCGTATAAAGGTAACTCATCATATAAAGATGCCCATACAAGTTTATATGATGAGGTTCCAATGCGGTGCAATGCAATGTTTATGATATGAATGCGGTGCAATGATTATGATATGAATGCGGTGCAATGATTATGATATGATGACTGACTCATGCACAATTGCTATGTCGACATAGACATTCAATTCCCACTTTTCGAGGGTAGCTAACCACTCAGGCGCCCCCCGTCGTGGCCAGACGGTGGCAGTGGCACGGGCTTCGCCACTACTAGGAGGGTATGAACACTACCGGTCCTAGGCCTATGTATGCCTCGATTCTCTTGTTCATAGCGGAGTCCCTGCGTACTACCCGCATTCCTGCGGGGTCTTCAAGATGCGGAGGGGATCTATTGGGTAGATGGACACCAAGACATTCCAACCCAACCGGTCTGAGTCTAACTGCCGGCTTCTGTCGGTGTAACGACTAGCGAGCCCGTAGACCCGCCAAAACCTATCCTCCCACGAGGATCTATACCACCATGCGCAATTATGTTTACCTACGTAGTTTGAACACACCATGCGTGCTATCGAGCACCAAGGACTCGCTCCACGAGCCTTACCACCTTCCTCCTCGCGCGGCAATAATCGATGCTAATTCGCATCCAAGTCCCCCAACAACTGGGTCCTTTCCTTTTCACCACCGGCTATAACTATAACTTGTGACCCGCACTAAGTTAACCATGCCGCTCGTTCCGAGTTGATTACTCGTGTGCAGTGGTGTGCGTATAACATGGACATTATTAAACCAATTCATAGGACTATGGACTACTTGCGCATATGAGGGCATAACATATTATTTAACTATGGAATCTATTCAAGCCAAGCTACTGGACTTCCACCATTGATCATAATTAATTAACAATCCTATAACAGAGGATTATTTATCATCTTATGCAAGTTATAATTAACAAATCCTATAGCAGGAAAACTATTTCTCAATTCTCAAACCTTTAATGACATACATATATGTGTACATATAATTTGAAATCCATAACAGGAACTATTTCTGAATTCCCCTAAATCCATAACAGGAACTATATATATATATACAAGGCAAAGGCCACCTTCTTCATCCTTGTTGAACATATTTATATAACAGAGGATTCTTCATCCTTGTTGAACATATATATAAATATATATAATTGAAATCCTATTGACAGGGAACATATACATATATATATATATAGCAAAGCAAATGCCACCTTCTTCATTCTTGTTGAACACATATATATATATATATATATATATATATAAATGAAATCCCATTTACAGGGAATTATTCATCGTCTTCCCAAATGGAATTTAGGGAAAACACCTTCTCTCCTCCCATGCTCCCTCATGAGGCCACCACGTCTCACGAGATCAACATCCTTGCATTTGTATTGAAGCGGGGAGTTGAATGAGGGCGTTTTCGCGGCGATCGGCGCCCTACGGCGAAAAACCCTAACGCGGCCTCAACCTACGGAACTTCATTTCGCTCCCAACTCGACTCAATTGAGTTCGATATCTCGCCTAGGGGGTCTAAGATACTAGCACCAAGGGAGAGGGGTCGGAAGTCACCTGAATCCGAGCCGACGATCACGGCGGCATGATGGCGCTTGGACGAACTCAACTCTTTCCAAGCTAGCTCTTCTTCGAACGGACGTACGAGCTTCTCCACGAATTTTCTTGGCCAAAACCCTAAGTGGGGTGGGGGAGAGGTGGAGACAGAGAACGAGAAAGAGAGGGAGGAAGATGGAGTTCTGGAAAGAAGATGATGAAGAAGAAGAAGAGAAAAAGAGATCGCTCGGCCCTTTCTTTTTGGTTTGCATTAATAGGCCTTGGGACTCCAAACATAGTGTCATCTCCTTTTGGACTTTATTCCACTGACTCCCCAAAGATAAAATAAACAAAGAGCAGCCAGGCCCCCTTTTTTTTTCTCGGGAATGTGTTAAGCCTTCCCGTTCGACGTTCGTCGAACGGGAGCAGCTCCCCGTTCGTCGATCGTTGAACGGGAGCTGCTCTAGCTTAGCGCTCCCCGTTCGACATTCGTCGAACGGGAGCAGCTCCCCGTTCGTCGATCGACGAACGGGAGCTTCTCTAGCTGAGCGCTCCCCGTTCGACATTCGTCGAACGGGAGCAGCTCCCCGTTCGTCGATCGACGAACGTGAGCTTCTCTAGCTGAGCGCTCCCCGTTCGACATTCGCCGAACGGGAGCACCTCCGTCGAACGGGAGCAGCTCCCCGTTCGTCGAACGACGAACGGGATAATTCTCTTAGCGGAGAGCTCCCCGTTCGACATTCGTCGAACGGGAGTAGCTCCCCGTTCGTCGATCGACGAACGGGAGCAGCTGTCGTTCGACGAATTCGACGAATTCGTCGAACGGGAGCTGCTAACAGAAAATTTTTCCAAAACTTAATCAGCAACAGCAATATCTGCTCTCCAGGATTGGGATGTTCCAAGAAAAAAATCTCAGACCGCACGACCTCAAAGAGAGACCGGCACAATCAAGCCAACTTTGGTTCTTACAGTTATCATTATTAATGACGGGCCCTGCACCCCTATTTATAGGCGGACAGACGGATGTCATCACCGCACAAACCGGGATATAATAACCGCCCATCAGATCGCGAGTGGTCTCGTAAAGCAGACCGCCTGAGCTCAGCATAGCTCACAGCTCCTTTATTAAACCTTGCTGTTACAAGCAAACCTCTCGGTCACTGCGATCTCAACAAGCAGACTGCCCGGTCTTTTTCCAAAGAAGACAGACCAAGAACATCTGGCCGACTAAGGACAAGTCGCCAGACCAACCCGCGCAAGCCGCCCGGACAGAAGAGGCGATCTCCCAGATCAGACCGCTCAGAACAAACCGCTGAGACAAAACTGACCAGAGAACCAACGCAGACCGCATGGTCTCTGCGGTCTCCAATCCGCAGACCGCCCAACACTAAACCACTTCCACTTCAAAAATTTAACACTCCCCCTTGAAGTGGGAAGTGGAAGTCAGCCCAAGCAAACTCCGCAACCGACCAAAAGGTCCCTTCGTCAGCGGCTTAGTAAATATGTCAGCAACGTTCTCCTTGCTCTGCACATGCTCCACAATCAGAGATCCCTCCAACACCTTCTCACGAATAACATGGTGATGAATCTCTATGTGCTTCTTACGAGCGTGACAAACTGGATTGTTCACCAGTTTGAGAGCACTCTTGTTGTCACCACAGAGCAGAGTAGGATCTCCCACCTCCCTATGAATGTCCTCCACAAGCCTCCAAAGCCAGACGGCTTCCTGACCCTCCAAAGCTGAAGCTTTGTACTCTGCTTCCGTGGTAGAGACAGACACATAATTCTGCTTCATGCTACACCATGATATAGCTATAGAGCCTGTCATAAAGACATATCCAGACGTCAATCTCTGATCATCTGAATCTCCTCCATAATCAGTGTCCATGTACCCGTGCAAGCAAAAGCCCAAATCTCTCCCGTAGAAGAGACCTAAATCCGAGGTGGATTTGACATACTTCAATATACTCCTAGTCTCCACAAGATGAGGCTTCCGAGGCTCTGCCATAAACTGACTCACCCTGCCAACTGTATAAGCAATATCTGGCCTCGTGATCGTCAAGTATATCAAGCTTTCGACCAAAGCCCGGAACACCAAAGGATCGGTAAGAACCTTCCCTTCATCTCGACGAAGATGAACTCCATCCTCCAGTGGAGTAGAGCTGCTCTTCCCCCCTTCCATGCCGAATCTCTTCACGATTCGATCCGCATAGCCCTTTTGGGAAACGAGCATACCGCTCTCTATCCTCTCCACTTCGAGCCCAAGGAAATGGTGCAGCTTGCCCAAATCCTTCATCTCGAATCTGATAGCTAGCTCAGCATGAAGCATAGCTACCTCCATCTCAGAATTCCCCATGACGATCATATCGTCAATGTACAGCAGCACCAAGACTTGAAGCTCCCCCGTCTTCTTTACGAATAAGCTCGAATCTGAATCAGAAGCAAAGTACCCGCAGAACTGGAGGTATTCTGCGATCTTCCCGTACCACGCCCGAGGCGCTTGCTTCAATCCATAAAGAGCCTTCTTAAGTTTACGAACATATCTTGGGTGCTCTTCGAATACATAACCAGGTGGCTGATCCATGAAGATATCCCTGTCAATCTCGCCATATAAGAAAGTGTTCTTCACGTCGAGTTGCCAAATCTTCCACCCTTGGCAAGCTGCCAATGCGATCACCACCCGGACCGAAGTCATCTTGGCAACAGGGCTAAATGTTTCTTCATAATCCTCCCCATACTTCTGAGAGAAACCTCGAGCTACAAGGCGATCCTTGTACCGCTCAATACTTCCGTCAGCCTTCTTCTTCAACTTGAAAACCCACTTGCAAGTCACCGGATTAACACCCTCAACCTTAGGCACCAAGTCCCAAGTCTCATTCTTCCTAAGGGCAGCCATTTCTTCATCCAGGGCTCCTTCCCACTCCTTAACTCCAACGACATTTTCCTAACAAGACGGCTCTCTCTCATCCAGGGGACCTGCGAAGAAACATGAGACAAAGCTCACCAAGTTGCCACCCGTATACCGATCAAGTGGAATAATGGTCCTCTTGGACCTCCTCAGGGCTTGACTCTGAACCACCTCTTCCACTGCAGCTTCTGGACTAGCTCTCCTCTCAAGTAGACTTGGAGCCTCGCTCCCCCCTGCTTCCAGAACCCGAAGCACCTGATCCCGAGCTAGAAATACCTGGAGCACCTGGAGAAATAGGTAACTCCACCAGAACTTCCTTTGCAGCTTCCTCTGGTCCACCTTCTACCCTGCTTCCTTGTAACTCAACAGAAGAGCTACATTGGTATGACGTCAGCTTGTCAAATACCACATCCCTTGAGACCACATATCTCTGTGTCTCGGGATCCATGCATCGCCACGCTTTCTTCCGGTCATCATAACCGACGAAGACTAGCTTCCTTGCCTTAGCATCTAGCTTCGTTCAAAGGGCATCCGAAACATGCACATAGTAGGTAGAACCAAACACTCGAAAGTGTTCCACGCTTGGCTTCTCCTTGAACATCAACTCATGAGGGGTCTTCATGTTGATGGGACTGAGGGTCATCCGGTTGATAACAGAAGCTGCACAAGACATACCCTTTGCCCAAAAGGACATAAGAATATTCTTGGCATGAAGCCAACATTTGCAGGTCTCCGTTAGATGATGGATCTTCCGCTTTGCAACTCCGTTCTGTTGTGTAGTGTGAGCACAAGAAAGCTCCATTTGGATGCCATGCTTCCTGCAGAAGTTAAAGAACTCCTTGGAGGTAAACTCCCCTCCATTGTCTGTTCTGAACTTCTTCACCCGCAGGTTTAGCCGACCTTCTACCAGCTCCTTGAACTCCACAATCTTCTCGAACGCCTCTGACTTCTCCTTCAGAAAATATACCCAAGTATATCTGGTGAAGTCATCAACCAAAATCAGCATGTACCTGCTACCTTCAAGACTGGCAGTGTTGGTAGGTCCAAATAGATCACCATGGATGCACTCCAATGGTCTTTTACATCTGCTTTGTGATTTGTCAAATGGAAACCGCCGAGCTTTACCAAAATGACAACCTGCACAAACATGACCATCCCCGAAAGATGAAAAGCTAGGCAGACCTTTCACCAGGCCTCTTCCCGCCATAGCTTTCAGCTTATCCATTCCAACATGCCCAAGTATTTCGTGCCAGATAGCAGCGCTGTCGTTAGCCCTCATCTTATCAACATAAGAACTTGTCGAAAGAACAAACAAGTCCTTCACCCGTCTCCCAACATGAGTGACTTCAGCTTTCACCGCTGAAACATTTCGGAGAAATTTCACTTATGTTGGACCAAACAGAACGTGATAGCCAGCATCCACCACATTGGTCACCGAGAAGAGGTTCTTCTTCATCCCCGGAACATGATAGACACTCTTTAATGTAAGAGTACCTCTATCATCGTTCAATGAAACCACACCCTCCTTCTCAACTGCATGAACAATATCATCAGCCGTAATGATAACGTCATTACCAATATATGTCTGCAACGAGGAAAACTTCGACTCATCCCCGGTGAGGTGATGACACCCCCAGAGTCCACTATCCAATCGTCTTGATAGTTGATGGAAGTCATGGCCCGAACACACGTGCCCGTCATGAAAGCTCCTCCACCACCCCAACTACCTTCTGAATTGGAACCAACCTCCTCTTTCCCTGCAGCATGCCCTGACTGAAGATTGACCTTGCAGTCCCTTTTGAAATGACTAAGCTTGTTGCACCTAAAGCATCTAGGTCCTTCCTGCTTCTTCCCATCACGCTTAGGAGCATAGCTCCTCTCCTGTTGATATGAAGTAGATGGACCATCATCTACAAATGTCTTCTTCTTCTTCTTGTCCCATCTCTTCTTCTTGCCAGAAAAGAGAACCTCGCCTTCTCACCTAGAGACAGACATCCCAGCCATTTGCTTTGCCAAACTTTCCTACGAAGCAAGTATGTTCTCCAGCTCCAGCAATGAAGGCTGATTGGCCCAACCTTGAACAAAAGTAACAAAGGCCACATACTCCCTCTGCAAGCCGTGGATTATGTGCTTCTTCAGCTTAGCTTCTGAGATAAGCTCATCCGGGTCCAAAGCCGATATCTCTGCGCAGAGGTTCTTCATCTTCAAGAAGAACGTTGAAATGGACAAATCCCCCTGAGTTGCTTTCGCCAACTCATTCTCCAAGAACTGTAGCCTCGCTACATTCTTTTTATTGAAAAAGCCATCCAAGGCTGTCCAAATCTCAGCAGCTGATCCGCATCCAATGATGTGATCAAACAACTCTGGAATGATAGCTCTCTTGAGAGTGAACTCCGCCTTAGCATTCGTTCTTCTCCAAGCCTTCACGAGCTAAGCATTCCCATCAGCAGGAATAACAACTTGTCTTGCTTCTCCTCCTACAACCTCCCACAAATCCTCGCCAAAAAGATTGCTCTCCATGCAAGACTTCCACTTCTTAAAGTTAGTCTGCGTAAGGAGATCAATACCAAGACCTCTAGCATATCCTCCTTCCATTGCTATCCCCCTGATTGCTAACCACTTAAGAAACCCGGGAGAAGTATCAGCACTTTCTGCTTCGCAACCTCAGCAACCTGCCTCTGATACCATGTTGAAAAAATTTGAGGTCCGGAGGTGAAGTAAAAATGCGGAACACACTTCACAAATCCTTTCACAAGTGTAGCACAACAATGACAATGAGAATAACGAATAGTGCTATGGCATTAACTATCTCTTTATAATGCAAGGTATACATGTCGAGACATAATTCATAAGAATCACGGAGGAGAGAAGCACACAACACAAAGGTAAAACAAGCTGCAGTGACCTGACACCCTGAGACCGCCAGAACGTGCGAACAGACAAGCCAGACGGAAGCCGCTGACATCGCACGAACAGAGTACAAGCCGCACCTGCCAGACCGCAACCACATACCGCCAACTTGCTGCTTTATTCCACTGCTGAAAACAAACAGTTCGCACTTCTTGATCGCCCAGACCACACGGTCTTGATCAAAGAAGAACCTGCAAACTCTGAACAGATAAACTGCTATCTGCGATAGACCGCAACTCAAGACCACCTGGCCACTTAAGACCGCCTGATCAACTGAGTCCGCTGCATAGACCGCGAACACCTAAACACAGTCCGCCCGGACTGGTTTATTCAAAGATGGAAGAAGGAGACAAGCTGAATGCGAGCTGCAAGTCGCTAACATGCGAACACAGAAACCGGTCAAACAAAAATCTCATACCGTACGACCTCAAAGAGAGACTGACACAATCAAGCCAACTTTGATTCTTATAGTTCTCGTTATTAATGACGGGCCCTGCACCCATATTTATAGGCGGACAGACGGATGTCGTCACCGCACAAACTGGGATACAATAACCGCCCATCAGATCGCGAGCGGTCTCACAAAGCAGACCGCCCGAGCTTAGCATAGCTCACAGCTCCTTTATTAAACCTTGCGGTTACAACCAAACCGCTCGGTCACTGCGGTCTCAACAAGCAGACCGGCCGGTCTTCTTCCAAAGAAGACAGACCAAGAACATCTGGCCGACTTAGGATAAGTTGCCAGACCAACCCGCACAAGCTGCTTGGACAGAAGAGGCAGTCTCCCAGATCAGACTGCTCAGAACAAACCGCTGAGACAAAACCGACCAGAGAACCAACGCAGACCGTGCGATCTCTGCGGTCTCCAATCCGCAGACCGCCCAGCACTAAACCACTTCCAGTTCAAAAATTTAACAAGGATATCACTGAAAATCTCTCTATGAGATTTAATCACCTAGGATTAGGAGCAGAACCCTCCACTAGCACAGAAACATCTAGGAAACCAGCCTGGAAAAATCCAGTGCCATTTGTTAGATCTAGTGAACATCAATCTAGTGAGAAAAGTGCATCACCCAAGGGTGGAGAGAACAATCATCCAGATAGGATAGACAAACCTAAAACGGCAAACCCATATAAAAGGGAAAAACCCTTAGGCAAGAATCATTTAGAGAAGTTAAATAACAATCACCTGAAAGTACAAACAAAATCTAAGATAATAAGACACTCTGCTGATCTTTTGCATTTAGATATGTTCTATACTCATCTAAAGCATCAAAATAAGAGGTTTGGGAAATCCATTCCCTATCATCCCAAAGGGTATCATGAAAGACCCTTATATTCTTTCATTGAACCCTACAATGGTAAAACCAAAGGGCCTAAGGTAATCTGGGTCCCTTCTAATGTTTGAGTTACTTGTGCAGGTATAGGTAGGGTCTCACTCAGGAGAAAATGGAGTGAGGAAAATTATGTATGTCATGAATAAGGAACACAAATCACTCAAGGGAGTAATCTCTATCTTAAATCCTCCTTAACATTTATCACATCACATTATCATCTATTTTCAAATAAATAAAATTGCTGGGAAAAACAGCAAGGATTTTCGAAAAGCTATAGATATGTTTATTAAGAGGTGCGTTGAATAGAAGTCGATGTACCATTGACTTCTACTCGACGCCAACGTCTAGAAGCACGTAGAGCAGACAATTCGAGTAGAATTTGACGCAGCGTCAAGTACTTATCGACGCATACGTCGACTTAATAATTGCTGATTAAAATTGAAGCCACGTCGAATGGAAATCGACGTAACGTCGACAGGACTACGTCGACGTATGATCTCTAAATAGTCTCGAAGCTTCATTGAGTACTAGTCGATGCAACGCCAATATAGCAGTATGGGCAGAATTGCTTCTAGAAGCAATCTCGACACAGCTTTGCACGCCAAATAATAAGTAATATCGATGGTGCATCGACATAAACCTTAAGTAGCGGCGATTCATCTACTTGTAAGCAATTACTATGTCGAAACACTTACGCTTTCTAATTCTCTAGCTCTCCCGTGCCTCTTTCTCTCTCGCTTTCTCTGTCTTTGCAGGTACATTCAAAGAGATGGCTCCTCCAAAGGTTAATTCAGGATTTGATGGGGACATTGATTCATTCGGTGCTGCCGCAGAGAGCTTCAAGGCCATCCTGGGTTTATTCCAAGATGCGGGCTTGACCAAGCTGATCTCCACCAGGTGCAAAATCCTGGATACTGAGCTAACTGAGTTCAAGGATAGTGTTCAAATCGGAGATGATGGCTCTCTTAGTGGGAAAGTGTATGAGACAGATATTCTTATAACAGAGGACTTACTAAACCAGACACATGATCTTCAGATAGGGAATGAGTCAGATGAATTAACAGGAGATGATATTAAGAAGTCCCTGGACACTATGCAATTCAAGAAAGATAAGCCCATAAATCAAAATAAGATTGATCTTGGGGAGGAATATAGATTTCTTGCAGACATTGTAGGAAAAGTGTTGCTATATAAAATATCAGCACATGATGTGTTCCAAAGCAACAACTTCACATAATGGGAGTTTTAGTTTTGAAAAAGAAGATTAATTGGGGGAGATGTCTCCTAAAGATGATTGGGCATAAGTATGCTCATAAAGAAAATACTTATATGAGAATAATGAGCCAAGTGCTCTTCAAACATTATCCCAATATCTGCAAGTCAAAAGGAGTGCCCATCCCTCCTAGAAAGAGAATTAATATTGGAATCTTTTCCAAATGGACCAGGCAAATAGTGAAGCCTGGTCAAGCACCAGCATCTCCTCCTCCTCTAGAGTCAAATAGGGAGATTCCAGATCCCCCAAGGGATGATACTTCCCCAATGGACACAGTTCCAGAGCCCCATCATGAAGACACAATAGCAATAATAACAACAACAACAATCCCAATCCACTTCAATCCATGAACCATCTCCTCAGCCATCCACCCTCATACCAGACCTTGAATTTATTCCACCTCCACCACCATCATCATCAACACACTTTTCCCCTGATGTCTACTATCCTCTCTCTCGCATTCAAGAAGACTTCCCTACATCACCTACACCTCCAACTCATCCTCCCATTGACATTGAGCAAATCATCTCTAAGGTTATAACTCTTGCCTCCTGCACCTTTGCTGATGTGGTTGCCAACCAGGCTAGGAAGTTTGACAGGAAATATTCACAGGTAGAGGCTGTGATGCTGGATACAAAGAGATCCCTCCAGGGATTAAAGGAATTTGTCTCTTCCTCTATGGTTACAGTTGAATTCTTAACCTCCCTGGCCAGCAAGGTCAAGAAGGGGGAGAATATCTTAGAGAAAGAGGGTCCTAACTTAGGGGGAGAAGTTCAGGGTGATGCTGATAAAGAGCCTGCCCCTGACAAGTTAACTACCTTTCAGGAAGCACAGATCCAGGGGAGCTAGCAGATCAAGGGGAGCTCCCAGGTATTCAAAGGCAGCCTCAAGATGAGGACATGATGGCTGAAATAGCAAAGATTGCATAATAAGCTGTAAAGGAGCTTGATCAAATGATGAGTAATTTATTTACTCATCTTTTAGTATAGGTTTATTATAATTTTAATATGAAATTATGTTAATTATATGAATTATATCATATAAATCTTCCCCTTTTTGATTTCATAAGCTAACTTAAGTTTATTTTGTGTTTTTAGGTTTTTTGGGCATTTTGAGCAAAAAGTACATTTGCACACCCTAGGTCACAGGCGTGACCAAGGGCGTGTAACCCAAAATTTTTAGCTAGAAAAAGGCAGCTCCTTCAGATGATCAAGGACGAAGTTTTGGAGTTCTAGCTTATTTTTTTTCTACTGTTTTCTTACTCTTGTACTTCTTTCCCTTCTTGTACTTCATTTCAAAAGCTTGTAACCTTCAATTTCTAGTTGTAATTTTATCCGCAAATCAATAAAATAGTTCTTTTTCTCTTATTCTACTCTTCTTTTTTATCATGCACTTCTTTATTTTCATTGATTCCTCCATCTCTATGAGTAGCTAAATTTCTATTAGTACTCGACCAAGATGATCCAAGGAAAATATAATTCATGATTTAATTTTTAGTTTCTCTTTCTCTTCCTTAGAATACTTAAGATTTATCCTTGAACTTTATTGGATTGAGATTATATTGTTGGTATATAATTCTCATTCTTGTTTTCGTAGTCTAATAACAGAGAGGTTTTGATTTCGAATCGATCACTTCAAGGATAAAGAGAGTTGAATGCACTCCTCGAGAGAGGATGACATAATTCTCCCGGATTGGAGTCAAATCCAACAGAGGTGTTATCTATGATAAAGCGGGTTTTAGGGATTTTGATTCTAGAGCGAAAGTTCGATTGATCAACCTAAACTCAGTTGAGCGTATCCTCGAGAGAGGTACGTTCATAATTCGGGAACCTCCACGGTCAAGTCAGTTCTTAAAAGAATTAGAAGTTTTTATTTATTATATTTATTTTCCAAGGTGATTCAAAGTTGAGTACTAGTCTTCTAACTCATAGTTTGTTTTAAAATAAGCTATTTCTCTTTCTTGCAAACAACCAACCCAAAGTTTTATTTGATAAGATAATGAAGATTTTTCGAAGTAAGAGCCCTAAACCGCCCCGAGTCTAATACGACCTTGGTTTTCACAACCTATACTACATTCGATACGGTACACTTGCCGTTATCGTTTGCGGATATAGTTTCAGCTTCATCAAGTTTTTGGCGCCGTTGTGGGGGAGAAACGGTTGATATTTTGAAATAAGAAATAACTATTAATTTTATCTTTTCGTTTCTTATTTTCTTATTAAGGTGTAACTAAATTCCTGGAAAGGACGCTTTGAGCATGAATTCCCATCACAGCCTCTAGTACCTTGCGAGCCCTTCACCGGGTTGACCTTGAGAAGTCCAGGACTAATCTTAAATCACCTATTTAATTAAAAAAATAAATAAAAATAAAAATATAATAAATATTTTTATCTAAAATTTTATTTTACCTTTTCTCTTTTCTCTTTTCCACACCTTTCCTTCTTTTCTATTTGGTTTATGACCCGAGGAAACTCTTCAATTAATCTTGAATTCTGTTTTGATCCGAAAATCGAGCGCACCTTGCGGCGACGTCTCCGATTTAGTGATCTACCAATAATTCAAGAAGAGTCAATCGGAGAGACTAACGAAGGTTTAATGGATAACCCCGACCATAATGAGGCCCCGCTACGACTATGTCCAATTATGCGAGGCCGAACTGGGAGGGAACACAATCTAGCAGTATTCGCCCAACGATGGCGAATAATAATTTTGAAATTAAAACGAGTATCATTCAGATGGTACAACAAACTGTCGTTTTCGATGGCTTACCAGATGAAGATCCTAATTTACATCTTTTAAATTTTTTGGAAATTTGCGATACGTTTAAAATTAATGGCGTCACTGATGACGCCATTCGTTTGCGTTTATTTCCTTTCTCTTTACGAACTAAGGCCAAGTAGTGGTTGGGGTCTCTTCCTAGAGGATCCATCACTACATGGGCCGAGATGACGGAGAAATTCTTAACGAAATATTTCCCTCCGGCAAAGTCCGCTAAATTACCTACGGATATTCTCTCCTTCACGCAAATAGACTCGGAGTCTCTCTATGACACATGGGAGTGCTTCAAGGAATTATTGCGGAGATGTCCTCACCATGCCCTTCCTTTATGGCAACAAGTTCAAACATTCTACAATGGTTTGAATCTCCAAACAAGGCAAATGATTGATGCGGCAGCTGGGGAAATTCTAAATAACAAAACCCCGGGGGCCACTCAAGAGCTTTTTGAGGAGATGGCCATGAATGTATATCAGTGGAATGCGCCACGGTCACGTCCTAACAAGCCGACCCGACTCTTTGAAGTCGAGGCCACCCCGAATTTGGCACATCAAGTAGAATGGCTTACTAAGCAAATGGCGGAGATGTCTGCTTCCTCCACCACTAGTGGGGCTAATAATAATAATAATAATAATAATAATAATAATAATAATAATAATAATAATAATAATAATAATAATAATAGTAATTTTATTCAAGAGCAAGTAGATTATATGGGGAACTCCTACCGTCCTCCTTATAACCCGAATAATAATCTTCCTATTAATAATAGTTATAATCCTGGTTTAAGGAACCACCCTAATTTTTCCTGGAGCAACCGCAATAATGCTCAGCGTCCACCACAAGTGAATCCTCCTGGATTCGCTCCACCACAACCACCCAAGCCCCCTTCACTTGAAGAGGTATTTACCAAATACGTTACCTCTAATGAGACCAACATCTGGAATCTTTCTGGATCTATTAAAAGCCTGGAAAATCAGATTGGTCAGCTCGCCCAAAATGTTCTCCGAATGCCAGCAAGGAGCTCTGCCGGGTTATACTTAACCCAATCCAAGGGAGACCGCCAACGCAATAACCCTCCGTAGCGGAAAGGAGGTAACTTCTTCAAAGTTGGTCGAGCCCGAGGTAAGCGTTTCATCTTCTCCCCCGCAAGTTAATTCTACTTTAGCTCCGCGCATTATTAAAAGTCCTTCCCTTCCTTACCCTTCAAAATTTAAAGATGAACGCAATGAGGAGCAATACAAAAAAATTATTGACATTTTAAAACAAATTCAAATAAATGTGCCATTTTGCGAAGCGATCGTCCAAATGCCCAAATACGCTAAATATCTCAAAGATTTACTTTCTAATAAAAAGAAACTTGAAATTTTTTTGCGTATATCTCTAAACGCTGAATGCTCGACAGTTTTATTAAATAAATTACCGCAAAAATTACACGATCCGGGACGATTCTCCATCCCGTGCTTGTTCGGTAATTTCTTAATAAAACACGCCTTGGCAGATTTAGGCGCTAGTATTAATTTGATGCCATTTTCTTTATTTAAAAAGCTTGGTTTAGGCAATCCAAGCCCAACAAATATCAGCATTCAATTAGCAGACAAATCAATAAAATACCCGATAGGGGGTCATTGAGGATGTGCTTGTCAAGGTTGACAAATTTATCTTCCCGGTAGATTTTGTTATCCTAGACATTGAGGAAGACGCTGAAGTCCCTATCATACTCGGACGTCCTTTCCTTGCCACCTCTCGGGCAATTATTGATGTTAGTAATGACAAACTTCTCCTACGAGTTGGGGATGAAGAAGTGATTTTTAGTATAAACAACTCTATGAGAAATTATTTTTCTAATGACGACTCTTGTTTTACCTTAGAATCTAATTTTGAAGAGGAAATAACGTCGTTTTCTGAAATAATTTCACCTTTATTTGAAAATCCGGAAATTGCAAATTTATTTTGTCTACAAGAAATAAATCGGCCGCTCAAATTTGAAGAAGTAAAATTGAATATTTCTAAAATAAAAATATCTTACGAGGAGCCACCGAGTTTAGAATTAAAACAAATTGCCGGAACATTTAAAATATATATTCTTAGAAAAAGATTTAAAATTGCCCGTAATAATATCTTCCGCACTTAACGATTCGGAAATTTCTGAATTAATTAAAATTTTAAATAATCACCGCCATGCAATTGCATGGCAAATTTTTAACATCAAGGGGATTATCCCCTCTTTTTACACGCACACAATAAATTTTAAAAATAATTCTCGCGGCACTATTCAGCCTCAATGACGCCTTAACCCCAAATATGAAGGATGCCGTTAAGGCTGACATTATAAAATTATTAGACGCGAGAATTATTTACCCGATTTCTGATAGCACATGGGTTAGCCCAGTGCAAGTCGTGCCTAAAAAGGGTTGAATAACGGTAATCACTAACGAAAATAATGAGTTGATTCCGACCCGTACTGTTACGGGTTGACGAGTATGCATCGATTATAGGAAATTAAATGATGGGACCCGCAAGGATCACTTTCCATTACCCTTTATTGACCAAATCTTAGAATGCTTATCCGGTCATTCACACTACTGTTTCCTCGATGGTCTTTCGGGATATTTTCAAATCCCAATTGCGCCCGAAGACCAAGAGAAAACTACCTTCACCTGTCCGTTCGACACCTTCGCATATCGAAGAATGCCGTTTGGTCTTTGCAACACGCCGGCTATATTTCAAAGATGTATGTTGGCAATTTTTAATGAACTTGTAGAAGACATCATGAAAGTTTTCATGGATGATTTCTCTGTATTTGGCGATTCTTTTACAAATTGTTTAAATAATCTTGATTGTGTTCTTCAATGCTGCGAAGACACGAATTTGACACTCAACTTGGAGAAGTGTCACTTTATGGTCCAAGAGGGATTAGTCCTTGGGCATAAAATCTCAAGCAAAGGGATCGAGGTCGATAGGGCCAAGATCGAGGTCATAGAAAAACTCCCCCCTCCTACTAATATTAAATCTATTAGGAGTTTTCTAGGACATGCGAGTTTTTATAGGCTGTTTATTAAAGATTTTTCAAAAATTACAAAACCGCTAACTCATCTTTTAGAAAAAGAATCCGCGTTTAATTTTGATGACGAATGTTTAAAAGCGTTTAATAAAATTAAAAGCGAACTCATCAATTCTCCGATTTTAATCGTGCCAAATTGGTCTCTTCCGTTCGAAATCATGTGCGATGCTAGTAATTTTGCTGTAGGGGCAGTTTTAGGCCAACGAGTGAATAAATATTTTCACCCGATTTATTATGCCAGCAAAACGCTAACAATTGTGCAAGCAAATTATAAAACAATGGAAAAAGAATTTTTAGCAATAATTTTTGCGTTTGATAAATTTCAATCATATATAATGCTTTCAAAAGTTATTGTTTTTACAGATCACTCCGCTCTCCGGTATTTACTACAAAAAGGAGATGCAAAGCCTCGACTGCTAAGTGGATCCTTCTGCTATAAGAATTCGATTTGGAGATCCAAGATAAGAGGGGAGCGGAGAATGTTGCGGCCGACCACCTCTCATGGTTAGAGAATCCGGCTGCAGGAGCGCTTGAGGAGGCCGAAATTGATGACAAATTCCCTGAAGATCGCCTCCTCGCCATCGAAAAGGTAATGACTTCCTCCACCCCTTGGTACGCGGATTTGGCCAACTATTTAGTGGCCCGGGTCCTACCAAAAGATTTTCAAGTCAGCAAAAGAAGAAATTCTTTTCGGACTTGAAAATTTATTTTTGGGAGGACCCATTTTTATTTCGTGTCTGCGCGGACCAAATGGTAAGAAGGTGTATTTCGGTCGAAGAAGGCGTCCAAATTTTGCGGCACTGCCACGAAGGACCAACCGGTGGTCACTATCAAGCAAACCAGACTGCAAGGAAGGTGCTTGATGAATAGAAAATATTGCATATTTTTAATATAATTTCTAGCCTAATTTAGGTATTTTTTTACATGCAATATGTAAATTATTGAAATAATAGCTTGTTTTATCTTGTTTGTAAATATATGTAAATATATGTAAATATTATAAGTATAAATAAATATTGATATATTTTTAATACATATATATTTATGTATATATATAATAATAATAGTAATAATAATAGTATATATATATATAATAATAGTATGTATATAATAAATAATAATAAGTATACACATATAATAATAAATAATAGTATATAAAGTATAAATAATAATAATATATAACTATATATAAAAATATTCCTCAGAATTCCTCACGTTCGACTAGAAAATTTATTGGATCTCCAAAAGATTTAGTCGAACGAAAATTTAGTGGATCTCCAAAAGATTTAGTCGAACGAAAATTTAGTCAATCTCCGAAAATTAGTCGAACATTTCGTTCGAATAAACTTTCGTCGATCTCTCCACTCCCTGAGTTTGACAAAATCAGCCCGAGCTGAGTTCGACGAACTCTTAATATCAAATATTATATATTATATATAAATATATACATCAGCAGGCCTGAGATCGACGAACTCAGCCCGAGCTGCGTTTGATAAAATCAGCCCGAGCTAAGTTCGACGAACTCTACTCTCCCTGAGTTCGACGAACTCCCTCCGTTCTATGCACTAAATATAATATATATATATATATATAATATTGGCATATATATTTCTTCCCCAGTTCGGCTTTCGTCGAACTCAATCCTGTCCGACTTTCGTCGATCTCTCCCTCTCCTAGATCGACGATCTCTAAATTAAATATATATTATATCAACGTATTATATAGTGTCTGCAGGTGTTCGACGAATTCCGGCCAGCTCTTCCTTCCAACAAGCTGTACTGCCACCTCTCTCCTTCTAGAATCTGCCAGCTGCTACCCACACCCCATATTGTTCAAGTCAATCTAGCCAACTTCAGTCAAACAGCCAGCTGCTGTTTTCTTTTTCATTTTTTGCTAAATGCAGCCCCACTCTTTTGCCTATAAATAGAAGGGGTTGGCTGTTGTTTTGTGGGTTCACATTTTCTAATCCTTGTTAGGATTTGTGTTCCATCTTTTGTGTTGTTTTCTCTCTCCTTGTTTCCCTTTGTCATCTCTTTTGTTATGTAATGATCTTTTTGTTTAAATAAAATCTGTTTTTACTCTTGTTCATCTTATTTTTCTTCATGTTCTTCTTTTGTTCTTCTTGTTCTTCATGTTTTTCTTTTTCCTTTTTTTTTTCATGTCATGTTTTTCCTTTTTTATTTTTGTAAGTGTGTGTGAGTGTATGAGAATAGTTTTTATGCTTTCATAAATAGTTTTTATGCTTTCATAATTAGTTTTAATGCTTTGATAATTAGTTTTTCATGCTTTCATAACTTAGATTTTTCATGCTTTCTTTAAAGTTTTCATAGCTAGCTTTCATGCTTTCTTTATCGCTTTCATAACCTAGATTTACCGCTTTCTTTATAGCTTTCATAACTTAGTTTTTTTTGTCTTTCCTATCGCTTTTCTTGGTTTTTGCTAAACGCACACCAAGCCCGCGATTGTTATCATTTTTGTTTTTAATTATTGCAAACACTCACTTATTTTTAATATCCGATAAAGCAATAGCCGTAGCTCGAAGTAACAATACTCGACGGGACCCAGGACTAAATACGACCATGATATGATTTTTTATCATATATACTACACGCGATAGGTGCGCTTGCCTCCTACGTCGCGTTTATTTTCTTATCAAGTTTTTGGCGCCGTTTTCGGGGAGTTTCATCGATATTGCGAAAAAAGTATACACTATTGATTTTATCATCTTTAAAAAAATCAAAAAAATTAAACCCCCCCCCCCAAAAAAAAAACCCAAAAATATATGTTCTCTTTTTCTTAAGCTTTAATTTGTAAATATAAAAAAATTAAAAACCAAAAAAATGATGAAATATTCTTATAAAAAATCTAAAAAAATATTTGTTCTTTTTTTCTTTTTGTTTTTTTATTAAGTCGCTTTTATTTTTATTAAGTTTTAATTTTGTATATAAATATGCATATAAGAAAACTCAAAAAATGATAGGATTTCTATTTGTTTTTCATTAAGTTTTTTTAAATGCATATTTGAAAACATATTATTTCAAATTTCAAAATGAAAAAAAATAATGAAAGACTTTAAAACCAAAATCAAAATGAATTCTAGGAATTTTAAGATAGGACAATAGATCGTTTTCTCGAAGTAAGATTACTCGACAGACCCGAAAGGGGATTTTTGTCGATATTTTGAAAAGAGGAAACCCCGTTGCTTTTACCTTATTATTTCTACGTTTTCTTCTTTGCTTTTCATTTTAAAGATTTTCTTTATTAATTTTGTTTTTTTCTTATGTTTTAATATAAATTTGAATATGCTTATTTCAAAAATGATGAAAATACATTTAGAAAACTCCAAAAAAAATATATGTGGTTTTACTTTATATATATATTTCATTCTTTTTTGTGATAAAAAAAACCAAAAATCATAAATGTTCTTTTTACTTTGTTTTTCTCTTTTTTGTTATTATTATTTTTGTTCCTTTTTTTAGTATCATTATGTATATAAATGTACATATAAGAAAAATCCAAAAAAAAATTTAATATATTTATGTATCTTTCTTTTTGTAAATATCTTTTTCCTTTTCTTTTTCTTTCTTTCTTATTTTTATTTTTAGGTTTTATATATGTAAATTATATATGTAAATATTTGGCTAAATTTTGAAAAAAAAAATGATGATGGAAAAACTAAAAAAATCCCACAAAAAAATTAATTAAGTATTTTTGGCTTTCTTATTTTTTCTTTTTTTACTCTTTCCTTTTTCTTGTTTTTCTTTTTTGTTAAGTATTTATATATATTTTTATCATATTAAAAATCCAAAAAAAAATGATGATGAAAATATTGAAAAATCAAAAAAATATATGTTTTGTTTTCTTTCTTTGTTTTTTTTCTCTTTCTTAAGTTTTATTACTTATTAAGTTTAATTTTGTATATAAATATGCATAAAGAAAAAAATGATATGATTTCTATTTTATTTTCATTAAGATTATCTATGCATATTTAAACAAAACAAAATAATACTCTAACTAAAATGACAAAATAATGGAAAATTTTGAAACATAAATCAAAAAGAATTTTTGGAATTTTTGAGATAGATTAATAGGTAGTTTTCTCGAAGTAGGATTACTCGACAGACCCGAAAGGGGATTTTTGTCGATATTTTGAAAAGGGGAAACCCTATTACTTTTATCCTTTCATTTCACCTCTTCTTCTTTGCTTTTTATTTTAAAGTTTCTCTTTATTTTTTATTTTTATTAAGTATAAAGGTTTTTATATATATGCATATTTTAATAATGATGAAAATATATTTAGAAAACTCTCCAAAAAATATATATATAGTTTGCTTTATGTATATATGTTTTATTTTTTTTGTAACTAAGAAAAATTGGAAAAACAAATAAAAAACTTATATATATATATGCATATGATTTTATCATTTTTATCACCCCCCCTTTTTGTAAATAACCCTTATTATTATGTTTTAACATCTTTTGCAGGTAATTATTCCGGTCATCCCGTCTCCAAAATAGGGGCGTGCTTTTTCCCCCTGCTTTTTCCCTCCTTGTATTTTTCTTGTTATTATGCTTTTGTACATATGTAGAATTGTTCCTCATACTTACTTCAACATTGGGGACAATGTTGATTTTAAGTATGGGGGTATGGTATGATGTTTTCCCCCTTTGTAATTATTGTCCCCCATTTTTACTTAGAAAAAACCAAAAAATGACAAAATAAATAAAATAGCAAAATTTGTTACAACATAAAAAATTATTTGTTATAACATAACAAAATTTGTTATGACATAATAAATTATCTTTGCAACATCTTTGTCCCACTTGCATAAAATTCAAAAAATTCAAAAAAATCATTAATTAACTTAGAAATTTTTTTTTTATGTTTATGTCTTTTATTTGTATATAAATAAACCTTATTTATATAAATAAATCAAAATCCAAAAAAAATGATGAAAAATGTACTTAAAATTTTTTTATAACAAAATTCATTTTGTCATAACACCAAAAATGTTTTTCATTCTCTCTTTTTTTTTCTTTTCCCTTTTTTTTATTAATGTACATATTTTTAACAAAATTAAAAAATAAAAAAAAATATATGATGAAAAAAAAATTTCTTAGAAAAAATAAAAAATATTTTGTATGTATTTTTACTTTTCTTAATTTTCTTCTTTCTTTGTTTTTTTAGTATTTATATATGCATTTTGTTATAAAGAAAATCAAAAATCCCCAAAATATCATATCTTAAAAACTTCAAAAAAAATATTTGAAAAACTTATTAAAAAAAACCCAAAAATAAAATAAATCCCCTACTTAGCTTTTTGTTATTTCCAAGGCTAGGTTAGGTTTATCTTTAAGCGTTTTTCATTATTTTTGATTTACTAAATCAATTTTATTTATTTCATAGTTTGAAAAATTTAAATCGAGGAATTTTCAGTAGTAAAGAAAATCTTGCGATCTTAATTTAATTTGAGAACAGAATTTTTAGCACTACCTTGGGTTTACCCTAAATAGATTCCTTTTTGTATTATATTGGCAAACCATCTTTAGATTCAATTATTCTAACTAAAAACTTGTGAAACTTTAGGAATGTTTTTAATCTACTAAACTTGCTCTCAAAATTTTTTTTTTATTAATCTAGAATTTCTCTTGAAACCCCCCTTATAAACACCCCTTCAGCTTGGCATAAAAAAAGTAAAAGAAGAAGTTTTAAAAGAAATCCTGTGTCAATGGGAATAAAAAGATTCCGTAAACACAGGCACCCAATATTGTTAAAAGAAATCCCGTGTCAATGGGAATAAAAAATTAATAATTCCGTAAACACGGGCATTGGGTTAAGTTTAGAAAAGATTTCAATTATCCCCTGTAAACCAACGCTGGGAATCAAAGCAAAACCACCAAAAAGGTGGGGTGAGAGTATAAAACCTATCACCCCTAAATCCAAGCACTCTTCTTTTTTGCCAAGGCTACCTTTTTTCCCCTACCCCTTAGCCAATAAAATTATAGCCTAGATTTTAATTTAAAAAGTTTGAGAGAGCATAATTAGTAGGCTTTATTTATTCTTAAAAACTTTCTTAAAAAAGTTAAAGTTTTATATAATTCTATTCTAATTAAAAGGTACCAAAGACTGCAATAATCGATGCTATTTAGCTAACTTTAGAAGTCTCGCTAAAACTTTTTCGCTCTTTTTAAATCATCTTCATAATTTAGGACTTACCTCTTTAAATCTCCTAAATTTATTTCGATCTTACTTTTGATTTAATAAAACTTTAGTAAATTAGAAATTTTATTAACGTCTTATAGGTATCCCTTACTTTTGCTCTGGAATAGCAAAAGCTTAAGTATGGGGGTATTTGATGAATAGAAAATATTGCATATTTTTAATATAATTTCTAGCCTAATTTAGGTATTTTTGTACATGCAATATGTAAATTATTGAAATAATAGCTTGTTTTATCTTGTTTGTAAATATATGTAAATATATGTAAATATTATAAGTATAAATAAATATTGATATATTTTTAATACATATATATTTATGTATATATATAATAATAATAGTAATAATAATAGTATATATATATAATAATAGTATGTATATAATAAATAATAATAAGTATACACATATAATAATAAATAATAGTATATAAAGTATAAATAATAATAATATATAACTATATATAAAAATATTCCTCAGAATTCCTCACGTTCGACTAGAAAATTTATTGGATCTCCAAAAGATTTAGTCGAACGAAAATTTAGTGGATCTCCAAAAGATTTAGTCGAACGAAAATTTAGTCAATCTCCGAAAATTAGTCGAACATTTCGTTCGAATAAACTTTCGTCGATCTCTCCACTCCCTGAGTTTGACAAAATCAGCCCGAGCTGAGTTCGACGAACTCTTAATATCAAATATTATATATTATATATAAATATATACATCAGCAGGCCTGAGATCGACGAACTCAGCCCGAGCTGCGTTTGATAAAATCAGCCCGAGCTAAGTTCGACGAACTCTACTCTCCCTGAGTTCGACGAACTCCCTCCGTTCTATGCACTAAATATAATATATATATATATAATATTGGCATATATATTTCTTCCCCAGTTCGGCTTTCGTCGAACTCAATCCTGTCCGACTTTCGTCGATCTCTCCCTCTCCTAGATCGACGATCTCTAAATTAAATATATATTATATCAACGTATTATATAGTGTCTGCAGGTGTTCGACGAATTCCGGCCAGCTCTTCCTTCCAGCAAGCTGTACTGCAACCTCTCTCCTTCTAGAATCTGCCAGCTGCTACCCACACCCCATATTGTTCAAGTCAATCTAGCCAACTTCAGTCAAACAGCCAGCTGCTGTTTTCTTTTTCATTTTTTGCTAAATGCAGCCCCACTCTTTTGCCTATAAATAGAAGGGGTTGGCTGTTGTTTTGTGGGTTCACATTTTCTAATCCTTGTTAGGATTTGTGTTCCATCTTTTGTGTTGTTTTCTCTCTCCTTGTTTCCCTTTGTCATCTCTTTTGTTATGTAATGATCTTTTTGTTTAAATAAAATCTGTTTTTACTCTTGTTCATCTTATTTTTCTTCATGCTCTTCTTTTGTTCTTCTTGTTCTTCATGTTTTTCTTTTTCCTTTTTTTTCATGTCATGTTTTTCCTTTTTTATTTTTGTAAGTGTGTGTGAGTGTATGAGAATAGTTTTTATGCTTTAATAAATAGTTTTTATGCTTTCATAATTAGTTTTAATGCTTTGATAATTAGTTTTTCATGCTTTCATAACTTAGATTTTTCATGCTTTCTTTAAAGTTTTCATAGCTAGCTTTCATGCTTTCTTTATCGCTTTCATAACCTAGATTTACCGCTTTCTTTATAGCTTTCATAACTTAGTTTTTTTGTCTTTCCTATCTCTTTTCTTGGTTTTTGCTAAACGCACACCAAGCCCGCGATTGTTATCATTTTTGTTTTTAATTATTGCAAACACTCACTTATTTTTAATATCCGATAAAACAATAGCCGTAGCTCGAAGTAACAATACTCGACGGGACCCAGGACTAAATACGACCTTGATATGATTTATTATCATATATACTACACACGATATGTGCGCTTGCCTCCTACGTCGCGTAATTTTCTTATCAGTGCTAGAGGCGGGCTTCTATTGGCCCTCCTTATTCAAAGACACTCAAAATTTTGTGAGCAATTGTGATCGGTGCCAAAGGTCAGGTAACATTTCTAACCGGGACAAAATGCCCCAAAATATATTTTTAGAATGCGAAATTTTTGATTTATGGGAAATAGATTTCGTAGGTCCTTTACCCTCCTCTTTTAATAATAAATATAACCTTGTCGCGGTCGATTACGTGTCAAGGTGGGCGGAAGCACATGCTTTTCCCACCAATGACGTGATAGTCATCGTGATGTTTTTAAAAAAATTATTTACGCAATTTGGCACACCTCGAGCACTAATCAGTGATCGGGGCACACATTTCTGTAACAACCAACTTGCTAAAATTTTAGCAAAATATGGAGTTACACACAAGCTGTCAACCGCCTACCACCCACAAGAAAATGGCCAAGTGGAGGTGGTGAATCATGAACTTAAAAGAATATTAGAAAAAATAGTGTCCGTTAATAGGAAGGATTGGTCATTAAAATTAGACGACACACTATGGGCCTATCAGACAGCGTACAAAACCGCCATCGGATGTACGCCGTACCGGTTAGTCTATGGTAAAGCTTGCCATTTACCGGTCGAACTAGAACATCGCGCTTTTTGGGCGCTAAATTTTTTAAATTTGGATTTAGACTTAGCCTCCGAACATAAAGAAATGCAAATAAATGAACTAGACAAATGGCGCGCGAACGCCTATGAAAATAATAAATTTTATAAGGAGCGAACTAAGTTTTATCATGATAACAAGATCAAAAATCCAAAATGTTGGAACAACCCTATTACTTATTTGGGCTAGGATCACTATCTGTTTATTAGGACTAAGTTGACCGCAATGTATAGTCCAAAGGGTCAAGGTTTTAGGCTGATAAAACTTAAGAAAAGACAAGTTTTCTGCGTTCGACGAACTCCATCCTGCGCTCGACGAACGGCATGCTCTCTGCATTCGACGAACGACTTACATTCTGCGTTCGACGAATGGCTTGCTTCTATCTCAGCGTCTCAGCGGCTCAGCGGTCGATGAAATTATCCAGTCTCAGCGGTCGACGAAACTACCCAGTCTCAGCGGTCGATGAAATTATCTAGGCTCAGCGGTCGACGAATTCTTCAGTTCGACGAACTCAGCCTTCAGATCGATGAAAGTTCTTCTCAGCTCAAATAATTCAATTCTTCCAGCCAGATTCAATTGAGGTTGACGAACTTAGTCTGCGTTAGACGAATATCTTCAGAACGACGAACTGAGCTCTGAGATCGACGAATCCAATTCTGTTCGACGAACTTGGTTCTCAGGTCGACGAATTTTCTAGACAGCAGATTTCTTTCAGAAGATCAGTTATAATTTCTCAGATCTCAGATCGTCTATCATCAAAATGTTCAGATCGACCTTCAGCAAGTTAAGTAAGAGATTTATTACTTCCTTATTATATTCCTTTCCTTTCTCTTCCTGAGAAAATAGCCGTTGGCTTATATTGGAAAAAGATATCATATTAAAACGGAAAAGGAATTAAAGGCTTGCTTGCAGTTCCAAGGAAATATTAAATGCAGATTATTTTATTCCTTAATTAAAGGATTTGATTTCAAATCAGAGATATTGTAAAAGAATAAGGAAGAAGATAACACTTTTTTTCACGATAACATTACAGAACATATCACAGAATAGCAGTACAAGAAGAAAAAGAAGAACAAAAGTTTTACAGATCATCTTCATCTTCTTCCTCAAGCAGCACTCACACACTGAGAACTTCAACACAAATCATTCTCTTAGTATTTCCTGCTGCAAGATCAGATCTTCAAAGAGCAACAACAATTTGAGGAACTCATTCTCTCAGATTAATCAGCTACAGGAAGATCAGTACATTCAAGAGAAAGCTCCAGCCATCTACTGTCAAACATTTTCAATCAGACAGAGGAGCTTTACAACATCATTCCACTAGAGTCTTCTCTTAGAATATTGACAGAGAAGAATATCTAAACCCCTTTCTATCCCATCTTGTATAGGGTTATAACTCCCTTCAAAAGTTAACCCATTGATGACAGGGCAACTGAACAAAAACCTGTAGTTGGGTTAGAGCACCTGATCAAAAGCTCATTTGGTGTGTGGACACCTGATCAAAAACCCCTTGGTGATAGGGCACCTGATCAAAAACCTAGTGGAATTCTACCAAGTGTGGTAGAAGAGTAAACGTACCCAGGTTTAGTGGGGAACTACTATAAAAATCCTTGTGTCCTATGTGTTGTGATTTTCTGTGTATTGTGCTGTGTGCTGTGTTTCTTTATTTTGTTTTATAAATCACTCTGCAATACACATATAAGTAACACTATTTTAATTATGCTATAAATTAAGTGAAAAAGTTTTTAATACTCTATTCACCCCCCCTCTAGAGTAAATCTAAGATCTAACCTCACTTTCAATTGGTATCAGAGCATATCAATTGACTTTCAATTGGTGTCAGAGGTTGGTTAATTGTATACATGCTAACACCTAAATCAAAAGATCAATTGGATCTTAAATTTATTTTAGAGTTTTCTTTTCTTAAGAACTCATGGCACAAAATAAAGAATATTCAAGCACAAGACCTCCTATGTGCAATCTAAATAAGTTTGCACTATGGAAGGCAAGGATTAGATTGTACATGAATTCTATTGATGGGGATATTTTCAATGTGATTTTGACAGGACCTCCTACTCCTACAGCAGCTACAAGTGCTGAAGACACAACTAACAATAATGTTGTTCCACCACCTGAATGGACAGAAGCACAGAAGAAGCAGAGAAGTGCAGATGCCAAAGCCATGAACATTTTGGCACAAACAATGTCAGATGACATTTTCCAAAGGGTTGTGGAATGCACTTCTGCAAGGGAAATCTGGATCTCACTCAACAATATGGTTGAAGGATTAGCAGATGAAAGAAAGGACAGAAGATCCCACCTCATTTCTCAATATGAGAATTTCAAAAAGGGAGAATCTAAGACAGTGGCTGATATGTATAACAGGCTCAACCTCATAATCAATGAGCTGAAGACCTTGGACAAAGTGATCTCCATCACTGAGATCAATGATAAGATCCTAATATGCTTCCCCAGCACATGGGACTCTAGGATCTGGCCAATCAAGGAAGCCAGGATCCTTAATGAGATCTCCACTGAGACCTTGTTAGGCAAACTCAAATCCTATGAGCAGCTTATAAAATCCAGAGAAGCTGAACAATCCACCTCATCTCCAGCATCCAAGAAGGAGAAAAGCATAACTTTCCAAGCTACTGAAGAAGAAGAAAAAGCTCCAGGAGATATGGAGTTTATGAGCTTACTAGCCAAAAGGTTCTAAAAGATGGCTAGAAAGGATTTCAGAAAGAAGGATTCTAGATCAAGGGAAAAGCCAAGGTATGATAAATCAAATTCTAAAGAAATTATCTGTTTTGGTTGCAGGAAACCTGGACACATTCTGCCAGAGTGTCCAGAGAATCAGAAGAAGGAGAAGAGAAAAGACAAAGAAGAAAGAAGGCACTCCAGCAAGTCTTCCTCCCACAAATACGAGCATAAGGGAAGAGGATTTGTAGCTGAAACTTGGAGTGAAACTGATTCAGAGTCTTCATCCAGTTCTTCTGATGATGAAGATGAATCAAAGGAGAAAGACCAATGCTTGATGGCCATTTATGACTCAAGTAGTGAGTCAGAAAATGCATCTTCATCAAGCTCTCTGATGATGAAGATACTGAAGAAGAAAGAAGCTTCTGTATTATGGCTATCAATGCCTCAGCAAACAATTCAGAAGAATCAGAATCATAGTGTGACAATTATGCTGATGAGGTAATGTCTAATTTTGATTTTACTTCAATTGAATTCAAAGATGAATTCAAAGTTCTTTGCTTAGACTTAATAAAATTTGAGAAGGAAATAATAACTCTCAGAAATAAGTTGGCTGAAATGAACCAACTTAGTGAAGAAAATGCTAATCTTAAGAAAGATTTGGCTGCCTCTAGGGAACATATTATTCTCATTGAGAATAAACTATCCGAGGCTAAGAAATTTGAAAAATCCTTAAATGGGAGAAGTATCAAACTGATGGACATCACAAGCACAGTAAATGCCAGATTAAGTGGAAAACTAGGCTTGGGTGCATCATCAAGTGAGCCACCTCTGATTAAGAAAAACATACTTTCTACACCAATAAAATTCATTTCTACTAAGAGTAAAGAGGTTGTAGATGTAAATAAAAACATTTCAAGCAAGGCTGTTAAGAATAAGGGAATTCAGCAGAATTCGTCAAACGGAGCTCGACGAAATGAATTCACTTCGTCGAACAGAGATCGACGAACTCTGAAGACAGATTTCTAGTATAGTCATTATTCGAACAACGCTCGATGAAAGCATGTCCATTCGTCGAACGGCGATCGACGAACTCAGCCCAGTTCGTCGAACGGAAACTATACAGAAAAACTAAAGAATTTTTATTCTTCACATACTTTCAATCCTTTCACTGAATGGATAATCCTCCAAGGAGATATCATCCACAAGGTTATAAGGATCATCCTAAAATGACTTTTATTTCAAAATTTTGTGGTAATACAAAAGGACCTAAGGTAGTCTGGGTCAAAAACAACTAGAATTTTTTTTTTCTGTTTTGCAAGTACAATGCTATCCAAGCAAAAATGAACAATGGTATTTGGATAGTGGATGTTCAAAGCACATGACAGGAAACAAGGCCAACCTGAGCAACTATAAGGCAAAGCTTGGACCCAAGTTGATATTTGGAGACTCCAACTGTGGACAAACCAAAGGATATGGGAAAATCAAAGTTGGAGCAGTTATGAAAGTGCACAGTTAACCTCACTAGAATTCTCTAGAGGGGGGGGGGGGGGGTGAATAGAGATTTAAAATATTTTGTGCAAAGTTAATATATATATATATATGTGTATGATCACAGATTAGAGCTTCCCACACACACCAACAAGAATTAAACAAATAAAGAAAGTAAATGCAAGAAAAGAAATCACAGCACAACACAAGAAAATATAGTGGTTCCCCAAACTTTGGGTAGTCCACTCTTCTACCCCCTTGGTAGGAATTCACTATCTTGCACTGAGTCTTTTGATAAGGAGACTCTTAGAACCACCCTGAGTCTTTTGATAAGGAGACTCTTAGAACCAACTGAGTCTTTTGAAAAGGAGACTCTTAGAACCAGTACACTGAATTTTTTGAAGAGAGATTCTAAAAACGCTTTTACAATGTTTAAGTAAGAATAAGAAAGAAGAAAGAAATAAGAACAAGAATGAATCTTCTTCCTAGCAAGAAGATTGGAAGCACAAGAAGTGAATTAAATCTTTCTTCTATAGAGAGAAGAAGATTTGTAGCTTTTACCTCTTATGTGAGAGCTATCAGAATTTGCAGCAGAGTGACTCAGAAGCATGAGAAGAAGAATGCTTGAATATTGCTGCAGGGCTATTTCTCAATTCTCTCTTTATCACTTGGGAGCTTTTCCTCTTTTTCAATGAGTAAAATGGTGGATCCCTCCTTGTGTTTCTCTGCCGACCTCCTTAGTTATTTATAGCTCTGTTCATTAAAATAACACTATAGGAGAGTAATCAATTAGCAGGTAGAGTATTAGAAAGAAAGAGAAATTTCCATAACAGTTATATCCATAGAAGGAAAGTATTCAATCTAATTTCAAATAATGTCCATAAAGGATTTAATCAATTTAGCCAAGAATCTATTAGAGGAAAGAATGATTCAGAATGGCTATAAAGAATAAATCGATTCCATATAAATCAGATCTATAAATGAAGGAAAGAGATCTGGCGATTTTTTTGAAATAATCATATAAATCGACGTGCGTCGATTACTATTCGACGTAGGCATCGAATTCATCCTGGCAGAGCGTCGAGAGGAGAATAAGGAAGGTGCGTTGACTAGGGTGCGTCGACTTATCAAGATACGTCGACTAGAAGTCAGAGCGACGTCGACATAGGATACGTTGAATTCTGCTTGGAGCTACTTCGACTCATTCTGAAAGGAACGTCGATACAACTTCGACGTTGCGTCGAATACTATTCGACGCATATTGACTTAACCTTGATTTTCCTTTCTCTG
Source organism: Dactylorhiza incarnata (assembly GCA_033032865.1). Classification (NCBI taxonomy): domain Eukaryota; kingdom Viridiplantae; phylum Streptophyta; class Magnoliopsida; order Asparagales; family Orchidaceae; genus Dactylorhiza; species Dactylorhiza incarnata. The sequence goes on along the minus strand of JAWHQI010000009.1, from coordinate 7,804,264 downwards.
CCGACCTCCTTGGTAGGAATTCACTATCTTGCACTGAGTCTTTTGATAAGGAGACTCTTAGAACCACCCTGAGTCTTTTGATAAGGAGACTCTTAGAACCAACTGAGTCTTTTGAAAAGGAGCTCTTAGAACCAGTACACTGAATTTTTTGAAGAGAGATTCTAAAAACGCTTTTACAATGTTTAAGTAAGAATAAGAAAGAAGAAAGAAATAAGAACAAGAATGAATCTTCTTCCTAGCAAGAAGATTGGAAGCACAAGAAGTGAATTAAATCTTTCTTCTATAGAGAGAAGAAGATTTGTAGCTTTTCCCTCTTATGTGAGAGCTATCAGAATTTGCAGCAGAGTGACTCAGAAGCATGAGAAGAAGAATGCTTGAATATTGCTGCAGGGCTATTTCTCAATTCTCTCTTTATCACTTGGGAGCTTTTCCTCTTTTTCAATGAGTAAAATGGTGGATCCCTCCTTGTGTTTCTCTGCCGACCTCCTTAGTTATTTATAGATCTGTTCATTAAAATAACACTATATGAGAGTAATCAATTAGCAGGTAGAGTATTAGAAAGAAAGAGAAATTTCCATAACAGTTATATCCATAGAAGGAAAGTATTCAATCTGATTTCAAATAATGTCCATAAAGGATTTAATCAATTTAGCCAATAATCTATTAGAGGAAAGAATGATTTAGAACGGCTATAAAGAATAAATCGATTCCATATAAATTAGATCTATAAAAGAAGGAAAGAGATCTGGCGATTTTTTTTGAATTAATCATATAAATCGACGTGCGTCGATTACTATTCAACGTAGGCGTCGAATTCATCCTGGCAGAGCTTCGAGAGGAGAATAAGGAAGGTGCGTTGACTAGGGTGCGTCGACTTATCAAGATACGTCGACTAGAAGTCAGAGCGACGTCGACATAGGATACGTTGAATTCTGCTTGGAGCTACTTCGACTCATTCTGAAAGGAACGTCGATACAACTTCGACATTGCGTCGAATACTATTCGACGCATATTGACTTAACCTTGGTTTTCCTTTCTAAGAATTCATATTTAACTCTTTTTCAGGGGTTAAGAGAAATCATTTTCCCAACAATCTCCCCCTATTTGTCTTAACCCTATTTAGAGAGAAATTGTATTTAGCATATAATTAACATAGCCAAGCATTTGTACAGATAATGAAGATTTCATACAATCAAAAGCAAACTTCATGTTCAGGCCAATCATAAAGTATATGAAGCATTGTTTTCAAGTATTATTCAGGAGGGGTAGGAGGAGTCTTTCTTTTTCTCTTGAATACTATTGTGGATTGCTCTTTCCCAGTAGCAGGTGACTCCCTCAGCTCCCCCTGGGTCTCAGCCATTTGCTCCCCCTGAGTCTCAGCTCCCCCTGCCCCTGACTCCTGAGCCCCTTCTTCAGCCATCACAGCATCTAGCTCTTTCTCTTTTCCAGCATCAGCTTCATTTCCTTTTTCAGTTCCAGCAGCTGGTTCATTTTCTTCTTGATTTATAGCAGTATTCATCTCTTTATCACCTTCTTCCTTTTCAGCCTCATTTTCTGCTCTGCTTCCCTCCCCTTGTAGTAGTGCCACTTGATTTGCAGCATCTCTTGCTATGTTGAGTACCTCTATTATTTGTTAATCATTGTGTAGCTCAGGTACTATCTCATTTCCAATTGTCTTGAGCAGTGCAAGACTGTCAGATTTTGAAGAAGGAGGGGATTTGTGTGAGGGAGATTTAAGATTGGAGGGCTGCTCTTCATCTAGCTTCTCCCCCTTCTTGACCTTCTTGGCCAAGGAGGTTAAGAAAGACTTGGTAACTCTTGAGGAAGAGAGAGAGTTCTTCAAACTTTGCACAGAGGCACTGACCCCATCTATTTGGGTGTGCATGTGTAGGATTGAGGAATGAATCTGGGAGCAGTACTCATCCAGCATTGCTTGGAATGTTTGAGCTGCTGATGTAATGCACTGAGTGAGGAGAGCTTCAGTGGATGCAGATGGTTCATGTTGTGGTTGGGGATGAGGAGAGAGTGGTGAAGGTGGTGATGAGGCTAGAGAGAAGTTAGTTGATACATGAGGTATGGGTGATAAAGGAGGTGGAGAGGATGAGAAAGTAAGAGGAGGAGGAGGTGGAGAAACTGCTATTTGAGGAGCAGGTGTTTGAGAAGAGGTAGGTAGAGTAGGAGTTGTGAGGGTGGTAGAGACTATTTGAGTGGATGATGGTGGTAGAGACGAATTGTCTCTTTGAGGAGAAGAAGGAGGAGATGGATGAGCAGGAGAGTTAGGAGGAGAGGGAGTCCTTTCAGGAATGGAACCAGGCTTGGGGATTTGCCTAGTCCATTTGGAGAAGAGGGCAATGGACATCCTCTTTCCAGGAGGGATAGGAATTCCTTTTGACCTACAGAGGTCAGGGAAGGAGTGGAAGAGTACTTGACTCATAATCCTCATGTAGGCATTCTCTTTGTGAGAATATCTAGAGCCTATCATCTTGAGCAGATAGCTGGCCCAGTCTATTTTCTTCTTCAATACAAGAGCCCCCATGATGTCCAGTTGCTGCTTGGGCACTGCATCATGGGCAGATATCTTACATAGTAGTATCTTTCCTACTATATCTGCTAGTAGTCTATACTCCTCAGAAAAGTCTATTTTCTTTAGATGGGTTGGTTTATCCCTTGAAAACTTCATGATGGTTAGCAGATGCTTGATTTCATCAGGTGTGAGGTCTATAGATTCATCACCTAATAAAGGAATAATTAAGACTTGTTTAGTCATTCTTTTAGAAGCTCATTTTCTTTCCTTATTTCATTTGAACAAAGAGGATATTAGGATATACCTGATGTAAGATCAAAGGTGGCCCTAATATGTTCTGCTGAGATTAAGACTGGTGTCTCATATAGTGTTCCCTGGATTTCTCCTTGTTCAGATATCTGAACATGAGTTATTAGCTCTGTGATCTCTGATTCTAGGAGCTTGCACCTAGTGGAGATGAGCTTGTCTAGTCCTGCTGCAGTAAAAAGAGCAATGATGCTCTTGTAGTTTTCTACGGCTGCTTGGAAAGACTCAAGGTCAATGTCGAAGCCTGAGTTGATTTTGGGAGCCATTTTAGGTCAGTGAAAGAGAGAGGAAAAATCGGCTTGTCTGAGGAGCAAGAAAGATGAAAGATGCAGAGTCGTGAAGGCTTCTAACTGAAGAGACTATTTAAGTCAGGTGAAGCGTCGAAACTGGACTTAATTCGAGGCTTATTCGGTATTTCAGTGGATGTGACTGAAAGTATTGCCGCTCGTTTTTATGAAGTCGACGTTACATCGATAGGGGATCGACGTTATATTGACTGAAGGAGATCAGTGCCAGCGTCGAGGTCTTCTCGATGGTGCGTCGATTATAAGTTGATGTGACTTTTAATTTTCCTGAAAAGTTCTAGGTGTTTTATTTCTTTTCATCTCTTCCCAGCCCTAAAGATTTCTAAGTCAGTCTTGGACAACTTTCTACAGATAGTTTGATTGATTGTGCCAACATTGTTTGGCAAGGTGTCCAGGTTTATTACATATATAGCATTTGATTATCTTAGTATTGTGAGAATTTGAGTTTAGAGAGGGATGGAAGTGTTGATTAGAATAGAAGATTTGATTAAGATGGGAATTTTGGTTAGGATAAACATTTTGGTTAGGATAGAGGTGTTGATTTGGATAAAAATCATGATTGGGATGAATGGGTCCTGAATATGGGTTAGGATGAAAGGCTTTTGGAGGAAAGGTATTTAAGTTGCTCTGAACTTTTGTGCGTCGATATCTATTCGACGCATGTTGATAGTCACGTCGATTTGTATTCGGCGCTTTCTCCAGATGGCGTCGATCTGATTTCAACGCATAGAGAAAGTTGCATCGATTGGAAGTCAATGTGCTTTTGTTCAAGCGTCTAGAAGAGGTCGAGGCATCTGAGAGGTTGCGTTGAGTATAAGTCGACGTACTATCATTTATGCGTCGATATGAAGTCGACGCAATTGTATCTTCAATCTTCATTTTACCTTTTTCTGTTTTTACTCCTTTATGTGTTGTTTTTCTTGGATTAGTTGTTTCTTAAGATGATGTTTGTGAGTCATCAGCTGAATAATATTATGTCTCATCAAATTCCTTTATTTCTTTGAAGGAGTTTTCTTCCTTATCTTGTGGGTCTTTTTCTTGGTTTGTCCATTTGACAGGTTTAGTGAATTTTACAGGGCTCATCCAAGCAGGTTTGTTGGATGGAATTAGGTTGATTAATGGATCAGCCCCTAGCCCAAGATTCTTGTGTCTTATTTTTTGTTTTTCTGTGATTTCCTTAAGAGTTTGGCTTCTCATTTTTATTGATTCATCAAAGGCCTTTGCCTGGGATACCTTATCCTTAAGGAACTGATTTTCTATTTTAGCCTTTTCTACCTCCTTTTCTATGATGTTAGCCCTTAATTCATAATCTTTAAAGCATTTAACTTCTCTATTTCTCTGGTTTTTAGCTACATTGATTTGTTCTTTTAGATCTTTAATTTCTTGTGTCGCTTTTAGTTGATCTAGACACATTCCCATAAAATCATTTCTGAAGTTATCACTTTGAAAATCTATTTTATCAAACATGCTTACCTCATCCTTATCCTCAGATTCCTCTATGAGAATAAGGATATCTTCTTTTTCATCTTCGGAAGATATGCTTTCTTCTGATCCCGTCTCACTCCATGATTTAGCACTATCATTATTCTTTGATCCTTCAAGGGCCATCAAGCATAGATCTTCTTGCTTAGATTCTTCATTGTCACTCTTGGAAGAGGAACTGTCCTCAGAGTCTGTTTCACTCCAGGCTTCTGCAATAAAGCCTCTTTCTTTCTTCTTCTTCTTTTTCTTGGGATATTTCTTTTTCAAAACTTTCTTTGTCTCAGCATTCTCTGGACATTCTGGGGCAATATGTCCAGATTTCATGCAAGAATAACACACAATTTCTTTAGTGGGAGTTTTGTCATACCTTGGTTTTGACTCTCTCTTTCTTGATCCATTTGTCCTGACCCATTTCTTGAATTTTCTGGCCAGGAAACTGAATAGTTCTTCTTCAGTGATAGAGCCTCCTTCCTCTGTTGCTTTTAATGCAATGTTCCTGTCTTTTGAGGAGGTTGGGATGTTTTCTCTTCTCTTATTCTCTTCTCTGGTTTTTAGCAGTTGCTCATAGGATCTGAGTTTTCCTAAGAGAGCATCTGTTGAAATTTCCCTTTGACCTCTTGTGTCTCTTATTGCCCATATCCTTGAGTCCCATGAGCTTGGGAGACTTATCAGCAATTTGTCATTGATCTCTGTAAGAGAGATTTCTCTATCCAAGTCCCTTAGTTGATTGATGATCAGACTAAATCTGTCATACATCTCAGAGATGCTTTCTTCATTCTTCTTTTGGAAGTTCTCATATTGAGAGATCAATAGGGCCTTCTTATCTTTTCTTTCATCAGCACTTCCTTCTACCATTTTTATGAGAGCCTCCCAAATTTCTTTGGCTGATTCACAATCAACCACCCTTTGAAAGATTTCATCAGAAAGGGTTGAGACCAGAATATTTACAGCCTTTGCATCACATGTTCCTGCCTTTTTCTCTTCAACTGTCCACTCAGCCTTTGGGACAAGTGTTTGAGTCATTTCACCACTTGAGTCTTTTCTATAAGGCTTGGGAGGACCTGTCAAGATAACATTAAATAAGTCTTCATCAATGGAATTCATATAAATCCTAATTCTTGTCTTCCAAACTGCAAACTTTTCAAGATTGCACATTGGTGGTCTGGTGGAAGCATAATCTTTGATTTGTGCCATGTGAAAAATAATTGTTAGAGAAATATATATTTATAAATAAGAGGTAGGACCTTTTTGATAACGGAGTTAACCTTTTTAGATCAACCTCCCTCTGATACCAATTGAAAGTGCACAGTTAACCTCACTAGAATTCTCTAGAGGGGGGTGAATAGAGATTTAAAATATTTTGTGCAAAGTTAATATATATATGTGTATGATCACAGATTAGAGCTTCCCACACAAACCAACAAGAATTAAACAAATAAAGAAAGTAAATGCAAGAAAAGAAATCACAGCACAACACAAGAAAATATAGTGGTTCCCCAAACTTTGGGTAGTCCACTCTTCTACCCCCTTGGTAGGAATTCACTATCTTGCACTGAGTCTTTTGATAAGGAGTCTCTTAGAACCACCCTGAGTCTTTTGATAAGGAGACTCTTAGAACCAACTGAGTCTTTTGAAAAGGAGACTCTTAGAACCAGTACACTGAATTTTTTGAAGAGAGATTCTAAAAACGCTTTTACAATGTTTAAGTAAGAATAAGAAAGAAGAAAGAAATAAGAACAAGAATGAATCTTCTTCCTAGCAAGAAGATTGGAAGCACAAGAAGTGAATTAAATCTTTCTTCTATAGAGAGAAGAAGATTTGTAGCTTTTCCCTCTTATGTGAGAGCTATCAGAATTTGCAGCAGAGTGACTCAGAAGCATGAGAAGAAGAATGCTTGAATATTGCTGCAGGGCTATTTCTCAATTCTCTCTTTATCACTTGGGAGCTTTTCCTCTTTTTCAATGAGTAAAATGGTGGATCCCTCCTTGTGTTTCTCTGCCGACCTCCTTAGTTATTTATAGCTCTGTTCATTAAAATAACACTATAGGAGAGTAATCAATTAGCAGGTAGAGTATTAGAAAGAAAGAGAAATTTCCATAACAGTTATATCCATAGAAGGAAAGTATTCAATCTGATTTCAAATAATGTCCATAAAGGATTTAATCAATTTAGCCAAGAATCTATTAGAGGAAAGAATGATTAAGAATGGCTATAAAGAATAAATCGATTCCATATAAATCAGATCTATAAATGAAGGAAAGAGATCTGGCGATTTTTTTGAATTAATCATATAAATCGACGTGCGTCGATTACTATTCGACGTAGGCATCGAATTCATCCTGGCAGAGCGTCAAGAGGAGAATAAGGAAGGTGCGTTGACTAGGGTGCGTCGACTTATCAAGATACGTCGACTAGAAGTCAGAGCGACGTCGACAAAGGATACGTTGAATTCTGCTTGGAGCTACTTCGACTCATTCTGAAAGGAACGTCGATACAACTTCGACGTTGCGTCGAATACTATTCGACGCATATTGACTTAACCTTGATTTTCCTTTCTAAGAATTCATATTTAACTCTTTTTCAGGGGTTAAGAGAAATCATTTTCCCAACAATCTCCCCCTATTTGTCTTAACCCTATTTAGAGAGAAATTGTATTTAGCATATAATTAACATAGCCAAGCATTTGTACAGATAATGAAGATTTCACACAATCAAAAGCAAACTTCATGTTCAGGCCAATCACAAAGTATATGAAGCATTGTTTTCAAGTATTATTCAGGAGGGGTAGGAGGAGTCTTTCTTTTTCTCTTGAATACTATTGTGGATTGCTCTTTCCCAGTAGCAGGTGACTCCCTCAGCTCCCCCTGGGTCTCAGCCATTTGCTCCCCCTGAGTCTCAGCTCCCCCTGCCCCTGACTCCTGAGCCCCTTCTTCAGCCATCACAGCATCTGGCTCTTTCTCTTTTCCAGCATCAGCTTCATTTCCTTTTTCAGTTCCAGCAACTGGTTCATTTTCTTCTTGATTTATAGCAGTATTCATCTCTTTATCACCTTCTTCCTTTTCAGCCTCATTTTCTGCTCTGCTTCCCTCCCCTTGTAGTAGTGCCACTTGATTTGCAGCATCTCTTGCTATGTTGAGTACCTCTATTGTTTGTTCATCATTGTGTAGCTCAGGTACTATCTCATTTCCAATTGTCTTGAGCAGTGCAAGACTGTCAGATTTTGAAGAAGGAGGGGATTCGTTTGAGGGAGATTTAAGATTGGAGGGCTGCTCTTCATCTAGCTTCTCCCCCTTCTTGACCTTCTTGGCCAAGGAGGTTAAGAAAGACTTGGTAACTCTTGAGGAAGAGAGAGAGTTCTTCAAACTTTGCACAGAGGCACTGACCCCATCTATTTGGGTGTGCATGTGTAGGATTGAGGAATGAATCTGGGAGCAGTGCTCATCCAGCATTGCTTGGAATGTTTGAGCTGCTGATGTAATGCACTGAGTGAGGAGAGCTTCAGTGGATGCAGATGGTTCATGTTGTGGTTGGGGATGAGGATAGAGTGGTGAAGGTGGTGATGAGGCTGGAGAGAAGTTAGTTGATACATGAGGTATGGGTGATAAAGGAGGTGGAGAGGATGAGAAAGTAAGAGGAGGAGGATGTGGAGAAACTGCTATTTGAGGAGCAGGTGTTTGAGAAGAGGTAGGTAGAGTAGGAGTTGTGAGGGTGGTAGAGACTATTTGAGTGGATGATGGTGGTAGAGACGAATTATCTCTTTGAGGAGAAGGAGGAGGAGATGGATGAGCAGGAGAGTTAGGAGGAGAGGGAGTCCTTTCAGGAATGGAACCAGGCTTGGGGATTTGCCTAGTCCATTTGGAGAAGAGGGCAATGGACATCCTCTTTCCAGGAGGGATAGGAATTCCTTTTGACCTACAGAGGTCAGGGAAGGAGTGGAAGAGTACTTGACTCATAATCCTCATGTAGGCATTCTCTTTGTGAGAATATCTAGAGCCTATCATCTTGAGCAGATAGCTGGCCCAGTCTATTTTCTTCTTCAATACAAGAGCCCCCATGATGTCCAGTTGCTGCTTGGGCACTGCATCATGGGCAGATATCTTACATAGTAGTATCTTTCCTACTATATCTGCTAGTAGTCTATACTCCTCAGAAAAGTCTATTTTCTTTAGATGGGTTGGTTTATCCCTTGAAAACTTCATGATGGTTAGCAGATGCTTGATTTCATCAGGTGTGAGGTCTATAGATTCATCACCTAATAAAGGAATAATAAAGACTTGTTTAGTCATTCTTTTAGAAGCTCATTTTCTTTCCTTATTTCATTTGAACAAAGAGGATATTAGGATATACCTGATGTAAGATCAAAGGTGGCCCTAATATGTTCTGCTGAGATTAAGACTGGTGTCTCATATAGTGTTCCCTGGATTTCTCCTTGTTCAGATATCTGAACATGAGTTATTAGCTCTGTGATCTCTGATTCTAGGAGCTTGCACCTAGTGGAGATGAGCTTGTCTAGTCCTGCTGCAGTAAAAAGAGCAATGATGCTCTTGTAGTTTTCTGCGGCTGCTTGGAAAGACTCAAGGTCAATGTCGAAGCTTGAGTTGATTTTGGGAGCCATTTTAGGTCAGTGAAAGAGAGAGGAAAAATCGGCTGGTCTGAGGAGCAAGAAAGATGAAAGATGCAGAGTCGTGAAGGCTTCTAACTGAAGAGACTATTTAAGTCAGGTGAAGCGTCGAAACTGGACTTAATTCGAGGCTTATTCGGTATTTCAGTGGATGTGACTGAAAGTATTGCCGCTCGTTTTTATGAAGTCGACGTTACATCGATAGGGGATCGACGTTATATTGACTGAAGGAGATCAGTGCCAGCGTCGAGGTCTTCTCGACGGTGCGTCGATTATAAGTTGATGTGACTTTTAATTTTCCTGAAAAGTTCTAGGTGTTTTATTTCTTTTCATCTCTTCCCAGCCCTAAAGATTTCTAAGTCAGTCTTGGACAACTTTCTACAGATAGTTTGATTGATTGTGCCAACATTGTTTGGCAAGGTGTCCAGGTTTATTACATATATAGCATTTGATTATCTTAGTATTGTGAGAATTTGAGTTTAGAGAGGGATGGAAGTGTTGATTAGAATAGAAGATTTGATTAAGATGGGAATTTTGGTTAGGATAAACATTTTGGTTAGGATAGAGGTGTTGATTTGGATAAAAATCATGATTGGGATGAATGGGTCCTGAATATGGGTTAGGATGAAAGGCTTTTGGAGGAAAGGTATTTAAGTTGCTCTGAACTTTTGTGCGTCGATATCTATTCGACGCATGTTGATAGTCACGTCGATTTGTATTCGGCGCTTTCTCCAGATGGCGTCGATCTGATTTCAACGCATAGAGAAAGTTGCATCGATTGGAAGTCGATGTGCTTTTGTTCAAGCGTCTAGAAGAGCTCGAGGCATCTGAGAGGTTGCGTTGAGTATAAGTCGACGTACTATCATTTGTGCGTCGATATGAAGTCGACGCAATTGTATCTTCAATCTTCATTTTACCTTTTTCTGTTTTTACTCCTTTATGTGTTGTTTTTCTTCGATTAGTTGTTTCTTAAGATGATGTTTGTGAGTCATCAGCTGAATAATATTATGTCTCATCAAATTCCTTTATTTCTTTGAAGGAGTTTTCTTCCTTATCTTGTGGGTCTTTTTCTTGGTTTGTCCATTTGACAGGTTTAGTGAATTTTACAGGGCTCATCCAAGCAGGTTTGTTGGATGGAATTAGGTTGATTAATGGATCAGCCCCTAGCCCAAGATTCTTGTGTCTTATTTTTTGTTTTTCTGTGATTTCCTTAAGAGTTTGGCTTCTCATTTTTATTGATTCTTCAAAGGCCTTTGCCTGGGATACCTTATCCTTAAGGAACTGATTTTCTATTTTAGCCTTTTCTACCTCCTTTTCTATGATGTTAGCCCTTAATTCCTAATCTTTAAAGCATTTAACTTCTCTATTTCTCTGGTTTTTAGCTACATTGATTTGTTCTTTTAGATCTTTAATTTCTTGTGTTGCTTTTAGTTGATCTAGACACATTCCCATAAAATCATTTCAGAAGTTATCACTTTGAAAATCTATTTTATCAAACATGCTTACCTCATCCTTATCCTCAGATTCCTCTATGAGAATAAGGATATCTTCTTTTTCATCTTCAGAAGATATGCTTTCTTCTGATCCTGTCTCACTCCATGATTTAGCACTATCATTATTCTTTGATCCTTCAAGGGCCATCAAGCATAGATCTTCTTGCTTAGATTCTTCATTGTCACTCTTGGAAGAGGAACTGTCCTCAGAGTCTGTTTCACTCCAGGCTTCTGCAATAAAGCCTCTTTCTTTCTTCTTCTCCTTTTTCTTGGGATATTTCTTTTTCAAAACTTTCTTTGTCTCAGCATTCTCTGGACATTCTGGGGCAATATGTCCAGATTTCCTGCAAGAATAACACACAATTTCTTTAGTGGGAGTTTTGTCATACCTTGGTTTTGACTCTCTCTTTCTTGATCCATTTGTCCTGACCCATTTCTTGAATTTTCTGGCCAGGAAACTGAATAGTTCTTCTTCAGTGATAGAGCCTCCTTCCTCTGTTACTTTTAATGCAATGTTCCTGTCTTTTGAGGAGGTTGGGATGTTTTCTCTTCTCTTATTCTCTTCTCTGGTTTTTAGCAGTTGCTTATAGGATCTAAGTTTTCCTAAGAGAGCATCTGTTGAAATTTCCCTTTGACCTCTTGTGTCTCTTATTGCCCATATCCTTGAGTCCCATGAGCTTGGGAGACTTATCAGCAATTTGTCATTGATCTCTGTAAGAGAGATTTCTCTATCCAAGTCCCTTAGTTGATTGATGATCAGACTAAATCTGTCATACATCTCAGAGATGCTTTCTTCATTCTTCTTTTGGAAGTTCTCATATTGAGAGATCAATAGGGCCTTCTTATCTTTTCTTTCATCAGCACTTCCTTCTACCATTTTTATGAGAGCCTCCCAAATTTCTTTGGCTGAGTCACAATCAACCACCCTTTGAAAGATTTCATCAGAAAGGGTTGAGACCAGAATATTTACAGCCTTTGCATCACATGTTCCTGCCTTTTTCTCTTCAACTGTCCACTCAGCCTTTGGGACAAGTGTTTGAGTCATTTCACCACTTGAGTCTTTTCTATAAGGCTTGGGAGGACCTGTCAAGATAACATTAAATAAGTCTTCATCAATGGAATTCATATAAATCCTAATTCTTGTCTTCCAAACTGCAAACTTTTCAAGATTGCACATTGGTGGTCTGGTGGAAGCATAATCTTTGATTTGTGCCATGTGAAAAATAATTGTTAGAGAAATATATATTTATAAATAAGAGGTAGGATCTTTTTGATCACGGAGTTAACCTTTTTAGATCAACCTCCCTCTGATACCAATTGAAAGTGCACAGTTAACCTCACTAGAATTCTCTAGAGGGGGGTGAATAGAGATTTAAAATATTTTGTGCAAAGTTAATATATATATGTGTATGATCACAGATTAGAGCTTCCCACACAAACCAACAAGAATTAAACAAATAAAGAAAGTAAATGCAAGAAAAGAAATCACAGCACAACACAAGAAAATATAGTGGTTCCCCAAACTTTGGGTAGTCCACTCTTCTACCCCCTTGGTAGGAATTCACTATCTTGCACTGAGTCTTTTGATAAGGAGACTCTTAGAACCACCCTGAGTCTTTTGATAAGGAGACTCTTAGAACCAACTGAGTCTTTTGAAAAGGAGACTCTTAGAACCAGTACACTGAATTTTTTGAAGAGAGATTCTAAAAACGCTTTTACAATGTTTAAGTAAGAATAAGAAAGAAGAAATAAATAAGAACAAGAATGAATCTTCTTCCTAGCAAGAAGATTGGAAGCACAAGAAGTGAATTAAATCTTTCTTCTATAGAGAGAATAAGATTTGTAGCTTTTCCCTCTTATGTGAGAGCTATCAGAATTTGCAGCAGAGTGACTCAGAAGCATGAGAAGAAGAATGCTTGAATATTGCTGCAGGGCTATTTCTCAATTCTCTCTTTATCACTTGGGAGCTTTTCCTCTTTTTCAATGAGTAAAATGGTGGATCCCTCCTTGTGTTTCTCTGCCGACCTCCTTAGTTATTTATAGATCTGTTCATTAAAATAACACTATAGGAGAGTAATCAATTAGCAGGTAGAGTATTAGAAAGAAAGAGAAATTTCCATAACAGTTATATCCATAGAAGGAAAGTATTCAATCTGATTTCAAATAATGTCCATAAAGGATTTAATCAATTTAGCCAAGAATCTATTAGAGGAAAGAATGATTCAGAATGGCTATAAAGAATAAATCGATTCCATATAAATCAGATCTATAAATGAAGGAAAGAGATCTGGCGATTTTTTTGAATTAATCATATAAATCGACGTGCGTCGATTACTATTCGACGTAGGCATCAAATTCATCCTGGCACAGCGTCGAGAGGAGAATAAGGAAGGTGCTTTGACTAGGGTGCGTCGACTTATCAAGATACGTCGACTAGAAGTCAGAGCGACGTTGACATAGGATACGTTGAATTCTGCTTGGAGCTACTTCGACTCATTCTGAAAGGAACGTCGATACAACTTCGACGTTGCGTCGAATACTATTCGACGCATATTGACTTAACCTTGATTTTCCTTTCTAAGAATTCATATTTAACTCTTTTTCAGGGGTTAAGAGAAATCATTTTCCCAACAATCTCCCCCTATTTGTCTTAACCCTATTTAGAGAGAAATTGTATTTAGCATATAATTAACATAGCCAAGCATTTGTACAGATAATGAAGATTTCACACAATCAAAAGCAAACTTCATGTTCAGGCCAATCATAAAGTATATGAAGCATTGTTTTCAAGTATTATTCAGGAGGGGTAGGAGTCTTTCTTTTTCTCTTGAATACTATTGTGGATTGCTCTTTCCCAGTAGCAGGTGACTCCCTCAGCTCCCCCTGGGTCTCAGCCATTTGCTCCCCCTGAGTCTCAGCTCCCCCTGCCCCTGACTCCTGAGCCCCTTCTTCAGCCATCACAGTATCTGGCTCTTTCTCTTTTCAAGCATCAGCTTCATTTCCTTTTTCAGTTCCAGCAGCTGGTTCATTCTTCTTGATTTATAGCAGTATTCATCTCTTTATCACCTTCTTCCCTTTCAGCCTCATTTTCTGCTCTGCTTCCCTCCCCTTGTAGTAGTGCCACTTGATTTGCAGCATCTCTTGCTATGTTGAGTACCTCTATTGTTTGTTCATCATTGTGTAGCTCAGGTACTATCTCATTTCCAATTGTCTTGAGCAGTGCAAGACTGTCAGATTTTGAAGAAGGAGGGGATTTGTGTGAGGGAGATTTAAGATTGGAGGGCTGCTCTTCATCTAGCTTCTCCCCCTTCTTGACCTTCTTGGCCAAGGAGGTTAAGAAAGACTTGGTAACTCTTGAGGAAGAGAGAGAGAGTTCTTCAAACTTTGCACAGAGGCACTGACCCCATCTATTTGGGTGTGCATGTGTAGGATTGAGGAATGAATCTGGGAGCAGTGCTCATCCAGCATTGCATGGAATGTTTGAGCTGCTGATGTAATGCACTGAGTGAGGAGAGCTTCAGTGGATGCAGATGGTTCATGTTGTGGTTGGGGATGAGGAGAGAGTGGTGAAGGTGGTGATGAGGCTGGAGAGAAGTTAGTTGATACATGAGGTATGGGTGATAAAGGAGGTGGAGAGGATGAGAAAGTAAGAGGAGGAGGATGTGGAGAAACTGCTATTTGAGGAGCAGGTGTTTGAGAAGAGGTAGGTAGAGTAGGAGTTGTGAGGGTGGTAGAGACTATTTGAGTGGATGATGGTGGTAGAGACGAATTGTCTCTTTGAGGAGAAGGAGGAGGAGATGGATGAGCAGGAGAGTTAGGAGGAGAGGGAGTCCTTTCAGGAATGGAACCAGGCTTGGGGATTTGCCTAGTCCATTTGGAGAAGAGGGCAATGGACATCCTCTTTCCAGGAGGGATAGGAATTCCTTTTGACCTACAGAGGTCAGGGAAGGAGTGGAAGAGTACTTGACTCATAATCCTCATGTAGGCATTCTCTTTGTGAGAATATCTAGAGCCTATCATCTTGAGCAGATAGCTGGCCCAGTCTATTTTCTTCTTCAATACAAGAGCCCCCATGATGTCCAGTTGCTGCTTGGGCACTGCATCATGGGCAGATATCTTACATAGTAGTATCTTTCCTACTATATCTGCTAGTAGTCTATACTCCTCAGAAAAGTCTATTTTCTTTAGATGGGTTGGTTTATCCCTTGAAAACTTCATGATGGTTAGCAGATGCTTGATTTCATCAGGTGTGAGGTCTATAGATTCATCACCTAATAAAGGAATAATTAAGACTTGTTTAGTCATTCTTTTAGAAGCTCATTTTCTTTCCTTATTTCATTTGAACAAAGAGGATATTAGGATATACCTGATGTAAGATCAAAGGTGGCCCTAATATGTTCTGCTGAGATTAAGACTGGTGTCTCATATAGTGTTCCCTGGATTTCTCCTTGTTCAGATATCTGAACATGAGTTATTAGCTCTGTGATCTCTGATTCTAGGAGCTTGCACCTAGTGGAGATGAGCT
This sequence comes from Dactylorhiza incarnata, assembly GCA_033032865.1. NCBI lineage: Eukaryota > Viridiplantae > Streptophyta > Magnoliopsida > Asparagales > Orchidaceae > Dactylorhiza > Dactylorhiza incarnata. The sequence continues at coordinate 7,789,008 of JAWHQI010000009.1, read as the reverse complement.
TGTCTAGTCCGGCTGCAGTAAAAAGAGCAATGATGCTCTTGTATTTTTCTGCGGCTGCTTGGAAAGACTCAAGGTCAATGTCGAAGCCTGAGTTGATTTTGGGAGCCATTTTAGGTCAGTGAAAGAGAGAGGAAAAATCGGCTGGTCTGAGGAGCAAGAAAGATGAAAGATGCAGAGTCGTGAAGGCTTCTAACTGAAGAGACTATTTAAGTCAGGTGAAGCGTCGAAACTGGACTTAATTCGAGGCTTATTCGGTATTTCAGTGGATGTGACTGAAAGTATTGCCGCTCGTTTTTATGAAGTCGACGTTACATCGATAGGAGATCGACGTTACATTGACTGAAGGAGATCAGTGCCAGCGTCGAGGTCTTCTCGACGGTGCGTCGATTATAAGTTGATGTGACTTTTAATTTTCCTGAAAAGTTCTAGGTGTTTTATTTCTTTTCATCTCTTCCCAGCCCTAAAGATTTCTAAGTCAGTCTTGGACAACTTTCTACAGATAGTTTGATTGATTATGCCAACATTGTTTGGCAAGGTGTCCAGGTTTATTACATATATATCATTTGATTATCTTAGTATTGTGAGAATTTGAGTTTAGAGAGGGATGGAAGTGTTGATTAGAATAGAAGATTTGATTAAGATGGGAATTTTGGTTAGGATAAACATTTTGGTTAGGATAGAGGTGTTGATTTGGATAAAAATCATGATTGGGATGAATGGGTCCTGAATATGGGTTAGGATGAAAGGCTTTTGGAGGAAAGGTATTTAAGTTGCTCTGAACTTTTGTGCGTCGATATCTATTCAACGCATGTTGATAGTCACGTCGATTTGTATTCGGCGCTTTCTCCAGATGGCGTCGATCTGATTTCAACGCATAGAGAAAGTTGCATCGATTGGAAGTCGACGTGCTTTTGTTCAAGCGTCTAGAAGAGGTCGAGGCATCTGAGAGGTTGCGTTGAGTATAAGTCGACGTACTATCATTTATGCGTCGATATGAAGTCGACGCAATTGTATCTTCAATCTTCATTTTACCTTTTTCTGTTTTTACTCCTTTATGTGTTGTTTTTCTTGGATTAGTTGTTTCTTAAGATGATGTTTGTGAGTCATCAGCTGAATAATATGATGTCTCATCAAATTCCTTTATTTCTTTGAAGGAGTTTTCTTCCTTATCTTGTGGGTCTTTTTCTTGGTTTGTCCATTTGACAGGTTTAGTGAATTTTACAGGGCTCATCCAAGCAGGTTTGTTGGATGGAATTAGGTTGATTAATGGATCAGCCCCTAGCCCAAGATTCTTGTGTCTTATTTTTTGTTTTTCTGTGATTTCCTTAAGAGTTTGGCTTCTCATTTTTATTGATTCTTCAAAGGCCTTTGCCTGGGATACCTTATCCTTAAGGAACTGATTTTCTATTTTAGCCTTTTCTACCTCCTTTTCTATGATGTTAGCCCTTAATTCATAATCTTTAAAGCATTTAACTTCTCTATTTCTCTGGTTTTTAGCTACATTGATTTGTTCTTTTAGATCTTTAATTTTTTCTGTTGCTTTTAGTTGATCTAGACACATTCCCATAAAATCATTTCTGAAGTTATCACTTTGAAAATCTATTTTATCAAACATGCTTACCTCATCCTTATCCTCAGATTCCTCTATGAGAATAAGGATATCTTCTTTTTCATCTTCAGAAGATATGCTTTCTTCTGATCCTGTCTCACTCCATGATTTAGCACTATCATTATTCTTTGATCCTTCAAGGGCCATCAAGCATAGATCTTCTAGCTTAGATTCTTCATTGTCACTCTTGGAAGAGGAACTGTCCTCAGAGTCTGTTTCACTCCAGGCTTCTGCAATAAAGCCTCTTTCTTTCTTCTTCTCCTTTTTCTTGGGATATTTCTTTTTCAAAACTTTCTTTGTCTCAGCATTCTCTGGACATTCTGGGGCAATATGTCCAGATTTCCTGCAAGAATAACACACAATTTCTTTAGTGGGAGTTTTGTCATACCTTGGTTTTGACTCTCTCTTTCTTGATCCATTTGTCCTGACCCATTTCTTGAATTTTCTGGCCAGGAAACTGAATAGTTCTTCTTCAGTGATAGAGCCTCCTTCCTCTGTTGCTTTTAATGCAATGTTCCTGTCTTTTGAGGAGGTTGGGATGTTTTCTCTTCTCTTATTCTCTTCTCTGGTTTTTAGCAGTTGCTCATAGGATCTGAGTTTTCCTAAGAGAGCATCTGTTGAAATTTCCCTTTGACCTCTTGTGTCTCTTATTGCCCATATCCTTGAGTCCCATGAGCTTGGGAGACTTATCAGCAATTTGTCATTGATCTCTGTAAGAGAGATTTCTCTATCCAAGTCCCTTAGTTGATTGATGATCAGACTAAATCTGTCATACATCTCAGAGATGCTTTCTTCATTCTTCTTTTGGAAGTTCTCATATTGAGAGATCAATAGGGCCTTCTTATCTTTTCTTTCATCAGCACTTCCTTCTACCATTTTTATGAAAGCCTCCCAAATTTCTTTGGCTGATTCACAATCAACCACCCTTTGAAAGATTTCATCAGAAAGGGTTGAGACCAGAATATTTACAGCCTTTGCATCACATGTTCCTGCCTTTTTCTCTTCAACTGTCCACTCAGCCTTTGGGACAAGTGTTTGAGTCATTTCACCACTTGAGTCTTTTCTATAAGGCTTGGGAGGACCTGTCAAGATAACATTAAATAAGTCTTCATCAATGGAATTCATATAAATCCTAATTCTTGTCTTCCAAACTGCAAACTTTTCAAGGTTGCACATTGGTGGTCTGGTGGAAGCATAATCTTTGATTTGTGCCATGTGAAAAATAATTGTTAGAGAAATATATATTTATAAATAAGAGGTAGGATCTTTTTGATCACGGAGTTAACCTTTTTAGATCAACCTCCCTCTGATACCAATTGAAAGTGCACAGTTAACCTCACTAGAATTCTCTAGAGGGGGGTGAATAGAGATTTAAAATATTTTGTGCAAAGTTAATATATATATATATATATATATGTGTATGATCACAGATTAGAGCTTCCCACACACACCAACAAGAATTAAACAAATAAAGAAAGTAAATGCAAGAAAAGAAATCACAGCACAACACAAGAAAATATAATGGTTCCCCAAACTTTGGGTAGTCCACTCTTCTACCCCCTTAGTAGGAATTCACTATCTTGCACTGAGTCTTTTGATAAGGAGACTCTTAGAACCACCCTGAGTCTTTTGATAAGGAGACTCTTAGAACCAACTGAGTCTTTTGAAAAGGAGACTCTTAGAACCAGTACACTGAATTTTTTGAAGAGAGATTCTAAAAACGCTTTTACAATGTTTAAGTAAGAATAAGAAAGAAGAAAGAAATAAGAACAAGAATGAATCTTCTTCCTAGCAAGAAGATTGGAAGCACAAGAAGTGAATTAAATCTTTCTTCTATAGAGAGAAGAAGATTTGTAGCTTTTCCCTCTTATGTGAGAGCTATCAGAATTTGCAGCAGAGTGACTCAGAAGCATGAGAAGAAGAATGCTTGAATATTGTTGCAGGGCTATTTCTCAATTCTCTCTTTATCACTTGGGAGCTTTTCCTCTTTTTCAATGAGTAAAATGGTGGATCCCTCCTTGTGTTTCTCTGCCGACCTCCTTAGTTATTTATAGCTCTGTTCATTAAAATAACACTATAGGAGAGTAATCAATTAGCAGGTAGAGTATTAGAAAGAAAGAGAAATTTCCATAACAGTTATATCCATAGAAGGAAAGTATTCAATCTGATTTCAAATAATGTCCATAAAGGATTTAATCAATTTAGCCAATAATCTATTAGAGGAAAGAATGATTCCGAACGGCTATAAAGAATAAATCGATTCCATATAAATTAGTTCTATAAAAGAAGGAAAGAGATCTGGCGATTTTTTTTGAATTAATCATATAAATCGACGTGCGTCGATTACTATTCGACGTAGGCGTCGAATTCATCCTGGCAGAGCGTCGAGAGAAGAATAAGGAAGGTGCGTTGACTAGGGTGCGTCGACTTCTCAAGATACGTCGACTAGAAGTCAGAGCGACGTCGACATAGGATACGTCGAATTCTGCTTGGAGCTACTTCGACTCATTCTGAAAGGAACCTCGATACAACTTCGACGTTGACGCATATTGACTTAACCTTGATTTTCCTTTCTTAGAATTCATATTTAACTCTTTTTCAGAGGTTAAGAGAAATCATTTTCCCAACAAGTTACCTTCAAGGAAGTAGCTTATGTCAAGGGACTCAAGCACAACCTCATCAGCATAATCCAGTTATGTGATGAAGGTTATCAAGTAACTTTCAATCATTCCTTATGTCTTATTACCAATAATAAAAACATAAATGCATTATCTAGTATTTGACATGGAAATTTAGTCAATTTTGACTCTGCCAATTCTGATTTTTCCTTATTCAATTCTGTAAGTAAAACAAATGAATTATGGCATAAAAGGTTTGGACATATTAACCTTAGAACTATATCTAAGCTTTCTGAGGACAATCTTGTTAGAGGACTGCCTTCTGGTTCATACAAGAAGGAAGGACTCTGCGGGGCTTGTCAATTTGGTAAGCAAACTAGAAGTAGTTTTAAATCTTTATCCAAGAGTGATTCACCTAGGATTTTGTATTTACTGCACTTGGACCTTTTTGGACCTACTGCAATACAAAGTCTAGGAGGGAAGCATTACTCTCTAGTTATTGTAGATGACTTCTCAAGATTCACTTTGGTGTTCTTTCTTAGGAATAAGTCTGACACCTTCAGTGTTCTGACAGACTTTCTCAGGTCCATCAAGATTGAGTACTCTACTCTAGTTGCATAGATCAGAAGTGATCATTGCACTGAGTTTGAATCTCTTCTGATGAGAGAATTCTGTGGAAAAGAAGGGATCAGGCAATGTTTCTCTGCTCCTAGAACTCCTCAACAAAATGGGGTAGCTGAAAGGAAAAATAGAACCCTAATTGAATCAGCAACTACATTGCTTGATGATGCAAACTTGACACTCTCTTTTTGGGCAGAGGCAGTGAACACAACTAATTATGTGTTGAATAGAAGCCTGATACATAAACTTAAGGGCAAAACTCCCTATGAATTACTTAAGAATAAAAAGCCTAAGGTTAACTATTTTAAGATATTTGGCTGTAAATGCTATGTGCATAACAATGATAAGAAGTATCTAAGGAAGTTTGAAGCAAAAGCTGCTGAAGGCATATTCCTTGGATATTCACTTTCTAGTAAAGCATACAGAGTTTACAACAAATCTACTCTTAAGATAGAAGAGTTCATGCATGTATCTTTTGATGAGACTAACATGTTAATTGAGGAGAGGAACACCACCTCTACCAAAAATATTTTGCAAGTACCAACTCTATGTGAAGAGCTAAATTGACTAGATCTACAGAAAGAAGAGTCTCCACTTCCATCAACTCAAAATCTTGAAGACAGTGAAGAAGAGGATCATCCAGATCTTGCTGACAATTCAAATCAAATGGCAGCTGATCAAATTCCCCAAGTGGATACTATTGCTGAACCAACTCCAACTATTGATCACATCATAGTTAGAGATCATCCAATATCTCAAGTGATTGGAGATATTTTAGCTGGTGTTCAAACAAGGCAACAACTACACAAAAATCAGATGCACACTTATTTCTTATCCCAGATTGAACCTCAATCCATAAAAGATGCAGAACAAGATCCAAATTGGATTCTTGCAATGCAAGAGGAGCTCAATCAATTTGAAAGGAACAAAGTATGGGATTTGGTTCCAAGACCAAATGGCCATCCAGTTATTGGCACCAAGTGGGTCTTCAGGAATAAGCTTCATGATCAAGGCAACATAGTGAGAAACAAAGCAAGATTGGTAGCCCAAGGATATTTACAGGAAGAAGGAATTGACTATGATCAGACCTTTGCTCCTGTTGCAAGACTTGAAGCTATCAGGATTTTCCTTGCCTTTACTGCATTCAAGAAATTCAAGGTATACCAGATGGATGTGAAGAGTGTATTTCTTAATGGAGACATCAAAGAAGAAGTCTATGTGGAACAACCACCAGGTTTTATCTCTCCAACTCACTCCTCTTATGTATTTAAGCTTAAGAAAGCTCTCTATGGTCTTAAGCAAGCTCCCAGAGCATAGTATGAGACCTTAGCTAATTTTCTTTTAGAGAACAATTTCTGTAGAGGCATAGTTGATAAAACCCTATTTTTCAGGATACATAAAAATCAAACTCTACTAGTTGAAATATATGTAGATGATATTATTTTTGGCTCTACTGATTCAAATTTATGCAAAAGGTTTTCTAACCTGATGCAATCAAAATTTGAAATGAGTAGTATGGGTGAGTTATCATACTTCCTTGGTCTTCAAGTGAAGCAAACTCCAAATGGCATATTCATATCACAATCCAAGTATGCTAAGGAATTAATGAAAAGGTTTGGTATGTTTGATGCTTCCACCATGAAAACACCCTTGCCCTCAAATGCTGTTGTTGATACTAATGAATCAAGGAAACCTGTTGATCAGAAAGTATATAGAGCAATTGTTGGCTCATTACTTTATTTAACAGCAAGTAGGCCTGATATAATGTTTGCTACCTGTATTTATGCTAGGTTCCAAGTTAACCCCAAAGAATCTCACCTAATTTTATTAAAAAGAATTTTGAGATATATAAAGGGTTGTCCTAATCTAGGACTCTGGTATCCAACAACATCAGAATTTGAATTTATTAGATTCTCAGATTCTGATTATGCTGGATGCAGAGTAGACAGGAAAAGCATATCAGGAACTTGCCAGTTTCTTGGTGATAGGCTTGTGTATTGGTTTTGTAAGAAACAAACATCTGTGTCTACATCAAAAGCTGAAGCTGAATACATAGTTGCAGGCAGTTGCTGCTCACAGATATTGTGGATACAAAATCAGCTCCTAGACTATGGTGTCAATCTAAATAATTCAATTATATTTTGTGACAATACTAGTGCAATATCTATAACACAAAATCCAGTTCTCCATAGTAGGACTAAACACATAGAAATTAGGCACCACTTTATCAGAGATAATGTGGATAAAAATAAAATTTACCTACAATTTATTCCTACTGACTTATAAAGAGTTGATATTTTCACCAAGCCATTAGATGAAAAGAAACACATCTTCTATATAAATCAGCTAGGAATGATAGATGGAGATTCAATCTGCTAAGAGTTAAGCTTTCTACTTATCCCATCTCCTCATCGAACTGAGATCGACGAAATCTAGTTTTTCGTCGAACGGAGATCGACGAAGCCATCAAGTTCGTCGAACCGAGATCGACGAAAACTCATTTTTCGTCGAACCCAGTTTTGATGAAGCTTTTTGTTTCTGAACCCTTTCATTATTATCAAATCTTTTTCATTTTAACTAAATGCCTACATAAACTGCTTCTCTTTCCAGTTCCTTTGCACTTGATCTCTATTTTATTTTGCAGGAACAATAGCAATATAAAGATTGCATCCTTCCCTACCTCCATCAAATGTCCCTTCTTCAATGGACCTAGCTTCAGTCCTTCCTGAAACTAGGCAGGGGGAGAAGTTCTATGAAGAAGCTCCATATGATGTCATTTTTGCTCAGGGGGAGATGTTCTATGAACTAGGCAGGGGGAGAAAGTTGAAGAAACTCCTTTATGATAGAGGGAGTTGTTTTATCAAGAGGAAATGCTGTATGAAGAAGCTCACAGCAGTTTGCAGATTTAGGGGGAGATGTTGCAGATTCAGTTATGACAGATTCAAATTCAAATTAGTAGCACAGCATATTCAGATTATAAAGCTACAGTTCAGATCAACAAATTCAGAAAGCTGAAAAATAGCAGATATATTTCAGATATCAAATTCAGAAAGTCAGAAAGCAAGAACTCGGAGAAAGGCAATGTCAGAATTCAGAGAAAGTCAAAGGTTCAATTTATTTCTTTTTATTAGTTTTATTTTGAATGTAAATTTTCAAAACTCAGAGTATCACATTTTATATCTGATAAAATATTTAAAATATATCAGATATATATGCTCTGTTGTTTTGTTATTTGTTTTGTTATTCAAATTTTGTCAAATAGTGTCCTAACCCAAATAGGGGGAGATTGTTGGAACAAACCTATTACTGATTTGGGCTAGGATCACTATCTGTTTATTAGGACTAAGTTGACCCCAATGTATAGTCCAAAGGGTCAAGGTTTTAGGCTGATAGAACTTAAGAAAAGACAAGTTTTCTGTGTTCGATGAACTCCATCCGGCGCTCGACGAACGGCATGCTCTCTGCGTTTGACGAACGACTTACATTCTGTGTTCGATGAACGGCTTACATTCTGCGTTCGACGAACGACTTGCTTCTATCTCAGCATCTCAGTGGCTCAGCGGTCGACAAAATTATCCAGTCTCAAAGGTCGATGAAATTATCTAGTCTCAGCGGTCGACGAAATTATCCAGGCTCAGCGATCGACGAATTCTTCAGTTCGACGAACTCAACCTTCAGATCGACTAATGTTCTTCTCAGCTCAACTAATTCAATTCTTCCAGCCAGATTTAGTTGAGGTCGACAAACTCAGTCTGCGTTCGACGAATATCTTTAGAACGACGAACTCAGCTCTGAGATCGACGAATCCAATTCTGTTCGACGATCTTGGTTCTCAGGTCGACGAATTTTCTAGACAGGAAATTTCTTTCAGAAGATCAGTTATTATTTCTCAGATCTCAGATTGTCTATCATCAAAATATTTAGATCGACCTTCAACAAGTTAAGTAAGAGATTTATTACTTCCTTATTATATTCCTTTCCTTTCTCTTCCCGAGAAAATAGCCGTTGGCTTATATTAGAAAAGGATATCATATTAAAAAGGATAAGGAATTAAAGGCTTGCTTGCAGTTCCAAGGAAATATTAAATGCAAATTATTTTATTCCTTAATTAAAGGATTTGATTTCAAATCAGAGATATTGTAAAAGAATAAGGAAGAAGATAACACTTTTTTCACGACAGCATTACAGAACATATCACAGAATAGCAGTACATGAAGAAAAAGAAGAACAAAAGTTTTACAGATCATATTCATCTTCTTCCTCAAGCAGCACTTATACACTGAGAACTTCAACACAAATCATTCTCTAAGTATTTCCTGCTGCAAGATCAGATCTTCAAAGAGCAACAACAATTTGAGGAACTCAATCTCTCAGATTAATCAGCTACAGGAAGATCAGTACATTCAAGAGAAAGCTCCAGCCATCTACTGTCAAACATTTTCAATCAGACAGAGGAGCTTTACAACATCATTCCACTAGAGTCTTCTCTCAGAATATTGACAGAGAAGATCATCTAAACCCCATTCTATCACATCTTGTACAGGGTTATAACTCCCTTCAAAAGTTAACCCATTGGTGACAGGTCACCTGAACAAAAACCTGTAGTTGGGTTAGAGCACCTGATCAAAAGCTCATTTGGTGTATGGACACATGATCAAAAACCCCTTGGTGATAGGGCACCTGATAAAAAACCTAGTGGAATCCTACCAAGTGTGGTAGAAGAGTAGACGTACCCAGGTTTATTGAAGAACTACTATAAAAATCCTTGTGTCCTATGTGTTGTGATTTTTTGTGTATTGTGCTGTGTGCTGTGTTTCTTTATTTTGTTTTATAAATCACTCTGTAATACGCATATAAGTAACACTATTTTAATTCCGCTATAAAATTAAGTGAAAAAGTTTTTAATACTCTATTCACCCCCCATCTAGAGTAAATCTAAGATCTAACCTCACTTTCAATTGGTATCAGAGCATATCAATTGACTTTCACAAAAACTTTTTCGCCGGCAGATTTTGTCCTTCTTTTTAATTCAAGACTTAGGCTTTTTCCGGGCAAATTAAAAACCTGATGGTCCGGACCCTTCATAGTAAATGAAGTTTGGCCATACGGGACCGTGCTTACAGAGCACCCGGAAAAAGGCTCTTTTAAGGTCAACATACAGCATTTAAAATTATACCACCCCGGTGACCCAGCGTCCGGAAAAATAGAGACAATTCACTTACCAAATATTTAAGAAAACGCCACTTAGTCAAGCTACGCGATGGTAAACAAAGAGCTTTTGGGAGGCACCCCAACGTTATCCTTTTTATTTTGTTATTTCTTTTCTTGTTTGTTGTTCACTTTAATTCTGCAGGTGTTTGTCCGGAAACCCCGTCTACCAACCTAGGAAGCCCTCTTCACCCTTTAGTCATTTAGTTTTATCTTCTTTATTGTCATTTTAGTTTTTTTTTATCTTTATACTTAGTTTTAAATATTGGGGACAATGTTTAATTTTAAGTATGGGGGTTTAGCATAACATTTTTTTTGGAATTTTTATTTCTGAAAAAAAAATATATATTTAATTTAATAAAAATCAAATTTCTTGGAAAGGATGCTTTTGGCTTGAATTCCCATCACAGCCTCTAGTACCTTGCGAGCCCTTCACCGGGTTGACCTTGGGAAGTCCAAGAACTAAAAAAAATATTAGGAATGTTCTGTTTGTTTAGTTTATCAAAACGTCTTAGCTTGCTAAATTGCAAGTCTAAAGTAGACTTATTTTTCATATGGACTAAGAATTTTTTGTGCAAAAATTGTTTTTCTTGAAACTTTTGAGTAAAATTGTTGACTCATGTAGTGCTCCTAGTCATATGCATGTATTTGAGTAGTGTTGTTGTAAAATTAAATTCTTGGCATAGATCTAAAATTATGTTTTATTAATTTGCGTAGTAATAATTTATTTCACTTTTAATTCGAATCCGGTCTTATCCAAAAGTAGTTTAGATGAGTGTGTAGAAGATTGTTAGAAAGCTGTTACTCTAATCGAACAGAAGGGTGTCCTTTCTCGATGTCTAGAACTTGCCCCAAGCTACTTTCGAAACATGTGCACTTTAGTCAAATTAACCTTACAGAAATGATTTAGGCCTTTCTTTGGATAGTTTGAGCCTTTGCACCCAACCTCGATTTACTACCATTGTTCACACAAATTTGAGCCTTGCACCTTTATTTGAACCACCCTCACCAGTTCGTCACCAAAACTAAAAAGCCCAAACCCAAATGAACACTTGAAATTTTGAGCTAAATTATTGGAAAAAAAATTTGGGTATTATTTTAAGAAGAAAAATAATTCATAGTGATATGAGGCCTAAGTATGCTTATACATACTTAGAATGATCCCAACTATGAAGAAAAAATATATGGGTGTCAATTCAAAAGAAATATATTTATATCAAAAAGCAAAAATCTCATAATGATATGCGGCCTAGGTATGCACATGCATACTTAGAATGATCCCAATTATGAAGAATCGTGATATAAATGAAGGAGAATGAGAGTGTTTCCCTTAGCAAAATATGAGTATGGGGGGTAAAGCTTCTCTATGTTGTGGTAGTCATTGCTTTCTTTTAGCTCAAAACTTTTCGTTTAAGTGGAGTACGCCTTCATATTTATCATAATTTACCTCGCCCTTAAACCCAAGCCTTAAATTGCATCTTATTTAAGTCCTAAAGATCCATAATGTTGATTTAGTATGGAGTACAGTGGAGAAAGTGCAAACGGGCGAGCCTATGGCCGTCGACATTGATGGATTTCCTTGGAGGCCACCCCAAGCGTCAACTTCTAGTAATTTAAATCTCAGCAATCACGCTATTTTCTCCCTTTACATAACTTTTTGATTGACCGTCGACTCATTTTAAAAGTGATAATAAATAATTATAACACCTTTTGAATTATTTCATAAATTAGAATTTATGCCAAGAACGTCTTTTTACTAAAATATCTACGCATGCCGGCATAATACTTCGCATTTTACTCTCTAGTTTTCATGATTCGTTCTAGCATTAGTTTTTCCTACCCTTATGAAGAATGGTTTGCTCGGGACGAGCAACGAGCAAGTATGGGGGTGTTTGATGAGTAATTTATTTACTCATCTTTTAGTATAGGTTTATTATAATTTTAATATGAAATTATGTTAATTATATGAATTATATCATATAAATCTTCCCCTTTTTGATTTCATAAGCTAACTTAAGTTTATTTTTTGTTTTCTGGATTTCTGGGCATTTTGAGCAAAAAGTACATTTGCACGCCCCAGGTCACGGGCGTGACCAAGGGCGTGTAACCCAAAATTTTCAGCTATAAAAAGGCAGCTCCTTCAGATGATCAAGGACGAAATTTTGGAGTTCTAGCTTATTTTTTTTGTACTGTTTTCTTACTCTTGTACTTCTTTCCCTTCATGTACTTCATTTCAAAAGCTTGTAACCTTCAATTTCTAGTTGTAACTTCATATGCAAATCAATAAAATAGTTCTTTTTCTCTTATTCTACTCTTCTTTTTTATCATGCACTTCTTTATTTTCATCGATTCTTCCATCTCTATGAGTAGCTAAATTTCTATTAGAACTTGAGTGAGATGATCCAAGGAAAATATAATTCATGATTTAATTTTTAGTTTCTCTTTCTCTTCCTTAGAATACTTAAGATTTATCCTTGAACTTTATTGGATTGAGATTATATTGTCGATATATAATTCTCATTCTTGTTTTCGTAGTCTAATAACCAAGAGGTTTTGATTTCGAATCGATCACTTCAAGGATAAAGAGAGTTGAATGCACTCCTCGAGAGAGGATGACATAATTATCTACGATAAAGCGGGTTTTAGGGATTTTGATTCTAGAGCGAAAGTTCGATTGATCAACCTAAACTCAGTTGAGCGTATCCTCGAGAGATGTACGTTCATAATTCGGGAACCTCCACGGTCAAGTCAGTTCTTAAGAGAATTAGAAATTTTATTTATTATATTTATTTTCCAAGGTGATTCAAAGTTGAGTACTAGTCTTCTAACTCATAGTTTGTTTTAAAACAAGCTTTTTCTCTTTCTTGCAAACAACCAACTCAAAGTTTTATTTAATAAGATAATGGAGATTTTTTGAAGTAAGAGTACTCAACCGCCCAGAGTTTAATATGACCTTGGTTTTAAAACCTATACTACATTCGATACGGTACACTTGCCGTTATCATTTGCGGATATAGTTTTGATCATCATCAAACTACACAGAACCAGGGGGAGCCAGCCCCAGACATTCAAAGGAATTTGGATGTGGAAATGGAAGCTGTAAGTACAGCAGCTGCTCAAGAAGCTGGCAAGAATGCTGATGATCAGGGGGAGCTGACAAAAGAGAAATAGGATGCTGGAGCAGCTGATGATGATGAGCCTTTTAAAGTAGCAAAAAGAAAAATTCCAAAGGTGTTCACAAGGAAGAGAAGGACTCCTGAGAAGAACTCTTAATTAAGAGATATTATGTGATTAATTCTTATAAAGACAAGTATATATACTGGGAAGAACAGTGTGATACAATTTTTATTGCCTGACAACTGAATGGAAATATTCATAATGTTTAGTCTGCATTATTTTATATGAAATGTATTGTTGGTTATAAAAAAAGTGTATAAAATCACTTAGAACAAAATGTAAAATTTGTTAAGATAAATAGGGGGAGATTGTTGGGAAAAACCCTTGATTTAACTTAACAAATTAATTAAAAGTGATTTTATTCACTAGGATTTAGTTTACCCATTGTATAGCGAGGGTAACTTGGTCTCTAGATGTCTTAGGATGACACACTCAACCTAGAGTGTCAAGACCAGTTAATGGGCTGCAAATTTGGGCAAAGTTAATAATTGCGTCGATTGGAATTCGACGCAACATCGAGTTCATGTCGACGTACTCCGACTAGAAGTCTAAGTGGCTCAACTCTACTGTCGAAGTAACACTAGTCGACGTTACGTTGAATAGATATCGATGCAGAGACCAGAGACTTATCGAAGGAACTTTAGAATTCGACGCAGCTTCTACTTCAAACTCGACGCAGAAGGGAATATATGTCAAAGCCATCTAACATCGACGCAACGTCGACTTCATCTCGACGCAGTTAATGGAAGTCAGAGTGGATGCTTTTCAACTCGACGGATGCGTCGATAAGGAATCGACGCAATGACAACTAGCCGAGTTCAGTCAAAGCACAGAAGAAATCGAAGCAGCTCTTAGATGAACTCGAAGCAGCGCCGATAAGAGAAGAAGTTAATTCGACGCTATGTCGAATACAGTCTGTGATAGTTCAATCTTTACTGTTGTCTTTCTGTGGCTTCTATCATGGCCCACATCTCTCAGACCGTTCTCCAACGGTCTAATAATTTCCTGAAGTAGAAGGAAACATTAAAGAAGGAGAAAAAGGTTTTCTTGGAAGTATACACCTTCTGGTTGGACGGGTCGAGAAGTAATTAAGGAAGGAAAGAGAATGTATATCAAATATACCTTTTCAGGTCTTACCTAACAAGGAAACAAATTCAAAATAGAGCTAGACATGGTATATAAGGATAGAGAAGGAAGTGAAGAGCAAGGCATTAATCACAATCAGCCGTCTCTTCTCAAATTAGGGTTCCCTATCTTCTTCTTCCTCTCTCTCAGGAACCCTAATACAGAGTTGTGAAAGAATAGAAGACTCTGGTGTTCTTCATCTGATAAAACAAAGAATCTGAACAGCTGCTCTCCATCACCATCTTTTGGCAGCCAGATCTCAATCAACAGAGGAAGAAAGAATCTAACAATACAAAGCTCCTGCAATCTATCACCATCAAAAGCAAGGGCTAATTAAGTGCAGATTCTTTGGAATAACTAAGAGGCTGAATTTCATACAGCCTTCACAAGAATTCTGAGAATAGAATTCCTTTAACCTTCCTTCTTCTCTTCTCTTTCTATTTCCTATAAAAGAGTTTTATTAATCCCTCTTCCATGGATACAGTGGTTCAAGATCTCCTTATCAAAAGATCTGGTGGTTCATGATCTCCTTATCAAAAGATCATTGGTTCTAAGAGTCTCCTGATCAAAAGACTCAGGCACATATGTGCATTCCTACCAGGTGGTAGAAGACAGGACTACCCACATTTTGGGGAACCTCTATAAAACTCATTGTATCTGTGTTGTGATTTTTTGTGCTGTCTAGTCTTTTATTCTGCACTTTATTTCCTGAATTTTTATTCTGCCTGGATTGTTAAGCATAACTTCTTAGAGTAATATATTGCCAAGCACAGTTAGGATAGAAATATTTTAAAAACTCTATTCACCCTGTAACATCCCAACTTTGAAAAGGGGTCTAGTCAGTTCAGTTGAACCCTTGCAGGAACCTAGGCCGGGTCATCAGGCAATCACGACCCGACCTTCACCACATAGTGGTGGTTATTTAAAGAAATAACTGTTTTGGGTAGCATTGTGCTTCGCCACAATGTCAAAGTTGTTTATTGAGCATACGTGCTCCGAATCGACTTCTGTCAGTTGCGTTAGACTCGTATGGTCGATATGAGTGCAACGGAATTCGTTTCGTTCCAATCCGAGGTCATTTGGTGAAATTGACCATTTTGAGTACCGTAGCGCGTCACGACGACGCAGTTTTAGAATATTGAGCATACGTTCTCTGAATCGACTTCAGTCAGTTGCGTTAGACTCGTATGGTCGATACGAGTGCAACGGAATTCATTTCGTTCCAGTCCGAGGCCATTTGGAGAAAGTGACCGTTTTGAGTACAGTAGCGCGTCACGACGACGCAGTTTTAGAGTATTGAGCACACGAGCTCAGAATTGATCCCAGTTACTCGCATCAGAATGGTATAATCAATATGAGCGCAACACAATTCGTTCCGTTCAAATTCGATGAGATTTGCGAAAGGTGGCCGAAATAATCTATTTTGAGTTGCATACTGGTTTGAGTGAGTAATTATGAATAACGGACTCGGAATCAACTTCAAATGCTTTCATTAACTTTGTATGGCGGACACAAACACAAAGGCACACCCCGTGCATTCTTCCCATGCTTATTTTGGGAGTTATGATTATATATAAGTTATATATATATGAATATATGTTATATATATGAATATATGTTATATATATATATAATATTCTGCTACCAAAGATGGGAAAACCAGCCGGTATATGGGAGGCAAAAATCTGGGCTGAAAACCATGGGCGGAAACCGTGGGCGGGAGAAGAAGCTCACCGGGGGCAGCCGATCTCGCTCTTGGACGGAGTTTGGGGGAAGATCCATCGGTAAGGAGACTCTCCAAGGGAGGTGAGCCACACCTCCACCATCGCTGGAAGCATCGGATTGGTTCCTCATGGCTTTAAAATAGGGGGCAAGGTTCTCTCTTCAAGGTACCCTCCTCTCTCCCTCCTCAACTCCTCCCTCAAGTTTTTCATGGCAATGGCTCCTTTTCTCTCACACACCTCTTCCTCCTCTTGCTCCTAGGAGCTCTGTCAAAACAGGGGTAGCAACTTCACCTTCTCCTCAGATTTGGGTAACTTCTAACTTAGCCTTGAGTTTATAAAGTGGCTAAAGTATAGGGGCATCTACTTTGACAGGAAAGTTAATTAGTGAGGGGCCTTGAGATTGGAAAATCTCTAAACATAAATTCATTTCCTGTTCTAC
Organism: Dactylorhiza incarnata; assembly: GCA_033032865.1. Classification (NCBI taxonomy): domain Eukaryota; kingdom Viridiplantae; phylum Streptophyta; class Magnoliopsida; order Asparagales; family Orchidaceae; genus Dactylorhiza; species Dactylorhiza incarnata. The sequence continues at coordinate 7,772,487 of JAWHQI010000009.1, read as the reverse complement.
TTTGGAGAGAAGAATCAGGCCCAAAATTGGGAAGGAGGAGTTTCTAGAAATTAAAATCTCATATCCCTCTCTTGTTATGATGATGAGATTGTGGGTGCAGATCGCATTTAATCGCTGATGTCGACGACGACAAAGCCATGGCTGGTTCATTTCAATTTGGGTGGGGATACCACTCTCAATTTTATTTCCCTCTCTCCCTTTCTATCTCTTGTTCACAGCAAATCGAGAAAGAAATTGGGTGAGGCGGCAATCTAGAAAGGAAATATATAATCCTCTCCCTCTCTCTTCTCTGGCTCGGTTTCTACCCTCTCATGGAGTCTCATCTCCTCATTAGTAACTTAATCAGTTGAAATTATAATGAGACTCATGGCTCTTGGGAGTAGGTTTCGGCAGCCCATGAGAAGACCCCAAACACTCCAAATGGTAATAAGTATATTTGTTTTTATTAACAAGAATGGGAGATGATAACTCATCTTGGAGATGAGAGCATTCTAGGAACAACTTAGGTTCACTTAATCAATTTAAGATTTATTACTAGTTCACTCATTCCAAATTTTCAATAGAATGAGATCTGAAGCTTTTACTATGGCAAGAAGGTTAACTCTCTCTCTCTCTCTCTCTCTCTCCCTCCATTACAATCTTCACCATGCTTTGACTAAGCTTAATTTGTTTGGGACTGGATGGACTGTCCAATCTTTCATTAGTTTGGTATTTTAATTCATAGCAGATGAAGTCAGTTGGGTTGAGCCAGTGGATGCTAGAAGCTTTGGATGGATGTCTCCTAATATAAATTGCATTTCACTATTTATACTTCTGTAGGGGGGAGCTCACGGCAAGGTATGGCAGCTTCACTCTCTTCCTCCTCCGGAAATGGTAATCTTTAAGTCTTTCTCTCTTTCTCTATATGGCAAGATGGTTAACTCACTCTCCCCCTCTCCCTCTCTTCCATTCACATTTTCTGCGTGGAGAACTTGAAATGAGGAAGTTGAAATGAAATTTAGGAATTTGGATTGTTGTACACCTTGGATGGCCTAGCTCCGGCCACCTGTACAACACCTCTAAACTCTTATGCTTCCCTGGCATGATACTCTCTAACCCAACTTCATTTTGTTAAAAAAAAATTGATTATATTTTGGGTGTCCAGTATGGTTTTCTTTTTCTCCTACTGAGTTGGAAGGAGGTGGTTGGCATAAACCTGTTCAGTGATAATGGGAAGCATAGTTTTATCCTTGCTGCCATACATGTGCTGTTATATGTGTGGATTTAGATAAATCTGGGGGTTTTGTTTTACCCCTGCTGCCATGCTTGTGCTTGGGCTAGACTTACAAATTCATTGGGGTTTGTTTCTCTCTATCCTTGCCGCCATATTCCTTCTGCTGTACATGTGAAATTTGCTAAACTCATTGATTGTTTTTGGGGCTTCCTATTCCTGCTGCTATATCATCTCCTTGGGTTGGACTTAATTCACTTTTGCTGCTATAGACCCCCTTGTTCGACCCCCTGCTGCTATGGGAATTCTAGTTAACCTTGCCGTTATTTTTGAAATCGGGTCGGATAAACGTTGGTTTGCTATGGGGGCTGCTTTACAAATTATATGGGGGCTTCATTTAGTTCTACCTGAATCTATAATGGGTTGCTGCTGTTTTAAAACCTGCTGTTTTAATTACTTGGGGCTTCTTCCTATATATCTCCAATTGGGGCTGCTATTTTGTATTTTATTTGGGGTGCTGTTATGCATTTAAAATTCCAGTTGGGTTTGTCTTAGCTAAATTTCAGGGGAGCTATATGCTATAAAATCTCAGGGGAGCTGCTATATATAAATCTAATCCCGATTTGTTATTTGGGGGCTGATTCTTATCATTGTTCATGAGGGGCTGTCTCTTTCCTTGCTGAAATGGGGGTGCTGCCTCTTTTGTTGTTGATTTGGGGCTGCCTCTTTTGTTGTTGGTTTGGGGGCTGCTCCTTGTTGAGTTGGACTGCAGGTATGTTGATTTGGGCTGCTCTTTACCATTTCTCCTGGGGCTGTTTTGCCTTGGGGCTGCTCTTACCCTTGTTAGCTGAGGCTGTTTGCATTGGGTGTTGCTGTTATAAAAACCTCCTGCAGTGTTTCCTGTTAATTATGGGCTGATTTCATGTTGTTTTTATTCGGGGCTACTCTTTGTCTTCTTTTCTGAAGGACTGTGGTTGTTGGTCTATCCTTCTAGGAATCTCATTATTTGAGATGTCCTTTGCTTATGTTTTATGGGGAAATCGGGCTGGTTTATCCTTCCAGTAGGATGGCTGTTGATTTACTCTTCCAGGAGCTTCACTATTAGAGGTTGAGTCGGTTATACATAAAAGTGGCGTTTTGAATGAGGTAACGAATTCGTGAGAGAATGGAATGACTATGGGAGTTGACCACCCATGGTCTACTATGATATACACCTCGTCTATCTTCATCTTATTCAGGTTTTCTCTCTTACTCTTCGATGCTACTTCATGTACCAAGGAAGGAAATAAAAGTTCACGAGTATTTTGGGCTTGATCGCCAAACACCCAAGTGATTGGCGAAAGTCTACATGAATCCAGTTGTGCCTTATGTGGGCAGCTTGGGTTTGATTGCCAGCCAGATTAAAATAGTGGTATCCTCTCGGTTGAAGATACGGTAAGCTTATAAAGAGTTTATCTTCTCCCCTTCTACTGAGTTCTCGGGTGGATATATTGCTGATTTTAAAGAGTGTCTCTTTTCTTCTCTAATGAAATGTTGCCTTCGAGAAATAATTCTTACGGGAATGAAATGTTGCCTTCGAGAAATAATTCCTACGGGAATGAAATGTTGCCTTCGAGAAATAATTCCTACGGGAATGAAATGTTGCCTTCGAGAAATAATTCCTACGGGAATGAAATGTTGCCTTCGAGAAATAATTCCTACGGGAATGAAATGTTGCCTTCGAGAATTATTTTCTACGGGAATGAAATGTTGCCTTCGAGAAATAATTCCTACGAGAATGAAATGTTGCCTTCGAGAAATAATTCCTACGAGAACTAATTGACGCCTTCGAGAAATATGACAAGGGATAAAATCGGATGGCCTATGAGTTTTACTCTAAGGCAACCCGCAAGACGGACGGTCTAGGAGGGCAACCCGTGCGAAACAAATAGAACTACGTGGTTCTGAGGCCGTATGCAGGATAATACGGAGTACGTAGGCGGTGGTCGCGGGAAGACTGCCTCGGCCCAATAAGAGTTCCAGATATCCCCTCCCTTATAAATGTTATATTATGTTTGTTTGTTAGTAAGGGTTGGATTCTCTTCGTGGTTCTAATAACTTGTCTTTAGCACAAGTGACAGGTGCAGATGAGGGACAACACTCATGGGTGGAGGAGGCCACAGAGCAGGCTACTTCAGGTATACGTTATTAAGTCGCATCTCCCTTTTTGTTGTGCCCTATCTCAGGGTATATATATAATGGCAATGAAGCCTTGATGGATAGGATTTATTGCGGCGGCGAAATCGATATTACTCATACAAGTTTTGAAATTGTGGTTTCTGTGATATTTAATCTTCCGCTATAAACCATGTCTTCCGCTAAGGGTAACAAAGCGCACTTTTTTTTAACGTCTTCCGCTAAAATACTGCTTCCTTACTCTGTTGGTGTGTAGTGACTTTCGCTTAACACCACCCCTAGGCGTGACATCGGAGTGTTCAAGGAAAAGGTTGGATAAGCTAGTGCCTTCACCCTTTGGGGTCGCTTCGGCGTCGTGCTAAAGGGTGGTGTGCGATAAGATCCCCCGGTCGGACCGCCGATTTGGGAGGGGGGGTCTTACAAATGGATCAGAGCGCAATTGATCTTGTCGACCTATTCGTGATCACAGAAACACCTATTGCTCCGCTAATCGCTGTAGCGTGGTTCGGGACGAACCACTGCAGCGGAAGCGGTGGTGGACCTAAAAGGTAAAAGTTGGCAACAAACTTGGCATATATATGAACATTTTCACTCGAACTTATCAAATTCAGTTTTAGTCATGCAAAATGTTTTTTTATGACTCAGATCGACACTTAAATGTCTTTTACTACATCTGATCTCGAACAATCATCTATTTTATTCCCATAAAACACTCTCTGTAAACCCTACAAATGATCATTTCAAATTTTGAACTCTGGGTTTAAGCCTCTTTGTTTTATTGGGAGTAGATGCTCATTTTGAAAATTCCATTCGAGGTGATCTAATCAAATGGAATTTTGTGTACAATGTAAGAACTTCATTACTAATTTCTAATCCCAGGTTTAAGCCTCTTTGTTTTATTGGGATTAAAATTCCCGCTTTCAAAATTTCATTTAAGGTAAGCTAACTAAATGAAATTTTGCGTGTATATGGAAAATTGCTCTAACGATTGCAAATATGAAGTATGCTTTGACTTGATCGATTTGACGATCTGTTGAAAATAAAGTCATGCAATCGTAAAAGAACTATGATAAAATGTTAGTCTTTTCAATAACGTTAACATTTCAGGAAATGATTACTGAGGCGACGTGCTGGATTGAAGTAAATTTGTGGCAAATCTATAAAAGCTTGTATACAAACCATCTTAAAAGTACATTGTTAGCATTCGCGGGACTTGCGATGTTTGCATACTCAGCCAGCCGGGAAGCCTCGTTAAAAAGAGTAAGCCACTGAGGACCCGAAGGTGATGGTTACCTATTTTATTGTTTGCTTGCATTGGGAAAAGTGGCGGGTCGGTCATGCCCGTAGACCATACGTACCGGTGCGGGAAGGTTGACGACTCTAGGCGACAGGGAGGTGTGCACCCCGGGAGCTCGGTTGTATCTTATATGCCCCGCTGGGTCCCTCCGCTGGTTGGCCAAATTCAGTTATTGCCGAATGTCTCCTACGTCCGAGGGTACACGGGGTTGTATGTTGGGGCCTGGGTAGTGCGGTACATCCACACCCAGAAGTGGCAGGACCGGCAACTGTCACCGACGGCCACATCGGTGAGGCCCGCGGGATTCGCTACCCTGCTGGAAGAAAAGCGGTCAAAATATGGCAACATCAGGTGCAAACTGGTAAAATAATTGTATGTGATTACAGTGGCGGGTCGGTCATGCCCGTAGACCGTACACATTGGTGCGGGAGGGTTGACGACTCTAGGCGACAAGGAGATGTGCACCCCGGGAGCTCGATTGTATCTTATATACCCCGCTGGGTCCCTCCGCTGGTTGGCCAAATTCAGTGATTACCGGACGTCTCCTACGTCCGAGAGTACACGTAGTTGTACGTTGGGGCCTGGGTAGTGCGGTACGTCCACACCGAGAAGTGGCAGGACCGGCCACTATCACCGACGGCCACATCGGTGAGGCCCGCGGGGGTCGCTACCCTGCTGGAAGAAAAGCGGTCAGACTATGTCGATGAAGGGATATGTGATTGAGTCGTGAGTACTCATTATGCATGGCTTGCATATGCATCATTTGCATCAAAACATACATATCCGCATACACCATAAACATATAACCTTCGTATGGAAGTTGGATATATGTTCATGGATTTTTCACTACTTACTTACATTACGTTTATCTGCTTCACTAACATATAACCTTCGTATGAGGGGTGGTTATATGTTTATGAATTTACACTGCCGACTTGCACTTCTCTGACGGGTGATTTCTTTTGTTATGTGATTGCCCTAAAAATAAAAGATTATTTATAGGGAGACCTCCAACGGCTCGGGCGACAAACAAGGAGAGATCAACCACGTGTACTGTACATGGCGGCCAACCCTAAATTTCAAAAACGAAACATAAATTTGAAATCCGTCTGTCCGTCATTCGTCGAGACTTTACGTGAACATTCGACGAATTGACTTAGCCATTGAAAATACTGATCAAAGCTTAAAAACTGTCTTCTATTTTCATTCATCGGAATTCGTCGGGAGTTCTCGAGAACATTCGACGAATTGACTTAGCCATTGAAAATACTAATCAAAGCTTGAAAACTGTCTTTTGTTTTCATTCGTCGGAATTCGTCGGGAGTTCTCGAGAACATTCGACGAATTGACTTAGCCATTGAAAATACAGATCAAAGCTTGAAACTGTCTTCTGTTTTCATTCGTCGGAATTCGTCGGGAGTTCTCGAGAACATTCGACGAATTGACTTAGCTACTCAAAAGCTTGTAACCTTCAATTTCTAGTTGTAACTTCATATGCAAATCAATAAAATAGTTCTTTTTCTCTTATTCTACTCTTCTTTTTTATCATGCACTTCTTTATTTTCATCGATTCTTCCATCTCTATGAGTAGCTAAATTTCTATTAGAATTCGAGTGAGATGATCCAAGGAAAATATAATTCATGATTTAATTTTTAGTTTCTCTTTCTCTTCCTTAGAATACTTAAGATTTATCCTTGAACTTTATTGGATTGAGATTATATTGTCGATATATAATTCTCATTCTTGTTTTCGTAGTCTAATAACCGAGAGGTTTTGATTTCGAATCGATCACTTCAAGGATAAAGAGAGTTGAATGCACTCCTCGAGAGAGGATGACATAATTATCTACGATAAAGCGGGTTTTAGGGATTTTGATTCTAGAGCGAAAATTCGATTGATCAACCTAAACTCAGTTGAGCGTATCCTCGAGAGATGTACGTTCATAATTCGGGAACCTCCACTGTCAAGTCAGTTCTTAAGAGAATTAGAAGTTTTATTTATTATATTTATTTTCCAAGGTGATTCAAAGTTGAGTACTAGTCTTCTAACTCATAGTTTGTTTTTAAACAAGCTATTTCTCTTTCTTGCAAACAACCAACTCAAAGTTTTATTTAATAAGATAATGGAGATTTTTCGAAGTAAGAGTACTCAACCTCCCCGAGTCTAATACGACCGTGGTTTTAAAACCTATACTACATTCGATACGGTACACTTGCCATTATCATTTGCGGATATAGTTTTGATCATCATCAAACTACACAGAACTAGGGGGAGCCAGCACCAGACATTCAAAGGAATTTGGATGTGGAAATGGAAGCTGTAAGTACAGCAGCTGCTCAAGAAGCTGGCAAGAATGCTGATGATCAGGGGGGAGCTAACAAAAGAGAAATAAGATGCTGGAGCAGCTGATGATGATGAGCCTTTTAAAGTAGCTAAAAGAAAAATTCCAAAGGTGTTCACAAGGAAGAGAAGGACTCCTGAGAAGAACTCTTAATTAAGAGGTATTATGTGATTAATTCTTATAAAGATAAGTATATATACTGGGAAGAACAGTGTGATACAATTTTTATTGCCTGACAACTGAATGGAAATATTCATAATGTTTAGTCTGCATTATTTTATATGAAATGTATTGTTGGTTATAAAAAAATTGTATAAAATCACTTAGAACAAAATGTAAAATTTGTTAAGATAAATAGGGGGAGATTGTTGGGAAAAACCCTTGATTTAACTTAACAAATTAATTAAAAGTGATTTTATTCACTAGGATTTAGTTTACCCATTGTATAGTGAGGGTAACTTGGTCTCTAGATGTCTTAGGATGTCACACTCAACCTAGAGTGTCAAGACCAGTTAAAGGGCTGCAAATTTGGGCAAAGTTAATAATTGCGTCGATTGGAATTCGACGCAACATCGAGTTCATGTCGACGCTACTCCGACTAGAAGTCTAAGTGGCTCAACTCTACTGTCGAAGTAACACTAGTCGATGTTACGTTGAATAGATATCGATGCAGAGACCAGAGACTTATCGAAGGAACTTTAGAAGTCGACGCAGCTTCTACTTCAAACTCGACGCAGAAGGGAATACATGTCAAAGCCATCTAACATCGACGCAACGTCGACTTCATCTCGACGCAGTTAATGGAAGTCAGAGTGGATGTTATTCAACTTGACGGATGCGTCGATAAGGAATCGACGCAATGACAACTAGCCGAGTTCAGTCAAAGCACAGAAGAAATCGAAGCAGCTCTTAGATGAACTCGAAGCAGCGTCGATAAGAGAAGAAGTTAATTCGATGCTACGTCGAATACAGTCTGTGATAGTTCAATCTTTACTGTTGTCTTTCTGTGGCTTCTATCATGGCCCACATCTCTCAGACCGTTCTCCAATGGTCTAATAAATTTTGAAGTAGAAGGAAACATTAAAGAAGGAGAAAAAAGTTTTCTTGGAAGTATACACCTTCTGGTTGGACGGGTCGAGAACTAATTAAGGAAGGAAAGAGAATGTATATCAAATATACCTTTTCAGGTCTTACCTAACAAGGAATCAAATTCAAAATAGAGCTAGACATGGTATATAAGGATAGAGAAGGAAGTGAAGAGCAAGGCATTAATCACAATCAGCCGTCTCTTCTCAAATTAGGGTTCCCTATCTTCTTCTCCCTCTCTCTCAGGAACCCTAATACAGAGTTGTGAAAGAATAGAAGACTCTGGTATTCTTCATCTGATAAAACAAAGAATCTGAACAGCTGCTCTCCATCACCATCTTTTGGCAGCCAGATCTCAATCAACAGAGGAAGAAAGAATCTAACAATACAAAGCTCCTGCAATCTATCACCATCAAAAGCAAGGGCTAATTAAGTGCAGATTCTTTGGAATAACTAAGAGGCTGAATTTCATACAGCCTTCACAAGAATTCTGAGAATAGAATTCCTTTAACCTTCCTTCTTCTCTTCTCTTTCTATTTCCTGTAAAAGAGTTTTATTAATCCCTCTTCAATGGATACAGTGGTTCAAGATCTCCTTATCAAAAGATCTGGTGGTTCATGATTTCCTTATCAAAAGATCATTGGTTCTAAGAGTCTCCTGATCAAAAGACTCAGGCACATATGTGCATTCCTACCAGGTGGTAGAAGAGAGGACTACCCACATTTTGGGGAACCTCTATAAAATTCATTGTGTCTGTGTTGTGATTTTCTATGCTGTCTAGTCTTTTATTCTGCACTTTATTTCCTGCATTTTTATTCTGCCTGGATTGTTAAGCATAACTTCTTAGAGTAATATATTTCCAAGCACAGTTAGGATAGAAATATTTTAAAAACTCTTTTCACCCCCCCCCCTCTAGAGGAATCTCAGAGGCACACTGTGCACTTTAATCAATAGACAAGACTGATAAACGTGAAGTGTGTGCTTAGACTAAGATCACAAGGAAACCTTTTTATGCGGTTACTAGGAGCCCAACGCCTCTAGAGCTTTTACAATCTGACATCTGTGACTTTAAAAGTTTTGTCACTAGAGGAGGAAGGAAGTATATGATCACATTTATAGTTGATTGTTCTAGATTTTTCCACATTTATCTCCTTAAAACTAAAGATGAAGCGTTTGTAAATTCTGTATTTTCAAAACCAGGGTAGAAAACCAACTTGACATGAAATCAATAGGTTTAGAAGTGACAAAGGAGGAGAATATATGTCGAGTGAGTTCAAGTGCTTCCTTGCCCAACATGGAATCATAGCAGAAACCACTGCTTCTTACTCGCCCCAATCTAATGACATAGCTGAGCGTAAAAATCGAACGTTAGCAGAAATGTTAAACTCTATGCTCTTGACTGTAGGCGTGCCTTCTGCTTATTGGGGAGAAGCAGTCTTGACTGCCAACGACATTTTGAATAAAATTCCTCATGCTAAGTTAGAGGTGACACCCTATGATCTTTGGTTTGAGAGACCCCCAAACCTCACTAGACTTAAGACCTGGGGCTGTATAGCCTACGTCAGGGTCCCAGACCCTAGACGGTCTAAGATTGGACCTAGGACCAATACATGTGTCTACCTGGGTTTTGCTGAAGATAGTGTTGCAGATAGATTCTTACATATTTCTAATAATGTCATTATAGAAACTAGGCATGCGGTATTCTTTGAAGATACATTTCTTAAAGATAAGAACCCGTCACTCCCAGGTATGCAAGAAACTGAGGAAGATCCTGAATCAGTACCGAGCACCTGTTATTCAGTTCCAGTAGATAATAGTGGCCTAGAGTCTAGAAAAAAAAATTCTATGAGAGAGAGAACTCCCAGAACATTCGGTAATGATTTTGTCACTTACCACGTTGAGGTAGGTCCATCCACCTATAAGGAAGCGATGAGATCAATGGACTCACCTCTCTAGAAAGAAGCTATTGATGAAGAGATGAACTCTCTACTTCAAAACAACACCTAGACGTTGGTTGATAAGCCAAATGGGACTAAAACTATATGGTGTAAGTGGGTTCTGAAAAGGAAATTAAATCCTGATGGTAGCATAGCTAAGTATAAAGCACACCTGGTGTTTAAAGGTTTCACACAAGTAAGCGGAGTAGATTATTTTGATGTCCATTCACCCGTGTGTCACCTAACAACCATTCAGATCCTCCTTGTTATTGCATTTATTGAGAAATTTGTTGTTCATCAAATGGATGTTAAGACTGCATTCTTGAACAAAGATCTGACCGAAGAAATCTACATGAATCGATCTGAAGGTTTAATTATAGAAGGTAACGAAACCAAGGTCTGTAAGTTACTTAAATCTCTATACTAACTAAAACAAGCACTGAAATTATGGCATGAGAAGTTTGACTATAGTGTAAAGAACATGGGATTCATGTCGAGTCTCTCAGATAAATGTCTTTACATACGTCATAGATCAAATAAAGTCACTATAATATGCTTGTATGTCGATGATATGCTCATTCTAGGCACTGATCAATCCGAAGTGGATGACGTCAAGTCAGGCCTAATAAAAGAATTTAGCATTAAACACCTATGTGTAGCTGAAACTAAACTAGGCATGCAGGTGAGCTTTGGGAGAAATGATATCTCCTAAGTCAAAGTCATAACATAAAGTCCATATTGGATATGTGGGGATACATTGAAAGTAAAGCATTAGAGATACCTTATGACTACAATAACCGGTTAAAGACCAATGAAGGGGCTATGATTAGACAGTTAGATTATTCTAAACTCATTGGGAGTCTCATGTATGCTATGGTCTGCACTAGACCTGACATAGCCTTTACGATCAACATGTTATGCAGATTCTCTAGTAATCCTGGCCAAGACCATTGGAATGACCTAGATAGGCTGATGAGATTCTTAAAGCACACTAAAAAGTAAAGACCATTAGAATGCCCTAGATAGACTGATGAGATACTTAAAGCACACTCAAAAGTATGGCTTATGTTACTCTGGTCATCCTTTAGTTCTTGAAGGATATTCTGATGCATCATGGTGCTCGAAATTAAATGATAGTAAGTCCACTAGTGGGTTTGTATTCACACTAGGAGGAGCAACTATAGCCTGGAAGTCCAAGAGGCAGTCCTGTATTGCTCTCTCTTCTATGAAATACGAACTCTACGCTCTAGCTTCAGCAGGAGAAGAAGCAGAGTGGATAAGAGATTTGGTAATGCACATTTCACTAACGAGCTTGAAACTGAGTTCTATTGCAGTTTACTGTGACAACCAGGCTACTAAAACGATTGCTATGAACATTTTGTTCGATGGCAAAAGAAGCCAACTAAGGATGAAACAAGCCTGATTGACCTCACTCACAAGTCAAAGGATTATGACCCTGATTGATGTGAGATCAAAAGATAATATTACAGACACTTTGACAAAAGGCTTGAATAGAGTTCTCACAATAAAACATCGGGGGAGATGGGATTAAAGTTCATAGAAATATGAAACTTTCCTCCTATGTTTATGTTTTGATAGTAAGAACCTATAGTCGTAGCATTCAAGCATCTAATAACAAACTGAAAACCCCAAAAATTTTTTTGATGAAAACCCAAGATGGTTAGATATCAGTTATTCCACATTTGATAACTAAACATCTTTTTCATTGTAAGTTGATTTGAGAATTATTCAATTGGGAGTAGAAAGTTATTGCAAAGGTTAGTCTAACATTAATGGTCATAACACATTATTCCACATTTGATAATGTTGCAAATAATGGTGTGCCAAATCATTTAATGATGAGGTACATATTGATCATTAATGAGTAAGACAACAACGTGTGATTGTTAAAATCATAACTTGACCGGTCCTAGTTAGACTGGATAGAGATGCTGACAGTGTTACAATGCTACAAGTTTTAAGCTCATTTATGTAGAGCTAATTTACTTTTGACGTTACTGCATATGTTTATGAATTTAGTGAGTCTAACTCATCAAATTCCTTGCAGGCACTGATGGTGATAGAGAAGAGAAAGTAGTTTTTTGACATGGATGCTGATGATCTACTCTTTGAGTAGAATTGTTATATGTTTTGATCCGTTGTCATTATGTTTTTTCAGACTTATTTTTTCATGAGTAGCCCCTTTTGTGGATGTTTAAATTTATTGTTTGAAAACTCCTATTGATGTTTTGTAATGTGCTAACTCTTATGAAAATGTGTTAGGTTGAAAACTCCTTTTTTGTTACTCACTAGTTTCTGCACTACAAAATGTACACCTTATTTGTCACAAATATATGAGGAGATTGTTGATGAATATTTGGACAATTAACGAGTTCGGAGGATTAACCGGTCGTTTCGAGTGCATGGATACCCGATACCCATAGATACTCCTAGGGTTTGCCTAATTAAACCCACCTGGGGGCAATAGGTATTTGATTCCACTTTGATCCACACCCGGATGCTTTGAGCTAATGTAACAGGTTCAACCAAACGAGGGAAAATAAATGTTCAAACAGAGCCTTAGGCTTTGTTTGGCGTGGTGGCAGTCATGAACGCCGTGGTCATGAACTGTTGTTCGTGAACGCCCGACCTTACCAAAAAAAATTCATGCATTTTATGCTCAAAACTAGTTTATTTTCTTTGTAGCGATCATAACCTTTTTCTTGCCAAACATACATTCTATGATAATGAAGTTTTTGATCAAACTCACCAGAGCAAATAAGCCGCACCAAACGAAGCCTTAATCTCCCATGTTTGCTTTATAATAATATAGATAGATCTTATTATATATATGATTATTGAAGAACCCCAGAACCTTGGCACACTGGTTAAGGTGTCGCCATGTGATCTTGAGGTTACGGTTCGAGTTCTGGAAGCAGCCTCTTGCAAAAATGCAGGGTAAGGTTTTCCTACATTTCACCGTTGTGGTGGGACGCTTCCCTGTACCCTCGCTGCTTAGGGATGCTTTGTGCATCGGGTTGTCCTTTTTACCATAGCTATGCCGACCTTCAGTGAAAACTGCCCTGCTCACCCTCCTAACTTCTTTTAATATATACGAGCATCTCCGCACGGGCTTCGCCCATGCTCGATGCTCTCGGGCGGGCTTTGCCTGCTTCCAGGCGGGCTCCACTCGCATGAATCCCATGTTATGCTCATACTTGCTTCTCTCGGGTGCACGTGCTTCGCCCGTGATTGACAGGATTTTCACGCCGCTCGCACCTCCGAGGGAAGTATCACAACATATTTCATCTGTCGCTTGATCACGTATAAGCTCAGTGGGGGTGTGAGTGGCGAGGCATTCCTGTCGATCATTGACGAAGCCCATGTACCCATGAGAAACGAGTACGGTCGTAGCACAGGCTTCATGCGGGCAAAGCCCTCCTAGACATAGGCAATTTAGGCCCCCAAAGTCCATGAAATAATGAGGGTGACCCCATCATTTGCCCCCCAAAGTCCATGAAATCCAGAGCCGGTGCGAGAGAAGTGCGAGGACATTTTTTCAAGTAATGCGGCGCGAAAGGAGGCGAGTAGAGGAATTTGGACAAAGGTACGCGGAGACAAAAGTGGTGTGCGAGAAGTGCGGGCTCGTGCTCATGCGTGGCATGCCCGTATGCGACTAGCTCATGCACGCGGCGCGCATCTACGCATGCTGGGCTTGCTGTTCGTGTGTACGGGGCAGGCGCCCATGCAATGTGCGTGCATGGGGAGGGCTCCCACGCACGTATGCAGGGAAGGGAGCTCGCGTGCTGCATGCGCAGGAAAGGCGCCTGCCCACTGGAAGGATGCAGCTTGCGGGAAAAGCGCCAGCGCGCGCTGCGCCCCCGGGAAGGGCTCCCACGCACTGCGGGTGGGATGTGCACTCGCGTGCTACGCGCGTGCGGGATGGGCACCTGCACGGCATACACGCGCAGGATGGGCACCCACATATGATGGTCACCCACGCGATGCGTGCGCTCGAGATGGGCATCCGCACACGCGTGGGATGGGCACGTGCACAAAGCGCATGCGGGATGGTCACATGCGCGCTTTGCCATTGCTGAGTGCATGCTCACACACTGTGCACATGTGGGATAGTCGTGCTGCTCGAGTGCGGGGTGTGCGCCCACACATTGTGGCTTGTGCCTGTGTGTGGGGGGCGTGCCTGTGCGTTGGTGTATGTGGGGTGTGATCGTATTTGGAGTACTGCTTTTGCAAATACTTACATGTATCTCTTTTCATACGAGGCGTTGCTCGTAGGGTAGGCCGATGCGGCTCCGCTCCTCTCTTACTGTCGAGCATGCTAGCATCTGGAGGAAGCAGTATGGTTTATGTGCCAGGTTGGAGATAAAAATTCCGCTCATTGAGGAACGTGTACAAAATCCTCCACGCAATTGGATGACGTTGTGCGAGTCGTCGTTGAGATCCTGGTTCCGCTTCCCCCCAAGCGAGGAGGTAATAGAAATCTTAAAGCATTGCAGCGTGGCAGTGTCCCAGTTAATTCTTGCTAGGATGATGCGAATCATTGGTATGATTGCTTTCTTCAGGGAGCACGCCTCAAGGTTCACCTTGGATCTTTTCAGTGAATGGTGTGAAATGCGCATTGATGGAGGCGGGCGAATCGAAGTTCACAACAACAAACATTGGCTCGAGTTTGAGAGCCGGATAGACCGTCGTCATGGGAACACCTTACTTGGTTATGTTAAGAACTCGTGGGGCTTGCCGGAGCTTTGGAAGTCACTTCCCGATCGTTGACGTCGCTTTAAGGGCCATGGGAGAGAGTTTACGCCAGTGCTGAGGTTTGTTGAACCTTATACATTGGTGAACCCTTTGTTCGCCATCTCTGTGTTTGTTGAGGAGAAGCGTCTCTTACTGTGCAGTCTTTCCACTGATGTTGAGCATTTTCCAGCAGGTCGTTGGATCATGGCAGGAAGAGGAAGTTG
Organism: Dactylorhiza incarnata; assembly: GCA_033032865.1. NCBI lineage: Eukaryota > Viridiplantae > Streptophyta > Magnoliopsida > Asparagales > Orchidaceae > Dactylorhiza > Dactylorhiza incarnata. The sequence continues at coordinate 7,757,461 of JAWHQI010000009.1, read as the reverse complement.
GTGTTCAAGGATGGTAGTTCGTAATTGGTGCCTCATCCTTCTTCTCGGGCAGAGGGGCGCACTGACAAGGCGTCTCTTTGCAGATCAAGGGTTTACGTTATGCCTATTGATCTTGCCATGGAAGTACTTGGCTCCATTTCCCCCCAGGCTCTCGAAGGTTTTTCTGCTCCGTTGCAAGCTAAGGCGAGTCGGGCTTCTTCCTCTCTTGAGGACATGAATATCGTGGTAAGTGTTATGGCTTGGCCTTTGCTTGTTGGTTATCTTATGAAGATCCTAACTTCTTCCTTCTTTTTGCAGATTGGAGTCCAGACTAGCATCGCTCTTAGGTGGAACGACTGCTACGTGGGCCTGAATGATTGCTATTTTGCGCTTTAGGAGGAGCTTTGTGGAGTAAAGAGCTCCTTCTTAGACTTGAAGGGCGGGGGGATCGTGATGTATCTCGCTTTTGACAGATTGAGGTAGGGCTGCAGGCAGAGCTGGAGCAGTCTCGAACAGAGGTCTGGAAGGAGAAGGCACTCGTAGAGAAGGCGGTCCGCCTGCTGTGAGATTCACAAGCCACGATGGTTTGTCAAGATGTAGAGCTAGTTTCTTTGAAGACCGAGGTGGAGCGTCTTTCTTCGCTGGAGCAGTCTGCTGAGTTGAAGGCCACTGGAGTTGCTGAGTATAAGGACTCCATTGACTATATGCGGGGCTGTTCTCTGCTCTCGAAGGAGGTTCGTGAGGAGATCTAGAACAAGGAAGTGGAGCTTCATCTTGAAGATGAGCGCAAGATGGTCTTTATGCATGGGATGGAGAAGACCCTCCGCCTTGTTGCGCAGATGCGGGGTTGCGATGTGTCTGGATTGGGTGTCAGAGATCTTTTCGAGGTTGAGCAGTCTGCCTCTGACGTCGAGGACGAGAAGTAGTTTTCCTTTGCATCTTGTATGTTTTCCCCTTTGATAGTGTTCTTGTATCGAGTTGGTACTTTTGTACTTTGTATTTGTGTAATTTTGGAATGTTTTTTGTTGATTGCATAGCTACTTGTAGATTGCTCCACTTTGTGTAATGATTTTGCATTAGTGGTGTCGATATTGTTGTTTCATACGCGGCTTAGTTTTGCGCTCTTTGATTTTGGATGTCATCAGCATGGGGGTCACTATCCTGATGCCATCGTAACTTACTATGCGGGCAAAGGGCATAAGCTTCGAGCCGGGGTAGTGTGAGATTGAGGTCACCATGTTGCGAGTTGTTTTTGGCTGAGATGGTGAAGGGCGGATCTTCAAACTTGGGCGACTGCGAGGGGGTCAGACACATGCGGGGCCGTGATCTATTGCAGGGGAGAAGGGCGATCCTTTGATACGTTGCAAATGGAAGTCACAGGGATGTGGCCCCAGAGAAATGGTGAATGGCAGAAACTTCGAACCGCTGGAGAGCGCGAGGGGGGCAGGCCCTGGCGATATTGTGACCTACTGCAAGGGAGAAGTGTGGACCTTCAATCTGTGGTAAAGGGAAGTCACAAGGGGGTGGCCCCAGAGAGACGGTGAAGGGCAGACGGTTTGAATCGTTGGCGAGCACAAGGAGGCATGCACTGGAACTGTTGTGGCCTACTACGGGAGCAAAGGGCAGACCTTCGAGTTGCAATAGTGAGAAGGTCACTGGGGCATGTCCCCAGAGAGACGGTTAAAGGCAGACACTTCAAACCGTTGGAGAGCGCGATGAGGGCTGGCCCTGACGATGCTGTGACCTACTGCGGGAGCGAATGGCAGACCTTTGAGCTGCTACAGTGAGGAAGTCACTAGGGCGTGGCTCCGGAGAGACAATGAAGGGATTACACTTTGAACCACTGGCGAGCGCGAGGGGGCAGGCCCTGTCGACTCTGTGACCTACTGTGTGAGCGAAAGGCAGATCAGCGAGCTGCGGCAGTGAGGAGGTCACTAGGGCGTGTCCCCAGAGATACCGTGAAGGGCAGATGCTTCAAACCAATGGCGAGCGCGAGGACGGTAGGCCTTGGCGACATCGCGACCTACTGCGGGAGCGTAGGGCAGACCTTCAAGCAGCGATAGTGAGGAGGTCACTAGGCTGTGGTCCCAGAGAGACGTTGAAGGTAAGACGCTTCGAACCGTTGGTGAGCCCAAGGGGGGCAGGCCCTGGCGACGCCGTGACCTACTGCGAGAGCGAAGGGAAGACCTTTGAGCTGCGACAATGAGGAGGTCACTAGGGCGTGGCCCTAGGGAGATGATGAAGGGCAGATGCTTTGAACCGCTAGCGAGCATAAGGGGGGGCATGCCCTGGCGACGCCGTGACCTACTGCAGGAGCGAAGGACAGACCTTCAAGCTACGACAGTGAGGAGGTCACTAGGGAGTGGCCCCGGATAGATGGTGAAGGGAAGACAATTTGAACCGCTTGCGAGTGCGAGGGGGGTGGGGGAGGTCCTGCCGATTCTAGGACCTACCACTAGAGCAAAGGACAGACCTTCGAGCTACCCTAGTGAGGAAGTTAGTGGGGCGTGGCCCCAGAGAGACAATGAAGGGAAGATGCTTCGAACCATTGGCGAGCGCGAGGGGGGTTGGCCCTGCCGATGCCCCACTGCGGGGGCGAAGGGCGGACCTTCGATCCGTGGCAGTAAGGAAGTCACAATGCTACGGGCTGCTTATGACCGGAGGGGGACTGACCCCTAAATGCTCCTACGATTGTAGAGTTTGAAGCATATAAAGCATATTGAAATTAGACACGCGGTAGTTCGTGCGCAAGTGCAGACTTGCGACTTTCTAGAGTTTAGCGATTGTTTTGATACAAAAAAGAACTTAAGTAAATTAAACGAAGTCGGAATATGGTTGATGAGTAGTAAATTGTAATTATTTTTAGTATTCCTTACTATCTTAGCTTCATTTCTCTTTTTGCAGAATTTTGGTATGTTTAATTAGGTAACGGCCTCGGTCACGCCCGTGACCCAGGGCGTGTAAACTTAAATCGCCAATTTCCATCTCTCGGCCAATTTCAGAACAAATCTCGGCAAATTGATCCAGCCACGCCCTCGATCACGCCCGTGATTGAGGCCTTGTAATGGGCCATGCTTGTGTACTCCTGGTTAAGACAACATGTCGTGCCTTCAAGCCGATCGACCAGATGTCTCAACGAATCACAATGTCACGCCCATGTTCTTTCATTCCAGAATCTTCCAGATGGCCCGTTGTTCAGATTTCTCCAACACGCCCCAGGTCACGCCCGTGCGCAGCCATTTCTCCAGTAAACTCTTCCAGAAGGCCAGCTGATCTGATCGCTTCAACCACCCCCGGTCATACCCTCGGTCGCGGCCGTGACCGAGGGCGTTTAATTCTAAAATATTGCCTATAAATAGAGTGGCTTGGCGGAAGTTTTAGAGATAGAATTTGTGAGTGTTTTAGAGTTTTTGTGAGTACGAGTGTTTGTGAGTTATTTTGTGCATTTTCCTTTTTATGTTTTTATGTTTTTTGTAATTTTCGTTCTCCCATCCTAGTTGTAATTTTTATTTAGGAAATAAAATAGTTTCTTTTCTCATTTTATTCTCCTTTTCCTTATGTTAGAGTGTGTGTATGAGTTTAATTTTTCTTAATTTAGTTCTCTTTATGTTGGTGTGTGTGTGTATTGTTTTTTTTAATTTAGTTTCCTTATTGTTGTGTCTTTGAGTGTATGAGATAAACTTTTATTTTCTTTTCATTTAGATTTTCATTTTAAAGTAGAGTGTGTGAGTGTATGAGATTAATTTTTACGCCTTCTTTCATTTTAAAGTAGAGTGCGTGTGTGTATGAGATAATTTTTACTTTTTTGTAACTTAGCTTTTAATTCAAAGTAGAGTGCGTGTGTGTATGAGAATAGTTTTCATGCTTTCTTTCATTTCAGTTTTTTTTTTCATTTCAAAGTAGAGTGTGTGTGTGTATGAGATAGTTTTTACAATTTTTTGTAACTTAGTTTTAATTTAAAGTAGAGTGCGTGAGTGTGATTTATTACTTGTCATTTAATTTATTGTAGAGTGTATGAGTTTTCAATTTAGTGTGTAGAGTGTATGAGTTTTTAATTTAGTGTGTTTTTATTGTCTTTCTTTAATTTTTGCGAAACACACTTATATTCGCTTAAATATCATCATGTATTTTTTAATCACTAAAGCCATCCTCATTCCGTTGAGTGGCTAATCTTCTTTAGCGCACGATGTCGAAGAGAATTAAGACAAATAAATGGTTTTCTGAAATTAAAATATCTCTTTCTTTTCTAAATTAATTAACGAGCTTAAGGTTTACCTGAGAAAAATGTTGAGTGGAACCATATAATCGATGTATGGTTCTCATTTCCGTTTCCGTACACTAGTTAGCCGAGAGGCTCGTGCATACAGATTGATCGCTTGCGAGTAAAGAGAATTACGCTCTACCCTCGAGAGAGGATGAGGTAAGTCTCCCGAATTAAAATAAAAACCCAATAGCGGGGTTCACAACATAAAATGAGTATTAAGGAGATTCGATTAAAGAATGAGAGTTCGATCGAATATTCTTAATCTCAGGTGGGCGTATCCTCAATAGAGGTGTGTTCATACTTATGGAACCTCCACGGCCAAGTTGTTCTAATGTTTTGAAAAATCAGATTTTTTACTTCTAAAAAGTTATTTTCATCTCAAGGTAATTCGACAACGGACGCTATCTTTATCATCGTTTTCAAAACCTAGTTATACTTTTATTATCGCTCTCTAAAATAAACCAAGTCAAAAATTTATTCTGATAAAATAATAGTTCATTCCTTATAAGTAATAATAATCAACACGGTCCGTGGAAAAATACTATCTTGATATTTTCTAAAAACAATATCCTATACTATACGCGATAAGGTATATTTGCCTTTATCGAAAAGTAGTTTGGATAAATTTCAAAAAGCTTTCAAAAGAAAAGCATCACCCAAATTAAATCACCAACTTCATTGTTGGCGCCGTTGTCGGGGACTTGTGTTGTTATTTTGAAAAAAGAATCAGTATTAATTTTATATTTTACTTCTCCCCCCTTTTCTTTCTTATATATATTTTAAACAAAAACACAAAAAAATATTTAGAAAAAGAAAAAATAATACAATTTTTTTTATCTTTTAATATTAGTGTATGACCAGAGGAAGCTCTTCGAACGACCCAAAAACTCCTTTTGATCCCGAAATCGAGCGCGCCCTTCATGAGCGCCTTCGATTTCGTGATCAAAATCCACATACAAATCTCGAAGAGTCTATCAGAGACACTATCGCCGAAGCTATGGCTGAGCCCAATCCAGTTGTGGCCCCGCCACAGACCATGACGTATTATGCACGCTCAAATTTGGAAGATACAGGATCAAGTATCACTCGCCCAACGGTGGCCAATAATAACTTTGAAATTAAATCTAGCATCATTCAAATGGTACAACAGTCAATACAATTTGACGGTTTGCCAAATGAGGACCCGAATTTACACCTTTCAATTTTTTTAGAAATTTGCGATACATTTAAAATTAATGGCGTTACTGATGACGCCATTCGTTTACGCTTATTTTCATTTTCGCTATGGACAAAGGCTAAAATATGGTTGAGTTCTATTCCGAGAGGATCCATCACTACTTGGGCCGAATTGACGGAGAAAGTTTTAAAGAAATATTTTCCTTCGTCTAAAACCGCTAAATTACACATAGATATCACATCTTTCATTCAATTCAATTTCGAGTCTCTCTACGAGACTAGGGAGCGTTTTAAAGAGTTCTTGCGTAGGTGTTGTCATCATACGCTCCCGTCCTGGCTGCAAGTACAGATGTTCTATAATGTCTTGAATTTTCTAATGCGATAGATGATCGATGCAGCCGCCGGCGGAACGTTAAACAACAAAACCCAGGAGGCTGCTTAAGCTCTATTCGAAGAAATGACCATGAACGTCTCTCAATGGAATGTGCCTAGATCGCGCCCTAACAAGCCAACATGGATTTACGAAGTGGATGCCGCTGCTCACTTAGCCTCGCAAGTAGAGCAGCTAAGTAAGTAAATAGCGAAGATGACTGCTTCCTCCTCCACTTTCGTTTGGGCTCCAAATAATAATTTAGTCGAAAAATTTGTAGATTACCTAGGCAACTCTGTTCGACCCCCCTTTAACCTTAACAACAATCCTTATAGTAATAATTATAACCGGGTTGGAAGAACCACCCAAACTTCTCCTGGAGCAACCAAAATAACGCTCAGTGGCCCCCAAATGCAAATCCGCAAGGATTTCAGCAAGAATTTCATCAGTGATTTCCACCATCTCCTCCAAAACCTTCTCTGCTCGACGATGTTTTCGCTAAATATATCGCGTCCAACAAGTCAAATATCCGAAATATTACCAAATCAATAAAAAATTTGGAAAACCAGGTTGGACAGCTTGCTAAGATGATCTCTGAGCGGCCTTACAGAGCTCTGCTAGGGAATACGGAGCCGAACTCCAGGGAAATTGCCAACACAAGAAACCTTCGCAGTGGCAAGGAGGTAACCTACCCAAAACGGGTTGAGTTTAAGCTACATATTTTGACACCGAGTATTCCGAATGTGCCGAACGTTTCTTGCTCGCCTCTTGTTTATCCTTCAAAATTAAATAATGAGCGGAAAGACGAACAATACAAAAAATTCTTACAAAATTTCAAACAAATTCAAATTAACGTTCCATTCTACGAGCCACTATCCCAAATGCCGAAATACGTGAAATAGCTTAAAGGGTTGTTTTCTAATAAAAAGAAACTTGAGGATGTTTCGCGCGTTTCCCTAAACGCGGAATGCTCAGCGGTCCTCCTTAATAAATTGCCGCCAAAACTGAATGACCCAGGATGGTTCTCAATCCCATGCCTCTTCGGCAATTTATTAATAAAGTATGCTCTAGCGTACTTGGGCCCCAGCATCAATTTGATGCCTTTTTCTCTTTTCAAAAAACCTGATTTAGGCATTCCGAGCACGACCAAGATGAGCATCCAACTCGCGGATCGCTCGATAAAGTACCCGATAGGGGTAGCGGAGGATGTTTTGGTCAAGGTCGACAAGTTTATCTTCTCGATAGACTTCATCATCCTGGACATAGAGGAGGATGCTAAGGTGCCTATCATTCTCGGTCGCCCTTTCCTCGCAACCTCCCGCGCATTAATTGATGTAAGTAACTATCGACTCCTCCTTTGGGTGGGAGATGACGAAGTTACTCTTCACATTAATCCCTTCATGTAGAACTCCCTATCGAACGATGATTCCTATTTTAACATGGAACCTAAGTTTGAAGAGGAATGTTCTTTCCTTTTTGAATTGCTCTCCTTAACACTAGAGAATTCAGATTTGGCGAACCTATTCTGTCTAGACGAAATGCAGACAGATTTGCCTTTTGAACCCTTCAATTCAGAAGTTCTAAAAATTAAACCATCATATGAATAACCGCCAGCCCTCGAACTGAAACAACTACCCGATAATCTGAAATACGTTTTTCTTGGAAAAGATTTAAAACTTCTTGTTATTATCTCTTCTGCTTTAAGGGATTCAGAGACTTCCAAATTAGCAGAAGTTTTAAATAAGCATCGTCGTGCAATTGCATGGCAGATTTCAGATATCCGGGGGATCAACCCCTACTTCTGTACCCATAAATTTTTTCTAAAGGATACCCCCCGCAAAATGATCCAGCCACAACGACGACTTAACCCAAACATGAGGGATGTCGTTAAGGCTAAGGTAATAAAGCTTCTCGATGCGGTAATTATCTATCCTATATCAGACAGTACGTGGGTAAGACCCGTACAAGTCATCCGCAAAAAGGGCGGTATAACGGTTGTGGCAAACTAGAACAATGAACTGATCCCAACTCGTACTGTTACGGGTTGGAGGGTGTGCATCGACTACCAAAAAATATATTATGCTACCAGAAAAGACCACTTCCCTATCGTTCATCGATCATATCCCGAAGCATCTCCCAGGTCATCCTTTTTATTGTTTTCTCGATGGTCTCTCGGGGTTTTTCAAATCCTTGTTTCCCTCGAGGACTAGGAGAAAACAACTTTTACTTGCCCCTTCGACACCTTGGCATATCGAAGGATGTCGTTTGTCCTTTGCAAGGCTCTAGCTATATTCCAACGATGTATGCTGGCACTATTTGGTGAGCTCGTAGAAGACATCATGGAAGTCTTTATAGATGACATCTCCATTTTCCGAAACTCTTTTAAAAATTGCTTGAAAAATTTAGATAGAGTCCTCTAGCGGTGTGAAGAGATGAATTTAGTTTTAAACTGGGAGAAATGCAACTTCATGGTCTGAGAGGGTTTAGTCCTCGGCCATAAGATTTCTGCCAAGGGGATGGAGGTCGATAAGGCCAAAGTAAAAATTATTGAAAAACTTCCCGCACATTCAAACATAAAATCCATTAGAAGTTTTATAGGCCATGCGGGTTTTTATTGGCGATTTATACAAATTTTTTCTAAAATTACAAAACAGTTAACCCAATTCTTGGAAAAAGACTCCCCTTTCATTTTTGATAGCGAATGTGTAGAGGCATTTAATTTCATTAAAGAAAAACTTATTAATTCTCCCATTTTGATGGCGCCAGATTGGTTCCTTCCGTTTGAAATCAGGTGCGATGGGAGTGATAACGCCGTAGGAGCCATTTTAGGCTAGCGTATTAATAAATATTTCCATCATATTTACTACGCTTCCCAAACGCTCACAGTCGCACAGGCCAACGACACTACAACAGAAAAGGAACTTCTGGCCGTTGTCTTCGCCTTTGATAAGTTTAGATCCTACGTCACGCTTTCAAAAGTAATAGTTTTCACTGACCACTCCGCCCTCAAATATTTATTAGCCAAAGTTGAGGCCAAGCCCCGCTTGCTTCGACGAATCCTCCTTCTGTAGGAATTTGACTTAGAGATCCAGGATAAGAAGGGGGCTGAAATTTTGGTAGCCAACCACCTCTCTCGTATAGAATGCCCAGCAGCAAAAGCACTCGTAGAAACTGAAATGGACGATAGATTTCCTAAGGAGCGCCTATCAGCTGTAAATAATGTAAAATCTTCTCCCACCCCTTGTTTCACAGACTATGCAAACTATCTAGTTGCCCGGGTCCTTCCAAAAGATTTTTTGACCCAGCAAAAGAAGAAATTCTATTCTGATTTGAAAAACTACTTTTGTGAGGACCCCTTTCTCTTTCACGTCTGTGCGGTCCAAGTTGTACGAAGATGCGTTTCAAGCAAGGAGGGTGCACAAATTCTGTGGAACTGCCATGAGGGGCCAGCTGGTGGGCATTATCAAGCCAACCGGACGGTGCGAAAGGCGCTAGAGGCGGGCTTTTATTGGACCACTATCTTCAAAGTTGCTCACATTTTTGTGAGTTCCTGCGATAGCTGCCAGCGGTCGGGTAACATCTCTTTTCGTGACGAGATGCCCCAAAACCTTTTTTTAGAGTGTGAAATCTTCGATTTATGGGGCATAGATTTTGTCGGCCCTCTACCATCTTCTTTTAAAAATCGTTATATTTTAGTGGCAGCCGACTATGTATTTAGGTTGGTGGAAGTGCAAGCTCTCCCCAACAACAATGCGAGAGTCATCATCCATTTTCTAAAAAAAATATTTTCTCGCTTCAGCATGCCCATAGCAATAGAAAGTGATAGGGGTACGCACTTCTGCAATGCCCAATTTACAAAAATCCTATCTAAGTACAGTTTTACACACAAGTACGCCACCGCCTATCACCCCCAAACAAGTGGCCAAGTCGTGGTAGTAAATCGAGAAATCAAATGCGTTCTAAAAAAACTGTTCATTAAATAGGAAAGATTGGTCCATAAAACTCGACAACGCGCTGTGGCGTATCGTACGGTATGCAAGACCGTCATCGGTTGTACACCATATTGATTAGTTTACGACAAAGCGTGCCATTTATTGGTAGAGTTAGAGCACCGCGCCTTTTGGGCTCTAAAATTTTTAATCCTCAATTCGAACTTAGCCTCCAAAAGTAGAAAATTTCACCTAAATGAACTCGATGAATGACGTGCGAACGCTTATGAGAGTAATAAATTTTATAAGGAGTGTTCTAAGTTCTACCACGATCGACAAATAAAATTTCCAAAAACTTTTGCACCGGACGATCTTGTCCTTCTTTATAACACACGCCTCAAGCTTTTTCTGGGTAAGTTAAAATCTCGTTGGTCCGGCCCCTTTAAAGTTAAAGAGGTTTGGCCATATGAGACCGTTCTTATCTCCCACCCCGAAAAAGGCTCAATGAAAGTTAACGAGCATCATTTAAAACTTTATCTTGCGGGTGATCCAGTGGACGGAAAAGACGAATCTTTAACCCTCCCTAACTTATAATCTCACCACGCCCAATTAGTCAAGCTACGTAAAGACAAAAAAAGCGCTTGTGGGAGACACCCCATATCTATCTAATATTTTATTATACTTCATTTTTTTTTGCATGTTTTTTTGCAGGGTTTCTTACGACCTTGCTGATCCCAATTAACAGAAGCCTTTTTGCCCTCCCCTCTTCCTTTTTGTACAAACCACACTTTCATTTTACATTGCTAGATTCTTCATACTTAATTTACAATAATGAGGACAATGTTGGGATTTAAGTGTGTGAGTGTTTTCCTGTTTTCCTATTTTCCTATTTTCATTACGAAACCACACAAAAGTTTACAAAAAATAGTAGTTGTTTTCATTTCAAAAATTATGTGAAAAACCACAAAATTTTACAAAAAAATAGTTGCTGTTTTCATTTCAAAAAGTATGTGCAAAATAAAATTACAAAACCACGAAAATTATAAAAAAAAAAATTGTAGCAGAAAAACCAAAAAAATTACAAAACACCAAAATTCTCCCAAAATAAGTTTATTTTGTAGTAGAAAAACACCAAAACCAAAAATATAATAAACCATGATTTTTTCTTTTTCAAGCACATAGTTTCGAGAGTATCTATTTGTGGATTTTTATAACTTTTTAATTTGCTAGCCATTTGTTCATCATAGGTAGATAAATTTAAACGTCCGTAGTTAAGATTTAAAGAATATCTTGTGTTTCTAATTTAAATAGAGGATTTATTTTCAAGCACTACTTCTGAATTATCTAAAATAGAGGCATATGTATTATGTTAGAAAAATAACCTTAGACCTCAATTATCTAAGGTATTATGTTAGAAAAATAACCTTAGACCTCAATTATGTTAGAAAAATAACCTTAGACCTCAATTAAATAGAGGATTTATTTTCAAGCACTACTTCTGAATTATCTAAAATAGAGGCATATGTATTATGTTAGAAAAATAACCTTAGACCTCAATTATCTCTACCTTTTGCCTTTAGGAATTTAGGAACATTCAAATTACTAAGGTTGCTCTCAAAATATTTTTTTTATTATTCTAGAATTTCTCTTGAAAAACCCTTGTATGCACCCATTTAGCATGACATGAAAAATAGAAGAAGAAATTTTTAAAAGATCTTATGTCAATGTGAATAAGACTTCATTCCGTAAACATAAGCACCCAATAAAAATTTAAAAGATCTTATGTCAATGTAAATAAGATTTCATTCCGTAAACATAAGCATTGAGTTAAAAAAGAATTAGTTTTCTCTCGTAAACCAAAATAAAAATAAAAAAGAAGGGTGAGAGGATAAAATCCATCACCCCTAATTCAAGTACTTTTCTTTTTGCCAAATCTTTTTACCCCCTTTTCCCCTTAGCCAATTTATTGTACCTAGACTCAATTCAAAAATATTTTTGAGAGCAGAATTAGTAACTTGTATTATTTTCTTCACATATTTTTAAAGCAAAGGTTCTTATAATTGTACAACCCCATATTCGTCGAGTGGGCCCCCAGGTCCCAGAAGGTCAAAGGGCATGCAAGATAGTTCAAGAGGAGCATTCACCCAGAGCACTGGGCGGTCACTCACCCAGGTCAGGAAAGACAGGCAAGCTTCAGGTCGAGTGCAAGCCTCATCGGCAAATCATTCGCCCGCTTAGGAGTGCGGATACGCGTGAGGTTAGGCGAGTGAGGGGGGAGGAACCCCACTCACCCAAAGAGCTGAGGGTTTGGCGAGTGGTGCCCCTACGTACCATCCACCCAGTGGAACCTAGAGAATCCAGTGCGCGAGAAGTCTGGCACGTGGTGCCTTCACGGACCACTCGCCTAGAAGGATTTGGTGGTGAAATTACCTAGATACCCTTTATGGGCTGCCAATAGCCTTTCATAACAGCAAAGTTTAGCTGTTAGCAGACCACGTTGGGGTGCGATTAGTAAAACTAAAAGGCAGATTTACACTATTTGCAGACCAGACTAGAAAATCTATAAATAGACCCTTAAGGGCACATTGGAGGAGATTTGATCTTTTGGGCTCTCTCCTCCTCTAGTTAATTTTGGTTGGCTCGTAGTGCCCTCCAAGGTGCCGAGTTGAGCATTTGTTTGGGAGGGGAAGCTCTCTAATATCTTCCATGTGTGTGGCGGGATCTCCTCGCTACAGTTATGGGTCAATTCATTTTTCTTTTTCAACAGTCAAGAGTGTCAGTGAGGGAGAAGTAGGTGTAGGCTGCAACCCCTGTGGGTTCGAACTCCTCAAGAAACCAGTTGACAGTTTCAACATTTTTGGTGTAGTGAGCATGGATCGTAGCCTATACAGGAAAATCTCAAGCTGAGCTCCATGGCAGGAGGTGAGGAAGATAAATCTGACCCAGGTCACTCGCAACCACTAGTGAGTAGGGTGACGATGGGAATGTTTGAGGACTTCAAGCGAGAATTCCTTCAAACCTTGCATCTCGCATTCGCTGCCAGAAGCGAGTTTGAGACACCCGCAGTCCCAGTGATCATGACCCAGCTGATAGTCGAGAACGCACCAGGCCAGCGACTCAGGAAGGAAGTAGCGGCGGAAGGAAGTGGGCGAGATCTTCCCGGACGATGACTCTTCCCCAACCCTGCGAGTGCTGAGGTGTGCAAGCTGACTCCGCGAGACCATACCACTCGCCAAGTGGGTGAGGGGAGCCCCTTTTGTGAGATGATCATCTCTGCCCCAGTTTCGGTGGGGTTCAGGGAACAAGATATGTCTTACTATATAGGAAGGGATGACCCGGTATAACATGTTCAGTGGTTCGAGGACGTCATCTCCATCAGGCACATGTCAGACTCTTTCAAGTGCCGATTCTTTGCCATCACCGTGAAGGAGAAGGCTCAAGACTGGTTTCACCAGCTGCCCTCGAGCTCGATCTACTGCTTTGAGGATTTGCGACGGTGCTTCCTTCTGAGGTTCTCGACGTCCAAGAAGAGGAAGAAGGGAGCAGAGTTCTTGTTCGTAATCAAGCAGGGTGAGGAAGAGATGCTGAGGAGTTATGTGGATAGGTTCCATAAGGAATTACTCTTGGTCAATGAAGGTATGAGGCACACCCTGATGCTAGCCTTCATCTTGGGGCTCCGTGAAGGGTTCTTCAGAATCGAACTGAAGTGAGTGCCCCACTTTCCTTTGAAGAGCTCATGGAGAGGGAAGAGAAGGAGATTGAAGGGGAGGCGGCAAGCCCGATGTTTGCCAGAAAGCTTACAAGGTTGGGTGGTGGAGAAGCGAAGGAGCAGGGAGGAGGAAGTCACTAGGAGGTGAGGAGGAGAGAGGAACCTAGAGGTCAGTGGTTCTAGGGACAGCAGTAAGGCAGGGGGTACTAGTAGCCTTACAACTGGCAAACCTGGAGACCCCATGAAGGACCAGGGAAGGGTCAAGGAAGAGGATATCAAGGAGGGAGGAATATCCATGGGGGCAAGGGCAGTTTAACCCTCCGAGGTGGAGACATTGTCCGAGGCCACCTCCCCCCCCCCCCCCGTCCCCCGTCAGTAGCAAACCATGATAGTAGGCCGAGGAAGTGGTAGATGAAGAGGAAATGGAAGAGGAGGAAGAGGAGGAGGCAGGGTGGCATTTCCCTACTATGACTTCCACAAGGAGGAAGGTCACGCGACGGCCACCTGCCCAAAGTTGTTGGAGATGAGGAGGATGAGGGGTCCGACATTTCATCAGTAACCGCCGGTGAGGATCGAGGAAGTGCTACCCAGAGAAGGGGAGGATAGGTGTGAGGACCGAGCCGACGTAGGAGCTCGAGGGGGATTGGAGTGAACCACAATGGGGTCGGGATTGACCCCACTCGTAAGAGGAACCTCCAAATGATGTTCAGGAGGAGCATCGCGTCAACCTCCCAGAACCCGCCCCCTCTGGAAAAAAATTACCTTCTCGTCAGAAGATATGCCATATTATAAGGATCCGTTTTGCGATGCCTTGGTGATCCAGATGGCCATCGAAAACTTCACGGTCTTCCGAATCTTGGACGACAATGGGAGTTCCGTGAATTTGATCTTCAAAAAGGCTTTCGATGCGACGCAGGTGGAAGCAAAGAGAGTGCTATCCTCAGACGAGCCGTTGTTTGGTTTTTCGGGGGAGAGGAAGGAGGTCGAAGGAGAAGTCGGGCTCCATGTGATGTTGGGAGGGGTCCCAAGGAACTGTCGGTTCATCATAGTCAATGCTCTGAGTAGTTATAATGCCATTTTTGGACGCCCTCTCATCAGCACCTTTCGATGTGTTCTCTCTTCCTTCCATCAGTGCCTTAAGTCCCATAGTGGAGGAGTTCATGTCCGAATCCGAGGGGATACTAAGTTGGCGAGGTAGTGCTATGTGACTGTCGTCAACACCATCTCCTGGATGACGGAAGATGAGGAGGTGTACAGGGAGATGAGGGAGCTGGCAGGGCCAGGAGAAGCAACGAAGGGTGAAAGAGAAGCAGAAGAGGAGGTTTGTGTCCTGGAGGAGGGGTCGGAGTCGATGCAGGAGGAGCATGCCGAGCTGATGGAGGTAGAAGTTATGATGGAGGAAGAGACCCTAGCCGAAGGGGGAAAGGTAGGGGGTGAGTGGGAAGATCCATCCCAGCTAGAGGCGGCAGAGGAAGTAGTTGAGATGGAGGTCATCACCCGGGAAGGTGATGAGCCCCAATTATATACACATTTATCGACTCATATGGGCCGATTATTTAGTCAAAGCACTACACTATAGACATATTTTCGCTCATATTTGATAGCCGTCTATTATTCCACGCTAAGTGCACTTTTAGGCCCATTTTTGTGTATTTTCATGTTTATCATTCTTACTGTCTTTCATGCTATGCTTTGTGCCAATTTCAGTGGTTTTGATCAGTATTTATGCTGGAACAGGGGTCGTGCAGGTGTTCCCGGTACAAATCTGTACAGGAATACTGCGCACGATCACTGGCTATACTACGCACGACCACTGATCGTGCGCCGCCGATCGTGCGCGTTCATTTGCAGCCCAAAGTTGCTTTCTGAATTTGGTCGTGCATTTTTACGCGCGGTCGTGCGTTCGATTGTGCGCTTTATTATTTTCTGTGGTTTTATTTTGCAGATTTTCGGCACAACGCGCACGATCATTAACTTTCAGTGCGCACGACCACTGGTTGTGCGCCACTGATCGTGCGCCCTGTTTTCTATAAATATACAGCCTGCGAAATTAGGTCGGACGACATTCCAGCTCGGTCGTTTTCGAGTCCTATTCGCCTCTTCCGCCCCCAGCATCATCTTCCACCACCAGGAGGTGCTCCGGGACCATTCTTCACGCCTATCTTGAGCCCGGAGATCATCTCGGCCTCCTCCTTCATCCTATAGCTTCAAAGGAAGATTTAGCCGCCATTGCCATCAAGCAAGGGGAAGTATGCAACCTTTTACCGGATCGTGACACGAAGAAGACGGGCTCATTGGAGAGTCATGATAGCTCTCTCTACCCCGGACTTAGTTGAGGACCGAGCTTGGACGCGGATTGACAACCTAGCGATTCCAACCGTGACTCCTCGACGAGCCTTCGGATTCGGTCGATTTCTTGCCTTGTTCTTCTCTTATTGATGTGTGTATGTAGTTAGATCTTTATATTATGATGAAGTGGCACTTAAACTTGTTTGTATTTCTATATTTCATGTCTATGTGAAATGCTTTGGTGTTTAAGTTGCTTGAAGAGCGCCTACATTTTTATTCCATTCCGCCGTAGTTAGGTGTGCCGCACTAGCAATTGCTAGTGGCGTGCGTTGCGATGAGGTGCTTGCGACCCTCAATCAGTAAGACTACTCGTCCATCCGCCAAGCTAAGCGGTGCTAACGGCCCGTGTAATCCATTCGCCTTACGAAGCAGCGCGCTCAAGGCCTGCACAGTTCGATTCTGTTTGCCTACTTGTCCATCCACCCTCTCGAAGTAGCGCGCTCAAGGCCTACGTAGTTTTCCATCCCGCCTGGCGAAGCATTGCATAGCGGCATTGTATAGGAGTATTTGTAGTATTTTCTCTTTATTTCACCCAACCAAAACCCCCGTTTCCATATCCCATCCGATAAAAGGACTTCAATCTCAAGTCCTTTCTCGATAGTTAGCTCCACCTTACTGTGTTCCTTCGTGATCGATACTTGGGGATTCACTCCCACATTTTATATTACTTGAACGATCGGTACACTGCCGTTTCGTGCCGCAGTCTTACTACCGCCTATAGCGGTGTGCTAAGATTTGGGCATCAAGTTTTTGGCGCCGTTGCCGGGGAACACGGTCGTGTGAGTTTTCTGGAGAGGGAGAATCTGAGAAAGAAGCCCTTCCATTTGTGTATTGCATTCTTTTTCTTTATTTCTTCTTATTCTGTTTTCCTGTCTTTATTAGGTTGCTTAGTAAATTATTGTAGGGTGTATTATTTTGCACAATAGTGTTTTCCATTTGAATCTTGTTATCTTCACATTATGTGGGCTTCTTTTAATATTCGTTGCCGCTTTTGTGGAGATATATCGCATGCTAGTGATAGATGTCCAAAGGGAGATAATAGCCCTAGTACTCAAGGACCAGCATATGGAGCACCGACTTTGTCTGGTACTCCATATGGTGCGCGGAAGTCCTATGGCTATTCTGCCGAGCCTTTACCGTCGCACTTCTTTTTGGCTTCAGCACCTGCTGTGCTAAAGAAGCCCGCAAGGCAGTGCTTGTTTTGTCAGAGCATGGATCATGCTTTGAAGGATTGTGCTGCATTCCTTCGCCAATTAGATGAGGATGATGAGCCGGATATCCGGATCGTCCCGTCTCCTACTTATGCCAGCACACCTTCAACATCTGGTTATGTGCCTGTATCACCTTCATGCTTTGAAGGGTATGGCGTGGACATAGTCACCAGATGTGTGGCTGATCTAGACTCTGCCATTGCAGAGCCCATCTCCCCTGTACATATATCACCAAACATAGATTTGATTCTTTTTGAGGAATCGGTGCTTGATTCTTTTTCAAGCCCTATCCCTCCCCCTATTGTGCATTTTACTACATTTGTCTCTGACGACATTATTGAGGATGTTTCGCAGGATAAGGCAGGTGATTTATGTGTTGTGCCTATTCCTATGGAGGAGGATATTTTCCAAGGTGACGAGGATTCTACCTCAGCACCGGTGGAGGAAGTCCAAATCGTGGAGGAGGTCACTTATGATCCTACTGAGCCCTGCAACATTGTCGATGATGCCGACAATATCTTATTTTCCCAACCTGATGGGAGTGAGACCGGGACCACTCCCCCGATTGATTTTTATTTATGTTCTTCTTCTTCTTTATTTCTTGATCCCCTTTCTTCATCTGAGCCTGTGCAGGTTGAGTCTTCACAGGTACTTCAGGAGGACTTGGAGCATTATGTTCAAGTCAATCATGAGAGCATCCTCTTATGTGAGGAGGTTGATCCCCCCTCTGTAGAGGAAGCTCCACTCATTGCCTTCTCCCCCTGCTGCCTCCCTGGAGATGATACCTTGCTGGGCAAGGATAGTTTTGGTGAGTTGAGTGAGGATTCCTCCTCTTCTTACTTTTTATTCCCTCTACCTGTGATGAGCAGGTATTATTTTTATTCGGGTAGAGGCGTGACTGTTCTATCGTCGTATCGGTACCCGCTACCGACACGCATATTAGAACAGTTACCTATTCATTTCCTTTTTCATAGACCCATTAGCTAGAACTGCTTTAAATTTGAATAAGTCGTGCTGGGAGGACAATAACCCCAGTAGTTATCTTACTTTTCCTACAATTCTTATTTCATCTTGTTTAGTTTAGTTAGCTGTATTTCATTTTTATGTTTGTATATTGTCTTTTGTTTTTGCGGAGCTCACCCCTGCAGGTATTCTTTTAGATGACGGATACTGCAGCTTTGTCTTGGTTTACACGCCAATCTTTTGGTATGCTCACTTGTTGACCATTGGGTACTCTCTTCCCCTAGCCCTAATTTAAATTTCATGTTGATATTTTATGCTGGTTGGTTTAGTTGAAGTCTGCTGGAGAGATATTTATTGTACCCACTACACGTGCACATCTCAGTGCATGCTAAAAGTATTTCATTTCAGTTATTTTATTTGTTCATCTTCATCGCACACCACTACACCCACTTTAGCGCGCACTCGCTTGTTTGTATGCTCCTGTATATTCAATTCTTGGTTGTGATGTAGAAACTGCTGTGTTAGCCTAAAAATTGCAAGATGGAGTGGCATGTTGACTCTTGTAGTGCTCTAGTTGAATACTCGTGTCTTGCCTAGGAATTCGAGTAGAATTAGTTTTTATTTATGCTTCTAATTTATAATTAGTTGATTTGCGTAGATTTTAATTTATTTTACTCAAAATGGTGAATGTGGTTGAATCTAGTGGTAGCGTGGTATTGTGTGTAGGCGAGCACGAGGTTCGTGTTGCTCGAGTCGGGAGGAAGGATTACCTTTCTCGGGGGCTGAGAACTTTCCCCAAGCGACTCTCGAAGCATGGGTGCGAATGACTTGCAAGTTGAGCGTGATATAGGCCATCTATTTGGCAAGCTTGAGCTTTGTTCTACCATTCCTATACGCTAACCGTTGCTAGCCTATTTTGTGCCTACCCGATCTTTTGGTTCAGCTCCACCATACTTCACCAAGGCATAAAAGCTAATCCTATTATCGCAACCAAAAATTAAGCTAAAAGCATTTATGAATTGTAATTTTTCAATGCGGTGCGGTGATGCGACACTTCAGTGTTGATGTGGAGGATTTAAAAATGTCTATGTGCTGAAATTGTGCTAATAGATATGGGGATGAAAAGAAAAGAAAAAGAAAAGCAAAGAAAAAAATGTATCCCCAGCGTTGTAATTGAAACATCTATTTGGTATTAATTGTTGTAGGTCATGTGCACATCCAGTTTCAAAGTCAAGTCTGGGGGTGTGTACACGTGTATTATTGTGGCTGCTTTGAATTAGCACTTTTGTGAGCTCTGTTGGGTTGCGATTAGCCTTCACATTTATCTTTGCATTCCAAACCGTAACCTAAGCCTCGTGTAAACCCAAAGTCCTATTGATTCATCTTGTGAGTTCACTAGCGCCGTGGAGAGAGTGTGACAGGGCGAGCTTATGGTTCTCGACGTTGATGGATTTCAACGGAGATAATTCCGAGTTCCGGTCTTGGGTAACATTCACCTTCGCGACTTGCTTACTTTCGTACTACGCGTGACCACGAGATTCCTCAACATTCCATTTTTGAGTAAAAATAAATTTCTTTTTACGCATTTACACTTTTATAAATTAACTAGCATATGTAGAAACTTCTTCTAATGAATTTCTTTGCACACAAGTATGTAACTTCGCATACTACTCCATGTTGGAGTTTTTTTAGCTAGCTATGCTTTTCCTACTCTGCCGGATTTGTTTGCTCGGGACGCGCAAACAGGTAAGTCTGGGGGTGTGATGAGTCCCAATTATATACACATTTCTGGACTCATCTGGTCCGATTATTTAGTCAAAGCACTACACTACAGACATATTTTCGCTCATATTTGATAGCCGTCTATTATTCCACGCTAAGTGAACTTTTAGGCCCTTTTTTGTGTATTTTCATGTTTATCATTCTTACTGTCTTTCATGCTATGTTTTCTGCCACTTTCAGTGGTTTCGATCAGTGTTTATGCTGGAACAAGGGTCGTGCAGGTGTTCCCCGTACAAATCTGTACAGGAATACTGCGCACGATCACTGGCTATACTGCGCACGACCACTGATCGTGCGCTGCCCATCGTGCGCGTTCATTTGCAGCCCAAAGTTGCTTTCTGAATTTGGTCGTGCGTTTTTACGCACGGTCGTGCGTTTTTACGCACGGTCGTGCGTTCGATCGTGCGCTTTATTATTTTCTGTAGTTTTGTTTTGCAGGTTTTCGGGCACAGCGCGCACGATCATTAACTTTCAGTGCGCACGACCACTGGTCGTGCGCCACTGATCGTGCGCCCTGTTTTCTATAAATATACAGCCCTCGAAATTAGGTCGGACGACATTCCAGCTCCGCCGTTTTCGAGTCCTGTTCGCCTCTTCCGCCCCCAGCATCATCTTCCACCACCAGGAGGTGCTCCGGGACTATTCTTCACGCCTATCTTGAGCCCGGAGATCATCTCGGCCTCCTCCTTCATCCTATAGATTCAAAGGAAGATTTAGCCGCCATTGCCATCAAGCAAGGGGAAGTTTGCAACCTTTTACCGGATCGTGACACGAAGAAGACGGGCTCATTGGAGAGTCGTGACAGCTCTCTCTACCCCGGATGTAGTTGAGGACCGAGCTTGGACGCGGATTGACAACCTAGCGGTTCCAACCGTAACTCCTCGACGAGCCTTCGGATTCGGTCGATTTCTTGCCTTGTTCTTCTCTTATTGATGTGTGTATGTAGTTAGATCTTTATATTATGATGAAGTGGCACTTAAACTTGTTTGTATTTCTATATTTCATGTCTTTGTGAAATGCTTTGGTGTTTAAGTTGCTTGAGGAGCACCTACATTTTTATTCCATTCCGCCGTAGTTAGGTGTGCCGCACTAGCAATTGCTAGTGGCGTGAGTTACGACGAGGTGCTTGTGACCCTCAATCCGTAAGACTACTCGTCCATCCACCAAGCTAAGCGGTGCTAACGGCCCGTGTAATCCATTTGCCTTACAAAGCAGCGCGCTCAAGGCCTGCACAGTTCGATTCTGTTTGCCTACTCGTCCATCCGCCCTCTCGAAGTAGCGCGCTCAAGGCCTACGTAGTTTTCCATCCTGCCTGGCGAAGCATTGCATAGCGGCATTGCATAGGAGTAGTTGTAGTATTTTCTCTTTATTTCCACCAACCAAAACCCCCGTTTCCGCATCCCATCCGATAAAAGGACTTAAATCTCAAGTCCTTTCTTGATAGTTAGCTCCACCTTACTGTGTTCCTTCGAGATGGATACTTGGGGATTCACTCCCACATTTTATATTACTTGAACGATCGGTACACTGCCGTTTCGTGCCGCAGTCTTACTACCGCCTATAGCGGTGTGCTAAGATTTGCGCATCAGAAGGAAAGGTGGAGAAAGTGAGGGTTAGTGGAGGCCTTAGTACAGAGGATAGGGGGAAGATGCTGGAGTGCATCCAGACAAGCATGGACATCTTCGCTTGGAGCGCGACAGACATGCTGGGCGTCGACACGGACGTGTCCTGCCACTGACTCAACCTCGATCCAGGAAGCCGTCCCATCCGTCAGAAGAGAAGGACTATTGCCGACAAGCTGGAGGAGCCAATCCGGGAAGAAGTGGAGAATCTCCTCAAAGCAGGTTTTGTATCGGAGATCCAGTATCCAGGCTGGGTCAACAATGTCGTCATGTTAAAAAAGTGTGATGACCGCTGGAGGATGTGTATCGACTTTTCTCTTTAAAACAAAGCATGCCCTAAGGATTGTTACCCTCTACCTCAAATTGACGCGCTGGTTGATTCAGCCGTAAGTTTTTCTGTAATGAGTTTTTTAGATGCTTTTTCAGGTTATCACTAGATCAGGATGCACCCACCGGACATCAAAGATGTCTTCTTCATCACAGGGGAGGGGTTCTACTGCTATAAGATGATGCCTCTTGGGCTAAAGAATGCATGGGAGACATACCAAAGGACGATGGACCGAGTCTTTTGGGAGTAGAGGGGGAGGAACTTGGAGGTATATGTGGACAACCTCATGGTAAAGAGCAAAGACGTGAGCTCTCACCTCCAGGACCTCGAGGAAACCTTCGCCACTCTGCGCAAGTGTAAGATGAGGCTGAACCCCTTGAAGTGTGTCTTCGGGGCCAGCAATGGGAATTTACTAGGTCACCTCCTAACTCCGGCGGGGGTGGATCCTAATCTAGATAAGATAAAGGCTATAATGGAGTTGGAATCGCCACGAAATGTCAAGGAAGTCCAACACTTAACGGGAAAGCTCGCAGGGTTGAGTAGGTTTCTCTACCAGGCAAGGGAGAAATGCTCTCCCTTCTTCAAGGTGTTGCGAGGCAACCAAAAGTTTGAGTGGTCAAGAGAGTGCGAGGAGGCTTTTCAATCCTTAAAAAGTCAGCTCGCCAAGGCTCCTCTTCTCCAAGGGCCTAAGGAAGGGTAAGGCCTAGCCTTGTCCCTCAGAGTTGGGGCAGAAGCCATGAGCTCCATCTTGGTCCGGGAGGAGGGAAAGAAGTAACTGCCCATCTACTACGTGAGTAGGGTCCTAAAGAAGGCGGAGCTTCGGTATCCGATTCTGGAAAAGCCGGGGTTTGCCCTAGTTGTCTCGGCCAGGAAGCTCATGCCATACTTCCAAGCCCATTCGATCCAAGTAGTGACTGACCACCCCCTTCGAAAAATCTTTGAGGGGGTAGAGCATTCGGGGAGGCTCGTAAAGTCGTCAGCAGAGCTAAGCGAGTTTTATATCGCTTTTGTCCCCTTACTATCGATGAAGCCCCAGGTCATGACGAACATTCTGGCGGATTATGTGGTTGAGATGGAAGAGGAGCAAGCCCCTCGTCATGTCCCCTAGAAGCTGCTGGTGGACGGGGCCTCGGGAAGAAACTCTCTAGGAGGAGGGGTGGTATTGGAAAGCCCCCTTGTGGTAAA
Organism: Dactylorhiza incarnata; assembly: GCA_033032865.1. Lineage (NCBI taxonomy): Eukaryota > Viridiplantae > Streptophyta > Magnoliopsida > Asparagales > Orchidaceae > Dactylorhiza > Dactylorhiza incarnata. The sequence goes on along the minus strand of JAWHQI010000009.1, from coordinate 7,734,594 downwards.
GATATAGCAAGCCATAGTGATACATTTACCCATCACCAACAACCAGGAAGAGTACGAAGCAGTGATCGCTGACTTGCATCTGGCCCAGAAGCTAGGGGTTCACGATGTAGAGGTCCTCACAGATTCAATGGTGATAACATCACAGGTCAAGGGCGAGTTCGATGCAAGAGAGCCCACACTCGTGAGGTACTTAACCAAGGTGAGGGGCCTCATCGGGACATTTAGAACCTTCTCCATCAGGCACATACAAGGGGAAGAAAGTACCCCAGCGGATCGGTTGGCTAAGTCTGGTCCTCGGGCCGAAGGGACCCTAACAGATTTATTCCGCCCGTCGATCGAAGAGGGAGAGATGATGGATATAGAGCGACGACGCTCATGGAAGGTTCCTTTTATGACCTTCCTAGCAACATGCTAGTTTCCAGAGGAGGTCCCAGATCAAAGGCGCTTCAGGAATAAGTCGACCAACTATATGTTGCACGAGGGGGACCTGTATCGAAAGACCCTCTCGGGACTCTTAGCACAATGTGTATCTGAAGAGGAAGTCTCGAGGGTCCTGGAGGAGGTTCACTCTAGCGAATGTGGAAGTCACTCGGGAAGCAGGACGTTGGAGTACAGGATAATGAGGCAAGGGTACTTTTGGCCGACCCTGAGCAAAGATGCAATGGAGTTCGCCAAAAAATGTCATAAGTGAAAGCTGTTCGCCAAGCTTCAGCTTTTGTCGGCTCAAAGGCTAAGAAGTATCAGGATACCTTGGCCATTCGCTATTTGGGGGATCGACCTGGTAGGACCTTTCCCCCAGGCAGGTGGGTAGAGGAGGTTCCTCCTGGTCATGATCGACTACTTATCAAAGTGGTTGGAGGTCAGGGCGTTGGCCAAGGTGACCTCCCAGGTAATTCAAAACTTAATATGGGGAGAGATCATCTGCCGACATGGGCTCCCGCAAACAATAGTCATAGATAATGTGCCACAGTTTGCTAGTGAAGAGTTGATTAACTTCTGTAGCCAACTGGTAATAGACCTCCGGTTTGCATCTGTTCATCATCCCAGGAGCAATGGACAGGTGGAGGCGGCAAACAAGGTCATAGTAAACCTGCTGAAAAAGAAAGTAGAAAATTTGAAAGGGAATTGGGTGGAGCAGCCCCCCGGTCCTATGGGCCCTATGGACTACACTCAACACCACCATCGATGAGACCCCCTTCAATCTCTCTCACGGTTGTTAGGCCATCCTTCCCGTGGAATTCAAAGTCAAGACGCCACGGGTAAGGGCCGCCGAGGGAGGCAACGAAGAATGGAGAGTGGAGAATGAGGAGGAACTATGACTCTCTTTAGATCTAATTAAAGAGTTCTGAGATCTTGCCGCCATTCGACAAGAGGAATTCAAGCACCAGATGGCAAAGTACTTTGACAAATACATCAGGATCAAGCAATTCAAGAAGGGGGACCTTGTCTTAAAAAAGGTCGATGCGGCAAGAAGGTCAGCCGTAGTGGGGAAGCTCAATCCCAATTGGGAGGGCCCCCATGTCATTGAAGAAGCCTTAAAATCAGGGGGATATCGCCTTCAAAATGTGGAAGGCAAGCCCATCGGTCACACATGGAGTGGTGATGACCTAAAACATTTTTACCCTTGAGTTCATGTAATATACATGTTTACTTTCAAACTTTGTTTTTTCTTTATGAATGATGTGTCAACTTGTAAGATGAGCGTGCAGGAAAGTTGGTTGGCCCCGAGCAGACCCATTGACCAAGCTCTCACCTAGCTGGCAGGGCCCTAGGCTCACTCAGTGGCAGGATGAAAGAGTTTCAAAATATGGTTGGCCCCGAGCAGACCCACTGACCACGCTCCCGATCACCTAGCTGGCAGGGGCGTAGGCTCACTCGGTGGCAGGATGAAAGAAAGTCTCAAAATAAGGTTGGCCCCAAGCAGACCCACTGACCATGCTCTCACCTAGCTGGCAGGGCCATAGGATCACTCGGTGGCAGGATGAAAGAAAGTTTCAAAATGAGGTTGGCCTCGAGCAGACCTGCTGACCAGGCTTTCACTTAGCTGACAGGGTCGTAGACTCATTCTGTGGCAGGATGAGAAAGTTTCAAAATGTGGTTGGACCCAAGCAGGCCTGCTGACCTGGCTCTCACCTAGCTGGCAGGGCAGTAGGCTCACTTGGTGGCAGGATGAAAGAGTTTCAAAGTATGGTTGGCCCCGAGCAGACCCGCTGACCAGGCTCTCACCTAGCTGGCAGGGCCATAGGCTTACTCGGTGGCAGGATGAGAGTTTCAAAATGTGGTTGGCCCCGATCAGTCCCACCGACTAGGCTCTCACCTAGCTGGCAGGTCTGTAGGCTCACTCAGTGGCAGGATGAAAAAGTTTCAAAATATGGTTGGCCCCGAGCAAACCCGTTGACCAGGCTCTCACCTAGCTGGAAGGGCCATATGCTCACTCTATGCCAGGATGAGAAAGTTTCAAAATGTGGTTAGCCCCTAGCAGACCCACCGACCATGCTCTCACCTAGCTGGCAGGGTCGTAAGCTCACTCGGTGGCAAGATGAAAAAGTATCAAAATATGGTTGGCACCTAGCAGACCCGCGTACCAAGCTCTCACCTAGCTGGCAGGGCCGTAGGCTAACTCAGTGGCAGGATGAGAGTTTCAAAATGTGGTTGGCCCCGAGCAGACCCACTGACCAGGCTCTCACCTAGCTGGCAGGGTCGTAGGCTCACTTGATGGCAGGATGAAAGAGTTTCAAAATGTGGTTGGCCCAGAGCAGACCCACTAACCAGGCTCTCACCTAGCTGGCATGCCCGTATGCCCACTCGGTGGCAGCAGATGAAAGAAAGTTTCAAAATAAGGTTGGCCCCGAGCAAACCCGCTGACCAGGCTCTCACTTTGCTGGCAGGGTCGTAGGCTCACTCGGCGGTGATTCAGGGTGAAGGCGTGATGAGAATGGAAAATCCGAGAAAGGAGAGATCGGCACAATAGAGGCCATCTCTCAGTCGGAGATTGAGAGTGGGGTCCACCGAGAGGGGCACTCGCCCGGCAAATGCACCTGAGAAGTCAACCTATCTAAAGGCGTGGGAATCCTTCAGAATAGGCGCGCTCTGGGCAAGGTCATGCTTCCAGCGGAACCGTAGTGGTAGTCACCTAAATCATAGAGGGGTATGGGCGCGTGCGGAGGCGTTATGACTTTCCAAAGAGTACGCATCATTGATGGAGAACGAATCGAACACGGCCCAATGCCAAGTATTGGCAAGGCATGAGTGCGCGAAATACGTGCGAAGGCGTAAACAATGCGCGACTGCGCGAAATACGTGCGAAGGCGTAAACAATGCACGAGTGCGCGAAATATGTTCGAAGGCATGAACATCGTGCGAATGCACGAGCTATACGCGAGTGACAACAAGTAATCAAATATAAAGAGAAAAAACTTGGTCAACAAATATATTTTCATTTCATTACAAGAACTCACTTATAATACAGGGGTCTCTCCCATGGCATGAATTACAACAAAAACAAAAAGAACAAATGAAAACGAAAGATCTTCAGGGGAGGTCGCCAGAGTTCTCGCTGGAAGACCCGCTGTTTTCGCCTGGAGGATGGAGGGGGCCACTCTCGCACTGAAGGCCAGCTTCGCCCTCCGGTACGTCCAGCGGGATGAAGAGCCCGGGCAGAATGCTGTGAGCGGTAAGCCTCTCGCCTCCTTCATTCAAAAGCCCAACATACCTCAACACCTCCAACACATACTTCGCTGCCGCTTGAGCGTTCTCCTGCATCAACACCTCGATCTCATAGTTGGTGTAGTGATTTCGATTGCTCTCCTCCCCGGGAGGTGGCGGGGCAGCGGCGTCTCGCAACTGTTGGTTCTCAGCCTGCAGCTCCTTGACTGGTCCTCGAGGGTGGCCACTCGCACATGCAGAATATCGGAGTTGGTTGTGTCCTGCAAGAAAAGAAAGTGATAATGTCAGGGCAAGAAAGCAAGAAGGCGCGAAAGCTTAAGCCTCTGTGAAGGGTCATACTTACCACTTAGACTGGGTAGCTAGCGAGAATGGATTCGGTGGCCTCCAACTACTGCTTCAAGGTCACAACCTCAAAAGAGTCGAGAGCGTACGTTCTCTCGACCTCGGTGAGGTTCCGCGCGAGGGTGATGCTGCGGTGTGAGGATATATGCTCAAGCTCAAGGGCGCACAACTGAGCCCACGCGGCCTCGTGCGTGAGCGTCCGTGTGGGCTCGACATCATATACTGTGGCATCCTCTCGGCTATAGAGCGCAAGAAAGAGGTCATAGGCCTTGCCGCTGGTGGTCTCCTACTCCGCCCAGGAAGGTAGGAGGGTGGAAATGGAGGCCCGGTTGGCCTTTCGATCCCACTGAAGCTGGGGCTCGCCTACTTCATCAACGTACTTCTCGCCCAGGGAAAAGTTTTGATGCCCTCTCAGCGACGATCTCGCAGAAGAACCCATTGGCGCGCTAGAGGTCTCGACCGATGTATCCGTCGCGACCGGGGCACTCGCCCCAGGAGTCTCGGCGGCGACTGCCTTACCCTTGGCTATTGTTGAGGGCTTGGACCATTTAGAGGGAGAACCAGGAGCCATGTCAGGCTTTCGCTTCTAGCTGTTGGGCTTCGAGGAGCCCAGATCTTTGCTGCAGGCTTTAGCGGTGGACCGCACGAGAGCCAGGGCGGCGTCAGGAGTTCACCCATTTGCATTCAGCGGATGTAGTGGGAGATCTCGCGCCCCTGCATCAAGTGACAGTTAGAAAACATAGATATAAAGGTAAGCGGGAGCTAGGGTTGAGCAGTTCATCTTACCCTCTCCTGGCAGGATTGGCGGGAGCGAGTTGATGTTCTTTCGCAGGTGAACGACGTCCATGTCGTGCCCTTGGATGAACTGGTGGATCTGGGCCTCATGGCCTCCCAGCGATAGAGGCTTGTAAGTCAACTCATCCTCCTGCACTAGTGTGAGAATGTGTTGCCGAAGCTTCCGGTGATGAAGATGAACCGCCGAACCCAGTCGTGGTTCTCTTTGGCAGTACCGGTAACCTTGAGCGGGCTCTGGCCGGAGAAGAAGGCTACACCTCCTTTCGCCCAGAAATTAAACAGCTTGAGGAAGATGGGGAGGGAGAATTCGATCCTCTCCTCACGCAGGTAGCAGACGAGTGCTACCAGCATGGCGATGGAGTTGGGGGTCAGCTGCGCTGGAACACCGCTGAAATAACGGAAGGTTTGGCGTAACTCTGGCCAGAGAGGGAGGCGGAGCCCAATTTTAAAATACTCCAGGGGGATGGCAAGTGTGTCCGGTGAGAACTTGTTGATGCGGTCATGGTTTATAGGGCAACGCGCAACGAACACTTTCGGGACGTAGTCCACGATCGCCATTGTGAACTCATCTTTCGACAAGTCACAAGTAGCAAAATAATGATTGGCGAATGCTTGGGCGCACTTACCCCTGCCATCAGGTTCGGCCACCATCGTGCAGGAGTTGAAGTAGGGTCGCGCAAGAAATCTAGAGAGAAGCGCGAGTGCAAGTGTGAAAGGAGGAAGAGAAGAAGAGAGATGGAATGAAAGTGATAAATGCGGTGGGTGGACCTGGCTATTTATAGAAAAATAACAAAATCAAGAAGCTTCCTAGGCGTGGGGGTGCAGGTAATGACCGCGCTACCCCGGCACCTCGGGATTCGAGCAAGCCCCACCTTCTTCCCCACTCGCCGGCAGGTGGCGAGGGCTACGCGCCGAGCCCTCTGCAGGAAGGCAAAAGCATGATAAAGCACAGCGAAACCAAAACATTAAGCGAGACAACATTCGACAAAACATAAGAAAAATCATGCGGAATAGACATGTCTAACATTTAAAACTACAAGATTATTCACAAGACAAGGCCGATCTCGACATTCATTATGAAAACAAATTGATTATGCGGGGTAACGGGAATACAGGGGGCGAGTGTCGGTAGGCTCTGTATTGAATCCATTGCCATCGACCCCGGCCTCACCTCCCCATCCTCGGTGGCACTCGCGGGTAATATTATGCGCTTACGGCGGTGAGTTCTTGACTGACCAAGCGCATTTGGTCCCTTGCCCGTGCGATGTGCCTCCCAGAGGAAGTCACCTCGCACCCGGATCCCTTCCGCTCCATCTCTCCCACAAGATATTCATTTCGTGAGTGCTCAGCCTACGCTCAAAGGCTTCCTGATGTTCGTCCGTCTGACCGGATGGGTCCCGCTACATCTAGATAAGCTTGCCGAGAACCTCCGTCACCTACTCCTTCATCGTCCTAGGGTCTGTGGGATCTCCGAGAAAGTCTGTGAGGTCACTGGGAGAGGGGGCAGTGAGATCACCTCCTCCTCAAAGTGAGGGTCCATCAGCGAGGCATCTCTGTAGCCTGTGGGAGTGAAAGTTAGATAGACTTATCTGGTAGTTCACGCGAATAGGGTCGAAGTGAATGAAGCGACTAACCTGGTACATATTCTTCACCTTGGCGCTGGCAAGAGGAGCTAGTTTGCCCTGCGAATTGATGGTTGGGGGGGGGGGGGGGGGGAGGATGAAGCGATTTCCCTCTTCCAGGACGAGAAGGTACCTGGTTGGCAGCGGAAGTGGTGGCTAAATCAACGACGAGAGAGTTGTGGACGAGGTCCCTCCCAGCCGAGTGCTCCAGATCCTATGCTGGGAGAGTAGTGATGGTCTCGCGGGCTGGAGAGCTGCGCAGGACCAAGGATAACCCCGTAGTTCCGAAGATGGGGTGTAAGACCCCATTTTTTGCTACAAAATCGAGTCTTATGCCCAGAACCGCCGCTTTGTGGAGACACCAACACTCGGGAAGTTCGCCACTACAAAAGGCCGATCCTGCCGGCCATATCGATCACAGAAGAAGAAAAGTACAACTAAACCAAAAATAAGTTCAAGTCCACATCACATAATATATAAATCACAATAAGAGATGTCCACAGATAATAACTGAAATAAAGAGGTAGCAATAAAGAGGGCTCATGCCCAGTACATCAAGTCCTCACTACAAGGTCACTCGCAGAAGCATAAACTACTAGTAACACTCACAGATCTTGATACTGGTGCTCCTGTGCTAGACTGGCCCGCCTCCATCTGCACCGGCCTCTGGTGGTGCTGCATCTCCTCGGTCCCCTAAAATGATATGGTCCACCGACCGTTAGTAAAAAAGACTAAGCATCGTTTCTCACCACCCATCCCCTAGTGTCTCCTAGGCACCGTGCGAGAGAGATGAAGCGGAGGACAACAAGGGGTATATATTAAAGCAGATGACATGGCATAGCTACAGGAATATCTACTACTACACAGGTGTATATATATAATTGAAGCATTAAGTACAGCAAGGTGAGGAATAATAATAACAGAGTAAAGTACAGTAAGTAAGAAAAGTAACCTTTAATTTATTGGAATGCCGATACAAACCTATAGACCAAGTGGTCTTTTAGCAAGGCCTGTCGTATAAAAAGTCCCATTACCAATTTATACGATATGGGTAGGGGTTGAAATGCAATGCTTATGTTATGACATGCAATGTTATGCTGATTAATGTTGTGATCACATAAGTGCATCTCATGTACCCGACTCGATGCGCACAGACCATTAGTTCCCCCTTTTTGGAGCTAGCTAAGACTCCCAGGATACCCCCGTAGTGGCAAACGGAAGCGGTGGGTTGGGCCTCGCCCACCTCTAGGCTGGTATTCACACTACCTAACCTAGACCTATCGTACGCCTCAACGCGAAGAACACTATGGAGCGCCTGCATACTCTTACTGGCTGGACCACCAGACTTTCCTTGGCCAAGTGCAGATCCACACTTATCGAGTCAGCGTATCGGCGTCGGTGTGAACGACCGTCCAATACCGAAGACCTACCACCATTAATGTTACACTTACTAACGCTAAGTGTGTTTTACCTCGCTCCAAGGGAATGAAGATCTTTCGTTGATCCCAAACACACTATTGCCACCTAATCAGCCAGACATTTATTATAATTTCCTCAAAATCAGGGAACCTATGATTTTGAACACCAAGTATGGTTTTCTGATAAGCTATGGACTTACATAAATCTGTACAACAATATATCATAAAAATAATAGCCACATATGGAATTCATAAAATTCCAGAAAGGTTTTGACCTCCAATTAAAATATGGACTAATTTATTAAAATCAAGGGTTAAAAAAGAAGGTACCAAAAATACTCATCCAAAAATTACAAGAAAATTAACAGATGTCTAAGATGATCAGAAAAGTTCACTCCTCGAGTTCCATAATTTTCAAAATTCTTTTGACCCTATAAATCATTTATTCAAACTAACAAATCATAGGGCAGTTCGTGAAGGGAACCATATAAAAACTCCTCCATAAATTATAATAAAATTAACAGATCATACACTTGCCCTAAAAAGTCCTCTGACTAAGTTTTGTGATTTTCTAGTATGTATTTAACCCTTAATTAATTCCCTTTATAAATTGGGCAAACAATGGACTTGTGAATGAAGTACTACATAGAACAATGAAAAATTCACAATAAAATTATCAGAGAACAATATCACTAACATAAGTTCACTGCCAAAATTCCATGAACATTCAAGGTAATATGATTATGTGAATTCTAAATATAAGAAAGTGCCCTAATTGGTTCTTAATTAATTCAAAGGGGATAAAAGTTTCTTAAAATTCCAAATAAATTATCTAGGGCATAATACCATCCTATGAACCTTTCTACCAAGTTTCAAGGCAATCCAGGGACATATGACCCCATGTCCTTCAATAGGTTCACAAATCAACCCTAGGGTTTGAACTAGGGTTTTAGGGCACATCCACACCAAAACCACTTGTGGAGGTGTTTTAAATGATGTTAAATCAGTGTCCAAGGTTTCACAACATTTGGAGGAGGTTTGACCCCTCAAATACAACAAGTGCACTTTTGGCCTAATATCCCCTAGTTTGACCAAATTTGTGTTAATTAATTACCCAACCAAAGCAATCCCAAATAGGATGAAATTTTTACCAGAGTCATGTCATGACCCTAAGGACCACCCACCAAAATTTGGTAGGGTTTGGAGATCTCTAGACCCTATAATTTAATTATATATCAATTATTAAATTTCTACAACAACTATAGAAAAAGTTCCTCCAAAAATTCTCATTTTTGTATATGTTGAGGGTAAGGGTAAATCTAGACTATTCTCCAAATTTCAAAGCATTTGGATGAGTATTTTAGCGGGAGCACCCATTTTAATTTCTGGTCAATCTTATGACACCTTACATCAAACTGAGTGCTGCAGTCAAACCAGTGGGCCAAATCGGCTCAAATTAATTGTAAAATAAACTAGACCCAAAGGTCTACAACTTTTGTATCTGGCCATTTTTCCTAAAACGACCTTTAAGGGGTTCGATTTTCCGTTTCTAAAACATGCATTTCTAGGAAAATTATGACGTAAATAATCATAAAAATTATAAAATCTGTTTAAATGGAGGGCATTGGTTCATCTTCTCCAATCAGCGAACGACAACGATTGGTCAGTCCTGTACCAACTTGGGAGGTGATTTCCCAGCCACCTAGACCATCTTCTAGTTAGCCAATGCCACCACCACCTCCGTTAAGGTGGCGGTCGGCGATAGACGGTGGTTGGCCGCTGGAGGTGGCCGGAATCAGGGTTTAAAGCAAGGAAGCTAAATCTTGAATCCAAGCTTTCGGCCATGCTGATCCAAAGCAAATTGGCATCAAATCTCGCGGCCAGCATGATAAGATCTATCTACTAGGAGAGAGTAGTAGGGGAGGACCTGAGTGGTGGCTTGTAGTCGTGCCGATTGCCGGTCCGCCATGGTGGGTCGAGAGCTCTTGGGTGCCATGCCGATAGGTATTTAGGTGCTTGATCTCTTCTAGAAAGTGGGGGAAAGTCCTTCCCTTCACCCCTTGAGGCTTTTTAAAGAGCCAATTTAGGGAGGGGAAGAGGCAAGGCTTGGGATTCCACCTTTAACACCATTCATGGTGAAAATTTTGACCATCCCCAAAAGTCATCAAATTCATCCTCCATAAGAGTTAGAAAACCTCTTAATCTTCTCCTAATTGATAGGGGGAATGAATCCCCATCAATTGGGAGGACTTTTGGCCTCCCTTTGCCATGAATTACACCACCAAAACCAATCCCGTCCGCATTCCGTCAGTTACGCTACCGCCGGCGCTAGCTCTAGCGCCGACGCTAGCGTTTCGACGACATAGAGTTCATTTTGATGGTGTGGAGCTCGTCTCGATGGTACGCCGAATTTCCCAGTACTATCAGTGCTATCACTAATGCCAGTGCTAGCGTCTTAACAGCCTAGAGCCCATCTCGGCGATATGTCGAGACACCCGCTACCGCTAGCGCTAGCCATTACCGTCGACGCAAGCTCTAAATTCAAATTACCCTTTCTTTCTACGATTGGAGAATTGGGGTGTTACAAAGAGACCCCTTAATGAGTTAGGTATGTCATGGTGGGGTCTTGGGTCATGGTGACACCATAAAGCCAACCCTAGGGTTTTTCACCTCGAGCCTAAGCTCTTATGCTCTCTTCACACGTCCTAGGGTTTTGTCAGGACCTAGTCATGACAAAATCAACCTAGGGGTCTAGTCGCTGGAGGGATGTTACAAATCCCAATAAACAAAATAAAAATTTTGTCCCCGAAATTCAGGTTAGGCTTGCGAGGTTTTCATCGAGAGTAACTAAACATAACATCCCCTAAGAATCTAAGTTATACCTGACGCGAAGAGTACCGTCTGCCTCTGCTGCATCAGTTCTAGTGGTTCCCAAATAAGCTCCTCCTGTCCATGATTTTACCATATGACTTTTACCTACGGAACCTTCTTGCACCGTCAGACTCGCACTGCCGTATCATCTATCCTGAACGGCTCCATGCGAACTGATCAGTCAGAAGTTACCGGGCCATCTATAGTAGAAACATGATACTCCGGCCGCAGTAGAGCCTTCCTAAGAGAGGAGATGTGGAAGACGTCATGCAAACCCATTAACTCCGGTGGTAGCTCCAGTCTATAAGCCAACCGGCCGATCCACTCCAAGATCCTGTAGAGCCACATTTATCTCGGATTAAGCTTCTTTCGCCCGCGTACCCGCAAGACTCCATGCATCAGACCTATCTTCTAGAACACCTTATCTCCAACCTGGAACTCTACCTTATGATGTCACGCATCATAATAACTGGCTGCTCTGGGCCTCCAACATCCTAACTCGAATCAGTCGCACTTGGGCATTTGTGTCCTCCACAAATTCTGAGCCGAGTGCCTTTAAATCCTCATCATGGATCCAAGATAGTGGAGTCCTGCGCCTCCATCCCTCTGAGGGTGGAAAGCTATGCTGAACGTCAACCAAGAGCCTAGATAAGCCTGGACTGATCTTCACTTCTTGGGCGTAACCCATCCATCTTGATAGGACACGACCATCCCGGGCACACCACGATAACGGACAAACAGCTCAACAAATCCCACAAAATACCAATGGGAGTGTCCTTCTAGCCCGGGGTGACCCTAGCTACCTTGGTTAATCTATCCTTGATGTTCTAAATAAACTTGTGCCCGGAGTGGGGATGTGGTAACCTGTGTATGAAATCCAAAATTATATCCTCGAGCTTCCACTCTAACACGGGCAGTGACAAATGGTTATTCCCCCAAGACTCTTGCACTTGGCCTTCACCAGTCGACATACCTCACCGTGCATCACAAAACCTATGACGTCTTTCTTTATTTAGAGGAAATACACGCTCTGGAATACACCATTTTTCCGGTGACTAAAGCTCTTGTTTGTATGGGTAGACAACGCCTCTATAAAGTTTTATCTACACATTCAGATTCTTATTCCTTCACATACGTGAGAGTAATCAACTCAACTCTACAACTCATCCAGTTATTACCATTGATGGAACCAATCAGATCGTCAAGCGTCCTAATTGTCCTCAAAATTTAAGGGGGGGTATACTCGTGAACCTTTATGAGTATATGTTAACCAATCATTATTATTGTAGTTAAAATTTTCCACTATGACAGGGCGTGATTTTTTACAAATCATAAGTTAATCACTTAAGGCGTGATTTTTTACAAATCATAAGTTAATCACTTATGCATCAATCTCCTTAAGGCGGTCCTATCCGTTTGGATAATCCTTGGTATATGAAGTAGGGACTTCAGCGTTTATGGCTTTGGTGGTCGCTCCCACGTTAAACTCCTCCTCTAACCTCTTTGGGGTACCCTCGTACCTTAATCCAATTTATACATGCGGTCTATTTCAGACTAGGGCATGGTATAAATTATCATGGTAAGTTATGTGTTTAGTGGGGTTGAGTCTAACTCATTGATTAGAGGACAATCTAAAGAGATCTTTGCAACCAGAGGTATTCCCTGCTGAGGGGCAGGGTTCGCCGCAGGCTTCAAAAGAAAGTTTGTCACCCGTAAGGATATTTGGCTAAAAAGATTCAGTTAAAAGTGGACTTTTTCATGTGATTCCCCATATGGGCACACCATTGCTTCCGCTGCTTAGTTTGTCCTCAAACTAAACTCGTGCGGGGTGTCCCAGAGTTTGTGGACTTCTTTTCTTCTGATCGAGGTTTCGCCCTGATACCGGTTTGTAAGACCCCATTTTTTGCTAGAAAACCGGATCGTATGCCCAGAACCGCCGCTTTGCAGTGACACCAACACTCGGGAAGGTCGCCACTACAAAATGCTGATCCTGTCGGCCATATTGATCACAAAAGAAGAAAAGTACAATTGAACCAATATAAGTTCAAGTTCATACCACATAATATATAAATCAAAAGAGATATGTCCACAGATAATAACTGAAATAAAGAGGTAGCAATAAAGAGGGCTCATGCCTAGTACATCAAGTCCTCACTACAAGGTTAGTCGCGGAAGCAAATCTACTGACAAACACTCACAGATCCTGAGACTGGTGCTCTTGTGCTAGTCTATTCTGCCTCCATCTGCACCGGCCTCTGGTGGTGCTGCATCTCCTCGGTCAAAAAGACTAAGCCACATTTTCTCACCACCCATCCCCCAGTGGCTCCTAGGCACCGCGCGGGAGGGATGAAGCGGAGGACAGCAAGGTGTATATATCAAAGCAGATGATATGGCCTAGCTACATGAATATCGACTACTACACATGTGTATATATATAATTTAAGCAGTAAATAAAGCAAGGTGAGGAATAATAATAATAGAGTAAAGTACAGTAAGTCAGAAAAGTAACCTTTGATTTATAGGAATGCTTATACAAACCTATAGACCAAGGGGTCGTTTAGCAAGGCCTATCGTATAAAAAGTCTCATAACCAATTTATACGATAGGGGAAGGGGTTGAAATTTAATGCTTATGCTATGACATGCAGAGTTATGCTGATTAATGTTATGATCACACAAGTGCAACTCACGCACCTGACTCTATATGCACGGAACTTTGGTTCCCCCTTTTTGGAGCTAGCTAAGGCTCCCAGGATACCCTCGTAAAGGCAAACGGAAGCGGCGGGTTGGGCCTGGCCAACCTCTAAGTTGGTATTCACACTACCTAACCTAGACCTATCGTACGCCTCAACACGAAGAACACGGCGGAGCACCTGCATACTCTTACTGGCTGGACCACTAGACTTTCCTTCGCCAAGTGCAAATCCACACTTGCCGAGTCAACGTATCAGCGTCGGTGTGAACGACCGTCCAATACCGAAGACCCACCACCATTAATGTTACACTTACTAATGCCAAGTGTGTTTTACCTCGCTCTAAGGGAATGACGATCTTTTGTCGATCCCAAGCATACTCTTGCCACCTAATCAACCAAACATTTATTATTTCCTCAAAATTAGGGAACCTATGACTTTGAACACCAAGTAAGGTTTTATGATAAGCCATGGTCTTACAGAAATTTGTACAGCTTTATATCATAAAAATAACAGCCACATATGAAATTCATAAAATTCCAGAAATGTTTTGACCTCAAATTAAAATATGGACAAATTTATCAAAATCAAGGGTTAACAAAGAAGGAACCAAAAATACTCTTCCAAAAATTACAAGAAAATTAACAGATGTCTAAGATGATTAGAAAAGTTCACTCCTCGAGTTCCATAATTTTAGAAATTCTTTTGACCATATAAATCCTTTATTCAAACAAACAAATCATAGGGCATTTCGTGAAGGGAACCATATAAAAACTCCAAAAATTATACTAAAATTAACAGATCATACACTTTCCCTAAAAAGTCCTCTGACTAAGATTCATGATTTTCCAATATATATTTAACCCTTAATTAATTCCCTTTATAAATTGGGCAAATAATGGACTTGTGAATGAAGTACTATATAGATCAATCTAAAATTCACAATAAAATTATCAGAGAACAATATCACAAACTTAAGCTCACTCCCAAAATTCCATGAACATTCAAGGTAATATGATTATGTAAATTCTTAATATAAGAAAGTGCCCTAACTGGTTCTTAATTAATTTAGAGGGGATAAAAGTTCCTAAAAATTCCAGATAAATTATCTAGGGCATAATACCACCCTATGAACCTTTCTACCAAGTTTCAAAGCAATCCAGGGACATATGACACCATGTCCTTCAATAGGTTCAATAATAAACCCAAGGGTTTGAACTAGGGTTCTTGGGCACATCCACACCACACCACACCAAAACCACTTGTGGGGGTGTTTTTTATGATGTTAAATCAGTGGCCAAGGTTTCATAACATTTGGAGGAGGTTTGACCCCTCAAATCAAACAAGTGCACTTTTGGCCTAATATCCCCTAGTTTGACCAAATTTGTGTTAATTAATTACCCAACCAAAGCAATCCCAAATGGGATAAATTTTTTACCAGAGTCATGTCATGACCCTAAGGACCACCCACCAAAATTTGGTAGGGTTTGGAGGTCTCTAGACCATATAATTTAATCGTATATTATTTATTGAACTTCTACAAAAGCTATAGAAAATGTCCTCCAAAAATTCTCATTTTTAGATATGTTGAGGGTAAGGGTAATTCTAGACTATTCTTCAAATTTCAAAGCATTTGTATGAGTTGTTTAGCGGGGGCACCCATTTTAATTTCTGGTCACCTTATGACACCTTACACCAAACTAAGTGCTGCAGTAAAACCAGTGGGCCAAATCGGCTCAAATTAATTTTAAATTAAACTAGACCCAAAGATCTATAACTTTTGCTCTGAACATTTTTCCTAAAACATCATCTAAGGGCTTCGATTTTTAGTTTCACAAACGTGCTTTTTTAGGAGAAATTAGGACGTAAAGAATCATAAAAATTATAAAATCTGTTTAAATGGAGGGCATCAGTTCATCTTCTCCAATCAGCCAACGACCACGATTAGCCCATCCTGTACCAACTTGGGAGGTGATTTCCCGGCCACTAGACCCTCTTCCGGTCGGCCAATGCCACCACCACCTCCATTGAGGTGGCGGCCAGCGATAGACGGTGGTTGGTCGTCCGGAGGTGGCCGAAATCGGGGTTTAAAGTAAGGAACCTAAATCTTGAATCCAAGCTTTCGGCCATGCCAATGCAATGCCAACTGACCTCAAACATTGCGGACAACATGATAAGATCTATCCACTAAGAGAGAGGAGTAGAGGAGGACCTGAGTGGTGGCTTGTAGTCGTGCCGATCGCCGGTCCGCCATGGGTGGTCGAGAGCTCTTGGGTGCCATGCCGATAGGTGTTTAGGTGCTTGATCTCTTCTGGAAAGTGGGGGAAACTCCTTCCCTTCACCCCCTGAGGCTTTTTAAAGAGCCAATTCAGGGAGGGGAAGAGGCAAGGCTTGGGATTCCACCATTAACACCATTCATGGTGAAAATTTCGGCCATCCCCAAAAGTCATCAAATTCATCCTCCATAAGAGTTGGAAAACCTCTTAATCTTCTCCTAATTGATAGGGGGAATTAATCCCCATCAATTGGGAGGACTTTTTGCCTCCCTTGGGCATGAATTACACCACCAAAACTAATCACATTTGCATTCCATCGGTTCCCCAACCGCCGACTCTAGCGCTACCCTTTTGACGACATAGAGTTCGTTTCGACGGTGCGGAGCTCATCTCGATGGTACATCAAATTTCCCACTACCGCCAGTGCTAGCGCTAACAACAGCGCCAGCGTATCGACATCCTAGAACCCACCTCAATGGTACGGAGCTCGGCTCGATGGTACGTCGAGACACCCGCTACCTCCAGCGCTAGCTCTAAATTAAAATTACCCTTTCTTTCTATGATTGGACAATTGGGGTGTTACGAAGAGACCCCTTAAAGGGTTAGGTATGTCATGGTGGGGTCTTGGGTCATGGTGACGCCCTAAAGCTAACCCTATCACTACAACAAACTGCACTTATAGTAAGGACCTAATTCGTTACAATATGTGCCAAAATTCGTTACAAAAACTCTTTGGTAACGAAAAAAACTTAAGTAACGATCCTCCTCTAAAGCTCAACGCTAAAGGTTCTTGTAACGAATGTATGCATGTCGTTACAAATAAAGTAATTGTAACAAACAATACTTTCTCACCAAAAAGAGATTCTTCCTCACAATAAATTGGTCACAATAAATATTATTTCGTTACGAATGTTTTTTTCCTCAAAAAAAACAGTTATGATTAAAACTATTTCGTTACAAATGTTTTATTTTTTCCTCACTAAAAATAAACTAACTTCATTACAATAAAGTATAATAAACATTATTTCATTACAATAGATTAAACAATAGTAACAAAAAAATCGTTACATTTGTTTTCCATTCTTCTTATTACAGCCAATTCATTTATATATCAAAAATATTCCATTTCTATTTTTTGTGTACCTGAGATTTTATTACAAATAATAATCTTAAAAACACACATATATTTAATATTTCGTAACAAGATCAACATGTATTTATTCACCAAAAAGTATTACATAGAGTACAAGTTATTATCATCTCTTCTAAAATAATACAATATTACATTACAAGATCAACATGTTTCTAATAAATCTTCCGTCATTTTTCGAAAAATGAATCGTCCATCACTTTCTGACTAATGAATCTTTCGTCACTTGCCGGTCAATGCTCGAGCACCCTACAAATAAAAGAGAGCAATTAAGATCACCATACAAATAAATGAGAGCAGAAACATCCATACAAACTCATATCCATAGTCTAATATTGCAGTACAATAGTCTTGTTAGTCCTGAAGCGAGTTTTTGAGGTAAAACCGTGAAACAACTAACCATAGTCAATTATAATTTAATGTGCCACCTTTCTTTTATTGAGAATAAACTTTTATTGCAACAAAAAATCAGATCAGGAATGTTAATTTATCACTTCAAATAAACTTGCTACATCTTATGCATTCGTGTGAATATTTTTGTAGAAAACTATCTTTCATTCCAAGCACAATTTTTTTTTTCAAAAGTCACAGGAAGAGTGAACTATGAGATATATCTATGACTGGGTTTGTTTAAGCATTATAAACATTCTTCAAATTTAACGGCATATATATTTTAAATTAAATGAGAAAATTGTGCTGAAATTTCCAAATCAAGGAAGCAGATCAAGCCATGGGAAATTATATTGCAACCCAAAATTAAGCAGCACTTAAGAAGATAGTAAAATAGCATTTTAATCATTTAAGCAGATGCATCAATAATAAATAGAAAGCCAAAATCCAAGCAACCTTAAAAAACATCTTCTTGTTCAATGGTTTTAGAATTTTAATAATGCAAGCATACATTTAATAATTTCCTACAGCTATATATTTATACTACATGCTAAAACTATCACTAAACTTGAATCAAACAAAAACCATAAGAGAAACCCTTCTTTAGAGAACTGCACATGAAAAAAGTTCCATGCTTTTTATATGCTATTGTTTTCATTGTCAAAACCAGTCAATTACTGTTATAGAACAACGCGACAGTATTGTTGTAGGACCTGTTGATTAACTACTTCTAAAATTTAGCCAACCGGCCTCATCTACATCAATATATATCAAATTTTTCATTAGCCATCTTCTATTGATGCAAATACCCAAAAAATGAGCATACCTTTATTATGACCAAAGGGCCGCAAAAGATGATGAGTGCTAACGCAGCTGCTGCCAATACAATGCATAGGAAATCCACCTTCAACCACCATAGCCATGATAGAACTCTCAAAAAGAAGTCCTACAGAGCAATAACAAATTATTACAACCTATAATATGAAAAGTATTTGAAGCTTAACGATTAAAAGCCTTTGATATTAACTCGATTACTTGACATATCCTCTCAGGATACCTGATGATCATCACCAATGTAGTATAAAGTTTTTTAAAAATCAAATAGACATACAGAAATCTAAGTCGATGAGTCATTGAAAATAGATTGAGAAGAGAACACATTATGTATAAACATCTTACCAATGAAAAGTTCTTTTTGTGCATTCAAGTTAGACCATTGGCCTGCCTGATGCCAGCAAGCATGTAGCTTCTCTAACAGCTTATAGCTAGGGAAAGGAAAAAAAGCACCGACTGTTACAATTTTACAAATTTACTCCAAATTTCTCCCAATGAATCTTAGATAGGTAATGTTTAATTTCCATGTACAACTAGTGTAACCTAGTACCATAAAAATAGAACTTTAGTGAAGATTGACAACACACCTGGAAAGTATAGTTATCAGCAGTTTTATAACTAGCATTCAACGGAATATTGCCTGTCCAAGAAGAGACCAATATATGTGCCAGCAACATGAACAATTGAATAAAAAATAGTTCATAATGTTAAATAAAATAAGGCAAAAAAAGCATGGTGCAACCAACTTCACCAAAAGCTACAAAATTATGTAACCTGGACATAGGCCTGCAAAGAGTCTGAGGGTCCTTGATCCCTCTATTTGGAGGAATTTAGTATTGAAAGTTGTAAATAACTATTCAATATTGAACACCCCTGCCCCCCCCCCCCCCCCCCCCCCCCCCAAAAAAAAATCATCCATTCTTTGGGTTATAGTCAATATTGACTTTTGCATGAACTATTTTGCATGACAAATAGTGATGCATTAACAGTGCTGCATTATTTTCAAGAAAGCATGATGATGAACTTTTCTTACTTTCTAGAAATTATATTAATTACTGTAGTTTCTCTTTTTTTTCATTGAGGAGCTAATATTTTCTATAAATACTTAAGAGAAAACTTCCCTACCTCCAATATTTTTTTGGTTAGGTTATTGAATCCATTCGTATTTTCCTCAACTGCTACCGTACTTTCATGTGACATTCTTTTTACATTTCCTAGAATCATTTAAACATGAATTTTGAATTTCCATAGCATGCAAATAAATATTTGATGGTTCAACTACATATATTTGCAAAAGTGTTTATATCAGTGAAAAGTGATCAGGTAACTTTGAGTACGTAATCAACATTTAGGTAGTGTTTGGGGCAGCTTATCGGCTTCAGTGCGGCAGCTCAAAAACGCATTTTTGATTATAAGCTGTGTTTGGGTACCATAAGCTGGAAACGACATTTTCTAATATCCGTTGTTTATAGGTATTCGCTGAACCATGACTTTTTTCTCCAGTTTGACTGCGTCGTTGTCATCGTGAAGCCTTCCGCCCTCGCGATACCGATTCCAGCAGGTGAATGTAATCACGTGCATAGTCAGATGTAGATACTCTCTCTGAATTGCGACTTACTCTCTCTGAATTTGATGTCTAGCTTCTCCAGAATTAATTCTTCTTGCTGATAAATAATTTCTAATGCTTATCTAAGATTTAAGAAATCTAGGTTAATGTATTTACCTAATTGTCTAATGAGTAATATTGCTATTTTGGTAAATAGCAATAACCACAATCTAAAAGAGATTAATAATGGGTAACCAAATTTTTTAATAACCTGTTTGTCTTAAGAATTATATCGAACAACATCTATGCACTACCATTGCGCATTCAAATAAGAGAACGACACGAAAATGCATTCCGAAAAACACAAAAATAAATAAATGAGATCACAATTTTCATTAATTCTAAAATCTAACATTCTGCTTTTAAAGAAAAGTACTAAATAATATGATATTTATTTCTAATGACATGAAAAGGAAATCAAATGTATACTGAACATTGTAGTTTAGAGAATCACCTTGAGTTTTTGGGTGATGTTGCCAGGAGGTATGCGTTGAGAGTGGTTGAAGTTGAAGCAGCCTTAGGCGGGCTCCAGCTTTGTCTTCACCTTTCAGTATATTTCATGATATCTTTAAATAACTATTCTACATACAATATCAATATCATATTTATACCAGGCAATTCATCTAACACATGATGTGCAATAGTAAGTAGATAGATAAGGAGAGAGATGTACATACACATTTGAACCTTCAGAAAAGAACCGGAAGATAACATGTCCAAATCATCTTCAAGTATTAATACTTCTGGGAAGATAAGTAAAATCTGGGAAGATTTTTGTTTTAATAGGATCACTAACATAATGATCACCACAATGAGATTTTAAAAGGATCACTAACAATTGTGAATCACTGTTATTTACATGCTTCAAAATTATCAATACATGCATTGGTTTAAAAGGATCACTAAGAACCGGAAAGAAGACTTGAGAGAGAAATAGGAAAGTACCTGAAAGAAAACTTTGAGAGGGAAGATAGTGATTCGACAGGAACCTAGAAGGAAGCAATGGTGGGGGAGGAGCTCTTGAGGAGGGCTTCGAAAAAACCTGGAAGTTTTTAACATGTCCAAATCAGTAGAACAAAGTAAATTTATAAAAAACAACAAAAGTTGAGAGCACTTAAAAACTAAATTCTTATTAGAAATTTGTTAATGAAGTGTGTGTGCGTGTTATTTATGCCAATTTAAGTTATTTATGCCCATTCATAGCCCATCGTCAATAATTATTTTCATCAATAATTATTTTAGCAGAAATACGCTTCCTTAAAACACCATCTTGTATGTGTGTGTGTGTGCGTGTGCATAAAATTAGGTGCTATCCTGACAACCCATCAAATTCCATAACCCATAAAATATCTGGTGCCAAAATATAGTGAGGGACTTGGGCTAACAAATTCCATAACCCATCAAAAGAGAACCCATCAAATTCCATAACCCATAAAATATCTGGCTAACAAATTTCATGACCCAAATATGTTCTCAATTTAGAATACCAAATATTCTGGGAGAACCAACCAAAATAGTCGAAGTATCCTTTGACTGCCGCCATATGCAGCGGTGTCAGTAATGTCCTCCAAGAGAACGAAAGCAGCAACTGAAATAGAAGAGGGAGAAGGAAAGATATGTTGTAAATGCAATGATCCCTGAAGGTTCTCGGTTAGGAACCGAGACCTCCGCTGCTTCTTCGCACGCCAAGCGACACATTTTGATTTAAAAAGCAATTTCCGCCTTTACTTTGGTTCTTATCCTGCTAACAAATCATTCCATGTTGTCATTTCATCGCGAGGTTTTGTCACTTGACTGCTACATCTCTCAAATTTCAAAAAAAAAAAAAGTGCATGGTATTAGAAATTTCAAAAATACCATGCAAATTCTTACAATATCCTAATGCCAAAAAATGGCAATGCTGAGTTAGGCTAGATCCAATTCACAACACTACACTGAAAGGAAGTTAGTCATTCCCGTCTTCATCTTCTGATCACTCAAGGCAAACAAATAAGAAAATAATCATTAATTAATTAGAAGCAAAGCTATAAGAGGTAGCATGTGAAATTAATTAGAAACATCTAACTGTCCAGTAAATGCTGTAAGAGGTAGCTTGTGAAATTGCTTAATCAAAAAATTGCATGATTATCTTTAAAAATGAGAGAGTCGTGAGTGATACCTACTATAACATCGAACAGAGGAATGCAAAAAGAACTCAAGATCGGAATCAAATGAATGCATATAATATAAAGCTGCATATCTTTGACAAATGAATAGGCAAATTTTATAGGGTTTCGAAAAAGAGAAAAAAGCTAACCTCCATGAGGCCTGGAACTGGCGGAGCCGGAAGGTGCGGGAATGAACGGCCAAGGCAGAGCCGAACCCGTGGCTTTGTGAAGGAGTGGACATGGTGGCGGTTGTAGGGGTCGTGGCCGGTGATTGGAGCCCCGGAGGGTGTGGTGGCGTCGTGGGGAGGCTCTCCTGTATGCGGCGTGGCATCGTGGGGAGGATCTCCTCCGTGCGGCGGAAAAATCAGAAGAGAGGTGTGGCTTTAGCTGACCGGAAGAATGGACTAGAGGGGGGGGGGTGAGATCTGAACTGGCCCACATAGGGTTTTAACCCTTCACCGCGCCGAGCCCTAGATCGAAGAAAGAAGAAGTATTTGGAGGAAGAAATGAGCGGAGGATGTGCTTGCTGTCGTAGAAGGAAGAAGTATTGCGCCCTCTTGCAGCGAGATGATGACCGACGCTCTGTGGAACTATTGCGGCCTCTTGAATCTTTGTGGGTTGGAAATGGATGAGCGGAAGACTGCGGGAGAAGAGGGTGTCGGGCGAGGAGTGAGGATGTGCGGGGTACCTGAAGATCAGGCGGAGACGTATATCTGGTAGATTTTTCTCCTCCGTCGAGTTGAGGTTTAGGAAGAAGAGTGGAGGCCTTTTCTGTGGCTAGGGTTGAGGAAGCTGGAATTTCCCATAGGCGAGTCCTCGATTAGCAGCAGGAACGATGGATGGAGGAATAGCGCAGCCGAGGAGGAAGTGTACTTGAGAAAGCGTGGGAAAATTTGGGTGAATTTTTTATTTTTCCCTCCATAAATTGATGTTCTTAGTTTAGTCATTAAAAATCATAAGAATTTATTTTGAAATGCAAAATTAATATACAAAAAAGTTTATTTTTATCCAAGTTTGGCTCTGATTTCCTTATAAAACTTATCTCGTGTAGGGATGCAAGTTGAGTCGAGCCTTCTCGAGAGCTCGATGAGCCGGCTCGAAAAAAACTCAACTCGAGCTTGAGCCTGTCGAGAAAAAACTCAACGCGATGATCATCACATGTGATGTGATTGAATTATATGTGAAACAAATTATTTAAGTACGGGAATTAATTTTAATATATGCGCATGTTATAAATAAAAATAACTTTTCTAATAGTGATTATTATTAAGTTAATATACATAACTTTTCTAAAGTGTGTGTCTGTGTATGTATGATCTCTAGCTTGTTATGTGTGACTGTGCCTGTGTCTGTCTGTATTTGTATGTCTATGTGTGTTTGTGCATGTGTGTATGTGTTTGTGTCTGTGTGTCTTTGTTTGTGTGTATGTGTCTGTCTGTGTCATATATCTATGTCTGTGTGTGCGTGTGTGTGTCGGTGTGTCTGTGTCAGTTTGTGTTTGTGCCGTTTGTGCCTGTGTGTGTGTGTGTATGTGTGTGTATGTTTGTGTCTGTGTGATCTCCAGCTATATATGTGTGTATGTGTTTGTGTTTGTGTGATCTCCATTTATATATGCATGTATGTGTCTATGTGTCTGTGTCTATGTGTCTGTTTCTGTGTTTGTGTTTGTGTTTGTGTATGTGTCTGTGTGTTTGTGTGTCTATGTTTGGGCATGTGTGTATGTATGTGTCTGTATTTGTGTTTATCTGTGTCCGTGTCTGTGTGCAGTGTGTGTGTCGTCTGTGTGTGTGTGTGTATGTGTTTGTTTGTTTGTGCATGTGTGTCTATCTGTGTGTCTATGTGTCTATGTGTGTCTGTGTGTGCCTTTGTGCCTGTGTGTGTGATTGTGTGTGTCTCCGTGTTTGTGTGTCTGTGCATGTGTGTGTGTGTGCATGTGTGTGTGTGTGTTTGTGTCTGTGTACGTACGTATATGTGTCGGTCCATGTGTCTGTGTATGTGTCCATGTATCTATACAAGTTTGTGTCTGTGTCCATGTGTTTGTGTCTATGTATCTATGTCTGTATGTACACGTGCTTGTCTGCGTTTGTGTATTTGGGTTGTGTGTGAGTGTTTGTTTGTCTATGCTTGTTTGTCTGTGCTTGTATGTTCTGTGTTTGGGTATCTATGTGTGTTACACCCTAGTCTGTGTCTGTGTGTTTATGCATGTTTATGTCTTTGCTTGCGTGTCTATGCGTGTTTGTGTTTGTGTTTGACTATTTCCGTGTCTATGTCAGTTTGTATCTATGTCTGTGACTGTGTTTGTGTTTGCGTGTCTGTGTTTGTTTGTGTGTGTGTGTGTTTGTTTGTGTCCGGTGAGAAAATTAAATTAATATTCAATTATTTTTTATTCAGTTGATCGAGCTTCTGAGAGCGGATGAAATTGAGCGGGGTAATTCTTACTTTAAAAAAATACATAAACGGATAAACCTTATTTAAAAATACATAAATCTTATTTAAAGCTCATGTGCACTGTCGGGCAATGTCGAGGCGGGGGTATTGTCGAGCGGGGAACATGGGCCTCATGTGCACTGTCAGTTGATCGAGCTCCTGAGAGCGGACAAAATTGAGCGGGGGTAATTCTTATTTTAAGAAAACATAAATCTTATGTAAAAAGTCAATTTTATTGAACAACGCGTTGTATTTATGAATTGATTTGACATGTATTTATGAATTTCATTACACATTTATTTTCATTAAATTAAAGCGCGTGTCTTCCATCAATCAAAAAGGCAATTGTTAACCGCACCCTAGTTTTGGCTATCCGCAACTCATGATTTATATGAATTATTATGCGTTTTTTGGATATACGCCTTGTACAAGCATTTTTAGGAAAAGTGTTCAACAGGAAAGTTGTAGATATCGTCGAGATCTACAACTTTTGTGTTGTACATTTTTCCTAAAAATGCATGCACAATGCGTATTTCCAAAAAAATCGTTATATATATATAGTTACACCAATGTTTCAATTCGGGCGGCAATACGTCTTGTGCGTGCATTTTTAGCAAAAGTGTTCAACACAAAAGTTGTAGATCTCGACGATATCTACAACTTTTGTGTTGAACACTTTTCCTAAAAATGCTTGTACATGGCATATTTCTAAAAAAACACGTAATAATTCATATAAAAGGGTTGCGGATAGCCAAAACTGGGGTGCGGTTAACAATTGCCTATATATATATATGACATATATTTTCATTAAAACGATAGCTCCCGAGCCAAAAACGTGTGCGCTGACAAATTTATTTATGCTCCCGAGCAAAAAAGATAGAGCTAGCTAATGCAATGCGCGCGACTGAAAAAACGTGCGATCCTTATTTTTATTCAAAAATTATATTAATATATATGTTTTAAATTTTTTGATTTGTTTTGTGCACATGCAATTTTATGGAGGGAAATTTCCCTCCATATAATTCATTAATGTGAGCCACGCGCGACACATGCAACACGCGCGGGGCTCAAGTACAAACACATGCGCACACATGCAACACATGCACACACAACAGCACACACAACACGGACACATGCACTCAACGCAGCTGCACATATATTTACGTGCGCGCGAGAGTGCATTTGCGTGCGCGCAAGAGTGCATTTTCGTGCGTGCGAGAGTGCATTTGCGTGCGCGCGAGAGTGCATTTGCATGCGCGCAAGAGTGCATTTGCGTGCACGCGGGTTCGTTCATGATTTTATTTTAATTCCAAAATTATATTAAAAAATTAATGTTATATTAATTTGCATTCATTTTTACATTTAATATATTTTTAATTTTTAGTTTTGTTTTGTTCAAAATTTTATGGAGGGAAATTTTCATCCGTATATTTCATTCATTCATGTGTGAGAGAGATAGAGCTGAATGGGAGAGAGGCAGAAAAACTTTTATAAAAAGTTAAAGATTTATAAAAACCCTCGTACGCGCAAAAATACATGTCGCAATAATACCACATATCTGCGACAGCCGCGCACGAATGTTTGCGAGCTATAGGAGTACTGTCGTCGCGTTAGAGCACTATCGAGGCGGGGTACTGTCGCGCGCATACAAATTTTTTTTTTTCAAAAAAAAAATAATAATTCAAAACTTTGATAATAAAATTGTACAAAAATTGAAAATAAAATATGATAGATTTTTGTGACAAAACTTTAATAATAAAATATTACTATTAGTAAGGACAATGTCTTTGTCACAAAAAACTTTCATGATGTGGTTACAATTGATACTTATTGTAAGAAAAGTTATTTATTTGTAACGTAACATTAGTGTTGTTACAAATACTTATAGTTATATTAACAAATTAATTATTATTGTAACAAAATTTAAAATATTCGTTACAAAAAAGTTCTTTTTTGTAACAATAAAAAAACTTTATTACTAAATATAACTATTAGTAACAAACTGTGTTTCAGTTACATTCCAGTCCTTACAACATGTGCAGTTTGTTGTAGTGTATTCTTGGTATTTTATGACACCTTACACCAAACTAAGTGCTGCAGTAAAACCAGTGGGCCAAATCGGCTCAAATTAATTTTAAATTAAACTAGACCCAAAGATCTATAACTTTTGCTCTGAACATTTTTCCTAAAACATCCTCTAAGGGCTTCGATTTTTAGTTTCACAAACGTGCTTTTTAGGAGAAATCAGGACGTAAATAATCATAAAAATTATAAAATCTGTTTAAATGGAGGGCATCAGTTCATCTTCTCCAATCAGCCAACGACCACGATTAGCCCATCCTGTACCAACTTGGGAGGTGATTTCCCGGCCACTAGACCCTCTTCCGGTCGGCCAATGCCACCACCACCTCCATTGAGGTGGCGGCCAGCGATAGACGGTGGTTGGCCGTCCGGAGGTGGCCGAAATCGGGGTTTAAAGTAAGGAAGCTAAATCTTGAATCCAAGCTTTCGGCCATGCCAATGCAATGCCAACTGGCCTCAAACATTGCGGACAACATGATAAGATCTATCCAATAAGAGAGAGGAGTAGGGGAGGACCTGAGTGGTGGCTTGTAGTCATGCCGATCGCCGGTCCGCCATGGGTGGTCGAGAGCTCTTGGGTGCCATGCCGATAGGTGTTTAGGTGCTTGATCTCTTCTGGAAAGTGGGGGAAACTCCTTCCCTTCACCCCCTGAGGCTTTTTAAAGAGACAATTCAGGGAGGGGAAGAGGCAAGGCTTGGGATTCCACCATTAACACCATTCATGGTGAAAATTTCGGCCATCCCCAAAAGTCATCAAATTCATCCTCCATAAGAGTTGGAAAACCTCTTAATCTTCTCCTAATTGATAGGGGGAATTAATCCCCATCAATTGGGAGGACTTTTGGACTCCCTTGGCCATGAATTACACCACCAAAACCAATCACGTTCGTATTCCATCGGTTCCTCAACCGCCGACTCTAGCGCTACCCTTTTGACGATATAGAGTTCGTTTCGACGGTGCGGAGCTCATCTCGATGGTACATCGAATTTCCCACTACCGCCAGTGCTAGCGCTAACGCCAGCGCCAGCGTCTCGACGCCTTAGACCCTGTCTCAATGGTACGGAGCTCGGCTCGATGGTACGTCGAGACACCCGCTACCTCCAGCGCTAGCCACTACCGCTAGCGCTAGCTCTAAATTAAAGTTACCCTTTCTTTCTATGATTGGACAATTGGGTGTTACGAAGAGACCCCTTAATGGGTTAGGTATGTCATGGTGGGGTTTTGGGTCATGGTGACTCCCTAAAGCTAACCCTATGCTTGGTAACTGGAAATTGCTATCCGCAGACTATGGTGATTTTCACCTCGAGCCTAAGCTCTTATGCTCACTTCACGCATCCTAGGGTTTTGTCATGACCTAGTCATGACAAAAACAACCTAGGGGTCTATTCGTTGGAGTGATTTTTTATGGGGGCTGCGAGAGGCGGGGTAAGAAAGATGACAAGAGGTAACAAGGTAAGCAAGAAAGCAGTAAGCAGCTTACCGAGCTCCGACAGGGTTCCGCAGAGAGTAGCTGGAGGAAAGGACTCCCGAGTCGACCGGACATCCTTAATGACAGGCCGGAGCACGTCAGCACCTGTCGGGTTGGTCTCAAGGTCATCTCCCATCCCCATCATGTCCTGTGAGTGATCTAGAATGTTGAGGTATCGCGTCTCAAGAATTAACCATAGAGCAAGTTAGATCATGTTACCTCGACGTTGTTGTCAGGAGGATTGCGGGAAGGGGGCAGAGTCCTTGACGTGAATTTGGTCACCAGGGGGTCTCGCCGAACCACTTTGGCGTTTCTTGGCCAATAGGGTGAGGCTGGATCCCTCTTCAGCAAGAGCCAGGGGGTATATCGAGCAGATTTGGAGGTGGTCTTCTCCTGCGCGGCGGCGAGATAATCTAACATTCCTTGCGAAAGCGGTCTCGACGACGGCCTCATGAACGCCATTAGGATTGCGAGAGCTTAGAGGTGAAAAGAGGAAAAAGCAGTAAGTGGAAAATGGGCACTCTCAACATTGTGGACTGATATATATATAATAGAGGGGAGGGGCCCACCAAAAGATTCCCTCCAGGTCAGCAAGCACTCACAGAATACTAGGGGTTGGACTTTTCTTTCCGAGCATAGAACTCGCTCGCAAAGAGTGTGGATTGTGTACAACCCCGTATTCGTTGAGTGGGCCCCAGGTCCCAGAAGGTCAAAGGGCATGCAAGGTAGGTCAAGAGGAGCATTTGCCCAGAGCACTGGGGGTCACTCGCCCAGGTCAGGAAAGGCATGCAAGCATCGGGGCGAGTGCAAGCCTCATCCACAAAGCATTCGCCCACTTAGGAGTGCGGATACGCGGGAGGTCAGGCGAGTGAGGGGGTGGAACCCCACTCACCCAGAGAGCCAAGGGTCAAGCGAGTGGTGCCCCTACGGATAACCCGCCGAGTGGAACCTAGAGAATACATTGCACAAGAAGTCTATGAGTGGTGCCTTCATGGACCACTCGCCTAGAAGGATTTGGTGGTGAAATTACCTAGATACCCTTTGTGGGATGCCAATAGCCTTTCAGAACTGCGGAGTTTAGCTGTTAGCAGGCCAGTTTGGGGTAAGATTAGTAAAACTAAAAGGCGGATTTACGCTATTTGCAGACCTGACTAGAAAATCTATAAATTGACCCTTAAGGGCACCTTGGAGGAGATCCGATCTTTTGGGCTCTCTCCTCCTCTAGTTAATTTTGGTTGCCTCGTAGTGTCCTCCAAGGTGCCCAGTTGAGTATTTGTTTGGGAGGGGAATCTCTCTATGATCTTCCGGGTGTGTGGCGGGACCTCCTCGCTACAGCTTTGGGTCTATTCATTTTTCTTCGTCAACGATCAAGAGTGTCTGTGAGGGAGAAGTAGGTGTAGGCTGCAACCCATGTAGGCCCAAACTCCTCAAGAGACCGGTTTGTTGGAACATGGTCTTCCGCATCTCCTAGGTTTGAGAATAACAAATCCTATGTGTATTTGATCTTGTGTGTTCAAGTGTGCAGGTTAACATAGTTCATATGACTCAAGGAATACTCATGATGACTGCCCCCAAAATTGAGGCCAAAATTCGAACAGGCTCACTAGCGCCGGCGGTAGCGATAGCGCCCGGTGCTAGCGATGATTAGCGCGATTCCGGCAGTGTTTTTAGAAAGAGCTAGCGCCCGGCGGTAGCTACTAGCGTGATGGCGCAAATCTTAGCACACCGCTAAAGGCGGTAGTAAGACTGCGGCACGAAATGGCAGTGTACCGATCGTTCAAGTAATATAAAATGGGAATGAATCCCCAAGTATCGATCTCAAAGGAACACAGTAAGGTGGAGTTAGGTTTCGAGGAAGGACTTGAGATTGAAGTCCTTAAATCGGATGGAATGCGGGGGAGTTGGGTTGGCTTTTGGAAAATAAAATAAAAGCTATCAACTACTCCTATGCAATGCCGCTATGCAATGCTTCGCTTGGCGGGATGGAGACTAGGCAGGCCTTAAGCGCGCTGCGTCGCAAGGGCGGATGGACGAGTAGGCAAGCGGAATCGAACTGTGCAGGCCTTGAACGCACTGCTTCGTTAGGCGGGATGGAATACACGGGCCGCGATGCCACGCTTCGGTAGGCGGGTGGACGAGAAGGCTAACGGAATGAGGGTCGCAAGCACCTCTTCGACAAGCACGCCACTAGCAATTGCTAGGGCGGCACCGAACACGGTGGTGGAGTGGAAAATGGAATGGGGCGCTCCTCAAGCACACAAATAAACAAAAAGGGTATTTCACATAGACATGAAATATATAGAAATAAGAGCAAGTTTAAGTGCTACTTCATCTTAATAAATAGATCTAACTACATACATACATCAATAAGAAGAGAACAAGGCAAGAAATCGACCGAATCCGAAGGCTCGTTGGAGATTCACGGTTGGAATCGCCGGGTTGTCAATCCGCGTCCAAGCTCGGTCCGCAACTATGTCCGGGGTAGAGAGAGCTGTCACGACTCTCCAATGGACCCGTCTTCTTCGTGTCACGATCCGGTAGAGGTTGCAAACTTCCTCTTGCTCGATGGAGATGGCGGCTAGGTCACACTTTGAAGCTCTTGGATGAAGGAGGAGGCCGAGAGGACACTCCGGCTCAAGATTGGCGTGAAGAACAAGCCCGGAGCACCTCTAGATGGTGGGCGGCAATGGAGGGGCGAAGTCGGACGAACTGGAGCCGAAAACGGCGGAAGAAGACGATGGTTTTTCGGGGATCGGACCTAAAATCGCGAGCAGGGAATTTATAGGCGCTGGAATTAAACAGTGCGCACGGTCAGTGGCGCACGACCAGTGGTCGTGCGCACTAGAATCCTGTGATCGTGCGCTCTGCCTGGACGGAGCCTGCAAAGACAGAAATTATAAAATAACATGTTCGCACGACCAGTGGCGCACGACCGGTGGTCGTGCGCACTATCGTCGGTGGTCGTGCGCACTAGATGAAACAGAACTCATAAAATTGATGATAAGCGCGCACGAACAGTGGCGCACGACCGGTGGTCGTGCGCACTAGCGTTGGTGGTCGTGCGCACTGCACCAAACAGAACTCGTGAAAAAGGGTTAAGTGCACACGATCAGTGGCGCACGACCAGTGGTCGTGCGCAATAGAACCGGTGATCGTGCGCAGTGTTCCTGTGCAGAATTGCACCGGGAACACCTGCACGACTCCCATTCCAGCACAACCACCAATCTAGCCACTGAAGGTGGCACTTAACAATACATGAAAGCTAATGATGAAGATAAACAAGAAATAACACCAAAACGGGCCTAAAAGTGCACTTAGCTTGGAATAACAGGTAGAGAACAAATATGAGTGATTATGGATCTAAAATGTAGTGCATTGACTCAAATACCGGCCCAGATGAGTCCATAAATGTGTATATAAATGGGACTCATCACACCCCCAGACTTACCTGTTTGCGCGTCCCGAGCAAACGAATCCGGTGGAGTGTGAAAATGGTCGTTAGCAAAGAAAATTACGCAAGGGAGTACAATGCGAAGTAACAAAAGCATGCAAATAAAAATTTCGTAAAAAGAGATTCTAACTATGCTAACTAATTTACGAAAGTACTAGAGCGTAAATAAAGACTTATCAATACTCAGTTGGTGAATTGTGAAGAATTTGACGATCATGCCCAGTGTGAAAGTAATAAGCCACTAAGGAGGGTGTTGCAAAAGATCGGGGTTCGGGAATAACTCCGCTGAAATCCATCAACGTCGGGAACCATACTCTTGCCCGGTCACACTCTCTCCACAGCGCTAGCAAACTCGCAAGATAAATCAATAGGACTTTTAGGATTATATTGGGGCATAGGTTGCGGTATGATAATCAAAGGTAAAAACGAAGGCTACGCAACCAACATGAGTCAACGGAACACTGCACCAAGCAAAACCAAAAACAAAGCTCGTGTGACACACCCCCAGACTTATTGTGAAAACTAGGTGTGCACACGGCCTACTCCACAAATACCAACAGATTTTCTAAAACGCTCGGGAGGATAACTTTTCAATACACTTTTTTTTTAGATTTTTATTTCAATACCATATTTTTCTTTTTCTTTTTCTTATCCTCCGGTTGATTCAAAATCAGCAAATAGAGTTTATTTCTCCTTCACAACACGACAATTCCAAACATCACACCAAATCTAAAACATGAGTGCAGATAACATAAACTTGGTTGCGACAGTGGGAAAGCTTTAGGCCTTGGTGTATGGAGGAGGAGCTGAACAAAGGGAGTGGTAGGCACAAGTGTTGGGAAGCAAAGGTGAGCGAATAGGATATGGAAAGCGAAGGCTCAATCTAGCCAAAAGGTGGCCTATATCACATTTATCTCAACGAATCGCTCGCACCCATGCTTCAAGAGTCGCTTGGGGCAAGTTCTTAGCCCACAAGAAAGGTAAACCTTCCTCCCGACTCGAGCAACACACAACTAGCGCTCGTATACACACAACACCGGGCTATCACCAATTTCATTCACATTCACCACTTGAGTAGAATAAATCTAAAACTACGCATAAATACTAATCATAAATTAAAAGCATAGAAATAATCTAATTTTACTCAAATTCTATTGTAGCACGCGGATGCGACTAGAACACTGCTCGAGTCAACATTGCGCTCCCAATAGTAATTCCTAAGCTATCATCCCAATTCACATTCCTAACCAAGATAGTTTGTTCAGAACAAAGCAAATAGATAAGCACGCGCTCATGTGGGTGCTGTGGTGTGCAATGAAATTAAACAAAACATTTTTAAATGAAATCTTCTAGTATGCAGTGCAATAGTGCACGTGAGCGGGTAAACGAAACTACCCTCCCCCAGACTTAAACTAAACAATCCGCATAATATATGACAGGAAAATCAAAATAGGGCTAGGGGAAGAGAGTACCCAATGTTCAGCAAGTGAGCATACCAGAAGATTGGCGTTTAAACCACGACTAAGCTGCAGCATCCGCCATCTAGAGAAGATACCTGCAGGGGTCAGCTCCGCAAAACAAAAGAAGCAGAAAAAGATAAACTACAATAAACTACAGCTAACTAAACAGGATTGACTAAAAAATAAAATGCATGAAAAGTAAGATAACTACTGGGGTTATTGTCATCCCAGCACGACGTATTCAAAAACTAAAGGTTCTAGCTAATGGGCCTATGAAAAGAAAAGTGCACCGGTAGCTGTTCTAATATGTGTGTCGGTATCGGGTACCGATACGGCGAAAGAACAGTCATGCCTCTACCCGAATATAAATAATACCTGCTTGACACAGGTAGAGGGAAAAGAAAGTAAGAAGAGGAGGGAGCCTGGTCCTCACTCATCTCACAAAACACCTCCTTGCCTAGCAAGGTATCGTCAACAGGGGGGCAGCAGGAGGCAAAGGCAATGAGTGGAGCTTCCTCTACGGAGGGAGGATCAACCTCCTCACATGAGAGGATGCTCTCATCATTGACTTGAGCATTATGCTCCAAGTCCTCCTGATGTACCTGTGAAGACTCAACCTGCACATGCTCAGATGAAGAAGGGGGGTCAGGAAATAAAAGAGAAGAATGACATAAATAATCAAAAATCGGGGGAGTGGTCCCGGTCTCACTCCCATTAGATTGGGAAAGTAAAATAATGTCAGCATCATCGACAATGCTGCAGGTCTCGGTAGGTTCATCAGTGACCTCCTCCACGATTTGGACTTCCTCCACCGGTGCTGAGGTAAAATCCTCGTCACCTTGGAAAATATCCTCATCCATAGGAATAGGCACAACACATAAATCACCTGCCTTATCCTGTGAAACATCCTCAATAACGTCATCGGAGACGAGTATAGTATGCACAACAGGGGGAGGAGTAGTGCTCGGATAAAAGTCAAGCACCGATTCCTCACAAAGAATCGAATCCACTAGAGGTGGTGGATGCACATGGAGAATAGGCTCAGCAATGTCGGTGCATAGATCAACCGCACATCCGGTGACCGTGTCCATGCCATACCCTTCAAGATGTGAAGGTGACAAAGACACATAACCGGATGTTGAAGGTGTGCCGCCAGAGTTAGGAGTTGGGACGATCCGGATATCCGGCTCGTCATCCTCGTCCAATTGGCGAAGATACTCGGCACAATCCTTCAGGGCATGATCTGTGCTCCGACAAAACTGGCACTGCCTAGCAGGCTTCTTTGGCACAGCGGGGGCTGAGGCCGAAAAGAAGTAAGACGGTAAAGGCTCAGCAGAGTAGCCATAAGACTTACGCGCACCATATGGAGTACCAGATGAAGTAGGTGCTCCATATGCTGGGCTATAAGAAGTATGCCTACTATTCTCCGTGGGGCATTCATCACTAGAGTGGGAGGTAGCTCCACACCAACGGCAACGAAAATTGAGATGTGCCCACATAGTGAGAAGATAAAACGATTCAAAAAGAAGAACACTATTGTGCGAAATACTACACCTAACAAAAATTTACTAAAGCAACCTACTATAAAACAAGAAAACAGAAAATGAGGAAATAAAACAAAGAAATGCGATTTACAAATGGAAGGGCTCCTTTCTCAGATTCTCCCTCTCCAGAAAACTCACACGACTGTGTTCCCCGGCAACGGCACCAAAAACTTGATGGCGCAAATCTTAGCACACCGCTAAAGGCGGTAGTAAGACTGCGGCACGAAACGGCAGTGTACCGATCGTTCAAGTAATATAAAATGGGAATGAATCCCCAAGTATCGATCTCAAAGGAACACAGTAAGGTGGAGTTAGGTTTCGAGGAAGGACTTGAGATTGAAGTCCTTAAATCGGATGGAATGCGGGGGAGTTGGGTTGGCTTTTGGAAAATAAAATAAAAGCTATCAACTACTCCTATGCAATGCCGCTATGCAATGCTTCGCTTGGCGGGATGGAGACTAGGCAGGCCTTGAGCGCGCTGCGTCGCAAGGGCGGATGGACGAGTAGGCAAGCGGAATCGAACTGTGCAGGCCTTGAACGCACTGCTTCGTTAGGCGGGATGGAATACACGGGCCGCGATGCCACGCTTCGGTAGGCGGGTGGACGAGAAGGCTAACGGAATGAGGGTCGCAAGAACCTCTACGACAAGCACGCCACTAGCAATTGCTAGGGCGGCACCGGACACGGTGGTGGAGTGGAAAATGGAATGGGGCGCTCCTCAAGCACACAAATAAACAAAAAGGGTATTTCACATAGACATGAAATATATAGAAATAAGAGCAAGTTTAAGTGCTACTTCATCTTAATACATAGATCTAACTACATACATACATCAATAAGAAGAGAACAAGGCAAGAAATCGACCGAATCCGAAGGCTCGTTGGAGATTCACGGTTGGAATCGCCGGGTTGTCAATCCGCGTCCAAGCTCGGTCCGCAACTACGTCTGGGGTAGAGAGAGCTGTCACGACTCTCCAATGGACCCGTCTTCTTCGTGTCACGATCCGGTAGAGGTTGCAAACTTCCTCTTGCTCGATGGAGATGGCGGCTAGGTCACACTTTGAAGCTCTTGGATGAAGGAGGAGGTCGAGAGGAAACTCCGGCTCAAGATTGGCGTGAAGAACAAGCCCGGAGCACCTCTAGATGGTGGGCGGCAATGGAGGGGCGAAGTCGGACGAACTGGAGCCGAAAACGGCGGAAGAAGATGATGGTTTTTCGGGGATCCGACCTAAAATCGCGAGCAGGGAATTTATAGGCGCTGGAATTAAACAGTGCGCACGGTCAGTGGCGCACGACCAGTGGTCGTGCGCACTAGAATCCTGTGATCGTGCGCTCTGCCTGGACGGAGCCTGCAAAGACAGAAATTATAAAATAACATGTTCGCACGACCAGTGGCGCACGACCGGTGGTCGTTCGCACTATCGTCGGTGGTCGTGCGCACTAGATGAAACAGAACTCATAAAATTGATGATAAGCGCGCACGAACAGTGGCGCACGACCGGTGGTCGTGCGCACTAGCATTGGTGGTCGTGCGCACTGCACCAAACAGAACTCGTGAAAAAGGGTTAAGTGCACACGATCAGTGGCGCACGACCAGTGGTCGTGCGCAATAGAACCGGTGATCGTGCGCAGTGTTCCTGTGCAGAATTGCACCGGGAACACCTGCGCGACTCCCATTCCAGCACAACCACCAATCTAGCCACTGAAGGTGGCACTTAACAATACATGAAAGCTAATGATGAAGATAAACAAGAAATAACACCAAAACGGGCCTAAAAGTGCACTTAGCTTGGAATAACAGGTAGAGAACAAATATGAGTGATTATGGATCTAAAATGTAGTGCATTGACTCAAATACTGGCCCAGATGAGTCCATAAATGTGTATATAAATGGGACTCATCATAGCGCTGGCGGTAGCATGGCGCACAAAAGGCATAGAGCAAAATGTTGCCGCGGATGGGAGATCCTGCCGCGCAAAATCTTTCCTAATCCGGGCTAGCGCCGGCGGTAGCGCTTGGGCTATAAAAGGACCCCCTCTCCTCTTGATTTTGTACACACCTATTGCATACACCTCAGAGAGAGAGTGTTAGAATTCCAGAGGCTCTTCTTGGCCGAAATTTGAGGTCCCAGCGAAGCTCTGCCAATTTCTAAAGGAGAATCCCATCACGCCGAATCCAGACGAAGTCCGCTTCAACAAATGCTGATTCTACAGCGGATCTTCATCTCCGACTTAAGAAGTTCATCTTAAGGGAGGTTTTGTTATTTTATTTCTCTTTCTTCATTGTAAACGGTAGTGAAATTGCCTCGTGTTGGCGACTAGGTCTGGGGTAGACTTAGGGCTGAAATTCGCCTCGTGTTGGTGACTAGATCTAGGCTAGTTCTAGGGGGCACTCGAGGCCACATACGGGGAAGGATTGGCTAGAGCGGCATGAGGCCGAATCTGGGGAGGATAAGGCTAGGGCCACCGGTTCGTGGGGAAGCGAGTCGGGATAGAAAACAAAAAAAGAGCTTTTTTATTATTCGCCTCCGATCTCTAGCGTCATCGAGATCAAGTTTTGTAAAACTTATTTATCTTTAATAAAGCTTGTCTCTCTTTTTGTTTTACTTAACTTATTTCATGTCTTTAATCTTGCAATAATTCAAAGTTTAATAAATATAATCTAAAGTTTTTGAAAACCCTTATTCACCCCCCCCCCCTCTAAGGGCGCCGACCGATCTAACACGGTTGACGGTTTTAACAATAATTTTGATCTAACGTTGTTTACTAATGATTGCAATTTTGCTTGCTATTTGATTCTCTTAATAAGTCTTATGGCCAAGACTTTTCCCATACCTAAATCACTTGCATAATTTAGGACTTAATTCTTTATACTCCTATTTTTTATTTTTCAGTCTCCCTTTTGATTAGAATGATAACCTAAAATTAAAACTTATTATAGTTTCGTACGGATATCTCTCTTACTTTTTCTCTGGAATAGCAAAAACTTAAGTATGGGGGTATTTGATGAGTAGTAAATTATACTTATTGTTAGTATAATTTTTAGTATGTTTTTAAGTAATATTGACCTAAAATTAAAACTTATTATAGTTTCGTACGGATATCTCTCTTACTTTTTCTCTGGAATAGCAAAAACTTAAGTATGGGGGTATTTGATGAGTAGTAAATTATACTTATTGTTAGTATAATTTTTAGTATGTTTTTAAGTAATATTGTAAATATTCTATGTAAATCAAAGAATAAATTGCTTGTTTTTATTAGTTCCATACTAACTTAGCTTTATTTCTTTTTTTTGTAGAATTTTAGCATTTTTTGTTAGGTTAAGCCCTCGGTCACACCCGTGACCAAGGGCGTGTAAACTTAAATTGCTAATTTCTAGCTCTCGGCCAATTTTAGAACAAATCTCGACCAATTGATCAAGTCACGCCCTCGGTCATGCCCGTGACTGAGGACGTGTAACGGGTCACGCCCGTGTACTCCTGGTCAAAACGACATGTTGTGCCTTCAAGCCGATTGACCTGATTCGATGAATCACAATGTCATGCCCATGACATTTGGTCACACCTGTGTTCTTTCATTCCAGAATCTTCTAGAAGGCCAGCTGTTCAGATTTCTCCAATATGCCCCAGGTCACGCTCATGTGCAACCATTACTCTAGTCAACTCTTCCAGAAGGCCAACTAATCTGATCGCTTCAACCACCCCCAGTCACGCCCTCGATCACGGTCATGACTGAGGGCGTGTAATTCTAAAATATTCCCTGTGAATAGAGTGGCTTGGCTGAAGCTTTAGAGATAGAATTTGTGAGTGTTTTAAAGTTTTTGTGAGTAGTTTTGAGTGTTTGTGAGTTATTTTGTGCATTTTCCTTTTTTATGTTTTTTGTAATTTTCTCTCTCCTAGTCTAGTTGTAATTTTTATTTAGGAAATAAAATAGTTTGTTTTCTCATTTTTTTCTCCTTTTTCTTATGTTAGAGTGTGTGTGTATGAGTTTAATTTTTCTTTTCTTTTCTTTTAATTTAGTTCTCTTTATGCTGGTGTGTGTGCATTGTTTTTGTGAGTGTTCATTTAATTTAGTTTTCTTATTGTTGTGTGCGTGAGTGTATGACATTAACTTTTATTTTCTTTTCATTTTAAAGTAGAGTGTGTGAGTGTATGAGTTTAATTTTTACGCTTTCTTTCATTTTAAAGTATAGTGCGCGTGTGTATGAGATAGTTTTTACTTTTTGTAACTTAGCTTTTAATTCAAAGTAGAGTGTGTGCATGTATTCAAAGTAGAGTGCATGTGTGTATGAGAATAGTTTATATGCTTTCTTTCATTTCAGTTTTTTCAATTCAAAGTAGAGAGTGTGTGTGTGTGTGTGTGTGTGTGTGTGTGTGTGTGTGTGTGTGAGATAGTTCTTACAGTTTGTTGGGAAAAACCCCTTTTGATTTAACTTAACAAATTAACTAAAAGTGATTTTGTTTGTTAGGATTGAATTACCCATTGTATAGTGAGGGTAATC
Organism: Dactylorhiza incarnata; assembly: GCA_033032865.1. Lineage (NCBI taxonomy): Eukaryota > Viridiplantae > Streptophyta > Magnoliopsida > Asparagales > Orchidaceae > Dactylorhiza > Dactylorhiza incarnata. The sequence continues at coordinate 7,695,853 of JAWHQI010000009.1, read as the reverse complement.
TGGTCATTATATGTCTTAGGATGTCACACTCAACCTATGGTGTCAAAACCATATCAAGAGAAGCACAAATTTTGGTGAAGTTAATATTTACGTCGAATAGAACTCGACGCAACATCGAATGAATGTCGACGCTACTCTGATTAGAAGTCCAAGTGGTTCACCCTTCTGCCAAAGTAACTCAAGTCGACATTATATCGAATAGATATCGACGTAGGGGCTATGGACTTGTCGAAGTATCTTGAGAAGTCGACGCAGCTTCTACTTCAACTCGGCGCAGAAGGAAATATCTATCGAAGCCATTCAAAGTCGACGCAACGTCGACTTCATCTCGACACAGATTATGAAGCTCAGAATCATATCTTCAACTCGACGGTTACGTCGATTGGGTATCGACACAACGTCGACTAGCAGAGTTCAGTCAGAGCAAGGATGAATTTGAAGCTGCTCCTACAAGAACTCGAAGGAGCGACGATAAGAGAGGTAGAGAACTCGACGCTACGTCGAATACAGTCTGAAAAAGGGAAACCTTTTCAGCTGTCATTTTGGACCTTCTCTCATAACCCACCTCTCTCAAAACCGTTCTCCAACGGCTTCATAATTGCCTAAATGGAATAAAGAATTAACTGAGGTCAGAGAAAAGTTTTCTTGTAAACAAGCTTAAATGTTGGTAGACGGGTCGGGAATCAAGGAAGGTTTTATTATGAAGACAGATATACCCTTCATGACTTACCTAAAAGGCAAAGCAAATTCAAATTCAAAAGGTGGACAATAAAAGGGAATAGAAGAAAGAGAAAAGCAGAGCACTGATCACAATCGGCTACACTGTTCCATTGGGTCTCCTTCTTCCTCCACTCTCTCACAGGAACCCTAACAAAAATACAGAGAAGGGATATCTACTATACCTCTTCTCTCTAAGAACAGTACAGAACAAGGTTGCTCATCAACACAATCTTAAAGCAGCCAAAGTTCAATCAGAAAGAAAAAAAAGGATCTGACATTCATAGCTTCTACAAATCATCACCATCATAAGCAGAAGTTCATCAAGAGCAGATCCTGTGAATAGATACAAGAAGTTATTCTTAATACATCCATCATAAGAATTCTGAAAACAGAATTCCTACACCCTTCTTCTCTCTCTTTCTCCTTCCCTTCTGTAAAAGAGTTTTGTCAATCCCTCTTCAAAGGATTCAATGGTTCAAGATCTCCTTATCAAAAGATCTGGTGGTTCAAGATCTCCTTATCAAAAGATCTGGTGGTTCATGATCTCCTTGTCAAAAGATCAGTGGTTCTAAGAGTCTCCTTACCAAAAGACTCCGACATAGTGGAGCATCCCTACTAGGTGGTAGAAGAGGGGAGTACCCATATTTTGGGGAACCTCTATAGAAATTATGTGTCTTCTGGATTGTCAATTTTCTGTGTCTTCTATTTTTTCTTTTATCACTTAACTGCATTTATTTATTCTGGGACTTATCTTGGTGAAGCATAATACTTAGATTTTATTGTACTTGCACAAATAGAATAGAATAAATTTAAATCTCTATTCACCCCCCTCTAGAGGATTCTTAGAGGCACACTGTGCAATTTCACAGTTTTTTGTAACTTAGTTCTAATTTAAAGTTGGGTGCGTGAGTGTGATTTATTACTTGTCATTTAATTTATTGTAGAGTGTGTGCGTTTTCAAGTTAGTATGTAGAGTGTGTGAGTTTTTAATTTAGTGTGTTTTATTGTCTTTCTTTAATTTTTGTTAAACGCACTTATATTCGCTTAAAATATTATCATGTATTTTTTAATCACTAAAGCCGTCCCCATTCTGATGAGTGACTAATCTCCTTTAGCGCACGATGTTGAAGAGAATTGAGATAAATAAATGGTTTTCTAAAATTAAAACCTCTCTTTCTTTTTTAAATTAATTAACGAGCTTAAGGTTTACCCGAGAAAAACGTTGAGTGAAACTATATAATCGTTGTATGGTTCTCGTTTCCATTTCCGTACACTAGTTAGCCGAGAGGCTCGTGCGTACCGATTGATCGCTCGCGGGTAAAGAGAATTAAGATCTACCCTCAAGAGAGGATGAGGTAAGTCTCCTGAATTGGAATAAAAACCAAATAGCGGGGTTCACAACATAAATCGAGTATTAAGGAGATTCGATTAAAGAATGAGAGTTTGGTCGAATATTCGTAATTTCAGGTGGGCTTACCTTCGAGAGAGGTGCATTCATACTTATGGAACCTCCACGACCAAGCCGTTCTAATGTTTTCAAAAATCAGATCTTTTACTTCTGAAAAGCTATTTTCATCTCAGAGTAATTCAACACCGGGTGTTATCTTTATCATCATTTTCAAAACCTAGTTATACTTTCATTATCGCTCTCTAAAAAAAACCAACTCAAAAAATTATTCCGATAAAATAATAGTTCGTTCCTTATAAGTAAGAATAATCAACACAATCCGTTGAAAAATACGACCTTGATATTTTCTAAAACAAATATCTTATACTATACGTGATAAGGTATACTTGCCTTTATCGAAGATTAGTTTGGATAAATTTCCAAAAGCTTTCAAAAGAAAAGCATCACCCAAAATAAATCACTAATGGTAGGAGACTTCTGCCCGATATCTGTCTATTCTTCGATGGGCACTTCATGTTCCGATTGTGCTGACGTACAAGGATGCTCCTTGTCCTGGTTCCATCTGCTGTAGATAGCACGTGCATGCTGCTTCCTAGTTCCCATGGAAAACTCTGACCCTGCCCGGGGTCACAAACTTCATTGCGAGGTGTGAGATGGAAAGGATAGCTCCAAATACTGCTTGGAGTGGTCGGCCATAAACCGCATTGTAAGGTAATTTTTACTCAACCGCTAAGAACTGTACATTGTCAGTAGCTTGCTTTGGGAACTCTCCCAGGGTTACTGGGAGAGTGATGGTCCCTTTGACCCGGACATGGTTTCCGTTGAAACCGTAGATTGGTCCGGAGGCTGGTTGGAGCTCTTCTTTTAGGATATTCATGTTGAGGAGAGCGGGCATAAACATGATGTTTACTAAGCTGCCATTATCTACCAGTATCCGTTTAACGCGGAGGCTAGGGTGGCCGATCTCTGCACTGATGACTAGTGGATCCTGGCACGATACGAGTGGTCCTTTCAAATCTACATCCCCGAAGCTGATTGTTCCTGCGAGTAATGAATTCAGAGCTTTGTGTTCCCCCTTGCTTTGTGCGATAGAATTGACGGGGCGAATGGGGAACCAGAGATGGTCTCCACTACCCCTACTACTTTTTTGCCCCCTATACGCCTTGGTGAACAGGTGGATGCTCTCTTCTTCCATGCGCTGGCTGGTTTTGTGTCTGGACTTGCAGAAACCTTCCAAGGATTACTTGTCGGTTAAGGTGCTCGATCTCATCCTTGAGTCTCACACACTACTCGTTTGTGTGCCCTGTGCCTCGGTAGAACTTACAATACTTTGATTGATCTTCTTTGCCTTGCGGGAGCTCTCTCGGCCTTCGTAGTGATGGGTTATCATGTATTGCGTAGAGGACGTTTGCACGAGAGGTGTTGAGTTGTGCATACTCTTGGTAGGGTCGGGGGGGGGGGGGGGGGGGGTCCATGGCGATCTTACTGGCACATATTGCTCTGGAGCACCTCCTGTCGCCTCATGGTTGGCTCTTCTCTCTTACTTTTTACTCCTCCTTTGAACTACCGATGATGGGGCTCAATTGCATCGTCAGCCGTGATTTGTGCGTCAACCCTGTGCACAAGATTAAGATAACTAGGGATTGTCTCCCTCATTAAGGCAGAGTAGAATCTGCTTGGCTGTAGTCCTCCCAGAAAGACTTCCCGATGGAGCTCGGGGTCCACCCCAGGTATATGATGGGCCTCAGTAGTGAACCGATGGAAGAAATATTTAAGGGTTTCCCCTTCACTTTGCCTGATTCCTGAGAGATGGGAAGGGTTCTTTACTATTCAGCGGTTTGCGATGAACCGGTCCAAGAACTGCTGCGTCAGATCGATGTAGTTTCTGATGGTTCCACTCTGAATAGAGTGGAACCAAGTTCTCTCCTGGCCTTTCAAAGTGTCCAGAAATACTTGAAAGAGTAGTTGATCGAGAGCATTATTAATTCGAAGGATGGTGGAGAAGTAATTCACGTGCTCTAGGGGGTCTTCTGTCTCGTCGTAGGACTCCATGCTCGGAAGCTTGAATCCACCTGGGATTGGATGAGTCAGGACCTCAGGTGCTAACCGGGAACCATTGTAGATGGGATGATATATGTGCGCCGCTTGGCGGCCTACCTGGACGTACTCTTCCACTATCAGCTTTCTTATTTCTTCTCGGGTCAATCTTCCAGGGAGGTTCTCGAAACCACCTGCCCTCTGGCATTGATGCTGCGGGCCTACTTCGGCGAGCCTGGCCAGACTAGCGGGGTGCGTAGTGCTTGGTGCTGCTGAGCACTCGGAGTCCTCTTCTTGGACGTTCTCTGGGCTTGATCTAAGTGAAGAGGAGGTGGATTGGCTGGCGCTGGAGGTACTATAGGAGCCTGAACTATTCCCAAGTTTCTTTAGAGGTTCACCATTTCAGCTTGCTTCTCCTCAATTTTGATTACACGCCCTGCCAGTGCGTTTACGGGCGCGACCACTCTCTCCTACAGCCGTGGTGCACTAATAAAGGAGTGGGAAGGACAAGGATTGATACATCCCTCATGGAGCGAACCTTGGGTTGTGCGAGTGCTTCTTCTTTCCATGGTCTTTAGTCACGAGTATCATTGGGCAGAGGATACTGTCGTCCTGATCCTCAGAACTTCGGGAACATGATTCCCACAAACGATGCCAAATAGTTGTGGCTCATTGGAGGCTCCTAAAATTGGTCGAGACTGGATCGTCTTAGCCCGGGAGCGATCGAGAGCACAATCAGTCACAAAGAAATTAGACGGCTAGCGAGGGACCCTTTTTACCGTAGAAAACCCCGAAAAGGGTGAAAATCATATGGCCAGAGGTGTGCTGACCAAACTTCACTATTTGTTGGTGTTATATAGAGCTTTTTAAGAGAAGGAAAGGGCGACAGGCTGCTCCACATTGCAATTGTTAGGAGAGAGTGAGAGAGTTAGGTGTGCATTCGGAGGGTGACAGGCCACCACACTCGAACCTAAGTCTTTTTCCTAGCCGCAGCGGGGAGCACCGCGCTCTGGGGCCTGGACGACCTTTTGCTTTTGCTTGAGATCTTGAGTGGCACGATCTACGTGTTTGGATGTCTTTAAAGTGTATCTTATAGTTCGTGGCGATGATTGGAGCACGGAGCTTGTCGTTGGCTTGATGGTGATGAGCAATGAGCTTTGAGGGAAGCTTGAGGGCGGATGGAGATCTTTGAACTGTCTTCAAAGGTGCTTGAAGATTCATCAAGGGAGTCTTTGAAGGAGATTGAGGTTCTCAAGGAGTACTCTTGCACGTATTAGGAGGAGAAGGCCCTGGATAAAAGGATGGAAAAGAAGGAGAGACTGGGTCCTATTTATAGGCCCCAGGGGTGGTTACGGTAGTTATGCGGTTATTTGCAGGGCGTAACTACCATAATTGTTATTTGCAGGCCGATTTTATATAGTTTAGGATGCATATTTTTTTAAGTATTTTCCTATGAGCAAACCGATATATTTTTAGATATTTACACCCATGCATGATAGGTTGTTACACCGGTGGTTACTTGCTCACCGGAGGGTGGAGATTGCGGTGGGGCGATCAAACGACGGTGGTTAAGGGTTCGGCCAGCAGAGGAAGGACCCACCAGCGACGAGTAGGCCGACCGGCAGCGAAATCAGGCTGGCGATGGTCAGTCGGCTGGGCGCGCGACCAAGGATGACCGGCGGGGGGGGGGGGGGGGGGGGGGGGGGGGGCTGGCCGCGAGGGCCTTGCGACCGCATGCCACAAGCATGCGACCAAGGGAGGTCGGCCAGCTGAGGGTGCCTTGAGGCCGCGCTCCGTGTGCGAGCAGCCAAGGGCGCACGGCGAAGGCCAGCCGGAGGCGGCCGGCCGTGGGGGCCTCTAGGAGGCGCGTCGTGGGCGCGCGCCCAAGGGAGGCCGGCTGGGGTGGCCGGCCGTGGGGGCATAGAGGCGCCGCGCCGTGGGCGCGCGGCCAAGGGAGGCCGGCCAGGTCAACCGGCCGCAGGGGCCTCGCAGCCGCGCTCCCTCGGAATGTCGACCGGTCGTAGGGGCCTCACGACCGTGCGCCCTCGGACGGTTGGCCAGACAGTGGTAGCTGGACAGCGGCTGCCGACCGCCGGGCCCTCGCAGCCGCGCACCTAGGGTGCGCGACCAAGGGTGGTCGGCCAGCCGCGGGTGCCTCGCGACCACGCGCCTTGGACGCATGGTCAAAGGAGGTCGGCCTGGAGTGGTCGGTCGCGCGGGCCTCGTAATTTTGTGGGCCTCGCAGCTGTGTGATGGCAGCTGGTTGAGGGGTCTCGGGCGGTTAGCGAGAAAGATCACGCGCGGTGATTGCACATATTGCGATTTTTCTCATAACCCCCACTAAGTTAGTGGGGGTCATGGAATTCCGGCTAATCGCAACCCAGAATTCCTATATAATGTTGAAATTGTTGAAGTGGAAGTGAAGGAGGCTTTTGGACCTGGGCGGTCTGGGAGGAGGTCGGGCGGTCTGACGTGACCGCACGACCTGGTGGTCTGCATCCGCGGTCTGGCTGATCTTAGCCTAGCTGCGGTCTCCCGGGTTGACCGCTGGTCTTGTCCAAAGTCTGCTGGAGGTGCCGCGCGGTCTGTGCGTGACCGCGTGGCATGCTGTCTTCTTCAAGGCTGTGGCGGTCTGGTGTGACCGCACAGTTTGATCCAGGTTTTCTCCGGAATGCGGTCTGGTAGCTGACCGGGCTTTCTGGGGGTATTTGCGGACTAAGGGTTTTAGTCACGCGGTCTCAGTTCGCGGTCTCAGGAGAAGACTGGTATGCGAGCTGGTTGTTGTTCGCGGTCTCAGAAGGAAATCGGCACGCGGATAGGAGTTCGCGATCTGATGGCGAACTGACTGTGTTCGCGGTCTCGTGCGAACACAGGTGGTGAATAGCTTCGGGCGGTCTGGCGAGCTCTTTGTGAAGTCGCGGTCTGCTGTGAGAGTGGCGGTCTCTCATGGCGACATTGAAGCTGGCGGGTTCACCAAAAATGAAGCAGAAGTAATGTTGCTGATCACACAGTGTGACCGGTCAGGTCGCGCGGTCAGCGGGGTGGTGATCCTATCTCTAGGGTGGTGACCAGATCTGGTCTCACGCCTATAAATAGGAGCCACTATTGCAGCAAACACAGACACACCAAGTGTAAGCTGAGTTCGCTCTTGTTCTTGCGGTCTGGTTATTCCTGACCGGGCGGTCTCTGATTGAACTCTTCTTGTGCAGCTTCTGCGGATAGTGTAGGCAGCAGCGATCACCTCTTCCTCTGAAAGTGTTCGGGCGGTCTGCGGCTTGGAGTTGTGGTGCTGGAGTTCGGGAGAATTAGGAGGTCGGAAGAAGGGAGCGGTCTGTGCAGCAGTCTGGTGGTGTTCTGTGGTCGGCAGAGAGTTGCGGTCTTGCAACTGGCAGAGATCGCAGGGGAGGCCGCGCGGTCTGGGCGGTCTCCAGTTATCCTCAGTTTTTTGTTTTTCTCTTTGGAGTTTTGTGCTGACGAAATCATGTCTCGTCAAGCATGTCTTGCCCTGTAATTGAAGGTTGCTATCAATAAAGATCGTTTGTTTGCCTAAAGATTGTTTCTGGTTGCTTTGGCTTGTATCTCTAGTTGTTATTCCTGCTTGCTCTCACAAGGTCCGAGAAATTTTCACATGGTATCAGAGGCAGGTTGGAGTGGATAGAGCAGTGAATAACTTAGAGTAGCCATCGCCTTTGTGAAGTAGGAACCAGAGGAAGAACAATGGAAGGCGGATTTGCAAGAGGTCTTGGGATTGAGATGCTTACATCGACTAACTTTAAGAAGTGGAAGTCGTGTATGCAGAGCTATCTTCTAGGGGAGGACCTCTGGGAGGTTGTTGGAGGAGATGCGACAGAAGAGGTGAAGGCAACAGAAGTAGGTGACAATGGTCCGGCCGTGAGGGCATGGAGAAAGACCAATGCCAAGGCCGAGTTCACTTTGAAGCGTGCCATTTCACCTGATCTATTTGATCACATCTTAGGGTGTGGATCAGCTGCCGAGATCTGGAGAGCCCTGGATGGGCTGTTTAACAAGAAGAATGTAGCGAGGCTACAGTTCTTGGAGAATGAGCTAGCAAGGTCGGCTCAGGGCGATCTTTCTATCTCCACTTTCTTTCTGAAGATGAAGAACCTCTGCGCTGAGATATCAGCACTGGATCCTGATGAGCCAATTTCTGAGGCGAAGCTGAAGAGGCACATCATCCGCGGCTTGCGGAAGGAATATGTGGCCTTTGTGACGTCGGTGCAGGGATGGGCAAATCAGCCGTCTCTGTTGGAGCTGGAGAACTTGCTTTCTTCGCAAGAAAGCTTGGCAAGACAGATGGCGGGGTTGTCAGTGACTGGGGGAGATGGCGAAGTGCTCTTCTCGGGGAAGAAGAAGAAGTGGGATAAGAAGAAGAAGACCACTGGAGGCTATGGGCCTTCAACTTCTGGACAGCAGGAGAGGGGCTATCCTCCTAAGGCTGAGGAGAAGAAGAAGAAGGAAGGTCTCAAATGCTACAAATGCGAGAAGGTTGGGCACTTCAAGAAGGATTGCAGAGTGGTCACTCAAGCAGGGCATGCTGCGGGGAAGGAAGAAGCTGAGGCCAGACATATAGATGGAGGATGGGGAGGAGCCTTCTCGGCTTCTATTGGAGCTTCGGCTCCCATCAACTATTTGGAGGACTGGATCGTGGACTCGGGGTGTGGTCATCACCTCACCGGAGACGGGACCAAGCTTTCTTCTGCACAGCCCTACACAGGTAACAATGCAATCATTACTGCTGATAATACTGTGCATCCAGTAGAGAAGGTGGGGGTTGTTTCTTTGGGCAGTGATAGAGGGCCACTTACTTTGAAGAGTGTCTATCATGTGCCCGGAATGAAGAAAAACCTCTTCTCCGTGACCAATGCTGTTGACGCTGGGTATCACGTTCTGTTCGGCCCAACAGAAGTGAAATTTCTACGTAATGTAGAGGCCGTGAAGGCCGAGGTTGTTCATATCGGGAGACGGGCAAAGGACTTGTTCATTTTATCGACAAGCTCCTACGTCGACAAGATGAAGACGAATGATGGTGCCGTTATATGGCATGAAAGGTTGGGGCATGTAGGGATGGACAAGCTAAAAGCTATGGCGGTGAGAGGCCTGGTCAAGGGCCTGCCAAGTCTATCTTCCTACGGAGAAGGTCATGTTTACGCAGGATGTCAGTTCGGCAAGTCTCATCGACTACCGTTTGACAAGTCGCAGACAAGGAGTAGTGTGCCGTTGGAGTGCATCCACGGTGACTTGATGGGACCAACTGCTACCCCAAGCCTCGGAGGCAGCAGGTATATGCTGGTGTTGATCGATGATTACACCAGATATGTCTGGGTTTATTTTCTGAAGGAGAAGGCGGAGGCATTTGCCAAGTTTGTGGAGTTCAAGGAGCTCGTGGAAGGTCGGCTAAGACTGCGGGTGAAGAAGCTGAGGACTGACAACGGAGGGGAGTTCACCTCTAGTGAGTTCTCTACTTTTTGCAGGAAGGCAGGCATCCGGAGGGAGCTTACTTGTGCACATACTCCACAACAGAACGAAGTTGCAGAATGGAAGATCCGTCATCTGACAGAGACCTGCAAGTGTTGGCTGCATGCCAAGAGTATCCCAAAGTCCTTCTGGGCGGAGGGAATGTCTTGTGCTGCTTACGTCATCAACCGGATGCCTCTTAGTCCCATCAACATGTTAACTCCGCATGAGTTGATGTTCAAGGAGAAGCCAAGCGTGGCACACCTTAGGGTGTTTGGTTCCACCTGCTACGTGCATGTTCCAGATGCTCTTCGGACGAAGCTAGATGCGAAAGCAAGGAAGCTAGTCTTCGGGGGATACGACGAGCGGAAGAAAGGATGGAAGTGCATGGACCCAGAGACGCGGAGATTTGTTGTATCTCGCGACGTTGTATTTGATGAGGTGACATCTTATAAGGGGTCTTCTGGAGTGGAGCTACCAGAGAGCAGGGTGGTGGTGCCAGAGCAAGTAGTGGAAGATCTTCAGGTGGAGCTACCTGTGTCACCAGGTGGTCCATCTCCTTCTAGTTCCGAGACGGGGGCTTCTGGTTCAGGGAGCAGGGGGAGCAATGCTCCTAGCACGTCTGGAAGAGGAGCTAGGGAAGAAGCAGCTGGAGATAATGCGGCTCAGGGGAAGGAGCTGAGGAGGTCGAAGCGAGCAATCGTTGCCCCTGATCGCTATACAGGAGGAAACGCAGTGAGCTTTGTCTCATGTTTCTTCGCTGGTCCCTTTGATGAGAGGGAGCCGTCGAGCTTTGAGAAGGCCCAAGGCGTGAAGGAGTGGGATGTTGCAATGCAAGAAGAGATGACAACTCTTGAGAAGAATGAGACCTGGTCTCTTGTGCCCAAGCCCAAGGGCACTACTCCTGTAACATGCAAATGGGTCTACAAATTGAAGAAGAAAGCTGACGGCAGTATCGAGCGGTATAAGGCTCGTCTTGTAGCTCGGGGGTTCTCGCAGCAATACGGTGAAGACTACGAAGAGACTTTCAGTCCGGTGGCAAAAATGACTTCAGTTCGGTTCATCATTGCCTTGGCGGCGTTCAGTGGATGGGAGATTTGGCAGCTCGACGTCAAGAACGCCTTCTTGTACGGCGAGATTGACAAGGACATCTTCATGGTCCAGCCACCAGGCTTTGTGTCTGAAGATTTTCCGGAGCATGTCTGCAAGCTGAAGAAGGCCCTGTATGGGTTGAAGCAAGCGCCAAGGGCGTGGTACGGAAAGATCGCAGAATATCTCCTATTCTGTGGATTTTGTGCTTCAGACTCAGACTCAAGCTTGTTCGTCAAGAAGAGCGGGGAGCTTCAAGTCATCGTGCTGCTTTACGTCGACGATATGATCGTGACGGGGAACTCGAAGGAGGAAGTAACTCAGCTTCGGGCCGAGCTGGCTATCAGGTTCGAGATGAAGGACTTAGGTGAGCTTCACCATTTCCTTGGACTCGAGGTGCAGAGGAAGGAAAGTGGAGTGCTGGTTTCCCAGGCTGGATATGCGGAGCGAATCGTGGAGCGATTCGGCATGAAGGAAGGGAAGTGCATCTCTACACCTCTAGAGAAGGCTATGAAGCTTCAGAAGGATGAGGGGAGGATTATGCAAGATCCGTTGGTGTTCCGAGCTCTGGTTGGGAGCTTGATCTATCTGACGATCACGAGGCCGGATATTGCATATGCAGTAGGCAGAGTGAGTCGTTATATGGCGGAGCCACGGATACCTCATCTGCTAGCGGCCAAGAACATTCTGAAGTATGTCAAGGCTACCTCGGACATGGGTCTCCTATACAGGAGGGATGCGGGCTTCGAAGTGCATGGATACATGGATGCTGATTACGGTGGAGATTCGGATGATCGGAAGTCGACATCTGGATTCGTCTTCATGACGGGCCCTACGGCTATATCATGGTGCAGCAAGAAGCAGGATTCCGCAGACATCTTCACAAAGGCGCTGGCAAAGGGGCCGTTCACACGGCTAAGGGAGCTACTTGGGCTGGTTTCCACTTCCCACTTCAAGGGGGAGTGTTGAAATTGTTGAAGTGGAAGTGAAGGAGGCTTTTGGACCTGGGCGGTCTGGGAGGAGGTCGGGCGGTCTGACGTGACCGCACGACCTGGCGGTCTGCATCCGCGGTCTGGCTGATCTTAGCCTAGCTGCGGTCTCCCGGGTTGACCGCTGGTCTTGTCCAAAGTCTGTTGGAGGTTCCGCGCGGTCTGTGCGTGACCGCGTGGCGTGCTGTCTTCTTCAAGGCTGTGGCGGTCTGGTGTGACCGCACAGTTTGATCCAGGTTTTCTCCGGAATGCGGTCTGGTAGCTGACCGGGCTTTCTGGGGGTATTTGCGGACTAAGGGTCTTAGTCACGCGGTCTCAGTTCGCGGTCTCAGGAGAAGACTGGTATGCGAGCTGGTTGCTGTTCGCGGTCTCAGAAGGAAATCGGCACGCGGATAGGAGTTCGCGATCTGATGGCGAACTGACTGTGTTCGCGGTCTCGTGCGAACACAGGTGGTGAATAGCTTCGGGCGGTCTGGCGAGCTCTTTGTGAAGTCGCGGTCTGCTGTGAGAGTGGCGGTCTCTCATGGCGACATTGAAGCTGGCGGGTTCACCAAAAATGAAGCAGAAGTAATGTTGCTGATCATGCAGTGTGACCGGTTAGGTCGCGCGGTCAACGGGATGGTGATCCTATCTCTAGGGTGGTGACCAGATCAGGTCTCACGCCTATAAATAGGAGCCACTGTTGCAGCAAACACAGACACACCAAGTGTAAGCTGAGTTCGCTCTTATTCTTGCGGTCTGGTTATTCCTGACCAGGCGGTCTCTGATTGAACTCTTCTTGTGCAGCTTCTGCGGATAGTGTGGGCAGCAGCGATCACTTCTTCCTCTGAAAGTGTTCGGGCAGTCTGCGGCTTGGAGTTGTGGTGCTGGAGTTCGGGAGAATCAGGAGGTCGGAAGAAGGGAGCGGTCTGTGCAGCGGTCTGTGGTGTTCTGTGGTCGGCAGAGAGTTGCGGTCTTGCAACTGGCAGAGATCGCAGGGGAGGTCGCGCGGTCTGGGCGGTCTCCAGTTATCCTCAGTTTTTTGTTTTTCTCTTTGGAGTTTTGTGCTGACGAAATCATGTCTCGTCAAGCATGTCTTGCCCTGTAATTGAAGGTTGCTATCAATAAAGATCGTTTGTTTGCCTAAAGATTGTTTCTGGTTGCTTTGGCTTGTATCTCTAGTTGTTATTCCTGCTTGCTCTCACAAGGTCCGAGAAATTTTCACATATAATTAGGGTAACCCCATCAAACATGGAATTGTTTGTTATCAAACATGGTTACACAACATAAGTTTTCGCAACCTAAGGAAGAGTGTGTAATTGAAAATGAAAGAGTTGGACTTTTGGCAGAGAAAATATGAAATCATAAGCTCGACATATATGAATTAAAATATTCAAGTGTGGATTTGTAAGGAATGGTATAAGAGAAAAATTAAAATCAAAGCTTTTGATGATGCTAGGCATTAGGGGTGTGCAAAAATACTCGAAGAATCGAAAACCAAACTGAACCTGGCAGTTCAGATTGGTTCCTAGTTCCGTCGGTTAGGGTACGGTTCCAAAAAATAGAATCGATGGTTCGGTTCTCGGTTCCGACAGTCGGTTACTCGAGAACCGACCCAAACCGAATATAAATTATAAATTTTAACTTAAAAGTTCATGTAATATGGTTTATGGTGACCTGAGGTAGGGTTCTATGTGAGGCTGAGTACGTGAGTCCGTGACTGGCCTTTCTCTCATTCTCTATTTTTATTTTATTTAATATTATAAGTTAATATATTTATAAGTTAAGATAAGTATATAACTTAAGAAATTTATTAATTTAGAATCTCATTTAATTTTTAACTTCCAGTGCCTTTATGCGGAGTTATGCCCTAGGCTCGTCCCGACTCCCGTGACAAGAAAGCAAAAAGCCACAGAGTCGTCGACACTCCTTCCTCCCGCCTCGATGGCCGACGCTCCTTCCTCCACGCCTCTTCCTCACGACCTCAGAAGTCCTTTCTCTCCCGTCAAGTAGTTGTAAGCAGGTAACCTTCTTCCCCTCGTCGGTCAAGAAATCTAACTATTAAACCCTCTTCCTAGCCTCCTCGCCGGTCAAGAACATGTTCTATACCATCAATTTCTCAGGTTTTTAGATCATGTTCTTCTACGCCTTCAATTTCTCAAGTTTCCAGATCATGTTCGATTTCACCTCTATTTATGCTCAGAACCAAGAACCGAACTGAACGGTTCAGATCGAGTTCCATACTATAGGACCGTGGGTCAGTTCCGGTTCCAAAAATTTGGAATGGATCATCTATGGGTCGGTTCTTGGTTTTGGATAGAACTGAACCGATCCGAATTGTGAATTAAATGAGATTCTAAATTAAGTCTCTAAGAAGTTCAGCTATTTCAACAATTCAAGTAGAATCTTTCAAGTGCTAAGTATAAATCGTGTTGAAGCTGTGGTATCATCTTGAATATTTGGGTGAAGGTAAATCTACTAAAGTCAAATATCATAGAGACCATTTCAACATCGTCCTGAAGACATTCAATCTTAGTCAAACCGTCTTGACGAGGAATAGCAGTTCAAGCTCCAAATACTGTCTTGATAATACACAGTTCAAGACGATATCGCTTTGACAGAGATCAGTTATACAAATATCATCTTGAAGAAGATCAACATGATGGTTATTGTCTTGACAGAGCTGAAGTATATACACATCGTGTTGATGACTAAAAAATTTCATAGAGAAGGTCTCAAGCTAAGTAAAGATCGTGGAGATAAAGGAATATCGTTTGGAAGCCCTTCATTGAAGATAAAATTATTCTAAGTCAATTGTCATCGAGACAAAATAAAATGTCATCGAGAAGCCCACAAGACAATTCAGAAGCATGTTAAGTTGAGAATGATAAAGTTCATATCGTCTAGATATGACACCCATGTTGCTAAAACAAACTCAGGATCTAAGCGTTAAGTCTTATTGTCTTGGCAAGATGAAATTTTGTCTTAATAAGCTTAACAGCTGGCTTGAATACAGTGGTCGTGATGAATTCATATAACATCTTGAAGACCATAAGTATCGTCGAGATGAGGTTTTATCGACTTGATGGCTATACATCTTATTAGAAGTTAACTCAAAGCCAGAAAGAGTTTGTATCGGCTTGAAGACTCAATTGTCGTCATGAAGAGATGAAATGTTGTTGAGACAATGCAATTATTGTCAAGACGGTTCAAGTCATGGGAATTCAAATATCTATCATCACTGATTGTGCCAATCAGATCAATCCTTTAAGGAAAGAGATTTCTGAAAAAAAATTTATTCGATTCGACCGTTAGTATCCTAAGTCATATAAATACATATGACTTGTGAAGGGAAAACCCTAATCCTAAGATTCCAAATCAATCGAATAGACTTTCTGAAGAACAACCGCAAACTCCAAGTGCAGAGAAAATATCAAGAAGGAGACACTCAAAAGATTAACACAAGTGCTCCTAAGATTGCTCTAGGTTATTCACTCTCAAATCTCTCAAGAGAAATATATTTTCTCTGATATCTAGGTTCAAATCAAGCTTTCAAAGAAGATTATATCCATATTTGTTGTTGATCCAGGAAGGTTGTTATCATCCAGCCAAGAAGACTCTATTATTCAAGTATTATTCAATGAGCAGAAGAAAAATTGTAACATTTTTATTCAACTTATTCTGTAGGATCTCTCTGAGATTTGAGTGTAAGGTCCTACGTGATCTAATGTATCACCCTGCCAGTACAATGTATATAACACAGGTCCGGCTGGGATACTACGCCATATTGAACACACTAGCTAGACGTTAATACGATGATAAATAGAACGGAAGTACTGTTGGAACATGGTCTTCCGCATCTCCTAGGTTTGAGAATAACAAATCCTATGTGTATTTAATCTTGTGTGTTCAAGTGTGCAGGATAACAAAGTCCACATGACTCAAGGATTACATAAGAAGGTTGCCCCAAAAGTTTGGCCAACAAATCCAAAACATCTACTAGCTCTGGCGGTAGTACTAGCGCAGGCGCTAGCTATCGTTCGATGAACTGTTAGCGGCGCTCGACGAAATTGAGATCGACGAATGTTGAAGTCCGCTCGACAAACTCCGGTCGACGAAATTGAGCTCGACGAATGTTGAAGCCTGACCGACGAATTGAGTTCGACGAAATTTCGTTCGATGAACTGAAAGCGGTGCTCGACGAAATTCTCATCACGGCGTTCGACGAAACTTTGCTCGACAAAATCTTAGCGACGTTCGACGAAATCTCGTTCGATGAAATATTGGCTTAAGTGAAATTGCTGGAAGAACTTATAGAAGGAGATAGCGCCAGGCGATATCCGATAGCGTAGGCGATAGCGAGGAGCACAGTTGGCAAGGGAAAATTATTTCCTCAGATTGAAGATTCTGCCGCGCAGAATGTGTCCTAATATGGGATAGCGCTGGCGGTACCACTAGCGCAGGCGCTAGCGGTAAGTCTATAAAAAGGACATCTTGGCTCCGACTTCCCAAGGCTCTACAGATCCAGAATTCCAGAGCTTCGTGCCACAGCATAGAGAGGAAGTTTTAGAGAGATACTCCCACAAATCCATAAAGACTAAAGGAGATCCGTGGAGAAGATTTCAACACGCGTCATCATCGTGACAAAAGACCGCATCGACTACAATCATACTCTGCGTCTTTGTCTACTTCTCCAAGAGATCCACATAGAGGGTGTTTTATATTATTGTCTTTTTATTTCACATCTTTTCTTGTAATCGTGTAGTAAATTCGCCTCGTGTTGGCGACTAGGTCTGGGCAGGACTTAGGGGGAAACTCGCCTCGTGTTGGAGACTAGATCTAGGCTAGGTCTAGGGGGTGCTCGAGGCCACATCCGGGGATGGGTTGGCTAGAGCGGCTTGAGGCCGAATCCGGGGAGGATCGTCTAAAGCCAACTGGTTCGTGGGGATACGAGTCGGTATAGAAAATAAAAAGAGTCTTTCTATTAACTTTGATTTCTAGATTCGATAAGAGATCATGTTTTGTAATCATGCTTCTCAAGTTAATAAAATCATGTCTTTACTTTTACTTCACTTGAATTGTCTTGATCTTCTCTAGTTTAATAATCAAAGCTTTTTCAAAGTTATTCAAAATATATTATAAGTTTTTAAGACCCTTATTCACCCCCCCCCCCCTCCCTCTAAGGGCGCCTACCGATCCAACAAGTGGTATCAGAGCTAGGTTATTTCAAATCGGCTTAACAACCGGGAATAGTGGCGTCTCATGATCTCGCTTCTACTAGTGGGGTAAATTTTTATGAAGAAGAAAAATCTCCTAAACCACCTTTATTCGAAGGGAGAAATTATGAAGGGTGGAAATTATTAATGGAAAAATTTATTAAAAGTTTAGATATCAATGCATGGGATATAGCAATAGTTAGACCAGCGGACGAATCAAATAAACAAGAGCATCACCTAAATGCAAAAGCTATGCATTATATTTTTTGTGCTTTATCTCAAGATATTTTCAAATTAATATATTGTTTTTCTAGTGCATACAAAGTATGGAAATTTCTTGAAGAAATGTATGATTCTCCTTCTACAGGTATGGAACAATCGCAAGAACCGGAGAATATGCAAGCTTCACAAGTCTTCAAGAATGCTCCTCTCATGACGGATCAATGGAGCACACATCAAATGGAAAAGAAGAAGTAGTACTGTCTTCGGAAGAGGAGTGCCAAAAAGATGTCAAAGAAACGATATGTTCAAATCGTGCCTCTCCCGAAAGCAATGTAAGAAAATCAAATTCCATCTTTTGTACGTCTATCTCTTCATTACAATTGCTTCAAACTACAAAGCGCAAAATTAAGATACTAAAAAATGCTAATAAACATTTGCGCTTAGAAAATAAAAATTTAAAGGCAAAAATTAATGAAGAATCAAATTCTAATTTATCTATTTCTACACATGGCTCCTTAGTTGAAAATACCACAACTTGTGTAGAATATAATGAATTAATAGAAAAGCACAAGAAACTTGAAAAGGATTTTATTTTAGTAAAAGAACAAAATGAAAAATTATGTTTAGAAAATTTATCTTTGATAAATGATTGTGCTAAGTGCAAAGACTATAAAATTGAAATTAAATAGATGGATGAAACATTTGATGAATATAGAAATAACTATCAAGATCATGTAGATTCAATTGTCTCAACTCTTAAAAATAGCACAATCGCTTATAATAAAGCTAGTCATAATTTAAAGATTAAAAATGATGAATTAAAATCAAAAATCAACTTGCTTATGAAAATTGTAAATACAAATTCACAATATCAAACTATATCTAAAAACAAGTTGAATATGAATATGAACATCTTACCTAAGTTTAAAAATGGGAGTAATGAACATAAAGGATTTGTAAATCAAAATCAAAATCACCATAATTTACAAAATCATGTTTCTTTCAACCTAAAATTAAATGCAAGCAAATTTCCTTCAAATTATAAATTCAAAAACCTTTTTGATCCAAATGTTCAAGTAAATGATTATGGAAATTTAAAAACTAAAAATAATGTTAAACCAAGATTTGTATGGAGACCCAAAGTTAAAGATGAAACACAAACTCCACTCAAAAGGGCTCATTCACTTCCATCTCCTCAAAAGCAAACACGATGTATTTGGGTACCCAAAGGAACCGTCACACCCGGTCCTCTTTGGATACCTAAATCTCTTATTCATTAGGTGTCATCAATTGCATGAAGTAGAATCCTTTCAAAATGAAATATACAAAGTTCTACTTCATGATATGCTTTCATGTCTTTTAATTTTTCTTGTTTTCTTATTTCTTTTGAACTATCATGTCATGGTCATCCTATACAGTATTAAAAAAATGATTTTATCTCTTAAAAGCTGAATATGTTTATAAAATCAAATTGATCAAAATTCAAAATCATATTTTATTTTGATGACCTATCTTTTATTCTTATATTCATTGCCTCTAAATATCTTATATTATCCATATGAATCAAACTCTAAATTTGCTATAAGATATTTCAAATTAAATCCAGTTATTAGGCTATTAAGAGTTTTAGCCTTCACCAACAAGTGGTTTAGTGAAATAACATGATCTAAAAGAATATTCAAGATCTAAATAAAAGCTCAACTTTCAATATGGTTGTCTTTGTTCAAAAAAAAATTATATTATGTTTACTCCTTGATACCAAACAAGATCTAAACCATCACTATTGTTCACCCATCAAAAATCACACATATATATATATTAAAAATTCTTAAAATGTATTGAAAGAATTTACCGTCATTTGAATTCACATGCACCACCATGATCTATTGATGTCCTTTGCTAAAATTCTCTAACATCATATATCATAAGTCATACAAAAAATCTTCTAAAAATAATCATTTCTGTCACAATTATGTGAATTATAATTGATATATTAATTGATGACAATTGATATTATAATTACATACCATGGTTGGTGTATTATGTGTGTATTGTGATTTATTTCTAGTTTAGACCTTTGAATCATCTTGATATTAAATCAAATAGAATCGTCACTCCATTCTAGGTCTATAAGTTAAAACACTATCAAACCTTGGTATAACATTAATCTCAAACTTATCATACTAACATTGTCGCCTAAAGAATATTTGTGTCTATGTTAGGCTTTATATGTTTACCAAGACATACATGCTGGGTATTCTCATCTAGGGCTTATCCATGGTATTCCTGTGCATGAACATTATGGTTAATCACTAAAATCATGCATATTTGATTTGTTCATTCATGTCATCTCATGCAAAGTTTAGTTGGTAAAGTCATATACAAAATCGCTAATGTTTCATGAAATTTGCACTATCTAGACATTTCCTAAAAATCTGAAATTTCAACATGAAACTACTATTATGACACTTAATCAAGATCAACAATTAAAAATTTCAAAATCATCAAAAATCGGGTACTATTTCACGCGCTAGCGCTAACGCCGGCGCTAGTGCACCTATGTGTTTTTCTGTATTTTTAAAATTTTGAAAAATCCCTAAAAATATATTAATCTATGTGTACTATTCATTTCGGCATTTTTGCTTTTATTACATTTTTGAAAAATCAAATACAAAAATACAAAAGCCAAATTATAAAAAAATTATATGTTTTGCCTTTGTGTTTTTTGTCATTTGTTTAAATTCTATTTCTAAAAGCAAAAATCAAATACAAAAATATAAAACAAAAAATTATCAAAAATTGTTATTTTTGAACTTAACTTTTTACTTGTATCTTGCGAAAGGGTGATTTGGGATATCATCCCATCATATCACCTAGTACCGGGCGAACCTCTCACAAGGTAGTCCTCGGGAAGTCCAAGATCAATTTTATGAGTTCAAACTTTAAATAAAAATTATTCTTCAAAAAAATCAAAAATATTGTATGTACTTCATTGAAAATCAAGCATGAATTAATCTATTATTTAGAACTTCTATAATGTTGCAATTTATCTTTTCAAACTACTTTAAACATTGCTTTCATCATGCTTTGATATATCTATTAATATGTGCATCAATTATATTGAAAGTGGTGTAGAACTAAGCTTAGCATGCCTCTAAGTATGAGTAAATGTTTTATGTTTGATAATGATCTTTATTCACTCACTTATTTTGGCATTGTCTACATTTGTGTTTAATCTAAGAATGCTTGTGTATGTTTTGTATTAGTACAATGAATTAAAATTGCACAAGTATCTTACCTACACTCCTTTATTTGCACTTTTAAAAATTAAGAAAAGTGGTTATCTTTCTTATAAATTATATTGGTTTGCAAAACAAGTGTATTCGGAGAACTTTGTACAAAACAAAATCATAAAATAAAGTGACAAAGATAACTCCACCAAGCACTACTTGAACCTCCTGATAAGTCTTAATAAGCGTTGTGAGGTTGAGCACCTTGGAAAGAATAGTAAAGTATCTTGTGCAAACCATAACTTTCTTTCAAAATAAAAACCACTTATTCTTAAGTACACCAGATCACAATAAAAAATCAATATTGAAGAATAAAATTATGTGATCCCCCAAGCACTACTTTGCACCCTGATAAGTCTTAATGAGCATTGTGTGTGCAAAGCACCTTGGTAGTTGTACATTTTTGTTTGTGCATTGAAGTGTGTGGAAGTAAAATTATTTGTGTTTTATTATGCTCTTCACTTTACATATCTCTTGTATTTTTGATTAAAACATTTGTTTACTCTATTCAAAATACACTTATGTGCGCATCATTATCTTCCATAACACTTCTTCTCATGAGTATTGGATCCTATTGCAAATTCTATACTACTCTTTATTTATGAAATGCACTAGATAACCTAGCATGCTTTCTACAATATTTGGTATGTTTTGAATTTCAGAATTAAAATAACATTGTAGCAATCTTTTTGATAACATTATTTCATGCTTGGTTACATTATTGTTAAACTTAAAGATTTTAATTGAACAATGATTTACAAAAACATCTTCTTTATGAAATTTAACTCATATATCTTTTTATGGATAATCATTGATTACAATAAGATGTTTTTTTTGTATTTCTATAAGTCTTCCGCATCATCACCATATAATTGTTTTACCTTGCGCTTTCATGCTTATTTAAGGTCTTTCATTTTGTATGCATCATCACTTGAATCTTCAAATTCCTTTCTTGCAACAAGTGGTAGACTTGCTTGGTAAACTTTATATTGGTTGCTTTTAACATGGATTTTTTTCTATAAAACTCTGATTTATTTATATAAAAATATTATTACGCTAAAAACTTTGATTCATTAAAGGATTTCAAAATAGCTATGTGAGTGGTTTCATAAATTCAAATAAAAATATAAATACATAGGCTATGTCATTAGATTTAAAATGCTTATATGTTTCCAATAATTATTATCCATGACTTTATTTCTCACCATAGCGGGGGCGTAGGGTTGTAGACATTAGATAACATTTATCTCTAGTCATGTCTTGTCCTTAACCGGGGAGGGTTCCAGTGGGGCCTTGCGAGGCACTAGGGGGGAAGAGTGCTAGGTTAAGTTGTGTCTAGTGTTTGCATATGTGACTAACACCCCAACCTACGGTATGTTTGCAGCTCCTCATGCCCATCTGTTACTTAGTACGGGGCTAGGGTGTAGACATATTGTCTGGGTAGTTTAGTTACTTGGAAATCATTACATTCTGTTTATGCTACAAACTCTGATTTATGAAAATGTTGTAATACTCAAACTCTGATCTATTTAAATGACAAGTATTCTAAAACTCCTTATCATTTCCTTCTCTACAAGCTCGATCATGCTTTTATCTTATTATCAATTTTTAAGTGGTGTCTCCTTACCCGCTTTTGCTAATAACAAAAGGGGGAGAACTAACATGATAAATATAATCTGCTATCAAAATATAATTGTTAATTAAGATGATAGCTTACATATTAGGGGAGCATTCACTTAGGGGGAGCATATATTTAGGGGGAGCAATTCTAAATGCTAAAATCATAAATTATCCTAAGTCATCACTCTCTCACACACACAAGTATGTTTCTTCATGCTTATATATTAATGCTCTAATTTATCATTAATGGATTTGTTATTATCAAAAGGGGGAGTTTGTTGGAACATGGTCTTCCGCATCTCCTAGGTTTGAGAATAACAAATCCTATGTGTATTTGATCTTGTGTGTTCAAGTGTGCAGGATAACAAAGTCCACATGAATTAAGGATTACATAAGAAGGTTGCCCCCAAAGTTGAGCCAACAAATCCAAAACATCTACTAGCACTGGCGGTAGTACTAGCGCAGGCGCTAGCTATCGTTCGACGAACTGTTAGCGGCGCTCGACGAAATTGAGATCGATGAATGTTGAAGCCCGCTCGACAAACTCCGGTCGACGAAATTGAGCTTGACGAATGTTGAAGCCTGACCGACGAATTGAGTTCGACGAAATTTTGTTCGACGAACTGAAAGCGGCGCTCGACGAAATTCTCATCACGGCGTTCGATGAAACTTCGCTCGACGAAATCTTAGTGGCGTTCGACGAAATCTCGTTCGACAAAATATTGGCTTAAGCGAAATTGCCGGAAGAACTTATAGAAGGAGATAGCGCCAGGCGATATCCGATAGCGCAGGCGATAGCGAGGAGCACAGTTGGCAAGGGAAAATTGTTTCCTCGGATTGAAGATTCTGCCGCGCAGAATGTGTCCTAATATGGGATAGCGCCGGCGGTACCACTAGCGCAGGCACTAGCGGTAAGCCTATAAAAAGGACATCTTTGCTCCGACTTCCCAAGGATCTACAGATCCAGAATTCCAGAGCTTCGTGCCACAACATAGAGAGGAAGTTTCAGAGAGATACTCCCACAAATCCATAAAGACTAAAGGAGATCCGTGGAGAAGATTTCAACACGCGTCATCATCGTGACGAAAGACCGCATCGACTACGATCATACTCTGCGTCTTCGTCTACTTCTCCAAGAGATCCACATAGAGGGAGTTTTATATTATTGTCTTTTTATTTCACATCTTTTCTTGTAATCGTGTAATAAATTCGCCTCGTGTTGGCGACTAGGTCTGGGCAGGACTTAGGGGGAAACTCGCCTCGTGTTGGCGACTAGATCTATGCTAGGTCTATGGGGTGCTCGAGGCCACATCCGGGGAAGGGTTGGCTAGAGCGGCTTGAGGCCGAATCCGGGGAGGATCGGCTAAAGCCAACCGGTTTGTGGGGATACGAGTCGGTATAGAAAACAAAAGAGTCTTTCTATTAGCTTTGATTTCTAGCTTCGATAAGAGATCAAGTTTTGTAATCATGTTTCTCAAGTTAATAAAATCATGTCTTTACTTTTACTTCACTTGATTTGTCTTGATCTTCTCTAGTTTAATAATCAAAGCTTTTTCAAAGTTATTCAAAATATATTATAAGTTTTTAAAACCCTTATTCACCCCCCCTCTAAGGGCGCCTACCGATCCAACAAGTACATGAGAGTAATTAAGCATAAGCAGAAGCTTTCAATAATCATTTAAATCAGAATGTCCACCTACTCAGGAATGTCATGCTAATGTTATGGACTCAAGGCCATACATTCAACAATGTAATCAACTTAAAACATACATCGGCAAGCATGCTGGCAATACAAGGAAAGTAGTAAAAGGAGGCTGCCTTCAAGGGTCAACTCAGCAATGGGCTTCAACCCACTCCTTCTCGCTCGACTCACCAGCACCTTCACCATCAACAAAGAAGAGGTAAACGAGGTCCATCTACGAGATTACCACAAACCGCATAACGATCCCACCCATGACCATCCTAGCCGGCTCAGGGGCGGGGCACCGCTAACCTGCAAGCAAGCCATACATGCAACATGTAAAGAAAGTGCATCAACTCTACACATGGTGAAGTTTTAAGCACAATCAATCTTCTAGGTTGAGCATCTAGAAAAAGGGAACCTAGGTAAGCATATGATGTTAGTTGGGTTCACCCGGAGGATCCCCACAACCTCCTAAGCAACCACATGAGGATAACATAACATTAATTCATCGCAACACCAATGTGGTTACTCACGACCACACATTTCATGCACATGAGGCATGCTTCCAATGTTCTCCTTCACGAGTAACAACACCACCCTAAGTTATGCAAACTTAGTTGGTAAAAGAGCTTTTGGAAGTTCTAGGTGAACACCTTCCATGACCTCTCCCATAATCTCATGGCAAACAAGAAGCTAAGACCTCTCACCGAATCTGCATGGAAATGGGTTCGGTTCAGCTTTGCCCGTGCTCTTGTCATCGTGATCTATCGCACGACGCGGGTATGACCTCTCCTCGGCCCGTAAGGGTTTAACACTTACAAGTGTTACCAAATATAAGCTACCCATATAATCCATAAGAGAATCTAGGCTTTGCCATTAACACGACGTAGGAGGTCCAAGTCAACTCCACTACGCATTTGTGGTGAAGGTTTGCGTTTCAACCACACATAACCATGAGGCTTCCGTTAAGTACTCCAAGAGCCACGTGAACCCTAGTCCTGTAATAAGAATAACATATTCTATGAAATCACTCTCTGACACGCATACTAGACTCAACCTAAATGCAACATTACAAATCAAGCATCACCGATGCGGGCTAACAACTGCGGGTAGTCATTACACGCAATACCTAAATCTGTACGACGACCAAATTTCAACATGCAATATATGCCGGGGATGGACACAATTGACCCGGAGTTCCGAAGAACTCGAGGGAGTCCTACACTTCACTAATTAGTGAAAGAGACCACCCTATGCATGCATTGAAAAGGCATGAAAGGTCCAAACACCTCCTAAGACCGGGAGGAAGGATTGTTACCCTTGTCGATCTCTTTGGCGCCATGGACCTGAGATTTCATTCGGATGGAAAGAACCGCCCCGAGCTGCTCTCCGTGGATCTGGAAATGGCTCGTGATTCGGAGATTCGGAGCTCCGTCAATGGTGGAAGGGGTCTCCTTCTTCCTCCTTGGCTTTGCTCTTTCTCAAGCTTGGAGAGATAAAATACTTAAGTAAATGAGGATAAACTTCCTCTGATCAAGCCCTAAAGGTTTCTGGAATGGATCCCAACCGTTGGATCAAAACCATACAGATTTGACCAACACAATCGTTAATTCACGGATCTAGTTCTTCATTGCCCGATGGTATCGCTATCGTGCCGCGCTAGCTTTCGATCTTAACCTCTAGCAACTTCTCGCTTTCTCGATGCTACTGTGACACACATCGACTTGAAGACCCATTGCTGGAGGTATCACTACCGCATCATGCTAGTGTCTAGTCGATAACCTCTCAATGATATCGTCTCGTCGACACATCAAAGCTTCCCATCGATATAGCTACCACTCGGCGTTAGTGGCAGAGTGAGTTTTAGCCTGATAAAATGGGGCTTATAGTTGCTACCACTAGCGGTACTACTTACCGCTAGCGGTAGTACTTACCGCTGGGAGTTAGCTTTCTGCTACAGAAATCTTGCCTTCAAGCATTGGGAAACTGGGTGTGATACGTAAAAATCTACTTCTTACTTAGAGATTTGGATTTTAAGAAAAAGCGAAGAATATTGATGATGTTTTCCAAAATTATATTCGATGAAGGCAAGTGTACCTTATCGTCTATCGTATAAGATATTTTAAAAATACCAAGGTTGTATTCCTCGGGGCGCGTTGATTACTTCTACTTCGAGGATATCACTATTATCTTATCTATTAATTTTTGAGGTTTTGTTTTACTTAGCTAATAAGAGACAATTTGCAAGCTAAAAGAAAGGTTTAAACGATGGTAAAAAGATTAGTGCTCAATTTAAAATCACCTTAGAGTGAGAATAATCAAGTGAAAGAGAAATAAATCTAATTCTGTTTAGTTAAACTACTTGACCATGGAGGTTCCCGAAGCTTGAACATGCCTCTCTCGAGGTTAATGCCCAACTAAGTTTAGGAAAAATCAACCGAACTCTCGTCCTATAATTGATTACCTAAAACTTGCGTTACGCTGTGAACCCCACTATTGGGTTTGACTCCAATCCGGGAGATTTACGTCATCCTCTCTCGACGGGTGCGTGCAACTGTCTTTACCCTTGAGTGATCGATTTATACTTTGAGCCTCTCGGCTAGCTAAGTATGAAAAGCGAAAACCATATATCGAAAATATGGTCTCACTAATTAAAAATCATGGGTAATTCAAGTGTTAAAAAATAGAAAAATAGAGCTAGAAAATCATAACTTGATTATCTCATACTCGGATCATTTCGATCGAGCACTAATGAGAATTAGTTAATCATAGCGGAGGGGAAAAAGTGGGTAAGATAAAATTGCATGAAGAAAAGCTAATTAAAAGAGAAAGAGAAGTGAAGAAAACAAAACTAATTTTTATTGAAATTATAAACTATTACAAGCCTTAAACAAGATTACAATGCTAGAAATGTAAAGATTACAAGCTTAAGAAACTATTGCATTAAAAGAAAACTAGAACATTGCATGAATGAGAAAGAGAGAGAACATGAAATGGAAATACATGAACAAAAGCATGAAAAAGATCACTAACAACTCTAGAAGTACCTCCCCCTTTCCAAAATTTTGAACTCTGGACTCAAGGAGAACCTCTAAATTTATATAAAAAAAAATCAAGTTACACGTCCTTTGTCACGGGTGTGACCAAAGGCATGTAACCACTATTCAGCTCAGTTCCAACAATGGCGTGGGTCTTGCATGATGATGCACCGAAAAGGGACAAGTCACGACCATGACATTTGGGTCACGGGCGTGACCTGTGACGGCTTCATTTAATGTAGCGTGGGCTTGACTGCAGCACGGCGGCGAGCAGGGATCATGCGGGGAAGTCACGGCCGTGACATTTGGGTCACAGGCATGACTTAAGTTGACTTCTCGACGACATCTCCGCATCTCGATGACATCTTTGGGAGCATCACTTTAAGTTTACATGCCCTTGGTCACGGGCGTGACCATGGGTCACGGGCGTGACCGAGGGCGTGACTTGATGTGGACTAGCTCAAACCGCGCGGGAGCAATTCTGGACTGATCTTATGATTACATGCCCTTGGTCACGGACGTGAACTTGGGCGTGTAATGAATTTTTTTCCAAATTTGTACCAAAATTCTGCAAAAATACAAATAAACTAAATTAGAAGCAATTTTTACAAAAGAAATATTTATAAGCTAAAATTGACATGAAAAAGAAAATTTCAAATTAAATAATTACTAAAATTTATATAAAAAAGGTTATATAAAAAAAGTACTTATCAAATACCCCCATACTTGAGGTTTTGCTATTCCAAAGCAAAAGAATAAAACATAATTCATAAGACATTCATATAATTCTTAGTTTTAAACTAAAATTTCATTAAGATCAAAAGATAAGTTAAGAATAAATTCTAGGAGGAGTTAAGTCCTAAATTTTGATGATGATTTGAAAAGAGGAGTGTTTAGGCATTGACTTTTCAAGATAATTAATTTGCAAACAAAATTATAGAAATTATAAAACAAAATTAGATTAATATTATAAGAACTCTATCTTAAAAGAAACTTTAAGGAAAAATAACCTACTAAATATTTCTCTCTTCATAACTTAAATTAAATCTAGATCAAAGATATTGGCTAAGGAAAGGTTTACAAAATTTGGCATAAGAAGAGATCTTTGAAACTCAAAAATTATTTTCTAATTTGTATATGTTTAGGAGTAATGAATTTTATCCTCTTACTCTGAAAGTGAGTTTAGTTCTTATTATATTTTGTTAAAGGTCTTGTTTAATTTTTTTCTTTCAAAATAAATGATATATATATATATAAGTGAGTTTGCTGATTGCTGTATGAGTAATAAAATCAAACAGTGAGAGTGCATATAAAAATCACAGCACAGGAAATAAAACAAACAAGCAAACCACACATCCAGATGACACAAGAAAATATAGTAGTTCCCCTCAACTGGGTACATCTACTCTTCTACCCACTGGTAGGAATCCACTGGAGGTTGTTGATAAGGTGCCCTCACACCAAGGTGTTTTTGATAAGGTGTCCACACACCAATGGAGGTTTGATCAGGTGCCCAATTCACCTATAAGCTTTTGATAAGGTGCTTAAAAACCAAGATGCAGGTTTTTGTTAAGGTGGCCTATCACCGGGAGTAAACTTTTGAAGGGAGTTTTAACCCTTTACAAGATGGGAAGGAATAAAAGAGAACAAAAGCGATTATGCTGTTCTTCTCCTTCTGAGAAGACACTTGATGAAGATGATGTTGAAGAAGGCTCCCCCTGTCTGATTTAGTTTAGATGACAGCTTTGAGTATGGAGCTTCTTCTCTAGATTGTGATCCTCTTCTTCTTCTTGCAGTTTTGATCTTGAGCAATTGATAGCGATTTGGTGTCTCAGGTTGTATAGAAGATCTGCAAGAAAAGGATTAGGTAAAAAGAAGATATAGTATATATTTGATCTGTTCTTCTTTTTGCTCCTCTGTTTCTCTTCTTCTTCCTTTTCCTGTACAACAAGTGTTAATGTATTATGTCTATATTCTTTCTGTTATATTGTACAGCAATATGAAATGTATATATAATCTGTCTATATTAAATCAGTACAGCAATATATGATATATATGTAATCTGTCGAGAGAGACAACAGTATATTATCTGCTATATAAATAATCTGCTGCATATATTTATCTGCTGTATAAAATCTGCTGCCGTGTAAAAGCTGTTGTCCTCTTTCCTGGCTAATTTGAATTCTTGCCGACCAAAGAGGAAAGGAGTAATATCTCTTTCTTTTCCCAGATCCTCGAGAAGATAACTTGGCGTGTATAGCTTGCTGCAACGGCTACAGTATTTAATGCTTTGCTGCCAACGGCTATATCATTTAATGCTTCACGCTGTAAGGTTAAATCAGCAATATATATATATAAATAATAAATAGAAATAATAAATATTGCTTTAATAAAGTCTGACAGCATATATATAATATATAATAATTCAGACGAGCTGAAAGATATTAAATAATGCTGGGAGAAAATTCGTCGAGCTGAGGTCAAGTTCGTCGAGCTCATCATTTGATTCGTCGACCTGAACA
Source organism: Dactylorhiza incarnata (assembly GCA_033032865.1). Classification (NCBI taxonomy): domain Eukaryota; kingdom Viridiplantae; phylum Streptophyta; class Magnoliopsida; order Asparagales; family Orchidaceae; genus Dactylorhiza; species Dactylorhiza incarnata. The sequence goes on along the minus strand of JAWHQI010000009.1, from coordinate 7,666,564 downwards.
TTTGATTTACTGTTTATGAACATCTGCTGAATATTCGTCGAACGCTGACTCGGGTTAGTCGAACGGAAGGATTCGTCGACCGCTGAGATGGGATGATTTCATCGACCGCTGAAGTATTGAACTGTTCGTCGAACGCAGATGGCCGTTCGTCGAACGTAGGATTTCGTCGTCCGCTGAGCCGGGGTCTGTTCGACGAGCGCTGAGCTTGAGCAAGAGCGTCGAGCGCTGAGCTTGAGAAAGAGCGTCGAGCGCTGAGCTTGAGAAAAAGCGTCGAGTGCTGAGCTTGAGAAAAAGCGTCGAACGCAGAATGAATATCTTTGTCGACCGCAAAGCACCGTTCGTCGAACGCAGGAGGCCGTTCGTGGAATGCAGAGAACTTATGTATTTTTTATTCTCTCTTATTTTTTGCCTATTATATGTCTATTTTCAGCCTATTAAATATATGTATATTTCAGCCTATTATATATATATATATCTTAGTATATTATTTATATATATATATTTCTTTTCAGCCTTCTACCTTAATAGGATTTAATCTAAGTTATAATATATGTTATGATATAAACTTAGACACTAAAGGTGGATCCTAACTCAAATCAAAACTAACATTCCAACAATCTCCCCATATTTGAGTTGGAATCCTAATCCAAATTAAGACTAGGTTCTAACAATCTCCCCCTATTTGGTTTAGGATTCTTAAGCATAAGAAGTCTTTAAAGCTTAAGGTTTAGAGATTATTTATTTCGTACAAAATTCATTTAAGTAATTTCAGATTTCCTAAGTCTTGATTTAAATAGGAATTTAATATTATGAATTGCTAGCTGTTATTAGATTCTAAGAATTTTAAAATCAAAAAGGCATAGCCTGATAGCTTCTTTCTATAGAATCCCCTTAATCAGAAGAGACTCACACTTTGTGCTTTGATCATTTCTGATCTATGCAATCTGAGTAGAATGCTCAACATGATTTTAGGAGAAAAATCTGTAAGAAAGTGAAGTCTATCTAACTTGTTTTTGAGAAATAAAAAATTCAAAAGAATCATTACAATTGCTGTTTAATTATAATTGTAATTTAAGTAAAAACATTTAACAATTAAAACAAAATTTCCTTATAGATAGGTATGTTGGCCTTTTTATTTCATTAAAATATAAATTAAGCTGATTTCTAGATTTTGTTTTAACACAAACAAATTCAGTAATTTTTATTTCTCTTTCCTTAAAATTTTGTTCAGATTTATTTATTAAGGAAATATTTTGTTCTGATAATTTTAAAGATTCTTTAAGTTTGTTATATTCAGAAATTAAATTATTTATTTTTAACTCTTTTATAATTTTCTTTTCAGATTTGTAATTTTCAGCAATTATTAAATCATTACATAATGAGTTGAAAACAGATTTAAAATTTGATTTTATTAAATCTGTGCATGATGAAGTGAAACCAGATTTAAAATCAGAGGTAGAAATAAAATGTGAAGATACCTCTTTTACCTTTTCTGGTTGAGATTCTGCATCTGAGATATAATTTGAGCCATATATTGCCAACATGCAGAAATTTCTGGCCTGCTGTTCTTCTTCTTCTTTAGTTAGAGTAATTGCTGGTTCTGCATCAAAAATGCAGTTAGTGGAAGAAGTAGGAAATGATTCATTTACCATCCTTGAGAGGGAGTTCCAGATGCGCTTTGCTGAAGTGCAGTCATTAGCTCTTTGATAAATGTCATTTGACATTGATTGAGTTAATATCTCTATGACCTTTGCATCATCACTTTTCAACATTTCTTGATCATCAGATGAAGAGATTGAAGAAGGAGGTCCTGTCAAAATGGAATTAAAAATTTCTTCATCTATTGCATTCATATACAGTTTAATTCTAACTTACCATAACTCAAATCTATCCAAATTACATAAAGGTGGATCTGAAATTAAAAAATTTAAATGTGTCATTTGGAAAACCCTTTTTAAAAACAAAATAAGAACTAAGTGATCTTTGTGATTTCAGGTGTTAGCATGTGTGAAAAATCAACCTAGCTCTGATACCAATTGAAAGTGAGTTCAATTGAGTATCAGGTTACAGAAATTGAAATAATCAAATCAACCTCCCTCTGATACCAATTGAAAGTGAGTTTAGTTCTTATTATATTTTGTTAAACGCCTTGTTTAATTTTTTCTTTCAAAATAAATGATATATATATAAGTGAGTTTGCTGATTGATGTATGAGTAATAAAATCAAACAGTGATAGTGCATAAAAAAATCACAACACAGGAAATAAAACAAACAAGCAAGCAAACCACACATCCAGATGACACAAGAAAATATAGTAGTTCCCCTCAACTGGGTACATCTACTCTTCTACCCACTGGAGGTTGTTGATAAGGTGCCCTCACACCAATGTGTTTTTGATAAGGTGTCCACACACTAATGGAGGTTTGATCAGGTGCCCAATTCACCTATAAGCTTTTGATAAGGTGCTTAAAAACCAAGATGCAGGTTTTTGCTAAGGTGGCCTATCACCGGTAGTAAACTTTTGAAGGGAGTTTTAACCCTTTACAAGATGGGAAGGAATAAAAGAGAACAAAAAAGATTATTCTGTTCTTCTCTTTGCTGAGAAGACACTTGATGAAGATGATGTTGTAGAAGGCTCCCCCTGTCTGATTTAGTTTAGATGACAGCTTTGAGTATGGAGCTTCTTCTCTAGATTGTGATCCTCTTCTTCTACTTGCAGTTTTGATCCTGAGCAATTAATAGTGATTTGGTGTCTCGGGTTGTATAGAAGATCTGCAAAAGGATTAGGCAAAAAGAAGATATAATATATATTTGATATGTTCTTCTTTTTGCTCCTCTGTTTCTCTTCTTCTTCCTTTTCCTGTACATCAAGTGTTAATGTATTCTGTCTATATTCTTTCTGCTATATTGTACAGCAATATGATATGTATATATAATCTGTCTATATTAAATCTGTACAGCAATATATGATATATATGTAATCTGTCGAGAGAGACAACAGTATATTATCTGCTATATAAATAATCTTCTGCATATATTTATCTGCTGTATAAAATCTGCTGTTGTGTAAAAGTTGTTTTCCTCTTTCCTGGCTAATTTGAATTCTTGCCGACCAAAGAGGAAAGGAGTAATGTCTCTTTCTTTTCCCAGATCCTTGAGAAGATAACTTGTCGTGTATAGCTTGCTGCAACGGATACAATATTTAATGCTTTGCTGCCAACGAATATATCATTTAATGGTTCACGCTGTAAGGTTAAATCAGCAATATATATATAGAAATAATAAATAGAAATAATAAATATTGCTTTAATAAAGTCTGACAGCATATATATATATAATATAATATTTCAGACGAGCTGAAAGATATTAAAATAATGCTGGGAGAAATTCGTCGAGCTGATGTCCAAGTTCGTCGAGCTCATCATTTGATTCGTTGACCTGAACATTTTATTTACTGTTTCTGAACATCTGCTGAATATTCGTCGAAGGCAGTCTCGGGTTCGTCGAACGGAATGATTTGTCGACCGCTGAGACGGGATGATTTCGTCGACCGCTAAAGTATTGAACTGTTCGTCGAACGCAGATGGCCGTTCGTCGAACACAAGATTTCATCGACCGCTGAGCTGGGGTCTTTTCGTCGTCCACTGAGATTGAGCAAGAGCGTCGAGCGCTGAGCTTGAGAAAGAGCATCGAGCGCTGAGCTTGAGAAAAAGCGTCGAGCGCTGAGCTTGAGAAAAAGCATCGAGTGCAGAATGAATATCTTCGTCGACCGCAGAGCAGCGTTCGTCGAACGCAGGAGGTTGTTCATCGAACGCAGAGAACTTATGTATTTTTTATTCTCTCTTATTTTCTGCCTATTAAATATATGTCAATTTTCAGTCTATTAAATATATGTATATTTCAGCCTATATATATATATATCTTAGTATATTATATATATATATATATATATTTCTTTTCAGCCTTCTACCTTAATAGGATTTAATCTAAGTTATAATATATGTTATGATATAAACTTAGACACTAAAGGTGGATCCTAACTCAAATCAAAACTAAGGTTCCAATAATCTCCCCCTATTTGAGTTGGGATCCTAATCCAAATTAAGACTAGGTTCTAACAATCTCCCCCTATTTGGTTTAGGATTCCTAAGCATAAAAAGTCTTTAAAGCTTAAGGGTTAGAGATTATTTATTTCTTACAAAATTCATTTAAGCAATTTTAGATTTCCTAAGTCTTGATTTAAATAGGAATTTAATATTATGAATTGCTAGCTGTTATTAGATTCTAAGAATTTTAAAATCAAAAAAACATAGCCTGATAGCTTCTTTCTATAGAATCCCCTTAATCAGAAGAGACTCACACTTAGTGCTTTGATCATTTCTGATCTATGTAATCTGAGTAGAATGCTTAACATGATTTTAGGAGAAAAATCTGTAAGAAAGTGAAGTCTATCTGACTTGTTTTTGAGATATAAAAAATTCAAAAGAATCATTATAATTGTTGTTTAATTATAATTGTAATTTAAGTAAAAACATTAAACAGTTAAAACAAAATTTCCTTATAGATAGGTATGTTGGCCTTTTTATTTCATTAAAATATAAATTAAGATGATTTCTAGATTTTATTTTAACACAAACAAATTCAGTAATTTTTATTTCTCTTTCCTTAAAATTTTGTTCAGATTTATTTATTAAGGAAATATTTTGTTCTGATAATTTTAAAGATTATTTAAGTTTGTTATATTCAGAAATTAAATTATTTATTTTTAACTCTTTTATAATTTTCTTTTCAGGTTTGTATTTTTTAGCAATTATTAAATCAGTACATAATGAGTTGAAAACAGATTTAAAATTTGATTTTATTAAATCTGTGCATGATGAAGTGAAACCAGATTTAAAATCAGAGGTAAAAATAAAATGTGAAGATACCTCTTTTACCTTTTTCAGGTTGAGATTCTGCATCTGAGATATAATTTGAGCCATATATTGCCAACATGCAGAAATTTCTGGCTTGTTCTTCTTCTTCTTCTTCTTCTTCTTCTTTTTCTTTAGTTAGAGTAAATGCTGGTTCTGCAACAAAAATGCAGTTAGTGGAAGTAGTAGGAATGGATTCATTCACCATCTTTGAGAGGGAGTTCCAGATGCTCTTTGCTGAAGTGCAGTCATTAACTCTTTGATAAATGTCATTTGGCATTGATTGAGTTAATATCTCCATGGCCTTTGCATCAGCACTTTTCAACATTTCTTGATCTTCAGATGAAGAGATTAAAGAAGGAGGTCCTGTCAAAATGGAATTAAAAATTTCTTCATCTATTGCATTCATATATAGTTTAATTCTAACTTGCCATAACTCAAATCTATCCAAATTACATAAAGGTGGATCTAAAATTAAAAAATCTGAATGTGTCTTTTTGAAAAACCTTTTTAAAAGCAACATAAGAACTAAGTGATCTTTGTGATTTCAGGTGTTATCCTGTGTGAAAAATCAACCTAGCTCTGATACCAATTGAAAGTGAGTTCAATTGAGTATCAGGTTACAGAAATTGAAATATTCAACTCAACCTCCCTCTGATACCAATTGAAAGTGAGTTTAGTTCTTATTATATTTTGTTAAAGGTCTTGTTTAATATTTTCTTTCAAAATAAATGATATATATAAGTGAGTTTGATGATTGATGTATGAGTAATAAAATCAAACAGTGAGAGTGCATATAAAAATCACAGCACAGGAAATAAAACAAACAAGCAAACCACACATCCAGATGACACAAGAAAATATAGTAGTTCCCCTCAATTGGGTACATCTACTATTCTACCCACTGGTAGGAATCCACTGGAGGTTGTTGATAAGGTGCCCTTACACAAACTTGTTTTTGATAAGGTGTCCACACACCAATGGAGGGTTGATCAGGTGCCCAATTCACCTATAAGCTTTTGATAAGGTGCTTAAAAACCAAGATGCAGGTTTTTGCTAAAGTGGCCTGTCACCAGGAGTAAACTTTTGAAGGGGGTTTTAACCCTTTACAAGATGAGAAGGAATAAAAGAGAAAAAAAAAAGATTATGCTGTTCTTCTCTTTGCTGAGAAGACACTTGATGAAGATGATGTTGAAGAAGGCTCCCCCTGTCTGATTTAGTTTAGATGACAGCTTTGAGTATGGAGCTTCTTATCTAGATTGTGATCCTCTTCTTCTTCTTGCAGTTTTGATCCTGAGCAATTGATAGTGATTTGGTGTCTCAGGTTGTATAGAAGATCTGCAAGAAAAGGATTAGGCAAAAAGAAGATATAATATATATTTGATCTGTTCTTCTTTTTGCTCCTCTGTTTCTCTTCTTCTTCCTTTTCCTGTACAACAAGTGTTAATGTATTCTGTCTATATTCTTTCTGTTATATTGTACAGCAATATGATATGTATATATAATCTGTCTTTATTAAATATGTATAGCAATATATGATATATATGTAATCTGTCGAGAGAGACAGCAGTATATTATCTGCTATATAAATAATCTGCTGCATATATTTATCTGATGTATAAAATCTGCTGTCGTGTAAAAGCTGTTGTCCTCTTTCCTGGCTAATTTGATTTCTTGCCGACCAAAGAGAAAAGGAGTAATGTCTCTTTCTTTTCCCAGATCCTCAAGAAGATAACTTGTCGTGTATATCTTGCTGCAACGACTACAGTATTTAATGCTTTGCTGCCAACGGCTATATCATTTAATGCTTCACACTGTAAGGTTAAATCAGCAATATATATAGAAATAATAAATAGAAATAATAAATAGAAATAATAAATATTGCTTTAATAAAGTCTGACAGCATATATATATAATATAATATTTCAGACGAGCTGAAAGATATTAAAATAATGCTGGGAGAAATTTGTCGAGCTGAGGTCCAAGTTCATCGAGCTCATCATTTGATTCGTCGACCTGAACATTTGATTTACTGTTTCTGAACATCTGCTGAATATTCGTCGAACGCAGACTCGGGTTCGTCGAACGGAAGGATTCGTCGACCGCTGAGACGAGATGATTTCGTCGACCGCTGAAGTATTGAACTATTCGTCAAACGCAGATGGCCATTCGTCGAACACAGGATTTCATCGACCGCTAAGCCGGGGTCTGTTCGTCGACCTCTGAGCTTGAGCAAGAGCGTCGAGCGCTGAGCTTGAGAAAGAGCGTCGAGCGCTGAGCTTGAGAAAAAGCGTCGAGCGCTGAGCTTGAGAAAAAGCATCGAGCGCAGAATGAATATCTTCGTCGACCGCAGAGCGCCGCTCGTCGAACGCAGGAGGCCGTTCGTCGAACGCAGAGAACTTATGTATATTTTATTCCCTCTTATTTTCTGCCTATTAAATATATGTCTATTTTCAGCCTATTAAATATATGTATATTTCAGCCTATTATATATATATATATATATATTTCTTAGTATATTATTTATATATATATATATATATATATATCTTTTCAGCCTTCTACCTTAATAGGATTTAATCTAAGTTATAATATATGTTATGATATAAACTTAGACACTAAAGGTGGATCCTAACTCAAATCAAAACTAAGGTTCCAACATACTCCATGCCATATAATCTTTTATAATTCTCTTCTAATAAAAACCCAAAAAGTATATGTTTAGGAGTAATGAATTTTATCTTCTTACTCCATGCCATATAATCTTTTAAATGATTTTGGGTGCATATGTTTAGGGAATAATGAATTTTATCCTCTTATTCCTATGACATATGATCTTTTAAAACACTTTTTTATGCCATCAAAAAAGGGGTGGGTAGGAAAAAATTCTAGCTTTTAAATTAAATTATATTGAGAGCAAATTCGAGTAACTTTAAATTTCCTAAGATTTAAAAAGCTAGAAGAAAATATAATAGAAATCTAAAGAGGTTTAGCAAATTTACTACAAAATGAAACCAATTAAAATAAAAAGAGAAGTCATGCTAACAAAAATTCTCTAATCAAGATCAAATCATAAAATGATTCTTAAAACAAATTACCTAAAATTTAGATTTAGCAAACTATGATAAATAAAATTTTAGCTAATTAAAAGCATAAAAATGCATATAAATATTCTCAACTATATTTCTAAGAGATCACAAAAACAACAAGTAGGGGTTTTATAAAATTTTTGGTTTTTTGCTTTAAGTTTTTATTATATATATTTTTTGATATTATCTTTTTTGAATTTTTGATAGTGAAGGAAAGGAAATTAGTTTTAACCCTAACAATTTTTTGTTAACTCTTGGACTTCCCGAGGTATGCCCCATGAAGGGTTCTCAATGGTACTCAGAGGTGAGATGGGATGATAGCCCAAACGTCCCTTTCCAAGACTTGAATTTTCAATTTTCTAAATTTTTTTTTTGAATTTTTGGGTTTGAAAAGTACATGAATAAAAGAAGACATAAGAAAATATATTTTTTTGAAAAGTTTTTTTTTCTAAATTAAAAACGGAGAGCTATTTACACCCCCATACTAAAAGTTAAACATTGTCCCCAATGTTTAAAACTAAGCATGAAGAAAAAGAAAAAGTCAATAATGTGCAAGACAAAATAAAAGAAATGCAAGATAAAAGAGAAGGAAGAAGAAGGAAAAAAGGGTTTCCCTGATTTTGAGGATGCGGGGGGAAGTGGCTGTTACCTACAAAACATGTTAAAGAAGAAACAAAAACAATAGAAAACAATAAAAAGATAACATTGGGTGCCTCCCAAAAGCACTTTGTGTAAGGCCGCATAGCTTGACCCAATTGACGTTCAGATTATAGGCGGAAGACATATAGATTCACTCTTTTCGTTCGACAGATCTACAGGAAGATATAACTTAAGACGATGTCAGTTAACTTTGAAGGAACCTTTTTCTGGGTGGGAAATTAGAATTGTCTCATCGGACCAAACCTCTTTAACAATAAAGGGTCCAGACCATCGAGATTTTAGCTTTCCCGAAAAAAGGCGAAGGCGAGAATAATAAAGGAGGACGAGATCGCCCGGCAAAAAAGTTTTTGGAAATTTTATATTTTTATTATGGTAAAACTTTGTTCTCTCCATATATAATTTGTTGCTTTCGTACCATTCGCTCGCCACTCATCAAATTCATTAATTTGAAATTTCCTTTGCTCGGACGTTAACGTAGAATCGAGGTTTAAAAATTTAAGCACCTAAAACGCGCTGTGTTCTAGTTCGACCGAAAGGTGGCAAGTCTTTCCATTAACAAATCGATACAATGTACAACCGATAGCAGTCTTGTACGCCGTTCGATAGGCCCGTAGCGCATCATCGAGCTTAAGCGCCCAATCGTTCCGATTTATAAAAATAGTTTTTTCTAAAATCCGCTTTAATTCTCGATCCATGACTTTAATTTGGTCGCTTGTTTGTGGGTGATAAGCAGTGGAGAGTTTGTGCGTGACACCATATTTTGCTAAAAATTTTGTGAATTGTCTATTGCAAAAATTGGTGCCCCGATCACTATCTATAGCACGTGGCGTACCAAATTGAGAGAATAATTTTTTTATGAAGCTAATGATGACTCTCACATCCTTGGTGGGGAGAGCTTGCGCTTCCTCCCACCTCGACACGTAGTCAACCGCAACGAGAATGTATTTGTTTGAAAAAGAGGGAGGGAGAGGACCAACGAAATCAATACCCTAAAGACCAAAAATTTCGCATTCTAAGAAAATATTTTGGGGCATCTCATCCCGGCGGGAGATGTTCCCCGACCGTTGGAAGCTGTCTCAAGTACTCACAAGGGTGTGAGCATCTATGAAGAGTGTGGGGCAATAAAAGCCCGCCTCCAGCGCCTTCCTCATGGTTCGGTTCGCTTGATAATGACCACCGGTTGGTCCCTTGTGACAATACCGTAAATTTTTTAGAACTTCCTAACCTGAAACGTATCTTCTCACTACCTGGTCTGCACAAACACGCAATAAAAAGGGGTCCTCCCAAAAATAATTCTTTAAATCAGAAAAGAATTTCTTCTTTTGCTGACTCGAGAATTCTTTTGGTAGGACCCAGACTACTCGATAATTAGCCAAATCCGCAAACCAAGGGGTAGAAGATGTATTTAAATATTCGAGAGCGAGGAGGCTGTCTTCAGGGAATTTATCATTAATGCCGGCTTCTATTAACGCTTCTGTGGGGGGATTTTCTAAATGAGAAAGATGATCGTCCGCCAAGTTTTTGGCTCCCCTTTTGTACCAGATCTCTAGATCAAACTCCTGCAAGAGGAGGATCCATCGCAAAAGATGGGGCTTGGCGTCCGATTTACATAAAAGATATCTAAGAGTGGAGTGATCTGTGAAGACGATAACTTTTGAGAGAGTGATGTACGACCTAAACTTATCAAAAGAAAAAAACGATTGCTAGAAGCACCTTCTCGGTAGTGGTGTAGTTCGCTTGTGCCGATGTGAGTGTCTGGCTCGTATAATAAATTAGGTGGAAATACTTACTCACCCGTTGACCTAATACAGCGCCTACCGCAATATCACTTGCGTTGCACATAATTTCGAAGGGTGGCGACCAATCCGGCGCAACTAGAATCGAAGAATTTATAAGCTTTTCTTTGATAAGTTTAAAGGCCAAGTGGCATTCATCATTAAAAAGGAAAGAGGATTCTTTTTTGAGAAGATGGGTTAACGGCTTCGTGATTTTGGAAATTTTTTGTATAAAACTCTGATAAAACCTTGCGTGGCCTAGGGAACTTCTAATGGCATTTACATTCGTTGGAGGGGGGAGTTTTTCGATTACTTTGATCTTGGCCCTATCGACCTCGATCCCTTTGCCTGATATTTTATGGCCAAGGACTAATTCTTCTTTGAACATAAAATGGCATTTCTCCCAATTAAGAGCTAAATTTGTTTACTCACAACGTTGTAGCACACGCTAGAGATTTTTTAAACAAATTTTAAATGAATTTCCGAAGACAGAGAAGTCGTCCATGAAAACTTCCATCACTTCCTCTACAAACTCGTCAAAAATCGCCAGCATACATCTTTGGAATGTTGTCAGTGCGTTGCAAAAACCAAATGGCATCCTTCGATAAGTGAAGGTGCCAAAGGGACAAGTGAATGCTATTTTCTCTTGGTCGTCGGGCGAAATAGGGATTTGAAAATATCCCGACAAACCATCAAGAAAACAATAGTAGGAGTGACCTGAAAGGCGCTCTAAGATTTGATCAATAAAAGGTAATGGAAAGTGATCCTTACTGGCAGCATCATTTAGTTTTCGATAATTGATGCACATCCGCCAACCCGTAATGATACGTGTTGGGATCAATTCGTTATTTTCATTTTCTACTACCGTTACGCCGCCTTTGTTCGGCACGACTTGTACTGGACTAACCCAAGTACTATCCGATATCGGGCAAAAGATTCTTATGTCTAAAAGTTTGATAACTTTGGCCTTAACGACTTCTTTCATGTTCGGGTTTAGTCGTCGTTGAGGCTGGACCGTGTTACAGGAATTATCTTTGAGGAAAAATTTATGAGTGCAGAAGGAAGGTTTAATACCCTTGATATCCAATATTTGCCAGGCAATTGCATGACGGTGATTGCTTAAGACTATAGTCAATTCAGAAATTTCTGAATCGCTAAGTTCGGATGATACAATAACGGGTAGCTTAGAGTCTTTTTCTAGAAATAGATACTTTAGGTGAGGAGGGAGTTGTTTCAATTCTAAGACGGATGGCTCTTCACATGAAGTTTTGATTTTCAATTTTTCTAAATATAGTGGTTCATGGGGTGTGGAGCGAGAGTCTTCTTCTTCAAGACAAAAGTGCTCGGCGAGCTCAGAATCGTTACTCGATGTGGAGACTAACTCGGGAAGTGAATAAAACTCGCTCTCAAAACATTCTTCTAAATAGAAGCACGAATTGTCATTTTCTAAGGTGTTTCGCATCGAGGGATTTATACTAAAAGTAACGTCATCGTCTCCAACCCGAAGGAGGAGCATTCCGTTACTTGCGTCGATAATTGCGCGCAAGATGGCAAGGAAGGGGCGGCCGAGTATGAGGGGTACTTCGGCATCCTCGTCCACATCAAGAATGACAAAGTCCACCCGGAAGATAAACTTGTCAACCTTAACGAGCTCATCCTCCACTATCCTTATCGGATATTTTAATGAATGATCAGCGAGTTGAATACTCATTCGAGTGGGGCTAGGATTGCCTAGACCTAAATTTTTGAATCACGAAAAAGGCATGAGGTTGATGCTTGCTCCAAGATACGCTAAGCCGTGTTTTACTAATGAATTGCCAAATATACACGGGATGGAGAACCATCTCGGGTCATTTTCTTTTTGAGGCAATTTGTTGAGTACAACCGCGGAGCATTCTGCGTTTAATGAAATATGCGAAATATCTTCTAATTTCTTCTTATTGGAGAGCAACTCCTTAATATATTTCGCATAATTCGGCATTTGAGAGATAGCCTCGCAGAAGGGTATATTAATATGAATTTGTTTTAAAATTTCTAAATTTTGTTTGTAATTTTTCTCGGCTCACTCGCTCCTAAGCTTAGATGGATACGAAATATTTGAACAAGAAGCGTGCAGAGCTAGCGTTGCGGGCAAATTTGATGATAAAATAGGAGTAGGAGCAGGAGGAGAGGAAGTTACCTTGGGGTTGTCCTGTTTTGAAACCACCTCCTTCCCTCTTCGGAGTGTAATCACGTTTGCACTGTCTCTTGGATTTGGCTCCGTATTTCCCGGTAGTGCTCCTTGCCGACGCTCAGAGAACATCTTTGCGAGCTGGCCCACTTGATTCTCTAAATTTTTGATCGATCCGGTGAGGTTCCGGATGTTTGATTCATTTGTAGCAACATATTTTGCAAAGACCTATTCAAACAGAGAGGGTTTTGCTGCTGCGGTTGAAAACCGATTGGATTAAAGTTTAGAGGGGGGATTAAATTAAGAAGTTGATTAGGAGGTTGATTCATATTTAAAAGATGATGGGTATTTCCTTGGTTGTTTCACAAGAAATTTGGATAGTTCCTATAACCCGCATTGTAGGTTTTGTTGTACGGAGCGGAGTTCGAGTTATAGGAAGGTCGAGGTGGGTTTCCCATGTAATTAACCCGCTCTTCAATTAACATATTTTTAGCCAAAGTAGGAGTGGCAGAGGAAGCAGATATCTCCGCCACTTGTTTTGTTAAGCGCTCAACTTGCAAAGCCAAATTAGAAGTAGCGTCTATTTCAAAAAATTTGGCTGGCTTATTAGGCCGCGCTCGGGGCAAGTTCCATTGATAAGCATTCATGGCCATTTCCTCAAAAATCGCTTGAGCGGCCTCCAGGGTCTTTTTATTTAATGTACCACCGACGACCGCATCAATCATTTGCCTAGTTTGGAAATTCAAGCCATTATAAAAGATTTGCACTTGTTGCCAAGTGGGAAGTGCGTGGAGAGGGCATCTACGCAAAAGCTCATTGAAGTGCTCCCATGTATCATAGAGAGTCTCCGAGTCGATTTGCATAAATGATGCAATATCTATTTGCAATTTAACAGTCTTTGCAGGCGGAAAATATTTAGTGAGAAAGTTTTCCGCCATATCGGCCCATATAGTCATGGACTCCCTAGGAATTGAGCCCAACCACTTCTTGGCCCTAGACAGCAAAGAAAAAGGAAAAAGACATAATCGAATGGCTTCATCAGTGACGCCATTGATTTTAAACGTGTCGTAGATTTCGAAAAAATTAGAAATATGACAGTTTGGATCTTCGTCCGGCTGACCATCGAAGGTCACTGATTGCGCACCATTTGTATGATGCTGGACTTGATCTCAAAGTTATTGTTCGACATCGCGGGGAGAACAAAACTTGACTGCGTGCCTTACAGATTTGGCCGCGCATAATAGGACATGGTCCATTGCACGACCTCATTAGGATTGGGCGCGTTAGGATTAGGAAGAATAAGATTAGGATCCATATTTGTTGTGTTAGTGTCCCCAATCGACTCTTCGAATAATAATTGTATTTCCTGATCACGAGAATGGCTATGCCGTGAAAGGGTTCGCTCGATCTCTGGATCAAAAGGAATATTGGAAGTGCTACCTCGGGTCATACACTATAAAAAAAGAAAAGAAAAGAGAGAATTATAAAACAAAAAGAAAACGAAGAAAGAAAGAGGGGAACTTGATTATTATTATTTTTTTCTCTTTTAGGCGGATTAAGTTTGTCTTTGGAATTCCTGAGGTATACCCCATGAAGGGTTCTCACCGGTACTAGGAGGTGTGATGGGATGATAACCCAAACATCCATTTCCAAGATTTAGATTACACCTTTAAGATTTTTGAAACTAGAGAAAGTGAAATAAAATAACAAGAAATATGATAACATTAATAGCTATCCTCTTTTCAAAATATCTACGCAAAAGGCCCCGACAATGGCGCCAAAAGCATGATACGTAAAATGTCTACTTCTTACTTACAGATTTGGATTTTAAGAAAAAGCAAAGAAGATTGATGATGTTTTCCAAAACTATATTCGATGAAGGCAAGTGTACCTTATCGTCTATAGTATAGAATATTTTAGAAATACAAAGGTCGTATTCCTCGGGGTGCTTTGATTACTTCTACTTCGAGGAAATCACTATTATCTTATCTATTAATTTTTGAGGTTTTGTTTTACTTAGCTAATAAGAAACAATTTGCAAGCTAAAAGAAAGGTTTAAACGATGTTAAAAAAGATTAGTGCTCAATCTAAAATCACCTTGGAGTGAGAATAATCAAGTGAATGAGAAATAAAAATAATTCCGTTTAATTAAACAACTTAACCGTGGAGGTTCCCGAAGCTTGAACATGCCTCTCTCGAGGTTAATGCCCAACTAAGTTTAGGAAAAACCAACTGAACTCTCGTCCTATAATTAACGTCCCCTTCTGCGAGGCACTCTCTCAGATGCCAAAATACGTGAAATACCTAAGAGAACTCCTTTCTAATAAAAATAAGCTCGAGGGTATTTCGTGCGTTTCACTTAATGCGGAATGCTCGTCGGTCCTACTTAACAAATTGCTGCCCAAATTAAACGACCCAGGAAGGTTCTCCATCCCGTGCTTTTTCGGCAACTTGTTAACAAAATACGCCCTAGCAGGCCTAGGAGCGAGTATGAATTTAATGACCTTCTCCCTCTTTAAAAAATTAGACTTGGGCACTACTAGCCCAACTAAAATGAGCATCCAACTCGCGGATTGCTTGATTAAGTATCCTATAGGTGTAGTGGAGGATGTCCTGGTCAAGGTTGACAAGTTTATCTTCCCGGTAGACTTCGTTATCCTCGACATCGAGAAGGACGTCGAGGTACCAATTATCCTCGGTCGCCCTTTCCTTGCGACCTCCCGAGCATTAATTGATGTAAGTAAAGGTCGCCTCCTCCTTCGGTTTGGAGACGATTAAGTTACACTTCACATTAATCCCTCGATGCGAAACACCTTATCGAATGATGTTGTCTATTTTAATATGGAATCCGCGTTTGAGGATGAACGTTCTTCACTTTTTGAATTACTTTCCTTAACGCTAGACGATTCGGATCTGGCGAATCTCCCTCCTTTAGATGAATTGCCGCCAGATTCGCCTTTCGAACCTTTTAATTCTAAAGATTTAAAAATCACTACATCTTACAAAGAACCCCTTATCTTGGAGCTTAAACAACTCCCCGACCATTTAAAATACGCTTTTCTAGCCAAAAATTCAAAACTTCCTGTTATTATTGTTGGGTTTTTCTAGAACCATACATCAAATGTAGGCGCAGCGGAAATGAAGAGAAAGAACCCAAAAGATTCGGATCGACCATGAATATTGAATCAAGAAGTTAATCAAAATGCTAGGTTTGAAATTACCTTGGCGGGATTGGATCAAATCCAACCTAGATGCTCCAAGAAGAAGATTGCCTTCGTCGGCTTTGCAAGAGTTCTCACGTAGAATAATGTCTATGTCTCTACAGCAGTCCACACGAGCCGGGAGAAGAAGACTACACCTTGCGCTTCCACGAATTGCTAGATCCACTTCAGGAAGAACAACACCGGCGACAATCGTTGGAGAGGAAGTCGGCGGAGACGATTCAGACGGAACTCCTTCCGTCTAGGGTTCGAGCGGAACTCCTTCCGTCGGCTTCTATTTCGTAAGTAATGAGAACCCTAAAAGAAGTCCTATTTATACCCAAAGGATAAACAGCTTCTAGAAGAATCGCTATCTGCAGACCACACAGCAAAATAGGGGCTTCTGTTACAATTCATCGGGATTCCACGGAACAGCATTCGTCGAGTTTTCACGGGACAATCCGACGAATTCCGATGAAAAACATCAGACGGCAACATTTGCCGAGTTAATGCTCCCTGTGACAATTCGTCGAGATTCCACGGAACAATCCGACGAATCCCGACGAATCCGACGAATCATGTCAGACGGCAACATTTGCCGAGTTAAGGATCTCTGTAACATTTCGTCGAGATTCCACGGAACAATCCGACGAATCCCGACGAATCCGACGAATTCTATCCGTGTAAACCCGACGAATTCAGACAGCAACATTTGCTGGACTTCCCCCATTCTATATGGTGATTGGTAACCTTTACCAACATAGTCAATCTTCCAACTTCTCCACATGCTCTTATGTGCGACCCTGCAGGCTCATATCGCGTTGGCAGTGACATTACATGTTTGACCACTTCTAGATCACAATGGTAACTCCAACAGTCTCCCACTTGATCTTGAAAGTATCAAACAAAAACCTCACAAACAATGAGCGGCATCTAGCAATGCATCATTGCTCCCCAAGCAATAAGAGTTCATAACTCATAAGCCTTTATGACCAATGTTCTAGCGTTGTCTTTGTCCCTTTGTCCCTTACATCCGGAAAGAACTAGAGGCATGGACCGTGTCACCCTCATAATAGCTCAATCCAAGTTTCTTGATCTAGAACGGACTTCCAGAGAATGGTGAGCTCAATATCACATATTGACTCTACCAAGCATGGCCATGCATTTCTCAGTCCAATTCCACCAAGGGGCCCATGGATGCAACTCCTGTTATATAGGAGGACAAATCCCATATCTGCTCACACCCAAACACCCAAATGATTCGTAACGTACCCAACGACCACCCTTATCATCAACCTTCTTCAAGGAAGACTTTAGATGACATCAAAGCACGCTCTTCCTCACTCGATGAATGCTGTGACTTCAGGTCAAAGGACCACAACACCATTGTCAAATGAGACCTACTTGTGACACTTTTAAGTAACAATCCACAAAGTAGTCTCAGGTTGGGTCTGTCCAGTACAACTTGTTCACTAACAAGTACCCACGTGATGACTTGATATCACAATATCATGACCTGTGCGAACCGGTCATCAGTCAACACACATGCTAGTCTTAATGTATCATCATCACCCTTAGCTTCTACGATGATACCTCGACCAGGGACCTTTTAAGAATGAAGCTTCGAAATCATAGGCTCTCACATTCAAGTCACGTACTTGATGTCCTATGGAAGCGAACATTCTAAGGGTATTTATCACGAATTTTATTCTATCATATAGAAACAGTATATCGTAATAAAAGAACTTGCCATTAATTGTAAAAGGAAATAATTGGTACACAATTCATCATATGAATAATAAACAGCCAACAGAATATATATATTTTACATGCAACCCACAAGACTCCCATTAGAGATGATCACTCAGGTATCGTATACCCATTGATCTAGTATGACCATCATGCTTTCTCTGCGCGAGAGGCTTTGTCAGTGGATCTGCAATATTCTCCTCAGTCGGCACTCTGCAAATGTTCACATCTCCTCGTTCGACAATCTCACGAATAAGATGGAACCGCCGAAGTATGTGCTTGGAGCGCTGATGGGATCTAGGTTCCTTAGATTGTGCAATTGCACCATTGTTATCACAGTAGAGAACTACGGGACCAACAATTCTAGGAACTACATCTAGCTCGCCGATGAATTTCCTAATCCATACAGCCTCCTTCGCTGCGTTTGCCGCAGCGATATACTCGGCCTCAGTTGTAGAATCAGCAACTGTCTCTTGCTTGGAACTCTTCCAGCTCACAGCTCCTCCATTCAGGCAAAACACAAACCCTGACTGAGACTTCGAATCATCCCTATCAGTTTGGAAGCTGGCATCCGTGTAACCACTTACAACGAGCTCTTCCTCTCCACCATATACCAAGAATACATCCTTAGTCCTTCTCAAGTACTTCAGGATATTCTTTACGGTTATCCAGTGACATTCACCAGGATCAGACTGATACCTGCTAGTCATGCTCAAAGCAAAAGAGACATCGGGTCGAGTACATAACATTGCATACATGATTGACCCAATTGCCGAAGCATATGGAATCAACTTCATGCGGTCCTTATCTTCGCAAGATTTTGGACACTGGTCCTTAGAGAGATTTACACCATGAGACATGGGCAAAAATCCTTTCTTGGACTCAAGCATGTTGAACCGCTTCAACATCTTCTCAATGTACGTACTCTGGGTCAAACCCAGCAACTTCTTCGATCTATCTCTATAGATCTTAATACCGAGTATGTAAGTCGCTTCACCCAAGTCCTTCATAGAAAAGCAGTTCCCTAGGTTGTTCTTAACAACTTTTAGGGTAGGTATGTCATTCCCGATCAACAGTATGTCATCTACATACAATATCAGGAAGACAACAATGCTCCCACTGATTCGCTTGTAAACACACGGTTCATCTTCATTCTTGACAAAACCAAACTCTTTGATCTTCTCATCAAAACGAAGATTCCAACTTCTAGAGGCCTGTTTCAATCCATAGATGGACCTATTCAGCTTGCATATTTTAGTGGCTCCATTTGGGGATACAAAACCCTCGGGTTGTGTCATGTACACTTCCTCAAGGAGGTTTCCATTTAGGAAAGCCGTTTTGACATCCATCTGCCAGATCTCATAGTCATAATACGCAGCAATAGCAAGCAATATCCTAATGGACTTTACCATGGCAACAGGGGAAAAGGTCTCATCATAGTCAACACCATGAATTTGCTTGAAACCCTTAGCCACCAGTCGCCCTTTGAATGTCTGTACATTCCCATCCATGTCGGTCTTCTTCTTGAAGACCCACTTGCACACTATGGGTCGTACCCCTTCAGGTGGTTCCACCAAGTTCCAAACTTGGTTTGTATACATGGAGTCCATTTCGGATTTCATAGCCTCAAGCCATTTGTCGGAGTCCGGTCCATTCATAGCCTCTTGGTAGGTCGCTGGTTCATCATCATGATCCATAAGAAACACATTACCTATTTGAGACACAAGAAATCCATATCTCTCAGGCTCAAATCTTGGTCTACCAGATCTACGTAGGACTTGTGTCTCTTGAGCAGGTTCTCCAGCTACAACATCTTGTAGTCCTGGCTCAGAATCCAACTCTAGTTCATTCACTACTTGTGGTTCTTGAACTTCTTCAAGTTCTACCTTTTGCGTCTTTCTTGACAAGAACTCTTTCTCCAAGAAGACACCCGTCCTTGCGACAAACACTTTGCCCTCAGACGGTAGGTAAAAGTAATATCCTTTCGTTTCCTTAGGATATCCCACCAGATAACACTTATCTGATTTTGGTTCCAGCTTGTCAGGCATTTGACGTCGTACGTATGCCTCACAGCCCCAAATTTTAATGAATGACATACTAGGACGCTTCCCAGTCCATATCTCATATGGTGTCTTTAGAACCGTTTTCGTTGGAGCGCGATTCAGTGTTATTGCAGCAGTCTCTAAAGCAAAACCTCAAAAGGAAACAGGCAAGTCTGCATGACTCATCATCGACCGTACCATGTCTAACAGAGTACGATTTCTCCTCTCAGACGATCACGAAACTCATGACTCAGGTATTCGCCACCTCGATCAGATCGGAGTGCTTTAACCTTTTTACCCAATTGGTTCTCCACTTCATTCTTGAACTCTTTGAACTTTTCAAAGGTTTCGGATTTGCACTTCATAAGATACACGTATCCGTATCTACTGAAATCATCAGTAAATGTAACGAAGTAGAAATACCCACCTCTAGCCATAGAACTCATGGGTCCGCATACATCACTATGTATTATACCCAAAAGATCCGCAGCCCTCTCAGTATAACCAGTGAAAGTGGCTTTAGTCATCTTGCCTAACAAACAAGACTCGCATCGCTCGAATGATTCATAATCAAATGAGTCCAATAGTCCATCTTTATGGAGCTTGGATATGCGCTTCTCGTTTATATGGCCCAAATGACAATGCCATAGATATGTAGGATTTGAGTCATTTGTTCTTAGTCTTTTATTATTATCTACATTATAGATCCGATGGTCTAGGTTCAAAACATAAAGACCATTAAACAATTGAGCTACAGCATAACAAACATCATTCTTAAACATAGAACAACAATTTTTCTTAATTATAAAAGAAAATCCAATCATGTCTAAGCATGAAATGGATATAATGTTTCTAGTTATGGCCGGAACATAATAACAATTATTAAGTTCTATTACAAGCCCACTCGGCAAAGAAAGACGGTAAACCCCTACGGCTACAGCAGCAACTCTTGCTCCATTGCCGACGCGCAGGTCCACCTCTCCTTTACTCAGCAATCTCCTCCTTCCCAGTTCCTGCACATTTGTACAAATGTGAGAACCACATCCGGTATCCAATGCCCAAGATGAAGGAGCAGAAAGGTTTATCTCTATAACGTAAATATTCGAAGCGGAAGTCATACCTCCCTTCATTTTCCGCAGACCATCAATGTACGAAGGACAATTCCTCCTCCAATGACCATCCTTGCCACAGTGGTGGCATTTCCCTTCCTTCACGGTGCTCTTCTTTTTCAGCGCAGAAGATTTGGGCTCAAGATGTGACTTAGGTCCCACCTTCGTCTTCTTGAAGCCCTTTGCCTAACCCTTGCCTTTATGTACCATCAAAATGGGACTAGCAGGCTTGGCCTTCTTCATGTTTATCTCGGCAGTTCGTAACATGCCTAGGAGCTCGGGCAGTGTCTTGTCTATTTCATTCATGTTGTAGTTCAAGACAAACTGCTCATAACTATCCGGCTACGATTGCAGGATAAGATCTGTGGCCAACTCTTGACCCAGAGGAAAACCCAGTCTCTCCAGGTTCTCTATATACCCAATCATCTTGAGTACGTGAGTACCAACCGAGTCTCGAGCTCCCATTTTGCACTGAAATAAGGCCTTCGTGACATCGAACCTCTCTTGACGAGCTTGCCCTTGAAACATTTTCTTTAGGTGCTCGTCAATCTCCTTGCACCCCATGTTCTCGTGTTGCTTCTGAAGCTCAGAGTTCATGGTGGCAAGCATAAGACACTCGACGTCTAAGGCGTCATCGGTATACTTCTTATAAGCATCCTTATCAACACGGGACGAGTTCCCGGTCGGCACCTCGGGGGCTTCTTCTTCCAAGACGTAGAGCTTTCTCTCTTGCCTGAGAACAATTCTCAGGTTCCTATACCAGTCCATATAGTTCTTCCCACTAAGCTTGTCCTTCTCAAGGATAGCTCTCAGGGACAAGGTGGAATGTGAACCACTTGCCATGGAATTCTACAAGAATTCATGCAGAATTTAATCAATACCTTAATTTCAAAATACAATTTATTTTAATTTGGACTTCAATTAAATACTCCCACTATTTTATTCAAATTGATAGCCCTCACTATCAATTCGGAGAGTCCATGCGAGCTACTCTCTTAGTGGACAAGATCCGTATTTCACCAACACCACGAGTCCGCTTTGGCGTTCCTCTCATAATGCGGTTATTTAGGTAGGCAACGCTTGCCAATTGCATCCTCATGCAACTCTTGTATGGCTGGTGAATAACTCCTTATTCGCATCCATCATATGGTGCATGCCAACCCTATGCCTCTAGGCACTCAACCTTTGAGGTCACCTAGTTAAGTTAGACCCGATGTCGACAGTGGGATATCACAATTATCCGCTCGCACCCTTACCAAGATAGATTAATGCACCTTGCTTTGGCAAGCCCACACTTCATTGATCGAGGCAGGAAGAGTGTCATCCATCGGAAGGCATCCGAACACTTAATATTTGATGAAGGGATTTTAATTTTAATAATAGGTTAACACTTAACCATGATCAACATTTGATCAAGTGCACATCAACAGAAAAAAAAACAAGCTTTCTAAAATCCACATGCATCCCTTATGTGCACAACATAAGACTATCAACCTTTGATAGACTAAAGGGCTAAATCTGGACATTTAGAACTCTTCCAAATCTTCAGATTTACATGCATTGGACAAAGGCAAAGACAACTCAATTTAAAGCATTAGACAAGCTCGTCTCTCATTGTTGGATTCAAAATCCAAAACAATACAAGGTTCATTAACCACTTGAGGGACGGTTACTGCTAAGGAGACAACAATTTCTAACAATTAGAAATAACCACGAAATCCCAGACGTTCCTGGCGGGGTTCCAAGGGGCCGCGCCCCTGGCGGGGTCTTAGGGGCAGAGCCCCTAACGGTGTCCAAGGGGCAGCGCCCCTGGCGGTGGTCAAGGGGCAGAGCCCTTGCGGGGTGCGGGGCAGAGCCCCGACCAAATTTTTGAAATCCCACCACCAAAAACCACACAAAATCACATCAAATGTGATATTCCAAGAAGAAATCTTGACATTTAGAACGCTTCCAAATACCTAGATTTGCACGTACTGGAATAACCTAACTTCTGAAACAATATTCATGATCGGAACCTCCCTCTGATACCACTGTTGGGTTTTTCTAGAACCATACATCAAATGTAGGCGCAGCGGAAATGAAGAGAAACAACCCAAAAGATTCGGATCGACCATGAATATTGAATCAAGAAGTTAATCAAAATGCTAGGTTTGAAATTACCTTGGCGGGATTGGATCAAATCCAACCTAGATGCTCCAAGAAGAAGATTGCCTTCGTCGGCTTTGCAAGAGTTCTCACGTAGAATAATGTCTACGTCTCTACAGCAGTCCACACGAGCCGGGAGAAGAAGACTACACGTTGCGCTTCCACGGATTGCTAGATCCACTTCAGGAAGAACAACACCGGCGACAATCGTCGGAGAGGAAGTCGGCGGAGACGATTCAGACGGAACTCCTTCCGTCTAGGGTTCGAGCGGAACTCCTTCCGTCGGCTTCTATTTCGTAAGTAATGAGAACCCTAAAAGAAGTCCTATTTATACCCAAAGGATAAACAGCTTCTAGAAGAATCGCTATCCGCAGACTACACAGCAAAATAGGGGCTTCTGTTACAATTCGTCGGGATTCCACGGAACAGCATTCGTCGAGTTTTCACGGGAGAATCCGACGAATTCCGACGAATCACATCAGACGGCAACATTTGCTGAGTTAATGCTCTCTGTGACAATTCGTCGAGATTCCACGGAACAATTCGACGAATCCCGACGAATCCGACGAATCATGTCAGACGGCAACATTTGCCGAGTTAAGGATCTCTGTAACAATTCGTCGAGATTCCACGGAACAATCCGACGAATCCCGACGAATCCGACGAATTCTATCCGTGTAAACCCGACGAATTCAGACAGCAACATTTGCTGGACTTCCCCCATTCTATATGGTGATTGGTAACCTTTACCAACATAGTCAATCTTCCAACTTCTCTACATGCTCTTATGTGCGACCCTGCAGGCTCATATCGCGTTGGCAGTGACATTACATGTTTGACCACTTCTAGATCACAATGGTAACTCCAACAATTATTTCTTCCACTTTAACCGATTCGGAAACCTCCGAATTGGTGGAGGTGTTGTCTAAGCATTGCCATGCAATTGCATGGCAGATTTCTGATATTCGGTGGATAAACCCATCATTTTGCACGCACAAAATATTTTTAGAAGATAATTCCCGCAAAACCATCCAGCCTAAGCGACGACTTATCCCGAATATGCAGGATGTCGTAAAGGCTGAAGTCATAAAACTCTTGGATACAGTGATTATCTACCCTATATCAGACAGTACGTGGGGTAGCCCCATACATGTCGTGCCAAAGAAGGGCGGTTTAACAGTAGTGGCCAATCAAAACAATGAATTAATCCCAACCCGTACTGTTACGGGATGGCGGGTGTGCATCGACTACCGAAAGTTAAATGATGCCACCAAGAAGGACCACTTTCCGTTATCATTTATCGATCAGATATTGGAGCGACTTTCAGGTCATCAATATTATTGTTTTCTCGATGGTCTATCAAGGTTTTTCCAAATTCCTATCTCCCCCGAAGACCAGGAGAAAACAACTTTTACGTGCCCCTTCGATACATTCGCATATCGAAGGATGTCGTTTGGCCTTTGCAATGTGCCTACTACATTCCAACGATGTATGCTAGCGATCTTTGGGGAGTTCCTAAAAGACATAATGGAAGTCTTTATGGATGACTTCTCCGTATTCGGGAGCTCCTTTTCTAACTGCTTACAAAATCTAGATCGAGTCCTCCAAAGATGCGAAGACACGAACCTAGTTGTAAACTGGGAAAAGTGTAATTTTATGGTCTGGGAAGGTTTAGTTCTCGACCACAAGATTTCCGCTAGAGATATGGAGGTAGATAAGGCCAAGTTCGAAATCATCGAAAAGCTCCCAACACTTTCAAATACAAAATCAATTAGGTGTTTTCTTGGCCAAGCGGGTTTTTACAGGCAGTTTATTCAAAAAATTTCCAAAATAACAAAACCGCTAACCCACCTCCTGGAGAAGGAATCTCCTTTTATTTTTGATTCCGACTGCGTTGAGGCATTTAATATTATAAAAGAATAACTTATCAATTCTCCCATTGTGGTGGCGCCAGATTGGTCCCTTCCATTTGAAATTATGTGCGATGCGAGCTATATCACGGTGGGAGCCGTACAAGGCAAACATGTTAATAATTATTTTCATCCCATCTACTATGCTTCTCGAATGCTCACAACCGCATAGGCTAATTACACAATGACGGAAAAGGAACTTCTCGCCGTCGTTTTTTCGATCGATAAGTTTATGCCCGACGTTACGCTTACTAAAATTATCGTTTTTACCGACCACTCCGCCCTCAAATTTTTATTATCAAAAGTAGATGCCAAGCCTCGCTTGCTTCGATGGATCCTCCTTTTACAGGAATTTTACTAAGAGATCTGGGATAAGAAGGGGGCTGAAAATTTAGCGGCCGACCACCTTTCTCGTTTAGACCGCCCAGTCGCAGAAGCGCTCATCGAACCCTACATAGACGATAGATTTCCCGAGGAGCACCTCCTAATTATTTCTAATTTAAAAACTTCTCCCCCTCCTTGGTTCACGGATTACACCAACTATTTAGTTGCACGGTTCCTTCCAAATCACTTTTCAAAACAGCAAAAGAAGAAATTCATTTCTGATTTGAAAATTTACTTTTGGGAAGACCCCTTTCTCTTTCACGTCTGTGCGGACCAAGTGGTACGGAGATGTGTTTAAAGCGAGGAGGGTGCGCAAATATTGCAGCACTGCCATAAGGGGCCGGTCGGGGGGGCATTATCAAGCCAACCAGACCGCGTGGAAAGCGCTAAAGATGGGCTTTTATTGGCCCACTCTCTTTAAAGATGCTCACAATTTTGTGAGTAAGTGCGATAGCTGTGATCGGTCGGGTAACATCTTGCGTCGTGATGAGATGCCCCAAAATTCTTATTTAGAATGCGAAATCTTCGATTTGTGGTGCATACACTTCATAGGCCCCCTACCTCCCTCTTATACTAATCGCTATATTTTAGTGGCGGTCGACTACATATCTAGGTGGGCAGAAGTGAAAGCTATCCCCACTAACGATACGAGAGTCATCGTCAAATGTCTAAAAAAATTATTTTCTCGCTTCGGTACGCCGCGCGTAATAGTAAGTGACAGGAATACGCACTTTTGCAATGCCCAGTTTGCAAAAACATTATCAAAATACGGCGTCATGCATAAGCTCGCCACCGCCTATCACCCCCAAACAAGCCGCAAAGTAGAGGTAGTTAATCAAGAGATTTAGCGAATATTAGAAAAAACCATTTCGATGAATAGGAAAGATTGTGTTTATAAGAGCATGCGTTTCGACCTCCTGGGTTTGCTAATAACAAATCCCTGGTTTATTTGATATTATTTTATCTATGGTGTGCAAGTATAATAGGTATATGACTATGCTAATTTTAATTTGGAGCTCAGAAATTAAAGTCAGGAAAACATCAATGTCGTCTGCGATATCTTGATGTCGTCGACGATAGCTCAACGGTTACTACACGTTCTGCCGGTTTCGTCCACTGTCAGAATTCCGACATTGCTATCAGAATCCGACAGCCCACATTTCAACCGCATCCTTCACGACGCGAATGAACTTCGTTCGCATGGGACACGTGGCAGCTGCAGGAGATAACGTCGGTGGACGACAGCTAGATGTAGTCGACGACATCGACAAATTATATATTGACTCATTTTTCATGGAGGAGAAGTTACACACTATTCTGGAGTACCAATTACAGAGTGCTTTTCATCCAGAGAGCTCCAGAAATTCGACAACTCCCTTTTCGGCAAGAACGTTCAAGATCGAAGGAGCGACGGTTCATGCGCGGTATCTCAGGCAACATTTGCGAGGATTTGACGTCGTTTTCAGAGCTGTGGATCTATGGAGTTCTCATATCTTAATCTCTATTTTGTAATTTATTTTATCATCTTGTAATCCGTAGAGGAAATCGCCGCCTTGTGCGTGGTGTCTAAGTCCGTGTGTGGCTTAGGAGGAAATCACCGCCTTGCGCGTGGCGTCTAGGCCCTTGTGAGGATTAGGAGTAAATCGCTGCCTTGTGTGTAGCGTCTAGATCATGGAGAGATCTAGGGGGAGGCTAGTAGTAAGATCTAGGAAGAGATACGATATAGCCAACCGGTCCTTAGTTGAAGGACTGTTAAATTTAAAAGAAGTTTATTTTCATCATAGCCTTGATCTTAAGTTTTATTAAGATCAATTGTTCTTTGTATTCATCACTTGTGAAAATAAAATTTGATTTCCAATTTCCTCGTGATTTTCTAAGTGATTATTTTGGTTGTGTAAAAATCTACTTGTTTATCATTGCAAAATTATCTTAATATTTTAGAAAATTTTCAAAGTAAATATTAGCCCTTATTCACCCCCCCCCCCCCCCCTCTAAGGGCGCCGCAAGATCCAACACTTGGTATCAGAGCGAGGTTGCACCAAAACGGTTTTACCACCGGGAGTAATGGCGCATAACGATCACGCATTTGTAGAGGGTCAAGGGATTAGTCGACCACCTTTATTCACGGCCATGGACTATAACTATTGGAAAACTCGAATGCGTTGTTTTCTAATTGCACTAGATATCAAAGTCTAGAACATGGTAGAGATGAGTTATACTTAACCGACATTAGTCCTTGGTAGTGTAACAATAGATAAGCCTAAGGATAAATGGGATGATAATGATAAGTTAAAATGTAAGAATAACGCAAAAGCAATTTACACTCTATTTTGTGTGTTAGATAGAACTGAGTTTAATAGAGTATGTGCATGTGAAACTGCGTTTACAATTTGGAATTTATTAGAAGTTACTAATGAAGGTACCTCGTAGGTGAAGGACTCCAAACTGTTCCAACTCGAGTCGGAATTTGAAAAATTCAGAATGGAGGTTGATGAAGACATCGATACAATGTACACCAGATTTACCTAGATCGTCAAGAATTCCAAAGTCCTTGGAAAGAATTTTTCAAATGGAAATTTAGTTAGAAAATCTTAAGATCATTTCTCCCAAAGTTCAATCCGAAGGTGGCCGCCATCTCGGAATCTCATGATCTTAAGACTCTTCAACTAGAGAGTTTAATTGGAAACCTAAAGACACATTAAGTGGAACTGAAAATCCAACAACAAGAGTACAGTGTGGAGCCAAGAAAGAAGGCATTGGCACTAAAGCTTAAGAATGAAGTTGAGAGTGAGACTGATGGAGATGAGGAAGAAGATGAAGAAAGTTTGTTTGTGAGAAAATTTAAGAAGTTTATGAGAGATCCGCAAAGGAGGAACACTTTTAAGAAGTACTTTAACAAGAAGGATTTTTCATATAAGAAGGGAAAAGGAAAGAGTGAAACTGAGGAAGATGATGAGCGTCCACCATCGGAATGTTATCATTGTAAGAAAATTGGACATATAAGGAGCAAGTGCCCAAAGTTTCTGAAAGAGCAAAAAGAGAAGGGGCAAAATAAGAGATACAAAAAGAAAGTTCTAAAGGCAAAAACATGGGACGACACATCATCGGAAGGTGAAAATGATTCAAGTTCTGAAGGTCATGAAGAAGCAAATATGTGCTTAATGGGAAAAAGCAACACATTATCTGAGAACGATTACAGTGTCTAGAGCGACACTTAGGTAACTCCCCCAACTTATGATGAGCTTTATGATGAATTTCTCCGTACTTGTAAATTTTTTCAAAAAAGTCTTAAAGATGTTGATAGTCTAAAATCTGAAAATAAAATTCTTTCAAAAGAAAAAAGAAAACTAACAAATGAATTGAAAGTTCTTGAGAAGGAGAAGATAGTTTGTCAAGAGTGCGATTGCTCTTTGATAAGAATTAGAACAAGAACTTTCTAAATCCAAATCTAAAGTAGATTTTCTTATCAAAGAAAAGAGGGATTTAGTAAGATCTTTGAAATCTTCTCATTCACAATTGGATAATAGCAAGAAAGGATTTTCAAATCGGTGTGTTATGTTAGTAAAAGAAAACACCACTTTGAAAACTCAAGTCCATGATTTAAACTTGGCTATAAATAAGTTTGGAGTTGGCCGAAAATCACTGAATATGATATTAGCCAACCAATGCCATGGAACTGCTAAGTTTGGACTTGGATATGTTGCTGGAGGCTGTCAAAATCCGACAGCCACTGTCGCCGACGATAGTGAAAATTCCAGTAAATGGAAAGTTAATAATAAAAATAATTATAATACTACTGCTGCAACATCCTCTTCCAGTAATAGTCCACAGAAAACTTTGAAAAGATTGTCATCTCTCTTTGTTGTGTGTGCCAAATGTAATAGATTTGGTCACATCACGTGTATGACCCCATTTTTTCGCTACAAAACCGGGTCTTATGCCCAGAACCGCCGCTTTGCGGTGACACCATCACTCGGGAAGGACGCAACTACAAAACGCCGATCCTGCCGGCCATATCGATCACAGAAGAAGAAAAGTATAAACGAACAAATATAAGTTCAAGTCCACAAATCACATACTATATATATAAATGTCCACATGGTATAACTAAAATAACAAAGGTTACAATAATAAAGTGCTCATGACCTATACATCATGTCCTCACTACATGATCACTCGCGGAAGCTAACTAGTAATCACTCGTTGATCTTGAAACTGGTGCTCCTGTACTAGACTGGCTCGCCTCCGTCTGCACCGGCCTCTGTTGCTGCTGCGTCTCCTCGATCCCCTAAAATGATATGGTCCATCGACCGTTAGTCAAAAAGACTAAGCCTCGTTTCCCACCACCCATTCCTAGTGGCTCCTAGGCACCGTGCGGGAAGGATGAAGCAGAGGACTGCAAGGGGTATAAAACAAAGTAGATGACAGCGGATATAGTCTACAGGAAATGTCTACCACTACACATGTATATATAGATAATTGAAGCAGTAACATAAAGCATGGTAAGGAGCAAGTAAAGAACAGTAAGTAAAACAATTATACAATAGAAAAGTAACCATTGATTTATAGGAATGCCCATACAAACCTATAGACCAAGGGGTCGTTTAGCAGGGCCTATCGTATAAAAAGTCCCATAACCAATTTATACGATAGGGGTAGGGGTTGAAATGTAATGTTTATGCCATGATATGCAGAGTTATGCAGTTTATGCTATGTTCATACAAGTGCAACTCAGACACTTCGACTCTATGCGCACAGACCTTTAGTTCCCCCTTTTGGAGCTAGCAAGACTCCTAGGATACTCCCGTAGTGGCAAACAGAAGCAGTGGGTTGGGCCTCGCCCACCTCTAGGTTGGTATTCACACAGCCTAACCTAGACCTATTATACGCCTCAACGCAAAACTGCGGAGCATCTGTGTACTCTTACTAGCTGGATCACCAGACTTTTATGGCTAAGTGCAAATTCCACACTTGCTGAGTCAACGTATTGATGTCGGTGTGAACGACCATCCAATACCGAAGACCCACCACCTTTATGCACATGCAAACATGTTTACCATCTATCTCCGAGCCATAAACTCCCCGGGCTAACCCGCCTGTCACCATAACCTTCCGAGCCACCGACTCGTCGGACCAACCCATCCACACCAACAAGCATCACTGAGTCACAAGCTCACCAGACTAATTAGTCTGCCACTATAACCACCGAGCCTACCGCTCGTAAGACCAAACCGACTATATACCCGTAACAATGGGGTGTGGGTGAGTGTATTATTAAGCTAATCTTGTACATCAACTTATCCCTACAATTTATGGTTAATCATGGACTTCCCGAGGTTTACCCTATAAGGGGCTCGCAGCGGTACTAGGAGCTACGATGGGATGATAGCCCAAAGCCCCCTTTCTCAAGACACTTAGTGTTATTGGTATCTACCCATAATAATACTCTTCCTATCATTACACTTGGATTACCCTAAGTATTTTATGACTCCCCACGGGAAAGACGATCTTTCGTCGGTCCCGGACACAACCTTACCTCTTAGCTTATCGGGTATACCCAACATATAGATTCATTTTGGTGATCTCACCATCTTCTCAACCAGTCCAGGTACATCCTCTACCTTCCATTCCCACCTAATGATCCACAAATTACCCAAGTTTTGTCGTTTTACTATACGCAAACCAAATGAGTTACATGAGTTGCATAAGAGGAGGTACTCCAAATATTCATCCAACTGACTCAAGATATTTACTGGAGGTCTGTCATGATGTTTTAAGACTAAATCCAGAAAATCATATTTTTCCTTAATTATTTGCATTTATTATAATTTCTCCAACATTGGCCAAGCATGAAATTGAACATGAAGTGTAACATATTCTTATGATATGGACCCCATAAAATTTTGGAAAATCTATGATATCAAAAAAACAGTAAATACAAAATATCAAAATTTTGCAGTAAGGGGTTGGCCTCTAATTATAATATTGAACAAATACCCCAAATTAGAAATTAAAGAAGGAACCACCAAAAAAACTTGTCCAAAAATTATGTCAAAATTACCAGATCTTTATATTGATCAAAAAATTCTACTGACTAAATTTCAGAATTTATCAGAACTAATTAGTCACATAAATAAATATTCCAAGTAAACCCATTTTAGGAATAATTTTGAAGGAACCTACTGATATAAATCCAAACATTATACAAAAATTCACAGAGCTCTCTAATGCGCAAAAATGTCCCACCACCAAGTTTCATAATTTTCCAGAGGATATTTGGCCCTCATTTATTTAACATAATCTTAAGGCCAAATAGATGACTTGTGAATGAAGTGCTAGATAAATTGAATCAATAATTACACAAAAATTACCAGAGATCTATTACATGATTATGTGGGTACCACCAAACTTTCATCACCATCCATGATTATTTAAGCATGTAAATTTCTCTTATAAGGAGGTTCCCTAAAATGATTATATCCTAAATTAGAGGGGATAAGTGGTCCTAAAATTCTCTTAAAAGTTCCTAGGGAATATTTGATGGCGACGATGGCCCTCAACGTGAAGATGTTGGTAACGACGCACCTACGGAGGATGGCGCACCTACGGATGAAGGCGACACGCCGACCAAGGATTTATGCCATCGTCGTCGCGGCGACAGTGATGCGCGCCGTTATAATCTCCGCCCGAGGCGCAAGCAAAACAATTAATAACTATACTAGTTTTATTATAATTATTAATTTTATCATATTTATATTTTATGTCTTTTTAATGTTTTAAATTTTTGGTCTTGTTTAATTTTGGATTGCGTTTAGTCAAAATTGAGGCAAGGCCTATAAAAGGCCATGACGTATTATTTTTATTTTTTAATTTTTGATGAAACAAATTTGAAAACCCTAATCCCTCTCTAATCTCTCCCTCTCTCTCTTGTGGCCGCCCTCCTCTCTTTCCCTCTCTCCAAGTTTCGGCCAAGGAGGCCACCCCCTCTTCTCCTCCTCTTTCTAGCCACCGACCGCCCTCTCCCCTTGGAGATCCGCCCCACCTCTCCCCTCTAGACTCCCTCTCTACCAAGTATTCTCCTCACCACCTTTTCTCTTTCCTATTCTTGGACGGCTCTTCATCCTCTACGAATTCCTCAAGGGATCTAAGTGATATTCAGCGGATCTTGGTTAACGGATTCCTCTCCAAACAACACGCTTCCTGTGGATACGAAGAAGAACGGTTGGGCGAGTGTATTGCTTGAGGCCAATCCAATCTCAAGCGGGTAACGAACAAACCACTAGTGTGATTTCTTTCTAGATTTTTCTTATGGTGGAATTATGTGGCGTGATCTTTGAATCACTGATTTTTTCGTGGGTTTTCTTTATATTGAAATTTGCATTTCATCTGTTATTTTAATTTTCGAAGGGGTTTGGCGAGCCCCACTTTTTTTTGGGAGAGATCTACCATTTTCCGAATCGATATTTATGGTGGATCTCTTTTGGTACAACGCATAGCTCGATCGGATCGGGTGGGTCCATTTAGCCGGAGTGAATATCGGCCTATAGCCTCTATTCAATCTCTAGCGGTTTGGCTAACCGTTGAGGCGAATTAAAATTGATAATATTGCGCAAAACTTTCGCTGCATTCTCCGTAACGTGCGTAGTATTCATAATACGTCGGGTAGGAAAGTGAATTAACTCGTAGCGTCTGTGTTGGAGGGTGAACCCTACATCAATTTGGTATCAAAGCGAGGTTTGCGTTGATTTCTTAATTGAAGCCGTCCTACAAATCTCTTAGTTCGCCGGCACTCACAACCGTCACATGGTAGCGTTGTCAAAATCTCAAAATTTTCAAACTGTGGTCTGCGTTTAGCGGCCAAAATCTGTTATTTTTCAGCAAAAAAACAAATTTTCTTTTAAACATTCTACGTATTAATTCCTGTTAGATAAAAAAAATTTATCCTAGTTATTAGGCATAAAGAAAAAATTCATCATTTATAAAATTTTTCTGGTCAGAAACATTTAGGTCTACGTTGCATACATACGAGACTTGGCACAGTGTATCCTACGTCCTCGTCTCAAATGACGGACGATCGGGACTCGGGTCACGGTCCAGCGGCTGTTGATGAACTCCGCCAGGAGTTCAATGATCAGTTGACGAACATCCGAGAGATGCTACATGAGATTCTTCTAGCCCAAAGGGCACCTCAGGATCATGTTACCCACCAACACGTAGGGGACAACGTTAACGTTAATCATAATCCTAATACTGACCCCCCCAAATCCGGCAGCCCACCAACATGCTGACGGAAACATAAATCCTAATGGTAACTCCGAACAGGCCCCACGAGCACCGTACGGATTTGATATCACTAGGGCCGTCCGGATCAAACCACCATCTTATGATGGGTTGGGTGATCCCCAAGTTTTCTTGGATTGGGTTATAGAGATGGAATGTTACTTTCAGTGGCAAAATTTGACTAACGAGGATAAGGTGCGAGTGACGCGTATGAAGTTGTTGGGTCGAGCGAAGTCATACTGGCTGAATGAAGAGCGGCGTTTAGGTGCGAGGGATGGTTTGCCTCCCATTGGTTGGGTGGACATGAAAGCCCTGTTGACTGACCAGTATGTCCCAACGTATCATCAAACACAAATGTTTGATAAGTTAGACTCCCTACAGCAAGGGAACCACTCGGTCGTGGAGTACATGGGGATCCTGAAAGACATGATGGTTAGATGTGATGTTAAGGAGATGCCCGAAGTTACCCTCTCCCAGTTCCGCAAGGGACTTAGTCCCAAAATTCAGGGTAAACTCCTTTGCTATGGTGACACGGATTTGAACACAATGTATAACGCCGCGTTAGACATTGAAAAGCACCTAGCCCACAACTCTAAATCTCATTCGTTCCAGAAGAGTAAGTCCATCTTAGGACCTCCTCCGTTAGCCATGAGAGATAAAGGGAAGTTTCATTCTACTGATTCGAACTGCATCGTAATTACAGCTAGGAATATGCGTAACCCGTCCGGAGATCGAGTGCTCGTAGGTCGGATTAGCAAATCGAATGCTTCTTGTTTTAGCTGTGGTGTTCAAGGGCACTACGCGAGTGAATGCCCCACTAAGGCCAAGCCCTTAGCTCTGTTGGACACTGCTGATGATTCCACTGAGCTCGAGTATGAAGCCGATGATGACTTCGATTCAGAGGGAGTGCCGAGTGATGTAGATGATGACACCAACATGATGGTGATGCGTTGTATTTTTGCCACCGCGCGTGCGTCTGATGATTGGAATCGAATGAACATATTTTCGTTAAACTTTAAGAGAGGTGAGAAGTGGTGCAAGTTAATCATCGATAGCGGTAGCTGCATGAACGTGATTTCGGAGAATGCGGTGACCCGGATGAAATTGGTCACCGACCCACACCCTCACCCTTATAAGGTGGCATGGGTTAATAAAACATCCCTTCCGGTTGCGCGGCATTGTTTGGTACCTCTCACCATCAAGACTTATTTGGAGAATATTTGGTGTGAAGTCATCCCCATGGATGCCTGTCATGTGTTGCTTGGACGTCCGTGGCTTTATGACCATGACGTTACCCACTTCGGGTGAGCCAACACCTACGAGTTCAAGTTTAATGGCAAGACCATTATCTTGAAGCCCACTCCTCCTAAGGATCCTTCGAGTGCCTCGAAAGACACAATTGTGCCCGTAGAGAAGAAGACCTTAAGTTTGATTGGTAAGAAAGAGTTCACACGCCAGACATTTTTAGATGGTGTCCTTTATGCCTTAGTTTGCCTACAAATTAAGGAATACGTGCCTTCATTTGATTGTTTACCACCCGCCCTGGGGAACATGTTAGAAGAATTTAAGGATGTCTACCCGGAAGAGCTACCCCCTACGTTACCCACGTTACGAGACATCCAACATGCGATAGATTTCATTCTAGGGTCCTCGTTACCCAACATGCCTCACTATCCGTTAAATCCGTCTGCACATTTAGAGCTCCAAACTTAAATTTCGGATTTGTTACAAAAGGGATTTATTCGTCATTAGTAAGAGTTCGTGTGCCGTTCTGGCTTTGCTAG
Source organism: Dactylorhiza incarnata (assembly GCA_033032865.1). NCBI lineage: Eukaryota > Viridiplantae > Streptophyta > Magnoliopsida > Asparagales > Orchidaceae > Dactylorhiza > Dactylorhiza incarnata. The sequence goes on along the minus strand of JAWHQI010000009.1, from coordinate 7,631,353 downwards.
CGCCTAAGAAAGACGGCTCGTGGAGGAAGTGCGTCGATTGTAGAGCCATTAATAAAATCATAATTAAATATCGGTTTCCCATCCCACGTTTGGACGACTTGTTGGAAATGTTAGCCGGTGCCACGATCTTTTCTAAATTGGACCTTAGGAGTGGCTACCACCAGATTAGAATCCGGGAGGGCGATGAGTGGAAGACTGCTTTTAAATCTAAAGAGGGGCTCTATGAGTGGTTAGTAATGTCGTTTGGATTATCCAATGCCCCTAGTACACTCTCGAGGATGATGACACAGGTCTTCCAACCCTACATGGGAAAATTTATTGTGGTATATTTTGATGATATTCTCATTTTTAGCACGTCTACTCTTGATCACGAATCGCACTTGAGGACTATCCTAGAGATGTTGCGCACAGAAAAATTATTCGTCAATATAAAAAAATGTACGTTCTATGTTTCGTCTGTAGAGTTGCTCGGGTATATAGTGAGTTCGGAAGGCATACACGTGGATCCTAAAAGGTCCAAGACATAAGAGATTGGCCTAAACCCACTAACATTAGGGACGTTAGGAGTTTCCACGGATTAGCCACCTTTTACCGCCGATTCATTCACGATTTTAGTAGCATCATGGCACCGATCACCGAGTGCATGAAAAAAAGGGGAGTTCACTTGGACGAAATCGGCCACTCACGCGTTCCAATCAATTAAAGCTAAGATGTCGGAAGCCCCCCTATTGCGGTTGCCGAACTTTAATAAGGTTTTTGAATTATCTTGTGACGCGTCGGGGATCAGGATTGGAGGCGTGTTAAGTTAGGAGGGTCATCCGTTTGGGTATTTTAGTGAGAAATTGGCGGGTCCAAAACTGAATTATTTGAATTATGACCGTGAGTTCTATGCCATGATACGTTGCCTCCAACATTGGCGGCACTACCTTCTCCCAAAGGAGTTTGTCATCAAATCCGATCATGAGGCATTAAGATTTGTCAACTCCCAAAGCAAGGTCAGCCCCCGACACGCTAAGTGGGTCTCCTATCTCCAGGAGTACTCTTTTATTATCAAGCATCTTAAGGGAACCCTTAACCGGATGGAGGACGCCCTTAGACGCATCTCCTTGTTATTGACCACGTTAGAGGTGAAGGTCATCGGATTTGAACGTATTAAGGATGAGTATGTCAATTGTCCGGACTTCAAAGAGATATATCTCTCCGCTCAAGGCGATGCGCCCACGACCATTTCCGCGTATTATATTCACGACGACTACCTATTTAGGCATGCCAAGCTTTGTATCCCTCGCTCGTCCCTTCGCCATTTCATCGTGTGGGAGTTACATAGTGGTGGTCTAGGTGCTCATTTTGGACGTGACAAAACCATCACGTTAGTGGAGGACAAGTTTTATTGACCGAGCCTTAAGTCTACGATGCATAAGATTGTGAGCAGTTGCCAGATGTGCCAATTGGCTAAGGGCAAAAAAATGAATGCGGGGCTTTATACCCCTCTCCCGATTCCTTCCGTACCTTGGGAGGACATTAGTATGGATTTCATTCTAGGTCTTCCTGTCACTTTTCGTCGTAACGATTCCATTCTGGTGGTCGTTGATCGATTTTCCAAAATGGCGTATTTTATTGCGGGTAATAAGATCGACGATGCATCTCATGTAGCAAAGTTATTTTTTAAGGAAGTCATTGGACATCGGGGCGTTCCTAAGTCTATCGTCACCGATCGGGATGTGAAGTTCACTAGTTATTTCTGGAAGACCTTGTGGCGAATCATGGGCACTAAGCTCTTGTTTTCCTCAGCCTACCATCCACAAAAGGATGGGCAAACGGAGGTAGTGAATCGAAGTTTGGGTAGTTTACTACGGTGTCTCGTTGGTGACCACAAGGGTACGTGGGACCTCATCTTTCCCCATGCACAATTGGCTTACAATAATTCTAAAAATAGGTCCACCGGGTTGTCCCCAAATGAGACCGTGCACGGCTATAAGGCCCCTGTGCCACTTGACTTAATTTTGTTACCTCCATCTTATAAGTCAAGTCAATTTGCACAGGATTTTGCCGCTCATGTTCATGAATTACATAAACACGTGAAGGACACGCTCGATACTCAATACGCGTCTTATCAATTACACGCTAACGTACATAGGAGGGCATCCCACTTTAAAGTTGGAGATTTGGTTATGGTGCGTCTTGTCCCTAAACGGATGCCTTCGTGTTCCATAAAAAAGTTTGCTAATCGGCGAGCGGGCCCGTTTCGAATTTTAAAAAAACTGGGCGAAAATGCATTTCTTTTGGAGTTACCCACTGATTGGGGCATCTCCCCTATTTTCAATGTTTCGGATTTAACGTCGTATGTTTCTCCACCACTTGATTTATCGGTCTGCCCGTTTGGTTCCACTTCTTTGTCTAATGGGTTTGGGGGTGAGGTTAGGCCCGGATCGCTCTCTTCTTCGGTCCCCACTGGAGGTACGTTGAATGTTGATGACAGAATTAATTCTCCTTATTTGCCTAATGCATTTCCAAGGTTCCCCCGAACCATTTATGTTACTGACAGGATCCTTAGAGATGAAGTGCTTTCCTCGCCCAGTGGTACCAGTCACCGCTACTTGATTCGTTGGCGTGACCGTCTGGCCTCTGATGACTCGTGGCTTCCAGAATCGGAGGTGAAACTTTTGGATGATGCTCTTCTCCACCGCTACCTGCGCGACAACTCATCGGTGATGAGTACTTTTGAGCAGGGGAGGATTGATGGTGACGACGACCCTCAACATGAAGATGTTGGTAATGGTGCACCTACGGAAGATGGCGCACCTACGGATGAAGGTGACACGCTGACCAAGGATTTACGCCATCATCGTCGCGACAACAGTGATGCGCACCGTTACAATCTCCGCCCGAGGCGCAAGCAAAACAATTAATAATTATAATAGTTTTATTATAATTATTAATTTTATCATATTTATATTTTATGTCTGGTTAATGTTTTAAATTTTTGGTCTTGTTTAATTTTGGACTGCGTTTAGTCAAAACCGAGACAAGGCCTATAAAAGGCCATGATGTATTATTTTTATTTTTTGATGAAACAAATTTGAAAACCCTAATCCCTCTCCAATCTCTCCCTCTCTCTCTTGTGGCCACCCCCCTCTCTTTCCCTCTCTCCAAGTTTCGGCCAAGGAGGCTGCCCCCTCCTCTCCTCCTCTTTCTAGCCGCCGCCCGCACTCTCCCCTTGGAGATCCGCCCCTCCTCTCCCATCTAGCCGCCCTCTCTACCAAGTATTCTCCCCACCACCTTTTCTCTTTCCTATTCTTGGACGGCTCTTCATCCTCTACGGATTCCTCAAGGGATCTAAGTGATATTCGACGGATCTTGGTTACGGTGAAGCAAAGACAGCGAACAAATTCCTCTCCAAACAACGCGCTTCCGGTGGATCCGAAGAAGAACGGTTGGGCGAGTGTATTGCTTGAGGCCAATCCAATCTCAAGCGGGTAATTCTGTGGCGTGATCTTCGAATCACTGATTTTTTCGTGGGTTTTCTTCATATTGAAATTTGCATTTCATCCGTTATTTTAATTTTCGAAGGGGTTTGGCGAGCCACGCTTTTTGTTGGGAGAGATCTACCATTTTCCGAATCGATATTTTCGGTGGATCTCTTTTGGTACAACGCATAGCTCGATTGGATCGGGTGGGTCCATTTAGCCGGAGCAATTATCGGCCTATAGCCTCTATTCAATCTCTAGCGGTTTGGCTAACTGTCGAGGCGAATTAAAATTGATAATATTGAGCAAAAGTTTCGCTGCGTTCTCCATCACGTGCGTTGTATTCATAATACGTCGGGTAGGAAAGTGAATTAACTTGTAGCGTCCGCGTTGGAGGGTGAACCCTACATCAATATTTACACCCCATAAAGTTATCTACAAAGTTTCATGACCATTCAAGGACATATGCCCCTATGTCCTTCACAAGGCTTAAAGTGCAACCCTAAGGTTAGAACTAGGGTCTTAGGGCATATCCACCCCACATCACACCAAATTAATCATGGGGGAGTATCTTGTGATCCTAAACAAGTGGCCAAAGTTTCACACCACTTGGATGAGATTTGACCCTCTAATTCCATCATGTGCACTTTTGACCTAGTTTGACCTAGTTTGACCAAACTTGGGTTAACTAATTACCCAACCAAATCAGTCCCAATTGGGCTGAAATTTTTACCATGGTCATATAATAATCTTAAAGAGAACCCACCAAAATTTGGAGGGGATTGGAGGTCATTAGACCCTATAATTAAATAATATATGAATTATTAAATTATTACAAAAACTTTAGAAAATTTTCTCCTAAAATTCCCACCTTTGGATATGTTAAGGCTGTAGGTACAAGTAGCCAAGGTTTCAATTTTCAAGTCAATCCCATGACCCAATCAAAAGTTATTCAAGAAATGGTGGTTGTCCTACACTAGGGACCAGTCCCACCAAAATGGCCCTACAGGGAGCTACAGAGCTCCTTTTGGGATGAAATTAATTTTAAATTAAATTAGACTCTAAGGGATACAACTTTTGTGTTGACCACTTTTTCTATAGAGGGACCTAAGTATTTTCTATATTTAATTCTAACTACTGCCAATAATAAAGACATAAAACAGAATTAAAACATTAATATAAAAAAATCTGTACAGCAATGAAATCAACGACATCCGGTTGTCTTCTCCAATGCGCCGACGGCTCAGATGAGCCCATCCTGTATCCTCATCCTACTCGTTTTCCCGGCCATCCGGCCACCTCCATGGCCGGCAACCACCACCACCACCTCCGTTGAGGTGGTGGCTAACGCCGGGCGGCGACACGGCCGTCGGAGGGGCCGATTCTGGCGAACCCAATGGGAAGAAAATCCATGAAAATTTCTGATTTTTGCTCACCGGATCGAGCTCGATTGAGCCCGATTGAGCCCGATTGAGCCCGATTTCTCTCCTATTTTGATCCAAGATTTATCCACTGAGATAGAGGAGGAGGGGAGGACCTTTATTGGAGCCCGGCGACGATGGCGGCGGTGGTCGGCCATGGATTTTCCCTTCTCCGGCGTGCTTGCCCGATCTCTCCATTCTCCACCAAAACCTTCGATCCAATATATGATTTCGTGTTATCCACCTTTTGAAGCTAATGGTGGAGTTGGATTTGAGAATAGGGCACTGTATAGAGGGAATTTGAGGGGGAAATTTTCGGTCATGGCCATTAAGGCTTCTTTGGAAAACTGAAATCTCATCAATTAAGCCACCATATGGCCTGGAAAAACTCCTAACCTTCTTGTAACATCCAGGGGAGATGAATCCCCATCAATTGGGAGATCAATTGGCCTCCCTTGGCCATGAATGACATTACTCCCTCTCTCCCTCTCTCCTCCATTTTTGGGGAAAATGGTGTTTTCTTTCCCCTAGTCAAATTCTCTGAAATTGAATGGCAATTTCAGTAACTCTCAACCCCATTAGGTGGTGGACCATCTCAATTGAGTATAGCCCAAGTGGATTGGGCTTGATTAGGTCAAAATAGGTCATTTTGACCTAAATTTAGGGTGGAGTTGACTTTGGTCAATTTGACCATTTGGTTTGGCCCCAATGGGTGGTTAGTGACCCATTGGCCTCCCCTAAGGGTTAGGAAGGTCTAGGTAGGGTCAATTTGGCAAAGTGAGGGTCAATTGACCCTTAATAAGCCACTTTGACCAAAACATGGCCATGGTTGACTTATGTCAAATTGGCCAAATTGGTGGCCCCATGATGGGGGTTTTCGTCCATTGGGTTCCTAATATCCTTATAAGGGTAGGGGCAAGGTCAATTTGGCTTGATCGAGGTCAATTGACCCTAATTAGGCTACTTTGACCAATATGGGGTTAGGGTTGACTTTGGTCAATTTGGCCTCTTTGGTTGACCCCAATGGGTCCTTGGTGCTCTAAGGGAACTCCTAAAGGGTTAGGTATGCTATGGTGGGATCAAAGGGTCAAGGTGTGGACCTTAAGTCCAACCCTAAGCTTGGTAATTATAAATTACTATTTGCAGACCAAGGTGCTCTTCCACTTCAAGCCTAAGGCCAAGTGATCTCTTCAAGCTTCCTAGGGCTTTGTCATGAACTAGTCATGACAAAACCACTCTAGGGGTCTAGTTTTTGGGGGGATGTTACAAATCCCAATAAACAAAAAAATAATTTTGTCCTCGAAATTCAGGCTAGGCTCGCGTGGTTTTCACCGAGAGTGACTGAACGTAACATCCCCTAAGAATTGAAGTTATTTCTGACTCGAAGAGCACCGACTATCTCTGCCACACCAGTTGTAGTGTCTCTCACGTGAATCAATCGATCAGAGGCTATCGGGCCATCTAATAGTAGAAATTCACTGCTCCGACCGTAGTAGAGCTCTCCTAAAGGAGGAGACATGGAAGACGTCGTGCAATCCCGCTAACTCCGGCGAAAACTCCAGTCTATTAGCCAACGGGATGATCCACTACCGGATCCTGTAGAGCTCCATCTATCTAAGACTAAGCTTCTTCCGCCTGCGAACCCGCAAGACTCCATGTAACGGACGTATCTTCCGGAACACCCGGTCTCCAACCTGGAACTCTACCTGACAATACCACGCATCATAATACCTGACCTGGCTGCTCTGGGCCTCCAGGATCCTAACTTGAATCAGTCGCACCTGGGCATTTAGATCCTCCACAAATTCTGAGCCGAGTGCCTTGGGATCCTCATCCTGGATTCAAGATAGTGGAGTCCCGCGCCTCCGTCCCTCTAAGGGTGAAAATTTGTGCTGACATCAACCAAGAGCCCAGATAAGCCTGGACTGATCGTCACTTTTTGGCCATAAACCGCTCATCCCAATCCGACATGATCATCCTGGTCACACCACGATAACAGACAAACTGCTCAACAAATCCCATCAAACACCAACGGGAGCGTCCTTCCAGCCTGGGGTGACCCTAGCTACCTTGGTCAGTTTATCCTCGATGTTCCAAATGAACTTGTGCCCGGAGTGGGGATGTGGTAACATGTGTATGAAATCCATAATTATATCCTCGAGCTTCCACTCTAACACGGGCAGTGACTATGGTAGTTCCCCAAAGACTCTTGCACTTGGCCTTCACCAGTCAACAAATCTCACAGTGCATCACAAAACCTATGACGTCTTTCTGTATTTCAGGAAACTACACGCTCTAAAAAAAACATTTTTTCGGTATCTAAAGCTCTTGTTTGTGTGGATAGACGATGCTTCTATAAAGTTTTCTCCACACATTAAGATTCTTACTCCTTCAAGTATGTCCGAGTAATCAATCAACTCCACTATACAACTTATCCAGTTCTTACCATTGGTGGAACTGATCAGATCATCAAGCGTCCCAATCATCCTCAAAATTGAAGGGGGTGCACTTGTGAATCTTATGAACATATGTTAACCAACCAACACTAGTATCAATGTTTGTAAGATGACTCTCAATCACTTTCTATGTGGAGTTTGATTCATAAGGTATACGGGTAAAATCTTGTAAAACCCTAAGATTTTTTCACAAGTCAATTTCATCAAGGAAATATCATCACGTTTATTTCACCAAATTCCTATCACTTCCACATATGCTAGTCTTGATCACTTTCGAATAGTCCAAAGTAAGATAAACTTAGATCATTCTTATCATAGTAAACTCAAACACTATATTCTAAATCCAATAAGTCATTGTCTAAGATCTCTGGTTATTCATCATCATAGCTCCCAAGGTATAAGGGCTACTATTGTAGTTAAAATTTTCTACCACGACAGGGTGTGATTTTTAACAATTCATAAGTTAACCGCTTCCGAATGCCCCAAGTCACAAGAACCTCAGATATAACTACAACTTGTATGACCTAGTTTCCATCCTCAACTTCTAGAATGGGACATCGGCACCCCTAAGTGATTAATCCTGGCGACTTTACATTTCCAATGATTCAATTAAGGTCAAGTTGTTGTTCGATCAATGAAGTCTATACATTGTCCGGGTAATACTATAGATCATTATTCCAAACATACTGTTACATCATCTCATCTTTGCCTGAGTAACGTCGAATATGATCAACTTCAAAATCATTATGTTCACGACGCATCACTTTCTAAATTAAATCTAAGGGAAACCCAAGTCAGTCATTAATTTGCCCAATAAACAAAAGGTAAGCCCAATAAACAATAGATAAGCCACTATCTATTTTGGGCTAAGTATCTTCGATATCATCATGTTATATTTGTCCCAAGTATGCAAACAATTCTTTGGGCACACAACCTTAGACTTGGGGTTCTATCTTGAGGCTCATTGGTATACTGCACACCTTAGACTCTTCCAAGTACCTTCTACGGCAACCTTATCAGGGTCAACATATGACACAATCCCGAATGGTATCTTCTGAACTTTAATTTCTTATCTGATGGTGGTTGTCTCTATATAAATGTGTCACCGGTATGAGGGTTAGATCTACGAGTCCCATACTATTCTTCTTATGTGTCAATCTCTCTTTCTCTAGCCTCTTTGGGGTATCCTCGTACCTTAATCAAATTTAGACCTACGGTCTATTTCAGACTAGGGCATGGTATAAATTGTCATGGTAAGTCATGTGTCTTAGTAGAGTTTAAATCTAACTCGTTGACTAAAGGTCTATCTAAATTGATCTTTGTAGCCGGAGGTATTCCCTGCTGGGGGCAGGGTTCGCTACAGTCTACAAAAGAAAACTTGTAAAAAGATTCAGTTAAAAGTGGGCTTTTTCATGTGATATCTCCATATGGGCACACCATTGCTTCTGTTGCTTTGTTTGTCCTCAAACTAAACTCGTGTGGGGTGGCCCAGGGTTTGTGAACTTCTTTTCTTCGGATCGAGGTTTCCTCTGATACAAGTTTGTAAGACCCCTTTTTTTTTCTACAAAACTGGGTCTTATGCCCAGAACCGCCGCTTTGTGGTGACACCAACACTCGGGAAGGACGCCACTACAAAATGCCGATCCTGCTGGCCATATCGATCACAGAAGAAGAAAAGTATAAATGAACAAATATAAGTTCAAGTGCTCAAATCACATGTTATATATATAAATGTCCACATGGTATAACTGAAATAACAAATATTACAATAATAAAGGGCTTATGCCCTATATATAATTTCCTCACTACATGGTCACTCGCGGAAGCTAACTACTAATCACTCGTTGATCTTGAAACTGGTGCTCCTGTACTAGACTGGCCCGCCTCCATCTGCACTGGCCTCTGGTGCTGCTGCGTCTCCTCGATCCCCTAAAATTATATGGTCCATCGACCGATAGTAAAAAAGACTAAGCCTCGTTTCCCACCACCCATCCCCCAGTGGCTCCTAGGCACCGTGCGGGAGGGATAAAGCGGAGGACAACAATGGGTGTAAATAAAGCAGATGACGGCGGATCTAGTTTACAGGAAATGTATACCACTACACATGTGTATATAGATAATTGAAGTAGTTACATAAAGAATTATAAGGAGCAAGTAAAGAACAGTAAGTAAAGCAGTTATACAATAGAAAAGTAACCATTGATTTATAGGAATGACCAACAAACCTATAGACAAAGACCCATTTAGCAGGGCCTATCGTATAAAAAGTACATAAAGAATTATAAGGAGCAAGTAAAGAACAGTAAGTAAAGCAGTTATACAATAGAAAAGTCCCATTGATTTATGCAGTTTATACAATGTTCATACAAGTGCAACTCACACACTTCAACTCTATGTCCACAGACCTTTAGTTCCCCCCTTTTGGAGCTAGCAAGACTCCCAGGATACTCCCGTAGTGGCAAACGGAAGCAGTGGGTTGGGCCTCGTCCACCTCTAGGTTGGTATTCACACTACCTAACCTAGACCTATCGTACGCCTCTACGCAAAACTGCGAAGCATCTGTGTACTCTTACTGGCTGGACCACCAGACTTTTATGGCTAAGTGCAAATTCCACACTTGTCGAGTCAACATATTGACGTCAGTGTTAACGACCGTCCAATACCGAAGACCCACCACCTTTATGCACATGCAAACATGTTTACCAGCTATCTCCAAGCCATAAGCTCCCCGGGCTAACCCGCCTGTCACCATAACCTTCTGAGCCACCAACATATATATATCACTATTTTAATTCCAATATAAATTAAGTTAAAACTTTTAATACTCTATTGACCCCCATCTAGTATAAATCTAAGATCTAATACCTCACTTTCACTAAGGATAAAGAAGATGTGTGGTATTTGCACTCTGGTTGTTCAAAGCACATGACAGGCAATAAATCAAAGTTCCTTAGCCTGTAGATGAAGAAAGGAGGAGTTGTAACGTTTGACGACAATGGAAAATGAAGGATCATGGGAATTTGTGAAGTTGGTAGCGATTCTTTCAAGATCTGTAATGTTTTATTTGTTAAAGGTTTGAAACACAATTTAATATCTATTAGTCAATTATGTGATAGAGGCTTGAATGTTTTATTTGAGTCATCGTCAAACCTTTGCAAAATAATAGATTCAAAAATTCATGAAGTTATTTTTACAGCACCAAGAATTCATAACGTTTATATGATTACCTTCCATGAACTTTCTCATTCATCACTTAAATGTTTCATTTCAAAGAATGATGAGTTAGAATTGTGGCATAGACGACTGGGACATTCTAGTACTAAACTTGTAGTGAAACTTTCCAAAAGCATATTGATTAAAGGTTTACCACCATTAGATGGAAAGCTTTCTTCATTGTGCTCGCCATGTCAAAAAGGAAAATTTACAAAATCAACTTTTAAAAGCAAAAATATTATGTCTACTTCTAGGCCTTTGCAATTAATTCACATGGATTTGTTTGGTCCAATTTCAACTCAAAGTCTAGGAGGTAGAAAATATACTTTTGTCTTAATTGATGACTATTCTAGTTTTTGTTGGACTATTTTTCTAGTTTCCAAATTTGATGCGTATTTTGAATTTACTAAGTTATGCACTCGCATTTAAAATGAATTAGATTTACAAATTAAATGTATACGATCAGATCATGGTAGTGAATTTGATAGTGAAAAATTTATTTCATATTGTACTGAATTTGGGATAAAGCATGAATTTTCCGCTCCTCGCACACCACAACAAAATGGTGTAGTGGAAAGGAAAAATAGAACACTTCAAGAACTAACACGCACTATGTTATCTGAATTTAAATTACTAAAATATTTTTTGGCCGAAGCTGTTAGTACTGCATGTTATGTTATAAATCGTGTCATGCTACATCCTATGTTGAAACTTACTCCAAATGAATTATATTTTCAAAAGAAACCTAATGTATCTTATTTCAAAGTATTTGGGTGCAAATGTTTTATTTTAAATACAAAAGATACTTTAGGTAAATTTGATGAAAAAATGTGACGAAGGTATTTTCATTGGTTAATCTTCAACTAGTAAAGCTTATAGAGTTTATAATAAATAGTCTAAAGTGGTTGAATGAACAATTCATGTTAGATTTGATGAACTTGTTCCATGTGTAGTGGAGAATAAATATGCAGGTGATGATGAAGAACTCTTGTTGAAAAGAGATGATGATGAAGAAGACATACTTGAAAATGAAAAAGAAGAAAAAGATGAAGAAGTACAAGAAGAAGTTGAGGAATTTGTGCTACCATGCAAACTTAGATTCACAAATGATCATCCACAAGAATTGGTCATTGGAGAACCTACAAGAGGGGTAAGTACACGTGCTTCCCTTCATGATTTATTTTCAAACCTTTGTTTTATTTCCAACATAGAACCAAAAGATGTTTCAACCGCTTTAAATGATGAATCTTGGTTTTTAGTTATAACGGAAGAACTTAATCAATTTGAGTGAAATAACGTTTGGAAGCTTGTAGAAAGACTTAGTGATCATTCTGTTGTAGGAGTAAAATGGATTTTCAAAAAAAATTAGATAGTGAATCTAGGATTACTAGAAACAAAGCTAGGCTTGTAGCAAAAGGTTATGCTCAAATTGAAGGAATATATTTTGATGAAACCTTTGCACCCGTAGCACGTCTTGAAGAAGTTAGGATTTTCATTGCATTTGCTAGTTATAAACGATTTAAATTATTACAAATGGATGTTAAAAATGCATTTTTAAATGTGTGCATTAAGGAAGAGGTTTATGTAGAACAACCTCCTGACTTTATTAATGATAAATATCCTAATCATGTTTATAAGTTATATAAAGCTCTTTATGGTTTGAAACAAGCAACTCGAGCATGGTATGAAAGATTGATGCTTTATTTATTAAAGAATGATTTTAAAATGGGTAGTGCTGATTGTACACTCTTCATTAAGTATGTAAATGATGATATAATTATTTTGCAAATTTATGTTGATGACATTATCTTTGGATCCACTAATGAAGAGTTATGTAATGATGTTGTTAAAGTGATGAAAAATGAATTTAAAATGAGCATGGTAGGTGAATTTAATTATTGTCTAGGTTTTCAAATTACACAAAAATATGATGACATTTTTATTAATCAATCAAAGTACATTCATGATGTGTTAAAGAGATTTGGGTTTGACAATCTTAAACAAGCTAGTACTCCTATGAGTGTTTCTTTAAAGTTAAGAAAGGATGAAAGTGCAATTTCTATAGATCAAACTTTATACAGAGGGATGATTGGATCATTATTATATTTAACTGCTTCAAGACCTGACATTATGTTTGTTGTGTGTTTATGTGTAAGATTTCAAGCTAATCCAAAAGAATCACATTTATAAGCGGTTAAATGCATTTTTCGTTATTTAATTGGAACCTCCAAACTAGGTATATGGTATCCACATAGTGATAATTTTATTTTGCATGGCTATTCTGATTCTAATTATGCTGGGTGTTCACTAGATCGCAAAAGCACTAGTGGCACTTGTCACTTTCTAGGTCCTTCACTAATTTCTTGGTCGAGTAGGAAACAGAATTCTGTTTCCCTCTCAACCACCGAGGCCGAAAACATTGCACTAGGCAGTTGTTGTGCACAAGCTCTTTGGATGAAACAAACATTAGAAGACTATAACATTAATCATCAAACTATAGAATTACGGTGTGACAACAAAAGTGTGATTGACTTAACAAACAACACAATACATCATTCTAGGTCAAAACACATCGATGTTAGACATCATTTTATACGAGACCACATAAAGCAAAATCACATTAAAATTTCATTTATTGGCACAGATTCACATCTTGCCGATATTTTCACAAAACCACTTCCGGATTCACGTTTTTCAATGCTAAGACTAGAATTAGGAATCCTAGTCATATCAAATTGAATATATTCCTTCAAATTTTTAACAATATATATATAATTAAATGACAAATTGCTAACTCCATACAATGTTACTAAACCATAATTAAACATCATCAAAGTTCGACAAACTGATTCATTAATACAAACATTAACTGAAGATAACTTATACATAAGAGTTCCAAGACAGAAAAATCACATAAAATTAAAATTCACTATCGTCCACGACATTTACCTGTCGCCGACGACATCTACCAAAATACAAACCCTGCAGAAAACCACTCAAAAATCTCCACTCTCAGCACCACTACTCTCTGGCTGATCCCCTCTAGAGCTCTGACCAGCATCTCTTCCATGTCTTGTTCGTCTAGTCGACTGACGCGGCATCTCCGTTTCCGAATCTTCCCATTCAGCGGCCTCAGCAGGAGTAGGTTTCAGTTTTAATCCTTTCACCAGAAAATTCATAACTTTCTGAATCTTGCCCATCTTCTTCTTCACATCCTTCTTGTGCTCCTCAAATGACTTCCCATGCTCCTCAAGTGAGTCACGTAACTCATCCACAACTTCGCGTACAGATCCTCCACATGAGATTTGTGGATTTCTCATCTCTACCGATGGCTCATGCTGAGATCGACTAGGTCGCATAGTTTCCGTATTGAAAATCCCGGGAATACAATCATTGAAATAAAACTCTTGGTTTATCCAAGAATATTTCATATATAATATGCGTTGGATGATTGATCCCATCGGTAAGCTATGAACCTTCTTCCAAGTCGGACTCTTCAATCTAAATGTTTAACACATAATAGATAGCAGTAAATCTGCAACATCAAAAGGCTCTTTTTCTAATATAAAATATGTCACAAGGCTAAGTTGTGTCGTAATACTTCTTGAGTCACCGGCTTTGTACATGACCGTATTCCTTAAGATTTCTTGCACAATCTGTGCATCTGGTGTGAGCGTTGTCGTGGTTGTGATTAAATTCTTCATAGAATTTTCGTGCAATATCATATTGAGGAGCGTCCAATCTCGTTATTTTCTATAATTTTCTACTACGTCAATCACATGCTCACTCTCAATCAGTCCAAATTTATTTCTCAAATCTATGTGGGTAATTTCCACATATTGTCCTTGGATTTTCGATCTTACACCACAATTCAGATCCGTATAGTTTGGATCTTCCAAGTGATTGTAAAACTCTCGAATTAACACTGATGAGAACATGTCTGGGATTATAATAGAAATGATACCTGCCTCGGCGAGAAGATAATATATGTGTTCGTGTCGTGGAAGGTCAAACTCCACCACCTTAGCTACTCCAATTAGTGACCTTTCAATGCTCGAATAACTTTGGTATGACGAATGAGAGTAACCAGACATACTTCTACATGTTCTTGAACTTGAAGTCATATCTTTACTCGAACAACCTTCACATTCAAAACAAAAAAAAATATTTTCATCAACACTTAGCTCTAGTATTTCATTACTTCAAAATTAGATCTAGAATTTCCTAAAAATCATAAAACCAAAAACAAAATGGAATCCTTAAATCTACACTTTAAAATTAGATATAGCAATTTATTCCTTCATAATTAGATCTAGGATTTTCTTAGATCTACACTTAGATCTAGGATTTCATCTAAAAACTTCACAAACAAAAAAATCCTTAAATCAAGTTTTTATTTCAAAAATTATCACCAAAATTTAACAAAAACCCTTACATTACCTTAGATCTTGGATTTCCGCCGACTTCCGAAACTCCATCTCGCGAAACCCTCCAGGAAATGCCTCCAGATCTGTTTTTCCTCAGATTCGCAAGCTTTATACTTTTTCCGCTGTCGTCCACGACATCTTGATGTCGTCGACGACATCTCCCTACCGTACGATCTCATTTCTTACGTTTTCTGTTCAGTGCACTTCCGTTACATTACCTCATTCCATCAATTTTATCCTAATTACAACATTTCTCCATAAAATTTCATACTCTCTAAGAGCCTTCTAACATTGTTTTTGCTTAGTCATTCTCGCACATCGATCCTATCAAATAGTACATGAGAATTACTAAAAGTTGTTATCTCATGCCTCTAAGTATGAGAAATTTTTTATGTATGATAATGAACAATCGCATTCACTTACATTGATTTGCTACATGTGACATTCTACTTAATTCTTACATGAATCTTGATTGTTATCCCATAACATTCATAAATGACAGTATTATACTTGAATTCATTGGCACAAATCAAATATGTTTATCATGTTTTTGTAATACAAGTGAATTCGGAGGTCCTTTTTCAAAATCACAAAGAAGCAAATAAGCACACAAAAAAACGTGCTATCAATGTTAACATCACTCAATCTGTGAAAAATAAAACCAAATACTACTTCAATGAAATGACAAGGACACTCCACCAAGCACTACTTACCCTCCAGATAAGTCTTCATAAGCATTGTGAGGTTGAGCACCTTGGAAAGAATTGTAAAGTGTCTTGTACAACTACTACATGGTACTTCACGAAACTTTGTGCTATGAATTCTATTTCAGATTTTATGTCTTTTTATGATAGTTATGATACTCATATTCATGTGTGACTTAAAGGGACTCATATGTATTATCTCAACATCTCACTTGAACACTTCATTATTATATATAACATTTCTTCTCATGAGAATTGGACCGAAATAATTTCAGCAATCCTTATACTATTATATCTCTCTAATGATATTTTGTTTGACTACACATAATGGTGTTTAGGTTTCTTTGTTTACACGCTATAATGACCATTCCCTTATTAGTTGCTCACCACTATTCTTACCGTTTCTCTCCTAAATGACCCTTTATACCCTCATATTTCTTTTGATAATACCAAAAGGGGGAGAATTAATCTTTGTAAGACATTATTACTACACTCACTATCATTACTAAACTCATTAATTAATTATCATATTTAGGGGGAGAATACATGTAGGGGGAGCTTCATCCAATTAACGTTATTGCATACCCACTTATTTAGTCTTGCTTATCTTATATCACTTAATAGGATACTATGATTTCTTTCAAAGTGGATTTGTTATTATCAAAAAGGGGAGATTGTTGGAGCATGAGTTCCGAGCTCCTGGGTTTGCTAATAACAAATCCCTGGTGTATTTGATCTTATTTTATCTATGGTGTGCAGGTATAATAGGTATATGTCTATGCTAATTTTAATTTGCAGCTCAGAAATTAAAGTCAGGAAAACATCAATGTTGTCTGCGATATCTTGATGTCGTCGACGATAACACAACGGTTACCGCACGTTCTGCCAATTTCATCCACTGTCGAAATTCCTACATTGCTATAGCAATCCGACAGCCCACATTTCAACCGCAACCGTCACGATGCACAAAAACTTCGTTCGCATGGGACACGTGGCAGCTGGAGGAGTTAACATTGGCGGACAATAGATAGATGTAGTCAGCGACATCGACAAATTATATATTGACTCGTTTTTCGTGGAGGAGAAGTTACACACTATTCTGGAGTACCAATTCCCGAGTGATTTTCATCCAGAGAGCTCCATAAATTCGAGAACTCCCTTTTCGGCAAGAACATTCAAGATCGAAGGAGCGACGGTTCATGCGTGGTATCTCAGGCAACCTTTGCAAGGATTCGACGCCATTTTCAGAGCTGTGGATCTAGGGAGTTCTCATATCTTAATCTCTATTTTGTAATATATTTTATCATCTTGTAATCCGTAGAGGAAATCATCGCCTTGTCTGTGCCGTCTAAGTCCGTGTGTGGCTTAGGAGGAAATCGTCGCCTTGCACATGGCGTCTAGGTCCTTGTGAGGCTTAGGAGTAAATCGCCGCCTTGTGTGTAGCGTCTAGATCGTGGAGAGATCTAGGGGGAGGCTAGTAGTAAGATCTAGGAAGAGATATGCTATAGCCAGCCGGTCCTTAGTTGAAGGACCGGTAAATTTAAAAGAAATTTATTTTCATCATAGCCTTGATCTTAAGCTTTATTAAGATCAATTGTTCTTTGTATTCATCACTTGTGAAAATAAAATTTGATTTCCAATTTCCTCATGATTTTCTAAGTGATTATTTTGGTTGTGTAAAAAATCTACTTGTTTATCATTGCAAAATTATCTTAATAATTTACAAAAATTTCAAAGAAAATATTAGCACTTATTCACCCCCCCCCTCTAAGGGCGCCGCAAGATCCAACAGATTGGTCTATAAAACTCGACGATGCATTGTGGGCGTATCGTATGGCGTATAAGACCACCATCGGTTGTATGCCCTGCCGATTAGTCTACAGTAAGGCGTGCCATTTATACGTAGAGTTAGAGCACCGCGCCTTTTGGGCTTTAAAAATTTTAAACCTCGATCTAGACTTAGCCTTAGAGAGTAGAAAATTCCAATTAAATGAACTCGATGAATGCCGTGCAAATGCTTACGAGAGTAATAAATTTTATAAGGAGCGTTCTAAGTTCTACCACGATCGAAAAATTAAATTTCCAAAATCATTTGCGCCGAGCGATCTTATCCTTTTATATAATTCACGCCTTCATCTTTTTCAGGGTAAACAAAAATCCAGGTGGTCCGGACCCTTTGAAGTCAAAGAGGTTTGACCATATGGGGCCGTTCTTATCTCCCACCCCGAAAAAGGCGAGTTTAAAGTCAACGGTCATCGTTTAAAACTTTATTTGGCGTGCGATCCGGTGGACGGTAAACTCAAATCTATACCCCTCCCCCATTTCTAAAAATGCAAAATCAGTCAAGCTATGCAACGGTAAACAACGCGCTCGTGGGAGGCACCCCATATTTATCTAATATTTTATTACTTTTCTGTTTCTACTTTATTTTTTCATGGTTTATTGTTTTTTTATCGCTCTTTTAATTTTTGTACCAACTTTATTTTGGTTTAAGCTTCTTCATACTTAAATTACAACATTGAGAACAATGTTGGGTTTTAAGTATGGGGGTTTCTTTTTCCGTTATTCAAAATTTTAAAAATGAAATAAATTAAAAAAAGCCAAAAAAAATTCTAAAAAACTCAAAAATCCATAAAATATTTCATACTTTGTAAATAAATTAAAAAAATCCAAAAAAAATCATAAAAACCCAAAAATCCAAAAAAAAATTCATACTTTGCAAATAAATTTGAAAAATTCAAAAAAATTCTAAAAAACCAAAAATCCAAAAAATATTTCATACCTTGTAAATAAATTTGAAAAATCCAAAAATATTCTAAAAACCCCAAAATCCAAAAAAATGATAAAATAATTTGAAAAATTCTAAAAAACTGAAAAATCCAAAAAATATTTCATACTTTGTAAATAAATTAGAAACAGTCCAAAATATTTCCAAAATCCCCAAAATCCACAAAAAATGATAAAATGACCCCCAAATCCAAAAAAATAATAAAAAACCCCTACTTAGTTTTTTATTTTTCAAAACTAGTTTGAGTTTATTTATATGCATTTTTATTATGTTTGATTTGCCAATACTCTTATTTCTATCAGAGTTTGTAAGATTTAGATGTTTGGAATTTTAGTTGTAAAGAACACATTTTAATTTTAATTTAATTCGAGAATAGACTTTTTAGCACTACTTCAAGTTTACCCTAAATAGCTTCTTGTTGTATTATTTTGGCAGACCATCTTTAAACTTTAATTATTCTTACTTCAAACTTGTGAAACTTTAGGAATGTTCTACATCTACTAAAAATTGCTCTCAAATTTTTTCTTAATTTATAAACTCTAGAAATTTCTAAACCCCTTACCTCTTATTCCATATCCTTGGTAATTTTGTTCTAAAAGATCTTATGTCAATGAGAATAAGTTTTCATTCCGTAAACATAGGCACCCAATTAAAATTAAAAAGATCTTTTGTTAATAGGAATAAGATTTCATTCCGTAAACATAAGCATTGGGTATTTGTGAAGAAAAAAATGGGAACAAGATTTCATTCCCTACTCTATCCAAAAGAAAAAAATTGAGTGGGGTGAGAGGATAAAATTCATCACCCCCAGAACAAAAATCTCTTCTCTTACCAATCTTCCCCCTACCCCTTTGCCAATAAAATTGAAAACTAGATATATATTAAAAAAATTTGCGAGAGCATAATTAGTAAGTTTTAATCATTCTTAAAAATTTCTTTAAAAAGTTAAAGTTCTTAAAATTCTATTCTAATCATGGTGCTAATTATTATAATTATTTAGGTCGCTACTTAGCTAACTTTAGAAGTCTTATTAGCTAAATCTTTTTCTCTCTTTTTAAATCATTATCACGATGTAGGACTTTCCTCTTTAAATCTCCTAAATTTATTTCAAGCTTACTTTCGATTAAATAAATTTTTGGTAAATTAAAAATTCCATTAATGTCTTATGGGTATCTCTTACTTTTTCCCTCGAATAGCAAAAGCTTAAGTTTGGGGGTATTTGATGAATAGTAAATTATATGTATTTTAGTATAGTTTTTAGCATTGTTTTAATTAAATATTGTACATATTTCATGTAAATTATTAAATAAATGATTTGTTTTAGTTAATATTTATTTATATATATATTTATGTAAAAAGGAACTATTTATGTATGTAAATATATATGTAAATGTACATATATAAAGTATACTAAATATATTTGAAAATGTATATGTAAAATATTTATCAAAATAAAAACTATATCTATATATGTAAATATAAGCTATAATTAAGTTAAATAAATAATAACTCTGTTATTTTTATATTTTAACTCGATCCCGTCGATCGGCATCCCATCCCGTCGATCAACGGGATGGGATGTCGATCCCTTCGATCAGTCCCGTCGATATTTTAACTTTTTTTCCCTTAAAGCATTCCGTCGATTACCGTCCCGCCGATCGACCTCCAATCCCGTCGATCGACGGGACGGGATGACGATCCCGTCGATCGCTTCCCTTCCAGTCGATTTCTCCATGAGCCTAAGTCCCGATCGACATCCCGTCCCGTCAAATGATGGTACGGGTTGTTGTGTTTCCCTTTCTGTCTATATAATACATAGTTATTCGATTCTATTAATATATATATATATATGTTCTTTTCCTTACAGATGAGCGCGCTTGGCTCAGTGGACTTGGTTTGGCTAGCCTCCTTTGTGGCGCACGATCGAATCCAAGCAAGCGCCATTTTTGCTGGATTAATTCCAGCTATCCGCACCCTAACCCTCCAGCTGCCCTTCAACCCACCAACCTGCTATCGGTACCCCTCAAGTTTGCAAGTCTTGCATGCCTCTCATAAGTCAAGCAGCCAGCTGCCTTGCCAGCTCCCGCCTTTTTTTTGCTATTTGCAGCCTTTTTTTTGCCTATAAATATGGGGGGCTTTTTTATTTTTATGGGTTCAAAATTTAAGAACCCAAAGTAAGAGTTTTTCTTGTGACTTTTTTGAGTGTTCTTGTGAGTTTTATTTGAGTGTTCTTGTGAGTTTTATGTGAGTTTTTTTTCTTTATGTATTTTCTTGCTCTTGTTTGAGCTTTCCCAAGTTTAGACTTTCTTTAAAAAGTTGTAATATATATATTTATATATAAGAAAGTTCTTGTTCTTATTTCTCTTTTCTTTATGTTGTGTGTGTGAGTGTATGAGTTAGTGTTTTATTTTTATTTTAACTTAGTTTTACTTATTGTTGTGTGTGTGAGTGTATGAGTTTAAGATTTTCTGCTTTATTTCAATTTTAGTCATTTAAATTCCCGTAGAGTGCGCGTGTATGAGATAAATTTTCTGCTTTATTTCATTTCAGTCATTTAAATTCTCGTAGAGTGCGTGTGCGTATGATATAGCTTTTCTACTTTCTTTATTTCAGTCATTTAAATTTCTGCAGAGTGCGTGCGTTTTAATTTAGTGCGTTATTTTCCTTTTTTTTCTCTTCTTTTCTTTAAGGTTTTTTCTTTATTTTTGCTAACCACACGTAATCGTGTAATTATTATCGTCATCGCTCTTTCAATTTCGCAAAACTAATCACTCATTTAATTGATAAAATAATAGCGCGTTCTAAAAATGTAAAAATAATCAACAAGATCCGAAAAAATACGACCTTGATATTTTCTACAAAATATCATATACTTGATGGCGCGGCCCCTCCGACACTCCTTGATGATGACCCGGTTGCCGAGGCGCTGCGACACAAAGATTTGAGGTGCCATGATGATGCTGAAGGAAGTCCGCATTACAATCTCCGCCCGCGGCGTGCCAAAGCCGCCGTGAAAAATTAAAGTTGTATTTATGCACTTTTATTTATGCACTTTTATTTTATATTTATGAATATAAAATTATGTCATGTTTGATGATAATTTTATATTCATAAAAGTTTGTCATTTTTATTTTTGGACATTTTATTTTATTACGGTGTGTATTTAACCATACGGATGCATGAGATTACATCTCCATCATGGATGGTTAAGGTTTTGTTGTAACTCCTATATAAGAAGGCCATTATGAAGAGATGAAGCATTGAAGAGAAAAAAAAACCCTATTTCCCTCTTGGAAATTTCGGCCACAAGGTGTTCTCCCCTTGCCGCCCCCCCCCCCCCCCCCCACCCCCCCCCCCTTAGTGTGAAGCCTCCCCTTGCGATCTCCATCCCGTTCGGTGCGACTCCGGCGTGGCTTCCTCCAGTGCGACTCCAAGGAAGAAGGTTGCAACAACATTCGGTGTGACGCCGTGGATCCGTGGAGAGAGTGAATCTCCCACCTTATCTTGTGTGTTCATCTTCTTGGTTGGGTAACTTTTTCCTCATTTGTGATTTCTTGCTGTGAGATTTGTGGAGGTGTTTTCGAACCATCTTTTCCGTGATTTTAAAACGCATCGCCTGCAAGTTCTGATTTCGAATCGTTGTTATTGAATCTCTTGTGATCCGGATTGGGAAGATCCGGTGCGGGAACAAAGCTTGGCCTAGCCTTGACTTGCTCTCCAAGATTGGCACAATTTGTGCTAACAAGGGAATTAATCTCAACTAGAATTTCGACCGCTACTAATCGTTTGCTGCCACTTCGAAATAAATTATTTGTTGTGTTCGAAACGGCTCAAGTTGAAGAATAGATGCTTTGTGTAGGTGCGGTGAGTTGTGTGCTTGTTGGAGAGGTAGGTCTTAAGGACGTTGTATCGAGTCCGGCTTACGGTGAGTTGTGTGCTTGTTGGAGAGGTAGGTCCTAAGGACGTTGTATCGAGTCCCGCATAATTTTATCCATCGTATTTGGGAGCCAACCGACTCCTTTTTGTTCGCTCTTGGTCGGAGCCCTCTAATGTTATTCTAATTTCTGTGATGAACGTTCTTCCGTTAGCGTAACGTCCACGTGTCTCGTTCATCCCTACATCAATTTGGTATCAGAGATAGGTTCGTGTCAATTTCTTAATTGACGCAATCCTTAGGTTGTCGTAGAACGCTGACACTCACAATTGTCACACGATTTGACATTCAAAATTAAAAATAAAATTTCATCGGTCTGCGAATAGCGGTCTAAAATTCTCATTTTTTTGCGAAATTCAAAAAAACAATTTTCTGGATATTCTACTATTTATTTTCTACAAGAAAATCAAAAAAATATTTTACTTACCTTAGTTTTTAGCGAGAATAAAATTATCTTTCGTAAAATTTTAGCCTGTTTAGAAGTTCTGATCTGCGTTTAGCTTCGTAAATCTGTTATTTTCAAGCAAAAATAAATAAAATAAAATAAAAAACTTAATTGATACCATCCTAGTTTATTTCTTACCATAGGACGCCGACCTATAATTAATCTTGCACGATTCCTTTCCAAAACAATCAAATCTTAATTAATCTTGCACAAATCCTTTCCAAAACAGCCAAATCTTAATTAATCTTGCACGATTCCTTGCAAAAAACAATTCAAATTCAAAATTCGAAATTTTGGAATTCAAAATTCAAATTTAAAATTCAAATTTTTGAAATTCAAAATTCAAATTTAAAATTCAAATTTTTGAAATTCAAAATTCAAAATTTTGAAATTCAAATTCAAAATTCAAAATTTTGAAATTCAAAATTCAAATTTCTGAAATTTTCGGATTGTTCTGCATTTAGTAAAAGCCTTGAAATTTTAAAACTTGTCAAATAAATCTGAAATTTTTTCTGTAGCTTCCTGCTCTTATTTCCAACAACATTAAAACAGAAAATTTTTCGATTCGACCACGTTAGGTTGGCCTGAAAATTGGAGACATTATAACTTTGTCCATGTCAGCACATGAACTCTCACTAGTAATGACTACTAGGCTGAACCCGGGGTATCCCCGACACTCTCACGAATAACTGCACCACCGGCTAATTTAAAGGAGTTAGGTAAGGGTCGAAATGATGTTGTGAAGGTGATTAGGCTCCGTCGCGACCCGAAACATCAATTTCGTTTAAACTTTAAGCACGGTGAGAAGTGGTACAGGTTGGTCGTTGATAGCGTCTGTCATACCAACGCTATAACGGAGAATGCGGTGTCTAGGATGTTGGTGACCACCGAGCCACATCCTTGCCCATACCACCTTGTGTGTCCTGATGAGAGTGTTATTCTTGTGTCCCAACGATGTTTGGTGCCCCTCACCGTCAAAGCCTATTCTGAGTGTGTTTGGTGTGATGTCCTTCCAATGAAGGACTTCCATGTGTTGTTAGGACACCCTTGGCTTGCTAGCCATGATATTATATACGATGATCGCGATGACACCTTAGACTTCATGTATCAAGGTCGGCTTATATCTCTTAGGTCCACTCCGCCTACGAAGCCATCGCTCCCATCTGGGGACATTTGTAGCCCTGCTGAGTCGACACCCCTATGCTTAGCAACGAAAAGGGATGTTGACACCTCTAGTCAAAATCAGCCTATAGACTGTATTAGCCACTCAGAAACGAACAATTTATGCCTGACCGTTAAACCCGAGACTGGTCCGGTTAGTCCTAGCCTGCCCATAGGCCATATTGTTCATGTTGATACTCCCACGATTGGCTTAGTGTCTAAAACTGAGGTTGCCCTGAATAGTAAACCCTTACATGATCCCATTCGCTTTAGGGAGCCTCCTATTGGTCATCCCGATATCATTCCGGAGGTTGTTGAAAATTCTGAAATAGAGCCAAGTGATTCGGATGATGCTGGTGAGAAAGCCGAGGAGATGGGGTGACCCTTATTAGCTCCTCACACTCTTGATAGCAGGATTAGGGCTAGTGAGTTTCCTGTGTCTTCTAGTGGGGAGGACAAGTGGTCCAATCCGTTATCTGTGGTAGTAGTTGTGTGGGCACCTTCTCTGCACTAGTGGACCATATGCTAGTGTTAGCTCCCTCGTTGAACCGTCACCCATTTATGGTTGCTTGGGCCCCCCTACTTTGGTCCCGACCTTGAAGTATGGCATGGAACCCGTTACCACCGCGAGACGAGATGAGTGGTTTCGTTGGGTTGTCCTTCCTATGCTAGTTGACCATAAATTTTGGGATCGTCCTAGGCTTCGTGCTCCCGATACCACACCCTTTGGGAACCTTCTTAGATGTCTAGTGAGCGATCATAAAGGCACGTGGGATCTTCTTCTCCCCCACGCCCAGCTGGCATATAATAATTCCAAAAATCGGTCCACCGGTCTGTCTCCAAATGAGATTGGTCACGGGTACAAGGCCCCTGTGCCTCTTGACTTGGTTCCGTTGCCCCCAACGTACAAGACAAGTCAGTTCGCACAATCCTTCGCCCAACATATTCATGACTTACATGCACGTATACGAGCTACCTTGACCGATCAATACGAGTCTTATCGAACGCATGCTAATTTACATAGGAGGGTGTCACACTTTCAAGTCGGCGATCTGGTTTTAGTATGGTTAGTTCCCGAACGAATGCCAACTGGCACCGTTAAAAAGTTAGCACCAAAGCGTGCCGGCCCTTTTCGGATTATAAAGAAGCTAGGTAACAACGCTTTCGTGTTAGATTTGCCTGCTGATTGGGGTATATCCCCTATTTTTAATGTCTCGGATTTGACGTCGTTTGTATCGCCTCCACATGAGTTGGATTCTTTATCGTCTTCTCCCTCCACCAAAAATTCTAATGGGTTGGGGAGTGGTAGTTCGGATGATCTCTCTCCTTCGGTCCCCGCAGGTATGACATCAGATGGTAAGTTGTCTTCTTTTATTCCTACTGCTGACATGTTTCCCAGGTTTCCCAAGACGTTTCTCACTCCAGATGTGATCCTTGCTGCTGAGCCACTTGCTACTCCTGATGGTGCTACCTATCGCTTCCTCATCCGTTGGCGTGACCTCCCTCCCTCAGACGACTCTTGGGTACTCGCGACTGAGCTTCAACGTTTGGACGTCGAGCTTCTCTGCCGCTATCTCTCGGACCACGCATCGGAGATACGTGATTTTGAGTGGGGGAGGATTGATGGCGCGGCCCCTCCGACACTCCTAGATGATGACCCGGTTGCCGAGGCACTGCGACACAAAGATTTGAGGTGCCATGATGATGCTGAAGGAAGTCCGCATTACAATCTCCGCCCGCGGCGTGCCAAAGCCGCCGTGAAAAATTAAAGTTTTATTTATGCACTTTTATTTATGCACTTTTATTTTATATTTATGAATATAAAATTATGTCTTGTTTGATGATAATTTTATATTCATAAAAGTTTGTCATTTTTATTTTTGGACATTTTATTTTATTATGGTGTGTATTTAACCATACAGATGGATGAGATTACATCTCCATCATGGATGGTTAAGGTTTTGTTGTAACTCCTATATAAGGAGGCCATTATGAAGAGATGAAGCATTGAAGAGAAGAAAAAAAAAAACAAACCCTATTTCCCTCTTGGAAATTTCGGCCACAAGGAGTTCTCCCCTTGCCGCCCCCCCTTGGTGTGAAGCCTCCCCTTGCGATCTCCATCCCGTTCGGTGCGACTCCGGCGTGGCTTCCTCCGGTGCGACTCCAAGGAAGAAGGTTGCAACCCCATTCGGTGTGACGCTGGTGGATCCGTGGAGAGAGTGAATCTCCCACCTTATCTTGTGTGTTCATCTTCTTGGTTGGGTAACTTCTTCCTCATTTGTGATTTCTTGCTGTGAGATTTGTGGAGGTATTTTCGAACCGTCTTTTCCGTGGTTTTAAAACGCATCGCCTGCAAGTTTTGATTTCAAATCGTTGTTATTGAATCTCTTGTGATCCAGATTGGGAAGATCCGGTGCAGGAACAATGCTCGGCCTAGCCTTGACTTGCTCTCCAAGATTGGCACAATTTGTGCTAACAAGGGAATTAATCTCAACTAGAATTTCGACCGCTACTAATCGTTTGCCACCGCTCCGAAATAAATTATTTGCTGCGTTTGAAACGGCTCAAGTTGAAGAATAGATGCTTGAGTAGGTGCGGTGAGTTGTGTGCTTGTTGGAGAGGTAGGTCTTAAGGACGTTGTATCGAGTCCGGCTTACGGTGAGTTGTGTGCTTGTTGGAGAGGTAGGTCCTAAGGACGTTGTATCGAGTCCCACATAATTTTATCCATCGTATTTGGGAGCCAACCGACCCCTTTTTGTTCGCTCTTGGTCGGAGCCCTCCTATGTTATTCTAATTTCTGTGATGAATGTTCTTCCGTTAGCGTAACGTCCACGTGTCTCGTTCATCCCTACATCAATACTATATGCGATAAGGTATACTTGCCTCATCGAAAGATTAGCTTGGATAATAATTACAAAAGCTTGCAAAACTCTCCTTTTCTATTTACACATTTAGAGAATTCGGCGTCGTAGCCGGGGCGTAATCGTCGATATTTTGAAAGAAGAAAAGACCGTTACATTTGTTGGCACCAAAAATGGTACCTCCAAAATTCACACTAAATGGGGATGGGAGAAAACTGCGGAGTGCAGGTTACTGAAGACAAAAGATGCTGAGAAGCAGGAAAAACGATCACAGAAAATCGAGACCGCTTACACAGGTTGTAAGCTGGAGGCTCGAGGCAAAAAGTACATTTTCAGGTACCCCTACCCCTCTATTTATAGACGAGGGGGCTGCCCAAATGGGCAAATCTGAAAACTACGGGTTGCCCGGGATACAGGAGAGATGGGGCAGAGAAGAAAGGGATAATAACAATAGAAGGGCAAACCGCCCGGTCTCGCGATCTGACTAGAGCTTGACCGCCCGATACATAGCATAAAACTTGATCTTTGGTGACCCGATCTGGGCGATCTCGAAACCGGGAGACCGCTGGTCGGAAATTGCTGGCTGAACTGGAGGTAGCGATCTGTACGGTCTCGCAAATGTGAGACCGCTGGAAAGGTCCATTCTGGTTGAAAAGAGAGGTCGCGGATTTTCCGGGCAAACATAATCCCCGCACATTTTTAAGTTGCGCTGGAACTTCGAAAATGTAAGCTTTGACCGCCGAGACCGCAATCGCCATAAATGCGTCCTGGGTTATAAATACCCCTCCAACGGTTTGAGAAATCATAATTTCTTAAAAAAGCAAACGAGCTTACCTTGCAAGCGGTCTCATAAAAGTAGATAAAGCAAGCTCTATAATGTCGTCATTGTTGTCCGCGATGGATTCTCCAAGGGAAGACTCCCCCGGAAAAAAGAAGAAGAAGATCGCCACCTCGAAGAAGGCGGTGAAGGTTGTTAAGGCTTCATCGAAGGCGGGCACGTCTAAAGAGACCGCGCGACCTTCTCCGGAGAAACCAGCTGTCCTTCTTGAAAATTATGTTTCGCCACATTATGTTGCTGCTGTTTTATCGTCTAGTTCTTCAGGACCTGAACTGATCCTTCCTTGTTTTTTCCATTTCTTTCAATTATCAGAAAACTGTGGAAGCGCTCGGCCTGGCCACTGTGCAGCATAACGAGACCGCCTCCAAAGAAGTTATCCTGGCTAAGTTACGGGAAAAGAAAATTGAAGCTGAACAGATTAAGCAAAGGTTAGGTTGCTCTCAGGATTCTTCCAAAGCGAGTAAGAGAAAAAATTTAAATCCTTACTCAAAGTGCTAAGAAGCCAAAAAATGATGATGCTAAAGAAGTGACCGTCCCTAAGGCGATCACTCATCCCGAGAGTGGCGGTCTCAAGAATCCTGAGAATGCTCCTTTGGAGGTAAATGATGCGGCAGATCTCCTTTCTCTTCCTGCGATCTCGACTTTTTCAAGAGAGGCAGATCCTGAACTGATCGCCTACCTTGAAGAAGATTCTTCTAACGATCTTTCTTGTTCTTCCTTACAGGTGCTCGACCCTTTCGAGGCGGAAAGTCTCAGGGAAGCTGCTGCTGAAAAAGAGATCTTGGAAAAGGAGAAAGAGATCGCTGCCGCCAAAGCGAAGCTGAGAGAAGATAAGGAAAGAAAGGATCGAGAAGAGAAGGAGAGAAAGGAAGCGGAAGCAGTTCAGATTGCTGCCGAACAGGAGAAAAAGAAGAAAGCGGAAAAAGAGAAGGCAGCTCAAGCCGCTGTGAAGAAGAAGAGAAGGCATCTCAGACCGCTGCGAAGAAGAAGAAAGAAGAAGAAGAGAAGGCAGCTGAGACCGCTGCGAAGAAGAAGAGAAGGCAGCTCAGACCGCTGCGAAGAAGAAGAAAGAAGAAGAAGAGAAGGCAGCTCAGACCGCTGCGAAAAAGAAGAGAGAAGAAGAAGAGAAGGCAGCTCGGACCGCTGCGAAAAAGAAGAAAGAAGAAGAAGAGGAGGAGGAAGCTCAGACCGCTGCGAAAAAGAAGAAAGAAGAAGAAGAGGAGGAGGCAGCTCAGACCGCTGTGAAAAAGAAGAAAGAAGAAGAAGAGGCCTTATTGGCCTCCGAGGAGCAAAAGAAAACGGCTTCCGAGCTAGAGGCCGAGGAAAATAGCCGGCAGATCGCCAAGGAGAAAGCTGCACTCTCAAGCGGCCTGCCCAATCTTTCTGCTACTCAAGAGGAGGAACTGAACCGAGCAGCTGAAAACCGTGCAAGAGCGGTCTCTGCTCTGAGAACTGGTAAGGCGTTGGTTATGACCAAATCGCTAGAAGATCTTCCTCATCCCATGGTCCGACCTGAATCTCCGAAAAGAAGACGTGAGGTTGTCATCATTGAAACTGATGACATTCTTGTTAGTAATGCGGAGTTAAAGAGAAGAAGAAAATAAGGGGAAAGGTCGCAAAAAAGAGAATTGGAAAGAATGAATCTTGAGCGTTTAAGGGGATCGGACCGTATCTTACTGACCACAGAACCCGCGGTCACCGTTAATACTGAAAATATACTGCGTGACTGCGGTCTTGATTCCTTTTCAAGTATTCTTTCTATGCGAACCTTGTTTGTTTTGAACTTTTGAAAACTGAACTAATCTTTATTCTTCTGTCTGTAGATGAAAATGTTCTTGAGATGGAAGAGGGAGAACTTCCAATGCAGAGGGTTGCGATCTCCGATCATCTCGCCAATATCCTCAATCCAATGTTTGAGGATGTTCGGTCTATGTTGGCTCGGGAGAGGGCTTACCATGATCAAATCCGCGGTCTTGAGGAGAAGCTTCGTTCGGCTTATGATCTGACAGGCGAGCTTATTCAAGCACATCGAAAACTTGAGGAGGCGAGCGGTCTCAAAATTGGCGAGCTCACTCAAGCCCTTCGTCGAGCCGAGAAAGATGCTGAATACTACAAGGGAAAAGCTACTACTCTGTCCACTGAGGTCGCTGCGCTGAGGAGTGGTTCCTCAAAAATGTCAATGAGGTCGGTACCATCTGGCGATCATCAAGAAATGAGACCGAGTTCCGAAATCATGGTTGTCCCTATGGAAATAGTTGATAAAGAGATGTCAAAGATCCACCGGGCCGCGATGACTGCTAACCAGGGTCTTGCCTCAGTCTTCAGCTCTATTAATGAGATGCAAGATATCGCGGCCTTCGTAGGGAGGAGGCGGTCTCAGATGAAATAAACACTTAGCACTTTATTTTTAAGCGGTCTTGTAATATGATGAACAATTGTTGTATAATGTGCTTTTAATTTTTGCTGCTTGCGATCTTTTACTCTATTATGGTGATCTCTGCTATTTTATGCCGCTTTTTTATATTATGTGGCCAGAGATGCTGCGGTCTCTCTTTATTGAGATCGAAATAATGCATGTGCCTTTCCAACTTTCTTGCAGGTACTGGTGGTCTGAGAGATTTTACTGGGCGGTCTCGAGGAAAGTAATGATGATGAAATCACCCTTCGCTCACTATAAATAGCCGCCTTTTAGAATCTTATTTCATATTTTTTGCATGCGCCCTAAGCACCGGTCATAGCGATCTCCGATAATGGTGTCCGCTTGAGCTACCGTTGCTTCAGTTTTCCTAAAAGCCGATCATAAACCTTGCCATCTTTCGAAAGAAGAATATGTTGAGTTTTTGAAGAAGCACATGATTCAAACCCAAATTTTTGTGAGACCGCCAACTGAGGTTGAAGGGCTTAACTTTGGGGAGGGGAAAATTTATCATTCCCATTGATCACTTTGAACATGGGTTGAGAATTCCTCTCCCTTGGGAGATTCTTGAGATCATGGATTACTACGGGCTGGTGTTTGCCCAGCTGCCACCGAACTCGATCGGTCTTATTAATGTTTTCATAAACTACCTGAGATCGGAAAGGATAAAGTTCACGATGGCGCTCTTCCGTGCAACCTTCACTGCTAAGGTCCTGAAAGAAGGTCAGAAGAAAGAGGAATTCAAAGGGTTAATATATTTTCTGCGGAAGGAATAAAAATTCTAAATCTTCCCAACAAGGTTTCCTTCTGGACAGAAAGGTTCCTTGTGTTTGAGGGCGATCTTGGCGGTCTCAAGAGTCGCCCTTCTACGCGACCTGACAAAATTTTTCAGAAGAGCAAAACGATTTTGAAAGAAGAGCTAAAGATTCTGGAATTCCAGGCGGGAAAACGCCTGGACCTTATTTACTAACTGGCGATCTGGCCCGAGATCGCTGAGATCACTCCTGAGGAAAGTGAGTTGTTTCCAGTGATCTTCCAATATTTCTTACAAACTTTTCTTTGCTTTTCTGACTTTTTATTTTCAGCGTCCTTTGCGATTCTGACGACGGATCCGATAGCACCTGCTGAAGAAGTGCTTACCCAAAGGGAAAGAAGGCTGAAGAGGGAAGAAAAATTTCAGACAGCTGAGATCGGCAGTGCATCTAAGACCGCTGCTGAACCATTTCCTCTTCATGGCTACATGCGTCATCAAAAAGATATAAAAGGCAAACCTTTACTCAAATGGGGCGCCAAGGGGAAGACCGTGAGAGTCTCTACCGATCTCCCCCTCTGGAGCAAGAAGCTGACTCATCATGCCACTGCGGTGACCGCGGCCTTATACGGAAAGAAAAAGACTGCCGAGATTTTCGATATTGAGACCGACCTGCTGATGCGCAAATCTTAGCACACCGCTATAGGCGGTAGTAAGAATGCGGAACGAAACGGCAGTGTACCGATCGTTCAAGTAATATAAAATGGGAATGAATCCCCAAGTATCGATCTCAAAGGAACACAGTAAGGTGGAGTTTATTATCGAGGAAGGACTTGAGATTGAAGTCCTTTCGAGCGGATGGATGCGGAAATGGGGGATTTGGCTTTTGGAAAATAAAGAAAACAACTACAACTACTCCTATGCAATGCCGCTATGCAGTGCTTCGCTTGGCTGGATGGAGACTAGGCAGGCCTTGAGCGCGCTGCGTCGCAAGGGCGGATGGACGAGTAGGCAAACGGAATCGAACTATGCAGGCCTTGAGCGCGCTGCTTCGTTAAGCGGGATGGATTACACGGGCCGCTATGCCGCGCTTCGCTAGGCGGATGGAAGAGTAGGCATACGGATGAGGGTCGCAAGCACCTCGTCGACAAGCACGCCACTAGCAATTGCTAGTGCGGCACACGAACGTGACAGCGGCATGGAGGATGGAATGGGGCGCACCTCAAGCAACTCAAACAGTAAAATATTTCACATAGACATGAAATGTATAGAAATGCAAATAAAGTTAAGTGCTACTTCATCATAATGTTAGCTCTAGCTACATATACATCAATAAGAGAAGAACAAGGCAAGAAATCGACCGAATCCGAAGTCTCGTTGTAGATTCACGGTTGGAATCGTCGGGTTGTCAATCCGCGTCCAAGCTCGGTCCGCAACTACGTCCGGGGTAGAGAGTGCTGTCACTACTCTCCAATGAGCCCGTCTTCTTCGTGTCACGATCCGGTAGAGGTTGCAAACTTCCTCTTGCTTGATGGCGATGGCGGCTAAACCTTCCTTGAAGCTCTAGGATGAAGGAGGAGGCCGAGAGGAAGCTCCGGCTCAAGAATGGCCTGAAGAACATGCCCGGAGCACCTCCCGATGGTGGGCGGCGATGGAGGGGCGAAATCGGGCGCTCTGGAGCAGGAAACGGCGGACTGGCGGAAGAAAATGCGGAGGTCTAACCTAATTCGCGAGCAGGAATATTTATAGGCGCTGGAATAAACAGTGCGCACGATCATTGGCGCACGACCAGTGGTTGTGCGCGCTGGAATCCTGTGATCGTGCGCCTGCCTGGGTGGAGCCTGCAATGTAAGAAATTTATAAAATACCATGTTCGCACGACCAGTGGTGCACGACCGGTGGTCGTGCGCACTATCGTAGGTGGTCGTGCGCACTGGTCGAAACAGAACTCATAAAATTGATGTTAAGTGCGCACGCACAGTGGCGCACGACCGGTGGTCGTGCGCACTATCGTAGGTGGTCGTGCGCACTGTCCGAGACAAAACTCATAAAATTGGTGTTAAGTGCGCACGAACAGCGGCGCACGACCAGTGGTCGTGCGTAATAGAACCAGCGAACGTGCGCAGTGTTCCTGTACAGAATTGTACCGGGAACACCTGCACGACTCCTATTCCAGCACAACCACGAATCCAGCCACTAAAAGTGGCACTTAACAATGCATGAAAACTACTAAAGAAGAAGAACATGAAATAACACCAAAAACGGGCCTAGAGGTGCACTTAGCATGGAGTATCAAATATGAGTGAAAACATGTCTAAAGTGAAGTGCATAGACTAGAAAATCGGCCCAGATGAGTCCATAAATGTGTATATATTTGGGACTCATCACACCCCCAGACTTAACTGTTTGCGCGTCCCGAGCAAACCATCTCTCGCGGACAGGAAAAACATAAGTTGGCGAAGAAATTATCAAGCGGAGTACCATGCAAAGTCGCATGCTCATGTGCGTAGAAGTACAGTAGACAAAATTTCTAACTATACATATTAGTTTATACTTTTCTTAGGGGCGTATTTATATATTACATTTACTCAAAAAGTGAATCACGGTGAATCATAAGGTCGTACATAGGAAGAAAGTAAACCGAACGATGAGGCGAGCATTGACAAAGATCGGGGCTCAGGACAACTCCATTGAAATCCATCAATGTCGGTGACCATAAGCTTGCCCGTTCGCACTCTCTCCACGGCACTGGTTTGACTCAAATGCGTGAATCAATAGGACTTAAGGTTTAAGATCAGGCTTGGGTTTATGTGAGGTAAACAAATATAAACATGAAGGCTTAGAACACAAAAACCCAAATGAGCAAATGCATAACACTATCCAAGTAGCCAAAAAACACGCGGATGCACCACACCCCCAGACTTAGACTTAACAACATGGGTGTGTGCACCGCCTACTCCCAAACATATATTTTTACACAGATTTTTCATTAAAGCTCATATCTTTTTCTTTTCTTTTCACTTCTTTTCTTTCTCTCATTTTCTTCTTTTCTTTTCTTATCATTTTCAGCAGCTAAACAATAAAACACATCCACATCTTCACAAACATATCACCAAATCAACAACCCAACTCATGAAAATAATAAACAGCTAAAGCTCAGATTTGGGTGTGCGACTAGGATTGGCATTTAGGCTTTGGTGAGACAATAGTTGGGCTGAATCAAAGAAAGGGTAGGCACAACTGGGCTGACAAGCATAAAGCGATAGGAGTGGGCACAAAGGCTCGACCAGGCCAAAATGATGGCCTATATCACATTCACGCAATTGACTAACCGTATACCCATGCTTCAAGAATCGCTTGGGGCAAGTTCTAGCCACCGAGAAAGATAATCCTTTCTCCCGACTCGGGCAATACGAGGCTAATGAACGTCTACACACATCCCTATGCTACCGTTTGATTCACACCGGATTCACCAATTTTTGAGTGTAGTAAACAATATTTACGCTAATAGAAAAAAAATATAAACTAAAAGCATAAAAAGAAATTGAATCTACATGAATTTCTAAACGAGACATGAGCACTCGACTAGGAGCACTACAGGAGTCAACATTTTACTCCGCCTCATAATCCTAAGCCAGCACAATGATTTTCCAAATCACACAAAAAGACAAATTCAACTCGCGACGTGCCAACGGCTAAGCGCGCTCAAGTGGGTGTTGTGGTGTGCAATGAAAATGAACAACAATTTCCAATAAGCTAAAATAAAAGTACTTCTAGCATGCTATGCGAGAGTGCACGTGAGTGGGCACAATAACTGCTCTCCCCCAGACTTAAACTAAACAATCCACAAAATATATGACATGAAAATCAAAAAAGGCTGGGGAACGAGAGTACCAAGTGCTCAGAAATGAGCACACCAGAAGATTGGCGTGTAAGCTAAAATGAGCCGCAGCGTCCGCCATCCAGAAAAGATACCTGCAGGGGTCAGCTCCGCAGAAACAAAAGAAAATAGAAAACTGAATAAAAAAATACTACTAACTAAACATGATTAGATGAAATAAAAATGCAGAAAAGAAAGATAACTACTGGGGTTATTGTCATCCCAGCACGACTTATTCAAAAACTAAAGGTTCTAGCTAATGGGCGTATGAAAAAGGAAATGAAAAGGTAACTGTTCTAATACGCGTGTCGGTAGCGGGTACCGATACGGCGACAGAACAGTTACTCCTCTACCCAAATAATAATAATACCTACATAACGCAGGTAGAGGAAACAGAAAGCAAGAAGAGGAGGAGATATCCTCACTCAACTCACCAAACACATCCTTGCCTAGCAAGGTGTCGTCAATAGGGAGGTGGCAGGAGGAAAAGGCAATGAGTGGAGCTTCCTCAACGGAGAGGGAGTCAACCTCCTCATATGAGAGGATGCTCTCATCATTGACTTGAGCATTAAGCTCCAAGTCCTCCTGGGGTACCTATGAAGACTCAACCTGCACAGGCTCGGATGAAGAGGGGAGATCGAGAAATAAACAAGACGAAGAACATAAATAATCAAAAATCGGGGGAGTGGTTCCGGACTCAATCCCGTCAGGCTGGGTAAGTAAAATAATATTTGCATTGTCCTCAATGGTACAAGGTTCGGCGGGATCAACAGTGGCCATGCCTAAGATTTGGACTTCCTCCACCGGTGTTGAGGAAAACTCCTCTTCACCTAGAAGGTTGTCCTTCTCCATAGGAGTAGGTACAATACTAAGATCAACAGCCTCCTCTTGCGACACATCATCGACAATGTCGTTAGAGACAAATGTAGTATGCACAACAGGGGGAAGAATAATGCTCGGATAAAAGTCGAGCACCGATTCCTCACAAAGAATCGAATCCACTAGAGGTGGTGGATGCACTGGGAGAATAGGCTCAGCAATGTCGGTGCCCAAATCAGCCACACATCTAGTGACTGTGTCAACGCCATACCCTTCAAGATGTGAAGGTGGCAAAGACACAAAACCGGATGTTGAAGGTGTGCCGCCAGAGTTAGGATTCAGGACGATCCGGATATCCGGCTCGTCATCCTCATCCAATTGGCGATGAAAAGCAGTACAATCCTTCAGGGCATGATCTGTGCTCCGACAAAACTGGCACTGCCTAGCGGGCTTCTTTGGCACAGCGGGTGCTGAAGCCGAAAAGAAGTAAGACGGTAAAGGCTCAGCAGAGTAGCCATAAGACTTACGCACACCATATGGAGTATCAGACGAAGTCGATGCTCGGGTGAAGTTGAAGCAAACATGGTCATGTGAACTCTACTTCACAAGTGATTCAACAGACCACAATATGGAAAGAAGAAAAAGAGAAGGGTCTCGCCTAGGTGGGCGACGCGCTAAGTAGGAAGGCAGAGTTGGCCGTATAACATTGGCGGCTATTCCATTGGGGGGAGAGGGGGGGGGGGGGGGGGGGGGGGGGGAATTCTTGATTTGGACCAATCCTTTCAACCTGAAGTACCTCCTTGAGTAGTGCCTCAGTACCACACCTCAACAATGTTTTGTTAGCAAATTCCTGGGTTTTTATTTCCTTGTTTACTACAAGGTGGGCGCTTAGAGTTGTACTTCTAATGCCCTGTTGAGATGAGATCATATGGGACCGACACTATTCATCATTTCTTAGCCCACCTTAGAGATGCTCACTCGTCTTCGGAAGGAGATACAAGGCTCACCCAATCTTGGACCTCATTCCTCGCATTGGGGAAAGATTGCTCCCGATGACTTAATTCTATATAAGGGAAGACTGAACTCGATGCCCACCTCCCCCTTCATTGTTGTTATATTGGAGCGCACCATGGAGGGGGCCACAAAGGGGTCCACAAGATACTTCAACGCATCAGAGTGAAATTCTTTTGGAAGGGTCTCATGTGAAGAGTTCAACAGTTCATTGCGACTTGTTTTGTATGCCAGTGCAACTAGACCAATCACTTTCTTCCAGCAGGTCTTCTCCAATCGCTTCCCGTTTCGACATAGATATGAGTGAACATCTCTATGAATTTTCTAGAGGGATTGTCTACATCGAAGGGAAAATCAATTCTCTTGGCGGTTGTGGACAAGTTCTCGAAGGTGGCACATTTCATAGCTTTGGTCCGACCTCTCATGACGTAAGGTGTCTTTAGGGTTTTCTTTGAGAGGTGTTTTGCCTGCTAATCTTCTTGAAAGTATCGTATCAGACTGCGATATTTTTTCATTAACTATTTTTGGAAGGAGCTCTTCACACTTTCATGCACCAAGCTAGCCTTCTCCTCTTCATACCATCTCCAATCGAACGGTCAGACTGAAGTGGTCACATGATCGAGATTTACCTCATTGTATCCTTTGTTATCATGGCGCGCGCCTAGGCGCGCCTGAGGCGGCGGGCGCACCGGCCCTCGCCTCTGCAAGGCAGAGGCGGGCGATGTGCCCCAGGCGCGCCTCAGGCCCAGAGGCGCGCCTCCGGCCCAGCTATATGCTGGGCGAGAAGAATTATGCCCACCATTCTCCGTAGGGCATTCATCACTAGAGAGGGAGGTAGCTCCACACCAACGGCAACGGATATTACGATGTGCCCACATAGTGCGAAGATAAAACGATTCAAATAGAAAAACACTATTGTGCGAAATACCACACCTAACAAAAATTACTAAAGCAACCTAATTAAAACGGGAAAATGGAATAAAAAGAAATAAAACAAAAAAAATGCAATTACAAAAGGAAGGGCTTCTCTCTCAGGTTTTCCCTCTCCAGAAAACTCACACGACTGTGTTCCCCGGCAACGGCAACAAAAACTTGATGCGCA
The DNA here is from genome assembly GCA_033032865.1 of Dactylorhiza incarnata. Classification (NCBI taxonomy): domain Eukaryota; kingdom Viridiplantae; phylum Streptophyta; class Magnoliopsida; order Asparagales; family Orchidaceae; genus Dactylorhiza; species Dactylorhiza incarnata. The sequence continues at coordinate 7,593,659 of JAWHQI010000009.1, read as the reverse complement.
AATCTTAGCACACCGCTATAGGCGGTAGTAAGAATGCGGCACGAAACGGCAGTGTACCGATCGTTCAAGTAATATAAAATGGGAATGAATCCCCAAGTATCGATCTCAAAGGAACACAGTAAGGTGGAGTTTATTATCGAGGAAGGACTTGAGATTGAAGTCCTTTCGAGCGGATGGATGCGGAAATGGGGGATTTGGCTTTTGGAAAATAAAAGAAAACAACTACAACTACTCCTATGCAATGCCGCTATGCAGTGTTTCGCTTGGCGGGATGGAGACTAGGCAGGCCTTGAGCGCGCTGCGCCGCAAGGGCGGATGGACGAGTAGGCAAACGGAATCGAACTATGCAGGCCTTGAGCGCCCTGCTTCGTTAAGCAGGATGGATTACACGGGCCGCTATGCCACGCTTCGCTAGGGGGATGGAAGAGTAGGCATACGAATGAGGATCGCAAGCACCTCGTCGACAAGCACGCCACTAGCAATTGCTAGTGCGGCACACGAACGTGACGGCGGCATGGAGGATGGAATGGGGCGCACCTCAAGCAACTCAAACAGTAAAATATTTCACATAGACATGAAATGTATAGAAATGCAAATAAAGTTAAGTGCTACTTCACCATAATGTTAGCTCTAGCTACATATACATCAATAAGAGAAGAACAAGGCAAGAAATCGACCGAATCCGAAGTTTCGTTGTAGATTCACGGTTGGAATCGCTGGGTTGTCAATCCGCGTCCAAGCTCGGTCCGCAACTACGTCCGGGGTAGAGAGAGCTGTCACTACTCTCCAATGAGCCCGTCTTCTTCGTGTCACGATCCGGTAGAGGTTGCAAACTTCCTCTTGCTTGATGGCGATGGCGGCTAAACCTTCCTTGAAGCTCTAGGATGAAGGAGGAGGCTGAGAGGAAGCTCCGGCTCAAGAATGGCGTGAAGAACAAGCCCGGAGCACCTCCCGATGGTGGGCGGCGATGGAGGGGCGAAATCGGGCGCTCTGGAGCAGGAAACGGCGGACTGGCGGAAGAAAATGCGGAGGTCTAACCTAATTCGCGAGCCGGAATATTTATAGGCGCTGGAATAAACAGTGCGCACGATCATTGGCGCACGACCAGTGGTCGTGCGCGCTGGAATCCTGTGATCGTGCACCTGCCTGGGTGTAGCCTGCAATGTAAGAAATTTATAAAATACCATGTTCGCACGACCAGTGGTGCACGACCGGTGGTTGTGCGCACTATCGTAGGTGGTCGTGCGCACTGTCCGAGACAAAACTCATAAAATTGGTGTTAAGTGCTCACGAACAGCGGCGCACGACCAGTGGTCGTGCGCAATAGAACCAACGATCGTGCGCAGTGTTCCTGTACAGAATTGTACCAGAAACACCTGCACGACTCTTGTTCCAGCACAACCACGAATCCAGCCACTGAAAGTGGCACTTAACAATGCATGAAAACTACTAAAGAAGAAGAACATGAAATAACACCAAAAACGGGCCTAGAGGTGCAGTTAGCATGGAGTATCAAATATGAGTGAAAACATGTCTAAAGTGAAGTGCATAGACTAAAAATCGGCCCAGATGAGTCAATAAATGTGTATATATTTGGGACTCATCACCTGCTCCCAGATATCTGCGCTCAAACGGCCCTTCGGATTGCAACTCTTCAACATCATATGGGGCGAATTCTCCTAAGTGTCTTGAAGGCGAATGAAGACATGTTGGTTGGTTAATCTTACCAGATATTTTCTCCTGTATTTGATTAGATCGCGCGGTCTAACTATTTCTTTTCTGCAGCGAGCAAAGGAGATGGACTACGACATTCATAATCCTGATTTTCAAAGAGCAATGGCGCACCATGTAAGGGAGACCGCCGAGCAAGTAATCACAGAGCTCCGAAATCGCGGCGGTCTTTCTGAAGTGTACAAAGATACAACTTTCGCTGCTCTTTTCCCTCAAGCGTCAAGAAGGATTGCTGAACAATCTTTGACTACTGAAGAGACCGCTGATGACGGGGAAGAAGATGTCGTGATTGAAGATGAAGGCCAGCTAAGCGTCAGCCAATATGTGGATGGCCAAGACACGAGCTCGGGAGCGGCCTCAAGCTCTGGATCTAAAGTTCCGGGAGAGGGCTCGAAAGAATCATCTGATGAGGCCGACTCGTTCTCTTCTTCAGATGAGCGGTCTCCCAAGAGATCGAAAAAATGAATAGACAATATTGTAATCTTTTTATTTTTTGGAGACCGGCGAGTCCGATTGTACCTAAATATTTTGAATGAATATGAAGAATAGTATTGCCGTCTTTCTTACCTCTTGCGAACGAATATTTGTTTTTTGTATTTCTTCTATACAGACTATATCTATGCGATCTCTTCATATTAAGGTGAAATTGGCATTCGATCTCAATGCCTTAAATTTAATCGATCTTTATAGGAATCTTCTGAATAATTTCTTGCATGAGTATAAGATGCGATCTTTCAATCGCTCGTACTATTTTATGAGAGCCTGAGCACTGAGTGTAACATCCCGATTCGAGCTAGACCCCTTGTGCGCATTTTTGAGTCGAGCGAGGTGACTCGAGCTCGGGGTGTATTGAGGGCCCGACTTGCACCTGAGCCGGAGAAGTGCACTCGACGAACGCGGCGAGTACCATTTCTATTCGTTGTCTCGATGGTTGCTGTATCGGGATCCGAGCCGTCCGGAGAGCATAATTTGAGCAATAAAACTCGAAGGAGGCGTACCGCCTTGAAGGAATTATAGTGCATACGTTAGCTCAAATGACGCGGTCTACGAATAGCATATTTATCCAAAAGGCGATATGCAGCAGACGATCTCAGAATTCACCTCAGTCAATTTTGTTAGACCCGTGAAGCCTATACGAGTTCAACAAAACTGTCCGCGCTCGATTCGGATGAGAATCGGCGAATTTATTAATGTGGTCTGCGAATAACATATTTATCCAAAATGGTGAAATTGACCAAACAACCTCGCAATTGACATCAGTCAGTCTTGTTAGACTCGTAATGATAGTACGAGTTCAACGAATCTATCCGTTCGCGATTCCGGTGTCATTTGGACAGTTTTCACGTTTAAGTCAAATTTGGTCGTGAACGCTCCGACAAACATAAAAGGAGCAAACGAACTCGGAATTAATCTCGGATCGTCCCGGTGGATGCGTATCAACGAGACGGTCGAAGCGAGCCTATCTGGGACAAATTTTGAGCAGTATAGAGTGATATACGGGTGTTTAAATGTAATAAAATAATGTTTTTATAAATAACAATAATAACACTATTACTATTATTATTTACTGTATATATATTAGTTATAATTAGGGTTGTTGTTCACTTCCCCCTCCAAACCCGATCCAGCAATTAATCGCCGTCATTTTCTTCCTCCCCTCCATTCTCCTTCTGCCATGGCCGGCCACCTTAAAGCTCCAAGTTCCGGCCACCTCTCCTCTTCCCTCTCCGGCAAACTCTTCCAAGGCCGAGCTCCGCCACCTCCTCCTCTCGGCTCCGACGAGCTGCCCCTCTACCAATGCCGGCAACCTCCATGGTCGCCCCCTTTCAGATTTTCCTCTTCCTCACTCCGGCGCAGCTCTCCTTGCGGTCGGCGCCTCCCTCCCCTCCGGCACCGTCTCGGCTCCGGCAACCCTCTTTCCCAAATCTCCCACCCGGCCTCCACCATCACCCTACCTCACAACCATCTCTCTCCTCCTAGTTTTCTCTCAGATCTCCTCCATTTTTGGCGGAGAAACTTCAGAACGGCTAGCTCTCCTCTGGCGAAGTTTCAAAAACAGCGAGCTCTCGTCCGCAAGATCCGGATCGGCGAGATCCGGCTATGACCGGGAGCGACGGACAAATGTCGCGAATGAGGCTATTGGGTTGCATGCATGGACACTCGGTGAGCTTCCTACCCTCTCCCTTGGTGCTAGAATCCTAGTTACACTAGGTGAGATGAGGGCTCAAAAGAGCTTCTCATGAGAGATTATTGGAGTTTTCTCTTAGGTCACCACATGGAACTTCCGATTTAGGGCACCGCATGCCGCGAAATTCCTTGGAATCATTTCTTCGCACCAAAAGGTGGAGATAGGATCTGATTTTGCGCATGGCCGTGGTCCATGGAGTGAGATCGATGAGGAAGGTGCTAGGTTTGCTCCTATGACAAAAGACAATTTTGATTTGGTATTTTTGGAAGAAATGGTGTTAGGATTTGATTTTGGATGAGAAATATTTAGGGCTTTTGTGAACCCTGGTTTTCTGGAGGGTGGAGTTATGTTACTTCATGAAGGGTCATAATGATTTTGTATAAGCGCTAGGTGCACCCTTGTTAAGGTAAAACTGGTTACAGTCGGCTTCAAGCCCATTTATGGGCATGATCCCACTGAAATTAAGTCTCGGGCTCAACATGAAAGATGTAGCCCTTGAAGAGAGCTTTCCAACGATAGGTTACACGTTTTCTAGGGTGACCTGTAGCTCTCTAGATGTCCAGTCGAGTGGACTGTCCAGAGAATTAAATCGGGATTTTTTTGTGCTCTGTTTTCTGTCCAGATTTGGGCTGTTGACTTCAATGAGGATTTTGGGTATGAAACACTGAGTTCTGGGTTTTGTGGTAAACATAAAAGTTGTAGCTCTTCTTCTTAGCTTTCCAGATTGGGGTTAATCATATTTTTTGGTTGAGTAGAGCTTTCTGAATGTCTGTTTTACTGAACAGTGTCGTATCTCACTCGATTACGGTAATTTATGAATATCTCCCAAAATATTGCTTCGACGCTCATGAAAATTGGTGGAGTGTTTATTATCATGATTATAAGCATCCTTGTGAAGTTTTGTAATTTTTGGGTGCGTCATTTTAAAGTTATTAATCTTCCGTTGAATGTCTTAACTGTGGTGTAAATGCTAAGTCGGAAGCTCGGATAAATTAAAGTCATATACGAATCATGTTATAGATGATGAGGCACGGTGACAGTGATTTTAGAGATATTGATGTTGGGATAAATTCTTAAGGGAATGTGTATGATTGGAAATGCGCACTAGTAGTACCGTAGAATCATGATAGAGAATTAGCATGTTCGAACACGCTAACGCCCTACTTTTGTTGGAACGTTGTTGAACGTTATGCACAGGCCGGTGATGCCTTGAAATGTTTATGCGCAGGCCGGTGGTGCTTTGAAATGTTTATGCCAAGGCCAGGGATGCCTTGAGATGTTTTGCGAAGCATAATAAGAAGGGTCTAAGTTGATGTCCAAGGGCGCTTGATAGCACAAGGTAATTACATGGTATTGCATGGGTGAGTTGATGTTCATGATTGCATATGGTGGGATTACTAGTGGCCGATTTCTCAGTTCTTGGAGCGAACATGAAAGTTGTAGCTATCGGAGAGACCTTTCCAAAATGGGGCGACACGATATTTTCGGAGGAGTGTTGCTTCCCGAAATCCGATTCTCGAGGGCTGTCCTGTTTGGGTACATCATTCTAAAATAGTGATTTATTAATAAAATGTTAGCGGACAGATCATAGACTTAATACTTTGTGGTTGATGATCGAATGTGCACATCGATGATGCGATAACAAATTAAAGTATTGTTATAAATGCTTAATCCTTTATGATCGTAAGAAATATAGTTGAACCGATGTTGTGACATTCATTGAAGGTATTTGTCATTAATGCTGATTGTTTATGATTACAATAAATATAGTGGGTATTCTCGTACGGATTTAAGGTGATTTATCATCCGTATTTGAATAAGAAGACGTCGGTAATGATTGTAGTATATCGGAGGGATCACGTGCAAGATCCTTGGAATCATGTGTGAGATTATGACAAATGCACAAGCAGTCTTATGCGGGGTTGAGGATATGAGTCCCCTAAACGAGTAGGCATCATACTTAAATGTGATATAACAAAGTAATACGATTGATAAACATGCAAGGTAAGTAGTGAAATCCCAGGGTGGATGCTGAGGTCAGATTATGTAGTCCTTGTAGTGGGCAATGCAGGTAACAGGGAATTACATGTGCGTGTATGGGACACATGGTAGAATGGAGATAACTTGTAGACCATTAGGTGGGAATGAGAGTTAGTTGGTGTACCTGATTTGGATGAAGAGGTTGAGGTCACCAAAAAGGAGTTTAGGTGATGAGAATGCTTGGTGAGCTAAGGGTAAGACTGTGCTCGGGATTGACGAAAGATTGTCTTTTCCCTTAGAGGGTCATAAAGCACTTAGGTTTGATTCAAGTGAAATGATAAGAGGGTATTTTTGTGGGTAGTAACTAATAATACTAAGTGTCTTGAGAAAGGGAGCCTTGGGCTTTCATCCCACTTTAGCTCCTAGTTCCGTAGTGAGCCCCTCACAGGGTAACCCTCGGGAAGTCCAAGATTAACCATAAGCTGTAAGAGTAAGATGTTATACAAGAATAATTTAATAACACGCTCACCCACACCCCGTGGTTACGGGAGTTTAGTTGGTTTGGTGCTCCGAGCAGTAGGCTCGGTGGTTGTAAGAGCGGATTGATAAGTCAGGTGAGCTTGCGACACAGTAGTGTTTGTCGGTACGGACGGGTTGGTCCAGCGAGCCGGTGGCTCGGAAGGTTACTAATGACGGGCAGGTCAGCCCGGGGAGCTTATGGCTCAGAGATAGATAGTAGGACATGTTGCATGTGCACGAAGGTGGTGGGTCTTCGGTATTGGACGGTCGTTCACACCGACGTCAATACGTTGACTCGGCAAGTGTGGTATTTACACTTAGCCTTGAAAGTCTGGTGGCCCAGTGATGAGTCCTGATCATATACACCTTTATGGACTCATCCGGGCCGTTATTCAGTCATTTCACCGCACTTTAGCCGTGTTATAGCTTATATTTGATAGTCCATGCTAGGTGCACTTCTGGGCCCATTTTGGTGTGATCCCATGTTTATTGTCATTAGTTGTGTTTATGCACTGTTGGGTGCCACTCTCAGTGGCTAGATTCGTGGTTGTGCTGGAATTGGAGTCGTGCAGGTGTTCCCGGTGCAATTCTGCACAGGAACACTGCGCACGATCACCGGTTCTATTGCGCACGACCACTGGTCGTGCGCCACTGATCGTGTGCACTTAACCCCTTTTTCATGAGTTCTGTTTGGTGTAGTGCGCACGACCATCAACGCCAGTGCGCACGACCACCGGTCGTGCGCCACTGCTCGTGCGCACTTATCAGTAATGTTATGAGTTCTGTTTCGACCACTGCGCACGACCACCGATGATAGTGCGCACGACCACTGGTCGTGCGCCAATGACCGTGCGCACTGTTTAATTCAGCGCCTATATAATGACCTGTTCGCGAATTAGGTCGGGATTACGTCTTTTGGCTCCGTTCAGTCCGCCGTTTTCGCCATTTTCAGAGGATTTTCACACCCTAGGCCTCCTCCATCATCCAAGGACTTAAAGGAAGGGATTCTACACTCATTTTGATCGCTTAAGAAGAAGTTCTTCGCATTAGACGTGGCCGGATGGTAAATCGCTGGAGAAGACGGGTCCATTGGGAGGTGTGACAGCCCTCCTCTACCCCGGACGCAGTTGGGACCGAGCTAGGACGCGGATTGACAACCCGGTGCTTCCTACCGTGAATCTACGACGAGACTCCGGATTCGGTCGTATTTCTTGCCTTTTTCTTCTACTTGTGTGGTTATATTCGTTGTATTCTCTTTATTTAGATGATGAACACTATGAATCATGTTTAGTATTGTTTATTTCATGTTTATGAAATCAATTTGTTCATTTGTGTCAATGAGGTGCGCCCCCATTAATTTTCCGCTCCACCACCATGTCCGGTGCCGCACTAGCAATTGCTAGTGGTGTGCTTGTCGAAGAGGTGCTTGCGACCCTCATTCCGCTTGCCTACTCGTCCATCCGCCCTTGCGACGCAGCGCGCTCAAGGCCTGCCTAGTCTCCATATCACCAATCGAAGCTTTGCATAGCGGCATTGCATAGGAGTAGGCGTAGTATTTCCTTTTATGTGCAAACCTCAAAGCCCCTTTCGTTCGCATTCCGCCTACCGCAGGACTTCGATCTCAAGTCCTTCCTCGATAATAAACTCCACCTTACTGTGTTCCTCAAGAGACCGACACTCGGGGATTCTATTCCCAAAATTTATTACTTGCGCGACCGGTGCACTTGCCGACACGCATCAAGTTTTTGGCGCCGTTGCCGGGGAACACAGACGTGTGAGTTTTCTGGAGAGGGAGAACCTGAGAGAGAAGCCCTTCCATTTGTAAATTGCATTTCTTTGTTTTATTTCTTTTTATTCCATTTTCCTGTTTTAATTAGGTTGCTTTAGTAATTTTTGTTAGGTGTAGTATTTTGCACAATAGCATTTTTATTTTTGAATCGTTTTATCTTTGCACTATGTGGGCACATCTTAATTTCCGTTGTCGTTGGTATGGAGCTACTTCCCACTCTAGTGATGAATGCCCTACGGAGAATAGTAGGCATAATTCTTATAGCCCAGCATATGGAGCACCGACTTCGTCTGGTACTCCATATGGTGCGCGTAAGTCTTATGGCTACTCTGCTGAGCCTTTACCGTCATACTTCTTTTCGGCTTCAGCACCCGCTGTGCCAAAGAAGCTCGCTAGGCAGTGCCGGTTTTGTCGGAGCACTGATCATGTCTTGAAGGACTGTGCCGAGTATCTTCGCCAATTGGACGAGGATGACGAACCGGATATCCGGATCGTCCCAACTCCTAACTCTGGCGGCACACCTTCAACATCCGGTTATGTGTCTTTGTCACCTTCACATCTTGAAGGGTATGGCATGGACACGGTCACCGGATGTGCGGCTGATCTATACACCGACATTATTGAGCCTATTCTCCATGTGCATCCACCACTTCTAGTGGATTCGATTCTTCCCCCTGTTGTGCATACTATACTCGTCTCCGATGACATTGTTGATGATGTGTCGCAGGATGAGGTGGGTGATCTGAGTGTTGTGCCTATTCCTATGGAGGAGGACAACCTTCTAGGTAAAGAGGAGTTTTCCTCAACACCGGTGGAGGAAGTCCAAATCCTAAGCCTGGCCACCGTTGATCCCGCCGAATCTTGTAGCATTGATGACAATGCTAACATTATTTTACTTCCCCAACCTGATGGGAGTGAGACCGGGATCACTCCCCCGATTGATGTGTATTTATGTTCTTCGTCTTCTTTATTTCTTGACCCCCCTTCTTCATCTGAGCCTGTGCAGGTTGAATCTTCGCAGGTACATCAGGAGGACTTGGAGCATGATGCTCAAGTCAATGATGAGTGTATCTTCATATGTGAGGAGGTTGACCCCTCCTCCATAGAGGAAGCCTCATTCATTTCCTTCTCCTCCTGCTGCACCCCTGGAGATGATACCTTGCTGGGCAAGGATTGTTTTGGTGAGATGAATGAGGACCAGGTCTCCTCCTCTTCTTACTTTCTGTTTCCTCTACCTGCGTTATGTAGGTTTTATTATTTGGGTAGAGGAGTAACTGTTCTGTCGCCGTATCGGTACCCGCTACCGACACGTGTATTAGAACAGTTACCTGTGCACTTCTCTTTTCATAGACCCATTAGCTAGAACTGTTTTCAATTTGAATAAGTCGTGCTGGGATGACAATAACCCCAGTAGTTATCTTTCTTTTCTGCATTTTTATTTCATCTAATCATGTTTAGTTAGTTGTATTTCTTTTCAGTTTTCTATTTTCTTTTGTTTCTGCGGAGCTCACCCCTGCAGGTCCTTTTTCTGGATGGCGGATGCTGCAGCTTTGTCTTAGTTTACACGCGTCTTCTGGTATGCTCACTTGCTGAGCATTGGGTACTCTCTTTCCCTAGCCCTATTTTGATTTTCCTGTCATATATTATGCGGATTGTTTAAGTTTAAGTCTGGGGGAGAGTAGTTTTGTTTACCCGCTCGCATGCACTATTGCATTGCATATTAGAAGATTTCATTTAAAATGTTTTGTTCACTTTCATTGCACACCACTTCACCCACTTGAGTGCGCGCTTATCTTTTTGTTGTTGTTCCGTTTAGACTATTGTGGTTGGAATGTGAAATAGGTTGTTAACATAGTAATTATTATTTGGAGTGCGATGTTGACTCATGTAGTGTTCTAGTCACTTCGCATGTTATGGTAGAATTTGAGTAGAACTAGATTTTCTCTATGCATCTAATTTATGTTTAGTATTTCTGCGTAAATTTAGATTTATTATACTCAAGTGGTGAATTTGAATGAAATTGACGATAACCCGGTGTTGTGTGTGTACGAGTGCTAGTCGTTTGTTGCTCGAGTCGGGAGGAAGGTTTACCTTTCTCGTGGGCTAAGAACTTGCCCCAAGCGACTCTCGAAGCATGGGTGAGAGCTACTCATCGAGTTAAACATGATGTAGGCCACCCTTTGGCTAGTTTGAGCCTTGCTATTCCCTGTCCTTTTCGTTCACCGTTGCAAGCCAAATTTGTGCCTACCAATCCTTTGTTCAGCTCCTCTTCATCCACCAAAGCCTGAAGCCTATCCTACACCCGCAACCAAATTGTTTTTAACTGCGCTCATAATTCTCAACTTGTGTGGTGTGTGGAATCATTGTGTTATGAAGGGAAAATAAAGTCCATCTGCTGATTTTGAACCAACCGGAGGATACATAAAAGAAGTAAAATATGTTAAAAGAAAAAAAAAAGGAGCGTATTTTGAAATGAGATCCTTCCGAGCTAAATAGAAAATCTGTTGGTATTTGTGAAGTAGGCCGTGTGCACACCTGGTTTTCATGATAAGTCTGGGGGTGTGTCACACGAGCATAGTTTGTTGGTCTTGTGGGGTGCAGCGTTCCGTTAGCTCACTTGGGTTGCGTAGCCATCGTGTTTAACTTTGAATATCCTACCGTGACCTAAGCCCCATTTTAATCCTAAAAGTCCTACTGATTTGATTTGCGAGTTTGCTAGCGCCGTGGAGAGAGTGTGACTGGGCAAGCGTATGGTTCACGACGTTGATGGATTTCAGCGGAGTTATTCCTAAGCCCCGATCTTTTGCAACACCCGCCTCAGTGTCTCGTCACGTTCATACCGGGCATGATCGTTCAAATTCTTCATAATTCACCGACTGAGTATAACTAAATCTTTACTTACGCTTTAATACTTCTGTAAATTAGTTAGCATAGTTAGAATCTTCTTCTACTAGAATCTCTACTCGCATGCGTATGTTACTTCGCACCGTACTCCTCTGTGTAATTCTCTATGTTAATTATCGTTTTCACACTCCGCCGGATTCGTTTGCTCGGGACGCGCAAACAGTTAAGTTTGGGTGGCCCAGTGATGAGTCATGATCATATACACCTTTATGGACTCATCCGGGCCGTTATTCAGTCATTTCACCGCACTTTAGCCGTGTTATAGCTTATATTTGATAGTCCATGCTAGGTGCACTTCTGGGCCCATTTTGGTGTGATCCCATGCTTATTGTCATTAGTTGTGTTCATGCACTGTTGGGTGCCACTCTCAGTGGCTAGATTCGTGGTTGTGCTGGAATTGGAGTCGTGCAGGTGTTCCCGGTGCAATTCTGCACAGGAACACTGCGCACGATCACCGGTTCTATTGCGCACGACCACTGGTCGTGCGCCACTGATCGTGTGCACTTAACCCCTTTTTCATGAGTTCTGTTTGGTGTAGTGTGCACGACCATCAACGCCAGTGCGCACGACCACCGGTCGTGCGCCACTGCTCGTGCGCACTTATCAGTAATGTTATGAGTTCTGTTTCGACCACTGCGCACGACCACCGATGATAGTGCGCACGACCACTGGTCGTGCGCCAATGACCGTGCACACTGTTTAATTCAGCGCCTATATAATGACCTGTTCGCGAATTAGGTCGGGATTACGTCTTTTGGCTCCGTTCAGTCCGTCGTTTTCGCCATTTTCAGAGGATTTTCACCCCCTAGGCCTCCTCCATCATCCAAGGACTTAAAGGAAGGGATTCTACACTCATTTTGATCGCTTAAGAAGAAGTTCTTCGCATTAGACGTGGCCGGATGGTAAATCGCTGGAGAAGACGGGTCCATTGGGAGGTGTGACAGCCCTCCTCTACCCCGGACGCAGTTGGGACCGAGCTAGGACGCGGATTGACAACCCGGTGCTTCCTACCGTGAATCTACGACGAGACTCCGGATTCGGTCGTATTTCTTGCCTTTTTCTTCTACTTGTGTGGTTATATTCGTTGTATTCTCTTTATTTAGATGACGAACACTATGAATCATGTTTAGTATTGTTTATTTCATGTTTATGAAATCAATTTGTTCATTTGTGTCAATGAGGTGCGCCCCCATTAATTTTCCGCTCCACCACCATGTCTGGTGCCGCACTAGCAATTGCTAGTGGTGTGCTTGTCGAAGAGGTGCTTGCGACCCTCATTCCGCTTGCCTACTCGTCCATCCGCCCTTGCGACGCAGCGCGCTCAAGGCCTGCCTAGTCTCCATCCCACCAATCGAAGCTTTGCATAGCGGCATTGCATATGAGTAGGTGTAGTATTTCCTTTTATGTGCAAACCTCAAAGCCCCTTTCGTTCGCATTCCGCCTACCGCAGGACTTCGATCTCAAGTCCTTCCTCGATAATAAACTCCACCTTACTGTGTTCCTCAAGAGACCGACACTCGGGGATTCTATTCCCAAAATTTATTACTTGCGCGACCGGTGCACTTGCCGACACGCATCACCCAGCCAGTAAGAGTACGCAGACGCTCCGCGGTTTTGCATTGAGACGTACGATAGGTCTAGGTGAGGTAGTGTGAATACCAACCTAGAGGTGGGCGAGGCCCAACCCACCGCTTCCGTTTGCCACTACGGGAGTATCCTGGGAGTCTTGCTAGCTCCAAAAAGGGGGAACTAAAGGTCTATGCGCATAGAGTCGTAGTGAGTGAGTTGCACTTGTATGAGCATAGCATAACAACATACCTTGCATGTCATGGCATAATCATTGCATTACAACCCCAACCCCTATCGTATAAATTGGTATGGGACTTTTTATTCGATAGGCCCTGCTAAACGACCCCTTGGTCTATAGGTTTGTATGGGCATTCCTATAAATCAATGGTTACTTTTAAATTACTTTACCTGCCATTATATTTACTGCTCTTTACATGCTCTTTGCTATGCTTCACTTACAGCTTCATTTATATATTTACAACCATTCCTGTCTCCTACTTTGTATATTATTGTGTATATTGCAGCTTTTCTTCTTTTCCTTCCGCCCGGTGCCTTGGAGTCGCCGGGGGAGCGGATGGGAAGCCACTTAGTCTTTATGACTAACGGTTGCTACGTCCCTCTTTTTAGGAGCACTTTCAGTGGTGTAGCAGCGTTCAACACCGGAGGCCGGCCAGGTCAGGGGTGCAGGGCTGGGGTTTATGGTACCTTAGCTGCCGTCAGTGTCAGAGGCGGGTGAGTGTTTTGAGATGTAGCTCTTGGGGCATTTAGTTGGGTACTCTGATGATTTGCAGGAGCCTGTGTAGCTTTCTGTCTTTCTTGTACTTTGATTAGGACATTTTTACTTATTGTGAATCTTTGGATTTTAATGCTTTCTTTCATTGATGGGTTGGCGCTGTTCAGTTGGTTTGGCCGGCAGGATAGGCGTCTTGTGGGGGAGGCTAGCTCGTGCGCTGGCGCTTCCGCTAGGTGGCTATTCTGGGCATAAGATCTCCCTCGACCGTGTTTTGTGTTCCGGGAGGGGGATCTTACAAATGGTATCAGCTTGCAACGATCCTGAGAAAAAGAAGTCCATTAGACCACTAGGCCACCCCTGCTAGCTAGATCAGTTTGAGGACAAACTGATGCAGCGGAAGCAGTGGTGTGCCCATGTGTAATTCACAATAAGTATGTCCGCTTTTTCCTATAGATAGTGCCAACCTAAGCCAAACTCGTACCCTTACATACAAATGCTGGCTCTCTCTGAGACAGTAATGGGTATTCCCATTCCAACCATTAGAGTTGGTTTGGCATAGGATTGATGCCAACCTAACTAGGATACCATTTTAGTCGACTTAACAGGATAGGGCGTTACGTATCCTAGACTTATACGGATCTTGGAGATGATTGGGCCAAGCAATAAGTGACCTTGAGTGATTAAGGGAAGAGTTTAATGTGGGTGTAAACGCTAGAGACTCGCACCCTGATATTTCTACCCTAGATATGGAGTAATATTATCACCTTACACAAAAATTAGGCCAATTTCAACGAGAGTGGTGCTTGTAGTCAATTACCAGCTTAGTGAGAGACCACCAAGCATGTCTTTTATACTCTACGTGGATACCTCACACTTCTATTTATGTAGAAGGTTTCATATGGAGAAGATACGATAAGAATTCGGATCCAAAGAAGGCCCATGTTGGGACGAATGTGTTATATTGGTGGCGGAAGAAACTCCGTCGAAGGGATATGGAGGCTAATCTCTTCGTTTATTGGGCTAGTTATGTACCGTCTTGGATCCCTTGAGAAGTTAGAGTCTTTGTAATTTTTGACATTGGAAGTTTTGATCCTTGAGAAGTTAATTCACCTTAAGCAAAGCAGACTGCTAAGGCCATGTTTGGGTTGATTGAAATTTTATTAGCGGAATAAGAGAGGAAAAACTTTTTTGAAGATGATCATTTTATTTATATTGTTCTAAGATTATGTGGTTAAGTAACGAGGAGAGTAGTAAATCTACACTTTGGGGATACGCAGCTATGTTGCGATAACATTATAACTGGGAAGTTAATGAAATTTTGTGCATGCATTGCGGGTATGATGATCAACTACCCCTGAGTTTGGAAATTCTCGGTGAACGTTTCCTTTTGTGTTGTAATTACTTGACATCGAAAAATTAATAAGTGTTAGGCGGTGGAGTCAACAATATTAATATGACTTGATTGATGATTTAAAATCCTAAGAGTTTGTATAAAATAAACATGCATGCCATGGATGGTCGTTGGCAGGAATGGTAGGGCGCTTGTAATGGATTTGATTTAGTTTATCACATTGTGAAGTATGCCCTACTTTTGGTAGTCTGCATAACTCGTGTCGAATGGAAAATCATCACGGCTAGTATATAAGCGCGTCGATACGGGGATCAATAGGGTAAGAACTCTAAGTCGAGGAAGATATGCCCCCTAAGGTTTGTGCCCATTCGTGTGATGAATGTACTATATGGGCGGCGGAAGAAATTTAGTCCAAAAACGTACGGGGGCTTGTCCCTTCGTTTATTGGCCTATTTTCGTGCCGACTTCGTTTTCCCTTAGATCATGCTTATTTAAGTGGTACGTGAACGATGATGATTAGATTCGTGATAACCTCCCATTACTGGTATTAGCTTCAAGGGTGTTAAAACACGCCGTGAATTGAACACGTGAATGGAATATTGACGATAAGTGCATTTTATTTATTTAGTAAGATATGAATATGTCTCTATACGTACAGGTGGGTGTACGCGTGATGGTATTGCCTCGACAAGGCAGTCCTCTAAAGACTCTGTACCGAAACCCAACCATTGGATAAGGTTTATGTTCACGGTCTAGGAGCCCTTAAATGAAATGATGTAAATCCCGAGATAAAAGTAGCACCTGACTAAGAGGTAGTGTGTTGTATAAAGAATTGTCTGCCTGTTTTAGTATTTGGAATTTGGCACTCCTTGAAGAATGTGTTCATCTTAGGCGAGGGGGATTGATTGAACACCAAGTTTTGGTTTGGGGTAAGTTCACTCCCAGAGTGTTGGAGGTGAGTACCTTAAGGATGAGCAGGTCTTCACTATAACCGAAGACTATGCAGAGAAGTAAACTGTAATGTAGCGTTGCAGTGTCTCTCAAGGATCAAAGGTCGATCTGACGACCGCATGACAAATTTTGGGGGACGCCTTAAAAGTTTGTCAAGTGGGAACTGTATCGATTTTTGATCGGAGAGGTGTGTTTGCAAGCGTCCGTTATAAGATAAAGAATACGAAATTGTAGCACCCGTGGTGCTAAGGCATTGTTACGTGATTTGTTAAGTTGACAAATTCGTACAATTGCATTATAAATGCGTGTAGTAATTTTCGGATCAAGTGAAATCACGAGACGTACACTAAACCTATGTAGAAGCCTTGTTGGCTTATCGACCTCGTCCGACGTGTTGTCTGGGAGAAAGTCTGATTACCCTCAACTTGACCTCTGATTCTCAGGAATTCAGAGGAGTTGTGTCGATGCACTGGACGACATATATGATTTATGGATATAGTAAGCAAAGTAAGAGTACCGAGGAAGTGTGCCGAAGACTCATGGCAGGCAGGAAAGTCAATTGTTAGTAGTTATTTTTGTATTTTCTTGGTTTCATGAATAGCAGCTGTTTGATGATGATGGGAGTTTTGGTGAATTCCCTTGGTCGTGCTAGAAATTCCTTCTAGATTATATGATTTGCATTGCTTGCAGGTTTCTTCCAGGTTTTCCTGGTTTTATCTTTATGCTAGAGTTTTTGGGAAATATGTTGGTAGCTGCTTGGTCTATGCTAGAGATTGTGTTGGGAGTTTTACGGAATTTCCCTCGTTTTATGCTAAAGTAAATCTCCTGGTTCGTGAAATGTCTGGAATTAAATGTTAGGAGATTTGGGCTGCTGTATGCAAATAAAATCCTAAGAGTTGCTATATATATAAATTATATATAATGTATTTCGGTTTGGGGCCGATTTATATCTTCAGTTTCGCTATATTTTAATTTGGGACTGCAAAATATCGTTCCAGTTTGAATTATTTTTGTTTAGGATGGCTATGTGTAGTTTCTATTAGCTATGGTTGAAATAGTGTGAGTCACGATTAATTCGTATGACTGGACAAGACAAGAGCGCTCGCACAATCTAGACCCTATGTATAAAACATAACGCTTGGGAATGTATAAATGACCTTCATATTGTTAAGGGTGAATCATCCGTAACTGCATACGGTGAGTATGTTTCGATCCCATTCGGAAGACCACCCTAAGCTCAACTTAAATTTCGGGGACGAAATTGTTTCTTCGTTTATTGGATTTGTAACATCCCGATTCGAGCTAGACCCCTTGTGCGCGTTTTTGAGTCGAGCGAGGTGACTCGAGCTCGGGGTGTATTGAGGGCCCGACTTGCACCTGAGCCGGAGAAGTGCACTCGACGAACGCGGCGAGTACCATTTCTATTCGTTGTCTCGATGGTTGCTGTATCGGGATCCGAGCCGTCCGGAGAGCATAATTTGAGCAATAAAACTCGAAGGAGGCGTACCGCCTTGAAGGAATTATAGTGCATACGTTAGCTCAAATGACGCGGTCTGCGAATAGCATATTTATCCAAAAGGCGATATGCAGCAGACGATCTCGGAATTCACCTCAGTAAATTTTGTTAGACCCGTGAAGCCTATACGAGTTCAACAAAACTGTCCGCGCTCGATTCGGATGAGAATCGGTGAATTTATGAATGTGGTCTGCGAATAGCATATTTATCCAAAATGGTGAAATTGACCAAACAACCTCGCAATTGACCTCAGTCAGTCTTGTTAGACTCATAATGATAGTACGAGTTCAACGAATCTATCCGTTCGCAATTCCGGCGTCATTTGGACAGTTTTCACGTTTAAGTCAAATTTGGCCGTGAACGCTCCGACAAACATAAAAGGAGCAAACGAACTCGGAATTAATCTCGGATCATCCCGGTGGATGCGTATCAACGAGACGGTCGAAGCGAGCCTATCTGGGACAAATTCTGAGCAATATAGAGTGATATACGGGTGTTTAAATGTAATAAAATAATGTTTTTATAAATAACAATAATAACACTATTACTATTATTATTTACTGTATATATATTAGTTATAATTAGGGTTGCTGTTCACTTCCCCTCCAAACCCGATCCAGCAATTAATCGCCGTCATTTTCTTCCTCCCCTCCATTCTCCTTCTGCCATGGCCGGCCACCTTAAAGCTCCAAGCTCCGGCCACCTCTCCTCTTCCCTCTCCAGCAAACTCTTCCAAGGCCGAGCTCCGCCACCTCCTCCTCTCGGCTCCGACGAGCTGCCCCTCTACCAATGTCGGCAACCTCCATGGCCGCCCCCTTTCAGATTTTCCTCTTCCTCACTCCGGCGCAGCTCTCCTTGCGGTCGGCACCTCCCTCCCCTCCGGCACCGTCTCGGCTCCGGCAACCCTCTTTCCCAAATCTCCCACCCGGCCTCCACCATCACCCTACCTCACAACCATCTCTCTCCTCCTAGGTTTCTCTCAGATCTCCTCCATTTTTGGCGGTGAAACTTCAGAACGGCAAGCTCTCCTCCGGCGAAGTTTCAAAAACAGCGAGCTCTCGTCCGCAAGATCCGGATCGGCGAGATCCGGCTATGACCGGGAGCGACGGACAAATGTCGCTAATGCGGCTATTGGGTTGCATGCATGGACACTCGGTGAGCTTC
Source organism: Dactylorhiza incarnata (assembly GCA_033032865.1). Classification (NCBI taxonomy): domain Eukaryota; kingdom Viridiplantae; phylum Streptophyta; class Magnoliopsida; order Asparagales; family Orchidaceae; genus Dactylorhiza; species Dactylorhiza incarnata. The sequence continues at coordinate 7,575,264 of JAWHQI010000009.1, read as the reverse complement.
CTACCCTCTCCCTTAGTGCTAGAATCCTAGTTACACTAGGTGAGATGAGGGCTCAAAAGAGCTTCTCATGAGAGATTATTGGAGTTTTCTCTTAGGTCACCACATGGAACTTCCGATTTAGGGCACCGCATGCCGCGAAGTTCCTTGGAATCATTTCTTCTCACCAAAAGGTGGAGATAGGATTTGATTTTGCGCATGGCCGTGGTCCATGGAGTGAGATCGATGAGGAAGGTGCTAGGTTTGCTCCTATGACAAAAGACAATTTTGATTTGGTATTTTTGGAAGAAATGGTGTTAGGATTTGATTTTGGATGAGAAATATTTAGGGCTTTTGTGAATCCTGATTTTCTGGAGGATGGTGGAGTTATGCTACTTCATGAAGGGTCATAATGATTTTGTATAAGCGCTAGGTGCACCCTTGTTAAGGTATAACTGGTTACAGTCGGCTTCAAGCCCATTTATGGGCATGATCCCACTGAAATTAAGTCTCGGGCTCAACATGAAAGATGTAGCCCTTGAAGAGAGCTTTCCAACGATAGGTTACACGTTTTCTAGGGTGACCTGTAGCTCTCTAGATGTCCAGTCGAGTGGACTGTCCAGAGAATTAAATCAGGATTTTTTTGTGCTCTGTTTTCTTTCCAGATTTGGGCTGTTGACTTCAATGAGGATTTTGGGTATGAAACACTAAGTTCTGGGTTTTGTGGTAAACATAAAAGTTGTAGCTCTTCTTCTTAGCTTTCCATATTGGGGTTAATCATATTTTTTGGTTGAGTAGAGCTTTCTGAATGTCTGTTTTACTGAACAGTGTCGTATCTCACTCGATTACGGTAATTTATGAATATCTCCCAAAATATTGCTTCGACGCTCATGAAAATTGGTGGAGTGTTTATTATCATGATTATAAGCATCCTTGTGAAGTTTTGTAATTTTTGGGTGCGTCATTTTAAAGTTATTAATCTTCCGTTGAATGTCTTAACTGTGGTGTAAAACTGTAAATGCTAAGTCGGAAGCTCGGATAAATTAAAGTCATATACGAATCATGTTATAGATGATGAGGCACGGTGACAGTGATTTTAGAGATATTGATGTTGTGATAATTTCTTAAGGGAATGTGTATGATTGGAAATGCGCACTAGTAGTCCCGTAGAATCATGATAGAGAATTACCATGTTCGAACACGCTATCGCCCTACTTTTGTTGAAACGTTGTTGAACGTTATGCACAGGCCGGTGATGCCTTGAAATGTTTATGCGCAGGCCGGTGGTGCTTTGAAATGTTTATGCCCAGGCCAGGGATGCCTTGAGATGTTTTGCGAAGCATAATAAGAAGGGACTAAGTTGATGTCCAAGGGCGCTTGATAGCACAAGGTAATTACATGGTATTGCATGGGTGAGTTGATGTTCATGATTGCATATGGTGGGATTACTAGTGGCCGATTTCTCAGTTCTTGGAGCGAACATGAAAGTTGTAGCTATCGGAGAGACCTTTTCAAAATGGGGCGACACGATATTTTCGGAGGAGTGTAGCTTCCCGAAATCCGATTCTCGAGGACTGTACTGTTTGGGTACATCATTCTGAAATTGTGATTTATTAATAAAATGTTAGCGGACAGATCATAGACTTAATACTTTGTGGTTGATGATCGAATGTGCACCTCGATGATGCGATAACAAATTAAAGTATTGTTATAAATGCTTAATCCTTTATGATCGCAAGAAATATAGTTGAACCGATGTTGTGACATTCATTGAAGGTATTTGTCATTAATGCTGATTGTTTATGATTACAATAAATATAGTGGGTATTCTCGTACGGATTTAAGGTGATTTATCATCCGTAATTGAATAAGAAGACGTCGGTAATGATTGTAGTATATCGGAGGGATCACGTGCAAGATCCTTGGAATCATGTGTGAGATTATGACAAATGCACAAGCAGTCCTGTGCGGGGTTGAGGATATGAGTCCCCTAAACGAGTAGGCATCATACTTAAATGTGATATAACAAGTAATACGACTGATAAACATGCAAGGTAAGTAGTGAAATCCCAGGGTGGATGCTGAGGTCAGATTATGTAGTCCTTGTAGTGGGCAATACAGGTAACAGGGAATTACATGTGCGTGTATGGGACACATGGTAGAATGGAGATAACTTGTAGACCATTAGGTGGGAATGAGAGTTAGTTGGTGTACCTGATTTGGATGAAGAGGTTGAGGTCACCAAAAAGGAGTTTAGGTGATGAGAATGCTTGGTGAGCTAAGGGTAAGACTGTGCTCGGGATTGACGAAAGATTGTCTTTTCCCTTAGAGGGTCATAAAGCACTTAGGTTTGATTCAAGTGAAATGATAAGAGGGTATTCTTGTGGGTAGTAACTAATAATACTAAGTGTCTTGAGAAAGGGAGCCTTGGGCTTTCATCCCACTTTAGCTCCTAGTTTCGTAGTGAGCCCCTCACAGGGTAACCCTCGGGAAGTCCAAGATTAACCATAAGCTGTAAGAGTAAGATGTTATACAAGAATAATTTAATAACACGCTCACCCACACCCCGTGGTTACGGGAGTTTAGTTGGTTTGGTGCTCCGAGCAGTAGGCTCGGTGGTTGTAAGAGCGGATTGATAAGTCAGGTGAGCTTGCGACACAGTAGTGTTTGTCGGTACGGACGGGTTGGTCCGGCGAGCCGGTGGCTCGGAAGGTTACTAATGACGGGCAGGTCAGCCCGGGGAGCTTATGGCTCAGAGATAGATAGTAGGACATGTTGCATGTGCACGAAGGTGGTGGGTCTTCGGTATTGGACGGTCGTTCACACCGACGTCAATACGTTGACTCGGCAAGTGTGGTATTTACACTTAGCCTTGAAAGTCTGGTGGCCCAGCCAGTAAGAGTACGCAGACGCTCCGCGGTTTTGCGTTGAGGCGTACGATAGGTCTAGGTGAGGTAGTGTGAATACCAACCTAGGGGTGGGCGAGGCCCAACCCACCGCTTCCGTTTGCCACTACGGGAGTATCCTGGGAGTCTTGCTAGCTCCAAAAAGGGGGAACTAAAGGTCTATGCGCATAGAGTCGTAGTGAGTGAGTTGCACTTGTATGAGCATAGCATAACAACATACCTTGCATGTCATGGCATAATCATTGCATTACAACCCCTACCCCTATCGTATAAATTGGTATGGGACTTTTTATACGATAGGCCCTGCTAAACGACCCCTTGGTCTATAGGTTTGTATGGGCATTCCTATAAATCAATGGTTACTTTTAAATTACTTTACCTGCCATTATATTTACTGCTTTTTACATGCTCTTTGCTATGCTTCACTTACAGCTTCATTTATATATTTACAACCATTCCTGTCACCTGCTTTGTATATTATTGTGTATATTGCAGCTTTTCTTCCTTTCCTTCCGCCCGGTGCCTTGGAGTCGCCGGGGGAGCGGATGGGAAGCCACTTAGTCTTTATGACTAACGGTTGCTACGTCCTTCTTTTTAGGAGCACTTTCAGTGGTGTAGCAGCGTTCAACACCGGAGGCCAGCCAGGTCAGGGGTGCAGGGCTGGGGTTTATGGTACCTTAGCTGCCGTCAGTGTCAGAGGCGGGTGAGTGTTTTGAGATGTAGCTCTTGGGGCATTTAGCTGGGTACTCTGATGATTTGCAGGAGCCTGTGTAGCTTTCTGTCTTTCTTGTACTTTGATTTGGACATTTTTACTTATTGTGAATCTTTGGATTTTAATGCTTTCTTTCATTGATGGGTTGACGCTGTTCAGTTGGTTTGCCGGCAGGATAGGCGTCTTGTGGGGGAGGCTAGCTCGTGCGCTGACGCTTCCGCAAGGCGGCTATTCTGGGCATAAGATCTCCCTCGACCGTGTTTTGTGTTCCGGGAGGGGGATCTTACACTGAGAGTGATAAATAATCCTCAGAATTGAAAATATCTCGCGACACTTTCTTTGCAGCGGTCATATCTGGCGATCTTCATTATACCAGGCTATTTAAAAATATCATTCACTGGACAATATTCGATCTCGTTTCTTTCTGATCGCGCATAGAATAGGAATGATTTCTGAATATTCTCGAACGCCTTAGACTTCTTCCCTTAGAACTTTTCTTGGAGTGAGAATCCATTGAAGAAATGGAGAACACAACCGGCAATTTCAAACATCCAAGTCCTGGAGGAAATTAAGTCGGCGGTCTCAACATATTTGAGATCGCTGAGAAGAATACCACTGAAGAAAATGAGAACACAACCGGCAATCTCAAACATCCAAGTCCTGGAGGAAATTAAGCCGTCGGTCTCAACATATTTGAGATCGCTGAAAAGAATACCATTGAAGAAAAGGAGAGCACAACCGACAATCTCAAACATCCAAGTCCTGGAGGAAATTAAGTCGGCGGTCTCAACATATTTGAGATCGCTGAGAAGAATACCACTAAAGAAAAGGAGAACACAACCGGCAATCTCAAACATCCAAGTCCTGGAGGAAATTAAGTCGGCGGTCTCAACATATTTGAGATCGCTGAAAAGAATATCACTGAAGAAAAGGAGAGCACAACCGGCAATCTCAAACATCCAAGTCCTGGAGGAAATTAAGCAGGCGGTCTCAACATATTTGAGATCGCTGAGAAGAATACCACTGAAGAAAAGGAGAACACAACCGGCAATCTCAAACATCCAAGTCCTGGAGGAAATTAAGCCGGCGGTCTCAACATATTTGAGATCGCTGAAAAGAATACCACTGAAGAAAAGGAGAGCACAACCGGCAATCTCAAACATCCAAGTCCTGGAGGAAATTAAGCCGGCGGTCTCAAATAACTCAGGTCTCTTTCCATAAGGGAGAAAATAGGAGTCTGCGGTCTCAATAAATTCTGACCGCCCGATCTCAAGGGCAGGTGCGGTCATGCCTCGAGGGCTACACCGGCATTGCTTTCCTCAAGAGAAAGAGTTCAAAAATGATCTCAAGGGCAGGTGCGGTCATGCCTCGAGGGCTACACCGACATTGCTTTCCTCAAGAGAAAGAGTTCAAAAATGATCTCAAGGGCAGGTGCGTTCATGCCTCGAGGGCTACACCGGCATTGCTTTCCTCAAGAGATCATTTAAATCTATTTCAAACTTGCCACTTTTGCTAACCACGCTCCAATGAGTATTCGAAAGTTATAGAACAAAAATGATCCATAGGGCAGGAGCGGTTATGCCGCGGAGGCTATACCGACATTACTTTCCCTGTAAGATCACTCAGTCTGTAACAGTGTCCTAAAAAGCATGACAGAGATGAACATTCACCTGAACTCCCTTGATCTAGAGGTGTGTCAGATGTCAGCAAGGACCAGGTATCCTAAACGTCCACCGCACGAGCTTGGCGAGCTACTGCTACACAGATGCGAAATCTCCCCAACATCTGTGGTCCTGGCAGATTTACATCTCATGCTTCAAGTCGAGGGGGAAAGAAGTAGGATCCGTCGATGTCTCTTTTGGCAGGATTCTAGCCTTTAATACCAATTTATTTTTATTTTTTTATATCTCCCCTTATCATATTTATATCAAAAAACGTTAGAATCATATCATCACAATGTTCAAGAAGAGAAAAGGTAAGAAAAGGAAAAAGAAATAGCCATAAGCATTTAAGAGAAAAAACGCTTGAGGTCATCACCGCTCCAAGTGTGAGGCAACTCCTCTCCTTCATACGTCTGGAGACGATAAGCACCATTTTTGAGTACTTCTTTAACTATGAATGGTCCTGCCCAATTTGGGTTAAGCTTCCTTAACGAACCAGATCTTGCTGCTATATCGACCTTTTTTAGGACCAGATCTCCGATTGTGAATTCTTTGATTCTGACGTTATTATCAAATCGTCTTGACATCCTTCTCTTAACTTCTTCCTGCCTAATCGTCGCCGTATCTCTCAGCTCTTCAATGAGATCGAGGCTACACTTTAGATCTTCATCATTTCCTTCCATCCAATCATCCTGGTTTTGTTGAGCCAATAACACCCTTGGACTTTTTACTTCAAACTCGACAGGAATAAGAGATTTTGAACCATGTGACAACTTAAAAGGAGTCTCTCCCGTAGCTAAGGTGGGAGTCGTTCTTAAGGCCCATAGTACTGATGGTAACTGCTCCGCCCAATTTCCCCGAAGATTTTCTACCTTTTTCTTCAAGAGATTTATTATGAGCTTATTGGCAGCTTCTACTTGCCCATTACTTCTAGGATGATGTATAGAAGCAAAACGTAATTCAGTGCCGATCTGTCCACAGAAACTTACAAGCTGAGGATTGTTGAATTGAGAGCCATTATCCGTGATAATTGCCATCGGGATCCCATGCCTGCAGACTATTTCTCCCCAGATAAATTTTTTCACAACTTGAGTAGTAATTTTAGCCAATGCTTTTGCCTCAATCCATTTGCTGAAGTAGTCAATCATGACTATAATATATCGGCGTTGCCCACTTGCCATAGGAAAATGCCCAACAAAATCCATTCCCCATACTGCAAATGGCCATGGGGTTGCTATAGATTTAAGCTGTTGGGCAGGTTGATTCTGAAGAGGAGCAAACTTTTGGCACTGGACACATTTCTTAGCAAATTTCTTTGCATCCTTCCTCATTTGAGGCCAGAAATATCCTTGCCTTAGGATTCTTTTCTCCAATGTACGAGCTCCAGAGTGGCTTCCACATTCTCCTGAATGAACTTCCTGAAGAACAATTGGGATCTCTTCTTCCGAGACACATCGAGCCAAAGGTGACAAAAAAGTCTTCCGGTAAAGGATTCCTGCAACAAAGATGATAATGAGCTGCCTTCAGTCTAAATTTCTTTCCGTTCTTTACCGTGGAGTGGAGCTTTCCGGTTGAAAGATAAAGGATAAATGGATCCATCCAAGATGGATGCTGATCTATTTCCATAACTTCTCCTTCCTCGATTGTCGGGCGGAATAGCTCCGAGGAGGTTCCTCCCGAGAGAAGACCAAATTTTGCTAGCTCATCCGCTTCTGCGTTCTCTTCTCTTGGAATATGTTTGATAGAGAAACTTTTGAACTTTCCGATCTCTCCCTTCACCAAGGCTAGATATTGCTTCAATGTTTGATCCCTGGTTTCAAAGGTTCAGTTAACCTGAGATGTCATCACTAGAGAGTCCGTTTTAACTTGAACATCCTCGATTCCCAATTCCCTAGCGAATCGAAGACCAGCTAGCAAAGCTTCATACTCTGCTTGATTGTTAGTTGTTGGGAAATAGAACTTCAAAGCTTGATCCAATCTGATCCCATTTGGATTGATCAAAACCACTCTAGCCCCAGATGAATTCCTGCCCAAAGCACCATCAACAAAAATTGTCCAAGCTAGAGGCGTTCCGACTTCCTTCTTTAATGAAAGCTCACTTGCATCAACCATGAAATCTGCTAAAACTTGAGCTTTGATTGCCACCCTTGGAACGTAGGAGATATCAAACTCACTGAGCTCTATTGCCCACTTAGCCAACCTTCCTGAATGCTCTGGCTTCTCTAAGACATTCTTTAATGGAAGATCAGTGACCACTTGGATCGAATGAGCTTGAAAATAGGGCCTTAATCTCCTAGCTGAAGTTACAAGCATTAGGGCCAGCTTTTCAAGAATCGAGTAACGTGTCTCTGCATCTTTCAGAATTTTGCTCACATAATAAACTGGAAATTGTTTCTTATTCTCCTCTCGCACCAAAACTGAACTTATAGCATCAGAGCCAACTCCTAAATAAAGAAAAAGATCCTCTCCCCCCTTGGGCTTTGGAGCAAAGGAGTTGATGTCAATTGCTTTTTAAGCTCATTAAAAGCATCATCACACTCTTTTGTCCACTCAAACTTAGCCCCTCCGCGGAGGTTCTTGAAGAAAGGAGCACTTTTATCTCCGGATCGAGAGATAAAGCAACTCAGACCCGCCATTCTTCCTCCTAGTTGCTGAACTTCCTTAGGAGACCTGGGGGGTGGCATTTCAAGAATTGCTTTTACTTTGTCAGAGTTGGGCTCTAACCCTTCTGGAGTAAGGAGATGACCAAGAAATTTTCCTTTACTTGCCCTGAAAACACACTTTAACGGGTTCAACCTCATGTTAAAAGTTCAGAGAGTTGCAAAAGTCTCCGAGAGGTCACTAAGATGAGAATAGAATGATTTGCTTTTTATTAGGAGGTCATCAATGTAGACTTCTAGATTTCTTCCCTTTTGACCTTTAAAGACTGTATCCATCATTTTTTGATATGTTGCTCCAACAATTTTTAGCCCGAAAGGCATCACGAGATAACAGAAGCAACCGTCATTCGTGATAAACGAAGTATGAGCAATATCGGGTTTAAGCATTCTGATTTGATGATAGCCTGAAAATGCATCTAAGAAACTTATGAAAGAATAGCCTACCGCAGAATCTACTAAAGAATCTATCCGAGGCAAGGGGTAGCAAACTTTAGTGCAAGCTTTATTGAGTTTCGTGAAATCGACACACATCCTCCATTTTCCCCCAGACTTCTTGACCATTACAACATTTGATACCCATTCAGGGTATTGAATTTCTTGAACAAACTTAGCCTTCAGCAACTTTTCCACTTCTTCTCGGATGGGCTGGGCAAGAGTCGTTGCAACAGCTCTCTTTTTCTGCTTGACAGGGATGGAGTTGGGATCAATATTGAGATGGTGGCAAGCGACATCTGGATCAACTCCTGGCATGTCGTCCGCTGACCAAGCGAAGACATCCAGATTTCTCAGAAGGCAAGTGATTAGGCTACTCTTGTCAGCTTCAGACAATTCAGCGTTTATGGAGAGGCTCTTACTCTCATCTCCATTGCCGACGGGCACGACTTGAGTCGCTTGGGCAGGTTCCAAACGAACTCCATCTCTTGCATCTTCTTCTTCAGCTTCTTCAGCAATTCTGATCGGTTCGGGAATTTGGGCCGAGATAGCCATTGTAGCTTCCTGGGGAGAAGAAGACATGATCACATTGACAGTTTTTACATAGCACTCCCTGGCTTTCCTCCGATCACTCCTGATCCAATGTTGCTTGCCATTTAGGGCAAATTTTACTGCTTGGTGGTATGTCGAAACCACCGCCTGATACCCATTCAAAATAGGTCTCCCAAAAATTGCGTTGTAGCTGCTAGGAGCATCAACGACTATGAATTTGACAAGCCTTACTATTCCTCCCAGAATTACAGAGAGAGTGACGAGTCCTTCTACCTCCTTCTTTTCCCCTGAAAAACCATAAAGAGGTCCCTAAGTAGAGAGAAGGGGCTTACCTGTCTTCAAGGCATCGAAGGCCGGCTTGAAGAGCACGTTCACCGAACTCCCAGTATCAACCAGGATTTTCTCCACCGTGTAATTTGCTATTACTGCTTTGATGACGACTGCGTCGTCAAAAGGATTTGAGGTCGAAGAAAGATCTTCCTCCCCGAAGGTGACTATTCCTCCAACCGGGGCTGAGGAGGTAGTAGCAACCTCCGAACGGCAGACCCTTTTCAGGCTGGTCTTCCTTGAAGACTCTGGTCCTGCTCCACCGTGAATACAGAAGAAATTTCCTAGAGCACCTTCATCGTTAGCATCCTCGCATTCACCGGGGAATCCGATGTTGCCAAGATGGCCAACATCATCAACCTCCTCGCACTCCCAGCGGATCTCTGCTACTTCCTTGGCCTTGGAAGTTGAAGCTTTGGAGGGATCATTCTCTTGAAGAAGATCCTGGAGCTTTCCCTCTTTTAGGAGCTTCTCTACTACCACTCGGAGGGCTCTGCAGTTTTCTGTCAGATGACCTCTTTCCCTGTGATATTCACAGTAAAGAGTTGGATTACGGGAATTTGGGTCGAAGCTGAGGGGAGCCGGCCTTTTGAAAAAAGGCTGCTTCTGCAGGACTTGAACTACTTCTTTCATGGAGACACCAAGGTCTGTAAAAGACTCTTGGGAATCATTATAGGATGGCTGGAAAGTCGGGAGAGGGGGTTGAACATATTGAATCTGATGGACAGGAGTGGCTTGCGGAGCTGGAGCAGTTGGGATTGGCAATGGACCTTTGTGTTGAAAGGGTTGATTCCCTTGATTGGCACGGTGATTGCGGAAGTTTCTACCTCTTGGAGCAGGAGGAGGAAACTCTTGACGAGGCTTTGAGGAAGACAGGGCGGGATAGAATCCTGCAGAGCCTTTCTAACTGGCCCTATTGATCAGATTGGTTACATAAGTGGGGTTGTTGATCTCCCCCTCTATATAACGATTGGCAATGCTAATCAACTCCTGATAAGAGTTGGGCTCTTTAGTGGTAACCTTGAACTTGAGAGGGCCTTCCTGCAGGCCACTAATCAAGGCTGCCATATAAAGAGCAGGATCCATATCTCTGATCCCTAGGATCTCTCTCTGGAATCGGTCGACAAAATGAGCAGCAGTCTCATTTTCACCTTGCTTGATCTTGAAGAGGGTCGCAGGACCACTCTTCCTCTTCTTGGCGGTTGCAAACCTCAAGAGGAGCTCATTCCTTAGAACTGCAAAGCTCAGGATGGATTGGGAGGGCAGCTTGTAGAAACACTCCCTAGCAGATCCATCAAAAGAAGTTATCAACAGCTTACATCTGACCCCATCTGAGATGGTTCGAAGGGCAACGACAGATTCAAAACTTGGAGGTGAGACATGGGATCACTCTCTCCCGAAAACACAGGGAGACGAGGCTCCCTGAAGCCGTTTGGAATAGGCTCTCGATGAATTTCATCAGTAAAAGGGGAGGGCTCCCCTATTCCAGATACACCTGGAGGAGCAAGGAAAGGAGCAGGAGGGGCTGGAGGATAGGTAAAATCCTCTTCAAAGTTCAAAGCTTGGGCTGGAGGCCCCTGAGCGGCTGCTCTAAAAGAATTATGACGGGCAGCGAACTCCTCATGCTGAGATCGCTGAGGAACTGCAGGCTGAAAATTCGAGCGATCACAAGGCTGACCGCTTGCCATGCGGTCAGGGGTAGCGACCTGACTAGGAGGAGGAAGGATCTTCTGGGAGATCGCGGACAGAACCTGGTTCATGGCCTCGATCTGCTTGGCGGACTCAAGCTGAGTCCGGGCAACCTCTTGACGCTCGCGAGCGGCCTCCTGCTGAGTCCGCGCGATCTCTTGCTGAGCAGAGGCGACCTTGTGCCGAGCTCGAGCGTCATCCCTGAGAGCTTGCTCGACGCGAAGCTCAAAACGGCGCTCAAGAGACTGCAAGGAATTGTGATCGATTTGGGGGTGGTCGCTGGAAGACCGAGCTGGGCGGCCTCTACGCTTAGGCATCTTGAAAGTCAGAAAATTCGCCTGAACACTCCGAATCTGAAGGTCGCATGTTCGTTCTGTTGGCACCAAAAATGGTACCTCCAAAATTCACACTAAAGGGGGATGGGAGAAAACTGCGGAGTGCAGGTTACTGAAGACCAAATATGCTGAGAAGCAGGAAAAACGATCACAGAAAATTGAGACCGCTTACACAGGTTGTAAGCTGGAGGCTCGAGGAAAAAAGTCCATTTTCAGGTACCCCTACCCCTCTATTTATAGACGAGGGGGCTGCCCAAACGGGCAGATCTGAAAACTACGGGCTGCCCGGGATACAGGAGAGACGGGGCAGAGAAGAAAGGGATGCTAACAACAGAAGGGCAGACCGCCCGGTCTCGCGATCTGACTAGAGCTTGACCGCCTGATACTTAGCAGAAAACTTGATCTTTGGTGACCCGATCTGGGCGGTCTCAAAATCGGGAGACCGCTGGTCAGGAATTGCTGGCTGAACTGGAGGTAGCGATATGGACGGTCTCGCAAATGTGAGACCGCTGGAAAGGTCCATTCTGGTTGAAAAAAGAGGTCGCGGATTTTCCGGGCAAACAACATCTATTCCTCGAAATAGGATAACGGTTAGTTTCTCAATGTAGGAGTACTAGCGAAATACATTGAAAACGGCCACCTAATTCTAATATCATCACAAAAAGGCTTTTGTAGAATCTAAATTTTACAACATCAACTACCCTGCTTGCATTTAAAATCTTCGTCATTCTCACCTCTCCGCCACGAGGATACCTATTTATCCAAACATGTGAAACACTTCACAAGTGTACTGGTTCCCTTTTAAGTGTCATGTAAACTATTATTAGCTAATTCACTTCTTTGCGTTGACAATATACCAAGATCCAACACATCTTTATTGAAGACAGTCAACCACTTCCTCATAGCTGTATATAAATCCACCAATCATCAATTCTCGTCTAGATTTCCTCTCGTTAGCATCTCATCAAATATCTATCAAACTCAAAATCACAATTACACTTGCTCATGCATTGATAGAAAAATGATCGAATAGTTTTTTCATAGTTGAAGTAAGGGACTTTTGAAGGCGCTTTCTGTAACACCCCACTTTTTCCAAAACGGGATGGAAGAGAAGTGTCCTGCCATGTGTTGTGGAGTGATCTCGACGAACAGAACATAGTTTCGGCGTGTCGTTGAGTGATCTCGACGAACACAACATAGTTTCGGTGTGTCATCGAGTGATCTTGACGAACACAACATAGTTTCGGCATGTCGTCGAGTGATCTCGACGAACATAACATAGTTTCGGCATGTCATCGAGTGATCTCGACAAACACAACATAGTTTCGGCGTGACGTCGAGTGATCTTGACGAACACAGGATAGTTTCAGCGTGTCATTGACTGATCTCGACGAACACAGCATAGTTTCGGCGTGCCGTCGAGTGATCTCAACGACACAGCACAGGTTTGGCATGTTGTCGAGTGATCTCGATGAACACATCACATCTCGACGAATTAGACAGAAGAACTGCATTTTCCCTGTTTTAAAAATGACGGAAGTAGACCATCCATATCCTCGTTGCAGCAGTCCCGATCCACGTGAAAAGTTGATCTGAAGGCTGGCATGTGTTCGAATCCCTTAAAGGATAACATAGAATGATCTTTAGGATCATTATTACTTTTACTTTCTCTCTCCAAGCTTGAAAAAGGGGAAAGACAAGGAGGAGGAAGACGACTCTTTCTGCCATTGATGGAGCTCCGAAGATCCGAATCACGAGCAATTTTTAGATCCAAGGAGAGCAGCCCGATGCGGTTCTTTGCATCTGATTGAAATCTCGGTTTCATGATGCCAAAGAGAGCGACAAGGGTAACAATCCTTCCTCCCAGTCTTAGGACGTGTTTTGGTCCATTCATATCTTTTCCATGCTTACATGAGGTTCTCTCTTTCACTAATTAGTGAAGTATAGGACTTCCTATAGTTCTTCGGAACTCCGGGTAGATTGTGTCCCTGCCCGATATTTATTGCATGTAGAAATCTGGTAGTCATATAGATTTAGGCATTTGGTGTGAATCTTACCCGTGGGCGTTATCCCGGATCGGTGATGCTTGATTATGACGTGCATTTAGGTTAACCTTAGAATGCGTGACGGAGAATGACTACGTGAAATATGTTATCATATTGCGGGACTTGAGTTTTAGGTGTCTTTTCGAGAGCCTAACGGAAGCCCCATGCTTGGGTTGTGGTTGAATACAAATATTCAACATGAATTTTGAGGTGGAGTGGTCGTGTACCTCCTTCATTGGTTATATTTACGAAGCCTATGTCCTCTTGGAAGGATTAGGTGTGTAGCTTACCTATTGTGTAGCACTTGTATGTTTAGAACCCCTATGGGTCGAGGCGAAGCCATGCCCGCATCGTGCAATAGATCATGACGACTACATCATTGGCAAAGCTGAACCCAACCCATTTCATGCAGATCGGTGAGAGGTCCCAACCTCTTGTACGTCATGCGATTATGGGAGAGGTCATGGAAGGTGTTCACCTAGACTGACCAAAACCTCATCTCCCACCTATGGTTGTATAACTTAGGGTGGTGTAGGTACTTGTGAAAGAGTAGTTTGGAGACATGACTTGCGTGCATGAAATACGTGGCTATGAGTACCCACTGTTGTATTGTTATGAATTGATGTTATGTTAGCCTCACGTGATTTCTTAGGTGGCTGCGGGGCTCCTCTGGGTGAACCCAACTAACATCATATGCATACCTTGGTTCCCTTTTCTTTGATATTCAACCTACAAGATTGATTGTGCTTAAAACCTCACATTGTGTAGAGTAGATGCACATTCTTTATATTTTTACATGTTGCATGTACGACTTGCTTGCAGGTTAGCGGTGCCTCGCCCCTGAGCCGGCTAGGATGGTCGGGGTATGGGATCGTTATGCAGTTTATGGTCAGTTCATAGATGGCCCTTGTTTACCTCTTATTTGTGGATGGTGCAAGTGTAAGACCACTCTTTTTTTGCATTCATTTCTGGGTCTTACCGCCCAAAACTGCCGCCTTGCAGTGACACCTTCACTCGGGAAGGTCCCCACCATAAGTCTCCGATCCTACCGACTGATCATCACACAGCCCAACCATTTAACCATAAAATAAGATAAGTAGTAAGACATAAACCACAGTCCATGTCACAACCCGCATTTTTTCCAAAAATATAATACGTAATATCAGAGCAAGGGAAAAATACGCGTCGTGCCACACCTGCAGGAGACGACTACAGACACTCAGGCAAACACTCTTTACGATAATTTTATAAAAGACATATGTGATTGGATTAAAAGAGAAATTTTCATTTGTAGCATAGGACCGCGTCCCTCGGTCTGGTGGATCATCTAGTCCACAAGTAGAAAACTATACATACGCAGCGGAAAATAGGTTTGTTTCTTTTAGCCTACATGAGCAAGAAAATAAACATTTCCAGAAATGATATGCACATATCTAAGTTTAGTATAGTAAGAAAGAATTTTTCTACGAATTTCAAAGTATGCGATCTTTATTTAAAAGCATGATATGCAAGAACGACGTTTTTATATCAATAAAGTAACTACTACATCTTAGCGAAAAGGCTTCCCAGAGAGCAAGTAAAGTACTCAAAGTAACAGCAAAGCAAACAGTAAGTAATCTAAACAAAAAGCCATACGGGCGCCAACAGCTGACAAGAACCCGCAGGGAAGAAGGAAAAACAGCTAAAGGAGAGACAACAACTAAGCAACTGCCCCTTACCTAAGAGGGGAAGGGCCTCGACAGGAACACTGAACGACGCCGCTCTAACTCCTGCGGCGGCTAAAAACCTGAACCTGAGACATTCATAAGAAAAGAATGCCTCAGCCCAAGAGGGTGCAAGAAAACCAAGATTAGCAGTAAGAGAAATAAGAGTGCAGAAAGGAAAACTAAGCAGGTAAACATCTATTATCTTACAACAACCCGAGCCAGCTCAAACGAGTGCACTCGGTAAGAAGAAAAAGTCTGCACCAGAAGGTAATAGTCAACACAATCAAAGCCCACCACGTGTCCGCCATTGCGGCTCAGAGGTGATGGTCATATATATAATATCATAATACACATATATAAGCATATATGTTTAAGAACTTGAGACTGATCAGCTCGAGGGAAAAGCGTCCCCCAAAAGAAGGTACTGCGACGGTGGTATCTCCACTAACGCCCGCAGCCCAAAACCGGGTCGTGGTCCTTTATCCACTGCCACCCAAAAACCAAATCCGGGTGGTGGTACTCTATCCACTGCCACCCAAAACTACCCACCGTGCAAGGCTTAAGACAAAGGTTCTAAATAATCAAATTAAGTTTCAATTAAGACACGGGACGTAACCCGAGATACCAGCACCATAACACCCTAAGGATAGGGTCACAAAGAAATAAACACTACTCAACAATTCATTTGAAAACACTTGGTGAGTCCAAACTTGACTCCCAACGAACTTCTCGAAACCGTGCAATGAATTGGGCACGACAAGACACCATAAATGATCACTTTTCTGTAAGAATGAAAGTTTCAATAATTGGAACGGGTGAAGAGCTTGAAACCCAAAATGCAGCCACACAACTATCCACATTAGCAATAAATGATTTCGTTGTGTCATCGAGAACTAGCAAAAGAAATTCTCAGGGAGTTTAGCATCTAATTCCCCGTACCCGTCGGCAATTAGGAAACAAAATTCCAGGGAATTTAACCAGCTAGACCATCAGAACATAGCCAACAAAAGAACAATGCAGGATTTGGAGATTTACCGAGCAAGACCACTTATGCTTAACTAAACAGATAAGTCCAAGATTTAACCAATAACATAAAGACCAAGGAGAAACCCCGCATAAAACTAAGAGCTGACAGGCTCAAACTCTCCCAATAGAACGAAATCTCTAGAACTTTGCATAAACCTAAGTAAATACCTAGCCCTCAAACTTAAACCCAGAAAATTTACGAATCGGTAATTTACTTAAGTTTATACCAAGAAAATTTCATAGCGTATAGGCGCAGAGGTTTATATATCAAGTGTTTATTATCATAAACCATGAGAATTTACAAAGAACTTCCAACATAATCAACATAACAGCAGCCCCCTTATTAGACAAAGGCAAGAGCAGCCCCCAAACAAACTAACAGCCTTAATAAAAGGATTTCCCCCAACCTTAACATACAAAGGCAGCCCCCAATAACAAGAAGAAATATATATATATATATATATATATATATATATATATATATATATATATATTGCAGCCCCAAATTAACAATGATGAGAACCGGCCCCCATTTAATAAAGATAAGAAGCAGCCCCCACATTACTAATTAACAAGTATAAGGAAACAGCCCCCACATTTCAAGGTATTGCAAAGGCAGCCCCCAACAATAAGGTATGAAAACAATCCCAATTAACAGGTATTATAAGAGCAGCCCCCCAACATGATAGCATGAAAACAGCCCCAAATAATTGGTATTATAAGAGCAGCCCCCCAACATGATAGCATGAAAACAGCCCCAATTAATAGGTATTATAAGAGCAGCCCCCCAACATGATAGTATGAAAACAGCCCCCAGATAATAGGTATTATAAGAGCAGCCCCCCAACATGATAGCATGAAAACAGCCCCAAATAATAGGTATTATAAGAGCAGCCCCCCAACATGATAGCATGAAAACAGCCCCAAATAATAGGTATTATAAGAGCAGCCCCCAACATGATAGTATGAAAACAGCCCCAATTAATAGGTATTATAAGAGCAGCCCCCCAAAATGATAGCATGAAAACAGCCCCAAGATAATAGGTATTATAAGAGCAGCCCCCCAACATGATAGCATGAAAACAGCCCCCAAATTGGGAAAACCTAGGGTAAAGGCAGCAGCCCCAAACCAAACGGCAGCCCACTCCCCAATCAAAGGTATGAGATCAACATCAGCTTCCAAAATAAACAAACCAGAATTTCTGTTATAACGGGAATTAGAAGGCCGAACCCCATGGATCCCAAAATCTTTCCAACAACCAAGAAAGAAAAAACGAAATTTGCTGCGCATAAGAAATCCAGGAGAAGCAATGCCAATAAATAAGAGATCCAGTCAAGAGAGGAGGAGGGAGGGAGAAAGGGTTTTCTTGCCTCAACAAATCAGAAGATCCCGCCTCCTCTGACGAAGAACTCACCGAGCCCGCCAGATCCCGCACCGGCGAGAGCTCCGACCACCTCCAACGGCCAAACTCCCGACCACCGGCGCCTCCGACGAAGCCCTCGCCCGCGACTTCGGCACCCCCGGCAGAAAATGGAATCGGGAAAGAGGAGGAGGAATTATCGGGGAAAGGGGAGAGGGGGGGAGTAATGGCTGCCGGCTAAAAAAAAACCTAATAATGAAAGTACTTATAATAATAATAATAATAATAATAATAATAATAAAATTTTTATATATAATTTATACACATACATAAGATATGATTGTACACATGTATCCACCTTACCTAAATACATGCCTAATGAAGCCCAATTTTTTATACATATATACATGTACATATTGTGCTTATGATTGTATAATCTTCATTTAATCTTTGTATCTTAATCATTAATGTATTTGTGTACATACATATATCCTTATGTTATCCCCTATAAAATTTCAAGCACGCAAACACACAAAAATAACTTATTCGCATACATTTATAGTGGCACGCTAATAAGTAAATACTTAAATAAGCCTATAATTCTATACGTATACATATAGATGATATATATATACACAATTATGTACTGATCACCGCATTTACTTCCCCAACTAGAAATAACATACCGGACGACGACAACGATCACGCAACGGTAACGCCCCTACGCACCGACGCCCTGAATAAAAATCTCGCTTTAGAATAATTATTATTAATTCCATATATTTTAAATAAAAATAATTATAAGAAAAAACCCGGGGCGTTACAGCCACCCCTCCTAACAAAAGTTTCGACCCGAAACTTAGACCAAGACTCAGAACACGACGAATAAAAGAGCAAAGGGAGAGGTAAGCTCACAATCGCAAGCTAGGAACGCTAACCGAAAAGGGTTAGGAAAGCAGATGCGGATAAGTTTACCCAAAAAAGAAAGGACGATACCAAGAGCTCGAAATGTCCAAACTGAGGACAGAAACGGATCGCGGAACGACTGACAAGCGGATCCCCACTAATAGAAGCCTACACGAAGATCGGCCTTCGAAAATACCGAACTACTTTCTTTTCCACGAACAAGACGAGAGCACTCCAGGGCGAGGATCTAGGCTAGAATAAGCCACACTGCAACCACTCATCTATCTGAGTGCACAACTCTAGCAACACACGCGGGGCCAAAGTGTATGGTGCCTTAGCAATAGGACACGTACCCGGCTCAAGTTCAGAAACAAACTCCTCAACTCTCACGGTAGAAAACCAGGGAGACAACGGCGAAGACATCAGCGAAATCTCGCACCACAGGGAAGATCTTCGATACACAACAAACCGAAAACGGTTTCTAGCGTAGAAACAAGGTAAGCAACGCCATTGAAACTGAAGGCTCCTGGCACACGCCGCGGAAATAATCGGGAAAACATAGCGCGGAACAAACACGCTCGAGGGTTGACCGAAGTCGAGCTTAAAGACCAAACAATTTACCATGCGTTGGGATACAACATCAAACCTAGACAACCAGCCCAAGCCCCAAGTCACAACGAAAACTCTAGGTCTAGCACCTTTAGATTGGCAAAAGCTAAGAAATCACAGAAACAACAGAAGGGAAACTTAACACTAAGGGGGACACTAACCCGATTAAGGGTCAGACCACGACGCTCTACTAAAGACCTAGCCATGCACAAGCGGGAAGCCGAGAATCGAGAAGGAACGTGCGCCTAAAGGTTATATACCTTAAACTCTCCTATAAGGTTGGATACGCAACTAAACGAGTGAACACAACTAGAACCAAAGCTGAAAGTTAAGAATTTGATTAGGATCTAACCTGGAATTACCGCGGGGGAAATCTGCTCTCCTTCCTTTGCTACTACACTTATCTCGGCCCCTCCTTGATCTAACTGCCGCTGCTGAGGCGGTGGCGGTACCAGAGCCGTAGGAGCAAGCTGCTGGCCAGCCAACAGGAACTGCGAACACCGGGACTTCACATGTCCTTTCTGTCCGCACTGATAATAAACCTTACCCTTTGACCAGCAACGACTGTCGTCGTGCCCTCTCTGTTTGCATGAAGTGCAAAACAAATCACTCTTCGGAGCCCCCTGAAGAGCCATCACCTGAAGCTGTTTCTGCGGGCCCAGCCTCTTGAAACACTTCTCGTGTGGATGGCCCACACGGCCGCAAAAACTGCAAACCACCTTGCCCTTCTTGCCTGGAGCAAGGCTGCTTCCATCGTCGGCTTTCCTTTTCTCCCTTCTCAACACTGCCTCCTGACCCATCACAGGGTCCTGCGCCTCAGGCTGTTGCCCAAAGGTAGTCGCCAACAAAATCTGAATCTGAGCCTGCATCTCGGCCACTTGCCTCGACAACACCTCGATACTCTGACGCAACCTCTCGATTACCGCTTCACTGCGCGCACCCAAAGACTCACCCTCTGACTGGGGAGCCGACTCCGATGCACTACGCTCCGGAGTCATCGACTGCAATTACGAACGAACACCTTAATACACCTAACTTAAGACACAACTGCTAGGAACCAGAATTTCCTAACTCGATACAAATCAGAAAAGAGTAGATACTTGCTCTTGTTGTCACCTTGCTCTGGAAATTCATGAAATGATGTTATGCTAAACTTAGGATGATACATCATCATCCTATCAATTTATGTGCATATAAAATAATGCATGAATGCCAAATTTTATTCCAAATCATGTGTACGAGCGTCATCATGTATGTCTTTAGCTTGGCACGTGTGCTAATGCTATGTTATGATGCATATGCAGTGCTATGCAATCTAAAAAAAAGGCCTTAATGCATGTTATGAGCGGCGTACACATGCGATCTTATGCATCCCATACTACATATTATCGCATGCAACGAAAAAGAAAATCTAATGGACACGCATGCGACCTACGTTATGCATCTCATACTACATAACAGTCGTATGTTGTCACCTATGAGGATCCATATACAAACACATATTATGCATCTCATACTACATAATATGCCCCATATACTTCTTATCATGCTATGAGTGTAGTGTTCATGTTTCAGCCAAGACATATTGATGACCCTTTGGTGTGTGTATGCGATGAATGACGATTCTCACCAGGCGGTTAACCGGGAAACCAACTATCACAGCAACCCAGCAAACCTCCCTCTGATACCAACTGTCACAACCCGCATTTTTCCCAAAAATATAATACGTAATATCAGAGCAAGGGAAAAATACGCGTCGTGATGCCACGCCTGCAGGAGACGACTACAGACGCTCAGGCAAACACTCTTTACGATAATTTTATAAAAGACATGTGATTGGATTAAAAGAGAAATTTTCATTTGTAGCATAGGACCGCGTCCCTCGGTCTGGTGGATCATCTAGTCCACAAGTAGAAAACTATACATACGCAGCGGAAAATAGGTTTGATTCTTTTAACCTACATGAGCAAGAAAATAAACATTTCCAGAAATGATATGCACATATCTAGGTTTAGTATAGTAAGAAAGGATTTTTCTATGAATTTCAAAGTATGCGATCTTTATTTAAAAGCATGATATCCAAGAACGACGTTTTTATATCAATAAAGTAACTAGTACATCTTAGCGAAAAGGCTTCCTAGAGAGCAAGTAAAGTACTCAAAGTAACAGCAAAGCAAACAGTAAGTAATCTAAACAAAAAGTCATACGGGCGCCAACAGCTGACACGAACCCGCAGGGAAGAAGGAAAAACAGCTAAAGGAGAGACAACAACTAAGCAACTGCCCCTTACCTAAGAGGGGAAGGGCCTCGATAGGAACACTGAATGACGCCGCTCTAACTCCTGCGGCGGCTAAAAACCTGAACCTGAGACATTTATAAGAAAAGAATGCCTCAGCCCAAGAGGGTGAAAGAAAACCAAGATTAGCAGTAAGAGAAATAAGAGAGTGCAGAAAGGAAAACTAAGCAGGTAAACATCTATAATCTTACAACAACCCGAGCCAGCTAAAACGAGTACACTCGGTAAGAAGAAAAGCCTGCACCAGAAGGTAATAGTCAACACAATCAAAGCCCACCACGTGTCCGCCATTGCGGCTCAGAGGTGATGGTCATACATATAATATCATAATACAAATATATAAGCATATATGTTTAAGAACTTGAGACTGGTCAGCTCGAGGGAAAAGCGTCCCCCAAAAGAAGGCACTGCGACGGTGGTATCTCCACTAACGCCCGCAGCCCAAAACCGGGTCGTGGTCCTTTATTGCCACCCAAAAACCAAATCCGGGTGGTGGTACTCTATCCACTGCCACCCAAAACTACCCACCGTGCAAGGCTTAAGACAAAGGTTCTAAATAATCAAATTAAGTTTCAATTAAGACACGGGACGTAACCCGAGATACCAGCACCATAACACCCTAAGGATAGGGTCACAAAGAAATAAACACTACTCAACGATTCATTTGAAAACACTTGGTGAGTCCAAACTTGACTCCCAACGAACTTCTCGAAACCGTGCAATGAATTGGGCACGACAAGACACCATAAATGATCACTTTTCTGTAAGAATGAAAGTTTCAATAATTGGAACGGGTGAAGAGCTTGAAACCCAAAATGCAACCACACAACTATCCACATTAGCAATAAATGATTTCGTTGTGTCATCGAGAACTAGCAAAAGAAATTCCCAGGGAGTTTAGCATCTAATTCCCCGTACCCGTCGGGAATTAGGAAACAAAATCCCAGGGAATTTAACCGGCTAGACCATCAGAACATAGCCAACAAAAGAACAGTGCAGGATTTGGAGATTTATCGAGCAAGACCACTTATGCTTAACTAAACAGATAAGTCCAAGATTTAACCAATAACATAAAGACCAAGGAGAAACCCCGCATAAAACTAAGAGCTGACAGGCTCAAACTCTCCCAATAGAACGAAATCTCTAGCATATAGCCTAGGAAATTTAACTTTGCATAAACCTAAGTAAATACCTAGCCCTCAAACTTAAACCCAGAAAATTTATGAATCGGTAATTTACTTAAGTTTATACCAAGAAAATTTCATAGCGTATAGGCGCAGAGGTTTATATATCAAGTGTTTATTATCATAAACCATGGGAATTTACAAAGAACTTCCAACATAATCAACATAACAGCAGCCCCCTTATTAGACAAAGGCAAGAGCAGCCCCCAAACAAACTAACAGCCTTAATAAAAGGATTTCCCCCAACCTTAACATACTAAGGCAACCCTCAATAACAAGAAGAAATATATATATATATATATATTGCAGCCCCAAATTAACAATGATGAGAAGCGGCCCCCATTTAATAAAGATAAGAAGCAGCCCCCACATTACTAATTAACAAGTATAAGGATACAGCCCCCACATTTCAAGGTATTGCAAAGGCAGCCCCCAACAATAAGGTATGAAAACAACCCCCAATTAACAGGTATTATAAGAGCAGCCCCCCAACATGATAGCATGAAAACAGCCCCAAATAATAGGTATTATAAGAGCAGCCCCCAACATGATAGCATGAAAACAGCCCCAAATAATAGGTATTATAAGAGCAGCCCCCCAACATGATAGCATGAAAACAGCCCCAAATAATAGGTATTATAAGAGCAGCCCCCCAACATGATAGCATGAAAACAGCCCCAAATAATAGGTATTATAAGAGCAGCCCCCCAACATGATAGTATGAAAACAGCCCCAATTAATAGGTATTATAAGAGCAGCCCCTCAACCTGATAGCATGAAAACAGCCCCAAGATAATAGGTATTATAAGAGCAGCCCCCCAACATGATAGCATGAAAACAGCCCCCAAATTGGGAAAACCTAGGGTAAAGGCAGCAGCCCCAAACCAAACTGCAGCCCACTCCCAAATCAAAGGTATGAGATCAACATCAGCTTCCAAAATAAACAAACCAGAATTTCTGTTATAACGGGAATTAGAAGGCCGAACCCCATGGATCCCAAAATCTTTCCAACAACCAAGAAAGAAAAAACGAAATTTGCTGCGCATAAGAAATCCAGGAGAAGCAATGCCAATAAATAAGAGATCCAGTCAAGAGAGGAGGAGGGAGGGAGAAAGGGTTTTCTTGCCTCAACAAATCAGAAGATCCCGCCTCCTCCGACGAAGAACTCACCGAGCCCGCCAGATCCCGCACCGGCGAGAGCTCCGACCACCTCCAACGGCCAAACTCCCGACCACCGGCGCCTCCGACGAAGCCCTCGCCCGCGACTTCGGCACCCCCGGCAGAAAATGGAATCGGGAAAGAGGAGGAGGAATTATCGGGGAAAGGGGAGAGGGGGGAGTAATGGCTGCCAGCTAAAAAAAAACCTAATAATGAAAGTACTTATAATAATAATAATAATAATAATAATAATAATAAAATTTTTATATATAATTTATACACATACATAAGATATGATTGTACACATGTATCCACCTTACCTAAATACATGCCTAATGAAGCCCAAATTTTTATACATATACGAGTGATAGTGCACGGGGGGCCCTCTGTGCCCCGCGCGACAGTACCCGTCCCGCGGCGGCGTGCTTCGCCCGCCCCCAATTGGCGGCTTATTTTAAATTTTTTTTAATTTATTTTGTAAATAATTTTATTTTTTAAAATTATATCATTTTTTTGCCTTTTTTTTAATATTTTTTTTTCAATTTTGAAATTATTTATATGGTATTTTATTATAATTTTTTGAAAAAAAACTCTACTCAGGTGGTCTGCGAATAGCCAATCAGCGCAAAACTGAAAGGTTATTCGCAGACCACCCGTGAATGAATAGGATCATTTGAATCTTCGTCCGACGGCTTATATTCGTTGGTGGACCGGGTTACACCATAACTTAATATCTTTATATATTAGTATAGATACATGTACATATTATGCTTATGATTGTATAATCTTCATTTAATCTTTGTATCTTAATCATTAATATATTTGTGTACATACATATATCCTTATGCTATCCCCTATAAAATTTCAAGCACGCAAACACACAAAAATAACTTATTCGCATACATTTATAGTGGCACACTAATAAGTAAATACTTAAATAAGCCTATAATTCTATACGTATACATATAGATGATATATATACACAATTACGTACTGATCACTGCATTTACGCCCCCAACTAGAAATAACTTACCGGACGACGACAACGATCACGCAACGGTAACGCACCGACGCCCTGAATAAAAATCTCGCTTTAGAATAATTATTATTAATTCCATATATTTTAAATAAAAATAATTATAAGAAAAACCCGGGGCGTTACAGTCCACAACATATCACATAATATAAAAAGATGTCCAAATGAGATACATAGAAGAAAAAGTGCTAAAATAACATAGTGTTCGAATAGAAAGAAGGCTTATGCCCATTACATTTCCCCCTCTCTCATATGCTTTTCAATTTCCATAGTTAAACAACCTATACACTGATTTTGAAAAGGATGGAAGACTGCAAACGGAAGGCGGTATCTCATTGGTGATCTCCTTGAAGCTGCTGACAATCCAACACCGGGTGTGGCAACTGGTTCAGGTCCCTCCCTCTGGATGTGAGCATGCTTCTCTTAGTGCTCCTATTTGTTATGCCACACCCGACCGTTAGTTAAAAAGACTAAGCAGTTTTCCCCATCCCCTCCCTCGGTGACTCCTAGGCACAGGGCGGGAGGAAGAAGCGGAGGACAAGAAATGGTAATATCAAGCAAGTGACTGTGCTCTCCCTCGCATAATAATATATCAGAACTAAGAATGGAATTGCCAGCAAGTAAAACAAATTCTAACAATTCTACCACAAGAGCTATATATTTAGTACAACAATAAGATTAACCAAATGTGTAATGGATGTAAATCTAGCTATCAATTAAGAAAGATAACCTTAACTTATAAGGAAAGCACAAGCAACCTTATAAGTTAAGGGGTCATTTTGCAAGGCTCATCATATAAGGGAGCCCATACTAGATTATACGATGGCGGTTATGATGTATGTGTATGATGTGTATGAAATACAACAATGCAATGGTTATTTTGAAGGTTCACGCACATGCAACTCACCCACACGACTCTGTACGACAGACCTTTAGTTCCCACTTTTCGAAGGTAGCTAACCTCTCGGGCACCTCCCATCATGGTCAAACGGTGGCAGAGGAGCAGACGTCTCCTCAGCTAGGTGGGTATAGCACACTACCAGACCTAGGCCCTAACGTACGCTATGGCACCAGTCTTGGTACTCATGTACTCCTGCATACTCTTGCTGGACCCGTAGGGACCAGACCTTAAATTTGGCCAAGTGTAGGTTCAATAGAGCATGCGTCCTTTTGGTCGTACAGTAAGACATTCTAGCCCATTAAAACTCCTACCACTCGCTGAGTCATCGTACTTTCGTCGGTGTGTTGACTAGGCTAGTACCGAAGACCCACCATATTTTATGCACAAACACTGATGTTTTACCTGAGTTTAAACTCGCAGGACCGACCCGTCCTTTATAACTACCGAGCCTATGGATCCATGGACAGACTTGTCTGTTCCTCTCTATAAAACACTAGTCACTTCTGTGGTGTTTATGCGAATCATTCATATTCCTAAACCATTTAGTCTTTTCTACTCCTTTTGTTAATCATAGAGGTTTACAATGCATCTTGGACTTCCCGAGGTCTACCCGATGAAGGGCTCACAACGGTACTAGGAGGTATGATGGGATGACACCCCAAACCTCCCTTTCTCAAGATATTTATTATTATTAGTGGCTACACGAATTCCCACAATCTCTCTGATTACTTTAGATCCCTAAGGTGGGTTATAGTTACTTAGGGGAGCGTTGACATTCAATTGAATCTCAACGCTGTCTGATATTTACTGACTAAGTTCTTCTCAGCTCATCCTCACTTTGTCATGATCTAGGACTAATCCTAGAAGCTTAACGTATCATAATATTGTTGGTGGCTCATATCATCTCATTCCTTTTCCTAGACTTAATAATCCAATCCTTAAGCCTTTCTCTATCCGCACTCCATCTTACCTGGGACTAGTTCCAAAATGAACTGGCATACCCACCCTCCTTTGAGGTACATGATAGTTCTAAGATAATTGGATTTGTGAATTATGACTAAAAAATGTCCAGATTGCTAAATGCAGATTTGCTATCCGCAGACCAACATGACTATGAGTGTAATCTAAGGCCCTTATGAGTTGTAAATGGTAACCAAAAGACTCCAAATTTATTCCTGAAACTCTATATGTCATGTAGTGTCATCATGATCAAACTTGAGCATTTTCCATTAAGGGCCCAATTATTTAACCTTCCATAATTAATTGATGACTTCCAATTTCCACATGAGGTATGGGTTTCTGATGGTTGTCTTTGCAACAGCAAAAGCCAAATTAGAAGTAGCGTCTATTTCAAAAATTCTGGTTGGCTTATTAGGCCGCGCTCAGGGCAAGTTCCATTGATAAGCATTCATGACCATTTCCTCAAAAAGCTCTTGAGCGGCCTCCAGGGTCTTTTTATTTAATGTACCCCCGGTAGCCGCATCAATCATTTGCCTAGTTTGGAAATTCAAGCCATTATAAAAGATTTGCACTTGTTGCCAAGTGGGATGTGTGTGGTGAGGGAATCTACGCAAAAGCTCCTTGAAGTAATCCCACGTATCATAGAGAGTGTCCGAGTCGATTTGCATAAATGACGCAATATCTATTCGCAATTTGGCGGTCTTTGCAGGCGGGAAATATTTAGTGAGAAATTTTTCCTCCATATTGGCCCATGTAGTGATGGACTCCCTAGGAAGTGAGCCCAACCACTGCTTGGCCCTAGACCGCAAATAAAAAGGAAAAAGATGTAATCAAATGGCGTCATCGGTGATGCCATTGATTTTAAATGTGTCGCAGATTTCGAGAAAATTAGAAATATGACTGTTTGGATCTTCGTCCGGCAGACCATCGAAGGTCACTGATTGTTGCACCATTTGAATGATGTTGGACTTGATTTCAAAGTTATTGTTTGCCACTGCGGGGTGAACAATACTTGACAGTGTGCCTTCCAGATTCAGCCGCGCATAATAGAACATGGTCCGTTGTGCGGGCTCATTAGGATTGGGCGCGTTAGGATTAGGAAGATTAATATTAGGATCCATATTTACTGTGTTAGTGTCCCCGATCGACTCTTCAAATGAAAATTGAATTTCCTGATTACGAGAACGACGACGCCGTGAAAGGGTTTGCTCGATTTCTGGATCAAAAGGAATATTTGAAGTGCTACCTCGGGTCATACACTATAAAAAAAGAAAAGAAAAGAGAGAATAATAAAACAAAAAAATGTAGAAAGAAATAGGGAAACTTTATTATTATATTTTTTTCTCTTTTAGGCGGATTAAGTTAGTCTTGGACTCGAACGTTATCTTCTGCGTCAAATTGAAGTCGAAGTTGCGTTGACTTCTATGATGGCTTCGAAAAGCTCTTCCTTCTACGTTGAGTCCCTTTCGACGTTGCGTCGACTTACCTTATACTTCGACAGGCTGATTAAGTTACTTGGACTTCTTGTCAGAGTTACGTCGACATCTAGTCGAAGTTGCATCGACTTATATTCGATGCAAGTCATAACTTAACTAACTTTGTGATTATCTTGACCTGGCCTTGACACTCCAAGGGAGTGTGACATCCTAAGACATCTAATGACCAATTTACCCTTCTATACAATGTGGGTAATATAACATAACTGGTGAAATCACTTTAAATAATTTGTTAGATAAATCACAAGTATTTTTTCCAACAGAGTCATAAGCAATTACATTTCTGAATTGCACCAGGACGCAACCCAAGCCGCTCCCTGAGGCGTCGCTATATATTTCATAGCCTTCCGTACCAATTGGCAAGCATAAGATGGTGCCATGGTCAGACGGCTCTTTACCTCTTCAAAAGCTCGCGCGCACTCCGGCGACCAAGTGAACTTCTGATCTTTACTAGTCAGTTTAGTGAGAGGATGTGAAATCCTCTAAAAGTTCTCTATGAAGCGTCTATAATAGTCGGCAAGTCCTAAGAAACTTCAGACTTCCGCCACATTTTTAAACACAGACCACTCTCGGATTGCCACTATTTTCGACAGATCGACTGCAATTACCTCACCACTAACAACAAGACCAAGGAATGCCACTGATGATAGCCAAAACTCGCATTTGGAGAACTTGGCATATAGCTGACTTCTCCTCAACATGCTCAAAACCGCATGCAGATCCTCTACATGATCCTCTTCGGACAGAGAGTATACCAATATGTCGTCAATGAAGATGAACACAAATCGGTCCAAATTCACTCGGAACATTCTATTCATCAAGTCCATAAATACCGATAGTGCATTGGAGAGACCACACGGCTTGACCGTGAACTCGTAGTGCCCAAAGCGGGTACTGAACACCGTCTTTGGAATATTGTATTCCCTTATTCTCAACTTATATTAGCTAGACCTCAAGTCTAACTTAGAATACACCGTCGACCCAACCAGTTGGTCGAACAAGTGATCGATTCTCGAAATCGGATAACTGTTCTTCTCTGTCATCTTATTCAGTTCTCGATAGTCAATGCATAGCCGCAAGCTCCCATCCTTCTTTTTCACAAAGAGGACCGGTGCACTCCAAGGGGATGAACTTGGACATACGTAGCCTTGCTCTAGCAGTTCTTGTAATTGAACTTTTAACTCTGCCAATTCCTTTGGTGCTATCCAGTACGGTGAGTGTGACACAGGTTTGGCACCTGACATCAACTCAATACAGAAATCAATCTCTCACTGTGGGGGAGCCTCAGGGAGTTTGTTAGGAAACACATCAGCATACTCCGCTACTACCAGAACATCACTTAAATTGGGCTTAGGCTCTGAAGCCTCCAACAGAGTGAATAACAACTCTGTGCCTTTCCTCACAGCCTTAACCACTTGGAGAGCAGACATCAACATCTTGCTCTCTCCTCGCATACCAGCAAATGTGGTATCATCTCCGGGTTTCTTTGTCATAGTAATCCCCTTCAGATTGCAATCTATGCATGCTTGCGGCTTCGAGAGCCAGTCCATGCCAAAGATTACATCAAATTCAGCTAGCGGTAGTAAAGACACTTCCAATTCGAAATCTTGACTCCCAATCTGCACCTTTACACAACTCCTCCTATCCACGCTCATTCAAAACCCATTGGGCAACACTACCTCCAATCTATCCTTTACCAAGGTAGACGGTACTCTGATTCGCATCATGAAGTCCTTTGATAGAAAGGAGTGAGATGCTCCAGTATCAAAAAGAGCTCTCGCCGAATAGTTGAAAATTAGGACAAAGCCTAATTGCATACACCAATAAATGTATAGTCGTACACGATGTATAAATCACGTCAAGCTGTAAAAGATAAATTACAATTCATACCTGTGACAACAACGTTCTGCCGGATGGCTTCATGTTGACCAAGCGAGTTGACTCTCGGTTGGGTCAGAGGTTGTTGGCAAGCAGAAGACTCCACAGCTTTGTCTTTCTCTGCATACGTTGAACCCGCCGCACGAGCATAGTCCACTACTCAGTTCTTGCCTTCGGGGAACCAATTCGACACACTTGGGCTTTGTGTCCCACCTTTCCGCAAGTGAAACACATTATGGGACACCGTGTAGTAGTTGCTCCCGATACATTAGAGGGAGCTGGTTCCGCGAACCTAGACTTCCTCTTGTTCTTTCTGAACTCAGGCTTTGATTGATAGGTCGATGCGTGAAACTCTGGCTTATTTGCATTAAGGCCTTTCGCACGCTGCACTCTCTGCATATCCATATCCAAAGATCTGGTAGTTTGTACTAGCACATGAAAGCCAAACATCATCAGGCCTGCTAGAAGCATCCTCAACTCATCTCGAAGACATTTGTAGAACTTATTTATCTTTGTCTCCTCATCCTCAACCAAGGATCCCGCATAGCGACCCAGTCTGGTGAACTCATGCAAGTAGTCGTCTACCGAGCGATCACCTTGAGTTAACCATAAAAACTAGTTTTGCAACATAATGCGTTGGGCAGAGGGGATAAACCTCTGGAGGAACAGTTCTGAGAATTCTGCCATCGAGATATCAGTAATCTCTCTACCACCGAGCATGTGCACTTCTATTTCTTCCCACCAAAGCACTGCCTCTCCGTCCAGAAGGAAAGTGGTTAAGGTGACCATCATAGCTTCTTTAGTTGTTGTCCTCTTTAAGGTTCTCTTTACCATTGACAGCCAATCCTTTATCTCTGTTGGGGATTCGGTCCCCGAGAAGGTTGGAGGATGGAAGCTTAGAAAGTGCTTCAGTTGTTGGTCACGGGCTCGTCCCACAGCTACAGGCTCGACTCTATGTTCCACTCTGGGCTCCACTACAGGTTCCGCTCTTGACTCCACTACAGCAACACGCACCGGGGCCACATAAGGACTAAGAGTAGTATGTTGTGCAAGCCGCCCAGACTGAGTATTGATCATCGTGAAGACTGCTTCAATGACTATTCTAATCATCTCAGCAGAAGGAGTGGTCGCTGGCACCATAGCAGACACATTACTTTCAGAAGTGTTATGGGGTTGAGACTGCCCCGCACCACTCCTATTCACCTATAATAGTGTAACACACAATTTAGTGACTGCAAACATAGCAAAATAACAATCATGGAATGTTCAGAATTCGCAAACAAGCATATTTTTCATTCCTAAGTTGACATTCTTATTAGTTTTATTGTTCTTTGGTGAACGCACATCACGTGCACTCCACCCCTTAAAAGGAATTCGGCCTCGAATTTGATAAACTATGGATAGATTCCTTAAGTTTGATACCAAATTGTAACACTCTGCTAGCACAAACAATATAACACAGGTCTGGCCGGGACCCTATGTAATATTGAACACATTAGCTAGACGTTAATAATATGATAAATAGAATAGAACTACACAAGAGTAATTAAGCACAAGTGGAAGCTTTCAATAATCATTTAAATCAGAATGTCCACCTACTCAGGAATGTCACATTAACGTTATGGCCTTAAGACCGTACATTCAATAATGTAATTAAGTTAAAACATACATCGGCATGCAGGCCCGCAATACAAGGAAAGAAGTAAAAGGAGACTGACCTTCAAGGGCCAACTCAACAATGGGCTTCAGCCCGCTACTTCCCGCTCGGCTCACCAGCACCTGCACCATCCACAAATAAGAGGTAAACGAGTGTCAGCTATGAGTTGACCACAAACCGCGTAATGATCCCACCCCAACCATCCTAGCTGGCTCAGGGGCGGGGCACTGCTAAACTGAAAGCAAGACGTACATGCAACATGTAAAGAAAGTGCATCTACTCTACACAGGGTGAAGTTTCAAGCACAATCAATCTTCTAGGTTAAGTATCAACAAAAGCGGAACCTAGGTATGCAAATGATGTTAGTTGGGTACACCCAGAGGATCCCCACAACCACCTAAGCAACCTCATTAGGCTAACATAACATCAATTCATCGCAACACTAATGTGGGTTCTCACGACCACACATTTCATGCACATAAGGCATGCTTCCAATGTACTCCTTCACGAGCACCAACACCACCCTAAGTTATGCAAACTTAGTTGGTAAAAGAGCTTTTGGCCGGTATAGGTGAACTCCTTCCATGACCTTGTTGAATTTGTTGAAGTGAAGTGGAAGGTGACCGGGCGGTCTGAATTTGGGTGACCGCAGAGACGACACGGTCTATGTTAGTGATCTGCCGGTCTGGCTCTGCCGGTCTGTTCTGGAGGTCTGCTGGTTTTCCGATCTGTTACTGTTTGTTCTGGTCTCTTCCCGGGTTGTTCTGCTTGGTTGGTCTATCTTCCTTGTAGAAGACCGGGCGGTCTGTTTTATGTTACCGCGTTGACCGTGCGACTTGTGTTGGGCGATTTGGCGACTTGTTTGAAGTCAGCTAGATGGTTCTTGGTTTGCTCTTGACGATCTAAGGGAGGAGTACACTTGTGTCTGCGCGGCTTGTGCACGGTCTCGTGTTCGCGTGGCTTGTGCGCGATCTGCCTGCTGATTTGTGGTCTTGGACGGAAGGTTGTCCAAGTGGTCTGATCGCGCGGCCTGCTTTGTGAGACAGCTCGCGATCTGACGGGTGGTGATTGTATCTCTCTTGTGTAGTGACGACATCCATCTACCCGCCTATAAATAGGGGTGCATGGCCCATCATTCATAACGAGAACTGTAAGAACTAGAGCCTGGGTTAATTCATGCGGTCTCAACTTTGAGGTCGGGCGGTCTCCGAAGCGAGTTAACTGTTTGTTGTGTTCACAGGTTTGCGGTCAGCAGGTTGCGGTCTCCTTCCTTGGTGATTTCCAGCGGCTTGAATAAATAGTTCGGCAGCTGTCTGTCTGCGAACTTTTTTATGATGTTCTTGTGCTATTCGCATCGAGCTCAGCGATCAGGAGACCTTCAGCGGTTAGGCAATCTGAGTTGCGGTCTGGCGACAGCTGTTCTTCGTTCAATTCAATAAGCTCCAGTTTGTGCGGTCTGAGGTGGTGGTCTTGCAGTGCAGGCGGTCTGTCTGTTGTCTATTCGCGCGGTCTCAGGTCAAGCCGGGCGATCTCTGGAGTCGAGCGGTCTGTGCGGTCTCTGCTTGTCAAGCCGCCAGCTTTTCTTTTGGTGTTTTGTTCTTCTCTCCTTCATGATTCTTATGAATCATGTCTCGCCATGTATACCTCGCACTGTAAATGAAGTTTGTGATTCAATAAAGTCTTTTGTGTAGCTGTGTGGCATTGTGGTTGTTTGGCTATAACTCAGTTGATGCAACTCCTGCTTACTCCTAAACGATTCAAATCAAAAATTTTAACATGGTATCAAAGCAACGTTGTTGGAGTGGATAAGCAGTGATCAACTTGAGTTGCCATCGTCTTTGTGAAGAAGAGACCACATAGGTTTGCCATGGAAGCTGGATACGCAAGGGGGCTTGGTATTGAACTCCTCACATCAACTAACTATAAGAAATGGAGGTCATGTATGGAGAGTTACTTACTTGGCGAGGATCTATGGGAGATAGTTGGAGGAGATGACACACAAGAAGTGTTTCTAGCAGGAGATAATATGGCAGAGGTGAGACTTTGGAGGAGGACTAATGCAAAGGCAGAGTTCACACTCAAGAGGGCTATCTCACCAGAGCTATTTGATCACATCATTGGATGTAAATCTGCTGCTGAGATTTGGACGTCTTTGGACGGGCTGTTTAATAAAAAGAATGTAGCTCGGCTACAGTTTCTTGAAAATGAGTTGGCGAAAGCCTCTCAAGGTGATCTTTCAATCTCTACCTTCTTTCTTAAGATAAAGAACCTCACATCAGAGATTTCTACATTGGACCCTAATGAGCCCATCTCGAAGGAAAAACTTAAGAGGCATATCATCCGCGGGTTGCGGAAGGAGTATCTTTCCATTGTGACCTCAGTTCAGGGTAGAGCAAATCAACCATCTCTGTTGGAGCTGGAAAACTTACTTGCTTCGCAGGAAAGATTGGCAAGACAGATGGCGGGGGCTTCTATCTCTGGGGGAGATAGTGATGTGTTGTTCTCTGGGAAGAAGAAGAAGAAGTGGGAGAAGAAGAAGCCGGGTCATGATGGACCCTCTACTTCAGGTCAGCAGGATAGGGGTTATGCTCCTAAATCTGATTGGAAGAAGAAGGGAGAGGGACCAAGGTGCTTCAGGTGTAATAAGAATGGGCATTTCAAGAAAGATTGCCGGGTTAATCTTCAGCCGGGACATGCAGCGGAGAAGGAGAAGCCAAAGTCTGATGAAGCTGGATGGGGAGGAGCCTTTGCAGCTAATATGATGGCTATGCCCGTTAAGGCCTTGGCTGCCATCAACTTCGAAGAGGATTGGATCGTGGATTCAGGGTGTGGGCATCACCTCACCGGGGATGAATCAAAATTCTCTTCTTTGGCGCCTTACTCAGGTAACGATGCAATCATTACGGCTGATAATTCTGTTCATTCAGTAGAACAAGGAGTTGTCTCTCTGAGCAGTGATAAGGGTCCACTCACATTGTGGAGTGTTTATCACGTGCCGGGTATGAAGAAGAATCTCTTCTCTGTGACTAATGCGGTCGATGCCGGTTATCACGTTCTGTTTGGCCCAATAGAAGTGAAGTTTCTTAAAACTCAACCGGAGATAAAGTGATATGTTATTCTTGTTGGAAAGCGGGTGAAGGACTTGTTCGTTTTATCGACAAGTACCTATGTTGATAAGATGAAGAGCAATGATAGCGCGGCTATCTGGCATGAAAGGTTGGGGCATATAGGCATGGACAAATTGAAGGCTATGGCGGTAAGGGGCCTTGTCAAGGGCCTAGCTTGTCCTCCTATGGAGACGGTCATGTTTGTGCGAGATGTCATTTTGGTAAGTCTCATCGACTTCCATTTGATAAATCGCAAACAAGTTGCAAAGCGCCGTTGGAGTGGATTCACAGTGATTTGATGGGAACGACTGCCACCCCAAGCCTTGGAGGCAACATATATATGTTGGTGTTGATTGACGATTACACCAGATATGTCTGGGTGTATTTGATGGGAACGACTGCCACCCCAAGCCTTGGAGACAACCAGCCAGTTGGGAAGATTCTATGTTTACACGCCCTTGGTCACGGGCGTGACTTGGGGTCACGGGCGTGACCTGGGGTGTGACTTGTGGTGGATTCGTCGAACTCAGCTCGACTTTCGTCAAACGCAGATCTAAAGGTTACACGCCCTTGGTCACGAGCGTGGCTGAGGGCGTGTACTATGGAATTTGTCCAAAAACACCAGAAATCTGCAAAAAAAAAATAAAACTTCATTTAGAATAGAAATTATAAAAGAAGTGATTTTAAACTAAAATATAAATAATATTTGAAATTTTAAATTAAAACTAAACTAAATACTATAATTAAAATACGCATAAATACTACTCATCAAATACCCTCATACTTAAGCTTTTGCTATTCCAGAGCAAAAGTATGAGAAATATTTATAAGACATTTAATAAAAAAATTTAATTAAGCCTAAAAATTTATTGAATCACAAGTAAGCTAAAAAGGAAATTTAAGGATTGACGAATTAAGTCCTAAATTATGAAATTGGAATAATAAGAGAAAAATATTTAGCCAAGAGTTCTCAAAAATATTAACTAGTTAACAAAATTGAGTAATAAGTAAACAAAATTAGATTTAAAATTTATAAAAACCATAACTTTGAAAAAGCTAAAGGAAAAAGTAGCTTACTAAGTATTTCTCTCTCCATAACATAATTTAAATCTAGATCAAAGATATTGGGTTAGGAGGGGTTCGTAAAATTTGGCATAAGAAGAGATCTTTGAATGAAGGTGATGGACTTTATCCTTTTCACCATTTTTTTTTCTAATTTGTAAAATGATAAACTTCTCTTCTAATAAAATCCCAAAATGTATATGTTTAGGAGTAATGAATTTTATCCTCTTACTCCATGCCATATAATCTTTTAAAAATTATTTTGGGTGCATATGTTTAGGGAATAATGAATTTTATCATCTTATTCCCATGACATATGATCTTTTAAAATACTTTTTTTTATGCCATCAAAGGGGTAGGGTAGAGAAAAGATTTCTAGCTTATAAATTAAATTAATTTGAGAGCAAATTTTAGTAATTTAAACTTTCCTAAGATTTTAAAAGCTTGAGGTAGAAATAATTAAAATCTAAAGGTGTTTAAGAAAGATTACTAAATAATTGTAACTATTTAAAATAAAAGAGAAGAAGTGCTAAAGAAATATCTCTAATCAAATTAAAATCATAAAATATTTCTTAACACTAAATCAGTTAAACACAAATTAGATTTAGCAAACCATGATAGAATAAATGATTAGCAAAAAAAAATATATAAATGCTTATAAATAAACTCTAAATGATTTTGGAAATAACAAAAACCAAAGTAAGGGCATATTATATTTTTGGGATTTTTCTAAGTTATTTCAATTTTTTTTGAAATTTTTGATATTATATTTTTTTGGATTTTTGATATTATCTAAATAATAAAAATGCTAAACATAAACTAAATTTTTTTTTTGTTAATTTTTAGACTTCCCGAGGTCTACCCGGTGAAGGGTTTGCAAGGTACTAGGAGTGTGATTGGATGATAGCCCAAACGTCCCTTTCCAAGATTTAAATTTTCGATTATCTAATTTTTTTGAATATTTTTGGGTTTTCTAATTTTTTTTGAAAAAGCTATTTTTTCTTTTGAAAAAGACAATAAAAAAGGAAATAAACTAATGTACAAAACGAAAATAAACTATGTACACAGTAAATATTTTTGGAATTTTGGGATTTTAAATTTTTTTTTTGGAAATTTTCTACGATTTTATAATTTAAGAGAAAGGGAAAATACACCCCCATACTTAAAATTCAACATTGTCCCCAATGTTGAAAGCTAAGTATGGAGAACAATAAATTAAAATACAAGCACAAGAATAATGAAAGAAAAATAACAGGGAGGGGAGAAAGAAGGACGTCC
Organism: Dactylorhiza incarnata; assembly: GCA_033032865.1. Taxonomy (NCBI): domain Eukaryota; kingdom Viridiplantae; phylum Streptophyta; class Magnoliopsida; order Asparagales; family Orchidaceae; genus Dactylorhiza; species Dactylorhiza incarnata. The sequence continues at coordinate 7,538,348 of JAWHQI010000009.1, read as the reverse complement.
CTGATTTGGAGACGGACGATCACCACGATTACCTGCAACATTATTTTTAAAACAATAAAACAAAACACAAAATAAAAAGAAATGAAACATAAAAGTTACTTTTTTTTGCTTTTGATTAGTTTTATAATGTTTTTGTGTTTTCAAAATTATTTTTTTAAAAGGATTTTTTTTTTTAAATTACTAAAAAAAGCAATTTTTTTTCTTTTAGCTAAACAAACAAGAATAAAAAAAAGATAAAAGTAATAGCGCTCACTTTTTTCAAAATATCGACAAAAAATAATCCCCGGCAACGGCGCCAAAAACTTGATGATAATAATTTTAAGCTTTGCAAAATCCTTTCTGCGATGCGATAAGAATTCGACGGGCGCGTTCGAGGCGTCTCGAGAGTAATCCTACTTCGAGGAACTAACCATTATCCTACCTATCGAGATGATAAAAGTAATAGTCTTTCCTTTTTTCGAAATATTGACGTTTAAGCCGAGGCGGCGGCGCCGAAAACTCTATTTAATTAAAAAGAAAAGGAGAAAGTTTTTGCAAGTTTTTGTTAATATAATCGAAACTACTCATTCGAAAAGGCAAGTGTACCTTATCGCGTATAGCATAGGATATTTTAAAGAAAATATCAAGGTCGTATTTAAACTCGGGGTTGTCGAGTACTTCTACTTCGAGAAAGCTAACTATTATTTTATCAGAAATAAAATTTGATAAGGGAAGCATGATTAAAACTAACTAAAAAGTGAACAACAAAAATAAAATAAAGTAGACAAGACTAAATTAAGAGGAAGAAAGAGACTTTGTAAAAATTAAAGGAAGGTTAAATTTTCATTGCATAAAAAGAGAGATTACATGAAATAAACCCTACATTACATTGCATGAAATTGAAACTAAACTAGCTTGCATGAAATGAAAACAAAAATTAAACTAAGCTTAAGAAAGGAAATTGCATTAATTAAAAACTAACTAAAGCATGAAAAATAAGGAAAACTATACAAGAACAACCCAAATGGGCAGGGGGAAGGGAGAGGAATGCTGGAGTGGAGCCTCTGAATTTATAGGAAAAATTTCCAGGTTACACGCCCTCGGTCACGGGCGTGACCTAGGGCGTGTAATACTTGTTCTGTACGTCTGCGACATCGGCGTGGGTCCTGCGTGACAGTGTCGCAAAAAAGGACATTACACGCCCATGTAACTTTGGTCACGGGCGTGTACTTGGGCGGCTTCATTAATGCGGCGTGGGCTTGAGTGCAGCGCTGCAGCGAAAAGCGATCACACGCAAAAAGTCACGGGCGTGACTCATGGATCACGGGCGTGACTAGGGTCAACTCCATTAATGTGGCATGGGCTTGAATTCGGCGTGGCACGGAGGAGGGATCACGCGGGAAGACACGGGCGTGACATGGGTCAATTCCTCGACAGCATCTCCATGTCTCGACGGCAGCCCGTTGGGAAGATTCTATGTTTACACGCCCTTGGTCACGGGCGTGACTTGGTGTCACGGGCGTGACCTAGGGCATGACTTGTGGTGGATTCATCGAACTCAGCTCGACTTTCGTCAAACGCAGATCCTTAGGTTACACGCCCTTGGTCACGGGCATGACTGAGGGCATGTACTATGGAATTTGTCCAAAAACACCAAAAAATCTGCAAAACAAAAGTAAAACTACATTTAGAATAGAAATTATAAAAGAAGTGATTTTAAACTAAAATATAAATAATATTTGCAATTTTAAATTAAAACTAAACTAAATACTATAATTAAAATACATATAAATACTACTCATCAAGGGGTTTTCGGACTCATCTGGGCCTTTTTTCTCACTCGTGCGCTACACTTTTAGTGGTAAATCGCTCATATTTATCATTGTTAGGATTGTGCACTTAGTGCACTGCTATCACCCATCAGGGTGTGCAATTGTGCATTATGTGCTGGGGGTATGCCTTTGGGGGATCCCCACGCTTGTCTCACTGTTATTGTGGATGTTAGTCTAGTTTCCTGTGTGGTTGGAGCTTTGTTTTGAATGTGTTCAGGTGGATTGTGCCCATGAGCTGAGCATTGCATTCTGGATAAATCGCATGATTGTGTGATTATTGTTGACACACGATCGAGGCGATCGTGTGATTTACTAGGAGCTGCTTGTGATGATGTTCATCGTGCGTTTTCCTTAACGCACGATTGAAACCAATCGTGCGTGAAGGAAAATGCATGACCTTCATATAGCGGGTAAAAACAGCGGCCTATCCTACCCCGTGCATTTTTGGTCGTGCACGAGCGCACTGCTTGTGCATGAACAAAAATGCACGACCTTCCTATAGCTCCAGGCGCTGTTTACCTTTGTAAATGGCACGACTCAAAATTCACGGCCTTGCATTTTGATCGTTCGTTTCTTAAATTAACCCCTCTATTTAAGTGCACAGGTTCATTCAACCCGGAGAGGATTGGATTGATCGTCTTCGCCTGTTCGAGGTCTGCTCCTCCATTTTCCTCTGTTCCATCATCGCCCACCATTTGGAGGTGCTCCGGACACATTCTTGGCTCAAATCTTGAGCCGGAGTATCCTCTCGGCCTACTCTATCATTCGGAAGCATCCACGCTCCATTTCAAGATACAACTTGCTGCATCCTTGTAGTTCTCCAGCGAGATCATGGCTAAAGTCGATTTACGAAGAAGACGTGTCAACTAGAAGGAAGTGACAACTCCTCTCCGTACCCCGGACGTCATTTGTGGACTGAGCTCGGACAAGGCATGACAACCCTTGATTCCGACCGTGAATCCCGGCAGGACTTCGTGCCTTGGTTGTAATCTCACCCCCTTCATATTGTAGTATTGTTTCCTTAGATCATTGGTGTGTTTGAATGATGTTTGTTAAACCTAGTTATGTTATTTAGTATTTCATTTCTTTGTGAGATTATTATGTGTGGTTTATGCAAGTGAGGAGCGCACCCATTCCATCCTCCATACCACCTTTACATTCGTGTGCAGCACTAGAAATTGCTAGCGACGTGCTTATTGATGAGGTGCTTGCGACCCTCATTTTGCTAGTGCGAACCACGTTATTCGCTTGCCTACTTGTCCATCTGCCCTTGCGAAGCAGTGTATATCAGCCTGCGTAGTTTCCATCCCGCTAAGTGAAGCAGTGCATAGCGGTCTGCATAGCGGTCTGCATAGCAGTAGTTGAGTTAGTTGTATTATTTTATTTTCCTCAAATTAATCCAAGCTTCCCGCAATCCTTCCGACCTAAAGGACTTCGATCTCAAGTCCTTCCTTGATAGATAACCCCACCTTACCGTATTCCTTTGAGATCGATACTTGGGTACGTACTCCCATTTTATATTACTTGAACAACCGGTACACTATCGTTTCGTGCCGCAGTCTTACCACAGCCTCTAGCGGTGTGTGAGAAATGTGCATCACCCACCTAATCCATTAGAGAATCTAGGCTTCGCCATTAACACGACGTAGGAGGCCAAAGTCAACTCCACTATGCATTTGTGGTGAAGGTTTGCATTTCAACCACACATAACCATGGGGCTTCCGTTAGGTACTCTAAGAGCCACCTCAACCCTAGTCCCGTAATAAGAATAACTGTTGGGTATTATAGCCATAATAACCTTGATTTGAATAAGTGTCCCTTGAACTAAGCTGAATTTGTTTTGTATTTGATGCAGTTTATTAGTTGTGTGTTTGCAGGACTCTAATTGATAAATACAAACCAATGTCAGGTTTCAATGAGTCATAAACACAGACCTATGCAATATAATCCTTGATTGTGTAGACCAAGGCGTTGACTCATATGAAATCTCTCTATTGGGATGTTCTTCATATTCAAACACTATGGAGAAGACAAGGTGAAGTAGGTGCTGAATTCAGAAGTGGAAGAAAATAGCCCGTCATTTTCGTCGAGTGGTCTCGAAGAATCCAAGTTAATTCGTCGAGACAACTCATGAAAGACTTAGCTATTCATCGTAATTACTCGAGAAGTATCAAAAAATTCATTAAGAGATTTTCATCGAGTAAAAGTTGTTCTTTCGAGAACACTCGACGAATTCGTCGAGTGGTCTGCCGATTTCTCGAGAACACTCTATGAATTCGTCGAGTAATCTCGTGAAATACTTAAGTGGACTTAACTTCTTTTTCTTCCCGTCTCAGCTCTTGTCACTTTGTCAATTCGTCGAGTCATAACATTAATGTGTCGAGTAATCTTGTATTCGATGAGTCCTTTCGAAGAACCCAAACATATTGCATTTTCTTCTATTTGATGCGTTTTTCCTTTTAGGGTTTTTCGGCCATGAACAGTACACGTGGGCCTCTCTCCTAAGTTAAGCTTATAGTCATTTGAAGGAGTGCAATAAATACTTAAAGGACTTTTCTAATAACCCTAATCGTGCAATTTGAAAAGAAAGACATCGAGTTTTCCGTCGGCCATCTATCTCGTTCTCGAAAAGACGATCTCTCGCCACCGACAAGTTATGTGCTCTATTCTTCTGCAAGTCTCTATCCAACAAGATCTCAGTGCTCAGATTGATTCAAGTTCTCTTTAGATCTTGTTGGGTCGATAAGTATTCAGATCAAACTTTTCAACACAAAGGATTTCTTCTTCCCCATTCGTGTTGAGGATTTCATCTATCTCAAGGAAGAAGAAGACCTATTATTTCATATCTGAAGAAGTAGAATCTCCTTGAGATTTTTAGAGATTGGATTTTCAATCCAAAGTTCTTTTAATATCTTTTACATATTCTTGTAGGACGTTTTATCTTCAGAGTCTTTGTAGATCCTATTTTAGAGGATCGAGTTTGTAGGAGAGTTTTGTTCTCCGAGTTTGTAGGAGAAGGTGTTCTTCGAGTTTGTAGGAGTTTGACTCCGAGTTGTAAGATTATTCATAATCTGAGATTAGTGAAGTAGCTTAGTTTAGCCGGGCGTGCTAGATAGGTGAGGCGGGAAAGTGGAGTTACCACATCTGGGAACCACTATAAAATCCTTGTTTTTGTGTGTGCTCTTTGTTTTATGTGCGCTCTTATTTATAGATTTTAATTTCACTTAAAAAGCCATATAACTCACCTATTCACCCCCCTCTAGGTGATTTAAGTAGCAACTAGATACTTTCAATTGGTATCAGAGGCAGGTTGTCCGTTAAGAGATTAACACTTTGAACAAACTCCTCCATCTAGTTGTTCAAAGACACCATGTCCGGAATGGATAGAAACAAGGATTCTTCCATGAAGCTTCCTGTCTGCACAAAGGAGAACTTCCCCATGTGGAAGGAAAGTGTTGAAACCGAGATTCGGTCTCAACGAGGAGTTTGGACCCCCGCGAAAGGTGCAACTCTCACTTACTGATCTCACAGAATAACTTGATCGAAGACTCAGGACTTAGGCCCTTGGCGACAGTGTGGAGGTCTTACCACATACCCGGAAGATCTTTAGCGCGCTTCCCCTCCCAAGCCAAAAACTGAAGTCGGGCACCTTGGAGAGCCTGAGAGAGCTAACTCAAGATGACCTAAGGAGAAGGAAGCCAAAAAAAGTCCTCTCCAAAGGTGCCCTTAGGGCCTATTTATAGTTCTTTATCTCCTGGTCTGCTAATAGCGTGATTCTGCCTTTTAGTTTTACTAACTGCACCCCCAAATTGGTCTGCTAATAGCCAAACTCCATTGTTCTGAAGGGCTATCAGCAGCCCACCAAAGGCATTTGAGTAAACTTACCCACTGACCTTTACTGGGCGAGTAGCCTATGAAGACGACTCTCGCCAACCTCCTCGCAGGATAAGTTTGCGAGACCTCCTTGTGCGAGCGGTCCGTGAGGGTGCCGCGCGCTCACCTCCTGGTGACGCAAACATTGGCCCAAGCTGTTTATGCGAGGGGGCGAGTCCTCGCCGACCTCGCGCTTGCTAAGTGCACCCCAGGGTGGGGGGCCTAACCTTGTCTCGCCATTGCTCTATACCCCATGCGAGGCTTAACAATCTCACCCTGTCTTCCCCTCGCGGCTCACTTGCCGCGAGACAACGTGCCTCAATCCATTTCGCCTGCATCTGATTCTCGCTTTTATCCTTCGGCGAACATGGGGTTGTACACAATCTCCGCTCTCTGCGATATTACTCTATGCTCCCAAAGAAACTTCCAATCCATAGTGTTCGCTTGCGACATCTGATCTCTCAGGAATCTTTTGGTGGGCCCCATGTCACCGCTATAAATTCCACCACTCATGGGTGACGGGTTGCCCCTTTCCACTTCTGCCTTCTCTCGCAGTTCAACACTGTAGCTGTCGAAAATTCCTCTTTCAAAAGAAGCCCAAGCTCGCCTAAACGCGGCGCGAGCTGACGAGCAAGCCGCCTCTGGCCTGCTCCCCCTGGACAGCCAAGCAACCCTCTCCCGCCTTCCCCAAAATTAGGAAGGCGATGTCAATTTGGCGAAATCCTGGGGAGGATGGATCCCTTGTCCTTGACCTGTCTCCCGACCTCTGGCTCGCGATCAGGTACATAGATTGATGGGTCGGCCTACCTAATGCTATTGCTAACACACCTTTTCACAGAGCCTGCTCCTACTAGGGGGTCTCGCGAGCGATACCCAGGTGGATACTCGCCTTTTTCTCTTGGAAAAGTCGGCTCGGCGGTCATGCATCTGGATGCCACCACCCCTCGCGCCTGCTCGCCGCGACCAGTAAGCTTCTCACCAACATCCTCGTAAAAAATTCTAAATTGACCTGATTCTATAGCCTTTTGTAGAGACTCCCCTCGTGACTCCCGAGAGGCATGTTACACCGCCGGTATCGTCGGTCCCCCTGCCTTGGAACATTCCTATCCCAGGATTCGATCTCTTGGGGGGGGGGGGGGGGGGGGGGGGCAGGCCCCTGACGGCTCGCTGCTCACCACCTTTCTTCCTACAGGTGATGTGCTGCGCCCCTCTGGCCAGGATAAATCTGTCTCGCTCCCCTTCAACAAGTCCTTCCAGGGACGACCGATCTCTTCCCGCCTGTCCCTTGGTAAGGAGTCCATGGCCTCACTTGGTTGGTCGCCTTCTAGGACCATCAGTAGTACCTTGCTTTTCGCTGTACTGACTGGGCCTATTCGCAGGTGATTGCGAGATCCTTCCTACCGACTCTGAGCTGGGCAAAGAAGTAATGTCTCCCCTACCTTCACCAGATAAGATCGTCGAGTTCCCAGGTGATCCCCGCGACCCCAAAGTGCTGAAGAGGTGGATGACAGAGCTGTTCTAGAAATAAGGCCTCTTAATGCAGGACCTCCAAAAGCAGATGAGAGAGGAGAGGGCATATGCCGAGGAACGGTTCGACTTCCTCGCGGATGACCACACACAGCTCATTGCCAAGCTGCAGCTGGACGCTCGCGGAGAGGTCACCTCCCTCAGGGTGCATTTGTCGTGAGCGGAGGATCAGATGCGCCTGATGCAGCGCGAGCTCCGCGCTGCCCGCGCCTATCATTACGCTAGGGTGCCTCCATGGTCAGGGGTGCGGGGTCGGGGCAGGTGGAAATGGATCCAATACTGATCCCGCTTGCATCCCTACCTACTCAGCAAAACCTAGAAATGTACTTCATTTTCTTTTTCAACGTATTGGACAATCCTGCGAACCATTTCATATCTGTTTGTTAAAATTATCTCGCATGCAACCGGGCTTCGGTGTATTGTTATTCTACTGTATGATATTACTGCCTGTGATGTTTGTTAATTTTCTTTTGTATCTATGCTTATCTCGCAAGCTAGTCTCGCCTGACAGCGTGCTTACGCTCACTTTATATTCACGCATGCAAGTGTCGTATTGGAATTCTGCTAACCGCACACCCCTCCGCTTCGACTCCTTCCCGCTCTTTTCATTTTTCTCTAAATAGGACACGATGCCTTGTCTCAACACTGCATTTATCACCCCTTCCTCTCTTCTTCCTTCGCTAGCGAGACCTCATGTTTCTGTCTCGCACTCGCTTCTTCTTTCCCACAAAGTTCAAGATGGTTGCAGATGGTGGCGAGGGCGAGGGTTGGCTTATGTGTGTGTGGGCCTTCTGCGACCACACGTTCTTCAACTGCAACGTCACCGAGGATGAGTACTTCACTGCAGTTGCTGACTTCATCTCGCCTGGGTTCACAGCCCACCGACCCAACGAGGCCGACATCATCAACATCCCCCAGGAGGGCGAGCTCGCCATTCCCACTGCCTATTTTGGGGTTGGCTTGCGGCTGCCTCTGTGGCCAGAAGTTTGCCAGGTACTGCCTAACCTCGTGTCACTTGGATTTTGAAATGCATGTTGCTAATGCTTTTTGGTCTCGCGGCCCTGGTCTCGCCAGGAACTGAAGTACTTTGGAGTGATATTGGGTCAGCTGACCCCCAATGCCATCGCGGCCATCGTTGCTTTTTCCTGCTACAAGCGAGCGGAGAGGATCAAGTTCAGCTTGCCCGTATTTCGCAAGCTATTCTCTTTCAGGGCCTATAAAGACGGGACCGCCTACTTCGTGGGTCCCACACCAAGGTAATCGAGACCATGAACAAGAGACACTACCGAGCTTAGAAGTTTGTGTACGTCAAGGGGAACCTCGACAATGTTCCCTTCTTCCCTGTCCAGCACGGCGAGACTACCTATTGACCTCCAACCCTGGGCGGCCACGACCCCGCGCTCTTCAAGTTCTTTGAAAAGAAAAACTTTGAGGTCGCTACCTCCGCTAGAACATTGACTTGCTACTCCTGGTGCTACCCGGAGAAGGTATAACTCGTTCTCGCTTGCAGCTTATATACTTTACCTCGCATCGACAGCTAACTTTAATTGTTATTCATGCGCAGGAGACCGAGACCTTCCAGTTCACCCCCCTTACGCAAGCACGAGTTCTACTTCCGCCAACCTCGCTCTCGCCAATATGGGCACAAATGCCAGCCACGACTCTCCCAGCACCTCCATGCAGCCAAGCAAGAGGAGGGCTGAACCCATGGGAAGCAAGGAGACTTCCTCGCATCCATCGTTAAAGAAGAAGCCCCCAACATCTGATAGGGGAAAGAAGCTCCTTGGGGCCTCAGCGAACGAGAGTGCGCTCGGCGAGCCGGTCCGCGGAGAAGGAGGGCGGTGAGCACACTAGAGATGTCGCCAGAACCTTCCCCCTTCCTGTGCTGATCAACCACTGGAACTTTGGTCTCGGTACCGAGAGGAAGCCGGCGAACCCCTGCTCTTTTGGGACCCTGAGGTCAACAGGGATTCCATATCCACATTCCTTCCCACCTGGGTGGAGAAGGAGACCACCAACGGTCAATTTTTTGTGCTCTCCTTCAGGCTTTATGGCTGGGTGGATGTTGTGGCCTTCAAGACCGAGATCGTGCACTCACTCACGCATGATAGCTTGCAAGCCCAGCTTTGCACCTTGGAACTTGCTCACATGGCGGTTCGACGAGGTCTTCAGATGAGAGGCATGCTGAGGAGCTAGAACGCGCGCTTCTTGATGCCAACGCCGAGAACGCGAGTCTCAAGGAAAAGCAGGCCTTCTGCGATGGTCTTCTCGCGAGCCTCTAGGACGGAATGGTAAGTTCTTTGAGAACCCACCTTCATTCCTCGCTATTCTTTTCCCTTGGCTAACCTACTCTTGTAGGATGCCGAGACCGCTAATGAGCTTCGCGCTCGCATATCTGGATTGGAGAAGGAGGTCGTTGGCCTAAAAGCACAGAACCAGGAGCTGGTCTTGGCCGCCCTTCCCCCACCTCCTCATTGTCCCTGGATCCTGAGAAATGATAGGCGCGAGAGGGATGAGGAGCTCCGAGATTGCGCGATCTCGGCGGCGAGATATATTTTTGGCACTCTTTAGAGGGCTCTCCTTCTATCTGCCGAGGCGGCGCACCTAATTATTGAGGAGGTGATCCCAGAGATATTCCGGCCGATCGATGAGTTGGTCGACAACGAGAGCGAATCGTCTGCAGGAGACCCCTGAAGGCTTTGTAATCTTTTGTTTTTTTTATCTCTGGTTGGCGAGATTGCCGCCGCACTTGTAATAGGATTTTTAAGGAAATGAAATGGAATTTTTATTAACTATTCTCGTCCTTTCTTTTTGTTGTTTCTGTTCGTGCGCACATTTATCTGTCATGCTCACGCTTCTGTTGCGTCATAGTACTCATTGAATTCACACTCGCCCAACTCATAGTTGAATTTTAATTAATGACTTGTAAGCGCCATCATCCCTTCAGTCCCTCGCGTATACCTTAGGATCACGACAACAATTATACTAAGATCACGCTTCTGTTTCCATGGACACCAATTATACTAAGCTTACTTGCGCTTTGAGACGGAGAACGAGACCATCCTCTTGTGTCGCCTCACGCGCACCTTTTGGCCTTATATGATAGCTTTTTACCACTCCAACAATCTCCACGCCAGCGAGCCCTCGACCCTAAGACATATACTATAGCCCTAGGTTTGCGCATTATCTGCATTCGCTCACATTTTCTTATGTCATCCGTCCCCCTTAAGTTTCCTTTCCATTTCGAGATTCCTTCACTAGACCTAGCTCGCTCTCCATCAGGGGTCGCGAGTAAGGATCCAGTTACTCTTTTCGTGCCCCCCCCGGGCTTCGATGTTCTCATGTCTGCGAGCCCTCCGGGCTTGCTAGTTTTAAGCATTTCCTTATCCAATCTGACTCGGGCATTCACGAGCAAAGTCCTCCTCCCCTGGAGGCCTTACCCAAGACTCATTCTGTTGATGTCTCATCGGGTGAGCACCGCCTTTCCTCACCCCTTTGTAGGGCTCGCTGATCTCGCCGGCTGGTGGGAGCCCGACTGTAGAATTCCAGGGTTGTTACCAAAATTTCATGTTAGCCTCTCCAGAGATCAACCTGACCCCACCGGCTAATGAGAGCCCGGCAACGGAATCGATCCGGGGCATTCCAACACCAAGTTGTTACCTTGCCAGCCTCTCCAGAGATCAACCTGACCCACCATCTAATGAGATCCTAGCTGCAGAATCGATCTGGGGCATTCCAGCTCATACTTTCCCTAGCCAACCTCACCATAGATCTACCTGACCCACCATCTTATGTGAGCCCGGCAGCGGAATCAATCTGGGGCATTCCAGCTCATACTTTTCCTAGCGAGCCTCTCCAGAGATCAACCTGACCCACCATCTAATGAGAGTCCAGTAGCGGAATTGATCTAGGATATTCCAGCTCATACTTTCCCTAGCCAGCCTATCCAAAGATCAACCTGACCCACCGTCTAATGAGAGCCCGGCAGCGGAATCGATCTGGAGCATTCCAGCTTATACTTTCCCTAGCCAGCCTATCTAGAGATCAACCTGACCCACCATCTAATGAGAGCCCGATAGCGGAATCAATATGTGGAATTCCAACTCATACTTTCCCTAGCCAACCTCTCCAGAGATCAACTTGACCCACCGTCTAATGAGAGACCGGCAGCGGAATCAATATGGGGCATTCCAGCTTATACTTTCCCTAGCCAACCTCTCCAGAGATCAACTTGACCCACCGTCTAATGAGAACCTGGCAGCAGAATCGATCTGGGGCATTCCAGCTCATACTTTCCCTAGCCAGCCTCTCGAGAGATCAACCTTACCCACCATCTAATGAGAGCCCGACAGCGGAATCGATCTAGGGCATTCTAGATCATACTTTCCATGAGGGCCCGTGATATAAAAATAAGATATTGAAATCAACATAGTAATGAACCAATAATATAATCAATCAAAACAAAAAGTTCAAGGATAGAAATGCTTTAAGTCATCCCCGCTCCGAGCACAGCTGAGTGGTACCCCTTCCACATCCTGTAGGTGGTACCCTCCTGACTTGAGTACTTCACCTACAATGTAAGGCCCCTCCTAGTTGGGGTCGAGCTTTCTTACCGCGGCACCTCTCCCAGCCGCATCGATCATTTTCAAGACTAAGTCCCCCTTCTCAAACTGCTTTACTCGAATATGCTTGTCAAAGTAACGAGCCATTCGCTGCTTGACCTCCTCTTGCCGAATGGTGGCTAGGTCCCGAAGCTCTTCCACCAGGTCCAAGGACAGCTTTTGCGCCCCTTCATTTTCCTCTAGGCATTCTTCATCTCCTTCCCCGACGGCGATTACCCTGGGGGACTTCACCTCGAACTCTATCGGGAGAACGACCTCAAACTCGTGAGAGAGCTTGAATGGAGTCTCCCCTGTTGCTGTGTTTGGTGTGGTTCTCAAGGCCCAGAGGACAGAGGGAAGCTGCTCTACCCAATTACCTCTTAGATTTTCGACCTTCTTTTTTAGCAAGTTGACAATTATTTTATTCACCGCCTCCACTTGCCCATTGCTCCTTGGGTGGTGAACCGACGCGAACCGAAGGTCTATGCCCAGCTGGGTGCAAAAGCTGACACACTCGTCGCTGGCAAACTATGGCCCATTGTCCGTGATGATGGCTAGTGGAAGCCCATGTCGACAGATCATCTCCCCCCATATAAAATTTCTAACTACCTGAGAAGTTACCTTAGCTAGTGTCTTCACCTCCATTCACATGGAGAAGTAATAGATCATCACTAGCAGGAACTTTCTCTGGCCGCTTGCCTGGGGGAACGGACCCACTAGATCCAATCCCCATATTGCGAAAGGCCACAGAGCTGTGATGGCCCAAAGCCTCTGGGCTGGAAGGAGCTGGAGGGGAGCGTGTAGCTGGCACTTGGGGCATTTCTTGGCGAACTCTGACGCATCCTTGCTGAGGGTGGGCCAGAAGTAGCCTTGCCTTAACACCCTTCCTTCCAAGTTCCTACTCCTTGAGTGGATGCCGCACACCCCCGAGTGGATCTCCTCGAGGACCTTTGGGACCTCCTCCTTTGACACACAATGGGATAGGAGTCCCAAGAGGGTCTTTCAATACAGCTCACCTGCATGTAGGGAGTAATATGCCAATTTTTACCTGAGCCGTCACTTGTCCACATCCCCTTACGGGAACTTCCCCGATGCCAGGAAGGTGATGATGGGATCCATCCATGATGCCCGTTCATCTATCTCCATTAGCTCCCCTTCCTCGATGGATTGTCAGAAGAGTTCTGACACCGTGCCCCTTGCCCGGGGACCGAACTTAGCTAAGTGGTTAGCCGAGACGCTCTCCTCTCTTGGCACATGTTGGATCAAGAAGATGTGGAATTGCCCGATGACCCCCTTGACCTTCTCTAGATAGCATTGGAGGGTTGGCTCCTTTGCCTCGAACTCCTCCCTAATCTGACATGCCACTACCATGGAGTCCGTCGAGACCTCCACGTCACCTACCATCCCCCTTTTTTACCATCACTGCGTTAGAGACCCAGCTTGGGTACTGGATCGCAGATACAAAACTGGCCTTGAGGAGCTTTCCCACCTCCTCCCAGATGGGTCCTTCCAGCTTGTCCGCGATGGACCTCTTCCTCAGGAGGATGGGGCGAGTTCCGGGGTCAAGATTGAGGCAATGACAGGCCACATCCGCGTCAATACAGGGTATCTATGTTGCACTCCAGGCGAAGACGTCCACATTTTCCTGGATGTATGCCAAGATCTTATTCTGCTCCTCAGGGCTGAGATACTCGCTGATTTTCACTTTTTCTATTGCTCCCGCCCGGGAGGTAACCTCCAACTCCACGACCTCCTCCACGGCCTCCAGCATGGAAGGTTCCCCCTAGTCACTCTCCTTAGTCTCACCGCTAGCGAGCGCTTCGGCTTCTCCTTCCTCCATCTCTTCCTCCCGAACCATCAACAGGTTCACCCCTGCCGCCTGGGCTTGACCTTCCCTTCTCCCTTCTTCCCCCATCTCTTCCACCTCGAGCCCTTCAGCGACCCCTTCCACTTCCGCCTGCCACTCCATTTGCCGGTCCATCCCCTCCACTTCAGCTTGCCAGGTGGTGTTGACCATGGTGACGTAGCACTGCCTTGCTACCTTCGGGTCACCCCTCAGCCGAACCTGGATTCCTCCTGCGCTAAACTTGAGGCATTGATGGAAGGTGGAGGGGACACATTGGAACACACTGATGAGGGGCCGTCCAAAGATGGCACTGTAGCTGCAGGGGGCGTCCACAATGATGAAGCGACATTTCCGAGACTGCCCCCCCCCAGACAACGTGAAGCCCCACTCCTCCTTCCACCTCCTATCATTCCCCCGAGAAATCGAATAGCGGGCCATCCGAGGCCAGTACCCTTCTTGCCTCCACCTTCATCTCATCAAATGCCTTCTTAAAGATGACGTTGACCGAGCACCCGTTATCCACGAGGATCTGGGAGATGGTGAAGTTCTCGATGGCTGTCTGGATGAACAGCGCATCACAGAATGGGTCATTATGACCCGTCATATCCTTCTGAGAGAACGTGATCTTCTCTGCTGGGGATGGGACTTATGATGTCGAAGCCATGCTCCAATGGTACATGACATGGAGGCTCACCTTTCAGGTGGCCTCGATCCCCACACCCCCATGGATCCCTCTGATCCCCCGAGTCCCCACATCGGCCTGGTCTTCGCACCTTTCTTCTTCCTCCTCTCGAGACAGGACCTCCTCGATCCTCACCGGTCGTTGCTCCTGCTGCGCTGGCACTCTAGCCCCCCTCATCTCCAGGAACTCCGGGCAGGTGGCTGTTGCGTGACCTTCCTCCTGGTGAAAGTCATAATAGGGCAACACCCCCCCCCCCTTCCCTCGACCTCCGCTCCTTGATTCCTTCTTCTCACTCCTGCTCCCACTCCGTCTACTCTTCCTCCTCGCCCGATCGACATTTCTTTCAAGGAGGGGGAGGCAATGACCTCGGACCCTGCCTCCACCGAGCTGATGAGTTCTTCCTTGACCCCCATGGAAGTTGCCTCCTCCCTGCTGCCTCCACCCAAACTCTAGGGCTCTAGGCTCTTCCCTTCTCCGGGCCTTCTGCTGTTTGACCTCCGATTCACTGAGCTTTGCTTGCCTCTTTATGAACTCCGAGTTGGCTGCCTCGATCTCGATCTCCTCCGTCGCACTCTCCATCAACTCTTCGAAGGACACGTGGGCCTTCTACTTCAGACTCATTTTGAAGAATCCCTCCCACAGCTCCACCGTGAAGGCAAGCTGGAGGGTGAATCTCGACAACTCCTGGATAAGGAGGACCTCTTCCTAGAAATGGCACACATAATGGGCCAATGACTCCACAACCCCTTGCCTGATCTTGAAGAGTGCCTCAGGGTCCTTCTTCCTCTTCTTCATGGTCGAGAAGCGCAGCTGGAAGATGCATCGCAGGTCTTTGAAGGCATAAATTGACCCCACGAGGAGCTGGTGAAACTAGTCCCAGGCCTTCTCCTTCAGAGAGGTGGCATAGAGTTGGCACTTGAAGGCGTCCAACATAGGTCTGATGGAGACCATATCTTCGAACCACAGCAAGTGCTAGACGGGGTCATCCTTGTCAGTGTAAAACATCATGGTCGGCTCACTAAATCCCTCAGGGAGTGGTGCCGAGATCACCAACTCATAGAAGGGGCTTCCCCCACTCGCTCTCCTGGCCTGCTCGACTTGCCCCACGAGCTCTCCAGTCGGGCCTGCTCCCACCTGCCTCGCACTCGCTGGGGTATCGCTCGCCAGAATGGAGCTCGCCGGGACCCCACTCGCACTCGCTGGACTGGGGAAGAGCTCCCTCCCAGTGAGGTCTCGCCATGGCGCCTCAGCCATCACTTCTTTTCCTGCCCTCTGCCCTAGGGCATTCTCGCCAACTCCTAGCGGTGGGACCGCCTGGTGTGCTGAGGTTGCGAGATCTCCTCGGTCCGCGACGAGTGCTTATTGGATCGCCCCGAGCAGGTCTCTTTGGAGGTCCGCCAACATCTCAACTATTGCTGACGCACCGGATGGTGGCGAACCGCCAAAGTAGGCATCTCGCTCATCTTCTCCTGTCATGCTGCTTCCTCGAGACTTTCTTGTACTAACTGTTGTCCATGCTCACCGCACCAAAAATGATGAAATAGAGATTCAGTCTCAACGAGGAGTTTGGACCCTCGCGAAGGGTGCAGCTCGCACTTACTGATCTTTCAGAAGAACTTGACCGAAGACTCAGGACTTAGACCCTTGGCAACAGTGTGGAGGTCCCACCACACACCCAAAAGATCATTAGAGTGCTTCCCCTCCCAAGCCAAAAACTGAAGCCGGGCACCTTGGAGAGCCTGAGAGAGATAACTCAAAATGACCTAAGGAGAAGGAAGCCAAAAAAAACTCCTCTCCAAAGGTGCCCTTAGGGTCTATTTATAAATTTTTATCTCCTGGTCTGCTAATAGTGTGATTCCTCCTTTTAGTTTTACTAACCGCACCCCCAAATTGGTCTGCTAACAGTCAAACTCCGATGTTCTGAAGGGCTATCAGCAGCCCACCAAGGGCTTTTGGGTAAACTTACCCCCAGACCTTTACTGGGCGAGTGATGAAGCTAAACTATGCTTGCAAACGATAACGACAAGTGTACCGTATCGAATGTAGTATAGGCTTATAAAAACCAAGGTCGTATACAAATCCGGGCGTGTTGATTACTCTTACTCAAGAAGATCTCTATTATTCTATCAAAAAGTACTTTGATTTGGTTACAACAAGAAAGGTAACTCAACTTGAAGATTATAACTATTGAAAAGAGGGGTCGACAAACTTAAGAGAATGAATGAACAAAACACCAACAAATTTTATTAATTGCAAAATGAAAAGAAATACAAGCTATTGAAATGAAAATTATAACGATTGAAATTAAAGTACAATTGCAAGAAGGATAAGAGTGCAAGAACTACTAAAATGCTAAGAAACAAGAAAATAAAGCAAGAAAAGGAGTTTTGAACTCCCCGATATTCATCCTTGATCATCTGAAGGAGCTGCCTTTTTATAGCTGAAAATTTTGGGTTACACTCTCTTGGGTCACGCCCATGACCCTGGGGCGTGTAAGGGGTGCGATATGCTGGGTGTGGGGAAGACACCGTCTGGCTTCAATGCAGGCGTTACGTGCGTGTCACGCCCCTAGGTCACCCCCGTGACCTAGGGTGTCTAACTTTAATTGACGTGGCAGGCGTGTTCTAGGAGCAGGAGGCGAGTCGCAGCCGTGACATTGGGTCACGCCCCATGGTCACACCCATGACTTGGGGGCGTGTACTTGGCGAATCTCCACGGAATGACCCCGGGGTGGCGAAAACGGGTCTGGAACACCTCGTAGGTTACACGCCCCTTGGTCATGCCCGTGACCTTGGGCGTGTACTTCTGAATTTTTCACAAAAGTGCCCAGGAAACCTGAAAAACATAAAATGAGCTTAAATTAGTTAAAGAAATAAAAAGGAATGAATTCGATTGGATAATTCATCTATTTATTCAAATTCATATAAAAATATCAATAAAATTATATTAAAGAATGAGTACAAAAAGTACTCATCAAACACCCCCTTACTTGAGCTTTTGCTATTCCAGAGCAAAAGATTGAGGAAAGAATTTACAGGACATCGATTTTATTTTTAATTAACTAAAATTTCATTAAACCAAGAGTAAGTTACAAGTAAATTCTAGGAATTCAAGAATTAAGTCTTAAGTTATGGTGATAATTCAAAAAAAGAAAATTGTTTAGCTAACTAATTCTCAAGATAACTATTTAGCAAACAAAATTATAGAAATTTTCAAACAAGAATAGATTGAAATTATAAACACTTTAACATAAAAGAAACTTAAGGAAAAGACACCTACCAAAATATTGTTTTCTTAATAATTTAGTTTAGGACTAGAAACAATGAAATTGGCTAGGGATGGGTTTAACAAAATGACAAACTGAAGAGATACTAAAATAAAGGTGATGAATTTTATCCTCTCACCTTATTCGAATACGAAAATGTATGTGTTTAGGAAAATAATGAATTTTATCCTCTTATTTTCCATGCCATATAATCTTTTTTTTTAAATTTCTCTTCAAACAAAAACAAAAAATGTATATGTTTTAGATGTAATGAATTTTATCCTCTTACATCATGACATATAATCTAATAAATGATTTTGGGTGCATATGTTTAGGAAAAAATGAATTTTATCCTCTTATTTCCATGACATATGATCTTTTTTCTACACATTTTTTTATTTGCCAACAAAGGGCGAGGGGGAAGAAATACTTCTAGTTTATAATTTAAACTATTTTGAGAGCAACTTTTTAGTGGAATGAAATTTCCTAAGATCTTAAAGTTAAAAGAGAATATAATAGAAATCTAGAGATGTTTAGCCAATTTACCACAAAGTGAATCTATTTAGAATTAAACGGAGTAGTGCTAAATAAATTCTCTAATTGAATTAAAAACATAAAGTGTTTCTTAAAACTAAATTACATCAAATTTAAATTTAACAAATTCTGATAAAAAAATTAGCTAAATTAAAAATGTAAGAATACTTATAATCAAACCTCAAACTAAATTTCTAGAAAACTAAAAAGAACAAGGCTAGGCGTATTTATTATTATTATTTTCATAAATATTATTTCTTGAACTTCCAGAGGGCTACCCGGTGAAGGGTTCACAAGGTACTAGGAGCTGTGATGGGAATTCAAGCCCAAAGCGCCCTTTCCAAGAAATTAGATTTTTATTAAATTAATTTTTTTTTCAAATAAAAATACAGTGAACGCAAAGCTACACCCCCATACTTAAAATTAAACATTATCCCCAATGTTTAAAACTAAGTATGAAGAACACTTGAAAAATAAACTTTAAAAGAAAAATACATAAAATTAAAGATAAGCAAGGGGTGCCTCCCAAGAGCGCTTTCTTTTTCTCGTCTTTAAGCTAGACGGTTAGGGGTTAGCTAAATGGAAATTTAAATTGAAAATGGATAGGTAACTGCCTTAATTCACGCCTAGGTGAATGTGCTGACGTCAGTCGCCCGGGTATTCCTCCGCTTAACGTGTGATTCTCCGTTTGTCGTTGGACTTGAATATGCAAATCCAAATCACATATACATACCTGAGGTGATTTGAATATATAAAGATGAGCGGCATATGAATCATCAATTAATTGGGGTAGCAATGACTCATCTTCAACCTGAAAATTATTAGTATATAGAAAATCACCATTAAACGTGTCATATAATTTTTCGCAAGGAGGCGCTTGCGAAAATATATGATTAAGCTTCGGTTGTTCCTTTTCTAAAATATAATTTTCTTTTGAAAAATCTAGTGCATTGCCAAGTAGAATAAAAATTTTGAACACTAAATTTTCATGAATTTTTGGTTGAATATAAGAGATTTGCGAAAATTCATGACAAAGAAAAGAAGATCAGGGTGAAGTAAGGGAAAAAACTTGTTCTTCTTCTATTTCATCCGGGGTGCCCAAAACATTAAGAAATTCTTGGTAAGAGAATTTTTCATCATCTTTGGTAAAAGAAGTTATGGGATTACATGAAAGCACATGTTCCTTCATAACTAAATTATCAAAGGATGGAGAAAAAGCACTAGAAGAAGTCATATTTTTATCTAAGTTTTGGGGGGAAGTATCTATTTGAATCATCGGAATTTCCCCAAAATTAGAGAACGAAAATTGCGGCGCAAGAGAAGAAGAACAAAAATTCGGATCTAAAGATTTATCTTCATCGCTCCGAGAACTATCCGGGTGAGCTCGCTGTTGGAGTTACCATTGTGATCTAGAAGTGGTCAAACATGTAATGTCACTGCCAACGCGATATGAGCCTGCAGGGTCGCACATAAGAGCATGTGGAGAAGTTGGAAGATTGACTGTGTTGGTAAAGGTTACCAATCACCATATAGAATGGGGAAGTCCAGCAAATGTTGCTGTCTGAATTCGTTGGGTTTACATGGATAGAATTCGTCGGATTCGTCGGGATTCGTCGGATTGTTCCGTGGAATCTCGACGAATTGTTACAGAGATCCTTAACTCGGCAAATGTTTCCGTCTGACATGATTCGTCGGATTCGTCGGGATTCGTCGGATTGTTCCGTGGAATCTCGACGAATTGTTACAGAGATCCTTAACTCGGCAAATGTTGCCGTCTGACATGATTCGTCGGATTCGTCGGGATTCGTCGGGATTCGTCGGATTGTTCCGTGGAATCTCGACGAATTGTCACAGAGAGCATTAACTCGGCAAATGTTGCCGTCTGATATGATTCGTTGGAATTCATTGGATTGTCCCGTGAAAACTCGACGAATGCTGTTCCGTGGAATCCCGACGAATTGTAACAGAAGCCCCTATTACGCTGTGTGGTCTGCGGATAGCGATTACTCTAGAAGCTGTTTATCCTTTGGGTATAAATAGAACTTCTTTTAAGGTTCTCAATCTAACGAAGACTTGAGCCGACGGAAAGAGTTCCGCCTTCGCCCTAGCCGACGGAAGTGTTCCGCCGACCGTTCACCTCCGCCGACCTCTTCTCCGGCGATCGTCGCCGTGATTGCTCTTCCTGGAGCGAACCTAGCAGTTCGTGGAAGTGCAAGGTGCAGTCGTTCTTCTCCCGGCTCGTGTGGATCACTGTAAAGACGTAGACATTATTCAACGTGAGAACTCTTGCAAAGCCGATGAAGGCAATCTTCTTCTTGGAGCATCTTGGTTGGATTTGATCCAATCCCGCAAAGGTAATTTCATACCTAGCATTTTATTAACTTCTTGATTCAATATTCATGGCCGATCCGAATATTTTGGGTTGTTTCTCTTCATTTCCGCTGCGCCTACATTTGATGTATGGTTCTAGAAAAACCCAACAGTGGTATCAGAGCTAGGTTCAGGTCATGAATGTTGTTTCAGAAGTTTGGTTATTCCAGTACGTGCAAATCTAGGTATTTAGAAGCGTTCTAAATGTCAAGATTTCTTCCTGGAACATCAAAAGTTGATGATTTTTCCCATGGGAAATCGGTGGTGATTTTGAAAAAATTGAACCCCGCCAGGAACGTCTGGGATTTCGTGCTAATTTCTAATTGTTAGAAATTGTTGTCTCCTTAGCAGTAACCGTCCCTCAAGTGGTTAATGAACCCTTGTATTGTTTTGGATTTTGGATCCAACAATGAGAGACGAGCTTGTCTACTGCTTTAAGTCGAGTTGTCTTTGCCTTTGTCCAATGCATGTAAATCTGAAGATTTGGAAGAGTTCTAAATGTCCAGATTTAGCCCTTTCGTCTATCAAAGGTTGATAGTCTTATGTTGTGCACATAAGGGATGCATGTGGATTTTAGAAAGCTTGTTTTTTTCTGTTGATGTGCACTTTGATCAAATGTTGATCATGGTTAAGTGTTAACCTATTATTTAAAATTAAAATCCCTTCATCAAATATTAAGTGTTCGGATTCCTTCCGATGGATGACACTCTTCCTGCCTCGATCGATGAAGTGTGGGCTTGCCAAAGCAAGGTGCATTAATCTATCTTGGTAAGGGTGCGAGCGGATAATGGTGATATCCCACTGTCGACATCGGGTCTAACTTAACTAGGTGACCTCAAAGGTTGAGTGCCTAGAGGCATAGGGTTGGCATGCACCAGATGATGGATGCGAATAAGGAGTTATTCACCAGCCATACAAGAGTTGCATGAGGATGCAATTGGCAAGCGTTGCCTACCTAAATAACCGCATTATGAGAGGAACGCCAAAGCGGACTCGTGGTGTTGGTGAAATACGGATCTTGTCCACTAAGAGAGTAGCTCGCATGGACTCTCCGAATTGATAGTGAGGGCTATCAATTTGAATAAAATAGTGGGAGTATTTAATTGAAGTCCAAATTAAAATAAATTGTATTTTGAAATTAAGGTACTGATTAAATTCTGCATGAATTCTTGTAGAATTCCATGGCAAGTGGTTCACATTCCACCTTGTCCCTAAGAGCTATCCTTGAGAAGGACAAGCTTAGTGGGACGAATTACATGGACTGGTATAGGAACCTGAGAATTGTTCTCAGGCAAGAGCGAAAGATCTACATCTTGGAAGAAGAAGCCCCCGAGGTGCCGACCGGGAACTCGTCCCGTGTTGATAAGGATGCTTATAAGAAGTATACCGATGACGCCTTAGACGTCGAGTGCCTTATGCTTGCCACCATGAACTCTGAGCTTCAGAAGCAACACGAGAACATGGGGTGCAAGGAGATTGACGAGCACCTAAAGAAAATGTTTCAAGGGCAAGCTCGTCAAGAGAGGTTCGATGTCACGAAGGCCTTATTTCAGTGCAAAATGGGAGCTCATGACTCAGTTGGTACTCACGTACTCAAGATGATTGGGTATATAGAGAACCTGGAGAGACTGGGTTTTCCTCTGGGTCAAGAGTTGGCCACAGATCTTATCCTGCAATCGTTGCCGGATAGTTATGAGCAGTTTGTCTTGAACTACAACCTGAATGAAATAGACAAGACACTGCCCGAGCTCCTAGGTATGTTGCGAACTGCCGAGATAAACATGAAGAAGGCCAAGCCTGCTAGTCCCATATTGATGGTACATAAAGGCAAGGGTAAGGCCAAGGGCTTCAAGAAGACGAAGGTGGGACCTAAGTCACATCTTGAGCCCAAATCTTCTGCGCTGAAAAAGAAGAGCACCATGAAGGAAGGGAAATGCCACCATTGTGGCAAGGCTGGTCATTGGAGGAGGAATTGTCCTTCGTACATTGACGGTCTGCGGAAAATGAAGGGAGGTATGACTTCCGCTTCGAATATTTACGTTATAGAGATAAACCTTTCTGCTCCTTCATCTTGGGTATTGGATACCGGATGTGGTTCTCACATTTGTACAAATGTGCAGGAACTGGGAAGGAGGAGATTGCTGAGTAAAGGAGAGGTGGACCTGCGCGTTGGCAATGGAGCAAGAGTTGCTGCTGTAGCCGTAGGGGTTTACCGTCTTTCTTTGCCCAGTGGGCTTGTAATAGAACTTAATAATTGTTATTATGTTCCGGCTATAACTAGAAACATTTTATCCATTTCATGCTTAGACATGATTGGATTTTCTTTTATAATTAAGAACAATTGTTGTTCTATATTTAAGAATGATGTTTGTTATGTTGTAGCTCAATTGTTTAATGGTCTTTATGTTTTGAACCTAGACCATCCGATCTATAATGTAGATAATAATAAAAGACTAAGAACAAATGACTCAAATCCTACATATCTCTGGCATTGTCGTTTGGGCCATATAAACGAGAAGCGCATATCCAAGCTCCATAAAGATGGACTATTGGACTCATTTGATTATGAATCATTTGAGCGATGCGAGTCTTGTTTATTAGGCAAGATGACTAAAGCCCCTTTCACTGGTTATACTGTGAGGGCTGAGGATCTCTTGGGTGTTGTACATAGTGATGTATGCGGACCCATGAGTTCTATGGCTAGAGGTGGGTATTTCTACTTCGTTACATTTACTGATGATTTCTGTAGATACGGATACGTGTATCTTATGAAGTGCAAATCCGAAACCTTTGAAAAGTTCAAAGAGTTCAAGAATGAAGTGGAGAACCAATTGGGTAAAAAGGTTAAATCACTCCGATCTGATCGAGGTGGCGAATACCTGAGTCATGAGTTCCGTGATCATCTGAAAGAGTGTGGTATTGTATCACAGCTCACTCCACCTAGGACACCGCAGCATAATGGTGTGTCTGAGAGGAGAAATCGTACTCTGTTAGACATGGTACGGTCGATGATGAGTCATGCAGACTTGCCTATTTCTTTTTGGGGTTTTGCTTTAGAGACTGCTGCAATGACACTGAATCGCGCTCCAACGAAAACGGTTCTAAAGACACCATATGAGATATGGACTGGGAAGCGTCCTAGTATGTCATTCATTAAAATTTGGGGCTGTGAGGCATACGTACGACGTCAAATGCCTGACAAGCTGGAACCCAAATCAGATAAGTGTTATCTGGTGGGATATCCTAAGGAAACGAAAGGATATTACTTTTACCTACCGTCTGAGGGCAAAGTGTTTGTCGCAAGGACGAGTGTCTTCTTGGAGAAAGAGTTCTTGTCAAGAAAGACGCAAAAGGTAGAACTTGAAGAAGTTCAAGAACCACAAGTAGTGAATGAACCAGAGTTGGATTCTGAGCCAGGACTACAAGATGTTGTAGCTGGAGAACCTGCTCAAGAGACACAAGTCCTACGTAGATCTGGTAGACCAAGATTTGAGCCTGAGAGATATGGATTTCTCGTGTCTCAAATAGGTAATGTGTTGCTTATGGATCATGATGATGAACCAGCGACCTACCAAGAGGCTATGAATGGACCGGACTCCGACAAATGGCTTGAGGCTATGAAATCCGAAATGGACTCCATGTATACAAACCAAGTTTGGAACTTGGTGGAACCACCTGAATGGGTACGACCCATAGGGTGCAAGTGGGTCTTCAAGAAGAAGACCGACATGGATGGGAATGTACAGACATTCAAAGGGCGACTAGTGGCTAAGGGTTTCAAGCAAATTCATGGTGTTGACTATGATGAGACCTTTTCCCCTGTTGCCATGGTAAAGTCCATTAGGATATTGCTTGCTATTGCTGCGAATTATGACTACGAGATCTGGCAGATGGATGTCAAAACGGCTTTCCTAAATGGAAACCTCCTTGAGGAAGTGTACATGACACAACCCGAGGGTTTTGTATCCCCAAATGAAGCCACTAAATTATGCAAGCTGAATAGGTCCATCTATGGATTGAAACAAGCCTCTAGAAGTTGGAATCTTCGTTTTGATGAGAAGATCAAAGAGTTTGGTTTTGTCAAGAATGAAGATGAACCGTGTGTTTACAAGCGAATCAGTGGGAGCATTGTTGTCTTCCTGATATTGTATGTAGATGACATACTGTTGATCGGGAATGACATACCTACCCTGAAAGTTGTTAAGAACAACCTAGGGAACTGCTTTTCTTTGAAGGACTTGGGTGAAGCGACTTACATACTCAGTATTAAGATCTATAGAGATAGATCGAAGAAGTTGCTGGGTTTGACCCAGAGTACGTACATTGAGAAGGTGTTGAAGTGGTTCAACATGCTTGAGTCCAAGAAAGGATTTTTGCCCATGTCTCATGGTGTAAATCTCTCTAAGGACCAGTGTCCAAAATCTTGCGAAGATAAGGACCGCATGAAGTTGATTCCATATGCTTCTGCAATTGGGTCAATCATGTATGCAATGTTATGTACTCGACCCGATGTCTCTTTTGCTTTGAGCATGACTAGCCGGTATCAGTCTGATCCTGGTGAATGTCACTAGATAGCCGTAAAGAATATCCTGAAGTACTTGAGAAGGACTAAGGATGTATTCTTGGTATATGGTGGAGAGGAAGAGCTCGTTGTAAGTGGTTACACGGATGCCAGCTTCCAAACTGATTGAGATGATTCGAAGTCTCAGTCAGGGTTTGTGTTTTGCCTGAATGGAGGAGGTGTGAGCTGGAAGAGTTCCAAGCAAGAGACAGTTGCTGATTCTACAACTGAGGCTGAGTATATCGCTGCGGCAAACGCAGCGAAGGAGGCTGTATGGATTAAGAAATTCATCGGCGAGCTAGATGTAGTTCCTAGCATTGTTGGTCCCGTAGTTCTCTACTGTGATAACAATAGTGCAATTGCACAATCTAAGGAACCTAGATCCCATCAGCGCTCCAAGCACATACTTCGGCGGTTCCATCTTATTCGTGAGATTGTCGAACGAGGAGATGTGAACATTTGCAAAGTGCTGACTGAGGAGAATATTGCAGATCCACTGACAAAGCCTCTCGCGCAAAGAAAGCATGATGGTCATACTAGATCAATGGGTATACGATACCTGAGTGATCATCTCTAGTGGGAGTCTTGTGGGTTGCATGTAAAATATATATATTCTGTTGGCTGTTTATTATTCATATGATGAATTGTGTACCAATTATTTCCTTTTACAATTAATGGCAAGTTCTTTTATTACGATATACTGTTTCTATATGATAGAATAAAATTCGTGATAAATACCCTTAGAATGTTCGCTTCCATAGGACATCAAGCACGTGACTTGAATGTGAGAGCCTATGATTTCGAAGCTTCATTCTTAAAAGGTCCCTGGTCGAGGTATCATCGTAGAAGCTAAGGGTGATGATGATACATTAAGACTAGCATGTGTGTTGACTGATAACCGGTTCTCACAGGTCATGATATTGTGATATCAAGTCATCACGTGGGTACTTGTTAGTAAACAAGTTGTACTGGACAGACCCAACCTGAGACTACTTTGTGGATTATTACTTAAAAGTGTCACAAGTAGGTCTCATTTGACAATGGTGTTGTGGTCCTTTGACCTGAAGTCACAACATTCATCGAGTGAGGAAGAGCGTGCTTTGATGTCATCTAAAGTCTTCCTTGAAGAAGGTTGATGATAAGGGTGGTCGTTGGGTACGTTACGAATCATTTGGGTATTTGGGTGTGAGCAGATATGGGATTTGTCCTCCTATATAACAGGAGTTGCATCCATGGGCCCCTTGATGGAATTGGACTGAGAAATGCATGGCCATGCTTGGTAGAGTCAATATGTGATATTGAGCTCACCATTCTCTGGATGTCCATTCTAGATCAAGAAACTTGGATTGAGCTATTATGAGGGTGACACGGTCCATGCCTCTAGTTCTTTCCGGATGTAAGGGACAAAGGGACAAAGACAACGCTGGAACATTGGTCATAAAGGCTTATGAGTTATGAACTCTTATTGCTTGGGGAGCAATGATGCATTGCTAGATGTCGCTCATTGTTTGTGAGGTTTTTGTTTGATACTTTCAAGATCAAGTGGGAGACTGTTGGAGTTACCATTGTGATCTAGAAGTGGTCAAACATGTAATGTCACTGCCAACGCGATATGAGCCTGCAGGGTCGCACATAAGAGCAGGTGGAGAAGTTGGAAGATTGACTGTGTTGGTAAAGGTTACCAATCACCATATAGAATGGGGAAGTCCAGCAAATGTTGCTGTCTGAATTCGTCGGGTTTACACGGATAGAATTCGTCGGATTTGTCGGGATTCGTCGGATTGTTCCGTGGAATCTCGACGAATTGTTACAGAGATCCTTAACTCGGCAAATGTTGCCGTCTGACATGATTCGTCGGATTCGTCGGGATTTGTCGGATTGTTCCGTGGAATCTCGACGAATTGTTACAGAGATCCTTAACTCGGCAAATGTTGCCGTCTGACATGATTCGTCGGATTCGTCGGGATTCATCGGGATTCGTCGGATTGTTCCGTGGAATCTCGACGAATTGTCACAGAGAGCATTAACTCGGCAAATGTTGCCGTCTGATATGATTCGTCGGAATTCATCGGATTGTCCCGTGAAAACTCAACGAATGCTGTTCCGTGGAATCCCGACGAATTATAACAGAAGCCCCTATTACGCTGTGTGGTGTGCGGATAGCGATTCCTCTAGAAGTTGTTTATCCTTTGGGTATAAATAGAACTTCTTTTAGGGTTCTCAATCTAACGAAGACTTGAGCCGACGGAAAGAGTTCCGCCTTCGCCCTAGCCGACGGAAGTGTTCCGCCAACCGTTCGCCTCCGCCGACCTCTTCTCCGGCGATCGTCGCCGTGATTGCTCTTCCTGAAGCGAACCTAGCAGTTCGTGGAAGTGCAAGGTGCAGTCGTTCTTCTCCCGGCTCGTGTGAATCACTGTAGAGATGTAGACATTATTCTACGTGAGAACTCTTGCAAAGCCGACGAAGGGAATCTTCTTCTTGGAGCATCTTGGTTGGATTTGATCCAATCCCGCAAAGGTAATTTCATACCTAGCATTTTATTAACTTCTTGAGTCAATATTCATGGCCGATCCGAATCTTTTGGGTTGTTTCTCTTCATTTCCGCTGCGCCTACATTTGATGTATGGTTCTAGAAAAACCCAACATTCGCCACCAAGAATAATCGACTTCGGGGCTAGAAGAACAATTATCAAACGTTGAAAAATTATTCTCATGAAATTTAGAAAAAATATTTTCATCAAAGTTTGAAATTTTTTTTTCTTGAAAAGATGAAAAATTATAATCGTAATTATTTTCCTCTAAATTTTTGGGGGAAGTATTAAATTGAATCGGTGGAAATTCCCCAAAATTAGAGAAAGAAAATTGCGGCGCATAAGAAGAAGAATAAAAATTCGGATCTAAAGATTTTTCTTCAACGCTCTGAGAACTATCCGGGTGAGCTTGCCACCAAGAATAATCTACTTCGGAGCTAGAAGAACAATTATAAAATGCCGAAAAATTATTCTCATGAAAATTAGAAAAAACATTTTCATCAAAGTTTGAAAAATTATTTTCATTAAAAGAGGAAATATTATGATCGTAACTATAATCAATATTATTTGCATAATATAAAGGAAAATTATTTTCATAATAATTATTTTGAGAATATGAATGTAAATAACATTCCTCACTTTGATGAGGCGCACCACAATAATAACAACTAATTTGGCATTTTCGTGCGGCTTCCAAAAGATTAACTTGGTTTTGAAGCTCAACAACTTTTACGGCCAATTCAGATAACTTCATTTAATAAAATAAAAAGAGAACAACCTTCACTTAAATGAATGGAATTTTAGAGAATATTTATAATATAAAAAAATATTTATATAATAATTTTTTTCAAAAAGCGGGTTAGGTTAGTCTCGGACTTCCCAAGGTCAACCCGGTGAAGGGCTCGCATGGTACTAGAGGTTGTGATGGGAATTCAAGCCCAAAGCGTCCTTTCCTAGAATTTAGATTACGCTTTTTTCTTTAGATTTAAAAAAAAATTTAAGAGAAGGGGGAGAAGAAAGAGAACGATAAAATCAATAGATATTCTCTTTCGAAATATCAACTCAGATCCCCGGCAACGGTGCCAAAAACTTGATGAAGCTGAACTATGCTTGCAAACGACAACAACAAGTGTACCGTGTCGAATGTAGTATAGGCTTATAAAAACCAAGGTCGTATAAAAATCTGGGCGTGTTGATTACTCTTACTCAAGAAGATCTCTGATGTTCTATCAAATAGTACTTTGATTTGGTTACAACAAGAAAGGTAACTCAACTTGAAGATTATAACTATTGAAAAGAGGGGTGGACAAACTTAAGAGAATGAATGAACAAAACACCAACAAATTTTATTAATTGCAAAATATAAAGAAATACAAGCTATTGAAATGAAAATTATAACGATTGAAATTAAAGTACAATTGCAAGAAGGATAAGAGTATAAGAACTACTAAAATGCTAAAAAAAGAAAATAAAGTAAGAAAAGGAGTTTTGAACTCCCCAAATTTTGTCCTTGATCATCTGAAGGAGCTGCCTTTTTATAGCTAAAATTTTAGGTTACACGCCCTTGGGTCACGCCCGTGACCCTGGGGTGAGTAAGGGGCGCGATCTGCTGGATGCGGGGAAGACGCCGTCTGGCTTCAATGCAGGCATTATGATAGTGTCACGCCCCTAGGTCATGACCATGACCTGGGGCGTGTAACTTTAATTGACGTGGGAGGCGTGTTCTGGGAGCAGGAGGCGAGTCGCGGCCGTGACATTGGGTCGTGCCCCATGGTCACGCCCGTGACCTGGGGGCGTGTACTTGGCGTATCTCCACGGAATGACCCCGGGGTGACGGAAACTGGTCTGGAACACCTCGTTGGTTACACGCCCCTTGGTCAGGCCCGTGACCTTGGGCGTGTACTTTGGAATTTTTCACAAAAGTGCCCAGGAAACCTGAAAAACATAAAATGAGCTTAAATTTGTTAATGAAATTATAAGGAATGAATTGGATTGGATAATTCATGCTATTTATTCAAATTCATATAAAAAATATCAATAAAATTATATTAAAGAATGAGTACAAAAAGTACTCATCAGCGAGTAGCCTATGAAAGCGACTCTCGCCAACCTCCTTGCGGGATAAGTTTGCGAGACCTTCTTGTGTGAGTGGTCCGCGAGGGCGTCGCTCGCTCGACTCCTGGTGACACAAACATTGGCCCAAGTTGATTATGTGAGGGGGCGAGTCCTTGTCCACATCACGATTGCTAAGTGCACACAAGGGGGGCGGGCCTATCCTGGTCTCGCCATTGCTCTATACCCCTTGCGAGATGTAACTATCTCACCCTGTCTTCCCCTCGCGACTCACTTCCCGCGAGACAACATGCCTTAATCCATTTCACCTACATCTGATTCTCGCTTTTATCCTTCAGTGAACACGGGGTTGTACATAAAAAGTTAAGTTCTACATGGAAGCCGCCGACCCAAGGATCTTTTAGATAGTTGAAGAAGGTCCGCATGTTCCAATGACGGCATATACCATCAACCATGATGTTCAAGTTCCCAAGAAGATGCTTGATTTGACGAAGGACGAGATTGCTCTTGTCGCCTTGGACAAGAAGGCAAATAATATAATTGCAAGTGCTGTGGATGATTCTATGCTATAGAATCTCTTCCATTACAAATCTGCTAAAGAGATATGGGATTCTCTAGTCGTCTTGATGGAAGGTATGGAAGAAGTAAGGGATCATTGAAGATCTCTGCGCAATCAAGATTATGAAGCATTCAAGCAGGATCCGAGGGACTCTATTTTTGACACGTATGAGAAGTTCTTCAAGATCGTCAATGGTCTTACGAACTATGATCGGGAATTCACCGTTGGTGAACAGAATGAAAAGTACTTGAGATCCATGACGAAATAATGCGATACCAAGGCCATTGCCATCAGAGAATTTGGGAAGTTGGCTACAATGGACCCACATATTCTTTTTGGGAAGCTTCTTTCCCATAAGTTGAAGCTCAGCATCAGGAAAGTTGAGGAAGAAG
The DNA here is from genome assembly GCA_033032865.1 of Dactylorhiza incarnata. Lineage (NCBI taxonomy): Eukaryota > Viridiplantae > Streptophyta > Magnoliopsida > Asparagales > Orchidaceae > Dactylorhiza > Dactylorhiza incarnata. Next base: position 7,507,723 of record JAWHQI010000009.1, on the reverse strand, counting down.
ACAGCAGGACTTCTGGAAAGGAGAAGTCCGTAGTTCTGAAGGCTGAAGGGTCAAAGAAAGGCAAGGTCATGGTATTAGCAAGGACACAGTCGTCAGAAGAAGATGATGAGTATGTGGCTTGCTTGTCAAGCTCAGACATGTCCGTTGGAGAGTTCTCCCGACTCTCCAAGCAATTTAAGAGATTGCTGAACAAGAGAAAGCAGAGGAGAGGTCAATCCTCCTCATCAGATCACAGAAGATTGAGACGTGATGGTGAACATCACAAGAAGAGTTACAACAATAATAGGTATAAATCTAAACAGAACAAACATTCTTCGACTGATATCATTTGTTATTGTTGTAACAAGACAGGGCATGTAATTGCGGAATGCCCGTACAAGAAGAAGAATAGCTCGAGAAAAGAAGATAAGAAATCCTTCAAAAGTAAGGAGGAAAAGAGTTTTTTGGCTAAAAAGTCAAAAACTCTGAGCGACAGCGACTCCGACGAGTCAAGCTTAGATGAAGAAGCCTACTTCGGTCTAATGACTCGGACCGATGAGGAAAACTATGACACCACATATGAGGGGAAGGTAAATTCTCATTCTCTTCTTTCTGAATCTGAGACGGATTCCATTGTGGATGAAGGCTACTCCTCGGAGGAATACTCTGCTATATTAATTTAGTACAAAGCCTTATTGAAAGGATTTGACAAGTGCCGAAAGGTAGTCAAATCTCAGACAAAGGAGATTGAATCTCTCAAGATCGTTGTTGGGAATATTACCCTAGATGTTCCCTTGATTTGAAGAAGCATCACACTCAATGATAAGTACAATTTGTTTTTGATAAGTATTTGATCATTGGGCTAGGTTATTCCAAGATGTGGAATATGTTGGACATGTGTGTCACATCCCTTTGTTTGAGAATAACAAATCCCATATTGTATTTGATCTTGCTTGTCGTGTGTTTATAGTGTGCAGGAACTATAGGTGCAATACTCCACATGTAGCTAGCATCTGCAAATGCAATTCTCTGAAGGAGAGCTACCGCCAACGCTAGGGATACCGCCTGGCGCTAGCACTACCACCAGTGCTTGCACTAGTACCAGTGCTAGCGCTACCGCCTGGCGCTAGCTCAAGTTCGTGCAAAAAATGCCACGCCGTGAGTGTTTCGTAACCACTCCACACAAATGCTACCGCAGGCGCTAGGAGCTACCGCAGGCGCTAGGAGCTACTGCAGGCGCTATCTCCAAGTTCTATAAATTGATGGCTTCTCTCTCGTTTTGTGATATCCATCCCAGAGAGATTACTTGTGCCAAAATTCCATTGCAGTTATGCTGCCGAAGATGGATCTCCCACTAAAGGCTTAAGGAGAATTCTAAAGGAGGACTATGTCACGCTACATCCATAGGACGATCGCTTCGACCTTGCTCATACTATAACGATCCTTCATCTCCAACTTCAGAAGATCTCATATAAGGAGTTTTTATTATTGTTATCATTATTTTCATTTCATTCCATTTTGTTACGGTATAGAGAATTCACCTTGTGTTGGCGACTAGGTCCTTGCGCGGCTTAGGGGTAATTCGCCGCGTGAGTTGGCGACTAGGTCTAGGAAATTAGATCTAGGGGGTGCTCGAGGCCATATCCGGGGTTAGGATTGGCTAGAGCGGCTTGAGGCCATATCCGGGAAAGGATTGGCTAAAGTCAACCGGTTTGTGGGGTTTACAAGTCGGTATAGAAAAGGAAAAGATATTTTCATTTGTACGCCTTCGATTTCTAGTGATATTGAAATCAAATTTATGTAAACACTTTTTATATAATACAATCATGTCTCTATTTGTGTTTACTTGATTTCTTTCATTTGGAGTAAATTTTATTATTGCAAATTACTTTTTGCTAAATTGTTATTTTGCTCTCATTTATTCCTAAACAATTTAGTAATTTCCTTAAAATTATAATAAGAATTTTTATTCCCTTATTCACCCCCTCTAAGGGCGCCTATCGATCCAACAGAATATGTTCAGTGGTTTACTGCTAAAATCGCTGAGACGAGTTCTCAATCTCAGCTGAACCGCTGAGATAAGGCCAGGAGCCGTTGAGAAGGAGTATAGGTCCGCTGAGCTACAGATAGAGAAAAACCGCTGAGACAACTATCTATCTCAGCAAATCCGCTGAGACGAAGACATAATTAGTCGCTGAGACTAGGAGCTGTCTTAGACCAACTGCTGAGACAGATTCAAATGTGCTGGCGGGTTTTGCTTTTGACGTAAGTTGTAGTAAAGCAAGATGAGGTGCTCCTATCACCTCCATATTGTGTCAGGGGCCATCTAATAGACGTAAAAGGCTGGAGGAGTATAAAAGAACAACTTAGGGATTCGAAGAAGAAGGCTTTTGGAAAAAGAACTCACCAACTGTTCCATTGACGGCTGTCCAAAAGATTTTCTCTTCCTGCTTCCTGAAGCTGCAAGGAGAGAAAGTTTGTTCTTCCTAAGCGAATCAAGAAGAGCAAGTTGATCCTTATTCATCTACTGAAGAGAAGGATCGGGAAGGAGAAGGATTGAAGCTACTGTACTCTTCCCTGTTTCAAGACTGCAACTGTAGTAAATTAGCAACAGAAGACCAAAGGCTTGAAAGAGTTATCTATTTTATATTCTGTTGTAAGCATTACTTATAACTTCTGTAGGAACATATTTGTTTTGAGCTTGTATGGCATTTTGCCTGAGTGAGTAGAGTTGTTGGGCCTGAGTGTAGAGCTGAGAGTTCAGTTTGAGTGTAAGATCTCAGTGGAGATCTGAGGTAGGACTTCTTGATAGGTCTGAGTTGGTAGGGCTGTTGTGCCTGAGGTAGGGTTGTTGAGCCTGAGGTAGGGTTTGGAGAAAACCTGAGAGATCCCGAGGGATCTGAGTTGTAATCTCTAGGAGCTGAGATTGGAGGAGTTGGCCTTGTCAAACTCATTGTTAGAAAGGTGAAGGGGGAAAGAGGACTACTCAAGACACCCTGTCTTGAGGAGCCTCTATAAATGTGATGCGCGAATCTTAGCACACCGCTATAGGCGGTATCAAGACTGCGACACGAACCGTCAGTGTACCGATCGTTCAAGTAATATAAAATGTGGGAGTGAATCCCCAAGTATCGATCTCGAAGGAACATAGTAAGGTGGAGTTTATTATTGAGGAAGGACTTGAGATTGAAGTCCTTAAGTCGGATGGGTTGCGGAAACGGGGGGTTTTAGTTGTGGAAATAAAAGAAAATAACTAAACTACTCCTATGCAATGCCGCTATGCAATGCTTCGCTTGGAGGGATTGAGACTAGGCAGGCCTTGAGAGCGCTGCTTCGAAAGGGCGGATGGACGAGTAGGCAAACAGAATGAGGGTCGCAAGCACCTCTTCGACAAGCACGCCACTAGCAATTTCTAGTGCGACACGCAAACGTGACGGCGGAATGGGAAATGGATGGCGGCGCACCTCATACACACATATAAACAAAAAGATACATTCGCATAGACATGAAATGACTTTATGAAGCAAGGTCTATAGTGTTCATCATCAAAATACAAAGGATCTAACAATTACAACACAAAATACAAAGAAGGGGAAAGTGAGAAATCGACCGAATCTGAAGTCTTGCTGAGGGTTCACGGTTGGAATCGCTGGGTTGTCAATCCGCGTCCAAGCTCGGTCCTCAACTGCGTCTGGGGTAGAGAAGGCTGTCACTACCCTCCAATGGCCCGTCTTCTTCGTGTCACGAATCAGCCGCACAACCAAGCTTCCTTCTTTTTTGGATGATGGTGGATGAAGAGCTAGATCCTTCTCCTTGGAGCTTGAGGATGATGGAGGAGGCCTAGGGCCAAGCCCTCATGGAAAGGTGGAGGAGTACGGAGCTGGAACTCCTTTTACGACGGAACCAGCGGAAAAGATGTATGATCTTTCGTACTAGGGCGAACTGCGCTTTTATAGAAAAGGATTAGAAAAATGGTCACGCACGATCGAACGCACGACCGTGCGTAGACCGTGTGATATTAATAATAGAGAACAACACAGGAAGGTGACCTGGAGCGCCCGTGCGATTTACTCACGCACGGGCAAATCCGCCCGTGCGTCAAAACACACGGGTAAATTCAGAAAAGCTAAAAACAAGGCTAAACAGGTTGATCGTGTGATTCCTTCACGCACGGGCACTGCCCATGCGCAGAGACGCACGATCAACGACAGACCATCAATTTCCTCCTCAGCAAAGGGCGCACGACCACAATCGACCGTGGGCCAACATAACGCACGACCGTGCGATATGCGCAGATATGAACTCAGGATAAAATTGATGAAACATCCACCTGCATTAGCCACAACAAAGCTGGGAATACCCTTCCAGCACAGGAAATAAAGCAAAAAGAGAGTGAGGAGCACGCTGTGCTTACCCCCAACACTAACACGCACAAATGCACACCACAACGGGCCTAAAAGTGCACTTAGCAGAGAATAACAAATATGAATAAAAACATGCCTAAGTGTAGTGCAAAGACTAGATATACGGCCTAGATGAGCCCATAAATGTATATATAAATGGGACTCATCAAAATGCTTGTTTGTTTTCTGTGTGCTTGATTTATAACTAACATAAACTCTGAAAACAGCTAGGCATAAGCTTAAAATAAAAGAGACCTATTCACCCCCCCCCCCCCCCCCTCTAGGTTATCAAGACTACATCCTAATAAACTATCAAGTGGTATCAGAGCTAGGTTGGTCAAAAAGGACATAACTGTCTGACCAGATCCTACAAAGGAGTAGTCATATCTGAATCCAATGGCCTCCACTGGATTGCAAAAGGAGATGGGATCTATGAAGTTGCCCATATGCAACAAAGAAAACTTTGGCATATGGAAGCAAAGGGTAAGGCTGTTCATGGATGCCTCAGACCCTAGGATCTACATCACTGTGAAGCAGGTTCCTTTCACTTTTCAAACAACCTCCACCATAGATTCAACTAGGAGAGTGGCCAAGGATTTTAATGACTTGACCAAGGATGAACTTGCATTATTCACAATGGATAAAATAGTCCAAAATATCATTGTAATTGCAATTGATGACTCCACCTTTCAGAACTTGGTTCACTGTACAACAACCAAGGAGATATGGGATACACTAGTAGTGTATATGGAAGGGATAGCTGATGTGAGGGATGATAGAAAATCTCTCCTCAATCAAGAATATGAAGCGTTTAGGCAGCTGAGCCAGGAAAGCATATCTATCTGTTATGAAAGGTTCTTCAAGATAGTTAATGAACTAAGAACCTATGAAAGGGTATTCAGTGACTATGAACTAAATGACAAGTTCCTAAGATCTCTAACTAGAGACTGGGACACAAAGATATGTGCCATCAGGGAAATGTCCAAGATGGGTGAAACTCCTACCCATACATTATTTGGGAAGCTACTCTCTTATGAGATGCAGTTGTCTGCAAGGAAGGAAGAGGATACTTCCACCAGGGCTCATACAAGGGAGAGAGCTATTGCTCTCAAAGCTGACAGCTCCAAGAAGAGCAAAGCCAGATTGTTGTCTCCTCCAAGAAGGATTGCTGAATCTGAGAAGTCTGAGAACAACACTTCAAACAGCTCTTCATCTGATGAGGAGTCCGCTGCCTTCTCAAGGAAGTTCAAGAAGATGATGAGGAGGAAGTAGTGGAAGAATAAGCCCTCCTCCTCCTCACATTCCAAGAAGGACCACAACAGATCTGAAAGACAACACACCAAGGGTGACATGTATGAATCTAAACCTGTTAAACATGTTTCAAATAATATAATATGTTATTGTTGCAGCAATCCTGGACATGTCATTGCTGACTGTCCAGTCAAGAGGAAGGAGAAAGGTGATAAGAAGAGGAAGCCTACATTGGGCTGTTTGCAGCAGAAGAGGATGAAGATTTTCCTGCTGCCAAGATTGGAATTAGGGGCCCTCTGTCACATTCAGATAGTGACATTGAGGAGGATGAAGAGGACAAAGATCAGCTAGGCCTGATGGCCATAACTGATGAGGAAGAAAGTCAGAACAACTATGACAGCGAACATGTACTTATTCATTGCATTTCTTCTTCTGAATATGAGACAAGCCCGGAATCTAAAGCACCTTCATCTAATGGTGGAAGTGATTCAGAATTTGAGGAAGATGTCAATCAATTGATTGACAGGTATGGTGCTCTCTTAGATGCTCTAAAAAAGAACAAGAAGCTGGCCAAGAGGCAAGCCCAAGATATTGCTTCCCTTAAGTTGGCTGAGAAAGAGTGCACTGAGTCACCTACCCTGATGGCTCAGATGTGTAGAGAGATTAGAACACCCTCCCTGTTACATAGAATATAGAAGTAGGTCCGGCCGGGACCCCACGCCATATTAAACGAACAAAAGAGCACATTACTTAATTAGTTTCAAACATTTAAAAGCATGCCTATCTCAGCACACAGAGTCGTACAACAGGAGCATTTATTTATTATGATAAAACCAGTTCACAACTTGTCCACTTATTTACAGGGAATGAAAATACAACACGGGCTGATTATTCAAATGTTTACATCCATTAGGTGGCTTACAAACATCGGCACGCAGGACGACCACACATGAAAATAAACAGTAAACTTATCAACTTGGCCTTCAAGGGCCAGCACAGCAAAGAAGCAGGGGCTTCACCCAGCTATTTCCCGCTAGTCTCGCCAAGACCTGTACAAACAAATCCACCAAGCGGTGGGAAAATAAGTAACCGGTCAGCTTTAGCTGACCCAGTCTTATAATGACCCCACCCCATGATCGGGGTGGCAGCGCTCCTTCCCTGCAAGAAAGCAATATCAGCATATATATTTCATAGGTGCGTCTAAGCACCGCATAGAAACATTCTGTAAGATCCCTTCCCCTCTCCCGGGGCCAAGCGGACCTTATGCCCAGAACCGACGCATTGCGGTGACTTCCAACACACGGGTTGGGCTACACCACGCAACGTCGACCATGCCGGCTATGATCATAGTGCGAGCAATAGCAAAAGTGAGTACAAGAGAGAGAGTACAAACTAAATGAAAGGAGTCCACAAATCACATTCCAGAATATATCAAAAGCTAATCAAGCGATACATATAAAAGTCCGAGCATGAAAATGAGAATACATAAATGAAAGGGCTTAAAGCCCGGTACATCATGGAACAAAACTCTCTCATCTTACATCCTCTCTACATGCGGAAGCTATCTCATCATCACACTTCACTAATACTCAAAATGTAATCCACCTGATGTCTCGTGGCCGCTACCCGCTGACTCGCTGGCTGCTCAGGTCCTGCCCTCGTCTCCCGCGGTGTGTGCGACAGCTCCGTCTTCTCGGAATCCTCGATTGTTTTTCGGCCCCAATGCAAACTGTTAGTCAAAGAATGACCGAGCTCGCTAGGTCCCCTCCTCCTCCTGCGACTCCTAGGAACCGCGCGAGAGGAAGAAGCGGGGGACGAGCAAGGAACAAGCAAGTGACAGGGAAAGTAGGCTTGTATATAAATACACAAGTAAAAAGGGGCTAATCTAAACAAGTATAAGCAGGAGTATAAGCAGGAGTATAAGCAGGAGTATAATAAAGGTGTGCAGTAATAAATAAACAGCAAGTAGAGCAAGTAAAGCGAAACAGTAAAAATAGTAGCGACAAGTAATCAATCTCGTACCCTAACTTATATGAATGCCCATACAAACTTATAAGTTAGGATTTCCAGGAAATATAACTCATCATATAAAAGAGCCCATACTAATTTATATGATGAGGATCTGCAAGTGCGTATGCTATGCTTATGCTATGAATGATCATGCATTGAACTCACACACATGACTCTATGCACACAGACCTCTGTAGTTCCCTCTATTTGAGAGGAAGCCAACCTCTCGGGTACCAACCGCTGTGACACACGGTGGTAGCGGACCGGGCTGTCCACTCCTAGGCGGGTATACACTCTACCAGGCCTAGACCGCACGTACGCCTCGGCGCTAAACAACCACGGAGCTCTGTGTACTCTTTGCTGGAGTCCACCAGACTGTGAGCCAAGTGAGAGGTGTCTTCTAGGAATTGTCATCCCGACACGCAGCCAAGCTGGCCCCTTAGACCCCTACACACCCGCTAAGTCAACGTACCGCGGTCGGAGTGACGACTTGCCTAGTACCGAAGACCTGCCACATTTCTGAGAAAGTTACCGGGATAATCATCCCCTCGAGGTTCCTGCTCGTCTAACCGTGAACCACAATACTGCCACTCCCGCAACTGGGAGGGGTTACATAAATCCAATCTTACCCTACTAAGGCTACTCTTGCCTACTTTAAATGTTATTGCAGTTTAGGGTTAATCTTGGACTTCCCGAGGGTTACCCTGCAAGGGGCTCGCTACGGTACAAGGAACTACAGTGGGATGACACCCCAAAGTTCCCTTTCTCAAGACACTTAGTATTATTGGTCGTGTTTCCTTACTTATTTCTTAGGTTACTTCTTTGGTGATTTAAGGTAAGTCCTGGGCTTCCCGCGGTCCACCCAGTGAAGGGTTCCCGGCGGTACTAGGGGACGCAATGGGCTCAACCCCCACCATCCTCCTCAAGACATTTACATTAGTTGGTGGTTAACAATTGGTTCACCCTTCCTCGTTTCCTATAGTTAAAATGACTTAGCTCATCTCCCGTCCCACCCAAATGGGTTGGACGTACCTCCATTCCTCCTACGTTGACTATAGCACAACCGCACAACTAACCCTAGGATTGACCCTCCCTGAATCCTTGTGTTCTATAACTCAATTACTGATTGTATACCACTTCTAAACACTACTTAGTGGTCTGAATTGTATGAAACTCAAAATTCTGTTTTTACTAAACGCAGACAACTAATTTGAACTAACCATCAACCCCATAAGTGAACCCTTCTAAAAACTCATCACCAAGGTCTCCAGTAATTATCCTAGGCTCCCACTGACCCTAGTAAGGTATATTCCAATTTCCATAATTTTCCATATTAAATTGGTATTTAATATAATTTTAAGTAGTTAAGGCCCTAAGTCACATTACACATGAACTACCCTCAAAATGATTCTACATGCTTCATGAGAATTATCAGTAAGATAATATTCCATATCATGGTGGTGCACTGAATATAATGGCCCTAGGGTGTCATTTGACGTACTGAATCATCATAATTGTATAATTACCAAAATGCCACTATAATTAGGAAAAATAGTAATTCCCTTTTGAAAATTCTACAAAAATTACCAAGTGTCCATATGGGGACCTATAGTCCCCTGCCATATTATTGAGTCATTACCATGTGATTTGATATTTTAAACTGATTAAACATTCAAAGGTGGCAATTATCAATTTCTACATGCGGTACAAGAAATATAAATCTACAAGCTTCCAAACTGTGGTCATGGACACATATTAACAAAAAATGACAGATTCCCAAGTATCATAACATTGCCTCATGATTTGATATTTTAAATGGATTAAATTTTCAAGGGTTGAATAATCCAACTTCTACATGGAGTACAAGAAATGTAATTCAACATGATTCCAAACAAATATCATGGGCTCATATTGACATAAAATGACAGATTCCAAGGTATCATAACATTGCCCTATGATTTGGTATTCTTAAAAGGATTTATTACACTAGTGATGTAAATTTCACTTTCCACATGAAGTACAAGAAATATAATTCAACATGCTTCCAAACAATTATCATGGGCATATCATAACCTAAGACTACAGATAACCAAGTATCGTCTCATTGCCCCATGATTTGATATTTTTAAAAGATTTAATACACAAGGGTTGAATAATCCAATTTCTACATGAAGTACAAGAAATATAATTCAACATGCTTCCAAACAATTATCATGGGCTCATATTGACATAAAATGACAGATTACAAGGTATCATAACAATGCCCTATGATTTGGTATTTTAAATGGATTTATTACACTAGTGATGTAAATTTCACATTCCACATGAAGTACAAGAAATATAATTCAACATGCTTCCAAACAATTATCATGGGCTCATATTGACATAAAATGACAGATTCCAAGGTATCATAACATTTCCCTATGATTTGGTATTTTAAAAGGATTTATTACACTAGTGATGTAAATTTCACTTTCCACATGAAGTACAAGAAATATAATTCAACATGCTTCCAAACAATTATCATGGGCATATCTTAACCTAAGACTACAGATAACCAAGTATCATCTCATTGCCCCATGATTTGATATTTGTAAAGGATTTAATACACAAGGGTTGAATAATCCAATTTCTACATGAAGTACAAGAAATATAATTCGACATGCTTCCAAACAATTACCATGGGCTCATATTGACATAAAATGACAGATTCCAAGGTATCATAACATTGCCCTATAATTTCGTATTTTAAAAGAATTTATTAACACTAGTGATGTAAATTTCACTTTCCACATGAAGTACAAGAAATATAATTCAACATGCTTCCAAACAATTATCATGGGCATATCTTAACCTAAGACTACAGATAACCAAGTATCATCTCATTGCCCCATGATTTGATATTTTTAAAGGATTTAATACACAAGGGTTGAATAATCCAATTTCTACATGAAGTACAAGAACTATAATTCGACATGCTTCCAAACAATTATCATGGACTCATATTGACATAAAATGACAGATTCTAAGGTATCATAACATTGCCCTATGATTTGGTATTTTAAAAGGATTTATTACACTAGTGATGTAAATTTCACTTTCCACATGAAGTACAAGAAATATAATTCAACATGCTTCCAAACAATTATCATAGCCTTATTTTATCCTAGTATAGCCACTGATATCATATCAAGGTCATACAAGGTCATATGCCCTTGCATTTTATTTTATTAAGGAAAAGGGGCAAACTCATTTATTAGGGAGAAAAGTACTTATATGTCTCTAACAATTCTCATGATAATTATCCTAGCCCTATAACACTATTCCCTACCTAGGGAGGAAGTTCTGTTGTCTAAATATGTGTTTAGGCCCTAGTTGCTTCATTAAGGCCCAAAAGGGCAATTAAGTAATTTTAGCGGTATGGGGTCGGGTTTTTGGTCTCCATTGCTCCAATCACCCATTGATGATGAGCAAGACCATACACAATCCCTAAGCCCCATTACCATTGGATTTGGATAAGCCCTTATGGCTAAGCTCCAAAATCCACAAGCCACCAAGGCTAAGTGGATTCAAACCTAGGGCACCAAGACATCCTTTGGGGGTTCACCATTAAGATGAACTCCAATTGTCCTCAAATTTGAAACAGAGGCTACCCATATACATATCTACATGCCACCAAAAGGTTGGGGCAATTAGGGGTGGTTACACCCTCTAATTATTCCTAGGTTAGTTTCATAAGTTATGATCAAAACTATAACAGCAAGTGCCCTAATCACACTACTATTTGGGCATAGGGTAGGCCTAGGGTGGGCACTGATGTGGCCAAAATTTCAGCCCGATAGGCCCACTCATTCAAAAGTTATTAAGGTTTTGGTGGGCTAACCCCACCTAGGACCAGCCCTAGGAAAACGGCTCCTGTGGGGTCTACTGACCTCCAAATGCCAAAATCTCAGTTTTTAATGAAACTAGACAGATAGGGATACAATAGTGTGTCTCACACTATTTTCATGATTTGGCCATTAAGGGCCTCAATTTGTCTCCTTTAGCTAAGTGAAATTCCTGGCCCAACAAACACAAACCCTTAAGCCATCCTCACTCCAAAGAGGGTTCACCCACAAGGAGTGGTCCAATGGACCCAATATTTTTAACAGTGTGTGGACATAGCCTAAGCTTCACCCTACCCTAACATGGGGGCCCCACAAGGGGGTTTGGCCACCTAATTATCATAAATTTCAATTTCGATGTTTAGACAAAAACTATAAAAAAATGTGCCCCAAAAATTCTGATTTTTGGGCACAAGGTAGGTCAGGGATAGTTACAATAGGGTTTAAAGTTTCAACCCTAAACTCCAAGCCAAATGGGAGTTATGCTTGTTTTAGTGGTGGAAATAATTTTGTACCAGTCTCAGCAAAATGGGTCTACAGAAGTCAAATCAACTCCAAATGGTTTGATCTAAGCTTCAAATGAAAGTAGACTTCTAGATCTACAATAGTGGTCTCAGGCAACTTTTTGATTTATGGCCTCTAAGGGCCTTAATTTCAAGCTACAACAATTGGCAGAAATTGCTAACGTCACATCAAGGTTATTCATTACTTAGGGCGCTGATCACGCACGAATCTTAAAGTAGATCTGGCGGCGCTCCTTCTTCGTCTTCCTCGAGCCAACGACCCAGATCAGCCCGCCCTGGAGCCATTTAGAACCAGAAATCCCGTCCCTCCTTCCATCTCCCTGGCCAGCCACCGCCACCACATAGGTTATGGGTCCCATGTCATCACCCAATAGGGCTTGGCCCATGGTGGGGCCCTATTTGGCCCAATTTGATCAAAAGGTGTGAAGTTACCCAAAATGCCCTTCCTTGGGACTTTGGCCAAATTGGGGGAAATTGTCCCTTCCATGATGGGGCTTTTGGGTCTCTTAGATCCCTAATGATGTTTAAAGACTAGATGTGGAGCCAATTTTAAGGTTTGAAAGCAAATTGACCATATTTGGGTTGAGTTGACCTTTTTTCCCTAATTTGAATTTTGACCAAATTGGAGAGGGTTGACCATCCCATGAGGGGGCTTTTGAGTCTAATGGGTCCCTAATCATTTTTAGAGAGTAGGGGGAGGGTCAATTTGATCATTGGAAGGCTAATTGGCCCTCAATTGATTGATTTGGGTTTTTGCCTAAAAGTGCCCTAATTAGGGCATTGGCCCAATTAAGGGAAATTGGATACCCCATAATGGGGCTTTTGGGACCTTTATGTTCAAAATTATGATTAGAATATAGGTGTGAGATCAATTTGGTCATTGGGTGGCTAATTGGTTATAAGAGGGTGGATTTGACCATTTTGCCCCCTTGTCACACTTTGGCCCAATTGAGGAGGATGGGTCACCTCATGATGGGGATTTTGGGTCTAGTAGGTCTCTATTAGTGTTTGGTGTATAAGGGAAAGTCAATTTGGCCACTTGGGGGGTCAAATGCCCCTTAATTGATTGGTTTGGTCCATGTTCACCTAAGGTGATTTTGGGCTAATCCTATGGAATTGAGCCCTACCAAGGGGTGATGCTCACCCCATCACCCTTCATTAAGGTTTAGGGTACTAAGGGTGGCCTCAATTTGGGGAAATTGGAGTCCAATTGGCCCTCCTTAGTAGCTTGGGTCCTATCTGATTGGGATTTTAGGTGTGCACTTAGCAAAATTCTCATCCTAAGGGGTCCTCAAGGCCCCTCATCCCACCCCTTGAGCTCACCATTCTCACACTAGGGGTCTAGTAGGATTGGGGATGTTACACATTCATCACACGGTAACGTCAAGTCACAGGCCTTGTTTACTCATGGCACGTCATCCACAAGTCCTTTTTCAACTTGGATGAACATGAGCTTTCTCTCGTCAAGATTGGCCGACCTTGACGAGCCTCAGTCCCAAACGGCTCATCATGACCCGAGGTTGCAACCCTCATCACATGATGGCTAAGGGTGGGGTTTCGGTTCCACCGGATTCCCGCGCTCATAATATTAGGGAATACGATCACCTAAAATGGGTACGACTTTCCCTAACCCGCTCTTGACCAGCAAGGCCAATGAAGCAAGGTACACCAGACCCTTCCGCTTCTGCTGCTACAACCCAGTTCTCAGACATAGGCTTCACAGGCTCCACACACCGCTCACTGGGAGCTACTGCCGACGCTAGCACTAGCGCCCGACGCTAGTAACAGAACTCAGTTCCGCTACCAATTCTCGGGTATTTTCTGGGAAACACCTCCAGATCTCTTTGCAGTACGACTCAGTACACAGAACCCGAAAAACACAGCATAGATCGCGGAGTCTTCTCCGGAGTGCAATAGCATATCAACATCACCAATCCAGAACAACCTATCTAGATGGGCTTCAGACAACATGCCTATGTCCGTACTTCGATTCCGTACTCTATATGCAATTTCTACGGGGATAACATCGACCCGTCGGCAAAAACCTATCCACTGATTAGTGGAAATCTGCCTATTACTATGCAAATCATAGGACGCACATGTCCATAGATATATGGAGGAGAATCGTTACCCTCGTCGCTCATTTTGGTTCCATATATCTGCACTTGATCCGGAGGGAACTCGCTGCAATAGATTTCTCTCCACAGAATCGACGATGGCACAAGCACGCAGGATCTCCTTTGCGGATTCACCCCAACTGATCTCCCTCCTCCAGCTCTCAGCCTTCCTCTTTTGAAAAGGGCAGAGATTTATCAGACATGTGAGAAGAACAGCCAAAATCCAGCCTTATATTATTTTTCCGCTACCGCCGGCGCTAGCCACTAGCGCCTGGCGCTAGCCCAGAGGCGGTACGACCGACCTTAGCCACAACCGCTTAAGGGAGCCTCTAGCGTTGGCGCTAGCGCTACCGCCTGCACTATCTTTCGTCGACGAATTTCTCGAGAAATGCCACATTCATCGGGATGTGCCACATTCATCGAGAAAGGACACACTTCTCAGGAAAACCACTACCGTCGGCGCTATCCCTAGCGCCTGGTGCTAGCTTCCTTGCTTCAGCACACTTCCGTTTTCTTTGCACACAAATTATGGGGTCTTATAATTCATACCCCCTTAAAAGAATTTCGTCCCGAAATTTAAATTGTGCAAATCACAACAAGATACAAAACAAATAACTTGTACCTCAACGGAACAAGTCGGGGAACTTGTCATGCATGGTTTGCTCATGCTCCCAGGAAAGCTTCTCTCGACCGCAATTATCTCAGCGGACTTTGACTATCTTGATCAGCTTATTTCGCAGCTGTTTGGCATCAGTGTCTTCTATGCAAATAGTCATGACCATCGTCTTTAGCCCATCATTGACCGACACTTGATTGACCACCAACACCTGGCTAGGCTCTGGCACAGCTTTCCTCAACACAGATATGTAAAACACATCGTCTAAACCGCTCAGCTCTGTCGAAAGAGCGAGCTGATAGGCAGCTTCACCAAAAAGCTCTAGTATCTCAAACGGGCCATGGTATCGCAGACTCGGCTTTTTGAAGCGTCGAACCCTTGACACACTCGGGAAAGGCTTGATTTTGAGATACACCCAGTCGCCAACTGCGAACTTAAAATTCATGTGTTTGGCATTGTAGTATTTTGCATGCCTATCTTGCGCCACCAACAATCGTTCCCGGATTGTTCGGATAGTCAAATTTGCATCTTCTACTTCCTTCCGCATAAATAGCTTCATCTCGTCCGTTTCCGCCCAAGCCAAGGGATATGGCAAGCTCTACCATAGAGGGCCTCAAAGGGCTCCATCTTTATACATGCTTGACAACTGTTATTGTAAGCGAATTCGAACATGAACTAATGATCTTCCCACTTTTTACCGAAGTCCAGGACGCACATGCGGAGCATATCCTCCAATGTTCTGTTAGCACGTTAAGTCCGTCGATCCGTTTGAGGGTGGAAGGCAGCATTAAACTTCAATTTTGTACCCAATGTACAACTAGTGGATTAGCCTCCAATCTTTCGAAGTAAAACGCCGATCTCGATAAACTGTGCACGAAATCCATCGAAATGTTATCAAATTTCAATTCTGTTACATGCAACGACATCAGGAACCCTCCAGGTTTTGGACATTCAGCCTTCACCAGTGCTCAAGTTTTACATTTTGCCACGTAAAGGGCGATGTCTTTCTTTAAACCTGGCCACCAAAATAACTTTTCTTGTCTTGGTACAATTTTATGCTCCCCGGGTGAATTGAGTAATTTGTAAATGTGCTTCGTACATCAATTCTTCTCGCAATTTACCCACACTTGGGATGCACAACCGACCGTCTTTCCACATAAGATCGTCGTACAACACAAACTCTGCAGCAGACCCATCCCCAGTCTCTGCCAAGTAGTGTTGCATGCTCGAATCAAGCTCTAGGGCCTATCGTATTCTGTCCGCGAGGTCGTATTGCACCTCCGTCCAGTTCAAGCATGCAATCGCACTAGAACTCCTCTCCACACAGGAGGTCTCTAGGGCTTCCAAGTCCCTGATCAGACGCGAATCATGCATCTGAATCCAGCTGGCTTGCGCAGAAGCCCTCCTACTCAAAGCATCAGCGACGACATTTCCCTTCCCGGGAGTATAGTGTATCTCAAAAGTGTAGTCCCACGATCATTCCGCTCATGCACTTTCAACTAATGAGAGCCATAAGCTATCACTTTACCATTCTGAAGGAGTACACAGCCTAAGTCGCTCCTTGACGCATCATTTTATATTTTGCACAATATGGAAAACACAAGATTGGTGTCGTGGTCAGGCGACTCTTTAACTCCTCAAAAGCTCGTGCACACACTGGTGACCAAATGAACTTCTGATCCTTCCTTGTCAAGGTTTTGAGAGGAAGAGCAGTCCGCGGAATGTTCTCCACGAAGCACCGATAGTAGCTGGCAAGTGCAAGGAAACTCCTTACTTCCGCTATTATCGTCAAAACGGGCCACTCCTGGATAGCAACTATCTTTGCCGGATCCACTGCGATACCCTCACCACTAACCACATGACCAAGGAATGCCACCGAGGCTAGCCAAAACTCATACTTTGAGAACTTGGCATACAGCTGACTCCGTCGTGGGGTCTCCAAAAATACGTGTCAATGAATTGCGTGTTCTTCTTTATATTGAGAGTATACCGGAATATCGTCAATAAAGACGATCACAAACCGGGCAAGGCACTCTCTAAAGGTCCTATTCATCAAATCCATGAACACTGATGGCGCATTCATCAGTCCTAACGACATAATGGTAAACTTATAGTGTCCATAGAGGGTACTAAATGCCGTCTTGGGAATGTCGCACTCCCGAATCCGCAACTGGTATTAGACTTAAGATCCAACTTTGAATACACCATTGATCCGACTAGCTGATCAAACAAGTCATCGATTCAAGGAATCAGATACTTGGTTTTCTCGGTCAACTTATTCAATTCACGGTCGTCGATACAGAGACACAGGCTTCCGTCCTTCTATTTCACAAAGAGGACCGGAGCACCCCAAGGGGATAAACTTGGGCGTATAAAGTCTTGCTCTACCAACTCCTATAAGTGAAACTTCAAATCTGCCATCTCCTTTGGCGCAATTTGGTACGGAGAGCGTGACACAGGCTTGGCACCGAGCACCAGCTCTATTGTGAAGTCAATCTCTCACTGAGGTGGCTCCCCAAAAAGATTATTAGGAAACACATCTGGATACTCCGAAATAACAGTAACGTCACTCAAACTGGGTTGAGGCTTTGTAGCCCCCACTAGCACAATGCACAATTTTGCGCCCTTCCAAACTGCTTTGACTACTTGGACAACAAACATCAACATCTTACTCGATCCACACAACCCAGCAAACGTAGTCGCACTCTCGGTATTCCGCCCCAGTGTGACTTCCTTAGAAGTGAAATAAATGTGGGATTGCTACGTCGACAGCCAGTCCATACCAAAGATCACATTGAACTCCGAAAGAGACAGTATTAGTGCTTCCAAATCAAAATCTTGACTTCCTATTCATAACTTTACGACACAACCTTGATCCGCACACATCGAACACCTAATGGGTAGCCTCACATCTAACCTTTCCTTTATCAGTGATGAGCCACTCTAAGTTGTCGGATGAAGGCCTCCGATAGAAAGGAATGTGAAGTTTCCGTATCAAACAGTGCTCTCACCGGAACGTTAAATATTAGGGCAAAGCCTAATACACACAAGGTAAGCAATGCACAAGATATGAAGTATAAAAAGCAACAAAAGCTGTATACTATTGCATACCTGTCACCACGTCGCTTTGCTTTATGGCCTCCTACTGGCCAAAATTGTATACTGGCAGTTGAGCTGGAGTGTCGTGGGATGCATACGACTCCGCTGCTTTCCCTTTCTCCACAGCATAAACAACAACTGCCTTTTTGCCGCTGCGATAGTCTCACGCTATATGTCCCGGCTTACGACAATCATCACTCCCGACACTGCAAATTGAGCTGACCCAGAAGGTCTCGCTCGCTTCTTCCACTTTTCATGCCCAGACTTTGTAGCGTTCCGTACGTTCACCGTCGTATTTACTACAACTTTGCCTTTCTCCTCATAAGTTGGACCCACCGCACCTGTAGAGTCCATGGCTCGGAAACCTTCCTTTGGCAGCCCACTTCGACAATCACGAGAAATGTGCCCTTTTTATCGCAAGTGTAACATGCTAAGGGAACCCGTGTGGTGGAAACACCCTGTTGGGCTTTCTATATACCATTCAAAATGATATGAACACATCAAAATGTGCGCAGCGGAAGAAATAACTAGAACAACCCAAAGAGTAAGGATCTTGCGGATCTCATGAATCAAAAGATTAGGAAAGAAAAATGCGATATACCTTTGTGGGATTGAGTCAATACTCAACCAAGATGCTCCAAGAAGAAATCCGGTAGATGAACTTCAAGTTCCAAGCACCGAAATGTATCGGCCCCTCTATAGAGATCCACACAAGGAAGGAGAACCCCAATGCCTTGTCGCACAAGCTATGGGTCGGAGAAAGAACGTCCTCCGCATCCCCATAAACTGCTAGATCCGTTGAAGGGGAGGCGGCGACTGTCGGCGGCGAACAAGGTCGACGTACGGGTTGAGGTCTGCGGACGGGGACGACGGAACACTTCCGAGTCACGAAAAAGATCGATCTCTTTTGAGAAGACCTAATCTCGTTTCTTTTATACGCAAGGCATAAAACAGGTTATCCGCAGACCAGGGGAAAAACAGAACAATTCTGCCTGGATTTAAATTCATCGAATGCATAATAATTCGACTAAAAGCTTTCGACGAATTATTATATTCGACTAAACACTTTTGACGAATGTTCTTAAATTCGACTAAACGCTTTGGACGAATTCGAACAGATAATTTCGACTAAACACTTTAGACGAATTATCATATTCGACTAAGCACTTTCGACGAATTGTCTTAAATCTGACTAAACGCTTTAGACAAATTCGAACAGATAATTTCGACAGCTCACAATGCTCATTAAGACTTGTTGGAATGCACGAACACAAGGAGTCAATTTATAGAAAATTGCTGTCGCCTGGGCGACTTCCACTGTCGGAATTTTCCGACAGCGCTAAACTGCCGCTGGAGTGCCGTCATGCGAGCAGTTGCTGTAACCGCCGAGCTGTCGCCTGGGCGACATCGATGTCGGATTTCCGACAGCGCAAAACTGCCGATCGTGGGTGGTGTCGTGGGCAGTTGTTGTAACCTCCGAGCTGTCGCCTGGGCGACATCGCTGTCGGAATTCCGACAGCTCAAAACTGCCTTTCGTCGTGTTGTCGTGGAGGGAAGTAGTTGTAACTTCTCTGCTGTCGCCTGGGCGACAGCGGCTGTCGGAATTTTTCGACAGTGAAATTTCCCATATTCAGATTTAGCTCCAACAGAAATGTGAACATCTCATACCTGTTACCTGCACACCATAAATAAAAATAGAATCAAATACAAACAGGACTTTGTTATTATCAAACCGGAGGAGTGCGAAACGCATGCTCCAACAATCTCCCCCTTTTGATAATAACAAATCCGTATAAAAAGAAATCATGTCTATTTAGATTGTTGATTTTAACATTTGGTGTGTGCACAAAAATAACATGATATATTTCTCTTAAAATAAATAATCTCCTTTTAGATGAAAGCGCCCCCTAAATGAATGCTCCCCCTAAATATATGCTCCCCCTAAATATATGATGTATTGTGTAGGTGGAATATTTAGGTGTAATAGATTTGTGATTATTCTTTTTATACTTTTAATTCTCCCCCTTTTGGTATTAGCAAAAGTTAATACTAGATAAAAGAGTAGTTCTTAAGGGAAAGGATATAGGATATAGAAATGAAGAGTAAGCTGAAGCACTTTGTTGGAAATGATTGAAGTCCACGAAATAATAGGAATATGCCATAGTATGAATAAACTCATGAAGTGACGGTAAAGCCATATGAAGTAATGAAAGAAAATAACTTAAACATGAGTAAGGTCATTTGAAAGTATCATAGAAAGACACAATAGTGTATAGAATTATGGAATATTTTCGATCCAATTCTCATGAGATTAATGTTTATATAACATAATGATGTGTACATGTGATACTTAGATCAAACATATGAAGTTATTTAATTTACATGATCATTGAAATGTAGAACATAATATAAGCATATAAAGTTAACTTTGACTTTGAAGATATAGCACAAGATGAATAGAAAACCATTTTTCTTTTGCACAAGACACTTTACAATTCTTTCCAAGGTGCTTAACCTCACAATGCTCATTAAGACTTATCAGGAGGTTAAGTAGTGCTTAGTGGAGTATCCTTGTCTTTATTTTAATTTTTTTTTTTGATCACAGATGTTGTGATATCTTAATTTTGAGATATTGATATTTTTTTGTAATTGACCAAGGATCTCCGAATTCACTTGAATCGCAAAAAATGGTGTATATTTTGTTGTGCTAACAAATCAAGGTTGAAAGTTGTATTTATGAAGTGCTATTTTATTATGTTAAAGCAAATATGATCCATGTATATATTAAATAAAAAGACATACGTATTGATCAAAAGAAGTGAACGTGATAGTTCATTATGATAGATAAACAATTTCTCATACTTAGAGGCATGCGAAAACAATTTCCAATGGTCTAAACAACTAAGTAGGAGTGTCAATACGATGATAGCTTGGAAATGAAATCATATAATCATGTAAGAGTCATTTTGTTTTGAAAATAAAAAGCACATGGTTTGTCATCAAGTCATGAGGTGAAGCAGTAATAATGACATATAACTATTGTAAAGCATCAAAGGGACCAAAAATTGAAGATTTATCAAATCGGGAGCTGTCGGAAATTTCCGACAGTCACTGTCGCCTGGGCGACAGCCAAAAATATAAATAGGGCTTTAGACCGAGTCAAACCCTATTGTGCTTCATTTTTCTGGACTGTAGAGCGAGAGAAGGCTGTCGGAGGTCGGCGACAACTCTAGATCTAAGGTATGGATTTTTGATTTTTATGTTTTTGACTCTAAATTTTTTTGGGATTTGTGATTTTGAAAGTAGAGAAGAAGGAAAATGTAGTTTTCATTTTGATTTTTGATGAATGGTGGAGGTTTTTGAAGTTTTGTGTTTGAAAAGTGTAGATCTAGTTTAAAGCAAGTGGATCTTGTTGGATCTTTGTTAAAAATGTTTTGATTTTGTGGTTCTTGTGGTTGAATGTTTGCTTGTGTTCATAGTCTAATTTTAAAAATGGAAGATTTTCCTTTTTGAAAGAAGGTTGAAGATGATGAATAGTAAAGGATATGGAGAAGATGTAGATTTAAAAAAAAAAAATTTTGTAAACTTGATGTTGAATTAAACTTGATTTTGAGTAGATCTGGAAGTGTATGTACAAAATTTCAAGAGAAGTTTACTGAAGTACTGTCAGAATTTTCCGACAGTCACTGTCGCCTGGGCGACAGTGTTCCAGTGCACAACACATTTTTAATTCATGTTTTTTATATGTTTTTTGCAGAATGGCTTCCAGTTCTAAAGCGCAAAGAAGTACTTCTGAAGATGCGCATAGTTCGTATCAAGTGTATCCTGGGGTTGAGAAAGCCATAGTAGTAGCAAAATATGTGGAATTTGATTCGCCGAAGCACGATCATATCTATGATCGGCTTGCGAATGCAGGTATACTCTCAATAATCACCCCAGATTCGTTCTCTTCCTTTTTGATTCGAGAGTTCTATAATCATTTGGAAGATCCAAATTATACTGAGTTGGATGGAGGAGTTAGATCAAGAATCCAGGGTCAACATGTGGAAATAACACATGTTGATCTAAGAGAGGAATTCAGACTAGTGATGAGTGAAAATATGCCGGATATAGTGGAGAGTTATAGAAAAGATAGAGATTGGACCCTTGTAAACATGAGTTTACATGGGAATCAAAAGAAGACTCTAACCACTGAAGTTACGTCACTCACTCCGGATGCTTTCTTAGTTCAAGATATATTAAGGAATTCAGTCATGTTGAAGAGTGGAGATACAAGAAGTATTACGGCTCAGTTGACCCTCATTACTTACTACATTATGGAGGATGAGCTTTTTGATGTGGCGGATTTTATACTCTCCCAGATTCGGTATGCGTTTGGATTAAAGCATCCAAAATGGGTGAAGGTTCATACGCTACCAATGGGGGCGATAATTCAGCGTATATTATATAAGAAGTACGGATGGATAGCGCAAGGTTCTTATTTGGATGATTGTTATCTGGAGATATATTATACGGGTTCGATGAAAGTGAAGAAGACGCAGAAAAAGGCCCATCCGGGAATTGAGATTTGAGAGCTGCCAATGCCTAGGGCAGGATCACTACGAGAGTCCATTGATAATTTACGTGATTCATTAGAGGATCACAAGAAAGAAGTGAAAAAGGACCGTAGTCGAATGCAGAAATTTATGAAGTTTCTCGTGAAGGGTCTGAAGTTAAAGCCAACTCCGGAGGAAGAGGCCGAATGGCAAGTTCTGGACGAAGAACCGCCACGCCAATCGGTGAGGCGGACTCGCCGTGGTAAAGCCGTGAGACGAGGACCTCCAGAAGACTGTCCAGAGAGCAGCGGGGCTGGTTTTGAAGATTCTGAGTAGTTTCATCAGGCTACTGCTGCTGGTTGATGTCGGAAATTTCCGACATCCACTGTCGCCTGGGCGACAGTGAACTTCTTCAGATTTCTATTTCTGTTTAATGAACTTGATCCTTATGTTGTTTTCTACTATTTTTATTGGAACAATATTGATGTAATATTAATGATGTTTGAATTTTTGTTAAGTCTTTTGAAATTCTATGGTTTGATTTTAAAATTTAGCTTTTTTTTTAAATTGTTTAGGTTTTGTGATAATTAATTTTTAATTTTATAGGCTTTAAATAGTGATATATTCATTGTGAAATGTCTAGAATTCCCAATTCTAGCCTAAGCATAGAAAAATGGGAATCCGGTAATGGCTTAGTGAATATATCCGCTAGTTGATTTTCCGTGCCTATAAAGTTGATTTTTATATTACCCTTCTTAATATGATCCCTTATAAAATGATGTCGGACATCTATATGCTTAGATCTAGAATGTAATACTGGATTGTTAGTTAAGTCTATAGCACTTTTATTGTCACACTTTAATTCTACACTACTTTGTTGCATGCCAAAATCTTCTAACGTTTGTGACATCCGAAGAGCTTGGGCACAACAACTACCTAGTGCAATATATTCGGCCTCGGTAGTAGAGAGGGCAACAGAATTCTGTTTCCTACTCGACCATGAAATAAGTGAAGGGCCGATAAAGTGACAAGTGCCACAAGTGCTTTTCCTATCTAAAGAACATCCCGCATAATCAGAATCCGAAAAACCATGCAAAATAAAGAAATCATTATGAGGATACCATAAACCTAATTTTGATGTTCCTATGAGATATCTAAAAATACATTTCACCGCTTTTAAATGTGACTCTTTAGGGTTAGCTTGAAATCTAGCACATAAACAAACGGCAAACATAATATCAGGTCTAGATGCGATTAAATACAATAAAGATCCTATCATACTTCTATAAAGGGTTTGTTCAATTGAAACACCACTTTCATCTTTTCCTAATTTTAGTGAAGTACTCATAGGAGTGTTTGCATGCTTAAGATTTTCAAATCCAAATCTTTTTAACATATCATGAATATATTTGGTTTGACATATAAAAATTCCATCATGTTTTTGTGTAATTTGAAAACCTAAAAAAATATGAAAGTTCTCCAACCATACTCATTTCAAATTCATTTTTCATAATTTGAACTACTTCATTACACAACTCTTCATTAGTGGCTCCAAAAATAATATCATCAACATAAATTTGTAAAATAACTAAATCATGATCAATTTGCTTAATGAAGAGTGTAGAATCAGCACTTCCTATTTTATAATCGTGCTTTAACAAATATTGAGTTAATCGATCATACCAAGCACGAGGCGCTTGTTTTAATCCATAAAGCGCTTTATCTAATTTATAAACATAATTTGGATATTTCTCATTTATAAAGCCAGGGGGTTGTTCTACATAAACCTCTTCTTTTATATACCCGTTTAAAAATGCAGTTTTGATATCCATTTGATATAATTTAAATCCTTTAAAACAAGCAAATGCAAGAAATATCCTAACCGCTTCTAATCTTGCTACGGGTGCAAAAGTTTCATCAAAATCTACCCCTTCAATTTGCGCATAACCTTTTGCAACTAATCTGGCTTTATTTCTAACAATTCTAGATTCATTATCCATTTTATTTTTAAAAATCCACTTAACACCAACTACAGGATGATTTTTGGGTCGTTCTACAAGATTCCAAACCTTATTACGTTCAAATTGATTAAGTTCTTCATTCATAGCTAAAAACCAAAATTCATCATTTAAAGCGGTGGAAACATCTTTTGGTTCTATTTCAGAAACAAAACAAAGGTTTGAAAATAAAACATGTAGCGATGAACGAGTACTAACCCCTTTTTGCGGATCTCCAATGATAAGCTCCTTTGGATGATCCTTTGTAAACCTCAATTCACTTGGAGGCTCATATTCTTCTCTTTCTTCTACTTCTCTATCTCCTTCTCTTTCTCCTTCTCTTTCTTCTTCTTTTCCTTCTTCATTTTCTCCAAGTTCTTCATCATCATTCTCCACCGTGGGAAGGAGTTCATCTTCTTTTCCTGTAATTTTCTTTTCTACACATGAAGCAAACTCATCAAACCTAACATGAATAGATTCTTCAATGATTTTTGTTCTTTTATTAAAAATCCTATAAGCTTTACTAGTTGAAGAATAGCCAATAAAAATACCTTCATCACATTTTTCATCAAATTTTCCTAAGGAATCTTTAGAATTCGAAATAAAACATTTACAACCAAAAACTTTGAAATAAGAAACATTTGGTTGTTTATTAAAAATTAATTCATAAGGAGTTAATTTTAAAATAGGGCGAAGCATTACTCTATTAATTACATAACATGTCGTTCTAACCTCTTCAGCCCAAAAAGATTTTGGTAATTTGAATTCAGATAACATTGTACGGGCTAACTCTTGAAGAGTTCTATTTTTCCTCTCCACTACACCATTTTGTTGTGGTGTGCGTGGAGCGGAAAATTCATGTTTTATTCCTAACTCCGTACAAAAAGAAATAAACTTTTCATTTTCAAATTCTCCTCCATGATCCGATCGTATGCGTTTAATTTTTAACTCAAATTCATTTTGAATACGCAAACATAATTTTGAAAATTCTGAAAATGCATCGGATTTGGAGGTTAGAAATAAAGTCCAACAAAAACGAGAATAATCATCAATCAATACAAATGTGTATTTTCTACCTCCTAAGCTAGAAATTCCAATTGGCCCAAATAAATCCATATGTATTAATTGAAGTGGCCTAGTGGTAGAAATAATGTTTTTACTTTTGAAAGATGATTTTGAAAATTTTCCTTTTTGGCAAGGCACACATAGTGAAGAAGATAAATTTCCATTTAACAAAGGTAAACCTTTAATTAATTTATCTTTTGAAATTTTTGTAATTAACTTGGCACTAGTATGTCCAAGTCGCCTATGCCATAAATCTAATTCATCATTTTTTGATGACAGACATTTCAAAGTAGAATTTGAAAAATCTAGAAATTTAATCATATATACATTATGACATCTAGGTGCGGTAAAAACAATTTCATTTGTTTTGGAATTAATAATTTTGCACAAATTTGTAGAAGATTCAAATAAAACATTTAAGACCTATCACATAATTGACTAATAGAAATCAAATTATGCTTTAATCCTTCTACAAATAAAACATTTGAAATTGAAAAATTTTCGTTACCCACAACTCCGATGCCGATGATTTTTCCTTTTCCATTGTCTCTGAATGTCACAACTCCTCCTTTCTTCATCTCCAGGCTAAGAAACTTCTCTTTATTGCCCGTCATGTGCTTTGAACAACCCGAGTCCAAGTACCACAGGTCTTCTTTGTCCTTAGCCTGCCAACACACCTAGAAAGAAGAGGTGAGTAAAGATCTGGTTACCCAAGTGGTTACACCCATAGTATAGGTAGAAGCCTTAGGCACCTAGATTTGTTTAATTTTACTTTTTCCTTCATTCCAGCAAGAGTCCGTAGTGTGGCCAAATCTATTGCATTTGGCACATGTAATGTATTTAGAGGAGTATAACTTTTCTGGACTTTTACTGGATGAGGATGCAGTATTTAACAATTCATTAATTTTAGAATTTTTAAAAGTGAATTTTCTGGACTTTTCACTGTCGCTGGCGACAGTGGTTGTCGCTGGGCGACAGCTTCCAGATGTGTATCCGAGCCCAAACCTTCCAGATCCATGGCGTTGGTATCCTAAGATCATATCCAGTGATCTTCGGCCCATTCCAAATTTTTTCATGGCTAGTGTTAAGTCATGAATCTGGTGTCTCATTTTTGTATTCTCGGATACTAGATTTACGCATCTCCGTTCAAAAGATTTCTTTCCCTCATGGACTATGGAAATTGAAGATTTCAGATCTCTCTCTAAAATCTCATTCTTTTTAGTAAGAACTTTTATTGTAGAATGAGATTTGGAAAGAGATTCTTCAAGTTCTTTAATTCTTCCCAAAGAGTGATCACACTCTTGGCAAGAAATATCTCTTTTTCCAATAGTCTTAATTTCATTTAACAATTTTTTGTTTTCTTTAAGTAAAATTTCATTTTCAGATTTAAGAAGATCATTATCTTTTAAACGTTTTTCAAAAAATTTGCAAGTC
The DNA here is from genome assembly GCA_033032865.1 of Dactylorhiza incarnata. Taxonomy (NCBI): domain Eukaryota; kingdom Viridiplantae; phylum Streptophyta; class Magnoliopsida; order Asparagales; family Orchidaceae; genus Dactylorhiza; species Dactylorhiza incarnata. The sequence goes on along the minus strand of JAWHQI010000009.1, from coordinate 7,480,809 downwards.
TTTAAAAATTCAGAAAATAATTCATCATAGGTTGGAGGAGTTACCTCAGTGTCGCTTTGGACACTGCATTCGTCATCAGATATGACGCTCTTTCCCATTAAGCACATGTTGGCCTCCTCTTCTTTACTTGAGTCTGAATTGCTTGCATCCTCAGAAGTAGTATCATCCCATGTTTCCTCCTTCAACACCTTCTTCGGCCCTTTGTGCTTCTTTTCTTTAAGTTCTTTCAAGTACTTTGGACACTTGCTTCGGATGTGTCCTAACTTCTTGCAGTGATAGCACTCTGGTGGCGGTCTCTCTTCCTCCTCATCGCCTTCCTTTCCCTTTTTCTTCCTAAAAGTCTCCTTCTTAAAATACTTCTTAAACGTATTCCTCCTCTCCAGATTTTTCATAAATTTTTTAAATTTTTTAACAAATAAACTTTCCTCATCTTCTTCATCCTCCTCAGAATCACTAGTTTCTTCCTTCTTAGATCTTAGAGCCAATCCCTTCTTCCTTGGCTCCATATACTCTTGTTGTTGAATTTTCAATTCAACTTCATGAGTTTTCAAGTTCCCAATGAGGCTCTCCAATTGTAAGGTCTTAAGATCATGTGACTCGGAAATTGCAGTCACTTTAGGATTGAACTTCGGGGGAAGTGATCTTAAGATTTTCCTTACTAAATCTCCTTTTGAGAAGACCTTTCCTAGCACCTTTGAGTCGTTCACGATTTTTGTGAATCGTGTGTACATCGTATCAATCTCTTCATCTACCTCCATTTTGAACCTTTCAAATTCAGATTCCAGTTGAAATAGCTTTGAATCCTTTACCTGCGAAGTACCTTCATGAGTGATTTCTAATAAATTCCAAATTTCAAATGCAGTATTACAAGCACAAACTCTATTAAATTCAGTGCAATCTAGTGCGCAAAATAAAGCATTCATGGCTTTTGCATTGTTCTTACATTTTAATTTATCATTGTCATCCCACTTGTCTTTGGGCTTATCCATGGTTACATCTCCTACAACAAATGTTGGAGAAGTGTAACTCGATTCTACCATATTCCAGACTTCTATATCTAGCGCAATTAGAAAACAACGGATACGTGTTTTCCAATAATTATAGTCTGTGCCCGTAAAAAGTGGTGGCCTACTAATTCCTTGCCCCTCAACGAACGCGTGATCGTTGTGCGCCATTACTCCCGGTGGTAAAACCATTTTGGAGTAACCTTGCTCTGATACCACTTGTTGGATCGTGTGATGCCCTTAGAGGGGGGGGGGGGGGTGAATAAGGGTGTGTTTAAAAATATAATTTTTACTTAATAATTTTTAGACAAATTTTACTTTACTAAAAAGTTACTTATAAATAATTCTAAACCAATGCAATTTTTGTATTAAACCAAACACAAATTTCTAAGATAAAGATTTAAGCAAACAAATTTGCAATTAGTGAAAAGAGCATAATTATATTTATCATGAAATTTGTGTACAATAAAAAATGATCTTAACAATGCTTAAGATCAAGGCACAATTATGATAATAAAAAATACAATAATTTTTGATTTACCAATCCTTCTCCCAAGGATCGGAAGGCTATCACTTGTCTCTCCCAAGACCAAGCCCAAGCCTATCCTCTAGATCTTCCCAAGATCTAGACGTAGCACACAAGGCCACGATTTCCCACCAAGCCACGCAAGGACTTGGACGCTCCGCACAAGGAAGCGATTTTCCCCTAAGCCGCGCAAAGACTTAGACGCCGCACGCAAGACGACGATTTCTCTACCAATACAAAATGAAATGTGTGTAAATGAAAATACAATATGAAAAGGACAACTCCCTAGAATTTCAGATCTCTGAAAGGATGGTTGAAGCCTCGAGATGATCGTTGATGAAGAAGCGCGCCCGATCTCATCTTCAATCTTCAATCCTTCTTTGCACAAATGGGAGTTGAAGAGGTTCTGGAGCTCTCTGGTTCATATGCACTCAGGAAGGGACTTGGAATTCTCAAAGCTTGGAATGCACGAACACAAGGAGTCAATTTATAGAAAATTGCTGTCGCCTGGGCGACATCCACTGTCGGAATTTTCCGACAGCGCTAAACTGCCGCTGGAGTGCCGTCGTGCGAGCAGTTGCTGTAACCGCCGAGCTGTCGCCTGGGCGACATCGATGTCGGATTTCCGACAGCGCAAAACTGCCGATCGTGTGTGGTGTCGTGGGCAGTTGTTGTAACCTCCGAGCTGTCGCCTGGGCGACATCGCTGTCGGAATTCCGACAGCTCAAAACTTCCTTTCGTCGTGCTGCCGTGGAGGGAAGTATTTGTAACTTCTCTGCTGTCGCCTGGGCGACAGCGGCTGTCGGAATTTTCCGACAGTGAAATTTCCCATATTCAGATTTAGCTCCAGCAGAAATGTGAACATCTCATACCTGTTACCTGCACACCATAAATAAAAATAGAATCAAATACAAACGGGACTTTGTTATTATCAAACCGGAGGAGTGCGAAACGCATGCTCCAACAAGGTTGACCTCCCAGGGAGGGTAAGTATTTTTCCCCTCGGATGGTTCCGCTGACCTGGCTCTCCCTAGCCGACAGGGAAGGTTGACGTCCCAGAGAGGGTAAGTGTATTCCCCTCGAATGGTTCCGCTGACCGGGCTCTCTCTAGCCGGCAGGGCAGGTTGACCTCCCATGGAGGGTAAGTGTTTTTCCCCTCGCATGGTTCCGCTGACCGGTCTCTCTCTAGCCGACAGGGCAGGTTGACCTCCTAGGGAAGGTAAGTATTTTTCCCCTCGGATGGTTCCGCTGACCGGGCTCTCTCTAGACGGCAGGGCAGGTTGACCTCCCAGGGAGAGTAAGTATTTTTCCCCTCGGATGGTTGATGAGTCCCATTTATATACACATTTATGGACTCATCTGGGCCGTATTTCTAGTCGATGCCCTACACTTTAGGCATGTTTTTGATCATATTTGTTATTCCTTGCTAGGTGCACTCTTAGGCCCGTTTCGGTGTGCATTTGCGCTCCTTGTTATTGGAGGTAAGCACATGGTGCTCCCCAATCCTTTTTATGTGTTTATCTGGTGCTGGAGGTATTTTCCCAGCTGTTTTGTCTTGTGTGCAGGCGGTCGGATCATCCAATTTCCCCCCAGAATTCATGATTGTGTACAACGCATGGTTATGCGTTTCCTTGACGCATGGACGGTTGCGGCCGTGCATTATCATCTGGGCAGAAAATAGGCGATCTGAGTTTAGTCGTGCGTTTTTACGCACGGGCGGATTTACTCGTGCATGAGTAAAATGCATGGTTGCCTGTTTCCTGTTGTTTTAGCATTTCTGAATTTACCCGTGCATTTTACGCACGAGCGGGTTTGCCCGTGCGTGAGTAAATTGCACGGGCCGCGCAGCTTCATCTTTAAGTCTGTTTTTATCATTAAATGGCAGCGCACGATAGTGTGTTCGCCCGTGCTTGACCAAAACTCTCCATGTTTTGTATTTAAAGCAGGAAAAGCTGCAGTCAACGGGGCCCCTGATTCCCCTCGCGGGAGAAGCCAGGAATCCAGCCATTTTCATCCCTTCCACCGGAGGAGACGAGAGGAGACCATTTCCGGCGATCTCCTTCACCATTCTCCCATCCGGGAGCATTTGCAAGTATTCTCCGCCACTAGTTCAAGCATTCTTCGTCTTGGAGGCCATAGAAATGTTGTAGATCGTTGGAGCGGTGACAACCTCCTTCGAGTCCGCACACCATCTGAGGGCCGAGCCCGAAGAGAGCCCGACAACCTCTCATTCCGTCCGAGAACCCAAGACGCGGTGACATCCTCTTTTTGGTCCTTTCTAAACTTTGATGCTTGTGCTTTCTCTTTGCATTATTGTAATGAACGCTCGTTAGATTAATGTTATAGATCCTTCCTTGTTGTTCATGTGCAATGATGCTGTGGTGGTGAGAATAGCTTTCCTTGTTGTTGTGATATTCTAAGTTGTTTGTGTGTGAAGCCATCTAGCAATAGCTAGTGATGACGTTGGCGAAGAGGTGAATACGACACTCACAAAACCTCGCTCTGTGGCCATTCCACCCGCTTACCGAAGCGCGGCATCGCGGCTGCTGCACTCACCCACACCTTGCGAAGCGGGGCTTTTCGACCCGCATTTCACTCATTTCCGCAATAGCTTAGAACACCAATCACAACGCCCCTATTTTATTTTATTCGCTCGTGTAACAATCGACTAACCACACGTTTCGTTCACCAGAACCTGCATTCCTCAAGAGATCGACATTCGGGGAAGCTATTCCCAAATTTATTACTTGACAGCGACCCGTGCACTTGCCGAACACCCATCAAGTTTTTGGCGCCGTTGCCGGGGAATGCAGGCGTGTAACGTTTTGTATTGTGAATCATTGTTATAGGAGCAGTTGTTTTTTATTTTTGTTTTTCTTTGTGTCTTCTTTTTGTGTATGCAGAGACAAGCCGGATAGGAATTAGTACCCTTTGATCCCGAGATTGAACGTACTGCGCGCGCAATAAGGCGTTGCAGCTGTGCAAGCGGCTATGGGAGATAATATGGAACTTGGAGGTCTGTCGAGAGCACCCAATGATCGGGAAGAAGTGAATCCTGGAGTACCCCATGTGGGGCAAAATCATCTAAGGGATGAGCAGGAGGCGGTTAGACCGAGGCCCCGGACCATGAGAGATTATACCACTCCAACAGCTGGGAGTGTGTATCCAGGATTTGGGTCTAACATCATGAATAACCAGTTTGAGATCAAACCGGCAACCCTAAACATCATCCGCAACAACGCTCAGTTCTCTGGGATGCCTAGTGAAGACCCACATCTTCACTTGGCGGAGTTCGCCGATATCTGCGGAACCTTCCGTTACGCAGGAATTTCTGATGAAATAGTCAAGTTGAGACTGTTCCCTTTCTCGTTGCGTGACAAAGCCAAGGTTTGGCTCCACTCTATTCCCCCAGGGACTGCTGCAACTTGGGATGCTCTCGCGTCCGAATTTCTAGCTAAATTCCACCCGGTGGACAAAATTGTGAGCCTTCGGCGTGAGATCGCCACTTTCCGGCAAGCTTATCAAGAAACTCTCGCAGAAGCTTGGGAGCGTCTTAGTGACCTCCTGCGTAAATGCCCAAATCATGAGCTTCAGCCGTGGAACATCGTGGAAACCTTCTACTTTGCCATCGAGCCCAACCACCGGGCAATGATTGACGCTGCTACAGGAGGGACCTTGATGAACCATACGCCGGAGGAAGCTCTAAGAATTCTGCAGGACACTACCTCTCACAGCACCTTCTGGACTGCGGGGAGAAATGCACCGAGAAGCGCTCGGGGACTGTTTATGGTGGACTCATTACCTCCCGCTGCTGCGCCTGCGACTAACATTGCTTGTGAAGGATGCGGAGGCGGTGGTCACCACGCATACGAGTGCCCAAGTAGCGGGCAATCAAGTGAATTCTCTCAACTTAATTTAAATGAATCGGTAAATTTTGTTAGAAATCAAGCTAAGGGGGCACCCTACGGCAATGCCTATAATCCGGGTGTGAGAAATCACCCCAATTTTTCCTGGAATCAAAACACTACAGGCCAACCGTGGCAACCGGGACAACATCAATATGATGCTCAAGCATCCGGAAGCCAACCGAGGCCGCCTCATCCGGGTTATAATCAAGGTGCTCCGGCCCCTAAGAAGAGCAATTTGGAAGAAATGATGGAGAGGTTTATGGAAGCCGCCAACTCGAATATGGCCAACCAAACTGCGTCCATGCGAAACTTGGAGACGCAATTGGGCCAATTGGCTCAAGTGCTAACCGAGCATTCACAAGGGACCCTTCCCAGTAATACTGAAAAGAATCCAATTAACTAAGGGAAGAGTCTCACCGATGCAGGAGCGTGTGACCCAAATGAGTTGGTAATCTCATGCACCATTAATAATATTGAAATGGCGGCCCTAGGTGATTCCGGTTCATCTCGCAACGTCCTTGCATTGTAGGATGTTGCTAAATTACAACTTGAAATGAACACAGATGATCGGAAATCCCTAGTGCTTGCCAACGGGACCGTCATTAAGGCTGAGGGAGAAGTTAGAAATGTTGAAGTTACAATTGAAGGGATAGTGGTGGTCGCCGGCTTCCAAGTTTTGGGACCTAGTCAAAATTAATCTATTCCCATCTTGGGAGTACCATTCTTGAAAGAGAGCGGTGCCACCTTGGATTTTTCTAAGGGGTGTGTTGTCTTACCTGGTAAGGTAACACCCCCACTTGTCCCAAGATTGCTTCCGAAGCATTAACTCACTCTCCCCTTTTTTTTTACTGATGAATTGTTTAGTACTGCTGAAGCCAGGAAATAAAAAGAATTGTTAGTTGGAGAGAAGAAAGAAAAAGCGAAGCAGGTCGTGAATGAAGAGGTGAAGAAGGCAAGAGAAAGCAGCGAGACTGAAGTTTGGAACACTAAGGAGAAGGCGGAGCAAAGCGCCTTATGAATAATTTTCTTAGTCAAAATGAGAGCTGTAAACAATTTAAACAGGTCCATTGGGCTAATCCAGTTGCCACGGCGCCAACAAAAGTGATGCCACCCACCACCAAGGTGGGAAATTCTGACAATTATCAACGTTGGCGCTCTCCAACTGTGGAGAAGCTGAAACAAGAAAGATTGTTGCGTGGAGCACGCTCTGCTGCCCTCCGACGCGAAAAGGAAGAGGTTAGGGGCAAGGGGGAGACATCCTCCTTGGGCCCTAAAGCCTTCACCTCCTTCCCATCTCACGTGGCTGGGGAGAACCACCACAAATCAGCATATAGCTGATGTGTGATGGGGTCTCCAGGTTTTGGTTGTGCTGTTTCTTCTATTCTGTTTTTTTGTGCCTTGTTACTCGGCCATGTTATGTTGTGTTTTTAGTCTGTCTGAAACAATCTTTATAACTGGTGCTATCAAAATTTAATACAGGTATTTGGTCCACCTTTAAGGACGTTAAACAAAAGGGCTTCTTGGGAGACAACCCATGGGAACCAACCGGTTCCGTTTGCCTTTTAATTTCTTTTATGTTGTGTTATTTCCTTTTTGCTAACATCGTAGGCTGAAGCTCTTGCGTGGTGGATGAGGAAGGAGAAAATTTAAAGATGGAATTACCGCACTTCTGGCATGCTCATTCGTGAGCATAGGTCCACTCTACCCCTCTTTTCCTTATGTTTGATTTTTTTATTTTATTTGGTTTCGATCAAGTCTGGGGGAGAGAGCGAGTTGTGCACATGCACACACTTGCATGGCATGTTAGAATGTGCTGAGTTAGGAATTTTCAATTTTATTGTGCACATTGCATACACGCGCACCTAGTTCACGCGCACTTAATCACGCACGCTTATTGGGTATTGCTGCGAGATTCCCCGCTCGTAAGAATTGGATTGTTAGTGTAGGAGTGAGGAGTAGAGAAAAATGTCGACTCGAGTAGCGCTCTAGTCGAGTGCTCCCGTCACACCTAGAAATTCAATTAGAGTAGAATAAAATTCAATGTTGTAATTTAATTATTTCTATTATAGTAGCTGCAATTTATTTTACTTTAGTGGTGAATCCAGTGAATCCAACGGTAGCATAGGGTCGAGTGTAGCTGGACTAGTAGTAGCTTATTACTAGGGTCGGAAGGAAGGACAACCTTTCTCGGTGGCTAGAACTTGCACTAGGCGACTCTTGAAACGATTGCGTTGAAGTACTCGTTATAAAGCGTGATTTAGGCCATTTCTTGATCCATTTGTGCTTTTGAAATCCTTACCAATGTAATCACCGTTGCAAGCCCACTTGAGCCCACCTGGCCTCCTTGTTTAACTCCACTAAAATCTCACCAAAGCCATACGGCCAAACCTATTTTTGCACCAACAAATGAGCTGAAAGAAATTTAGTTATCTATCACCTTTGGTGTTATCTCTGTGGTGTATGGTAGCCTTGAAAAAGCTGAAGGAGAAGTTTTTATTGAGCCTACAAAAGATATTCTGTCGAGTAGAGAAAAGGAAAGAAAAAAAATATTGTTCAAAAAGAACATTCAATTACTTTCTCTCGACAAAAACAAAGTATGATTGACTTAGCACGCACCTAGTGTTCAGTTGAAGTCTGGGGGTGTTGTGTAGTTCTTGAAAATGTTGTATTGGTGATTTTTATTCTCTTGAGTGCTCAGGTTATGTTGAGTGTGATTCCCATCGTACTTCTACTTATCTAGCCTAAACTCAACCTAAGCCAAATGTTAACCTATAAGTCCTATTGATTTTAGATACGAGTCATCTCATGCAGTAGAGAGAGTGCGAACGTGCAAGCCTATTGAAACCGACTTTGATGGATTTCTTAGGAGTTTATCCCAAGCTTTGATTCGAGTAATACTCTACTCATTAGTCACGCTATTTTCCCTTGTGCGCGACCGAAAGATTCACCGGGATTCACCATCCAAGTAAAGTAGATTTCAAATTACTGTTCTGGAAATAGTTAGATATAATCTTGAGTTTAATTCTATTCTAGTGTATTTTTACGAACGTGAGCATGCGACTTCGCATGAGTCTCCATCGCTCAATCACACTCTAACATCCAATTATTCCGTTAGGAGAGCTGATTAGTTTGCCCGGGACGTGCAAATGGTTAAGTATGGGGGTGTGATGAGTCCCATTTATATACACATTTCTGGACTCATCTGGGCTGTATTTCTACTCGATGCACTACAACATGTTTTTGATCATATTTGTTATTCATTGCTAGATGCACTCTTAGGCCCATTTCGGTGTGCATTTGCGCTCCTTGTTATTGGGGGTAAGCACATGGTGCTCCCCAATCCTTTTTCTGTGTTTATCTGGTGCTAGAGGTGTTTTCCCACCTGTTTTGTCTTGTGTGCAGGCGGTCGGATCATCTAGTTTTCCCCCAGAATTCATGATTGTGTACAACGCACGGTCGTGTGTTTCCTTGACGCACGGATGGTTGCAGTCGTGCATTCTCATCTGGGTAGAAAATAGGCGATCTGAGTATAGTCGTGCGTTTTTACGCACGGGCGGATTTACTCGTGCGTGAGTAAAATGCACGGTTACCTGTTTCTTATTGTTTTAGCGTTTTTGAATTTACCCGTGCGTTTTATGCCCGGGCGGGTTTGCCCGTGCGTGAGTAAATCACACGGGCGGCGCAGCTTCATCTTGAAGTCTATTTTTATCATTAAATAACGCATGGGCAGCGCACGATCGTGCGTTCGCCCGTGCATGACCAAAACTCTGCCTGTTTAGTATTTAAAGCAGGAAAAGCTGCAGTCAACAGGGCCCCCGATTCCCCTCACGGGAAAAGCCAGGAATACCGCCATTTTCGTCCCTTCCACCGGAGGAGACGAGAGGAGACCATTTCCGTCGATCTCCTTCACCATTCTTCCATCCGGGAGCATTTGCAAGTATTCTCCGCCACTAGTTCAAGCATTCTTCATCGTGGAGGCCATAGAAATGCTGTAGATCGTTGGAGCGGTGACAGCCTCCTTTGAGTCCGCACACCATCTGAGGGTCGAGCCCGGAGAGAGCCCGACAACCTCTCATTCCGGCCGAGAACCCAAGACTCGGTGATATCCTCTTTTTGATCCTTTCTAAACTTTGATGCTTGTGCATTCTCTTTGTGTTGTTGTAATGAACGCTCGTTAGATTAATGTTATAGATCCTTACTTGTTGTTCATGTGCAATGATGCTGTGGTGGTGAGAATAGCTTTCCTTGTTGTTGTGATATTCTAAGTTGTTTGTGTGTGAAGCCATCTAGCAATAGCTAGTGGTGATGTTGGCGAAGAGGTGAATACAACCCTCACAAAACCTTGCTCTGTGGCCATTTCACCCGCTTACCGAAGCGCGGCATCACGGCCGCTGCACTCACCCACACCTTGCGAAGTGGTGCTTTTCGACCCGCATTTCTCTCATTTCCGTAATAGCTTAGGACACCAATCACAACGCCCCTGTTTTATTTTATTCGCTCTTGTAACAATCGACTCACCACACGTTTCGTTGACCTCCCAGGGAGGGTAAGTGTTTTTCCCCTCATCTGGTTCTGCTGACCAGGCTCTCTCTAGCCGGCAGGGCAGGTTGACCTCCCAGGGAGGGTAAGTGTGTTTCCCTTCGGATGGTTCCGCTGACCGGACTCTCTCTAGCCGGGAGGGTGGGTTGACCTCCCAGGGAGGGTAAGTGTTTTTCCCCACGGATGGTTCCGCTGACCGGGCTCTCTCTGTCCGGCAGGGCAGGTTGACGTAAGTGTTTTTCGCCTCGGATGGTTCCGCTGACCGGGTTCTCTCTAGCCGACAGGGCAGGTTGACCTCCCAGTGAGGGTAAGTGTTTTTCTCCTCGGATGGTTCTGCTGATTGGGCTCTCTCTGGCTGGCAGGGCAGGTTGACCTCCCAGGGAGGGTAAGTGTTTCCCCCTCAGATGGTTCCACTGACCGGGCTCTCTCTAGCCGGCAGGGCAGGTTGGCCTCCCCGGGAGGGTAAGTGTTGTTCCCCTCGGATGGTTCCGCTGACCGGGCTCTCTCTGTCCGGCAGGGCAGGTTGACATAAGTGTTTTTCCCTTGGATGGTTCCGCTGACTGGGCTCTCTCTAGTTGGTAGGGCAGGTTGACCTCCCAGGGAGGTTAAGAGTTTTTCCCCTCGGATGGTTCCGCTGACCGGGCTCTCTTTGGCCGGCAGGGTAGGTTGACCTCCCAGGGAGGGTAAGTGTTTTTCCCCTTGGATGGTTCCACTGACCGGGCTCTCTCTAGCCGGCAGGGCAGGTTGATCTCCCCAGAATTTTAAGTGTTTTTCCCCTCGGATGTTTCCGCTGACCGGGCTCTCTCTATCGGCAGGGCAGGTTGAACTCCCAGGGAGGGTAAGTATTTTTCTCCTTGGATTGTTTCGCTGACCGGGCTCTCTCTAGTCGGCAGGGCAGGTTGACCTCCCAAGGAGGGTAAGTGTTTTTCCCCTCGGATGATTCCACTGACTGGGCTCTCTCTAGCCGGCAGGGCAGGTTGACCTCCCAGGGAGGTTAAGTGGTTTTCCCCTCAGATGGTTCCGCTGACCGGGCTCTCTCTAGACATCAGGGCAGGTTGACCTCTCAGGGATGGTAAGTGTTTTTCCCTTCGGATGGTTCCGCTGACTGGGCTCTCTCTAGCCGGCAGGGCAGGTTGACCTCCCAGGGAGGGTAGGTGTTTTTCCACTCGGATGGTTCCGCTGACCGGGCTCTCTCTAGCCGGCAAGGAAGGTTGACCTCCCAGGGAGGGTAAGTGTTTTCCCCTCGGATGGTTCCACTAACCGGGCTCTCTCTAGCCGACCGGGCAGGTTGACCTCCCAGGGAGGGTAAGTGTTTTCCCCTCGGATGGTTCCGCTGACCGGGCTCTCTCTAGCCGGCAGGGCGGGTTGACCTCCCAGGGAGGGTAAGTGTTTTTCCCCTCGGATGGTTCCGCTGACCGGGCTCTCTCTAGCCGGCAGGGCAGGTTGACCTCCTAGGGAGGCTAAGTATTTTTTCCCGAGGTGGCTCCGCTAGCCGGGCTCTCACTAGCTGGCTGGGCAGGATGGGCCTCTCTGGGAGTTTTGAGTAAATTTTCACCGAGACGATGTGGAGTCTTCCCAGTTCCACTTATCTCCACTCGCCGAATATGCAGGGTTGGACTTTTCATTCCGAGCGTGTACCCTGCTCGAAAAGAGCGGGGATTGTGTACAACCCTGTATTCGCCGAGTGGGCCCCCAGGACCCAAGGGGTCTTTAGAAGTTTATTTTAGCGTGATCCCAAGCAGGGAGACAGGGGGCGAGTGGTGGAGGCGGAGGCCTCCCGCTCACCCAGCCCGCGCGGGGGGCGAGCCGGAGGTGGGCTACCTCCCGGGCTCTCCCCTCCCACAGCAGGTGGGCGAGTCGAGGCAGGTGGCCTCGCGGGCTTGCCCTCTACCCCCAACAGTAGTGGGGGGCGAGACCAAGGTGGGCGGCCTTGCGGTCTCTCCCCCGCCCCAGCAGGGGGGCGAGCCGAGGTGGGTGGCCTCGCGGGCTCTCCCCCCGCTCCCAACAGTAGTGGGGGCGGGGGGGGGGGGGGGGGGGGGGGGGGGGGGGGGGGGGGGGGCGAGACCAAGGCGGGCGGCCTTGCGGTCTCTCCCCCACCCCAGCAGGTGGGCGAGCCAAGGCGGGTGGCCTCGCGAGCTCGCCCCCCACCTCCAGCAATAGTGGGGGGTGAGACCACGGGGGCCGGCCTTACGGTCTCGCCCCCACCCAAGCAGGGGGGCGAGCTGAGGCGGGTGGCCTCGCGGGCTCGCCCCTGCCACCAACAGTCGTGGGGGGGGGGGGGGGGGTGGCGTGACCAAGGCGGGCGGCCTTGCGATCTCGCCCCCGCCCCAGCAGGGGGCGAGCCGAGGCAGCCGGCCTTGCAATCTCGCCCTCGCCCCAGCAAGGGGGCCGAGAGAAGATGGGGCGGCCTGCCCCCTCTCGCCCCAGCTCCAGTAAGGAGGGGTGGTCTGCATTTAGCGCCTCAGAATGGCTGGATTTGGCTGTTTGCATGCAAAATCCGAGGGTGTTTTGGTAATCTCGTAGGCCAGATTGTGGTTATTGACAGACCAAGTCCAGAAATCTATAAATAGGACCAAGGGGGCACCATTTGGAAGGACTTCTGGAAAGATCTCTCTCTTTTGTCTACTCTCTCTCCAAGTTTCTCTAGTGGGTGAGGAGAGCCTCCAAAGGTGCCCAAGCTTAACATTGGCTTGGGAGGGGAAGTGCTCTAAGATCTTCCGGGTGTGTGGTGGGACCTCCTCGCTAAGCCCTTGGTCTAATTCCTAGTTCCTTAGCCTCTTATCCTAAAGCTCTCCCTTGGGAGAATTAAGTGTGAGGTCACCCCCAACTTGTTGAGGGCCCGAACTCCACAGAGACCAAGTTATTGGTTTCAACATTGTGGCTAATGAAAGAGAGTCTCTTTGTGTTCAATGACACAAGAGACTTGCCCACATTAACTACAAGACAATGTATACACTATTCTCTAAAAACCTTGTTAGGAATAGTCCAAACTTGAAATGAATTAAAAGTGATTCCTGTCATGCTTTCTAATTGGGTAAGAAAACAAGTACCACCTTTAAAAGCATTTTCTCCAAAGACTTTGAAAGATGTCAATATTTATTGCACATGGGCTTGTTTGGTCCTTTGCCAATTCAGAGCATAGGTGGGAAGTTGTATACTTTGGTGGTTGTTGATGGTCACTGACGAGTCTCTATTATATACATATTTTCGGACTCATTTAGGCTAGTTTTCCTGCATTTGTACTTCAGTTTTGGCCATATTTCTTTTATTCATGCTTTTATTTGAAGTACATATCTATGCCTGTTTTTGTGTGCAATTGCGCACTTTGTTGTTGGGGGTAAGCACTTCGTGCTCCCCATCGTATTTTCTATATTTCTGTGCTGCTGGAAGTATTTCCCCAGTTTGCGCTTCAGCTGTAAAATGAGGGCTGTTCCCCATTTGCTAGAATTCATTTCTGTATGAATCGCACGGTCGTGCATTTTCTTGGCGAACGGTCAGTTGCGGTCGTGCGTTCATGATGCCCAGCAAAATGGAGCCTCAGAGTTTACTCGTGCGTTTTAACGCACGGGCGGGTTCGCCCGTGCGTGAGTAAAATGCACGGGCGCATTCCTTCTTCTCCTGCATGCCTGCTGCGCTTAAGTATCGCACGGTCCACGCACGGTCGTGCGTTCGACCGTGCGTGACCAAATTTATGATGTTTTCCTATAAAAGCTGCAGCTTCAACCTAAATCGGGAAAGTTTCGTACACGCCGTACAACATCGCTGATTTCGCCATCTCCACTAGGGTTTCGTCCCTTTGGCCTCCTCCTTCATCTTAGAGCTTCAAGGGAGATCTAGCCGCCATTACCTTCAAGCAAGAGTAAGTTTGGAACCTCTACCGGATCGTGTGACGAAGAAGGCGGGTTCATTGGAGAGTTGTGACAGCTCTTTCTACCCCAGACGTAGTTGCAGACCGAGCTTGGACGCGGGTTGACAACCTAGCGATTCCAACCATGAATCTACAACGAGCCTTCAGATTCGGTCGATTTCTTGCCTTGTTCTTCTCTTATTGATGTGTATATGTTGTAGATCTTTATTATTATGATGAAGTGGCACATAAACTTGTTTGTATTTCTATATTTCATATCTATGTGAAATGCTTTTGTGGTTTATGTGATTTGAGGAGCGCCCCATTCCATCCTCCATCCCACCGTTGCATTCGTTTGCCGCACTAGCAATTGCTAGTGGCGTGCTTGTCGAAGAGGTTCTTGCGACACTCACTTCGTTTGCCTACTCGTCTATCCGCCCTTACGAAGTAGCGTGCTCAAGGCCTACCTAGTCTCCAACCCGCCTCGCGAAGCATTGCATAGCGGCATTGCATAGGAGTAGTTGCAGTTGTTTTTCTTTATTTTCCACAATCCAAAACCCCTATTTCCGCATCCATCCGACCTAAAGGACTTCAATCTCAAGTCCTTCCTCGATAGATAGCTCCACCTTAATGTGTTCCTTTGAGATCGATACTTGGGGATTCATTCCCATTTTATATTACTTGAACGATCGGTACACTACCGTTTCGTGCCGCAGTCTAGCTACTGCCTATAGCGGTGTGCGAGATTTGCGCATCAAGTTTTTGGCGCCGTTGCCGGGGAACACAGACGTGTGAGTTTTCTGGAGAGGGAGAATCTGAGATTAAAGTCCTTCCATTTGTGTATTGCATCGTTTCTTTATTTTATTTCTTGTTATTCCTTTTTTCCTGTTTTATATTAGGTTGCTCTAGTAAATTTTTGTTAGGTGTGGTATTTTGCACAATAATGTTTTTATTTTGAATCATTTTATCTTCACACTATGTGGGCTTCATTCAATATTCGTTTCCGTTGGTGTGGAGATATTTCTCATGCTAGTGATAGATGCCCATCGGGAGATAATAGCCCTAGAACTCAAGGCCCAGCATATGGAGCACCGACTTCGTCTGGTACTCCATATGGTGCGCGTAAGTCCTATGGCTATTCTGCTGAGCCTTTACCATCGCACTTCTTTTCGGCTTCAGCTCCTGCTGTGCCAAAGAAGCCCGCAAGGCAATGCTTGTTTTGTCAAAGCACGGATCATGCCTTAAAGGATTGTGTTGCATTTCTTCGCCAATTGGACGAGGATGATGAGACGGATATCCGGATCGTCCCGACTCCTACTTCTGGCAGCACACCTTCAACATCCGGTTTTGTGTCCATTGCACCTTCAAGTTTTGAAGGGTATGATGTGGAAACAGTCACCAGATGTGTGGCTGATCCAAGCTCTGACATGACTGAGCCCATCTCCCCTGTACATATATCACCATGCATAGATTCAATTCTTTGTGAGGAATCGGTGCTTGACATTTATCCAAGCCCTATTCCTCCCCCTGTTGTGCATAGTACATTCGTCTTTGACGGCATTGTTGAGGATGTGTCGCAGGATGAGGCTGGCGGTCTATGTGTTATGCCTGCTCCTATGGAGGAGGACAACCTTCTAGGTGAAGAGGAGCTTTCCTCAGCACCGGTGGAGGAAGTCCAACTCTTGGGCATGGCCACTGTTGATCCCGCCGAACCTTGTAGCATTGATGACAATGCAAATATTATTTTACTTGCCCAACCTGATGAGAGTGATATCGGGACCACTCCCTCGACTAATTTTTATTTATGTTCTTCTTCTTCTTTATTTCTTGATCCACCTTCTTCTTCTGATCCTATGCAGGGTCAGTCAGCACAGAGCATGCTGGAGGGCTTGGTGCAATCTACCCAAGCCAATCGTGTGCATGTTTCGTTGTGTGAGGAGGTTAATCCCTCCTCCACAGGGCACGTGCCATGTATTGTATTCCCCATCCGCTGCCTCTCTGTTGATGACACCTTGCTAGGCAAGGATTTTTTTTTGTGATAAGATGAGTGAGGACCAGGCCTCCTCCTATTCTTACTTCCTATTTCCTCTACCTGTGTTAGGAAGGTATTATTATTTAGGTAGAGGGGTAACTGTTTTATCGCTGTATCGGTACCCGCTACCGACACGCATATTAGAACAGTTACCTGTTCATTTTCTTTTTCATACGCCCATTAGCTAGAACTGTTATGTTTTTAAATAAGTCGTGCTGGGATGACAGTAACCCCAATAGTTATCTTACTTTTTCTTGTCTTTTATTTTATCGCCCACTCTAACGAGTTAGTTAGGTGTTATTTTAGTTTTTTTGTGCGGAGACCACCCTTTGCAGGTATTTTCTATTTGTGAAGGCGGTGGTCGTGATTCTTCGTAGAGCTTCACTACAGGCTTCCGGAAAGCTTACTTGCTGAGCATTGGGTACCCTCTTCCCCTAACTTTGTTTTAGAATATCTTAATGTATAGTTTAAGTCTGGGGGAGATATTTTTGTGTACCCACTCACGTGCACATTTATTTAGCATGCTAAGTCTTATTTCAAATATTTTTGTTCATTTTGTCTGCACACAAAGCACCCACTTGAGAGCGAACTAACTTGTATGTGTATTTCCGTTCATACTTATTTTGGTTGGAATGTGAAATAGGATGTTAGCTTAGGAATTGCAATTCGGAGTATAATGTTGACTCTTCTAGTGCTCTAGTCGCATCCGCATGCTTCCATAGAAATTTGAGTAAAATTAGATTATTTCTATGCTTTTAATTTACAATTAGTATTCTTGCGTAATCTTTGATTTACTTTACTCATTTGGTGAATGTGACTGAAATTTACGGTAGCACCGTGTTGTGTGTAAGCGAGCGCTAGTTATGTGTTGCTCGAGTCGGAAGGAAGGTGTACCTTTCTCGTGGGCTAAGAACTTGCCCCAAGCGACTCTTGAAGCATGGGTGAGAGCAACTCATTTTGTTAAAAATGATGTAGGCCTTTGTTTTGGCTAGTTTGAGCCTTGTTTTCCATGACCCATGCGCTTACCTTTGCAAGCCAAGTTTGTGCCTACCCCTCCTTTGTTTCACCTCCTCTTTCAATCACCAGAGCCTGAAGCTTATCCAAATATCGCAACCAAAAATGTGTTAACTGAAATTACATTTCATATTTGGATGTGATGCTTGGAACCTTTGCGATGTGAAAGAATGATCTATATTATTTGCTGAACTCCTTTTTTTAAACCAACCGGGGACAAAAGAAAAAAAAAGAAAAAGAAAATAATGAAGTTAAACGAAAAAAAATAAAAAAAAAGATTTAGAATGAAAAGAAATCCCCTTGAGCGTAATAGAAAATTCAGTTGGTATTTGCTGGAGTAGGCTATGTGCACACCCAGTTTTCAAGCTAAGCCTGGGGGTGTGTCACACTAGCATCGCTTGTGGTCTTGTTTTGGGTTCAGCGTTATCCTTAGACTCAATTGGGTTGCGTAGCAGTCTCGTTTATCATTGAATATCATACCGTAACCTAAGCCCCATTATGACCGTAAAGCCATATTGATTTAACTTATGAGTTTGCTAGCGCCGTGGAGAGAGTGTAACCGGGCAAGCTTATGGTTCTCGTCGTTGATGGATTTCAGCGGAGTTATTCCCTAATTCTGGTCTTTCGCAACACCCTCCTGAGTGGCTTGTTTACTTTCACACCGGGCACGACCGCATAAATTCTTCACGAATCACCATCTGAGTACAAATAAATCTCTATTTACGCATTTTTACCTTTGTAAACTTGTTAGTATAGTTAAAATCTTCTTTTACACAATTTTTATGTGCATATGTATGATACTTCGCATCTTACTCTGTCTTTGCAATTTTCTAATCTAGCTACCTTTTTCATACTCCGCCGGATTTGTTTGCTCGGGACGGGCAAACAGGTAAGTCTGGGGGTGTGATGAGTCCCTATTATATACATATTTTCGGACTCATTTAGGGTAGTTTTCATGCATTTGTACTTCAGTTTTGGCCATATTTCTTTTATTCATGCTTTTATTTGAAGTACATATCTATGCCTGTTTTTGTGTGCAATTGCGCACTTTGTTGTTGGGGGTAAGCACTTCGTGCTCCCCATTGTATTTTCTGTATTTTTGTGCTGCTGGAAGTATTTCCCTAGTTTGTGCTTCAGCTGTAAAATGAGGGCTGTCCCTATTTGCTAGAATTCATTTTTGTATGAATCGCACGGTCGTGCATTTTCTTGGCGCACGGTCAATTGCGGTCGTGCGTTCATGATGCCCAGCAAAATGGAGCCTCGGAGTTTACTCGTGCGTTTTAACCCCGGGCGGGTTCGCCCGTGCATGAGTAAAATGCACGGGCGCATTCCTTCTTCTCCTGCATGCCTGCTGCGCTTAAGTATCACACGGTCCACGCACGGTCGTGCGTTCGACCGTGCGTGACCAAATTTCTGATGTTTTCCTATAAAAGCTGCAGCTTCAACCTAAATCGGGAAAGTTCCGTACACGCCGTACAACAGCGCCGATTTCGCCATCTCCACTAGGGTTTCATCCCTTTGGCCTCCTCCTTCATCCTAGAGCTTCAAGGGAGATCTAGCCGCCATTACCTTAAAGCAAGAGGAAGTTTGCAACCTCTACCGGATCGTTAGACGAAGAAGACGGGTTCATTGGAGAGTCGTGACAGCTCTCTCTACCCCGGACGTAGTTGGAGACCGAGCTTGGATGCGGATGGACAACTCAGCGATTCCAACCGTGAATCTACAACGAGCCTTCGGATTCAGTCGATTTCTTGCCTTGTTCTTCTCTTATTGATGTGTATATGTTGTAGATCTTTATTATTATGATGAAGTGGCACATAAACTTGTTTGTATTTCTATATTTCATGTCTATGTGAAATGCTTTTGTGGTTTATGTGATTTGAGGAGCGCCCCATTCCATCCTCCATCCCACCGTCGCGTTCGTTTGCCGCACTAGCAATTGCTAGTGGCGTGCTTGTCGAATAGGTGCTTGCGACCCTCACTCCGTTTGCCTACTCGTCCATCCGCCCTTACGAAGTAGCGCGCTCAAGGCCTACCTAGTCTCCATCCCGCCTCGCGAAGCATTGCATAGCGGCATTGCCTAGGAGTAGTTGCAGTTGTTTTTCTTTATTTTCCACAATCCAAAACCCCCGTTTCTGCATCCATCCGACCTAAAGGACTTCAATCTCAAGTACTTCCTCGATAGATAGCTCCACCTTACTGTGTTCCTTTGAGATCGATACTTGGGGATTCATTCCCATTTTATATTACTTGAACGATCGGTACACTGCCATTTCGTGCCGTAGTCTAGCTACCGCCTATAGCGGTGTGCGAGATTTGCGCATCAATCACTCAAAAATATACATGGGTATTCTTCCTTAAGAAGAAACCTGATACTTTAAATGTCTTTATAAAACATGTCAAGGCAATTCAGAATGACTTACAATGTACTGTTGTTAGGACTGACCATGGCATAGAGTTTCAATCTGAAGCCATGACATGGTTTTGTCAAGAATTTGGTATCACCCAAGAGTTCTCCTCCCCAAGGATTCCACATCAAAATGGTGTGACCGAGAGGAGGAATAAGACCTTGATTGAAGTTGGGAGAACATTTCTTCGTGACTCCTCACTCCCAGAATATTTCTGGGCTGAGGCAGTCAATACTGCTTGTTATGTTCTCAATAGAGCTTCCATCAATAAGTTTCATGGAATTACCCCTTATGAGATTCTGAAAGGCAAACAACCAACAATTTCATTCTTTAGAATCTTAGGTTCCAAATGCTATATTTCAAATAATGGAAAATCTCAATTAATAAAATTTGCAGAAAAGTGCAATATGGGGGGTTCTTGTTGGCTATAGCTCACATAGCAGAGCCTATAGAGTTTATAACAAGAAAAATCATGTTGTAGAAGAGTCTATGCATGTAGTGTTTGATGAGACCAGACTACCCTATAAGGGATGGTTTAGTTCTTCTGTTTTGACAGGAAATGAAAAGGTAATGGAAAAGATGTCTATATAAGACATATCCAGCATCAGCAAAGTCTATACAGATGCTGGAATTCCTGAAGATGAAGAGGTGCAAGCTGCTGAAGATATTGCTGAACTAGTAGATGAAATACAACAAATAGAGGACAGGTTGCCTGCAACAACAAGACACTTAAGGGGTCATCCAAGAGAACAAATCATTGGAGACCAGAACCAAGGTATGCTAACCAGAAGCATGGCTCACAATGAAGCTCTATTCCTGAGCTTCCTGTCACAAATGGAGCCCAAGAAGTTTGAAGAAGCCAATCAAGATACATTCAGGATTCAAGCCATGCAAGAAGAGCTTCTTCAATTCAAGAGATGCAAAGTATGGATGTTGGTGCCAAAACCTCAAGGACACAACATCATTGGCACCAAATGGATATACAGAAACAAGTTGGATGAAAATGGAATCATCATCAAGAACAAGGCTACATTAGTAGTTAAGGGCTATAGACAAGAAGAGGGCATAGACTTTGATCAAACCTTTTCCCTAGTTGCAAGGTTAGAAACAATTAGGTTATTCCTTGCCTATGTTGCCCACAAGGGGTTCAAAGTATACCAGATGGATGTCAAATCGGCCTTCCTTAATGGTGACTTGAAAGAAGAGGTATATGTTGAACAACCATCAGGTTTTGTGCATCCAACCCTCTCTTCTCATATTTATTTACATAGGAAAGCTCTGTATGGTCTAAAGCAATCCCCAAGGGCTTGGTATGAGACCTTGTCTAGCTTTCTCATCAAGAACAAGTTCTTGGGGGGAAAGATAGATAACACATTGTTTCTTAGGGAAACAAAAGGCAAGTGTCTTCTAGTCCAAATATATGTTGATGACATAATATTTGGGTCTACTGATGACAACCTTTGCAAAAGTTTTTCCAACCATATGCATGGGAAGTCTTATATGAGCTGTATAGGAGAGCTCAAGTACTTCTTAGGCCTCCAAGTGAAGCAGTCTGATGAGGGGGTATTCATCTCTCAGACTAAGTATATTAGGGAGCTTATCAAGAAGTTTGGGATGGAATCAGCTTCCACCATGAAAACTCCCATGGGGTCCAACATTTCCCTGGATAAGGATGAGAAGGGCATGTCCTTTGATGAATCCATGTACAGGTGCATTATTGGATCCCTATTGTATCTAACAGCTAGTAGAGCAGACATTAAGTATGCTACATGTGTTTGTGCTAGGTACCAGACATGCCCTAAGGAATCTCACTACTCAGATACAAAGAGCATTTTGAGATACCTTAAAGGCAGCCTACATCTTGTCCTTTGGTACCCTAAGAACAATGATTTTGAACTGACTGGAATTTCAGATGCAGATTTTGCAGGATGCAAAGAAGAAAGGAAAAGCACAAGTAGAACTTATCAGTTCCTAGGAAGGAGGTTGATATCTTGGAGCAGCAAGAAGCAGACCGGTGTGGCAATATCCACTGCTGAGTCAAAATATATTGTTGCAGGTAGTTATTGTGCACAACTTTTGTGGATACAACATCAGCTAGAGGATTACAACCTCAAGGTAAGTCAATCTCCCTTATATTGTGACTCATCCAGTGCTACCTCCATTGCTAAGAATCCTGTTGGTTATAGAACAATCACCAAGGGGGGGGGGGGGGGGGGGGGGGGGGGGGTTAGGTGATTATGACTGTTTTAAGATATTTTGCAAGTAATGAGTTTAATGGAAGCACTGCACAGAAGAATCACAGAAAATCTCAGCACACACACACAACACAAGATGTATAGAGGTTCCTCAAGAC
This sequence comes from Dactylorhiza incarnata, assembly GCA_033032865.1. Lineage (NCBI taxonomy): Eukaryota > Viridiplantae > Streptophyta > Magnoliopsida > Asparagales > Orchidaceae > Dactylorhiza > Dactylorhiza incarnata. The sequence goes on along the minus strand of JAWHQI010000009.1, from coordinate 7,459,178 downwards.
CGGGTGTCTTGAGTAGTCCTCTGTCCCTCTGCGCCTACCCAGCAGTGTGCTAGGCTCGGCAAACTCCACCAATGTCTCCGGCCCACAAGCCTTACAACTCGGACCCGCAAGTCCCTCCAACCTAGGCCCGCAAGCCCCTTCACTGCACCCAAGCCTGCAATCTCGACACTCAGGCCCTCAAGCCCTATAACTCAGACCCGCAAGTCCCTGCAGCCTTGGCCCGCAAGACCCTTCACTGCAGTCGAGCCCGCAAGCTCTACACGTTTGGACCTGCAAGTCCCTCTTCCCTAGCCCTCAAGCCTCACAGATCTCAAGCCCTCAAGCTTGACACACAGATCTGAAAACAGATCTCACAGATTTGGCCCGCAAACCTTAAAATGAAAGATTTACAATAAGTTCTTCTGCCTGGTGGAGATCAACTTTTTGACTTGAAGAGGATGCTTTTGATTTGAAACTTGGCAGTGCAAATCTTCTTCAAGCTTTCTTCTATCTGGAACTCATCTTATCAGTCGATGAAGCTAGACTGATTCTCTTGAGAACAAAGGATAAAGATCAGCTTGTTCTTCATTCTTGTTTTTACTTATCACCGTCGTTACTGTTCTATTCAAAATTGCTTAACGAGATTTCCCTTAAGTTTCGGGATTCGAGAGTCAGAATTTAGGGCATCCACTGTTCCCTTTTATAGGACTGAGATGTCACATAACGGTCTCCTATGATTTCCTATTCTGACATACGCCCATGCCTTAAGAGCACACGCTGATTGGACAATCAGGCGGCGACATTAATTGCTGACAGCGCGTCTGTCGACTTCTCAAATTGTCTTGATGATATTTCCATTGTTACAACGACAAGGACAATATCTCGACGACGGGACTTGTCGTTGTCTTGAACTAGGACACATCTTCAAATCTCCTTCCCTCTTCTTCAGATAGAGAAATCTCGACGACACGGGACATCCCCTCTGCACTTGCACTTAAGACAATCATGAAGTCATCTAACTGATGTCAGCGTGATCTTCTTGTCTGCTCGATATCGCTGTAACCACCTTATCTTGTCGACGACATAATTGATATCTTGTCGACAGACTATACTTCAGCAACTATCTGTCTTCATATGACCTTCTTTTGTCTTCTCGATGTCACGCCCTCTTTACGACGATGTCATCGGCATCAATCTTACTTAGACTTTTCAACGACAAGGCTTCTTTACGATGATACCTGTCTTGTTCAGTCTTATCGACGACACAGCTCCTTTTCAACGATATCTTCGACAATGACCTTCCCTTTTCCTTTTCAATGACATTCATTATGACTTAGCTTTATCGACGTCAAGGCTTCTTTTCGATGATATTCATTCTGACTTAGCCTTATCGACGTCAAGGATTCTTTTCGAAGATCTTCATTCTGACTTAGCCTCATCGACGTCAAGGCTTCTTTGCGATGATATTCATTCTGACTTAGCCTTATCGACATCAAGGCTTCTTTACGATGATATTTGTCAGCTCGACATTCTATGAACTTGTCTTCTAATGAGATGATAAAGCTAAGAAGATGATAAAATACATAGTGAAGTTCTCTTAAATTGGTGACTTCTCCAAATCAGGAATCATGATGGAAAGATTCCCAACAATCTCCCCCTATTTGAAGAATTCAGAACCCCAATTCAAAATTACTTGCACTGAGCATTAAAATGTGGGTTTATGCATTATATGTTAACATAGTTACCATTCCCTTAGATTTTGCATCTTCTTGCGTTGGTAGCTCCCCCTTGATGTGATGCACATCTTTTTCTTTACTCCCCCTTGATGTGATACATCATTATCTTCTCTTCTCTCTTCCCAGGTTATTCTTTTCTCCCCCTTTCTGATATTTTCATTATAGGCATTGTAGATGCCGTTTGTCGACGATCTTCCTGTTGTCGTTGTAAGAGAGGTTCATGTCGTTGAGACAATTGTTTGTGTCATCGTGACCATTTTTTAATATTTTGCAGGATTTTATTACCAGATTGTCTCAGCACATGTCCTGCAAGTTCTTCTTACTATCATATGTAGGGAGATTAGTGAGCAGTAAGTTGAAATTTACTCTAAGTTTAACATTCCCAATTGGAATATGAAGAAGTTAAACTAATTAGCTTCATCTAGGGGCTTTGTGAATATATCAACCACTTGTTTGTCTGTAGGAACAAACACAAGGATGATATCTTCATTCTCCACATGCTCCCTGATGAAGTGATACCTGATCTCAATGTGCTTAGTCCTGCTGTGTGAGATAGGGTTCTTAGCAATTGAGATTGCACTAGAAGAGTCAACAAAACAGGGGTATTTTGGTCATCTTTAGATTATAGTCTGCAAGTTGATGCTGGATCCATAGCAGTTGAGCACAGCAGCTCCCAGCAGAAATGTATTCTTATTCTCCTATGGAGATTGCTACACTTGTCTGCTTCTTGCTGCTCCAAGAGATCAATCTTCCTCCAAGGAATTGGCATGTTCCTGGGGTACTTTTCCTATCTTCTTTGCATCCTGCATAATCTGCATCTTAGTAGCCTGTCAGTTCACATCCATTGTTCCTAGGGTACCATAGACCAAGATTTGATGTACCCTTTAGGTATCTTAGGATTCTCTTTACAGAGACATGATGAGATTCCTTAGGGTTCACCCGATATCTAGCACAGACACATATGACAATTATTATGTCAGACCTACTTGCAGTTAGGTATAGCAAAGATCCAATCATGCATCTATACTTGGTTTCATCAAAGAGTATTCCCTTCTCATCCTTGTACAGAGACACATTGGTTCCCATTAGAGTCTTCATAGAGGAAGCACTCTCCAATCCAAACTTCCTTATTAGCTCTCTAGTGAACTTGGTCAGAGAGATGAATATGCCATCTTCAGATTGTTTCACTTGGAGACCTAGGAAGTATTTGAGCTCACCCATGTTGCTCATCTCAAACTTTCCCTGCATCAAGCTGGCAATCTTCTTGCAGAGATTGTTATCTGTAGAGCCAAAGATAATGTCATCTACATAGACCTGCACTAGCAAAAACTTTCCTTTAACTTCCCTTAGGAACAACGTCTTTTCAATCTTTCCCCTAGAGAATTTATTTTCAATGAGAAATCTTGACAGAGTCTCATGCCAGGCTATAGGTGCCTGCTTTAAGCCATATAATGCTTTCTTAAGAAAATATACATAGTCAGGATGAGTTGAATCAACAAAACCTGAAGGCTGATCTACATTGACTTCCTCTTTGAGGTCACCATTTAGAAATGCTGACTTCACATCCATCTGATAGACTTTGAATCCTTGGTAGGCAGCATAGGCTAAGAATAGTCTGATGGCTTCCAGTCTGGCTACAGTGGCAAATGTCTGATCAAAGTCAATCCTCTCTTCCTGTCTATATCTGTTTGCCACCAACCTTGCTTTATTCTTTGTGATTATTCCATTCTCATCCAATTTATTTCTGTAGACCTACTTAGTTCCTATAATATTCTGTCCTTGAGGTCTAGGAACCAACTTCCATACTTTGCATATCTTAAATTGATCCAGCTCCTCCTGCATTGCTGCAATCCAAAATGGATCCTGATTTGCTTCCCCAAATTTCTTGGGTTCATTTTGAGAGAGAAAACTCAGGTACAATGCTTCATTTACAGCTCTACTCCTTGTTAGCACTCCTTGGTTGACATCTTCTATTATTTGCTCTTGGGGATAATCTCTCATTTGTCTCAAGGCAATTGGTAGTATTCTGGGGACTTCTTCATTGACAGGTTCTTCAGGTTGCATTTCCTCTGCTGTTTCTGAGCCTTCTATAGCCACTTCTTCAATTTCAACTGTTGCTGACTGATTATTATCTTTGATTGAGGTATCAGCTTTTTCTTCAATGGATAATTTCTTCATTTTCTCTATTGTACCTTCATTCACTAGAGAACTAGACCAGCCCTTATGTATAAGGCTAGTCTCATCAAATACAACATGTACAGATTCTTCCACTGCTTGGGTATTGATGTTGTACACCCTATAAGCCTTGCTATAGTAGCTATACCCAATAAGAATACCCTCACTGCTTTTCTCAGCAAACTTGGTAAGCCCGACCTTCCCATTATTAGGTACATTGCATTTACTCCCAAAGATCCTAAAGTAGGATTAGGTAGGTTTTCTGCCTTTCAACAGCTCATAGGGAGTCTTCTTGTGGTCTTTGATGATGGAGGCTCTGTTTATCACATGACAAGCAGTGTTCACAGCCTCTGCCCAGAAATATTCTGGAAGGGAGGAATCCCTTAGCATTGTCCTGCTTGCTTCTATCAAGGTTCTGTTTTTTTCCTTTCTGCAACCCCATTTTGTTGAGGAGTCCTAGGAGAGGAAAATTCTTGGGAGATACCCAGTTCTTGGCAAAATTCTATCATGGGTCCTGACTGAAATTCAGTACCATGGTCACTTCTGAACATGACCACAGTACAGTCCATCTCATTCTGGATCTGCCTGACAAAGTTCTTCAAGATGTCTAAGGTATCTGACTTCTTTTTAAGGAATAATACCCAAGTGAACCTTGAGTAATCATCAACTACTACAAGGGTGTAAGCCTTCCCTCCTAAGCTAAGAACTGACATAGGACCAAACAGATCCATGTGCAGTAGAAATAAGCACCTGAAGGAGTCTTTGTCAGATATGCTTTTAAAGCTGGTCCTTGTCTGCTTCCCAAGTTGGCCGGCTTGATAAGGACCTTCCTTGATGCATTTAATATTAGGTCCATTTCTGACTAAGTCTTGTGAGAAAAGCTTTCTTATGGTCTTATAGTTAATGTGTGCAAGTCTCTTGTGCCATTGAACACATAGAGCCTCTTTTTCATTTGCTACAAGACCCATAGGCATGTAAGAATTTGCATTAAGGAAATTTAGGCAATAAATATTACAACTCCTAGTGCCAGTCAAGACAGCCTCAGAATCCTAGGATTTCTTGATTAAGCACTTATCCTTATGGAAGGTGATTACAAAACCTAGATTACAAAGTTGACTTATGCTTATGAGATTATGTTTCAATCCCTCAACATAAGCTACTTTTGAGATGGTAACTAGGCCATTAGAAATATTACCATAACCTTTAGTCATCCCCTTTTCTGAACCTCCAAAGATCATTGTTGGTCCATTCTCCACAACGATGAAGCTTCTTAGATACTTTCTGACTCCAGTTATATACCTGGAGCAGCCACTATCCAAATACCAGATTGGAGACTTGTTGGCACTTGGATATACCTGCAAGAAAAAATAATTACCATCAGGTACCCAATTTGAATTGGGTCCTTGGTTACTGTTAGGAAAATAAAATGGAATGTCACACCATTGAGGGTTCTGCACTCTCTTTGCATTGGGTCGGGTTGAACAACCAATCCAGGGCAAAGTTGTTGTATCGATTGGCGCCCTTTGAGGGGGGGGGGGGGGAGGGTGAATAAGGGAATAAAATTCTTTATAAATTTTAAGACGATTTACTAAATTGTTTAGAGTAAATTAGAACGAAATAACAATTTAACTTAAAGGAAGAAACAATTCTAATTTGCAATTTTATAACTTATGCCAAATGATAGAAATCAAGTAAACACAAAAAGAGACATGATTATATTATATAAAAAGGTGTTTACATAAATTTGATTTCAATATCGCTAGAAATCGGAGGCGTACAAAGTAAAACAAATTTTCCTTTTCTATACCGACTTGTATCCCCACAAATCGGAGGCCTCAAGCCGCTCTAGCCAATCCTTCCCCGGATATGGCCTCGAGCTCCCCCTAGATCTAATCTCCTAGACCTAGTCATCAACTCACGTGGCGAATTACCCCCTAAGTCGCGCAAGGACCTAGTCGCCAACACAAGGCGAATTATCTATACGGTTACAAAATGGAATGAAATGTAAATAATGATAACAACTATAAAAACTCCCTATATGAGATCTTCTGAAGTTGATCGGTGTAGTATGAGCAAGGTTGAAGCGATCGTCCTTCGGATGTAGCGTGACGTAGTCCTCCTCCAGAATTCTCCTTAAGCCTTTTGTGGGAGATCCATCTTCAGCAGCATAACAACAATGGAGTTTTGGCACAAGTATTCTCTCTCAGATCTTTGGAATGAAGGCTTCAAAAATCATTCCATTTTCACCAAACAAAATCAGATGCTTAAATAGAAACTGGAGCTAACGTGTGGCATTAAGGGTTAACGCCAGCGTTAGTGAACATGTACGACAGTTGCTGAGATCGTGCATAGCGTCGGGAGCGTGGCAGAACCAAATTTCGTCGAACGAAACTAATTTCATTGAACGCGCCTTCGTCGAACGGAATCCCATTTCGTCAACCGCAACCGTCAAGATCGTGGTAGAAACTAATTTAGTCGAACAAAATTCATTTTGTCGAAGGCGCATTCGTCGAACAAAAACAAAGTTCGTCGAACGCAGGTTCGTCAAATGAAATTTCGTCGAGTGCAGGTTCAGTTCGTCGAACGGAAACTCCTTTCATCGAACGGCTTCAGAGTTCGTCGAACGCAGATTCGCCAGGCGCAATTTCATCAAATGGCTAGCAAAGTTCGTCGAACTGCTGTCGCGCAGCGATAAGACCTAATGCTGGCGTTGTCTCTGCCTTCTCGATAGATTTGTTCTCGATGGTTTCCTTCTCAGCAGTTTCCTTCTCAGCGGTTGTTAATGCGGGGGGGGGGGGGGGGGGGGGGGGGGGGGGGGGCGGGGGCGTTAACAACTAACGCGAGCATTAGCACACTTTCCAGAGAGTCGTCTCCAATCTGTTTTCTACCTGTGGAGTATTGTACATATAGTTCCTGCACACTCTAAACACACGACAAGCAAGATCAAATACAATTTGGGATTTGTTATTCTCAAACAAAGGGATTTGACACACATGTCCAACAATCTCCCCCTTTTGATAATAACAAATCCTCTTAGCAAGAAATCATAAAAGGTGATAATAGAATATGATACGCGAGATAATAATGCAACTATAACATTTGATATGCATGATAATGTGCATGCTCCCCCTATCTTAATGCCCCCTACATAAATGCAATTTATGTTTTACTCCTCCTAAATGATTGATTACATATATTAGTCTCCCCGTATTCTTCTATATTTCTCCTATATAGATTTTTGCAATTAATCTCCCCCTTTTGGTATTATCAAAAGAAGGTAGGGTGAGGGTAGTAAGGAGGCATTTCTTATAAATGTTAAAGCATGATCGAGCTTTTGTAATATAGATAATGATAAAGATTTTAAGCATAGTATATATAAGAGATTTCAAATAAAAAGATAAGAATTGTAAGCAAGAGGAATATTATAAGAAACATCTTTTAGTAAGCATGAAAAGCATAAGTAAAAATATGAGTTTTAAGATCAAAATGTAAAGATGTTTTAACCTTTTTGAAATCTCATAGTTTTACATAAAGATACCAAGCATGAAAATGAACATATCAAAAAATTATACTACAATATTACTTAATTTTAAGTTCAAGAGATACCAAAACATTGTAGAGATCATGCTAGGTTATCTAGTGCATTTATTATATAAAGAGTAGTATAGATAAAACATTAGAATCCAATACTCATGAGAAGAAGCGTTATGAAAGATAATGATGTGCACATAAGTGTATTTTGGGCAATGTTAACAATTGATTTAAATCACAAAATACAAGACATATGTAAAGTAAAGTGCATAATAAAACACAAGTAAATTAACATTCACACACTTTAATGCACACTATTTTATAAAAAGTGGTGTATTAATCAAGCGTTGCACAAGTCATTTTACTATTCTTTCCAAGGTGCTCAACCTCACAATGCTTATGAAGACTTATCAGGAGATTCAAGTAGTGCTTGGTGGAGTTATATTTGTCTATATATATAATTTTTTTTGTTCATATTTGTGAGACAACATTCTCCGAATACACTTGTTTTGCAAACCAAAATTTTTAACTTAACCACTTTTCTAAATTTCATAAGTGCAATTCAAATGTAGTGTAGGCAATAAACTTATGCAAGTTTTAATTCATTGTACAAATACAATACACAAGCAAGCATTTTTAGATTTAGACACACATCTTGATTACCAAAATAAGTGAGTGAAAGGTATCATTATCAATCATAAAACATTTACTCATACTTAGAGGCATGCTAAGCTTGGTTCTACACATTTTTCAATACAATTGATGCACTTTAAATAGATATATCAAAGCATGCTAAACAAAACAATGTTCATAGTAATTTGAAGGAATAAATTTTATCATTGTAGATAATTCTAAATAATAGAATTCATTCATGCTTGATATTAGCAATAAAGATCATACAGTTTTTTTTGTTTTGAAAATTTTAATGAAATAAAAACAAAAAAATCACAAAAGTATATTTTCGTATTTTTGAATTTTGAATTTTTGTAGTTGATTTTCTAAAATATAAATTAAAATAAAGATAATAAATTTCAGAAATTCAAAAACAAATTAGTAAATTTAAATTAACATATTTGTAAGGTTTTTTAGAAATTTTAAAAATCAGAAAATTCCAACACACACGCTAACGCCGGCGTTAGGGCTAACGCTGGAAACAGTACACGATTTTTTGAGAATTTGAAAAATCTGATTTTTGATATTTATTAAGTGTCCTTAGAGTAGTCTTATGCAGAAATTTTGTAGTTTTTTGGAGATGTCTTGATTGCTCAAATTGCATAAAACATTAGCATTTTACATGTTATTCATCCTAAGATGTCTAAGACTCCTAATTTCAACCTTAACATTTGAAACCTTGCATCGGGAAGAGGTTTAGTAAATATATCAGCAAGTTGAGAGTCCGTGCTAATGAAACTTATCCTAACATTTTCCTTTTTAATGTGATCCCTTATGAAATGATGACACACATCTATATGTTTGGATCTAGAGTGGTGTACCGGATTATTTGTGAGATCAATGGCACTTTTGTTGTCACATTTTAATTCAATAAGTTTTAGATGAAAACCAAAGTCCTCTAAAGTTTGGCTCATCCATAGAGCTTGTGCACAACAACTCCCTAATGCAATGTATTCAGCCTCCGTGGTGGAGAGTGCAACCGAATTTTGTTTCTTACTAGACCATGCAACTAATGAAGGTCCTAGAAAATGACTAGTACCACTAGTGCTTTTTCTATCAAGTGAGCAACCAGCATAGTCCGAATCGGAGTAGCCGTGAAGTGTAAATGAATTATTGTGCGGGTACCATAATCCTAATCTAGATGACCCAATAAGATATCTAAAAATTCGTTTTACCGCTCTTAAATGAGATTCTTTTGGATTGTCTTGAAATCGAGCACATAAGCAAACGACTATCGGGTCTAGTTGCACTAAGATAAAGTAGGGATCCTATCATACCTCTATATAAGGTTTGATCAATTGAAATTCCCGATTCATCTTTTCCTAATTTAAGTGATGCACTCATTGGTGTAGAAGCATGTTTGAGGTTTTCAAATCCAAAATGCTTAAGCATATCATAGACATATTTGGTTTGACATATAAAAATATCATCATTTCTTTGTGATATTTGAAAACCAAGAAAATAAGAAAGTTCTCCTACTAGACTCATTTCAAATTCATTTTTCATCACTTTAATAACTTCATTACACCACACTCCATTAGTAGATCCAAAGATTATATCATCAACATATATTTGCAAAATAATTAAATCATCATTATTATGTTTAATGAAGAGAGTATTATCGGCACTTCCCATAATATAACCGTGCTTTAATAAAAATGATGTAAGTCTTTCATACCATGCACATGACGCTTGTTTTAAACCATAAAGCGCTTTTTCTAGTGTATAAACATGATTGAGAAATTTTTTATTAATAAAACTGGGCGGGGGGTTGTTTAACATAAACTTCTTCTTTTACAAACCCATTGAGAAAAGCACTTTTTACATCCATTTGAAATAGTTTTATTCTTTTAAAGTGTGCAAATGCTAGAAAAATTCTAATGGATTCCAACCTAGCAACGGGTGCAAAAGTTTCAACGAAATCTATCCCCTCGATTTGTGAATATCCTTGTGATACTAAGCGTGCCTTATTCCTAGTGATTCTAGACTCACCATCTAATTTATTTTTAAAAAACCATTTTACACCTACAACCGGGTGATTAGATGGTCTTTCTACTAATTTCCAAACATTATGTCGCTCAAATTGTTCTAACTCTTTCATTCATAGCCAAAAACCAAAATTCATCATTTAAAGCGGTGGAAACGGTTTTTGGTTCAATTTCGGAAACAAAATAGATATTTGAATATGATTTATGAAGAGACAAGCGAGTTCTTACCCCGATGGATGGTTCACCAATTATTAATTCTTGTGGATGATCCTTTGTGAATTTCAGGGCACTTGGAGGTACATATTCATCTTCCTTGACCTCCTCTTCTTCTTCTTTGGAAGATTCCTTATCACCATGCTCCAAAGGTTGTAAGAGATCATCCTCATTGCCTGCGGAAAGTTTTTTCTACACAAGGAACAAACTCATCAAATTTTACATTTAGTGACTCTTCAACTCTATTAGTTCTTTTATTAAAAATTCTATAAGCTTTACTACTTGAAGAATACCCAAGAAAAGTTCCTTCATCACATTTTCATCAAACTTTCCCAAGCAATCTTTTGTATTCAAAATAAAACATTTACAACCAAAAACTTTAAAATAAGATACATTAGGCTTCTTTTGAAAATAAAGTTCATATGGTGTGAGATTAAGAGATGGCTGAAGCATGATTCTATTCATAACATAACATGATGTATTTACGGCTTCGGCCCAAAAGGACTTAGGTAATTTATATTCACATAACATAGTGCGTGCTAGTTCTTGAAGTTTCCTATTGTTTCTTTCTACAACACCATTTTGTTGTGGTGTGCGTGGTGCAGAGAACTCATGTTTAATGCCTAACATATCACAAAAGGATGTAAATTTTTCATTTTCAAATTCTTCTCCATGATCCGAGCGAATGCATTTAATTTTTAAATCACTTTCATTTTGAATACGAGTACATAATTTTGCAAATTCACAAAACGCATCGGATTTGGAAGAGAGAAATAAAGTCCAACAATATCTTGAAAAATCATCTATTAAAACATTTGTATTTAATCTACCACCAAGACTTGCAGTGCTAACGGGACCAAAAAGATCCATATGAATTATTTGCAAGGGTCTTGTAGTAGAAATGAAATTTTTACTTTTGAAAAAGGATCTAGAAAATTTACCTTTTTGACATGGTGAACAAAGTGAAGGTAAAGTTCCATTTATACTAGGCAATCCTCTAATTAAATTACTTTTGGCAAGCTTTACAATGAGCTTTGTGCTAGCATGCCCTAGTCTTCTATGCCAAAGTTCTAATTCATCATTTTTAGTGATAAAACATTTTATAGATGATTTAGAAAGATCATGAAAAGAAACTAGATAAACATTATGTATTCTTGGTGCAGTTAGTAAAATATCTTTTGTAGTAGGATTAGATATTTTGTATAGATTAGTGGAAGATTCAAATAACACATCTAATCCTTTATCACATAATTGGCTAATAGGAATTAAATTGTGTTTTAATCCTTTCACATAAAGAACATTAGATATAGTAAAGGATTTTTACCAACTGTACCAATTCCCATGATCCTTCCTTTTCCGTTGTCACCAAAAATCACGATCCCTCCCTTTTTTTTCTAGGCTAAGGAACTTTGCTTTATTGCCCGTCATGTGCTTGGAGCATCCTGAATCCAAGTACCACACGTCTTCATTGTCCTTATCCTGACTGCACATCTAGAAAGAAGAAGAGAGTAAAGATCCGGATACCCAAGTGTAACCACCCATAGAATAAGTGGAAGCCTTAGGTACCCAGATTTGTTTTAAAGTATTTTGTTTTATTTTTCTGCAAGAACTAGATGTCTGACCTAACCTATAACAGTTTGCACACAAAATAAAGGGGGTCGATACCCTTTTCTGGAATATTTTCTTGCTAGAAGAAATTGGATTTACAGAAGAAAAACATTTTGAAAAAGAAAATTCATGCTTCTTGTATGAAGTGCTAGCGTCGGCATTACTGGCTTGCGCCGGGCGGTAGCCCTTGTTAGTTATGGAACGTTCACCTAGAGGGGGGGGGGGGGTGTTAGGTGATCTTGGTTCTTTTTGATATATTAGTGTGAGTTATGAGTATTTAAGCACAGCAGTAAAATATCACACACAAAAGGCACAGCTGACGACACAAGATCTATAGAGGTTCCTCAAGACAGTGTGTCTTGAGTAGTCCTCTTTCCCTTTAAGCCTACCTAGCAGTGTGCTAGGCTCAGCAAAACTCCGCCAAAAAGCTTCAGGCCCTCAAGCCTTACAACACGGACCCGCAAGTCCCAACAGCCTAGGCCCGCAAGCCCCTACTGCTCCCGAGCACGCAAGCTCGACACTCAGGCCCTCAAGCCCTACAACACGGACCTGCATGTCCCAACAGCCTAGGCCCGCAAGCCCCTACTGCCCCCGAGCCCGCAAGCTCGACAGATCGCACCCGCAATTGCACTGCCCTGGCCCTCAAGCCTCACAGCTCTCCAGCCCTCAAGCTAGACAGGTTGGCCCACAAGCCTTACAAGAAATTACAGTAGTAAAACTGTTTCTTCTGCCGGATGAAGATTGGCAACTTTAGCTTGATGAGGATTGGCTTCTTACGATTGAAGAAGATTTTCTGATTCAGATCTTTGACAGCGCAGTTCTTCTTCAATCTCTTCTTAGCCTGATGAAGATTGGCAACTTAACAGTCGATCAAGATGACTGCTTCTTCTTTTTCTCTCTATCTTGTGCCGCTTGTACTGTTCGATTCGCTATGTGTGCAAGTTCTTTCTTGTTGATTCTCTTTTTAGGGTGACCTCCTATCTCTTTTATAAGACTGTGAGGCTCCCAACGGTCTTCTTGAAAAAGTTCCTTAAGTGTCAGACGCTTCATTTCTTAAGAGTACGCGTAGATTGCTGACATCATTAATTGCTGATAGACATTCAGGCGGCGTCATTAAGTGTTTTCAGGCAATCAGACGGCGGCATTTAATGCTGACAGCGCGTCTGCAACGTTTGAATTCTATCTCGATGATATTTCCACCTTCAAGTCGATACAAACAACATCTCGTCTATAGGATCAATGTCTCGACGACAATACCTTGTTGATGCCTTTAACTTAGGTAGACTATAAATTCTTCTTGCTTCTGCCACTGATGCAGGTATCTCGACAACACAAGATATCCTGGCATTTCTGCATATACGACTATATGCTTTCTCTGACTGTGTTGTTGAGATCTTCTTTTTGTCGTCGTAATCATGTTGTTCTCTCAACGACATGAGTGATGTTATGTCGACGCTTCAGCAGTTGCTGGTCTTTATCTTGTCTTTCTTCAGTCGACATCCCTTCTTTACGACGATGTCTGTTCTTCTCGACAATATCCCTTTGCCGACGAACTCTTCGACACTGATCTTCTCTTTTGTCTTTTCGACATCAAGGCTTCTTTATTTTCTCGGTGACAAGGCCACATTGGTGATGTCGAAGATACTGTATTTTCTCGACGACATTTCTTCCTTTGTCTTCATTCTTCTCTCCGCTCGACTATCTTCATTCTTTGTTCGACGAACTGGCTTCTGTGTTCGACGAACACGCCAAATCTTAGCGGTCGTCGATCTTCCTTTTCAGTTCGACGATCTTGCTTCTGCATTCGACGAACACACCAAGTCTCAGCGGTCGTCGATCTTCCTTCTGAGTTCGATGAACTCCATTCTTCGTTCGACGAACTCCCTTCTGCGTTCGACAAATCTTGTTCTACTAGTTTCCTGATATTTATAAGCTAGAGAAATGATCAAATACAAAGTGAAGTATTCTTGACTTGGTGACTTCTTCAAATTAGGAATCATGTGGGCAAGATTCCCAACAATCTCCCCCTATTTGAAGAAGTCAGAATCTCAAGACAAGACTACTTTCACTTGGAAGTAAATCTTATAATCTCAACTTGTGAGCATGTAAGATTATACTTATCTTTTGCTGAACTTCTGAGTGCATCAAGCCTGTGGCTCCCCCTTGATTTGATGTCTCTTCTTTATGGCTCCCCCTACTTCTTTGCTCCCCTATCTTTGAGGTCATCTTCTTGAGCACCTCGTCTTGAACATTTGATGTTTGATGCCCTTTCTCCCCCTTTCTGACATCTTTTCTGGAGCTCTTCATTTAGGAGACAATAGTCCAAGGCTCCCCCTTTCTCAGTTATAGTTCATCCAAATACTGAAAAATTGTCTAACCAATCATCTAGAAAGGGATTAATGAAAACTAAGTAGAGGATTACTCTAAGTTCAACATTCCTAGTTGGAATTTGAAGAAGTTGAACTTAGCTTCATCTAGGGGCTTTGTAAATATATCAGCCACTTGTTTGTCTGTTGGGACAAACTCAAGGGTGATATCTTCATTTTCCACATGCTCCCTGATGAAGTGATACATGATCTCAATATGCTTAGTCCTGCTGTGAGAGACAGGATTCTTAGCAATTGAGATTGCGCTTGAAGAGTCACAAAATAGGGGTGTTTTGGTCATCTTTAGGTTCTAATCTTCAAGTTGATGTTTGATCCATAGCAGTTGGGCACAACAGCTTCCAGCTGAGATATATTATAATTCAGCTGTTGAGATTGCCACACTTGTCTGCTTCTTACTGCTCCAAGAGATCAGTCTTCCCCCAAGGAATTGACATGTCCCTGATGTACTTTTCCTATCTTCCTTGCACCCTGCATAATCTGCATCTGAATAGCCAGTTAGTTCACAGCCATTGTTCCTAGGGTACCATAGGCCAAGATTTGATGTACCCTTTAGGTATCTTAAGATTCTCTTGACAGAGACATGATGAGATTCCTTAGGGTTCACCTGATATCTAGCACATACACATGTAACAAACATTATGTCAGACCTACTTGCAGTTAGGTAGAGCAAGGATCCAATCATGCATCTATACTTGGTTTCATCAAAGGGTATGCCCTTCTCATCCTTGTCCAGAGACACATTGGTTCCCATTGGAGTCTTCATTGAAGAAGCACTCTCCAATCCAAATTTCTTAACTAGCTCCCTAGTGAACTTGGTCTGGGAGATGCATATACCATCTTCAGATTGTTTCACTTAAAGACCTAGGAAGTATTTAAGCTCACCCATACTGCTCATCTCAAACTTTCCCTGCATCAAGTTGGCAAACTTTTTGCAGAGATTGTTATCTGTAGATCCAAAAATGATGTCGTCCACATAGATCTGCACTAGCAAGATCTTGCCTTTCACTTCCCTTAGGAACAATGTCTTATCAGTCTTTCTCCTTGAAAACGTATTCTCAGTTAAAAAGCTTGATAGGGTCTCATACCAAGCCCTAGGAGCCTGCTTTAAGCCATAAAAGGCTTTTCTAAGAAAATAAACGTAATCAGGATGAGTAGAATCTACAAAACCTGACGGCTGCTCTACATATACCTCCTCATTGAGGTCACCATTTAGAAAGGCTGACTTCACATCCATCTGATAGACCTTGAATCCTTGGTATGCTGCATAAGCTAGAAACAGTCTTACTGCTTCCAGTCTGGCTACTGGAGCAATTGTCTGATCAAAATCTATCCCTTCCTCTTGTTTGTAGCCTTTTTCCACTAGCCTTGCTTTATTCTTCGTGATGATTCCATTTTCATCCAACTTGTTTCTATAGACCCATTTAATTCCTATTATGTTCTATCCTTGGGGTCTTGGAACCAGTTTCCAAACCTTGCATCTTTTAAACTGGTTCAGCTCCTCCTGTATTGCTGCAATCCAAAATGGATCCTGATTTGCTTCCTCAAATTTCTTGGGTTCAATTTGAGAGAGAAAACTCAGGTACAATGCTTCATTTGCAGCTCTGCTCCTTGTCAGCACACCTTGGTTGACATTTCCTATTATCTGCTCTTGGGAATGATCTCTTACTTGTCTCAAGGCAGTTGGGAGTATTCTGGGTACTTCTGCATCAGCAACTTCTTCAAGTTGCACTTCTTCAGCCGTTTCTGAGCTTTCTGCAGGTTCTTCCTCGATTTCAACTATCACTGACTGATTCTCATTTCTGAGTGAAGTATCAGCATTGTCTTTAATGGATAGCTTCTCTATTCTCTCCACTGTACCTGCATTCACTAGAGAACTAGACCAGCCCTTATGTATAAGGCTAGTCTCATCAAATACCACATGAACAGATTCTTCCACTGCTTGGTTATTGATGTTGTACATTCTATAGGCCTTGCTATGAGAGCTGTAGCCAACAAAGATACCCTCATTGCTTTTCTCAGCAAACTTAGTTAGCTTGGATTTCCCATTATTAAGGACATATCATTTGCTTCCAAAGATCCTAAAGTAGGATAAGGTTTGTTTTCTGCCCTTCATTAACTCATAGGGAGTTTTCTTGTGGTTTTTGATGATGGAAGCCCTGTTTATCACATGACAAGCTGTATTGACAGCCTCTGCCCAGAAGTATTCTGGTAGGGAGGAATCACTTAGCATTGTCCTACTAGCTTCTATCAAGGTTCTGTTCTTCCTTTCAGCAACCCCATTATGTTGAGGAGTTCTGGGTGAGGAGAATTCTTGGGAGATACCTAGTTCTTGGCAGAATTCTGTCATGGCCCCAAACTGAAATTCTGTCCCATGGTCACTTCTGAGTTTGACCACAGTACAATCCATCTCATTCTGGATCTGCCTGACAAAATTTTTCAAGATATCTAGGGTATCTGACTTTTTCTTGAGGAAAAATACCCAAGTGAACCTTGAATAATTGTAAGATCCCCCTCCCGGAACACAAAACACGGCCGAGGGGAGTCTTATGCCCAGAACAGCCACCTTGCGGTAGCGTCAGCACACGGGCTAACCTGTACCACAAGACACCTATTCTGTCGGCTATTACCAATATCATTTGCCAACCCATCAATAAATTGAATATTTTCAAGAGTCCATAATTCACAAAGTATAAATGTCCACAAAATATATAAATGACAGGAAGCAAAAAGAGCTCCCAAATATACTATAACAAGGTATAGCGGAAGTCTACAACAAGAACTACAATCCCTCACAATCGTATCAGAAGGTGTTGTTGCAAAAGCCGCAACATGTCTCCAAGTCCTATCATTCTGATCTGTCCGGTACTGCTCCAGCTGGGTGTGCTCCTAAAAATAGTGGTGTAACAACCGTTAGTCATAAAGACTAAGTGGCTTCACATTCTCTCACCCCGGCGACTCTTAGGCACTGTGTGGAAGGAAAGGAAGAAAAGCTGCAATATAACAGTATGTACAATATGCAGGTGACAAGGAGGTACTACTAACCTAGCAGTTATATATCAACAACTAACAACATGTATATAAATACATCAAGCACCTTTCTAGCAAATCTATTATAATAATTAAAGGGGCTACTATGAAGCCGCGCAGTATATATATATATAAACGAGCATCAAAGTGAGTATACACACGCAGTTATAAAAGAGTCTAAGCAGCTGGGAGAGTAAACCAGAGTAGTTATAAAGTGAACTAGATCAAGTAAAGAAACAACTAGAGCAGCTATGGAAGTAACCTCAACTTATGTGTGTACACACAAACACATAAGCTAAGGGATCTGGCAAGAAGTAAACTCATCGTATAAAAGAGCCCATACTAATTTATACGATGAGGTCTCTGTTTTATGCAAGTATGTTATGCCATGATGTGCAATGCAATGATGCAACTCACGCACACGACTCTGTACGTACAGACCTTTTGTAGTTCCCTCTGTTTGAGTGTGTCAACTCAGGTACCCAGTTGAGGCAAACAGGGCAGTGGACCGGGCTGTCCACTTCTAAGCTTGTGTAACACCACCCAACCTAGACCTTTGTACGCCCCTAAGAACACACAGGGTATCCGCGTACTATCTGGTAAGCACCACCTCTAGCCCTCTATTCGAGTCTCCGCTCAGGTACCCAGTTGAGGCAAACAGGGCAGTGGACCGGGCTGTCCACTTCTAGGCTTGTGTGACTCCACCCAACCTAGACCTTACGTACGCCCCTAAGAACACACAGGGTATTCGCGTACTACTTGATACAACAATGCCTCTAAGTTTCTCCCAAGTCTCATGAGGTTTAGAAGGTCTAAGATCAAAATTCAATTTTTTGCTAAACCTAGACCACTCAAGCGAACTATCTTTACCCCAAAGGTGGAACCCTCAAAATATTTATCCTCATGATCTGATATAATTATCATCGGTTCCCACTAACCTATGTAGGGCATGATCCAAAATTCATAATTTTCTCAGTCAAATTGGTCATTAATAATATATATATATATAATTATGTGACACATGCTAAATTACATTTGAAGTATAAATTATATAAGTCTATATCGTCCAATAAAATTACCAGAGATATGTAATGTTAATTTAAGTTAATGGACAAAGATTCATAATCCTCTAAAGTGATTTAGCATGTTATTTAATAATTGGACATAATTACCAAAATGTCACCATACATGTTAAGTCCTAAAATAATCATCCCAAAATTTTAAGAAAATTTTCACTGGTGGCTCATATGACTGAAATAAACATCTAACCATTATTTTAGAATTTCCAAGGTAATTTAGCCATATTTAATTCATTAATTCACAAGGTGCTAAAATCATATTTCTACATGAACTATATAAAATACTAGCCCCATAATTCCAAATAAATTTTAAGTGACCTGCCATGTCTTAAAATAAACATAGCCAAAGTTTGAGATCAAACCAATACAACTATCTAGGGTAAATAAATTATTCTTCTATTGCTCTTAACCCAACATAGATTAATAATCAGAGGTAAACATGCTCCAAAAATTCCAGCAGAACCACTAAAGGTGTAACATGCCCTAAATATACTCGTGACAAAGTTTCATATTTTTCAATTTTAATTAATCACGATTATTTCATTAATACATAAATGTGACACTTACTAATAATCAATTTTCTCCAAGAAAATCAACACCACAAGCTCTCAGAAATTCCAAAGAGATAATTTGACATGAACACATGTGTGTCGAAAGATCATAATTTTTCCCTAGGTCATTTGACCTATTTTATTTCATAAGTGTCCTTATGTGATATTATTACATTAACTAACTTCTTAAGGATTTTGTGTCCAAGGATCCCCATCATCTCAAGGATGATGTTAAGCATCATGGTGAGTCCCCATGTCCACCCTTGTTGGATTCCCCCAAGCCAAGGTTCTGAGAATATCAAAATAGGTTATGTATAGAAATATAGCTATTAGCACACCATAACATAAGCTACCCATATCAAGCATTAGGTATCCACCCACATGCTGACCTCTAATTGAGCTAATATCATTATCATAGACTACTAATGCCCTAACTATCATGCCACCCAAGATTTGGGTCCGTATGGGTTGATAAATCCCAATAATTTTCATTTTAGAGAACCAAGTTTTGGTAAAAATTATAGAAAATAAATCCCACAAACTCTAATATTTTGGTAGTACGGCTGTCCAGAGTACATACACTCATGTCCCAAAAATTAGTCCTATACCTTTGAGTAAGGCGGAAATGTTCACGAAGAAAGGTCCAGGGCACCATTAGGGTACCCTCCAGTAGATGGAGGACCCAGGGTATTGTAGGGCGTCGATCCTAATGATTTAAAGCCCTATAAAAGGGTATGGCCCCAAGCTACAACTTTTATGTTGAGCAAAATTCTCGTTTCAGCGCCTAAGGTACGTAAAATTCTTTTTAAACTCGGCTATGTAAGAGTGAAAGAAAATTGTAGTTATTAAAATAAAATTACTAGCACACATCTTAAGCACATCAGACGATCACCTCATCGTCTACCTCCAGCCTAGGGCCGCGATCTGCCCAATCTGAAATATTACACATCTCTTCGTCGGCCACCAAAAACCCCAAACCTACCGACTAACACCGCCACCACCTTCCTCGCTTTGAGGTACATCAACGGGTGATGTGTTAGCGGTCGGAAGTGGCCGGAACATTTACCCGGAACATTTATTTCGGGCCGTCTCTTCACGGCTTGCTCTCCAATTGACTCTATTGAGATCGATATCTCACCTAGTGTGATCTAGGAAACTAGCACCAAGGGAGAGGGGAGGATGCTCACCGAGTGTCCATGCATGCTATCCAATATCCGCGTATGCAACGTTTGTCCATCGCTCCCGGTCATGGCCGGATCTCGTCGATCGGGATCTCGTCGGACGTTGTCGATGTGGTGTCATCCTTCTTGAGTGGGCTATTTTTGGCCTGGAGAGCGAGGTCGCTCTCTATTTTGGAGAGGTGGACTTCGGGTTGCAGAATGGTGAAGGGCAACGGCGGTTTGAAGAGAGAGACCGCCGGAAAAATGAGAGATCTCGCCGAAAGAGGAGCTTGGCCATGGGAGAGGTGGTCTGAGCTTGTAGAGGGGCGACCATGGAGGAAGCTCGCCGGAGATTTTGGCCATGAAAGGGGCGGCTTTGCCCGAAGAGAATATGGACCTCGCTGGAGAAAGAGATCGCCGCTTGGAAGCTCACCGGAAGCGCTGACCAAAGAGGAGAGTTGTAGAGAGAGAGATCGGAGGAGAGGAGGGAGATCAAATCTGGATCTTGGATCGGCCATGGCTATAGAGAGACTGAGAGAGAGAGAGAGAGAGAGACGTAGACCGCGAGGAGAGCTTTTCCGTCGGTTTTCATGGAGGACGAGCTCAGGCCGTCCATGGAGGAGATGGAGTTCGGCCATGGATGCTAGAGAGAGAGAAGGGGGGAAGCTTGCGCCCAAGAAGGGAGGTTGTTGGAGGAGTAAAGGAACGCCGGAGAAGGAGGTCGCCGGCCCTAGACCTCGATCGAGCTGGAGGAGAGGCTTGACGGAGCAGGGGAGGAAGAAAGGGGATCGGGGTTTTTTTTCTAACCTAACATATATATATAATATATATAAATTATTATTATTATTATTATTATTATTATTATTATTTCTATTATTAATAATGGATTCAAATGCTCGTATATCACTCTATAGGACTCAAATTTTGTCCCGTATGGGCTCGTTATGACCGTCTCGCCGATACGCATCTATCGGAACAGACCACGATCAAATCAGAGTTCATCTGCTCATTTTACGCACTCCGGAGCGTTTACGGCCTAATTTACGTAAATGTCAAAAACCCTTCAAACGATGTCGGAATCGCAAACGGATAAATCCGCTGAACTCATACTATTGTTACGAGTCTAACAAGACTGATTGGGGTCAAATGCGAGGTAGTTTCGCCTATTTCACCACTCTGGATAAATATGCTATTCCCAGACCACATTATAATTTCGCTGATTCTCACCGGAATCGAGCGCGGACAGTTTCGTTGAACTCGTATAGGCTTCACGAGTCTAACAAACCTGACTGGGGTGAATTCCGAGACCGTCTGCTGCATATCACCTTTTGAATAAATACGTTATTCGCAGACCGTAACATTTGAGCTAACGTACGTACTATAATTCCTTCAAGGCGGTACGCCTCCTTCGAGTTTTATCGCTCTAGTTATGCTCTCCGGACAGCTCGAATCCCGATACAGCAAACATCGGGACAAAGAATAGAACTGGTACTCACCGCATTCGTCGAGTGCACTTCCCCGGCTCAGGTGCAAGCCTGGCCCTCAATACACCCCGAGCCTGAGTCAACTCGCTTGACTCAAAAACGCGCACAGGGGGTCTAGCTCGAATCGGGATGTTACAAATCCAATAAACGAAGAAACAATTTCATCCCCGAAATATTAGGTTGAGGCTATGAGGATTTTCTGAACGAGAGTAAAATATACTCATCATATTCATTCATGGGCACTTCATCCATAATAATTTCAAGCTTATATATGCATTCTCAGTTGTTGCGATTTATACATAGAAACTACATTGCATGCGCACTCTTGCCCTGTGAAGTCATGCGAACTAATAATGACACACGCTATTTCAAAAACCACTACATCAGTCTAACTGATTATGTTGTGATTTAATCTCAAGTACACAACATACAAGGGAACATTTAGCAAGGACTTGGTGTGAACGGCATCAAGCAGGCTATTTATTTATAAAACCATGATGCAATAGGCTACCACTACCAACATCTATCGCTGTACAGGTTCTATGAACCAACAAGACTGCCGAGCCACCAGCTCGTTTACACCTTGCAGGACTAGATCTCAAAACACTATAACTCTATAGCAAGTGTCATCAACAGTTGTCTTGCATCTATATCATATCTGCCTGTCATGAGTCGCCAACACACATCCTCGATAATTTTATTTAATTTACAATATCATCACATTATGTATGCAAATCAGTGCATAGACACCATTGTTGTGAATTTGTTAACTTAACAACCACGTTGTAAAACCTTGACACTAAGAGTGCTACGATTTAAACCGGTTATCCTAAATATGTCACTTTTAAACACACCTCTTTGATCAACAATCAAATACAACTCCAACTCAACAAATTTCAAGGCGTCCCCCAAAATTTGTCGCGCAGTCGTCGGACCGACCATTGATCACTAAGAGGCACTACAACACTATCAAGAGGATTCAAGATTTTACATAACTACACCCATGAGGTTCTAATGATGGAACTCATTCTATCAGAACCTAAGGACTACCACCAAGTCCTTAAGTCATCCAAGCACTTGCCAAGATCCGACTAGTGCATAGCAGCACTCGAGGACTGCCAACTCAAGTCATTACCATCACATCAGGATATCATCGCATCCTTCACATAGTATTGACATCCATCTAAAACCATGCTAAATTTTACTCAACGTTACCCAGAAAGGTCCTAATTGGCACACAGCGGGATGTATTCATATCCTCAATTACCCAGCCATATGTTTTATCCAGGAGTTCATGTATGAAAACTCGACAAGCTCGGTGTATATCCCAAAAGGTTTTAGGTCACAATTTCTCCTTGGTCTACTTCTCCGCATAACCTTCGATTAGAGTGAAGACATAACCATCCTTTAGGTACTCAACTCCGTTATTCTGGTAGGGGACTCAACGTAATCCAAAACTGGTGTTTAACCATCCACCTTGCTTAAAATGTTCATTCATCAAGGAGTACCTAATTCTAATATCATCGACTTGTAACGACTTAGATGAGAAAACACCATTATAGCAAGGCTAAGTGAAACAGTCTACAAAGATTTTTAACTCCCAGTGAAACCTCGGTTGGTCCATTAGCTAGGCCAATAAACGAAGAAATGGGTTAGCCCCCATAAACCTGAATTATATTTCTTCGACCACCAGTATGGTACATTCACCCCTTGTATGCACACCGGCCCTATGGGCATGCCGTCCTCGATTAGGAGTTCTACCATATAAGCACTTGAAAAAAAAACGTTCCTGGGACCTATTGAATTGTTATAGGCCCTCAAAGCTACCATTTTCAACAACCTTTCTAGGGGTCGACATGCTCCCGACTACAAAATGGTCACTTTCTAGACTCGCAGTCTTATTGGATGTAAACTACAGTGAGGAGCATCACATTATGGGTACGAACATCAAACTTAGAAATCTCTTACTGCCCCAACAGTAGATAATTAGCACTGCTTCTAACTGCGATACTAGTCACGAGTTGCTCTCACTATAAGGGGGGTCTTAACATTTATCATGTGATTTCACTATATCTACTGTTGATAATTAAAATTTATTGCCCAAATCGTGAATCTTTCTAAAGGCGATCATGATATTTTCGATTTATGTGTTTTGACTCTCCATATCATCATATTTATAGTAAAAAGATTCATACATATAGTATACATCTTCGAAATTTAGCAAGTGACTGACTAACTTTTAACTTTTGGAAGGCAAGGATACTTCCAATGTCATGTCATGGCGAAATATTCATGTGTTTAATCATCAAGAATTTCCACCATTTATCTTTTGGTTCATACAACAATCAAGTTCGCATTCACCTCATTTCACTTGCCACGACGATATCCTATCTCAATCCACAAATCCCCAACATGATGTTATTGCCTCAAGAATTTAAGCTTGGACAAATTTATATTTTCAATGATTCCCAAAAATCAACAATTGTTCGACATGCGATGTTTAACAATTTGTCTTAGTGATATTACCAATCACCGTTGCGGGCTTAGAGGGAGGTATATCTATCGCTTCCTTCTAAGAGCACAAGAACTCGAGTCAGGTATTACTTTGGTCCAACCTAGATCATAGTTAGACTTACACCGAATTCAGAATTCGTGCCGAATTTCTTTTGGGATCCAGATAGTTCCATTTAAAGGGCCTCTTATCGTGAATTTAACCTTGTCTCATTGTAGGGTTAGGATACAAAGCCTCTAGAAATCTACCTTGCCGAGGCAATAATATTACACATAACCCTTACTTGTCGTATATAGCGTATAAACTCCAAAGTTGCCCACAATCACCGCTAGAGATTGCTAATGACATGTTTATTCCAAGATAAACATTTGAGATTTTTAAATCACTTAACAAGTCATACTATCCTTGTCATCTTCATAAATCAAACGTAGTCGAATAAATGAAGCCACATTCATTTTTGGCCTTTTACTAGTCGATTTGGATCTATTGATTTTCCCTAACATCCCTTTAACATACAAGTCATTGCAAATTTCCTAACTTCCTGGGATGGTTGATCATTAAACCACTCGTACCCATACAAACTTCATTATATCATCATAAGGGTACATAATTTCATCAAGTACCAAGCTATACTGTCATCAAAAGTTAAGTAGAGATCGATACAGATATTTACCAAAAGGTCTAACTTGCTACTTTCCTCGTTTTCTTATTCATGTAGTCTTAAAATAGTGTAGGGAGCAAATACTCATCCTTGAAGTACTATCATTTGTTATTCTGCTAGGAAAATTTCATCGATCCAAATTTGACATGTAAAAGTCCACCTTGCCAAAGATGAACTACTTCATCAAGTACCATCAATATCAATTGTTGAAAATTTGTGAAGACTCTCAAATCCCAAGGAAACCGCAGTTGGTAACACTGGCCCAATAAATGAAGAGATAAGCCCACCGTAATTCTTGGGCAGAGTCTCTTCGATCACTAACGTGGTACATCCATCCCCCATAAGCACACATCCTTAGGGCATATAATTCTCGACCTAGAGTTTCACCTCGACGATTACTGATACAATATTTTCTTTAGGCCTTTAGATCTACCATTTACAACAAATTTTTTTTTGGGTCAACATGTGACCAAGTCAAAAGAGATGGGCTTCTTCTAAGATTAAGATTCTTATTCAACCTCTGGTATTTATCATGGTAATAGCTTCACTATGATCAAGATGGAGAGTATTAAGTTATCAATTAGACTTACGAATCTCTTACTACTCTAGTTAGTAGATTATAGGCACAAATTCTCCTCTGGATGGTTCTATTAGTTTGGGTAAGATGATGGTATCACTTAATGAATGTAGTAGGAATATCAAAGTATAAGCCTTGAGCACATACTCTTGCAATAAACACTTCCCTGAATCACTTGGGTATTCACATACCTCAACCAAGTCTATACCTGAGGTTGATTCTTAGACTAGGATGCGCCACAAAACATGTTGGTAGGTCAAAATAAGGTGGTGTCCTAGTTAGGTTGGCACTCGTTCTAAGGATTAATGGACATACTTAGAGTGAATCTCATATGGGCACACCACAGCTTCCGCTGCCTCAGTTTGTCCTCAAACTGAATGAACGAGCACGAGTGGTGTCATGGGTTAATGGACTTCTTTATCTCAGGATCGTTGCGCTCTGAAACAATTTGTAAGATCCTCATCCCGGAACACAAAACATGGCCGAGGGGAGTCTTATGCCCAGAACAGCCGCCTTGCGGTAGCGTCAGCACACGGGCTAACCTGTACCACAAGACGCCTATTCTGCCGGCTATTACCAATATCATTTGCCAACCCATCAATAAATTGAATATTTTCAAGAGTACATAATTCACAAAGTATAAATGTCCACAAAATATATAAATGACAGGAAGCAAAAAGAGCTCCCAAATATACTATAACAAGGTATAGCGGAAGTCTACAACAAGAACTACAATCCCTCACAATCGTATCAGAAGGTGCTATTGCAAAAGCTGCAACATGTCTCCAAGTCCTATCATTCTGATCTGTCCGGTACTGCTCAAGCTGGGTGTGCTCCTAAAAATAGTGGTGTAACAACCGTTAGTCATAAAGACTAAGTGGCTTCACATTCTCTCACCCCGGCGACTCTTAGGCACCGTGTGGAAGGAAAGGAAGAAAAGCTGCAATATAACAGTATGTACAATATGCAGGTGACAAGGAGGTACTACTAACCTAGCAGTTATATATCAACAACTAACAACATGTATATAAATACATCAAGCACCTTTCTAGCAAATCTATTATAATAATTCAAGAGGCTACTATGAAGCCGAGCAGTATATATATAAACGAGCGTCAAAGTGAGTATACACACGTAGTTATAAAAGAGTCTAAGCAGCTGGGAGAGTAAACCTGAGTAGTTATAAAGTGAACTAGATCAAGTAAAGAAACAACTAGAGCAGCTATGGAAGTAATCTCAACTTATGTGTGTACACACAAACACATAAGCTAAGGGATCTGGCAAGAAGTAAACTCATCGTATAAAAGAGCCCATACTAATTTATACGATGAGGTCTCTATTTTATGCAAGTATGCTATGCCATGATATGCAATGCAATGATGCAATTCACGCACACGGCTCTGTACGTACAGACCTTTTGTAGTTCCCTTTGTTTGAGTGTGTCAACTCAGGTACCCAGTTGAGGCAAACAGGGCAGTGGACCGGGCTGTCCACTTCTAGGCTTGTGTAACACCACCCAACCTAGACCTTTGTACGCCCCTAAGAACACACAGGGTATCCGCGTGCTATCTGGTAAACACCACCTCTCGCCCTCTATTCGAGTCTCTGCTCAGGTACCCAGTTGAGGCAAACAGGGCAGTAGACCGGGCTGTCCACTTCTAGGCTTGCGTGACACCACCCAACCTAGACCTTACGTTCGCCCCTAAGAACACAAAGGGTATTCGCGTACTACTTGATACAACAATGCCTCTAAGTTTCTCCCAAGTCTCATGAGGTTTAGAAGGTCTAAGCTCAAAACTCAATTTTTTGCTAAACCTAGACCACTCAAGCGAACTATCTTTACCCCAAAGGTGGAACCCTCAAAATATTTATCCTCATGATCTGATATAATTATCATCGGTTCCCACTAACCTATGTAGGGCATGATCCAAAATTCATAATTTTCTTAGTCAAATTGGTCATTAATAATATATATATAATTATGTGACACATGTTAAATTACATATGAAGTATACATTATATAAGTCTATATCGTCCAATAAAATTACCAGAGATATGTAATGTTAATTTAAGTTAATGGACAAAGATTCATAATCCTCTAAAGTGATTTAGCATGTTATAATAATTGGACATAATTACCAAAATGTCACCATACATGTTAAGTCCTAAAATAATCATCCCAAAATTTTAAGGAAATTTTCACTGGTGGCTCATATGACTGAAATAAACATCTAACCATAATTTTAGAATTTCCAAGGTAATTTAGCCATATTTAATTCATTAATTCACAAGGTGCTAAAATCATATTTCTACATGAACTATATAAAATACTAGCCCCACAATTCCAAGTAAATTTTAAGTGACCTGCCATGTCTTAAAATAAACATAGCCAAAGTTTGAGATCAAACCAATACAACTATCTAGGGTAAATAAATTATTCTTCTATTGCTTTTATCCCAACATAGATTAAAATAATAAGAGGTAAACATGCTCCAAAAATTCCAGCAGAACCACTAAAGGTGTAACATGCCCTAAATATACTCGTGACAAAGTTTCATATTTTTCAATTTTAATTAATCACGATTATTTCATTAATACATAAATGTGACACTTACTAATAATCAATTTTATCCAAGAAAATCAACACCACAAGCTCTCGGAAATTCCAAAGAGATATTTGAAATGAACACATGTGTGTCGAAAGATCATAATTTTTCCCTAGGTCATTTGACCTATTTTATTTCATAAGTGTCCTTATGTGATATTATTACATTAACTAACTTCTTAAGGATTTTGTGTCCAAGGATCCCCATCATCTCAAGGATGATGTTAAGCATCATGGTGAGTCACCATGTCCACCCTTGTTGGATTTCCCCAAGCCAAGGTTCTGAGAATATCAAAATAGGTTATGTATAGAAATATAGCTATTAGCACACCATAACATAAGCTACCCATATCAAGCATTGGGTATCCACCCACATGCTGACCTCTAATGGAGCTAATATCTTTATCATAGACTACTAATGCCCTAACTATCATGCCACCCAAGATTTGGGTCCATATGGGTTGATAAATCCCAATAATTTTCATTTTAGAGAACCAAGTTTTGGTAAAAATTATAGAAAATAATTCCCACAAACTCTAATATTTTGGTAGTACAGCTGTCCAGAGTACATACACTCATGTCCCAAAAATTAGTCCTATACCTTTGAGTAAGGCGGAAATGTTCACAAAGTAAGGTCCAGGGTACCATTAGGGTACCCTCCAGTGGATTGAGGACCCAAGGTATTGTAGGGCACCGATCCTAACGATTTAAAGCCCTATAAAAGGGTAAGGCCCTAAGCTACAACTTTTATGTTGAGCAAAATTCTCGTTTCAGCGCCTAAGGTACGTAAAATTCTTTTTAAACTCGGCTATGTAAGAGTGAAAGAAAATTGCAGTTATTAAAATAAAATTACTAGCACACATCTTAAGCACATCAGACGATCACCTCATCGTCTACCTCTAGCCTAGGGCCGCGATCTGCCCAACCTGAAATATAACACATCTCTTCGTCGGCCACCAAAAACCCCAAACCGACCGACTAACACCGCCACAACCTTCCGCGCTTTGAGGTACATCGACGGGTGACGTGTTAGCGGTCGGAAGTGGCCGAAACATTTACCCGGAACATTTATTTCGGGCCGTCTCTTCACGGCTTGCTCTCCAATCGACTTTATTGAGATCGATATCTCACCTAGTGTGATCTAGGAAACTAGCACCAAGGGAGAGGGGAGGAAGCTCACCGAGTGTCCATGCATGCTATCCAATAGCCGCGTATGCGGCGTTTGTCCATCGCTCCCGGTCATGGACGGATCTCGCTGATCCGGATCTCGTCGGACGTTGTCGATGTGGTGTTGTCCTTCTTGAGTGGGCTGTTTTCGGCCTGGAGAGCGAGGTCGCTCTCTATTTTGGAGAGGTGGACTTCGGGTTGCAGAATGGTGAAGGGCAACGACGGTTTGAAGAGAGAGACCGCCAGAAAAAGGAGAGATCTCGCCGAAAGAGGAGCTTGGCCATGGGAGAGGTGGTCGGAGCTTATAGAGGGGCTGCCATGGAGGAAGCTCGCCAGAGATTTCCGCCATGAAAGGGGCGGCTTTGCCCGAAGAGAATATGGACCTCGCTGGAGAAAGAGATCGCCGCTTGGAAGCTCACCGGAAGCGCCGACCAAAGAGGAGAGTTGTAGAGAGA
This sequence comes from Dactylorhiza incarnata, assembly GCA_033032865.1. Classification (NCBI taxonomy): domain Eukaryota; kingdom Viridiplantae; phylum Streptophyta; class Magnoliopsida; order Asparagales; family Orchidaceae; genus Dactylorhiza; species Dactylorhiza incarnata. Next base: position 7,429,611 of record JAWHQI010000009.1, on the reverse strand, counting down.
GAGATCGGAGGAGAGGAGGGAGATCAGATCTGGAGCTTGGATCGGCCATGGCTATAGAGAGAGAGAGAGAGAGAGAGAGAGAGAGAGAGAGAGAGACGTCGACCGCGAGGAGAGCTTTGCCGTCAGTTTTCATGGAGGACGAGCTCAGGCCGTCCATGGAGGAGATGGAGTTCGGCCATGGATGCTAGAGAGAAAGAAGGGGGGGGGGGAAGCTTGCGCCCGAGAAGGGAGGTTGTTGGAGGAGTAAGGGAACGCCGGAGAAGGAGGTCGCCGGCCCTAGACCTCGATCGAGCTGGAGGAGAGGCTTGACGGCGCAGGGGAGGAAGAAAGGGGATCGGGGTTTTTTTTCTAACCTAATATATATATATATATAATATATATAAATTATTATTATTATTATTATTATTTCTATTATTAATAATGGATTCAAATGCTCGTATATCGCTCTATAGGACTCGAATTTTGTCCCGTACGGGCTCGTTACGACCGTCTCGCCGATACGCATCTATCGGAACAGACCACGATCAAATCCGAGTTCGTCTGCTCATTTTACGCTCTCCGGAGCGTTTACGGCCTAATTTACGTAAATGTCAAAAACCCTTCAAACGACGTTGGAATCGCAAACGGATAAATCCGCTGATTTCATACTATTGTTACGAGTCTAACAAGACTGATTGGTGTCAAATGCGAGGTAGTTTCGCCTATTTCACCACTCTGGATAAATATGCTATTTGCAGACCACATTATAATTTCGCTGATTCTCACCGGAATCGAGCGTTGACAGTTTCGTTGAACTCGTATAGGCTTCACGAGTCTAACAAACCTGACTGGGGTGATTCTCGAGACCGTCTGCTGCATATCACCTTTTGAATAAATACGATATTCGCAGACTGTAACATTTGAGCTAACGTACGCACTATAATTCCTTCAAGGCGGTACGCCTCCTTCGAGTTTTATCGCTCGAGTTATGCTCTCCGGACGGCTCGGGTCCCGATACAGCAAACATCGCGACAAAGAATAGAACTGGTACTCGCCGCATTCGTCGAGTTTACTTCCCCGGCTCAGATGCAAGCCTGGCCCTCAATACACCCCGAGCCTGAGTCAACTCGCTTGACTCAAAAATGCGCACAAGGGGTCTAGCTCGAATCGGGATGTTACAAATCAGGATTGCACTTTTTGTAACGATCCAGGCCCGCCAACACGGGACCCAGCTGGAGCCAGCACCCTCCCAGCCCAGGCCCGCCAACACGGGACCCAGCTGGCACCGGAAGGGTTCAGCCTAACCAGGTGGTATGCAGACCATGCACCCCAACCCCTCTCTCTCCCACCACAGGGCACAGTGGGTTGTTGGAGACCGCAGTCCCCCTTTGATGAGAATTGAGCCAGTTAAGTGGCAGCGCGTGGACTTCCCAGGTGGTCACCCATCCCAGAATTGCTCCAGCCGGAGCACGCTTAACTATGGAGTGCAGCTCAGTTGGTGATGAGAACTGTTGAAGGTTTCTCATCAAGGGTGGCGTGGGTTTGAATCCCGCCATCAACAACGCACTGTGCTGAGAAACAGGCCAGAGAGGCGTTGAGGTGTATGGCCTGCAGGCTTGTTGTTGACCAGTTGTGGTCAGGCTGAACCGGCGGTACAGTGTCCTGGGGCGGGGCCAGTTGTGGTCAGGCCGTCCCAGAATGGGCCTGGGCCGTCGGTGCCGGCAGTTCCTGGGGTTGTCAGTGACCCGGATGGGCTTGGACCAGGACTGTTACAACTCTTGAGTCACCCTAAGCCTGTTTGACTACAAAAACAAAGCTTTATCAAATACAGTATGTCCTTAGTACTGAGAGTGATGCCTCTTCAAATCAAGGTACTATTGAGGGCAATATACCCAATAATCTCCCCCTATTTGAATAAGGCAGAACATTCCCAATGCTAAGGTACATTAACAGCAAAGACATATTACAATATATGATCTGTAGCATGGGCCCTAACACCCTAGGCATTTGCTTTATCTAGCATTGGCCTATCCTAAGCCTTGGACCTATCTCCCCCTTTCATACTCCATAGTTAAGCGTGCTCCGGCTGGAGCAATTCTGGGATGGGTGACCTCCTGGGAAGTCCACGCGCTGCCACTTAACTGGCTCAATTCTCATCAAAGGGGGACTGCGGTCTCCAACAACCCACTGTGCCCTGTGGTGAGACAGAAAGGGGTTGGGGTGCATGGTCTGCAGACCACCTGGTTAGGCTGAACCCTTCTGGTGCCAGCTGGGTCCCGTGTTGGCGGGCCTGGGCTGGGAGGGTGCTGGCGGTCCAGCTAGGTCCCGTGTTGGCAGGCCTGGATCATTACAATAATCATCTACAACTACTAGTGTGTAGGTCTTCCCTCCTAAGCTATGAACTGACATAGGACCAAACAAATCCAGGTGCAGCAGAAATAGGCACCTAGTGGACTCTTTGTTAGATATGCTTTTAAAGCTGGTCCTAGTCTGCTTACCAAGTTGGCAAGCTTGACATGGACCATCTTTGATGTACTTAATGTCAGGTCCATTTCTAACTAGGTTATGTGATAAAAGCTTGCCAATTGTCTTATAGTTGATCTGTGCAAATCTCTTGTGCCATTGAACACAGAGAGCCTCTTTACCATCAGCCACAAGACATATGAGCATGGAAGAATTTGTGTTGAGAAAATTTAAGCAATAAATATTCTCACTCCTAGTGCCAGTTAAGGTAGCCTCAGAATCTAAGGACTTCTTAATTAGACACTTGTCCTTGTGGAAGGTAATAACAAAGCCTAAGTCACAAAGTTGACTTATGCTTATGAGATTGTGTTTCAATCCCTCCACATAAGCCACCATTGTGATTGTAACTAACACATTTGAGATGCTGTCATAGTCCCTGGTCACTCCCTTTTCTGAACCTCCAAAAATCACTATTGGTCCATTCTCCACAGGGGTGAACTCTTTCAAGTACCTTCTGACTCCAGTCATGTGCCTGGAGCAGCCACTGTCTAAATACCAAATTGGAGATTGGTTGGCATTTGGACCTACCTGCAAGACAAATTACTTCCCCTTAGTTACCCAAAATGGATTGGGTCCTCGGTTTCTGTTAGGTTGGTATAAGGGAACACTAAACCACGAGGGGTTCTGCACTCTCTTTGCATTGAGCCCTGTTGGGTTGAACCAACAGTCCAAGGCAAAGTGGCCTACTTTCCCACAGCACTAGCATTCATGTCTGTTATATCTTCTCTTCTGCTTCACCATCTGAGTGGGGTGGCGGTGCTGATGAGTAAAGGAGAATCCTTCTTGTCTAACAGATCTTGGGTGAACCTCATATGTGTGAGATTGGGGTGGAATCGGTCTCACTACATTTTGATTCACCTTCTTGGGAACAGGCTTTGTAGGAACAACCTTTCTCTTACTCTTGATTGCTGTCGCTGCAGGTCTGTGGGCTGAAGGACTTGACACCAGCACCTTCTTGTAGGAAGGTCCAGCTTCAGAATCTTTGCCCTTAACTGTCTCCTGATTAAAACCAATACCAGCTCTAAACTGTCCAGAGAATGTGTCAATGATAGGCAGGATAGTTTTGGGCATTGAGAAGCTGGATGCCAGTTTCTTCTCAGCCAACAACATTTCCTCAAGGTCCTTAATGACCATGTTCTTCTGTCCTAACTCAGCATTTTTAAGCCTTATGGCTTCCTTGAATTTGTTCACTTCTTTGCTCATAGCGGCCAGCTTCTCAGCTGTCTCCTGGAGCTCAGATTGAACAGGCTTCAAGGAATCTAACTCCTTGCTCTGGACTTTGAGGAGTTTCTTACAGCCCTTGAAGGCTTTCCACAAGGCTTTGTATTGCCTTATTAGTTCAGATTCAACTTCATACTGGGATCTTGAGGCAGTGATGTTGGCAGTAGACACATCCTCATCATCATGCAAAGAATCTGCCACTGATTCAGAATCAGAAGCAGATAGTGAGGTCCTGTGATTTACCTTTCCAGGAGAGTTGTCATCCTGGTTGCCTTCATTGATGGCCATCAATCCAATAAGTGCCCCGTCCTCAGTCCCAGAGGAGCTTGAGTCAGAGTCACTCAACATTCTCGTCTTCTTGGCCACGAACCCTTTTTCAGAGTTCCTCTTGCTCCTCGATCTTCTTCTTTCTTCATGGTTCCTTGACTCCTTCTTCTTAGAGGGACAGTCCGCAGCCATGTGACCTGTTTTGCTGCAAGAATAGCAAACAATATTATTTAAATCATGTTTACTAGAGTTGGATCTGTACCTGTCCTACCTGGGAGCATTGGATCTGTCACGGTGGTCAGATCTTCTGGAGCTTGAGGACAAACTTCTGTTGTTGTCCCTCCTTCTTCTGTGTAGCAACTTTCTGAATTGTTTTGAGAGGAGTGCCACCTCTCTATCAGTGTCATCAGAATTAGAGGAGTTGGCTTCTGATTCCTCACTGCTCTCAGATCTATTCTGAGATGTAGAGCTCTTGCTCTTGGATTTTCTGGTGCTCCTAGCCTTTAGAGCCACAAATCTCTCTTTTGTGCTCACTCTTGAGCTTTCTTCTTCAGTATTTCTGGTGTTGAGCTGAAGTTCATGAGATAGCAGCTTTCCATACAGATTTTTGGGCTCCATGACGCCCAGCTGACCCATCTCTCTGATGGCACAGATCTTGATGTCCCATTCTTTTGTAAGTGATCTGAGAAACTTGTCGTTTAGATCAGAGTTGGTGAACTCTCTTTCGTAGTTTCTCAGACCATTCACAATCTTGAAAAATCTCTCATAGCAGTTGGAGATTGTTTCACTCTTGCCCTGCTTGAAGGCCTCATACTCTTGGTTGAGGAGGGATTTTCTATCATCCCTTACCTCTTCAGTACCCTCCATATATACGATCAGGGAGTCCCACATCTCCTTGGCCGTTTTGTAGTGAGTTAGGTTCTAGAGGGTTGAATCATCTACAACACTTATAATAATATTCTGTGCCCTCTTATCCAAGCCTGCCAAAGCTAGCTCGTCCTTGGCCATGTCTTCATATTTCTTTATCACCTTCCGTGTCAGATCAATGGTGGAAGGGGTTGTGGGGATAAAAGGACCCTGTTGGACTGTCAGATAGATTCTTGGATCGGCCGCTTCCATGAATAGCCTAACTCTTTCCTACCAGATAGGAAAGTTCTCCTTGGTGCAGATCGGAAGTTTCATAGATCTCATCTCCCGATTTTGATCTCCACCGGCCATGGTGAATCATTCCTCGATCTAGATCAGACGGTTAAGTCTTCCCTTGATCAACCTGGCTCTGATACCACTTGTTAGTTATGGAACGTTCACCTAGAGGGGAGAGGGGGTGTTAGGTGATCTTGGTTCTTTTTGATATATTAGTAGAGTTATGAGTATTTAAGCACACAGTAAAATATCACACACAAAAGGCACAGCAGACGACACAAGATCTATAGAGGTTCCTCAAGACAGGGTGTCTTGAGTAGTCCTATTTCCCTCTACGCCTACCTAGCAGTGTGCTAGGCTCAGCAAAACTCCGCCAAAAAGCTTCAGGCCCTCAAGCCTTACAACACGAACCAACAAGTCCTAACAGCCTAGGCCCGCAAGCCCCTACTGCCCCTGAGCCCGCAAGATCGACACTCAGGCCCTCAAGCCCTACAACACGGACCCGCAAGTCCCAACAGCCTTGGCCCGCAAGCCCCTACTGCTCCCGAGCCCACAAGCTCGTCAGATCACACCCGCAAGTGCACTGCCCTGGCCCTCAAGCCTCACAGCTCTCCAGCCCTCAAGCTAGACAGGTTGGCCCGCAAGCCTTACAAGAAATTACAGTAGTAAAACCGTTTCTTTTGCCAGATGAAGATTGACAACTTTAGCCTGATGAGGATTGGCTTCTTACGTTTAAAGAAGATTTTCTGATTCAGATCTTTGACAACGCAGTTCTTCTTCAATCTTTTCTTAGCCTGATGAAGATTGGCAACTTAACAGTCGATGAAGATGACTGCTTCTTCTTGTTCTCTCTATCTTGCGCCGCTTGTACTGTTCGATTCACTATGTGCGCAAGTTCTTTCTTGTTGATTCTCTTTTTAGGGCGACCTCCTATCTCTTTTATAAAAATGTGAGGCTCCCAACGGTCTTCTTGAAAAAGTTCCTTAAGTGTCAGACGCTTCATTCCTTAAGAGTACGTGCATATTGCTGACAACATTAATTGATGATAGACATTCAAGCGGCGGCACTAAGTGCTGTCAGGCAATCAGACGGCGGTATTAAATGCTGACAGCGCGTCTGCAACGTTTGAATTCTGTCTCGACGATATTTCCACCTTCAAGCCAATACAGACAACATCTCGTCGATAGGATCAACGTCTCGACGACATGCCCTTGTCGATGCCTTTAACTTAGGCAGACTGCAAATTCTTCTTGCTTCTGCCACTGATGCAGGTATCTCGACGACACAAGATATCCTGGCTTTTTTGCATATACGACGATATGCTTTCTCTGACTATGTTGTTGAGATCTTCTTTCTGTCGTCGTAATCATGTTGTTCTCTCGACGACATGAGTGATGTTATGTCGACGCTTTAGCAGCTGCTGGTCTTCAGCTTGTCTTTCTTCAGTCGACATCCCTTCTTTACGACGATGTCTGTTCTTCTCGACGATATCCCTTTGCCGACGAACTCTTCGACACTGATCTTCTCTTTTGTCTTTTCGACGACAAGGCTTCTTTATCTTCTCAATGACAAGGCCACTTTGGTGATATCGACGATACTATATTTACTCGACGACATTTCTTCCTTTGTCTTCATTCTTCTCTCCACTCGACTATCTTCATTCTGTGTTCGACGAACTGGCTTCTGCGTTTGACGAACACGCCAAATATCAGCGGTCGTCAATCTTTCTTCTGAGTTCGATGATCTTGCTTCTGCGTTCGACGAACACGCCAAGTCTCAGCGGTCGTCGATCTTCCTTCTGAGTTTGACGAACTCCATTCTTCGTTCGACGAACTCCCTTCTGCGTTCGACGAATCTTGTTCTACTAGTTTCCTGAGATTTATAAGCTAGAAAATGATCAAATACAAAGTGAAGTATTCTTGACTTGGTGACTTCTTCAAATCAGGAATCATGTGGGCAAGATTCCCAACAGCCCTCTCCTCGATATCCGAGCCCAAATTTTCCAGAACCATGGCACTGGTTCCCTAAAATCATTTCCAGTGATTTTTGGCCTATTCCAAATTTTTTAATGGCCATGGTGAGATCATGAACTTGTGCTTTAAGTGAAGAATTTTCTTTCACAAGCGTGACACACCTATTTTCAAAACCTTTTTTTATTATTATTTTTGATTTGCAAAAAGAGAGGCTTCTAATTTCCTTTCTAATTCCCCCTTCTCTTTTGTAAGAGTTTTGGCATAAGAGAGGGCTTTAGAAAGTGACTCTTCAATATCTTTTGCCAACTTAGTGGAGTGATCACACTCTTGGCAAGAAACCTTTCTCTTTTCTAAAACAATTAATTTTTTGGAAAGCTTTTGATTTTCTTTAATAAGAGATTCATTTTCACGATTCAATATAATACTATCTTTCATATTTTTATCAAAGGCTTTGCAAGTTTCAAGGAATTCATTAAAGAGTTCATCATAAGTGGGATGAGTTACCTCAGTGTCGCTAAGAACACTGGTGTCGTCGCCGTCGTTTCCATGTACCATGAGGCACATGTTTGCTTCCTCATCTTCGCTTGATGAAGACCCGCTTGTTTCTTCGGAGGAGGAGGAGGAGTCATCCCATGTTCTAGCTTTTAGCACCTTCCTCTTCTCCTTCCCTTTGTGCCGCTTTTCCTTCTTCTCCTTCAAGAACTTTGGGCACTGGCTCTGAATGTGCCCGGTCTTCCTACAATGAAAGCATTCCGGTGGAGGTCTCTCTTCTTCATCGTCGCTCTCCTTTTCCTTCTTTGAGGATGACCCTTTCCATATTGCATCCTTTTGGATAAATTTCCGGAAAGTGTTTCTCCTTTCCGGATTTCGCATGAACTTTCAGAAGTTCTTCACCAAAAGGCTTTCTTCATCTTCATCCTCATCCTCTTGGCACTCCTTCTTTGATTTAGTGCAAACGCCTTCTTCTTTGGCTCCTTCTTGTATTCATCATATTGGATTTTGAGTTCTACCTCATGTGTTTTGAGATTCCCAATGAGGCTCTCAACTTGGAGCGTTCTTAGATTGTGCAATTCTGAAATGGTCGTCACCTTCGGGTTAAATTTTGGTGAAAGGGAACGAAGAATCTTTCAGACCAAGTCGCCATTGGATAAGGTCTTTCCAAGAACATTGGAGGCATTGATGATCTTGGTGAAGAGCGTGTACATGGCATCAACATCTTCACTTTCATCCATCCGGAATTTTTCATATTCTGACTCAAGTTGGAAAAGCTTTGAATCTTTAACCTGTGATGTACCTTCATGAGTAACTTCCAAATGATTCCAAATTTCATATGCAGTAGTACATTTAGAAATTCTATTAAATTCATTTCTATCTAACGCACAAAATAAAGCATTCATGACTTGGCGTTATTTTTGCATTTTAGCTTATCCCTATCATCCCATTTATCTTTTGGTTTATCTAAAGTTATCTCTCCAACTTCAATTGTAGGAGGAGAGTAATTCTCTTCTACCATATTCCATACCTCAATATCTACGGTCATAAGAAAACATCTCATCCTATTTTTCCAGTAATTATAATCTGACCCGGTAAATAGTGGAGGCCAAATAATTCCCTGACCCTCGGAAAAAGAGAGATCATAAGACGCCATTATTCCTAGTTTTTTGAACCGTTTGCAATAACCTAGCTCTGATACCACTTGTTGGATCGATTGGCGCCCTTAGAGGGGGGGGGGGGGGTGAATAAGGGAATAAAATTCTTTATAAATTTTAAGACGATTTACTAAATTGTTTAGAGTAAATTAGAACGAAATAACAATTTAACTTAAAGGAAGAAACAATTGTAATTTGCAATTTTATAACTTATGTCAAATGATAGAAATCAAGTAAACAAAAAAAGAGACATGATTATATTATATAAAAAGGTTTTTACATAAATTTGATTTCAATATCGCTAGAAATCGGAGGCGTACAAAGTAAAACAATTTTTCCTTTTCTATACCGACTTGTATCCCCACAAACCGGTTGGCTTAAGCCTATCCTTCCCCGGATATAGCCTCAAGCCGCTCTAGCCAATCCTTCCCCGGATATGGCCTCGAGCACCCCCTAGATCTAATCTCCTAGACCTAGTCGCTAACTCACGCGGCGAATTACCCCCTAAGTCGCGCAAGGACCTAGTCGCCAACACAAGGCGAATTATTTATACGGTTACAAAATGGAATGAAATGTAAATAATGATAACAACTATAAAACTCCCTATATGAGATCTTCTGAAGTTGATCGCTATAGTATGAGCGAGGTTGAAGCGATCGTCCTTCGGATGTAGCATGATGTAGTCCTCCTCTAGAATTCTCCTTAAGACTTTTGTGGGAGATCCATCTTCGGCAGCATAACAACAATGGAGTTTTGGCACAATTATTCTCTCTGGAAGCTCTCTCAGATCTCTGGATTGAAGGCTTCGAAAATCATTCCATTTTCAGCAAACAAAATTAGATCTTTAAATAGAAACTGGAGCTAACGCGTGGCGTTAAGGGTTAACGCCAGCGTTAGTGAATGTGTACGGCAGTTGCTGAGATCGCGCATAACGTCGGGAGCGTGGCAGAACCAAATTTCGTCGAATGAAACTAATTTCGTCGAACGCGGCTTCGTCGAATGGAATCCCATTTCGTCAACCGCAACCGTCAGGATCGTGGCAGAAACCAATTTAGTCAAACAAAATTCATTTCGTCAAACATGCGTTCGTCGAACGGAAACAAAGTTTGTCGAACGCAGGTTCGTCAAATGAAATTTCATCGAGCGCAGGTTCAGTTCGTCGAACGGAAACTCCTTTCATCGAACGCCTTCATAGTTCATCGAACGCAGATTCGTCAAGCACAATTTTGCCGAACGGCTACAAAGTTTGTCGAACGGCTACCGCGCAGCGATAAGACCTAACACTGGCGTTGTCTTTGGCTTCTCAACAGATTCGTTCTCGATGGTTTCCTTCTCAACGGTTTCCATCTCAGCGGTTGTTAACACGGGGCGTTAACAACTAACGTGAGCGTTAGCACACTTTCCAGAGAGTTGTATCCAATCTGTTTTCTACCTGTGGAGTATTGCACCTATAGTTCCAGCACAATCTAAACACACGACAAGCAAGATCAAATACATTTTGGGATTTGTTATTCTCAAACAAAGGGATGTGACACACATGTCCAATAAAAGTGGCCTACTTTCCCACAGCACCAGCATTCATACCTGTTATACCTTCTCTTCTGCCTCACCATTTGAGTAGGATGAGAGTGTTGGTGTGAAGGAGGGAAGACAACTGACCTAACAGGTCTTGGGTGAACCTTACAGGTGTGAGAGTTGGGTGGAGTAGATTTCATCACTTGTTGGGCCACCCTCTTGGGAACAGGCTTTGGGGAAGCAGCCTTTCCCTTACTTTTCAGTGCTGTTGTTGTAGGTCCATGGCCAGATGAACCTGATGCTAGTACCTTCTTAAAAGAAGATTGAGCTTCAGAGCCTTTGTTCTTGACAGTCTCCTGATTGAATCCTATATCAGCTCTGAAAGATCCAGAGAAGGTATCAATGATATGTAAGACTGTCTTGGGCATATAGAAGCTTGCATCAAGTTTCTTCTCAGCCATCAACATCTCCTCAAGGTCCTTAATGACTTTGTTCTTCTGACCTAATTCAGTATTCTTAAGCCTTGTGGCTTCCTTAAATATATCCACTTCTTTGCTCATGGCAGCCAACTTTTCAGCTGTCTCTTTGAGCTCTGACTGGACAGTCTTCAAGGAATCTAACTCCTTGGTCTGGACTTTGAGGAGTTTCTTACAGTTCTTGAAAGCTTTCCACAAAGCCTTATACTGCTTTATTAGGTCAGATTCAACATCATATTGAGATCTTGAGGTCGTGTTGTTGGCTGCAGACACACTTTCATTCTCATGCAAAGAGTCTGTTGCTGATTCAGAATCAGAGACAGATAGATGGGATTTGATAGGTACCTTCCCAGGAGAGATGTAATTCTGGTTGCCATCCTTTATGTCCATTAGGCCAATCAATGCTTCTTCCTCAGTATCCGAGGAGCTTGAATCAGAAACACTTAGAGTTCTGATTTTCTTTGCTATAAACCCTCTTTCAGGTTTCTTCTTTCCCTTGACCTTTTCTTGTATTCATAATTCCTTGATTCCCTTCTCTTAGAAGAGCAAGCAGCAGGTATGTGACATGTCTTATTACAGGAGTAGCAAACAGTGTTAGCAAAATCAAATTTACCAGGTTTTGATTTATACATGTCCTCCCTTGAGGATTTAGACCTGTCAAGTTGATCAGATCTTTTTGAGCTTGAGGAGGTGGGTCTGTAGTTGTCTCTTCTTCTTCTTCTTCTAGTTATCAGCTTCTTGAACTATTTAGAGAGAAGGACAATCTCTTTGTCAGTATCATTAGAGTCAGATGTGCTGGCATCAGACTCTTCACTGCTCTCTGATCTGTTCTGATAAGCGGGAGTCTTGTCCTTGGATCTCCTTGTGCTCTCAGCCTTGAGAGCCATAGATCTTTCTCTAGAGCTCCCTTTTGAGCTCTCCTCTTTAGCTTTCCTGGTATTGAGCTAAAGTTCATGGGATAGCAGCTTCCCATAACAATTTTTGGGCTCCAAGATGCCCAGCTGACCTATCTCTCTGATGGCACGGATCTTTATATCCCATTCCTTAGAGAACGATCTAAGAAATTTATCATTTTGGTCAGAGTTTGTGAAGTCTCTGCCATAATTTTTCAGTCCATTCACTATTTCTAAAAACCTCTCATAACAGCTTGAGATGGTTTCAATCTTTCCTTGCTTGAAGGCTTCATACTCCTGATTGAGGAGGGATTTTCTATCATCCCTTACCTCTTCAGTGCCCTCCATGTAGACAATCAGAGAGTCCCACATCTCCTTGGCTATCTTGTAGTGAATGAGATTCTGGAAGGTTGAGTCATCAATGGCACTTACGATTACAATCTGTGCCCTTTTATCTAGACTTGCCAAGGTCAGCTCATCCTTGGTCATGTCTGTATACTTCTTTACCGCCATCCTAGTTGTATCAATTGTGGATGCTGTCATGGGAATGAATGGGGCCCTCTTGAACAGTTATATAGACTCTTGGATCAGCTGACTCCATGAACAACCTTACTCTTTCCTTGCAGATAGGAAAGTTCTCCTTTGCGCAAATTGGGAGTTTCATGGCTCTCATCTCTCGATGCTGATCACCTCCAGCCATATTGGATTGTTCTACGATCTAGATCTGACGGTTAAGTCGCTTTCTTGATCAACCTACCTCTGATACCACTTGTTGGTTATAGAACAATCACCGGGGGGTTAGGTGATTATGGTTGTTTTAAGATAATTTGCAAGTAAGGAGTTTAATGGAAGCACTGCATAGAAGAATCACAGAAAATCTCAGCACACACACAACACAAGATGTATAGAGGTTCCTCAAGACCGGGTGTCTTGAGTAGTCCTCTGTCCCTCTGCGCCAACCCTGCAGTGTGCTAAGCTCGGCATAATCTGCCAATGTCTCCAGCCCGCAAGCCTTACAACTCGAACCGTCAAGTCCCTACAGCCTAGGCCCGCAAGCCCCTTCACTGTACCCGAGCCCGCAAGCTCGACATTCAGGCCCTCAAGCCCTACAACTAAGACTCGCAAGTCCCTGTAGACTAGTCCCGTTGATGGCGCGGCCCCTCCTACACTACCTGATGATGATCCGGTTGCCGAAGCACAACAACATAAGGATTTTAGGCGTCATGATGAACGCTAATGGAAGACAGCATTACAACCTCCGCCCGCGGCGTGCTAAGCCCACTTGAAGACCTATTTTAATTAAATATTATGTTTTGTTATTTTATATTTGTGAATATAAAATTATTCCATGTTTGTGTAATAATTTTATATTCATATATGCATTTATTTCCTTTATTTTCTACACTTTAAAACTATGTGGTGTGTATTTAACCGCTCGGATGGTAGAGATTACATCTCCATCTTGAACGGTTTTGGTTTGTTTGTAACTCCTATTTAAGGAGACTTATTATGAGGATTAAGGGAAGAAAGATTTAAACCTAAAATCCTCCCTTGAGAATTTCGGCCATGATGGGTTTCCCCCTTGTCGCTGCCCCCATGTGGTGTGAAGCCATCTCTTGCTCCCTCGATCCCTCTTCGGTGCGACTCCGGCGAGGATTCCTTCGATGCGACTCCAAGGAAGAAGGTTGCAGCCCCATTCGGTGTGACGCCGGTGGATCCGTGGAGAGAGTGATTTGTTGGATCTTACGGCGCCCTTAGATGGGGGGTGAATAAGGGAATAATTTTTTTTTTATAATTTTAAGAAAATTACTAAATTGTTTAAAGTAATATTAGAACACAAAATAAAAATTTAGCTAAAGGAAGAAAAATATCATAATTTGTAAGTTTAGGATTTAGAAACAAGTGCTAAATTCTTATATGATGAAATGGATTAAGATAAACAATTTAGACAAAGTGATTTGAATTGAAAGCTTTGTAACCAATATTTTAGAGATTACGCCAAATGAGAGAAATCAAGTAAACACAAATAGAGACATGATTATATTATATGAAAAGGTGTTTACAAAAATTGATTTCAATATCGCTAGAAATCGGAGGCGTACAAATGTAACTAATTTTTCCTTTTCTATACCGACTCGTATCCCCACGAACCGGTTGGCTTTAGCCTATCCTTCCCCGGATATGGCCTCAAGCCGCTCTAGCCAATCCTTCCCCGGATATGGCCTCGAGCACCCCCTAGATCTAATCACCTAGACCTAGTCGCCAAAACAAGGCGAATTTCCCCCTAAGTCCTACCCAGACCTAGTCTCCAACACAAGGCGAATTAACTAAATGGTTACAAAGAAAGTATGGAATGGAAATAATGAAAATAATAATAAAACTCCCTATATGAGATCTTCTGAAGTCGGAGATGAAGGATCGATGTAGTATAAGCGAGGTCAAAGCGATCGTCCTTCGGATATAGCATGACGTAGTCCTCCTCAAGAATTCTCCTTAAGGTTTTTGTGGGAGATCCATCTTCGGCAACATAATAGTACTGGAATTGTGGCACAAGCAACCTCTCTGGAATGGATTATCAAAATGATCGAAGTTGACTTCAATTTATAGACCTTGGAGCTAGCGCCTGCGGTAGGACTTAACGCCTACGGTATCTTTCGTGTGGAGCGGTTGCGAAACCGTCGCTAGCGTGGCTCTATGCACGAGCTTGAGATAGCGCATGCGGTAGCGATAGCGCTGGCGGTAGCGCTCGTGTGGAGCGGTTGCGAAACTGTCGGAGGCGTTGCGATCTGCACGAGCTCAAGCTAGCGCCTGGCGGTAGCGTTAGCGCTGGCGGTAGCACTAAGGAACCGCTGAGATGAGGCTAACCGCTGAGAGAGAAGCTGAGATGAAACCGCTGAGACGAAACTAGCTGAGCTAGCGCCTGGCGTTAGCGATAGCGCTGGCGGTAGCGCTAAGGAACAGCTGCTTTCAAAAATTGTTTCCATGTTGCCTTCTACCTGTGGAGTATTGCACCTATAGTTCCTGCACACTATAAACACACTACAAGCAATATCAAATAGAATATGGGATTTGTTATTCTCAAACAAAGGGATGTGACACACATGTCCAACAATCTCCCCCTTTTGATAATAACAAATCCTCTAAGCAAGAAATCAACAATAGTGTTTATAGTATATGACAAGCATGATAGTAATGCAACTATAGTAAATGATATGCATGATAAAGTGCATAATCCCCCTATCTTAATGCTCCCCCTACATAAATGCAATTTATGTGTTACTCCCCCTAAATGATAGATTTTATGAATTAGACTCCCCTTATTTATCTATATTTCTCCTATATAGATTTCTTCAATTATCTCCCCCTTTTGGTATTATCAAAAGAAGGTGGGGTGAGGGTAGTAAGGAGGCATTTATATATCATGATCGAGCTTTTCGAAATAAAAATAATGATAAAGAGTTTAAGCATAGCATATATAAGAGATTTCAAATATAAAGATAAGAGTTGTAAGCAAGCGGAAGATTATAATAAACATCTTTTTTTAAGCATGAAAAGCATAAGTAGAAATATGAGTTTTAGTTCAAAATTGAAAGATGTTTTAACCTTTTTGAAATCTCAAAGTTTTTCATAAAAATACCAAGCATGAAATGAACATATCAAAGAGAGATTATACTACAATGTTACTTAATTCTAAGTTCAAGAAATACCAAAACATTGTAGAGATCATGCTAGGTTATCCAGTGCATTTCTTATATAAAGAGTTGTATAAATAAAGCATTAAAATCCAATACTCATGAGAAGAAGTGTTATGAAAGATAATGATGTGCACATAAGTGTATTTTGGGCAATGTTAACAATGGATTTAAATCATCAAAATACAAGACATATGTAAAGTAAAGTGCACAATAAAACACAAGTAAATTACTTTCACACACTTTTAATGCACATAATTTTTAACAATATGGTGTAATAATCAAAGTTTGCACAAGACACTTTACTATTCTTTCCAAGGTACTCAACCTCACAATGCTTATGAAGACTTATCAGGAGGTTCAAGTAGTGCTTGGTGGAGTTATATTTGTCTACATATATAATTTTTTTTGTTCATATTTGTGAGACAACATTCTCCGAATACACTTGTTTTGCAAACCAAAATTTTTAACTTAACCACTTTTCTAAATTTCATAAGTGCAATTCAAATGTAGTGTAGGCAATAAACTTATGCAAGTTTTAATTCATTGTACAAATACAATACACAAGCAAGCATTTTTAGATTTAGACACACATCTTGATTACCAAAATAAGTGAGTGAAATGTATCATTATCAATCATAAAACATTTACTCATACTTAGAGGCATGCTAAGCTTGGTTCTACACATTTTTCAATACAATTGATGCACTTTAAATAGATATATCAAAGCATGCTAAACAAAACAATGTTCATAGTAATTTGAAAGAATATGTTTTAACATTGTAAATAATTCTAAATAATAGAAATCATACATGCTTGATATTGGCAATAAAGATCATACAGTTTTTTTGTTTTGAATATGATAAGCATGATGAATTCCTTGAAACATAAATTTGAAAACGTCTGTCTGTCATTCGTCGAGACTTCTCGTGATCATTCGACGAATTGACTTAGCCATTGAAAAATACTTACCAAAGCTTGAAAACTGTCTTCTGTTTTCATTCGTCAGAATTCGTCGGGAGTTCTCGAGAACATTCGACGAATTGACTTAGCCATTGAAAAATACTGAACAAAGCTTGAAAACTGTCTTCTGTTTTCATTCGTCGGAATTCGTCGGGAGTTCTCGAGAACATTCGACGAATTGACTTAGCCGCACATTTTCCTTCACAAGTCTGTCTTTTTGACTTATGTCTGCGTTCGTCGATATTCGTCGGGAGTTCACGTGAACATTCGACGAATAGACTTAGCCGCAGAAATTTCTTCTTTAAACTAAAAATTTGGCTTCTGTCTGGATTCGTCAAGATTCATCGGAACTTCACGAGACATCTCGACGAATTGACTTAGCAAAAATTTCTTTTCTTCTGAAAACCTGGTCCACTAGAAGATCGTACAGTTTTTTTTATCATTTTTAAATCAATTAAAAAATAGAAAATCACAAAAACATATATTTGTCATTTTTAAATTATGAATTTTGTAGTTGATTTTTCATAATATGAATAAAACAGAAAACCATAAAACATATTTTTGTATTTTTGAATTTTGAACTTTATAGTGGTTTTTTATATAATATGAATAAAACACAAATAACAAGAGTCAGAAACACACCAAATAATTAGTACATATGAACTATCATATTTTTATAGATTTTTAGAAATTTTAAAAATCATAAAAATCAAACACTCACGCTAGCGTCGGCTCTATCGCTAGCGCTGGAAACAGTACATGGTTTTTTGAGAATTTTAAATTTTTTTTATTTTTGATTTTGATTAAGTGTCCTTAGAGAAGTTCCATGCTGAAATTTTAGAATTTTTGGAGATCTCTAGGTGGATCAAATTTGCATGAAACTTTGGCTTTTCAAATTCTTGTGTTTTACAAAACCATTTAAACATGAAGATATAAACTATGAAGACACAAGAGGACATTTTTTATTAAACAACCCAAAATATGCTTGATTTAAGTGATAGGTAAATAAAATGATCATGCAAAGAGTAATATAAGTATGTCCTAAGATTAAAAACTATCCCGACTAAATGTCTACACCCTAGCCCCGTACTAAGTGACGGATGGGCATGAGGAGCTGCACACATGTCGTAGGTTGGGGTGTTAATCCCATATGCACACACTAAAGAACGCTCAACCTAGCACTCTTTCCCCCAGTGCCTCGCAAGGCCCCACTGGAACCCTCCCCGATTAAGGACAAGACATGACTTAGAGGTTAGGTCTCTAATGTATACAACCCTACGCCCCCGCTATTGTGAGATATGAAGTCAAAGGTGAATAATCTTTGGACAACCTATGCCTTTTAGACTATGGGTTGATTTATTAACTATGAGTTTTGTTTAATGTGATAAGTTATAAAGACGCATAGTTTTTCTACTATTATGAGATGACGATATGAGATAACTAGCACAATTACTAATATTCAATAAGTGACAATGCTAGTATGATGAGTTTTGGGTTTAATGTCATGTCATAAGATTAATAATAATATTGCATGTATTCCAAAATAGAATTTCAAATTATAGATCTAGAATGGAGTGATGATTTAGTTTGATTTATTCTTTCATTACAAAGTTGATTCTAGAGTCTACAAATATGAGAGATACATGCAATCACTAGCAAAGCAAAACAATACATCAAATAATATAAAGAAAACATTATTCATAATTTTTATCATAAGATTCATAATTCCTATTATCGATTTGAGATATGTCTTGATAGAACATGAATTATGATTTATGATTAAAGAGAATTTTTGCATTGAATATATGTTAGATCATCATGATCTATGTAAATTCTAATTCTTCGAGACTTATGACAATATGATTTGGTGATTTTCTTTTGAATGGACATGTTTGAATTGTAAGTCTAGAAAATGATGATCATGTTATCATATCAAAGACAAAGATCACAAATATATAGTTTTGAAATAAAATGTCATTCAATAATTGAATTTATTGATCTTTGGTTTTGCATGATAATATATGACTCATGAAACAATATTCATAAATATTCTAATGATTAATCCATAAACTATGTGTTTGTTGGAATTTTAGTATTCTATTATAATATCAAAACACATAGTTATCATGAAATTTGAATAACATTGTAAGTGTTCTACCTAGCATAAATATATAAGCATAGACCAAGAAGCAATGCTAGGATGATGAGTTTGAATGCAATGTTATTACATAGGATTAATGGAGATTATGTTGCATGTAATATGAGAAGTTTTCAAATTAATTTTCTTTAGACCTAGAATGAAATGATTAAACTTTTTATTTGATCTTCATGATACAAGATGATTCTAAGGTCTAAATTAAATGCTAACATTTGTGACACACATCACACACATAATATAAGATATGAAACAATTATACTAAGGATAGCATGTGATGAAAAATCCATAAACACAGAAATTTCCAAATCAAGCAAACTAAGGTAGCTTTTTAAAACGGAGTTGAAATTGGGCAAGTTGACAGCACCAAGAGAACTCAAATGAGCAAGCATAGTTTGCCGTTGGATGGAGATTTTTGTGCTCTTTCCGAAAATATATTAAACGCAAAAATCAGGTGAGCGGATCAAAAGATATGGCTGTTTGAAGTTTTGATCATAAACTCGCAGTTTTGAAAGATTAAACATGCGTTTAGATGAATTTATGTTTTCAATTTTATTAGATAATATTCTTCATTATAAGGGCTATCATATGCAGCAAACAAAAATAGAAAAGAATCAAAAACGTTGCGCATTTTAATTTTTAGTTTAAGCCCTTTAATAAACCATTTAAATCCAATCTTTAAAATAGTTTCAATAGTCTTGATAATAATTTCAATATTCAAATTTTAATGATAATTCAAGACAATTAAGGGTAAAGGATTTAAAAGGATAAAGAACAATCAAAGATGAGAGATAGATCACTTTGAAAAAATATATGACTTAATGTTCAATTTTAATTCAAATTTGATTTGATAAACATAAGGCTTAATATAAGAAAGTCATATTACATGATATATAAAGTGATCATAGCATGTTTGTTCAAAAAATAAAAATAAACAAAAGAAAAGTGACAATTAGCATATCATGAAGTAGAGTAGTGATATTTTATTTTTATTTGTTTCTACTTCATGCAAATGAATGGATACTAGTTAATAAGAGATTTAGGTATCCAAAGGGGACCAAGTGGGATGGTTCCTTTGGGTACCCAAATACATCGTGGTGGCTTTTTAGGAGACAAGGATAAATGGGCCCTTTCAATTAAAGTTGATGTGTCATTTTTCTTTAAGGGTCTCCATTCATACCTTGGTTGTTTATCTTTTAAATTCATGTTATGATTATGTGACATCTTTATATGATTATATTTGTTTGAAAAATAATTCATTTGTGATTCATGTTTATTCAAATTATTTTTCAAAATAGATTGATGTTGATAATCATAATGAATTTTATTATATGGATTCTTTGAAAGTTTATAAGAGTGATTGTCTTTCTTTAGAAGTGATTGTTGAAAAAGTGGGTTACAATATGTTTTAAAAGATTGATTATTATTTTGATGATTTCCATTTCCACTCTTTCTTATAGACATACTCTTATAATATGAAGGATAATATTTTATAGTTTGATTTTCATGAAAAGGAGTTTTTAAATTTGAGTCATGATTGAAAATATATTGAGACTTATAATAATGACTCTTAAGAATTTTGTGAGTATCATAATTCTTTTTGAAACTAAACTCCTTTTGATTTAATGTGTGAAAATGGTCCTTTTTAGAAATGATTTTGTAAGTTAATTTATCTTTGTTATTCAAAATCTTATGATGAAATTCATTGCATGACATTTGAAATTTTTCAACAAAAGATTTTAATTGTATTAACTTACAAGTTAAAGCATCATTTTCAACTCAATTTTTCATTATGTTCTTTAGAAACTAAGAGCCCTTTTTCAATATCCTTGAATTTTTCTTTTAATAGATTGCAATCTAAACAAGGAATAGGAATTTTACCTAAAGAACATGAAAGAGAATCTAACACATCAATATTTGATTCTACGTTATCGTTTGCTTTTAAAGATTTATTTTCTAAACGTAATTTGGAATTAGCAAATTTTAACTTTAAAATTTTACTTTTAGCAATTTTAAGCATACGAGAAGTAGAAATAGAATTTGTTACAAAAGAGAAGATTTAGATTTTCTTACCTTGCTATAGTTTCCGTCTTCTCTTTTGCTTGATGTTTTGCCAACAAATGAGTCCAACATTATGACGTTGTGTTCTTCTTCCTCCAAGCATGAGTCCTCTTCGATTTCTTCTCTTGGATCCATAAGGAATTCCTCGTCGATTTCTCTCTTAGATTTATCTTCCTCCAAGAATGAGTCCTCATTGATTTCTTCTCTTGGATCCATAAGGAATTCCTCTCGTTCATCATCTGTGGAAGGAAGACTATAAGAATTCTCAAGAAATTTCCAAACTTCATAAGTAGTAGGAAATGTATAAATAAGTTTGAAAATATTTTGATCTAATGCACAATATAGACTATTCATTGATTTGGCATTTAAAGACATTTCATTTTTATTAAGAATACTTGGGGGTATTTTTATTGTAATATTCCATACTTCAATATCCAAAGATTTAAGAAATTTTTCCACAAGAAATTTCCACCCATCATAATTTTTGCCTTCAAATAAAGGTGGTGCTAAAGATTTTTCATTTATAAGAAAGTTTTCCCCATTAATAGAAGTGAGATCATGAGACCCCATTATTCCTGGTTTTTAAAACATTTGGAATAACCTGGCTCTGATACCACTTGTTGGATCTTACGGCGCCCTTAGAGGGGGGGGGGTGAATAAGGGAATAAAAATTCTTTTTATAATTTTAAGAAAATTACTAAATTGTTTAAAGTAATATTAGAACACAAAATAACAATTTAGCTAAAGGAAGAAAAATATCATAATTTGCAAGTTTAGGATTTAGAAACAAGTGCTAAATTGTTATATGATGAAATAGATTAAGATAAACAATTTAGACAAAGTGATTTGAATTGAAAGCTTTGTAACCAATATTTTAGAGATTACGCCAAATGAGAGAAATCAAGTAAACACAAATAGAGACATGATTATATTATATGAAAAGGTGTTTACAAAAATTGATTTCAATATCGCTAGAAATCGGAGGCGTACATATGTAAATAATTTTTCCTTTTCTATACCGACTCGTATCCCCACGAACCAGTTGGCTTTAGCCTATCCTTCCCCGGATATGGCCTCAAGCCTCTCTAGCCAATCCTTCCCCGGATATGGCCTCGAGCACCCCCTAGATCTAATCACCTAGACCTAGTCGCCAACACAAGGCGAATTTCCCCCTAAGTTCTACCCAGACCTAGTCGCCAACACAAGGCGAATTAACTAAACGGTTACAAAGAAAGTATGGAATGGAAATAATGAAAACAATAATAAAACTCCCTATATGAGATCTTCTGAAGTCGGAGATGAAGGATCGTTGTAGTATAAGAGGTCGAAGTGATCGTCCTTCGGATGTAGCATGACGTAGTCCTCCTCCAGAATTCTCCTTAAGCTTTTTGTGGGAGATCCATCTTCGGCAGCATAACAACACTGGAATTGTGGCACAAGCAACCTCTCTGGGATGGATTATCAAAATGATCGAAGTTAACTTCAATTTATAGACCTTGGAGCTAGCGCCTGCGGTAGTACTTAGCGCCTGCGGTATCATTCGTGTGGAGCGGTTGCAAAACCGTCGCTGGCGTGGCTCTATGCATGAGCTTGAGATAGCACCTGCAGTAGCGATAGCGCTGGCGGTAGCGCTTGTGTGGAGTGGTTGCAAAACTGTCGGCGGCGTTGCAATCTGCACGAGCTCAAGCTAGCGCCTGGCAGTAGCGTTAGCGCTAAGGAACCTCTGAGACGAGGCTAACCGCTGAGACAGAAGCTGAGATGAAACCGCTGAGACAGAACCAACTGAGCTAGCGCCTGGCGTTAGCGATAGTGCTGGCGGTAGCGCTAAGGAACCGCTGTTTTCAAAAATTGTTTTGATGCTGCCTTTTACCTGTGGAGTATTGCACCTATAGTTCCTGCACAGTATAAACACACTACAAGCAATATCAAATACAATATGGGATTTGTTATTCTCAAACAAAGGGATGTGACACACATGTCCAACATGATTCTCCCACACATATCTTGTGCGATTGCTAGATACGGGTTGGGTAATATCTCCTTGTCTTTGTGATTTCTTGCTTTAGATTTGTGGAGGTTGAGCATCCGTTTTATCCGCAATTTTTAAATACTCTGTTGCAAATTTCTGAAATCGTTTTCATTGTTATCGAACTCTTTATTTCCGGATTGGGTAGTTCCAATTTGCTTGAGCGGATCTTGGCCTCTAGCCTTGGTTTTGCTCTCCAAAAGTATTGGCAACCTTTGCATTAACTTTTGAGAATAATACGACTCCTTTCCGATCGTTATTTTAGAGTCGATCATTCCTCCTTTATGATGTATGTGCTGCGTTTGATACGAACATATTGCGACGATAGATGCTTGTGTAGGTACGGTAGATCTAAACGTGAAGGGCATAGAGAGCGATATTTTCGTAGCGATCTCCATCACATGGACAACCCTACATCAATTTGGTATCAAAGCAGGTCGTATTAATTTCTAAATTGATACAATCTTCATATTCTTTTCGTGGCGCAAACTAATCAAAAAAAATATGTGGTCTGCGAATAACAGGCTAAAATCTTTATTTTTGTCAAAATTCAAAAAAAAAAATTCTGGAAGTTCTCACTGTTAGTCACATCCCGAATATATTTTCCTGCCAAAATATTTCCTTTTAATCTGCACTACAAAAATTCACTAATCATAATTTTGTCCAACCATGTATGCGCACTAGGCTAGGAACGGAGTATAACACACCTTCATCGTCTAGGATGGCAGCGAATGAGCACGGGGATCGTAACGCTGAGGCTATAGAGGGGTTACGTAACGAGATGAGCGAGCATAGGACCATGTTAGCACAAGTCCTTCTGAATCAAGGAGGGCCGCCACCACCACCTGTTAATGTTGGGCAGCCCAACCGGCACCAACAGGCCCAGGATTCGGATTCCGATTGGAACTCTCCACGAGTGCCCCCTCGAGAACACCGTCACCAACGTGGATTTGATATTACTAGGGCCGTTAAGATTGATGCCCCCACTTACGATGGTCTGGGAGACCCCCAGGTCATCCTTACTTGGGTAGTGGATATTGAATGTTATTTCGAATGGCACAACCTGACGGACCCCCAAAAGGTCCAAGTTGCCAGGATGAAGTTAACAAGTAGTGCGTAGAATTATTGGTTGAATGAGGAGCGAAGATTAGGAGCCGGGCAGGGAGTCCCACTTATAGGTTGGCCGATGATGAAGAACCTGCTGACCGACCAGTACGTCCCTGCGTACCACCGAACACAGATGTTCGATGAGCTTGCCACCCTGCGGCAGGGCTCCAATTCGGTAGCCGAGTATATGGGAGAGCTGAAGGACCGTATGGTGCGTTGTGATCTTAGGGAGATTCCTGAGGTCACCCTATCTAGATTTCGTAAGGGGCTTCAACCCGATATTCAGAGGAAGCTCCTGCGCTATGGTCACACGGACCTGAACACAACTTTCAATGCCGCCCTTGACATTGAAAAGCATCTTACTTCGAAGGCCCACTCTCGTTATTCCCACAGGAAGAGCAAGACCACGGTTGAAGCGTCTTCCTCCACGAATCCGGATAAGGGAAAGTTTAGGTCTTCTAAGTCGATGTCTATAGTGATCACCGCTAGAAATGGTAGGAATCCCGCGAGTGAGCATGTCCCCATAGGGAAGGTTAGCAAGGCCAACACTACTTGTTATTCATGCGGCATTCAAGGTCACTATGCCTTCGAATGCCCAACAAAGACTAAGGCCATATCACTTTTAGATTCGACGACCGACCCAGAAGACTACGTATATGAGGCTGAAGAGGAGAGAGACCCAGATGGGTGCCCAAGTGATTTAGAGGACGATCACCACCTTATGGTGATGCGTTTTATCTTGACCACTCCTCGTCCGTTAGATGATTGGAAGAGGACGAGCATATTTTCTCTGAACTTTAAGAGTGGTGAGAAGCTTTGCAAGCTGATTATTGATAGTTGTAGTTGCGTGAATGTCATTTCTGAGAACGCCGTCACACGTATGCACTTGACCACGGAACCACACCCAACCCCATATCAGGTAGCATGGATTAGCAAGATCACCGTCCCGGTCACCAAGCGGTGTCTGGTCCCCCTCTCATTCATATCCTATACTGATGAGGTTTGGTGTGATGTCCTGCCAATGGACGCTTGTCACGTGTTGTTAGGCCGCCCGTGGCTTTATGACCGTGATGTGATGCATTTTGGTAGAGCCAACACTTATGAATTTAAATTCAATGGCAAAACCATCACCTTGAGGCCGACCATCCCGAAGGAGCCAGTAGTTATGGCTAAGGACACCACTGTCCCAGTAGAGAGGAAGACGTTGAGTCTAGTTGGTAGGAAAGAGTTTGTGAAGGATCTGTTTCTTGATGGAGTGATGTATGCACTAATACTTATGAGTGCGAAGCCTGATTCTAGTGTTTTGGATGATTTGCACAGAGAGTTACGGGTACTGTTGGAAGAGTATAGGGACGTGTACCTGGAGGAGTTGTCGTCATCACTACCCCCTCTTAGGGATATTCAGCATGCGATCTAGTCCCGGGCTCCACTTTGCCCATCCAGCCCCGTTATCGACTCCATCCTGCTGCCCACAAGGAGTTACAGGCCCAAATTGAGGACCTGTTAAAGAAGGGGTTCATTAGGACTAGCATGAGCCCATGTACGGTGCCAGCCTTACTTGCCCCCAAGAAGGATGGTACATGGTGGATGTGTGTTGATATCCGTGCTATCAACAAGATTACCATCAAGTATAGGTTTCCTATTTCACGATTAGATGACCTCTTAGATGTCTTATCTGGCGCCCCCATCTTTTTGAAGTTGGATTTACGGAGTGGCTATCACCAGATTAGGATCCGCGAGGGAGACGAATGGAAGACTGCGTTTAAGTCTAAGGATGGGTTGTATGAGTGGCTTGCGATGCCCTTTGGGCTATCCACTGCCCCCAGCACCTTTTCACAGATGATGACCCACGTCTTTCAGCCGTTCATGTGTAGGTTTGTGGTAGTCTACTTTGACGACATATTGATTTATAGCACCACCACTGCCGAGCACACCTCCCACATGAGGGCGATTCTTTCCACCCTGCGGAAGGAAACATTATTTCTTAACCTTAAGAAGTGCACATTCTATGTCCTTGAAGTGGAGTTTTTAGGTTACATAGTCGGATCGGAGGGCATTAGAGTTGACCCTAGCAAGGTCCAAGTCATTAAGGACTGGCCCGAGCCGACCACTTTACGAGAGGTGCGTAGTTTCCATGGGCTAGCTACATTTTACCGCCGTTTTATACATGATTTTAGTAGCATCATGGCCCCCATTACTGACTGCATGAAGAAGGGCGAGTTCACCTGGACGAAGTCCACCACCCATGCTTTTCAACGCATTATGGAGCTTATGACTGAGGCACCTGTATTACGTCTACCTGACTTTGCCAAAGTCTTTGAGCTTACTTGTGACGCTTCTCGTTCAGGAATAGGAGGTGTTTTGAGTCAGGAAGGGCACCCTGTGAGTTACTTTATTGAGAAATTATCTGGCGCTAAGTTAAATTATTCGAAATACGACAGGGAATTTTATGTGGTTGTGCGGTGTTTACACCATTGGAGGCACTATCTCCTCTCCAAGGAGTTTGTGATCCTCTCTGATCACGAGGCATTGCGATTCATCAATGGCCAGCATAAAATCATCCCGCGTCACGCTAAATGGGTATCTTACCTACAAGGTTACACGTTTAATCTTAAGCACCTTAAGGGAGCAGATAACCGAGTCGCGGACGCTCTTAGTCGCCTTACCATACTGCTTACTACTATGGAGGTTAATGTTGTAGGATTCGAGCGCATTAAGGATGATTACACTACCTGCCCAGATTTTTAGGATTCATATTTATCTGCCCAGGATAGTTCCCCCCCCCCCCCCCCCGACTATATCTGCGTTCGTTAATAAGGATGGCTATCTCTTTAGGCATGGGAAGTTGTGCATCCCGCAGTCATCTTTGCATCTCCATATCATCTGGGAGCTGCATAGCGGAGGGTTGAGTGGCCATTTCGATAGAGATAAGACCGTTACGTTAGTTGAGGAGAAGTTTTATTGGCCTAAACTTAAGGCGATGGTGGGAAGGGTAGTGAGTAGTTGTCGTACCTGTCAGGTATCTAAGGGTACAATAACCAACTTAGGATTATATACGCCCTTGCCTATCCCTTCCACACCATGGGAAGACGTGAGCATGGACTTTGTTTTAGGCCTACCCACCACTTTACGCCGTCTCGATTCTATTCCCGTAGTTGTGGATAGGTTCTCGAAAATGGCATATTTTATTCCATGCACTAGGACCAACGATGCGTATCACATAGCAAAATTATATTTTAAAGAGGTCGTTAGCCATCGCGGAGTGCCGAAGACAATTGTCTCGGATAGGGATGTAAAATTCACTAGCTACTTTTGGAAGACTTTATGGATGTTAATGGGAACGAAGTTACTATTCTCCGCTGCTTATCACCCGCAAACCGATGGGCAAACGGAGGTGCTCAATCGGAGTTTGGGGAACCTCCTTCGGTGTCTTGAGAGTGATCACAAAGGCATGTGGGATCTACTGCTGCCCCATGCCCAATTGGCGTACAATAACTCTAAGAATAGGTCCACGGGTATGTCACCTAATGAGATTGTTCACGGGTATAAGGCTCCGGTGCCTCTTCACTTGATTCTGTTACCACCAACATATAAAACAAGTCAATTTGCACAATCCTTCGCCCAACACATTCATGATTTACATGCACGTATACGGGCTACCTTGACTTCTCAATACGAGTCCTATCAAGCGCACGCTAATCTACATAGGAGAGTGTCACACTTTAAAGTCGGCGATCTGGTTTTAGTCTGATTAGTTGCCGAACGACAGCCATCTGGCACCGTTAAAAAGTTAGCACCAAAGAGCGCCGGCCCTTTTCGGATTATAAAGAAACAAGGTGACAATGCTTTCGTTTTGGATTTGCCTGCGAATTGGGGTATCTCCCCCATTTTTAATGTTTCGGATTTGACGTTGTTTGTTTCGCCTCCACATGAGTTGAATTCTTTGTCGTCTTCTCCCTCCACTAAAATTTCTAATGGGTTGGGGAGTGGTAGTTCGGATGATCTTTCTCTTTCGGTCCCCACAGGTATATCATCGGATGGTGAGTTGCATTCTTTTATTCCTACTGCTGGCATGTTTCCCAGGTTTCCCAAGACATTTCTCACTCCAGATACGATACTTGCCGCTGAACCACTTGCTACTGCTGATGGTGATACCTACCGCTTCCTCATCCGTTGGCATGACCGCCCCCCTTCGGACGACTCATGGGTACTCGAGACGGAGCTTCGACGCTTGGATGCCGACCTTCTCCACCGCTATCTTTCGGAGCACGCATCGGTGATACGTGATTTTGAGCCGGGGAGGATTGATTGATGGCGCGGCCCCTCCTACACTACCTGATGATGATCTGGTTGTCGAAGCACAACGACATAAGGATTTTAGGCGTCATGATGATGCTAACGGAAGACAGCATTACAACCTCCGCCCGCGGCGTGCTAAGCCCACTTGAAGACCTATTTTAATTAAATATTATGTTTTGTTATTTTATATTTGTAAATATAAAATTATTCCATGTTTGGGTAATAATTTTATATTCATATATGCATTTATTTCCTTTATTTTCTGCACTTTAAAACTATGTGGTGTGTATTTAACCGCTTGGATGGTAGAGATTACATCTCCATCTTGAACGGTTTTGGTTTGTTTGTAACTCCAATTTAAGGAGACTTATTATGAGGATTAAGGGAATAAAGATTTAAACCTAAAATCTTCCCTTGAGAATTTCGGCCATGACGGGTTTCCCCCTTGCCGCCGCCCCCATGTGGTGTGAAGCCATCTCATGCTCCCTCCATCCCTCTTCGGTGCGACTCCGGCGAGGAATCTTTCGGTGCGACTCCAAGGAAGAAGGTTGCAGCCCCATTCGGTGTGACGCCGGTGGATCCGTGGAGAGAGTGATTCTCCCACACATATCTTATGCGATTGCTTGATCCGGGTTGGGTAACATCTCCTTGTCTTTGTGATTTCTTGCTTTAGATTTGTGGAGGTTGAGCATCCGTTTTATCCGCAATTTTTAAATACTCCGTTGCAAATTTCTGAAATCATTTTCATTATTATCGAACTCTTTATTTCTGGATCGGGTAGGTTCAATTTGCTTGAGCAGATCTTGGCCTCTAGCCTTGGTTTTGCTCTCCAAAAGGATTGGCAACCTTTGCGTTAACTTTTGGGAATAATACGACTCCTTTCCGATCATTAGTTTAGAGTTGATCAGTACTCCTTTGTGATGTATGTGCTGCGTTAGATACGAACGTATTGCGACGATAGATGCTTGTGTAGGTACGGTAGATCTAAACGTGAAGGGCGTAGAGAGCGATATTTTCGTAGCGATCTCCATCACATGGACAACCCGACATCACCCGTAAGCCCCTTCACTGCACCCGAGCCCGCAAGCTCGACACATTTGGACCCGCAAGTCCCTTTGCCCTAGCCCTAAATCCTCACAGATCTCAAGCCCTTAAGCTTGACACACAGATCTGAAAATAGATCTCACAGATTTGGCCCGCAAGCCTTACAAAGAAAGATTTACAATAAGTTCTTCTGCCTAGTGGAGACCGGCTTCTTGACTTGAAGAGGATGCTTTTGATTTGAAATTTGATAGTGCAAATCTTCTTCAATCTTTCTTCTATCTGGAACTCTTCTTATCAGTCGATGAAGCTAGACTGATTCTCTTGAGAACAAAGGATAAAGATCATCTTGTTCTCCGTTCTTGTTTTTACTTATCACCGCCGTTACTGTTCTATTCAAAATTGCTTAGCGCGATTTCCCTTAAGTTCCAGGATTTGAGAGTCAGAATTTAGGGCATCCACTGTTCCCTTTTATAGGACCGATATGCCGCATAACGGTCTCCTATGATGTCCTCTTCTGACATACACACATGCCTTAAGAGCACGCGCTGATTAGACAATCAAGCGGCGGCATTAATTGCTGACAACGTGTCTGTTAACTTTTTAAAGTGTCTTGACGATATTTCCATTGTTACAACGACAAGGACAATATCTCAACGACGGGACTTATCGTTGTCTTGAACTAGGACATATCTTCAAATCTCCTTCCCTCTTCTTCAGATAGAGAAATCCCGATGACACGAGACATCCCTTCTGCACTTGCACTTAAGACAATCATGAAGTCATCTAACTAATGTCGGCGTGATCTTCTTGTCTGCTCGATATCATTGTAACCACCTTATCTTGTCGACGACATAATTGATATCATGTCGACGGACTATTCTTCAGCAACTGCATGTCTTCATATGACCTTCTTTGGTCTTCTCAACGTCACGCCTTCTTTACGACGATGTCATCGACATCAATCTTACTTAGCATTTCCAATGACAAGGCTTCTTTACCACGATACCTATCTTGTTCAGTCTTATCGACGACACAGCTTCTTTTCAACGATATCTTTGACAATGACCTTCCCTTTGCCCTTTCAATGACATTCATTCTTACTTAGCCTTATCGACGTCAAGGCTTCTTTTCGATGATATTCATTATGACTTAGCCTTATCGACATCAAGGCTTCTTTTCGACGATATTCATTCTGACTTAGCCTCATCGATGTCAAGGCTTCTTTACGACGATATTCATTCTGACTTAGCCTTATCGACGTCAAGGATTATTTACGATGATATTTGTCAGCTCGACATTCTATGAACTTGTCTTCTACTGATATGATAAAGCTAAGAAGATGATCAAATACATAGTGAAGTTCTCTTGAATTGGTGACTTCTCCAAATCAGGAATCATGAGGGCAAGATTCCCAACAAATCCTGTCTCTCATAGCAGGACTAAGCACATAGAGATAAGATATCACTTTATTAGAGAACATGTTGAATGTAAAGATATCTGCCGGGAGTTTGTCCCCACTGACAATCAAGTTGCTGATATCTTTATAAAGCCATTGGATGAGGCCAAATTTAATGCTTTCAAGATTGAACTAGGTATGTTAAATATTGAATAGTGGTAAATTTTTCCTTCTAACAGTCATCTATGATATTATGAATGTTATGTTATGACTTAAAATGTTGTCACATCAATACTCTTAGTGAAATGATTAGGACATCAAATAATCAAATCTCAAATGGATTATTGATTAGACAGTAAGGTCAGCTAAATAGAAGTGATTGCTTTAGCTGAGCGGTTTAGGTCGCCATCTCAGCGGTTCCGCTGAGACGGGCTGGTTAAATTACAAAATTTCCAAATACAACCACAAATGATCTAAATTCCATTAAAATAATAAGTTCACTAAACTTTAATCTTTAGGAGTGATCAAAACCTAAATCAAGGCTATATAAATAGACCATTGTTCATTAAAGAGAGCTACAAAACCCTTCCTCCCTAGCGGATGAGATGAATCGAATTCCCTTCTGTCTCAGCGTATCCTTCCACAGAACTAATGGCGCCAAAGATTTCAAAGGATCTTCTAGAGGGCTATGAAATTGTCAGGAATGGATTTGCCCATGCTCCAGAACTGATAAAGGGAGTGATTCAACTCCTAGAAGCCCAAGGTCTGGAGTATCTTCTATCTGAACCAACTGTCATTCTCAGAACTGAAGTTCTGGAATGGTTCAGTAATGTCAAGCTGTCTCCTTCCAAGTCAAAATAAAAATCTAAGATAGGAGGAGAAAGAGTGAAATTAACCTCAGCAAAAATAGAGAAAGCCTTACAAATTCCCTCATGCAGTCAGGATTAGGAGGAAGACATCTCTGAAAAGGATAAGAAAAAGGCTCTAAAGTTGTCTGGATACAGTGATGCCAACAAAGGATCACTGAAAAGGAAAATTTTCAATCAAAAAGGCAAACTTCTGTCAGACATTGTGGTAAAAGCAATTCTTTGTAAGCCTGGGTCTGATGACACAATTTCCCAATACATGTTTGACCTTATGACTAGAATTATCCTGAAAAAGAAAACTTCCTGGGGAGAAGTCATATTTCAAAGAATTAAGGATTGTCTGCAAGCACCAAATATGGGTAGAATTCTATCCCTTTATCTGATCCAAACTTATCCAGAGAATTTTGAGAGCTTAAAAGGATCTAATCTCCATTACCTGAAGAGGATGGACATTAAGACTCTAGATAGGTTCACAAGAGTGTGCTCCCCATGAGCCATCCCTCTTAGGCAAAGGAGAAGGAGAAAAAGAATCAAAGGAAACTCAAAAGACAAGAATGATTCTTTCATGTTCAGAGTCATGCCACTCTGATAAGAATAAGGATGATGATGCTGATCTTGGATCTCACAGCTATCCAAAAAAGGAAGCTATGACTAACACACATGAGGATGCTGCCTCAGATAAAGGTAACAATGTTGTCAATCAAGTAAATCACTTTATAGATATACATGATGGTCCTAACACTATGGATGTTCAGATGCTGCAGATGCACAAAATGTGCTTGCTGATACTGTCCATCAACTTGTCATGGAGAGAAATAACACCCATGGTATTTAATCCTTCAAAATGACATTACTAATAATGTCATATAATCTTAACCAGTCTAGTAGTTAATCTCTAATGACTCCTCAATAATATAAATTTCAGATCCTCAAGACCAGATGGATGCCTATCTGAGAGGGAGCAACAAGAAGAACCATCTACTATGGATGTTGCTAATGACAACAATGAAAGTGAAGAAGTCTCTAATTGGATTGATGAGGACAAAGTGCCTTCTCCCGAGGATATGCAAAGTAAGATTGGCACAATCATCTTAAATCTTAAAAGAAGAATTCAGCTTAATCCTGATAATGAACCAGCTCTCTGGGATTCACCAGGTCACAGACAACCTGATGCTCCTTCAGTTGGTAAAGATGATGTACTACATTTCTTGGAGTCATCAGATCAAGATAAATCTGCTGATGATGATGAGGATGATGATGATGATGCTGATGATGATGATGTAGTCCACCCTGACCACATTGATCAGATAGCAAAATTTGCTGAAGTAGAGGATCATCCTGCTGAGGGGGAGCTTCCAGCAATTGCTTTTCAGGATAAATAGCATTTAGTCATTGAACTGCAAGCTTCAACCTAACCTTATCACAGTCCAATGAGAGCATTCTCAGTGCCATTCAAATAATGTTAGATACTCATCTAACATATATGAAGGATTATGTAGACAGGTCAGCCTCTATAGTGAAAGAATATATAGATCAGTCTGTCTCCACTGTGAAATCTGAAGTAATGGCTGAACTGAAACCCATCAAAGAAGAAACTGTCTATCTAAATAAGCAAATGTCTAAGTGGTTTGTCATGGAAAAAAAAACTGTAAACTCTCAATCAGATATATTCAAATCCATTAACAATGATCTTAAAATGGTTGAGTCTGACATGAGATATGTCAAGGATTATGTAAGTAAAGCTGATGGGGTACTAAAGGATACATCAAATTATATAGAAGAATATGTGTACTCCACTGCTATGCAACTGAATGGTGAGGTTGAAAGGAATAAGGATGAGGTGAAGGCTGATATTGAAAATGTTTTCCAAACTAATTCTGGCTCAATAACTGCTGCTCAATAGGACATAAATCAGAAAATATTTGAAGAAGCCAGAAAGGGCGAGGATAACAATGTTATCATCAACTTTGAGCTAACCCTCAAGGTTCTGCAAGGAACAAGGCTAGCCTTAAACCTTCCCCTCCTAGACAGGCAATGAGCAGAAGACTGGGATTTCTCTAAACAAGAAGAAATTGCTCAGAATGCAAGACTAGCAAAGAAAGAGAGAGAGAGAGAGAGAGAGAGAACACACAATGCAAGCTGAAGAGTTTATGGCTAACCAGAGGGAGGAACAGACCAAAGATCCAGATTTTGAATACTAGAGTGAAGACTCCAAGAGCATAATTCTAAAGGCATGGATAAGCCATGGAAAAGTCTGCAAAGACATTGATAAAATCTATCCCTCTGAAGAATGGATAAAACATTTAAAAAGAAACACAAAAATGGGATAAAATATTTAAAGAAAATCTGGTAAGGAAGGATAATCCAAAAGAGGATGCCCTCAAAGTACATTCCAAAGCCATATCTGTACTTCAGAAGGCAAGAAAACGGGAAGAAGATAGCTGAAATAGATGCATCAAAGATGGTTGATGCTACTGAAGACAAAGAGGCCTCAGCCAAAGGGAAAGAAGCTGTTGCAGACATTCTTGAATGCTCAACATCATCCAAGAGGAGAAGAACTTGAATTAATGCATTTAGTTTATCTTAAAAATCAAAATGTAATGTAAAACAATGTCTCAACATTTTGACTAGAATGAAAATGAAAGTTTGGCTAAATCTATTGATTTATGAAGAATCTTAGTCTATGCCTAGTAATAGTAAGTATCTTTGCTATACATATTATGTGATATCTGAGCATAATGAATTAACAATGCTATTCTTTTTATAGTATTATGATTATCACAAATGCAATCTGTTTTGACATGATGTGTAATGCCTAAATTATGTCAACTGTTATATGATATGAATTCATAAATGCTACATAATTCATTGCATGATATGTTTCTATTGATAAGTACCTTAGCATTGGGGGTATTCTGTCTTCTTCAAATTGGGGGAGATTGTTAGGAATATTACCCTCAATGTTCCCTTGATTTGAAGAAGCATCACACTCAATGCTAAGCACAATTTGTATTTGATAAACCCTATTTTACCTCATGACTATGCAGGGTTAGGTTATTACAATATGTGGAATAAGTTCAGTGGTTTACTGCTAAAACCGCTGAGATGAATTCTCAGTCTCAGCTGAATCGCTGAGATAAGGCCAGGAGCCGTTGAGAAGGAGTCTGGGTCTGCTGAGCTGCAGATAGAGGAAAATCGCTGAGACAACTGTCTGTCTCAGTGGATCTGATGAGACGAAGACCGAATTAGTCGCAGAGACTGGGAGCTGTCTCAAACCAACCCTGAGACAGATTCAAATGTGCTGGCGGGTTATGCTTTTGGTGCAAGTTGCAGTAAAGCAAGATAAGGTGCTTCAATCACCTTCATACTGTGTCAGGGGCCGTTTAATAGTCGTTGAAGACTGTAGGAGTATAAAAGAACAACTTAGGGCTTTGAAGAAGAAGGCTTTTGGAAAAAGAACTTCCACCTACTGTTCCATTGACGACTGTCCAAAAGATTTTCTCTTCCTGCTTCCTGAAGCTGCAAGGAGAGAAAGTTTGTTCTTCCTGAGTGAATCAAGAAGAGCAAGTTGATCCTTATTCATCTACTAAAGAGAAGGATCAGGAAGGAGCAGGATTGAAGCTATTGTACTCTTCCCTGTTTCAACACTGCAACAGCAGTAAATCAGCAACAGAAGACCAACGGCTTGAAAGAGTTATCTGTTTTATCTTCTGTTGTAAGCATCACTTATAACTTCTGTAGGAACATATTTGTTCTAAGCTTGTAGGGCATTTATCCTAAGGGAGTAGGGTTGTTGGGCCTGAGTGTAGAGCTGAGAGTTTAGCTTGAGTGTAGGATCACAGTGGAGATCTGATGTAGGACTTCTTGATAGGTCTGAGTTGGTAGGGCTGTTGTGCTTGAGGTAGGGTTTGGAGAAAACCTGAGAGATCCTGAGGGATCTGAGTTGTAAGCTCTTGGAGCTGAGATTTGAGGAGTTGGCCTTGTCTAACTCATTGTTAAAATAGTGAAGGGAGAAAGAGGACTACTCAAGACACCCTGTCTTGAGGAATGATGATTAAATTTTGGAGAACTTCTTTTGGTTTGCGCAACCTTTATATGACGAGATTAGAATTAGGCGGGTGTTTTCGAAGAGTTTCGCAAGTACTCCTACTTTGAGAAACTAACCGTTATCATATCGAAAGATAAAAGTAACGGTCTTTTTCTTCTTTCGAAGTATTGACAATTATGCCCCGACTACGACGCCGAATTCTATTGATTTTTTAAAATAGCAAAGGAGAGTTTTGTAAGTTTTGGATTTGAAAAGCTTTTGTTTAATTATAATCCAAACTAATCATTTGATAAAGGCAAGTATACCTTATCACATGTAATACATGATATTTTGTTTTAGAAAAAATCGAGGTCGTATATTTCCGCGGATCTTGTTAATTACTTATAGTTTTAAGGAATACACTATTATTTTATCGGAGTAATATTTTGAGTTGTTTTATAAAGAACGATAATAAGTGTATAACTAGAGTTCTAAACGATGATAAGATAGCGTCCGATGTCGAATTACCTTGAGACGAAAATCGTCTTTTTTAGAAGTAAAGATATGACTTTTCAGACCATTAAAACCTCTAGGCCGTGGAGGTTCCATAAGTATGAAAGCACCTCTCTCGAGGGTACGCCAACCTGAGATTACGAATATTCTACCAAACTCTCATTCTTTAATCGAATCTCCTTAATACTCGCTTTATGTTGTGAACCCCGGTATTGGGTTTTCATTTCCAAATCGGGAGACTTACCTCATCCTCTCTCGAGGGTAGAGCGCACTTCTCTTTACCCATGAGTGATTAGTCCGTACGAACGAGCCTCTCGGCTAACTAGTGTACAGAAATAGAAATGAAAACCACATATCGATTATATGGTTCCACTCAACGTGTTTCTCGGGTAAACCTTAAGCTCGTTAATTATTTTAGAAAGAGATGTTTTATCTTGTAAAAAATCATTTATTTGTCCCAATGCTCTTCGACATCATGCGCTAAAGGAAATTAGCCACTCATCGGAATGGAGACGACATTAAAAATTAGAAAATACATGTTAATAATTTAAGCGAATATAAGCGTGAAAGAAAGATTAAAAGACTTATATAAAAATAGAAATAGTATCCGTCCTAACCGTCTTAATCAAGAGCTAAAGAAAATTAGCCTCTCATCCGGGACGGGGGTGGTATAGAAATGAAATACTTATAAAAATGTAGAAATAATATCTGTCCCAACCATCTTAATCAAGCACAAAAGAAAATTAGCCTCTCATCCGGGATGGGGGTGGTAATAGAACATTTATATAATAATTTAAAGACTGAAAATTAAAACTGAAAAGAGTGTTACACACTCAGAACCCAAAATTGGGTTTCGAAAACATCACTCAAAGACTACTTCTAAACATTAAAAGACAAAGTTGAGATAAGAAAATAAACTTTTTATTACCAAAATGAAGATTAAAACTAGACTAGGAAAGAGAAAGTTGTTAACTAGAAATGCAGGAAATAACTCACATACAAGTCCTAAACTACTCCAAAAAAACTAACTAACACACAAAATTCTGGATGAATTATGCTTCAGCCAACCCCCCCTATTTATAGGGAAAATTTTATTTTTACACGCCCTTGGTCACGGGCATGACTTGGATGCCATGGCCGTGACCGAGGGCGTGACTTATGGGGCATGTCGGGAAGATAGAGTTGGTCATCTTCTAGAAGGATCCGCCATCAAAAATGGTTGCACACAGGCATGACCAGTAGTGTCACGGGGGTGCCATGAAGTGTCACGGGCGTGACCAGTAGTGTCATGGGTGTGCCATGAAGTGTCACGGGCGTGACCAGTAGTGTCACGGGCGTGACATGAAGTGTCATGGGCGTGACCATGGGCAGAAAACGTCAGCAGCATCCGGGCGTGTCTTTGGGGCGTGACTTGCTGTAACACGGGCGTGACACATCGAACACCGGCGTGACATGATTCGTCAACAAATCAGGCCGATTCGGCTGGATTGCGCAGCCTATTCGTCTTGACCAGGCATACACGGGCGTGACCTAAAATGTCACGGGCGTGACTTGGTCAATTCGTCCGGATTGGTTCTGTATTTGGCAAGGACCGTCAAGATTGCTCTTTAAATTTACACGCCCTTGGTCACGGGCGTGACCGAGGGGCGTGACCTAAGAAAATTTGTCAAAATCTGCAAAAACAAAAATAAAACTAAGTTCGTAAGGAAATAATAAAAATAAGCAATTTATTCATTAATTTACATAGAAAATTCACAATATTAATTAAAACTATACTAATAACTATACTAAAAATATGTATATTTTACTACTCATCAAATACCCTCATACTTAAGATTTTGCTATTCCAGAGCAAAAGTAAGAGAGATCTATACGGGATTAACATAAGTTCTAATTTTTTGCTATCGTTTTATTTAATCATAAGAGACAGAAAAATTAATCGGAGTAATAAGAGTTAAGTCCTAAATTATGCAAATGATTTAAGTAGAAAGAAATGACTTACCAAAAGACTTCTTAATTAACCAAATAGCAAGCAAAATTACAATCATTAGTAAACGAGATTTGATCGAAATTATTGAAACCCTAGTTTAAAGAAATGTGAAGGAAAAAATACAAGTTACTAATTATGCTCTCAAATGATTTTTTGAATTAAAACTAGAAACAGTAAATTGGCTAAGGGAAAGTGGGTAAAAAGCTTTGGCAAAAAGAAGAGTTTTTGACTTAGGGGTGATGGTTTTTATCCTTCCACCCCTTCTTTTTAGTTTTCTTTGGTGCCCCCGTTGTTTATGAGGGAAAACTAATTCTTTTGTTTTTATTAACCCAATGCTTATGTTTACGGAATAAAATCTTATTCCTATTGACATAAGATCATTTAAAGTTTTTATTGGGTGACTATGTTTATGGAATGAATTCTTATTCCCATTGACATATGATCTTTTTTTCTTTTATTTTTCATGCCATGCTAAATTGGTGTAAGGGGTTTTCAAGAGAAATTCTACAATAATAAAAAAAAGGTTTGAGAGCAACCTTAGTAATTTGAAGATTCCTAGATTCCTAAAGACATAAAGTAGGGAAAATTGCAGTCTAAAGTTGTTTTACCAACATAATACACATGCCTCAATTTTAGCTAGTAGAAGTAGTGTTTGAAAACAAAGCCTCTATTTAAATTAAAACACAAGATATTCTTTAAAACTTAACTCCCAACGTTTAAATCTATCAATCTTAGATAAACAAACAATTAGTAAAACTAGTAATTATGAAAAGCCACAAAATAGATATTCTCGAAATTAAATACTTTAGGGATAAAAGTAAAGTATGGGTTTATTATATTTTTGGAGTTTTCTAAGTTTGGCTAAAAAAATTTTTTTGGGTTTTTTTTAAGTTTATATTTATGTTTTGGTTTTTTTCGTATTCTTTTTTTTTCAAGTTTATATTTACAGGAAATAAGAAAGATAAAATGCAGATTACAGAAAAAACTCTATTTTGTTTTTTGAAAATTTCGTAATTAGAATTTTTTTCAAGTTTATATTTAAATTTTTGGTTTTTTCGTATTTTTTTTTTCAAGTTTATATTTACAGGAAGTAAGAAAAATAAAATGCAGATTACAGAAAAAAAAAACTCTATTTTTGTTTTTGAAATTTTTGTAATTAAGATTTTTTTTTCTAAGTTTGGTAATTATCAAATAAAAAATATATATTTTTGAAAAAATTTGTTTTTTTAAATGAAAATGGTAAAACACCCCTATACTTAAAACCCAACATTGTCCCCAATGTTGTAATGTAAGTATGAAGAAAATAAAATAAAAATGCATATGTACAAAAATAAAGGGGGAGCAAAAAGGCTTCCCTGAATTAAAGCTAGCGAGGTCGTAAGAAACCCTGCAAAAACATGTAAAAAGTACAAAACATAATAAAATATTAGATAAATATGGGGTGCCTCCCACGAGCGCTTTGTTTACCGTCACGTAGCATGACTAATGTGGCGTGATGAGATTATAAATTGGCGAAGGTTAAGGATTCGATAGTATCGCCCACTAGATCACCAACAAGGTAAAGTTTTAAATGATGCCCATTGACTTTAAATTTGCCTTTTTCAGGGTGGGAGATAAGAACGGTCTCATACGGCCAAACCTCTTTGACTTTAAAGGGGCCAGACCATCGGGATTATAGCTTACCTGGAAAAAAATGAATGCGGGAATTATAAAGAAGGAGAAGATTGACCGGCGTAAATGTTTTGGAAAATTTTATTTTGCGATCATGGTAGAACTTAGAACGCTCCTTATAAAATTTATTACTCTCATAAGCGTTCGCACGCCTTTCATCGAGTTCATTTAGTTGGAATTTCCTATTCTCTGAGGCTAAGTTCAAATCGAGATTTAAAAATTTTAAGGCCCAAAAAACGCGGTCCGCTAACTCTACCGGTAAATGGTACGCTTTGCCGTAGACTAATCGATAGGGCGTACAATCGATAGCGGTCTTGAATGTCGTACGATACGCCCACAACGCGTCGTCGAGTTTGATGGACCAATCATTCCTATTTAAAGAAACAATTTTCTCCAAAATGCGTTTAATCT
Source organism: Dactylorhiza incarnata (assembly GCA_033032865.1). Classification (NCBI taxonomy): domain Eukaryota; kingdom Viridiplantae; phylum Streptophyta; class Magnoliopsida; order Asparagales; family Orchidaceae; genus Dactylorhiza; species Dactylorhiza incarnata. Next base: position 7,389,751 of record JAWHQI010000009.1, on the reverse strand, counting down.
CGCGATTTACTACCTCTACTTGGCCGCTCGTTTGGGGGGATAGGCGGTGGCGATCTTGTGTGTGACGCCGTATTTAGATAAATATTTTGTAAACTGGGTATTGTAGAAGTGTGTACCTTTATGACTTACTATTGCGCGGGGCATGCCGAAGCGAGAAAATAATTTTTGTTAGAAAATGGATGATGACTCGCGCATCGTTGGTGGACAGAGCTTGCACTTCCGCCCACCTAGATACGTAGTCGACCGCCACTAAAATATAGCTATTTATTAAAAGATGAAGGTAGGGGGCCAACAAAATTGATGCCCCACAAATCAAAGATTTCACACTCGAGAAAAAGTTTTGGGGCATCTCATCACGACGAGAGATGTTACCCGATGGCTGGAAGCTATCACATTTACTCACAAAATTATGAGCCTCTTTAAAGAGTGTGGGCCAATTAAAGCCCGCCTCTAATGCCTTCTGCGCAATCCAGTTGGCTTGATAATGCCCCCAGTCGGCCCCTCATGGTAGTGTCACAAAATTTGTGCGCCCTCCTCGCTTGAAACACATCTCTGCACTATTTGGTCCGCGCAGACGCGAAAGAGAAAGGGGTCCTCCCAAAAGTAGTTTTTTAAATCAGACAAGAATTTCTTCTTTTGCTGAGTCGAAAAATCTTTTGGAAGGACTTGCGCGACTAGATAGTTCGGGTAATCTACGAACCAAGGGGTGGAAGAAGTTTTTATATTATTTACAGTTAAGAGGCACTCCTCAAGAAATCTATCTTCTATTTTGGGTTCGACGAGCGCTTCTATGACGGGGTGTTCTAAACATGAGAGGTGGCCGGCTGCCAAATTTTCAGCCCCTTTCTTATCCCAGATCTCTAAATCAAATTCCTGTAAAAGTAGGATCCATCAAAGAAGGCGGGTCTTGAAATCTACTTTAGCCAAAAGATATTTTAGGGCAGAGTGGTCAGTAAAAATGATTACTTTTGAAAGTGTTACATAGGGCAAGAAGTTCCTTTTCCGTCGTTGTGTAGTTAGCCTATGCGGCTGTGAGCGTGCGAGAAGCGTAATAGATTGTATGAAAATATTTATTAATGTGTTGGCCTAGTACGGCTCCTACCGCAATATCGCTTGCATCACACATTATCTAGAACGGAAGAGACCAATCTGGCGCCACCAGAATTGGAGAATTTATAAGTTGTTGTTTTACAAAATTGAATGCCTCTATGCAGGCGGTATAAAAAAGAAATGAAGAATCCTTCTCTAGGAGGTGGGTTAGCAGTTTCGTGATCTTAGAAAAATCTTGAAAAAACTGCCGGTAATAACCCACATGGCCTAGAAAACTTCGAATAGATTTTACATTCGAAGGTACAGGAAGTTGTTCAATTATGGCGACATTGGCCTTATCGACCTCCATCCCCTTGGAAGAAATCTTATGGCTGAGGACTAAACCCTCTCGGACCATGAAGTTGCATTTCTCCCAATTTAGAACTAAATTCGTCTCTTCAGACCGTTGGAGAACTTTATCTAAATTTTTTAGGGAATTTTTAAATGAGTTTCCAAAAACAGAGAATTCATCCATGAAGACTTCCATTATATCTCCTACGAGCTCACCAAATATCGCCAGCATACATCTTTGGAATGTAGCTGGCGCGTTGCATAGGCCAAATGACATTCTTCGATATGCGAAGGTGCCGAAATGGCAAGTTCGAGTTGGGATTACCTGAGATAAGCTCCAGGATTTTATCAATAAACGGTAATGGGAAGTGGTCTTTTCTGGTGGCATCATTTAATTTTCTGTAGTCGATGCACACCCTCCAACCTGTAACAGTACAAGTTGGGATTAATTCAATGTCCTTGTTTTTCACGACTGTTAGACCACCCTTTTTGGGGATGACTTGTATGGGACTTACCCGCATACTGTCGGATATAGAATAGATAATCCTCGCGTCAAGGAGTTTTATAATCTGAGCCTTAACGACATCCCGCATGTTTGGGTTAAGTCGTCGTTGAGGCTAAATGGTTTTGCGGGGTTTATCTTCCAAAAAAAATGTATGGGTACAGAAGGAGGGGGTTATTCCCCTAATATCTGAAATCTGCCATGCAATTGCACGGCGGTGCTTGTTTAAAACATCGACTAATTTGGAGGGCTCCAAATCACTTAAAGTGGAAGAGATAATAACTGGAAGTTTTAAGTCATTTTCGAGGAAAATGTATTTCAAATTATCAGGGAGTTGTTTCAGTTCGAGGATTGGAGGTTCTTCATATGATGGTTTAATTTTTAACGCTTCTAAATCGAAGGGCTCGAATGGCGAATTTGTCGGCATGTCAACGAGACAAGATAGATTCGCCAAATCCGAGTTATCTAGTGCTGAAGAGAGAAATTCAGTAAGCGAAGAACATTCCTCTTCAAATGCGGGTTCCATGTTATAATCGGAATCTTCGTTTGACAGGGAGTTCCACATCGAGGGATTAATATGTAAAGTAACTTCGTCATCTCCGACCCGAAGGAGGAGGCGACCGTTACTAACATCGATTAACGCGTGGGAGGTTTGGAGGAAGGGGTGACCGAGTATAATAGGTACCTCAGTGTCCTCCTCTATGTCCAGGATGACGAAGTCTACCAGAAAGATAAACTTGTGGACCTTGACCAGAACATCCTCCATTACCCATATCGGGTACTTTACCGAGCAATCCGCGAGTTGGATGCTCATGCTTGTCGGGCTTGGGATGCCCAAATCTAGTTTTTTGAAAAGGGAGAAAGACATCAAATTGATGCTAGCGCCCAAGTCCGCTAGATCATACTTTATTAACATATTGCCGAAGAGGCACGGGATGGAGATCTGTCCCGGGTCGTTCAATTTTGGCGGAAATTTGTTAAGGAGAACAGTCGAGCATTCCGCGTTAAGGGAAAACGCGAAACATCTTCGAGTGGCTTTTTATTAGAAAGCAACTCTTTAAGATATTTTGTGTATTTCAACATTTAGGAGAGTGCCTCGCAGAAAGGAACGTTTATGTGGATTTGTTTTAAATTTTGTAAGAATTTTTTGTAATGCTCGTCCTTCCGCTCATTGTTTATTTTTGAGGGATAAGGAAGGGACGGGCTAAAAATGTTCGGCACAGTCGGAATACTCGTTGAATTATCTAACAAAGAAGACGGTGTAGGGATCGATGTCAAAATAGGTACCTTAGGCTCAACCCATTTTGAGGAGGTTACCTCCTTGCCACTGCGAAGGTGTATGGCGTTGGAATTTTCTCTGGGGTTCGGCTCCGTGTTCCCCGGTAGAGCTCCATATGGCCGCTCAGGGACCATCTTGGCAAGTTATCAACCTGATTTTCTAAGTTTTTAATCGATCCGGTAATATTCAAGATATTTGACTCAGTGGACGCGACGTATTTAGCAAAAATATCTTCAAGCGGAGAAGGCTTTGGAGGTGGAGGCTGGATCCGTGTGGAAATCCTTGTGGATTTACATTTGGGGGCCTCTGAGCATTGTTTGGATTGCTCCAGGAGAAATTTGGGTGGTTCCTCCAACCCGGATTATAGTTATTACTATAAGGGTTATTAATAGGGTTGAAGGGGGGTCGAACAGGGTTGCCTAAGTAATCTATAGTTTCTTCGACATAATTATTATTAACTGGAGGCCAAATGGGAGCAGAGGAGGAAGCAGTCATCTCTGCCACTTGCTTTCTTAACCTTTCGACTTGAGAGGCTATGTAAGAAGTGCCATCCACTTCATATATCCTAGTTGGTTTAGTAGGGCACGATCTAGGTGCATTCCATTGATAGGCGTTCGTGGCCATTTCTTCGAGCAGAGCTTGAGCGGCCTCTGGGGTATTGTGGTTTAACGTTCCCCTGGTGGCTGCATCGATCATCTATCCTGTTGACAAATTTAAACCATTATAGAACGTCTGGACCTGCAGCCAGGATGGATGCGCGTGATGAGGACACCTACGCAAGAACTCTTTAAAATGCCCCAAGTCTCGTAGAGAGACTCAGAATCGAATTGAATTAAAGAGGTGATATTTGTGCGTGTTTAGCGGTTTTAGACAAGGGAAAATACTTTGTTAGAAATTTCTCAGTCAATTGGGCCCACGTAGTTATGGATCCTTTTAGGAGAGAACTTAATCACGCTTTGGCCTTTGTCCGTAGCGAAAATGGAAATAAGCGTAGATGAATAACATCATCAGTAACGCCATTAATCTTAAAAGTATCGCAAATTTCCAAAAAACTGGAAAGATGTAAATTCGGATCCTCATCCGGCAAACCGTCAAATTGGACTGACTGTTGTACCATTTGAATGATGCTAGATTTTATTTCAAAATTATTATTAGCCACTGTTGGGCGTGTAATACTCGATCTAGTATCTTCCAAATTCGGCCTGGCATAATATGCCATGGTCCGTGGTGGGGAGGCATCTGGAATTGGATCGGTCATAGCTTCAGTGTAAGTATCTCCGACAGACTGTTCGGGAGACTCGAGTATGTTTTGATCACGAAATTGGAGGCGCTCACAAAGGGTGCGCTCGATTTCGGGGACAAAGGTGATATTCGAATCATCCGAGGAGTTTCCTCGGGTCATATACTAATAAAAAAAATTATTATTATTTTTTTTTGGGGGGGGGGGGGTGGCTTTTTTTTTCATTTGTAAATATATATTTTTAAAATATATATAGAATAAAATTAATAGTAATTCCTTTTTCAAAATAACGACAATAATCCCCAACAACGGCGCCAAGAACTTGGTGATTAAAGTTTGTAGAACTTCTTTTGGTTTGCGCAACCTTTATATGACGAGATTAGAATTAGGCGGGTGTTTTTGAAGAGTTTCACAAGTACTCCTACTTTGAGAAACTAACGGTTATCCTATCGAAAGATAGAAATAATGGTCTTTTTCTTCTTTCGAAGTATTGACATTTACGCCCCGACTACGACGCAGAATTCTGTTGATTTTTTAAAATAGCAAAGGAGAGTTTTGTAAGTTTTTGATTTGAAAAGCTTTTGCTTAATTATAATCCAAACTAATCATTTGATAAAGGCAAGTATACCTTATCGCATGTAATACATGATATTTTGTTTTAGAAAATATCGAGGTCGTATATTTCCGCGGATCTTGTTGGTTACTTCTACTTTTAAGGAATAAACTATTATTTTATCAGAGTAATATTTTGAGTTGTTTTATAAAGAACCATAATGAGCGTATAACTAGAGTTCCAAACGATGATGAAGATTGCGCCCGATGTCGAATTACCTTCAGACAAAAATAGTCTTTTCTAGAAGTAAAAGATATGACTTTTCAAAACATTAAAACGGCTCTGTCGTGGAGGTTCCCTAAGTATGAATGCACCTCTCTCGAGGGTACGCCCACATGAGATTACGAATATTCAACCGAACTCTCGTTTAATCGATTCTTCTTAATACTCACTTTATGTTGTGAACCCCGCTATTGGGTTTTTATTTCCAATTCGGGAGAATTACCTCATCCTCTCTTAACGGTAGAGCGCACTTCTCTTTACCTGTTAGCGATCAGTCCGTACGCCGGAGCCTCTCGACTAACTAGTGTACGGAAATGGAAATGAAAAACACATATCGATTATATGGTTCCACTCAACATTTTTCTCAAGTAAACCTTAAGCTCGTTAATTATTTTAGAAAGAGATGTTTTATCTTTTAAAAAATTATTTATTTGTCCCAATGCTCTTGTACATCGTGCGCTAAAGGAAATTAGCCACTCATTGGAATGGAGACGGCATTAATAATTAGAAAATACATGTTAATAATTAAGCGTGAAAGAAAGATTTAAAGACTTATATAAAAACAGAAATAGTATCCGTCCCAACCGTCTTAATCGAGCGCTAAAGAAAATTAGCCTCTCATCCGGGATGGGGGTGGTATAGAAATGAAATACTTATAAAAGTGCAGAAATAATATCCGCCCCAACCATCTTAATTAAGCGCAAAAAATTTAGCCTCTCATCCGGGATGGGGGTGGTAATAGAACATTTATATAATAATTTAATGATTGAAAATTAAAACTGAAAAGAGTGTTACACACTCAGAACCCAAAATAGGGTTTGGAAAACATCACTCAAAGACTACTTCTAAACATTAAAAGACAAAGTTGAGATAAGAAAATAAACTATTTTATTACAGAAATGAAGATTACAACTAGACTAGGAAAGAGAAAGTAGCTAACTAGAAATGCAAGAAATAACTCACATACAAGTCCCAAACAACTCCAGAAAACTAGCTAACACACAAAATTCTTGATGAAATAAGCTTCAGCCGACCCCCTATTTATAGGGAAAATTTATTTTTACACGCCCTTGGTCACAGGCGTGACTTGGATGTCACGATCGTGACCGAGCGCATGACTTATGGGGCGTGTCAGGAAGATTGGGCTGGCCGTCTTTTGGAAGGATCCGCTGTTAAAAATGGCTGCACACAGGCGTGACCAGTAGTGTCACAGGCGTGACATGAAGTGTCATAGGAGTGACCATGGGAGGCAGACGTCAGCAGCATTCGGAGCGTGTCTTTGGGGCGTGACTTGCTGGAACACGGTCGTGACTCATCAAACACGGGCGTGACATGATTCATCGAGAAATAATGCCGATTCAGCTGGATCGTGCGGCCTATTCGTCTTGACCAGGCATACACGGGCGTGACCCGAAATGTCACGGGCGTGACTTGGTCAATTCGTCAGGATTTGTTCTGTATTTGGCCAGGACCGTCGAGATTGCTCTTTAAATTTATGCGCCCTTGGTCACGGGTGTGACCGAGGGTCGTGACCTGAGAAAAATTGTCAAAATCTGCAAAAACAAAAATAAAACTAAGTTAGTAAGGAAATAATAATAACAAGAAATTTATTCATTAATTTACATAGAAAATTCACAATATTAATTAAAACTATACTAATAATTATACAAAAAATACGTATATTTTACTACTCATCAAGGAACCTCTATAAATGCTTGTGTGTTTTCTGTGTGCTTGATTTATAACTAACATAAACTCTAAAAACTGCTAGGCATAAGTTTAAATTAAAAGATACCTATTCACCCCCCCCCCCCCTCTAGGTGATCAAGACTACTTCCCTTCAAAGATGAAGTCCAAGTCTTGAAGGACGAACTCCTAAGCACTGCTGAACTATTAAAGCGAAAGGAGAAATCCATAACTGAGCTGGAAGGAAAGCTAGTGGTAGAGAGAAAGCTAGTAGAAAGCTTCTCTAATCCATAGGCCATCCTTCCTCTCATTGATGGCTTTTCTGCTCCTTCGAAGGGTAGCGGTATCGGTTATCATGCCAAGAAATGTAAGGCGGCTAAGAAAAGAGCCGTTAAGGAAAAGGGCAAGGTTGATCAGGGTCAACCTTCTTTCAAGAAGGTAGTGTTTCTTACAAACACTTATGACTTTGAGACATCGTATGGTCACTTTACGAGACCAACTCACGTTGAGTCAAGTAAGGGCAACCAAGGATGGAGCCGTCCCAAAAGCTTCGGAATGACTGCTTTCAAAGCACCTTATGAAGAGATAGTCCTAAGGACTATGGTTCATTCGTGCATGGACAGTCTACGAAGAAAGCACCAAAGGTTAAAACTGTTGTGACGAAACCACTTGAGAAGGAGCCCTGTGTTTTCTACAATCACGAGGCTTTTACCTCCAAGTCGGTAGCCCCTGCTAGGCCCCCCGTTAAAAAAGTCAAGCAGGAGGGTAAGAGAAGGCACAACAGGTTTGACTGTTGGTGCTGTGGCAATGTTGGTCACTTCGCCATGGATAGCTGGTTTAATCCCAGGAATGCTAGAATTCCACTATTTAACAATGCAAGGTCGACCACTCGCAATGTTAACAATCCAAGTGGAAGTCGTCTAACAAGAAGCCAAGGACCCAAATCATTTTGGGTTCCTAAGGGCAATTGATTATTGATTGCAGGTATGTCCAAAGGCCAACAATATGCTTATATGGTATTTGGACAGTGGATGTTCGCGACACATGACTGGAACAAGAAGCCTATTGCATAACTACACCCAAATCAAGGATGGGCCAAAGGTTATCTTTGGTGGATCTTATCAGGGGATCATAAAAGGATACAGTATGATTACCAATGGTATAGTTTGTTTCACAGGCGTAGCTTATGTTAAGGGATTACAACATAATCTTATTAGTATAAGTCAACTTTGTGACAAAGGCTACATGGTTGAGTTCTACAAGGACAAGTGCTTGATAAAGTCGTCTGATTCGTCAGAAACTATTTTAGCAGGCACTCGGAGTAGAAATATTTTCTGCTTAAATTTCCTTTGTTTAGATTCTTCTACTCTAGTATGCTTTTTGGCAAAAGATAGTGCATCTCTTTGTGATCAATGGCACAAGAGACTAACACATATTAATTTCAAAACTATAAGTATGATATTTTCTCACAACTTAGTGTGAAATGCACCTGACGTTAAGTGTATTAAAGAGAGACCTTGTCATGCACGTCAAATGGGCAAGCAGACTCGGGCTAACTTTAAGAGCATAATTGGCAAAGATGCTTATATCTGCTTCACATGGATCTATTTGGTCCCATGTTGGGAGTTTGGGAGACAAATCTTATACCTTGGTAATTGTTGATGACTACACACATTTTGCTTGGGTATTCTTTCCGAAACACAAGTCAGATACTTTGGACTCTTTCACTAACTTTATTAGGCAAATCCAAAGTGAACTAAACTGCTCTGTAGTCAAAATCAGAAGTGACCACGGAACAGAATTCAAGTCTGGGGCTATGACAAAATTTTGTGAAAGCTTAGGTATCTCTCATGAGTTTTCCTCTCCTCGTACTCCACAACAAAATGGAGTTGCCGGGAGAAAGAATAATACACACATAGAAGCAAGCATGATAATGTTGAATGATTCTTCTCTTCCAGAATAATTTTGGGCAGAAGCCATCAACACTGCTTGTCACGTGCAAAACAGAGCACTGATCAACAAGAACCATCGTAAGACACCTTACTAACTTCTAAAGGGAAGGAAACCAACTATATCTTATTTTAGAATTTTTGGCAGTAAATGCTTTGTACTTAACAACAGGAAGTATTACAAAACTAAGTTTAGTAAAAAATATTTTGAAGTTAATTTTTGTAGGCTATAGTAGCCATAGTAAGGCATATAGGATCTTTAATAAGAAAATTCTTGTCGTAGAAGAATCCATAAATGTTGTCTTTGATGAGACGAGTATGCTTCTCAGCATCTCTTCTAGTATTTTTGTTGAAGATGCAGGTGCCAGTTTGAAACTGAAAGAACTGAACTTGGAAGAAGTTATCAAAGAAGATTCTCCTGGAATAATTTCATTAAATAATCCAGTTACACCTGAAGAAGAAGAACCTCAAGAAATATATGATGTTCCAAAAGCAGACGAACCTGGTTTAGGGATGATGTAAAAAATCTGGTGATCTGACAATAGAGAGAACACCCAGCAAATCAAATCATCAGTGATACTAGAGTTGGGATAAGGACAAGAAGAGGTACAACTAACGAAGTTTTGCATTTGAGTTTTCTCTCGCAGGTAGAACCAAAGAAATTTGATGAAGCCAAAGAGCATGCTTCATGGATCATTGCAATGCAAGGGGAGCTTAATCAGTTCAAAAGATGCAAAGTCTGGAAGTTAGTCCCAAGGCCCAAAGGTAAGAATGTCATCGGAACAAAATGGGTTTACAGAAACAAGCTGGATGAAGACGGTGTAATCATCAGGAACCAAGCCAGACTTGTTGCCCAAGGTTACCGACAAGAAGAAGGGATCGACTTCGATCAAACCTATGTTCTAGTGGAAAGACTCGAAGCGATCAGGTTGTTTCTAGTGTATGTTGCTCACAAAGGATTCAAGGTCTATCAAATGGACGTGAAGTCAGTCTTCCTTAATGGTAATTTAAAGGAAGAAGTATGCGTAGAATAACCTCCAGGTTTTGTTGAGTTCTCCCTCCCTGACTATGTTTATTTTTTACGTAAAGCATTATATGGTCTAAAACAAGCACCCCGAGCTTGGTATGAGATTATCTCTAAATTTCTTCTTGAGAACAAATTCACAAGAGGAAAGATAGATAAGATATTATTTCTTAGGGAAGTAAAAGGCAAGATTTTGCTAGTGCAAATCTATGTCGACGACATTATTTTTGGATCTACGGATGATAACCTTTGCAAAAAAAATTCTAACTTAATGCAAGGGAAATTTGAAATGAGCAGTATGGGTGAGCTGAAGTATTTCTTAGGAATTCGGGTGAAACAATCTGAAGATAGAATTTTCATCTCTCAGACGAATTTCACCGAAGAGTTAATTAAGAAAATTGGAATGGAGAATGCAACTCAATGAGGACTCCGATGGGTTCAAATATGACTCTGGACAAGGATGAGAAAGGGAAACCTTTTGATGAAACCAAGTACAGAAGCATAATTGGATCTTGCTCTACCTTACTTCCAGTAGACCAGACATAATGTTTTCGACATGTGTCTGTGCTAGATTTCAGGTGAACTCTAAGGAATCTCACAATGCCGCTGCAAAGAGGATTTTGAGATATTTTAAAGGCACGCGGAATCTTGGCTTATGGTACCAAAGAAGTAATGACTTCGAGCTAACTGGATTTTCAGACACTGATTTTGCAGGTAGTGATGAGTAGTATTTATGTGTATTTTAATTATAGTATTTAGGTAAGTTTTAATATAATTTTGTAAATATTATTTATATTTTAGTTTAAAATCACTTATTTTAAAATTTCTATTCTAAATGTAGTTTTAATTTTATTTTTGCAGAATTTTGGGAAAAATTGGAGAAAATCAAAAGTCACGCCCCAGGTCACGCCCGTGACCCCAAGTCACGCCCATGACCAGGGGCGTGTAAGCAAAGAATCTTCCCAGCTGGCTGCCTTTGAGACGTGGAGATGCATTGATGGAGTTTACCCAAGTCACACCCTCAGTCACGCCCGTGACCAAGGGCGTGTGACCTAAAGATTTGTGTTCGACGAAATTGGAGTTGTGTTCGACAAAATTGGAGCTGCGTTCGATGAAAGATCTCTGCCCCTGCGTTTGACGAAATAGGAGTTGCGTTCGACGAAAGCTATCTGCCCCTGCGTTCGACAAAATTGGAGCTGCGTTCGACGAAAGTTTTCTGCACCTGCGTTCGACGAAATTGGAGCTGAGTTCGACGAAAGCTCTCTGCCCCTGCGTTTGACAAAGTTTGAGCTGAGTTCGACAAACGCGCTCTGCCGCGCCGAATTCTAGCCCACGCTGCATTAATTGAAGCCGCCCAGGTACACACCCGTGACCTGAAATGTCACGCTCGTGACTTTCCCGCGTGATCCCTGCACGTCGCCGAGCCGCAAGCCAGCCCATGCTGCATTTAATGAAGCCGTCCAAAGTCAGGCCCGTGACGCAAGTTACATGGGCGTGTAATGTCCGAATTTCTCCCGCCGTCACGCAAAGTCCACGCCACTGTCAGATCCAATGTTAGCAATGTTTACACGCCCTCGGTCACGCCCGTGACCGAGGGCATGTAACTTGAAATTTTTGCCTATAAATTTAGAGGCTCTCCCTAGAGTTGGAAGTTCAGAATTTTGGAGATGGTGAGGTGCTGCTAGAGTTGTTAGGGAGTTTTTCATGTTCATGTTCATGTTTCTCAGGTTTTCATGTTCTCTTTTTCATGTAATGTACTAGTTTTTATTTCTTTCATGCACTAGTTAATTAAAGCTTGTAACCTTAATTTCCTAGCTTTGTAATCTCTTTTTAAGCTTGTAATAGTTTTGGTTTTCAATAAAATTAAGTTTGCTCTCTTTCATGTTCTCTTTCTCCTTAGTAATTTCTTTTTCTCTTGTATGCAATGTTAAATTTTCTTTCCTTTCATGCAATGTTTAATATTTTCATTTAGCTTGCATTTTGTCTTTTTTTAGTTAAGTAAAACAACCCTCAAAAATCTTTCGATAAGATAATGGTGATTTTCCTCGAAGTAGATGTAATCAACGTGCCCGGTGGAATACGACCTTTGTATTTCTAAATATCCTATACTATAGACGATAAGGTACACTTGCCTTAATCGGATATAGTTTTGGAGAAAATCTTTAACCTTCGCTTAATTTCAAAACACGAAATTTCTATATCAAGTTTTTGGCGTCGTTGCCGGGGACTTTGCGTAGATATTTTGAAAAGAGGATAGCTATTAATTTTATCATGCTTCTTTTTATTTTATTTTGCTTTTTCTAAATTTCAAAAAGAAAAAAAAAATTTATTTTTCCTCTTCCTTTCTTTTCTTTCTAGTGTATGACCCGAGGTAGCGCTTCGAATATTCCTTTTGATCCAGAGATCGAGCGAACCCTTTTAGGCGCCGTCGTTCTCGTGATAAGGATTATTAATTAGAATTCGAAGAGTCGATCGGGGACACTAACACAGCAAATATGGATCCTGATCTTAATCCTCTTAATCCTGATCTTAATCCCCCTAATCCTAACGCACCAAATCCTAATGAGGCCGCGCAACGGACCATGTCCTATTATGCGCGGCCAAATTTGGAAGGCACACAATCTATGATACATGGTCCGTTGCGAACAATAATTTGCCCCACGATTGCGAACAATAATTTTGAGATCAAGTCCAGCATCATACAAATGGTGCAACAATTGGTGACCTTCGATGGTCAACCGGACGAAGATCCAAATTCGCATATTTCTTACTTTCTTGAAATATGCGATACTTTTAAAATCAATGGTGTCACCGATGACGCCATTCGATTGCGTCTTTTTCCTTTTTCTTTGTGGTCTAAGGCCAAGCAGTGGCTGGGCTCCCTACCAAGGGGATCCATCACTACATGGGCCAAAATGGCGGAAAAATTTCTAAACAAATATTTCCCGCCTTCAAAGACCGCTAAATTGCCCACGGATATTGCGTCGTTCATGCAAATCAACTCGAAGACTCTCTATGACACATGGGAGCGCTTCAAGGAGCTTTTGCGTCGATGCCCCCACCACGCACTTGCCACTTGGTAACAAGTGCAAATATTTTATAATGGCTTAAATCTCCAAACGAGGCAAATGATTGATGCGACCGCCGAGGGGATGTTAAATAACAAAACCCCGGACGCCGCTCAAGAGCTTTTCGAAGAGATGGCCACGAATGCGTACCAATAGAGCATGCCCCGAGCGCGGCCTAATAAGCCAGCCAGAATTTTTGAAATAGACGCAAACGCAAATTTGGCTTTACAAGTTGAGCGCTTAACAAAGCAAGTGGCGGAGATGTCTGCTTCCTCCGCCACTCCTCCTTGGGCTAATAACGTTTTAATTGAAGAACAAGTTGACTACATGGGAAATCTTCCTCGACCTTCCTATAACCCAAACTTTGCTCCGTATAACAACACATACAATGCGGTTTATAGGAATCATCCAAATTTCTCGTGGAGCAACCAAGGAAATGCTCAGCGCCCTATGAATCTAAATCAACACCCACTAATCAACTTCTTAACTTAACTCCGCCTCTAAATTTGATTTCTCTAAATTTTAATCCTCCCGATTTTCCACCGCAATAGCACTGTTGAAGCCATGCAGTCTCAAAGGGTTGAAGCCGAACGGTCTAGTGTCAGCGGTCTGTGCGGTCTCCCAGAACCAGACCGCACCTTCTCCTCAGAAGTATGAGATCGCGTTATATGAATATCAGCGGTCTCCAGCTCCATCAAGTAATGGTCTGATAACCGCGGTCTGTGCGGTCTCCCAGCACCAGACCGTGCCTTCTCCTCAGAAGTGCGAGATCGCGTTGTATGAAGATCTGCGGTCCCCAGCTCAATCAAGTAACCATTGGATAATCGCGGTCTGCGCGGTCTCCCGGAATCAGACCGTTGTCTCTCCTCAGGAATATCAGATCGCTTCATATGAAGAGAAGTGGTCTGGTCCCCCTGGTCTCTCCCTTACGGGGGAGTGTTCGCCAGAGCGGTCTCACGATCTGTAGGCCTTCTCTGTCACACAACCTTCCTCCTGTCGTGTGACCGCCAGTCTCCTCTCCAGACCGCAGAGGTCGTTGCGGTCTCGTTCTCCCTGACCGCCCAACTCTCTTTGTGTATTGTATTTGTATTTAGTCCCACATTGTGTATTTGGTTTTTCCCTTTTCCCTCCTAGTCTATATAAAGGAGGCAATACACTTGTAATACTTAGTTTTTTGGCAATAAAAAATTCTGTTATTTTCAAATTCTCACATGGTATCAGAGATCGCAACGATCCTTGTGTTGTGAACTCTTTCTCTTCGGCCGGTCTCTCTTCCTCCAGACCGTGTGATCTCCCTTGTTTTTCGGCCCTCTGCCGCGAGACCGCGCGATCTACCTTTCCTCCTGCCGATCTCTTCTCATGGTTACCCCTTCTGATACTGTTCTCACCTCAACTCTTGTGGCTACTCCAGCCTCTACCTCTACTACCTCTATCTCTACTTCTGGCAATCTTGGCACCTCCTCCTAGCTCACTGGCTCTAATTATCCTGATTGGAGCATCTCCTTCACCTTCCTCTTACGCTCTCAATGCAAACGACACCATCTCACCGATGATCCTCCTCTCAAAGGGTCTGCTACCTTTGATGATTGGGATGCTAGCGATGCTCTGGTCTGCACCTAGCTTGCTAACAGTCTCTCTGATGAGTGTCTTCCTATCATTCGTCATGATGAAACCGTCAAAGAAGCTTGGAACCATCTTGCTGCCCTTTATTCCAAAGGTTCCAAAACCTCCCGCATCTACACATTGTATGCTGATCTCTTTTTCTGCCCAACCATGGATCCCAGCACAGCATATCAATAGGTTCAGGCCCTTGGGGCTGAACTCCTTCAGTATCGTCCATTTTCCGTTGATCTTGCAGAACAGCATAAACACTTCCAGGAGCTCCTCGTTGTGTGTTACCTTCTCCGTCTTCCTGAGTCCTATGATATGATCCGACAACAAATTCTTGGGGAAGCTGATTCTCCAACCCTTGATGCCAACGCTGCTCGGGTCTCTGTCGTTACCTCCCTTCTCCAATGACCCTTGTTGTCCTCTCCTCCTCTAGAGAGCTTTGCTCACCAGGCTGAACGTGGTCACCCCGGTGGCCGTGGCTGTTCTATTGGTGGCCGCGGACCTCCTCGGTATATCTGTTCTCATTGTGGTCGGAAGGGTCACACTACTAAACGCTGCTATCTTAAGCATCCTCACCTTCGCCCTGCTGCTGCGACTTCTCATCCTGGTACTACACAACCGTCTGCTTTTGTTGCTACCTCCTCAGGTAGCATGGACATGGTTACTGAAGGTAAGTGGCTTATTGATTCTGGAGCAACAAATCATATGACAGGGAACCCTCACATTTTCTCACAGCTACTAGAACACAAGAATTTGCCCCCAATTCTAACAGCAGATGGTTCTCCCTCACATGTGTGTGGGACTGGAGTTGTTCAAGTCACTCCAACGATTTCTCTTAAGAATACTCTTTATGTGCCTACATTTCCCTACAACTTACTATCAGTCAAGGCTCTATCTCAACAGTTACAATGTTATATTATATTTACTCTGACTAACTGTTATATTCAGGATCTACACACGAAGGCGACAGTTGCTACTGGGACTGAGAGTGGAGGCCTCTACTTCCTTGACATTCTTGCTGCTCATTCTGCTTCCACAACCTCTGATTCTCTCCATCAATGGCACCTCCATCTCGGTCACCCTCCACCTCGGCTGCTGTATCAACTTCTACCTCACCTAGCCAGCGATACCTCTCCTCTCAACTGTGAAGCTTGTCAACTTGGAAAGCACCATCGGGCTTCCTATCCTGCTAAGCATGGTCGTAGCTCAACTCGTCCCTTTGATCTAGTTCACTCCGATATCTGGGGTCCTTCTCCTACCAAGACTATGGGTGGGAGTAGTTTGTATTTTGTTACTTTTATTGATGACTTTTCTCGATGTACTTGGGTGTATCTTTTAAAAGAATGCTCTGAACTATTTACTATTTTCTCAACCTTCTATAATGAAATTTCCACTCAATTTGGAGTGTCTATCAAAGCTATTCGCACTGATAATGCTAAAGAATATGTCTCTCATCTTTTTACTGAGTTTTGCATGAATCATGGCATTATACATCAAACTAGTTGTCCTTATACTTCTCAACAAAACGGGATCGCGGAACGTAAGAATCCTCATCTCCTTGACATGACTCGCACCTTACTCTTCCAGATGAATATGCCCAAAAACTATTGGGGTCATTCCATCCTCATCTCCTGATATCTTATTAACCGCGTTCCCTCCGCTCTTCTCCAAGGCTCCACACCTTTTTCTCTTCTATATCCTACCTTGAAACCGTTCCCGCTACCTCTCAAAGTCTTCGACTGTACTGCGTTTGTCCACACTCCTTCGCCAGGTTGGGACAAACTCTCCCCTCCGGCCGTTAAGTGTGTCTTTGTTGGTTACTCTCCTACTCAAAAAGGTTACCGATGCTATGACCCTCTTCTTCGCAAACAATATGTTTCTGCTGATATCACCTTCTTTGAAGATATACCATATTTTTCTCACTCTTCCACCTCTGTACCTCCTACGACCCATCCACCACCTCCTCTCATTCACTCCCCACCAACAACACCTTCTCTCCCAACTCTACCACCTCCTCCTCTCACTCCACCATCTATAGAGTCTCCTACCGTTTGTCCTCCTACTCCGGGGCCTCCTCTCCCAACTCTTGGGCCAACACTATCTTCTTCCGATGATGACTCTCCTGCTAATACAGTCACTACTGCAGACCTCCCTATTGCCCTTCGAAAGGGAGTTCGCTCATGTACGCAACATTCTATTAATGATGTTGTGACCTATGCTTAACTCACCCCCTCTGCTAGGGCGTTTGCTATTGCTATTTCAGATACTGTCATTCTAGCTAATTATCAAGATGCTCTTGCTATCCCACAGTGGAAGGCCGCCATGGATGAAGAAATGACCACTCTTCAAGACCGTGACATGTGGACCCTTGTTCCTCCACCTCTTGGGGTAGACGTTGTTGGATGTAAATGGGTCTTTGTGATCAAATATTGTGTTGATGGCTCTGTCGACCGATACAAGGCTCGCTTGGTTGCTAAAGGTTTTACTTAGACATATGGCGTTGACTTCTTTGACACCTTCTCCCTTGTTGCTCGTCTTACAACCATCAGGGTCCTCTTCTCTGTGGCCGTCAACAAAGGGTGGAAACTCTCTCAATTGGACGTCAAGAATGCCTTTCTTTACGGTGATCTTCAAAAGGTGGTGTTCATGGAGCAACCTCCAGGATATGTTGCTCCGGGGGAGACTCGTGTATGTAAGCTCAAGAAGGCTATCTATGGTCTAAAGCAAAGTCCTCGTGCCTGGTTTGAAAAGTTTAACGAAGTAATCAAGGTAATTGGGTTTGCCCGCAGCTCTGCAGATCACTCTCTCTTCATTCGCAAGACCTCTCATGGAATGGTTGTTCTGGCTGTCTATGTTGATGACATCCTTCTCACTGGCAATGATATTGAAGGTATAACCATTACAAAGAAACATCTCCTTCAACACTTTGTAACCAAAGACATGGGAACTCCAAAGTATTTTCTGGGTATTGAGATCTCAAGAAAGCAGAGTTCTTTTGTCCTCTCACAACGTAAGTATGCTATTGACCTTCTGAACGAAACAGGTCTTCTCGGTGCTAATCCTGCTAAGTATCCAATGGCAATAGGAGACGACAAACGCTGGAATGACAACTCTCCACCTCTACCTAATAGCACTAGATACCATCGTCTTGTAGGCAAGCTCATTTACCTAACTATAACAAGACCTGATATATTGTTATGCTGTTGGGAAGGTCAGCCAATTCATGCAAGCCCCAAGGGAATGTCATCTTCAGGCTGCTCTAAAGATATTGGAATATGTTAAGGGATCTTCAGGAAAGGGACTTTTGTTTCAAAGAAACCACCATCTCAAGGTAGAAGCCTACTCAGATGCTAGCTACTCTGATGATAAATGAGACAAAAAATCCACGTCTGGGTTCTGTACTTTCTTGGGAGGAAATCATGTGAGCTGGAAGAGCAAGAAACAAACAGTAGTATCCAGATCGAGTGCTGAGGCCGAGTACAGAAGCATGGCCCAAACTACATGTGAATTGAAGTGGTTACGGTCTCTCCTTTTAGATTTTGGAGAAGTTTACAACCATCCCTTGCCAATGTTCTGTGACAATAAAGCTGCAATCTATATATCTCAAACTCTAGTATTTCATGAGAGAACCAAACACATTGAAGTGGACTGTCATTTTATCAGGGAAGAAATCTTGAAGAAACAAATCTGCACTCCTTTCGTAACTTCGGATAAAGAGTTGGCTGATATCTTCACCAAACCCATATCTTCATCCTTCTCTGATGTGTGCAACAAGCTAGGCATGATTGATATATATGCTCCAGCTTGTGGGGGAGTGTTGAAGCCATGTGGTCTCAAAGGGTTGAAGTCGAGCGGTCTAGTGCCAGCGGTCTGTGCGGTCTCCCAGAACCAGACCGCACCTTCTCCTCAAAAGTATGAGATCGCGTTATATGAAGATCATCGGTCTCCAACTCCATCAAGTAACGGTCTGATAACTGCGGTCTATGCGGTCTCCCAGCACCAGACCGCGCCTTCTCCTCAGAAGTGCGAGATCGCGTTGTATGAAGATATTCGGTCCCCAACTCAATCAAGTAACCATTGGATAATCGCGGTCTGTGCGGTCTCCCGGAATCAGACCGTCGTCTCTCCTCAGGAATATCAGATCGCTTCATATGAAGAGAAGCTGTCTGGTCCCCCTGGTCTCTCCCTTACGGGGGAGTGTTCGCCAGAGCGGTCTCACGATCTCTTGGCCTTCTTTGTCACACAACCTTCCTCCTGTCGTGTGACCGCCAGTCTCCTCTCCAGACCGCAGAGGTCGCTGCGGTCTCATTCTCCCTGACTGCCTGACCGCCCAGCTCTCTTTGTGTATTGTATTTGTATTTAGTCCCACATTGTGTATTTGGTTATTCCATTTTCCCTCCTAGTCTATATAAAGTAGGCAATACTCTTGTAATACTTAGTTTTTTGGAAATAAAAAATTCTGTTTTTTTTTTTAATTCTCACAAGCACAAGCCCTCTTCGGTTGAAGAGGTCTTTGCAAAATATGTTGCTACAAATGAATCGAACATTTGGAACCTCATCGGGTAGATAAAAAATTTAGAGAATCAAGTGGGCCAGCTCGCAAAGATGATTTCTGAGTGTCAGCAAGGAGCACTACCGGGAAATAAAGAGCATAATCCAAAGGAGAGCGCGCATGCGATTACACTCCGAAGCGAGAAGGACGTGGTTTCAAAAAAGGACGAACCCAAGGTAACTTCCTCTCCTCCTCCTCCTACTCTTAATTTATCTTCGAATTTGCCAGCTATGTTAGCTACGCGCGCTTCTACTTCTAATATTCTGTATCCGTCTAAGTTTAAAAGCGAGTGCGCCGAAAAAAATTAGACGTTTTAAAGCAAATTCATATTAATGTACACTTCTGCGAGGCTATCTCTCAAATGCCTAAATATGCAAAATATCTTAAGGAGTTGCTCTCCAATAAGAAAAAATTAGAAGATATTTCGCATATATCTTTAAACGTAGAATGCTCCGCGGTTGTACTCAACAAATTGCCTCAAAAAGCAAATGACCCGGGACGGTTTTCCATCCCGTGTTTATTTGGCAATTGATGAGTCCTGATCATATACACATTTTTTGGACTCATCCGGGCCGTTATTTAGTCAATTCTACGCACTATAGCCTTGTTATAGTTTATATTTGATAATCCATGCTAGGTGCACATCTTGGCCCACTTTGGTGTGATTTTCGTGTTTATTGTCTTTAGTATATTCTTGTGCTGATAAGTGCCACTTTCAGTGGCTAGATCTGTGGTTGTGCGGGAATAGGAGTCGTGCAAGTGTTCCCAGTGCAATTCTGCACAGGAACACTGCACACGATCACCGGTTCTATTGCGCACGACCACTGGTCGTGCGCCACTGATCGTGTGCACTTAACCCTTTTTCACGAGTTCTGTTTGGTGCAGTGCGCACGACCATCAACGACAGTGCGCACGACCACCGGTCGTGCGCCACTGCTCGTGCGCACTTACCATTTAATTTCTGAGTTCTGTTTGCGGTAGTGCGCACGACCATCAACTCCAGTGCGCACGACCACCGGTCGTGCGCCACTGGTCGTGCGAACATTTTATTTTATAATTTCGTATCTTGCAGGTTCCACCCAGGCAGTGCGCACGATCGCCGAATTCCAGTGCGCACGACCACTGGTCGTGCGCCAATGATCGTGCGCAGTATTTAATCCAGCGCCTATTTAAACGCCTGTTGCGATTTTAGGGAGGATCGTTCATGCCGGGAGCGGGATTCCTGTTCCGTACGCCGCCGATCTCCACCGTGGGAAGCCTCCACTTCATCTCCTACGCAAAGGGAAGCCTCCTCCATCCATTCTAAGACTTCCTCCGTGAGTGTTCTCCATCGTCCGTAAGCCTCCAAGCAAGCATTCTTTCATTCCGCTCGGTGAGATGAAGAAGAAACCTAAAGTCGAAGACGACGGAGCACGTAGGGAGATCGTGACAGCTCTCTACGCCGGAAGCATTGTCCGTCCGAGTCCGGAGGTAGCCCGACAACCTACCATTCCGGCCGTGAACGGCCGCTAGTCTTCACCATCGGTTATTGCTTTCCTCTTTCCTCGTTGTACTCTTTGAACCGTGTAAAACTCGAATATTGAGATGTTATTTGTTTAAATGAATGTCTCTTTGTTATTCTTCATGGTTTGGTTGTGATTCACTCCGTTCTCATTCACTCACTCGCGCCCGCACGCAAGGTGTTTGACCCGCGTTAGCAAGAGCTAACGGCGGTTGTGAAGAGGTGTTTGCGACCCTCACCCTCTCGCACTCGAGCTCACTTCATCCGCCTCACGAAGCACGACATCGCGGCCGTTGCATCCACCTCACTTTGCGAAGCGGTGTTTTCGACCCGCATTTCTTTTGTTATTGCTAAGATTAGGAAAACCAACCTAAAACCCCTCTTTGTGTTTGTTGAACGCTTGTGTAACAATCATCACTGCGCGATTCGTTCACCCATCCTGCATTCCTCAAGAGACCGACATCCGGGGAATTTATTCTCCACAATTATTACTTGACAGCGACCGGTGCACTTGCCGACACGCATCAAGTTTTTGGCGCCATTGCCGGGGAATGCAGACGTGATGAATTTGTCTGCGTGAAGATTTGTTGCACGAGAATTTTCTTTTCTTTCACTTCTTTTGTTCACCTCTGGTATCTCCGTTTCTTGTCGATACGCGCTTCTGATTACTTTCGCCTTTTCCATCATTCGCTAATCGTTTTGTTTGCTAGTATTCGTAGCATGACCTCCATTCAGGAATGCATCTATCAGGAAAGCTTGGATGATTTAAGGGATCAAGCAGAAAGGAACAATCATGACTTCGGGATCTCCGCCGACGTCATTGAGTACATGTCAGGGAACTGCAAGTTCAGCGGGGATGAGCATGAAGACGCGGTGCAACACATGCAGGACTTTTTAGAAATTTATTACACATGTGTATTCAATGGAATTGAAAACGACCTACAAAAGATTTTGGCATTCTCATTCTCCTTGCATAAAAAAGCCAAAAGCTGGTATTGGGATATTCGGAAAAGAGAGGTGACCACATGGAAACAACTCGAGGGGAGATTTTTTCAAGAGTTTCAACGTCGTACCCAAGCCCTGGACAAGTACAGGGAACTCGTAACCTTTGGACAAGGGAAGGAGGAGACGTTAGTTGATGCTTGGGAGCGTTTCCAATCCTTGCATAGGGGATGCTACCGTGAAGATCTTTCAGAGGCTTTCTTAATTCAGATTTTTTATTTCGGAGTGCTGGATAAATTCCGTCTACTTTTTTATATGGCAGCTGGAGGGGCCCTGTTTAATAAATCAGGGAAGGACGCGTGGGAAGTGGTCGTGAATATTGTTTACACCAGTCAGCACTGGAGTCATGTTATTCGCTCCCCAAGCACTGCTGCAGTTAATGCCGTGACATCCAAAGGAGCAGCGGATTTTATGCCGCCAGAGCAACCAGAACAGTTAGCAACTTTGGTGGTCGGGGTATTAAACAAAATGAATGACCAATCTGCCGCAATCCAACAGCTTCGATCTACTATAGGGACGCTGTCCGATGTCGTTTCTGGGCTTGCAAGTCAGCCTCCTGAGTCAGTGAACACCATGCAATTGAGAAGTGGGAGAAGTGTAGACAATCCTCCTCGACAGGAACCACTTGCGTGTTCCACTGACAAGCTTAATGAAGACACTTCCGAGAAGCTAACTCAGAGTCATATTGAGCCGCATCCCGTGAGCGAGGCACAAACCTCGAAAAGTGCTGTTCACCCTCCATTCCCCCACAGGCTGCGAAACGAGAAATCCGAGAAGCAATTCCGCAGATTCTTGGAAATAATGAAGGGAGTGCAAGTGAGCATACCACTGATTGAAGCTATCTCTCAAATGCCAGGTTACTCCAAGTTTTTGAAAGATTTGATCTCGAAGCGGAAGCAGTTGGAGGGTCTCAAAACTATCGACCTCACCGAGGAGTGCTCCGCCATCATTTCCAATTTGCCCACAAAGTGCAAGGATCCGGGCAGCTTTACGATTCCCTGCAGGATCGGCCATCACCGTTTCAGCCAGGCACTCTGTGATTTGGGGGCATCAATCAACTTGATGCCGCTCTCTATCTTTCGTGAACTTGGTGCTGGGATCTTGAAGCCAACGCAGGTAATGCTGCAGCTAGCTGATCGGTCGATCAAGAAGCCGTCAGGAATTGTCGAGGACCTCACAATAGTTGTAAACGGTCTCGCTTTTCCAGCTGATTTTATCATCCTCGACATGAAGGTCGATTCAAATGTACCCATTATCTTGGGGCGGCCCTTTCTCGCTACTGCTCGTGCTATTATTAATGTGGAGCAGGGGGAGCTCACACTAAGACTGGGGGAGGATGCTATATCTTTCAATGTTCACAGCCCGTCACAACTCTTTGAAATCTCGGAGTGCGAACCAGCAGAGGCGCTTGAAGAATTCGATGGTCAGAACGTTGTGGAGTTGGATGACAGTGAGGTGTGTTGGCAGCACGAAGACAAGGAAGAAGGGGGTGCACACTCAAACCAGCCCGATTTGTCACACTCAATCGGAGAACCCTCCAACGATTCTGCCAATCCAAATCCTTGTCCGGCACTCAAACAACTCCCGGATTCTCTAAAGTACATTTTTCTTGGAGAAAATAACACGCATCCAGTGATTATTTCCGCAGCCCTGTCTGCCGCCAACGAAACTGCATTAGTGGGCGTGCTGAGAAGGTACCACATGGTATTCGGACGGTCTCTTGCTGACATTAAGGGAATCAGCCCCACGGTCTGCATGCATAAGATCCTCCTTGAAGATCAGTACAAACCGACAGCACAGCCCCAGAGGCGGCTGAACCCGAAAATGCAAGAGGTAGTGAAGGCTGAAGTTATAAAGCTTTTAGACGCTGGCATCATTTACCCAATCAGCGATAGCAAATGGGTCAGTCAAGTCCAGGTGGTACTAAAGAAGGGAGGGATTACTGTCGTTGCCAATGAAAAAAATGAACTGCTACCAACCCGAGTGATCACCGGGTGGAGAGTCTGCATCGACTACCGCAAGCTGAATGATGCGACGCGCAAGGACCATTTTCCGCTCCCCTTCATTGATCAGATGCTAGAAAAGTTAGCGGGGCAGGATTACTACTATTTCTTGGATGGGTACTCAGGGTACAATCAGATTCTAATTGACCCATCTGATCAAGACAAGACAACATTCACATGTCCCTCCGGTACCTTCGCGTTCAAAAGAATGCCATTCGGACTGTGTAATGCCCCCGCAACCTTCCAACGTTGTATGCTCGCCATTTTTGCTGACATGGTGGGGGACTTCCTCGAAGTTTTCATGGATGATTTTACTCTGTTTGGCAGTAGCTTTGACATTTGCCTCGCGAATTTAGCCAAGACCTTGAAGCGGTGTGAAGACACCAATCTTGTCTTGAACTGGGAGAAATGCCACTTTATGGTGCGCGAAGGAATTGTGTTGGGACATAAAGTTTCCTGCAAAGGGCTTGAAGTGGATCAAGCGAAGGTAAGTGTTATCAGAAACCTCCCTCCACCCATGTCAGTGAAAGGCATCCGAAGTTTTCTTGGTCATGTGGGCTTCTATCGAAGGTTCATCAAGGATTTTTCCTCCATCTCAAAGCCTTTATCTCGCCTGCTGGTTAAGGACGTCCCCTTCCACTTCGACGAAGCATGCATGCAAGCCTTCGAAACTTTACGGGGACAACTCATCTCAGCCCCAATTTTGGTGGCGCCCGACTGGACTTTGCCTTTTATTATCATGTGTGACGCAAGTGATGTGGCCGTAGGTGCTGTACTCGGTCAAAAGAAAGACAAGATTTTTCACACTATTGCGTATGCCAGTCGAACTCTTAACAGTGCTCAAGCAAATTATACCACCACAGAGAAAGAAATGTTAGCCGTGGTCTTCGCTTTTGAAAAATTTCACTCGTACTTGGTACTTTCCGAAGTGATCGTGTATATGGACCACGCCGCTCTCAAGTATCTTTTCAGTAAGAAAGAATCCAAATCGCGCCTGATTCGTTGGATTCTACTTTTGCAGGAATACAATCTGGAAATCAAAGATAAGAAAGGGGTGGAGAACGTGATTGCGGATCATCTCTCGCGATTGGAGTACGACACTCCCAACAACGTTGAGGAAGAAACGGACGACTATTTCCCGGATGAAAAGTTATTCGCAATTACTACGTCCTCCCCAACCGCACCTTGGTACGCAGATATCGCTAATTACTTGGCTTGTAAAACCTTCTCCCCGAATCTGTCCCCTCAGCAAAGACGGAAGCTTGCCTCGGACTCAAAATACTATTTTTGGGAAGATCCGCTCTTATTCCACACGTGCAGCGACGGGATTATTAGGCGTTGTATTCCGGAAGCTGAGTTTCAGTCTATATTGCAGCACTGCCATGACAGAGAAGCTGGCGGGCACTTCGGGGCCGTTCGAACAGCACGAAAAATCCTGCAATGTGGATTGTTTTGGCCGACCCTCTTCCGGGACGCCCATGCCTATGTCACCAAGTGCGACGAGTGCCAAAGGACCGGAAATATTTCCCGGCGTGATGAGATGCCCCTTAATAACATGCTGGTCTGCGAACCCTTTGATGTCTGGGGAATAGACTTCATGGGTCCCTTCCCAATGTCTCACGGTAAGCATTACATTATTGTGGCAGTTGATTATGTTTCAAAATGGGTGGAAGCTGAGGCGGTTGCCACGAATGATGCAAACACAGTGCTACACTTTATCCACAAGAATATCTTCTCCAGGTTTGGGACGCCGAGAACTATCATCAGTGACGGCGGTAGTCATTTTTGCAATAAGCAGTTTGTGCAGCTCATGAAGAGTTTGGGGTCCATCATAAGATTTCTTTGGCGTACCATCCCCAAACATGCGGGCAAGTCGAAGTCTCCAACCGCGAGCTCAAGCGAATAATTGAGAAATCAATACATTCAAATAGGAAGGAGTGGGCTAAAAAGGTTGACGACGCATTATGGGCTTACCGGACTGCGTTCAAAACACCCATCAGCATGACTCCGTTTCAATTAGTGTACGGCAAGGCATGCCACCTCCCTGTAGAGCTGGAGCATAAAGCATTATGGGCAACCAAACTTCTGAACATGGACATTGGAGCCGCGGCCGAGGTGCGTCGTTCCCAACTCAACGAGTTAGAGGAGCTCCGTCATTTCGCTTATGAAAACGCTCGTATCTACAAGGAGAAAACAAAGAAATGGCACGATCGGCATATCATTCCTAAGGAGTTCAAAATTGGGGACCAAGTGTTGCTCTACAACTCCCGTCTCCGCCTCTTCCCAGGGAAGCTAAAATCGCGGTGGAGTGGTCCTTTCTCCGTGACCGATGTCTCCCCCTTCGGTGCCATAGAAATATCTGGGGATAAGGGGGACAAGTTTAAGGTCAATGGACATCGGCTGAAGTTATACGATGGCGCCACTATAAACAAGGAGTTTCAGTTGTTGACATTGGGAGATGGGCATCATACAAACACCGGCAGCTGATTTCCCCTTCTTGTCTCTTATTTTTGTGAAACCCTACTCTTGAGATTTCTTTTTAATTCCTGCACTTTATAAACACTGCTAATACAGGTATTTGGTCCAGCTTAAGGACGTTAAATGAAAGCGCTACTGGGAGACAACCCAGATTTCCTGTTTTCGTATTTCTTTTTATCTAACTTCTTTTAGTTCAGCTTTTATATCTGCTTTTGTTGCTTTGAGTTTGTGCTTGCAGGGTTTTGTGTTCGATGGAGCGGATGCTGCGGACTAGTCTTGATCGTAAACGCCAATCGTCTGGTATGCTCATTTCTGAGCATTGGGTAACACTTCCTCCCCTCTTTTTGCTTCAATTTCTAGATATATCGCTTAGTTTAAGTCTGGGGGAGCGGTTGTTGTTATCCACTGTGCACGAGTGCACCGCATACTAGAAGGTTGATTCCTTTTTATCTTATCATTATCGTTGTTTTCCATGTTTCACACACCATTTCACCCACTTGAGTGCGCGCTTATCTTTTTGTTGTTGTTCCGTTGTAAACTATCTTGGTTGGAGTATGAAATAGGTTGTTAACATAGGAATTATTATTTGGAGTGCGATGTTGACTCATGTAGTGTTCTAGTCACTTCGCATGCTATGATAGAATTTGTGTAGAACTAGATTTTCTTTATGCATCTAATTTATGTTTAGTATTTCTGCGTAAATTTAGATTTAATATACTCAAGTGGTGAATTTGTATGGAATTGACGATAACCCGGTGTTGTGTGTGTGCGGTTGCTAGTCGTGTGTTGCTCGAGTCCGGAGGAAGGTTTATCTTTCTCGTGGGCTAAGAACTTGCCCCAAGCGACTCTCGAAGCATGGGTGAGAGCTACTCGTTGAGTCAAGCATGATGTAGGCCACCCTTTGGCTAGTTTGAGCTTTGTTATTCCATGTCCATTTCACTCACCTTTGCAAGCCAATTTTGTGCCTACCAATCCTTTGTTCAGCTCCTCTTCATCCACCAAAGCCTGGAGCCTATCCCACGCACGCAACCAAATTGTTTTTAACTGCGCTCATAATTCTAAACTTGTGTGGTGTGTGGAATCTTTGTGTTATGGAGAGAAAATAAAGTCCATCTGCTGATTTTGAACCAACCGGGGGTTCAATAAAAGAAGTGAAATATGTAAAAGAAAAAAAAAAGAGTATTTTGAAAAAAAAATCCTCCCGAGCTAAAAACGGAAAATCTGTTGGTATTTGTGAAGTAGGCCGTGTGCACACCTGGTTTTCAGGATAAGTCTGGGGGTGTGTCACACGAGCATAGTTTGTTGGTCTTGTGTGGTGCAGCGTTCCGTTAGCTCACTTGGGTTGCGTAGCCACCGTGTTTAACTTTGAATATCACACCGTAACCTAAGCCTCGTTTTAGTCCTATAAGTCCTACTGATTTGATTTGCGAGTTTGCTAGTGCCGTGGAGAGAGTGTGACCGGGCGAGCGTATGGTTCACGACGTTGATGGATTTCAGCGGAGTTATTCCTAAGCCCCGATCTTTTGCAACACCCGCCTCAGTGTCTCGTCACTGTCATACTTGGCATGATCGTCAAATTCTTCATAATTCACCAACTGAGTAGGACTAAATCTTTACTTACGCTTTAATACTTATGTAAATTAGTTAGCATAATTAGAATCTTCTTCTACTAGAATTTCTACTCGCATGCGTACGTTACTTCGCACCGTACTCCCTTGTGTAATTCTCTATGTTAACTATCGTTTTCGCGCTCCGCCGGATTCGTTTGCTCGGGACGC
The DNA here is from genome assembly GCA_033032865.1 of Dactylorhiza incarnata. Taxonomy (NCBI): domain Eukaryota; kingdom Viridiplantae; phylum Streptophyta; class Magnoliopsida; order Asparagales; family Orchidaceae; genus Dactylorhiza; species Dactylorhiza incarnata. The sequence continues at coordinate 7,361,863 of JAWHQI010000009.1, read as the reverse complement.
GCAAACAGTTAAGTCTGGGGGTGTGATGAGTCCTGATCATATACACATTTTTTGGACTCATCCGGGCCGTTATTTAGTCAATTCTACGCACTATAGCCTTGTTATAGTTTATATTTGATAATCCATGCTAGGTGCACATCTTGGCCCACTTTGGTGTGATTTTCGTGTTTATTGTCTTTAGTATATTCTTGTGCTGATAAGTGCCACTTTCAGTGGCTAGATCTGTGGTTGTGCGGGAATAGGAGTCGTGCAAGTGTTCCCGGTGCAATTCTGCACAGGAACACTGCGCACGATCACCGGTTCTATTGCGCACGACCACTGGTCGTGCGCCACTGATCGTGTGCACTTAACCCTTTTTCACGAGTTCTGTTTGGTGCAGTGCGCACGACCATCAACGACAGTGCGCACGACCACCGGTCGTGCGCCACTGCTCGTGCGCACTTACCATTTAATTTCTGAGTTCTGTTTGCGGTAGTGCGCACGACCATCAACTCCAGTGCGCACGACCACCGTTCGTGCGCCACTGGTCGTGCGAACATTTTATTTTATAATTTCGTATCTTGCAGGTTCCACCCAGGCAGTGCGCACGATCGCCGAATTCCAGTGCGCACGACCACTGGTCGTGCGCCAATGATCGTGCGCAGTATTTAATCCAGCGCCTATTTAAACGCCTGTTGCGATTTTAGGGCGGATCGTTCATGCCGGGAGAGGGATTCCTGTTCCGTACGCCGCCGATCTCCACCGTGGGAAGCCTCCACTTCATCTCCTACGCAAAGGGAAGCCTCCTCCATCCATTCTAAGACTTCCTCCATTGTCCGTGAGTGTTCTCCATCGTCCGTAAGCCTCCAAGCAAGCATTCTTTCATTCCGCTCGGTGAGAAGAAGAAGAAACCTAAAGTCGAAGACGACGGAGCACGTAGGGAGATCGTGACAGCTCTCTACGCCGGAAGCATTGTCCGTCCGAGTCCGGAGGTAGCCCGACAACCTACCATTCCGGCCGTGAACGGCCGCTAGTCTTCACCATCGGTTATTCCTTTCCTCTTTTCTCATTGTACTCTTTGAACCGTGTAAAACTCGAATATTGAGATGTTATTTGTTTAAATGAATGTCTCTTTGTTATTCTTCATGGTTTGGTTGTGATTCACTCCGTTCTCATTCACTCACTCGCGCCCGCACGCAAGGTGTTTGACCCGCGTTAGCAAGAGCTAACGGCGGTTGTGAAGGGGTGTTTGCGACCCTCACCCTCTCGCACTCGAGCTCACTTCATCCGCCTCACGAAGCACGGCATCGCGGCCGTTGCATCCACCTCACTTTGCGAAGCGGTGTTTTCGACCCGCATTTCTTTTGTTATTGCTAAGATTAGGAAAACCAACCTAAAACCCCTCTTTGTGTTTGTTGAACGCTTGTGTAACAATCATCACTGCGCGATTCGTTCACCCATCCTGCATTCCTCAAGAGACCGACATCCGGGGAATTTATTCTCCACAATTATTACTTGACAGCGACCGGTGCACTTGCCGACACGCATCAACAATTCGTTAGTAAAACACGCCTTAGCAGATCTTGGAGCAAGAATCAATCTCATGTCGTTTTCATTATTCAAGAAGCTAGGTCTAGGAAATCCTAGCCCCACTCGAATGAGTATTCAATTAGCGGATCGTTCTTTAAAATATCCTGTAGGAATAGTGGAGGACGTGCTCGTCAAGGTTGACAAATTTATCTTCCCGGTGGATTTTTTCATTCTTGACATCGAAGAGGATGCCGAAGTACCCCTTATACTCGGCCTCCCCTTCCTTGCCACCTCCCGCGCTATTATAGACGTAAGTAACGGAATGCTCCTCCTACGGGTTGGAGACGATGAAGTTACTTTCGGCATAAATTCCTCGATGCGGAATACATTAGAAAACGACGATTCGTGTTTTTACCTGGAAGAGTGTTGTGAGTTCGATTCATCCCCCAAGTTAGTCTCATCGGCAAGTAGTGATTCCGAGCTCGTCGAGCTCTTTTATCTTGAAGAAGAAGTCTCTCACCCCGCACCACCCGAACCATTACTTCTAAAAAAATTAAAAATTAAAACTTCTTATGAAGAGCCACCCGTATTAGAGTTAAAACAACTCCCCCATCACCTCCAATATTTATTTTTAGAAAAGAGTCTAAGCTACCCATCATTGTTTCATCCGATCTTAGCAACTCAGAAATTTCTGAGTTATCTATAGTCTTAAGAAAGCACCGCCACGCAATTGCGTGGCAAATATAGGTTATTAAGGGTATAAATCCTTCCTTCTGCACTCATAAAATCTTTCGCGAAGATAATTCCCGCAACTCAGTCCAGCCTCAACAACGACTAAACCCGAACATGAAAGAAGTCATTAAGGCCGAAGTTATTAAACTTTTATACGCGGGAATCATCTACCCGATATCGGATAGTACTTGGGTTAGCCCAGTACAAGTCGTACCGAAGAAAGGTGGCGTCACGGTAGTTGCGAACGAAAATAATGAATTGATCCCAACTCGTACTGTACGGGTTGGCGAATGTGCATCGATTATCGAAAACTAAATGATGCCACCCGTAAGGATCACTTTCCGCTACCTTTTATCGATCAAATTTTAGAGCGCCTTTCAGGTCACTCCTACTACTATTTTCTCGATGGTTTGTCGGGATATTTCCAAATCCCGATTTCGCCCGACGACCAAGAGAAAACCACTTTCACTTGTCCCTTTGGCACCTTCGCCTATCGAAGGATGCCATTTGGTATTTGTAATGCGCCAGCTACATTCGAAAGGTGTATGTTGGCAATATTTGACGAGTTAGTAGAGGAAGTGATGGAAGTGTTTATGGACGACTTCTCCGTGTTCGGAAACTCATTTAAAAATTGTTTAAAAATCTCGAGCGCATGCTGCAGCGATGTGAGGAAACAAATTTAGCACTTAATTTGGAGAAATGCCATTTTATGGTCAAAGAAGGATTAGTCCTTGGCCATTAAATTTTGGGCAAGGGGATCGAGGTCGATAGGGCCAAGATCGAAGTAATTGAAAAACTCCCCCTCCAACAAACGTAAAAGCTATTAGAAGTTTCCTAGGCCACGCGGGGTTTTATCGGCACATTATACAAAATTTTTCAAAAATCACAAAGTCGTTAACCCATCTTCTCGAAAAAGAATCCTCCTTTAATTTTAACGATGAATGCCATTTGTCCTTTAAACTTATCAAAGAGAAACTTATAAACTCCCCGATTCTAGTCGCCCCAGATTGGTCGCTCCCTTTTGAAATCATGTGCGACGAGAGTGATATTGCGGTTGGTGCCGTTTTAGGCCAACGGGTGAGTAAGTATATCCACCCGATTTATTATGCGAGCAAAACACTCACGTCGGCACAAGAAAACTACACCACTACCGAGAAAGAACTTCTAGCAATCATTTTCGCTTTTGATACGTTTAGGTCGTATATCACACTTTCCAAAGTTATCGTCTTCACAGATCACTCCGCGCTTAGGTATCTCTTAAGTAAATCAGACGCCAAGCCTCGTCTTTTGCGATGGATCCTCCTCTTGCAGGAGTTTGATTTAGAGATCCGGGATAAAAGGGGAGCCGAAAACTTGGCGGCCGATCATCTTTCTCGATTAGAAAATCCCTCCTCGGAAGCATTAATAGAAGCCGACATTAACGATAAATTTCCCGAAGAGCACCTCCTTGCTCTCGAAAATATTAATTCATCTTCTACCACTGGTTTGCGGATTTGGCTAACTATTTAGTAGCCCGGGTCCTGCCAAAAGAATTCTCGAGTCAGCAAAAGAAGAAATTCTTTTCTGATTTTAAGAATTATTTTTGGGAGGACCCCTTTTTATTCCGTGTTTGCGCAGACCAGGTGGTGAGAAGATGCGTCTCAAGTGAGGAAGGCCTTAAAATTTTACATCATTGTCACGAGGGACCAACCGGTGGTCATTATCAAGCAAACCGAACCGCGAGGAAGGCGCTGGAGGAGGGCTTTTAATGGCCCACACTCTTCAAAGATGCTCACACCCTTGTGAGTACTTGCGACAGCTGCCAGCGGTCGGGGAACATCTCCCGCCGGGATGAGATGCCTCAAAATATTTTCTTAGAATGTGAAATTTTTGATCTTTGGGGTATTGATTTTGTTGGTCCTCTCCCTCCCTCTTATTCAAACAAATATATTCTAGTTGCGGTCAACTACGTGTCGAGGTGGGCGGAAGCGCAAGCTCTCCCCACCAACGATGCGCGAGTCGTCGTTAATTTCTTAAAAAATTTATTTTCTCGATTTGGCACGCCACGCGCTATAGTGAGTGATCAGGGCACCCATTTTTGCAATAGTCAATTTACAAAAATCTTAACAAAATATGGTGTCACACACAAATTATCCACTGCATATCACCCACAAACGAGAGGCCAAATCGAAGTTGTTAATCGAGAATTAAAACAGATTTTAGAAAAATTATTTCGATTAATCGGAAGGATTGGGCAATAAAGCTCGATGACGCACTATGGGCCTATCGAATGGTGTACAAGACCGCTATCGGTTGTACACTATATCAAATCGTTTATGGCAAGGCTTGCCACCTTCCGGTCGAACTAGAACACCACGCATTTTGGGTGCTTAAATTTTTAAATCTCGATTCCACTTTAGCGGGCGAATAAAGAAAATTCCAAATAAACGAATTAGATGAGTGGCGAGCGAATGCGTATGAGAGCAATAAATTATATAAGGAGCGAACAAAGTTTTATCACGATAAACATATAAAATTTCCGAAAACTTTTTCGCCGAGCGATCTCGTCCTCCTTTATAATTCTCGCCTTCGCCTTTTCCGGGTAAACTAAAATCCCGATGGACCGGACCATTTATTGTTAAAGAGGTTTGGTCCTATGGGACAATCCTAATTTCCCACCCGGAAAAAGGTAACTTCAAAGTAAATGGGCACCGCCTTAAGTTATATCTTCTGGGAGAGCTTGCTAACGAGAAGAGTGGATCCTTATCTTTTCATCCTCTAATATGATCGGCAAGTGGGTCAAGCTACGCGACCTTAAACAAAGTGCTTTTGGGAGGCACCCCAAAGTTATCTTTTTATTGTTTTTCTTTTTTTAACATGTTTTGTAGGTAACCGAGGCTTCCCCCGCATTTTCATAACCAGGGAAGCCCTCTGAACCTCTCCTTCGTTTCTATTATTATTTTTGTTTTGTCTTGCATTTTTTTCTTTTACTTCATACTTAGTTTTAAACATTGGGGACAATATTTAACTTTAAGTATGGCGGTGTAAATAGTTCTTTGTAAATAGTTGTTAAATTAGAAAATTTTCAAAAAAAAAAAAAAATATTTTCTTATGTTTTCTTCTATTTTAGCTTGTAAAACCCAAAAACTCAAAAACAAAATTTAGAAAATCGAAAAATTTAAATCTTGGAAAGGGACGTTTGGGACCTCACCCCATCTCACCTCCTAGTATCGTGAGAACCCTTCACGGGGGGGGGGGGGGGGGGGGGGGGGGGGGGGTGTATACCTCGGGAAGTCCAAGAATTAACAAAAAAATTTAAGCTTTTTAGTATATGTTTTTATTGTTTATTTCTTATCAAAAAAAAGATAATATATAAAAAAAAGATAATATCAAAATTCAAAAATATGGAAAACTTAAAATATAAAAAACTTATACCTCTCCTATTTGTTGTTTTTATGAGTTCTTAGAAATCTAGTTGAGGATGTTTATAAGCATGTTTAGGTTTTTAATTAGCTAAAATTTTGCTTATCATAGTTTGTTAATTTTAAATTTGAGGTAATTTTGCTTTAAGAATCATCTTATGATTTTAACTTGATTAGAGAATTTTTTTAGCACGACTTCTCTTTTTATTTCTAAATGGCTTTATTTTGTAGTGAATTTGCTAAACCTCTTTAGATTTCAATTATATTTTCTTCTAACTTTTTAGATCTTAGGAAATTTAATTTTACTAGAATTTGCTCTCAATATAATTTAAAGCTAGCTAGATTTATTTTCCTTCCCTACCCCTTTGTTGGCAAAAAAAATGAAGTTTAAAAGATCATATGTCATGGGAATAAGAGGATAAAATTCATTATTCCCTAAACATATGCACCCAAAATCATTTAAAAGATTATATGGCATGGAGTAAGAGGATAAAATTCAGTACTCCTAAACATATATATGTTGGGTTTTTATTAGAAGAGAAAAAAAAAGAGAAAAAAATATTCATGATGAGGATAAATTCCATTACCTCCATTCAAAAAAATTCTCTTCTTTTGCCAAATTTTATGAAATCCCCCTTAGCCAATTATCATTGTTCTAGATTTAGTTTAAGATTATGGAGAGAGCAATATTTAGTAAGTTACTTTTCTTTAAGTTTCTTTTAAAATAGAGTTCTTATAATTTTAATTTAATCTCGTTTTATAATTTCTACAATATTGTTAAACCAATTAATTTTCTTGAGAAGTCCTTGCCTAAACATTTTCCCCTCTTTTCAAATCATCATCATAATTTAGGACTTAACTCCTCCTTGAATTTACTCTTAACTTAACTTTTGGTTTAAATGAAATTTTAGTTTAAAATTAAAAATTTTAAGAATGTCTTATAAATTAGGTCTCACACTTTTTCTTTGGAATAGAAAAACCTCAAGTATGGGGGTATTTGATGAGTAGTATTTATGTGTACTTTAATTATAGTATTTAGGTAAGTTTTAGTATAATTTTGTAAATATTATTTATATTTTAGTTTAAAATCATTTCTTTTATAATTTCTGTTTTAAATGTAGTTTTAATTTTATTTTTGCAGAATTTTGGGAAAAATGGGAGAAAATCAAAAGTCACGCCCCAGGTCACGCCCGAGACCCCAAGTCACTCCCGTGACCAAGGGCGTGTGACCTAAAGATTTGTGTTCGACGAAATTGGAGCTGCGTTCGAAGAAATTGGAGTTGCGTTCGACGAAAGCTCTATGCCCTTGCGTTCGACAAAATAGGAGCTGCGTTCGACGAAAGCTCTCTGCCCCTGCGTTCGACGAAATTGGAGTTGCGTTCGACGATAGCTCTCTGCCCCTGCGTTTGACGAAATTGGAGCTGAGTTTGACGAAAGCTCTCTGCCCCTGCGTTCGACGAAGCCTGAGCTGAGTTCGACGAATGCTCTCTGTCGCGCCGAATTCTAGCCCACGCTGCATTAATTGAAGCTGCCCAGGTACACGCTCGTGACCCGAAATGTCACGCCCATGACTTTCCCGCGTGATCCCTGCACGTCGCCGAGCCGCAAGCCAGCCCATGCTGCATTTAATGAAGCCGTCCAAAGTCACGCCCGTGACCCAAGTTACACGGGCGTGTAATGTACGAATTTCTCCCGCCGTCACGCAAAGTCCACGCCACTGTCAGATCCAATGTCACCAATGTTTACACGCCCTAGGTCACGCCCGTGACCGAGGGCATGTAACTTGAAATTTTTGCCTATAAATTCAGAGGCTCTCCCTTGAGTTGAAAGTTCAGAATTTTGGAGATGGTGAGGTGTTGCTAGAGTTATTAGGGAGTTGTTCATGTTGATGTTCATGTTTCTCAAGTTTTCATGTTCTCTTTTTCTTGTAATGTACTAGTTTTTATTTCTTTCATGCACTAGTTAATTAAAGCTTGTAACCTTAATTTCCTAGCTTTGTAATCTCTTTTTAAGCATGTAACAGTTTTGGTTTTCAATAAAATTAAGTTTGCTCCCTTCCATGTTCTCTTTCTCCCTAGTAATTTCTTTTTCTCTTTTATCCAATGTTAATTTTTCTTTCCTTTCATGCAATGTTTAATCTTTTCATTTAGCTTGCAATTTGTCATTTTTTAGTTAAGTAAAACAACCCTCAAAAATCGTTCGATAAGATAATGGTGATTTTCCTCGAAGTAGAAGTAATCAACGTGCCCCATGGAATACGACCTTGGTATTTCTAAATATCCTATACTATAGTCGATAAGGTACACTTGCCTTAATCGGATATTGTTTTGGAGAAAATCTTTAACCTTCGCTTAATTTCAAAACATGAAATTTCTATATCAGGTAGCAGGGATGACAGGAAAAGCACTTCCGGGACATGCCAATTCCTTGGAAGGAGGCTTGTCTCTTGGAGTAGCAAGAAACAGAAATGTGTAGCAATCTCAACTGCTGGATCGGAGTATATTTCCACAGGTAGTTGTTGTGCACAACTTCTGTGGATCAACATGAAGCTGAAGGAGATTCCAATGTTCTGTTATTCATCAAGTGCTATTGCAATTGCCAACAATCCAGACTCTTACAGCCGGACAAAGCACATAGAGATTCGCTATCATTTCATCCGGGAGCATGTGTAGCACAAGGACATCAACCTCAGTTATGTACCGGCGGATAGGCAAGTTGCTAATATTTTCATGAAGCCGCTTGATGAAACCAAGTTCAATTACTTCAAGCTTGAACTTGGCATGTTGAACAAGGAATCTTGAAGAGAAGGCAAAGGACTCAAGCTCAAAATCAGAAAATCAGATTTATCAAGAAATCAAGGAAATTACACGAGTCATTTCGATGAATTTGTCGAGTCATCAAGCATCTCTTTCGAAAAAAGACATTTTCGTCGAGTAATATCGACGAATTTGATGGCGACGCGGTCCTGCCACTTGTTCGTGATGACGTTGTTGATGATGCGGAAGCTGTCAGCCACTTGGAGTTTGATGATTGTGATGGGCGTTGCCGCCAGCTTGAAGATTGGGACGTTGCCGCGACAACCACCGTCGACGCTCGCCGCCACCGCCGCGACAGTAACGGCGAACGCCATCGCCGTTACCACCTCCACCCGAGGCACAAATTAAATCATTAATAATTATAATTATTTAATTATAATTATTAATTATTTAAGTAGCATGAAGACTTTATTATCATTTTAATAATTTTTTGTTATTATCGGACTGCGTTTAGCCATCTTTATTTTTGCTTGATGAGAGGTGAGGATGGAGTGTTGTAACCTTATATATATATTATTATGGGTAATGAAAGGTGGACAGATTTTGATCAAAAAAAAAGAAAAACCTAATCTCTAACTTGCTGTAGCCGAACTCCTTCCCCCCTCTTTCCCGATCGGTTCCTTCCCCTCCCGGCGTGAGGGCCGCTGCCCCTTCCTCCTCCCCTCTCCCCTTCTCTTTTCTCCCTCCTGTGAATCCCTCTAGCTACAGGCGAAACCTACAGCCATCTCTTTTCCTCCTCCGGCGAACCAGCCCTTCCCTCCTGGATTTTGTCCAACCAGCCACACCCCCAAGAACCGAGCCCCTCCTTGGCGCCGTGCTTACTGGCCGGACCTACTCCAACCAGCCCACCTCCTTCAAGGCCGCCCCCTTCCCCCGTGGGACTCCGGCAAGTGTGCCTCCTCCGTTGGACGACAAAGCAACCGGCCGCCCATCTTGGCTTTGTCGACTCCTCTCCGGCAACTTCGGTGAAAGACGACTTTAATCCTCCATCCGGCACGACACCAACGGCCTCCGTGGAAGAGCGACTACTCCACTAACGTTTTGCGCATTTGTTCGCTGGTTTTGGGTAATCCCTTCCCCTCTCGCTTGCGTGTTTCATCTAAATTAAGTAAGTTCGTGGTGGAATTTGGGGCTGAATAATTATCCTAATCATTGAATGGTTGCACGTTATATATCTGAAATTTAAAGCATCATTATTGTCCGAATCTCTTCCATAAACTTGCATCGGGTAGGTCTCTTGAAGCCTTGCGAAATCGGATTGTTCAATCCTTGATTTTGCCTTGCGTCTCGAGATTTGGTATACCTTCGTATCGATTTATTTTGGGGCTGATTTCGACTTGTCTGAATCACTAATTTATAGTCCAAGTTGTCTCCGATTGGATGTGTGAATGTACGCGGGTAATATCTAATGGGAAGGTTAATTGCTCGGATTGTGTAGCGTAGATTGAGTCGAGACTCGTTGCCTACATCAATTTGGTATCAGAGCCAGGTTAGCCAAATTTCTTAATTTGGCCCGGTCCCTTTAGGTCGCTAGTGCTCTAAATTATTTTTTGAATTTATTTTGTACGAAATTTTTGGGAGCCAACCCAACCCCTTTATCGAACGCTCTTTGGTCGGAGTACTCTTGGACTATATTGTGTTTGCTTGTGATACACATGTGTTGCGCACATTCGTTGACCGCGCGCATTGTCGCGGTAGCCTGCAACGTTGTGTTAATTTGCTAATTGACACCATCCTAATCTTGGTTTTGCGGGCCCCTAGCGGCTACCCCTCATTCCGAGGATGGCTCATGATGTTTATGTTTCCCGGTTAGACTCGTTGTATGCCAAAATTATGGCTAAACACCACCCAACGCCGCCTCCATGCCATAGGGACACTGATCGTGCTCGCACTTCTCCTCACACGAGAAATCCAGCACCCCGAGTTCATGCTACCCTTAAACAGGGGAATAGGTCTGTTGAAGAATACATGCGCCTTTTTGAGGACATGTTGGTTAGGTGCGATGTCCTGGAGATGCCTATGGTCACCCTCTCACGGTTTTGTAGGGGGCTCAATCCCAAAATTCAAGGTAAACTCCTCCGCTACTGTCACTCTGACTTAGACACTTGCTATAGCCCCGCATTGGAGATTGAGAAGCACCTAGCTCACAAGTCTAGGACTCGCTCGTTCCACAAATCTCGTGATAGAGTTATTGAGTCTTCTTACAACACCGTGTTTGTGTCCTTGACTGAGCCTACTGCTGACGGGGACATCTTTATTCAGGATGATCTTAGCAATGATGAGGAGATGGGTTACCCTAGTGATTTGGAAGAAGATCTTCCCTCGGAACCGGGTTTAGTTGTGTCTGATGCTTCTGAGTTAGTGCCTTTGATTGAGTCGATTGCTGAGGGCAAGGTCATTATTGAGAAAGAACGTCGCATTGTTGAGGAGTTAGCTATCCCAAGTGTCATCGAAGTGGATCTCCCCTCGGTAGTGCCTCATCCTAGTCAGTTTGTTTTACCTATGTGTCTCTGGCCCCTCCGTTGGCCTTGCCCCGTCGGACATCTTTTGTTAGTTGTTAGATTTTGTGCTCAGTCTTTTCAACACCCTTAGTATTCCTCGCATGCAGTTCCGTTCATATCCGAGAGCGCCCGCTGCTAGAACTAGTGATTTGGAGTTAGTCTGGTCAGCACCCAAACAGGTGTCTAGGGACTCTGTCAATGAATTAACACTTAGGGGCGCCGACCCGTTCATGATTATGAGTAACTTCGGATTTGATGCTTTTATTCCGGATTTTCACGTTGCATGGGGTGCTTCACCTCTTTTCAATTTTTCGGATTTTTATTTGCATGTCTATGTTCCACATAAGTGGCCTTCTTTGTCATTTCTCTCTCCCACTATATGTTTTTTCATTAACTCCTTGCTTGATTTGAAAATGGGCTGCTTGACCTCTGTTTCGCTTTCTGGTGGTAGCAAATCTTAAGAGAAACATTCTACGCAAATCCATAAAGCAAGCAATTGATCGGGATGGCAAGTTATAAAACCATTCTCTAGCGTGACTATCAAAGGTCATAACAAGGAGCTTGCACTTAACGCCATCCATTATCGCTCGTAATGAAGCTGACGCAAAGGCTCGAAGGTGGGAGATTGGATCTTCTCCCCCTGTGAAGGTTGGCAGACGAGGTTCTCTAAAACTGTCGGGAGCAGTCACCCAAAGAACTCTGTCTGTGAAGGGGGAAGGCTCTTCCACTTCAACAATATCTGGAGGCTTGGTTGTAACAGATCTTCCTTGATAGCAGATGAATCCAAGAAAAAAATGTTTCTCAGATTATTGTTGCTCTTGAAGATTAAGAACTAGTAGATGAAACTGAGAGGAGATTGTTGTTTTTCTCAGAGAATGAAGGTGCTGCTGTTGATGAAGATCTCTGTATCTCTTTTTGTCTTTCTATATATTTCTCTCTTGTCTATTCCTTCACTACTACTTCTATTTTTATCATCTACTACTTCAACCTTTTCCTTTGAGATATATCTGATTTGAAATTTCAAATCTTCTGATAAGGAATAGAATAAACTGAATTAAATCTTTCTTGGGACTGCAAATGGCAACTCTGCAGGGAAGTAAGAGTGTTTCCGTGTCTATCTTCCACGCGGGTCCCTTGGTTCTTGCGCTGGATGGTAAGATTTTAGTTTTTTTTCTTCGGACTGACACCTATTCGAGTTTTCTCGAAATCTTTGTTGCTGTTGTGATGCCTGACAGGTTCTCTTTGATGAGTGATGCCCACACTACTACCATGGTATACACGTGCCAGGTTTGGTGCATGTGGGTGCTGCCTTCGACTACTTTCCCCTTCCGGGCCACTCATCGGTGATGAGTGATTTTGAGTGGGGGAGGATTGATGGCGACGCGGTCCCGCCACTTGTTCGTGATGACGTTGCTGATGATGCGGAAGCTGTCCGCCACTTGGAGTTTGATGATTGTGATGGCATTGCCGCCAGCTTGAAGATTGGGACGTTGCCGCGACAACCACCGTCGACGCTCGCCGCCACCGCCGCGACAGTAATGGCGAACGCCATCGCCGTTACCACCTCCACCCGAGGCACAAATTAAATCATTAATAATTATAATTATTTAATTATAATTATTAATTATTTAAGTAGCATGAAGACTTTATTATCATTTTAAATTTCATGTTAATTTTATGATATTATCGGATTGCTTTTAGCCATCTTTATTTTTGCTTGATGAGAGGTGAGGATGGAGTGTTGTAACCTTATATATATATTATTATGGGTAATGAAAGGTGGACAGATTTTGATCAAAAAAAAAAAAGAAAACCTAATCTCTAATTTGCTGCAGCCGAACTCCTTCCCCCCTCTTTCCCGATCGGTTCCTTCCCCTCCCGGCGTGAGCGTCGCTGCCCCTTCCTCCTCCACTATCCCCCTCTCTTTTCTCCCTCCGGTGAAGCCCTCTAGCTACAGGCGAAACCTACAGCCATCTCTTTTCCTCCTCCGGCGAACCAGCCCTTCCCTCCTGGATTTTGTCCAACCAGCCACACCCCCAAGAACCGAGCCCCTCCTTGGCGCCGTGCTTATTGGCCGGACCTACACCAACCAGCCCGCCTCCTTCCACCGTGGGACTCCGGCAAGTGTGCCTCCTCCGTTGGACGACAAAGCAACCGGCCGCCCATCTTGGCTTTGTCGACTCCTCTCCGGCAACTTCGGTGAAAGATGACTTTAATCCTCCATCCGGCACGACACCAACGGCCTCCGTGGAAGAGCGACTACTCCACTAATGTTTTGCGCGTTAGTTTGCTGGTTTTGGGTAATCCCTTCCCCTCTCGCTTGTGTGTTTCATCTAAATTAAGTAAGTTCGTGGTGGAATTTGGGGCTGAATAATTATCCTAATCATTGAATGGTTGCACGTTATATTTCTGAAATTAAAGCATCATTATTGTCTGAATCTCTTCCATAAACTTGCATCGGGTAGGTCTCTTGAAGCCTTGCGAAATCGGATTGTTCAATCCTTGATTTTGCCTTGCGTCTCGAGATTAGGTTTACCTTCGTATCGATTTATTTTGGGGCTGATTTCGACTTGTCTGAATCACTAATTTATAGTCCAAGTTGTCTCCGATTGGATGTGTGAATGTACGCGGGTAATATCTAAGGGGAAGGTTAATTGCTCGGATTGTGTAGCGTAGATTGAGTCGAGACTCGTTGCCTACATCAGAATTGCAGGATTTCCTCGTATCATTTCGACGAATTACCTACTCAATTTCGTCGAATGTTTTATTCCAGAATTTCTTTAATCTAATTTCAATTATTATTGGATCTGACGAGTAACTTCATCTCCCAGGTATGCGCCTCTATTTTATTTTAAACATTAATATATATATATATATATATAAGTTTTCGGATTTCGCGAGTCACGCTCCTCATTTTGCTGAAACCCTTCTTCCATCTATTCATCTTCCTCGCCAAGCTCTTCCAACTATTCTCCTTCTTCCTCGATTCTCTCTGTCGATCTCAAGAGAGAATGTCGTGCAAGAGTGCTGGATTGCTTCTAGTAGGAGGAGAGCTTGTCAGAATAAGGTTTGCTAGTGCCACCAATGAATTCAGGAATGTCGTTCTTTTTTGGAAGAGGTGGGACTGTCATTTGTTCTTGAACACTCATGCCGTGTTCTTGACCCAGGCATCATAGACGTCTTCAAGAATGCCAAGGTAGGACACAGTGGAGAGGTAATCAAGCCAATTGTCATAGACAAAGTGAATAAAATGAAGGCATCAAGGTTGACGAGATTTATGAGATTGCCTGCCGTTGAAGAAGAGGATTGCTTGTTTGAAGAACATCACAATCGAGCCTTGCTGTTCTGTGGTCTGCCAAGAGGAATAACCTTAGTTAGAAAGAAAAATATGAATGAAGAATGAAAAGCTCTTGTCAGACATTTTGGGAAAATTATTATTATGTAAGGTAGGATCTCATGACTACCTATCTAATGATATGTTCAAATTGGTAGTGGGTGTGATATGCAGAAAAAGAGTGAACTGGGGACTAATTCTGTTTGAGAAAATAAAAGCAAGTTTGATGATTCCCAACTTCGGTAGGATCAACTGGACGGCGACCAGTTTGATATGAGATCAGGAAGCCCCATTCATCATCTAAATAAAATAGACTCCTCTATTGTATCAAGATGGGAAAGGAAGATAGTAAGACCAGTTTGAAGAGAGTTGTTGAGGAAGAAGAAGAAGAAGAAGAGGAAAGAAATGAGCCCTCTCCTTCCAGAGTTGATCCAGCCTCAGTTGTTCCACCAGTCCAAGGGGAGAGCTCCCAAGCACTTGTCCTCTCATCAGCCCAGGGAGAGTGCTCCATGGCTCCAAGTTCTACTTTTCAGAAAAAAGGATTCTCCAGCTCTGAGAACCTCTAGAAGGTAGAAACAACTTGATGCCCTTGTTCTCAAAATGAAAAGAAGAGTCAATCTAGCTCCTGTAGATCCTTCAGGGAACATAGTTGATCTTCCTGCAAAGGAGACAGAAAGGATTTCCATTGATAGTTCTGAGGATGAGAAAGTTCCAAATGCAGATGCTGCTGCTAATGAGAAAAATGTTGCTGATGTTGAGGATGATCAAGATAGTGATCATGGCAAAGATGATGCCAGTGAGGATGATGATGATGATAATGAAGCTGGTGATTATGATAATGATGATGACAATGCTGATGATGGAAATGATAATGATGATGATGACAATGATAAGCCTGATTCAGAGACAGTCCATGCTAGCCATTTTGTTGAGAAAGAATCCACATGTGGTGGAGCTCTTAGTCTTGATGATTTTCCTCCAGTTCAAGAGAAAATTCCTCTAATGTCTGAGGGGGATCCATAGAAACTGAATAGTCCAGTCTCTGCCACAGAAATTCTGTCAGAAAAGGAAGGAGAGGATGTGCACTCTACACCTCCTGCTCAGGTAAATGTGCCATCTCTAGGGAGAGTTCTGGCTGCAAAGCAAATGTTCCTTAATGAAAGCCAAGGTACCCCTCCAGTCCAGAGTGCTTCTGCTCAAGTTGACTTCTCCAATTCAGAACTGCTCCAATCCATTGCGGCACTGCTCAAAAGTCAAGCTGAATATTTTGAGTTTTCCTTGAAACAAGTTTTTGACAAAGTTAAAGAGGTTGAGTCATATTTAAATAATGGCTTTGCAGAGGTAAAGTACAATGTATCCACCATGATAAATGACTTGGATAAATACTTTACAAATGGTGTAAATGCAATTAGTTTTACTAATTAATGTTTAAAGGATGTGTATGTGCACTCCAAGGCTCTTATAGAAGGTCAAAGTTCAATCTTTAGGCAAGGGCAGAGCACCATAGATCAGGTTGTTGAAGATTTATCAAGCCTCAAGGAAGAAGTTCTCCAAACCCTCATTGAAGAAGTCAGAAAGGGGCAGGAGAAAATTATAGGTCAAATGCATGATTTGAGAAAAAATGTGGAGAGCAAATTTCATGAAGCTAATGCATTTAATCACCAAAGTTTTCAATGGCTCTATGCCAATTTGATAGGGAGACATCAAAATCAAGTCTTTCCAGAACATGTTTATGAAGACAGTGCTCCCATTCCTACAGTTCAGTATTATCAGGTGTGGTCTGACCCTGAAGATTTTTCTGAAGACTTTCTTGAAAATTTTCCAGAAGATATTCATGCATACATTCCTGAATCTTTTGAGGCTCCTGTCAAGAGAAGGAAATATGGAGAAGGACATTTTTCCAGAAGGTCGAATCCCTTTGCTAGAAGAAGCTCGGGCATAGAGTTCAGAAAGCCTACAGTAGAGAGAAGCTCAGGCATAGAGTTCAGAGATCCTGTAGCAGAAAGAAGAGAATTTGTAGAGGTTTGGAGTCCAATTTCTAAGTCAATCATCTTGGACACATTCAGGCTAATTAACATCTCAAATGAACAACCTCAGAAGTACTATAGTCAAGAAGAAATCAACAAGTATAAAGCATCTCAGTTGAAAAGGAAATTTCATTTTAGAGATTATGGTTACAACAATCCAGAGGCTCATCCACCCCCTTCAAGATATTATCCTAAGCCCAAAGCTTACTTTGATAGGCAGTTGAAGAAGAGCAGGCAGGGGAAAACTAAGATGCCATAAATGTGGATTGTGACTTGATTGAAATCTAAATATATATATATATATATATATATATATATATATATATATATATATATATCTTGATGTGTTGATATTTCTTTATGTCATGCTGTGTTTATATTTATTATTATTATCTGTGCAATTCACCTCAGTAGACAAGGTTCTGACTTCTTCAAATAAGGGGAGATTGTTGGATATTATAGCCACAATAACCTTGATTTGAAGAAGTGTCCCTTGAACTAAGATGAAATGGTTTTGTATTTGATGCAGTTTATTAGTTTTGTGTTTGCAGGACTCTAATTGCTAAGTATAAACCAATGTCAGTTTTCAATGAGTCATAAACATAGGCCTCTACCATGTAATCCTTCATTGTGTAGACTAAGGTGTTGACTCATGTGAAATCTCTCTATTGGGATGTACTTCATATTCAAACACTATGGAGAAGACAAGGTGAAGCAAGTGCTAAATTCAGAAGAGGAAGAAAATAGCCTAAGTCATTTTCGTCGAGTGGTCTCGAAGAATCCAAGTTAATTCTTCGAGACAACTCGTGAAAGACTTAGCTATTTGTCATATTTACTCGAGAAGTATCAAAAAATTCATTAAGTGATTTTCGTCAAGTAAAAGTTGTTCATTTGAGAACACTCGACGAATTCGTCGAGTGGTCTGCCGATTTTTCGAGAACACTCGACGAATTCGTCGAGTGATCTCGTGAAATACTTAAGTGGACTTAACTTCTTTTTTTTCGTCTCAGCTCTTATCTCTTAGTCAATTCCTCGAGTCATAACATCAATTCGTCGAGTAATCTTGTATTCGATGAGTCCTTTCGACGAACCCAGACAGAGCGTGTTTTCTTCTATTTGACACATTTTTCTTTTTAGGGTTTTTCGGCCATGAACAGTACACGTGGACCTCTCTGTTGAAAATGTTGAAGTGGAAGTTTGTGGAAGCTGGCGGTCTGGGGGGAGATCGCGTTGTCTGGTCTGACCGCACGGTCTTGCGGTCTCCTCTGGCGGTCTGACCTCTCTGGTCTAGCCGTGGGCTATTCGGCGTGACCGCCGTTTTTCTTTCCAAGGTTGCTGAGGTGAGGCCGTGCGGTCTAGTTCTGTGACCACGTGGTGGGTTGTTACTTCAAGACTGTGCCGGATCGCACAGGGTTGGTTTGGGTATCCGGAAGTCCGGTCTGGCGACAGTCCGGGTTCCTGGTAGTGTTCGCCGACTAAGGCTTCTTAGTCGCGCGGTCTCTGTTCGCAGTCTCTAGTGGAGGCTGGAAATGCGAACAGGTTGTGTTCGCCATCATTGGCAAACAGGTGGTGTTTGCGGTCTCGTTGGCGAACACTGGTGGTGGGCGGCTTCTTGGAGGAGTGGCGATCTCCTTGTCTATGTTGAAGTTGGCGAGATCACTAAGCAGAAAGATCTTTTGCTGATCGCGTGATGAGTCCTGATCATATACACTTTTATGGACTCATCTGGGCCATCTATTTAGTCTTTTCACTGCACTTTAGCCCTGTTTTAGCTCATATTGGTCATTCTATGCTAGGTGCACTTATAGGCCCTATTTGGTGTAAATTCGTATCTTTCTTCGTTATTAGTTTTCTTGTGCTGATTAAGTTCCACTTTCAGTGGCTAGACTGGTGTCGTATGCTGGAACAGGAGTCGTGCAGGTATTCCCGGCACAATTCTGTACAGGAACACTACGCACGATCACTGGTTCTATTGCGCACGACCACTGGTCGTGCGCCGCTGATCGTGTGCGCTTAACCTTATTTTTCTGAGTTCTGTTTCGAGCTGTGCGCACGACCACCGGTCGTGCGCCACTGTTCGTGCGCACTTATCATCAATTTTATGAGTTCTGTTTCGGCTAGTGCGCACGACCACCTACGATAGTGCGCACGACCACCGGTCGTGCGCCACTATTCGTGCGAACATGTTATTTTATAATTTCTGCCTTTGCAGGTTCCGTCCAGGCAGAGCGCACGATCATCGAATTCTAGTGCGCACGACCACTGGTCGTGCGCCAATGACCGTGCGCACTGTTTAATTCCAGCGCCTATAAATAATGCTGCTCGCGAATTAGGTCGGGGATCCGCATTTTTCCGCCATTTCTTGCGCAGTTCCGCCCAGTTTCGCCCCTGCATCGTCGCCCACCATCTAGAGGTGCTCCGGGCTTGTTCTTCACGCCAATCTTGAGCTAGAGTTTCCTCTCGGCCTCCTCCATCATCCAAGAGCTCCAAAGGAAGACCTAGCCGCCATTGCCATCAAGCAAGAGGAAGTTTGCAACCTCTACCGGATCGTGACACGAAGAAGACGGGTCCATTGGGAGGTATGACAGCCCTTCTCTACCCTGGACATAGTTGCGGACCGAGCTTGGACGCGGATTGACAACCCGGCGGTTCCAACCGTGAATCTACAACGAGACTTCGGATTCAGTCGATTTCTTGCCTTATTCTTCTCTTATTGATGTGTATATGTTTTAGATCTCATTATTGTGATGAAGTGGCACTTAAACTAGTTGTATTTCTATTTATTTCATGTCTATGTGAAATATTTGTTGTTTGAGTTGCTTGAGGTGCGCCCCATTCCATCCTCCATCCCGCCGTCACGTTCGTGTGCCGCACTAGCAATTGCTAGTGGCGTGCTTGTCGAAGAGGTGCTTGCGACCTCACTCCGCTAGCCTACTCGTCCATCCGCCTATCGAAGCGTGGCATCGCAGCCCGTATTCCATCCCGCCTAATGAAGCAGTGCGCTCAAGGCCTGCACTGTTCGATTCTGCTTGCCTACTCGTCCATCCGCCTTTTCGACGCAGCGCGCTCAAGGCCTGCCTAGTCTCCATCCCGCCAAGCGAAGCATTGCATAGCGGCATCGCATAGGATTAGTTGATAGCTTTTATTTTATTTTCCAAAAGCCAACCCAACTCCCCCGCATTCCATCCGATTTAAGGACTTCAATCTCAAGTCCTTCCTCGAAACCTAACTCCACCTTACTGTGTTCCTCAAGAGACCGACACTCGGGGATTTTCCCCATTATTATTACTTGCGCGACCAGTGCACTTGCCGAATCATCGCATCATCGCGCGGGTTGACCGGTCTGGTCGCGCGATCAAGGGTGGTGATCCTATCTCATAGGGTGGTGATTGGATCAAGTCTCACGCCTATAAATAGGAGCCACTGTAGCAGCAAAAACATCGCACCAAGTGTAAGAAGAACTCGCGGCTAGTTCTTGGGTCTCAATTCTTGTGACCGGTCGGTCTTGCTGATTAAACTTCTTTTGTGCAGCTTCTGCAGATTGTGCGTGCAGCAACGGTCATCTCCTTTTCTGAAGGTGTTCGGGCGGTCTCGCGGCTTGCAGTGCGGGTTGCTGGAGTTCAGGAGGATCAGTGGCAGATCACAGGGTTCTCAGCTGGTGTTGTTTAAGTCGCAGGCAGGCAGTTCGGGCGGTCTTGTTTCCTACTCGCGCGAACTCGCAGGTTGGGCGGTCAGGCGGTCTCAGGATTTCAGACTGCTGGTTATCTTTCAGCATTGTATTTTCTCCTATTTTTTGTGTACTGTCGAAATCATGTATCTCCATGTATACCTCGCCTTGCAATGAAGTTTTCTGCTAGCATCAATAAAGATTGAAGTTATTTTTCATGTGCTTCTGGTTGTTGGCTTGAACTTTGAGTTATACTATTCCTGCTCACTCCTATATCTATGGAAAATTTCACATGGTATCAGAGGCAGGTTGGAGTGGATAGAGTAGTGATTAACTCAAAGTTGCCATCGCCTTTGTGAAGAAGGAACCAGTGGTAGAGCCATGGAAGCAAGGGGTCTTGGAATTGAGATGCTCAACTCGACTAACTTCAAGAAGTGGAGGTCGTGTATGCAGAGTTATCTTCTGGGTGAGGACCTCTGGGAGGTTATTGGAGGAGAGAGCACGGAGGAAGTTATACTGATTGGGGATAACGGTCATGAGGTGAGGAACTGGAGGCTTATTAATGCCAAAGCAGAGTTCACACTAAAAAGGGTAATATCACCTGATCTGTTCGATCACCTCTTGGGATGTGGATCAGCTGCTGAGATATGGAGAGCCCTGGATGGGATGTTTAACAAGAAGAATGTGGCAAGACTTCAATTCCTGGAGAATGAGCTGGCCAGATCGGCTCAAGGTGATCTTTCTATCTCTACGTTCTTCTTGAAGATGAAGAACATGTGCGCTGAGATTTCAGCACTGGATCCTGATGAGCCAATTTCTGAGGCGAAGCTGAGGAGGCACATCATCTGTGGCTTGCGGAAGGAGTATGTGGCCTTTGTGATGTCGGTGAAGGGTTGGGCAAATCAGCCGTCTCTGCTGGAGCTGGAAAATCTGCTTTCTTCGCAGAAGAGTCTGGCAAGGCAGATGGTGGGGGTGTCCGTGTCTGGGGGAGATGGTGAGGTTCTCTTCACAGGAAAGAAGATGAAGTGGGATAAGAAGAAGATTGCTGGAGGCAATGGGCCTTCAACTTCTGGATAGCAGGAAAGGGGCTATGCTCCCAAGGCTGAAGGGAAGAAGAAGGGAGAAGGTCCCAAGTGCTTCAGATGTGGGAAGCATGGTCACATAAGGAAAGATTGCCAGGTGAATCTTCAGCTGGGGCATGCTGCTGCAGGAAAGGAGGAAGCTGAAGCCAGGCAGATTGATGGAGGATGGGGAGGAGCCTTCTCGGCTTCTGTTGGAGTTGCGGCTCCTATCAAATATCAGGAGGACTGGATCGTGGACTCGGGGTGTGGTCTTCACCTCACCGGGGATGAGTCGAAGTTACTTCAGCACATCCCTACTCAGGTAATGATGCCATTATAACTGCTGATAATACCGTGCATAGTGTCGAGAAGGTGGTGGTTGTTTCCTTGGGCAGTGATAGAGGGCCACTGACTTTGAAGAGTGTCTATCATGTGCCCAGAATGAGGAAAAACCTCTTCTCCATGACCAACGCTGTAGACGCTGGGTATCACGTTCTGTTTGGTCCAACAGAAGTGAGGTTTCTTCAAAATGTTGAAGCGATTAAAGCGGAGGTCGTTCATGTGGGGAGAAGGGCAAAAGACTTGTTCGTTTTATCGACAAGTTCTTATGTCGACAAGATGAGGACAAATGATAGTTCCGTAATATGGCACAAGAGGTTGGTGCATGTAGGAATAGATAAGCTGAAGGCTATGGCGGTGAATGGTGTGGTCAAGGGCCTCCCTACTCTATCTTCCTACAGTGACGGTCACGTTTGTGCGGGATGTTAGTTCGGTAAGTCTCATCGACTGCCATTTGATAAGTCACAGACAAGGAGTAGTGTGCCGTTGGAGTGCATCCACGGTGAATTGATGGGACCGACTGCTACCCCAAGCCTCGGAGGCAGCAGGTATATGCTGGTGTTGATCGATGATCACACCAGATATGTCTGGGTTTATTTCCTGAAGGAGAAGGCGGAGGCGCTTGCCAAGTTTGTGGAGTTCAAGGAGCTTGTGGCGGGTCGGCTTGGTCTGCGGGTTAAGAAGCTGAGGACTGACAACGGAGGGGAGTTCACCTCTGGTGAGTTCTCTAGTTTTTGCAGGAAGGCGGGCATCCGGAGGGAGCTTACTTGTGCACATACTCCACAGCAAAACGGAGTTGCAGAGCGGAAGATCTGTCATCTGACGGAGACCTGCAAGTGTTGGCTGCATGCCAAGAGTATCCCAAGGTCCTTTTGGGTGGAGGGAATGTCTTGAGCTGCCTACGTCATCAACAGGATGCCTCTCAGTCCTATCAACATGTTGACCCCGCATGAGATGTTCACAGAAAAGCGAAGTGTGGCTCACCTTCGGGTGTTTGGTTCCACTTGCTATGTGCACGTTCCAGATACTCTTCAGATGAAGCTAGATGCGAAAGCAAGGAAGCTGGTCTTCGTGGGATATGATGATCGGAAGAAGGGCTGGAAGTGCATGGACCCGAAGACGCGGAGATTTGTTGTATCTCGCGACGACGTGCTTGACGAGGTGACATCTTACAAGGGTAGTTCTGGTGTTGAGCTACCAGAAAGCAGGGTGGAGGAGCCGAAGAAAGCTGTGGAAAATCTTCAGGTGGAGCTGCCTATGTCACCAGGTGGTCCATCTACTTCTAGTTCTGAGACTGAGGCTTCTGGATCAGGAAGCAGGGGGGAGCGATGCTCCTAGTACGTCCAGAAGGGGAGCTAGGGAAGAAGCAGCTGAGGATGTTGCGAGTCAGGGGAAGGAGCTGAGGAGATTGAAGCGAACGATCATTGCCCCCGATCGCTATACAGGAGGAAACATGGTGAGCTTTGTCTCATGTTTATTTGTTGATCCCCTGGATGAGCGGGAACCAGTGAGCTTCGAGAAGGCCAAAGGTGTGGAACAGTGGGATTCAGCTATGCAGGAAGAGATGACAGCTTTGGAGAAGAATGAGACTTGGTCTCTGGTGCCCAAGCCCAAGGGTATCACCCATGTGACATGCAAGTGGGTCTACAAGCTCAAGAAGAAGGCGGATGGTAGTATCGAGCGATACAAGGCTCGCCTTGGGGCTCGGGGATTCTCGCAGCAATACGGTGAGGACTATGAAGAGACATTCAGTCCGGTGGCAAAAATGACTTCAGTTCGGGTTGTGATTGCTTTGGCGGCATGTTGGGGGTGGGAGATTTGACAGCTCGACGTAGAGAATGCGTTCTTGTACGGCGAGATTGATAAGGACATCTTCATGGTCCTGCTGCCAGGCTTCGTATCTGAAGATTTTCCTGACTATGTCTGCAAGTTGAAGAAGGCCCTGTATGGGTTGAAGCAAGCGTCGAGGGCGTGGTATGGAAAGATAGCAGAATATCTCCTATTATGTGGATTTGGTGCTTCAGACTCAGACTCAAGCTTGTTCGTCAAGAAGAGCGGGGAGCTTCAAGTCATCGTACTGCTTTACGTCGATGATATGATTGTGATGGGGAATTCGAAGGAGGAGGTTGCAAAGCTTCGGGCTGAGCTATATATCAGGTTCGAGATGAAGGACTTGGGTGAACTTCACCATTTCCTTGGACTCGAAGTGCAGAGGAACGGAAGTGGAGTGCTGGTGTCCCAGGCTTGATATGCAGAGCGAATCGTGGAGCGATTCAGCATGAAGGAAGGGAAGTGCATCTCTACACCTTTGGAGAAGGCCATGAAACTTCGGAAGGATGAGGGGAGGATTCTGGAAGATCCGCTAGTGTTCCGGGCTCTGGTTGGGAGCTTGATTTATCTGATGATCACTAGGCCGGATATTGCATATGCAGTTGGCAGGGTAAGTGATGCGTGTCGGCAAGTGCACCGGTCGCTGTCAAGTAATAATTGTGGAGAATAAATTCCCCGAGTGTCGGTCTCTTGAGGAACACAGTAAGGTGGAGTTTATTATCGAGGAAGGACTTGAGATCGAAGTCCGGCGGTAGGTGGAATGCGAACGAAAGGGGCTTTGAGGTTTGCAAACAAAAGTAAATACTACGCCTACTCCTATGCAATGCCGCTATGCAATGCTTCGGTCAGTGGGATGGAAACTAGGCAGGCCTTGAGCGCGCTGCGTCGAAAGGGCGGATGGACGTGAAGGCTAACGGGAACGAGCTATGCAGGCCTTGAGCGCGCTGCTTCGTTTGGCGAGTGGAATACGGGCCGCGATGCCACGCTTCGAAGGCTGGATGGGCGAGTAGGCTTACGGATTGAGGGTCGCAAGCACTTCTTCAACAAGCACACCACTAGCAATTGCTAGTGCGGCACCGGACATGGTGATGGAGCGGAAAATCGATGGGGGCGCACCTCATTAACACAAATGAACAAAATGATTTCATAGACCTGAAATTAACAATACTAACATAGTTCATAGCGTTCATCATCAAGATAAAGAGAGTACAAACAAATACAACCACATAAGTAGAAGAAAAAGGCAAAAGATACGACCGAATCCGGAGTCTCGTTGTAGATTCACGGTAGGAAGCACCGGGTTGTCAATCCGCGTCCTAGCTCGGTCCCAACTGCGTCCGGGGTAGAGGAGAGCTGTCACACCTCCCAATGGACCCGTCTTCTCCAGCGATTTACCATCCGGTCACGTCTAGTGCGAAGAACTTCTTCCTTAGCGATCAAAATGAGTGTAGACTCTCTTCTTTCAAGCCCTTGGATGATGGAGGAGGCCTAGGGGTGAAAAACCTCTGGAAATGGCGAAAACGGCGGACTGAACGGAGTCCAAATGCGTAATCCCGACCTAATTCGCGATCAGGTCATTATATAGGCGCTGAATTAAACAGCGCGCACGGTCATTGGCGCACGACCAGTGGTCGTGCGCACTAGAATCCTGTGATCGTGCGCCTGTTTGGGTAGAACCTGCAAGAAACGGAATTTATAGAAGATAATGTTCGCACGACCAGTCGCGCACGACCGGTGGTCGTGCGCACTGGAGTTGATGGTCATGCGCACTACAGCAAATAGAACTCGGAAATTAAATGATAAGTGCGCACGAGCAGTGGCGCACGACCGGTGGTCGTGCGCACTGGCGTTGGTGGTCGTGCGTACTGCACCAAATAGAACTCGTGAAAAAGGGTTAAGTGCACACGATCAGTGGCGCACGACCAGTGGTCGTGCGTAATAGAACCGGCGATCGTGCGCAGTGTTCCTGTGCAGAATTGCACCGGGAACACTTGCACGACTCCTATTCCCGCACAACCACAGATCTAGCCACTGAAAGTGGCACTTAACAGCACATGAATACTACTAATGACAATAAGCACGAAAATCACAACAAAGTGGGCCTAGATGTGCACCTAGCGTGGATTATGAAATATAAGCTATAACAAGGCTAAAGTGCGGAAAAATGACTAAATAACGGCCCGGATGAGTCCATAAATGTGTATATGATCAGGACTCATCAGTAAGTCGGTAAATGCCGGAACCACGGATGCCTCATCTACTAGCGGCAAGAATATTTTGAAATATGTCAAGGCGACTTCGGATATGGGTCTCCTTTATAGGAGGGATGCGGGCTTCGAGTTGCATGGGTACAAGGATGCTGATTATGGGGGAGATTCGGATGATCAGAAGTCGACGTCTGGATACGTCTTCATGCGGGCCCCACGGCTATATCATGGTGCAGCAAGAAGCAGGATTCCGTGTTGGTCTCCACCGCAGAAACAGAATATAAGGCTTCGGCCTTGGCAGCTCAAGAAGCCATCTGGCTTAGGAGGTTGGTGGGAGATGTCCATAAAGAGGTTCGGGGTCCGACTCTGCTCCGCGGCGACAATGAGAGTGCTCTCAAATTGGTTACTAATCCAGTTTGTCACGCGAGCACCAAGCATATCGAGATCGAGCATCATTTCATTCATGAGAAGGTGCTGGAGGGGTCTCTTTCGATCGAGCATGTTTGGAGTCAGGACAACATTGCTGACATATTCACAAAGGCGCTGCCGAAGGGGCCGTTTACTCGGCTAAGGAGTTTACTTGGGCTGTTTTCAACTTCCCACTTTAAGGGGGAGTGTTGAAAATGTTGAAGTGGAAGTTTGTGGAAGCTGGCGGTCTGGGGGGAGGTCGAGCGGTCTGGTCTGACCGCACGGTCTTGCGGTCTCCTCTGGCGGTCTGACCTCTCTGGTCTAGCCGCGGGCTATTTGGCGTGACCGTCGTTCTTCTGTCCAAGGTTGCGGAGGTGAGGCCGCGCGGTCTGGTTCTGTGACCGCGTGGCGGGTTGTTACTTCAGGACTGTGCCGGACCGCACAGGGTTGGTTCGGGTATCCGGAAGTCCGGTCTGGCGACTGTCTGGGTTCCTGGTAGTGTTCGCCGACTAAGGCTTCTTAGTCGCGCGGTCTCTGTTCGCGGTCTCTGGTGGAGGCTGGAAATGCGAACAGGTTGTGTTCGTCATCATTGGCAAACAGGTGGTGTTTGCGGTCTCGTTGGCGAACACTGGTGGTGGGCAACTTCTTGGAGGAGTGGCGATCTCCTTGTCTATGTTGCTCACTAAGTAGAAAGATCTTTTGCTGATCACGCGGGTTGACCAGTCTGGTCGCGCGATCAAGGGTGGTGATCCTATCTCATAGGGTGGTGACTGGATCAGGTCTCACGCCTATAAATAGGAGCCACTGTAGCAGCAAAAACATCGCACCAAGTGTAAGAAGAACTCGCGGCTAGTTCTTGCGGTCTCAATTCTTGTGACCGGTCGGTCTTGCTGATTGAACTTCTTTTGTGCAGCTTCTGCGGATTGTGCGGGCAGCAGCGGTCATCTCCTTTTCTGAAGGTGTTCGGGCAGTCTCGCGGCTTGCAGTGCGGGTTGCTGGAGTTCGGGAGGATCAGTGCCAGATCGCAGGGTTCTCAGATTGTATTGTTAAGTCGCAGGCAGGCAGTTCGGGCGGTCTTGTTTCCTACTCGCGCAAACTCGCAGGTCGGGCGGTCAGGCGATCTCAGGATTTCAGACCGCTGGTTATCTTTCATCATTGTATTTTCTCCTATATTTTGTGTACTGGCGAAATCATGTCTCGCCATGTATACCTCGCCTTGTAATGAAGTTTTCTGCCAGCATCAATAAAGATTAAAGTTGTTTTTCATGTGCTTCTGGTTGTTGGCTTGAACTTTGAGTTATACTATTCCTGCTCACTCCTAGATCTATGAAAATTTCACACTCTCTCCTTAAGTTATGTTATAGCCGTTTGAAGGAGTGCTATAAATACTTAATGGACTTTTCTAATAACCCTAATCGTGCAGTTTGAATAGAAAGACATTGAGTTTTCCGTCGGCCATCTCTCTCATTCTCTAAAAGACGATCTCTCGCCGCCAACAAGTTCTGTGCTCGATTCTTCCGCAAGTCTTTATTCAACATGATCTCAGTGCTCAGATTGACTCAAGTTCTCTTTAGATCTTGTTTGGTCGATAAGTATTTTGATCAAAGTTTTCAAGAAAAAGGATTTCTTCTTCCCCATTCGTGTTCAGGATTTCATCTATCTCAAGGAAGAAGATGGCCTATTATTTCAGATCTGAAGATGTAGAATCTCCTTGAGGAAGTTTTATCTTCCAAAGTTCTTGTAATATCTTTTACATATTCTTGTAGGAAGTTTTATCTTCCGAGTCTTTGTAGATCCTATTTTAGAGGATCGAGTTTGTAGGAGAGTTTTATTCTCTAAGTTTGTAGGAGAAGGTGTTCTCCTAGTTTGTATGAGTTTTACTTTGAGTTGTAAGATATTTCATAATCTGAGATTAGTGAAGTAGCCTAGTCTAGTTGGGCGTGCTAGATAGATGAGGCGGGAAAGTGGAGTACCCATATCGGGGAACCACTATAAAATCCATGTGTTTGTGTGTGCTCTTTGTTTTTTGTGAGCTCTTCTTTATAGATTTTAATTCCGCATAAAAAGCCTTAGAACTTACCTATTCACCCCCCCTCTAGGTGATTTAGGAAGCGACTAGATACTTTCAATAACGTATTCCACGGAGTTACTCTCTAACATGCATACTAGGCTTAACCTAAATGCAACGTTACAAATCAAGCATCACTGATCCGGGATAACAGCCGCGGACTGATCCGGGCTAACAGTCGTGGGTAGGCTTCACACATAATACCTAAATCCGTACGACTAATGGATTTCTACATGCAATATATGTCGGGGATGGACACAAGAGACCCAGAGTTACGAAGAACTAGAGGGAGTCCTACACTTCACTAATTTGTGAAAGAGACCACCCTATGCAAGCATAGAAAAGGCATGAAAAGTCCAAAACATGTCCTAAGACAAGGAGGAAGAATCGTTTCCCTTGCCGATCTCTTTGGCGTCATGGACCCGAGATTTCAGTCAGATTGAAAGAATCGCATCGGACTGCTCTCCGTAGATCTGGAAATGGCTCGTTATTCGTAGCTCCGTCAATGGCGGAAAGAGTCTCCTTCTTCCTCCTTGTCTTTCCTCTTTCTCAAGCTTGGAGAGAGAAAAGACTTAAGCAAATGAGGATAAACTTCATCTAATCAAGCTCTAGAGGTTTCTGGAACATCTCCCAGGCATTGGATCAAAATCCATAAAGATTTGACTGCCACGATCATTAATTCACGGATCATGTCCGTTAGCTAACGCCCGGCGGTATCGCTACCGCGCCTCGCTAACTTTCAATCTTAACCTAACAGCATCTCGCTCTCTCAATGCTACTATGACACACGTAGACTTGAAGACCTACCAATGGAAGTATCGCCACTGCTTCGTGCTAGCGTCTAGTAGATAACCTCTTGACGACATCGTCTCATCGACACAACATTGTTTTCCATCGATACAACTACCACCAGTGGTAGTACCTACCACTTGGCGTTAGTGGAAAATTGAGTTTCAGCCTGATAAACTGGGGCTTGTAGTCGCTACCGCCAGCGGTAGTATTTACTGCTGGGCGTTAGCTTTCTGCTACAGAAATCTTGCCTTCAAGCATTGGGAATCTGGGGTGTTACAATTAAGGTAGGGTTCTATGTGAGCCTGATGTCACAGACTAGTCCACTTGACTATGTCGCGCGCGGACTTAGCTCCTCTTGCCACCCCTTGCAGCTAGCTATTTCAGCCTCACTCTAAGGAAACTGTGGTGGAAATGGGAACAAAAACAAGAACACAAGAGCACAAGTGCACAAGAAAAGAAGTAAGCAAGAGAACTTGAATGCTTTATCCGCGCATGGATGATTACAAATGAGGGGGCCATCCCCTTTTATGAGCCCCAAAGAAGTTTCCCTCCAAATCAAAGATTATTCTAGATTCCTACCATTCTAGAGTATTCTATACAATTCTAGTATATAAAAGAGTCATGTGCTCTCTTGAATATTCCGCCGTCTTCTTATGTACAAGATTTCGGATTCCTCTGGAATCTTCCCTTCTGTCAACCTAAAAAATGAGGAGATCGTAACATTCTCCCCCACATATCCTGGCATCGTCCTCGTCTCCTCATACTGCTGAATGAAGTTCTTGAACTTCCACAGGTTTTCTAATGTCTCCCAAGTAGCCTCGGACTCTGGCAATCCCTTGCTCCTGACTAAGTATTGAGTACTTGGCGGGAATCCGCATCGCGGTACCACCCTTTGAGATAGCAACCGATCAATATTCTCCTTCTCGAATGATTTGGTCATGATCAGAGGAGCTCTATGTGATTATCCTCGCCTTGGGTCTTCCTTTTCTTCATGATAAGGCTTCAACATACTTACATGGAAGATCGGATGAATCTACAACGAGTTGGGTAGATCAAGGCGATATGACACCTTTCCTACCTTGCCTATTACCTCTAACGGCCCTTCATACCTCCTTATCAACCCCTTGTGCATGCTCCGCAACACTTTGAATTGTTGGGGTAGGATCTTCACCATCACTTTGTCTCCTAGGCCAAACTCCTGTGGCCTTCTCTTCACGTTTGCCCACTTCTACATGCGCTTCCTTGCTTTTTCTAGGCAGACTTTGGCCAAGTCATTTTGTTCCTCCCAAGACTTAGCCAACTTAAGTGCTCCTGAGCTCTTTCCTTATCCTGGGTTGATGGCTAGTGCATGCGCTGTGAGCATTCGACGTCTGGTTGCCTGCTCGAAGGGACTCATTCCCGTAGACTCACTCCTCTACAACTTGTAGGAGAACTGAGCAACATCGAAGATCTTTTCCCAATCCCGCTGATTAGCACTCACAAAGTGCCGCAAATAGCACTCCAATAAGCCATTTACCCTCTCTGTTTGCCCATCGGATTGCGGATGGAAACTAGTAGAGAAGTTCAATTGTGATCCCATCATCTTGAACAACTCAGTCCAAAGTTTCCCCATGAAGCAAGGATCCCGATCGCTTACTATATTTTGTAGAAGCACCCAATGTTTCACCACTTGTTTGAAAAATGCTTGGGCTGCTTCTTCCGCAGTGCAATCCTTCGTGCATGGGATGAACGTCCCATATTTGGATAATCTGTCTACGACCACCATGATTGATCCAAATCCCTCTGATTTGGGAAGAGTGCTGATGAAGTCCAACGTCATAGTGTGCCATGGATGATCTGGAACTGGAAGAGGCTCTAGCAATCCTGCTGGTTGCCGATTCTCCACTTTTTCTTGTTGGCACACAAGACATGTCTTCACATACACGTCCATGATTTCCTTCATCTTTGGCCAATAGTACAAGATCTCCACTAGCGCCATGGTCCTCTTTTGGCCAGGATGTCCTGCCCATCGAGTGTCATGACACTCCTTGATCAATTCCCTCCATAGGTTGTCCCACTTTGGGATGTATAGTCTCTTCCCCTTGGTGTAGAGGATATTATTTTCTACCTAAATTTGCTTGGCTCTTCCTTCCCTTGCCACCTTCATCAGCTCAATCGCCAATGGATCTTGTTACAACCCTTCCTTGATCCTGGTTAGCAACTCCCCTTTCACCGTGGACATAGAGGCAAGTTCAGCCTTGCGGCTTAAGGTATCCGCAAAAACATTTGCCTTCCCGGGCTTGTACTCCATAGAATAGTCAAACTCTGCTAAAAAATCTTGCCACCTCGCTTGCTTGGAATATATCTTCTTCTGCATTTGGAAGTAACTTGTGGCCACATTGTCCGTCTTGACCATGAACTTCGCCCCTAGCAAGTAGTGTCTCCATGCTCGTAAGCAATGTATGAAAGCAGTCATTTCCTTCTCCTGGATGGTGTACCGCCGCTCCGTCTCATTCAGCTTTCGACTTTCATAGGCAATGGGATGCCCATCCTGCATCAAGACTCCACCAATGGCAATGTCGGAAGCATCCTTCTGCACTTCAAACTCCTTTTCAAAGTTCGGCAATGATAAAACCGGCTCAGTGCTCACTGCTTGCTTTAGATCTTCGAAGGCTTGTTGGCATCCATCATCCCAAGCCAACGATCTATCCTTCTTCAGTAGATCCGTCAATGGATCCTCTCTCCTTGAGTAGCTCTGGATAAACCATCGATAGTAATTTGCAAGTCAAAGAAAAGATCTTAGCTTGGTTACCTTAGTAGGTGGCTCCTAATCTATGATCGCTTGGATCTTGGCTGCATCCGTCTTCAGCTGGTGTAACGCCCCGGGTTTTTCTTATAATTATTTTAATAAAACATATGGAATTAATAATAATTATTCTAAAGCGAAATATTAATTCAGGGCATCGAGGCGAAAGGGCGTTACCGTTTCGGGAACGTCATCGTCGTCCAGCGAGTTAGTTCTAGGTGGAGTCAATTATGCAGATATAAGTATGTATATATATATATAGTTATATTCATGTATCTATATAGGGAGGTTTATGTGTAGGTGGATATATATATATATATAAGTTATATATATAAGATATATATAAAAGTTATATATATAAGATATATATAAAACTTATATATAAAACTTATATAGAAAAGTTTTATTTTTATTTTATACTTATATGTTGCAGTTTATATCAAAGCCGGCAGTTTCTTTTTCCCCTCCACCGATGGCTCCATTCGAGAGAGAGAGTGAAAAGGGCGGAGTAGGGTTTCGTCAGATGAGTTTTCCGGGGGTGGAGGTGGTCGGAGCTTTCGCCGGTGCGGGAAATTGGTGAGCTCGTCGAGTCCTTCGTCGGCGTCGCCGGGGCAGCCTTTTTGGTCGGCCTTCGTCGGTCTTGCCGCGATCCGGCGGGTCGTCAATCGGTTCAGGCAAGAAAACTCTTTTTCTTCCCCTCCATCTCTTCCTTCTTATTTAGCTGATCCTTGGCTCCGATTAAAGTTCTGTTCAGGAATTTCCTTTTTCTGGTTTGCACTATAATCTGGGCTCTTTTCTTGGGGTGTAACCCGACTATTCCTGATTAGGTCTTGTGGCAAAGAGCTGGGTTCTTACACTTGATTTATATGCTTGATTCTTACGGAAAATCGGGAGTCATGTTCTTTTTCATTTTTGCTAAAAAAAACTGGATGCATGGACTTGATTTGCTCTTCTAAAATCTGGACTCATACTTGATGTTTTCCGAACCTGGATTGAGTAGGCTATTTCTTGATCAAATTCGTGGGTAAGCTGGACTCTTGGCTAATCTTGATTCTCCTCTCTAAACTTGGATATTTGATTTAGATATTTGCGTATTAAACTTGGATTAAGTTGGTTAGTTCTTGATCAAATCCATGGCTAATCTTGCGTATTCCGTTAGCAATGGTCTTACAAAAAGGAATTTGGATTCTTTTAAGCTTGACTTAATCGGTTGGTTCATTCATGTGGGGTAAGTTCTGCATAATTCATCATTAGGAGGCTCGGTTGGGCTTGTCTTGTTGTTGTCGCTAAAACCTATACTTGTTATTAGTAGGAATTTGTAGGGTGGTATGTACGTGCTCGGCTAGATTCTGCACTTGCCATTCTCTGCACTCGTCATTAGCTGGGAACCCGATTAGGTATACATTCAGTGGCTTGAAGATGGATAGTATGCTGAATCCTGGGCTTAAATAAATGGCCAATTCTGAACGGCTAAAATCTAGATAGCTCCGTTCTTGCATATTATGGCCTGGCTCAATTCTGGATAGTTTATTGCTGATTATATATATACTTGATAAAAAATATGGTCGGTTTTGTGGCTAAGGTTCATGGAACCTTGTTTGATAATTCCTAACGGTATGAGAGACCAGATCCTAAATTCCCTGAGCTTGTATGTTTCTTCAGAACTCTAAATCTTCTTTATATATATACATATATATGTATATATCTTTTGATTGTTTCTCCCCATTTTCTGCAAATGAAGTTCTGTTTGTGGCCATCCCTGTTGTTCTGATAGATTCTTTCGAAAAGGTCACTTTGTGTATTCTCGGAAATCAAGTGTCTTCTTGCGCATTTTGATTCCTATTTATACCATAGACTTGTTTAGAAGTTCCCTCTGTGTAGTTCCTGAAATTTCTAGCCTTTTGTCCAGAATTTCTGTCCAAAATCCCCTGGTTTTTTGTGTAATCTGTCTTTTATTTCTGAGTATTTTAATTCTCTTCAGACTCAGTCTTCCATGTAAATTTGTGTGCTAACTTTCTCAGTGAAGGGTAATGCTTCCTCCTCACTGTCTTAGCTATCTGATTGAATGTAAAGATTTTGTTTTAGTGGTTGTGGGCTGCAAATAGCGGTCTTTTTACTTAATGAATATGTTTCATGAAGCTTAGTTATGTTATGCTCTCTTGTTGGTTGTGTCCTTCAAGTAGTAGTATTCCCCTTGGCTTGATTTTGCTGGGGGATTGATAGTCCTTTATTTCAGTCCTTTCTTCTTCCTTGTCTGCCTAACCTATTAATTTTAGGTTAGTGGCTGTTGTGTTCCCCTTTTGGTGTCTTATTGGTGTTCTGGGTTCTTGATTCCTGTTGTCATCCCCTTGGAATCTGGATAGCTTCTATACCTGTTTAGTTATGCTACCAGGTAGTCTGATAAGACTTCCCTAGGTTTAGTAAAGTTTGCTCGCCCTAAGATCGTAAAATTTCTTCTTCTTTTATGAAGTTTCCCGTCGACTTGATATAAGTCTTTCTCGTCGACTTTGATGTGAGTCTCTCTAGTCGATTTCTTCGCTTATTCTAAATTGTTTCCTCATAAATTTATATGTTCTTTTGTCGGGTGTTCCTGGGTATCTTAAGCGATGTTATCAAACCTTTTAAGTCCCTTTGGCTGAGACTTTTGATAAAGCTATGCTCTATTCTTTGAGTTGCCCTATTTTTGGTTAGTGTTCATTGTGGTGTCTTGTCGTGCCTTATTCTTCATACTGTTACGAGAAGTTCATTGGGAGTCAAGTTTGGACTCACCAATGTTTTCAAGTGGACCGATGAGCATTGTTCTGGTGTTTGGCCCTTGTGTTCAGTTTACCTTCGTCTTGTTCTGACACCATGCCTTGCATGGTGTCGTCTTTTTGAAATATTCGACCTTGTTGTAAGTTGAATGTTGATATATTGATTAATTGCTGAACATGGTGCTTACTGATCCTCTCGTCTTGAGTTGTGGTTACAACTGCCTGAAATCCTGTTTTCCCGTCTGGCACTCCTCGGTTTGCTATGTTGGATTTATGAGCCAAGTATGCTATGTTGTCTAATTTTCCGAGATAGTTTTGGTGAGTGGTTCTTGATCTCTATGATCTTCGTTGTCTAATGTTTTGAGCATTCTCTGGTGAACTACACCGTGGTTTAGTTATATACATATATATGATTATGCACCCCTGCTTCTGGTGCTATGTATGAGTCTGTTGAGCGTGTGAGCTAAAAGTCATCGCCACAGTGCCTCTATTGGGCTGTTGGTTTGGGTGGGTTGGAGTCACCGCCGCAGCACTCCTGTATTGTTTTGGGGCTGCGAGCGTTAGTGGAAATACCACCGTCGCAGTGCCTTCTTTTGGGGGACGCTTTTCCCTCGAGCTGATCAGTCTCAAGTTCTTATAAACATATATGCATATATATGTGTATTATGGTATTATATATATGACCATCACCTCTGAGCCGCAATGGCGGACACGTGGTGGGCTTTGATTGTTTTGGCTAATACCATCTGGTGCAGGCTTTTCCTCTTACCGAGTGCTCTTGTTTGAGCTGGCTCGAGTTGTTGTAAGATTATTGATGTTTATTTGCTTAGTTTCCTTTCTACACTCTTTTACTTCTGATGCTGCTAATCTTAGTTTTCTTGCACCCTTTCGGGCTGAGACATTCTTTTCTTATGAATGTCTCAGGTTCAAGTCTTTAGCTGCCACAGGAGTTAGAGTGGCGTCGTTCAGGTTTCCTGTCGAGGCCCTGCCTCTCTTTTAGGTAAGGGGCAGATCTTTAGTTGTTTCTTTTCCTTCTTTTCTATGGGTTCGTGTCAGTTGTTGACGCCCATAGCTCTAGATTTCTTATGCTAGTTTACTTGCTAGTTGATTTGATGTTACTTTCAGGTTGTTTACCTACTTGCTCTCTGGGAAGCTTTATGCTAGGATGCATTAGTTACTTTATTAGTATAAAAATGTCATTCTTGCATATCATGATTTTAAATAAAAGCTACAAACTTTGGAGATCGTAGAAAAATCTTTTCCTACTATACTAAACATAGATATATGCATATCATTTCTGGGATGTTGACCTTCATGCTCATGTAGGCTAAAATGAACCTATTTTCTGCTGCGTATTTATAGTTTTCCACTGGTGGACTAGATGATCCACCGGACCGAGGGACACGGTCTTAAGCAAAAATGTAAAATTCTCTTTTTTAATCCAAGTACTTATATGTCTTTTATAAAATAATCGTAAGGAGTGTTTGCCTGAGCGTCGGTAGTTGTCCCCTGCTTGACGTGGCATCATAGCGCGTATTTTCCCCTTGCTCTGATAATATTTATTAAATTCGTAGGAAAAAGCGGGTTGTGACAGTTGGTATCAGAGAGAGGTTAGCCGGGTTGCTGTGATAGTCTGGTTGCCCGGTTAACCGCCTGGTAAGAATCGTCATTCATTGCATACACACACCGAAGGGTCATCAGTATGTCTTGGCTGAAGCACGAACACTACAGTCATAGCATGATAAGAAGTATAAGGGGCATATTATGTAGTATGAGATGCATAATATGTGTCTGTATATGGATCCTCATAGGTGACAACATACGACTGTTATGTAGTATGGGATGCATAACGTAGGTCGCATGCGTGTCCATTAGCTCGTTTTCTTTTTCGTTACATGCGATAATATGTACTATGGGATGCATAAGATCGCATGTGTACGCCGCTCATAACATGCATTAAGGCCTTTTTTAGATTGCATAGCACTGCATATACATCATAACATAGCATTAGCACACGTGCCAAGCTAAAGACATACATGATGACGCTCGTACACACATGATTTGAAATAGAATTTGGCATTCATGCATTATATTATATGCACACAAGTTTATAGGATGATGGTGTATCATCCTAAGTTTAGCATAACATCATTTCATAAATTCCCAGAGCAAGGTA
This sequence comes from Dactylorhiza incarnata, assembly GCA_033032865.1. NCBI lineage: Eukaryota > Viridiplantae > Streptophyta > Magnoliopsida > Asparagales > Orchidaceae > Dactylorhiza > Dactylorhiza incarnata. The sequence continues at coordinate 7,325,457 of JAWHQI010000009.1, read as the reverse complement.
ACAGCAACAGCAAGTATCTACTCTTTTCTGATCTGTATCGAGTTAGGAAATTCTAATTCCTAGTTGTTGCATCTTGAGCTAGGTGTAGTGAGGTGTTTGTTCGAAGTTGCAGTCGATGACTCTAGAGCGTAGTGTGTCGGAGTCGACTCCCCAGTTAGAGGGCGAGTCTTCGGGTGTGCGCAAGGTAAAGCGTTTGGTCCTTTAGCCGGACATCGATCTTTCCTTGAGTGCGTTGGCTTTTCACGCTAGGTTTTACCTCCAATTCTTTACACGGCATGTGCTCGTAACCTTTTAGTTCCCCGTGGGTATGCTTACCTCGTTTCTATGCTAGAAACCGTTATCAGTTTGCCGTGTATCGAGTTTTTTCCTGTGGCGCGGGAGTTCCCTGATGTCTTCCCAATTAATCCCCCTGGTTTTTCTGCCTGTGAGAGTTGAGTAATTTGTTTCTGACCTTGAGCCGTGTACCCGTCCTATTGCTAAGGCACCGTACCCTTGGCCCCGCATGTGTTGCGAGAGTTGCGCACTCAGTTAGATGAGTGGTTGCAGTGTGGCTTTTTCCTGGCCTAGTTCCTTGCCCTGGAGTGCTCTCGTCTTGTTCGTAAAGAAGAAAGTTAGTTCGGTGAGATTGAGTGTCGATTATCGAGAACTGATCAAGGTGACCATCAAGAGCAGTTTTCCCCCCTGTGTTTCCAGGTTAGATTCTAATTTAACTCTTTGTTTTTAGCTTTTGCCGTAGTTTGCTTTCACTCGATTCGTCGCGTGTTCGCCCTTATAAGAGAGTTTAAGGTAAAGAATCGTTAGGCGTGCGTCCTTGGTGACCGCCATGTTCAAGTTTCAGTGCCGGTGTTTCAACCAAGTTTGTCCTATGTACGCCAGCCTGTTCGTATCTTGGAAAAGCAAGTGCGGGAGTTGCGGAGGAAGTCTATCCCTTTGGTGAATGAGTCCTACCCTCACCTTTTCGGCCAGTTTTCCCTGGTGAGTTTCGTCTCTTGTGCTTTCCGTTGTTTGGTTTTGTTGTTGTAAGTTTCGGGTCGAAACTTTTTTTTAGGAGGGGTGGCTGTAACGCCCCGGGTTTTTCTTATAATTATTTTAATAAAACAAATGGAATTAATTATAATTATTCTAAAGCGAAATATTAATTAAGGACATCGAGGCGAAAGGGCGTTACCGTTTCGGGAACGTCATCGTCGTCCGGCGAGTTAGTTCTAGGTGGAGTCAATTATACAGATATAAGTATGTATATATATATAGTTATATTCATGTATCTATATAGGGAGGTTTATGTGTAGGTGGATATATATATATATAAGTTATATATATAAGATATATATAAAAGTTATATATATATAAGATATATATAAAAGTTATATATAAAACTTATATAGAAAAGTTTTATTTTTATTTTATACTTATATGCTGCAGTTTATATTAAAGCCGGTAGTTTCTTTTTCCCCTCCCCCGATGACTCCATTCGAGAGAGAAAGTGAAAAGGGCGGAGTAGGGTTTCGTCGGATGAGTTTTCCGGGGGTGGAGGTGGTCGGAGCTCTCGCCGGTGCGGGAAATTGGTGAGCTCGTCGAGTCCTTCGTCGCCGTCGCCGGGGCAGCCTTTCGGTCGGCCTTCGTCGGTCTTGCCGCGATCCGGCGGGTCGTCAATCGGTTCAGGCAAGAAAACTCTTTTTCTTCCCCTCCATCTCTTTCTTCTTATTTAGCTGATCCTTGGCTCCGATTAAAGTTCTGTTCAGGAATTTCCTTTTTCTGGTTTGCACTAAAATCTGGGCTCTTTTCTTGGGGTGTAACCCGACTATTCTTGATTAGGTCTTGTGGCAAAGAGTTGGGTTCTTACTCTTGATTTATATGCTTGATTCTTAAGGAAAATCGGGAGTCATATTCTTTTTCGTTTTTGCTAAAAAAAACTGGATGCATGGACTTGGTTTGCTCTTCTAAAATCTGGACTCATACTTGATGTTTTCCGAACCTGGATTGAGTAGGCTATTTCTTGATCAAATTCGTGGGTAAGCTGGACTCTTGGCTAATCTTGATTCTCTTCTCTAAACTTGGATATTTGATTTAGATATTTGCTTATTAAACTTGGATTAAGTTTGTTAGTTCTTGATCAAATCCATGGCTAATCTTCCGTATTCCGTTAGCAATGGTCTTACAAAAAGGAATTTGGATTCTTTTAAGCATGACTTAATCGTTTGGTTCATTCATGTGGGGTAAGTTCTGCATAATTCATCATTAGGAGGCTCGGTTGGGCTTGTCTTGTTGTTGTTGCTAAAACCTATACTTGTCATTAGTAGGAATTTGTAGGGTGGTATGTACGTGCTCGGCTAGATTCTGCACTTGCCATTCTCTGCACTCGTCATTAGCTGGGAACCCGATTAGGTATACATTCAGTGGCTTGAAGATGGATAGTATGCTGAATCCTGGGTTTAAATAAATGGCCAATTCTGAACGGCTAAAATCTAGATAGCTCCGTTCTTGCATATTATGGCCTGGCTCAATTCTGAATAGTTTATTGCTGATTATATATATACTTGATAAAAAATATAGTCGGTTCTATGGCTAAGGTTCATGGAACCTTATTTGTTAATTCCTAACGGTATGAGAGACCAGATCCTAAATTCCCTGAGCTTGTATGTTTCTTCAGAACTCTAAACCTTCTTTATATATATATACATATATATGTATATATCTTTTGATTGTTTCTCCCCATTTTTTGCAAGTGAAGTTCTGTTTGTGGCCATCCCTGTTGTTCTGATAGATTCTTTCGGAAAAGTCACTTTGTTTATTCTCGGAAATCAAGTGTCTTCTTGTGCATTTTGATTCCTATTTATACCATAGACTTGTTTAGAAGTTCCGTCTGTGTAGTTCCTGAAATTTCTAGCCTTTTGTCCAGAATTTTTGTCCAAGACTCCCTGGTCTTTTGTGTAATCTGTCTTTTATTTCTGAGTATTTTAAACCATTTCAGACTCAGTCTTCCATGTAAATTTTTGTGCTAACTTTCTCAGTGAAGGGTAATGCTTCCTCCTCATTGTCTTAGCTATCTGATTGAATGTAAAGATTTTGTTTTAGTGGTTCTGGGCTGCAAATAGTGGTCTTTTTCCTTAATGACTTTGTTTCCTGAAGCTTAGTTATGCTATGCTCTCTTGTTGGTTGTGTCCTTCAAGTAGTAGTATTCCCCTTGGCTTGATTTTGCTGGGGGATTGAGAGTCCTTTATTTCAGTCCTTTCTTCTTCCTTGTCTGCCTAACCTGTTAATTTTATGTTAGAGGCTGTTGTGTTTCCCCTTTTGGGGTCTTATTGGTGTTCTGGGTTCTTGATTCCTGATGTCATCCCCTTGGAATTTGGATAGCTTCTATACCTGTTTAGTTATGCTACCAGGTAGTCTGATAAGACTTCCCTAGGTTTAGTAAAGTTTGCTCGCCCTAAGATCGTACAATTTCTTCTTCTTTTATGAAGTTTCCCGTCGACTTGATATAAGTCTTTCTCGTCGACTTTGATGTAAGTCTCTCTAGTCGATTTCTTCGCTTATTCTGAATTGTTTCCTCATAAATTTATATGTTCTTTTGTAGGGTGTTCCTGGGTATCTTAAGCGATGTTATCAAACCTTTTAAGTCCCTTTGGCTGAGACTTTTGATAAAGCTATGCTCTATTCTTGAAGTTGCCCTATTTTTGGTTAGTATTCATTGTGGTGTCTTGTCGTGCCTTATTCTTCGTACTGTTATGAGAAGTTCGTTGGGAGTCAAGTTTGGACTCACCAATGTTTTCAAATGGACCGATGAGTATTGTTCTGGTGTTTGGCCCTTGTGTTCAGTTTACCTTCGTCTTGTTCCGACACCAAGCATTGCATGGTGTCGTCTTTCAGAAATATTCGACCTTGTTGTAAGTTGAATGTTGATATATTGATTAATTGCTGAACATGGTGCTTACTGATCCTCTCGTCTTGAGTTGTGGTTACAACTACCTGAAATCCTTTTTTCCCGTCTGGCACTCCTCTGTTTGCTATGTTGGATTTATGAGCCAAGTATGTTATGTTGTCTAATTCTCCGAGATAGTTTTCGTGAGTGGTTCTTGATCTATATGATCTTCGTTGTCTAATATTATGAGTATTCTCTGGTGAACTGCACCGTGGTTTAGTTATATACTTATATATATTATTATGCACCCCTGCTTCTGTTGATATGTGTGAGTCTGTTGAGCGTGTGAGCTAAAAGTCACCGCCACAGTGCCTCTGTTGGGCTGTTGGATTGGGTGGGTTGGAGTCACCGCCGCAGCACTCCTGTGTTGTTTTTGGGCTGCGAGCGTTAGTGGAGATACCACCGTCGCAGTGCCTTCTTTTGGGGGACGCATTTCCCTCGAGCTGATCAGTCTCAAGTTCTTATAAACATATATGCTTATATATGTGTATTATGATATTATATGTATGACCATCACCTCTGAGCTGCAATGGCGGACACGTGGTGGGCTTTGATTGTTTTGGCTAATACCGTCTGGTGCAGGCTTTTCCTCTTACCGAGTGCACTCATTTGAGCTGGCTAGAGTTGTTGTAAGATTATTGATGTTTATCTGCTTAGTTTCCTTTCTGCACTCTTTTACTTCTGATGCTGCTAATATTGATTTTCTTGCACCCTTTTGGGCTGAGGCATTCTTTTCTTATGAATGTCTCAGGTTCAGGTCTTTAGCTGCCGCAGGAGTTAGAGTGGCGTCGTTCAGCTTTCCTGTCGAGGCCCTGCCTCTCTTTTAGGTAAGGGGAAAATCTTTAGTTATTTCTTTTCCTTCTTTTCTATGGGTTCGTGTAAGTTGTTGACGCCCATAGCTCTAGATTTCTTGTGCTAGTTTACTTGCTAGTTGATTTGCTGTTACTTTCAGGTTGTTTACCTACTTGCTCTCTGGGAAGCTTTATGCTAGGATGCATTAGTTACTTTATTAGTATAAAAAAAATGCCATTCTTGCATATCATGATTTTAAATAAATGCCACATACTTTGGAGATCGTAGAAAAATCTTTCCCTACTGTACTAAACATAGATATATGCATATCATTTCTGGGATGTTGACCTTCATGCACATGTAGGCTAAAATGAACATATTTTCCGCTGCGTATTTATAGTTTTCCACTGGTGGACTAGATGATCCACCGGACCGAGGGACACGGTCTTAAGCAAAAATGTAAAATTCTCTTTTTTAATCCAAGTACTTATATGTCTTTTATAAAATAATCGTAAGGAGTGTTTGCCTGAGCATCGGTAGTTGTCCCCTGCTTGACGTGGCATCATAGCGCGTATTTTCCCCTCGCTCTGATAATATTTATTAAATTCGTGGGAAAATGCGGGTTGTGACAGCTGGCCATGTCCAATGACATGTCCAATAAATGATACCTCCTCCGTGCCAAACGTACACTTCGACTTCTTCACATATAACTCATTCTCCCGCAAGACTTTAAAGATAGTGCAAAGATGATCTACATGTTCCTCCATAGAATTGATGTAGATCACGATGTCATCGAGATAAACCACCACGAATCGATCCAGGTAAGGATGAAATATCTTGTTCATCAAAGTGCAAAATGTGGCTGGTGCATTAGTCAAGCCAAATGGCATGACCAACCGCTCGTAATACCCATAACGAGTGATGCATGTCATATTCCGCTCATCTCCTTCAGCAATGCGGACTTTGTAACATCCCTTCTACAAGTCCATCTTTGTGTAGACTTTGGCTTTCCCCATCCTATCAAACAAGTCAGCGATCAATGGAATTGGATACTTATTCTTGATCGTTACCTTGTTGAGTGCACGATAGTCCACACACATCCGCAAAGATCTGTCTTTCTTCTTCTGAAAGAGCAATAATGCACCATATGGTGCTTTCGATGGACGAATCCTCCCCGTGTCAAGTAGCTCTTTTAGCTGCTTGCAGAGTTCCTGCAATTCGAGTGAGTCATGCGATCTGCCGCCATCGCAGGTGGTTTCTCCCCTTGTTCCAGCTCAATCTCATGGTCCACCTCCCTCCAAGGTGGTAGCCTGTTCGGAAGCTTGGTTGGCATAACGTCTTGATTCTCCTCCAAGAATTGCTCAATGAAAAGATGTACCTCCTCATCCTTTGCCGCAACTTCTTCCTTCAAGGTGGCTAAGTAAGTCACCACTCCCTTCTTGACACCTTTGGGTATTTGCATAGCCGATAGCTTCTTTCCCTTCGTTGGTGGCCCTTCCACCGTTGGGATCATGCATGGAGACCCGTTCTCAATAATGCACATGGGTCTACAAAAAGGCATCGTAATAGCTCTAACCTTTTCAAAGAAGTCCATGCCAAACACAACTTGAAAGTCGTCCATCGGCGCAAAAGAGAAGTATACTTGGCCCTTCTAAGTTCCCAACTGCAGCTCCACTCCGTGTGAAACTCCTTGCAGCGGTCTTGCCTTCCCATTCACCATCTTCAACCAACCTTCACCCTTAGAGACATTTAGACCAAGACTCTTAGCCTCTTGCTCGGTCATAAAGTTGTGTGTTGCTCCAATTTCAAGTAAGGGCTTGGTGGTCTTCCTGTTTGTGTTTGCCTCCACAAACATCAATCATTTTGTTGTTGCGGCTGGAGAGGGTTTAACATTCAACGTAGTAAGTAACTGTAATTAGCCCATATGAGTTGAGGTACCTTCTCCTTGAGTCACCGCGTCGTTGCCTTCCATAATTACTGAAAGCATTCCCATCGTAGGGCAACTGCTCATCACATGTGGTCCTTTGCATAAGAAGCATCCTCCTTTTGGAATGAAGGCCTTCTTCTTCTCCTCGTACTCCTTCTGGGAGTCATGCAGCTGGAAGTTGGTCTTCTTGAAGTCATGCTTCTCTCCCCCACCTTTCCCTTGATCACCCTTATCCTTCTTTGGCTTAGCTGCATCTGGGTGTCATTGAAATTTGACAAGGGATTCAGTTGTGGCAATAGCTTCGTCCAAGGTCTTGACATCTCGACGTTGGAGTTCTTGCTTTGCCCAATGTTGAAGACCATCTACGAAGAAGAATAGCAAATCTTCATCCGACATGTTAGGGATGTGTAACATCAAGTTGGTGAAGTCTTTGACGTACTACACGATGCTTCCCTTATGCTTCAACTCTCTAAGCTTCTTCTTTGCATCATAAACAACATTTTCTGGATAGAAATGTCATTTGAGTTCACGCCTGAACTCCTCCCAAGTATCAATATGATACAAGCCTTTCTCGATGTCGGCATGCTTCCTTCGCCACCAAAGAGAAGCAACATCCAATAAGTAATAAGAGGCTTGTCGTACCTTAGCGGCTTCGTTGACGAGGTTACACACCTCGAAGAACTGCTCCGTTCGCCAAATGAAGTTTTCTACTTCTTTCGTGTCCCGCTTGCCCACAAATGGCTTGGGCTTTGGAACCTTGATCCTTGGATTGCCCATTGCTATGTTGCTTCCAACATTAGTCACGGCTCGGCGACAAATGGTGATTTCCTCTTTCATGTCCTCAAAGCTGATCTGCATCGCTTGAATGGTATCTTCCAACCTAACAAGGCATTCCTCCAACACCGGGAGAGCCTCAAGACAAGTCTGGGTAGACTCCTTGATGGACTCAAATTCTTCTAGAACATTGGCCTCAAGATTTTCGAAGTTACCTTCCACCTTCTCAACTCGGTCAGCCAGCATCATGATGGCCTGATCCAAATGAGTTCCTTCCAGTGCCCTGCTATGATCCATCTTCTTCCTGCTTTGTTGATATACGACCTCCCTGTCGCGCTCCTCAGAAAAGCTTGAGTTATTTGCCTCATTCTCCATAGCAGCACTACATGAACCAAACCAACCTGGCTCTGATACCAACTGTCACGGACTAGCCCCCTTGACTATATCGCGCATGGCCTTAGCTCCTCTTGCCACCCCTCATAGCTAGCTATGTTAGCCTCACTCTAAGAAAACTGTGGTGGAAATGGGAATGAGAACAAGAACACAAAAGCATAAGTGCATAAGAGAAGAAGTAAGCAAGAGAACTTGAATGCTTTATCCACACTTGGATGATTACAAATGAGGGGGCCTTCCCCTTTTATAGGCCCCAAAGAGGTTTCCCTCTAAATCAAATATTATTCAAGATTCCTACCATTTTAGAGTATTCTATACAATTCTAGTATATACAAGAGTCATGTACTATCTAGAATATTCCGCCGTCTTCTTATGTAAATGATTTTGGATTCCTCTGGAATCTTCCCTTCTATAACCTCAAAAATGAGGAGATCGTAACACTGAGATAGGATTCAAGATTGAATCTAAGATGTACGAGTTGTATACTCTGAGTTGTAGGATCCTATATTTGGGATCTTAGGTAGGGTCTTGTGTGACCTGAGGTAGGGTTCTGGATTGAACCTGAGGTAGGATTCCAATTGTGAATATGAGTGTAGGATCCTAAGCTAAGGGATCTGAGGTAAGGGATCAGCTAGTATCCATAAGGTAGGAGTTTGACCCCGAGTTGTAAGATCTGTGGGTCAGAGGTGTTTTGGTTGAAGTGACTGGGGCTAGCACACTGCTATATAGGAAATGGGGGAAAGTGGACTACCCAACTTGGGGAACAACTATAGCTTTGTGTGTTTGTGGTGATTTCTGTGTTTGTCTTCTTAATACTCTTATTATTCCGCAATTAGTTTAATAAAGGAAGACATCCTATTCACGCCTTTTAGGTGAAGTTAGACATCCCTTAACTTATAGCTAGGATGTGGAGAATGAGAAGCAGTAGTCCGACACAACTCTGGTGTGCATCATCCGCCTGCAAAAGGACCAATGTCTTCTTCTGGCGTGAACTCCAAACCACGCTGGTGATCATGTAGTTCTAGGAGCCAAGACCTTATCTTCTAATATGCATTTTCTTGAATACCTTGTAGGACTTCGCGCTCTCCTTCATCCACAAAAATTTAACCATCAGTAAATTCCCACGAATGTGTCGTATTGTTGTATAACTTCAGTATTTTTTTAGAGGGTGCAAATATCCAAAATTTTGGCCCTCATTTGTTTTTTTGCGGGTGCAAATATAGAGGGATAATTTGCTTATATAAATGCATTAATTATTGGGTGATGTTATTAGCAAATCGTGTTTCATTTTTAGCAAATAAAAAATACCCAAAAAAATCATTATTTTTCAAATCTCTATAATCTATATTAGCTAATCAAAAATTGTGTTTCACATTTCAAGTCCTAACCGACGGCGAGAGGCTTTTCAGGGTAAGTGAATGGTCGTGCTTGGGATCGTGACAGTCGTCTCCATCCTCTTTTCAGGGTAAGTGCTTGGGACTTATTTTCACCGGTCAAGCGGTCACGATCGCATGAACCGGACCTTAATCAAGGTCCGGTTCATGCGGTCGTGACCGCTTGACCGGTGAAAATAAGTCCCCCCAAACGGAGCCTAAGTCTAAAATCATTATTTGGAAATACTCGATGAAATTCACAAAAGATAAGAAAAGAGGATGTCATTTGAACAACTAGAATAATACTCACTTTTCTTCTGTCTTTTGTCTCCTTCATTCTTCGTAGCGTCAATCTTATACCCCTTTCATCGCCAAATTGACATTTTTTTGAAGAATTAAGAAAATTGACAAATTCTCAAACCACTACAGTATCTCGCCATACATACCAATACCAAATGCACCATGGTTGTACATGCAAAAAAAATAGAGTAGGTTGTACCGATCATCCAAACTATGGATATGAAAATAAGTTTTTAGGACAAATGTGTGTCTTAAAAAGTTTGGTGAAGAGGACTAGACCTTTCGTCCTTTTATGTCAACAATAAAAAAATTGTTTAGTAACCCTCAATTCCCACCACCACCACCACTCCAAAACTTATATTCTAGACCTTTTTTGAGAATGCAGCAACCCCCGATTCCCCACCGCTCCACTGCAAATTTCAAACAAAATATTCTTAATTAGTTGTTTCAAGACCCATGGATGCATGTGATAATCTTTTATTGAACCATATTAGTTATACTATTAGTGATAAAAATACAATTGGTTTTCTATTATTGTTATCAGGCAATTATATGTAGTGAGATAATATGTGTTACAAAACTAATACCGTAAGGAGATGATTGCATGATCTGTAGCAATCTATGATATTGAAACTTTTTGTATTGTTCAGGAAAACATGAGAAAGTTCTAAATCTTATTTGGATATGTATTAACTGTTGGAACATGGTTTTACACATCCCTTTGATTTGAGAATAACAAATCCTACTTGTATTTGATCTAGTTTGCCATTGTATTTTTAGTATGCATGATTGAACAAAGATGATTCTAGGGTGCTGTTTGTTGGTCTAGACTAGCTTAAGTGCTGAAAAGAAAGCATATGGTCTAACGCCAGGCGTTAGAGCCAACGTCGGCGTTGACCCTTGATCTAACCAGCATGAAAATGGTATGGAGGGAAGCTGCCATGATTGAAGCTATATTTTGGGAATGATTTGACCTCACACTAACGTTAGCCTTAACGCCTACATTAGGGTTGCCTAAAATAGATGTTTCCAATGATGCAATATCTCCTTCCCTGGTTGTGGTTCCAATCCATCAAATTATTTCTATACAGAGTCAATGCCAGACGTTATCCCTAATACCGTTGTTAGCTTTATCTCCTGTAAATAGGTGGCATTCATTCCATTCAGGCTTTACACAACTCAATGAGCCATATTCCAGCACTCTGAATTCTCTAGGGCCGTATTTCCATACCATAAAGAATCTCCCATTCAATTTCAAGAGATGGAATCAAAGGAGGCTTGGATCAACGCTAACACAATGTGAATAATGCACGCTTCGAATTCAACGATCTTCAGTGATTCTTCATCGTCTCCTTCAGATTTCCTCATAGGGAGTTTTTAATTTGTCTTTCATACTTTGTAGTAATTTTATCTTTGTGATTGGTTCGTAAATTTGTCGTGGTCGTTAGCGACTAGGTCCGTGTGCAGCTTAGGGGGAATTCGCCACATGGTGCCTAGGTCTAGGACTTAGATCTATGGGGTGCTTGAGGCCTTTTTGTGGATAAAGAGGCTAGAGTGTCTTGAGGTCGTATCTGGGGAAAGATTGTTTAAAGTCAACCAGTTTTTAGGGAGAAGAGTCAATATAGAAAACAAAAAGATTTTTTATACTATTCTTCTTGATTTCTAGCGTGATAGAAATACAATTTTGTAATTAATTTTATAATTGCTAATCATGTCTTTTCTTGCTCAATAAAATTGATTTGATTTTTAATTTCTAGAACTTTACATTTGTTTCAATCTATCTCTAATAAAATATCAAATGTTTTCATTAAATCCTAATTTTTTTAAAACCCTTATTCACCCCTCCCTCCCCCCCCCCTCTAAGGGTGCCTCAAGATCCAACAAGTGGTATCAGAGGGAGGTTATTCCAAAATGGTTTCACCACCAGGAATAATGATGCATCTTGATCATGATCTCGCCTCTACTAGTGGGGAGAAACTTTATATAAATGAAAAATCACTAGCACCACCTTTATTTGAAGCGAAAAATTATAAATGGTAGAAAATTCTAATGGAAAAATTTCTTAAGTATTTAGATATCGAAGTTTGAAATATCACAATAATCAAACCACCGGATAATCTAAATAAAAAAGGAATGTCATTTGAATGCAAAGGCTATGAATAGTTTATTTTGCGCAATGTCACAAGATATTTTCATATTGTTTTATTGTTTTTCTACTGCATACAAAATTTGGAAATTTCTTGAAGAGATTAATAGTCTTCCACATGTAGGTTTGGAGAAAGCGCAAGATTTGGAGAATATGCAAGCATGCATATGTATTGAAGAAGGCTCCTCCTTTGATGAATCCGTGAAGTGCACATCAAGCCGAAGGGAAGATGGTGTTGGATCGGTAGGCGCCCTTAGAGGGGGGTGAATAAGGGTTTTAAAAACTTATAATATATTTTGAATAACTTTGAAAAAGCTTTGATTATTAAACTAGAGAAGATCAAGACAAATCAAGTGAAGTAAAAGTAAAGACATGATTTTATTAACTTGAGAAGCATCATTACAAAACCTGATCTCTTATCGAAGCTAGAAATCAAAGCTAATAGAAAAACTCTTTTTGTTTTCTATACCGACTCGTATCCCCACGAACCGGTTGGCTTTAGCCGATCCTTCCCCGGATACGGCCTCAAGCCGCTCTAGCCAACCCTTCCCTGGATATGGCCTCGATCACCCCCTAGACCTACACTCGAGACCTAGTTGCCAACACGAGGCAAATTTCTGTCCTAAGTCCTACCCAGACCTAGTTGCCAACACGAGGCGAACTCACTAAACGATTACAGAAAAGATATGAAATGAAAAGACAATAATATAAAACTCCCTCTATGTGGATCTCTTGGAGAAGTAGATGAAGACGCAGAGTATGATCGTAGCCGATGTGGTCTTTCGTCACGATGATGAAGCGTGTTGAAATCTTCTCCACGGATCTCCTTTAGTCTTTATGAATTTGTGGGAGTATCTCTCTGAAACTTCCTCCCTATATTGTGGCACGAAGCTCTGGAATTCTGGATCTCTAGAGGCTTTTGAAGTCGGAGCCAAGATGTCCTATTTATAGACTTAGCGCTAGCGCCTGCGCTAGTGGTACCGCCGACGCTATCCCATATTAGGACACATTCTGTGCGGCAGAATCTTCAATCCGAGGAAACAATTTTCCCTTGCCAACTGTGCTCCTCGCTATCGCCGGCGCTATCGGATATCGCCTGGCGCTATCTCCTTCTATATGTTCTCCCGGCATCTACACTTAAGTAAATATTTCATCGATCAGAATTTCGTCGAACGCAGCTAAGATTTCGTCGAGCGAAGTTTAGTCGAACGACGTGATGAGAATTTCGTCGAGCGCCGCATTCAGTTCGTCGAACAAATTTTCGTCGAACGCCGTTATGAGCATTTCATCGAGCGCCGCTGACAGTTCGTCGAACGACAGCTAGCGCCTGCGCTAGTACTACCGCCAACGCTAGTAGATGTTTTGGATTTGTTGGCTCAACTTTGGGAGCAACCTTCTTATGTAATCCTTGAGTCATGTGGACTTTGTTATCCTACACACTTGAACACACAAGATCAAATACACATAGGATTTGTTATTCTCAAACCTAGGAGATGCGGAAGACCATGTTCCAACAAACTCTCCCTTTTGATAATAACAAATCCATTAATGATAAATCAGAGCATTAATATATAAGCATGAAGAAACATAGTTGTGTGTGTGTGAAAGTGATGACTTAGGATAATTTATGATTTTAGCATTTAGAATTGCTCCCCCTAAGTGAATGCTCCCCTAATATGTAAGCTATCATCTTAATTAAGCATGTTAGTTTTATATTTTGATAGCAGATTATATTTATCATGTTAGTTCTCCCCCTTTTGTTATTAGCAAAAGCGGGTAAGGAGACCACTTATAAGGTGATAATAAGATAAAGGCATGACCGAGCTTGTAGAGAAGGAAATAATAAGGAGTTTTATAATTCTTTTCATTGAAATAGATCAGAGTTTGAGTATCACACTATTTTCATAAATCAGAGTTTGTTGCATAAACAAATACAAGGTAAATGTAAAGTTGCGGAAGACTTAGAAAAAAAAGGCAAACATCTTTTGGAAGACATGATAATTAAAAAAATAGGAGTTTAATTTTAGAAAGAAGATGTTTTGTAACTCATTGTTCAAGTACAATCTTTAAATTCAATAATAAAGTAACCAAGCATGAGATCATGTTATCAAAAAGAGATTACTACAATGTTATGTTAATTCACAATTTCAAAACATACCAAACATTGTAGAAAGCATGCTAGGTTATCTAGTCCATTTCATAAATAAAGAGTAGTATAGAATTTGCATTAGGATCCAATACTCATGAGAAGAAGTGTTATGGAAGATAATGATGTGCACATATGTGTATTTTGAATAGAGTAAACAAATGCTTTAATCAAAAATACAAGATATATGTAAAGTAAGAGCACAATAAAACACAAATTATTTTACTTCCACGCACTTCAATGCACAAAAAAAATGTACAACTACCGAGGTGCTTTGCACACACTATGCTCATTAAGACTTATCAGGGTGCAAAGTAGTGCTTGGGGGATCACATAATTTTATTCTTCAACATTGATTTTTTTTGTGATCCGGTGTACTTAAGAATAAGTGGTTTTTATTTTGAAAGAAAGTTATGGTTTGCACAAGATACTTTACTATTCTTTCCTAGGTGCTCAACCCCACAACGCTTATTAAGACTTATCAGGAGGTTCAAGTAGTGCTTGGTGGAGTTATCTTTGTCACTTTATTTTATGATTTTTGTTTTGTAAAAAGTTCTCCGAATACACTTGTTTTGCAAACCAATATAATTTATGAAAAAGATAACCACTTTTCTTAACTTTTAAAAGTGCAAATAAAGGAGTGTAGGTAAGGTACTTGAGCAATTTTAATTTATTGTACTAATACATAACATACACAAGCATTCTTAGATTAAACGCATATGTAGACAATGCCAAAAAGTGAGTGAATAAAAATCATTATCAAACATAAAACATTTACTCATACTTAGAGGCATGCTAAGCTTAGTTCTACACAATTTTTACAATATAATTGATGCACATATTAATAGATATATCAAAGCATGATGAAAACAATGTTCAAAGTGGTTTGAAAAGATAAATTGCAACATTATAGAAGTTCTAAATAGTAGATTATGTCATGCTTGATTATCACACTAAATTTCATACAGTTTTTTTTGTTGGTTTTTGCATTTTATGTTTTTGTATTTGATTTTAGTATTTAGAAATAGAATTTGAACAAAAAAATATCTTTTTTGTAATTTTGGCTTTTGTATTTTTGTATTTGATTTTTGCATAAGACAAAAGAGACTTTAAACAAAAAGGCAAAACATATTTTTTGTAATTTGTCTTTTGTATTTGATTTTTCAAAAATTAAATAAAAGCAAAAAAGCAGAATTGAATAGTACACATAGATTAATTTATTTTTATGGATATTTCAAAATTTTAAAAATACAGAAAAACACATAGGTGCACTAGCGCCAGCGTTAGTGCTAGCGCGGGAAACAATACCCGATTTTTGATGATTTTGAAATTTTTAATTATTGATCTTGATTAAGTGTCATAATAGTAGTTTCATGCTGAAATTTCAGATTTTTAGGAAATGTCTAGATAGTGCAAATTTCATGAAACATTAGCGATTTTGTATATGACTTTACCAACTAAACTTTGCATGAGATGACATGAATGAACAAATCAAATATGCATGATTTTAGTGATTAACCATAATGTTCATGCACAGGAATACCATGGATAAGCCCTAGATGAGAATACCCAGCCTGTATGTTTTGGTAAACATATAAAGCCTAACATAGACACAAATATCTTTTAGGCGACAATGTTAGTATGATAAGTTTGAGATTAATGTTATACCAAGGTTTGATAGTGTTTCAACTTATAGACCTAAAATGGAGTGACGATTCTATTTGATTTGATATCAAGATGATTCAAAGGTCTAAACTAGAAATAAATCACAATACACACCAACCATTATAATATCAATTGTCATCAGTTAATATATCAATTATAATTCACATAAATGCGAGAAATAATTTTTTTTAGAAGACTTTTGATATGACTTATGATGTTAGAGAATTTTAGCAAAGGTCGTCAATAGATCATAGTGGTGTTTGTGAATTCAATATTCATTATGAAGATAAATTCTTTCAATACATTTTAGTGATTTTCCTTTAATTAAGAATTTTGAATATATATTTGTGATTTTTGATAGGTGAACAATAGTGATGGTTTAGATCATGTTTGACATCAAGGAGTGAACACAAAATAATTTTTTGTTGTGAACAGTGACAACCATATTGAAAGTTGAGCTTTTATTTAGATCTTGAATTTTCTTTTAGATCAAGTTATTTCACTAAACCACTTGTTGGTGAAGGCTAAGAATCTTAATAGCCTAATAACCGGATTTAATTTGAAATATCTTATAGCAAATTTAGAGTTTGATTCATATGGATAATATAAGATATTTAGAAGTAATAAGAATAAAGGATAGGTTGTCAAAGTAAAATATGATTTTGAATTTTGATCAATTTGATTCTATAAACATATTAAGCTTTTAAGAGATAAAATCATACTTTTAATACTCTATAGGATGACCATGACATGATAGTTCAAAAGAAATAGGAAAACAAGAAAAATTAAAAGACATGAAAGAATATCATGAAGTAGAACTTTGTATATTTCATTTTGAAAGGATTCTACTTCATGCAATTGATGATACCTAATGAATAAGAGTTTTAGGTATCCAAAGGGGACCATGTGGGATGGTTCCTTTGGGTACCCAAATATAGCGAGATGGCTTTTGGGGAGACAAGTACGAATGGACCCTTTCAAGTGGAGTTAATGTTTCATCTTTAATTTTGGGTCTCCACTCATACTTAGGTTTAATATTATAATTTTGCATTAAATTTCCATATTCATTAAACTTAGACTTAAAATAATGATGACATTTGAAATCATTTTTCATAGGAAATTTTTGCATATTTGATTTTACTTTAGGAGTTACATAATTTTGTAAATAATGGTGATTTTGGTTTAGATTAACAAATCCTTTATGTTCCCTACTCCCATTATTATACTTAGTTAAGATGTTCATATTCATATTCAACTTGTTTTTAGATATAGTTTGATATTGTGAATTTGTATTTACAATTTTCATTAGAAAGTTGATTTTTGATTTTAATTCATCATTTTTAATCTTTAAATTATGTCTAGCTTTATTATAAGCGATTGTACCATTTTTAAGAGTTGAAATAATTGAATCTATATGATCTTGATAATTGTTTCTATATTCATCAAATGTTTCATCCATCTCTTTAATTTCAATTTTATATTCTTTACACTTAGCACAATCATTTTCCAAAGATGAATTTTCTAAACATAATTTTTTATTTTGTTCTTTTATAAAAAGAAGTTCCTTTTCAAGTTCCTTGCATTTTTTTCTTTTAAGTCATCAAATTCCATACAAGGTGTAGTGTTTTCAACTAAGGAACCATGGATAGAACTAGATAAATTTGAATTTGATTGTTCATTAATTTTTGCCTTTAAATTTTTATTTTCTAATCGCAATTTGCAATTTGCATTTTTTAATTTCTTAAGTTTGCGCTTTGTAATTTGTAGCAATTGTAAAGTAGAAATAAAAGTACAAAAGATGGGATTTGATTTCCTTACATTGCTTTCGGGAGAGGCATGATTTAAACATATGGTTTCTTTTAAATCTTTTTGGCACTCCTCTTCCGAAGACAGTACTTCTTCTTTTCCATTTGATGTGCACTTCATGGATCCGTCATGTGTGGAGCTTTCTTGAATACCTGTGCAGGCTTGCATATTCTCCAGTTCTTGTAATTGTTCCATACCTACAGAAGGAGAATCATAAGTTATTTCAAGAAAATTCCACATCTCATATGCAGTAGGAAAACTATAAATGAGTTTGGAAATATTATGATCTAACGCACAAAATAGACTATTCATAGATTTTGCATTTAAAATTATTTCGTTCTTATTTAATACGCTAGGTGGTTTTTTGATAGTAATATTCCAAACTTTTTCATCTAAATGTTTAAGAAAATTTTCCATTACTATTTTCCATCCTTTATAATTTCTTCCTTCAAATAACGGTGGTTTAAGAGATTTTTCTTCTTCATAAAAATTTACCCCACTAGTAGAAGCGAGATCATGAGACGACATTATTCCCGGTTGTTAAGCCGATTTGGAATAACCTGACTCTGATACCACTTGTTGGATCGGTAGGCGCCCTTAGAGGGGGGGGGGGGTGAATAAGGGTTTTAAAAACTTATAATATATTTTGAATAACTTTGAAAAAGCTTTGATTATTAAACTAGAGAAGATCAAGACAAATCAAGTGAAGTAAAAGTAAAGACATGATTTTATTAACTTGAGAAGCATGATTACAAAACTTGATCTCCTATCGAAGCTAGAAATCAAAGCTAATAGAAAGACTCTTTTTGTTTTCTATACCGACTCGTATCCCCACAAACCGGTTAGCTTTAGCCGATCCTTCCCCGGATACGGCCTCAAGCTGCTCTAGCCAACCCTTCCCTGGATATGGCCTCGAGCACCCCCTAGACCTACACCTGAGACCTAGTCGCCAACACGAGGCAAATTTCTGCCCTAAGTCCAACCCAGACCTAGTTTCCAACACGAGGCGAATTCACTAATCGATTACAGAAAAGATATGAAATGAAAAGACAATAATATAGAACTCCCTCTTTGTGGATCTCTTGGAGAAGTAGACGAAGACGCAAAGTATGATCGTAGTCGATGCGGTCTTTCATCACGATGATGATGCGTGTTGAAATCTTCTCCACGGATCTCCTTTAGTCTTTAAGGATTTGTGGGAGTATCTCTCTGAAACTTCCTCTCTATGCTGTGGCACGAAGCTCTGAAATTCTGGATCTATAGAGGCTTTTAAAGTCGGAGCCAAGATGTCCTATTTATATACTTAGCGCTAGCGCCTGCGCTAGTGGTACCGCCGGTGCTATCCCATATTAGGACACATTCTACGCGGCAGAATCTTCAATCCGAGGAAACAATTTTCCCTTGCCAACTGTGCTCCTCGCTATCGTCGGCGCTATCGGATATCGCCTGGCGCTATCTCCTTTTATAAGTTCTCCCGACATCTGCGCTTAAGTAAATATTTCATCGATCAGAATTTTGTCGAACGCAGCTAAGATTTCGTCGAGCGAAGTTTCATCGAACGTCGTGATGAGAATTTCGTCGAGCGCCGCATTCAGTTCATCGAAAGAATTTTCGTCGAATGCTGTTATGAGAATTTCGTCGAGCGCCGCATATAGTTCGTCGAACGACAGCTAGCGCCTGCGCTAGTACTACCGCCAGCGCTAGCAGATGTTTTGGATTTGTTGGCTCAACTTTGGGGGCAACCTTCTTATGTAATCCTTGAGTCATGTGGACTTTGTTATCATGCACACTTGAACACACAAGATCAAATACACATAGGATTTGTTATTCTCAAACCTAGGAGATGCGGAAGACCATGTTCCAACAGATGGCAACTCATCAATTGAAAAGAAATTCCAAGAAGAAGAAGATTATTGGATCTGTAGGCGCCCTTAGAGGGGGGTGAATAAGGGTTTTAAAACTTTTATACTAAATTAAGTTTATTTAAATGATTTGACAGCATTTTCAAGAATATCTCAGTTTAAATATTGTAGTAGGCTTTTCATGAAAGTGG
The DNA here is from genome assembly GCA_033032865.1 of Dactylorhiza incarnata. NCBI lineage: Eukaryota > Viridiplantae > Streptophyta > Magnoliopsida > Asparagales > Orchidaceae > Dactylorhiza > Dactylorhiza incarnata. The sequence continues at coordinate 7,306,163 of JAWHQI010000009.1, read as the reverse complement.
GTTGTATGTGTCACGACAGAAGAGAACTCTATAACTACCGCCTGCTGTAGCGTTACCGTGCGGCGTTGACAGAGAACCCTTTTTTGTATAGATTTCAATGATCACAAATTGCAAGACAATATTAAAGAAATACAGATAATATTAATGCTTTAAAGAACATTACAAAAACTTATCCCAATGACGCCTGAGATAGAGGCGAATGCGTAAAAACATTTTTGCTTTTCTATACCGACCCTTCTCCCAAGGACCTGTTGGCTCTAGCTTATCTCTCCCCAGATAAGGCCTCGAGATGCCCCCTAGATCTAACCCTAGACCTAGTCGCCATACCCACGAGGCGAATTCTGTTGGATCGGTAGGCGCCCTTAGAGGGGGGGGGGGGTGAATAAGGGTTTTAAAACTTATGTTATATTTTGAAATATTTGCTTATGATAAGAGATCAAAATAGTGATTTTAAATAAATATCTAAATTTTTTTATAATGAATGAGAGGATAGTAAACAATTTAAAGAAATGAAGATCAAATCAATTTCATTACACAAAGAGAGACATGATTATTATTAATAAAATTGATTACAAAATTCGATTTCAATTACGCTACAAATCAAGGCAAAATATGAAAGACTCTTTTTGTTTTCTATACCGACTTGGATCCCCACGAACCGGTTGGCTTTAGCCGATCCTTCCCCGAATACTGCCTCAAGCCGCTCTAGCCAATCCTTCCCTGGATATGGACTCGAGCACCCCCTAGATCTACACCCTAGACCTAGTCGCCAACACGAGGCAAATTTCTGCCCTAAGTCCTACCTAGACCTAGTCGCCAACACGAGGCGAGTTCACTAAACGATTATAAGAAAAGATGTGAAATAAATAAACATATAAGAACTCCATATATGGATCTCTTGGAGAGGTAGACGAAGACCCACAGAGTATGATCGTAGTCGATGCGGTCTTTCGTCATGATGATGAAGCGTGTTGAAATCTTCTCCAATGATCTCCTTAAGCCTTCATGGATTTGTGGGAGTATCTATCTGAACCTTCCCCTATATGATGTGGCACGAAGCTCCGGAATTTAGGAGTCTAAGAGGATGATGAAGACTGATCCAAGGGGTCCTTTTTATAGCCTCAGCGCTAGCGCCTGCGCTAGAGCTACCGCTGGTGCTATCCCGGATTAGGCATTAAGCTGCGCAGGGGAATCTTCAATCCGAGGAAATATTTCTCTCTTGCCTTCTGTGCTCCGCGCTACTGCCTGCGCTATCCGCTACCGCCAGGCGCTAGATCCTTCTATATGTGCTCTGGAATTGCGCTAAACATCGCTAGCGCCGGGCGCTAGGTGCTACCACCGGCGCTAGTGGGCATGTTGGATTTGTTGGCTCAAATTTGGGGGCAACCTTCTTATGTAATCCTTGAGTCATATGAACTTTGATTCCTGCACACTTAAACACACAAGATCAAATACACATAGGATTTGTTATTCTCAAACCTAGGAGATGTGGAAGACCATGTTCCAACAAACTCCCCCTTTTGATAATAACAAATCCATTAATAATAAATCAGAGCATTAGTATATAAGCATGATTAAACCTACTTGTGTATGTGTGAGAGTGATGACTTAGGATAAATATTGATTATAGAATTGCTCCCCCTAAATACATGCTCCCCCTAAGTGAATGCTCCCCTAATATGTAAGCTATAATCTTAAATAATCATGTTAGTTTTCCATTTTGATAGCAATTTATATTTATCATGTTAGTTCTCCCCCTTTTGTTATTAGCAAACGTGGGTAAGGAAGCAAAACACATAAATTTTTGATAATAAGATAAAGGCATGATCGAGCTTTGAGAGAGAAGGAAATGATAAGGATTTTTAGAATAATTTTTATAGAAATAGATCAGAGTTCTTAGCTTAAAGATAAACAGTATAACATTTGCCAAGTAATCAATATTATCATGTTAGTTTTCCCTTTTATATAAGAGTTTAAAGCATAAAAAGGTAATGATTTCCAAGTAACCAATCTACCCAGACAATATGTCTACACCCTAGACTCGTACTAAGTGACGGATGGTCATGAAGAGCTGCATACATGTCGTAGGTTGGGGTGTTAGTCTCATATGCAAACACTAGAAAATACTCAACCTAGCACTCTTTCCCCCAAGTGCCTCGTAAGGCCCCACTAGAACCCTCCCCGGTTAAGGGCAAGACATGACTTAGAGATTAGATTATCTAATGTCTACAACCCTACGCCCCGCTATGGTGAGATATGTAACCATGGGATAATAATAATTGGAAAAATTTAGCGTTTGAATCTGATGATGAGTTCATAGCCTATGGGTGTATATTTTTATTTGAATTTTTAAAGAAAAGGTCACACAGCTAATTTGAAATCAATTTATGAATCAGAGTTTTAGCATTACAATGTTTTCATGTTTAGAGCAACCAAAATAAAGTTTACCAAGCAAGTCTGTCACTTGTTGAAAGAAAGGAATTTTAAGATTCAAGTGACGATGCACACACAAGAAAAGACTTTAAATAAGCATGAAAGCACAAGGTAAAAACAATTATATGGTTATGATGCAGAAGACTTATAGAAATACAAGAAAACATCTTCTTATAAACATGACGATTCAAAAGAAGATATATGAGTTAAATTCCAAAAATGAAGATGTTTTGTAAATCAATTTGCATTTAAAATCTTTAAGTTTGACAATAAAGTAACCAAGCATGAAATAATGTTTTCAAAAAGAGATTACTACAATTTTATATTAATTCACAAATTCAAAACATACGAAACATTGTAGAGAGCATGCTAGGTTATCTAGTGCATTTATATATATAAAGAGAGTATAGAATTTTAGCATTAGGATCCAATACTCATGAGAAGAAGTGTTATGGAAGATAATGATGTACACATAAGTGTATTTTGAAAAGAGTAAACAAATGATTTAATCAAAAATACAAGACATATGTAGAGTAAAGTGCATAATAAAACACAAATAATTTTACTTCCACACACTTCAATGCATAAAAAATTGTATAACAACCAAGGTACTTTGCACACACAATGCTCATTAAGACTTATCAGGGTGCAAAGTAATGCTTGGGGGATCACACACTTTATTTCCTCAATATATATATTTTTTGTGATCCGGTGTACTTAAGAATAAGTGGTGTAAAAATGAAGGTTTGCACAAGACACTTTACTATTCTTTCCAACGTGCTCAACCTCACAATGCTTATTAAGTCTTATCAGGAGGTTCAAGTAGTGCTTGGTGGAGTTATCTTTGTCAATTTATTTTAGGATTTTTGTTTTGTTTTGTGCAAAGATCTCCGAATACACTTGTTTTGCAAACCAATTTAATTTTGAAAGCACAACCACTTTTCTTAATTTTTAAGAGTGTAAATAAATGTAGTGTAGGTAAGATACTTGTGCAATTTTAATTCGTTGTACAATTACAATACACAAGCAAGCATTCTTAGATTATAAAAGCACATGTAGACTTTGCCAAAATAAGTGAGTGAATAAATATCATTATCAATCATAAAACATTTACTCATACTTAGAGGCATGTTAAGCTTGGTTCTACACAACCTTTTTATTATAATTGGTGCACATATGAGTAGATATATCAAAGCATGATAAAAACAATGTTCAAAGTAGTTTGAACCGATGAATTGCAACATTATAGAAGTTCTAAATAATAGATTAAATCATGCTTGATTTCCACAATAAAGTCCCTACAGTATTTTTGATTTTTTTTTTTAAAAAAAATGGATTTAAAGTTTGAACTCTTAAAATTGATCTTGGACTTCCCGAGGTCTACCCTGTGAGGGGTTCGCCCGGTACTAGGAGATGTGATGGGATGATAACCCAAATCTCCCTTTCGCAAGATATATGTAAATAGAAAAGTTAAGTTCAGAAGATAATTCTTTATACTTGTTTTGTTTTATATTTTTGCATTTGATTTTTGCATATAGAAATAGAAATCAAACAAATAACCAAAGAAAGGAAGTAAGAAAAATATTTTTTGTAATTTGGCTTTTGTTTTTTAATTTTTCAAAAATCAATTATAGGCATAGATGCAAAAATGAGTAGTACATATAAAATAATATATTTTAATTGATTTTTCAGAATTTTAAAATTACAGAAAGTCGGACACTTGAGCTAGCGCTGGCGTTAGGTACTAGCGCCTGCGTTAGCTTATAGAGAGTGCTTATTTTAATCATGTAGCCAAGATTTTCTTCAATTTCACTTCCGATTTTGCATAATTATGTTTGTGCAATGTAAGGTCTGTCTAAGGAAGTGAAGAGACGAGAAGAAATCGCATAAAGTTGCAGAAGTTAAAATTTTAGAACATGTGTTTCATATTCATTAAAGCTGCATATTCATTAAACCTTAATTCTTGAGTTTTGCACAACCATTGAAGCTTAATATTATAGGATATGTAAACAAAGAAGATATGATTGAACAAAACAGATATGCAAGATTTTATTGATAATAGATTGGTCATTTATAAATAAAAATTTGACTTTTACTTTTGATTTAATTTGATTTGGAAACTTCATTTAGGCTTTTAGGGGACAAAATCAAATTTCAAATATTATATTAGATGACAATGCCATGATATATATTTTCTTATATCTTCATTTTGATTTTTATTAATGCTTATATTTATCAATATAATGTATGTTGAAAATGATAGGAAATGTAAGCACATGATATCATGTTAAAAAAAAGCCAAATAAGCATTATTTAAATGATTTTAATGTAATGTGATGTTCATGCATAAAAATAGGTTTAACAATGATTTATGAACTATGGACATCTCAAAAACAATTGAAAGTGAAGTTCATGATTTTATTAATTTAGATAAATATCTCATAACAAATTTAGAGTTTGATTCATATGGATAATATAAGATATTTATAGGCAATGAATATAAGGAAAATAGATAGGTCATCAAAATAAAATATGATTTTGAATTTTGATCAATTTGATTTATAAACTCATTAAGTTTTAAGAGATAAGATCATATTTCCAATAATATATAAGATGACCATAACATGATAGCTTAAAAAAATAAGAAAGCAAAAAGAATAAGAAAAAAAAAAACATTAAAGCATATCATGAAGTAGAAAATTTGTATATTTCATTTTTGAAAATATTCTACTTCATGCATTTGGTGATACCTAATGAATAAGAGATTTAGGTATCCAACGGGGACCAAGTGAGGTGGTTCCTTTGGGTACCCAAATATAATGAGATGACTTTTGGGGAGATGAGAATGAAAGAACCCTTTCAAGTGGTGTTAACATTTCATCTTTAATTTTGGGTCTCCACTTATACTTAGGTTTAATATTATTCTTATGCATCAAATTTCCATTGTGATTATTTTTATTTTGAAGATTATGATTGAAAGTATTGTTTATAAGAAATTTGTGTAAATTTATTTTTAAGTTAGGAGAAACTTGATTTTGTAAATAATAGTGATTTTGATTTTGATTTACAAATACTCTGTGTTTCTTACTCCCATTATTAGGCTTATTTAAGATATTCATATTCATATTCAACTTGTTTTTAGATGTAGCTGATATTATGAATTTGTATTTATAATTTCATAAGCAAGTTGATTTTTGATTTTAATTCATCATTCTTGATTTTTAGATTATGCCCAGCGTTATTATAACCTATTGTGCTATTTTTAAGAGTGGAAACAATAGAGTTAATATGATTTTGATAGTTATTTCTAAATTCTTCAAATGTTTCATCCATCTCTTCAATTTCAATTTTATAACTTATACACATAGCACAATCATTTTTCAAAGTTGAATTTTCTAAAGACAATTTTTCATTGTGTTCTTTTACAATAAGAAGTTCCTTTTCAAGTCCCTTGTATTTTTCTTTTAAATTATTAAATTCTAAACAAGGTGTAATAGTTTCATTCAAAGAGACATGGGTAAAACTAAACGAAATAGCATTTGATTCTACTTTAATTTTTTCTCTTAAATTTTTATTTTCTAAGCGTAATTTGCAATTTGCATTTTTCAATTTCTTAATTTTGCGCTTTATAATTTGTAGCAATTGTAAAGTAGAAATAGAATTACAAACTTTAAGAGGATTTGATTTCCTTATAGTGCTTTTGGATGCTATGAGATTTGAGCTCAGATTTTCTTTGTTATCTTCATCTATTTGGTATTCCTCCTCCATAGATAGGATTTCTTCTTTTCCACTTGATGTGCTCTCCATTGATTCATCAAGAGAGGAGCTTTCTTGAACATTTGTGCAGACTTGTATGTTCTCCACTTCTTGCGTTTCTTCCATACCTGTAGATGAAGATTCATATATTTCTTCAAGAAATTTCCATACTTTGTATGCACTAGAAAAGCAATATATTAATTTAAAATTTTCTTGAGATAAAGCACAAAAGATACTATTCAAAGCCTTTGCATTTAGGTGACGTTCCTTTTTATTTGTTTCATCTGCTGGTATTACTATTGCTATATTCCATGCTTTGATATCTAAATTTTTAATAAACTTTTCCATTAATAATTTCCACCCTTTATAATTTCTTCCTTCAAATAAAGGTGGTGCTAGTTATTTTCCTTCTTCATAAAAATTTCCCCCACTAATAGAAGCGAGATCATGAGACGCCATTATTCCTGGTTGTTGAGCCGATTGGAATAAAACTGCTTTGATACCACTTGTTGGATCGGTAGGCGCCTTTAGAGAGGGTGAATAAGGGTTTTACAACTTATGTTATATTTTGAAATATTAGCTTATGATAAGAGATCAAAATAGTGATTTTGAATAAAGATCTAAATTGTTTTATAATAAAGGAGAGGATAGTAAACAATTTAGAGAAATGAAGATCAAATCAATTTTATTACACAAAGAGAGTCATAATTATTATTAATAAAATTGATTACAAAATTCGATTTCAATGACGCTAGAAATCAAGGCGAAATATGAAAGAGACTTTTTGTTTTCTATACTGTCTCGTATCCCCACGAACCGGTTGGCTTTAGCCGATCCTTCCCCGGATACGGCCTCAAGCCGCTCTAGCCAATCCTTCCCCAAATATGGCCTTGAGCACAACTAGATCTACACATTAGACCTAGTCGCCAACACGAGGCGAATTTTTGCCCTAAGTCCTACCTACACCTAGTAGCCAACACGAGGCGAGATCACTAAATGATTATAAGACAAGATGTGAAATAAATAAACAACAATATAAGAACTCCTTATATGGATCTCTTGGAGAGGTAGACGAAGACCCGCAGAGTATGATCGTAGTCAATGCGGTCTTTCATCACGGTGATGAAGCGTGTTGAAATCTTCTCCAATGATCTCCTTAAGCCTTCATGGATTTGTGGGAGTATCTCTCTGAACTTTCCTCTAGATGATGTGGCACGAAGCTCTGGAATTTAGGAGTCTAAGAGGATGATGAAGATGGATCCAAGGGGTCCTTTTTATAGCCTCAGCGCTAGCACCTGCGCTATCGCTACCGTCGGCGCTATCCCAGATTAGGCATTATTCTGCGCGGGGGAATATTTAATCCGAGGAAACATTTCTCTCTTGCCTTCTGTGCTTCGCGCTACCGCCTGCGCTATCCGCTACCGCCAGGCGCTAGCTCCTTCTATATGTGCTCCGGAATTGCACTAAACATCACTAGCACCGGTAGCTAGGTGCTACCGCCGGCGCTAGTGGGCATGTTGGATTTGTTGGCTCAAATTTGGGGGCAACCTTCTTTTGTAATCCTTGAGTCATATGGACTTTATTTCCTGCACACTTAAACACACAAGATCAAATACACATAAGATTTACGAGTGACAGTGCACGGGGGGTCCCCCGTGCCCCACGCGACAGTACCCTGCCTACCCCCGGCGGAGCCGGCGGGCTTTGCCCGCCCCCTGCGGAGTTCGCCCGCCCCTGCATATATATACCTACTATGATAGGGTGGCATTTGTCATGGGGCGACATTTATCGTGGGGGAGGCAAATGTTGTGGGGGCGACATTTGTCGTTGGGCCGACATCTGTCGTGGTGGGCGACATTTGTAGTGGGGGGCGATAATTGTCCTAAGGGTCGGCATATGTCGTGGAGGAGACCTTTGTCATGGGGGCGGCATTTGTCATGGGGGGGAGGCATTAGTCGTAGGGGTGATATTTGTCGTGGTGGCTGTATTTGACACATAACTTTATAACAAAATGTATGCTAGAAAGTACGTTTGCTCAAGACCTAGATAGTGTAGTTTTATGCATTAAAAAGCATATTATGACATTATAAGTAAGAAAGAACATATTGTTACAAATTACAATATATTGATGATAAGAAGTAGGTTGGAGATGTGATTTAACAAAATACTTTTAAGGAGCATTAATTTCAATGAACCTTATTGCGAAGCGTTGTGTTCTTTTTAGGTGCGATTTTGAGTGTAAAGAAAGGTCGTTTTCTAGTATGTTGCAAGCTAAGGAATGCGTGACATAAATTTAAACAGGTGTCTCTCATGAGCAATAGTAACAAAAATTATAAGTAGTTATTTTTTTAATGAACCTTCAGTATTGAAAACCCTAAAGATTGGGAGCTTGATATGAGATAATTAGCTTTGCTAAGCATTGTAATTCACGAAGAGCAAAAGTTCAAAAAAATTATAAGTAGTTCTTTTTTTAAAGAACCTTCAATAGTAAAACCCCTAAAGATTGGGAGCTTGATATGGGATAATTAGCTTTGAGCGTGTTTTTAATTTTATGAGATATGAGAAAGCTTTATGGAGTATGCGTACTGTTCATTTAAATGGTAAATATTAATACCAAAGCGTAACTATAGTGAGTGTAATATGGACCTTTCATAAGGTATGCGATGAGATTCACAGTAGAAATGCCTTGTGAAGGTAGATTAAGCATTCAAGCAAACTTAAAAAGTCTGTATATAAAACTGAAGCCTTTCTATGCAGTAGATTAGAGAAGTATACAGGAAGTTAGTATATAACACTAAAGACTTTCTATGCTGTGGCAAAGAGAATGAAACAGAGACGGTGGAGCTTTACTGTATATATTTCATTTTTCTTTGATCTGATTTGAGATGCAGGTGTAGGTACCTAGGATGCAGATGTGCGAGCAAACCGAGATCTGGTAGTGATAAGGTGGAGATAAAGAGAGGGAAGAAGGCGCAGCGGCGGAGATGTTGGCCGGCGTGAACGTAGGTTGTGGAGATCTGCAAGCAAAGTGAAATCGAGTGAGCACGTGAGTAGATTCTCAGTTCACCTGTAGAAAATGGAGCAGAGGTTGACCTGTAAATTTAGGGATCGAGTACGTTGGTTTTAGATATGAATTGGAAGAAGGCGCACGTCCGGCGAAGTTGGCCGGTGCGATTTTAGGTAGCGGAGAACTGCAAGGAAGTTGTAAACCGAGTGAGGAAGGGAGTAGAACCTGGGTACAGCAGTCGAAAAAGGAGCAGAGGTATACCTGAAGGTTGTAGATCTGGGTTGGAAGATCGTTGGTAGGCGGATGCCAGGCGAAGCAACTTTCGTCGGCTGGAGTTGGATGGGGCGGAAGGAGGAGACGACGCTGTGAAACCGTCGGAGGTGTGAAATCTTTACCTGCAAGTTGTAGATCTGGGTTGGGAGATCCTTGGTAGGCGAAGGATTGTGTAAGAATGGCGATGTCGGGCGAAGCAACTTTCGTCGTCTGGAGTTTGATGGGGCGGAAGGAGGGGACATCCCACTGAAATCGCCAGAGGAGTGAAATCGTGGTAGGAGCGTAGTGGTTTAGAAGTGGAAGACGTTCGATGCGGGAGAGACGGCACAATTGGGCGAACGAAATTGAGATGCGTTAGTGGTAGGGTTTTCAACATTAGTAATATTTGATCGGAAGGTTTGCAGGGATCGTGGAAAGATCGAACGGTGTAAATTTTTTGGCGGACCGGGTTACACCATAACTTGATATCTTTATATAATAGTATAGATTATTCTCAAACCTAGGAGATGCAGAAGACCATGTTCCAACAAATTCTCCCTAGTACTCGCAAGGCCCTAGTCGCCAACCATGTGGCGATTTTCTCTACCAATAAAAATATGAAGGTTACAAACAATAAAAACTAAAAACATCAAAGAAAACTCCCTCCAAGGATGAACTTGAAGATGAAGTCGGCGTGGTTGAACTTTCTTCAAGTCCTTAGCATTCATGAACGTTGACAGAGTTCTCTTGGCAGCAAAATGGAGGCTCTCACAAATATCGGAGTGGTGGCTTCGATATCTTCTCAAATCGGCTAATCAAAATGGAGGCGGACCGCTCTTTAAATAGGCTCAAATCCTAACACCAGCGGCAGTGCTACCGCCGGGCGGTAGCCTCTTTAGGCCACATTCTGTCAAGTGGATCGAGCCATTTTGGCAACCTTCTGGCTCTAGAATAGGTACCCCCTACTACCGCGCCGTGGTAATGTTAACATGCCGCGTTAGTATATATTATTCCTAACCGTCAGATATCCTTCGTTTATTTCTCCTCAATCAGCATCGTGATTGCGGGACTTCCATAAGTTACCACTGGGTGTTAGCCTTAACGCTCCGCGGTAAGAGTTTCCAAATTCAGTGTCGATGACCTTCCTCTTTCGACAAATGTTTCCTTTTTGACGAAGTTTCAAAATCTGCACAGCTACCGCCAGTGGTAGCATTAGCACGTCGCGTTAGCACCAGAGCTTCAACCTGGTAGGCAATTCTTCGTCTTTCTTTCTCGTAGTCATAGAGGCTTGAAAGTAGAAGTTCCTGCACACTATAAATACATGTCAAGTATAAACAAATACAATGGGATTTGTTATTCTCAAACCATGAGATGTGAAAGCATGTTCCAACAAACACCCCCTTTTGATAATAACAAATCCTCTTCAGAAAGAAAGCATTTAACAATAAGAAATGTGTTTATAGTAAAGGATAGGCGTGATAGTATGAATAGGCTCGCCCTATATAGATGCTCCCCCTATATGAGTGCTCCCCCTAAATTAAAGCATCCTATGTATTTTGCTCCCCTTAAATGTGAATTTCTTTTAAAGTTATTCTCCCACTTTTGGTATTATCAAAAGAGGGAAAATGAGTAAAGGATAGAGCATGATAATGATTTATGACTTAGTGATACTACATGGTGAATGAGTCAAGGATGGAGTTTGAATTACTTAGATATTCTCCTCCTTTTGTAGGAAGTTTGGAGTAAGAATGAGTATCAATAGATAGAGAACCAATATTACTTGTTGTGTAAGAAAAAATATTCATGATCGAGCATACAAGTAGAAAGGATAGTGGAAAGCATGATTCAAGATATATAAACATCTTTATGGGAGTTTGAAGCATAATAAATGAGTAAGAGTTTTGTGTTAGTGGAAAATAGATGTTTTTGCAATTTAAGTCTAAAATCAAAATTTCATTTGTTATCACAATACAATAGCACTTGTTTAAAGAGTAAATAGGCAAGAGTGTGCATACAAGGCATAGCGGAAGATAAGATCAAATATAATATGCACTTTTTAAAATAAACATCCTTTTTGAAATTTGCAAGCATAATAAATAAGAGTGTTAGTATTTGAAAGAAGGTGTTTTGAGTTTAAAATACAAGATATGCTTTTGGTATACAAAAAAAATAACTCAAGCATGATTTAATTTATCAAGACAAGATAGGAAACTACAATGCTCTAAATTCTCAATTCACCTATACTTGTACATTATTGAAATCATGCAAGGTTATCTAGTGCATTTACTAAAATTTGTAGAAAAAACATGTAAATATGCTTTAAGGTCCAGTACTCATGAGAAAAAGTTTTATAAGAGATAATGAGGTGTACAAGTAGTGTTTTTGATAAGAGTATACATATGATTTAATCAAAACACATGACATGTATAATGGAATAAATACAACATTATTGAAATGCATTTTTAGAATTACTTCCACCCATATAGCTATAATTTATTTCAATGCACATAAAAGTAGTACAACTCCCAAGGTGCTCTACACACACAATGCTCATTAAGACTTATCAGGGTGCAAAGTAGTGCTTGGGGATCACATATATTTTATCTTTTCTTTGTGATCCGGTGTACAAGAAGAAGTAGTGTATAAAAAACATTTGCACAAGACACTTTACAATTCTCCCCAAGGTGCTCAACCTCACAATGCTCATTAAGACTTATCAGGAGGGTGAGTATTGCTTGGTGGAATTCATATATTCATTTGAATTTTAGTTTGTGACAAAGTTCTTCGAATTCACTTGTTTTTGCAAACATAAGAGTTTTTTGGATTAAAAATGATACATCTTCAAAAAAAATGTGTGCATGAAAGTAGACTTTTATGAGGTGTAGGTAAACTAGTCACACATCTAATAATGTTAAGATGTTACACTATACAATCATGTAGGAGTAAGACTAAATTCATATGTTGATTATCAAAGAGGTGAGTGAGTAAATCATTATCAAATATAAAACATTACTCATACTTAGAGGCATGTTTAAGCAATTCTACACATGATTCCAATAATCAATTTCATTGCACATTACAAGATAATGTTCAAGTCATGACACAAAACAATGTATTATGATATATTAATTTAGAATTTAACATTGTATTTTAATCTTGAAAAGATAAACCTAATCATCCTTGAAGCATTTCAATGATTATTAATGATTTTTTTTAATTTTTGATTTTTAATAAGAAATACAAAATAGGAAACACTCATAAAGAAACAATAAGAAAATCGTATTTTTATTCTTGGAAATTTGTTTTAAAATTTTGTATATAATTTTTGAATGGTCAAATTAAAAACTTGTTTTTGATTGATTTTGATTAGTTTTTCACATTTTTTTTTAATTATTGAAAGAGCAAACAAGAATTAAACAAAAATACTTAACTGTAAAAATATGTTGAAGAAGCTAGATATTAGACTAACGCCAACGGTAACAAACTACCGCCGCGTATTAGTAATAGAACTTGTGTTTTCTAGAAAAAATGTGTGTTTTTGAAATTTTTTGCCAAATTATGTTTGTTCAATGTATGGGCTATGTAGTGGAGTAATAAAATCGGGCAGGCATCCACACACGATGGCGGATTTTGCAAGTTTGGTACAGACATCGGGACCCTTGTTTTTTACTCTGATTTTGTCTAGGTATGAGACACATGTTATATAGCAAATAGTCTGAAACAAGCATATGCACTACAACCATAAGTTTTATTATCAATGATGTGACATTTTCCATAAAGTTTACACTACCGCCAGCGGTAGGACTTACCGCACCGCGGTAATTTTCGTAAATATAAAAAACCCAGGTTCATTCCAACTTCATTTGTGCAAGGGTTTTCGGCTTTTGAGGAGTTCTTCCGTCGGGCGATAGTGAGTGTACAACACCGTATTTGTCGAGTGGGGCCCCAGGCTTGAGATGGGCAGGAGAGCAAGCAAGGAGGTCATTCGCCTAGGTCACGAGAGGCAGAGGAGCCTCAAGCCTAGTGTGGATCTCATCCCCAAGGCATTCGCCCATTCAGGAGTGCGAGTGCATGGGAGGCCGGGCGAGTGGTGCCCCCAGGGACCACTCGCCCAGTAGAATCAAGTGTGCGGGAAGCCTGGCGAGTGGTGCCCTCACGGACCACTCGCCCATAAGGCTTTGGGGTTAAAATTACCTAGATACCCTTCGTGGGCTGCTAATAGCCCTTCAGAACAACGGTGTTAGGATGTTAGCAGAGCAATTTGGGGTGCGGTTAGTGAAACTAAAAGGCAGATTTATGATTTTTTGCAGTCCAGACTAGAGAATCTTTAGATAGACCCTTAAGGGCACCTTGGAGGGGAGTCCGATCTTTCAGGCTCCCTCCTCCTAGGCAAGTTTTGGTTGGCTGCTAGTACCCTCCAAGGTGCCCGACTGAGCTTTAGTTTGGGAGGGGAAGCTCACTAAGATCTTTCGGTTGTGTGGCGGGACCTCCTCGCTACAGCCTTGGGTTTGTTCCTAGTTCTTCGTCCACAGTCAAGAGCATAAGTGAGGGATAAATTGGCGTGGGCAACAACCCCTTGTGGGTCTGAACTCAAGAGACCGGTTGCCGGTTTAAACATTTTGGCACGTTGGGTGTGGACTGTAGCCTGTGCATGAAAATCTCAAGCTGAGCTTCATGGCTGGAGATGGAGGAGAGGGATTCGACCAGGGCCACTCACAGCCACCCGCGAAAGAAGTGACACTGGAAATGTTTGGAGGCCTCAGACGAGAGATCCTACAGACCTTACACCTGGCTTTTGCCGCAAAGAGCGAGTGCGAGACATCCGCAATTCCGTTGGTCCCGCCGCAACAGATAGGCGAGAACACCCCAAGCCAGCGGCCCGGGAAGGAGGTGGTGGCAGAGGCGATTGCATGAGATTTCCTAGGGTGGCAGTTGTTCGGTAGCCCGATGAGTGAGGAAGTCTGCGAGTTGACTCCGCACAAGAGGACCACTCGCAGAGTAGGGGTAGTCCCTTTTGTGAGCTGATCCTCTTGGCCCCAGTTCTAGAGGGGTTCAGAGCGCCAGATATGTCTTACTACACCGGCAAGGATGACCTAGTCTTGCACCTGCAGTGGTTCGAGGACATGGTCTCCATCCTCCCAATGTCGGATGCCTTCCAGTCGGCTCTTTGCCACCACCCTGAAGGAGAAAGCGAGGGACTAGTTCCACCAGCTCCCCGTGGGATCTATCTATGCCTTCGAGGATCTATTTCGAGCGCTTCTCAACGTCAAAGAAGAGGAAGAAGTATGCGGAGGCACTCTTCAAATCAAGCAAGGGTCAGGGGAGTAACTGGCCCATTATGTGGATAGGTTCCAGGAAGAGGTCCTGCAAGTCCAGAAGGTGCCAGGGTTCACCCTCCAGCTAGCCTTCATAGTGGGGCTATAGGAGGGGTTCTTCAAAATGGACCTACAACAGAAGGCCCCTCTATCCTTTGAGGAATTGATGGAGAGGGCGGCGGAAGAGATTGAAGGGGAGGCTACAAACACAGAGTTTGCGAAGAGGTTGGTGAGGCTGAGAGAGCTGTAGGTGAGACAGTACGAGGGAAAAAGAAGGGATGAGCCCAGAGGTCAGGGGTTTTGGGGGCAGCAGCGGGATTGGGTGCATCAAGAGCCCAATAACCGGCTGTCTTGGAGACCCCAGGAAGGACCGGCGTGAGGTCAGGAAAGAGGTTACCAGGAAATGGGGGAAGGGAGGGTCAATCACCTAGGATGGAGGAAAGGTCCCAGACCCCATCACCCCCTTCGGGAGAAAGCCATGGCAGTAGGACGAGGAAGAGGAGGAAGAGGAAGAGGAGGAAGAGGAGGAAGAGGGGGTAGGGTGGCATTGCCCTATTGTGACTTCCAACAGGAGGAAGGTCACACAACGACCACCTGCCTGGAGTTTCTGGAGGTGAGGGAAAGAGGTCAGCATCAGCAGCGACCTATAAGGATTAAAGAAGTGATACCCAAAGGGGGGGAAGATAGGTGTGAAGATTGGGCTGACGTGGTAGCCAGGGGAGGGATCAGAGTGATCCATGGCGGGGTTGGGATAGAAGCCACTTACATGAGGAGCTTCTAAGCAATGTTTTGGAGGAGCGTAGCGTCGACCTCCCAAACCCCACCACCTCAGAGAATCTCACCTTCTCAACTGAGGACATGCCAGACTTTGAAGACCCATTCTGTGACGCCTTGGTGATCCAGAAGGCAATTGAGAACTTCACGGTCTCCCGGATCTTGGTCGATAATGGGATCTCCATGAATGTAATCTTCAAGAAGGCCTTCGATGCCATAGAGGTGGAAGCAAAGAGGGTGCAGGACTCGGATGGGCCATTGTTTGGATTTTCCGGAGAAAGGAAGGAGGTCGAGGGAGGAGTCGGCCTCCAGGTGATGTTGGGAGGGGTCCCCATGAACGGCCGATTCATCATTGTCGACGCTCCGAGTAGCTACAATGCAATCTTCGGACGCCCTCTCATTAGCACCTTCCAGTGCATTCCCTCATCCTTCCACCAATGCTTGAAGTTCCACAGTGGAGGAGTCAAAGTCTGAATCCGGTGGGATGCAATGGTGGCGAGGTAGTGCTATGTGACTGCCGTCAACACCATCTCCTAGATGGCGGAGGCTTTGAAGGTGGATAGGGAGTAGATGGGGCCTGAAGGTCCAGAAGAAGAAAAGAAGGAAGGAGAAGAGGGAGAGAGCAGCATCTGAGAAGAGGAGATGGAGGAAGCTCAGGGGGAGCAGGCCGAGCCATTGGAGGAGGACGCTGCGGTGGAAGAGGAGACCCTAGCAGAGGGGAGAGAGGCAAGGGGAAGATGGGAAGAGCCTCCCCGGCTTGAGGCGGCGAAAGAAGTTAACAAGATGGAGGTCACCACCTAGGAGGGGAAGGTGGAGAAGGTGCGGGTCAGCGGGGGCCTTGGCCCAGAAGACAGGAGGAAGATGCTGGAGTGCATCCAAAGGAGCGTTCACATCTTCGCATGGAGCACGGCAGACATGTCAGGCATTGAAGCGGACATGGCCTGCCACCGACTCAAACTTGATTAGGATTCTGCCCTATCTGAAAGAAGAGGAGGGCTATTACCGACAAGCTGGAGGAGCCGATCCACGAGGAAGTGGAAAAGCTCCTTAAAGCAGGTTTTGTATCGGAGATCCAGTATCCAGGATGGTTCTCCAATGTCTTCATGGTAAAGAAGGGTGATGGTCGCTGGAGAATGTGTATCGACTTTTCTCTTTTAAACAAAGCATGCCCTAAGGATTGTTATCCCTTGCCTCGGATTGACACGCTGGTTGACTCAGCCGTCAGTTTTTCTGTAATGAGTTTCTTAGATGCTTTTTCAGGTTATCATCAGATCAGGATGCACCCACCTGACGTTAAGGACATCTCTTTCATCACAAGAGAAGGGTGATACTACTATAAGATGATGTCGTTTGGACTAAAAAATGCAGGGGCAACATACCAGAGAATTATGGATCGAGTATTCCGGGAACAAAGGGGAAGGAAATTGGAAGTATACATGGATGACCTCATGGTTAAAAGCAAGGATGTGAGCTCCCACATCCAATACCTGGAGGAGACCTTTGCCACCCTGCGCAGGTTCAAGATGAGGTTGAACCCTTCAAAGTGTATCTTCGGCGCCAGCAAGGGGAAGTTTCTGTTTCACCTCCTTACCCCGGCAGGGGTGGAGCCTAACCTACACAAAGTGAAAGCCATATTGGAATTGGGATCGCTGCAAAATGTTAAGGAGGTCCAGTGCCTGACCGGAAAGCTAGCAGGGTTGAGTAGGTTTCTATCCCGGGAGGAGAGAAATGCTCCCCCTTTTTCAAGGTGTTGTGGGGCAATCAAAAGTTGGACGAAGGAGTGTAAGGAGGCCTTCCAAGCCTTAAAGAATCAACTCACTAAGGCTCCGCTGCTCCAGGGCCCTAAAGAGGGGAGAGTCTAGCCTTGTATCTCAGAGTAGGGGCTGAGGCCGTGAGCTCCATCCTAATCTGGGAAGAGGGTAAGAAGCAGCTGCCCATCTACAACATGAGCAGGGTCCTGAAGAAGGCAGAGCTCCGGTACCCAATTTTAGAAAAGCTGGCCTTCGCTCTGGTCATCTCGGCCAGGAAGCTCAGGCCATACTTCCAGGCCCATTCGATCCAAGTAGTGACCGACCACCCCCTTCGCAAAATCTTTGAGGGGGTAGAGCATTCAGTGAGGCTCGCAAAGTGGTCGGTGGAACTGAGTGAATTTGACATCATCTTCGTCCTACGGCTATCGATGAAGGCTCAGGTTGTGGCAAATTTCATGGTAGACTATGTAGTTGAGATGGAATAGGAGCAAGTCCTCTGCCTCATCCCCTGGAAGTTGCTGGTGGAAGGGGCCTCATGAAGGAACTCTGTAGGAGGGGGATGTTGGGTTTTCTACATACCATTCATAATGATAATAACACATCAAATGTGCGCAGTGGAAGAAACAAAACAAGAATAACCCAAAAGAGATACGGATCTTGCGATTTCATGAATCAAGAAATAAGGAAAACAACACATTGCAATACCTGAAGGGGATTGAGTCAACACTCAACCAAGATGCTACAAGAAGAAATCCCGAAGACAACCTCTGAGTCCCAAGCGCTGAAATCGATCGGCGCCTCTACGGAAGTCCACATGAGCGATGAAGGACCCTAGCTTCTTCTCACACAAGAACTAGGTCGGAGAAGAAGAGCCCTCTATGTATTCTATTTATACCCAGACGAGAGAGAGGCTATCTGTACACCCAAGACTTACATTGGAGTAAACAGAATTCGTCGAGTGAACATTTCACTGAAGAAATTCGTCGAGTAACAAACTAAATTCGTCGAGTGAACATTTCACTGAAGAAATTCGTCGAGTAACAAACTAAATTCGTCGACTTAAACAGAATTCGTCGAGTGAACCTTTCACTAATAAATTCGTCGAGTAACAAATGATTTGTCGAGTAATCTTAAATTCTTCGAGCCATGAATTCGTCGAGTAATCATGAATTCGTCGAGTCATTATGATTTCATCGAATAATCATCAAATCGTCATTCGACAAATTGAAGTAAGAGTCGTCGAGACACTCTCGACGACTCGACTCAAAAACTTGCCAACATGCTCCATACAATATTCACAATACCTATGGAGCATTTAGTTGACTCGACCCAACTCCAATACGTCGTAGGATTGGTCCTTCACTCATATCCAATATGAGTCAGCCCAACACAATTCTTTCTCCAACTTCTCCAAACACTCTTGTGTGTGACCTCATAGGCTCATATCATGTTGGCAGTGAGACTAGATGCTTGATCACTTCCAGATCACCTTGGAAACACCAACAGGGGAGTGGTGTTGGAAAGCCCCCATGGGGTGAAAATAGAGCAAGTGCTGGTGATACATTTCCCCATCACCAATAACCAGGCGGAGTACGAAGCAGTGATTGCCGGCGTGCGTCTGGCCCAGGAATTGGGGGTTCACAATGTGGAGGTCCTCATCGATTCAATGGTAATAGCCTCCCAGATCAAGGGTGAGTTCGAGGAATGGGAACCCACCCTCATGAGCTATCTAACCAAAGTGAGGAGTTTCATTGGAACATTCAAGACTTCCTCAATCAAGCACATACCAAGGGAAGAGAGTACATCTGCGGATCGGTTGGCCAAAGTCGGTCATCGGGAGGGAGGGACCTTGACAGATCTGTTCCTCCCATCGATTGAAGAGGGGGAACTCATGGATATAGAGCAGCGACCCTCGTGGAAGGGCCCTTTCATGACCTTCCTGGACATAGGCAAGTTTCCGGAAGATTTTCTGGACAAAAGGCGCTTCAGAGACAAATCCGCCTACTATGTGCTTCACGAGGGGGACTTTTATCAGAAGACTCACTCGGGAATCTTAGCACGATGCATATTTAATGAGAAAGTCCCAAGTGTCCTGTAGGAGGTCCACTCCAGTGAATGTGGTAGTCATTCGGGGAGTAGGACGCTGGAGGCAAGGATAATGAGGCAGGGGTACTTCTGGCCGATCCTGAACAGGGATGCACCGGAGTTCGCCAAGAAGTGTCAGAAGTGTTAGTTGTTCGCCCCGCTTAAACTTTTGCCGGCTCAGAGGCTAAGGAGCATCACGACGCCGTGGCCCTTCGCCATATGGGGGAAGGATCTGGTAGAACCTTTTCCCATGGCAAGTGGGCAAAGAAGGTTTCTCTTGGTCATGATCGACTACTTCTCTAAGTGGTTGTAAGTTAAAGCTTTGGCCAATGTCACCTACCAAGTAATCCACAATTTTGTGTGGTGGTAGATCATCTGTCGACATGGGCTCCCACAAGCCATAGTCATAGATAATGGCCCGCAATTTGCTAGTGAAGAATTCATCAGCTTCTGCAGTCAGTTGGGGATAGACCTCAGGTTTGCATCCATCCATCACCCCAGGAGAAACGGGCATGTGGAGGCGGCGAACAAAATCATAGTGAACCTGCTCAAGAAGAAAGTAGAAAACTTAATGGGGAGTTGGGTGGAACAACTTCATTCGGTCCTGTGGGCTCTAAGGACTACGCCTAACACCGCCACAGGAGTGACCCCGTCCAAGCTCTCTCATGGTTGTGAGGCTGTTATTCCCATGGAATTTGAAGTCAAGACACCGCGGGTAAGGGTCGCCAAGGAGGGTGATGAAGATTGGAGAGCAGGGAATGAGGAGGAGAAGTGGCTCTCCCTAGATCGGATTGAGGAGGTCCAGGATCTCGCCTCCATTCGAGAAGAGGGACCTCGTGTTAAAAAAGGTCGACGCGGCCGGGAGGTCCGCTGCGGTGGGGAAGCTCAATCCCAATTAGGAGGGCCCCTATGTTGTGGAAGAAGCCCTAAAGTTCGGGGGATATCGCCTCCAGAATGTGGAAGGCAAGTCCATCGATCACACGTGGAGTGATGATGACTTAAAATGTTTCTATCTCTAAGTTCATGTAACGATAGTATCTTTGCTTAAAAACTACATTTTCTTATATATGTGTAGTATAATAGCTTGCATGATGATGATCGAAAGGTTCAAAGGTTGGCCCCGAGCAGACCCGCTAACTAGGCTCTCATCTAGCTGGCAGGGCCATAAGCTCACTCGGTGGTAGGTTCTAAAGGTTCAATTGTTGTCCCCGAGCAGACCTGCTGACCGGGCTCTCATCTAGCTAGAAGGGTTGTAGGCTCACTCGGTGGCAGGATCTAAAGGGTCAAAGGTTTGCCCCGAGCAGACCTGCTGACCAGGCTCTCATCTAGCTGGCAGGGCCATAGGCTCACTCGATTTTAGGTTCTAAAGGTTCAAAGGTTGGCCCCAAGAAGACCCATTGAACAGGCTCTCATCTAGCTGGAAGGGTCATAGGCTCACTCGGTGGCAGGTTTTCAAGGTTCAAAGGTTGGCCCCGAGCAGACCCGCTGAACATGTTATCATCTAGTTGGCAGGGCTATTGGCTCACTCAGTGGAAGGTTCTAAAGGTTCAAAGGTTGTCACCGAGTAGACCCACTGACCAGGCTCTCATCTAGCTGGTAGGGTCGTAGGCTCACTTGGTGGTAGGTTCTAAAGGTTCAAAGGTTGGCCCCGAGCATACCCGCTGACCAGGCTCTCATCCAGCTGGCAGGGCCGTAGGCTCACTCGGTGGCAGGTTCTAAAGGTTCAAAGGTTGGCCCCGAGCAGACCTGCTGACCAGGATCTGATCTAGTTGGCAGGGCCGTAGGCTCACTCGGTGGCAGGTTTTAAAGGTTCAAAGGTTGCCCCTGAGCAGACCCGCTGACCAGGCTCTCATCTCGCTGGCATGGCCGTAGGCTCACTCGGTTGTATATTCTAAAGGTTCAAAGGTTGGCCCCGAGCAAACCCGCTGACCATGCTCTCATCTAGCTGGTAGGGTTGTAGTCTCACTCGGTGGCAGGTTCTAAAGATTCAAAGGTTGGCCCCGAGCAGACCCGCTGACCAGGCTCTCATCCAGCTGGCAGGGTCGTAGGCTCACTCAGTTGCAGGTTCTAAAGGTTCAATGGTTGTCCCCGAGCAGACCCGCTGACCAGGCTCTCATCTAGCTGGTAGGGACATAGGCTCACTCGGTGGCAAGTTCAAAGGTTGGCCGAGAACAGACCCGCTGACCAGGATCTCGTCTAGCTGGAGGGGTCGTAGGCTCACTCGATGGCAGGTTCTAACGGTTCAAAGGTTGGCCCCGAACAGACCCCCTGACCAGGCTCTCATCTAGCTGGCAGGGTCGTAGGCTCACTCGGTGTCAGGTTCTTAAGGTTCAAAGGTTTGCCCCGAGCAGACACACTGACCAGGCTCTCATCCAACTGACAGGGTTGTAGGCTCACTCAGTGGTAGGTTCTAAAGGTTCAAAGATTGGCCCCGAGCAGACCAGCTGACCAGGCTCTCATCTAGCTGGCAGGGTCGTAGGCTCACTTGGTGGTAGGTTCTAAAGGTTCAAAGGTTAGCCCCGAGCAGACCCACTGACCAGGCTCTCATCTAGCTGGCAGGGCCGTAGCCTCACTCTGTGGTAGGTTCTAAAGGTTTAAAGGTTGGCCCCGAGCAGACCCGCTGACCAGGCTCTCATCTAGCTGGCATGGTCGTAGGCTCACTCGGTGGCAGGTTCAAAGGTTGTCCCCAAGCAAACACGCTGAACAGGCTCTCATCCAGCTGGCAGGGCCATAGGCTCACTCGGTGGCAGGTTCTAAAGGTTCAAAGGTTGGCCCCGAGCAGACCCCATGACCAGGCTCTCATTTAGCTGGCAGGGTCGTAGTCTCACTCGGTGGCAGGTTCTAAAGTTTCAAAGGTTGGCCCCGAGCAGACCCACTGACCAGTCTCTCATTTAGCTGGCAGGGCCATAGGCTCACTCGGTGGCAGGTTCTAAAGGTTCGAAGGTTGGCCCCGAGCAGACCCGCTGACCAGGCTCTCATCTAGCTGGCAGGTCCGTAGGCTCACTCGGTGGCAGGTTCTTAAGGTTCAAAGGTTGTCCCCGAGCAGACCTACTAACTAGGATCTCATCTAGCTGGCAGGGTCGTAGGCTCACTCGGTGGGGACCCATGAGGAAGGCAAAGTAAGAGAGAAATCCAAGGCGAAGAATTAACACAGGGTAAGTCCCAACATAAGGTCTGCGAGTGGTGCCCATCATGAGGGACACTCCCCGGCGAATGATATCGCTCGAGAAAGACACTCGCTCGGTGAGTGCTCAGTGGAACGTTGGCCAGACCCATGGGCTGCGAGAATTTAACAGGATGAGGTGGGTTCTCGGCGCAGTTCCATTCCCATCAGAAATCAACAAAATCTCCTAAGTCTTAAAAAGGTTGGGGCGAGTGCGAGAGGGTTGCGACTGCGTGGAATGCTTGGATGGCGAGAGTGTCTCAGTCATAACCTAAACTAAGGGTCAGCGACGCTAAAAGAGAACAAACGATATGTGAGCACGTGCGCGAAAGTGTGAGAGCAAACAAGATAGCCTACGAACGTGCGAGCTATCGTCTGATAATAACGAGATGCACAAGAAGAGAACATATGACAAATTGCGAGAGGAAAAGCATTTCATTTCATTTTAGTATAAAAAGGAATTACAAAATAATTCTCGCATTACATCAAAAAGAGAAAGAAAGGAGGGGCCATCAGCTTCGTCGCCGAAGTATCCGCTGCTCGCGCCCGGAGAAGGGAGGTCGCCGAGTTCCTGCCCATCGCCTGCTTCATCCAAATGGTCAACCTGGGCGAAGAATTCTGGAAGCACGTGGTGGGCGAAAATCCTCTCGCCCTCTTCCTTCAAAAGACCGGCCCTACGCAGCACATCCAGCGTATGCTTTGCTGCTCCTTGGGTGGACCTTGCATCAGCCCCTCGAACTCAGTGCTAGAGTAAAGGTGTCGAGCGTCCTTCTCCCCGGGAGGTGGCCGAGCAGCGGCATCTCGCAGCTTCTGGTTCTCGGCCTCCATCTCCTTGACCCACTCCTTAAGGATTCGCGCCCGCACGAGTAGGGTATCATAGTTGGCTATGTCCTGCGAGAAATAGAAGAAGATTGGTGTGAGAAAGAAGGAGAACGCGAGAACTTGGGTCACTGCGAGGAGATGCGCTCATCTCTCAGTCTGGGTGGCTGGAGAGAAGGGCCTTGGATGTCGCCAATTGCTGCTTCACGGCAAGAAGCTCGGAGGAGATGCCGGCACGGGTATTCTCAACCTCGACAATGTTCTGTGCGAGAGTTATGCGGCGGCAAGAATACATATGAGTCCAATCGTGAGCACACATCATGGCTCGCGTAGCCTCGTGCATGAGAGTATGAGTAGACTCGGTATCATAGACGGATGCACCCTCGCGACTGTAAAATGCATAGGAAAGGACATTGGCGTGGCCGCTGGTGGTTTCCTTCTCCATCCAGGAGGGAAGGAGGCTGAAGATGGAGACCCGGTTGTCCCCATGGTCCCAGTGAAGCAGAGGCTCGCCGGCCACATCCGCATACATCTCGCCAAGAGGAAAATTTTGGTGCCATCTCTGCACAGGCCTCGAGGAGGTCTCTGTCGGTGCAGCGATGATATGAACAGCTGTGTCCTTCGCTGTAGGAGCACTCGATGCAGGGGTCTCATTCACGACCACCTTCCCCTTAGCGGTTGCATAAGGTTTCGCCCACTTGGGGGGGAGTGGGTGGCCGTGTCAGGCTTGCGCTTTTGCCCACTAGACTTTACGAGAGGCGAATCCTTGCGGCTAGCCACGGCGGCAGACCGCGCGAGAGAAAGGGCGTCATCAGGATCGACCTCCACGATCGCATTCGGTGGGTGGAGGGGAAGGATTCCAACTCCGGTATCAAGGAAAGTAAGTTAAAAGAGCGGAAGCGAGTGAAAGAGAGACTGGGAGCTAGGGTCGAAATGGTTCAGCTTACCCTCTCCCAGCGGAACCGGCGGTAGTGAACTGACGTGCTTCCCAGATGCATGACATCCATTCCATACTTCTCGATGAATGCATGGAGCTTGGCCTCGTAACCCCCCAGCACTAGAGGCCGGAAGGTCGACTCGTCCTCCTACACAGGCGCGAGAGGCATGTTGCCGAATTTCCCTGTGATAAAGACAAACAACCGAACCCAGTCGTTGTTCTTATTCGCGGTGCCGGTCACGCTGAGGGGGGACTACCCAGAAAAGAACGCCACTCCGCGGGTCGCCCTGAAGTTGAAGAGCTTCTGAAATACCGGGAGCGAGAACTCGGTCCCCTCCTCACGTAGGTAGCAAATGAATGCCACCAGCAGCGATGGAGTTGGGATTGAGCTGCGTGGAGACAACCCGGAAGTAGCGCAGGGTCTGGCGCACCTCTGTCCACAGCGGGAGGTGGAGCCCTACCTCGAAATGTTTGAGGGGAATGGAAAGGGTATAAGGCGAGAACTTGTTAATGCGATCTCGGTTCATCGGGCGGAGCGCGACAAATCCCGGCTGAATGAAGTATTTGATGGCCTAGGTAAAGTCAACTTTCGAGAGGTCGCTGGTCTCGAAATCATGGCTGGCGAATGCTTGATCGCAATTGGCCCTGCCATCGGCTTCTTTCGTCATTGCTGTAGGATGGGGAGGTCTCGCAAGGATTCTAGAGAGAAGGGCGAGTGGTATCGCGAGAGCAAGAAGAGAGAGAGATGGAAGCGTAATAAAGGCGGTAGTTGGGCTAACTATTTGTAGAAAAATTGGAAAATGAAGGGAATTCTTTATGCACGAGGTGCGGATAGTGGTCGCGCTGTCATGATGCCTCGGAGTTCGGGCCAGCCCATCTATGCCAAGCTGCCGATAGAAGTCAAAAGAGATGCGCTAGGCCCTCCCGGCGAATGTGAAAAGCACGACGCGCATGAAAGTACTCGAAAGAAAGCATTCATAAAAATAATAAAAAACAGTAAATAGCACAGGTTGAAATAGTTCGCGAGACACAATAGATCTCTACGTAAAAGAAAAAGAAATAACGAGGGTGTGAGAGAATACAGGGAGCGAGAGCCGGTAGGCTTAATATTGTACCCATTGTCATCGACACTGGCCTCGCCTCCCTGTCCTCGGAGGCACTCGCGGGTAGTGGAATGCGCTAACTGCCATCAACTCTTGGTTAACAAAGCGCATTTGGTCCCTAGCCCACGAGATATACCTCCTAGGAGAGGTCTCAAAGGCCGCCCTATGCACCTCTGGCTGATTGGACAGATGTTGCTGCATCCAGGTCAGCTTGCCGAAAAGCTCCGTCATCTACTCCTTCACGGTCCTAGCATCTTCGTGGTTGCCTTGAAAATCTGAGATGTCACAGGGAGAGGGAGATGGCGAGTTCAGCCCCTCCTCCTCTTGAGGATCCAAAGGCGGGACCAGGCGGAAGCCTGCGAGAGCAAAAGTTAGCCTTTTCCAGTCTCACAAATTTTGAATCTAATGTGAGGAAAACTAATCAGGTACATAAGGTTCCACAGGGGATTGATGAGAGGTCCCGGCCTGCCCTACGAATAGTTGGCTAGGGGAGTAGAGTGATTTACCCATCCCAGGGCGCTGAACCTGGTCGGCGACACCGTAGGTAGTGGCCAAATCCGCGACGAGAGAGTTATTCTCGGGGCCTTTATCCGCTGAACGTTCCCGTTCCGGAGCCGGGGAGTTGACGGTGGTCTCGGGGGCAGGACATTTGCGTGAGGTAGGGGGTAACCCCGTGGTCCCAAATGTGAGAGCTACGGAAACTAGAGTCAGAAAAGGGCGAAAGATAAAGGTAGGCGAGAAGATGGTGAAGTCCTTACCAGGTGCGTGCTGGCTCCCGCCAGAAGTAGTTATGAGGACGGGCTCCCGGGCCGGTGGAACGCCTCCGAGAACAAGTGTAGGAATGGCGACATCCGCCTGGTTGATCCTGGGGCCACCTCCCATCACCTACAGGTTCTGCGAGAAGTTGAAATGTTCAAGGCATAGCGTCACCCTGGTTAGATTCAAAGGCAGTAAAGATTATATTACCTCGACAGTGTTATCGGGAGATATGTTGGAGAGGGGGGAGTCTCAGACGCAGAAGCTTTCGTCGATAGGTCTCGTCAGACCACCCTGGATATCTTTAGCTTGTAGGGCTTGGAAGGATCTCTCGTTGACGAGAGCCAGGGGGCATATCAGGTGGACTTGGAAGGTGAAAATGCAGTGTGCCCCTGAGATATACTCTAGAGGGGGGTGAATAGAGATGTAAAAACATTTATATCCTATTTGTGCAAATACAGTAAAAACACTAAGTGTTATGCTCTACAATTCCACACACAGAATAAAACACAAGCTGTTTAAGTCAAGCAAGAAAAGCAGTAATAGAAAATGTAAACTATAAGGGACAGCACAGAAAATA
This sequence comes from Dactylorhiza incarnata, assembly GCA_033032865.1. Classification (NCBI taxonomy): domain Eukaryota; kingdom Viridiplantae; phylum Streptophyta; class Magnoliopsida; order Asparagales; family Orchidaceae; genus Dactylorhiza; species Dactylorhiza incarnata. The sequence goes on along the minus strand of JAWHQI010000009.1, from coordinate 7,279,432 downwards.
AGCAACCAGAAGACACAAAGATTTTATAGAAGGTCCCCAAAATGTGGGTAGTCCTCTCTTCTACCACCTGGTAGGAATGTATCACCTGTGCCTGAGTCTTTTGACAAGGAGACTCTCAGAACCACTGATCTTCTAATAAGGAGATCATGAACCAACCAGATCTTTTAATAAGGAGATCTTGAACCAACCAGATTTTTTTAAAAGGAGATCTTGAACCACTGAATCCTTCAGAAGAAGGATTCTCAAAACTCTTTTACAGTTGGGAGTGAGAAGGAAAAAAGAAGGGGGAGGAAGAAGAATTCTTTTTTCAGAATTCTTATGAAGCCTGTCTCAAGAACAGCTTCTATTTTCTTCTACTAGATTTGCTGATGATGAACTCCTGCTTATGATTGTGATGATTTGCGGGAGCTATGATTGTCAGATCTCGTCTCTTCTTTTTAATTGAACTCTGACTGTTATATGATATTGATGATGATCAGCCTTCAGTTGTTCTGCAGTAAGAGAGGGAGAGCAGTTGTTATTTCTTCTCTGTCTTTTCTCTATTATGGTTCCTAGAGGAGGAAGAAGAAGAGGAAGCCCTAATTCAAAAACTTTAGTTGATTGTGATGAATGCTCTATGTTTCTCTTTCTGCTCCTCCCTTATATTGTCCCGCTTTAATTTGAATTAATTTTCTTTTCTGGTAGGTCCTGAAAAAGTTATTTTGCCTTGGACAAATTCTCTTTCTTTCCTTCTTTAATTCACGACCCGTCCACCAACTGTAAGCTTGTTTCCATGAAAGCTTTTCTGACCTCTTTTAATTCTTCATTAAATTTGAGGCCATTATTAAGTCGTTGGAAAATGGTCTTCAATATTGTGGGCCATGAGAGAGGGTCCAAAATGACATCTGAAAAGGTTTCCTTTTCAGACTGTATTCGATGTGGCATCGAGTTCTCTTCCTCTCTTATCGATACACCTTTGATTCCTTATAAGAGCAGCTTCGAATTCATTCTTGCTCTGGTTGAAGTCTGCTTGTCAGCGTTGTGTCGATATCTTATCGACATAACCATCGAGTTGAAGGCATGGCTCTGAACTTCCTTATCTGAGTCTAGATGGAGACCACGTTGCATCAACTTTAGATGGCTTCGACAGATACTTCCTTCTGCGTTGAGTTGAAGTAGAAGTTGTGTCGACTTCTCGAGGTACTTCGACAGGTCCATGGCCTGTACATCGATATCTATTCGATGTAACTTCGACTTGAATTACATCGAAATAAGGTTTGGACCACTTGGACTTCTAGTCATAGTAGCATCGACATTAACTCGATGTTGCGTTGATTGCTATTCGACGCAAATGTTAACTGTTGAAATTGTTGAAGTGAAGTGGATAGGAGTCCGGCCGGTTTGAAGGCTGGAGACCGCAGAGACCGCGCGGTCTGCGCTGGTGCTCTGGCGGTTTGTTACTGGCGATCTGGTGCGATCGGCCAGCTTGCTTCTTGGTTTAGGTCGCTGGTTCTGGCGACCTGTTGCGGGTTGTTTCCGGTCTTGTTCTAGTCGGTCTGTTCTTGGTTGACCGATGAGATCGGGCGTCTTGGTTTCTATTCTGGCGACTTTGTTCAAGTCGGCTAGTTGCTTCTCTGTGTTGGCGATCTCAGGAAGGGTGATCGCTGTGTCCGTGCGGTTTGTGCGCGGCTTGCTGCTGACTTCGGTCTTGGACTGAATTTTGTCCAAGTGCTGTGTTCGCGCGGTCTAGTTTTGGAGACCGTTCGCGAGCTGATGGGTGGTGACTGTATCCCGGTTTGTGCGGTGACGACATCCGTCCACCCGCCTATAAATAGGGGTGCATGGCCCGTCATTCACAACGAGAACTGTAAGAACAAGAGCCCGGATAGATTCTTGCGGTCTCAAGTTTGAGTTCGCGCGGCTTGGTTGCGAGTTAACCGTTTGTTGTGTTCGCAGGTTTGCGGTCAGCAGGTTTCGGTCTCCTTCCTTGGTGATTTCCGGTGGCTCGAACAAACAGTTCGTCTGCGGCTTGTCAGCGAACTGGTTTATTGTTCTTGTGCTGTTCGCAGTAAACTCAGCGATCAGGCGACCTTCAGCGGTTAGGCGATTTGAGTTCGGTCTGGCGACAGCTTCAGTTCTTTGTTCATTTGAATAAGCTTCAGTTCGTGCGGGCTGAGATTGCGGTCTGGCAGTGCAGTTTGTCTGCTCCTGTTCGTGCGGTCTCAAGGTGTTTCTGCGGTCTGACTGTGCAAGCGGTCTGGGAGTACAGCAGAACAATCCGGGCGGCCTGAACCTTTGTTGCAATCCGTGCGGTCTCTTTCTGGCAGACCGCCGGTTTCTGTTTTTTGGTGTGTTTGTTCTTCTCGTCTCCGTGATTCTTATGAATCATGTCTCGCCATGTATGCCTCGCATTGTAAAGCAGTATTATTTCAATAAAGATTTCTTGTGTTGCTGGTTTTGGCATTGTGGTTGTTTGGCTATAACTCTTATTGATACAACTCCTGCTTACTCCTAAACGGTCCAATCAAAAATTTTAACATGGTATCAAAGCGAGGTTCCTGGAGTGGATAAGCAGTGATCAACTAGAGTTGCCATCGTCTTTGTGAAGAAGGGACCACATTGATTGCCATGGAAGGCAGTTTCGCAAGAGGTCTTGGTATTGAACTCCTCACATCAACTAACTTCAAAAAGTGGAAGTCATGTATGGAGAGTTATTTGATTGGCGAGGATCTTTGGGAGATAGTCGGCGGAGAAGACACACAGGAGGTGTTTCCAGCAGGTGATAATATGGCAGAGGTGAGGCTTTGGAGGAGGTTGAATGCTAAGGCAGAGTTCACTCTCAAGAGGGCTATCTCACCAGAGCTGTTTGATCATATTATCGGATGTAAATCTGCTGCGGAGATCTGGACATCCTTGGATGGATTGTTCAATAAGAAGAATGTAGCAAGGCTACAGTTTCTTGAAAATGAGTTGGCTAAAGCCTCTCAAGGTGATCTTTCTATTTCTACCTTCTTCCTCAAGATGAAGAATCTCACGGCAGAAATTTCTGCTTTGGACCCTGATGAGCCAATCTCTGAGGCAAAACTGAAGAGGCATATCATTCGCGGGTTGCGGAAGGAGTATCTTGCCTTTGTGACTTCAGTTCAGGGTTGGGCAAATCAACCGTCGTTGTTGGAGCTGGAGAACCTTCTTGCTTCGCAAGAAAGTTTAGCAAGACAGATGGCGGGGGTTTCTATCTCCGGGGGAGAAAGTGATGTGATGTTCTCTGGGAAGAGGAAGAAGAAATGGGAGAAGAAGAAGCCGGGTCATGATGGACCCTCCACTTCAGGTCAGCAAGATAGGGGCTATGCTCCTAAGTCTGATGGGAAGAAGAAAGGTGAGGGACCAAAGTGCTTTAGATGCAACAAGACCGGGCACTTCAAGAAAGATTGTCGAGTGAATCTTCAGCCGGGACATGTAGTGGAAAAGGAGATGCCAAAGTCTGGTGAAGTTGGATGGGGAGGAGCCTTTGTGTCTAATATAACGGCGATGCCCGTTAAAGCCTTGGCTTCCATCAACTATGAAGAGGACTGGATTGTTGATTCAGGGTGTGGACATCATCTCACCGGAGATGGATCAAAGTTCTCTTCTTTGGCGCCTTACTCAGGTAATAATGCTATCATTACGGCTGATAATTCTATTCATCCAGTAGAGCACGAAGGAGTCGTCTCTCTGAGCAGTGATAAGGGTCCACTCACGTTGAGGAGTGTTTATCACGTGCCTGGTATGAAGAAAAATCTCTTCTCTGTGACCAACGCGGTCGATGCCGGTTATCACGTTCTGTTTGGCCCAACAGAAGTGAAGTTTCTCAAAACTCAACCGGAGATAAAGGGAGAAGTTTTTCATGTCGGCAAGCGGGTGAAGGACTTGTTCGTTTTATCGACAAGTACCTATGTTGATAAGATGAGGACAAACGATGGCGCGGCCATTTGGCATGAAAGGTTGGGGCATGTAGGCATGGACAAATTAAAGGCTATGGCTGTAAAGGGCCTTGTCAATGGCTTGCCTAGCTTGTCTTCCTATGGAGACGGTCATGTCTGCGAAGGATGTCAGTTTGGTAAGTCTCATCGACTTCCATTTGACAAATCGCAAACAAGGTGCAAAGTGCCGTTGGAATGCATCCACGGTGATTTGATGGGACCGACTGCCACCCCAAGCCTTGGAGGCAACAGATACATGTTGGTGTTGATTGACGACTACACCAGATATGTCTGGGTGTATTTCATGAAAGAGAAGTCAGAAGCCTTTGCTAAATTTGTGGAGTTCAAGGAGCTGGTGGAAGGTCGTTTAGGCCTGCGGGTGAAGAAGTTGAGAACTGACAATGGTGGGGAGTTCACCTCTGGTGAGTTCTCAAGTTTTTGCAGGAAACACGGCGTTCGGAGAGAGCTCACTTGTGCCCATACTCCACAGCAGAATGGCGTTGCCGAAAGGAAGATCTGTCATCTGACGAAAACTTGCAAATGCTGGCTTCATGCCAAGAGTATTCCAAAGTCCTTCTAGGCGGAGGGAATGTCTTGCGCAGCTTATGTCATCAACAGATTGCCTCTAAGTCCTATCAACAAGAAGACCCCTCACGAACTAATGTTCAAGGAGAAGCCGAGTGTTGCTCACCTTCGGGTGTTTGGATCAACCTGCTATGTGCATATTCCTGATGCTCTTCGAACAAAGCTTGATGCGAAAGCAAGGAAGCTAGTCTTTGTTGGGTATGATGAGCGGAAGAAGGGATGGAGATGCATGGATCCTGAGACACGAAGGTCAATTGTTTCTCGGGATGTGGTGTTCGATGAAGTAACTTCCTACAAGGGGAGTTCAGGAGTTGAACTACCAGAGGGCAGGGTTGATGAAGGAGGAAAAGCTGCAGGAAGTCTTCAAGTGGAGTTGCCTGTTTCACCAGGAGCTCCAGGTGTGTCAACCTCTGAGATGGAGGCTTCAGGTTCTGGAAGCAGGGGGAGCGATGCTCCATGTTCATCTGGGAAAGAAGCTTGCACAGAAGAAGCGGCTGAGGAGGTGGTTAGTCAGGAGCAACCTCTTAGGAGGTCGAAGAGGACTATTCAACCACCAGATCGATACACAGGAGGAAACATGGTGAACTTTGTTTCTTGTTTCTTTGCTGGTCCCTTAGATGAAAGGGAGTCGTCGAGCTTTGAGAAGGCCAGAGGTGTGAAGGAGTGGGACATTGCTATGCAGGAAGAGATGACAGCTCTCGAGAAGAATGAGACCTGGTCTCTTGTGCCCAAGCCCAAGGGCACTACTCCTGTCACTTGCAAGTGGGTCTTCAAGCTGAAGAAAAAAGCTGACGGTAGTATCGAGCGTTACAAGGCTCGCCTTGTAGCTCGTGGGTTCTCACAGCAGTACGGAGAAGATTATGATGAAACATTTAGTCCAGTGGCAAAGATGACTTCGGTTCGATTTGTTATTGCCTTGGCGGCTTCGAGTGGTTGGGAGATTTGGCAACTCGACGTGAAGAATGCTTTCTTATACGGCGAGATTGACAAAGATATCTTCATGATTCAACCGCAAGGCTTCATCTCGAAGGAGTATCCAGACTATGTTTGCAAATTGAAGAAGGCCCTGTACGGGTTGAAGCAAGCGCCTCGGGCGTGGTACGGGAAGATTGCAGAATATCTCTTATTCTGTGGATTCGTTGCTTCAGACTCTGATTCTAGCTTGTTCATCAAGAAGGAAGGGGTGCTTCGGGTGATTGTGCTGCTGTATGTGGATGACATGATTGTCACCGGGAACTCGAAAGAAGCTGTTGCAAGACTCAGGGTTGAGCTTGCTATCAGGTTTGAGATGAAGGATCTAGGGGAGCTTCATCATTTCCTTGGACTCGAGGTCCAGAGACGGGAGAGCGGAGTGCTCATTTCTCAGGAAGGATATGCAGAGCGAATCGTGAAACGATTTGGCATGGAGGAAGGGAAGAGCAGCTCTATACCTTTGGAGCAACATCATAAGCTTCGGAAGGATGAGGGGAGAATCTTATCTGATCCGTTGGTGTTCCGAGCTCTGGTTGGGAGCTTGATCTATTTGACGATCACAAGGCCGGATATTGCTTATGCAGTTGGCAAGGTGAGTCGGTACATGGCGGAACCACGGAAAACCCATCTTCTGGCGGCTAAAGGCATACTATATAGGAGAGGGTCAAGCTTGGAGTTGCATGGTTTCATGGATGCTGATTATGGGGGAGACGTGGATGATCGGAGATCAACGTCGGGTTATGTCTTTATGACGGGCCCCACAGCTATCTCTTGGTGCAGCAAAAAGCAAGACTCGGTGTCTGTTTCTACCACGGAAGCAGAATACAAGGCTTCGGCCTTGGCAGCTCAGGAAGCTATTTGGCTCAGGAGGTTGGTAGAGGACGTTCATCAGGAGGTTCGAGGTCCCACTATGCTACGCGGGGACAATGAGAGTGCTCTCAAGCTGGTTAACAATCCAGTTTGTCACGCGAGGACCAAACATATAGAGATTGAGCACCATTTCATTCGTGAAAAGGTGTTGGGAGGATCTCTTAAGGTCGAGCATGTTCGGAGTGCGGACAATGTCGCAGACATCTTCACAAAGCCGCTGGCAAAGGGACCGTTTACTCGGTTAAGGGAGTTGCTCGGGCTAGTTTCCACTTCCCACTTCAAGGGGGAGTGTTGAAATTGTTGAAGTGAAGTGGATAGGAGTCCGGCCGGTTTGAAGGCTGGAGACCGCAGAGACCGCGCGGTCTGCGCTGGTGCTCTGGCGGTTTGTTCCTGGCGATCTGGTGCGATCGGCCAGCTTGCTTCTTGGTTTAGGTCGCTGGTTCTGGCGACCTGTTGCGGGTTGTTTCCGGTCTTGTTCTAGTCGGTCTGTTCTTGGTTGACCGATGAGATCGGGCGGCTTGGTTTCTATTCTGGCGACTTGGTTCAAGTCGGCTAGTTGCTTCTCTGTGTTGGCGATCTCAGGAAGGGTGATCGCTGTGTCCGTGCGGTTTGTGCGCGGCTTGCTGCTGACTTCGGTCTTGGACTGAATTTTGTCCAAGTGCTGTGTTCGCGCGGTCTAGTTTTGGAGACCGTTCGCGAGCTGATGGGTGGTGACTGTATCCCGGTTTGTGCGGTGACGACATTCGTCCACCCGCCTATAAATAGGGGTGCATGGCCCGTCATTCACAACGAGAACTGTAAGAACAAGAGCCCGGATAGATTCTTGCGGTCTCAAGTTTGAGTTCGCGCGGCTTGGTTGCGAGTTAACCGTTTGTTGTGTTCGCAGGTTTGCGGTGAGCAGGTTTCGGTCTCCTTCCTTGCTGATTTCCGGTGGCTCGAACAAACAGTTCGTCTGCGGCTTGTCAGCGAACTGGTTTATTGTTCTTGTGATGTTCGCAGTAAACTCAGCGATCAGGCGACCTTCAGCGGTTAGGCGATTTGAGTTCGGTCTGGCGACAGCTTCAGTTCTTTGTTCATTTGAATAAGCTTCAGTTCGTGCGGGCTGAGATTGCGGTCTGGCAGTGCAGTTTGTCTGCTCCTGTTCGTGCGGTCTCAAGGTGTTTCTGCGGTCTGACTGTGCAAGCGGTCTGGGAGTACAGCAGAACAATCCGGGCGGCCTGAACCTTTGTTGCAATCCGTGCGGTCTCTTTCTGGCAGACCGCCGGTTTCTGTTTTTTGGTGTGTTTGTTCTTCTCGTCTCCGTGATTCTTATGAATCATGTCTCGCCATGTATGCCTCGCATTGTAAAGCAGTATTATTTCAATAAAGATTTCTTGTGTTGCTGGTTTTGGCATTGTGGTTGTTTGGCTATAACTCTTATTGATACAACTCCTGCTTACTCCTAAACGGTCCAATCAAAAATTTTAACATTAACATTGCCCAAATTGTGCTTCTCTTGATCTGACCTTGATGCCCTAGGTTGAGTGTGACATCCTAAGACATCTAATGACCATATTACCCTTACTATACAATGGGTAATTCAACCTAAGGAATAAAATCACTTTTAGGTAATTTGTTAAGTTAAATCAGAGGGTTTTTTCCAACAATCTCCCCCTATTTATCTTAACAAATTTTACAGATCATTCAAAGTGATTTTACACATTCCTTTTATATAAACAAAGATACATTCAAGACAGCATGGACATAAGAAAATGACAAACTGTAATCACAAGACATTTCATTCAATTGTTAAGAACTATATATAGATCACCGTAGCTGTTTTTCAGGAATTATAAGACTTGACAGAGTACCTGAACCTCATTGCTCCTTCTCAGGAGCTTCTTTTCCCTGAAAATACTTTTGGAGTAACCTTCCTTGGAGCAATCTTCAGAGGCTAACCATCTTCATGGGACATTTCTGCTTCTTCAACAATGTTTTCATTGAGGAGCTCCCCCTGACTGTGTTCATTCAGCTCAGCAAAGTCAACAGCATCCTTGGCAATCTTTGCCACTTCATCCAGTAAATATTCTGCATGATGCTCCCCCTGGGCCACTGCTCCACCTTGCTGTTGGGTTGTATCTTGATATGTACTAGGGAGCTCCCTCTCATCTGTCAGATACTGATGTACATCTTCCATCTCTTTGTCAATCAGCTCCCCCTGAGTAGATGGGAGCTCCCCCCGAGTAGATGGGAGCTCCTCCTGATTATCTACTTGATTTTTTGGCTCATTTCCTTTTTCATTCCCTTCTGGATGCTCTGGAACTGGCTCCCCCTGGATATTTGGACCTTGAAAGATGGTCACTTTATCATGGGCTGCATCATCATTCAGCTTATCTTTGCCACTAAACTCTGGAACAGTCTTTTCCTCCTCCTAACCATTCTCCCCCTTCTTAACCTTGCTGATAAGAGAGGTTAAGAACTCATTTGACACTAGGGAGGAGGACATAAAATCTTTGATTCCCTGTAGAGATCTTTTGGAATTCATGAGTTCAGACTCCACTTGAGAGTACTTTTTATCAAATCTTCTTGTTTGAGTAGCCAGAAGATCAGCAAAGGTGCTAGAAGCTAGCCCTACTGCTTTTGAAATGAATTGCTCAAGGTCAATTGAAGTGATGGGTGTGGTAGATGGAGGAGGTGATGGAGGGAGTCTTATTGGATAGGGTAGAGAGCATGGTAGGTTTCAGGTGACACATGAATTGGTGGTGGTGGTGAAGCAAAAGTGGATGGTAGCTGATGGAGAATTTGAGGAGATGGCTCTGGGGCTGAAGAAGATTGTTGTTGTTGTTGCTGAGATGGAATGAGAGGGGTTGAGTCAAGAACTGCAGTGGATTAGGTAGACTGAAGATTTTGTTGTTGAGGAGAGGGTTATGCATGAACATCATCCCTTGGGAGATCTGAAACAATATCATGTTGAGGAGGAGAGGGAGGAGGAGAAGGTGCAGACTGACCGGGCTTTAGAATCTGCCTGGTCCACTTGGAAAAGATCCCAATATTTATCCTTTTACCCAGAGGTATGGGAACTCCTTTGGATTTGCAGATGCTTGGATAGTGTTGGAAGAGCACTTGGCTCATTATTCTCATGCAAGCATTTTCTTTGTGGGCATATTTGTGCCCACATTCTTAGAAGTAGCTTCCCCCAATTTATCTTTTTCTTGAGGACAAGAGTGCCCATAATCTGCAGCTGTTGCTTTGGAATTTCATCATGAGCTGAAATTTTGCACAATAAAACCTTCCCAACTATGTCAGCTAGGAACCTATACTCTTCTGCCAAGTCGATCTTCTTCAGATTTTTAGGTCTGTCTTTCTTGAATTGCATGATCTCCAGGACACTCTTTGTCTCATCTCCTGTCAATTCTTCTGAGTCACTCCCAGTAAGTAGATCAAATGTTTGGGAGAGAATGTCATCAGTTATGCTGATATCTTGTACAGAAATTGTCCCTTGAAGGGACCCATCATCTGCAGCATGGACACTATCCTTGAATTCTATAAGTTCTAGATCTAGAATCTTACACCTTGTGGAGATAAGCTTGGTTAGGCCAGCTTCCTGAAACAAGCCAAGAATGGCTTTGAAGCTATCTGCCACTGCACCGAATGAGTCCATATCGACGTTAAACCCAGAGTTGATCTTAGGTGGATCCATTTGATTGAAGGTACCTGCAAACATAGAGAAAAACAAGAGAGAGAAAGGCATGGGAGAACTGGAGAATAAGAGAGCAAGAAAGCAAGGAGAGGAAAATTTGAAAGCGCAATGATCTTGACACTGTAATTGCTTAAAAGGAGATGAATCGCATCAACTTAGGGTTTAGTTTGACGCACTGTCGATAAAACATAATATTTGGCGCACAAGGCTGTGTCGTGATTGCTTATAGAAGCAGTCCTGCGTGCGCTGTTGTATTGATGTTGCGTCGACTAGTATTCGATGGAACTCTGCGATTGTTCAGCAGTTCTTAAGTCGACGTAATCCTGTCGACGTTGCTTCAATTTCTAATCGACGCTACCTCAACTTTGAGTAGCGACCATTGAGTCGACGCATGTGTCGATATGAACTTGACACTGCGTCGAATTCTATTCGAATTATCCACTCTGAGTGCTTCTTGATGCTAACGTTAAGTAGAAGTTAACAGTATGTCAACTTCTATTCGACGCATCTATGAATGAACAGGTCCATTTCCTTAGAAAATTCTTACTATTTTTCCCAGCAATTATATTTATTGAAAATTGAGTTTATGATAATAATTTTATGAACTGTAAGGATAACAAGGGAATTAAGATAAGTAGTGTTGGATCTGAAGGCGCCCTTAGAGGGGGGGTAAATAAGGGATTTAAACTTTTCTGATTATTAAAGAAAATAATTCTCTGTTGCTATCGCCAGCGGTAGTGTTACCGCTCGGCGTTAGTAATAGAAAAAATATGTTTTAGGTTAAAACACTGGAAAACAGATTTGCATAAATCAAAGATGAAGAAATAAACATATTTTCATTGATAATAATTTGAAACAGTTATGATTACAAAACTTTTTCCAATGACGCTTGGAAAGAGGCGACCAACGAAAAAACCTTTTTGGTTTTTTATACTGACCTAGTCGCCGTGTGGCGAATTCCCCTAGTCCCCACAAGGCCCTAGTCGTCATGTCGCGAGTTCCTCTACTTAATAAAAGATATAAAGATTACAATTTGAAAACTAAATCAAGACAAAAACTAAGACTCCCTCAAATGAAGAACTTGATGACGATGTAGATGCGATCGGATCGGTCTTCAAGTTCTTTTGCGTTCACGATCATTGATGGAGTTCTTTGGGCTGCTTGGAGAAGGATCTCACGAGTGCTCTGAAAATATGTCTTCAAATCGTTCTGGAACAGCAAGCAACAACAGAGGAGGCGCACGTCTTTTTGTAGATTCAGCCACTACCGCCAGCGGTAGTACTACCGCCCCGTGGTATCCACATAAGGCAATGAAGCACACGGATCGTGGTATTTTAGGCCACATTCTGAGCGACAAACACTAGCGTGCCGCGGTACTGCTAACGCGAGATTTCCTTCCTTCAGCCACAATCTTCTTCCAAATCTGCTCCTCAATCAACTGCAGACTGGATGTTTCCAAAAGCTACCGTCGGGCGTTAGACCTAATGCGTCGCGATAGTACATGCCAAACATAGCGACCCGTCGACATTAATTTTTCTCCACTGTTTCCTTTCTGTCAATATTTTCCATATATGCTAACGCCAGCGGTAGTGCTAATGCGCCGCGGTAGAGCACATCTTTTTTCGTCTGGCGCATTTTCGTCAAACTGGCCTCATATTTCGTCGACCGAATTTTCGTCGAACACCTTTCGTCGAATGCCATCTTCGTCGAACATATTTCATCGAACGCCAATTCGCTAGTGCCAGCGGTAGTGCTAGCGCACCGCGGTAAAGCAAACAGATCGTCGAACGGAGTTGATAAGCATTTCGTCGAGCGCAGCAGATAAGCATTTTGTCGAGCGCAGCCTTCATTTCGTCAATCGAATACTAGCGCCAGCGGTAGTTGTAATGCACCGCGGTAGAGCACATCGTCGGGCGCATCTTTGTCGAACGCCGCCTCACATTTCATCGTGCTCAACTTCCATTTCATGGAACGAAAGCTAGTGCCAGCGGTAGTTCTGACGCTCCGCGGTAGCAACAAACAAAACATATTTCCATGGAGATTTGAAATCACAGAATCCTGCATACTATAAACACAAAACAAGTATGATCAAATACAATAGGATTTGTTATTGTCAAACCAAGAGATGCGGAAAGACTGTTCCGACAAACTCCCCCTTTTGATAATAACAAATCTCTTTAGAAAGAAATAATTCAATTAATAGGAATTTGTTTTTATAATAGAGAACTAACATAGATAGCATGAATATTAGGCATGTTTAAATGCTCCCCCTAAATGAATTCTCCCCCTAAATGAATGCTCCCCCTACAACAAAACTTCCTATGAACTTGACTCCCCAAAACATGTTAATTTCTTTCAAATTTATTCTCCCCCTTTTGGTATTATCAAAAGAGGGTGGAGAGATAGACCAACAAAAAGTGTGCAATAACTGTGTAGAGAGGGAATGATCATGATAAAGAGTTAAACACTTAGGAAAAATACAATTGATAGGAGAGAGAAAAGAAAAAAGGAATGTGAAGAATTTTTCATAAAGAAACCACTTGTTGGGACCATGTATTCATGATCGAGCGTACAAGTAGTAAAGAGGTGGAAAGCATGACGAAATACTTTTTTAAGTGAACATCTATATAGGAATTGAGAAGCAAGGTAGATGATTAAGAATTTTAGATATAAGAAATAGATGTTGTAGCATTTTAAGAATACAAAATAATATCAGTTGAAACATAGCCATACACTAGTTTTGAAAGGTATGCAATACAGAATTCTCATGGCATAGCGGAAAAAAATATGTAAGCTTGATACAAAATATCAAGCCAAGATGGAAGAATACAATGTTCTAAATTGAGAAAACAAGTACACTTATACATTGCATTGATCATGCAAGGCTATCTAGTGCATTTACTTAAGAATTTTGAGAATACATGTAGATATGCAATAGACTCCAATTATCATGAGTAGAAGGCTTACAAGTGAAAATGATGTGTACAAAATAGTGTTTTTGATAAACGTATACATATGAGTTAATCAAAACACATGACATGTATAATGGAATAAACACAATATTAATGAACAAGCCTTTTTAGAGTTACCTCGTCCCACAAAGCTATATAAAATTTTCAATGCACATTGAAAAATAGTACAACTACCAAGGTGCTCTGCACACACAATGCTTATTAAGACTTAACAGGGTGCAAAGTAGTGCTTGGTGAATCACAATTATTATTTTGAATTTTATTTATTTGTGATTCGGTGTACAAGAAGAAGTTGTGTAAAAGGAAAATGTTTGCGACAAGGCACTTTACAATTCTCTCCAAGGTGCTCAACCTCACAATGTTCATTAAGACTTATCAGGAGGGTGAGTAGTGCTTGGTGGAGTTATCTTTGTCAATTATTCATTTGAATTTTTGCTTAACGACAAAGGTCTCTGAATTCACTTGTATGTGCAAACAAAAGATTTTTGAAAAGACACACTTCTTCAAAGATAGGTGCATGAAAAAGATTTTAACATGTGGTGGAGGTAAAACTAAGCATGCCTAACAATAATATGAAGTTATTACACTACACAATCTTGTAAGAGAAGATTAAATTCATATGTAGTTTATCAAAAAGTGTGAGTGATAACAAAATCATTAGCAAATATAAGCCATTTACTCATACATAGAGGCATGCTATGCAATACTACACATGATTTCTATAATCAATTTCAAAGCACACATAAGATAATGATCAAGGCATGATACAAAAACAATGTTATTAAGATACTTGAAATAGAGAATTAAATATTGTATACTAAACTTGGCAAGATAAATCATATCATCCTTGAAGCATAGAAAATTACATCAGTTTTTACAAATTTTAAGTTTTTCAAAAAAACAAAAATAAACAAATAAAAAGCATGTTTTTTGTTGTTTTGATTGGTTTTTCAAATTTTGTAGTTGGTTTTGATATATAGAAAAACAAATGTTTTTGGTTGGATTTGATTTGTTTTATAGTGGTTTTTTTTGTTTTTTTTAGAATTTTAAAAGAAAATAACAGGAACTGAAAAATAAAAAATGATAGAAAAATAGGAAATTCAGAAATATTCACTAATGCCAGCAGTACTATGTTATCGCCGGGCGTTAGTGACAGAACACAAATTTTTGAGAAAACGTGAAATTTTTCAGAATTATTCTTATGAATATAGTTGTGCAGATTGGTGACACAGTGATTCAGTACAGAAATCAGATATGCGTGGTCACAAAAAAGCGAGCTTTGCATGATTAAGTATGAATGTCCAAGACCCCTAGTTCTAGTCTAAGTAGAGCAAATCGAGAATCGGGTAGAGGCTTGGTAAAGATGTCCGCAAGTTGCGATTCAGTTCCAATGAAATTTACATGAATATGTTGTTTTTGATGTGATCCCTAATGAAGTGGTGTCTTACATCTGTGTTTAGATCGTGAGTGATGAACAGGGTTGTTTGTTAAGTCAATAGCACTCTTGTTGTCACACTTAAGTTCAATATTTGTTAAATGAACACCAAAGTCTTCTAAGGTTTGAGTCATCCATAATGCTTGGGCACAATAACTTCCTAGTGCAATGTATTCTGCCTCAGTGGTGGAGAGAGCAACAGAATTTTATTTTCTACTTAACCATGCAACTAGAGAAGGACCTAAGAAGTAACAGGTACCACTAGTGCTTTTCCTATCTAATGAACAACCCGCATAATCAGAATCTGAATACCCATGCAAGAGAAAAGAATCATTATTTGGATACCAAAGTCCTAATTTAGATGTGCCGATTAGATATCGAAAAATTTGTTTCACCGATTTTAAATTAGATTCTTTTGGATTTGCTTGAAATCTAGCGCATAAACATACGGCAAACATAATATCGGGTCTAGATGCACTAAGGTATAATAGGGATCCAATCATTCCTCTATATAACGTTTGGTCAATTGAAATTCCGGCTTCATCTTTTCCTAATATTAGTGATGCGCTCATTGGAGTACTAGCTTGTTTAAAGTTTTCAAAACCAAAACATTTTAGCATATCATGGACATATTTAGATTGACATATAAAAATTCCATCATTTCTTTGGGTTATTTGAAATCCTAAAAAATATGTTAGTTCACCCACTAGACTCATCTCAAATTCATTTTGCATCACTAAAACAACTTCATTACACAACTCTTCATTAGTGGCTTCAAAAATAATATCATCAACATATATTTGTAAAATAATCAAATCATTATCAAAATGCTTAATGAAGAGCGTGTTATCGGCACCACCCATTTTATAGCCATGCTTTAATAAAAAGGAAGTTAAGCGTTCATACCAAGCACGGGGTGCTTGTTTTAGACCATAAAGCGCTTTTTCTAATCTATATGCATGATTTGGAAAATGTTCATTAATAAAGCCGGGGGTTGTTCAACATAGACTTCCTCTTTAATTATCCTGTTTAAAAAAGCACTTTTAACATCCATTTGAAATAATTTATACTTCTTATAACTCGCAAAAGCTAGAAAAATTCTAATTGATTCAAGGCGAGCAACGGGTGCAAATGTTTCATCAAAATCTACCCCCTTGATTTGAGAATAACCATGTGCCACTAATCGAGCTTTGTTCCTAGTTATTCTAGATTCTCCATCTAATTTAATATCCATTTGACACCGATAAATGGGTGATTAGATGGTCTTTCAACTAGTTCCAAACCCTATTACGTTCAAATTGATTCAATTCGTCATTCATAGCAATAAACCAAAATTGATCATTCAAAGCGGTGGAAACATTTTTCGGTTCTATTTCGGAAACAAAGCATAAGTTTGAAAAAGATTCATTAAAAGAAGAACGTGTAGTTACCCCTCTTGATGGTTCTCCAATTATAAGCTCCCTTGGATGATCTCTTGTAAATCGAAGCACACTTGGAGGCACGAGCTCCTCTTGCACCGTCTCTACTTCTTTTTCTTCTCCAAGTGGATCATCATCATCATCATGCTCCAATGGTGAAAGAGGTACATCTTCATTTCCTGCACAAGTAGAATCTACACAAGGCACAAGTTCATCAAACTTCACATGAATAAACTCTTCAACCTTTTTAGATTTTTTTTTATATACCATATATGCTTTGCCAGTGGAAGAGTAACCAAGAAAAATACCTTCATCACATTTTTCATCAAATTTAGCTAATGCATCCTTGGTATTTAGGATAAAACATTTACAACCAAAGACATGAAAATACGATACATTAGGTTTCTTTTGAAAGTATAATTCATATGGAGTTAATTTCAAAATAGGGCGAAGCATAACACGATTTATGACATAACATGATGTATTTACGGCTTCGGCCCAAAAATATCTAGGCAACCCATATTTGGATAGCATGGTGCGTGCAAGTTCTTGAAGAGTTTTATTTTTCCTCTCCACCACACCGTTTTGTTGGGGGTGCGTGGAGCGGAAAATTCGTGTTTAATACCTAGATTATTATAGAAAGTGGTGAAGCTATCATTTTCAAATTCCCCTCCATGATCTGATCGTATACACTTGATTTTTAGATCTAATTCATTTTGAATACGATTTCAAAGCTTTGTAAATTCAGAAAACGCATCGGATTTGGAGGTGAGAAATAATGTCCAAGTAAATATAGAATAATCATCAATTAAAACATAAGTGTACTTTTTACCATCAAGAATACATGTGCTAATGGGTCCAAAAAGATCCATGTGAATTAGTTGTAAGGGTCTTGAAGTGGATAATTCCTTTTTAGTCTTAAACGATGTTTTTGAAAATTTCCCTTTTTGGCAAGGCGAGCATAAAGAAGATAGATTTCCATTTAGCATAGGCAAACCTTTAATGAGTTTATTCTTTGATAATTTTAAAATTAACTTGATGCTAGAGTGACCGAGACGCCTATGCCATAATTCAAGTTCTTCATTTTTTTGATATAAGACATTCGAGAGACGCACGTGATAGACCATGAAAGGCAATTAGATACACATTGTGAATTCGTGGTGCAGTGAGTACAATACTATTGGTTTTAGGATCTATAATTTTGCATAAATCAGTAGAAGACTCAAATAAAACATTTAGACCTTTATCGCAAAGTTGACTAATAAAAATCAACTTATGTTTCAAACCTTCTACATATAAGACATTAGTAAGAGAGAAAGAATTGTTACCAACAGTACCGGTGCTTAATATCCTTCCCTTTCCATTGTCCCCAAATGTCACCATTCCTCCTTTCTTCTTAGTGAGGCTAAGGAATTTTGCTTTATCGCCCGTCATGTGCTTGGAGCACCCTGAGTCCAAGTACCACATGTCTTCCTTTTCCTTAGCCTTCCAACATACCTAACAAGAAGATGAGAGTAAAGATCCGGATACCCAGGTGGTTCCTCTCATAGAATAGGTGGAAATCTTAGGCACCCAGATTTGCTTGACAGTACATCGACCCTTCATCCTGCAGGAGTCCAAGGTATGCCTGAAGTGATGGCACTTGGCACATAACACAAAAGGGGTTGAGACCTTTTCCAGTTTTTGTTGTGGACTCTTGTTGGAGGATGGGGAATCAGCAGAATAGATTTCAGATTTGTGATTATTTGATGAATTATGAGTTTTGGTACTACCGCCAGCGTTAGTTGTTACCGTCGGGCGGCAGTTAGCAGAGACAAAACCTAGACCAGTTTTTGCACTACCATGCCTTTGGTTGGCCAAAATCATATCAAGACTTTTCTGGCCAACGCCGAATTTTTCTATAGCTAAGTTAAGGTCATGGATTTTAGCTTTTAATGCAAAATTTTCACTAACTAAATTTCCGCATCTATTTGCAAAAATTTTCTTTTCATTTTCAACATTACAAAGAGAGAGTTTCAAATTTCTTTCTAAGTCTCTCTTTTGTTTCGAGAGTGATTCGATATTGGAGAGAGCATTAGAAAGATCAGTTTTAAGTTTGCTAGTCCTTGCCAAGAGATCATCATTCTTTTGGCAAGACTCCATCTTCTTTCCCAAGGCAAAAACTTCCTTATTTAATTTTTGATTTTGTTTCAAAAGAATTTTATTTTTAGTTTTAAGTAGATCAAGATCTTTTAAATTTTTGCCAAAAGATTTGCAAGTTCTAAAGTATTCGGAATAAAGATCATCATAGTTAGAGGGGTTTACCTCAGTGTCACTTTGGACACTGCACTCATCGTCGGTTGATTCATTGCTTTTCCCCATAAGGCATAAGTTTGCCTCATCATCATCGCTTGAGATTGAAATACTTGAGCAACCGGAGGAAGAGTCATCCCATGTTGCATCTTTTAAGACCTTCTTCTTCTCCTTTCCTTTAACCTTTTTTTCTTTTTGCTCCTTCAGGAATTTTGGGCATTGACTTCTAATATGCTCGGTCTTCCTACAGTGGAAGCACTCGGGAGGTGGCCGCTCTTCGTCCCCATCGCTAGACTTCTCCTTCTTCCCTCTTTTGGATGAAGACCCCTTTAGGAAAAATTTCTGGAAGGTGTTCCTCCTTTCCGGATTCTTCATGAACTTAGTGAAGTTCTTCACAAAGAGACTCTCCTCGTCATCTTCCTCGTCATCATCTTCTTTTCTTGACTTTAGTGCCAAGGCTTTCTTCTTTGGTTCCTTTTTGTACTCCTCTTCTTGAATCTTGACTTCTACCTCATGGGTTTTAAGGTTCCCAATGAGGCTCTCAATTTGGAGCCGCCTAAGATCATGCGATTCGGAAATCGCCGTCAATTTTGGATTGAACTTTGGTGGGAGTGATCAAAGAAGCTTTCTCACCAAGTCACCGTTTGAAAATGTTTTTCCAAGAATCTTTGAGGCATTGACGATCTTGGTGAAACGAGTGTACATGGCGTCGACGTACTCATTTGGATCCATCCTGAACCTCTCAAATTCAGATTCCAGTTGGAATAGTTTTGAATCTTTGACCTGTGAGGTACCTTCATGCGTTATTTCTAATAAGTTCCAAATATCATAAGCAGATTCAAATGCACGACTCTATTAAATTCAGTCCTATCAAGAGCACAGAATAGAGCATTCATTGCTTTCACATTATTCTTACACCTAGCCTTATCTCCATCGTCCCATTTATCCCTAGGTTTTTCCATGATTACTTCTCCAACAATGTATGTAGGAGAAGTGTATGGAGTTTCAATACATGCCCATACATCTAGATCTAAGTTTATCAGAAAACAACGCATACGCGTTCTCCAGTAATTATAATCAGTTCCGGTAAACAACAGAGGTCTACTTATTCCCTGCCCCTCATGGAAAGCGAGATCACGGAGAGCCATTATTCCCGATTGTTACACCGAATTGGAATAACCTAGCTCTGATACCACTTGTTGGATCTGAAGGCGCCCTTAGAGGGGGGTGAATAAGGGATTTAAACTTTTCTGATTATTAAAGAAAATAATTCTCTGTTGCTACCACCAGCGATAGTGTTACCGCTCGGCGTTAGTAATAGAGAAATTTTTTTTAGGTTAAAACAGTGGAAAACAGATTTGCACGAATTAAAGATGAAGAAATAAACATACTTTCATTAATAATAATTTGAAACAGTTATGATTACAAAACTTTTTCCAATGACGCTTGGAAAGAGGCGACCAACGAAAAAACCTTTTTGGTTTTCTATACCGACCCTTCTCCTAAGGACCGGTTGGCTTTAGCCTATCTCTCCCCAGATAAGGCCTCATGCCGCTCTAGCCCTTCCCTCGATGAAAAGGCCTCGAGCACCCCCTAGATCTACACCCTAGACCTAGTCATCGTGTGGCGAATTCCCCCTAGTCCCCGCAAGGCCCTAGTCGACGTGCGGAGAGTTCCTCTACTTAACAATAGATATAAAGATTATAATTTGAAAACTAAATCAAGACAAAAACTAAGACTCCCTCAAATGAAGAACTTGATGTCGATGTAGATGCGATCGGATCGGTCTTCAAGTTCTTTTGCGTTCACGATCGTTGATGGAGTTCTTTAGGCTGCTTGGAGAAGGCTCTCACGAGTGCTCTGAAAATATGGCTTCAAATCGTTCTAGAACAGTAAGCAGCAACGGAGGAGGCGTGCGTCTTTTTGTAGATTCAGCCACTACCGCCTGCGGTAGTACTACCGCCCCGCAGTATCCACATAAGTCAATGAAGCACACGGATCGTGGTAGTTTAGGTAACATTCTGAGCGCCAAACACTAGCGCGTTGCGGTACCGCTAACGCCTCGCGTTAGCGAGATTTCCTTCCTTCAGCCACAATCTTCTTCCAAATTTGCTCCTGAAACAACTGCAGACGAGATGTTTCCAAAAGCTACCGTCGGGCGTTAGACCTAACGCGCCGCGATAGTACATGCCAAACATAGCGACCCGTCGACATTCCTTTTTCTCCACAGTTTCCTTTCTGTCAATAGTTTCCATATATGCTAACGCCAGCGGTAGTGCTAACGCGCTGCGGTAGAGCACATCTTTTTTGTCTGGCGCATTTTCGTCAAACTGGCCTCAAATTTCATCGACCAAATTTTCGTCGAACACCTTTCGTCGAACGCCATCTTTGTCGAACATATTTTGTTGAACGCCAATTCGCTAGCGCCAGCGGTAGTGCTAGCGCACCGCAGGAAAGCAAACAGATCATCAAACGGAGCTGATAAGCATTTCGTCGGACACAGCAGATAAGCATTTCATCGAGCGCAGCCTTCATTTCGTCGATCGAATACTAGCGACAGCGGTAGTTGTAACGCACCGCGGTAGAGCACTTCGTCGGGCGCATCTTCGTTGAATGCTGCCTCACATTTCGTCGAGCTCAGTTTCCATTTCGTTGAACGAAAGCTAGCACCAGCGGTAGTTCTGACGCTCCACGGTAGCAACAACAAAAACATATTTCCATGGAGATTTGAAAGCAAAGAATCCTGCATACTATAAACACAAAACAAGTATGATCAAATACAATATGATTTGTTATTGTCAAACCAAGAGATGTGGAAAGAATGTTCCAACAAGTAGTACTCCCTTGATTGAGTTTAGTTCTGTATTCCTTTTCTCACAATCTCCTAGATAGTCCTCTTCCTTACCCTGCCCAAGTAATTCAAACGTTAGAAGGAACATAGGTTACCTTGGGCCCTTTGTTTTTACCATTGTAGGGTTCAATGAAGGAATAGAAGGGTCTTTCATGATACCCTTTTGTATGATAAGGAATGGGTTTCCCAAACCTATTATTTTGATACTTGAAATGAGTATAGAATGTATCTAAATAAAGAAGATCAGCAGAATGTTTTATTACCCTAGGTTTTGCTTTAACCTTTTAGTTGAGTTTATTTAATTTCTCTACTTTATTCTTGCATAAGGGTTTTTCTTTCTTATTCTGATTTACTTTGTTGGGTTCATCTATCCCTTCTGGATAACTACTCGCATTACCATTAGATGGTGTCTTTTTCTCACTTGGTTGATACTAACTAGGTCTAACAAAAGACACTGGATTTTTCCAGGCAGGTTTCCTAGGTGCTTTGGTGCAAGTGGAGGGCTCTGCTCCTAACCCTAGGTGATTAAATCTCATAGAGAGATTTTCTGTGATGTCTTTGAGCTCCTGAATCCTCCCATTAAGTGAGTCCTCAAAGGCCTTTGTCTTTGCTAGCTCTTCTTTTATCAATATGTTTTCTTTTCTAAGTTCAATCAATTCTGACTCTTTATTATTAATTTCATTTGATAAGTCTTGATTTCTTAGGTATATGTCATCTTGTTTAATGTTTTCTAATTCAGTTCTAGCTGTGTCTAATTCTCTTTCTACCCTAAGGTGATCAATACAGAAATCTTTAAAATAGGTTTTAAAATCTTCTGAAATAAAATCAAAATCATCAAATACGGATACCTGTTCATCATCATCATTTGATGACATCCCCAGTGCCATCATGCAGGCTGCTTCTACTTCTGCTTCATCATCACTTTCAGATGATGATGAGCTTAACTCAGAATCTGAGTTAATCCATGTTTCAGCAATGAATCCCTTGGCTCTCTTCTAGTCTTTCCCTTTAAAAGACTTCTTCTTCTTCTTTTCATCCTTTTTGTTGCTTCTGTCCCTTTGTTCTTATGGACACTCAGGAGCTTTGTGCCCTGGTTTGTTGTAAGTGTAGCAGATAATCTCCTTCTTTGGAGTTTTATCATACCTGGGCCTTGAGTCCCTATCTCTTCTCCTTGAGTCTCCTATCTTAACCCATTTCTTGAATCTCCTTGCTAGGAGATTGAACATCTTATCTTCAGGAGTAGGGGCTCTCCTTTAGTAGCTTTCAGGGCAAGATTCCTTTGGATAGTAGCTAGAGTAGTCTCCCTTTCTTTAGACACAGCCCTGTTCTTTAGAAGCATCTCATATGACTTAAGCTTCCCTAGCAAAGCTTCAGTAGAGATTTCCTTGTGGCACTTGGACTCTCTGATTGCCCAGATTCTTAAATCCCATGAGCTAGGGAAGCACATGAGGATTTTATCGTTAATTTCAGTTAAGGATATCTCCTTGTCCAAGCCTCTGAGCTCATTAATAATAATGCTGAATCGGTCATCCATATCAACAACAGATTCTTCAGCTTTCTTCTGAAAGTTCTCATACCTGGATATGAGAAGAGACTTTCTGTCCTTTTATTCATCTGAGCTGCCTTCCACCATTCTGGTGAGAGAATCTCAGATATCTTTTGCTGATTGGCATTCAGCAACCTTCTGGAAAATGTCATCTGACATTGTTGAAACCAGAATGTTCATGGCCTTGGCATCACGTGCCTTGACCTTCTTCTCAGCTTCTGTCCACTCATTTCTTGGGACAGCTTCAGTTGTTGAAGATTCTCCTGCCTTTTGTCTGACTGGAGATGGAGGACCTGTGAGAAGAACATTATAGATGCCTTCATCAATGGAATTCATATAAAGCCCTATTCTGGTCTTCCAGAGTGTGAACTTATTCAAGTTACACACTGGGGGTCTTGTAGAAGCATAATCCTTAGTACTCATTTTCTTTAAAAAAAATTGTATTATAGAAATAAGTGTAGGAGGTCTTTTTGATCAAGGTGTTAACCTTTTAATGATCAACCTCCCTCTGATACCAATTGAAAGTGCACAGTGTGCCCCTGAGATATACTCTGGAGGGGGGGGGGGGGGGGGGTGAATAGAGATTTAAAAATATTTCTATCCGATTTGTGCAAATACAATAAAAACACTAAGTGTTATGCTCTACAATTCCACACACAGAATAAAACACAAGCTGTTTAAGTAAAGCAAGAAAAGCAGTAATAGAAAAAGTAAACTATATGGGACAACACAAAAAATAAGCAACCAGAAGACACAAAGATTTTATAGAGGTTCCATAAAATGTGGGTAGTCCTCTCTTCTACCACCTGGTAGGAATGCACTACCTGTGCCTGAGTATTTTGACAAGGAGACTCTCAGAACCACTGATCTTTTTATAAGAAGATCATGAACCAACTAGATCTTTTGATAAGGAGATCTTGAACTAACCAGATCTTTTGATAAGGAGATCTTGAAGCACTGAATCCTTTGGAAGAGGGATTCTCAAAACTCTTTTATAGTTGGGAGTGAGAAGGAAAAAGAAGAAGGGGGAGGAAGAAGAATTCTGTTTTTAGAATTCTTATGAAGCCTGTCTCAAGAACAACTTCTATTTTCTTCTACTAGATCTGCTGATGATGAACTCATGCTTATGATTGTGATGATTTGCAGGAGCTATGATTGTCAGATCTTTTCTCTTCTTTTTGATTGAGCTCTGACTGCTATATGATATTGATGATGAGCAGCCTTTAGTTGTTCTGCAGTAAGAGAGGGAGAGCAGTTGTTATTTCTTCTCTGTCTTTTCTCTATTATGGTTCCTAGAGGAGGAAGAAGAAGAGGAAACCCTAATTCAAAAACTTTAGCCTATTGTGATGAATGCTCTATGTTTCTCTTTCTGCTCCTCCCTTATATTGTCCCTCTTTAATTTGAATTAATTTTCTTTTCAGGTAGGTCCTAAAGAGGTATTTTGTCTTAGCCAAATTCTCTTTCTTTCCTTCTTTAATTCAAGACCCATCCACCAACTATAAGCTTATTTCCAAGAAAGCTTTTCAGACCTCCTTTACTTCTTCTTTCTATTTGAGGCAATTATTAAGCCGTTAGAGAACGGTCCTCAATATTGTGGGCCATGAGAGAGGGTCCAAAATGATAGCTGAAAAGGTTTCCTTTTCAGACTGTATTCGACGTAGCGTCGAGTTCTCTTCCTCTCTTATCGACGCACCTTTGATTCCTTGTAAGAGCAACTTCGAATTCATTCTTGCTCTGATTGAAGTCTGCTTATCGATGTTGCATCAATATCTTATCAACGTAACCATCGAGTTGAGGTCATGGTTCTGAACTTCATTATCTGCGTCGAGATGAAGTCCACGTTGCGTCGACTTTAGATGGCTTTGACAGATACTTCCTTTTGCGTTGAGTTGAAGTAAAAGTTGCGTCGACTTCTTGAGGTACTTCGATAGGTCCATGGTCTCTATGTCAATATCTATTTGATGTAATGTCGACTTGAATTACTTCGACAGAAGGGTTGGACCACTTGGACTTCTAGTTAGAGTAGCGTCGACATTAACTCGATGTTGCGTCAATTTCTATTCGACGCAAATGTTAACTTTGCCCAAATTGTGCTTCTCTTAATCTGGCCTTGACACCCTAGGTTGAGTGTGACATACTAAGACATCTAATGACCGTATTACCCTTACCATACAATGGGTAATTCAACCTAAGGAATAAAATCACTTTTAGGTAATTTGTTAAGTTAAATCAGAGGGTTTATCCCAACAGAAGGAATCTTCCTCTGCGCAGCAGCAAGGCTGTCAATCAACCCTTGCGAGAGCGGTCTTGGCGTCGGCCTCATGAACGTCATTTGGGCAGCGAGAGCTTTGAGGTGAAAAAAGGGAACAGTGATTGGAGGACAGACGTTTTAAAGGCAGCAACCCGGGAAGTATTTATAGCTAAGAAGAGGGCCCCACAAAAAGATTCTCCCCCATGTCAGCATGAGATCACCAAATACATGGGGTTGGACTTTCTTTATGAGCGAGTGCCTTACTCAAAAAGAGTGGGGATTATGTACAACCCCGTATTTGTCGAGTGGGGCCCCAGGCTGGGGTCGGGTAGGAGAGCAAGCAAGGAGGGCATTCGCCTAGGTCACGAGAGGCAGAGGATCCTTAAGGCGAGTGCGAATTTCATCCCAAGGCATTCACCCATTCAGGAGTGCGAGTGCAAGGGAGGCCAGGCGAGTGGTTCCCCTAAGGACCACTCGCCCAGTAGAATTAAGTGTTCGGGAAGCCTGGCGAGTGGTGCCCTCATGGACCACTCGCCCAGAAGGCTTTGGGTGTAAAATTACATAGATACCCTTCGTGGGTTGCAAATAGCCCTTCAGAACAGCGGAGTTAGGTTGTTAGCAGACCAATTTGTGGTGCGGTTAGTGAAACTAAAAGGCAGATTTATGCTATTGGAGTCCAGACTAGAGAATCAATAAATAGACCCTTAACGGCACCTTGGAGGGGAGTCCAATCTTTCAGGCGCTCTCCTACTAGGGAAGTTTTGGTTGGATGCTAGTGCCATCCGAGGTGCTCAACTGAACTTTGGTTTGGGAGGGGAAGCTCTCTAAGATCTTCCGGGTGTGTGGCGGGACCTCCTCGCTACAACCTTGGGTCTATTCCTAGTTCTTCGTCCACAGTCAAGAGCGTAAGTGAGGGATAAGTAGGAGCGGGCTACAACCCCCTGTGGTTCCAAATTCAAGAGATCAGTTGTCGGATTTAACAGTGAGAGGTAAGCCCCTTTTCCATTTTTCTTCCATTTTTGGTGATTTTGACTTGAGATTTTGGTTAGTTTTTGAAAGTTTTGAAGAGATTGCATGGAAGATTGTACTCAAGGGTTTGTTTGATGATTAAAAAAATAATTTAGATCTTGATGATAATGTTAGATTTCCTTAGTTAATGAGTTAAGATATGTTAGATCTTTCTATTTTATGCAATTTTTACCATATTTTTTGAGTTCATTTGAGATGATTTGGAGGAGGAATACGAATAGGGTTTTCCTTCTGCTGCCACCAGCAGTAGGTTTCTATCGAGCTGTGGTAGTCCCTGATTTAAGTTTTTTAATGATTTTCTCCTCCATTGTTGCGTTTTCATATTATGGCTTCCTCCAGCTCCCGTGCTCGTCGTACCTATGTGAATAAGAGTTGGAATGTTCATAAGGTGTATTCGGGTGTGGAGGAAGCGACAATTGGTGTGGGAATTGAATGTATATTAGGATTGATATGACCCAACACTCTCACATATATGATTTAATGGCTGATTCAGGAATTCTATCTGTGAGTGTGGATGATTGCTTCTCGTCTGTGTTGGTCAGAGAGTTTTATAATCGATTGGAAGATCTAGATCATACTGCACTTTACGGTGGTGTTCGATCATATATACAAGACCACGAGGTGGTGATTTTGCATGAGGATTTATAGGAGGAATTCGGCCTGGTGGAGTGTGACACACAATTGGATATAGTGGAGAGATTTCGTACACTACGAGATTGGACACCAATAAATATAGTTTTGCATGGTCAGGATGACGCTGGGGACTTGATCACTACGGTCACTACACTAACACCTGATGCATACATTATCCAGGAGATTCTCCGTCATACTATTATGTACAAGGCTGACGACACACGGATGATCATGGCCCAGCTGAGTATGGTCACATATCATATATTGGAGAAAATCATGTTAGATGTGGCCGATCTTCTCTTATCAATGATGAGGTATACATTTAAGTTGAAGGATCCGACGAGGCAAAGGCTCAATACCCTTCCATTGGGAGGGATTATTCAAAGAATTTTATTTAACAAATATCCGGCAATTAATAAGAAGAATTACCCTCTTGATTCTCGGCCTGCAGTATTCTCTTCTCTTTTAATTCATCTACCAGGACAATCTAGGCCACCTTCACCATGTCGTCCAATTCAAAGAGGAACTTTGGTTTGTGAGATGCAACATGACGTTCGTGAGATGGTGGAGGAGCAAGTTGTTGAAATGAGGAAGAAGATGACGGGATTGTCAAAGATGATGTGGTTTATCATGAAGGGACACAAGCTTACTCCAATACCGGCCGAGGAGGCGGATTGGGACAATCCTGAGGAGGAGCTACCTCGTCGATCAGTTCATCGAACTCGACGAGACAGAGATGGAGGGGATAGTAGCAGTAGGGGAACAAATGATTAACCACCTTTTTTTGCATGTAATAATACAGGTTTGGGACAAGTTTTTAGTTTTTTGTTGCTATCGTCGAGCGGTAGATACTACCGCTTGCTTTAGTAGTATAAGTTATTTCTGAATGTTGATCTATTTTGGACTAATTGTTTTATGATTTAGTTAACTTTTATGCTTATATATGTGAGGTTGGTCTTTTAGAACTATAAACATGAATTTGTTCATTTTAAAGATTAAACTATGTTCTTTAGTAATTATTTAAAAACAATTTTTATTTAATTTGACGTATCTTGCACATGACATATATTAACAATTATTAATGGTCAATTAGGAACTTATGTAGTTTTCCCCTCCTCCCCTTTTAAAACAATTACTTCTAGGCATAAGTTTTTGAAGTGGGATGAAAGTGCAAGAGTGTAGTCCTTTAGAGTATATATTATTTTTGGCATAATAGAAAAAAAATACACGAGAAGATATTCCTATATTATTTTTTAATAATGTGATGTAGATTTAGAAAGCATTATCTTAGCTTGTTTCTACTTAACATGATTTTGTTTGTATTTAGTGAATGAGGGTTTTAGGTGTCCAAAGATGACCATGATTAATGGTTCCTTTGGGTACCCAAATATATCGTGATGGCTTATGGGGAGATGGTGATGAATGAGCCCTTTGAAGTGGAGTTAGTGTTTTATTTTTAACTTTGGGCCTCCATTCAAACCTTGGTTTAATATTGTTTTTATGCATCAAATTTCCTTTGTGATTATTTTTATCTTTATGATTGTAATTGAAAGTATTTTTCATAGGAAATTTGTGCAATTTTAAGTTTCAGTTGTGGGAAAAATGATTTTGTAAATGATAGTGATTAAGATTTTTATTTACAAATACTTTGTGGTTCTTACACTCAATATTTTGCTTAGTCAAGATATTTATATTCAACTTGCTTTTCGATTTTACTTCATATTGTGAATGTATACTTTGAGAATTTTTCTTTATAATTTCCTTAAGCAAGTTGACTTTAGTTTCCAATTCATTATTCTTAATTTTGAGATTAAGTCTAGCTTTATTGTAAGCGATTGTACTATTCTTAAGAGTGGTAACGATGGAATCAATAAGAGTTTTATAATTATCTCTTAATTCCTCAAACGTTTCATCCATTTCTTTAATTTCAATTTTATAATTTTTATACATGGCACAATTAGTTTTTAAAGATGAATTTTCTAGAGACAATTTATCATTATGTTCTCTTACAAAAATAAATTTCTTTTCAAGTTCCTTGTATTTTTTTTAATTCATTAAATTCTATACAAGGTGTAATATTTTCAACTACAGTGTCAGGGGGAAAACTAGATACATCAAAATTTTATTCTACATTAACTTTTGTTTTTAAACTTTTATTTTCTGAACGCAATTTGTAATTAGCATTTTTTAATTTCTTAAATTTACGCTTAGCAATATGTAGCAATTGTAATGTAGAAATAGAACTACTAACAAGAAGGGAATTTGATTTCCTTACAGCGCTTTTGAGTGAGGCAAGATTTGAATGTAAAGTTCCTTTATCATCATCTTCCTCTTCCATTAATGATTTGTCATCTTCTCTTCCGCTTGATGTGCATTCCATGGATTCATCGGGAGAGGAGCCTTCTTGAATACATATGCATGTTTGTGTATTCTCCGGTTCTTGCGATTGTTCCATAACTATATAAGGAGAATCATTAGTTCTTTCAAGAAAGTTCCAAATCTCATAATCATTAGGTAAAGTATAAATAAGTTTGAAAATATTTTGATCTAGCGCACAAAATAGACTATTTAATGATTTCACATTTAATACCATTTCGTTTCTATATAATACGCTTGATGGCTTTTCAATTATAATATTTCAAACTTTTTCATCTAAAGATTTAAGAAAAATTTCCATTAAAGTTTTCCACCCTTTATACTTTTTGCACATTAATAAAGGTGGTGCTAAGGATTTATCATTTGATAAAAAATCATCCTCTGTAGTGGATGCAAAATCCTCTGTTTTGGAATAACTTAGCTTTGATACCACTTGTTGGATCTGTAGGCGCCCTTAGAGGGGGGTGAATAAGGGTTTTAAAACTTTTATACTAAATTAAGTTATTTAAATGATTTGGCAGTATTTTCAAGTATATCTCAGTTTAAATACTGTAGTAGGATTTTTATGAATGTGGGTTGTATGTGTCACGATAGAAGAGAACTCTGTTACTACCATCTGCGGTAGCATTACCGCTCTGCGTTCGTGACAAAGAACCCCTTTTTCGTTTAGATTGCAACGATCAAAAATTGCAAGACAATATTGGAGAAATACAGATAATATTATTGCTTTGAAGAACATTACAAAAACTTATCCCAATGACGCTTGAGATAGAGACGAATGCGTAAAAACCTTTTTGGTTTTCTATACCGACCCTTCTCCCAAGGACCGATTGGCTCTAGCCTATCTCTTCCCAAATAAGGCCTCGAGCCGCCCCCTAGATCTAACCCTAGACCTTGTCGCCATATGCACGAGGTGAATTCTCCTTAGTCCTCGTAAGGCCCTAGTCGCCAACCATGCGGCGAATTTCTCTACTAATAAAAATATGAACAATAAAAACTAAAACATCAAAGAAAACTCCCTCAAAGAATGAACATGAAGATGAAGTCGGTGTGGTTGATCTTTCTTCAAGTCCTTAGCGTTCACGAACGTTTACAGAGTTCTCTTGGCTGCAAAGAGGACGCTCTCAAGAATATAGGAGTGGTGGCTTCGATATCTTCTCAAATCAGCTAATCAGATAATCAAAACGGATGCGGACTGCTCTTTGAATAGGCTCAGATTCTAGCGCCAGCGGTAGTGCTACTGCCGGGCGGTAGCCTCTTTAGGCAACATTCTGGCATGCGGATCAAGCCATTTTTGGTAACCTTCTGGCTCCAGAATAGGTATCCCCTCCTACTGCGCCGCGGTAATGCTAACGTGCTGTGTTAGTATATATTATTCCCGGACGTCAGGTCTCCTTCCTTTTTTGCTCGTCAATCAGCATCGTGATCGCGGGAATTCCATAAGTTACCGTCGGCCATTAGCCTCACGCTCTGCGGTAAGATTTGCCAAATTTAGTCTCGACGACCTTCTTTTCTCGACGAAGTTTCCAAATTTGCACAACTACCGCCAATGGTAGCCTTAGCGCGCCACGCTATCACCAGATCTTTGACCTGGTAGGGTATTCTTCGTCTTTCTTTCTCGTAGTCATAGAGGCTTGAAAGTAGAAGTTCCTGCACACTATAAACACATGTCAAGTATAATCAAATACAATGAGATTTGTTATTCTCAAACCAAGAGATGTGAAAGCATATTCCAACAAAGGTGTCAAAGGAAGTTTATGTTCAAACCTTGCCCCATCCGATAGCATTGTAAGCAAAGCAAATTCCTCTCTTCTTGTTTCAACATCTATTTCTACATTGCATGTGCTATATATTGCTAAACGTAAAATTAAGAAATTGAAAAATGCTAATAAAAAATTATGTTTGGTAAATAAAAGGTTAAAAGTAAATGCTAATGTAGAATCAAATTGTGAATCTAGTTCTTCTTCTTGCTCCATACTTAAGATTGCCACACCTTGTATTGATTATAATGACTTAAAAGAAAAATACAAGGAACTTGAAAAGGAAGTTATTTTTGTAAAAGAACAAAATAAAAGATTATGTTTAGAAAATTCATCTTTGAAAAGTGATTGTGCTATGTGTAAACATTATAAAATTGAAATTAAAGAGATGGATAAAAAATTTGTAGAATTAAGAAATAATTATAAACCTTATATTGATTCTATTGTTACAACTCTTAAAAATGGCACAATCGCTTATAATAAAGCTAAACATAGTCTAAAAATTAAGAACAAGGAATTGAAAATTAAAATCAACTTGCATAAGGAAATTATAAAGAAAAATTCCCAACACATAAACCCACAAGATCAAGCAAGATCCAAAAGCAAGTTAAATAAAAATTTCTATTTCTTAACTAAGCCAAATAAAAGGAATGAAAAACATCAAAAGCTTGTAAATGAAATTCCAAAACATTATCATCATTATCATTTACAACACCAATATTCTCCCAACATAAATTTGAATACAAATCAATTTCATTTAAATAATAAATTCAAAAGTCATTTTTATCCAAAGAATCAAGTAAATAACTATGGAAATTTGAAAAATAAAAATAATGCTCTTCCAAGATAAAAATGGAGAACCATACATAAGAATGATGCCTTAATTAAAATTGAAAGGGTCCACTCACCCTTATTTCCCCAAAAGACAATACGATCTATTTGGGTACCAAAAGGAACCATCCCACTTGGTCCTCGTTGGATACCTAAATCTCTTATTCATTAGTAATCATTAAATTGCATGAAGTAGAAACGAATTAACATGAATTATAAATACTCCACTTCATGATATGCTTAATTTCTGTTTTTGTTTGTTTTTATTTTTTTGAACCAAAATGATATGGCCACTTCATATATATTGTGAAATATGACTTTTTCATATAAAACCTAATGATCAATAAATCATGTTGAATGAAATTGAATTAAAAGTCACGTCTTTACTAAAGTAACCTATCAAAACTCTTATATTAATTCTAATCCTCTTTTAAATCCATTACTTATAAATAATTTATTCATTGAATACAAAATTTACAATGAAAACTAATACCTTCAAAAATTATGGATTTAAAATAAGACATTTAAGGTTTCTTGGTTAAAATATAAAATGTGGTTGATCTCATTATAATTAGAATCATCATACTAAACCACCAAAATTAATTACAAAAACTATAATTATCATGAAGCATAGAATGACTAATCCACCAAAGCTTTCATGGAGATCTATTAGCAAAAGAAATAAGTAATAATTAGAAAACCTGAAAGAAAAACTTCATAAGATAAATAATAACAACAAATAAAAACTCAGAGAACAGGAAGAAAATTAAATGCAAGATAATAGCTAACGCCTGTCACAAGATTTTATGCTTGTGTTAGACTTCAGTTGTCCAAATTATCTATAACAAGTGTTCCTCCCTAAATTCTCTACTATCACTGCCATTATCAGCCCTTTCTCCACTAGAACATCCATGATCCCTTGATCTTCTCGTGCGGCGAATTAAGTGACAGGGTGGATCATCCATAGGAACAGCCCACTTCCTCTCCTCAGTCGGTGTCGGCTTCAGCTTAAGGGCCTTGATCATGTACCGCATCATTCTCTCCATCAGTGACATCTAACGCATCACATTCTCTCAGAACTCTTCAAATGACTCCTAATGCTCCCAACTCGTCTCATAGAGAGAGAGAGTCCTCGTGGAAGGGGTGGTCGAGAAGTGGATGTTGGTACATCATGGGGTCGAGGAACTCAAATAGAAGATGTATGGTATAATGTAGGAATATTATCATTTAGATAAATCTCTTGAGATATATAGTGATATTTGTTCAGTACCATCCGCTTAATAAGTCCTCCTAATGGGAGTGTGTTGAGACGCAATAATCTTAGATCCTTCAACTTGTATGTGTACCTTATCATAGAGAGAAGTAGATATGCCACATCGAACTCCTCTTCCTGCAAAATATGATAAGTAACTATACTAAGTTGTGCCTTGATCTTCTTCGTATCTCCGGACTTCAGCATAATAGTTTGACGCAAAATATCCTGGATAATGTATGCGTCCTCCCTAAGTGAAGAAATATCAGTAATCTGATCCCCGTTTTCTCTCCCATGCAAGACAATGTTGATCTGTGACTAGTCTCTCTCAGCTCGGTATTTCTCCACCACATACAGCAAGTTCTCACTTTCCACTAACATGAATTCCGTCTGCAAATCATCATGGGTTAGTTAGACAAACTCATGATGCATCATTGACATTACTCCTCCGTTGAGTTTCGTTTCTAATGGATCAAATAAATTGTTGTAGAACTCACGTACAAAAATAGTGGGGAAGCAATCGTCAGGGATCACTGACAATATTCCTGATGCAGCTATGTGATTCTGTATATGAGCAAGTTGTGGGAGGGCCAGTTGCAACACCATTCCCACGCCAATAGATGCTTTTTCGATTCACGAAAACGTCTGATAAGACTCGCAAGTTGAACAGGAGGAGGTTTTTCGGGAACGAACACCATGGGAACGGGAAGCAGCCATCTCCGGCACATTTGAAACACGATAATAATCAAAATATGCATAATCAGGATAACGCCCAACATTAAGCTTAACGCCAGGTGCATGCTGTCAAAGATTTATGTCATATCCTTTAAACAATGCAAAACTGAAAACACCCCTTAACCTCAAAAAAATTCAAAAAATCTGAGAAGGAAAGGGAGAATCATCTATAGAACTTAAAACTCATAAAAATCCAAAGCAAAATCTCATCTTCATAAGAGATCTCAAAAACCAAACCCTAAAACTCAAAAACCAAAACCCTAAATCTTAAAAACCCAGATCTACAATCTACCACGGTGAAATGCTTAAATACTTCAAAGGATTACTTAATATAGGTAGAGAAATCATTTAAACAAAAAATTTTAAGGATAAAACAAGAGTTTTACCTAGTTCTGAGAAGGGTTGATAGCGAAAACTGGGAGAAAACCTGCTTGGGCCGAAGCAAATGAAGGTAGAACTCAGAATTTGGGCCTTTATATAAAGTAGAGTCAACACCAGCATTGAGCATAACGCGGTGCGTTAGCTCTATCTATGGTTTTTTCAATCTCTGATCACAAGTGCCTACAATTATTGTCCTTATTATGTTCTAATCCACTCTCTATTTAAATTAACATTATCAATTCTATTATTTAAATTAAGATTTTTCAAAATAATTTTTACCTTTTTCATGAAAAAGTATTCAAAGATTTTTAGACTTCTAATGATCTCTAAAATGTCTGAAATTTCTACACCAAGAAGGTCTCTATACATCAACTCTAAATCAAAGAACAGTTTTTTCAAAAACTCAAAAACCGACTGTTATTTTGGCATTAACTTCTAACGCCAGTGTTAGGCTCCAATGCCAGCGTTAGAGATCAATGCCTAGCGTTCTCCCTCTTTGCACTATTTTCATTTCTTTTATGCTGAAAAATCTTTGATATTTCTCCCATGCATATTTTCATATCCATTTCTCTGTTTTTGAAAAATATTAATTTCCTTTAATTTTTGTTTCTTCCTTATTCCAAAATCTACAAAAAATTCAAATAATCAAAAATCTTCAAAATTTTGTTTTGTGATCATTTTTTTAATTCTCAAAAAATTAAGCATATGTTTTTCTTTATCTTTATTTTTTTGTGTTAATCAAAAATCTACAAAAAATTCAAATAATAAAAAAAATTCAAAAATATGTTTTGTGATTGTTTTTGTTTTAAAATTTTCAAAAATATGTTTTTCTTTTACTACTTAATTATAAGACTTCACATGAGCAAAATTCATAGTATTTTCTTTACAAATGGTCAAATTGATTAAGCATGCTCTTCAAGATTCTCATCAATGTTTAATTCTTATTTCAATCCTCCTAAACATTGTTTTATCTTGCCATGACTTAACCTTAATTTTATTATGTGCAATGGAATAGACTATAAGAAGTTGTGTAAGATTGTCTAGCATGCCTCTAAGTATGAGTAATCTTTTATGTTAAATAATGATTCATTCACTCACTCTTTTGGTAATCTACATGTGCTTACAATCTTAGTCTTGTATGATTGTGTAGTGTAATAGTTTACAATTTTAAGTTGTATGTCTAAATTACCTACACCATCCTTTCAAACATTAATTTCTTGTACATATAAAAGTGTTGTTTGTCAAAAAAATTTGTTGTTTGAAAAAAAAAGTGATTTCTAATGCATAAGTGTGTTTGTGTGTGTGTGTGTGCGTGTGAATAAAATGACAAAGATAACTCCACCAAGCACTACTTAGCCTCCTGATAAGTCTTAATGAGCATTGTCAGGTTGAGCACCTTGGAAAGAATTGTAAAGTGTCTTGTGCAAACACTTCTTTTAATCACTTCTATGTGTACACCGGATCACTCAAAATAAAAAAATCATAAAATGCTTGTGCGATCCCCCAAGCAATACTCCGCTCCCAGATAAGTTTTAATGAGCATTATGTGGGCGAAGCACCTTGGCAGTTGTACTTTGTTGTATGTGCTTTGAAATAAACATTATTGAATTGATGTGTGGAAGTAATTCTAAGACTACTCTATTTATATTGTTTTACCAATCATTACATATGTCATGTGTTTTGATTATATCACTTGTATACTCTTATCAAAACACTATTAACAACTGTGATTGAGCAATGCCGATATAGTTTATGAATTCATAAAGCTTCTACTAATGAGAATTGGATCCTAATGCATATTTACATAATTCTCTAAAAAGCTTAAGTAAAAGCACTAGATTGCAATGCATGACCTCTATAATGTTTTCTTTGATTGAAATACGAATTAGCTACATTGTACCTCTTATCTTTTTGATTATGTCAAATCATGCTTGCCTTTAGTTGTTGAAAAATTTTCAATGGTAATGCTCCTTACATGTGAAAATTCAAAAAAATTTGTTTTAAACTCAAAACTAAAAAAAACAAGAAACTTCCTCCAAAAAATTAACATAATTGTCATGGTTATTTGTTTTTGACACTATTAATTTGATCATGTATTTTTACCATGCTTTATCATGCTTATTTCATGTCATAATTTGAAGTCTTTTCATCACTTGTGTTTTAAAACTTCTTTTTTATTTTTTTTACAAGTGGTAGACTCGCTTGGTAAAGTACAAGGGATTTTTTACTTACACACTTATCATATGTTTTTCCGCTGCATTAATCCCTCTAAGCTCGATCATGACTCCTCTATTTTATAACAAACACTCTTTACCCTCTCTTAGTAGTTCCTCCATTCACCTATTTACCCTATTTTAGCCTTCTTTTGTGTCACTCCGCCCACTTTTGCTAATAACAAAAGGGGGAGAATAAAATGATAAATCTAAATGATTATGGATCGGAGTAGGATTCACTAGATTAAGGGGGAGCATAAATCTATTTTATGAGAGCACACACTAAAGGGAGCACTTAAATAGGGGGAGCACATATCTCTAAATAAAATATTTGTCATAACAATCTCAAAGTAGCATAGTGCCATATCTATTATAAAAACACATCATTTACATTTTGAAAAATGAGTTATCTTAAATAGATTTGTTATTATCAAAAGGGGGAGATTGTTGGAACATGGTTTTCCACATCCCTTTGGTTTGAGAATAACAAATCATACTTGTATTTGATCTAGTTTGCCATTGTGTTTTTAGTATGCAGGATTGAACAAAGATGACAATAGGGTGTTGTATGTTGGTCTGGACTTGCTCAAGTGCTAAAAAGAAAGCATATGGTATAACACTAGGTGTTAGAGCCAACGCCAGTGTTGACCCTCGATCTCACAAGCATGAAAATTGTATGGAGAGAAGCCGCCGTGATTGAAGTTGCATTTTGGGAATGATTTGACCTAACGTCAATGATAGGCTAAAATCGTGTTGCGTAAAATTAAAATATTATCCACGTATAATCCAGTAAGGCAAGTGTACCTATCGATTTATAGTATAGGATTTAGAAAATCAAGTGTCGTATAATTTCTCGGCTTTTTGAGTACTTCTACTCACAAAGAAGAGCTATTATTTTATCGATCGAAAGGTCGGGTTTGTTTCGAAAAGCGTTTAGGAGAAATTCAACTAAGAAGAATTATTATGATTAACAGATTAGCACTTAATCTAGAATCCCTTTGGAATAAAATAGAATTTTATAAAAGATTAATCCGCAAACTCTTATTGAAATAACTTCGACCGTGGAGGTTCCCAAAACATCATAGCATCTCTCTTTCGAGGAATACTACCAACTAACCTTAGGTTGATCGATTAAGAATCCTCGGCCAGTCGAAACCCCTAAGCTTGCTTTAAGCGGTGAACCCCACTTTTGGATTTGACTCCAATCCGGAAGATTTATGTCGTCCTCTCTCGAGGGAGTGCATACAACTTCTTTTAACTTTGAGTGATCTCCTCATACGCACGGATCTCTCGATCAACTAGAATATGGATCTTAGATTGGAAATCATATATAGGACATATGAAATCAAAATGGAGTAAATCAAAGATAAATCAAAGATACTCAAAA
This sequence comes from Dactylorhiza incarnata, assembly GCA_033032865.1. Classification (NCBI taxonomy): domain Eukaryota; kingdom Viridiplantae; phylum Streptophyta; class Magnoliopsida; order Asparagales; family Orchidaceae; genus Dactylorhiza; species Dactylorhiza incarnata. Next base: position 7,242,026 of record JAWHQI010000009.1, on the reverse strand, counting down.
ATAGAGCTTGCTAATTAGAAAATTTCAAGACATATTTTATTTCATTCCAATGTTCATCATGACCAAGTGCTAAAGAAAATTTAGCTACTCATCATAATGTTGGGAATACAAGTAGAAGAGGAAAAAGACATTGTAAAATAAGCTACAAAACTTGAAATGAAATTGCAATAATAGAAAACTTACAACTTATAAATAAACTAGCTAGAACAACAAAATAGAAAACTAAAGCTTAAAATAAACTCCAAAATTGAACTGCCATACTCCTGAAGATTGCTACCTTTTTATAGGTGAAAAATTGGCGTGTCACGCCCATGGCAACGGTCGTGACCAAGGGTGTGTAAGGTACGTAACTGCGACTTGAAAGCTCGGGAACGTTGGGGGAGAGAAACCGCCAAAAATGAATTGCATGGCGGGTCACGGTCTAGGTCATGCCCATGACCTAGGGTGTGTCTTGATCGAGTCTGGAAACAGAGGGAAACGGCACGAACAGGAGTTAATCTGACAGTTGTGGGAAGGGTCACAGCCTTGGTCACGCCTGTGACCGAGGGCATGTAAGATGGAAATAGCGTGAGCTGAGAATCGCATGCATTGAACGCTTATCGGGCGAGTCACGCCCATGATCTGAAGGGCACGCCCTTTATCACACTGGTGACAGGGGACGGATAATTTTTATCTGACATGGCATATATTTTTGGCTGCTGGAGGTAGGACACGACTGTGGCACTGGTCACGCCCCATGCCACACCTGTGACCTGGGGTGTGTACTTGTGATTTTTGTTGTTTTATTCCAAAATTTCCCTTGATCACGGCTATGGGCTTGAAATTGCTATTAGCAGGCCCAATTTACCTGAAAATACAAAATAAAGTAAATTAGTGATAAAATAAACTAAAACTAAATAAAAATAAATTAATTATAAATAAAATATTATATAAAAATAACTAAAAATAATGTACTATCGGTCAATGTTAGCTTTAACGCCAGCGTTAGGGTTGCCTAAAATAGATGTTTCCAAAGATGCAACACCCCCTTCCCTGGTTGTGGATCTGAGCCATCAATTCATTTCTATACAAAGTAAATGTCAGGCATTAGCCCTAACGTCGACGTTAGCTTCATCTCTTATAAATAGGTGGCATTCATTCCATTCATGCTTTACACAACTCAAGGAACCATATTCCAGCACTCTGAATTCTCTAGGGTCATATTTCTAGACCACAAAGAATCTCCCATTCAATTTCAAGAGAAGGAATCAAAGGAGGCTTGGATCAGTGCTAACGCAACTTGAAGAATGCACGCTTCGACTTCAACGATTCTTCGTCGTCTCCTTCAGATTTCATCATAGGGAGTTTTTAATTTGTCTTTCATACTTTATAATAATTATATCTTTGTGATTGGTTCATAAATTCACCCCGATCATTGGCGACTAGGTCCGTATGCGGCTTAGGGGGAATTCAACATACGACGATTAGGTCTTGGACATAGATCTAGGGTGTGCTCGAGGCCTTTGTGGGGATAAAAAGTCTAGAGTTGCTTGAGGCCGTATCTGGGGAAAGATCGGCTAAAGCCAACCGATTCTTAGGGAGAAGAGTGGGTATAGAAAACAAAATGAGTATTTATGATATTAGCCTTGATTTCTAGCGTAATAGAAATCAACTTTTGTAATCAATTTTATAAATGATAATCATGTCTTTTTTTTTATCAATAAAATTGATTTGATTTTTAATTTCTAGCACTTTACTTTTGTTTTAATCTATCTCTAATAAAATATCAAAAGTTTTCATTAACATGCGCCTAAAGATCCAACATTAACATGTTTGACTTCTCCTCTTGGCAGAAAGATAAAATCCACTTATAATGTGTACAACTCCGGGTTTGTCGAGTGGACCCAGCAAGGTCAGCCGATAGAAGGGGCAAGTGTTAAAACCAGGACTTGAGAACAAGACTTAGTCTCTGTGGAGCACGGTCCCTCAACAAGTTGGGGTGTAACCTCACACCTACTTCTCTCAAGGGAGAACGCTAGGCCGAAGACTTAGGAAATTATGAACAAGTCCAAGGGCTCGGTGAGGAGGTCCCACAACACACCCGGAAGATCATAGAGCGCTTCCCCTCCCAAGATAATGTTGGGCTTGGGCACCGTTGGAGGCTCTCCTCACCCACTGAAGAGACTTGGGGAGAGAGAAGCCAAAAGAGAAGTCCTCTCCAAATGGTGCCCCTTTGGTCCTATTTATAGATTTCTGGACTTGGTCTGCCAATAGCCACATTTTGGCCTACGTGATTACGAAAATGCCCCCAAGTTTGGCCTGCCAACAGCAAAAACCCGCCATTCCAAGGCGCTAAATGCAGACCGCCCCATGGGGCCGGGCGAGCAGGGGCTGGCCGCCTCCCTCGCTCCACCCCTTACAGAGGCAGGGCGGGCCAGAGGGCCTCCCCTCTACGACTCGCCCCTAGCTTGGGGCGGGGCGAGCCCGGGAGGCGGACCCTCTCTGGCTCGCCCCTCTCCTAGGGCGGGGCGAGCCCGGGAGGCGGCCCCTCTCTAGCTCGCCCCCTCTGCTGGGACGGGGCGAGACCGGGAGGTCGCCTACCTTTGGCTCACCCCCTCTACTGGGGCGAGGCCAGACCGACGGTTGGCCCCTCTCCGGTTCGCCCCCTCTGCTGGGGCGGGGCAAGCCCGGGAGGTCGCCCACCTATGGCTCGCCCCCTCTGCTGGGGCGGGGAGAGACCGGGGGTTGGCCACTCTCTTGCTCTCCCCCTACTTGGGGTGGGGCGAGACTGGGAGGTGGCCCCTCCCCGGCTCGCCCCCTAGATTCTCCTTGGGCTGGGCGAGCCCGCCCCCACCCCCCCCCCCCCCCTCTCCCCTGCTAGCCCCCTCTTCAGAATAATCTGGGGCTGCGCCCCTCAGTCTTGAGCCCGTCTGATGGCTCACCCACCCCTCTTACCTGGGGCGGTGTCTCTCAAAAGATATTGGGCCTAATGACAACTTGGGCCCCGCGGATCCACTCGGCGAATACAGGGTTGTACAGCAAGGCTTACCTACCGGCAGCGCTATCATTACCGCGAGGCATTAAGCTCTGGCAAGTCGACTCGCCTTTAGCCGATCGGCTAGACTTCTAGATGATAAGCGGGTCAACTCGCCTCTAGCCAATCGGCTATATTTCTAGCCAATAAGGGAGTCAAATTGCCTCTAGCCGATTGGTTAGACCTCTAGCCGACTGGCTAGACTTCTAGCCGACCGGCTAGGCTTCTAGCCGATATGCGAGTGAGGCCGGGTAGCTAGTGTCAGTCCTTGACTTGGGACAAGCGGCGAGCACCTAGTCACATCAGTTACTCGCCACCCCCAGTCATGCACGCCTCAAGTGGCATGGGTTCGCCCCTACGGGGTCCTCTTTTTTCTAGGAAATCCCATTTTTGCTTGTAATTAGACATTCCAAATAGTGGGGTTCTATTGTTGGAAGACCAATTTGGGTTGTGTTTAGTAGAACCAAAAGGCGGGGTTCATCTATCCGTAGTCCATTTTCTGAAAACTATAAATAGACCCCAAGGGCACCTTTGGAAAAGACGAGTCTTTTTGGCCTTCTCTCCACTTAGGCTGTTTCTGGTTGGGAGAGCTCCAACACTCTATTTTTCATGGTTTTTGGGCTGACAGTATGGTGCTCTCCAGTACCCTCCAGGTGCCTAACTCAGCATTGGCTTGGGAGGTGAAGTTCTCTTTGATCTTTCGGGTTAGTGGTGGGACCTCCTTGCCACAGCTCGCGGGGTCTGTTTTTAGTTTTCCAACTTTGTGAGAGAGGTTCTTTGCTCTGAGTGTCTGGCCTAGTGTTCTAACTCAGGAGAAGTAAAAGCAAACTACATCAGTCTGAACTCCTCTTAAACCGTGGTTTCCGAGTTCAACAATTTGGTGCGGTGAACGTGGACCGTAGCTTGTTCAAAAAATTCTGAGTACGCCCCATGGCTAAAAGTGAAGGGCAAGAGGCCAACCCAGGCGGCTCGTCCCGTCTGAAAGTACAAGAAGAGCGTTTTGATGAATTCAGAAAGACGATCTTGGAGACCTCACGCCCCCTCTGGATCGCCCCCTCTGGATCGCCCCCTCTATACCTCTCCCTCACGTCGCCGGGCGAGTACTCGACCCCCCGTTGTCCCAGTACTCACCTCGTAATCCTTGGGCGAGGAGGCGCCAGGAAGATGAGCAGGGAAGGAATTGGCGGTGGAGGAGGATAAGAGGGCCCTCTGTGGGCGAGTGTTGTTCCCTAGCTTGTCTGGTTCTTATTGGAACATGGTTTTCCGCATCACTTTGATTTGAGAATAACCAATCCTACTTGTATTTGATATTGTATGCCATTGTGTTTTTAGCATGCAGGTTTGAACAAAATTGACACTAGGATGCTACATTGTTCTCGACTTGATCACAAGCTTAAATAATGAATGTGGTCTAACTCCCGGAGGTAGAACTTAACCTCGGCATTGACTTTTGTTCCCACCAAGATGAAGATGGCATGGATGGAAGCTGTCGTGATTGCAGGAGAATTTTGTGAATGATTTGGCTTAACGCCAGGCGTTAGCCTCAACGTCAGCGTTAAGGATGCCTAAAATGAATGTTTCCAAAGATGCACAATATCCTTCCTATTTTGAAGATCCGTGCCATCAAATTATTTCTATTTTGGGTCAATGCCTGGAGTTAGCCTTAATGCCGGTGTTAGCTTCCAGCCCTATAAATAGGTGGTATTCGTTCTCCTCAAAAGAGATGCTAAGGAGCCCTAATCCAGCACTTTAGAAACTCTGAGGGCCGTATTTTCCAGACCACCATCTCCCACACAAATACAAGAGAAGATTTTGAAGGAAGATCGAATCAACGCTCACCCAACGCGAAGAACACTCGCTTATACTTCGACGATATTCAGCAGACCTTCACCGTCTCCAGAATTATTCATAGGGAGTTTTTTATTTGTCTTTCATATTTTGCTGTAAATCTTTCATTGTAATCGTGTAGTGAATTCGTCTCGTGTTGGTGACTAAGTCTAAGTAGGCCTTAGGGAGGAATTCACCTTGTGTTGGCGACTAGATCTAGGGGGTGCTCGAGGAATTTCTGGGGATAGAAAGGCTAGAGCGGCTTGAGGCCGTATCTGGGAAAGATCGGCTAAAGCCAACCGGTTCTTAGTGAGAAGAGTCAGTATTGAAAATGAAAAGAGTATTTCATATTCGCCTTGATTTCTAGCATCATAGAAATCCATTTTTGTAATCAAATTTTATAAATGATAATCATGTATTTTCATGTTAATTAAAATTGATTTCAATTCTTATTTCTAGCTCTTTACTTTTGTTTCAATATACTTATTAGATAATCACAAAAGTTTTTCATAAAATCCTAAAGTTTTCTAAAACCCTTATTCACCCCCCCTCTAAGCCTAAAGATCTAATAAGTGGTATCAGAGCAAGATTATTCCAAAATTATTTCACCATCGGGAATAATGGCGCTTCTTGATCATGATTTCACTTCTAAGAATGGGGAGAAATTTTATATAAATGAAAAATCACTAGCCCCACCTTTATTTGAAGGGAAAATTATAAAAGGTGGAAAAATATAATGGAAAAATTTCTCAAGTCCTTAGGCATAGATGTTTGGAATATTACTATTAAAGAACCCCCAAGTGTTCTAAATAAAAATGAAATGGTTTTAAATGCGAAGGTTATGCATAGTTTATTTTGTGCAATATCACAAGATATTTTCAAACTAGTTTATTGTTTTTCTAATGCGTACAAAATTTGGAAATTTCTTGAAGAGATTTATAGTCTTCCTCATATAAGTATGAAATAATCACAAGAATCAGAAAATATGAAAGATTGCATAGACATTCAAGAAAGCTCTTCTCTTGATAGATCCATGGAAGGCTCATCAAGCGAAAGGGATGATGATAAGGCATCAATGGAAGCGGAAGAAGAAAATGTAAAAGGAACCTTATGTTTAAACCATTCCTCATCCAAAAACACTGTAAGAAAATCAAATTCCCTTATTGTTTGCAATTCTATTTCTACTTTACAATTGCTACAAATTTTAAAGCGCAAAATTAAGAAATTGAAAAATGCTAATTGCAAATTGCGCTTAGAAAATAAAGGTTTAAAAGCAAAAGTTAATGTAGAATCAAATTCTGATTTATCTAGTTTTACCCATGTCTCTTTAGTTGAAAATATTACACCTTGTAGAGAGTTTAATGAATTAAAAGAAAAATACAAGGAACTTATTTTTGTAAAAGAACGTAATGAAAAATTGTCTTTAGAAAATTCATCTTTGAAAAGTGATTGTGCTATGTGCCAAAGTTATAAAATTGAAATCTTGGAGATGGATGAAACATTTGAGGAATTAAGAAATAACTATCAAACTCACATTGACTCCATTGTCACCACTCTTAAAAATAGCACAATTGCTTATAATAAAGCAAGACATAATCTTAAAGTTAAGAATATGAATTAGAAACTAAAATCGGCTCGCTTAAGGAAATCATAAATGAAAATTCTCAAAACATACATTCACAATATCAAGCGAAATTCAAACGCAAGTTAAATATGAATTTCCACAATTTATCTAAGCAAAACATATGAAATAAAAAATACAAAAACTTGTAAAAGAATTTTTGAAACATCATCATTATCATTTACACCATAATGGTTTTGCAAACATAAAATTAAATACAAATAAATTTCCCTTATACAAATTCAAAAGTCATTTTATCCAAATATTCAAGTAAATAACTATGGAGATTTAAAAGATAACAATAATATCTTTTCAAGGTATGAATGGAGACCCATACGTAAAAATGATGCACTTATGTCAAAAGAAAGGGTCCACTCACCCTTGTCTCCCCAAAAGCAAACTCGATGTATTTGGGTACCCAAAGGAACCATCCCTCTTGGTCCTCTTTGGATACCTAAATCTCTGTGTCATTAGGTATCATACAATTGCATGAAGAAGACCCAAATAAAAATGAACAACCAAAAATCTTCTTCATGATATACTTTAAACTCCTTTTATTTTATTGTCTTTACCCGAAATACGATGGTTAATTTCATATATAACTTAAAATATGAGTCTATCACATTAACCTAATGATCAATAGATCAAAAATGAAATTAAATAAAAAGTCATATCAATACCTATCAATACTGTTGAAACCAGGACTTGAGAACAAGACTTGGTCTCTATGGAGCTCGGGCCCTCAACAAGTTGGGGGGTGACCTCACACCTACTTCTCTCAAGGGAGAACGCTAGGCTGAAGACTTAGGAAATTAAGAACAAGGCCAAGGGCTCGACGGAGGTCCCACCACACACCCGGAAGATCTTAGAGCGCTTCCCCTCCCAAGCCAATGTCAGGCTTGGGCACCTTTGGAGGCTCTCCTCACCCGCTAAAGAGACTTGGGGAGAGAGAAGCCAAAAGAGAAGTCCTCTCCAAATGGTGCCCCTTGGTCCTATTTATAGATTTCTGGACTTGGTCTGCCAATAGCCACATTCTAGCCTACGTTATTACGAAAATGCCCCTAAGTTTGTCCTGCCAACAGCCAAAACCCGTCGTTCTGAGGCGCTAAATGCAGACCTCCCCATGGGGCCGGGCGAGCAGGGGGTCGACCTCCTCCATCGCTCGTCCCCTTACTGAGGCGGGGCTAGCCAAGGGGGGCCTCCCCTCTCTGGCTCGCCCCCTAGTTTGGGGCGGGGTGAGCCCGGGAGGCGGACCCTCTCTGGCTCGCCCCCTCTATAGGGGCGGGGTGAGATCGGGAGGCGGCCCCTCTCCAGCTCGCCCCCTCTGCTGGGGAGGGGCGAGCCCGGGAGTTCGCCCACCTCCATCTCACCCCCTCTGCTGGAGCGGGGCGATCCCGGGAGGTGGCCCCTCTCCGGCTCGCCCCCTCTGCTTGGGCGGGGCTAGCCCGGGAGGTCGCCTACCTCCGGCTCGCCTCCTAGGCTGGGGCGGGGAGAGACCGGGGGTTGGCCCCTCTCTGGATCGCCTCTTAGCTGGGGCGGGGCGAGCCCGGGAGGCGGCCCCTCTCCGGCTCGCCACCTCTGTTGGGGCGGGGCGAGCCCGGGAGGTCACCGACCTCCCGCTCGCCCCCTCTCCTAAGGCGGGTCGAGACCAGGGGTTGGCCCCTCTCCGGCTCGCCCCCTAGCTGGGGCGGGGCGAGACCGGGAGGTGGCCCCTCTCCGACATGCCCCCTAGCTTCTCCTTGGGCTGGGCGAGCCCGGCGGCCCTCCCACTCTCCCCTGCTCACCCCCCTCTTCGGAATAATCTGGGGTTGCACCCCTCGGTCTTGAGCCCGTCCGATGGCTCACCCGCCCCTCTTACCTGGGGCGGTGCCTCTCAAATGATATTGGGCCTAATGACAACTTGGGCCCCGGGAATCCACTCGGCGAATACAGGGTTGTACACAATCCCCGCTCTTTTCGAGCGGGACTCACGCTCGGAAAGAAAAGTCCAACCATGCCTATTCGGCGAGTGCCTTCCGGAGAGCCCGGCTAGCGGAGCCACCTCGGGGGAAAAATACTTAGCTTCCCCGAGGAGCCTTCCGACCTGGCCGGCTAGCGAGAGCCCGGCTAGCGGAGCCACCTCAGGGGAAAAACACTTAGCCTCCCTGAAGGGCCTTCTGATCTCGCCGACTAGTGAGAGCCCGACTAGCGGAACCACCTCGGGGGAAAACACTTAGCCTCCCTGAGAGGCCTTCCGACCTCGCCGGCTAGCGAGAGCTCGGCTAGCTGAGTCACCTCGGGGGAAAAAAACTTAGCCTCCACGAGGGGCCTTCCCACCTCTCCGGCTAGCGAGAGACCGGCTAGTGGAGACACCTGGGGGGAAAAACACTTAGCCTCCCCGAGAGGCCTTCCGACCTCGCCGGCTAGTAGAGCCACCTCAGGGGAAAATCACTTAGCCTCCCCAAGAGGCCTTCTGACCTCGCCGGCTAGAGAGAGCCCAGCTAGCAGAGCCACCTCGGGGGAAAAACACTTAGCCTCCCCGAGAGGCCTTCCGACCTCTCCATCTAGCGAGAGCCCAGCTAGCGGAGCCACCTCTGGGGAAAAACACTTAGCCTCCCCGAGAGTCCTTCCGACCTCGCCGGCTAGCGAGAGCCTGGCTAGCGCAGCCACCTCGGGAGAAAAACACTTAGCCTCCCCGAGAGGCCTTCCGACCTCGCCGGCTAGCGAGATCCCGGCTAGCGCAGCCACCTCGGGGGAAAAACACTAAGCCTCCCCGAGGGGCCTTCCGACCTTGCTGGCTAGCGAGAGCCCGTCTAGCGGAACCACCTCGAGGGAAAACACTTAGACTCCCCGAGAGGCCTTCCGACCTCGCCGGCTAGCGAGAGGCCATCTAGCTGAGCCACCTCGGGGGAAAAACACTTAGCCTCCCCGAGAGGCCTTTCGACCTCGCCGGCTAGCGAGAGCCCGGCTAGCAGAGCCACCTCGGGGTAAAAACACTTAGCCTCCCTGAGAGGCCTTCCGACCTCGCCGGCTAGTGAGAGCCCGGCTAGCGGAGCCACCTCGAGGAAAAACACTTAGCCTCCCCAAGAAGCCTACCGAGCTCGCCGGATAGCGAGATCCCGGCTAGCGGAGCCACCTCGTGGGAAAAACACTTAGGCTCCCCGAGGGGCCTACCGAGCTTTCTGGCTAGCGAGAGCCTGGCTAGAGGAGCTACCTCGGGGGAAAAACACTTAGCCTCCCCGAGAGGCCTTCCGACCTCGCCGGCTAGCGAGAGCCCGGCTAGCGGAACCACCTCGGGGGAAAAACACTTAGCCTCCCCGAGAGGCCTTCCGACCTCGCCGGGTAGCGAGAGCCCGGCTAGCGGAGCCACCTCAGGGGAAAAACACTTTGTTGGAACGACCCTATTACTGATTTGGGCTAGGATTACTATGTGTTGACTAGGATTAAGTTGACCCCCATTGAATAGTCTAAGGGTCATAGTTTTAGGCTGATAAGATAGCTAGAACTTAGAATTTCTCTAAGTTTCTACGTTCGACGAACTCAATACTGGTTCGACGAACTACCCTCTGCGTTCGACGAACGACCTTCTCTCTGCGTTCGACGAACGACGTGCTCTTGTCTGTGGTTGACGATCTTCAGTGCTCAGCGGCTCAGCGGTCGACGAATTCTTCAGTTTGACGAACTCCAACTTGAGATCGATGAACTCCAGTCTGTGTTCGACGAATTCTTTATAAGATGTTCAGTTCGACGAACTCTTCCTTCAGGTCGACGAAATCTTATCTCAGATCGATTAATTTTCTCTCAGTCTATTCAGATCAGCTATTCTATTTCTCTGAACTCAGTTCAACTATCAGATTCAGTTTTATTCTTCATTTGGAATTATTCTTCCAGATAAGACAAGTTTTATCCTTCCTTTATTTTATTCTCTTTCCAATTCCTTCTCTCGAGAAATATAGTCATTTGGCTTATTGGAAAAGGATGTCATTTATTATGGAAAAGGAAAGGAATTATGTTTTGTTGAATCAGTGGAAGTTCCAAGAAAAGATTTAATGCAGATTATTCTATTCCTATTCAGAGATCTTTTGAAATTCAAATCGGTCGTCTTCTCTCTTAGAAAATATAGAATACCAAGAAGAACAAGAAGACAGACACAGAGATAGAAAATATCAGAGCACCTGTTGAGAGAAAGATATTCAGAAAGGAAAAAGAAAGTTCATCTTCCTCAAGCAGCATCTCATTCTCTGAGAACATCTTCAAGATCATTCTCTCAGTCTTTCTACTGCAAGTTTCATATCTTCTATAGAGCAACAATAATCTGAGCAACTCCTGTCTCTCAGATTCATCAGCTTATCAAGGAAGATATTTTCATTCAAGAGAAAGCTCCATCCTCAAGCTGTCAAGAATTTCAATCAGACAGGGGGAGCTTTACACCATCATATCAAATTGTTGACAGAGAAGAACTTCTTAACCTTCTTATTCCATCTTGTACAGGGTTTTAACTCCCTTCAAAAGTTAACCTCTTGGTGACAGGGCACCTGAACAAAAACCTGTGGTTTGGTTAGAGTACCTGATCAAAAGCTCCTTGGTGTGTGGACACCTGATCAAAAATCCCTTGGTGCTAGGGCACCTGATCAAAAACCTAGTGGATCCTACCAAGTGTGGTAGAAGAGTAGACGTACCTAGATTTATTGGGGAACTGCTATAAAATCCTTGTGTCTCTGTGCTTGTGATTTTCTTTGTTGTTGTGCTGTGCTGATTTCTTTAGTTTGTTTTTATTACTCACTCTCTATACACATATATATATCACTAATTTTATTCCGCTATAAAATTAAGGGAAAAAGTTTTAATACTCTATTCTTCCCCCTCCCCACCCCCCCCCCCCCCTCTAGAGTAATATTAAGATCTAAACTCTCCTTCAATTTGTATCAAAGTAAGGCTGATTATATTAATCACCTTCAACTGATACTCAATTGCACTTTCAATTGGTATCAGAGGGTAGTTGATTTTTACAGGCTAACACCTGAATCATAAAGATCAATTAGATCTTTATTTATTATAGAGTTTTATTTTCCTAAATACTCATGGAACAAAACAAAGAATATTATAGCACAAGACTTCCTATGTGCAATCTCAGTAAGTTTGCACTATGGAAGGCAAGGATTAGATTGTACATGAATTCTTTTGATGAGGAAATCTTCAATGTTATTTTGACAGGACCTCCAACACCAACAACAATAACAAGTGTTGAAGCACCAATAAACAACAATGTTGTTCCACCACCTGAGTGGACAGAGGCACAGAAAAAGCAAATAAGTGCAGATGCCAAAGCCATGAATATTTTGGCTCAGACAATGTCAGATGAAATATTCCAAAGAGTAGTGGAATGCACCTCAGCAAGAGAAATATGGATCTCACTCAACAATATGGTTGAAGGATCAGCTGATGAAAGAAAGGACAAAAGATCCCCTCTCATTTCTCAATATGAGAATTTCAAAAAGGGAGAATCTGAAAAAGTTGTTGATATGTATAATAGGCTCAGCCTCATAATTAATGAGCTGAAATCTTTGGACAAAGTGATCTCTATCACTGAGTTCAATGATAAGATCCTTATCTGCTTCCCCAGCACATGGGACTCTAGGATCTGGCCTATCAAGGAAGCCAGAAGCCTCAATGAGATAACTACTTAGACATTGTTAGGCAAGCTCAAATCCTATGAGCAGCTTGTCAAATCCAGAGAAGCTGAACAGTCCACTTCATCTCCAGCAACAAAAAAGGAAACGAATATTGCATTCAAAGCTACTGAAGAAGAAGAAAAGGCTCCAAGAGATGAGGAGTTCATGAGCCTTCTATCCAAAAGGTTCTACAAGATGGCTAGAAAGGACTTCAGAAAGAAGGACTCCAGATCCAGAGAAAAGCCAAGGTATGATAAATCAAATTCTAAAGAGCTTATCTGTTTTGGTTGCAGGAAACCTAGACACATTCTGCCAGAATGTCCACACAACCAGAAGAAAGAAAAGAGAAAAGAGAAAGAAGACAAAAGGCACTCCAGCAAGTCTTCCTCCCACAAGCACAAACATAAGGGAAGAGGATTTGTAGCAGAAACTTGGAGTGAAACTGAATCAGAATCTTCATCAAGCTCTTTTGATGATGAAGAATAATCAAAAGTAAGGGACCAGTGCTTGATGGCCATTTATGACTCAAGAAGTGAGTCAATAAGTGCATCTTCATCCAGCTCTTCTGATGATGAGGATGATCAAGAAGAGAAGAATTTCTGCATGATGTCTATCAATGCCTCAGCAAACAACTCAGATGAAGAAGAATCAGAAGCTGACAATGATACTGATCAGGTAATATCTAATTTTGATTTCAATTCAGTTGAATTCAAAGATGAATTCAAAGTTCTTTGCTTAGACTTAATAAAATCTGAGAAGGAAATAATCTCTCTCAGAAATAAGCTAGCTGAAATGAACAAAATAAGTGAAGAAAATGCTAAACTTAAGAAAGATTTGGCTGCCTCTAGAGAACAAATTATTTTCATTGAGAATAAACTTTCTGAGGCTAAGAAATTTGAAGAATCCCTAAATGGGAGAAGCATCAAACTGGTGGACATTACAAGCACAGTAAATACCAGATTAAGTGGCAAACTAGGCTTGGGTGCATCATCAAGTGAGCCACCTCTTATTAAGAAGAACATACTTACTACACCTATAAAATTCATTTCTGCTAAAAGCAAAGAGGTTGTAGATGTAAATAAAAACAGTTCAAGCAAGGTTGTAAATAAAAAGGGAATGCAGCAGAATTCATCGAATGGAGCTCGACGAAATCAGACGAATTCGTCGAACGGAGATCGACGAACTCTGAAGACAGACTTTCTGTATAGTCATTATTTGAACGGCGCTCGACAAAAGCACATCCATTCGTCGAACGACGATCGACGAACTCAGCCCAGTTTATCGAACAGAAAATATACAGAAAATTTAAAGAATTCTTTTTCTTCACATACTTACAATCCTTTCACTGAATGGATAATTCCTCCAAGGAGATATCATCCAAAAGGTTATAAGGATCAGCCTGAAATGTCTTTTATTTCAGAGTTTCGTGGTAATGCAAAAGGACCCAAGGTAGTCTGGGTCAAAAAGAACTAGTTTATTTTTTCTATTGTGCAGGTACACAACTATCCAAGCAAAAATGAACAATGGTATTTGGATAGTGGATGTTCAAAGCACATTACAGGAAACAAGGCCAACCTGAATAACTACAAGGCAAAGCTTGAACCCAAGGTAATCTTTGGAGACTCCAACTATGGACAAACCAAATGCTATGGTCAGATCAAGGTTGGAGCAGTCACCTTCAAGGAAGTAGCCTATGTCAAAGGTCTGAAACACAACCTCATCAGTATAAGCCAGTTATGTGATGAAGGTTATTAGGTAACTTTCAATCATTCCTTATGTCTTATTACCAATAATAAAAATATTAATGTGTAATCTGGTATTAGACATGGAAATATTTATTTAGTCAATTTTGACTCTGCCAATTCTGATATTTGCTTATTCAATTCTATAAGTAAAACTAATGAATTATGGCATAAAAGGCTTGGACATATTAACCTTAGAACTATATCTAAGCTTTCTAAGGACAATCTTGTTAGAGAACTGCCTTCTGGTTCATACAAGAAGGAAGGATTCTGCAGGGCTTGTCAATTAGGTAAGCAAACTAGAAGTAGTTTTAAATCTTTATCCAAGAGTGATTCACCTAGGATTTTGTATTTACTGCATTTGGACCTTTTTGGACCTACTGATATACAAATTCTAGGAGGGAAGCATTACTCTTTAGTGATTGTAGATGACTTCTCAAGATTCACTTGGGTGTTCTTTCTTAGGAACAAGTCTGACACCTTCAGTGTTCTGACAGACTTTCTCAGGTCCATTAAGATTGAGTACTCTACTGTAGTTGCATTGATCAGAAGTGATCATGGCACTGAGTTTGAGTTTCTTCTGATGAGTGAATTCTGTGGAAATGAAGGGATCAGACAGTGTTTCTCTGCTCCTAGAACTCCTCAACAAAATGGGGTAGCTGAAAGAAAAAATAGAACCCTTATTGAATCAGCAACTGCATTACTTGCTGATGCAAACTTGCCACTCTTTTTTTGGGCAGAGGCAGTGAGCACAGCTAATTATGTGTTGAACAGAAGCCTGATACATAAACTTAAGGGAAGACTCCCTATGAATTACTTAAGAATAAAAGTCCTAAGGTTAACTATTTTAAGATATGTGGATGTAAATGCTATGTGCATAACAATGACAAGAAGTATCTCAGGAAGTTTGAAGCAAAAGATGCTGAAGGCATTTTCCTTGGATATTCTCTTTCTAGTAAGGCATATAGAGTTTACAACAAATCTACTATTAAGATAGAAGAGTCCATGCATGTATCCTTTGATGAGACTAAAATGTTAATTGAGGAGAGGAATACCACCTCTACCAAGAATATTTTGCAGGTACCAGCTCTATGTGAAGAGCTAAATGGACTAGATCTACAGAAAGAAGAATCTTTACTTCCATCAACACAAAATCTTGAAGACAGTGAAGAAGATGATCATCCAGATCTTGCTGACAGCTCAAGTCAAGTGACGGCTGAACAAATTCCCCAAGTGGATATCATTGCTGAGCAAGCTCCAACTGTTGACCACATCACAGTTAGAGATCATCCAATATCACAAGTGATTGGTGATATTTCAGCAGGTGTTCAAACAAGGCATCAACTACACCAAAATCAGATGCACACTTGTTTCCTATCACAAGTTGAACCTCAAACCATAAAAGATGTAGAACAAGATCCAAACTGGATTCTTGCAATGTAAGAGGAGCTCAACCAATTTGAAAGGAACAAGGTTTGGGATTCGGTTCCAAGACCAAAAGGCCATCCAGTTATTGGCACCAAATGGGTCTTCAGAAACAAGCTTGATGATCAAGGCAACATAGTCAGAAATAAAGCAAGATTGGTAGCTCAAGGATATTAACAGGAAGAAGGCATAGACTATGATCAGACCTTTGCTCCTGTTGCAAGACTTGAAGCTATAAGGATCTTTCTGTCCTTTGCTGCATTCAAGAAATTCAAGGTATATCAAATGGATGTGAAGAGTGCATTTCTCAATGGAGACATTGTTTACCCAAAAGACCACCTTCGGGTGGCCTTTCTCACAGACCAGGCGGTATGAGGATTCAAGTCGCCCGATTCAGACTTAACATGGTCTATCAACACCAACCAACACAAACCGGGCGGTCTGATAGAATTCAGATCGTCTCCAAGGATTGAAGATCACCAAGGCTCAAGTCCAGAAGGCAAGCCGCGGTCTCAAGTCGGAGACCGCCAGGGTTGCGCCATGAAGACTTCCAAGGCTCAAGTCCAAAAGGCAAGCCGCGGTCTCAAGACGGAGACCGCCCGGGTTGCACCATGAATACTTCCAAGGTTCAAGTCTAGAAGGCAAGCCGCGGTCTCAAGACGGAGACCGCCAGGGTTACATCATCACCTTGGTCGCAGCATCTTCAGTCTCCGTCCAGGACAGATCGTAAGCGCAAGCCACCAAGCCGCGCGGCTTCTTTCTTTTCTCCTTTCTGTATCCTGTCACCGCCTGCCCGATTCTCCTGTACCCGGGCAGGCGGTTATTTTATCCCTGCCCGTTCGGGCAGGCCCTCAAGCCTATAAATAGGGGGCGGCGACGTTCCCAAGACACGCACACTCGAATCCAGGAGCTCGCTTGTTTGAGCTGCGGTCTCGAGTTTCCCGTCTTGCGACCTGTCTGACCGGCTGGCTTCTTCTTTTCTAATCTTGCAGCCCGTTGTACTCTCTTTATTTCAATCAAAGGAAAGCCCATCACAGGAGTGGCATTCGCTGTGACGGGAAAAGTATAACCTTGACCGCTGCCAGCGGTCTCACTCTTTCTAACCAAAAAAAGTAACCGACGGCCCGCAGCCTCCGATTTCCTTCGGAGGTGCAATTTCAGATTCAACAGAAACACGCGACCTTCAGATCGCGGAATGTCGGTGAAATCCTTTCCATAATGTCAGACCGCCAGTTTCCCCTCGGAGACCGCTCCGACCATAGTGAAGATTCGCTGTGGGAGGCTTTGGAACAATCGAAAGGAGAAGCCGAGCGGGCTCAGAAAGCCACAGACCAGCGTCTTGACGCAATCAGTCAAGCTTTGGAGCTACTAACCGAGCGGTTAGTCCCACAACAAACCGCGGTTAACCAGGCGGTTACTTCGGTCCCTCCTCCACCTCCTCCTTACCCGCTACCTCAAGTCGCCAACTTCCAACCACTGCAAGAGGGTTTTGCGGCCAGGCAAAATTTTTACCAGGAAGCCGTGCACAGCATGCCTGTCCGAGTCCTTGATTTCCAGGGGGCAGCTTCTCATGCAACCTGCCTTTCCTACCCACAAGAAGGCGCGGCCCGTCTTTCTTACCCGCCTGAAGTCGTTGCTCATCATTTCTACCCGTTGGAAGCCGCTGTCCGCTCCTCCTACCAGGCGGCTTGTCCGCGAGTAGCCGCAGCTCAGGCGGCTTACTATTCTGCTCCTCTATACAAGGATATTGAAGAAACTTCTCCCTTCGTGGACGAAGTTCGGGGGGAGCCAGCCCTGAATAATTTCAAAGAACCTCATCTGCCAGCTTTCAATGGAGAAACTGATCCCACTGTTCATCTACAAGCCTTCGAGTCGGTCATTGCTCTTAGGACCCTAACGGATGCAACTAAGTGCAAACTCCTTGTGACCTCCTTCAAAGGACAAGCAAGGGAGTAGTTTTATGGGCTGCACCCCAGGTCGATCAGTTGTTTTGCTGAGCTGCGAAGGGAATTTCTGTTGAGATTCTCTACTTCAAGGAAAAGGAAAAGTGGCCCGGCGGCCCTTTTTGACATAAGGCAGCGGGAAAACGAAACGTGGGCCCATTTCGTGGATCGCTTCTAGAAGGAGATCATGGAAGTTCAGAATGTGGATCCAGAGCTGTACAGGGTAGCCCTTATTCATGGCTTGAGGGAGGGCCACCTAAAGTTTGAAGCAAATATAAGGGAGCCAAGAACTTATCAGGAAATGATAAGTTTGGCAAACATGTTCATCAGAGGAGAAAAGAGTAACCCTGGCTACGTCGCAAAGCTAGTGAGCGACAAAGAGCAGTCTAATCCATCCTTTCATCATCCACCGTCAAACCAACCCCACTTTGAGCCCCGTTCTCAGAGGGGAAGAAATTACAAAAATAAGCAACCCTTCACCGACCACCAACAGTTTCAGGATCAGAAACCGCCGTTGGTCATCGCACCCGCTCCATCCGTCCCTCTTCCGCAAATCATGCTAGTATATCTGCCACAATATGTCGCGCAACCACTTCCAATCATTCCATCCACCCAATATGATGACTCGCAAGAGTCATTTACTCCTCTGAACGTTACTATGGGCGAAGTCATCCAAATCCTCCAAAAAAGACCGGATTTCAGAAGACCCACTCCTCTGAGATCAGATGTCCAAAACTGAAATCCGAACCTTTTCTGTGAATATCATAAGGAGGGAGGGCATCTGACCGAAAATTGTCGGGCCCTCCGCTTATTGATAGAAAGGCTCCTGGGAGAAGGAATGCTTCGGGGCCTAGTTCGGAAGGAGGCAACTGCTGAGCCGGCGACTGAGAAGAAAAAAGAAACAGTGGAGGTAGCTTGGGAATGCGCCGACGTTGAAGACGCCGGTTGCTATGGAGACATTCACCTTTCAGCTGAATGCATTGAAGTCAATGATGTGGGCCCCCTGGGGGACATTTATTGCATTCATGGAGGGGCTGGAGCAGAGTCGTCTCGTAAATCCAGCATTGCGAGAGTTCTAAAACAAGAAGTGGCAGCAACCACGACTTCTCCTCCTGAAAGCACCATTGTCACTTTTGGTCAAGACAACCTCCCTCCGAATGCCAATCCCTTCGACGATGCTGTGGTCATCAAAGCCGTCATTGAGAATTATACTAATCACAAGATCTTGATTGACACAGGCAGCTCTATCAATATCCTTTTCCGCCCAACTTTCGAAGCCCTGAAGACTGGGAAGCCTCTGCTTTCTACCGATGGGCCCCTCTACGGTTTTTCTGAGGAGAAGAAAGAAGTGGAGGGTTCAGTGAAGGTCATGGTCTCTCTTGGGGGAGTAATAAAGCTGATCAACTTCGTGGTGGTGGATGCACCAAGCAACTACTGCGCCATCTTCCGGAGGCCAATTCTTATTGCATACAGTGCGGTAGTATCCACCTTCCACCTTGCTCTTAAGTTTGCTGCCGAGGAAGGGAGTATCGGGTCAGAAGCAACCCAAAGGTGGCTCGGGAATGTTACGTGCGAACTGTCAACATGATCACCAACATCCCATTTCCCGAGGCCACGGCTGAAGTCCTGGAAATTGTTGAATCCTCAAAGGCTGCTGAGGAGAAGAAAGATCGAGAAGGGGCTCACCTGGAACCTGCCCAGGCAACCCAAGAAGTCCTTATTGCTGAAGGGGAAGACAAAAAGCTGGTCATCAATGCTGAGCTGCAAGAAGAGGAAAAAGTACAGCTGATCTCCTGCCTTTTGGAGAACCTGGATATCTTCGCCTGGTCAGCGGAGGATATGCCAGGAGTAGATCAGGACGTGGCTTGTCATCATCTGAACATATCTCCTGAGTTCAAGACAGT
Source organism: Dactylorhiza incarnata (assembly GCA_033032865.1). Classification (NCBI taxonomy): domain Eukaryota; kingdom Viridiplantae; phylum Streptophyta; class Magnoliopsida; order Asparagales; family Orchidaceae; genus Dactylorhiza; species Dactylorhiza incarnata. The sequence goes on along the minus strand of JAWHQI010000009.1, from coordinate 7,222,900 downwards.
CCAACAAAAGAAAAGAGAAGTTGCGACCAAGCAGGCGGTGCCCATCAGAGAGGAGGTTGCCAAACTTCTGAAACCGGGCTTTATTTCTGAAATTCAGTATCCCACGTGGATGTCGAATGTTGTAATGGTTAAAAAATCCGGTGGGAAGTGGCGCATGTGCGTGGACTTTACCAAACTTAATAAAGCATGTCTCAAAGATTGCTACCCTCTGCCTCAGATAGATGTCTTTGTAGATTCCGCGGTTGGGTATGATTTTATGAGCTTTCTCGATGCTTTCTATGGGTACCATCAAATTAAAATGCACAAACCCGATATCCCGCACACCTCATTTATCACAAACGATGGGTGTTACTGCTATCTCATAATGCCCTTCGGTCTTAAAAATGCGGGCGCAACATATCAAAGAATGATGGATACCGTCTTTAAGCATCAAAAAGGCAGGAACCTCGAAGTTTACGTTGACGATCTCCTCCTGAAAAGCAAAACGTTTTCAATACATTTGAAAGACCTCATAGAGACGTTCGCTACTCTACGGAGGTTCAAATTAAAATTGAACCCGTTGAAATGTGTGTTTGGGGCAAACAAGGGAATGTTTCTCGGGCATCTCTTAACTCCTGATGGCCTTGCACCAAACCCAGATAAGGTGAAGGCCATCCTTGATATGACTCCTCCTCGTAGTACTAAGGAAGTTCTGCAACTTGGAGGAAGTTTGGCAGGATTGAGCAGGTTTATTTCCAAATCAGGAGATAAAAGTGCCACATTCTTTAAAATTCTTCGGGGAGGATCAAAGTTTGAATGGAGCGAGGAGTGCAACAGGGCTTTCGAGCAGCTAAAAGTGCAGTTAACTTCAACTTCGTTACTTCAAAGTCCCCGTGAGGGGGAAATATTGTTATTATATCTGGGAGTTGGCCCAGATGCGGTATGTTCTATCCTCGTCCGTGAAGAAAAGAAGAGGCAGTTTCCGATATACTACGTCAGCCATATTCTCAAAGATGCGGAAACAAGATATTCAATCCTGGAAAAGCTAGCCTTGGCTTTGGTTATGTCATCACGAAGGCTTCGTCCTTATTTTTAAGCTCATCCCATCCAAGTAATTACAGATCATCCTCTGAGAAGTATTCTTGAGAAGCCAGATCATTCAGGGAGGCTGACCAAATGGGCTATTGAACTAAGCGAGTTTGAAATATCATACATTCCCCGAACGACAATCAAAGCGCAAGTCTTGGCGGATTTCATGGTGGATACGACTGAATCCAGTCCTGAACAAGTTGAAAGATCTCCTTTGGCTTGGATCGTTTATGTGGATTGGGCTTCTGGTAAAAACTCTGTGGGAGCCGGAGTAATTTTAGTTAGCCCAAATGGCATCAAGCTTGAACAGACAATCAAGTTCTTCTTTCCGGTTACAAATAATCAGGCTGAATATGAGGCACTTCTGGCTGGTATGAGGCTCGCAAAGGAACTGGGCATAGAACACTTACATGTTAAAACTGATTCACTTGTCATGGCTTCTCAGGTTCTGGGGAATTTCGAGACAAGATAACCAATTCTGAGGAAGTATCTACTGCTGACTAAGAAAGAGATCGGAAAATTCAAGTCATTCATTATCTAGCATATTCCAAGAACACAAAATGAGGAAGCAGATGAGTTGTCAAAGTCCGGTCTTCCATCCGGGGGAGTGACCTTTGAACTTTTTCATCCGGTGGTAGATGAAGGGGAACTTATGCAAATTGATCAGAATCCTTTCTGGAAGGATCCTTACAAATTATTCTTATCAAAAGGGGAATTCCATCATTCCATCAAAGACAGAAGGAGATTTAGAAGAAAGGCAGTCTATTATTACTTAATAGCGGGAGTCCTCTACAGAAAGACTTTGATCTCTCCCTCAGCACGGTGTGTTTCTGAGGACGAAATTCCAACCATTCTTCAGGAGGTTCATTCCGGGGAATGTGGTAGCCATTCAGGGGCAAAGACTCTGGAGAAGAGAAACTATAGGCAGGGGTATTTCTGGCCAACCATGAGGAAAGATGCTGAAGCATTTGCCAAGCGATGTGTTTAGTGTCAAAAGTTTGCTCATCTTCAACATTTGCCTGCTCAGTCGCTTAGATCAATAACCGCACAGTGGCCCTTCGCAGTTTGGGGGATGGACCTTATCGGACCCTTCCCAATGGCCAGCGGCCAGCGTCGCTTTATCATTGTGATGATTGACTATTTCAGCAAGTAATTGAAGCGAAGGCATCAGCAAAAACTACAACCCAAGATATCAAAAACTTCATCTGGGGAGAGATAGTTTGTCGGGATGGAATCCCGCTAGCAATTGTCACTGACAATGGTCCGCAGTTCAACAATTCTGAGATGATAACCTTCTGTGATTAGGTTGGGATTGACCTACAGTTCTCCTCTGTACATCACCCAAGGACTAATGGTCAGGTGGAAGCAGCAAATAGACAAATCCAGCAGCTTCTAATGAAGAGAGTCTTAAATCAGAGGGGAAATTGGGCAGAGCAACTTCCTTCCATCCATTGGACTCTTCGTACTACTCCGTCTTCGGCTACGGGGCAGACACCTTTCAAATTATCTCATGGCTCGGAGGCAGTCGTTCCAATAGAATTTGAGGTGTTCACCCCCAGGGTGGTATTTGCAAAGGAGGGGGAGAGGCATGGATAGATGATAATGATGAAGCCATCAAATATATCCTGGATTTGATTGAAGAGCTTCAGGATGAGGCAACAATCAGATAGGAGGAAGTAAAAAAGGAGAATGGCAAAGTACTTTGATAGAAACATCAGGGTAAAGCATTTTGCAGTTGGTGATGTTGTACTGAAAAAGGTTGATGTCGCAGCCAGAACAGGCAACGTCGGAAAGTTGAATCCCAACTGGGCAGGGCCCTTCATCATAAAAAAGGTACTAAAGAGCGGGGCTTACCACCTTCAGACAAGCGAAGGAGAAGACATCTCACGCACCTGGAGCGGTGACGATCTTAAACGGTTCTATCCTTAAAATGCCTTCTTTACTTTCTTGCATTTTTTGGATATTTTAAGGAAAAGCCCCATACTGACACTTCTCCATGTCTGGTGATTCTTTTTTATATCTTTTATATATCATCCTCACTGGACCGCGGAGACATCACCAAGTTCTGCTCGAACCCCCTCGGATTGTAGTCATTAGCGTAAAACCACGAAGATCATGTGTATCGGGGAGTTTTCACACACATGTAGTGGTAGCTTGCCAATTCCCGTGCGGTGGTCTTCGGAACCTTGGATCTCGGCTGATATCTGACACACCCCTGCATCAAGGGAGGTCTAGGTGAATGTTAGATCTATCATGCACCGGGAGGGATATAGTTACAGCTTTGATGATCTTTTTGAGGAAAGCAATGTCGGTATAGCCACCTGCGTCATAACCACACCTGCCCAACTGATCATCTTAGTCTGTGACCATCGAATACTCCTAGGTTCTCTCAAGCGATGCCTAAGTGGGACCCACAACTGAGTTGATCTCTATGAGGAAAGCCGCCACATAACCACACCTGCCCAATTGATCAACTCGGCTTGTAGCCCTAGGCAAGAGAGCAGTTGAGTCGCATACAGCCCTCATGACCACTTGAGGAAAGCAATGGTCGCCGCCTAGGACCACCTGCCCACTTGGTCATCTGGGTCTGTACTTACCTTTTTTCTTTTTATATCTACAAATCTTATGACCATCTGAGGAAAGCAATGGTTGCCGCCTAGGCCCACCTGCCCATTTGGTCATCTGAGTGTGTAGCTACTTTTTATCGCATTACAGGGATTTACACTCATCTCATATGGTCCTTTTGGACCATTTGAGGAGGAAACAGGATTTTGACAGGCATATAACAGATCGGACGGTTTGTTTTTTAAAAAACCTAGCGGTTTGAATTATGCAAGTATCATAGATATCGGGCGGCCTGGTTGTGAAATCGATCGGTTTTCAATGAGCAGGATATCTTAAAATGCCATAACCATGACCGTTCGGTCTTATCATTCGATTTATAAATCTACCATCCTTATGGGTATTAATTCAACCCGTTCGGTTAATAACGAGCTCTTCTTAGTTGAGCAATTATGGTCCTTGTGGAATGGAGATTATTACAAATATCAAGTCACTAACTGCCTTGAGTATATATAGACTGCGCGGTTTTCTCAGCTAAATGTTTTTATTCAGAAGGACGGGACTTACAGAAATCTGAGTTACATAAATCGTTTGGATTAAATTCTAGCCGCGCGACCTGTTGCTTGTTTTCTTATAACTCGACATTCTATCTTATGAAGCAGTTATGAAAAGCCGGGTGATGATCGCGCGGCTTGGTTATGTTCGGTTTCCTGATTATCACGAGGCATTCATAATAAGATGAGGCAGAACTTGGATTTTTATCCGTTCAATTATATATTTTAAACCGCATCGACTACGTATCACAACATCATAGTTGATACTTTTACAGGATGTATCAAACCGCTTAATCTAGATCAAAGAAACAAGCCATGCGAACAGGTTTTCTAATGGATACTTAACTGGAATTCTGGGGAGTTCAACACTCTGATCGACTGAATTGCTATTAAACCGCACGACCTGGTTAGAAGAAAGAAGATAGCAACAAACGCAAGTAAGCCGCAGAAAACAAACAATTAGACAGGTAAAAATTTTCCATTTCATTATCAAAATGTTGTTACATTTTTATTTATGACCGACCGGCTAACAAAACCAAGTCGTCGGCTATGCAAAATAAAAGCAAAATTCAATAATAACAATCACAGCTATTCGTCCGGTTTGAGCTTTTTGGCCGCAGGGGAACTTGAACCTTCACTGCCATCTATGTCTACGTCGGGTGAATACCCTTTGTTGGAAGATGAAGAACTTGAGGAACCGCTACCCGAGCTACTCGAGCTACCCGAGCTACTCGAGCTACCCGAGCCGCCTGACTTGCGGGGCTTAGACCGCCCGGTTTCATCAGAATCGCTGGATTGTGCATCCGAGCCATCTTCTTTTCTCTGGCAACCGCTGCGGGTTCCTTTACGACCTCTTCGTCATCACTCTCTTCCTCTGAACTGCTGGACTCGGCTTTGTTCTTCCCCTTGTTTCGGCGGGTTATTTCGTCGAGTTTGTCCTTCACGCCAGGATAGAGGTCAGAGAAGGTTGTATCTTCGAAACCCTTAGCCAGGCCGTCCCGACCTCTTAGGCGATCTATGGCACCATCAATCCCTTTGGCAACGTGGGGAAAAACCTCGTCCTGAAAGTCCGGGTTGTCCATATCGTATTGATGCTGTAAAAAGAAATAAGGGTCAGATCGGTCGACCTGAAAATGAAAAACCCGAAGTATTCAATAACCCGCTTACCACTATGATCTCCTTCAATTGGGCGATTTCGTCGGCCTGATCGGCAGACTTCTTCTCCAAGAAAGTATGGGTGGAGACTAGCTGTTTATATGAGAGCGCCATGAAGTGGTTGGCCGCAAAGCCCCAGGCGCCGACCTGCGCAGCTACTCGGGAAAGCTCCTCTTTAGGGATCTTCTTCAGCCTTTTCAAAGTCTTCCGACCATACATAGCAGCACCAACGGCTAGTGCATGTCGGCTAATCTTATCGCCCCCCAGAATGGGAGTGCGGTAGACACTTGCACACACTCCCCATCCTTGTGCCAAAGGACTGTCGGCTTTCCCCTCAGGTCGCGCAGATTGCTACAAGAGCAAAGGAGCTCGAACTCGCCTAAGGAAGCCGGGCCCTCCTCATCGGATGACTGCGGCTCACTCTTCCTCTGTCGCTTCTCCCTTTGGGTCAGAACCGGGTTGGCCAGAGTGACCGGTTTATTCAGAGGAACGACAGTGGCAGCTGCAAAAACTGAAAATTTAGAAAAAACAGTCTGCGCGGTCATAATGTGACGAGTTGAGAAAAGCTTACTATCCTCTGGGCGGACGTCTGACAACTCCGCGAACACCAGAATGTAGTGATTCACATTAAGCTGCTCGTTCTCAAGAGATTCGAAGATCTCTTTCTCGGCCTCTCCAAGCTTGACCGACTGGAAATCCGCTGCACTCCTCGTTTGCGGGTTGACTTGCAATAACCCAAGGGGTCCTTCGAACATTATGTATCGTTCAGACCAACTCGCTACCTTGTTCGCGAGATTAACGACTTTCATCCCCCGGCATCCGAAATAAATATGACCTCTGAAAATGGAGGTTCTGGCGTCCAGAATAGACCATGCCGAGAAGAATTTTCGGAACAGGGAAATTGAAAATTTAACTCGTTCTGACCGCAGATACGAGATAAAACTATAAATAGAAGCAATGGAATTTGGTGGAAGTTGTCCGGGCACAAGCCCATAGTGATCAAAAATAGCAATGACCTTGAGTGGCGGGGGGAATCTAAAGCCGTATTTGAAGTGGTCAATGGGGACGGCAATTTTTGTGGAAGACGAGGAGTTAATCCGCTCGTCGCGTGATGGAAGCCATGCGGTTAGAGTACTTCCAACCATATACTCTTTAATAAAGTCGTCCAACTCGCCTTGATTTAAGCGACATTCTTTTTCATCGGCTGAGCGAAAAGTAGAGGCCGCATCAGTTAGGACCGCATGGATCTTCTCAGACCGCTTCGACTTGCTCTTAGCTCGCGCCATTTCAAGAACATGAATGAGTCTCCGTAATGGTTACTACTTATAGAGCCAGCGATCTGCAGATAGTAAAATTATGCGGCGGATATAGAATCAAACCGCGTGGTTATATCGTAATACCAACTCAAGCAACACAGATAGCGAGAATATTCAATGGTTTGCACATAGACAAGCCAAACCGCAACCACATACTTTGTAGCCGCTTGGCCTGGAGCTTGTATATTAAATTAATTAAATGGAAAATCCGTGAATAAGCAGAGCAAGCTGATCGGACAGCAGTCTGCAATCATCATGTTAGTAAAATTCAACGGAAAGAAATCTCAAGCAGTTAATACGAGTCGCGCGACCTGCATAACAACTCGGATTATTTTCTAAAGACTTGAAGGCAAAAGTCCAGGTTATCCAAACATAATCGCACGGCTTATATGGATATCATAAAGCGTTGAAAGAAAATATTGTCCAAACAGATCTAAATGTCAGGTCATTCTGAGAAGCAAACGAATAATATTACAAACATTGTCCTCAAAAATTAAAAGTCATTTACGGCTGACGGCGCTCTGGGGAGAGCTCTTCACGGTGAAGGCGTGCGACTTGATCGCCGGTCTGAATAAGAAGACTATATATCTGACTTGAATGATAATGGAGATGATTAAGCGTGCTTTGTAGTCGCGCGGCATCTCGCTCTACTCGAACAGCAGGAACCGTACGAGTAGGAGGAGCTTCGGCGGACTCATCAGTAGCCGGATCGGCCGCCCTGACTGGCAGGGGATTTGAGGTCGCCCAAGCAGCCGGGCAGTTCGATACCCTAACCCTCTCATCATTGACGGGACGTCGGCTTCCACCGACTTCCCTGGTCAAGCGAAGATATTTCTCCTGATAATACTTGCAGTCTTCTTCAAATTTCAAGGACATTTTCTTTTCCATATTAAGGCGCTCGGTTATGGTGGCGAACTGATCTACCAGTATCTTTTCCTTGTCAAGCCACGCTTTCTTCTCGGTTACCAGTTGGGCCTCCAGCGCCTTCTCTCTTTCCGGCCGCCCTTTCTTCTCGGTCTCCAGTTCAGCCCGCGCGGCCTCCAGCTGGGCTCTAATCATCAGATGTTCTTCTCGCCGCTCTTTCTTCTCGACCTCCAATGCAACTTGGGCGGCCTCTTCTCTACCTTCCATCTCCCTCACCTTCACCTCCAAATTGTTCAGAAGGATTTGAAAGTTGGCCAGCTCCTCCTGTCCAGAGTTTGACCTCTGTATGAGGACTGGCACCTGGGACAGTGGTGGAAGGCTAGATACAAGGTCTCCCGGTTTTACTCTGTCTTCCGGCTTTTCTACAAGTAAAGGTTAAAGTTAGCACAGCCAAAGGCGAATAGAACAACAAAAGGATTATAAGATTAATGCCTGAATAAACATGTCGCTTCGACTGTTCCGGGTCCATTCTCCGGCGTTGTTCTCGCCAGATTCTTTCATTATTCTTTCGTCTAATAGTTAAGGCTTGAGTCATGGGCGGGAAGAAGCTCGGTGGCGAGTTCAATAGCAACTTATTTTGCTTTTTTCGAGGACGTGGAACGAAGAAGCGAACAGGTTCATAATCCGCATCGCGCTTACCTGGGGCAAATAGGTCGGGCAGTTGCGGCTTTCCCAGAGCCCGCATCTTTTTTGCCTTTATCCCTATCAAACGCAACCCGGCCAGTGCCCGATCGTTCTCTTTTCACGCATCCTTTTCAGGGTTGTTCGCATTCTCGCCTTTGGGGACAGCCTGGCTCGAATTCACAGGACTGTCGAGTAACTTATCTTGATTCAGAAAATCATCCATTCCCTTAAGAATGCGCCAATCGACACACTATCTGCAGAATCCAGAGTAAGACCGTCCGACTTGACAGGAGGGGTGGCTAGCTCGTCGGGCTCCTCCTTCACACACGGGTCGCTCTGGAGACAGGCCGCTGTTGGTTTCATGAAGGCTTTATTCTTGGTCTTTAATCTCTGAAGCTTCCTGGCAATTCGCTCGGCCGTTGAATAGCCCCTTTTTCTCTTCTTCTTCCCCGATTCCGGAGTGATCTTCTTTGAGGGGCTAGAGTCATCATCAAGAATCACCACCGGCGTGGTAAAAAACCGTCCGGCTTAGAGGAGATGACCTCCCCTTCTTCCTCGACATTTAACTTCATATGGGGAGTCCCCGACGGAGTGAACTCCATATCGAAAGAAGGGGTAGAAGGGTCTATGCCGAGTTCTGCCGCCATCTTCGGGGCGATCTTTTCTTCAGACAGTAAGACCTCTGCGGCCTTAGCTCTCGCCGCCTCTTCCTCCGTGGCCTTAGCTCTCGCCGCCTCTTCCTCTGCGGCCTTAGCTCTCGCCACCTCCTCCTCTGCGGCCTTAGCTCTCGCTGCCTCCCCCTCTGCGGCCTTAGCTCTTGCTACCTTTTCCTCCGCGGCCTTGGCCCTTGCTTCTTTTTCCTCCACAACCCTCTTTCTAGCCATTAACTCCTCGGTGGCTTTGATTTTTTCTGCTTTCTCCTCTACGGTCTTTTCTCCATCCGTTTTCTTTTTAAGAACAGAAGTTTCCACCTTGGGAGACCGCCCGGTCTTCTCGGACCGGTGACCCTTTCTTCTTTTCTGAGCATCTTTCTCCTTCCGTTCATCCTTCTTTCGGTCACTACCCTTATCCACACGGGTTTGAATGGAATCGAGGAAATCCATTCCGACCAAAGAGGTGCCGGCCTGAAAAATACTAACCGCAATCGGCGAGAAGCGTCCCGTGATCTCAGAGGAATTATGCGAAGTGGAGAGCTCTCAAGCAATTTTATAGGCATGAGTACAAGGCAGGCGCGGTCTCCCGGCTAGAACTAATATTTTCGAAATCTCTTCGAGATCAGAAAATATGCGGGGATTATGTTTACCCAGAAGACCGCATTCGGGTGGCCTTTCTCACAGACCGGGCAGTCTGAGGATTCAAGTCGCCTGATTCAGACTTAACAGGGTCTATCAACACCAACCAACACAAACTGGGCGGTCTGATAGAATTCAGATCATCTCCAAGGATTGAAGATCACCAAGGCTCAAGTATAGAAGGCAAGCCGCGGTCTCAAGTCGGAGACCGCCCGGGTTGCGCCATGAAGACTTCCAAGGCTCAAGTCCAGAAGGCAAACCGCGGTCTCAAGACGGAGCCCGCCCGGGTTGCGCCATGAAGACTTTCAAGGTTCAAGTCCAGAAGTCAAGCCGCGGTCTCAAGACGGAGACCGCCAGGGTTACATCATCACCTTGGTCGCAGCATCTTCAGTCTCCGGTCAGGACAGATCGGAAGCGCAAGCAGCCAAGCCGCGCGACTTCTTTCTTTTCTCCTTTCTGTATCCTATCACCGCCTGCCCGATTCTTCTGTACCCGGGCAGGCGGTTATTTTATCCCTGCCCATTCGGGCAGGCCCTCAAGCCTATAAATAGGGGGCGGCGACGTTCCCAAGACATGCACACTCGAATCCAGGAGCTCGCTTGTTTGAGCTGCGGTCTCGAGTTTCCCGTCTTGCGACCTGTCTGACCAGCGGGCTTCTTCTTTTCTGCTCTTACAGCCCGCTGTAATCTCTTTATTTCAATCAATGGAAAGCCCATCACAGGAGTGGCATTCGCCGTGATGGGCGAAGTCTGGCCTTGACTGCTGCCAGCGGTCTCACTCTTTCTAACCAAAAAGTAACCGACAGCCCGCAGCCTCCGATTTCCTTCGGAGGTGCAATTTCGGATTCAACAGACATCAAAAAAGAAGTCTATGTGCAACAACCACCAGGTTTCATCTCTCCAACTCACTCCTCCTATGTATTTAAGCTTAATAAATCTCTCTATGGTCTCAAACAAGCTCCTAGAGCATGGTATGAGACCTTAGCTAATTTTCTTTTGGAAAACAATTTCTGTAGAGGCATAGTTGATAAAACCCTATTTTTCAGGATACATAAAAATCAAACTCTACTAGCTCAAATACATGTAGATGACATGATTTTTGGCTTTGCTGATTCAAACTTATGCAAAAGGTTCTCTAACCTAATGCAATCTAAATTTGAAATGAGTAGTATGGGTGAATTATCATACTTCCTTGGTCTTCAAGTGAAGCAAACTCCAAATGGCATATTCATATCTCAATCCAAGTATGCTAAGGAATTAGTGAAAAGGTTTGGTATGTCTGATGCTTCCACCATGAAAACACCCATGCCCTCAAATGTTGTTGTTGATGCTGATGAATCAGGGAAACCTGTTGATCAGAAAGTATATAGAGCAATTGTTGGCTCACTACTTTATTTAACAGCAAGTAAGCCTGATATAATGTTTGCTACTTGTATTTGTGCTAGGTTTCAAGTTAACCCCAAAGAATCTCATCAAATTTTATTTAAAAAGGATTTTGAGATATATAAAGGGTTGTCCTAATCTAGGACTCTGGTATCCAACAACATCAGAATTTGAATTAACTGGATTCTCAGATTCTGATTATGTTGGATGCAGAGTAGACAGGAAAAGCACATCGGGAACTTGCCAATTTCTTGGTGATAGGCTTGTGTCTTGGTTTTGTAAGAAACAAACATCTGTGTCTACATCAACAGCTGAAGCTGAATATATAGCTGCGGTAGTTGCTGCTCACAGATATTGTAGATACAAAATCAGCTCCTAGACTATGGTGTCTATCTAAATAATTCAATTATATTTTGTGACAATACTAGTGCAATATATATAGCACAAAATCCAGTTCTCCATAGTAGGACTAAACACATAGAAATTAGGCACCACTTTATTAGAGATAATGTGGATAAAAATAAAATTTGCCAACAATTCATCTCTACTGATATGCAAAGATCTGATATTTTCACCAAACCCTTGGATGAAAAGAAACATATTTTCTTTATAAATTAGTTAGGAATGATAAATGGACATTCAATCTGATAAAAATTAAATTTTCTATTTATCCCCTCATTTCGTCGAACGAAGAACGACGAAATGCTATTGTTCGTCGAACGGAGATCGACAATACTTAATAAGTCAGGATCGACAAAGACAAGCGCGATCGTCGAACGGAGATCGACGAAAATTAATTTTTCGTCGAACGCAGTCAGATGAAGCCCTAAGTCTTTTCGACTTCTGATTCTATTAGGTTTAGTCGAACCCTGTTCTACGAAAGTGTGCGCCCTTCTCCGATCTCTCTATATAATCAAATATTTTATCCTATTTCATCTTTGCGCCTACAGAACTTGCTTTTTCCCTCTAGTTCCCCTTTGCACTTGATTGCTCTCTCTTTTGTAGGTGACAATGGCGATTTCACAAGCTGTTCTCTCCTCGATGATGTTCGACGCGGGTTTCGATATTGACTTCAAGATGTTTGAGCATTCTGATCAAGTCTTCCAGGATATTCTTCACCTTTTTGAAGAACAACAGCTAAAGAAGACCATGACAACCAGAATCAAATTACTAGTGACTGAAATCAAGGAATTGGCTTATACAGTCAAGCCAGAGGATAAGACTTTATCAGGAACCATATCAGGAAATCAAGTTATTCTAACCCCAGTAACATTATCTGAAGTTTTTGGTTTAGTAAATGGTGATGATGACTTGGACATATCTTCTTCTGAATTTGATAATGCTTTGGTTAAAATGGGTTATTCCAGTGGAAACCCTAACAATCTCTTAAAGAAAAACTTATATGTGGAATATCAGTTTTTAGCTGATGTAGTAGGCAAGGTATTGCTAGGGAAAACTTCTATCCATGACTACATAACAAGGCATCAATTTCTTGTGATGGTGGCCTTGGTAGAAAAGAAGAAAGTTAATTGGGGAATGGTCATTTTTGAATCAATAAGGAAGAAGATAAGTAAGATAAATGTTGGTTATGATAGAATTCTGGGAATCTATCTTCAGGAAGGGGCATTCAGACCTTTTGGTCTCTCCAAAAGTTTTTATCAATGCCAGTAAAAGGCTGGCCTCAGCTTTGTTTGGAAGATGGTAAAGGATTATCCCAAAGAGGACTCCAAGAGCAAAACCATCAGATACAGCTTCAGAAGGCACCAGGACTGTGCAAGTCACTCCCCCAACCCTTCAAGAAGCTTCTCATGTTGTTTCTCCTCCTCCTCTCCCTTCTCAACCTACTACTTCTTCTGAAGAAATTCCACCTCCCAACTCTCTCATTATCCCTTCATGCTCATTGCCATCTTCTCCTACTCTTCAGACTCACCCATCTGAAGAGACTTCATCTTTCAATGACATTCCTTCCCCCATCATCATTGATTCTCATTCACCAACCCTTCCTCAATCTCCTATCCACTAAGATATCTCTCCACCTCACTCACCTATTCAACCTCAATCACCTATTCATCCTCAATCACCTATTCATCCTCAATCACATATTCATCCTCAATCACTTATCCACCCTCATTGCCCTATTCATCCACTCATATCTCATGCTACCAACATATCTTTCCCATACTCAATCCCATCATCTTTTCAATCTAATCAAGACTTTGTTTATATTGAATTCTCATCTGCTGTAGATCAAATATATCAACATCTTGCTCCAAGGCTAAATGATCTACTAGATGCAAAACTTGCTCCAGTTCTTCAAGCTCTTGCTGATCTCTCTGCAAAACTAGCTTCCTTCCCTTCACCCTCCTATTCTGTCCCTTCTTCTAGGGGCCTAGCTTCAGGATTTCCTAAAACTAGGCAAGGGGAGATGTCTGATGAAGAAGCTCCAGTTCTTACAGCTTTTAGTGCAGTTGCAGTTCAGGCAGATTCAGAGATGACAGATTTAGTTCTTCCAGCAATAGAAGAAATAAATAATATTTCTATTAATCCCTCTATAGATATTATTTATTTGCTTTCCAAGTTCAATATAGTTTTTAGAGATTTGCCAGAGTATCAAGATTACTCCAAAGCAATTATTCCTTATACTGCCCCTATTAATAAGGTTATATTGAAAGAATTTCTCAAGAGTTTTGCAGTACCAGCTCCAGTACCAGTTCATGTTGAAAGTCCAGCTCCTCCAGCTCCAGTTCATGTTGAAAATGTTAATGCTGAGAAAGATTTTTTTAAAGCCCTGAAATTGATTGATGACCTCTATGATAATCCCCAATCATCTGATGACAGTGATAATGATGACAGTGATGATGATGATTACGATGATAGATCATCAAAGAAAAGAAAAGCTAAGCATATATCAAAGGCTGCTCATAAGCCTCCAAACCCCAACAATGATATTCCTTACTATATTCTGCACAACATCACTCTCACCAAGGACTCTCCTGCTTGGATGAAGATCTCAAGAAATGAAGCAAATAGAAGAAAGAAGATGAAGAAGACTGGTTATTACTCTGACAAGCCTGTCAAGTATAACCCTCCTCCTCCTCCTCCAGCAGGTGCAGCTGGCTCAGCTAAGTTCTCTTCTTCCTCTCAAAGATACTCTTCCCAGCAATCCAAGAGACCAGCTAGTTCTAATGGTTCTCAGAGTTCTAGGTCTTCAAGCCCTCCTTCAGGCTCCTCAAGATTAATATCCTCAGAGTATAAATATCTTGTCTCTGATGGTTCTTCACACAGAATCAAAAATCCTCAAGATCTTTCCTCTATTCAAGACAATATTTCTGAGTATAGCCCTTCTTCTCCCAATCAAGAAGAAGAAAGGATAACTCAAATGGAAAGATTCAGAGAATCCATTGCAGTAGCCCAGATAAATAAAGCAAAAGCTGATGGCAAAGATTACTCCAAATTTTCAACTATGTCAGAATTTAGAAAGAAAGAATTTGAAAAGTACAAATCCAGAAATGTGTTCAATGTTGAAGAATACTTAGAAAAGCTCCCAGAAGCAGTAGTTCCTCAAGCCAAATCTCAAACTATTCTGGGAGCTCAGGATCTGTATATGAGCAAGAAAGAATCAGAAAATCCAAACAGACAAATTATCTTCAAGCCTCCCTCAGCAAAGTAAAAGGTTTAAACTAATTGGTTTTGTTGATATTTCTATTTTTATTGTAACATTGTTAAACTCAGAGCACTACTTATTCTATCTGCTGCAATGGTTTTACATTCTGTCAGATATATTTATGCTCTGTTGTTTTTCTGCTGTTTATTATTTGAAATTTGTCAAATAGTATCCTAACCCAAATAGGGGGAGATTGTTGCATCAACCCTATTACTGATTTGGGCTAGGATTACTATGTGTTGACTAGGATTAAGTTGACCCTCATTGTATAGTCTAAGGGTCATAGTTTTAGGCTGATAAGATAGCTAGAACTTAGAATTTCTCCAAGTTTCTGCGTTCGACGAACTCAGTACTAGGTTCGACGAATGGCCTTCTCTCTGCGTTCGATGAACGGCCTTCTCTCTGCATTCGATGAACGACGTGCTACAGTCTGTGGTCTATGATCTTCAGTGCTCAGCGGCTCAGCGGCTCAGCGATCGACGAATTCTTCAGTTCGACGAACTCCAACTTGAGATCGACAAACTCCAGTCTACGTTCGATGAATTCTTTATCAGATGTTCAGTTCGACGAACTCTTCCTTCAGGTCGACGAAATCTTATCTCAGATCGACGAATTTTCTCTCAGTCTATTCAGATCAGCTATTCTATTTCTCTGAACTCAGTTCAACTATCAGATTCAGTTTTATTCTTCATTTGGAGTTATTCTTTCAGATAAGACAAGTTTTATCCTTCCTTTATTTTATTCTCTTTCCAATTCCTTCTCTCGAGAAATATAGCCGTTTGGCTTATTGGAAAAGGATATCATTTATTATGGAAAAGGAAAGGAATTAAGTTTTGCTGAATCAGTGGAAGTTCCAAGAAAAGATTTAATGCAGATTATTCTATTCCTATTCAGAGATCTTTTGAAATTCAAATCAGTCGTCTTCTCTCTCAGAAAATATAGAAAACCAAGAAGAAAAAGAAGACAGACACAGAGATAGAAAATATCAGAGCATCTGTTGAGAGAAAGATATTTAGAAAGGAAAAAGAAAGTTCATCTTCCTCAAGCAGCATCTCATTCTCTGAGAACTTCTTCAAATCATTCTCTCAGTCTTTCTGCTGCAAGTTTCATATCTTCTATAGAGCAACAATAATCTCAGCAACTTCTGTCTCTTAGATTCATCAGCTTATCAAGGAAGATATTTTTATTCAAGAGAAAGCTCCATTCTCATGCTGTCAAGAATTTCAATCAGCCAGGGGGAGCTTTACACCATCCACTAGAGTCTTCTCTCAGATTGTTGACAGAGAAGAACTTCTTAACCTTCTTATTCCATCTTGTACAGGGTTTTAACTCCCTTCAAAAGTTAACCTCTTGGTGACAGGGCACCTGAACAAAAACCTGTGGTTTGGTTAGAGCACCTGATCAAAAGCTCCTTGGTGTGTGGACACCTGATCAAAAATCCCTTGGTGCTAGGGCACCTGATCAAAATACTAGTGGATCCTACCAAGTGTGGTAGAAGAGTAGACGTACCCAGATTTATTGGGGAACTACTATATAATCCTTGTGTCTCTGTGCTTGTGATTTTCTGTGTTGTTGTGCTGTGCTGATTTCTTTAGTTTGTTTTTATTACTCACTCTCTATACATATATATATATATATCACTAATTTAATTCCGCTATAAAATTAAGGGAAAAAGTTTTAATACTCTATTCACCCCCCCCCCTCTAGAGTAATATTAAGATCTAAACTCGCCTTCAATTGGTATCAAAGCGAGGCCGATTATATTAATCACCTTCAACTGATACTCAATTGCACTTTCACACTTAGCCTCCCTAAGAGTCGTTCTGACCTCGTTGGCTAGCGAGAGCCCGGCTAGCGGAGCCACCTTGGGGGAAAACACTTAGCCTCCCCGAGAGGCCTTCTGACCTCGCCGGCTAGCGAGAGCTCGGCTAGCGGAGCCACCTCGGGGGAAAAACACTTAGCCTCCCTGAGGGGCCATCCGACCTTGCAGGCTAGCGGAGCCACCTCAGGGGAAAAACACTTAGCCTCCCCGAAGGGCCTTCCGACCTCGCCGGCTAACGGAGCCACCTCGGGGGAAAAACACTTAGCCTCCCCGAGGGGCCTTCCGACCTCGCCGGTATAATACCCCCCTCCCGGAACACACGACACGGCCGAGGGGAGTCTTATATCCAGGACAGCCGCCTTGCGGGAACGCCAGCACACGAGCTAGCCTCCCCCACAAGACGCCTATCCTGCCAGCCAAACCAACTAAACAGCGCCAACCCATCAATAAAATAAAAGCAAGAAGCCATAAAGAGATAATCACATAAGTAAGAGTCCAAATAGTACAAACACAAGAGCTCCGAGAGCTCCTGCAAAAGTATCAGAGTATCAAGCTAAATGCCCCAAGGGCTATATCTCAAAACACTCGCTAGCCTCTGCCACAAACGGCAACCAAGGTACCAAAGTCACCTACCCTGCACACCTGACCTGTCTGGCCTCCTCCATCCCGTGCACAGCTGCTCTAAGGAACACTCCTAAAAAGAGGGACCTAGCAACCGTTAGTCATAAAGACTAAGTGGCTTCACATCCGCTCCCCCGGCGACTCCAAGGCACCGGGCGGAAGGAAAGGAAGGAAAGCTGCAATATAATCAATAATATGTACAAGCAGGTGACAGGAATGGTTGTATATACATGTCGGTTGTATAAGTACCCAAGTACTTGCAATATCTCTAACTAACAGGTACAAAATACGAGTAAGTACTAGTACAGAAAGAAGTAAGCAGAGTATCAATAACGTACTAGTAACCGAAAGGAGTAAGCAAGTACTAGTAACAGGAAGTACAAGCAGAGTATCAATATCGTACTAGTAACAGAAAGAAGTAAGCAGTTCATATCGTACCTTAACTTATATGAATGCCCATACAAACTTATAAGTTAAGGTTTCCAATTTGGGACCCATCATATAAAAGAGCCCATACTAATTTATATGATGGACCCGATGCGGTGCAATGCTATGATTATGAAGGATGAATGCAATGCAATGATTATGATATGAAGACTCACCCATGCAATGTTGTTATGTCGACATAGACCTTTAGTTCTCGCTTTTTGAGTGGTAGCTAACCGCTCAGGCATCTCCCGTCGTGGCCAGATGGAGACAGTGGAACAAGCTCCTCCACTACTAGAAGGGTATGAACACTACCAGTCCTAGGCCTCTGTACGCCTCGACGCTAAGAACACACAGCGGAGACCCTGTGTACTGCTCGACGCTAAGAACACACAGCGGAGCCTCCAAGGACACAGAAGGGGACTTGGGTAGGTGAGCACCAAGAGTCCAACCCAACTGGTCTAGAGTCTACTGCCGGCTTCTGTCGGTGTCACGACTAGCAAGCCCGTAGACCCGCCACAAGTAATCCTCCCCAGCGGGGTCCATTTGTATCCGTGTATCAACATACATCAGGACTTCTAATCCATGTCCTTCTAAACAATATGTGTATCTACGCACACCGGGACTTCTAATCCAAGTCCTTCTAAACAATCCGTGTATCTACGTACACCAGGACTTCTAATCCATGTCCTTCTAATCAATCTGTGTATCTACGTACACCGGGACTTCTAATCCAAGTCCTTCTAAACAATCCGTGTATCTTTGTACACCAGGACTTCTAATCCAAGTCCTTCTAAACAATCTGTGTATCTACGTACACCAGGACTTCTAAACCAAGTCCTTCTAAACAATCCGTGTATCTACGTACATCGGGGCTTCTAATCCAAGCCCTTCTAAACAATTCGTCTATCTACGTACACCAGGACTTTTAATCCAAGTCCATCTAAACAATCCGTGTATCTACGTACACCAGGACTTCTAAACCAAGTCCTTCTAAACAATCCGTGTATCTACGTACACCGGGGCTTCTAATCCAAGCCCTTCTAAACAATCCATGTATCTACGTACACCAGGACTTCTAATCCAAGTCCTTCTAAACAATCCGTTTATCTACATACACCAGGACTTCTAATCCAAGTCCTTCGAAACAATCCGTGTATCTACGTACACCAGGACTTCTAAACCAAGTCCTTCTAAACAATTCGTGTATCTACGTACACTGGGACTTCTAATCCAAGTCCTTCTAAACAATCTGTGTATCTACATACACCGGGACTTCTAATCCAAGGGGCTAATTTCAACCTTGTTACATAATATACAATAAAAGACAAACCTATTAATAGAGCATGATCCATCATCTTCCCCAAACATGAAGATCATTTCACCCCCTTTTAAAATCCCTAAATATCATTCCCCTCACTCTCCCACAACGACCATGGGTTTGCCCCAAATCAAATCCCATCTCTTCCTTTTGAAGAGAAGAAATGATCCCTAGAACCTCGGGCGAATGATGCCCTAATTTTGAGGTTCCGGCTTGGTCTTCCTAAGGAAACTCCATTAAAGATCACACGAGTAGCTCTCTTGAGCCTTCATCTCTCCTATTGTGATCTAAGAGACTAGCACCAAGGGAGAGGGGAGGAAGTCACCTGATTTCCGGCTGACGTTCGCGGTTGTCTCCTCTGCGGCATGGAGGCAGTTGGCCAAGACTGATTAAATGGTCCTGATCCACAGAAATATCCAAACTGTAATCAGTCAACATTACCCAAACTAAAAAGAAAGGAAACAGCAGACAACATGAAAAGTTAACAAATTAATAACTTCCCAAAGACTCCCATCCTTCGCGATATCTGTTCAAGAATCATATATTTAATGTGCATTGTATCGGGGTTGCATCACATTTATAGCGTTGGCGTCGACTTCTAGGGGTGACCTATATTTATCCAGATTTGTTCAAGGTAAGACACTTATACATAGGCAATTGCAAGTGGAGTGCCCCCAAACTCAAAAGAAAACAACAACAGCACTTAGTGGACTGCATAGGGATAATTAAATAGCCTATATTGGACTGCAGAAATTCAGTTATGGCACCCCACAGATTAGGACAGTAGTAGCCGACCAACAAGGAGGAGACACAGCAGCTACCAAAACCCAACAATCAGAGTAGTGACAGAATAAAGGGGCAGCAGCACAACAGCACTATGGGCTGCAGAAAATCAGCAAAATAACAACAGTACAAAAGCTGCTTCAGGCAACATAACAGCCTAAAACCTCTTCCAAGGATCCCCCTCAGATTTCAACAGAAATCACCCAAAATAAATAGAAAAATAGCAGCCGGCCCTATAAAGAAAATGCCATAATTTCTCACTTTGAAAACCAATAAGGAAGAGCAGATGTATACCCAAGTAACCCTCACATATCAGCAACCAATTCAAAGCCCTCAACCAAAAAATGTCTCGATGAAGACAGCAGTCAACTGAGAGTCAAACTCCTAGTCAAACCCCCTCAATTCACAAGATTTTCCATGCTTATAACAGAAATCGCCACCTCCAGGAGGAATCACGACAACCACCATCAATAGGTACTTAAAGGAACCTAAGACAGCAGTACATCTCTTCCCAATAACCTCATATCTCTCCCAAGAATTCAATGGTAGTAAACAGAAATGAAGAGGGAAGAAGAAATAAGGGCTTACAGTGCTTTAGGACCAAACAGCCGAGGTCCTGTTTCACCAAGAACAACCACCCAACCAAGATCCAAATCAATCCTAGCCGCAAACCACCGATTCCAGAACTAGCCGCCGATTTCCACAACCTCTATACGAGTTTACGAGAGGAGGAGGAGTCTGGAGATGGAGATCGGAGCCGTGCCCTAAACCGACACCGTCGAGGAAGAGGGAAAAATGAAAAGATCCGATCAATATCTGGTAGGTTTAGAGGCAAAGGAAAACAAAACCCACCGCTTAAAGTTCATGCCAGCCATGTCTATTTGCAGCCCAACTTAAACCAAGGCCATTAAAGATAAAATTAAACGATAGCTATTGGCACACCCACTAACTTTTGGTAGTTCACAATTCCAGCCACATGATAAGCCCACATAAAACCAATTAGCTCCCCAATTCAGTTATAAGAATGCCCTCATTAGCACACCACATTAACTAGGAGGCAACCTTTAATAGCACACTAAATTCCCTCCACTGATTTCAATTATCATCCTAGGGGCCTAGCGCGCACTGGGATGTTACAAATCCAATAAACGAAGAAACAATTTCGTCCCCGAAATTTAAGTTGAGGTTAGGAGGGCCTTATGTTTAAGATAAGGGAATAGGGTCTTAAGTACCAAAAATGCTGAAAGGAAGCCACAAGAACTCCACACACACTCTTCTTGATCAACTGCTAGCCTCGCTGAGTCACCGAGAACTAGCAGGGGAAATTCCCAGGAAATTTAACACCTAATTCCCTAAGCCATCGGGTGTTAGGAAGCGAAATTTCCGAGGAATTTAGGGTCTAAACACCTCCAAACCACCAAAGCTGAAGCCAGCCAAAACTAACCCAACTCATTTGAAGCCGCAGTATGGTTTAGTACAAAAACAAATAAAGAGCTCAACAGTTAAACTACTAGCGAGGCTATGAATGGTTTTGAAATTTAGCCAACATTTAAACAATTGCCGAACTTGACCATCGTAATCTCCTATACCCAGGGCCGAATAACCAAGGCGTTAACTGCCACATAGCAAATATAACACTATAAGTATGAAGCTATAGGAACCATTAGAATATAGAGCAGCCCCCAATGAACTCAAATAAAGCAGCCACTTTAAATCCATATAAAGCAGCCCCTCTAATTAAAACAGCAGCAGCCCAAAATTCAGATTATAAGCCAGCAGCCCCAAATTCAACCAAGTAATAGAAGCAGTCACCAAACGAAAACATAAGAGGCAGCCCCTAATTATCAAGAAATGGAGCTTAAGAAATTCCTGCAGTTTAAGCATACCCCAAATCAAGAAAAATTTATAACAGCAACAAGTTTCTGCCCCTAAATTAAACAAAGGCAGCAGCAGCCTCACAAGGAAGAAGACCAACAGAACACCCTTAAATAAAACAAGCCACAACGGCCTCTCACCAACAGAAAACCAGCAGGGCAGCCCCCAAATAAACAAAGGAAGCAAGGATAACAGCAGCCCCCATACAGAAAATCATAAAGCAGCCCCCATATAGAAGATAATTTCAGTAATAGCTTAAGAGGATAGCAGCCCTAATCAAAATAAAGAGAAAGAAAGGCAGGGTTTGCTAACAAAACCAAAGGATCAAGCTCCTGATTGATCCAAGGGCCTTGTAAACAACTAGCAAATCTTTTTTTTGTCTCTACCACTAAAAGATCCAGGAATCTGCAACATATGAAAGATCCAGCAAAAGAGATGGAGGGAAAAGGGGAAGGGAAAAGTTTTCTTGCCTCCAACTGAAAAGTATAGCAGCAGCTCCCAATTAAAATTCACCTAGCAGCAGCCCCCATTTAAAATTCACCTAGCAGCAGCCCCCATTAGAGAGTGAACAACAAAGAGCAGCCCTATAATCGTCCAAAGGATTTCATTATTTCCTAGAATGATTCCTAGCATAGATAGCAGGGAGAACCTTGCAAATACCATAATCTGCCGAGCTCAGTTAAGCAAAAAGGGGAAGTTGATGAAGGAGAAGGAAGTGAAGAGTTTTCTTGCAGTTTAAGTATAAAGCCACATAATATTTCTGTTCACTTATCTATAGAGCGAAGCAGCCAATGACTTGAAGCGGTTATAAAGCTCGAAGCCAAAGTAAATCCACATAACCACCAAGTTTAACAATTTATAACTTTGCCAAAACTTCGGGAACAAACAAGAGAGATTCCCAGGAAATTTAGCACCAAATTCCTAAAACCCGTCAGGAATTAGGAAACGAACGTTCCGGGGAATCTAAGGTCTAATGTTTCCCAACCCAACTGGAGATCACAAAATAAATTTCCGGAAGGATTAGCCCGCCAAACCACCAAAACCTTTAGCTAGAGAAATGCGCAAAGTTTACAAACCCTCCAAATTTTCTGTTACCAAAATATGCAAGATTAGCCAAGTATAAAGGCAGAACTAACCAAGTGATCCAACCATATAACCATCCTGAGCTAGCCAATCATAACCCAGTGTATAACCAAGATAACCCAAAATAGGATGATAGCCGGAACTAGGACCACTGCTAGCACACCCCAAAATAGCTGTTAACCAAAATTTGGAGAAAAACTGCTAGCATAATCCAACATAACTATTAACAGAAACTTGAAGAAAGCTGCTAGCATAATCCAACATAAATGTTAACAGGAACTTGGAGAGACCTACTAGCATATTGCTAATATTTCAAGCGTTGAATTTCATTTTATCACGGATCTAGCTATGCTGCCCATTACTGGAACAAATAAAAACCCGAAACCGAATTCCATCCACTTATCCTTCAAATTTAACAATTTGCTAGCCTCGCAAAGTCGTCGAGAACTAGCAAGGGAAATTCCCAGGGAGCTTGGCCTCTAATTTCCCCGACTCGCCAGGAATCAGAAACAAATTCCCGGGGATTTAAGATATGGTTCCTCACACCGATAAGGATTTGCAAACAAGGCTCCATGAAACTTAGCCGCAAAACCAACCGCACCTTTTAACAAGTGTATAATATATAATCAGAATTTAAACCAACTAGAGCTGAGCCAGGCCGTAATTTGTAGAAACAGAGCTATCTAAACTTTAGTCGATCAGCATTAGTCCTTTGTTTAACTAGGATCCGACAAACTATCTGTCTTCTAATTATTGGTATGAATACCTATCCGGGACCCCGATCAAATTTTTCCAACAACGACAAGTGCAGAGAATAACAAGGGCAGAGTATGGCAGCACATGATTTAGCCGAGACATACTCAGAAGGGCCCAAAATGAACCCAGCAAACAGCCCCACCAAAAGTAGGATCCCATGGTTCAATAGCAAAAGAGGTCCAAGATTTGCTATCAGCACACACACACTTTAATAAAGATATGAGCCCTAATGAAATTATATAACAGCGGCCCCCCAATTAGAACAATACTTAAGAAGCAGCCCAACATAATTCCAGACTGAACTACAAAGTCAGCCCCTAAATAAAGACCAACTAGAATATACATATAGCAGCCCAAATGAAATCAACACCCCCAACTGGGTACTACACGTATTTATAATGCAATTGTATGAATTTGTCGACTTAACAAATCACGTAACAATGCCTTAGCACCGCGGGTGCTACAATTTCATATTCTTTATCTTTAATTGGACGCTTGTAAACAAACCTCTTTGATCAGCAATCGATATAATTCCCACTTAACAAATTTTACGGCGTCCCCCAAAATTTGTCATGCGGTCGTCAGATCGACCTTTGATCCTTGAGAGACATTACAACGCTACGTTACAGTTTACTTCTCTGCATAGTCTTCATTTAGAGTGAAGACCTTCTCATCCTTAAGGTACTCACCTCTATTACTTTGGGGGTGAACTCACCGTAAACCAAAACATGGTGTTCAATCAATCCCCTTGCTTATGATGAACTCATTCATCAAGGAGTGCCAAATTCCAATATCAACGGCTTGTAACGACTTAAATGGGAAAAACTCATTGTATCAAGGCTAAGTGAAGCAGGCCACAAAGACTTTTGGCTCCTGGTAGAATCCCAATTGGCCCATCTGCTAGGCCAATAAATGAAGGGACAAGCCCCGGTACATTTTTGGACTAAATTTCATCCACCGCCCATATGGTACATTCATCTCACGTATGGGCACAAACTTTAGGGGCATATCTTCCTCGACTTAGAGTTCTTACCCTATAGATCCCCGTGACGATGCACTTATCTATTAGCCGTGATGTAGAAATTCAAATTTTGCGGCGACGACCAAACTGCATCTCATTGTAATGAGAGCATGCACAAATAACATCCAATGACCCGGTACATATCTAGCCCAATAAACGAAGAGATAAGCCCCCGTATCTCTTCGACTGAGTTTCTTCTACCACCAATATAACACATTTGTCCCACAATGAGCCTTCTCTGGATCTGAATTCTTATCATGCAGTATAAAAGACATGCTTGGTGGTCTCTTACTAAGCTGATGATAGATTTCAGGCACCAATCTCATTTATATTGCCCTAATATTTTGGGTAAGGTGATAATATTACTCCATATCTAGGATAGAAATCTCAGGGTGTGAGTCTCTAGCATCTACACTCCCATTAAACTCTTCCCTTAATCATTTGCGGTCACTTATTGCTTGGCCATATCATCCCCGAGATCGGTATAAGGCTATGGTATGTCACGACATATCCTGCTAAGTCGACCAAAATGGTATCCCAGTTAGGTTGGCATCAATCCTATGCCAAACCAACTCTGACTGTTGGAATGGGAATACCAATTACAGTTTCGGAATAAGCCAGCATCTATACGTAAGGGTACGAGTTTGGCTTAGGTTGGCACTTCCTATAGGAAAAAGCGGACATACTTAATGTGAATCACCCCTGGGCACACCACCGCTTCCGCTGCATCAGTTTGTCCTCAAACTGATTAAGCTAGCAGGTGTGGCCTAGTGGTTTAATGGACTTCTTTATCTCAGGATCGTTGCAAGTTGATATCATTTGTAAGACCCCCCTCCCGGAACACACGACATGGCCGAGGGGAGTCTTCTGCCCAGGATAGCCTCCTTGCGGGAGCGCCAGCACACTAGCTAGCCTCCCTCACAAGACGCCTATCCTGCCGGCCAAACCAACTAAACAGCGCCAACCCATCAATAAAATAAAAGCAAGAAGCCATAAAGAGATAATCACATAAGTAAGAGTCCAAATAGTACAAACACAAGAGCTCTGAGAGCTCCTGCAAAAGTATCAGACTATCAAGCTAAATGCCCCAAGGGCTACATCTCAAAACACTCGCTCGCCTCTGCCACAAACGGCATCCAAGGTACCAAAGTCACCAACCCAGCACACCTGACCTGTCTGGCCTCCTCCAGCCCGTGCACTGCTGCTCTAAGGAACACTCCTAAGAAGAGGGACGTAGCAACCGTTAGTCATAAAGACTAAGTGGCTTCACATCCGCTCCCCCAGCGACTCCAAGGCACCGGGCGGAAGGAAAGGAAGGAAAGCTGCTATATAATCAATAATATGTACATGCAGGTGACAGGAATGGTTGTATATACATGTCGGTTGTATAAGTACCCAAGTACTTGCAATATCTCTAACTAACAGGTACAAAATACGAGTAAGTACTAGTACAGAAAGAAGTAAGCAGAGTATCAATAACGTACTAGAAACCGAAAGGAGTAAGCAAGTACTAGTAACAGGAAGCATAAGCAGAGTATCAATATCGTACTAGTAACAGAAAGAAGTAAGCAGTTCATATCGTACCTTAACTTATATGAATGCCCATACAAACTTATAAGTTAAGGTTTCCAATTTGGGACCCATCATATAAAAGAGCCCATACTAATTTATATGATGGACCCGATGCGGTGCAATGCTATGATTATGAAGGATGAATGCAATGCAATGATTATGATATGAAGACTCACCCATGCAATGTTGCTATGTCGACATAGACCTTTAGTTCTCGCTTTTTGAGTGGTAGCTAACCGCTCAGGAATCTCCCGTCGTGGCCAGACGGAGACAGTGGAACGAGCTCCTCCACTACTAGGAGGGTATGAACACTACCAGTCCTAGGCCTCTGTACGCCTCGATGCTAAGAACACACAGCGGAGACCCTGCGTACTGCTCGACGCTAAGAACACACAGCGGAGCCTCCAAGGACACAGAAGGGGACTTGGGTAGGTGAGCACCAAGAGTCCAACCCAACCGGTCTAGATTCTACTGCCGGCTTATGTCAGTGTCACGACTAGCAAGCCCGTAGACCCGCCACAAGTAATCCTCCCCAGCGGGGTCCATTTGTATCCGTGTATCAACATACACCAGGACTTCTAATCCATGTCCTTCTAAACAATATGTGTATCTACGCACACCGGGACTTCTAATCCAAGTCCTTCTAAACAATCTGTGTATCTACGTACACCAGGACTTCTAATCCAAGTCCTTCTAATCAATCTGTATATCTACGTACACCGGGACTTCTAATCCAAGTCCTTCTAAACAATCCGTGTATCTTCGTACACCAGGACTTCTAATCCAAGTCCTTCTAAACAATCTGTGTATCTACGTACACCAGGACTTCTAAACCAAGTCCTTCTAAACAATCCGTGTATCTACGTACATCGGGGCTTCTAATCCAAGCCCTTCTAAACAATCCGTCTATCTACGTACACCAGGACTTTTAATCCAAGTCCTTCTAAACAATCCGTGTATCTACGTACACCAGGACTTCTAAACCAAGTCCTTCTAAACAATCCATGTATCTACGTACACCGGGGCTTCTAATCCAAGCCCTTCTAAACAATCCATGTATCTACGTACACCAGGACTTCTAATCCAAGTCCTTCTAAGCAATCCGTGTATCTACATACACCAGGACTTCTAATCCAAGTCCTTCGAAACAATCTGTGTATCTACGTACACCAGGACTTTTAATCCAAGTCCTTCTAAACAATCTGTGTATCTACATACACCAGGACTTCTAATCCAAGTCCTTCGAAACAATCCGTGTATCTACGTACACCAGGACTTCTAAACCAAGTCCTTCTAAACAATTCGTGTATCTACGTACACTGGGACTTCTAATCCAAGTCCTTCTAAACAATCTGTGTATCTACGTACACCAGGACTTCTAATCCAAGTCCTTCTAATCAATCTGTATATCTACGTACACCGGGACTTCTAATCCAAGTCCTTCTAAAAAATCCGTGTATCTTCGTACACCAGGACTTCTAATCCAAGTCCTTCTAAGCAATCTGTGTATCTACGTACACCAGGACTTCTAAACCAAGTCCTTCTAAACAATCTGTGTATCTACGTACATCGGGGCTTCTAATCCAAGCCCTTCTAAACAATCCGTCTATCTACGTACACTAGGACTTTTAATCCAAGTCCTTCTAAACAATCCGTGTATCTACGTACACCAGGACTTCTAAACCAAGTCCTTCTAAACAATCCGTGTATCTACGTACACCGGGGCTTCTAATCCAAGCCCTTCTAAACAATCCGTGTATCTACGTACACCAGGACTTCTAATCCAAGTCCTTCTAAACAATCTGTGTATCTACATACACCAGGACTTCTAATCCAAGTCCTTCGAAACAATCCGTGTATCTACGTACACCAGGACTTCTAATCCAAGTCCTTCTAAACAATCCGTGTATCTACATACACCAGGACTTCTAATCCAAGTCCTTCAAAACAATCCGTGTATCTACGTACACCAGGACTTCTAAACCAAGTCCTTCTAAACAATTCGTGTATCTACGTACACTGGGACTTCTAATCCAAGTCCTTCTAAACAATCTGTGTATCTACGTACACCAGGACTTCTAATCCAAGTCCTTCTAATCAATCTGTATATCTACGTACACCGGGACTTCTAATCCAAGTCCTTCTAAACAATCCGTGTATCTTCGTACACCAGGACTTCTAATCCAAGTCCTTCTAAACAATCTGTGTATCTACGTACACCAGGACTTCTAAACCAAGTCCTTCTAAACAATCCGTGTATCTACGTACATCGGGGCTTCTAATCCAAGCCCTTCTAAACAATCCGTCTATCTACGTACACCAGGACTTTTAATCCAAGTCCTTCTAAACAATCTGTGTATCTACGTACACCAGGACTTCTAAACCAAGTCCTTCTAAACAATCCGTGTATCTACGTACACCGGGGCTTCTAATCCAAGCCCTTCTAAACAATCGGTGTATCTACGTACACCAAGACTTCTAATCCAAGTCCTTCTAAACAATCTGTGTATCTACATGCACCAGGACTTCTAATCCAAGTCCTTCGAAACAATCCGTGTATCTACGTACACCAGGACTTCTAAACCAAGTCCTTCTAAACAATTCGTGTATCTACGTACACTGGGACTTCTAATCCAAGTCCTTCTAAACAATCTGTGTATCTACATACACCGGGACTTCTAATCCAAGGGGCTAATTTCAACCTTCTTACATAATATACAATAAAAGACAAACCTATTAATAGAGCATGATCCATCATCTTCCCCAAACATGAAGATCATTTCACCCCCTTTTAAAATCCCTAAATATCATTCCCCTCACTCTCCCACAACGACCATGGGTTTGCCCCAAATCAAATCCCATCTCTTCCTTTTGAAGAGAAGAAATGATCCCTTGAACCTCGGGCGAATGATGCCCTAATTTTGAGGTTCCGGCTTGGTCTTCCTAAGGAAACTCCATTAAAGCTCACACGAGTAGCTCTCTTGAGCCTTCATCTCTCCTATTGTGATCTAAGAGACTAGCACCAAGGGAGAGGGGAGGAAGTCACCTGATTTCCGGCTGACGTTCGCGGTTGTCTCCTCCACGGCATGGCGGCAGTTGGCCAAGACTGATTAAATGGTCCTGATCCACAGAAATATCCAAACTGTAATCAGTCAACATTACCCAAACTAAAAAGAAAGGAAACAGCAGACAACATGAAAAGTTAACAAATTAATAACTTCCCAAAGACTCCCATCCTTCGCGATATCTGTTCAAGAATCATATATTTAATGTGCATTCTATCGGGGTTGCATCACATTTATAGCGTTGGCGTCGACTTCTAGGGGTGACCTATATTTATCCAGATTTGTTCAAGGTAAGACACTTATACATAGGCAATTGCAAGTGGAGTGCCCCCAAACTCAAAAGAAAACAACAACAGCACTTAGTGGACTGCATAGGGATAATTAAATAGCCTATATTGGACTGCAAAAATTCAGTTATGGCACCCCACAGATTAGGACAGTAGTAGCCGACCAACAAGGAGGAGACATAGCAGCTACCAAAACCCAACAATCAGAGTAGTGACAGAATAAAGGGGCAGCAGCACAACAGCACTATGGGCTGCAGAAAATCAGCAAAATAACAACAGTACAAAAGCTGCTTCAGGCAACATAACAGCCTAAAACCTCTTCCAAGTATCCCCCTCAGATTTCAACAGAAATCACCCAAAATAAATAGAAAAACAGCAGCCGACCCTATAAAGAAAATGCCATAATTTCTCACTTTGAAAACCAATAAGGAAGAGCAGATGTATACCCAAGTAACCCTCACATATCAGCAACCAATTCAAAGCCCTCAACCCAAAAATGTCTCGATGAAGACAGCAGTCAACTGAGAGTCAAACTCCTAGTCAAACCCCCTCAATTCACAAGATTTTCCATGCTTATAACAGAAATCGCCACCTCCAGGAGGAATCACGACAACCACCATCAATAGGTACTTAAAGGAACCTAAGACAGCAGTACATCTCTTCCCCATAACCTCATATCTCTCCCAAGAATTCAATGGTAGTAAACAGAAATGAAGAGGGAAGAAGAAATAAGGGCTTACAGTGCTTTAGGACCAAACAGCCGAGGTCCTGTTTCACCAAGAACAACCACCCAACCAAGATCCAAATCAATCCTAGCCGCAAACCGCCGATTCCAGAACTAGCCGCCGATTTCCACAACCTCTATACGAGTTTACGAGAGGAGGAGTAGACTGGAGATGGAGATCGGAGCCGTGCCCTAAACCGACACCGTCGAGGAAGAGGGAAAAATGAAAAGATCCGATCAATATCTGGTAGGTTTAGAGGCAAAGGAAAACAAAACCCACCGCTTAAAGTTCATGCCATCCATGTCTATTTGCAGCCCAACTTAAACCAAGGCCATTAAAGATAAAATTAAACGATAGCTATTGGCACACCCACTAACTTTTGGTAGTTCACAATTCCAGCCACATGATAAGCCCACATAAAACCAATTAGCTCCCCATTTCAGTTATAAGAATGCCCTTATTAGCACACCACATTAACTAGGAGGCAACCTTTAACAGCACACTAAATTCCCTCCACTGATTTCAATTATCATCATAGGGGCCTAGCGCGCACTGGGATGTTACAGCCGGCTAGCGAGAGCCCGGCTAGCGGAGCCACCTCGGGGGAAAACCACTTAGCCTCCCCGAGGGGCCTTCCAACCTCGCCGGCTAGCGAGAGCCCGGCTAGCGGAGACACCTCGAGGAAAAAACACTTAGCCTCCCCGAGGGGCCTTCCGACCTCGCCGGCTAGCAAGGGCCCGGCTAGCGGAGCCACCTCGGGGGAAAACACTTAGCCTCCCCGAGGGGCCTTCTGACCTCGCCGGCTAGCAAGAGCCCGACTAGGGGAGCCATCTCGGGGCTAAGTACTTTGGAAACATCCAGGCACTGAGCGGTTCCCGGCCCTGCCATCTTGGTGGGATCCTGGTAAGTGGGCCATCATCGGGGCTAAGTACTTTGAAAACTTCCATCCACCGAGCAGTTCCCAGCCCTGCCAGCTTGGTGGGAGCCTGGTCAGCGGGCCAGCATCGGGGATAAGTACTTCTGAAACCTCCGTCCACCGAGCGGTTCCCGGCCCTGCCAACTTAATGAGAGCCTGGTCAGCGGGCTAGCATCGGAGCTAAGAACATTGAAAACCTCTGGCCACCGAGAGATTCCCGGCCCTGCCAGCTTGGTGGAAGCCTGGTTAGCGGGCCAGCAACGGGGCTAAGTACCTTGAAAACTTCCGGAAACCGAGCAGTTCCCGGCCGTGCCAGTTTGATGGGAGCCTGGTCAACGGACCAGCATCGGGGCTAAGTATTTTTAAAACCTCCAGCCACCCGAGCAGTTAACGGCCCTGCCAGCTTGATGGGAGCCTGGTCAGCGGGCCAGCATCGGGGCTAAGTACTTCTGAAACCTCCGGCCACCGAGCGGTTCCTGGCCCTGCCAGCTTGATGGGAGCCTGTTCAGTGGGCCAGCATCGGGGCTAAGTACTTTGACAACTTCTGGCCACCGAGCGGTTCCCGGCCCTGCCAGCTTGATGGGAGCCTGGTCATTGGGTCAGCATCGGGGCTAAGTACTTTGACAACTTCCAGCCACCGAGCAGTTCCTGACCCTGCCAGCTTGGTGAGAGCCTGGTCAGCGGGCCAGCATCGGGGCTTAGTACTTCTGAAACCTCCGGCCACCGAGCAGTTCCCGGCCCTGCCAGCTTGATGGGAATCTGGTCAGCGGGCCAGCATCGGGGCTAAGTACTTCTGAAACCTCCGACCACCGAGCGGTTCCCAGCCCTGCTAGCTTGGTGAGAGCCTGGTCAGCGGGCCAGCATCGGGGCTAAGTACCTTGAAAACTTACGACCAGCGAGCGGTTCCTGGCCCTACTAGCTTGGTTGGAGCCTGATCAGCGGGACAGCATCAGGGCGAAGTACTTCTGAAACCTCCGGCCACCGAGCAGTTCCCAGCCCTACCAGCTTGATGGGAGCCTGGTCAGCGGAACAGCATCGGGGCTAAGTACTTTGAAACCTCCGGCCACCGAGCAGTTCCCAGCCCTGCCAGCTTGATGGGAGACTGGTCAGCGGGCCAGCATCAGGGCTAAGTACTTTGAAAACCTCCGGCCATCGAGCGGTTCCCGGCCCTGCCAGCTTGTTGGGAGCCTGGTCAGCAGGCCAGCATCGGGGCTAAGTACTTCTGAAACCTCTAGCCACCGAGCGGTTCCGGGTCCTGCCAGCTTGATGGGAGCCTGGTCAGCAGGCCAGCATCGGGGCTAAGTACTTTGAAACCTCTGGCCACTGAGAGGTTCCTGGCCCTGCCAGCTTGATGGGAGCCTGGTCAGCGGGCCAGCATCGGGGCTAAGTACTTTGAAAACCTCCAGCAACCGAGCGATTCCCGGACCTGCCAGTTTGGTGGAAGCCTGGTCAGCGGGCCAGCATCGGGGCTAAGTACCTTAAAAACTTCCGGCCACCGAGCGGTTCCCGGCCTTGCCAGCTTGATGGGAGCCTGGTCAGCGGGCCAGCATCGGGGATAAATACCTTGAAAACTTTCATAAATTTGACTATCATATTACATGCAAGAAAAACTAAGTCTGAAAGTAAACCATCATACTACATGGACTTAAAGAAAAAACTAAGTATGAAGCCAAAACTTGGCCTCATACCCCTAGTCCTGGTCTTCCTCGACCCCCTCCGGTTGCTGATGTTGCTGCCTCGGAGCTCTTTCCTCCCTCATTTCCAAAAACTCAGGGCAGGCGGACATCGCGTGACCATCCTCCTCGTGGAAGTCACGGTATGGTAACTCAACCATATCCCATCTTCTTCCTTTTCTTTATTCTTTCCTGGCTCTCCTCCTTCTTCCTCCGCCAATCGCCATGGTTTGCTAAGGTGGTGGACAGGGTGCCTTCGGTCCCTGCCTCCACCCTGGGGGGTCGGGCCTCTCTCCCTGGAAGTTACTGATGCGATAGTTTCGGCAAGTGCACCGGTCGCGCAAGTAATAAAGTTTGGGAATATGATCCCCGAGTGTCGGTCTCTTGAGGAATGCAGGTTGGGTGAACGAATCGCGTTGTGTGACTATTGTTACACAAGCGTGAATAAACACAAAAAGAGGTGGGTTTTGGTTGGGTTTAATTTTCCTACTCTTAACAACAATGAAGGAAATGCGGGTCGAAAGCACCGCTTCGCAAGGCGAGATGGATGCAACGGCCGCGATGTCGTGCTTCGTGAGGCGGATGGAGCGTGCTCTAGTGCGGGAAGGTGAGGGTTGCAAACACCTCTTCACAAATGACATTAGCTCTTGCTAACGCGGAGCGAACACCTTGGGTGCGTGAGCGAGTGAGTGGATGAGTGTAGGCGAAGCGATTCACAAGCAAGTAATGATGAAAAGAGGGGAAACATTCGTTTCATTTAAACCAAATAACATGAGAGCCAAGTTTAAAAGATTCAAACATTACAACGAAGGGGAGAGGAAAGAGATAACCATTGGATGAAAACTAGCGGCCGTTCACGGCCGGAATGGTAGTTTGTCAAGCTACCTCCGGACTCGGGCGGACTGTGCTTTCGGTGTAGAGAAACTGTCACGATCTCTCTACGTGGTTCCGTCGTCTTCTACCTCAGGATTCCTCTTCTTCTCACCGGACTGGAGTGGAAAACAGCTGCTTGAGGGCTTGCGGATGGTGGAGAATGCTCCCGGACAATGGAGAAATGCTTGGAATGGTTGGAGAGGACTTCCCCTTGCGTAGGAGATGAAGTGGAGGCGTCCAGGGATGGAAATCGGCGGCGTACGGACTGAAAAACCCGCACTCGGAAGCCCGATCCCGCCCTAATTCGCGAACAAGATATATATAGGCGCTGAAACGAATACTGCGCACGGTCATTGGCGCACGACCAGTGGTCGTGCGCACTGGAGTTCTGCGATCGTGCGCGCTACCTGGGTGAAGCCTGAAAGGAAAGAAATTTAAAAAATACATGTTCGCACGACCGATTGCGCACGACCGGTGGTAGTGCGCACTATCGTAAATGGTCGTGCGATAAGCCCAAACAGAACTCAAAAAATGGGCGTTAAGTGCGCACGATCAATGGCGCACGACCAGTGGTCGTGCGCGCTGGAGCCAGTGAACGTGCGCAGTGTTCCTGTACAGAATTGTACCGGGAACACCTGCACGACTCCTGTTCCAGCATACAGCACCAGTCTAGCCACTGAAGGTGGCACTTAACACTGCATGAAAACTAGAAACGAAGATGAACAAGAAAACACATCAAAACGGGCCTAGAAGTGCACTTAGCATGGAGTATTAAATAGGAATGAAAACATGTCTAAAGTGAAGTGCAAAGACTAAATAATCGGCCCAGATGAGTCCAAAAATGTGTATATAATTGGGACTCATCACACCCCCAGACTTACCTGTTTGCGCGTCCCGAGCAAACGAATTCGGCGGAGTGTGAAAATGGTAATTAACAAAGAAAATTACACAAAGGAGTACAATGTGAAGTAACAAAAGCATGCAAATAGAAATTTAGTAAAAAAGAGATTCTAACTATGCTAACTAATTTACGAAAGCATTAGAGCGTAAGTAGAGATTTAGTTATACTCAGTTGGTGAATTATGAAGAATTCGAACGATCATGCCCGGTGTGAAAGTCACAAGACACTAAGGCGGGTGTTGCACAAGGTCGGGGTTTAGGAATAACTCCGCTGAAATCCATCAACGTCGTGAACCATACACTCGCCCGGTCACACTCTCTCCACAGCGTTAGCAAACTCACAAGTTAAATCAATAGGACTTTTAGGATTAAGTTAGGCTTAGGTTGCGGCGTGATATTCAAGGATAAAATTGAAGGCTACGCAACCAAATTGAGCTAACGGAACGCTGCACCACACAAAACCAAAAGCAATGCTCGTGTGACACACCCCCAGACTTATCATGAAAACTAGGTGTGCACACGGCCTACTTCACAATTACCAACAGATTTTCTATTTAGCTCGGAAGGATTTCTTTTCAATACAAATTTTTTTTTTTTTAGGTTTTCATTTCAACAACATATATATATATATATATATATATTTTAATCCTCCGGTTGGTTCATAATCAGGAAATAAATTAATTTCTTCATCACATCACAAAGATTCCAAAAATCACACCAAATCAAGAACATGAGTGCAGAAAAACATCTATTTGGTTGCGAAAGTGGGCAAAGCTTCGGGCCTTGGTGAATGAAGAAGAGCTGAACAAAAGAGTGGTAGGTACAATTTTGGCTTGCAAGGGTAAGCGAAAAGGACATGGAACGACAAGGCTCAAACTAGCCAAAAGGTGGCCTACATCACGTTTAAGTCGACGAGCCGCTCTCGCCCATGCTTCGAGATTCGCTTGGGGCAAGTTCTTAGCCCATGAGAAAGGTAAACCTTCCTCCCGACTCGAGCAACACACGACTAGTGCTCGTAAACACACAACACCGGGTTATCGTCAACTTCGTTCACATTCACCATTAGAGTATAATAAATCTAAAACTACGCAAAAATACTAATCATAAATTAAATGCATAGAGATAATCTAGTTTTACTTGAATTCTATTGTAGCATGCGGATGCGACAAGAACACTGCTCGAGTCAACATCGCACTCTAAATAGTAATTCCTAAGCTAACATCCTATTTCACATTCCTAACCAAAACAGTTCATTCGGAAACAAAACAAATAGGTAAGCGTGCACTCATGTGGGTGAAGCGGTGCAGGAAGCATGAAAACAATGATGGTGATAAAGATAAATAATAAACAAACTTCTAGTATCCAGTGCAACTCGTGCATAGCGGAGGACAACATATTCTCCCCCAGACTTAGTCTAAACATTACATCACAGAAATTGGAAGCTAAGGGGTGAGGAAGTGTTACCCAATGCTCAGAATTGAGCATACCAGACGATTGGCGATTAAGATAAAGAGCAGTCCGCAGCATCCGCACCAAAGAACACAACACACCTGCAAGCACAAAACTAAAAACAGCAAAAACAAATATAAAAACTGAACTGAACAAGTTAGATAAAAATAAAATCAGGAAATCTGGGTTGTCTCCCAGCAGCACATTTGTTTTATGTCCTTAAGCTGGACCAAATACCTGTATTATAAATGTTTAAAGAGCACAGAAATTAAATAAAAGTGCAAGAGAAAGTTTCACAAAATAAGAGAAATACAGAACATCAACTGTAAGCACTTTTATGGTGCTCGTCTCCCAATGTCACCAACTGACACTCCTTATTTATAATTGTGCCATCATATAACTTCAATCGATGCCCATTGACCTTAAATTTGTCTCCCTTATCCCCTGATATTTCGATGGCACCAAAGGGAGTGACGTCGGTCACTGCGAAAGGACCGCTCCACCTCGATTTTAACTTTCCTGGAAAGAGGCGGAGACGGGAGTTGTAAAGCAGCACTTGGTCCCCAATTTTGAACTCCTTAGGGATGATGTGTCGATCATGCCATTTTTTTGTTTTCTCTTTGTAGATGCGAGCGTTTTCATAAGCGAAATGCCGGAGCTCTTCCAATTCGTTGAGTTGTGACCGACGCGCCTTGGCCGCGGCTCCAATGTCCATGTTCAACAGTTTGGTTGCCCATAATGCTTTATGCTCCAGCTCCACAGGAAGGTGGCATGCCTTGCCATAAACTAATTGAAACGGAGTCATGCCGATAGGTGTTTTGAAAGCGGTCCAGTAAGCCCATAATGCGTCGTCGACCTTTTTAGACCACTCCTTCCTATTTGAATGTATTGATTTCTCAATTATTCGCTTGAGCTCGCGGTTGGATACTTCTACTTGTCCACATGTTTGGGGGTGGTACGCTAAGGAAATTTTATGATGGACCCCAAACATTTTCATGAGCTGCACAAACTGCTTATTACAAAAATGACTACCGTCGTCGCTGATAATAGTTCTCGGCGTCCCAAACCTGGAGAAGATATTCTTGTGGATAAAATGTAGCACCGTGCTGGCATCATTCGTGGCAACCGCCTTGGCCTCCACCCATTTTGAGACATAATCAACTGCCACAATGATATAATGCTTACCATGAGACATTGGGAAAGGACCCATAAAGTCTATCCCCCAGACATCAAATGGTTCGCAGACCAGCATGTTATTGAGGGGCATCTCGTTACGCCGGGAGATATTTCCGGTCCTTTGGCATTCGTCACACTTGGTGACATAAGCATGGGCGTCCCTGAAGAGGGTTGGCCAAAATAATCCGCATTGCAAGATTTTTCGCGCTGTTCGAACGGCCCCGAAGTGCCCGCCAGCTTCTCTGTCATGGCAGTGCTGCAGTATAGACTGAAACTCGGCTTCAGGAACGCAGCGTCTGATAATTCCATCACTGCACGTATGGAATAAGAGCGGGTCTTCCCAAAAATAGTATTTTGAATCAGAGGCAAGCATCCGTTTTTGCTGAGGGGACAGATTCGGAGAAAGGGTTTTACAAGCCAAGTAGTTAGCAATATCAGCGTACCATGGGGCTGTTGGATGAGGCGTAGTGATTGTGAATAACTTCTCATCTGGGAAATAATCGTTCGTTTCCTCCATAAAGCTGTTGGGGATGTCGGTCGTCATGTCGTACTCCAACCGCGAAAGATGATCAGCTATCACGTTCTCCACC
The DNA here is from genome assembly GCA_033032865.1 of Dactylorhiza incarnata. NCBI lineage: Eukaryota > Viridiplantae > Streptophyta > Magnoliopsida > Asparagales > Orchidaceae > Dactylorhiza > Dactylorhiza incarnata. The sequence continues at coordinate 7,185,425 of JAWHQI010000009.1, read as the reverse complement.
CCTTTCTTGTCTTTGATTACAAAATTGTATTCCTGCAAAAGTAAAATCCAACGAATCAGACGCGATTTGGATTCTTTTTTGCTGAAAAGATACCTGAGTGCAGCGTGGTCCGTGTACACGATTACTTCGGAAAGTACCAAGTATGAGTGAAATTTTTCAAAGGCGAAGACCACGGCTAGCATTTCTTTCTCCGTGGTGGTATAGTTTGCTTGCGCGCTGCTAAGAGTTCGACTGGCGTACGCAATGGTGTGAAAAGTCTTATCTTTCTTTTGATCGAGTACAGCACCTACGGCCACATCACTTGCGTCACACATGATAATAAAGGGTAAATTCCAGTCGGGTGCCACCAAAATTGGAGCCGAGATGAGTTGTCCCCGTAAAGTTTCAAAGGCCTGCATGCAAGCATCGTCGAAGTGGAAGGGGACATCCTTAACGAGTAAGCGAGACAAAGGCTTCGAAATGGATGAAAAGTCCTTAATAAACCTTCGATAAAATCCCACATGACCAAGAAAACTTCGGATACCTTTCACTGACGTAGGCGGAGGGAGGTTTCTAATAACACTTACCTTCGCTTGTTCCACCTCGAGCCCTTGGCAGGAAACCTTATGCCCCAACACAATTCCTTCGCGCACCATAAAATGGCATTTCTCCCAGTTCAAGACAAGATTGGTGTCCTCACACCGCTTCAAAGTCTTGGCCAAATTCGCGAGGCAAGAATCGAAGTTGCTGCCAAAGAGAGTAAAGTCATCCATAAAAACTTCGAGGAAGTCTCCCACCATGTCAGCGAAAATAGCGAGTATACAGCGTTGGAAGGTTGCGGGGGCATTACACAGTCCGAATGGCATTCTTTTAAATGCAAAGGTACCTGAGGGACATGTAAATGTTGTTTTGTCTTGATTAGACGGGTCTATTAAGATTTGATTGTAACCTGAGTACCCGTCCAAGAAACAGTAGTAGTCCTGCCCCGCTAACTTTTCTAACATCTGATCAATGAAGGGGAGTGGGAAATGATCCTTTCGTGTAGCATCATTTAGCTTGCGGTAATCGATGCAGACTCTCCACCCGGTGATCATTCGGGTAGGTAGCAGCTCATTCTTTTCATTGGCAACAACGGTGATCCCTCCCTTTTTCGGTACCACCTGAACTGGGCTGACCCATTTGCTGTCGCTGATTGGGTAAATGATGCCAGCGTCTAAAAGCTTTATCACTTCTGCCTTCACTACCTCTTGCATTTTTGGGTTCAAACGCCTTTGGGGCTGTGCTGAGGGTTTGTACTGATCTTCAAGAAGGATCTTATGCATGCAGACAGTGGGGCTGATTCCCTTAATGTCTGCAAGAGAGCGTCCGAAGACTTTATGGTACTTTCTCAGCACACACACTAATGCGGTTTCGTTGGCGGCGGAAAGAGCTGTGGAAATAATCACTGGATGCGTGGCATTTTCTCCAAGAAAAACGTACTTTAGAGAATCCGGTAGTTGTTTGAGAGCCGGAAAAAAGTTTGGATCAGCAGAATCACTGGATGGCCCTCCGATTGAATGTGGACTATCAGGCTGGTTCGAATGAGCCCCGTCATTGCCCAAGTCCTCACGCCGCCAACACATCTCGCAGTCATCCAAATCCACATCGATCTGGTCATCGAATTCTTCAAGCAGCTCAGTCGGTTCGCATTCCGTGATTTGGAAGAGTTGCGACGGGTTGTGGACGTTAAAGGATATAGCGTCCTCCCCCAATCTGAGCGTGAGCTCCCCCTGCTCCACATTAATGATAGCACGAGCTGTAGCGAGAAAGGGCCGCCCCTAGATAATGGGCACCAAAGTATCAACCTTCATGTCGAGGATGACAAAATCGGCTAGAAATGCGAGGCCGTTTACTACTATTGTGAGGTCCTCGACAATTCCAGACGGTTTTTTGATCGACCGATCAGCTAGCTGTAGCATTACCCGTGTCGGCTTCAAGGTCCCTGCACCTAATTCACGAAAGATAGAGAGCGGCATCATGTTGATTGATGCTCCCAAATCACAGAGTGCCTGGCTGAAACGGTGATGACCGATCCTGCACGGAATAGTGAAGCTGCCCGGATCTTTGCACTTTGTGGGCATATTGGAGATGATGGCGGAGCACTCCTCAGTGAGGTCGATAGTCTTGAGATCCTCCAACAGTCTCCGCTTCGAAATCAAGTCTTTCAAGAACTTGGAGTAGCCCGGCATTTGAGAAATGGCTTCAATCAGAGGGATGCTCACTTGCACTCCTTTCATTATTTCCAGGAATTTGCGGAACTACTTCTCGGATTTCTCGTTTCGCAACCTGTGGGGGAATGGGGGATGAACAACACTTCCCGAGGGTTGTGCCTCGCTCGCGAGGTCTGGCTCAACATGAATCTGAGTCTGCTTCTTGGCCATGTCTGAATTACACTTGTCATTGGGCCTCACAAGTGATTCCTGTCGAGGAGGATTGTCAACACCTCTACCGCTTCTCAATCGCATGGTATTCACAAACTCCGGATGCTGACTTGCAAGCCCAGAGACAACATTGGTAAGAATCCCTATAGTGGAGTGAAGCTGTTGAATTGCGGAAGATTGGTCATTCATTTTATCCAGCATCCCGACCACCAAAGCTGCTAACGGCTCCGTTTGCCCTGACGGCACGTGACCCGCTGCTCCGTGGAATGTTACTGCGTTCACTTCAGCAATACTGGGGGAAAGAATGACATGACTCCAGTGCTGGCTGGTGTGAACAATATTCACGACCACTTCCCACGCATCCTTCCCCGATTTATTAAACAGGGCCCCTCCGGCTGCCACATCGAATAACAGACGGAATTTGTCCAACACGCCGAAATAGAAAATCTGAATTAGAAAGACCTCTGATAGATCTTCACGGTAGCATCCCCGATGCAGGGATTGAAAATGCTCCCAAGAATCAACTAGAGTCTCCTCCTTTCCCTGACCGAAGGTTATGAGTTCCCTGTACTTGTCCAACACTCGGGTACGGTGTTGAAACTCATGCAAAAATCTCCCCTCGAGCTGCTTCCATGAGGTCGCCTCTTTTTTCCGGAAATCCCAGTACCAGCTTTTGGCTTTATTATGTAGGGAAAATGAAAATGCTAGGATCTTTTGCGGGTCGTTTTCAACTCCACTGAATATACATGTGTAGTAAATTTCTAAGAAGTTCTGCACGTGTTGCACCGCATCTTCATGTTTATCCCCACTGAACTTGCAGTTCCCAGTCATATACTCAATGATGTCGGAGGAAATCCCGAAGTCATGATCGTTCCTTTGTGCTTGAACCCTTAGATCATTTAAACTTCCTTGATAGATGTATTCCTGAATGGAGGTCATGCTAGGAATACTTGAAACCCAAAAGATTAGCGCACGATGGGAAGGACGAAGGTAAAGAAATGTGCGTATCAAAAATAAGCAAAGACAACAGAGGTAAACAAAGAGAATTAATAAAAGAGAAAAGTTCCTCGTGCAACGATTTTTCACGCAGACGAATTCGTCACGTCTGCATTCCCCGGCAACGGCTCCAAAAACTTGATGCGATTGTTTCGGCAAGTGCACCGGTCGCGCAAGTAATAAAGTTTGGGAATATGATCCCCGAGTGTCGGTCTCTTGAGGAATGCAGGTTGGATGAACGAATCGCGTTGTGTGACTATTGTTACACAAGCGTGAATAAACACAAAAAGAGGTGGGTTGTGGTTGGGTTTTATTTTCCTACTCTTAACAACAATGAAGGAAATGCGGGTCAAAAGCACTGCTTCGCAAGGCGAGATGGATGCAACGGCCGCGATGCCGTGCTTCGTGAGGCGGATGGAGCGTGCTCTAGTGCGGGAAGGTGAGGGTTGCAAACACCTCTTCACAAACTCCGTTAGCTCTTGCTAACGCGGAGCGAACACCTTGGGTGCGTGAGCGAGTGAGTGGATGAGTGTAGGCGAAGCGATTCACAAGCAAGTAATGATGAAAAGAGGGGAAACATTCGTTTCATTTAAACCAAATAACATGAGAGTCAAGTTTAAAAGATTCAAACATTACAACGAAGGGGAGAGGAAAGAGATAACCATTGGATGAAAACTAGTGGCCGTTCACGGCCGGAATGGTAGTTTGTCAAGCTACCTCCGGACTCGGGCAGACTGTGCTTTCGGTGTAGAGAAACTGTCACGATCTCTCTACGTGGTTCCGTCGTCTTCTACCTCAGGATTCCTCTTCTTCTCACCGGACTGGAGTGGAAAACAGCTGCTTGAGGGCTTGCGGATGGTGGAGAATGCTCCCGGACAATGGAGAAATGCTTGGAATGGTTGGAGAGGACTTCCCCTTGCATAGGAGATGAAGTGGAGGCGTCCAGGGATTGAAATCGGCGGCGTACGGACTGAAAAACCTGCTCTCGGAAGCCCGATCCCGCCCTAATTCGCGAACAGGATATATATAGGCGCTGAAACGAATACTGTGCACGGTCATTGGCGCACGACCAATGGTCATGCGCACTGGAGTTCTGCGATCGTGCGCGCTACCTGGGTGAAGCCTGAAAGGAAAGAAATTTAAAAAATACATGTTCGCACGACCGATTGCGCACGACCGGTGGTCGTGCGCACTATCGTAAATGGTCGTGCGATAAGCCCAAACAGAACTCAAAAAATGGGCGTTAAGTGCGCACGATCAGTGGCGCACGACCAGTGGTCGTGCGCGCTGGAGCCAGTGATCGTGCACAGTGTTCCTGTACATAATTGTACCGGGAACACCTGCACGACTCCTGTTCCAGCATACAGCACCAGTCTAGCCACTGAAGGTGGCACTTAACACTGCATGAAAACTAGAAATGAAGATGAACAAGAAATAACATCAAAACGGGCCTAGAAGTGCACTTAGCATGGAGTATTAAATAGGAATGAAAACATGTCTAAAGTGAAGTGCAAAGACTAAATAATCGGCCCAGATGAGTCCAAAAATGTGTATATAATTGGGACTCATCAGTTACCCTCTACTTGGTCGACCTTCCTCTTGGGAGCCTCTACCTTTCCCCCTTGTTGTCTTGCCTACGGCTCACTCAGCTTGGCCAACCTTCTTGCGAACTCCGGGTTGGTATCCTCACTCTCGATTTCTTCTGCCACCCTTTCCAACAATTCCTCGAAAGATAGGGGGGTCTTTCGCTTTTAGCTCATCTTGAAGAACCCCTCCCGCAGCCCCACTGTGAAGGCAAGCAGGAGAGTGAGCCTAGGCATCTCCTGGACTTGCAAGACTTCTTCTTGGAACATGTCCACGTAATGAGCTAGCGACTCCCTTGGCTCTTGCCTAATCTTGAAAAGTGCCTCGGCATCCTTCTTCCTCTTCTTCGACGTCAAGAAGCGTAACAGGAAACCTCGACGCAGATCTTCGAAGGCATAAATAGACCCCACGGGGAGCTGGTGGAACCAATCACTTGCCTTCTCCTTGAGACTGGTGGCAAAAAGCCGGCACTCGAAGGCATAAGACATAGGCCTAACTGAGACTATGTCCTCGAACCACTATAAGTGTAGGACGGGGTAATTCTTGCCGGAGTAGTAAGACATCTCTGGCCCCCAGAACCCCCCTGAAACCGGGGCCGATAGGATCAAATCACAAAAGGGGCTCCCCCCTCACCCCCCCACCCCCCCCCCCCCACCCCGGCTCGTCCACCCGCAACTGCTCGACCTCTTTTGGGGTGGGGAGAATGGGGGCCAGATGCCGCCCAGCTCCCCCCCCCCCCCCGGGAGCTGGGCGAGTGGGGGAATGGCACCTCCCCACTCGCCTCCTAGGGGCTGGGCAAGTGGGGGAATGGCACCTCCCCACTCGCCCCCTCTTTGGAGGCTGGGCGAGTGGGGGTCGGATGCCCCCCCCCCCCCCCGCCCACTTTCCCCCGTCGATACCTCCTTCCTGGATTGCTGGCCGGGAGTGCTCTCGCCCATCTGCTGGGTCGGGACCTCTGGACCACCTCCTTCCTCGCATCCGCCTCTTATGGCAAAAGCTAGCTGCAAGGTCTGCAGGACCTCCCGCTTGAAATTTTTGAACATCTCCATCATCGCTACAAACACGTGCGACTCCGAGTGGCCCGGGTCAGATCCATCTCCTCCACCTCCAGCCATAGAGCTCAGCTTAAGATTTTCTTGTGCTGGTTACTCTCCATGCTCACCGCACCATAAATGTTGAAACCAGGGCTTGAGAACAAGACTTGGTCTCTGTGGAGCTCGGGCCCTCAACAAGTTGGGGGGGTGACCTCACACCTACTTCTCTCAAGGGAGAACACTAGGCTGAAGACTTAGGAAATTAAGAACAAGACCAAGGGCGCAGCGAGGAGGTCCCACCACACACCCGGAAGGTCTTAGAGCTCTTCCCCTCCCAAGCCAATGCCGGGCTTGGGCACCTTTGGAGGCTCTCCTCACCCACTAAAGAGACTTGGGGAGAGAGAAACCAAAAGAGAAGTCCTCTCCAAATGGTGCCCCCTTGGTCCTATTTATAAATTTCTGGACTTGGTCTGCCAATAGCTACATTATGGCCTACGTGATTACGAAAATGCCCCCAAGTTTGCTGCCAACTGCCAAAACCTGCCTTTCAGAGGCGCTAAAAGCATACCGCCCCATGGGGCTGGGCGAGTACGGGTCGGTCGCCTCCCTCAATCGCCCCCTTATTGAGGCGGGGCGAACCTAGGGGGGCCTCCCCTCTCTGGCTCGCCCACTAGCTTGGGGCGGGGCGAGCTCGGGAGGCAGACCGTCTCCGTCTCGCCCCCTCTACTAGGGCGGGGCAAGCCCGGGAGGCGGCCCCTCTCTGTCTCGCCCCCTCTGCTGGGGCGGGGCAAGCCTGGGAGGTCGCCCACCTCCGGCTCGCCCCCTCTGCTGGGGCGGGGCGAGCCCGGGAGGTGTCCCCTCTCCAGCTCGCCCCCTCTGCTGGGTCGGGCCGAGCTCGGGAGGTCGCCCACCTCCGGCTCGCCCCCTTTGCTGGGGCGGGGTAAGACCAGTGTTTGGCCCCTCTCTGGCTCGCCCCCTAGATGGGGCGGGGAGAGCCTGGGAGGCGGCCCCTCTCCGGCTCGCCCCCTCTACTGGGTGGGGCGAGCCCGGGAGGTCGCCCACCTCCGGCTTGCCCCCTCTGCTGTGGTGGGGAGAGACCAAGGGTTGGCCCCTCTCCGGCTCGCCCCCTAGCTGGGGCGGGGCGAGACTGGGAGGTGGCCTCTCTCTGGCTCGCCCCCTAGCTTCTCCTTGGGCTGGGCGACCCCGCCCCCCCCCCCCCCCCCCCCCCCCTCTCCCCTGCTCACCCCCGTCTTCGGAATAATATGGGGTTGCGCCACTCGATCTTGAGCCCATTCGATGGCTCATCCGCCCCTCTTACCTGGGGCAGTGCCTCTCAAAAGATATTGGGCCTAATGAAAACATGGGCCCCGGGGATCCACTCGGCGAATACAGGGTTGTACAAATACCTTTTTAACTTATATTTAAAATGTCATTCATTAAATAACTTGAATACTAAAATTGTTATGAAAGCTAATAGAATTTTTTTTAAAATAAGTCAGTTTGAAGTTTTCTTTTTATAAGTTCATATTTTTCTAAAAACAATTTAACATGATTAAATCCACTAAAGGTTGTGTGGAGATGCTGGGAAAAATCTCATGTGATTTAACTTAACAAATTACTTATAAGTGATTTTACCTTCTAGGTTTATTACCCACATTGTATAGTAAGGGTAATTTGGTCATTAGATGTCTTAGGATGTCACACTCAACTTAGATTGTCAAGATCAGGTCAGGACAAGCACAATCTGAGTTGAATTAGTACTTACGTCGAATATAAGTCGACGCAACTTCAACTTGACGTCGACGCAACTCAGACTAGAAGTTCAATCAACTCAATCTCTTGGTCAAGGTGTATCAAGTCGACTCTACGTCGAATAGGAGTCGATGTAGATAAAGGAACATGTCGAAGTTATCTTAGAAGTGGACGCAACCTCAACTTCAATTCAACGCAGAAGGAAGTGTCTGTCGAAGCCATCTGAGGTTGACGCAACGTCGACTACAATTCGACGCAGACAATGAAGTTCAAAAAGAAGTCTTCAACTCGACGGTTACGTCGATAAGTAATTGATATAACGTTGACAACAGAGTTCAACCAGAGCTAGAAGGAATTTGAAGCTGCTCTTACAAGAACTCGAAGGTGCTTCGATAAGAGAGAAAATGAAGTCGACGCAACCTCGAATATAGTCTAAAAAAGGAATACTTTTCGGCTGTCCTTTTAGAACTCTTTATGAAGGCCCGCAACATAAAAGACCGTTCTACAATGGCTTGTTTATTTCCTAAAATAGAGAGTGGCATTGAAGAAGACAGGAAAAGCTTTCTTGGAAAGTATTCAAACAGTTGGCAGACGGGTCGTGAACAAAAGAAGAAAGAAAGATTAATTGTCCAAGACTATGCCTTTTCAGGACAACCCAAAAGAGGAAACAAATTCAAAATTAATCATGGACAATAAATAGGATGAGAAGAGAGGAAAATAGAGAGCATTCATCACAATCTGCTACAGCTGGTCGATTAGGGTTCCCACTTCTTCTTCTTCCTCCTGGAACCTTAACAAGACAAATAGAGAAAACAAGTGCTCTCTCCTTAAACAGAAAACATAGTTGCTTCATCAACATCATATAGCAACCAGATAGCAAGCAAAAGAAGGAAAAAGGATCTGAAGAATATAACCCTTGCAAATCATCACAATCATAAGCAAGGGTTCATCATTAGCAGATACATTGAAGGGAAAAATAGAAGCTAAAAGCTTCTACAGAATTCTGAGAATAGAATTCTTCTTCTTCATCCTCTTTCTTCTTTCAACTTCCCCAACTGTACAGAGTTTTAAGAATCCCCCTTCCAAAGGATTCAGTGGTTCAAGATCTCCTTATCAAAAAATCTGAGTGGTTCAAGATCTCCTTATCAAAAGATCTGAGTGGTTCAAGATCTCCTTATTAAAAGATCTTTGGTTCTAAGAGTCTCCTTATCAAAAGACTCAGACACAGGTTGTGCATTCCTACCAGGTGGTAGAAAAGAGGACTACCCACATTTTGGGAAACCTCTATAAATCTTATGTCTTCTGTGTGTGTTAAATTTCTGAGTTGTCCCATTTAGCTTATAACTTTTCTGCTTTACTTTAACTGTATTTGTTTTATTTTGTGTTAGGTATTGTTGAAGCATAACACTTAGTGTGTTCATTGTGTGTGCACAAATAGGATAGAAATATTTTTAAATCTCTATTCACCCCCCCCCCCCCCTAGTGTATACTCAGAGGCACACTGTGTACTTTCAATTGGTATCAGAGGTAGGTTGATCATTAAAAGGCTAACACCTTGATTAAAAAAACCTCTTACTCTTATTTCTGTACAATAATTTTATTTTATTAAGAAAATGAGTTCTAAGGATTATGCCTCAACAAGACCTCCAGTGTGTAACCTAAATAAGCTTACACTCTGGAAGTCCAGAATAAAGTTATATATGAACTCTATTGATGAGGACATCTTTGATATTATCATTATAGGTCCTCCATCCCCATACAAGAAGGATTTCAGGGGAGCTTCTACACAGGAACCTATACCCAAGGCTGAGTGAACAGAGACTGAAAACAAGCATAAGGCATGTGATGCCAAAGCATTGAACATTTTGGTATCCACCATGTCAGATGACATCTTCCAGAAGGTGGCTGACAGCCAATCAGCCAAAGAGATCTGGGAATCTCTTTCCAGACTAGTAGAAGGAAGTTCTGATGAAAGAAAGGACAGGAAGTCCCTCCTCATATCCCAATATGAGAACTTTCAAAAGAAAGCTGATGAATTTGTTGCTGAGATGTATGACAGATTCAGCGTCAATGACAATGAGCTGAAGAGTCTGGATAAGGAGATGTCCTTAACAGAAATAAATGAAAAGATCCTCATGTACTTCCCTAGCTCATAGGATTCATAGATCTGGGCAATCAGAGAGTCCTGATACCATAGAGAAATCTCTACTGAGGCTTTGCTAGGAAAGCTTAAGTCATATGAGATGCTTCTGAAGAACAGGGCTGAATCAGAGGAAAGGGAGACAACTCCAGCTCCTATCCAAAGGAGCCTTGCTCTGAAAGCTACTGAAGGAGAGCCCTCCACTCCTGAAGATGAAATGTTCAGTCTCCTAGCAAGGAGATTCAGAAAATGGGTCAAGACAGAAGACTCAAGGTGAAGAGAGAGGAGCTCAAACCCCAAATATGATAAGACTCCAAAGAAGGAGGTAATATGCTACTCCTACAATAAGCCAGGGCACATAGCTCCTGAGTGCCAACAAGAGCAAAGGGACAGGAGCAGTAATAAGGATGAAAAGAAGAAGAAGTCTTTCAAGGGGAAAAACAAGAAGAAAGCCAAGGGTTTCATTGCTGAAACCTGGAGTGACTCTAAAGTAGAGTTAAGCTCCTCTTCATCTGAAAGTGATGATGAAGCAGAAGCAACTTGCATGATGGCATTGGGTATGTCATCAGAGGATGATGAAGAAGAACAGGTATCTTTGTTTGAAAGTTTTGATTTCAATTCTGATGATTTTAAAAATTGATTTAAAAGATTTTGCAATGATTTCCTCGATAGTCAAAAAGAAATAACTGTAGTTAGGAAAGAGCTAGAAGAACTTCCGAAATATTATGTATACTTAAGAAATCAAGATTTAATAGATGAAATTAATAATATGGAATCAGAACTGATCAAAATAAGAAATGAAAATCAAGAATTAAAAGAAGAGCTAACAAAGGCAAAAGCCTTTGAGGACCCACTCAATTGGAGGAGTCAAAAACTCAAGAACATTACACAAAATGTCTCTAGGAGATTTAAGCACCTAGGACGAGGAGCAGACACATGCACTGGCATAGAAGTCCCTAGGAAACCTGCCTGGAAAATCTAGTTAGATTTCTCAGACCTAGTGACTATCAATCAGGTGAGGGGAGTGCAATAACTAAGGACAGTAATAACCCAACCAAAATAAATATGCCTAACAAAGTAATTCTAAACAGTGAAAGGAAATTAATGGGCAATAACAATGCAGGGAAATTAAACAACCAAAAAGCTAAAGCTAAAAATAGAATAATAAAACACTCTGCTGATCTTTTATATTGTGATTCCTTCTACGCACATTTTCAATATCAAGGTAATAAATATAGGTTTGGTAAATCAATCCTCTACCATCCAAAAGGATACAATGAAAGACCTTTCTATTCTTCCATAGAACCTTACAATGGAAAAAGAAAAGGGCCCAAGGTAACCTGGGTTCCCTCTACTGTTTAAGCTGATTGTGCAGGATTAGGAAGGACACCTCTGAGGAGAGAATGGAAGAGGAAGAAAGAACTATGGTCTAACAAAGACCCAAATTCAACAGGGGAGTAATTTCTTATATAAACTCCTTATCATCTAAATAGTTCTTAAAGATTAATAACATAAACACTATTTTCAATAAATATCATTGCTGGTAAAAACAGTAAGAATTTTCTAAGAAAATAAAACTATTTATTCAGAGTTGCGTCGAATAGAATTCGACGTATCATCGCGTTCGACTCGACGCAAGCGCCAAGCGCCAATCGGAGTGGATGACATGAATGTTATTCGACGCGGTGTAAAGTTCATATCGATGCATGCGTCGACTTAATAGCCGCAGATCAAATTCGTGGTCGCGTCGCTTATAAATCGACGTAACATCGACATCACTGTGCTGACTTAAGAATTGCTGAGCAATCTCAAAGTTGCGTCGAATATTAATCAACGCCACATCGATATAACAGCGCACGCAGAATGACTTCTAAAAGCAGTCTCAACATATTTTTGCGCACCAAATATTAATTCTTATCGACGCAACTTTGACTTAAACCCTAAGTTGCGACGAATCATCTTCTTTAAGCAACTTCAGCATCGAATCATTTACACTTTCAAATTTTCCTCTCCTTGCTCTCTTGCTCTCTCCTTCTCCAGTTCTCTCATGCTCTTGTCTCTCCCTCTCTCTCTCTCCCTCTCTCTCATTTTCTCTTTTGTTTGCAGGTACCTAAAATCGATGGCTCCACCAAAAGTGAACTATGGCTTTGATGTGAATATCGATTCTTTCAATGTTGCTGCAGAAAGCTTCGGGGCCATTCTTGGCTTATTCCATAAAGCAGGACTAACAATGTTGATATCCATGAGATGTAAAATACTTGATGTTGAGTTGACAGATTTCAAGGATACTGTGCACATAGCAGATGATGGATCCCTCCATGGGAAAATTTTTGAAAAAGATATCAGCATAACACAGAAAATGTTGTCTCAAACATTTGATCTACCCACTGGTGAGGTCTCTGATGAATTGTCAGGAGAAGAGGCAAAGAAGGCCTTAGAAATCATACAATTTAAGAAAGAGAGAGTCATCAATCTGAAAAAGGTGGATCTGGCAAAAGAGTACAGATTTCTGGCAGACATAGTGGAAAAGGTGCTGTTGTGCAAGATATCAGCACATGATGTTATACCCAAGCAGCAATTGCAAATTATGGGTGTCTTAATTATGGAAAAGAAGGTAAACTAGGGGAGATGCCTCCTGAAGTTGATTGGCCACAAGTACTGCCATAAAGAAAATTCCTTCACGAGGATCATGAGCCAGGTGCTCTTCTACCATTATCCAATGGTGTGCAAGTCCAGGGGAGTGCCTATTCCTCCTAGAAAAAGGATCAACATTGGAATCTTCTCCAAATGGACCAGACAGATCTTCAAGCCTGGTCAAGTTGCACCTTCACCCCTTCTCTCTCCAGCACCACAGGACATGGAGACAACTGTAACAGATCTTCCAACTCAAAATAATCCACCACCACAACAAGGTGTCATTCCAGAGCAAAACCTCCAATCTATCCCATCCACACCAGCTCCTGAACCAACACCACAGTCTCCTCCCCAACCACAACAATAACCATCCACCACACTTCCAGACAATCAGCCTGTTCCATCTCCACCACCAGCTTTTATTTCTCCAGAAACCTACCAAACTCTTTCCTCTGTCTACCAAGGTCCTCCTGATCTGAATGAGAACCTCACACCTCCAATTGCCTCTGCCTCCCATCCTACATCCCCATTTGACATTGAGCAAGCAATCTCCAAAGTAGTAGGGCAAGCCTCTAACACCTTTGCTGATCTTCTAGTTGCTCAAACAAGGAAATTTGATAGAAAGTACTCTCAGATGGAGAGTGAGTTAATTCAATCAAAAGTGTCTCTTCTGCTGTAAAATCCTTTGTATCCTCCTCCTTAGTCACCAAAGAGATCTTAACCTCACTTTCCAGCAAGGTTAAGAAGGGGGAGAAAATTTTGGAGGAGGAAAGACCTACTCTAGAGAGGAGTGACCATGAAAAGGGCAAGGATGTTGAAGTTCCTGATAAAGTAACTATCTTTCAAATTGCAAATGTCCACGGGGAGCCTCAAGAGAATCCTCAAGGGAATCTGGAAGAGGAAGTAATGGTTGAGGATGCAACACTAAACCAGGGGGAGTCTCTCTCAATCCCTCAAGATAATACTATACCAAATCAGGGGGAGCTTCCTATAATATCTCAGAAACCTGCTGGAGAATTACCTGCAGAAAATCGGGAGGAGCTTCCATCAAGTTAGGGGGAGCTCCTAGTTGATGATCCCCCTTTAGACTCTCTATTATCAAAAAATGCTCAGGAAGCTGCTCAGAATGCTGAAGAAATTACACAATCTCAGAAGGAGCCTCCCAAAGATGATGAAGATGCCGAAATCAATAAAGAAGCTGATAGGAATCCTGAAGAAGAAGATGAACCACTTTCATTTGCCCCAAGGAAGCTAGTTCCAAAGGTCTTTTCCAGGGAAAGGAAAACTCCTGATAGAGGACAGCGAGGTCCAAGTACTCTAATTTTGAGATGAGTTCAATACTTTTCTAGTCTCTGGTGGATACAATTATTAAGAACAATATAACTTACTTGGCAATGTATGAAATAGTCTGTGTTAAAACCAGAGAACTGGTCTCGACATTCGATAGGGGGATGCAACTAGCCCTTACTTGACCCGAGCTAGACCCTTTGACCAGTTGCTGAGAACCGAAAGACCTTACCCTTGAAGAACACTTGAGTCCAAAAATGAACCCCATAAGCTGCAGTGTGGAGGTCCCACCACACACCCGGAAGTTCAGAGAGAGTTTCCCCTCCCAAGCCAATGCTGGGCCTGGGCACCTTGGAGGGCACTAAGGACCACCTCACCGTTCACCTTAGCTGATAGAGGGGGTGGGGGTAGTGCTTGCTCACAAGACACACATGAGGGAGAGGAGAGTCCAACCCTTCCCAAGGTGCCCATGGGGGTCTATTTATAGACTTCCCAAAATTGGGATGCAGATAGCCAAGATTCTGCTATCCGCAGCTCAACTATGAACCTGAACGACCAAAACAAGAGGGGGCGAGTGAATGTTGAGACGTCCCTCCCTTGCTGGTGGTTGGGATAGTGGACCGAAAGGTCCATTGCCTGGGCTGGGCGGGTGGACCACTCGGTCTACCCCCCTTAGGGGCGAGTGGACCCATGGTTCACTCGCACGAGTGCCCAGGCTGAGTGGACCACAGGTCCCTCGCCCCTCTCCCTAGGCGAATGGACCAGGGATCCACTCGCCCCCGCCTTGGGAGAGTGGACCACTAGGTCCACTCGCCCAGGTGAGGAAGTGGGCCTTCGGTCCACTTCCTCCCCCCTGGGACTTCATTTTTTGTCTCGACGGCCTCTAACAAGTCGATCTTCTGCGTCACAGACACTCTCTCTATCACAACCTCATCCATGTTGGGTCACACCGACTCCAAAAATATGAGGGTTGTAAAAAATCCCCGCTCTTTTCGAGCTTGTCTCAAGCTCAGAAAGAAAGTCCAACCCACCTATTTGACGAGTATGTGGTGTTTTAGGGGAATCTTCGGAGGGCCCCGCTTGATGGCTATAAAAAGCCCCCAAGGGGGGAGGTGAGGAGAGCACCATCCTTGAGGGCTCTCCCTACTCTCCTCCCTTAGAACAGGATGGACCCTCCACAAGACTTCAAAGCTCGTTTCAAAGCTCTTTCCGGGAGGAGCCAGACTGACCTGGCGGAGCTCAGGGTTGCGGTCCTTCGCTCTCTCCTACCCAGCCAGTGATGTGATCACCGCGGAAGAAACTCCGACCTGACCCAGTGAAGGAGATGGCATCGTCATCCTCTCATGGGATGACTGACTTCGTCCAGGGCCTGGAGCTAGATGCGGTGTTGATTCATTCCTTACCTCTGCTTCTTTCTACGGTTATAACGCACTAATTGAGACACGCTTCTTAAATGCTAACATCTTGTTTCGGACGACGTCGAGGGAACCTGGAGCATGATGGAAATGACAGGCTTGGGCATTCAAGTAAACCCTTCCGCTCTCATTTAGGATCCTGCCGCCTTCTCAACGTCCCACGACGACCCTTCCCCGAAAAGTCAAGGAATTGAGAGCTCACAAGGTAACACTGCTGCGAGAGCCTCTACTGGGTCGAATGCTTTGGTATCTAAAGCTACACTATTGCAGGAGGGGACAAGGCCTCGACGGGTCAGTCGAGCCGGAGGGAGGTCTTTTCACCACACCTCTCCCCTACCACGGTTGAGGAGCCTATCGAGGACCGACCCAATGTCCTCGAGCGCCTGGGTCACTTGACTGATATGGTATGGAGGCAGGAGGTCCTTCTCCATGAGCTGCGAGAGGGGAGATGGTCCGTCGGACCTGACCCCCTCGCTCGTATCTGTGTGCTGGAGCGGCGGATGGAGAGGCTGGAAACTGAACTCAATCTACTTAGGGAAGAGGTCTGGCTTGCGTCCGAAGGCATGGCAGCGCCGATCGAAGACCATCTATGTCGGGTGGAGGCTACTGTACGCACCGTGAGTGAGGAGGTTGCCTCAGCGAGGGAGTGCGTTGGATCTATGCATGGGGTGACGTCCTACACCCGGGGCCAAGGCTTTTAGAAATAAACGGCGCGTTAATCGACTTTTCTTAGCGACCTTTCATTTGTCATGTAATAATACGGACTTGCCTCGCGTGGTGGTTCGATCCACTTTGCGGCTGAATGCCTTATCTCGCTTTGCTTCTGCTATTTTATTTTATTGCTCTCGCTTATCCATGTTCCATTTAGGTTGTTGCGTTGTTGCTAACTAAACACCAGGGTAAGCGACATGATGTAGGGATAATTGACCAGCGGACAAGAGGCAGAGGCCATGGATGGATGATTTCAGGATGATGTAGGGGAAAGAGATTATGGGGAGACATGGGTGAATGGACCTCGAGGTCCACACCCTTGCGCCAGGCGAATGGACCGCGAGGTCCACCCACCTCCTCCGGGCGAGTGGACCACGAGGTCCACTCCTATGCACAGGGCGAGTGGACCTCATGGTCCGCTTTCCCTTGCACCGGGCGACTGGACCTCATGGGCCACTCGCTCTTGCCCTGGGCGAGCGGACCTCATGGTCAACTCGCCCTCGCTTTTTATCCTCCCTCTATGAATACCCCCCTCCCCTCCTTCCTCTCTGTCATCCCATTCGCCCCCCACTCTTGCCTTGCTTTCTTTCTGAAGCCAACTCTATTCTTTCATCCTTGCCCTGCGAGATGGCCCCTAACCAACCACCCCCACCCACCCCCCCCCCCCCCCCCCCCGTTGCTAGGAATGGTCGAGAGCAAAGCGCAGCCAACTTTTCTGAACACTCTTTCCCTGAGGTAAAGGTGTCTAAGGAGGAGTTCTTGACCTTCAAGAGCTCCTACCTTCCTGAGGGGTGGTCGTCTTGACGTCCATCACCGGGCGAGGCTGTCAACTCTTTCTACGGGGACTGGCTTGCCTTCCCCTTGCCCACTTTGAAGCTGGACTATGGCTTCCCTTATGGTCTGAGATGAAAGAGTTCTTAAACTACTTTGGCATAGTCCCTGCTCAGGTCAACTCGAATGCGATTTCGATGTTAACGGCCTATGCTTGCTACCTGCGAGAGGAAAGGGTCGAGTTTGACTTGACCGTGTTTCGCAAGGTGTTCGTCTTTCGGGTGACTACTGGCGATGTGTGCTTCCTGACCGGCACACACGTGAAGGTGTGCGAGACTTCCAACAAGTTCCACCATTGGAACGACACATTCGTGTTTGTTCAAGGTGACCTTGGTGACATCCCCTTCTCACCCATACAGAAGTCTGAGAAAGCCTGCAAGGCCACTCACTTAGGTGGGGAGGCGCCTGAATTGCACAACTACCTTGAGGGCACGAGATTTGAGGTCGAGCACCTTCGGAGAAACATAACCCGTCTCACTTACGTTGAGTCGAGGACAGGTATCCTCACCCTATTGATGTCTCCTTTCTCCCCTTCACTTTTACCTATGGATGCTTATTTTGCCTTGATTCGCATAGGTGATCGGGCTCTTCCACGGCATCCTCCCTTCGTAAGGGGAAGCTCCTCATCTGCCCGTTGGTTTGTTAAAGAGGCTGGAGCCGCCAGTGCCTCTTCCCCGAAGGTCCCTGTGCCCAAGAAACGGAGAGAAAAAGAGTAAGTGGTGGAGGAGGCTATGCCTTCCTCCCCGACAAGGGAACCGAAGATGCGTCGAGCAAAGGCAGTCCGTCGGGGGGGCTCAGGTGCACCACCGAGGGAGAGGGGGGAGCCGAGTGACTCCAATGCGTTGGCCAATCATCCTAACTTTGAGATGGGGGGAAACGCCACTGACTCTTTTGGCGACCCCGTCCTTCACTGGGATGAGACGCTTAACTGGGCCTTGATCACCCCCAGCAACATTCCTAGGTAGAGAGTGATCCCATCTGGAATGCCGCGTACAATCTTACCTTTGGCCTCTACGGCTGTCAGGACGCATCTTCCTACAAAAATATGTCCACCCATGACCTTGCTTGCATAAGCTTGCAAGCCTTACTCCGTGCAGCCGAACTCTCACATATGAATGCCCAGCGAGGTCTTAGTCTCTCGAAGAAACTGAGGCAAGCCGATACGTCGAGTCAGGTTGCCGAAGAGAAGGCCACTGCCCTTGCCGCACGCCTAGTCATAGTCGAGAGGCTCCTGGAGAAGTCATATGGAGGCCTAGTTTGTACTTACCTTGATAACCTTTCCCTTCTTCTTTACCTTATTCTTTTTTGCTTCATTGATTCCAACCCCTCTGTCTTACCTATTCGCAGGGGTTGAACACTGCTGACTCGCTCAGAAAGTGATGTGAGGAGTCAGAATGAAAGGTGCAAGACCTGAGCTCAGCTCGCTGAAGCCCAAAGGCAGCTGCAGAAAGGAGAGAGAGGTGGACCCTCGCGGGTGACGACGTTCATCCCATCCTCCCCTACTGAGGCCGAGAGCTCCCGGAGGAGGATCGTGATGAAGATGGTCGAGGCTTTGGTGAACTCCCTTCATGAGGCGGACGCTCTTCGGGATGATTGGAGAGGGGTATCTACTAATGACATCCTTTTTGAGTTCTACCCCTCCCCTGCGCATCCCAGCTCATCCCCTTCTAGCGGTGAGTATTCCCCCTGAACGCGGGAGTTTTTGGGAACCTCCTCTTCCTTCTCTTTTTTTTCTTTTTGTAAGAGCCATACCTACCTTGTATTTTAACTCCTGTATGAGCTACTAAGGGTGAAGCAATCGCCCATGTAACATTCGTTTTCACGCAATGATTCTATAAATCTTCTAGCTTGTTCAACTCTTCGCCATTTAAGTAAGACAATTGTCCAGCTTGAGGTCTCTTCCTGGGATGGAGAGAGCTCATCATCTCACCATACCTTAAGCCAACCTGTCAGATCAACCGGGGAGGAGAACCAGTCCACACTCCAGGTGCTTAGCTTACCTGGAGGCAGAGGAACTCAACACCTTCCCAGAAACATAGCTAACTAGAGGTCGATGACTTCAATACATCCGAGGAGCTTAGCTCAACCGGAGGCGGATGACCACTCGACACTTCCCAGAAACTAGCCAACTGGAGGTCAAGGACTTCAACACTTTTCGGGAGCTTTGCTCAACCAGAGGAGGAGGACCACTCGACACTTCCTAGAAACTAGCCAACTGGAGGTCGAGGACTTCAACACTTCTCGGGATCTTAGCTCAACAGGAGGCGGAGGACCACTCGACACTTCCTAGAAACTAGCCAACTGGAGGTCGAGGACTTCAACACTTCTCGGGAGCTTAGCTCAACCGGAGGCGGAGGACCACCCAACACTTCCTAGAAACTAGCTAGCTGGAGGTTGATGAGTCCTGATCATATACACATTTATGGACTCATTCGGGCCGTTATTTAGTCATTTCTCCGCACTTTAGCCTTGTTTTAGTTTATATTTGATAATCCATGCTAGGTGCACATCTTGGCCCACTTTGGTGTGATTTTCATGCTTTTTGTCTTTAGTAGTATTCTTGTGCTGTTAGGTGCCACTTTCAGTGGCTAGATCTGTGGTTGTGCGGGAATAGGAGTCGTGCAAGTGCTCCCGGTGCAATTCTGCACAGGAACACTGCGCACGATCACCGGTTCTATTGCGCACGACCACTGGTCGTGCGCCACTGATCGTGTGCACTTAACCCTTTTTCACGAGTTCTGTTTGGTGCAGTGCGCACGACCATCAACGACAGTGCGCACGACCACCGGTCGTGCGCCACTGCTCGTGCGCACTTACCATTTAATTTCCGAGTTCTGTTTGCTGTAGTGCGCACGACCATCGACTCCAGTGCGCACGACCACCGGTCGTGCGCGACTGGTCGTGCGAACATTTTATTTTATAATTTCGTATCTTGCAGGTTCCACCCAGGCAGTGCGCACGATCACAGGATTCTAGTGCGCACGACCACTGGTCGTGCGCCAATGACCGTGCGCGCTGTTCAATTCAGCGCCTATATAATGACCTGATCGCGAATTAGGTCGGGATAACGCATTTGGACTCCGTTCCTTCCGCCGTTTTTGCCATTTTCAGAGGGTTTTCATCCCCTAGGCCTCCTCCATCATCCAAGGGCTTGCAAGAAGGGATCCTACACTCATTTTGATCGCTAAGGAAGAAGTTCTTCGCATTAGACGTGGCCGGATGGTAAATCGCTGGAGAAGACGGGTCCATTGGGAGGTGTGACAGCCCTCCTCTACCCCGGACGCAGTTGGGACCGAGCTAGGACGCGGATTGACAACCCGGTGCTTCCTACCGTGAATCTACAACGAGACTCCGGATTCGGTCGTATTTCTTGCCTTTTTCTTCTACTTGTGTGGTTATATTTGTTGTAATCTCTTTATTTAGATGATGAATGCTATGAACCATGTGTATTATTGCTTATTTCATGATTTTGGAATTATCTAGTTCATTTGTGTTATTGAGGTGCGCCCTATTCCATCTCCCACTCCACCACCGTGACCGGTGCCGCACTAGCAATTGCTTGTGGCGTGCTTATTGTTGACGAAGTGCTTGCGACCCTCATTCCGCTTGCCTTCTCGCCCATCCGCCCTTTCGACGCAGTGCGCTCAAGGCCTGCTCAGTCTCCATCTCGCCAATCGAAGCATTGCATAGCGGCATTGCATAGGAGTAGGCGTAGTATTTTATTTTATTATTCGCAAACCAAACCAACCATCCATTGTAACACCGACCAAGGACTTCGATCTCAAGTCCTTCCTCGATATTAAATTCCACCTTACTGTGTTCCTCAAGAGACCGACACTCGGGGATTTTCCCCATTTTTATTACTTGTGCGACCGGTGCACTTGCCGAAAATATCGCATCAAGTTTTTGGCGCCGTTGCCGGGGAACACAGTCGTGTGAGTTTTTTGGAGAGGGAGAATCTGAGAGAGAAGCCCTTCCATTTGTTTATCGCATCTTTTATTTTATTTCTGTTCTCTTTATTCCATTTTCTTGTTTTATAGTAGGTTGCTTTAGTAAATTTTTGTTAGGTGTAGTATTTCGCACAATAGTGTTCTTCTTTTTGAATCGTTTTATCTTCACACTATGTGGGCACATCTCAATTTCCGTTGCCGTTGGTGTGGAGCTACCTCCCACTCTAGTGATGAATGCCCTACGGAGAATAGTAGGCATAATTCTTATAGCCAAGCATATGGAGCACCGACTTCGTCTGGTACTCCATATGGTGCGCGTAAGTCTTATGGCTACTCTGCTGAGCCTTTACCGTCATACTTCTTTTCGGCTCCAGCTCCCGCTGTGCCAAAGAAGCCCGCAAGGCAGTGCCGGTTTTGTCAGAGCACTGATCATGTCCTGAAGGACGGTGCCGAGTATCTTCTCCAATTGGACGAGGACGACGAGCTGGATATCCGGATCGTTCCAACTCCTAACTCTGGCGGCACACCTTCAACATCCGGTTATGTGTCTTTGTCACCTTCGCATCTTGAAGGGTATGGCATGGACACGGTCACCGGATGTGCGGCTGATCTGGGCTCCGACATTGCTGAGCCTATTCTCCCAGTGCATCCACCACCCCTAGTGGATTTGATTCTTTGTGAGGAATCGGTGCTCGACTTTTATCCGAGCACTATTCCTCCCCCTGTTGTGCATACTACTTTCGTCTCTTACGACATTGTTGAGGATGTGTCGCGGGATGAGGCTGGCGATTTATGTGTTATGCCTGCCCCTATAAAGGAGGACAACCTACTAGGTGAAGAGGAGTTTTCCTCAACACCGGTGGAGGAAGTCCAAACCTTGGGCATGGCCACTGTCGATCCCGCTGAACTTTGCGGCATTGATGACAATGCCAACATTATTTTACTTCCCCATCCTGCTAGGAGTGAGACCGGGACCACTCCCCCGATTTCTGATTATTTTTGTCCTTCTTCTCTTTTATTTCTTGATCCCCTTTCTCTATCTGAGCCTGTGCAGGTTGAGTCTTCACAGGTACCTCAGGAGGACTTGGAGCATGATGCTCAAGTCAATGATGAGTGTATCCTCATATGTGAGGAGGTTGATCCCCCCTTCGTAGAGGAAGCTCCACTCATTTCCTTCTCCTCCTGCTGCCTCCCTGGAGATGATACCTTGTTGGGCAAGGATAGTTTTGGTGAGTTGAGTGAGGATTCCTCTTCTTCTTATTTTTTTTCCCTCTACCTGTGACGAGCAGGTATTATTTATATTCGGGTAGAGGCGTGACTGTTCTGTTGCCGTATCGGTACCCGCTACCGACACGCATATTAGAACAGTTACCTGTGCACTTCTCTTTTCATAGACCCATTAGCTAGGACCTTTATGTTTTCAAATAAGTCGTGCTGGGATGACAGTAACCCCAGTAGTTATCTTTATTTACCCTGAAATTTTATTTTGTCTGGTTTAGTTAAGTTTTTGTTAAGGCTATGAATGCCTCGCTGCGTGTGCTGACTCCTGGTTGTGCGTAAATTGCATGGTGGATGGAGTTTTTACTAAAATTTTGGCCGCTTGGAAAATTCCTAAGGCGCACGATCACTGGTCGTGCGCACTACTTATCGCGCACGACCACTGGTCGTGCGATCGGCCCAGATTTTTATAAAAAGCCCGTCCGCCCGAGCCTTTCGCGCACGATCTAGGGTTTTCGTTCGCCGACGTCCGTGCGCTATTTCTGCCTGCTTGCCGCCGATCGTGCGCCTCCTTCCCTTCCGGTGAGCCCATTCCCTATTTCTCCTCCTTCCTTTGCCCTCCTACCACCATGAGCTCCAGAGATCGTCAAAAGGTCTACCAACGCTCCGGCCGCTCTTCCGCCTCTCCTGCTCAGATCCTCGCTAGGATGGCAACTTTTTCCAAGGATTCGCATACGCGGCGATTCAATTCTCTTAAGGAGAAGCCATTCCTATCACAGCGTCTCGTGGATTGGAACGAGTTGAACTCTATCGGCGACAATGGGGAGTTGGGGGAGGCCGTCCGCCAACGCTATTATTTCGATCATTGGAGAGGGGTGTTCGAGTGCAATGACCTCGGCTACCGGGAGCTCACCTTGGAATTTCTTGCTACGTTTGAGTGGGAAGTGTTGCCCTCCGGTCAACGTCCGGGAAAGTGCTCTTTCCGAATTTTGGGCAAGGTTTTCACTCTCTCCTTATCCGAGTTGGCGGTGCACGCTGGATTTTACACCGAAGCCGAGGCCACGACGATCCCTTTTCTGGATTTGGATGTCTCTTTCCCTGATGGTGTTACCCCGCGTGCCGCGTGGTGTGCCCTCACGGGTCGTGATGAAGAATATGTGGCCAGAAAAAGCAAATCCACATGGATCGTCGCGCCTGCTCTCTGATACCTGCAGCACGTCCTTAGCCACTCTCTTGTCGCCCGTGCCCTTAGTCAGAATGTAGTGGGGTGGCAAGATCTGATCTCCCTCTATAGTATGGAATTTCGGCAGCCTTTGCATCTTGGCTACAAGCTCGCCTTCTTCTTCCACCACGAGGCCACTTACGGTCTCACAGGTGCCATTGGTGGTGCCTACTATATTACCCGCATCGCCAAAAGCCTGGGGGTCTGGAGTCATCTGCCTCTGATGGTGCAGGTGACTGCGCCCTCCTTCATCACTCGGGCCACCATGGTGAGTTTCCATCTATTACGGGTCGTGGGGAAGAAGAGTAGTAGACGCTTTGTGGTCGTGATGCCGGGAGATGCGCCTAGGGAGAGGCAAGGCGACGAGGAGCACGGAGAGCCGGCTGAGCCGCCAAATACTCACCGCGAGGTAGCCCTTCTGCAGCCGCGAAGGCATTCATTTCAGCAGGAGCGGAGAGCCAAGGAGGAGGGCAGTTCGTCAAGAGCGTCGGAGGTGCCAAGTTTCGATCGGCGCCTCTCCGATTTGGAGGCAAACCAGTACTGGCTTACGGATTTCGTCTATCAGCAAGCACTGCGGGGAGGGCTAAACATCCCCCCACCTCCGGGTCGGGCCGCGTCATCTTCCAGACGGTCGCCGTCCGTTGTGGTGTTAGATAGCGACAGCGACGACGAGTGATCTTCCTCCCTGCATGCGAGATATTCTAAGCCGTGCTTTCTGTTTAGTTTCTTTTGTTGAGTCGTTTGAACTCCTTCTCTTTTGATGTTTGTAATAATAACATTTTGCTTGTGGAATGCTCTTCTGGGCATAGTTTTATTTATTCAGCTTTTTCTGTTCCCTTATTTTGTGTGCGAGTGCTCAATATTTATTGCAGGAACAAGTTCACTCCCATGGGTGATAACTTAGAATTCTTGATTTTTTGTGCTCTCACATGTTTAGTCCAGTTTTTACTATTTTTGTTGCTCTAGTGTATAACTTTCAGGTGGCCTTTGTTTCTCTTGAGAGCGGATGCTGCGGACTATTCTTGATCATTTACGCCAATCGTTTGGTATGCTCATTTCTGAGCATTGGGTAACACTTCCTCCCCTCTTCTTGCTTCAATTTCTAGATATATCGCTTAGCTTAAGTCTGGGGGAGCGGTTGTTGTTATCCAATGTGCACATGCTGCATTGCATACTAGAAGGTTGCTTTTTATTTATCATTTTCATTATCATCGTTGCATTCTTCTCACACCACTTCACCCACTTGAGTGCGTGCTTGTTTTTTTGTTGTTGTTCCGTTGAAACTAGTTTGGTTGGAATGTGAAATAGGTTGTTAACGCAGGAATTATTATTTGGAGTGCGATGTTGACTCATGTAGTGTTCTAGTCACTTCGCATGCTATGGTAGAATTTGTGTAGAACTAGATTTTCTTTATGCATCTAATTTATGTTTAGTATTTCTGCGTAAATTTAGATTTAATATACTCAAGTGGTGAATTTGAATGAAATCGACGATAACCCGGTGTTGTGTGTGTGCGGTTGCTAGTCGTGTGTTGCTCGAGTCGGGAGGAAGGTTTATCTTTCTCGTGGGCTAAGAACTTGCCCCTAGCAACTCTCGAAGCATGGGTGAGAGCTACTCGTTGAGTCAAACATGATGTAGGCCACCCTTTGGCTAGTTTGAGCTTTGTTATTCCATGTCCATTTCATTCACCTTTGCAAGCCAATTTTGTGCCTACCAATCCTTTGTTCAGCTCCTCTTCATCCACCAAAGCCTGAAGCCTATCCTACTCCCGCAACCAAAATGTTTTTAACTGCGCTCATAATTCTAAACTTGTGTGGAGTGTGGAATCCTTGTGTTATGAAGGAAAAATAAATTCTGTCTGCTGATTTTGAACCAACCGGGGGTTACATAAAAGAAGTAAAATATGTAAAAGAAAGAAAAAAAAGTATTTTGAAAAAAAAAATCCTCCCGAGCTAAAAACAGAAAATCTGTTGGTATTTGTGAAGTAGGCCGTGTGTACACCTGGTTTTCATGATAAGTCTGGGGGTGTGTCACACGAGCATTGTTCGTTGGTCTTGTATGGTGCAGCGTTCCGTTAGCTCACTTGGGTTGCGTAGCCGCCGTGTTTAACTTTGAAATATCATACCGTAACCTAAGCCCCGTTTTACTCCTAAAAGCCCTACTGATTTGACTTGCGAGAGTGCTAGCGCCGTGGAGAGAGTGTAACCGGGCAAGCGTATGGTTCACGACGTTGATGGATTTCAGCGGAGTTATTCCTAAGCCCCGATCTGTTGCAACACCCGCCTCAGTGTCTCGTCACTTTCATACCGGGCATGATCGTCAAATTCTTCATAATTCACCAATTGAGTACATCTAAATCTTTAATTACGCTTTAATACTCCTGTAAATTAGTTAGCATAGTTAGAATCTCCTTCTACTAAATTCTCTACTTGCATGCGTATGTTACTTCGCACCGTACTCCTTTGTGTAATTCTCTATGTTAATTATCGTTTTCACGCTCCGCCGGATTCGTTTGCTCGGGACGCGCATACAGTTAAGTCTGGGGGTGTGATGAGTCCTGATCATATACACATTTATGGACTCATTCGGGCCGTTATTTAGTCATTTCTCCGCACTTTAGCCTTGTTTTAGTTTATATTTGATAATCCATGCTAGGTGCACATCTTGGCCCACTTTGGTGTGATTTTCATGCTTTTTGTCTTTAGTAGTATTCTTGTGTTGTTAGGTGCCACTTTCAGTGGCTAGATCTGTGGTTGTGCGGGAATAGGAGTCGTGCAAGTGCTCCCGGTGCAATTCTGCACAGGAACACTGCGCACGATCACCGGTTCTATTGCGCATGACCACTGGTCGTGCGCCACTGATCGTGTGCACTTAACCCTTTTTCACGAGTTCTGTTTGGTGCAGTGCGCACGACCATCAACGACAGTGCGCACGACCACCGGTCGTGCGCCACTGCTCGTGCGCACTTACCATTTAATTTTCGAGTTCTGTTTGCTGTAGTGCGCACGACCATCGACTCCAGTGCGCACGACCACCGGTCGTGCGCGACTGGTCGTGCGAACATTTTATTTTATAATTTCGTATCTTGCAGGTTCCACCCAGGCAGTGCGCACGATCACAGGATTCTAGTGCGCACGACCACTGGTCGTGCGCCAATGACCGTGCGCGCTGTTCAATTCAGCGCCTATATAATGACCTGATCGCGAATTAGGTCGGGATAACGCATTTGGACTCCGTTCCTTCCGCCGTTTTCGCCATTTTCAGAGGGTTTTCATCCCCTAGGCCTCCTCCATCATCCAAGGGCTTGCAAGAAGGGATCCTACACTCATTTTGATCGCTAAGGAAGAAGTTCTTCGCATTAGACGTGGCCGGATGGTAAATCGCTGGAGAAGACGGGTCCATTGGGAGGTGTGACAGCCCTCCTCTACCCCGGACGCAGTTGGGACCGAGCTAGGACGCGGATTGACAACCCGGTGCTTCCTACCGTGAATCTACAACGAGACTCCGGATTCGGTCGTATTTCTTGCCTTTTTCTTCTACTTGTGTGGTTATATTTGTTGTAATCTCTTTATTTAGATGATGAATGCTATGAACCATGTGTATTATTGCTTATTTCATGATTTTGGAATTATCTAGTTCATTTGTGTTATTGAGGTGCGCCCTATTCCATCTCCCACTCCACCACCGTGACCGGTGCCGCACTAGCAATTGCTTGTGGCGTGCTTATTGTTGACGAGGTGCTTGCGACCCTCATTCCGCTTGCCTTCTCGCCCATCCGCCCTTTCGACGCAGTGCGCTCAAGGCCTGCTCAGTCTCCATCTCGCCAATCGAAGCATTGCATAGCGGCATTGCATAGGAGTAGGCGTAGTATTTTATTTTATTATTCGCAAACCAAACCAACCATCCATTGTAACACCGACCAAGGACTTCGATCTCAAGTCCTTCCTCGATATTAAATTCCACCTTACTGTGTTCCTCAAGAGACCGACACTCGGGGATTTTCCCCATTTTTATTACTTGTGCGACCGGTGCACTTGCCGAAAATATCGCATCAGAGGTCGAGGCCTTCAACACTTCTCGGGAGCTTAGCTCAACCGGAGGCGGAGGACCACTCGACACTCCCTAGAAACTAACCAACTGGAGGTCGAGGACTTCAACACTTCTCGGGAGTTTAGCTCAACCGGAGGCGGAGGACCACTCGACACTCCCTAGAAACTAACCAACTAGAGGTCGACAACTTCAACACTTCTCGAGATCTTAGCTCAACCGGAGGTGGAGGACCACTCGACACTTTCTAGAAACTAACCAACTGGAGGTCGAGGACTTCAACACTTCTTGGGAGCTTAGCTCAACCGGAGGCGGAGGACCACTCGACACTTCCTAGTCAGGGTCTTGCCTAAGATACTACCTCTAAATATTTCTCATTTATAACGAGGAGGTTACATATTACTGATGAGTCCCAAATATATACACATTTATGGACTCATCTGGGCCGATTTTCTAGTCTTTGCACTACACTTTAGGCATGTTTTCGCTTATATTTGTTATTCCATGCTATGTGCACTTCTAGGCCCGTTTTGGTGTTATTTCTTGTTTATCTTCGTTATTAGTTTTCATGCATTGTTAAGTGCCACCTTCAGTGGCTAGACTGGTGTTGTATGCTGGAACAGGAGTCGTGCAGGTGTTCCCGGTACAATTCTGTACAGGAACACTGCGCACGATCACTGGTTCTATCGCGCACGACCACTGGTCGTGCGCCTTTGCTCGTGCGCACTTAACGCCCATTTCATGAGTTTTGTTTGGCTTATCGCACGACCACTGACGCTAGTGCGCACGACCGCTGGTCGTGCGCCACTGGTCGTGCGAACATTGTATTTTATAAATTTCTTACCTTGCAGGCCCCGTCCAGGCAGGCGCACGATCATAGGATTCTAGTGCGCACGACCACTGGTCGTGCGAAAATGACCGTGCGCACTGTTTATTCCAGCGCCTATAAAACGACCTGCTCACGAATTAGGTCAGGATCCTCGTATTTTTCCGCAGTTCCTGCTCCAGTTCCGTCCGTCTTCGCCCCTCCATCGCCGCCCACCATCAGGAGGTGCTCCGGGCTTGTTCTTCACGCCAATCTTGAGCCGGAGCTTCCTCTCGGCCTCCTCCTTCATCCTAGAGTTTCAAAGGAAGACCTAGCCGCCATTACCGTCAAGCAAGGGGAAGTTTGCAACCTCTACCGGATCGTGTGACGAAGAAGATGGGTTCATTGGAGAGTCGTGACAGCTCTCTCTACCCCGGACGTAGTTGCGGACCGAGCTTGGACGCGGATTGACAACCCGGCGATTCCAACCGTGAATCTCCAACGAGCCTTCGGATTCGGTCGATTTCTTGCCTTGTTCTCCTCTTATTAATTGTTGTAATAGTTAGATCTTTTGTATTTTGATGAAGAACACTATAGACCTTGCTATTTAAAGTTATTTCATGTCTATGTGAAATACCCTTTTTGTTTATTTGTGTGCTTGAGGTGCACCCCATTCCATCCTCCATCCCGCCGTCACATCCGGTGCCGCACTAGCAATTGCTAGTGGCGTGCTTGTCGAAGAGGTGCTTGCGACCCTCATCCGTATGCCTACTCTTCCATCCGCCTAGTGAAGCGTGGCATAGCGGCCCGTGTATTCCATCCCGCCTAACGAAGCAGCGCGCTCAAGGCCTGCATAGTTCGATCCATTTGCCTACTCGTCCATCCACCCTTGCGACGCAGTGCGCTCAAGTCCTGCCTAGTCTCCATCCCGCCAAGCGAAGCATTGCATAGCGGCATTGCATAGGAGTAGTCATAGCATTTTCTCTTTATTTTCCACAATCCAAAATCCCCGTTTCCGCACCCATCCGCTCGAAAGGACTTCAATCTCAAGTCCTTCCTCGATAATTAACTCCACCTTACTGTGTTCCTTCCGAGATCGATACTCGGGGATTTACTCCTCGTTTTATATTACTTGAACGATCGGTACACTGTCGTTTCGTGTCGCAGTCGAGCTACCGCCTATAGCGGTGTGTGAGATTTGCGCCATCAAGTTTTTGGCGCCGTTGCCGGGGAACACAGTCGTGTGAGTTTTCTGGAGAGGGAGAACCTGAGAGAGAAGCCCTTTCCATTTGTAAATTGCATTTCTTTGTTTTATTTCTTTTTTATTCCATTTTCCTGTTTTAATTAGGTTGCTTTAGTAAATTTTGTTAGGTGTGGTATTTCGCACAATAGTGTCCTTCGTTTTGAATCGTTTTATCTTCACACTATGTGGGCACATCTAAATATCCGTTGTCGTTGGTGTGGAGCTACTTCCCACTCTAGTGATGAATGCCCTACGGAGAATAGTAGGCATTATTCTTATAGCCCAGCATATGGAGCACCGACTTCGTCTGATACTCCATATGGTGCGCGTAAGTCTTATGGCTACTCTGCTGAGCCTTTACCGTCATATTTCTTTTCGGCTTCAGCACCCGCTGTGCCAAAGAAGCCTGCTAGGTAGTGCCGGTTTTGTCAGAGTACTGATCATGTCTTGAAGGACTGTGCCGAGTATCTTCGCCAATTGGACGAAGACGACGAGCCGGATATCCGGATTGTCCCAACTCCTAACTCTGGCGCCACACCTTCAACATCCGGTTATGTGTCTTTGTCACCTTCACATCTTGAAGGGAATGGCATGGACACGGTCACTGGATGTGCGGCAGATCTATGCACCGACATTGCTGAGCCTATTCTCCCAGTGCATCCACCACCCCTAGTGGATTCGATTCTTTGTGAGGAATCGGTGCTCGACTTTTATCCGAGCACTATTCTTCCCCCTGTTGTGCATACTACATTCGTCTCTGACGACATTGTCGATGATGTGTCACAAGAGGAGGCGGTTGATCTTAGTATTGTGCTTACTCCTATGGAGGAGGACAACCTTCTAGGTGAAGAGGAGCTTTTCTCAACACCGGTGGAGGAAGTCCAAATCTTGGGCATGGCCACTGTCGATCCCGCTGAACCTTGCGGCATTGATGACAATGCCAACATTATTTTACTTCCCCAACCTGATGGGAGTGAGACCGGGACCACTCCCCCGATTTTTGTTTATTTATGTTCTTCGTCTTCTTTATTTCTTGATCCCCTTCCTTCATCTGAGTCTGTGCAGGTTGAATCTTCACAGGTACTTCAGGAGGACTTGGAGCTTTTTGCTCAAGTCAATGATGAGAGCATCCTCTCATGTGAGGAGGTTTATTCCCCCTCCGTAGAGGAAGCACCACTCATTGCCTTCTCCACCTACTGCCTCCCTGGAGATGATACCTTGCTGGGCAAGGATAGTTTTGGTGAGATGAGTGAGGACCAGGTCTCCTCCTCTTCTTACTTTCTTTTCCCTCTACCTGTGATG
This sequence comes from Dactylorhiza incarnata, assembly GCA_033032865.1. Classification (NCBI taxonomy): domain Eukaryota; kingdom Viridiplantae; phylum Streptophyta; class Magnoliopsida; order Asparagales; family Orchidaceae; genus Dactylorhiza; species Dactylorhiza incarnata. Next base: position 7,154,855 of record JAWHQI010000009.1, on the reverse strand, counting down.
GGCAGGTTTTATCTATATTCGGGTAGAGGCGTGATTGTTCTTTCGCCGTATCGGTACCTGTTACCTACACGCATATTAGAACAATTACCTGTTCATTTCCTTTTCCATACGCCCATTAGCTAGAACATTTAGGTTTTTGAATAAGTCGTGCTGGGATGACAATAACCCCAGTAGTTATCTTAATTTTTCTTGCATTTTCATTTCTTTTCTAATTTTATTTAGTTAATTGCACTTTATTTTAGTTTTCTATTTTCTTTTGTTTTTGCGGAGCTGACCCCTGCAGGCATCTTTTCTGGATGGCGGATGCTGCAGCTTCATTTTAGCTTACACGCCAATCTTCTGGTGTGCTCATTTCTGAGCACTGGGTACTCTCTTTCCCTAGCCTTTTCTGATTTTCATGTCATATATTCTGTGGATTGTTTAGTTTAAGTCTGGGGGAGAGCAGTTTTTGCACCCACTCACGTGCACTCATGCATAGCATGCCAGAAGTATTTTATTTTCAGTTTTATTATTTGTTCATTTTCATTGCACACCACTGCACCCACTTGAGCGCTCACTCACTTGTTTGTGTGCTTCCGTTCACGCTTATCTTGGTTTGGAATGTGAAATAGGATGTTAGCATAGGATTGCAAATTGGAGTACGATGTTGACTCTTGTAGTGCTCTAGTCGCATATCCCTTGCCTGCATAGAAATTTGAGTAGAATTAGATTGTCTCTATATTTTTAATTTACAATTAGTATTCTTGTGTAGTTTTTGATTTATTGTACTCATTTGGTGAATGTAACCGAAATTTGCGGTAGTACGGTGTTGTGTGTAAGCAAGCGCTAGTTGTGTGTTGCTCGAGTCGGAAGGAAGGTGTACCTTTCTCGTGGGCTAAGAACTTGCCCCAAGCGACTCTTGAAGCATGGGTGAGAGCAACTCACTATTGTTAAACGTGATGTAGGCCCATTTTTGGCTAGATTGAGCTTTGTTTTCCATGACCTATGCGTTTACCGTTGCAAGCCAAGTTTGTGCCTACCCTTTCTTTGTTTCAGCTCTTCTTTAAATCACCAAAGCCTGAAGCTTATCCTATTATCGCAGCCAAGTAGTGAGTTAACTGAAATTACATTTCATATTTGGATGTGATGTTTGGAAATTTTTGTGATGTGAAGAAAATGTGTATTGTGTGCTGAACATATTGTTGTAAACCAACCGGGGGATAAGAAAAAAAAATGAAGTTAAAAGAAAAAATTTGTAAAGAATAAAAATGAAAAGAAATCCCCTTGGGCGTAATAGAAAAAAATTCAGTTGGTATTTGTTTGGAGTAGGCTGTTTGCACACCCAGTTTTCAAGCTAAGTCTGGGGGTGTGTCACACTAGCATCGTTCTTGGCCTTGTTTTGGTACAACATTACTTTTTGACTCAATTGGGTTGCGTAGCCGTTTCGTTTATCATTGAATATCATACCGTAACCTAAGCCCAATTATAACCCGAAGTCCTATTGATTTAACTTGTGAGTTTGCTAGCGCCGTGGAGAGAGTGTAACCGGGCAAGCTTATGGTTCTCGTCGTTGATGGATTTCAGCGGAGTTATTCCCGAATTCCGGTCTTTAGCAACACCCTCCTGAGTGGCTTGTTTACTTTCACATCGGGCACGACCGCACAAACTCTTCATGATTCACCATCTGAGTACAAATAAATCTCTATTTACACATGTATACTTTTGTAAATTAATTAGTATAGTTAGAATCTTCTTTTACAGAATTTCTATTTGCATGGGTATGATACTTCGCATCTTACTCTTTCTTTGCAATTCTCTACGCTAACCACCTTTTTTCCTACTCCGCCGGATTTATTTGCTCGGGACGCGCAAACAGGTAAGTCTGGGGGTGTTATGAGTCCCAAATATATACACATTTATGGACTCATCTGGGCCGATTTTCTAGTCTTTGAACTACACTTTAGGCATGTTTTCGCTTATATTTGCTATTCCATGCTATGTGCACTTCTAGGCCCGTTTTGGTGTTATTTCTTGTTTATCTTCGTTATTAGTTTTCATGCATTGTTAAGTGCCACCTTCAGTGGCTAGACTGGTGTTGTATGCTGGAACAGGAGTCGTGCAGGTGTTCCCGGTACAATTCTGTACAGGAACACTGTGCACGATCACTGGTTCTATCGCGCATGACCACTGGTCGTGCGCCTTTGCTCGTGCGCACTTAACGCCCATTTCATGAGTTCTGTTTGGCTTATCGCACGACCACTGACGCTAGTGCGCACGACCGCTGGTCGTGCGCCACTGGTCGTGTGAACATTGTATTTTATAAATTTCTTACCTTGCAGGCTCCGTCCAGGCAGGCGCACGATCACAGGATTCTAGTGCGCACGACCACTGGTCGTGCGCCAATGACCGTGCGCACTATTTATTCCAGCGCCTATAAAATGACCTGCTCGCGAATTAGGTCGGGATCCCCGCATTTTTCTGCCGTTCCTGCTCCAGTTCTGTCCGTCTTCGCCCCTCCATCGCCGCCCACCATCAGGAGGTGCTCCGGGCTTGTTCTTCACGCCAATCTTGAGCCGGAGCTTCCTCTCGGCCTCCTCCTTCATCCTAGAGTTTCAAAGGAAGACCTAGCCGCCATTACCGTCAAGCAAGGGGAAGTTTGCAACCTCTATCGGATCGTGAGATGAAGAAGACGGGTTCATTGGAGAGTCGTGACAGCTCTCTCTACCCCGGACGTAGTTGCGGACCGAGCTTGGACGCGGATTGACAACCCGGCGATTCCAACCGTGAATCTCCAACGAGCCTTCGGATTCGGTCGATTTCTTGCCTTGTTCTCCTCTTATTGATTGTTGTAATAGTTAGATCTTTTGTATTTTGATGAAGAACACTATAGACCTTGCTATTTAAAGTTATTTCATGTCTATGTGAAATACCCTTTTTGATTATTTGTGTGCTTGAGGTGCGCCCCATTCCATCCTCCATCCCGTCGTCACGTACGGTGCCGCACTAGCAATTGCTAGTGGCGTGCTTGTCGAAGAGGTGCTTGCGACCCTCATCCGTATGCCTACTCTTCCATCCGCCTAGTGAAGCGTGGCATAGCGGCCCGTGTATTCCATCCCGCCTAACGAAGCAGCGCGCTCAAGGCCTGCATAGTTCGATCTGTTTGCCTACTCATCCATCCGCCCTTGCGACGCAGTGCGCTCAAGACCTGCCTAGTCTCCATCCCGCCAAGCGAAGCATTGCATAGCGGCATTGCATAGGAGTAGTCATAGCATTTTCTCTTTATTTTCCACAATCCAAAATCCCCGTTTCCGCACCCATCCGCTCGAAAGGACTTCAATCTCAAGTCCTTCCTCGATAATTAACTCCACCTTACTGTGTTCCTTCCGAGATCGATACTCGGGGATTTACTCCTCGTTTTATATTACTTGAACGATCGGTACACTGCTGTTTCGTGTCGCAGTCGAGCTACCGCCTATAGCGGTGTGTGAGATTTGCGCCATCAATTACAACGCGCCTTCTTGCGCCTACTTGGCCACATGCAACTCGGCCATCTACTTAATCACCTCCTCTACTCTCTTCGTCTTCTTATTCCTTCTCTTTCTCCTGGTCCCTCCTACTTCTCTGGTCAACCTGGAGGTGAAGGACTTGTTCCTGAAACTGGTATGCATAGCTTCCCAGCATCTCCCCGAGCTTTTGTTGAATCAAGAACATGGACTCTGGCCCCTTCCTCCCCATCTTCGAGGTGGAGAACCTCAACAAGAAACTTCGACGCAGGTCCTTGAAGCTGTAGATGGTATCTGATGGGAGCTGGTGGAATCAGTCTTTTGCCTCTCCCTTGAAAGTGATGGCGAAGAGCCTACACTTGGACGCGTCCATCATCCGCCTGACCGAGACCATGTCTTCAAACCACTGGAGGTGCTGGAAAGGTTCGTCCTTCCCTGTGTAGAAAGACATAGCAGGCTCGCTGAACCCGTCTGGAACGGGAGCCGAGGTGAACAACTCGCAGAAGGGACTCCCCCATCCTCCCTAGAAAGTCGAAGGCATTCTCACTGCTTCCTCATTGGGATAGCCTGTCCCAGGAGAGCTATTGAAGAGCACTCTCGCTTGGAGACCCAAGCCCTCCTCTGAGGCTAACCCCTTTTCTTAACGACGTGCTTGCCCCATCTCCATCGGAGATGGCCACGCGAGCACGGGTGCAGATGGTGTCGAGCACTCGCCGTGAGGGGGTAGTGCGACCCGCATGAGCTCCAGAACCGACTTATTGAACCCTTCAAAATCCCTTTTCTTCACGCACTTGCTGGCAGGGGGTGAGTCCCCCAGCTCATCGCTTCCCTCTATGAGACTTGCTCAGAGCTTTCCGAACTAATTGCTTCCACGCTCACCGCACCAGAATGTTGAAACCAGAGATCTGGTCTCGACGTTCGAAAGGGGGATGCAACTAGCCCTTACTTGACCCGAGCTAGAACCCTTGACCAGTTGCTGAGAACCGAAAGACCTTACCCTTGAAGAACACTTGAGTCCAAAAATGAACCCCTTAAGCTGCAGCGTAGAGGTCCCACCACACACCCGGAAGTTCAGAGAGAGCTTCCCCTCCCAAGCCAATGCTGAGCCTGGGCACCTTGGAGGGCACTAAGGACCACCTCGCCGTCCACCTTAGCAGACATAGGGAGTAGTGCTTGCTCACAAGACACACACGAGGGAGAGGAGAGTCCAACCCTTCCCAAGGTGCCCATGGGGGTCTATTTATAGACTTCTCAAAATTGGGCTGCGGATAGCCAAGATTCTGTTATCCGCAGCTCAACTATGAACCTGAACGACCAAAATAAGAGGGGGGCGAGTGGAGGTTGAGACATCCACTCCCCCTTGCCAGGGGTCGGGAGAGTGTAACGAAAGGTCCACTGCCTGGGTTGTGCGGGTGGACCACTCGATCCACCCCCCTTAGGGGTGAGTGGACCCATGGTCCACTCGCCCGAGTGCCTGGAACGAGTGGACCACAGCTCCACTCGCCCCTCTCCCTAGGTGAGTGGACTAGGGGTCCACTCGCCCCCTCCTTGGGCGAGTGGACCACTAGGTCCACTCGCCCAGGTGAGGAAGTGGGCCTTCGGTCCACTTCCTCCCCCCTAGGACTTCATTTTTGGTCTCGACCGCCTTTAACAAGTCGATCTTCTACGTCACGGACACTCTCTCTATCATAACCTCATCCATGTCGGGTCACACCGACTCATAAAATATGAGGGTTGTACAGTCTGTTATTTCATTCTGTCATATTTTATTGTCTATATTGCCTTGTATGTATTTCTGTTTATGTAACTGAATGGGTAAAATCACTATAAACCCATCTGTAAAATTTGTTAAGATAAATAGGGGGGATTGTTGGGAAAACCCCTTGTGATTTATCTTACCAAATTACTTATAAGTGTTTTTACCTTCTTGATTTATTACCCACAATGTATAGTAAGGGTAATTTGGTCATTAGATGTCTTAGGATGTCACACTCAACTTAGAGTGTCAAGATCATGTCAGGACAAGCACAATCTGAGTTGAATTAATACTTGCGTCGAATATAAGTCGACGCAACTTCGACTTGATGTCGACGCAACTCAGACTAGAAGTCCAAGCAACTCAATCTCTCTGTCAAAGTGCCTCAAGTCGATGCTACGTCGAATAGGAGTCGACATAGATAAAGGAGCATGTTGAAGTTATCTTAGAAGTCGATGCAAGCTCGACTTCAATTCAACACAGAAGGAAGTGTCTGTCAAAGCCATCTGAATTTGATGCAACGTTGACTACAATTCGATGCAGACAATAAAGTTCAAAAATAAGTCTTCAACTCGACGGTTACGTCGATTAGTAATCGACATAAAGTCAAAAATAGAGATCAACCAGAGCTAGAAGGAATTTGTTGGAACAACCCTATTACTGATTTGGGCTAGGATCACTATGTTTTAACTAAGGATCAAGTTGACCCCGTTGTATAGTTTAAGGGTCAAGTTTTTAGGCTGTTAGAGTTGCTAAAACTTAAGGAAAATTTAAGTTCCCTGTGTTCGACAAATGTCGAGTGGCGTTCGACGAATGTCTTGCTTCGTTCAATGAATTGTTCTCAGCAGACTGAAGTATTATAGCCAGTTCCAGCGCTCGACATTCTCTGAGCAGCATTCAACAAATGGCGAGCAGCGTTCGATGAATTCTAGCCAGAGCTCGACAAATTCTATATTAAAGCTCAGTTCGACAAATACAAGTCCAAATTATTTATATCAGTTATTTGTCAATACTCTGAACACAGATCGACGACTCCAACGGATATATTCAATACTTTTGGACGTATTCAAGGCAGGCAAGTAAGGGTATTATATTATTCAAATATATTTCTTATTTCCGTTGTTCCAAGACAAAGATAGCCGTTGACATTTAATGCTAAGGAGTTTTTCACGGCTAAGGAATTAAAGTACCAGACAAAAGTCATTTTGTCTTTGTTGTTATTCCAAGAAAGATTTAAAGACAGATTATTCTATTCCAAAAATAGAATATATCAAAGACAGACATTCTTGTCTTATCTCACTCGACAGAATTCAAATTAGCATTCTTTTCAGAATTCAAAAAGATAACAACAAGGATAGAAAAAGAAAGAAGAAGAACATTCAGTCTACTATTCTCAGTCTTCTTATTCTTCCTCAAGCAGCACTCATCTTCTTTCTGAGAACATCATCTTCAAGATCCATCTCTCAGATATTCTGCTGCAATTTCAAGTCTTCTACAAGAGCAACAAGGAATCTAAAGAACCTGTTCTTCCAGATCTATCTGCTACAGAAGATTTGAGTCTTCAAGAGAAAGCTTCTCCAACATCTGTCAAATACTTCAATCAGACAGGGGGAGCTTTACAACAAAGTCCACTAGAGTCTTCTCTCAGCATCTTGACAGAGAAGAACACTATAACCCTTTTCTCACCTCTCTTGTACAGGGTTAATACTCCCTTCAAAAGTGTAGTTCCTCGGTGGCAAGACACCTGATTAAAAAATCATGTTGGTTTTGAGCACCTGATCAAAAGCTCTCTGGTGTGTGGACACCTGATCAAAATCACCTTGGTGTTAGGGCACCTGATCAACCCTCCTAGTGGACTCCTACCAAAGGGTGGTAGAAGAGTGGACTACCCAGATTTATTGGGGAACCACTATAAATTCCTTGTGTCTTCTGGTTGTGTTTATTTCTTTGTGCTGTGATGTGTGCCTTTTATTTATTCAGTTATTCTGTTTATATATTTCTCACTCTGCTTACACATATATATATAACAATATTTTAATTATACTATAAAACAAAGGGAAAGTTTTTAATACTCTATTCACCCCCCCCCCTCTCTAGAGTAACTTAAGATCTAACCTCCACTTTCAATTGGTATCAGAGGTTGGTTGATCTTATTTACAGACTAACACCTGGATCATAAAGATCAATTAGATCTTAAATTAATTTAGAGTTTTTACTTTATCTATTTTCTGTTAAAAACCCATGCAACAGAACAAGGAGTACTCAAGCACAAGACCTCCAATGTGCAATCTTGGCAAGTTTGCACTCTGGAAAGCAAGGATTAGGCTTTATATGAACTCTATTGATGAAGAAATTTTCAATGTTATTCTGACAGGGCCTCCAGCACCTACAGCATCAACCAGCACTGAAGCTACAGGAGACAATCATGCTGTCCCACCTCCTGAGTGGACAGAAACTCAAAAGAAGCAAAGAAGTGCAGATGCTAAAGCCATGAACATATTGGCTCAAACTATGTCTGATGACATATTTAAAAAAGTGGTTGAATGTACTTCAGCTAGAGAAATTTGGATTTCACTAAATAACATGGTTGCAGGTTCTGCAGATGAAAGAAAAGACAGAAGATCACACTTGATCTCTCTGTATGAAAACTTCAAGAAAGGAGACACAGAGACAGTGACTGACATGTATAATAGACTCAGTCTCATAATTAATGAGCTGAAATCTCTGGACAAAGTGATATCTATCACTGAAATAAATGATAAGATTCTAATGTGCTTCCCCAGCACATGGGATTCTAGAATCTGGCCAATTAAGGAAGCCAGAAGTCTGAATGAGATTACCACTGAAGCTTTGTTGGGCAAACTCAAATCTTATGAGCAGCTCATCAAGTCCAGGGAAGCTGAATCAACCACTACATCTCCAGCAACAAAGAAAGAAAAGAGCGTAGCTTTCAAAACAGCTGATGCAGAAGAAGAAAAGACTCCACAAGATGAGGAGTTTATGAGTCTCATAGCCAAGAGATTCTACAAAATGGCTAAGAAGGACTTCAGAAAGAAGGAGTCCAGATCAAGAGAAAAGCAAAGGTATGACAAATCAACTACTAAAGAAGTTATTTGTTATGGTTGCAGAAAACCTGGACACTACCTGACAGAATGTCTAGAAGAGAAAAAGAAAGAAAAGAAAAAGGAGAAAGAGGAGAAAAGAAGCTCCAGCAAATCTTCCTCACACAAGCACAAAAAGAAGGGAAGAGGATTCATTGCAGAATCCTGGAGTGAAACTGAATCTGAACCATCATCCAGTTCATCTAATGATGATGAAGAAAAATCAAATGAAAGTGACAAATGTCTGATGGCAATATATGACACAGCCAGTGAGTCAGAATATGCTTCCTCATCCAGCTCCAGTGATGATGAAGAAGAAAGAACATTCTACATGATGGCTATCAATGCCTCAGGACATAATTCTGATAAGGAAAAATCAGACTCTGAAGCAGAAGATGATGCAGATCAGGTATTATCTCATTTTGAGTTTACTTCAGTTGAATTCAAGGCTGATTCAAAGTTCTTTGCTTAGACTTACTGAAATCTGAGAAAGAAATAATCTCACTCAGAAATAAGTTAGCTGACATGAAAATTATAAGTGAAGAGAATATAAAACTTAAAATGATTTGGCTGCCTCCAGGGAACATATTGTTCTCATTGAGAGCAAGTTGTCTAAAGCCAAAAAGTTTGAAGAATCCCTAAATGGGAGAAGTATCAAACTGATGGACATAACAAGCATAGTTAATGCTAGACTTAATAGCAAACTGGGCATGGGTGCCTCATCAAGTGAGCCACATCTAGTTAAGAAGAATATATTATCTACACCCATAAAATTCATATCTGCTAAAAGCAAAGAGGCTGTAGAAGCAAATAAAGTCATTTCAAGCAAGTCTGTTAAGAATAAGAGGATTCAGAAGAATTCGTCGAACGAAGCTCGACGAAAAGATTCAAATTTGTCGAACGGAGATCGACGAAAACTGAAAACAGATTTTCAATATAGTTATCATATGAACGGCGCTCAACAAAATCATGCACATTCGTCGAACGACGGTCGACAAATTTACCCAGATTTGTCGAACAGATACTATACACAGAATTTCAGGAATTCTAATTCTCAACACACTAAAAATCCTTTTACTGAATGGATTATACCTCCAAGGAGATATCATCCACAAGGCTACAAGGATCAGCCTGAAATGTCCTTTATTTCTGAATATTGTGGACAAACAAATGGACCCAAGGTAGTCTGGGTCAAAAACAACTAGTTTATTTTTCTGTCTTTGCAGGTACACAGCTATCCAAGGATAAAAGAATATTGGTACTTGGATAGTGGATACTCAAAACATATGACAGGAAACAAGGCCAACCTAAGCAATTATAAGGCAAAGCTTGGACCCAAAGTTGTCTTTGGAGACTCCAACTGTGGACAGACAAAAGGGCATGGATAAGTCAAAGTTGGAGCAGTCACATTCAAAAAAGTATCATATGTCAAAGGTCTCAAGCACAACCTCATCAGCATAAGCCAGTTATGTGATGAAGGTTATCAGGTAACCTTTAACCCTTCCCAATATCTTAATACCAATAATAAAAATAAAAATGTATTATCTGGTATTAGACAAGGAAATATTTATCTAGTCAATTTTGACTCTGCCAATACTGACATCTGTCTATTTAATTTAATAAGTAAGACAAATGAATTATGGCATAAAAGGCTAGGACACATTAACCTTAGGACTATCTCTAAGCTTACTAAGGACAATCTTGTTAGAGGGCTGCCTTCTGGTTCATACAAGAAGGAAGGACTTTGCAGGGCTTGTCAGTTAGGTAAGCAAACTAGAAGTAGTTTCAAATATTTATCCAAGAGTGATTCACCTAGGATTCTGTATCTATTGCATTTAGATCTTTTTGGACCTACTGCTATACAGAGCTTAGGAGGGAAGCATTATTCTCTAGTTATTGTAGATGACTTCTCAAGATTCACTTGGGTGTTCTTTCTTAGGAACAAGTCTGACACTTTCAAAGTTCTAACAGACTTTCTCAGGTCTATCAAGACTGAGTACTCTACTCTAGTTGCATTGATCAGAAGTGATCATGGTACTGAGTTTGAGTCTCTTCTGATGAGAGAATTCTGTGGAAAAGAAGGGATCAGGCAGTGTTTCTCTGCTCCTAGAAGCCCTCAACAAAATGGGGTAGCTGAAAGGAAAAATAGAACATTAATTGAATCAGCAACTACATTGCTTGTTGATGCTCATTTGCCACTCTCCTTTTGGGCAGAGGTAGTGAACACAACAAATTATGTGTTGAATAGAAGCCTGACAAATAAACTTAAGGGTAAGACTCCCTATGAACTACTCAAGAATAAAAAGCCTAAGGTTAGCTATTTTAAGATTTTTGGTTGTAAATGCTATGTGCATAACAATGATAAGAAATATCTAAGGAAGTTAGAAGCTAAAGCAGTTGAAGGCATATTCCTTGGATACTCTCTATCTAGTAAGGCATATAGAGTCTACAACAAATCTACTCTTAAAATAGAGGAGTCCATGCATGTTTCATTTGATGAAACTAACCTATTGAATGAGGAGAGGAATACCACCTCTACCATAAATACCTTGCAGGTATCAGATTTATGTGGAGAGCTAAGTGAGCTAAATCTAGAGAAAGGAGATTCTTCACTTCCAACAACTCAAACACTTGAAGATTGTGAAGAAGAAGATCATCCAGAAGATCTTGCTGACAAGACAATTCAATTGACAGCTGATCAAATTCCCCAAGAAGATATCATTGTTGAACCAACTCCAACTGTTGACCACATCACAGTTAGAGATCATCCAATATCACAAGTAATTGGATATATTTCAGCAGGTGTTCAAACAAGGCATCAACTACATCAAAATCAGATGCATACTTGTTTCCTAACACAAGTTGAACCTCAAACCATAACAGATGCAGAACAAGATCCAAATTGGATTCTTGCAATGCAAGAGGATCTCAACCAGTTTGAAAGGAACAAGGTTTGGGATTTGGTTCCAAGACCAAAGGGCCATCCAGTTATTGGCACTAAATGGGTCTTCAGGAACAAGCTAGATGAACAAGGCAACATTGTGAGAAATAAAGCAAGACTGGTAGCTCAAGGATATTCACAGGAAGAAGTCATTGATTATGATCAGACCTTTGCTCCTGTTGCAAGACTTGAAGCAATCAGAATCTTTCTTGCATTTGCTGCATATAAAAAGTTCAAAGTATTTCAAATGGATGTGAAAAGTGCATTCTTAAATGGAGAAATTAAAGAAGAAGTCTATGCGGAACAACCACCAGGTTTCATCTCTCCAACTCAACCCTCTTTTGTATTTAAGCTTAAGAAAGCTCTTTATGGTCTCAAGCAAGCTCCTAGAGCATGGTATGAGACTTTAGCTAGTTTTCTTTTGGAAAACAATTTCTATAGGGGCATAGTAGATAAAACCTTATTTTTCAAGATACATAAAAATCAAACTTTGCTAGTTCAAATATATGTAGATGACATTATTTTTGGCTCTGCTGATTCAAATTTATGCAAAAGATTTTCTAATCTAATGCAATCAAAATTTGAAATGAGTAGTATGGGTGAGCTATCATACTTCCTTGGTCTTCAAGTGAAGCAAACTCTAAATGGAATCTTCATATCCCTATCTAAGTATGCTAAGGAATTAGTGAAAAGGTTTGGTATGTCTAATTCTTCCACTATGAAAACACCCATGCCCTCAAATGCTGTTCTTGATAATGATGAATCAGGGAAACCTGTTGATTCAAAAGTATATAGAGCAATTGTTGGCTCACTACTTTATTTAATAGCTAGTAGGCCTGACATAATGTTTGCTACCTGTATTTGTGCTAGGTTTCAAGTTAACTCCAAAGAATCTCACTTAGTTTTATTAAAAAGAATTTTGAGATATATAAAGGGTTGCCCTAATCTAGGACTTTGGTATCCAACAGCATCTGAATTTGAATTAACTGGATTCTCAAATTCAGATTATGCAGGATGCAGAGTAGACAGGAAAAGCACATCAGGAACTTGTCAGTTTCTTGGTGATAGGCTTGTGTCTTGGTTTTGTAAAAAGCAGACATTTGTGTCTACATAAACAGCTGAAGCTGAATACATGGCTGCTGGCAGTTGCTGCTCATAGATGTTGTGGATACAAAATCTGTTGGGTTTTTCTAGAACCATACATCAGATGTAGGCGCAGCGGAAATAAACAGAAACAACCCAAAAATGCTTGGATCGGCCATGAATGTTGAATCAAGAAGTTAATAAAATACTAGGTAAAAATTACCTCAATGGGGTTGGATCAAATCCAACCAAGATGCTCCAAGAGTTGATTCCTGTCGGTGGCAAGAAGAGTTCTCACGTAGAATTATGTCTACGTCTCTACAGAAGTCCACACGAGCCGGGAGAACGCCAAGTCACGTCGCACGCAACTCGGAAGGAAGAAAGGCTGCACCTTGCACTTCCACGGATTGCTAGATCCGCTTCAGGAAGAACAATGCCGGCGACAATCGACGGAGAGGAGGTCAGCGGACGCGATTCAGAGACGGCGGAACACTTCCGTCGACTAGGGTTCGTGAGGCGTGAACGGAACTCCTTCCGTCGGCCTTTCTCTTCGTCAGTTATCATGAACCCTAAAACGAAGTCCTATTTATACCCAAAGGATAAACAGCTTCTAGAAGAATCGCTATCCGCAGACCACACATCAGAATAAGGGCTTCTGTTACAATTCGTCGGAATTTCACGGAAGATCATTCGTCGAGATTTCACGGGACAATCCGACGAATCCGACGAATCCGACGAATCAGATCAGACGGCAACATTTGCCAAGAAAATGATCTCTGTAACAATTCGTCGAGTCTTCACGGGACAATCCGACGAATTCCGACGAATTCCGACGAATTCCGACGAATTCCGACGAACGGCAACAATTGCCTAGTCAAGGCTCTGTGATAATTCGTCGAGATTCCACGGAATGACCCGACGAATCCCGACGAATTCCGACGAATCCAGACAGACGACAACACTTTGTCGAGTGAAGAATCTCTGTCACAGTTCGTCGAGTTTCCACGGAATGACCCGACGAATCCCGACGAATCCGACGAATCCAATCTGTGTAAACCCGACGAATTCTGACGAATCATATCCGACGAATCCTATCCGTGTAAACCCGACGAATTCCGACGAATCATATCCGACGAATTCATACAGCAACATTTGCTGGACTTCCCCATTCTATATGGTGATTGGTAACCTTTACCAACACAGTCAATCTTCCAACTTCTCCACATGCTCTTATGTGCGACCCTGCAGGCTCATATCGCGTTGGCAGTGAGATTACATGTTTGACCACTTCTAGATCACAATGGCAACTCCAACAGTCTCCCACTTGATCTTGAAAGTATCAAACCAAAAACCTCACAAACAATGAGCGGCATCTAGCAATGCATCATTGCTCCCCAAGCAATACGAGTTCATAACTCATAAGCCTTTATGACCAATGTTCCAGCGTTGTCTTTGTCCCTTTGTCCCTTACATCCGGAAAGAACTAGAGGTATGGACCGTGTCACCCTCATAATATCTCAATCCAAGTTTCTTGATCTAGAACGGACTTCCAGAGAATGGTGAGCCCAATATCACATATTGGCTCAACCAAGCATGGCCATGCATTTCCCAGTCCAATTCCATCAAGGGGCCCATGGATGCAACTCCTGTTATATAGGAGGACAAATCCCATATCTGCTCACACCCAAACACCCAAATGATTCGTAACGTACCCAACGACCACCCTTATCATCAACCTTCTTCAAGGAAGACTTTAGATGACATCAAAGCACGCACTTCCTCACTCGGTGAATGTTGTGACTTCAGGTCAAAGGACCACAACACCATTGTAAAATGAGACCTACTTGTGACACTTTTAAGTAACAATCCACAAAGTAGTCTCAGGTTGGGTCTGTCCAGTACAACTTGTTCACTAACAAGTACCCATGTGATGACTTGATATCACAATATCATGACCTGTGAGAACCGGTCATCAGTCAACACACATGCTAGTCTTAATGTATCATCATCACCCTTAGCTTCTACGATGATACCTCGACCAGGGACCTTTTAAGAATGAAGCTTCGAAATCATAGGCTCTCACATTCAAGTCACGCACTTGATGTCCTATGGAAGCGAACATTCTAAGGGTATTTATCACGAATTTTATTCTATCATATAGAAACAGTATATCGTAATAAAAGAACTTGCCATTAATCGTAAAAAGAAATAATTGGTACAGAATTCATCATATGAATAAATTTTAAACAGCCAACAGAATATTTATTTTACATGCAACCCACAAGACTCCCACTAGAGTTGATCATTCAGGTATCGTATACCCATTGATCTAGTATGACCATCATGCTTTCTCTGCGCGAGAGGCTTTGTCAGTGGATCTGCAATATTCTCCTCAGTCGGCACTCTGCAAATGTTCACATCTCCTCGTTCGACAATCTCACGAATAAGATGGAACCGCCGAAGTATGTGCTTGGAGCGCTGATGGGATCTAGGTTCCTTAGATTGTGCAATTGCACCATTGTTATCACAGTAGAGAACTACGGGACCAGCAATGCTAGGAACTACATCTAGCTCGCCGATGAATTTCCTAATCCATACAGCCTCCTTCGCTGCATTAGCTGTAGCGATATACTCGGCCTCAGTTGTAGAATCAGCAACTGTCTCTTGCTTGGAACTCTTCCAGCTCACAGCTCCTCCATTCAGGCAAAACACAAACCCTGACTGAGACTTTGAATCATCCCTATCAGTTTGGAAGCTGGCATCCGTGTAACCACTTACAACGAGCTCTTCCTTTCCACCATACACCAAGAATACATCCTTAGTCCTTCTCAAGTACTTCAGGATATTCTTTACGGCTATCTAGTGACATTCACCGGGATCAGACTGATACCTGCTAGTCATGCTCAAAGCAAAAGAGACATCGGGTCGAGTACATAACATTGCATACATGATTGACCCAATTGCCGAAGCATATGGAATCAACTTCATGCGGTCCTTATCTTCGCAAGATTTTGGACACTGGTCCTTAGAGAGATTCACACCATGAGACATGGGTAAAAATCCTTTCTTGGACTCAAGCATGTTGAACCGCTTCAACACCTTGTCAATGTACGTACTCTGGGTCAAACCCAGCAACTTCTTCGATCTATCTCTATAGATCTTAATACCGAGTATGTAAGTCGCTTCACCCAAGTCCTTCATAGAAAAGCAGTTCCCTAGGTTGTTCTTAACAACTTTCAGGGTAGGTATGTCATTCCCGATCAGCAGTATGTCATCTACATACAATATCAGGAAGACAACAATGCTCCCACTGATTCGCTTGTAAACACACGGTTCATCTTCATTCTTGACAAAACCAAACTCTTTGATCTTCTCATCAAAACGAAGATTCCAACTTCTAGAGGCCTGTTTCAGTCCATAGATGGACCTATTCAGCTTGCATATTTTAGTGGCTTCATTTGGGGATACAAAACCCTCGGGTTGTGTCATGTACACTTCCTCAAGGAGGTTTCCATTTAGGAAAGCCGTTTTGACATCCATCTGCCAGATCTCGTAGTCATAATACGCAGCAATAGCAAGCAATATCCTAATGGACTTTACCATGGCAACAGGGGAAAAGGTCTCATCATAGTCAATACCATGAATTTGCTTGAAACCCTTAGCCACCAGTCGCCCTTTGAATGTCTGTACATTCCCATCCATGTCGGTCTTCTTCTTGAAGACCCACTTGCACCCTATGGGTCGTACCCCTTCAGGTGGTTCCACCAAGTTCCAAACTTGGTTTATATACATGGAGTCCATTTCGGATTTCATAGCCTCAAGCCATTTGTCGGAGTCCGGTCCATTCATAGCCTCTTGGTAGGTTGCTGGTTCATCATCATGATCCATAAGCAACACATTACCTATTTGAGACACGAGAAATCCATATCTCTCAGGCTCAAATCTTGGTCTACCAGATCTACGTAGGACTTGTGTTTCGTGAGCAGGTTCTCTAGCTACAACATCTTGTAGTCCTGGCTCAGAATCCAACTCTGGTTCATTCACTATTTGTGGTTCTTGAACTTCTTCAAGTTCTACCTTTTGCGTCTTTCTTGATAAGAACTCTTTCTCCAAGAAGACACCCATCCTTGCGACAAACACTTTGCCCTCAGACGGTAGGTAAAAGTAATATCCCTTCGTTTCCTTAGGATATCCCACCAGATAACACTTATCTGATTTGGGTTCCAGCTTGTCAGGCATTTGACGTCGTACGTATGCCTCACAGCCCCAAATTTTAATGAACGACATACTAGGACGCTTCCCAGTCCATATCTCATATGGTGTCTTTAGAACCGTTTTCGTCGGAGCGCGATTCAGTGTCATTGCAGCAGTCTCTAAAGCAAAACCCCAAAAGGAAACAGGCAAGTCTGCATGACTCATCATCGACCGTACCATGTCTAACAGAGTACGATTTCTCCTCTCAGACACACCATTATGCTGCGGTGTCCTAGGTGGAGTGAGCTGTGATACAATACCACACTCTTTCAGATGATCACGGAACTCATGACTTAGGTATTCGCCACCTCGATCAGATCGGAGTGCTTTAACCTTTTTACCCAATTGGTTCTCCACTTCATTCTTAAACTCTTTGAACTTTTCAAAGGTTTCGGATTTGCACTTCATAAGATACACGTATCCGTATCTACTGAAATCATCAGTAAATGTAACGAAGTAGAAAAACCCACCTCTAGCCATAGAACTCATGGGTCCGCATACATCACTATGTACAACACCCAAGAGATCCTCAGCCCTCTCAGTATAACCAGTGAAAGGGGCTTTAGTCATCTTGCCTAATAAACAAGACTCACATCGCTCAAATGATTCATAATCAAATGAGTCCAATAGTCCATCTTTATGGAGCTTGGATATGCGCTTCTCATTTATATGGCCCAAACGACAATGCCAGAGATATGTAGGATTTGAGTCATTTGTTCTTAGTCTTTTATTATTATCTACATTATAGATCGGATGGTCCAGGTTCAAAACATAAAGACCATTAAACAATTGAGCTACAGCATAACAAACATCATTCTTAAATATAGAACAACAATTGTTCTTAATTATAAAAGAAAATCCAATCATGTCCAAACATGAAATGGATATAATGTTTCTAGTTATGGCCGGAACAAAATAACAATTATTAAGTTCTATTACAAGCCCACTGGGCAAAGAAAGACGGTAAACCCCTACGGCTACAGCAGCAACTCTTGCTCCATTGCCGACACGTAGGTCCACCTCTCCTTTACTCAGCAATCTCCTCCTTCCTAGTTCCTGCACATTTGTACAAATGTGAGAACCACATCCGGTATCCAATACCCAAGATGAAGGAGCAGAAAGGTTTATCTCTATAACATAAATATCCGAAGCGGAAGTCATACCTCCCTTCATTTTCTGCAGACCCTCAATGTACGAAGGACAATTCCTCCTCCAATGACCAGCCTTGCCACAGTGGTGGCATTTCCCTTCCTTCACGGTGCTCTTCTTTTTCAGCGCAGAAGATTTGGGCTCAAGATGTGACTTAGGTCCCACCTTCGTCTTCTTGAAGCCCTTGGCCTTACCCTTGCCTTTATGTACCATCAATATGGGACTAGCAGGCTTGGCCTTCTTCATGTTTATTTCGGCAGTTCGCAACATGCCTAGGAGCTCGGGCAGTGTCTTGTCTATTTCATTCATGTTGTAGTTCAAGACGAACTGCTCATAATTATCCGGCAACGATTGCAGGATAAGATCTGTGGCCAACTCTTGACCCAGAGGAAAACCCAGTCTCTCCAGGTTCTCTATATACCCAATCATCTTGAGTACGTGAGTACCAACCGAGTCTCGAGCTCCCATTTTGCACTGAAATAAGGCCTTCGTGACATCGAACCTCTCTTGACGAGCTTGCCCTTGAAACATTTTCTTTAGGTGCTCGTCAATCTCCTTGCACCCCATGTTCTCGTGTTGCTTCTGAAGCTCAGAGTTCATGGTGGCAAGCATAAGGCACTCGACGTCTAAAGCGTCATCGGTATACTTCTTATAAGCATCCTTATCAACACGGGACGAGTTCCCGGTCGGCACCTCGGGGGCTTCTTCTTCCAAGACGTAGAGCTTTCGCTCTTGCCTGAGAACAATTCTCAGGTTCCTATACCAGTCCATGTAATTCGTCCCACTAAGCTTGTCCTTCTCAAGGATAGCTCTCAGGGACAAGGTGGAATGTGAACCACTTGCCATGGAATTCTACAAGAATTCATGCAGAATCTAATTAGTACCAAAATTCCAAAATACAATTTATTTTAATTTGGACTTCAATTAAATACTCCCACTATTTTATTCAAATTGATAACCCTCAATATCAATTCGGAGAGTCCATGCGAGCTACTCTCTTAGTGGACAAGATCCGTATTTCACCAACACCACGAGTTCGCTTTGGCGTTCCTCTCATAATGCGGTTATTTAGGTAGGCAACGCTTGCCAATTGCATCCTCATGCAATTCTTGTATGGCTGGTGAATAACTCCTTATTCGCATCCATCATATGGAGCATGCCAACCCTATGCCTCTAGGCACTCAACCTTTGAGGTCACCTAGTTAAGTTAGACCCGATGTCGACAGTGGGATATCACAATTATCCGCTCGCACCCTTACCAAGATAGATTAATGCACCTTGCTTTGGCAAGCCCACACTTCATCGATCGAGGCAGGAAGAGTGTCATCCATCGGAAGGCATCCGAACACTTAATATTTGATGAAGGGATTTTAATTTTAATAATAGGTTAACACTTAACCATGATCAACATTTGATCAAAGTGCACATCCACAGAAAAACAAGCTTTCTTAAAATCCTCATGCATCCCTTGTGTGCACTACATAAGACTATCAACCTTTGATAGACGAAAGGGCTAAATCTGGACATTTAGAACTCTTCCAAATCTTCAGATTTACATGCATTGGACAAAGGCAAAGACAACTCGACTTAAAGCAGTAGACAAGCTCGTCTCTCATTGTTGGATTCAAAATCCAAAACAGTACAAGGGTTCATTAACCACTTGAGGGACGGTTACTGCTAAGGAGACAACTATTTCTAACAATTAGAAATAACCACGAAATCCCAAACGTTCCTGGCGGGGTACCAAGACCCCCTTTTTGAAAATCATCAACATTTGATGTTCCAGGAAGAAATCTTGACATTTAGAACACTTCTAAATACCTAGATTTACACGTACTGGAATAACCAAACTTCTGAAACAAAATTCATGACCAGAACCTGGCTCTGATACCACTGTTGGGTTTTTCTAGAACCATACATCAGATGTAGGCGCAGCGGAAATAAACAGAAACAACCCAAAAATGCTTGGATCGGCCATGAATGTTGAATCAAGAAGTTAATAAAATACTAGGTAAAAATTACCTCAATGGGGTTGGATCAAATCCAACCAAGATGCTCCAAGAGTTGATTCCTGTCGGTGGCAAGAAGAGTTCTCACGTAGAATTATGTCTACGTCTCTACAGAAGTCCACACGAGCCGGGAGAACGCCAAGTCACGTCGCACGCAACTCGGAAGGAAGAAAGGCTGCACCTTGCACTTCCACGGATTGCTAGATCCGCTTCAGGAAGAACAATGCCGGCGACAATCGACGGAGAGGAGGTCAGCGGACGCGATTCAGAGACGGCGGAACACTTCCGTCGACTAGGGTTCGTGAGGCGTGAACGGAACTCCTTCCGTCGGCCTTTCTCTTCGTCAGTTATCATGAACCCTAAAACGAAGTCCTATTTATACCCAAAGGATAAACAGCTTCTAGAAGAATCGCTATCCGCAGACCACACATCAGAATAAGGGCTTCTGTTACAATTCGTCGGAATTTCACGGAAGATCATTCGTCGAGATTTCACGGGACAATCCGACGAATCCGACGAATCAGATCAGACGGCAACATTTGCCAAGAAAATGATCTCTGTAACAATTCGTCGAGTCTTCACGGGACAATCCGACGAATTCCGACGAATTCCGACGAACGGAAACAATTGCCTAGTCAAGGCTCTGTGATAATTCGTCGAGATTCCACGGAATGACCCGACGAATCCCGACGAATTCCGACGAATCCAGACAGACGACAACACTTTGTCGAGTGAAGAATCTCTGTCACAGTTCGTCGAGTTTCCACGGAATGACCCGACGAATCCCGACGAATCCGACGAATCCAATCCGTGTAAACCCGACGAGTTCCGACGAATCATATCCGACGAATCCTATCCGTGTAAACCCGACGAATTCCGACGAATCATATCCGACGAATTCATACAGCAACATTTGCTGGACTTCCCCATTCTATATGGTGATTGGTAACCTTTACCAACACAGTCAATCTTCCAACTTCTCCACATGCTCTTATGTGCGACCCTGCAGGCTCATATCGCGTTGGCAGTGAGATTACATGTTTGACCACTTCTAGATCACAATGGCAACTCCAACAAAATCAACTTCTAGACTATGGTGTCAACTTAAATAATTCAACTATATTTTGTGACAATACAAGTGCAATATCTATAGCACAAAATCCAGTTCTCCATAGTAGGACTAAACACATAGAAATTAGGCACCACTTCCTTAGGGATAATGTGGATAAAAATAAAATTTGCCTACAATTTATTCCTACTGATTTACAAAGAGCTGACATTTTCACCAAGCCCTTGGATGAAAAGAAGCATATCTTCTTTATAAATCAAATAGGAATGATAGATGGAGATTCAATCGGATAAAAAATTAACATTTCTATTTATCCCCAAAATTCGTCGAACGGAGGATGACGAATTTGTATCATTTGTCGAACGGTGGTCAAAGAAACCTTTTATCTTCAGAATTGATAAAGAAAAATTCACCTATCGAACGGTGGTTGACGGAAAAGATATTTTTGTCGAACGACGTCAGACGGAGACCTAAAGTCTTTTCGACTTCTGTTTTTATTAGGTTTTTGCCGAACGCCGCTCCACAAATGCGCCCCCTTCTCCGGTCTATATAATCTCTATTTTATTTCTTAATAGATCGCGCCTACAGAAATCGTTTCCCTCCAGTTCCCCTCTGCACTTGATCTTTCTCTCTTGCAGGTACAAATGGCGATTTCTCAAGACGCGCTCTACTCGATGAAGTTCGATGTCGGGTTTGACATCGACATGGAATCCTTCGCTAAATCTGACCAAGTCTTCAAGGATATTCATCAACTGTTTGAAGAGCAGCAGTTAAAGAAGTTAATGAGCATGAGGATAAAGCTGCACACAGCAGAGATTAAGCAATGGTGTTTTACGGCTAAGTATGAAGATGAAAGTCTGACAGGAACCATCTCAGGACATCAGGTCTCTCTTACCCCTACCATTCTCACTGAGGTTTTTGGTTTTGTTAATGGTGATGATGAGTTATAGCTCAGCTCTGTTGAAAATGGTGAAACATTGATTAAGATGGGTTATTCTACTGGAAACCCTAATCACCTGCTTAAGAAAAACTTATCTTTGGAAATATAAGTTTCTTTCTGATATTGTTGGCAAAGTGTTGCTAGGAAAAACAATAGGTCATGATTATATCAATAGGCAGCAATTTATGTTGATGGTGTCCTTAATGGAAAAGAAGAAAGTAAACTGGGGATCCATTCTCTTTGGATTGATTAAGAAGAAGATTTCAAAGGAAAATCTCTGTTTTGGAAGAATTATTGGAATTGTATTGCAGGAAAGGCACCAAGACCTTCTTGTCTCTCCCAAGGTGACCATTAATGCTAGCAAGAAGCTAACCTCAGCTCTATTTGCTAAATGGGACAGGATGTTTACCAAGAAGAACACAGGAGCAGCTACACAGAAGAAAACTTCTGAAGGCACAAGGACTGATCCAGTCACTCCCTCACCCCTTCTAGAAGCTCCTTCTCCTCCTCCTTTTGTTTCTTCTCCTCCTCTCCCATCTCCACCTCAGAACATTTCCCCTGCACAATCTCCACCTCCAAATTCTCCCACACTCATTGATGACATTCCATCCTCATCTACCCTTCTAACCCCTCATACTTCTCCACCTCCATCTCCCATGCATGATGACCATCATTCACCCATCCATCACTCTTGCCCTATTCATTCTGACATCCCTCAACAGCATGCCAATGTTTCAAACATCTTTGTACCCACTTCTATTCCTTCCACTTCTCAACCATCTTCATCTCATCCACCTGAAATGCTATTTCTACATTTCCAAACTGTTGCAGATCAAATTCTTGACTACATTGTTCCCAAGATAGATAAAATCCTGGATGCAACACTTGCTCCAGTCCATAACATTCTTTCTAATCTTGACTCCACATTGGATGCAAAAATTGCTCCAATTCTTCAAGCAATCTCTGAACTTTCTTCTACTATATCTTCAATTCCTTCCTCCTTTTCTGTCCCTTCTTCTAGGGACCTAGATTCAGGTCTCCCTGAAGCTAGGCAGGGGGAGATGCCTAATGAAGAAGCTCCAGAAGCTCCTATTTCAGAGGCTACAGTTTTTATTGAAGATTCAGCTCCAGTTTCAGAGGATACAATTTTTGTTGAAGAAACGTTAAAAGTTCTGATTTAGATGTTTGGTTTGGTTGAAATATCTGAATTTCCAATCATAGAAAAGACAAATAATATCTACATTCACCCTTCTTTAGATATTACTCATTTGCTGTCTAAGTTCAGTTCTATTTACTCAGTTCTGCCAAAACATAGAGATTATTCTAGAGCAATTGTTCCTTATACTGTTCCCATTGATAAAGTTTTGCTGAAAAAGATTATCAACAGTTTTGCAGTTCAAAGAGCAGATCCAATTCTTGTTTCAGTTCCAGTTCAAAGTTATGCAAGTGAATCAGTTGAAATTTCAGAGGAAATTTACAACAGGTTTGATGTCCCAACCTTTATCTTTGATGAATCACCTATTCCAGATTTTGATGAAATTTGGAGAGCAGAAGATGAAGCCTTTGAAGCTGAAGAGCAGAAGATCAAAGCTCTTAAATTGGTTAATGATTTATATGATAATCCAATTCCTTCTTCTGATTCTGATGAAGAAGACAATGGTAGTGATTCTGATGACACTTTATCAAGGAAGAGAAAGAAAAGAAAGGCCAAGTCTTTAGCTGTTCCCAAGCCTCCTAACCAAGATAGTGATATTCCCTACTACATCCTTCATAATACCACTCTTGACAAAGATACCCCTCACTGGATGAAGTTCTCCAGAAATGAAACTAAAAGGAGAAAGAAATTCAAGAAAACTGGATATTATTCTGATAAGCCAGTCAAGTTCAATCCCCCTCCACCTCCTCTTCCAGCAGCAGGCTCAGCAGCACCTTCTTCTACCTTTCAAAGTTCACTACTCAGCAATCAAGTAAACCAGCTAACACAAGTGGTTATCATAGTTCCTGGTCCTCAAGATTTTCTTCAACCCCTTCCAAGAATGTTACCACAGAATATAAGCTTACAATATCTGATGGATCCTTGCACAGGAAATTAAACATTCCTTTTGAAAAACCTTCATTGCAGGCTATTGATTCTGATGATAGGCCTTTGTCCCCAGTGAATACAGAAATTGATGAAATAGCACAAATGGCTAGATTCAAAGAGACAATTGCCTCAGCTCAGATTAAGAAAGCAAACGCTGAAGGGAAAGACCATTCTCAGTTCTCAACCATGTTAGAGTACAGAAGAAAAGAGTTTGAAAAGTACAAATCAAAGAACTTTTTCAATGCTGAAGAATTCCTGATGCAGCACCCTCAAGCAGTTGTTGTTCAAGCTAGAGCTCAGACTATTCTTGGTGCTCAAGATCTCTACATAAGCAAGAAGAAGTCTAAAGATCCAAACAGAATAATCATCTTCAAACCAGCTAAGAAGTGAAAATGGTTCAGGCTTATTTATTCTGTTCTTGTTTTAAACATTTTGGCTGTAATGAACTCAGAGCACTATTTTTAATCTATCTGCTGAAATGATTTTCATTCTGTCAGATATATCTTTTATGCTCTGTTGTTTATTTTTTTTATTATTGTATTTATTTGATTGATTGTCAAATAGTATCCTAACCCAAATAGGGGGATATTGTTGGAACAACCCTATTACTGATTTGGGCTAGGATCACTATATTTTAACTAAGGATCAAGTTGACCCCGCTGTATAGTTTAAGGGTCAAGTTTTTAGGCTGTTAGAGTTGCTAGAACTTAAGGAAAATTTAAGTTCCCTGTGTTCGACAAATGTCGAGTGGCGTTCGACGAATGTCTTGCTTCATTCGACGAATTGTTCTCAGCAGACTGAAGTATTATAGCCAGTTCCAGCGCTCGACATTCTCTGAGCAGCGTTCGACGAATTCCAGCTAGAGCTCGACAAATTCTATATTAAAGCTCAGTTCGACAAATACAAGTCCAGATTATTTATATCAGTTATTTGTCAATACTCTGAACACAGATCGACGACTCCAACGGATATATTCAATACTTTTGGACGTATTCAAGGCAGGCAAGTAAGGGTATTATATTATTCAAATATATTCCTTATTTCCTTTGTTCCAAGACAAAGATAGTCGTTGACATTTAATGCTAAGGAGTTTTTCACGGCTAAGGAATTAAAGGACCTGACAAAAGTCATTTTGTCTTTGTTGTTATTCCAAGAAAGATTTAAAGACAGATTATTCTATTCCAAAAATAGAATATATCAATGACAGACATTCTTGTCTTATCTCACTCGACAGAATTCAAATTAGCATTCTTTTCAGAATACAAAAAGATAACAACAAGGATAGAAAAAGAAAGAAGAAGAACATTCAGTCTACTATTCTCAATCTTCTTCTTCTTCCTCAAGCAGCACTCATCTTCTTTCTGAGAACATCATCTTCAAGATCCATCTCTCAGATATTTTGCTGCAATTTCAAGTCTTCTACAAGAGCAACAAGGAATCTGAAGAACTTGTTCTTCCAGATCTATCTGCTACAGAAGATTTGAGTCTTCAAGAGAAAGCTTCTCCAACATCTGTCAAATACTTCAATCAGACAGGGGGAGCTTTACAACAAAGTCCACTAGAGTCTTCTCTCAGCATCATGAAAGAGAAGAACACTATAACCCTTTTCTCACCTCTCTTGTACAGGGTTAATACTCCCTTCAAAAGTGTAGTTCCTTGGTGGCAAGACACCTGATCAAAAAATTCTGTTGGTTTTGAGCACCTGATCAAAAGCTCTCTAGTGTGTGGACACCTGATCAAAATCACCTTGGTGTTAGGGCACCTGATCAACCCTCCTAGTGGACTCCTACCAAAGTGTGGTAGAAGAGTGGACTACCCAGATTTATTGGGGAACCACTATAAATTCCTTGTGTCTTCTGGTTGTGTTTATTTCTTTGTGCTGTGCTGTGTGCCTTTTATTTATTCAGTTATTATGTTTATATATTTCTCACTCTGCTTACACATATATATATATATATATATAACACTATTTTAATTACACTATAAAACTAAGGGAAAATTTTTATTACTCACTCCCCCCCTCTAGAGTAACTTAAGATCTAACCTCCACTTTCAGAATTCAAATCCGCTCTTACAAGAACTCGAAGGTGCGTCGATAAGAGAGAAAATGAAGTCGACGCAGCGTCGAATACAGTCTGAAAAAGGAAACCTTTTCAGTTGTCCTTTTAGAACTTTCTATGAAGACCCACAACACAAAAGATCGTTCTACAATGACTTGTTTATTGCCTAGAATAGAGAAGAGCATTAAAGAAGACAGGAAAAGATTTCTTGGAAAGTATTCAAACAGTTGGCAGACGGGTCGTGAACAAAATAAGAAAGAAAGATTAATTGTCCAAGACTATTCCTTTTCAAGACAACCCAAAAGAGGAAACAAATTTAAGATTAATCATGGACAATATATAGGATGAGAAGAGAGGAAAACAAAGAGCATTCATCATAATCGGCTACATCTGGTCGATTAGGGTTTCCACTTCTTCTTCTTCCTCCTGGAACCCTAACAAGACAAATAGAGAAAACAAGTGCTCTCTCTCTGAACAGAAAACAGAGCTGCTTCTTCATCAACATCATATAGCAGCCAGATAGCAAGCAAAAGAAGGACAAAAGGATCTGAAGAATATAACCCTTGCAAATCATCACAATCATAAGCAAAGGTTCATCATTAGCAGATCAATTAAAGCGAAAATAGAAGCTAAAAGCTTCTACAGAATTCTTCTTCTCTATCATCTTTCTTCTTTCAACTTCCCCAACTGTACAGAGTTTTATGAATCCCTCTTCCAAAGG
Source organism: Dactylorhiza incarnata (assembly GCA_033032865.1). Taxonomy (NCBI): domain Eukaryota; kingdom Viridiplantae; phylum Streptophyta; class Magnoliopsida; order Asparagales; family Orchidaceae; genus Dactylorhiza; species Dactylorhiza incarnata. Next base: position 7,128,207 of record JAWHQI010000009.1, on the reverse strand, counting down.
ATTCAGTGGTTCAAGATCTCCTTATCAAAAGATCTGAGTGGTTCAAGATCTCCTTATCAAAAGACCTGAGTGGTTCAAGATCTCCTTATCAAAAGATCTGAGTGGTTCAAGATCTCCTTATCAAAAGATCTTTCGTTCTAAGAGTCTCCTTATCAAAAGACTCAGGCACAGGTTGTGCATTCCTACCATGTGGTAGAAGAGAGGACTACCCACATTTTGGGGAACCTCTATAAAATCTTGAGTCTTCTGTGTGTGTTAAATTTTTGAGCTGTCTGATTTAGCTTATAGCTTTTCTGCTTTACTTTATCAACATTAGATTTATTCTGTGTTTGGTATTGTTGAAGCATAACACTTAGTGTTTTTATTGTGTGTGCACAAATGGGATAGAAATATTTTTAAATCCCTATTCACCCCCCTCTAGAGTATACTCAGAGGCACATTGTGTACTTTCAGGAGACTTATTAAAGCAATAAAGTCATAACTGAGAAAAACTGAACAAAACATAAAACACAGTAAAGAAACATATCAGAAAGTAAATAAACCCCATAAAAAGCTAAATTATAAGAATCAAGATAACTGCTAATGCCTGGCGCAAGCTCTAACGCCAGTGTTAGACTTTAGTTGTCCAAAATTTAACTATTATTTTTACATAAAAGGAAAACTCCCTAAAATTCTCTACTCTCACTGACATAATCTGTCCCTTTAGTACTGGAACTTCCTCGATCCCTTGACCCTCGAGTATGGAGAGTCGAGTGGCGGGGTGGATCCTTCATAGGAACATCCCACTCTCTCTCCTCTGTCAGTGTCATCTCCAACTTCAGGGCCTTGATCATATACCGCATCATCCTCTCCATCTGTGACATACAACGTGTCACGTTCTCCCTGAAATCTTCAAACGACTCCTGATGCTCCCGACTCATCTCACGGAGTGAGACTCCTCGTCGAAGGGGTGTTCAAGAAGATGATGGTACATATCGTGGCCAAGGAACTTGAATGGTAGAAGTTGAATAAAGCTCCTAGACAAGATCGTTAATATAATTTCGTCAAATTATGTATTGATACTTCTCCATCACCACCCATTGAATGAGTCCACTCAAAGGAAGAGTGTTAAGATGATATCTTCTTGGATCCTTTAACTTAAATGTATACTGAATCTGTGAAAGTAGAAGATCTACCACGTCAAATCCCTCTTCCTGTAAAATATGATAGGTAACAATACTAAGATGAGAAGTAATCTTCTTAGTATATCCGGACTTTAACATTATGGTGTGACGCAAAATATCCTGAATTATGAATGCTCTTCCCTGAGTGAAGAAACATCAGTAATCTGCTCCTTACTATCTTTTCCATGCAAAACCAAATTCACATGTGACCAGTCTTGCTCTGCCCAATACTTTTCCACCACATCAAGACGGTTCTCACTTTCCACTAACCCAAACTCACTCCTCAAATCTTCATGAGTGATTTGGACAACTTCATATTGCATCATCGACATAACTACTCCATTGAGTTCTGTCTCCGATGGATCAAACAGATTGTTATAGAACTCACAGACAAAGTCTGTCGAAAAACACTCATCAGAAATCACGGATAAAACTCCTGATGCAGCCAGGAGATTTTGTATATATGCATGCTAGGGGAGGTCTATCCACAACACCATCCCTACGCCAATTGATGCCTTCTCTATCCCCACATAAGACTGATAAGACTCTTGTGGTGTATGGGAAGAAGTTTTTCTGGCACGGACCCCGTGTGAACTGGAAGCAGCCATTACCTGCACATTTAGACACGACAGAAACTCAACACAAATATTATTATATCACCGCCCAGCATTAACGATAGGCGCATGCTGTTAGATTTTCTATCATCTCTATTATACAATGCTAATCTTCACTCACTCCTAGAAATTAACAAATTTCATAAAATGTGAAGAATAAAGAGAAATCATCAATAGAACTCAAAACACATAAAAATTCAAAGCAAAATATCATCTTTGGTAATAATCTCAAAAATCCAACTCTATAACTCAAAAACCAAAAACCCTAAATATCAAAATCCTAGATCCACCATCTACATTATAAAACACTTCAATACTTCAAAGGATTACTAATTAGGGGTAGAGAAAGGATTTAACAAAATTATAATAAGAAAAACAAGGAGTATACATAGATTTGAGAAGGTGTTGTCGGCGAAACTAGAAGAGAAATGGCTTGAAATGAAGGGAATGAGGGAAGAACTCGGGATTTGGGGTATTTACATAAAGCAGAGTCAACGCCAGCGTTGAGTATAACGCCAGGCGTTAGCACCTCTTTTCTTATTTTTGAATATTGGTTTTGCCAATTCACTAGTATACCTCTTTATATATATGTCTGCATATTATTCACACTTCTGTCTCTAGAAAAATCAAAACCAAATATAAAATAAAACCATTTTAAAACTACCAAAAACATGCTTAAATTCTCTGAAATTTCTACACTAAGAAGGTTTATATACATAAACTCTAATCCGAAGAATTTTTTTTTAAAACCTAAGAAAATAGTGTTTTGTTTGGGCGTTAAGAAGTTAACGCCAGGCGTTAGCTTCTTTGGCCAAATTTTCATTCTATTTTTGTTTCTAAAAATTTCTGGTATTTTTCTCATTCATTTTCTCTGTTTATTTTCTCAGATCTGAATATTTTCTTATTTGTCTTATTTCATAAATTCAAAAAAAAATTAAATAATCCAAAAATGTTGAAAAACATGTTTTTGTTTGTTATCAATATTTACAAAAATATGTTTTGATTAAAAAAACTTCTCTTGAGCAAAACATCTTAGTATTTTCATTACAAATGGTCAAAATTGATATGACATACACTTAAAGATTTTTCTTCAATGTATAATTTTCATTTTAAGTTTCCAAAACATTGTTTTATCTTGTCATGTCTTGACCTTAATCTTATTATGTGCAATGAAATGGTCTATAGAAAATTGTGTAAGATTGCCTAGCATGCCTCTAAGTATGAGTAATATTTTATGTTAATCAATGATTCATTCACTCACTATTTTGGTAATCTACATGTGCTCATAATCTTAGTCTTGCATGATTGTGTAGTGTAATAGCTTTAACTTATTAAGTTGTGTCTATATTACCTACACCATATTTCAAAATATTTCTTGCACATATTGAAGTGTTATTTCAATATTGTTATTGTTTGCAAAAACTAGTGAATTCAGAGACCTTTGTCCCAAAATTTAAAATTTGAAATAAAATGACAAATATAACTCCACCAAGCACTACTCACCCTCCTGATAAGTCTTAATGAGAATTGTGAGGTTGAGCACCTTGGAAAGAATTGTAAAGTGTCTTGTGCAAACACATTTTCTTTATCACTTCTATTTTTACACTGGATCACTTAAAATAGAAATTTATAAAAAATACTTATGTGATCCACCAAGCAATACTTCGCTCCCTGATAAGTCTTAATGAGCATTGTGTGGACGAAGCATCTTGGTAGTTGTAATCTTCTTATGTGCTTTGAAATTTTCTTTTAGAATTGATGTGTGAAAGTAATTATAAGATTACAATCTTAATACTGTTTTACTATTTCATTACATATGTCATGTGTTTTGATTATTTCGCTTGTATACTCTTATCAAAATACTTTTATGCACACATCATTGTTTTTCATAAAGCTTCTACTCAAGAGAATTAGATCCTAATGCATATTTACATGATTCTCTAAAACTTAAGTAAAAGCACTAGATTGTAATGCATGATTTCTACAATGTTTATTTTACTTAAAATATGAATTAGTAACATTGTAGCTCTTATCTTTTTGAATATGTCAAATCATGATTGCCTATTAGTTATGGAAAATTTTCAAAGTTAATGCTCAAATGTGAAGAGTCTACACATATTGTTGGAAGAGTCAAAGCAAAACAAAAATATTCTTTACAAAAATATTAATCTTAGTAACTTTGATTTGCTTTTCTGCATTATTGATTTGATAATGTACTTTTATCATGCTTCATCATGCTTATTTTTGAGGTCTCTCCTTCACTTGTATCTTTCAAACTCTTACGTTCACTATTTTTCTAACAAGTTGAAGAATAACTAGATAAAGTACATGTAATGTTATTACTCATGCTTATCATATCACATTTTTATCTGATGTGCTACTCTCTCTCTCTTAGCTCGATCATGACCTACTTTATGCTTAAATCAAAACTCTTATCTTCTCTTAGTGTGTCCCAACTTTTCTCTTCTTTATTCTAATTTTGTTTTCACTCTACCCACTTTTGCTAATAACAAAAGGGGGAGAATAAAACGATAAATCTTAATGATTAAAGGAGTAGGATTCACTAGTTTAAGGGGGAGCATGAATCTAGTTTATGGGAGCATTCACTAAGGGGGAGCACTTAAATAGAGGGAGCATAATTTAACAAACTATAATTATAACTCTTATCTCTATGTTGCTTAGTGTCATATATCTTTCTAAGAATACATCACTTACATATGATTCTGATTTATCACTATTAGATTTGTTATTATCAAAAGGGGGAGATTGTTGGAACACGGTTTTTCGCATCCCTTTGATTTGAGAATAACAAATCTTGTATTTGATCTTGTTTGCCATTGTGTTTTTAGCATGCATGTTTGAACAAAATTAACACTAGGATGCTACATTGTTGGTATGGACTTGCTCACAACTTGAAAAAATGAATGTGGTCTAACGCCTGGCGTTAGGACTTAACGCAGACGTTTACTTTTGTTCCCACCAAGACGAAGATGGCATGGAGGGAAGTTGCAGTGATTGCAAGAGCATTTTGGGAATGATTTGACTTTGTTGGATCTTGTGGCGCACTTAGAGGGGGGGTGAATAAGGGCAATTTAAACCTTTGATAATTTTTGTAAAAAATGAGACAATATATGAATATGGAGACAAATAATTGATGTTAAAAACAAGATTTTATTTCATCAAAGATAATGAGTAGAAATGATTCCAATAAAGCTTGGAATCAAAGGCTTACAATCAATAAAATCTCTTGTCTCTTTTCACCAGTCCTTCTCCTAAGGACCGGTTGGCTATAGCCTATATCTCCCAGATATAGACACTAGCCTCCCCCTAAATCAAATCTTGATCTAGACGAAGCACACACGGCGGCGATTTTCTCCCAAGCCACACAAGGACTTGACACCGCACACAAGATGATGATTTACCCTAGACCACACAAGGATCTAACACCACACACAAGGTGATGATTTCCCCTAAGCCTCACACAGACTTAGACGTCGCACGCAAGACGACGATTTCTACAACGATTACAAGATGAATGTAAATATAAATGAAATACAAAATAAAAACCCCCTTTAAAATTTCTGGACCGAAGCAGCGAAGAATCCTTGAGAAAGTCTCCTTGGAACGCGTGTACGATCTTCGGCTTCGCTCTCTCTTTTCTTCTTCAAGGATGGGGATTTTTGTTCTCTGGAGCTCTCTGGACGATAACACTCAGGAAGAAGGCTTGAAGGTCTGAAGGCATAAAATCCACAAAGTTCTGAACCCTTTTAATAAAAAAGAGCTGTCGCCGTCTGTTAGCTAGGTATCGCCAGAATCCGATATCTCCAGAGGCTGCCACGTGTCCCACTGATTCGAAGTTTCTGCGCGAAGTGGAGGTCGTGGTTGAGACGTGGGCTGTCGGATATCCGATATCACTATCGGAAATCAGTTAGCTTGCGTAACTGCTGCACATCGTAGAGTTGCGGGAAGATCATGCACTGTCGGATATCCGTTACTGCTGTCGGAAATCCGATAGCTCTTAACCGTCGAGTAGAGATCGGAAAATGGATGAAATCGTGCGCTGTCGGAAATCCGATACTGCTATCGAAAATCCGACATCTCCAGTTTCTGGAAAATCATTATTTTGCTCCAATTGAAAACATATTATTCTTGCACCTGTTATCTGCACACCATTAATCAAAAATAGGATCAAATACATTCGGGATTTGTTATTCTCAAACCGAACGAGTGCGAAACGCATGCTCCAACAATCTCCCCCTTTTGATAATAACAAATCCTTATAAAAAGAAATCGATTAAATCCTATAGAGATATTGAAAAGTATATCATGTGTGTACAAGTGTGAACTTTTGATCTCCATGATCTCCCCCTTAATATGATCTCCCCCTTAATATTAGCTCCTTCTAAAAATATTCTCCCCCGACATATAAACTCCCCCTATATGTATGCTCCGTGTATTAATTAAGTATTGTAAGTGATGTAAGTGATTTCATATTATCTTCTCCCCCTTTGATATTATCAAAAGCAATGAACAGAGATGAGGAAGGAGTATAGTAGAGATATGGAAGAAAAATAAGAAAGAGTATAGTGAAAGGTGGAGTGCACTAGCGGAAGCCTTATAAGTTATATGATATGAGATAGGAAACCGTAGAGATTAGGCTAAGCATTCTAGTAATGTGTTATAATGTATAGAAGCAAATATACTTAACCATTAGGAGATTCAATTTCAATTATCAGAGAAATACACATGAGAATGTAGAATATTGAATTATTTCGGTCCAATTCTCATAAGAAGAAATTTTATAAATAACAATGAAGTGTAGTAGTGATACTTTGAGAAAGAATACATATGAATATATTTATAATATACATAATCATGGAATTGTTAAACATAACATAAATATACATAAAGCCAAACTTATGAACTTATAGAAACTTTGCAAGTATATAAAAGGACCATTTTGATTTTTGCATAACAAGACACTTTACAATTCTTTCCAAGGTGCTTAACCTCACAATGCTCATTAAAACTTATCAGGAGGCTAAGTAGTGCTTGGTGGAGGATCCTTTTCAAATTTTTTTTATTTCTTGCAAAATTTTTTGGCAAAATGTATGTTTTGCATTTGAATTTGCCTCCCCCTTTTTTTTTGAATATTCATATATGTAAAGGATCTCCGAATTCACTTGCATGCAAAAAATGGTATAATTTGAATAAGTGCAAAGTAGCAAAGTTGAAAGTAGCATTTATGAAATGTATTTTGTTATGTTCGAGCAATCATGATGTATGTATAAAATAAATTTTATTAATATGTAATGGCAAAGTAAGTGTTTGTGATTGCTCATTGTCATAGATAAAAGATTTCTTATACTTAGAGGCATGTGAAAACAATTCGTAATTCCTATATGAATGTGTCATTACAATGATAACTTAAGATTGAACATCATAATTAAGTGTTAAGCTATTTGTACGAAAGATAACACATGAAAAATCATTTATGCAATATTATAAAATTCTCATATGAACATTTAGAGAAACAGGGAATGAAAATAGCTAGAGAAGTGAGGTCAATTTTTGGGAGCTGTCGAATTTCCGACAGCTAGATGTCGCAATCCGACACCTCTAAAAAGATAAAAAGACGCATTTTGTCATTCCACCGACACCTCACTTCAGTTTTAGGAAATTTTCCGAGATCCAGAGCTCCAGGTCGCCGAAAAACTTCAGATCTAAGGTGAGAAATTTGGATTTTTTTAGTTTTGTTTAGAATTTCTCAAATAGTTTTGTGATTTTGATATTCCTCTTGGATTTCATTGAGTTTTGTGAAGGAAAAAAAATGTAGATCTAGACATTTTAGATCTTGGTTTTCATGGAGTTTTTTGTGGAGAAAAAATGTAGATCTTGATTTTGATATTCCTCTTTGTGTTCATTGAGTTTTTGTGAAGAATCGTTGTAAGGGATCTAGTCATTTTTAGATCTTGATGTTCAAAAAAGGGGTTTAGATCTTGTGATGGTGATATAAAAAAAATTAGAACTTTCAATTTTGTTTTTATAGGAAGAAGATGATGAATAGTGTTTTCATGAAAGTTTTGATTTGTCAAAATTATATAGATGATGGATCTTGTGATTTCTGTTTGTGAAGGAAAAATATGTGAATTTGTGATAGTAAGAATTTTTTCTTTTTTGAAATGATTTTTCTGAAGCATAATTTATAGCTATCGGATATCCGACAGAGGGGTATCGGATATCCGACAGGTCCATTTTTTTTGTTTTAATTTTTCTTATCTCTCATGCAGATATGTCATCCAGTTGGAGATCGCGAAGGAGTGAGTCAGGAGACGCTCACTCGTCTTATCAAAGTTATCCGGGCATAGAGAAAGCCCAAATCGAAATTTCAAAAGTTGTGGAATTTGATCTCCCCCGACATGAGCGTGTCTATTATATGCTTGCTGAGGCAGGTATACTTTCGGTCATTATCCAATATATCTTCTCCTCCTATTTAGTACGAGAATTTTATAATCATCTTGAGGACCCTTCATATACGGATTTGAATGGAGGAGTTAGATCCAAAATTCAAGGCCAATATGTGGAGATCACTCCCATTGATTTAAGAAGTGAATTTGGAATAATGGAAAGTGAGAATGTTTTGGACATAGTGGAGAATTATAGACTAGAGAGAGATTGGACCCTAATGAACATGTCTTTGCATGGAAATTCTACAAAGAACCTTATAACCACTATGACGACATTGACAGATGATGCTTGTCTTGTTCAAGATATACTAAGGCACACGATTATGTTGAAGTCCGGTGATACCCATAGTATTACGGCTCAACTTAGTCTTGTGACTTATTATATAGTGGAGAACGAATTATTTGATGTGGCCGATCTTCTTTTGTCTATGATTCGTTATACATTCCGCCTCAAAAGTCCTGAGTGGAAAAAGGCACACACCCTCCCGTTGGGTGCGATTATCCAGCATATTCTATTCAAGAAATATACATGGATAGATCAAAGCTTTTATGTTAGAGATTGTGTCCCGGATATATATCAAACGACGGGTATAAAGAGTAAGAAAAATCAACGGATGCCACCTACTACGGAAATGAGAGAGCCTCCTATTGCACACGGAGGGTCTATGCGGGAGGCACTCGACTCATTCCAAACAAAATTGGATAGACACATTGAAGATTTTCAAGAGCACAGAAGGTCTTTTGAAGAACACAAAGTAGAGGTGAAGAAGGATCGGACGCGAATGCAGAAGCTTATGAAGTTCCTTGTGAAGGGACTTAAATTAAAGCTTACGCCTGCTGAGGCTGCGGAATGGGAAGTGCCGACGGAGGAGGAGCCTCGTCGCCAATCGGTTAGTCAGCCTCGACAGAAAAAGACAGTGATAAGGAGATCAGATTATGATATTCCAGAAAGCAGTGGAGCAGGCAGTAGAAATGAGGAGGATTCGGAGTAAAAAAGACTTCTGGGAGCTATCGCCATCTGACATCCTACTGTCGCCATCCGACAGCTGCCCAGCCTAGATCTCTCTCTAATTTTTTGAATTTCTTTTATGAGACATTTTAAGTACCCTTTTATTATAGTGCTGTAATAATTTTTAATATTTGGACATGTTATATGTTGGTGAGTGTCTATGTTAAGATTTAGTTTTTTTTTTAATATAAGGCTATTGTGATGTTTTTAATTTTATAGATAATAAGTAGTGATATAATCAGTGTGAAATATCTAGGATTCCCAATTCTAGCCTAAGCATAGAAAAACGGGAATCCGGTAACGGTTTAGTGAATATATCCGCTAGTTGTGAATCTGTTCTTATGAAGTTGATTTTTACATTACCCTTCTTAATATGATCCCTTATAAAATGATGTCGGACATCTATATGCTTAGATCTAGAGTGTAATACGGGATTATTAGTTAAGTCTATAGCACTTTTATTATCACACTTTAATTCTACACTACTTTGTTGAATGCCAAAGTCTTCTAATATTTGTGACATCCAAAGAGCTTGGGCACAACAACTACCTTGTGCAATATATTCAGCCTCGGTAGTAGAGAGGGCAACAGAATTTTGTTTCCTACTCGACCAAGAAATAAGTGAAGGGCCGATAAAATGACAAGTGCCACTAGTGCTTTTTCTATCTAAAGAACATCCCGCATAATCTGAATCCGAAAAACCATATAAAATAAAAGAATCATTATGAGGATACCATAATCCTAATTTAGATGTTCCTATAAGATATCGAAAGATGCGTTTCACCTCTTTTAAATGTGACTCTGTAGGATTAGCCTGAAATCTAGCACATAAATAGACGGCAAACATAATGTCAGGTCTAGATGCCGTTAAATATAATAAAGATCCTATCATGCTTCTATAAAGGGTTTGGTCAATTGAAACTCCACTTTCATCTTTTCCTAATTTTAGTGAAGTACTCATAGGAGTGTTTGCATGCTTAAGATTTTCAAATCTAAATCTTTTTAACATATCATGAATCTATTTGGATTGACATATAAAAATACCATCCTCTTTTTGTGCAATTTGAAAACCTAGAAAATATGAAAGTTCTCCTACCATGCTCATTTCAAATTCATTTTTCATAATTTGAACTATTTCATTACACAACTCTTCATTAGTGGCTCCAAAAATAATATCATCAACATAAATTTGCAAAATAACTAAATCATGATCAATTTGCTTAATGAAGAGTGTAGAATCGGCACTTACAATTTTATAATCGTGCTTTAACAAATATTGAGTTAATCGATCACACCAAGCACGAGGCACTTGTTTTAATCTATAAAACGCTTTATCTAATTTATAAACATAATTTGGATATTTTTCATTTATAAAGACAGGGGGTTGTTCTACATAAACCTCTTCTTTTATATACCAGTTTAAAAATGCGGTTTTGACATCCATTTGATATAATTTAAATCTTTTAAAACAAGCAAATGTAAGAAATATCCTAACCGCTTCTAATCTTGCTACGGGTGCAAAAGTTTCATCAAAATCTATCCCTTCAATTTGTGCATAACCTTTTGCAACTAATCTGGCTTTATTTCTAACAATTCTAGATTCATTATCCAATTTATTTTTAAAAATCCACTTGACTCCAACTACAGGACAAATTTTGGGTCGTTCTACAAGATTCCAAACCTTATTACGTTCAAATTGATTAAGTTCTTCATTCATAGTTAAAAACCAAAATTCATCATTTAAAGCGGTGGAAACATCTTTTGGTTCTATTTCAGAGACAAAGCAAAGGTTTGAAAATAAAACATGTAACGATGAACGAGTACTAACCCCTTTTTTGCGGATCTCTAATGATAAGCTCCTTTGGATGATCCTTTGAAAATCTCAATTCACTTGGAGGCACATATTCTTCTCTTTCTTCTCCTTCTCTATCTTCTTCTCTTTCTCCTTCTCTCTCTTCTTCTTTTTCTTCTTCATTTTCTCCAAGTTCTGCATCATCATTCTGCACCGAAGGAAAGGGTTCATCTTCTTTTCCTGTAATTTTCTTTTCTACACATGAAACAAACTCATCAAACCTAACATGAATAGATTCTTCAACTATTTTTGTTCTTTTATTAAAAATCCTATAAGCTTTACTAGTTGAAGAATAGCCAATAAAAATACCTTCATCACATTTTTCATCAAATTTTCCTAAGGAATCTTTAGAATTCAAAATAAAACATTTACAACCAAAAACTTTGAAATAAGAAACATTTGGTTTTTTACTAAAAATTAATTCATAAGGAGTTAATTTTAAAATTGGGCGAAGCATTACTCTATTAATTACATAACATGCCGTAATAACCGCTTCAGCCCAAAAAGATTTTGGTAATTTAAACTCAGATAGCATCGTACGGGCTAACTCTTGAAAAGTTCTATTTTTCCTCTCCACTACACCATTTTGTTGTAGTGTGTGTGGAGCGGAAAATTCGTGTTTAATTCCTAACTCCGTACAAAAAGAAATAAACTTTTCATTTTCAAATTCTCCTCCATAATCCGATCGTATGCGTTTAATTTTTAACTCAAATTCATTTTGAATACGCAAACATAATTTTGAAAATTCTGAAAATGCATCAGATTTGGAGGTTAGAAATAAAGTCCAACAAAAACGAGAATAATCATCAATCAATACAAATGTATATTTTCTACCTCCTAAGCTAGAAATTCCAATTGGCCCAAATAAATCCATATGTATTAATTGAAGTGGCCTAGTGGTAAAAATAATATTTTTACTTTTGAAAGATGATTTTGAAAACTTTCCTTTTTGGCAAGGCACACATAATGAAGAAGATAAATTTCCATTTAACAATGGTAAGCCTTTAATTAATTTATCTTTTGAAAGTTTTGTAATTAACTTGGCACTAGTATGTCCAAGTCGCCTATGCCATAATTCTAATTCATCATTTTTTTATAAAAAACATTTTAAAGTAGAATTTGAAAAATCAAGAAATTTAATCATATATACATTATGACATCTAGGTGCGGTAAAAACAATTTCATTTGTTTTAGAATTAATAATTTTGCAAAAATTTGTAGAAGATTCAAATAAAACATCTAAACCCTTATCACATAATTGACTAATAGAAATCAAATTATGCTTTAATCCTTCTACAAATAAAACATTTGAAATTGAAAAATTTTTGTTACCCACAACTCCGATGCCGATGATTTTTCCTTTTCCATTATCTCCTAATGTAACAACTCCTCCTTTCTTCATCTCCAGGCTAAGGAACTTCTCTTTATTGCCCGTCATGTGCTTTGAACAACCCGAGTCCAAGTACCACACGTCTTCTTTGTCCTTAGCCTGCCAACACACCTAGAAAGAGGAGGTGAGTAAAGATCTGGTTACCCAAGTGGTTTCACCCATAGTATAGGTAGAAGCCTTAGGCACCCAGATTTGTTTAATTTTACTTTTTCCTTTCCTCCAGCAAGAGTCCGTAGTGTGACCAAATCTATTGCATTTGGCACATGTAATGTATTGAGAAGAGTATAACTTTTCTGGACTTTTACTGGATGAGGATGCAGTATTAGACAATTTAATAACTTCAAAATTTTTAAAAACAGAATTTCTGGACTTTTCGCTGTCGCCGACGACAGTGGCTGTCGCTAGGCGATAGCTTCCTGACGTGTATCCGAGTCCAAACCTTCCAGATCCATGGCATTGGTATTCTAAGATCATATCCAGTGATCTTCGGCCCATTCCAAATTTTTTCATGGCTAGCGTTAAGTCATGAATCTGGTTTCTCATTTCTGTATTCTCAGATACTAGATTTACACATCTACGTTCAAAAGATTTCTTTCCCTCATGGACTTTGGAAATTGAAGATTTTAGATTTCTCTCTAAAATCTCATTCTTGTTAGTAAGAATTTTTATTGTAGAATGAGATTTGGAAAGAGATTCTTCAAGTTCTTTAATTCTTCCCAAAAAGTGATCACACTCTTGGCAACAAATTTTTTCTTTTCCAACAGTCTTAATTTCATTTAACAATTTTTTGTTTTCTTTAAGAAAAATTTCATTTTCAGATTTTAGAAGATCATTATCTTTTAAACTCTTTTCAAAAAATTTGCAAGTCTTTAAAAATTCGGAAAATAATTCATCGTAGGTTGGAGGAGTTACCTCAGTGTCACTTTGGACACTACATTCGTCATCAGATATGACACTCTTTCCCATTAAGCACATGTTGGCCTCCTCTTCTTTACTTGAGCTTGAACTGCTTGCATCCTCAGAAGTAGTGTCATCCCATGTTTCCGCCTTCAGCACCTTCTTCGTCCCTTTGTGCTTCTTTTCTGTAAGTTCTTTTAAGTACTTTGGACACTTGCTTCGGATGTGTCCTAACTTCTTGCAGTGATAGCACTCCGGTGGCGGTCTCTCTTCCTCCTCATCGTCTTCCTTTCCTTTTTTCTTCCTAAACGTCTCCTTCTTAAAATACTTCTTAAATGAATTCCTCCTCTCTGGATTTTTCATAAATTTCCTAAACTTTCTAACAAATAAACTTTCCTCATCTTCTTCTTCCTCCTCAGAATCACTACTTTCCTCCTTCTTAGATCTTAGAGTCAGTCCCTTCTTCTTTGGCTCCATATACTCTTGTTGTTGAATTTTCAATTCAACTTCATGAGTTTTCAAGTTCCCAATCAGGCTTTCAATATTAAGAGCTTTAAGATCATGAGATTCAGAAATAGCCGTCATTTGGGATTGAATTTAGGGGGGAGAGATCTAAGAAGTTTTCTTAGCAAATCACCATTTGAGAAATTTTTTCCTAAAACTTTTGAGTCATTTACTATCTTAGTGAATCTTGTGTACATGGTATCCACATCCTCATCTACCTCCATCCTGAACTTTTCGAATTCTGACTCCAATTGGAAAAGCTTTGAGTCCTTCACCTGCGAGGTACCTTCATGAGTAATTTCCAATAAATTCCAAATTTCATATGCAGTTTGACATGCGCAGGTTCTATTAAATTCAGTTTTATCAAGAGCACAAAATAATGCGTTCATTGCTTTTGCATTATTTTTGCATTTTAATTTGTCCTGGTCATCCCATTTATCTTTGGGTTTCTCCATGACAATATCACCAATTGTAAAAGTAGGATGAGTATAATTTGTTTCAACCATATTCCATACTTCAATATCTAATGATATTAAAAAACAACTCATCCTAGTTTTTCAATAATTATAATCGGAACCCGTAAATAATGGTGGTCTAGTTATTCCTTGCCCCTCGAAAAATGCATGAACATGGTGCGCCATAATTCCAGGTGGTTAAACCTTATAAGGAATTAACCTCGCTCTGATACCACTTGTTGGATCTTGTGGCGCACTTAGAGGGGGGTGAATAAGGGCAATTTAAATGTTTGATATTTTTTGTAAAAAATGAGACAATATATGAATATGGAGACAAATAATTGAATTTAAAAACAAGATTTTATTTCATCAAAGATAATGAGTAGAAATGATTCAGATAAAGCTTGGAATCAAAGGCTTACAATCAATAAAATCTCTTGTCTCTTTTCACCGGTCCTTCTCCTAAGGACCGGTTGGCTATAGCCTATATCTCCCAGATATTGACACTAGCCTCCCCCTAAATCAAATCTTGATCTAGACGCAGCACACACGGCGGCGATTTTCTCCCAAGCCACACAAGGACTTGACACCGCACACAAGATGATGATTTACCCTAGACCACACAAGGATCTAACACCACACACAAGGTGATGATTTCCCCTAAGCCTCACACAGGCTTAGACGTCGCACGCAAGATGACGATTTCTACAACGATTACAAGATGAATGTAAATATAAATGAAATACAAAATAAAAACCCCCTTTAAAATTTCTGGACCGAAGCAGCGAAGAATCCTTGAGAAAGTCTCCTTGGAACACGTGTACAATCTTCGGCTTCGCTCTCTCTTTTCTTCTTCAAGGATGGGGATTTTCGTTCTCTGGAGCTCTCTGGACGATAACACTCAGGAAGAAGGCTTGAAGGTCTAAAGGCATGAAATCCACGAAGTTCTGAACCCTTTTAATAAAAAAGAGCTGTCGCCGTCCTTTAGCTAGGTATCGCCAGAATCCGATATCTCCAGAGGCTGCCATGTGTCCCACTGATTCGAAGTTTCTGTGCGAAGTGGAGGCCGTGGTTGAGACGTGGGCTATCGGATATCCGATATCACTATCGGAAATCCATTAGCTTGCATAACTGCTGCACGTCGTAGAGTTGTGGGAAGATCGTGCACTGTCGGATATCCGTTACTGCTGTCGGAAATCCGATAGCTCTTAACCGTCGAGTAGATATCGGAAAATGGATGAAATCGTGCGCTGTCGGAAATTCGATACTGCTATCGGAAATCCGATATCTCCAGTTTCAGGAAAATCATTATTTTGCTCCAATTGAAAACATGTTATTCTTGCACCTGTTATCTGCACACCATTAATGAAAAATAGGATCAAATACATTCGGGATTTGTTATTCTCAAACTGGACGAGTGCGGAACGCATGCTCCAACAGACTTAACGCCAGGCGTTAGCCTCAACGCCAGCGTTAAGGTTGCCTAAAATGAATGTTTCTAAAGATGCAGAATCTTCGTCCTATTTTGAAGATCCATGCCATCAAATTATTTCTATATTGGGTCAACGCCTGGCATTAGCCTTAACGCTGGCGTTAGCTTCCAGTCAAATAAATAAGTGGCATTCGTTCTCCTCAAAAGAGATGCTAAGGAGCCCTATTCCAGCACTTAAGAAACTCTGAGGACCGTATTTTCCAGACCACCATCTCCCACACAAATTCAAGAGAAGAATTCGAAGGAGGATCAAATCAACGCTCACCCAACGTGAAGAACGCTCGCTTCGATTTCGACGATATTCAGCAGATCTTCGCCATCTCCAGAATTCTTCATAGGGAGTTTTTACTTATCTTTCATATTTTATTGTAACTCTTTCATTGTAATCGTATAGTGAATTCACCTCGTGTTGGCGAGTAGGTCTGGGTAGGACTTAGGGAGGAATTCACCTTGTGTTGGCGACTAGGTCTAGGGAGTAGATCTAGGGGATGCTCGAGGCCTTTTCGGGATAGAAAGGCTAGAGCGGCTTGAGGCCGTATCTGGGAATGATCGGCTAAAGCCATCCTGTTCTAAGTGAGAATAGTTAGTATAGAAAACAAAAATAGTATCCCATATTCACCTTGATTTCTAGCGTCATAGAAATCAATTTTTGTAATCAAATTTTATAAATGATAATCATGTCTTTTCATGTTAATTAAAATTGATTTCAATTCTTATTTCTAGCTCTTTACTTTTGTTTCAATTTACTTATTAGAAAATCACTAAAGTTTTTCTTAAAATCCTAAAGTTTTCTAAAACCCTTATTCACCCCCTCTAAGGGCGCCTCAAGATCCAAGAGTTCTCACTACCCAGACGAGGAGACCGCGCGAGTCCATCTGACTCGTCAGACAGTGTTAGGGAGCCCTTTCGGTAAGTTGATCCTCTCGGCCCCAGTGTCAAAGGGTTTCAGGGATCCAATCATGTCCTACTACACCAGCAAGGATAATCTAGTTCAGCATATCCAATGGTTCGAAGACACCATCTCCGTCAGGCAAGTGACAGATTCCTTCAAGTGCAAGTTGTTCAACATCGCGTTCAAGGGAAAGACGAGTCACTGGTTCCACCAGCTTCCTTCAGAGACGATATACAGCTTCAAATAATTGCGTCAGAATTTCCTGTTGCGCTTCTCCACATCCATGAAGAGGAGGAAGGGAGTTGAGGATCTCTTCCTGATCAAGAAAGGGGCTGAGGAGTCGTCGGCAAGCTACGTGGATTGCTTCCAAGAGGAGGTTCTCTTTGTCCAAAAGGTGTCCGGGCACATCTTACAGCTTGCCCTCACAATTGGGCTGCAGTAGGGGTTGTGTAACATACATATTCCTTCTAGACCCCTTGGGTTAGGGTTAGGGTTGGAGTTGTGAGTAGAGGTAATGGTATGACCCTAGGTTACCTTGAACTTAGAAAATTGCTATAAGCACCCAAAAAGTGCACAAGTCAACCTAGGCCAATTTACTTCAAATTGGACTCATCAACTCAAATTGAGCTTACCAATAGGTCCCTAACCCTAAGCGAGACCCAATGGACCCAAAAGACCAATCAATTGTTCCAATTTGACCAAAGTAAACTTTCCCCAAATTTTCGGTCAAAATCATAAATATTGGCTAAATTGGCCCAATTAGGGCATCACCATGACCCAATCAACATTGGGTGATGTCAAGGGACTCAAGACCAACACACTGGACTAGTCAACCCATCTCTTTGACCAAGTCAACCCTAAAGTCAACCATGGTCAAACCTAAGCCCAAAGAGGGGAAATGAAAGCCCAAGCATATTCCAATGGGCTAAGGCCTTGAACCAAGGCCCATTCTACAGCTTAAGGTACTAAAGACCATGACCAACCCCTGATTTCAAAATATATGTCATGCATGGGGGTATTTTAGATAAATTCCTAAGATTGGAATGTGACAAACCATGAATTCATGGGATGAAGGCCACATGGCTTCAATTCACACTCCCCATGCATTCTCCCAGCTCACAGCATGAATGCCAGCAGATTTTCTACTGAAATGATGTCAGATGGTGGAGGATTTTAGGAGAGAGAGGGCATTGGCCGACCACCCTTAATGGCAGCTCCATTAACAACCAACCTCATGCCAAATTGAGTTCACCGTCGCATTTAGAGAGCTCCAAGGATTTGAAATCGAGTTTTGAAGTGAAGCTTTCGGTGGAGAAATGAGGGATCGGCAAGGTGCTTGAAGGAGGTGGTCAAAAATGCCATACCATAGAAATAGCTGTCAACAAGCCCATTACAGGTCTGGTTTCTCCTCCCCTCCCCTTGTGCTAGATCCCTAGATCATTTAGGTTTAAATTTAAGCTTAATAGAGCTTGGATCTAGCTCTTGAAATTCAAAATTTTGTCCAATTTTTACCCGCCTCGATCCCCTCTCATGTGCACTGTTTTGTCCGAAAATCGCCTCCTCTAGACGTCCACCACCTCAACGAAGGTGGTGGTGGTGGAGGCCGGCCATGGAGGTAAGGGGGTGGCCGGGCAATTGGCTTTCAAAGCCACCCAGATGGGATTAATCCCAGCCGTCGACTAGAGTACAAAGATGACCCGATCCCGTCCCTTCTGCTTCAAGATGCGTGCAAATGCTGAATTAAATACATTATAGTTAGTTAAATGATTATGTGTTTTGTCACACCATGGACAGACCTTTTCAAACTTATTTTAATGTATCTTAGAGACTGATCCAGGCTAAGTGCTCAACATGAAAAAGGTAGCCCTTTGGATCTACTTTAATTAGGAATTGAATTCACCTCATTTTGTGTCCTACAGCTCCATGTAGTGCAGTTTTAGTATTAATTAGAAATTTAAATCACCTCATTTGGTGCCCTACAGCTCCCTGTAGGGCAGTTTTAGTGGGACTGGTCTCTAGGAGGGGACAACCCATATTATTTGAATAACTTTTAAATAGCTGATGGTTGGAGGACATGCATGCATGTACACTAGATACACCTCCTATCCAAAAATGAGATTTTTTTGGCAACATTTTTCTATAGTATTAGAAAATAATTAATAATACATGCATGTGTTGATTTTTGAGTTTTATGAACTCAAAATCCAACAAGTCTTCTCTGGAAGATCAATTAGGACAATAAAAGACCCTGGCAAAAATTTTGGACCATTTGGACTTATGCATCTGGGTATTTTCATCATGCAAACATAATCTAGTATGAGAAATATTACCTTGTAATTTAAGAGAGTATTTTGTAAATACCTCTCAAACCATTGGGTGAAAAGGGCTGAAATTTTAACCATAGGAATATTATGCCTAGTTACACCCTCTGCTCAAAAATGATAATTTTTGGGGAACATCTTCCCATAGTGTTTGCAATAATTTAATAAATCATGTATTTGTAGTATACATAGCTAGATAACACCAAGTGACCCCAAATTTGGATAGATAATAGTGTAGGTCATGAAAGAAATCGTTGTCTACCTAAATCACCTAAAGGGGGGGTGAATAGGTGATCTCTACTGCGATTGCGGAATAAAAATTAAGTACACACACAACAAGAAAAATCACAGCACAGAGACACAAGATTTATAGAGGTTCCCCAAGGTGGGTACTCCTCTCTCCCGCTTCGCCTATCTAGCACTTCGGGCTAGCGTCGGCAACTTCACCAAAACTCGGATTTATCAACAAATCCTACACTCGGAGACAACGGCTCCTACAAACTCGGAGAACAACTCCTACAACTCGGAGTAAACAACTCCTATAAAATAACTCGGAGAAAAATCTCCTATAGGAATCAAATAGAATTTGAAATAAAATACTTCTATTAAACCTCAACAGAGATTAACTTCAGATCTTGGAAAAATTGAGTCTTCTTCTTCCTTGAGAACTAAAGCTTGGATCTTCAAAGATTTGGAAGAAAGGAAACTCGGCAAACCTGATCTGAATAGGCCTTTTGATTTTCTTGAAAAGATCTTCAAAAATATGGAGCAGCAAGTAAATCAAAAACCTTCTTATCTGAGAAATCTGTAACAGCACTGAAGAACGAGTCTTGAGGGCGCAAAAGTTAGATCTCAGAAAAACTTGTTCAGCGAGCAAGGAGGAAGACGGCTGGGTTCTTCTCTTTCTATCGGGTTGAATAATAATTGTGTTTGCCCTAAAATAAAAGACTATTTATAAGAAGAACTCTAACGGCTAGGGCGACAGGCAAGGAATGATCGACACGTGTGCTGCACATGGCGGCCAACCCTAATTTTCAAAAACGAAACATAATTTTTGAAATCCGTCTGTCCGTCATTCGTCGAGACTTCACGTGAACACTCGACGAATTGACTTAGCCATTAAAAAGACTGATGAAAGGCTTGAAAACCATCTCTATTTTCATTCGTCGGAATTCATCGGGAGTTCTCGAGAACTTTCGACGAATTGACTTAGCCGCACAAATTCCTTCACAAAGCTGCCTTTTTGGCTTCTGTCGGCATTCGTCGATATTCGTTGGGAGTTCACGAGAATATACGACGAATGGACTTGGCCGCAGAACTTTCTTCTTCAAACTGGAAATTTGGCTTCTGTCAGGATTCGTCGGGAGTCATCGGGACTTCACGTGACATCTCGACGAATTGACTTAGCAAAAATTCCTTTTCTTCTGAAAACCTGCTCCACTCCTCAACCTTGAAAGCCTTCAGTTGTGAGAATATGAAGTGCACCCCAAAAGAGAGATTACACATGAACCAACACTTTGTTTTACACAATGAGAAATTACATTATCTAAAACTGTGTTTGGTGATCCATTGCAACCTGACTTTGGTGTACCTGTCACAACACATCTAAAGAGAGTTCATCAAATACATACTCAATTCAATTTAGTTCACTAGGGGACACCATCCATCACACAGAAGCTTACCTCCTTCATTCATGAATTTTCTGCTTATCTTTGAACCTTCATCAAGAATGCCACAGAATCTTTTGGCCTGGAGAAAATCTTCAGCAAACACTTCTTCTGATTCGACTTCAGGCATCCTCAAAATCCTGTTGATGCCACTAGCTTTCAAAACTATTTTACAAGACCTATTGCTGCTCTTTATCTTCTTGCCTTGACCAGAAATTTTTGCATTTCTGTAGAACTCAAGAACGTCTTGTTCGAGAATTTTAGCCGGCTCTTCCAAGACATAGCTGAGCCCGGCGACATCAAGCATCAAGATAATGTTTCATAACTCATCTGAAGCAGTTCGAAAGCTACCTCGCACCAGCTCTCCACCTGAATGCAGACCTCCAGCGGCTTTAGGCGCCATCGAGCTTGACAGAATCGGGGAAGAGAAATAGTGTTTCACGGAAGAATCGAGGGAGACGGAGAGACGGGAAGGGTTTCACGGAAGAGTGCGTAGAATCACGTGTTCTCTTTGTTTTTATATATATATAAAATAAATTTAGGCGCGTACCTGATTTCACGGATGGCTCTTCGGATCCAATAAATTGTATTTAATAATAAGGGTTCACGAGAGACGTGTCCGAGAAGAGAGATATTTTGACATGTGAAATCCCGTGAAACTTCATGAAATTTCTGGTTTATCCAGTGAAATCCGGTGTAATTTCGTGAAATTCCAATATTCTTGTCCTCATGATTCCTTGTTAAGCATTCCAAGTTCCATTTTGAAGAAATTGAACTTGGTCTCGTCCAGAGGCTTCGTAAAAATATCTGCAATTTGTTTGTCAGTATTAACATATAACAAATTAATATCCTTACTCTCAACATGTTCCCGGATGAAGTGGTAGCGAAGCTCGATGTGCTTCGTTCTGCTATGAGAGACTGGATTATTTGCTATGGCAATAGCACTTGAGGAGTCACAGAACATGGGGATTTCTGTGAGCTTTAAATTATAGTCCTCAAGCTGATTCTTTATCCACAAAAGTTGTGCACAGCAGCTGCCGGCAGAGATACTCCAATTCAGCAGTTGATATTGCAACACAATTTTGCTTCTTGCTACTCCATGACACAAGCCTTTTTCCCAAGAATTGGCAAGTTCCTGAAGTACTCTTTCTATCATCTTTGCTACCTGCAAAATCAGCATCTGAAAAACCAATTAGTTCAAAATCATTGCTTCTCGGGTACCATAAGCCGAGATTTGGTGTACCCTTAAGGTATCTCAAAATCCTCTTTGCAGCGTCATAATGAGATTCCTTACAGTTCACCTGATACCGGGCACAAACACATGTTGAAAACATTATATCGGGCCTACTGGCAGTAAGGTAAAGCAAGGACCCAATTATGCTTCTGTACTTGGTTTCATCAAAAGGTTTCCCTTTCTCATCCTTGTCCAGAGACATACTTGAGCCCATTGGAGCCCTCATAGAGGTTGCACTCTCCATTCCAAATTTAGCTCTTTGGTGAACTTCGTCTGAGAGATGAAAATTCCATCTTCAGATTGGTGCACCTGGAGTCCTAAGAAATATTTCAGCTCTCCCATGCTGCTCATTTCAAACTTACCTTGCATCAAGTTAGAAAACTTTTTGCAAAGTTTGTCATCTGTAGAACCAAATATAATATCATCGACATAGATTTGCACTAGCAAAATCTCGCTTTTTACTTCCCTAAGAAACAATGTCTTATCTATTGTTCCTCTTGTGAATTTGTTCTCAAGAAGGAACCTAGACAATGTCTCATACCAGGCTCGGGGTGCCTGTTTGAGACCATACAAAGCTTTATGTAAATAATATACATGATCAGGAAAGTTAGAATCTACAAAACCTGGAGGCTGAGCTACATATACCTCCTCTTTAAGGTCTCCATTCAGGAAGGCTGACTTCACATCCATCTGGAAAACCTTAAAGCCCTTATATGCAGCAAATGCCAGAAACAATCTGATGGCTTCAAGTCTTGCTACTGGTGCAAAGGTCTGATCAAAATCAATCCCTTCTTCTTATCTGTATCCTTGTGCAACCAGTCTTGCTTTGTTCTTTGTAATGATTCCCTTTTCATCAAGCTTGTTCCGGTAGACCCATTTGGTTCCAATTACATTTTGTCCTTTGGGTCTTGGTACTAACTCCCAAACTTTACATCTCTTGAATTGGTTGAGCTCTTCTTGTAGCAAGGATCCAGGATGGATCGGTGTTTGCTTCTTCAAACTTCTACGGCTCAATCTGTGAAAGAAAGCTTAAATGTAAAACTTCGTTAGTTGTACCTCTTCTCGTTAGAACTCTGCTTGAAGGATCTCCGATAATCTGATCAGCTGGATGATCTCTTGAATATCTGACTCCCAAGTTATTTGCATTTTCAGGAGCAACTTGAGGTTCAGCCACCTCTTGAATATCTTCTTCTTCATGAACTTCTTGTTCATCTTCAGAGTGATCCGAGATCTCTTCTGCCAACTTTGGAGCATCATCTGTGTTTTTTACTCCATCTTGCATAGAGAGTTCCTTTAGTTTTTCACCTACATCTTCAATGAACACACTAGACGAGTTGCTATGCAGCAGGCTCGTCTCATCAAATACAACATGGACTATTTCCTCTACCACCAGAGTTTTCTTATTGAAAATCATATATGCCTTACTATGGCTACTATATCCTACGAAAATACCTTCAAAACATTTTTCACTAAACTTGGTTGTAGGATGCTTCCCATTGTTAAGTACATAGCATTTACTGCCAAAAATTCTAAAATATGAAATCTTTGGTTTTCTGCCCTTTAGAATCTCATATGGGGTCTTACGATGGTTCTTATTGATGAGTGCTCTGTTTTGCACATGGCAAGCTGTGTTGATAGCTTCTGCCCAGAAATATTCTGGAAGAGCAGAATCACTCAACATAGACCTGCCAGCTTCTATGAGGGTCCTATTCTTTCTCTTGGATACTCCATTTTGCTGTGGAGTATGAGGAGAGGAAAACTCATGGGAGATACCTTGACTTTCACAAAACTCTGTCATGGCCCCAGACTGAAATTCTGTTCCATGGTCACTTCTGATTTTGACCACTGAACAGTCAAGTTCTTGACAAAATTAGTGAATATGCCGAAGGTTTCTGACTTAAATTTTAGAAAGAACACCCATGCAAACAGGGAATAATCATCAACAATAACCAAGGTGTAAGCTTTCCCACCTAAGCTTCTAACTCACATTGGACCAAATAAATCCATATGCAGCAGATGAAGACATCTGGTAGAATTATTGCCAATTATGCTCTTAAAGCTAGCCTTTGTTTGCTTACCCATTTGGCAAGCATGGCAAGGGCTTTCCTTAATGCATTTAACTTTGGGGGCATCCCTTACCAAGTTGTGAGAAAATAACATAGATATAGTTTTGAAATTAATATGTGATAATCTCTTGTGCCATTGGTCACAAAGAGATGCACTATCTTTGGCAACAAAACACACTGGGGTAGAAGACTGTAAACATATAAAATCTAAACAGTAAATACCACTACTCCTAGAGCCTGTTAAAATAGTTTCCGCAGACACGGACATCTTTATCAGGCATCTATCTCTAAATAACTCAACGGTATAGCCTTTGTCACACAGTTGGCTTATGCTAATCAGATTGTATTTCAATCCTTTCACATGAGCTACACGTGTAAAAATGACTGAGCCGTTGGTTATTGAACCATAACCAATAATAATACCTCGTTCAGATGCGCCAAACTTTACTTTAGGCCCGTTCTCAACTGGAACATAATCCTGAAGTAATCTTCTTCTCCCGGTCATATGCCGAGAGCAACCACTGTCCAAATACCAGATGGGACTTTCGTTGGCCTTTGGACATTCCTGCAAACATGATCAATACCCCTTAGGAACCCAAACATTTTTGGGCCCTTGGTTCCTTGTTAGTGGAACACCACTTGGAACATTAACTTTGCAAGTGGTCGGTCTTGCACTGTTAACTCGTGGAGTTCTTGGCACAGTATGATTGAACCAACAATCTATGGCAAAATGACCAATTTTGCCACAGCACCAGCATTCAAATCTATTGTATCTCCTCTTTGTGTTCTGCTGAGCCTTTTGAACGGGTGGCTTTGCAGGAGGAGCAACCTTGGAGGTAGAAGCCTCGTTGGTGCAACATACACAATTCTTAGGCACAATAGGCTTGACATGCAGTGCTTTCGTAGCATTTGATCCATGAACGAATGGTCCATGATGCTTCAATTGAACTTCTTCATAAGGAGCCTTGAGGGAGCTAGATCCAAAGTTTTTGGGTCTGGTCCACACTGAGTTCACCTTGGAAGGCTCAACATGAGTTGGTCTACTAAAGTGACCATACATGCTCTCAAAATCATAGGTGTTCGTAGGAAAAATCACCTTCTTGAAATTTGGAGCACACTGTGGACCTTTACCCTTTGCTTTAGCAGCTCTTCTTTTGGCTGACTTACTTAGACTCTTTTCAGCAACATGGCCCAAGCCAATACTACCAGAACCAGCAGTGAAAGTGTCTATGATAGGCAAAACTGTCTTGGGCTTAGAGAAGTTCATTGTGATCTTCTTTTCAGCCTCAAGCTGTTTCGTCAAATCATTGATAATTTCACTCTTCTGAATGCCTGCTGAAGTGGCCTCGGAGAGAGCAATCTTCAAGGATAAGATTTCATCCCTGAGTAGGTTAGATTCTTCAATCTCCTTTCTCAGGTTTGATTCTTGATCCTTTAGGGATTGAATCTCCTTTGATTGAGTTTTAACAAGCTTTCGACACTTATTAAAACCCTTCAACATTTCCTCATACTTAGCAGTCAACTCAGAATCCTCTTTCGAGTAGTAGCTTTCATTTGCATCAGATGTCGTTTCTAAACATGAAAGAGGTGTAGAAGATAATACCTGACCGGTGAAAGGAACAACATCTTTGTCATCATCTGACATGGCCATTAGTCCAAAGAATGCCTCTTCATCTGAGTTAGACTCATTTGAGTCACTATCACTCAGAGTCTTGGACTTCTTGGCAACAAAACTCTTCTCCTCTTTCTTATTTCCTTTGAAGGACTTCTTTTCTTCTTTTCTTGAAGATTCCTTCTTCTTGTGTGGGCAATCAGCTATCATGTGCTCTGGCTTTTTACAACAATAACAAACGGGTTCAGTATAATCATGTTTGTTCGGTTTAGAACCATACCTGTCGTTTCTGTCATGGTGTGATCTCCTGTGATCTCTTGAGGAAGATGAGTCTTTTCTCGTTTGTCTCCTCTTGTTAAGCAACTTTTTGAATTGCTTGGAGAGGAGGGAGAATTCTCCTTCAGATAGTTCTGATTCTTCAGAAGTGTTTTCAGCTTTATCCTCAGAAGATTCATCCCTCACAGGGGACAGGGCCCTACTTCTCCGGGAGCTTTCAGCGTTTAGAGCAATGGGCTTTTCCTTGCCAGAGCTCCTACTGCTTTCCTCTTCTGTCTTCCTGATATTCAACTTCAGCTCATGGGAAAGCAGCTTCCCATATAGAATCTGTGGCTCCGTAGTAGCCAACTTACCATACTCTCTGATAGCTATCACTTTGGGGTCCCATTCCTTAGAGAGGGATCTAAGGAATTTATCGATTAGTTCACCCGTGGTGAATTCCCATCCATAGTTTCTCAAACCGTTTACAATCTTGAAGAATTTCTCGTAGGTGTCAGAAATTGTGTCTTTGCCTTGTTGCTTGAAGGCTTCATATTCTTGGTTCAGCAAAGACTTCCTGTCATCTCGAACTTCTTCAGTACCTTCCATCAAAACCATAATAGAATCCCACATTTCTTTTGCAGACTTGCAGTGAATCAGATTTTGTAGCATAGAATCATCAACTGCACCTGCTATGATGTGCTTCGCTTTCTTATCCAGAGTGACAAGTGCAATTTCATCCTTTGTCGTATCCATTAGTTTCTTTGGTACCTTTTTGGTGGGATCAATGGTAGAAGCAATTGTAGGAATGACGGGACCTTCCTTGACTATCTGGGAGATTCGGGGATCATTTGCTTCCATGTAGAAGATAACTCTTTCCTTCCACATGGGGAAATTTTCCTTAGTGCAAACTGGGAGCTTGGAGGAAAATCTTTCCATGTCTCTGTCCATAGAGAGAGATCTGATCTTGACAACGATGAGGGATCTTTAATCTAGGTGTTAACCTCTTAAAGATAACCTGCCTCTGATACCAATTGAAAGAAATCGTTGTCTACCTAAATCACCTAAAGGGTGGTGAATAGGTGATCTCTACTGCGATTGCGGAATAAAAATTAAGTACACACACAACAAGAAAAATCATAGCACAGAAACACAAGATTTATAGAGGTTCCCCAAGGTGGGTACTCCTCTCTCCCGCTTCGCATATCTAGCACTTCGGGCTAGCGTCGGCAACTTCACCAAAACTCGGATTTATCAACAAATCCTACACTCGGAGACAACGGCTCCTACAAACTCGGAGAACAACTCCTACAACTCGGAGTAAACAACTCCTACAAAATAACTCGGAGAAAAATCTCCTACAGGAATCAAATAGAATTTGAAATAAAATACTTCTATTAAACCTCAACAGAGATTAACTTCAGATCTTGGAAAAACTGAGTCTTCTTCTTCCTTGAGAACTAAAGCTTGGATCTTCAAAGATTTGGAAGAAAGGAAACTCGGCAAACCTGATCTGAATAGGCCTTTTGATTTTCTTGAAAAGATCTTCAAAAATATGGAGCAGCAAGTAAATCAAAAGCTTTCTTATATGAGAAATCTCTAACAGCACTGAAGAACGAGTCTTGAGGGCGCAGAAGTTAGATCTCAGAAAAACTTGTTCAGCGAGCAAGGAGGAAGACGGCTGGGTTCTTCTCTTTCTATCGAGTTGAATAATAACTATGTTTGCCCTAAAATAAAAGACTATTCATAAGAAGAACTCTAACGGCTAGGGAGACAGACAAGGAATGATCGACACGTGTGCTGCACATGGCGGCCAACCCTAATTTTCAAAAACGAAACATAATTTTTGAAATCCGTCTGTCCGTCATTCGTCGAGACTTCACGTGAACACTCGACGAATTGACTTAGCCATTAAAAAGACTGATCAAAGGCTTGAAAACCATCTCTGTT
The DNA here is from genome assembly GCA_033032865.1 of Dactylorhiza incarnata. Classification (NCBI taxonomy): domain Eukaryota; kingdom Viridiplantae; phylum Streptophyta; class Magnoliopsida; order Asparagales; family Orchidaceae; genus Dactylorhiza; species Dactylorhiza incarnata. The sequence goes on along the minus strand of JAWHQI010000009.1, from coordinate 7,100,367 downwards.
TTCATTCGTCGGAATTCGTCGGGAGTTCTTGAGAACTTTCGACGAATTGACTTAGCCGCACAAATTCCTTCACAAAGCTGCCTTTTTGGCTTCTGTCAGCATTCGTCGATATTCGTCAGGAGTTCACGAGAATATACGACGAATGGACTTGGCCGCAGAACTTTCTTCTTCAAACTGGATATTTGGCTTCTGTCAGGATTCGTCGGGAGTCATCGGGACTTCACGTGACATCTCGACGAATTGACTTAGCAAAAATTCCTTTTCTTCTGAAAACCTGCTCCACTCCTCAACCTTGAAAGCCTTCAGTTGTGAGAATATGAAGTGCACCCCAAAAGAGAGATTACACATGAACCAACACTTTGTTCTACACAATGAGGGATTACATTGTCTAGAACTGTGTTTGGTGATCCATTGCAACCTGACTTTGGTGTGCACTTAGCATTATGACCTGTCACAAAACATCTAAGGAGAGTTCATCAAATACATACTCAATTCAATTTAGTTCACTAGGGGACACCTTCAAATCCAGGTGATTGTGGATACATTACCCAACAGGTCACTATAAGCCTCTTGTTAAAATTTGGGACCAATTGGCTTTGTGCATGCGAAGGAATTCCACATGCATGCAATGGGGAAATTTTTGGTGTGCATATAGCTCAAAATGTAGGTATAGATCTACATGGTTAAATCAACTCAACTTGACCCAAATTTTGGGTGACATGGCTTATGTGGGAAATTCTCATGCAAAAACCTAGGTACAATGGAAAGGTCAAAATGGTGTCTACAGTATAATGATTTGAGAATTGATTGGTAATTCCTTGGTCAATTCTGATGAAATTCAAAACATGCACATGATATCATGAGATCTCACATCTCAGAGATAATCGTGAACTTTGGGGTTAATTTCTCTAGTAAGTTAGGGTTTATGTGATTTTGTCACATTGAGCTTAAATGAGTATTTTAGGGTCAAAATTTTCTGAAATGTTATAAACTCTGGGATTCACTTAAGAGAGTTAGATTACACTTTATTGATTTTTGGAAATAATATAGTTCATTAATTATAAATTATTCAAATTACCCTAATCTACTTTATCCTATAATTATATAAGTTAATGTATTTAGAGTTGCATGAAATTGGGTAATTAGACTCATGAGACCATTTGTATTTTCTAAAAATTTTATCCAAATTTATTGTTTAATATTTATGATACTTCCTTCACAAAATGAAATCTTAGGGTGCGTTCGGTTCACCGGTTTTGGACCGGTGGAAATGGTTTTCGCAATAAATAAATATTTTCCGTCGTTCGGTTCAGAGGAATTGCGGATGGAATTGGAAATGATCAAAACCACGGTTTTCAACTTTAGCCTTTGCCCAATTCCTGTCCCCGGTGCTCGGTTTTGACGGAAGAGACAGCCCGACCTCGCGTTCTCTCGCCGCCCCTACACCACCGCCGGTGATAATCTTCGTATTGCCCCTCCTTTCTCTGTTTCTTCTTCGTTTTTACCATCCGGCTACTTTGTAGACCTAATTTGAGCAGCATCCATTCCCAGTTGACGTTTGCTTCATTTTCTTCTTCGTTTCACCATTCACGTTCTTCCCATAGATCTCTTTCTTCTCCTCCATTCTCATTTTTTTCTTTTTGTGGCAGCCGGTGGGAAGAAGCTGATTCCAGCCCTCCATTTCTTACCATCTTCTTCATCACCGGTGGGAAGAAGTTGATTTCAGCCGATGGAATTAAATTAGGAAGTTTCATTAGGAAGGTTCATCTTGCAATTTTTAACAATTACTATGTGTATGTGTGTGTGTGTGTGTGTATTTTTGGATGAGTGTGTGTATATGTATGTGGATGTGTGTGTGTGTTTGATGAGTGTGTATATATATGTATGTGTGGATGAGTGTGTGTGTGTGTGTGTGTGTGGATGTGTGCGTTTGCTCAATTCCAATTCATGCAGCTTAAAACCTTCCTGCAGCCGAACAACTTTTTTGGAATTCAGGCAAAACCAAAACCTACTGGTTTTTGGTTTTACTGAATTCCAATTCTTTAAAACCAAAACCCGCTATCCGAACGGACCCTTAGTGTTTTTATTGATTAATTGATAATGTTGAATTAATGGAACTTGAAAATTATGGAAATCAATAGTTAAGCTTTTGGGCTCATTATTGACCTTCAGAAATTCTATTAGATTTAATTACTGAGTAATTATCATACTTACTTCACAAAGTGAAATTTTAGTGTTCGCATTGATTAATCGATAATATTGAACTATGGAACTAGAAAATTACAGAACTTGATGAGTGAGCTTATGTGATCAAGATAAAGCCCTGAGAATTTTGTTATATTTATTTTCTGAATATTTACAGTAGTTCTTTCATATTGCGGAATTAGATGACAATTATGGTTTATTCATTATTGATGAATTAGTGTTACTAGAAAAATGTCAAACTTTGATGGAATCCATTTTAAGTCGATTTGAACATCTGGAAATTTATTTACAATATTATGATGAATAAATTTAGTAGATCCTTCACAAATTGTAATTAGCACCCTGAGACATTTAATTCATTTTCTGGAATTATATTAGGGAGAAAAATTATGAAATTATGTTGAACTTCATCTTGGACCATAAATAGTTTCTGGAATTTTTCTTAGATTTATTGGCCTATGATAAATGGTACATCGTGTTCAAATTAGTGATTCCCAGATTTATAAAAAATTATTTAATAGGCACATATATTATTTTATTATATGAAAAATTGGAAATCTGAATTTGACATCATTACAACTTATGGAACTAGATTGGGCACATATTAGTTAGAGGATCATGTAGTCTCCCTTTTAAGTCTTGTTATCACACTTGAGGACAATTTCGTTTGCGAATAGTAAAACTGAATTATTTGACTTAGACCCCATCATATCATCACACGTAGAATTGTTAACTCCCCGATCATTGTGTAGGCATAAATTGATTAAAGGATAACCATTAGTGACATATACTAGAAGAAAGAGGTTGGAGTGCGTTTAGTAAAACTATCAATTCGGGATTGGACAACAATATTGTTGGACATGTGTGTCACATCCCTTTGTTTGAGAATAACAAATATCATATTGTATTTGATATTGCTTTTAGTGTGTTTATAGTGTGCAGGAACTATTGGTGCAATACTCCACAGGTATAAAGCAGCTTGGAACAATCATTTGAAAGGAGCAGTGCTACCGCCAGCGCTACCGCTACCGCCAGCGCTACCACTACCGCCAGGCGTTATCTCGAGTTCGTGCACGCGACGGTTTCGTAACCGCTACCGCTACCGCTACCGCCAGCGCTATCTCCCGCTACCGCCAGCGCTATCGCTACCGCCAGGCGCTATCTCCAGTTCGTCCACAGCGCCATGCCGCCAACGGTTTCGCAACCGCTCCACACGAACACTACCGCCGTCTCTAGCCACTACCGCAGGCGCTAGCTCCAAGTTCTATAAAATGGTGGGCTCTCTCTCATTTTGGTTAGAGATCCTAGAGAGGTTGCTTGTGCCACAATTCCAGTGCTGTTATGCTGCCGAAGATGGATCTCCCACAAAAAGCTTAAGGAGAATTCTGGAGGAGGGCTACGTCACGCTACATTCGAAGGATGATCGCTTCGACCTCGCTTATACTACAGCGATCCTTCATCCTCAACTCCAGAGATCTCATATAGGGAGTTTTATTATTATTTTCATTATTTCCATTCCATACTTCTTTGTAACTGTTTAGTTAATTCGCCTTGTGTTGGCGACTAGGTCTGGGTAGGACTTAGGGGGAAATTCGCCTTGTGTTGGCGACTAGGTCTAGGTGATTAGATCTAGGGGGTGCTCAAGGCCATATCCGGGGAAGGATTGGCTAGAGCGGCTTGAGGCTATATCCGGGGAAGGATAGGCTAAAGCAAACCGGTTTGTGGGGATACAAGTCGGTATAGAAAAGGAAGAGAAATTTACTTTTGTACGCCTCCGATTTCTAGCGATATTGAAATCAAATTTTGTAAAAACCTTTTTTATATAAATGCAATCATGTCTTTATTTGTGTTTACTTGATTTCTCTCCTTTGGCGTTATCTTTAATATATTGGTTACAAAGTTTTTAAATTCAAATTACTTTAACTAAATTGTTTATTTCAATCTTTTAATCATAAAACAATTTAGTACTTATTTCTAAAGATGAAAATTATGATATTCTCACAAATTAGCTAAATTGTTATTTTGCCTTTCTCATATTATAAAACAATTTAGTAATTTCCATAAAATTATAAAAAAGATTTTTTATTCCCTTATTCACCCCCCCCCCCCCTCTAAGGGCGCCGTAAGATCCAACAAGTGGCATCAGAGCTAGGTTATTCCAAACGGTTTAAAAACCAGGAATAATGGCGTCTCATGATCTCGCTTCTACTAATAGGGGAAATTTTCTTATAAATGAAAAATCTTTAGCACCACCTTTATTTGAAGGGAAAAATTATAATGGGTGGAAATTTCTAATGGAAAAATTTCTTAAATCTTTGGATATGGAAGTATGGAATATTACAATTAAAATGCCCCCAAGTATTTTAAATAAAAATGAAATGTTTTTAAATGCCAAATCTATGAATAGTCTATATTGTGCATTAGATCAAAATATTTTCAAACTTATTTATACACTTCCTACTGCTTATGAAGTTTGGAAATTTCTTGAGAATACTTATAGTCTTCCTTCTATAGATGATGAACAAGAGGAATTCCTTATGGATCCAAGAGAAGAAATCGACAAGGACTCATTCTTGGAGGATGATAAATCTAAGAGAGAAATCGACGAGGAATTTCTTATGGATCCAAGAGAAGAAATCGATGAGGACTTATGCTTGGAGGAAGATGAATACAACATCACACTATTGGACTCATTTGTTGGCAACACATCAAGCAAAAGAGAAGACGGGAACAATTGCAAGGTAAAAAAAAATCAAAAACTTCTCTTTTTGTAACGAATTCTATTTCTACATCTCGTATGCTTAAAATTGCTAAACGTAAAATTTTAAAACTAAAAATTGCTAATTCCAAATTACGTTTAGAAAATAAATCTTTAAGAGCAAACGATAACGTAGAATCAAATATTGATGTGTTAAATTCTCTTTCATGCTCTTTAGTTGAAATTCCTATTCCTTGTCTTAATTGCAATTTATTAAAAGAAAATTTCAAGGAAATTGAAAAAAGCTCTTAATTTCTAAAAGGCGTAATGAAAAATTGTTAATTGAAAATGATGTTTTATCTTGTAAGTTAATACAATTAAAATCTTTTGTTGAAAATTTTCAAATGTCATCTAATGAATCTCATCATAAGATTTTGAACAACAAGGATAAATTAACTTACAAAATCATTTCTAAAAAGGATCATTTTCATACATCAACTCAAAAGGAGTTAAGTTTCAAAAAGAATTATGATCCTCACAAAATTCTTAAGAGTCACTATTATAAGTCTCAATATATTTTCAATCATGACTCAAACTTAAAAACTCCTTTTCATGAAAATCAAAATATAAAATATTATCCTTTATATTATAAAAGTATGTCTATAAGAAAGAGTGGAAATGAAAATCATCAAAATAATGATCAATCTTCTAAAACATATTGTAATCCACTCTTTCAACAATCACTTCTAAAGAAAGACAATCACTCTTATAAAATTTTAAACAATCCATATAATAAAAATCATTATGATTATCAACATCAAGCTATTTTGAAAAATAATTTAAATAAACATAAACCTCCAATGAATTATTTTTCAAACAATTCACATAATCATTATATGGATTTAAGTAATAAACAACCAATGTATGAATGGAGACCCATAAAGAAAAATGACATATCAACATTAATCAAAAAGGCTCATTCATCATTATCTTCTCAAAAGCCATCACGACATATTTGGGTGCCCAAAGGAACCATTACACATGGTCAACTTTGGATACCTAAATCTCTTATTAATTAGTATCCAATCATTTGCATGAAGTAGAAACAATTAAAAATGAAATATCAATACTCTACTTCATGATATGCTTATTGTCTCTTTTCTTTTGTTTATTTTATATTTTTCTTTTAAAAACAAACATGCTATGATCACTTTATATATCATGAAATATGACTTTCATATATTAAGTCTAATGTTTATCAAATCAAATTTGAATCAAAATTGAACAGTAAGTCATATATTTTTTAAAGTGATCTATCTCTCATCTTAAATTGTTTAAATATATCCTTTTAAATCTTTTGCCCATCAATGTCTTGAATTAACATTATCATTTGAATATAAAATTATTTTTAATACTAATGAAATTATTGTAAAAAAATGGATTTAAATGGTTTATTAAAGGGCTTAAGCTAAAAATTAAAATGCGCAACGTTTTGATTATTTTTCTATTTGTTGCATTTGATATCCCTTATAATGAAAAATATTATCAAATAAAATTGAAAACAAAAACTCATCTAAACGCATGTTTAATCTTTCAAAAATGCGAGTTTTCGATCAAAACTTCAAACATCCATATCTTTTGATCCGCTCGCCTGATTTTCGCGTTTAATATATTTTCGGAAAGAGCACAAAAATCTCCAATCAACCGCAAACTAGGCTTGCTCATTTGAGTTCTTTTGGTGCTGTCAACTTGCCCAATTTCAACTCCGTTTTAAAAGCTATCTTAGTTTGCTTGATTTGGAAATTTCTGTGTTTATGGATTTTTCATCACATGCTATCCTTAGTATAATTATTTCATATATTAATTTAAATATTATGTGTGTGATGTGTGTCACCAATGTTTGCATGTAATTTAGACCTTAGAATCGTCTTGTATCATTAAGATCAAATCAAAAGTTTAATCATTTCATTCTAGGTCTAAAGAAAATTAATTTGAAAATTTCTCATATTACATGCAACATAATCTCCATTAATTCTAAGTAATAATATTGCATTCAAACTCATCATCCTAGCATTGCTTCTTGGTCTATGCTTATATATTTATGCTAGGTATAACATTTACAATGTTATTAAAATATCATGATAACTATGTGATTTGAAATTATATAGAATACTAAAATTCCAACAACCACATAGTATAATCATTAGAATATTTGTGAATATTGTTTCATGAATCATATATTATCTTGCAAAACCAAAGATCAATAGGTTCAATTATTGAATGCAAATTTTATTTTAAATTTCAAAATGTTATATATGTGATCTTTGTCTTTGATATGATTACATGATCATCAAATTCTAGACTTAAAAATCAAACATGCTTATTCAAAAGAAAATCACCAAATCATATTATCATAAGTCTAGAAGGAATAGAAATCACATACATCATGATGATCTAACATATATTCTATGCAAAATTCTCTATAATCATAAATCATAATTCATATTCTATCAAGAAAAATCTCAAAACAAATAGGAATTATGAATTTTATGATAAAGATATGAATATTGTTTTCTTTACATTAGTTGGTGTAAGGATATGCTTTGCTATTGATTGCATGTATCTCACATATATTTAGATTCTAGAATCAATTGTGTAATAATAAGAATAAATTAAAATCATCACTTTATTCTAGACCTATAATTTGAAACTCTAAGTTTGGAATACATGCAATATAAATGTTAAACTTATGACATGACATTAAACCCAAAACTCATCATACTAGCATTACCATTTATCTCATATTAGTAATTATGCTAGTTATCTCATATCGTCATCTCATAAGAATAGAAAAACTATGCGGCTTTATATAACTCTTCACATTAAATAAAACCCATAGTTTATATATCAACCCATAGACTTAAAAGCATAGGTTGTCCAAAAGATTATTTCACCTATGACTTCATATCTCACAATAGCGGGGGCGTAGGGTTGTATGCATTAGAGACCTAACCTCTAAGTCATGTCTTGTCCTTAACCGGGAAGGGTTCCAGTGGGGCCTTGCGAGGCACTGGGGGGAAAGAGTGCTAGGTTGAGTGATCTCTAGTGTGTGCATATGGGACTAATACCCCAACCTACGGCATGCATGCAGCTCCTCATGCCCATCCGTCACTTAGTACGGGGCTAGGGTGTAAACATTTAATCAGGGTAGTCTTTAATCTTAGGACATACTTATATTACTCTTTGCATGATCATTTTATTTACTTATCACTTTAATCATGCATATTTTGGGTTGTTTAATAAAAAAATGTCTACTTGTGTTTGCATAATTTATCTTTTTGAGCTTAAATGTTTTTGTAAAACACATGTATTTGAAAAAACTAAAGTTTTATGCAAATTTGAGCAATCAAGACATCTCCAAAAATTACAAAATTTCTGCATAAGACTACTCTAAGGACACTTAATAAATATCAAAAATCAGATTTTTAAAATTCTCAAAAAATCGAGTACTGTTTCCAGCGCTAGCGCTAGCGCCGGCGCTAGCGTCAGTGTTGGAATTTTCTGATTTTTAAAATTTCAAAAAATCCTTAAAAATATGTTAGTTCATATGTACTACTTAGTTTTTGTGTTTCTGTTTTTTATTTATTTATTTGTATTTGTTTTTATTCATATTATGGAAAATCAAATAAAAAAAATTCAAAATTCAAAAATACAAAAATATGTTTTTGTTATCTTTGTTTTTATTTATTTATATGAAAAATCAACTACAAAAGTTCAAAATTAAGAATATACAAAAATATGTTTTTGTGATTTATGTTTTTTTTTCTTCATATTATGAAAAATCTACTACAAAAATTCAAAATTCAAAACTTACAAAAATATGTTTTTGTGATTTTTCTGTTTTTATTTGATTTAAAAAAATGATAAAACAAAAAAAACTGTATGATCTTTATTGCCAATATCAAGCATGTATGAATTCTATTTAGAATTATTTACAATGTTAAAACTTATTCCTTCAAATTACTATGAACATTGTTTTGCTTATCATGCTTTGATATATCTACTTAAAGTGCATCAATTGTATTGAAAAATGTGTAGAACCAAGCTTAGCATGCCTCTAAGTATGAGTAAATGTTTTATGATTGATAATGATACATTTCACTCACTTATTTTGGTAATCAACATGTGTGTCTAAATCTAAAAATGCTTGCTTGTGTATTGTATTTGTACAACGAATTAAAACTTGCATAAGTTTATTGCCTACACTATATTTTGAATTGCACTTATGACATTTAGAAAAGTGGTTAAGTTAAAAATTTTTTGTTTGCAAAACAAGTTTATTCGGAGAATGTTGTCTCACAAATGTGAACAAAAATTATATATGTAGACAAATATAACTCCACCAAGCACTACTTGAACCTCCTGATAAGTCTTCATAAGCATTGTGAGGTTGAGCACCTTGGAAAGAATAGTAAAGTTACTTGTGCAAACCTTGGTTATTACACCACTTTGTTAAAAACTATGTGCATTAAAAAGTGTGTGAAAGTAATTTACTTGTGTTTTATTGTGCATTTTACTTTACATATGTCTTGTATTTTGGTGATTTAAATCAATTGTTAACATTGCCCAAAATACACTTATGTGCACATCATTATCTTTCATAACACTTCTTCTCATGAGTATTGGATTCTAATGCTTTATCTATACTACTCTCTATATAAGAATGCACTAGATAACCCAGCATGATCTCTACAATGTTTTGGTATTTCTTGAACTTAGAATTAAGTAACATTGTAGTATAATCTCTCTTTGTTATGTTCATATCATGCTTGGTATTTTTATGAAAAAACTTTGAGATTTCAAAAAGATTAAAACATCTTTCAAATTTGAACTAAAACTCATATTTCTACTTATGCTTTTCATGCTTACAAAAAGATGTTTATTATAATCTTCTGCTTGCTTACAACTCTTATCTTTATATTTGAAATCTCGTATATATGCTATACTTAAACTCTTTATCATTATTTATATTTCGAAAAGCTCGATCATGATATATTAATGCCTCCTTACTACCCTCACCCCACCTTCTTTTGATAATACCAAAAGGGGGAGATTAATTGAAGAAATCTATATAGAAGAAATATAGAAGATTAAGGGGAGAATAAATTCATGAAATCTATCATTTATGGGGAGTAACACATAAATTGCATTTATGTAGGGGGAGCATTAAGATAGGGGGAGTATGCACAATTTCATCATGCTTATCATATACTATAGTTGCACTTTTATCTTGCTTATCTTATTTATAAACACTATTATTGATTTCTTGCTTAGACGATTTGTTATTATCAAAAGGGGGAGATTGTTGGACATGTGTGTCACATCCCTTTGTTTGAGAATAACAAATCTCATATTGTATTTGATATTGCTTGTAGTGTGTTTATAGTGTGCAGGAACTATAGGTGCAATACTCCACAGGTATAAAGCAGCTTGGAACAATCATTTGAAAGGAGCAGTGCTACCGCCAGCGCTACCGCTACCGCCAGCGCTATCGCTAGCGTTACCGCTACCGCCAGGCGTTATCTCGAGTTCGTGCACGCGACGGTTTCGTAACCGCTACCGCTACCGCCAGCGCTATCTCCCGCTACCGCCAGCGCTATCGCTACCGCCAGGCGCTATCTCCAGTTCGTCCACAGCGCCACGCCGCTGACGGTTTCGCAACCGCTCCACACGAACGCTACCGCCGGCGCTAGCCACTAGCGCATGCGCTAGCTCCAAGTTCTATAAAATGGTGGGCTCTCTCTCGTTTTGGTTAGAGATCCCAGAGAGGTTGCTTGTGCCACAATTCTAGTGCTGTTATGCTGCCGAAGATGGATCTCCCACAAAAAGCTTAAGGAGAATTCTGGAGGAGGGCTACGTCACGCTACATCCGAAGGACGATCGCTTCGACCTCGCTTATACTACAGCGATCCTTCATCCTCAACTCCAGAGATCTCATATAGGGAGTTTTATTATTATTTTCATTATTTCCATTCCATACTTCTTTGTAACCGTTTAGTTAATTCGCCTTGTGTTGGCGACTAGGTCTGGGTAGGACTTAGGGGGAAATTCTCCTTGTGTTGGCGACTAGGTCTAGGTGATTAGATCTAGGGGGTGCTCGAGGCCATATCCGGGGAAGGATTGGCTAGAGCGGCTTGAGGCTATATCCGGGGAAGGATAGGCTAAAGCCAACCGGTTTGTGGGGATACAAGTCGGTATAGAAAAGGAAAAGAAATTTACTTTTGTTCGCCTCCGATTTCTAGCGATATTGAAATCAAATTTTGTAAACACCTTTTTTATATAAATACAATCATGTCTTTATTTGTGTTTACTTGATTTCTCTCCTTTGGCGTTATCTTTAATATATTGGTTACAAAGTTTTTAAATTCAAATTACTTTAACTAAATTGTTTATTTCAATCTCTTAATCATAAAACAATTTAGTACTTATTTCTAAAGATGAAAATTATGATATTCTCACAAATTAGCTAAATTGTTATTTTGCCTTTCTCATATTATAAAACAAATTAGTAATTTCCATAATATTATAAAAAAGATTTTTTATTCCCTTATTCACCCCCCCCCCCCCCTCTAAGGGCGCCGTAAGATCCAACAAATATGATATGAGATGTGAGGAATGACCCAACATCAAGTATAAGTGGTGATTGATGTATGAAGTTGGGCCATTAGGTAGGGATCGGGTGAAGACACACAAGAATAGTCGGTCACTAGGAAAGATAGGTTTGATGTTCAATTGAACATCGATACTCGTCTGTCCGGTCTATTTGTAATCCACCTTAGGATGTTAGAGTAACTAGAGAGGAAGTGGGTATAAAAGAATGAGTATTGATAGCGCAAATCTCGCACACTGCTATAGGCGGTAGCTCGACTGCGACACGAAATGGCAGTGTACCGATCATTCAAGTAATATAAAATGAGGAGTAATCCCCGAGTATCGAATCTCGAAGGAACACAGTAAGGTGGAGTTAGATGTCGAGGAAGGACTTGAGATCGAAGTCCAGCGATAGGTGGAGTGCGGACGAAAGGGATTTGGTTTGTGGAAATAAAATAAAAGCTATCAACTACTCCTATGCAATGCCGCTATGCAATGCTTCGCTTGGCGGGATGGAGACTAGGCAGGCCTTGAGCGCGCTGCGTCGCAAGGGCGGATGGACGAGTAGGCAAGCGGAATCGAACTGTGCAGGCCTTGAGCGCACTGCTTCGTAGGGCGAATGGATTACACGGGCCGCTATGCCACACTTCGCTAGGCGGATGGAAGAGTAGGCATACGATTGGAATGGAGAGAACGGCGGAATGAGGGTCGCAAGTACCTCTTCGCAAAGCATGCCACTAGCAATTGCTAGTGCGACACACGAACGTGACGGCGGGATGGAGAATGGAATGGGGCGCTCCTCAAATCACATAAACCACAAAAGTATTTCACATAGAAATGAAATATATAGAAATACAAGCAAGTTTAAGTGCAACTTCATCTTAATACATAGATCTAACTACATACACACATCAATAAGAGAAGAATAAGGCAAGAGATCGACCGAATCTGAAGTCTCGTTGTAGATTCACGGTTGGAATCGCCGGGTTGTCAATCCGCGTCCAAGCTCGGTCTACAACTACGTCCGGGGTAGAGAGAGCTGTCACTACTCTGCAATGAGCCCGTCTTCTTTGTGTCACGATCCGGTAGAGGTTGCAAACTTCCTCTTGCTTGATGGCGATGGCGGCTAAACCTTCCTTGAAGCTCTTGGATGAAGGAGGAGGCCGAGAGGAAGCTCCGGCTCAAGAATGGCGTGAAGAACAAGCCCGGAGCACCTCCCGATGGTGGGCGGCGATGGAGGGGCGAAATCCGGCGAAACGGAGCAGGAAACGGCGGACTCGGGCGGAAGAAAATCGGAGGAGACGACCTAATTCGTGAGTAGGAGTATTTATAGGCGCTGGAATAAACAGTGCGCACGGTCATTGGCGCACGACCAGTGGTCGTGCGCACTAGCATCCTGTGATCGTGCGATTGACTGGACGGAACCTGCAAGGTAAGAAAATTATAAAATACAATGTTCGCACGACCAGTGGCGCACGACCAGTGGTCCTGCGCACTATCGTCAATGGTCGTGCGATAAGCCAAACAGAACTCATAAAATTAGCGTTAAGTGCGCACGATCAATTGCGCACGACCAGTGGTCGTGCGCGATAGAGCCAGTGATCGTGCGCAGTGTTCCTGTACAGAATTGTACCGAGAACACCTGCACGACTCCTGGTCCAGCATACAACACCAATCTAGCCACTGAAGGTGGTGCTTAACAATGCATGAAAACTAATAGCTAAGATAAACAAGAAATAACACCAAAACGGGCCTAGAAGTGCACATAGCATGTACTAACAAATATGAGCTAAAACAGGGCTAAAGTGCAGTGCATAGACTAGAAAATCGGCCCAGATGAGTCCATATATGTGTATATAATTGGGACTCATCACACCCCCAGACTTACCTGTTTGCGCGTCCCGAGCAAACAAATTCTACGCGAACGAGGAAAGAAAAGTAGATGGCTTAAAATTACAATACAGAGTACCGTGCGAAGTCGCATGCTCACGTGCATAAGAAAAATAGTAGAGAAGATTTCTCATTATGCACAAACAGTTTATATATTTCTAAAAGAGTAAAAGCATATTACAACCACTCAAAATGGTGAACTACGGTGAATCATCCGGTCATGCATACGGAGAAAGTAAACTAAGCGCTGAGATGAGCATTGCTCAAGATTGGGGTGCCGGACAAACTCCACCGAAATCCATCGGTGTCGGTGACCATAGGCTCACCCGGTCACATTCTCTCCACGACACTAGATTGGTCCATAGCGTGAGTCGGTAGGACTTTTAGGTTTTAATTGAGGCTTGGGTTACGGTGAGGTAAACAATGATAAACAAGAGGGCTTATAACACGCAACCCAAATGAGCTTTAATATAACTACCCGCGCACCAAAATCGAATGCAAGTGCACCACACCCCCAGACTTGGACTTTTGCAACATAGGTTTGTGCACCGCCTACTCCCAATACATAATTTTTCTACATGATTTTTCAATAAAACTCATTTTTCTTTTTTTCTTTTTTCTTTTCCTTTTCATTTTTTTTCTTTCTATCTTCTTTTTCTTGTCTTTTTTTCTTTCAGCAAAATTTTCAAATGAGCATATCCACAGATTCACATAATAAACACCACAATCAACGCCCCCCACAATGTAAATAAAACTACAACTAAAGCTCAGATTTGGGTGTGCGACTAGGTTAGGCTTTTAGGCTTTGGTGAAATATATGTGGAGCTGAATCAAGAAAAGGGTAGGCACAAAGGGGCTAGCAAAGGTAGACGATAGGCATGAAATAAAAAGTTCAACCGGGCCAAAATAATGGCCTATGTCATTCTCACGCACTAGAACTATCTTATGCCAATGCTTCAAGAATCGCTTGGGGCAAGTTCTAGCCACCGAGAAAGATTCTCCTTTCTCCCGACTCAAGCAATAAGAGTCTAGCGATCGTTTATACACATCCCTATGCTACCGTTTGATTCCACCGGATTTACCATTTGAGTAGAGTAAACAACATTTACACTAATAGAAAAAAATATAAAACCATAAGTATAAAGAGAAGTCTAATCTACATAAATTTCTATGCAACCGAGCACTCGACTAGGAGCACTACTGGAGTCAACATTTTACTCTGCTACATAGTCCTAAGCCATCACCTAGACTTTCCCACATAAGCAGAAGAATTAAATTCACAACAGAGCAAGCAAACAGATGAGTACGCGCTCAAGTGGGTGCTGTGGTGTGCAATGAAAATGAACAACAATTTCCAATAAGCTACAATAAAAGTACTTCTAGCATGCTATGCAAGAGTGCACGTGAGTGGGCACAAAAACTGCTCTCCCCCAGACTTAAACTAAACAATCCACAAAATATATGACATGAAAATCAGAAAAGGCTAGGGAAAGAGAGTACCCAGTGCTCAGAAATGAGCACACCAGAAGATTGGCGTGTAAGCTAAAATGAGCCGCAGCATCCGCCATCCAGAAAAGATACCTGCAGGGGTCAGCTCCGCAGAAACAAAAGAAAACATAAACGCTGAAATAAAGTGCAATTAACTAAATAAAATTAGAAAAGACATGAAAATGCAGGAAAAATTAAGATAACTACTGGGGTTATTGTCATCCCAGCACGACTTATTCAAAACTTTATAATATCTAGCTAATGGGAGTATGGAAGGAGAAGTGGACAGGTAACTGGCCCAATATCCGTGTCGGTAGCGGGTACCTATACGGAGAAAGAACAGTCATGCCTCTACCCGAATATAAATAAAACCTGCCCATCACAGGTAGAGGGAAAAGAAAGTAAGAAGAGGAAGAGGCCTGGTCCTCACTCATCTCACCAAAACTATCCTTGCCCAGCAAGGTATCGTCCACAGGGAGGCAGCAGGAGGCGAAGGCAATGAGTGGAGCTTCCTCTATGGAGGGGGAATAAACCTCCTCACATGAGAGGATGCTCTCATCCTTGACTTGAGCAAAAAGCTCCAAGTCCTCCTGAAGTACCTGTGAAGATTCAACCTGCACAGACTCAGATGAAGGAAGGGGATCAAGAAATAAAGAAGACGAAGAACATAAATAAACATCAATCGGGGGAGTGATCCCGGTCTCACTCCCATCAGGTTGGGGAAGTAAAATAATGTTGGCATTGTCATCAATGTCGCAAGGTTCAGCGGGATCGACAGTGGCCATGCCCAAGATTTGGACTTCCTTCACCGGTGTTGAGGAAAGCTCCTCTTCACCTAGAAGGTTGTCCTCCTCCATAGGAGCAGGCATAACACATAAATCGCCAGCCTCATCCCGCGACACATCCTCAACAATGTTGTCAGAGACGAAAGTAGTATGCACAACAGGGGGAGGAATAGTGCTCGGATAAAAGTCGAGCACCGATTCCTCACAAAGAATCGAATCCACTAGGGGTGGTGGATGCACTGGGAGAATAGGCTCAGCAATGTCGGTGCATCGATCAACCGCACATCCGGTGACCGTATCCATGCTATTCCCTTCAAGATGTGAAGGTGACAAAGATACATAACCGGATGTTGAAGGTGTGCCGCCAGAGTTAGGAGTTGGGACGATCCGGATATCCGGCTCGTCATCCTCATCCAATTGGCGAAGATACTCGGCACAGTCCTTCAAGACATGATCAGTGCTCCGACAAAACCGGCACTGCCTAGCGGGCTTCTTTGCCACAGCGGGTGCTGAAGCTGAAAAGAAGTAAGACGGTAAAGGCTCAGCAGAGTAGCCATAAGACTTACGCGCACCATATGGAGTATCAGACAAAGTCGGTGCTCCATATGCTGGGCTATAAGAATTATGCCTACTATTCTCCGTAGGGCATTCATCGCTAGAGTGGGAGGTAGCTCCACACCAACGGCAACAGAAATTAAGATGTGCCCACATAGTGCGAAGATAAAACGATTCAAAAATAAAAATGCTATTGTGCAAAATACTACACCTAACAAAAATTACTAAAGCAACCTAATTAAAGCAGGAAAATGGAATAAAAAGAAATAAAACAAAGAAATGCAATTTACAAATGGAAGGGCTTCTCTCCCAGGTTCTCCCTCTCCAGAAAACTCACACGACTGTGTTACCCGGCAACGGCGCCAAAAACTTGATGGCGCAAATCTCGCACACCGCTATAGGCGGTAGCTCAACTGCGACACGAAACGGCAGTGTACCGATCGTTCAAGTAATATAAAATGAGGAGTAATCCCCGAGTATCGAATCTCGAAGGAACACAGTAAGGTGGAGTTAGATGTCGAGGAAGGACTTGAGATCGAAGTCCAGCGATAGGTGGAGTGCGGACGAAAGGGATTTGGTTTGTGGAAATAAAATAAAAGCTATCAACTACTCCTATGCAATGCCGCTATGCAATGCTTCGCTTGGCGGGATGGAGACTAGGCAGGCCTTGAGCGCGCTGCGTCGCAAGGGCGGATGGACGAGTAGGCAAGCGGAATCGAACTGTGCAGGCCTTGAGCGCACTGCTTCGTAGGGCGAATGGATTACACGGGCCGCTATGCCACGCTTCGCTAGGCGGATGGAAGAGTAAGCATACGAATGGAATGGAGAGAACGGCGGAATGAGGGTCGCAAGTACCTCTTCGCAAAGCACGCCACTAGCAATTGCTAGTGCGGCACACGAACGTGACGGCGGGATGGAGAATGGAATGGGGCGCTCCTCAAATCACATAAACCACAAAAGTATTTCACATAGAAATGAAATATATAGAAATACAAGCAAGTTTAAGTGCAACTTCATCTTAATACATAGATCTAACTACATACACACATCAATAAGAGAAGAATAAGGCAAGAGATCGACCGAATCCGAAGTCTCGTTGTAGATTCACGGTTGGAATCGCCGGGTTGTCAATCCGCGTCCAAGCTCGGTCCGCAACTACGTCCGGGGTAGAGAGAGTTGTCACTACTCTCCAATGAACCCGTCTTCTTCGTGTCACGATCCGGTAGAGGTTGCAAACTTCCTCTTGCTTGATGGCGATGGCGGCTAAACATTCCTTGAAGCTCTTGGATGAAGGAGGAGGCCGAGAGGAAGCTCCGGCTCAAGAATGGCGTGAAGAACAAGCCCGGAGCACCTCCCGATGGTGGGTGGCGATGGAGGGGCGAAATCCGGCGGAACAGAGCAGGAAACGGCGGACTCGGGCGGAAGAAAATCGGAGGAGACGACCTAATTCGCGAGCAGGAGTATTTATAGGCGCTGGAATAAACAATGCGCACGGTCATTGGCGCACGACCAGTGGTCGTGCGCACTAGCATCCTGTGATCGTGCGCTTGACTGGACGGAACCTGCAATGTAAGAAAATTATAAAATACAATGTTCGCACGACCAGTGGTCGTGCGCACTATCGTCAATGGTCGTGCGATAAGCCAAACAGAACTCATAAAATGAGCGTTAAGTGCGCACGATCAATTGCGCACGACCAGTGGTCGTGCGCGATAGAGCCAGTGATCGTGCGCAGTGTTCCTGTACAGAATTGAACCGGGAACACCTGCACGACTCCTGGTCCAGCATACAACACCAATCTAGCCACTGAAGGTGGTGCTTAACAATGCATGAAAACTAATAGCTAAGATAAACAAGAAATGACACCAAAACGGGCCTAGAAGTGCACATAGCATGGAATAACAAATATGAGCTAAAACAGGGCTAAAGTGCATTGCATAGACTAGAAAATCGGCCCAGATGAGTCCATATATGTGTATATAATTGGGACTCATCAAGTATCCACCAATAAGAGTAAATATCCTAGAAAGGGGGATTAGGGCTTAAGCCCACTGTATTCCCTAGTACCAATGCGAGCCCTTCACCGGGTAGCCCTCGGGAAGTCCAGGATTCACCCTGAACTTATAAGTACAAATAAACGGTAGACAAGAGTAGTTTAAGTAGGAGAATTTAATAAAGTAAACCTCGTCCCAAATTTGGGACGGAATGGTACAAGGACGAGTTAGTCCTGCGAGCTGGAGGCTCGAAAAATTATGATATCAGGACGGGTTGGTCTTGCGAGCTGGAGGCTCGGAAATTATGATATCAGGACGGGTTGTCCAACGAGCGGCAGGCTCGGTGTTATCTAAGGAGGATTGGATAGTCCGGCGAGCTGGAGGCTCGGGGAAAAAAAAATAAGAGGTCTCACTTACTAGATAGTACGCGGATACCTTGTGCATTCTTAGGAGCATACATAAGGTCTAGGATGGGAGGTGTCATACTAGCCTAGGAGTGGAGGACCCGATCCACTACCCCTATTTGCCTCAACGGGGTGTACTTGGGCGGAGACTCAAAAAGCAGGATAGAGGTGGTGCATACTGGATAGTGCGCGGATACCCTGTGTGTTCTTAGGGGCGTACATATGGTCTAGGCCGGGAGATAGTGAAAGGTGCCTAGAAGTGGACATGCACAATCCACTGACCTGTTTGCCTCAATGGGGTACCTGAGTTGACACACTCGAACAGTGGGAACTAACAAAAAGGTCTGTACATACAGAGTCGTGTGTGTGAGTTGCATCATTGCATTGCACAACATATCATATCATCATTTCATAAATAAGACCTCATCGTATAAATTAGTATGGTCTCTTTTATACGATGAGTTTACCTTAGTGCAAGATCCCTTAACTTATAAGTTTGTATGTGCATTCATATAAGTTAAGGTTACTTTTGTAGCTGCTCTTACGTTTTTCTTTTACACTGCTTGAGATATATATAAAACTTGTAGTATAGCTCTTTTTCTACAATAGTTTACATATGTATATGCTTGTTAGCTAGTTCCATGTCACCTACTTATTTTTATCCCTTGTTGTCCCCTGCTTCGTCCTCCCGCCAGGTGCCTAGGAGTCGCGGGGGGGAGGTGAGGACAAAACTGGCTTAGTCTTTATGACTAACGGTCAGTTGTGACCGTAACACCAAGTGTACGAGGTGCCGGAGCAGCACCACGACCAGCAGGACGTGATGGCAAGACTTGAGGAGTAGTTGTCGCGCAGCATTACTACCCGACGCAGGTTGATGAGAGTTTGTTAGCTTCCGCATAGATGTAGAGTGAGAGTGCGTTTAGTTTTATTTTGGACATGTACCGGGCATAAACCCTTACTCTGTTTCAAATTATTTATACTCATTGTTGGACATGTATTCCTTTGGAAATATATATATATATATATATACTATATATACAAAGATGTATGGAAGCCTGTTTTGGTGTAACATGGAGGCCCATCAGGCAAATTTGAACCATCCGATCAAGATCCAAACGATCATATTCATTCGCAGGTGGTCTGCGAATAGACTGTCAGTTTTGCGCTGGTTGGCTATTCGCAGACCACCGAAGTCTGCGAATAGCCAAACAGTTTTGCGCAGATTGGCTATTCGCAGACCACCTACATAGATTTTTTTTCAAAAAATTATAATAAAATCATGTATAAATAATTTTAAAAACAAAAACAATTATTAAAAAATAAATGCAAAAAACTGAATTAATTTTATTAAATTTAAATATTTAAAAAATAAATTAAACAGAAAATTTAAAAATAAGCCCGTCGTTCGGGGGTGTGCGAAGCAAGCCGGTTAGGGTCGGGCGAAGCACGCCGCGGGTACTGTCGCGCGGGGCACGGGGGGCCCCCCGTGATGAGAGTTTGTTAGCTCCCGCATAGATGTAGAGTGAGAGTGTGTTTAGTTTTATTTTGGACATGTACCGGGCATAAACCCTTACTCTGTTTCAAATTATTTATACTCATTGTTGGACATGTATTCCTTTCGAAATATATATATATATATATAAATATATATATATATATATATATATATATATATGCACGGGCCTCCGGCCCGATCCAAGGCGACATTTGTTGTGGGGGCGACATTTTTCGTGGGGGGCGACATTTTTCGTGGGGGAGACATTTACCGTGGGGGAAACATTTGTCGTGGGGGCGATATTTGTCATGGGAGGCGACATTTGTCGTGGGGGCGACATTCTCCGTGGGCGGCGACAATCATCGTCGGCGGCAACATTTGTCGTTGGTTGATGATAGAAAGACTGATGATTAAAACAAATTGGTTATATTTGGAAAATGTGCTATACAAAAAGTTTGAATATTGATACTACAATGAAATAAAAAAAAAAGTAATGAAATAGGGGTGAAACTTGAATTGGAGAACAATTATAGAGATTTCATAATTGTGAAATCTTTTGAATAGTGATACCACAAAAAATGAGTATAACTAACATATGCATGAAAAAGAATGATAGAAATAACAAATAAAAAATATTTCCAAAAATCAATGAACTGGGGGAGGTATAAATCTCCTTTTATAACATATTTTGGATCCTATAATGATTAGTTTTCCATCACTATGAGTGCAAGTATGGGTGAAACTTACAATTCCAAAAGGTGTAATTGAAGGGATTCAGGCAATGGTTGTAGCGGCACCCATTCGAGACACACACATATTCGACCAACATTCAGTCAACCTTATTTTTGAACAAAAAACACGAAATATCAACATAATTTTGCAATAAATTGTCCTTGCTTAAGGAAGCATATGGCTTGTGAAGAAAGATCACTTACTGGGAAAGCTACAACCAAAAGACGAACGCATGCTGCACTTTTCAGCCTCAGTGCTCTTATGTTGAGGAGATAGTCCCTGAAATCACTAAACCAATTATCAGATTAAACAAATTTCATCAAAATAGGCACTCTTGATTTGCACCGGGGTATTATAGTTATGCAAGAGATCTGGAGAACCATAGAACATGTCTAGAGGAGAAACTCATGTAAAGTTCATTATTGGAAGAGTCTTGTCCACGGTCATTCATTAAAGGATTGCTTGAGAATGATTTTATTTTATTATTTATTTCTCACAGCAAGCCTGAAGCAATGGATTGGTCGATGAGAATGAGTTTGACCTAAATTGATTTCCCGGCAGTGATTATATAAATATATTTCAAGAAAATAGATCGAAGAATCCAGGGGGGAGGAGCCGCACCCGCATGGAATGAATACGGCGGGCGGTCAGGCGAGTGAAATCAAAGTGCCGATCAGGCGAGTGAAATCAGAGGCAGGGGATACTTAAATTTGTAAAACCAACATCCAATCAAATTGTGGGTATAACCAGAAGTTATTAAAGTATAAAAATATGCAGCAAAATGGATTGAACAACATCATCCATTTCATTCTATTTTAGGAATAGCATATTAGGAGTTCATTCGGAAAAAAACATTATTGCATTGCTTCAATAAATGACGTCTTGATTCCAGGCTTGGATGCGACTACTCCGGTACATTAATGTAATATTCGCAGTTATTTACTTTATTTTAATGATTTAAATTCAATTTATTTCAGTCTTCCTTCAATTTCGCCTAAAATTAAACAAACATCATTCTCTCTTGTAAAATAATAGACCTCTCTACCTCCTCCTTGCCGCTCCTTCCATTTTTATGTTGTGATAATATCAATCCAAATTTTCCAATCGTGAACATGAAATGGGCTCGTGCTGATCATACACGGTTGATGAAAATTTTATCAGAGCAGTTTTATAAGCATAATTAAAGCATTGAAACTAAATTAAACCTGTCAGTAACTGCTAACACTGCTTAATTAATGAATTAGTTGCATCATTATCAAAAACTCCCACGCTTAAACATGATTAAAAAATGTTTGTTAAATAATCATTTTATGTGCCTTCAAGGCATTGGAATATGCTGTTCCAAGGAGATTTAATGCCGCGACGCCCTTCATGAATGTTATATATTCCTTTTTGTGCTTCTCTGTCTCCCCTCCCCCGGCTCCATGCTCATAATGTTTTTTTTTTGGTCATGAGATTAAAAGTAAACTGAAGCATTAAATTAATTCTAATTAGAAAAAAACAAATCCTCCGCTAATCACTGAAGGTGGCTGGATTTTTGTACCAATCTCAAATAATTCAGGATTGTGATCCAACCCAATTATCTTGGCAGTGCCATGAAGCCTATCCCCTTCAACAACCTACAAAATTGAAAGTCAATCCATATTTAATGAAATAAGCTTAGCAAACAACCGATGTTATTTCTCCACCAGCTCCTTAGGAAGTTAAATGTAACCTTGAAAACTCAGAGTTGAATGCCAAAATACTGTATTACAAAGCTCTCCAAAAACTGCACTCAATCCAATTCGACGTCCAATATCCACCTTGACAGAAGTATATTTCATGCACAGTGGAAAAACCCATATTTCGTTTCGACAGCGAAAACTTAGAGCCAAAATTCTCAAGACAGTACAACTAAATTGAGGATTTCATGTGCGAAATCGTCGTAAATGCATAAAATCTATAGGTCAAGAATTGTAATGAAGTACTTTAGAATGAATTTTAAATGCCTAAAATGTGATAAAACTGAAGGTGTGTGTGCGTCACTACGTAATATATTATCGAAAATTGAGGATAATCAATTTTACTGAATGCAGTGACAACACAATACACGAGGATCGTTCTTACTCAAAAATATTTATCTCAATTGGAATTTTAAAACGCAGGCGGTGCTTTCTAAATGAGTATGCAAATTGAGAGACACAAATATTGTGAAACTAAAATAGAACGGTAATTTAACTGAAATGCGGAATTAATTTATACCGTTCTTGGATTCCTGCTCGTGTTTCACTATGGCAGAGATTAGCAACAATTGCGACGTATTGTTCTTTATGAATTCCGCCGCGTCCGAAGATCTCGCCAACATACAAGATTATCTAGAAATTGGGTTTCTGAAACATAAGTTAGTTGGCACAAACACACATATTAATCCAACATGTAATTCGGACAGATCTACCAATTATTATCACAGAATTTCCATGAACCGGATCTGACTGGTGAAGTAATTATATGCATAGCCTTGCCAAATATTATTTCACGGAACAGTTAGGTGCATGGGCATTTTATAATCAGTATAAATTAATTAAGCTTTAATTTTCTCACAAATCTATGCATACATTGATCCCTTGAATGGATGGGTACCTGAATCTCTGTATCTTTTCCTCACGATGAAGATCCGGACAGCCCGGGGTAAAGATTTGAGCAGCCCGGCGACGAAAAACCTCTAAACGCCGGTGATGAAGATGGTGCCGCAGCGGCCTTTTCAACTCCCAGAAGAGTTTCTTGGTCTAGCCGCCTCGATCCCGATTCTGAAGAGGCGACCAAAAGGGTTCGTTCAGCAGATCTGGCGCTTTCACCAATGGGGAAGGTAGAGGCTCTTTTGGCAGTTACCCAAGAGGGATGAGAGAGAAAGTGACTCGGGATTTCACCCTTGTTCACGCCGAATGAATTGGAATACAATCATGAATCTTAATCTTGGGTATTAATAGGAGAAACCCAAAAATAGGAGTTACAAGATTTCAATGGATGAAATAAATTCCATTTAAAACCCAAATAAAAAACTCCATAAAATTACATTCATGATCATGCCAAAACGTGCCAAGAGCGAGACCGAACTCGCGTACTGAATTTACGAGACAATCTGGCCCACCTATCACAGGCTTCGATCGTTCGCGCGACTGAATTAACGCGCGCTCGTGAGAGTCTGAATAGGCTCTAATTTTCGCGCACGATTTCATCGGGACATCTCGACGAACCTAGTCCACCTCACGGAAAATTTCTAACATTCTCCCACTTGGACTTGGATCCACCGTACCTCATGACGTTCCATATGAAATCTTCACTAGACTTAAGGGTACCACTAGCGAACGCGACATTAAGAGTCTACTCTCACGTCAATCCGGTCCAACCAAATCCTTCACTCCGAATCATGGCGGCAACCGCATCATTGAGCGACACGGGACCTTCCATGGTCACAGTAGCTTCCAGATTCAATTGACATGGACAAAGCGCGGTTAGGATTTAGGATAACATTATGAAGAATGTGTGCACACGTAATTGTTATCCTAGTTTGGTGGTCAACCAATTTCTCGAATGAATGCACTAAACCATGCTTTGAGAAATTATTTATGTGCTCAAAAGAACACGTATGTCTCTTTCTTAAGAATTCACTTAATGTGTCATAATGGACATACAAAGGCTTAATGAAAATAAATGAAGTGCCCATAAGCCTTATGCTCAGACTGACACTCGTCCGAGTCTTTTGAATGAAGTGTGATATATCACAACGCGTTATGAGTATCGCTACTTAATGGTACTCAACACGAATATTTTCTTAATGTTTGATATCAAACTATCAAATACAAAGTGCTTAATTAAATAACAGATGTATGAATTGGAGCTACACGCAGCCTCCCACTAATCTAGCATATCAATCGACTCCTTAAGCCCCATACTGCAGACATGTCTTTGAAACACGTTGGGGCGAAGTCCCTTAGTAAGTGGATCGGCTACCATGTCATCTGTTCCTATATGCTCCACCGTAATGTCACCTTTCTTAACCATTTCCTTAACGGTCAGAAACTTAATTTCCATATGTTTAGACCCTGTGATACTTTTATTGTTCATTGAGAACAAAACTGCAGAAATGTTATCACAGTAAAACCGGATGGGTCCTTCTATAGAATCGATGACCCTTAGCTCAGTAATAAAGTGCTTAAGCCACACAGCATGAGTAGAAGCTCCAAAAAGAGCGACGAACTCTGCGTGCATGGTAGATGAAGTAATGAGAGTCTGTTTGACACTCTTCCATGAAACGGCTCCGCCAGCAAACTTAAACACATAACCCGAAGTAGACTTTCTATCATCCTCACACCCAGCAAAATCAGAGTCTGTATACCCCACCAAATCGAGATTCTGAACCTTATGGTAGACCAACTTAAAATCTTTCGTCCCCTTCAGATACCTTAAGACCTTCTTGGCAGCCACCCAATGACAGGGTCCTGGGTTCGACTGATATCTGCCTAGAAGTCCTACTGCGAAGGCAATGCCTGGTCTTGTACAGACCTGGGCATACATCAAACTGCCTACCGCACTAGCATAAGGAATGTCCTTCATAGACTCTCTCCCAGTGTCGTTCCTGGGGCATTGTGACAAGCTAAGCTTATCACCCTTAATCACAGGCACGTCACCAGGCTTACAATCGAGCATGCTAAATCTCTCAAGTACACGCTCTATATAGGCTCTCTGAGAGAGTGCTAATGTATGGTGAGATCGATCCCTACTGATCTCAATCCCTAAGACGAAAGATGCTTCACCAAGATCCTTCATATCAAAATGCTTTGACAAAAATTGCTTTGATTCATGCAACAATGCCAAATCACTGCTCGCAAGCAAAATGTCATCTACATATAAAATTAAGAAGATGAATTTACTCCCACTGATCTTGAGATATATACAACGGTCCACCTTGTTCTCTTCGAACCCAAATGAAGTAACTATCTCATCGAATTTCAAATACCACTGTTTAGAAGCTTGCTTCAGACCATATAGGGACTTGTTAAGTTTACACACAAGTTGGTCACTGTGACCGGACTTGAATCCCTTAGGCTGCACCATATAAACTTCTTCGGCAAGATCGCCATTCAAGAATGCGGTCTTAACATCCATCTGGTGTAGCTCCAAATCATAATGAGCTACAAGCGCCATTATCACTCTAAAAGAGTCTTTAGAGGAAACAGGGGAAAAGGTCTCGTTGTAATCGATACCTTCTCTCTGTGTAAATCCCTTGGCAACCAGTCTGGCCTTAAACCACTCGATCTTCACTTTGGAGTCCTTTTTGGTCTTATATACCCATTTAGAACCAATGGGTCTGCAACCTTTAGGTAACTCAACCAACTCCCAAACTTTATTCAGCTTCATAGACTCCATCTCGTCTTTCATCGCTTCCCACCACAGATCAGTTTGAGGTCCAGAGACAACCTCATTAAATGTCACTGGGTCAACCACATGACCAATATCAAAATCACTCTCACCTAAGTAAACTTCATAGTCAGAGGAAATCGCCGACCTTCTTTGCCTAATGGATCTCCTAGCAGGCGGATGATCCTCCTGAATCTGTGGAGGAATCTCAATTGGAATCGGTGGTAAAACCGGCTCCACTTCCTTTACAGGTTCTATCCTAGGTTCAGGCACCACCAAGTTCTCCAATAAAGGCACAGATAGATTAATGGGCACAATTTCCTCGACTTCACTAACTGGGTGAGAGCAACTCGGTTCGTCAGCAACATCTAATTCCAAGAATTTGGCTGTTTGTGGCTCTACTATTCTGGATCCTCCCAGAGGGGAATAAAACCTAAATCCCTTCGAATGATCTGGGTAGCCTATGAAGTAGCAACGACAAGACCTAGGGGCAATTTTACTCTCCGATGGATTATAAAGACGGACTTCTGCAGGACAACCCAAGACACGCAAATGATTAAGGCTGGGTCGCCTACCAGTCCACAACTCGAACGGTGTTTTGGGTACTGACTTTGAAGGTACTCTATTGAGGATATATACTGCAGTCTTAAGTGCCTCACCCCACAAAAACTCAGGAAGATTCGTCCTACTCATCATGCTCCTCATCATTTCCTTAAGGGTGCGATTGCGCCTTTCGGCCACACCATTTTGCTCAGGACTACCCGGCATGGAATACTGGGCAACAATGTCGCAGCTCTCCAAGTATCTGGCAAACGGACCTTTATGTTGCCCGGAGGCATCATGTCTACCAAAATACTCGCCGCCTCTGTCAGACCTAACAATCTTGATGACTTTCCCTATTTGCTTTTCAACTTCAGTCTTGAAAATCTTGAACTTGTCAAGAGATTCAGATTTTTCTTTAATTAAATACAAATATCCGAAACGGGAGTAGTCATCAATGAAGGTAATGAAGTAAGTGTTCTTACAGAGGGTAGATGAATACGGGCCGCTAATGTCTGTATGAATAACCTCCAATAAATCTGAACTACGAGTTGAGCCTTTCTTTTTAATCTTGGTCATCTTACCTCTACAACAGTCAATACACGTCTCTAGGTCACTGAAGTCAAGGGTAGGGAGAATATTTTCCTTAATTAATCTCTCTACTCTTTCCCTAGAGATATGACCTAATCTTTTATGCCATAACATGAATGACTGTTCCTTAATTAGAGGTCTTTTACTGGCAATATTTTCTACATTATAGGAAGTAACACAAAAGTTCATAGGAGATAGACATAAACTATATAATCCACCAGATAATAAACATTGGCCTATAACTCGCGATTCAAAAGAAATATCAATAGAACCAGCATTAATGTTAAAGCCAAAATGAAGTTTATCTAAAACAGATACAGAAATCAAGTTCCTTCTAAACAAAGGAATATAGAAAATGTCTCTTAACAAAAGTTCAAATCCAGAAGAAAGAACTAAACGAACATCTCCTATGAACTCCACCTCCACCTCAGCGTTATTGCCAACTGTCAGTCTGCACTCACCCCTTCTTGGCCTCCTCCTTTTGATGAACCCCTGTAATGTGTAAGCAACATGATTAGTTGCTCCACTATCGAGCCACCAGGAACTTGATGGGGCTTCAATTAAATTGGATTCACAAAGGACAGAGGCTGAGGGATTACCTGAAAGTGCAAAACCGCGCTTTTCCATCCAAGACTTAAACTTTCGGCACTCGTTCTTCACGTGTCCCTTCTTCCTGCAGAAGAAACAACTCAGAGGCTTCTTTTCATCAGCGCCCTTGCTGGAGGAAGCGGGCGTGTCAGGAGCTTTAACGGGAGCTTTGGACTTCTTCTTCTTGGCTTTCTTGAATGCGGGCTTGGAGACAAGAAGAGCAGTATGAGTCTTCTCATTCTTGAGCTTTTCCTCTTCAGCGACACAGCGAGTGATTAAGTCGTTTATCTTCCACGCCTCGTCCTGGGAATTGTAGGTGGTCTTTAGTATGCTGAATTCTGCAGGGAGGGTGTTGAGCGCTTGATGCACTATCAATGCTTCAGGGAGACTGATCTCCATCTCCTGCAACTTGGTCTGAAAGTAGACCATCTTCAGAATATAATCACGGACACCGCCTCCTCCCGAATACCTCATGGAGAAGAGGTCCTGTATCAGCGTCCCGATCTCAGCATTCGAAGACACCTTATATCTCTGCCCAACGGCAGTCAGGAAATCCCTAGCGCCGATCGTGTCAGGCAAACCACTCAGTAAATGCTCCGGGATGGAACGTTTCATAGTCAACAAGCATATCTTGTTGGACTTGTTCCAGGTGGCATAAAGGTCTTTATCAGCTTGAGTGCTGGTCGCTGTGAGCTCTGCAGGCTGGTCGGTACTCATGGCCATCTCAATATCAGCCATCTGAAGAGCGAACATTATGTCGGACTTCCATCTCTTGAAGTTCGACCCAGTGAGCTTCTCTATGGTCGCCATGTTATTATGGACTGTAAAGGTGACTGGAAGTAAAGAGAAAATAAAACGGATCAGACTAATAGAGCAACAGTGGCTAAAAACCCTAAATAGCACACTAGGCGAAGAATCCAGGCGCGTCAGCGGGCAACACCTTTGGGCAGACTACGCGCCACGCAATTAGTAATTCTTCACACACGAACTAGCAACAGTTACACTTAAGCTTTTCGTAAATCTACCACCTTTGGGCGAATAGAATACTAGAGCTCGTGCTACCGTCCAAATGTCCGAGTGTATCCCTCCGAACCTATTGCGCAAGCACCTCCTTTGGGAGAATGATTGCGCACTAGTCTCAGAGAACTCCCTAACACATGTGAAACCGTAATCTCACAAATTGACTCGAAAAGGCCACTTTGGCGGCTACAGTTCTTATCAATCCACGAGACCCTTTCACACCGGGATATCTGAATATTGCTCTAAACTTAATGTCGTGTTTTCTTATGAATGACGTGTGGGCACTTAATCGCCTCAAGTAAACACGACGACTATCTTTGACTGTTTTGCTAAACACACTTTTAAAACAGTTCCGAATTTTATTTCTCTTATAATAAATAGGGTTTTATATTTGGTGTTCTCACTTAATTCAATTAGAAAAGATTTAAAATTCCAAATAATTAAGGAGACAAATTATTTTGAAATAAGTTCGCTTTGATACCAACTGTGATAAAACTGAAGGTGTGTGTGCGTCGCTACGTAATATATTATCGAAAATTGAGGATAATCAATTTTACTGAATGCAGTGACAACACAATACACGAGGATCGTTCTTACTCAAAAATATTTATCTCAATTGGAATTTTAAAACGCAGGTGGTGCTTTCTAAATGAGTATGCAAATTGAGAGACACAAATATTGTGAAACTAAAATAGAACGGTAATTTAACTGAAATGCGGAATTAATTTATACCGTTCTTGGATTCCTGCTCGTGTTTCATTATGGCAGAGATTCGCAACAATTGCGACGTGTTGTTCTTTATGAATTCCGCCACGTCCGAAGATCTCGCCAACATACAAGATTATCTAGAAATTGGGTTTCTGAAACATAAGTTAGTTGGCACAAACACACATATTAATCCAACATGTAATTCGGACAGATCTACAAATTATTATCACAGAATTTCCATGAACCGGATCTGACTGGTGAAGTAATTATATGCATAGCCTTGCCAAATATTATTTCACGGAACAGTTAGGTGCATGGGTATTTTATAATCAGTATAAATTAATTAAGCTTTAATTTTCTCACAAACCTATGCATATATTGATCCCTTGAATGGATGGGTACCTGAATCTCTGTATCTTTTCATCACGATGAAGATCCGGACAGCCCGGGGTAAAGATTTGAGCAGCCCGGCGACGAAAAACCTCTAAACGCCGGTGATGAAGATGGTGCCGCAGCGGCCTTTTCAACTCCCAGAAGAGTTTCTTGGTCTAGCCGCCTCGATCCCGATTCTGAAGAGGCGACCAAAAGGGTTCGTTCAGCAGATCTGGCGCTTTCACCAATGGGGAAGGTAGAGGCTCTTTTGGCAGTTACCCAAGAGGGATGAGAGAGAAAGTGACTCGGGATTTCACCCTTGTTCACGCCGAATGAATTGGAATACAATCATGAATCTTAATCTTGGGTATTAATAGGAGAAACCCAAAAATAGGAGTTACAAGATTTCAATGGATGAAATAAATTCCATTTAAAACCCAAATAAAAAACTCCATAAAATTACATTCATGATCATGCCAAAATGTGCCAAGAGCGAGACCGAACTCGCGTACTGAATTTACGAGACAATCTGGCCCACCTATCACAGGCTTCGATCGTTCGCGCGACTGAATTAACGCGCGCTCGTGAGAGTCTGAATAGGCTCTAATTTTCGCGCACGATTTCATCGGGACGTCTCGACGAACCTAGTCCACCTCACGGAAAATTTCTAACATAAAATTCAAACCTAAAGTTGTTCTAAACTAAATAAATCTGCTGGCACTGCTACCAAAATCACATATGAATAAGTATGAAGCGGAAGGGCCATGAAAAACACAATATGCATATTATCCGCGCACGATGCAGGTTTGGTATTGGACTGAGAGCGGTAATAAATAATGATACGTGCTTATGTATGTTTTCATGCATTGTTTTTATAGAAAACAATTTAACAAACAACTATAGAAAACAATTAAACAAACATCTTATGTGCATTTATATTAACAAAGCAGGTAACAACGTAATATTGGTTTGAAAATGGCATAGAGAGAAAGAAGTGGAGAGAGTAATCCATTGCTTGAAATGATCTTCTTTCTAAATAACCATCCATTAGGAGGAATTGAAGGGGAGCTAAAAGCAGAGTGAATTAAATGCCCACAAGGAGAGAGAGTGAGAAAGAGAGAGGGGAGGGGGGGGGGCCGCCGGGTTCCACTCTGGTATGAGGGGGAAAAAAGGGGGGAGGGGGGGGGGGAGAAAAAAGAAAAAGAGGGGGAGGAGAAAAAAGAGGGGGAGGAGAGGGAAAGGGGGAGGGAGAAAGAAAAAAGAGGGAAAGGAAGAAAAAATGAAGGGAGGGAGGGAGAGAACGCGGCCACAATTTGCGAAAGATAGACATTTGGCTCTCCGCGGAGATCCAAATGGCTCTCCGCGGAGATCCAAATGGCTCTCCGCGGAGATCCAAATTAGCTCTCCGCGGAGAGCTTTTTGCTCTCCGCGGAGATCTTTTTGCTCTCCGCGGAGATCCAAAACTATGATTTTGACCCATTTGAAAACGGTATTCATCCATGAAACAATTGTTATTATAGACAAACATTACAAATGTACACGAATAATGTTTCTTAATTTACATCAATCAACCACAAAATTTTTAAAGATGTCTGCACAGATCTGGGCTCTAAACATAGGCATATTTTTCTGCCAGTCTACGCAACTCTCCCAGCTCATCAGCCCTTCCTTCGCTATGTGCTCCATATACTTCATAACGAAGACACCGCAATCCACGGAGTTCTCCTGCTGTGGTATACCAGCAGTCAAGTCGAGTTTCCAATTGGAAAATCCTGCGTGGACTTTTTTAACGGTCGCCTTCTGGAGCGCAGAAATCTGCATTAACACAAATTTGTTCGTACATTAGTAACTCGTAATGTACAATACTACAGTGCATGTCAATGAACTGCACTTACAGCTTCTTTAGCGGAAACTTTTCGTTGGGCATTACGCAGAGAGTCATGTATAAGCCACTTCTTCTCTTTAACCATACCCACCAATAAATACCAGTGTTGACTATAACATACTGGCATTAGAATCATTTTGATATTGGCAAGATTCTCCTTGGTAATGCCCTCAAGGAATGCAGCTACAAGCTTAGATTCTCCGTCATTGGACCTTGGGAAGTGCAACTACATAATTTGTAACATTTTTTAGCAATGCAAACAGAATTATTAATGTATAAAGCACTGATAGGGAGATCATACCAAAAAGTTCGGACTGATGTACATAAACGGATGATACGGTTCTTTATCCCGATCTCTACGCAAAGTCAAGATCTTTGCGTAGGCATCAATGTGACAATCTTCGACGTATTTGTCCGTCAGAAGAGCATCCATGCCATCTCGAAATCCGACTATATTCCATTTATTGAATGCTTGGTCGTTCCTGAAACATTAGAAAGTCATCGTCAATATCAATGTGCATAGATCAAAATTTTGAAAATATAAAAGTGTATAATGTCAAAAGGGCACCTCGATGGTATGGCGCTCATACGCTGATGGATGATATCTCTATCTTCTGCAGCTATTAGCGGTCTCCCCGGATAGTCAACGGGGTACACATCAATTTCATCCGCCTTTGTAGTTTTAATTTCTCTTTCTCCCAATGGGGAGTCTAGAATATTAGTAATGGAAGTATCGTGAGGGGTAGTGAGGGTGGTAGCGTTTTGATGGGCAGGGGATCTAGAGATACTCGGGCTAGATGATGGCGAGGAATGATGAATGAGTGTGTCTATATCAGCACTCATGGATTCAAGACGTTCACCTACACTGTGACTAAAACTAATTAAATCACTATGTACTCTATCTATTTTTTTGTCTAATCTATCTACAGAACTATCTATCTTGCTATTTAATAAAGCAAATTGATCTAACATCCTATGTTGGAAATCAATCCAAAACTGTGACGGAGGGATAGATGGTGTGCTAGGTGGTGGGGGAGGTGCTGATGTGCTGGGTGATGGGGGAGGTGATGATGATGAGGGAGGTGGTAATGATGTGGGAGGTGGTGGTGCAAACTTCATTTTTTTTACTACCCTAGATGGCGAGACTATTGGTTTTCTCTTAAATGTGGGAGGTGGTGGTGTCCACTGTGTTGTCACGTCTGAACATAACAACTTCTCTGTCGGTGTTATTTCATCTAGTACTTCCAACACCTAAAAAGAAGAAATACAACTATTGTATTGGATAGTTCAAAAGTGGTTATTAATCGAATAAACTAAATTATTTACCTGCTCATCCAAGAGTTTTGCAACAGTCCCCATCTCTTTCATTGAAAATGAGACCTTCTCCGACCATCTTAATATTCGTGGTCTCAACGACGGATAGTGCGGAGCGAAGGTGGTGGTGTGCTCGAGGAACCAAATCTATATCAAACATTGCGATAGCTTAGAACATATTAAACAAATTTCATTTTAGGAATTAGAAATATAGATACTTACAACGAGAACATGGGTGCATCCATAGATGTATCCCATTGAAGACTCTGGCCAATGTTGCAGTTGGCCTTCTTCTGCAACAGGTGGCAGCTTCTCCACCATCGACCTGAACGACCTCATAACGAAGGTATAGATCGCTTCTGGCCAATTGAACTTTTGAAATTTCTCCAAGCTGGAGACCTCCTCGAAGAACATTGGCATCCTCTCCGCGCTCGAGGGGAAGAAGAAATTGCACAGAAGGTGCAAAATCAATATCTTCATCGTCACAGGGGACGACCCTTTCTCCATCGATTGAAGTTCCGTCTTCAAATCGGATTTCGTTAGCGGTCCAAATGGCTTGGTAGTCAGGATGACTTCCTCCCCATGGTTCGGCAGACCCAATATCATTGCCACGTCATTGGGGGAGAAGGTTAGCTCCCTCGATCCAATGACGAAGACATCCTTCTCTATATCATACCAGTTTAGTAGACCGTAAAGAAGGGGAGTGTTCTGCGATACCTTTGGTGCATGGAAGATATGCCAGATGTTGGCATCCATCAGCATCTTCTTCTGATCCTCCTCCAATCGTTCTAGTATTGCTGAACTTAGGCCAACAAATGAGTTTAAATAGCACCTCGAGCTCAAAAAATGGATCTTTTTCTGCCCCATTGATCTGCAAAATTTATAAACATATGTTACAATAGAGGGACAAGAAGAATAAATTGGAGAGAGAAATAGAGGAAGCAAACGGCTCTCCGCGGAGAGCAAACGGCTCTCCGCGGAGAGCTATGTAGCTCTCCGCGGAGAGCCAGATGGCTCTCCGCGGAGAGCCATTTGGCTCTCCGGGGAGAGCCATTTGGCTCTCCGGGGAGAGCCATTTGCTCTCCGGAGAGCCATTCCAATTGGCTCTCCGTGGAGAGCCATTTGGCTCTCCATGGAGTGCCATTTGGCTCTCTGTTTAGATCCAATTGGCTCTCCATGGAGAGCCATTTGGCTCTCCGTTTAGATCCAATTGGCTCTCCATGGAGAGCCATTTGGCTCTCCGTTTAGATCCAATTGGCTCTCCATGGAGATCCAATTGGGTAATGGCCTAAATGAGGTACAATTGTATCATGGAATAATAAGTGCAAATTATTGTGTTATTTTCAAATCATTTTTTTACTATAATACATATAAAAAACA
This sequence comes from Dactylorhiza incarnata, assembly GCA_033032865.1. Lineage (NCBI taxonomy): Eukaryota > Viridiplantae > Streptophyta > Magnoliopsida > Asparagales > Orchidaceae > Dactylorhiza > Dactylorhiza incarnata. The sequence goes on along the minus strand of JAWHQI010000009.1, from coordinate 7,065,675 downwards.
TACCTTTCATGGTTTCACACATACTGTTGCAAGCTCTTTTTTTTGTTAATATCCTTAACCTTTTGCTTGAGCTGCACATCGGATCGAACCCGAAACTGGTTCATCCCCAACACCCGTGCGACTCGCCCCCAGTACAAGAAACGCTTGGCTAGGCTCTTCCAAGACATTTGATCACCAGTCGACGATTTCACATGGGAGCGCTCTGCTGGACTAGTTAGCAAGTAATTGAGCAGCTCCTTCTCCGATTGGGAGAACGGCTCTCCTGTAGCTGGGGCGGGGACGATGGCCTCCATTATCTGATTGAAAGTCGGCAATTGTTGATTTACCATGAATGGAGGACGAGAACCAATCTCGCTGACAGCGGACGAGATGCCCACATTAGGTTCCTCCGTCGTCGTGATGACTGCAGAAGACGCTGGTTGAGTTAAATTATTTGTGGACGGAGTTTCGGCTGGCAATGATTGTGTAACAACCGGCGATGATTGAATGTAGATGGCGTCTTGATCACCGAGCTCCTTTTGCGCTTCGGTATGCGACTGCAAAGTGTTTGATGTCCTTTTCCTTTTGAGACGTCTAAGATAATCCCAACGATTTTGAATCTCCTTGTGGGTCATCTGAACTAGATCCTCACGGCGTGCAGCAATGCGGGCGTAAGCTGGGGCGACCACTTTGGTCCAGTGAATGTTGCCGGCATGCCCAGCATCAATCTCGTTTTGAACAATTCGATCAATGATATCGTCCGCTGATCCTTCAATTACTAGATCGGGCGGGGACGTTTGCAGATCTGTTGCAAGGGGCTGACTTGAACTGTGACTTGGGGCGCCGGTTGTAAAAGTGACGCTTCGAGTTACTATTGTGGTGACAGTCTCTTCTAACTGGATGAAACTATCCTCACGGCCCGCCTGCGTTGGAGCAATCAATGACGCGGCCAGATTTAGTGCAGTAATGATGCTGCGTTTTGGCGCTGCTCGTTGAATGGGCAATCTGAAACGAGACTGGGCAACCATATCCTCCAAGTGCTGTTTAAGAACCTGTTCTGTTTTTGGCCGAATGAACCGTTTGAAAGCGTAATTGGTGCTATGTAAAGCCGAGACAAGAACAGACCAAATTCGATGCAATTGTGGAATATGCAAAGATTCAATTGGAAAATCTTTTAGATCAAGCAGTTCATCGGGTTGAAGAAATTTGAGAGCCACCATTCTGAGTAAGCGCCGTTCGAAGGGGTTGATCATTGGTGAAGTGCTCATCACTTTTTCCCAGAGATTAAGGCCTTCTAATGCCGATTGACGTTCATTTCCCAACGCGTTGAGGCTGCGTGATTTTTTATGGTGATTTGAAGCAGAGCTTTGCCCATGCGATGTTGGTCCGGGTTTTCTGCGCTTGCGACTGGACTGAATAGAATGGGGCGTGTTGCTTATATCAGTATGGTTTAGCGGTAGTGCTTCGTCTTCTCCAATGCAGTGATGATCATCGTTCGGAGTCCTCTCCACAGCAGTTGCGGCAACCTCAAGCGCATCGTTCACAATCGCATCGAACGTGTGGCTCGACCAAATTGCATTATCAGCTATTGCTTCGGCAATCATTCCAACGGATTCTATCTGACCTGCTGGAATTTCTGGAAGTTGAGGAAGGGATTGTCCAAATGCCTCCGTTAATCCAAACTCTCCGTGGCAATCCTCAATCGAGAGAGGCAACATATGAAACATTGTCGAAAGAGACGTTTGGGAGGGAGTTATGCCGTCGGTCGTAAGAGCTGCGAGATATTGAGTGAGAATGATATGCATACCAGAGATTGGCAAATATGCCCAGCGAGGATCAAATTGGAGTTCGCCGCGAAAGTTGATTTGAGCGACCACGGCATGGAGCAGCAAGATCCCTCCATCCAGGGAAATAGTCTCCGGGAAAATGGCTCGTCCTTGACGCCATAAGTTTTCGTTCTTCCCCGATCCACGACGTAGAGTCGAACGGAAGAAGCGATCCACGACGGTGTTTGACGCCCCTACAGGCGGTGTTAAGCAATTTCTGATGTGCTTTTTCTGCGTCTCGTGGCAAGATAGAAGTTTGGTCGTCACAATGCGCTTCGACTGTGGCACATCATTCTCGTTTTCCCAGCTTTTAATGCTCTCCAACAATGCATCCAGTTCAGCCTCAATGATGGAGCCTTCCCGCATTGAAGCATTTCCATTGCCAACAATGATTTCGGCCACGCCAGCCATAAATAGTTCCTGCCGAGCACGATCCGTGCCGTTCGAATTGTCCCTATACCTCGTGATCAGGTGATGATTGTCTAGGAGAACAATGATGTTGTCGAAATCTTGTAGCCATTCTCGGTCATCGCAGCACTTGTCAAGGTACATGATGAGCAGAGAAGTATCAATATTGTAAGCATTGTACCGATTCTGCAAACTTCGACCAACAAATCGACGCTCTGCAATGCCCGTAGTTGATGTGAATTGATGGGAGAGAATTTGTTGGCGCTCGTTCATGACGGAGTGCAATCCTTCAACGGGGGAAAATTTCCTGCCATTGAACTCGTCCGTCAATTTCATGCGTCCCGGCACGTTGTGATGATGGTCAGCCGAGAGATGAGTCCCGGTTATGGCGCCTTCCATTCGGTTGAAGAAAGAAAGTTGGCGAGCAATGCAGTCATTGATTAGGCGTGATAGCGTTGATTCCACTGGACCAAGAGTGCCATTGTACCCGTTACAATGCTGAAAAAATGATGGGAAATCAGGGAACACTGCTGGATCCTTCTGCGATGACGTTTGCCCAATTGCTGCATCCCATAAGCGCATATCCAAATACCACGACACGTGACCACGATATAGTGCGGCTTGACGCATGTATCGAGTCGTTCGTGCACAACGAATCACCTTGGCTGCATCAGCAATGCCGGAACGGGACGTGTACAAGTCGTATGCCATTTGAACAAGACCGACGTCGTGTGCGCTCTGTTCGAAAAGCTGCACAGGATAGTTAAGGATGATGGCTGTCGGGATCAACTTCTCGTTTTTTGCCTCGTCCATGACCTGGAACGTGACACCACAGCCGCCGGAGGTGTTCGACTTCTTGCACATGTATCTAGCACTGATAGAGAATGCAGTGGTGTCGATGCAATCGACAACTCGCGGAGCACTTAATTGCTTGCGGGAAAGAAAGCCGACTTTGTTGCAAGATGGACATGCACCCGCTGTCACATTGACGCCGTACTGCCGTTCCGGATCAATCACGAACAACGGTTTCAAAAGATACGCATTCAGGTCAGGTCGCTTGTTCCACAGTGGCACGGGCGGATCGATTCGGATGGGAAGGCGAATGCCATCCTCCATCATTTTCACTTGGGTCTTGATCCAATCTTCCTGAATTTTGTTCAACGTGCCTGATTGCTTCCCACAAATGCACGGCTCAGTAGTGGGGCGGTCGAAGGCTGACGAATAGAATGGAGGCGTTTGCGTCGGAATCGATTCGGGTAGAATTTCAGGGCAGCGATGAACGAGGGTCTCTACTGATCGTTGTGTTTTCGCAATGTCCCGCAGCACAATGTCAACACCATTCATTGCCGATAAAGACAAATAGTCAAATAATCTAGTCACCAAACCCAAAGGGTAGATTAGTAGCCATAATACTAGCATCCTATTTTGAGTAATTATAATTGGTTATAGTAGCTTGCCTAGGTTATTTCCTACCTCACATTCCAAATTATATGCTAATTATAATTTATTTCCAAGGATTGTCATAGAAGAATGAACAAATAAACGTATTTCCTAAAAACAGTAATTAAAACTTTTTGGCTCTCCGCGGAGAGCAAACGGCTCTCCGCGGAGAGCCAAACCGCTCTCCGCGGAGAGCCAAACGGCTCTCCGCGGAGAGCCAAACGGCTCTCCGCGGAGAGCCAAACCGCTCTCCGCGGAGAGCCAAACGGCTCTCCGCGGAGAGCCAAACCGCTCTCCGCGGAGAGCCAAACCGCTCTCCGGCTCTCCGCGGAGAGACAAAGGGCTCTCCTCGGAGAGCCAGTGGATCTCAGCGGGAGAGTTGTTTAGCTCTACGCGGAGAGCCATTGTACTCTCCTTGGATAGCCATCAGCGGAGAGCCAAACAGATGCGATACACGGAGAGCCATTCTACTCTCCTCGGATAGCCACTGGCTCTACGCGGAGAGCCATTCTACTCTCCTCGGATAGCCACTGGCTCTCCGGGTAGAGTCGTTTCTCCTAATGGGTTCGAACATGATAATGGTGGATGCGATACGTACCTTGCGGAGAGGATGGGTAGGCTGCGTCGGAGAGCTCCTGTGTAGACTGAATCGGATTGGAAAAGGAGCGCCGGAGAGCTGTGATTAATTGCCGGAGACGATGGGGGAGGCTGCGCCGGAATCAAACCCTAGAGAAATCACGAGGAAGCTGTGCGAGGAGAGCGAGGAGAGCTGAGTACGGAGAGGAGAAATGAAGGGGCGCGGGATTGAAGCGGCGGGATTCGTTATATTTTATATTTTCTTAGGTTGCGCTGAATAAAATAATGATATTCAGTCGGATTCAGTCTACCAGAGTGAGGCCCGACCGGGGGGGGGGGGGGGAGAACTTCCTTGCCTGATGCGTTAGAAGTGATGTGGAGTGGAGTGGACTTCACCGTAAATTCGATCAAGTGGAGTGTACTTCCTTGCCTGATGTGTTAGAAGTGATGTCGATACAAGAGGACATGTAGAGATCAGAAATGAAACCAAAGCAGGAGCAGAAATGAAAAATGAAATGAAAATCAGAAATGAAATCATAAATGTAAATAGAAAGCAGAGATGTAAATCGGAAACGAAATTAAAGACTGACCAACGATCTAATCAATGAATGAAAGTGAGGAAGCAGGGCGGCAAAACCTTCACAGTTGTAAGGGCGAGGTAGGGCTGTGGAAATCGCAACTCTGAATGTTGGTGGCTCTCGGATGTGACGGTGGAGAGGGATAAGAACAGCTAGCATCGCAGACTACACCTGTGCGAGGGAGAGAGAGGATATTAGGCTTAGCGGCGCGTGTAAGGGCGTCGTTGGCGCAAAGCAGGGAGGTATGCATTAAGCTTTTCTTTCTTTCTGGATCTAATAGTCGAGAGAAGCATGAGATGGAGGGCAAGAGCTTGAGATCACCGAGGTGGGAGTATTTGTTAGATGTAGTGTAGATTTCTGGGGGGAAATATTGTACCGTCGGAGAAGAAGAAGGTAGCGAAGGAGCGATGTACGTCCTCTCTGATTCGCGGCTGAGAAGGCGAGCAATGCCCTAGTGGGAGAGATGGAGAGGGGTTTCATGATCGGAAATGAGGAGAGATGGAGTTTCGATGATTTTGAAATTGCGAGAGAGTAATATAGGGGAGCAGATTCCATAATTGAATTTAGAGAGTTGATCTGATGTAGATGAACGATCGAGATCATCTCAACGGCTTTTAAATTCATGACTTTTTATCTCCTATATCTTTTTAAAATAGTATAGATAATATGTAATTAACCACATTTATTTGTTGCTTCTAATACTGTCAAAATTGCCCTTCTTTCAAACTTGACCCTGTTTAGGTCATAGTTTAGATGTTCCAACTTTCACCAAGCAGAAAACCCACCTTGATCATCTGTTCTCCATTGTCAGGTATGGCCGTCGTTCTTCCGCCAATTCTCCGGAGCCCCAGGAACAGCGATGGGCCGAGAGGCGAGCTAACGCTTTTAGGCGCAATGAGTTCTCATGGGATTTCCGAGGAGGAAGAGGAGGAGGAGCTCTCCTTTTTGGCCATCCTACTTGCGGTTTTAAGGAGATATCTGGCGAGATGCATGTCTCTGCGAGCGACCGGCGTTTCTCCGATGGAGATCGGGTGCCCGACTGATGTCCGCCATGTCGCCCATGTAACCTTCGATCGCTTTCACGGCTTTCTCGGATTGCCGGTGGAGTTTGAGCCGGAAGTTCCCCGGCGAGCTCCGAGCGCTAGGTTTGTTTCTGTCGACGACTCTATTGTTCTTTTCAAGTCTCCGAGATCTGTTCACTCTGAAATTTTGAGCTGGGGCATGGAAAGTCCGACCATTCCGTAAATCTGGGAGGTTGAAGATGAGCATTATTACTGTTTTTTTACGGACTATTAAGTTTCTCACGTAGTTGCAACCCAAGCATATTGCTTAATTTTAGCTCATAAGTTGCAGTTTTCACAATGCTGTTCAATTCTTCTTATGATTCGCCTTCAAAAAAAATTCTTCTTATGATTCCTTTGTAGGATTAGCGTCTGGAAGTTCCTTTTTTAGTGTTTCTGCAAGTTAATCCTTCAATCAAGGTTAAACCAGACAAGAAGTTCTGTGGATTGTGTTATTAAGCATCTCTGTGGCATAATTAAACTTAAAAAAATGCATTCATGGCAGAATTCCAAGTCAATCATTCATAGATTTGACGCAGAGCTTCTAAGAAATATTTGATTTTGGCACTTAAATCTTCCATATAGAGAACTTAAGTCAATGAGTTAGGGTTATTTACCTCGACCTCCCCATTAAAGTTTGCAAAATTATAGGGGGGGGGGGGGGGGGGGGGGGGGGGGGTGCAAAATTAAATGGGGAGATTTTTGTGATTTCAAAAGACAGAGGGGTGCAACCTGTAATTTTGCAAGTTTAGAGCAGAGGTCCCGGTAAATAACCCTAATGATTTTTTTGGAAAGATGAATGCTTTCCATTTCTCCTTTACAAATATGAACTTGAGCTTTCTTGCTCAAAGTTCTGTCAGACTTTATAACCTCTAGTCTCTTGGTTTGCTGTACCTAATGTGTTAAAAAAAACTCATGCTTGGTTTATTTGATTGCAGTGCCATAACAATTTTTTATCGCTTTTGTTATCCTATTAGGGCTTAGTCTGTTAGTTGTAGATGTTGAGAGTTTAGTCCCACATTAGGAGACTCGTATAGCCTTATGCATTTAATAGTTAATATAGATCTTGTCCCTCTCCACCTGTAGCATGATAACAGAGAAGGTAGAATGGGTTTGACCCGACCTGGTACGCCATCGAACGAGGGACGAGACATGCTTACATTAAACGGGAAAAACAGATACAATCCGGAGCGAACTCCGGCCAAGATCTAGGAGATTGGTTCCTGCTAAGACCTCTCTCTCAAATGAGAGCCAAAACCCTAATAACCAAAGATAAAAGAAACACTCTCATGCTACCTCCTTATATAGGGAGGGGGCCTCACATAATCATAACATAAAATAAGATTTAATAAATATTAATTAATTAATACCAAATAATTACACAAATTAATTAGGGTGGTTTCCATATGCGCTCCCTTGACTCCTGCGAGCTGGTGTGCGTTGGCGGATGCATTATCGTAATAGTAGGCCGCGCTTGAAAATTGACCTTGTCCCCAAGGTCAAGGCTAAAAATTTTGTCGGGGTTCTTCAAAATGTCAGCAGCGGGTATCGTCGAAAGGAACGACGGCGGACTATTTTTGTCCTCGAAAGAGAGGATGAAGTGAGCTGCGGATAGAAGACGGAAGAGGAGTCCACGTGATGAGGCAAAGGGAAATAAAAGAAAGGAAATATTGTCCGTTAGAGGGGGGTAGTTGGCGGTATGGGGAAGGGGAGACTTGAGTGGGGTGTAATATGACCTTAAAGGCTGACAAAGGAAGGCGGGGGATCGATAGGGGAATAGGACGGTGACGGTCTGGAGGCGTGCCAGGCGTAGGTCGCGAGGGGGCGGGGCGGCGGCTCCAGCGTGGTCTGCGAGCGCGGGAAGGAGAGGGCGCGACTGGTTGTGACGGGTGCCGGCGTACGCAGGAGGGGGGTGCGACGACGCTGGAGGTGCGGGTGGGAGGGGGGTGCGGGCTTCTGCGTCTACAGCCGGAAAAGGCGCTGGAGGGGCGGCTATTGCTACGGCTGCCGGACTCACCGCGGGCTGGATCGGGCGGTCGACGACGCACGAGGGTGCATCAACTACGTTGGAGGTGCGTCCCTCTGTTTCTGCAGCCGGAAGCGGTGCTGGAGGTGTGGTTGCTGTTGGACGCGGTGCGGAAACGACGGTTGAGTTGCGGGCTTCTGCTGCTACTGCTGGGATCGGGACGACTATGGCGTGGGTGTCGTCTGCGGCTGCCGGAATCGGTGCTGGAGAAATCCGAGCGTGTTCCTCGAGTCGATCGAGCTTATTGTGGAGGTGCTGCACCATGCTGAGAATGTTGGCGAGCATCTCTGTTTGCTGACCGAGCTTGACACCGATGGAGATGGCGGTGAGGCGGGTGTTCACCGTGGCTTGATCCCCGACGGCTTGGAACGAGCGGACGGGGGCGGCAGGTCGGACCATTGGTACGCCATCGAACAAGGGACGAGACATGCTTGCATTAAACCGGAAACAGATAGAATCCGGAGCGAACTCCGCCAAGATCTAGGAGGCTGGTTCCTCCTAAGTCCCCTCTCTCAAATGAGAGCAAAAACCTTAATAACCAAAGATAAAAGAAACACTCTCATACCACCTCCTTATATAGGGAGGGAGGCTCACATGATCATAACATAAAATAAGATTTAATTGATATTAATTAGTTAAGATTAATTAATTAATTAATCCCAGTTAATTACACAAATTAATTAGAGTGGTTTCCATATGCGCTCCCTTGACTCATGCCAGCTGGTGTGCGTTGGCTGATGCATTATAGCCTTATGCATTCAATAGTTAATATAGATCTTGTCCCTCTCCACCTGTTTCATGATAACAGAGAAGGTAGAATGGGTTTCACCCGACCGGTTTAGGCTTGAGCACATGTACACCCCGGATTGATCGTGGGAAAAGAAAGAAGCGGAAGAGCATAAAGAACTGAAGACAGGGGAGGTCTGGCCTAGGGGTCTCGCATGACCCATGACTCCATGAGACGTCTCGTCCAACTCCCTATGGATTTCGCTCAAGATCTCGGGGAGGGGGGTGGCCTAAGAAGTTTGGGACTTGATATAGATCTGGACCTCTCTACCTTAGCCAATTAGTTCTACATTTTATGCTTAGATTCTAATGATAATTAGAAACTTTTAAAAATTATATTTCATTTTCATTTTGGAAATAATATTTCATTTTCACTTCATTAGATTTGGGCTTGGGGAAACAGTGATATTATAACAACTTCTTTAGGGCTGATTGATGCCACTACATTGCATTTCTTTTATATCCTTTGATTTTAACTTCTTCAGGTGATGAAAATTTTCAAGACAAGATAGTTTAATGTTTGCATACCAGTTGCTCTTCCAGTTTTGTCATGAAACTATTTCAGTCATTATTTTGAGAATCTTTCTCCTCAATTGGCTTATATTTTCCACCATCATTCTCTCCAATTGGCTTATATTTTCCACCATCATTCTCTCCAATTGGCTTATATTTTCCACCATCTTTCTCTTTATCTATCAAAAACACGAATGAGGGCAGGCTGAGTTAAGTTCGTTCTTCTCGAAATATTGAGAGCTTCTTCAATCCGGTCTCACACAGCGCTGAGAAGGAATGAATCGAGAAAAAAGATTTATAAAGTCGCCCGATTAGTTAGGCTAAGGCTAACCCTAAGATGAAAATTCATCATTTTCTCACCGCAATAATCAACTTTTCTTGCCTCAATTTTGCAGCACAAATGTGTTCGGGGTGTCAGCAGAGTCGATGCAATGCTCATTAGATAGCAGAGGAAACAGCATCCCGACGATACTATTGTTGATGCAAAGGCGCCTTTATCAGCAAGGGGGGCTTCGGGTATCGTTCGAGTAAAATCTTAGAGACCTCCGTAATATTTTTGCCGAGTATCTATGGAACTTTTTCAAATTGCAGGCAGAAGGAATATTCAGAATCACAGCAGAGAACAGTCAGGAGGAGCATGTTAGGGACCAGCTAAATAATGGAATTATCTTGGATGGAATTGATGTCCACTGCCTTGCAGGCTTAATCAAGGTAGTTTACTCTTTATCTTCTGTTTATGAATAAAATGAGGTGTTTAAATATATGTGGTGTATTGGATTATAGAGTTCTTTCTCATCTATCTTATAAAAGGGCAGCCCGGTACACAAAGCATCCCCTCGCAGCGAGGGTCGGGGAAGGGTCCCACCACAAGGGTGAAATGTAGGCAAACCTTACCTTGCATTTTTGCAAGAGGCTGCTTCCAGGACTCGAACCCGTGACCTCAGGGTCACACGGCAACAACTTAACCGGTGCAACAAGGCTCCCTTTCTTTTCTCATCTATCTTATAAAAAGGAAAATTTAAAATGATGTAATCGTGAAATGCTATAAATATTCAGTATGTTGTCAATTAAGTCACATATGAAGACGACCGCAGAGAGAACTGTGTATAGTGATTGGCGGTCTCGATATCGCTTCGCCAGGGAAGTTTGGCGAGGCCGTTGAAAAAATAGAAAGTTTGGTCGACACTATGGGGCATTGTGCCATACTGGTTTGTGATAGTATATGCATCTCTTTTTAACATGCCACCTATGTTGTATGGATGCTAGTGGAGTATTGGTCAATATTAAAGTCATTGACATTCATTGAGCTTAGCAGAAATGAGAATGTCAAAACACATTAATTTCCCACCGTCACCACTGTTTTAGAGGTGTTTGATTTACCAGTGATGAAAAAAATTGTGCCAAAAATGTATTTTCGGGACTTTTTGGGAAGCAGCGAACCCTATTGCTTTCAAAAATGCTAAAAGGACTTTTCCGCATTTTAATGCTTCTATTCTTTTTGGTCAACATTCTCATTCTTATCTTATTGTTTTTATTACCACTACTTTTCTGAAAGCTCTAATCTCACCGCTGATTTCTCACCATCATTTTCCCTACTGCCACAACTATCCCAAACAGAGCCTTTTGAGTGTTGTGACATTTTTGGCCTAAGCCATCATTTTAGAAAAATAGCATTGTGATCGCACCTACTCAAAAGTTACTTGCAGTTTTTCATAACTGCGTTTACAATCATCACCGCTCTCCCAAAAGGTTTTAAGTGCAAAAAAATTTTAACACCGTACACGACATTGAAGATCGAAGAACAGAGAATGATGATTGAAATAGCGGAGATAATGGTGATGAAGATGATATTATACCTAGTTCTTGTTTATCTACAATCAGATTTAAACCGAGACATTAACTCCTTCCCTGATACGTGTACAGGCCTGGTTCAGAGAACTTCCATCGGGAGTGCTGGATCATCTTCAATCGGAGGTCTTGCTGCGCTGCCAGTCAGAAGAGGAGTGTGCCCGTCTTATCAAACTACTCCCGCCGACACAGGCCGCGCTCCTTGATTGGGCCATTAATCTGATGGTTGACGTCGTCTTGGAAAAGCAGCTGAACAAGATGAACGCGCGCAACCTTGCAGTGGTGTTTGCGCCAAACATGACGCAGGTAACACACGTCTCCTTCGATATTCGCTTGATCCGATGCATCATATGTAGATTTCAACTTCAACCGTGTAGATGGCCGATCCTCTGACGGCGGTGATGCACGTCGTGCGAGTGATGAACTTTCTCAAGATGCTAATCGCACGAACGGTCAAAGAAAGAGAGGAAGCCGCCTCCGACTACGCCACAGTTGCCTCTCCCTGCCCACATGACGACGGCGATGACGATGCTGAGCAGGCAAGCGCGATCGTCGATCGGTGCAATCGAAGCGGGACGGATTTCGAAGAAACCAAAGTAGTTCGAGGTTCTAAGCCCTTGCGCGACGAGAAGTGGAAGAGAAGAGCGGGCAGGCTGAGGAATTTGAATGTGGGGAGAGGAGGGGCAAGATCGAAGGTGATATCATCGGGGCTTTTGGTCGAAAAGTTGAAGGGGACTAGCATCATGAACAATATAGATTCACGGGCGGAGTGGGAGGCGGAGCGGGTGGAAGTCTGGAGGTAGAAGGAGCTGCCGGTGATGGCGTTTCATCATCAATTAATAATGTTTTATTTTGGGTGATGTAGCGGGAGGATGGGTTTGCTTTCCTGTGTTTCTCTCTCATGGCTGGTTGGAATCTTTCCAAGTTGTCTTCGCTGTGTTCTGCAATCTTTATTCTAATTCAGATTTGTTATGGCAATCCTTCTTCGCTTGACGGGCGGTCATAACCATTGTCATGCCAAACATACATTTTATGATGGTGTTGTTTTTGCCTAAACTCATCCGAGCAAAAACGCCGCAACAAACAAAGTCTTAGGCTCTATTTGTTGGGTTTGACTTTTTTTTTTCATTTCTGGTGGGAAAAAAAATGTCACCGCTCGAAATAGCCGTTTGATAAACCTCCATTCTCCATTCCAACCGTTCAAAAACACCATTTTTGGCCTTCAACGCCATCACAGCCCCCTCTCATTCCCACCGCCCTCTTTCCCAACTCTCCAAAACGCCATCGCCCAAACAAACAGAGCTTTAGTGTTGTAGTGATGATGGTGACAACCGCCTACTCGTCAAATGGGATGTTCCTATAAACCTAGCCATCTCTTCTTCTAACATGTGGGGGGAAATCCTTGCAAGATCCTTCTGTTTTCTAGGATGAGAATAACCCACTCATTTTTTTTCCTGGTATCGACATTTCAACCGATTGATAAATTGTCACCACTTACAGTCGTATAATTACGACGATAAAAAGTTTTCCCATGACGATCATGTGACTTCCTTTTTTTGGCATGTTGATTTGATTGAGATTATTGGAGATTTGATGCTGGGATCAACACTACCACTAGTTTGAGAATAATGAAAAGAAGCTTCCTAAAATTTTGAGGATCCAACAACTTTCATACTTTTTGGGACACTGATTCAACAACGATTTCTAGAGATCCGAAGATTGGACCAATGAACTCTCACCATCAGCGATATCAGGATGACTGAGAAGAAACTTCCATGAACTTTTGAAGAATATACTGCAAGTTCCACTTTTTTTACACTTTTTTTGGCATGGCGACCTCCATCCCGGTCAACTTTTTTGTTGAAAGAATTGACCTCAATGAGAAGTAGTGCATTCACGCTGAAGAACCATGGAAGAAATTCTTCAAAAAGAATTGAATTTGGATCAAAACCAAACTCCATAAAATTCCAATTCCAATTCAACCCTTCAAGTGCACAACAAAATAACATAATTAAAAGTAGAATGCCAATTTCAATTTTAAATCCCCAATTCTGTCCAAACAAAATGCCCAGTCATTTTTCTATAGTACGTGTGAAAAGGACCCTCAATAAAAATTTAAAAAGCAAAAAAGCATGTATAACAAGGAGATTGATATTTGCACTAGGTATATCGCTATTAGCACTCATTTTTTTTAATGCTTTTAGGGATTTTTAAAAACACTACACGTCTACACGTACTCACCGATAAGCCGACTCACGCTCTCGTCGCCTCCACTCCATTTTCGCAATTTTCCGGTGAGTCTTCCTCCTCCCTGGCGCTCCCCGGGGCGATGCTCCTCTATATTTCCACGGGTATTTCGCCGGTTTATCTCCATAGTCATTGGTTTCCCTTGGAATCCTTCGGTTCCCCCTCTTTCCCCACCAGTTTCACCGGAGTTTTCCCCTGTTTTCGCTGCTATTTTCTCCGGATCTTGCACGAATCACAGAAGACGACACAGTCGAAATCAGAAGTGGAGGCGGGTAGAAACCGAGCACGTCGAAGGAGAAGGGGTCGTGGAAAGCAGGTTCAGCCATGGCGAAATGGAAGTGATCCCGAATGGAAGGAGACTGCTGGTGCATCCCCCATTGCGGCGGGGCGGCGCCGAAGGGGTCTCCGTCCCCGGACGCCCCGTCGATAGGGATGTTGGGACTAGGAGGCATATGTGGTGAGATGTCTGGAGTATACGAGGAATAGATGGTTTGATCCTCGAGTAATTTAACATCAAAAGATGTTACAGTTTTTTGATCTGTGGGAGAATAACATATATTTTTGTTGGAGTCTGAGAGTACCAAACAAAGATATATTCGATATCTCATGGTGCATGCTTATCTAAAGGAGAACTAAAATGATGAACAAAAACACCCAAAAACTCGAGGAGTTATGGAGAAGGGAGATGTAGATGGAAATATGATGGAGAAAGGGGGCACAAAGTTTAGGATAATTGATACCAATTTACATTCGACTTGGGACTATCCAAGAGGAAGGGATACAAGGTCTTAAGTTGTATTTGCCCATATGACCTTCATTTCGTCATCCATCTCTGCCCGCCACCCTGAATGCTGGAGAGCCTCCTATACAAAAAGAGTGGAAATAAAAGACAAGGAAACTGCAAACCTGTGAAGATTTGGAGATAACCGGTGAAAGGAGACATATTGAAAAGAGGCAGAGCAGTAGATGAGAGTAGATCCTCGTGGAGAGCTGTGGGCGGATCAGTAGGAGTAGTGGTGACATTAGTAGGGGTGACTGTCTCGAGACATTCTGACGAGTTTAACGACGAGTATACATGTTTAGTGGAGAAGGAAGATGAGGAGATGTCGGTTGGACAATGGACAGTCAATTGGGATGTTGGGAAAAACCCCTTGTGATTTAACGTAACAAATTACTTATAAGTGATTTTACCCTCTAGGCTTATTACCCACATTGTATAGTAAGGGTAATCTGTGTTGGTGTTTCCATGGTGATCTGGAAGTAGTCAAATATCTAGTCTCACTGCCAACGCGATATGAGATTACGAGGTCACATATAAGAGTGTTAAGAGAAATTGGAGGAAGAGTATTAAAGTTCGTTCGACGAATTAATAATGCGTTCGACTAATTCTGCAGCCAATTCGTCGAACGACTAATGTAGCATGTTCGTCGAACGGCTTCTGCAGCCAATTCGTCGAACGGCTAATGTAGCCTGTTTGTCGAACGACTTCTGCAGACAATTCGTCGAACGGCTTCTGAAGCCAATTCGTCGAACGGCTAATGTAGCCTGTTTGTCGAACGACTTCTGCAGACAATTCGTCGAACGGCTTCTGAAGACAATTCGTCGAACGGCTAATGTAGCCTGTTTGTCGAACGACTTCTGCAGACAATTCGTCGAACGGCTTCTGAAGCCAATTCGTCGAACGGCTATTGTAGCCGGTTTGTCGAACGCAGATTATTAATTCAGTTAAATCGTGGGTGTGCGGATAGATTCTCTCTTTCTCACTGGGTATAAAAGGATACGATTCTCTTTGACCTAAATGCGATCCCTTTTCTTTGCGATCTGTTTTGAGAGAGAGTGCGACGGAAGAGTTCCGCAAGGATTTTGACGGAAGTGTTCCGACTGTTTGATCCCGCCGCCGCCGCCGCCGCCTCTCCCTGACGTCGGACATAGCAGTCCGAGGGAGACGTAGAGAGTATTTCTTCTCCGACCCACTTCCTGTTGGACAAGAAGTTTGGGGTTCTCCTCACTCGTGTGGATTTCCTGTAGAGGCGCAGAAATTATTTCAGCGCTTGGAACTCACGGTTTTGTTCTGGAACCGCCATTGGAGCATCTCGGTTAAGCTTAGACTTAATCCCCTTCAGGTATAAATTTATTTATTACATTGTGATGCTTTTATTCATTTCTTGAATCATGAAATCGCAAGATCCGAACTCTTTTGGGTTATTCTAGTTATCGTTTTATTCCGCTGCGCATATTAGATATGCTGTTATCATTTTGAATGATGCGTAGAAAACCCAACAGTGGTATCAGAGCTAGGTTTCTGAAATGTTTTTTGTTTTCTGATTTGTGTTTTCAGAAATTGTTCTGAAACAGTTTTCAGAAAGTTTTTTAAGAAATTGTTTTCAGAAATTTGTTCTGAAATTGATTTCAGAAATCTGTTTTCAGAAATTTGTTCTGAAGTGGATTCAGAAATCTGTTTTCAGAAATTATTTCAGAAATTGTTTCAGAAATTGCGATTTCATTGTTTCAGAAGTTGTTTCTCCTTTGCAGTAACCGTCCCTCTAATTGGTTTGTGAAACCAAATGTCTTAGATTTTGAATCTAACATTGAGAGATGAGCTTGTCTACTGCATAATTGGAGTTGTTTGTGCCTGTGTTAAATGCATGTAAATCTGGATATTTAGAAATGTTCTAAATGCTCAGATTTAGCCCTTTTTATCAAAGCGTTGATAATTTTATTTTGTGCACATCTGCGATTTATTTGGTTAGTGAATGTTGTAATTATGAGAATATGCACTTTGATTAATCGTTAATCAATTTTACATAAAATCCCTTATCCAATATTAAGTATGCGCATGCTTTCTGATGGATGACACTCTTCCTGCCTCGATCAATGAAATGTGGGCTTGTCAAAGCAAGGTGCATTAATCTATCTTGGTTAGGGTGCGAGCGGATAATTGTGATATCCCACTATCGACATCGGGTCTAACTTAACTAGGTGACCTCAAAAGTTGAGTGCCTAGAAGCATTGGGTTGACATGCACCATATGATGGATGCAAATAAATAGTTATTCACCAACCATACAAGAGTTGCATAGTGATGCAATTGGCAAGTGTTGCCTACCTAAATAACCGCATTATGAGAGGAACGTCAAAGAGGACTCGTTGTGTTGGTGAAATACGGATCTTGTCCACTAAGAGAGTAGCTCACATAAACTCTCCGAATTGATATTAAGGGTTGTCAATTTGAATAAAATAGTGGGAGTATTTAATTAAAGACCTTATTAAAATAAAATGTATTTTGAAATATAGTACTGAAAATCTTTTGCAAATTTTTTTGTAGAATTTCCATGGCAAATACATCTCACTCCACGTTGTCCCTGAGAGCCATCCTTGAGAAGGACAAGCTCAATGGGACGAATTTCCTAGACTGGTTCAGGAACCTGAGAATTGTTCTCAGGCAAGAGCGTAAGCTCTATGTCCTTGAACAAGATCCCCCCGAGGAGCCAGCCTCTACCGCATCTCGTGCAGATAAAGATGCTTATATGAAGTATGGAGATGACTCCTTGGATGCAGAATGTCTCATGCTCGCAACCATAAACTCTGAGCTTCAGAAGCAACATGAGAACATGAGCTGTTACGAGATGGTGGAGCACCTGAAGAAAATGTTTCAAGGGCAAGCTCGCCAAGAGAGATTTGATATATCCAGGACGTTGTTTCAGTGTAAGATGGGAGCTCGGGACCCAGTAGGAACTCACGTACTCAAGATGATTGGGTATATAGAGAACCTTGAAAGACCGTTGGGCCAAGAGTTGGCCACTGATCTGATCCTGCAATCGTTGCCGGACAGTTATGAGCAGTTTGTCTTAAATTACAATATGAATGAAATTGACAAGACACTGCCCGAGCTCCTAGGCATGTTGAGAACTGCCGAAATCAATATGAAGAAGGCCAAGCCTACCAGCCCCATACTGATGGTGCATAAGAGCAAGGGCAAGGCCAAGGGATTCTTTAGAACCAAAACGGTTCTAAGACACCATATGAGATATGGACTGGGAAGCGTCCTAGTATGTATTTTATTAAGATTTGGGGCTGTGAGGCATACGTACGACGTCAAATGCCTGATAAGCTGGAACCCAAGTCAGATAAGTGTTATCTAGTGGGGTATCCCAGGGAAACCAAAGGATAATATTTCTACCTACCATCTGAAGGCAAAGTTTTGTCGCAAGGACTGACGTCTTTTGGGAGAAAGAGTTCTTATCCAGGAAGACTACAAAGGTGGAATTTGAAGAAGTTCAAGAACCACAAACAATAGATGAACCGATTTTAGAACCTGAGCAAGGACTACAAGATGTTGTAGCTAGAGAGCCTGCTCAAGAAATACAAGTCCTGCGTAGATTTGATAGACCAAGATTTGAGCCTGAGAGATATGGATTTCTCATGTCTCAAATAGGTTATGTGTTGCTTATGGATCATGATGATGAGCCTGCAACCTATCAAGAAGCTATATGTGGACCTGATTCCGAGAAGTGGCTTGAAGCCATGAAATCTGAAATGGACTCCATGTATTCAAACCAAGTTTGGACCTTGGTGGAACCACCTGAAGGGGTACGACCCATAGGGTGCAAGTGGGTCTTCAAGAAGAAGACCGACATGGATGGGAATGTACAGACATTCAAAGGCCGGCTGGTGGCTAAAGGTTTTAGGCAAATTCATGGTGTTGACTATGATGAGACATTTTCCCCTGTAGCCATGGTCAAGTCCATCAGAATTTTACTTGCTATTGCTGCGTATTATGACTACGAGATCTGGCAAATGGATGTCAAAATGGCTTTCCTTAATGGAAACCTCCTTGAGGAAGTGTATATGACACAACCCGAGGGTTTTGAATCTCCAAATGAAGCCACTAAAATATGCAAGTTGAATTGATCCATTTATAGATTGAAACAAGCTTCTCGAAGTTGGAATCTTCGTTTTGATGAGAAAATCAAAGAGTTTGGTTTCATCAAAAACGAGGATGAACCTTGTGTTTACAAGAGGAATAGTGGGAGCATTGTCGTTTTTCTGATATTGTATGTAGATGACATATTATTGATTGGAAATGACATTCCAACCCTGCAAGCTGTTAAGAACAGGCTAGGGGACTGCTTTTCTATGAAGGATTTGGGTGAAGCAACTTATATACTTGGTATTAAGATCTATAGAGATAGATCGAAGAAGTTGTTGGGTTTGACCCAGAGTACATACATTGAGAAAGTGTTGAAACGGTTCAACATGCTTGAGTCCAAGAAAGGATTCTTACTCATGTCTCATGGTGCAAGTCTCTCTAAGGACCAGTGTCCAAAATCTTTGAAGATAAGGACCACATGAAGTTGATTCCATATGCTTCGACAATTGGATCAATCATGTATGCAATGTTATGTACTCGACCCGATGTCTCTTATGCTTTGAGCATGACGAGCAGGTATCAGTCTGATCCTGGTGATGGTCACTGGATAGGCGTCAAGAATATCCTGAAGTACTTGAGAAGGACTAAGGATTTATTTTTAGTGTATGGTGGAGATGAAGAGCTCAGTGTAATTGGTTACACGGATGCAAGCTTCCAAACTGATAGGGATGATTCAAAGTCCCAATCAGGCTTTGTATTTTGCCTTAATGGAGGAGCTGTAAGTTGGAAGAGTTCCAAGCAAGAGATAGTTGCTGATTCTACGATTGAGGCCGAGTATATCGCTGCTGTAAATGCGGCGAAGGAGGATGTGTGGATTAGGAAATTCATCAGCGAGCTTGGTGTAGTTCCTAGCATTGTTGATCCCGTAGTTCTCTACTGTGACAACAACGGTGCTATTGCACAAGCTAAGGAACATAGATCTCATCAGCGCTCTAAGCACATACTTCGGCGGTTCCATCTTATTCGAGAGATTGTCGATCGAGGAGATGTGAGCATATGCAAAGTACCGACTGAAGAAAATATTGCGGATCCACTGACGAAGCCTCTTGCACAGAGAAAGTATGATGGTCATACTAGATCAATGGGTATTAGATACCTGAATGATCGTCTCTAGTGGGAGTCTTGTGGATTGTATTTGTCGGTTGTTGACCATTCATGTGATGAATATAGTACTTTATGTTTCATTTTACATTTATGGCAAGTTCTTTTATTATGTCAAATGTTTCTACTGATAGATTAATTAGCATAATAAATGCCCTTAGAATGTTTGCTTCCATAGGAGTTCAACTACATGACTTGAATGTGAGGGCCTATGTTCATAAGAAGCTTCATTCTTAAATTGTCCCTGGTCGTTGTATCATCTTAGAATTCCAGGGCGATGATGATACATAAAGACTAGCATGTTGATGGCGCAAATCTCACACACCGCTATAGGCGGTAGCTCGACTGCGACACGAAACGGCAGTGTACCGATCGTTCAAGTAATATAAAACGAGGAGTAATCCCCGAGTATCGAATCTCTCAAGAAACACAGTAAGGTGGAGTTAACGTTCGAGGTAGGACTTGAGATTGAAGTCCTTAACGTCGGATGGAATGCGGGGGAGTTGGGTTGGCTTTTGGAAAATAAAATAAAAGCTATCAACTACTCCTATGCAATGCCGCTATGCAATGCTTCGCTTGGCGGGATGGAGACTAGGCAGGCCTTGAGCGCGCTGCGTCGAAAGGGCGGATGGACGAGTAGGCAAGCGGAATCGAACTGTGCAGGCCTTGAGCGCACTGCTTCGTTAGGCGGGATGGAATACATGGGCCGCTATGCCACGCTTCGGTAGGCGGGTGGACGAGTAGGCTAGCGGAATGAGGGTCGCAAGCACCTCTTCGACAAGCACGCCACTAGCAATTGCTAGGGCGGCACCGGACAACCAACAATCCACACCACAAGGCACACCTCAAAATAATAAGCAAGAATACTCAAATCACATAGACATAATCAAGTATAAATGCTAATAATCAAGCACGCTTCATCATAATGTTAGATCTAACTACATAAACATCAATAAGAGAAGAATAGAGCAAGAAATCGACCGAATCCGAAGGCTCGTTGTAGATTCACGGTTGGAATCGCCGGGTTGTCAATCTGCGTCCAAGCTCGGTCCGCAACTACGTCCGGGGTAGAGAGAGCTGTCACTACTCTCCAATGGACCCGTCTTCTTCGTGTCACGATCCGGTAGAGGTTGCAAACTTCCTCTTGCTTGATGGTAATGGCGGCTAGGTCTTCCTTTGGAGCTCTTGGATGAAGGAGGAGGCCGAGAGGAAACTCTGGCTCAAGATCGGCGTGAAGAACAAGCCCGGAGCATCTCCCGATGGTGGGCGGCGATGGAGGGGCGAAATCGGGCAGAACAGAGCAGGAAACGGCGGAAGAAGACGATGGATCTGACCTAAATCGCGAGCAGCGGAATTTATAGGCGCTGGAATTAAACAGTGCGCACGGTCATTGGCGCACGACCAGTGGTCGTGCGCACTAGAATCCGGTGATCGTGCGCTCTGCCTGGACGGAACCTGCAAAGACAGAAATTATGAAATAACATGTTCGCACGACCAGTGGCGCACGACCGGTGGTCGTGCGCACTATCGTAGGTGGTCGTGCGCATTAGATGAAACAAAACTCATAAAATAATTGTTAAGTGCGCACGGACAGTGGCGCACGACCGGTGGTCGTGCGCACTGGAGTTGATGGTCGTGCGCACTTCAGCAAACAGAACTCAGAAATTTAATGGCAAATGCGCACGAGCAGTGGCGCACGACCGGTGGTCGTGCGCGCTGGCATTGATGGTCGTGCGCACTGCACCAAACAGAACTCATAAAAAAGGGTCAAGTGCACACGATCAGTGGCGCACGACCAGTGGTCGTGCGCAATAGAACCGGTGATCGTGCGCAGTGTTCCTGTGCAGAATTGCACCGGGAACACTCGCACGACTCCTATTCCAGGCACAACCACAAATCTAGCCACTGAAAGTGGCACTTGACAGCACATGAATACTACTAATGACAATAAGCACGAAAATCACACCAAAGTGGGCCTAGATGTGCACCTAGCATGGATTGATCAATATGAACTATAACATGGCTAAAGTGCGGTGAAATGACTAGAAAAACGGCCCAGATGAGTCCATAAAAGTGTATATGATCAGGACTCATCACACCCCCAGACTTAACTGTTTGCGCGTCCCGAGCAAACAAATTCTAAGCGAACTAGGAAAGAACAGTAGATGGCTTAAAACTACAATACAGAGTACCATGCGAAGTCGCATGCTCACGTGCATAACAAAAATAGTAGAGAAGATTTCTGATTATATAAACAGTTTATATATTTCTAAAAGAGTAAAAGCATATTACAACTACTCAAAATGGTGAAAAGCGGTGAATCGTTCGGTCATGCATACGGAGAAAGTAAACTAAACGCTGAGACGAGCATTGCCCAAGATCGGGATGCCGGACAAACTCCACCGAAATCCATCGGTGTCGGTGACCATAGGCTTGCCCGGTCACATTCTCTCCACGGCACTGGTTTGACTCAAATGCGTGAATCAATAGGACTTTAGGTTTTAAATGGGGCTTGGGTTTAGGTGAGGAAAAACAAAGATAAAAATGACGGCTAAAGCACTAAACCCAAATGAGCTAATGCAGGAAACTATCCTCATTCACCATACAAACATGCGGGTACACAACACCCCCAGACTTGGACTTAGACGCATGGGTGTGTGCACCGCCTACTCCCAAATATAAATCTCAAACAGATTTTTTTTCAATTAAACTTTTCATTCTTCTTTTTCTTTTCAAATATTTTTCTTCTTTTCTTTTTCTTTCTTTAACAATTTCAGCAAATTTTCAAAGATGCACAACCACATTTTCACAATGCACTACCACAATCAACACCACCAATTTGAAATTTAAACAAAATGCTTGCTTTTTGGGTGTGCGACTAGGATTGGAGTTTAGGCTTTGGTGAACAATAGTGGGGCTGAACCAAAAGAATGGGGTAGGCACAACTGGGCTAGCGAGGAAATGATGATAGGAATGGCACAAAGGCTCAACCGGGCCAAGATGATGGCCTATATCACATTCACGCCATTGACTAACCGTATACCCATGCTTCAAGAATCGCTTGGGGCAAGTTCTAGCCACCGAGAAAGATTCTCCTTTCTCCCGACTCAAGCAATACGAATCTAGCGATCGTATACACACATCCCTATGCTACCGTTTGATTCCACCGAATTCACCATTTGAGTAAAGTAAACAACATTTACACTAATAAGAAAAATATAAAACCATAAGTATAAAGAGAAGTCTACTCTACACAAATTTCTATGCAACCGAGCACTCGACTAGCAGCACTACTAGAGTCAACATTTTACTCTGCTACATAGTCCTAAGCCATCACCTAGACTTTCCCAAATAAGCAGAAGAATTAAATTCATTACAGAGCACGCATACAGACGAGTACGCGCTCAAGTGGGTGCTGTGGTGTGCAATGAAAATGAACAAATAATAAAATTGAAAATAAAATACTTCTGGCATGCTATGCATGAGTGCACGTGAGTGGGTGCAAAAACTGCTCTCCCCCAGACTTAAACTAAACAATCCACAAAATATATGACATGAAAATCAGAAAAAGCTAGGGAAAGAGAGTACCCAGTGCTCAGAAATGAGCACACCAGAAGATTGACGTTTAAACCACGACTAAGCTGCAGCATCCGCCATCCAGAAGAAGTACCTGCAGGGGTCAGCTCCGCAAAACAAGAGAAACATAAAAAGATACTAAAATAATCTACAGCTAACTAAACATGATTAGAAGAAATAAAAATGCAGAAAAAGTAAGATAACTACTGGGGTTATTGTCATCCCAGCACGACTTATTCAAATTTTGTACAGTTCTAGCTTATAGGCCTATGAAAAGAAAAGTGCACAGGTAACTGTTCTAATATGCGCATCGGTAGTGGGTACCGATACAAAGACAGAACAGTCACCCCTCTACCTAAATATAGATACCTGCTCATCACAGGTAGAGGGAAAAGAAAGTAAGAAGAGGAGGAGGCCTGGTCCTCACTCGTCTTACCAAAACTATCCTTGCCCAGCAAGGTATCGTCTGCAGCAGGTCCGCAGGAGGAGAAAGCAATGAGTGGAGCTTCCTCTACGGAGGGGGAATAAA
Organism: Dactylorhiza incarnata; assembly: GCA_033032865.1. Taxonomy (NCBI): domain Eukaryota; kingdom Viridiplantae; phylum Streptophyta; class Magnoliopsida; order Asparagales; family Orchidaceae; genus Dactylorhiza; species Dactylorhiza incarnata. The sequence goes on along the minus strand of JAWHQI010000009.1, from coordinate 7,042,252 downwards.
CCTCCTCACATGAGAGGATGCTCTCATCATTGACTTGAGCAAAACGCTCCAAGTCCTCCTGAAGTACCTGTGAAGATTCAACCTGCACAGACTCAGATGAAGGAAGGGGATCAAGAAATAAAGAAGACGAAGAACATAAATAAACATCAATCGGGGGAGTGATCCCGGACTCACTCCCATCAGGTTGGGGAAGTAAAATAATGTTTGCATTGTCATCAATGCTACAAGATTCGGCGGGATCAACAGTGGCCAAGCTAGAGATTTGGACTTCCTCCACCGGTGCTGAGGAAAACTCCTCTTCACCTAGAAGGTTGTCCTCCTCCATAGGAATAGGCACAATACTAAGATCAACCGCCTCCTCCTGCGACACATCATCAACAATGTCGTCAGAGACGAGTGTAGTATGCACAACATGGAGAGGAATAGTGCTCGGATAAAAGTCGAGCACCGATTCCTCACAAAGAATCGAATCCACTAGAGGTGGTGGATGCACTGGGAGAATGGGCTCAGCAATATCGGTGCCCAGATCAGCCACGCGTCTGGTGACTGTGTCAACGCCATACCTTCAAGATGTGAAGGTGGCAAAGACACAAAACCGGATGTTGAAGGTGTGCCGCCAGAGTTAGGATTCGGGACGATCCGGATATCCGGCTCATCATCCTCATCCAATTGGCGACGAAAAGCAGCACAATCCTTCAGGGCATGATCTGTGCTCCGACAAAACTGGCACTGCCTAGCGGGCTTCTTTGGCACAGCGGGGGCTGGAGCCGAAAAGAAGTATGACGGTAAAGGCTCAGCAGAGTAGCCATAAGACTTATGCGCACCATATGGAGTACCAGACGAAGTCGGTGCTCCATATGCTGGGCTATAAGAATTATGCCTACTATTCTCCGTAGGGCATTCATCACTAGAGTGGGAGGTAGCTCCACACCAACGGCAACGGAAATTAAGATGTGCCCACATAGTGCGAAGATAAAACGATTCAAAAAGACGAACACTATTGTGCGAAATACTACACCTAACAAAAATTTACTAAAGCAACCTACTATAAAACAAGAAAAAGGAATAAAACGAACAGAAATAAAATAAGGGATGCAATTTACAAATGGAAGGGCTTCTCTCTCAGACTCTCCCTCTCCAGAAAACTCACACGTCTGTGCTCCCCGGCAACGGCGCCAAAAACTTGATGGCACAAATCTCACACATCGCTATAGGCGGTAGCTCGACTGCGACACGAAACGGCAGTGTACCGATCGTTCAAGTAATATAAAATGAGGAGTAATCCCCGAGTATCGAATCTCTCAAGGAAAACAGTAAGGTGGAGTTAACGTTCGAGGTAGGACTTGAGATTGAAGTCCTTAACGTCGGATGGAATGCGGGGGAGTTGGGTTGGCTTTTGGAAAATAAAATAAAAGCTATCAACTACTCCTATGCAATGCCGCTATGCAATGCTTCGCTTGGCGGGATGGAGACTAGGCAGGCCTTGAGCGCGCTGCGTCGAAAGGGCGGATGGACGAGTAGGCAAGCGGAATCGAACTGTGCAGGCCTTGAGCGCACTGCTTCGTTAGGCGGGATGGAATACACGGGCCGCTATGCCACGCTTCGGTAGGCGGGTGGACGAGTAGGCTAGCGGAATGAGGGTCGCAAGCACCTCTTCGACAAGCACGCCACTAGCAATTGCTAGGGCGGCACCGGACAACCAACAATCCACACCACAAGGCACACCTCAAAATAATAAGCAAGAATACTCAAATCACATAGACATAATCAAGTATAAATGCTAATAATCAAGCACGCTTCATCATAATGTTAGATCTAACTACATAAACATCAATAAGAGAAGAATAGAGCAAGAAATCGACCGAATCCGAAGGCTCGTTGTAGATTCACGGTTGGAATCGCCGGGTTGTCAATCCGCGTCCAAGCTCGGTCCGCAACTACGTCCGGGGTAGAGAGAGCTGTCACTACTCTCCAATGGACCCGTCTTCTTCGTGTCACGATCCGGTAGAGGTTGCAAACTTCCTCTTGCTTGATGGTAATGGCGGCTAGGTCTTCCTTTGGAGCTCTTGGATGAAGGAGGAGGCCGAGAGGAAACTCCGGCTCAAGATCGGCGTGAAGAACAAGCCCGGAGCATCTCCCGATGGTGGGCGGCGATGGAGGGGCGAAATCGGGCGGAACGGAGCAGGAAACGGCGGAAGAAGACGATGGATCTGACCTAAATCGCGAGCAACGGAATTTATAGGCGCTGGAATTAAACAGTGCGCACGGTCATTGGCGCACGACCAGTGGTCGTGCGCACTAGAATCCGGTGATCGTGCGCTCTGCCTGGACGGAACCTGCAAAGACAGAAATTATGAAATAACATGTTCGCACGACCAGTGGCGCACGACCGGTGGTCGTGCGCACTATCGTAGGTGGTCGTGCGCATTAGATGAAACAGAACTCATAAAATAATTGTTAAGTGCGCACGGACAGTGGCGCACGACCGGTGGTCGTGCGCACTGGAGTTGATGGTCGTGCGCACTTCAGCAAACAGAACTCAGAAATTTAATGGCAAATGCGCACGAGCAGTGGCGCACGACCGGTGGTCGTGCGCGCTGGCATTGATGGTCGTGCGCACTGCACCAAACAGAACTCATAAAAAAGGGTCAAGTGCACACGATCAGTGGCGCACGACCAGTGGTCGTGCGCAATAGAACCGGTGATCGTGCGCAGTGTTCCTGTGCAGAATTGCACCGGGAACACTCGCACGAATCCTATTCCAGGCACAACCACAAATCTAGCCACTGAAAGTGGCACTTGACAGCACATGAATACTACTAATGACAATAAGCACGAAAATCACACCAAAGTGGGCCTAGATGTGCACCTAGCATGGATTGATCAATATGAACTATAACAGGGCTAAAGTGCGGTGAAATGACTAGAAAAACGGCCCAGATGAGTCCATAAAAGTGTATATGATCAGGACTCATCACATGTGCGTTGACTGATGACCGGTTCTTACAGGTCATGATATTGTGATATCAAGTCATCACATGGGTACTTGTTAGTGAACAAGTTGTACTGGACAGACCCATCATGAGACTACTATGTGGATTGTTATATGAACGTGTCACAAGTAGGTCTCATATGACAATGGTGTTTGTGGTTCTTCGACCTGAAGTCACAACATTCATCAAGTGAGGAAGAACGTACTTTGATTCCATCTAAAGTCTTCCTTGAGAAAGGTTGATGATAAGGGTGGTTATTGGGTATGTTAAGATTCATTTGGGTGTTTGTGTATGGGCAGATATGGGATTTGTCCTCCTATATGACAGGAGTTACATCCATGGGCCCCTTGATGGAATCAGACTGAGAAATGCATGGCCATGCTTGGATGGGACAATATGTGATATTATCCTCACCAATTTCAGACAGTCTATTCTAGATCAAGGAATTAGGATTGAACAATTATGAGGGTGACACGGTCCATGCCTCTAGTTCTATCCGGACGTAATGGACAAAGGGACATGACACACTGATACATTGGTCAAGACAGGCTTGTTGAGTTAAGAACTCTTATTGCTTGGGTAGCAATGATGCATTGCTAGATGCCGCTCATTGTTTGTGAGACTTTTATTTGATACGTTCAAGATCAAGTGAGAGACTGTTGGTGTTTCCATGGTGATCTGGAAGTAGTCAAATATTTAGTCTCACTGCCAACGCGATATGAGCCTACGGGGTCACACATAAGAGTGCTAAGAGAAATTGGAGGAAGAGTATTAAAGTTCGTTTGACGAATTAATAATGCGTTCGACTATTTCTGCAGCCAATTCGTCGAACGGCTAATGTAGCCTGTTCGTCGAACGGCTTCTGCAGCCAATTCGTCGAATGGCTAATGTAGCCTGTTTGTTGAACGACTTCTGCAGACAATTCGTCGAACGGCTTCTGAAACCAATTCGTCGAACGGCTAATGTAGCCTGTTTCTCGAACGACTTCTGCAGACAATTCGTCGAACGGATTATGAAGCCAATTCGTCGAACGGTTAATGTAGCCTGTTTGTCGAACGACTTTTGCAGACAATTCGTCGAACGGCTTCTGAAGCCAATTCGTCGAACGGCTAATGTAGCCTGTTTGTCGAACGACTTCGACAGACAATTTGTCGAACGACTTCTGAAGCCAATTCTTCGAACGACTATTGTAGCATGCTTGTCGAACGCAGATTATTAATTCAGTTAAATCGTGGGTGTGCGGATAGATTCTCTCTTTCTCGCTGGGTATAAAAGGATACGATTCTCTTTTACCTAAAAGTGCGATCCCTTTTCTTTGCGATCTGTTTTGAGAGAGAGTGTGACAGAAGAGTTCCGCAAGGATTTTGACGGAAGTGTTCCGACTGTTTGATCCCGCCGCCGCCGCCTCTCCCTGACGTCGGACCTAGCAGTCCGAGGGAGACGTAGAGAGCATTTCTTCTCCGACCCACTTCCTGTTGGACAAGAAGTTTGGGGTTCTCCTCACTCGTGTGGATTTCCTGTAGAGGCGCAGAAATTATTTCAGCGCTTGGAACTCAAGGTTTTGTTCTGGAACCGCCATTGGAGCATCTCAGTTATGCTTAGACTTTACCCCCTTCAGGTATAAATTTATTTATTGCATTGTGATGCTTTTATTCATTTCTTGAATCATGAAATCGCAAGATCCGAACTCTTTTGGGTTGTTCTAGTTATCGTTTTATTCCGCTGCGCATATTAGATATGTTGTTATCATTTTGAATGATGCGTAGAAAACCCAACAATCTGGTCATTAGATGTCTTAGAATATCACACTCAATTTAGAGTGTCAAGACTAGGTAAGGGCAAGCATAATCTGAGTTGAATCAATACTTACGTCAAATATAATTCGTCGCAACTTCGACTTGCTGTCGACGCAACTCAGACTAGAAATCCAAGCAACTCAATCTCTCTGTCAAAGTATATCAAGTCGATGCTACATCAAATAGGAGTCGACGTAGATAAAGGAGCATGTCGAAGTTATCTTAGAAGTCGACGCAACCTTGACGTCAATTCAATGCAGAAGGAAGTATTTGTCGAAGCCATCTGAAGTTGACGCAACGCCGACTACAATTCGACACAGACAATGGAGTGTTGAATTTTTGAAGTAGAAGTGGAAGGGGTCTGGGCGGTCTGAATAAAGGAGACCGCAGAGACTAGGCGGTCTGCGCGGGTGTTCTGGTCGGGGTTTTGGCTTGGGCGGTTTGTTCTGGGAGACCGCAGGTGATCGCGCGACTTACGTGGTTGTTCTGGCGACTTGTTCTAAGTCGGCCAGATGTTCAAGTAGGTTTGCCTTCTTGCTGTGTCCGTGCGGTCTGACGACTTGTTTTGGTCGGTCAGGGTTTCTGAAGAAGTCTTTTTTGTCTTGTTATGAGACCGGGCGGTTTGTTTGATAACCGCACGGTTTAATAAGGGGGTGTTTATATCCTTTGGGGAGGTGATGACATCTGTTGGCTTGCCTATAAATATGGGTGCAGAACCCGAGACACATTACAAGAGTGAGAACTGTAAGAACTACAACTTGGGTTGTTTGTGGCGGTCTCATATTTGAGGTCGCGCGGTTTGGAAGCGGTTTGACCAGTTGTTGTGTTCGCAGGTTAGCGGCCAGTAGTGTGCGGCCTTCTTCCTTGGTGACTTCCCAGTTATGAATAATCAGTTCGCCAACGACTTTCCTCTGGGCGACTTGTGGTGTAGTTCTTGAGCTGTTCGCGGTGAACTTGGTGATCAGGCGACCTCAGCGGTCAGGCGGTCTTAGTTAGCGGTTTGGCGAAAGATTGTGCAGTTCTGGTTTCTGTTCGCTGAAGCTTCTTTGACAAGGCGACCTCGCAGTCAGGCGATCTCGAAATGCGGACAGGTTGTCCTTCAGCAGTTGAATAAGGCAGCAGGTTGTGCGGTCTGTGATTGTGGTCTGGCAGTTCGCAGTTCATCAAGCCTGCTCTGTTCGCGCGGTCTCAGGGATAGCCGTGTGGCTTGGCTGTTCGTGCGGTCTGGCGGTCTCTGCTTTGGCAGTTTGCTGGCGGCCTGTTTTTTGTGTCTTGGGCTTCTCTCCTTTGTGATTCCTACGAATCATGTCTCGCCATGTATGTCTCGAGATGTAAAGAGATAGTTAATACAAGAGCACTATTCGGTCATCCTATTGTCACCGATTGTCATTCTTGTGTATTGTGTTGAAGTGTCCTGCATTATGACTTCACTCCTTAACCTCTAAAAAAATTTTAACATGGTATCAGAGGGAGGTTACTGAGCAGTAATCAGTGTTGTCTTCTGCTTGTGTTTCTGCAAGTTGATTGTCAATCAGTGAGATATCAATGAAAGGAGGATATGCTAGAGGTCTTGGTATTGAGATCCTTACGCAAACTAACTTTAAGAAGTGGAAGTCGTGCTTGGAGAGCTATGTTTTTGGTGAGGACTTATGGGTGGTAGTTGGAGGAGAAGCAAGACAAGCTGTTATTCTTGTTGAGGGGAATGTTGTGCTCGTGAAGGCTTGGAGGAGAACAAATGCAAAAGCTGAGTTCACTCTCAAGCGAGCTATCATTCCAGAGTTGTATAATCACATCATCAGATGTAGGTCAGCTGCTGAGATTTGGACAGACTTGGATGGCTTGTTCAATAAGAAGAATGTAGCTCGGCTACAGTTCTTGGAAAATGAGTTAGCTAAGGCAACTCAAGGTGACTTGTCCGTTTCAACGTTCTTCTTGAAGATGAAGAACCTATGCGCAGATATATTGGCATTGGACCCAGATGATCCTATCTCAGAAGCGAAGCTGAAGAGGCACATAATCCGCGGCTTGCGGAGGGAGTATGTGGCATTTGTTATGTAACAGTCCTGGCCCAAGCCCATCCGGGTCACTGGCAACCCCAGGAACTGCCGGCACCGACGGCCCAGGCCCATTCTGGGACGGCCTGACCAAGCCCATCCGGGTCACTGGCCCCGCCTTAGGAGACTGTACCGCCGGTTCAGCCTGACCACAACTGGTCAACAACAAGCCTGCAGGCCGTACACCCCAACCCCTCTCTGGCCCACCATATGGCACAGCGGGTTGTTGGAGACCGCAGTCCCCCTTTGATGAGAATTGAGCCAGTTAAGCGGCAGCGCGTGGACTTCCCAGGAGGTCACCCATCCCAGAATTGCTCCAGCCCGAGCACGCTTAACTATGGAGTACTTTCACTTCTCATCACCAATTGAGCTGCTCGGGCCAGAGAGGGGTTGGGGTGTACGGCCTGCAGGCTTGTTGTTGACCAGTTGTGGTCAGGCTGAACCGGCGGTACAGTGTCCTAGGGCGGGGCCAGTGACCCGGATGGGCTTGGTCAGGCCGTCCCAGAATGGGCCTGGGCCGTCGGTGCCGGCAGTTCCTGGGGTTGCCAGTGACCCGGATGGGCTTGGGCCAGGACTGTTACAAAAGTGCACTTTTTATTGTAACGTCCCAAGGCCCTGGACTTACCATCGGGACAACGTCCACCGACAGCCTCGCCTGGCGACCATTACCGGGCTGCAGCCCAAGCACCCCAACCCCTCTCCAGCCCACAGGCGGGTTGTTGGTGGTCACAGCCTCCCTTTGGTGAGAAGTGATCCAGTTAAGCGCCTCTACGGGGCCTTCCCAGGAGGTCACCCATCCCAGTACTACTCCAGCCCGAGCACGCTTAACTATATAGTTCTTTCACTTCTCATCACCAATTGATTTGTAAGACCCCTTCCCCCGGACTTCCAAAAACTTGGAAGGACGGAGGGAACATGAAGAGGAATGGGCCCCGATAATAGTCCACATGAAGTAGTCGAGGCCCTTTTAGCCTTACTACGGGTCTTACTGCCCAGAACCGCCGTCTCGTGGTGGGCAGCCACCACTTAACGCCGATTCTGCCGGCCAAATCTAGAGGAAGCATCCATAGTTAACATTACATAAGAGATACATATCCATCCAAAAACCAAAAGACATAAAAAGGTAACATCATAGTCTGGTACAATTCATAAGAGAGTACCCGGGAACAAACCCGGTCAAATAAAGCTGAAACTAAAACTCCTCGAAAACTAAAGTGACTAAGACATGGTCCTCATCACCAAGTACTAAGAATCTAGGATGAAATCTCACGGTAGTACGGTCGCCAACAGGAGGGGCTCCGGGATCTGTAGTTCCTGCCGAATCAGGTCCTCCTGTCCTCTAGTGCTGGGTCTCCTGGTGCTGCCTCCCCTGTGTTAGGTCACAACCGACCGTCAGTCTAAAAGACTCAGCCACAACCTACCCGCCTCCCCCCGCGACTCCTAGGCACCGGGTGGAGGGGAGGAAAAGGAGGGACACAAGGCATTATAATTTCAAGCAGATGACAAATGACAGGTAGAATAATTATAGCACATATTTATACAAATGAGCACGGTATAAGAACTGGCGAGTATATAGTAAGGCAAAAACCATTGTACAAGGTTACTAATGTAACATCCCCCAGACAGCTAGACCCCTAAGTTGGTTTTGTCATGACAAAACCATAGGAAGAGCCCAAGGCCATGTGAATTGAGGTGAGAAGAAGAAAACCACCTTGGTCTGCAAATAGCAATTTCCAGTGACCAAGCTTAGGGTTGGACTTTGGGGTTTCAACTTGACCATTTGGCCCCACCATAGTATCCCTAACCCTTTAGGGGCCCCCTTAGGGCACCAAGGGCACATTGGTGTCAACCAAAGGGGCCAAATTGACCAAAGTCAACTCTAACCCTAAATATGTCAAAGTAGCCTATTTAGAGCCAATTAACCTTCACCATGACAAATTGATCACTCACCTAGGTCTAGAATACCATAAGGGACCTAGTAGACCTAAAAGCCCCATCATGGGACCCCCAGTGGTACAAATTGACCAAAATGCCCTTTTTAGGTCAAAATGGCAATTCTTCATTAAATGCCCTAATTGACCATTACCATGTTAAATTGACCCTACCCTTAGGGTTACCATGTCATAGGGGACCCAGTGGACCAAAAAGCCCCATGACTGGGTCAACCCTAGGGCTCAATTTGACCAAAGTCAACTTAGCCTGTTTTGGTCAAATCAACTCAAATTGGGTCAACAAAGGCTCATGTGACCAAATTGACCCTACCAGTAGTTTCTAAACCTAATTTGGAGTCCAATGGATCCAAAAGCCCCATCCTAGGGTCACCCAATTGGCCAATTGGACCAAAGTCAAAATTGCCCAATTTAGGTCAAACCTCTTGAACCTAGCCTAATCCATTTGGGCTAAGCCCAAATTGACCATTTGACCAGCCTAGTAGACTGATATTAAGCATGAGAGAGAGGGAAATTTAGGCCATGGTAATTAGGAGAGAGAAATGGGGGTTTTGGAGGAAAGAGGAAGAGAGAGAAAGGTGGCCATTAATGGCCAAAGGAGACCAAGGGCCACCCCCTTCCTCTCCCAATGGATTGGTGCATCTCCCCTCTTCAATTTGAAGAAGCTTAACAGCCAGGGCCATCCACAAGGGGGCTGTAATTGGAGGAGTTTCTTGGTGGCCGAAAACTCCATTCATGGCCATTAATGGTGGCAATCAAGGGGAGGCCCTTCCTCTCCTCAAATTGAAGCCTTTAAAAGCTTCACCAGGCAGAGAGGAGGATTTTCCCCCACTTACCTGAAGGATTCGGGCAACTTGATGTGGAGGATGCACAACTCACATCAATGGAGGCCGGACATGGAAGTTCAACCAGTCGGCAAGGCAATCGACCCCAAATCAGGTCCAATCCCCCTCCCCTCACTCAGTGGTTAGATCATAATCTGACTGGGGCTCGATTCGAGTTCAATTGGGCTCGAATTGTGCACTCAAGGGTGCTCGTTTTTGAGCACAGTTTTCCTCCCCGAAACCCCGACTCCGGCCACCACCGGCCGGCAAACGACCTCCTATCGGCGGCCACCACCTCAACGGAGGTGGTGGTGGCACTTGCCGGCCGGGGGGAAATGAGGGTGGCCGGGAAATCAAGGTTGAAGGCGGCCCAGGCGCGGGCTATCAGAGCCGTTGATCCATTGGAGAAGACGACCGGATGCCGTGGATATTGCTTTAAGATTCGTGCACCCCCTTAGTTCTAATTCCATTTTCTGTGATTAAAAATGCAGCTCCTTATTAATTCTGGTAAAAATAGTTAGAGGCTGATTCAGAAAAAGTGGTCAACATAGAAAATGTAGCCCTTGATGTCTAGTTTAATACAAAATTGAAATCACTCAATTTGGAGTCTTGGTTAGGGCACATCACTCATTTTAGTGGGGACTGTCCATATGGCTATCCAGAACTTGTTTTTGATGCCCACACCAATCTAGAACTCCAAATGACTTGAAATTTGGAGGGTAGGCTACTCGTATATACATCTAACACATGTCCAAATATCAGATTGATTGGAGAACTTTTCCCCTTAGTTTTTGGAAAAATTCAATAATCCTTGTGGGACCTAATTAGGTGCCCTAAACACATCAAAACCCTTCCAAATTTGGATGGGAGGTCCTAGAGAGCAAGTAGAGTCACTGGTTAAAATTTCATGATTTATGGAGTTGATTTGGTGGGGTAATTCACCAAAACAACCTTAGGCTCCCTAGGTTTAGGCAAAATTTTGGGTGAGTGCCCCCACTCTTCCACAAAGCCAAATGGCTTCATATTTGGGGTGCACCTCACCCTCCCCCATGCCAACCTCTGGTCCAAATTTGGTGGCCATTGGAGGAGGTTTGCCTTAGTAAATCAAAAAGGGGCTAAAATGCTATCTGCACCCCAAATAGGTACCCAATAGAACCCCACTCCTCACCAAATGTTGGTAGGATCTTGGGTGGTCTTTCACTGACCCTTGGTCAGTATAGTGAGTAGTATGGACTTGGGAAAGGTAGGGAGTTCTCTTGAGAATAGTTTGCTTAAGGGTTATGTTTAGGGCAAAAGTGAACCTAAGTTAATTTTGGAAGTGTGGAGGGGTTTCCTCCCACTGATTGTTGGGGTGACCTTGGTCACTGTCTTGGGAGGTATGAGACACCCCAAGGAGCAACTTTGGATGAGTTAGGGTCTAGTGTGCCCTTAAACCCTACTGGTTAAGTTTATGGTGCCCTTTAGGGTTTGTGAAGGACATAGAAGTATATGTCCATGGAGAGAAGTGAAATAGCCCTCAATGAGCTCTAAGAGTGTTTTAATCCCCTCACAAGAGGTTTGAATGGATTTGGAGAAGTTTAGACCCTAACCCTAGGCTAAACCCTAATGGGGTGCAAGTAGAGGCTATTGAAGGAAGAGGGGTCAAACCTCAATGGTTTGACTTGAAATTTTGGGGAGATGGCCTTAGTAACCAGTGAATACTACTGTGAGAATTTGGAGGGATTTGGAGTTGCCAATCCTAAGTAATAACCCTTGGGTAGATTTGCAAATAATTAGGGTTTTGGATTTTAGGATGAAATAACACTTAATGTTTAACCATCTTCTGTCACAATCTTAGTTTTAATGTTATTAATCCCTGGAAAATTCTGTTAAACCAGGAGAAAACTTTTGGAGGTCCGAATTGTAATATTTCATAATGTTGGCAAATTTTGGGATGATCAATTGTAGGGTGTTAGATTTCTGTAAGTACATGAAACTTTGCTGGGTGCCATTTCATACCAATATGTACCCACTGTATTTTTCTCATAATTTTTGGGTTAATATTTTTGGTACCTCTAGTTCATTTTGGAATAAATTGCAAATATATCCTCTGTGGAAATTACAAATGTACCCTCTGTGGAACTTGGTCAAACTTTGTAGGACTGAATATTTTAGTTTGTGTCACCTTTGTATTAAATTGCATAAGGTTTGGAGATCATATGAGGGTACCTCCTTTGGAATTTACTGGTAATAAATGAGTTTTGGAATTTTGAAAAATAGTAAATCTTGCTGGTTTTTCCTAAGAATTCATATCCACTGATTTTTAGGTACCCTTTATTTATGTAAAAAGTTAGGCAGGCATTGGATGTCAGGAAAGCATACTTGCAGTTCAAACCTTAGGAAGTGGTATTTTGGGAAAAATGATTTAAATACTATTATTACTTGGAAAATTATGAAACCCTGGATTTGGCCTTAAATATGTAGTATGGACCTCCAATAAAATTGTTGAATCATAGGATTGAGTATTTAGTGTACTCCCCTTCATGAGCATCAAGCGTTGAGGATGGTCTGCGTTTAGCAAATTGGCAATTTTGGGGTTGTAGGCCAAATTGGATTATATTGATTGGAGAGTGAGGGCCTCATGGTAATTATATGGATATGAGATGACCCTTGGAGAGAATTAAGGTTTGATGAGTCATTGGGTGGTGGGGTACCACCCTTGGGGTGGGTCGTCCTGTGGTTGACGAAAGATCATCTTTTGTCTATTAGGACCTAAAAGCACTTAGGTTTAGATCAGGTGAAATGTTAAGAGGGTTTCTTATAGGTAGTAACTAATAACATTAAGTGTCTTGGGAATGGGAACTTTGGGGTGTCATCCCGTAGTGGTTCCTAGTACCGTAGCGAGCCCCTCACAGGGTAACCCTCGGGAAGTCCAAGACTAACCCTAACTCATAGGAGTAAGACATGGTACAAGATTAACTGATAAAACACTCATCCACACCCTGTGGTTTCGGAAGTTTAGTTGGATTGGTTGTCCGAGCGGTGGGCTCGGTGACTGTTGCAGCAGACTAGTTAGTCTGGTGAGCTTATGGCTCGGAAGGTTATTGATGACGGGCAGGTTAGCCCGGGGAGCTTTTGGCTCGGAAGGTTATTGATGGCGGGCAGGTTAGCCCGGGGAACTCATGGCTCAGAGATAGGAAGTAGAACATGTTGCATGTGCACTGAAGGTGGTGGGTCTTCGGTATTGGACGGTCGTTCACACCGACGTCAATACGTTGACTCGGTGAGTGTGGTTTTACACTTATCCTTGATAGTCTGGCGGTCCAGTCAGCAAGAGTACGCAGACGCTCCGCGGGTATAGTGGAGGCGTACAATAGGTCTAGGTTGGGTAGTGTGGATACCAACCTAGAGGTGGGCGAGGCCCAACCCACCGCTTCCGTTTGCCACTACGGGAGTATCCTGGGAGTCTAGCTCGCTCCAAAAAGGGGGAACTAAAGGTCTATGCGCATAGAGTCGAAGTGTGTGAGTTGCACTTGTATGATCATAGCATAATAACATACTTGCATGTCATAGCATAAACATTGCATTCAACCCCTGACACCTATCGTATAAATTGGTATGGGACTTTTTATACGATAGGCCCTGCTAAACGACCCCTTGGTCTATAGGTTTGTATGGGCTTTCCTATAAATCAATGGTTACTTTTGTATTATTTTACCTGTCATTATATATACTGCTTACTATTCTTTACATGTTCTTTACTATGCCTACTTACTGCTTCATATATATAAACACCTGTTTAGTTGTAGATCCGCCGTCATCTGCTCTTGTATTTACCCCTTGAATGTCCTCCTCTTCCTCCTCCCATACGATGCCTAGGAGCCATTGGGGGAGGGGTGGGGAAATTGGCTGAGTCATTTTGACTGACGGTCGGTGGACCTTATCATTTTAGGAGTTCGAGGAGACGCAGCAACCTCTGAGAAACAGGTACAGCAGGATCCGACATGGTGGACCCCACGACCATGCTACCATTGTCACCAGCCGGGACACACACGAGTCAGATGCCCCATGATGGGTGGAACCCCTCCAGCACAGCGACCAGGAGGCCGACGGCGAAGACGTAGACGTGGATTGCGAGGCAGCGACCGCTGGCCAAAAGAGAAGAAGCATCCAGTGTCGCAGCACCAGTGGAGCACAGAGCCTGCAGGAATGGGTCAGACTAGTCAGAGTACTCCGGTTTCAGTATCGGTGTCGTTTAGCTTTAGTTTTACCTAGGAGATAGCTTCCGCGAGTGACCCTGTAGTGAGGAAATGATGTATAGGGCAAGAGCCCTTTTATTATTGTAAACCCTTGTATCTCTCTTATTCAGTTAATATATGTGGACATTTATAATTCATGAGATTCTGTGGACTTGTCTTCTCTTTATTGTACTTTTCTTCGTGATCGATTTGGCCGACAGGATCGGCGTTTTGTAGTGGCGACCTTCCCGAGTGAAGGTGTCACCGCAAAACGGCGGTTCTGGGCCTAAGACCCGGTGGTTTTTGCAAAAAAAAGGGTCTTACAACTAACAACATAATTGTCACAATATAAGAGAAACAATAAAAAGTGTAACAAATTGCAGTAATTGGAGCATCCACTAAAAGTAAACAAGCCACGGTTCATAGGGCAACAGTGAGGTTTTCATATTTTAAGTAAGGAAAAACCTTAACTTATCAATTCAAAAGATAAGTTAAGGGATCGTTTTGCAAGGCCCATCATATGAGGCATCCCATACTACTTTATATGATGGGGGAAAGAGGGAAAAGATGAGTGATGTGATGTATGCTATGTTATGCAGTGATGCGCATTATTATGAAATGATGATTTACTCACACACACGACTCTATACGTACAGACCTTGTTAGTTCCCCATTGTTCAAGGTGTAGCTATCACCCAGGGTCTCACTACTGTGGCCGTAGTGACAGTGGGTCGGGCTCCCCCACTTCTAGGCGGGTACACACACTACCAAGCCTAGACCTCTCCACACTTCCTCCGAGACCCACGCGTGGGCGGACTAGTCGTGCTTTTTGCTGCGCGTCAGACTTAGATAGGCCAAGTGTGAGTTTTAGGGATGGAGGCTTCTCCACAACTTCCACTAAGCCAGATCCCTAATCCTCACCACTTGCCTGAGTCAACGTATGTCCGCCGGTGTGCCAGCCCGGACTATACCGAAGACCCGCCACAGATTCCAATTATTCATACAAGTTTACCCCGAGCTTATCGCTCGCTAATAATCAAATAAAACACGGGCTCAGCCAGCCTCTCACTAGGCCTCAGAACAAATTCATTTCCAAGGTAGGTATGTGGAAATTGTTTAATAATGTATTCACTTGACTCTAAATTACAAGTTCTTTCCCCGTTGACCCTTCCCTAGATTAACTTACCAAACTTCACCTTATTAAGTGGGGTTGCTTACGTTGTAGCATGATCCGATCGACACGGTGCTCTTACCTTAGCTTATAGACCTAGGGATTTAAAATGTTTACCTTGAGCTTCCCGAGGCATAGACCTAAGTGCCTTGGGGTAGGTTAAGTGATGTGGAATCACTTATCTGAGCCCTCCTCGGGACTCGAAGTCGTTTTAACTCGTCTTGATTATACTATCTTAAGTGATCACCTTAGATCCTCCTCGTATTGCTTAGTTCTTGACCCGACATGGACAAAGTGTTCTGTTTACCCGATGTGACCTCGAGTGATTACCTTCTAATGATTTGAGTCTATTATTTGACGAGTACCCAGAAGATTTATTTTAACTTAAACTCCAAGTTCCAAGAGGTTATGTTTCTGGAGGAGATTGATTTGTTTAATTGGAATCTTAGTAACTATGAGCCTTATATGAACAAGGTTTGTACCTCTCCAGCTTTGTGATGTGCAACGATTTGGATCATTTAACGAGTATTCAATTTATTCCGGTTACTAAGGGCATTTGCTACTCACCGGAGGCTTGCCCAATTCTATTCTTGATGGGGGAAACTTCCTTTCATTTTACTGGACCAAAGGTTAGGAAACCTCTCCCTACCCAAAATCCTTACTTAATTAAGTTGCTCACCCGAGTTGAGGTGGTTCCGAGGTGTGAATCTTCCAAGTTTTACCCCTCTTTCAATTTAATCCCGTAGGATTATCCTAAGGCAAATTATGTCTAAAGCTTGTGATTTATGAACCTGGGTTGGGTCTATGGGTGTCCCTAGTCCTGTGAAAGCTTGGGGTCAGTCGGGTGTCTTAATAGGTATGGAGGTCCACCTTAGTGAATTGGCTCATTCTAAATTAGGCCTTGGTGAGAATGAATTTCTGGGGATTCATCAGCTCTTTTTAGTCCTATTTCAATTCTGAACAGTAGAGGGTTGCCTCCACTCTAGTCAAGGCTTGGGGTACCCTTTTCTTATAGAGATCCTAACGGAGGTGAACTTTTGTCAAAACTTGTGGTGGTTTTGGGGACCACCTAGGAGTTACCATTTCACAAGTGTATCCTTCTCTTTTTCACCCAAATTAATTTTATAGCTTCAGTGGGGGCTGCTGGTCGTCCTACCATTCTATTACCATGATTTATTTGGTATCATGTATTAAGAAAATCGGTTCATGCCTTCAATTGATAACATCTGCTCACACGAAATCTCTATTGATATTGGGGTGGACTAAAGTATGATCTTGAGCCTTGGGACATTTTTAGACTCCTCGGATCTATTCAAGACTTCTGGTCATCCCATGTATGCTCACTAGAATAAGGTGAATCATTGTTGTTTCTAGCTAACTCTATTTTTTCTATTTAGCGAGGCTAGTTTAACTATATTCCCTCCAGATGCCCTATGCTAAGTCACTCTCAGGGTTAGTGAACTCCTAACAATCTAAGTTTTTAGGTCATGTAATTCTTATGTTCACTCTATATGTTATACTTGAAGTATGATCGGGAGATCAACTAAATCACAAGGACCATTTTCCTTAAGACATCAAAATACTCAGATACATAACCTTATACATGCTTTACTAAAATGGGTCTACAGGGAGCTACACTTCACCAAAAATTCTGTATAACATATCATTAGAAAGGTAAAAGCAAGGGCTACAACTTTTGTATTGACCACATGCATGTTCTGAATTTGAGTGTAAGTTATTCAATTTACTGCTTAAAGTTTCAGCTTTGGGATGTGACCTTTTATTACTACAAATACCTGGTTTACTAAAAAGGGTCTACAGGGAGCTACACTTCACCAAAAATTTTGTATAACATATCATTAGAAAGGTAAAAGCAAGGGCTAAAACTTTTGTATTGACCACATGTTCTGAATTTGAGTGTAAGTTATTCAATTTACTGCTTAAAGTTTCAGCTTTGGGATGTGACCTTTTATTACTACAAATACATGGTTTACTAAAAAGGGTCTACAGGGAGCTACACTTCACCAAAAATTTGTATAACATATCATTAGAAAGGTAAAAGCAAGGGCTACAACTTTTGTATTGACCACATGTTCTGAATTTGAGTGTAAGTTATTCAATTTACTGCTTAAAGTTTCAGGTTGGGGTGTGACATTTAAATGCTACTCATTTATTCAATCTAGTGATCACAAATTCCAACTTTCCTACCTTCATATCTACTTAGCCAAACCCCATAGATGGCTTATCATGACTTAGGGTGAGACCCCTTGAG
Source organism: Dactylorhiza incarnata (assembly GCA_033032865.1). Taxonomy (NCBI): domain Eukaryota; kingdom Viridiplantae; phylum Streptophyta; class Magnoliopsida; order Asparagales; family Orchidaceae; genus Dactylorhiza; species Dactylorhiza incarnata. The sequence continues at coordinate 7,024,976 of JAWHQI010000009.1, read as the reverse complement.
ATTTCATTGGAAATTAATAATTAATATTCTCTAAACTCACAAAATTCATAGAATGAAATATCTAGCAAAACCATAGAAAAGTGTCTTACAAATATTCTAAATTTCTCACCAAGCATAGGTCATACATGGATACATGGATACATGCATGGCCTGCAAATCATTCATGTTGCATGCAACAATATTCCTAAATTTCAGAAAAAATACTAAAACCTTAATCCAAGAACATGTGTTACTAAATATGAACATGAATACCACTATTCACTCCTCTTCACTTGGAGTAATCAACATGCATGCCTAGATTACTCACCCAAATCAAGTCCAAATATCATAAAATTTTGTACAGAGGTGAGTCAACACATGATAAACATGTCACCAAAAATTTGGGCCAAAACTATAAGTTTATGCCCCATAAGTTATTACAATAATGAAATTTAAATTATTCCAAAAACTATAGAAAATTTTTCTCCTAAAATCACCAAATTTGGACAGTGATTTTATATGGCCATCACACACCTTGGGTACAAATTTCACATGCATGCAAAGGATATTGAGAGAAAAATACACATTATACACATGCATGAACATATTGTACATCCTGCACTAAAACAGATGCACAGGATTGTACAATCATCCAAATCAGTTGATTTCAAGCTCAGAAGAAAGTATACATCAAGGTCTACAAATCTTGTCTCTAGTGAAATTTGCAAATTCGGCCTCTAAGGGCTTCAATTTCCTGCTTGAACATCTTAAATAAAGTGTGACAGATTGAATACTATTCATTTATTAAAATCATGTGGTCTGCGTTTAGGTATCTAATCAGATCCGACGGCCAGGGCATCGTCTTCTACCTCTCGCCAAGGGCTGAGAATGAAAGCGCCTGGGCTACCTTTGAGCTCGATTTCCCGGCCACCTACTTGACTCCACGGCCGACCACCACCACCACCACCTTCACGAAGGTGGGGGCTATCGAGACGGCGGTCTTGATCGGCCGGTGGCGGCCGGAATAAGGAAAGAGGGGAGGATGATTTCGACGGAAAAACCCGTGAAAACCAGTGGTGGATCTTGCTCAATTGAGCTCGTCTCACCTCCTAATTGATCTAGATAGCTAGCACGAGGGAAGAGGGAGAGGTACGAGCCTGAGTTTGTGGTCGAAGGCGCGGATTTGCCCTTGTTCCCATGCGTGAGTTGTCGCCGCCGGAAGCCATGGCCGAATGGGGTTTCTGAGCTCGAAAGCTTCGCCGGAGTTGGGGGTTTGGCCTCGTGGAGCTTACTGAACGTGAATGTGGCCTCAAATGAGGCTGAGGGGGAGTTTAAAGTAGGGAATTCAAGAGGGGGGTTCGACCATTAATGCCACCTCTCCAACACCCAATGCATGGCTTCCAGCTCAAGCCAAACCAGCTGGGCATCAAGCCTGAGGTCGGGTGAGGAGAGAGAGGTGGAAGGGAGGTGCCAATTGGCATCTAAACTCACATTCAAGGTGGGTGAAATCTCTCCTTTGTAAAACACCATTCACCCGATTTTTCTGTTGGGTTTTTCTATGACCATACATCACATGTAGGCGCAGCGGAAATAAAGAGAAACAACCCAAAAGACTTTGATCGGGCCATGAATGTTGAATCAAGAAGTTAATAAAATGCTAGGTATGAAATTACCTTTGCGGGATTGGATCAAATCCAACCTAGATGCTCCACGAGTTGATTCCTGTCGTCGGCTGTGCGAGTCTTCACGTAGAATATTGTCTACGTCTCTACAGAAGTCCACACGAGCCGGGAGAACGCCAAGTCACGTCGCACGCAACTCGGAAAGAAGAACAACTGCACCTTGCACTTCCACGAACTGCTAGGTTCGCTCCAGGAAGAACAATCACGACGACGATCGCCGTAGAGGAGGTCGGCGGAGGCGAACTGGGCGGCGGAACACTTCCGTCGAGGGGTCGGGCGGAACTCCTTCCGTCGGCTAGGGCGGAACTCTTCCGTCGAGGGTTCCTTCGTAAGTATATATTTAGAACTCTAAAAGAAGGTCTATTTATACCCAAAGTATAAACAGGCTTCTAGAAGAATCGCTATCCGCAGACCACCCAGCAGAATTGGGGTTTCTGTTACAATTCATCGGGATTCCACGGAACAGCATTCGTCGAGATTTCACGGGACAATACGACGAATTCCGATGAATCACATCAGATGGCAACATTTGCCAAGTTAAGGATCTCTGTAACGATTCGTCGGGATTCCACGGAACATTCCGACGAATTCCGACGAATCATATCAGACGGCAACATTTGCCGCGTTAAGGATCTCTGTAACGATTCGTCGGGATTCCACGGAACAATCCGTGGAATTCCGACGAATTCCGACGAATTATATCCGACGAATTCCATCCATGTAAACCCGATGAATTCAGACAGCAACATTTGCTGGACCTGCCCCATTCTATATGGTGATTGGTAACCTTTACCAACACAGTCAATCTTCTATTTTCTCCACATGCTCTTATGTGCGACCCTGCAGGCTCATATCGCGTTGGCAGTGACATTACATGTTTGACCACTTCTAGATCACAATGGTAACTCCAACATTTTCACCCCCTTCATGGCTATGCATGGTTGCCACCTCAGCTCAAAAAGGGGTGGGGGTTTACTCTCCAAGGTCATCTGAATATATTGGGTTAAGGTGGAGTGTGCCATTTGGCATGGTGCTCAAAACTTCCTTTCTTTCTCTCTCCTTCTATTTTGGCTTTTTTTCCCAAAAAAAATGGCCCCCTTTAATTAACCACCCATTTAATTCATTATTTAAAGGTAAATCAGCCATGACATGGACTGATTGTAGGCTTGAGGTTGGGCTAGGGCCCAAGGGGAAATCAGTTTAACCATGATGACTTAAAGGGTTACTTGAGATTTGGTTTAGTTTAAGCCTTCCTAGGTTAATGTGAGTGATTCAAATGAATCCAATGGACTCTATGGGTCCTAGATTGGTGGAGCTTTGTGGAGGGGGACACAAGGAGGTCTTAAGTTCTCTTATTGAGTTTGGGGGGGGGGGGGGGGGCATAATGGGGCCCTTAGGGTTTTGCCCTAATTTTTAGGTTAAAAGGGCTCATTAAATGAAACCCTAGTGGTCAAATCCTCCTAATAAGTTAGTTTCTCTCAACCTTAAGGTTCTGTACATTGGTTAGGGAGTTTTACCCTAGTGACCCCCAATCTCCTGTTGGTCTAGGGAGCTTGTTTAGAAAGGGAGAGTGTCACAACTTGACTAAGGGGGCCTAGTAGTTTTGGGGATGTTACAATTCCCAATATGCAATAAAATAATTTCGTCCCCGAAATTTAAGATTAGTTGTACGGGTGAAGATACTAAGAGACAAACTTAATCTTTAAAGAAGAGTGCGAGGCGTACCTGCACTGAATAGCCTTGGATACTTTTGTTGCATGAGATCCAGGGGCTCCCAGGTATGTTCCTCTTGGCCATGATTAGACCACAACACCTTGACTAGAGGAATTTTCTTCTTTCTCAGGGTCCGGACTGCCGTTTCATCAATTCGGATTGGCTCTAGAAGAACAGTTCTATCAGAAGCCACTGGGTTTGAAACTGAAGTTACATGTTGATCTGGCCGGATTAGCGCCTTCCGGAGGGAGGAGATATGAAAAACGTTGTGCAGGCCGGCCAAGTCTGGGGATAGTTCTAATCTATATGCCACGGGACCGAATCTTTCTAGAATTCTGAAAGGCCCGAGGTACCTAGGGCTGAGCTTCTTCAGTCCCCGTACCCGGGTGATGCCATGAGCTGGTCGGATCTTTAGAAAAACTTGATCACCCACCTGGAATTCTACCTGACGGTGATGCGCGTCATAGTATTTGGCTTGCCTGCTCTGTGCTTCTAACATCTTCTGTCATATTAAGCGTACTTGAGCATCGGTGTCTTCGATGAATTTAGATCCTAAGGCCGAGGGGTCTTCATCTTGCACCCAGGATAGCGGAGTTCTGCACTTCCTTCCGTACAAGGCTTCATAAGGTGCCATTCCTATGGAGGTATGATGGCTGTTGTTGTAGGAGAACTCTACCAACGGTAACAGTCCCTCCCATGGCTCCCCACTATCCAATATGCATAGTCGGAGGAGGTCCTCCATCGTCCGAATAGTGCGTTCAGTTTGCCCATCTGTTTGAGGGTGGAAAGCGGTACTGAAGTTCAGGTGGACCCTAAATAAGCTTGGACGACCCTCCACTCCTTAGATGTAAATCTTCCGTCTCGATCTGATATGATAGTTTTTGGCATGCCGTGGTAACGTACAAACTGTTCTATGAAGAGTCGAATCAGTACGCTGACCGGGGCTTTCTTTTTCATCGGAATGAATCTGGCCACTTTAGTTAATCTGTCAACGATTACCCAGACCGAGTCATGACCGGAACGGGACCTTGGTAACCCATGCACGAAGTCCATCGAGATATCTTCAAATTTCCAAACAGGCACTGACAAGGATTGAAGCCGTCCTGCCGGATTTCTGCATTCCGCCTTTACACACTGACAAGTTTCGCAGAGGTTTATAAATTTTGTTATATCCTTCTTCATCCCAGGCCAAAACATGGTTCTTTTTAAATCTGCTGTCATCTTGGTGATTCCCGGGTGCACTGAATACTTGCTATAATGCGCTTCAGTCATGATCTCCTCCCTGAGCTGGTTTGTAGCCGGAATGTAAACTCGGTCCTTGAAGCGAACTAAACCGTCGATGATAGAGAAGTCTTTGGCGGTGCCCGTGTTCAGTGCTTCAAAAACTGGTTCCAAATCCGTATCTTGTTTTTGACCTTCCCGGATGCGATCCTTGATATCACTCTCGATTGAGATCGATCCCAGATACTCTTCGTACAATTCGGGATCTGCTCGGGAGACTAAAGTAATATTCAAATTTTCCATTTCTCGAAACAACTCCAATGATGACAATCGCATTTCTGGTTCCGATGTGCGGGCTGTTCTGCTCAAAGCGTCAGCCACTTTATTCGCTTTTCCGGGGTGATAGTGCATTGTATACTGATAATCGCAAAGGAATTCCACCCATCTTCTTTGACGCATATTAAGATCCTTCTGTGTGTCTACGTATTTTAAATTTTTGTGATCAGAGAAGATGTCACAGTGTACTCCGTACAGATAATGTCGCCAAATTTTTAGCGCGAACACTACAGCTCCCATCTCTAGGTCATGCACGGGATAGTTTTGTTCATGCATTTTCAATTGCCGGGATGCATAAGCAATTACATGACCGTTTTGCATTAGTACAACACCCATTCCTTGGTAAGAGGCGTCAGTGTAAACTTGGAAGTCCTCCTTTCCTGATGGCAAGGCAAGAATTGGGGCAGATATTAATCTGGCTTTTAAATCCTGGAAGGCTGCTTCACACTTGGGGGTCTAGATGAACGGCGAATCTTTCTTCGTTAACGTGGTAAGCGGTAGTGCGATCCGGGAGAAACCTTGTACGAACTTCCGGTAGTATCCGACAAGTCCTAGAAAGCTCCTTATGTCTGAGGCCGTTTTCGGTTGGGGCCAACCTCGGACTGCTTGGATTTTTGCTGGGTCAACTGCCAATCCAGCGCCGCTGATGATATGGCCTAAGAAGGCTACTTCACTGAGCCAAAATTGGCACTTACTAAACTTTGCGTAAAGCTTATTCTCCCGAAGTTTCTGGAGAGTTAAGGATAAATGCTGAGCGTGATCCTCCTTTGTTTTCGAATAGATTAGAATGTCATCTATAAAAACGATGACGAAGGAATCTATGTATGGTTCAAACACTTTGTTCATTAAACTCATGAATGCCGAGGGAGCATTCGTGAGTCCGAATGGCATTACCGTGAACTCGTGTAATCCGTACCTGCTACTGAAAGCCGTTTTTGGGATATCCTCCTCCCGGATCCTCAGTTGGTAATACCCTGATCTGAGATCTAGTTTTGAATACCAGAAGGCCCCTTGTAATTGATCAAACAGTTCGTCGATACGGGGTAGGGGATAGGTGTTTCTAACTGTCAAACGGTTGAGCTCTCTGTAGTCAATGCACAGTCTCAAGGTTCCGTCTTTCTTTTTAACGAAGAGGACCGGGGCTCCCCATGGTGACGAACTTGGCCTTACAAAGCCTGCTTCTACTAACTCTTGCAGTTGGCTTCGGAATTCAGTTAACTCCTTTGGTGCCATTCTATAAGGTGCTTTAGATACTGGTTTTGCTCCTGGTACTAGTTGAATTTGAAAGTCGGCCTCTCTGTGTGGGGGCAATCCAGGTAATTTGTCGGGGAAGACATCGGCAAAATCTCTTACCACCGGGATGTCTCCTAAGGGTTCACCTGACTCTTCTATTCCAAAGCAAACTAAAAATAATTCATTTCCCTGAAGATGCGATTTGACGGCCTGGACGGAAGATAAGAGGTTTTTGGAGATTGGTAAGGCACTTTCAAAGGTGATTGTGGTGTCCCTGTGACGAATAGTAACCCTTCTTTGCCGATAATCAATTACGGCGTGATACCGAGATAGCCAGCTCATGCCCAACACCAGGTCGTATTTGACAAGCTTCATTGCAGTAGCTGAGGTTTCAAATTTTTTTCCACCGATGGTTATGTCTACGTCACAAGTTGAGGTGACACTGATTACGGATCCATCGGGAAGGCGGACTCCCCTAGCAGGACCCAAGCGGCAGCTAAATCCTTTCAACTCCTTAATAAAGTTTTCCGATATAAAAACATGAGTTGCTCCACAATCGAACAAAGCGAGGGCAGGTTTTCCGTTTACAAAAAGAGTGTCTGTGATTGCGAATTTGAAAGTTATCTAGTTAAGTGATAGTTCTTACGTTACCCATATTTAGGAGAAGATTTTAAGAGAACAAATTCAGCGATATAAAGGAAAGGAAAATCTTGGAATACCTGTAATAGTCTCCTCAGGTTTGCAAGGTTGGGCCAGATCAAGGGCATATAGTTGGTTGCTGGTGAGTTGACGGTTACTTCCTTGGTGTCCTCATCCTCGACCTCGACCTCGGCCTCCAAAGTGCTGATAAGGGGGCCTTTGGGGTGGAGGAGGGAGTGCTCTCTGAGGACAGAATGCCTTCACATGACCGGGCTGGTGGTAGAAGAAGCATAACTGAGGAGGAGGGGCCCCACCCAACTGCTTAGGTGGCTCCTGGGCTTGCAGTGGTTGTGGTGCCAAAACTGTGTGGGATCCTTGACCTTGATTGAAGTTTGGACGAGGTCTTCCCCCACTCTTCTGATTCCTAATGAACTGATCCTGCTGATGTGGGAGCTATCCTCTTCGTTCCTCGTCAGCAGCTCTCTTCCCCCTGCCCCTGGTCATCAGGTGATCTGCTTCCAATCTCCTTGCTGCTTCAGCAATCTTGACCAGACTAGTATCTGCTACGAATAAGAGTGCTTGTCTCAGGTCATCTCTCAGTCCCTTAAAGAACTTCTTGGCGAATCCTGCCTCACTGAACTGGTAAGAAACTAGGAATCAGGATAGATGGGCGAATTCTCGTTGATATTCCAAGACAGTCCTATTTCCTTGCCTTAACTGTAAGAATTTCTCCTCTAGCTCATCTCTTGCCGACTGAGGAATGAAACGCTCCAGTAATGCTCCTTTCAACTCTTCCCAAGAGATTTCACTGTATTCGTACCCTAAGAAGGTTGTATCCATTGCTGTCTTCCACCAGTGCTTAACATGAGATCGAAGTGCTGAGACTGCTAAAGCCACTGCTTCGGTTGTTGGGCAGCGGATTCCAGCAAGCATATCTTGAATGGTATCGATCCATTCCTCAGTTTGTACTGCTGATTATGTACCCGAGAAGGATGGTGGAGAGAGTCCTTTGAACACACTGAGCCAGTTTGAAGCCGGGTTGAGCTCCCTAACTGGGGCTTGATCTCTGAATGCTTGCAGAATGGCCTGCAGTGTCTGCCCCATATTGTCTTCTTGAAATTGGGCTGGGGGGGGGGGGGGGGGGGGGGCGGAGGTGGAGGGGGAACCCTATTCTCTGGGACAGGATTCTGCAGGATAAGAATGAGAATTGAAAAGAGGTATTAATCTCAGGTGGCTAGATGAGAAATGGTCAGGAGGAAAAACCCTTATGGGCACACCATTGCTTCCGCTGCTAGTTTGTCCGCAAACTAGACTCGAGCGGGGTGTAATAAGGGTCGGACAGAATATGTAGGATCGTTAAGCTCGGATACCATTTGTAAGACCCCTTCCCCCAGACTTCCAAAAACTTGGAAGGACAGAGGGAACATGAAGAGGAATGGGCCCCGATAATAGGCCACATGAAGTAGTCGAGGCCCTTTTAGCCTTACTACGGGTCTTACTGCCCAGAACCGCCGTCTCGTGGTGGGCAGCCACCACTTAACACCGATTCTGCCGGCCAAATCTAGAGGAAGCATCCATAGTTAGCATTACATAAGAGATACATATCCATCCAAAAACCAAAAGACATAAAAAGGTAACATCATAGTCTGGTACAATTCATAAGAGAGTACCCGGGAACAAACCCGGTCAAATAAAGCTGAAACTAAAACTCCTCGAAAACTAAAGTGACTAAGACATGGTCCTCATCACCAAGTACTAAGAATCTAGGACGAAATCTCAGGGTAGTACGGTCGCCAACAGGAGGGGATCCGGGATCTGTAGTTCCTGCCGAATCAGGTCCTCCTGTCCTCCGGTGCTGGGTCTCCTGGTGCTGCCTCCCCTGTGTTAGGTCACAACCGACCGTCAGTCTAAAAGACTCAGCCACAACCTCCCCGCCTCCCCCGCGACTCCTAGGCACCGGTGGAGGGGAGGAAAAGGAGGGACACAAGGCAGTATAATTTCAAGCATATGACAAATGGCAGGTAGAATAATTATATCACATATTTATACAAATGAGCACGGTATAAGAACTGGCGAGTATATAGTAAGGCAAAAACCATTGTACAAGATTACTAACAACATAACCAGTGTCACAATATAAGAGAAACAATAAAAAGTGTAACAAATTGCAGTAATTGGAGCATCCACTAAAAGTAAACAAGCCACGGTTCATAGGGCAACAGTGAGGTTTTCATATTTTAAGTAAGGAAAAACCTTAACTTATCAATTCAAAAGATAAGTTAAGGGATCGTTTTGCAAGGCCCATCATATGAGGCATCCCATACTACTTTATATGATGGGGGAAAGAGGGAAAAGATGAGTGATGTGATGTATGCTATGTTATGCAGTGATGCGCATTATTATGAAATGATGATTTACTCACACACACGACTCTGTACGTACAGACCTTGTTAGTTCCCCATTGTTCAAGGTGTAGCTATCACCCAGGGTCTCACTACCGTGTCCGTAGTGACAGTGGGTCGGGCTCCCCCACTTCTAGGCGGGTACACACACTACCAAGCCTAGACCTCTCCACACTTCCTCCGAGACCCACGCGTGGGCGGACTAGTCGTGCTTTTTGCTGCGCGTCAGACTTAGATAGGCCAAGTGTGAGTTTTAGGGATGGAGGCTTCTCCACAACTTCCACTAAGCCAGATCCCTAATCCTCACCTCTTGCCTGAGTCAACGTATGTCCGCCGGTGTGCCAGCCCGGACCATACCGAAGACCCGCCACAGATTCCAATTATTCATACAAGTTTACCCCGAGCTTATCGCTCGCTAATAATCAAATAAAACACGGGCTCAGCCAGCCTCTCACTAGGCCTCAGAACAAATTCATTTCCAAGGTAGGTATGTGGAAATTGTTTAATAATGTATTCACTTGACTCTAAATTACAAGTTCTTTCCCCGTTGACCCTTCCCTAGATTAACCTACCAAACCTCACCTTATTAAGTGGGGTTGCTTACGTTGTAGCATGATCCGATCGACACGGTGCTCTTACCTTAGCTTATAGACCTAGGGATTTAAAATGTTTACCTTGAGCTTCCCGAGGCATAGACCTAAGTGCCTTGGGGTAGGTTAAGTGATGTGGAATCACTTATCTGAGCCCTCCTCGGGACTCGAAGTCGTTTTAACTCGTCTTGATTATACTATCTTAAGTGATCACCTTAGATCCTCCTCGTATTGCTTAGTCCTTGACCCAACATGGACAAAGTGTTCTGTTTACCCGATGCGACCTCGAGTGATTACCTTCTAATGATTTGAGTCTATTATTTGACGAGTACCCAGAAGATTTATTTTAACTTAAACTCCAAGTTCCAAGAGGTTAAGTTTCTGGAGGAGATTGATTTGTTTAATTGGAATCTTAGTAATTATGAGCCTTATATGAACAAGGTTTGTACCTCTCCAGCTTTGTGATGTGCAACGATTTGGATCATTTAACGAGTATTCAATTTATTCCGATTACTAAGGGCATTTGCTACTCACCGGAGGCTTGCCCAATTCTATTCTTGATGGGGGAAACTTCCTTTCATTTTACTGGACCAAAGGTTAGGAAACCTCTCCCTACCCAAAATCCTTACTTAATTAAGTTGCTCACCCGAGTTGAGGTGGTTCCGAGGTGTGAATCTTCCAAGTTTTACCCCTCTTTCAATTTAATCTCGTAGGAGTATCCTAAGGCAAATTATGTCTAAAGCTTATGATTTATGAACCTGGGTTGGGTCTAAGGGTGTCCCTAGTCCTGTGAAAGCTTGGGGTCAGTCGGGTGTCTTAATAGGTATGGAGGTCCACCTTAGTGAATTGGCTCATTCTAAATTAGGCCTTGGTGAGAATGAATTTCTGGGGATTCAACTTTTTAGTCCTATTTCAATTCTGAACAGTAGAGGGTTGCCTCCACTCTAGTCAAGGCTTGGGGTACCCTTTTCTTATAGAGATCCTAACGGAGGTGAACTTTTGTCAAAACTTGTGGTGGTTTTGGGGACCACCTAGGAGTTACCATTTCAAAAGTGTATCCTTCTCGTTTTCACCCAAATTAATTTAATAGCTTCAGTGGGGGCTGCTGGTCGTCCTACCATTTTATTACCATGATTTATTTGGTATCATGTATTAAGAAAATCGGTTCATGCCTGCAATTGATAACATCCGCTCACACGAAATCTCTATGGATATTGGGGTGGACTAAAGTATGATCTTGAGCCTTGGGACATTTTTAGACTCCTCGGATCTATTCAAGACTTCTGGTCATCCCATGTATGCTCACTAGAATAAGGTGAATCATTGTTGTTTCTAGCTAACTCTAGTTTTTCTATTTAGCGAGGCTAGTTTAACTATATTCCCTCCAGATGCCCTATGCTAAGTCACTCTCAGGGTTAGTGAACTCCTAACAATCTAAGTTTTTAGGTCATGTAATTCTTATGTTCACTCTATATGTTATACTTGAAGTATGATCGGGAGATCAACTAAATCACAAGGACCATTTTCCTTAAGACATCAAAATACTCAGATACATAACCTTATACATGCTTTACTAAAATGGGTCTACAGGGAGCTACACTTCACCAAAAATTCTGTATAACATATCATTAGAAAGGTAAAAGCAAGGGATACAACTTTTGTATTGACGACATGTTCTGAATTTGAGTGTAAGTTATTCAATTTACTGCTTAAAATTTTAGCTTTGGGATGTGACCTTTTATTACTACAAATACATGGTTTACTAAAAAGGGTCTACAGGGAGCTACACTTCACCAAAAATTTTGTATAACATATAATTAGAAAGGTAAAATCAAGGGCTACAACGTTTGTATTGACCACATGTTCTGAATTTGAGTGTAAGTAATTCAATTTACTGCTTAAAGTTTCAGCTTTGGGATGTGACCTTTTATTACTACAAATACATGGTTTACTAAAAAGGGTCTACAGGGAGCTACACTTCACCACAAATTTTGTATAACATATCATTAGAAAGGTAAAATCAAGGGCTACAACTTTTGTATTGACCACATGTTCTGAATTTGAGTGTAAGTTATTCAATTTACTGCGTAAAGTTTCAGCTTGGGGTGTGACATTTAAATGCTACTCATTTATTCAATCTAGTGATCACAAATTCCAACTTTCCTACCTTCATATCTACTTAGAAAAACCCCATAGATGGCTTATCATGACTTAGGGTGAGACCCCTTGAGATTTCATTGGAAATTAATAATTAATATTCTCTAAACTCACAAAATTCATAGAATGAAATATCTAGCAAAACCATAGAAAAGTGTCTTACAAATATTCTAAATTTCTCACCAAGCATAGGTCATACATGGATACATGCATGACCTGAAAATCATTCATGTTGCATGCAACAATATTCCTAAATTTCAGAAAAAATACTAAAACCTTAATCCAAGAACATGTGTTACTAAATATGAACATGAATACCACTATTCACTCCTCTTCACTTGGAGTAATCAACATGCATGCCTAGATTACTCACCAAAATCAAGTCCAAATATCATAAAATTTTGTACAGAGGTGAGTCAGCACATGATAAACATGTCACCAAAAATTTGGGCCAAAACTATAAGTTTATGCCCCATAAGTTATTACAATAATGAAATTTAAATTATTCCAAAAACTATAGAAAATTTTTCTCCTAAAATCACCAAATTTGGACAGTGATTTTATATGGCCATCACACACCTTGGGTACAAATTTCACATGCATGCAAAGGATATTGAGAGAAAAATACACATTATACACATGCATGAACATATTGTACATCCTGCACTAAAACTGATGCACAGGACTGTACAGTCATCCAAATCAGTTGATTTTAAGCTCAGAAGAAAGTAGACATCAAGGTCTACAAATCTTGTCTCTAGTGAAATTTGCAAATTCGGCCTCTAAGGGCTTCAATTTCCTGCTTGAACATCTTAAATAAAGTGTGACAGATTGAATACTATTCATTTATTAAAATCATGTGGTCTGCGTTTAGGGATCTAATCAGATCCGACGGCCAGGGCATCGTCTTCTACCTCTCGCCAAGGGCTGAGAATGAAAGCGCCTGGGCTACCTTTGAGCCCGATTTCCCAGCCACCTACTTGACTCCACGGCTGACCACCACCACCACCACCTTCACGAAGGTGGGGGCTATCTAGACGGCGGTCTTGATCGGCCGGTGGCGGCCGGAATAAGGAAAGAGGGGAGGATGATTTCGACGGAAAAACCCGTGAAAACCAGTGGTGGATCTTGCTCAATTGAGATCGTCTCACCTCCTAATTGATCTAGATAGCTAGCACGAGGGAAAAGGGAGAGGTACGGGCCTGAGTTTGTGGTCGGAGGCGCGGATTTGCCCTTGTTCCCATGTGTGAGTTGTCGCCGCCGGAAGCCATGGCCGAATGGGGGTTCTGATCTCGAAAGCTTCGCCGGAGTTGGGGGTTTGGCCTCGTGGAGCTTACTGAACGTGAAGGTGGCCTCAAATGAGGCTGAGGGGGAGTTTAAAGTAGGGAATTCAAGAGGGGGGTTCGACCATTAATGCCACCTCTCCAACACCCAATGCATGGCTTCCAGCTCGAGCCAAACCAGCTGGGCATCAAGCCTGAGGTCGGGTGAGGAGAGAGAGGTGGAAGGGAGGTGCCAATTGGCACTCTAAACTCACATTCAAGGTGGGTGAAATCTCTCCTTTGTAAAACACTATTCACCCGATTTTTCACCCCCTTCATGGCTATGCATGGTTGCCACCTCAGCTCAAAAAGGGGTGGGGGTTTACTCTCCAAGGTCATCTGAATATATTGGGTTAAGGTGGAGTGTGCCATTTGGCATGGTGCTCAAAACTTCCTTTCTTTCTCTCTCCTTCTATTTTGGCTTTTTTCCCCAAAAAAATGGCCCCCTTTAATTAACCACCCATTTAATTCATTATTTAAAGGTAAATCAGCCATGACATGGACTGATTGTAGGCTTGAGGTTGGGCTAGGGCCCAAGGGGAAATCAGTTTAACCATGATGACTTAAAGGGTTACTTGAGATTTGGTTTAGTTTAAGCCTTCCTAGGTTAATGTGAGTGATTCAAATGAATCCAATGGACTCTATGAGTCCTAGATTGGTGGAGCTTTATGGAGGGGGACACAAGGAGGTCTTAAGTTCTCTTATTGAGTTTGGGGGGGGGGGGGGGGGGGCATAATGGGGCCCTTAGGGTTTTGCCCTAATTTTTAGGTTAAAAGGGCTCATTAAATGAAACCCTAGTGGTCAAATCCTCCTAATAAGTTAGTTTCTCTCAACCTTAAGGTTCTGTACATTGGTTAGGGAGTTTTACCCAAGTGACCCCCAATCTCCTGTTGGTCTAGGAGCTTGTTTAGAAAGGGAGAGTGTCACAACTTGACTAAGGTGGCCTAGTAGTTTTGGGGGTGTTACATGTTACTTCTGTACAAGGCTGGGCCAATCAGCCATCATTGCTGGAGCTGGAAAACTTACTTGCTTTGCAAGAGAGTTTGGCTAAGAAAATGGCGAGGATGTCTGTCTCTTGGGGGAGATGGTGAGGTTCTCTTTTCTGGCAAGAAGAAGAGATGGGACAAGAAGAAGAAGTCCTCTGGTAACGATGGTCCATCTACTTCATATCAGCAAGAGAGGAGTTATGTTCCTAAGTCTGACGGGAAGAAGAAGGAAGGGCCGAGGTGTTACAGGTGCAACAAGCTTGGTCACTTCAAGAGAAAATGCAAAGTCAATCTTTAGCCAGGGCATGCTGCAGGAAAGGAGGAGGCTGGTTCCAATGCTGAAGGTAGTTGGTGTTGTGGAGGTACTTTCATGACGGGCACTTGTGTTCGGGCATTGGATTCCATCAACTATCAAGATGATTGGATAATGGACTCTGGGTGTGGTCATCACCTCACCGGGGATGAGTCGAAGTTCTCCTCATTGCAAACAAACTCAGGTAATGATGCTATCATTACAGCTGGTGATACTGTGCATGTAGTAGAGAAGGAGGGTGTTGTTTCTGTTGGAGTTACCATTGTGATCTAGAAGTGGTCAAACATGTAATGTCACTGCCAACGCGATATGAGCCTGCAGGGTCGCACATAAGAGCATGTGGAGAAGTTGGAAGATTGACTGTGTTGGTAAAGGTTACCAATCACCATATAGAATGGGGAAGTCCAGCAATTGTTGCTGTCTGAATTCGTCGGGTTTACACGGATAGAATTCGTCGGATTCGTCGGGATTCGTCGAATTGTTCCGTGGAATCTCGATGAATTGTTACAGAGATCCTTAACTCGGCAAATGTTGCCGTCTGACATGATTCGTCGGATTCGTCGGGATTCGTCGGATTGTTCCGTGGAATCTCGACGAATTATTACAGAGATCCTTAACTTGGCAAATGTTGCCGTCTGACATGATTCGTCGGATTCGTCGGGATTCATCGGATTGTTCCGTGGAATCTCGACGAATTGTCACAGAGATCATTAACTCGGCAAATGTTGCCGTCTGATGTGATTCGTCGGAATTCGTCGGATTGTCCCGTGAAAACTCGACGAATGCTATTCCGTGGAATCCCGACGAATTGTAACAGAAGCCCCTATTTTGCTGTGTGGTCTGCGGATAGCGATTCTTCTAGAAGCTGTTTATCCTTTGGGTATAAATAGGACTTCTTTTAGGGTTCTTATAAACTGACGAAAAAGAAGCCGACGGAAGTGTTCTGCTCTCGCTCGAACCCTAGACGGAAGGAGTTCCGTCCGAATCGTCTCCGCCGACTTCCTCTCCGATGATTGTCGCCGGTGTTGTTCTTCCTGAAGCGGATCTAGCAATCCGTGGAAGCGCAAGGTGTAGTCGTTCTTCTCCTGGCTCGTGTGGATCACTGTAGAGACGTAGACATTATTCTACGTGAGAACTCTTGCAAAGTCGACGAAGGCAATCTTCTTCTTGGAGCATCTTGGTTGGATTTGATCCAATCCCGCAAAGGTAATTTCATACCTAGCATTTTGATTAACTTCTTGATTCAACATTCATGGTCGATCCGAGTCTTTTTGGGTTGTTTCTCTTCATTTCCGCTGCGCCTACATTTGATGTATGGTTCTAGAAAAACCCAACAGTGGTATCAGAGGGAGGTTCCGGTCATGAATGTTGTTTCAGAAGTTTGGTTATTCCAGTACGTGCAAATCTAGGTATTTAGAAGCGTTCTAAATGTCAAGATTTCTTCCTGGAACATCAAAAGTTGATGATTTTTTCCATGGGAAATCAGTGGTGATTTTGAAAAAAAAAATGGAACCCCGCCAGGAACGTCTGGGATTTCGTGGTTATTTCTAATTGTTAGAAATTGTTGTCTCCTTAGCAGTAACCGTCCCTCAAGTGGTTAATGACCCTTGTATTGTTTTGGATTTTGGATCCAACAATGAGAGACGAGCTTGTCTACTGCTTTAAGTCGAGTTGTCTTTGCCTTTGTCCAATGCATGTAAATCTGAAGATTTGGAAGAGTTCTAAATGTCCAGATTTAGCCCTTTCGTCTATCAAAGGTTGATAGTCTTACGTTGTGCACATAAAGGATGCATGTGGATTTTAGAAAGCTTATTTTTCTGTTGATGTGCACTTTGATCAAATGTTGATCATGGTTAAGTGTTAACCTATTATTAAAAATTAAAATCCCTTCATCAAATATTAAGTGTTCGGATGCCTTCCGATGGATGACACTCTTCCTGCCTCGATCGATGAAGTGTGGGCTTGCCAAAGCAAGGTGCATTAATCTATCTTGGTAAGGGTGCGAGCGGATAATTGTGATATCCCACTGTCTACATCGGGTCTAACTTAACTAGGTGACCTCAAAGGTTGAGTGCCTAGAGGCATAGGGTTGGCATGCACCATATGATGGATGCGAATAAGGAGTTATTCACCAGCCATACAAGAGTTGCATGAGGATGCAATTGGCAAGCGTTGCCTACCTAAATAACCGCATTATGAGAGGAACGCCAAAGCGGACTCGTGGTGTTGGTGAAATACGGATCTTGTCCACTAAGAGAGTAGCTCGCATGGACTCTCCGAATTGATAGTGAGGGTTATCAATTTGAATAAAATAGTGGGAGTATTTAATTGAAGTCCAAATTAAAATAAATTGTATTTTGAAATTAAGGTGCTGATTAAATTCTGCATGAATTCTTGTAGAATTCCATGGCAAGTGGTTCACATTCCACCTTGTACCTAAGAGCTATCCTTGAGAAGGTCAAGCTTAGTGGGATGAACTATATGGACTGGTATAGGAACCTGAGAATTGTTCTCAGGCAAGAGCGAAAGCTCTACGTCTTGGAAGAAGAAGCCCCCGAGGTGCCGACCGGGAACTCGTCCCGCGTTGATAAGGATGCTTATAAGAAGTATACCGATGACGCCTTAGACGTCGAGTGCCTTATGCTTTCCACCATGAACTCTGAGCTTCAGAAGCAACACGAGAACATGGGGTGCAAGGAGATTGACGAGCACCTAAAGAAAATGTTTCAAGGGCAAGCTCGTCAAGAGAGGTTCGATGTCACGAAGGCCTTATTTCAGTGCAAAATGGGAGCTCGAGACTCAGTTGGTACTCACGTACTCAAGATGATTGGGTATATAGAGAACCTGGAGAGACTGGGTTTTCCTTTGGGTCAAGAGTTGGCCACAGATCTTATCCTGCAATCGTTGCCGGATAGTTATGAGCAGTTTATCTTGAACTACAACATGAATGAAATAGACAAGACACTGCCCGAGCTCCTAGGCATGTTGCGAACTGCCGAGATAAACATGAAGAAGGCCAAGCCTGCTAGTCCCATATTGATGGTACATAAAGGCAAGGGTAAGGCCAAGGGCTTCAAGAAGACGAAGGTGGTACCTAAGTCACATCTTGAGCCCAAATCTTCTGCGCTGAAAAAGAAGAGCACCGTGAAGGAAGGGAAATGCCACCACTGTGGCAAGGCTGGTCATTGGAGGAGGAATTGTCCTTCGTACATTGACGGTCTGCGGAAAATGAAGGGAGGTATGACTTCCGCTTCGAATATTTACGTTATAGAGATAAACCTTTCAGCTCCTTCATCTTGGGTATTGGATACCGGATGTGGTTCTCACATTTGTACAAATGTGCAGGAACTGGGAAGGAGGAGATTGCTGAGTAAAGGAGAGGTGGACCTACGCGTCGGCAATGGAGCAAGAGTTGCTGCTGTAGCCGTAGGGGTTTATCGTCTTTCTTTGCCCAGTGGGCTTGTAATAGAACTTAATAATTGTTATTATGTTCCGGCCATAACTAGAAACATTATATCCATTTCATGCTTAGACATGATTGGATTTTCTTTTATAATTAAGAACAATTGTTGTTCTATATTTAAGAATGATGTTTGTTATGCTGTAGCTCAATTGTTTAATGGTCTTTATGTTTTGAACCTAGACCATCCGATCTATAATGTAGATAATAATAAAAGACTAAGAACAAATGACTCAAATCCTACATATCTCTGGCATTGTCGTTTGGGCCATATAAACGAGAAGTGCATATCCAAGCTCCATAAAGATGGACTATTGGACTCATTTGATTATGAATCATTTGAGCGATGCAAGTCTTGTTTGTTAGGCAAGATGACTAAAGCCCCTTTCACTGGTTATACTGAGAGGGCTGAGGATCTCTTGGGTGTTGTACATAGTGATGTATGCGGACCCATGAGTTCTATGGCTAGAGGTGGGTATTTCTACTTCGTTACACTTACTGATGATTTCAGTAGATACGGATATGTGTATTCTTATGAAGTGCAAATCCGAAACTTTTGAAAAGTTCAAAGAGTTTAAAAATGAAGTGGAGAACCAATTGGGTAAAAAGGTTAAAGCACTCCGATCTGATCGAGGTGGCGAATACCTGAGTCATGAGTTCCGTGATCATCTGAAAGAGTTTGGTATTGTATCACAGCTCACTCCACCTAGGACACCGCAGCATAATGGTGTGTCTGAGAGGAGAAATCGTACTCTGTTAGACATGGTACGGTCGATGATGAGTCATGCAGACTTGCCTGTTTCCTTTTGGGGTTTTGCTTTAGAGACTGTTGCAATGACACTGAATCGCGCTCCAACGAAAACGGTTCTAAAGACACCATATGAGATATGGACTGGGAAGCGTCCTAGTATGTCATTCATTAAAATTTGGGGCTGTGAGGCATACGTACGACGTCAAATGCCTGACAAGCTGGAACCCAAATCAGATAAGTGTTATCTGGTGGGATATCCTAAGGAAACGAAAGGATATTACTTTTACCTACCGTCTGAGGGCAAAGTGTTTGTCGCAAGGACGGGTGTCTTCTTGGAGAAAGAGTTCTTGTCAAGAAAGACGCAAAAGGTAGAACTTGAAGAAGTTCAAGAACCACAAGTAGTGAATGAACCAGAGTTGGATTCTGAGCCAGGACTACAAGATGTTGTAGCTAGAGAACCTGCTCAAGAGACACAAGTCCTACGTAGATCTGGTAGACCAAGATTTGAGCCTGAGAGATATGGATTTCTCGTGTCTCAAATAGGTAATGTGTTGCTTATGGATCATGATGATGAACCAGCAACCTACCAAGAGGCTATGAATGGACCGGACTCCGACAAATGGCTTGAGGCTATGAAATCCGAAATGGACTCCATGTATACAAACCAAGTTTGGAACTTGGTGGAACCACCTGAAGGGGTACGACCCATAGGGTGCAAGTGGGTCTTCAAGAAGAAGACCGACATGGATGGGAATGTACAGACATTCAAAGGGCGACTGGTGGCTAAGGGTTTCAAGCAAATTCATGGTGTTGACTATGATGAGACCTTTTCCCCCGTTGCCATGGTAAAGTCCATTAGGATATTGCTTGCTATTGCTGCGTATTATGACTACGAGATCTGGCAGATGGATGTCAAAACGGCTTTCCTAAATGGAAACCTCCTTGAGGAAGTGTACATGACACAACCCGAGGGTTTTGTATCCCCAAATGAAGCCACTAAAATATGCAAGCTGAATAGGTCCATCTATGGATTGAAACAGGCCTCTAGAAGTTGGAATCTTCGTTTTGATGAGAAGATCAAAGAGTTTGGTTTTGTCAAGAACGAGGATGAACCGTGTGTTTACAAGCGAATCAGTGGGAGCATTGTTGTCTTCCTGATATTGTATGTAGATGATATACTGTTGATCGGGAATGACATACCTACCCTGAAAGTTGTTAAGAACAACCTAGGGAACTGCTTTTCTATGAAGGACTTGGGTGAAGCGACTTACATACTCGGTATTAAGATCTATAGAGATAGATCGAAGAAGTTGCTGGGTTTGACCCAGAGTGCGTACATTGAGAGGGTGTTGAAGCGGTTCAACATGCTTGAGTCCAAGAAAGGATTTTTTCCCATGTCTCATGGTGTACATCTCTCTAAGGACCAGTGTCCAAAATCTTGTGAAGATAAGGACCGCATGAAGTTGATTCCATATGCTTCGGCAATTGGGTCAATCATGTATGCAATGTTATGTACTCGACCCGATGTCTCTTTTGCTTTGAGCATGACTAGCAGGTATCAGTCTGATCCCGGTGAATGTCACTGGATAGCCGTAAAGAATATCCTGAAGTACTTGAGAAGGACTAAGGATGTATTCTTGGTATATGGTGGAGAGGAAGAGCTCGTTGTAAGTGGTTACACGGATGCCAGCTTCCAAACTGATAGGGATGATTCGAAGTCTCAATCAGGGTTTGTGTTTTGCCTGAATGGAGGAGCTGTGATCTGGAAGAGTTCCAAGCAAGAGACAGTTGCTGATTCTACAACTGAGGCCGAGTATATCGCTGCGGCAAACGCAGCGAAGGAGGCTGTATGGATTAGGAAATTCATCGGCGAGCTAGATGTAGTTCCTAGCATTGTTGGTCCCGTAGTTCTCTACTGTGATAACAATGGTGCAATTGCACAATCTAAGGAACCTAGATCCCATCAGCGCTCCAAGCACATACTTCGGCGGTTCCATCTTATTCGTGAGATTGTCGAACGAGGAGATGTGAACATTTGCAGAGTGCCGACTGAGGAGAATATTGCAGATCCACTGACAAAGCCTCTCGCGCAGAGAGCATGATGGTCATACTAGATCAATGGGTATACGATACCTGAGTGATCATCTCTAGTGGGAGTCTTGTGGGTTGCATGTAAAATATATATTCTGTTGGCTATTTATTATTCATATGATGAATTGTGTACCAATTATTTCCTTTTACAATTAATGGCAAGTTCTTTTATTACGATATACTGTTTCTATATGATAGAATAAAATTCGTGATAAATACCCTTAGAATGCTCGCTTCCATAGGACATCAAGTACGTGACTTGAATGTGAGAGCCTATGATCTCGAAGCTTCATTCTTAAAAGGTCCCTGGTCGAGGTATCATCGTAGAAGCTAAGGGTGATGATGATACATTAAGACTAGCATGTGTGTTGACTGATGACCGGTTCTCACAGGTCATGATATTGTGATATCAAGTCATCACGTGGGTACTTGTTAGTGAACAAGTTGTACTGGACAGACCCAACCTGAGACTACTTTGTGGATTGTTACTCAAAAGTGTCACAAGTAGGTCTCATTTGACAATGGTGTTGTGGTCCTTTGACCTGAAGTCACAGCATTCATCGAGTGAGGAAGAGCGTGCTTTGATGTCATCTAAAGTCTTCCTTGAAGAAGGTTGATGATAAGGGTGGTCATTGGGTACGTTACGAATCATTTGGGTGTTTGGGTGTGAGCAGATATGGGATTTGTCCTCCTATATAACAGGAGTTGCATCCATGGGCCCCTTGATGGAATTGGACTGAGAAATGCATGGCCATGCTTGGTAGAGTCAATATGTGATATTGAGCTCACCATTCTCTGGAAGTCTGTTCTAGATCAAGAAACTTGGATTGAGCTATTATGAGGGTGACACGGTCCATGCCTCTAGTTCTTTCTGGATGTAAGGGACAAAGGGACAAAGACAACGCTGGAACATTGGTCATAAAGGCTTATGAGTTATGAACTCTTATTGCTTGGGGAGCAATGATGCATTGCTAGATGCCGCTCATTGTTTGTGAGGTTTTTGTTTGATACTTTCAAGATCAAGTGGGAGACTGTTGGAGTTACCATTGTGATCTAGAAGTGGTCAAACATGTAATGTCACTGCCAACGCGATATGAGCCTGCAGGGTCGCACATAAGAGCATGTGGAGAAGTTGGAAGATTGACTGTGTTGGTAAAGGTTACCAATCACCATATAGAATGGAGAAGTCCAGCAAATGTTGCTGTCTGAATTCGTCGGGTTTATACGGATAGAATTCGTCGGATTCGTCGGGATTCGTCGAATTGTTCCGTGGAATCTCGACGAATTGTTACAGAGATCCTTAACTCAGCAAATGTTGCCGTCTGACATGATTCGTCGAATTCGTCCGGATTCGTCGGATTGTTCCGTGGAATCTCGACGAATTGTTACAGAGATCCTTAACTCGGCAAATGTTGCCGTCTGACATGATTCGTCGGATTCGTCGGGATTCGTCGGATTGTTCCGTGGAATCTCGACGAATTGTCACAGAGATCATTAACTCGGCAAATGTTGCCGTCTGATGTGATTCGTCGGAATTCGTCGGATTGTCCCGTGAAAACTCGACGAATGCTGTTCCGCGGAATCCCGACGAATTGTAACAGAAGCCCCTATTTTGCTGTGTGGTCTGCGGATAGCGATTCTTCTAGAAGCTATTTATCCTTTGGGTATAAATAGGACTTCTTTTAGGGTTCTTATAAACTGACGAAAAAGAAGCCGACGGAAGTGTTCCGCTCTCGCTCGAACCCTAGACGAAAGGAGTTCCGTCCGAATCGTCTCCGCCGACTTCCTCTCCGACGATTGTTGCCGGTGTTGTTCTTCCTGAAGCGGATCTAGCAATCCGTGGAAGCGCAAGGTGTATTCGTTCTTCTCCCGGCTCGTGTGGATCACTGTAGAGACGTAGACATTATTCTACGTGAGAACTCTTGCAAAGCCGACGAAGGCAATCTTCTTCTTGGAGCATCTTGGTTGGATTTGATCCAATCCCACAAAGGTAATTTCATACCTAGCATTTTGATTAACTTCTTGATTCAACATTCATGGTCGATCCGAGTCTTTTTGGGTTGTTTCTCTTCATTTCCGCTTCGCCTACATTTGATGTATGGTTCTAGAAAAACCCAACAGTTTCTTTAGGCAGTGATAGAAGTCCACTCACCTTGAGGAGTGTTTATCATGTGTCGGGAATGAAGAAGAACCTCTTCTCAGTGACCAATGTTGTTGATGTTGGTTATCATGTTCTGTTTGGTCCAACAGAAGTGAAATTTCTCCGAAATGTTTCAGTCGTGAAAGCTGAGGTCACTTATGTTGGTTGAAGGGTGAAGGACTTGTTTGTTCTATCAACAAGCTCCTATGTTGATAAGATGAGGGCTAACGACATCGCTGCTATCTGGCATGAAATACTCAGGAATGTTGGGATGGATAAGCTAAAGGCTATGGCGGGAAGAGGCCTTGTGAAAGGTCTGCCTAGTCTATCATCTTTCGGTGATGGTCACGTTTGTGCAGGTTGTCAGTTTGGTAAGGCTCAACATCTTCTGTTTGACTAATCACAAAGCAGATGCAAAGCACTGTTGGAATGTGTTCATGGTGATCTGTTTGGACCAACCGTCACTGCCAGTCTTGGAGGTAGCAAGTATATGCTAGTCTTGATTGATGACTTCACTAGATATACTTGGGTATATTTTCTGAAGCAGAAGTCAGAGGCGTTTGAGCGGTTTGTGGAGTTCAAGAGCTGGTGGAAGGTCGGCTCAACCTGCGGATCAAGAAGTTCAGAACTAACAATGGAGGGGAGTTTACCTCGAATGCGTTCTTTAACTTCTGCAGGAAGCATGACATCCGGAAAGAGCTCTCTTGTGCTCACACTCCACAACAGAACGAAGTTGTAGAGCGGAAGATCCGTCATCTGATGGAGACCTGCAAATATTGGCTTCATGCCAAGAGTATTCCAAAGTCCTTCTGGGCAAATGGAATGTCTTGTGCGGCCTATGTCATCAATTAGATGCCTCTCAGTCCTATGAACATGAAAACTCCTCATGAGTTGATGTTCAAGGAGAACCCAAGCGTGGAACACCTTCGAGTGTTCGGATCTACCTGCTACGTGCATGTTCCTGATGCTCTCAGAATGAAACTAGATGTGAAAGCAAGGAAGCTAGTGTTCGTCGGTTATGATGACCAGAAGAAGGGCTGGAGATGCATGGATCCTAAGACACAGAGATATGTGGTCTCAAGGGATGTGGTATTTGACAAGCTGACGTCATACCAAGGTAGCTCTTCTATTGAGTTACAAGAGAGCAAGTCAGATGGTGGACTTGGAGAAGCTGCTAAGGAGGTTCTGGTGGAGTTGCCTGTTTCTCCAGGTGCTCTGGATATTTCTTGCTCAGGGTCAGGTGCTTCAGGTTCTGGAAGCAGGGGGAGCGATGCTCTAAATATGCCTGGAAGGAGAGCTAGTTCAGAACAGGTAACTGAAGAGGTGGTTCAGAGTAAAGCTCTGAGGAGGTCCAAGAGGACTATCATTCCACCAGATCGGTATACAAAGGGAAATTTGGTGAGCTTTATCTCATGTTTCTTCGCAGGTCCCCTGGATGAGAGAGAGCCATCTTGCTTTGAAAACACCGTTGGAGTTAAGGAGTGGGAAGGAACCATGGATGAAGAGATGGCTGTCCTCAGTAAGAATGAGACTTGGGACTTGGTGCCTAAGGTTGAGGGAGTTACTCCAGTGACTTGCAAGTGGGTTTTCAAGATGAAGAAGAAGGCTGATGGTAGCATTGAGCGGTACAAGGCTCGCCTTGTAGCTCGGGGATTCTCTCAAAAGTATGAGGAAGATTATGAAGAAACGTTCAGCCCTGTTTCCAAGATGACTTCGGTTCGGGTAGTGATCGTGTTGGCAGCTTGCCAAGGGTGGAAGATTTGGCAACTCGGCATAAAGAATGCTTTCTTGTATGACGAGATTGACAAGGATATCTTCATGGATCAGCCACTGGTTATGTTTCCGAAGAGCGCCCAAGATATGTGTGTAAGCTCAAGAAGGATCTTTACGACTTGAAGTAGGCGCCTCGGGCGTGGTATGGGAAGATCGCAGAATATCTCCAGTTCTTCGGATATTTTGCTTCTGATTCTGATTTGAGCTTATTCGTAAAGAAGACGGGGGAGCTTCAGGTCTTGGTGCTGCTATACGTTGACGATATGATCATCACGTGGAATTCTGAAGTGGAGGTAGCTAGACTCCGAGCTGAGCTAGCTATCAGATTTGAGATGAAGGACTTGGGTGAGCTGCACCATTTCCTTGGACTCGAAGTGGAGAGGAGAGAGAGCGGTATGCTTGTTTCCCAGAAAGGCTATGCAGATCGAATCATGAAGAGGTTCGGCATGGAAAGGGGGAAAAGAAGTTCTACTCCACTGGAGGTTGGAGTTCATCTTCGACGAGATGAGGGGAAGATTCTTTCTGATCCCTTGGTGTTCCGGGCTTTAGTCGGAAGTCTGATATACTTGACGATCACGAGGCCGGATATTGCTTATGCAGTTCGCAGGGTGAGTCAGTTTATGGCAGAGCCTTGGAAACCTCATCTTATGGCGGCTAGGAGTATTTTAAAGTATGTCAAATCCACGTCAATTTTGAGTCTCTTTCACGGAAGAGGTTCGGGCTTTTTCTTGCATGGATACATGGATGCTGATTATGGAGGAGATTCAGATGATCGGAGATCGACTTCTGGATATGTCTTTATGACAAGCTCTACAACTATTTCTTGGTGCAGCAAGAAGCAGGATTCTTTGTCAGTCTCTACCACGGAAGCGGAATACCAAGTTTCGGCTTTGGCAGCCTAGGAAGCCATCTGGCTTAGGAGGCTTGTGGAGGACATTCATAGGGAGGTGCGAGGTCCTACTCTGCTACGTGGTGACAATAAGAGCGCTCTCAAACTGGTGAACAATCCAGCTTGTCATGCGCGTACGAAGCACATAGAGATTCATCACCATTTCATTCATGAGAAGGTGTTGGATGGATCTCTGATTGTGGAGCATGTGCAGAGCAAGGATAATATTGCTGACATCTTTACAAAGCCACTGTCGAAGGGACAATTTGGTCGATTGCGGAGCTTGCTTGGATTGACTTCCACTTCCCACTTCAAGGGGGAGTGTTTTATTTTTGAAGTAGAAGTGGAAGGGGTTTGTGCGGTCTGAATAAAGGAGATCGCGCGGTCTGCGCGGGTGTTCTGGCCGGGGTTTTGCCTTGGACGGTTTGTTCTGGGAGACTGCAGGTGATCGCGCGACTTGCGCGGTTGTTATGGCAACTTGTTCTAAGTCGGCCAGATGTTCAAGTAAGTTTGCCTTCTTGCTGTGTCCGTGCGGTCTGACGACTTGTTCTGGTCGGTTAGGGTTTCTGAAGATGTCTCTTTTGTCTTGTTATGAGACCGAGCAGTTTGTTTGATAACCGCACGGTTTAATAAGGGGGTGTCTGTATCCTTTATGGTGGTGACGACATCCGTTGGCTTGCCTATAAATAGGGGTGCAGAACCCGATGCACATAACAAGAGTGAGAACTGTAAGAACTACAACTTGGGTTGTTTGTGCTGGTCTCATATTTGAGGTCGCACAGTTTGGAAGCGGTTTGATCAGTTGTTGTGTTCGCAGGTTAGCGGCCAGCAGTGTGCGGTCTTCATCCTTGGTGACTTCCCAATTGTGAATAACAAGTTCACCATCAACTTTCCTCTGGGCGACCTGTGGTGTAGTTCTTGAGCTGGTCACGGTGAACTTGGTGATCAGGCGACCTCAGCTGTCAGGCGGTCTCAGTTTGCGGTTTGGCGACAGCTTGTGCAGTTCTGGTTTCTGTTCACTGAAGCTTCTGTGACAAGGTGACCTCGCGGTATGGAGTTCTCGAAGTGCAGACAGGTTGTCCTTCAGCAGTTGAGTAAGGCAGTAGGTTGTGCGGTCTGTGATTGCGGTCTGGCAGTTCGCAGGTCATCAAGCCTGCTCTGTTCAAGCGGTTTCAGGGATAGTCGTGCGGCTTGGCTGGTCGTGCGGTCTGGCGGGCTCTGCTTTGGCAGTTCGTTGGCGGTCTGTTTTTTGTGTCTTGTGCTTCACTCCTTTGTGATTCCTATGAATCATGTCTCGCCATGTATGTCTTGAGCTGTAAAGAGATAGTTAATACAAGAGCACTATTCAGTCTTCCCATTGTCACTGATTGTCATCCTTGTGGATTGTGTTGAAGTGTTCCTCATTATTTCTTCACTCCTTAACCTCTAAAAAAATTTTAACATGAAGTTCAGAATGGAGGCTTTAACTCGACGGTTACGTCGATAAGTAATCGACGCAACGTCGACAACAGAGTTCAACCAGAGCAAGAAGGAATTCGAAGTTGTTCTTACAAGAACTTGAAGGCACGTCGATAAGAGAGAAAACGAAGTCGACGCAGCGTCGAATACAGTCTCAAAAGGAAACCTTTTTAGCTGTCCTTTTAGAACTCTCTCTGAAGGCCCACATCACTAAAGACCGTTCTACAATAGCTTGTTTATTGCCTAGAATGGAGAGGAACAGTAAAGAAGATAGGAAAAGCTTTCTTGGAAAGGATTAAAATAGTTGGCAGACGGGTTGTGAGCAAATGAAGAAAGAAGGATTAATTGTCCAAGAATGTGCCTTTTCAGGACAATCCAAAGAGGAAAAGAATTCAAAAATTAATCATGGATAATAAATAGGAAGAAAAGAGAGAAGAATACAAAGCATTCATAATCATCTGCTTCAGTTTGTCGATTAGGGTTCCCACTTCTCCTTCTTCGTCCTGGAACCCTAACAGAGACAATACAGAGCAAACAAGCTCTCTTTTAAAACAGAAAACTGAGCTGCTTCTTCATCAACATCTTATAACAGCCAGATAGCAAGCAAAAGAAAGAGAGAATGATCTGAAGAAAAATAACCCTTGCAAATCATCACAATCATAAGCAAGGGTTCATCATTAGCAGATCCATTGAAGAAAAGAAATAGAAGCAAAAAGCTTCTACAGAATTCTGAGAACAAAATTCCTCTTCTCCATCCTTCTTCTTCTTTCAACTTCCTAACTGTACAGTGTTTGAAGAATCCCTCTTCAAAGGATTCAGTGGTTCAAGATCTCCTTATCAAAAGATCTGAGTGGTTCAAGATCTCCTTATCAAAATATCTGATTGGTTCAAGATCTCCTTATCAAAAGATCTGAGCGGTTCAAGATCTCCTTAACCAAAAGATCTTTGGTTCTAAGAGTCTCCATATCAAAAGGCTCAGGCACATGTTGTGCATTCCTACCAGGTGGTAGAAGAGAGGACTATCCACATTTTGGGGAACCTCTATAAAATCTTGTGTCTTCTGTGTTGGGCTTTTTCTGTGCTGTCCCCTTATTTATTGCTTATCGTTTCTCTGTTTTTATAATTACTGCACTTTATTTATTCTGCAC
Organism: Dactylorhiza incarnata; assembly: GCA_033032865.1. Taxonomy (NCBI): domain Eukaryota; kingdom Viridiplantae; phylum Streptophyta; class Magnoliopsida; order Asparagales; family Orchidaceae; genus Dactylorhiza; species Dactylorhiza incarnata. The sequence continues at coordinate 6,996,693 of JAWHQI010000009.1, read as the reverse complement.
CTTGGTGTTGGTGAAACATAATTCCTTAGGTGTTTTATTGTATGCATAGTTTGTTGATGCTGAATTTGCACCTCCACGATCGACGCTAGGGAAATGAAGGAAAAGAGGTGGCCGCGAGTTATCGGTTACTATTGACAGAGAGAAGATAGACCGCTAGCAGCGGTCGATACCGGACTTCGCCCTTCAAGGAGAATGCCACTCTTGTGACAGGCTTTTCTTTGATTTAAGAAGTGTTTTACAACGGGATACAAGGCGAAGCAGGAAAGAAGCCGGCCGGGTAGCAAACTTCAAGACAGTGAACTCGAGACCGCAGCTCTAACAAACGAGCTCCTGGATTCAAGTGTGCGTGTCTTGGGAACGTCGCCCCCTATTTTTAGGCTGGGGGGGGGGGGGGTTCTGCCCAAATGGGCAGGGATAAAATAACCGCCTGCCCGTATACAGGAGAATCGGGCAGGGGGTGACGAGATACAGAATGGAAAGAAGAATGAAGTCACGCGGCCTGGCGGCTTGAGCTCCAATCTGTATTAAGAAGGGGGGTTAAGATGAGCTGTGGGTAGAGTAGAGAAGCAGCTCGGGCGGTCTACAATCCGAGACCGTATTTTACCCTGTGGACTTGAGCCCTGAATGTAACCCTCTTCGATGGCGGCCTGTCAGTTGGCAGACCGCGCATGTTAGTTTTGATGAACCGAGGGACTTGTGCCATTGATTCCAAATGTGGAGTTTTTGTCGGTTAGCATAGACCCATCAAAATGGACCTATCAGACCGCCCGGTCTAATAGGTCCATTTTGATGGTAGCGGTCTTTTGGGTAAACATAATCCCCGCATATTTTCAAATCCCAAGGAAATTTTGAAAATATAAGTTCTAGCCGGAGACCGCGCCCGGCTTGTTCTGAAATCTATAAAATGCCCTGAAAGCTCTTCATTCTGCATAATTGCTCTGAAACCACGGGTCACTACTCGCCACTTGCGGTTAGGATTTTTAAGCCATCAGGCCTCTAATCCATATGGCCGATTTAATGTCTAAAATTGTTATCCGTGAGGATAAGGACCCTGAGAGCAAGAAGAAGAAGAAAGTTCGCCGTCCTGAGATGGCTGAGTGGTCTGTCAAGCTGGACCCTCCCGTTGATAAAATTTCTATTAAGCCCGAAGCAGGCTCTTCTAATCCCCCTTCGACCGATCCTCCCGCTCCTTCTGGTAAGGTGGCTTCCAACATCATCCCATTAAAGACCGCGAGTGAAGCCCCCTTCGACATAGAATTTTCACCTTCCGGAGATCCGTTTTTCAAGATAAATGACCGAGAAAAAGGGGTAGTCAACTCCTCAAAGCCGGACGGATTGACTACCTCGTCGGTGGTAGTTATTGAAGATAACTCCAGCCGATCTTAGCAGAACGACCAGGAGTCTATAAAGAAGAGGTAGAGAGCCAAGACAACGACAGAAAGAATAACGAGGAAGGCCAAGAGGTTGAAGGCCAAGAACCAAGTGGGTTCTATGAAGTCAACCACGACTAGCCTCCAAAATAAGCCGCGCGAGAAAGAGATTTCTGAGGGACAAGTCACTCCCCCAGAGAAGCCGGATGAGTTGCTTCCCAACTCTGCGGATAGTGTAACAGTTAGCGATATCCTAAAGGATATGGATGCCTTGGAGAGGCAGGACAAGCTGCTTGACTTCCCCACGATTACAAGCGAAGCTGGCCATCCTGGTGAGGATGCGACTGTTTCAGATGAAGCTGCGCCGAGGAAAAATGCTTTCGAAGAAAGTGGGATGAAACTGCTGAAGATAAAGGCCGAGGAGCTGAGGCGGTCTCTTAACAAGCCGCGACCGTCGGGCCCCCTGTCAAAAGGTAAGCACGATGCGGGTTATCATCTTGTCCGCTTCTTTAGGGTGCGACCTCGAAAAAATGCCTTGATGCTGAATCCGCTGCCGAGTTATTTCCCATCTACAATTCAGACTTCTGCCATTAAACGAAGGCAGAATGAGCGGTTTTGGAAGGAGCAGCGCCGAAGAATGGATTCCGAACAATCTAGGCGACCTGTGCATTCATGCATTAATCTTGTAGTATTCAGTGTTGGGTTATTTGCCTTTGACACTGCTAACCGCACTTTCTTTATTGTAGATAACCCATATCAAGTTATGAAGCCGGGCGATCTGGCGGCTAGCCTTCCTCCTCTGCCTCCACCAGTTTCAAGCTTCTTACCAAACCTGTCTTCTAGAGAGGAGGAGTTGGCCGACTTCAAATGCCTCCTTATCACCTTGAAAGAAAAGGTGAAAGAACTTGAAGATCAGGAGAAAGCTGCGCGGGCTGCGCTAGAGGCCGAGAAGAAGGTGCGGCTGGAAAAAGAGAAGGCGTTGTAGGAAAAAGAGAAGGCACTGCAGGAACAGAATGCCATCCTGACTGTCTCAAGAACTGTCGCCAAACCAAGTTCTTGAGCTGGTCGCCAAAACCGCAAACTGAGACCGAGCAGAACTATCCTCTGGAATTCTTGAGCTGGTCAAGAGTGGTTTGGCCCTGCCATCGGGGAGGGAAGGATTCCAGGTGTATACGGATGCGTCATATCAAGGGATGGGTGCCGTTCTGATGCAGAACGAGCATGTGATAGCTTACGCCTCCCGCCAGTTGAAGAATCACGAGCGGAACTATCCGGTGCATGACTTGGAGATGGGAGCAGTCGTATTCGTTCTCAAGATCTGACGACACTACCTTTATGGTGTCCACTGCGACATATTCTCAGATCACAAGAATCTGAAGTATGTAGATACGCAGAAGGAGCTGAATATCCGGCAGAGGCGATGGGTGGAGTTCTTATCAGACTATCAGTACACGATGCATTACCACCCAGGGAAGGCGAATGTGGTAGCAGACGCACTGAGCCGGAGAGCTACTGCGTCAGGAGCAGAGCCTAAGTTGATGGCCATGGAGTTAGTGCGGATGTTCGAGGACATGCAGATCTCTCTAGTATCTGAGGACGATCCGGAGCTGTACGAGGAGTACTTAGCAGCGATGGGTGCCACTTACGACATTCGAGACCGCATCAGGGATGGGCAGAGGTAGGATGCCAAGTTGGAGCTGATATTCAGAGCCTTGGAGGCAGGCTCAGCTGGAGATTATTCGCTGAAGGATGGCCTGTTGAGTTTTAGAGGCCGAGTGTATATACCGGCGAGGGGGGGGGGGGGGGGGGGGGGGGGGGGGCGGATTCGGGAGGATATTATGTCAGAGGCTCATTGCAGCAGGTATTCCGTGCACCCGTGCATTACCAAGATGACTGCAGATTTGAAGAGGACCATGTATTGGCCAGGCATGAAGAAATACATCGTATATTTTGTGACCCACTGCGAGGCTTGCCAACTCGAAGGCGGAGTGTCGAAACCCAGCAGGATTATTGCAGCCACTTCCGGTGCCAGAGTGGAAGTTCGACGACATCGCTATGGACTTTATACACGGTCTTCCCTGATCTCGTACGAGAAATGACTCGATTTGGGTGATCGTCGACAGGTTGACGAAGGTGGCCAGATTTATTCCGATCAGGAAGGACGAGTCGGTTAGTGTTTTGGTGCGAAGATTCGTGGAGCAGTTTGTTCGATATCATGGTGTGCCGAGGGTGCAAGCCTATCTGGGCACCCGGTTGACTTTTAGTAAAACATTTCACCCTCAGACAGACGGGCAAACAGAGCGTACCAACCGGACCCTAGAGGATCTTTTACGTCTTTGCATTCTGGACCGCGGGGAGCCATGGGAGAGACTGTTTCCATTAGTTGAGTTCTCATACAACAACAGTCATCAGGCTAGTATAGGCAGGGCACCTTATGAGGCATTATATGAACGGAGATGCAGAACACCATTGTCTTGGATTCAGGATGAGCATCCCAAGGCACTTGGCTCGGAGTTCGTGGAGGACACGGAGGCTCAGGTGAGGCTGATACGAGATAGGATGCTAGAGGCCCAGAGCAGGCAGGCCAAGTATTACGATGCGCGTCATCATATGGTGGAGTTCCAGGTGGGAGACCGGGTTTTCTTGAAGATACGTCCGATGCATGGAGTCTGGCGGGTTCGCGGGCAGAAGAAGCTCAGTCCAAGGTATATGGGACCTTATAGGATCCTGGAGCGGATCGGTCCCCTGGCTTACAGACTGTAGCTACAGCCGGAGTTGGAGGGACTGCACGACGTTTACCACGTCTCCTCACTTAGGAAGGCTCTACTTCGGCCAGATCAGCAAGTTTCCACTTTAGAGGGGCCAGTAGCTACTGATCGGTCGGTTCACCTGGAGCCAGTTCAGATAGACGATACGGAGTTACGAGTCTTACGGCGCATGAAGGTTCTGCTGGTCAAGGTTCTTACGACAGGTATAACTTAATTTTTTTCAGGATGTTACTTTTTCTTCCTAGCAGTAAAAACCCCCCTCCGGCTTAGCCTAAACGAAATAATTCGTCGAACGGGAGTTGGTCTTCTTTAGTTGAGCTCTGTTTTAATAATATTAGTCGAACGCAGCTTGTTCAGATTTCGTCGAACGCAGAGTTGTTCGGCTTTCATCGAACGCAGAATCGATCTGCTTTCGTCGAACACAGTTTACTCTGCTTTCGTCGGGCGCAGTTTAATTTTCGTCGAACTCAGTAACAGTTATTTACTTGATTGTTTTCAAGATTTCTGTCATATGTTTTGCTGTACTTAGATTTAATTATTAAAAATACTTAGGCCCCTATACTGAAAAAGTGGTCAACACCAAAGTTGTAGCCCTTAGGGTCTAATTTATTTTAAAATTTATTTCACCCCAAAAGGAGTTTTGTAGCTCCTTGTAGGTCCATTTTAGTGGGGCTGGTCCCTAGTGTAGGACAACCACCAATTCTTGAATAACTTTTGATTGGGACATGATATGGACTTGAGATTTGAAACATAGTCTACTTATACCTACACACACATCATATCAAAAGATGAAATTTTTAGGAGAACCTTTTTCTAAGGTTTTTGAAATAATTTTATTAATCATCTAATAATTAATTAGTGGGTTAAATGACCTCCAAATTTTGGTGCGTGCTCCTTAGGGTTACTGTGTGACCTTGGTAAAATTATCAGCCCAATTGGGACTGTTTTGTTTAAGTATTTTGTAAACCCAAGCTAGGTCAAATAGGGTCAAAGTTAGGGTATGGTGTTTACCTTGGGGTATGGTGGTCAAAACTCTTCACCATGAAATGAAACCTTGGTTACTGGTTTAGGATCACCTAAAGAATCCCCATGAGTGGTTTGGGGTGGTGTGGAGGAGGATAAGCCCTAGAATGCTATTTTATTCCAAGGTGTGCATTTAGAGCCTTGTGAAGGCCTTGTGGTCAAAAGTCCCTGGATGGTTATGAAACTTGGTGGATAGTTTCATAGGGTGTAATTAGGCACTGGGTAATTTTATAAGAATTTTAGGAGCCAATATTCCCTTTGATTTAGGTCATAACCCCTTTAGAGAAACTTATTATAAGCCACATTTACATGCTTAAAAAGTCTTGGATGATGAGGAGACTTTGGTTGTGCCATTATAATCATGATTTAGACCTCTGGTAATTTGTGTTAATTTTATTAAATAATTTAATCAATACTTCTTTCTCAAGGTACTTGTTTTGATTTAAACTTAAGAAAAGTATTTGAGGGTCCAAAACTCTTTGCTAAAATTTTAAAATTGGTGATAGGCCCTTTCTGGACATTAGGAACCTCTGTAAATTTTTATAGAATTTTTGAGGACTTAAATCAGTAGGCTACTTCATAGTTCATTGAATTTGGGGTTTTCTTAATTTAATTATTTTAGTGAGAAAATGATATTCTTAAATCCCGAAACTTAGTCAGTAGCCTTTTCTGGTGAATACCAGAGCTGGGTAATTTTCCCATAATTTTAGTGTTGATCGTTTTGGTAGTTCCTTCATAAAACTATGATTTTGGATAGAAGATAAATAATTAAATTAGAGGAGAATTTCTTACTGTAAAAATATGATATGCTGTTTCTGGTGTTATCTAGCCACCATAGATTTATCATAAATTTTGGAAAGCCATATCATAAGGTTTACTTATAGTTCATGTTCATTTTCATGTTTGGCAGATGTTTGGAGAAATTAAAATAAATATTAATTAATTAGGGAAAAATATGATTCTCTGAAATTAGTCTTATAACATCATGATAGACCTCCAGTAGATAGCTTGGGTCAGTTGGATGAATCTTTGGAGTACCTCTAGTTGTGAGCTTCATATAATTAGTTTGGTCTGCGTATAGTAAAACTGCGAAACTTAGGTTTTTAGTAACCTACTAGGTGGAAATGGTGTGCAGTTGGTGCACATGGGTTGATTAGATAGTTGTGAGTCCACTCCAGGAAGTGTATATGAGGATAGTGTACTTGTTGGGTTAAGAGTAAGGTTGTCCTGGGGATTGACGAAAGATCGTCTTTCCCCTGGTGTGTCTTAAAATACTTATGCCTAACTCAAGTGAAACGGTAGAAGGGAATTCTTAAGGGTAGATACCAATAACAGTAAGTATCTTGAAAAAAGGAACTTTGGGGTGTCAACCATTACAGTTCCTAGTTCCGTAGCGAGCCCCTTACAGGGTAACCCTCGGGAAGTCCAAGATTAACCATAAGTCGTAGGAGTATAGGAGATGCTCAAGCCTAACAAATAACACATTCACTCACACTTCGTTGTCACGGGAGTTTGGTTGGTTTGGTACCCGGAGTTGTAGGCTCGGTGGTACTAGGTGCGGATTGTTGATCCAGAGAGTTTTTGACTCAGTTTGGCTCTTGGTTGGGCAAGTTAAGCCCAGGTGGTTTATGTTGGAGTTTGTAGATAGATAATAGATCATGTTGCATGTGCAAAAGGTGGTGGGTCCTTAGTGTTGACGGTCGTTGCACTGACGTTGATACTCGGGCTCGGCAAGTGTGAAATTTGCACTCAGCCATAAAAGTCTGGTGGTCCAGCCAGTAAGAGTATGCAGATGCTCCGCGGTCTTGCGTTGAGGCGTACGATAGGTCTAGGTGAGGTAGTGCATATACCAACCTAGAGGTGGGAGAGGCCCAACCCACCGCTTCCGTTTGCCACTACGGGAGTATCCTGGGAGTCTTGCTAGCTCCAAAAAGGGGGAACTAAATGTCCGTGCGCACAGAGTCGAAGTGTGTGAGTTGCACTTGTGTGAACATAGCATAAACAACATACATTGCATGTCATAACATAAACATTGCATTTCAACCCCTACCCCTATCGTATAAGTCGGTTATGGGGCTTCTTATACGATAGGCCTTGCTAAACGACCCCTTGGTCTATAAGTTTGTGTGAGCATGCCTATAAATCAATGGTTACTTTTCTATTACTATTGTCTTTACTTACTGCACTTTATTTACTCTTTACCTGCTCATACTATGTTTTATTACCTATTTCACTTATGTATATATACTTGAGTAGTGGTAGAACTCTTCCTGTAGAATATACCATGTCATCTGCTTTTGCTATTACCCCTTGTTTGTCCTCCACTTCATCCTTTCCGCTCGGTGCCTAGGAGTCACCGGGGGAGGGGTGGGGGATTGGCTTAGTCTTTTTGACTAATGATCGGTGGACCTTATCATTTTAGGAGACCGCGGCGACGGAGCAGCACCAGAGGCCGGTGCAGATGGAGGCGGGGCAGTCTAGCACGGGAGCACCTATGACAGGATCCGTGAGTGGCTATTAGTTCTAGTTATTTTGCTTCCACGAGTGAATTTGTAGTGAGGCTTAATGTATCGGGCAGGAGCCCTTGTTATCTCTTTCCTTATTTTAGTTATATTTATGTGGACATCTCTTCGTGGATGTATTACTTTTCTATGTGATGTGGACATGGCTTTCTTTTAGCTTGTTTTCCTTTGCTTCTTCGTGATCGATTTGGCCGGCAGTATCGGCATTTTGTAGTGGCGACCTTCCTGAGCGAGGGTGTCACCACAAAGCGGCGGTTCTGGGCCTAAGACCCGGGTGTTTGAAAAAAGAAAAAAAGGGGTCTTACAAGTGGTATCGGAGGGCAGTCTCGATCCGAAGAAACGAAGTCCACAAACCCTGGGCCACCCCGTGTGAGCTTAGTTTGAGGACAAACTAGCAGCGGAAGCAATGGTGTGCCCATAAGGGAAATCACATGAAAAGGTCCACTTATAACTGATCGTGCTTTAGTTAAGTTCCTTACGAGTGTAATTTTCTTGTGTAGCCCGCGACGAACCCTACGCCGCAGCATGGAGTCCCACCGACTCCAGGCATCGTCCCACCACCACCGGATCCTACCCTGTTACAGCAGACATAGTTGGGACAGACATTGACTGCCATTCTGGAGACTTTCAGGGCACAACAGGCACCGTCTCCTCAGCAAAACCTTGGGGCCAACTGGCTGAGCATCTTTCGAGGTCTCTCCCCACCATCATACATCCGGGCGGATACCGTTGTGAGGACTGAGGAGTGGTTAGACATCATGGAGGAGATGTTGATAGGGATCCAGTGCCCGGCAGACATGGAAGTGCCACTGGTGGTTTCTTGCTTGGAGTCTCATGCTAAGAGGTGGTGGAAGAGGTTCCTGGTTACAGCTTATACAGGACTGGAGGCTGCAGACATTTCGTGGGAGGATTTCAAGGCAACACTGCTGGAGCATTTCATGCCGCAGTCTGCGAGAGACGAGATGGAGGATAGGTTTTTGCATTTGAGGCAGGGGAGCAGGACGGTTCTGGAGTATCACCGGGAGTTTACCCATCTATCCCGGTTTGCGGTTTCGTATCAGCTGAATGATGCGGGATTGGCTAAGAGGTTCTACAAGGGCCTTCGTGATGAGCTGTGGCAGGCCCTCCTCTTTGTCTCCGTCTGTAGCATGACAAAGATTATAGAGATGGCCAAGAAGCTGGAAATAGACCAGCAAGCTGTTCGTGGGAGAAAGAGACCGATGGAAGATCAGGGACGAGGAGGCAGAAGGGATCAGCCGAGAGGCCGAGACGCTGGGGAGAGAAAGACGGAGGTCCGACCCCGCTAGGAGGAGGGGCAGGAGCAGAGAGAGGCGGTAGTGTTGGCTCCTCAGCCTCTACAGATGCGGGAGATGCCAAGGATTGGAGGAGGTGGACCACCACCGGAGTGCTACCACTGCCGCCAGATCGGCCATATCAAGAGAAACTGCCCTCAGAGGAATGCACCACCAGCACTACGGGCAGCACCACAGGTCCAGCATTTCGGGGGCCGAGGACGTGGACGAGGTCGTGGATTTCAGGGCGATGACCGGAGACAGTACAGAGAGCAGGCATACGCCCTAGACTTGGCAAGGCCCCAGGACCCAGCAAGGGTCATCGCAGGTACTTTGATGCGTTTCTATTAATTGTTTGTACCTTATAAATTTTAGTTTTACCTTAGCATTGAACCAAACAACAAAACCCTCAGGTTTAGTACGCGTTTACGGCAAACCCGCGTTTACCTTTTTCGATACGGGTGCCTCGCAATCGTTCATCTCCGCTAAATTTATCGAGGACCTAGACCAAGTTCAACACTTCAGGAGCGATTAAAGGAGGGTGCGATTCCCGGACGGATCAGAGGTTCTAACAAATGCCACGTGCAGCATGAGGGTGGAGATTGGAGGAAGACTGTTCGAGGCCCCGACAACTGTGTTGAAGATGAAGGACTATGAACTGATCCTGGGCATGAGTTGGTTGTTCGGGAACCAGGCAAGGATTGATTGCCCGACAAGGAGGATCGTTCTTAAGCACAAAGATGGTGAAGTAGTTTTCGAAGGTACTCAACCCATCTCTCGTCTCTTCTTATAAGGCCCACCTGCAGGAAGACGAGGTATATCAGGTGCTCTTCGAGGTGATTGAAGTCAAGGACTCAGTGTCAAGTATCCCGGTGGTACGGGATTTTGCTGATGTTTTTCCGGAGAAGCTTCCCGGACTGCCACCGCATCGCGAGAAGGATTTCCAGATCCAGCTGGTGCCGGGGGCTAAGCCGGTATCTAGGGCCCCTTATCGGATGGCCCCGAAGGAGTTGGTAGAGTTTCGGAGCCAGCTACAGGAGCTGGTGGAAGCTGGGTTCGTTAGGCCGAGTTCCTCACCCTGGGGAGCTCCGGTGTTGTTCGTGAAGAAGAAGGATGGCACGCTCAGATTGTGCATCGACTACAGAGCTCTGAATAGGCTGACGGTGCGGAACACGTACCCTTTGCCAAGGATCGACGAGTTGTTTGACCAGCTAGAGGGAGCCCTCTGCTTCTCAAAGCTAGACCTGAGATCAGGATATTATCAGCTGAGGATCCAGGAGGAGGATATACCGAAGATGGCTTTCAGCAGCCGATATGGGTTGTATGAGTTCACAGTGATGCCGTTCGGGCTCACAAATGCACCATCAGCATTTATGAACCTGATGAACTAGGTGTTCGAGCCTTGATACGTTTTTTAATTGGTTTGTTTCTCTCTTTTCTTTGTTAGAAAGAGAGAAAGAAAAGGAAAAGCTCTTTCTTCCTTTTCGATTCAACCTTGGGCGGACGTTTTCGAAGAGCCCCGCGAGTAATCCTACTTCGAGGAATTATCCGTTATCCTATCGAAGGATAGAAGTAACGGACTCTTTCTCTTTCGAAATATCGAGGATTCCTCCTCGGCCGCGTCCTTTGAAGGCAGAATGAAAAGAAAAATAAAGCTACTTTACTTTTAAAATTTAAATTGAAAGCTTTTTGAAAATATTGTTGCAACAATTTTTTAAGTAGTTGCAACAATTCTTTAAGAGCGTTTTAAAACTTCTTTTACCTTGAGCTAGTTGCAACAACCAAAGAGGCGTTGCAACAATTTTTTAGTGTTTTTAAAAGAGTTTTAAAGAGTGCTTTAGAGAGAAAGCTTTTGGGTTTATGTAATTATCCGGACTAAAATCAATAAAGGCAAGTGACCTTATCGATAGTAGTATAGGATATTTCTTTTGAAATATCAAGGTCGTATTTTTCCAAGGTCGTATCGATTATTTCTACTTGTTAGGAACGTGCTATTATCTTATCGAGAAGAGTTTGAAGATTTTTATGATTTTATAGAAAAGTTAGTGACGAAAACGATAACTATCGCGGGCTTGGTGTGCGTTTAGCAAAAACCAAGAAAAGCGATGAAAAGAAAAAGAACGAAAACGTTAATTTGAAAAGTAGTTTTGCTTAGAAATTTTTAGGGTTTTATGAAACTATAATGATAACTACGGCGATAATTAGCGATTGAGCGGAGCGCGTGATTAAGCAAAAAGCAAATATATAAAAGATAAAAGACGCACTAATTGAAAACTCACGCACTCTACGGAATTAAAATTAAAGCGGTAAATTGCAGAAATTGAAGAAATGCGATCCCTACCCAAATAGGTAGAGGGGAAATAAATGCGTGAGCAAGTCCTATCCAAACGGATAGGCGGGAAATAAATGCGTGAGCAAGTCCTATCCAAACGGATAGGCGGGAAATAAATGCGTGACAGAAATGGAAACTATTCGGTTACAAAAAAGGCGCAAAATTTATTCACCTACACACACGCACTCTACTTGAAATTGAAATCTAAGTTAAAAGAAAATAAAATCTATGCTCATAAACACACACACTCTTCTTTAATGAAATCTAATTAAAAATAAAACAAAACTAATCTCATACACTCACACACACAACAATAATGAAAACTAAGTTAAAAGAAAAGAAAAGCTATACTCATACACTCACCCACACTAACAACAAAACAAAACTAAAATAAATACAAATTACTCTCATACACACACACACTTACAAAAAGAGACAAAGAAAGTGAAAACAACAAAATAAAACAAAACAAAACAATTTAATTAACCACCTACACTCACACACACTAATAACAAAACATCTAAAAATTATAACAAAACTAAAAACAAGATAATTACTCTCATACACTCACACACACAAATTAAAAAGATGAAAACTAATTAAAATTACTAAATTACTAAATTACAAAAAAACTAAAAATAAAAAGAAAAAGAAAAAGAGAACACACACTTCCAACAAAACAAAGAGAGAGAGAGTGACAAAACAAGCCAACTATTTCATTTCCATAATAAAAAGATTACAAAAAACAAGAGAGAAAAAGAGCACAAAATTACAAAAACATAAAAACTAGTTGGATCAAAACCTTAAGAATAAGCTCTTAAAATTTTTGAACCCTTGGACTCAGCTGAAACTGGCTATTTATAGAAAAATTTTTTGGATTACACGCCCTCGGACACGGGCGTGTCTGAGGGCGTGACACGGCTTGGGGTGCGAATAGCCAGAACAGCTGGATCCAGGCAGGCATCTGGAAGGCTTGACCGGCGACTTCAGTAGTACACGGGCGTGTTCCAAGTAACACGGGCGTGTTCGATGTCGGCATTGTGTTGTCGGCTGCTGGGCGTGACGGGCGGCGTGTCCTTTGTTCTTCCGAAAGAAATTGAGGGGTCACGGCCTCGGTCACGGGCGTGACCCGATCACGGCCGTGACAGTGGGCGTGACATTGACATCTTGGCTCGAATCTGGGCTTGGTCATTCAACACGGGCGTGACTGATGTACACGGCCTCGGTCACGGGCGTGACTGATGTACACGGCCTCGGTCACGGGCGTGACCGAGGGCGTGACTTGATGTTTGAGTTGGAAAAAGAGCAGGGAAAAGAAAATGTTAGGGATTAGTGAACACGCCCTTGGACACGGGCGTGACCAAGGGCGTGACTTAACAAAATTACAAAAACTTTACAAAAATTAAAATAAAACTAAGTTAAAAACAAAAATAACAAAAACAAACATTTTATTCATTAATTTACATATATTATTTAGAAATCTAATTAAAATTATACTAAAAATTATAAAGAAAAATGCGTATATTTACTATTCATCAAACACCCCCATACTTAAGCTTTTGCTATTCCAGAGCAAAAGTAAGGGATACCTATAAGACGTTTAATAAAATTTCTAATTTACTAAAGTTTTTATTAAATCAAAAGTAAGATCGAAATAAATTTAGGGTATTTAAAGAGGTAAGTCCAAAACTATGAAAGTAATTTAAAAAGAGCGAAAAAATTTTAGCGAGACTTCTAAAGTTAGCTAAATAGCATCGATTATTGCAGTCTTTGGTACCTTTTAATTAGAATAGAATTATATAAAACTATAACCTTTTTTAAGAAAGTTTTTAAGAATAAATAAAGCCTACTAATTATGCTCTCTCAAACTTTTTTAAATTAAAATCTAGGTACAATTTTATTGGCTAAGGGGTAGGGAAAAAAGGTAGCCTTGGCAAAAAGAAGAGTGCTTGGATATAGGGGTGACGGATTTTATCCTCTCACCCCACCTTTTTGGTGGTTTTGCTTTGGTTCCCAGCGTTGGTTTACGCGGGATAATTGAAATCTTTTCTAAACTTAACCCAATGCCCGTGTTTACGGAATTAAATTCCCATTGACACGGGATTTCTTTTAACAATATTGGGTGCCTGTGTTTACGGAATCTATTTATTCCCATTGACACAGGATTTCTTTTTTAAAACTTCTTCTTTTACCTTTTTTATGCCAAGCTAAAGGGGTGTTTATACTTTGGTTTCAAGAGAAATTCTAGATTAATAAAGAAAGATTTTGAGAGCAAGTTTAGTAGATTAAAAACATTCCTAAAGTTTCACAAGTTTAGAGTTAGAATAATTGAATCTAAAGATGGTTTGCCAATATAATACAAAAATGAATCTATTTAGGGTAAACTCGAGGTAGTGCTAAAAGTTCTGTTCTCAAATTAAATTAAGATCGCAAGATTTTCTTTACTACTGAAAATTCCTCGATTTAAATTTTTCAAACTATGAAATAAATAAAATTGATTTAGCAAATCATAAATAATGAAAAGCGCTTAGAGATAAAACTAACCTCGCCTTGGGAATAACAAAAAGCTAAGTAGGGGTTTTATTTTATTTTTGGGTTTTTTTTGATAAGTTTTTCAAATATTTTTTTTTTGTTTTTAAGATATGATTTTTTTTTTTTTTGATTTTTGATTTTCTTTATAACAAAATGCATAAATAAATACAAGATTTTTTTTTTTTTTTGATTTTTCTAAGATATTTTTTTTTTTTTTTTTCATAATTTTTTGATTGTTTTAAATTTGTTAAAAATATGTACATAAAAAAAGGAAAGAAAGAAAGAAAGAAAAGAAAATAAAAGAACATAAATATTTTTGGTGTTATGACAAAATTAATTTTGTTATAACAAATTTTTAAGTACTTTTTTCATCATTTTTTTATTTTGATTTATAACAAAAAACATATGTAAATACATATATATTTACATTAATACTAAAAAAAGAAAAAAGAAAGACATATTTTTTTGAATGTTATGACAAAATTTTTGTGAATTTTGTTGTAACAAATTTTTTTGTAAAACTTTTCATCTTTTTTTTTTTTTTTTTTTTTTTTTTTTTGTTTTGGATTTTGATTTTATAAATAAGGTTTATTTATATACAAATAAAGACATAAATATAAAACATGTAAATTTTTTTGGATTTTTCATTTGATAAGGGAGGGGCAAAAATAATTACAAAAAAGAGGGAAAACACGCCCCCATACTTAAAACCAACATTGTCCTCAATGTTGAAGGTAAGTGTGAGGAACGAAAATATTTACAAAAAAGACGAAGATTTTAATTACAAGAAAGAAAAAAAAAAATTTTACAAGAATAGTTACAAAATAAAAAAAAAGGGACTCCACGAATATATACAAAATTGTTTTTTTGGTTTGTTTTAGTTTTCCGAAATGTACAAAACACGAATAAAATACGTATAGAAGAAGTTAAAAGTATATATGTGATCATATATTTTTTTGGGTATGATAAAAATAAATTTTTATCATCTTTTTATGTTATGATTTATATTGTAAATATTTTTTTTTTGTTGTTGTTTTGGTTTTAATTTGAAAATGCATGTTTTAAAATATATCTAAATTTTAAGAAGGATAAAATAAAGAAAATAAAGAGAAAACTTTAAGATAAAAACCAAGGAAGAAATAAGAGAAATAGAAAGGTAAAAGCAACGGGGTTTTCTTGTTTCGAAATATCGACAAAAATCCCCTCTCGGGTCTGTCGAGTAATCCTACTTTGAGAAACTTCCTATTGTCTTATCTGAAAATTTCCCAAAATTCTTTTTGATTTTCGTTTTAAAGTTTTTGCATTATTTTATTTTGTTTTATGTTTTTCTTTGAAAAAAAAAAGAATGATAATTTAAAATATGCATAATTATTAATATTTATTATTTTTTTTCATTTTATTATTATTATTTATTTATTTATTATTATTATTTATTATTATTATTATTTATTATTATTATTTTTGTTTAAGTTTTTATTTTTTTGAAATGAAAATTTATTTCATAATTTTTTTTTTTTGTTTTATAAAAAAGAGCGTAATTGGATAAATATGGGGGTGCCTCCCACGAGCGCTTTGTTTACCGTCTCGTAGCTTGACGCGTTGGCGGGGTACGATCTTTTTAGAGGTGGGGGAGGGGTATGGAATTTAACTTCCCTCCCAGATGATCCCCCGCGTGGTAGAGTTTTAGTCGGTGACCGTTAACTTTTAAGTCGCCTTTTTCCGGGTGGGTGATAAGGACGGTCCCGTATGGCCAAACCTCTTTCACTTGAAAGGGGCCGGACCAACGGGATTTTAGTTTCCCTGGAAAAAGACGAAGACGTGAGTTATATAGGAGGACGAGGTCGCCCGACGCAAATGATTTTGGAAATTTAATTTTGCGGTCGTGGTAAAATTTCGAGCGTTCCTTATAAAATTTATTACTCTCGTAAGCGTTCGCACGCCATTCATCGAGTTCGTTTAATTGGAATTTCCGGTTTTCGGCGGTTAAATTATGATCGAGATTTAAGAGTTTTAACGCCCAAAAAGCGCGGTGCTCTAATTCTACGGGCAAATGGCATGCCTTGCCGTAGACTAATCGATAAGGCGTACAACCGATTGCGGTCTTGTACGCCGTACGATAAGCCCACAGCGCGTCGTCTAATTTAAGTGCCCAATCCTTCCTATTAGTTGAAACGGTTTTTTCTAATATGCGTTTGATTTCCCGATTTACTACCTCCACTTGGCCGCTCGTTTGGGGGTGATAGGCGGTGGCGAGCTTATGCGTGACGCCATATTTGGTTAATATTTTTGCAAACTGGGCATTGCAAAAGTGCGTACCCCTATCACTAACTATCGCACGGGGCGTACCGAAGCGAGAAAATAATTTTTTAAGAAATTTGACGACGACTCTCGCATCGTTGGTGGGGAGAGCTTGCGCTTCCGCCCACCTAGATACGTAGTCGACCGCCACTAAAATGTAGCGATTTGTATATGAAGGAGGTAGGGGGCCTATGAAATCTATGCCCCATAAATCGAAAATCTCGCATTCTAAATAAAAATTTTGGGGCATCTCGTCGCGACGAGAGATGTTACCCGACCGTTGACAGCTATCGCATGTGCTCACAAAAGTGTGAGCGTCTTTGAAGAGAGCGGGCCAATAAAAGCCCGCCTCTAGCGCTTTCTGCGCGGTCCGGTTGGCTTGATAATGCCCCCCGGCCGGCCCTTCGTGGCAGTGCCGCAAAATTTGCGCACCCTCCTCGTTCGAAATGCATCTCCGCACGACTTGGTCCGCGCAGACGCGAAATAAGAAAGGGTCTTCCCAAAAGTAATTTTTCAAATCAGAAAAGAATTTCTTCTTTTGCTGTTTTGAAAAGTCTTTCGGGAGCACCCGCGCAACTAAATAGTTGGCGTAGTCTGCGAACCAAGGCGAGGGAGAAGTTTGTAAATTATTTAAAGCTAAAAGACGCTCCTCGGGAAATCGATCATCGATTTCCGGTTCGAAGAGCGCTTCCGCGGTTGGGTGCTCTAAACGAGAAAGGTGGTCGGCCGCTAAATTTTCGGCCCCCTTCTTATCGCGGATCTCTAAATCAAATTCTTGTAATAGGAGGATCCATCGAAGAAGGCGGGGCTTAGCGTCCATTTTTTCTAATAAATATTTTAGGGCGGAGTGGTCGGTAAATATAATAATTTTTGAAAGCGTGACGTAGGGCCTAAACTTATCTATGGCGAAGACGACGGCAAGGAGTTCCTTTTCCGTTGTCGTGTAATTAGCCTGTGCGGCCGTGAGCGTGCGGGACGCGTAGTAGATAGGATGAAAATATTTATTTACGCGTTGGCCTAATACAGCCCCTACAGCTATATCGCTCGCGTCGCACATTATCTCAAACGGAAGGGTCCAATCGGGCGCCACCAGAATGGGAGAATGGATAAGTTTATTTTTTATGGCATTGAATGCCTCTACGCACGCGTTATCAAAAATAAATGGAGATTCCTTCTCCAGGAGGTGGGTTAGCGGTTTTGTTATTTTAGAAAAGTTTTGGATGAACCGCCTATAAAAACCCGCGTGGCCAAGAAAACTACGGATTGATTTAATATTTGAGGGCGCGGGGAGTTTTTCAATTATTTCGACCTTGGCCTTGTCGACCTCCATCCCTTTTTCAGAAATTTTGTGGCCGAGAACTAAGCCTTCTCGAACCATAAAATTACACTTTTCCCAGTTTAAAACCAGGTTCGTGTCTTCGCATCGTTGGAGGACTCGATCTAAATTTTGGAGGCAGTTTTGGAAGGAGCTTCCAAAAACCGAGAAGTCATCCATAAAGACTTCCATAATATCCTCTACGAGCTCTCCAAATATCGCTAGCATACATCGTTGAAATGTAGCTGGCGCGTTGCAGAGGCCGAATGGCATCCTTCGATACGCAAAGGTACCAAAGGGGCACGTAAAGGTTGTTTTCTCCTGGTCTTCGGGGGAGATAGGAATTTGTAAAAATCCCGATAGACCATCGAGAAAACAATAATAAGGATGGCCCGATAGCCGCTCCAAAATTTGATCGATAAACGGTAACGGAAAGTGGTCTTTGCGGGTGGCATCATTTAATTTTCGGTAATCGATGCACACCCTCCAACCCGTAACAGTACGAGTTGGAATTAATTCGTTATGTTCGTTTGCCACGACCGTTATACCGCCCTTTTTAGGCACGACATGAATGGGACTAACCCACGTGCTGTCAGAAATAGGGTAGATAATCCCCGCATCCAGTAATTTTATTACTTCAGCCTTAACGACTTCCCGCATATTTGGGTTTAATCGTCGCTGAGGCTGGATGGTTTTGCGGGAATTATCTTCTAATAATATTTTGTGCGTGCAAAAAGAGGGATTTATCCCCCTAATATCGGAAATCTGCCATGCAATTGCATGGCGATGCGTGGACAAAACTTTAACTAATTCGGAAGTTTCCGAATCAGATAAGGAAGACGAAATAATAACCGGGAGTTTTAAGTCCGCGGCGAGAAAAGCGTATTTTAAATGGTCGGGGAGTGGCTTAAGCTCCACGACCGGGGGTTCTTCGTAAGAGGTTGTTATTTTTAAACTTTTAGAATTAAAAGATTCGAAAGGCGAATCTGGCGGTAGCTCGTCCAAAGGGGCGAGGTCCGCCAAATCCGGTTCGTCTATATTTAAAGCGAGTAATTCATAAAGCGAAGAACACTCATCCTCGAACGCGGATTCTAAGTGAAAGCAAGAATCGTCGTTCGATAAAGAATTTCGCATCGAGGGATTAATAAGAAGGGTAACTTCGTCGTCCCCTACCCGAAGGAGGAGGCGACCGTTACTCACATCAATTAAAGCGCGGGAGGTCGCGAGGAAAGGGCGACCGAGGATAATTGGCACCTCGGCGTCCTCCTCGATGTCGAGGATGACGAAGTCTACCGGGAAGATAAACTTGTCAACCTTGACCAGAACGTCCTCCACTACCCCGATAGGATATTTTATCGAGCGATCCGCGAGTTGGATGCTCATTTTCGTTGGGGTGGGAACACCCAAATCAAGTTTTTTAAAGAGGGAGAAGGGCATCAAATTGATGCTCGCTCCCAAGTCCGCTAGGGCGTACTTTATTAATAAATTGCCAAAAAGGCACGGGATGGAAAACCTTCCCGGGTCGTTTAGTTTTGGCGGCAATTTATTAAGTAGGACCGCCGAGCATTCCGCATTTAAGGAAACACGCGAAATACCCTCGAGCTTCTTTTTATTAGAAAGGAGCTCCTTAAGGTATTTCGCGTATTTCGGCATTTGTGAGAGTGCCTCGCAGAAGGGGACGTTAATTTGAATTTGTTTAAAAATTTGTAAAAACTTTTTATAATGTTCGTCCTCCTTCTCTTTATTAAGTTTTGCGGGGTACGGAATTTGCGGGCTCGAGACTCCCGGCGCTAATTTTGTTTCCGTATCTAATAAAATAAAAGACGAGGGTGCAGGGGTCGGAGGCGAAACAGTTACCTGATGCTCAACCCGCAATGGGGAGTCGACCTCCTTGCCGCTGCGAAGGGTAATGGCGTGGGCATTTTCACGCGGGTTCTGCTCCGAGTTCCCCGGCAGTGCTCCATGTGGCCGCTCGGAGACCATTTTTGCAAGCTGGCCTACCTGTATTTCTAAGTTTTTTAGCGATCCGGTTATATTCCGGATATTTGCGTCGTTGGAAGCCATGTATTTTGCAAAAAGCTCCTCGAGCGGAGAAGGTTTTGGAGGGGGAGGCGCAAAACCTTGCTGAAATCCTTGGGGAAATCCATGCGGAAATCCTTGCGGGATCGCAGGTGGAGGGCGTTGCGCATTATTTGGGTTACTCCAGGAGAAGTTCGGGTGATTCCTCCAACCCGGGTTATAGTTATTACTATAAGGGTTGAAGGGCGCCCGCACTTGGTTACCCACGTAATCCACCGATTCCTCGCATAAATTATTATTATTATTAA
Source organism: Dactylorhiza incarnata (assembly GCA_033032865.1). Classification (NCBI taxonomy): domain Eukaryota; kingdom Viridiplantae; phylum Streptophyta; class Magnoliopsida; order Asparagales; family Orchidaceae; genus Dactylorhiza; species Dactylorhiza incarnata. Next base: position 6,976,914 of record JAWHQI010000009.1, on the reverse strand, counting down.
TATTATTAAGATTATTAAAATTATTATTATTATTATTAGCCCACGCGGGGGTGGAGGAGGAAGCAGTCATCTCCGCCACTTGCTTACTTAGCCGCTCTACCTGCGAGGCTAAGTGAGTAGTGGCATCCACTTCAAAAATCCCAGCCGCTTTAGAAGGACGCGCCCTTGGCACATTCCACTGGTATGCGTTCATGGCCATTTCCTCGAACAAAGTTTGAGCGGCCTCCGGGGTTTTGTTGTTTAACGTTCCCCCGGCGGCCGCGTCGATCATTTGTCGAGTCGAGAAATTTAAGCCGTTATAGAACGTTTGTACCTGTAGCCAAGGTGGTAGCGCGTGATGAGGACACTTACGCAGACATTCTTTATATCTCTCCCAAGTCTCGTAGAGAGACTCGGAATCGAATTGTATAAATGATGCGATGTCGGTGCGTAATTTGGCGGTTTTTGACGGAGGAAAATATTTAGTTAGAAAATTCTCCGTCAATTCGGCCCACGTGGTTATGGACCCTCTCGGAAGAGAAGTCAACCACGATTTCGCCTTTGTCCGCAGGGAAAAGGGAAATAAGCGCAAGCGAATGGCGTCATCGCTGACGCCATTAATTTTAAACGTGTCGCAAATTTCTAAAAAGTTATATAGATGAAGGTTTGGGTCCTCATCTGGCAAGCCGTCGAATTGAGCCGACTGCTGTACCATTTGAATGGTGCTGGGTTTTATTTCGAAATTGTTATTTGCTATCGCGGGGCGAGTGATGCTCGATCCTGTATCCTCCAAATTCGGCCTGGCATAGTAGGCCATGGTCCGCTGCGGAGCCGCAGGTGGATTAGGATCGCCCATTACTCCTATATGTATATCGCCGACGGATTCTTCGGGATCTATTTGTAGATTTTGATTACGAGATCGGCGGCGCTCGAGAAGCGTGCGCTCGATTTCGGGATCAAAAGGTAATATTGGATTATTCGAAGAATCGCCTCGGGTCATACACTATTCGCAAAATTTTTTTGAAAAAGAGAGTTTTTCTTTTTATAGATTTTTTTGGTTTTTTGTTTTAGAGATATTTTTACAAAGATGAAAAAAAGAAAAATAAGTGAAAGAAAGTAATATATTTTTTTTGGTTTTTCTTTACTTAAGTAAAATATATATATATATATATATTTTTGATTTTTGTGGGGCTTTTACTTTTAGGAGGAATTTAAAATAAAGAGAAAGAAAAAGATGAGGTTTTTATTTGTTTTTGTGATTTTGGTTTGGTTTTTGGTTTTTGGTTTGGTTTTTTTTTTTTTGTTTTTTGGTTTTTTGGTTTTTATATGAACATATAAGTAGTTATATTCCAAAATATATGTAAAACAAGAAAATTGAAAAATATGTGTTTATATATTTTTTTTCTTTTTTCTTTACTTAGATATATTTTTGTTTTTGTTTTTTTTTTGTTTTTTAGATAGAAAAAGTGATGAAATATAAGATAAAATTAATAGCGTTTCCTATTTCAAAATAACGACACAAGTCCCCGGCAACGGCGCCAAAAACTTGATACGTTTTTTAATTGGTTTGTTTCTCTCTTTTCTTTGTTAGAAAGAGAGAAAGAAAAGGAAAAGCTCTTTCTTCCTTTTCGATTCAACCTTGGGCGGACGTTTTCGAAGAGCCCCGCGAGTAATCCTACTTCGAGGAATTATCCGTTATCCTATCGAAGGATAGAAGTAACGGACTCTTTCTCTTTCGAAATATCGAGGATTCCTCCTCGGCCGCGTCCTTTGAAGGCAGAATGAAAAGAAAAATAAAGCTACTTTACTTTTAAAATTTAAATTGAAAGCTTTTTGAAAATATTGTTGCAACAATTTTTTAAGTAGTTGCAACAATTCTTTAAGAGCGTTTTAAAACTTCTTTTACCTTGAGCTAGTTGCAACAACCAAAGAGGCGTTGCAACAATTTTTTAGTGTTTTTAAAAGAGTTTTAAAGAGTGCTTTAGAGAGAAAGCTTTTGGGTTTATGTAATTATCCGGACTAAAATCAATAAAGGCAAGTGGACCTTATCGATAGTAGTATAGGATATTTCTTTTGAAATATCAAGGTCGTATTTTTCCAAGGTCGTATCGATTATTTCTACTTGTTAGGAACGCGCTATTATCTTATCGAGAAGAGTTTGAAGATTTTTATGATTTTATAGAAAAGTTAGTGACGAAAACGATAACTATCGCGGGCTTGGTGTGCGTTTAGCAAAAACCAAGAAAAGCGATGAAAAGAAAAAGAACGAAAACGTTAATTTGAAAAGTAGTTTTGCTTAGAAATTTTTAGGGTTTTATGAAACTATAATGATAACTACGGCGATAATTAGCGATTGAGCGGAGCGCGTGATTAAGCAAAAAGCAAATATATAAAAGATAAAAGACGCACTAATTGAAAACTCACGCACTCTACGGAATTAAAATTAAAGCGGTAAATTGCAGAAATTGAAGAAATGCGATCCCTACCCAAATAGGTAGAGGGGAAATAAATGCGTGAGCAAGTCCTATCCAAACGGATAGGCGGGAAATAAATGCGTGAGCAAGTCCTATCCAAACGGATAGGCGGGAAATAAATGCGTGACAGAAATGGAAACTATTCGGTTACAAAAAAGGCGCAAAATTTATTCACCTACACACACGCACTCTACTTGAAATTGAAATCTAAGTTAAAAGAAAATAAAATCTATGCTCATAAACACACACACTCTTCTTTAATGAAATCTAATTAAAAATAAAACAAAACTAATCTCATACACTCACACACACAACAATAATGAAAACTAAGTTAAAAGAAAAGAAAAGCTATACTCATACACTCACCCACACTAACAACAAAACAAAACTAAAATAAATACAAATTACTCTCATACACACACACACTTACAAAAAGAGATAAAGAAAGTGAAAACAACAAAATAAAACAAAACAAAACAATTTAATTAACCACCTACACTCACACACACTAATAACAAAACATCTAAAAATTATAACAAAACTAAAAACAAGATAATTACTCTCATACACTCACACACACAAATTAAAAAGATGAAAACTAATTAAAATTACTAAATTACTAAATTACAAAAAAACTAAAAATAAAAAGAAAAAGAAAAAGAGAACACACACTTCCAACAAAACAAAGAGAGAGAGAGTGACAAAACAAGCCAACTATTTCATTTCCATAATAAAAAGATTACAAAAAACAAGAGAGAAAAAGAGCACAAAATTACAAAAACATAAAAACTAGTTGGATCAAAACCTTAAGAATAAGCTCTTAAAATTTTTGAACCCTTGGACTCAGCTGAAACTGGCTATTTATAGAAAAAATTTTTGGATTACACGCCCTCGGACACGGGCGTGTCTGAGGGCGTGACACGGCTTGGGGTGCGAATAGCCAGAACAGCTGGATCCAGGCAGGCATCTGGAAGGCTTGACCGGCGACTTCGGAAGTACACGGGCGTGTTCCAAGTAACACGGGCGTGTTCGATGTCGGCATTGTGTTGTCGGCTGCTGGGCGTGACGGGCGGCGTGTCCTTTGTTCTTCCGAAAGAAATTGAGGGGTCACGGCCTCGGTCACGGGCGTGACCCGATCACGGCCGTGACAGTGGGCGTGACATTGACATCTTGGCTCGAATCTGGGCTTGGTCATTCAACACGGGCGTGACTGATGTACACGGCCTCGGTCACGGGCGTGACTGATGTACACGGCCTCGGTCACGGGCGTGACTGATGTACACGGCCTCGGTCACGGGCGTGACCGAGGGCGTGACTTGATGTTTGAGTTGGAAAAAGAGCAGGGAAAAGAAAATGTTAGGGATTAGTGAACACGCCCTTGGACACGGGCGTGACCAAGGGCGTGACTTAACAAAATTACAAAAACTTTACAAAAATTAAAATAAAACTAAGTTAAAAACAAAAATAACAAAAACAAACATTTTATTCATTAATTTACATATATTATTTAGAAATCTAATTAAAATTATACTAAAAATTATAAAGAAAAATGCGTATATTTACTATTCATCAAGCCTTATCTCGACATCTTTGTCATTGTGTTCATTGACGACATCCTCATCTACTCGAGGACGGAGGAGGAGTATGCACGACATTTGGCACTAACCTTGGAGAAGCTTCGGGAGCACCATCTGTATGCGAAGTTCAGCAAGTGTCAATTTTGGTTGAAGGAGGTGGTCTTCCTAGGCCATATTATCAGTGGAGCTGGTCTAGCAGTGGATCCAGCAAAGATTCAGGCAGTACGGGATTGGCTGCCGCTGAAGACGGCCACCGATGTGAGGAGTTTCTTGGGGCTTGCCGGCTAATACCGAAAGTTCGTTCAGGGGTTTTCTCAGATAGCCCTCCCGCTCACATCCCTGACGAAGAAGGATGCTACTTTTACATGGACGCCGCGGTGTGAGTCAGCCTTCCAGGAGCTGAAGGGTCGGCTTACTTCAGCTCCCATTCTTGCCCTGCCATCGGGGAGGGAAGGATTCCAGGTGTATACAGATGCGTTATATCAAGGGATGGGTGCCGTTCTGATGCAGAACCGACATGTGATAGCTTACGCCTCCCGCCAATTGAAGAATCTCGAGCGGAACTATCCGGTGCATGACTTGGAGATGGGAGCAGTCGTATTCGCTCTCAAGATCTGGCGACACTACCTTTATGGTGTCCACTGCGACATATTCTCAGATCACAAGAATCTGAAGTATGTAGATACGCAGAAGGAGCTGAATATTCGGCAGGCGATGGGTGGAGTTCTTATCAGACTATCAGTACACGATGCATTACCACCCAGGGAAGGCGAATGTGGTAGCAGACGCACTGAGCCGGAGAGCTACTGCGTCAGGAGCAGAGCCTAAGTTGATGGCCATGGAGTTAGTGCAGATGTTCGAGGACATGCAGATCTCTCTAGTATCTAAGGACGATCCGGAGCTGTACGAGGAGTACTTAGCAGCGATGGGTGCCACTTACGACATTCGAGACCGCATCAGGGATGGGCAGAGGCAGGATGCCAAGTTGGAGCCGATATTCAGAGCCTTGGAGGCAGGCTCAACTGGAGATTATTCGCTGAAGGACGGCCTGTTGAGTTTTAGAGGTCGAGTGTATATACCGGCGGGGGGCTGGATTCAGGAGGATATTATGTCAGAGGCTCATTGCAGCAGGTATTCCGTGCACCCGTGCATTACCAAGATGACTGCAGATTTGAAGAGGACCATGAATTGGCCAGGCATGAAGAAAGACATCGTATATTTTGTACCCACTGCGAGGCTTGCCAACTCGTGAAGGCGGAGTGCGAAACCCAGCAGGATTATTGCAGCCACTTCGGGTGCCGGAGTGGAAGTTCGACGACATCACTATGGACTTTATACACGGTCTTCCCCGATCTCGTACGGGAAATGACTCGATTTGGGTGATCGTCGACAAGTTGACGAAGGGGGCCAGATTTATTCCGATCAGGAAGGATGAGTCTGTCAGTGTTTTGGTGCGAAGATTCGTGGAGCAGTTTGTTCGATATCATGGTGTGCCGAGGACGATCGTGTCAGATCGGGAAGGACGATTCACGTCGAGGGAGTGGAGAGCAGTGCATGCCTATCTGGGCACCCAGTTGACTTTTAGTACAACATTTCACCCTCAGATAGACGGGCAAACAGAGCGTACCAACCGGACCCTAGAGGATCTGTTACGTCTTTGCATTATGGACCGCGGGGAGCCATGGGAGAGACTGTTGCCATTAGTTGAGTTCTCATACAACAACAGTCATCAGGCTAGTATAGGCAGGGCACCTTATGAGGCATTATACGGATGGAGATGCAGAACACCATTGTCTTAGATTCAGGATGAGCATCCCAAGGCACTTGGCTCGGATTTCGTGGAGGACACGAAGGCTCAGATGAGGCTGATTCGAGATAGGATGCTAGAGGCCCAGAGCAGGCAGGCCAAGTATTACGATGCGCATCATCGTATGGTGGAGTTGCAGGTGGGAGACCGAGTTTTCTTGAAGATACGTCTGATGCATGGAGTCTCGCGGGTTCGCGGGCGGAAGAAGCTCAGTCCAAGGTATATGGGACCTTATAGGATCCTGGAGCGGATCGGTCCCCTGGCTTACAGATTGGAGCTACCGCCAGAGTTGGAGGGACTGCACGACATTTTCTACGTCTCCTCACTTAGGAAGGCTCTACTTCGGCCAGAGCAGCAAGTTTCCACTTCAGAGGGGCCAGTAGCTACTGATCGGTCGGTTCACCTGGAGCCGGTTCTGATAGACGATACAGAGTTACGAGTCTTACGGCGTGTACAACCCCGATATTCGCCGAGTACTCCCAAGGATCCGGAGGAGGCAGTTTGGTAGCCTCGAACCACGCAGAAAGAGCGGCAGGGGCGGAGAGGGGGAGGGGGTCTCGCCCCCCTCTCGCCTAGGAGGTCGGGGCGGAGAGGGGGAGGGGGTCTCGCCCCCCTCTCGCCTAGGAGGTCGGGGCGGAGAGGGGGAGGGGGTCTCGCCCCCCTCTCGCCCAGGAGGTCGGGGCGGAGAGGGGGAGGGGGTCTCGCCCCCCTCTCGCCCAGGAAGTAGGGGCGGAGAGGGGGGAGGGGGGTCTCGCCCCTCCCTCTCTCGCCCAGCAGGAAGTAGGGGCGGAGAGGGGGGAGGGGGGTCTCGCCCCTCCCTCTCTCGCCCAGTAGGTAGGAGCAGAGAGGGGGAGGGGCGGTTCGCCCCCACTCTCGCCTAGGGGAGGCCCCCCTCGTCCAGTTTACTATTCACAGTCCAGTTTGGCTATTCGCAGTCCAGTGGTCTGCATTTAGCATTTCAGAACAGCGGGATTCAGCTATCCGCAGCCCAATTCAGGGGTATTCTGGTAATCTGGCAGACCAGTTTTTGGCTATTTGCAGCCCAACTTCAAAAATCCTATAAATAGGACCAAGGGGGCACCATTTGGAGGGATCTCTCATCCTAGGCTAGCTCTCTCCTTCTCCCTCTCCCTCCCCAAGTCTCTTTAGGGGGTGAGGAGAGGCTCCAGTGGTGCCCAAGCTTAGTAGTGGCTTGGGAGGGGAAGTTCCAAGGGGACTTCCGGGTACGTGGCGGGACCTCCCCGCTAAGCCCTTGGTCCAGTTCTTAGTTCCGACACCTTCAACCTAGAGCTCTCCCTTGGGGGAAGTAAGGGTTGCTCGCCCCTTAGCCTCGTTGAGGGCCCCGAACTCCACAGAGACCGAGTAGTCGGTTTCAACATTTATGGTGCGGTGAGCGTGGAGTGTGACCGATTCAAGAAACCCTCAAGATGAGCTCCATGGATGGAGGTGGAGGAGGTTCCGACCCAGGTCACTCGCAGCCCCCGGTGGCTGGGGTGATGTTGGAGATGTTCGAAAATTTCAGGCAAGAGGTCCTGCAGACCTTGCAGGTGACTTTTGCCTCGATAGGCGAAGGCAGGAGAGGAAGTGGTTCGGAGGTCTCGCCCCGACAGGAGGGTGAGATCCCTCTCAACCAACCAACCAGAGAGGTGCCAGGAGGTGGCGAGTGGGGAGGCGCCAGGCCCCCACTCGCCCAGCTCCAAGGTGGCGAGTGGGGAGGCGCCAGACCCCCACTCGCCCAGCTCCAAGGTGGCGAGTGGGGAGGCGCCAGGCCCCCACTCGCCCAGCTCCAAGGTGGCGAGTGGGGAGGCGCCAGGCCCCCACTCGCCCAGCCCCAAGGGGGCGAGTGGGGAGGCGCCAGGCCCCCACTCGCCCAGCCCCAAAAGGGGGCGAGCGTGGCAAGTCCTTTTTGTGAGCAGATCCTCTCAGCCCCGGTTCCGGAGGGGTTCAAGGGGGCGAATATGTCTCACTACTTCGGCAAGGATGACCCCGTCTTACACCTGCAGTGGTTTGAAGACATGGTCTCCATCATGCCCATGTCGGCCGCTTTCAAATGTCGACTCTTCGCGACAACTCTGAAGGAAAAGGCTAGAGAGTGGTTCCACGAGCTCCCTGCGGGATCCATCTATGCCTTCGAAGACTTGCGTCGAGGTTTCTTGCTACGCTTCGCGACGTCAAGGAAGAGGAAGAAAGATGCCGAAGCACTTTTCAACATCAAGCAAGAGCCAGGGGAGTCGCTAACTCACTATCTGGAGCGGTTCAGGGAGGAGGTTCTCCTCGTCCAAGAAGTGCCCGGGTACACCCTCAAGCTTGCCTTTACGTTGGGACTGCGAGAGGGCTTCTTCAAGATGGACCTCAAGAGAAGAGCTCCGGAGTCCTTTGAGGAGTTGATGAAAAGGGCGGCCGAGGAAGTTGAAAGTGAGGAGGCCAACCCGGAGTTCACAAGAAGGCTGGCCAAGTTGAGTGAGCCAGAGGCAAGGCAGCAGGGGGGGAGAGTAAAGGCCCCCAAGAGGAAGTTCGACCAGGAGGAGGACAACTTCCAAGAGGAAGAGACTGACCTCCCAGGGTGGAGGAAGGAGTCGAAGGCGCCCTCTCCACCACCCCAGCAAACCATGACAATCGGTTGGGTAAGAAGGAGGAGAGCCAGGAAAGCAGAAAGAAGAGGAAAAAGAAGGGATGCAGCTAAGTTACCCTACTGTGACTTCCACGAGGAGGAGGGTCACACGACATCCACCTGCCCTGAGTTCTTGGAGTTAAGGGAGGCGAGGTGTCCAAGGCAGCAACATCAACAACCAGAGGAGGTCGAGGAAGATCAAACTTGGGAGTAGGAGACCAAGATGGTTTCCATGCTTAGTTTTTTCTTTCTATCCCTAAGTCCATGTAAGATGATGTTTTGTTCCTGTGCTTAGTTTTCTCACATGTATTAGGAGGATTAATATAATGAAAATGTTTCAAAAATACTTAGCCTCGATGCTGGCCCGCTGACCAGGCTCCCACCTAGCTGGCAGGGCCGGGAACCGCTCAATGGCAGGATGTTTCAAAAATACTTAGCCTCGATGCTGGCCCGCTGACCAGGCTCCCACCTAGCTGGCAGGGCCAGGAACCGCTCGATGGCAGGATGTTTCAAAAATACTTAGCCTCGATGCTGGCCCGCTGACCAGGCTCCCACCTAGCTGGCAGGGCCGGGAACCGCTCGATGGCAGGATGTTTCAAAAGTACTTAGCCTCGATGCTGGCCCGCTGACCAGGCTCCCACCTAGCTGGCAGGGCCGGGAACCGCTCGATGGCAGGATGTTTCAAAAGTACTTAGCCTCGATGATGGCCCGCTGACCAGGCTCCCACCTAGCTGGCAGGGCCGGGAACCGCTCGATGGCAGGATGTTTCAAAAGTACTTAGCCTCGATGCTGGCCCGCTGACCAGGCTCCCACCTAGCTGGCAGGGCCGGGAACCGCTCGATGGCAGGATGTTTCAAAAGTACTTAGCCTCGATGCTGGCCCGCTGACCAGGCTCCCACCTAGCTGGCAGGGCCGGGAACCGCTCGATGGCAGGATGTTTCAAAAGTACTTAGCCTCGATGCTGGCCCGCTGACCAGGCTCCCACCTAGCTGGCAGGGCCGGGAACCGCTCGATGGCAGGATGTTTCAAAAGTACTTAGCCTCGATGCTGGCCCGCTGACCAGGCTCCCACCTAGCTGGCAGGGCCGAGAACCGCTCGATGGTAGGATGTTTCAAAAGTACTTAGCCTCGATGCTGGCCCGCTGACCAGGCTCCCACCTAGCTGGCAGGGCCGGGAACCGCTCGATGGCAGGATGTTTCAAAAGTACTTAGCCTCGATGCTGGCCCGCTGACTAGGCTCCCACCTAGCTGGCAGGGCCGGGAACCGCTCGATGGCAGGATGTTTTTTGAAGTATTGTTCCCCTTGGATGGTTCCGCTGACCGGGCTCTCACTAGACGGCAGGCCAGGTTGACCTCCTAGGTTGGATAAGAGATGTTCCCCTTGGATGGTTCCGCTGACCGGGCTCTCACTAGACGGCAGTCCAGGTTGACCTCCTAGGTTGGATAAGAGATGTTCCCCTTGGATGGTTCCGCTGACCGGGCTCTCACTAGACGGCAGGCCAGGTTGACCTCCTATGGAGGATAAGAGATGTCCTCCCCAATCCAGGCTCTCACTAGCTGGGTGACTCTCACTAGTAGAGCTCGCTCCTAGGAGTGTGTCGACCCGATGTCGACCACTAGTGGAGCTCGCTCCCGGAGACGCTCAGTCCCGAGCAGACTCCCTAGCCGGGCTCTCATTAGCCGGCAAGGTTGGAGGACCTCTTCGGGGAGGCTACATGTATTTTCCGAGATATCACCGATAATCGGGTTCCCAGCGACACTCGTCGAATATGCAGGGTTGGACATTTCTTTCCGAGCGTGAGCCACGCTCGAAAAGAGCGGGGATTGTGTACAACCCCGATATTCGCCGAGTACTCCCAAGTATCCGGAGGAGGCAGTTTGGTAGCCTCGAACCACGCAGAAAGAGCGGCAGGGGCGGAGAGGGTCTCGCCCCCCTCTCGCCCAGGAGGTTGGGGCGGAGAGGGGGAGGGGGTCTCGCCCCCCTCTCGCCCAGGAGGTCGGGGCGGAGAGGGGGAGGGGGTCTCGCCCCCCTCTCGCCCAGGAGGTCGGGGCGGAGAGGGGGAGGGGGTTTCGCCCCCCTCTCGCCCAGGAAGTAGGGGCGGAGAGGGGGGAGGGGGGTCTCGCCCCTCCCTCTCTCGCCCAGCAGGAAGTAGGGGCGGAGAGGGGGGAGGGGGGTCTCGCCCCTCCCTCTCTCGCCCAGTAGGTAGGAGCAGAGAGGGGGAGGGGCGGTTCGCCCCCACTCTCGCCCAGGGGAGGCCCCCCTCGTCCAGTTTACTATTCACAGTCCAGTTTGGCTATTCGTAGTCCAGTGGTCTGCATTTAGCATTTCAGAACAGCGGGATTCAGCTATCCGCAGCCCAATTCAGGGGTATTCTGGTAATCTGGCAGACCAGTTTTTGGCAATTTGCAGCCCAACTTTAAAAATCCTATAAATAGGACCAAGGGGGCACCATTTGGAGGGATCTCTCATCCTAGGCTAGCTCTCTCCTTCTCCCTCTCCCTCCCCAAGTCTCTTTAGGGGGTGAGGAGAGGCTCTAGTGGTGCCCAAGCTTAGTAGTGGCTTGGGAGGGGAAGTTCCAAGGGGACTTCCGGGTACGTGGCGGGACCTCCCCGCTAAGCCCTTGGTCCAGTTCTTAGTTCCGACACCTTCAACCTAGAGCTCTCCCTTGGGGGAAGTAAGGGTTGGTCGCCCCTCAGCCTCGTTGAGGGCCCCGAACTCCACAGAGACCGAGTAGTCGGTTTCAACACGGCGCAAGAAGGTTCCGCTGGTCAAGGTTCTATGGAGGAATCATGGACATGAAGAGCATACTTGGGAGCCACTGGACTTGATGCAGCAAAAGTACCCGCAGCTTTTTACGACAGGTATAACTTAATTTTTCCGGGATGTTACTTTTTCTTCCTAGCAGTAGAAACCCCCCTCGGGCTTAGCCTGAATTTCGAGGAAGAAATTTTTATTTTTATGTATTGGGATTTGTAACATCCCCCAAACAACTAGACCCCTAAGTTGGTTTTGTCATGACTAGGTCATGACAAAACCATAGGAAGAGCTCAGGACCTTGTGAACATAGGTGAGAAGGAGAAAACCCAAGTGGTCTGCAAATAGCAATTTTCAGATACCAAGCCTAGGGTTGGACTTTAGGTCCCCACCTTGAACCTTGACCCCACAATAGCATCCCTAACTCATTAGAGGTCTTCTTGAAGCACCAGTGACCCATTGAGGTCAACCTAAGAGGCCAATTTGACTAAAGTCAACCTTAACCCTAAAATTGGTCAAACTAGCTCAATTAAGATCAATTGGCCCCCACCATGCCAAATTGACCATGCCCCTACCCTTGTATGGGTACTAGGATCCTAATGGACCAAAAATCCCCATCATGGGGCCTCCAATTTGACCAATTTGCCCTAAACCCTAATTTGGTCAAAGTTCCCTAATAAAGGGCAATTCACCCTCACCTTGTCAAATTGACCCCACCTATACCTTACTAACCCTTGAGGGAAGCCAATGGAGCTCAAGTAACCCTTTGGGGTCAATCCAATTGGTCAATTTGACCAAAGTCAAACTCATGCTAAAATTAGGTCAACATACCCCAATTTAACCTAATCTAGCCCAGTCCACTTGGGCTAGACCCAATTAAGGTGGTCCACCACCTAATGGGGTTTGAATGTTGCTGAGGTGGCAATCCAATTTGGAGAGAGTCGGCCAGGAGATAGAAAATGGAGGTTTCTCCCAAATCGGAGAGAGAGAAAGAGAGCTTTTATGGTGATTATATGCTATTGATCCTTCAAATCCCTCCCAATTGATGTGCATTCATCTCGCCCTTCAATTACCCACGAATTTCTGGAGTTTTCCATGGCCAAGGGGCTGTTTCAGAGAGAATATAGCTGTAACCGAAAATTTGGTTAATGGCCATTAATGGCTTTTGGAGATAAAGCCATCCTAGTCGAATGAAACTCCTTCCATTTCCTTCAGTGCTCAGAGAGGAAGAGATCCCCCTTATTCCCAGTGAATTTCGTGCAGAGAAATCCTAGATCGGTATGGCATCAAAAGCTCCAGCACCAACAATGGCAACTCGCCGGAATTCACGCCGCCAAGCCCCTGCTCAGGTCCGATCCTCTTCTCCTCCCTTGGTGCTAGATCTCTTCATTTTTCGGGGCTTGATCCGTGCACAATAGGGCTCGGATTGTGCATCCGAAAGGGTGCGTTTCGTACCCGTTTTTCCTCCCTCAAAAACCAGATCCGACCACCTCCGGCCTGCCAACCACTCCCTATCGCCGGCCACCACCTCAATGGAGTTGGTGGTGGCATTGGCCGGCCGGAAGGAGACGCAGGTGGTCGGGAAATCACACCATAAGGAGGCCCAGGGCGGGCTGTCGCGAGCCGTCCAACGATCGGGGACGATGATGGAGAGCCGTCAGATCCATTTATTTACGTTTATGATTATGTCGTTTAATTCGTCGAGCGCTGCAAGAAGTTCGTCGAACGAGATAGTTCGTCGAACGAGAAGTTCGTCGAACGAGTTAGTTCGTCCAACGAAATAATTCGTCGAACGGGAGTTGGTCTTCTTTAGTTGAGCGCTGTTTTAATAATATTAGTCGTACGCAGCTTGTTCAGATCTCGTCGAACGCAGAGTTGTTCGGCTTTCGTCGAATGCAGAATCGATCTGCTTTTGTCGAACGCAGTTTGCTCTGCTTTCGTCGAGCGCAGTTTAATTTTCGTCGAACTCAGTAACAGTTATTTAATTGATTGTTTTCAAGATTTCTGTCATATGTTTTGCTGTACTTAGATTTAATTATTAAAAATACTTAGGCCCCTCTACTGAAAAAGTGGTCAACACCAAAGTTGTAGCCCTTAGGGTCTAATTTATTTTAAAATTTATTTCACCCAAAAGGAGTTCTGTAGCTCCTTGTAGGTCCATTTTAGTGGGGCTGGTCCCTAGTGTAGGACAGCTACCAATTCTTGAATAACTTTTGATTGGGATATGATATGGACTTGAGATTTGAAACATAGTCTACTTATACCTACACACACATCACATCAAAAGATGAGATTTTTAGGAGAACCTTTTTCTAAGGTTTTTGAAATAATTTCATAAATCATCTAATAATTAATTAGTGGGTTAAATGACCTCCAATGCCCTCCAAATTTTGGTGGGTGCTCCTTAGGGTTACTGTGTGACCTTCGTAATATTATCAGCCCAATTGGGACTGTTTTGTTTAAGTATTTTGTAAACCCAAGCTAGGTCAAATAGGGTCAAAGTTAGGGTATGAAGTTTACCTTGGGGTATGGTGGTCAAAACTCATCACCATGAACTGAAACCTTGGTAACTGGTTTAGGATCACCTAAAGAATCCCCATGAGTGGTTTGGGGTGGTGTGGAGGTGGATAAGCCCTAGAATGCTAGTTTTATTCCTAGGTGTGCATTTAGAGCCTTGTGAAGGCCATGTGGTCAAAATTCCCTGGATGGTTATGAAACTTGGTGGATAGTTTCATAGGGTGTAAATAGGCACTGGGTAATTTTATAAGAATTTTAGGAGCCAATATTCCCTTTGATTTAGGTCATAACCCCTTTAGGGAAACTTATTATAAGCCACATTTACATGCTTAAAAAGTCTTGGATGATGATGAGACTTTGGTTGTGCCATTATAATCATGATTTAGACCTCTGGTAAATTTTTTTTAATTTTATTAAATAATTTAATCAGTACTTCTTTCTCAAGGCACTTGTTTTGATTTAAACTTAAGAAAAATATTTGAGGGTCCAAAACTCTTTGCTAAAATTTGAAAATTGGTGATAGGCCCTTTCTGGACATTAGGAACCTCTGTAAATTTTTATAGAATTTTTGAGAACTTAAATCAGTAGGCTACTTCATAGTTCATTGAATTTGGGGTTTTCTTAATTTAATTATTTTAGTAAGAAAATGATATTCTTAAATCCTGAAACTTAGTCAGTAGCCTTTTCTGGTGAATACCAGAGCTGGGTAATTTTCCCATAATTTTAGTGTTGATCTTTTTGGTATTTCCTTCATAAAACTATGATTTTGTATAGAAGATAAATAATTAAATTAGAGGAGAATTTCTTACTGTATAAATATGATATGTTGCTTCTGGTGTTATCTAGCCACCATAGATTTATCATAAATTTTGAAAAGCCATATCATAAGGTTTACTTATATTTCATGTTCATTTTCATGTTTGGCAGATGTTTGGAGAAATTAAAATAAATATTAATTAATTAGGGAAAAATATGATTCTCTGTAATTAGTCTTATAACATCATGATAGACCTCCAGTAAATAGCTTGGGTCAGTTGGATGAATCTTTGGATTACCTTTAGTTGTGAGCTTCATATAATTAGTTTGGTCTGCGTATAGTAAAACTGCGAAACCTAGGTTTTTAGTAACCTACTAGGTGGAAATGGTGTGCAGTTGGTGCACATGGGTTGATTAGATAGTTGTGAGTCCACTCCAGGAAGTGTATGTGAGGATAGTGTACTTGTTGGGTTAGGAGTAAGGTTGTCCTAGGGATTGACGAAAGATCGTCTTTCCCCTGGTGTGTCTTAAAATACTTATGCCTAACTCAAGTGAAACAGTAGAAGGGAATTCTTAAGGGTAGATACCAATAACAGTAAGCATCTTGAAAAAGGGAACTTTGGGGTGTCAACCCATTACAGTTCCTAGTACCGTAGCGAGCCCCTTACAGGGTAACCCTCGGGAAGTCCAAGATTAACCATAAGTCGTAGGAGTATAGGAGATGCTCAAGACTAACAAATAACACATTCACTCACACTCCGTTGTCACGGGAGTTTGGTTGGTTTGGTACCCGGAGTTGTAGGCTCGGTGATATTAGGTGCAGATTGTTGATCCGGAGAGTTTGTGACTTAGTTTGGCTCTTGGTTGGGCAAGTTAAGCCCAGGTGGTTTATGTTGGAGTTTGTAGATAGATAGTAGATCATGTTGCATGTGCACAAGGTGGTGGGTCCTTAGTGTTGGCGGTCGTTGCACCAACGTTGATACTCGGGCTCGGCAAGTGTGGAATTTGCACTCAGCCATAAAAGTCTGGTAGTCCAGCCAGTAAGAGTACGCAGATTCTCCGCGGTCTTGCGTTGAGGCGTACGATAGGTCTAGGTTAGGTAGTGCATATACCAACCTAGAGGTGGGCGAGGCCCAACCCACCGCTTCCATTTGCCACTACGGGAGTATCCTGGGAGTCTTGCTAGCTCCAAAAAGGGGGAACTAAAGGTCTGTGCGCACAGAGTCGAAGTGTGTGAGTTGCACTTGTGTGAACATAGAATAAACAACATACCTTGCATGTCATAGCATAAACATTGCATTTCAACCCCTACCCCTATCGTATAAGTCGGTTATGGGACTTCTTATACGACAGGCCTTGCTAAACGACCCCTTGGTCTATAGGTTTGTGTGAGAATGCCTATAAATCAATGGTTACTTTTCTATTACTATTGTCTTTACTTACTGCACTTTATTTATTCTTTACCTGTTCATACTATGTTTTATTACCTGTTTCACTTATGTATATATACTTGAGTAGTGGTAGAACTCTTCCTGTAGAATATACCCTGTCATCTGCTTTTGCTATTACCCCTTGTTTGTCCTCCGCTTCATCCTTTCCGCTCAGTGCTTAGGAGTCACCGGGGGAGGGGTGGGGGATTGGCTTAGTCTTTTTGACTAACGGTCGGTGGACCTTATCATTTTAGGAGACCGCGGCGACGGAGCAGCACCAGAGGCCGGTGCAGATGGAGGCGGGGCAGTCTAGCACGGGAGCACCGATGACAGGATCTGTGAGTGGCTATTAGTTCTAATTATTTTTCTTCCGCGAGTGAATTTGTAGTGAGGCTTGATGTATCGGGCAGGAGCCCTTGTTATCTCTTTCCTTATTTCAGTTATATTTATGTGGACATCTCTTCGTGGATGTATTACTTTTCTATGTGATGTGGACTTGACTTTCTTTTAGCTTGTTTTCCTTTGTTTCTTCGTGATCGATTTGGCTGGCAGTATCGGTGTTTTGTAGTGGCGACCTTCCTGAGCGAGGGTGTCACCACAAAGCGGCGGTTCTAGGCCTAAGACCCGGGTGTTTGAAAAAAGAAAAAAAAATGGGGTCTTACACCGCGTGGCTTAACAACTATCGATAGAAGTATTTACATTTGACTAGGGAAGTTGGCGGAAGTCGCGGAAGTCGGCGGAAGCCGGCAACCCATTAACGCTAGTGATGAGAGGCCGCGAATGTCAAGCCGCCCAACTGCTGGGGCGACCTCAAATCCCCCACTGGTTAGGGCGGCCGATCCCGTGATTGAAGAGGCCGCCGCTGTACTTCCTGCTCGTATGATTCCCACTGTGCGGGTAGAGCGGGATGCCGCGCGGCTTCATAGTACAATCAATCACCTCCATCATACTGTAAGTCAAATGTATAATCTTCTTCTCCAAACCGGCGACCAAGTAAGGCGCCTTCATCGCGAACATCCTTCCCCCGAGCACCGCTAACCATGAGCGGCTTTAATTTGAAGACAATATGTGTTGTAATATTATTTGATTTGGTCCTCGAGATAGTCTGAATGTTGGATGCTTTGTTTGACGATAATCTATTCTTTTCAGCCTTTGGATGTTTTTATAATCTGTGCGGTTTTGTATTGAATGCTTGCGGTCTCTGCCTTTGAATTCCTAGAATGATGTCTGAGCTGTTCTGCAGGTCGCACGGCTTGTGTTATATGCTTGCGGTTTTTCTGTTGCGCAATATTGATATAGAAAATTCTTGCTTTGAAATTAAGTGAAGGTTTGAAGATTTTCTCCAAAACTATATCCGATTAAGGCAAGTGTACCTTATCGTCTATAGTATAGGATATTAGAAATACCAAGGTCGTATTCCACGGGGCGCGTTGATTACTTCTACTTCGAGGAAAGTCACTATTATCTTATCTAATGATTTTTTGGAGGTTTTGATTACTTAGCTAAAAAGAGACAATTTGCAAGCTAAATGAAAAGATTAAACATTGCATGAAAGGAAAGAAAAATTACCATTGCATGAAAGAGAAATTGCTAAAGAGAAAGAGAACATGAAAGAGAGCAAAATTAATTTTATTGAAAACCAAAACTATTACAAGTTTAAAAAGGGAGTACAAGTCTAGGAAGAAAAAGATTACAAGCTTACTAAACTATTACATTGAATGAAAAAAAAAACTAGTACATTGCATGATAAGGAAAAGAGAACATGAAAGCTTAAAAGAGACATGAACAAGCATTGAAAAAACTTCACTAACAGCTCTAGCAGCACCTCCCCCACTCCAAAATTCTGAACTCTGGACTCAAGGAGAGCCTCTGAATTTATAGCAAAAATTTTCAAGTTACACGCCCTTGGTCACGGGCGTGACCTAGGGCGTGTAAACATTACTGACATCGGATCTGACAGTGGCGTGGACTTTGCGTGATGGCGGGAGAAAATCTGACATTACACGCCCGTGTAACTTGGGTCACGGGCGCGACTTTGGACGACTTCATTAAATGCAGCATGGGCTAGAATTGCGGCTCGGCGGCGTGCAGGGATCACGCGGGAAAGTCACGGTTGTGACATTATGGGTCACGGGTGTGTACCTGGGCGGCTTCAATTAATGCAGCGTGGGCTAGAATTCGGGGCGGCAGAGCACGTTCGTCGAACTCAGCTCAGGCTTCGTCGAACGCAGGGGAGGAGAGCATTCGTCGAACTCAGCTCAGGCTTCGTCGAACGCAGGGGCGGAGAGCGTTCGTCGAACGGAGTTCTGATTTCATCGAACGCAAGGGCAGAGATCTTTTGTCGAACGCAGATCCAATTTCGTCGAACGCAGCTCCAAATTCGTCGAACGAAGCGGCAGAGAACTTTCGTCGAACGCAGCTCCAATTTTGTCGAACGCAGGGGAAATTTCGCCGAACACAGATCTTTAGGTTACACGCCCTTGGTCACGGGCGTAACCGAGGGCGTGACTTGTGAATTTCTCCAATTTTTCCCAAAATTCTGCAAAAATAAAAGTAAAACTATATTTAGAACAGAAATTATAAAAGAAGTGATTTTAAACTAAAATATAAATAATATTTGCAATTTTAAATTAAAACTAGACTAAATACTATAATTAAAATACGCATAAATACTACTCATCAAATACCCTCATACTTGAGGTTTTGCTATTCCAGAGCATGAGTGTGAGACATAATTTATAAGGCATCCTTAAAAATTTTTAATTTTAAACTAAAATTTCATTTAAACCAAAAGTTAAGTTAAGAGTAAATTCAAGGAGGAGGTAAGTTCTAAATTATGATGATGATTTGAAAAGAGGGAAAAATGTTTAGGCAAGGACTTCTCAAGAAAAATAATTAGTTTAACAATATTGTAGAAATTATAAAACGAGATTAAATTAAAATTATAAGAACTCTATCTTAAAAGAAACTTAAAGAAAAGTAACTTACTAAATATTGCTCTCTCCATAATCTTAAACTAAATCTAGAACAATGATAATTGGCTAAGGTGGATTTCATAAAATTTGGCATAAGAAGAGATCTTTGATTTGAGGTGATGAATTTTATCCTCTCATCTCTATTTTTTTTCTTTTTTTCTCTTCTAATAACAACCCAAAATGTATATGGTTTAGGAGTAATGAATTTTATCCTCTTACTCCATGCCATATAATCTTTTCAAATATTTTGGGTGCATATGTTTTAGGGAATAATCATCTTATTCCTATGACATATGATCTTTTAAACTTCATTTTTTTTATGCCACAAAGGGGGTAAGGAAGGAAATTAAATCTAGCTAGCTTTAAATTATATTGAGAGCAAATTCTAGTAAAATTAAATTTCCTAAGATCTAAAAAGTTAGAAGAAAATATAATTGAAATCTAAAGAGGTTTAGCAAATTCACTACAAAATGAAGCCATTTAAAAATAAAAAGAGAAGTCATGCTAAATAAATTCTCTAATCAAGTTAAAATCATAATATGATTCTTAAATTAAGATTACCTCAAATTTAAAATTAACAAACTACGATAAGCAAAATTTTAGCCAATTAAAAACGTAAGCATGCTTATAAATATTCTCAACTAGATTTCTAAGAAATCACAAAAACAACAAATAGGAGAGGTATAAGATTTAAAATATTTTTTGTATTTTAAGTTTTTTTCATTTTTTTTTGAATTTTGATATTATCTTTTTTTTTTTTGGATTTTTGATAAGAAATAAACAATAAAAACATATACTAAAAAGCTTAAAATTTCTTTTTGTTAATTCTTGGACTTCCCGAGGTATACCCCGTGAAGGGTTCTCACGGTACTAGGAGGTGAGATGGGGTGAGGTCCCAAACGTCCCTTTCTAAGATTTAAAATTTTCAATTTTCTAATTTTTTTTTGAGTTTTTGGGTTTTACAAGTGCTAAAATGGAAGAATATATATATATATATATATATATATATATATATATATATATATATATATATATATTGAAAATTTTCTAGTTTAACAACTATTTACAAAGAACTATTTATGCCCCCATACTTAAAGTTAAACATTGTCCCAATGTTTAAAACTAAGTATGAAGTAAAAGAAAAAAAATGCAAGACAAAATAAAAATAAAAATAGAAACGAAGGAGAGGTTAAGAGGGCTTCCCTGGTTATGAAGATGCGGGGGAAGCGGCGGTTACCTACAAAACATTTTAAAATAAAAAGAAAACAATAAAAAGATAACTTTGGGGTGCCTCCCCAAAGCGCTTTGTTTAAGGTCGGGTAGCTTGACCCACTTGCCGATCATATTATAGGTTGAAATAAAATCGAATCACTCTTTTCGTTAGCTAACTCTCCCAAAAGATATAACTTAAGGCGGTGCCCATTTACTTTGAAGGTACCTTTTTCCGGGTGGGAAATTATGATTGTCCCATAGGACCAAACCTCTTTAACAATAAAGCGTCCGGTCCATCGAGATTTTAGTTTTCCCGGAAAAAGGCGAAGGCGAGAATTATAAAGGAGGATGAGGTCGCCCAACGAAAAAGTTTTCGGAAATTTTATGTGTTTATCGTGATAAAACTTTGTTCGCTCCTTATATAATTTAGTGCTCTCATACGCATTCGCTCGCCATTCATCTAATTCGTTCATTTGAAATTTTCTTTGTTCGCCCGCTAAAGTGGAATCGAGATTTAAAAATTTAAGCGCCCAAAATGTGCGGTGTTCTAGTTCGACCGGAAGGTGGCATGCCTTGCCATAAACCATTCGATATGGTGTATGACCGATAGCGGTCTTGTACGTCGTTCGATAGGTCCATAACGCGTCATCGAGCTTTATTGCCCAATCCTTCCGATTAATTGAAACAGTTTTTTCTAAAATCCGTTTTAATTCTCGATTAACAACTTCGACTTGGCCGCTCGTTTGTGGGTGATGTGCAGTGGATAATTTATGCGTAACACCATATTTTGCTAAGATTTTTGTAAATTGACTATTGCAAAAATAGGTGCCCCGATCACTCACAATAGAGCGCGGCGTGCCAAATCGAGAAATTTTTTTTAAAGAAATTAACGACAACTCGCGCATCGTTGGTGGGGAGAGCTTGCGCTTCCGCCCACTTCGACACGTAGTCGACCGCCACTAGAATATATTTATTTGAAAAAGAGGGAGGGAGAGGACCAACAAAATCGATACCCCAAAGATCAAAAATTTCGCATTCTAAGAAAATATTTTGAGGCATCTCATCCTGGCGGGAGATGTTCCCCGACCGCTGGCAGCTGTCGCAAGTACTCACAAGGGTGTGAGCATCTTTGAAGAGTGTGGGCCAATAAAAGCCCGCCTCCAGCGCCATCCTCGCAGTTCGGTTTGCTTGATAATGACCACCGGTTGGTCCTTCGTGACAATGACGTAAAATTTTAAGGCCTTCCTCACTTGAGATGCATCTTCTCACCACCTAGTCTGCGCAAACACGGAATAAAAAGGGGTCCTCCCAAAAATAATTCTTTAAATCAGAAAAGAATTTCTTCTTTTTCTGACTCGAGAATTCTTTTGGCAGGACCCGGGCTACTAAATTGTTAGCCAAATCCGCAAACCAGGGGGTAGAAGATGAATTAATATTTTCGAGAGCAAGGAGGCGCTCTTCAGGAAATTTATCGTTAATGTCGGCTTCTATTAATGCTTCCGAGGAGGGATTTTCTAATCGCGAAAGATGATCGGCCGCCAAGTTTTTGGCTCCCCTTTTATCTCGGATCTCTAAATCAAACTCCTGCAAGAGGAGGATCCATCGCAAAAGACGAGGCTTGGCGTCCAATTTCCTTAAGAGATACCTAAGCACGGAGTGATCTGTGAAGATGATAACTTTGGAAAGCGTGATATACTACCTAAACTTATCAAAAGCGAAAACGATTGCTACAAGTTCCTTCTCGGTAGTGGTGTAGTTCGCTTGTGCCAACGTGAGTGTTTTGCTCGCATAATAGATCGGGTGAAAATACTTACTCACCCATTGGCCTAAAACGGCACCAACCACAATATCAATCGCGTCGCACATGATTTCAAAAGGGAACGACCAATCTGGGGCTACTAGAATCGGGGAGTTTATAAGTTTCTCTTTGATAAGTTGAAAGGCTAAATGGCATTCATCGTTAAAAAGAAAAGATGATTCTTTCTCGAGAAGTTGGGTTAACGACTTTGTGATTTTGGAAAATTTTTGTATAAATCACCGATAGAACCCTGCGTGGCCTAGGAAACTTCTAATAGCTTTTACGTTTGTTGGAGGGGGAGTTTTTCAATTACTTCGATCTTGGCCCTATCGACCTCGATCCCCTTGCCCAAAATTTTATGGCCAAGGACTAATCCTTCTTTGACCATAGAATGACATTTCTCCCAATTAAGCGCTAAATTCGTTCCTCACATCGCTGCAACACGCGCTCGAGATTTTTTAAACAGTTTTTAAATGTGTTTCCGTACACGGAGAAGTCATCCATAAACACTTCCATCACCTCCTCGACTAAATCGTCAAATATTGCCAGCATACATCTTTGGAATGTAGCTGGCGCGTTACAAAGACCGAATGACATCCTTCGATAAGCGAAGGTGCCAAAGGGATAAGTGAAAGTGGTTTTCTCTTGGTTGTCGGGCGAAATCGGGATTTGGAAATATCCCGACAAACCATCGAGAAAACAGTAGTAGGTGTGACCTGAGAGGCGCTCTAAAATTTGATCGATAAAAGGTAGCGGAAAGTGATCCTTACGGGTGGCATCGTTTAGTTTTCGATAGTCGATGCACATCCGCCAACCGGTAACAGTACGGGTTGGGATCAATTCGTTATTTTCGTTCGCAACTACCGTAATGCCACCTTTCTTCGGCACGACTTGTACTTGGCTAACCCAAGTACTGTCCGATATTGGGTAGATGATTCCCGCGTCTAGAAGTTTTATAACTTCAGCCTTAACGACTTCTTTCATGTTCGGGTTTAGTCGTCGTTGAGGCTGGACTGAGTTGCGGGAATTATCTTTGAGAAAGATTTTATGAGTGCAGAAAGAAGGGTTTATACCCTTAATATCCGATATTTGCCACGCAATTGCGTGGCGGTGCTTTCTTAAGACTGTAGTCAACTCAGAAATTTCTGAGTTGCTAAGATCGGATGAAGCGATGACGGGTAGCTTAGACTCTTTTTCTAAAAACAAATATTGGAGGTGAGGGGGGAGTTGTTTTAACTCTAATTTGGGTGGTTCTTCATAAGAAGTTTTAATTTTCAATTTTTCTAGAAATAACGGTTCGGGTGGTGTGGGGTGAGAAACTTCTTCTTCAACATAAAAGAGCTCTACGGGCTCGGAATCACTACTTGCCGATGAAACTAACTCGAGGGATGAATCGAACTCACAACACTCTTCCAAGTAAAAACACGAATCGTCGTTTTCTAATGTGTTCCGCATCGAGGAATTTATGCCGAAAGTAACTTCATCGTCTCCAACCCGTAGGAGGAGCTTTCAGTTACTTACATCTATAATAGCGCGGGAGGTGGCAAGGAAGGCGCGGCCGAGTATGAGGGGTACTTCGGTATCCTCTTCGATGTCAAGAATGACAAAATCCACCGGGAAGATGAATTTGTCAACCTTGACGAGCACGTCCTCCACTATTCCTACCGTATATTTTAAAGAACGATCCGCTAATTGAATACTCATTCGAGTGGGGCTAGGATTTCCTAGACCTAGCTTTTTGAACAATGAAAACGACATAAGGTTGATGCTTGCTCCAAGATCCGCTAAGGCGTGTTTTACTAATGAATTGCCAAATAGACATTGGATGGAAAACTGTCCTGGGTCATTTGCTTTTTTAGATGTTTTAAAACATCTAAAAATTTCTTATAATTTTTTTTGGCGCACTCATTTTTAAATTTAGATGGATACGGAATATTAGAAGTAGGAGCACGCGGATTTAAAATAGAAGCGTGCGGAGCTGAAAGAGAAGCATGTGGAGCTAACGTAGCGGGCAAATTCGAAGATAAATTAAAAGTAGGAGGAGGAGGAGAGGAAATTACCTTGGGTTTGTCCTATTTTGAAACCACCTCCTTCCTGCTTCGGAGTGTAATCACGTGCGCGCTCTCCTTTGGATTTTGCTCTGTATTCCCCGGTAGTGCTCCTTGTTGACGCTCAGAAATCCTCTTTGCGAGCTGGCCCACTTGATTCTCTAAATTTTTGATCGATCTGGTAAGGTTCCGGATGTTCGTTTCATTTGTAGCAACATATTTTGCAAAAACCACTTCAAGCAGAGAGAGTTTTTGCTGTTGCGGTGGAAAACTGGGTGGATTAAAATTTTGAGAAATTAAATTTAGAGCCAGAGTTAAGTTAAGAAGTTGATTAGGGGGAGGTTGATTTAAATTCATAGGACGCTGAGCATTTCCTTGGTTGCTCCACGAGAAATTCAGATGATTCCTATAACCCGCATTGTATGTGTTGTTATACGGAGCGATGTTGAGGTTATAGAAAGGCCGAGGCGGATTTCCCATGTAGTCAACATGTTCTTCAATTAAAATGTTATTAGCCCAAGGAGGAGTGGCAGAGAAAGCAGACATCTCCGCCACTTGCTTTGTTAAGCGCTCAACTTGTAAAGCCAAATTTGCATTTGCGTCGATTTCAAAAATTTCGTCTGGCTTGTTAGGCCGCGCTCGGGGCATGTTCCATTGGTATGCATTCGTGGCCATCTCTTCGAAAAGCTCTTGAGCGACATTCGGGGTTTTGTTATTTAATGTCCCCCCGGCGGCCACATCAATCATTTGTCTCGTTGAGAGATTTAAGCAATTATAAAAAATTTGCACTTGTTGCCAAGTGGCAAGTGCGTGGTGAGGGCATCGACGCAAAAGCTCCTTGAAGAGCTCCCATGTGTCATAGAGAGTCTCCAAGTCAATTTGCATGAACGACGCAATATCCGTGCGCAATTTAGCGGTCTTTGAAGGCGGGAAATATTTATTTAGAAATTTTTCCACCATTTCGGCCCATGTAGTGTTGGATCCCCTAGGTAGGGAGCCCAACCACTGCTTGGCCTTAGATCGCAAAGAAAAAGGAAAAAGACGCAATCGAATGATGTCATCGGTGACGCCATTGATCTTAAAAGTGTCACAAATTTGAAGAAAGTAAGAAATATGCGAATTTGGATCCTCGTCCGGTTGACCTTCGAAGGTCACTGATTGTTGCACCATTTGTATGATGCTGGACTTGATCTCAAAATTTTTGTTCGCCACCACGGGGCGAACAATACTTGACTGTGTGCCATACAAATTTGGCTGCGCATAATAGGACATGGTCCGTTGCGCGTCCTCATTAGGATTTGGCTCGTTAAGATTAGGAGGATTAAGATTATGATGCATATTCGCTGTGTTAGTGTCCCCGATCGACTCTTCGAATTCTACTTGATTTTCCTGATCACGAGAACGGCGGTGCCTCAAAAAGGTTTGCTCGATCTCTGGATCAAAAGGAATAATCGAAGCGCTACCTCGGGTCATACACTAAAAAGAGAAGAAAGGAAGAGGAAAAACTAATTTTTTTTTGAAATTTAGAAAAAACAAAATAAAATAAAAAGAAGCATGATAAAATTAATAGCTATCCTCTTTTCAAAATATCTACGCGAACTCCTCGGCAACGACGCCAAAAACTTGATATAGAAATTTCTTGCTTTGAAATTAAGTGAAGGTTTGAAGATTTTCTCCAAAACTATATCCGATTAAGGCAAGTGTACCTTATCGTCTATAGTATAGGATATTAGAAATACCAATGTCGTATTCCACGGGGCGCGTTGATTACTTCTACTTCGAGGAAAGTCACTATTATCTTATCTAATGATTTTTTGGAGGTTTTGATTATTTAGCTAAAAAGAGACAATTTGCAAGCTAAATGAAAAGATTTAACATTGCATGAAAGGAAAGAAAAATTACCATTGCATGAAAGAGAAATTGCTAAAGAGAAAGAGAACATGAAAGAGAGCAAAATTAATTTTATTGAAAACTAAAACTATTACAAGTTTAAAAAGGGAGTACAAGTCTAGGACGAAAAAGATTACAAGCTAACTAAACTATTGCATTGAAAGAAAAAAAACTAGTACATTGCATGATAAGGAAAAGAGAACATGAAAGCTTAAAAGAGACATGAACAAGCATTGAAAAAAACTTCACTAACAGCTCTAGCAGCACCTCCCCCACTCCAAAACTCTGAACTCTGGACTCAAGGAGAGCCTCTGAATTTATAGCAAAAATTTTCAAGTTACACGCCCTTGGTCACGGGCGTGACCTAGGGCGTGTAAACATTACTGACATCGGATCTGACAGTGGCGTGGACTTTGCGTGACGGTGGGAGAAAATCTGACATTACACGCCCGTGTAACTTGGGTCACGGGCGTGACTTTGGACGGCTTCATTAAATGCAGCATGGGCTAGAATTGTGGCTCAGCGGCGTGCAGGGATCATGCGGGAAAGTCACGAGCGTGACATTTCGGGTCACAGGCGTGTACCTGGGCGGCTTCAATTAATGCAGCGTGTGCTAGAATTCGGCACGGCAGAGTGCGTTCGTCGAACTCAGCTCAGGCTTCGTCGAACGCAGGGGCAGTGAGCATTCGTCGAACTTAGCTCAGGCTTCGTCGAACGCAGGGGCGGAGAGCATTCGTCGAACGGAGTTTCGATTTTGTCGAACGCAGGGGCAGAGATCTTTCGTCGAACGCAGCTCCAATTTCATCGAACGTAGCTCCAAATTCGTCGAACGAAGCGACAGAGAACTTTCGTCGAACGCAGCTCCAATTTCGTCGAACGCATGGGAAATTTCATCGAACGCAGATCTTGAGGTTACACGCCCTTGGTCACGGGCGTGACCGAGGGCGTGACTTGTGATTTTCTCCAATTTTTCCCAAAATTCTGCAAAAATAAAAGTAAAATTATATTTAGAAAAGAAATTATAAAAGAAGTGATTTTAAACTAAAATATAAATTATATTTGCAATTTTAAATTAAAACTAGACTAAATACTATAATTAAAATACGCATAAATACTACTCATCAAATATTATGATGATACAGGTTACTGGTCGCACGGTTTGCGATAGTTAGCCGCGACCCAATTTTGCTATTTGCAAGTCATTGAAGTCTATGAGTAGTAGACTCTTTTAGAGTCATTCCCACAACATTCATGGGGCGGGCTAAAAGCAAGTCGAAGCGGTCTGAGAAGATGACAGCCGTCCGAACTGATGCGGCCTCAGCGTTCCATTCGGCTGATCACAAGGAATGCCGCCTGACGCAGGTCGAGCTGGATGACTTTGTTGAGAAGTATATGGTGGGTAGACACCTACTCGCGCGGCTTCCCTCGCGTGATGAGCGGATCAACTCATCGACATCTACCCAGATCGCCGTTCCTATCGATCATTTTGAAAGTGGCTTCAAGTTTCCGCTCCCGCTTGAAGTCATTACCATCTTTGACCATTACAGAGTTGTTCCCGGACAACTCCAACCAAATTCCATAGCCTCCATCTTTGCTTTTATTTCCTACCAGCGGTCTGAAGGAGTTCGCTTCTTCATCGGTCAGTTTAGGAAGTTTTTCTCCGTGCGGTCTATTCCA
This sequence comes from Dactylorhiza incarnata, assembly GCA_033032865.1. Classification (NCBI taxonomy): domain Eukaryota; kingdom Viridiplantae; phylum Streptophyta; class Magnoliopsida; order Asparagales; family Orchidaceae; genus Dactylorhiza; species Dactylorhiza incarnata. The sequence goes on along the minus strand of JAWHQI010000009.1, from coordinate 6,949,409 downwards.
GACGCCGGAACAAAAATATTCAGGGTTCATCTCTACTTCGGATGCAGGGGGATGAAGGTCGTCAATCTGGTGAATAAAATCTCGAGCTGGTCGGAGAGGTATTTGATCTTCGAGGGCCAGCTCGGGCTGTTGCATGTCAACCCGCAGGTGCTCGAAGTGGAGGCTTTCTGACCAACCGATATTCTAGAAGTCGAGCTGAACAACTTTGAGTTCCTCAAGACCAAGCTCAAGACCAAGCGGCTTGATGTAAACCACTACATCCCGCTGCTTTCAGAGTTGGAGCATATCCAACCTGAGGACAATAAGTTTTCCACGACCGGCTTCTTGTGACCAAGCGACCTGTCTTATTAACCTTTTGTCTTTGTTTTACAGCCGCTGTTGTTGTCTTGAAGAACAAACTGGTCAGCCCGGGCGTCCTGGTTTTGACTCAGAGGGAGAGGCGGCGAAAGAAAAGCAAGCCACAGGGGTACGTAGAGGAAGACTCGGCTTCTTCTAGCGAGTTCGATCCCCTCCGCTTCTACGACAATCCTAAGGATCTGTGACACAATCCGACCTTGCTATGGCACCCGGATGGCGACTGCGTGCAAGTGTCGACTGGGCTCCCTTACTGGGGGAGCGAAAAAAAGCCGCCATGCTATAGCCACCGGTGCTGCAATGTATGACCGAAAAACACTGAGAAAACTTAAAGAAGTCCCATAGGAAGAGCTCGCCAAGTTAGCCGCCCAGGTTAGCACAAGAAGTTTTGCGACTAAACATTTCATGGGCCTATCTTATAGGTGGCTAATATCAGAACACAGTCATTTAGAGAAGACATGTGCCGAGCAGGTAAAGGAGATCGCGCGGTTAAAAGAAGTCGCGCTGGTAAGTTATCACCAGATGAACATTTGTGCTGTCCAATTTTCTCAGACCGTGCGGTCTAACCTTTTTCTTTTTTTCAGAAACAATATGACATCGATAACCCGGTATTCCAAGTCGAGGTCTTTCCTCATGTCGCCAAGGGGATTGATGCCACCTTAAACATCTTGAGAGGGCATTGCGGTATGTGCTTGGGCTTCGAGGATTTCTGCTTCTCGGATATCTACCCATCCTTGAAGAAAAAGTTAGATGATATTACCCGCAGAGCGATGGGTAAAGACAAGGCGGATCCTAGCAGCACGAAAGAGGAGGAGGATGATGAAGATGAAACCGACCCAGAGAATAAGACCGCTGAAGAAAATGATGCCACTGTTGATAATAAAGTTGCTGCTGACGATTAAGCCGCTGCTGATAATGAAGATGGGGGGAGCTCGTCTTCTGAAACCGATACCAGCGAAGGGGAGACCGGTTGGGTTGAAAGCCCAAAAGATGAAGGCTCGAGCAGCAGTTCATCAAGTTCCTCATCGTCTAGTGGAGATATTCGCTCGACGTTGACATTGAAGGTGGAGGAGACTCAAGTTCTCCTATGGCTAAAAGGCTGAAGTTGGGCGAATAGTGTTTTTTGTACTTAGAATTTCTTTACAGATTCGACGGCCTAAATTTGTTAGCCGTTCGGTCTGAATTATTGTAAATATATTTTGAGAATGAATGAAAAGATATTACCTGTTCAGCTGTCTGTTTTTGTGTCTTGCGAATGTTCTTACATGATTATTATTTCCTTTCAACTGCGAGTTTTCTTTGATCCACCAGAAAATTAATTCATGCGGTCTGAATTTAATTCACGCGGTTAGAAGTTTGAGCTCTGAGAATTTCAAATAAATACCTGCCAAAATATCATGGAATGCTGTTCGGAAGGTTTGTTCCCTTTGTTCTGAGATCGTCATTAATTCAGTAAATATAAATCACTGCCTGAAACCGCCAGACATAATAAATCCCGATCGTAAGTTTGTGCGGTTTAAGATATATCCCGGACGATTAATGGCCCGTGTTCCATATACTCTGGAATTTTGAGATGTAAAGGAGAATCAAGCCACGCGGTTACTTCATAACTCGTGCAACTATCGATGTAAATCCCAAAATACTTAGAAATTTCAATAACTTCCTGATGGAATAGGGCATGTCTGGATAATGACTATCAAGATGCAATCACTTCTCAGACGGAGCGGCTAATAATTGAAGTTCCTTTTCCTGAAGTTCAGGCGAATATTCTCATAGGTATAGATAACAGTCTATAAGCCACGTGGTCAACATATAGTCCGGGGACTAATAACCAAGGATGAGTAATACTTAATTACTGCCAGAATAACCTATGACCGATTTCTTATGAAATGATTAATTCGAACCGAGCGAATAAGAATGAACTGTAGCCCATTTTCATAAAATCCTCTCAGTCCGAGCGGATTGTACTAGCTTGGGATAGTATAACGAGACATGCATAAGTATAATGATACATGCATAAGCCGATTATATAAACTGATCGGGCAACATTATTATTGTCAACTCGTTAGAAACACTACCTTATGGCTTCCTGTAATAACCTGCTTCTCTAGCTCAAAAGCTAGATTTATTCTAACCGATCGGTTAGCATATTTAAGCTGTCATTTATTCAAGCCGACCGACTTAATGATCAGACCGCCCGGTCTTAAGGCTATTTTCTTGAAATAGCAGACATGCTCGTATCTGTTTTAATACTACTCCCAAATGGTCTTGAAGAACCATAATAGGAGGATAACTTCCTGTAAATAAGTAAAAGAAGTAAAAGGATTACAGATTCAGATGACCAAGTGGGCAGGTGCACTTAGGTAGCAAGCATTGCTTTCCTCAAGTGGTCATAAGAGCTATAAGAATTTCGGCAACCCAACTGCTCTCTAGCCTAGGGTTATAAGCTCAGTTGATCAATTGGGCAGGTCTGGTTATGCCACGAGGGCTTTACCGACATTGCTTTCCTTAGAAAGATCAACCTAGTTGTGGGTCCCCTGTAGGCACCGCTCGAGAGTACCTTAGGAGTATTCAATGGGCACAGACTAAGATGATCAGTTGGGCAGGTGTGTTATGCCGTAGAGGCTTTACCGACATTACTTTCCTCAGAAGGATCATCAAAACTGTAACTATATCCCTTTCGGGGCATGATAGAGCTAACAGTCACCTGGACCTCCCTTGATGCAGAGGTGTGTTAGATACCAGTCGGGATCTAGAATTCTGAAGTCCACCGCACGGGAATTGGCAAGCTTCCACTACACGTGTGCGAAAACTCCCCGCTACACGTGGTCCTCGTGGTATTATGCTAATGACTACAATCCGAGGGGGTTCGAGCAGAACTTGGCGATGTCTCCTAGGTTTAGTGAGGGATATATATATATACAATAGAGCATAGCCATCAGAAATGGAAATGTGTCAGTAAGGGGCTTCTCATTGAATATCCAAAATGCAAATAATAAAAGACAACATTTTAAGTATAAAATCATTTGAGATCGTCACTGCTCCAAGTACGCGAGATGTCTTCCCCATCACTTGTCTGCAGGCAATAAGCCCCACTTTTTAATGCTTCTTTGATGATGAATGGTCCTGCCCCGTTAGGATTTAATTTTCCCACGATACCTATTTTGGCTGCAGCATCCACCTTTTTTAATACAACATCTCCGACTGCAAATTGTTTGACCCTGACATTCTTATCAAAATGTCTGGCCATTCTCCTCTTTATTTCTACCTACCTGATAGTTGCCTCATCTTGGAGTTCTTCGATGAAATCCAGACTATATTTTATTGTTTCATCATTTTCCTCTATCTAGGCCTCTTCTCCTTGTTTTGCATACATGACCCTAGGGATGGTTACTTCAAATTCCATGGGAATAAGCGCTTCTGGTCCATGAGATAACTTGAATGGTGTTTCTCCCGTGGCCGAGGTTGGAGTAGTTCAGAGAGTCCAAAGAACTGAAGGGATCTGCTCTGCCCAGTCCCCTCTTTGATTCAGAACCTTCTTCTGCAAATGATATAAGATTTGCTTATTGGCAGCCTCCACCTGCCCATTACTCCTTGGATGATGTACCGAGGAGAATCACAGGTCTATCCCAATTTGATCGCAGAAACTGATCATCTCTAGATTGTTGAATTGAGGGCAATTATCGGTGATAATAGCCAACAGGATTCCATGACGGTAGATAACTTCTCCCCAAATGAAGTTCTTAATAATTTGCATGGTAGTTTTGGCCAATGCCTTTGCTTCAATCCACTTGCTGAAATAATCAATCATGACAATTATAAAACGGCGTTGCCCACTCACGGTCGGAAAGGTCCCAATAAGGTCCTGTTGGAACATAGTCTTCCACATCTCCTATGTTTGAGAATAACAAATCCTATGTGTATTTAATCTTGTGTGTTTAAGTGTGAAGGAAAACAAGTCCACAGGACTCGAGGATAACATAAGAAAGTTGCGCCAAAATTTGAAGCCAAAATTCCAACATGCCCGCTAGCACCGGCGCTAGCGTTAGCGCCGACGCTAGCTCTGATTTGAGAAAATTTTGAGAGCAGTTATAGAAGGTGCTAGCGCCTGGCGATAGCAGCTAACGCAGGCGGTAGCAGCTAGCGTGGGTGGTATCTACTAGCGCAGGTGGTAGCGCGAAGCAATAGAGGAAAGGCGATAGCACAGGCGCTAGCTCCAAGGCTATAAAAATGACCCCTTGGATCCGTCTTCTTCATCCTCTCCTACTCCCAAATTCTAGAGCTTCGTGCCAATTCATATATAGGAGGGTTTAGAGAGATACTCCCATAAATCCATGAAGGCTTAAGGAGATCCGTGGAGAAGATTTCAACACGCGTCATCATCGTGACTAAAGACCCCATCGACTACGATCATACTCTGCGGGTCTTCATCTACTTCTCCAAGAGATCTATATAGGGAGTTTTTATATTATTGTTATTTATTTCACATCTTTTCTTATAATCGTTTAGTGAACTTGCCTCGTGTTGGCGACTAGGTCTGGGTTGGACTTAGGGCAGAAATTTGCCTCGTGTTGGTGACTAGGTCTAGGGTATAGATCTAGGTGGTGCTCGAGGCCATATCCAGGGAAGGATTGGCTAGAGCGGCTTGAGGCCGTATCCAGGGAAGGATCGGTTAAAGCCAACCGGTTCGTGGGGATACGAGTTCGTATAGAAAACAAAAAAGAGTCTTTCATATTTCGCCTTGATTTCTAGCGTCATTGAAATCGAATTTTGTAATCAATTTTATTAATAATAATCACGTCTCTCTTTGTGTAATAAAATTGATTTGATCTTCATTTCTCTAAATTATTTATTATCCTCTCTTTCATTATAAAACAATTTAGATCTTTATTCAAAATCACTATTTTGATCTCTTATTATTTCAAGTATTCCAAAATATAATATAAGTTTTTTTAAAACCCTTATTCACCCCCCCCTCAAAGGGCGCCTACCAATCCAACAAGTGGTATCAGAGGGAGATTATTCCAAATCGGTCTAACAACCGAGAATAGTGGCGTCTCATGATCTCGCTTCTATTAGTGGGGTAAATTTTTATGAAGAAGAAAAATCTCTTAAACCACCTTTATTTGAAGGAAGAAATTATAAAAGATGGAAAATATTAATGGAAAATTTTCTTAAAGCTTTAGATGAAAAAGTTTGGAATATTACTATTAAAAAGCCACCTAGCGTATTTAATAAAAACGAAATGGTTTTAAATGCAAAATCTTTGAATAGTCTATTTTGTGCGTTAGATCAAAATATTTCCAAACTCATTCATACTTTTCCTACTGCATACAAGATGTGGAATTTTCTTGAGATAACTTATGATTCTCCATCTACAGGTATAAAACAAACGCAAGATTTGGAGAACATAAAAGCTTGCACAGGTGTTCAAAGTTCCTCACATGATGAATCCATAGAATGCACATCTAGCATAAGGGAAGATGAAAACTCATTCATGGAAGAGGAATGCAATAATGATGAAAAAGGAACTTCATGTTCAAACCATACCTCATCCACAAGCGCTGTAAGGAAATCAAAATCCCTTATTATTTGTAATTCAATTACTACGCTATAACTGCTACAAATTACTAAACGTAAGATTAAGAAATTAAAAAGGGCTAATGCAAAACTACGTTTTGATAGTAAAACTTTGAAGGCAAATGTGAATGTAGAATCCAAAAATGATGTGTTTGAATCTCCATCATGCTCTTTAATTGAAATTTCAAAGACTTGTAATAATATTAAAGAAAAATTCAAAAAATTTGAAAAAGAATTTTTAATTTCAAAAGAGCATAATGAAAAATTAGTAAATGAAAATAATATTTTTATTTAATAAACTAGAATCATTAAAACTATTTGTGGAAAAATTTATAAGTAATAAAAAATCTTTTATTTATAGTTTATCATCTAACATGTGTAAGACTTCTACTAGTATTATAAAATCTATTAAACATTCACCTAGTAGAATGTTTAATCATAAAAGCATAATGAACTCTAACCCTCATTACATATCTCCCAAATTAAATTCAAAGATGCACAAATTTCTTATGAAAAATAATTTCAAAAGTCATTATTATTCTAAGCCTAATTTGATGCATAATATTAAATCAAAATATGAGTGGAGACCCAAAATAAAAAAAATGAAACATTAACTCCACTTGAAAGGATTCATTCCTTTGTGTCTCCCCAAAAATTATCACGCTATATTTGGGTACCCAAAGGAACCGTTACACTTGGTTCTCTTTGGATACCCAAATCTCTTATCTATTTGTATCATTCATTTGCATGAAGTAGAAATAAATTAAAATGAATTACAAAATAGTCTACTTCATGATATGCAAAATGTTCCATTTTATTTTTCTTTCTGTTCTCTTTTTAAGCCATCATGTCATGGTTATCTAATATAATATTTGAAATTTGACTTTATCCCCTAAAGCCTAAATGAAGTTTAAAAATCATTGTAAATCAAATGTAAAAGTCAGGTTTTCATTTATAAATGACCAATCTATTACTATTAAAATCATTGCCTATAAATATCATATAGTATTCATATAAATTGAACTATAAATTTGCTATAAGATATTTTAATTAAATCAAGTTATTAGGCTATTAAGCACTTTAGCCTTCATCAACAAAATTGGAGAATTAACATGTGACAACATGTGGACATCCTTTCAAGAACTCTTTACAACACACGAATCATAATTTGGGTTTTGACCCCATGAGTTAAAATTTAACCTCCGCAACTTTTTGCATTTTCTTCAAAAACTTTCACTGCATTAGATAGGTCTTATATTGCTCGGTCATAATTAACTGAAATCAGAAATAAAATCGAAGGAAATTCGGGCCAAATACTCACAATAAACACTCTCTGTGAGCTCAGGCGCTAGAACCCACCGCCGGCGCTAGCTCATGTGTCCGATTTTCTGTAATTTTAAAATTATGAAAAATCACAAAAAACATATTATTTTATATGTACTACTCACATTTGCATTTCTGCCTATAATTGATTTTTGAAAAATTAAAATACAAAATTGCAAAATCCAAATTACAAAAAAAAATATTTTTCTTACTTCCTTTCTTTGGTTATTTGTTTGATTTCTATTTCTATATGCAAAAATCAAATACAAAAATATAAAACAAAAACAAGTACCAAAAATTATTTTTTGAACTTAACTTTTCTATTTACATGTATCTTGTGAAAGGGAGATTTGGGCTATCATCCCATCACATCTCCTAGTACCGGGCGAACCCCTCACAGGGTAGACCTCAGGATGTCCAAGATCAATTTTAAGAGTACTTTAAATCAAAATTATTTTTCAAAATATCAAAAATACTGTATTGACTTTATTGTGAAAATCAAGCATTATTTAATCCATCATTTAGACCTTCTACAATGTTACAATTCATTTATTCAAAATACTTTGAATATTGTTTTTATCATGCTTTGATATATCTACTCATACGTGCACCAATTGTAATGAAAAGGTTGTGTAGAATCCAAGCTTAGCATGCCTCTAAGTACGAGTAAATGTTTTATGATTGATAATGATTTTTATTCACTCACTTATTTTGGCAAAGTCAACTTGTGCTTTTAATCTAAGAATGTTTGCTTGTGTATTGTAACTGTACAATGAATTAAACTTTGCACAAGTTTCTTACCTACACCACCTTTATTTGCAATCTTAATATTTAAGAAAAGTGGTTGTCCTTTCAAATTATATTGGTTTGCAAAACAAGTGTATTCTGAGAACTTTGTACAAAAAAATAATCATGAAATAAATTGACAATGATAACTCCACCAAGCACTACTTGAACCTCCTGATAAGTCTTAATAAGCGTTGTGAGGTTGAGCATTTTGGAAAGAATAGTAAAGTGTCTTGTACAAAACTTCATTTTTAAACCACTCATTCTTAAGTACAACAGATCACAAAAATCAATATTGAAAAATAAAGTGTGTGAACCCCCAAACACTACTTTGCACGCTTATAAGTCTTAATGAGCATTGTGTGTGCGAAGAACCTTAGTTGTACATTTTTTTCTATGTGCATTGAAGTGTGTGGAAGTAAAATTATTTGTGTTTTATTGTGCACTTTACTCTACATATGCCTTGTATTTTTTGATTAAATCATTTATTTACTCTATTCAAAATACACTTATGTGCACATCATTATCTTCCATAACACTTCTTCTCATGAGTATTGGATCCTAATGCTAAAATTCTATATTCTCTTTATATATAAAATGCACTAGATAACCTAGCACGCTGATGCGCAAAACTATATCCGCAAATGATAACGTCAAGTGTACCGTATAGAATGTAGCATGGGTTATAAAAACCAAGGTCGTATTAGACTCAGGGCGGTTGAATACTCCTACTTCGGAAAATCTCTATTATCTTATCGAATAAAACTTATGGTTGGTTGGTTGCAAAAAAGGAGAAATAGCATATTTTAAATTAATGAGTTTAAAGACTAGTACTCAACCTTGAAGATTACCTGGGAAAATAAAATATAACAAGAACAACTTCTAATTCTCTTAAGAGATCACTTGACCGTGGAGGTTCCCGATTTATGAACACACCTCTCTCGAGGATACGCTCAACTGAGTTTAGGTTGATCAATCGAACTTTCGTTCTAGAATCAAAATCTCTAAAACTCGCTTTATCGTAGTGAACCCCTCTATTGGATCTGACTCCAATCCGAGAGAATTATGTCATCCTCGCTCGAGGAGTGCATTCAACTCTCTTTATCCTTGAAATGATTGATTCGAATGCAAAACCTCTCGGTTATTAGATCACGAAATCAAGAATGAGAAATATATATCGATAATATAATCTCAATCCAAATAAGTTCAAGGATAAATCAAAGTATTCTAAGGAAGAGAAAGAGAAGCTAGAAATTAAATCATGAATTATATTTCCCTTGGATCATCTCGGTCGAGTACTAATGAAATTTAGCTACTCATAGAGATGGAGGAAACAGCGAAATAAAAGAAGTGCATGATGAAATGGGAAAGTAGAATAAGAGAAAAGTAACTATTTTATTAAATTGCAAATGAAATTACAACTAGAAATTGGAAGTACAAGCTTGGGAAATAAAAATGCAAGAAGGAAAAGACATACAAGAGTAAGAAAACATTGCAGGAAAATAAGCTAGAACTCCAAAACTTCGTCCCTCAACATCTGGAAAAGCTCCTTTTAAATAGGCAGAATTTTGCTGTTACACGCCCTCGGTCACGCCCGTGACCAAGGGCGTGTAAGGCGCGCGATCTTCTCGGTGCAGAAAGGACGCCGGCTGTCTTTAATGCAGGAGAAATTTGCGTGTCACGCCCTAGGTCACGCCCGTGACCTAGGGTGTATAACCTTCAAATCGTGCTGCTGGCGGGAATCTTCGGCGGGAAGAAGCGGGAAGTGGCGCGGGATGAGTCACGCCCGTGAATGGATGTCACGCCCCCTGGTCACGCCCGTGACCTGGGGCGTGTAACTTTAAATGACGTGGAAGGCATGCTGGCAGCTGGTGGCGGGGTTCCGGCCGTGACTATGATGTCACGCCCTTGGTCATGCCCGTGACCTGGGGCGTGTACTTGACAATTTGAACATTCGTCGAACTCTCGCCTGTTCGTCGATCTCCTGAATTTTTGTCGAACGCAGCAGCCAGGGTCACACCCATGACCTGTGGCGTGTACTTGGCGAATTCTTCACAAAATGACTCAGGGGTGACAGAAGCAGGTCTGGAACACATCTTTGGCTGTCACGCCCTTGGTCACGCCCGTGACCTTGGGCGTGTACTTGACAATTTTGCTCAAAATGCCCAGAAATCCTGAAAAACACAGAAAAGACTTAAGTTAGTTTATAATATTGAAAAGAAATAAATTAAAAAAGAAAAGCATTAAAACTATTTAATTTCATATTAAAAGATATATTAAACTTATACTAAAAAATGAGTACAAAAAGTACTCAAACACCCCCATACTTACTCGTTTGCTAGTCCCGAGCAAACAACTTTTCATAGGAGTAGAAAAATTTAAATACTAGAAAAAGAAATTTGAACTCAAGGAATAAAAATGCGAAGTCTTACGCCTACGTGTAGAGATCCTAGTTGAAAAACCTATTCAGCATAATAATTAGCTTATAATTTTCAGCAATGCGAATTAACATACTGCTTTTACTTTTAAGTTGAAAGTTCGGTAAATTCTCGAATGCTATTCAGGGAGCGGGTAACGTGTTTTCAAAGATCAATATTACCCAAAATAGAGCTTCGGGATAGCCTCCAAAGAAATCCATCAATGACGATGGCCATAGGCTTGCCCGGTCGCACTCTCTCCACTACACAAGTATAATGTCATAGCTTAAAGATCAAAAGGGCTTTCATTAGGAGTGAAACTTGGCTTAGGTATATGATTTGGCATTGGAAATCAAAGAGATAAAATATGACGGCTAAGGATCACACTAAACCAAGGTGAGAGTAAAATCATCAAAATTTAAACCTCGCATAAGAGTTGTCATGAAGCAAAACATACAAAAACTCTCTTATTTTTCAAATATAAGGCCATGAGTAATTTTCTTTATTTTTCACAATTGGCCAACAAAATAATTTTTCATATATTTTTTTTCACTTTTTTTTGTAGCTCCAAATAAAAAGTTACAATTTCCTCATTTTCACAATTGAACCCATTGCAGAATTTTAATAAATGTCAAATGTTTAGTGTGATCATGGGGTGGATGTTTTGGCTTTGGTGAAAATGAAAGGTGGAGGTAGCAAAGGAAATAAGGAAAGACTCAATGTGTTTAAGCAATGAAAAATGTTTAAAGGTGGGAAAACAGGCACAAACGATCAAAAGATGGCCTAAATCACTTCTAAAAGCTATGACAAACCAATGCAAATGCTTCGAGAATCGCTAGAGGCAAGTTCTAGCCATCGAGAAAGAATACCCTTCCACTCAAAATGTGTAATATTTCTCTAGTAAGCATTTACATACTCACTTAAATTATTCATAGATTCTACCGGATTCAAGGTAAGAGTAAAACAAAAATTGTTTTCTCGCAGTTAGAAAATCATAATTCTAATTCTATGCTGAATAGTTAATTTGACATAGAATTCTACAAACGCGTGCGCTTAACTAGGAACACTGCATGAGTCAACAATTTTATTCCAAAATTCAAAATGTAATGAAGTATAAAAATTCCCTACGACACTATACAAAAGCAAATCTACTAAGGATTTTGCAAATAAGTAAGTATAAAAGTTTAACCTAAATTTTTTCTTCTTGGACTTCCCAAGGTCAACCCGGTGAAGGGCTCGCAAGGTACTAGAGGCTGTGATGGGAATTCAAGCCCAAAGCGTCCTTTCCAAGAAATTTAATTAAAATTTTAATTTTTTTTATGCAAAGGAAGCTATGCTACACCCCATACTTAAAATTAAACATTGTCCCCAATGTTTAAAACTAAGTATGAAGGATAAAACTAAAGATGACAATAAAGAAAATAAAGATAAATGACTAAAGTGTAAAGAGGGCTTCCCTGGTTGGTAGTCGGGGTTGCCGATCGAACACCTGCATAATTAAAGTAGAAAAACAAAGAAAAGAGAAAAATAAAAAATAAAAGGTTAACATTGGGTTGCCTCCCAAAAGCGCTATGTTTACTGTCGCTTAGCTTGACTAAGTGGCCTTTTCTTAAATATTTGGTAAGTGCATTATTTCGATGTTTCCGGTCGCTGGGTCGCCGGGGTGGTATAATTTTAAACGTTGTCTGTTAACCTTAAAATAGCCTTTTTCCGGGTGCTCTATAAGCATGGTCCCGTATGGCCAAACTTCTTTTACTCTGAAGGGACCGAACCATCGAGTTTTTAATTTGCCCGGAAAAAGCCTAAATCGCGAATTAAAAAGAAGGACAAAATCTCCCGGTGAAAACATTTTTGGATGTTTAATTTGTTTATCATGATAGAACTTAGTTCGCTCCTTATAAAATTTATTATTATCATAGGCGTTTGCGCGCCATTCGTCTAGTTCATTAAGTTGTATTTTTCTTTTTTCGGAGGCTAAGTCTAAATCCAAATTTAAAAATTTTAGCGCCCAAAAAGAGCGATGTTCTAGTTCTACCGGCAAATGGCAAGCTTTACCATAGACTAACCGGTACGGCGCACATTCGATGGTGGTTTTGTATGCTGTCCGATAGGCCCATAGTGCGTCGTCTAATTTTAATGCCCAATCCTTCCTATTAACGGACACGGTTTTTTCTAAAATTCTTTTTAGTTCACGATTCACCACCTCCACTTGGCCATTTGCTTGTGGGTGGTAGGCGGTTGATAGCTTGTGTGTAACTCCGTATTTTGCTAAAATTTTAGCAAGTTGGTTGTTACAGAAATGTGTGCTCCGATCACTAATTAGTGCTCGGGGTGTGCCAAATCGTGAAAATAATTTATTTAAAAATTGTTCGACGACTCTCGCGTCGTTGGTGGGAAAAGCTTGTACTTCCGCCCACCTCGACACGTAATCGACCGCAACAAGAATATATTTATTATTAAAGGAAGAGGGTAGAGGACCTACGAAATCAATTCCCCACAAATAAAAAATTTTGCATTCTAAAAATATATTTTGGGGCATTTCGTCCTGGTTAGAAATGTTACCTGACCGTTGGCACCGATCGTAATTTCTCACAAAATTATGAGCGTCTTTGAATAAGGAGGGTCAATAGAAGCCCGCCTCTAGCACCTTCCTTGTGGTCCGGTTTGCTTGATAGTGACCACCGGTTGGTCCTTCGTGGCAGTGTTGCAAAATTTGGACGCCTTCTTAGCCCGAAATGCACCTTCTTACCACTTGGTCCGCGTAGACACGAAATAAAAAGGGGTCCTCCCAAAAATAATTTTTCAAGTCCGAAAAGAATTTCTTCTTTTGCTGACTTGAAAAATCTTTTGGTAGGACCCGTGCCACTAAATAGTTGGCCAAATCCGCGTACCAAGGGGTGGAAGAAGTCTTTACCTTTACGATGGCGAGAAGGCGCTCTTCAGGGAATTTGTCTTCAATTTCGGCCTCCACTAGCGCTCCTGCAGCCAGGTTCTCCAACCTTGAGAGGTGGTCGGCCGCAACATTCTCCGCTCCCCTTTTGTCCAAGATCTCCGAATCGAATTCTTGTAGTAGGAGGATCCATCTTAGCAGTCGAGGCTTTGCATCTCCTTTTTGTAGTAAATACCGGAGAGCGGAATGATCTGTAAAAACAATAACTTTCGAAAGCTTTAAATATGATCGAAATTTATCAAACGCAAAAATTATTGCCAAAAATTCTTTTTCCATTGTTGTATAATTTGCTTGTGCAGATGTTAGCGTTTTGCTTGCGTAATAAATTGGGTGAAAATGTTTATTCACCCGTTGGCCTAAAACTGGACCTACAGCAAAATCGCTCGCATCGCACATGATTTCAAACGGAAGAGGCCAATTTTGCGCGATTAAAATGGGAGAACTGATAAGTTCGTTTTTAATTTTATTAAATGCTTTTAAACATTCATCATCAAAAAGAAATGCGGATTCTTTTTCTAAAAGATGAGTTAGCAGTTTTGTAATTTTTGAAAAATCTTTAATGAACCGCCTGTAAAAACCCGAATGTCCTAGAAAACTCCTAATAGATTTTATATTAGTAGGAGGGGGAAGTTTTTCTATGACCTCGATCTTGCCCTATCGACCTCGATCCCCTTGTTTGAGTTTGTATTCCCAAGGACTAATCCCTCTTGGACCATGAAGTGTCACTTCTCCCAGTTGAGTGCCAAATTCGTGTCTTCGCAGTGTTGAAGAACACGATCAAGATTATTTAAACAATTTTTAAACGAATCGCCAAAAATAGAAAAATCGTCCATGAAAACTTCCATGACGTCTTCTACAAGTTCACTAAAAATTGCCAACACACATCGTTGAAATGTAGTCGGCGCGTTGCAAAGACCAAACGACATTCTTCGATATGCGAATGTGCCGAACGGACAGGTGAAGGTGGTTTTCTCTTGGTCTTCGGGCGCAATTGGGATTTGAAAATATCCCGAAAGACCATCGAGAAAATAGTAGTGTGAATGACCGGATAAGCATTCTAAGATTTGGTCAATAAAGGGTAATGAAAAGCGATCCTTGCGGGTAGCATCATTTAATTTTCTGTAATCGATGCGTACTCGCCAACCCGTAACAGTACGGGTCGGAATCAACTCATTATTTTCATTAGTGATTACCGTTATTCCACCCTTTTTAGGCACGACTTGCACTGGGCTAAACCCAAGTGCTATCAGAAATTGGGTAAATAATTCCCGCATCTAATAATTTTATAATTTCGGCCTTAACGACGTCCTTCATATTTGGATTAAGCCATCGTTGAGGCTGAATAGTACTGCGATAATTATTTTCTAAATTAATTTTGTGCGTGCAAAATGATGGGTTAATCCCCTTAATATCCAAAATTTGCCATGCAATTGCATGACGGTGATTATTTAATATTTTAATTAATTCGGAAATTTTCGAATCGTTAAGTGCGGAAGATATTATTACAGGCAATTTTGAATCTTTTTCTAGAAATATATATTTTAAATGTTCCGGGAATTGTTTTAATTCTAAACTCGGTGGCTCCTCGTAAGATGTTTTTACTTTAGAAATGTTCAATTTTACTTCTTCAAATTTGAGCGGCCGAGTTATTTCTTTTAGACAAAATAAATTTTCAATTTCCGGATTTTCAAATAAAGGTGAAATTATTTTAGAAAATGACGATATTTCCTCTTCAAAATTTGATTCTAAAGTAAAACAAGAGTCATCATTAGAAAAAGAATTTCTCATAGAGTTGTTTATACTAAAAGTCACTTCTTCATCCCCAACTCGTAGGAGAAGTTTGCCATTACTAACATCAATAATTGCCCGAGAGGTGGCGAGGAAAGGACGTCCGAGTATAATAGGGACTTCGGCGTCTTCCTGAATTTCTAGGATGACAAAATCTACCGGGAAGATAAATTTGTCAACCTTGACAAGCACATCCTCAATGACCCTATCAGGTATTTTATTGATCTGTCCGCTAGTTGGATGCTTATATTGGTTGGGCTTGGGGTGCCCAAACCAAGCTTTTTAAATAATGAAAATGGCATCAAATTAATACTAGCGCCCAAATCTGCCAAGGCGTGTTTTATTAAGAAATTACCGAACAAGCACGGGATGGAGAACCGTCCCGGATCGTTTAATTTTTGCGTTAATTTATTTAATAAAACTGCCGAGCAATCAGAGTTTAGAGATATACGCGAAAAAATTTCAAGTTTCTTTTTATTAAAAAGTAAATCTTTTAGATATTTAGCGTATTTGGGCATTTGGGCGATCGCTTCACAAAATGGCACGTTTATTTGAATTTGTTTCAAAATTTCAATAAATTTTTTATATTGCTCCTCATTGCGTTCATCTTTAAATTGCGAAGGATAAGGAATAGAAGGATTTTTAGGAATACGCGGAGCTAAAGTAGAAGAAGGTAGAGTAGAAGAAATAACTTGTGGAGGTGAAGTTGAAACGTTTACCTCGGGCTCGACCAAATTTGAAGAAGTTACCCCTTTCCGCTATGGAGGCTAATTGCGTTGGCGCTTTCCCGTGGGTTGGGCTCAGTATTGCCCGGCAGAGCTCCTTGCTGGTGTTCAGAGAACATTTTGGCGAGCTGTCCAATTTGATTTTCCAAGCTTTTTATGGATCCGGAAAGGTTCCGGATATTGGAATCAGTAGAGGCGACGTATTTGGTGAAGACCTCTTCAAGTGAAGGGGCATTTGGTGGTTGAGGTGGAGCGAATCCGAGAGGATTCACTTGTGGGGGGCGTTGAGCATTATTGGGGTTGCTCCATGAAAAATTTGGGTGGTTCCTTAAACCCGGATTATAGCTATTAGGAAGATTATTATTTGGGTTATAAGGAGGACGATAGGAGTTCCCCATATAATCTACTTGCTCTTGATTAAAATTATAATTATAATTATAATAATAATAATAATAATAATTATTATTATTATTATAGCTATTAGCCCCATTAGTGGCGGAGGAAGCAGACATCTCCGCCAATTGCTTAGTAAGCCATTCTACTTGGTGTGCTAAATTTGGGGTGGCCTCGACTTCAAAGAGTCCGGTCGGTTTGTTAGGACGCGACCGTGGCGCATTCCACTGATAAGCATTCATGGCCATCTCTTCAAAAATCTCTTGAGCAGCTTCGGGGGTTTTGTTAATAAGCGTTCCCCCCGCGGCTGCATCAATCATCTGCCTTGTTTGGAGATTCAAACCATTGTAGAAAGTCTGAACTTGTTGCTATACGGGAAGGGCATAGTGAGGACATCTCCGCAAAAGTTCCTTGAAGCGCTCCCATGTGTCGTAGAGAGACTCCGATTCTATTTGCATGAATGAGAGAATGTCCGTACGTAATTTAACGGACTTTGCCGGAGGAAAATATTTCGTTAAGAATTTCTCCATCATCTCGGCCCATATAGTGATGGAACCTCTAGGAAGAGATCCCAACCACTGCTTGGCCTTAGTCCGCAAGGAGAATGGAAATAAACGCAAACGAATGGCGTCATCAGTGACGCCATTGATTTTAAACGTATCGCAAATTTCCAAAAAATTAAAAAAAATGTAAATTTGGATCTTCATTTGGTAAGCCGTCAAAGATGACGGTTTGCTGTACCATTTGAATGATACTCATTTTGATTTCAAATTTATTATTCGCCACCGCCGGATGAATAATGCTAGATTGTGTTCCGTAGCGGGGCCTCATTATGGTCGGGGTTATCCATTAAGCCTTCGTTAGTTTCTCTGATTGACTCCTCTTGAATTATTAGTAGATCACTAAATCGGAGACGATGCCGCAAGGTGCGCTCGATTTCCGGATCAAAACAGAATTCTAGATTGACTGAAGAGTCTCCTCGGGTCATAAACCAAAAATAAAAGAGGAAAAGATGCGAAAAAGATAAATAAAATAAAATAAAATTTTAGATAAATACTTTAATTATATATATATATATTTATATAAATTTTTTTAATATATAATTTGTTCGCAGATTTTTTTTATTTTTATTTTGGTGAATTAAAATTAGTCCTGGACTTCCCAAGGTCAACCCGGTGAAGGGCTCGCAAGGTACTAGAGGCTATGATGAGAATTCAAGCCCAAAGCATCCTTTCCAGGAATTTAGTTGCACCTTAAAAATAAGAAAAGAAAAGATAAAAATAATAGATATTTCATTTTTCAAAATATCAACCGTAGTCCCCGGCAACGGCGCCAAAAGCTATTTGTGTTTTATTGTGCACTTTACTCTGCATATGTCTTGTATTTTTTGATTAAATCATTTATTTACTCTATTCAAAATACACTTATGTGCACATCATTATCTTCCATAACACTTCTTCTCATGAGTATTGGATCCTAATGCTAAAATTCTATGCTCTCTTTGTATATAAAATGCACTAGATAACCTAGCACGCTGATGCGCAAAACTATATCCGCAAACGATAACGGTAAATGTACCGTATCGAATTTAGCATAGGTTATAAAAACCAAGGTCGTATTAGACTCGGGGCGGTTGAATACTCCTACTTCGAAAAATCTCTATTATCTTATCGAATAAAACTTGTGGTTGGTTGGTTGCAAAAAAAGGAGAAATAACTTATTTTTAATTAATGAGTTTAAAGACTAGTACTCAACCTTGAATCACCTGGGAAAATAAAATATAATAAGAACAACTTCTAATTGTCTTAAGAGATCACTTGACCGCGGAGGTTCCCGATTTATGAACACACCTCAGTCGAGGATACGCTCAACTGATTTTAGGTTGATCAATCGAACTTTCATTCTAGAATCAAAATCTCTAAAACTCGCTTTATCGTAGTGAACCCCTCTATTGGATTTGACTCCAATCCAGGAGAATTATGTCATCCTCGCTTGAGGAGTGCATCCAACTCTCTTTATCCTTGAAATGATCGATTCGAATTCAAAACCTCTCGGTTATTAGATCATGAAATCAAGAATGAGAAATATATATCGATAATATAATCTCAATCCAAATAAGTTCAAGGATAAATCAAAGTATTCTAAGGAAGAGAAAGAGAAGCTAGAAATTAAATCATGAATTATATTTCCCTTGGATCAACTCGGTCGATTACTAATGAAATTTAGCTACTAATAGAGATGGAGGAAACAACGAAATAAAAGAAGTGCATGATGAAAAGGGATAGTAGAATAAGAGAAAAGTAACGATTTTATTAAATTGCAAATGAAATTACAACTAGAAATTGGAAGTACAAGCTTGGGAAATAAAAATGCAAGAAGGAAAAGACATACAAGAGTAAGAAAACAATGCAGGAAAATAAGCTAGAACTCCAAAACTTTGTCCCTCAACATCTGGAAAAGCTCCCTTTAAATAGGAAGAATTTTGCTGTTACACGCCCTCGGTCACGCCCGTGACCAAGGGCGTGTAAGGCGCAAGATCTTCTTGGTGCGGAAAGGACGCCGCCTGTCTTTAATGTAAGAGGAATTTGCGTGTCACGCCCTAGGTCACGCCCGTTACCTAGGGCGTGTAACCTTCAAATCGTGCTGCTGGAGGGAATCTTCGGCGGGAAGAAGCGGGAAGTGGCGCGGGATGAGTCACGCCCGTGACTGGATGTCACACCCCCTGGTCACGCCCGTGACCTGGGGCGTGTAACTTTAAATGACATGGTAGGCGTGCTGGCAGCTGGTGGCGGGGTTCCGGCCATGACTATGATGTCACGCCCTTAGTCACGCCCGTGACCTGGGGCGTGTACTTGACAATTTGAACATTTGTCGAACTCTCGCCTGTTCGTCGATCTCCTGAATTTTCATCAAACTCAGCATCCAGGGTCACGCCCTTGGTCACGCCCGTGACCTGGGGCGTATACTTGGCGAATTCTTCACGGAATGACTCCGGGGTGACAGAAGCAGGTCTGGAACACATCTTTGGCTGTCACGCCCTTGGTCACGCCCGTGACCTTGGGCGTGTACTTGACAATTTTGCTCAAAATGCCAAAAAATCCTGAAAAACACAGAAAAGACTTAAGTTAGTTTATAATATTGAAAAGATAATAAATTAAAAAAGAAAAGCATAAAAACTATTTAATTTCATATTAAAAGATATATTAAACTTATACTAAAAAATGAGTACAAAAAGTACTCATCACACGCCTTCTACAATGTTTGGTATGTTTTGAATTTGTGAATTAAAATAACATTATAGTAATTTTTTTTTTGATAACATTATTTCATGCTTGGTTACTTTATTATCAAATTGAAAGAATTTTAATGCAAATTGATTTACAAAAACATCTTCCTTTTTGGAATTTAACTCACATCTCGTCTTATGAATAGTCATAATAACAAAAAGATGTTTGTTGTATTTTTATAAGTCTTCCGCATCATTACCATATATTTTTTTACCTTGCGCTTTCATGATTATATCAAAGTCTTAAATCTCAAAAATCCTTTTTTTCAACAAGTGGTAGACTTGCTCGGTAGAATTTATATTGGTTGTTATAATCACGAATATCATTTTCATGCTAAAAACTCTGATTCATTAATGAATTTTAAAATAGCTATGTGAGTTTTTCAAAAATTCAAATAAAATATAAACCCATAGGCTATGAACTTGTCATTAGATTCAAATGCTTAATGATTCCAATGATTATTATCCCATAATTACATATCTCACCATAGCGGGGGCGTAGTGTCCTAGACATTAGATAACTTGACCTCTAAGTCATGTCTTGTCCTTAACCGGGGAGGGTTCTAGTGGAACCTTGCGAGGCACTGGGGGAAAGAGTGCTAGGTTGAGTATTTTCTACTGTTTGCATATGGGAGTAACACCCCAACCTACGACATGTATGCAGCTCCTCTTGACCATCCGTCACTTAGTACGGGTCTAGGGTGTAGACATATTGTATGGGTAGATTGGTTACTTGGAAATCATTACCTTTTTATGCTTAAAACTCTTATATGAAGGGGGAGAACGAACATGATAATATTGATTACTTGACAAATGTTATATTATTCATCTTTATGCTAAAACTCTGATCTATTTCTATGAAAATATTTATGCTAAAAACTCTGATTTATTTATATAAAAATTGTTTTTATGCTTAAAACTCCTTATCATTTCATTTCCTCTAAAAAGCTCGATCATGCCTTATCTTATTATCAAAAATCCTTTTTACGTCTCTTGCTTCCTTTCCAACTTTTAATAATAACAAAAGGGGGAGAACTAACATGATAAATATTCACCGCTATCAAAATGGAAAACTAACATGATTAATTAAAATGATAGCTTACATATTAGGGGAGCATTCACTTAGGGGGAGCATGTATTTAGGGGGAGCAATTCTAAGTACCAAAATCGACAATTATCCTTAGTCATCACTTTCACACACACACAAGCAGGTTCCATCATGCTTATATATTAATGCTCTGATTTATCATTAATGGATTTTTTATTATCAAAAGGGGGAGTTTGTTGGAATATGGTCTTCCGCATCTCCTAGGTTTGAGAATAACAAATCCTATGTGTATTTAATCTTGTGTGTTTAAGTGTGCAGGAAAACAAATCCACTTGACTTAAGGATAACATAAGAAAGTTGTGCCAAAATTTGAAGCCAAAATTCCAACATGCCCGCTAGCACCGGCGCTAGCTCTGATTTGAGAAAATTTTGGGAGCAGTTATAGAAGGTGCTAGCGCCAGGCGATAAAAGCTGACGTAGGCGGTAGCAGCTAGCGCGGACGGTATCTACTAGCGTAGGCGGTAGTGCAAAGAAATAAAGGAAGGCGACCGACTTGCTTAAAATGAAGGATTCTCACGCGGAGAATATTTCCTGAACCGGGATAGCGCCGGCGGTAGCGATAGCGCATGTGCTAGCTTCAAGGCTATAAAAAGGACCCATTGGATCCGTCTTCTTCATCCTCTCCTACTCCCAAATTCTAGAGCTTCGAGCCACTTCATATAGAGGAGGGCTTAGAAAGATACTCCCACAAATCCATGAAGGCTTAAGGAGATCCATGGAGAAGATTTCAACACGCGTCATCATCATGACAAAAGACCGCATCGACTATGATCATACTCTACGGGTCTTCGTCTACTTCTTTAATAGATCTATATAGGGAGTTTTTATATTATTGTTATTTATTTCACATCTTTTCTTGTAATCGTTTAGTGAACTCGCCTCGTATTGGCGACTAGGTCTGCGTAGGACTTAGGGCAAAAATTTGCCTCGTGTTGGCGACTAGGTCTAGCGTGTAGATCTAGGGGGTGCTCGAGGCCATATTCGGGGAAGGATTGGTTAGAGCGGCTTGAGGTCGTATCCGGGGAAGGATCGCCTAAAGCCAACCAGTTCATGGGGATACGAGTCGGTATAGAAAACAAAAAGAGTCTTTCATATTTCGCCTTGATTTCTAGCGTCATTAAAATCGAATTTTGTAATCAATTTTATTAATAATAATCATGTCTCTCTTTGTGTAAAAAAATTGATTTGATCTTCATTTCTCTAAATTGTTTATTATCCTCTCTTTCATTATAAAACAATTTAGATCTTTATTCAAAATCACTATTTTGATCTCTTATTATTTCAAGTATTCCAAAAAATAATATAAGTTATTTAAAACCCTTATTCACCCCCCCTCTAAGGGCGCCTACCAATCCAACATGTCCATCCGCCAAACTGCAAATGGTCAAGGTGTTGTTATCGATCTGATTGATTGGGCTGGTTGAAGCTGAAGCAGAGCAAACTTTTGATATTGAACGCATCGCTTGGCGAATGCTTCTGC
Source organism: Dactylorhiza incarnata (assembly GCA_033032865.1). Lineage (NCBI taxonomy): Eukaryota > Viridiplantae > Streptophyta > Magnoliopsida > Asparagales > Orchidaceae > Dactylorhiza > Dactylorhiza incarnata. The sequence continues at coordinate 6,927,219 of JAWHQI010000009.1, read as the reverse complement.
ATCTTTCCCATGGCCGGCCAAAAATATCCTTGTCTTAGGATTCTATTCTCCGGAGTCTTTGCCCTAAAATGAATTCCAAATTCTCCCGAATGTACCTCTTATATTATCACATGAATTTCTTCTTCCGAGACACATCTCGCCAGAGGAGAAATGAGAGACTTTCTATACAAGATTCCTGTAACCAAGCAATAATAGCCAACCTTTCTTCTGAACCTTCTCTTATCTTTTATAGATGAATGGAATTCCCCTTTAGAGAAGTACAACTTGTAGGGATCCTTCCACGAAGGATGCTGATCGATTTGCATTAGTTCCCCTTCTTCTATTGCTGGATGGAAAAGTTCTGAAGTTACTCTTCCTGGTGGGAGACCAACTTGGATAATTAATCTACCTCTTCATTTTGTGTTCTTAGAATATGCTCAATGATGAATGTGTTGGATCGGTAGGCGCCCTTAGAGGGGGGTGAATAAGGGTTTTAAACAACTTATATTATATTTTGTAATACTTGAAAAAGCTTTGATTATTAAACTAGAGAAGATCAAGACAAATCAAGTGAAGTAAAAGTAAAGACATGATTTTATTAACTTGAGAAGCATGATTACAAAACATGATCTCTTATCGAAGCTAGAAATCAAAGCGAATAGAAAGACTCTTTTTGTTTTCTATACCGACTCGTATCCCCACGAACCGGTTGGCTTTAGCCGATCCTTCCCCGGATACGGGCTCAAGCGGCTCTAGCCAACCCTTCCCCAGATATGGCCTCAAGCACCCCTAGACCTACACCCGAGACCTAGGCGCCAACACGAGGCGAATTTCAGCCCTAAGTCCTACCCAGACCTAGTCGCCAACATGAGGCAAATTTACTACACGATTACAAGAAAAGATGTGAAATAAAAAGACAATAATATAAAAACTCCCTCTATGTGGATCTCTCGGAGAAGTAGACGAAGACGTAGAGTATGATCGTAGTCGATGCGGTCTTTCGTCACGATGATGACGCATGTTGAAATCTTCTCCACGGATCTCCTTTAGTCTTTATGGATTTGTGGGAGTATATCTCTGAACCTTCCTCTCTATACTGTGGCATGAAGCTCTGGAATTTTGGATCTCTAGAGGATTAATCAAGATGGAGCCAAGAGGTCCTTTTTATAGACTTAGCGCTAGCGCCTGCGCTAGTGCTACCGCCGGCGCTATCCCTTTTTAGGACATATTCTGCGCGGCAGAATCTTTATTCCAAGGAAACAATTCTGTCTTGCCTTCTGTGCTCCTCGCTACCGCCTGCGCTATCGGATAACGCCAGGTGCTATCTCCTTCTATATGTGCTCCCGGAATTTATGCTTGAGCAAACATTTCGTCGATCGAAATTTCGTCGAACGCAGCTAACATTTCGTCGAGCGAATTTTCGTCGAACACAGTGATGAGAATTTCGTCGAGCACCACTTACAGTTCGCCGAACGAAAGCTAGAACATTCGTCGAGCTCAATTTCGTCGACCGGAGTTCGTTGAGCGGGCTTCAACATTCGTCGACCTCAATTTCGTCGACTGGAGTTCGTCGAGAGGGATTCAACATTCGTCGAACGGAAATTCATGGAACGCAAGATCGTCGAACGCAAGATCAATTTCGTCGAACCCAGTATCTGTTCTCAGTTGTTCCTTAGCACTAGCGCCAGGCACTAGGTCCTAACGCCGGCGCTAGTGGGAGTTTAGGATTTGATGGCTCAAACTTGGGGGCAACCTTCTTATGTAATCCTTGAGTCATGTGTACTTTGTTATCCTGCACACTTAAACACACAAGATCAAATACATAGGTTTTGTTATTCTCAAACCTAGGAGATGCGGAAGACCATATTCCAACAAAGTCCCCCTTTTGATAATATCAAAACCATTAATGATAAATCAGAGCATTAATATATATATAAGCATGATGAACTACTTGTGTGTGTGAGAGAGTGATGACTTAGGATAATTATCGATTGTAGTATTTAGAATTGCTCCCCCTAAATACATGCTCCCCCTAAGTGAATGCTCCCCTAATATGTTGGTTTTCTATTTTGATAGCAGATTATTTTTATCATGTTAGTTCCCCCCCTTTTGTTATTAGCAAAAGTGGGTAAGGAAGCAAAACACAAAAAATTTTGATAATCAGATAAAGGCATGATCGAGCTTTTTGAGAGAATGAAATGATAAGGAGTTTTAGAATAATTTTTATGGAGATAGATCAGAGTTTTTAGCAATATAACATTTTCAAGTATTATGTTGGTTCATCCCCTTTTTATATAAGAGTTTTAAGCAAAATAAATGTAATGATTTCCAAGTAACTAAACTACCCAGACAATATGTCTACACCCTAGCCCCGTACTAAGTGACAGATGGGCATGAGGAGCTGCATACATGCCGTAGGTTGGGGTGTTAGTCCCATATGCAAACACTAGACAAAAACTTAACCTAACACGTTTTCCCCCCAGTGCCTCGCAAGGCCCCACTGGAACCCTCCCCGGTTAAGGACAAGACATGACTAGAGATAAAGGCTATCTAATGTCTACAACCCTACGCCCCCGCTATGGTGAGATATGAAGTCATGGATAATAATTATTGGAAACATTTAAGCATTTTAAATCTAATGACATAGCCTATGGATTTATATTTTTATTTGAATTTATGAAAACACTCACATAGCTATTTTTGAAGTCCATTAATAAATCAGAGTTTTAGCATTAAAATATTTTCATCGAAATAAATCAGAGTTTAAAAAAATTCATGTTAAAAGCAACCAATATAGAGTTTACGAAGTAAGTCTACCACTTGTTGCAAGAAAGGAATTTGAAGATTCAAGTTATGATGCACACAAAATAAAAGACTTTAAATAAGCATGAAAGCACAAGGTAAAAAAATTATATGGTTATGATGCGGAAGACTTTTAGAAATACAAGAAACATATTATTGTAATAAATGATGATCCATAAAGAGATATATGAGTTAAATTTCAAAAAGAAGATGTTTTTGTAAATCATTTTCAATTAAAATCTTTAAGTTTGACAATAAAGTAACCAAGCATGAAATAATGTTATCAAAAAGAGATTACTACAATGTTATTTTAATTCATAATTTCAAAACATACCAAACATTGTAGAAATCATGCTAGGTTATCTAGTGCATTTCATAAATAAAGAGTAGTATAGAATTAGCATTAGGATCCAATACTCATGAGAAGAAGTGTTATGGAAGATAATGATGTGCACATAAGTGTATTTTGAATAGAGTAAACAAATGTTTTAATCAAAAATACAAGAAATATGTAAAGTAAAGAGCACAATAAAACACAAATAATATTACTTCCATACACTTCAATGCACAAAAAAATGTACAACTACCAAGGTGCTTTGCACACACAATGCTCATTAAGACTTATCAGGGTGCAAAGTAGTGCTTGGGGGATCACATATTTTATTTGTAATGTTGAGACTAGTGATCCAGTGTACTTAAGAATAAGTGGTTTTTTATTTTGAAAGAAAGTTATGATTTGCACAAGATACTTTACTATTATTTCCAAGGTGCTCAACCTCACAATGCTTATTAAGATTTATCAGGAGGTTCAAGTAGTGCTTGGTGGAGTTATCTTTGTCACTTTATTTTATGATTTTTTGTTTTGTACAAAGTTCTCCAAATACACTTGTTTTGCAAACCAATATAATTTATAAAAACATAACCATTTTTCTTAACTTTTAAAGTGCAAACAAAGGTTGTGTAGGTAAGATACTTGTGCAATTTTAATTCATTGTACTATTACAAAACATACACAAGCATTCTTAGATTAAACACATATGTAGACAATGGCAAAATAAGTGAGTGAATATAGATCATTATCAAACATAAAACATTTACTCATACTTAGAGGCATGGTAAGCTTAGTTCTACACAACTTTTAAAAGATAATTGATGCACATATTAATAGATTTATCAAAGCATGATGAAGACAATGTTCAAAGTAGTTTGAAAATATGAATCACAACATTGTAGAAAGAGAAACTTCAAGTTCTTTTGTCTTAAATAAAGAGTGCTCACACTCTTGACATGAGACCTTTCTCTTTTCATGGGAAATCAAAATTTTTGTGAGATTATGATTTTCTTTAATAATAGATTCATTTTCACGATTTAATATAATATTATCTTTTATACTTTGATCATAGGATTTGCAAGTTAGAACAAATTCATCATGGAGTTCTTCGAAGGTAGGAGGAGTTACCTCAGTGTCGCTAAGAACATTGGTGTCGCCCTCGTTGCTTTTTGTCATTAAGCATAAGTTAGCTCCCTCATCGTCGCTTGAAGTTGTTGCGCTTGACTCCTCGGAAGACGTATACTTTTTCATCTTGTTCTTCTTTTTGTGCCTCTTTTCCTTCCCCTTCTCTAGAATTTTTGGACATTCACTTCGAACGTGTCTGATCTTCCTGCAGTTGAAGCACTCTGGAGGAGGTTTCTCCATATCAACAACGCTTGCCTTGTTATTCCATGACCCTTGCTTGTTGGACCCTTTGGTGAGGTATTTGTGAAAAGTTTTTCTTCTTTCGGGATCCCGCATGAATCTTTTGAAGTTCTTCACCAAGAGACCTTCTTCATTTTTGTCTTCTTCATCATCGGCCTCAGTTTTTAATGCTTTTGTTTTCGGATCCATATTGTATTCTTCATGTTGAATCTGAAGTTCTACCTCATGGGTTTTGAGATTCCCAATAAGGTTCTCGATCTGGAGCGTTCTTAGGTTATGTGACTCCGAGATGGCCATCACCTTTGGATTGAACCTTGGAGGTAGAGAGCGAAGAATTTTTCTCACCAAGTCCCCGTCTGAGTAGATCTTTCCAAGTTCCTTTGAAGCATTGACGATCTTGGTGAAGCGAGTGTACATCGAGTTGATGTCCTCTTCGGTATCCATCCTGAATTTTTCATATTCAGATTCCAGTTGGAATAGCTTTGCATCTTTCACCTGCGATGTACCTTCATGAGTAACTTCCAATTGATTCCAAATGTCATAAGCAGTTATGCATGCATAAATTCTATTAAACTCAGTCCTATTTAAGGCGCAATATAAAGCGTTCATTGCTTTAGCATTATTTTTACACCTTAGTTTATCGTTATCATCCCATTTATCTTTAGGTTTTAGTAATGTCGCTTCTCCCACTACAGTTGTAGGAGGAGAGTACCAAAATTCTACCATGTTCCATACTTCTACATCCATGGTCATAAGAAAACACATCATTCGATTTTTCCAGTAGTTAAAATATGACCCAGTAAAGAGAGGTGGTCGACTAACCCCTTGACCCTCAGGAAAAGCGAGATCATGAGACGCCATTATTCCCGGTTGTTAAGCTGATTTGGAATAACCTAGCTCTGATACCACTTGTTGGATCGGTAGGCGCCCTCAGAGGTGGGGGTGAATAAGGGTTTTAAACAACTTATATTATATTTTGTAATACTTGAAAAAGCTTTCATTATTAAACTAGAGAAGATCAAGACAAATCAAGTGAAGTAAAAGTAAAGACATGATTTTATTAACTTGAGAAGCATGATTACAAAACTTGATCTCTTATCGAAGCTAGAAATCAAAGCGAATAGAAAGACTCTTTTTGTTTTCTATATCGACTCGTATCCCCACGAACCGGTTGGCTTTAGCCGATCCTTCCCCGGATACGGCCTCAAGCCGCTCTAGCCAACCCTTCCCCGGATATGGCCTCGAGCACCCCCTAGACCTACACCCGAGACCTAGTCGCCAACACGAGGCGAATTTTAACCCTAAGTCCTACCCAGACCTAGTCGCCAACATGAGGTGAATTTACTACACGATTACAAGATAAGATGTGAAATAAAAAGACAATAATATAAAAACTCCCTCTATGTGGATCTCTTGGAGAAGTAGACGAAGACGCAGAGTATGATCGTAGTTGATGCGGTCTTTCGTCACGATGATGACGCGTGTTGAAATCTTCTCCACGGATCTCCTTTAGTCTTTATGGATTTGTGGGAGTATATCTCTGAACCTTCCTCTCTATGCTGTGGCATGAAGCTCTGGAATTTTGGATCTCTAGAGGATTAATCAAGAAGGAGCCAAGAGGTCCTTTTTATAGACTTAGTGCTAGCGCCTGCGCTAGTGCTACCGCCGGCGCTATCCCATTTTAGGACATATTCTGCGCGGCAGAATCTTTATTCCAATGAAACAATTCTCTCTTGCCTTCTGTGCTCCTCGCTACCGCCTGCGCTATCGGATACCGCCAGGCGCTATCTCCTTCTATATGTGCTCCCAGAATTTATGCTTGAGCAAACATTTCGCCGATCAAAATTTCGTCAAATGCAGCGAACATTTCGTCGAGCAAATTTTCGTCGAACTCAGTGATGAGAATTTCGTCGAGCGTCGCTTATAGTTCGTCGAACGAAATCTAGAACATTCATCGAGTTTAATTTCATCGACCGGAGTTCGTCGAGTGGGCTTCAACATTCGTCGACCTCAATTTCGTTGACCGGAGTTCGTCGAGCGGGCTTCAACATTCGTCGAACGGAAATTCGTCGAACGCAAGATCGTCAAACGCAAGATCAATTTCATCGAACCCAGTATCCATTCTCAGCTGTTCCTTAGCGCTAGCGCCAGGCGCTAGGTCCTATCGCCGGCGCTAGTGGGAGTTTTGGATTTGATGGCTCAAACTTGGGGGCAACCTTCTTATGTAATCCTTGAGTCACGTGGACTTTGTTATCCTGCACACTTAAACACACAAGATCAAATACATAGGTTTTGTTATTCTCAAACCTAGGAGATGCGAAAGACCATGTTCCAACAGAATGATTTAAACTTCCCAATTTCTTCTTTGGCTAGCAGCAGATACTTTCTCAACATCGGTTCCTTGGTCTCATAGTTTACCAATACTTGTGAGGCCATTATGTGGGAATCTGTTTTTATGTGCACATGCTCTATCCTCAATTCTTTTGCAAGTCTTAGACCATCCAAGAGTGCTTCATACTATGCCAGATTGTTTGTGACTGGAAAAAAGAACTTGATAGCTTGCTCCAATTTGATGCCGTTCAGGATGACTAAGATGACTCCAACTCCCACGAAGTTATTACCCGAGGCCCCATCTACGTAGATAATCCATGCCAGAGGAGACCCTTTCATCTGCTCAGGATTAGTCTCTGTCAAATCAACCAGGAAATCTACCAAATCTTATGCCTTGATTGCTGTCCTGGGATATAGGATATTTCGAATTCACTCAGCTCTATGGCCCATTTGGCTAATCTTCCTGAATGGTCTGGATTTTCCAATATGTTCCTTAGAGGATGATCCGAGACCACTTGAATTAGATGGGATTGAAAATAAGGACGGAGCCTGCGAGATGACATAACCAAAGCCAGAGCTAGCTTTTCTAGAATTGAATATCTGGTTTTGGCATCCTTGAGGATGTGGTTGACATAATAAATTGGGAATTGCTTCTTCTTCTCCTCCCGGATAAGGACGGAGCTTACGGCATCTAGTCCAACCCCCAAATTTAAGAATAATATTTCCCCTTCGCGAGGGATTTGGAGCAGAGGGGTTGATGTTAGCTGTATTTTCAATTGTTTGAAAGAGTTGTTGCATTCTCCACTCCATACAAATTTAGACCCTCCTCGGAGTGTTTTAAAGAATGGAGCGCTTTTATCTACCGACTTAGAGATGAATTGGCTCAGGCCTGCTAGCCTTCCTCCCAACTGCTGAACCTCTTTTAAATTACGAGGAGGAGCCATATCAAGAATAGCCTTCACCTTATCAGGATTCGGTGCAAGGCCATCTGGAGTGAGATGATGCCCAAGAAACTTCCCTTTGTTGGCTCCAAACACGCATTTCATTGGGTTTAATTTTAATTTAAACCTCTATAGAGTAGCGAACGTCTCTACGAGGGCTTCCAGATGCACCGAAAAGGTTTTACTTTTTAGGAGGAGATCATCAACATAGACTTCGAGATTCCTCACCTTTTTTGTTTAAAAACTGTGGAACGTTCACCTAGAGGGGGGGGGGGGGGGGGGGGGTGGGGGGGTGTTATGTGATCTTGGTTCTTTTTGATATATTAGTGTGAGTTATGAGTATTTAAGCACAACAGTAAAATATCACACACAAAAAGCACAGTAGACGACACAAGATCTATAGAGGTTCATCAAGATAGGGTGTCTTGAGTAGTCCTCTTTCCCTCTACGCCTACCTAGCAGTGTGCTAGCCTCAGCAAAACTCCGGCAAAAAGCTTCAGGCCCTCAAGCCTTACAACACGGACCCGCAAGTCCCAACAGCCTAGGACCGCAAGCCCCTACTGCCCCCGAGCCCGCAAGCTCAACACTCAGGCCCTCAAGCCCTACAACAAGGACCCGCAAGTCCCAACAGCCTAGGCCCGCAAGCCCCTACTGCCCCCGAGCCTGCAAGCTCGACAAATCGCACCCGCAAGTGCACTGCCCTAGCCCTCAAGCCTCACAACTCTCCAGCCCGCAAGCTAGACGGTGTCGGACCCGCAAGTCCACTGCCCTGGCCCTCAAGCCTCACAGCTCTCCAACCCTCAAGCTAGACAAATAGGCCCACAAGCCTTTACAAGAGATTACAGTAGTACAACCGTTTCTTCTGCCGGATGAAGATTGGCAACTTTAGCCTGATGAGGATTGGCTTCTTACGATTGAAGAAGATTTTTTGATTCAGATCTTTGACAGCGCAGTTCTTCTTCAATATCTTCTTAGCCTGATGAAGATTGGCAACTTAACAGTCGATGAAGATGACTGCTTCTTCTTTTTCTATCTATCTTGCGCCACTTGTACTGTTCGATTCGCTATGTGCGCAAGTTCTTTCTTGTTGATTCTCTTTTAGGGCGACCTCCAATCTCTTTTACAAGACTGTAAGGCTCCCAACGCTTGTCTTGAAAAAGTTCCTTAAGTGTCAGACGCTTCATACCTTAAGAGTACGCGCAGATTGCTGACAACATTAATTGCTGATAGACATTTAGGTGGCGTCATTAAGTGCTGTCAGGCAATCAGACGGCGGCATTAAATGCTGACAGCGCGTCTGCAACGTTTGAATTCTGTCTCGACGATATTTCCACCTTCAAGCCGATACAGACAGCATCTCGTCGATAGGATCAACGTCTCGACGAAATGACCTTGTCGATGCCTTTAACTTAGGTAGACTGCAAATTCTTCTTGCTTCTGCCACTTATGCAGGTATCTCGGTGCACAAGATATCCTGGCGTTTCTGCATATAGGACGATATGCTTTCTCCGACTGTGTCGTTGAGATCTTCTTTCTGTCGTCATAATCATGTTGTTCTCTCGACGACATGAGTGATGTTATGTCGACGCTTCAGTAGCTGTTGGTCTTCAACTTGTCTTTCTTCAGTCGACATCCCTTCTTTACGACGATGTCTGTTCTTCTCGACGATATCCCTTTGTCGACGAACTCTTCGAAACTGATCTTCTCTTTTGTCTTTTCGACGACAAGGCTTCTTTATCTTCTCGGTGACAAGGTCACTTTGGTGAGGTCGACGATACAGTATCTTCTCGATGACATTTCTTCCTTTGTCTTCATTCTTCTCTCCGCTCGACTATCTTCATTCTGTGTTCGACGAACTGGCCAAGTCGCAGCGTTCGACGAACATGCCAAGTCTCAGCGGTTGATGAACACGCTAAGTCTCAGCAGTCGACGATCTTCCTTCTGAGTTTGACGATCTTCCTTTTTCATTCGATGAACACGCCAATTCTCAGCGGTCGTCATCCATCATTCTTTGGTACGTAGCACCCACATTTTTAAGGCCTAAAGGCATTACGAGGTAACAATAACACCCATCGTTCGTAATGAAAGATGTATGTGGGATGTCGGGCTTATGCATTTTAATTTGGTGGTACCCAGAGAATACATCTAAAAAACTCATGAAATTATACCCAACTGCGGAATCTACTAAAACATCTATCCGAGGCAAAGAGTATCAATCTTTGGGGCACGCTTTATTAATCTTTGTGAAATCCACACACATACGCCATTTCCCCCCTGACTTTTTTACCATTACAACATTAGACATCCAAGCGGGGTATTGAATTTCAAAAATAAAATTCGCTTTAAGAAGTTTGGCAAATTCTTCATTAATTGGTACCTCTAGCTTGGTTGCCACCTCCATTTTCTTTTGCTAGATTGGCTTGAAGTCAGGGGGGACGTTGAGATGATGTCAAGCAACGTCCGGATCCACTCCGGGAATATGTTCCACCGACCAGGCAAAGACATCCAAGTTCTTCAAGAGACAGGAGATCAGTTGAATTTTATCTTCCTCGATCAACTATGCCTTGATGATGAGTTTCTTCTCCTCCCATTCAGCAATGAGGACTTCTTGGGTTACCTGGGAAGGTTCCAGGTCAGCCCCTTCTCAGTCTTAATTCTCCTCAGCCAGTTTCGGAAGCTTGGACACTTCGAAGATGTCAACTGGAAACTTGGGAAGTGGAGTACCGGTAATCATGTTGACTATTTTTACATAGCACTCCCGAGCCACCTTCGGACCACTACGGATTCTATATTGCCTTCCTTCAACTACAAAGTTGAGATCTAGATGGAAAGTAGACACCACCGCTCTATAAGCATTTAGAATAGGCCTTCTGAAGATGGCACAATAACTGCTTGGGGAATCCACTACCACAAAGTTGGCCAACTTTGTTATTCCTCCCAAAGATACCAGAAGTTTTATGTATCCTTCCACTTACTTCTTTTCTCCCGAGAAGCCGTAGAGGGGCCCTTCAGTGGAAAGCAGAGGCTTTCCAGTCTTTAGGACTTCGAAGGTTGGGCGGAAGAGGAGATTTACTGAACTACCGATGTCAATCAAGATCTTATGCACAATGTAATTTTCGATGATAGCTTTGATTACCATGGCATCATCGAACGGATTCGTATTCGGAGGAAGGTCCTCTTGGACGAAAGTAATGACTGACCTTTCAGGAGCAGAAGTGGAAGAGGCCGCCACTTCCTGCTTGAAGACCCTTGCAACACTTAATTTTCTAGAGGATTCAGGTCTGGTTCCTCCATGAATGCAATAGATGTTGTCGAGGGGTCCCTCATCATTCACCTCAATACATTCAGTGGCAGGGTGGATGTCGCCGTAACAGCCAACATCTTCCACATCAGCGCATTCCAAGCTGACTTCCACTATTTCTTTCCCCTTTACGGTTGATGGTTCAGCAGACACCTCTTTCCTCACCAGTCCCCGGAGCTTTCCCTCTCCCAAGAGCTTCTCAATTAATAAGCGAACGGCTCGACAATTCTCAGTTAGATGCCCTCCTTCCTTATGATATTTGCAGAAGAGGTTCGGATTATGGTTTCGAACATCCGACCTCAGGGGAGCAGGTCTTTTGAAGTCAGGCCTCTTTTGAAGGATTTGGACGACTTCGTCCATGGTGACGAAGTGTTAAAAAAGTTGAGGTCCGGAGGTGAAGTAAAATGCGGAACACTTCACAAAACTTTCCACAAGTGTAGCACAAAAATGATAATGGGAAGACTTAAGAGTGTTATGGTATTAACTATCTCTTTACAATTTCGAGGTATACATGTCGAGACATGATTCATAAGAATCACAGAGGAGAGAAGCACAAAAAACAAAATTCAAGCTGTTGACGACCTGACAACTTGAGACCGCCAGACCGCGCAAACAAACAAGCTAGACGGGTAGCCCCTGAGACCGCGCGAACAGAGAACAAGCCGCACCTGTCAGACCCCAACCATAGACCGCCTGATCTGCTGCTTTATTCCTCTGCTAAAAACAACCAGTTCACACTTCTTGATCGCCCAGACCGCACGGTCTTAAGATCACAGAAGAACCCGAGAACACTGAACAAAGAACTGCTTCCTGCTACAGACAACAACTCAAGATCACATGGCCACTTAAGACTGCCTGATCAACTGAGTTCGCTGCACAGTCCAAGAACACCTAAACACAATCCGCCCAGACTGGCTTATTCAAAGATGGAAGAAAGGAGAAAATCTGACTGTGAGATGCTAGCCGCTAACCTGCGAACAAACAAATTGGTCAGACAAAATCTCAGACCGCGCGACCTCAAAGTGAGACCGGCACAATCAAGCCAACTTAGGTTCATACAGTTCTCGTTATTAATGATGGTCCCTGCACCCCTATTTATAGGCGAGTAGATGAATGTCGTCACCGCACAACCAGGATACAATAACTACCCATCAGATCGCGAGCGGTCTCACAAGACAGACCGCCCGAGCTCAGCAAAGCTAAACAGCTCCCTTATTAACCAAACGATTATACACAAACCGCCCGGTTACCGTGGTCACCGAAAACAGACCGCCCAATCTTATTGCATAAGCAAAGAACTTCTTAAGCAACCCAGACCGACAAGAGCAACATGTCAGACCGTCCGGTCACTGTAAGAAGGCAGACCTACTTGAACATCTGGCTGACGAACAAGTCGCCAGAACAACCTGCGCGAGCTGCTTGGATAAATAAGCGATCTCCTAGATCAGACTGCCCAGATAGAATCGGCCAGAGCACCAGCGCAGACCGCGCGGTCTCTGCGGTCTCCAAGCTATTGACCGCCCAACACTAATCCACTTCCTTTTCAAAAATTTAACATTAAGGGGGGTGAATGATTCTTACGAATCATCATATTGACTAGACTAAGCAACTGGATGTTGTGGCGCAGTGTAATGTGGCAGATACACTGGCATTATTTGCAGAACTGCCATAGGTGGAGCGGATGCGGCGACCAACGGCGGTTTCTGCTCTTGAAACCGTAGATGGCCGAAAACGGGCTACTTGTGCCTGAAATTTCTTCCCCTCTGAGCTCGGGGTTCAAAATAAGGTCGAGGTGTATGATGATACTGTTGCTGATGGGCAGAAGAAGAGATGGATGGATCCTTGTCATTCAGCAGCTTTTCAACATAACCGGGTTACTTTTCTCACCCCTAATAAACATGTTTGCGAGGCTGATCATCTCTTGATAAGTCCTCGGTTCTCTGATATTAGCTTCAAATTGTAATGGCCCCTCTCTCAGGCCGTGAATCAGAGCAACACTATACAATTCTGGATCGACGTTCTGGATCTCCATGATCTCCTTTTGGAAACGATCGACAAAACAAGCCCACGTCTCGTCTTCGCGCTGCTTTATGTCAAATAGGGCCGCATGGCCACTTTTCCTCTTCTTAGAAGTAGAGAATCTAAGCAAAAACTCTCTATGCAATTCTGTGAAATAACTGATGGACTGGGGGTGCAGTCCATAGAACCACTCCCTCGCTTGTCATCGAAGGATGTTACGAGGAGTTTGCACCGAGTAGCATCGGTGAGGGTTCTTAGAGCAACAACCGATTCGAAGGCCTGAAGGTGAATGGCTGGATTAGATTCTCCATTATACGCTGGCAAGCGTGGTTCTCTGAAATTATTTGGAGCCGACTCTCCTCGAACTTCATCCACGAATGGAGAAGTCTCTTCAATATCCTCATAAAGAGAAGGTCTAGAGTAACAGGCCACCAGAGCTGCGGCTACTCGTAGAGAAGCCGCTTGGTAAGGAAGGCGGGTTGCGGATTCATGAGGATAGGATGCTGGATATGAGAGGCGAGCCGCATGAGAAGTTGCCCCTTGAAAGTCAAGAACCCGTGCCAGCATGTTTTGGGCGGCTTCTTGATAGAAGCCTTGCCGAACTGTAAAGCCTTCCTGAGGCGGTTGAAGGTTGGCGACCTGAGGTAATGGATATGGAGGAGGAGGAGGAACCAGAGTTACTGATTGGCTGGCCGTGGTTTGCTGAGGAATTAGCCGTTCGGTTAGTACAACTAGGGCCTGACTATTTGCTTCCAACAGCTAGTAGGTCAACTTCTAATCCCACTCGGCTTCCCGCTTAGACTGCTCTAACGCATCCCACAAGGAGTCATCACTATGGTCAGAGCGGTCTCTCTGGACGAACTGGCGGTCTGTTATCCTGTGAAGGATTTCACCAACAACTTGCAAATTTGAGGTCGCGTGTTTATGTTGATGTCGAATTTGCACCTCCACGATCGACGCTAGAGAAACGAAGGAAAAGAGGAGGCCACGAGTTATCGGTTACTATTGACAGAGAGAAGTTAGACTTCTAGCAGCGGTCAAGACCGGACTTCGCCCGTCACGATGAATGCCACTCTTGCTACGTGCTTTCCTTTTATTTAAGAAGTGTTTTATATCGGGTTACAAGGCGAAGCAGGAAAGAAGCTAGCCGAGGAGCAAACCGTAAGACAGTGAACACGAGACCGCAACTCTAACAAGAGAGCTCCTGGATTCGAGTGTGCGTGTATTGGGAATGTCACCCCCTATTTATAGGCTCGGGGGCCTGCCCAAATGGGCAGGGATAAAATAACTGCCTGCCCGGATACATGAGAATCGGGCAGGGGGTGACGGGATACATAAGGGAAAGAAGAATGAAGCCGCACGGCCTGGCGGCTTGAGCTCCGATCTATATTATGCCGGAGTTGAGATGAGATGCGGGTAGAGTAGAGAAGCAGCTCAGGCGGTCTACAATCCGAGACCGTATTTTGCCTTCTGGACTTGAGCCCTGAATGTAACCCTCTTTGATGGCGGCCTGTCAGTTGGCAGACTGTGTGTGTTGGTTTTGATGGACTGAGGGACTTGTGCCATTGATTCCAAATGTGGTGTTTTAGGCGGTTAGCATAGCTGACTACCCGGTCTGATAGGTCCATTATGATGATATCGGTCTTCTTGGTAAACATAGTTGGTTTAGAAATAATTTTTAAATCTCTATTCACCCCCTCTAGAGAATTCTCAGAGGCACACTGTGCACTTTCAATTGGTATCAGAGGGAGGTTCGATCATTAAAAGGCTAACACTTTGATCAAAAAGACCTCATACACTTATTTCTTTATAATAAATTTATTTTATTAAGAAAATGAGTTCTAAAGATTATGCCTCAAGAAGACCTCAAATGTGTAACCTAAATAAGTTTACACTCTGGAAGGCCAGAATAAAGTTATAGATGAACTCTATTGATGAGGACATTTTTGATGTTATCATCACAGGTCCTCCAGCCCCATACAAGAAGGATGCCAGTGGAGCTTCTTCAAAGGATCCAGTACCCAGGTCTGAGTGGATAGAGACTAAAAAGAAGCAAAAGGCATGTGATGCCAAAGCTATGAACATTCTGGTATCCACCATGTCAGATGACATCTTCCTAAAGGTAGCTGACTGCCAATCAGCCAAATAGATCTGGGAATCTCTTTCCAGACTGGTAGAAGGAAGTTCTGATGAAAGAAAGGACATGAAGTCCATTCTCATATCCCAATATGAGAACTTTCAAAAGAAAGACGATGAATCTGTTGCTGAGATGTATGATAGACTCAGCATCATAATAAATGAGCTGAGGAGTCTGGATAAGGAGATATCCTTGACGGAAATAAATGATAAGATCCTCATGTGCTTCCCTAGATCATGGGATTCAAGGATCTGGGCAATCAGAGAGTCCAGATGCCATAGAGAAATCTCTACTGAGGCTTTGCTAGGAAAGCTTAAGTCATATGAGATGCTTCTTAAGAATAGGGCTGAATCAGGGGAAAAGGAGACACCTCCAGCTCCTATCCAAAGGATCCTTGCTCTAAAAGCTACTAAAGGAGAGCCCTCCACTCCTGAAGATGAAATGTTCAGTCTCATAACAAGGAGATTCAGAAAATGGGTCAAGAAAGAAGACTCAAGGAGAAGAGAGAGGAGCTCAAAGCCCAGATATGATAAGACTCCAAAGAAGGAGGTGATATGCTACTCCCGCAACAAGCCAAGGCACATAGCTCCTGAGTGCCCACAAGAACAAAAGGACAGGAGCAGCAACAAGGATGAAAAGTGATAGCTTATAGGTAGTAGTCTAGATCAAGAGGGGTGGTGGGGAATAGGTCACTTTCTTTTCTTGCTTCTTTTGCCCAGCTGTTTTTAGCGAGTATAAGGATTATAAGCAAACAACCAAAAAACACACAAGCATATATAGAGGTTCCTCAAGACAGGGTGTCATGAGTAGTCCTCTTCCCCCTCCACCCCTCTAACAATGAGTTAGACAGGGCCAACACCTCCAACTCTGCTTCAAGAGCATACAACTCAGATTCCTCAAAATCTCTCAGGTTTTCTCCAAACCTTACCTCAGGCTCAACAACCCTACAAACTCAGAGTTCTCCAACTCCTACAACTCAGAAATCTCCTGATTTCCTACCTCAGACCTATCAAGAAGTCCTACCTTAGATCTTCATAAAGATCTTACACTCAAGCTGGGAGTACAGCTCTACACTCAGGCTAATCAGCCCTACAGCTCAGGCACCAGGGCCTTACAGAAAAATATAGTGTGAATGATACAACAGAAGACTATATAAACTTAACCTTCAGATCTTGTCTTCTGTTGTGCTAAAATAGGACTATAATGCAGCAGCTACAGGTCTTGTTTCTCCTTGATCTTCTCCTTCAGCAAAGTGGAAGATATACTTGTTCTTCTTGATTGATTCAGAAAGAACAAACTTATCTCCCAGTAGAGTTGAGCTTTTAGCTTGAGAGAATGCCCTTTCAGGAGGCTTGATGAAGATCGGCCTTGCAATAGACAATACTGCTCTTCCAATGGAACAATGCTCTTATTTTTGACCTAACATCTTCTTTTATACTTCCTCCTTACTTTCAATGGCTATAAGAACCCCTGACACAGCATGGACACCTAACAAAAGTGTATCTTGCTTTTCTGCAACTTGTGCCAAAAATAGATCGCGCCACTTCTTTATTCATATTTGAATCTGTCTCAGCGGTTGGGCTGAGACAGCCTTCAGACTCAGCGACAACAACTGTATCTGCCTCAGCGGTTCAGCTGAGAAAGACAAACATCTCAGCGACTTTCCTCTATTTGCAGCTCAGTAGATCCTGAATCCTTCTCATCGACACCTGGGCTTGTCTCAGCAGTTCAGCTAAGACTGATAGGTCATCTCAACGGTTTTGACATTTAGACCTCTGAACATATTCCACTTCTTGGAATAACCTAACCCTGCTTTAGTATGATACAAAATAGAGTTTATCAAATATAATATATACTTAGCATTGAGTGTGATGCCTCTTCAAATTTAGGGAACATTGAGGGCAATATTCCCAACAATCTCCCCCTATTTGAAGAAGGCAGAACATCCCCAATGCTAAGGTACATAACAAGAGAAAACTTATCATGTAATGAGATATATAGCATTCATGATACCACATCAAATAAAAGTTGACATAACTAAGGCATTATAGATCATGTCAATACAGATTACATTTTTGACAATCATAATAACAACATGGTTTATCAAAATAGTAACATTGTTAATTCATCTTGTTCAGATATCATAGAATCTTTATAGTAATGATACTGACTAATACTAGACTTTGACTAAGATTAGCCTTAACATAAACCAATAGATATAGTCAAAATTTCATTTTCATTTCTGTCAAAATGTTGATACATTGTTTAAATTACATTTTGATTTTCTACAAAAAGTTAAATACATAGATTTAAGTTTATCTCTTCTTAGACGATGATGAGCATTCAGCATTATCAGCAATAATTTCTTTCCCTTATATGAGGCCTCCTGGGTTTTCAGCAGCAGTTGTAACAGTGTCCTTTTCAGTCTTTGCTGCTATAATTTCAGCCAGCTTCTTCTTGTTCTCTTGTCTTTTGAAGTATAGGAATGACTTTGGAATGTACCTAGAAGGCATCCTCCTTGGGTTGTCCTTCCTCACCAGATTTTCTTTGAATATCTTTTCCCTTTTGTGTTTCTTTCCAAGTGCCTTATCCATTATTCACATGGATAAACTCTATCAATGTCTTTACAGACCTGTCCATGGCTTAGCAATGCATTTAGGATTATGCTTTTGGAGTCCTCACTCCAATATTCAAGATCTTGGTCTTTGCTTTGTTCATCCCTTTGCCTAGCCATGAAATCTTCAGCTAGCATCATTTGTTCTCTCTCTCTATTCTTTGCCAATCTGACATTCTGAGCAAGTTGCTCTTGTTTAGAGAAGTCCCAATCTTCTGCCCTCTGCCTGTCCAGGAGGGGAAGGTTTAAGGCTAGCCTTGTTCCTTGCAGAACTTTGAGGGCTAGCTCAGAGTTCGTAATAGCATTGGTATTCTCCCCCTTTCTAGCTTCTTCAAATATTCTTTGATTATTGTCTTGTTTAGCTGTTGTGATTGTGCCAGAGAGGGCTTGGAAGACATTTTCAATGTCAACTTTTAGCTCATCCTTCAGCTTTACTGCCTCAGCATCCATTTGGGTAGTAGTTGACCATACATATTCCTCAATATGTTTTGATGTATTCTGAAGCACCCCATCTGCTTTGCTGACATAGTCTTTAACATATCTCATATCAGATTCTGTCATTTTAGTGACATTGTTGATGGATCTGAATATTTCAGATTGAGAATTTATAGTCTTTTCAGCCATGATAAACCACTTGGTCATTTGTTGATTCAGATAGACAGTTTCATCTTTGATGGGTTTTAGTGTAGCCATAACTTCAAACTTTACATTGGAGATGGACTGATCTACATACTCCTTCACTGTAGAGGCTGACCTATTAGCATAATCTTTTATGGATGACAGATGAGTATCCAACATTATTTGAATAGCACTAATGATATTCTCATTTGACTGTGAGAGGATGGAGGATGAAGCTTGCTGATCACTCACTACAGGTTTTATGGGCTTCTGAGGGAGACTTGGAGGAGGGATAAATTCTACATGTGGACTAATGACTGGAGTATTTGGCCTTTTGTCTTGATCATCCATGGCTATGTCATCAATATGGTCAGTAGGGACTCCATCATTGTCTTCATCATCTCCAACATTAATAAAATCATAATCAATATCATTATCATCAGATGTTCCTTGCTCCTCCCCCTCAGATGGGGCATTAGCTTGTCCGTGAGCTGGTGAATTCTAGAGAGCTGGTAGATTATCACGATTAAGTTTGATTCTTCTATGAAGATTTAAGAGGATAGTGTTAATCTTACTTTACATATCCTTAGGAGAATGCACTTTGTCCTCAGCAATCTTTTCAGAGACTTTATCAGCATTATTAGCAACATCCAATGCTTGTTGGCTCTTGTTGTTTCTCCCCCTTAGATAGGGCATCCAACTGGCCTTGAGGATCTAAAGTTTAGATTATTGTGGAATCAATAGATATTAACTAATTTACTTGATCAAGATTAGATACTATTATCAGTAATTTGAGTTTGAAGAATTAGTTACCCATGGTGGTTATTTTCTCCAAGTCATTGATGTTGGGAGTATAAGCAAGCATATCTTGTGCATCTGCAACACCTTTATAAGATGTAGCATCCTCATTCTCATCAGAATGTTCTTACTCAGAACTTGAGATAATCATTCTGGACTTCTTGGGTTCTTTTGACATTTTCTTTTTCTTGTCCTTTGCCACTGAGGGCTGGCTCATGGGGAGCACCTTGGTGAACCTATCCAATGTTTTTATATCCATCCTTTTGAGGTATTGGAGATTTGACACTTTTGAGCTTTCTAACTTCTCTGGATGGGTGTTCAGAAGGTATAGGGACAGACTTCTTCCCATGTTAGGGGCTTGCAGACACTCTTTCAGTCTTTGCAAGATCACATTTCCCCAAGATGTCTTCTTCTTTAAGATAATCCTTGTCATCAGTTCAAACATGAACTGGGAGATGGTGTCATGGGAGCCTGGTTTACAAAGAATGGCCTTCCTAACTATGTGAGAGAGGAGCTTGCCTCTCTGATTGAAGAATTTTCTCTTTAGTGAGACTTTTTGGGCATCATCATAGTTACACCATGCTAGAGCTTTCTTCTTATCCTTATCTGAGATATCTTCTTCCTCATCAAGACCGCATGCAGTTAAATGCAGGCCTTTTTCTATTCGTTTGGAGTATACTTTGATCTTTTCATCTCCAACTATTGACTTCAAGGTGAACTTTGATGGGGAGATCCTCACATTACTAAACCATTCCAGAACTTCAGTTCTGAGAATGATACTGGGCTGAGACAGAAGGTATTCTAGACCTTGAGTTTCTAGAAGTTGAATCACCTCCTTTATTTCTTCTGGAGCATGAGCAAATACATTTCTTACTACCTCATACCCTTCCAAAAGATCCTTAGAACTCTTTGCCACCATTATTTCTGAGAAAACAAGACGCTGAGATGGAAGGGAAGATGATTCGTCTCGGCGGCTGGGGAGTAAGGGTTGTGTAATTATATTTAATCACATTGGTCTATTGATATAGGTTTCGGTTATGTTTTGATTAGCCATAATGATTAAAGTTGACTGGGCTTATTAGTTTAAGTAATTTTAGATCATTTAAGGTTAAATTTTGACGAATAGCAATTTAGGCAACCCGTCTCAACGGAACCGCTGAGGCGGAGATCTAAATTGCTGGGACAGAGAACTGTCAACCGCTGGGACATGTTAGCTGTCTCAGCGTTTCAGCTGGAATTTTCCCAGCTGTTTCAGCGGCTCAGCTAAAACAAGTCTTCTATTTTAACTGATCTTACAGACTAATAATTAGCTATTTTGATTGGATTGGTTGATGTCCTAATCATATAACTAAGTGTGTTGGTGTGACAACATATTGTACTAAAGCATAACATTCAACCTATCATAGAGGACTGATAACAAGACAATTTAATGATTATTCAATATTTAACATGCCAAGATCAATCCTGAAAGCAATAAATTTGGCCTCATCCAATGGCTTTGTAAAGATATCAACAACTTGATTGTCAGTGGGGACAAATTCAAGGCAGATATCTTTATGTTCAACATGTTCTCTAGTAAAATGATATCTTATCTCTATGTGCTTAGTCCTGCTATGAGAGACATGATTCTTAACAATAGAGATAACACTATATGAGTCACAATATAAGGGAGATTGACTTACCTTGAGGTTGTAATCCTCCATAAGAGTTGTGCACATCAGCTACTTGCAGCTATATATTCTGACTTAGCAGTGGAAATAACCACACTGGTTTGCTTCTTCCTGTTCCATGATGTCAACCTCCTTCCTAGGAATTGATAAGTTCCACTTGTACTTTTCCTGTCTTCTTTGCATCCTGCAAAATCTGCATCTGAAAAACCAGTCAATTCAAAATCATTGTTCATAGGGTACCAAAGGCCAAGATGTTGAATGCCTTTAAGGTATCTCAAAATCCTCTTTGCAGCTGAGTAATAAGATTCCTTAGGGCATGCTTGGTACCTAGCACAAACACATGCAACATACATAATGTCCGGTCTACTAGCAGTTAGATACAACAAGGATCAAATAATGCACCTGTACATGGATTCATCAAAGACCTTGCCCTTCTCATCCTTGTCCAGGGAAATGCTGGACCCCATGGGAGTTTTCAGGATGGAAGCTGATTCCATCCCAAACTTCTTGATAAGCTCACTAGTGTACTTAGTCTGGGAGATGAATATCCCCTCATCAGACTGTTTCACTTGGAGGCCTAAAAAGTACTCGAGCTCTCCCATACTGCTCATCTCAAACTCCCCCTGCATAAGGTTGGGAAACCTTTTGCAGAGGTTGTCATATGTATACCCAAAGTTTATGTCATCAACATAAATTTGGACTAGAAGACACTTGCCCTTTGTTTCCCTAAGAAACAATGTGCTATCTATCTTTCCCCTCAAGAACTTGTTCTTGATGAAAAAGCTAGACAAGGTCTCATACCAAGCCCTAGTGCTTGCTTTAGATCATATAGAGCTTTCCTAAGTAAATAAACATGAGAAGTAAAGGTAGGATGTACAAAACATGATGGTTGTTAAACATATACCACATCCTTCAAGTTACCATTGAGGAAGGCTGACTTGACATCCATCTGTTATACTTTGAACCCCTTGTGGACAGCATAGGCAAGAAATAGCCTAATTTCATCTAACCTTGCAACTGGGGCAAAGGTTTGATCAAAGTCTATACCCTCTTCTTGTCTATAGCCCTTGGCTACTAATCTTGCCTTGTTCTTGATGATGATTCCATTTTCATCCAAATTGTTTCTGTATATCCATTTGGTGCCAATAATGTTGTGTCCTTGAGGTTTTGGCACCAACTACCATACTATGCATCTCTTGAATTGAAGAATCTCTTCTTGCATAACTTGAATCCAGAAGGTATCTTGATTGGCCTCTTCAAACTTCTTGGGCTCCAACTGTGACAGGAAGCACAAGAATAGAGCTTCATTGTGAGCCCTACTTCTTGAGATCACACCTTGATTCTCAGCTCCAATTATCTATTCTCTTGGATGATCTCTCAAGTGTCTTGTAGCTGCAGGCATCCTGAAAACAAATTGCAAGTCTTCTTCTGGAACAACAGGATCTTCAACAGCCTGCACTTCTTCATCTTCAGGAATAACAACATCTATATAAGTTTTGCTGCTGCTGGGAATGTCTTGGATAGACAACTCTTCCAATTTCTGTTCATTTCCTATCAAAGCAGAAGAACTAGACCACCCCTTAAAAAGATGGCTGGTCTCATCAAACACTACATGCATAGACTCTTCTACATTATGAGTTTCTTGTTGTATACTCTATAAGCTCTACTATATTAGCTATAGCCTACAAGAACCCCTACATTGCATTTTTCTGCAAACTTTGTCAAATGAGATTTTCCATTGTTTAAAATTTAGTATTTGCAACCAAAGATTCTAAAGAATGATATTGTTGGTTGTTTTCCTTTCAGAATCTCATATGGGGTAATTCCAAGGACCTTATTGATGGAAGCTCTATTGAGAATATAATAAGCAGTATTGACTGCCTCAACCCAAAAATATTCTGGAAGTAAGGAGTCACTAAGCAATGTTCTCCCAACTTCTATCAAGGTCCTATTCCTACGCTCAGCCACACCATTTTGCTGTCGAGTCCTTGGGGAGGAGAACTCTTGGGTGATACCAAATTCTTGACAAAACCTTGTCATAGCTTCAGTTTGAAATTCTATGCCATGGTCAGTCCTAGTCCTGACCACAGTACATTGTAGATCATTCTGAATGGCCTTGACATGATTTATAAAGACCTTTAAGGTATCTGATTTCTTATTTAGGAAGAATACCCATGTATACTTTGAGTGATCATCAACAATCACCAAGGTTTACAACTTCCCACCTAGGCTCTGAATTGGCAAAGGACCAAATAAGTCCATGTGCAATAGATATAGACATCTTCCAGTGTCTTTGGACCCAATACTTTTGAAAGTGGCCCTAGTTTGCTCACCCATTTGTCAAGCATGACAGGGACCACTTTTAATACATTTTAGATTTGTACTATTCCTAACAAAGTTTTTAGAAAATAGTCTATACACTGTCTTGTAGTTAATGTGGGCAAGTCTCTTGTGCCATTGAACACAAAGGGACTCACTTTCATTAGGTACAAGACACACAGGAGATAGGGAATTATCAAATAAAATCTAAACAATATATATTCCCACTCCTAGTGCGTGAGAGAAGGGTCTCTAAGTCTTTTGACTTTTTGATCAAGCACTTGTTATTATGGAATTCAATGACATAGCCTAAGTCACATAGTTAACTTATGCTTACAAGGTTGTGTTGCAACCCTTCAACATAAGCTACCCTTGTGATTGAGACAATGCCATTGGAGATCATACCATATCCTTTGGCGACTCCATTTTTAGATCCACTAAATATGACTTTAGGTCCATTCTTCACAACTGTGTATTCCTGTAGAAGACTTCTGGTACCTGTCATGTGCCTTGAGCACCCACTGTCCAAGTACCATATTTGTTTAAAGCTGGTACTTGAACTATCCTGCTAGAAGGAATTTATTACCCTTAGGAGCCCAATTAATTTGGGTCCTAGGTTGTTTGTTAGCATAAAAAGATGATGTCACACCTGTTGCACCCTTTGTAGGAAGGCTCTTCTTTGCATTTGGCACATTGGGATTGTGCCAACAATCTATGACAAAGTGTCTCACCTTACCAAAATACCAACATTCATGAATGTTGTATCTCCTCTTCTGAACATTTCTTGAGCTGGAATGAGCATTAACATGCTTGTGTTCAGGAGGGGAGACAACAACATTCTTCTTGTTCCCTTCAGCAATGATCTAGCTGAAGGATAATCTGTGGACAGTCTTGGCAGCCTTTGTCTTAATGACATCAGCTTGCCTTGTCTTGGAAGCTAGGCAAGATTTTATGGCATCAGACACTCAGCTGCCAGGTATGTCTATAGGTTTGACAACAGTCATGTTCTTTGCTGGAATGAACTTGGAAGTGCTTGCTTCCTTACTCTTGAATGAGGGAGCTGAAATACCCAAAACAAATGGTCCAGGTTGGGTTATTTGAATTTCTTCATGGGGAGCCTTCATAGCACTCATCCCCATGCCCTTTCTTCTACTATGGGAGGCAGTGTTTTCCTTCCTATAGGAGCTCCCATTCTTCCAGTGATCATACATGCTGTCATGGTTATACCTGTTAGAAGGAAGTAACACCTTTTGAAAGGTGGTATAAGGCTTAGCCTTAGCTTTACTTTTTTCTCCACTCCCTTCTCCCACTTCCATTTTATTGAACCCTAGTCCTCTTCTATTTGTTTGAGAAGAAAATGTGTCATAAAATCAAAGCACTGATTTGGGCTTGTAGAATTGATCCACTAAGCTCTTTTCTTTGAGAAGCTTCTGCTCAAGGTCCTTGATGACCCTATTCTTTTGGGATATGGTGCTCAATTGAACAACTGTTATCCCCTTGAGTTGGCTTATTTCTCTACACATCTGAGCCAGTAGGATAGGTGACTTAGTGCTCTCTTTCTCAACCAACTTAAGGGAATCAATTTCTTGAGCTTGCCTCTTCGCCAACTTCTTGCTCTTTTTCAGAGTATCCAAGAGAGCACCATACCTGTCAATCAATTGATTGACATCCTCCTCAGATTCTGAGTCACTTCCACCAATAGATGAAGGTGCTTCAGATTTTGGGCATGTCTCATATTCAGAAGAAGAATTGCAGTGGATTGGTACCTGCCCATTGTCTGATTTATTTTGACTGTCCTTGATATAGAAAATTGGGATTTGTTTAGCGAAAGGGTTAACAATGTTTTCCAAACCTATATGTGATGAAGGCAAGTGTACCTTATCATCTATAGTATAAGATATTTAGAAATACCATGGTCGTATTCCACGGGGCACATTGATTACTTCTACTTCGAGGAAAATCACTATTATCTTATCTAATAGATTTTTGAGTTTGGTTTTACTTAGCTAAAGGAGAAAATTTGCAAACTAAACGAAGGGATTAAACGATGGTAAATGAGATTAGTGCTTAATCAAAAGTCACCTTGGAGTAAGAATAATCAAGCGAAAGGAAAAATAAATCTAATTCCGTTTAATTAAACTACTCGACCGTGGAGGTTCCTAAAGCTTGAACATGCCCCTCTCGAGGTCAATGCCCAACTAAGTTTAGGAAAAATCAACCTGACTCTCGTCCTATAATTGATTACCTAAAACTTGCTTTACGCTGTGAAACCCACTATTGGATTTGACTCCAATCCGATAGATTTATGTCATCCTCTCTCGAGGGGTGCGTGCAACTCTCTTTACCCTAGAGTGATCGATTCATACTTTGAGCCTCTCAGCTAACAAAGTATGAAAACTTAAGCGAAAACCATACATCAAAAATATGGTCTCACTAGTTAAAAATCAAGGGTAATTCAAGTGTTTACAAAAACGGGAAAAGAGATCTTAAAAAATCATAACTTGATTATCTCATCCTCGGATCATTTTGATCGAGCACTAATGAGAATTAGTTAATCATGGTGGAGGGGAAAGAGAAAGAAAAATAAAATTGCATAAAGGGAAAATTAACTAAGGTAGAAGGATACAAATAAAGAGAGCAAACTAAATTTTATTGATACCAAAAACGATTACAAGTTGTAGGAAAATTACAACACTAGCAAGGATAGTTTACAAGATCACTAAACTATTGCATTGAAAGAAAACTAGTACATTGCATGAAAGGAAAAGAGAGAGAGAGAGAACATGTAAGGTAAAACATGAAAGAAACATTAAAAAGCTCACTAACAGCTCTAGCAACACCTCCACCTCTCCAAATTTCTATACCCTGGACTCATGGAGAGATCTGGAATTTATAGGAAAAATTTCCAAGTTATACGCCCTCACGGGCATGACCAAGGGCATGTAAGCACTGTTCACATCAGATCCGACAACGCCGTGGGACTTGCGTGACGGCGCGGTGGAAAAGTGCATTACATGCCCGTGTAATGTTGGACACGGACGTATAATCTGGCGGCTTCATTAAATGTGGCCTGGGTCTTGCTTGCGGCGCGACGGTATGCAGGGATCACGCGGGAAATCACGGCCGTGACCTCTGTGTCACGGCCGTGTAATCTGGCGGCTTCATTAAATGCGGCGTGGGTCTTGCTTGCGGCGCGATGATGTGCAGGGATCACGCGGGAAAGTCACCGCCATGACCTCTGGGTCACGGGCGTGACTTATTTTGACTTCTCGACGGCACCTCCACGTCTTGATGGCAGCTTGCTAGGAAGATTCTAAGTTTACACGCCCTCGGTCATGGGCGTGACTTTGGGTCACGGGCGTGACCAAGGCGTGACTTGCTGTGGACTAGCTCAATCAGCGCGGCATCGAAACTGGCTTGACCTTCAGGTTACACACCCTTGGTCACGGGCGTGACTTGTAAAATTCACCAATTTCTCCCAAAATTCTGCAAAAAATGAAATTAAGCTAATTTAGAATCAAAATTACAAAAGAACTACTTATAACCTAAAATTGACATAAAAAAGAGGAATTCAAATTAAATAATTACAAAAATTTCAATTAAAAAGTTATATAAATACTACTTATCAAATACCCCAATACTTGAGGTTTTGCTATTCCAAAGCAAAAGTATGAGACATAATTTATAGGACATCCATAACTAAAATTTCATCTAAACCAAAAGTTAAGTTAACACTAAATTCTAGGAGGAGTTAAGTCCTAAATTATGATGTTGATTTGAAAAGAGGGAAAAGTGTTTAGGCAAGGACTTCTCGAGATACTTAATTAGTTTAACAAAATTATAGACATTATAAAACTAGATTAAATTAAAATTATAAGAACTCTATCTTAAAATAAACTTAAGGAAAAGTAACTTACTAATGATTGCTCTCTCCATAATTTTAAACTAAATCTAGAACAATGATAATTGGCTAAGGGGGATTTCACAAAATTTGGCATAAGAAGCATTTTTTGAATGAAAGTGATGGAAATTATCCTTTCACCTTACTCAAAATTGAAAATTTAATTTGTATATGTTTAGGAGTAATGAATTTTATCCTCTTACTCCATGCCATATAATCTTTTATAATTCTCTTCTAAATAAAAACCCAAAATGTATATGTTTAGGAGTAATGAATTTTATCCTCTTACTCCATGCCATATAATTTTTTTAAAAAATATTTTGGGTGCATATGTTTAGGGATAATGAATTTTATCCTCTTATACCCATGACATATGATCTTTTAAAATTCCCTTTTAATGCCAACAAAGGGGTAGGGAAGGAAAAAAAATAAATCTAGCTTATAATTATAGTGAGAGCAAATTCTAGTAAATTAAATTTCATAAGATCTAAACAGCTAGAAGAAAATATAATTGAAATTTAAAGAGGTTTAGCAAATTTACTACAAAATGAAGCCATTTAAAAATAAAAAGAGAAGTCATGCTAAATAAATTCTCTAATCAAGTTAAAATCATAAGATGGTTCTTAAAACAAGATTACCTAAAATTTAAAATTAACAAACTATGATAAACCAAATTTTAGCCAATTAAAAACCTAAAAATGCTTATAAACATTCTCAACTAGATTTCTAAGAAATCACAAAAACAATAAGTAGGAGGGGTATAAGATTTTTGTTTTTTTTGTTCTAAGTTTTTCGTATTTTTTTTTGAATTTTTGATATTATCTTTTTTTTTTGAATTTTTGATATTAAAAGAAAGGAAACTAGTTTTAAACCTAACAATTTTTGTTAACTCTTGGACTTCCCGAGGTATACCCCGTGAAGGGTTCTCACGGTACTAGGAGGTGTGATGGGATCATATCCTAAACGTCCCTTTCCAAGATTTAAATTTTCAATTTTTTTTGAGTTTTTGAGTTTTACAAGCATAAATAAAAGAAAACATACGACAATAATATTTTGTGTGTGGAGATTTTCTAAATTAAGAACTACATTTTAAGAACTATTTACAAAAGAAAGGAAACTAGTTTTAAACCTAATAATTTTTGTTAACACCAGGACTTCCCGAGGTATACCCCATGAAGGGTTCTCACGGTACTAGGAGGTGTGATGGGATGATATCCCAAACGTCCCTTTCCAAGATTGAAATTCTCATTTTTTTTAGTTTTTGGGTTTTACAAGCTTAAATAAAAGGAAACATAAGACAATAATATTTTTTTTGGAGATTTTCTAAATTAAGAACTACATTTTTAAGAACTATTTACACCCCCATACTTAAAGTTAAGCATTGTCCTCAATGTTTAAAACTAAGTATGAAGAAAAGAAAAAGTAAATAATGCAAGACAAAACAAAAAGAAATGCAAGATAAAAGAGAAGGGAGAAGAAGGGGAAAGGGCTTCCCTGATTTTGAAGATGCAGGGGAAACGACGGTTACCTACAAACATGTTAAGAACAAAAACAAAAACAACAAAAATAAAAACAACAAAAACAATGAAAAGATAACTTTGGGGTGCCTCCCAAAAGACCTTTGTTTAAGGTCTCGTAGCTTGACCCAATTGTCGATCATATTATAGGTGGAAGTAATATCGATTCACTCTTCTCGTTAGCTAACTTTCCCGGAAGATACAACTTAAGGCGGTGCCTGTTAACTTTGAAGGAACCTTTTTCCAGGTGGGAAATTAGAATTTTCCCATAGGACCAAACCTCTTTAACAATAAAGGGTCCAGACCATCGAGATTTTAGCTTTCCCGGAAATAGGCGAAGACGAGAATTATTAAGGAGCACGAGATCGCCCGTCAAAAAGTTTTAGGAAATTTTATATTTTTATCGTGGTAAAACTTTGTTCGCTCTATATATAATTTGTTACTTTCGTACACATTCGCTCGCCACTCGTCTAATTCGTTCATTTGAAATTTTCTTTGCTCGGCCACTAACGTAGAATCGAGATTCAAAAATTTAAACGCCCAAAATGCGCGGTGCACCAATTTGACGGGAAGGTGGCAAGCCTTGCAATAAACCATTTGATACAGTGTACAACTGATAGCGGTCTTGTACGCCGTTCGATAGGCCCATAGCGCATCATCGAGCTTAAGTGCCCAATCCTTCCGATTTATAGAAACAGTTTTGTCAAAATTCCGCTTTAATTCTCGATTTACGACTTCGACTTGGCCACTCGTTTGTGGGTGATAAGTTGTGGATAGTTTGTGCTTGACAC
Source organism: Dactylorhiza incarnata (assembly GCA_033032865.1). Taxonomy (NCBI): domain Eukaryota; kingdom Viridiplantae; phylum Streptophyta; class Magnoliopsida; order Asparagales; family Orchidaceae; genus Dactylorhiza; species Dactylorhiza incarnata. The sequence goes on along the minus strand of JAWHQI010000009.1, from coordinate 6,897,785 downwards.
CATATTCTGCTAAAATTTTTGTGAATTGGCTATTGCAAAAATGGGTGCCCCGATCATTAACTATAGCGCGTGGCATACCAAATCGACAAAATAAATTTTTTAAGAAGTTAGCGATGACTTGCGCATCGTTGGTGGGGAGAGCTTGCGCTTCCGCCCACATCGACACGTAGTCAACCGCAACTAGAATATACTTGTTTGAATAAGAGGGAGGGAGAGGACCAACGAAATCAATACCCCAAAGATCGAAAATTTTGCATTCTAAGAAAATATTTTGGGGCATCTCATCCCGGTGGGAGATGTTCCCCGACCGCTGACAGCTGTCGCAAGTACTCACAAGAGTGTGAGCATCTTTGAAGAGTGTGGGACAATAAAAGAACGCCTCCAGCGCCTTCCTTGCAGTTCGGTTCGCTTGATAATGACCACCGGTTGGTCCCTCGTGATAATGCCGTAAAATTTTTAGATCTTTCTCACTCGAGACGCATCTTCTCACTATCTGGTCTGCGCAAACACGGAATAAAAAGGGGTCCTCCCAAAAATAATTCTTTAAATCAGAAAAGAATTTCTTCTTTTGCTGACTCGAGAATTCTTTTGGTAGGACCCGGGCTACTAGATAGTTAGCCAAATCCGCAAACCAGGGGGTGGAAGATGAATTTATATTTTCGAGAGCAAGGAGGTGCTCTTCAGGGAATTTATCATTAATGTCAGCTTCTATTAATGCCTCCGAGGCGGGGTTTTCTAAACACGAAAGGTGATCGGTCGCCAAGTTTTCGGCCCCCCTTTTGACCCGGATCTCTAAATCAAACTCCTGCAAGAGGAGGATCCATCGCCAAAGATGAGGCTTGGCGTCCGATTTACTTAGGAGATATCTAAGAGCGGAGTGATCCGTGAAGAAGATAACTTTGGAGAGAGTGATGTACGACCTAAACTTGTCAAAAGCAAATACGATGGCTAGAAGCTCCTTCTCGGTAGTGGTGTAGTTCGCTTGTGCCGACGTGAGTGTCTTGCTTGCATAATAAATAGGGTGGAAATACTTACTCACCTGTTGACCTAATACGGCGCCTAACACAATATCACTCGCGTCGCACATAATTTTGAAGGGTAGCGACTAATCCGGCGCAACTAGAATCGAAGAATTTATAAGTTTTTCTTTTATAAGTTTAAAGGCCAAATGACATTCATTTGAAAAAAGGAAGGGAGATTCTTTCTCGAGAAGATGCGTTAACGGGTTCGTGATTTTGGAAATTTTTTTGATAAAGCGCCGATAAAACCCTGTGTGACCTAGGAAGCTTCTAATATCTTTTGCATTCATTGGAGGGGGGAGTTTTTCAATTACTTCGATCTTGGCCCTATCGACGTCGATCCCCTTGCCCGATATTTTTTGGCCAAGAACTAATCCTTCTTTGACCATAAAGTGGCATTTCTCCCAATTGAGGGCTAAATTTGTTTCCTCACAACGTTGTAACACGCGCTCGAGATTTTTTAAACAATTTTGAAATGAGTTTCTGAAAACGAAAATGTCGTCCATAAAGACATACATCACTTCCTCTACTAACTATTCGAATATCGCCAACATACATCTTTGGAATGTAGCCGGCGCATTACAAAGACCAAATGGCATTCTTCGATAAGAGAAGGTGCCAAAGGGATAAGTGATTATTGTTTTCTCTTGGTCATCGGGCGAAATATGGATTTGAAAATATCCCGACAAACCATCGAGAAAATAGTAGTAGGAGTGACCTGAAAGGCGCACTAAAATTTGATCGATAAAAGGTAACATGAAGTGATCCTTACGGGTGACATCATTTAGTTTTTGATAATCGATGCACATCCGCCAACCCGTAACGGTATGGGTTGGGATCAATTCGTTATTTTCATTTGCTACAACCTTTACCCCACCTTCTTCGGCAAGACTTGCACTGGGCTAACCCAAGTACTATCCGATATCGGGTAGATGATTCCCACATCTAGAAGTTTGATAACTTCAGCCTGACGACTTCTTTCATATTCGAGTTTAGTCGTCGTTGAGGCTGGACCGCGTTACGAGAATTATCTTCGAGGATGATTTTGTGAGTGCAGAAGGAAGAGTTGATACACTTTATATCCGAAATTTGGCACGCAATTGCGTGGCGGTGCTTGCTCAAGACTATAGTCAATTCAGAAATTTCTAAATCGCTAAGTTCGGATGAAACGATAATGGGTAGCTTAGACTCTTTTTCTAAAAATAGATATTTTAGGTGAGGAGGGAGTTGTTTCAATTCTAAGACGGGTGGCTCTTCATAAGAAGTTTTGATTTTTAATTGCTTTAAAAATAGTGGTTCGGGTAATGTGGAGCGAGAGACTTCTTCTTCTAAACAAAAGAGCTCGGCGAGCTCGGAATTGTGACTCGATGTCGGGACTAACTCGGGTAGTGAATAAATTTCATTCTCAAAACATTCTTCTAATAGAAGCACGAATCGTCATTCTCTAAGGTGTTTTGCATCGAGGGATTTATAATAAAAGTAACTTCATCGTCTCCATCCTGAAGGAGGTGCTTTCTGTTTCTTACATCGATAATTGCGCGTGAGGTGGCAAGGAAGGGGCGGTCGAGTATGAGGGGTACTTCGGCATCCTCTTTGATGTAAAGAATGACGAAGACCACCGGGAAGATGAACTTTTCAACCTTAATGAGCACATCCTCCACTATCCCTATCAGATATTTTAATGAACAATCGGCGAGTTGAATACTTATTCGAGTGGGGCTCGGATTTCCTAGACCTAACTTTTTGAATAACGAAAAAGGCATGAGGTTTATGCTTGCTCCAAGATCCGCTAAGGCGTGTTTTACTAACGAATTGTCAAATAGACACGAGATGGAGAACCGTCCTGGGTCATTTGCTTTTTAAGGCAATTTGTTTAGTATAATCGCGGAGCATTCTGTGTTTAAGGAAATATGCGAAATATCTTCTTATTGGAGAGCAACTCATTAAGATATTTCGCATACTTCGGCATTTGAGAGATAGCCTCGCAGAATGGTACATTAATATGAATTTGTTTTAAAATTTCTAAAAACTATTTATAATTTTTCTCAATGCACTCGCTCTTAAACTTAGACGGATACGGAATATTAGAACTAGAAGCGTGTAGAGCTAGCGTAGCGGGCAAATTTGATGATTAAATAGGAGTAGGAGAAGAAGTTACCTTGGGTTCGTCCTGTTTTGAAACCACCTCCATCCTGCTTTAGAGTGTAATCACGTTCGTGCTCTCCCTTGGATTAGGCTCCGTATTTCCCGGCAGTGCTCCTTGCTGACGCTCAGAGAACATCTTTGCTAGCTGGCCCACTTGGTTCTCCAAATTTTTGATCGATCCGGTGAGGTTCCGGATGTTCGATTCATTTGCAGTAACATATTTTGCAAAGACCTCTTCAAGCGAAGAGGGCTTTTATTGTTGCGGTAGAAAACTGGGAGGATTAAAATTTTGAGTATTTAAATTTAGAGGGGGATTAGGAGGTTGATTAATATTTAGAGGACGCTGAGTATTTCCTTGGTTGCTCTATGAGAAATTCGGATGATTCCTATAACCTGCATTGTATGTGTTGTTATACGGAGCGGAGTTCGTGTTATAGGAAGGCCGAGGCGGATTTCCCATGTAGTCAACCCGATCTTCAATTAAAACATTATTAGCCCAAGGAGGAGTGGCAGAGGAAGCAGACATCTCCGCCACTTGCTTTGTTAAGCGCTCAACTTGTAAAGACAAATTTGCATTTGCGTCTATTTCAAAAATTTCCGCTGGCTTACTAGGCCTAGCTCGGGGCATATTCCATTGGTACGCATTCATGGACATCTCTTCGAAAAGCTCTTGAGCAAAGTCCGGGGTTTTGTTATTGAACATTCCCCCGGCAGCCGCATCAATCATTTGCCCCGTTTGGAGATTTAAGCCATTATAAAAGATTTGCACTTGTTGCCAAGTGGCAAGTGCGTGGTGAGGGCATCAACGCAAAAGCTCTTTGAAGCGCTCCCATGTATCATAGAGAGTCTCCATGTCGATTTGCATAAAAGACGCAATGTCTGTGGGTAATTTAGCGGTCTTTGCAGGCGGGAAATATTTAGTGAGAAATATCTCCGCCATTTCAGCCCATATAGTGATGGACCCCTTAGGTAGGGAGCCCAACCACTGCTTGGCCTTAGACCGCAAAGAAAAAGGAAAAAGACGTAATCGAATGGCGTCATCGGTGATGCCATTGATTTTGAAAGTATCACAAATTTCAAGAAAGTAAGAAATATGCGAATTTGGATCTTCGCCCGGTTGACCATCGAAGGTCACCGATTGTTGCACCATTTGTATGATGCTAGACTTGATCTCATAGTTATTGTTCGCCACCGCGGGGCGAACAATACTCGATTGTGTGCCTTCCAAATTAGGCCACGCAGAATAGGACATGGTCCGTTGCGCGGCCTCATTAGGATTTGGTGCATTATGATTAGGAGGATTAAGATCCATATTCGCTATGTTAGTGTCCCCGATCGACTTTTGGAATTCTAATTGATTATCCTGATCACGAGAACGACGGCGCCACAAAAGGGTTCGCTCGATCTCTGGATCAAAAGGAATATTCAAAGCGCTACCTCGGGTCATTCACTAAAAAGAATGAAAGGGAGAGAAGAGAAAAAAAAACTAAAAGAGAAAAGAGATTATACTAAAAAAAGAAAAAAGAAAGAAAGAGGAAAACTAGATTATTATAAAATAAAAAGAAGCATGATAAATTAATAGCTATCCTATTTTCAGAATATCTACGCAAAATCCCCGGCAACGACGCCAAAAACTTGATATAGAAAATTGGGATTTGTTTAGCGAAAGGGTTAAGATGTTTTCCAAAACTATATGTGATGAAGGCAAGTGTACCTTATCATCGATAGTATAGGATATTTAGAAATACCAAGGTCATATTCCACAGAGCGCGTTGATTACTTCTACTTTGAGGAAAATCACTATTATCTTATCTAATAGATTTTTGAGTTTGGTTTTACTTAGCTAAAGGAGAAAATCTGCAAACTAAACGAAGGGATTAAACGATGGTAAAAGAGATTAGTGCTTAATCAAAAGTCACCTTGGAGTAAGTATAATCAAGCGAAAGGAAAAATAAATCTAATTCCATTTAATTAAACTACTCGACCGTGGAGGTTCCTAAAGCTTGAACATGCCCCGCTCGAGGTCAATGCCCAACTAAGTTTAGGATAAATCAACTAGACACTCGTCCTATAATTGATTACCTAAATCTTGCTTTACGCTGTGAACCCCACTATTGGATTTGACTCTAATCAGGAGATCGTCATCCTCTCTCGAGGGGTGCGTGAAACTCTCTTTACCCTTGAGTGATCGATTAATACTTTGAGCCTCTCGTCTAACTAAGTATGAAAACTTAAGCGAAAACCATACATTTAAAATATGGACTCACTAGTTAAAAATCAAGGGTAATTCAAGTGTTTACAAAAACAGAAAAAGAGAGCTTAGAAAATCATAACTTGATTATCTCATCCTCAGATCATTTCAATCGAGCACTAATGAGAATTAGTTAATCATGGTGGAGGGGAAGGAGAAAGAAAAATAAAATTGCATAAAGGGAAAATTAACTAAGGTAGAAGGAGACAAATAAAAAGAGCAAACTAAATTTTATTGATACCAAAAACAATTACAAGTTGAAGGAAAATTACAACATTAGCAAGGAAAGTTTACAAGATCACTAAACTATTGCATTGAAAGAAAATTAGTACATTGCATGAAAGGAAAAGAGAGAGAGAACATTCAAGGGTAAACATGAAAGAAATGGGAAAAAGCTCACTAACAGCTCTAGCAGCACCTCCCCCTCTCCAAATTTCTGAATCCTGGACTCAAGGAGAGCTCTGGAATTTACAGGAAAAATTTCCAAGTTACACGCCCTCAGTCACGGGCAAGACCAAGGGCGTGTAAGAACTGTTCACATCGGATCCGACAACAGCGTGGGGATTGCATGACGGCACGGTGGAAAAGTGCATTACACGCCCATGTAATGTTGGTCACGGGCGTGTAATCTGACAGCTTCAATAAATGCGGCGTGGGTCTTGCTTGCGGCACGACGGTGTACAGGGATCACGCGGGAAAGTCACGGCCGTGACCTATGGGCCACAGGAGTGACTTATGTTGACTTCTCGCGGCACCTCAACATCTCGACGGCAGCTTCCAGGGAAGATTCTAAGTTTACACGCCCTCGGTCACGGACGTGACTTTGGGTCATGGGCGTGACCGAGGGCGTGACTTGCTGTGGACTAGCTCAGTCAGCACTGCATCAAAACTGGCTTGATCTTCAGGTTACAAGCCCTTGGTCACGGGAGTGACCGAGGGCGTGACTTGTAAAGTTCACCAATTTCTCCCAAAATTCTGCAAAAAATGAAATTAAGCTAATTTAGAATCAAAATTACAAAATAACTACTTATAACCTAAAATTGACATGATAAAGTGGAATTCAAATTAAATAATTACAAAAATTTCAATTAAAAAGTTATATAAATACAACTTATCAGTCCTTATCTTCTATTAGAGCCATCAGCCAGCGGTCTTCTTGGATGTCTTCATCCTCCTCTATGTCACTGTCTAAATGTGACAGAGGGGCCCTAATTGCAATCATTGCAGCATGAAAGTCTTCATCCTCTTCTGCAGCAAACAACCAAATGTAGGCTTTCTCCTCTTCATCTGAATCTGAGGTTGAGGACTCAGATTCACTCCAGCTCTTCTCCTTCTTTGCTAGGAAGGATTTTTCACCTTTCCTTTCCTTTTAGTGATGATGTTTCTTATCACCTTTCTCCTTTCTTTTGACTGGACAGTAAGCAATGCCATGTCCAGGCTTGCTGCAGTAGTAACATATAACATTTAATGAAATATGTTTAGCATGTTTAGGGTTCCTGCCTGTCACCCTTGGAGTGCTGCTTCTCTGATCTGGTGAGATCCTTCCTGCAATGTGAGGAGGAGGAAGGCTTGCTCTTCCACTGCTTCCTTCTCATCATTTTCTTGAAATGCCATGAGAAGGCAACAAACTCCTCATCAGAAGAGCTGTTATCAGATGGGCTGGACTCAGAATTTTCTGAGCCAGCAACCTTCCTTGGAGGAGTATGCATCCTTGCCTTGCTCTTTTTGGATCCCTGAACCTTGAGGGCCACTGTCCTTTCCATTGCATGATGCCTGGAGGATGTGTCCTCCTCCTTCCTTGCAGACAACTGCATCTCATAAGAGAGCAGCTTCCCAAACAATGTATGGGTAGGAGTTTCACCCAGCTTGGCCACTTCCCTGATGTCACATATCTTTGTGTCCCAGTCTCTAGTTAGAGATCTTAGGAACTTGTCATTTAGTTCATAGTCACTAAATACCCTTTCATAGGTCCTTAGTTCATTAACTATTCTGAAGAACCTTTCATAACAGATAGATATGCTTTCCTAGCTGAGCTGCCTGAAAGCTTCATATTCTTGATTGAGGAGGGATTTCCTGTCATCCCTCACTTCAGTAGTCTCTTCCATATACACCACAAGTGTATCCCTCATCTCCTTGGCTGTTTCATAATGTACCAAGTTCTTGAAGGTGGAATCATCAATTGCATTCACAATAATATTCTAGGCTCTTTTATCCATTATGAATAGTGCAAGTTCATCCTTGGTCAAGTCAGCAAAAGGCTTGGCCACTCTCCTAGTTGGATCTATGGTGGAGGCTGTTTGAAACGTGAAAGGACACTGCTTCACAGTAATGTAGATCCTAGGGTCTGAGGCTTCCATGAACAGCCTTACCCTTTGCTTCCATATGCCAATGTTTTCTTTGTTGCATATGGGCAACTTCATAGACCCCATCTCCTTCTGCAATCCAATGAAAGCTATTGGATTCAGATATGACTACTCCTTTATAGGATCTGGTCAGACAGCTATGTCCTTTTTGACCAACCTGGCTCTGATACCACTTTTAAGTTTATAGGTAGTAGTCTAGATCACCTAGAGGGGGGGGGGGGGGGGGGGTGAATAGGTCACTTTCTTTTCTTGCTTCTTTAGCCTAGCTATTTTTAGTGAGTATAAGGATTATAAGCAAACAACTAGAAAACACACAAGCATATATAGTGGTTCCTCAAGACAGGGTGTCTTGAGTAGTCCTCTTTCCCCTTCACCCTTCTAACAATGAGTTAGATAGTGCCAACACCTCCAACTCAGCTTCAAGAGCTTACAACTCAGATTCCTCAGAATCTCTCAGGTTTTCTCCAAACCTTACCTCAGTCTCAACAACCCTACAAACTCAGAGTTCTCCAACTCCTACAACTCCTACAACTCAGAAATCTCCTGATTTCTTAACTCAGACCTATCAAGAAGTCCTACCTCAGATCTTCACAAAGATCCTACATTTAAGTTGGGAGTATATATCTACACTCAAGCTAATCAGCCCTACAACTCAGGCACTAGGGACTTACAGATAAATATAGTGTGAATGATACAACAAAAGACTGTATAAAGTTAACCTTCAGATTTAATATTATGTTGTGCTAAAACAGGACTATGAAGCAGCAGCTACAAGTCTTGTTTCTCCTTGATCTTCTCCTTCAGCCAAGTTGAAGATCTACTTGTTCTTCTTGATTGATTCAGGAAGAACAAACTTATATCCCAACAGAGTTGAGCTTTTAGCTTGAGAGAATGCCCTTTCAGGAGGCTTGATGAAGATCGGCCTTGCAATAGACAATACAGATCTTCCAATGGAACAGTGCTCTTATTTTTGACCTAACATCTTCTTTTGTACTTCCTCCTTACTTTCAACGGCTATTAGAAGCCCCTGACACAACATGGACACCTGACAAAAGTGTATCTTGCTTTTTTGCCACTTGCACGAAAAACAGATCGCGCCACTTCTTTATTCATATTTGAATCTGTCTCAGCGATTGGGCTGAGACAGCCTTCAGACTCAGCGACAACAATTGTCTCCATCTCAGTGGTTCAGCTGAGACAGGCAGTCATCTCAGCGGATTTCCTCTATCTGTAGCTCAGCAGATCCCGACTCCTTCTCATTGACACCTGGGCTTGTCTCAGCGGTTCAACTGAGATTGAGAGGTCGTCTCAGCAGTTTTGGCATTTAGACCTCTGAACGTATTCCACTTCTTGGAATAACCTAACCCTGCTTTAGTGTGATACAAAATAGGGTTTATCAAATACAATATGTATTTAGCATTGAGTGTGATGCCTATTCAAATTAAGGGAACATTGAGGGCAATATTCCCAACAAAAAGAAGAAGAAGAAGTCTTTCAAAGGGAAAGATAAGAAGAAAGCCAAGGCTTTCATTGCTGAAACCTGGAGTGACTCAGAAGCAGAGTTATGCTCCTCCTCATATGAAAGTGATGATGAAGCAAAAGCAGAAGCAGCTTGCATGATGGCCTTGGGGATGTCTTCAGATGATGAGGAAGAACATGTATCAATGTTTGATGAATTTGATTTTAATTCTGATGATTTCCAAAATTGCTTTACAGAATTTTGCAATGATTTCCTCAATGCACAAAAAGAAATAGAAAAAGTTAGGTTAGAACTAGAAAACCTAAAGCAAGATGAATTATATCTATGAAATCAAGATTTAACAAATGAAATTGATAATAAATAATCCGAATTAATTGAAATTAGAAAAGAAAATCTAAAGTTAAAAGAAGAGCTAACAATGGCAAAGGCCTTTGAGGACTCACTAAATGGGATGAGTCAAAAACTCAGAGACATCACACAAAATCTCTCCATGAGATTTAATCACCTAGGGTTAGGAGCAGAGCCATCCACTAGCACAAAAACCCCTAGGAAACCTGCCTGAAAAAATCTAGTTAGCTTCATCAGACCTAGTGACTATAAATCCTGTGAGAATAGTGCAAAACTAAGGAGCAGGAAACTAATAAAACAAAGAAAACAACTAGAGGTAATGGAGCAAATCTTAACAAAGAAAAGAAATCTCAAGGGAAGAGTAATGCAGAGAAACCAAACAATCAAAAGGCTAAAGACAAACCTAGGGTAATAAAACACTCTGCTGATCTTTTATATTTAGATACATTCTATACACATTTTAAGTATCAAAATAATAAACATAGATTTGGGAAACTCATTCCTTATCATCCAAAAGGGTATCATGAAAGACCCTTATATTCTTTCATTGAACCATACAATGGTAAAAGCAAAGGGCCCAAGTTAACCTGGGTTCCTTCTAATGTTTGAAATTACTTGTGTAGTATTAGGTAGGATCCCTCCTAATAGAGAATGTAGTGGAAAGAAAGATCTAGGTCATGAAAGAAGAACAAAATGAACCCAAGGGATTGATTTCTTCTTTAAATTCCCTTGTTATCTTTATAGTTCATAAAATTAATAGCATAATCATAATTTTCAATAAACATCATTGCTGGGAAAAACAACAAAAATTTTCTAAGAAAATAGAACTATTTATCCAGAGTTGCGTCGAATAGAATTTGACGTATTGTTGGGTTCTACTCGACACAAGAGCCAAGAGCCAATCAGAGTGGATGATTCGAATGCCATTTGACGCAGCTTCAAGTTCATATCAACGCATGCGTCGGCTTAGTAGCCACTGATTAAATTTGTAGTAGCGTTAATTATAACTCGACGCAACGTTGACATCACTGTGTTAACTTAAGAATTGCTGAACAATCTCGAAGTTGCGTCGAATATTAATCAACGCAACGTCGATATAACAACGCACGCAGAATTGCTTCTATAAGTAGTCTCGACATATTTTGCGCACCAAATATTAATTCTTATAGACGCAACTTCGACTTAAACCCTAAGTTACGACGAATCATCTTCTTTTAAGCAACTTCAACGTCAAATCATTTACGCTTTCGGATTTTCCCCTCCTTGCTCTCTTGCTCTCTTCTTCTCCAGCTCTCTCGTACTCTTATTTCTCTCTCTTTTTCTCTCCTTTCGTTGTGTTTGCAGGTACCTACAATCAAATGGCTCCACCCAAGATCAACTTTGGCTTTGATGTGGATGTCGACTTTTACAATGCTGCTGCAGAAAGCTTCAAGGCCATCCTTGGCCTATTTCATAAGGTAGGATTTGTTGAAACCAATAAGTTGGTCTCTCGAGGAGTTCGGGCCCTCAACAAGTTGATGGGTGACCAACACCTACTCCTCTAAAGGGAGAGCTCTAGGCTAAGAGGCTAAGGAACTAGAAACAAGGCCAAGGGCTTAGCGAGGAGGTCCCACCACACACCCGGAAGATCTTAGAGCGCTTCCCCTCCCAAGCCAATGCTAAGCTTGGGCACCTTTGGAGGCTCTCTTCACCCAATAAAGGAACTTAGCGGGAGAGGAGGCCAAAAGAGAAGTCTAGAGAGAAGTCTAGAGAGAAGTCCTTCCAAATGGTGCCCCTTGGTCTTATTTATAGTTTTTGGAACCGGGTCTGCAAATAACAAGATTCTGGCCTACGAGATTACGAAAATACACTCGGATTTGGTCTCCGAACAGCCAGATCCCGCTGTTTGGAGGCGCTAAACGCAGTCCAGAACGCCCCTAGCTTGTGGCTCCTCCTCTCGCCCCTAAATGGGGCGGGGCGAGAGGGGCCTGCGGCTCCTCTTCTCGCCCCCTAGCTAGGGAGGGGCGAGAGGGGCATGCGGATCCTCCTCTTGCCCAATAGTTGGGGAGGGGCGAGAGGGGCCTACAGCTCCTCCTCTCGCCCCGTAGCTGGGGCGGGGCGAGAGGGGTCTGCGGCTCCTCCCCTCGCCCCCTAGCTGGGGAGGGGCGAGAGGGTCCTACGGCTCCCCCTCTCGCCCCCTAGCTGGGGGGGAGGGGGGGAGAGGGGCCTGCGGCTCCTCCCCTCGCCCCCTATCTGGGGCGGGGCGAGAGGGTCCTGCGGCTCATCCCCTCGCCCCCTAGCTGGGGCGGGGCGAGAGGGGCATACGACTCCTCCTCTCGCCCCCTAGATGGGGCGGGGCGAGAGGGGACTGCAGCTCCTCCTCTCGCCCCCTCGCTTGGGTGGGGAGAGAGGGGCCTGCGGATCCTCCTCTCGCCCCATAGCTGGGGCGGGGCGAGAGGGGCCTGCGGCTCCTCCCCTTGCCCCCTAGCTGGGGCGGGGCGAGAGGGGCCTGCAGATCCTCCCCTCGCCCCTAGCTGGGGCGGGGACAGAGGGGCCTGTGGGTCCTCCCCTCACCCCCTAGCTGGGGCTGGGTGAGAGGGGGCTGCGGATCCTCCCCTCGCCCCCTAACTGGGGAGGGGCTATATGGGCCTACGCCTCCTCCTCTCACCCCTTAGCTATGGCGGGGCGAGAGGGGCCTGCGACTCCTCCCCTCGCCACCTAACTGGGGCGGGGCGAGAGGGGGCTGCGGCTCCTCCTCTCACCCCCTAGCTGGGGCGGGGCGAGAGGGGCCTGCGGCTCCTCCTCTCGCCCCTTAGCTGGGGCAGGGCGAGAGGGTCCCGCGTCTCTTCCCCTCGCCCCCTAACTGGGGCGGGGCGAGAGGGGCATGCGGCTCCTCCTCTCTCCCCCTAGCTGGGGAGGGGGCGAGCCCAGGAGGATGCACGCCTCCGGCTCGCCCCCCTTACGGGCTGGGCGAGCGGGAGGCCTCCACCTCCTACCCCCCTCCTTCTTGCCTGGGGTCAGCGCTAAAAAACTGTTGGGCCTAAAAACATTTTTAGGCCCCGGGGACCAACTCGGCGAATATGGGGTTATACACAATCCCTGCTCTTTTCGAGCGAGGTACAAGCTCGGAAAGAAAAGTCCAACCCCAAATATTCGACGAGTGGTGCTGAAAACCGCACCATAAGCGGAGCCATCTCGGGGAAAAACACTTAGCCTCCCCGAGAGGCCTTCCGACCTTGCCGGCTAGCGAGATCCCAGCTAGCGGAGCCACCTCAGGGGAAAACACTTAGCCTCCCCGAAGAGCCTTCCGACCTTGCCAGCTAGCGAGAGCCCGGCTAGCGGAGTGACCTCGGGAGAAAAACACTTAGCCTCCCTGAAGAGCCTTCCGACCTTGCCGGCTAGCGGAGCGACCTCGGGGGAAAACACTTAGCCTCCCCGAGTGCCTTCCGACCTTGCTGGCTAGCGAGAGTCCAGCTAGCGGAGCGACCTCGGGGGAAAAACACTTAGCCTCCCTGAAGAGCCTTCCGACCTTGCCGACTAGCGAGAGCCCGGCCAGCGGAGCGACCTTAGGGGAAAACACTTAGCCTCCTCGAGAGGCCTTCCGACCTCGCCGACTTGCGAGAGCCCGACTAGAGGAGCGACCTCGGGGAAAAAACACTTAGTCTCCCTGGGATGTCAACCTGCCCTGTTAGCTAGAGAAAGCCCGGTCAGCGGAACCATCCGAGGGGAAAAATCACTTACCCTCCCTGGGAGGTCAACCTGCCCTGCCGGCTAGAGAGAGCGCGGTTAGCGGAACCATCCGAGCGAAAAATACTTAACCTCCCTGGGAGGTCAACCTGCCCTGCCGGCTAGAGAGAGCCCGGTCAGCGGAACAATCAGAGGGAAAATATACTTAACCTCCCTGGGAGGTCAACCTGCCCTGATGGATAGAGAGAGCCCGGTCAGCAGAACCATCAGAGGGGAAAAATACTTAACCTCCCTGGGAGGTCAACCTGCGCTGCCTGCGAGAGAGAGCCTGGTCAGTGGAACCATCCGAGGGGAAAAATACTTAACCTCCCTGGGAGGTCAACCTGCCCTGTCGGCTAGAGAGAGCCTAGTCAGCGGAACCTTCAGAGGGAAAAAATACTTAACCTCCCTGGGAGGTCAACCTGCCCTGCCTGCTAGAGAGAGCCCGATCAGCGGAACCATCCGAGGGGAAAAATACTTACCCTCCCTGGGAGGTCAACCTGCCTTGCCGGGTAGAGAGAGCCCGGTCATCGGAACCATCCAAGGGGAAAAATACTTAACCTCCTTGGGAGGTCAACCTGCCCTGCCGACTAGAGAGAGCCCGGTCAGCGGAACCATCCAAGGGGAAAAATACTTAACCAATCTGGGAGGTCAACCTGACCTGCCGGCTAGAGAGAGCCCGATCAGCGGAACCATCCGAGGGAAAAATACCTAACCTCCCAAGGAGGTCAACCTGCCCTGCCAGCTAGAGAGAGCCCGGTCAGCGGAACCATCTGAGAGGAAAAATACTTAACCTCCCTGCGAGATCAACCTGCCCTGCCGGCTAGAGAGATCCCGGTCAGCGGAACCATCCGAGGGGAAAAATACTTAACCTCCCTGGGAGGTCAACCTGCACTGCCGGCTAGAGAGAGCCCGGTCAGTGGAACCATCCGAGGGGAAAAATACTTAACCTCCCTGGGAGGTCAACCTGCCCTGCCGTCTAGAGAGAGCCCGGTCAGCGAAACCATCAGAGGGGAAAATACTTAACCTCCCTGGGAGGTCAACATGCCCTGCCGGCTAGAGAGGGCCCGGTCAGAGGAACCATCTGAGGGGAAAAATACTTACCCTCCCTGGGAGATCAACCTGCCCTGCCGGCTAGAGAGAGCCCGGTCAGCGGAACTATCCGAGGGGAAAAATACTTAACCTCCCTGGGAAGTCATCTGCCTTGCCGGCTAGAGAGAGCCCAGTCAGCGAAGCCATCTGAGGGGAAAAATACTTAACCTCCCTGGGAGGTCAACCCGCCCTGCCAGCTAAAGGGAGCCCGGTCAGCGGAACCATTCGAGGGGAAAAATACTTAACCTCCCTGGGAGGTCAACCTGCCCTGCCAGGAAGAGAGAGCCCGGTCAGCGGAACCATCCAAGGGGAAAAATACTTAACCTCCCTGGGAGGTCAACCTGCCCTGCCGGCTAGAGAGAGCCCGGTCAGCGGAACCATCCGAGAGGAAAAATACTTAACCTCCCTGGGAGGTCAACCTGCCCTGCCGGCTCGAGAGAGCCCAGTCAGCGGAACCATCCGAGGGGAAAAATACTTAACCTCCCTGGGAGGTCAACCTGCCTTGCTGGCTAGATAGAGCACGGTCAGCGGAACCATCCGAGGGGAAAAATACTTAACCTCCCTGGGAAGTCAACCTGCCCTGCCGTCTAGATAGAGCTCGGTCAGCGGAACCATCCGAGGGGAAAAATACTTAACCTCCCTGGGAGGTGAACCTGCCCTGCCGGCTAGAGAGAGCCCGGTTAGCGGAACCATTAGAGGGGAAAAATACTTAACCTCCCGGGGAGGTCAACCTGCCCTGCCTGCTAGAGAGAGCCCGATCAGCAGAACCATCAGAGGGGTAAAATACTTAACCTCCCTGGGAGGTCAACCTACCCTGCCGGCTAGAGAGAGCCCGGGCAGCGGAACCATCCGAAGGAAAAATACTTAACCTCCCTGGGAACTTCCGGCCACCGAGCGGTTCCCGGCCCTGCCAGCTAGGTGTGAGCCTGGTTAGCGGGCCAGTATAGGGGCTAAGTACTTTGAAAAACTTTCATTACATTAATCATCATAACGCATGCGAGAAAAACTAAGTCTGAAAATGAAACATCGAGATACATGGACTTAAGGGCAGAAGAAAAAATACTAAGCATGAAGACCAAAACTTGGTCTCCTACTCCCAGATATGGTCCTCCTCGACCTCCTCTGGTTGCTGATGTTGCGACTTCGGGCCCCTCGCCTCACTCATTTCCAAGAACTCAGGGCAGACGGATGTCGCGTGACCCTCCTCATCGTGGAAGTCACAGTAAGGTAACTCCACGCAGACGCCCCTCTTCCTCCCGTATGATTTCTTCTTCTTCTTCTGTGGCTGATCGCCATGGTTTGCTGGGGTGGTGGAGAGGGTGCCTTTGTGTTGGGTTTTTCTAGAACCATACATCAAATGTAGGCGCAGCGGAAATGAAGAGAAACAACCTAAAAGATTCGGATCGACCATGAATGTTGAATCAAGAAGTTAATCAAAATGCTAGGTATGAAATTACCTTTGCGGGATTGGATCAAATCCAACCAAGATGCTCCAAGAAGAAGATTGCCTTCGTCGGCTTTGCAAGAGTTCTCACATAGAATAATGTCTACGTCTCTACAGTGATCCACACGAGCCGGGAGAAGAACGACTACACCTTGCGCTTCCATGGATTGCTAGATCCGCTTCAGGAAGAACAACACCGGCGACAATCGTCGGAGAGGAAGTCGGCGGAGACGATTCAGACGGAACTCCTTCCGTCTAGGGCTCGAGCAGAACACTTCCGTCGGCTTCTATTTCGTCAGTTGTGAGAACCCTAAATGAAGCCCTATTTATACCCAAAGGATAAACAGCTTCTAGAAGAATCGCTATCCGCAGACCACACAGCAAAATAGGGGCTTCTGTTACAATTCGTCGGGATTCCACGGAACAGCATTCGTCGAGTTTTCACGGGACAATCCGACGAATTCCGACGAATCACATCAGACGGCAACATTTGCCGAGTTAATGATCTCTGTGACAATTCGTCGAGATTCCACGGAACAATCCGACGAATCCCGATGAATCCGACGAAACATGTCAGACGGCAACATTTGCCGAGTTAAGGATCTCTGTAACAATTCGTCGAGATTCCACGGAACAATCCGACGAATCCCGACGAATCCGACGAATTCTATCCGTGTAAACCCGACGAATTCAGACAGCAACATTTGCTGGACTTCCCCCATTCTATATGGTGATTGGTAACCTTTACCAACATAGTCAATCTTCCAACTTCTCCACATGCTCTTATGTGCGACCCTGCAGGCTCATATCGCGTTGGCAGTGACATTACATGTTTGACCACTTCTAGATCACAATGGTAACTCCAACAGTCTCCCACTTGATCTTGAAAGTATCAAACAAAAACCTCACAAACAATGAGCGGCATCTAGCAATGCATCATTGCTCCCCAAGCAATAAGAGTTCATAACTCATAAGCCTTTATGACCAATGTTCCAGCGTTGTCTTTGTCCCTTTGTCCCTTACATCCGGAAAGAACTAGAGGCATGGACCGTGTCACCCTCATAATAGCTCAATCCAAGTTTCTTGATCTAGAACGGACTTCCAGAGAATGGTGAGCTCAATATCACATATTGACTCTACCAAGCATGGCCATGCATTTCTCAGTCCAATTCCACCAAGGGGCCCATGGATGCAACTCCTGTTATATAGGAGGACAAATCCCATATCTGCTCACACCCAAACACCCAAATGATTCGTAACGTACCCAACGACCACCCTTATCATCAACCTTCTTCAAGGAAGACTTTAGATGACATCAAAGCACGCTCTTCCTCACTCGATGAATGCTGTGACTTCAGGTCAAAGGACCACAACACCATTGTCAAATGAGACCTACTTGTGACACTTTTAAGTAACAATCCACAAAGTAGTCTCAGGTTGGGTCTGTCCAGTACAACTTGTTCACTAACAAGTACCCACGTGATGACTTGATATCACAATATCATGACCTGTGAGAACCGGTCATCAGTCAACACACATGCTAGTCTTAATGTATCATCATCACCGTTAGCTTCTACGATGATACCTCGACCAGGGACCTTTTAAGAATGAAGCTTCGAAATCATAGGCTCTCACATTCAAGTCACGTACTTGATGTCCTATGGAAGCGAACATTCTAAGGGTATTTATCACGAATTTTATTCTATCATATAGAAACAGTATATCGTAATAAAAGAACTTGCCATTAATTGTAAAAAGAAATAATTGGTACACAATTCATCATATGAATAAATAAAAACAGCCAACAGAATATATATTTTACATGCAACCCACAAGACTCCCACTAGAGATGATCACTCAGGTATCGTATACCCATTGATCTAGTATGACCATCATGCTTTCTCTGCGCGAGAGGCTTTGTCAGTGGATCTACAATATTCTCCTCAGTCGGCACTCTGCAAATGTTCACATCTCCTCGTTCGACAATCTCACGAATAAGATGGAACAGCCGAAGTATGTGCTTGGAGCGCCGATGGGATCTAGGTTCCTTAGATTGTGCAATTGCACCATTGTTATCACAGTAGAGAACTACGGGACCAACAATGCTAGGAACTACATCTAGCTCGCCGATGAATTTCCTAATCCATAGAGCCTCCTTCGCTGCGTTTGCCGCAGCGATATACTCGGCCTCAGTTGTAGAATCAGCAACTGTCTCTTGCTTGGAACTCTTCCAGCTCACAGCTCCTCCATTCAGGCAAAACACAAACCCTGACTGAGACTTCGAATCATCCCTATCAGTTTGGAAGCTGGCATCCGTGTAACCACTTACAACGAGCTCTTCCTTTCCACCATACACCAAGAATACATCCTTAGTCCTTCTCAAGTACTTCAGGATATTCTTTACGGCTATCCAGTGACATTCACCGGGATCAGACTGATACCTGCTAGTCATGCTCAAAGCAAAAGAGACATCGAGTCGAGTACATAACATTGCATACATGATTGACCCAATTGCCGAAGCATATGGAATCAACTTCATGCGGTCCTTATCTTCACAAGATTTTGGACACTGGTCCTTAGAGAGATTTACACCATGAGACATGGGCAAAAATCCTTTCTTGGACTCAAGCATGTTAAACCGCTTCAACACCCTCTCAATGTACGTACTCTGGGTCAAACCCAGCAACTTCCTCGATCTATCTCTATAGATCTTAATACCGAGTATGTAAGTCGCTTCACCCAAGTCCTTCATAGAAAAGCAGTTCCCTAGGTTGTTCTTAACAACTTTCAGGGTAGGTATGTCATTCCCGATCAACAGTATGTCATCTACATACAATATCAGGAAGACAACAATGCTCCCACTGATTCGCTTATAAACACACGGTTCATCCTCGTTCTTGACAAAACCAAACTCTTTGATCTTCTCATCAAAACGAAGATTCCAACTTCTAGAGGCCTATTTAAATCCATAGATGGACCTATTCAGCTTGCATAATTTAGTGGCTTCATTTGGGGATACAAAACCCTCGGGTTCTGTCATGTACACTTCCTCAAGGAGGTTTCCATTTAGGAAAGCCGTTTTGATATCCATCTGCCAGATCTCGTAGTCATAATACGCAGCAATAGCAAGCAATATCCTAATGGACTTTACCATGGCAACAGGGGAAAAGGTCTCATCATAGTCAACACCATGAATTTGCTTGAAACCCTTAGCCACCAGTCGCCCTTTGAATGTCTGTACATTCCCATCCATGTCTGTCTTCTTCTTGAAGACCCACTTGCACCCTATGGGTCGTACCCCTTCAGGTGGTTCCACCAAGTTCCAAACTTGGTTTGTATACATGGAGTCCATTTCGGATTTCATAGCCTCAAGCCATTTGTCGGAGTCCGGTCCATTCATAGCCTCTTGGTAGGTCGCTGGTTCATCATCATGATCCATAAGCAACACTTTACCTATTTGAGACACGAGAAATCCATATCTCTCAGGCTCAAATCTTGGTCTACCAGATCTACGTAGGACTTGTGTCTCTTGAGCAGGTTCTCTAGCTACAACGTCTTGTAGTCCTGGCTCAGAATCCAGTTCTGGTTCATTCACTACTTGTGGTTCTTGAACTTCTTCAAGTTCTACCTTTTGCGTCTTTCTTGATAAGAACTCTTTCTCCAAGAAGACACCCGTCCTTGCGACAAACACTTTGCCCTCAGACGGTAGGTAAAAGTAATATCCTTTCGTTTCCTTAGGATATCCCACCAGATAACACTTATCTGATTTGGGTTCCAGCTTGTCAGGCATTTGACGTCGTACGTATGCCTCACACCCCCTAAAACTAAATGAATTAATTTTAGTCGCGTACGTGAAATTTCGCAGCATTCCGAGCTAAATTGAGGTCTCGGTGATTTTTATAAGATTTATGGTGGATTTACCTTCTAAAATTTTTACCCCGAGTTTGGTTCGTCGGATCGGAATTCCGACTTCGCCGTTGGATTCGGAGCGTCGACATTTAGTTTTGGTGCGAATTTTGTTGAAATCCGAGGTGGTGTGACCACGCTCGTCTCTTTAATAATATCCATTACTAAATAAAAATATAATAATAGATATAAAATAATATAAATACCCTCTTAAAAACCTAAGCCCCTATTCATCTTCTTCCTCCGCTGTTTTTGACCGAGAGATGTGGGCGACGACGAAACCCCTTATCGTGAACCTTCCGACCATCAATCCGAGAGCTACAGTGGTCGAAATCGCTAACGGATGGTAGATTCAGAAAGCTCTCGCCGAGGGCTTTGCGCTCGTAGTAAGTATGTCAAATTTCGTGGATTTTTGGAGGTTTAGGTTGTGCCCTAATCCCCCATTTTGACTTGAAAAGTTTCAGGAAATACTCCCTAGGTGTTCTTGTGGCCGTTCTTTGAAGATTAGAGCGAAGGGGGCGTTTGTTTTCGAGGATTAGATGCAAGTGGTGTTTTCTTGATTCCCTTGTTTGATCCCCCTATCCTTCTGATATAGATTGTCTATTGCCCTGTTATTCTCTTAGAATCTCCATTACAATCTTGGTTTTCCTAGTTGGTGAGTTGATAATCCATGGTTTTTCTTTCAAATAAATGGTTACCCCTAACTATATGAGTATTTCTGCGTTTTAACCTTCCTGGAAAATACTTGATTCTGCTGTGGGTTGGGAAGTGCGTCGAGAAAGGAGGTAGTCGCGTCGAGTTGCTACCGCCCGACGATAGTTAGCTACCGTCGGCGGTAGCCTTTGCGTCGAGAACCCTGAGTCGCGTCGAGTAGTAAAAGTCGCGTCGACAAGGGTTGCGTCGATAGGGTTAGGTGCGTCGAATAGTAGAAGTTAGCGTCGAGTAGCTAACGCCGGCGATAGTTAGCTACCGCCCGGCGATAGCTCGCGTCGAGTAGTAGAAGTTGCGTCGACAAGGAGTTGCGTCGATAGGGTAAGATGCGTCGAATAGTAGAAGTTAGCGTCGAGTAGCTAATGCCGGCGATAGTTAGCTACCGCCCGGCGATAGCTCCCGTCGAGCAGTAAAAGTCGCGTCGACAAGGGTTGCGTTGATAGGGTTAGGTCCGTCGAGTAGTGGAAGAAAGCGTCCAGACGCTACCGCCCGGCGGTAGCTAGCTACCGCCGGCGGTAGCTCTCGTTTCCAGTGTTGGGCTGGTTTGCCTAGAGTCCAGTTCTGGTGGACTTAGGAGTTCCCTTGGTTTGGTTTTGGTGAATCCTATCTGGTCGGTTTTTGAATAAATTTGGAAGTCTTTATAATAAATCATGAAAGATAAATTTTGGACTGCAAGTGTTAACGGATCATACCGCCGTCTCAATGCCTGTTTTTGTCGATCATTGCACCTGGTGATTTTAAAGTTCATGTTGACTGCATCTACTCTGCATAGTCCCTTGCCGACTGTATTCTCCTTCATCGACCGTATGGATGTGTGCTTCATAAACTCGCCTGAGTCCCTTTATCAAGTCGCTTGATCACCTTTGTATGATTTAAATGTTTGCTACTTGCATTCTACATATGAACTGCATAATTTGACGTTTCATGTCGTCCGAATGACCTATTCCTAAAATTTGACTGTTTGGCTTGATTGACAAATGTCGTGGCGACTGTATGTGCAAAATAAGTTTCTTTGGGGTCGAGTGCCTGTATGAAGATGTTTTGTTCCGTGATGACTGCATGAGGGTCCTGAACAGCTAGTGCTCTGGTAATTGCACGCGTAAGATTTCTGATGGCAAAGCTCCATTTGTACTTCTTTCATCGACTGTTGGGTCCTGATCCTTGCCCTTTTGTTTAATCTAAAGCCTTTGTCGGATGCTTATCGGTCAGGACGGTACCGGTTATCGATCGTTTGCTTATTCATCGGTAGCGTTTGCATTGGTCATATCCTTTTAGGAATATTCAACGTTTGAGTATTTTCGACTCTTGCCTCCTTGTGTCTTCTCTTCGTAGTGTTCCGACGCCAAGTCTTGTATGGCGTCGTCTTGCTGGAATCCTCAACTCGCTTATAAGTAGAGTGTTGGTCTGAGTGCTGAACTTTGAATAGTGTGCTTCTAGTTGTCGTGATAACTTGATCGTCGTGTCTTTTGGATCGTCGCCTCGTTAGGCTAAATGAATTAACTGGATTGTCTCGGTATCGGAATACCGTCAGATGGCTAGTTTTTCCCCGTTTATTCAGGAGGTATGCGTGTTAGGGCCTTGGACTTGTACATGGATGGTCTGTGTAGTTACATCGACCGTATATTCAGTTTGGCCTAAGTTCTTCGTCGACTTCGTAGTTCAGAACCGTCATAATAAATGCTATATTGAGGGTTGTGTGCGGTGTGGTTTTTACCCCCGGCATGATGCTTCCTAACCGTAACCTAAATATGTTGGAGGCCGTACGCGGTGTGGTTTTTGCCCCCGGTGCGGTGTTCTTTTAAGCTTTTGTGTTTGAGGCCGTACGCGGTGTGGTTTTTGTCCCCGGTGCGGTGTTCTTTTATGCTTTGATTGGGAAGCCGTATGCGGTGTGGTTTTTGCCCCCGGTGCGGTGTTCTCTTAAGCTTTTGATTGGGAGGCCGTACGCAGTGTGGTTTTTGCCCCCGGTGCGGTGCTCTTCTTTTGGATGAGCTGATCAGTCTCATATGAATTTGAATACGAATATGAATTTGAATACGAATATGAGTTTGAAATCTGGTAAATATTTATATATGTATATATGGCTATGCATTTCTTTTGCTTCTGTCAGTGAACTCTCTTGAATTTAGCTATTTAGCTGGTTTCTCTTCCCTGTTTCTGCACTCTAGTACTGACATCTGTTGCAGGCCGTTGGTGTACCTCCGGTTTACTTGGAGGTTTGTTTAGCTCGTTTTGCTCTCTTGCACCACTTGCAACTTGTTTCTGAGGTGTTCTTCTTTTGAATGCCTCAGGTTCAGAACAGTAGCAGGTTCGTCTGGTAGAGCTCGAGGTTTCTATGCTACAGGTAGTGGCAGCGTTTGTTTCACCTCCTTCTGTGAGGTAGTTTTGTCTTTTCTGACTAGATTTGCTCCTATGGGTTTGTGTCTGTTTGTTGACGCCCATAGTGTTTTGTCTTGGATGTTAGACTACTTGTTAGTGTTTACTGCTGTTACCTACTGTTAGCTCTTACTCTTGCTCTCTGGGAAGGATTTATGTTAGGTTGCATGTTAGATACTTTAAATATAAAAAGCTGCATTTAATTTAGATTCATCGCATATCTTTAACTGAAAGCCATCATATCTTGAACGTTCTAAAACCTTTTTATTTCTTATAATAAATCTAGAGTCATGCATAACATTAGCTGTATGTTAGGTCTTCGGGCTCATATAGGACCATAAAAGAATTGAATCAAGTATTTCTCCGCTGCGACCACATATACTTTACTCGTGAACTAGTTGATCCACTGAACCGTGGGACACGGTTCTCAACTTAAACTTAAATATTGTTTTATCATAATAACATGTCTTTTCATGATAGAGCGTTAGATTTAGGAGTTTGCCTGAGCGTCTGCAGTTGTCCCCTGCACGGCGTGGCATCACGACACGTGTTTTCTCTCACTCTGATACATTTTGATTATTGAGAAAATGCGGGTTGTGACAATAGCGCCTCCCCACTCGCCCCCTTGGGGCTGGGCGAGTGGGGGCCTGGCGCCTCCCCACTCGCCCCCCTGGGGCTGGGCGAGTGGGGGCCTGGCGCCTCCCCACTCTCCCCCTTGGGGCTGGGCGAGTGGGGGCCTGACGCCTCCCCACTCGCCCCCTCCCATGGGACTGGGCGAGTGGGGGCCGAATGCGTCCCCACTCTCCCCCAGTGCACCTCCTTCCCGGGCTGCTGGCCTGGAGGGCTCTCACCTACTTGCTGGGGCGGGACCTCCGGACCAACTCCTCTCCTGCTTTCGCCGATCGTGGTGAAAGTTAGCTGCAAGGTCTGCATGACCTCCTGCTTGAAATTTTCAAACATCTCCCAAGTCACTCCATCCACCGGGGGCTGCGAGTGGCCTGGGTCAGATCCTCCTCCACCTCCAGACATGGAGCTCAGCTTGAGATTTTCTTGTGTTGGTCACTCTCCACACTCACCGCACCATAATTTTGTAACCAATAAGTTGGTCTCTCGAGGAGTTCGGTCCCTCAACAAGATGAGGGGTGACCAACACTTACTCCTCTAAAGCGAGAGATCTAGGCTAAGAGGCTAAGGAACTAGGAACAAGGCCAAGGGCTTAGCGAGGAGGTCCCACCACACACCCGGAAGATCTTAGAGCGCTTCCCCTCCCAAGCCAATGCTAAGCTTGGGCACCTTTGGAGGCTCTCTCCACCCAACAAAGGAACTTAGGGGGAGAGGAGGCCAAAAGAGAAGTCTAGAGAGAAGTCTAGAGAGAAGTCCTTCCAAATGGTGCCCCCTTGGTCTTATTTATAGTTTTTGGAACCGGGTCTGCAAATAACCAGATTTTGTCCTACGAGATTACAAAAATACCCCCGGATTTGGTCTGCGAACAGCCAGATCCCGCTATTTGGAGGCACTAAACACAATCCATAACGCCTTCCCGGGGTCGGGCGAGAGGGAGCTGACCTCCTCCCTTGCTCGCCCCCCTCACTGAGCTGGGCGAGCCAAGAGGGCACCTCCCTCCTGAGCTCGCCCCCTTGCCGGGGTGGGGGCGAGACCAGGAGGACGCCTGCCTTTGTCTCGCCCCCCTTGCTGGGGCGGAGGGCAAGATCAGGAGTCCGCATGCCTTGGGTCTCGCCCCCCCCCCCCCCCCCCCCCCCTTGCTGGGGCGGGGAAAGAGGGACGTGCGACTCCTCCTCTTGCCCCCTAGCTGGGGCGGGGCGAGAGGGGCCTGCGGCTCCTCCTCTCGCCCCTATCTGGGGCGGGGCGAGAGGGGCCTGCGGCTCCTCCTCTCACCCCCTAGCTGGGGCGGGGCAAGAGAGGCCAGCAGCTCCTCCCCTTGCCCCCTAACTGGGGCGGGGAGAGAGGGGTCTGCGGCTCCTCCTCTCGCCCCCTAGCTGGGGCGGGGCGAGAGGGGCCTGCGGCTCCTCCTCTCGCCCTGTAGCTGGGGCGGGGCGAGAGGGGCCTGCGGCTCTTCCCCTCGCCCCAACTGGGGTGGGGCGAGAGGGGCCTGCGGATCCTCCTCTCGCCCCCTAGCAAGGGAGGGGGCGAGCCCAGGAGGACGCACGCCTCTGACTCGCCCCCCTTACGGGCTGGATGAGCGGGAGCCTCCACCTCCCATCCTTCTTACCTGGGGTCAGCGCTAAAAAACTGTTGAGCCTAAAGACATTTTTAGGCCCCGGGGACCCACTCGGCGAATATGGGGTTGTACATGATTAACAAAGCTGATTTCCACCAGATGTAAAATACTTGATATTGAGTTGACATAGTTCAAGGATACTATGCACGTAGGAGATGATGGTTCCCTTTATGGGAAAATTTCTGAAAGAGATATCAGCATAACAGAGGAAATGTTGTCTCAAACATTTGATCTACCCACAAGTGAGGCTTCTGATTAGTTGTCAGGGGAATAGGAAAAGAAGGCCTTAGAAATCATGCAATTCAAGAAAGAGAGAGCCATCAATCTGAAAAAGGTGGATTTGGCAGAAGAGTACAAATTTCTGGCAGACTTCGTGGGAAAAGTGATGATGTGCAGGAAATCAGCACATGATGCTATACCCAAGCAGCAATTGCAAATCATGGGTGCTCTGATTCTGGAAAAGAAGATAAACTGGGGGAGATGCTTCCTGAAAATGATTGGCCACAAGTATGCACACAAAGAAAATTCCTACATGAGGATAATGAGCCAAGTTCTCTTCCAACACTATCCAGAGGTCTGCAAATCCAAAGGGGTGCCAATTCCACCAGGCAAAAGAATCAACATTGGAATTTTCTCTAAGTGGACCAGGCAGACCCTCAAGCCTGGTCAAGCTACACCTTCACCCCCTCTCTCTCCAACACCAGAGGACATTGAAACAACTGTACCATATCTTCTAGCTCAAAATTATCCACCAGCACAACAAGGTGTCATCCCAGAGCAAAACCTCCAATCCATCCCATCCATACAAGCTCCTGAATCTACACCACAGTTTCCTCCCCAACCACAGCAACAACCATCCACACCATTTCCAGACAATCAGTCTGTTTCATCCCCACCACCAAAATATATTTCTCTAGAAATCTACCAAACCTTTTCCCCTGCCTACAAAGATCCTCTTGATCAAAATCAGAATCTCACACCTCCACCTCCACTTGCCTCTACCTCCCTTCCTACACCCTCGATTGACATTGACCAATAAATATCAAAAGCAGTAGAGCTAGCCTCCAGCACATTTGCTGACCTACTGGCCAGCCAAGCTAGAAAATTTGAAATGAAATACTCCCAAATGGAGTCTGAACTCCTAGGCTCCAAAAGATCTATACAGGGAATCAAAGACTTCATGTCTTCCTCCCTAGTGACAAAGGAGTTCTTAACCTCTCTTGCCAACAATGTTAAGAAGAGGGAGAATATTCAGGGGGAGGAAGGTCTCGTCCTAGAGTTGAGTGGCAATAATAAGGGGAATGATGATGAAGCTCCTGACAAATTGACCATTTTCCAAAATGTCCAGGGGGAGTTTCAAGTAGATTCTCCAGAGAATCAAGGGGAACCAGCTGCAGAAAATCAGGGGGAGCTCCCATCTACTCAGGGGGAGTCCATTGTAGAAGTTCAAAGGAATCTGTAAAGTGAATTGATTGTTGTAGGTACAACAGTGGTCCAGGGGGAGCTTCATGGTGATAATTTTTTGGATGAGGTGGCCAAGATTGCCAAGGAAGCTGTTCATATTGCTGAGCTGAATGCACAGATTCATGGGAAGCTTCCCAAGGACAATACTGCTGAAGAAGCAGTAATGTCACCTGGAGATGATGAGCATCTGAACTTTGCTCAAAGGAAGGTAATTCCAAAGGTGTTTTCAATAAAAAGGAAAACCCCTGAGAAGGAGCAATGAAACTCAGGTAATTCTGTTATACTGTCTAAAGAGAAACAAAAAGGGAAGGTGGTGTGGTGAACAATAAAATACACTTGACAATGTATAAAATATTTTGTGATCTCATTTTATCGTACTGTAATTGTCTATGTTGTCTTGTATATATCTCTGTTTATGCAAAAGAATATGTAAAATCACTTTAACAAAATCTATAAAATTTGTTAAGATAAATATGAGAGATTGTTGGGAAAAACACCTTGTGATTTAACTTAACAAATTGCTTATAAGTGATTTTACCCTCTAAGCATATTACCCACATTGTATTGTAAGGGTAATCTGGTCATTAGATGTCTTAGGATGTCACACTCAACTTAGAGTGTCAAGACTAGGTTAGGGCAAGCACAATCTGAGTTGAATAAATACTTGCATCGAATATAATTCGACGCAACTTCGACTTGCTGTCGACGCAACTCAAACTAGAAGTCCAAGCAACTTAATCTCAGTGTCAAAGTATATCAAGTTGACGCTACATCGAATAGGAGTCGACGTAGATAAAGGAGTATGTCGAAGTTATCTTAGAACTCGGCGCAACCTTGACTTCAATTCAACGCAGAAGGAAGTATCTGTCAAAGCCATCTAAAGTCGACGCAACATCGATTACAATTCGACGCAGACAATGAAGTTCAAAATGGAGGCTTCAACTCGACGGTTACGTCGATAAGTAATAGATGCAACGTCGACAACATAGTTCAACCAGAGAAAGAAGTAATTCGAAGCTGCACTTACAAGAACTCGAAGTCACATCGATAAGAGAGAAAATGAAGTCGATGCAGCGTCGAATACAGTCTGAAAATGAAACCTTTTTTAGCTATCCTCCTAAGCTCTTTCTGAAGGCCCACAACACTAAAGACCATTCTACAACGACTTGTTTATTACCTAGAATGGAAAGGAGCAGTAAAGAAGACAGGAAAAGCTTTCTTGGAAAGGATTAAAATAGTTGGCAGACGGGCCGTGAGCAAATGAAGAAAGATGGATTAATTATCCAAGATTGCGCCTTTTCAGGACAATCCAAAAGAGGAAAAGAATTCAAAAATTAACCATGGATAATAAATAGGAAGAAAAGAGAGAAGAATACAGAGCATTCATAATCATCTGCTTCAGTTTGTCGATTAGGGTTCCCACTTCTTCTTCTTCCTCCTGGAACCCTAAAAGAGACAATACAGAGCAAACAAGATCTCTTTTAGAACAGAAAACTGAGAAGCTTCTTCATCAACATCTTATAGCAGCCAGATAGCAAGCAAAAGAAAGAGAGAAGGATTTGAGGAAAAATAATCCTTGCAAATCATCACAATCATAAGCAAGGGTTCATCATAAGTAGATCCATTGAAGAAAAGAAATAGAAGCAGAAAGCTTCTACAGAATTCTGAGAATAGAATTCCTCCTCCATCCTCCTTATTCTATCTACTTCCTAACTGCACAGAGTTTTAAGAATCCCTCTTCAAAGGATACAGTGGTTCAAGATCTCCTTATCAAAAGATCTGAGTGGTTCAAGATCTCGTTATCAAAAGATCTGATTGGTTAAAGATCACTGTATCAAAAGGTCCGAGTGGTTCAAGATCTCCTTATCAAAAGATCTTTTGTTCTAAGAGTATCCTTATCAAAAGACTCAGGCACAGGTTATGCATTCCTACCAGGTGGTAGAAGAGAGGACTACCCACATTTTGGGGAACCTCAATAAAATCTCGTGTCTTCTGTGTTGTGCTATTTCTGTGCCGCCCCCTTATTTATTGCTTACTGATGAGTAGTAAAATATATGAATTCTTAGTATAGTTATTAGTATAGTTTTAATTAATATTGTAAAATTTTTATGTAAATTAATAAATAAATTGCTTGTTTTATTATTTTGTTACTAACTTAGCTTTATTTTTGTTTTTACAGATTTTGGTAAATTTTTGTCAAGTCACGCCCCTAAGTCACGCCCGTGACCCAAGAGCGTGTAATTTTAAAACGCCAACTTCTCAATCTGCGTTCGACGAAAGGCAAGCTGCGTTCGACGAAAGGCAAGCTGCGTTCGACGAAAATCGAGCTGCGTTCGACGAACGCTCTCTGCCCTGCATTCGACGAACTCGAGCTGCGTTCGACGAACGCTCTCTTCCCTGCATTCGACGAACTTGTGCTGCGTTCAACGAACGCTCTCTGCCCTGTGTTCGACGAAACCGAGCTGCGTTTGACGAAATCAAGCTGCGTTCTACGAAAAGCGCTCTACGTTCGATGAACTCTCCACGCCCAACGTTCGATGAATCCTCCCCCATCCAGTGTTTGACGAACGCATCTTAACGTTCGACGAACTGTCTCAGCGTTCGACGAACTCTCTCTCATGCGCCAGCCGTCACGCCCCAGTTAAAGCAGATATGTGCCCCCCACTGTCACACACGTGACACTTCAAGTCACGCCCGTGTGCAGCCATGTTTGACGGCTAAACCTTCCAGAAAACGGCGGATGCTACCCCCATAAGCACGCGCAAATGTCACGCCCCAGGGTCACGCCCATGACCAGAAGACACGCCCGTGACCTTAGGGCATGTAAAAATAATATTTTGCCTATAAATAGGAGTGCTCGGCTGAAGGAAAAATGATCCAAATTTTGAGTGCTTGTTAGTGTTTTCTGAGTTCTTTTGAGTGATTGTGAGTTTTCCTTTATGCAATTCAGTTTAAGTTCGTTTGTAATTTTCGCTTTTCTAGTCTAGTTGTAATGCTTATTTTAGAAATATAATGTTGTTTTTCTCATTTGGATCATTTTCATTTTCAATTTATGCAAGTGTGTGTGTGTATGAGTATAACTTTATTGCTTTCATAACTTAGGTTTATTACTTTCATAATTTAGGTTAAAAGCTTTTATAAAATAGTTTATCGTTTTTTTACGCTTTATTTATCGCTTTCGTTTAAACGCTTTCTCTCGATTCAGTCATTTTATTACAAGTAGAGTGCGTGCGTATATGAGATAGTGTTTTTTCTTTTATGTAACTTAGCTTTATTTCAGTCCATATATAACTGTTTATACCACCCCCATCTTGAATAAGAGGCTAATTTCCTTTAACACTTGTTTAAGACGGTTGGGACGGATATTATTTATGCACTTTTATATGTCTTTTATTTCTATACCACCCCCGTCCCGGATGAGAGGCTAAGTTTCTGTAGCGCTTGATTAAGACGGTTGGGATGGATACTATTACTGCTTTTATATAAGTCTTTTTATTTCCCTTTTTCGCACTTATATCCGCTTATAAAATTATAAATATGTAGTTTCTTACTTATGTCATCCCCATTCTGATGAGTGGCTAATTTCTTTAGCGCGCGATGTCGAAGAGCATTGAGACCCAAAAATAGTTTTCTAAAAATTAAAACATCTCTTTCTAAAATAATTAACCTTAAGGTTTACCCGAGAATAACGTTTAGTGGAGCCACGTAATCGATGTGTGGTTTTCATTTCCGTCTCCGTACACTTGTTAGTCGAGAGGCTCGTGCGTACGGACTGATCGCTCACGAGTAAAGAGAAGTGCGCTCTACCCTCGAGAGAGGATGAGGTAAGTCTCCTGAATTGGAAGTAAATGTTGGATCGGTAGGCGCCCTTAGAGGGGGGTGAATAAGGGTTTTAAAAACTTATATTATATTTTGTATAACTTTGAAAAAGCTTTGATTATTAAACAAGAGAAGATCAAGACAAATCAAGTGAAGTAAAAGTAAAGACATGATTTTATTAATATCAAATACGGTTTTACAAAAGTTGACTTCTATAACGCTAGAAATCAAAGCGAAATATGAAAGACTCTTTTTGTTTTCTATACCGACTCGTATCCCCACGAATCAGTTGGCTTTAGGCGATCCTTCCCCGGATACGACCTCAAGCCGCTCTTGCCAACCCTTCCCCAGATATGGCCTCGAGCACCCCCTAGACCTAACCTAGATCTAGTCGCCAACACGAGGCGAATTTCAGCCCTAAGTCCTACCCAGACCTAGTCGCCAATAAGAGGCAAATTTACTACACGATTACAAGAAAATATGTGAAATAAAAAGACAAAAATATAAAAACTCACTCTATGTAGATCTCTTGGAGAAATAAACGAAGACGCAGAGTATGATCGTAGTCGATGCGGTCTTTCGTCACGATGATGATGCGTGTTGAAATCTTCTCCACGGATCTCCTTTAGTCTTTATGGATTTGTGGGAGTATCTCTCTGAAACTTCCTCTCTATGCTGTGGCACGGAGCTCTGGAATTCTGGATCTGTAGAGGCTTTAGAAGACGGAGCCAAGATGTCCTTTTTATAGACTTAGCGCTAGCGCCTGTGCTAGTGCTACCGTCGGCGCTATCCTATATTAGGACATATTCTGCGCAGCACAATCTTCAATCGGAGGAACTTTTCTCTCTTGCCTACTGTTTTCCTCGCTATCGCCTGCGCTATCGGATACCGCCTGGCGCTATCTCCTTCTATAAGTTCTTCCGGCAATTTCGCTTAAGCCAATATTTCGTCGAACGACATTTCGTCGAACGCCGCTAAGATTTTGTCGAGCGAAGTTTCGTCAAACGCCGTGATGAGAATTTCGTCGAGCGCCGCTTTCAGTTCGTTGAACGAAATTTCATCGAACTCAATTCGTCGGTTAGGCTTCAACATTCAGCGAGCTCAATTTCGTCGACCGGAGTTTGTCGAGCGGGCTTCAACATTCGTCGATCTCAATTTTGTCGAGCGCCGCTAACAGCTCGTCGAACGATAGCTATCGCCTGCGCTAGTACTACCGCCAGCGCTAGTAGATGTTTTGGATTTGTTGGCTCAACTTTGGGGGCAAGCTTCTTATGTAATCCTTGAGTCATGTGGACTTTGTTATCCTGCACACTTAAACACACAAGATCAAATACACATAGGATTTATTATTCTCAAACCTAGGAGATGCGGAAGACCATGTTCCAACAAACTCCCCCTTTTGATAATAACAAATCCATTAATGATAAATCAGAGCATTAATATATAAGCATGAAGATACATACTTGTGTTTGTGAGAGAGTGATGACTTAGGATAATTTATGATTTTAGCATTTAGAATTGCTCCCCCTAAATATATGGTCCCCCTAAGTGAATGCTCCCCTAATGTGTAAGTTATCATCTTAATTAACCATTATATTTTGATAGCAGATTATATTTATCATGTTAGATTTATCATGTTAGTTCTCCCCCTTTTGTTATTAGCAAAAGCGGGTAAGGAGACACCACTTAAAAATTGATAATAAGATAAAAGCATGATCGAGCTTGTAGAGAAGGAAATGATAAGGAGTTTTAGAATACTTGTCATTTAAATAGATCAGAGTTTGAGTATTACAACATTTTTATAAATCAGAGTTTGTAGCATAAACAAAATGTAATGATTTCCAAGTTACTAAACTACCCAGACAATATGTCTACACCCTAGCCCCGTACTAAGTGATGTATGGGCATAAGGAGCTGCATACATGCCGTAGGTTGGGGTGTTAGTCCCATATGCAAACACTAGAGACAACTCAACCTTGCACTCTTTCCCCCAGTGCCTCGCAAGGCCCCACTGGAACCCTCCTCGGTTAAGGACAAGACATGACTAGAGATAAAGGTTATCTAAGTTCTACAACCCTACGCCCCCGCTATGGTGAGAAATGAAGTCATGGATAATAATCATTGGAAACATTAAGCGTTTTAAATCAAACTATAATTTCTTAGCCAATGGGTTTTAATATTTGAATTCTTAAAGAAAAGTTCCAGAGCTAATTTGAAATCCATTAATAAATCAGAGTTTTAGCATTACAATATTTGTGTTAGAATAACCAATATAAATTCTACCAAGCAAGTCTACCATTTGTTGAAAGAAAGGAATTTTGGTATTTAATACTTTGATATAAGCATGAAAGCGCAAGGTAGAAATATGTGGTGATGATGCGGAAGACTTATAGAAATACAAGAAACAACTTATTGTAATGATGATCCATAAAAAGATATATAAGTTAAATTTCATAAAGAAGATGTTTTTGTAAATCATTTTTCAATTAAAATCTTTAAGTTTGATAGTAACCAAGCATGAAATAATGTTATCAAAAAGAGATTACTACAATGTTACTTTAATTCACAATTTCAAAACATACCAAACATTGTAGAAAGCATGCTAGGTTATCTAGTGCATTTTATAAATAAAGAGTAGTATAGAATTTGCATTAGGATCCAATACTCGTGAGAAGAAGTGTTATGGAAGATAATGATGTGCACATAAGTGTATTTTTGAGTAGAGTAAACAAATGTTTTAATCAAAAATACAAGTAATAAGTAAAGTAAGAGCACAATAAAACACAAATAATTTTACTTCCACACACTTCAATGCACAAACAAAAATGTACAACTACCAAGGTGCTTTGCACACACAATGCTCATTAAGACTTATCTGGGTTCAAAGTAGTGCTTGTGGGATCACATAATTTTATTCTTCAATATTGATTTTTTAATATGATCCGGTGTACTTAAGAATAAGTGGTTTTTATTTTGAAAGAAAGTTATGGTTTGCACAAGATACTTTACTATTCTTTCCAAGGTGCTCAACCTCACAACGTTTATTAAGACTTATCAGGAGGTTCAAGTAGTACTTGGTGGAGTTATCTTTGTCACTTTATTTTATGATTTTGTTTTGTACAAAGTTCTCCGAATACACTTGTTTTGCAAACCAATATAATTTATAAGAAAGATAATCACTTTTCTTAATTTTTAAAAGTGCAAATAAAGGAGTGTAGGTAAGATACTTGTGCAATTTAAATGTATTTGTACTAATACAAAACATACACAAGCATTCTTAGATAAACACAAATGTAGACAATGCCAAAATAAGTGAGTGAATAAAGATCATTATCAAACATAAAACATTTACTCATACTTAGAGGCATGCTAAGCTTAGTTCTACACCACTTTCAATATAATTGATGCACATATTAATAGATATATCAAAGCATGATGAAAGCAATGTTCAAAGTAGTTTGAAAAGATAAATTGCAACATTATAGAAGTTCTAAATAATAGATTAATTCATGCTTGATTTTCAATGAAGTCCATACAATATTTTTGATATTTTTGAAGAATAATTTTTATTTAAAGTTTGAACTCATAAAATTGATCTTGGACTTCCCGAGGACTACCTTGTGAGAGGTTCACCCAGTACTAGGTGATATGACAAAAAACACAAAGGCAAAACATATAATTTTTTTGTAATTTGGCTTTTGTATTTTTGTATTTGATTTTTCAAATATGTAATAAAAGCAAAAATGCAGAAATGAATAGTACACATAGATTAATATATTTTTAGGGATTTTTTAAAATTTTAAAAAATACAGAAAAACACATAGGTGCACTAGCGCGGACGTTAGCGCTAGCGCGGGAAATAGTACCCAATTTTTGATGATTTTGAAATTTTTAATTGTTGATCTTGATTAAGTGTCATAATAGTAGTTTCTTGCTGAAATTTCAGATTTTTAGGAAATGTCTAGATAGTGCAAATTTCATGAAACATTAGCGATTTTGTATATGACTTTACCAAATAAACTTTGCATGAGATGACATGAATGAACAAATCAAATATGCATGATTTCAGTGATTAACCATAATGTTCATGCACAGGAATACCATGGATAAGCCCTAGATGAGAATACCCAGCCTGTATGTATTCGTAAACATATAATGCCTAACATAGACACAAATATTCTTTAGGCGACAATGTTAGTATGATAAGTTTGAGATTAATGTTATACCAAGGTTTGATAGTGTTTCAATTTATAGACCTAGAATGGAGTGACGATTCTATTTGATTTGATATCAAGATGATTCAAAGGTCTAAACTAGAAATAAATCACAATACACACATAATACACCAACCATGGTATGTAATTATAATATCAATTGTCATCAATTAATATATCATATATAATTCACATAATTGTGATAGAGATGATTGTTTTTAGAAGATTTTTGTATGACTTGTGATATATGATGTTAGAGAATTTTAGCAAAGGACATCAATAGATCATGAAGATAAATTCTTTCAATACATTTTAGTGATTTTCTTTTAATTAAGAATTTTGAATATATATGTGATTTTTGATAGGTGAACAATAGTGATGGTTTAGATCATGTTTGACATCAAGGAGTGAACACAATATAATCTTTTGTTGTGAACAAAGACAACCATATTGAAAGTTGAGCTTTTATTTAGATCTTGATCTTTCTTGTAGAATATATTATTTCTCTAAACCACTTGTTGGTGAAGGCTAAAAATCTTAATAGCCTAATAACCGGATTTAATTTGAAATATCTTATAGCAAATTTAGAGTTTGATTCATATGGATAATATAAGATATTTAGAAGCAATGAATATAAGAATAAAAGATAGGTCATCAAAATAAAATCTGATTTTGAATTTTGATCAATTTGATTTTATAAACATATTAAGCTTTTAAGAGATAAAATCATATTTTTAATACTGTATAGGATGACCATGACATGATAGTTCAAAAGATATAAGAAAACAAGAAAAATTAAAAGACATGAAAGCATATCATGAAGTAGAAATTTGTATATTTCATTTTGAAAGGATTCTACTTCATGCAATTGATGATACCTAATGAATAAGAGTTTTAGGTATCCAAAGGGGACCATGTGGGATGGTTCCTTTGGGTACCCAAATATAGCGAGATGGCTTTTGGGGAGACAAGTACGAATGGATCCTTTCAAGTGGAGTTAATGTTTCATCTTTAATTATGGGTCTCCACTCATACTTAGGTTTAATATTATGATTTTGCATTAAATTTCCATATTCATTAAACTTAGACTTAAAATATTGATAACATTTGAAATCATTTTTCATAGGAAATTTTTGCATATTTGATTTTACTTTAGGAGATATATAATTTTATAAATAATGGTGATTTTGGTTTAGATTAACAAATCCTTTATGTTCCTTACTCCCATTATTAAACTTAGTTAAGATGTTCATATTCATATTCAACTTGTTTTTAGATATAGTTTGATATTGTGAATTTGTATTTACAATTTTCATAAGCAAGTTGATTTTTGATTTTAATTCATCATTCTTGATCTTTAAATTATATCTAGCTTTATTATAAGCGATTGTGCTATTTTTAAGAGTGGAAACAATTGAATCAATTTGATCTCGATAGTTGTTTCTATATTCATCAAATGTTTCATCCATCTCTTTAATTTAAATTTTATATTCTTTACACTTAGCACAATCATTTATTAAAGATGAATTTTCTAACCATAATTTTTCATTTTGTTCTTTTATAAAAATAATTTCTTTTTCAAGTTCCTTAAATTTTTCTTTAATATCATTACAATCAAGATAAGGTTTTGTATTTTCAATTGAAGTGACATGAATAAAGCTAGATAAATCAGATTTTGATACTACTTTAACTTTTGCTTTTAAATTATTATTTTCTAAGCGCAATTTGCAATTTGCAATTTTTAATTTCTTAATTTTGCGTTTGTAATTTGTAGCAATTGTAAAGTAGAAAAAGAAGTACAAAAGATGAGATTTGATTTCCTTACATTGCTTTTGGGAGAGGCACGATTTGAGCATATCGTTTCTTTTACATCTTTTTGGCACTCCTCTTCCGAAGATAGTACTTCTTCTTCTTTTCCATTTGATGTGTGCTCCATTGATCCATCATGAGAGGAGCATTCTTGAAGACTTGTGCAAGCTTGCATATTCTCCGGTTCTTGTGATTGTTCCATACCTGTAGAAGGAGAATCATACATTTCTTCAAGAAATTTCCATACTTTGTATGCACTAGAAAAACAATATATTAATTTGAAAAATTTAATTTGATAGGGCACAAAATAAATAATGTTTGGCTTTTGCATTTAGATGACGTTCCTATTTATTTGATTCATTTGCTGGTCTAACTATTGTTATATCCCATGCATTGATATCTAAATTTATAATAAATTTTTCCATTAATAATTTCCACCCTTTATAATTTCTCCCTTCGAATAAAGGTGGTTTAGGAGATTTTTGTTCTTCATAAAAATTTCCCCACTAGTAGAAGCGAGATCATGAGACGCCATTATTCCTGGTTGTTAAGCCGATTTGGAATAACCTACCTCTGATACCACTTGTTGGATCGGTAGGCGCCCTTAGAGGGGGGGGGGGTGAATAAGGGTTTTAAAAACTTATATTATATTTTGTATAACTTTGAAAAAGCTTTGATTATTAAACTAGAGAAGATCAAGACAAATCAAGTGAAGTAAAAATAAAGACATGATTTTATTAATATCAAATACGGTTTTACAAAAGTTGACTTCTATAATGCTAGAAATCAAAGCGAAATATGAAAGACTCTTTTTGTTTTCTATATCGACTCATATCCCCACGAACCGGTTGGCTTTAGCCGATCCTTCCCCGGATACAGCCTCAAGCCTCTCTAGCCAACCCTTCCCCGGATATGGCCTCGAGCACCCCCTAGACCTAACCTAGATCTAGTCACCAACACGAGGCGAATTTCAGCCCTAAGTCCTACCCATACCTAGTCGCCAACACGAGGCAAATTTACTACACGATTACAAGAAAAGATGTGAAATAAAAAGACAATAATATAAAAACTCCCTCCATGTAGATCTCTTGGAGAAGTAGACGAAGACGCAGAGTATGATCGTAGTCGATGCGGTCTTTCGTCACGATGATGATGCGTGCTGAAATCTTCTCCACAGATCTCCTTTAGTCTTTATGGATTTGTGGGAGTATCTCTCTGAAACTTCCTCTCTATGCTGTGGCACGAAGCTGTGGAATTCTGGATCTGTAGAGGCTTTAGAAGACGGAGCCAAGATGTCCTTTTTATAGACTTAGCGCTAGTAACTGCGATAGTGCTACCGTCGGCGCTATCCTATATTAGGACATATTCTGCGTGACAGAATCTTCAATCGGAGGAAACTTTTCTCTCTTGCTCACTATGCTCCTCGCTATCGGATACCGCCTGGCGCTATCTCCTTCTATAAGTTCTTCCGGCAATTTCGCTTAAGCCAATATTTCGTCGAACGCCGCTAAGATTTCATCGAGTGAAGTTTCGTCGAACGCCGTGATGAGAATTTCATCGAGCGCCGCTTTCAGTTCATCGAATGAAATTTCGTCGAACTCAATTTGTCGGTCAGGCTTCAACATTCGTCGAGCTTAATTTCGTCGACCAGAATTTGTCGAGCGGGCTTCAACATTCGTTGATCTCAATTTCGTCGAGTGCCGCTAAAAGTTCGTCGAACGATAGCTAGCGCCTGCGCTAGTACTACCGCCAGCGCTAGTAGATGTTTTGGATTTTTTGGCTCAACTTTGGGGGCAAGCTTCTTATGTAATCCTTGAGTCATGTGGACTTTGTTATACTGCACACTTAAACACACAAGATCAAATACACATAGGATTTGTTATTCTCAAACCTAGGAGATGCGGAAGACCATGTTCCAACAGTAAAAACCCAATAGCGGGGTTCACACATAAAGCGACAATTAAGAAGATTCGATTATAGAACGATAGTTCGGTCGAATATTCATAATCTCAGGTGGGCATACCCTCGAGAGAGGAGCGTTCATAATTATGGAACCTCCACGGCCAAGCCGTTTTAATGTTTTGAAAAGTCAGAACTTTTACTTCTAAAAAAGAATATTTTCGTCTCAAGGTAATTCGACATCGGGAGCTATTATTGTCATCGTTCAGAACTCTAGTTATACACTTGTTATTATCATTTTAGAACTCTAGTTATACGCTTACTAGCATTTGTTTTTAAAAACCCACACTAAAACTTATTCCGATAAAATAATAGTTCGTTCCTCAAAGTAGTATAATCAACACGATCCGCGGAAATATACGACCTCGATATTTTCTAAAACAAAATATCCTGTTTTAGTCACGATAAGGTATACTTGCCTTTATTATATGATTAATTTAGATTAAAATTTAAACAAAC
Source organism: Dactylorhiza incarnata (assembly GCA_033032865.1). Classification (NCBI taxonomy): domain Eukaryota; kingdom Viridiplantae; phylum Streptophyta; class Magnoliopsida; order Asparagales; family Orchidaceae; genus Dactylorhiza; species Dactylorhiza incarnata. The sequence goes on along the minus strand of JAWHQI010000009.1, from coordinate 6,858,985 downwards.
ACTTTTCAAATCCGAAACTTGCAAAACTCTCCTTTGCTATTTTAAAAATGAATAGAATTCGACATTGTAGTCGGGGTGTAATCGTCAATATTTTGAAAGAAGAAAAAGACCGTTACATCTATCTTTTGATAGGATAACGGTTAGTTTCTCAAAGTAAGAATACTTGCGAAACTCTTTGAAAACACCCGCCTAACTCTAATCTCGTCATATAAAGGTTGTGCAAACCAAATTAAAAAGAAGAAGAATCCGAATTAAATCATCACTTACTGTTTCTCTATTTTTATAATTACTGCACTTTATTTATTCTGCACCTTGGTGTTGGTGAAGCATAATTCCTTAGGTGTTTTATTGTATGCATAGTTGGGATAAAAATAATTTTTAAATCTCTATTCACCCCCCTCTAGAAAATTCTCAGAGCCCATGAAGACCCTGGAGTTCTTCACTCAAGGTGTCAATTTCGTATTGGGACGTGCTGGCTCCGTCCACCGCAGAAGCTTCTTAGTGAGGACAGTTTTACAGGTGCTGTGGGAACCCATGTTTCTATATCAAGTTGCCCTCGGTGTGATTTTCTCGACCATAATAGATACAAATGCGAGTATTTTGCCCCTTAATACAAGTTTATCCATCTAGCCCACCACTACTCAAAAGCTCATGAGAACTCCTTGTGCCCAGCATCATCAAAAAATGTTGGAAAAGGGTATAAGGAGTCGTAAAAACATTGGTAGATGGAGTAAGCTTTAGAATCATTAAGCAGACATCTGATAAGGATTAAATAATTGGAGAAGATAAAATATTGGCATAGACATTGTAGGGTGGTACTATAACAATCATCATAACTTAAGTAGACGGGGTCTGAACTTGCGAGCTCAAGAAAGAAAGCAAGGAGCGAGCTCAACGAGAGGAGGATCGGTGCCTGTCAGGATCGGCATGTTCGAGCGATTCAACGAGCTCTGGTAAACGAAAGAAACAAGCTCAAACAAGGAGCGAGCTTTGCAAGCTCAGGTATGATCGGCGAGGTCTCAAAGTGGCAAGAAGAAACAAGCTCAAACAAGGAGCGAGCACTGGTATGATTGGCGTGGTCTCTAAGCTGGAGTGAGTTTGCGAGGATTGACGAGCACAACTAATCTCACAACCCTCATTTTCTCAGTATAAAAAAATACTATCAGAGCGAGAGAAAATACACGATCGTGATGCCATGCCGTGCAGGGGACAACTGCAGATGTTCATGCAAAACTATCCTCTTATTTAATTTTATGAAAGGACATATAATTTATGTGTTAAAACAAAATTTGCATTTTCAGGTTTTACTGACCGTGTCCCTCGGTCGGGTGGATCATCTAGTCCACAAGCGAAAGTATATACGTAGCGGAAAAATATTTCATTTATAGTCCTATATGAGTATGGAGACTCAACGTAAAAATGTCATGGAGATGTGACTTCTAAATTTAATATAAGTAAAAAGGTAATTTTATCGCTATAAAAATAGGGTGAATTTCAGTTAAAAGAGATGTCATGTAACTATGCTAGATTGCATCCCCTTTTTTATAATTCAAAGTATCTAACATGCATCCTAACATAAATCATTCCCAGTGAGCAAGTATATAAACTAACGGTAAGTAACAGTAGAAGAAGCTTGCAAGTAGTCAAACACTAGAAATAACACTATGGGCATCAACAAACTGATACGAACCCATAATAAACAAGTCTAAACTGTTATACAAGAAGTAGCTACCTCACGACAAAGGGGAAGAAAACAAAAGACTGCAATAACTCGCAGCACTGAAGACACCAACTCTAACGACCCAACCTACTACTGCTCCGAACCTGAGGCATTCAAAGAAAGAACACCTCAGAAACAAGTTGTAGGTGGCGGAAAAAGGTAAAAAGAGCCAAGACAAACCTCCAAGTAGGCAGAGAATAATGAACAACTAACAACAAAAGTCAAAGGAATCAACAGGAACAGAGAAGAAATCACTAGCTAAGCATCTATAATCAAACAATTGTTGGTGCATAGTTTTCCGCATCCCTTTGATTTGAGAATAACAAATCCTACTCGTATTTGATCTTGCTTGCCATTGTGCTTTTAGCATGCATGTTTGAACAGATATGACACCAGGTTGCTGCAATATTGGTCTGGTACTATCCACATGCAGAAAGATTGAAAGATGTCTAACGCCAGGCATTAGGACTTAACATTGGGCGTTAGCGATTGACGGGATGGTCTGCCGATCGACGGGATAGATTACCGATCGACGGGATGGCTTGCCAACTGAAAAAAGAGAAAGAAGTTTAATGCCAGCCGTTAGGACTTAACGCTGGCATTAATGATCGATGACTATGGCAAGGAGGAATGCAACCGTGATTGAAGGAGTATTTTGGGAATGATTTCACTCAACGCCCGACGTTAGAGTCAACGCCAACGTTAAGGTTGCCTAAAATGAAAGTTTCCAAAGATGCATAATCTCCTTCCTATTTTGAAGAACTGATCCATTAAGTTATTTTTATACTGAGTCAACGCCCGACGTTAACTCTTAACGCCGGTGTTAGCTCAAGTTCTATAAAAAGGTGGATTTCGACTTCTCCAACTGCTGATTGCTAAGAGCCCTATTCCAGCACTTCAGAAACTCCTTGAAGGCCGTATTTTTCCAGATCATCATCTCCCACACAAATTCAAAAGGAGGAATCGAAGGAGGCTTGGATCAACACGCTAAATCAACGCAAAGAACGCACACTTGGATTTCAATGATCTTCAGCGATTCTTCGGCGTCTCCTTCAGATTACCTTATAGGGAGTTTTATATTTGTCTTTTATTTTTTTATCTTTGTAATTGGTTTGGAAATTTGCCTCGTGTTGGCGACTAGGTCTGGGTAGGACTTAGGGAGTAATTCGCCTTGTGTTGGCGACTAGGTCTAGGGAGTAGATCTAGGGGGTGCTCGAGGACTTTTTGGGGATAGGAAGGCTAGAGCGGCTTGAGGCCGTATCTGGGGAGAGATCGGCTAAAGCCAACCGGTTTGTGGGGATACGAGTCGGTATAGAAAACGAAAAGAATTTTTCATATTTCGCCTTCGATTTCTAGCGTCATAGAAATTAGATTTTGTAATCAATTTTATAAATGATAATCATGTCTTTTCTTGTTTAATAAAATTGATCTCATTTGTAATTTCATTATCTCTTTACTTTTGATTTATCTTACTTCTACAAAAATATCAAAAGTTTTCTATAAAAGTTTAAAGTTTTCTAAAACCCTTATTCACCCCCCCCCCCCCCCCCCCCTCTAAGGGCGCCTCAAGATCCAACAACAATCTCAAAACTAAGAGCAGACAGAGTTGCATATATATATATAAATATATATATATTGTTAGATATTTTTAACCAATTTTAAATGAGACTGATCAGCTCAACAAGCGAGGTACTGTGTCGGGGAGAGACCACAAGATGCACAACCCAACAAACACGGTACTGTGCTGGGGAGAGACCACAACGCGCACATCCCAATAAACATGGTACTGTGCCGGGAGAGACCATAATGCGCACAACCCAACAAACATGGTACTATGCCGGGGAGAGACCACAACGCGCACATCCCAACATCATTTAATATATTTATAACTTGTTAAGTTTCCAACTTATTCAATCAACAAAAGACTTACCCAACCATTAACATACGATCGATACGATGCCACGGATTAGTCCGGAAAATTCCAAGTATGTCAAATCTCAAGACATAATTCATTGAAACCAGCAAAATATTCGGCAAAAGTACTTAGCGAATTATCAACACACTCGACAAATCGTCGAGAGCACTCAGCGAATTTACCTTAGCACTTGACGAATTATCTAAGGCACTCGACGAGTTTCCTTAGAATTCTAACTAGCACTCGACAATCTCACTTGCAGATTCAATACAACTTGTTGTGAACACTCGATGAATCATCAAGAGCACTCGACGAACGTACCTTAGCACTCAACGAATTACCTTAAACTACCAAGCTTCTCGACGATCTTTGACAAATTCGTCGAATCGATTCGACGAATCGACTTAACCTCCTGAGATTTCTCGACAAATTACTCTAAACTACCAAGCTTCTCGATAATCTTCCTCAAATTCGTCGAATCCATTCGACGAATCGACTGAACCTCCCGAGATTTCTCAACGAATTCCAGATCTACCAGAATTAAGACAAACAATCTCCTAGGAAAAAATTCATAAGACGTGAAGACACATATTTCTAAGCCTAAGAAAAACAAGGGAAACAAGGAAATAAAGGGGAGAGAAAGCAAACCGCTACTTGCCTCAAATTCGATTATACTCCAACGGAGGCGCCGCAAGAAGAATACGAACGTGAAGACCTCGCCTAGAGCTTTCTGAAGCTAAGCTTCGACTAAGAAGAAGAACACCGGAGCTCTTGAGATGGCGGCCGGAAAGATCACGAAGAAAGGCTCTCTCTCTCTCTCTCTCTCTCTCTCTCTCTCTCTCTCTCTCTCTCTCTCTCTCTCTCTCTCTCTCTCTCTCTCTCTCTCTCTCTCTCTCTCTCTCTCTCTCTCTCTCTCTCTCTCTCTCTCTCTCTCTCTCTCTCTCTCGGTTTCTTCTTTGGAGTTTCTCGGAAAAGAAGAATAGGACTTTTGGGAAGAAGATAATCATGGCTATATAAATTCTTTTTAGATGGTGGTTTAGATTTCTAAGGAAGTGCTTTATTATTTTATAAAAGTTATGAGCTGGATTATTTCTTTTAATGGAATAGGAAATGGAAAACTAGGTACATTATTATATAAATTTTTTTATAAAAACTTGATAAGAATAATGATAGTAACGAATCTTGACGGACTAAACGCACACTGATTCGAACGAAATTCACACTGAAGGTGAAAGCCGGCGCTACGAACCCCAACGACGAAGTCAAATCCAAAATCCGACGAGCCATTCTAGAGTTATAATTTTCCAAAGTTTACGGCGAACAATAAATTTACAAATATTCGAAAATGCGCTGATTTTCTAATATTGCTCGGATAGCAACGAATCTTGACGGACACGTCTAAAATTAATTAATTAAATTTCCTAACATGAAAATTTCCAATTTCGACAAGAATTCCAGAAATTGGCCGACTCGACCGAATGGATGCGAAAATGCACTAACGGCGATGCGCCGACAATTCTGAGTTAACGTAACACCATTGCGTCATTATAACGTCACCAAGAGGATTAAATAATTGCCGGAAAAATAGGGGCGTTTCAACTAATCCATGTGAGTTCGACAGAATCAATGAGGTCTTAAGGATCGACCGAATTCAACAGGATCGGTGAGCACAACTGAGAGTTGAGAGGATTTATGAGATCGGAGAGAGCACAAGTGAAGGTCCTAGCGAGTTCAAGGACCTTATATAAAGTATGTTGGAATTATTAGTTTGATATCATTATGTCAGTCTATTAGAGACGTTAGACGTTGTTGGGTTTAGTCCCATATCGCGAGTCATGTATTAGATATTATTGTAACTTCTATATAATGCCCCTAAGTGGATTAATAATAGCATCAAGTATTTTCCTCTTTACATTCAAACATGGTATCAAAGCCAGGTTAATTTTTCCCGAATCGTGAAAATCTAATTCAGCAGGCCTGCTACTCGTCTTCTGCTTCCTCCTCTCATTGTGAGCCTGACCCCATCTCATCTTTCTTCCCTTCCGCACTGCTTGGGCTTGTTGAGTGCATCTTCCAGCCCGCTCCCATCGTGGGGATCATCATGTGATTCTGGTGACGGGAGTGGAGTTCTTGCTCACGCGCTAGGCGTCATCCTATTTCTTCTTCTTCCCATTGTATATGATGGTTACTGCACTCGCCTGATGTGCGTCTCTTCACCGCCGAAAGGCTTCCGCTGCTGCTGCACCTCTGATGTCGCCGCCTTCTGTATGCTGCTGCTCTTCCCATCTATTGATCGCTGCTCATCATTGCCACTCCTCGATGATTTCCTATGTCGACCCATCGTTGATTTCTTGTGATGTGCTGAACCCGTCGAGCCCTCATCTAAAACATCTCATCCATCATCAATTCTGACATTCGAGCCCGACTGAAGCCATTTTTATTCCCCTACTCCGAATCATCGAAGATAGTTTCTTCTGTGCTCTCCTACGCTTCTCCATGTCCACAACTTTGATGTTTCCCTCTACTGTTGCTATTCTCGATGATGTTTTTGCCGGCAAGTCCTCCTTCTCTAGTGATATCCCTGCAAGATGGATGTTTACCAGAAACAACCCTCTTTTTCTACTAATTCTTCAACTCCAGTCGCTGCCTCTTATTGATGTGATCATTCCATTGCCATTCTGCTGCTCCAGACCGGACAACTGCCTCTCGAGTTAATTATCAATTCTAGTTGCTGCCTCCCCTTCTTGATGTTGATTTTGCTCACCGATGATGATGCTTTGTAGTAGTTTTTGTCGTCTTTATGTGACTCCTTATTGTCTTGTCAATTTATATTTGTTTTTGGTCTTATTCTTCCTATATGCACGTGTTATCCATGTGATGAGGAGTGTTGGGATGAAGGCGACTCAGATGATCTTTCCTAACGTTTCCCCTTCGTTCCACACGGCCTCCGGGCTTATGCCATATGCGTCTCCCCATGTTTTCTTTCGATTGGTTGTGTGTTGGTGACCCGATTGATGTTGGTGCTCTATATCTCACAGGGTTGTGTCGCGTGAGACCGTGTTGTGTGAGACCGCACTTATGCGGTGATTATCCCCGACGGATTGTCCCTGGTTGCTCGGTTGATGATTTGCTCCTTATTTTTTGTTCCTTTTTCGCATATTGCGTGTGTAGATGATTTTCGTTGACCAGTTTCCAGTGAGTCCACGTCGTGTGTGGGTCATGCTGTGTGTGGGTCTGCGTCGTATGTGGCTATGTCACCGATTTGATTCCCCGGTGGCTCGTCTGATGTTTTGTCCCGCATCGCCTACCTCCTTTGCCGTTATTTGATGTTTCCAAGCTGGAGGTCTCCCCTCCAGCTTAAGGGGGAGTGTTAGAATTATTAGTGATATTATTATGTTGGTCTATTAGAGTCGTTAGGCGTTGTTGGGTTTAGTCGCACATCGTGAGTCATGTATTACATATTGTTGCAACTCCTATATAATGCCCCTAAATGGATGAATAATAACATCTAGTATTTCTCTCTTTACTTTCCTTCAAAGTATAAGTAATCACAAAACTCCTAACAAGCATTCTCAAGAAAAACTCTATTTAGTGGTCAAACAAGACCAAATGACTTTTACTTAAGAAATTCAAGTGGAGTGGATGCCTCAGGTGCCAAAAGTTGCTGTACAGCAATAAGGGCACCACATTGCCTTCTTCAGTGGAAACATTATGGCTTATCACTATCCAATGTACAAGAGTTGATTGGGTTCCAAGGAGGAGCAACACTTACGACCATATCCATGGGGTAGACACTTTCTAATTTAAATCAACCATTTCACCCTTTAGTACTTACTGGTACAAAAGTTAACCACATGAATAAGTTGATATCCATTGACTACTTTTACATCCCGCTTATCTAAAAATATATCTAACTTGGGGATGATGTCTATTCTTAGGCTTGCAACAATTGTGCTAGTACGCCCACTAGCAATGGATTTCTTGCATAGGGAAAATTCTTCCTCCAAGTGCATTGTCCAACTTTTTATCTCGTTGTTTAGTTGCTCTAGTTCTTCACAATGTTCATGCAACAAAGTCTTATCATCAAAGCAAGTATGAAGGTTACGGTCAATGCTGTCCAAGTCGATATGGAAGGATATATTGGATGAACTCTAGTTCTCCACAAACTTGGTAATGACTAATCTCCACCGCCTTAGTGTGCCTTTCCCGGTCCATCATATCAATATTTGCTTTAGTCGAGCTTCTTCTTGTTTGCATGGTGCACTACATCATGTTCCATTCCTCCACAACACTTGGCTTGTTTTGCTTGGCAGTATCAATCTTCTCGCAACATAGAGTGCGCAACATGGATTTGATACCATCTGTGACACGCATAAATCTCTAGCTCAATGACCACATAACACTTGATTATTTTTCACTACGGTTTTGTGCTAAGTAAACATTCAACTTTTTTAGGTGCAACTGACAACAAGCAAGGACAAAATCTCTTACAAATAAACAACACAAAAAATCTTCATTGTAAATCTCAAGACAGGTACAAAAGAACCTTGATCATGGCTTACACTGATCAATAAAAACTCAAACAACTCAAGAAAACATCCAAATAAAACTCTAGCACAACTTGGAGAACTCTTTCCAAATATTTCCAAAAGTTAGATGATGAAAATGAGGAGCATCCTTCCCCATTTATAGGTCTCCATCCAAAGGATGTGGACTTTTCCACATGAGGACAAGGCTTGATTTTTCAATATTATTCTATTCCCTTTTTATGACTCCTTAACCATCAACACAACTCTAGAACTGCTGCAACCTGAGTTGCATTCGCATGTTATTTTTATGTCGCACATTTTATATATTATTTTGTAATGCATATCTTTGCACACGTAATTAGCGCTCATGTGTTGTTTCGTGCATGACACCCGCACACGCTCATATGGATTGGCGTGACTATCCAATAAGACCCATAATGAAAAGGTCTATCAAATTAGGTTAAGTGAACTCAGGCAAACAAAGAATTTAATATATAAAATTGAGTATTTTATCTTGTTATTAAAAAAGTGAAATTAAATATTTCAACTTAAAAAATATTTAATTTAATTTCAGGATTATTTAATTGTGGGAGAATCTCTAGTTCTAAGGAAAACCTAATTCATTAGCATGAAAACCAAGAGCCAATCTTAATACTACCTTTATTTCCATTAAACCCCTTTATTAATATGACTTAATAACCTTCTTTTATATATGAACCACCCTCCTATTTATGCAACCTAAAATAGAAATCAAACAGGGAATACTCTTGTTTGTTTTGATTCTCCAGCACGCCTTTGCCATTCTCGCCCCTAGTTGAGAAGCATGAAAATATTTAGTATAAATAAGTACTTATGTTTTAAATCGTTAGGTTTGTTGGCGACTTAGCGTGACTGGTTTTTAGCATGTAAGAAACAACGTGACATTGTTGATTTGAAATGAGAAAGTAATGAAATTGACAACAATCTAATTACAGAGACAATGATCGACATGAAGTGAAATTTAAGTAAGATTAAAGATTGTTTAGATGAACATAATGATGTGAGGTGTTTTATTGCTATTACATGTTAATGGGTATAAAATTAAGAATTGTTTTGGGCTAGGCATCAAAGGGTCTCTTATTGAATTGGGTGATTGGTCACACAAATTAGGAGGTGATGAACAACCTTTCTTGCATTTGGTAATAAGGATTAAGGGAACACTAAGGCAGTGCTAACACGCTTTAACAATGTTCATGCATGAATTAAAGTGTGGAGCCCACAAGATCATCATACGGGAGCGATGAGACCTAATAAATAAGGGTTATGCCTCTCAAGTAGATGATAACAACATTTGAAAATGCTTCTCAGTTGTTGAGCCAAATATTGCCCATAAAGTATTAAAATGTATCCCTCATCTCCATGGCCATCCAAGGAAGAAAAGCAGAGAAGAGAACGAAGAAGGAAAGTGATTCTACTATAGAAAAGAGAACTCAACATTGACCCATGTGTGTGAAAACTCCCCCTCCATGAACCAAGGATTAGAAACAAGGTTCGAGAAGAGAAGGATCAGGGTAGTGCGTTCTGAATCCCTCTTCCTCCAATCTTATTATTATCTATAAGATCTATGGAGAACTTTGATCACTGCGTTGCCTTGAATGCTTTGTATTAACAGTCGAGAGAAGCGGAAATTAATTAGGTTAAAATTGAATACTGCATACATATAGGGAGACACACATGTCATTTCACATGTGATAAGACACTATTACATATATTTAATTCCCCCCCCCCCCCCCCCCCCTCAAGTTGGGAGTATATATCAATCATTCCCAACTTAGATGCATTGTCAAAAAAACTATCATAACTTAGCCCATTGATGAAGATGTCGGCAAGTTGCTCTTTAGAATTCACAATGGGGGTGCAGATATTGCTCATGTCGAGGTGATCTTTAATGAAATGTCTATCCACTTCATCATGTTTGGTTTGATCATGTTGAACAAGATTATGGGCAATTTTTAATGGCAACTTTGTTGCCACAATATAGAGTAATAGACTTGTTCCAAATCCTAAATAATTGATTTCAACCATAGTCCCTCACATACTACTTGTACCATATCCCTATATTCTGCCTCAGCACTAGACCGGGCAATAACATTTTGTTTCTTGCTCTTCCAAGATACAAGATTTCCACCCACAAAGTAACAATAGATGGTAGTAGATTTCCAATCATCTTGGCTACATGCCCAATCAACATCCGTAAAAATTTCAATCCTCTAGTGTTAATTTGCAAAAAATAGGATTCAACGACCAGGAGACTTCTTGAGGTATCTCAAGACCGGATATGCAGCCTATTGATGGAGGATCCTGGGAGCATGCAAGAATCTACTTAGAATGCCAACAACATAGGTAATATCAGGACACGTGTGAGATAAATATGAGTCTGTCAATTTGTCTCTGGTAGCTTGAGGAGTCCACTTTATCGCCTTGTGTATCTTTGTCAATTTTATGATTGGCCTCAATGGGGGTATCCACAGAAGCACATCCAAACATATCAGTTTCCTTCAGAATGTCAAGCACATACTTTCTCTGGGACATGAAGATCCCCTGGCTAGATCTTACCACTTCAATCCCCAAATAAGATCTCAGCTTTCCCAGATCTTTATCCTCAAATTCTCTGCCTAAATGTCTTTTCAGGTGCATGATTTACTCCAAATCATTTCTGATAGTTTATTTAGGATGTAGTCTTAGTTACCTAGAGGGGGGGGGGGGGGGGGGTGAATAGGTTTCTTTTTCTTTAAGCTATTAACTAGTTGTTTTCTGATATTATGTTAGTTATTATCAAGCATCTAGAGAATACACAAAGATTTATTGAGGTTCCTCAAGACAGGGTGTCTTGAGAAGTCCTCTTTCCCCCTTCACCGTTCTAACAATGAGTTAGATAAGGCCAACACCTTCAAACTCAGCTCCAAGAGCTTACAACACAAATCCCTCAGGATCTCTCAGGTCTTCACAGACCCTACCTCAGGACCAACAACCCTACCTCAGGCTCAACAGCCCAACCTCATGCTCAACAGCCCTACCTCAGGCTCAACAGCCATACCTCATATCACACACTGATCCTACACTCAAGCTAACCTCTCAGCTCTACTTCTCAGGCAAGACAACCCTACTTCCTCAGGCAAGACAACCCTACTTCCTCAGGCAAAGATGCTCTACAACTCAAAACTGTTAAGTTCCTACAGTAATAACAATGCATGATTACAAAAGAAGATAGAATAAACTTAATCTTCTGTTGCAGAACAACTGCTGTGGCAGTCTTGAATCTGGGATGAGTCCAATGACCTCAACTCGATTCTTCTAATCCTTTTCTTCAGAGAAAGAGTGAGGATCAACTTGCTCTATCTTGAGTTGATCAAGAGGAGCAATCTATTCTCTCCTTACAACTTTAGGTAAACAGCAAGTGAAAGCTTCTTGGTTGCCGTCAATGGAACAGTAATCTTATTCTTCTTCTATATGCTGGAGTGTAAGAGAGAGCTTTTACAAAGACCTAATACTTCTTTTTATACTTCCCTTGTCTTTCAACGGCTATCAGATGTACTCCTGACACATCAGGGTAGTGATTGGAACATCCTTTCCTGCTTTACAGGTGTTGTGCCAAAAGTAAAGCCCGTATGCTTATTTGAATCTGTCTCAGCGGTTGGGCTAAGACAGCCTCCTGTCTCAACGACTGCATGTGTCCCGTCTCAGCAGATCCGCTGAGACAGATAGTTGTCTCAGCAGGTTTTTCTTATCCGCAACTCAGCTGACCCACACTCCTTCTCTGTGGCTCCTGGCCTTGTCTCAGCAGTTCAGCTGAGACTGAGAGCTCGTATCCGCGGTTTTGGTAGCAAGCCAACTGAACTCGCTACATACCCTGGTATGACCAAACCCTGCATAGTCATGAGATGAAATGGGGTTTATCAAATACAGCTTGTACTTAGCATTGAGTGTGAAGCCTCTTCAAATCAAGGGAACATTGAGGGTCATATTCCCAACAATCTCTCCCTATTTGAAGAAGGCAGAACACCCTCAAATGCTAAAGTACATAACTCATAAATTCTAGATATATAGCATTGCTACAAAGAGTTCATCATATCATGCTCATTGCATTAGAAATTTTATAACAAATAATGTTTATGAAAGTCAAATTACCATAGAGTTTAATCAATCCAACAGTATGATTTGATAAACATGACAATGCAACACAGATAAATTTAACCAATAATAACAGGGTAAAATTCAGCTAAAGCTCGGATTAGCTTAAGACATAAGGTGATTACTTCAATAATCCATTCATTAGCAATTCAGATAGAGTAATGAATCATAGTTCAATTTGCTTTTACACATACATAAAACATTTTGGACAAATTATAGTTCAATTTTATCCAGCCATTCATAAGACATTTATACATTCATTTAGAGTTTTCTTTTCTTAGAAGAAGAGCACTCAGGAATGTCAGCAGCTGCTTCTTTTCCTTTAGTTGAGGCTAGTTGGTCTGCTGCAACATCCATGTCTTCAACAAACACTTCTTCTTGATCTGGAGGCCCCTTCTCTTCAGCAGCTACAACCATGTCTTCAAGGAGATTTGAGGCTGTGTCTTTTTCAACATTTGCAGCTTCAATCTTAGCTATTTTCCTTTTGTTCTCTTGCATTTAGGAATACAGATATGGCTTTGGGATATATCTAGAAGACATTCTTCTTGGGTTATCTTTTCTTACCAAATTAGCTTTGAATACTTTTTCTCTTTTTTGTATTTCTCTCTAAATGCCTTATCCATTCTTCAGATGGATATAGCTTATCAATGTCTTTTCCAATTTGACCATGGCTTAGCCAGGCATTTTGTATTATTTCTTTGGAGTCATCACTTCAATACTCATAATCAGGGTCTCTATTTTACACATCCCTTTGCCTAGCCATGTATTCTTCAGTCAACAATACATGTTCTCTTTCTCTTTTCTTTTTCAATCTCTCTTTCTGGGCAATTGCTTCTTGATGTGGGAAATCTCAATCTTCTGCCTTATTGACATCTAAGATAGGAAGACTCAGTGCCAACCTTGTACCTTGTAGAACCTTAAGGGTAAGGTTAGAATTTAAAATAGCATTTGTGTCCTCCTCTTTTCTGGCTTCTTCATATACTTATTGATGGAGGTCTTGCTTAGCTGTTGTTATGGTGCCAGATAGGGTTCGGATAACATTCTCAAAATCTTCTTGAAGTTCATCTTTAAGTTTAACTACCTCAGCATTCAGTTGCGTAGCAGTGACTGTTTCAGCAATGGATTAGAATACATTTGCAATGTCAGTCTTCAACTTCTCCTTATTTCTGTCAGCTTCTCCATTCAACTGCAATGTTGTTGAGTAGACATACTCTTGGATGTGATTTGCTGACTATTCTATCACTTCTTCTGTCTTACTGACATAATTTTTGACATAGGTTATGTCCTGATCAGACAACTGAGTTGTTTGTCCATAGATCTGAGAATGGTATTCTGAGATATTACAGTCTTATCTGCTAGGCCAAACCACTTGGTCATTTGCTTGTTTAGCATTTCAGTGTTATCCTTAGTTTCCTTGACCTCAACAATTAGTTCAGTCTTCACATTCATGATGGACTGATCAATGTAAGCTTTAACTGTGCTAACTGACTGGTCAACATAAGTCTTCATGGAAGTGAGATGATTCTGTAGCATCAGGTTGATTGCATTGATAATATTCTCATTTGATGAAGTGGAGGTGGAATCTTTTGGATCAGGGATGATTGGGGTTGGGGGGCTTGGTGGACTTGGAGGAGGTACTATGTGAAGTACAATATGCACTACAGGTTCAGGAATTACTGCAGCTGGAGCATCCACCTTCTCAACAATGATTGTTATATCTTCTGGATGGACTCCATCATTGTCCAAATCATGTATTTTATCATCAACATGATCTGGCTCCCCCTGTAACGCCCCTGATTTTTCGTTAATTATTTTTACGTACCCTCTATGTCATAATTTTGGCGTAAGGGCGTTATGTCAGCTCGTCTGGTAGTGTTTCGAGTTTTAGCTTAGTTAAAGCTTGTGATTTAGGTCAAGCGTGTGAGATTTCGCGTCGTTTCGAGTTAAAGTGAAGATTTTGAGTGGATATCAAGATTTTAGCTTTGGGAGGCTTTATCCGGAGTTTGGCTCGTCGGAATGGAATTCTGACTTCGCCGTTGGATTCGTAGCGCCGTTTTTCAGCTAGGGTGCGAATTTCATAGAAATCCGAGGTGTTTTGGTCGCCCTCGCAGTTTAAGTAAATTGGGGAATTAATTAATTACTTAAATAACAAATTTAGGTTTATATATAAGCCTAAAGCCTTCCCCTTTCCCTATTCATCCTCTTCCTCGATCAAAAGCAGCCGCCGTGGGTTAGGGCGAGAGCGGAGCTTCGTGGAGCTTTCAACCGGCGATTCCTAGGGCTGTAGTGGTCGGAATCGAGTTTGGTTTGAAGATTTGGAAAGCTCTCGGCGAGATCTTCGTTCTAGCGGTAAGCCTTTCTCGTTTCGTGGAGTTTTGGGAGCTTTGGTGGTGACCTAACCTCTCCTTTTGATCCAAAAAGTTTCAGGAATCTGTGCTCGTGTGTTTCCCTAGCCGATCCATAGCTTTCGGAGCGGAGATCTTCGAGTTTGCGAGGTTTAAGGCAAGTGGCTTCCTCCTCCTCTTTGTTTGGTTAAGTCGTGGTTTGTTTTTTCTCCTGTTAGATGCTTGATAAACTGTGGGCTCGTGTTTTGAGCGTCTTGTGTGATAGTTAGAAACCCTAAATTTTCTTCCCCGCGTAGAGTCAGGGCATTTCTCCTGGAAGACACCGTCGTTCCCTGAATTTTAGCCGCTGTTTGGCCCTTCTCGAGAAGTCTTTGAGAGTCTCGAGCAGTTGTTTTAGCCAAGTTTTCGAGAAGACCCCTTTACCTCTCGAGAAATGCTTGATTTCTCGAGAAATCCCCTGATCCCTCTCGAGAAATCCCCTGATCCCTCTCGAGAAATGCTTGATTTCTCGAGAAATCCCCTGATCCCTCTCGAGAAATCCCCTGATCCCTCTCGAGAAATCCCCTGATCCCTCTCGAGAAATCCCTTGTCCTCTCTCGAGAAATCCCTGCCTACCTCTCGAGAACCCAAGAAATCCATCTCTCGAGAAATCCTTTATCTCTCGAGAAGTTCCCTGTAGTTTTCGAAAAGAAAAGATCCTACTCTTCTCTCGAGAAATTGCCCTTCTCTCGAGAAATTGCTCTTCTCTCGAGAAATTTGCCCTTCTCTCGAGAAATTGCCCTTCTCTCGAGAAACCCTTTTATCTCTCGAGAAGTTCCTTGTAGTTTTCAAGACGTCCTAAATTCTGCTGTGTTTTCAAGACCACCGCCAGGGGCGCTGCCCCTTGGACCCCGTTAGGGGCTCTGCCCCTAAGACCCCGCCAGGGGCGCGGCCCCTTGGAACCCCGCCAGGTGCGCATGTGATTTCGTTGCGATTCCCACGTTTTAATCTTTTGTCCTCTCTAGTGCACCTAGATGATTGTCAGTGTCCCTTCGGTGCTCCTAATCTTGAATCCCTCTTGGTGGTATTCTTTTACTCGTTGTGGTCTGTTAACTTTTGAGTTACTCTTATAGTTCTTATTGATCGAGGCGTACTTTGCCTTGACCCTATTTTTTCTTAGGGCCTTCCAGTGATTATCCTTTCGGGCTGCGTCCCGTGTTTAAATAAAATTTAAGTAATAAGAACTACTGTCTTTAGCCCTTCACAGTAGTTGTGTTTGGGGGACAGTGGGGGGAAACTGTTATAGCCTTGCACGGTAGTCGTGTTTGGGTGGTTGGGTCTAGTGGTACCCCCACCTGCTTTTGGGCTTGGGGTAGCGGAGGTAGTTAACCGCTCCCGTATAATTTGAGCTGATCAGTCTCTTTAATCGATGAAACTAAATAAATGGACATGTTTGTTCCTCTTTTGGTATATAGTGCACCGGATGCTTGTTGGTTCTTTGTTGGAGCTCTCTTTCGGTAAATTTGGCTTGGGTTGGTACCCCTTAAGCCTTGCTTGTTTTTCTGCTAGTTTTCTGCCACTTGTAATTCCTTGCTGAGGCGTTCTTTGTTTTATTGAATTCCTCAGGTTCAGAGCCGTAACGGCTAGTGGTGTAGCCGGAAGTTCAGAGTTTTTGGTAGCTGTCCACCCCGCTGCTGCGAGGTAGTTGCTGTAGTCAGCTCTCTTCTTGTTCAGACATACTAGTTTAGGCCAATGGGTTAGTGTCAAATTGTTGGCGCCCATTGTGCCTCTTTGGTACTTTCTAGTTTATTTGCCAGTTTTATGCCACTACTTTATGATCTGATACATCTTAATTTCTGGGGATGATTTATGTCTAGGTGCATTATAGTTATAAAATGACTTTCTTCATCTCCATATCACATCATTTTAACTGCAAAACCCTTATATTTAAAGTAACCTAAAGGTATTTTCTACACTTATACTACGCCTAGACATGAGCATATCATTTACCTTATGTCCTATCATCACGTGCATATAGGACCTTAAAATGAGTCAAATCAAGTATTTTCCGCTGCAAATATAATATATTTTTTTTGGGTGGACTAGTTGATCCACGAGCTGAGAGACACAGTTCTTCCCCTAAAACTCTAATAAATGGTTCCCAAATGATAAATTTCCATGTGATCATGTTTTGAATTAATAAGTAAGAAGTTTCCGCCTGAGCGTCTGCAGTTGTCTCCTGCATGACGTGGCATCATGACGCGTATTTTCTCTTACTCTGATATTCTTAAATTCGGAGAAAAATGCGGGTTGTGACACCCCCCCCCCCTAGAGAGAGCATCTTTGTAAGATGAGTCTAGAAAGGATGGGATAGCTATTTGGAGTTAGAGTTTGTGATTTAATAAATCTAAAGATGAGTTTGTAAGACTTACCAAGAACATCATCTTTATCTGCATCTTGCTCTTGCTGTTTCTCCCCCTCAGATGGGGCATCAGATGTTCCTAGTTGGGGTAAGTCCCAGAGAGCTGGGGAGTCATCAATGTTATTGATTATTCTTCTTTCAAGATTTAGTATTATTGTACCAAGCTTACTTTGTAAGTCCTTAGTAGAAGGAACTTTGTCCATGTCAGAGTTGTCTCCTTCACTTCCATCTTGATCATTAATACCATCCATGGGGGATGGCTCTTATTGATGCTCCCCCTCAGATGGAGCATTCAGCTGGCCTTGGGGAGATGTGGTCCACATAAATTAAGTGTCATTAGTGACTAACTTAGATGGTTGGCTATGATAAAATAGTATTAAGAGTAATGTGGAGTTTAAGGATTAATTACCAGGGCTACTGTCTAAGTCCAAGTCCTGTGGATGGACATTGTCAGGAGGCAGGTCATCCTTATCAGGAATGCTGTGTGATCTAAGATCAGTACCAACATCTTCATTTGTATCTGAGTGGTCAGACTCAGAACTTGATAGAACCAGTCTTGGCTTCTTCACAACTTTGGATTTCTTTTTCCCTGTGTCTTTTGACTCAGAGGGCTGGCTCATTGGGAGCACCATGGTAAACCTTTCTAATGTCTTGATATCCATTCTATTGATATAGTGGAGGTTTGCTCCTTTGGATTTGCTAAGCTTGTCAGGGTAGGTTTGGAGTAAGTATAGAGAGAGAATTCTGCCCATGTTGGGTGCCTGCAGGCATTCCTTGATTCTTTGAAAGATGACCTCTCCCCAAGAGGTTTTCTTCTTCAGTATTATCCTTGTCACGAGGTCAAACGTGTACTGTGAGATTGTGTCATGGGACCCTGGTTTACAAAGAATAGCTTTTCCCACAATATCTGATAAAAGTTTTCCCCTTTGGTTGAAGAATTTTCTCTTCAATGATCCAGTTTTGGCATCATTGTACTCAGTCCATTTCAGAGCCTTTTCTTGTCTTTCTTAGAGATGTCTTCCTCCTCACTTGGGCTGCAGGATGGAAGATGTAAGACTTTTTGTAGTTTTGCAGAGGTTATCTTGTATCTATCTCTCCAATCTTTGACATGAGGGATGACTTGGAAGTGGATATCTTAGCATTGACAAACCATTCCAGAATTACAGTTCTGAAAATGACGCAGGGTTTAGATAGAAGAAATTTCAGGCCTTGGTCTCCTAGGAGTTGAATCACTCCTTTTATTTGTTCAG
This sequence comes from Dactylorhiza incarnata, assembly GCA_033032865.1. Taxonomy (NCBI): domain Eukaryota; kingdom Viridiplantae; phylum Streptophyta; class Magnoliopsida; order Asparagales; family Orchidaceae; genus Dactylorhiza; species Dactylorhiza incarnata. Next base: position 6,840,655 of record JAWHQI010000009.1, on the reverse strand, counting down.
GAGCATGGGCAAACCCATTCTTGACTATTTCATATCCTTCAAGAAGATCCTTAGAGCTTTTGGGAGTCATTGTTGCTATTGAAGAAGGCACTTGGATGGAAGGGGTTCGTCTCGGAGGCTATGAAAGAAAAGTCGTGTACCTCTTACTGATTAAAGATTGTTTATTTATATGGCTTAAGTCTTTGTTAAGATTAACCCTAATCATTAGATTTAATTGCTCTTATAGTTGTAAGTAGAGTTGGATCAATCTGGGTTTGCATTTAGACAAAGTATTATGAAACCATCCCGTCTCAGCAGAACCGCTGAGACAATAATCTAAACACTGGGACAGGGCACTGTCAGCCGTTGAGACAGTTTTAGCAGTCTCAGCAGTTCTGCTGAGTCTTTTCTCAGCTGTCTCGGCGGCTCAGCTGAAACAGACCTGTCTATTTTAGCTGATCTCATTACCAGATTGTTGGAACAACCCTATTACTAATTTGGGCTAGGATCACTATATGTTGATTAGGATTTGTTTTGACCCCAATGTATAGTCTTAGGGTCAAATTTTAGGCTGATTAGATTGGCAGAACTTGGAAAATTCAAGATCAACACATGGCAAGTTGTGTTCGACAAATGACCAGATTCGTTCGACAAATTGCTTCCAGCAGTCTGAAGAAATTCACTGTTCCAGTGGTCGACAAATTCTATGCCAGCGCTCGACAAATGACTAGCAGTGGTCAACGAATTCTATGCCAGCGCTTGACAAATGACTAGTAGTGGTCGACGAATTCTATGCCAGCGCTCGACAAATAGTGGTCGACGAATTCTATCCAGCGCTCGACAAATTGACTTCTGTCGTTCAAATTTATATTCTAAGTGGATGTCAGTTCTCTGAACTCAAATCAGCAACATAACAGATATATTTATTTCTCCTTGGACGTATTCAGACAGCCAAGTAAGGATATCTTTCTCATTTATTATATCCTTATATTCCCTCTATTCCAAGAAGAAGTATAGTCGTTGACATTTAATGCCAAAGGCATCTTTCTCGACAAAAGGAATTAAAAGGACCTGCCAAAATTGTTCTGGGTGGCTGCCTGGTTCCAAGAAAGATTTAAGTCAGAAAAAGACATTCCTTAAAGAGACAAAAAGATTTGAATTTGAAAAGATATATACATACAATTATTAGAAGAAAAAGAAATAGAGAACAACAAAAAAGGGAACTGAGATAGTCGTCTTCTGTGAAAAACAAAAAGAAAGACTTGACTATCACTTTCTTCACTCTGATCATATAACAAGGAGGATAGAAGAAGTCTTTCAGAAGAAGAAGAAGAAGCAAATACACTATTCTTTCTCAGCTTTCTTCATCGAGATCATCTGCTACAAAGACTTCTATTTGAGAAAGCTCTGTCCAAAAATCTGTCATTAACTCTCATCAGACAGGGGGAGCTTTCTGCTTCAACATCTTTTGCCTTCTCTCAGATCATTGACAGAGAAGAACACTCTATACCTTTTATCTCATTCTGTACAGGGTTAATACTCCCTTCAAAAGTTTACCCAGTGGTGGCAAGAGACCTTATCAAAAAATCCTAGTGTGGTTTTTAAGCACCTTATCAAAAGCTTATTGGTGTGTGGACACCTTATCAAAAATCCCTTGGTGCCTGGGCACCTTATCAACCCTCCTAGTTGATTCCTACCAAAAGTGGTAGAAGAGTAGACGTACCCATATTTATTGGGGAACTACTATAGCTCCTTGTGTCTTCTGTGCTTGATTATTTCTTTGTGCTTGTGCTGTGTGTCTTTTTTATTAATTCTGTAGTTTTCAATAACTCACACTAAATACACATATACCTAAACAGTGGTTTAATTTCTGCTATAAAACGTATTAGATATTTTAATACTCTATTCACCCCCCTCTGAGTAATTTAAGATCTGACCTCCACTTTCAATTGGTATCAGAGGGGTGTTGATTCTTTACAGGCTAACACCTGAATCACAAAGATCAACCAGATCTTAATTTTTTTTTAGGAGTTTCCTTCTCTAAAATCTTATCTTATTTAAAAAAAACTCATGGCACAAAACAAGGAGTATTCCAGCACAAGACCTCCTATGTGCAATCTCAATAAGTTTGCACTATGGAAAGCAAGGATTAGGCTTTATATGAACTTCATTGATGAGGAGATTTTTAATGTCATCCTTACAGGACCTCCAACACCTACAGCATCAGCTAGTGCTGCTGCAACAACAGACAACACTGCTGTTCCACCTCCTGAGTGGACTGAGGCTCAGAAGAAGCAGAGAAATGCAGATGCAAAGGCCATGAACATTCTTTCCTAACTATGTCTGATGACATATTCCAGAAAGTAGTTGAGTGCACCTCAGCAAAAGAAATCTGGGAATCTCTCAACAACATGGTGGCAGGCTCAGCATATGAAAGAAAAGATAGAAGATCTCACCTGATCTCTCAATATGAGAACTTCAAGAAGGGAGAATCAGAAAATGTAGCAAACATGTACAACAGGCTCAGCCTCATAATAAATGAGCTGAAGTCTCTGGACAAAGTGATCTCACTCACAGAGATCAATGACAAAATTCTTATGTGCTTTCCCAGCACATGGGACTCCAGAATCTGGCCAATCAAAGAAGCCAGAAGTCTAAATGAGATCACCACTGAAGCCCTGTTGGGCAAGCTCAAATCTTATGAGCAGCTCATCAAAACCAGGGAAACTGAAGAATCCACTTCATCCCCAGCACCCAAGAAGGAAAGAAGCTTAGCCTTCAAGGCTGCAGAAGATAAAGGAAAAGCTGCTGACAAAGAGGAGTTTTATGAGTCTGATTACCAAAAGATTCTATAAGATGGCCAAGAAAGACTTCAGAAAACAACTATCCAGAAGTCATGACAAGCCAAGGTATGACAAAAAACATTCTAATGAAATCATATGCTTTGGTTGCAGGAAACCAGGACACATTGCTCCTGAATGTCCAGAGATTCAACACAAAAAGGACAAGAAGGAAAGAAGAAAAGAAAAGGAAGAAAAGAAGGGCTCCAACAAATCTTCCTCCCACTCTCACAATAAGAAGGGAAGAGGATTTGTAGCAACATCCTGGAGTGAAACAGAATCTGAATCAGATTCTTCATCTTCCTCCTATGATGTCCAGAGATTCCACACAAAAAGGACAAGAAGGAAAGAAGAAAAGAAAAGGAAGAAAAGAAGGGCTCCAGCAAATCTTCCTCCCACTCTCACAATAAGAAGGGAAGAGGATTTGTAGCAACATCCTGGAGTGAAACAGAATCTGAATCAGATTCTTCATCTTCCTCCTATGATGAAGAAGAAACAAAAGAAGATAGGCAATGCTTAATGGCTATTTATGACTCAGACAATGAATCACAATTAGCATCATCATCCAATTCCAGTGATGATGAAAAAAAAAAGTTTTTGCATGATGGCAATCAATGCCTCAACTAACAATTCTGATGAAGAGAAATCAGAATCAGAAGCAGAAGATGACATTGATCAGGTATTATCTGACTTTGATTTCACTTCTATTGAATTCAAAGATGATTTCAAAACTCTTTGCCAAGACTTAATAAAATCTGAGAAAGAAATAATCTCTCTCGGAACTAAGTTAGTTGAAATGAACAATATAAGTGAAGAGAATGAAAATCTTAAGAAAGATTTGGCTGCCTCCAGAGAACACATTACAACTCTTGAGAGTAAGTTATCTGAAGCCAAAAAGCTTGAAGAATCCCTTAATGGGAGAAGTATCAGGATGATGGACATCACAAGCACTGTCAATGCTAGATTTTATAATAGCAAACTGGGCTTAGGTGCCTCATCAAGAGAGCCATCTCTGATTAAGAAAAACATCCTCTCCACACCCATAAAATTCATTTCTGCTAAAAGCAAAGAAGCTACAGAAAGAAATAAAGACATTTCTGTTGGAGTTACCATTGTGATCTAGAAGTGGTCAATCATGTAATGTCACTGCCAACGCGATATGAGCCTACAGAGTCGCACATAAGAGCATGTGGAGAAGTTGGAAGATTGACTGTGTTGGTAAAGGTTACCAATATCATAAAGAATGGGGAAGTCCAGCAATTGTTGCTGTCTGAATTCGTCAGATATGACTTGTCAGATTCGTCGGAATTCGTCGGATATGATTCGTCAGATTCGTCGGATCATTCCGTGGAATCCCGACGAATTGTCACAGAGACCCTTCACTCGGCAAATGTTGATGTCTGATCGGATTCGTCGGAATTCGTCAGATCATTCCGTGGAATCCCGACGAATTGTCACAGAGACCCTTCACTCGGCAAATGTTGCCGTCTGATTGGATTCGTCGGAATTCGTCGGATTGTCCCTTGTAAACTCGACGAATGTTGATTCGTGGAATCCCGACGAATTGTAACAGAAACCCCAATTCTGCTGTGTGGTCTGCGGATAGCGATTCTTCTAGAAGCCTGTTTATGCTTTGGGTATAAATAGATCTTCTTTTAGGGTTCTCATAACTGACGAAAGGTTTAGCCGACGGAAGTGTTCCGCTCTCGCTCGAACCCTAGACGGAAAGCGTTCCGCCCCCCAGTTCGCCTCCGCCGACCTCCTCTCTGGCGATCGTCGTCGTGATTATTCTTCCTGGAGCGAACCTAGCAGTTCGTAGAAGTGCAAGGTGCAGTTGTTCTCCATTCCGAGTTGCGTGCGACGTGACTTGGTGTTCTCCCAGCTCGTGTGGACTGCTGTAGAGACGTAGACATTATTCTACGTGAGGACTCGCATAGCAGCTGACAGGAATCTTCTTCTTGAAGCATCTTGGTTGGATTTGATCCAATCCCGCAAAGGTAATTTCATACCTAGTTTTGATTTACTTCTTGATTCAATATTCATGGCCGATCCAAGTCTTTTGGGTTGTTTCTCTTTTATTCCGCTGCGCCTACATGTGATGTATGGTTCTAGAAAAACCCAACAGTGGTATCAGAGCGAGGTTCTGGTCATGAATGTTGTTTCAGAAGTTAGGTTATTCTAGTACGTGCAAATCTAGGTATTTGGAAGCGTTCTAAATGTCAAGATTTCTTCTTGGAATATCACATTTGATGTGATTTTGTGTGGTTTCTGGTGGTGGGATTTCAAAATTTAGGTCGGGGCTCTGCCCCTAAGACCCCGCTAGGGGCGCGGCCCCTTAGAACCCCGCCAGGAACGTCTGGGATTTCGTGGTAATTTCTAATTGTTAGAAATTGTTGTCTCCTTAGCAGTAACCGTCCCTCAAGTGGTTAATGAACCCTTGTATTGTTTTGGATTTTGAATCCAACAATGAGAGATGAGCTTGTCTACTGCTTTAAGTCGAGTTGTCTTTGCCTTTGTCCAATGCATGTAAATCTGAAGATTTGGAAGAGTTCTAAATGTCCAGATTTAGCTCTTTTGTCTAAAAAAGGTTGATAGTCTTATGTTGTGCACATAAGGGATGCATGTGGATTTTAGAAAGCTTGTTTTTCTGTGGATGTGCACTTTGATCAAATGTTGATCATGGTTAAGTGTTAACCTAGTATTAAAAATTAAAATCCCTTCATCAAATATTAAGTGTTCGGATGCCTTCCGATGGATGACACTCTTCCTGCCTCAATCGATGAAGTGTGGGCTTGCCAAAGCAAGGTGCATTAATCTATCTTGGTAAGGGTGCGAGCAGATAATTGTGATATCCCACTGTCGACATCGGGTCTAACTTAACTAGGTGACCTCAAAGGTTGAGTGCCTAAAGGCATAGGGTTGGCATGCACCATATGATGGATGCGAATAAGGAGTTATTCACCAACCATACAAGAGTTGCATGAGGATGCAATTGGCAAGTGTTGCCTACCTAAATAACCGCATTATGAGAGGAACGCCAAAGCGGACTCGTGGTGTTGGTGAAATACGGATCTTGTCCACTAAGAGAGTAGCTCGCATGGACTCTCCGAATTGATAGTGAGGGATATCAATTTGAATAAAATAGTGGGAGTATTTAATTGATGTCCAAATTAAAATAAATTATATTTTGAAATTAAGGTACTGATTAAATTCTGCATGAATTCTTGTAGAATTCCATGGCAAGTGGTTCACATTCCACCTTGTCCCTGAGAGCTATCCTTGAGAAGGACAAGCTTAGTGGGACGAACTATATGGACTGGTATAGGAACCTGAGAATTGTTCTCAGACAAGAGCGAAAGCTCTACGTCTTGGAAAAAGAAGCCCCCGAGGTGCCGACCGGGAACTCGTCCCGTGTTGATAAGGATGCTTATAAGAAGTATACCGATGACGCCTTAGACGTCGAGTTCCTTATGCTTGCCACCATGAACTCTGAGCTTCAAAAGCAACACGAGAACATGGGGTGCAAGGAGATTGACGAGCACCTAAAGAAAATGTTTCAAGGACAAGCTCGTCAAGAGAGGTTCGATGTCACGAAGGCATTATTTCAGTGCAAAATGGGAGCTCGAGACTCAGTTGGTACTCACGTACTCAAGATGATTGGGTATATAGAGAACCTGGAGAGACTGGGTTTTCCTCTGGGTCAAGAGTTGGCCACAGATCTTATCCTGCAATCGTTGCCGGATAGTTATGAGCAGTTCGTCTTGAACTACAACATGAATGAAATAGACAAGACACTGCCTGAGCTCCTAGGCATGTTGCGAACTGCCGAGATAAACATGAAGAAGGCCAAGCCTGCTAGTCCCATATTGATGGTACATAAAGGCAAGGGTAAGGCAAAGGGCTTCAAGAAGATGAAGGTGGGACCTAAGTCACATCTTGAGCCCAAATCTTCTGCGCTGAAAAAGAAGAGCACCGTGAAGGAAGGGAAATGCCACCACTGTGGCAAGGCTGGTCATTGGAGGAGGAATTGTCCTTCGTACATTGACGGTCTGCGGAAAATGAAGGGAGGTATGACTTCCGCTTCGAATATTTACGTTATAGAGATAAACCTTTCTGCTCCTTCATCTTGGGTATTAGATACCGGATGTGGTTCTCACATTTGTACAAATGTGCAGGAACTGGGAAGGAGGAGATTGCTGAGTAAAGGAGAGGTGGACCTGCGCGTCGGCAATGGAGCAAGAGTTGCTGCTGTAGCCGCAGGGGTTTACCGTCTTTCTTTGCCCAGTGGGCTTGTAATAGAACTTAATAATTGTTATTATGTTCCGGCCTTAACTAGAAACATTATATCCATTTCATGCTTGGACATGATTGGATTTTCTTTTATAATTAAGAACAATTGTTGTTCTATATTTAAGAATGATGTTTGTTATGCTGTAGCTCAATTGTTTAATGGTCTTTATGTTTTGAACCTGGACCATCCGATCTATAATGTAGATAATAATAAAAGACTAAGAACAAATGACTCAAATCCTACATATCTCTGGCATTGTCGTTTGGGCCATATAAACGAGAAGCGCATATCCAAGCTCCATAAAGATGGACTATTGGACTAATTTGATTATGAATCATTTGAGCGATGCGAGTCTTGTTTATTAGGTAAGATGACTAAAGCCCCTTTCACTGGTTATACTGAGAGGGCTGAGGATCTTTTGGGTATAATACATAGTGATCTATGCGGACCCATGAGTTCTATGGCTAGAGGTGGGTATTTCTACTTCGTTACATTTACTGATGATTTCAGTAGATACAGATACGTGTATCTTATGAAGTGCAAATCCGAAACCTTTGAAAAGTTCAAAGAGTTCAAGAATGAAGTGGAGAACCAATTGGGTAAAAAGGTTAAAGCACTCCGATCTGATCGAGGTGGCGAATACCTGAGTCATGAGTTCCGTGATCATCTAAAAGAGTGTGGTATTGTATCACAGCTCACTCCACCTAGGACACCGTAGCATAATAGTGTGTCTAAGAGGAGAAATCGTACTTTGTTAGACATGGTACGGTCGATGATGAGTCATGCAGACTTGCCTGTTTCCTTTTGGGGTTTTGCTTTAGAGACTGCTGCAATAACACTGAATCGCGCTCCAACGAAAACGGTTCTAAAGACACCATATGAGATATGGACTGGGAAGCGTCATAGTATGTCATTCATTAAAATTTGGGGCTGTGAGGCATACGTACGACGTCAAATGCCTGACAAGCTGGAACCCAAATCAGATAAGTGTTATCTGGTGGGATATCCTAAGGAAACGAAAGGATATTACTTTTACCTACCGTCAGAGGGCAAAGTGTTTGTCGCAAGGACGGGTGTCTTCTTGGAGAAAGAGTTCTTGTCAAGAAAGACGCAAAAGGTAGAACTTGAAGAAGTTCAAGAACCACAAGTAGTGAATGAACCAGAGTTGGATTCTGAGCCAGGACTACAAGATGTTGTAGCTAGAGAACCAACTCAAGAGACACAAGTCCTACGTAGATCTGGTAGACCAAGATTTGAGCCTGAGAGATATGGATTTCTCGTGTCTCAAATAGGTAATGTGTTGCTTATGGATCATGATGATGAACCAGCAACCTACCAAGAGGCTATGAATGGACCGGACTCCGACAAATGGCTTGAGGCTATGAAATCCGAAATGGACTCCATGTATACAAACCAAGTTTGGAACTTGGTGGAACCACCTGAAGGGGTATGACCCATAGGGTGCAAGTGGGTCTTCAAGAAGAAGACCGACATGGATGGGAATGTACAGACATTCAAAGGTCGACTGGTGGCTAAGGGTTTCAAGCAAATTCATGGTGTTGACTATGATTAGACCTTTTCCCCTGTTGCCATGGTAAAGTCCATTAGGATATTGCTTGCTATTGCTGCGTATTATGACTACGAGATCTGGCAGATGGATGTCAAAACGGCTTTCCTAAATGGAAACCTCCTTGAGGAAGTGTACATGACACAACCCGAGGGTTTTGTATCCCCAAATGAAGCCACTAAAATATGCAAGCTGAATAGGTCCATCTATGGATTGAAACAGGCCTCTAGAAGTTGGAATCTTCGTTTTGATGAGAAGATCAAAGAGTTTGGTTTTGTCAAGAATGAAGATGAACCGTGTGTTTACAAGCGAATCAGTGGGAGCATTGTTGTCTTCCTGATATTGTATGTAGATGACATACTGTTGATCGGGAATGACATACCTACCCTGAAAGTTGTTAAGAACAACCTAGGGAACTGCTTTTCTATGAAGGACTTGGGTGAAGCGACTTACATACTCGGTATTAAGATCTATAGAGATAGATCGAAGAAGTTGCTGGGTTTGACCCAGAGTACGTACATTGAAAAGGTGTTGAAGCGGTTCAACATGCTTGAGTCCAAGAAAGGATTTTTGCCCATGTCTCATGGTGTGAATCTCTCTAAGGACCAGTGTCCAAAATCTTGCGAAGATAAGGACCGCATGAAGTTGATTCCATATGCTTCGGCAATTGGGTCAATCATGTATGCAATGTTATGTACTCGACCCGATGTCTCTTTTGCTTTGAGCATGACTAGCAGGTATCAGTCTGATCCCGGTGAATGTCACTGGATAGCCGTAAAGAATATCCTGAAGTACTTGAGAAGGACTAAGGATGTATTCTTGGTGTATGGTGGAAAGGAAGAGCTCGTTGTAAGTGGTTACACGGATGCCAGCTTCCAAACTGATAGGGATGATTCGAAGTCTCAGTCAGGGTTTGTGTTTTGCCTGAATGGAGGAGCTGTGAGCTGGAAGAGTTCCAAGCAAGAGACAGTTGCTGATTCTACAACTGAGGCCGAGTATATCGCTGCGGAAAATGCAGCGAAGGAGGCTGTATGGATTAGGAAATTCATCGGCGAGCTAGATGTAGTTCCTAGCCTTGTTGGTCCCGTAGTTCTCTACTGTGATAACAATGGTGCAATTGCACAATCTAAGGAACCTAGATCACATCAGCGCTCCAAGCACATACTTCGGCGGTTCCATCTTATTCGTGAGATTGTCGAACGAGGAGATGTGAACATTTGCAGAGTGCCGACTAAGGAGAATATTGCAGATCCACTGACAAAGCCTCTCGCACAGAGAAAGCATGATGGTTATACTAGATCAATAGGTATACGATACCTGAGTGATCAACTCTAGTGGGAGTCTTGTGGGTTGCATGTAAAATAAATATTCTGTTGGCTGTTTATTATTTATTCATATGATGAATTGTGTACCAATAATTTCTTTTTACAATTAATGGCAAGTTCTTTTATTACGATATACTGTTTATATATGATAGAATAAAATTCGTGATAAATACCCTTAGAATGTTCGCTTCCATAGGACATCAAGTACGTGACTTGAATGTGAGAGCCTATGATTTCGAAGCTTCATTCTTAAAAGGCCCCTAGTCGAGGTATCATCGTAGAACCTAAGGGTGATGATGATACATTAAGACTAGCATGTGTGTTGACAGATGACCGGTTCTCACAGGTCATGATATTGTGATATCAAGTCATCACGTGGGTACTTGTTAGTGAACAAGTTGTACTAGACAGACCCAACCTGAGACTACTTTGTGGATTGTTACTTAAAAGTGTCACAAGTAGGTCTCATTTGACAATGGTGTTGTGGTCCTTTGACCTGAAGTCACAGCATTCACCGAGTGAGGAAGAGCGTGCTTTGATGTCATCTAAAGTCTTCCTTGAAGAAGGTTGATGATAAGGGTGGTCGTTGGGTACGTTACGAATCATTTGGGTGTTTGGGTGTGAGTAGATATGGGATTTGTCCTCCTATATAACAGGAGTTGCATCCATGGGCCCCTTGATGGAATTGGACTGAGAAATGCATGGCCATGCTTGGTTGAGTCAATATGTGATATTGAGCTCACCATTCTCTGGAAGTCCGTTCTAGATCAAGAAACTTGGATTGAGCTATTATGAGGGTGACACGGTCCATGCCTCTAGTTCTCTCCGGATGTAAGGGACAAAGGGACAAAGACAACGCTGGAACATTGGTCATAAAGGCTTATGAGTTATGAACTCTTATTGCTTGGGGAGCAATGATGCATTGCTAGATGCCGCTCATTGTTTGTGAGGTTTTTGTTTGATACTTTCAAGATCAAGTGGGAGACTGTTGGAGTTACCATTGTGATCTAGAAGTGGTCAAACATGTAATGTCACTGCCAACGCGATATGAGCCTGCAGGGTCGCACATAAGAGCATGTGGAGAAGTTGGAAGATTGACTGTGTTGGTAAAGGTTACCAATCATCATAAAGAATGGGGATGTCCAACAATTGTTGCTGTCTGAATTCGTCGGATATGACTTGTCAGATTCGTCGGAATTCGTCGGATATGATTCGTCGGATTCGTCGGATTCGTCGGATCATTCCGTGGAATCCCGACGAATTGTCACAGAGACCCTTCACTCGGCAAATGTTGTTGTCTGATCGGATTCATTGGAATTCGTCGGATCATTCCGTGGAATCCCGACGAATTGTCACAGAGACCCTTCACTCGGCAAATGTTGCCGTCTGATTGGATTCGTCGGAATTCGTCGGATTGTCCCGTGTAAACTCGACGAATGCTGATTCGTGGAATCCCGACGAATTGTAACAGAAACCCCAATTCTGCTGTGTGGTCTGCGGATAGCGATTCTTCTAGAAGCCTATTTATGCTTTGGGTATAAATAGATCTTCTTTTATGGTTCTCATAACTGACGAAAGGTTTAGCTGACGGAAGTGTTCCGCTCTCGCTCGAACCCTAGACAGAAAGCGTTCCGCCGCCAAGTTCGCCTCCGCCGACCTCCTCTCTGGCGATCGTCGTCGTGATTGTTCTTCCTGGAGCGAACCTAGCAGTTCGTGGAAGTGCAAGGTGCAGTTGTTCTCCCTTCCGAGTTGCGTGCGACGTGACTTGGTGTTCTCCCGGCTCGTGTGGACTGCTGTAGAGACGTAGACATTATTCTACGTGAGGACTCGCATAGCCGCTGACAGGAATCTTCTTCTTGAAGCATCTTGGTTGGATTTGATCGAATCCCGCAAAGGTAATTTCATACCTAGTTTTGATTTACTTCTTGATTCAATATTCATGTCCGATCCAAGTCTTTTGGGTTGTTTCTCTTTTATTCCATTGCGCCTACATGTGATGTATGGTCCTAGAAAAACCCAACAATTTCAAAGAAGTTTGTTAAGGATAAAAGAATTCAGAAGAATTCGTCGAACGACATTCGACAAAAGGATTCAAATTTGTCGAACGAGGCTCGACGAAAACTGAAAACAGACTTTCAGTATAGTTATAAAATGAATAATGATCGACGAATTTATTCAAATTCTTTGAACAAGCACTATACAGAAAACTCTAAGAATTCTAATCCTAAATATACCAAAAATCCTTTTACTGAGTGGACTATACCTCCAAGGAGATATCATCCACAAGGCTACAAGGATCAGCCTGAAATGACATTTATTTCTGAATTTTGTGGTAACATAAAAGGACCCAAGGTAGTCTGGGTCAAAAACAACTAGTTTATATTTTTGTCTATGCAGGTACACGGCCATCCAAGACTAAATCAAAAATGGTACTTGGACAGTGGATGCTCAAAGCATATGACAGGGAATAAGGATAACCTGAACAACTACAAGGCAAAACTTGGACCCAAGGTGATCTTTGGAGATTCCAACTGTGGACAAACCAAAGGTTATGGTCAAATTAAAATTGGACAAGTGACATTCAAGGAAGTAACCTATGTCAAGGGTTTAAAGCACAACCTCATCAGCATAAGTCAGTTATGTGATGAAGGTTATCAGGTAACATTTAATAAATCAGAATGCATCATTAAATCATCTGATAATGTTACTGTTCTATCAGGAATTAGACAAGGAAATATATATTTAGTAAACTTCAACTCATCTAAATCAGAAATCTGTTTATTTAATGAGTTAAGCAAATCTAGTGAATTATGGCATAAAAGTTTAGGACATGTAAACCTTAGGACCATTGCTAAACTAGCTAAAGATAATCTTGTTAGAGGCTTACCATCAGGATCATATAAGAAAGAAGGTCTTTGTAGGGCATGTCAATTAGGTAAGCAAACCAAAAATAGCTTTAAATCATTATCTAAAAGTGGTTCACCTAGAATCTTATACTTGCTACATATGGACCTTTTTGGACCTATTGCAATAAAGAGCTTAGGGGGGATGTCTTACACTCTAGTTATTGTGGATGACTTCTCTAGATTCACTTGGGTGTTCTTTTTGAGAGAAAAGTCAGATAACTTTAAAGTTCTTACAGACTTTCTTAAGAGCATACAGATTGAGTACTCTACTGTAGTTGCATTGATCAGAAGTGATCATGGCACTGAGTTTGAGTCTCTTCTCATGCAAGAATTCTGTGAGATGGAAGGTATCAGGCATTGCTTCTCAGCTCCTACAACTCCTCAACAAAATGGGGTAGTTGAAAGGAAGAATAGAACTCTAATTGAATCAGCAAGAACATTGCTTGCAGATGCTAACTTGCCCTTATCCTTTTGGGCTGAGGCTGTCAGCACAGCAAATTATGTTCTGAATAGAAGTTTGATACACAAACTTAAGGGTAAAACTCCCTATGAATTGCTTAAAGGGAAGAAACCCAAAGTTGATTATTTTAGAACTTTTGGATGTAGATGTTTTGTTCATAACAATGATAAGAAATATCTTAAGAAATTTGAACCAAAATCTGAAGAAGGAATCTTCTTAGGATATTCAATAGTTAGTAAAGCATATAGGGTATTTAATAAATCCTCTCTTAAAATAGAAGAGTCTATGCATATTTCCTTTGATGAAACTAACATGTTTTACAAGGAGATGAACTCTTCTACCAAGAACACTTTGCAGGTACCAACTCTATGTGAAGATCTTAAAGGGCTAAATCTACAGACAGGAGATTCACTGCATCCATTACCTCAAACTCTTGAAGATAGTGAAGAAGAAGATCATCCAGATCTTGTTGATTACCTGAATCAAGCAACAACAGAACATCCTCCACAGGATGCAATAGCTGAACATATTCCCAATGAAGACACTGCTGCTGAACCAACTCCAACTGCTGACCACATCACAGTCAGAGATCATCAAATTTCACAAGTGATTGGTGATATCACAGCAGGTGTTCAAACAAGGCATCAACTACACCAAAATAAGATGCATACTTGCTTTCTATCACAAGTTGAACCTCAAACCATAAAAGATGCAGAACAAGATCCAAATTGGATTCTTGCAATGCAAGAGGAAATCAACCAGTTTGAAAGAAACAAAGTTTGGGATTTGGTTCCAAGACCAAGAGGCCATCCAGTAATTGGCACCAAGTGGGTCTTTAGGAACAAGCTTGATGAACAAGGAAATATTTTGAGAAATAAAGCAAGATTGGTAGCTCAAGGATATTCACAGGAAGAAGGCATAGATTATGATCAGACATTTGCCCCTGTTGCAAGGCTTGAAGCTATAAGGATTTTCTTGGCCTTTGCTGCATTCAAGAAGTTTAAGGTATATCAAATGGATGTGAAAAGTGCTTTTCTCAATGGAGACATCAAAGAAGAAGTCTATGTAGAACAACCACCAGGTTTCATCTCTCCAACTCATTCCTCCTACGTATTCAAACTTAATAAAGCTCTCTATGGTCTCAAACAAGCTCCCAGAGCATGGTATGAGACCTTAGCTAACTTTCTCTTGGAAAACAATTTCTGTAGAGGCATGGTAGACAAAACATTATTTTATAAAGTAAATAAAAATCAAACTCTACTAGTTCAAATATATGTAGATGACATTATCTTTGGATCTACTGATTCAAATTTGTGCAAAAGATTTTTCAATCTAATGCAATCAAGATTTGAAATGAGTAGTATGGGTGAATTATCCTACTTTCTTGGTTTTCAAGTGAAGCAAACCCCATCAGGAATCTTCATCTCTCAATCTAAGTATGCTAAGGAATTAGTGAAAAGATTTGGGATGTCTGACTCCTCTACTATGAAAACACCCATGGCCTCTAATGCTGTTATTAATACTGATGAATCAGGGAAACCTGTTGATCAGAAACTGTACAGGGCAATTATTGGCTCTCTACTCTGTTTAACAGCCAGTAGGCCAGACATAATGTTTGCTACATGCATTTGTGCTAGGTTTTAAATTGATCCTAAAGAATCTCATCTTACTTTTGTAAAAAGAATTTTAAGATATATAAAGGGTTGCCCTAATCTGGGACTTTGGTATCCAACAGCATCTGAATTTGAATTAACTGGATTCTCAGACTCAGATTATGCTTGATGCAGAGTAGATAGGAAAAGCACATCAGGAACTTGTCAGTTTCTTGGTGATAGACTTGTATCTTCGTTTTGTAAGAAACAAACATTTGTGTCTACATCAACAGCTGAAGCTGAATACTTAGCTGCTGGCAGCTGCTGCTCATAGATCTTGTGGATACAAAATCAGCTCCTAGACTATGGTGTCAACTTAAATAATTCAGTTATATTTTGTGACAACACTAGTGCAATATCTATAGCACAAAATCCAGTTCTCCATAGTAGGACTAAACACATAGAAATTAGGCACCACTTCCTCAGGGACAATGTGGATAAAAACAAAATTTGCCTACAGTTCATTTCTACTGATTTGCAAAGAGCTGACATTTTCACCAAGCCCTTGGATGAAAAGAAGCACATCTTCTTTATAAATCAACTAGGAATGATAGATGGAGATTCAATCTGCTAAAAATTAAGTATTTCTTTTTTTTTTAATTTGTCGAACGAAGAACGACAAATTTGAATCATTTGTCGAACGGTGGCCTCTGAAACCTCTTAAAGGCAGAGTAAGTTAAGGCAATATCTTTTGTCGAACGACGGTCGACGAAAAAGATGCTCTCGTCGAACGCTTTCTGACAAAGAAATAAAGCCTTTTTGACTTCTAATTTTATTAGGTTTTGTCGAACAGTGGTTTACGAATGCACCCTCATTCTTCGACCCTTCTATATAAGCTTTATTTTATCTTATTCTAAGCTTTGCGCCTACAGAAATCGTCTTTCCCTCCAGTTCCCTTCTGCACTTGATCTTCAACTTTCTTTGCAGGAACAATGGCGACTCCTCAGGCCTCTCTGCACCTCATGAAGTTTGACACAGGTTTCGACATTGACATGGACTCGTTTGCACATTCAGACCAAATCTTCAAGGACATTCTTCAAACGCTGGATGAATAACATCTACCGAAGCTTCTAAGCACTAGGCAGAAGATAGTTGTTGCAGAGATAAAGGAATGGGTTTATACTGCAAAACCAGTCGATGAAAGCTTGTCGGGAACAATCTTAGGTCATCATGTCTCTCTCTCTCCCACCATCCTTTCTGAATTGGCTTTGAAAATGGTGAAGATGATTTAGACATAAGCTCAAATGAATTTGATGAAGCTTTAGTCAAAATGGGGCATCTGACTGGAAACCCTAGCCACCTTCTGAAAAAGAATCTGTCTCAGGACTACAAGTTCCTAGCAGATATTGTTGGAAAGGTCTTGCTGAGCAAGACTTCTGGGCATGACTATATCAGTAGGCATCAATTTCTGTTAATGGTGGCCTTAATGGAGAAGAAGAAAGTCAACAGGGGATCAATTCTTTTTGAATTGATTAAGAAGAAAAACTCTAAAGACAATGTATGCTTGATGATTAAATAGGAGTAGGAGAAGAAGTTACCTTGGGTTCGTCCTATTTTGAAACCACCTCCATCCTGCTTTAGAGTGTAATCACGTTCGCGCTCTCCCTTGGATTAGGCTCCGTATTTCCCGGCAGTGCTCCTTGCTGACGCTCAGAGAACATCTTTGCTAGCTGGCCCACTTGGTTCTCCAAATTTTTGATCGATCCGGTGAGGTTCCGGATGTTCGATTCATTTGCAGTAACATATTTTGCAAAGACCTCTTCAAGCAAAGAGGGCTTTTATTGTTGAGGTAGAAAACTGGGAGGATTAAAATTTTGAGTATTTAAATTTAGATGGGGATTAGTAGGTTGATTAATATTTAGAGGACGCTGAGTATTTCCTTGGTTGCTCTATGAGAAATTCGGATGATTCCTATAACCTGCATTGTATGTGTTGTTATACGGAGCGGAGTTCGTGTTATAGGAAGGCCGAGGAGGATTTCCCATGTAGTCAACCCGCTCTTCAATTAAAACATTATTAGCCCAAGGAGGAGTGGCGGAGGAAGCAGACATCTCCGCCACTTGCTTTGTTAAGCGCTCAACTTGTAAAGACAAATTTGCATTTGCGTCTATTTCAAAAATTTCCGCTGGCTTACTAGGCCTAGCTCGGGGCATATTCCATTGTTACGCATTCATGGACATCTCTTCGAAAAGCTCTTGAGCGAAGTCCGGGGTTTTGTTATTGAACATTCCCCCGACAGCCGCATCAATCATTTGCCCCGTTTGGAGATTTAAGCCATTATAAAAGATTTGCACTTGTTGCCAAGTGGCAAGTGCGTGGTTAGGGCATCAACGCAAAAGCTCTTTGAAGCGCTCCCATGTATCATAGAGAGTCTCCATGTCGATTTGCATAAAATACGCAATGTCTGTGGGTAATTTAGCGGTCTTTGCAGGCGGGAAATATTTAGTGAGAAATATCTCCGCCATTTCAGCCCATATAGTGATGGACCCCTTAGGTAGGGAGCCCAACCACTGCTTGGCCTTAGACCGCAAAGAAAAAGGAAAAAGACGTAATCGAATGGCGTCATCGGTGATGCCATTGATTTTGAAAGTATCACAAATTTCAAGAAAGTAAGAAATATGCGAATTTGGATCTTCGCCCGGTTGACCATCGAAGGTCACCGATTGTTGCACCATTTGTATGATGCTAGACTTGATCTCATAGTTATTGTTCGCCACCGCGGGGCGAACAATACTCGATTGTGTGCCTTTCAAATTCGGCCACGCAGAATAGGACATGGTCCGTTGCGCGGCCTCATTAGGATTTGGTGCATTAGGATTAGGAGGATTAAGATCCATATTCGCTATGTTAGTGTCCCCGATCGACTTTTGGAATTCTAATTGATTATCCTGATCACGAGAACGACGGCGCCACAAAAGGGTTCGCTCGATCTCTGGATCAAAAGGAATATTCGAAGCGCTACCTCGGGTCATTCACTAAAAAGAATGAAAGGGAGAGAAGAGAAAAAAAAACTAAAAGAGAAAAGAGATTATACTAAAAAAAGAAAAAAGAAAGAAAGAGGAAAACTAGATTATTATAAAATAAAAAGAAGCATGATAAATTAATAGCTATCCTCTTTTCAGAATATCTACGCAAAATCCCCGGCAACGACGCCAAAAACTTGATATAGAAAATTGGGATTTGTTTAGCGAAAGGGTTAAGATGTTTTCCAAAACTATATGTGATGAAGGCAAGTGTACCTTATCATCGATAGTATAGGATATTTAGAAATACCAAGGTCATATTCCACAGGGCGCGTTGATTACTTCTACTTTGAGGAAAATCACTATTATCTTATCTAATAGATTTTTGAGTTTGGTTTTACTTAGCTAAAGGAGAAAATCTGCAAACTAAACGAAGGGATTAAACGATGGTAAAAGAGATTAGTGCTTAATCAAAAGTCACCTTGGAGTAAGTATAATCAAACGAAAGGAAAAATAAATCTAATTCCGTTTAATTAAACTACTCGACCGTGGAGGTTCCTAAAGCTTGAACATGCCCCGCTCGAGGTCAATGCCCAACTAAGTTTAGGATAAATCAACCAGACACTCGTCCTATAATTGATTACCTAAATCTTGCTTTACGCTGTGAACCCCACTATTGGATTTGACTCTAATCAGGAGATCGTCATCCTCTCTCGAGGGGTGCGTGAAACTCTCTTTACCCTTGAGTGATCGATTAATACTTTGAGCCTCTCATCTAACTAAGTATGAAAACTTAAGCAAAAACCATACATTTAAAATATGGACTCACTAGTTAAAAATCAAGGGTAATTCAAGTGTTTACAAAAACAGAAAAAGAGAGCTTAGAAAATCATAACTTGATTATCTCATCCTCAGATCATTTCAATCGAGCACTAATGAGAATTAGTTAATCATGGTGGAGGGGAAGGAGAAAGAAAAATAAAATTGCATAAAGGGAAAATTAACTAAGGTAGAAGGAGACAAATAAAAAGAGCAAACTAAATTTTATTGATACCAAAAACAATTACAAGTTGAAGGAAAATTACAACATTAGCAAGGAAAGTTTACAAGATCACTAAACTATTGCATTAAAAGAAAATTAGTACATTGCATGAAAGGAAAAGAGAGAGAGAACATTCAAGGGTAAACATGAAAGAAATGGGAAAAAGCTCACTAACAGCTCTAGCAGCACCTCCCCCTCTCCAAATTTCTGAATCCTGGACTCAAGGAGAGCTCTGGAATTTACAGGAAAAATTTCCAAGTTACACGCCCTCAGTCACGGGCAATACCAAGGGCGTGTAAGAACTGTTCACATCGGATCCGACAACAGCGTGGGGATTGCGTGACGGCACGGCGGAAAAGTGCATTACACGCCCATGTAATGTTGGTCACGGGCGTGTAATCTGACAGCTTCAATAAATGCGGCGTGGGTCTTGCTTGCGGCACGGCGGTGTACAGGGATCACGCAGGAAAGTCACGGCCGTGACCTATGGGCCACAGGAGTGACTTATGTTGACTTCTCGCGGCACCTCAACATCTCGACGACAGCTTCCTGGGAAGATTCTAAGATTACACGCCCTCGGTCACGGACGTGACTTTGGGTCACGGGCGTGACCGAGGGCGTGACTTCCTGTGGACTAGCTCAGTCAGCACTGCATCAAAACTGGCTTGATCTTCAGGTTACATGCCCTAGGTCACGGGCGTGACCGAGGGCGTGACTTGTAAAATTCACCAATTTCTCCCAAAATTCTGCAAAAAATGAAATTAAGCTAATTTAGAATCAAAATTACAAAATAACTACTTATAACCTAAAATTGACATGATAAAGCGGAATTCAAATTAAATAATAACAAAAATTTCAATTAAAAAGTTATATAAATACAACTTATCAGTCCTTATCTTCAATTAGAGCCATCAGCCAGCGGTCTTCTTGGATGTCTTCATCCTCCTCTATGTCACTGTCTAAATGTGACAGAGGGGCCCTAATTGCAATCCTTGCAGCATGAAAGTCTTCATCCTCTTCCGCAGCAAACAACCAAATGTAGGCTTTCTCCTCTTCATCTGAATCTGAGGTTGAGGACTCAGATTCACTCCAGCTCTTCTCCTTCTTTGCTAGGAAGGATTTTTCACCTTTCCTTTCCTTTTAGTGATGATGTTTCTTATCACCTTTCTCCTTTCTTTTGACTGGACAGTAAGCAATGCCATGTCCAGGCTTGCTGCAGTAGTAACATATAACATTTAATGAAATATGTTTAGCATGTTTAGGGTCATGCCTATCACCCTTGGAGTGCTGCTTCTCTGATCTGGTGAGATCCTTCCTGCAATGTGAGGAGGAGGAAGGCTTGCTCTTCCACTGCTTCCTTCTCATCATTTTCTTGAAATGCCATGAGAAGGCAACAAACTCCTCATCAGAAGAGCTGTTATCAGATGGGCTGGACTCAGAATTTTCTGAGCCAGCAACCTTCCTTGGAGGAGTATGCATCCTTCCCTTGCTCTTTTTGGATCCCTGAACCTTGAGGGCCACTGTACTTTCCATTGCATGATGCCTGGAGGATGTGTCCTCCTCCTTCCTTGCAGACAACTGCATCTCATAAGAGAGCAGCTTCCCAAACAATGTATGGGTAGGAGTTTCACCCAGCTTGGCCACTTCCCTGATGTCACATATCTTTGTGTCCCAGTCTCTAGTTAGAGATCTTAGGAACTTGTCATTTAGTTCATAGTCACTAAATACCCTTTCATAGGTCCTTAGTTCATTAACTATTCTGAAGAACCTTTCATAACAGATAGATATGCTTTCCTAGCTGAGCTGCCTGAAAGCTTTATATTCTTGATTGAGGAGGGATTTCCTCTCATCCCTCACTTCAGTAGTCTCTTCCATATACACCACAAGTGTATCCCTCATCTCCTTGGCTGTTTCATAATGTACCAAGTTCTTGAAGGTGGAATCATCAATTGCATTCACAATAATATTCTAGGCTCTTTTATCCATTATGAATAGTGCAAGTTCATCCTTGGTCAAGTCAGCAAAAGGCTTGGCCACTCTCCTAGTTGGATCTATGGTGGAGGCTGTTTGAAAATTGAAAGGACACTGCTTCACAGTAATGTAGATCCTAGGGTCTGAGGCTTCCATGAACAACCTTACCCTTTGCTTCCATATGCCAATGTTTTCTTTGTTGCATATGGGCAACTTCATAGACCCCATCTCCTTCTGCAATCCAATGGAAGCTATTGGATTCAGATATGACTACTCCTTTATAGGATCTGGTCAGACAGCTATGTCCTTTTTGACCAACCTGGCTCTGATACCACATGAAAGTTTATAGGTAGTAGTCTAGATCACCTAGAGGGGGGGGGGGGGAGGGGGGGGGGGGGGGGTGAATAGGTCACTTTCTTTTCTTGCTTCTTTAGCCTAGCTATTTTTAGTGAGTATAAGGATTATAAGCAAACAACTAGAAAACACACAAGCATATATAGTGGTTCCTCAAGACAGGGTGTCTTGAGTAGTCCTCTTTCCCCCTTCACCCTTCTAACAATGAGTTAGATAGTGCCAACACCTCCAACTCAGCTTCAAGAGCTTACAACTCAGATTCCTCAGAATCTCTCAGGTTTTCTCCAAACCTTACCTCAGGCTCAACAACCCTACAAACTCAGAGTTCTCCAACTCCTACAACTCAGAAATCTCCTGATTTCTTAACTCAGACCTATCAAGAAGTCCTACCTCATATCTTCACAAAGATCCTACATTTAAGTTGGGAGTATATATCTACACTCAAGCTAATCAGCCCTACAACTCAGGCACTAGGGCCTTACAGATAAATATAGTGTGAATGATACAACAAAAGACTGTATAAAGTTAACCTTCAGATCTAATATTATGTTGTGCTAAAACAGGACTATGAAGCAGCAGCTACAAGTCTTGTTTCTCCTTGATCTTCTCCTTCAGCAAAGTTGAAGATCTACTTGTTCTTCTTGATTGATTCAGGAAGAACAAACTTATATCCCAACAGAGTTGAGCTTTTAGCTTGAGAGAATGCCCTTTCATGAGGCTTGATGAAGATCGGCCTTGCAATAGACAATACAGATCTTCCAATGGAACAGTGCTCTTATTTTTGACCTAACATCTTCTTTTGTACTTCCTCCTTACTTTCAACGGCTATTAGAAGCCCCTGACACAACATGGACACCTGACAAAAGTGTATCTTGCTTTTTTGCCACTTGCACGAAAAACAGATCGCGCCACTTCTTTATTCATATTTGAATCTGTCTCAGCGATTGGGCTGAGACAGCCTTCAGACTCAGCGGCAACAATTGTCTCCATCTCAGTGGTTCAGCTGAGACAGGCAGTCATCTCAGCGGATTTCCTCTATCTGTAGCTCAGCAGATCCCGACTCCTTCTCATTGACACCTGGGCTTGTCTCAGCGGTTCAACTGAGATTGAGAGGACGTTTCAGCAGTTTTGGCATTTAGACCTCTGAACGTATTCCACTTCTTGGAATAACCTAACCCTGCTTTAGTGTGATACAAAATAGGGTTTATCAAATACAATATGTATTTAGCATTGAGTGTGATGCCTATTCAAATTAAGGGAACATTGAGGGCAATATTCCCAACAAAAAGAAGAAGAAGAAGTCTTTCAAAGGGAAAGATAAGAAGAAAGCCAAGGCTTTCATTGCTGAAACCTGGAGTGACTCAGAAGCAGAGTTATGCTCCTCCTCATCTGAAAGTGATGTTGAAGCAAAAGCAGAAGCAGCTTGCATGATGGCCTTGGGGATGTCTTCAGATGACGAGGAAGAACATGTATCAATGTTTGATGAATTTGATTTTAATTCTGATGTTCCAAAATTGCTTTAAAGAATTTTGCAATGATTTCCTCAATGCACAAAAAGAAATAGAAAAAGTTAGGTTAGAACTAGAAAACCTAAAGCAAGATGAATTATATCTATGAAATCAAGATTTAACAAATGAAATTGATAATAAATAATCCGAATTAATTGAAATTAGAAAAGAAAATCTAAAGTTAAAAGAAGAGCTAACAATGGCAAAGGCCTTTGAGGACTCACTAAATGGGATGAGTCAAAAGCTCAGAGACATCACACAAAATCTCTCCATGAGATTTAATCACCTAGGGTTAGGAGCAGAGCCATCCACTAGCACAAAAACCCCTAGGAAACCTGCCTGAAAAAATCTAGTTAGCTTCACCAGACCTAGTGACTATAAATCCTGTGAGGATAGTGCAAAACTAAGGAGCAGGAAACTTATAAAACAAAGAAAATAACTAGAGGTAATGGAGCAAATCTTAACAAAGAAAAGAAATCTCAAGGGAAGAGTAATGCAGAGAAACCAAACAATCAAAAGGCTAAAGACAAACCTAGGGTAATAAAACACTCTGCTGATCTTTTATATTTAGATACATTCTATACACATTTTAAGTATCAAAATAATAAACATAGGTTTGGGAAACCCATTCCTTATCATCCAAAAGGGTATCATGAAAGACCCTTATATTCTTTCATTGAACCCTACAATGGTAAAACCAATGGGCCCAAGTTAACCTGGGTTCCTTCTAATGTTTGAAATTACTTGTGTAGTATTAGGTAGGATCCCTCCTAATAGAGAATGTAGTGGAAAGAAAGATCTTGGTCATGAAAGAAGAACAAAATGAACCCAAGGGATTGATTTCTTCTTTAAATTCCCTTGTTATCTTTATAGTTCATAAAATTAATAGCATAATCACAATTTTCAATAAACATCATTGCTGGGAAAAACAACAAAAAATTTCTAAGAAAATAGAACTATTTATCCAGAGTTGCGTCGAATAGAATTTGACGTATTGTCGGGTTCTACTCGACGCAAGAGCCAAGAGCCAATCAGAGTGGATGATTCGAATGCCATTTGACGCAGCTTCAAGTTCATATCAACGCATGCGTCGGCTTAGTAGCCACTGATTAAATTTGTAGTAGCGTTAATTATAACTCGACGCAACGTTGACATCACTGTGTTAACTTAAGAATTGTTGAACAATCTCGAAGTTGCGTCGAATATTAATCAACGCAACGTCGATATAACAACACACGCAGAATTGCTTTTACAAGTAGTCTCGACATATTTTTGCGCACCAAATATTAATTCTTATAGACGCAACTTCGACTTAAACCCTAAGTTACGACGAATCATCTTCTTTTAAGCAACTTCAACGTCAAATCATTTACGCTTTCGGATTTTCCCCTCCTTGCTCTCTTGCTCTCTTCTTCTCCAGCTCTCTCGTACTCTTATTTCTCTCTCTTTTTCTCTCCTTTCGTTGTGTTTGCAGGTACCTACAATCAAATGGCTCCACCCAAGATCAACTTTGGCTTTGATGTGGATGTCGACTCTTTCAATGCTGCTGCAGAAAGCTTCAAGGCCATCCTTGGCCTATTTCATAAGGTAGGATTTGTTGAACCAATAAGTTGGTCTCTCGAGGAGTTCGGGCCCTCAACAAGTTGAGGGGTGACCAACACTTACTCCTCTAAAGGGAGAGCTCTAGGCTAAGAGGCTAAGGAACTAGGAACAAGGTCAAGGGCTTAGCGAGGAGGTCCCACCACACACCCAAAAGATCTTAGAGCGCTTCCCCTCCCAAGCCAATGCTAAGCTTGGGCACCTTTGGAGCCTCTCTCCACCCAATAAAGGAACTTAGGGGGAGAGGAGGCCAAAAGAGAAGTCTAGAGAGAAGTCTAGAGAGAAGTCTAGAGAGAAGTCCTTCCAAATGGTGCCCCTTGGTCTTATTTATAGTTTTTGGAACCGGGTCTGCAAATAACAAGATTCTGGCCTACGAGATTACGAAAATACCCTCGGATTTGGTCTCCGAACAGCCAGATCCTGCTGTTTGGAGGCGCTAAACGCAGTCCAGAACACCCCTAGCTTGTGGCTCCTCCTCTCGCCCCTAAATGGGGCGGGGCGAGAGGGGCCTGCGGCTCCTCTTCTCGCCCCCTATCTAGGGAGGGGCGAGAGGGGCATGCGGATCCTCCTCTTGCCCAATAGTTGGGGAGGGGCGAGAGGGGCCTACAACCCCTCCTCTCGCCCCGTAGCTGGGGCGGGGCGAGAGGGGCCTGCGGCTCCTCCCCTCGCCCCCTAGCTGGGGCGGGGCGAGAGGGTCCTACGGCTCCCCCTCTCGCCCCCTAGCTGGGGCGGGGTGAGAGGGGCCTGCGGCTCCTCCCCTCGCCCCCTATATGGGGCGGGGCGAGAGGGTCCTGCGGCTCATCCCCTCGCCCCCTAGCTGGGGCGGGGCGAGAGGGGCCTACGACTCCTCCTCTCGCCCCCTAGCTGGGGCGGGGCGAGAGGGGACTGCAGCTCCTCCTCTCGCCCCCTAGCTTGGGCGGGGCGAGAGGGGCCTGCGGATCCTCCTCTCGCCCCATAGCTGGGGCGGGGCGAGAGGGGCCTGCGGCTCCTACCCTCGCCCCCTAGCTGGGGCGGGGCGAGAGGGGCCTGCAGATCCTCCCCTCGCCCCCTAGCTGGGGCGGGGACAGAGGGGCATGTGGGTCCTCCCCTCACCCCCTAGCTGGGGCTGGGTGAGAGGGGGCTGCGGCTCCTCCCCTCGCCCCCTAACTGGGGAGGGGCTATAGGGGCCTACGCCTCCTCCTCTCGCCCCTTAGCTATGGCGGGGCGAGAGGGGCCTGCGACTCCTCCCCTCGCCACCTAACTGGGACGGGGCGAGAGGGGGCTGCGGCCCCTCCTCTCACCCCCTAGCTGGGGCGGGGCGAGAGGGGCCTGCGGCTCCTCCTCTCGCCCCTTAGCTGGGGCAGGGCGAGATGGTCTCGCGTCTCTTCCCCTCGCCCCCTAACTGGGGCGGGGCGAGAGGGGCATGCGGCTCCTCCTCTCGCCCCCTAGTTGGGGAGGGGGCGAGCCTAGGAGGATGCACGCCTCCGGCTCGCCCCCCTTACGGGCTGGGCGAGCGGGAGACCTCCGCCTCCTACCCCCCTCCTTCTTGCCTGGGGTCAGCGCTAAAAAACTGTTGGGCCTAAAGTCATTTTTAGGCCCCGGGGACCCACTCGGTGAATATGGGTTATACACAATCCCTGCTCTTTTCGAGCGAGGTACAAGCTCGGAAAGAAAAGTACAACCGCAAATATTCGACGAGTGGTGCTGAAAACCGCACCATAAGCGGAGCCATCTCGGGGAAAAACACTTAGCCTCCCCGAGAGGACTTCCGACCTTACCGGGTAGCGAGATCCCGGCTAGCGGAGCCACCTCAGGGGAATACACTTAGCCTCCCCGAAGAGCCTTCCGACCTTGCCAGCTAGCGAGAGCCCGGCTAGCGGAGTGACCTCGGGAGAAAAACACTTAGCCTCCCTGAAGAGCCTTTCGACCTTGCCGGCTAGCGGAGCGACCTCGGGGGAAAACACTTAGCCCCCCCGAGTGCCTTCCGACCTTGCTGGCTAGCGAGAGTCCAGTTAGCGGAGCGACCTCGGGGGAAAAACACTTAGCCTCCCTGAAGAGCCTTCCGACCTTGCCGACTAGCGAGAGCCCGGCCAGCGGAGCGACCTTAGGGGAAAACACTTAGCCTCCTCGAGAGGCCTTCTGACCTCGCCGACTTGCGAGAGCCCGACTAGAGGAGCGACCTCGGGGAAAAAACACTTAGTCTCCCTGGGATGTCAACCTGCCCTGTTAGCTAGAGAAAGCCCGGTCAGCGGAACCATCCGAGGGGAAAAATCACTTACCCTCCCTGGGAGGTCAACCTGCCCTGCCGGCTAGAGAGAGCGCGGTCAGCGGAACCATCCGAGCGAAAAATACTTAACCTCCCTGGGAGGTCAACCTGCCCTGCCGGCTAGAGAGAGCCCGGTCAGCGGAACCATCAGAGGGAAAAAATACTTAAGCTCCCTGGGAGGTCAACCTGCCCTGATGGCTAGAGAGAGCCCGGTCAGCAGAACCATCCGAGGGGAAAAATACTTAACCTCCCTGGGAGGTCAACCTGCGCTGCCGGCGAGAGAGAGCGTGGTCAGTGGAACCATCCGAGGGGAAAAATACTTAACCTCCCTGGGAGGTCAACCTGCCCTGTCGGCTAGAGAGAGCCTTGTCAGCGGAACCATCAGAGGGGAAAAATACTTAACCTCCCTGGGAGGTCAACCTGCCCTGTCGGCTAGAGAGAGCCCGGTCAGTGGAACCATCCGAGGGAAAAAATACTTACCCTCCCTGGGAGGTCAACCTGCCTTGCCGGGTAGAGAGAGCCCGGTCATCGGAACCATCCAAGGGGAAAAATACTTAACCTCCTTGGGAGGTCAACCTGCCCTGCCGGCTAGAGAGAGCCCGGTCAGCGGAAACATCCAAGGGGAAAAATACTTAACCAATCAGGGAGGTTAACCTGCCCTGCCGGCTAGAGAGAGCCCGATCAGCGGAACCATCCGAGGGAAAAATACTTAACCTCCCTGGGAGGTCAACCTGCCCTGCCGTCTAGAGAGAGCCCGGTCAACGGAACCATCTGAGAGGAAAAATACTTAACCTCCCTGCGAGATCAACCTGCCCTGCCGGCTAGAGAGATCCCGGTCAGCGGAATCATCCGAGGGGAAAAATACATAACCTCCCTGGGAGGTCAACCTGCCCTGCCGGCTATAGAGAGCCCGGTCAGCGGAACCATCCGAGGGGAAAAATACTTAACCTCCCTGGGAGGTCAACCTGCCCTGCCGTCTAGAGAGAGCCCGGTCAGCGAAACCATCAGAGGGGAAAAATACTTAACCTCCCTGGGAGGTCAACATGCCCTGCCGGCTAGAGAGAGCCCGGTCAGAGGAACCATCTGAGGGGAAAAATACTTACCCTCCCTGGGAGATCAACCTGCCCTGCCGGCTAGAGAGAGCCCGGTCAGCGGAACTATCCGAGGGGAAAAATACTTAACCTCCCTGGGAAGTCATCTGCCTTGCCGGCTAGAGAGAGCCCAGTCAGCGAAACCATCCGAGGGGAAAAATACTTAACCTCCCTGGGAGGTCAACCCGCCCTGCCAGCTAAAGAGAGCCCGGTCAGCGGAACCATTCGAGGGGAAAAATACTTAACCTCCCTGGGAGGTCAACCTGCCCTGCCAGGTAGAGAGAGCCCGGTCAGCGGAACCATCCAAGGGGAAAAATACTTAACCTCCCTGGGAGGTCAACCTGCCCTGCCGGCTAGAGAGAGCCCGGTCAGCGGAACTATCCGAGAGGAAAAATACTTAACCTCCCTGGGAAGTCATCTGCCTTGCCGGCTAGAGAGAGCCCAGTCAGCGAAACCATCCGAGGGGAAAAATACTTAACCTCCCTGGGAGGTCAACCCGCCCTGCCAGCTAAAGAGAGCCCGGTCAGCGGAACCATTCGAGGGGAAAAATACTTAACCTCCCTGGGAGGTCAACCTGCCCTGCCAGGTAGAGAGAGCCCGGTCAGCGGAACCATCCAAGGGGAAAAATACTTAACCTCCCTGGGAGGTCAACCTGCCCTGCCGGCTAGAGAGAGCCCGGTCAGCGGAACTATCCGAGGGGAAAAATACTTAACCTCCCTGGGAAGTCATCTGCCTTGCCGGCTAGAGAGAGCCCAGTCAGCGAAACCATCCGAGGGGAAAAATACTTAACCTCCCTGGGAGGTCAACCCGCCCTGCCAGCTAAAGAGAGCCCGGTCAGCGGAACCATTCGAGGGGAAAAATACTTAACCTCCCTGGGAGGTCAACCTGCCCTGCCAGGTAGAGAGAGCCCGGTCAGCGGAACCATCCAAGGGGAAAAATACTTAACCTCCCTGGGAGGTCAACCTGCCCAGCCGGCTAGAGAGAGCCCGGTCAGCGGAACCATCCGAGAGGAAAAATACTTAACCTCCCTGGGAGGTCAACCTGCCCTGCCGTCTCGAGAGAGCCCAGTCAGCGGAACCATCCGAGGGGAAAAATACTTAACCTCCCTGGGAGGTCAACCTGCCTTGCCGGCTAGATAGAGCACGGTCAGCGGAACCATCCGAGGAGAAAAATACTTAACCTCCCTGGGAGGTCAACCTGCCCTGCCGTCTAGATAGAGCCCGGTCAGCGGAACCATCCGAGGGGAAAAATACTTAACCTCCCTGGGAGGTGAACCTGCCTTGCCGGCTAGAGAGAGCCCGGTTAGCGGAACCATTAGAGGGGAAAAATACTTAACCTCCCTGGGAGGTCAACCTACCCTGCCTGCTAGAGAGAGCCCGATCAGCGGAACCATCAGAGGGGTAAAATACTCAACCTCCCTGGGAGGTCAACCTGCCCTGCCGGCTAGAGAGAGCCTGGGCAGCGGAACCATCCGAGGGAAAAATACTTAACCTCCCTGGGAACTTCCGGCCACCGAGCGGTTCCCGGCCCTGCCAGCTACGTGTGAGCCTGGTTAGCGTGCCAGTATAGGGGCTAAGTACTTTGAAAAACTTTCATTACATTAATCATCATAACGCATGCGAGAAAAACTAAGTCTGAAAATGAAACATCGAGATACATGGACTTAAGGGCAGAAGAAAAAATACAAAGCATGAAGACCAAAACTTGGTCTCCTACTCCCAGGCATGGTCCTCCTCGACCTCCTCTGGTTGCTGATGTTGCGACTTCGGGCCCCTCGCCTCCCTCATTTCCAAGAACTCAGGGCAGACGGATGTCGCGTGACCCTCCTCATCGTTGAAGTCACAGTAAGGTAACTCCACGCAGACGCCCCTCTTCCTCCCGTATGATTTCTTCTTCTTCTGTGGCTGATCGCCATGGTTTGCTGGGGTGGTGGAGAGGGTGCCTTTGGTCCCTGCCTCGACCCTGGGAGGTCGGGTCCCTCTTTCTGGAAGTTGTCCTCCTCTTTGTCGAACTTCCTCTTGGGAGCCCCTATCCCCCCCCTGCTGCCTTGCCTCTGGCTCACTCAGCTTGGCCAACCTTCTTGCGAACTCCGGGTTGGCTTCCTCACTCTCGATTTCTTCCGCCACCCTTTCCATCAATTCTTCGAAGGATAAGGGGGACTTCCGCTTCAAGCTCATCCTTAAGTACCCCTCCTGCAGCCCCACTATGAAGGCGAGCTAGAGGGTGATCCCTGGTACCTCTTGGACAAGCAAAACCTCTTCCTGGAACCTATCCACGTAGTGAGCCAGTGACTCCCTTGGCTCTTTCATGATTTTGAAGAGTGCTTCGGCATCCTTCTTCCTCTTCCTTAACGTCGAGAAGCGTAGCAGGAAACCTCGACGCAAGTCTGCGAAGGCATAGATAGATCTCGCAGGGAGCTGGTGGAACCAATCCCTAGCCTTCCCCTTCAGAGTTGTCGTGAAGAGTCGACACTTGAAAGCGTCTGACATGGGCCTGATGGAGACCATCTCCTTAAACCACTGCAGGTGCAGGATGGGGTCATCCCGGCCAGAGTAGTGAGACATCTCCTGCCCCCCTGAACCCCTCTGGAATCGGGGCTGAGAGGATCAACTCACACAAAGGACTTCCCTTGCTCGCCCCCCTTGGGGCTGGGCGAGTGGGGGCTGACCGCCTCACCACTCACCCCCTTGGGGCTGGGCGAGTGGGGGCCTGGCTGTAACGCCCCTGATTTTTTGAGTATTATTTTAATTACTTTAATTAACGTAATTATGACGTAAGGGCGTTACGGTGTCGGATTATTAGCGGAGTGTCGTCGTTAGTGCGTATTTTGAGTTGTAGGTCGTGTCGAACAAATTTCAAACTCATCAGAATGAGGATTTCAGGGTCTAGAAAACTAAATGAATTAATTTTAGTCGCGTACGTGAAATTTCGCAGCATTCCGAGCTAAATTGAGGTCTCGGTGATTTTTATAAGATTTATGGTGGATTTACCTTCTAAAATTTTTACCCCGAGTTTGGTTCGTCGGATCGGAATTCCGACTTCGCCGTTGGATTCGGAGCGCCGACATTTAGTTTCGGTGCGAATTTTGTTGAAATCCGAGGTGGTGTGACCACGCTCGTCTCTTTAATAAGATCCATTACTAAATAAAAATATAATAATAGATATAAGATAATATAAATACCCTCTTAAAACCCTAAGCCCCTATTCATCTTCTTCCTCCGCTGTTTTTGACCGAGAGATGTGGGCGACGGCGAAACCCCTTATCGTGAACCTTCCGACCATCAATCCGAGAACTACAGTGGTCGAAATCGCTAACGGATGGTAGAATCAGAAAGCTCTCACCGAGGGCTTTGCGCTCGTAGTAAGTATGTCAAATTTCGTGGATTTTTGGAGGTGTAGGTTGTGCCCTAATCCCCCGTTTCGACTTGAAAAGTTTCAGGAAATACTCCCTAGGTGTTCTTGTAGCCGTTCTTTGAAGATTAGAGCGAAGGGGGCGTTTGTTTTCGAGGATTAGATGCAAGTGGTGTTTTCTTGATTCCCTTGTTTGATCCCCCTATCCTTCTGATATAGATTGCCTATTGCCCTGTTATTCTCTTAGAATCTCCATTACGATCTTGGTTTTCCTAGTTGGTGAGTTGATAATCCATGGTTTTTCTTTCAAATAAATGGTTACCCCTAACTATATGAGTATTTCTGCGTTTTAACCTTCCTGGAAAATACTTGATTCTGCTGTGGGTTGGGAAGTGCATCGAGAAAGGAGGTAGTCGCGTCGAGTTGCTACCGCCCGGCGATAGCTGGCTACCGTCGGCGGTAGCCGTTACGTCGAGAACCCTGAGTCGCGTCGAGTAGTAAAAGTCGCGTCGACAAGGGTTGCGTCGATAGGGTTAGGTGCGTCGAATAGTAGAAGTTAGCGTCGAGTAGCTAACGCCGGCGATAGTTAGCTACCGCCCGGCGATAGCTCGCGTCGAGTAGTAGAAGTTGCGTCGACAAGGAGTTGCGTCGATAGGGTAAGATGCGTCGAATAGTAGAAGTTAGCGTCGAGTAGCTAACGTCGGCGATAGTTAGCTACCGCCCGGCGATAGCTCACGTCGAGCAGTAAAATTCGCGTCGACAAGGGTTGCGTCGATAGCGTTAGGTCCGTCGAGTAGTGGAAGAAAGCGTCCAGACACTACCTCCCGGCGGTATCTAGCTACCGCCGGCGGTAGCTCTCGTTTCCAGTGTTGGGCTGATTTGCCTAGAGTCCAGTTCTGGTGGACTTAGGAGTTCCCTTGGTTTGGTTTTGGTGAATCCTATCTGGTTGGTTTTTGAATAAATTTGGAAGTCTTTATCATAAATCATGAAAGATAAATTTTGGACTGCAAGTGTTAACGGATCATACCGCCGTCTCAATGCCTGTTTTTGTCGATCATTGCACCTGGTGATTTTAAAGTTCATGTTGACTGCATCTACTCTGCATAGTCCCTTGCCGACTGTATTCTCCTTCATCGACCGTATGGATGTGTGCTTCATAAACTCGCCTGAGTCCCTTTATCAATTCGCTTGATCACCTTTGTATGATTTAAATGTTTGCTACTTGCATTCTACATATGAACTGCATAATTTGACGTTTCATGTCGTCCGAATGACCTATTCCTAAAATTTGACTGTATGGCTTGATTGATAAATGTCGTGTCGACTGTATGTGCAAAATAAGTTTCTTTGGGGTCGACTGCCTGTATGAAGATGTTTTGTTCCGTGATGACTGCATGAGGGTCCTGAACAGCTAGTGCTCTGGTAATTGCACGCGTAAGATTTCTGATGGCAAAGCTCCATTTGTACTTCTTTCATCGACTGTTGGGTCCTGATCCTTGCCCTTTTGTTTAATCTAAAGCCTTTGTCGGATGCTTATCGGTCAGGACGATACCGGTTATCAATCGTTTGCTTATTCGTCGGTAGCATTTGCATTGGTCATATCCTTTTAGGAATATTCAACGTTTGAGTATTTTCGACTCTTGCCTCCTTGTGTCTTCTCTTCGTAGTGTTCCGACGCCAAGTCTTGTATGGCGTCGTCTTGCTGGAATCCTCAACTCGCTTATAAGTAGAGTGTTGGTCTGAGTTCTGAACTTTGAATAGTGTGCTTCTAGTTGTCGTGATAACTTGATCGTCGTGTCTTTTGGATCGTCGCCTCGTTAGGCTAAAAGAATTAACTGGATTGTCTCGGTATCGGAAAACCGTCAGATGGCTAGTTTTTCCCCGTTTATTCAGGAGGTATGTGTTGTTAGGGCCTTGGACTTGTACATGGATGGTCTGTGTAGTTACGTCGACCGTATATTCAGTTTGGCCTAAGTTCTTCGTCGACTTCGTAGTTCAGAACCGTCATAACAAAATGCTATATTGAGGGTTGTGCGCGGTGTGGTTTTTACCCCCGGCATGATGCTTCCTAACCGTAACCTAAATATGTTGGAGGCCGTACGCGGTGTGGTTTTTTCCCCCGGTGCGGTGTTCTTTTAAGCTTTTGTGTTGGAGGCCGTACGCGGTGTGGTTTTTGCCCCCGGTGCGGTGTTCTTTTATGCTTTGATTGGGAGGCCGTACGCGGTGTGGTTTTTGCCCCCAGTGCGGTGTTCTCTTAAGCTTTTGATTGGGAGGCCGTATGCTGTGTGGTTTTTGCCCCCGGTGCGGTGCTCTTCTTTTGGATGAGCTGATCAGTCTCATATGAATTTGAATACGAATATGAATTTGAATACGAATATGAGTTTGAAATCTGGTAAATATGTATATATGTATATATGGCTATGCATTTCTTTTGCTTCTGTCAGTGAACTCTCTTGAATTTAGCTATTTAGCTGGTTTCTCTTCCCTGTTTCTGCACTCTAGTACTGACATCTGTTGCAGGCCGTTGGTATACCTCCCGTTTACTTGGAGGTTTGTTTAGCTCTTTTTGCTCTCTTGCACCACTTGCAACTTGTTTCTGAGGTGTTCTTCTTTTGAATGCCTCAGGTTCAGAACAGTAGCAGGTTCGTCTGGTATTGCTCCAGGTTTCTGTGCTGCAGGTAGTGGCAGCGTTTGTTTCACCTCCTTCTGTGAGGTAGTTTTGTCTTTTCTGACAAGATTTGCTCCTATGGGTTTGTGTCTGTTTGTTGACGCCCATAGTGTTTTGTCTTGGATGTTAGACTACTTGTTAGTGTTTACTGCTGTTACCTACTGTTAGCTCTTACTCTTGCTCTCTGGGAAGGATTTATGTTAGGTTGCATGTTAGATACTTTAAATATAAAAAGCTGCATTTAATTTAGATTCATCGCATATCTTTAACTGAAAGCCATCATATCTTGAACGTTCTAAAACCTTTTTATTTCTTATAATAAATCTAGAGTCATGCATAACATTAGCTGTATGTTAGGTCTTCGGGCTCATATAGGACCATAAAAGAATTGAATCAAGTATTTCTCCGCTGCGACCACATATACTTTACTCGTGGACTAGTTGATCCACTGAACCGTGGGACACGGTTCTCAACTTAAACTTAAATATTGTTTTATCATAATAACATATCTTTTCATGATAGAGCGTTAGATTTAGGAGTTTGCCTGAGCGTCTGCAGTTGTCCCCTGCACGGCGTGGCATCACGACACGTGTTTTCTCTCACTCTGATACATTTTGATTATTGAGAAAATGCGGGTTGTGACACTGGCGCCTCCCCACTCGCCCCCTTGGGGCTGGGCGAGTGGGGGCCTGGCGCCTCCCCACTCGCCCCCCTGGGGCTGGGCGAGTGGGGGCCTGGCGCCTCCCCACTCTCCCCCTTGGGGCTGGGCGAGTGGGGGCCTGACGCCTCCCCACTCGCCCCCTCCCACGGGACTGGGCGAGTGGGGGCCGAATGCGTCCCCACTCTCCCCCACTGCACCTCCTTCCCGGGCTGCTGGCCTGGAGGGCTCTCACCTACTTGCTGGGGCGGGACCTCCGGACCAACTCCTCTCCTGCTTTCGCCGATCGTGGTGAAAGTTAGCTGCAAGGTCTGCATGACCTCCCGCTTGAAATTTTCAAACATCTCCCAAGTCACTCCAGCCACCGGGGGCTGCGAGTGGCCTTGGTCAGATCCTCCTCCACCTCCAGACATGGAGCTCAGCTTGAGATTTTCTTGTGTTGGTCACTCTCCACACTCACTGCACCATAATTTTGAAACCAATAAGTTGGTCTCTCGAGGAGTTCGGTCCCTCAACAAGATGAGGGGTGACCAACACTTACTCCTCTAAAGGGAGAGATCTAGGCTAAGAGGCTAAGGAACTAGGAACAAGGCCAAGGGCTTAGCGAGGAGGTCCCACCACACACCCGGAAGATCTTAGAGCGCTTCCCCTCCCAAGCCAATGCTAAGCTTGGGCACCTTTGGAGGCTCTCTCCACCCAACAAAGGAACTTATGGGGAGAGGAGGCCAAAAGAGAAGTCTAGAGAGAAGTCCTTCCAAATGGTGCCCCCTTGATCTTATTTATAGTTTTTGGAACCGGGTCTGCAAATAACCAGATTTTGTCCTACGAGATTACGAAAAGACCCCCGGATTTGGTCTGCGAACAGCCAGATCCCACTATTTGGAGGCACTAAACACAATCCATAACGCCTTCCCTGGGTCGGGCGAGAGGGAGCTGACCTCCTCCCTTGCTCGCCCCCCTCACTGAGCTGGGCGAGCCAAGAGGGCACCTCCCTCCTGAGCTCGCCCCCTTGCCGGGGTGGGGGCGAGACCAGGAGGACGCCTGCCTTTGTCTCGCCCCCCTTGCTGGGGCGGGGGCAAGACCAGGAGGCCGCATGCCTTGGGTCTCGCCCCCCCCCCCCCCCCCCCCCTTGCTGGGGCGGGGCAAGAGGGACTTGCGGCTCCTCCTCTCGCCCCCTAGCTGGGGCGGGGCGAGAGGAGCCTGCGGCTCCTCCTCT
The DNA here is from genome assembly GCA_033032865.1 of Dactylorhiza incarnata. NCBI lineage: Eukaryota > Viridiplantae > Streptophyta > Magnoliopsida > Asparagales > Orchidaceae > Dactylorhiza > Dactylorhiza incarnata. The sequence continues at coordinate 6,804,969 of JAWHQI010000009.1, read as the reverse complement.
CGCCCCTAGCTGGGGCGGGGCGAGAGGGGCCTGCGGCTCCTCCTCTCACCCCCTAGCAGGGGCGGGGCAAGAGGGGCCTGCGGCTCCTCCCCTTGCCCCCTAACTGGGGCGGGGCGAGAGGGGCCTGCGGCTCCTCCTCTCGCCCCCTAGCTGGGGCGGGGCGAGAGGGGCCTGCGGCTCCTCCTCTCGCCCTGTAGCTGGGGCGGGGCGAGAGGGGCCTGCGGCTCTTCCCCTCGCCCCCAACTGGGGTGGGGCGAGAGGGGCCTGCGGCTCCTCCTCTCGCCCCCTAGCTAGGGAGGGGGCGAGCCCAGGAGGACGCACGCCTCTGACTCGCCCCCCTTAAGGGCTGTATGAGCGGGAGCCTCCACCTCCCATCCTTCTTTCCTGGGGTCAGCGCTAAAAAACTGTTGAGCCTAAAGACATTTTTAGGCCCCGGGGACCCACTCGGCGAATATGGGGTTGTACATGATTAACAAAGCTGATTTCCACCAGATGTAAAATACTTGATATTGAGTTGACATAGTTCAAGGATACTGTGCACGTAGGAGATGATGGTTCCCTTTATGGGAAAATTTCTGAAAGAGATATCAGCATAACAGAGGAAATGTTGTCTCAAATATTTGATCTACCCACAAGTGAGGCTTCTGATTAGTTGTCAGGGGAATAGGAAAAGAAGGCCTTAGAAATCATGCAATTCAAGAAAGAGAGAGCCATCAATCTGAAAAAGGTGGATTTGGCAGAAGAGTACAAATTTCTGGCAGACTTAGTGGGAAAAGTGATGATGTGCAAGAAATCAGCACATGATGCTATACCCAAGCAGCAATTGCAAATCATGGGTGCTCTGATTCTGGAAAAGAAGATAAACTGGGGGAGATGCTTCCTGAAAATGATTGGCCACAAGTATGCACACAAAGAAAATTCCTACATGAGGATATTGAGCCAAGTTCTCTTCCAACACTATCCAGAGGTCTGCAAATCCAAAGGGGTGCCAATTCCACCAGGCAAAAGAATCAACATTGGAATTTTCTCTAAGTGGACCAGGCAGACCCTCAAGCCTGGTCAAGCTACACCTTCACCCCCTCTCTCTCCAGCATCAGAGGACATTGAAACAACTGTATCATATCTTCTAGCTCAAAATTATCCACCAGCACAACAAGGTGTCATCCCAGAGTAAAACCTCCAATCCATCCCATCCATACAAGCTCCTGAATCTACACCACAGTTTCCTCCCCAACCACAGCAACAACCATCCACACCATTTCCAGACAATCAGTCTGTTTCATCCCCACCACCAAAATATATTTCTCCAGAAATCTACCAAACCTTTTCCCCTGCCTACAAAGATCCTCTTGATCAAAATCAGAATCTCACACCTCCAACTCCACTTGCCTCTACCTCCCTTCCTACACCCTCCATTGACATTGACCAATAAATATCAAAAGCAGTAGAGCTAGCCTCCAGCACATTTGCTGACCTACTGGCCAGCCAAGCTAGAAAATTTGAAATGAAATACTCCCAAATGGAGTCTGAACTCCTAGGCTCCAAAAGATCTATACAGGGAATCAAAGACTTCATGTCTTCCTCCCTAGTGACAAAGGAGTTCTTAACCTCTCTTGCAACAAGGTTAAGAAGAGGGAGAATATTCAGGGGGAGGAAGGTCTCGTCCTAGAGTTGAGTAGCAATAATAAGGGGAATGATGATGAAGCTCCTGATAAATTGACCATTTTCCAAAATGTCCAGGGGGAGTTTCAAGTAGATTCTCCAGAGAATCAAGGGGAACCAGCTGCAGAAAATCAGGGGGAGCTCCCATCTACTCAGGGGGAGTCAATTGTAGAAGTTCAATGGAATCTGTAAAGTGAATTGATTGTTGTAGGTACAACAGTGGTCCAGGGGGAGCTTCATGATGATAATTTTTTGGATGAGGTGGCCAAGATTGCCAAGGAAGCTGTTCATATTGCTGAGCTGAATGCACAGATTCATGGGAAGCTTCCCAAGGACAATATTGCTGAAGAAGCAGTAATGTCACCTGGAGATGATGAGCATCTGAACTTTGCTCAAAGGAAGGTAATTTCAAAGGTGTTTTCAAGAAAAAGGAAAACCCCTGAGAAGGAGCAATGAAACTCAGGTAATTCTGTTATACTGTCTAAAGAGAAACAAAAAGGGAAGGTGGTGTGGTGAACAATAAAATACACTTGACAATGTATAAAATATTTTGTGATCTCATTTTATCGTACTGTAATTGGCTATGTTGTCTTGTATATATCTCTGTTTATGCAAAAGAATATGTAAAATCACTTTAACAAAATCTATAAAATTTGTTAAGATAAATATGGGAGATTGTTGGGAAAAACACTTTGTGATTTAACTTAACAAATTACTTATAAGTGATTTTACCCTCTAAGCATATTACCCACATTGTATTGTAAGGGTAATATGGTCATTAGATGTCTTAGGATGTCACACTCAACTTAGAGTGTCAAGACTAGGTTAGGGCAAGCACAATCTGAGTTGAATAAATACTTGCATCGAATATAATTCGACGCAACTTCGACTTGCTGTCGACGCAACTCAAACTAGAAGTCCAAGCAACTCAATCTCCCTGTCAAACTATATCAAGTTGACGCTACATCGAATAGGAGTCGACGTAGATAAAGGAGAATGTCGAAGTTATCTTAGAAGTCGACGCAACCTTGACTTCAATTCAACGCAGAAGGAAGTATCTGTCAAAGCCATCTGAAGTCGACGCAACATCGATTACAATTCGACGCAGACAATGAAGTTCAAAATGGAGGCTTCAACTCGACGGTTACGTCGATAAGTAATAGATGCAACGTCGACAACATAGTTCAACCAGAGAAAGAAGTAATTCGAAGCTGCACTTACAAGAACTCGAAGTCACATCGATAAGAGCGAAAATGAAATCGATGCAGCGTCGAATACAGTCTGAAAATGAAACCTTTTTTTAGCTATCCTCTTAAGCTCTTTCTGAAGGCCCACAACACTAAAGACCGTTCTACAACGACTTGTTTATTACCTAGAATGGAGAGGAGCAGTAAAGAAGACAGGAAAAGCTTTCTTGGAAAGGATTAAAACAGTTGGCAGACGGGCCGTGAGCAAATGAAGAAAGATGGATTAATTGTCCAAGATTGCGCCTTTTCAGGACAATCCAAAAGAGGAAAAGAATTCAAAAATTAACCATGGATAATAAATAGGAAGAAAAGAGAGAAGAATACAGAGCATTCATAATCATCTGCTTCAGTTTGTCGATTAGGGTTCCCACTTCTTCTTCTTCCTCCTGGAACCCTAAAAGAGACAATACAGAGCAAACAAGATCTCTTTTAGAACAGAAAACTGAGAAGCTTCTTCATCAACATCTTATAGCAGCCAGATAGCAAGCAAAAGAAAGAGAGAAGGATTTGAAGAAAAATAACCCTTGCAAATCATCACAATCATAAGCAAGGGTTCATCATAAGTAGATCCATTGAAGAAAAGAAATAAAAGCAGAAAGCTTCTACAGAATTCTGAGAATAGAATTCCTCCTCCATCCTCCTTATTCTATCTACTTCCTAACTGTACAGAGTTTTAAGAATCCCTCTTCAAAGGATACAGTGGTTCAAGATCTCCTTATCAAAAGATCTGAGTGGTTCAAGATCTCGTTATCAAAAGATCTGATTGGTTAAAGATCTCCTTATCAAAAGGTCCGAGTGGTTCAAGATCTCATTATCAAAAGATCTTTGGTTCTAAGAGTATCCTTATCAAAAGACTCAGGCACAGGTTATGCATTCCTACCAGGTGGTAGAAGAGAGGACTACCCACATTTTGGGGAACCTCAATAAAATCTTGTGTCTTCTGTGTTGTGTTATTTCTGTGTCGCCCCCTTATTTATTGCTTACTGATGAGTAGTAAAATATATGAATTCTTAGTATAGTTATTAGTATAGTTTTAATTAATATTGTAAATTTGTTATGTAAAGTAATAAATAAATTGCTTGTTTTATTATTTTGTTACTAACTTAGCTTTATTTTTGTTTTTACAGATTTTGGTAAATTTTTGTCAAGTCACGCCCGTGACCCAAGAGCGTGTAATTTTAAAACGCCAACTTCTCAATCTGCGTTCGACAAAAGGCAAGCTGCGTTCGACGAAAATCGAGCTTCTTTCGACGAACGCTCTCTGCCCTGCATTCGACGAACTCGAGCTGCGTTCAACGAACGCTCTCTGCCCTGCGTTCGACGAACTTGAGCTGCGTTCGACGAACGCTCTTTGCCCTGTGTTTGACGAAACCGAGCTGCGTTCGACGAAATCAAGCTGCGTTCTACGAAAAGCGCTCTACGTTCGATGAACTCTCCACGCCCAACGTTCGATGAATCCTCCCCCATCCAGCGTTCGACGAACGCATCTTAGCGTTCGACGAACTGTCTCAGCGTTCGATGAACTCTCTCTCATGCGCCAGCCGTCACGCCCCAGTTAAAGCAGATATGTGCCCCTCACTGTCACACACGTGACACTTCAAGTCACGCCCGTATGCAGCCATGTTTGACGGCTAAACCTTCCAGAAGACGGCGGATGCTACCCCCATAAGCACGCGCAAATGTCACGCCCCAGGGTCACGCCCATGACCAGAAGACACGCCCGTGACCTTAGGGCATGTAAAAATAATATTTTGCCTATAAATAGGAGTGCTCGGCTGAAGGAAAAATGATCCAAATTTTGAGTGCTTGTTAGTGTTTTCTGAGTTCTTTTGAGTGATTGTGAGTTTTCCTTTATGCAATTCAGTTTAAGTTCGTTTGTAATTTTCGCTTTTCTAGTCTAGTTGTAATGCTTATTTTAGAAATAAAATGTTGTTTTTTTCATTTGGATCATTTTCATTTTCAATTTATGCAAGTGTCTGTGCGTATGAGTATAACTTTATTGCTTTCATAACTTAGGTTTATTACTTTCATAATTTAGGTTAAAAGCTTTTATAAAATAGTTTATCGTTTTTTTACGCTTTATTTATCGCTTTCGTTTAAACGCTTTCTCTCGATTCAGTCATTTTATTACAAGTAGAGTGCGTGCGTATATGAGATAGTGTTTTTTCTTTTATGTAACTTAGCTTTATTTCAGTCCATATATAACTGTTTATACCACCCCCATCTTGAATAAGAGGCTAATTTCCTTTAGCACTTGTTTAAGACGGTTGGGACGGATATTATTTATGCACTTTTATATGTCTTTTATTTCTATACCACCCCCGTCCCGGATGAGAGGCTAAGTTTCTGTAGCGCTTGATTAAGACGGTTGGGATGGATACTATTACTGCTTTTATATAAGTCTTTTTATTTCCCTTTTTCGCACTTATATCCGCTTATAAAATTATAAATATGTAGTTTCTTACTTATGTCATCCCCATTCCGATGAGTGGCTAATTTCTTTAGCGCGTGATGTCGAAGAGCATTGGGACCCAAAAATAGTTTTCTAAAAATTAAAACATCTCTTTCTAAAATAATTAACCTTAAGGTTTACCCGAGAATAACGTTTAGTGGAGCCACGTAATCGATGTGTGGTTTTCATTTCCGTCTCCGTACACTTGTTAGTCGAGAGGCTCGTGCGTACGGACTGATCACTCACGAGTAAAGAGAAGTGCGCTCTACCCTCGAGAGAGGATGAGGTAAGTCTCCCGAATTGGAAGTAAATGTTGGATCGGTAGGCGCCCTTAGAGGGGGGTGAATAAGGGTTTTAAAAACTTATATTATATTTTGTATAACTTTGAAAAAGCTTTGATTATTAAACAAGAGAAGATCAAGACAAATCAAGTGAAGTAAAAGTAAAGACATGATTTTATTAATATCAAATACGGTTTTACAAAAGTTGACTTCTATAACGCTAGAAATCAAAGCGAAATATGAAAGACTCTTTTTGTTTTCTATACCGACTCGTATCCCCTCGAACCAGTTGGCTTTAGCCGATCCTTCCCCGGATACGACCTCAAGCCGCTCTAGCCAACCCTTCCCCGGATATGGCCTCGAGCACCCCCTAGACCTAACCTAGATCTAGTCGCCAACACGAGGCGAATTTCAGCCCTAAGTCCTACCCAGACCTAGTCGCCAATAAGAGGCTAATTTACTACACGATTACAAGAAAATATGTGAAATAAAAAGACAAAAATATAAAAACTCACTCTATGTAGATCTCTTGGAGAAGTAAACGAAGACGCGGAGTATGATCGTAGTCGATGCGGTCTTTCGTCACGATGATGATGCGTGTCGAAATCTTCTCCACGGATCTCCTTTAGTCTTTATGGATTTGTGGGAGTATCTCTCTGAAACTTCCTCTCTATGTTGTGGCACGGAGCTCTGGAATTCTGGATCTGTAGAGGCTTTAGAAGACGGAGCCAAGATGTCCTTTTTATAGACTTAGCGCTAGCGCCTGTGCTAGTGCTACCGTCGGCGCTATCCTATATTAGGACATATTCTGCGCAGCAGAATCTTCAATCGGAGGAAACTTTTCTCTCTTGCCTACTGTTCTCCTCGCTATCTCCTGCGCTATCGGATACCGCCTGGCGCTATCTCCTTCTATAAGTTCTTCCGGCAATTTCGCTTAAGCCAATATTTCGTCGAACGACATTTCGTCGAACGCCGCTAAGATTTCGTCGAGCGAAGTTTCGTCGAACGCCGTGATGAGAATTTTGTCGAGCGCCGCTTTCAGTTCGTTGAACGAAATTTCGTCGAACTCAATTCGTCGGTTAGGCTTCAACATTCAGCGAGCTCAATTTCGTCGACCGGAGTTTGTCGAGCGGGCTTCAACATTCGTCGATCTCAATTTTGTCGAGCGCCGCTAACAGCTCGTCGAACGATAGCTATATGAGGAGCTGCATACATGCCGTAGGTTGGGGTGTTAGTCCCATATGCAAACACTAAAGACAACTCAACCTAGCACTCTTTCCCCCAGTGCCTCGCAAGGCCCCACTGGAACCCTCCTCGGTTAAGGACAAGACATGACTAGAGATAAAGGTTATCTAAGTTCTACAACCCTACGCCCCCGCTATGGTGAGAAATGAAGTCATGGATAATAATCATTGGAAACATTAAGCGTTTTAAATCAAACTATAATTTCTTAGCCAATGGGTTTTAATATTTGAATTCTTAAAGAAAAGTTCCAGAGCTAATTTGAAATCCATTAATAAATCAGAGTTTTAGCATTACAATATTTGTGTTAGAATAACCAATATAAATTCTACCAAGCAAGTCTACCATTTGTTGAAAGAAAGGAATTTTGGTATTTAATACTTTGATATAAGCATGAAAGCGCAAGGTAGAAATATGTGGTGATGATGCGGAAGACTTATAGAAATACAAGAAACAACTTATTGTAATGATGATCCATAAAAAGATATATAAGTTAAATTTCATAAAGAAGATGTTTTTGTAAATCATTTTTCAATTAAAATCTTTAAGTTTGATAGTAACCAAGCATGAAATAATGTTATCAAAAAGAGATTACTACAATGTTACTTTAATTCACAATTTCAAAACATACCAAACATTGTAGAAAGCATGCTAGGTTATCTAGTGCATTTTATAAATAAAGAGTAGTATAGAATTTGCATTAGGATCCAATACTCGTGAGAAGAAGTGTTATGGAAGATAATGATGTGCACATAAGTGTATTTTTGAGTAGAGTAAACAAATGTTTTAATCAAAAATACAAGTAATAAGTAAAGTAAGAGCACAATAAAACACAAATAATTTTACTTCCACACACTTCAATGCACAAACAAAAATGTACAACTACCAAGGTGCTTTGCACACACAATGCTCATTAAGACTTATCTGGGTTCAAAGTAGTGCTTGTGGGATCACATAATTTTATTCTTCAATATTGATTTTTTAATGTGATCCGGTGTACTTAAGAATAAGTGGTTTTTATTTTGAAAGAAAGTTATGGTTTGCACAAGATACTTTACTATTCTTTCCAAGGTGCTCAACCTCACAACATTTATTAAGACTTATCAGGAGGTTCAAGTAGTGCTTGGTGGAGTTATCTTTGTCACTTTATTTTATGATTTTGTTTTGTACAAAGTTCTCCGAATACACTTGTTTTGCAAACCAATATAATTTATAAGAAAGATAATCACTTTTCTTAATTTTTAAAAGTGCAAATAAAGGAGTGTAGGTAAGATACTTGTGCAATTTAAATGTATTTGTACTAATACAAAACATACACAAGCATTCTTAGATAAACACAAATGTAGACAATGCCAAAATAAGTGAGTGAATAAAGATCATTATCAAACATAAAACATTTACTCATACTTAGAGGCATGCTAAGCTTAGTTCTACACCACTTTCAATATAATTGATGCACATATTAATAGATATATCAAAGCATGATGAAAGCAATGTTCAAAGTAGTTTGAAAAGATAAATTGCAACATTATAGAAGTTCTAAATAATAGATTAATTCATGCTTGATTTTCAATGAAGTCCATACAATATTTTTGATATTTTTGAAGAATATTTTTTATTTAAAGTTTGAACTCATAAAATTGATCTTGGACTTCCCGAGGACTACCTTGTGAGAGGTTCACCCAGTACTAGGTGATATGACAAAAAACACAAAGGCAAAACATATAATTTTTTTGTAATTTGGCTTTTGTATTTTTGTATTTGATTTTTCAAATATGTAATAAAAGCAAAAATGCAGAAATGAATAGTACACATAGATTAATATATTTTTAGGGATTTTTTAAAATTTTAAAAAATACAGAAAAACACATAGGTGCACTAGCGCGGACGTTAGCGCTAGCGCGGGAAATAGTACCCAATTTTTGATGATTTTGAAATTTTTAATTGTTGATCTTGATTAAGTGTCATAATAGTAGTTTCTTGCTGAAATTTCAGATTTTTAGGAAATGTCTAGATAGTGCAAATTTCATGAAACATTAGCGATTTTGTATATGACTTTACCAAATAAACTTTGCATGAGATGACATGAATGAACAAATCAAATATGCATGATTTCAGTGATTAACCATAATGTTCATGCACAGGAATACCATGGATAAGCCCTAGATGAGAATACCCAGCCTGTATGTATTCGTAAACATATAATGCCTAACATAGACACAAATATTCTTTAGGCGACAATGTTAGTATGATAAGTTTGAGATTAATGTTATACCAAGGTTTGATAGTGTTTCAATTTATAGACCTAGAATGGAGTGACGATTCTATTTGATTTGATATCAAGATGATTCAAAGGTCTAAACTAGAAATAAATCACAATACACACATAATACACCAACCATGGTATGTAATTATAATATCAATTGTCATCAATTAATATATCATATATAATTCACATAATTGTGATAGAGATGATTGTTTTTAGAAGATTTTTGTATGACTTGTGATATATGATGTTAGAGAATTTTAGCAAAGGACATCAATAGATCATGAAGATAAATTCTTTCAATACATTTTAGTGATTTTCTTTTAATTAAGAATTTTGAATATATATGTGATTTTTGATAGGTGAACAATAGTGATGGTTTAGATCATGTTTGACATCAAGGAGTGAACACAATATAATCTTTTGTTGTGAACAAAGACAACCATATTGAAAGTTGAGCTTTTATTTAGATCTTGATCTTTCTTGTAGAATATATTATTTCTCTAAACCACTTGTTGGTGAAGGCTAAAAATCTTAATAGCCTAATAACCGGATTTAATTTGAAATATCTTATAGCAAATTTAGAGTTTGATTCATATGGATAATATAAGATATTTAGAAGCAATGAATATAAGAATAAAAGATAGGTCATCAAAATAAAATCTGATTTTGAATTTTGATCAATTTGATTTTATAAACATATTAAGTTTTTAAGAGATAAAATCATATTTTTAATACTGTATAGGATGACCATGACATGATAGTTCAAAAGATATAAGAAAACAAGAAAAATTAAAAGACATGAAAGCATATCATGAAGTAGAACTTTGTATATTTCATTTTGAAAGGATTCTACTTCATGCAATTGATGATACCTAATGAATAAGAGTTTTAGGTATCCAAAAGGGACCATGTGGGATGGTTCCTTTGGGTACCCAAATATAGCGAGATGGCTTTTGGGGAGACAAGTACGAATGGACCCTTTCAAGTGGAGTTAATGTTTCATCTTTAATTCTGGGTCTCCACTCATACTTAGGTTTAATATTATGATTTTGCATTAAATTTCCATATTCATTAAACTTAGACTTAAAATATTGATGACATTTGAAATCATTTTTCATAGGAAATTTTTGCATATTTGATTTTACTTTATGAGAAATATAATTTTGTAAATAATGGTGATTTTGGTTTAGATTAACAAATCCTTTATGTTCCTTACTCCCATTATTAAACTTAGTTAAGATGTTCATATTCATATTCAACTTGTTTTTAGATATAGTTTGATATTGTGAATTTGTATTTACAATTTTCATAAGCAAGTTGATTTTTGATTTTAATTCATCATTCTTGATCTTTAAATTATGTCTAGCTTTATTATAAGCGATTGTGCTATTTTTAAGAGTGGAAACAATTGAATCAATATGATCTTGATAGTTGTTTCTATATTCATCAAATGTTTCATCCATCTCTTTAATTTAAATTTTATATTCTTTACACTTAGCACAATCATTTATCAAAGATGAATTTTCTAACCATAATTTTTCATTTTGTTCTTTTATAAAAATAATTTCTTTTCAAGTTCCTTAAATTTTTCTTTAATATCATTACAATCAAGATAAGGTTTTGTATTTTCAATTGAAGTGACATGAATAAAGCTAGATAAATCAGATTTTGATACTACTTTAACTTTTGCTTTTAAATTTTTATTTTCTAAGCACAATTTGCAATTTGCAATTTTTAATTTCTTAATTTTGCGTTTGTAATTTGTAGCATTTGTAAAGTAGAAATAGAAGTACAAAAGATGGGATTTGATTTCCTTACATTGCTTTCGGGAGAGGCACGATTTGAGCATATCATTTCTTTTACATCTTTTTGGCACTCCTCTTCCGAAGATAGTACTTCTTCTTCTTTTCCATTTGATGTGTGCTCCATTGATCCATCATGAGAGGAGCATTCTTGAAGACTTGTGCAAGCTTGCATATTCTCCGGTTCTTGTGATTGTTCCATACCTGTAGAAGGAGAATCATACATTTTTTCAAGAAATTTCCATACTTTGTATGCACTAGAAAAACAATATTATAATTTGAAAATTTAATTTGATAGGGCACAAAATAAATAATGTTTGGCTTTTGCATTTAGATGACGTTCCTATTTATTTGATTCATTTGCTGGTCTAACTATTGTTATATCCCATGCATTGATATCTAAATTTATAATAAATTTTTCCATTAATAATTTCCACCCTTTATAATTTCTCCCTTCGAATAAAGGTGGTTTAGGAGATTTTTCTTCTTCATAAAAATTTACCCCACTAGTAGAAGCGAGATCATGAGACGTCATTATTCCTGGTTGTTAAGCCGATTTGGAATAACCTACCTCTGATACCACTTGTTGGATCGGTAGGCGCCCTTAGAGGGGGGTGAATAAGGGTTTTACAAACTTATATTATATTTTGTATAACTTTGAAAAAGCTTTGATTATTAAACTAGAGAAGATCAAGACAAATCAAGTGAAGTAAAAGTAAAGACATGATTTTATTAATATCAAATACGGTTTTACAAAAGTTGACTTATATAATGCTAGAAATCAAAGCGAAATATGAAAGACTCTTTTTGTTTTCTATACCGACTCATATCCCCACGAACCGGTTGGCTTTAGCCGATCCTTCCCCGGATACAGCCTCAAGCCGCTCTAGCCAACCGTTCCCCGGATATGGCCTCGAGCACCCCCTAGACCTAACCTAGATCTAGTCGCCAACACGAGCCAAATTTCAGCCCTAAGTCCTACCCAGACCTAGTCGCCAACACGAGGCAAATTTACTACACGATTACAAGAAAAGATGTGAAATAAAAAGACAATAATATAAAAACTCCCTCCATGTAGATCTCTTGGAGAAGTAGATGAAGACGCAGAGTATGATCGTAGTCGATGCGGTCTTTCGTCACGATGATGATGCGTGTTGAAATCTTCTCCACAGATCTCCTTTAGTCTTTATAGATTTGTGGGAGTATCTCTCTGAAACTTCCTCTATATGCTGTGGCACGAAGCTCTGGAATTCTGGATCTGTAGAGGCTTTAGAAGACGGAGCCAAGATGTCATTTTTATAGACTTAGCGCTAGTGCCTGCGATAGTGCTACTGTCGACGCTATCCTATATTAGGACATATTCTGCGTGACAGAATCTTCAATCGGAGGAAACTTTTCTCTCTTGCTTACTATGCTCCTCGCTATCGCCTGCGCTATCGGATACCGCCTGGCGCTATCTCCTTCTATAAGTTCTTCCGGCAATTTCGCTTAAGCCAATATTTCGTCGAACGAGATTTCGTCGAACGCCGCCAAGATTTCATCGAGCGAAGTTTCATTGAACGTCGTGATGAGAATTTCATCGAGCGCCGCTTTCAGTTCATCGAATGAAATTTCGTCGAACTCAATTTGTCAGTCAGGCTTCAACATTCGTCGAGCTTAATTTCGTCGACCGGAGTTTGTCGAGCGGGCTTCAACATTCGTCGATCTCAATTTCGTCGAGTGCCACTAACAGTTCGTCGAACGATAGCTAGCGCCTGCGCTAGTACTACCGCCAGCGCTAGTAGATGTTTTGGATTTGTTGGCTCAACTTTGGGGGCAAGCTTCTTATGTAATCCTTGAGTCATGTGGACTTTGTTATACTGCACACTTAAACACACAAGATCAAATACACATAGGATTTGTTATTCTCAAACCTAGGAGATGCGGAAGACCATGTTCCAACAGTAAAAACCCAATAGCGGGGTTCACAACATAAAGCGAGTATTAAGAAGATTCGATTATAGAACGAGAGTTCGGTCGAATATTCATAATCTCAGGTGGGCGTACCCTCGAGAGAGGAGCGTTCATAATTATGGAACCTCCACGGCCAAGCCGTTTTAATGTTTTGAAAAGTCAGCACTTTTACTTCTAAAAAAGACTATTTTCGTCTCAAGGTAATTCGACATCGGGAGCTATTATTGTCATCGTTCAGAACTCTAGTTATACACTTGTTATTATCATTTTAGAACTCTAGTTATACGCTTACCAGCATTTGTTTTTAAAAACCCACACTAAAACTTATTCCGATAAAATAATAGTTCGTTCCTCAAAGTAGTATAATCAACACGATCCGCGGAAATATACGACCTCGATATTTTCTAAAACAAAATATCATGTATTACTCACGATAAGGTATACTTGCCTTTATTATATGATTAATTTGGATTAAAATTTAAACAAACACATTTCAAATCTGAAACTTGCAAAACTCTCCTTTGCTATTTTAAAAATCAATAGAATTCGACATTGTAGTCGGGGTGTAATCGTCAATATTTCGAAAGAAGAAAAAGACCGTTACATCTATCTTTCGATAGGATAACGGTTAGTTTCTCAAATTAAGAATACTTGCGAAACTCTTTGAAAACACCTGCCTAACTCTAATCTCGTCATATAAAGGTTGTGCAAACCAAATTAAGAAGAAGAAGAATCCGAATTAAATCATCACTTACTATTTCTCTATTTTTATAATTACTGCACTTTATTTATTCTGCACCTTGGTGTTGGTGAAGCATAATTGCTTAGGTGTTTTATTGTATGCATAGTTGGGATAGAAATAATTTTTAAATCTCTATTCACCCCTCTCTAGAAAATTCTCAGAGGCACACTGTGCACTTTCAAGGGACATTGGGACTAAACTCATGTGGTCAGATGTCAGGAGTATACGAGGAATAGAGGGGTTGATCCTCAAGGAAGGTAACATCATCAGATGTTACAGTTTCCTAATCTGTCGGAGAATAACATACGTATTTATTTTGAGTTTGAGAGTACCTAACAAAAATATATTTGGTATCTCGTGGTGCAAGCTTATCTAAAGGAGAACCAAGATGATGAACAAAACACACCAAAAAACTCGAGAAGTTACGGAGAAGGAAGGTGTAGATGGAAATATGATGGAGAAAGAGGGCACAAAGTTCAGGATAATCAATGACAAGCGATTAAGAAAATAACATGTGGTACTGACCGTGATGTTCCAATAGATCTTGGTAACCTGCATTTGAAACATGATAGATCTGACAACCTCAATAAGTTAGCAGTTCTTTCGCTCTGTCACACCATTTTATTGTAATATGTAAGCACAAGATGCGATGTAATCCAAATCAGGTTGCATCAAGATGTTTGATGAATAATACCTAAGATATTACAGGTTTCCTGAAATACATGGTTAGAGCACTCGCGAGCATTGTGGGTTCAAGATGATGAACAAAACATACACCCCAAAACTCGAGAAGTTATGGAGAAGGGAGGTGTAGATGGAAATATGATGGAGATAGGGGGTGCAAAGTTCAGTATAATCAATGACAAGTGATTAATAAAATATCATGGGGTACTAACCGTGATATTCCAATAGTTCTTGGGAATCTTCTTTTGAAACATGATAGATCTGGCAACCTCAAGAAGGTAGCAGTTCTTTCGCTTTGTAACATCATTTTGTTGCAGTGTGTAAGCACAAGATGTTTGATGAATAATACCTAAGATATTGCAGGTTTCCTGAAATACATGGCTAGTGCACTCATGAGCAATATCGGTTCGAATAATTTTGATATTAGTTGAAAAATGATTACAAGTTTCAATGATGAATTTGAGAAAGAAAATAGTATATTAGATATATCGCAGAGTAAATATACCCACGTCATGTTAGAATGATCCATAAATGTAGTAAAATAATGATATCCAGATAAAATAGCAATTTTATATGGATCCAAAATGCCCGAATGAACTAAACAAAATGAAGCATCGCTCCTAATACAATTGCGAGGGGGAGGGGGAGTCGAACGATGTTGTTTTTCATAAATACAAGATTCACATGTATGCTCAAAAAAAGTTAAATTCGAAAGAGCCTTTTGTAGCATTTGAAAAGGTGCATGACCAAGATGCTAGTGTCAGTCAATTGAAGTGATGAACGCGAGAGCCGGGGTGCGGGATAAATCTAGAATGTAGAGCTCATTTGACAGTCGTCCTCTACCAATATATTTCCCATCTGTCAATCCTACACCACAAAGGAAGAAGAGGAAAAAGTGACGGAGAAGTCATGATCATGAGTAAGGCAACTAACATAGAGGAGATTAAATTATGAACCATGAATAATTACAAAATGTAGAAAAATAGAGAGAGTAAGAAGCACATCTCCAGATCGACTGACCAGAGTGGTTTCTACATTGACAATTGTGAAATCTTAAAGCAAACAATGTATGTTCATCGCAAGGGTTTCTGCAGAGAAATGTGATTTGTGGCTCTAGACTCCACTATCCAAGAGGATCTATAGGACAAACATACCTTCATTTGACGTAGACTAAATGGATGCGAAAGTTAGAGTAACCAGCCCATGAAGACCCTGCAGTTCTTCACTCAAGGTGTCAATTTCGTATTGGGACGTGCTGGCTCCGTCCACCGCAGAAGCTTCTTAGTGAGGATAGTTTTACAGGTGATGTGGGAACCCATGTTTCTATATCAAGTTGCCCTCGGTGTGATTTTCTCGACCATAATAGATACAAATGCGAGTATTTTGCCCCTTAATACAAGTTTATCCATCTAGCCCACCACTACTCAAAAGCTCATGAGAACTCCTTGTGCCCAGCATCATCAAAAAATGTTGGAAAAGGGTATAAGGAGTCGTAAAAACATTGGTAGATGGAGTAAGCTTTAGAATCATTAAGCAGACATCTGATAAGGATTAAATAATTGGAGAAGATAAAATATTGGTATAGACA
The DNA here is from genome assembly GCA_033032865.1 of Dactylorhiza incarnata. Taxonomy (NCBI): domain Eukaryota; kingdom Viridiplantae; phylum Streptophyta; class Magnoliopsida; order Asparagales; family Orchidaceae; genus Dactylorhiza; species Dactylorhiza incarnata. Next base: position 6,789,047 of record JAWHQI010000009.1, on the reverse strand, counting down.
TTGTAGGGTGGTACTATAACAATCATCATAACTTAAGTAGACGGGGTCTGAACTCGCGAGCTCAAGAAAGAAAGCAAGGAGCGAGCTCAACGAGAGGAGGATCGGTGCCTGTCAGGATAGGCATGTTCGAGCGATTCAACGAGCTCTGGTAAACAAAAGAAACAAGCTCAAACAAGGAGCGAGCTTTGTAAGCTCAAGTATGATCGACGAGGTCACAAAGTGGCAAGAAGAAACAAGCTCAAACAAGGAGCGAGCACTGGTATGATTGGCGTGGTCTCTAAGCTGGAGTGAGTTTGCGAGGATTGACGAGCACAACTAATCTCACAACCCTCATTTTCTCAGTATAAAAAAATACTATCAGAGTGAGAGAAAATACACGATCGTGATGCCATGTCGTGCAGGGGACAACTGCAGATGTTCATGCAAAACTATCCTCTTATTTAATTTTATGAAAGGACATATAATTTATGTGTTAAAACAAAATTTGCATTTTCAGGTTTTACTGACCGTGTCCCTCGGTCGGGTGGATCATCTAGTCCACAAGTGAAAGTATATACGTAGCGGAAAAATATTTCATTTATAGTCCTATATGAGTATGGAGACTCAACGTAAAAATGTCATGGAGATGTGACTTCTAAATTTAATATAAGTAAAAAGGTAATTTTATCGCTATAAAAATAGGGTGAATTTCAGTTAAAAGAGATGTCATGTAACTATGCTAGATTGCATCCCCTTTTTTATAATTCAAAGTATCTAACATGCATCCTAACATAAATCATTCCCAGTGAGCAAGTATATAAACTAACGGTAAGTAACAGTAGAAGAAGCTTGCAAGTAGTCAAACACTAGAAATAACACTATGGGCATCAACAAACTGATACGAACCCATAATAAACAAGTCTAAACTGTTATACAAGAAGTAGCTACCTCACGACAAAGGGGAAGAAAACAAAAGACTGCAATAACTCGCAGCACTGAAGACACCAACTCTAACGACCCAACTTACTACTGCTCCGAACCTGAGGCATTCGAAGAAAGAACACCTCAGAAACAAGTTGTAGGTGGCGGAAAAAGGTAAAAAGAGCCAAGACAAACCTCCAAGTAGGCAGAGAATAATGAACAACTAACAACAAAAGTCAAAGGAATCAACAGGAACAGAGAAAAAATCACTAGCTAAGCATCTATAATCAAACAATTGTTGGTACATAGTTTTCCGCATCCCTTTGATTTGAGAATAACAAATCCTACTCGTATTTGATCTTGCTTGCCATTGTGCTTTTAGCATGCAAGTTTGAACAGATATGACACCAGGTTGCTGCAATATTGGTCTGGTACTATCCACATGCAGAAAGATTGAAAGATGTCTAACGCCAGGCATTAGGACTTAACATTGGGCGTTAGCGATTGACGGGATGGTCTGCCGATCGACGGGATGGATTACCGATCGACGGGATGGCTTGCCAATTGAAAAAAGAGAAAGAAGTTTAATGCCAGCCGTTAGGACTTAACGCTGGCATTAATGATCGATGATTATGGCAAGGAGGAATGCAACCGTGATTGAAGGAGTATTTTGGGAATGATTTCACTCAACGCCCGGCGTTAGAGTCAACGCCAACTTTAAGGTTGCCTAAAATGAATGTTTCCAAAGATGCATAATCTCCTTCCTATTTTGAAGAACTGATCCATTAAGTTATTTCTATACTGAGTCAACGCCCGACGTTAACTCTTAACGCCGGCGTTAGCTCAAGTTCTATAAAAAGGTGGATTTGGACTTCTCCAACTGCTGATTGCTAAGAGCCCTATTCCAGCACTTCAGAAACTCCTTGAAGGCCGTATTTTTCCAGATCATCATCTCCCACAGAAATTCAAAAGGAGGAATCGAAGGAGGCTTGGATCAACACGCTAAATCAACGCAAAGAACGCACACTTGGATTTCAATGATCTTCAGCGATTCTTCGGCGTCTCCTTCAGATTACCTTATAGGGAGTTTTATATTTGTCTTTTGTATTTGCCTTTTATTTTTTTATCTTTGTAATTGGTTCGGAAATTTGCCTCGTGTTGGCGACTAGGTCTGGGTAGGACTTAGGGAGTAATTCGCCTTGTGTTGGCGACTAGGTCTAGGGAGTAGATCTAGGGGGTGCTCGAGGACTTTCTGGGGATAGGAAGGCTAGAGCGGCTTGAGGCCGTATCTGGGGAGAGATCGGCTAAAGCCAACCGGTTTGTGGGGATACGAGTCGGTATAGAAAACGAAAAGAATTTTTCATATTTCGCCTTCGATTTCTAGCGTCATAGAAATTAGATTTTGTAATCAATTTTATAAATGATAATCATGTCTTTTCTTGTTTAATAAAATTGATCTCATTTGTAATTTCATTATCTCTTTACTTTTGATTTATCTTACTTCTACAAAAATATCAAAAGTTTTCTATAAAAGTTTAAAGTTTTCTAAAACCTTTATTCACCCCCCCCCCCTCTAAAGGCGCCTCAAGATCCAACAACAATCTCAAAACTAAGAGCAGACAGAGTTGCATATATATATAAATATATATATATATTGTTAGATATTATTAACCAATTATAAATGAGACTGATCAGCTCAACAAGCGAGGTACTGTGTCGGGGAGAGACCACAAGATGCATAACCCAACAAACACGGTACTGTGCTGGGGAGAGACCACAACGCGCACATCCCAATAAACATTGAACTGTGCCGGGAGAGACCATAATGCGCACAACCCAATAAACATGGTACTATGCCGGGGAGAGACCACAACGCGCACATCCCAACATCATTTAATATATTTATAACTTGTTAAGTTTCCAACTTATTCAATCAACAAAAGACTTACCCAACCATTAACATACGATCGATACGATGCCATGGATTAGTCCAGAAAATTCCAAGTATGTCAAATCTCAAGACATAATTCATTGAAACCAGCAAAATATTCGGCAAAAGTACTTGACGAATTATCAACACACTCGACAAATCGTCGAGAAGCACTCAGCGAATTTACCTTAGCACTTGACGAATTATCTAAGGCACTCGACGAGTTTCCTTCGAATTCTAACTAGTACTCGACAATCTCACTTGCAGATTCAATACAACCTGTTGTGAACACTCGATGAATCGTCAAGAGCACTCGACGAACGTACCTTAGCACTCAACGAATTACCTTAAACTACCAAGCTTCTCGACGATCTTTGACAAATTCGTCGAATCGATTCGACGAATCGACTTAACCTCCCGAGATTTCTCGACAAATTACTCTAAACTACCAAGCTTCTCGATAATCTTCCTCAAATTCGTCGAATCCATTCGACGAATCGACTTAACCTCCCGAGATTTCTCAACGAATTCCAGATCTACCAGAATTAAGACAAACAATCTCCTAGGAAAAAATTCATAAGACGTGAAGACACATATTTCTAAGCCTAAGAAAAACAAGGGAAACAAGGAAATAAAGGGGACAGAAAGCAAACCGCTACTTGCCTCAAATTCGATTATACTCCAACGGAGGCGCCGCAAGAAGAATACGAACATGAAGACCTCGCCTAGAGCTTTCTGAAGCTAAGCTTCGACTAAGAAGAAGAAGATGGCGACAGGAAAGATCACGAAGAAAGGCTCTCTCTCTCTCTCTCTCTCTCTCTCTCTCTCTCTCTCTCTCTCTCTCTCTCTCTCTCTCTCTCTCTCTCTCTCTCTCTCTCTCTCTCTCTCTCTCTCTCTCTCTCTCTCTCTCTCTCTCTCTCTCTCTCTCTCTCTCTCTCTCTCTCTCTCTCTCTCTCTCTCTCTCTCTCTCTCGGTTTCTTCTTTGGAGTTTCTCGGAAAAGAAGAATAGGACTTTTGGGAAGAAGATAATCATGGCCATATAAATTCTTTTTAGATGGTGGTTTAGATTTCTAAGGAAGTGCTTTATTATTTTATAAAAGTTATGAGCTGGATTGTTTCTTTTAATGGAATAGGAAATGGAAAACTAGGTACATTATTATATAAATTTTTTTATAAAAACTTGATAATAATAATGATAGTAACGAATCTTGACGGACTAAACGCACACTGATTCGAACGAAATTCACACTGAAGGCGAAAGCCGGCGCTACGAACCCCAACGACGAAGTCAAATCGAAAATCCGACGAGCCATTCTCGAGTTATAATTTTCCAAAGTTTACGGCGAACAATAAATTTACAAATATTCGAAAATGCGCTGATTTTCTAATATTGCTCGGATAGCAACGAATCTTGACGGACACGTCTAAAATTAATTAATTAAATTTCCTAACATGAAAATTTCCAATTTCGACAAGAATTCCAGAAATTGGCCGACTCGACCGAATGGACGCGAAAATGCACTAACGGTGATGCGCCGACAATTCTGAGTTAACGTAACACCATTACGTCATTATAACGTCACCAAGAGGATTAAATAATTGCCATAAAAATAGGGGCGTTTCAACTAATCCATGTGAGTTCGACAGAATCAATGAGGTCTTAAGGATCGACCGAATTCAACAGGATCGGTGAGCACAACTGAGAGTTGAGAGGATTTATGAGATCGGAGAGAGCACAAGTGAAGGTCCTAGCGAGTTCAAGGACCTTATATAAAGTATGTTGGAATTATTAGTTTGATATCATTATGCCAGTCTATTAGAGACGTTAGACGTTGTTGGGTTTAGTCCCATATCGCGAGTCATGTATTAGATATTATTGTAACTTCTATATAATGCCCCTAAGTGGATTAATAATAGCATCAAGTATTTTCCTCTTTACATTCCAACATGGTATCAAAGCCAGGTTAATTTTTCCCGACTCGTGAAAATCTAATTCAGCAGGCCTGCTACTCGTCTTCTGCTTCCTCCTCTCATTGTGAGCCTGACCCCATCTCATCTTTCTTCCCTTCCGCACTGCTTGGGCTTGTTGAGTGCATCTTCCAGCCCGCTCCCATCGTGGGGATCATCATGTGATTCTGGTGACGGGAGTGGAGTTCTTGCTCACGCGCTAGGCGTCATCCTATTTCTTCTTCTTCCCATTGTATATGATGGTTACTGCACTCGCCTGATGTGCGTCTCTTCACCGCCGAAAGGCTTCCGCTGTTGCTGCACCTCTGATGTCGCCGCCTTCTGTATGCTGCTGCTCTTCCCATCTATTGATCGCTGCTCATCATTGCCACTCCTCGATGATTTCCTATGTCGACCCATCGTTGATTTCATGAGATGTGCTGAACCTGTCGAGCCCTCATCTAAAACATCTCATCCATCATCATTTCTGACATTCGAGCCCGACTGAAGCCATTTTTATTCCCCTACTCTGGATCATCGAAGATAGTTTCTTCTGTGCTCGCCTACACTTCTCCATGTCCACAACTTTGATGTTTCCCTCTACTGTTGTTATATTCGATGTTGTTTTTGCCGGCAAGTCCTCCTTCTCTAGTGATATCCCTGCAAGATGGATGTTTACCAGAAACAACCCTCTTTTTCTACTAATTCTTCAACTCCAGTCGCTGCCTCTTATTGATGTGATCATTCCATTGCCATTCTGCTGCTCCAGACCGGACAACTGCCTCTCGAGTTAATTATCAATTCTAGTTGCTGCCTCCCCTTCTTGATGTTGATTTTGCTCACCGATGATGATGCTTTGTAGTAGTTTTTGTCGTCTTTATGTGACTCTTTATTGTCTTGTCAATTTATATTTGTTTTTGGTCTTATTCTTCCTATATGCACGTGTTATCCATGTGATGAGGAGTGTTGGGATGAAGGCGACTCAGATGATCTTTCCTAACGTTTACCCTTCGTTCCACACGGCCTCCGGGCTTATGCCATATGTGTCTCCCCATGTTTTCTTTCGATTGGTTGTGTGTTGGTGACCCGATTGATGTTGGTGCTCTATATCTCACAGGGTTGTGTCGCGTGAGACCGTGTTGTGTGAGACCGCACTTAAGCGGTGATTATCCCCAACGGATTGTCTCTGGTTGCTCGGTTGATGATTTGCTCCTTATTTTTTGTTCCTTTTTCGCATGTTGCGTGTGTAGATGGTTTTGGTTGACCGGTTTCCAGTGAGTCCACGTCGTGTGTGGGTCATGCATTGTGTGTGGGTCTGCGTCGTATGTGGCTATGTCCCCGATTTGATTCCCCGGTGGCTCGTCTGATGTTTTGTCCCGCATCGCCTACCTCCTTTGCCGTTATTTGATGTTTCCAAGCTGGAGGTCTCCCCTCCAGCTTAAGGGGGAGTGTTAGAATTATTAGTGATATTATTATGTTGGTCTATTAGAGTCGTTAGGCGTTGTTGGGTTTAGTCCCACATCGTGAGTCATGTATTACATATTGTTGCAACTCCTATATAATGCCCTTAAATGGATGAATAATAACATCTAGTATTTCTCTCTTTACTTTCCATCAAAGTATAAGTAATCACAAAACTCCTAACAAGCATTCTCAAGAAAAACTCTATTTAGTGGTCAAACAAGACCAAATGACTTTTACTTAAGAAATTCAAGTGGAGTGGATGCCTCAGGTGCCAAAAGTTGTTGTACAGCAATAAGGGCACCACATTGCCTTCTTCAGTGGAAACATTATGGCTTATCACTATCCAATGTACAAGAGTTGATTGGGTGCCAAGGAGGAGCAACACTTACGACCATATCCATGGGGTAGACACTTTCTAATTTAAATCAACCATTTCACCCTTTAGTACTTACTGGTACAAAAGTTAACCACATGAATAAGTTGATATCCATTGACTACTTTTACATCCCGCTTATCCAAAAATATATCTAACTTGGGGATGATGTCTATTCTTAGGCTTGCAACAATTGTGCTAGTACGCCCACTAGCAATGGATTTCTTGCATAGGGAAAATTCTTCCTCCAAGTGCATTGTCCAAATTTTTATCTCGTTGTTTAGTTGCTCTAGTTCTTCACAATGTTCATGCAACAAAGTCTTATCATCAAAGCAAGTATGAAGGTTACGGTCAATGCTGTCCAAGTCGATATGGAAGGATATATTGGATGAACTCTAGTTCTCCACAAACTTGGTAATGACTAATCTCCACCGCCTTAGTGTGCCTTTCCCGGTCCATCATATCAATATTTGCTTTAGTCGAGCTTCTTCTTGTTTGCATGGTGCACAACATCATGTTCCATTCCTCCACAACACTTGGCTTGTTTAGCTTGGCAGTATCAATCTTCTCGCAACATAGAGTGCGCAACATGGATTTGATACCATCTGTGACACGCATAAATCTCTAGCTCAATGACCACATAACACTTGATTATTTTTCACTACGGTTTTGTGCTAACTAAGTAAACATTCAACTTTTTTAGGTGCAACTGACAACAAGCAAGGACAAAATCTCTTACAAATAAACAACACAAAAAATCTTCATTGTAAATCTCAAGACAGGTACAAAAGAACCTTGATCATGGCTTACACTGATCAATACAAACTCAAACAACTCAAGAAAACATCCAAATAAAACTCTAGCACAACTTGGAGAACTCTTTCCAAATATTTCCAAAAGTTAGATGATGAAAATGAGGAGCATCCTTCCCCATTTATAGGTCTCCATCCAAAGGATGTGGACTTTTCCACATGAGGACAAGGCTTGATTTTTCAATATTATTCTATTCCCTTTTTATGACTCCTTAACCATCAACACAACTCTAGAACTGCTGCAACCTGAGTTGCATTCGCATGTTATTTTTATGTCGCACATTTTTTATATTATTTTGTAATGCATATCTTTGCACACGTAATTAGCGCTCATGTGTTGTTTCGTGCATGACACCCGCACACGCTCATATGGATTGGCGTGACTATCCAATAAGACCCATAATGAAAAGGTCTATCAAATTAGGTTAAGTGAACTCAGGCAAACAAAGAATTTAATATATAAAATTGAGTATTTTATCTTGTTATTAAAAAGGTGAAATTAAATATTTCAACTTAAAAAATATTTAATTTAATTTCAGGATTATTTAATTGTGGGAGAATCTCTAGTTCTAAGGAAAACCTAATTCATTAGCATGAAAACCAAGAGCCAATCTTAATACTACCTTTATTTCCATTAAACCCCTTTATTAATATGACCTAATAACCTTCTTTTATATATGAACCACCCTCCTATTTATGCAACCTAAAATAGAAATCAAACAGGGAATACTCTTGTTTGTTTTGATTCTCCAGCACGCCTTTGCCATTCTCGCCCCTAGTTGAGAAGCATGAAAATATTTAGTATAAATAAGAACTTATGTTTTAAATCGTTAGGTTTGTTGGCGACTTAGCGTGACTGGTTTTTAGCATGTAAGAAACAACGTGACATTGTTGATTTGAAATGAGAAAGTAATGAAATTGACAACAATCTAATTACAGAGACAATGATCGACATGAAGTGAGATTTAAGTAAGATTAAAGATTGTTAAGATGAACATAATGATGTGAGGTGTTTTATTGCTATTACATGTTAATGGGTATAAAATTAAGAATTGTTTTGGGCTAGGCATCAAAGGGTCTCTTATTGAATTGGGTGATTGGTCACACAAATTAGGAGGTGATGAACAACCTTTCTTGTCATTTGGTAATAAGGATTAAGGGAACACTAAGGCAGTGCTAACACGCATTAACAATGTTCATGCATGAATTAAAGTGTGGATCCCACAAGATCATCATACGGGAGCGATGAGACCTAATAAATAAGGGTTATGCCTCTCAAGTAGATGATAACTACATTTGAAAAAGCTTCTCAGTTGTTGAGCCAAATATTGCCCATAAAGTATTAAAATGTATCCCTCATCTCCATGGCCATCCAAGGAAGAAAAGCAGAGAAGAGAACAAAGAAGCAAAGTGATTCTACTATAGAATAGAGAACTCAACATTGACCCATGTGTGTGAAAACTCCCCCTCCATGAACCAAGGATTAGAAACAAGGTTCGAGAAGAGAAGGATCAGGGTAGTGCGTTCTGAATCCCTCTTCCTCCAATCTTATTATTTTCTATAAGATCTATGGAGAACTTTGATCACTGCGTTGCCTTGAATGCTTTGTATTAACAGTCGAGAGAAGCGGAAATTAATTAGTTAAAATTGAATACTGCATACATATAGGGAGACACACATGTCATTTCACATGTGATAAGACACTATTACATATATTTAATTCCCCCCCCCCCCCCTCAAGTTGGGAGTATATATCAATCATTCCCAACTTAGATGCATTGTCAAAATAACTATCATAACTTAGCCCATTGATGAAGATGTCGGCAAGTTGCTCTTTAGAATTCACAATGGGGGTGCAGATATTGCTCATGTCGAGGTGATCTTTAATGAAATGTCTATCCACTTCAGCATGTTTGGTTTGATCATGTTGAACAAGATTATGGGCAATATTTAATGGCAACTTTGTTGCCACAATATAGAGTAATAAACTTGTTCCAAATCCTAAAGAATTGATTTCAACCATAGTCCCTCACATACTACTTGTACCATATCCCTATATTCTGCCTCAGCACTAGACCGGGCAATAACATTTTGTTTCTTGCTCTTCCAAGATACAAGATTTCCACCCACAAAGTAACAATAGATGGTAGTAGATTTCCGATCATCTTGGCTACATGCCCAATCAACATCCGTAAAAATTTCAATCCTCTAGTGTTAATTTGCAAAAAATAGGATTCAACGACCAGGAGACTTCTTGAGGTATCTCAAGACCGGATATGCAGCCTATTGATGGAGGATCCTGGGAGCATGCAAGAATCTACTTAGAATGCCAACAACATAGGTAATATCAGGACACGTGTGAGATAAATATGAGTCTGTCAATTTGTCTCTGGTAGCTTGAGGAGTCCACTTTATCGCCTTGTGTATCTTTGTCAATTTTATGATGGCCTCAATGGGGGTATCCACAGAAGCACATCCAAACATATCAGTTTCCTTCAGAAGGTCAAGCACATACTTTCTCTGGGACATGAAGATCCCCTGGCTAGATCTTACCACTTCAATCCCCAAAAAATATCTCAGCTTTCCCAGATCTTTATCCTCAAATTCTCTGCCTAAATGTCTTTTCAGGTGCATGATTTACTCCAAATCATTTCTGATAGTTTATTTAGGATGTAGTCTTAGTTACCTAGAGGGGGGGGAATAGGTTTCTTTTTCTTTAAGCTATTAACTAGTTGTTTTCTGATATTATGTTAGTTATTATCAAGCATCCAGAGAACACACAAAGATTTATTGAGGTTCCTCAAGACAGGGTGTCTTGAGAAGTCCTCTTTCCCCCTTCACCGTTCTAACAATGAGTTAGATAAGGCCAACACCTCCAAACTCAGCTCCAAGAGCTTACAACACAAATCCCTCAGGATCTCTCAGGTCTTCACAGACCCTACCTCAGGACCAACAACCCTACCTCAGGCTCAACAGCCCAACCTCATGCTCAACAGCCCTACCTCAGGCTCAACAGCCATACCTCATATCACACACTGATCCTACACTTAAGCTAACCTCTCAGCTCTACTTCTCAGGCAAGACAACCCTACTTCCTCAGGCAAAGATGCCCTACAACTCAGGACTGTTAAGTTCCTACAGTAATAACAATGTATGATTACAAAAGAAGATAGAATAAACTTAATCTTCTGTTGCAGAACAACTGTTGTGGCATTCTTGAATCTGGGATGAGTCCAATGACCTCAACTCGATTCTTCTGATCCTTTTCTTCAGAGAAAGAGTGAGGATCAACTTGCTCTATCTTGAGTTGATCAAGAGGAGCAATCTATTCTCTCCTTACAACTTTAGGTAAACAGCAAGTGAAAGCTTCTTGGCTGCCGTCAATGGAACAGTAATCTTGTTCTTCTTCTGTATGCTGGAGTGTAAGAGAGAGCTTTTACAAAGACCTAATACTTCTTTTTATACTTCCCTTGTCTTTCAACGGCTATCAGATGTACTCCTAACACATCAGGGTAGTGATTGGAACATCCTTTCCTGCTTTACAGGTGTTGCGCCAAAAGTAAAGCCCGTATGCTTATTTGAATCTGTCTCAGCGGTTGGGCTGAGACAGCCTCCTGTCTCAACGGCTGCATGTGTCCCGTCTCAGCAGATCCGCTGAGACAGATAGTTGTCTCAGCAGGTTTTTCTTATCCGCAGCTCAGCTGACCCACACTCCTTCTCAGTGGCTCCTGGCCTTGTCTCAGCAGTTCAGCTGAGACTGAGAGCTCGTATCAGCGGTTTTGGTAGCAAGCCAACTGAACTAACTACATACCCTGGTATGACCAAACCCTGCATAGTCATGAGATGAAATGGGGTTTATCAAATACAACTTGTACTTAGCATTGAGTGTGAAGCCTCTTCAAATCAAGGGAACATTGAGGGTCATATTCCCAACAATCTCTCCCTATTTGAAGAAGGCATAACACCCTCAAATGCTAAAGTACATAACTCATAAATTCTAGATATATAGCATTGCTACAAAGAGTTCATCATATCATGCTCATTGCATTAGAAATTTTATAACAAATAATGTTTATGAAAGTCAAATTACCATAGAGTTTAATCAATCCAACAGTATGATTTGATAAACATGACAATGCAACACAGATAAATTTAACCAATAATAATAGGGTAAAATTTAGCTAAAGCTCGGATTAGCTTAAGACATAAGGTGATTACTTCAATAATCCATTCATTAGCAATTCAGATAGAGTAATGAATCATAGTTCAATTTGCTTTTACACATACATAAAACATTTTGGACAAATTATAGTTCAATTTTATCCAGCCATTCATAAGACATTTATACATTCATTTAGAGTTTTCTTTTCTTAGAAGAAGAGCACTCAGGAATGTCAGCAGCTGCTTCTTTTCCTTTAGTTGAGGCTAGTTGGTCTGCTGCAGCATCCATGTCTTCAACAACCACTTCTTCTTGATCTGGAGGCCCCTTATCTTCAGCAGCTACAACCATGTCTTCAAGGAGATTTGAGGCTGTGTCTTTTTCAACATTTGCAGCTTCAATCTTAGCTATTTTCCTTTTGTTCTCTTGCCTTTAGTAATAAAAATATGGCTTTGGGATATATCTAGAAGACTTTCTTCTTGGGTTATCTTTTCTTACCAAATTAGCTTTGAATACTTTTTCTCTTTTTTGTATTTCTCTCTAAATGCCTTATCCATTCTTCAGATGGATATAGCTTATCAATGTCTTTTCCAATTTGACCATGGCTTAGCCAAGCATTTTGTATTATTTCTTTGGAGTCATCACTTCAATACTCATAATCAGGGTCTCTATTTTACACATCCCTTTGCCTAGCCATGTATTCTTCAGTCAACAATACATATTCTCTTTCTCTTTTCTTTTTCAATCTCTCATTCTGGGCAATTGCTTCTTGATGTGGGAAATCTCAATCTTCTGCCTTATTGACATCTAAGATAGGAAGACTCAGTGCTAACCTTGTACCTTGTAGAACCTTAAGGGTAAGGTTAGAATTTAAAATAGCATTTGTGTCCTCCCCTTTTCTGGCTTCTTCATATACTTATTGATGGAGGTCTTGCTTAGCTGTTGTTATGGTGCCAGATAGGGTTCGGATAACATTCTCAAAATCTTCTTGAAGTTCATCTTTAAGTTTAACTACCTCAGCATTCAGTTGGGTAGCAGTGACTGTTTCAGCAATGGATTAGAATACATTTGCAATGTCAGTCTTCAGCTCCTCCTTGTTTCTGTCAGCTTCTCCATTCAACTGCAATGTTGTTGAGTAGACATACTCTTGGATGTGATTTGCTGACTGTTCTATCACTTCTTCTGTCTTACTGACATAATTTTTGACATAGGTTATGTCCTGTTCAGACAACTGAGTTGTTTGTCCATAGATCTGAGAATGGTATTCTGAGATATTACAGTCTTCTCTGCTAGGTCAAACCACTTGGTCATTTGCTTGTTGAGCATTTCAGTGTTATCCTTAGTTTCCTTCACCTCAACAATTAGTTCAGTCTTCACATTCCTGATGGACTGATCAATGTAAGCTTTAACTGTGCTAACTGACTGGTCAACATAAGTCTTCATGGAAGTGAGATGATTCTGTAGCATCAGGTTGATTGCATTGATAATATTCTCATTTGATGAAGTGGAGGTGGAATCTTTTGGATCAGGGATGATTGGGGTTGGGGGGCTTGGTGGACTTGGAGGAGGTACTATGTGAAGTACAATATGCACTACAGGTTCAGGAATTACTGCAGCTGGAGCATCCACCTTCTCAACAATGATTATTATATCTTCTGGATGGACTCCATCATTGTCCAAATCATGTATTTCATCATCAACATGATCTGGCTCCCCCCCCCCCCCCCCCCCCCCCCCCCCCCCCCCCCCTTTAGAGAGAGCATCTTTGTAAGATGAGTCTAGAAAGGATGGGACAGTTATTTGGAGTTAGAGTTTGTGATTTAATAAATCTAAAGATGAGTTTGTAAGACTTACCAAGAACATCATCTTTATCTGCATCTTGCTCTTGCTGTTTCTCCCCCTCAGATGGGGCATCAGATGTTCCTAGTTGGGGTAAGTCCCAGAGAGCTGGGGAGTCATCAATGTTATTGATTATTCTTCTTTCAAGATTTAGTATTATTGTACCATGCTTACTTTGTAAGTCCTTAGTAGAAGGAACTTTGTCCATGTCAGAGTTGTATCCTTCACTTCCATCTTGATCATTAATACCATCCATGGGGGATGGCTCTTATTGATGCTCCCCCTCAGATGGAGCATTCAGCTGGCCTTGGGGAGATGTGGTCCACATAAATTAAGTGTCATTAGTGACTAACTTAGATGGTTGGCTATGATAAAATAGTATTAAGAGTAATGTGGAGTTTAAGGATTAATTACCAGGGCTACTGTCTAAGTCCAAGTCCTGTGGATGGACATTGTCAGGAGGCAGGTCATCCTTATCAGGAATGCTGTGTGATCTAAGATCAGTACCAACATCTTCATTTGTATCTGAGTGGTCAGACTCAGAACTTGATAGAACCAGTCTTGGCTTCTTCACAACTTTGGATTTCTTTTTCCCTGTGTCTTTTGACTCAGAGGGCTGGCTCATTGGGAGCACCCTGGAAAACCTTTCTAATGTCTTGATATCCATTCTATTGAGATAGTGGAGGTTTGCTCCTTTGGATTTGCTAAGCTTGTCAGGGTAGGTTTGGAGTAAGTATAGAGAGAGAATTCTGCCCATGTTGGGTGCCTGCAGGCATTCCTTGATTCTTTGAAAGATGACCTCTCCCCAAGAGGTTTTCTTCTTCAGTATTATCCTTGTCATGAGGTCAAACGTGTACTGTGAGATTGTGTCATGGGACCCTGGTTTACAAAGAATAGCTTTTCCCACAATATCTGATAAAATTTTTCCCCTTTGGTTGAAGAATTTTCTCTTCAATGATCCAGTTTTGGCATCATTGTACTCAGTCCATTTCAGAGCCTTTTCTTGTCTTTCTTAGAGATGTCTTCCTCCTCACTTGGGTTGCAGGATGGAAGATGTAAGACTTTTTGTAGTTTTGTAGAGGTTATCTTGTATCTATCTCTCCAATCTTTGCATGAGGGATGACTTGGAAGTGGATATCTTAGCATTGACAAACCATTCCAAAATTACAGTTCTGAAAATGACACAGGGTTTAGATAGAAGAAATTTCAGGCCTTGGTCTTCTAGGAGTTGAATCTCTCCTTTTATTTGTTCAGGAGCATGGGCAAACCCATTCTTGACTATTTCATATCCTTCAAGAAGATCCTTAGAGCTTTTGGGAGTCATTGTTGCTATTGAAGAAGGCACTGGGATGGAAGGGGTTCGTCTCGGAGGCTAGGAAAGAAAATTCGTGTACCTCTTACTGATTAAAGATTGTTTATTTATATGGCTTAAGTCTTTGTTAAGATTAACCCTAATCATTAGATTTAATTGCTCTTATAGTTGTAAGTAGAGTTGGATCAATTTGGGTTTGCATTTAGACAAAGTATTATGAAACCATCCCGTCTCAGCAGAACCACTGAGACAACAATCTAAACACTGGGACAGGGCACTGTCAGCCGTTGAGACAGTTTTAGCAGTCTCAGCGGTTCTGCTGAGACTTTTCTCAGCTGTCTCGGCGGCTCAGCTGAAACAGAACTGTCTATTTTAGCTGATCTCATTACCAGATTGTTGGAACAACCTTATTACTAATTTGGGCTAGGATCACTATATGTTGATTAGGATTTGTTTTGACCCCAATGTATAGTCTTAGGGTCAAATTTTAGGCTGATTAGATTGGCAGAACTTGGAAAATTCAAGATCAACACATGGCAAGTTGTGTTCGACAAATGACCAGATTCGTTCGACAAATTGCTTCCAGCAGTCTGAAGAAATTCACTGTTCCAGTGGTCGACGAATTCTATGCCAGCGCTCGACAAATAAATAGCAGTGGTCGACGAATTCTATGCCATCGCTCGACAAATGACTAGCAGTGGTCGACGAATTCTATGCCAGCGCTCGACAAATAGTGGTCAACGAATTCTAGCCAGCGCTCGACAAATTGACTTCTGTCGTTCAAATTTATATTCTAAGTGGATGTCAGTTCTCTGAACTCAAATCAGCAACATAACGGATATATTTATTTCTCCTTGGACGTATTCAGACAACCAAGTAAGGATATCTTTCTCATTTATTATATCATTATATTCCCTCTATTCCAAGAAGAAGTATAGTCGTTGACATTTAATGCCAAAGGCATCTTTCTCGACAAAAGGAATTAAAAGGACCTGCCAAAATCGTTTTGGGTGGCTGCCTGGTTCCAAGAAGGATTTAAGTCAGAAAAAGACATTCCTTAAAGAGACAAAAAGATTTGAATTTGAAAAGATATATACATACAGTTATTAGAAGAAAAAGAAATAGAGAACAACAAAAAAAAGGGAACAGAGATAGTCGTCTTCTGTGAAAAACAAAAAGAAAGACTTGACTATCACTTTCTTCACTCTGATCATATAACAAGGAGGATAGAAGAAGAAGAAGCAAATACACTATTCTTTCTCAGCTTTCTTCATCGAGATCATCTGCTACAAAAACTTCTATTTGAGAAAGCTCTGTCCAAAAATCTGTCATTAACTCTCATCAGACAGGGGGAGCTTTCTGCTTCAACATCTTTTGCCTTCTCTCAGATCATTGACAGAGAAGAACACTCTATACCTTTTATCTCATTCTGTATAGGGTTAATACTCCCTTCAAAAGTTTACCCAGTGGTGGCAAGACACCTTATCAAAAAATCCTAGTGTGGTTTTTAAGCACCTTATCAAAAGCTTATTGGTGTGTGGACACCTTATCAAAAATCCCTTGGTGCCTGGGCACCTTCTCAACCCTCCTAGTTGATTCCTACGAAAAGTGGTAGAATAGTAGACGTACCCAGATTTATTGGGGAACTACTATAGCTCCTTGTGTCTTCTGTGCTTGATTATTTCTTTGTGCTTGTGATGTGTGTCCTTTTTATTAATTCTGTAGTTTTCAATAACTCACACTAAATACACATATACCTAAACAGTAGTTTAATTTCCACTATAAAACGTATTAAAAATTTTAATACTCTATTCACCCCCTCTAGAGTAATTTAAGATCTGACCACCACTTTCAATTGGTATCAGAGGGGTGTTGATTCTTTACAGGCTAACACCTGAATCACAAAGATCAACCAGATCTTAATTTTTTTTTTTGGAGTTTCCTTCTCTAAAATCTTATCTTATTTAAAAAAAAACTCATGGCACAAAACAAGGAGTATTCCAGCACAAGACCTCCTATGTGCAATCTCAATAAGTTTGCACTATGGAAAGCAAGGATTAGGCTTTATATGAACTCCATTGATGAGGAGATTTTTAATGTCATCCTTATAGGACCTCCAACACCTACAGCATTAGCTAGTGCTGCTGCAACAACAGACAACACTGCTATTCCACCTCCTGAGTGGACTGAGGCTCAGAAGAAGCAGAGAAATGCAGATGCAAAGGCCATGAACATTCTGTCCTAACTATGTCTGATGACATATTCCAGAAAGTAGTTGAGTGCACCTCAGCAAAAGAAATCTGGGAATCTCTCAACAACATGGTGGCAGGCTCAGCAGATGAAAGAAAAGATAGAAGATCTCACCTGATCTCTCAATATGAGAACTTCAAGAAGGGAGAATCAGAAAATGTAGCTAACATGTACAACAGGCTCAGCCTCATAATAAATGAGCTGAAGTCTCTGGACAAAGTGATCTCACTCACAGAGATCAATGACAAAATTCTTATGTGCTTTCCCAACACATGGGACTCCAGAATCTGGCCAATCAAAGAAGCCAGAAGTCTAAATGAGATCACCATTGAAGCCCTGTTGGGCAAACTCAAATCTTATGAGCAGCTCATCAAAACCAGGGAAACTGAAGAATCCACTTCATCCCCAGCACCCAAGAAGGAAAGAAGCTTAGCCTTCAAGGCTGCAGAAGATAAAGGAAAAGCTCCTGACAAAGAGGAGTTTATGAGTCTGATTACCAAAAGATTCTATAAGATGGCCAAGAAAGACTTCAGAAAATAACTATCCATAAGTCATGACAAGCCAAGGTATGACAAAAAACATTCTAATGAAATCATATGCTTTGGCTGCAGGAAACCAGGACACATTGCTCCTGAATGTCCAGAGATTCAACACAAAAAGGACAAGAAGGAAAGAAGAAAAGAAAAGGAAAAAAAGAAGGGCTCCAGCAAATCTTCCTCCCACTCTCACAATAAGAAGGGAAGAGGATTTGTAGCAACATCCTGGAGTGAAACAGAATCTGAATCAGATTCTTCATCTTCCTCCTATGATGAAGAAGAAACAAAAGAAGCTAGCCAATGCTTAATGGCTTTTTATGACTCAGACAATGAGTCACAATCAGCATCATCATCCAATTCCAGTGATGATGAAGAAGAAAAAAGTTTTTGCATGATGGCAATCAATGCCTCAACTAACAATTCTGATGAAGAGAAATCAGAATCAGAAGCAGAAGATGACATTGATCTGGTATTATCTGACTTTGATTTCACTTCTATTGAATTCAAAGATGATTTCAAAACTCTTTGCCAAGACTTAATAAAATCTGAGAAAGAAATAATCTCTCTCAGAACTAAGTTAGTTGAAATGAACACTATAAGTGAAGAGAATGAAAATCTTAAGAAAGATTTGGCTGCCTACAAAGAACACATTACTACTCTTGAGAGTAAGTTATCTGAAGCCAAAAAGCTTGAAGAATCCCTCAATGGGAGAAGTATCAGGATGATGGACATCACAAGCACTGTCAATGCTAGATTTAATAATAGCAAATTGGGCTTGGGTGCCTCATCAAGAGAGTCATCTCTGATTAAGAAAAACATCCTCTCCACACCCATAAAATTCATTTCTGCTAAAAGCAAATAAGCTGCAGAAAGAAATAAAGACATTTCAAAGAAGTTTGTTAAGGATAAAAGAATTCAGAAGAATTCGTCGAACGACATTCGACAAAAGGATTCAAATTTGTCGAACGAGGCTCGACGAAAACTGAAAACAGACTTTCAGTATAGTTATAAAATGAATAATGATCGACGAATTTATTCAAATTCTTCGAACAAGCACTATACAGAAAACTCTAAGAATTCTAATCCTAAATATACCAAAAATCCTTTTACTGAGTGGACTATACCTCCAAGGAGATATCATCCACAAGGCTACAAGGATCAGCCTGAAATGACATTTATTTCTGAATTTTGTGGTAACATAAAAGGACCCAAGGTAGTCTGGGTCAAAAACAACTAGTTTATGTTTTTGTCTATGCAGGTACACAGCCATCCAAGACTAAATCAAAAATGGTACTTGGACAGTGGATGCTCAAAGCATATGACAGGGAATAAGGCCAACCTGAACAATTACAAGGCAAAACTTGGACCCAAGGTGATCTTTGGAGATTCCAACTGTGGACAAACCAAAGGTTATGGTCAAATTAAAATTGGAAAAGTGACATTCAAGGAAGTAACCAATGTCAAGGGTTTAAAGCACAACCTCATCAGCATAAGTCAGTTATGTGATGAAGGTTATCAGGTAACATTTAATAAATCAGAATGCATCATTAAATCATCTGATAATGTTACTGTTCTATCAGGAATTAGACAAGGAAATATATATTTAGTAAACTTCAACTCATCTAAATCAGAAATCTGTTTATTTAATGAGTTAAGCAAATCTAGTGAATTATGGCATAAAAGTTTAGGGCATGTAAACCTTAGGAACATTGCTAAACTAGCTAAAGATAATCTTGTTAGAGGCTTACCATCAGGATCATATAAGAAAGAAGGTCTTTGTAGGGCATGTCAATTAGGTAAGCAAACCAAAAACAGCTTTAAATCATTATCTAAAAGTGGTTCACCTAGAATCTTATACTTGCTACATATGGACCTTTTTGGACATATTGCAATAAAGAGCTTAGGGGGGAAGTCTTACACTCTAGTTATTGTGGATGACTTCTCTAGATTCACTTGGGTGTTCTTTTTGAGAGAAAAGTCAGATAACTTTAAAGTTCTTACAGACTTTCTTAAGAGCATACAGATTGAGTACTCTATTGTAGTTGCATTGATCAGAAGTGATCATGACACTGAGTTTGAGTCTCTTCTCATGCAAGAATTCTGTGAGATGGAAGGTATCATGCATTGCTTCTCAGCTCCTAGAACTCCTCAACAAAATGGGGTAGTTGAAAGGAAGAATAGAACTCTAATTGAATCAACAAGAACATTGCTTGCAGATGCTAACTTGCCCCTATCCTTTTGGGCTGAGGCTGTCAGCCCAGCAAATTATGTTCTGAATAGAAGTTTGATACACAAACTTAAGGGTAAAACTCCCTATGAATTGCTTAAAGGGAAGAAACCCAAAGTTGATTATTATAGAACTTTTGGATGTAGATGTTTTGTTCATAACAATGATAAGAAATATCTTAAGAAATTTGAACCAAAATCTGAAGAAGGAATCTTCTTAGGATATTCAATAGTTAGTAAAGCATATAGGGTATTTAATAAATCCTCTCTTAAAATAGAAGAGTCTATGCATATTTCCTTTGATGAAACTAACATGTTTTACAAGGAGAAGAACTCTTCTACCAAGAACACTTTGCAGGTACCAGCTCTATGTGAAGAGCTTAAAGGGCTAAATCTACAGACAGGAGATTCACTGCATCCATTACCTCAAACTCTTGAAGATAGTGAAGAAGAAGATCATCCAGATCTTGTTGATTACCTGAATCAAGCAACAACAGAACATCCTCCACAGGATGCAATAGCTGAACATATTCCCAATGAAGACACTGCTGCTGAAACAACTCCAACTGCTGACCACATCACAGTCAGAGATCATCCAATTTCACAAGTGATTGGTGATATCACAGCAGGTGTTCAAACAAGGCATCAACTACACCAAAATAAGATGCATACTTGCTTTCTATCACAAGTTGAACCTCAAACCATAAAAGATGCAGAACAAGATCCAAATTGGATTCTTGCAATGCAAGAGGAAATCAACCAGTTTGAAAGAAACAAAGTTTGGGATTTGGTTCCAAGACCAAGAGGCCATCCAGTAATTGGCACCAAGTGGGTCTTCAGGAACAAGCTTGATGAACAAGGAAATATTGTGAGAAATAAAGCAAGATTTGTAGCTCAAGGATATTCACAGGAAGAAGGCATAGATTATGATCAGACATTTGCCCCTGTTGCAAGGCTTGAAGCTATAAGGATTTTCTTGGCCTTTGCTGCATTCAAGAAGTTTAAGGTATATCAAATGGATGTGAAAAGTGCTTTTCTCAATGGAGACATCAAAGAAGAAGTCTATGTAGAACAACCACCAGGTTTCATCTCTCCAACTCATTCCTCCTATGTATTCAAACTTAATAAAGATCTCTATGGTCTCAAACAAACTCCCAGAGCATGGTATGAGACCTTAGCTAACTTTCTCTTGGAAAACAATTTCTGTAGAGGCATGGTAGACAAAACATTATTTTATAAAGTACATAAAAATCAAACTCTACTAGTTCAAATATATGTAGATGACATTATCTTTGGATCTACTGATTCAAATTTGTGCAAAAGATTTTCCAATCTAATGCAATCAAGATTTGAAATGAGTAGTATGGGTGAATTATCCTACTTTCTTGGTCTTCAAGTGAAGCAAACCCCATCAGGAATCTTCATCTCTCAATCTAAGTATGCTAAGGAATTAGTGAAAAGATTTGGGATGTCTGACTCCTCTACTATGAAAACACCAATGGCCTCTAATGCTGTTATTAATACTGATGAATCAGGGAAACCTGTTGATCAGAAACTGTACAGGGCAATTATTGGCTCTCTACTCTATTTAACAGCCAGTAGGCCAGACATAATGTTTGCTACATGCATTTGTGCTAGGTTTCAAATTGATCCTAAAGAATCTCATCTTACTTTTGTAAAAAGAATTTTAAGATATATAAAGGGTTGCCCTAATCTGGGACTTTGGTATCCAACAGCATCTGAATTTGAATTAACTGGATTCTCAGACTCAGATTATGCTGGATGCAGAGTAGATAGGAAAAGCACATCAGGAACTTGTCAGTTTCTTGGTGATAGACTTGTATCTTGGTTTTGTAAGAAACAAACATCTGTGTCTACATCAACAGCTGAAGCTGAATACTTAGCTGCTGGCAGCTGCTGCTCATAGATCTTGTGGATACAAAATCAGCTCCTAGACTATGGTGTCAACTTAAATAATTTAGTTATATTTTGTGACAACACTAGTGCAATATCTATAGCACAAAATCCAGTTCTCCATAGTAGGACTAAACACATAGAAATTAGGCACCACTTCCTCAGGGACAATGTGGATAAAAACAAAATTTGCCTACAGTTCATTTCTACTGATTTGCAAAGAGCTGACATTTTCACCAAGCCCTTGGATGAAAAGAAGCACATCTTCTTTATAAATCAACTAGGAATGATAGATGGAGATTCAATCTGCTAAGAATTAAGTATTTCTAATTTTTTTTGAATTTGTCGAACGAAGAACGACAAATTTGAATCATTTGTCGAACGGTGGCCTCTGAAACCTCTTAAAGGCAGAGTAAGTTAAGGCAATATCTTTTGTCGAACGACGGTCGACGAAAAAGATGCTCTCGTCGAACGCTTTCTGACAAAGAAATAAAGCCTTTTTTACTTCTAATTTTATTAGGTTTTGTCGAACAGTGGTTTACGAATGCACCCTCATTCTTAGACCCTTCTATATAAGCTTTATTTTATCTTATTCTAAGCTTTGCGCCTACAGAAATCGTCTTTCCCTCCAGTTCCCTTCTGCACTTGATCTTCAACTTTCTTTGCAGGAACAATGGCGACTCCTCAGGCCTCTCTGCACCTCATGAAGTTTGACGCAGGTTTCGACATTGACATGGACTCGTTTGCACAGTCAGACCAAATCTTCAAGGACATTCTTCAAACGCTGGATGAACAACATCTACCGAAGCTTCTAAGCACTAGGCAGAAGATAGTTGTTGCAGAGATAACGGAATGGGTTTATACTGCAAAACCAGTCGATGAAAGCTTGTCGGGAACAATCTCAGGTCATCATGTCTCTCTCCCACCATCCTTTCTGAAATATTTGGCTTTGAAAATGGTGAAGATGATTTAGACATAAGCTCAAATGAATTTGATGAAGCTTTAGTCAAAATGGGGCATCTGACTGGAAACCCTAGCCACCTTCTGAAAAAGAATCTGTCTCAGGACTACAAGTTCCTAGCAGATATTGTTGGAAAGGTCTTGCTGAGCAAGACTTCTGGGCATGACTATATCAGTAGGCACCAATTTGTGTTAATGGTGGCCTTAATGGAGAAGAAGAAAGTCAACTGGGGATCAATTCTTTTTGAATTGATTAAGAAGAAAAACTCTAAAGACAATGTATGCTTTGGAAGAATCTTAGGGATTTTTCTGCAGGAAAGGCATCCAGAGCTTCTGGTGTCACCAAAAGTAACAATAAATGCCAGCAAGAAGCTGACCTCAGCTCTCTTTGCTAAATGGGATAGAGTAATTCCCTTAAAGAATACAGGAGCTGAGGCATCAAGAAAAAGGAAAGCTTCTGAGGACACAAGGACTGATCAAGTCACTCCCTCTACCCTTCTAGAAGATCCTTCCTCAGTTCCTCCTTCCTCTCATATTCTATCTCCACCTGCTCAACCCTCTCCTACACATTCTCATTCTTCATCCCCTCCTTAAACTGAAATAACACTCATCAATGATATCCCTGCCCATATCAGTGATGCTACACCTCCTCCTCTATCTTTAGAACCACTACCAACCACACCTCCCTCCCCAATACACAATGAATATCATTCACCTATTCATTCTCCTAGTCCAATCCATCTAGAAATTCCCACACATACCTCTATCATCAGCAATATCATTCCTCCAATATCATTTCCATCCACTTCACAACCATCCTCTAGTAATCCACCAGATTATTCATCCCTCAACCTCTCCTCTATTGCTGATCAAGTTTTTGATCTTATCCTTCCTAAAATAAGCCAGCTCCTGGATGCAAAACTTGCTCCAGTTCTTCAGGCTCTTTCTACTTTATCTGCTCAAATAACTTCTCTTTCATTCTCCATTGCTGTCCCTTCTTCAAGAGGCCTAGATTCAGGCTGCCCTGAAGCTAGGCAGGGGGAGATGTCCTATGAAGAAGTTCTAGGAACAGAAGAACCTCCAGAAGAAGATGCAGAAGTTACAATTTTTGATACAGATATAGTTGATTCAGCTACACAAGTTATAGAAGAAATAAATAATATATGCATTCATCCATCCTGTGATCTATATAGCTTATTATCAAAATTTGATGTCACATATACTTCAAGGGTATCACCAAAGGTATACATAGAGGACCTATCAAAGGCTTTGATATGCCTTCCTCAGAAGACCCATTCTGATTTCATACAAAATTACATCTCTTCCATTCCTTCATTCACTTGTCAAGACATTCAAATAAAGGATCACTCTGCAGAATATGAAGATGATTTTGTAGAATTTCTTGATGATACAACAGCCTCACAATTTACTTCTTCATCTCCAAATCCTGTATGGAATGAAGAACCAATGCCAAGCTTTGATGAAATTTGGAAAGAAGCAGACGCTGAGTTTGATAAAGCTGAAGAAGAAAGATTAAAGGCTCGTGAAGCAATCAAGAGAATTGATGACTTATACAATAAGCCAATCTCATCTTCTGACTCTGATGATAATGATGACAACAGTGATTCTGATGATACACTTTCAAAGAAAAGAAAGAAACGAACAGCTAAGTCAAAAGCTGCTCCCAAGCCCCCAAATCCAAATAATGACATTCCTCTGTACATTTTATATAATGTTCCTCTTGATGAGAAAACTCCTCACTGGATGAAGCTCTCCAGAAATGAGAACAATAGGAGGAAGAAACTCAAAAAGACTGGCTAAATCCCTGACAAACCAGTCAAGCACAATCATCCTCCTCCTCCTCCTCCTCCTCCAGCAGTTGGTGCAATAGGATTTTCAGGTGTTTCATCTCTCTCTCAGAAGCCAAGCTCTCAACACTCTAGGAGATCTGGTAGTTCTAGTAGTTCTCAAGCCTTTGGATCAGCCAGTGCTCCATTCTCTAAGAGATCAGCACCTATCCATCAAGAAAGTCAAATCTTTTCCTCTCCTAAAATATCTTCAGAATACAAACTTCACATATCTGATGGATATCTTCACAGAGATAGAGTACCTCAAAAGGTCACTCAAGACAAAAATGATTCAGAAGATACCTATTACTATTCAGATCCAGAAGAAGAGAAAATCTGTCAGATGGCAAGGCTGAAAGAAACAATTGCATATGCACAGATTAAAAAGGCTAAAGCAGAAGGCAAAGATTTCTCAGGTTTCTCAACCATGTCAGAATACATAAGAAAAGAACTTGAAAAATACAAATCTGTTAAAACATTCAATGTTGAGGAATATAGTGATATGCACCCAGAAGCATTTATCCCTCATGTAAAAGAGCAGAAAATCATTGGAGCTCAAGATTTATATATCAGCAAAAAGAAATCAGAAGACCCCAACAGGAAAATCATATTCAAGCCACCTTCTCAGGATAAAAAGTCATAAATAAATTGCTTGATTATGAATGTAAAGTTTCTAAACTCAGAGCATTTATTTTCTATCTTATCTATTTGTATCTATCAGATATATTTCATTTCATTGTTGCTCTGTTGTTTATACTTTCTTTTGTACTTATTTGATTATTTGTCAAATAGTATCCTAACCCAAATAGGGGGAGATTGTTGGAACAACCCTATTACTAATTTGGGATAGGATCACTATATGTTGATTAGGATTTGTTTTGACCCCAATGTATAGTCTTAGGGTCAAATTTTAGGCTGATTAGATTGGCAGAACTTGGAAAATTCAAGATCAACACATGGCAAGTTGTGTTCGACAAATGACCAGATTCGTTCGACAAATTGCTTCCAGCAGTCTGAAGAAATTCACAGTTCCAGTGGTCGACGAATTCTATGCCAGCGCTCGACAAATGACTAGCAGTGGTCGACGAATTCTATGCCAGCGCTCGACAAATGACTAGCAGTGGTCGACGAATTCTATGCCAACGCTCGACAAATAGTGGTCGACGAATTCTAGCCAGCGCTCGACAAATTGACTTCTGTCGTTCAAATTTCTATTCTAAGTGGATGTCAGTTCTCTGAACTCAAATCAGCAACATAACGGATATATTTATTTCTCCTTGGACGTATTCAGACAGCCAAGTAAGGATATCTTTCTCATTTATTATATCCTTATATTCCCTCTATTCCAAGAAGAAGTATAGTCGTTGACATTTAATGCCAAAGGCATCTTTCTCGACAAAAGGAATTAAAAGGACCTGCCAAAATTGTTTTGGGTGGCTGCCTGGTTCCAAGAAGGATTTAAGTCAGAAAAAGACATTCCTTAAAGAGACAAAAAGATTTGAATTTGAAAAGATATATACATACAGTTATTAGAAGAAAAAGAAATAGAGAACAAAAAAAAGGAACTGAGATAGTCGTCTTCTGTGAAAAACAAAAAGAAAGACTTGACTATCACTTTCTTCACTCTGATCATATAACGAGGATAGAAGAAGTCTTTCAGAAGAAGAAGAAGAAGCAAATACACTATTCTTTCTCAGCTTTCTTCATCGAGATCATCTGCTACAAAGACCTCTATTTGAGAAAGCTCTGTCCAAAAATCTCTCATTAACTCTCATCAGACAGGGGGAGCTTTCTGCTTCAACATCTTTTGCCTTCTCTCAGATCATTGACAGAGAAGAACACTCTATACCTTTTATCTCATTCTGTACAGGGTTAATACTCCCTTCAAAAGTTTACCCAATGGTGGAAAGACACCTTATCAAAAAATCCTAGTGTGGTTTTTAAGCACCTTATCAAAAGCTTATTGGTGTGTGGACACCTTATCAAAAATCCCTTGGTGCCTGGGCACCTTATCAACACTCCTAGTTGATTCCTCCAAAAGTGGTAGAAGAGTAGACGTACCCAGATTTATTGGGGAACTACTATAGCTCCTTGTGTCTTCTGTGCTTGATTATTTCTTTGTGCTTGTGCTGTGTGTCCTTTTTATTAATTCTGTAGTTTTCAATAACTCACACTAAATACACATATACCTAAACAGTAGTTTAATTTCTGCTATAAAACGTATTAAAAATTTTAATACTCTATTCACCCCCCCTCTAGAGTAATTTAAGATCTGACCTCCACTTTCACAGATCATTAATCATAGTGAGGTCTGAATGTGTTGTGACCTAATCCTATTACTAGGAGTTGATGTGATAAGATTTTGAATCCTAACTTAACATTGTAACATCACATAGAAGAGTTGAAAGAAAGAATTATTCAATGTTTAACATTCCTAGTTCAATCTTGAAGGAATTAAACTTGGCTTCATCCAATGGCTTGGTAAAGATATCATCAACTTGATTGTAAGTGGGGACAAATTCAAGACAAATGTATTTACATTCAACATACTGTCTTATAAAATGATATCTTGTCTCTATGTGCTTAGTCCTGCTATGTGAGACAGGATTCATAGCAATAGAGATAGCACCGGATGAGTCACAATAAAGAAGAGACTCACTTACCTTGAGGTTGTAGTCCTCTAACTGATGTTGAATCCACAATAGTTGTGCACAACAACTTCCTGCAGCAATGTATTCAGACTCAACAGTGGATATTGCTACACTTGTCTGCTTTTTGCTGCTCCAAGATATCAACCTTCTTCCAAGGAATTGACAAGTGCCACTTGTGCTTTTCCTGTCTTCTTTGCAGCCTGTAAAATCTGCATCTGAAAATCCAGTTAGTTCAAAATCATTGTTCTTTGGGTACCAAAGGCCAAGATGTAGGCTGCCTTTAAGGTATCTCAAAATCCTCTTTGCAGCTGAGTAGTGAGATTCCTTAGGGCAAGCCTGGTACCTAACACATAACATGTAGAAAACATAATATCTGGTCTACTAGCAGTTAAATACAATATGGATCCAATGATGCACCTGTACATGGATTCATCAAAGGCCTTGCCCTTCCCATCCTTGTCCAGGGAAATGTTGGACCCCATGGGAGTTTTCATTGTGGAAGCTAATTCCATCCCAAACTTCTTGATAAGCTCCCTAGTGTACTTGGTTTGAGAGATGAATATACCCTCATCAGACTGTTTCACTTGGAGGCCTAAAAAGTACTTGAGCTCTCCCATGCTGCTCATCTCAAACTCCCCCTGTATGAGGTTGGCAAACCTTTTGCAGAGGTTGTCATCAGTAGATCCAAATATTATGTCATCAACATATATTTGGACTAGGAGAAACTTGCCCCTTGTTTCCCTAAGAAACAATGTACTATCTATCTTTCCCATCAAGAACTTGTTCTTGATGACAAAGCTAGACAATGTCTCATACCAAGTCCTGGGGGCTCGTATTAGACCATAAAGAGCTTTCCTAAGTAAATATACATGATTAGAGAGGGTTGGATGCACAAAACCTGATGGTTTTTCAACATATACCTCTTCCTTCAAGTC
The DNA here is from genome assembly GCA_033032865.1 of Dactylorhiza incarnata. Classification (NCBI taxonomy): domain Eukaryota; kingdom Viridiplantae; phylum Streptophyta; class Magnoliopsida; order Asparagales; family Orchidaceae; genus Dactylorhiza; species Dactylorhiza incarnata. Next base: position 6,760,992 of record JAWHQI010000009.1, on the reverse strand, counting down.
ACCATTGAAGAAGGATGATTTGACATCCATTTGATACACTTTGAACCCCATGTGGGCAGCATAGGCAAGGAATAGCCTAATTGCTTCTAACCTTACAACATGGGCAAAGGTTTGATCAAAGTCTATTCTTTCTTCTTGTCTATAGCCCTTGTCTACCAACCTTGTCTTGTTCATTAAGATTGTGTCATTTTCATCCAACTTGTTCCTGTAAATCCATTTGGTGCCAATAATATTGTGTCCTTGAGGTTTTGGCACCAACTTCCATACCTTACATCTTTTGAATTGTAGAAGTTCTTCTTGCATTGCTTGAATCCAAAAGGTGTCTTGGTTGGCTTCTTCAAACTTTTTGGGCTCCATTTGTGATAAGAAGCCCAAGAATAGGGCCTCATTATAAGCCCTGCTTCTGGTCAGTACACCTTGGTTCTGGTTGTTGGAACATGCTTTCCGCATCTCTTGGTTTGACAATAACAAATCCTATTGTATTTTATCATACTTGTTTTGTGTTTATAGTATGCAGGATTCTGTGCTTTCAAATCTCCATGGTGCTGTGTTTTGTTGTCACTGCGCCGCGTTAACATTACCGTTGGCGCTAGCACTAATGAACCGCTGAGACGAAACCGCTGAGATGAAACCGCTGAGAAGAAAACCGCTGAGAAAGAAACCGCTGAGAACAAGCTGGCGCGTTAGAACTACCGCGGGCACTAGTGCCCGTTCGACGAACTGGGTTCGATGAACTCAGTGCTCCGTTCGACAATCTGCATGCTCTACCGCGACGCTCGACAAAATGAATGCCATACCACGGAGCGGTAATACTAGGGTTGGCGCTAGTTCCGTTCGACGAATCAGATTGTGATCGACGAAAATAAGTTGGCGTTCGACGAACCAGATTGAGATCAACGAAAATAAGTTTCCGTTCGACGAACCAGATTGAGATCGACGAAAGCTAATGACAGCTCGACGAAGATGCACCCGACGAAATGACCTACCGGGGAGCGTTAGCACTGACGCTGGCATTAGCATATATGGAAACTATTGACATAAAAGAAAGTGGAGAAAAACGAATGTCGATGGGTCGCTATGTTTGGCAAGTACTATCGCGGCGCGTTAGGTCTAATGCCCGGCGGTAGCTTTTGGAAACATCCAGTCTGCAGTTGATTGAGGGGCAAATATGGAAATAGATATTGGCTGAAGGAAGGAAATCGCACTTTCGCAGGGCGATAGTGTTACCGCGGCGCGCTAGGCTGTCACAACCGTTTGCGCTCAGAAGTTGCCTTAACTACCACGATCCATGTGCGCGTCGTGTCACTATCGCGGGGCGGTAGTACTTGCGCAGGCGGTAGCTGTCGAATCTATTTAAAGAGCAGTGCTTCCTCCATTAGGCTTTGCTGTTACAGAAGTTATTGGAGCCTTACTTTCAGAGCACTCGAGTGAACCTTCAGAAGCAGCCAAAAAGAACTCCATCAACGTTTTGTGAATGCAAAAGAACTTGAAGACCGATACGATCGCATCTTCATTTACATCAAGTTCTTCTTGTTGAGGGAGTCTTAGTTCTTGTCTTGTTTTACTTTTCAAATTGTAATCTTTATAACTTTTGTTTGGTAGAGAAATTCGCCGCACGTCGACTAGGGCCTTGCGGGGACTAGTGGAAAATTCGCCTCGTGTTGGCGACTAGGTCTAGGTTGTAGATCTAGGGAGTGCTTGAGGTCTTTCCGGTGAGGGAAGGGCTAGAGCGGCTTGAGGCCTTGTCTAGGGACAGATAGGCTAAAGCCAACCGGTCCTTGGGAGAAGGGTCGGTATAGAAAACCAAAAGAGTTTTCATTGGTCGTCTCTTTCCAAGCGTTATTGGGAAAAGTTTTGTAATCGTATTTACTTCCAATTAATGATTAATAAAAATATGTTTATTGTTTCATCTCTAAGTCATACTCTGTGATTTTCATTGTTCAAACGTAAAAGTATTCTATCTGTTGCCTAACACCAAGCGTTAACACTACCGCTGGCGGTAGTGTCTGAGAATTATTTTCTTTAATATCTATAAAAAGTTTAAAACCCTTATTCACCCCCCCCCCCCCCCTCTAAGGGCGCCTACAGATCGAACAAGTGGTATCAGTGGTAGGTTATTCCAATTCGGTCTAACAACCGGGAATAATGACGCTCTGTGATCTCAATTTCCATGAGGGGCAGGGAATAATTAGACCTTCGTTGTTTACTGGAACTGATTATAATTACTAGAGAACGCGTATGCGTTGTTTTCTGATAAACTTAGATCTAGATGTATGGGCATGTTTTGAAACTCCATACACTTCTCCTACATACATTGTTGGAGAAGTAACCATGGAAAAACCTAGGGATAAATGGGACGATAGAGATAAGACTAGGTGTAAGAATAATGCGAAAGCGATGAATGCTCTGTTCTGTGCTCTTGATAGGACTGATTTTAATAGAGTAAGTGCATGTGAAACAACTTATGATATTTGGAACTGATTAGAAATAACGCATGAAGGTACCTCGCAGGTCAAAGATTCAAAACTATTCCAACTGGAATCTAAATTTGAGAGGTTCAGGATGGATCCAAATGAGGACGTCGACGCCATGTACACTCGATTCACCAAGATCGTTAATGCCTCAAAAATTCTTGGAAAAACATTTTCAAACGGCGACTTGGTGAGAAAGCTTCTTCGATCACTCCCACCAAAGTTCAATCCAAAGGTGACGGCGATTTCCGAATCGCATGATCTTAGGCGGCTTCAAATTGAGAGCCTCATTGGGAACCTTAAAACCCATGAGGTAGAACTCAAGATTCAAGAAGAGGAGTACAACAAGGAACCAAAGAAGAAAGCCTTGGCACTGAAGTCAAGAAAAGAAGATGATGACGAGGAAAGTCTCTTCGTGAAGAACTTCACTAAGTTCATGAAGAACCGGAAAGGAGGAACACCTTCCGGAAATTTTTCCGAAAGGTCTCCTCATCCAAAAGAGAGAAGAAGGAGAAGTCTAGCGACGAATACGAAGAGCGGTCACCTCCCGAGTGCTTCCATTGTAGGAAGACCGGGCATATTAGACGTCAATGCCCAAAATTCCTGAAGGAGCAAAAAGAAAAACGGGTTAAAGGAAAGGAGAAGAAGAAGGTCTTAAAGGCTGCAACATGGGATGACTCTTCCTCCAGGTGCTCAAGTATTTCAAGCTCAAGCGATGATGATGAGGCAAACTTGTGCCTTATGGGGAAAAGCAATGAATCAACCGATGACGAGTGTAGTGTCCAATGCGACACTGAGGTAATTCCCTCTAACTTTGATGATCTTTATTCTGAATACTTAAGAACTTGCAAATCTTTTGGCAGAAATTTAAAAGATCTTGATCTACTTAAAACTGAAAATAAAATTCTTTTGAAACAAAATAAAAATTAAGTAAGGAAGTTTTTGCCTTGGGAAAGGAGATGGCGTCTTGCCAAAAGAATGATGATCTCTTGGCAAGGACTAGCAAACTTGAAACTGATCTTTCTAATGCTCTCTCCAATATCGAATCACTCTCGAAACAAAAGAGAGACTTAGAAAGAAATTTGAAACTCTCCCTATCTAATGTTGAAAATGAAAAGAAAAATTTTGCAGATAGATGCGAAAATCTAGTTAGTGAAAATTTTGCATTAAAAGCTAAAATCCATGACCTTAACTTAGCCATAGAAAAATTCGGTGTTGGCCAGAAAAGTCTTGATATGATTTTGGCCAACCAAAGACATGGTAGTGCAAAAACTGGTCTAGGTTTTGTCTCTGCTAACTACCCCCCGGCGGTAACTTCTAACGCTGGCGGTAGTAACAAAACTCATAATTCTTCGAATAACCACAAATCTGAAATTTATTCTGCTGATTCCCCATCCTCCAGCAAGAGTCCACAACAAAAACTGAAAAAGGTCTCAACCCCTTTTGTGTTATGTGCCAAGTGCCATCATTTCGGGCATACTTTGGACTCTTGCAGGATGAAGGGTCGATGTACGGTCAAGCAAATCTGGGTGCCTAAGGTTTCCACCTATTCTATGGGAGGAACCACTTGGGTATCCGGATCTTTACTCTTATCTTCTTGTTAGGTATGTTGGCAGGCTAAGGAAAGGAAGACATGTGGTACTTGGACTCAGGGTGCTCCAAACACATGGCGGGCGATAAAGCACAATTCCTTAGCCACACCAAGAAGAAAGGAGGAATGGTGACATTTGGGGACAATGGAAAAGGAAGGATATTAGGCACCGGTACTGTTGGTAACAATTCTTTCTCTCTCACTAATGTTTTATATGTAGAAGGTTTGAAACATAACTTTATTTCTATTAGTCAACTCTGCGATAAAGGTCTAAATGTTTTATTTGAGTCTTCTACAAATTTATGCAAAATTATAGACCCAAAAACCAATAGTATTGTACTCACTGCACCACAAATTCACAATGTGTATCTAATTGCCTTTCATGATCTATCTCGTGCATCACTCAAATGTATTATATCAAAAAATGAAGAACTTGAATTATGGCATAGGCGTCTCGGCCACTCAAGCACTAAGTTAATCGTAAAACTGTCAAAGAATAAACTTATTAAAGGTTTGCCTATGCTAAATGGAAATCTGTCTTCTTTATGCTCGCCATGCCAAAAAGGAAAATTCTCAAAAACATCGTTTAAGAGTACAAAAAAAAATATCCACCTCAAGACCCTTATAATTAATTCATATGGATCTTTTTGGACCCATTAGCTCATGTAGTCTTGGTGGTAAAAAGTACACTTTTGTTTTAATTGATGATTTTTCTAGATTTACTTGGACCTTATTTCTTACCTCAAAATCCGATGCGTTTTCTGAATTTTCAAAGCTTTGCAATCGTATTCAAAATGAATTAGATTTAAAAATCAAGTGTATACGATCGGATCATGGAGGGGAATTTGAAAATGATAGTTTCACTACTTTCTGTAATAATCTTGGTATTAAGCACGAATTTTCCGCTCCACGCACCCACCAACAAAACGGTGTGGTGGAGAGGAAAAATAGAACTCTTGAAGAACTTGCACGCACTATGTTATCCGAGTATGGATTGCCTAGATATTTTTGGGCCGAAGCCGTAAATACAGCATGTTATGTTATAAATCATGTTATGATTCGCCCTGTTTTGAAATTAACTCCTTATGAATTGTACTTTCAAAGGAAGCCTAATGTGTCTTATTTTCATGTCTTTGGGTGTAAATGTTTTATTCTAAACACCAAGGATGCATTAGCTAAATTTGATGAAAAGTGTGATGAAGGTATCTTTCTTGGTTATTCTTCCACTAGCAAAGCATATAGAGTGTATAATAAAAAATCTAAAAAGGTGGAAGAGTCTATTCTTGTGAAGTTTGATGAACTTGTGCCTTGTGTAGACTCTACTTGTGCAGGAAATGAAGATGAACCTCTTTCACCATTGGAGCATGATGATGATGATTCACTTGGAGAAGAAAAAGGAGTAGAGATTGTGCAAGAGGAGTTCGTGCCTCCAAGTGTGCTTCGATTTACAAGGGATCATCCAAGGGAGCTTATCATTGGAGAACCATCAAGAGGGGTAACTACACGTTCTTCTTTTACTGAATCTTTTTCAAATTTATGTTTTGTTTCAGAAATAGAACCGAAAAATGTGTCCACCGCTTTGAATGATGAGTTTTGGTTTATTGCTATGAATGACGAATTAAATCAATTTGAACGCAATAAAGTTTGGAAACTAGTTGAAAGACCATCTAATCACCCCGTTATCGGTGTCAAATGGATATTTAAAAATAAATTAGATGGAGAGTCTAGAATAACTAGGAACAAAGCTAGATTAGTGGCACAAGGTTATTCTCAAATCGAAGGGATAGATTTCGATGAAACATTTGCACCCGTTGCTCGCCTTGAATCGATTAGAATTTTTCTAGCTTTTCCGAGTTATAAGAAGTTTAAATTATTTCAAATGGATGTCAAAAGTGTCTTCTTAAATGGGATAATAAAAGAAGAAGTCTATGTAGAACAACCCCCCAGATTTATTGATGAAAAATTTCCAAATCATTTATATAGATTAGAAAAAGCACTTTATGGTCTAAAACAAGCGCCCCAATCTTGGTATGAACGCTTAACACTTTTTTTATTAAAGCACGGTTATAAAATGGGTAGTGCCGATAACACGCTCTTCATTAAGCACTGTGATAATGATTTGATTATTTTACAAATATACGTTGACGATATTATTTTTGGAGCCACTAATGAAGAGTTGTGTAAGGAAGTTATTTTAGTGATGCAAAATGAATTTGAAATGAGTCTAGTGGGTGAACTAACATACTTTTTAGGTTTTCAAATAACCCAACGAAATGATGGAATTTTTATATGTCAATCCAAATATGTCCATGATATGCTACAACGTTTTGTCTTTGAAAATTTAAAACAAGCTAGTACTCCAATGAGCGCATCACTAAAATTAGGAAAAGATGAAGCCGGAATTTCAATTGACCAAACTTTATATAGAGGAATGATTGGATCCCTGTTATACCTAAGTGCATCTAGACCCGATATCATGTTTACCGTATGCTTATGCGCTAGATTTCAAGCAAATCCAAAAGAATCTCATTTAAAAGCGGTGAAACGAATTTTTCGATATCTAATAGGCACATCAAAATTAGGACTTTGGTATCCAAATAATGATTCTTTTCTCTTGCATGGATATTCTGATTCTGATTATGCGGGTTGTTCACTAGATAGGAAAAGAACTAGTGGTACATATCACTTCTTAGGTCCTTCTCTAGTTGCATGGTCAAGTAGAAAACAAAATTATGTTGCACTCTCCACCACCGAGGCAGAATACATTGCACTAGGAAGTTGTTGCGCCCAAGCAAAATGGATGACACAAACCTTAGAAGACTTTGGTGTTCATTTAACTAATATTGAACTTAAGTGTGACAACAAGAGTGTTATTGACTTAACAAACAACCCGGTTCATCACTCACGATCTAAACATATTGACGTAAGACACCACTTCATTAGGGATCACATCAAAAAGGAACATGTTCATGTAAACTTCATAGGAACTGAATCGCAACTTGCAGACATCTTTACCAAGCATCTACCTGATTCACGATTTCATCTACTTAGACTAGAATTATGGGTTTTGGACATTCTAGCTTGAACTTGCAAAATCCACATTATTTATAAATACATATGTCTGATTTCTTTGCTGAACTACATTGTCACAAATGTGCACAAATATATTCAAAAGAAAAATTCTGAAAAATTTCACGTTTTCCAAAAATTTGTCGCTCTGTCACTACCGCCCGGCGATAGCTGGGTACTGCTGGCGGTAGTGGATACTTCTGTATTTCCAGTCTCTTTTTCATTCGTATCCTTCCGTTTTTGCTATTTTCTTTTAAAATTCCAAAAACAACAATAAAAAAATAGTAGAACAAATCAAAATCCAACCAAAAATATGTTTTTTTTATATATCAAAACAAACTACAAAATTGAAAAACCAATTAAAACATCAAAAACATGCTTTCTATTTGTTTTCTTTTTGTTTTTGAAAACTTAAAACTTATAAAAATTGATGTAGATTTTCAATGTTTCAAGGATGATATAGTTTATCTTGCCAAGCTTAGTATACAATGTTTCATTCTCTAGTTCAAGTATCTTAATAACATTGTTTTTGTATCATGCCTTGACCATTATCTTATGTGTGCTTTGAAATTGATGATAGAAATCATGTGTAGTATTGCATAGCGTGCCTCTATGTATGAGTAAATGGCTTATATTTGCTAATGATTTTGTTTCACTCACACTTTTTGACAAACTACATATGCATTTAATCTTCTCTTACATGATTGTGTGGTGTAACAACGTCATATTATTGTTAGGCATGCTTAGTTTTACCTTCACCACATGTTAAAATCTTTTTCATGCACCTATCTTTGAAAAATGTGTCTTTTCAAAAATCTTTTTGTTTGCACATACAAGTGAATTCGGAGACCTTTGTCGTTAAGCAAAAAAATTCAAATGAATAATTGACAAAGATAACTCCACCAAGCACTACTCACCCTCCTGATAAGTCTTAATGAGCATTGTGAGGTTGGGCACCTTGGAGAGAATTGTAAAGTGTCTTGTCGCAATCATTTTTTTACATACTTCTTTTTGTACACCGAATCACAAATAATACTTGTGATTCCCCAAGCACTACTTTGCACCCCGATAAGTCTTAATAAGCATTGTGTGTGCAGAGCACCTTGGTAGTTGTACTATTTTACTATGTGCATTGAATAATTTATATAGCTTTATGGGAAAAGGCAACTCTAAAAATGTTTGTTCAATGATATTGTGTTTATTCTATTATACATGTCATGTGTTTTGATTAACTCTTCTATATACTTTTTTCAAAAACACTATTTTGTACACATCATTATCACTTGTAAGCCTTCTACTCATGAGAATTGGAGTCTATTGCATCTCTACATGTATTCTCTAAATTCTTAAGTAAATGCACTAGATAGTCTTGCATGATCACTACAATGTAGAAGTGTACTTGGTTTCTAAATTTAGAACATTGTATTCTTCTATCTTGTCTTGATATCTTATATCATGCTTATATTTTTTTCCGCTACGCCATGAGAACTTTGTATTGCATATCTTTCAAAACTAGTATATGGCTATGTTACAACTGCAATTATTTTGTGTACTTAAAATGCTACAACATCTATTTTGTTATGTCTAAAATTCATAATCATTTACTATGCTTCACAATTCCTATATAGAGATGTTCACTTAACAAAAACATTAATTCGTCCTACTTTCCACATCTCTACTACTTGTACGCTCGATCATGAATACGTTTTTCCTAACAAGTGGTTTCTTTATGACTATTTCTTCACATTCTCTTTTCACTCCTATCTATTGTATTTTTCCTTAGTGTTTAAACACTTTATCATGCTCATTCCCATATTTATTGCACACTTTTTGTTGGCCTTCCTCTCCACCCTCTTTTGATAATACCAAAAGGGGGAGAATAAATTTGAAAGAAATTAACATGTTTGGGGAGTCAAGTTCATAGGAAGTTTTATTGTAGGGGGAGCATTCACTTAGGGGGAGAATTCATTTAGGGGGAGCATATGCACATATCTTAAATTTCATGATTATCTCTATTATAAACACAAATTCCTATCAATTGTATTATTTCTTTCTAAGGGGATTTGTTATTATCAAAAGGGGGAGTTTGTTGGAACATGCTTTCCGCATCTCTTGGTTTGACAATAACAAATCCTATTATATTTGATCATACTTGTTTTGTGTTTATAGTATGCAGGATTCTGTGCTTTCAAATCTCCATGGTGCTGTGTTTTGTTGCTACCGCGCCGGGTTAACATTACCGCTGGCGCTAGCACTAACGAATCGCTGAGACGAAACCGCTGAGAAGAAAACTGCTGAGAAGGAACCGCTGAGAACGAGCTGGCGCGTTAGAACTAACGCTGGCGCTAGTGTCCGTTCGACAAATTGGGTTCGACGAACTCGGTGCTCCGTTCGACGATCTGCATGCTCTACCGCGGCGCTCGACAAAATGAATGCCAAACCGCGGAGTGGTAATACTACCATTGGCGCTAGTTCCATTCGACGAATCAGATTGTGATTGACGAAAATAAGTTGTCGTTCGACGAACCAGATTGAGATCGATGAAAATAAGTTTCGGTTTGACGAACCAGATTGAGATCGACGAAAGCTGAGGACAGCTCGACGAAGATGCGCCCGACGAAATGACCTACCGCGGAGCATTAGCACTGACGCCGGCGTTAGCATATATGGAAACAATTGACAAAAGGAAAGTGGAGAAAAAGGAATGTCGACGGGTCGCTATGTTTGGCAAGTACTATCGCAGCGCGTTAGGTCTAACGCCCGGCGGTAGCTTTTGGAAACATCCCGTCTGCAGTTGATTGAGGGGAAAATATGGAAAGAGATATTGGATGAAGGAATGAAATCGCACTATCGCAGGGCGATAGTGTTACCGCGGCGCGCTAGGCTGCCACAACCGTTTGCGCTCAGAAGTTGCCTTAACTGCCATGATCCGTGTGCGCGTCGTGTCACTATCTCGGGGCGGTAGTACTTGCGCAGGCGGTAGCTGTCGAGTCTATTTAAAGAGCAGTGCTTCCTCCATTAGGCTTTGCTGTTACAGAAGTTATTGGAGCCTTACTTTCAGAGCACTCGAGTGAACTTTCAGAAGCAGCCAAAAAGAACTCCATCAACGTTTCGTGAATGCAAAAGAACTTGAAGACAGATACGATCACATCTTCATCTACATCAAGTTCTTCTTGTTGAGGGATTCTTAGTTCTTGTCTTGTTTTACTTTTCAAATTTTAATCTTTATAACTTTTGTTTGGTAGAGAAATTCGCCACATGGCGACTAGGGCCTTGCGGGGACTAGGGGAAATTCGCCTCGTATTGGCGACTAGGTCTAGGCTGTAGATCTAGGGAGTGCTTGAGGCCTTTCTGGTGAGGGAAGGGCTAGAGCGTCTTGAGGCCTTGTCTATGGAGAGATAGGCTAAAGCCAACCGGTCCTTGGGAGAAGGGTCGGTATAGAAAACCAAAAGAGTTTTCATTGGTCGCCTCTTTCCAAGCGTTATTGGGAAAAGTTTTGTAATCGTATTTACTTCCAGTTAATGATTAATGAAAATATGTTTATTGTTTCATCTCTGAGTCGTACTCTGTGATTTTCATTGTTCAAACGTAAAAGTATTCTCACTGTTGTCTAACGCCAAGCGTTAACACTACCGCTGGCGGTAGTGTCTGAGAATTATTTTCTTTAATATCTATAAAAAGTATAAAACCCTTATTCATCCCCCCCCCCCCCCTCTAAGGGCGCCTACATATCCAACACCGGTCTCCAATAATTTGTTCTCTTGGATGATCTCTTAGGTGTCTTACAGCTGCAGGCAATCTGTCCTCAGCTTGCTATAATACTTCTGCTGGTTCAGCAGTGTCTTCAGCACCTTGGACCTCTTCCTCTTCAGGAATTGATGCATCTGTATAAGCCTTGCTACTGATGGGTATGTCTTGCACATACATCTTTTCCATGTCCTTCTCATTACCTGTCAAAAGAGAAGAGCTAGACCAGCCCTTATAGATTAGGATGGTCGCATCAAATACTACATGCATAGACTCTTCTACAACATGAGTTTTTTATTATACACTCTATAAACTCTACTATGTGAGCTATAGCCAACAAAACCCCCTGTTGGATCGGTCGGCGTCCTTAGAGGGGGGGGGGGGTGAATAAGGGTTTTCAAAAACTTTAGGTTTTATAAAAAAAAACTTTGGAATATTGCAATATAGAAACAAGAAGACAGGTAAAACAAAAAGAGAGACAAGCTTTATTGATATTAAATAAGGTTTACAAAACTTGATCTCGATGACGCTAGAGATCGGAGGCGAATAATAAAAGCTCTTTTCGTTTTCTATCCCGACTCGCTTCCCCACGAACCGGTGGCCCAAGCCTTCTCCTTCCCGGATTCGGCCTCAAGCCGCTCTAGCCAATCCTTCCCCGGATGTGGCCTCGAGCACCCCCTAGACCTAGCCTAGATCTAGTCGCCAACACGAGGCGATTTTCAGCCCTAAGTCCTACCCCAGACCTAGTCGCCAACACGAGGTGATTTCTCTACCGTTTACAAAGAAAGATAAACAGAATAATAAAAACATCCCTTAAGATGAACTTCTGAATATGGAGGCGAAGATCCGCTGTAGAATCAGCGTGTGTCGAAGCGGACTTCGTTTGGCTTCGGCGTGATGGAATCCTCCTTCAGAAGTTGGCAGATCTTCGCCGGGACCTCAAATTTCGGCCAAGATAGGCCTCTGGAATTCTAGTACTATCTCTCTGAGGTGTATGCAATTGGTGTACGAAAACAAGAGGAGAGGGGGTCCTTTTATAGCCCAAGCGCTACCGCCGGCGCTAGCGCTACCGCGGGCGCTAGCCCGGATTAAGAAACAATTTGCGCGGCAGAATCTCCCATCCGCGGCAACATATTGCTCCATGCCTCTTGTGCTCCATGCTACCGCCAGCGCTAGTAGCTTCCGTCGGCGCTATCCCTGATTAAGAAACTTCTTGCACGGCAGGATCTCCAATCCGCGGCAACGAGGCTTTCATTCCTTCTGTGTTCACCGATACCGCCGGCGTTATCCGCTACCGCCAGGCGTTAGCGCCTTCCATAACAGCTCCCGGAAACGCGCTCATCAACGCTAGCGCCCGGCGCTAGTTGCTACCGCCGGCGCTAGTGAGCCTCTTCGAATTTTGGCCTCAATTTTGGGGGCAGTCATCATGTGTACTCCTTGAGTCATGTGGATCTAGTAAACCTGCACACTTGAACACACAAGATCAAATACACATAGGATTTGTTATTCTCAAACCTAGGAGATGCGGAAGACCATGTTCCAACAAACTCCCCCTTTTGATAATAACAAATCCATTAATGATAAATCAAAGCATTAATAAATAAGCATGATGAAACTCTACTTGTGTGTGTGTGAGAGTGATGACTTAGGATAATTATTGATTTTAGCATTTAGAATTGCTCCCCCTAAATACATGCTCCCCCTAAGTGAATGCTCCTCTAATATATATGCTATCAACTTAATCAATCATGTTGGGTTTGCATTTTGATAGCGGATTATATATTTATCATGTTAGTTCTCCCCCTTTTGCATTTTATCATGTTAGTTCTCCCCCTTTGTTATTAGCAAAAGTGGGTAGGGAAACAAAGCACTAAAAAATGTGTAAATAAAAGAGAAGGCATGATCGAGCTTTTTAAGTAAATGATAAGGAGTTTTAGACTTGTCTTTCATTGAAAATGATCAGAGTTATGATTTATTTTATCCCTTTTGTTTGTAGTTCTCCCCTTTTTATATATCAGAGTTTAAGCAAAAAATAATGATTTCCCCTTTAAATAAGAGTTTTAAGTTCAAAAAGAGATGTTTTATAAGCAATATTTCACTTGTTGGAGGAGTGTTTAGAATAGAAATAGATCAGAGTTATAAGCAAAAAAAATTCAACCAATATAAAGTTTACCAAGCAAGTCTACCACTTGTTGCAAGAAAGGAATTTGAAGATTCAAGTGATGATGCTTACAAGATGAAAGATTTTAAATAAGTATTAAAGTGCAAGGTAAAACAATTATATGGTTATGATGCGGAAGACATATAGAAGTACAAAAAACATCTTATGGTTATCAATGATGGTTCATAAAAAGATATATAAGTTCAATTTCAAAAAGAAGATGTTTTTGTAAATCGTTTTGCATTTAAAATTATTGTTTTGACAATACAGTAACCAAGCATGAAATAATCTTATCAAAAAGAGATTACTACAATGTTATTTTAATTCACAATTTCAAAACATACCAAACATTGTAGAAAGCATGCTAGGTTATCTAGTGCATTTCATAAATAAAGAGTAGTATAGAATTAGCATTAGGATCCAATACTCATGAGAAGAAGTGTTATGGAAGATAATGATGTGCATAAAAGTGTATTTTGAATAGAGTAAACAAATGTTTTAATCAAAAATACAAGTAATATGTAAAGTAAAGAGCACAATAAAACACAAATAATTTTACTTCCACTCACTTCAATGCACAAAGAAAAATGTACAACTACCAAGGTGCTCTGCACACACAATGCTCATCAAGACTTATCAGGGTGCAAAGTAGTGCTTGGGGGATCACATATTTTTATTCTTCAAGATTGATTTTTGTTGTGATCCGGTGTACTTAAGAATAAGTGGTTTTATTTTGAAAGAAAGTTATGGTTTGCACAAGATACTTTATTATTCTTTCCAAGGTGCTCAACCTCACAACGCTTATTAAGACTTATCAGGAGGTTCAAGTAGTGCTTGATGGAGTTATCTTTGTCACTTTATTTTATGATTTTGTTTTGTACAAAGTTCTCCGAATACAGTTGTTTTGCAAACCAATATAATTTATGAAAAAGATAACCACTTTTCTTAACTTTTAAAAGTGCAAATAAAGGTTGTGTAGGTAAGATACTTGTGCAATTTTAATTCATTGTACTATTACAAAACATACACAACCATTCTTAGATTAAACACATAAGTAGACAATGCCAAAATAAGTGAGTGAATTGCGATCATTATCAAATATAAAACAGTACTCATACTTAGAGGCATGCTACGCATAGTTCTACACAACTTTTTCAATATAATTTATGCACATATTAATAGATGTATCAAAGCATGAACAAAGACAATGTCCAAAGTAGTTTGAAGAGAAAAAATTGTAACATTGTAGAATTTCTAATTAGTAGATTAAATCATGCTTGATTTTACAAGAAAAAATAATAGAATTTTTTTTTATAGTTTTAAAGTTTTATATTTTTGTATTTGATTTTAGCAAATAAAAGCAGATTTTTGTAATTTTTGCTTTTGTAATTTTTTTTTTTTGTAAAAAGATGAACTTTAAACAAAGGAAACAACAAAAGCAAATAAAGGAAAAACATATTTTTTGTAATTTGGTTTTCTATTTTTGTATTTGATTTTTAAAAGGAAAGAAAAACAGATATGCAAAAACTAAATAGTTCATATAGATCAAAATATTTTTAGGAATTTTTAGAAATTTTAAAAACACAGAAATTCGAAACTCGACGCTAGCGCTGGCGCTAGCGCTAGCGCGGGAAACAGTAAGTGATATTTTAGGGTTTTGAAAATTTTGATACTTGAACTTGATTAGGTGTCCCATTAGTAGTTTCATGCTGAATTTACAGAATTTTTGGAAATGTTTTTGATGGTTAAAAATGAAGAAAATTGCATTAGTAAGCATGTTTTAACTTGAAAGATCTAGGACACCTAATATAAGTCAAAATATACGAAATCTTGCCTCACCAACTAGTACATATTGTAGAGAATAAATAGAGGTATTTAATGGAATTTTGATTTATTTAAAAATCAGAGGGGCCCGATACCGCCGGCGCTAGAGCTAGCGCTGGCGCCATCGAGGCTTTTGTTAAATCCCCCTAATCCTTTCAGATTCGCCGTTTGCTGCCATTTGCTCCCGAAAAACCTCGAAGAACACTCTGTTCTACGCCCAGATCTGAGGTATTTCTTCACTATTGCTTATGATTTTTGTTTTAAAGCTTCATTGTGATGTTAGAGATGAAGAAATATGAAATTTTAGGTAGATTTAGAAATTAGATCTACACGGTTAGGTTTTCTCCAAGATTTGTGGTTTTGATGAGGTTTTTGTTTTTGAATATGTGAAATTTTTTATTTTAATGTTAGGATATGAATGTATTTTAATTTTGAAGGAGATTCTTAAATTAATTTTTTCATGAAAGCGTTTCTCAGATTTCTTGGATCTAGTAGTTGTTGTTTAGAAATTATTGAAAATATGAAAATAACTAGTGGATTTTGATTTGGATTTTGATTTTGATTTGGATCTAGTAATTGTTTTTTATTTTGATTAACCTGATTTTTGATGTTAAATTCTTAGATCTACCTTGATTTTGATTTTTAGAGTATGTGTGAAAACATTTTTTTACTAGATGAAAATTTTGTCATTCTTGTTTTTTAATAAGTTTCTATAATGTGGCAGATGGCCCCTAAAGGAAAGAAGAGTACAGAGTTAGCAGTAGAGGCAGCAGTGGTGGGCGTTCCATACATCGTGGAGTTTGACTTGCCACGACACTCTCACATTATGCAGTTATTTGCTGCCTCCGAGGTGCTAAATTTATTTATTTCTGACCGATTTTCTTCCGAGTTAGTGCGAGAGTTCTATACGCATTTGGAAGACCCATCACAGACCAGCTGGATGGAGGAGTGCGGTCACAGGTACAAGGGCAGGAGGTGACTATTACTCATGAGCACCTGAGGCGCGTGTTTGGATTATCCCAGCATTCACATCGGTTGGAGATTGTGGAGAGTTTCAGGGTGGGCAGAGATTGGACTCAGGTGAACATGGTGCTACATAATAAGGAATGCAGAAGTCTAATCTCGTCGGTGTCGACACTCACCGTGGATGCCCTAGTTGTTCAGGATGTATTACGCCACACAATTATGCTGAAGTTGGGTGACACAGCAAAGGTCACAGCCCAGCTCAGTTATGTCACTTATTTTATTTTGGAGGAGGAGAAGTTCGACGTGGCGGACTTACTACTTTCCCTGATTCGCTACTCCTACAAGTTGAGGCAACCCACCCGACAGAGATACAACAACTTGCCCCTGGGCGTCATCATCCAGCGGGTGATTCAGATGTTGTATCCTTCTATTGAGCTGGGTTTCTACTTGATAGATTGCTACCCTCCTATTTATAGTACTTCACATTTACGAGCATCAATCAACCCGGATGAGCCATCGACATCAGCTCAACCTCCACTCCAGCGAGGTGCGTCATCTCGAGGGGCTCGAGATGCTCCATATGGGTCCTTTTGAGAGGAGATGGGCAATCGAATGACACGGATGGAGAAGGATGTCTCAGGGATCAAGAAAATGATGAAGTTCATGATGAAGGCTTTAAATTAGAAGCCATCTACTCCAGAGAGGAGGGAGTGGGAGAGCCCAGTTACGGATCTGCCCCGCCACTCGATCCGAAGGACTCGTAGAAGACGCTCTCCAACTCCAAGTGTGGAGGATATAGATGAGGAGGAGTAGATGTGAGAGGAACAGTTTTTTTTTGTTATGTAATAATTCAGGAATTTGAACCTTATGTCTTGGATGTTATTGTTTTTTGAATTATGTTTGATTTTGTTATCTTTTGGATGTTTGACTAGAATGTTTTATTTATAGTTTGATATTTATGAAGGAAAAAAATTTATGTGGTATACCTTTTTGAAATCCTATGATTAACTATTTTACTACCACATAGAAGATTCTGAATTCACTTGTTGATAAATATATGTATAATGAATATATGAATAATAAGTAGGTCATCTTAAAAAGGATTTTGAATTTTGATTAATTTTATAGGCTCATTAAATTTTTGATCATGCTTCCTATATAAGATGACCATAGTATGATAATAAAGAAATAAGAAAACAAAGAAAATTGAAAGACATTAAAGCATATCATGAAGTAGAAAAATTGTCTATTTTCCTCTTGAAAAGATTCTACTTCATGCATTTGGTGGTACCTAATGAAAGAGAGTTTTAGGTATCCAAATAGGACCGGGTTTGATGGTTTCTTTGGGTACCCAAATACAATGTATTTGCTTTTGGGGAGATTGAAATGAATGGGCCCTTTTTGTGGTGTTTGTGTTTCATCTTTGGTTTTGGGCCTCCATTCAAACTGTGGTTTAATATTATTATTATGAGTCAAATTTCTATTGTGATAATCTTTATAATTGCAGTGATTATATAAAGCATTTTTTATAAGAAATTTTTGAAATTTTATGTTTGGAGAAGTTTGATGTTGTATATGATAATAATGATTGTACTTTGGAAGTTCATTTTTAATTTGTTGATGTCTTTTATTTCCATTGTTTGATTTAACCTTTTGAGAAATTATATTCATCTTGCTTTTAGATATATTCTGAAATTATGGATATATGTTTTGTGAATTTTTCTTTATGATTTCCTTAAGCAAGTGGATTTTGGCATTTAATTCATCATTCTTAGTTTTTAAATTATGTCTAGCTTTATTATAAGCGATTGTGCTATTTTTAAGAGCAGTAACAATTGATTCAATTTGTTCTTCATATTTATCCCTATACTCATCAAATGTTTCATCCATCTCTTTTATTTCAATTTCATAGTCCTTACACTTAGCACAATTAATTTTTAAAGATGAATTTTCTAAACATAGTTTTTCATTTTGTTCTCTTATAAAAATAATTTCTTTTTCAAGTTCCTTAAATTTTTCTTTAATATCATTATAATCAAGACAAGGTTTTGTATTTTCAATTGAAGTGACATGAGTAAAGCTAGATAAATCAAATTTTGATATTACTTTAACTTTTGCTTTTAAATTTTTATTTTCTAAGCGCAATAGTTTATTAGCATTCTTTAATTTCTCAATTTTGCGCATAGTATTTTGTAACAATTGTAATGAAGAGATAGAAGTACAAAAGATAGAAGTTGATTTCCTTACATTGCTTTTGGATGAGGGAGGATTTGAACATATTGTTCCTTTGTCTTCTTCTTGGCATTCCTCTTTCAAAAGTAAGATTGCTTCATCTCTTTCTTTTGATGTGTGCTCCATTGATTCGTCATAAGGAGGGCATTCTTGAAGAGTTGTGCATGCTTGCGTATTCTCCGGTTCTTGCGATTGTTCCATACCTGTAGAATCATAAATTTCTTCAAGAAAATGCCATACTTTATATGCACTTGAAAAACAATATATTAATTTGAAAATTTCATTTGATAGACCACAAAATAAATAGTGTTTAGCTTTTGCATTTAATTGAAGTTCTTTTTTATTTGATTCATTTGCGGGTCTTGCTATTGCTAAATTCCAAACTTCAATGTCTACAGTTTTAATAAATTTTTCAATTAAGATTTTCTATCCTTTATAATTTGTCCCTTCAAATAAAGGTGGTGCAAGTGATTTTTCCTCTTCACAAAAATTTTCCCCACTAGTAGAAGCGAGATCATGAGACGCCATTATTCCCGGTTGTTAAGCCGATTGGAATAAAACCGCTCTGATACCACATGTTGGATCGGTCGGCGCCCTTAGAGGGGGGGTGAATAAGGGTTTTCAAAAAGTTTAGGTTTTATAAAAAAAACTTGGGAATATTGCAATATAGAAACAAGAAGACAGGTAAAACAAAAAGAGAGACAAGCTTTATTGATATTAAATAAGGTTTACAAAACTTGATCTCGATGACGCTAGAGATCGGAGGCGAATAATAAAAGCTCTTTTCGTTTTCTATCCCGACTCGCTTCCCCACGAACCTGTGGCCCTAGCCTTCTCCTTCCCGGATTCGGCCTCAAGCCGCTCTAGCCAATCCTTCCCCGGATCTGGCCTCGAGCACCCCCTAGACCTAGCCTAGATCTAGTCGCCAACACGAGGCGATTTTCAGCCCTAAGTCCTACCCCAGACCTAGTCGCCAACACGAGGCGATTTCTCTACCGTTTACAAAGAAAGATAAACAGAATAATAAAAACTTCCCTTAAGATGAACTTCTGAATAGGGAGGCGAAGATCCGCTGTAGAATCAGCGTGTGTCGAAGCGGACTTCGTTTGGCTTCGGCGTGATGGAATCCTCTTTCAGAAGTTGGCAGAGCTTCGCCGGGACCTCAAATTTCGGCCAAGATAGGCCTCTGGAATTCTAGTACTCTCTCTCTGAGGTGTATTCAATTGGTGTACGAAAACAAGAGGAGAGGGGGCCCTTTTATAGCCCAAGCGCTACCGCCGGCGCTAGCGCTACCGCCGGCGCTAGCCCGGATTAAGTAACAATTTGCGCGGCAGAATCTCCTATCTGCGGCAACATATTGCTCCATGCCTCTTGTGCTCCATGCTACCGCCAGCGCTAGTAGCTACCGCCGGCGCTATCCCTGATTAAGAAACTTCTTGCGCGGCAGGATCTCCAATCCGCGGCAACGAGGTTTTCATTCCTTCTATGTTCACCGATACTGCCGGCGTTATCCGCTACCGCCAGGCGTTAGCGCCTTCCATAACAGCTCCCGGAAACGCGCTCATCAACGCTAGCGCCCGGTGCTAGTTGCTACCGCCGGCGCTAGTGAGCCTCTTCGAATTTTGGCCTCAATTTTGGGGGCAGTCTTCATGTGTAATCCTTGAGTCATGTGGACCTAGTAAACCTGCACACTTGAACACACAAGATCAAATACACATAGGATTTGTTATTCTCAAACCTAGGAGATGCGGAAGACCATGTTCCAACACCCCCACATTGCATTTCTCTGCAAACTTTGTTTGTTGAGATTTTCCATTGTTTAATATGTAGCATTTTGAACAAAAGATTCTAAAGTACGAAATTGCAGGTTGTTTGCCTTTCAGAATCTCATAGGGAGTAATTCCATGAGCATTATTGATGGAAGCCTTATTAAGAACATAACATGCAATATTAACTGCCTCAGCCCAGAAGTATTCAGGGAGTGAGGAGTCACTAAGCAATGTTCTTCCAGCTTCTATCAAGGTTTTATTCCTCCTCTCAGCCACACCCTTTTGTTGTGGAGTCCTTGGGGATGAGAACTCTTGGGTTATACCATATTCTTGACAAAACCGTGTCATGACTTCAGATTGAAATTTTGTACCATGGTCAGTCCTAGTCCTGACCACAACAAATTGTAAGTCATTCTGAATAGCCTTGACTTGATTTATAAAGACATTTAATGTATCTGATTTATTCTTAAGGAAGAATACCCATGTATATTTTGAGTGATCATCAACAATCACCAAAGTATACAACTTCCCTCCTAGGCTCTGAATTGGCAAAGGACCAAACAAGTCTATGTGCAACAGATATAGACATATTTCAGTGTCTTTGGAGCCAATACTTTTAAAGGTGGCCCTTGTTTGCTTACCCATTTGGCAAGCATGACAGGTACCACTTTTAATACATTTTAAATTAGGACTATTCCTAACAAGGTTTTTAGAGAATAGTCTATACATTGTCTTGTAGTTAATGTGGGCAAGTCTCTTGTGCCATTGAACATAAAGAGACTCATTTTCATTAGCTACTAGACATACATATGAAATAGAATTACTTCATATAAAGTTTATGAAATAAATATTCCCACTCCTAGTGCCTGAGAGAATGGTCTCCAGGTCATTAGACTTTTTGATCAAGCACTTGTCATTATGGAATTCAATGACCTAGCCTAGATCACATAGTTGACTTATGCTAACTAGGTTGTGTTGCAACCCTTCAACATAAGCTACCCTTGTGATTGAAAATATGCCCTTTGAGATCATACCATATCCCTTGGTGATTCCTCTTTCAGATCCACCAAAGATGACTTTAGGTCCATTCTTCACAGCTTTGTAGTCCTGTAGAAGATTTCTGGTTCCTGTCATGTGCCTTGAGCACCTACTGTCCAAGTACCATATTTGGTTGAGGCTGGTACTTGAAATAACCTGCAAGAAGGAGTTTAGTTACCATTAGGAGCCCAAATAATTTTGGGTCCTAGGTCCTTGTTAGCATGATGAAATGACTTCACACCTGCTGCACTCTTTGCAGGAAGACTTTTCTTTGCACTTGGCACAATGGGATTGTACCAAAAATCTATGGCAAAGTGTCCCACTTTACCACAACACCAACATTCATGAATATTGTATCTCCTCTTCTGAACATTTCTTGAGGGGAGAACAACAATGTGCTTATGTTCAGGAGAGGGGACAACAACATTTTTCAAGTTCCTTTCAATAATGATCTGGTTGAATGTTAACCTTTGAACAGTCTTTGTGCTCTTTGTCCTAATGGCATCAGCTTGCTTAGGCTTGGGGGCCAGGCAGGATTGGATGGCATCAGACACTGAGCAATAGGACTTGTCTACAGGTTTGACAGCAGCCATGTTCTTTGCTGGACAGAACTTGGAAGAGCTAGCTTTCATGCTCTTGAATGATGGGGCAGAGGAACCAAATACAAATGGTCCAGGTTGGGCCATTTGAATTTCTTCATGGGGAGACTTCTTGGCACTCATTCCCATACCCTTTCTTCCACTATAGGAAGGAGAGTTTTCCTTCCTATAGGAGCTTCCATTCTTCCAATGACCATAAATGCTTTCATGATCATACCTGTTGGAAGGAAGTAACACCTTATGAATGATGGTATGAGGCTTAGCCTTGTCCTTGCTCTTTTCTCCACTCCCTTCTCCTACTTCTATTTTATTGTACCCTAGTCCTCTCCTAGTGGTTTGAGAGGAAAAAGTATCAATAATAGGAAGCACAGATTTGTGTTTGGAGAGCCACTATGCTCTTTTCTTTCACAAGCTTCTCCTCAAGATCCTTGATGACCTTGTTCCTTTGGGATATGGTGCTCAAGAGCACAATGGTCATTCCCTTTAGATGGCTTATTTGTCTACTCATTTGAGCCACCAAGGAGGGTGACTCAGTGCATTTTTGCTTATCCATCTTAAGGGAGGCAATTTCTTGGGCTTGCCTCTTGACAAGCTTCTTGCTCCTTTTCAGAGCATCCAAGAGAGCACCATACTTGTCAATCAATTGATTGACATCTTCCTCAGATTTTGAATCACTTCCACCAATTGATGAAGGTGGTTTAGATTCTGGACTTGTCTCATAATCAGAAGAGGAGATGGAGTGAATTAATACTTATTCTTAGTCAGAGTTGCACTGACTGTCCTCCTCATCAGTGATGGCCATGAGTCCTAGCTGAACATTGTCCTCTTCATCCTCATCTATATCACTGTCTGAATATGATAAAGGGGACCTGATTCCAATTCTGGCAGCAGGACAATCATCTTCCTTTTTTGCTGCAAACAACCTAATATAGTCTTCTTCTTCAGCTTCTGAATCTGAAGATGATGATTCAGATTCACTCCAGCTCTTTCCTTTCTTGGCTAGGAAGGATTTTTTCCCCCTTCATATCCTTATGGTGGTGATGTTTCTTATCACCATTTTCCTTCCTTTTGACTGGACAGTCAGCTATGACATGTTCAGGCTTGCTGCAGCAATAGCAAATGATGTTATTTGAAACATGTTTACTAGATTTAGAATCATACCTGTCACCCTTTGGGTGATGCCTTTCAGATTTGTTGTGGTCTTTCTTCGAGTGTGAGGAGGAGGAGGGCTTATTCTTCCACTGTTTCCTCCTCATCATCTTCTTGAACTGCCTTGAGAAGGCAGCAAACTCTTCATCAGAGGAAGAGCTGTCTGAAGTGCTGTTCTCAGACTTATTTGAATCAGCACTCCTTCTTGGAGGAAACACCATCATGCCCTTGCTTTTCTTGGAGCTGCCAGCCTTGAGAGTCACAGATCTCTCCCTTGCATGAGCCCTTGTTGAGGTGTCCTCTTCCTTTCTTGCAGATAACTGCATCTCATAAGAGAGCAGCTTTCCAAACAGTGTATGAGTAGGAGTCTCACCAAGCTTGGCCACATCCTTAATGGCACATATTTTTGTGTCCCAATCTCTAGTTAGAGATCTTACGAACTTGTCATTCAGCTCATAGTCAAAAAACACTCATTCATAGTTTCATAGTTCATTGACTATCCTAAAGAACCTTTCATAACACATAGAAATGCTTTCCTGGCTCAGTTGCCTGAAAGTTTCATATTCTTCGTTGAGGAGTGATTTTCTATCATCCCTCACCTCAGTTGTTCCTTCCATATATACCACTAAAGTATCCCACATTTCCTTGGCGGTTGTGCAGTGTACCAAGTTCTAAAATGTAGAGTCATCAATAACATTAACAATTATGTTCTGTGCTCTTTTATCCATAGTGAATAATGCCAGTTCATCCTTGGTCAAGTCATTGAAGGCCTTGACCACTCTCCTGGTTGGATCTATGGTGGAAACAGTTTGAAAAGTGAGGGCCCTTGTTTTACTGTGATGTAAATCCTCGGGTCAGATACTTCCATAAACAATCTAACCCTTTGCTTCCATATGCCAAAGTTTTCTTTGTTGCATATGGGCAACTCCATATCCCATCTCCTTCTGCAATCCAGTGGAGGCCATTGGATTGAGATAAGACTATTCCTTTATAGGATCTGGTCAGACAGTTATGCCTTTCTTGACCAACCTCGCTCTGATACCACTTGATAGTTTGTTTAGGATGTAGTCTTAGTTACTAGAGGGGGGGGGGGGTGAATTGGATTCTTTTTCTTTAAGCTATTAACTAGTTGTTTTCTGATATTATGTTAGTTATTATCAAGCATCCAGAAAACACACAAAGATTTATAGAGGTTCCTCAAGACAGGGTGTCTTGAGTAGTCCTCTTTCCCCCTTCACCTTTCTAACAATAAGTTAGATAAGGCCAATACCTGCAAACTCAGCTCCAAGAGCTTACAACACAGATCCCTCAGGATCTCTCAGGTCATCACAGACCCTACCTAAGTTCCAACAGCCCCACCTCAGGCTCAACAGCCCTACCTCAGGCTCAACAGCCCTACCTCAGAACACACACTGATCCTACACTCAAGCTGACCTCTCAGCTCTACTTCTCAGGAAAGACAGCCCTACTTCCTCAGGCAAAGATGCCCTACAACTCAGAACTATTAAGTTCCTACAGTAATAACAATGTATGATTACAAAAGAAGATAGAATAAACTTAATCTTCTTTTGCATAACAACTGCCCTGACAGTCTTGAATCTGGGATGAGTCTATTGGCCTCAACTTGATTCTTCTGATCCTTTTCTTCAGAGAAAGAGTGAGGATTAACTTGCTCTATCTTGAGTTGATCAAGAGGAGCAATCTATTCTCTCCTTGCATCTTTAGGTAAACAGCAAGTGAAAGCTTCTTGGCTTGTCGTCAATGGAACAGTAATCTTGTTCTTCTTATGTGTGCTGGAGTGCAAGTGAGAGCTTTTACAAAGCCCTAATACTTCTTTTTATGCTGCCCCTGTCTTTCAACGACTATCAGATGTACTCCTGACACATCATAGGAGTGATTGGAACATCCTTTCCTGCTTTACAGGTGCTGCGCCAAAAGTAAAGCCCGTCTGCTTATTTGAATCTGTCTCAGCGGTTGGGCTGAGATAGCCTCCTATCTCAGCGGCTGCATGTGTCCCGTCTCAGTGGATCCGCTGAGAAAGACAGTTGTCTCAGCTGATTTTCCTTATCCGCAGCTCAGCTGGCCCAGACTCCTTCTCAGCGGCTCCTGGCCTTGTCTCAGCGGTTCAGCTGAGACTGAGAGCTCGTCTTAGTGGTTCCGGCAGCAAGCCAACTGAACTCACTACATACCCTGGTATGACCAAACCCTGCATAGTCATGAGATGAAATGGGGTTTATCAAATATAACTTGTACTTATCATTGAGTGTGAAGCCTCTTCAAATCAAGGGAACATTGAGAGTCATATTCCCAACAATTTCCTGTAATGATAATATCATCCACATATACAAAGAGTACCGACATTTCTGCTCCCCTCCTCTTGATAAAGAGCGCGTGATCAACAAGTTCTTGAATGTATCCAAGCTGTAACATGGTTTTATGAAACCATCCGAACCAAGCTCCGGGGGATTGTTTAAAACCATACAAGGATTTCTTAAAATGATAAACCTTATCATTAGACCCTTCTTTGGCAAAACCAGGAGGGATAGTCATGTAGACTTCCTCTTCCAACTCACCAAGCAGGAAGGAGTTTTTAACATCTAGTTGTTGTAAGTCTCACCCAAGACATGCAACAAGAGAAAGCATAACACGAATAGAATTCATTTTTGCAATGGGGGCAAAGGTCTCTTTATATTCAATTCCTTGACTTTGGGTGTATCCTTGAGCCACTAATCGAGCTTTATATCACTCTACAACCCCGTCTTGGTTCTGCTTAACGAAGAAAATCCATCGTGAATCAATTGTTCTCTTACCTTGGGGTGGGTGCGCAAGCTGTAATGCCATATTTTTGTCTAAGACATACATTTCTTCCTTCATAGCCTCCTGCAAGATCATGAGAATCACAATAGAGGAAAGAGATGAGATAAACACTTTATGAGCGTGGGAGAGGTGATAATAAGAAATGTAATTGGTGATAGGGTGTTTAGTGTTATTAGTGTTACCTTTGAGATGAGCAATGGGAATATGAAGATCATCATCCGAATCTGGAGCAGAAGCAGACACTGGCAGAGGTGGACCATCTGGGACTTATATGTTCTTAGTTGAACGGGATTTGCGAGAGTTTGTATGCATCATAGGAGACATTGTGCGTGGAGGAGGAACATGAGTAGGCAAGGAATAAACATGAGTATTCAAGATCGGAGGAGGGATGTGAGGAGAAGCAACAATCAGAAGAGGAAAGACAGCGGTTCCACCATCTGCACTACTCATCTCCGCCTGACGAGGACCAAAATAAAACTCGCCCTCACGAAAGGTAACATATACAGTATAGTAGAAATGATGAGTAAGAGGATGATAACATTGATAGCCTTTGGTGGTAGGAGAGTAACCCATAAAGAAAAACTTAAGAGAACGAGCATCCAATTTATCCCTAATATAGAAAACTTAGGATTTTGCAAAGCGAACGTTTAAAGATGTTTTCCAAAACTATATCCGATAAAGGCAAGTGTACCTTATTGTCTATAATATAGGATATTTAGAAATACAAAGGTCGTATTTCTCTGGGCGCGTTGATTACTTCTACTTCGAGGAGGTCACTATTATCTTATTTAAAAGATTTTTGAGGTTTTGTTTTACTTAGCTAAAAGAGATCATTTGCAAACTAAAAGTAAGGTTTAAATGATGGTAAAAAGATTAGTGCTCAATCTAAAATCACCTTGGAGTGAGAATAATCAAGTGAAAGAAAAATAAATCTAATTCCGTTTTAATTACACTACTTGACCGTGGAGGTTCCCGAAGCTTGAACATGCCTCTCTCGAGGTTGATGCCCAACTAAGTTTAGGAAAAATCAACCGAACTCTCGTTCTATAATTGATTACCTAAAACTTGCTTTACGCTGTGAACCCCACTATTGGTTTTGACTCCAATCTGGGAGATTCATGCCATCCTCTCTCAAGGGGTGCGTGCAACTCTCTTTACCCTTGAGTGATCGATTCATATTTTGAGCCTCTCAGCTAGCTAAGTATGAAAACCTAAGCGAAAACCATACATCGAAAATATGGCCTCACTAGTTAAAAATCAAGGGTAATTCAAGTGTTCAAAAAATGGAAAAGAGAGCATAGAAAATCATAACTTGATTATCTCATCCTCAGATCATTTCGATCGAGCACTAATGAGAATTAGTTAATCATAGTGGAGTGGAAAGAGAAAGAAAAATACAATAGCATAAAGGAAAAAATACTAAGATAGAAGGAGAAAAAGAAAGAGAGGAAACTAAATTTTATTGATAACCGAAACTATTACAAGCTTTAAAAGGGATTACAATGCTAGAAAGGAAAAGATTACAAGCTTAAACTAGGCTATTGCAAGAAGGAAAATTAAAAACATTACTTGACATGGGGAGAAAGAGAACATGAAATGTAAAGACATGAAAAAGCATGAAAGAAACAAGAAAAAGCTCACTAACAGCTCTAACAGCACCTCCCCCTCTCCAAATTTCTGAACCCTGAACTTAAGGAGACTGTTGAAATTCTTAATAAGCAGAAAAACGAGAACTGGGTCGCACGAACACTCTCAACCATACCAAGCACCAGAAACCAAAAACAATGAAGGAACAAGAAAAATCTTGTATCAACTATCTTCTATACATTTCAAGACATACATTGCGAGACATGATTTATCAGTACACACAATGATGAGGAGAAAAGAAAACCAACTTCAAGAAGCTGGCGGTTACAAACTGAACCCGCCAAACCGCCTGGCTAACAGAGGTGTCCGCGCAAACCGCCAAGTCGCCAAACCGCAACTCAATACGCGGACTACCCGTTATTCCAATGCCCACTTATTCGTCCGAGCAAGGCTGCTTAACCACAGTCACTTAGCCGCTCCTAACCACGAACACACTGCTGAAGAACTGAACTGAAGTAACAGACCGATAAAGGCAAACCGCCTAACCGCCGAGGTCTGAACTTTATTGAAAGCTGGAAACAAGCTGAAAAGAACCTGCCTTGTCGCTAACCGCGACCTCCTGCTGCTACCCGCCACTGACTACTACCAACTTATCTGTTGCGGTCTACGCTGATCAAATCAAAACCACAAGAAATCCGCACAACATGCAAACACAGCAAAGGCAAGTCTCAAACCGCGCGAACAGAAAAGTCTATCCGCACCATAAACTCGCTAGCTCTCACTTACAGTTCTCGTCTTCTTTCTTAGATCCGGGGGGTCCTATTTATAGTAGAGGTGAGGAGCGCGATCACCGCCTACACGATAGATAACCACCCATATCAGCAGTGGATAGAAAATAACTCACGTTGCTTGCTAAGTAACCCTGCCGAACAGTTCGCCGACTTAAGAACAAGTCGCGTGGACTACTCGCAAAACTCCAGCAATACCAGCAGACACCTGCCAGCCCGCGAGCA
Organism: Dactylorhiza incarnata; assembly: GCA_033032865.1. NCBI lineage: Eukaryota > Viridiplantae > Streptophyta > Magnoliopsida > Asparagales > Orchidaceae > Dactylorhiza > Dactylorhiza incarnata. The sequence continues at coordinate 6,732,959 of JAWHQI010000009.1, read as the reverse complement.
AATAACCATCTAGATCACAACACCTAGAACTAACCACAGATGCTAACCGCCCGATTACAACCAGATAGCTGACCCCAGATGGTTGACGAATCAAAGCCATCTTCCACTGGCTAGCCGCCAGTCCAATGCGGGAAGACAACCCGCGCGGTATCCTTAACAGACTACCCGACCTCCGCGGTTTTCCAGACCGCCCGATCTTATGCCCAGACCGCCCGACCTCCACTTACACATCAAAATTCAACACTCACCTTGAAGTGGGAAGTGGAAGTCAACCCATGCAATCCTCGTATCCGAGTAAATGGTCACTTCGCTAGCGGCTTCGTGAAGATGTCAGCGACATTGTCCTTGCTCCGCACATGCTTAACCATCAGAGATCCCTCCAGCACCTTCTTCTGATCCGAGCGTGACAGACTGAATTATTAAACTGTTTGAGAGAACTCTCATTGTCACCACGTAGCAGAGTAGTACCTCGCACCTCCTTATGGACGTCCTCCACCAATCTCCTAAGCAAGATGGCTTCCTGAACTGCCAAGGCCGAAGCCTTGCACTCCGCTTTAGTAATAGAGGCATACGCAGAATCCTATTTCTTGCTGCACCATGAAATAGCCGCCGATCTGCATAAGAAAACATAACCAAACATCAACTTCTGATCGTCTAAATCTCCCCCATAATCGGCATCCATGTATCCATGCAAACAAAAGCTCGTGTCTCTCCCGTAAAGGAGACTCATGTCTGAGGTCGACTTCACATAGTTCAGAATACTTCTTGCCGCTACCAGATGAGGTTTCCGTGGTTCCGCCATATATCTACTTACCCTCCCAACTCCATGGGCAATATACGGCCTGGTAATCATCAAATATATCAAACTCCCAACAAGAGCCCAGAACACCAATGGATCAGGAATATTCCTCCCCTCATCCCGCCGAAGGTTTAGACCAACCTCTAGTGGAGTAGATCTGCTCTTCCCATCCTGCATGCCAAATCGCTTAACAATCCGCTCCGCATAACCTTTCTGGGAAATGAGCACACCGCTCTCTTTCCTCTCCACCTAGAGTCCAAGGAAATGGTGAAGCTTCCCCATATCCTTCATCTCGAATATGATTGCTAGTTTAGCCCAAAGACTAGCTATCTCAACCTCCGAGTTCCCTGTGACGATCATATCATCCACGTACAACAGCACCAAGACTTACAGTTCCCCGATCTTCTTTACGAATATACTCGAGTCTGAATCTAAAGAAAAAATATCCACAGAACTGGAGATATTCTGCGATCTTCCCATACACGCCCGAGGCGCTTGCTTCAGCCCGTAAAGAGCCTTCTTGAGCTTACAGACGTGTCCTGTATGAACTTCCGAAACATATCCAGGTGGCTGAACCATGAAGATATCCTTGTAAATCTCGTCGTACAATAAAGCATTCTTTACGTCGAGTTGCCAAATCTTCCACCCTTGGCAACCTGCAAACAATCACCACTCGTACCGAAGTCATCTTGGCTATCGAACTGAACGTCTCTTCATAGTCTTCTCCGTACTATTGAGAGAACCCTTGAGCTACAAGGCAAGCCTTGTACCGCTCGATACTCCCGTCAGCTTTCTTCTTCAGCTTATAAACCCACTTGCATGTCACGGGAGTAATGCCATCAACCTTGGGCACAAGGTCCCAGGTCTCATTCTTCTTGAGGGCAGCCATCTCCTCATCCATGCCATCTTCCCACTCCTTGACTCTAGTGGCGTCTTCAAAGCATGATGACTCTCGCTCATCCAGGGGACCAACAAAGAATCATGAGACGAAGCTCACCAGATTTCCCCCTGTATACCGAGCTGGTGGAATAATAGTCCTCTTGAACCTCCTCAGAATTTTACTCTGATCCACCTCTTCTACTGCAACTTCCGGACTAGCTCTTTTCCCTGGCATACTTGGAGCATCGTTCCATCTGCTTCCAGAACCAGAAGCACCTGACCTAGAGCTAGTGGCAACTGGGGCACCTAGAGAAACATGCAACTCCACTAGAATTTCCCTTGCAGCTTCTCCTGGTCCACCATCTACCCTGCTTTGTTGTAGCTCAATTGAATAGCTACCCTAGTATGATGTCAACTCATTAAATACCACATTACTTGAGACCACAACTCTCCGTGTCTTTGGATCCATGCATGTCCAACCCTTCTTCTGGTCATCATAACCGACGAAGAATAGCTTCCTGGCTTTCGCATCTAGCTTCATTCTGAGGGCATCAGGAACATGCACATAGCAGGTAGATCTGAACCCTCGAAGGTGTTCCACCGTAGGCTTTATCTTGAACATCAACTCATGTGTGGTATTCATGTTGATTGGACTAAGAGGCGTCTGATTGATGACATTAGTTGCACAAGACATTCCCTCTGCCCAGAAGGACTTTGGGATACACTTGGCATGAAGCCAACATTTGCAGGTCTCCGTCAGATGAAGGATCTTCCGCTCTGCAACTCTGTTCTATTGTGGAGTGTGAGCACAAGAGAGCTCTCTCTGGATGCCATGCTTCCTTCAAAAGTTAAAGAATGCATTTGAGGTGAACTCCCCTCCATTGTCGGTTCTGAACATCGTGATCCGCAGGTTAAGCCGACCTTCCACCAGCTCCTTGAACTCCACAAAATTCCCGAACGCTTCAGACTTCTCCTTCATAAAGTATACCCAAGTATACCTAGTGAAATCATCAATCAATACCAGCATATAACTGCTGCCTCCAAGACTGGTAGTTGCAGTAGGTCCAAACAGATCACCATGAATACACCCCAATGGTGCATTGCATCTGCTTTGTGATTTGTCGAATGGAAGGTGATGAGCCTTACCATATTGACAACCTGCACAACGTGACCTTCTCCGAATGATGACAAACTAGGCAAGCCTCTCACAAGGCCTCTCCCCGCCATAGCTTTCAACTTGTCCATCCCAATATGTCCAAGTCTTTCAGGCCAGATAGCAGCGCTATCATTAGTCCTCATCTTATCAATATAGGAACCTGTTGATAACACAAACAAGTCCTTCACCCTTCTACCAACATGCATGACTTCAGCCTTCACCGCTGACACATTCTGAAGAAACTTCACTTATGTTGGACCAAACAGAACGTGATAGAAAACATCAGCAGCATTGGTCACCGAGAAGAGGTTTTTCTTCATCCCCGGAACATGAAAGACACTCTTCAATGTGAGTGGACCTCTATCTCTGTTTAAAGAAACTACATTGTCCTTCTCAACTGCATGTATAATATCATTAGCGGTAATGATAACATCATTACCTGTGTATCTCTGCAAAGACGAGAACTTGGATTCATCCCCGGTGAGGTGATGACCACACCCAGAATCCACTATCCAATCATCCTGATAGTTTATAGAGGCCATAGCCCGAACACAAGTGTCTGTCATAAACGCTCCATCACCCCAACTACCATAAACATTGGAACCAACCTCCTCCTTTCCTGCAGCATGCCCCGACAGAAGATTAACTCTGCAGTCCTTCTTAAAATGACCAAGCTGATTGTACCTGAAGCATCTAGGTCCCTCCTTCTTCTTCCCTTTACGCTTAGGAGCATCGCTCCTCCCATGCAGATAAGAAGTAGATGAACCATCATCTCCAAATGACTTCTTCTTCTTGTCCCAACGCTTCTTCTTCCCTGAATATAAAACCTCACTTTCTCCCCCAGAGACAGACATCCCCGCCATCTGCATAGCCAAACTCTCTTGCGAAGCAAGCAAGTTTTCTACCTCCAGCAACGATGGTTGATTAGCCCAGTCTTGAACAGAAGTAACAAGGGCCATATACTCCCTCCGCAAGCTGCAAATTATGTGCCTCTTCAGTTTAGCTTCTGAGATAGGCTCATCCGGGTCCAATGTCGAATGCTCTGCACATAGGTTCTTCATTTTCAGGAAGAACGTTGATACCATCATTGCTGAAAATGAACGTTCTTCTTGAAAATGAAAGTTGATACCAACTACAAGGTCCAATGCCGAAAGCTTCTTGAATGTAGCTCGATTATAAAGTTGGTCCAACTATACTGAAACCTTGTAGTTGGTCCAACTATACCGAAAGCTTTCGGCATTGGATCATTTTAAAATGAACGTTGGTACCAAATATACCGAAAGCTTTCGGCATTGGACCAACTTTAAAATGATTATAAAGCTTTCGTCATTGGACCAACTACAAGAAGCTTTCGACATTGGAAAATGATTATAGTTCTTGGAAAATGAACGTTGATATCATCGCTCCCCTCTGATACCATGTTGAAATTTTTAATAAGCGGAAAAATGAGAACTAGGTCGCAGGAACACTCTCAACCATACCAAGCACTAGAAACCAGAAACAATGAAGGAACAAGAAAAATCTTGTATCAACTATCTTCTGTACATTTCGAGACATACATTACGAGATATGATTTATCAGTATACACAATGATGAGGAGAGAATAAAACCAACTACAAGAAGCTGGCGGTTACAAACAGAACCCGCCAAACTGCCCGACTAACATAGCTGTCCGCGCAAATCGCCAAGTCGCCAAACCGCAACTCAACACGTGGACTACCCGTTATTCCAATGCTCACTTATTTCTCCGAGCAAGGATGCCTGACCGCAGTCACTTAGCTGCTCCTAACCACGAACACACTGCTGAAGATCTGAACAGTAATAACAGACCGGCAAAGGCAAACCGCCTAACCGTCGCGGTCTGAACTTTATTGAAAGCTGGAAATGAGCTGAAGAGAACCTGCCTTACCGCTAACCGCGACCACATGCTGCTACCCACTGCTGAGTTCTACCGACTTATCCGCTACGGTCTCTTCTGATCAAATCAAAACCACAAGCAAGCCGCACAACCTACAAACACTGCAAAGGCAAGTCTCAAACAGCGCCCGCACCATAAACTCGCGAGCTCTCACTTACAGTTCTTGTCTTCTTTCTTTGATCCGAGGGGTCCTATTTATAGTAGAGATGAGGAGTGCGGTCACTGCCTACACGATAGGATAACAACCCATATCAGCAGCTGGTAGAAAATAACTCACGTATCTTGTTGAGTAACCATGCCGAACAGTTCGCCGACTTAAGAACAAGCTGCGCGGACTACTCGCAAAACTCCAGCAATACCAGCAGACACCTCCCATCCCGCGAGCAAATAACCGGCCATATCACAACACCTAGAAGTAACCACAGATGCTAACCGCCCAGTTAAAAATAGATAGCTGACCGCGGATGGTTGACGAATCAAAGACATCTGCCACTGGCTAGCCGCCAGTACAATGCGGGAAGACAACCCACACAGTCTCCATAATAGATCGCCTAACCTCCGTGGTTTGCCAGACCGCCCGATCTGATGCCTAGACTGCCCGACCTCCAATTACACTTCAAAATTCAACAGAGACCACTGGAATTTATAGGAAAAATTTCCAAGTTACACGCCCCCGGTCACGGGCGTGACTACGGTGTTAAAATTTTTTATTTGAATTGTTTAGGAGTAAGCAGGAGTTGCATCAACTGAGTTAAAGCCAAACAACCACAATGCCACACAGCAACACAAGAAACTTTATTGAAACACAAACTACATTTACAGTGCGAGGTATACATGGCGAGACATGATTCATCAGAATCACAGAGACGAGAAGAACAAAACACGCCAAAGCAAATCTGGCGGTTAGACAAGCTGAGACCGCACAGACCGCTCGACTCCAGAAGTCGCCCGACTTGACCTGAGACCGCGCGAACAGAAACCGAAAACACCGCCAGCACTGCAAGACCGCACCTCAGACCGCACGAACTGGAGCTTTATTGGAACGAAGAACTGAAGCTGTCGCCAGACCATAACTCAGATCGCCTAACCGCTAAAGGTCGCCTGATCGCTGAGCTCGCTGCGAACAGCACAAGAATGAACATAAACTAGTTCGCAGACTGACCGCTGCCAAACTGTTTATTCAAGACGCTGGGAATCACCAAGGAAGGAGACCGCAACCTGCTGACTGCAAACCTGCGAACACAACAAACAGTCAACTCGCTTTCGAAACCGCCCGACCTCAATGTGAGACCACACGAATTAACCCAGGCTCAGTTCTTACAGTTCTCGTTATGAATGACGGGCCATGCACCCCTATTTATAGGCGGGTGGACGGATGTCGTCACCGCACAAACTGGGATACAGTCAACACCCGTCAGAACGCCAGCGGTCTCATAAGACTGACCGCGTGACCAGACCACTTGGACGATCATCCGACCAAGACCGCAGAACAGCAGGCAGATCGCGCACAAGTCGCGCGAATACGAGATCGCGCACAAGCCGCGCTGACACAAAGGTCGCTCCTCCCTTAGATCACCAGGAGCAAACAAGAACCATCTGGCCGACTTAGAATAAGTTGCCAGATCGCCAAGCACAAACCGCCCGGACAGGCGGTCATACAAAAACAACCCGCCCGGTTTTCCAACAAGGAAGACAGGCAAACCAGCAGACCAACTCGGGAATAGACCGCAACTACGAAGAACAGACCGGCAGAGCCAGACCGGCAAAATATAAACACAACCCGCGCGGTCTCGGTGGTCTCCTAAAATCAGACCGCCCGGTCTCCTCCACTTTACTTCAAAATTTCAACACTCCCCCTTGAAGTGGGAAGTGGAGACTTGCCCGAGTAAACTCCGCAACCGTGTAAACGGTCCCTTCGCCAGCGGGTTTGTGAAGATGTCTGCGACATTGTCCGCACTCCGAACATGCTCGGCCATAAGAGATCCTCCCAACACCTTTTCACGAATGAAATGGTGCTCAATCTCAATATGCTTGGTCCTCACGAAGCCTTGTATTCCGCTTCTGTGGTAGATACGGACACAGAGTCCTGCTTTTTGTTGCACCAAGAGATAGCTGTGGGGCCTGTCATAAAGAAATAACCAGACGTTGATCTCCGATCATCCATGTCTCCACCGTAGTCAGCATCCATGTATCCATGCAACTCCAAGCTTGACCCTCTCCCAAATAGGAGACCCAAATCAGAGGTCGACTTCACATATTTCAGAATCCCTTTTGCCGCCAGAAGATAAGGCTTTCGTGGTTCCGCCATGTACCGACTCACTTTGCCAACTGCAAAAGCAATATCGGGCCTCGTGATGGTCAAGTAAATCAAGCTCCCAACAAGAGCTCGGAACACCAACGGATCAGATAGAACTCTTCCCTCATCCTTCCGAAGTTTATGATGTTGTTACAGAGGTATAGAGCTGCTCTTCCCTTCTTCCATGCCGAATCATTGAACGATCCGCTCCGCATATCCTTCCTGAGAAACAAGAACTCCGCTCTCCTGTCTCTGAACCTCGAGTCCAAGGAAATGGTGAAACTCCCCCAGATCCTTCATCTCGAACCTGATAGCAAGCTCAGCTCTCAGCCTTGCTACTGCCTCCTTCGAGTTCCCGGTGACAATCATGTCATCCACATACAACAGCACAATAACCCGAAGTGCCCCTTCCTTTTTGACGAACAAGCTAGATTCAGAGTCTGAAGCAAAGAACCCGCAGAATTGAAGATACTCCGCGATCTTTCCATACCACGCCCAAGGCGCTTGCTTCAAACCATATAAGGTCTTCTTCAGTTTGCAGACGTAGTCCGGATGATCCTCCGAGATGAAACCCGGTGGCTGGATCATGAAGATATCCTTGTCAATCTCTCCGTATAAGAAACCATTCTTAACATCGAGCTGCCAAATCTCCCATCCATAAGATGTCGCCAAAGCAATAACAAATCGGGCTGAAGTCATCTTTGCCACTGGACTAAACGTCTCATCATAATCTTCACCATACTGCTGTGAGAACCCGCGAGCTACAAGGCGATCCTTGTATCGCTCGATCGCATCGTCAGCTTTCTTCTTGAGTTTATAAACCCATTTGCCGCTCACAGGGGTAATGCCCTTGGGCCTGGGCACTAGAGACCAGGTCTCATTCTTCTTGAGAGCATCCATCTCCTCTTGCATAGCAATATCCCACTGCTTCACGCCTTTGGCTTTCTCAAAGCTCGACGGCTCCCTCTCATCTAAGGGACCAGCGAAGAAACATGAGACGAAGCTCACCATATTTCCTCCTGTGTATCGATCTGGTGGCTTGATAGTCCTCTTCGACCTCCTAAGAGGTTGCTCCTGACTAACCACCTCCTCAGCTGCTTCTTCTGTGCAAGCTCCTCTTCCAGACGAACTTGGAGCATCGCTCCCCCTGCTTCCAGAACCTGAAGCCTCCATCTCAGAGCCTGACACAACTGGAGCTCCTGGTGAAACAGGCAACTCCACTTGAAGACTTCCCGCAGCTTTCCCTGCTTCATCAACGCTGCTTTTCGGTAGTTCAACTCCTGAACTCCCCTTGTAGGAAGTCACTTCATCAAACACCACATCCCGAGATACCACTGATCTCCGCGTCTCAGGATCCATGCATCTCCATCCTTTCTTCTGCTCATCATACCCAACAAAGACTAGCTTCCTTGCTTTCGCATCTAGCTTTGTCCGAAGAGCATCAGGAATATGCACATAGCAGGTTGATCTGAACACCCGAAGGTGTGCAACACTCGGTTTCTCCTTGAACATCAGTTCGTGAGGGGTCTTCATGTTGATAGGACTTAGAGGCATCCTGTTGATGACATAAGCTGCACAAGACATTCCCTCCGCCCAAAAGGACTTTGGGATACTCTTGGCATGAAGCCAGCATTTGCAAGTTTCCGTCAGATGACGGATCTTCCTCTCCGCAATGCCATTCTGCTGTGGAGTATGGGCACAAGTGAGCTCTCTCCGAACGCCGTGTTTCCTGCAAAAACTTGAGAACTCACCAGAGGTGAACTCCCCACCATTGTCAGTTCTCAATTTTTTCACCCGCAGGCCTAAACGACCTTCCACCAGCTCCTTGAACTCCCCAAACTTCGCAAAGGCTTCCGACTTCTCTTTCAGAAAATACACCCAGACATATCTGGTGTAATCGTCAATCAACACCAATATATATCTGTTGCCTCCAAGGCTTGGGGTGGCAGTCGGTCCCATCAAATCACCGTGAATGCACTCCAACGGTGCTTTGCATCTTGTTTGCGATTTATCAAATGGAAGTCGATGAGACTTACCAAACTGACATCCAACACAAACATGACCGTCTCCATAAGAAGACAAGCTAGGCAAGCCCTTGACAAGGCCCCTTACCGGCATAGCCTTCAATTTGTCCATGCCAACATGCCCCAACCTTTCATGCCAGATAGCCGCGATATCGTTGGTCTTCATCTTATCAACATAGGTACTTGTCGATAACACGAACAAGTCCTTCACCCGCTTTCCAACATGGATAACATCTCCCTTTATCTCCGGTTGAGTTTTAAGAAACTTCACTTATGTTGGGCCAAACAGAATGTAATAACCGGCATCGACCGCATTGGTCACAGAGAAGAGATTCTTCTTCATACCAGGCACGTGATAAACACTCCTCAAGGTGAGTGGACCCTTATCACTGCTCAGGGAGACAACACCTTCTTGTTCGACAGCATGAACAGAATTATCAGCCGTAATGATAGCATCGCTACCTGAGTAAGGCGCCAAAGAAGAGAACTTTGATTCATCCCCGGTGAGATGATGTCCACACCCTGAATCAACAATCCAATCCTCTTCGAAGTTGATGGCAGCCAAGGCCTTAACGGGCATCGCCGTCATATTAGCCGCAAAGGCTCCTCCCCATCCAGCTTCATCAGACTTTGGCTTCTCCTTCTCCGCTACATGTCCCGACTGAAGATTAACCCGACAATCCTTCTTGAAGTGGCCAGTCTTATTGCACCTGAAGCACCTTGGTCCATCTCCCTTCTTATTCCCATCAGACTTAGGAGCATAACCCTTATCCTGCTGACATGAAGTAGAGGGTCCATCATAACCTGGCTTCTTCTTCTCCCACTTCTTCTTCTTCTTCTTCCCAGAGAACAACACATCACTATCTCCCCCAGAGATAGAAGTCCCCGCCATCTGTCTTGCCAAACTTTCTTGCGAAGCAAGTAAGTTCTCCAGCTCCAACAGAGATGGTTTATTTGCCCAACCTTGAAGTGAAGTCACAAAGGCAAGATACTCCTTCCGCAACCCGCGGATGATATGTCTCTTCAGTTTTGCCTCCGAGATGGGCTCATCAGGGTCAAAAGCAGAAATCTCTGCTGTGAGGTTCTTCATCTTAAGAAAGAAGGTAGAAATAGAAAGATCGCCTTGAGAGGCCTTCGCCAACTCATTTTCAAGAAACTGTAGCCGAGCTACATTCTTCTTATTAAACAGCCCGTCCAAAGACGCCAAATCTCAGCAGCAGATTTACATCCAATGATGTGGTCAAATAGCTCTGGTGAGATAGCCCTCTTGAGTGTGAACTCTGCCTTAGCATTAGTCCTCCTCCAAAGTCTCACCTCTGCCATATTTTCTCCTGCTAAAAACACCTCTTGTGTGTCTTCTCCTCCAACTATCTCCCATAGATCCTCGCATAGTAAATAGCTCACCATACATGACCTCCATTTCTTATAGTTAGTCGATGTGAGGAGTTCAATACCAAGCCCTCTTGCGTATCCACCTTCCATGGCAATCTATGTGGTCTCTTCTTCACAAAGACGATGGCAACTCAAGTTGATCACTGCTTATCCACTCCAACAACCTCCCTCTGATACCATGTTAAAATTTTTGATTTGAATCATTTAGGAGTAAGCAGGAGTTGCATCAACTAAGTTAAAGCCAAACAACAACAATGCCACACAGCAACACAAGAAACTTTATTGAAACACAAACTTCATTTACAGTGCGAGGTATACATGGCGAGACATGATTCATCAGAATCACGGAGACGAGAAGAACAAAACACACCAAAACAAATCTTGCGGCTAGACATGCTGAGACCGCACAGACCGCTCGACTCCAGAAGTCGCCCGGCTTGACCTGAGACCGCGCGAACAGAAAGCGAACAGACCGCCAGCACTGCAAGACCGCACCTCAGACCGCACAAACTGGAGCTTTATTGGAGCGAAGAACAGAAGTTGTCGCCAGATCGCCTAACCACTGAAGGTCGCCTGATCGCTGAGTTCGCTGCGAACAGCACAAGAACGAACATAAACTAGTTCGCAGACTGACCGCTGCAGAACTATTTATTCAAGCCGCTGGGAATCACCAAGGAAGGAGACCGCAAACCTGCGAACACAACAAACAGTCAACTCGCTTCCGAAACTGCCCGACCTCAAAGTGATAACGCACGAATTAACCCAGGCTCAGTTCTTACAGTTCTCGTTATGAATGACGGGCCATGCACCCCTATTTATAGGCGGGTGGACGGATGTCGTCACCGCACAAACCGGGATACAGTCACCACCCGTCAGATCGCCAGCGGTTGTTGGATCGGTCGGCGCCCTTAGAGGGGGCGGGTGAATAAGGGTTTTCAAAAACTTTAGATTATATTAAAAAAACTTTGAATTATTGCAAGATTAAAGGCATGAGATAAGTTAAGTAAAACAAAAAGAGAGACAAGCTTTATTAATGATAAATAAGTTTTACAAAACTTGATCTCGATGACGCTAGAGATCGGAGGCGAATAATAAAAAAGCTCTTTTTGTTTTCTATCCCGACTCGCTTCCCCACGAATCGGTGGCCCTAGCCTTATCCACCCCGGATTCGGCCTCAAGCCGCTCTAGCCAATCCTTCCCCGGATGTGGCCTCGAGCATCCCCTAGAACTAGCCTAGATCTAGTCGCCAACACGAGGCGAATTTCATCCCTAAGTCTACCCCAGACCTAGTCGCCAACACGAGGCGATTTCACTACCGTTTACAATTAAGAAAGAGAAATAAAATAACAAAACCTCCCTTAAGATGAACTTCTGAAGTAGGAGACGAAGATCCGCTGTAGAATCAGCGTTTGTTGAAGCGGACTTCGTCTGGATTCGGCGTGATGGAATTCTCCTTCAGAAATTGGCAGAGCTTCGCTGGGACCTCAAATTTCGGCTAAGACAAGCCTCTGGAATTCTAGTACTCTCTCTCTCTGAGGTGTATGCAATTGGTGTATCGAAAACAAGAGGAGAGGGGGTCATTTTATAGCCCAAGCGCTACCGCCGGTGCTAGCACTACCGCTGGCGCTAGCCCGGATTAGGAAACGTTTTGCGCGGCAGAATCTCCCATCCGCGGCAACAATTTGCTCTATGCCTTCTGTGCGCCATGCTACCGCCAGCGCTAGTAGCTACCGCCGGCGCTATCCCTGATTAAGAAACTTTTTGCGCGGCAGGATCTTCAATCCGCGACAACGTTGCTTTTATTCCTTCTGTGTTCAGCGCTACCGCCGACGTTATCCGCTACTGACAGGCGTTAGCGCCTTCTATAACAGCTCCCGGAATTGCGCTCTTCATCGCTAGCGCCCGACGCTAGGTGCTACCGCCGGCGCTAGTGAGCCTCTTCGAATTCTGGCTTCAATTTTGGGGGCAGTCATCATGAGTACTCCTTGAGTCATATGGACTATGTTAACCTGCACACTTGAACACACAAGATCAAATACACATAGGATTTGTTATTCTCAAACCTAGGAGATGCGGAATACCATGTTCCAACAAACTCCCCCTTTTGATAATAACAAATCCATTAATGATAAATCAAAGCATTAATAGATAAGCATGATGAAACTCTACTTGTGTGTGTGTGTGTGAGTGATGACTTAGGATAATTATTGATTTTAGCATTTAGAATTGCTCCCCCTAAATACATGCTCCCCCTAAGTGAGTGCTCCCCTAATGTGTAAGCTATCATCTGAATTTGTCATGTTGGGTTTATGATAGCGGGTTATATTTATCATGTTAGTTCTCCCCCTTTGTTATTAGCAAAAGAGGGTAGGGAAACAAAGCACCAAAAAGTTTGTACGTAGAAAATAAGGCAAGATCGATCTTTTTAAGTAAATGATAAGGAGTTTTAGAGTTGTTTTTCATTGAAATAGATCAGAGTTATAAGCATTACAAAATTTTCAGAGTTTTTAGCATAAAAGATTTTTATGTTAGAAGTAACCAATAAAAAGTGTTTCAAGGAAATCTATCACGTAATGAGAGATAGGAATTTTGAAGAATAAGTGATGATGCAAAGAATACAAGATATTAAGTAAGCATAAAAACGTAAGGTAAAACACTTATATGGTTAAGATGCGGAAGACTTATAGCAATGCAAAAACATCAAATAGTAATGATAATCCAAAAAATATGAGTTAAAGTTCACAAAAGATGATGTTTTTGTAAATCATTTTGCAGTTAGAACTTTAAATTTGATAATAACCAAGCATTAAATAATGTTTATCAAAAAGAAATTACTACAATGTTACTTTAATTCATAATTCCAAAAACATACAAAACATTGTAGAACACATGCTAGGTTATCTAGTGCATTTCATAAATAAAAAGTAATATAGAATTAGCATTAGGATCCAATACTCATGAGAAGAAGTGTTATGGAGGATAATGATGTGCACATAAGTGTATTTTTGAGGAATGTAAACAAATGTTTTGATCAAAAATACAAGATATATGTAAAGTACGAGCACAATAAAACACAAATAAGATTACTTCCACACACTTTAATGCACAATAAAAAAGTATAACTACCAAGGTGCTCTGCACACAATGCTCATCAAGTCTTATCAGGGTGCAAAGTAGTGCTTGGGGGATCACATATTTTATTTTGACTTTTGAGACTAGTGATCCGGTGTACTTAAGAGTAAGTGGTTTTTCTTATTTTTGAAAGAAAGATTTGATTTGCACAAGACACTTTACTATTCTTTCCAAGGTGCTCAACCTCACAATGCTTATTAAGGCTTATCAGGAGGTTCAAGTGGTGCTTGGTGGAGTTATCTTTGTCATTTATTTTATAATTTTGTTTTGTACAAAGTTCTCCGCATACACTTGTTTTGCAAATCAATAGAATTTATGAAAAACATAACCACTTTTCTTAATTTTTAAGAGTGCAAAATAAGGAGTGTAGGTAAGATACTTGTGCAATTTTAATACATTGTACTAATACAAAACATACACAAGCATTCTTTAGATTAAATACATATGTAGACAATGCCAAAAAAAGTGAGTGAATAAATATCATTATCAAACATAAAACATTTCTCATACTTAGAGGCATGCTAAGCTTGATCCTACATAACTTTTAAACTATAATTGATGCACATGTGAATAGATATATCAAAGCATGAAGAAAGACAATGTCCAAAGTAGTTTGAAAAGATAAATTGCAACATTGTAGAATTCCTAAATAATAGATTAAATCATGCTTGATTTTTCACAAAAAATCATACCGTTTTTTTTTTGATAGTTTTAAAGTTTTATATTTTTTTATTTGATTTTTCAAAAAATAAAGAAACACAGAAGTGCAAAACTAAGTAGAAAATATAGATTTATATATTTTAAGGGATTTTTAGAAATTTAAAAAATACAGAAAAATGAAAATGGACGCTAGCGCCTGCGGTAGCGCTAGCGCGGGAGACAGTAAGTGATTTTTGAGGATTTTGAAATTGTTGATTCTTGATCTTGATTAGGTGTCCCAATAGTAGTTTCATGCTGAAGTTGCAGAATTTAAGGAGATGTTTTTGATGGTTAAACACCAAAAATTGCATTTTTGAATTTGTGTTAATTTGAAAGATCTAGGACACCTAATACAAGTCAAAATAAGCTAAATCTTGCATCACCAATTAGTACATATAGTAGGGAATAAATTTAGGTATTTAATGGAATTTTGTTTTATGAAAAACTCAAAAGGGTCTGATACCGCCTGCGCTAGCGCTAGCGCTGGCGCTATCGAGGCTTTTGTTAAAACCGAGTTCTTTTTTCAGATCCGTCATTATCTTTCATTTCCTCCTGAAAAAACCTAGAAGACGACTCGTTCTACGCGCAGATCTGAGGTAATTCTTCATCCTTTCTTACGATTTTTGTTTTAAAGCTTGATTGTGATGTTAGAGATGAAGATATTTGAAGTTTTTAGGTAGATTTAGGAACTAGATCTACACCGTTAGGTTTTCTCTAAGGTTTGTGGTTTTGATGAGGTTTTTGGTTTTGAATATGTGGATTTCTTGGTTTTAAGTTAGGATATGAACGTATTTTAATTTTAAGGAGATATAAAAATTTTTGTTTTTAGATGAGGATTTTGTTTTCTTGTTTTAATAATTTTTTTTGTAATGTTGCAGATGGCACCGGGTTATAAGGGAAAGAAGAATACTGAGTTGGTCGTAGAGGCAGCTGTAGTGGGAGTGCCATACGTCGTGGAGTTCGACTTGCCGCAACACCACCACATTATGGAGCTATTTGCTGCCGCAGAGGTGTTGAGCTTGTTTATTCCTGACGGATTTTCTTCCGAGTTGGTGCGCGATTTTTACATGCACTTGGAAGATCCATCAACGACTGAGCTGGATGGAGGAGTCCAGTCACAAGTGCAGGGGCAGAAGGTTACTATTACCCATGAACAGTTGAGGATTGTGTTCGGATTGACTCAGCATTCACATAGATTGGAAATTGTTGAGAGGTTCAGGGCAGACAGAGATTGGACTCAAGTGAACATGGCGCTGCATAACAAGGATTGCAGGAGTCTGATCTCTTCCGTTTCGACTCTCACCGTGGATGCCTTGGTCGTGCAAAATGTGTTGCGCCATACAATCCTACTGAAGTTGGGTGATACAGCCAAGGTCACAGCGCAACTATGTTATGTTACCTATTTTATTTTAGAGAAGGAGAGGTTTGATGTGGCGGATTTGTTACTCTCCTTGATCCGTTATTCCTACAAGTTGCGGCAACCAACCCGTCATAGATTCAACAACCTGCCCCTGGGTGACATCATTCAGCAAGTTATTCAGGTTTTGTATCCTACTATTGACTTAGGTTTCTTTTTAGTAGATTGTTATCCTCCTATTTATAGTACCTCGCATTTGCGAACATCCTTCGTCTCGGATGAGCCATCATCATCAACTCAACCACCACTCCGGCGAGGAGCGTCTTCTCGAGGGGCTCGAGATGCTCCATATGGGTCCTTTCGAGAGGAGATGGGTGAGCGGATGACACGGGTGGAGGAGGATGTTTCTGTGATAAGGAAGGATGTCTCAGGGATCAAAAAAATGATGAAGTTTATGATGAAAGCTTTAAAGTTAAACCCATCTACACCAGAGCGGAGGGAGTGGGAAAGTCCAGTTTCAGATCCGCCTCGCCACTCGATCCGGAGGATTCGCAGGAGACGCTCCCCGAGTCCTAGTGTGGAGGACATAGATGAGGAGTAGTAGTTGTGAGAGGAACAATTTTTATGTAATAATTCAGGAATTTGAACCTATGTCTTGGATGTTATTGTTCTTTGAATTATGTTTATTTTATTATCTTTTGGATGTTTGACTAGAATGTTTCATTTATAATTTGATGTTATGAAGTGGTGATATTTAGGAAGAATTTTTATGTGGTATACCTTTTTGAAATCTTAAATATTTTACCACCGCATAGAAGATTTTGAATTTAATTGTTGATAAATATATGTATAATGAATATATGAATAATAAGTAGGTCATCTTAATAAGATTTTGAGTTATAGGCTCATTAAAATTTTTGATCATGTTTCCTATACAAGATGACCATAACATGATAATTTCAAAGAAATAAGAAAACAGAGAAGATTTAAAGACATTAAAGCACATCATGAAGTAGAAAAATTGTATATTTCCCTTTTGAAAATATTCTACTTCATGCATTTTGTGGTACCTAATGAAAGAGTGATTTAGGTATCCAAAGAGGACCGGGTGTGATGGTTCCTTTGGGTACCCAAATACAACGTATTTGCTTTGGGGGAGATGGGAATGAATGGGCCCCTTTTTGTGGTGTTTGTGTTTCATCTTTGGTTTTGGGCCTCCATTCAAACTGTGGTTTAATATTATTATTATGAGTCAAATTTCTATTGTGATAATCATTATCTTTAGGATTATAATTGTAGTGATTATAGAAAGCATTTTTATAGGAAATTTGTGAAGTTTGGGAGAAGTTTGATGATAATAATTGTACTTTGGAATTTCATTTTTAATTTGTTGATGTCTTTTATTTCCATTGTTCGATTTATTAATATTTTGAGAATTTATATTTAACTTGCTTTTAGATATATCATGGTATTGTGAATGAGTGTTTTTCTTTATGATTTCCTTGAGCAAGTTGATTTTAGCATTTAATTCATCATTCTTAGTTTGTAAACTGTGTCTGGCTTTATTGTAAGCGATTGTGCTATTTTTATGAGTGGTAGCAATTGATTCAATATGTTTTTCATATTCATCCCTATATTCATCAAATGTTTCGTTCATCTCTTTAATTTCAATCTCGTAGTCTTTACATTTAGCACAATCATTCTTCGACGATGAATTTCCTAAACATAATTTTTCATTATGTTCTTTCACACAAATAATTTCTTTTTCAAGTTCTTTGACTTTTTCTTTAATATTATTACAATCAAAACAGGATTTTGTATTTTCAAGTAAAAAACAAGATGATGAAGACACCTCACAATTTGATTCATTAGCCTTTAGCCTCTTATTTTCTAAGTGTAAATTTTTATTAGCAATTTTCAATTTTTTGATCTTTCGTTTAGCTATTTTTAATATGTTGAAACTAGAGATAGAGGTTATTACACAAGACGAAGATTTAGTCTTTCTTACAGCGCTTTTGGAGGAGGCAAAATATGAGCATGAGGTTCCTTTGTCATCTTTTAGTCCTTCCTCGATCACAGATGAGTTTTCATCTTCTTTTGATGTATTGTTCTCTTTCTCTATTTCAATATTCTCCATGGCTTTGCTCCGAGAGAGATCTTCTTGGATGATAATGGATTCTTGTACGTTATTTTCCTCCTGTGTTTGTTCCACACCTGCGAGAGGAAGATCGTACATTTCTTCAAGAAAGTGCCATATTTTGTATGCACTAGAAAAGCAATATATGAATTTGAAAATTTCATTAGATAGTGCACAAAATAGATAGTGTTTGGCTTTGGCATTTAGCTGACGTTCTTTTTTATTTGATTCATCCGCAAGTCTTATAATTGCTAAGTTCCATACTTCGATGTCTAAAGTTTTAATAAATTTTTCAATTAAGATTTTCCATCCTTTATAATTTGTTCCTTCAAGCAAGGGTGGTTTATGTGATATTTCATCTTCACAGAAATTTGCCCCACTAGTTGAAGCGAGATCATGAGACGCCATTGTTCCCGGTTGTTAAGCCGATTGGAACAAAACCTCGCTCTGATACCACTTGTTGGATCGGTCGGCGCCCTTAGAGGGGGCGTGAATAAGGGTTTTCAAAAACTTTAGATTATATTAAAAAAACTTTGAATTATTGCAAGATTACAGACATGAAATAAGTTAAGTAAAACAAAAAGATAGACAAGCTTTATTAATGATAAATAAGTTTTACAAAACTTGATCTCGATGACGCTAGAGATCGGAGGCGAATAATAAAATAGCTCTTTTTGTTTTCTATCCCGACTCGCTTCCCCACGAACCGGTGGCCCTAGCCTTATCCACCATGGATTCGGCCTCAAGCCGCTCTAGCCAATCCTTCCCCGGATGTGGCCTAGAGCACCCCCTAGAACTAGCCTAGATCTAGTCGCCAACACGAGGCGAATTTCAGCCCTAAGTCTACCCCAGACCTAGTCGCCAACACGAGGCGATTTCACTACCGTTTACAATGAAGAAAGAGAAATAAAATAACAAAACCTCCCTTAAGATGAACTTCTGAAGTAGGAGACGAAGATCCGCTGTTGAATCAGCGTTTGTTGAAGCGGACTTCGTCTGGATTCGGCGTGATGGAATTCTCCTTCAGAAATTGGCAGAGCTTCGCTGGGACCTCAAATTTCGGCTAAGACAAGCCTCTGGAATTCTAGTACTCTCTCTCTGAGGTGTATGCAATGGGTGTATCGAAAACAAGAGGAGAGGGGGTCCTTTTATAGCCCAAGCACTACCGCCGGCGCTAGCGCTACCGCCGGCGCTAGCCCGGATTAGGAAACGTTTTGCGCGGCAGAATCTCCCATCCGCGGCAACAATTTGCTCTATGCCTTCTGTGCGCCATGCTACCGCCAGCGCTAGTAGCTACCGTCGGCGCTATCCCTGATTAAGAAACTTTTTGCGCGGCAGGATCTTCAATCCGCGGCAACGTTGCTTTTATTCCTTCTGTGTTCAGCGCTACCGCCTGTGTTATCCGCTACCGCCAGGCGTTAGCGCCTTTTATAACAGCTCCCGGAATTACGCTCTTCATCGCTAGCGCCCGGCGCTAGGTGCTACTGCCGGCGCTAGTGAGCCTCTTTGAATTTTGGCTTCAATTTTGGGGGCAGTCATCATGAGTACTCCTTGAGTCATATGGACTATGTTAACCTGCACACTTGAACACACAAGATCAAATACACATAGGATTTGTTATTCTCAAACCTAGGATATGCGGAAGACCATGTTCCAACAGCGGTCTCATAAGACAGACCACGCGACCAGACCACTTGGACGATCATCCGACCAAGACCACAGAACAGCAGGCAGATCGCGCACAAATCACGCGAATACGAGATCGCGCACAAGCCGCGCGGACACAAAGGTCGCTCCTCCCTTAGATCACCAGGAGCAAACAAGAACCATCTGGCCGACTTAGAACAAGTCGCCAGATCGCCAAGCACAAACCGCCCGGACAGGCGGTCATACAAGAACAACCCGCCCGATCTTCCAACAAGGAAGACAGGCAAACCAGCAGACCAACTCGGGAACAGACCGCAGCTACGAAGAACAGACCGGCAGAACCAGCAGTCCGCCAGAATAGACCGGCAGAGCCAGACCCCTGTTGGATTTCCAAAATGGGGTGGCACGTAATTTGGGGTGGAGTAGAACTCCCAGAAATTCAGTTTTGTTAATCAGCGTCGTTGTAGTTTGAATTGCGATAATTTTTGGGATATCTTTTATAATACTTGTCTGATGCTCTTAACAATTGGTAGAAATCAAATCGATGATATTGTGCTGACCCCTGTTGGATTTCATGAGTTTTGGGAGGATACTTGTTGTGATTTTGCCAGTCATAGTTCATTCTCGCATAACATCGTAAATAATAATTGGGAATGACGGTGGGGTAATATTTGGTGAGAATGGCCATAACAAGCTAGCGGAACTACGGTACAAGTTTCAGCAAGGCTCGATTTTATATGGGTTCTTAATTAAATATATTATCGTAAAATATTATGTTGCTGAACTCTGTTAGAGACTGAAAATGAATAACCAAGTTGGGCTTGGAAGAACTAAGTGTTATCTTGAAATAGAAGGTTGATATCATAAAGTAAGTTGGAATCACAAGTAGACTGGTGGGGTCAAGGGTGTGAATTCTCTAGTTCATGAACGTCGTATCCTGTAAGGGTAGAAATAGTATTTTGATTGTCGTGCATGCAGAGATAGTACTGTAACTCTGATGAATATTGAAGGGCTTGTATTAGAAGTCCTGGTGTACGTAGATACACGGATTGTAAAGGACTTGGATTAGAAGTCCTGGTGTACGTAGATACACAGATTGTATAGAAGGACTTGGCTTAGAAGTCCTGGTGTGCGTAGATACATTGATTGTATAGAAGGACTTGGATTAGATGTCCTGGAGTACGTAGATACACGGATTATATAGAAGGATTTGCATTAGAAGTCCTGGTGTACGTAGATACACGGATTGTATAGAAGGACTTGGATTAGAAGTCCTGGTGTATGTTGATACACAGATACAAATGGACCCCGCTGGGGAGGATTACTTGTGGTGGGTCTACGGGCTTGCTAGTCGTGACACCGACAGAAGCCGGCGGTTAAACTCTAGACTGGTTGGGTTGGACTCTTGGTGCTCACCTACCCAAGTCCCCTTCTGTGTCCTTGAAGGCTCAGCATGTTGCGAGCAGTACGCAGGGTCTTCGCTGTGTGTTCTTAGCGTCGAGGCGTACAGAAGCCTAGGACCGGTAGTGTTCATACCCTCCTAGTAGTGGAGGAGCTTGTTCCACTGTCTCCGTCTGGCCACGACGGGAGATGCCTGAGTGGTTAGCTACCACTCAAAAAGAGAGAACTGAAGGTCTATGTCGGCATAGCAAATATGCATGGGTAAGTCATCATATCATAATCATTGCATTGCATTCATCCTTCATAATCATTGCATTGCACCGCATTAGATCCTCATCATATAAACTTGTATGGGCACCTTTATATGATGAGTTACCTTCATGTTCAGATCCTTCACTTATAAGCTTGTATGGGCACCCTTATAAGTTAAGTTCAAATTTTGTTATTATATGATCGACTGCTTATACACTTTCGTTGATCATGCTTTCTTGTTACTAGTACTTGCTTATATAACCACTGCTTACTTCTGTACTGATACACTGCTAGTATAGATGTGCTTTTACATACATGTCGATACCTCTTACAAATGGTATCAGCTTGCAACGATCCTGAGATAAAGAAGTCCATTAAACCACTAGGCCACCCCTGCTAGCTAAATCAGTTTGAGGACAAACTGATGCAGCGGAAGCGGTGGTGTGCCCATGTGTGATTCACATTAAGTATGTCCACTTTTTTTTATAGAAAGTGCCAACCTAGGCCAAACTCATACCCTTACGTATAGATGCTGGCTCATTCCAAGACAGTAATTGGTATTCCCATTCCAACAGTCGGAGTTGGTTTGGCATAGGATTGATGCCAACCTAACTAGGATACCATTTTGGTCGACTTAGCAGGATATGTTGTGACATACCTTTACCTTATACCAATCAAAGGGATGATGTGGCCAAGCAAAAGTGACCTCAAGTGACTAAGGGAAGAGTTTAATGTGAGTGTAAATGCTAGAGACTCACACCCTGAGATTTCTATCTCAGATATGGAGTAATATTATCACCTTACCCAAAACATTAGGGCAATCTCAATGAGATTGGTGCATGTAGTCTATTATCAGCTTAGTAAAAGACCACCAAGCATGTCTTTTATACTGTATGTGGATACCTCTCACTTCTATTTATGTAGAAGGTTTCATATGGAGAAGATATGATAAGAATTCGGATCGAGAGAAGGCTCATTTTGGGACAAATGTGTTATATTGGTGGCAGAAGAAACTCAGTCGAAGAGATACGGGGGCTTATCTCTTCGTTTATTGGGTTAGTTATGTACCGTCTTGGGTTTCTTTGAGGATTTAAAATCTTTGTAATTTTTGACATTGGAAATGGAGACCCTTGAAGAGTTAATTCACCTTAAGCAAGGCGGACTGCTAAGGCCATGTTTGGGTTGATAGGAATTTTATTAGCAGATTAAGAAAGGAAAGCATTTTGAAGATGATAATTTTCTCTATATGGTTCTAAGATTATGTGGATAAGTAACGAGGAGAGTAGTAAATTTATACTTTTGGGATATGCAACTATGCTGTAATAACATTATAGCTGGGAAGTTAATGAACCTCTGTGCATGCATTGCGGGTATGATGATAAACTACCCCTGAGTTTGAAAATTCTTGGTGAGCGTTCCCTTTAATGTTGTAATTACTTGACATTAGGAAATTAATAAGTGTTAGGCGATGGAGTCAACAAGATTAATATGCCTTAATTGATGATCTAAAATCCTAAGAGTTTTTATAAAATAAACATGCATGCCATGGATGATCGTTGGCAGGGATGGTAGGGCGCTTGTAATGGATTTGATTTAGTTTATCATATTGTGAAGTATGCCCTACTTTTGGTAGTCTGCATAACTCGTGTCGAAGGGAAATCATCCCGAGCCATGCACCTTGGTTCATGTTAAGTTCAAACATATATAAATGTACCGGGTGATTGGATGTTTTTTGTACATGCTCTCGTTACAATGAGATGCAGCTTGGTCGTCGCCGTAAAAATTTGAATTTCTACATCACGGCTAATATATAAGTGCGTCGATACGGGGATCTATAGGGTAAGAACTCTAATTCGAGGAAGATATGCCCCTAAGGTTTGTGCCCATACGTGAGATGAATGTACCATATGGGCGGTGGAAGAAATTTAGTCCAAAAATGTACGGGGGCTTGTCCCTTCGTTTATTGGACTATTTACGTATCGACTTTGTTTTCCCTTAGATTTTGTTTATTTGAATAGTATGTGAACAATGATGATTAGATTCGTGATAACCTCTCAATATGGGTGATAGCGTCAAGGGTGTTGAGACACGCCGTGAATTGAACCCGTGAAGGGGATATTGATGATAAGTTGCACTTATTTAGTGAGATATGAATATGTCTCTGTACGAACAAGTAAGAGTACGTGTAGCGTTTTACCTCGACAAGGAAGATTTCTAAAGGCTCTGTACCGAAACCCAACCGTTGGATAAGGTTTATGTTCACAGTCTAGGAGCCCTTAAATGAAATGATTTAAATCATGAGATAAAAGTAACACCTGACTCGGGGTCATGTGTTATTAGAAGGGAATGATGTGATTATAACCCATGCGAGGTATAGAGTCATGGATTCACTTTACTTTGAGCCTCGATAACGATTTATAATATCACCAGAACCAATTGATAAGCATTATCGGACGATCAAGTGCGGAATTTGGAAACTATTTGGAAACATAAAAGCTTCCTGAGCTTAAACCCTTGAGCTAGTAATATCATTTTGGTAGTTGATGGATTGAAAGGCATAATGTCAGGGGGTTTAGATCAAAGGTGCAATGAAAGTTGGTTTATTAAGGTGGAGGAACTCATTTTTACTGTGAGCTGCTAACATAAGGGATACCTATTCCTATTTACTTCCATTCAAGATTAATTACTCGGGGAGAAGTCTTGTGTGGTCCTCTTGTTGGCCGGCTGCAACTAATTCCTCTATTCTTTTGGAGTGTTGCTGGAAACAGAGGATGGGAGTTGTTTGTTTGGCTCATTCAGAACAGTTCTGCTATTATGTTTCCCTTATGCAGTCGAATAAGTATTCTTTGATTATTCTCCTTCATTAAATAACCCAACTATGTCTTATCACCACAATATTTGTGTTTGCATCAGGATGAGAGACACTTAAGATTTCTCTGTGCATAATTTGGATTATAAGTGTCATGAAGTATAACAGAAGTACACTCGGGAGAAATTGGAAGTGAGGTGATGTGAATGAGTTGAACCCTCACTAGTGGTGAGTGGGATTTAAAGTGTACTCCAGATGACTTTTGTGATCTGAACTTAAACCCCCTAACCTCAACTTAAATTTCGGGGACAAAATTGTTTCTTCGTTTATTGGATTTGTAACATCCCAGTGCGCGCTAGGCCCCTCATGAGTGTGTTGTGTCACCGGAGGTTGACTCAGACTCGGTAGAAGCCCTAGGACCCCGAGGTGATCAGGTTTGAGTCACGGTCAGCAAGAGATGATTAATTTACTTACCCTATTGGGAGCTTTGTGTGGGCTTGTCATGTGGCCTATTAGGTGTGCTGATAGCAATTTCTTAAGTTAATCTTTATATGGCTAGCTTTTAAGTGGCGGTGGAGGACTTTATTGCCACCGACTTCCTCTTTACTTCTCCCGTCTCGGTTTATGTTGCTTATGGTTTTTCTTTTGTATTTTTGGTGACGAGATTTTACGGAGGTGTTTAAGTTGGAAAACTTGTAAATCCCCTATGATGAAAATATAACTTAGTGTTAACTCGGCGTAGTATTGTATGAATTCTTTGATGCTTTGTGGTGCTTGAAATTGTTTAGCGGAATATGCATTTTTTGTTGTCCTATAAAATATTGACAATCTTTATAAAGGTATTTATATATATTGGTAAAGCTTTGGGATGGTTGTAATCATCTGTTATGCTGGATCGGTTGGTTTTGGTTTGGGGTTATATATATTACCTGTTATGATATATGTTAACTGCATTAAAATATGTTAATTTCTAAATTGAGGCGGTGGTTTTATAAAGCACCAATAGAGAAATGTTCCCCTCGTCTATTGCGGCTGCCGACCTTCTCTTACGCCCTCATCCATATCGCGGCTAGGGCTTTCGGAGCCGATCTTCTTCTTCTTCATTTCTCCAACTCTTTTCCCCTCTATATCTCAAAAACGCATGGGATCCCTGAAACTGCTGTCGGGATCAAAGACTGGCAAGGTGCGGCTTGGCCTGGGTTTAGTCAGACTTGTATTGTGTGTGTTGAAGTGGTTCGACTCTCCTAGATTCACTGTAAGCCTCCTCTTTCTTTCTTCCTCTTCCTTCCAGCAACTGATTTTGGTTTATTTCCCGACTGGTCGCGTGATGAGCTTATATCGTGGGGTTTATTGAGAGCTTACATATGAGATAGAAATTTGTTGGGAAGGTTTTCACTGTTTAAATTTGTCCAGCAGCTGCTATATTTCTCTTCAATTGCTTTCATGGTGTTGGGTTTCTGGGAGAAAATATATGCAGAAGTGTTGATGAATATGTTTAAGGGGCTCTGTTGGGTTTTGTTGGTCGACTGATATTGCTCCCCATTTTCCATTTTGTTTCACTGTTAATGGGAGAAGGCAGCCATGGTTTTCGGTTTTCTCATATTTTCACAAGCTCAAGTTGTTATCATTAAGCATTAATAGTACCTTACCTTATGGGTTTTTACCTTGTTGGACGGCTGCTAATTTTCCCTCCCTGTAATTGTTCTGATGCTTACTGTTCTTGGCTATGTTTATTGACCGGCTATTAAGTATCCCTAATTCGATTTACTGAATCTTGGGTTTTATCTTACCCAAGCCGAGTGCTGCTAGATCTATATACCAGTACAGTTTTGTTTTGATGAGGTATTGGGAAGGGCTGATTGAGTTCCATTTTAATTATTGTTATTATTTTGCTTCTTCTTCTTGATGGGTTGATAAGATGGCTGATAACTGTTGCTATGCCATTGTATTCCTTTTCCTTTGTTAGAGGAGGATTACAGTTAATTGGGACCCATGGTGATGTGCCTAGCGATATTCCTCTTTCCTGTTGGTGTGTTGTTGGGAAATTTGAGCTAATTTTATTATTAACTATGGGGGCTTTTAATTTAATAGGCCGACTGCAATTTGTGTATGCTCCACTTCAGTTCAAAGTGGATTTGTATGTGTATTACCTTGCTGCCCTTATGCCGTCCAGATTTTCTTTGTGCTATATCCCTTTTTAGTTTGGGTAATGTTGACTGATTACATGTTGGATATTTCTGTGGTTCAGGACCCTTTAATCAGTCTTGGCCAACTGTTGCCATGCCGCGGAGGAGACAACCGCGAACGTCGCCCAGAAATCAGGTGACTTCCTCCCCTCTCCTTCGGTGCTAGCGTCTTAGATCACAATTGGAGAGATGAAGGCTTAAGAGAGCTTCTCGTGTGAGTTTTAATGGAGTTTCCTTAGGAAGACCAAGTCGGAACCTCAAATTTAGGGCACCGTTCGCCGCGAGGTTCTTGGAATCATTTCTTCTCTTCAAGAGGAAGAGATGGGATTTGATTTAGTGCAAACCCATGGTCGTTTAGGGAGAGTGAGGGGAGTGATTATGTAAGGATTTTAAAGGTGCAATGACCTAGCATTTGTTTGAGAAAATGATGAATAGCCCCCTGTTAAGTAGTGTTTAATTTATATCTCGTGATAAAAATGATGTATAACCCCATGTTAAATATGATTTTAACTATATATTATGCGATAAAGGTGATGGCAGCCCCCTTGCTAGAGAAGTTTCAATTTATAACATTTCACTTGGTTATTAAGGGATGAATTGGTGCGCAGCTGGGTTCAAGTGAATTCTTAGGTTTGATCCCGCTAGAACTAGGCTTCGGGCTCAACATGAAAGTTGTAGCCCTCCGAAAGAGCTTTCCGACGATAGGTACCCATTTTCTGAAGTGCCCTGTAGCTCCCTAAAGGTCCAGTCGAGTGGACTGTCCAGAAAGCTGGAATGTGGTTAACTGGGTGTTGTTTTTGCTGTCCAGATTATTGTAGTTGACTTTAGAGCAGATTTTAGGTAAAAGCCACTTGAATCTGGTGTAGGACTCAACATGAATGTTGTAGCCCTTGGTGAGAGCTTTCCAAAATGGGGTGGCACATAATTTGGGGTGGAGTAGATCTCCCTGAAATTCAGTTTTGTTAATCAGCGTCGTTGTAGTTTGAATTGCGATAATTTTTGGGAAATCTTTTATAATACTTGTCTGATGCTCTTAATAATTGGTAGAAATCAAATCGATGATAATGTTCTGACCCCTGTTGGATTTGATGAATTTTGGGAGGATACTTGTTGTGATTTTGCCAGTCATAGTTCATTTTCGCATTACACCGTAAATAATAATTGGGAATGCCGGTGGGGCTGATATTTGGTGAGAATGGCCATAACAAGCTAGTGGAACTACGGTAGAAGTTTCTGCAAGGCTCGATTTGATATGGGTTCTTAATTAAAGTTATTGTCGTAAAATATTATGCTGCTGAACTCTGTTAGAGACTGAAAATGAATAACCAAGTTGGGCTTGGAAGAACTAAGTGTTATCTTGAAATAGAAGGTTGATATCATAAAGTAAGTTGGAATCACAAGTAGACCGGTGAGGTCAAGGGTGTGAATTCCCTAGTTCATGAACGTCGTATCCTGTAAGGGTAGAAATAGTATTTTGATTGTCGTGCATGCAGAGATAGTACTGTAACACTGATGAATATTGAAGGGCTTGTATTAGAAGTCCTGGTGTACGTAGATACACGTATTGTAAAGGACTTGGATTAGAAGTGCTGGTGTATGTAGATATACGAATTGTATAGAAGGACTTGGATTAGATGTCCTGGTGTACGTAGATACACTTATTGTATAGAAGGACTTGGATTAGAAGACCTGGAGTACGTAGATATACGGATTGTATAGAAGGACTTGGATTAGAACTCCTGGTGTACGTAGATACACGGATTATATAGAAGGACTTGGATTAGAAGTCCTGGTGCATGTTGATACACGGATATAAATGGACCCCGCTGGGGAGGATTACTTGTGGCGGGTCTACGGGCTTGCTAGTCGTGACACCGACAGAAGCCGGCGGCTAGACTCTAGACCGGTTGGGTTGGACTCTTGGTGCTCACCTACCTAAGTCCCCTTCTGTGTCCTTGAAGGCTCAGCATGTTGCGAGCAGTACGCAGGGTCTCCGCTGTGTGTTCTTAGCGTCGAGGCGTACAGAGGCCTAGGACTGGTAGTGTTCATACCCTCCTAGTAGTGGAGGAGCTCGTTCCACTGTCTCTGTCTGGCCACGGCGGGAGATGCCTGAGTGGTTAGCTACCACTCAAAAAGCGAGAACTGAAGGTCTATGTCGACATAGCAAATATGCATGGGTAAGTCATCATATCATAATCATTGCATTGCATTCATCCTTCATAATCATTGCATTGCACCGCATTGGATCTTCATCATATAAACTTGTATGGGCACCTTTATATGATGAGTTACCTTCATGTTCAGATCCTTAACTTATAAGCTTGTATGGGCACCCTTATAAGTTAAGTTCAAATTCTGTTATTATATGCTCGACTGCTTATACACTGTCGTTGATCATGCTTTCTTGTTACTAGTACTTGCTTATATAACCACTGTTATTTATGTACCTGTTAGTTAGAGTTATTGCATGTACTTGGGTACTAATAAAACCGACATATATGAACAACCATTCATGTCACATGCTTTGTATATTATTGCTTATATTGTAGCTTCTCTTCCTTTCATACCACCCGGTGGCTTGGAGTCGCCGGGGGAGTGGATGGGATGCCACTTAGTCTTTATTACTAACGGTTGCTACGTCCCTCTTTTTAGGAGCGCACCCTGGATCAGCAGTGCACGGCGCTGGAGGAGGATAGCCAGGTCAGGATGGCAGGGTCGGGCTGCGGCACCTTCGCTACAGTCGGTGATAGATGTGAGCACAGTTTGAGATGTAGTCCTTGGGGCATTTAGCTTGATACTCTGATACTTTTGCAGGAGCTCTCGGAGCTTCTTGTTCTTTTGTACTTATTTGGACTCTTGCTTATGTGAATATCTTTATATGGCTTCTTGCTTTTACATTATTGATGGGTTGGCGCTGTTCAGTTGGTTTGGCCGCCGGGATAGGCGTCTTGTGGGGGAGGCTAGCTCGTGTGTTGGCGCTTCCGCAAGGCGGCTGTCCTGGGCATAAGACTCCCCTCGACCGTGTCGTGTGTTCCGGGAGGGGGGTCTTACACATAATTTATAAGATATTCATAAATTTTTTTATTATAAACTAAAATTTCATTTAACCAAAAGTTAGTTTAAAAAATAAATTCTAGGAGGAATTAAGTCCTAAGTTATGATAATGATTTGAAAAGAGAGGAAGTGTTTAGGCAAGGACTTCTCGAAATAACTAACTAGCAAACAAAATTGTAAAAATTATAAAACTAAATTAGATTAAAATTATAAGAACTCCATCTTAAAAGAAACTTAAGGAAAAGTAACTTACTAAATATTGCTCTCTCCATAATTTAAACTAAATCTAGATAAATGATAATTGGCTAAGGGGGATTTCACAAAATTTGGCATAAGAAGAGATCTTTGAAACTCAAAATTTATTTTCTAATTTGTATATGTTTAGGAATAATGAATTTTATCCACTTACTCCATGCCATATAATCTTTTATAATTCTCTTCTAATAAAAATCAAAAATGTATATGTTTAGGAGTAATGAATTTTAACCTCTTACTCCATGCCATATAATCTTTTAAATGATTTTGGGTGCATATGTTTAGGGAATAATGAATTTTATCCTCTTATTCCCATGACATATGATCTTTTAAAACACTTTTTTATGTCATCAAAAGGGGTGGGCAGGAAAAATTTCTAGCTTATAAATTAAATTATGTTGAGAGCAAGTTCTAGTAAATTTAATTTTCCTAAGATCTAAAAAGCTAGAAGAAAATATAATAGAAATCTAAAAAGGTTTAGTAAATTTACTACAAAACGAAGCCATTTAAAATAAAAAGAGAAGTCATTCTAAAAAAAATTCTCTAATCAAGCTCAAATCATAAAATGATTCGTAAAGCAAGATTACCTAAAATTTAAATTTAACAAACTATGATAAACAAAATTTTAGCAACTTTAAAACCTAAAAATGCTTATAAACATTCTCAACTAGATTTCTAAGAACTCACAAAAACAGCAAGTAAGGGTTTAATACCAATTTTTTGTTTGTTTTTGTTCTAACTTTTTTCATATATATTTTTTTGAATTTTTGTTTATATAATCTTTTTTTTTATAGTGAAAGAAAGAAAACTAGTTTTAAACCTAACAATTTTTGTTAACTCTTGGACTTCCCGAGGTATACCCCATGAAGGGTTCTCAACAGTATTAGGAGGTGAGAGGATGATAACCCAAACGTCCCTTTCCAAGATTTAAATTTTCGATTTTCTAAATTTTTATTTTTATTTTTGGGTTTTACAAGTGCTTAAATAAAAGAAAACATAAGATTTTTTTTTGAAGATTTTCTAAATTCAGAACTACATTTTTAAGAGCTATTTACACCCACATACTTAAAGTTAAACATTGTCCCTAATGTTTAAAACTAAGTATGAAGTAAAAAAAGTAAATAATGCGCAAGACAAAACAAAAAGGAATGCAAGATAAAAGAGAAGGAAAAAGAAGGAAAAAAGGCTTCCCTGATTTTGAGGACGCAGGGGGAAGCTACAGTTACCTACAAAACACGTTAAAGAAGAAACAAAAACAAGAGAAAACAATAAAAAAATAAGTTTGGGGTGCCTCCCAAAAGCGATTTGTTTAAGGTCGCGTAGCTTGACCCAATTGGCGATCACGATATTGGTGGAAGAATTATTGAATCACTCTTTTCGTTCGACAGATCTCCTGGAAGATATAACTTAAGACGATGCTCGTTAACTTTGAAGGAACCTATTTCCGGGTGGGAAATTAGAATTGTCCCATAGGACAAAACCTCTTTAACAATAAAGGGTCCGGACCATCGAGATTTTAGCTTTCCCAGAAAAAGGCGAAGACTAGAATTATAAAGGAGGACGAGATTGCCCGGGGAAAAAGTTTTTGAAATTTTATATGTTTATCGTGATAAAACTTTGTTCGCTCCTTATATAATTTGCTAATTTTGTGCGCATTCGCTCGCCACTCATATAATTCGTTCAATTGAAATTTTCTCTGTTCGGACACTAAATTAGAATCGAGGTTTAAAAATTTAAGCGCCCAAAATGCGCGGTGCTCTAATTCGACCGGAAGGTGGTAAGCCTTGTCATAAACAATTCGACACGGTGTACAACCGATAGTGGTCTTGTACGTCGTCCGATAGGCCCATAACGCATCATCGAGCTTAAGTGCCCAATCCTTCCGATTTATAGAAACAGTTTTTTCTAAAATCTGCTTTAATTCTCGATTTATGACTTCGACTTAGCCACTTGTTTGTGGGTGATAAGCAGTGGATAGTTTGTGCGTGACACCATACTTTGCTAAAAATTTTGTGAATTAGCTATTGCAAAAATGGGTGCCCTGATCACTAACTATAGCCCGTGGCGTGACAAATCGAGAAAATAATTGTTTTAAGAAATTAACGACGACTCACACGTCGTTGGTGGGGAGAGCTTGCGTTACCACCCACCGACACGTAGTCGACCGCAACGAGAATGTATTAGTTTGAAAAAGTGGGAGGGAGAGGACCAATGAAATCAATACCCCAAAGATCAAAAATTTCGCATTCTAAGAAAATATTTTGGGGCATCTCATCCCGGTGGAGATGTTCCCCGACCACTGGCAACTATCGCAAGTACTCACAAAGGTGTGAGCATCTTTGAAGAGTGTGGGCCAATAAAATCCCGCCTTCAGCGCCTTCCTCGCGGTTAAGTTCGCTTGATAATGAACATCGGTGGTCCCTCGTGACAATGCCGTAAAATTTTTAGACCTTCCTCACTCGAGACGCATCTTCTCACTACCTGTTCTGCGCAAATGCGGAATAAAAATGGATCCTCCCAAAAATAATTCCTTAAATCAGAAAACAATTTCTTCTTTTGCTGACTCAAGAATTCTTTTGGTAGGACCCGGGCTACTAGATAGTTAGCCAAATCCGTGAACCAAGGAGTGAAAGATGAATTTATATTTTCAAGAGCAAGGAGGCGGTCTTCAGGGAATTTATCATTAATGCTGGCATCTATTAATGCTTCCAAGGCGAGGTTTTCTAAACGGGAAAGATGATCGACCGCTAACTTTTTGGCTCCCCTTTTATCCTGGATCTCTAGATCAAACTCCTGCAAGAGGAGGATCCATCGCAAAAGACGGGGCTTGGCGTCCGATTTACTTAATAGATATCTAAGAGCGGAGTGATTTGTGAAGACGATAACTTTTGAGAGAGTGATGTACGACCTAAACTTATCAAAAGCAAAAAACGATGGCTAGAAGCTCCTTCTCGGTAGTGGTGTAGTTTGCTTGTGCCAACATGAGTGTCTTGCTCGCAAAATAAATTGGGTGGAAATACTTACTCACACGTTGACCTAATACGGTGTCTACCATAATATCACTCGCGTAGAATATAATTTGGAAGGGTTGCGACCAATCAGGCGCAACTAGAATCAGAGAATTTATAAGCTTTTCTTTGATAAGTTTAAAGGCCAAAAATGACATTTGTTGTTAAAAAGGAAGGAAGAATGTTTCTCGAGGAGATGGGTTAACAACTTTGTGATTTTGGAAAATTTTTGTATAAAGCGACGATAAAACCCCGTGTGACCTAGGAAACTTCTAATAGCTTTTACATTCATTGGAGGGGGGAGTTTTTCGATAACATCGATCTTAGCCCTATCAACCTCGATCCCTTTGCCTGAAATTTTGTGGCCAAGGACTAATCCTTCTTTGACCATAAAATGGCATTTCTCCCAATTAAAAGCTAAATTTGTTTCCTCACAACGTTGTAGCACGCGCTCGAGATTTTTTAAATAATTTTTGAAAGAGTTTCCGAAAATGGAAAAGTCGTCCTTGAAAACTTCCATCACTTCCTCTACTAACTCATTGAAAATCACAAGCATACAACTTTGGAATGTAGCCAGCGCGTTACAAAGACCAAATGGCATCCTTCGATAAGCGAAGGTTCCAAAGGGACAAGTGAATGTTGTTTTCTCTTGGTCGTCGGGCGAAATAGAGATTTGAAAATATCCCGACAAACCATCGAGAAAACAATAGTAGGAGTGACCTGAAAGGCACTCTAAGATTTGATCGATAAAAGGTAACGGGAAGTGATCCTTAAGGGTGGCATCATTTAGTTTTTGATAATCCATGCACATCTGCCAACCCATAATGGTACTGGTTGGGATCAATTCATTATTTTCATTTGCTACTACCGTTACGCCGCCTTTTTTCAGCACGACTTGTACTGGGCTAACCCAAGTACTATCCGATATCGGGTAGATGATTCCAACATCTAAAAGTTTGATAACTTTGGCCTTAACGAATTCTTTCATATTCGGGTTTAGCCGTCGTTGAGGTTGGACCGTGTTGCGGGAATAATCTTCGAGGAAGATTTTGTGAGTGCAAAAGGAAGGGTTAATACCCTTGATATCCAAAATTTGCCATGCAATTGCATGGCGGTGATTGCTTAAGACTATAGTCAATTCATAAATTTCTGAATCTCTATGTTCAGATGATACAATAACGGGTAGCTTAGAGTCTTTTTCTAAAAATAGATATTTTAGGTGATGTGGGAGTTGTTTCAATTCTAAAATGGGTGGCTCTTCATAAGAAGTTTTGTTTTATAATTTTTTTTTAAAATAGTGATTCGGGTGGTGTAGAGCGAGAGACTTCTTCTTCAAAACAAAAGAGCTCCGCGAGCTCGGAATCGTTACTCGATCTGGAGACTAACTTGGGAAGTGAATAAAACTCGTTCTCAAAACATTCTTCTAAATAGACGCACAAATTGTCATTCTCTAAGGTGTTTCGCATCGAGGTATTTATACTAAAAGTAACTTCATCATCTCCAACCCGAAGGAGGAGCTTTCCGTTACTTACATCGATAATTGCGCGCGAGGTGGCAAGGAAGGGGCGGCTGAGTATGAGGGGTACTTCGACATCCTCTTTGATGTCAAGAATGACAAAGTCCACTGGGAAGATGAACTTGTCAACCTTAATGAGCACATCCTCCACTATCCCTACTGGATATTTTAATGAATGATCCGCTAATTGAATACTCATTCGAGTGGGGCTAGGATTTCCTAGACCTAACTTTTTGAATAACGAAAAAAGGCATGAGGTTGATGCTTGCTCCAAGATCCACTAAGGCGTGTTTTACTAACGAATTGCCAAATTGACACGGTATGGAGAACCATCCCAGTTCATTTGCTTTTTGAGGCAATTTGTTGAGTACACCCGCGGAGCATTCTGTGTTTAAGAAAATATGCAAAATATCTTCTAATTTCTTCTTATTGGACAACAACTCCTTCAGATATTTTGCATTTTTCGGCATTTGAGAGATAGCCTTGCAGAAGGGTACATTAACATGAATTTATTTTAATATTTCTATTTTTTTTTGTAATTTTTCTCGGCGCACTCTCTCCTAAGCTTAGATAGATACAGAATATTTGAACTAGAAGAATGCGGAGCTAGCGTAGAGGGCAAATTTCACAATAAAATAGGAGTAGGATGAGGAGGAGAAGAAGTTACCTTGGGTTCGTCCTGTTTTGAAACCACCTCCTTCCCGCTTCGGAGTGTAATCACGTTCGCGCTCTCCCTTGGATTTGGCTATGTATTTCCCGGTAGTGCTCCAGGGTTGACGCTCTGAGAACATTTTTGCTAACTGTCCCACTTGATTCTCTAAATTTTTGATCGATCCGGTGAGGTTCCGGATGTTCGTTTCATTTGTAGCAATATTTTGCAAAGGCCTCTTCAAGTGGAGAGGGATTTTGCTGTTGCGGTGGAAAGCCGAGTGGATTAAAGTTTAGAGGGGGAGTTAAATTAAGAATTTGATTAGGAGGTTGATTCATATTTAAAGGACGCTGAGCATTTCCTTGGTTGCTCCACGAGAAATTTGGATGGTTCCTATAACCCGCATTGTAGGTGTTATTGTACGGTGCGGAGTTCGGGTTATAGGAAGGCCGGGGTGGATTTCCCAAGTAGTCAACCTGCTCTTCAATTAACATATTATTAGCCCAAGGAGAAGTGGCGGAGGAAGCAGACATCTCTGCCACTTGCTTTGTTAAGCGCTCAACTTGTAAAGCCAAATTAGAAGTAGCATCTATTTCAAAAATTCTGGCTGGCTTATTAGGTCGCGCTCGGGGCAAGTTCCATTGATAAGCATTCATGGCCATTTCCTCATTAAGCTCTTGAGCGGCCTCCAGGGTCTTTTTATTTAATGTACCCCCGACGGCCGCATCAATCATTTGCCTAGTTTGAAAATTCAAGCCATTATAAATGATTTGCACTTGTTGCCAAGAGGGAAGTGCATGGTGAGGGAATCTATGTAAAAGCTCCTTGAAGTGCTCCCATGTATCATAGAGAGTCTCCGAGTCGATTTGCATAAATGACACAATATCTATTCGCAATTTGGCGGTCTTTGTAGGCGGGAAATACTTTGTGAGAAATTTTTCTGCCATATCGGCCCATGTAGTGATAGACTCCCTAGGAAGTGAGCCTAACCACTGCTTGGCCCTAAACCGCAAACAAAAAGGAAAAATACATAATCAAATTGAGTCATCGGTGACGCCATTGATTTTAAACGTGTCGCAGATTTCGAGAAAATTATAAATATGACAGTTTGGATCTTTATCCGACTGACCATCGAAGGTCACTGATTGCTGCACCATTTGTATGATGCTGGACTTGATCTCAAAGTTATTGTTCGCCACTGCGGGGTGAAAAATTCTTAACTGTGTGCCTTCTAGATTCAGCCGCGCATAATAGGACATGGTCTGTTGCACGGCCTAATTAGGATTGGGCGCATTAGGATTAGGAAGATTAAGATTAGGATCCATATTTTCTGCGTTAGTGTCCCCGATCGACTCTTCGAATAATAAGTGTATTTCCTTATCACGAGAATGGCGGTGCCGCGAAAGTGTTCGCTCAATCTCTGGATCAAAAGGAATATTTGAAGTGCTACCTCGGGTCATACACTAAAAAGGAAAAAGGGAAAGAAAAAAAGAGAAAAAGAGAAAAGAGAGAATAATAAAACTAAAAATAAAGAAAGAGGGAAACTTGATTATTATATATTTTTTTTTCTTTTAGGCGGATTAAGTTAGTCTTGGATTGCCTGAGGTATACCCTGTGAGGGGTTCTCACCGATACTAGGAGGTGCGATGGGATGATAACCCAAAAGTCCCTTTCCAAGATTTAAATTTCACCCTTAAGATTTTCGAAATTAGAAAAAGTAAAAATAAAATAACATGATAAAATTAATAGCTATCCTCTTTTCAAAATATCTACGCAAAGTCACCGGCAACGGTGCCAAAAACTTGATATAGAAAACTTAGGATTTTGCAAAGCGAACGATTAAAGATGTTTTCCAAACCTATATCCGGCAAAGGCAAGTGTACCTTATCGTCTATAATATATGATATTTAGAAATACCAAGGTCGTATTCCTCGGGGCACGTTGATTACTTCTACTTCGAGGAGGTCACTGTTATCTTATCTAAAAGATTTTTGAGGTTTTGTTTTACTTAGCTAAAAGAGATAATTTGCAAACTAAAAGTAAGGTTTAAACAATGGTAAAAAGATTAGTGCTCAATCTAAAATCACATTGGAGTGTGAATAATCAAGTGAAAGAAAAATAAATCTAATTCCATTTTAATTAAACTACTTGACCGTGGAGGTTCCCGAAGCTTGAACATGCCTCTCTCGAGGTTGATGCCCAACTAAGTTTAAGAAAAATCAACCGAACTCTCATTCTATAATCGATTACCTAAAACTTGCTTTAGGCTATGAACCCCACTATTGGATTTGACTCCAATCCGAGAGATTTATGTCATCGTCTCTCGAGGGGTGCATGCAACTCTCTTTACCCTTGAGTGATCAATTCATACTTTGAGCCTCTCGGCTAGCTAAGTATGAAAACCTTAGCGAAAACCATACATCGAAAATATGGCCTCACTAGTTAAAAATCAAGGGTAATTCAAGTGTTAAAAAAATGGAAAAAGAGAGCTTAGAAAATCATAACATGATTATCTCATCCTCAGATCATTTCGATCGAGCACTAATGAGAATTAGTTAATCATAGTGGGGGGAGAGAAAGAAAAATAAAATTGCATAAAGGAAAAATTACTAAGATAGAAGGAGAAAAAGAAAGAGAGCAAACTAAATTTTATTGATAACCAAAACTATTACATGCTTTAAAAGGGATTACAATGCTAAAAAGAAAAAGATTACAAGCTTAAACTAGGCTATTGCATGAAGGAAAATTAAAACATCAATTGACATGGAGAGAAAGAGAACATGAAATGTAAAGACATGAAAACGCATGAAAGAAACAATAAAAAGCTCACTAACAGCTCTAGCAGCACCTCCCCCTCTCCAAATTTCTGAACTCTGAACTCAAGGAGACCACTGGAATTTATAAGAAAAAATTCCATGTTACACGCCCCCGGTCACCGGGGGGGGGGGGGGGGGGGGGGGGGGGGGGTAATCACTGTCCATCTCAGCTCCGACAATGACGTCGATCGTGCGTGACGGCGTGGCGGAAAAGGGCATTACACGCCCGTGTAATGTTGGTCATGGGTGTGTAAACTAGCAGCTTCATTAAATGTGGGTGGGCCTAGATTGCGGCGCGGCGGTGAACAGAGATCATGCGCGAATGTCATGAGCATAACTTCTGGGTCACGGGCGTGACTGGGGGGCGTGACTTACTGACAACATCTCCACTTCTCGACGGCAACACTGCTGGCAGGATCCTATGTTTACATGCCCCAGGTTACGGGCGTGACCCTTGGGTCACGAGTGTGACTGGGGGGCGTGACTTGCTGTGGACTAGCTCAATTAGTGCAACATCGATTCTGGACTGACCTTCAGGTTACACGCCCTTGGTCACGGGCGTGACCAAGGGCGTGACTTGTAAATTTCTCCAATTTGTCCCATAATTATGCAAAAATTGAAATTAAGCTAAGTTAGAATCAAAATTACAAAAGAACTACTTATAACCTTAAATTGACATGAAAAAGAAAAATTCATATTAAATAATTACAAAAAAATTGATTAAAAAGTTATATAAATACTACTTATCAATCCCGATGAGGAATATGGACATGAACAAAACAAACATAACTGAATATGCGAGGACCAAGGCGAGATGTGAGAAGTTTGAACAATGTGTTTAGAGGACAAACGAGAAGAATATCATAGTGGAGAGAGTGGCAAGTAAGGCGATTAATGAGATGAGTTGTCGTCAAAACAACATCACCTCAGTATGACTTGGGAAGGCGCATGGTTACTAACAGGTAGTGAGCAACCTCCAGCAAGTGTTTGTTTTTACATTCCGCAACGCCATTTTGAGTGGAAATGTAGACACATGTGGTTTGCTGAAGAATGTCATTATCTACAAAATATGTGCCAAACAAACCCCGGTCTTCATACTCGCCGCCATTATCATTACGCATCACGCAAATAACAACATTAAACTATGCACAACCATTTTATAAAATACATAAAAGCAATTATGATGGCGATGACAGCCCTCAACGAGAAGATGTTGGTAACGGTGCACCTACGGAGGATGGCGTGCTTACGGATGAAGGCGACACGCTGACCAAGGATTTACGCCATCGCCGTCGCGGCAACATTGATGCACGCCGTTACAATCTCCGCCCGAGGCGCAAGCAAAACAATTAATAATTAAAATAGTATTATCATAATTATTAATTGTATCTCTATTATATTTTGTGTCACTTTAATGTTTTAATTTTTTGTCAGTGTTTAGTCAAAACTGAGGCAAAGCCTATAAAAGGCCATGATGTAATATTTTTAATTTCAATTTTGATGAAAAGAAATTGAAAACCCTAATCCCCTCTAATATTCTCTCCCTCTCTCTTTTGCCTCCCCCTCTCTTTCCCTCTCTTCGAAGTTTCGGCCAAAGGTGGCCGCCCGTCTCTCCTCCTCCTTCTAGCCGTCGGCCGCCCTCCTCCTCTAGGAAATTCGGCCCCCCTCTTCTCCCCTCTAGCCTCTACCTCTACCAAGTATTCTCTACCACCTTTTCTCATTTCTATTCTAATACGGCTCTCTCTATCCCCTACGGATTCCTCTAAGGGATCTAAGTGATATTCGATGGATGTTGGTTACGGTGAAGCAAAGGCGGCGAACGGAATCCTCTCCAAACAACGCGCTTCCGGTGGATCCGTAGAAGAACGGTCGGGCGAGTGCATGTTTGAGGCCAATCCTATCTCAAGTGGGTAACAAACAAACCACTCATGTGATTTCTTTTCTTGATTTTTCCTGTGGTGGAATTCTATGGCGTGATCTTCGAATCACTGATTTTTCGTGGGTTTTATTCATATTGAAAATTGCATTTCATCCTTATTTTTTAATTTTCGAAGGGGTTTGGCGAGCCCCGCTTTTTGTTGGGAGAGATCAACTATTTACTGGGTCGATATTTTCGGTGGATCCCTTTTGGTACAACGCATAGCTCGATCGAATCAGGTGGATCCATTTAGCATTAGCGAATATTGGCATATAGCCTTTATTCAATCTCTAGCGGGTTGGCTATCCGTCGAGGCGAATTAAAATTGATAAAATCGCGTTTAAGTTTTGCTGCATTCTCCGTCCACGTGTGTAGTATTCGTGATACGTCGGGTGGGATAGTGAATTAATTCATAGCGTACGCGTTGGAGGGTGAACCCTGCATCAATTTGGTATCAGTGCTAGGTTAGAGTTGATTTCTTAATTGACGCCTTCCTACAAATCTCTTAGTTCGTCGGCACTCACAACCGTCACACGTTAGCGTTGTCAAAATCTCAAAATTTTCAAACTGTGGTCTGCGTTTAGCGGCCGAAATCTGTTATTTTTCAGCAAAAAAAAATAAATTTACATTCTACATATTATTTCTTGTTAGAAAATCAAAAACAATATTTTATCCTAGTTATTAGGCATAAAGAAAAAATTCATCTTTTATAAAAAAATTCTGGTCAGAAAAGTGTTGGTCTACGTTGCATGCGTACGAGACTTGGCACGGAGTATCCTACGTCCTCGTCTCAAATGAAGGACGAACGGGACTCGGGTCACGGTCCAACGGCTATTGATGACCTCCGTCAGGAGTTCAATGATCAGTTAACGGACATCCGAGAGATGCTACATGAGATTCGGCTAGCCCAAAGGGCACCTCAGGATCATGCTGCCCACCAACACGTGGGGAAAATGTTAACTTTAATCATATTCCTGAACCTGACCACCAAAACCCTGCAGCCCACCAACGCGCTGAAGGGAACATTAATCCTAATGTTAACCCTGAACAGGCCCCACGAGCACCGCACAGATTTGATATCACTA
The DNA here is from genome assembly GCA_033032865.1 of Dactylorhiza incarnata. NCBI lineage: Eukaryota > Viridiplantae > Streptophyta > Magnoliopsida > Asparagales > Orchidaceae > Dactylorhiza > Dactylorhiza incarnata. The sequence continues at coordinate 6,692,574 of JAWHQI010000009.1, read as the reverse complement.
GGGATGTTCGGATCAAGCCACCATCTTATGATGGGTTGGGTGACCCCCAAGTTTTCTTGGATTGGGTTACGGAGATAGAGTGCTAATTTCAGTGGCAAAATTTGACTGACGGGGATAAGGTGCGAGTGGCGCATATGAAGTTGTTGGGTCGAGCCAAGTCATATTAGCTGAATAAGGAGCGGCGTTTAGGTCTGAGGGATGGTTTGCCTCCCATTGGTTGGGTGGGCATGAAAGCCTTGTTGACTGACCAGTATGTCCCGACGTATCATCGAACACAAATGATTGATGAGTTGGCCTCCCTTTGGCAAGGGAACCGCTAGGTCGCGGAGTACATGGGGATCCTAAAAGACATGATGGTTAGATGTGACGTTAAGGAGATGCCCGAGGTTACCCTCTCCCGGTTCCGCAAGGGACTTAGCCCCGAAATTTAGGGTAAGCTCCTTCACTATGGTCACACTGATTTGAGCACAACATATAATGCCGCGTTAGAAATTGAAAAGCATCTGGCCCACAAGTCTAAGTCGCGTTCGTTTCAGATGAGTAAGTCCATCTTAGGACCTCCTCCGTTAGCCATGAGAGATAAAGGGAAGTTTTGATCCACTGATTCGAACTCAGTCGTAATTACAGCTAGGAATATGCGTAACCCATCCGGCGATCGGGTGCCCGTAGGTCGGATTAGCAAATCGAACGCTTCTTATTTTAGTTGTGGTGTTCAAGGGCACTACGCGAGTGAATGCCCCACTAAGGCCAAGCCCTTAGCTCTGTTGGACACTGCTGATGGTAAGAAATAGTTCGCACGCCAGACATTTTTGGATGGTTTCCTTTATGCCTTAGTTTGCCTACAAACCAAGGAAGACGTGCCTTCGTTTGATAGTTTACCACCCGCCCTACAGAACATGTTAGAAGAATTTAAGGATGTCTACCCAGAAGAGCTACCCCCTACGTTACCCCCATTACGAGACATCCAGCATGCGATAGATTTCATTCCAGGGTCCTCGTTACCCAACATGCCTCACTATCAGTTAAATCCGTCTGCACATTTAGAGCTCCAAACTCAAATTTCGAATTTGTTACAGAAGGGATTTATCCGCCATAGTAAGAGTGTGTGTGCCGTTCCGGCTTTGCTAGCGCCTAAGAAAGATGGCTCGTGGAGGATGTGCGTTGATAGTAGAGCCAGTAATAAATTAACAATTAAATATCGGTTTCCCATCCCGCGTTTGGACGATTTGTTGGACATGTTACCCGGAGCCACGATCTTTTCTAAATTGGACCTTAGGAGTGGCTACCACCAGATTAGAATCCGGGAGGGCGATTAATGGAAGACTGCTTTTAAATTTAAAGATGGGCTCTATGAGTGGTTAGTGCTGCTGTTTGGATTATCCAATGCCCCTAGTACATTCTCGAGGATGATGACACCCGTCTTCCAACCCTACATGGGAAAATTTATTGTGGTATATTTTGATGATATTCTCATTTTTAGCACGTCTACTCTTGATCACGAATCGCACTTGAGGACTATCCTAGAGACGTTGCGCGCGGAAAAATTATTCGTCAATATAAGAAAAATGTACGTTCTATGTTACGTCCGTAGAGTTCCTCGGGTATATAGTGAGTTTGGAAGGCATACACGTTGATCCTAAGAAGGTCCAAGTCATAAGAGATTGGCCTGAACCCACTAACATTAGGGACGTTATGAGTTTCCACGGATTTGCCACCTTTTATCGCCGATTCATTCGCGATTTTAGTAGCATCATGACACCGATCACGGAGTGCATGAAAAAAGAGGAGTTCACTTGGATGAAATCGGCCACTCACGAGTTCCAAACGATTAAAGCTAAGATGTCAGAAGCCCCCCTGTTGCGGTTGCCGGACTTTAATAAGGTTTTTGAATTATCTTGTGACGCATCGGGGATCGGGATTGGAGGCGTGTTAAGTCAGGAGGGTCATCCGGTTGGGTATTTTAGTGAGAAATTGGCAGGTCCAAAATTGAATTATTCAAATTATGACCGTGAATTTTATGTCATGATACGTTGCCTCCAACAATGGCAACACTACCTTCTCCCGAAGGAGTTTGTCATCCAATCCGATCATGAGGCATTAAGGTTTGTCAACTACCAAAGCAAGGTCAGCCGCCGACACGCTAAGTGGGTCTCCTATCTCCAGGAGTACTCTTTTATTATCAAGCATCTTAAGGGTACCCTTAACCGGGTGGCGGACGCCCTTAGTCGCGTCTCCTTGTTATTGACCACGTTAGAGGTGAAGGTCATCGGATTTGAACGTATTAAGGATGGGTATGTCAATTGTCCGGACTTCAAAGAGATATATCTTTCCGCTCAAGGCGATGCGCCCACGGCCATTTCCGCGTATTATATTCGCGAAGGCTACCTATTTAGGCATGCCAAGCTTTGTATCCCACGCTCGTTCCTTCGCCATTTCATCGTGTGGGAGTTGCATAGTGTTGGTCAAGGCGGTCATTTTGGATGTGACAAAACCATCACGTTAGTGGAAGAAAAATTGTATTGGTCGGGCCTTAAGTCTACGAGGCATAAGATTGCGAGCAGTTGCCGGACGTGCCAATTGGCTAAGGGCAATAAAACGAATGCGGAGCTTTATACCCCTCTCCCGATTCCTTCCGTACCTTGGGAGGATATTAGTATGGATTTCATTCTGAGTCTTCCTGTCACTTTTCGTCGCAACGATTCCATTCTGGTGATCGTTGATCGATTTTCCAAAATGGCGTATTTTATTGCGGGCAATAAGACCGACGATGCATCTCATGTAGCTAAGTTATTTTTTTAGGAAGTCGTTGGGCATCGGGCCGTTCCTAAGTCTATAGTCACCGATCGGGATGTGAAGTTCACTAGTTATTTCTGGAAGACCTTGTGGCGAATCATGGGCACTAAGCTCTTGTTTTCCTCAGCCTACCATCCACAAATGGATGGGCAAACGGAGGTAGTGAATCGGAGTTTGGGTAGTTTACTACGATGTCTCGTTGGTGACCACAAGGGTACGTGGGACCTCATCCTTCCCCATGCACAATTGGCTTACAATAATTCTAAAAATAGGTCTACCGGGTTGTCCACAAATGAGATCGTGCGCGACTATAAGGCCCCTGTGCCACTTGACTTAATTCTGTTACCTCCATCTTACAAGTCGAGTTAATTTGCACAGGATTTTGCCGCTCATGTTCTTGAATTACATAAACACGTGAAGGACACGCTCGATACTCAATACGTGTCTTATCTATTGCACGATAATATACATAGGAGGGCATCCCACTTGAAAGTTGGAGATTTGGTCATGGTGTGCCTTGTCCCTGAACTGATGCCTTCGGGTGCCATAAAAAAGTTGGCTAATCGACGAGCGGGCCCATTTCGAATTTTAAAAAAACTAGGAGAAAATGTGTTTCTTTTGGAGTTACCCATTGATTGGGGCATCTCCCCTATTTTTAATGTTTTGGATTTAATGCTGTATGTTTCTCCACCACTTGATATATCGGTCTGCCCATTTGGTTCCACTTCTTTGTCTAATGGGTTTGGGGGTGAGCTTATTCACGGATCGCTCTCTTCTTCGGTCCCCACTGGAGGTACGTTGAATGTTGATGACGGAATTAATTCTCCTTATTTGCCTAATGCGTTTCCAAGGTTCCCCCGAACCATTTATGTTCCTGACAGGATCCTTAGAGATGAAGTGCTTTCCTCTCCCAGTGGTACCAGTCGCCACTACTTGATTCATTGGCGTGACCGTCCAGCCTCCGATGACTCGTGGCTTCCAGAATCGGAGGTGACCCTCTTGGATGATGATCTTCTCCGCCACAACCTTCGCGACAACTCATCGGTGATAAGTACTTTTGAGCGGGGGAGGATTGATGGCGACGACGGACCTCAACGTGAAGATGTTGGTAACGGTGCACCTACGGAGGATGACACGCTTACGGATGATGGCGACACGCCGACCAAGGATTTACGCAATCGCCACCATGGCAACATCGATGCACGCCGTTACAATCTCCACCCGAGGCGCAAGCAAAATAATTAACAATTATAATAGTATTATTATAATTATTAATTTTATCTCCATTATATTTTATGTCCCTTTAATGTTTTAATTTTGGTCATGTTTAATTTTTGGACTGTGTTTAGTCAAAACTGTGGCAAAGCCTATAAAAGGTCATGATGTAATATTTTTAGTTTCAATTTTGATGAAAAGAAATTGAAAACCCCAATCCCCTCTAATATTCTCTCCCTCTCTCTCTTTGGCCGCCCCCCTTTCTTTCCCTCTCTTCCAAGTTTTGGCCAAAGGTGGCCGCCCCTCTCTCCTCCTCCTTCTAGCCACCGGCCGCCCTCCTCTAGGAAATTCGGCCCCCTCTTTTCCCCTCTAGCCTCTCCCTCTACCAAGTATTCTCTACCACCTTTTCTCTTTCCTATTCTAAGATGGCTCTCTCCATCCCCTACGGATTCCTCTAAGGGATCTAAGTGATATTCGGTGGATCTTGGTTACGGTGAAGCAAAGGCGGCGAACGGATTCCTCTCAAAACAATGAGCTTTCGGTGGATCCGTAGAAGAACAGTCGGGCGAGTGCATGCTTGTGGCCAATCATATCTCAAGCGGGTAACGAACAAACCACTCGTGTGATTTCTTTTCTTGATTTTTCCTGTGGTGGAATTATGTGGCGTGATCTTCGAATCACTGATTTTTCTTGGGTTTTCTTCATATTGAAAATTGCATTTCATCCTTATGTTTTAATTTTTGAAAGGGTTTGGCGAGCCCCGCTTTTTGTTGGGAGAGATCAACCATTTACTGAATCGATATTTTCGGTGGATCTCTTTTGGTACAACGCATAGCTCGATCGGATCGGGTGGGTCCATTTAGCCTGAGTGAATATTGGCCTATAGCCTTTATTCAATCTCTAGCGGGTTGGCTATCCGTCGAGAAGAATTAAAATTGATAAAATCGCGTTTAAGTTTTGCTGCGTTCTCCGTCCACGTGTGCAGTATTCGTGATACGTCGGGTGGGATATTGAATTAATTCGTAGCGTACGCATTGGAGGGTGAACCCTGCATCAAATTAAACACTTCACTCTTCTGTTTTAACAAATAAACCTACGTAGTACGAGAGTAACAATCAATAAAGGTGTTGGGAATAGTGTCCAGCTATGTTCCTGATTTGAAGAAGTGCTCAGTTCAATGATAAATGCAAGTTGTATTTAATGTCATATCTAGTTCATGCTTGCAGAGATGTGACGATATGTCCAGTACATCAATAATCTGCCTATGTATAACATCGTCGAAATGGCTCAAGCATGTCGTCGACAACAGCAGACGTATCATCGACAATAGTCGACAATATCGTCAAGAAGAAGACTTGTTGTCAAAAAGGCTAAGTGAGACTGATAGCAATTGACATCGTCACACAGAAGGCATGACGTCGAGAAGACTGAAGAAGGTCATTTGAAGACTAGCAGCTGCTGAAGTATAGTCTGTCGACATGAGGTCATGCATGTCATCGACAAGATAAGGTGGCCTAAGGGACATCGTACATGTGAAATTTTCTGAAGATCTAGGAGCGAGCAGGAATAGAACAACTCAAAGCAATAGCCAACAACCAGAAGCACATGAAAAACTTCAATCTTTATTGATACTTGCAGAAATCTTCATTACAGAGCGAGGTATACATGGCGAGACATGATTTCGCCAGTACACAAAAAAACAGAAGAAAATACAAGCTGAGAAAGATAACTAACGGTCAGAAACCTGAGACCGCCAAACCGCGCGACCTGTGAGTCCGCGCGACTAGAACACGAGACTGCCCGAACTGCCTGCCTGCGACTTGAACAACACCAACTGAGAACACCGCGACCTCCACTGATTCTCCCGAACTCCAGAAACCGGCACTGCAAGCCACGAGACCGCCCAAACACCCTAGAAGAAGAGGTGACCGCTGCTGCCCGCACAGTCCGCAGAAGCTGCACAAGGAAATTCAATCAGCAAACCAGCCGGTCAGAAAAACAAGACCGCAAGAATTAGACGCGAGCTCAGCTTACACTTGGTGCGATTAATTTGTTGCTACAGTGACTCCTATTTATAGGCGTGCGACCTGATCCAGTCACCACCCTATGAGATATAGTCACCTCCCTCTGACCGCGTGACCAAGACCGGTCAACCCGCGCAGTTAGAAGATCGCTCTGCGCCTTGTGAGCTCGCCGACTTCAACCCGGACCGGAGATTGCCACTCCTCCAAGAAGCCGAGCGACCATGACAACTCGCCCGGTCATGAAGCTCACAACTTGTGTTCTCCACACGACCTCCTCCAGAGACCGCGAACACGCTAGGCCGACTAGGGCAACAACCCGCCAAGTCGACCAAACACCAGTGACCGCATATACCAGCAGGTCGCCGAAGGACCGGCTATGCAAACACAAACCGGAGACCGCATGCACCAGCAAGAGCCCGGACAGCCACCAGACCGGACTGCCCGTTCCAGAACACAACCCTGAGCGGTCGACAGCTTAACCCGCACAGTTCAGAACAGCCCGCCACGCGGTCTCACAAACAAGACCGCGCGATCTCACCTTATAGAAGACTACTCGCCACGCGGTCATACGACCAGACCGCGCGGCCTCACCTCGGCACCTTAGACAGAAGGAACGACGGTCACGCCGAAGAGACCGCGGCTAGACCAAACAGGTCAGACCACAGAGGAAGACCGCACGGTTTGCCAGACCGCGCGACCTTCCCCCCCCCCCCCCCCCCCCCCCAGACCGCCAACTTCCACTACAACATTTTCAACACTCCCACTTGAAGTGGGAAGTTGAAAACATCCCAAGTAAACTCCTTAGCCGAGTAAACGGCCTCTTCGCCAGCGCCTTTGTGAATATGTCAGCAACGTTCTCCTGTCTTCGAGCATGCTCGACCGAGAGAGACCCCACCAGCACCTTCTCACAAATGAAATGATGCTCGATCTCGATATGCTTGGTCCTCGCGTGACAAACTGAATTAGTAACCAGTTTGAGAGCACTCTCATTATCGCCGCGGAGCAGAGTCGGACCCTAAACCTCCTTATGGACGTCTCCCACCAACCTCCTAATCCAGATGGCTTCTTGAGCTGCCAAGGCCGAAGCATTATATTCCGCTTCCGTGGTAGAGACAGACACGGAATCATGCTTCTTGCTGCACCATGATATAGTCATGCGGCCCGCCATGAAGACGAATCCAGACGTCGACTTCCGATCATCTGAATCTCCCCCATAATCAGCATCCATGTACTCATGCACCTCGAAGCCCGCATCTCTCCTGTGAAGGAGACCCATATTCGAAGTCGCCTTGACATACTTCAAAATATTCTTGGCCGCTAGTAGATGAGGCATCCGTGGTTCCGCCATATAACGACTCACCCTGCCAACCACATATGCAATATCCGGCCTAGTGATCGTCAGATAGATCAAGCTCCCAACCAGAGCTCGGAACACAAGCGGATCTTCCAGAATCCTCCCCTCATCCTTCCAAAGTTTCATGGCCTTCTCTAGAGGTGTAGAAATGCACTTCCCTTCCTTCATGCTGAATCGCTCCACGATTCGCTCTGCATATCCAGCCTGGGACACCAACACTCCACTTTCCTTCCTCTGCACTTCGAGTCCAAGGAAATGGTGAAGCTCACCCAAGTCCTTCATCTCGAACCTGATAGATAGCTCAGCCCGAAGCTTTGCTACCTCCTCCTTTGAATTCCTCGTCACGATCATATCGTCGATGTAAAGCAGCGTGATGACTTGAAGCTCCCCGCTCTTCTTGACGAACAAGCTCGAGTCAGAGTCTGAAGCACTGAATCCACAGAATAGGAGATATTCTGCAATCTTTTCATACCACGCCCTTGGCGCTTGCTTCAACCCATACAGGGTCTTCTTTAACTTACAGACATAGTCTGGAAAATCTTCAGATACGAAGCCTGGCGGCTGGACCATGAAGATGTCCTTGTCAATCTCGCCATACAAGAAAGCATTCTTTACGTCGAGCTGCCAAATCTCCCACCCCCAAAACGCCGTCAAGGCAATCACAAACCGAACTGATGTCATCTTTGACACCGGACTGAATGTCTCTTCATAGTCTTCACCGTGTTGCTGCGAGAATCCCCGATCCACAAGGCGAGCCTTGTATCGCTAGATACAGTCGTCTGCCTTCTTCTTAAGCTTATAGAACCACTTGCATGTTACAGGGGTGATACCCTTGGGCTTGGGCACCAGAGACCAAGTCTTATTCTTCTCAAGAGCGGCCATCTTTTCTTCCATAGCCGAATCCCACTTCTTCACGCCTTTGCCTTCTCAAAGCTCACTGGTTCCCGCTCATCCAGGGGACCAACAAAGAAACATGAGACAAAGCTTACCATGTTTCCTCCTGTATAGCGATCAGGGGCAATGATCGTTCGTTTCGATCTCCTCAGCTCATCCCCCTGACTCGCAACATCCTCAGCTGCTTCTTCCCTAGCTCCCCTTCCAGACGTACTAGGAGCATCGCACCCCTGCTTCCTGATCCAAAAGCCTCCGTCACGGAACTAGAATTGGATGGACCACCTGGTGACAAAGGCAGCTCCACCTGAAGATTTCGCACAGCTCTCTCCTGCTCCTCCACCTTGCTTTCTGGTAGCTCAACACCAGAACTTCCCTTGTATGAGGTCACCTCATAAAACACGACGTCGCAAGATACAACAAATCTCCGCGTCTCCGGGTCCATGCACTTCCATCCCTTCTTCCGATCATCATATCCAACGAAGACTAGCTTCCTTGCTTTCGCATCTAGCTTTGTCTGAAGCGCATCTGGAACGTGCACATAGCAGATGGAACCAAACACCCGAAGCTGTGCCATGCTTGGCTTTTCTTTGAACATCATCTCATGCGGGGTCAACATGTTGATGGGACTGAGAGGCATCATGTTGATGACGTAGGCAGCACACGACATTCCCTCCGCCCAGAAGGACCTTGGAATACTCTTGGCATGCAGCCAACACTTGCAGGTCTCCGTCAGATGACGGATCTTCTACTCTGCAACTCCGTTTTGTTGAGGAGTGCGTACACAAGTAAGCTCCCTCCGGATGCCCGCCTTCCTACAAAAACTAGAGAACTCACCAGAGGTGAACTCCCCCCCCCCCCCCCCCCCCCCCCGTTGTCAGTTCTCAGCTTCTTAACCCGCAGGCCTAGCCGACCCTCCACAAGCTCCTTGAACTCCACGAACTTGGCAAACGCCTTCGCCTTCTCCTTCAAGAAATAAACCCATACATATCTGGTGTAATCATCGATCAACACCAGCATATACATGCTGCCTCCGAAGCTTGGGGTAGCAGTCGGTCCCATCAAGTCACCGTGGATACACTCCATCGGCACATTACTCCTTGTCTGCGACTTATCAAACGGCAGTCGATGAGACTTGCCGAACTGACATCACGCGCAAACGTGATCGTCACCGTAGGAAGATAAACTAAGCAGGCCCTGGACCAGACCTTTCACCGCCATAGACTTCAGCTTGTCCATCCCTACATGCCCCAACCTCTCGTGTCATATGACAGCACTATCATTCGTCCTCATCTTGTCGACATAAGAACTTGTCGATAAAACGAACAAGTCTTTTGCCCTTCTCCCGACATGAACGACCTCGGCCTTCACCGCCTCAACGTTTCTTAGAAACTTCACTTCTGTTGGGCCGAACAGAACGTGATACCCAGCGTCAACAGCGTTGGTCAAAGAGAAGAGGTTTTTCCTCATTCCGGGCACATGGTAGACACTCTTCAAAGTTAGTGGCCCTCTATCACTGCCCAAGGAAACAACCCCCACCTTCTCGACACTATGCACAGTATTATCAGCAGTTATGATGGCATCGTTACCTGAGTAAGGTTGCGCTGAAGTAAGCTTCGACTCGTCCCCGGTGAGGTGATGACCACACCCCGAGTCCACGATCCAGTCCTCCTGATAGTTGATAGGAGCCGCAGCTCCAACAGAAGCCGAGAAGGATCCACCCCATCCTCCATCATTCTGTCTGGCCTCAGCTTCCTCCTTCCCTGCAGCAGCATGCCCCGGCTGAATATTCACTCGGCAATCCTTCCTGATGTGACCAAGCTTCCCTCACCTGAAGCACTTGAGTCCTTCTCCCTTCTTCTTCCCTTCAGCCTTAGGAGCATAGCCCCTCTCCTGCTGTCCAGAAGTTGAAGGCTCATAGCCTCCAGCGGTCTTCTTCTTCTTATCCCATTTCTTCTTCTTCCCTGTGAAGAGAACCTCGCCATCTCCCCCAGACACTGATACCCCCGCCATCTGCCTTGCCAGACTCTCCTGCGACGCAAGCAGATTCTCCAGCTCCAGCAGAGACAGCTGATTTGCCCAACCCTGCACCGACGTCACAAAGGACACATACTCCTTCCGCAATCCACGGATGATGTGCCTCTTCAGCTTCGCCTCAGAAATTGGCTCATCAGGATCCAGTGCTCAAATCTCAGCGCACAGGTTCTTCATCTTCAGGAAGAACGTAGAGATAGAAAGATCACCCTGAGCCGACCTAGCCAGCTCATTTTCCAGAAACTATAGCCTCGCTACATTCTTCTTGTTAAACAGCCCATCTAGGGCTCTCCAGATCTTCGCAGCTGATCCACACCCCAAGATGTGATCGAATAGATCAGGTGATATTGCCCTCTTCAGAGTGAATTCTGCTTTTGCATTAATCCTCCTCCAGTTCCTCACCTCATGACCATTATCCCCAACTGGGACAACATCCTCTGTACTATCTCCTCCGACCACCTCCCAGAGGTCCTCGCCCAGAAGATAACTCTGCATACACGACTTCCACTTCTTGAAGTTAGTCGAGTTGAGCATCTCAATTCCAAGACCTTTTGCTTCCATAGCTCTACCACTGGTTCCTTCCTCACAAAGGCGATGGCAACTTTGAGTTATTCACTGCTTTATCCACTCCAACCTGGCTCTGATACCATGTGAAATTTTCCGAAGATCTAGGAGCGAGCAGGAATAGAACAACTCAAAGCAATATCCAATAACCAGAAGCACATGAAAAACTTCAATCTTTATTGATACTTGCAGAAATTTTCATTACAGAGCGAGGTATAAATGGCGAGACATGATTTCGCCAGTACACAAAAATCAGAAGAAAATACAAGCTGAGAAAGATAACTGACGATCAGAAACCTGAGACCGCCAAACCGCGCGACTTGCGAGTCCGCGCGACTAGAACACGAGACCGCCCGAACTGCCTGCCTGCGACTTGAACAACACCAACTGAGAACACCGCGACCTCCACTGATTCTCCCGAACTCTAGCCACCCGCACTACAAGCCGCGAGACCGCCCGAACACCCTAGAAGAAGAGGTGACCGCTGCTACCCGCACAATCCGCAGAAGTTGCACAAGTAAATTCAATCAGCAAACCGGCCGGTCACAAAAACAAGACCGCAAGAATTAGACGCGAGCTCAGCTTACACTTGGTGCGATTAATTTGCTGCTACAGTGACTCTTATTTATAGGCGTGCGACCTGATCCAGTCACCACCCTATGAGATAGAATCACTGCCCTCTGACCACGTGACCAAGACCGGTCAACCCGCGGTCAGAAGATCGCTCTGCGCCTTGTGAGCTCGCCGACTTCAACCCGGACCGGAGATCGCCACTCCTCCAAGAAGCCAAGCGACCATGACAACTCACCCGGTCATGAAGCTCACAACTTGTGTTCTCCATAAGACCTCCTCCAGAGACCGCGAACATGCCAGGCCGACTAGGGCAACAGCCCGCCAAGTCGACCAAACACCAGTGACCGCATATACCAGCAGGTCGCCGAAGGACCGACTATGCGAACACAAACCGGAGACCACGCGACTAAGAATACCTTAGTCCGCGCGCACGACCAAGAGCCCGGACAGCCACCAGACCAGACTGCCCATTCCAGAACACAACCCTGTGTGGTCAACAGCTTAACCCGCACAGTTCAGAACAACCCGCCACGCGGTCTCACAAACCCGACCGCACGATCTCACCTTACATAAGACTGCTCGCCACACGGTCATATGACCAGACCGCGCGGCCTCACCTCGGCACCTTGGACAGAAGGAACGGAGGTCACGCCGAAGAGACCGCGGCTAGACCGAACAGGTCAGACCGCAGAGGAAGACCACAAGACCGCGCGGTTTGCCAGACCGCGCGACCTCCCCCCAGACCGCCAACTTCCACTTCAACATTTTCAACAGTACAATCAAGGATTTCTCGCCGATATCAGTTTGATGACTTTGTGTCGTCTTAAGCTCAAATGGAGAAGTGATGTCCAGAATCGTCGAGATATCACTATCTGATGTAAAATTGAAGAAGAGACTAGTTCAAGGCATCGACAAAGTCCTGTCGTCGAGATATTATCCATGTCATCGTAACAATGGAAATCTCGTCGAGACAAATTCAAAAGTAGCCGGACACGCTGTCAGCATTTAATGCCGCCTCCTGATTGTCCAATCAGCGCATGCTCGCGAGGGATGGGCGTCTGACAGTAAAGAACATCATATGTGACCATTATGTGACACATTCGTCCTATAAAAGCGAACAGCAGTTGCCCTAGAAAAGCAGCGAAGAGAGAAGAGAAAAGAAAAATCATCATTCCGCCGAGCAATACAACAGTAACATCTGCGGTGAAGAAGAAAGAAAGAAAGAAAGAAGAACAAAAACGCCCGATCGGAGTTCTTCAAGTCGCAGTCAAGCCACATCGACTGATTCGTCTCTCTCAAGAAAAGGTAGTCAGTAAACATTCGGCATAGTTAGAAAGCTTGAAGAAGATTTGCATCATTCAGATTAAAAATCAGAAACATCCTCTTCAAGTCAAGAAGCCAATCTCCATCCGGCAGAAGAAACAGTTTTCATTATTGTAATCTCGTGTAAGGCTTGCGGGCCAAGAACTTGTAAGATCTGTTTTCAGATCTGAGTGGCAAGCTTGAGGGCTTGAGATCTGTGAGGCTTGAGGGCTAGGCCAGAGGACTTGCGGGTCCAAACTTGTCGAGCTTGCGGGCTCGGGTGCAGTGAAGGTGATGTAGGGATGTCCGTGAGTTGGTGATTGATACGAATAAGAACCCTCGCGACACCCTTCATGCCTAGATCTACCGCACCTACACAAGCATCTATCGTCGCAATACGATTCGCATCTAGCGCAACACATACATCACAAGGGAGGAGTGATCGACTCTAAAATAACGATCGAAAGAGAGTCGGATTATTCCCCAAATTAACATAAAGGTTCCCAATTCTTTTGGAGAGCAAAATCATGGCTATAGGACAAGATCCGCTCAAGCAAATTGGACCTACCCGATCCGGAATAAAGAAAGTCAATAACCACGAAATCGATTTCAGAAATTGCAAGCGACGTATTTAAAAATCACTGATAAAACGGTTGCTCAACCTCCACAAATCTAAAGCAAGAAATCACAAAGATGGGGGAGAGAAGTTACCCAACCCGGATCCAACAAACGCACAAGATAAGTGGGAGATTCAATCTCTCCACGGTTCCACCGGCGTCACACCGAATGGGGGCTGCAACCGTCTTCCTTGGAGTCGCACCGAAGGAATTCCACGCCGGAGTCGCACCGAAGAGGGATGGCGGGAGCAGAGGGTGGCTTCACACCACAAGGCGGCGGCGGCAAGGGGGATCTCCTCTTGGCCGAAATTCTCAAGGGGGAGAATTAGGTTTAGGATTTTTTCCAAATCTTCTTAATCCTCATAATAAGTCTCCTTATATAGGAGTTACAAACAACACATAACCGTTCAAGATGGAGATGTAATCTCAACCATCCGAGCGGTTAAATACACACAAAATGTTTTTTAAATGCAGGAAATAAATAATATAAATGCTTATATGAATATAAAATTATTACCCAAACATGGAATAATTTTATATTCACCAATATAAAATAAAAGAGCATATTAATTAAATAAAATTGGTCTTCAAGTGGGCTTAGCACGCCGCGGGCGGAGGTTGTAACGTTGTCTTCCATTAGCGTCATCATGACACCTAAAATCTTTATGTCGTTGTGCCTCGGCAACCGGATCATCATCAAGTAGTGGTGGAGGGGCCTCTACATCAATCCTCCCCCGCTCAAAATCTCGTATCTCCGATGCGTGGTCCGAGAGATAGCGGTGGAGAAGATCGGCATCCAAGCGTCGAAGCTCCGTATCGAGTACCCATGAGTCGTCCGAAGGGGGGCGGTCACGCCGACGGATGAGGAAGTGGTAGGTATCACCATCAGCAGTAGCAAGTGGCTCAGCAGCAAGTATCGTATCTGGAGTGAGAAATGTCTTAGGAAACCTGGGAAACATGTCAGCAGTAGGAATAAAAGAATGCAACTCACCATCCGATGATATACCTGCGGGGACCGAAAGAGAGAGATCATCCGAACTACCACTCCCCAACCCATTAGAAATTTTAGTGGAGGGAGAAGACGACAAATAATTCAACTCTTGTGGAGGCAAAACAAACGACGTCAAATCTGAGACATTAAAAATGGGGGAGATACCCCAATTAGCAGGCAAATCCAAAACGAAAGCATTGTCACCTAGTTTCTTTATAATCCGAAAAGGGCCAGCGCGCTTTGGTGCTAACTTTTTAATGGTGCCAGATGGCAGTCGTTCGGGAACTAACCGGACTAAAACCAGATCGCCAACTTTAAAGTGTGACACTCTCCTATGTAGATTAGCGTGCGCTTGATATGACTCATATTGAGTAGTCAAGGTAGCCCGTATACGTGCATGTAGGTCATGAATGTGTTGGGCGAAGGATTGTGCAAACTGACTTGCTTTGTACGTTGGGGGCAACGAAACCAAGTCAAGCGGCACAAGGGCCTTGTACCCATGAACAATCTCATTTGGAGACATGCCCGTGGACCTATTTTTTGAATTATTGTAGACCAATTGGGAATGGGGAAGAAGTAGATCCCACGTGCCTTTGTGATCGCTCACTAGACATCTAAGAAGATTCCCCAAGCTCCGATTAACCATCTCCGTCTGCCCATCGGTTTGTGGATGATAGGCGGCGGAAAACAATAAATTGGTACCCATTAAAATCCAAAGTGTTTTCCAGAAATAGCTTGTATACTTGACAACTCTATCAGAGACTATTGTCTTCGGCACTCCCCGGTGACTAACGACTTCCTTAAAATATAATTTTGCAATGTGAGACGCATCGTCGGTCCTAGTGCATGGAATAAAATATGCCATTTTTAGAACCTATCCAGAACTACAAAAATAGAATCGTGACAGCGTAAAGTGGTGGGTAGGCCTAAAACAAAATCCATACTCACGTCTTCCCATGGTGTGGAAGGGATAGGCAAGGGTGTATATAATCCTACGTTGGTTTTGGTGTCCTTGGATACCTGACAGGTACGACAACTACTCACTACCCTTCCCACCATCGCCGTAAGTTTTGGCCGATAAAATTTTTCCTCAACTAGCGTAACGGTCTTATCCCTACCGAAATGGCCACTCAACCCTCCGCTATGCAGCTCCCAGATGATATGAAGTCATAAAGATGACCGCGGGATACACAACTTCCCATTCCTAAATAGATAGCCATCCTTAATAACAAACGCAGATATAGTCGTGGGGGAACTATCCTGGGCAGATAAATATGAATCCTGAAAATCTGGACAGGTAGCGTACTCATCCTTAACGCTCTCAAATCCTACAACATTAACCTCCATAGTGGAAAGTAAAAGGGTAAGGCGACTAAGAGCGTCCGCGACACGGTTGTCAGCTCCCTTAAGGTGCTTAAGATTAAACGTGTAACCTTGTAGGAAAGCTACACACTTAGCGTGGCGCAGGCTGATTTTATGCTGGCCATTGATGAACCGCAGTGCTTCGTGATTGGAGAGGATCACAAACTCCTTGGAGAGGAGTTAGTGCCTCCAATGATGCAAACATCTAACAACCGCATAAAACTCCCTGTCGTAGTTCGAATAATTTAACTTTGCGCCAGATAACTCCTCACTAAAGTAACTCACAGGGTGCCCTTCCTGACTCAAAACACCTCCTAATCACACACCAGAAGCATCACAAGTAAGCTCAAAGACCTTGGTGAAGTCAGGTAGTCGTAAGACAGGTGTCTCAGTCATAAGCTTCTTAATGTGTTGGAAAGCATAGGTGGCAGACTTCGTCAAGGTGTACTTGCCCTTCTTCATGCAATCAGTAATGGGGGCCATGATGTTACTGAAGTCCCGTATAAAACGGCGAAAAAATGTAGCTAACCCGTGGAAACTACGCACCTCTCGTAACGTGGTCAGCTCGGGCCAGACCTTAATGAATTGAACCTTGCTAGGGTCGACTCTAATGCCTTCCGAACCGACTATGTAGCCTAAGAATTCCACTTCAGGGACATAGAAAGTGCATTTCTTAAGATTAAGAAATAATGTTTCCTTCCACAGGGTGGAAAGAATCACTCTCATGTGGGAGATGTGCTAGGCAGTGGTGGTGCTATAAATCAATATGTCGTCAAAGTAGACTACAACAAACTTTCCCATGAACGACTAAAAGATGTGGGTCATCATCCAAGAGAAGGTGTGGGGGCATTGGATAGCCCAAAGGGCATCACCAGCCACTCGTACAACCCATCCTTAGACTTAAATGCAGTCTTCCATTCGTCTCCCTCACGGATCCTAATCTGGTGATAACCACTCCGTAAGTCTAACTTCAAAAATATAGTGGCGCCAGATAAGACATCTAAGAGGTCATCTAATCGTGGAATAGGGAACCTATACTTGATGGTAATCTTGTTTATAGCACGACTATCAACACACATCCGCCATGTACCATCCTTTTTGGGGGAAAGCAAGGCTGGTACCGCACATGGGCTCATGTTGTTGGAGCTTGTGTCCACTTCTCTTAGTTTGAGAAATAACAAATCACACTATGTATTTGATCTTGCTTGTATTTATAGTGTGCATGTACTATAGTTATATAACCCTATGAATAGGATGCAGATTGATGACGATTCTCTGAAAAGAGAGCTAACGCTCGCGTTAGTTGTTAACGCCCCGCGTTAACAATCGCTGATAAGGAAACCGCTGAGAATGAAACCGCTGAGAAGGACGCCGTCGAGAACAAATCCATCGATAAGCCAGAGACAACGCCAGTGTTAGGTCTTATCGTTGGGCGGTAGCCGTTCGACGAACTTTGCTAGCCGTTCGACGAAATTTGATGTCGGACGACGAAGCTGCGTTCGACGAAATCTAAAGGCGTTCGACGAAAGGAGATTCCGTTCGACGAACTGAATTTGCGCTAGACGAAATTGCGCCTGACGAAACTGTGTTCGACGAACTCTGAAGGCGTTCGACGAAAGGAGATTCCGTTCGACGAAATGAACCTACGCTCGACGAAATTTCGCTGGACAAACTTGCGTTCGATCAACTTTGATGGCGTTCGATGAACTTTGATTCCGTTCGACGAACGCGAGTTCGACGAAATGAGTTTCGTTCGACGAAATTGGTTTCTGCCACGATCCCGACGGTTTGCACAATTTCAGCCATGACAGTGCACGTTCACTAACGCTGGCGTTAACCGTTAACGTCACGCATTAGCTCTCATTTCTATTTAAATATCTGATTTCGTTTGCTCAAAGATTGGATGCATTGAAGCCTTTATTCCAGAGATCTGAGAGAGCATTCCATTCAGAATTCAGAGAGAACTCCCAACACCAACATTGAGGAACAAGAGTGAGAAGGAGATTTCCAACGACAAATTTGAAGAAGGACGCTCGCTTCAACTCCGACGTGGTCATGGCGTATCTTCAACATCTCCTTCAGCGCTCTTCATTCTAGGGAGTCATTTGTTCTCATTTTATCTTTATCCTTTTATATTTTCTTGTAACTGTAGTGATTTCGCCGCCTTGTGTGTGGCGACTAGGTCCTTGTGCGTCTTAGGGGGTAATTCGCCTCCTTGTGTATGGCGACTAGGTCAAGGGTAGATCTAGGGGGTGGCTAGAGGCCTTATCTAGGGATAGATAGGCTATAGTCAATCGGTCCTTGGGAGAAGGACCGGTGAAGGAACAAAAAGAGATTTTTCAAGTTGTCGCCTCCAATTTCAAGCGTTATTGAAATATTATCCTTGTAATCATTTTTATGAAATATAAAATTCTTTTTCAGTATATCTAATTTTTCTGGAATTGTATTTCATAAAGAAAATCATTTTGAATATTTCTGCAAAACAACATTTTCTGGAAAGTTAACGCCAGCGTTGACTCTTAACGCCAGGCGTTAGCGACAGAGCAAAAAAAAATTTCTTTTTGGTAAAATCTGTAAGTTTATTTCAAAAAACAGTAAACCCCTTATTCACCCCCCCCCCCCTCTAAGAGCGCCATCAGATCCAACACTTGGTATCAGAGCGAGGTTATTCCAAAATGGTTTCACAACCGGGAATAATGGCGCATAATGATCATGCTTTCGCTGAGGGTCAAGGGATTAGTAGACCTCTACTATTTACCGGAACTGATTATAATTATTGGAAAACTAGAATGCGTTGTTTTTTAACTGCTTTAGATAATGACGTCTGGGGTATGGTAGAACAAAGTTACTCTCCACCAACAATTGTTGTTGGAGAAGTCACTATGGAAAAACCCAGAGATAGATGTGATGACAATGATAAGTTGAGATGTAAGAATAACGTTAAAGCAATGAATGCGTTATTTTGTGCTTTGGATAGAACGGAATTTAATAGAACTTGTGCTTGCGAAACAGCTTATGATATATGGAATTTATTAGAAATTACTCATGAAGGTACTTCTCAGGTTAAGGATTCAAAGCTCTTCCAACTTGAATCCGAGTATGAGAAATTCCGGATGGAGGCGGATGAAGACATAGATTCAATGTACATAAGGTTCACCAAGATCGTCAACGACTCAAAAGTACTTGGAAAGGTGTTCTGCAATGACGACTTGGTGAGAAAAATTTTAAGGTCTCTCCCTCCAAAGTTCAATCCAAAGGTGATGGCTATCTCAGAGTCGCACGATTTGAAGAAGCTCCAAATTGAGAGCCTCATTGGGAACCTAAAGACCCATGAGGTTGAACTCAAAATTCAACAACAAGAGTACAACTTGGAGCCAAAAAAAGAAAAGTTTGGTCTTAAAATAAAAAAAAGGAGGCAAATGGAGATGATGATGAAGAGGATGAGGAGAGCCTTTTTGTGAAGAAGTTCAAGAGGTTCATGAAGAATCCGGAATGAATAAACACCTTCCGAAAATAGTTCATCAAAAAGGGATCTTCGTCAAAGAAAGAGAGAGGTAGCGACGAGGATGATGATGAACGACCACCACCGGAGTGCTACCATTGTAGAAAGACCGGGCATATTCGGAGCAAGTGCCCAAAATATCTGAAAGAGCGTAAAGAAAAAGGGCACAAGGGAAAAGAGAAGAAGGTCCTAAAAGCGGCTACATGGGATGACTCCTCCTCCAAGGATTCAAGCGGCTCATCCACTAGCGATGAAGAAGAGGCAAATATGTGCCTTATGGGAAAAAGAGACAAGACATCCGAGGATGAAAGCAGTGTCCAAAGCGGCACTGAGGTAACTCTCCCTACTTCTTATGATGATTTATATATTAAGTATTTACAAACTTGCAAATTCTTTGAAAAAAATTTAAAAGATATTGATCTTCTAAATTCTGAAAATAAACTTTTGTTAAAGGAAAACAAAAAAATTATCTAAACAATTGGGGAAAGAAAAGGTATCGTGCCAAGAGTGCAATCACTCCTTGGCAAGAGTGAAAGAACTTGAAGAAGCACTTTCTAAATCTCACTCCACTATTGAACTTCTTACTAAGTAGAAGGGGGATTTAGAAAGAACTTTAAAAACCTCTCTTTCTCAAATAGAGGATGGAAAGAAGAGTTTTGTGAATCGGTGTGTTATGTTGGTAACGGAAAACACCGCTCTCAAAGCTCGCATTCATGATTTAAATTTGGTTATTAAGAAGTTTGGAGTTGGGCAAAGATCTCGGGACATGATCTTGGCCAACCAATGTCATGGAAGTGCCAAATATGGCCTTGGATATAGCTCTGGAAACTATCGCCAGGCGTTAACTCCTAACGCTGGCGTTAGCTACAATTCCAGAAACACTAATTCTGTTATTCATAATTTCAAAAATTCAAATGTTACCTCATTTTCCAACAAGAGTTTATCCCAAACTTCAAAAAGGGTCTCATCCCCTTTTATATCGTGTGCCAAATGTCATTTATTTGGACACACCTCAAACTCTTGTAGGAAAAAGGGCGGTAGTGCTATAAAGCAAATCTGGGTGCCTAAGGTTTCCACCTACTCTATGGGAGGAACCTCTTGGGTATCCAGATCTTTACTCTCATCTACTTTTTAGGTATGTTGGCAGGCTAGGGACAAAAAAGGACGTGTGTTATTTGGACTCGGGATGCTCCAAACACATGACGGGAAACAAAGCAAAGTTCCCTTAGCCTTGAGATGAAGAAAGGAGGGATGGTGACATTTGGTGACAACGGAAATGGAAGGATCATGGGCATCAGAACAGTGGGTAACGATTCTTTTTCAATCTCAAATGTTTTATTTGTAGATGGCTTAAAACATAATTTAATTTCAATTAGTCAATTATGTGATATAGGCTTAAATGTATTATTTGAATCATCTACAAATCTTTGCAAAATTATAAATTCTAAAACAAATGATGTTGTACTCACCGCACCTAGGATGCATAATGTTTATATGATTACTTTTAATGAACTTTCAAATTCTTCTTTTAAAATGTTTTATTTCTAAAAATGAAGAATTAGAACTTTGACATAGGCGCCTTGGTCACTCTAGCACCAAGCTTATTTTGAAATTATCAAAAGATAAATTAATTAAGGGATTACCTATGCTTAATGAAAATTTATCTTCTCTTTGTACGCCTTGCCAAAAAGAAAAATTTTCAAAAAATTATTTTAAAGGCAAAAATGTAATTTCTACCACTAGACCTCTTCAATTAATTCATATGGATTTATTTGGATCAGTTAGCACTTCTAGTCTAGGAGGTAGAAAAAATACTTTTGTAATAATTGATAATTATTCTAGATTTTGTTGGACATTATTTCTATCTTCCAAATCCGATGCATTCCATGAATTTACTAAACTATGCATTCGTATTCAAAATGAACTTGATTTAAAGATTAAATGCATACGTTCGGATCATGGAGGTGAATTTGAAAATGATAGATTTTCTTCTTTTTGTGATGATTTAGGAATTAAACATGAATTTTCCGCTCCTCGCACCCCACAACAAAATGGTATAGTGGAGAGGAAAAATAGAACCTTCAAGAACTAGCACGCACTATGCTTTGTGAATATGGGTTGCCTAAATCATTTTGGGCCGAAGCGGTTAATACTTCTTGTTATATCATTAATCGTGTCATGCTTCGTCCTATTTTAAAATTGACACCTTATGAGCTTTACTTTAAAAGAAAACATAATGTATCTTATTTTCATGTGTTTGGTTGTAAATGTTCATTTTAAACACTAAAAATGCACTAGGAAAATTTGATGAAAAATGTGATGATGGAATTTTCATTGGTTACTCTTCAACTATCAAGGCTTATAGAATATATAATAAAAGAACTAAAGTAGTTGAAGAGTCTATACATGTAAGATTTGATAAGTTTGTTCCTTGTGTAGATTCTAATCATACAGGAAATGAAGACGAACCTATTTCCCCTTTGGAGCATGAGGATGATGAATCACTTGGAGAAAAAGAAGAAGAAAAAAAGGAGAAAGAAAATGAGATAGCGGAATATGTTCTTCCAAGCGTGCTGCAGTTTATTAAAGATCATCCAAAGGAGCTTGTGATAGGAGAACCATCAAAAAGGGTAAGTACTCGTTCTTCTTTACATGAGTCTTTTTCAAACCTTTGTTTCATATCCGAAATAGAACTAAAAAATGTTTCAACCGCTTTAAATGATGAATTTTGGTTTTTAGCTATGAATGATGAATTAAATCAATTTGAACGTAACAAGGTTTGGAATTTAGTAGTGAGGCCATCTAATTATCTGGTTATAGGACTCAAATGGATTTTCAAAAACAAACTAGATGGTGACTCTAAAATTACAAGGAATAAAGCTAGACTGGTTGCACAAGGGTATTCACAAATCGAAGGGGTAGATTTTGATGAAACTTTTGCACCCTTTGCTCGCCTTGAGTCTATTAGAATATTTCTTGCATTTGCGAGCTTTAAGAGATTTAAATTATTTCAAATTGATGTTAAAAGTGCATTTTTAAACGGGATTATAAAGTAGTTTATGTAGAACAACCCCCCGATTTTGTGAATGAAAAATTTCTCAATCATGTGTTTAAGTTAGAAAAAGCGCTTTACGGATTAAAGCAAGCGCCTCGTGCTTGGTATGATAGATTGACATTATTTTTGATAAAGCACGGTTATAAAATGGGAAGTGCGGATAATACACTCTTCATTAAGCATGTAGATAATGATTTGATTATATTGCAAATTTATGTTGATGATATCATTTTTGGAGCCACAATGAAGAGTTATGTAATGAAGTAATTTTAGTGATGAAAAATGAATTTGAAATGAGCTTGGTAGGAGAACTCACTTATTTTCTAGGATTTCAAATCTCACAAAAACAAGATGGTATATTTATTTGTCAAACTAAATATGTTCATGATATTCTTAAAAGATTTGGATTTGAGAACCTAAAACAAGCTAATACACCAATGAGTGCATCACTAAAATTAGGAAAAGATGAAGCCGGTATTTCTATTGATCAAACATTATATAGAGTAATGATAGGCTCATTGCTATATTTAAGCGCATATAGACCCGATATTATGTTTTCCGTTTGCTTGTGCTAGATTTCAAGCTAACCCAAAAGAATCACATTTAAAAGCGGTGAAACGTATTTTTAGATATCTAATCGGAACGTCTAGATTAGGCTTATGGTATCCACATAATGATTTTTTTATTCTACACGATTTTTCTGATTCGGACTATGCGGGATGTTCATTAGATCGTAAGAGCACTAGTGGCACGTGTCATTTTATAGGCCCTTCACTCGTATGATGGTCGAGTAGGAAACAGAATTATGTTGCCCTCTCCACCACCGAGGCCAAATATATCGCACTAGGTAGTTATTGTGCACAAGCCTTGTTGATGACCCAAACGTTAGAAGACTTTGGTATTCATCTAAATAGCATTGAATTAAAGTGTGACAACAAGAGCGTTATAGATCTCACAAACAATCTCGTACATCACTCTAGATCGAAACATATAGATGTCCGACATCATTTCATTAGAAATCATATAAAGAAGGAACATGTTAAAATTAGCTTTATATGGACTGAATCACAACTTGCCGACATTTTTACTAAACTTCTACCCGATGCACGTTTTCACATGCTTAGGTTAGAATTAGGTGTCTTAGAAATGTCACTTTAACCCTTATAAAAGGCTATCAAAATTATCTTATGTACTTTGTTACATTTGTTTGTATTATTTTTAAAAAAAAATCAAAAATCAATAAAAATGTAAAAACTATAGACAAACCGCCAAAAACACGCTAAAAGAGCCTTTATATCAACTTTATAATGTCTGAAATTTCAGCTGTAAGAAGGCCTATTTATATTACAAATTTATCACGAAAAAGATTTTTCAAAAAGTCAAAAATTGGTGTTCTGTCTCGACGTTACGAAGTTAACGCCTGGCGTTAGCTTCTATGCTCATTTTTTTGTGTTTTAAACTGTTTGGTATTTCCTTCAAAATTAAAATTTTTTATATACTTAAATGATGATTTCAAGGATGATTATATATATTGCTTCAAGATTCTTTACAATATTTAATTTAAACCTTCAAGTTTCTTAAGAACATTCTTTTGATTTTATAATGTCTTGAATATTATCTTCAAATGTGCAAAAACAAAATTGGTTATAGATTACATGTGTAGAAATGTTTTTACATGCCTCTAAGTATGAGTAAAGTTTTTATCTTTGATAATGATTTTCTCACTTACACCTTTTTGGTTAATCTACATGTGTTGTAAATCTTATTTTTGCATGATTGTGTAGAGCATAAGAACTTATTTTGAAATTCATAAATAATTTACCTACACAACATTGAATTCTTTCTTGAATTCTTTGTTTTTCATGCACTTGTATTTCGAGAAATGTGGAAAATAAAATAAAAATACTATGTTTGCAACACAAGTCAATTCGGAGTCCTTGATCACTAAAAAACAATTAATGACAAGGATAACTCCACCAAGCACTACTTGAACCTCCTGATAAGTCTTAATGAGCATTGTGAGGTTGAGCACCTTGGAAAGAATTGTAAAGTGTCTTGTGCAAACAAAAATTTTACCATTTCTCTTTTAAGAAAACTATATGTGCAATGACATTTGTGGAAGCAAAGTTGTTTATGTTCAATTCAAGTTATGTTCTTACATTACATAGATCATGTGATTTGATTTCTACACTTGTATACTTTATCAAAACACACTTATTGAACACATCATTATCATTTATAATACTTTCACTCATGAGAATTGGACTAAAAATTTCTCTATACAATTTTCTACAATCATGAGTAAATGCACTAGATAGCAACACATGATCTTTACAATATTTTTGTATACTTGAAATGCAAATTTATTTACATTGTAAACATATCTTTACTTGATATTTTTATAATCTTGCTTGCCACTTTTTGTTACAAGTTTCAAATGAATTTGCAATTTGTGTATCTAAATTCAAAACATCTACTCAATTGAGTAAAATGCTTATTATATTTTGTACTTACAATTTCTACAAGATGTTACAACATGCTTTCGCTGTGTTCACTATTTATTTACAAGTTGCTCTTATCTCTACTAAATGCATATTATTTTATATTGCTATAACTCTATCCCACCTTCTTTTGATTATAACAAAAGGGGGAGAATAATTTAAAGAAATAAAGAAATCTTTTATTTAGGGGGAGTTCATTAGGAAATGAGTTCATTAGGAAATGCATTCATGTAGGGGGAGTATCCGCATAGGGGGAGTATGCATGTTTATAACGCTTAACATTTACTATAAACACTACTTTAATTATATTTTATTTCTTATTGGTGGATTTGTTATTATCAAAAGGGAGAGATTATTGGAGCTTGTGTTCCACTTCTCTTAGTTTGAGAAATAACAAATCACACTATGTATTTGATCTTGCTTGTGTTTATAGTGTGCAGGTACTATAGTTATATAACCCTATGAACAGGATGCTGATTGATGACGATTCTCTGAAAAGAGAGCTAACGCTCGCGTTAGTTGTTAACGCCCCGCGTTAACAACCGCTGAGAAGGAAACCGCTGAGAAGGAATCCGCTGAGAAGGACGTCGTCGAGAACGAATCTGTCGAGAAGCCAGAGACAACACCAGCGTTAGGTCTTATCGCTGGGCGGTAGCCGTTCAACGAACTTTGCTAACCGTTCGACGAAATTTGATGCCGAACGACGAAGCTGCGTTCGACGAAATCTGAAGGCGTTCGACGAAAGGAGATTCCGTTCGACAAACTGAATTTGCGCTAGACGAAATTGCGCCTGACGAAACTACGTTCGACGAACTCTGAAGGCGTTCGACGAAAGGAGATTCCGTTCGACGAAATGAAGTTGCGCTCGACGAAATTTCGCTGGACGAACTTGCGTTCGACGAACTTTGATGGCGTTCGACAAACTTTGATTCCGTTCGACGAACGCGATTTCGACGAAATGAGTTTCGTTCGACGAAATTGGTTTCTGCCACGATCCCGACGGTTTGCACGATTTCAGCCACGACAGTGCACGTTCACTAACGCTGGCGTTAACCCTTAACGCCACGCGTTAGCTCCCATTTCTATTTAAAGATCTGATTTCGTTTGCTCAAAGATTGGATGCATTGAAGCCTTCATTCCAGAGATCTGAGAGAGCATTCCATTCAGAATTCAGAGAGAACTCCCAACACCAACATTGAGGAACAAGAGTGAGAAGGAGATTTCCAACGACAAATTTGAAGAAGGACGCTCACTTCAACTCCGACGTGGTCATGGCGTATCTTCAACATCTTCTTCAGCGCTCTTCATTCTAGGGAGTCATTTGTTCTAATTTTATCTTTATCTTTTTATATTTTCTTGTAACGGTAGTAAATCGCCGCCTTGCGTATGAGGACTAGGTCCTTGTGCGGCTTAGGGGGTAAATCGTCGCCTTGTGCGTGGCGACTAGGTCAAGGGTAGATCTAGGGGGTGGCTAGAGGCCTTATCTGGGGATAGATAGGTTATAGCCAATCGGTCCTTGGGAGAAGGACCGGTGAAGGAACAAAAAGAGATTTTTCAAGTTGTTGCCTCCAATTTAAAGCGTTATTGAAATATTATCCTTGTAATCATTTTTATGAAATATAAAATTCTTTTTCAGTATATCTAATTTTTCTGGAATTGTATTTCATACAGAAAATCATTTTTAATATTTCTACAAAACTACTTTTTCTGGAGAGTTAACGCCAACGTTGACTCTTAACGCCAGGCGTTAGCGACAGAGCAAAAAAGTTTTTTCTTTTTGGTAAAATCTGTAAGTTTATTTCACAAAATAGTAAACACCGTATTCACCCCCCCCCCCCCCCCCCCCCCCTCTAAGGGCGCCATCAGATCCAACACATGCTAGTCCTAATGAACCCCTTCTTCAATAAGTCCTCAATTTGGGCCTGTAACTCCTTGTGGGTAGCAGGGTGCAGTCGATAATGGGGCTGGTTGGGCAAAGAGGAGCCCGAGACCAGATCTATCGCATGCTGAATATCCCTAAGTGGGGGCAATGATGACGGTAACTCCTATGGGTACACGTCCCTATACTCTTCCAACAGTACCCGCAACTCTCTGGGCAGATCATCCAAAACACTAGAATCAGGCTTCGCACTCATAAGTACTAGTGCATACATCACTCCATCAAGAAACGGATCCTTCACAAACTCCTTCCTACCAACTAAATTCAACGTCTTCCTCTCTACTGGGATAGTGGCCTCCTTAGCCAAAACTACTGGCTCTTTCGGGATGGTCGGCCCAAGGTAATGGTCTTGCCATTGAATTTAAATTCATACGTGTTGGCTCTACTAAAATGCGTCACATCACTGTCATAGAGCCAAGGGCGGCCTAGTAACACGTGACAAGCGTCCATCGGAAGGACACACCATACCTCATCAGTATAATATTTGAATGAGAGGGAGACCAGGCATCGCTTGGTAACCGGGACGGTGATCCTTCCTACCAACTAGATGCAACGACGTTCTCAAAAACGACATTCACACAGCTACTACTATCGATAATCAGCTTACAGAGTTTCTCTCCACTCTTAAAAATCAGAGAAAATATGCTCGTCCTCTTCCAATCATCTAACGAACGAGGAGTGGTCAAGATACAACGCATCACCATAAGGTGGTGATCGTCCTCTAAATCACTTGGGACCCCTTCTGGGTCACTCTCCTCAGCAGCCTCTAACACGTAATCAGCGGGATCGGTAGTCGAATTTAAAAGGGCTATGGCCTTAGTCTTCGTTGGGCACTCAAAAGCATAGTGACCTTGAATGCCGCAAGAGTAACATGTAGTGTTGTCCTTGCTCACCTTCCCTATGGGGATACGCTCACTCGCGGGATTCCTAGCGTTCCTAGCAGTGATCACGATAGACTTCGACTCGGTGGACCTAAACTTCCCCTTATCCGGATATGTGGAGGAAGATGCTCCAACGGTGGACTTGTTCTTCGTGTGGGAATAACGGGAGTGGGCTTTCGAGGCAAGATGCTTTTCAATGTCTAGGGCGGCATTGAAAGTCATGTTCAGGTCTGTATGACCATAGCGCAGGAGCTTCCTTTGAATATCGGGTTGAAGCCCCTTACGAAATCGAGATAAGGTGACCTCAGGAATCTCCCTAAGATCACACCGCACCATACGGTCCTTTAGTTCTCCTATATATTCAGCTACCGAATTGGAGCCCTGCCGCAGGGTGGCAAGCTCATTGAACATCTGTGTTCGGTGAAACGCAGGGACGTACTGATCGGTTAGCAAATTCTTCATCACCGGCCAACCTATAAGTGGGACTCCCTGCCCGGCTCATAATCTCCGCTCCTCATTCAGCCAAAAAGTCTTCGCACGACCCGTTAACTTCATCCTGGCAACTTGGACCTTTTGAGGATCCGTAAGGTTGTGCCATTCGTATTAGCATTCCATATCCACTACCCAAGTAAGGAAGACCTGGGGATCTCCCAAACCATCGTAAGTGGGGGCGTCAATCTTAATGGCCCTAGTAATATCGAAGCCACACTCGTGGCGGTGTTCTCGAGGGGGCACTCGGGGAGAGTCCCCATAAGAATCTGAATCATGTGCCTGTTGGTGCCTCTTGGGTTTGCCCAACATTAACGGGTGGTGGTGGTGGCCCTCCTTGATTCAGAAGAATTTGGGCTAACATGGTCCTAAGCTCGGTCATATCGTTACGTAGCCACTCTATGTCCACAGCGTTGGGGTCCCCGTGCTCATTCGCAGCCATCATAGACGTCGAGTGTGTAGGGTACTCCGTTCCTAGTCTAGTGCGCATGCAGATTTTGGACAAAATAATGAGTGATTTTTGCAGTGTCGGTTAAAGATCATAATTTTGGCAGAAAAATATTTTCGGGATGTGATTAAAAAGGAGAACCTCCAGAATTTGTTTTTTTGAATTTTGACGGAAAATAAATATTTTAGCCCGCTATTCGTAGACCACAGAATTTTTTTTTCTAGCTTCTTTGCGCCACGGAAATGAGTATCGAGGTTGTATCAATTGAGAAATTCAAACGACCGTCTCTGATACCAAATTGATGTAGGGATGTCCGTGAGTTGGTGATTGATACGAATAAGAACCCTCGCGACGCCCTTCACGCCTAGATCTACCGCACCTACACAAGCATCTATCGTCGCAATACGATTCGCATCTATCGCAGCACATACATCACAAGGGAGGAGTGATCGACTCTAAAATAACGATCGAAAGAGAGTCGGATTATTCACCAAATTATCATAAAGTTTGCCAATCCTTTTGGAGAGCAAAACCAAGGCTATAGGACAAGATCCGCTCAAGCAAATTGGACCTACCCGATCCGGAATAAAGAAAGTCAATAACCACGAAATCGATTTCAGAAATTGCAAGCGACGTATTTAAAAATCATGGATAAAACGGTTGCTCAACCTCCACAAATCTAAAGCAAGAAATCACAAAGACGGAGGAGAGAAGTTACCCAACCCGGATCCAACAAACGCACAAGATAAGTGGGAGATTCACTCTCTCCACGGTTCCACCGGCGTCACACCGAATGGGGGCTGCAACCTTCTTCCATGGAGTCGCACCGAAGGAATTCCACGCCGAAGTCGCACCAAAGAGGGATGGAGGGAGCAGAGGGTGGCTTCACACCACAAGGGGGCGGCGGCAAGGGGGATCTCCTCTTGGCCGAAATTCTCAAGGGGGGAGAATTAGGTTTAGGCTTTTTTCCAAATCTTCTTAATCCTCATAATAAGTCTCCTTATATAGGAGTTACAAACAACACATAACGTTCAAGATGGAGATGTAATCTCAACCATCCGAGCGGTTAAATACACACCAAATGTTTTTTAAATGCAGGAAATAAATAATATAAATGCTTATATGAATATAAAATTATTACCCAAACATGGAATAATTTTATATTCACCAATATAAAATAAAAGAGCATAATAATTAAATAAAATTGGTCTTCAAGTGGGCTTAGCACGTCGCGGGCGGAGGTACGTAGTCTTCCGTTAGCATCATCATGGCACCTAAAATATTTATGTCGTTGTGGGCCGCGACATCAGAAGGGGCTTGAGGGCCTAGGCTGCAGGCAAGACATGCGGGTCTGTGTTGTGTAGGGCTTGAGGGCATGAGTGTCGAGCTTGAGGGCTCGGGTGCAGTGAAGGGGCTTGAGGGCCTAGGCTACAGGGACTTGCGGGTCCAAACGTGTCGAGCTTGCGGGCGCGGGTGCAGTGAAGGGGCTTGCGGGCCTAGGCTGCAGGGACTTGCGGGTCCGAGTTGTAAGGCTTGCGGGCCGGAGACGTTGGCGGAGTTTGCTGAGCCTAGCACACTGATAGGTAGGCGCAGAGGGAGAGAGGACTACTCAAGACACCCTGTCTTGAGGAACCTCTATAAGTTATTGCGTGCTTTCTGTGTTGTGCTTTTGTAATCTATAGATCTATTAACCAGAAATCTAGAACACCGAAAGGGAGGGAACCAAACAATTTGAAATACCTATTCACCCCCCCCCCCCCCCCCCCCCCCCCCCAGGTGATAAGTCGACACCCAATAACTTACAAAAGGTCACAAACTATTTATAGCCAAATAATGATAACAAAGGGGAAGAACTAGGAAGAGAAACATGACTGAGACTAGGAAGAGAAATATGACTGAGACTCTGACAAACATGTTTAGAGAGTTCACATGCATCATAAATAAATGACTTAATTAAACAACTGAAAGCAAGAAATAATTTGGTACGTTAGTGGAGAGTGGTGTCCAAGACGGTGATGCCAGCGTCGTATGTCATGGAGAGTAGGAGCATGGGTAGAGGAGAGGGCATTGGTAGGCGACTGTTGATCCTACAAGTACATACCGCCAACATTTCTTGCACTGCCATTGTTCCACTTCATTGTCAAATCCTGAAAAACACAAACATCAGGAAAAAAGGTCACGACGCAACTTAGCGAACTAGTAAATGACTAATGCACAAAAAATTATGGGGAAATGAAGGTACATGCAATACAGGAGAGAGAGAGAGAGAGAGAGGTCAGGGGAACAAGGGATTGTTCCTCTGTCAGCAATCGAGGAAATGGAGCCATTTGCTGTTAATAACTTTATCATGACCAAAGAGAGGTGTGTAGGAAGTAAAACCCGAGGAGGAGTTGGTCATATGATCGGTAGCGCCCGAGTCAATGATCAACTCGGAGCAAGACAAAGAAACGACACGGGCACTTGAGATACCAGAAGTGGCAAAGGCAGCGGCATGATCAGTAGTCGATGAGTCAGCCTGCGAACGCAACAGGCGGCGAAAGGCCTCCAATTCTTCAGCAAAGAGGCCTCATGAGGGAATTGCTGTGAGCGAGCTCCAGACTGTCGGCAACCACCGCAATGACTGTGCTGACTACGACCACCAGACACCAGACCAGGAGGGGCAAGATGAGGATGCGGATGATAACAGGTCTCTTTAGTATGTATTTTCTTCCCGCAGTGGCCGCACACAAGAGGAGTAGAAGGGATAGGACCGCAGATACTCCCAGCAAGAGTGGAGTGATCAGTCAGAGCAGATGGCACAATAGAGCGACAACGATTCTCATCACCGAGGATCATACTGAAGGCTTACCTAAGAGAGGGAAGAGGCTCATGATGGAGAACATGTAAGTGCACAACATTAAACTCCATGTTGAGGCCCATAAGAAAGACATGCACCCGAAAGCGATCTCTGTCCTTCTGAAGGTTAACGACGTCCACAGTACAAGTCGGAAAGAAGGTATTGAAGTAATCTAGTTCCTGATAGAAATGTCCAAATTTAGAGTAGTAGGCAGAGACAGACAAGGATCCTTGTTTCAGCTCCAAAGAACGATGAGTGAGCTCATAAATCTGCGTGGAGCTGTCAACATGAGAGTAAGTTTTAGCCGTTCAGGGGCACGAGTCCAAATTTCATGGGCAGAATACATGAGCATATAACTACATTACACCAGAGGAGGCGTGGAGTGAAGTAACCATGAGACAACCAAGGAATTATCTGCATCCCAATTTCTCCATAATGGATCGATACGTGGTGACTCAACAATGGTTCCATCAATATGCCCACATAAGTGATGACTTTGTATAGCATGTTCTGCGGCCCTGGGCAATTCAAGATAATTTGTGTCATCCAAAGGCACATTGGTGATCTTCAATGAGCCAGAATGCTCGTGGCCCCGAGGAGGATCATAAGAAGGAATAGTCCTTAGAGTAAAGGAGATATCAGAAGAATCACCCATCATGGTCCTCCCTTAGATCAAACAACAGGAGGGATGAACACGAAGAATCAATCAAGAAAAATATGAGAGGATAAACATCCTATGAGCCTCCCTTAGAGCAGCCACCGGAGAGGACATCATAGGATGAGGCCATGATGTCTCTGGCAGCAGTTTGTGAGGACAAAATAACCGTAGACATGATGCCGCCCACTGAACAGGTGGAGAAAGGATGCTAAGGGGTTGTGAGGGTGAAGGAATACCGTTGCGAGGCCTAAAGGAGAAGACGCTATGAGACGCGCGTGAGAAGAGACTAAACGAAGCCATGGATGCATGCGCGAGCTGGGGTTGGAGAGAAAATGGGTGCGAGATGCGCGTGAGACCGACGGGAGGCGTGAGACAAGCGCAAGACCGGCGGGAGTAGAGTTGTGACAGTTCCAGTTCAGTTTCGATTCGGTTCCAGTTCTACTAAAACCGTGAACCGAACCATTAAGGTAACGGTTCTTCAAATTAGAACAAAAACCTTTTTTGGTTTGACCGGTTCCAGTTTCAGTTCCAGTTTCAAAATAATTCTTGGAATCGTCGTACCTACAATTCATGTTCACTAAGAACCAAAACCAAATTATTTATTGGCGGTTCAGTTCGGTTCTATGCGGTTTCGGTTTGGTTCTGATTCGGTCACTTAGATTTTTAAATTTAAAAAATATGTAATCCGATTCGTTCACTTGGATTATCATCTAATGAACACTCTTACTATCTTAACGGAGAACATAAGTAGACTGAAAAAAATTAGAACTTTCACGGGTATGGAACAGAAAAATTAAGATTAATTTTCTATTGGCTATCTTCAGTATGAAAGAACCACATAAAAATGTCCTTCTAGAAAGAAAAAGGTATGAATTTTGAAAAGTGGAAATCAATTCATATAGTAAGATCTGAAAAGTGGAAATCAAGTAAATGCCTTTGTATGTTTCACTTTTTTCCTCAAAGGGGAAACATTAAAGCTATCTAAAGTGGACAATACAAATATGTTTAACAAGGTCATAATTTTCATAGAAGTTCATGATGGAACTGCAATTAATATCGCATGTCATTGCACAAATCCATATTTAACCATTTATATTATACTAACGCTACTCTTGCAGGAAAGATGGTCCACAAATCCAATGGAAATGACTTCTTAGTACTCGATCGAGATTCGAGATAAATTCAAAGTATTCAAGCTTATAAGAGTGGATGTGAATCAAAGGTATACTGTGTGGTAAAAGTCTAAATCAAGCTGTGCTGCTGAAGATGTAAATCTGAAATCATATTCTCCCCAATCTGCTGAAACTCCTATAGTTGACTGGAAAAAGTTTGAAATTGGAGATAGCTCCACAATGAGAAGTATGGAGTTGTTTAATGATGAAGCAACATTTTCAGAGAAAATAAATGCTCAGCAATTGACTAAATCTTCCATAAAATGGAAAAACTTCAAATCATATTATTGTCAGAATCCAGAGGTTTCTCAGCCAGAATTTGAACACTTCCTATTTTTCACATCCACCGAAAAACATCAGATAACATATATAGCAATAAAATCAAGCTCGCACTACAAAATTGTTTTTAGAAGAACTCATTTGTTTATAGCATATAATTTTAATAGAACATACATATTACGCACATCAATCTTAAGTAGTGTAATTGAAAATTCATGCAATATTAGATCATACAGAGCATATATATCTAAGGTCACGGCCAAACACTACTGGACAAAATTATCTCAGTGAACAAGATGCCTTCATTACGGGCATGAGCATACAGAGCATTTATTTCTCTAACTAAATCTCCTTGTTCAAGAAGGAGAGAATTACTAATGCTTTGGGCATCACTGCTAACCGCACCTTCCCTTTCCAATACCTTGGCATTGCTAACTGCATTTATTTATTATACTACTATGGCAAAACTACTCTACTGAAGGAAATTACAATAGTATTTCAGCTTATGAAATATCATGCAAACTATGATGCTATTTTTGGGTAATGTTAAAAGCACACAAATTTTGGCTATTGATAGCCAAATGTTATTGACACTCCAAATTTTTTTAATTACATACCATATGTTTATTAACACATCAATACTAAAATATTTAGAATGCACACCAAAAATCAAATTTCAATATTTTTCTAAATTGTGGCTCCATCTTCATAGCATTACTAGTGATTAATAGATTTGATAATTGTTCAATTATAGCAATAATTCCAAAAAGATAATATATGTTCGACAAAATAGAAAATTATTCTCAATAATATATGACAATCATCTTTGTTTCAAGCCTTCAAATATCTCCAAATGTCCTCCAAATTGATAGACCCGCAATTAAAAAAATCTACGAAAACATAAATATCGTATACAAGTTTAACATAGATAATAAAAAATTATTATTATTATAACTTAATATGTTGTATTCATGATTTGTAACGAAGGTCCATTACAACCAAAATGTAAGATATCTGCACAATAAGTTGAGAGTGTGAGCATTAATATTAACACTAAATATTGAAATATGAATAGGAAAGAAAAAAATGCATAACATAGGTTCAAGGTTCAGCCAAATTAACGATTTCATCAACTTGTTCTTTGGAATCACCCACTCTAACTCATGAAACATAAGTCAAGTCCCACCCTTCTGCAACTGAAGCATGATACCTCATCCACATAGATATCACCGGTGGTAGTGGGAAATCCTCTCTCATAAGCAATTGTATGAAATGGTTGACGTTAACAAAACCAATAAAGATAGTCTTCCGATTTAATGGAGGAGCTGAGTGTAAAGGTAGGAATATAAAAGACTGAAATTTGGAATAATGAACAACTTCCACATTGTAACATGAAGAAACAAGTAATCCCATATTTGGCATCGTCATCCATTTGTCGAATGGTGCAGGAATTGAAGTACAATCCAAAGATTACAAAAGCTCTGTTCGTCTCACATTCCCTAACATGTTGTTATACAAAAATTTATTTATTGTGATTTCTTCTATAAGGTCTTTTCTCACTTGCAACAATTTTTTGTTCCTTAGCATCTAATCTACCTGCATAACTATGTGCTTCAAGATGAACAAAACTATGATTGTGCATTCCACATTTGACTTCTACTTTCCACTCATCTTCACAAGAATCTTTTGTCGAACTAAAGCAAATGGACATCCACATCTTTTAGAGCTAGTTTTTCTTATGTTTCTCTTGACATATCCCTTTCTCTGTTGATTATCCCTCGGGAAACCACCTTTGTCACAACCTAGAAAAATCCTTGGTTTTGGTCGACCATCAATTCTATCTGCTCTTTGAATAGTAGTGATGAATCCCAACCTAGCATTATTCCATACCCATTGAAGTAATCATTCTTTATTAGGAAAAGTAGTATCCGTATTCAAATGCATTCCTACATCTACTTCCTCCATCCTATAAAAGCAAAATCAAATGGAATTACCTAACTAAACAATTTAATACAAAAAAACACTTGCATTACAAAAAAAGAATAGAAAAAAAACACACTTGCATTACAAATTGTTATACTTTAAATCCAAGAGGAAAACGAAGAATAATGGTTGAGACTGCTAAGGAAATGGACAATGATGAATATGGAAGTTGTTCTGCTTCGTTCGTTGACAATATAACAGAGAATGAACTAGTTTGTATCAACTAACAATCTGAAATAAAATCAAGCATTCTTTTTTATCTCTAACTAGGACTAAACAAGCCAAAAAAACATATGGATCCTTACATTAAATTTAACCGAGCTAACAATCTGAAATAAAAACAAGCATTGATGGAGCACTACTCATATCGGCTAACAATCTGAAATATAATCAAGCATTCAAGTGCATCAGATTTACCCGAGCTCCATTTCTAAACCAAGCCAAGGATTTTACCTCCTGGATGCAAAGTTTCAATGTGAGTTTCCGTGCTGGATGCACAGTTTTGATGAGGTGCTGCAAAGCTTCAATGTGAGTTTTACTGTTGCTGCATTTCGAAAAAAAACTTCAATGATCCCAACTGAATTGATGAGGTGAGAAACATATATGCATGTTGGTCCTACCATTGACGGAGCACTATTCATGCTCATTTTGAGTTCAAGGGAAACAACTGTAGATGTGGCGGTGAATGGAAAGCTTCAATGCAGCGGCGGAAAAGGTAACACCGGTGAACGCCTTCCTCGTATAGGTAGATGTGGCAGTGAATGCCTTCCTCCTTCCTCGTACAGGTAACACCGGTGAACGCCTTCCTCGTAAAGGTAACACCGGCGAAAGCCTTCCGCGTACAGGTAACGCCGGCGATCGGAAGGGAGCGAAAGAAACGGAAGCGAAGAAGAGGATGAGAGTGCCGTCGGGGGAGTGCGCTTAAAGGTTTTGGTGTATTTGGAGCCTTAGGGTTGTAAGTTCTTTTGGGGCTTTTTTTTGGTATGCTACTAGCGAAAAATGGGGTGCTTTTAACACCACCCCTATTTTATTACGGGCAGAATCTTCTCATGTAATTTCTGGTGTTAGTTCAGTTCCTTCAGTTGACTTATCATTCATGTGCATGTATTGAGCACTTAAATGGTGGTGTGGCTCTCAGTTAGGCTTCGTTTGGCTCGGCTTATTTGCTCCTGTGAGTTTGGACAAAATCGTCATTGTCATAGAATGTATGTTTGGTATGACAAATGTTACTACCATTATCAAGAAAAGAAACTAGTTATAAGCATAAAATGTTTGGTATGACAATGACATTTTTATCCAAACTCACCGGAGCAAATAAGCCGAACCAAACGAAGCCTTAGTGATACTTCTGATCCTATGTATGGCGTGACGGCAGTATCATACTCAGGGATTCAAATCATGGCCGGGTTTTTTAACGTTTCCCTATTGTTGTTCGTCGGTATTAGCTATTTTTTTACTATCAGTTGTGCATATGAAAATAATAGTTGCCTGATATGTGAAAATTTAGATATTCAAACAATTCATTCCCATAAGGTAGCCCTGCACAAAAGGCCCGGGCCCACTGGGCCAGCCCGAGCCCGGCCCGGGAAAAGCCCGGCAAGGCCCGGGCCCGGGCAAAGCCCGCCTGGGCCAGGCCGGGCTTAGGGGGCCTATCTGGGCCCCCATATTAGGCAAAAGCCCGGCCCGGTGCCCGGCCCGGTGCCCGGCCCGGGCCGGGCCGGGCAAAGCCCGGTTACCGGGCTCTTGAAAAGCCCGGTTTTTGCCATGGCAGCTTGCTGCCATGGCAGCCATAAGGCCGGGCGGGCCTAGGCAGGCCCCCTTCCATGGGCAAAAGCCCGGCCCGGCCCGGCCCGGTTGCAAATAAAGCCCGGGCCGGGCCCGGTTGGCAAAAGCCCGGGCCCTTCAGGCCCGGTACCGGCCCGGCCCGGTCGGGCTTTTTGTGCAGGGCTACCATAAGGTGCCAATTTGATGGGTTTCAGAGAGAGCAAATAGTTATTTTTTTGTAGGGATTTTCTGCTGCTTAGCTTTTTACATTTCTGTTGAATGTTGCGTGGTTTATTTATTAGTCGCGCTTCGCGCGCGAGGTATGACAATTTATTACTAGAAAATCTTCTGCGGGAAAGTCGCTTCGCCAAGAAGTTAAGTGATTTAGGATAGTTACTCGCATGCGATGAACCTCACGACCACCCCTTGCGACGTCTATAAATAGGGGGCCGGGGGGGGTCTGAAAACGGTACGCTTTCTCAACCCATTCCCAAGTATTCAGCTACTTCATGCGAGTTTCTCTTCTTCTTGATGGCGGCTACTGATGACGCAGCTGAAAGACTTTAATTAAGGGTAGCTAATCACCTAGAGGGGGGGGGGGGGGGGGGTGAATAGATTATTTTAAAAAATATTTGCAGTTCTTGATTATAAACTAAATTAATGATCAGAGCTTTCAAGAATATGAACATAAACAAGAACACACAGAATTTTATAGTGGTTCCCCTTATCTTGGGTAATCCACTTTCCCCCTTCTCCCCTCTAGCAGTGTGCTAGATAGGGTTTATATCTCCTCCAGATCTCAGACCACCAACAGGTCTTACAGCTCAGATCACAATATATCTTACAGACTCAGATCTTAACAGATCTTACTCTCTCAGATCTCAGCAGATCTTACCAACTCAGATCTTCAGCAGATCCTACCAACTCAGATCTCAACAGATCCTACCTCAGCCTTTATAACTTTAGGCTTACAGCTCAGATTCACCCCTGAATCTTACAACTCAGATCACACCTGATCCTACAACTCAAATCTTTGAAAGATCCTACACTCAGATCTGACAACTCAGACCCTACAGGGATTGATAAAGATAGTAACAATACTTAGACTCAGATTTTTCAAAGTGTTGAGTCTTCTTGATCTGTCTGAATGATCAGACAGAAATCTTCAACAGATCAGCAGCAGCAAATTGGTCTTCTTGATTTATCAGGCTGGGATGACTGTTCTTCTTCTTAGAAAGACAGATTCTTCCTTTTTAATCTTCTCTTTTCAGAAAGATGTATCAGCACCAGATTGCTGAAAGAATTCTTCAAGTTAGAACAGTTCTGAAAGAGGAGACGACTTCTTCAGATTCTTTCTCGGACTTTCCCTCAAAGCGACGAAGAAGATAATAACTTTCGAAATATGAATATGATAAAAACTTATGAACCCATAGGTCATGCCTTCTATTTATAGTCCGCCATCTGCAACATCTGTTATGCTCCTCCACGTCAGCATGACGTTTAGTCTTCAACGGTCTTTAATGGATTCTGAATAAACAAAGGCTCAGCTAGCTCTTAGACTGAAGCTCTCAACTCCTCCTTCTTAGGCGTTGAGCAATCTTTAGTCGTTCGACGTTTTTTATCTGTAGGCGTCAAGTAATGTATAGGGGCTCGACGCCTCTTAACTGTGCCTTCATATCTAGACTCCTTTAGTTGGCGTTGAGCAAACTGAAGTTTGGTCGACACTTCTCATTCCACGGCGTCGAGCGATATTCCTTGGCTCGACACTTCCAAACTTGATCTCAGATCTTCAGCGGCGACCTTGTCTTTTTGAACAGCAGACATGGGTCGACGCTTCTGGGTCACAGGCGTCGAGCGATGTGTGGTGTCTCGACGCTTGTGAACTTGGATGAAATCCTTGAGCGCTTTGCTTGACCTGATCTTCTGCACAGTGATTCTAGAAAGTATATCAAATACATTCTGAGATATCTCTTTGACTTAAGAATGGACTTCTCCAAATCTAAGACATTGTGGACAATGGTCCCAACAATCTCCCCCTATTTGAAGAAGTCATAACCTCAGTCAATGATATATCCCTCTTTTCAAAGATAACCAATATTTTTTATACAGGTAATCAAAATATAAAGTATGATACCTTATAAAATTTGATTACCAAAACATTCTAACAAAAGAAATTATCTCATATTTGATTTCTCATATAAGCACAAAATCACAAGCAGTTCAAAATAAAATATGTCATGATAAGAAAAGAATCACATCACAGACATATATGTATATGATAATAAGAGATAGTTTACTCCAGGGGCTCATCAAAATTGTTCAAAGATATATCAAATACATTCTGAGAATTCTTAATAAAGATTAAAATCCTAATGCTGTTCAGGATCCTTGATCTCTATTCCTCTTTTGGCTCTTTTGGAAAGGACTTCAGCAACCTCTTTTCTTCTCTTGAAATAGCCAAACGACTTTGGAAAGTATCTGATTGGCTCCTTATTACCTGCCTGAACCTTCCCAGCCAATTTGTCAGCCTTGAATTTTATCTTCAGCTCCTCTTGATCCCTATGTTTCAACCATTCAGCTTCAGAATACCATTTCCCTCTTTCTTCTGGATTACCTTTCACAGCTTCCTATGTTGTCAGAATCATTTCTCTTGAAGAGGGAGACCAATGTTCAAAATCAACCCTTGATTGAACTTCTTCTCTGAACTTCCTTTTGCTAGATTCTACTTGTTCACT
The DNA here is from genome assembly GCA_033032865.1 of Dactylorhiza incarnata. Classification (NCBI taxonomy): domain Eukaryota; kingdom Viridiplantae; phylum Streptophyta; class Magnoliopsida; order Asparagales; family Orchidaceae; genus Dactylorhiza; species Dactylorhiza incarnata. The sequence goes on along the minus strand of JAWHQI010000009.1, from coordinate 6,652,612 downwards.
GGTAAAGTTCTCTCTCTTGCTTTTATCCTCAGGACTATACATTTTGGCAATTTGCTTTTGGATTTGTGTAAGAGATGCTGGCTTGGTCTCAGATACTTGATCATTATCATAATCTATGGGAGGATAGCCAAAAGTTTCTCTTATTGAATTAGAGGTCAACACAGCATGCTCAGAGCTGGCTTTAATCATTGACCTCTCCCCCTTTAGGACTTATTCAACTATATGATCTCTTATAACATTCTTCTGAAACCTAATTTGGCCCTCCAGATGATGTATTCCACTTTCAATGATTTTCTTGACCTTAAGAAGATGGTCATCTATGGTATCTGTATTCAACTTTACCTGATCTTTTAGAATTGAAGAGCTCTCATCAATTTTGGCTATAATAGCAGCATCATGCTGTTGTAGTCTAGCTTCTATCTTAGCTGTACCTGTAAGAGTTTGTGCAACTTGTTCTTTGTACAACACTTGCATATTGTTACTTAGAATTCCTTGATTTGTTTGAACATCATCTACTGTCATTGAGATACTTGTTTGTGTCTCTTTAATAGCCTTTGATGTCTCTTTGATTGAATCTAGTTGTTCAGTTGTGTAATCCACTGAAGCACCAGCTCTTTTGAAAAATTTTACCATTTCCTTTCTCAGAGCATTCATCTGATGATTAACTTCAAATCTAACTAATTTCATCTGAAAATCTACTTCATTTTTCATTTTTGTGTTATTTTCTTCAATATACTGTTCCAACAATCTTCTTTGATTATTAAGCAACACCTCCAGCTGAGGTAGTATTGGACTTAGATCCACATTTATTTCTCCTGTCATTCCATTACTTCTACTACTTTCTTCTCTGATGAAAGAGTCATCTCTCTGGCTCATATGTGAGCAAGAAGGTTCTATCTTGATCACCTTCTCATCCTCTTTCCTTGTGGCTTCAGACTCTCCTTCCACATTCATATCATCAACTGCAGGATTCTCTTGAGCAGGGACCTCAGGCTGATACTCCCCCTCAAATGGTGCATTGTCTTGATAAATATTTCCTTGAGCATGGATTTCTTTTTGAGGCTCCCCCTCAATGTTTGCATTGTTAAGGTCATTATTGTCTGGAGCAGGGATCTCATCCTGAGCCTCCCCCTCAACTGCTGCCTTGCTAATTTCAGAATTATCCTGAGCAGGGATCTCATCTGGAGCCTCCCTCTCATTTTGAAATTTCCCTTCAACTCTAGCAGGGATCCAGGGTGACTTCCTCTCTCTTCTTCTTCTTTCTCATTCTTATCTTTATTGAACTTGTCAACCCCTTCCAGTAATGGATCAGTACCTGTTGGTGTGTCAGGAGTACTGTCCCTAGGTTTGTTCCCTTCTTCTTCTTCAGATGATGTGAGATTAGGATCATGAATTGGAGAGGATCTTGATTTTCTTTTGGAAGAAGATGAGCTTGAAGAGACCTTCTTCTTCTTTTGCTTCTTAGCTTCCTTCTGCTTGGGAGAAAATTCTGCTGGTGGATGATTTGATAAAACTCTTTCTCATCTCTCTATCATTCTGATGTCCATTTTCTTCATATGATTTATCTTGGATCCAAGTTTGTTGTTTAAAGAATCTGGAATGATTTTTACTAATTATAGAGATAATATCCTACACATGTTGGGTGCTTGGATACATTCGATTACTCTGTCAAACACCACCCTCCCCCAATCTGTTCTCAATGTATGAATAATCCTGGTTAGGAGAATAAACATTTTCCTGGAAATTTTATCATGAGATCCAGTCTTGTATAACAGACCCTTTCCAATCACATCTGTTGGCAGTTTTCCTCTTGAGTTCATTCCTTTCCTAAGTATACTCCCAGAGATTTTATGTGATGTTTCAATTCCACACCAGACTTGGGCTAGTCTAATCTGCTCAGAGCTCACTTCTTCTTCTTCTTCATTACTTTTTAATCTTGGCAGTTCTAGTGCCTTAGCGAGTCTAGAAGGAGAAATCTTAATCTTCTTACCATTTACAGAAGTTTTAAGCTTAGAATTGATAGTGTCTATTACTGTATTGGAGTAAAGTTCTAAGACCTCTCGTTTCCAAATTAGAGTTGATTCAGATAACACGAATTCTAGTCCTGCTTTGTAGATTAGCTAGATGGTTGATTTGATTTCCACTGGTGCTGATTGGAATCCATTGCGAACAAGCTCGCTTCCTTCGTAAAGGTAATCACTGCTCTTGGGAGGCATTATGGGTGTTGATTGTAGAGTGAAAGAATTGATGGAGAAATTTTCTAGGGCAGATAATTTTGAATTGAGAAATCTAGCGCATATGTACTAACGAAGTGTCTTCCCTATTTATAGAATTTCTAATTCAAGAAGATGAATAGCCGCGCCCCAGACTTGTTTAACAAGATTGATCAAATGGTTCAAATTTACCCTGTCGAGACGGCCTAGCTATGTCCGCACAAGTGTTGAGATAGCTCGACGCCATTTATCCTCGCTCGGCGCCAAGTATCTTCTCGACGCCAGGAATCTTCTCTCGACGCCTGATATCCTTGCCCGACGCCAGATATACCTCCACTTACTTTTTAGGACTTAATTATAATTTTCATTTATTTATTTCATTTATTCTAGAATTGTCATTTATTCTAGCTTTATTTTATTTTATTTCAAGACAACTTTATTCCATTTTTAGCATTCCTAATTCAATTTTGAAGTTATTGAATTTTGTTTCATCCAGGGGTTTAGTGATTATATCAGCAACTTGTTTGTGAGTGGAAACATATTCAATTATGATATCTCCATTTTCTACATGTTCTCTAATGAAGTGATATCTAATTTCTATGTGCTTAGTTCTGCTATGTGATACAGGATTATTAGCTATAGCAATAGCACTAGTTGAATCACAATATAAAGAAGATTTACTTAGCTGGATTTTATAGTCTTGGAGTTGGTGTTGAATCCATAGTAGCTGAGCACAGCAGTTTCCAGCTGAGATGTACTCAGATTCTGCTGTAGAGATGGCTACACTTGTCTGCTTCCTGCTACTCCAAGATATTAGTCTTTTGCCAAGAAATTGACATGTGCATGATGTACTTTTTTTGTCCTCCTTGCATCCTGCAAAGTCAGCATCTGAAAAACCAGTTAGTTCAAAGTCATTGCTTCTAGGATACCAAAGGCCAAGATTAAGAGTACCCTTCAGATATCTCAGAATTCTTTTGACAGCAGTGTAGTGAGATTCTTTAGGGTTCACTTGATACCTAGCACACACACATGTTGAGAACATAATGTCTAGCATGCTAGCAGTTAGGTAGAGCAATGAACCAATGATGCCTCTGTACAAGGTTTAATCAATAGGTTTCCTTTTGTCATCCTTGTCCAGTGACATTGGCTGTCATTGGCGTTTTCATGACAGTGGAATTTTCCATTCCAAACTTCTTGATAATCTCTTTGGTGTACTTGGTCTGAGAAATGAAGATTCCTTCCTCAGACTATTTCACTTGGAGTCCTAAGAAGTATTTAAGCTCACCCATGCTGCTCATTTCAAATTTCTCTTGCATAAGGCTTGCAAACCTTTTGCAAAGGTTATTATCAGTTGAGCCAAAAAATATATCATCTACATATATTTGTACTAGAATAATATGACCTTTAACTACCCTAAGAAACAATATCTTGTCTATCTTTCCCCTTGAGAATTTGTTCTCAATGAGAAATCTAGATAGTGTCTCATACCAGGCTCTAGGAGCCTATTTCAGGCCATACAAAGCTTTTAATAAAAGATAGACATGGTTTGGATGAGTAGAGTCAATAAAACCTGGGGGTTGTTCTATATATACTTCCTCCAGTATTGTTCCATTAAGGAATGCTGACTTTACATCCATTTGATAAACTATGAATCCAGTATGTGCTGCAAATGCCAGGAATAGTCTGATTGCCTCTATTGGGTATTGTATCCACAATTACCTGCATTTGAAGATGTCCCCTAGTGAACTAAATTGAATTGAGTATGTATTTGATGATTTCTGTTTAGATGTGTTATGACAGGTCTTAATGCTAAGTGCACACCAAAATTAGGTTGCAATGGATCACCAAACACAGTTCTAGACAATGTAATCCCTCATTGTGTAGAAAAAAGTGTTGGTCCATGTGTAATCTCTCTTTTGGGGTTCACTTCATATTCTCATAACTGAAGGCTTTCAAGGTTGAGGAGTGGAGCAGGCTTTCAGGAGGAAGGAAATTTTTGCTGAGTCAATTCGTCGAGATGTCACAAGAAGTTCCGATGAATCTCGATGAATCCAGACAGAAGCCAGTTTTCTAGTTTGAAGAAGGAATTTCTGCTGCTAAGTCTATTTGTCGAATGTTCTCGTGAACTCCCGACGAATATCGACGAACGCGGACAGAAGTCAAAAAGGCAGGCTTGTGAAGGAAAATGTGCGGCTAAGTCAATTCGTCGTATATTCTCGAGAACTCCCGACGAATCCCGACGTTTGAAAAAGAAGACAGGTTTCAAGCCTTGTTCAGTATTTTCAATGGCTAAGTCAATTCGTCGAATGTTCACGTGAAGTCTCGACGAATGACGGACAGACGGATTTCAAATTTCAGTTTCGTTTTCAAAAATTAGGGTTCGCCGCCATGCACAGTACACGTGGCGATCCCTCCTTGTTTGTCGCCCGAGCCGTTGGAGGTCTCCCTATATATAGTCTTTTATTTTAGGGCAAAAAGTGTTGTGAACTCGATTGATAAGAAGAACTCAGCCGTTTTCCTTCTTGCGTGCGAACAAGTTTCTGAGATCTACAGTGCACCGCTCAAGACTCATTCTTCAGTGTTGCTAGAGATTTCTCAGATAAGAAGGCCTTTGATCAAGTTGTTGCTCTCAATATTGAGGATCTTTTCGATTTAATCAAAGGGCCTACTCAGATCAGGTTTGCCGATTCTTCATTCTTCCTAATCCTTGAAGATCCAAGCTCTCACTCTAAAGGAAGAAGAAGATTCAATCTTTCCCGATCTGAAGTCAATCTCTATTGAGATTCAAGAGAAGTTTCATTTCAAACTCTACTTAATTTCAGTAGGAGTTTTTACTCCGAGTTATTTTTGTAAGAGTTGTTTACTCTGAGTTGTAGGAGTTATTTACTCCGAGTTTGTAGGAGCCGTTGTCTCCGAGTGTAGGATTTGTTGATAAATCTGAGTTTTGGTGAAGTTGCCGACGCTAGCCCGAAGTGCTAGATAGGCGGAGCGGGAGAGAGGAGTACCTACCCTTGGGGAACCTCTATAAATCTTGTGTCTCTGTGCTGTGATTCTTTTGTTGTGTGTGTGCAATATTTTTTTATTCTGCAATCGCAGTAGAGATCACATATTCACCCCCCTCTAGGTGATTTAGGTAGACAATGATTTCTTTCAATTGGTATCAGAGCTAGGTTATCTTTAAGAGGTTAATACCTAGATTAAAGATCCTTCAACGTTGTCAAGATCTCTATCTATGGACAGAGGCATGGAAATGTTTTCCTCCAAGCTCCCAGTTTGCACTAAGGAGAACTTCCCAATGTGGAAAGAAAGAGTTATCTTCTACATGGAAGCAAATGATCCCTGAATCTCCCAGATAGTTAAGGAAGGTCCAGTCATTCCTACAGTTGCTTGTACCATTGATCCCACCAAAAAGGTGCCAAAGAAACTAATGGATATGACAAAGGATGAAATTGCACTTGTCACTCTGGACAAGAAAGCAAAGCACATCATAGCAGGTGCAGTTGATGATTCAAAGCTACAAAATCTGATTCACTGCAAGTCTGCAAAAGAGATGTGGGATTCTATTGTGGTTCTAATGGAAGGTACTGAAGAAGTTCGAGATGACAGGAAGTCTTTGCTGAACCAAGAATATGAAGCCTTCAAGCAACAAGGCAAAGACACAATTTCTGACACTTACGAGAAATTCTTCAAGATCGTAAATGGTTTGAGAAACTATGGAAGGGAATTCACCATGGGTGAACTAAACGATAAATTCCTCAGATCCCTGTCTAAGGAATGGGACCCCAAGGTGATAGCTATCAGAGAATATGGTAAGTTGGATACTACGGAGCCACATATCCTGTATGGGAAGCTGCTTTCCCATGAGCTGAAGTTGAATATCAGGAAGTCAGAAGAGGAAAGCAGTAGGAGCTCTAGCAAGGAGAATACCATTGCTCTAAAGGCTGAAAGCTCCCGGAGAAGCAGGGCTCTGTCCCCTGTAAGGGATGAATCTTATGAGGATAAAGCTGAAAACACTTCTGAAGAATCAGAATTATCTGAAGGAGAATTTTCCCTCCTCTCCAAGCAATTCAAAAAGTTGCTTAGCAAGAGGAGACAAGTGAGAAAAGGCTCATCTTCCTCAAGAGATCACAGGAGATCACACCGTGACAGAAATGACAGGTATGTGTAAGACCCCCCTCCCAGAACACAAAACACGGCCGAGGGGAGTCTTATGCCCAGGACAGCCACCTTGCGGAAGCGCCAGCACACGGGCTAGCCACCTCCTCAAGACGCATATCCTGCCGGCTAATCCAATATCATCAAGCCAATCCATCAATAGTAAAAAAAACAAGAAGCCACATATATATATATATAATTCGCACAAGTAGAGTCCATAATTATACAAGAAGATAGCTCCACGAGCTCCTGCAAAATATATCAGAGTATCACAAAAGATGCCCAAAGGGCTACATCTCAAAACTACTACTCACGTCAGCCACTGCTGGTACTGAGGGTATCGCTGTCTCCGGCCCTGTCGTCCTGACCTGACTGTCGTCCTCCTGCGCAGTGTGCTGCGGCTCCAGGGCGCACTCCTAAAAAGAGGGACGTAGCAACCGTTAGTCATAAAGACTAAGTGGCTTCACATCCGCTCCCCCGACGACTCCAAGGCACCGGGCGGTAGAATTGAAAGAAAGCTGCAATATTAGCAATAGTATACAAAACAGGTGACAGGAAGGATTGTTCATATGTGTCGGTTGTATAAGTACCCAAGTACTTGCAATATTCCTAACTAGCATGTTCATAGTTATATATATAGCAGCAGTGACAATCCAAGCAAGTGTAAGCACAACAAACATAAGCTGAGTATTAAAGAGCTGAATTGAACTTAACTTATAAGGATGCTCATACAAGCTTATAAGTTAAGGGTCTGCATATAAAGGTAACTCATCATATAAAGATGCCCATACAAGTTTATATGATGAGTATCCATTGCTGTGCAATGCAATGATTATGATATGAATGCGGTGCAATGATTATGATATGAATGCGGTGCAATGATTATGATATGATGACTTCTCCAAGCGCATTTGCTATGTCGACACAGACCCTTAGTTCCCACTTTTCGAGGGTAGCTAACCACTCATGCACCCCCCGTCGTGGCCAGACGGTGGCAGTGGCACGGGCCTCGCCACTACTAGGAAGGTATGCACACTACCAGTCCTAGGCCTCGGTACGCCTCAACGCTCTTTGTTCATAGCGGAGCCCTGCGTACTGCTCGCATTTCTGCAGAGTCTTCAGGAGTGGAAGGGGGCTTTGGGAGATGAGCACCAAGAAGACGAGCCCTTCCAGTCTGAGTCTGACTGCCAGCTCCCGTCGGTGTGACGATCGGCGAGCCCGTAGACCCGCCACCAACTATCCTCTACCGAGGATCACTACACCACCATGTGTGAAAACCTGCACATTCATACTGTCACGTCCTGCCTTTAGGCCCATTCACAACCGGTGCTCACAAGCACTCATCATATTTACTCGTTCTGCCCGTAGGCTCATTCATAACTTGTGCTCTCTAGCACCCATCATATTAACACGTTCTGCCCGTAGGCTCCGTTCGCCACAAGTTCAACCTAGTTGGACTAATCACATTCTTGAGAGTTTACTACCAATACGTATCATCCCGTTGTTTATCTAGCGAGGCGATCATTCATAGAAGCACGTCTTCCAAACATGCGCCAAGAGTCCCCTAATATAACGTTCGTGATTTCCAAGCATATCTCACATGTCATCGACATTCACTTCTCGTACTCAATTTACAGCTCACTCTATCACGATGAGATCCTTATCGCATTTGAGAGGTTGTCACCAAACCACACTCTTCGCTGGATGATCGATCGATGTGCGCATTATTATAAACATGTCGTCAAAGTCTTTATTCGATTATTCATCGCAATGCCTCATTCTAGCATCATGCCATTCGCCCATGCTCCGCCCAATTGACACGTAAATCTGGGCACTCATTCCTCATTAAATTAGAGAATATAGATTTATCTGTTGCTTCCGTAGTTCCGCTAGCTTGTTATGGTCATTCTCTCCAAACAATAGCCACGTCGGCACTCCTAATTATTATTCCCAGAGCGAAGCGAGAACGAACTACGGTTGGCGAAATCACAACAAGTACCCTCCCAAAACCCATGAAATTCAACCAAGGTCAGCACAATATCATCAATTCAATTTCTACCAATTATTAAGAGCGTCAGACAAGTATTATAAAAGATATCCCCAAAGATTACCGCAATTCAAACTACAACGACGCTGATAAACAAAAACTGAGATTCTGGGAGTTCTACTCCACCCCAAATTATGTAAAACCCCATTTTGGAAAGCTCTTTCCGAGGGCTACAACATTCATGTTGAGTCCTAAACCCAAATCCAAGTGGATCCTACCTAAATCTGCTCCAAAGTCAGCTGCAGAAATCTGGACAGCAAAACAGCAAGCACTTAACCAATTCCAGCTTTCTGGGCAGTCCACTCGACTGGACCCTTAGGGAGCTACAAGTCACTTCAGGAAACGGGTAACCTATCGTTGGAAAGCTCTTTCCGAGGGCTACAACTTTCATGTTGAGCCCGAAGTCTAATTCCAGCGGGGTCAAGCCTAAAAATTGGCTCGAACCCAGCTGCGCACAATTTCTTAATAACCAAGTGCAAGTTATGAATTGAATCTGATTCAACAGGGAGCTTTCATCACATTTATCAAATAATATAATTATGATGAGTCCTGATCATATACACATTTATGGACTCATCCGGGCCGTTATTTAGTCATTTCTCCGCACTTTAGCCTTGTTATAGTTTATATTTGATAATCCATGCTAGGTGCACATCTTGGCCCACTTTGGTGTGATTTTCGTGCTTTTTGTCTTTAGTAGTATTCTTGTGCTGTTAAGTGCCACTTTCAGTGGCTAGATCTGTGGTTGTGCGGGAACAGGAGTCGTGCAGGTGCTTCCGGTGCAATTCTGCACAGGAACACTGCGCACGATCACCGGTTCTATTGCGCACGACCACTGGTCGTGCGCCACTGATCGTGTGCACTTAACCCTTTTTCACGAGTTCTGTTTGGTGCAGTGCGCACGACCACCAACGCCAGTGCGCACGACCACCGGTCGTGCGCCCCTGCTCGTGCGCACTTACCATTTAATTTCCGAGTTCTGTTTGCTCCAGTGCGCACGACCATCAACGATAGTGCGCACGACCACCGGTCGTGTGTCACTGGTCGTGCGAACATTTTATTTTATAATTTCGTATCTTGCAGGTTCCACCCAGGCAGTGCGCACGATCGCAGAATTCCTTTGTGCACGACCACTGGTCGTGCGCCAATGACCGTGCGCAGTATTCAATCCAGCGCCTATTTAAACGCCTGTTGCGATTTTAGGGCGGTCGTTCACTTCGGGAGCGGGATTCCTGTTCCGTACGCCGCCGATTTCCACCGTGGGACGCCTCCACTTCATCTCCTACGCAAGGGGAAGCCTCCTCCATCCATTCCAAGACTTCCTCCATTGTCCGTGAGTGTTCTCCATCGTCCGCAAGCCTCCAAGCAACCATTCTCGCATTCCGCCCGGTGAGAAGAAGAAGGAACCTGAAGTCGAAGACGACAGAGCTACGTAGGGAGATCGTGACAGCTCTCTACGCCGGAAGCATAGTCCGCCCGAGTCCGGAGGTAGCCCGACAACCTACCATTCCGGCCGTGAACGGCCGCTAGTCTTCACCATCGGTTATTTCTTTCCTCTTTCCTCCATTGTACGCTTTGAACCGTGCAATACTCGAATATTGTGATGTTTATTTTGATGGAAATGAATGTCTCTTTGTTATTCTTCATGGTTTGGTTGTGATTCACTCCGTTCTCATTCACTCACTCGCGCCCACACGCAAGGTGTTTGACCCGCGTTAGCAAGAGCTAACGGCGGTTGTGAAGAGGTGTTTGCGACCCTCACCCTCTCGCACTTGAGTTCACTTCATCCGCCTCACGAAGCACGGCATCGCGGCCGTTGCATCCACCTCACTTTGCGAAGCGGTGTTTTCGACCCGCATTTCTTTTGTTATTGCTAAGATTAGGAAAACCAACCAAAAACCCCTCTTTGTGTTTGTTGAACGCTTGTGTAACAATCATCACTGCGCGATTCGTTCACCCATCCTGCATTCCTCAAGAGACCGACATCCGGGGAATTTATTCTCCACAATTATTACTTGACAGCGACCGGTGCACTTGCCGAAAATATCGCATCAAATTACAATCCTAATAACAGAGAACTTTTCCTCAATTCTCAAGCACTAAATGAACATATATATATATATATATATGTATTTATATATTTGAAATCCCATGACAGGGAACTAATTATTGAAATCCATATGAAATTTAGGGCAGCCACCTTCTCTCCTCCCATGCACCCTCACGAGGCCTCCGATTATCACGAAACCAACGTCCCACGTTCATATTGAAGCGGGGAGTCGGTTGGAGGCATTTTCGCGGCGAACGACGCCCTACGACGAAAAACCCTAACGCGGCCATTTCCTACGGAGCTTCATCACGTTCCCAAATCGACTCAATTGAGTTCGATATCTCGCCTAATGGATCTAAGAAACTAGCACCAAGGGAGAGGGGTCGGAAGTCACCTCATTTTTTGGTCGCGGTTCGAGCTCGTTGCGGCGGCATGGCGACGTTCGGCCGAGCTCCATCTTTTCTCCGAGCTCCACCCCTCCAAGCTCCACGGAGAGAAAACCCTTCACGGATCCTTGGCCAAACTCTTATGGTGGGAGGGGAAATTAGGAGAGAGAAAGGAGAGGGAGAGGAAGAAAATGGAGGGGAAGAAGATGATGAATAGCTCGGGAGAGATGAAATGATGAGAATGCTCTCATCTCCTTTGTTTAAGAGGAGAGAGATAGAGTAGTGGAAAAAGAGGGTTAGCATTAAATGCTCCCACTCCCCATGACAAACATTGGAACTCCAAATAATCATAAAGAAGATAAGCACCCAAGCTTTATCAGGCGACGGGAAGAAAAAGGCCCAGAATTCGTCGAGCGCTGCTGCCCCCTTCGACGTTCGTCGAACGGAACCCTTCGAATTTCGTCGAACGCTGAGATTCGTCAACCGCTGAAAACATCTATTTCGTCGAACGCTAAGATTCGTCTACCGCTGAACGCTTCTAAATTCGTCGACCGGAATACAATTCGTCGAACGGAACTTTTGTCGAACGCTGCCATTTTAGTCGAACGCTGGGATTTTCATCGAACGCCGTTCGACGATATTTCGTCGAACGCTGGGATTTTGTCGAACGCCGTTCGACGATATTTCGTCGAACGCTAAGATTCGTCTACCGCTGAACGCTTCTAAATTCGTCGACCGGAATACAATTCGTCGAACGGAACTTTTGTCGTTTACCGTTCGACGATCTTTTCGTCGAACGCCTATATCTTAGTCGAGCGCTCCTATTATAACATAGTCGAACGGTTCCCGTTCGACAAATTAGTCGAACACTGCCCCCTGAGATCGACGAATCCAGGAAATTCGTCGAACAGAATGCTCAATCCTGAGATCGACGAATTCAGGGAATTCGTCGAACAACTTCAATTCCTGAGATAGACAAAATCTGAGAATTGTGCTAACAGCACACCAAGCTTAATAAAAAGGAATTAGATAACAGCACCCCTTGTCCATAAGTGCTATCAGCACACCCATTCATTTCACTGTTTTAAATCTCATCATAGGGGCCTAGTACGAATCGGGATGTTACAGTATGGTTCTAAACCGAACAAACACGATTATACTGAACCCGTTTGTTATTGTTGTAAAAAGCCAGGGCACATGATAGCTGATTGCCCACACAAGAAGAAGGAATCTTCAAGAAAAGAAGAAAAGAAGTCCTTCAAAGGAAAGGAGAAAGAGGAGAAGAGTTTTGTTGCCAAGAAGTCCAAGACTCTGAGTGATAGTGACACAAATGAGTCTAACTCAGATGAAGAGGCATTCTTTAGACTGATGGCTCAACCTGATACAGAAGACCAATTTTGTCAATATAGAGGAAAAGGTCTCACAAAAGACTGCTTCTACAGTCTAATGGCCATGTCAGATGATGACAAAGATATTGTTCCTTTCACCGGTCAGGTATTATCTTCTACACCTCTTTCATGTTCAGAAACGGCATCTGATGCTAATGAAAGCTACTATTCGGAAGAGGATTCTGAGTTGACTGCTAAGTATGAGGAAATGTTGAAGGGTTTTAATAAGTGTCAAAAGCTTGTTAAAACTCAATCAAAGGAGATTCAATCCCTAAAGGATCAAGAATCAAACCTGAGAAAGGAGATTGAAGAATCTAACCTACTCAGGGATGAAATCTTATCCTTGAAGATTGTTCTCTCCGAGGCCACTTCAGCAGGCATTCAGAAGAGTGAAATTATCAATGATTTGACGAAACAACTTGAGGCTGAAAAGAAGATCACAATGAACTTCTCTAAGCCCAAGACAGTTTTGCCTATCATAGACACTTTCACTGCTGGTTCTGGTAGTAGTGGTTTGGGCCATGTTGCTGAAAAGAGCCTAAGTAAGTCAGCCAAAAGAAGAGATGCTAAAGCAAAGGGTAAGGGTCCACAGTGTGCTCCAACTTTCAAGAAGGTGATTTTTCCTACGAACACCTATGATTTTGAGAGCATGTATGGTCACTTCAGCAGACCAACCCATGTTGAGCCTTCCAAGGTGAACTCAGTGTGGACCAGACCCAGAAACTTTGGATCTAGCTCCCTCAAGGCTCCTTATGAGGAAGTTCAATTGAAGCATCATGAACAATTCGTTCATGGATCAAATGCTAAGAAGGCACCGCAGGTCAAGCCTATTGTGCCTAAGAATTGTGTATGTTGCACCAACGAGGCTTCTACCTCCAAGGTTGCTCCTCCTGCAAAGCCACCCATTCAAAAGGCTCAGCAGAACACAAAGAAGAGATACAATAGATTTGAATGCTGGTGTTGTGGCAAAATTGGTCATTTTGCCATTGATTGTTGGTTCAATCATACTGTGCCAAGAACTCCACGAGTTAACAGTGCAAGACCGACCACTTGCAAAGTTAATGTTCCAAGTGGTGTTCCACTAACAAGGAACCAAGGGCCTTAAAATGTTTGGGTTCCTATGGGGTATTGACCATGTTTGCAGGAATGTCCAAAGGACAACGAAATTCCTATCTGGTATTTGGACAGTGGTTGCTCTCGGCACATGACCGGGAGAAGAAGATTACTTCAGGATTATGTTCCAGTTGAGAACGGGCCTAAAGTAAAATTTGGCAGATCTGAACGAGGTACTATTATAGGCTATGGTTCAATAACCAACGGCTCAGTCGTTTTCACACGTGTAGCTCATGTGAAAGGATTGAAATACAATCTGATTAGCATAAGCCAACTGTGTGACAAAGGCTATACCATTGAGTTCTTTAGAGATAGATGCCTGATAAAGATGTCCGTGTCTGCGGAAACTATTTTAACAGGCTCTAGGAGTAGTGGTATATACTGTTTGGATTTTATATGTTTACAGTCTTCTACCCCAGTGTGTTTTGTTGCCAAAGATAGTGCATCTCTTTGTGACCAATGGCACAAGAGACTAGCACATATTAATTTCAAAACTATATCTATGTTATTTTCTCACAACTTGGTAAGGGATGCCCCCAAAGTTAAATGCATTAAAGAAAGCCCTTGCCATGCTTGCCCAATGGGTAAGCAAACAAAGGCTAGCTTTAAGAGCATAATTGGCAATAATTCTACCAGATGTCTTCATCTGCTGCATATGGATTTATTTGGTCCAATGTCAGTTAGAAGCTTAGGTGGGAAAGCTTACACTTTGGTTATTGTTGATGATTATTCCCGGTTTGCATGGATGTTCTTTATAAAACTTAAGTCAGAAACCTTTGGCATATTCACTACATTTGTCAAGCTTATTCAGAATGAACTTGACTGTTCAGTGGTCAAAATCAGAAGTGACCATGGAACAGAATTTCAGTCTAGGGCCATGACAGAGTTTTGTGAAAGTCAAGGTATCTCCCATGAGTTTTCCTCTTCACGTACTCCACAGCAAAATGGAGTAGCCGAGAGAAAGAATAGAACCCTCATAGAAGGTGGCAGATCTATGTTGAGTGATTCTGCTCTTTCAGAATACTTCTGGGCAGAAGCTATCAACACAGCTTGCCATGTGCAAAACAGAGCACTCATCAATAAGAACCATCGTAAGACCCCATATGAGATTCTAAAGGGCAGAAAACCAAAGATTTCATATTTTAGAATTTTTGGCAGTAAATGCTATGTACTTAACAATGGAAAACATCCTACAACCAAGTTTAGTGAAAAATGTTTCGAAGGTATTTTCATAGGATATAGTAGCCATAGTAAGGCATATAGGATTTTTAATAAGAAAACTCTGGTGGTAGAAGAAACAGTCCATGTTGTATTTGATGAGACGAGCCTGCTGCATAGCAACTCGTCCAGTGTGTTCATTGAAGATGCAGGTGAAAAGCTAAAGGAACTCAATATGAAAGATGGAGTAAATACCACAGATGATGCACCAAAGTTGGCAGAAGAGATCTCAGATCACTCTAAAGATGAACAAGAAGTTTATGAAGAAGAAGTTGTTCTAGAGGTGGCTGAACCTCAAGTTGCTCCTGAAAATGCAAATAACTTGGGAGTCAGATATTCGAGAGATCATCCAGCTGATCAGATTATCGGAGATCCTTCAAGCAGAGTTCTAACGAGAAGAGGTACAACTAACGAAGTTTTACATTTAAGTTTTCTTTCACAGATTGAACCGAAGAAGTTTGAAGAAGCAAACACCGATCCATCTTGGATCCTTGCTATGCAAGAAGAGCTCAACCAATTCAAGAGATGTAAAGTTTGGGAGTTAGTACCAAGACCCAAAGGGCAAAATGTGATTGGAACCAAATGGGTCTACCGGAACAAGCTTGATGAAAAGGGCATCATTACAAAGAACAAAGCAAGACTGGTGGCACAAGGATACAGGCAAGAAGAAGGGATTGATTTTGATCAGACTTTTGCACATGTAGCAAGACTTGAAGCCATCAGATTATTTCTGGCTTATGCTGCATATAAGGGCTTTAAGGTTTTCCAGATGGATGTGAAGTCAGCCTTCCTGAATGGAGACCTTAAAGAGGAAGTATATGTAGCTCAGCCTCCAGGTTTTGCAGATCCTAACTTTCCTGATCATGTATATTATTTACATAAAGCTTTATATGGTCTCAAACAGGCACCCCGAGCCTGGTATGAGACATTTTCTAGGTTCCTTCTTGAAAACAAATTTACAAGAGGAGCAATAGATAAGACATTGTTTCTTAGGGAAGTGAAAGGCGAGATTTTGCTTGTGCAAATCTATGTCGACGATATTATTTTTGGCTCTACAAATGACAAACTTTGCAAAAAGTTTTCTAACTTGATGCAAGGTAAGTTTGAAATGAGCAGTATGAGAGAGCTGAAATATTTCTTAGGACTCCAGTGCACCAATCTGAAGATGGAATTTTCATCTCTCAGACGAAGTTCACCAAAGAGCTCCTTAAGAAATTTGGAATGGAGTGTGCAACCTCTATGAGGACTCCAATGGGCTCAAGCATGTCTCTGGACAAGGATGAGAAAGGGAAACCTTTTGATGAAACCAAGTACAGAAGCATAATTGGGTCCTTGCTCTACCTTACTGCTAGTAGGCCTGATATAATGTTTTCAACATGTGTTTGTGCCAGGTATCAGGTCAACTGTAAGGAATCTCATTATGCCGCTGCAAAGAGGATTTTGAGATACCTTAAGGGTACACCAAATCTCGGCTTATGGTACCCAAGAAGCAATGACTTTGAACTAATTGGTTTTTCAGATGCTGATTTTGCAGGTAGCAAGGATGATAGAAAGAGTACTTCAGGAACTTGCCAATTCTTGGGAAAAAGGCCTGTTTCATGGAGTAGCAAGAAGCAAAATTGTGTTGCAATATCAACTGCTGAATCGGAGTATATCTCTGCCGGCAGTTGATGTGCACAACTCTTGTGGATAAAGAATCAGCTTGAGGACTATAACTTAAAGCTCACAGAAATCCCCTTGTTCTGTGACTCCTCAAGTGCTATTGCCATAGCAAATAATCCAGTCTCTCATAGCAGAACAAAGCACATCGAGCTTCGCTACCACTTCATCCGGGAACATGTTGAGAGTAAAGATATAAATTTGTTATATGTTAATACTGACAAGCAAATTGCAGATATTTTTACAAAGCCTCTGGACGAGACCAAGTTCAATTTCTTCAAAATGGAACTTGGAATGCTTAACAAAGAATCTTGAAGACAAGACTGTTGGAATTTCACGAAATTGCACAGGAATTCACTGGATAAATCAGAAAATGTCATGAAGTTTCACGGGATTTCACATGTCAAAATATTTCTCTTCTCGGACACGTCTCCCGTGAAATCTTATTATTAAATACAATTTATTGGATCCGAAGAGACATCCGTGAAATCAGGCACGCGCCCAATTTTATTTATATATATAAATATTGAAAACACGTGATTCCACGCGTCCCTTCCGTGAAAACCCTTCTCGTCTTCTCGTCTCCCTCGAGAAATCACTGTTCTTCTTCCCGATTTCGTCAAAATCAATGGCGCCCAATGCTTCTGGAGGTTTGCACTCAGGCGGCGAGCTGGTGAGAGGCGCATTCCGAACTGCCTCTGATGATTTTCGAAACATCATTTTGATGTTTGATGTGGCCGGGCTGAGTTTTGTATTGGAAGAGCCAGCCAGGATTTTCGAGCAAGATGTTCTGGAATTTTTCTGAAATGCCGGGATCACCAGTCAAGGTAAGAAGATCAAAAGCTCCATTACGTCATGCAAGATTATTCTGAAGGCTAGTGGCATCAATAGAATTTTGAGGATGCCCGAAGTGGAATCTGAAGAACTGTATGTTGAAGATATCCTAAGAGCCAAAAGGTTCTGTGGCATTACTGATGAAGGTTAAAAAATAAGGAGAAAGTTTATGAATGATGGAGGCAAGCTGCTTTGTGATATTATAGGAAAGGTATTACTTTGCAAAGTAGGATCTCATGATTACCTTTCTGAAGAAGCTTTTAAGATTCGCACAGCCATCATCTGTAGAAAGAACTTCAACTTTGGTGAAGTTATTTTTGAGAAGATCAAGGAAAGCTTTCAGACTCCAAATTTTGGGAGGATTATCAGTTTGCTTCTGCATGGATGTAATCCAGATTTGTTCAATCTTGGAAGAGGTACCCCACTCCATCACACCAAGAAAATCACCTCTTCTATTTTCTCAAAATGGGAAAGAGTTATTTCAAAGGGTGGAGTAAAGAATGTTGCTGGTGATGATGAGGCATCCCTGCTGAATAATGATAGAACTCTTGAAGAAGGTCAACCCTCAAGGGGAAGTGGACCTAGTCCAGCTCCTGATCAGGGAAGAGGTGAACATGTTGAGGGGGAGTTTCCAACCCCAAGAGACAATGTTGAAAGTGGTGCTGCTACAAAAGAAATTCCTCCCAGTGAAGCTGATCAAGTTCCTGTTGATACAGTTAATTCTGATGTTCCTGATGTTGTTCATGACCTGGAGGGTCAAGGGAACTTTGCTGATATAGATGAAGCTGCCATGCTAGAAGAATCAAGGAGATCACCTGCAATGGTTGTTTCTAATTCAGAAGATAATGAAGACTTGCCAAATCCTGCATATGTTCATTCTGAGAAATCTGACTCAATGGAGAAGGGCAGTTTTGGTGATCAGTTGGAGTTTGCTAAGAGGATGTCTTTGACTGAGGGGGAGAAAGAACAGGAAGATATATTCTTGGGAGAATCTGCAGTTCCTCAGGTTCTTCCTTCTGTGTTGCTCATGCCCCCACCAGAAAGTCTTGTTAGAAAATCTCCAAGAGTAACTGTACTTGATAAGCAAGCACAGTCTACCAGTTTTGTAGCTGATAGAGCCTTTCCTGAAGATTTTGAATCTGGAGAGAGCTCTCACTCTTCTCTGCTGTAGTCTATTGCAGGTTTGCTGCAAGCTCAGACTGAGCATTTTGATAAGTCTATCAAGAAGGTTTATCAGAAGATTGATACTGTTGACAGTGCTTTGAGGCAGGAAATGACTGAAATGAGGCATGAAATGGGCAAGTTCAAAAGTGATCAAGAAGCCTGGATGACAAAGGCAGGAAAGGCATTGGACCACACCAACAAGGGAGTTGGGCATGCTCTAAATAACTTGCATCAGGTTGCTGAAGATGTTGTTCATCTGAATTCTGCTCAAACAACTCTCAGAATTTCTCATGATCAAGGGCTTACTTTTCTGGATGATCAAGTTGAAAGGCAACTGGCCAAACTCTATACCCTCCAACATGAAGATGTCATAAAGGGGGAGGAGAGTATTGTGTCTAAGATAGAGGAGAGTGCTAGTAAAGTGAATGACTTGGATGGTAAAGTGAATGATTTGGATGGAAATGTATTCTCAAAAATGCAAGAGCTTCAGGAGAACATCTTGCAAAATGTTAAAGATGTCAATTGGTATACTCATGAATCAACAAGTTGGCTATTCAAGGAGGTTGCAGGCATGCTTGGATTCACTGTTGTGGACAAAATGCCAGATGCTCCAGGTCCAAGTGCTCCAAGTTCTTCTCCAATTCCTGTTGACGATTTTGATTTTGCTGAAGCAGATATCCCAGCCTCCTCCTACCAAGAGTTCTGGGATGATCCAGTGCTTGAAAGCTCCAAGGTTCCTGAATCTTCTGAAAAGTCTTTAAAAAGGAAGATTTTTGGTGATAAACCTTCTGCTAAAAGGTCCAATCCTCATAAGAAGATCAGAGAATTCTATGATAGGCCTCCTCCAAGAAATTTCAAAGAAAGCTGGAGTCCCACTTCAAAGAATATCATTCTTACAGCTTTCAACCTTGTTAGTAAGCATCATGAAAGTGTTAGTGATCATTACAGCTAGGATGAATGGGACAAGTTCAAAAAGAGAACAACTGAAAGGACAATTCATTTCAAGACAGGTGGATCTAAAGAAACTGCTCCTGATAATATTGGCCTAAGCCAAAGGCATTTTTTGAAAGAATGGAATCTGAACAGAAAAAGAGAGCTGAAGTAGTGGACAGAATTTTTGGAAAGCTGAAAGGAAAGGATCAAGCATGAGCTGAGCTGTTCTGGAATCATGCTGTTTTCTTTGTTTATATATATATATATATATATATATATATATATATATATTCCTGTGTTAAGATAAACATTGAGCTTTGCTTTAAATATTACTGCCTGTTTTGTGCTCTTCTTATTCACTATATTTTCTGAACAATTCAACTTAGTGCATAGGGTTATGACATCTTCAAATAGGGGGAGATTGTTGGGTATTGTATCCACAATTACCCGGATTTGAAGATGTCCCCTAGTGAACTAAATTGAATTAAGTATGTATTTGATGATTTCTGTTTAGATGTGTTATGACAGGTCTTAATGCTAAGTGCACACCAAAGTCAGGTTGCAATGGATCACCAAACACAGTTCTAGACAATGTAATCCCTCATTGTGTAGAACGAAGTGTTGGTCCATGTGTAATCTCTCTTTTGGGGTTCACTTCATATTCTCATAACTGAAGGCAGGCTTTCAGGAGGGGAGCAGGCTTTCAGGAGGAAGGAAATTTTTGCTGAGTCAATTCGTCGAGATGTCACGAGAAGTTCCGATGAATCTCGACGAATCCAGACAGAAGCCAGTTTTCCAGTTTGAAGAAGGAATTTCTGCGGCTAAGTCTATTCGTCGAATGTTCTCGTGAACTCCCGACGAATATCGACGAACGCAGACAGAAGTAAAAAAGGCAGGCTTGTGAAGGAAAATGTGCGGCTAAGTCAATTCGTCGTATGTTCTCAAGAACTCCCGACGAATCCCGACGAATGAAAACAGAAGATAGTTTTCAAGCCTTGTTTAGTATTTTCAATGGCTAAGTCAATTCGTCGAATGTTCACGTGAAGTCTCGACGAATGACGGATAGACGGATTTCAAATTTCAGTTTCTTTTTCAAAAATTAGGGTTCGCCACCATGCACAGTACACGTGGCGATCCCTCCTTGTTTGTCGCCCAAGCCGTTGGAGGTCTCCCTATTTATAGTCTTTTATTTTAGGGCAAAAAGTGTTGTGAACTCGATTGAAAAGAAGAACTCAGCCGTTTTC
Organism: Dactylorhiza incarnata; assembly: GCA_033032865.1. Lineage (NCBI taxonomy): Eukaryota > Viridiplantae > Streptophyta > Magnoliopsida > Asparagales > Orchidaceae > Dactylorhiza > Dactylorhiza incarnata. The sequence goes on along the minus strand of JAWHQI010000009.1, from coordinate 6,632,208 downwards.
CTTCTTGCGTGCGAACAAGTTTCTGAGATCTACAGTGCGCCGCTCAAGACTCGTTCTTCAGTGTTGCTAGAGATTTCTCAGATAAGAAGGCCTTTGATCAAGTTGTTGCTCTCAATATTGAAGATCTTTTCGATTTAATCAAAGGGCCTACTCAAATCAGGTTTGTCGATTCTTCATTCTTCCTAATCCTTGAAGATCCAAGCTCTCACTCTAAAGGAAGAAGAAATTCAATTTTTCCCGATCTGAAGTCAATCTCTATTGAGATTCAAGAGAAGTTTCATTTCAAACTCTATTTAATTTCTGTAGGAGTTTTTACTCCGAGTTATTTTTGTAGGAGTTGTTTACTCTGAGTTGTAGGAGTTGTTTACTCCGAGTTTGTAGGAGCCGTTGTCTCCGAGTGTAGGATTTGTTGATAAATCAGAGTTTTGGTGAAGTTGCCGACGCTAGCCCGAAGTGCTATATAGGCGGAGCGGGAGAGAGGAGTACCCACCCTTGGGGAACCTCTATAAATCTTGTGTCTCTGTGCTGTGATTCTTTTGTTGTGTGTGTGCAATATTTTTTTATTCCGCAATCGCAGTAGAGATCACCTATTCACCCCTCCCCCCCCCTCTAGGTGATTTAGGTAGACAACGACTTCTTTCAGCCTCCAATCTTGCCACGGGAGAAAACACTTGATCAAAATCTATGCCTTCCTCCTGTCTATATACTTGGGCAACCAACCTTGCTTTGTTTTTTGATAATCACACCATTTTCATCCAGCTTATGCCTAAATACCCATTTGGTCCCTATGACTTTGTGTTTCTTTGGTCTTGGAACCAATATCCAGACCTTGCATCTTTCAAATTTATTTAGCTCTTCTTGCATAGCTAATATCCATGAAGTATCCTTATTGGCTTCATCAAACTTCTTAGGCTCTATTTTGGATAGAAAGCTGTGATGCAAGGCCTCATTTATTGAGTTTCCTCTTCTAGTTTGCACACCTTCATTTGGATTTCTTATGATCTGTTCTTTGGGATGATCCTTCAGATGTTTGGTTGCATTCCTCCACCTCTCATTTTCCCTTTGTGATTCTGGTGCATCTGTTTGAGTTGGCTGTTCTAGAGGTTCTGGATGTTGTGGTTCTTCAACAGCAATAGGTTCTTCATAATTGTCTTCTACTTGAGATTCATCCTCTCTTTTTCAGACCCTCCAAAGATAACCTTTGGTCCATTCTTCACAGGAGTATAATCATTCAGCAGACTTTTTGTTCCTGTCATGTGCATAGAGCACCCACTGTCCAAGTACCAGATGGGAGTTTGATTATTCTTTGGACATTCCTAGAAGAAGAAATTACCTTTTATTAGGAACCCACACCAAGTTGGGTCCTAGAACCTTGTTATTATGAGCTGGAATATTTAGTTATTATATAATCCTTGGTGCTGTGAGAGTTGCTACAGATCTGAGTACTGGTCTCCCAGAGTTGAATCTTGAAATAATTGGATTGAACCAATAGTCAAGAGCAAAATGTCCAACCCTTCCACAGCACCAACATTCATATCTGTTATATCTTCTTGGAGGTCTTCTCACTTCTTTAGGTTGACTCACATTTTGTTTAATATCCTTATTCAAAGGAGCTTTGTAAAGTGTTTTAGTGAAATTCACTGGATTAGTTTTCTTAACAGCAGTGATTTTCTCTACTGGTCTAGGTTCCTCTCTCTTGAGTTTGGTGTTAGCTTTAAATATAAAGGAGTCATGATGAGTTAATACATTTTCTTTGCATAGAGATTTGAAATCATTGTTACTTGGTTGAATTGAGTCATCTTTGCTATTAGAACACTCACCCTTACAAAACTTATGCACAACTTTTTGATCATGCTCATTTGTGATAAGCATAGATTTGTTGAATTTTATAGGTTGTATAAGTGCCTTGTCATTATTTTTAGATTTACTTTCTGCCTTTCCATTGTATCCTATACCAGACCTGTATTGTGCAGAAAATGTGTCTATTATGGGAAGGATAGTTTGTGGTTTTGAGAACTTTGCCACAAGCTTCCTTTCTGCTAGGAGTTTTGCTTCAAGTTCTTTTATTAATTTCTCCTTTGTGCATAAAGTCTGAATGTGAATAATAGACATGACTTTTAATTTGCTAAGCTCCTTGCTTATCTGGTTCAACCTCTCAGCTGCCTCAGAGTATTGGGAGTTAGTTTTCTTTAATTCAGATATTTCTTTTTGTAGCTTTTTGTTATGCCTTTTGCTCTTTTTAAGGGCTTTAAGAAGTGACTCATATTTCTCAATAATTTCATCTTCATGAAAGTTAGATTTTGAGTCATTCTCATCAGAAGAAAATGAATTTATCTCAGGTTTAGAAATAATTTTAGGTTCAGAATCAGAATCAGATAAAGGAGTTTTATCAAGTACCTTCACATTTGAAATTGTCTCCTGATCCTCTTCATCACTGAGTGCCATGAGTCCTGTATTTTCTTCTTCATCCTCTTCACTATCAGACCTCTTGTTGTTCTTTCTTTTTGAAGGACAATCAGCAATCATGTGTCCTAATTTCCTGCATCCAAAGCACACAAGTTCCTTTGAATTAGATTTATTGTGTTTAGAGTTATACCTGTCCTTCTTGGAATCTTGTTTGAATCATTCTGAAGAATTGGAGTGCTTCTTAGATCGGGATGACTGAGAGGGTCTAGAATTCCAGTGTTGTTTTCTTCTGAGCATCCTTTTCAGCTGTTTGGTGAAGAGTGCCAGTTCACCATCTGATATTTCAGAGTCAGAATTACTGGTCTCTGATTCTTCTGATTCAGATGGTATCCTGGGGGATAATGACATTCTTTCTTTGCTTTTCTTGGAACTTTCTGCCTTCAGAGCAATAGGATTTTCTTTGCTGTGTCCTTCCTCAGCTTTTCTGGTATTCAGATGAAGTTCATGGGACAAAAGTTTCCCATATAGATTCTGTGGCTGAATATTTCCCAGATTTCCCATTTCCCTGATGGCACAGATCTTGATATCCCATTCTTTGTTCAGGGATCTTAAGAATTTATCATTCAGCTCATAATCTGTAAAAGTTCTTCCATAGGTTTTCAGACCATTTACAAATTTGAAGAATTTCTCATAGCATATTGCTATTGAATCTTTCTTGTCTTGTCTGAAAGCCTCATATTGCTGATTTAGAAGAGACTTCCTGTCATCTCTGACTTCCTCAGTCCCTTCCATATAGACAATGAGAGATTCCCATATTTCTTTGGCAGTTTTGCAGTGTACTAAGTTCTGAAAGATTGAATCCTCAATTGCACTCACTATGATATTCTGAGCTCTCTTATCCATGGAGGCCAGAATTACTTCATCTTTAGTCATCTCAGAGTATGTTTTGGGAGTCTTGATACTTCCATCTGTAAATGAAACCTTCATAGGAACAAAAGGTCCTTCTAGTACAGTAATGTAAATCCTAGGGTCAGAGGTTTCCATGAATAATCTGACCCTTTCCTTCCAAATCCCAAAGTTTTCTTTTCTGCAGATTGGTAGCTTCATAGATGTGAATTCCTTGTTTCCTTCACTATTAGCCATCACGACTTAACAAATCTACCCTTAGGAGATCTTGTTCAGGCTGATAAACCTTTTCTTAAACAACCTCCCTCTGATACCACTTGAAAGACTTTAATTAAGGGTAGCTAATCACCTAGAGGGGGGGGGGGGGGGGGGTGAATAGGTTATTTTAAAAAATATTTGCAGTTCTTGATTATAAACAAAATGAATGATCAGAGCTTTCAAGAAAATGAACACAAACAAGAACACACATAATTTTATAGTGGTTCCCCTTATCCTAGGTAATCCACTTTCCCCCTTCCCCCCTCTAGCAGTGTGCTAGATTGGGTTTATATCTCCTTCAGATCTCAGACCACCAACAGGTCTTACAGCTCAGATCACAATAGATCTTACAGACTCAGATCTTAATAGATCTTACTCTCTCAGATCTCAGCAGATCTTACCAACTCAGATCTTCAGCAGAGCCTACCAACTCAGATCTCAACAGATCCTACCTCAGCCTTTACAACTATAGGCTTACAACTCAGATTCACCCCTGAATCTTACAACTCAGATCACACCTGATCCTACAACTCAGATCCTTGAAAGATCCTACACTCAGATCTGACAACTCAGACCCTGCAGGGATTGATAAAGATAGTAACAATACTTAGACTCAGATTCTTCAAAGTATTGAGTCTTCTTGATCTGTCTGAATGATCAGACAGAAATCTTCAACAGATCAGCAGCAGCAAATTGGTCTTCTTGATTGCTGTGATGACTGTTCTTCTTCTTAGAAAGACAAATTCTTCCTTCTTAATCGTCTCTTTTCAGAAAGATGTATCAGCACCAGATTGCTGAATGAATTCTTCAAGTTAGAACAGTTCTAAAAGAGGAGACGACTTCTTCAGATTCTTTCTCGGACTTTTCCTCAAAGCGACGGAGAAGATAATAACTTTCGAAATATGAATATGTTAAAAACTTATGAACCCATAGGTCATGCCTTCTATTTATAGCCCGCCATCTGCAACATCTATTACACTCCTCCACGTCAGCATGACGTTAAGTCTTCAACGGTCTTTAATGGCTTCTGAATAAACAAAGGCTCAGCTAGCTCTTAGACTGAAGCTCTCAACTCCTCCTTCTTAGGCGTTGAGCAATCTTTAGTCGTTCGATGCTTTTTATCTGTAGGCGTCAAGTAATGTATAGGGGCTCGACGCCTCTTAACTGTGCCTTCATATCTAGACTCCTTTAGTTGGCGTTGAGCAAACTGAAGTTTGGTCGACACTTCTCATTCCACAGCGTCGAGCGATATTCCTTGGCTCGACGCTTCCAAACTTGATCTCAGATCTTCAGCGGCGACCTTGTCTTTTTGAGCAGCAGACATGGGTCGATGCTTCTGGGTCACAGGCATCGAGCGATGTGTGGTGTCTCGACGCTTGTGAACTTGGATGAAATCCTTGAGCACTTTGCTTGACCTGATCTTCTGCACAATGATTCTAGAAAGTATATCAAATACATTCTGAGATATATCTTTGACTTAAGAATGGACTTCTCCAAATCTAAGACATTGTGGACAATGGTCCCAACATCAGCTACTCAAAGATTTTTGTATGCAGGAACTTCTCTGAGAAGAAGTTCAAGAAGTCAGTTACTCGCCAGGACGAGCTGGAGAGTTTCATCCACCTGTTCTTGCCGGAGGGCTATCACGCGAGCATACGAGAGAGGGACGAGTGGATAAGCTCGCTCATTGATGGGAAGCTCGCCTTCCCTTCTCCCACTTTGAGGTGGGTTTGCTCCCTCCTCTCTGGCCGGAGTTCTGCCAGATCCTCTGCTACTTCGGCTGTGTTCTGACGCAGATCAACAACAATGGTGTCGCCATAATCATCGGTTTCCTATGCTTCCTGAGGATGGAGAGGATCCCATTTGACCTCGCGGTCTTCCGTAAGGTCTTCAACTTGGGCTCGACCAAGGAGTGGGTGATCTACTTTGGTACTCACCTCTGCTCGCTCGCAAGAATCTCGAACAAGGTCCATCGCTGGAATGAACGCTTTAACTTCGTCTCTGGTGACTTCGGAGGAATCCATTTTAGTCCACAACAACCACTTGGAGAGGTGTTCCTCTCCCCTGGCTTGCAAGGTGCTTGTGAAGAGTTTTGTAGGGCGATGAAGGGCAAGAAGTTTGACATCCTTTTCTGGCGGCAGCGCATCGACCAACTCGAGTATGTCATGCCTGGAGAAGGTAATATCGCTTCAAGCGATCAAGATGAAATTCGAGTATTTGTTCCCATGATAACCTTCATTTTGTAGGTGTTCGCCAGGTTCCTTCCACTATTCTTCCATCGGCGGGTGAGTCCACTAACCCTGCATCCCCTGACAAGAGAGTACATCCTCGGAACAAGGAGAACAATCCTGAGGTGGATTCCCCATTTAGGGAGGCACAAAATGGATTCGGAAATCCATCCGAGATCTTTTGCGCTGGTGAGCGACCGAGCGATGGCGAGCCTTCAACGAAGAAGAGGAAGAAGGAAATTGTCCGAAAGATGGAGGAGGATAAGGAAAAGGAGCACGAGGATAGCATCCCCCAGAACCATCCCAACTTCAGGCAAGGCTCGCTAAATGCTGATCTGGAGGGCGAGCCTCTCCTTGCGTGGAGCAGAGGATAAAGAATGAGGTTTGCCTCAGCTCCCGCCAAACCTCCTGGAGCGAGGATGAAGAGCCAAACGATGATGCCTTCTGTGTCATATTCGACCTATATTTGTGTGATGATGTGAAGATTTTGTGGTACGCGTATCCTTGGTATCTTGCTGACCATGGGTCGCGAGCAATATTGCAAGGAGCGGAACTCGCTTATCAAACTGCTAGGAACCTCCTCGGTGCTGAGGAGGATACCGAGGCCCTCCATAAGCTTATCCGAGAGACAGAGATGAGCCTAGCCCAGGTTCAAACGAGAGATGCTGAGACCAAGAAAAAAGCTTCCTTTAGCAAGGATTTTGATGTGATCCTGGTAATCCGCTCCGCTTCTTTACTCTTCCGCCTTTCGTCCATTCTCTACTCTTTATAACTCGCGCCTTTTCTCTTTTATAGGAGGAGCAACTCGTTGCGGATGAGACTATCTTCAAGCATCAAATCGACCTGCGAGCAAGCTAGCCAGACCTCGCTAGAGGCGGCGCATGTCCGTGTTGCGGAGCTTAAGTCCAAGATTGTGGTGCCACCTACCACATATTCGCTTGGCGTAGCGCAACCTTCTTTGTAGGCCGGTCCTTCTCACAGGAGAAAGGAACTCTCCATGTCGTCGTGGTAGTGGTCCCTTCTTTAGTGAGAACTCGCCATCACTGGTGGCGACTTGGTGTTCTCCAGGATCCAGGTCGGAGGCTTCTTAACCATGGAGGGCGAGTCCTTAATGACAGAGGACATCATTCATAAAGTCTTCAACAAGGACGGAGATGATGAGTCATTCAATTCCTCGGATTATATGCCATCACCGAGCTAATCCTTCAGCGTCGATCGACTTTTGTAACTTTTGATAATAATTATAACTTGGTTGTGTAATAATACCATTTTTTTGAGATACTGTTGTTGCTTAATCGCTTCTCCTATATTGGTGTACTGATACCCACTAGGCTCATAGGCTCGGACGCTTTGAGTGTTCGCTAGGCTCGTTGGCTCAGATGCATTGAGTGCTCGCTAGACTCATAGGCTCAGACACGTTGAGAGCTCGCTAGGCTCATATGCTCGAATGCGAGTTGGAGTGATCATTGTTATGATATATGCGACTTGGAAGGACACTTACTATAGTTGCCAGACTTACTCACATATATGCTCACACATGCATGCTCGCATTGATGTATACTCACCTATCTGAGTGCTCACCTTCTTCAAAGGTTGTAGATGCTTGGACCAGGGGTGACACTCGAGGGTTCCTGTAGGACGCACATTCCTAACTCCACTCCACCAGGTCTCGTACTTCAAACTCTTCACAGATTTACGATACAACTTCCATTGAATCCATGAAGGCTCGAACATCTCGGATACCCAACTCCTTCGCAAGATGCAAGCCTGCCACTATGGACTCATACTCCGCCTAATTTTTTGTGAAGGGGAAGAGGATCTCGACTGCTTGCTCGATCCTTATCCCCTGTGAGTTGACAAGTACGATGTCCACTCCCATTGAGCTTTTGCCTGAAGATCCACAAACATCTTCCAGGAAACCAAACATGCCGAGTCCTTTCCTCCACCTGCCTCTACTGAAAAATCTACCAAGAAATCTGCAACCACCAGGGCCTTGAATGCCACCCTGGGGGAGAAGGAGATGTCGAACTCACTGAGTTCTACCGACCACTTTGCCAGCCTTCCCGAATGCTTCACCCATCCAAGATACTTTGGAGAGGTTGATCGGTCATGACTCTAATGGAGTGAGCTTAAAAATATGGTCAAAGCTTCCGCACCGATACAACCATGGCGAAAGCCAGCTTTTCCAGGATGGGATATCTCGTTTCTACCTTCCGGAGCACCCTGCTCACATAGTAAATGGGCAGCTGCCCCGTCCCCTCTTCCCTCACCAGCACCGAGCTCATCGCCTCTACCCCCACTCCGAGGTAGAGGAGTAGGTATTCACCTTCCTTCGACATTGGAGCAGAGGTGCCTGGGTTAGCTGCTGCTTGAGCTTTGCGAAGTCCTCCTCACACTTCTCGGTCCACTCAAATTGCTGGACATTTCAGAAGGTCTTGAAGAAAGGAGAGCACTTCTCTTCAGCCTTTGACAAAAAATGACTGAGGCCCGCCAACCTTCCAGTCGGCCTTTGGACTTCCTTGGTGTTCTTCAGCGATGCCATCTCCAAGATAACTTTAACTTTGTCTGGATTGGGCTCGACTCCCCTTGGGGTGAGAAGATGTCTCAAAAACTTCCCTCTTCCTGCCCCGAACACACACTTCATTGGGTTGAGTCTCATTTTGAACTTCTGAAGCGTCGCAAAGGTCTCCACCAGATCACTGATATGCTTCTAGATGCTCTTGCTCTTCACCAAGAGATCATCCACATACACCTCCAGATTCTGCCCTTTTTCTCCTTAAAGACTTGGTCCATCATCCGCTGATAAGTGGCCTCCGCATTCTTCAACCCGAAGGACATCATCTTGTAGCTGTAGCAGCCATCATTGGTGATGAAGGAGATGTCACGTCGATTTGGGGGGGGGGGGGGGGGAGGGTGCATCTGAATCTGGTGGTATCCTAAAAAGGCATCAAGAAAGCCCATCACAGAAAAATTGACGGACGAATCAACCAACGCGTAGATTCAAGGAAAGGGATAACAATCTTTCGAGAAAGCTTTATTTAAAAATGAGAAAGCGACACACATCCTCCAGCCCCTAGTGGCCTTATTTACCATTATAATATTTGAGATCCATCCTGGATACTGGATCTCGGATACAAAGCCTGCCTCAAGTAGCTTTCTCACCTCCTCCCTAATGGGTTCTGCTAATGTAGTGACACTTGCCCTCTTCTTCTATCAGATGGGCTTGACCTCAGGGTCTAGGTTTAGATGGTGGCACGCAACCTCTGTATTGATCCCTGACATCTCTGATGCACTCCACGCGAAGATGTCCACATTCTCTTGCAAACATGCCACCATATCTATCTTCTCCTCTGCCTTTAGCGCTCCGCTGATCTTCAGTAGCCCGGACTCTCCGCCCTCTGAGAACACTTCCATTTTTTCCACTTCCTCCGCAGCCTCTAGCCTAGCCATCCCTTCTAGGACTTGGTCCGCCTCCTCCATCCTACTGAAAGTGCTCACCGTATTCTGGTAGAACTCTCGAACAACCTTAAGGTTGGTCCAGATCCTCATGTGGAAGACTCCCTAATAACACTTCATGAATTGATGGTAGGAGGACGAAATGGCCTTAAAGGTGTTGATGAGTGGCCTTCTGAAGATCACGCTGTAATATATCGGAGCATCGACGATCACGAACTGACACTTGATCGAAGTGCCACCGAGGGTTATCAGCAGCTCCACTCCTCCTTCCACCTCCTTTTTCTCACCCAAGGAACCAAAGAGGGGACCATCCGAGGCTATCACCTAGCTTTTCTCCACCTCCAACCCGTCAAATGTCATCTTGAAAAAGATATTGACCAAACTCCCATTATCCACCAGGATTCAATTGATGGCGAATTATTCGAAGACTGCCTCGATCATGAGGGCATCATGAAAGGGGTTCTCATTCTCTAGCATGTCCTCCTCCGAGAAGGTAATCTCTTCCAGTAGGAGTGGCGCTTGAGAGGTCGAAGCGCCGCTTTTGCAATAGATTTGATGGAGACTTTCCTTGCGGGAATTTTTGAGTCCCGCACTCCCGTGGATGACTACTACTCCTCCTCGACCTCCCTGGTCAACTCGATCTTCCTTCTTCCTCCGAACGGGTTCCTGACCCATCACCGGCTCTACCGGGACCTCCCTCCTCTACTGCTCTCCTCCTCCACATGTTCCTTTTGTGTCCCTCCACCTGGTGTTGGTCACAGTAAAGAGGGATCTCTTCCATCTGGTGCCTAATTAAGTTATTTCTCCGGAGATGTCTATTGTCTTGACGGGCAATATCCATCGATTATCCGCGTCCATCTCCCTCATGCCTCTCATGCCGACCATGCTTGACCCTATTGCTGGGGTCTTCCCATTGGCCTCCACGACGGTCGATGCTCCAGTACCCGGTACCTCCTCTCCTCTTCCCGACGCTCCAGAGCCACAAAAGGCCTCGTCACGTCCCATCTCCTTGGCTTCTTCGGCCCCCTTAGCTCTTATCTCCTCCTCGGCTCATCCTTCCTTCCAGCTTGTTGCTTCCCCTCCTTCTCCCTGGGCTCCCACTTCTTTCCCCACACTGGGACCTTCTCCTCTTCGCCATCTTCTTCCCTAGTCAGCTTGGTAAGCCTTGCCAAGAATCTTCGGTTCATCGACTCCCCCTGATCGAACTTATTGGCCCTCTCAATAAGTTCTTCATAAGATATGGGAGGATCCCTACTGATCTCCAGCTTGAAGATGCCCTCCCTCAGACCGAATGTGAGGGCCAACTGCAGGTTTTGGATCTGTAGGCGCCTTTAGAGGGGGGGGGGGTGAATAAGGGTTTTAAAACATTTAAATTTAATTTATTTTATTCGAATATGTTGATTGTATTTATGAAAAGATTTCATGTAGGATCAAGTGCAACCAACTCTCCCAAAAGCCCGGACTGATGGGAAGAGTTGGTGGCACTGGGTCCTCTCAATTGGTATCAGAGGAGGTTGCGGGTTTGAGACCGGTGGGGCGCTGATTAAATCCCGAAATTTCTCTACCTGTGTGGGTCCCGGCGGGTCAGGCGGCTGCATCCATGTGTCAAGCCACCTCTGAGCCATGTGGTGCGCCACCTCTGAGCCATGTGGATTTTTATGAAACTGGGTTGTACTAGGCACGAGAGATGTGATTTCTGTTGCTACCGCTAGCGGTAGCGTTACCACTCGGTGTTAGCGACAGAGAATGCCTTTTCATTTAGATTTCAACAATCAAAGATAGCAGGACAATATTAGAGAAAAACATATAGTATTATTGCTTTAGAAATGATTAAAAAATCTTATCCCAATAATGCTTGGGATTGAGGCGAAAGTATAAAAACCCTTTTTGCTTTTCTATATCGACTCTTCTCCCAAGGACCGGTTGGCTCTACCCTGTCTCTCCCTAGATAAGGCCTCGAGCTACCCCATAGATCTAACCCTAGACCTAGTCGCCACACCCACAGTGCAAATTCTCCCTTGTCCTCGCAAGGCCCTAGTCACCAACCACGCGCCGAATTCTCTATTGACGATAAAAGAGTTACAAATAATAAAAACTAAAACATTAAAGAAACTCCCTCAAAGGATGAACTTGAAGATGAAGTCGGCATGATTGATCTTTCTTCAAGTCCATAGCGTTCATGAACGTTGACAGAGTTCTCTTGGCTTGCAAAGAGGAGGCTTTCACAAATACAGGAGTTGTGGCTTCGATATCTCGTCAAATCAGCAAATCAAAATGGAGGCAGACCGCTCTTTAAATAGACTCGGATCCTAGTGCCAGCGGTAGTGCTACCATCGGGTGGTAGCCTCTTTAGGAAACAAGTTGGCACGTGGATTGAGTCATTTTTGGCAACATTTTGGCTCCAAATTTGGCATCCCCTCCTACCGCGCCGCGGTAAGGATAGCGCACCGCATTACCATTATCTCTTTCCTAGCCTTCAAATCTCCTTCCTTTTCTGCTCCTCAATCAGCATCGTGATCGCCCGACTTCCATAAGTTACCATCGGGCATTAGCCTTAATGCGTCGCGGTAAGAGTTGCTATATTTAGTCACGTTGACATCTCCTTTTTCGACGAATGCTTCCAACTCGACGATATTTCTAAATCTGCAGAAGTTACCGCCAGCGGTAGCGTTAGCACGTCGCGCTAGCAGCAGATTACTGAACTGATAGGAAATCATCGTCTTTCCTTTTTGTACTTATAGAGGCTTGAAAGTAGAAGTTCCTGCACACTATAAACACATGACAAGTATGATCAAATACAATGAGATTTGTTATTCTCAAATCAAGAGATGTGGAAAGCATGTTCCAATAAACTCCCCCATTTGTTAATTACAAATCCTCTTAGAAAGAAATCATTCAAATATAATACTTGTGTTTATAGTAAAGGATAGGCGTGATAATACGAATATACTCCCCATATATAGATGCCCCCCTATATGAGTGCTCCCCCCTACATCAAAATATCCTATGTATTATACTCCCCTTAAGTGTGAATTTCTTTCAAAGTTATTCTCGCCCTTTTGGTATTATCAAAAGAGGGTGGAGAGAAGAGTAAGAACACGAGAAGGATTTATGACTTAGTGATACTACATGGTGAGTGAGTAAAGGATGGAGTTTGAATTACTTAGTTAGTCTCCCCCTTTTGTATGAAGTGTGGAGCAAGAATGAAGTATCATTAGATAAGTAACCAATACCACTTGTTGGGTAAGAAAATATTCATGATCGAGCATACAAGTAGTAAGGATAGTGGAAAGCATGGTTCAAGATAAATAATGATCTTTATAGAAGTTTTAAGCATAGTAAATGAGGAAGAGTTTTGTTTTAGTAGAAAATAGATGTTTTAGCAATTAAAGACCAAGAGCACAATATTATTTGCTAATATATTAACACTTGTTTAGAAAGTAAGCAAGATTGAGTTTTCAAAGGCGTAGCGGAAGATAAATTCAAATATAATAAGCATTTTTAAAATAAAAATGTTTTTTTATTTGCAAGCATTGAAAATGAACAAGTGTGTTAGTTTTTGAACGAAGATGTTTTGAGTTTGAAATCCAAGATAGATTTTGGTAGCCAAAATAATTCAGGCATGATTTTGCATTATCAAGGCAAGATCGGAAACTACAATGTTCTACATTCACAATTCAAGTATACTTATACATTGTAGAGATCATGCAAAGTTATCTAGCGCATTTACTAAGAATTGTAGAAAAGACATGTAAATATGCTTTAAAGTCCAATACTCATGACTAGAAGGTTTATAAGAGATAATGATGTTTACAATTAGTGTTTTTGAAATGAGTATTCAAATAACTTAATCAAAACACATGACATGTATAATGGAATAAAACACAACATTATTGAAATGCATTTTTAGAATTACTTCCACCCATATAGCTATGTTTAGTTCAATGCAAATAAAAGTAGTACAACTCTCAAGGTGCTCTACACACACAATGCTCATTAAGACTTATTAGGGTGCAAAGTAGTGCTTGGGGGATCACATATATTTTTATCTTTTCTTTTTTTTATTTGTGATCCAGTGTACAAGAAGTAGTGATAAAGGAGTTTGCACAAGACACTTTACAATTCTTTCCAAGGTGCTCAACCTCACAATGCTCATTAAGACTTATCAGGAGGGTGAGTAGTGCTTGGCAGAGTTATCTTTGTCATGTATTCATTTGAATTTTAGTTTGTGACAAAGTTCTCCGAATTCACTTGTTTTTTTGCAAACATAGAGTTTTTGGTTTAAAACACAGTTCTTCAAAAATGTGTGCATGAAAAAATGATTTTTATGAGGTGTAGTTAAACTAATCACACAGCTAATAATGTTAAGTTGTTACACTACACAATCATGCAAGAGTAGGATTAAAATCATATGCAGATTATCAAAGAGGCGAGTGAGTAAATCATTATCAAATATACAACATTCCTCGTACTTATAAGAGACATATCAAGCAATTCTACACATGATTCATGTATTCAATTTCATTGCACATTATAAGATAATGTTCAAGGCATGACACAAACACAATATTTTAAGATATTTGAAATTAGAATTTAACATTGTATTTTAATCTTGAAAAGATAAACCTAATCATCCTTGAAACATTTCAATGAATAGTAATCAGTTTTTATAATTTTTGATTTTTAATAAATAATACAAAATAATAAACACTCATAAAGATAAAATAAGAAAATCATATTTTTGTTCTTTGAAATTTGTTTTGACATTTTGTATTTGATTTTTAAATAGTCAAATTAAAAGATTTAAAAAAAACTTATTTATGATTGATTATGAATAGTTTTTCACATTTTTTTGTTTTAATTATTTAAAGAGTAACATGAATTAAACAGAAATGCACATCTTGAAAAATAGTTAATAAATACAGGATTTTATACTACCACCAGCAGTAACAACCTAACGTCACGTCATAGTAACAAAAGTAGTATTTCTCAGAAAAAATATGGGTTTTTGAAAATTTTCGCCTGATTGTGTTTGTTTAGTGTAAGGGCTATATAGTGGAGCCAAGAAATCAGACTAGCATACACACAACATGCGGGTTTATCATTTTTAAGTTAAGATGTCCAAAACCCATAATTCTAGTCTAAGTAGAGCAAATCGTGCATCAGGAAGAGGCTTGGTAAAAATGTCTGCAAGTTGAGATTCAGTTCCTATAAAGTTTACATGAACATGTTCCTTTTTTATGTGATCCCTGATGAAATAATGTCTTACATCTATATGTTTGGACCTTGAGTGATGCACATGGTTGTTTGTTAGGTCAATAACACTCTTGTTGCCACATTTTAATTCATTATGGGTTAGATGAACTCCAAATACTTCTAAGGCTTGAGTCATCCATAATACTTGTGCACAACAACTTCCTAGTGCAATATATTCGGCATTAGTGGGGGAGAGAGTAACCGAATTTTGTTTTCTACTTGACCATGCAACTAGTGAAGGGCCTAAGAAATGACATGTGCCACTAGTGCTTTTCCTTTCTAATGAACATCCCGCATAATCAGAATCAAAAAAGCCATGCAAATAAAAGAATCATTGTTTGCATACCATAGACCTAATCTAGATGTTCCGATTAAATATCTAAAAATTTATTTCACCTCTTTTAAATGTGATTCTTTTGGATTAGCTTGAAATCTAGAGCATAAACATACGACAAAAGTAATGTCGGGTCTAGAAGCACTTAAGTACAATTATGATCCAATCATTCTTCTATACATGGTTTTATTAATTGATATCTCGGCTTCGTCTTTTCCTAATTTTAGTGATGCGCTCATTGGTGTACTAACTAGTTTTAAGTTTTCAAATCCAAAATGTTTTAGCATATCATGTACATACTTGGTTTGATAAATAATGATTCAATCATTTATTTGTGTGATTTGAATACCTAAGAAATATGTGAGTTCTCCAACTAAGCTCATCTCAAATTTGTTTTGCATTACTTGTACTACTTCATTACACAACTCTTTATTAGTGGCTCCAAAGATAATGTCATCAACATAAATTTGTAAAATGATTAAATCATTATTTAGATGCTTAATGAAGAGTGCGTTATCAGCAATACTTATTTTATAACCGTGCTTTAATAAAAAAAGATGTTAAGCGTTCATACCAAGCACGAGGCGCTTGCTTTAACCCATAAAGCACTTTTTCTAATCTATAGACATGATTAGGAAATTTTTCATCTACAAAACCGGGGGTTGTTCAACATAGACTTCTTCTTTAATTATCCCATTTATGAAGGCACTTATTACATCTATTTGAAATAATTTAAACTTCTTATAACTCGCAAAAGCTAGAAAGATTCTGATAGATTCTAGGCGAGCAATGGGCGCAAACGTTTCATCAAAATCTACCCCCTCGATTTGATTCGTGTGCTACAAGTCTAGCCTAGTTCCTAGTGATTCTAGAATCGCCATCTAATTTATTTTTAAATATCCATTTGACACCAATAAATGGGTGATTAGATGACCTTTCTACTAACTTCGAAACCATATTTCATTCAAATTGATATAATTCTTCATTCATAGCAATAAACCAAAACTCATCATTTAAAGTGGTAGAAACATTTTTGGGTTCAATTTCAGAAACAAAGCATAAATTTGAAGAGGATTCATGAATGGAAGAACGCGTCGTTACCCCTCTTGACGGTTCTCCAATGATAAGCTCCCTTAGATGATCTCTTGTAAATCTGAGCACACTTGGAGGTACAAAAATTTCTTGCACCGCCTCTATTTCTTTATCAACTCCAAGTGGATCATTTTCCTCATCCTCCAATGGTGAAAGAGGTTCCTCTTCTTTTCCTACAATAGTAGAATTTACACATGGAATAAGTTCCTCAAATCTAACATGAATAGACTCTTCCACCTTTTTAGATTTTTTTATTATATATCCTATATGCTTTATTAGTAGAAAAGTATCCAAGAAAAAATTCCTTCATCACATTTTTCATCAAATTTTGTTAATGCATCTTTGGTGTTTAAGATAAAACATTTACACCCAAAAAACATGAAAGTAAGATACATTAGGTTTCTTTTGATAATATAGTTCATAAGATGTTAATTTCAGAATTGGGCGAAACATGACTCGATTTATTACATAAAAAGAAGTATTTACCGCTTCGGCCCAAAAAGATCGATTGAACCCGTACTCGGATAGCATAGTGCGTGCAAGTTCTTGAAGGGTTCTATTATTCCTCTCCACCAAACCATTTTGTTGGGGGGGGTGCGTGAAGTGAAAAATTCATGTTTGATGCCTAGATTATTACATAAAGTAGTGAAGTTATTATTTTCAAATTCCCCTCCATGATTCGAGCGAATGCATTTTATTTTTAAATATAACTCATTTTGAATGCTATTACATTATTTTGGAAATTCAGAAAATGCATTTGATTTGGAGGTAAGAAATAATGTCCATGTAAATCTAGAATAATCATTAATCAACACAAAAGTATACTTTCTACCTCCTAGACTACACATGTTAATTGGTCCAAATAGGTCCATGTGAATTAGTTGAAGAGGTCTAGTGGTAGACATTTCATTTTTATTTTTGAATGAAGTTTTATTAAACTTTCCTTTTTGGCATAGTTGGCAAAATGAGGATACATTTTCATTAAGCATTGGTAAACCTCTTATTATTTTACTTTTTGACAGTTTTAAAATCAACTTGGTACTAGAGTGACCAAATCGCATATGCCGTAATTCAAGTTCTTTATTTTTTGAGATTAGACATTTTAATGCTGCACATGAAAGATCATGAAAAGCAATCAAATAGACACATTGTGAGTTCTCGGTGCAGTGAGTAAAATATCATTAGTTTTAGGATCTATAATTTTACACAAGTTTGTGGAAGACTCAAATAAAATTGTAAGACCTTTATCACACAGTTGACTAATGGAGATTAAGTTATGTTTTATGCCTTCAACATATAAGACATTTGTAATAGAGAAAGAGTCATTACCCACTGTACTGATGCCTAAGATTCTTCCTTTTCCATGGTCACCAAATGTCACCATTCCACATTTCTTCTTTGTGAGGCTAAGGAACTTTGCTTTATCGCCCGTCATGTATTTGGAGCATCCCGAGTCCAAGTACAACATATCCTCCTTTTCCTTAGCACGCGAACTTACCTAAAAAGAAGATAAGAGCAAAGATCTGGATATCCTAGAGGTTCCTCCCATAGAGTAGGTGGAAACCTTAAGCACCCAGATTTGCTTGAACAAACATCGTCTCTTCATCCTACTAGAGTCCATGGTGTGTCCAAAGTGAAAGCTCTTAGCACGAGACACAAAAAGGGTTTGACCTTTTGTTAGTTATTGGGTGTCTACTTATCACCTAGAGGGGGGGGGGGGGGGGGGTGAATAGGTTTTTCAAATTATTTTACTTTCCTCTTTATGTGTTCTTATTTTCTGGATAATAGATTTAGCGTTTGGTAGAGCATAACACAAAAAGCACACAAAGACTTATAGTGGTCCCTCAAGACAGGGTGTCTTGAGTAGTCCTATTTTCCTCTACGCCTACCTAACAGTGTGCTAGGCTCGGCAAACTCCACCAATGTCTCTGGCCCGCAAGCCTTATAACTCGGACCCACAATTCCCTGCAGCCTAGGCCCTCAAGCCCCTTCACTGCACCTGAGCCCACAACCTCGACACGTTTGGACCCACAAGTCCCTGCAGCCTAGGCCCTCAAGCCCCTTCACTGCACACGAGCCTACAAGCTCGACACTCAGGCCCTCAAGCCCTACACAGCATAGACCTGCAAGTCTTGCCTGCAGCCTAGGCCCACAAGCCCCTTCACTGCACCCGAGCCCGCAAGCCCGACAAGTTTGAATCTGCAAGTCCCTCTGCCCTAGCCCTCAAGCCTCACAGATCTCAAGCCCTCAAGCTTGACACTCAGATCTGAAAACAGATCTCACAACCTTGGCCCGCAAGCCTTACACAGATAGATTTACAATATTGATTCTGCCTGATGGAGATCGACTTCTTTACTTGAAGAAGATGCTTTTGATGTGAACCTTGAGAGTGCAAATCTTCTTCAAGCTTCTTGCTGTGCCGGTGTTGACTGGCTATCTTCCTTGAACACTTCTTAACAGTCGATGAAATTGGACTGCAACTTGAAGAACATAGAATAATCGTTTTGTTCTTCCCTTCTTTCTTTCTTCACCGCCGCTTGTACTGTTGTATTGCTAGACGGGATTCTATTTTTTCTCTCTCTCTCTTTTTTTAGGGCATCACTGTTCCCTTTTATTGGACGGATGAGCCGCTTAATGGTCACATATGATGTCCTTTACTGACAGACGCCCATCCCTCAAGAGCACGTGCTGATTGGACAATCTGGTGGCGGCATTTAATGCTGACAGCGCATCCGACTACTTTTGAATTTGTTTGACGATATTTCCATTGTTACGACGACATGGACAATATCTCGACGATAGGGCTTGTCGATGACTTAAAATGGTCTCTTCTTCAATTCTTCATCAGATAGTCTAAGACGACACGAAGTCCTCAAACTGATATCGGCGAGAACTCCTAGTCTGCTAGATATCGCTGAAACCACATTATCTTGTCGATGACATGATTGATATTATGTCGACAGACTGTTCTTCAGTAACTGCCTATCTTCATATGACCTCTTTTAGTCTTCTCGACGTCACGTCTTCTTTCGACGATATAGTTGTCATCAATCTTACTTAGCCTTTCCGACGACAAGGCTTCTTGTCGACGACATCGTCGACATCTTTGAGTCTTCTTCTTCTTCATCTCGACATCCTGATATCGCTCTAAGGTGAATGTCACAACGATATCACTATTTTGCCTTTCTCTGCATGTTGTTGATGATAAGGTTGTTGTCGACGATATGCTTGATCCTTTTTGACGACATCAGACATAATCAATCTTCTTTGCTTTGCTCATCATTTCAACAATGTGCCTATACTTGTTGACGATACATCCAGCCTTTTTCGACGATATTATACATAGGCAGGTTATTGAAGTACTAGACATATTGTCTTATCTCTGCAAGCATGAACTAGATATGAAATTAAATACAACATGCACTTATCATTGAGCTGAGCACTTCTTCAAATTAGGAATACTGCTGGGCACTGTTCCCAACAATCTCCCCCTATTTGAAGAAGTCCAAACTTATCTCAATAATAAATGCCACACACATAAAGGTTTAACATCTCAGATAATTAAATCACATCAAGCAGCAATCATAAAAAATAGATTAAATGTTCTTCACATTAAGCAGCATTCATATAAATGGATTAAATGTTCTTGAATAAAAGCTAGCATTCATTTGCCCCATTCTAATTGTCAAATTTATTCGCCTCTCCTCAAGGTCTGCTGCTGCTTGCACCTTTGTATTTCTTCCTTTGCCTCTGATAGTAGTTGATGGGTTTCAAAATCTTCTTGGGAGAGGGAGGAGGACCATGAGGGAATGCAAGCTTGTGATTTTTCCTCTTTTCTAACTGCTTGATATGCTTCTCCCACTCAACTGACTGGTGTACTCTTTCCAGGCCCTCTTGGGGGTATCCAAATTGTATCCATGACTCTATGATCATTTCTCTTGAGTTTGGACTCCACCTTCCTGACTGTGGATCCAGCTCGACCTCCCTCAGCCTCTTCTGCATGTACATGTTATTCTGAATTTTCATCCTTTTCCTAGAGATTGCTGAATCTCCGAATTCTACACCATACTCCGCTGAGTCAGTGCTTTCTGTTGCGTCAGCAACTTTATATACTGATGGAGGATTTTGCATTGTCTACTTTATTTGATTTGCTATCCACATAGCTTGACGGGATCCAACATTTATTATCTCATTCTCCCCCTTTTGGACTTGTTCAATTACCCATTCTTCAATACCTTCTCTGACATCAATCAACTGTTCATGCAACTGCTGTTCAATCAAATCCAAATTGTTCTTTAATTCGAGTAGATGGGCATCTAGTGTAAGAGCAGTCTCATTAACCCTGTTCAAAATTTGATTCCAATTTTTGGTAGCACCTGTTGCTATTTGCTCAAAAGCATAATCCACATTGTCTGAGAGGGTTATTTGATTTGTCAAGATCGTGTGGGTTTGATGTCCCACCATGTGGACTTCCTCACCCATCTTTTCTATTGTCGGTACTGCCACGGTGTAGAAGTGGGCACACTGGGT
The DNA here is from genome assembly GCA_033032865.1 of Dactylorhiza incarnata. NCBI lineage: Eukaryota > Viridiplantae > Streptophyta > Magnoliopsida > Asparagales > Orchidaceae > Dactylorhiza > Dactylorhiza incarnata. The sequence continues at coordinate 6,611,742 of JAWHQI010000009.1, read as the reverse complement.
GTTAAGATGGAGTATGTCCTTTTTTACAGCCTTGATCTCAGTCTTCAGCTCCTTCCTTAGGCCATTCATAGTCTTTTAGACAAAGGTTTCTAGTTGTTTCCTTTGAGCAGTCATTAGGGCTGATATCTTGTGAGAGAGAGAGATCCCGCCTGAGACGAAGATGGCTCAGCAGTTTGTTCTTCTTCATCTCCTCCTTCCTGTGAGGATGCTTCAGAGATATCTGCAGATGATTCTTCACTGATGTGGGCTGTCACCTTGCCTTTCCCCTTGACATCTTCTGATATTGTCTTACTTGGATAATTAAGCACGATCTTACTTGCTACTATCAACTCTCGGAAGTCTGACAGAGAGGGGTCATTCATGGGCTCAGGCACATTGCCTTGATCTTCTGGGGCAGAGTACCCCAGTTGGGTCTCCCCCTCAACTTGAGCATCATCTTGGGATGAGCCTTCAGTTGGGTGCTCGCCATCAATCATTTCATCATCTTGGGCTGAACTCCCAAATCGGGACTCCACCTCAACAGTAACACTCCCCAAGTTGGGGTTTATATCTTCTTCAACAAACTCTTTGTGAGCATGTTCGGGAATTGACGCAGGAGTATCTCCTTGAGCAGATGTCGCACCAGGATTTTGTTGAGGTGGGGAGCTATCATCGGAACTGCTTGATGACCCTTCTTTATCAGAGGGGATGTCTTGGATGGCTTTCTTCTTTTGCTTCTTTGAGGCGGGTGCTGCATTAGGGGATGCTTTGGGAATTTACCTATCCCAGCGATCAAGCATCTTTGCGTCCAATCGTTTGGAGTAGTGCAGGGGAACTCCCATTCTTCTGTGTAACACTTCATCCAGGCTGTGTAGAAGGAAGAGGGACAGAATTCTTCCATAGGAGGGGGTCTTCAAGGTACTCTTTATTCTCTAGAAAAGAAATCTGCTCCAGTCGGTCTTCTTGGTCAGAATTATCCTTGCTATGATGACAAACATCTCCTTAGAGATTCGGTCGTGCGACCCAGGTTTGCATAGCAGCACCTTTCCCATAATGTCTGCTAGCAATTTTCCTTTCTGGTTGAACTCATTCCTCTTGATTGACCCGTAGGTCTTCCCGGTATGGCCGCACCAGGAATAGCTGGCTGAAATATCCTCCGTCGTCAGCTCTTCTTCCTCTCCCTCTTCAATCCTTGGCAAATGAAGTGTCTTTCTGAGATTCTTGGTGGATACTTTGACTTTCTTACCATCTACAATAGATTTTATCTGAGATTCTGAATGGTTTAGCCTGGCTTCAGCGAAGAACTATGTCAGTTCTCGGTGAAGAAGAACTGAGGGCTCGATCAGCAGATACTCTAGGACGGTGGATTCTAGGAGCCCTAGTACTGACCTTATTTCTTCCGAGCACGAGCTGAAACCCCCACGCTGGAGTTCACAACTAGAGATCACTTCTTCTTTCTTGGGATCCATTGATTCGTAGCGAGAGAGGAGGTAGTACGTCAGAGAATTAGCTTTGGGCAAATGATAGCATGATTTTTATTCTCAAGCATTCACTCTATTTATAGTGCAGATAGGTGAAGGGGCACGTACCTTTCAATGTGTCTGTGGGAAACGATTAGACGGCTCCGATATACCGATCTAGTGCTGTGTTAAACAGCTGGACTCTATTTTGACGATACTTCTGATTATCGTCGAATTGGTTCTTGGATATGCATCCTTACAGCTTGATCCATTTATCGTTGCAACATCTGCTATGTTGTCGTAATAAATTATTGTATCGACAATACAAATTTCTTAAGCTTGTCAGCTTGGGGCATCTTTCGGCCCTTCTTAGGAGATAACTTTTGGCATCACCCCTACACTAAAAATGATAGTAAATTAATTTTGCTGTTCCAGCCAATGAGCCAGAACAACCAACTTGTCCAAGGCCCAGATTTGATTCTGGTGGGCTCTTGGACTACCTGCATAAATGTGTTTACAAGCCCTTCGGTACCCAAGTATCTTTGGGTCCTGGGATATTGTTAGCTTTAGAGTGCATACTGGATCTAATTGCTCCAGGATATGCATAGTGATAATGAACAAAGTTATGTGCAAGTTTAGCATGTGTTACCCTTGGAGCCGTTGGATTGTACCAACAATCAATTGCAAAGTGCCCAGTCCTTCCACAGCACCAACATTCGAACCTGTTGTATCTTCCCTTCTGGCTGACTGTGTGAGCATGAATCCTTTGTGTATGAACAGAAGGATATTTGAAGGAGACTGATCTGCACTGATTGTGAGTAGCTTTCCCTCTGGAGTCAACCTTCTTTAATGATTTCTTCTCTTCTCTAGATCCAATAATTTCATGCCTTCTTGTGATTATCTCTTCATGAGGTACCCTTGGGGTTTTAGGCATGTTCTGGGGTTTGAAGGAGCTTGCTACAGGCTTCCTTGTAATGAATGATTTATTCTCCATCCTTCTGATATTATTATTCTTAGATTTTAGGGTACTGGGTTGATCTCTATCTTTTTTTAGAAACAAAATCTCTTTAGTTAGAGAACAACACAACTCCCTACTGTCAATCAGCGCCTTTAGAGTTTTCCCAAATTTGCTTATTAGATCAAGGTTGGAGCTTGCCTTAAAGTCCTTTTTGAGTTGGCAAAACTCTGCATTCTATAGAGTTAACTTTTTAGCCTTTTTAGAGAGATCAGAATTTCTGGCCTGAAGGATTGAGATCTTTTTAGCTTGCTCCTTGCAGAGCATCTAGACCCTTTTGAGATCTTCTAGAAGGACATCATATGGCTTGGACAAGTCATCATTTCCTGATGAGCTTGTCTCAGATTCTGAGTCTGAGGTAGATAGTGGAGCCCTTATGCAAACCTGTTCAGGAGAGACATCATCCTGAGTTTCCTCCTCTAACTCAGATAAAGCAGTTAGTCCAAAATCAGCATTCTCTTCTGAGTCTGAACACCTTGAGTCACTGTCACTCAATGCTCTGACTTTCTTCTCAGCTACCCTGCTTCTTTCTTCTTTCTGAATCTTGGAAGGCAGTACTGATTCTGCTCTTCCTTCTTTTGATCCTTCCATAAGGACTGTTAGAGAGTTCCACATCTCTTTTACTGTTATACAGTGAGCCAGTTTCTGAAGTGTTGAGATATCAATTGCACCAACTATAATATCTTTGGCTTCCTTGTCCAAGCTAACTAGGATGATCTCATCTTCAGTCATTTTCTTGGGCACTGTCTGTAAGACCCCATTTTTTTTTCTTTCAAAAACCCGGGTCTTATGCCCAGAACCGCCGCTTTGCGGTGACACCCTCACTCGGGAAGATCGCTACTACAAAACGCCGATCCTACCGGCCATATCGATCACAGAAGAAGAATAGCATAAACGAACAAAATGAAGCTCAAGTCCACAATCACATGCTATATATAATAAATGTCCACATGGTATAACTGAAATAACAAGTTACAATAATAAAGGGCTCATGCCCTGTACATCATATCCTCACTACAAGGTCACTCGCGGAAGCTAACTACCAATCACTCACTGATCCTGAATCTGGTGCTCCTGTACTAGACTAGCCCGCCTCCATCTGCACCGGCCTCTAGTGCTGCTCTGTCTGCATGGTCTCCTAAAATGATAAGGTCCACCGACCGTTAGTCAAAAAGACTAATCCAATCCCCCACCTCTCCCCTGGTGACTCCTAGGCACCATGCGGGAAGGATGAAGTGGAGGACAACAAGCGGTATAACAATAGCAGGTGACAGGGGTACATGGAATGTCTACACTACACATGTATATATATATAATTTAAGCAGTAAAAGAGCATAGTAAGAGCAGGTAAATAAGTAAAGTGCAGTAAGTAAAGACATGTATATAATAAAAAGTAACCATTGATCTATAGGAATGCCCATACAAACCTATAGACCAAGGGGTCGATTAGCAAGGCCTATCGTATAAGAAGTCCCATAACCGACTTATACAATAGGGGTAGGGGTATGCAATGTTTATGCTATGACATGCAGAGTTATGCAGTTTCTGCTATGTTCATACAAGTGAAGCTCACACACTTCGACTCTATGCACACAGACCTTTAGTTCCCCCTTTTTGGAGCTAGCAAGACTCTGAGGATACTCCCATAGCGGCAAACGGAAGCTGTGGGTTGGGCCTCGCCCACCTCTAGGTTGATATTCATACTACCTAACCTAGACCTATCGTATGCCTCAACGCAAAACCGCGGAGCATCTGCGTACTCTTACTGGCTGGACCACCAGACTTTTATGGCTAAGTGCAAATTTTACACTCGCCGAGTCAACGTATTGACGTCGGTGTGAACGACCATCCAATAACGAAAAACCACCACCATCATGCACATGCAAACATGTTCTACTATATCCCGAGCCATAAACTCGCCGGTCTAACCTGCCCGTCATCATAACCTTCCGAGCCACCGGCTCGCCGGACTAACTCATCCGCACCAACAAGCATTACTGAGTCACAAGCTCACCGAACTAACTAGTCCGCTGCTTCAACCACGAGCCTACCGCTCTTAAGACCAAACCAACTAACCTCACGGAACCACGGGGTGTGGGTGTGTGTGTTATTAACTTCAACTTGTACAACATATTACTCCTACAGTTTGTGGTTAATCTTGGACTTCCCGAGGATTACCCTGTAAGGGGCTCGCTACGGTACTAGGAACTATAATGAGATGACACCACAAAGTTCCCTTTCTCAAGACACTTAGTGTTGTTGGTATCTACCCATAAGATTACCCTTCTTATCTTTACCCTTGGATTACCCTAAATGTGTTATGACCCTCTAAGGGGAAAGACGATCTTTTATCTATCCCGAGCATAACTTACCCTTAAATCACCTAGCACACTTTCACCATCTAATCAATTTTGGTGACCTTCAATCTCTTCAACCTGACAATGTACACCAACTACATGTCACTTCCACTTGGTAGGCCCCTAAATACCCAAGTTTCACATTTTTACTATACGCAGACCAAACTAACTATATGAAGCTTATAAGTAGAGGTACTCCAAATATTCATCCAACTGACTCAAGATATTTACTGGAGGGCTATCATGGCATTATAAGACTAACTCCAGAGATTCATAATTTTCCTCAACATTTTAGCATTTACTTAAATGTAACACCCCAAAAATCGTAGTTCAGCGAGGTAGGAGGAGTGGTAGTGCTGCGCTCGGAGTAGGCTGAAATTTCTCAGTCAATGCAGTGCGCAAGACCATATTTCCTCTTCGCGCACGACCACTGGTCGTGAGCTAGTGATCGTGCTCTCTTGTCGAGGCAAAGAGAGCTGTCGGAACGCTCACTGTCCAAAGCAGTACGCACGACCGTTCCTCCTCTTCGCGCACGACCACTGGTCGTGTGCCAGTGATCGTGCGCCCTGTTTATTCTGCTCCGTAAAGAAGAGCGGAGAAGACGATCCGACTGATCAAAATCTTTAGAATTTGATCCAATGGCTGTGAGCTGTTGCTGGGGGGGTCTTAGGGCTTTGGAGAGGGGTTAATCCCTCATATTTCCATAGCTTTCCTCTCTCCTAAGCTAGAGAAAGAAGAAAGGGCAAGGAGGAAGAAGAAGGAGATCCCTCCATTGACGGAGCTCCATTTCGCGAGCCGTTTCCAGATCTGGAAAGTGCAGCCCGGCGCGGTTCTTTCTCTCCGAGTGGGATCTTAGATCTATGGCCGGGAAGAGAGCTCCAAGGGTAACAATTCTTTCTCCCGGTCTTAGGACGTGTTCTCTGTCCTCTCTTTCTTTTTCTATGCTTGCATGAGGACTCCCTTTCACCAAATGGGTGAAGTGTAGGATTTCCTCTAGTTCTTGGGAACTCCGGGTCGATTGTGTCCGTCCCCGGCATATTGCATTTAGAAATCCGGTAGTCGTGCGGATTTAGGCATTGTGTGTGAAGCCTATTCGTGGCCGTGAGCCCGAATCGATGATGCTTGATTTGCAACGATGCATTTAGGTTAGGCCTAGAATGCGTGCCGGAGAATGACTCTGTGAGATCATCTATAGTATTGCGGGACTTGAGATTAGGCGTCGTGTGAAGATCGTAATGAAAGCCCCTTGCTTGGAGAGTGGTGGAATGCAAACCTTCACCACGAAATTGAAGTGAGCCGTTGTATACCTCCTTCGTTGGTTTTTCTAGTGAAGCCTAAGTCCACTTGGTTGGTTTAGGTGCGTTACTTATTGTGATTGGGAACACCCGTTGGTGTTTCCTTGCGAACGGGCCGAAGTAAAGCTACACCCACATCGTTGTTGTTAACGCGATGATTTGTGCAACGGGCACAAGCTTGTACCAAACCCGCACCATGTGTATCGGCGAGAGGGGGAAACCTCGGGGCGCCGTGTGATCATGGGATAGACCTGTTTGGGAGGGTTCCTCCAATAGGTAAATGCTCAAGCATTCACTAAGCTCTTTAGCTTAACTGGTTACGTGTGGTCGTGAGAACCCACGGTCATGGTTTTGGATTGATGTTATGATTAGCCTCATGCGTTGCTTAGGCGGTTGTGGGGAACCTTCAGGTGAACCCAACCAACATCATATGCATTCCCAGGATCAACTCTATTTGTTGCTACACCTAGAAGATTGATTGTGCTTGAAACCTCACCTTGTGTAGTTTGCACTTTCCTTAGTACTACTTGCTGCTAGTACAACTTGTTTGCAGGGAAGAAGCTCCGCCACCCCGTGAAAGGGGTGAGGTCATTATAATTTGGTCAACTGTGCTGACCGTTGCTTTGTTTGCCACCTCTTGGTGGAACCTTCTTATGCAGGTGCAGGTGAGCCTAGCGGGAAATAGCGGGCGGTGGCCCTTTTTGCTGCGTTGGCCCTCGAAGGCCAGCCTCTTTTCTGTTTTTCATGTTTTGCCGGCCTGCGCGCCGATGTATGTTTAGAGAGTTTTGTACGTTTTGGAATGTAAGGCCTTAAGGCCGTAACTCTACACTTTATTGTTTCATTCCTGTGATAGTGGACTATTCTAATAGAAATGTTAAATCCTTATGCTTCCGCTTGTGTTTAGTACTCTGGTGTAGTTCTTTTCTGTATATCTCCTTTTAACGCCTAGCCAGTGTGGTTAGTATAGCGTGGGGTCCCGGCCGGACCTACTGTTATATTATTCGTACTGGAAGGGTGTTACATTAAATTTCTCCAATATTTGTCAAGTATGAATATGAACATAAAGTGTAAGGTATTCTTATGATATGGCTCTCATAAAATTAAGATAAATTTATCGTGCCAAAATATCTGTAAGTAATGAATATCACAATTTTATAGTAAGGAAATGTCCTCTGTTTTTAATATTTATCATCTATCCAAACTTGAAGATTTATGAAGGAACTACCAAGAATACTTATGCCAAAATTAGGGAAAAATTACCAGACCTCTATTGTATCCAGAAAAGCTTAATTACAGAGTTTCACAATTTATGGGAATCATTTCTTCACTGAAATAATTAATCCAAATAATTCCTAATTTGCACATGTTGTGAAGTAGCCTACTGATAACAATTTCCAAAAATTCACAAAGCTTCCTAGTGCTCTGAAATGTCCTATCACCAAGTTGCACATTTTTCCAGAGAGTTTTGGACCCTTAATTATATTTCTTAAGATTGAGACAAAATAAGTGCCTTGTAAATGAAGTACTGGTTAAATCATCTAATAAATTTCACAAAAAATACCAGAGGTCTATAATATGATTACAAAGGCACTACAAATGTTTCATCATCATCCAAGACCATTTGAGCATGTAAATGTCTCTTATAAGAAATTTCCCTAAAGGGTTTATGACCTAATTTATGGGGAATAAATTCTCCTAAAATCCTCTCAAAATTCCCTAGGGCATATATACATCCCATGAACATTTCTCCTAAATTTCATGGCCATTCTATAGCTTTTGACCACATGTCCTTCACAAAGCTCTATATGCCCCCAAGGGGTAAAACTAGGGTCTTAGGGCATATCCACCTCTACACCACCCCATCTTACTCATGAAGGTGTTTTAGGTGATCCTAAACCAGTGGCCAAGGTTTCACCTCATGGTGATGAGATTTGACCACAATATCCCAAGATAAACACCATACCTTGTTTTGACCTAGCTTGACCTAACTTGGGTTGACAAATTACCCAACCAAATCAGTCCCAAGTGGGCTGAGATTTTTACCAGGGTCATGTGATAACCCTAAGAAGTACCCACCAAAATTTGGAGGGATTGGAGGTCATTTGACCCAATAATTAATTAATATTTAATTTATGCAATTAGTACAAAAACCTTAGAAAAAGGTTCTCCTAAAATTACCATCTTTGGATATGTTATGGGTGTAGGTACAAATAGCCTAGGTTTCAATTTTCAAGTCAATTCCATAACCCAATCAAAAGTTATTCAAGAAATGGTGGGTGTCCTACACTAGGGACCAGTCCCACCAAAATGGACCTACCGGGATCTACAAAACTCCTTTTGGGGTGAAATTAATTTTAAAATAAAGAAGACTCCAAGGGCTACAAGGTTGGTATTGACCACTTTTTCATTTGAGGGGTCCAACTATTTTTAATAATTAAAATGAACTACTAAAGAAAGTAATTAATTAAAATAAAATTCTGCGTTCGACGAAATATCATCTGTGTTTGACGAACTATGATCTGCGTTCGATGAACTATGTTCTGCGTTCGATGAACGTCATGCTTCAGTGCGCTTGATGAAAGCTAATCTTCGTTCGACGAACTAATCCAGTTCGACGAATTAATTCCGTTCGACGAACTCTGTGCTCAGTTCATCGAACTCAGCTATTAGATCAACGATATCCAGGATGTGTTCGACTAACGACATTCCGTTCGATGAACTCTGGTTTCCATTCGACGAACTCAACTATTTTATTTTCTTTTTTGGTGAATTAATTTCAGTTCGATGAATGCCGGGTTCCGTTCGACGAACTCAACAATCCAATACAGAGTGTGTTCGACGAATGAATTCCGTTCGACGAACTCCGGCCTCCATTCAAGGAACTCGACTAATCGTTCAGTGATTATCTCTTACTCAGTTCGACGAATTAATTAAATAAGCATGTAACATAATCATTTACTATGGAATCAAAATGAAATAACATTATATCATATAACATATTCACGGCAAATCCGATGGATCGCAGTCATCGTCCCCGTTGGATGGATGGTGCGTGACAGCCCGTCCTGGGCTCCTTTGCGGGATGATTTCCCGGCCACCTGAGTCGCTTCCTGGCCAGCCAATGCCACCACCACCTCTGTTGAAGTGGTGGCTGGCGATAGGGAGTGGTTGGCCGGCCGGAGGTGGTCGGAATCAGAGTTTAGAGGAGGGGAAAGAGAGCTCGAAATGAGCCCTTTCAGTAGCGCAATCTGATCCCAATTGGGATCGGAACAAACCCCAAGTTATGAAAAGATCTAGCACTAAGGGAGAGGAGGCGGATCGGACCTGTATGGAGGGGTGACTCCTTGCCGATTTTCTGTTGGCCATGGCTGACCTTGAAGCTTTGGCACCTTTGCAATCTCCTATCTTGGGGGCTCGAATTCTTCAGGTAAGGTGGGGAAACTCCTCCTCTCCATCCACTGAAGGAGTTACATGGGTTAATTGGGGAGGGGGAAGAGTGTAACTTCTAATTGCCATGAATGACCATTAATGGCCATTTCCGGCCAAATGAAAACTCCTCGAATTCCCCCCCCTCTATGTGGTCGGGAATGGCCATTAAACTCCTCCAAATTGATTGGGGAAACTGAATGGAGACATTAGAGGAGGAAATGGGGACTATTGGTCTCCATAAGCCATGAATGTCATTAATCCCTCTCTTTCTCTCTCCTTCATTCTTGGAGAAAATGAGATTTCTCTCCCCTAATTACCATTTGCAAAAATTGAGTGGTAACTCCTGGTAATTATCAGCCTCCTAAGCTAATGGGCTACTCCAATTAGGCCTAGCCCAAGTGGATTGGGCTTGAGTTAGCCTTTTCCCCTCTTTTTGGGCAAGGTTGACCAAGTGTTGACTTTGGTCAAATTGGCCTCTTTGGTTGACCCCAATGGATCCTAAATGCTCTAAGGGACCCTCCAAAGGGTTAGGTGTGCCATGGTGGGGTCAAAGGGTCAAGGTGAGGCCCTAAAGCCCAACCTTAAGCTTGGTAACTGGAAATTGCTATTTGCAGACCAAGGTGCTCTTCTCCTTCAAGCCTAAGGCCAAGTGGTCTCTTCAAGCTTCCTAGGGTTTTGTCATGACCTAGTCATGACAAAACCACTATAGGGGTCTAGTTTTTTGGGGGATGTTACACTGTCTTGGGGACATATGTCCCTTCTTGAACAATATGAAACATTCTAGGGTCCACTGCCTCCATGAATATTCTAGCTCATACTTTCCAAAGGCCAAACTTCTCCCTGGAACAGGTAGCTACTCTTGATTCCATAGCTATGATGAATGAACACCCACGAGCAGATCTGTTCAATCTGTTAAGCTTTTCTTTGAACAACCTCGCTCTGATACCACTTGTTAGTTATTGGGTGTCTACTTATCACTTAGAGGTTGGGGGGGGGGGGTGAATAGGTTTTTCAAATTATTTTACTTTCCTCTTTAGGTGTTCTTGTTTTCTGGATAATAGATTTAACGTTTGGTAGAGCATAACATAGAAAGCACACAAAGACTTATAGAGGTTCCTCAAGACAGGGTGTCTTCAGTAGTCCTCTTTCCCTCTGCGCCTACCTAGAAGTGTGTTAGGCTCGGCAAACTCCGCCAATGTCTCTAGCCCGCAAGCCTTACAACTCGGACCCGCACATCCCTGTAGCCTAGGCCCTCAAGCCCCTTCATTGCACCTGAGCCCACAAGCTCGACACATTTGGACCCATAAGTCCCTTCATCCTAGGACCTCAACCCCCTTCACTGCACCCGAGCCCGCAAACTCGACACTCAGGCCCTCAAGTCCTACACAGCATAGACCCGCAAGTCTTGCTTGCAAACTAGGCCCGCAAGCCCCTTCACTGCACCCAAGCCCGCAAGCCCGACAAGTTTGGCCCTGCAAGTCCCACTGCCCTAGGCCTCAAGCCTCACAGATCTCAAGCCCTCAAGCTTGACACTCAGATCTGTAAAAATATGTCACAACCTTGGCCTGATGGAGATCAGATTCTTTACTTGAAGAAGATGCTTTTGATGTGAACTTTGACAATGCAAATCTTCTTCAAGCTTCTTGCTGTGCCGGTGTTGACTGGCTATCTTCCTTGAACACTTCTTAACAATCAATAAAACTGGACTGCAACTTGAAGAACACAGAATAATCATTTTGTTCTTCCCTTCTTTCTTTCTTCACCTCTGCTTGTACTGTTGTATTGCTAGGCGGGATTCTTTTTCGTTTTTTTCTCTCTTTTTTTAGGGCATCACTGTTCCCTTTTATAGGACGGATGAGTCGCTTAACAGTCACATATGATGTCCTTTACTGACAGACGCCCATCCCTTAAGAGCACACATTGATTGAACAATCAGGCGGCGGCATTAAATGCTGACAGCGCGTCCGGCTACTTTTGAATCTGTCTTTCGATATTTCCATTGTTACGATGACTTGGACAATATCTCGACGACAAGGCTTGTCAATGACTTGAACTGGTCTCTTTTTCAATTCTTCATCAGATAGTGATACTCGTCGATACGGGACTTCACTTCTGCACTCGAGCTTAAGACGACACGAAGTCATCAAAATGATATCGGCGAGAACTCTTTGTCTTCTAAATATCGCTGAAACCACATTATCTTGTCGATGACATAATTAATATTATGTCGACAGACTATTCATCAGCAACTGCCTGTCTTCACATGACCTCCTATAGTCTTCTCGATGTCACGTCTTCTTTCTGATGATATAGTTGTCATCAGTCTTTCTTAGCCTTTCCGATGACAAGGCTTCTTGTCGACGACATCGTCGACATCTTTGAGTATTCTTCTTCATCTCGACATCCTAATATCGTTGTAAGGTGATTGTCACAATGATATCACTGCTGTAGGATTTTTGTGAAACTGGGTTGTACTAGGCACGAGAGATGTAAACTCTGTTTCTACCGCCAGCAATAGCATTACTGCTCGACATTAGTGACAGAGAATGCCTTTTCGTTTAGATTTCAACGATCAAAGATAGCAGGACAATATTAGAGAAAAATTGATAGTATTATTGCTTTAGAAATGATTACAAAATCTTATCCCAGTAACGCTTGGGATTGAGGCGAAAGTATAAGAACTCTTTTTGGTTTTCTATACCGACCCTTCTCCCAAGGATCGGTTGGCTCTAGCCTATCTCTCCCTAGATGAGGCCTCGAGTTGCCCCCTAGATCTAACCCTAGACCTAGTCGCCACACCCACAGGGCAAAATTCTCCCTAGTCCTCGCACTGCCTTAGTCGCCAAACACGCGACGAATTCTCTATTGACGATAAAAAGAGTTACAAATAATAAAAACTAAAACATAAAAGAAACTCCCTTAAAGGATGAACATGAAGATAAATTTAGCGTGATTGATCTTTTTTCAAATCCTTAGCATTCACGAATGTTGACGAAGTTCTCTTGGCTTGCAAAGAGGAGGCTCTCACAAATACAGGAGTTGTGGTTTTGATATCTAATCTAATCAGCAAATAATGGAGGCAGACCGCTCTTTAAATCTCAAATCCTAGAGCCAGTGGTAGTGCTTGCGTCGAGCGAAAGCCTCTTTAGGGAACAAGCTGGAACGTGGATTGAGTCATTTTAAGCAACATTATGGCTCCAAATTTGGCATCCCCTCCTACTGCGCCGCAGTAAGGATAGCTCGCCGCGTTAGCATTATCTCTTTCCTAGCCGTTAGATCTCCTTCCTTTTCTGCTACTCAATCAGCATCGTGATCTTGGGACTTCCATAAGTTATCATCGGGCGTTAGCCTTAACGCGTCGCGGTAAGAGTTGCTATATTTAGTTATGATGACCTTTCCTTTTTTCATGAATGCTTCCAACTCGACGATATTTCTAAATCTGTAGAAGCTATCTCCAGCGGTAACGTTAGCGCGCCGCGCTAGTAGTAGATTACTGAACTAATAAGAAATCGTTGTATTTCCTTTTTGAACTTATAGAGGCTTGAAAGTATAAGTGTTGGATCTTGTGGCGCCCTTAGAGGGGGGCGCGAGGGGGAGGGTGGGCAAATAAGGGTTTTAAAAACTTATGTTATATTTTGAAATACTTGAAATGATAAGAGATCAAAATAGTGCAAAACCAAAACAAATTAAGTGAAATAAAATAGAGACATGATTTTATTAATATGAAATAAAGGATTACAAAACTTGACTTCTTATAACGCTAGAAATCGAAGGCAAATAGTAAAAAGACTTTTTTGTTTTCTATTCTGACTCGTATCCCCAAGAACTGGTGGCTTTAGCCTATCCTTCCCAGGATACGACCTCAAGCTGCTCTAGCTAATCCTCCCCCGGATACGGCCTAAAGCACCCTCTAGATCTACACCCCAGACCTAGTTGCCAACACGAGGCAAATTTCTCCCTAAGTCCTACCCAGACCTAGTCGCCAACACGAGGCGAATTCCTCCGTAAGTCCTACCCAAACCTAGTCGCCAACACGAGATGAATTCTCTAAACGGTTACAAAAGATATGAAATAAAATATCAACCAAAATATTAAAATCTCCCTCTAAGAAACTTCTGAAGTCAGAGACGAGAGATCGTTGTAGAATAAGCAAGGTTAAAGTTATCGCACTTCAGATATAGCGTGACGAAGTCCTCCTTCAGAAACTCTCTAATCTTTTGGTGGGAGATCAACTCTCGGCAGAATAAGGCTCTAGAATTTTGGCAGGCGACGTAGCGTCGAGTATAATTCGACGCAACTCAAATCAGTTACAGGATTGGTCCTCCACTCAAATCCAATATGAGTAAGACCAACACAATCCTTCATCCAATATCTCCCACACTCTTATGTGCGACCCTATAGGCTCATATTGCGTTGGCAATAAGAGTAACTATTTGATTGCTTTGAGATCACCTTGGAAAATCCAACAAAAGATGTCCATTAAACCACTAGGCCACCCCTGCTAGCTAAATCAGTTTGTGGACAAACTGATGTAGTGAAAGTTGTGGTGTGCCCATGTGGGATTCACATTAAGTATGTCCACTAATCCTTAGAACTAGTGCCAACCTAACTAGGACACCACCTTATTCTAACTTACCAAGATGTTTTATGGCGTATCCTAGTCAAAGGTCGACCTCAGGTATGGATTTGGTTGAGACATGAGCACACACAAAGTGATTATGGGAAGAGTTTAATGTAAGGGTAGATTTTCAAGTTTTACACTATAATGCACAGCTTGGCTTATTGACTATTATTACCAACTCATACCTAGACTAATAGGACATCTGGAAGAAAATTGATGGTCGTAAACTATTATTGAAGTAGTAGGAGTCTCGTAAGCCTAATTTTCTTGCCGATAACTTGACAATTCCCATTTTTGTTGTATTAAAGCAATCACCATAACGAATACCAAAGGTCGAATAAGAATTTGAATCTGGAATAGGCCTATTTTTGATTTGGTCACATGTTGACTTTGAAAAGGGTGTCGTAAATAGTAACCCTAAGGGCCTACGAATGGATTAAGTTTAGGATAAAACTCAGAGTCGAAGATGGTATGCCCTCACGATCAGCCCAGGAACTCTGGGGGGCTGATCTATTCGTTTATTGGGCTAGTGACCTACCGACTGGAGATTTCTCCGGGAATTAAAAATCTTCAAAATTTTCAACACTGGAATGTGGTAATCCTTGAACAATTGGTTCATCTTGAGCAAGGTGGGCTGCTAACACCGTGTTTTGATCGAGAGAAAATTTCACAATCGGAATAAGAAAATAGAACATTTCAAGGATGAGCATTGTTTTTCTATATTTCGTTGAGACCTTGTGGACAAGTAAACGCGGAGAATAGTAAGCTAACCCTTGGGCGGTATGCATCTGTATTTGTCTACAAGTGGACTCTTGATAACATAATTGTACAACCATAAATGGTTTGGTGAGCCTGGAGGACTAAGGAACTAGGAACAAGACCAAGGGCTTAACATAATTTATTGGTTTCAACATTTATGGTGCGGTGAGCGTGGAGAGTGACCAACTCAAGAAACTCTCAAGCCGAGCTCCATGGCTGGAGGTGGAGGATCCGACCCAGGCAACTCGCAGCCCCTGGTGGTTAGAGTGACGTTGGAGATGTTTGAGAATTTCAAGCGGGAGGTCCTGTAGACCTTGCAGCTAACCTTCGCCATGATAGGCGAAGGTAGGAGAGGAAGTGTTCTGGAGGTCTCGCCTTAGCAGGTGGGCGAGAGCACTCTCGTCTAGCAATCCGGGAAGGAGGTGCCAGTGGAGGGGGGGGGGGGGGGGAGTGGGGAGGCATTCAGCCCCCACTCGCCCAGTCCCCTAGGAGGGGGCGAGTGGGGAGGTCCGAGACCCCCACTCGCCCAACCCCAAGGGGGCTTGTGGGGAGGTCCCAGACCCCCACTCGCCTAGCCCCAAGGGGGCGAGTAGGGAGGACCCAGACCCCCACTCGCCCAGTCCCATGTGGGCGAGTGGGGAGGTCCCAGACCCCCACTCCACCAGCCCCAAGGGGCGAGTGGGGAGGTCCCAGACCCCCAATCGCCCAGCCCCAAGGGGGAGTGGGGAGGCAGCCAGCACCCACATGCCCATCCCCAAAGGGGGCGAGCATAGGAAGTCCTTTGTGTGAGCTGATCCTCTCGGCCCCGGTTCTAGAGGGGTTCGGAAGGCTGGCGATGTCTCACTACTCCGGCAAGGATGACCCTGTCCTGCACCTACAGTGGTTTGAGGACATGGTCTCCATCAGGCCCATGTCGGACTCTTTCAAGTGCCGACTCTTCGTGATAACTCTGAAGGAGAAGGCTAGAGATTGGTACCATCAGCTCCCTGCGGGATCCATTTATGCCTTCGAAGACTTGCGTCGAGCTTACCTACTACGCTTCTCGACATCAAGGAAGAGGAAGAAAGATGTCGAAGCACTTTTCAAGATCAAGCAAGACCCAGGGGAGTCACTGGCTCAAAATGTTGACCGGTTCCCAGGAGGAGATTCTCCTCATCCAAGAGGTACTAGGCCACACCCTCCAGCTTGCTTTCATTGTGGGGCTGCAGGGGGGATTCTTCAAGAGGGACCTCAAGAGGAGAGCTCCTTTGTCTTTTGAGGAGTTGATGGAAAGGGTGGTGGAAGAAGTTGAGAGTCAGGAGGCCAACCCGGAGTTCGCAAGAAGGTTGGCCAAGCTAAGTGAGCCAGAGGCAAGACAGCAGGGGGGAGGGCAGGGGCTCCCAAGTGGAAGTTCGACCAAGAGGAGGACAACTTCCAGGGAGAGGGGCCGGACCTCCCAGGGTGGAGGCAGGGACCGAAGGCACCCTCTCCACCACCTCAACAAACCATGGCGATCAGCCGCAGAAGAAGAAGAAATCGTATGGGAGGAAGAGGGGGCGTCCGGGTGGAGTTACCTTACTGTGACTTCCACGATGAGGAGGGTCATGCAACATCCACCTGCCCCGAGTTCTTGGAAATGAGGGAGGCAAGGGGTCCAAAGTCGCAACGTCAGCAACCAGAGGAGGTCAAGGAGGACCATGCCTGGGAGTAGTAGTCCAAGTCCTGGTCTCCGTGCTTAGCTTTTTCCTTAAATCAACGTAGTATGATGGTTTATTTCCTTAGTTTTTCGTACGTGTAACCGGATGACTAATGTAATAAAAGTTTTTCTAATAGTTTTTCCCCTCAGATGGTTCCGCTCACCGGGTTCTCTCTAGCCTGCAGGGCAGGTTGACCTCGCAGGGAGGCAAAGTATTCAACACCCCTCAGACGGTTCCGCTGACCAGGCTCTCTCTAGCTGGCAGGGTAGGTTGACATCCCAGGGAGGCAAGGTATTCAACACCCCTCGGATGGTTCCGCTGACTGGGCTCTTTCTAGCCGGCAGGGCAGGTTGACCTCCCAGGGAGGGTAAGTATTCTTCCCCTCGGATGGTTCCGCTGACCGGGCTCTCTCTAGCCAGCAGGGCAGGTTGACCTCCCATGGAGGGTAAGTATTCTTCCCCTCGGATGGTTCCACTAACCGGGCTCTCTATAGCCGGCAGGGCAGGTTGACCTCCCAGGGAGGCTAAGTATTTTTTCCCCTCGGATGGTTCCGATGACCGGGCTCTCTCTAGCCGACAGGGCTGGTTGACCTCCCAGGGAGGCAAAGTATTCAACACCCCTCGGATGGTTCTGCTGACCGGGCTCTCTCTCGCTGGCAGGGCAGGTTGACCTCCTAGGAAGGCAAAGTATTCAACACCCCTCGGACGGTTCCGCTGACCGGGCTCTCTCTAGCCGGCAGGGCAGGTTGACCTCCCAGGGAGGCAAAGTATGCAACAACCCTCAGACGATTCCGCTGACCGGGCTCTCTCTAGCCGGCATTGCAGGTTGACCTCCCAGGGAGGCAAAGTATACAACAGCCCTCGGATGGTTCCGATGACCGGGCTCTCTCTAGCCGACAGGGCAGGTTGACCTCCCAGGGAGGCAAGGTATTCAACACCCCTCGTATGGTTCTACTGACTGGGCTCTCACTAGCCGGCAGGGCAGGTTGACCTCCCAGGGAGGGTAAGTATTCTTCCCCTTGGATGGTTCCGCTGATCGGGCTCTCTCTAGCCGGCAGGGCAGGTTGACCTCCCAGGGAGGGTAAGTATTCTTCCCCTCGGATGGTTCCGCTGACCGGGCTCTCTCTAGCCAATAGGGCAGGTTGACCTCCTAGGGAGGCTAAGTATTTTTTCCCCTCGGATGGTTTCGTTGACCGGGCTCTCTAGCCGGCAGGGCAGGTTGACCTCCCAGGGAGGTTGAGTTTTTTTGCCCAACATGGCCCCGCTAGCCAGGCTCTCACTAGCCGGCAGGGAGGGTGGTCCCCTAGGAGAGCCTTAGTAAATTTTCACCAGGACGAAGGGGAGTCTTCTCAATTTCTTTCGGCGTCACTCGCCGAATGTGCATGGTTGGACTTTTCTTTTCGAGCGTGTACCTCGCTCAAAAAGAGCGGGGATTGTGTACAACCTTGTATTCGCCGAGTGGTCCCCCGGATCCCATGATGTATTTTTTACATCGTCTTTCAGCATGTTCCAGGAGAGGAAGAGAGGAGGCGAGCGGTGGAGGCAGGAGCCTCCTGCTCGCCCAACCAAGCAGGGTGGCGAGAGGAGGAGGGGCCGACCCCCCTCTCGCCCCCATCTCAAGTGGAGGGGCGAGAGGAGGAGGGGGCCGACCCCCCTCTCGCCCACATCTCAAGTGGAGGGGCGAGAGGAGGAGGGGGCCGACCCCCCTCTCTCCCCCATCTCAAGTGGAGGGGCGAGAGGAGGAGGGGGCCGACCCCCCTCTCGCCCCATCTCAAGTTGAGGGGTGAGAGAGGAGAGGGCCGACCCCCCTCTCGCCCCCATCTCAAGTGGAGGGGCGAGACGAGGAGGGGGGAAGACCCCCCTCTCGCCCCCATCTCATGTGGAGGGGCGAGAGGAGGAGGGGGCCGACCCCCCTCTCGCCCCCATCTCAAGTGGAGGGGCGAGAGGAGGAGGGGGCCGACCTCCCTCTCGCCCCCATCTCAAGTGGCCGGGCGAGAGGAGGAGGGGGCCGACCCCCTCTCGCCCCCATCTCAAGTGGAGGGGCGAGAGGAGGAGGGGGCCGACCCCCCTCTCGCCCCCATCTCAAGTGGAGGGGCGAGAGGAGGAGGGGGGCGGCCCCCCCTCTCACCCCCATCCCCAGCAGGGAGGAGGTCAGCCCCCTCTCGCCCAGCCGGGAGGGTGTTCTGGACTGCGTTTAGCGCCTCAAAACAACGGGATTTGGCTATTCGCAGGCCAAATCCGGGGTATCTTCGTAATCTCGTAGGTCAGATGGTGGTTATTTGCAGACCAAGTTCAAAATCCTATAAATAGGACCATGGGGGCACCATTTGGAAGGATATCTTTTTTGGCTATCTCTCTCCCTAAATCTCTCTAGTGGGTGAGGAGAGCCTCTAAAGGGTGCCCTAGCTTAGCATTGGCTTAGGAGGGGAAGCGCTCTAAGTTCTTTCGGGTGTGTGGTGGGACCTCCTCGCTAAGCCCTTGGTCTTGTTCCTAGTTTCTTAGCCCCTTAGTCTAGAGCTCTCCCTTGGGAGGAGTAAGTGTTGTTTATCCCTCAACTTGTTGAGGGCCCAAACTCCATAGAGACTTAATCTTGTTCTCAAGTCTTGGTTTCAACAATAATCATCTGAAAACTTGATGAAATTTTGTACATACAAGAGGACATAATAAAATTTTGTATATGGACGATTGGTATGATGATGACAATATTTAAGTAGTAATAAAGATGTGAGAACGTGAGACTAGGAAATTAAAACAACATTAATCCTTGAGGTTTCGACCTTGAGAGAGGTTATGCATGCCTGAAGTACGAATAATATGAACTTACAATTTGAATTCCTCTCCAGATAATTACCCAAGGATTTGGGAGTTGTTACATATCATCGTACCTGCCTTAGAAAGAGCTCCAGGTAGGAAGAGTTGCTGGGGGAGCATGATTCCCTTAAGTTCAGAAGTTTTACTATTCATCGTTCTTGGTGAAGATAACACGATTAGTACGACTTATTTGATGATTTGACATCTCAACTTTATCTTATAAAGAACATGTCTTGAACGATCATTGGCAGAGATGGTAGGGCGCTCAGAATTGATTGGATTTAGTTTATCATATTGGAAATTATGCCTTACTTTTAGTAGTCTACATAACACGTGTCGAAGGGAAATCATCTCGAACCTTATACCTTGGTTCATGTCAAGTTCAAACATATATAAAATGTACAAGTTGATTGGATGTTATTTGTACGTGCTCTCATTACCATGAGATGCAATGTGATCGTCGCCTTAAAAATCTGATTTTCTACATCACAGCTAATATACAAGTGTGTCGATACAGGGATTTATAAGGTAAGAACTCTAAGTCGAGGGATATATGCTCCTAAGGGTTGTGCCCATACGTGAGATGAATATACCATATGGGTGGTGGAAGAAACTTAGTCCAAAAATGTATGGGGGCTTATCTCTTCGTTTATTGGACTAGTTATGTACCGACTTGGGTTCCCCTAGAACTTATTTTGAAATGTTGTGTTGTAAATATATGATATCAAGGTTTCGTTCAACCAGTATGTGAACGATGAGGATTATATTTGGTCGGCGACTAAGATATTGCGGAATTTGGAATAGAAATTCATAATAGTATTCATTTCAGTGTTTGATGTGGAAAGAGGTCTCACACACTTGAGGTATGGATAGCGGAAACTTATATGTTGAAATTATCAAAAGTTGTATAACTTGTTCGACGATATTACGATCACCCTTGTTCAGTTTTAGAATTATATAACATATGTTTGTTGGGAATTTGTTAATTATAATATATAGATTTACCGATCATAAATAGTTGTTGTGGAATCAGATGAGCTTGAAGTGTGATGAAGAGGTTATAAATGTCAAATTATGAGTCGTGATATAAAGTCAAGGGGATTTAATTGGAAATGGTCACTTATTAAAATATGTCCTTGTAAAAATTGTTGTGATGGACAGAGAATGGTATTATGCCCATTAAGATCGGTAATCCAGAAACACGTGTTTGTTGTAATTTACAATTGACCACGAGTTCAATTATATTCGAGGCATGTTGTGACTCTTGTACAAGGATGGAAAGGGCTAGTAAATATAATTGGGCAAACCTTAGTAGTGAACCTAAATGTATCAATAATTATGTGAGTTGTCCTAAAGGAGATTATAGGGAGTAATTCCATGACTTACACATTTCACCGCGTTAGAGTTATGACAACTCACTAGGGGTAGTGGCGTCGGTTTGGTGGAGTTGGTAGGATATGGTTATATCCAGTGGAAATCGAGTAAGGACTTGGTGGAAGTCCTTGAGTGCTTGTTAGCACGACTTGGTCGTGAGAATCACATGTGCGTGTATGAATAGTAAATGATTGTATTGACCAACTGCTCATGCTTACTTTTGTGTAGAATTATAAAGGCACACTTGGGTGAAATTTGGGGTGATGCGCGATGAAATGTGGATATGTAATGCCATGAACATGTGTTAAGTGGGAGTCAAGACATACTAAATTAATAACCTCATCAAGTGTACTCCAAATTGGATTTACAAAGTCCGACCTTCAATCAGCATAGCCCCAACCTAAATTTCGAGGACGAAATTGTTTCTTTGTTTATTGCATTTGTAACATCCCAATTCGAACAAGACCCCTCGAGTGACATGAGTCACTTGGAGATGTTTGGGCTAGGTAGGAGTCTTGAGGTCCTAATGGTGCCATGGATGTGCCCTAATCTCCACGAGTGGATGTAACCCTCACCCCTTGAAGTTATAAAGCAAATGATAAAGGATTGGTAGAAGGGAGCTAGCATCAACGGTAGCTTCAGCTAGCACCGACGGTAGAGGCCGAATTAGTGCAGGTGATTTCTTCCATGGTGGGCGGCCTAAATTGCCTAAATCCAGATTAATAGTGGAATTAAAAGCCAATAGGCAGCTGGCAAATAGTTGTGGGGTTTCAACATAAAGTTTGGAAAATTGGATTTGCATTTAATGCTCATTAATGTTAATCTCTCTCTCTCTCTCTCTCTCTCTCTCTCTCTCTCTCTCTCTCTCTCTCTCTTAATTCTCTCCTATACAGAGGGCTCTATTCACCTTATTCATTATCATCATCTTCTTCTTCTTCTTCCTTTCTTCATCTTCTTCCTCAAACCTTAAGAGAGTTAACTTAGTGTTCTTGAAAGAGCAAACTTGGAGAAGGATTTATGCTCGTCCGACCGCCGCCATGTCACCGAGGAGACAACTGCGATCGTCGGCCAGAAATCAGGTGACTTCTGACCCCTCTCCCTTGGTGCTAGATCTTTAGATCTAATTAGGAGAGGCATTGAGCTCAAAAGAGCTTGATTTAGCGAGATTAATGCAGTTTCGTAGGAATTGTCCATGCTAGAGCGTATGTTCTAGGGCTTCATTCACCGCGTGTATGTCTTCGATCAACTCCCCTCTTCAATATGATGTTAAAGGAGTTGATTTCGTGAAGATCGGTGGCCTATTGAGGGAGTGATGGAGGAAAGAAGGTGAAATGCCCAATTTCTTGTGGAGGAAGTTGATGAATAGTCTATGTTAAAAAGGGCTTTAATTATAGATAGCAAATATTGAACTTGAATCATAATATACATATACATAGTGATGGGAGTCCAACCATTAGGGAAAAAAGAATATGTATATGATTTGGAGCTGGGCTGCCAGTGAAATAATTTGGAGGTGAATAACAGAGGATCTGCTTCCTGTTAGATAGCTCCCGGCGGTAGGGCTACCGCCGGCGCTAGCATGTCGACTGGTCGATGGGAAGGGAGAACTTCTCGTTGACACTTAATGTCTACGTGAAGGGAGTTGATAGAATCACTAGCGCCCGGAGGTAGAGCTACCGCCGGCGCTAGCGAGTCGACTTATCGACGGGAAGGGATAACTTCCCTTCGACACTTAATGTCAACAGGAAGGAGTGCTAGTAGAAATACTAGCGCTCGGTGGTAGCCCTACCGTAGACGCTAGCATGTTGACTAGTCTACGGGAAGGGATAACTTCCCGTCGACACTTAAGGTTGACGGGAAGGAGTGCTGGTAGAGCCACTAGCGCCCGGAGATAGCAATACCGCCGACACTAGCGGGTCAACTTTTCGATGGGAAGGGATAACTTCCCATCGACACTTAATGTCGACGGGAAGGTGTGTCGACTGGATCACTAGCGCCCGGCGGTAGCACTACCGCCGACGCTAGCAAACAGAGAACTTTAGGTTATCCTCCTTTGGTGTGGTAGGAGTTCCTGGATTCCCATGTCAATTGGATGAGGCGTAGATGAATGTTATGATTTTGAAATGGGACATTGCGATGCATAATTGAATGAAGAATTTAGAGGAAATGTTTATATATAAATGCTCACATTATTTGATAACCTATCAGATGATTAGATTTGTGATAACCTCTCAATATGGGTGATAGCTTCAAGGGTGTTGAAACACACCATGAATAGAGCACGTAAATTGAATATTGATGATAAGTTGGCCTTTCTCATTTAGTAAGATATGAATACGTATCTATACGCACAAGTAGTTCTGCAGGGTATTATAGAGTAATTTCCATGTTATACGCACGCCACTACACAAGAGTTATAACAACTCGGTGTGGATATCATTGATGGCTTGATATGGGTTATAAGATATGGTCATATCTTATGGTGCAATGTTAAGGACCCGCTGGTTGGGGGCTATGGATACTAATTAGCATCGACATTGATTTTATGAGGAGAAATGTAATAATGCTCCTTTCGTGTGTCCTTGGCTGCTTGATAGCATGGGTTGTGCATGGGAATTACATGAATGTGCATGGTTACACAGGGGGCGGATGTATTCAGTAACATGGCATCAGACGCGCAAGTAGTCCTTTAGGATCAAAGAGAGTATTTCCATTATATACACATGCCACTGCATGAGAGTTATGATAACTCGGTATGGGAAGCAGTGAGTGTTAGCATGGAGTATCGGATATGGTTATATCCTAAGGTGTTAAGTTAAGGAATCGGTTTGTAGGTCCTTGTATGCTAGTTAGCATCGATTGAACTAGTGAATAGTAACATGTGTTAAGGACTTGGTTAGAAGTCCTTGGGTGCTTGGTAGCATGGGTTGAGCATGGGAATTACTCGGGTGTGCATATTCTTCACACGATTGCATAATGATCCTTGTTGAAGGATTGCTTGTGGCAGATCTACAGACTCGCTAGTCGTTACACCGACGAGGGTTGGTAGATAGATCACGACTGGTTGGGCTGTTCTCTTTGTGTTTACTTCAAAAAAACCCTTCCGTGCCTTGTGACCGGTTATGGTGGGCTCTTGGTATTTACTTCCCAAGACCCCTTCCGAGTCCAGTACACAGGTGCTCCGTTGTTGTGTTCTTAGCATTGAGGTGTGCGTAAGGCCTAGGTCTGGTAGTGTACATAACCACCTAGTAGTGGAGAAGCCGTTCCACTGCCACCGTCTGGCCACGACGGGGGGCGCCTGAGAGGTTAGCTACCCTCAAAAAGTGGGAAGTACGGGTCTATGTCGACATAGAAAATATGCTTGGGTGAGTCATCATATCATAATCATTGCATTGCATTCATCCTTTCATGATCATAGCATGGCACCACATTGGATCATCATCATATAAACTTGTATGGGCACCTTTAGATGATGGGTTACTTTATGTTCGGATCCATAACTTATATGCTTCTATGGGAATCCTTATAAGTTAAATTCAATTCAGTTATCTATATACTCTGCTTGATTATACTCTATTGCTGACCATACTACTTGTTAGATGTACTTTTTATACATTTGATATGCTGCTGTGATTACATCTTTCATTGCCACCTGCTTTTGCTACTACTATCTTTATTGCAGCTTCTCTTCATTCCCTTCCACCCGGTGCCTTGGAGTCGCCGGGGGAAAGGATGTGAAGCCACTTAGTATGTATGTCTAACAATTGTTACACCACTATTTTTAGGAGCACACCCAGGTGGATCAACAGCATTCGATGCAGGAGGATAGCCAGGCCAGGGTGACAGGGCCTGTGACTATGATACCTTGGCTACTGCCAGTGCCAGACCTGAGCGAGTGGTTGAGATTTAGCCTTAGGGCATTTTTGTACTCTGATGTTTAACATGAGCTTTTGTAGCTACCTGTCCTTTTGTACTTGAATGGACATTATTACTTAGTTGTGAATAAATGGCTTCTATTATTTTTCTATTATTGATGGGTTGGCATGATGATATGTGAGAATAGCCGGCAGGATTGGCGTCTTGTGGAGGGGGCTAGCCCGTATGCTAGCACTTCCGCCAGGCGGCTGTCCTGGGCATAGGACACCCCTCGGTCGTGTATTGTGTTCCAGGAGGGGGGGGGGGGGGGGGGGGGGGGGGGTCTTACAATGGGTATACGCAAAATGTAGCAAAAGTGACTCTGATGAGTTTGACTTTGGTTGCAAAAGGAATAATTTATGACGTACCCAAATGATGAGCATGAATTTCATGATGGTCATTTTAAGATGCTTCAAATTAATTTAATAATATGATCAAGACAGAGTTGATGGCATGATGAAATGTTATTCGTTCAACATGATATTGATCAAGATGATCTGTATAAAATAAACCATGCAATTGGAAAAGATATATGTTGAAAATATAATTTTTCTAATAAGTCGAATGTGAAGTAATCTTATGACAGATCTATGTTGAGAATATTGTGTGCACCATCGCCCTGAAGTACATGATTGACCTTCATAAGAGTCGTACTTTTTGTATACTCAGCGCAACCGGAGAGCCTTGTCGAGGACAAGTGCATAAAGTGTTGTGATTTTGTAAAACTCGGTGTTGCTGGTAAGCCTGGTCGAGGAGAAGTGCATGAATATTCAGGATAATATGGAAACCCTGAGGATGCACACGAGTATCTGAAATCCTGAAACGACTTGGGATGCTGGTAATCTTCCTAAGAGAAATATATTTTCATACTTCCATGAGCATGTGCATGGTTACTTATGTGGCGGGTCATGCCAGTTTTGCTAACTTGGAGGCTGAATCTTTGGCTCTAGAGAGTAAGAACCTTGGGAGATCAATTTAGGTTTTGATGTTGCCCCGCTGAGTCTCTCTGATAGACAACTGGTTAATAAAATTACTGGATGACGTTTACATCCCCGAGTACATCGTAATGTACACTAGGGCCTGTGTAGTGAGGTACGAGCATACCAAGAAGTTGAGAGACCGACCACTGTCACTGTTTTGCCATGATATTGAGGCCCGTAAGGTTAGCTAACCTGCTGAAAACAAAGGTCAAACTATTTCGACATAGGGTGCAAACTGATGTTCTTAAACATCATAAACCAATGTACGCGATAGTTGTGGCGGGTCGGTCATGCCCATGGTCCAGTCGTACTGGCATGGAAATGTTGGCATCTCTTGGGGCACTAGGGAGTGTGTGAAACCTGGGAGGTTATCTATTATTTCCCACTAGGTCCCTCTGATAGTTTTCTAGTTATCTTATCATGGGATGTCGCTCACATATTCAAGTACACAAAGATGTATGCAAGGGCCTGGGTAATAAGGTACTAAACATACCCATAAGTGGAGAGACTGGCCACTATCATTATCTATCCATGACGGTGGACCCAGTATGGATAGCCACCCTCTTAGAAGTAAAGGTCAAACAATGTTGACCTAGTGAATTGCAATGAGTCATGAGAAGTCATAGTGATTGGTGTTTACCCAAAAATTGGTGACCCCCTCCAAGCTGACCTTTTTTCAAGTTCCAGGCAATTTCAGAGATCCCGGGCGGTCTCCCCCTTCAGCCGGGCGAGCTCCCCCTTTCTGGTGAGCTCCCCCTCCGGGCGATGTCCCCCTTTCAGGCGATCTCCCCCTCCAGGCAATATCCCCCTTCCTAGCGAGCTCCCCATTCGAGTGATCTCCCCCTTCCTAGCGAGCTCCCTCTCCGGGCAATCTCCCTCCGGGCGATCTCCCCCTTCCTAGCGAGCTACCGCTTTGGGCAATCTCCCTCCAGGCGATCTCCCTTCAAGAGATCTCCCCCTTATCGGTTGCACGTTTCTCTAGAAGCCTATTATTCCTAGACCTACCCATTTGGGTAGGCGCGCCTATAAATAGAGGGGCATGGGTACCAGAAAAAGGACTTCGAAGAGTTTCTAGCCCCCAGCTAGTGACTTGAGCGATCTACAGTTTTGAGACTGCGGCGACCTCTTCTCCCTTGCTTGGGAGATCTCCCTCCTTCCGGGCGATCTACCTCAGCGACTTCAGTGACTCCTTCAAATCTTGTCTCCCTCGAAGACCACTTTCCTGCTCCCGACCATCTCTTTTCTCCCTCTCTCACTCCTTCACTCGTAGCTTAAAGTAACCTATAACCCAACAGTTTTCCCCCTCCTTCTCCAGCTTGAGAAAATGTGTATTTAGTACATATTTGGTTCAAACAACACGTGACCTTCATATCTTGAGTGGTTGATAAAAACAGTTGCGATGAAGATGTGGGATTTTACCGAGAATGACACTCAAACTTAAAACAACCATAAATTTTGATCCGCTTGTCCGATTTCAGCCAACAATATCTTTTCTGAACCGGCTTGAAGCTGCCCATCCAATGGAGAGCAAGATTACTAGTTCGAGTTCATTTTGCGCCCTTAGATTGCTCAAATTCTATTTCATTTAGAAGTTATTGCAGTTTTTCTCTTTCTGCAATTTCGGCAATTTTTTTTTGTGCGAGAGACTAGCCATGGTTTGCCGCAAGTTCTCTCAAGCTCCTCCTCCTCCTCCTACAAGTTTTGCACATCCAATCGTTCCTCTTTCATCTCAATCTGAGGAGTTCACAATTACTTTCCATGACCACTTCAGATCAGCTGCCCAAGTAGATCCAGCAAAAAGTGCTAAACTATCAGGAGGACTATGCTTCTTTTCCGGCCCCTGCTGATGCTGCTTATCCTTCAGCTCCTCCCGTTATTGTTGAAGTGGAAAATCCTTCCCCCTTCTCAAATCAAGTTTTTTTGGAGTAGGTTTCTAATGAGTTTAGAGAGCCCCATCTTCCAATCTTATCGGGAGGAGAATATCCCGTCAGCCATCTTTCGAATCTGCTATCTCATTGAGTACTATCTCAGATGGGATTAAGGGCAAATTATTAGTTATATCCTTTGATGGTCAAGCTATAGAATGGTTTTACATGCTGCCACCTCAATCAATCGCTTGCTTCGCTGATCTTCGAAGTGCACTTCTCTTTAGGTTTGCTACCTCGAGGAAGCGAAAAAGAGGCCCAACAGATCTTTTTCAAATCAAGCAAGGAGAAAATGAGACTCTTTCTCACTTCGTTGACAGGTTCCAAAAGGAAATTCTTGATGTTAATCAGGACTTGTATAAAACTGCCTTGATAAATGTATTACAAGAAGGTCCTATCAAATTTGAAGTTAGTCGAAATGAACCTGAGACTTATGGGGCATCTTATCAGAATAGCAAATCAATTTATTGAAGGAGTGGCAGCAAATCCTAATTACATTTCTTCTATAAATCAAAGACCCAACAATGAAAAAGGTATTCTTTTTATCAACATCCGTCTTCATCACGAAATATCCCGCAAGATAAAGTCTTCAGATCTTACTCCTTTCCTCAGAATAGATCTACTCAACATCCACAATGAAATGAATCGCGTGAATTTGTGGAAGCCTGTCCTATTTAGTGTTTCAATCCAAGGACACTTAAAACCGAGAGTTATCCAGGAGGGTTTACTCATCTTAATATTCCCATGGAAAAAGTTCTTGTGACCATTCAGGATATGCTAGAGTTTAAATTTCCTCACCCTATGAGATCAAAGGACAAGTAGTGTCATGAAGAACTCTTTTGCAAATATCACTCAGACATAGGTCATGATACAGAACATTATCGAGCTCTTTGGAAGCTAGTCGATGAACTATGGGAAGCAGGAAAGTTACAAGACTATCTTTCTCAATAATCTGACGATCTTTCCTCTAGCAGAAATAGTGTTACAAGAAAAGAATCTCTCATTCAATAAAAGAAGTGCATATAGTAGAGATGGGATAAAATGTCTTTTTATTTCTTGTTTCTTATAACTCCCATTTGTTTGGAGTTTTCTGCACCTTCCCTTTTGTAACTTTACTTGTAATAAGTATAGTAGTAACCAAGTCCTACCAAGTAGCTATCATCGCGAAGATCCTCTCAGAAGTCAGACATATCAGACCTTACACACATATCCACTACTGTATCCTCCACTGCAGACTTTTATCCAATTATCTCTTAAGTTTTTTCATTACTCTACTTCCTACTATTTACATTAGTACTTATAAAAATTGCGTGGATGTGAAGGGTGGGAATACCACCTCAGTTGTTTGTTGATTGATGTATAGGGTGGATATACCACCTCTGCTTATTTCCTCTCGGGTTGTAAAACCCACCAAGACCACATCACGCAAGAATTATCTATGGATGTGTAGTGGTAGCCCCTCTCTTCTTCTTAGGATGTCACAAACTTAATGATCTCTTATGGAAACCAATGTCGGTGTAGCTTCTATAGCATGACTGCACCTGCCCTTTTGATCATTTTGAGTTGTGCATCTCTCACTTCCCCTCTCTCTTTCTCTCTATATTTCTCTATAATTGATTGCCATTGATTGCAATGATGTTTTTGTCGATTTAATCGACATGTTCTGCTTGAATGTTTATTAATGGATTGATTGTGATAGATTACTAACAATTGATGTTAAATGGTGTGGTATTATTTGCAAGAGAAATAGACTAATTTTAGTATGTACCACAATGCACTACAAAATAAACATGCAATTATTTGTTGGGTACTAATTTTTTAGGTACCATAAAATTCCATGTTTTATTCATGTCGGGATTTCTGGATTTCTGGATTTTGGGATTTCATGATTAATCTATTTAAGACCTCAAATTTCTCAAATCATATATTGAGTTGGGCATCAACAGACGTGAAATCATTAGCAATATTATAATCGTCGAATTCAACAAATCCTTTAGCTATATTAGTTTCATGCTCATATTTCTGGTGGGCAGCTCATATTTCTCGGAGCATGTGAATATGAGGATATCAGAATGTTGGCTTTCTCCTTCGGCAGACATGAGTGCTGTCTCATTTTCTTTACATAGAGATTTCATTTCAGCAACATCAAAGGAAGTGATTATTAATAAGCGTTCATACCCTCTATAAAAAGAGATGTTCCTTCTTATACACTTCAAATGTAAATAAAAATAAGTATCAACAAAGTTATTTTAGGTACCCGACATATTTTTATTCTTTTTCATATACCTGTTCTCATATCTTTTGCAGATAGTAACAGGTGTTCGCGAGTTCTCCTTCAGGTACTCGCATATTAAATTTTTCATATACCTGTTCTCATATCTTTTTCAGATAGTAACATGTGTTCGTGAGTTCTCCTTCAGGTACTCGCGTATTATAACTTTCATATACCTATTCTCATATCTTTTGCAGATAGTAACAGGTGTTCGTGAGTTCTCCATTAGGTACTCGCATATTATAATTTCATATATCTATTCTCATATCTTTTATAGAGATAAGCAGGTGCTCGCGAGTTTTCTTCAGGTACTCGCGTATTATGTTTCTCTTGTACCTACTTTGACTACTCTTTTGCATAGATAAGCAGGTGCTCGCGAATTCTTTTCAGGTACTCGCGTCAAATGTTTCTTTTATACCTGCTTTGACTAGTCTTTTGCAGAGATAAGCAGGTGCTTACGAGTTCTCTTTAGGTACTTGCATAATGTTTTTCTTTTTATACCTACTTTGACTACTCTTATGCAGAGATAAGCAGGTGTTCGTAATCTCTCTTCAGGCACTAATAAGTTCCCATAGGTATTTTCACTCTTGTATACTCATGTTTTTGTCCTGACAAAAGAGGTGGATCTCGATTTTCGTGGGTAAGTTCTATTTTTTCAAGTTTTTAAAAACTTGAAAAAATACGGGGATCAGGTTTACACAGAAATTGGCGACCCCCTCCAAGCTGACCTTGTTCAGGTTCCAGGCGATTTTGGGGATCCCAAGCGGTCTCCCCCTTCAGCCGGGTGAGCTCCCCCTTTCTGGCGAGCTCCCCCTCCGGGTGATCTCCCTCCGGGCAATCTCCCTCCGGGCAATCTCCCTCCGGGCGATCTCCCTCTGGGTGATCTCACCCTTTTTGGCGAGCTCCCCCTCAGGGAGATCTCCCTCCAAGCGATCTACCCCTTCCTAGCGAGCTCCCCCTCTGGGTAATCTCCCCCTTCCTGGCGAGCCCCACCTCCGGGCGATCTCCGCATACCTGGCGAGCTCCCCCTCCAGGCGACCTCCCGACGGGCGAGCTCCCCCTCCAGGCGACCTCCCGACGGGCGAGCTCCCCCTTGTCGGTCGCATGTTTCTCGGGCAGCCCATTATTCCTGGACCTGCCCATTTAGGCAGGCCCCCGCGCCTATAAATTGAGGAGCAGGGGTACCAAAAAATAGACTTCGGAGAGTTTCCAACCCCCAGTCGGTGACTTGAGAAGTCCCCAGTTTTGAGACTGCGACAACCTCTTCTCCCTTGTTAGGGCAATCTCCCTCCTGCCGGGCGATCTCCCTCGGCGACCTCAATGACTCTTTCAACTCCTGTCTCCCCTGACGACCTCTTTCCAGCTCCCGACCATCTCTTTTCTCCCTCTCTCAGTCCTTCACTCGTAGCTCAAAGTAACCGACCACCCAACAGTTTTCCCCCTCCTTCTCCATCTTGAGCAAGTGTGGACCTGGTACATTTTTGGTTCGAATAATTGTGTTGAGTAAACACCATTTGCATCAAACTTGCATATTTACTTATAGCTGTTCCACTAACATATAAGCTTCGTATGAGTTGGTTATATGTTAATAGGGTTTACACTGCTTAGTTGTAATTTTTACCTATTCTTTCAACATATAGCCTTCATATGGGAGTTTGTTTATACGTTAATAGGTTTATACTGCTTAGCTTTTTTAATTTGTACATCGCCGACCATGAGGGGGAGGCCTTGATAGCCGCGTGACTTACTACGACGGAGAAGATCAGATGTATTCGAGTCGGTAGTGTGCGGTCAGGGGGTCTTGCCCCAGAATGATGGTGAAGAGCGAATGCATTCGAACCATTGGTGACAGCGAGGGGACAGTCCCTGATGGTGTCATGACCTACTACGATGATGAAGAGTGGATGCACTCGAGAGGGTAGTATGCGGTCAGGGGGACTTGATCTAGAATGATGGTGAAGAGTGAATGCATTCGAACCATTGGCGACCGCGAGGGGGCTGGCCCTGACGGTGTCGTGGCCTACTATGATGGCGAAGAGCGGATGCATTTGAGACGGCAGTATGCAGTATGGGGGATTGTCCCTAGAATGATGGTGAAGAGCGGATTCGTTCAAACCATTGTCAACCGCGAGGGGGAAGGCACTGGCGGTACAGTGATCTACAATGACGGCGAAGAGGGGATGCATTCGAGCCGATAGTGCTCGGTCAGGGGGGAGTAAGTATCCCTGAAATAGAGTAAAGATAGAAACAGTTTTAACTTAGTTAATTAAAATAGATACACAAGTGCAGTGTAGACTTGCAGATCATTGTCTTAGGGGGATTATTTAAAAAAAACAAAAACAGAAGCGAAACATAAGTAATATATGGGCTCTTCTGCCCAGTTCTTGGATCTCCTGAATTAAACCTTTACGAATCCTCTTATTTGATTAGCACAATGCACGGCAGTGGCGCTCATGGAATTGGTCATGCCAAATCCTGGGGTCACTCCCTGTCTTGGTTGGGCCTATTGCACATAGCAGGAGCGATTTGCTTCCTGGTTTCCATGGATGATCCAACTCCTCCCATGGTGATGAACATCATCGCTAGGTGCGGGATGGAGGGAATGGCCTTGAATGTCACTTGGAGAGGAGGACCAAAGATGGCGTTGTATTGGGAGTCTGACTCCACGACCATGAACTGGATGTTGTGTGTGACCTGCTTCGAAAACTACCCGAGAGTGACAGACAGAGTGATCATTCCTCATTCGGGGATGGGGCTACAATTGAAGCCATATGTTGGTCCTGTTGCTGGCTGGAGTCATTCTTTTGGGACCTTCATGCTACAGAGGGTGTACATAAGTATGATGTTAATAGAGCTTCCATTATAGATCAGTATCCTCTTGATGCGGAAGCTTGGCTTGTCGATTCCTCCACTGATAGAAAGCGGGTCTTGGTGCGGTAAGACCAGTCTTTCTAGATCTTCATCTCAAAAACTGATAGGCGTGGTGCGTTGCGTATTCTGATCCTCTTGTTCTTCTCTTTGCTGGGCGATATAGTTGATAAAGCTAGAGGGGAAGGGGGATCCAGCAATGGTCTCCACTACTTATATCATACGCCTGCCCCTTGCGCTTCTTGATATGTAGATCGCTGATCTCTTCTAGGTTGGGGTGAAGCTGGTGGATTTTGTGTCTGGCCTTGAAGAAACCTGCCGATGATGCCCTGATGAATTAGATGCTTGATCTCATCTTTAAGCTTGATGCATTCCACAATGGTGTGTCGAGTTCCTCGATGTAACTCACAGTACTTCGATTGGCCTCCCTTAGCATTTAGGGGGTGTTCTTGTGTCCTCTAGACCGCCAGGTTTTTTTATTGCATAAAGTATATTGGCGCGAGATGTGTTAAGAGGAGTGTACTCCTGAGGAGGTTGGGGCCCCCGATCCCTCCGATGGTCCTGCCAATGCTCGTAGTTGAGGCACTCTTCCTTCCTCCTTAGGGCCTGCTCTTCCACCCTCCTCCTCTTCTGACTTCCTTCAAATTATTGCTAGTGTGCCTTAATATCCTCATCCACAACAATTTGGGCTTCGACCCAATGTACAATGTCTGGATAATTGGGCAATGTTTCTCTCATCAGCATTGAGTAAAACCTACTTGGGCGGAGCCCTCCTAGGAAAATATCACACATAAGCTCAGGGTCGACCCCTTGGATTTTCCATGCCTCAACTTTAAAGCAGCTAAAAAAATCTTTGAGGGTCTTGCCCTAATTCTGGTGGATTCTTGAAAGGTGGGAGGGATCTTAGACAATTCTGTTATTGTCGATGAATTGGTATATGAATTGTCGTGCTAATTCTGCAAAACTATCGATGGTTTCGCCTTGCAGAGAGTGGAACCAGGTGCGGGCCTGACCTTTGAGTGTTGTCGAGAACATTTTACACAAGAGCTTATCTGGGGCATTGTAGATCCTCATAATGGTGGTGAAGTGGTTGATATATTCTAGCGGGTCATCCCTTCCGTCGAACGTTTCGATGCTGGGGAGCTTGAGCCATGTGGGATCGGATGAGCTAGAATGCTAGGCATCAGTGGGGAGACGTGGTGATGAGAATGGCGGGCATATGCGGCGTGTCAACCGACCTGTCCATACTCTTCTGCAATCACTTTGTGTATCTCCTCACGAGTGAGTCTTCCAAGTTTGTAACCGATGCCTGATGTTTCCGGTTGATGGTGATGGAAGTCAGCTCTGGGGCCCTGGACGGTCGAATGGGATGCCTGGAGCAAGTCGCGTTGAAGAATTATTCATAGAAGACATTTTCCACTCGAATGACTTCTTTTGGTGGGGCATGGTTCCATAAATAACAGGAGCTAAAGGATGTGTATTGATCGGTGCAGGGGTCAGAATAGGAGCTCAAAGGGCTCCTAAGTTTCTCATATGGGTTAGCATTTTTGCCTGCTGTTCTTCCATCTGTTGCAAGCATCCTTCCAATGCAGTGACGGGGGCGAGCATCAGGTGCGTTGATGAGTGAGTGAGAGGGAGTTGGGTCGATGCATCCCCATGGGATTGATCCTTCGATGGTACTGTCAATCCTTCTTGCCATTGCCATCAGTCACAAGTATTTTTATGAAGCAAATAATCTCTTCAGATAGTCTTTGCAGAGTTTGGGGAACACCGTTCCCATAGACGGCGCCAAACTATTGCAGACCACTCGAAGCACATGTAGACCAGTCGAAGAAAACTGTCTTAGCTCGAGAGCGGGTCGAATGAGCGAACAGTCACAGTAGAATCCAATGGATGACAAAGAAGCTTTTTACGTTGAAAAACCCTAGAAAGGGGAAAATTCACGGGGTCGGGTCTATGCTATCAAATTTTAACTATTTCTTGCTACATTACAAAATTTATCTCTCTTGAGGGTTGCGGTCCACCTCTCATTATACTGATGTTTCCATACCGCAAAGGTCACTTGCAGTGGGATGGTGATGAGCATGCTTGGGAACAATCTGGGACGTTGAACATGGCAATGGGGGTTCTGAGCTCTGAACTGGATGAGGTCTTCAAGTAGTCATTAGAGGAAGCTTCGAGGAGCAATGTAGATCTCTGAGGCTTCGAGGGGATATTAGAGTGCCGAAGGAGATCTTCGAGCAATTTTCAAGGGATTTTTGAACTCCGAAGGAGATCTTCAAGCAAGCATAAAGGGATCTTCAAGCGCTCAAGCAGAACTTAGGAGATCATTGAAGGAGGACTCTTGAGCTCTCTTAAGTGTAGACGACAAGGTGCTCTTAAATGAGAGCCTTGGGTCACTTTTATAGATTTTGAGAAGGGCATTTTGGTAATTTAGCTGCTAGCGGATCCGGCTATCCGCACACGTGTAACCATATATTCTTCTACGCGCACGCCCATGATGCGGTATCTTGTTATGCTCACACCCATAACCATATGTTCGGCTATGCGCATCCCTTTGATTGTTATTTTACTTTAGTTCACCTTGATCACACCAAGGGGTGAATATTGTGATGGGTGTTTTTTAAATCCTTTTCTAATTTTTAGCAAGATGATAAAAAATTAAAGCACAGAAAGCACACAATGATTTATCGAGGTTCCCCAAGAATGCCTTAGGTAGTCCTCTCTCATTACCACCTATCTAGCAATATGCTAGACTAGGTAAACTCCTCCAAAACTCAATCTTATTCTTCAAGACTTACACTCAGGCCACCATGACCCTACAGCTCAATCTCTACAATAAGAGATCTACACTCAGATTCTTTTCAAGATCCTACACTCAGATTTATAAGGAACCCTACAACAATCTCAGATTCTCAAAAGTATCCTACCACTCAGGCTCAAACAGCCCTACAACTCAAGCTTACACAAAAAGCCCTACCACTCAGATCTAAAAAGATCCTACATCAATCAGTTTATAAATTTACTATTTGCATTACAATATAGACTCAAAAAGATAAAGAGATGAATGACTTCAGTCTTCTGTTGAAGCACAAAAGAGTGTCTTCTTATTTCTTGAATAGATCTTCAAATAATCTTCTTGAGAAATAAGATCTATATCAAATGAATCTTCTTGCAGAAAATAATCTTCTTACTCAGATAATCTTCATGGAGAATTGAAATTGCTGAGTAGAGTTTGAGCAATATGCTGAATCAATTCTTGATTGTACAGGCTCTGAAGATCTTGCAAGAAAATAAGAGAACTTGTAAAAGCAGCACCTTAGGGTTCTTCCTTGAGAAATCTTGGTGCTCCTTCCAATGAAATTGTGTTCTCAAGAAGGATGCAGATGAATCGTAAAAGTTTCTGGAGTTAGAATTAAAATTGTTCTCTTAATTATGAGCCCCCAGGGCCTTTATATAGACCCATCATCTAACTGCCATAAATCAAGAATGATTTATTAATTAAGACCTTCTAGAAGAAATTCTCTGATTGGTGCATTAAATATTGCAACTGAAAATGAAAATAAACTTAAGGCATAATATCTGAGTTTATTCATATCACTTGCACATATAAGAATCTTCTAAATGATATAGTCGTTTAGACGATTAAGGCCTTCTAGTCGATATAGGCCTTCTGGTCGATATAGCTCTTCTAGTTGATATAAACCTTCTAGTCGATATAGACCTTCTAACCGACATAAAAGTTTGTCATAGAGAGCTTCTAACCGATACGTTAATAATCTAGAAAGCATACAATTTCCTGTAGTTGAGAACTTCTAGCCAATACATCGGTGATCTATACGACATAGAAGCCATGTTTGTTGAACCAAAAAACATGGTTCAACCTCTGAGCCTAGAAACCATGCCTCGAGAGAAGTTTTGACTAGTGTATTTTGCTCTTACTTCTCCTGCGTTTAATCTCTAGACCTGGCACTCGGGATAAAGAAACTCACTCACAAAGGGTGGAAAACTAAGAACAGACCCACGAACTATAGCGAGGAGGTCCCGCCACTAACCCGGAAGATCTAGAGAACTTCCCCTCCGAAGCCAATGGTTGTGCTGGGCACCTTGGAGAGTGCTAGAGAGCTCCTGCCATCCCACCCAGAAACCATGGTGGACAGCAAAAATAAATTCTCTAACCAACTACAGAAAACAAGAGGAGAGAGAAGCTAGTCAGAGAGATGTTCTCCAATGGTGCCCTTGGGGTCTATTATTTATAGTTTTCTTGAAATGGTTTACGGATAGCTGAATCCCTCCTTTTTGTTTTACTAAAAGAAGCCCAATTTGATTTGCCAACAGTGGAATCCCGCTGTTTGGAATGGCTAACTGCAGGCCAAAATGGGATCACTTGGCAAGAATAGACCACCAACCAAACAGGCGAGTCCAAGCTGCCTTAAGCCAATTCGCTAGAGTTGTGAGTGCTCGGTGGGACTAGGACTCGCCACTCGCCCTGAGCTGGGGGCGAGTGACTGCTAGAAGTGAGTGCGAGCTGAGGCCCGCCACTCGCCCGACTGCCTCGTCGAAACCCCAGTCTTGCTACAGATCACTTGATGGCTCGATGAGCCTACTCGACAAACATGGGGTTATACAATGTCGTCTAGATCATTTAGATGTTATTGGCCTTAGCTAATTTTAGGCTTAATTCAACCTATTGTCTATCTTTGCAGCTTCATATCCAAACCTTTTTGAAGTGACTTTTCCTTGATAGTGACAAGTCTAATATAGTGTTAGATCATAAGTCAACATATATTTTGCCCTATGAGAGATTTCATAGGAAAAACACTCTATGATAGACTATAAGCCTAACCCTACATTAGCCATGCACTTTTGTTGTACCTATAAATTCAAAACTGAAATAGAATATCAAATACATGATGTGCTTATTGTTATCATGATTCCTTCAAATCGGGAATCTTGTGGTCAATATTCCCAGCAATCTCCCCCTTTTTGTGAAAGTCAGAACCTTATATAACAATAGACACATATTCATTATAATAAACAGAATTGACATAAAGCTTAAAGTAAACATTTAATTTTATATTAAATCAGAACAATGTTTACATTAGTGAGTTTAATAAGAACATCATAAACCCAAGAGTGTCAATCGTTATCATAATCATGACTTGATTTCTAATCACTATTGCTTTCAGCTTTTCTCCTTTGCCTGTCAGCATAGCCTACTGGTTTAAGGATGTATCTAGGAGGAGGAGGTGGTCCATTAGGATTATTCTTCATGTGTGATGAGTAATTTATTTACTCATTTTTTAGTATAGGTTTTTTATAATTTTAATATGAAATTATGTTAATTATATGAATTATATCATATAATTCTTCCCCTTTTTGATTTTATAAGCTAACTTAAGTTTATTTTGTGTTTTCAGGTTTTCTAGGCATTTTGAGCAAAAAGTACATTTGCACGCCCCAGGTCATGGGCGTAACCAAGAGCGTCTAACCTATGAGGTGTTCCAGACCTGCTTCCGCCACCCCGGGGTCGTTCTGTGAAGAATTCGCCAAGTACACGCCCCAGGTCACGGGAGTGACCATGGGGCGTGACATCTAAGTCCCGGTCGCTCGCCTCCAGCTTCTAAAACACGTCTTCCACATCATTTATAGTTACATGCCCCAGGTCACGCCCGTGACCAGGGGGCGTGTCATCCAGTACACGGGCGTGACTCATTCCGCGCCAATTCCCGCCGAAGCTTCCCGCCAGCAGCAGTTTTAAAGTTACACGCCCCCATGTCACGGGCGTGACCTAGGGGCGTGACACGCTCGTAACGCCTGCATGGAAGCCAGACGGCGTCTTCCCCGCACCCAGTAGATCGTGCCCCTTACACGCCCCAGGGTCACGAGCGTGACCCAAGGGCGTGTGACCCAAAATTTTTAGCTATAAAAAGGGAGCTCCTTCAGATGATCAAGGACGAAGTTTTGGAGTTCTAGCTTATTTTTTGTACTATTTTCTTACTCTTGTACTTCTTTCCCTTCTTGTACGTCATTTCAAAAGCTTGTAACTTTCAATTTCTAGTTGTAACTTCATTTACAAATCAATAAAATAGTTCTTTTTCCCTTATTCTACTCTTCTTTTTTATCACACAATTCATTATTTTCATCGATTCCTCCATCTCTATGAGTAGCTAAATTTGTATTAGTACTCGACCGAGATGATCCAAGGAAAATATAATTCATGATTCAATTTTTAGTTTCTCTTTCTCTTCCTTAGAATACTTAAGATTTATCCTTGAACTTTATTGGATTGAGATTTTATTGTCGATATATAATTCTCATTCTTGTTTTCGTAGTCTAATAACTGAGAGGCTTTGATTTCGAATCGATCACTTCAAGGATAAAGAGAGTTGAATGCACTCCTCGAGAGAGGATGACATAATTCTCCCGGATTGGAGTCAAATCCAATAGAGGGGTTATCTACGATAAAGCGGGTTTTAGGGATTTTGATTCTAGAGCGAAAGTTCGATTGATCAACCTAAAATCAGTTAAGAGTATCATCGAGAGAGGTACGTTCATAATTCGGGAACCTCTACGGTCAAGTCAGTTCTTAAGAGAATTAGAAGTTTAATTTATTATATTTATTTTCCAAGGTGATTCAAAGTTGAGTACTAGTCTTCTAACTCATAGTTTGTTTTAAAATAAGCTATTTCTCTTTCTTGCAAACAACCAACCCAAAGTTTTATTTGATAAGATAATAGAGATTTTCCAAAGTAAGAGTACTCAACCGCCCCGAGTCTAATACGACCTTGGTTTTTACAACCTATACTACATTTGATACGGTACACTTGCCGTTATCGTTTGCGGTTATAGTTTTGACCATCAAGTTTTTGGCACCGTTGCCGGGGAAATGCGGTTGATATTTTGAGAAAAGAAATATCTATTAATTTTATCTTTTCGTTTCTTATTTTCTTATTAAGGTGTAACTAAATTCCTGGAAAGTATGCTTTGGGCTTGAATTCCCATCACAGCCTCTAGTACCTTGCGAGCCCTTCACCGGGTTGACCTTAGGATGTCCGAGACTAATCTTAAATCACTTAATTAATTAAGTAAAAAATCTACATAAAAAAATAATAAAAATAAAAATATAAAAATTTAATAAATATTTTTATGTAAAATTTTATTTTACCTTTTCTCCTTTCTCTTTTCCACACCTTTCCTTCTTTTCTATTTGGTTTATGACCCGATGAAACACTTCAGTTAATCTTGAATTCTGTTTTGATCCGGAAATCGAGCGCACCTTGCGGCGACGTCTTCGATTTAGTGATCTACCAATAATTCAAGAAGAGTCAATCGGAGAGACTAACGAAGGCTTAATGGATAACCCCGACTATAATGAGGCCCCGCTATGGACTATGTCCTATTATGCGAGGCCTAACTGGGAGGGAACACAATCTAGCATTATTCACCCGGCGGTGGCGAATAATAATTTTGAAATTAAAACGAGTATCATTCAGATGGTAGAGCAAACTATCGTTTTCGATGTCTTACCGGATGAAGATCCTAATTTACATCTTTTAAATTTTTTGGAAATTTGCGATACGTTTTAAATTAATGGCGTCACCGATGACGCCATTCGTTTGCATTTATTTCCTTTCTCTTTGCGGACTAAGGCCAAGCAGTGGTT
This sequence comes from Dactylorhiza incarnata, assembly GCA_033032865.1. Classification (NCBI taxonomy): domain Eukaryota; kingdom Viridiplantae; phylum Streptophyta; class Magnoliopsida; order Asparagales; family Orchidaceae; genus Dactylorhiza; species Dactylorhiza incarnata. Next base: position 6,571,341 of record JAWHQI010000009.1, on the reverse strand, counting down.
GGGGTCTCTTCCTAGAGGATCCATCACTACATGGGTCGAGATGACAGAGAAATTCTTAACGAAATATTTTCTCCAGCAAAGTCCGCTAAATTACGTACGGATATTCTCTCCTTCACGCAAATAGACTAGGAGTCTCTCTATGACACATGGGAGCGCTTCAAGGAATTATTGCAGAGATGTCCTCACCATGCCCTTCCTTTATGGCAACAAGTTCAAACATTCTACAATGGTTTGAATCTCCAAACAAGGCAAATGATTGATGCGGCGGCTGGGGGAACTCTAAATAACAAAACCCTTGAGGCCGCCCAAGAGCTTTTTGAGGAGATGGCCATGAATGCTTGTCAATGGAATGCGCCACGGTCGCGTACTAACAAGCCGACTGGACTCTTTGAAGTCGAGGCCACCCCGAATTTAGCACATCAAGTAGAATGGCTTACTGAGCAAATGGCGGAGTTGTCTGCTTCCTCCGCCACTAATGAGGCTAATAATAATAATAATAATTATTATTATAATAATAAATTTATTCAAGAGCAAGTAGATTATATGGGGAACTCTTACCGTCCTCCTTATAACCCGAATAATAATCTTCCTATTAATAATAGTTATAATCTGGGTTTAAGGAACCACCCTAATTTTTCCTGGAGCAACCCCAATAATGCTCAGCATCCACCACAAGTGAATCCTCCTGGATTCGCTCCACCGCAACCACCCAAGCCCCCTTCTTGAAGAGATCTTCACCAAATACGTTACCTCTAATAAGACCAACATCCGGAATTTTTCCGAATCTATTAAAAGCCTGGAAAATCAGATTGGTCAGCTCGCCAAAATGTTCTCCGAATGCCAGCAAGGAGCTCTGACGGGCAATACTGAACCCAATCCAAGGGAGAGCGCCAACACAATAACCCTCCATAGCGGAAAGGAGGTAACATGTTCAAAATTGGTCGAGCCCGAGGTAAGCATTTCATCTTCTCCCCCGCAAGTTAATTCAACTTTAGCTCTGTGCATTATTACAAGTCCTTCACTTCCTTACCCTTCAAAATTTAAAGATGAACGCAATGAGGAGCAATACAAAAAATTTATAGAAGTTTTAAAACAAATTCAAATAAATGTGCCATTTTGCAAAGCGATCGCCCAAATGCCCAAATATTCTAAATATCTCAAAGATTTACTTTCTAATAAAAAGAAACTTGAAAAGTTTTCGCGTATATCTCTAAACACTGAATGCTCGGTAGTTTTATTAAACAAATTACCGCAAAAATTATACGATCTGGGACAATTCTCCTACCCGTGCTTGTTCGGTAATTTCTTAATAAAACACGTCTTGGCAGATTTAGGCGCTAGTATTAATTTGATGCCATTTTCTTTATTTAAAAAACTTGGTTTAGGCAATCCAAGTCCATCAAAAATCAGCATCCAATTAGCAGACAGATCAATAAAATACCCGATAGGGGTCATTGAGGATGTGCTTGTCAAGGTTGACAAATTTATCTTCCCGGTAGATTTTGTCATACTAGACATTGAGGAAGACGTCGAAGTCCCTATCATACTCAGACTTCCTTTCCTTGCTACCTCTCGGGCAATTATTGATGTTAGTAATGGCAAACTTCTCCTACGAGTTGGGGATGAAGAAGGGATTTTTAGTATAAATAACTTTATGAGAAATTCTTTTTCTAATGACGACTCTTGTTTTACCTTAGAATCTAATTTTGAAGAGGAAATAACGTTGTTTTCTGAAATAATTTCACCTTTATTTGAAAATCCGGAAATTGCAAATTTATTTTGTCTAGAAGAAATAACTCGACCGCTCAAATTTGAAGAAGTAAAATTGAATATTTCTAAAATAAAAACATCTTACGCGGAGCCACCGAGTTTAGAATTAAAACAATTGTCGGAACATTTAAAATATATATTCTTTGAACAAGATTTAAAATTGCCCGTAATAATATCTTCTGCACTTAACGATTCGGAAATTTCCGAATTAATTAAAATTTTAAACAATCATCGTCATGCAATTGCATGGCAAATTTCTGACCTCAAGGGGATTAGCCCCTCTTTTTGCACGCATAAAATAAATTTAGAAAATAATTCTCGCGGCACTATTCAGCCTCAACGACGCCTTAACCCCAATATGAAGGACGTCGTTAAGGCCGAAATTATAAAATTATTAGACGCGAGAATTATTTACCTGATTTCTAATAGCATTTGGGTTAGCCCAGTGCATGTCGTGCCTAAAAAGGGTGGAATAACGGTAATCACTAACGAAAATAATGAGTTGATTCCGACCCGTATTGTTACGGGTTGGAAAGTATGCATCGATTACAGGAAATTAAATGATGCTACCCGCAAGGATCACTTTCTGTTACCCTTTATTGACCAAATCTTAGAACGCTTATCCGGTCATTCACACTATTGTTTCCTCGATGGTCTTTCAGGATATTTTCAAGTCCCAATTGCGCCCGAAGACCAAGAGAAAACCACCTTCACCTGTTTGTTCGGCACCTTCACATATCGAAGAATGCTGTTTGGTCTTTGCAATGCGCCAGCTACATTTCAAAGATGTATGTTGGCAATTTTTAATGAACTTGTAGAAGACGTCATGGAAGTTTTCATGGATGATTTCTCTGTATTTGGCGATTCTTTTACAAATTATTTAAATAATCTTGACCGTGTTCTTCAACGCTGCGAAGACACGAATTTGACACTAAATTGGGAGAAGTGCCACTTTATGGTCCAAGAGGGATTAGTCCTTGGGCATAAAATCACAAGCAAAGGGATCGAGGTCGATAGGGCCAAGATCGAGGTCATAGAAAAACTCCCCCCTCCTACTAATATTAAATCTATTAGAAGTTTTCTAGGACATGCGGGTTTTTATAGGCGGTTTATTATAGATTTTTCAAAAATTACAAAACCGCTAACTCATCTTTTAGAAAAAGAATCCGCATTTAGTTTCGATGACGAATATTTAAAAGCGTTTAATAAAATTAAAAGTGAAATCAATTCTCCGATTTTAATCGCGCCAAATTAGTCTCTTCCGTTCAAAATCATGTGCGATGCTAGCGATTTTGCTGTAGGGGCAGTTTTAGGCCAGCGGGTGAATAAATATTTTCACCCGATTTATTACGCCATCAAAATGCTAACAACTGCGCAAGCAAATTATACAACAACAGAAAAAGAATTTTTGGCAATAATTTTTGCGTTTGATAAATTTCGATCATATATAATGCTTTCAAAAGTTATTGTTTTTACAGATCACTCCGCTCTCCGGTATTTACTACAAAAAGGAGATGCAAAGCCTCGAATGCTAAGGTGGATCCTCCTGCTACAAGAATTCGATTTGGAGATCTAGGACAAGAGGGGAGCGGAGAATGTTGCGGCTGACAACCTCTCACGGTTAGAGAATCCGGTTGCAGGAGCGCTTGTGGAGGCCAAAATTGACGACAAATTACCTGAAGAGCGCCTCCTCGCCCTCGAAAAGGTAACGACTTCTTCCACCCCTTGGTACGCGGATTTGGCCAACTATTTAGTGGCCCGGGTCCTACCAAAAGATTTTTCAAGTCAGCAATAAAAAAAATTCTTTTCGGACTTGAAAATTTATTTTTGGGAGGACCCCTTTTTTTTTGTCTGCGCGGACCAAGTGGTAAGAAGGTGTATTTCGGGCGAAGAAGGCGTCCAAATTCTGCGGCACTGCCACGAAGGACCAACCGGTGGTCACTATCAAGCAAACTGGACCGCAAGGAAGGTGCTAGAGGTAGGCTTCTATTGGCCCTCCTTATTCAAAGACGCTCACAATTTTGTGAGCAATTGTGATCAGTGACAAAGGTTAGGTAACATTTCTAACCGGGGCGAAATGCCCCAAAAGATATTTTTAGAATGCGAAATTTTTCATTTATGGGGAATAGATTTCATAGGTCCTTTACCCTCCTCTTTTAATAATAAATATATCCTTGTCGCGGTCGATTACGTGTCAAGGTGGGCGGAAGCACATGCTTTTCCCACCAACGATGCGAGAGTCGTCGTAAAGTTTAAAAAAAAATTATTTACGCTATTTGGCACACCTGATGCGTGTACGAAAAGTGCACCGGTAACACAATTAATAAAGTTGGGAGTACTTCTCCGAATATCGTCTCTCAAGGAATGCGCGTGGTTAGTTTGACTCTTTGGATTGAGAAAATAATTACGAGAGTAAATTAAAGGAAAAATCGGGGCTTTGATTTTGGTTTCCTAAATTACTACACAGAAATGAAATGCGCGTCAAAACTCCGCTTCGCAAGGCAGGAAGGATGCAACGGCCGCGATGTCGTGCTTCGGTGAGTGGGTGGACGAGAAGGCTACCGGATGAGGGTCGTAAGCACCTCGTCACGAATCACGCAACTAGCAATTGCTAGTGCGGAGCACAACAAAGCGGTGGAGTGGATGGAGGACTACGGCGCTCCTCAAATATCATAAACAACACAAGATCTCAACAACATGAAATCATAATAAAAAAGCATAAGGTTTATGAACATCATCCACAATCTCAAATACATATAAAAAAATCTCTGAAGCAAGCGTAGGGTAAAAGAGTCAACCACAGCTCGAAGACTATTTTCAAGATTCTCGGCCGGAATCATAGGGTTGTCAAGCCTCGTCCGTCTCGGTCTTCAGTTGCGTCCGGGGTCCGGAGGAGCTGTCACCTTCCTCTACTATTACCCGTCTTCTTCATGGTCTAGCTTGAGGTAGCTCTTGTTCGACTCCTGGAAAGCTGCAGAAGTTCTCCATCTATGGCTTTCTTGAGCTCAAGGATGATGGAGGAGGCCAAAGAGGGAGCTTTGGCGGGAAATTTGCAAGCCAAAGGTCACCAGAGCTCCTCCTAGGTCAAAATGGTGGTGGAGCAGCAAAGTGGGCGAAAATGGCAGGCTTTAGAAGCTTTTCCCGCGGGTCTCCTCTTTTCCAGCAGATTTCCTGCTTTAAATACTAAACTGGCAGAATTTTACTCACGCACGGGCGAATCCGCCCGTGCGCAAAAACGCACGAATATATTCAGATTGGATAAAAATCAGTCAAAACCGGCGATCGTGCGTTTCCTTCACGCACGGGCGAATCCGCCCGTGCGTAAAAATGCACGATCAAATTCAGATCACCAGTTTTCTCCCCAGATGAAAGCGCACTACCGCAACTGTCCGTGTGTCAAGAAAATGCACGACCGTGCGATATACACACTCATGAATTCTGGGCAAAAGGAGATGATCCAACCACCTGCAAGCACAACAATCAGGTGGGAATACACCTCTAGCACCAATCAAACATAGAAAAAGGATTGGGGAGCACCATGTGCTTACCCCCAATAACATGGAGCGCAAACGCACACCAAAACGGGCCTAGAAGGAGCATGAAGCACGCAAGTGCGCATGAAAGATCATAAGAGAAATAGATGTAATAATAGCTCGATAATGGCGCACAAGAGAATGAAAACTAACCCGGATGAGTCCATAAAAGTGTATATAATTGGGACTCATCACACCCCCACACTTAACCATTTGCAAGTTTCGGGCAAACTATTCATCTCTCCGTCTAAACAATTGGGTGTTAGAGTGAGTTTGAGCGGTGGAGACCCATGCGAAGTCACATGCTCACGTGCGTAGAAATATGTTGGAATAGAGTTTAACTCAAGATTATATTTAACTATTTCTAGAACAGTAATTTGAAATCTACTTTACTCGGATGGTGAATCCCGGTGAATCTTTTGGTCGCGCACAAGGGAAAATTGCGTGACTAAAGAGTAGTGTATTACTTGAATCATTGCTCGGGACAATCTCCTAAGAAATCCATCAAAGTCGGTGTCCATAGGCTTGCACGTTCGCACTCTCTCCACTGCATGAGATGACTCATATCTAAAATCAATAGGACTTATAGGTTAAGATTGGGCTTAGGATGAGCTTAGGTTAGATAAGTAGAAGAACGATGGGCATCACACTCAACATAACCTGAGCACATGAGAGCATAAAATCACCAATACAGGAAAATTAAGAACCACACAACACCCCCAGACTTCAACTGGACACTAGGTGTGTGCTAAGCCGACCACACATTGTTTTGTCGAGAGATTGCATTTGAAAGTTCTTTTTGCACAATTAATTTTATTTTCTCTTCTCGACAAATATATCTCTTTTTTAAGCACTTTATAAGCTGCACCTTTAGCTTTTTTTTTAGCCACCATACACCAGAGATAACACCACGTGATGGAGATATAACTTTCTTTCAACTCATTTGTTGGTGCGAATATAGGCTTGGATGTATGGCTTTGGTGAAATTTAAGTGGAGCTAAACAAGAAGGATAGGTAGGCTCAAGTGGGCTTGCAAGGGTGATTACATTGGTTAGGATTTCAAAAGCACAAACAGATCAAGAAACGGCCTACATCACGCTTTATAACGAGTTATTCAACGTAATCGTTTCAAGAGTTTCCTAGTGCAAGTTCTAGCCACCGAGAAAGGTTATCCGTCCTTCCGATCCTAGTAATAAGCTACTACTAATCTTGCTACACTCAACCCTATGCTACCATTGGATTCACCGGATTCACCACTAGAGTAAAATAAATTGCAAGTACTATAATAGAAATAATTAAATCATAACATTGAATTTTATTCTACTCTAATTGAATTTCTAGGCGTGACGGGAGCACTTGACTAGAGCACTACTCATGTCGACATCTTTCTCTACCACTCACTCCTATACTAACAATCCACTTCTTACGAGCGGGGAACCTCGCAGCAATACCCAATAAGCGCGCGTGATCAAGTACGCGTGAACTAGGTGTAAATGTGTGTAACAAAATTAAAAATCCTACTCAGCACATTCTAACATGCTATGCAAAGTGCGTGCACGTGCATAACCGATCTGTCCCCCAGACTTGATCAAAACCAAATAAAATAGAGAATTCATGAATAAGGATGATATGGGTATAGTGGACCTATGCTCATGAATGAGCATGCCAGAAGTTCGGCAATTCCTTCTTTAAAGTGCTCTTTCCTCATCTCCCAAGCGAGAGCTTAAACCTGCGATGTTAGCAAAAAGCCCAAAACAACACATAATAAACAAAAATCTGAACGAAAGGTCGGAATCGAATGGTTCCCCCATCGGTTGTCTCCCAAGAAGCCCTTTTGTTTAACGTCCTTAAGGTGGACCAAATACTTGTATTAGCAGATTATAGAATTGTTCACGCAAAATTAAAGAGAGGAGATCATCCAAGTCTTCGTAGTATTATTACACAACCATATGGAGAAATCAACTATACGTTGATTTAAAATAGTAACTGTAGATAGAAGAAAAAGTTCCGGGGACCCACAACTGATGGCAACGAAGTAAGAGATTTAGCCTCCATCCCCAAGTCTCCTCTTTTTTTGCTCTCTTTCTCTCTTCCAAGAGTATTTCTTCAAAGAAAAATCGCTTTCCCCCCTGCACCCAGTCATTTAGGGGAAGCACATGCGGTGACACTGGAGTGGACAGAGCAATATCGTCTGCCACTGCAACATGCATATCCTGCCAGGAATGCATCATCCGACTGCCCAAAAATGGGTCAGCATATTCCAAATTCTGTGGGGGCATAAATGAAACGATGTTAGAAATAATAGGAAGAGATGGAGCGAGAGTATACTCAACATCTGTAGGAGCAATGCAGGAGGGAGAAATGTCACAAGTAACATCCTCCCGTGAGAAATAATTAGATTCCACCTGGATGACCAACACTAACTCTTCCTGTTGAATCAACCAATGAAAGAGGGTCAAGAAACAAAGTAGATGAAGAACATAAAGAATCATTAGTCGAGGGAGTGATCCTGGTTTCACTCCCTGCAGGTTCTGATTGTACAACTATCACATCACAAGGAAGTTCTTGCAACAAGGCCGAGGCAAGAGACAACAAAGTCTCAACCTGCATAGTCAATCTATCAATATACTCTTGCTGCATTTCAAGGCATTGAATTATAATTTGAGCAAATTTGAAGAATTTCTCCTCCAAATAGGTTGTATCCTCATCATGTTGTGAAAGAGGCAATAAAGAACATGACATCGGTCCTGCATACACACAACCCGAAAATAATAGAAATAAAAAAACAACAACTCCTGTAACTATTAACTCAAACACCAAAATCAAACTACGCCTGCATTCCCCGACAACGGCGCCAAAAACCTGAAATAGATCTTTCATGCAATAATAGAAATATGTTAAACTTGAAATAGATGCAATAATAGCTCGATAATGACGCACAAGAGAATGAAAACTAACCCGGATGAGTCCATACAAGTGTATATAATTGGGACTCATCAACACCCCGAACACTAATTGGTGATCGGGGCACGCATTTCTGTAACAACCAACTTGCTAAAAGTTTAGCAAAATATGGAGTTACACACAAGCTGTCAACCGCCTACCACCCACAAGAAAATGGCCAAGTGGATGTGGTGAATCGTGAACTTAAAAGAATATTAGAAAAAATAGTGTCCGTTAATAGGAAGGATTGGTCATTAAAATTAGACGACACACTATGGGCCTATCGGACAACGTACAAAACTGTCATCGGATGTACGCCGTACCGGTTAGTCTATGGTAAAGCTTGTCATTTACCGGTCGAACTAGAACATCGTGCTTTTTGGGCGCTAAAATTTTTAATTTTGGATTTAGACTTAGCCTCCGAACATAGAAAAATGCAAATAAATTAACTAGATGAATGGCGCGCGAATGCCTATGAAAATAATAAACTTTATACGGAGCGAACTAAGTTTTATCATGATAAAAAAATCAAACCTACAAAACTTTTCACCGGGAGATTTTGTCCTTCTTTTTAATTCAACACTTAGGCTTTTTCCGGGCAAATTAAAAACCCGATGGTCCGGACCATTCATAGTAAAAGAGGTTTGGCCATACGGGACCGTGCTTATAGAGCACCTGGAAAAAGGCACTTTTAAGGTCAACGGACATCATTTAACATTATACCACCCCGGCGACCCAGCGTCCGGAAAAATTGAGACAATTCACTTCCCAAATATTTAAGAAAACGCCACTTAGTCAAGCTACACGACGGTAAACAAAGCGCTTTTGGGAGGCACCCCAACGTTATCCTTTTTATTTTGTTATTTCTTTTCTTGTTTATTGTTTACTTTAATTCTGCAGGTGTTTGTCCGGCAACCCCGTCTACCAACCAGGGAAGCCCCCTTCACCCTTTAGTCATTTATTTCTATCTTCTTTATTGTCATTTTAGTTTTTTTTAATCTTCATACTTAGTTTTAAACATTGGGGACAATGTTTAATTTTAAGTATGGGGGTGTAGCATAACATTTTCTTGGAATTTTTATTTATGAAATATATATATATAATAAAAATCAAATTTCTTGGAAAAGACGCTTTGGGCATGAATTCCCATCACAGCCTCTACTACCTTGCGAGCCCTTCACCGGGTTGACCTTGGGAAGTCCAAGAAATAAAAAAAAAATATTAGGAAATGTTCTTTTTGTTTAGTTTATCAAAACGTCCTAGCTTGCTAAATTGTAAGTCTAAAGTAGACTTATTTTCATATGGACTAAGAATTTTTTGTGCAAGAATAGTTTTTTTGAAACTTTTGAGTAAAATTGTTGACTCATGTAGTGCTCCTAGTCATATGCATGTCTTTTAGTAGTGTGTTGGTGTAAAATCAAATTCTTGGCATAGCTCTAAAATTATGTTTTATTAATTTGCGTAGTAATACTTTATTTCACTTTTAATTCGAATCCAGTCTTATCCAAAAGTAGTTTAGATGAGTGTGTAGAAGATTGTTAGAAAGCTATTACTCGAATCGAACATAGGTGTGTCCTTTCTTGATGTTTAGAACTTGCCCCAAGCTACTTTCGAAACATGTGCACTTTAGTCAAATTAACCTTACGGAAATGATTTAGGCCTTTCTTTGGATAGTTTGAGCCTTTGCACCCAACCTCGATTTACTACCATTGTTCACACTAATTTGAGCCTTGCACCTTTATTTGAACCACCCTCACCATTTCGTCACAAAAACTAAAAAGCCCAAACCCAAATGAACACTTGAAATTTTGAGCTAAATTATTGGAAAAAAAATTTGGGTATTATTTTAAGAAGAAAATTTTTTTTCATAGTGATATGCGGCCTAGGTATGTTTATGCATACTTAGAATGATCCCAACCATGAAGAAAAAATATATGGGTGTCAATTCAAAAGAAATATATTTATATCAAAAAGAAAAAATCTCATAATGATATGCGGCCTAGGTATGCACATGCATACTTGGAATGATCCCAATTATGAAGAATCGTGATATAAATGAAGGAGAATGAGAGTGTTTCCCTTAGCAAAACATGAGTATGGGGGTAAAGCTTCTCTATGTTGTGGTAGTCATTGCTTTCTTTTAGCTCGAAACTTTTTGTTTAAGTGGAGTACGCCTTCATATTTATCATAATTTACCTCGCCCTTAAACCCAAGCCTTAAATTGCATCCTATTTAAGTCCTAAAGATTCATAATGTTGATTTAGTATGGAGTGCAGTGGAGAAAGTGCAAACGGGCAAGCCTATGGCCGTCGACATTGATGGATTTCTTTGGAGGCCACCCCAAGCGTCAACTTCTAGTAATTTAAATCTCAACAATCACGCTATTTTCTCCCATTACATAACTTTTTGATTGATGGTCGACTCATTTTAAAAGTGATAATAAATAATTATAACGCGTTTTGAATTATTTCATAAATTAGAATTTATGCCAAGAACGTCTTTTTACTAAAATATCAACGCATGCCGGCATAATACTTCAGAATTTATTCTCTAGTTTTCATGATTCTTTCTAGCATTAGTTTTTCCTACCCTTATGAAGAATGGTTTGCTCGGGACGAGCAATGAGCAAGTATGGGGGTGTTTGATGAGTAATTTATTTACTCATTTTTTAGTATAGGTTTTTTATAATTTTAATATGAAATTATGTTAATTATATGAATTATATCATATAAATCTTCCCCTTTTTTATTTCATAAGCTAACTTAAGTTTATTTTGTGTTTTCAGATTTTCTGAGAATTTTGAGCAAAAAGTACATTTGCAAGTCCCAGGTCACGGGCGTGACAAAGGGTATGTAACCTACGAGGTGTTTCAGACTCGCTTCTGCCACCCCGGGGTCGTTCCGTGAAGAATTTGCCAAGTACACGCCCCAGGTCACGTGCGTGACCATGGGGCGTGACATCTAAGTCACGGCCAGGACTCACCTCCAGCTTCCATAACACGTCTGCCACGTTATTTAAAGTTACACGCCCTAGGTCACGCCCTTGACCAGGGGGTGTATCATCCAGTACACGAGCGTGACTCATTCCGCGCCACTTCCCACCGAAGCTTCCCTCCAGCAGCAGTTTTAAAATTACACGACCCCAGGTCACGGGCGTGACCTAGGGGCGTGACATGCACGTAATGCCTGCATTGAAGCCAGACAACTTCTTCCCCGCACCTAGCAGATCGCGCCCCTCACACGCCCCAGGGTCACGGGCATGACCCTTGGGCGTGTAACCCAAAATTTTCAGCTATAAAAAGGCAATTCCTTCAGATGATCAAGGATGACGTTTTGGAGTTCTAACTTATTTTTTTGTACTGTTTTCTTACTCTTGTACTTCTTTCCCTTCTTGTACTTCATTTCAAAAGCTTGTAACTTTCAATTTCTAGTTGTAACTTAATTTGCAAATCAATAAAATAGTTCTTTTTCTCTTATTCTACTCTTCTTTTTTATCATGCACTTCTTTATTTTCATCAATTCCTCCATCTCTATGAGTAGCTAAATTTCTATTAGTACTCGACCGAGATGATCCAAGGAAAATATAATTCATGATTTAATTTTTAGTTTCTCTTTCTCTTCCTTAGAATACTTAAGATTTATCCTTGAACTTTATTGGATTGTGATTATATTGTCGATATATAATTCTCATTCTTGTTTTCGTAGACTAATAACTGAGAGGTTTTGATTTCGAATCGATCACTTTAAGGATAAAGAGAGTTGAATGCACTCGTCGAGAGAGGATGACATAATTTTCCCTTGATTGGAGTCAAATCCAATAGAGGGGTTATCTATGATAAAGCGAGGTTTAGGGATTTTGATTCTAGAGCGAAAGTTCGATTGATCAACGTAAACTTAGTTGAGCGTATCCTCGAGAGAGGTGCGCTCATAATTCAGGAATCTCCACGGTCAAGCCAGTTCTTAAGAGAATTAGAAGTTTTATTTATTATATTTATTTTCCAAGGTGATTCAAAGTTGAGTATGTTGGAGCCTATGTTCCGCATCTCTTGGTTTGAGAATAACAAATACCGTGTCATATTTGATCTTGTATTTTGTGTGGTTATAATGTGCAGGTTTTACAGGAACTATAACTACATGAGTAGTTTGCTGATTGGAGACGACTCTCTGGAAAGAGAGCTAACGTTCGCGTTAGTTTTTAACGCCCCGCGTTATCAATCGTTGGAAGAAAACCGCTGAGACGAAAACCACTAAGACGAAAACCGCTGAGAAGGAAACCGCTGAGAAGGTAACTATTGAGAAGGAAACCGCTGAGAAGGAATCTGTCGAGAAGCCAGAGACAACGCCAGCATTAGGGCTTATCGCTGGGCGGTAGCCGTTCGACGAACTTCGCTAGCCGTTCGGCGAAATGTGATGCCGGTCGATGAAATTGTGTTCGACGAAATCTGAAGGCGTTCGACGAAAGGAGATTCCGTTCGACAAAATGAACTTGCACTTGACGAAATTGTGCTTGACGAAACTGCGTTCGATGAAACCTGAAGGCGTTCGATGAAAGAAGATTCCGTTCGACGAAATGGACTTGCGCTCGACGAAATTATGCTTGACAAAACTGCGTTTGACAAACATTGAAGGCGTTCGACAAACTTTGATTTCGATCGACGAAAGCGCATTCGACGAAATGAGTTTCGTTCGATGAAATTAGTTTCAGCCATGATTCCGACGGTTTGCACGATTTCAGCCACGACAGTGCACGTTCACTAACGCCAGCGTTAGTGCTTAACGCCACGCATTAGCTTCCGAGGCTATTTAAAGTACAACTCCTCTCATTCCTCAGATAGATGATTCTAGATTTCTGATACTTTGGAGAGAGGTTCGTCTACAACAATTAAGAGATATCCCTTGGGCTAACATGAAGATCTAAAGAAAATTTTGAAGGAGAACGTCTACAACGCATATTCCATACGAAGGAGGATCGTTTCAAGAACTCCAACATCTACATCGCCTTCGTCTTCACCTTCAGAATTTCTTGGGGAGTTTCTCTTTACTTATCTTGTAATCTTTTACTTTTTCCTTTTGTAATTTGTGTGGAGAAATCGTTCGGTGAGAACATCAGATTCCGGGAAGGATTCCGTGGGTAAATTTGCCTTATGTTGGCGACTAGGTCCTTGTGAGGCTTAAGGGGGTAATTCGCAGCCTTGTGCGTGGCGACTAGGTCGAGGGTAGATCTAGGGGGTGGCTAGAGGCCTTATCTAGGGATAGATAGGCTATAGCCAACTGGTCCTTGGGAGAAGGACCGGTGAAACAACAAAAAATGTTTTTACATATTCACGCCTTGATTTCTAGCGTTATTGAAATCAATCATTTGTATATTCAATTTATGATGAAATAAAATTATGTCTTTTAATGATTATTCAATTGATTTTATTTCCTCTTCAAGAATTTTCTAATTTACATTTTCATCAAAGTATTAAAATTAACATTTGTGTAACTATCTTTGAAATACAATAATCATTTTCATTATCTCTGATTTTTTGGAATTGTATTTCATTTAAGATTTCATAATTAAAATCACTGTGACGATCTCTTTGTGCTAAGGATTATATTCTGGAGAGCTAACGCCCAGTGTTAACACTTAACGCCGGCGTTAGCAACTGTTAACAAAAAGTTTTTGTTTCTCTTATTTAAAAAGGAATCTTCAATACAATCTTTTCTGAGATATCAAAATATATTTTCTTCTAAAATATCCCTAAACATTGATCACAAACTTTGATAAATTTAATTAAGATCTAAAATTCCATAAAGCCCTTATTCACCCCCCCCTCTAAAGGCACCGTAAGATCCAACAGAGTACTAGTATTCTAACACATAGTTTGTTTTAAAATAAGCTATTTCTCTTTTTTGTAAACAACCAACCCAAAGTTTTATTTGATAAGATAATGGAGATTTTTCGAAGTAAGAGTACTCAACAGCCCTTAGTCCAATACGACCTTGGTTTTTACAACCTATACTAAATTCGATACGGTACACTCACCGTTATCGTTTGCGGATATAGTTTTGACCATCAATGTGAATCCTCCTCTTTCTCTCCTGCACTTCATGTTTGGTCCATTCCACAGTGCTATAATATCTTGAGATATTTATACCTTGACTGCCAAACTAATTCCATGTATACAATATGATGGACTTAGATTTTGGGATCCATTCTTCATAACTTGGTAGTAGTTTTATTTCCTCCCTTCTCTTCTTCCTGGCCAACTTCTCTTCTTCAGGTGTCATTTCCCTTCTTTTGTGAGCTGACTCAGCAGGATGAGCAGGCTCAGAATCAAAATTCAGCAGAGGAATATTCATGGCAAGCCTTGTAGAATTCGAGACCTAAACAGCTTGATTAACACGTTGTTGTATGACGACTTCCTCCCCCTTTCTGACTTCTTCAGATACATGCTGGCAGATGTTGTCCTGAAGGTTATAGATTTTATCTCTGAGCATGTTCACACCTTTAGTGATATGCTGTTTTTTCTAGGAGGTGTTCATCAAGTAATTTACTACAAAAGTCAACTCTTTTAAGGATGTTCATCCTATGCTCTGTCATGTTTTTGTCAGTAGAAGTGAATGCATTTTGGAGATTTTCAGATATAACAACTTGATTTCCTATGATATCTTCAATCCCTTTATGTGTTATTTCCAGTTGTTGGGCTGTATGATCCACAGTAGAAGCAGCCTTCATGAAAAACTTCAATGTCTGGGCATTTAGATAATTCAACTCAGCATTTACCTCTACTACACTACAACAAACTGCACCTGTAGTAATGACTAAATTGTAACGAAAACAAAATTTGTTACTAATAACTATATTTAGTAAGGAAATTTTTCTATCGTTACAAAATATTAATTTTTTGCAACAAGTATTTTATATTTCGTTACAATAACTAAATGTTTGTCACAATAATTGCAGGTATTTGTAACAAGACTAATTTTACGTTACAAATAGTAAAATGTCATCACAATAAGTAGCAATTATAACAACACCTTGAAAGTATTTGTAATAACTAGAATTTCCTTACAATTAGTTAATTTTTATAACCAAAGTTTTGTTACAATAAATATATTAAATTTTAAAATGAATGAAAACATGACACTATTTTTTTTAATATAAATTCATAATAAAAATAAAGATCATATATAATAACTTTAAATCGATAAGGGTCCGTTCGGCGTGTGGGCATAGTACGAAGAAGCTCGTACATCTCTCTCTCTCTCTCTCTATATATATATATAATTTAGTAAATATAAATATTATTTTCATATCAAATTAAAATAATTTAATATAAAATTTTATTATAAAATTATGATACATAAAATTAATTGAATATTAATATTAATTTAATTAATTATAATAGTAATTAATATTAAATTTAATTCACCAATATATAACCGTGTATATATATAATAAATTAAAATTATAAATTTAGTTATATATAAATGTGAATAACATTTTATATAAACTTTTATGAAAGTTTATAAATCTTTATAAAACGTTTTTATAGAACATTTATGTAAATTTTATAAAAAAATTATATAAAGTTTTTATATAAAAAGTTTTATTAAAAGTTTCTTTATATAAAGTTTTTATAAAACTCTATAAAAACCTTTATATAAATTTTTTATAATACTTTAAAAACATTTTTATAATAGTTTTTCCGCCTCTTCTTCTCTCTCTCTCACATGAATGAAATATATAGAGGTTAATTTCGATCCATAAAATTTTGCAAAAAACAAATCTAAAAATTAAAAACATATTAAATTTAAAAAAAATGCAAATATGACATTAATTTTTTAACATTATTTTAGAATAAAAATAACGACCGTGCACGGGCCCCGCACGCACGCAAAGGCACTCCCGCGCGCGCCCGCGACCACCGCCGAGCACAAGCGCACGCACGTTACGGGCTCGAGAGATCATTTTGGCCCAGGAGAGCATTTCTCGCCCGGGCACGTGTTTTTCACTCGGGCGCGCGTTTTTTGCCTGAGCACATATTTTATGCCCAGTCGCGGGTTTTTGCACTAGCATGTATTTTTGACCGGTGCGCGCGAGATAACTATTAAATATCGCAACATAAAAATATCTAATGTACCTTTTAAATTTTTTTGTATAAATAGAAATATATTATCAATAAAAAATAATTTTATTTATTTATTATCACTACAAAAGAGGCGTCTACGACAATATTTTTTTTGTAGAGTTGTTTAAGAAAATATGACTAAATATTTTAACTTTTATAGCTTTTTTGGGGAGAAACGCACATTTTTCTTACTGGTGCGCGAGTGATGACCCACGTGTATTGTCGCAAAAAAATTAAATTTAAAAATATATAAATTTAAAGTACGTAAACACGTGTCATATCAATTGTTATAAGATACATATTTTAATGAAAATAGATGTAATGAAAAGCATAAATTAATGTCATATCGATTGATAAATAAAATACGTTGTTTAATAAGAATTACTTTTTAAATAAGATTATTTACTTTTTAAATAAAAATTACATCCGCTCATTTTCGCTCGCTCTCTGACGCTCGATCAACTGGCAGTGCACAGGAAGCCCCTGTTCCCCGCATGACAGTTCCCCCGCCACGACAGTGCCATAAGGCGACGACAGTCCAATAACACGCAAACCCCCGCGCGCAACTGTCAAAGACTTGTGGTTCTACAACGACATGAGTATTTTCACTCACGGGGGTTTGCCAGCTGCATGGGCGTCGTCATGCTGGGGCACTATCGAGCCGTGGGTAATGTCGCACATATACACACAATCTGTAAGACCCCTTTTTTTCTTTCCAAACACCGGGTCTTAGGCCAAGAACCGCCGCTTTGCGGTGACACCTTCACTCGGAAAGGTCGCCACTACAAAACGCCGATCCTGCCGGTCAAATCGATCATAAAGAAAAGTGCATTAAAGAAGACAAGTCCATAGAATCAACAAAAAAAATATAAAAATGTCCACATGATATAACTGAATAAAAAGATAACAAGGGTTGCAATAATAAAGAAGAAGGAAGGGCTCATGCCCAGTACATCATATCCTCACTACAAGATCACTCGCGGAAGCTAAGTCCTAATCACTCACTGATCCTGAATCCTATGCTCCTGTACTGCACTGGCCTGCCTCCGTCTACACCGGACTCTAGTGCTGCTACGTCGTCGCGGTCTCCTAAAATGATAAGTTCCACCGACCGTTAGTCAAAAAGACTAAGCCAATCCTCCACCCCTCCCCCGGTGACTCCTAGGCACCGAGCGGGAAGGATGAAGCGGAGGACAACAAGGGGTATAATCAAAAAGCAGATGACGGGGCATGATCTACAGGAAGAGTTCTACCACTACTCAAGTATATATAATTATAAATAAAACAGTTAATAAGCATAGCAAGAGCAGGTAAGGACTAAGTAAAGTGCAGTAAATAAAGACATGTATATAATAGAAAAGTAACCATTGATTTATAGGAATGCCCACACAAACCTATAGACCAAGGGATCGTTTAGCAAGGCCTATCGTATAAGAAGTCCCATAACCGACTTATACGATAGGGGTAGGGGTTAAAATGCAGTGTTTATGCTATGAAATGCAAGGTATGCTGTTATGCTATGTTCATACAAGTGCAACTCACCCACTTCGACTAAATTTTAATATTCAGCGCTCGACTAAATTCTACTATAATAGCGCTCGACTAAAGCTGAACACCTCCCGTTTGACGAATTAATCGTTCGACGAATTTCTTACAGCACCAGACGTAATAAATGATATAACTGTAAACATTCATATAAAGATCTGACGGCTCTCTATCATCATCCCCAATCTTTGGACGGCTCACGACAGCCCGTCCTGCGCCTCTTTGCGGGGTGATTTCCCAGCCACCTACGCCTCTTTTCGGCCGGCCAATGTCACCACCACCTCCGTTGAGGTGGTGGCCGGCGATAGGGGTGGTTGGCCGGCCGGAGGTGGTCAGATCTAGTTTTTAGAGGAGGAAAAAGAGTACGAAATGTACTCTTTCGGAAACACAATCCGAGCCCTATTGTTCACGGATCAAGCCCCGAAATATGAAAAGATCTAGCACTAAGGGAGGAGAAGAGGATCAGACCTGTGTTAGGGCATGGTGCCGTGAATTCCTGCGAGTCGCCATTGATGGTGCTGGAGCTTTAGGTGCCATGCCGATCTAGGATTTCTCTGCACGATTCTCACTAGAAAATTGGGGGATCTCTTCCTCTCTGAGCACTGAAGGAAATGGGAGGGGTTTCAATCAGCTGGGATGGCTTTATTTCTAAAAGCCATTAATGGCCATTACCACTAATTTCGGTTACTCTAAGTTTTCCTTAATTCAGCCCCTCTGCCCATAGAAATTTCCAGAAAATGATTGAAACAGAAGGGCGGGGGGGATGAATGCACATCAATTGGTGAGGGATTTGTAGGATCAATTGCATTTAATCCCATGAATGCTCTCTTTCTCTCTCTCTCCAATTTGGGGAAAACTCCAATTTCTCTCTCTCCTACTCAGCAATTACCAAAATTAAGAGGTAATTTTAGAAATCAGTAGGCCCACTAGATGATGGATCTCTTAATTGGGCCTAGCCCAAATGGATTGGGCTAGATTAGGTTATAATGGGGTAATTTGACCTAAATTAAGCTTGAGTTGACTTTGGTCAAATTAACCAATTGGGTTGACCCCAAAGGGTGGCTAGGGCTCCATTGGCTTCATTTAAGGGTTAGGATGGTATAGGTAGGGTCAAGGTTCAAGGTGGGGCCCTAAAGTCCTACCCTAGGCATGATATCTGAAAATTGCTATTTGCAGACCACTTGGGTTTTCTCCTTCTCACCTATGTTTACAAGGTCTTGAGCTCTTTCTATGGTTTTATCATGACCTAGTCATGGCAAAACAAACTTAGGGGTCTAGCTGTTTGGGGGATGTTACAAATCCCAATACACAAAAAAAATAATTTCGTCCTCGAAATTCAGGTTAGGCTTGCGGGGTTTTCACCGAGAGTGACTGAACGTAACATCCCCTAAGAATTGAAGCTATTTCTGGCTCGAAGAGCATCGACTATCTCTGCCACACCAGTTATAGTGGCTCTTAGGTGTGCTCCTGTCCATAATTTCTCCACAGGACCTTGACCAGCGGGACCTCCTTGCGCCACAAGACTCGCATCGTCGTATCATCTATCCTGATCGGGGTGACCTAGCTACCTTGGTCAATCTATCCTCGATGTTCCACTCTAACCTGGGATGACTCTTATGCATCTACAGTTTTCTTCACACGTTCAATTTCTTACTCATTCAGGTACGTCCGAGTAATCAATCATTTCTATTCTACAACTTTTCCAATTCTTACTATTGATGGAACTAATCAGATTGTCTAGCGTCCCAATCATCCTTAAATTTTAATGGTGGTGCACTTGTGAACCTTTCTGAGTACATGTTAACCAACCACAATTAGTATCCATATTGGTAAGATGACTCCCAATCATTTTTTACGTGGAGTTTGATTCATAAGGTATACGGGTAAAATCTTTTGAAACCCTAAGATTTTCACAAGTCAATTTCATCAAGAAAATATCTTCACGTTTATTCCACCAAATTCCTATCACTTCCACATATACTAGTCTCGATCACTTTCAAATGGTCCAAGGTAAGATAAAGTTAGATTTTTTTTATCATAGTAAACTCAAACACTATATTCTAATTCCAAATAGTCATCGTCCAAGATCTTTGGTTATTCATCATCATAGCTCCCAAGGTATAAGGGCTATTATTGTAGTTAAAATTATCTACCAAGACAGGGCGTGATTTTTAACCAACCATAAGTTAATCACTTCTAAAAGCCTCAAATCACAAGAACCTCAAATATACCTACAACTTGTATGACCTAGTTTCTGTCCTCAAGTTCTAGACTAGGACATTGACATCCATAAGTGATTAATCCTGGCGACTTTACATTTCCAATGATTCAACTAAGGTCAAGCTGTTGTTCTATCTACGATGTCCTTTCATTGTCCTGGTAACACCTCAGATCATCATTCCAGACCTACTTTTACACCATCTCATCTTTGTCCAAGTGACATCGAATATAGTCAACCTCAAAATCATTATTGCTCACGACACAAAAATTTTCTAACTTAGGTTTAAGGGAAATCCAAGTCCGTCATTAATTTGCCCAATAAATAAAAGGTAAGCCCCAATAAACAAAAGATTAGCCTCTATCTATTTTTGGGCGAAGTATCTTCAATATCACCATGTTATACTTGTCCCAGGTATGCAAGCAATCCTTAGGGCACACAACCTTAGACTTGGGGTTCTATCTTGAGACTTGTTGGTATACTCCATACTTTAGACTCTTCAAGGTACCCTCTACGACATCCTTAAACATGTGACCCAATCCCAAATAGGTCTCTTCTTAACTTGAATTTCTTATCCGACCCTCGGTGCTTAGTGTGATGGTTGTCTCAATATAAACATGTCACTGGTATGAGGGTTAGATCTATGAGTCCCCTACCATTCTGCTTATGTGTCAATCTCTCTTAAGGTAGTCCTATCAGTTTGGATAATCCTTGGTATGTGAAGTAGGGACATCCGAGTTTATGTCTTAGGTTCCCGCATTAAGCTCCTCCTCTAACCTCTTTGGGGTATCCTCGTACCTTAATCAAATTTATACCTACAGTCTATTTCATACTAGAGCATGGTATACATTGTAATGGTAAGTCATGTGTCCTAGTGGGGTTGAGTCTATCTCATTGACAAAAGGTCTATCTAAAGAGATCTTTGCAGCCGGAGGTATTCCCTGCTGGGGGCAGGGTTCGCCGCAGGCAACAAAAGAAAACTTGACACTCGCACGGGGAAACTGACCAAGAAGATTCAGTTAAAAGTGGACCTTTTTCAATACGATTCTCATATGGGCACACCACTGCTCCCGCTGCTAGTTTGTCCTCAAACTAAGCTCGCACGGGGTGGCCCAGGGTTTGTGGACTTCTTTTCTTCGGATCGAGGTTTCCTCTGATACCACTTGTAAGACCCCATTTTTTTTTCTTTCCAAACACCAGGTCTTAGGCCCAGAACCGCCGCTTTGCGGTGACACCTTCACTCGGAAAGGTCGCCACTACAAAACGCCGATCCTGCCGGCCAAATCGATCACAAAGAAAAGTGCATTAAAGAAGACAAGTCTACAGAATCAACATGAAAAATATAAAAATGTCCACATGATATAACTGAATAAAACGATAACAAGGGTTGCAATAATAAAGAAGAAGGAAGGGCTCATGCCCAGTACATCATATCCTCAATACAAGATCACTCGCGGAAGCTAACTCCTAATCACTCACTGATCCTGAATCCTCTGCTCCTGTACTGCACTGGCCTGCCTCCGTCTACACCGGCCTCTAGTGCTGCTCCGTCGCCGCGGTCTCCTAAAATTATAAGGTCCACCGACCGTTAGTCAAAAAGACTAAGCCAATCCCCCACCCCTCCCCCGATGACTCCTAGGAACCGAGCAGGAAGGATGAAGCGGAGGACAACAAGGGGTATGATCAAAAAGCAGATGACGGGGCATGATCTACAGGAAGAGTTCTACCACTACTCAAGTATATATAATTATAAATAAAATAGTTAATAAGCATAGCAAGAGCAGGTAAGGAATAAGTAAAGTGCAGTAAATAAAGACAAGTATATAATAGAAAAGTAACCATTGATTTATAGGAATGCCCACACAAACCTATAGACCAAGGGGTCGTTTAGCAAGGCCTATCGTATAAGAAGTCCCATAACCGACTTATACGATAGGGGTAGGGGTTGAAATGCAATGTTTATGCTATGACATGCAAGGTATGCTGTTATGTTATGTTCATACAAGTGCAACTCACCCACTTCGACTAAATTTTAATATTCAACGCTCGACTAAATTCTACTATAACAGCGCTCGATTAAAGCTGAACACCTCCCGTTCGACGAATTATTCGTTCGACGAATTTCTTACAGCGCTCGATGAAATAAATGATATAACCGTAAACGTTCATATAAAGATCTGACGGCTCTCTATCATCGTCCCCATTCTTTGGATGGCTCACGACAGCCCATCCTGCGCCTCTTTGTAGGGTGATTTCCCGGCCACCTATGCCTCTTTTCGGCCGGCCAATGCCACCACCACCTCCGTTGAGGTAGTGGCCGGCGATAGGGGTGGTTAGCCGGTCGGAGGTGGTTGGATCTAGTTTTTAGAGGAGTAAAAAGAGTACAAAACGTACTCTTTCGGAATCACAATCCGAGCCCTATTGTGCACGGATCAAGCCCCAAAATATGAAAAGATCTAGCACTAAGGGAGGAGAAGAGGATCTGACCTGTGTGGGGGCTTGGTGGCATGAATTCCGGCGAGTCGCCATTGATGGTGCTGGAGCTTTAGATGCCATGCCGATCTAGGATTTCTCTGCACAATTCTCACTAGAAAATTGGGGGATCTCTTCCTCTCTGAGCACTAAAGGAAATGGGAGGGGTTTCAATCGGCTGGGATGGCTTTATTTCTAAAAGCCATTAATGGCCATTACCACTAATTTCGGTTACTCTAGGTTCTCCTTAATTCAGTCCCAGCTCAATTGGTGATTGTTGGAACATGGTCTTCCGCATCTCCTTGGTTTGAGAATAACAAATCTTATGTGTATTTGATCTTGTGTGTTTAAGTGTGCAGGATAACAAGTTCATATGACTCAAGGATAACATAAGAAGGTTGTGCCCAAGTTTGAAGCAAAAACTCAAAATTGGCCGCTATAGCCGACGGTAGCTCCAGTGGTAGCTGCTAGAGCAGGCGGTAGCGATAGCGCTAGCGGTAGTGCTAGCGCAGGCGCTAGCGCCCGCGCTAGCGCAAAACAGAAGAAGAATCTTGGCAGGTTTCCTTAGAATAAAAGATTCGCACACACAGAATATTGCCTAATCTGAAATAGCGCCGGCGGTAGCGATAGCGCTAGCGCTAGCTCAAAACACAAGAGGAATCTCAGCAGAGTTGCCACGGATTGAAGATTCTACCGCGCAGAATATGTCCTAAAATGGGATAGCGCTGGCGGTAGCACTAGCGCAGGCGCTAGCGCTGAGGCTATAAAAAGGACCCCTTGGCTCCGTCTTCCTTACTCTTCTACAACCCTAAACTCCAGAGCTTCGTGCCACATCATATAGAGGAAGGTTCAGAGAGATACTCCCACCAAAAGCTTAGAGAGAATTTCTGAAGGAGGACTTCTTCACGCTTCATCCGACCGACGGCCGCTTCAACAACGCTTATACTACAGCGGTCCAACGTCTCCAACTTCAGAAGTTCTTAGAGGGAGTTTTTATTATTGATGTTTTTATATTCACATCTTTATTCTTGTAATCGTTAGTGAATTCGCCTCGTTTTGGCGACTAGGTCTGGGTAGGACTTAGGGCAGAAATTCGCCTCGTATTGGCGACTAGGTCTCGGGTGTAGGTCTAGGGGGTGCTCGAGGCCATATCCGGGGAAGGGTTGTCTAGAGCGGCTTGAGGCCGTATCCGGGGAAGGATCGGCTAAAGCCAACCGGTTCGTGGGGATACGAGTCGGTGTAGAAAACAAAAGGAGTCTTTCGATTAGCTTTGATTTCTAGCTTCGATAAGAGATCAAGTTTTGTAATCATGCTTCTCAAATTAATAAAATCATGTCTTTACTTTTACTTCACTTGATTTGTCTTGATCTTCTCTAGTTTAATAATCAAAGCTTTTTCAAAGTTATTCAAAATATATTATAAGATTTTAAAACCCTTATTCACCCCCCCCTCTAAGGGCGCCTACCGATCCAACAAGTGGTATCAGAGCTAGGTTATTCCAAATCGGCTTAACAACCGGGAATAATGACGTCTCATGATCTCGCTTCTACTAGTGGGGTAAATTCTTATGAAGAAGAAAAATCTCTTAAACCACCGTTATTTGAAGGAAGAAATTATAAAGGATGGAAAATAGTAATGGAAAATTTTCTTAAACATTTAGATCAAAAAGTTTGGAATATTACTATCAAAAAACCACCTAGCGTATTAAATAAGAATGAAATGGTTTTAAATGCAAAATCTATGAATAGTCTATTTTGTGCGTTAAATCATAATATTTCCAAACTCATTTATACTTTTCCTACTGCATACGAGATGTGGAATTTTCTTGAAATAACTTATGATTCTCCTTCTGCAGGTATGGAACAATTACAAGAACCGAAGAACATGCAAGCCTACACAGGTATTCAAGAAAGCTCCACACATGACGGGTTCATGAAGTGCACATCAAATGGAAAAGAAGAAGTACTGTCTTCGGAAGAGGAGTGCCAAAATGATTTAAAAGAAACCATATGTTCAAATCATGCCTCTCCCGAAAGCAATCTACGGAAATCAAATCCCATCTTTTGTACTTCTATTTCTACTTTACAATTGCTACAAATTACAAAGCGCAAACTTAAGAAATTAAAAAAAATGCAAATTGCAAATTGCGCTTAGAAAATAAAAGTTTAAAAACAAAAGTTAAAGCAGAATCAAATGCGAATTCATCTAGTCTTACCCATGTCTCTTTAAATGAAACTATTACACCTTGTTTAGAATTTAATAATCTAAAAGAAAAATACAAGGGACTTGATAAGGAACTTCTTATTGTAAAAGAACAAAATGAAAAATTATGTTTAGAAAATTCATCTTTGATAAATGATTGTGCTAAGTGCAAAGACTATAAAATTGAAATTAAAGAGATGGATGAAACATTTGATGAATATAGAAATAACTATCAAGATCATATAGATTCAATTGTTTCAACTCTTAAAAAAAATAGCACAATAGCTTATAATAAAGCTAGACATAATCTAAAGATAAAAAATGATGAATTAAAATTAAAAATCAACTTGCTTATGAAAATTATAAATACAAGTTCACAATATCAAAAAATATCTAAAAGCAAGTTGAATATGAATATGAACATCTTAACTAAGTCTAATAATGGGAGCAAGAATCACAAAGTGTTTGTAAATCAAAATCATCATTATTTACAAAATGATGTTTCTCCCAACCTAAAATTAAATGCAAACAAATTTCCTTCAAATTATAAATTCAAAAACCTTTTTGATCCAAATGTTCAAGTAAATGATTATGGAAATTTAAAAACTAAAAATAATGTTAAACCAAGATTTGAATGGAGACCCAAAGTTAAAGATGAAACACAAACTCCACTCAAAAGGGCTCATTCACTTCCATCTCCTCAAAAGCAAACACGATGTATTTGGGTACCCAAAGGAACCGTCACACCCGATCCTCTTTGGATACCTAAATCTCTTATTCATTAGGTATCATCAATTGCATGAAGTAGAATCCTTTCAAAATGAAATATACAAATTTCTACTTCATGATGTGCTTTAATGTCCTTTTTATTGTTGAACTATCATGTCATGGTCATCCTATATAGTATTGAAAATATGATCCTATCTCTTAAAAGCTTAAAATGTTTATAAAATCAAATTGATCAAAATTCAAAAGTCATATCTAATTTTGATGACCTATCTATCTTTCTAATATTCACTGCTTATAAATATCTTATATTATCCATATGAATTAAACTCTAAATTTGTTATGAGATATTTATCTAAATTATAAAGAATATCACAAAAAAACATATTGAAGATTAATTATCTTAAATACTAAGGCCATACGCACCACCATGATCTAGTGTTGTCCTTTTGATAAAATTCTCTAAAATCGTATATCATAATTCATATAAAAAAAATCATCAAAAAAAACTATCTCTATCACATGTATATGAATTATATGACAACAATTGGCATTATAATTGTTTACCATGGTTGGTGTTATGGTGTATTATGTGTGTATTGTGATTTATTTCTAGTTTAGACCTTTGAATCATTTTGATATCAAATCAAATAGAATTGTCACTCCATTCTAGGTCTCTAAGTTGAAACACAATCAAAAGTTGGTATAACATTAATCCCAAACTTATCATTCTAACATTGCCACCTAAAGAATATTTGTGCTATGTTAGGCTTTATTTGTTTAACAAGATATACAGACTGGGTATTCTCATCTAAGGCTTATCCATGGTATGATTATGCATGAACATTATTGTTAATCTCTAAAATCATGCATATTTGACTTGTTCATTCATGTCCAATCATGCTTACATTTCCTATCATTTTCAAACTACATTGGTAAATATAAGCCTTAAAAATATTAAAATGGAGATATAATGAAATATATCACTTGCAAAGTTTATTTGGAAAAGTCATATACAAAATCGCTAATGTTTCATGCAATTTGGACTATCTAGACATCTCCTAAAATTCTAAAATTTCTGCATGAAACTACTATTGGGACACTTAATCAAGATCAACAATTAAAAATTTCAAAATCATACAAAATCATGTACTATTTCCCGCGCTAGTGCTAACGCCGGCGCTAGCACCTATGTGTTTTTTTGTATTTTAAAATTTTTGAAAAATCCCTAAAAATATATTAATCTATGTGTACTATTCATTTCTGCATTTTTGCTTTTATTATATTTTTGAAAAATCAAATACAAAAATACAAAAGCCAAATTACAAAAAAATTATATGTTTTGCCTTTGTGTTTTTTGTCATTTGTTTAAATTCTATTTCTAAAAGCAAAAATCAAATACAAAAATATAAAACAAAAAAAAATTATCAAAAATTGTTATTTTTGAACTTAACTTCTTACTTGTATCTTGCGAAAGGGTGATTTGGGCTATCATCGCATCACATCACCTAGTACCGAGTGAACCTCTCACAAGGTAGTCCTCGGGAAGTCCAAGATCAATCTTATGAGTTCAAACTTTAAATTATCAAAAATACTGTATGGACATCATTGAGAAAATCAAGCATGATTTAATCTATTATTTAGAACTTCTATAATGTTGCAATTTATCTTTTCAAACTACTTTGAACATTGTTTTCATCATGCTTTGATACATCTATTAATATATGCATCAATTATATTGTACAAGTTGTGTAGAACTATGCGTAGCATGCCTCTAAGTATGAGTAAATGTTTTATGTTTGATTATGATCTTTATTCACTCACTTATTTTGGCATTGTCTACATTTGTGTTTAATCTAAGAATGCTTGTGTATGTTTCGTATTAGTACAATGAATTAAAATTGCACAAGTATCTTACCTACACTCCTTTATTTGCACTTTTAAAAGTTAAGAAAAGTGGTTATGTTTTTCATAAATTATATTGGTTTGCAAAATAAGTGTATTCGGAGAACTTTGTACAAAACAAAAATCATAAAATAATGTGACAATGATAACTCCACCAAGCACTACTTGAACCTCCTGATAAGTCTTAATAAGCGTTGTGAGGTTGAGCACCTTGGAAAGAATAGTAAAGTATCTTGTGCAAACCATAACTTTCTTTCAAAATAAAAAACCACTTATTCTTAAGTACACCGGATCACAATAAAAATCAATATTTAAGAATAAATTTATGTGATCCCCCAAGCACTACTTTGCACCCTGATAAGTCTTAATGAGCATTTTGTGTGTAAAGCACCTTGGTAGTTGTACAAGTGCGTGGAAGTAAATTATTTGAGTTTTATTGTGCTCTTACTTTACCTATTACTTGTATTTTTGATTAAAACATTTGTTTACTCTACTCAAAAATACACTTATGTGCACATCAGTATCTTCCATAACACTTCTTCTCATGAGTATTGGATCCTAATGCAAATTCTATACTACTCTTTATTTATAAAATGCACTAGATAACCTAGCATGCTTTCTACAATGTTTGGTATGTTTTGAAATTGTGAATTAAAGTAACATTGTAGTAATCTCTTTTTGATAACATCATTTCATGCTTGGTTACTTTATTATCAAACATAAAGATTTTAATTGAAAAATGATTTGCAAAAACATCTTCTTTTTGAAATTTAACTCATATATCTTTTTATAGATCATCATTGATTACAATAAGATGTTTCTTGTATTTCTATAAGTCTTCCGCATCATCACCATATATTTCTACCTTGCGCTCTCATGCTTATATCAAAGTCTTAAATACCAAAATTCCTTTCTTTCAACAAATGGTAGACTTGCTTGGTAGATTTTATATTGGTTACTCTACACATGAATATTTTCTTTTTTGCTACAAACTCTGATTTATTTCTATGAAAATATTTTAATACTAAAATTCTGATTTATGAATGGATTTCAAAATAGCTATGTGAGTGTTTTCATAAATTCAAATAAAAATATAAATCCATAGGCTATGTCATTAGATTTAAAATGCTTATATGTTTCCAATAATTATTATCCATGACTTCATTTCTCACCATAGCGGGGGCGTAGGGTTGTAGACATTAGATAACCTTTATCTCTAGTCATGTCTTGTCCTTAACCGGGGAGGCTTCCAGTGGGGCCTTGCGAGACAATGGGGGGAAAGAGTGCTAGGTTGAGTTGTGTCTAGTGTTTGCATATGGGACTAACACCCCAACCTAGGGCATGTATGCAGCTCCTCATGCCCATCCGACACTTAGTACAGGGCTAGGGTGTAGACATATTGTATGGGTAGTTTAGTTACTTGGAAATCATTACATTTTGTTTATGCTACAAACTCTGGTTTATGAAAATGTTGTAATACTCAAACTCTGATCTATTTAAATGAAAAGTATTCTAAAACTCCTTATCATTTCCTTCTCTACAAGCTCGATCATGCTTTTATCTTCTTATCAACTTTTTAGTGGTGTCTCCTTACCCGCTTTTGCTAACAACAAAAGGGGGAGAACTAACATGATAAATATAATCCGCTATCAAAATAGAAACTACCATGATTAATTAAAGATGATAGCTTACATATTAGGGGAGCATTCACTTAGGGGAGCATGTATTTAGGGGGAGCAATTCTAAATGCTAAAATCGATAATTATCTTAAGTCATCACTCTCACACACACACAAGTAAGTTTCATCATGCTTATATATTAATGCTTTGATTTATCATTAATGGATTTGTTATTATCAAAAGGGGGAGTTTGTTGGAACATGGTCTTCCGCATCTCCTTGGTTTGAGAATAACAAAAATTATGTGTATTTGATCTTGTGTGTTTAAGTGTGCAGGATAACAAGTTCATATGACTCAAGGATAACATAAGAAGGTTGCGCCCAAGTTTGAAGAGAAAACTCAAAACTAGCCGCTATAGCCAGCGGTAGCTCCAGCGGTAGCTGCTAGAGCAGGCGCTAGCGATAGCGCTAGCGGTAGCGCAAGCGCAGGCGCTAGCGCAAAACAGAAGCAGAATCTTGGCAGGTTTCCTTGGAATAAAAGATTCGCACACACAGAATATTGCCTAATCTGAGATAGCGCCGGCGGTAGCGATAGCGCTAGCGCTAGCTCAAAACACAAGAGGAATCTCAGCAGAGTTGCCACGGATTGAAGATTCTGCCGCGCAGAATATGTCCTAAAATAGGATAGCGCCAGCGGTAGCACTAGCGCAGGCTCTAGCACTGAGGCTATAAAAAGGACCCCTTGGCTCCGTCTTCCTTACTCTTCTACAACCCTAAACTCCAGAGCTTCGTGCCACAGCATATAGAGGAAGGTTTAGAGAGATACTCCCACCAAAAGCTTAGAGAGAATTTCTGAAGGAGGACTTCTTCACGCTTCATCCGACCGGCGACCGCTTCAACAACGCTTATACTACAACGGTCCAACATCTCAAACTTCAGAAGTTCTTAGAGGGAGTTTTTATTATTGATGTTTTTATATTCACATGTTTATTCTTGTAATCGTTAGTGAATTCGCCTCGTGTTGGCGACTAGGTCTGGGTAGGACTTAGGGCAGAAATTCGCCTCGTGTTGGCGACTAGGTCTCGGGTGTAGGTCTAGGGGGTGCTCGAGGCCATATCGGGGAAGGGTTGGCTAGAGCGGCTTGAGGCCGTATCCGGGGAAGGATCGGCGAAAGCCAACCGGTTCGTGGGGATACGAGTCGGTATAGAAAACAAAAGGAGTCTTTCTATTAGCTCTAATTTCTAGCTTCGATAAGAGATCAAGTTTTGTAATCATGCTTCTCAAATTAATAAAATCATGTCTTTACTTTTACTTCACTTGATTTGTCTTGATCTCTCTAGTTTAATAATCAAAGCTTTTTCAAAGTTATTCAAAATATATTATAAGTTTTTAAAACCCTTATTCACTCCCCACCCCCTCTAAGGGCGCCTACCGATCCAACAGTGATGAGAAGTGAAAGTACTCCATAGTTAAGCATGCTTGGGCTGGAGCAATTCTGGGATGGGTGACCTCCTGGGAAGTCCAAGCGCTGCCGCTTAACTGGCTCAATTCTCATCAAAGGGGGACTCCGGTCTCCAACAACCCATTGTGCCCTGTGGTGGGATAGAGAGGGGTTGGGGTGCATGGTCTGCAGACCATCTGGTTAGGCTGAACCCTTCCGATGCCAGCTGGGTCCCGTGTTGGCGGGCCTAGGCTGGGAGGGTGCTGGCGGTCCAGCTGGGTCCTGTTTTGGCGGGCCTGGATCGTTACACAATCACACACATGCACACACAAACAGACACAAGCACACACTGATATAGACACAAAGACACACACACATGCATAAACACTCATAGCTAGAGATCGCACAGACACAGACACACACTCACGCAGACACAGACACAAATATGGATAGACACATGCACACAAACACAAATACAAACAGACATAGACACAAACAAAAACACAGACACACACATAACTAGAGATCACACAGACACAAACACAAACACACACTCACACAGAGACAGATAAAGACACAGACAGACATAAACACAGACACACAAATACAGACACACAGACACAGACATAGACAAAGACAGACATAGACAAACACATACACAGACACAGACAAACACACTAACATACACTTACACACACACACATACACATGAACACCCCCCCCCCCCCCCCCCCCCGCACACACACACGAACACACACACACACATACACACACACACAAACACACACACAATTGATAGTGCGTGTGGCTCCCCATACGGCGAACATTTGGCACACAAAAACATTTGACAGACGGCAACATTTAGATGACAACAATATTTTGCTGGTGACAACGTTCGGCGGACGACATTATTTGGCAGGTGGACTCATTCGGCAGGTGACATCAATCAATCGACGAGCGGTATTATTCGACAGACAAAATCAATCAATCGGCGGGCTTCACCCGCATCCAAGTGAGCTTTGCATTCTTCGGTGGGTTTCGCTTACATCCAAGTTAGAGACATCATTTGGTGTGCTTTGTCCGTATCCAAGCGGGCTTTAACGACATCCAAGCAAGCTTCGCGCGTTAATGTATACTTTAACTAATTCTTTATAAATGAATATTTATTATTAATTAAAAATAATGGTTAGATGAAAGCTCTGTTTACACGATGATAACATGTCTATATTTAAAAATATATGAGTACGTTCATGCGCTCCAGGAAAAAATTCGACTTTCATTTTTGCAAGCAAAAAGTTTTGACGTCGCGATTAAGGTCACAACTGATCAACTCCAGCGACGAGCCAACGAAGAGTGCAATGACGTTCCAGGTGCATCACTCCAGCTTTAGTGACAAAAAAAATTGGTATTTCATTTTAATTATATTTATTATTTATACTTAAAAATATAGTATTGCCTATTTTCTTCTCCAACATTTCTCCCCTATCTAATATTTCATTTTCCCTCCATTTTTTCCTTTTTCCCTCCAATTATCCTTGCTATCTTCCGATTAGGGTACCAATTCATCCCACATTCACATTCCGCTCAACGCTCACGCCACCGCCATCATCACCATAGCAAATCCCCCATCAATGCGCTCGCCACCGCCGGTAATAGTCATTATTTCTCTCCGGTGGCGGAAAACTGCTTCCTCTCCTCCGACAGCGGAAAGCAGCCTCGTCTCCTTTTCGGGCTCTCATCAAAAGGCAGAAATATCCTCGCCGATCCTTTGCAACTCTCACAAATGTCTCTCCTCACTGATCCTCTGCAGATATGACCTCTCTCCAGGTTGGTTCCCTAGTTCCCTTCAGGTATCTGATTCCAGGTTAGAACCACCCCTCTTTTTCTTTCCCTTTCCCTTTACATAGCCAAGTTTCTCATTTCCAGGTTAGATCTCTTCGGGTTTCTTATTCTAGGTTTTCTCTTGGTTTCTTCTGTTCCAGTTCTGCCATTAGAGTTCTTCAAGAGCTTTTTGTTCCTGTTCTGCAACCGAGAGGACCGAGACTCTGAGTTCAAACCAATCCTGGTAAGCCCCTGCTATAAATTTTTCTGCATTCATGATTCATCCCCTTCTATTATTCTGCGATTCTTTCTCCCAAATGTTTATGTCTATGATTTTCTGCAACTTTTACTTGTGTTCAGCCGATAATTTTAGTTTATGTTGATAAGATCTGCAAATAAATGATCTAAAACAAACAAATCTGTTCATTATTTCAGAAACTCAAAGTTTTAATTATTTTATTTACAGACAGGCAGTTTTTTGTATTGTTTGCATGAGTCAATGCTCACACATCTGTATAAGCTCTATCTTTATTCCATAACTTTGTTATTAGAACATAACTTTTTTCTTAGAATTACACTGCCTGCAGTTCTTAGAACTGCCACCCCTTGTGGCAGTTTTTACTCAAGATGATAACTTTTGATGTTTTTTTACTTGGGGACCTGATGAAGCTGTTACGTAAAAGGTAATTGATTTCATTGTCATCATTTTTATCTTATGGTTGAGCATTCCGAGATCAAAATCATGTGGAAATCACCACAAAAAGTTATTCTTCTGCTTTATATTCAAGATCAAAATCATGTAGATGCTAGGAAAGTCTATTGTATTTAACAAAAATGTCACTAGTATGGTTGTATTGGTAAGTAGACTGAAAGTAAAGTTTAGAATAAAAAATGCACTTTATTAGGTACAAATAACCATTGCAAGTTGTATTAAATCTCAATGCCCCTGCATTTTATTCAACTTTGTAACTACTTCCAGGGATCTTCTGCATTTCCTTGATCCTGACAAGTTCAACAGCAAGGAAGATTTTATTGAAAACTACAAAAATCTAAACTCATTTAATGAATTTGAGCTACCATTTTTTTTCCAGTGAATTATATATCATTTAAGCAATTATGTAAACTAGAGATTGTCAATTTAAGACATAAATTTTCAATTATGTAAACTAGTGCTTGACAATTTTTAAGTCCGCCCACACTGGAAAAAATTCCTGCGTCTGCCACTATCTTCCGCCCACTCTCCGCTCCACATTGCCCTGTTCCACATTGCCCTAAAACTCCCATGTAGTAATTCGTGACTCCCTCCATTCCCTTCTTCATGCACATCTATTTTCCTGTTACTTATGCTACTGTAAACCCTGCACCTATGCTACCATATTTTTGTGTTGGATGCTCTTATATTGTTCTGTTATGGCAGGGTGCTATAGTTGTGTTTACATTTGTTCTATTTTGATATCAGCAAAAAAGGTGAAAGGCATGGGGACTGAGTTATATCCTGCCCATAATTAACTTGATGTAATTGAAAGCATGTAGGCTAAGCTACTTTTTTTTTTGTAAAATAGAGTTCTCTTAATGTAAATTAATCTCAATATTATACATAAAAAGTACATTAGAATATTGACTTAGTCTCACATCGGACAAGTGAATGGCTTAAAAATACCTGGCCATTACAATTTCTAGGGTACAACATCATGGTGGGGCTATCATCAACTTTAAATTTTACTTGACTTCCACTGTCATCAGCTTTTAAGCTGTCATCAGCTTTAAAAGTTTATTTTATGCAATTGTGCCTATAGATTATGATATTGGGGAAAAAATAATTTCCATATATCTATTTGTTAGCTCCTCTTTGAACCTTATAGTTATTATTTTGGATCTTTGATGTTTTTGTTCAAAATGAGAATCTGTTTATTATTTGACCAGGTCTCTTGTTTTTTGTTCATTCATCTATGTTTTTAGTTATTTTTGACTAAATTGTTGTTGGAGCTTGTTATTGATATTGTTTTATTGTTTGTAAATGCAATTGTCTAGTTTAGCAGACTTTTAGTATATCCTGTACATTTTTCAATTTTTAATACATTCATAAATATCTCTTGATAACTATGATTCTAGCATTTCTTAGAGTTCCGGTAGCTCTTAAAATTCTAGTAACTCTTAGAATATTCCAGCAATTCTGTTAAAATAAGATTTCAAATTCCTTATTAGGTGTAGAATGCAAGGCAGATGTTGAAACTTGGAATAAACAAATATTTTCCATGTTTTTCAAAAATAAAATAAAATATTGTTAACAACAATCCTTCATCTCATTAGTTAAAAAATGAATGAGATATACACAATAAAAGAATGTGCATGGACTAACTGGTAGTGATTTATCATTGATTTAAGTCAGGATTGAACATCAAATCTCCAGTGGAAAGAAGAAAATTGTCAATCTCTTTAGTCAATAATGTTATAATTCATCTCATGTGAAAAAACATAGCCATTTCCTCGTTCTAGGATGCTTTTGACTTTTCAATAAGTTAAAATTTACACTTAATTTTGTCTGGTCATCACATTATTGCTTAAAAGATATTTATGATCCGGTGCTTTAATTGTTCACACTATATGCTTACTATGTGCTCAGATTTTTGGAAGGCACGTTTTATGCACTGATAATGCCCATTTATATATAAAATAATATTGGTGGTGTTTTTTGCAATAAACATGACCAAAACTGGCAACATTTAAAAAAACGTGGCAAGCGTGCCACATTTTGTATAACAAAACGTGTCCAATGCTTGCCACATTTTTTGATTATAAACACCGCCAATGTCAATGATCCTATTGCGGCGGTGGCAATAAAACATCGCGGATACTTTTGGCGATGATTCAAACTGCGACGCCTTCACGACGTTTATACAAACGTCGCCAAAGCATTAGCGGCATTTGAAAAATGTCACCGAAACCGCCTAAAAACGTCGCCAATGTCCATATTTGTTGTAGTGTCCATTTATCGATGTGTAACCATGTTTTTTTTCTTTATGCCTCTATTTTCTGTCTTCTTCTCCCCATTTAATCCGTGTTCTTAGATTTTTCTCCCGATGAATTCACAGGCACAAGTGGATCGAAAGATTCAAAGCACATCTCTGGGATAAAAATTGCTGGAATGAATCTCAAAATAAGAAAGGAAGAGAAGGTAAAATTAATCATCTCAATAAGTTTTATACTTTCTTTTTTGTGTCTTTTTTCTATGGATGCAGTTTATCTTGGTGAGCTCAATCAACGAAAATTAAAATTGTAGAGAAGGATCCGATAGTCAAAACCCATGCATGTTAATAATGTCAGTGCCTGATCCTAAATTTTGTCATCATGTTCTTTGGTAATATCTCTTATAATCATCTGGTGGATTTGTAGAGAAGGATAAGGATAGTCACAAGCAATGGTTCTTATAGATGTAGTCTATAAGAGATTCTGTAAATTTTTGCAGATAATCATATGTTTGGATGCTCTTATATTTATCTTTTTGTTATTTACATCTCAATCTTCCTTAAGCTTTTCATTGTTATCAGTGGACTAAAACTTTTAGTATCATTGGAAAGTGTTCTGATCTTTTATTAGTTTTGGAAATTTACCCATTTTGTGCATCACTTGTACTCTACTTGCTCTGAATTACATCATTTGTATAACAATCCACTATAAAACTACATCTTTTCTTTCGTTCTGGTGATTTAGGAATTGTATATTTTCGTCTTCTATTGTGTAAAAAATTCATATATCTTGGCATAAATATGATATGTTATTAATATGATTTCATTTATGACATTCTTGTAATCACTTAGAGGAAGTAACATAAAGCTAACATATTCTTACGTTATTATTTTTTGTTGACATTTTCAGATTATATTTAGTGCATCGAGGATGAATCAAATGCAAAAGTAATGAGGCCAGAGATTGATATGCTCCTGATGAAAATGACATCAAGTTGGTTTGCTTATAATGTTGGAATTCCTAAATATCATGTTGTAAAATTTTAAGCATTTTAATTGTTGAGAGATGTTCTAATTTTGTAATATCTCTAGTTTCAATATTTTTCATGAACAATGTGTATTAGAGTTTAAAGTTTCATTGGATTGTATTAAGGGGTTTGGGCCATCTCCCACCCTTGGTTTTGTGTATTAATAAAAATAAAAGAATATGTTTATATTAATGGTCTTTTTTAGCAATTGGTTATTATTAATGATTGTTACAAGAAAGTTATTTGTAATGACAAATTAATATTAATAAATTTGATATATAAATTAATTTATTTTTAGTGAGTAAGAAATTGAACATTTGTAACGAAATATTCTTTACTATAACTCATCTTATTGTGAGGAAGTAATGTTTGTCACGAATAAATTATTTCTAACGACAAACAAAAATTCATTACGAGAACTAGTAGCATCGAGCTTTAGGTAACGGTCGCCACATAAAGTAAATGTCGTTACAAAAACTGTGTAACGGTATTGGTTACCATTTGTAACGTTTTTAGTCCTTACTAAAAGTGTAATTTGTTGTAGTGCTATCTCTTCATATAATTCCTTCCTCATGCTTTTAACAGCCTTGTCCACATAACATTGAAATTGTTTTGATTGATTATCCAATAAGGCTTTCATTTGAGCCAGTAATGAACCATGAAATTCTTTATTTGTTGCAGGAATGACATTGCTAGGTTCTCCAACCATTTTGGAATGAAAGGATTTGTTTCAGATTCATAATCCTCATGCATGGAGTCGGGATTGTCAGCCTTTGCAGATATCTTTTCAGCTTTAGGCTCTGTCACAACTGTCTTTCCTTTGAACACCACAATCTCTTTACAATGACATCTATTTCTTCTGTCTCTTTTGGTTGTTCATTCATCTTTGTAACAACTTTAGGAATGCTCTCAGCAAATTCCTCTATAATTTCAATAACAATTCCATTCTGGGCAGAGCTCTCATGTTGAGACCCCCCCCTTAATCATTTCAGTAGCTCCATCATCAATCAATTCAATACCTTGGGCAGAGTTCTGAATGAAAGACTCCCCCTCAATTATTTTAGTTCTTTTAATTTCAAGAACTTCAGTATGTTGGCCAGAGTTATCATTGAATGACTCCCCCTCAATTACTATAGTATTTTGAACTGAGAGCTCAATTACAATCTCTCTCTCAACTTCAGCTACCTTCTCAATTTCATTATTTTCTCTATTAAATCATTCACCATGGGCATCTCCATGGGTGCTGATGTTTGCACATCTTCTTGAGGAACATGATGTTCAGATTTCCCCCCTTAATATAACTAGGAGGGTTGTTAGAGCTTGCTACTATTTTCTTTTTCTTCTTTTCCTTCTTCTTAGAAGTTTCTCCTTGACTCTTAATAGGATTAGAGAAAGGGTTTTCCCACCTTTAAATTGACTTGTAGTCAATCTTCTTCAGATAATGCAGTGGAGTGCCTTGAGATTCATCAAGCCTATCACCTAGAGTCTTTGTCAGATACAGAGAAATTATCCTTCCATAATTTGGGGCATTTAAACGTGCTTTGCATTTCTTAAACATGAACTGTCTCTAATCAGTCTTCTTGGTTAATATGATAGTTGTCATTACCTTTAACATTTCTTTGGAAATTCTATCATGTCAACCTGTCTTACACAGTATAGCCTTTCCTACAATAACAGATATAAATTTCCCTGGAGAATTCATATTCATCCTGTATAGTGATCCATATGCCTTATCTGAATAGCCACACCATTGTAGGGCTAATTCATGATCTTCCTGGCTAATTTTCTCTTCTTTTTCATTTTCATTTAGGACTTGTAAGTGAAGGATTCTACCAATACTTCTTGCAGATATTTTCAAATCTTTTCCTCCAACAGAAGTTTTGATGTATCTTCCTATTGAACTTACCTCTTTATTTTGGATAAATTCCTGTACTTCTTTTAACTAGAGAAATGTTGGTTCTGATAGAGCATAGTCTAACCCTGACGCACTTAGGAGATAGATGACATTCTTGATTTCTTCCGACGCGTTCTTCAATCCATCTCGCACGATTTCATTTTCGATGTTCATCCTGATGGAAGAGTTGATCGTGGGAGGCATTAGGCATCAAGTTGCAGAGAGTAGAAGAAATTTTTATCGACTGGCCGATTAAGAAAGCTCAAAGGTCACGCAAAAGACTCAATGATTTATGACATATTTAAACCCTAATGTTTATAGAGATTCTAATTTTAATATAAAATAAGAATATATATAGGTTCACACATGTTTCGGCGGCAATTTCGAGGAAATTTATCCAATAAAATATTAATTTTGATGTAACAGTAGATAAATATTGCTTTCTGATGTCATTATTCTGTGTCATCCAGATCATCTCGACGACATTTTCTACTTCATCTAGATTGTTTCTATGACATTTTTCTGTACTTAGCAGAAATTCTGCACACTTCCAAAAAATTATTAGATAACCTTTGTATTGAACAGATCTCTGGTCTTTATACCAATAAATCATTTAAATGAGAAGATATAATAAAATATAATTAATATAATTCTATGAGAAGTATATCAATTCATATTAAGCTTACCAACCTCAATATTAAATTGATTGAATTTTGCTTCATGAAGGTGCTTAGTGAAGATGTCAGCCACTTGTTTATCTGTTGGTACATATTCCAAGCAAATTTATTCTTTCTCCACATGCTCCATAAGAAAGTGATACCTGATCTCTATGTCTTGGTTCTGTTGTGTACCATTGGATTCTTGGCAATTGAGATGAAACTTGAGGAATCACAATACAATAAAGTCTTCCTTATTTTTAGGTTGTAGTCCTCTAGTTGATGTTGAATCCAAAGCAATTGAGCACAGCAACTCCCAAGAGAGATATACTTTAACTCTACAGTTGATATAGCAATAATGGTTTGCTTTTTACTACTCCATGAAATTAGTCTTCTTCCAAGGAATTGACATGTCCCTGAATTACTTTTCCTATCTTCCTTGCATCCTGCAAAGTCTGCATCTAAAAATCCTGTTAGATCAAAATCATTACTCCTAGGGTACCATAAGCCAAGATAAAGTGTACCCTTGAGGTATCTCATAATCCTCTTGGCTGAGGTGCAGTGGGAGTCCTTAGGATTCACATGATATCTAGCACAAACACATATAGAAAACATAATGTCTGGTCTACTAGCAGTTAGGTAGACTAGAGATCCAATGATGCATCTGTACATGGTCTCATCAAAAGTTTCCCTTTCTCATACTTGTCTAGGGACACATTGGACCCCATTTGAGTCCTCATTGAGGTTGTACTCTCTATTCCAAACTTCTTTATGAGCTCTTTTGTGAACATGATCTAAGAAACAAATATATCATCCTCAAATTGCTTCACTTGGAGACCTAAGATGTATTCTAGCTCTCACATGCTGCACATTTCAAATTTCCCTTGCATAAGGTTGGCAAACCTTTCACAAAGGTGATCATCTGTAGATCCAAAGATTATGTCATCAACATATATCTGGACCACCATGGTCTTGCCTTTAATTTCCCTTTGGAATAATGTCTTATCTATCTTTCCCCTTGAAAACTTGTTTTAAATGAGAAAGGAAGATATAGTCTCATACCAAGCTCTAGGTGCTTGTTTAAGACCATATAGAGCTTTCTAAAGATAGAAAACATGATTGGGATAAGTTGAGTTTACAAAACCTGGCGGTTGTTCTACATATACTTCCTCTTTTAAGTCTCCATTGAGGAAGGCAGATTTCACATCCATTTGATATACCTTAAAGACTTTATGGGCTGCATATGCCAGAAACAACCTGATGTTCTCCAATCTTGCTACTATAGCTAAGATCTGATCAAAGTCTATGCCTTCTTCTTGTCTATAACCATTTGCTACCAGCCTTGCTTTATTCTTTATAATCACTCCTTGTTCATCCATTTTATTTATGAACACCCACTTTGTTTCTATTGTGTTGAGTCCTTGGGGTCTGGGAACCACATCCCAGACTTGGCATCTTTGGAATTTGTTCAATTCCTCTTGCATAGCCAGATTCAAGAATGGATCTGAAGTGGCTTCTTCAAACTTATTTGGCTCCACTTGTGAAAGGAAGCTCCAGTAGAGAGCCTCATTCATGGTGCCACTTCTTGTTTAAATTCCTTGATTGATGTCCCCAATGATTTGATCTTGTGGGTGATCTCTTTGAAACTTGGTGGTAATAGCCAATCTTCTATTCTTTCAGGTACTACTTCTTTAGTAGGCTGAATGACTTCTACTTCAGGATTTATTTCTTGTTCTTCAGCTTCTTCTATAATACTGATAGGATCAGAAGAAATCACTTCTTAAACCTCTTAACTGTCAGCAATCTTCAAATTCTTAAGCTTTGAGCTTGTACCTGCATATGGACACCTTGGAGAATTCTCATGTAACATGTTAGATTCATCAAAGATAACATGTATTGATTCTTCAACCAACATAGATTTTGGATTATAAATCCTATAAGCTTTGCTATGAAGACTATATCCTACAAAGATGTCTTCATATGATTTCTTAGCAAACTTGGTTATGTTGGAACATGGTCTTCCGCATCTCCCAGGTTTGAGAATAACAAATCATATGTGTATTTGATCTTGTGTGTTTAAGTGTGCAGGAAACAATGATATATGACTTACGGATAACATAAAAAGGTTGCCCCCAAGTTTGAAGCCAAAACTCCAAAATGCCCACTAGCGTCGGCGGTAGCCACTAGCGCAGGCGCTAGCCCTGATTAGAGCAATTTTGGGAGGCAGTTATAGAAGGCGCTAGCGCAGGCTGTAGTGGCTAGCGCAGGCGTTAGCACCACGCACAAGAGGAATTTTGGCAGGGTTTTCTTGGAATGAAAGATACGCATGCGGAGAATATTTCCTAATTCAAGATAGCGCTGGAGGTAGCGCTACCGCAGGCGCTAGCTCGCTCTCCTGTAATAGTAGCCCTATTCTCTAGTTTTCAAGACACATGTTTGAGAGAGGTTGAGTGCCTAAATTCCAGAGCCCTATTCTGCCGAGAATTGATCTCCCACCAAAAGTTCTATAAGTTTCTAAAGGAGGTTTTCTTCACTTCGCATCTGACCGATGATCGCTTCAACCACGCTTATTCTACAACGGTCTTTGGTCTCCAACTTAAGAAGTTCTTTAGAGGGAGTCTTTCATGTTGTTGTTATTTATTTCACAACTTTATTCTTGTAATCATATAGTGAATTCGCCTTATGTTGGCGACTAGGTCTGGGTAGGACTTAGGGAGGAATTCTCCTCGTGTTGGACACTTGATCTAGGTTTGGTCTACGGGGTGCTCGAGGCCATATCCAGGGGAGGATTGGCTAGAGCGGCTTGACGCCGTATCTGGGGGAGGATAGGCTAAAGCCACCTGTTCGTGGGGATTTGAGTCGGGATAGAAAAGAAAAAGACCTCTTACTTTTTGCCTTTGATTTCTAGCGTCATAAGAAACAAAGTTCTGTAATATTATATTTCATGTTAATAAAATCATGTCTCTATTTATGTCACTTGATTTGTTTGATTTTTCACTATTTTGAT
Source organism: Dactylorhiza incarnata (assembly GCA_033032865.1). Classification (NCBI taxonomy): domain Eukaryota; kingdom Viridiplantae; phylum Streptophyta; class Magnoliopsida; order Asparagales; family Orchidaceae; genus Dactylorhiza; species Dactylorhiza incarnata. The sequence continues at coordinate 6,529,480 of JAWHQI010000009.1, read as the reverse complement.
CGCTTAGCTTTTGATGTATTTCAAAATATAATAAAAGTTTTTATAACCCTTATTCACCCCCACCCCCTCTAAGGGCGCCTATAGATCCAACAAGTGGTATCAGAGCAGGTTTATTCCAAACGGTCTAACAACCAGGAATAAATGGCGTCTTATGATCCCGCTTTTCCGGAGGGTTAGGGTGTTAGTAGACCGCCTCTTTTTACTAGGTCAGATTTCAACTACTAGAAATCTAGGATGATGCACTTTCTTATGACCATGGATATAGAAGTATGGAACATGGTAGAAGTTCGGTACTCTCCTCCTACGATAGTAGTAGGAGAGGTTATAGTAGAAAAACCTAAGGATAGATGGGATGTTAACGATAAACTCAAGTGCAAAAATAATGCTAAGGAGATGAATGCTTTATATTGTGCTATAAATAGAACTGAATTTAATAGAATTTCCGCATGTGTAACTGCTTATAATATTTAGAACCAATTGGAAGTTACTCATGAAGGTACATCACAGGTGAAATATGAAACGCTATTCCAACTGGAGTCAGAATATGAAAAGTTCAGGATGGATGTTGAAGAAGACATCAACTCGATGCACACACGCTTCACCAAGATCGTCAACGCTTCAAAAGCCCTTGGAATGATCTACTCCGACGTCGACTTGGTCAGAAAGATTCTTCGCTCTCTACCTCTGAGGTTCAATTCAAAGGTGACGGCCATCTCGGAGTCACACAACCTAAGAGCGTTTAAGATCGAGAACCTTCATTGGGAATCACAAAACCCATGAGGTAGAACTCCAGATTCAACACGATGAATACAATAAGGAACCAAAGAAAAAGGCGCTGGCACTATAGTCAAAGAAGTAGAGCATCATAGATGATGATGAAGATGAAGAAGGACTCCTGGTTAAGAACTTCAGGAAATTCATTAGAAATCCGGAAAGAAGGAACATCTTCCGGAAATACTTCCAGAAGGATGCTCGACGAAAAGGGTCTTCCTCTTCTTCAAAGAAAGAAAAGGAAAGTGACGACGAAAAAGAAAGACCACCACCGGAGTGCTATCACTGCAGGAAGACCGGGCACATTCGGATCCAGTGCCCGAAGTGTCTAAAGGAGAAAAACGAAAAACGATACAAAGGGAAGGAGAAAAAGAAGGTGCTGAAAGTCGCAACATGGGATGATTCTTCCTCCGAAGAATCAAGCGGATCTGAGTCAAGCAGTGACAAGGAAGCAAACTTATGCTTGATGGAAAAAGGCAATGATGATGACTCCAGTGTTCTTAGTCACACTGAGGTAACTCCTCCCATCTTCGAAGAACTTTATGATGAATTTGTTCAAACCTATAAAGCCTATGATAACAGTATAGAAGATAATGTTATTTTAAATCATGAAAATGAATCTCTCATCAAAGAAAATCATAAACTTACTAAAAAATTAATTTCTTTGGAAAAGAGAAAGGTTTCATGCCAAGAGTGTGAACACTCCTGATGTAAGTCAAAAGATATGTTAAAAAATTTAGAGGTCCGGAGTGAAGTAAAATGCGGAACAGTTCAACACAATCCACAAGCGTGATAATCAATGACAAAGGGAAGACATAATAGTGCTCTTGTATTAACTATCTCTTTACAGTGCGAGACATATATGGAGAGACATGATTCATAAGAATCATCGAGGAGAGAAGCATAAGACACAAAAAACAAGCCGCCAGCAAACTGCTAGAGCAGAGACCGCCAGACCGCTCAAACAGGCAAGCCGCACGGCTATCCCTGAGACCGCGCGAACAGAGCACAAGCCACTGCTGTCAGACCGCAACCATAGACCGCACAACTCGCTACTTTATTCAACTGCTGAAAGCAATTGTCCGCACTTCTTGATCGCCCAGACCTCACGGTGTCAAGATCACAGAAGAACCCACGAACACTTGATGAAGAACTGCCTCCTGCTGCAAGAATCCAACTCAAGACCGCCCGACCACTTAAGGTTGCCTGATCAAATGAGTCCGCTGCACAGTCCAAGAAATCCTAAACACAGTCTGCACAGACAGACCGCTGCCGAACTGGTTTATTCAAAGCTGGAAAAAAAGGAGAATGCTGACGGCGACTGCTAGCCGCTAACCTGCGAACAGAACATCTCGATCAGACAACTCAAACCGCGCAACCTCAAAGTGAGACCGGCACAATCAAGCCAACTTGAGTTCTTACAGTTCTTGTGTATGAATGGCTACCCCGGCGTCCCTATTTGAATCACGCGGTCTCAACAAGACCTTATTACCGCCCCAAGGGATACAGTCACCTTCCTTATTGAATCACGCGGTCTCCAGAACCAGACCGCGCGGTCTCATCAAGACCTTATTACACTTAAGCAAAACTGCCCAGGACAGCTTGCCAAGAACAAACCAGCAAACCGCCTGGTCTCTTATAAGAACAGACATATGAGCATCTGACGGATCAGGAGCATACCGCCAGAAATGAGCTAATACAACCCGCCCGGACTCTTATAAGATTGGAACGACATGAACATTCTGACACACCAAGCTGACCACCAGAATAAACTCATGCAAGACGCGGTACGAGACCACAGAAGCGACCTCTAGTACAAACCGCCCGGTCTAAACTAGAATAAGGATATTTGGGCAAAACAGGCAGACCAAACACAGGCCGCCAACACCAGAGATGCGCAACCACACCAGCCAGGTCACCACATAGAGCTCGCGGTTTCTAGAGGAAGACCGCAACACAAGTCGGGCGGTCTCTGCGGTCCCCAAAAATAGACCGCCCAGCCTGACACTTCCACTTCAAAAATTTAACACTCCCCCTTGAAGTGGGAAGTGGAAGTCAGCCCAAGTAACCTCCTCAACCGTGTGAACGGTTCCTTCAAAAATGGCTTTGTAAATATGTCTGCGACATTTTCCTTGCTATACACATGCTCAACCATAAGAGATCCCTCCAACACCTTCTCCCGAATGAAATGATGTTGAATCTATATGTGCTTGGTTCGTGCATGACAAACTGGATTGTTCACCAGTTTGAGGACACTCTGATTGTCACCCCGAAGTAGAGTAGGACCATGCACCTCCCTATGAATGTCAACCATAAGCCTCCTAATTCAGATGGCTTCATGAGTTGCCAAAGCCAAAGCTTTGTACTCCGCTTCCGTTGTAGAGACAGACACAGAATCCTGCTTCTTTTTGCACCTTGATATAGCTGTAGAGCCCGTCATAAAGACGTATCCAGAAGTCAATCTCCTATCATCTGAATCTCCTCTATAATCAGCATCCATGTATCCATGCAAGCAAAAGTCTGAGTCTTTCCCGTAGAAGAGACCCAAATCTGAGGTGGTCTTTACATACTTCAAAATTCTCCTCGCCGCCATCAGATGAGGTTTCCGTGGCTCTGCCATATGCCGACTCACCCGGCCAACCACATAAGCAATATCCGGCCTCGTGATCGTCAAATATATCAGACTTTCGACCAAAGCCCAGAACACCAAAGGATCAGAAAGAACCTTTCCCTCATCACGTCGAAGATGAATACCAACCTCCAGTGGAGTAGAGCTGCTCTTCCCCCCTTCTATGCCGAATTGCTTCACAATTCGTTCTGCATACCCCTTTTGGGAAACAAGCATTCCACCCTCTTTCCTCTCCACTTCGAGTCCAAGGAAATGGTGGAGCTCACCCAAGTCCTTCATCTCAAATCTGATAGCTAACTCAGTACGAAGACTAGCTACCTCCACATCAGAATTCCCCGTGATGATCATATCATCAATGTATAGCAGCACCAGGACCTGAAGCTCCCCCGTCTTCTTTACGAATAAGCTTGAATCAGAATCAGAATCAGAAGCAAAATATCCGCAGAACTGGAGGTATTCTGCAATCTTCACATACCACGCCCGAGGCGCCTGCTTCAAGTTGTAAAGAGCCTTCTTGAGCTTACACACATGTCTTGGGTAAACTTCAGAAACATACCTGGGTGGATGATCCATGAAGATATCTTTATCGATCTCGCCGTAAAGGAAGGCATTCTTCACATTGAGTTGCCATATCTTCCACCCTTGGCAAGCTTCATATGCGATCTCCACCCGTACTTAAGTCATCTTGGCTACTGGGCTGAAAGTCTATTCATAATCCTCCACATACATCTGAGAGAACCCTCGAGCTACAAGGTGAGCCTTGTACCGCTCGATACTGCCATCAGCCTTCTTCTTCAGCTTGAAAACCCACTTGCAAGTCACTAGAGTAACACCCTCAACCTTAGGCACCAAGTTCCAAGTCTCATTCTTCTTGAGGGAAACCATCTCTTCATCCATGGCCATTTCCCACTCCTTGACTCCAACGACATTTTCATTACAAGATGGCTCTCTCTCATCCAGGGGACCTGTGAAGAAACATGTGACGAAGCTCACCAAGTTTCCCCACGTATACCGATCTGGTGAAATAATGGTCCTTTTGAACCTCCTCAAAGCTTTACTTTGATCCACCTCCCCAGCTACTTGTTCTGGACAAACTCTCCTTTCAGGCATACTTGGAGCATCGCTCCCCCTGCTTCCAGAACCTAAAGAACCTGACTTAGAGCTAGAAGCACCTGAAGTACGTGGAGAATCAGGCAACTCCACCAGAACCTCCTTAGTAGCTTCACCTGGTCCACCATCTACCCTGCTTCCTTGTAGCTCAAAAGAATAGCTACCTGATAACTCTATTTTTATCTTAGTTTTTAGTTAGTTTTTAATTTAATAATCAATCAATATTTATCTTTATTATTAAAATATTCTCCTTAATTTATTTATTTTTCCTTTTCAGGTAAATCTAGGCTGCTGATAGCATTTTTTGGCTCACTGTTTTAACCAGAAGAAAATCTGGTGCTGTTTTGGAAAATTGTCAAGTACATGCCCCATAGTCATGGGCGTGACCTAGGGGCGTGACCTCAGCCACGGACCGTGACCGCTGAGAACGCCAGAACCAAGTCCACGTCAGATTAATATTACACGCCCCCTAGTCACGGGCGTGACATAGGGGCGTGCCTTATGTCACGGGTCGTGACTCCCCTGCCGTGCTAGATCATGCCACGTCGGATTATTATTACACGCCCCACTGTCACGGAATTGACAATGGGGCGTGACTTACTCTAAACCGCCAAATTAACTCCAGCTCAAGCCGTTTCCCGCCGTTTACAGATCAAGCCAAGACATGCCTAGGTCACGGGCGTGACCTAGGGGCGTGGCCAACAGATTTATGAAGTTTGGCGGTTTTTCTCCCAAACGTTCCCGGGTATTCAAGACAGCATTTCCGTACCTTACACGCCCTAGGTCACAGGTGTGACCTAGGGGCGTGTCTCCCCAGCATTTTCAACTATAAATTGCTGCCTTGTTCAGATGCCAGGGGGAGGATTTGGAGGCCATTTTCTGTTATTCTGCACTAATTTACTATTTTTCTCATTTCAAGTTGTAACCTTTAATTTTGTTTCAAGTTGTAATTCTCTTTTCAGCAATTTCAATTTAAGTACTTTTATATTACCAATCATGTCTCTCTCTTTTATCATATGTATTTCCTCCATCATGATGAGTAGCTAAATTCCAATTAGCACTTGATCATGATGAACTTTGGAATAAAATAAACGTTGCATTGTTCTTATTAAAATTTGCAAGTTTCTTATATAATTTCGCTTCGATTTATCTTTGAATTTAATTGCGTCGAATTCATATGTCGCGAATATGTTTTTCGATCTAAGATTCGTATGCTAGTGATCGAGAGATCCATGCAAACGAGGAGATCACTCAAAGATAAAAAGAATTTCATGCACTCCTCGAGAGAGGGTGATATAATTTTTCCGCACTAGAATCAAATTCAGTAGAGGGGTTCACCGCCTAAAGCAAGCTTAGGGGTTTCGACTGGCCGAGGGTCTTAATCAACAACCTAAGGTTAGTTGAAAGTTCTCTCGAGGAGGTTTTATCATACTTTGGGAACCTCCACGGTCGAAGTATATAATTTAGAAGTTTGCAGTTTAATCATCTTAGAAGTTTATTTTAGTCCAAAGGGATTCTAGATCAAGTGCTAGCTTCCTAATCATCAATTTTCTCTTTAGTCCAAATCGCCTTTTTACTTCACTTTTCAAACCAAAAATTTCTGTTAGATAAAATAACAGCTCTACTTTGTGAGTACAAGTACTCGACAGCCCCGAGTCTAATACGACACTTGATCCTATACTTTAAAATGATAGGTATACTTGCCTTATCAGTTTATTGTTGGAAATGCGCTTCAGCAAAACAATAAAGAAAATTATCCATCACTACCCTGGTATGATGTCAACTTGTTGAATACCACATCCCTTGAGACCACAGCTCTCCATGTCTCTGGATCCATGCATCTCCAACCCTTCTTCTGGTTATCCTAACCGATGAAGACTAGCTTCCTTGCTTTCGCATCTAGCTTCGTTCTGAGGTCATCAGGAACATGCACATAGCAGGTAGATCAGAACACTCTAAGGTCTTCCACCGTGGGCTTTATCTTGAACATCAACTCATGAGGGGTCTTCATGTTGATAGGGCTAAGAGGCATCCGATTGATGACATAAGTTGCACAAGACAATCCTTCTGCCCAGATGGACTTCGGGATATTCTTGGCATGAAGCGAGCACTTGTAGGTCTCCGTCAGATGACAGCTCATCTGCTCTGCAACACCATTATACTGTGGAGTGTGAGCACAAGAGAGCTCTCTCTGAATGCCATGCTTCCTGCAGAAGTTAAAAAATGCTTTGGAGGTAAACTCCCCTCCATTATCAGTCCTGAGCTTCTTTATCCGCAGGTTGAGTTGACCCTCCACGAGCTCCTTGAATTCCATAAACTTCCCGAATGCTTCCAACTTCTCCTTCAGAAAATATACCCATGTATATCTAGTGAATTCATCAATCAAAACCAGCATATACCTGCTACCTCCAAGAATAACAATTGTGGTAGGTGACGCGCGAATTCCTACACCGCTTATAGGTGGGAGAAAAACACAGTCTGAACGGCAGTGAACCGGTCGTTGTCAAGAAATAATATGAGGAAGTAAATCCCCATGTATCGAATCTCTCAAGGAACACAGTAAGGTGGAGTTAACAAATCAAGAAGGACTTGAGATCAAAGTCCTTGTGGAAGATGGAATGCGGACGAAAAGGATTTTGGTTTTGTAAATAAAATAAAATAACTACAACTACTCCTATGCAATGCCGCTATGCAATGCTTCGCTTGGCGAGATGGAAACTAGGCAGGCCTTGAGCGCACTGCTTCGCAAGGCAAATGGATGAGAAGGCAGGCGGATGAGGTGAGTGCAACTGCGGAAAGGTTTGAGGGCCGTTAGCACCTCATGGCTAAGCACGCCACTAGCAATTACTAGTGCGGCACACAATCGCAGTGGGTGGAGGGGTGGATGAAGTGGTGGCGCATATCATTCACACATATAAACAAAAGAGTAATTTCACATAGACATGAAATAAACACTACAAATCAAGGTTTACATGTGCTACATCATCAAATAATAAGGATTACATTCATATACATCCATAAAAGTAGAGAAAAAGGCAAGAGATATGACCAAATTCGGAGGCTTGTTGTAGATTCTCGGTAGGAAACGTCGGGATGTCAATACGCATCCAAGCTCGGTCCCAACTATCGTCCGGGGTAGAGGAGGGTTGTCACTTCCTCCCAATTGACCTGTCTTCTCCAGTAAACTATAATCCGGACACGTCTACTGCGAAGAACTCTTGCTTAGCGATGAAGATGGAGGTGGAATCCTCTCCTTGAAGCACATGGATGATTGAGATGGCCGAGATGATCTCCGGGCTCAATATAAGCGTGAAGACTAGTACCGGAGCACCTCCCGGTGGTGGAAGATGATGCAGGGGGCGGAAGAGGCGAGCAGGGCTCAAAAACGGCGGAGGTAAGATGTCCTTCGACCTAATTTTGCGGACTGCGTATTTATAAAAAATAGGGCGCACGATAAGTGGCGTACGACCAGTGGTCGTGCGCACTAGAAGTTGGTGGTCGTGCGCACTGTGCCAAAAAACCTACAAGACAAAATTCACAGAAAAATAATATACGCACGACCAGTGGCGCACGATCAGTGATCATGCGCACTATTGCCAGTGGTCATGCGTTTGGCAAGATAGGCCTTGAAAATTAGGGGTTAAGTGCGCATAAGCAGTAGCGCGCGACCAGTGGTCGTGCACAATATAGTCAGTGGTCGTGCGCAGTATTCCTAGGCAGATTTGCACCCGGAACACCTGCACGGCCCCTATTCCAGCAGAAACGCACATCACTCCACTAAAAGTGGCACTCAACATTGCATGATAACTTATTAATAGGAAAAATCATGATATTACACCAAAATGGGCCAAGAAGTGCAATTAGCACGGAATAACAGATAGCGATCAAATATGAACGATAATAGGTCTAAAGTGTAGTGCTTTGACTAGATATCCGTCCTAGATGAGTCCATAAAAGTGTATATAAATGGGACTCATCACACCCCCAGACTTACCTGTTTGCCCGTCCTGAGCAAACAAATTCTAAGCAAACGGGGAAAGAAAAGTAGGTGGCTTAAAATTACAATATAGAGTACCATGTGAAGTCGCGTGCTCACGTGCATAAGAAAAATAATAGAGAAGATTTCTCATTATACAAATAGTTTATAGATTTCTAAAAGAGTAAAAGCATATTACAACTACTCAAAATGGTGAACTATGGTGAATCATTCGGTCACGCATACGGAGAAAGTAAACTAAGCGCTGAGATGAGCATTGCTCACGATTGGGGTGCAGGACAAACTCCACCAAAATCCATCAGTGTCGGTGACCATAAGCTCGCCCGGTCACATTATATCCACAACACTAGATTGGTTCAAGGCGTGAGTCAGGACTTTAGGTTAGAGATGGGGCTTGGGTTACGGTGAGGTAAACAAAGATAAACATGGAGGCTAAGCACACCTAACCCAATATGAGCATAAGGTAGAGCTACCTGCATGACTATAAATAAACAAGTGCACCACACCCCCAGACTTGGGCTTTTGCAACATAGGTGTGTGCACCGCCTACTCCAAATACATAATTTTTCTAAACAATTTTCAATAAAACTCATTTTTCTTTTTCTCCTTTTTAATCATTTTTGTCTCTTTCTTTTTCTTTTCTTTTTCTTTCAGCAAATTTTTCAAATGAGCATATCCACAAATTCACATAATAAACACCACAATCAACACCCCTCAAAATGTATATAAAACTATTAACTAAAGCTCAGATTTGGGTGTGGGACTAGGTTAGGCTTTTAGGCTTTGGTGAGATATATGCGAAGCTGAATCAATGTAAGGGTAGGCTCAAAGGGGCTAGCAACGGTAGACGATATGCATGAAATGAAGAGTTCAATCGGGCCAAAATAATGGCATACGTCATTCTCACGCACTAGAACTATCCTATGCCAATGCTTCAAGAATCGCTTGGGGGCAAGTTCTAGCCACCGAGAAAGATTCTCCTTTCTCCCGACTCAAGCAATACGAGTCTAGCAATCGTTTACACACATCCCTATCTACCGTTTGATTCACACCGGATTCACCATTTGAGTAGAGTAAACAACATTTACACTAATAGAAAAAATATAAAACCATAAGTATAAAAAGAAGTCTAGTCTAAATAAATTTTTATGCAACCGAGCACTCGACTAGGAGCAATACTGGAGTCAACATTTTACTCCGCTAAATGCTTCTAAGCCAGCACTTAGACTTTCCCAAATAAGCAGAAGAATTAAATTCAACTCAGAACACGCATACAGATGAGTACGCGTTCAAGTGGGTGATGTGGTGCAGTGAAAATACAACACAATAACTGAAATAAAAGCTTCTAGCATGCTATGCAATAGTGCACCTAAGTGGGCACAAAATATGGCTCTCCCTCACACTTAAACTAAACAATCTAACACAAGATATAACCATGAAATTCAAAATGAAGTCTAGGGAAAGAGAGTACCCAATGCTCAACAAGTGAGCATACCAGAAGACGCGTGTAAACCAAGACAAAGATGCATCATCCATCTAGAAGAATACCTGCAGCGGTGAGTTCCGCCAAAAACAAAAGGAAATATACAAAATACAATGAAAAACACTAACTAAACTAAACTAGATGAAATAAAAATGCAAGAAAAGGTAAGATAACTACTGGGGTTATTGTCCTCCCAACACGACTTATTCAAATTTAAAATAGTTCTAGCTAATGGGTCTATGAAAAGAAAAGTGCACATGTAACTGTTCTAATATCCGTGTCTGTAACGGGTACTGATACGGTGATAAAACAGTTACTCCTCTACCTAAATTGTAGTACTTGCTCTTCATAGGTAGAGGAAAGATAATATAGGAAGAAGAGGAGGAATCCTCACTCTTCTCACCAAAAAGGTAATTTCCTAGCATGGTGTCATCCTCAGAGAGGTTGAAGGAAGAGAGGGCAATGAATGAGGCTTCCCCTAAAGAGGAGGGTTCAACCTCCTCGCATGAGAAGATGCACTCTTCATTGACCTGAGCAGACTGCTCCACGTCTTCCTGAAGCACCTATGAAGACTCAACCTGCACAGGCTCAGATGGTGAATGAGGATCAAGAAATAAAGGAGAGGAATAACGTAAATAATCTGAAAGCGGAGGAGTGGTCCCGGTCTCACTCCCAGCAAGTTCCCAAGCTTGATCAACATCATCATCGTAAGTATCATAGCAAGGGGGACATGAGAACTCAAGGGCCATAGTGGTGGTTTGGACCTCCTCGTCCCATGAAGAAGTGCAAACCTCCTCATTAGAGGGAGTATCCTCCTCATCCCACCTAGGTGTGACCTCAGGCTCCAAGTCATCACCTCACTCACTTACTTTGATAGGATCATAAAAAAGAGGTGTAGAAAAAGCATGCAAAGAAACTGGAGGAACATCAGAATCAGAAAGTAAAATATCAGGTTTCTCCGCAAAAAGATCAGCAAGCACCTTCCCACTGGAGAGAACACTCTCCTCATCCCACTCTAGTTCATCATGGAGCTCCAAAATCTCACCTTGTTGGTGATCAAATGAATCATCATCATCACTAGTAGTAAATCCATATACAGGGAGTGAAGAGTCCATGCAAGAAATAAGCTCGGGGGTTGAGGGCTCAATTTCCTCCATGGGTAAGGACTGAGCGATAGGGACTTTGTCATCAGGATGGGAAGGACTGCAGTCGGGAATTGGAGTAGGTAAAATACTGGGGCAGTCCTTCAAAACATGATTTTCACTTTTACAAATTAAACATACAAAGCCCTTACGAAATGTAGCATTTAATTCCCTCATTTGATCAATATAATTGCTCATCTTGTCATTAATGCTAGGTTCATTCCAGGAATACATTTTTTAGAAGGATGCAGATATAACAAAAATTGAAATTCTTTGCAAGAAAATCTACACAATAAATTAAAACTACTTCGGAACAACTTGCCTAAAAAAATTAAAACAGGAAAGGGTGAAATAATAAAAGTAATAAAAGCAAAAATTAAATAGAAAACAAACAAAATAACAAGAGGACTATACACAATGGAGGAACTTCTAACTCTTGTCTCCCTTTACAGAAAACTCACACGACTGTGTTCCCCGACAACGGCGCCAAAAACTTGACGTGCGAATTCCTACACCGCTTATTGGCGGGAGCAAAACGCGGTCTGAACGGTAGTGAACCGGTCGTTGTCAAGTAATAATATGAGGAAGTAAATCCCCAAGTATCGAATCTCTCAAGGAACACAATAAGGTGGAGTTAACAAATCAAGAAGGACTTGAGATCGAAGTCCTTGTGGAAGATGGAATGCGGACGAAAAGGATTTTGGTTTTGTAAATTAAATAAAATAACTACAACTACTCTTATGCAATGCAGCTATGCAATGCTTCGCTTGGCGAGATGGAAACTAGGCAGGCCTTAAGCGCACTGCTTCGCAAGGCAAATGGACGAAAAGGTAGGCGGATGAGGTGAGTGTAACTGCGGAAAGGTTTGAGGGCTGTTAGCACCTCATGGCTAAGCACGCCACTAGTAATTGCTAGTGCGACACACAAACGTAGTGGGTGGAGTGGTGGATGAAGTGGCGGTGCATCTCATACACACATATAAACAAAAGAGTAATTTCACATAGACATGAAATAAACACTACAAATCAAGGTTTACATGTGCCACATCATCAAATAATAAGGATTACGTCCATATACATCCATACAATTAGAGAAAAAGGCAAGAGATACGACCGAATCTGGAGGCTTGTTGTAGATTCTCGGCAGGAATCATCGGGATGTCAATACACATCCTAGCTCGGTCCCAACTAACATTCAGGGTAGAGAAGGGTTGTCACTTCCTCCCAATAGACCCGTCTTCTCCGGTAAACTACAATCCGGTCACGTCCGCTGCGAAGAACTCTTGTTTGGCGATGAAGATGAAGGTGGAATCCTCTCCTTGAAGCACATGGATGATGGAGATGGCCGATATGATCTCCGGGCTCAAGATAGGCATGAAGACTAGTCCCGGAGCACCTCCCGGTGGTGGAAGATGATGCAGGGGGCGGAATAGGCGAACATGGCTCAAAAACGGCGGAGGTAAGATGTCCTTCGACCTAATTTCACGGACCGCATATTAATAGAAAACAGGGCGCATGATCAGTGGTGCACAACCAGTGGTTATGAGCACTAGAAGTTGGTTGTTGTGCGCACTGTGCCAGAAAATATGCATGACAAAACTCACAGAAAAATAATATACGCACGACTAGTGGCGCACGATCAGTGATCGTGTGCACTATCGCCAGTGATCATGCGTTTGGCAAGATAGGCCTTGAAAATTAGGGGTTAAGTGTGCATGACCCATGTTCCAGCAGAAACGCACATCACTCCACTGAAAGTGGCACTCAACATTGCATGATAACTTATTAATAGGAAAAAAACATGATATTACACCAAAACGGGCCAAGAAGTGCACTTAGCAAGGAATAATAGATAGCAATCAAATATGAATGATAATAGGTCTAAAGTGTAGTGCTTTGACTAGATTACCGTCCCAATCAGTCCATAAAATTGTATATAAATGGGACTCATCAGTAAGTCCAAACAGATCACCATGAATACACTCCAATGGTTCTTTACATCTGCTTTGTGATTTGTCAAATGGAAGGCGTTGAGCCTTACCATATTGGCAACCAGCACAAACATGACCTTCGCCGAAGAATGACAAACTAGGCAGACCTCTCACAAGTCCTCTCCCTGCCATATCTTTCAACTTGTCCATCCCAACATGTCCGAGTCTTTCATACCAGATAACAACGCTATCATTAGTCCTCATCTTATCAACATAGGAACTTGTTGATAACACAAACAAGTCCTTCACCCTTCTACCAACATGAGTGACTTCAGCCTCCACCGCTGACACGTTTCTAAGAAACTTCACTTCTGTTCGACCAAACAGAACGTGATAGCCATCATCCACAATATTGTTCAACGAGAAGAGGTTTTTCTTCATACCCGGAACATGATAGACACTCTTCAACGTAAGAGTACCTCTATCATCATTCAAAGAAACTACACCCTCCTTCTCTACTATATGTATAGTATCATTAGCCATAATGATAGCATCATTACCTGTATATGCCTGCAAAGAAGAGAACTTCGACTCGTCTCCGGTTAGGTGATGACCAACACTCGAGTCCACTATCTAATCATCCTGATAGCTGATGGACTCCATAGCCCGAACACACGTTCCCATCATGAAGGCTCCATCACCCCATCCATCATCTGCATTGGAAGCAGCCTCCTCCTTTCCTGCAGCATGCCCTGACTGCAGATTGACTTTGCAGCCTCTCTTGAAGTGACCAAGCTTGTTGCACCTGAAGCATCTAGGTACTTCCTTCTTCTTCCCATCACGCTTTGGAGCATAGATCCTCTCCTTCTGATATGAAGTAGATGGACCATCATCTCCAGATGTCTTCTTCTTCTTGTCCCAATGCTTCTTCTTTCCAGAAAAGAGAACCTCATCTTCTCCCCCAGATACTGACATGCCAGCCATTTGCTTAGCCAAACTCTCTTGTGTAGCAAGTAAGTTTTCCAGCTCCAGGAACGATGGTTGATTGGGCCAGCCTTGCACATAAGTAACAATGGCCATATACTCCCTTTGCAAGCCGTGGATTATGTGCCTCTTCAGCTTTGCTTCTGAGATAGGCTCATCCGGGTCCAATGTCGATATCTTTGCGCTTAGGTTCTTCATCTTCAAGAAGAACGTTGATATGGACAAGTCTCCCTGAGTTGCTTTTGCCAACTCATTTTCCAAGAACTGTAGTCAAGCTACATTCTTCTTATTGAACAAACCATCCAAGGCTGTCCAAATTTCAGCAGCTGACCTACACCCGATGATGTGGTCAAACAACTCTAGAATGATAGCTCGCTTGAGAGTGAACTTAGCCTTCGCATTAGTTATCTTTCAATCCTTCACGAGCTCAGCATTCCCCTCAGTAGGAACAAAAGCTTGTCTTGCTTCTCCTCCAACTACCTACCATAAATCCTCGCCAAAAAGATAGCTCTCTGTGCACAACTTCCACTTTTTAAAGTTAGTCTGCTTAAGGATCTCAAAACCAAGACCTCTAACATATCCTCCTTCCATTGCTATCCCACTGATCGATAACCGACTTGCAGAAATCCATGCAAAAGACAACGCTGACTACTACTCAGAAACCTTCCTCTGATACCATGTTAAAAAATTTAGAGGTCCGGAGTGAAGTAAAAATACGGAACACTTCAACACAATCCACTGTGGGAACATGGTTTTCCGCATCCCATTGATTTGAGAATAACAAATCCTACTTGTATTTGAACTTGTTTGCCATTGTGTTTTTAGCATGCAGGTTTGGACAGATATGACACCAGGTTGCTGCAACAATGGTCTGGCACTAACCACAAGCAGAAGGATTGAAAGTTGTCTAACGCCAGTCGTTAGGTCTTAACACTGGGCGCTAGCATTCGATGAAATGGAGTTCGATAAAATGAGATGTCGTTCGACGAAATGGTATTCGACGATACGAAATTGCATTCGACGAAATGAAATGGCGTTCGATGAAATGAGAGGCCATTCGACGAAACTGCGTTTGACGAAATGAGAGGCCGTTCGACGAAATGGTGTTCGATGAAATAAGATGTCATTCGACAAAATGAGATGCAGTTCGACGAAATGGCGTGCCAGCTGATTAGAAGGAGAAAGAAACTCAACGCCAGGCGTTAGGTCTTAACGCTGGGCGCTATTTGTTCGATGAATTTGGCAAGGAGAAAGTAGTCGTGATTGCAGGAGGAACTTTAGGAATGATTGGCCCAACAACCGCGTTAGCCTTAATGTCGGCGTTAGTATTGCCTAAAATAAAACATTTCCTAAAGTGCAGAATCTCCTTCCTCTTCTGAAGATTCGAGCCATCAATATGTTGCTATACATGGTCAACGCCCGGCGTTAGCACTTAACGTCGGCGTTAGCTCAAAGTCTATAAATTGGTGGATTTCATCTTCTCTAATTACTGATTGCCAAGAGCCCTATTCTAGCACTTCAGAAACTTTGTGAGGGCCGTATTCCTAGACCAACACATCTCCCGCTCATATTTCAAAAGGAGGAATCAAAGGAGGCTTGGATCAACACGCTAACACAACGCGAAGAACGCACGCTTGGACTTCAACGATCTTCATCGATTCTTCGGCATATCCTTCAGATTACCTCATAGGGAGTTTTATATTTGTCTTTTGTATCTGTCTTTTATTTTTATCTTTGTAATCGGTTCGTGAATTCACCTCGTGTTGGCGACTAGGTCTATGTAGGACTTAGGGAGTAATTTGCCTCGTGTTGGCGACTAGGTCTAGGGAGTAGGTCTAGGGGGTGCTTGAGGCCTTTCTGGAGATAGGAAGGCTAGAGCGGCTTAAGGCCGTATCTGGGGAGAGATTGGCTAAAGCCAACCGGTTCGTGGGGATATGAGTTCGTATAGAAAAAAAAAGAATATTTCAGATTTCGCCTTCGATTTCTAGCGTCATTGAAATCAGATTTTGTAATCAATTTTATAAATGATAATCATGTCTTTTCTGGTTTAATAAAATTGATTTCATTTCTAATTTCATTATATCTTTACTTTTGATTTAACTTACTTCTACCAAAATATCAAAAGTTTTCTATTAAAGTCTAAAGTTTTTAAAACCCTTATTCACCCCCCTCTAAGGGCGCCTCAAGATCCAACAAGTGGTATCAGAGGGAGGTTATTCCAAAACGGTTTCACCACCGGGAATAATGGCGTCTCTTGATCATGATCTCGCTTCTACTAGTGTGGAAAATTTGTATGTAAATGAAAAATCACTAGCACCACATTTATTTGAAGGAAAAAATTATAAAAGTTGGAAAATTTTAATGGAAAAATTTATCAAGTCCTTAGGCATAGATGTTTGGAACATTACTTTTGAAAAACCACCTAGCGTATTAAATAGAAATGAAATGTTTTTAAATGCAAAATCTATGAATAGTGTATTTTGTGCGATAGACCAAAATATTTTCAAACTTATTTATACTTTACCTACCGCTTATGAGATTTGGAATTTTCTTGAAAGAACTTATGATTCTCCTTCTGCAGGTATAGAACAAACACAAGTATTGGAGAACATACAAGCGTGCATAAATATTTAAGAAAGCTACTCAAATGATGGATCCATTGAATGCCCATCAAGAGGAAAGGATGATGGAACTCTTATTTGGAAGAGAAAGACAACGAAGACAAAGGAACAATATGTTCAAATCTTCCCTCATCCACAAGCACTGTAAGGGAATCAAAATCTCTTATTGCGTGTAATTCTATTTCTTCATTACAATTGCTACAAATTACAAAGCGCAAAATTAAGAAATTAAAAAATGCTAATTGCAAATTATGCTTAGAAAATAAAGATTTAAATGCAAAAGTTAATGAAGAATCAAGTTTTGAGTTATCTCGGTCTACCCATGGCTCCTTAGTTGAAAACATTACACTTTGTGTAGAATATAATGAATTAAAAGAAAAACACAAGAAACTTGAAAAGGAGTTTATTTTTGTAAAAGAACAAAATGAAAGATTATGTTTAGAAAATTCATCTTTGAAAAATGATTGTGGTAAGTGTAAAGATTATAAAATTGAAATTAAAGAGATGGATGAAACATTTGATGAATATAGAAATAACTATCAAAATCATATTGATTCAATTGTTTCCACTCTTAAAAAAAGCACAATAACTTTTAATAAAGCTAGACATAATTTAAAAATTAAGAATAATGAATTAGAAACTAAAATCAACTTTCTTAAGGAAATCATAAAGAAAAATTCTCAAAACATACATTCTCAATATAAAGAAAAACCCAAAAGCAAGTTGAATATGATTTCTGAAAAATTGAATAAGTCAAACAATGGAAATAAAAAACATCAAAAGATTGAAAATGAAATTCCAAAATACAATCATCATTATCATTTACAACATCAATCTTCTCCCAACATAAAATTAAATGTTCACAAATTTCCTATGAAAAATACTTTCAATAATCATTACAATTATAATCTTAAAGATAAAGATAATCACAATGGAAATTTGATATATAAAAATAATATTAAACCAAGGTTTGAATGGAGACCCAAAGTTAAAGATGAAACACAAACTCCACTCAAAAGGGCTCATTCATTTCCATCTCCCCAAAAACAAACACGATGCATTTGGGTACCCAAAGAAACCATCCCACTTGGTTCTCTTTGGATACCTATATCTCTTATTCATTAGGTATCATACAAATGCATGAAGTAGAAATAATTAAATATGAAATATCATTAACTCTACTCTACTTCATGATATGCTTACACTTTTTTGTTTGTTTTATTTTTTTAACCATCATGCTATGGTCATTTTGTATAACATGTGATATGATTTTCACACATTAAGCCACAAATTCATTAATGAACCAAATTGAATGAAATTGAATTAAAGTCATATCATCTCTCAAGTGACCTATCTATCCTTCTTGTTTTAACCTTCTAAATCCATTACCTTTAAATGTCTTATATCATCATTATAAATTAAATGCTAAATGCTTATATGATATTATCAAGGCTAATAAAATAATTATCAAAAAGGGATTTAAAGGAAGATTATGGGGTCTTTGGCAAAATGTATAAAATGCATAAGTGATTGATTACTTATTTAATATACTTATGTCATTTGATAGCCTCAAATATGTTTAATCGTAATCATGAAAAATCGGAATTGAATAAGTGCAAAAATTATATGTTTTTAAACAAAAACCAAAATTAAATTTACAAAAATATGAGAGATTTTGATTCAAACTTCAAACGATCATAACTTTTGATCCGCTTGTCTGATTTTTGCCCATAATAGCTTTTCAGAACGAGGTAGAGAAGATCTATGCAATGGCAAACGAGCTTTGCTCGTTTGAGTTCATTTCGACCCTCAAAACTGCCAAAAGTCAACTCCGTTTAAAAGTTATCTTATGTTTTCTTTTTCGACAATTTTTTTTGTCTATAAATTCTAAAATCTTTAGTTTGGGTAGCAACCACTAACACTTAAATATCTTGAGAAAGGGAGGTTTGGGATGTCACCCCATCACATCTCCTAGTACCAGGCGAACCCCTCACATGGTAGACCTCGGGAAGTCCAAGATCCACTCTAAATTGCTAAGTCCAACTAAAACCTAGCAAAGATCAAATTAACTATAGACTCATGCGTATTCTTACAATGACCGAAAAAGAAAACAATTATTACTATGTTTTCAGAAAACAATATATATATATATATGGTTTGATAATATTCAAAAACCAAAGAGAAAATTTATAAAACCATTCAAAAATAACCAAAAATAGTTTCTCACTATATTTATTTTCACCATGCAATCTTTCTCCTTAATATGTTGAAATGGATGAATATGAATTGTTTTATTTTAAATACTTACATCATTATGAATAAAAATATGAGTACCTAAATTTCTATGTGTTTAAACTAATGATCGCTTAAAATAATCATGCAAATCAAAAGATCTTTTAAATTCAAATATCATAACTACAAAAGATCATTTTGCCTCCAACTTATGGTTATGATCATTATCATTATATGAATAGATTAGTTAATACGTGTGCATGTATCTCATCTCTATGTAGACCCTAGAACTGTAGCAATAAGAATAATTCAAATTGAATCATCACCTCATTCTAGGTCTATAAATTGAAATTCTATTTATTGAATACGTGCAACATCATCACTATTAATTCTATGGCATTCAAACTAATCCTAGCACCATCTTGTACTATAGGTAGAAATAAATTTCTAGGTTGGTTATATCATGCCATGATGTGGTAAGGTAAAATTTGAATAATGAAATTTAAAGAAACATGAAAATTACTTGGCTTTAAAATCAATAAAATCATATATCTTAACTACAATGACTATCCTAAAATTCCTAATTATAAGCCAAAGTTTATGAGTCAATCCATAGTACACAATGCTTAGGATGTCCATGATCATTCACCCACATTATGTGTATCACAATAGCGAGGGCGTAGGATTGTATGCATTAGAAGACCTAACCTCTATGTCATATCTTGTCCTTAACCAGGGAGGGTTCCAGTGGGGCCTTGCGAGGCACTGGGGGTAAAGAGTGCTAGGTTGAGCGTTCTCTAGTGTGTGCATATGAGATTAACACCCCAACCTACGACATGTGTGCAGATCCTCATGCCCATCCGTCACTTAGTACGGGGCTAGTGTGTAGGCTTATAGTTAGGGTATTATTATCTAAGACATTCCTATATCATATATTTTGCATGCACTCTTTATGACTATATTATTCATGCATTCTTATTTTGATCGTACATGCTTATTTTGAGTTTTGCATATCTTATCATTTTTGAGCTCTAATGTTCTTGTAAAACACATATATATGAAAACCAAATAAAAATATAAAAACCATTTTTGAACAAATAAAACATGCTTAAATAGCCTTCTAACCATTTTCAACTTCTCTGAAATTTCCACACTAAGAAGGTCTATATACACACTATCTATGCCGAAGAAAAGTTTTTTTTTTTCAAAAACATCTCAAAATTGCGTTCTGTCTCGGAGTTAACTAGTTAACGCCAGACGTTAGCCTTTATTTACTAGATCAAAAATCTGTTTTCTCTACACTATTTCTAATATTTTTCTAATGATTTTTCTCAGTTTATTTTGTCTGATTTCAAATTATTTTTTACTAATTTTGTTGTTTTTATTCCAAAATACAAAAAAAATCAAATAATTCAAAATGATCAAAAATATGTTTTTGTTATTTGTTTTGCTTTAACTCTCTACAAAATTATGGTTTGACTATAAAACTTCACAAGAGCAACCATCTTTGTTATTTCGTTTCCAATGGTCAAAATTGGTTTAGGCATACACTTAAAGATTGTCTTCAATGTCTAAATTTTATTTCAAATTTCCTAAACATTATTTTATCTTATTATGCCTTGACCTTAATCTGATTATGTGCAATGAAATAGTCTTTTGAAAATTGTGTATGATTGCCTAGCATGCCTCTAAGCATGAGTAATGTTTTGTGCTAATCAATGATTCATTCACTCACTATTTTGGTAATCTACATGTGCTCATAATCTTAGTCTTGCATGATTGTGTAGTGTAATAGTCTTAACATATTAAGTTATATGTCTAAATTACCTACACCTTCATTCAAACAATAAATTTCTAGCACACATAGAAGTGTTATTTCAATATTGTTAGTGTTTGCAACAACAAGTGAATTCAGAGACCTTTGGCCCGCTATTATAATAATATGAAATAAAATGCCAAAGATAACTCAACCAAGCACTACTCACCCTCCTGATAAGTCTTAATGAGCATTGTGAGGTTGAGCACCTTGGAAAGAATTGTAAAGTGTCTTGTGCAAACACATTCATCTTTTATCACTTCTATTTGTACACCGAATCACTAAAAATAAAAATCAATAAAATTGCTTATGTGATCCCCCAAGCAATACTTCGCTCCCTGATAAGTCTTAATGAGCATTGTGTGGGTGAAGCATCTTGGTTGTTGTACTCATTATTTGTGCCTTGAAACTTTATTCTTGATTTGATATGTGAAAGTAATTATAAGATTGCATCCTTAATATTGGTGTCACTATTTCATTATATATGTCATGTGTTTTGATTATTTCACTTGTATACTTTTATCAAAACACCTTATGCACACATCATTGTTTATCATAAAGCTTCCACTCATGAGAATTGAATCCTAATGCAAACATTACATAATTATCTAAAAACTTAAGTAAAAGCACTAGATTGCAATGCATGATTTCTACAATGTTTTCTTTACTTGAAATACGAATTGGTTACATTGTAGCTATTATCTTTTTGAATATGCTAAATCATGCTTGCCTATTAGTTATGAAAATTTTCAAAGTTAAAATGATCAAATGTGAAGAGTTTAGACATATTGTTGGAATTGTCAAACTATAACAAAAATACTACTCTTACTTGTTTTGTTTTTGTTTTCCGCATTTCTCTTTTGGTCATGTACTTCGTTTACCATGGTTTATCATGCCCACTTCTTGGGTCTTTCTTCACTTGTGCTTGTCAAGCACTATTGCATCTCTTTCAACAAGTAATATTCTTCCTTAAAAATTAATTTGAAAAGCAAGTTGTAAGACCCCCCTACCGGAACACAAAACACGGCCGAGGGGAGTCTTATGCCCAGAACAGCCGCCTTGCGGCAGCGTCAGCGCACAGGCTAACCTGTACCCCAAGACGCCTATCCCATCGGCTAAGAACAATATCAATGTGCCAACCCATAATAAAAGAAACCACAGAAGTCACATTCACACTAAGTATATAAAGTCCACAATAAAACAAAGCAGGAACACAGAAAGCTCCTGAATATCAGAGTACAAAACTTGCCCGAAGGCTACAATAAAGCGCTTAAAAGCTCACATATATGATAGAAGAAATGGACGGTATCGTAGTCTCAGGCCCTGTCTCTCTGGCCTGGCTGTCCTCCTGCACCGTTCACTGCTGCCGCTCCATCTACGGGGTGTCCTCCTAAAATTAAGGCGTAGAAACTGTTAGTTATAAAGACTAAGTGGCTTCATATTCTCTCACCCCGGCGACTCTTAGGCACAGTGTGGAAGGAGAGAAAGAATGGTTGCAATATAATAATAAGTACAATATGCAGGTGACAACGAGGTATTACTAACCTAGCAGTTATATATCAACAACTAACAACATGTATATAAAAGCGCTAACATCTAGCAATTATATATCAACAACTAACAACATGTATATAAAAGCACTTACATCTAGCAGTGTATTAATTAATATATATAAGGAACTGAATTGAGCTTAACTTATAAGGGTGCTCATAAAAGCTTATAAGTTAAGGGTTTGGCACAGAAATAGTAACTCATCATATAAAAGTGCCCATACAAATTTATATGATGAGGATCTTATGCGGTGCAATGCAATGCAGTGTAATGATTATGATATGATGACTCACCCATGCATACTCACGCACTCTGACTTTGTACATAAAGAGCTTTAGTTCCCACTTTTTGGAGTTAGCTGAACTCTCTGGTACTACCATTGTGGCTATGGTAGTGGTGGAGCGGGCGTCTCCACCTCTAGGCAGGTATACACACTACCAGGCCTAGACCTCCCATACACCTATATACACATCCTAGGTGCAATCTAGAGTCTTGCAAACTCTTTGCTGGCACTTACCAGTCTTAAAGGTCGGTTGTGCGTCCTTTTGGGGATCGTCCTCCAGACCGCAGTATAAACAACATAATGGCCCCTCAACCTCACACCCGCCTAAGTCAACGTACTGCCGTCGGTGTGACAACCGGCCTGTACCGAAGACCCACCACTAAATAGTGTCTATGCACATGCAATTTGTCACCACGCGAGCCTCCAACTCGCAGGACTAACCCGTCCTGAATAAAACTATCACCCGAGACTCCAGCTCGCAGGACTAACCCATCCTGAATAAAACTATCACCCGAGCCTCCAGCTCGCAATACTAAACTGACCTTATAAACATCGAGCCTACCGCTCGCAAGACTATCCTAGTCCTTCCTTATTTATCTAGCCTACCGCTCCCAGGACTATCCTAATCATTTCTTATATTGTTGGAGCATGCGTTCCGCACTCATCCGGTTTGAGAATAACAAATCCCGAATGTATTTGATTCTATTTTTATTAATGGTGTGCAGGTAACAGGTATGAGATGTTCACATTTCTGCTGGAGCTAAATTTGAATGTAGGAAAATTTCACTGTCGGAAAATTCCGACAGCAGATGTCGCCCAGGCGACAGCAGAGAAGTTACAACTACTTCCCTCCACGGCAGCACGACGAAAGGCAGTTTTGAGCTGTCGGAAATCCGACAGAGATGTCGCCCAGGCGATAGCTCGGAGGTTTCAACAACTGCCCACGACACCACCACGACCGGCAGTTTTGCGCTGTCGGAATTCCGACATCGATGTCGCCCAGGCGACAGCTCGGCTTTTATAGCAACTGCCCGCACGATGGCATTCCAGCGGCAGTTTAGCGCTGTCGGAAAATTCTGACAGTCGATGTCGCCCAGGCATGCGTGTAGCTCCTCATGCCCATCCGTCACTTAGTACGGGGCTAGGGTGTAGACATTTAGTCGGGGTAATCTTTAATCTTAGGACGTACTTATATTACTCTTTGCATGATCATTTTATTTACTTATCACTTAAATCATACATATTTTGGGTTGTTTAGTAAAAAATGTCCTCTTGTGTCTTCATAGTTTATACCTTCATGTTTAAATGGTTTTGTAAAACACAAGAATTTGAAAAGCCAAAGTTTCATGCAAATTTGATCCACCTAGAGATCTCCAAAAATTCTGAAATTTCAGCATGGAACTACTTTAAGGACACTTAATCAATATCAATAATCAGAAATTTAAAATTTCTAAAAATCCACAAAAATATGTTAGTTTATGTGTACAAATCTAATTTTGTGTTTCTGTTTATTTTATTTTCATTTTCTTTATATTATGAAAAATCAACTACAAAAGTTCAAAATTCAAAAAAAAAAAATTATACAAGAATATGTTTTTGTCATTTATGTTTTTTTCATATTATGAAAAATTTACTACAAAAATTCAAAATTCAAAAATTACAAAAATATGTTTTTGTGATTTTCTGTTTTTATTTGATTTAAAAATGATAAAACAAAAAAAAACTGTATTATCTTTATTGTCAAATATCAAGCATGTATGAATTCTATTATTTAGAATTATTTACAATGTTAAACCTTTTTTCTTCAAATTACTATGAACATTGTTTTGCTTATCATGCTTTGATATATCTATTTAAGTGCATCAATTGTATTGAAAAATGTGTAGATACAAGCTTAGCATGCCTCTAAGTATGAGTAAATGTTTTATGATTGATAATGATACATTTCACTCACTTATTTTGGTAATCAACATGTGTGTCTAAATCTAAAAATGCTTGCTTGTGTATTGTATTTGTACAATGAATTAAAACTTGCATAAGTTTATTGCCTACACTACATTTGAATTGCACTTATGAAATTTAGAAAAGTGGTTAAGTTAAAAATTTTGGTTTGCAAAACAAGTGTATTCGGAGAATGTTGTCTCACAAATGTGAACAAAAATTATATATGTAGACAAATATACCTCCACCAAGCACTACTTGAACCTCCTGATAAGTCTTCATAAGCATTGTGAGGTTGAGCACCTTGGAAAGAATAGTAAAGTGTCTTGTGCAAACTTTGTTTATTACACCACTTTGTTAAATATTATGTGCATTAAAAGTGTGTGAAAGTAATTTACTTGTGTTTTATTGTGCACTTTACTTTACATATGTCTTGTATTTTGATGATTTAAATCAATTGTTAACATTGCCCAAAATACACTTATGTGCACATCATTATCTTTCATAACACTTCTTCTCATGAGTATTGGATTCTAATGCTTTATCTATACCACTCTTTATAGAAAAATGCACTAGATAACCTAGCATGATCTCTACAATGTTTTGGTATCTCTTGAACTTTAAATTAAGTAACATTGTAGTATAATATCTCTTTGATATGTTCATTTCATGCTTGGTATTTTTATGAAAAAAATTTGAGATTTCAACAAGGTGTAAACATCTTTCAATTTTGAACTAAAACTCATATTTTTACTTATTCTTTTCATGCTTACAAAATAATGTTTATTATAATCTTTCGCTTGCTTACAACTCTTATCTTTTTATTTGAAATCTCTTATATATGCTATGCTTAAACTCTTTATCATTTATAAGAAATGCCTCCTTACTACCCTCGCCTAAACCCTCTTTTGATTCTACCAAAAGGGGAGATTAAATTGCATAAATCTAAGATTTAGGGGGAGTGCATTATAATGATATTAAACTAAAAAAAATGGGTAAATTTTTAAGGGGAGTAATCATATAGGAGGTGCATACATTAACATATGCTCGATCATGAAAATCCTTTAATAAATGGTTCCTTACCTATCTTAAAAGATATACACTCATCCCTATATTCATTACTTTTGATAATATCAAAGGGGGAGAAGATACTAAGAAATCACTTAAATCACTTAAATTACTTAATTAATTAAGTGAGCTTTCATGTAGGGGGAGTTTATAAGTCGGGGGAGAATAATTTTAGAAGGAGATAATATTAAGGGGGAGATCATATTAAGGAGGAGAACATGAAGATCATAAGTTCACACTTGTGCATACATAATGTACTTGTCACTATCTATATAGGATTTATTCGATTTCTTAGTATAAGGATTTGTTATTATCAAAAGGGGAGATTGTTGGAGCATGCATTCCGCACTCGTCTGGTTTGAGAATAACAAATCTCGAATGTATTTGATTCTATTTTTATTAATGGTGTGCAGGTAACAGGTATGAGATGTTCACATTTCTGCTGGAGCTACATTTGAATGTAGGAAAATTTCACTGTCGGAAAATTCCGACAGCTGATGTCGCCCAGGCGACAGCAAAGAAGTTACAACTACTTCCCTCCACGGCAACACGACGAATGGCAGTTTTGAGCTGTCAGAAATCCGACAGAGATGTCGCCCAGGCGACAACTCGGAGGTTTCAACAACTGCCCACGACACCACCACGACCGGCAGTTTTGCGCTGTCGGAATTCCGACATCGATGTCGCCCAGGCGACAGCTCGGCGGTTACAGCAACTGCCCGCACGACGGCACTCCAGCGACAGTTTAGCGCTGTCGGAAAATTCCGACAGTCGATGTCGCCCAGGCGATAACGATTTTCTATAAATTGACTCCTTGTGTTCGTGCATTCTATGATTTGAGAATTTCAAGTCCCTTCCTGAGTGTATACGAACCAGAGAGCTCCAAAACCTCAAGAACTCCCATTTTTGCTGAGAAGGTTTGAAATTGAAGACGAGATCGGACGCGCTTCTACATCAACTATCATCTCAAGGCTTCAACCTTCCTTTCAGAGGTCTGAATTTCTAGGGAGTTCTTATTTTATCTTGTATTTTCATTTATATACATTTTACTTTGTATTGGTAGGGAAAATCGCTTCCTTGTGCGCAGCGTCTAAGTCCTTGCGTGGCTTAGGGGAAAATCGCTTCCTTGTGCGGAGCGTCCAAGTCCTTGTGTGGCTTGGTGGGAAATCGTGGCCTTGTGTGCTACGTCTAGATCTTGGGAAGATCTAGAGGATAGGCTTGGGCTTGGTCTAGGGAGAGACAAGTGATAGCCTTCCGATCCTTGGGAGAAGGATTGGTAAACAAAAAGAAATTTACATTTGTACGCCTCCGATTTCTAGCGATATAGAAATCAAATTTATGTAAACACTTTGTCATATAATATAATCATGTCTCTTTTGTGTTTACTTGATTTCTATCACTTGGCGTAATCTCTATTATATTGTGTTCTAAGTTTTCAATTCTAAATCTAAATTATTTATTTCAATCTCTTTTATCATAAAACAATTTAGTACTTATTTCTAAAATTGCAAATTCATAATTTTCTATTCATTTAGCTAAATTGTTATTTTACCTTCGCATATTATAAAACAATTTAGTAATTTTCTTAAAATTATAAAAAGAATTTTTATTCCCTTATTCACCCCCCTCTAAGGGCGCCGTAAGATCCAACAAGTGGTATCAGAGCTAGGTTATTCCAAATGGTTTAAAAACTAGGAATAATGACGTCTCATGATCTCGCTTCAACTAATAGGGGAAATTTTCTTATAAATGAAAAATCTTTAGCACCACCTTTATTTGAAGGGAAAAATTATAATGGGTGGAAATTTCTAATGGAAAAATTTCTTAAATCTTTGGATATGGAAGTATGGAATATTACAATTAAAATGCCCCCCAAGTATTTTAAATAAAAATGAAATGTTTTTAAATGCCAAATCTATGAATAGTCTATATTGTGCATTAGATCAAACTATTTTCAAACTTATTTATACACTTCGTACTGCTTATGAAGTTTGGAAATTTCTTGAGAATACTTATAGTCTTCCTTCTACAGATGATGAACAAGAGGAATTCCTTATGGATCCAAGAGAAGAAATCGACAAGGACTCATTCTTGGAGGATGATAAATCTAAGAGAGAAATCGACGAGGAATTTCTTATGGATCCAAGAGAAGAAATCGATGAGGACTTATGCGTGGAGGAAGAAGAATACAACATCACAATATTGGACTCATTTGTTGGCAACACATCAAGCAAAAGAGAAGACGGAAACAATTGCAAGGTAAGAAAATCAAAAACTTCTCTTTTTGTAACGAATTCTATTTCTACATCTCGTATGCTTAAAATTGCTAAACGTAAAATTTTAAAATTAAAAATTCCAAATTCCAAATTACGTTTAGAAAATAAATCTTTAAAAGCAAACGATAACGTAGAATCAAATATTGATGTGTTAAATTCTCTTTCATGCTCTTTAGTTGAAATTCCTATTCCTTGTCTTAATTGCAATTTATTAAAAGAAAAATTCAAGGAAATTGAAAAAGGGC
This sequence comes from Dactylorhiza incarnata, assembly GCA_033032865.1. Classification (NCBI taxonomy): domain Eukaryota; kingdom Viridiplantae; phylum Streptophyta; class Magnoliopsida; order Asparagales; family Orchidaceae; genus Dactylorhiza; species Dactylorhiza incarnata. The sequence continues at coordinate 6,501,401 of JAWHQI010000009.1, read as the reverse complement.
TCTTAATTTCTAGAAGGCATAATGAAAAATTGTTAATTGAAAATGATGTTTTATCTTGTAAGTTAATACAACTAAAATCTTTTGTTGAAAAATTTCAAATGTCATCTAATGAATCTCATCATAAGATTTTGGATAACAAGGATAAATTAACTTACAAAATCATTTCTAAAAAGGATCATTTTCATACATCAAGTCAAAAGGAGTTAAGTTTCAAAAAGAATTATGACCCTCACAAAATTCTTAAGAGTCACTATTATAAGTCTCAATATATTTTCAATCATGACTCAAACTTAAAAACTCTTTTTCATGAAAATCAAAATATAAAATATTATCCTTTATATTATAAGAGTATGTCTATAAGAAAGAGTGGAAATGAAAATCATCAAAATAATGATCAATCTTCTAAAACATATTGTAATCCACTCTTTAAACAATCACTTCTAAAGAAAGACAATCACTCTTATAAAATTTTAAACAATCCATATAATAAAAATCATTATGATTATCAACATCAAGCTATTTTGAAAATTAATTTAAATAAACATAAACCTCCAATGAATTATTTTTCAAACAATTCACATAATCATTATATGGATTTAAGTAATAAACAACCAATGTATGAATGGAGACCCATAAAGAAAAATGGCATATCAACATTAATTAAAAAGACTCATTCATCATTATCTTCTCAAAAGCCATCACGCCATATTTGGGTGCCCAATGGAACCATTACACATGGTCAACTTTGGATACCTAAATCTCTTATCATTTAGTATCTTTCATTTGCATGAAGTAGAAATAATTAAAAATGAAATATCAATACTCTACTTCATGATGTGCTTTATTTCTTTTTCTTTTGTTTGTTTTTGTATTTATTGATCCAAAATGCTTATGGTCCCTCTATATTTTATGAAATATGACTTTCACATATTAAGCCTAATGTTTATCAAATCAAATTGAATTAAAATTGAACATAAAGTCATATGATTTTAAAAGAGACCTACCTATCATTTTTTTAATTGTTATATATATCCTTTTTAATCCTTTACCCTTAATTGTCTTGAATTATCATTAGAAATTGAATATTGAAATTATTATCAGTGAAACTATTTTAAAGATTGGATTTAAATGGTTTATTTAAGGGCTTAAACTAAAAATTAAAATGCGCAATGTTTTTGATTCCTTTCTATTTGTTGCATTTGATAGCCCTTATAATGAAAAATATTATCAAATAAAATTGAAAATAAACATTCATCTAAACGCATGTTTCAATCTTTCAAAAATGCGAGTTTTAAATCAAAACTTCAAAAGCCATATCTTTTGATCCGCTCGCCTGATTTTTGCGTTTAATATATTTTCAGAAAGAGCACAAAAATCTCCATCCAACGGCGAACTAGGCTTGCCTATTTGAGTTTGTTTGGTGCTGTCAATTTGCCCAATTTTAACTCCGTTTTAAAAAGCTATCTTAGTTTGCTTGATTCAGAAATTTCTGTGCCTTTGGATTTTATTTTCATCACATGCTATCCTAAGTATAATTATTTCATATATTAATTTAGATATTATGTGTGTGATGTGTGTCACCATTGTTTGCATGTAACTTAGACCTTAGAATCATCTTGTATCTTTAAGATCAAATCAAAAGTTTAATCATTTCATTCTAGGTCTAAAGAAAATTAATTTGAAAACTTCTCATATTACATGCAACATAATATCCATTAATCCTATGTAATAACATTGCATTCAAACTCATCATCCTAGCATTGCTTCTTGGTCTATGCTTATATATTTATGCTGGGTAGAACACTTACAATGTTATTCAACTTTCATTATAACTATGTGATTTTGAAATTATAATAGAATACCAAAATACCAACAAACACATAGTTTATGGATTAATCATTAGTATATATATCATGAAACTATATATCATCATGGAAAACCAAAGATCAATAAATCTAATTATCCAATGCAATTTTATTATAAATTTCAAAATGTTATATATGTGATCTTTGTCTTTGATATGATTACATGATCATCAATTTCTAGACTTAAAAATCAAACATGCTCATTCAAACGAAAATCACCAATTCATATTGTCATAAGTCTAGAAGAATTAGAATTTACACACATCATGATGATCTAACATATATTCTATGCAAAAATTCTCTTTAATCATAAATCATAATTCATGTTCTATCAAGACATATCTCAAATCGATAATAGGAATTATGAATCTTATGATAAAAATTATGAATAATGTTTTCTTTACATTATTTGATGTATTGATCTGCTTTGCTAGTGATTGCATGTATCTCTCATATTTGTAGACTCTATAATCAACTTTGTAATGAAAGTATAAATCAAACTAAATCATCACTCCATTCTAGATCTATAATTTGAAATTCTATTTTGGAATACATGCAATATTAATATTAATCTTATGACATGACTTTAAACCCAAAACTCATCATACTAGCTTTATCACTTATTGAATATTAGTAATTGTGCTAATTATCTCATATCGTCGTCTCATAAAAGTAGATAAACTATGCGGCTTTATATAACTCATCACATTAAACAAAACCCATAGTTTATGTATCAACCCTTAGATTTAAAAGCATAGGTTTTCCAAAAGATTATTTCACCTATGACTTCATATCTCATAATAGCGGGGGCGTAGGGTTGTATGCATTAGAGACCTAACTAATAATACATGTCTTGTCCTTAACTGGGGAGGGTTCTAGTGGGGTCTTGCGAGGCACTAGGGGGAAAGAGTGCTAGGTTGAGTGTTCTCTAGTGTGTGCATATGGGACTAACACCCCAACCTACGACATGCGTGCAGCTCCTTATGCCCATCCGTCACTTAGTACGGGGCTAGGGTGTAGACATTTAGTCGGGGTAATCTTTAATCTTAGGACGTACTTATATTACTCTTTGCATGATCATTTTATTTACTTATCACTTAAATCGTGCATATTTTGGGTTGTTTAATAAAAATGTCCTCTTGTGTCTTCATAGTTTATATCTTCATGTTTAAATGGTTTTGTAAAACACAAGAATTTGAAAAGCCAAAGTTTCATACAAATTTGATCCACCTAGAGATCTCCAAAAATTCTAAAATTTCAGCATGGAACTACTTTAAGGACACTTAATCAATATCAATAATCAGAAATTTAAAATTTCTAAAAATCCACAAAAATATGTTAGTTTATGTGTACAAATCTAATGTTGTGTTTCTGTTTATTTTATTTTCATTTTCTTTATATTATGAAAAATCAACTACAAAAGTTCAAAATTCAAAAAAAAATTATACAAGAATATGTTTTTGTTATTTATGTTTTTTTTCATATTATGAAAAATTTACTACAAAAATTCAAAATTCAAAAATTACAAAAATATGTTTTTGTGATTTTCTGTTTTTATTTGATTTAAAAATGATAAAACAAAAAAAAACTGTATGATCTTTATTGTCAAATATCAAGCATGTATGAATTCTATTATTTAGAATTATTTACAATGTTAAACCTTATTTCTTCAAATTACTATGAACATTGTTTTGCTTATCATGCTTTGATATATCTATTTAAGTGCATCAATTGTATTGAAAAATGTGTAGATACAAGCTTAGCATGCCTCTAAGTATGAGTAAATGTTTTATGATTGATAATGATACATTTCACTCACTTATTTTGGTAATCAACATGTGTGTCTAAATCTAAAAAATGCTTGCTTGTGTATTGTATTTGTACAATGAATTAAAACTTGCATAAGTTTATTGCCTACACTACATTTGAATTGCACTTATGAAATTTAGAAAAGTGGTTAAGTTAAAAATTTTGGTTTACAAAACAAGTGTATTCGGAGAATGTTGTCTCACAAATGTGAACAAAAATTATATATGTAGACAAATATACCTCCACCAAGCACTACTTGAACCTCCTGATAAGTCTTCAAAAGCATTGTGAGGTTGAGCACCTTGGAAAGAATAGTAAAGTGTCTTGTGCAAACTTTGTTTATTACACCACTTTGTTAAAAATTATGTGCATTAAAAGTGTGTGAAAGTAATTTACTTGTGTTTTATTGTGCACTTTACTTTACATATGTCTTGTATTTTGATGATTTAAATTAATTGTTAACATTGCCCAAAATACACTTATGTGGACATCATTATCTTTCATAACACTTCTTCTCATGAGTATTGGATTCTAATGCTTTATCTATACTACTCTTTATAGAAAAATGCACTAGATAACCTAGCATGATCTCTACAATGTTTTGGTATCTCTTGAACTTTAAATTAAGTAACATTGTAGTATAATATCTCTTTGATATGTTCATTTCATGCTTGGTATTTTTATGAAAAAAATTTGAGATTTCAACAAGGTTTAAACATCTTTCAATTTTGAACTAAAACTCATATTTTTACTTATGCTTTTCATGCATACAAAATAATGTTTATTATAATCTTCCGCTTGCTTACGACTCTTATCTTTTTATTTGAAATCTCTTATATATGCTATGCTTAAACTCTTTATCATTTATAAGAAATGCCTCCTTACTACCCTCACCTAAACCCTCTTTTGATTCGACCAAAAGGGGAGATTAAATTGCATAAATCTAAGATTTAGGGGGAGTGCATTATAATGATATTAAACTAAAAGAATGGGTAAATTTGTAGGGGGAGTAATCATATAGGAGGTGCATACATTAACATATGCTCGATCATGAAAATCCTTCAATAAATGGTTCCTTACCTATCTTAAAAGATATACACTCATCCCTATATTCATTACTTTTGATAATATCAAAGGGGGAGAAGATACTAAGAAATCACTTAAATCACTTAAATTACTTAATTAATTAAGTGAGCTTTCATGTAAGGGGAGTTTATAAGTCGGGGGAGAATAATTTTAGAAGGAGCTAATATTAAGGGTGAGATCATATTAAGGGGGAGATCATATTAAGGGGGAGAACATGAAGATCATAAGTTCACACTTGTGCATACATAATGTACTTGTCACTATCTATATAGAATTTATTCGATTTCTTAGTATAAGGATTTGTTATTATTAAAAGGGAGAGATTGTTGGAGCATGCGTTCCGCACTCGTCCGGTTTAAGAATAACAAATCCTGAATGTATTTGATTCTATTTTTATTAATGGTGTGCAGGTAACAGGTATGAGATGTTCACATTTCTGCTGGAGCTAAATTTGAATGTAGGAAAATTTCACTGTTGGAAAATTCAGACAGCTGATGTCGCCCAGGCGACAGCAGAGAAGTTACAACTACTTCCCTCCACGGCAGCACGACGAAAGGCAGTTTTGAGCTGTCGGAAATCCGACAGAGATGTCGCCCAGGCGACAGCTCGGAGGTTTCAACAACTGCCCACGACACCACCATGACCGGCAGTTTTGCGCTGTCGAAATTCTGACATCGATGTCGCCCAGGCGACAGCTCGGCGGTTACAACAACTGCCCGCACGACGGCACTCCAGCGGCAGTTTAGCGCTGTCGGAAAATTTCGACAGTCGATGTCGCCCAGGCGACAGCGATTTTCTATAAATTGACTCCTTGTGTTCGTGCATTCTATGATTTGAGAATTTCAAGTCCCTTCCTGAGTGTATACGAACCAGAGAGCTCCAGAACCTCAAGAACTCCCATTTTTGCTGAGAAGGTTTGAAATTGAAGACGAGATCGGACGCGCTTCTACATCAAATATCATCTTGAGGCTTCAACCTTCCTTTCAGAGATCTGAATTTCTAGGGAATTCTTATTTTATCTTGTATTTTCATTTATATACATTTTACTTTGTATTAGTAGGGAAAATCGCTTCCTTGTGCGGAGCGTCTAAGTCCTTGCGTGGCTTAGGGGAAAATCGCTTCCTTGTGCGGAGCGTCCAAGTCCTTGAGTGACTTGATGGGAAATCGTGGCCTTGTGTGCTACGTCTAGATCTTGGGAAGATCTAGAGGATAGGCTTGGGCTTGGTCTAGGGAGAGACAAGTGATAGCCTTCCGATCCTTGGGAGAAGAATTGGTAAACAAAAAGAAATTTACATTTATACGCCTCCGATTTCTAGCGATATAGAAATCAAATTTATGTAAACACTTTGTCATATAATATAATCATGTCTCTTTTGTGTTTACTTGATTTCTATCACTTGGCGTAATCTCTATTATATTGTGTTCTAAGTTTTCAATTCTAAATCTAAATTGTTTATTTCAATCTCTTTTATCATAAAACAATTTAGTACTTATTTCTAAAATTGCAAATTCATAATTTTCTATTCATTTAGCTAAATTGTTATTTTACCTTCGCATATTATAAAACAATTTAGTAATTTTCTTAAAATTATAAAAAGAATTTTTATTCCCTTATTCACCCCCCCCCTCTAAGGGCGCCGTAAGATCCAACATATATCTCTCGAGCCTACCGCTCGCCGGACTATCCTAGTCCTTCTTTATATGCCGAGCTTACCGCTCGCAGGACTATCCTAGTCCTTCCTTATATGCCGAGCTTACCACTCGCAGGACTGTCTTAGTCCTTCTTTATATCTCGAGTCTACCGCTCGCAGGACTATCCTAGTCCTTCCTTATATGCAGAGCCTACCGCTCGCAGGGCTAACTCACGCTCTTAAGCAAGCAAGGGCTCCAAACCGAGTCCCTTCCCACATTAACTTAGGATGTCGACCCATCCAAATCACTATACTAAGCCCTCAATGCTACCCGTACGGAGTTAGCATGCTCTAAGCAATGAGAGGCACATGTCCCGAGATTTCACTCCATACGACCCTAACTTAAGGACTACTTGTGCACAATATCATATCCTCAAAACTAAAGATCAATGACTAAGCTCGACATTGAGTCAAGGGTTATTCTCATCCAACCCTGTTAGATTCAACATATATATTTAAATGTTAATTCATACTAAGCCATCAATCGTTCATCATATCCGAACACTTGGGTAAAAAGAGTGGTGTTACAAATGTAGTTATTCATCTAACGACACATCACGTACAGTATGATCCTCAGGTGCATACCCCGACATCGTTTAAGTATATCCTCTACTTTAGTGGCAACTCGCATGTCTTATAAGTCATCATTAGTTGACTGGTATGAGTGTATAAAAAGCTGATCATAAACACTGGTATTTATAAGTCCCATATCATTGAAGAATCAACGATGAAGTAGACGGTTAAGTATCCTATTTCTACGAGTACAGTCAAGCCGTGTCTTACCATCATGAGAACATGTACAAACGACCTCCAATCAACAAGTTTTAGGTCCATTAAATGATTTGCCCCAATATTTAGAATCAATCACCTCCAATATTATATTAGAATCATATTAATAACATTTACATACAATTTAAATTGGAGCACTATTCAAACCACTACTTTCCTAAAGTTTCACGCACATACCTATTATCCTGGAGCGTCATCAACAAGTGATTAATCAAGTGGCCATATCAAAATCAAGACTTCTAAAAATTTCTACTATATGTCATGGTTAGTATCTTGAGCGTTTACACCATATCTCAGCTCATTCAGAGTACTCGTGATAACAATTTGCTGCACAATAGTTTTTATAACATAATATTGACAAATCACAGAAAGCCTATATCCGAAAATTATGACATTTAAGCGGGGTGTCCACATTGTCATCAAACATTTATCTACCAATTCCAAACAGCTTCCGATAAGCAAAACAAGGTAAATCACCAAATTAATATGAATCCGTACGCCTACCTCGTCGCGCGCTAAATATATTATTTACCAAATAACTAATATAAACTACACGGATCTAAGTGCTGATCGAACAACGTCCGGTCATCTTCTTCCTCCAGCCTGGGGCTGTGAATTGCCGGACCTGGAGTCTAATAAAACTCTCACATCAGCCACCTTATTTCCTGTCCGACCAACCAACATCACCGCCCCTTTCTCGTATGTGAGATGCATCAACGGTCGGCAAATCAGTGACCGGAGGTGACCGGAATAAATAGTCAGAACACAGATTTCAGCCATCCCTCCACGGCTTGCTCTCAAATCAACTCAATTGAGTTCGACATCTCACCTAGTTTGATCTAAGAAACTAGAACCAAGGGAGAGGGGAGGAAGCTCACCGAACGTCCATGCATGCTACCCAATAGCCGCATATACGGCGTTTGCGCATCGCTGCTGACCATGGTCGGATCTCGCCGATCTGGATCTTGTCAGACGTTGTCAGAGAGGATGTCGAAAGCTTTGAGTGCGTTGTTTTCGGCCTTGGAGGTGGAGCCGCCGGTTTCCAGATCTGAAACTGGAGATCGACTTTTGAAGAGGCAAGATGATTATGGCCTCCTGGATTTACATCTCGCCAGAGAAGTAGTTACCGGGAAGGAGGTGTTCAGTTGGTGGTCGGCTTTGCTGGAGGAAGTTGCTGGCCAAAGGTTGGAGATGATGGTCGAGCTTGAGGTGGAAGGGTGTTCAGGCGATGTTGTCGCCAGAGAAGAGAATGGCAGAGAAGATAGCTCGTGGGCCTCGCTGGAGTAAATGAGGAGGAGCTCGGCATGCCGGATCTGGAGGAAGAGTAGTCAGAGTTGGAGTTTGGAGCTCACCGAAAATGGAGGGAGGGGCGGCGACGGCCATTGAGGTGACCTGTCGGAGCTTGGAGAGATGGCTGGAGTTCGGGAGCTTGGAGGGGATCTGCATCGGCAAGGGGGATGCGTGAAGATGACGGCGTTGGGAAGAGATCGAGTAATGGCCATAAGTTTTTCTAACCTAAGTTTTGATATATATATATATATATTATAATATTATTATTATTATTATTATTATTATTATTATTATCATTTCTATTGTTAATAATGGATTCAAATGCTCGCATCTCGCTCTATATGGCTCGGAATTTGCCCCGAACGGGCTCGTTTTCACCGTTTTGCCGATACGCACCTATCGAAATGATCAAAGGTCAATTCTGAGTCTGTTTGCTCACTTTACGCTCTCCAGAGTGTTTACGACTCAATTCACTTAAATGTCAAAAACCCTTCAAACGACGTAGGAATCGCAAACAGATAGATCCGTTGAACTAGTACTATTATTACGAGTGTAACAAGACTGACTGGGGTCAATTGCGAGATTGTTTGCTCGATTTCACAAACGTGGATAAATACGCTATTCGCAGACCATGTCATTTGAGATAACGTACGCACTATAATTCCTTCAAGGCGGTACGGCTCCTTCGAGTTTTATCGCTCAAATTATGCTCTTCGGACGGCTCGGATCCCGATACAGCAAACATCGGGACAAAGAATAGAACTGGTACTCGCCGCATTCGTTGAGTGCACTTCCCCGGCTCAGGTGCAAGCCTGGCCCTCAGTACACCCCGAGCCCGAGTCAACTCGCTTGACTCAAAAACACGCACAAGGGGTCTAGCTCGAATCGAGATGTTACACAAGTGGTAGAATTCTTTTACTCTCTCCCTTAGCTCGATCATGACTTACTTTATGTTTACACAAAACTCTTAATCCTCTCTTAATTAAGTCCCATCTTTTGTCTTCTTTATTCTAGTTTTGTTTCACTCCACCCTCTTTTGCTAATAACAAAGGGGGAGAATAAAATGATAAATCGTAATGATTAATGGAGTACGATTCACTAGATTAAGGGGGAGCATGAATCTAGTTTATGGGATACACAAAGGGGGAGCAATTTTGTAGGGGGAGCACTTTTAAATGATCTATAATTCTTATCATTATCTTATAATTGCTTAGTGTCATATATCTTTATAAAAACACAAATTCTTTATCTATGCATCTGAGTTATCTCTAATTGGATTTGTTATTATCAAAAGGGGAAGATTGTTGGAACATGGTTTTCCGCATCCCTTTGATTTGAGAATAACAAATCCTACTTGTATTTGATCTTGTTTGCCATTGTGTTTTTAGCATGCATTTTGGACAGATATGACCCCAAGTCACTGCAACAATGTTCTGGCATTAACCACAAATAGAAGGATTGAAAGTTATCTAACGCCAGGTGTTAGGTCTTAACGCTGGGCGCTAGTGTTCGACGAAATGAGATGTCGTTCGATGAAATGGAGTTCGACAATACGAAATTGCGTTCGACGAAATGAAATGGCGTTAGACGAAATGAGAGGACATTCGATGAAACTGCGTTCGACGAAATGAGAAGCCGTTCGACGAAATACGACGCCGTTCGACAAAATGTGATGCAGTTCGACTAAATGGCATGCCAGCTGATTAGAAGGAGAATGAAACTCAATGTCAGGCGTTAGGTCTTAACGCTGGGCGCTATCCGTTCGACGAATTTGGCAAGGAGAAAGCAGTCGTGATTGCAGGAGGAACTTTAGGTATGATGTGCCCAATGCCCGCGTTAGCCTTAACGTCGGCGTTAGTATTGCCTAAAATAAAACATTTCCTAAAGTGCAGAATCTCCTTCCTCTTCTGAAGATCCGAGCCATAAATATGTTGCTATACATGGTCAACGCCCGACGTTAGCACTTAATGCTGGCGTTAGCTTAAAGTCTATAAATTGGTGGATTTCGTCTTCTCCAATTACTGATTGCCAAGAGCCCTATTCCAGCACTTCAGAAACTTTGTGAGGGTCGTATTCCCAGACCAACACATCTCCCGCTCATATTTCAAAAAGAGGAATCAAAGGAGGCTTGGATCAACACACTAACACAACGTGAAGAATGCACGCTTGGCCTTCAACGATCTTCAATGATTCTTCGGCGTCTCCTTCAGATTACCTCATAGGTAGTTTTATATTTGTCTTTTGTATCTGTCTTTTATTTTTATCTTTGTAATCGGTTCGTGAATTCGCCTCGTGTTGGCGACTAGGTCTAGGGAGTAGGTCTAGGGGGTGCTCGAGGCCTTTCTGGGGATAGGAAGGCTAGAGCGGCTTGAGGCCGTATCTGGGGAGAGATTGGCTAAAGCCAATCGGTTTGTGGGGATACGATTCGGTTTAGAAAACGAAAAGAATATTTCTGATTTCGCCTTCGATTTCTAGCGTCGTTGAAATCAGATTTTGTAATCAATTTTATAAATGATAATCATGTCTTTTCTTGTTTAATAAAATTGATTTCATTTCTAATTTCATTATCTCTTTACTTTTGATTTAACTTACTTCTACCAAAATATCAAAAGTTCTCTATTAAAGTCTAAAGTTTTTAAAACTCTTATTCACCCCCCCCCCCTCTAAGGGCGCCTCAAGATCCAACATCTACAAGCGTGATAATCAATGATAATGGGAAGACAGAATAGTGCTCTTGTATTAACTATCTCTTTATAGCGCGATACATACATGGCGAGACATGATTCATAAGAATCACAGAGGAGAGAAGCACAAGACACAAAAAACAAGACGCCAGCATACTGCCAGAACAGAGACCGCCAGACCGCTCGAACAGGCAAGCCGCACTGCTATCCTTGAGACCGCGCGAATAGAGCACAAGCCGCTGCTGTCAGACCGCAACCACAGACCACACAATTCGCTGTTTATTCAACTACTGAAAACAACTGTCTGCACTTTTTGATCGCCCAGACCACACGGTCTCAAGATCATACAAGAACCCGCAAACACATGACAAAGAACTGCTTCCAGTTGCAACACCGCAACTCAAGACCGCCCGACCACTTAATGTAACATCCCCCAAACAACTAGACCACTAGATTGGTTTTGTCATGACTAGGTCAAGATTAAACCCTAGGAAGCTTGAAGAGACCACTTGGCCTTGGCCAAGAAGAAGGAAACCGCAGTAGTCTGCAAATAGCAATTTCCAGTTAACAAGCATAGGGTTGGACTTAAGGGCATCACCTTGACCCTTTGACCCCACCATAGCATACCGAACCGTTTAGGGGTCCTCTTAGAGCACTAAGGGTCCATTGGGGTCAACCAAAGTGGTCAAGTTGACCAAAGTCATCCTTAACATTAAATTGGTCAAAGTAGCCTAATTAGGGTCAATTGGCCTCCATCATGCCAAATTGACCTTGCCCCTACCCTTATAAAAATATTTCGGACCCAATTGACCAAAAATCCCCATCATGGGGCCACCAATTTGGCCAATTTGATCAAAGTCAACTCTAGCCCTATTTTGGTCAAATTGCCATATTATGGGTCAATTTGCCTCCACCTTGCCAAATTGACCCTACCTAGACCTTCCTAACCCTTAAGAGAGACCAATGAGTCACTACCCACCCATTGGGGTCAACCCAAATGGTCAAATTGACCAAAGTCAACTCCACATTAAATTTAGGTCAAAATGATCTATTTTGACCTAATCAAGCCCTATCCACTTGGGCTAGACCCAATTGAGGTGGTCCACCAGCTAATGGGGTTGGGAGTTACTAAAATTGCCATTTAATTTCAAGAAATTCGGCCATGAGAGAGAAACCCCATTTTCCCCAAAAATGGAGGAGAGGGAAAGAGAGGGTGTAATGACATTCATGGCCAAGGGAGGCCAATTGATCTCCCAATTGATGGGGATTCATCTCCCATGGCTGTTACAAGAAGGTTGGGAGTTTTTCCAGGCCATATGGTCGCTGAATTGATGAGATTTCAGTTTTCCAAAGAGGTCTTAATGGCCATGGACGAAATTCCCCTCCTCAAATTCCCCTTATACAACCCTCCCCACTCAAATCTAACTTCACCATTAGCTTCAAAAGGTGGATGGCAGTCGAAATAATATATTGGATCGAATGTTTTGGTGGAGAATCGTGGGATCGGGCAAGCTCGCCAGAGAGGGGAAAACCATGGCCGACCACCGCCTCCATCGTCGTCGGGCTCCAATCAAGGTCCGCATCTCTTCCTCTCCACTTGTGCTAATATCCTAGATCAAATAGGAGAGACATCGAGCTCAATTGAGCCCGATACCATGTGAGATTTTTGGATTTTTCCATGGAAATTTGGAGTTGCGAGTTCCCCGGAAACGGCCTCTCCGGCAGCGCGATAGCCAACGGAGGTGGTGATGTAGGGATGTCCGGGGTTGGAGATCGACACAAACAAGAATTCTCACGATGCCCTTCACGCCTAGATCTACCGCACCTACACAAGCATTTATCGTCGCAATACGATTCGCATCTAACGCAACACATACACCACAAGGGAGGAATTATCGACTCTAAAATAATGATCGAAAGAGAGTCGGATTATTCCCCAAATTAACATAAAGGTTGCCAATCCTTTTGGAGAGCAAAACCAAGGCTATAGGACAAGATCCGCTCAAGCAAATTGGATCTACCCGATCCGGAATAAAGAAAGTTTGATAACAACGAAATTGATTTTGGAAAATTGCAAGCGGAGTATTTAAAAAATCACGGATAAAACGGATGCTCAACCTCCACAAATTCTAAAGAAAGAAAGCACAAGATGGGGAAGGAGAAGTTACCCAACCCGTATCCAACAAACACACAAGATAAGTGGGAGAATCACACTCTCCACGGATCCACCGGCGTCACACCGAATGGGGGATGCAACCTTCTTCCTTGGAGTCGCACCAAAGGAATCCACGTCGGGGTCGCACCGATGATGGATGGAGGGAGCAAGAGGTGGCTTCACACCACAGGTAGCGGCGGCTAAGGAGGAATCCCTCTTGGCCAAAATTCTCAAGGAGGAGAATTAGGTTAATTTTTTTTCTAAATCTTCTTAATCCTCATAAAAGTCTCCTTATATAGGAGTTACAAACAACATATAACCGTCCAAGATGGAGATGTAATCTCAACCATCCGAGCGGTTAAATACACACCAAATGTTTTAAAAGTATAGGAAATAAATAATACAAATTCTTACATGAATATAAAATTATTACCCAAACATGGAATAATTTTATATTCACAAATATAAAATAAAAGAGCATAATAATTAAGTAAATTGGTCTTCAAGTGGGCTTAGCACGCCGCGGACGGAGGTTGTAATGTTATCTTCCATTAGCGTCATCATGGCACCTACAATCTTTATGTTATTGTGCCTCGGCAACCGGAACATCATCAAGTAGTGGTGGAGGGGCCGCGACATCAATCCTCCCCCGCTCAAAATCACTTATCTCTGATGCATGGTCCGAGAGATAGCGATGGAGAAGAGCGGCATCCAAGCGTCGAAGCTCCGTCTCGAGTACCCATGAGTCATCCGAAGGGGGGCAATCACGCCAATGGATGAGGAAGCGGTAGGTATCACCATCAGTAGTAGCAAGTGGCTCAGCAGCAAGTATCGTATCTGGAGTGAGAAATGTCTTTGGAAACCTGGGAAACATGTCAGCAGTAGGAATAAAAGAATGCAACACACCATCAGATGATATACCTGCGGGAACCGAAAGAGAGAGGTCATCTGAACTACCACTCCCCAACCCATTAGAAATTTTAGTGGAGGGATAAGACGACAAAGAAATCAACTCTTGTGGAGGTGAAACAAACGACGTGAAATCCGATACATTAAAAATGGGGGAGATACCCCTATCTGCAGGAAATCCAAAATGAAAGCATTGTCACCTAGCTTCTTTATAATCCGAAAAGGGCCGGCGCGCTTTGGTGCTAACTTTTTAACGGTGCCAGATGGCAGTCGTTTGGGAACTAACCGGACTAAAACCACATCGCCGACTTTAAAGTGTGACACTCTCCATTGTAGATTAGTGTGTGTTTGATAGGACTTGTATTGAGCAGTCAAGGTAGCCCGTATACATGCATGTAGGTAATGAATGTGTTGGGTGAAGGATTGTGCGAACTAACTTGCTTTGTACATTGGAGGCAACAGAACCAAGTCAAGCGGCACAGGGGCCTTGTACCCGTGAACAATCTTGTTTGGATACATACCCGTGGACCTATTTTTTGAATTATTGTAGGCCAATTGGGCATGGGGAAGAAGTAGATCCCATGTGCCTTCGTGATCGCTCACTAGGCATCTAAGAAGATTCCCCAAGCTCCGATTAACCACTTCCGTCTGCCCATCGGTTTGGGGATGATAGGCAGCGGAAAATAATAATTTGGTGCCCATTAAAATCCAAAGTGTTTTCCAGAAATAGTTCGTATACTTGACATATCTATCCGAGACTATTGTCTTCGGCACTCCTCGGTGACTAACGACTTCTTTAAAATATAATTTTGCAATGTGAGACGCATCGTTGGTCCTAGTGCACGGAATAAAGTATGATAATTTTGAGAACCTATCCACAACTACAAAAATAAAATCGTGACGACGTAAAGTGGTGGGTAGGCCTAAAACAAAGTCCATACTCACATCTTCCCATGGTGTGGAAGGGATAGGTAAGGGTTTATATAATCCTACGTTGGTTTTGGTGCCCTTGGATACCTGACAGGTACGACAACTACTCACTACCCTTCCCACCATCACCTTAAGTTTTGGCCTATAACATTTTTCCTCAACTAGCGTAACCGTCTTATCCCTACCGAAATGGCCACTCAACCCTCCTCTATGCAGCTCCCAAATGATATAGAGTCATAAAGATGACTGCGGGATACACAACTTCTCATGCCTAAATAGATAGTCATCCTTAATAACAAACACATATATAGTCGTGGGGGAACTATCTTGGGCATATAAATATGAATCCTGAAAATCTGGGCAGGTAGCGTGCTCTTCCTTAACGCCCTCAAATCCTACAACATTAACCTCCATAGTGGAAAGTAAAAGGGTAAGGTGACTAAGAGCGTCCGCGACTCGGTTGTCAGCTCTCTTAAGATGCTTAAGATTAAACGTGTAACCTTGCAGGAAAGCTACCCACTTAGCGTGACGGGGGCTGATTTTATGCTGGCCATTGATGAACTGCAATGCTTTGTGATCGGAAAGGATCACAAACTCCTTGGATAGGAGATAGTGCCTCTAATTGTGCAAACATCGAACAACCGCATAAAACTCCCTATCATAGTTCGAATAATTTAACTTAGCGCCAAATAACTTCTCACTAAAGTAACTCACAGGATGCCCTTCCTGACTCAAAACACCTCCTATTCCCACACCAGAAGCGTCACAAGTAAGTTCAAAGACTTTGGTGAAGTCAGGTAGACGTAAGACAGTTGCCTCAGTCATAAGCTTCTTAATGCGTTGGAAAGCATGGGTGGTGGACTTCGTCCAGGTGATCTCGCCCCTCTTCATGCAATAGGTAATGGGGGACATGATGCTACTGAAGTCCCGTATAAAACGGCGGTAAAATGTAGCTAACCCGTGGAAACTACGCACCTCTCGTGAAGTGGTCGGTTCAGGATAGTCCCTAATGACTTGCACCTTCCTAGGGTCAACTCTAATGCCCTCCTATCCGACTATGTAGCCTAAGAACTCCACTTCAGGGACATAGAAAGTGTATTTCTTAAGATTAAGAAATAATGTTTCCTTCCACAGGGTGGAAAGAATCACTCTCATGTGGGAGATGTGCTCGGTAGTGGTGGTGCTATAAATCAATATGTCGTCAAAGTAGACTACAACAAACTTTCCCATGAATGGCTGAAAGACGTGGGTCATCATCCGAGAAAAGGTGCTGGGGGCATTGGATAGCCCAAGGGGCATCACAAGCCACTCGTACAACCCATCCTTAGACTTAAACACAGTTTTCCATTCGTCCCCCTCACGGATCCTAATCTGTTGATAGCCACTCCATAAGTCTAACTTTGAAAAGATAGTGGCGCCAGATAAGACATCTAAGAGGTCATCTAATCATGGAATAGGAAAACTATACTTGATGGTAATCTTGTTGATAGCACGGCTATCAACAAACATCCGCCATGTACCATCCTTCTTGGGGGCAAGCAAGGCTGGTACCGCACATGGACTCATGCTAGTCCTAATGAACCCCTTCTTCAACAGGTCCTCAATCTGGGTCTGCTACTCCTAGTGGGCAGCAAGGTTGAGTCGATAATGGGGCTGGTTGGGCAAAGAGGAGCCCGGGACCAGATCTATCGCATGCTGAATATCCCTAAGCAGGGGTAATGACGACGCTAACTCCTCCGGGTACACGTCCCTCTACTCTTCCAACAGTACCCGTAACTCTCTAGGCAGATCATCCAAAACACTAGAATCAGGCTCCGCACTCATAAGTACTAGTGCATACATCACTCCATTAAGAAATGGATCCTTCACAAACTCCTTCCTACCAACTAGACTCAACGTCCTCCTCTATACTGGGATAGTGGTGTCCTTAGCCAAAACTACTGGCTCCTTCGGGATGGTCGGCCTCAAGGTAATGGTCTTGCCATTGAATTTAAATTCATATGTGTTGGCTCTACCAAAATGCGTCACATCACGGTCATAGAGCCAAGGGCAGCCTGGTAACACGTGACAAGCATCCATCGGTAGGATATCACACCATACCTCATGAGTATAAGATTTGAATGAGAGGGGGGCCATGCATCGCTTGGTAACCGGACAGTGATCTTGTTGATCCAAGCTACCTGATATGGAGTCAGGTGTGGTTCCGTGGTCAAGGACATACGTGTGAGGGCGTTCTCAGAAACGACATTCACACAGTTACCACTATCGATAATCAGCTTGCAGAGTTTCTCTCCACTCTTAAAAATCAGAGAAAATATGCTCATCCTCTTCCAGTCATCTAACGGACGAGGAGTGGTCAAGATACAATGCATCACCATAAGGTGGTGATCGTCCTCTAAATCACTTGGGACCCCTTCTGGGTCACTCTCCTCAGCAGCCTCGTATACGTAATAAGCGGGATCGGTAGTCGAATCTAAAAGGGCAATGGCATTTGCCTTCGTTGGGCACTCAAAGGCATAGTGACCTTTGACGAGTCCCATTTATATACACTTTTATGGACTCTTCTGGGCCAGTTATCATGCATAGGTACTGCATATTAGGTTGATTATCGATCATATTTGACTAGTTGTTCATTTGCGTAGATAGTACCTTCCATAGCCTAGTTCTGTGTGTTATCTTGGATGGTTCCCTTTTATTCTTTTTAGTGCATATTTTATGCCGCAGGGGAGCTTTGTTTCTATACCCCAGCAGGTATGTTTGAGTTTGCTGCAGGTGCAATGATCATGTGAACACTCAGAATGGTTTGGGGCGAATTTTAGCCTAAAAAGCCACTGGTCGTGCGTTTTCATTCACGCACGATCAGGCGCACGACCACTGGTCGTGCATTAATTCGCCTTAACTGACAGAGCGGTTCGCACGATCATAGGACTTCTTCGCGCACGACCACTTGTCGTGCGCCACTGACCGTGCGTTATTTTCCTATCTTCCCCTCTGCTACAGGTTGACCACGCACGATCTCAAGCATTCCTTCGCGCACGACCACTGGTCGTGTGCCCTTGATCATGCGCTGTATTTTCTCTGCTCCGTATTTAAAGACCAGCTTCGCGATTTTTGGGAAAGCCAGCGCAGTTTGGGCGAGAATTCTTCCGCAAGCTTCCGCCATTTTCCCTCTCCAAGCTCCATCCATCCACCCTCTTCCTTGGGAAAGCTTCATCCATTGATCCTAAGCTCCATGAAGGGTCCAAGAAGCATTCTCTGCCATCTACAGCAAGCATTTGAAGGTGAGACATCTCCATTGAGCTAAGTGTAAGAGACCCCACTCTGAGAAGAAGACGGATGATGTTTAGAGGTAGTGACAGCCTCTGAACCCCAGAAGCAACCAAGGACTGAGCTCGGAGGAGGTGTGACGACCCCCCCATTCTGACCAAGATCTACGGTGAGGCTTCTCATCTTGTGGTTTCCTCTACCCTCTATCTCTTTTTGGAAATGTACTTTTGATTGTTGTATTGAACTGGATTGCTTTCTATTTGTCTATGACTAGAAGCTTTTTCTTGTTTCGTTCTTCATTTGATGCTTTGTTGTGATGCGCTCCACCTCCACTCCACTTCCACACACGCGTTCTAGCTAGCTCACTCTAGCAAAATCTAGAAATGAGAGTGAAGAGGTGCCTTTGACCCTCACAAAACCCCGCACTGTGGACATTTCACCCACTTACTGAAGCACGGCATCGCGGCCGCTGCACTCACCCCCACTTTGCGAAGAGGTGTGTGCGGCCCTCAATCGTCACAGTTACTTTCCTTCCACGCGCCTTCCGAAGCACGGCATCGCGGCCGTTGCATCCATCCCGCCTTGCGAAGCAGAGTTTTGACCCGCATTTCTTATTTCTGCAATAGCTTAGGACACCATCACAACACCTTTGTTTTATTCGCTCGTGTAACAAACGAATCACTCTATTTTCTTATCACCACATCCTGCATTCCTTTGAGAACGATATTCGGGGAATTTCTCCCTACTTTTATTACTTGACAATGACCGGTGCACTGCCGTCGTACCGCATTTCGCGCTTGCTAATTAGCGGTGCTGAGATTCGCGCGTCACATTTTTGGCACCGTTGCCGGGGAATGCAGGCGTAGTTTGATTTTGGTGTTTGAGTTAATAGTTATAGGAGTTGTTGTTTTTTTGTTTATTTCTATTGTTTTCGGGTTGTGTGTACGCAGGAGCGATGTCATGTTCTTTACTACCTCTGTCATAACATGATGAGGATACAACCTATTTGGAGGAGAAATTCTTCAAATTTGATCAAATTATAATTCAATGCCTTGAAACGCAGCAAGAGTATATTGATAGATTGACTATGCAGGTTGAGACTTTGTTGTCTCTTGCCTCGGTCGTGTTGCAAGAACCTCCTCATGATGTGATAGTTGTACAATCAGGACCTGCAGGGAGTGAAACCGGGATCACTCCCTCAACCAATAATTCTTTATGTTCTTCATCTAGTTTGTTTCTTGACCCTCTTTCATTGGTTATAATTCAACAGGAAGAGTTAGCGTTGGTCATCCAGGTGGAATCTGACCATCTCTCAAGGGAGGATGTCACTTGTGACATTTCTTCCTCCTGCTTTACTCCTACGGATGTTGAGTCTACTCTCGCTCCATCTCTTCCTGTTATTTCTAACATCATTTCATTTATGCCCCCGCAGAATTTGGAAAATGCTGACCAATTATTGGGCAGTCGGATGATGCATTCCTGGCCGGATAAGCATGTTGCAATGGCAGATGATATTGCTTTGTCCACTCCAGTGTCACCGCATGTGCTTCCCCTAAAGGACTGGCTGCAGGGGGAAAGCGATTTTTCTTTGAAGAAATACTCTTGGAAGAGAGAAAGAGAGCAAAAATAGAGGAGACTTGGGGATGGAGGCTAAACCTCTTACTTCGTTGCCATCAGTTGTGGGTCTCCGGACCTTTTTCTTCTATCTGCAGTTACTATTTTAAATCAACGTATAGTTGATTTCTCTGCATGGTTGTGTAATAATACTACGTATACTTGCATGACCTCCTCTCTTTAATTTTGCGTGAACAATTTTATAATCTGCTTAATACAGTTTTTTAGTCCACCTTAAGGACGGTAAACAAAAGGGCTTCTTTGGAGACAACCCATGGGAACCACCCGGTTCTGTTTGCTTGCTTTAATTTCTATTATGTTTTGTTTGTTTTTGCTTTGGTGCTAACAATGCAGGTGTGAAATCGATTGGATGAAGAGGAGAAGATCTTTAAAGAAGGATTATACCGCTCTTCTGGCATGCTCTTAGGAGCATAGGTACTCTTAACCCAGCTCTTAATTTGCTTCGAAAGTTTATAATTGATTTGTTTTACAAATCAAGTCTAGGGGGAGCGTGCCTTTGCTTACGCTACACGCACATACATGCTAGAATGTTATGTTAGGAAATTTATATTTATTGTCTCATTGCATAACACACACCACACGTGTTTTATTTTTACTCGTGCACAATTATCGTGTAAGTGCTTGATGTATGTGTTTAGAAGTTTGATTGTTAGTTTAGGATTGTGTGGCTGAACAGGATGTGACTCGTGCGGTGCTACTAGTAGAGCGCTCACGCAGCTTAAAAATTCACGTAGAGTAGATTTAATTACAAAGTTATAGTTTTATTTACTACATTTGTGTAAATTACTTAATACTCTACTCAAACGGTGAATTTGGTGAATCTAGCGGTAGCCCTAGGTCGAGTGTAGAAGAGTTGCTAGCCTCGTGTTGTTTGAGTTGGAAGGAGAGGAGACCTCGCTCGGTAATTAAGAACTTGCCCCAAGCTATTTTCAAAACGAGTGCGTTGAATGATCTTGTTGGGAGCATGACGTAGGCCATCATTTGGTCCGGTTGAGCTTTGATTTCCCAACCTAACGTCATCCTTTGCTAGCCTCGTTGAGCCTTACCTCTCCTATTTGTTAAACTCCACTAAACTTTCACCAAGGCCACATATCCTAACCTAACGTGCACTAGAGTCAAGCTTTGAAATATATACATATTTATGATGATTGTGCGGTGCGGAGAAAAAAATGAGAATGAGTTAAAATTTTGATTGATCCTAACTTATGTTTCTATGGATCTAGGAAAAAAAGTAAAAGAACTCTAAAAAGAATCTAACCACAAGTGTGGTAGTCTCGCGCACATCATCGTGCTTAAATGAAGTCTGGGGGAGTGTGCGTCAAGGTGAAGATGTTGAGGTTGAAATTTGTTTATTTGCCGGAGGATGAGTGCGTTTAGCCTACGTTGTTCTACTTCATTATCGTACCTCAACCCAAGCCCTAAGACTAGCCTAAAAGCCCTACTGATTCTTGATAAGATCGCCTCATGCAGTGGAGAAGGTGCAAAAGGGAAAGCGTATGACCACCGACCTTGATGGATTTCTTGGAGAGCTCTTCCTTGGGATCCAATTTGAGCATGGCTCACCTCAGCAGTTCACGCTATTTTCCCTAGGGCGCGACTGTTCAATTCACCAGTGATTCACCTCAGAGTAGTAGTATTTTGTAATTTACACTTGTAGAAGTTCTTGAAATATAGTCATTGTTTTAAAATCTTTTCTACTTTATTTTTACGCTCGTTAGTTCTTTACTTCCCATCATGTTTTGCCTGCACAGTTGCTTCTTTAACATCAATTTTTCTATCATGGGATTGAGTGTTTGCCCGAGACGTGCAAATGAGTAAGTCTGGGGGTGTGATGAGTCCCATTTATATACACTTTTATGGACTCATCTGGGCTTGTTATCATGCATATATACTGCATATAAGGTTGATTATCGATCATATTGGACTAGTTGTTCATTTGCGTAGATAGTACCTTCCATAGCCTAGTTCTGTGTGTTATCTTGGATGGTTCCCTTTTATTCTTCTTAGTGCATATTTTATGCCGCTGGGGAGCTTTGTTTCTATACCCCAGCGGGTATGTTTGAGTTTGCTGCAGGTGCAATGATCATGTGAACGCTCAGAATGGTTTGGGGCGAATTTTAGCCTAAAAAGCCACTGGTCATGCATTTTACTTCGCGCACGATCAGGCGCATGACCACTGGTCGTGCGTTAATTCCCCTTAACTGACAGAGCAGTTCGCACGATCATAGGACTTCTTTGCGCACGACCACTAGTCGTGCGCCACTGACCGTGCGTTATTTTCCTATCTTCCCCTCTGCTACAGGTTGACCACGCACGATCTCAAGCATTCCTTCGCGCACGACCACTGGTCGTGCGCCCCTGATCGTGCACTGTATTTTCTCTGCTCCGTATTTAAAGATCGGCTCCGCGATTTTAGGGAAAGCCAGCGCAGTTTGGGCGCGAATTCTTCCGCAAGCTTCCGCCATTTTCCCTCTTCAAGCTCCATCCATCCATCCTCTTCCTTCGGAAAGCTTCATCCATCGATCCTAAGCTCCATCAAGGGTCCTAGAAGCATTCTTCGCCATCTACAGCAAGCATTTGAAGGTGAGACATCTCCATTGAGCTAAGTGGAAGAGACCCAGCTCTGAGAAGAAGACGGATGATGTTTAGAGGTAGTGATAGCCTCTGAACCCCGGAAGCAACCAAGGACTGAGCTAGGAGGAGGCGTGACGACCCCCCATTCCGACCAAGATCTATGGCGAGGCTTCTCATCTCATGGTTTCCTCTACACTCTCTCTCTTTTTGGAAATGTACTTTTGATTGTTGTAATGAACTGGATTGCTTTCTATTTGTCTATGAATAGAAGCTTTTTCTTGTTTCATTCTTCATTTGATGCTTTGTTGTGATGCACTCCGCCTCCACTCCACTTCCACACACGCGTTCTAGCTAGCTCAATCTAGCAAAAGCTAGAAGTGAGAGTGAAGAGGTGCCTTCGACCCTCAAAAAACCCCGCACTGTGGCCATTTCACCCACATACCGAAGCACGGCATCATGGCCGTTGCACTCACCCCCACTTTGCGAAGAGGTGTGTGCGACCCTCAATCGTCACAGTTACTTTCCATCCACGCGCCTTCCGAAGTACGGCGTCGCGGCCGTTGCATCCATCCCGCCTTGCGAAGTAGAGTTTTGACCCGTATTTCTTATTTCTGCAATAGATTAGGACACCATCACAATGCCCTTGTTTTATTCGCTCGTGTAACAATCGACTCACTCTATTTTCTTATCACCACATCCTGCATTCCTTTGAGAACGATATTCGGGGAATTCCTCCCTACTTTTATTACTTGACAACCACCGGTGCACTGCCGTCGTACCGTATTTTGCGCTTGAAAATTAGGAGTGCTGAGATTCGCGAGTCAACCTTGAATGCCGCAAGAGTAACATGTAGTGTTGGCCTTGCTCACCTTCCCTCTGGGGATACGCTCTCCCGCGGGATTCCTAGCGTTCCTAGCAGTGATCATGACATACTTTGACTCGGTGAACCTAAACTTCCCCTTATCCGGATATGTGGAGGAAGACGCTCCAATGGTGGACTTGTTCTTCGTGTGGGAATAATGGGAGTGGGCCTTCGAGGCAAGATGCTTTTCAATGTCAAGGGCGGCATTGAATGTCATGTTCAGGTGTCTATGACCATAGCGCAGGAGCTTCCTTTGAATATCGGGTTGAAGCCCCTTACAAAATCGAGATATGGTGACCTCAGGAATCTCCCTAAGATCACACCGCACCATACTGTCCTTTAATTCTCCCTTATATTCAGCTACCGAATTGGAGCCCTGCCACAGAGTGGCAAGCTCATCG
Organism: Dactylorhiza incarnata; assembly: GCA_033032865.1. NCBI lineage: Eukaryota > Viridiplantae > Streptophyta > Magnoliopsida > Asparagales > Orchidaceae > Dactylorhiza > Dactylorhiza incarnata. The sequence goes on along the minus strand of JAWHQI010000009.1, from coordinate 6,477,454 downwards.
AACATCTGTGTTCGGTGGTACGCAAGGACGTAATGATCGGTTAGCTAATTCTTCATCACCGGCCAACCTATAAGTCGGACTCCCTGCCCGGCTCCTAATCTCCGCTCCTCATTCAGCCAAAAAGTCTTCGCACGATCCGTTAACTTCATCCTGGCAACTTGGACCTTTTGAGGGTAAGGTTGTGCCATTCGTAGTAGCATTCCATATCCACTACCCAAGTAAGGAAGACCTGGGGATCTCCCAAACCATCGTAAGTGGGGGCGTCAATCTTAACGGCCCTAGTAATATCGAAGCCACGCTCGGGGCAGTGTTCTCGAGGGGGCACTCGGGGAGAGTCCCTGTCAGAATCTGAATCATGGACCTGTTGGTGCCGGTTGGGCTGCCCAACATTAACGGGCGGTGGTGATGGCCCTCCTTGATTCTGTAGGATTTGTGCTAACATGGTCCTAAGCTCAGTCATATCATTACTCAGCCCCTTTAAGGCCACAACGTTGGGATCCCCGTGCTCATTCGCAGCCATCCTAGACGATGAGGGTGTAGTGTATTTCGTTCCAAGTCTAGTGCACATGCAGGTTTGGACAAAATAATGAGTGAATTTTTTGTAGTGTCGGATAAAGATCAATTTTTTGGCAGAAAAATATTTTCGGGATGTGGCTAAAAAGGAGAACCTCCAGAATTTTTTTTTTATTTTTTTTGACAAAAAATAACGATTTTAGCCCGCTATTCGTAGACCACCAATTTTTTTTTTATTTTCTAGCTTATTTTGCGCCACGGAAATGAGTATCGAGGTTGTATCAATTGAGAAATTGAAATGACCTCCCTCTGATACCAAATTGATGTAGGGATGTCCGGGGTTGGATATCCACACGAACAAGAACTCTCGCGATGCCCTTCACGCCTAGATCTACCGCACCTACACACGCATTTATCATCGCAATACGATTCGCATCTAACACAGCACATACACCACAAAGGAGGAATGATCGAATCTAAAATAACGATCGAAAGAGAGTCGGATTATTCCCCAAATTAACATAAAGGTTGCCAATCCTTTTGGAGAGCAAAACCAAGGCTATAGGCCAAGATCCGCTTAAGCAAATTAGATATACCTGATCCGGAATAAAGAAAGTTCGATAACAACGAAATCGATTTCAGAAAATTGCAAGCGGAGTATTTAAAAAATCACGGATAAAATGGATGTTCAACCTCCACAAATTCTAAAGCAAGAAATCACAAGTTGGGAAGGAGAAGTTACCCAACCCGGATCCAACAAACACACAAGATAAGTGGGAGAATCACTTTCTCCACGGATCCACCGGTGTCACACCGAATGGGGGCTGCAACCTTCTTCCTTGGAGTCGCACCGAAGGAATCCACGTCGGACTCGCACCGATGAGGGATGGAGGGAGCAAGAGGTGGCTTCACACCACAAGGGGGGCGGCAGCTAGGGAGGAATCCCTCTTGGCCGAAATTCTCAAGGAGGAGAATTAGGTTAATTTTTTTCCAAATCTTCTTAATCCTCATAAAAGTCTCCTTATATAGGAGTTGCAAACAACATATAACTGTCCAAGATGGAGGTGTAATCTCAACCATCTGAGCGGTTAAATACACACCAAATGTTTTAAAAGTGCAGGAAATAAATAATACAAATTCTTACATGAATATAAAATTATTACTCAAACATGGAATAATTTTATATTCACAAATATAAAATAAAAGAGCATAATAATTAAGTAAATTGGTCTTCAGGTGGGCTTAGCACGCCCTGGGCGGAGGTTGTAACTCTGTCTTCCGTTATCGTCATCATGGCACCTAAAATCTTTATGTCGTTGTGCCTCGGCAACCGGAACATCATCAAGTAGTGGTGGAGGGGCCGCGACATCAGGTGGTGGTGGTGGCCGACCAGGGAGGTGGCCGAATGGCCGGCGGCAATGCTTGGAAACGCTACAGGAAGAGGAAATCAGGCATGTTTGCTAAAAGGAGAAGACATAATCAGGATCGTCCATTTCCCTGTACAGGAAATACTAGTGGTAATTTTTATTATTCCTATTTTCTGTATAATTACTAGCAGTAGATAGAAATAATAATAGAAGATACCTAGGGCCATCACATGAAAAAGTGGTCAACACAAAAGTTGTAGACATTGGTGTGTACTTTAATTTAAAAATTGTTTCAGCCCAAAAGGAGCATTGTAGCTCTCTGTAGGGCCATTTTGGTGGGACTGGTCCCTTGGGTAGGACAAACACTATTTCTTGAATAACTTTTTATAGGGAAATGATATTGACTTGAAAATTGAAACATAGTCTATTTGTACCTACAAGCTTAACATATATTACTTTTTATAGGGAAATTTTGGAGAAATTTTTTCTAAGGTTTTTGTAAAAATTTAATAATTCATATATTAATTAATTATTGGATCTAATTACCTCCAATACCCTCCAAATTTTGGTGGGTGCCTCTTAGGGTTATTATATGAACCTAGCAAAAATTTCATCCCAATTGGGACTGATTTGGTTGGGTGATTAGTTAACCCAAGTTTGGTCAAACTAGGTTAAACTAGGTCAAAAGTACACATGATGGAATTAGGTGGTCAAATCTCATCAAGATGATGTGAAACTTACGCCGCTGGTTTAGGATCACATAAAGCACCAACAAGAGTGGCTTGGGGTGATGTGGGGTGGAAATGCCTTAGGATCCTAGTTCAAACCCTAAGGTTGCACTTTAAGCCTTGTGAAGGACATAGGGGCATATCTCCTTGAATGGTCATGGAACTCTGTAGATAAGTTCATAGGGTGTAAATATGCCCTAGGTAATTTTCTGAAAATTTTAGGAAAATATTTTCCTCTCTGAATTAGGTTATAACCTTTTTGGGGAACCTTCTTATAAAAGAAATTTACATGCTCAAATTATCTTGGATGTTGATGAAAGTTTGGTAGATTACATAAAATCATGATATAGTCATCTGGTAATTTTTATGTAATTATTGAATTGATTTAGTTAGCACTTCATTCACAAGTAATCTACTTTGCCTTAGAAATATGTTAAATAAATGAGGGCCAAATATCCTCTGGAAAATTATGAAACTTGGTGGTAGGAAATTTTAGGGCATTAGAGAGCTCTGTGAATTTTTGTATAATTTTAGAATTGTTTATCAGTAGGTTACTTCACAATTTTCCCCTAGTATGGGTTTACTTGGAATATTTAATTATGTTACTAATTAGTTCTGATAAATTCTGAAATTTAGTCATTAGACTTTTCTGATCAATATAAAGGCCTGGTAATTTTCCCATAATTTTTGGACAAGTATTTTTGGTGGTTCCTTCATTAATTTCTAATTTGGGGTAATTATTCAATATTATAAATATAGGCCAACACCTTACTGCAAAATTGTGATATTATGTATTTACTGTTATTTTGACATCATAGATTTTCCATAATTTTATTGGGACCATATAATAAGAAGGTCTTACACTTCATGTTCAATTTCATACTTGGCCAATGTTGGAGAAATTGTAATAAATGCCAAACCATTAAGGAAAAAATGATCCTCTGTATTTAGTCTTAGAATATCATGATTATTTACCCAAAAGACCGCTTCCGAGTGGTACTTCTCCCAGACTGGGCGGTCTAAAGGCTAAGATCGCCCGGTTCAATTTCAGCAAAGGTCATTCAGAACCAACCAACACAAAACCGGGCGGTCTGATATGATTCAGACCGCCCCCGAAGACTGAAGATCATCAAGGCCAGGTCTCCAAAAGCATGTCGCGGTCTCAAGTCTCAGACCGCCCGGGTGATACCATAAAAGTTATCAGGGTCCAAGTCTAGAAGGCAACTCGCGGTCTCAAGTTGAGGGACCGCTCGGGTTGCATCTTAAAGGCTGACAAAGCTCAAGTCCAGGCAACAGGCCACATTCTCAAGGGCAACCCGCAGTCTCGAGTCGAAGACCGCCCGGATTGCTCTAATAAGACCAGCAAGGACCAAGTCCAAGAAGATAAGCCGCGGTCTCAAGTCAGAGACCGCCATGGTGGCCTCATCCCCTTGGTCGCAGCATCTCCAGCCTATCTACAAGACAGACCGCAAGCGCAAGCCGCCAAGCCGCGCAGCTTCCTTCTTTTCTCCTTTGTGTATCCCGTCACCGCATGCCCGATTCTCCTGTACCCGGACAGACGGTTATTTTATCCCTGCCCGTTCGGGCAGGACCCCAAGCCTATAAATAGGGGGCGACAAAACTCCCAAGACACGCACACTCGAATCCAGGAGCTCGCTTGTTTGAGCTGCGGTCTCGAGTTTCCCGTCTTGCGAACTGTCTGACCGGCCGGCTTCTGCATTCCTGCACTTGTAACCCACTGTAACCGCTTCTACTTAATCAAAGGAAAGCCCGTCACAGGAGTGGCATTCGCCGTGATGGGCAAAGTCTGGCCTTGACCGCTGCCAGCGGTCTCAATTTTCTTACCTAAAAAAGTAACCGGCAGCCCGCAGACTCCGATTTCCTTCGGAGGTGCGATTTCGAACTCAACAAAAACACGCAACCTTCAGATCGCGGATTGTCGGTGAAATCCTCTTTGCCATAATGTCAAACCGCCAGTTCCCCCTTGGAGACTGCTCCGATCACAGTGAGGACTCTTTGTGGGAAGCCTTGGAGCAATCCAGAAGAGAAGCCGAGCGGGCTCAAAGGGCGACTGACCAGCGGTTGGACGCAATCAGTCAGACTTTGGCCCTATTAACCGAGCGGTTAGTTGCACAGCAAACCGCGGTTAATCAGGCGGTAACTCCAGTTCCTCCTCCGCCTCCACCTTACACGCTACCGCAAGCCGCCAACCTCCAACCCCAGCAAGAAGGTTTTGCGGCCAGGCAAAACTTCTACCAGGAAGCCGCGCACAGCATGTCGGCTCGAGTCCTCGATTTCCAGGGGGCGGCTTCTCATGCAGCCCGCCTGTCCTATCCGCCAGAAGGAGCAGCCCGCTTGTCATATCCGCCTGAGACCGTTGCTCACCCTTTCTACCCTCCAGAAGCTGCTGCCCGGTCCTCTTACCAGGCGGCTTGTCCGCGAGTAGCCGCGACTTCGGCGGCTTACTACCCTGCTCCTCTATATGAAGATATGGAAGAAACTTCTCCCTTCGTGGACGAAGTCCGGAGGGAGCCAGCCCTAATAATTTCAGAGAGCCTCGTCTGCCAGCTTTCAGTGGAGAAACTGATCCCACTGTTCATCTACAAGCCTTCTAGTCAGCCATCGCTCTTAGGACCTTAACTGATGCGACTAAGTGCAAACTCCTTGTGACCTCCTTTGAAGGACAAGCAAGGGATTGGTTTTATGGGCTGCACCCCGGATCGATCAGTTGTTTTGCTGAGCTGCGAATGGAGTATTTGCTAAGATTCTCCACCTTAAGGAAGAGGAAAAGTGGCCCGACAGCCCTTTTCGATATAAAGCAGCGGGAAGACGAAACGTGGGCCCGTTTCGTAGACCGCTTCCTGAAGGAGATCATGGAAGTCCAAAATGTGGATCCAGAACTGTATAGGGTTGCCCTCATCCATGGCTTGAGGGAGGGCCCCCTACAATTTGAAGCAAATATAAGGGAGCCCAGGACTTATCAGGAAATGATAAGTTTGGCAAATATGTTCATTAGAGGAGAGAAGAGCAATCCAGGCTATGTCGCAAAGCTGGTAAGCGACAAGGAGCAGTCCAAACCGTCCTTCCATCATCCGCCACCAAACCAATCCCACTTCGAACCCCATTCCCAAAGGGGAAGAAACTACAAAAATAAGCAACCATTCATGGGCCATCAACGGTTTCAAGATCAGAAACCGCCGTTGGCCATCGCTCCCGCTCCATCCGTTCCTCTTCCGCAAATCATGCTGGTATACTTGCCGCAATATACCGCACAGCCACCTCCAGTCATTCCATCCACTCAATATGATGACTCGCAAGAGTCATTCACTCCCTTAAATGTCACCATGGACGAAGTAGTCCAGATTTTGCAGAAAAGGACAGATTTCAGAAGACCCGCTCCTCTTAGATCGGATGTTCAAAATCGGAATCCGAACCTCTTCTGTGAATATCACAAGGAGGGAGGGCATCTGACTGAAAATTGTCGGGCCCTCCGCTTTCTGATAGAGAAGCTCCTGGGAGAAGGGAAGCTCCGGGGCCTAGTTCGGAAAGAGTCAACTGCTGAGCCAGCAGCCGAGAAGAAAAAAGAGAAAGAAACAGTGGAAGTAACCTGGGAATGCGCCGACGTAGAAGACGCCGGCTGCTATGGAGACATCCATCCTTCCGCCGAATGCATCGAAGTTAATGATGTAGGCCCCTTGGGGGACATTTATTGTATCCATGGAGGAGCTGGAGTAGAATCATCTCGCAAATCCAGCATCACGAGAGTTCTAAAGCAGGAAGTAGCAGCCACTACAAGTTCTCCCCCCGAAAGCACTATTGTCACCTTTGGTCAAGATGACCTTCCTCCCAATGCCAATCCTTTTAACGATGCAGTAGTCATCAAAGCCGTCATCGAAAATTATATTGTCCACAAGATCTTGATTGACACAGGCAGCTCTGTCAATCTCCTTTTCCGCCCAACCTTCGAAGCCCTGAAAACTGGAAAGCCTCTGCTTTCCACCGACGGGCCCCTCTACGGTTTTTCTGGGGAGAAGAAAGAAGTAGAGGGTTCGGTAAAACTCCTGGTCTCTCTTGGAGGAGTGATAAAGCTAATCAATTTCGTGGTGGTGGATGCCCCAAGCAACTACTGCGCCATCTTCGGAAGGCCGATTCTCAATGCATACTGGGCAGTAGTGTCCACCTTCCATATTGCTCTCAAGTTTGCCGCCGAGGGAAGGCAGTATCGGGTTAGAAGTAACCCAAAGGTGGCTCGGGAGTGCTACGTCCGAACTGTCAACATGATCACCGACGTTTCACTCCCCAAGGCCACAGCTGAAATTCTGGAAATTGCTGAATCCTCAAGGACTGCTGAGGAAGGAAAAGATCGAGAAGGGGCTCACCTAGAACCTGCCCAGACAACCCAAGAGGTCCCTATTGCTGAAGGGGAAGAAAAGAAGCTGATCATCAATGCTGAATTGCCGGAGGAGGAGAAAGTAGAGCTGATCTCCTGCCTTTTAGAGAACCTGGATGTCTTCGCCTGGTCAGCGGAGGATATGCCAGGAGTAGATCCAGACGTGGCTTGCCATTATCTGAACGTATCTACCGAGTTCAAGCCTGTCCAACAAAAGAAGAGAGAAGTGGCAACCAAGCTGGTGTTGCCCATCAGAGAGGAGGTTGCCAAGCTCCTGAAAGCAGGCTTTATTTCTGAAATTCAATATCCCGCGTGAATGTCGAATTTTGTAATGGTTAAGAAATCTGGGGGGAAGTGGCGCATGTGCGTAGACTTCACCAAACTTAATAAAGCGTGTCCCAAAGATTGCTACCCTCTGCCTCGGATAGATGTCTTAGTTGATTCCGCGGTTGGGTATGATTTTATGAGTTTTCTCGATGCTTTCTCTGGGTACCATCAAATTAAAATGCACAAACTTGATATCCCGCACACCTCATTTATCACAAACGATGGGTCTTACTGCTATCTCGTAATGCCCTTCGGTCTTAAAAATGCGGGCTACTCTACGGAGGTTCAAGTTAAAATTAAACCCATTGAAATGTGTGTTTGGGGCAAACAAAGGAAAGTTTCTCGGGCATCTCTTAACTCCCGATGGCCTTGCACCAAATCCGGATAAGGTGAAGGCCAGCCTTGATATGACCCCTCCTCGAAATACCAAGGAAGTTCAGCAGCTTGGAGGAAGATTGGCAGGATTGAGCAGGTTTATCTCCAAATCCGGGGATAAAAGTGCCCCATTCTTTAAAATACTGCGGGGAGGATCAAAGTTTGAATGGAACGAGGAGTGTAATAGGGCTTTTGAGCAGCTGAAAGTACAGTTGACTTCAACTCCGCTACTACAAAGTCCCCGTGAGGGGGAAACATTATTCTTATATTTGGGAGTCGGCCCAGATGCGGTAAGTTCTGTCCTCGTTCGGGAAGAAAAGAAGAGGCAGTTCCCGATATATTATGTTAGCCACATTCTCAAAGATGCAGAAACCAGATATTCAATCTTGTAAAAACTAGCCTTGGCCTTAGTTATGTCTTCGCGAAGGCTTCGTCCTTATTTCCAGGCTCATCCTGTCCAAGTGATTATTGATCATCCTCTAAGAAATGTTCTTGAAAAGCCAGATCATTCAGGGAGGTTGGCTAAATGGGCTATCGAATTAAGCGAATTTGAAATATCATACATCCCCCGAACAGCAATCAAAGCACAAATCTTGGCAGATTTCTTGGTGGACACGGAAGAACCTAGTTCTGAACAGGTGGTGCAATCTCCTTTGGCTTGGGTCATCTATGTGGATGGGGCTTCTGGCAAAAACTATGTGGGAGCCGAAGTAGTTTTAATCAGTCCAAATGGCATCAGGCTGGAACAAGCTATTAAATTCTTCTTTCCAGTTACGAATAATCAAGCAGAATATGAAGCACATTTGGCTGGACTGAGACTTGCAAAAGAGCTGGGCATAGAACATGCATATGTTAGAACCGATTCATTGGTAATGGCCTCTCAGGTCTTGGGGAATTATGAGACAAGGGAGCCAATTCTCAGGAAATATCTGTTGTTGACCAAAAAGGAAATCGGGAGATTCAAGTCATTCATCATCGAGCATATTCCAAGGACACAAAATGAGGAGGCAGATGAGCTGTCAAAGTTCGGTCTTCCATCCGGGGGAGTGACCTTTGAACTTTTTCATCCGGCAACAGATGAAGCAGAACTCATGCAAGTTGATCATAATCCTTCGTGGAAGGATCCTTACGAGTTGTTTCTGTCAAAAGGGGAGTTTCATCATTCCATCAAAGATAGAAGAAGATTCAGAAGGAAAGCGACATACTATTATCTGATAGCAGGAGTTCTCTACAGGAAGACTTTGATCTCTCCCTCAGCACGATGTGTTTCCGAGGAAGAAATCCCAACCATACTTCAAGAAGTTCATTCCGGAGAGTGTGGTAGCCATACAGGAGCAAAGACTCTAGAGAAGAGAATCTCAAGGCAGGGATATTTCTGGTCAACCATGAGGAAGGATGCTGAAGCATTTGCAAAACGATGTGTTCAGTGCCAAAAGTTTGCCCCTCTCCAACATTTACCAGCTCAGTCACTCAGATCAATAACTGCGCCATGGCCCTCGCAGTATGGGGGATGGATCTTATCGGACCCTTCCCAATAGCCAGCGTCCAGCGTCGCTTTATTATCGTGATGATTGATTACTTCAGCAAATGGATTGAGGCGAAGGCATTGGCAAGAACTACAACTCAAATTATCAGGAACTTTATCTGGGGAGAGATAGTCTGCCGGCATGGAATTCCGCTAGCAATTGTCACTGACAATGGTCCACAATTTAACAATCCGGAGATGATAAACTTTTGCGATCAGGTGGGAATTGATCTGCGGTTTGCTTCAGTGCATCATCCAAGGACAAATGGTCAGGTAGAAGCAGCGAATTGGCAGATTCAGCAACTTTTGATGAAGAGGGTCTTGAATCAAAGAGGAAATTGGGCAGACCAACTCCCTTCCATCCTTTGGACTCTTCGTACTACTCCATCCTCAGCTACGGGGGAGTCACCATTCAAATTATCCCATGGATCGGAAGCTATTGTTCCTGTAGAATTTGAGGTGGTCACTCCAAGAGTTATATATGCAAAGGAAGGAGGAGAAGCATGGATAAATGAAAATGATGAGGCTATCAAGTATAGTTTGGATTTGATCGAAGAGCTTCAGGACGAGGCGACCATCAGACAGGAAGAAGTTAAAAGGAGAATGGCGAAATACTTTGACAAGAATGTCAGAGTAAAACATTTTGCAGTCGGAGACGTTGTGCTAAAGAAGGTTGATGCAGCAGTGAGAACAGGCAACGTCGGAAAGCTGAATCCTAATTGGTCCGGACCTTTCATCATCAAGGAAGTACTTAAAAGTGGGGCTTATCGCCTCCAGACGAGTGAAGGAGAAGACATTTCACGCACCTGGAGCGGTGACGATCTCAAACGGTTCTATCCTTGAAATGTCCTCTTTACTTTCTTACATTTTTTGGATATCTTAATGAGAAGCCCCATACTGACACTTCGCCATGTCTGATGTTTTCTTTTTACACTTTCTTATATATCAACCTAACTGAACCGCGGAGACATCGCCAATTCTGCTTGAACCCCCTCGGATTGTAGTCATTAGCATAAAACCATGAAGATCATGTGTAGCGGGGAGTTTTCGCACACGTGTAGTGGTAGCTTGCCAATTCCCGTGCGGTGGTCTTCGGAACCTTGGATCCCGGCTGATATCTGACACACTCCTGCATGAAGGGAGGTCCGGGTGAATGTTGGCTCTGTTATGCCCCAAGAGGGATATAGCTACAGCTTTGATGATCTTTCTGAGAAAAGCAATATCGGTATAGCCTTCGCGGCATAACCACACCTGCCCAACTGATCATCCTGGTCTGTGACCATCGAATACTCCTAGGTACTCTCAAGCGATGCCTAAGTGGGACCCACAACTGGGTTGATCTTTCTGAGGAAAGCAATGTCGGTATAGCCCCCGCGACATAACCACACCTGCCCATTTGATCAAGTCGGCTTGTAGCCCTAGGCAAGAGAGCATTTGAGTTGCTTACAGCCTTTATGACCACTTGAGGGAAGCAATGGTCGCCGCCTAGGCCCACCTGCCCACTTGGTCATCTAGGTCTGTACTTGTCTTTTTTCTTTTCCTCTACAACTCCTATGACCATCTGAGGAAAGCAATGGCTGCCGCCTAAGCCCACCTGCCCATTTGGTCATCTGAGTTTGTAGCTACTTTTTACCACATTGCAGGGAATTGTCCCATCTCATAGGGTCTTTTAGACCATATGAGGAGAAAACAGCTTTTCAACAAGCATATCGCAGACCGGGCGGTTTGTGTTTGAGCCTTGCGGTTTGAGGTAAACAGGTATCAAAATTGTCAGGTAGCCTGGTCATGAGACCGATCGAACTTGGTAAAATAATGTGAGGCTCTTCATAATCAAGCAAAAGAACCCGTTCAGAGTACATACAGATCACTCGGGTTTATCCGCCGATGATGTTAATCGCGCGACCTATCGGCTATTTTCTAAAGGCTTGATATTCCATATTGTGGAATAATTTAGAAAAGGCCAAGTTATGACCGCACGACTTGGTTATGTAAATATCCTGTCCGAATTTCTGTCCGCCCGAGTTATATATATACCATACGGACATAGCAGTTAACTAATTATGTTCATGGGGAATTCTGAGTTACGTGAACCATCCGGATTATATTCTAATCGCTCGGCCTGTTGATTATTCAGTTATTACTTGACATTCTCAATCTGGTGGAACAATTATGAAAAGCCAGGTTATAATCGCGCGCTTTGGTTACATACAATTTCCCGATTGGATTTCTATCCGCCCGAATTATATATATAAATCGCACGGGTGTATCTGTTGTTGATTGTATTCACAAGCCATGTCTTTCAAATTATAAGTTGTCTGAATCAAAGTATTGACCGCTCAAACCGGTCGACTGCTTCTTTATGACTTGGCATTTCTCATAAAAGTTGTGTCCTCGAAGCCAGCGGCCAGGCCATCCCGATCTCGCAGGCAATTCAGCGCACCATCAATCCCTTTGGCTACATGTGGGAAGACCTCATCTTGGAAATCCGGGTTGTCCATATCATATTGATGCTATAAAAAGAAGGTAAATGTCAGGTCACGCGGTCTGAAAGTGATAAGCCCGAAGTGTTTGTCGGAAACTGACCGCAATAATCTCCTTAAGTTTGGCATTCTCATCGGCCTGGTCGGCAAACTTCTTCTCCAGGTAAGTATGGGATGATACCAGTTGTTTATATGAAAGTGCCATAAAATGATTGGCCGCAAAGCCCCATACGCCAGCCTGCGCGGCTACTCTGGAAAGTTCCTCTTCTGGAACCCTCTTCAGTCTCTTCAAGGTTTTTCAGCCATACATGGCAGCCTTGGCGGCTAACGCATGCCGGCTAATTTTCTCACTCCCCCAGAATGGGAGAGCAGTGGATAATTGCACGCATTCACCATCCTTATGCCAAAGGACTGTCGGCTTGTCCTTAAGGTCGCGCGGGTTGCTGCAAGAGCGAAGAAACTCAAACTCGCCTGAAGAAGCCGGGCTCTCCTCTGCAGACCACTGCGGGTCGTATTTCCTTTGTCGTTTCTCCCTCTGGGTCAGAACTGGAGCGGCCGGAGTAACCGGCTTGTTTAAGGGAACGATTGTGGCAGCTGCAGAAATTTAAAACTTAGAAGAGCAGTCCGCGCGGTCATCAAATGACGAGTTAAGGAGAAACTTACTATCCTCAGGGCGGACATCTGCAAGCTTCGCGAACAATGGAATATAATGATTCACGTCAAGTCGCTCGTTCTCTAGGGATTCGAAGATCTTTTTCTCAGCTTCGCCAAGCTTAACCGACTTAAAGTCCGCCGCACTCTTCGTCTGCGGGTTGACCTGCAATAACCCTAGGGGGCCTTCAAACATAGCATACCGCTCAGACCAACTCGCAACCTTGTTCACAAGGTTGATAACTTTCATACCCCGGCATCCGAAATAAATATGACCTCTAAAAACGGAGGTTCCAGCATCTGGAGTAGACCGCACGGAAAAGAAGTTTCGAAATAAAGAAATCGAAAATTTAACTCGCTCTGACCGCAGATACGAGATAAAGCTATAAATAGAGGCAATGGAATTCGGCGGAAGTTGTCCGGGCAGAACCCCATAGTGATCGAAAATAGCGATGACCTCAAGAGAAGGAGGAAATCTGAAACCATACTTGAAATGGTCAATAGGAATGGCAATTTTGGTGGAAGACGAGGAGTTTATCCGCTCGTCACGAGAAGGAAGCCGAACGGTTATGTTGCTGTCAACCATATATTCTTCAAAAAAATCGTTCAACTCGCTCTAAGTTAAGTGACACTCTTTATGATTGGCCGATCGGAAAGCGGAAGCCGCGTCAGTTCGGACCGCGTGAACTTTCTCAGACCGCGACGACTTTTGCTTAGCTCGGGCCATTTCAGAAAGTATGAATGGATCGCCGCAATGGTTGCTACTTATAGAGATAACGATCTGCAAATAACAAAACTATGGCGCGGATATGACATTAAACCACGCGGATTATATCACGCAAGCAGCACAGATAACAAGAATAAACAATGGCTTGCACATTGGCAAGTCAGGCCGATTAAACAGAAATCTAAAATCAGCATGTTAACGAAGTTCAACAAAAATCTCAAGCATTTAGCGCCAGTCGCGCGACCTGCACATCAATTCGGCATAAGGCATTTCGACATAAATTATACGGGTTATAAGCACATCAGAAGGTGCTAAAGGAAAATATTATCCAAAGTAAACCAAATCGTCAGATCATCCCAAGAAGCGAATAAGAAAAATTATTACAGACATAGTTCATGAAAGTTAAAAGCCGCTCACGGCTGATGTGGCTCTTGGGGGTTATCCTCACGATGAAGTCGAGCGACCTGGTCGCCAGTCTGAATAAGAAGGCCATAGATGTGACTCGAATGGTAGTGGATGTGATTGAGCGTGATGTGAAGCCGCGCGGCATCCCGTTCTACCCGTGCGGCAAGAATCGTATGAGCAGGTGGGACCCCGGGGGGCTCATTCGTAGCAGGGTCGGAGTACCTAACGGGTGGGGGGTTAGAACTCACCCCAACAGCCGGGCAGTTTAACATCCTGAATCTACCATCACTGGACGAACGTCGATTTTCGTCAACTTCCCTGGTTATGCGAAGATATTTATCCTGATAATATTTACAGTCCTCCTTGAACTTCGAGGACATCCTCTTCTCCCTGTCAAAGTGCGCGGTTATTGTAGCAATCTGGTCTATCAGCATTCTCTCCTTATCAAGTCGCGCCTTCTTCTCAGATTCCAGTTGAGCCTCCAACGCTCTCTCTCTCTCCGGCCGCCTTTTCTTCTCGGCCTCCAGGTCAGCCCGCGCAGTCTCTAACTGGGCCCTAATCATCAGATGCTCCTCTCGACGTTCTTCCCTCTCGGCTTCTAGCGCAACCCGAGCGGCCTCCTCTTTCTTCTCCATCTCTCTTACTTTCACTTCCAGATTATTCAGAAGAAACTGGAAGTCGGCCAGCTTCTCCTGTCCGGAATCTAATCTCGGCACAAGGTTCGACACCTGAGGCAGAGGCGGAAGGCTAGATATCAGGTTGCCCGGCCTTACTATGTCCTCCGGTTTATCTACAAGAAAAGATTGTAATTAGCACAGCCAAAGGCGGATAGAATAATTAAAGGATTATAAGGTTAAAATGCCTGAATAAACAGGCCACTTCAATTGTTCCGGGTCCATTCTCCGACGTTGTTCTCGCCAGATCCTTTCATTATTCTTTCGTCTAGAGGCTAAGTTTTGATTCATGTGCAGGAAGAAGCTCGGCGGTGGATTCAATAACAACTTGTTTTGCTTTTTCCGAGAACGCGGGATGAAGAAACGGATAGTTTCATAACCCGCATCGGGCTTACCTGGGGCGAATGGGTCGGGCAGCTGCGGCTTGCCCTGCGCCCGTATCTTCTCCGCCTTTATACCCATTAAGCGCAGACCGGCTAGGGTCCTGTCCTTCTCTTCTCGTATGGCCTTCTCAGAATCACCGGTATTTTCGTCAGGGGAAACAGTTCGGCTCAAGGTCGCAGGGTTATCAAGTAACATATCTTTGTTCAGAAAATCATCCATCCCTCTGAGGAGCCCCCGATCGACACACTGTTCGCAGAATCTGGAACAAGATCGCCCGGCTTGGCAAGAGGGGTATTGGGGGGATCGATTTCCTCTTTCACACGCGGATTACTTTGAAGACAGCCCGACGTCGGCTTCCTAAAGGCTCTATTCTTAGCCTTCAACTTTTGGAGCTTCCTAGCAATTCGCTCGGCTGACGAATAGCCCCTTTTTCTCTTATTCTTCTTCCCCGACTCCGGGTTGGTCTTCCTTGTAGGGCTGGAATCGTCAAAAATTAGGACCGGCGAGGTAGGTGACCCGTCCGGCCTGGAAGAAACAACTTCTCCTTCTTCTCCAACATTCAGTTTCATGAGAGGAGTCCCTGATGGAGTAAAATCTATGTCGAAGGAAGGTGTAGAATGGTCCGCCCTGGGCTCTATCGACTTCTTTCCTAAGGCTTTCTCCACAGATAGCGAGATCTCCGCGGCTTTGGCCTTGGCCGCCTCCTCCGCGGCTTCTTTGGCCTTGATCGCTTCCTCCTCGGCAGCTTTGGCCTTGGCCACTTCTTCATCAGCAACTTTGGCCTTGGCCGCCTCTTCCTTGGCGGCTTTAGCTTTGGCAACCTCTTCCTCAGCGGCTTTAGCTTTGGCTGCCTCTTCTTCGGCGGCTTCTGCCTTTGCCACTACTTCTCTTGCGGCTTTCACTTTGGCCGCCTCCTTCTCTATAGCTTTTTTCTTGGCCAACAATTCTTCGGCGGCCTTCCTCTCCTCTGCAATTTTTTCCCCGGTGTTCTTCTTGGATCC
Organism: Dactylorhiza incarnata; assembly: GCA_033032865.1. Classification (NCBI taxonomy): domain Eukaryota; kingdom Viridiplantae; phylum Streptophyta; class Magnoliopsida; order Asparagales; family Orchidaceae; genus Dactylorhiza; species Dactylorhiza incarnata. The sequence continues at coordinate 6,461,907 of JAWHQI010000009.1, read as the reverse complement.
GGAAGGTTCTTCCTTTGGAGATCGCCCGGCCTTGTCCGGCCGATGACTCTTTTTCCTCCGGGCATCCTTATCATTCCGTTCTTCGACCTTCTTCCGGTCACCCCCCTTATCAACGCGAGTTTGGAGGGAGTCAAGGAAATCCATTCTAATTGAAGGTGTGCCGACCTGAAATATCCTAACCACAATCGGCGAGTAGCGTCCCGTGGTTTCCGGAGAATTATGCAGAAGAAAGAGCTCTCAGGCAATTTTATAGACATGAGTGCAAGTCGGGTGCGGTCTTGCGGGTAGAACTGATATTTTCGAAAATCTCCTCGAAGTTTGAAAATATGCGGGGATTATGTTTACCCAAAAGACCGCTTCCGAGTGGTACTTCTCCCAGACTGGGCGGTTTAAAGGCAAAGATCGCCCGGTTCAATTTCAGCAAAGGTCATTCAGAACCAACCAACACAAAACCGGGCGGTCTGATATGATTCAGACCGCCCCCGAAGACTGAAGATCATCAAGGCCAGGTCTCCAAAAGCATGCCTCGGTCTCAAGTCTCAGACCGCCCGGGTGGTACCATAAAAGTTATTAGGGTCAAAGTCCAGAAGGCAACTCGCGGTCTCAAGTTGAGGGACCGCTCGGGTTGCATCTTAAAGGCTGACAAAGCTCAAGTCCAGGCAACATGCCACATTCTCAAGGGCAACCCGCAGTCTCGAGTCGAAGACTGCCCGGATTGCTCTAATAAGACCAGCAAGGACCAAGTCCAAGAAGACAAGCCGCGGTCTCAAGTCAGAGACCGCCTGAGTGGCCTCATCCCCTTGGTCGTAGCATCTCCATCCTATCTACAAGACAGACAACAAGCGCATGCCGCCAAGCCGCGCGGCTTCCTTCTTTTCTCCTTTCTGTATCCCGTCACCGCCTGCCCGATTCTCCTGTACCCGGGCAGGCGGTTATTTTATCCCTGCCCGTTCAGACAGGCCCCCAACCCTATAAATAGGGGGCGACAACACTCCCAAGACACGCACACTCGAATCCAGGAGCTCGCTTGTTTGAGCTGCGGTCTCGAGTTTCCCGTCTTGCGAACTGTCTGACCGGCCGGCTTCTGCTTTCTTGCACTTGTAACCCGCTGTAACCGCTTCTACTTAATCAAAGGAAAGCCCATCACAGGAGTGGCATTTGCCGTGATGGGCAAAGTCTGGCCTTGACCGCTGCCAGCGGTCTTAATTTTCTTACCTAAAAAAGTAACCGGCAGCCCGCAGCCTATGATTTCCTTCGGAGGTGCGATTTCAGACTCAACAATGATAGACTCCCAGTAATAATCTTGAGTCAGTTGGATGAATATTTGGGGTACCTCCTCTTGTGCAACTCATATAACTCATTTGGTCTGCGTATAGTAAAATTGTAAAACATGGGTAAATTGAAGACCAGTAGGTGGGAATGGGAGGTAGTTGGTGTACTTGGTCTGGTTGAAGAGATTTGAGGTCACCAAAATGAGTCTATATGCTTAGTGTGCCCAGTAGTTAAGGGGCAACCTTGTGTTCGGGATTGACGGTAAATCGCCTTTCCCCTGGAGAATCATAAACCACCTAGGGTTAATTCAAGTGAAATGATAAGAGGGCTATGCATATGGGTAGTTACGAATAACATTAAGTTTCTTGAGAAAGGGAGCTTTGGGGTGTCATCCCATCATAGCTCCTAGTACCGCTGCGAGCCCGTCACAGGGTAGACCTCGGGAAGTCCAAGATTAACACTAAATTGTCGGAAATAAGTTGATGTACTAGATTACCTTAATAATACAGTCACCCACACCCCATTGTTATGGGTATATTAGCCGGTTTGGACTTACGAGAGGTAGGCTCGGTGGTTGTAGGAGCGGATGGGTTGGTCTGGCGAGCCGGTCGCTCAAAAGGTTATGGTGACGGGCGGGTTAGCCCGGGGAGCTTATGGCTCGGAGATAGATGGTAAACATATTTGCATGTGCAGAAAGGTGGTGGATCTTCGGTATTGGATGGTCGTTCACACTGACGTCAATACGTTGACTCGGCAAGTGTGGAATTTACACTTAGCCATGAAAGTCTGGTGGTCCAGCCAGTAAGAGTACGCAGATGCTCCGCAGTTTTGCGTTGAGGCGTACGATATGTCTAGGTTAGGTAGTGTGAATACCAACCTAGAGGTGGGCGAGACCTAACACACCGCTTCTGTTTGCCACTACGAGAGTATCCTGGGAGTCTTGCTAGCTTCTAAAAGGGGGAAACTAAAGGTCTGTGCGCATAGAGTCGAAGTGTGTGAGTTACACTTGTGTGATAATAACATTAACTAACAAAACTCAGCATGTCATAGCATAAGCATTGCATTTCAACTCCTACCCCTATCGTATAAATTGGTTATGGGACTTTTTATATGATAGGCCTTGCTAAACGATACCTTTTGGTCTATAGGTCTTGATAGTTTATGTAGGATGTAGTCTTAAACACCAAGAGAGGGGGGGGGGGGTGAATAGGTTTCTTTTATTTTAGGCTTAGTGTTTTCTGATTTTAGGTTAGTAAATTATCAAGCACAGAAAAACATAAAGAGATTTATAGAGGTTCCTCAAGACAGAGTGTCTTGAGTAGTCCTATTTCCCCCTTCAACTTTCTAACAATGAGTTAAACAAGGCCAACTTCTCCAAACTCAGCTCCAAGAGCTTACAACACAGATCCTTCAGGATCTCTCAGGTTTTCCCAAACCCTACCTCAGGCACAACAACCCTACCTCAGAGGAATCCACCTCCAACACCTCAGACCACCTCGTGATCCTACCTCAAGCTGACCTCTCAGCTCAACAACTCAGGCTAATCATCCCTACCTTAGATCGCACATTGATCCTACATCAGAGGAATCCTCCTCCTACAACTCAGGCCAATCAGCCTTACACCCTCAGGCAATAAAGCCATACAGTCTCAGAACCCAAAGGCTCATATAGATGATATAATGAGGTTTACAGATTGAATGAAGAAAAGATCAAGCCTATTCTTCTTCTTCTTTTCAGCTGCTATAGCAGACTTGAATGAGGGAGGAAAAGAGAAGCTCCAATTTCATTCTTCTTGATCAGCAATTCAGATGAAGGAGGTTTAATTTGGGCAAATTGGGTTATTTTGACGTAATTTAGGACAAGGTTGACTTTGGTCAAATTGACCAATTGGGTTAACCCCAATGGGTGTCTTAGGCTCCAATGGCCTCCCTTAAGGGTTAGGAAGGTGTAGGTGGAGTCAATTTGGCAAGGTGAGGGTGAATTGCCCCTTATAGGGCACTTTGACCAAAATTAGGGCTAAGGTTGACTTTGGTCAATTTGGCCCCTTTTGTTGACCCCAATGGGTCCCTGGTGCTCCAAGGAGGCCCCTAAAGGGTTAGGGACACTATGGTGGGGTCAAGATTCAAGATGAGGCCCTAAAGTCCAACACTAGGTTTGGTATCTGAAAATTGCTATTTGCAGACCACTTGGGTTTTCTCTTTCTCACCCAAACTCACATGGTTTTGAGCTCTTCTTATGGTTTTGTCATGACCTAGTCATGAAAAAACCAACTTGGGGGTATAGTTGTTTGGGGTATCTTACACAGTATATAGTGCATTCCTACCATGGTGGTATAAGAGTGGAGTACCCACATTTTGGGGAACCACTATAAAACTTGTCTCTTTCATGGCTTGCTTTTCTGTGTCGTCCCCTTTACTATTTCTGCAATCTCTGATTAATTTATTTTGTGTTGGTTTTTCTGATAGCATAGTCATTAGAACTTTTGTATTGTTTGTGTGTATTTTGTATAAAAGTTTTAATCTTTTCACCCCTCTTTAGAGAATACTCAGAGGTTACACTGTGCACTTTCAGTTGGTATCAAAGCTAGGTTGATCATAAAAAGGCTAACACCTTGGTCAAACGATCTCCTCACTCATATTTTAATATTGAAATATTATTTTGAGAAAATGATTTCTAGGACTATGCATCAACAAGACCACCAGTGTGTAATCTTAATAAGTTTACACTCCAGAAGGCCAGAATAAAGTTATACACGAACTCTATTGATGAAGAAATTTTTAATGTTATTGCCTCAGGTCACCCACACCCATTCAGAAAAGATGCAAGTGGGATGGTGACACAAGAACTAGTCCTAAGAGCAGAGTGGACTGATTCCAAGAAAAAGCTGAAGGCATGTGATGCCAAGGCAATGAACATCCTGGTATCCACCATGTCAAATGATATCTTCCAAATAATGGTTGACTGCAACTCAGCAAAAGAGATCTGGGAATCTCTTTCCAGACAGGTAGAAGGTAGCTTTGATGGAAGAAAGGACAATAAGTCCCTTCTCATATCCCAGTATGAGAACTTTCAAAAGAAAACTGAAGAGAATATAGCTAAGATGTATGATAGGTTCAGCCTGATCATAAATGAGCTCAAAGGATATGACAAATAGGTTTCATTGACAAAAATCAATGACAAACTCCTTATGTATTTCCCAAGCACTTGGGATTCAAGGATCTTGGCCATTAGAGAGTCCAGATGCCACAGAGAAATCTCTACTGATGCTCTACTAGGAAAGCTCAAGTCCTATGAGCTTCTATTGAAGTGCAGGGCTGAGACTGAAGCCAAAGAAAATGTCTCAACCCCTAAGGAAAGAATAATTACTCTGAAGGCTGCTGATGATGAACCTTCCACCTCTAAAGAGGAAATGTTCAACCTCTTGGCCAGAAGATTCAGAAAGTGGGTCAAGACTGAAGACTCTAGAAGGAAGAAATGGAGCTCTAGCAAGCCAAGATTTGATAAGACTCCAAATTATGAAGTGATCTGCTTTGCCTACAAAAAACTAGGTCACATATCTCCTGAATGTCCTGAAGAGCAAATGGATAGGAGCAGCAATAACAAGGAGCACAAAAAGAAGAAGTCCGTCAAGAAAAAGGACAAGAATAAGGGAAAAGGTTTTATTGCTGAAACCTGGAGTGACACAGAATCTGACTCAAGCTCCTCTTCATCAGAGAGTGATGGAGAAACAGCTGTTGATGCTGCCCGCCTGATGGCCTTGGAGGCCTTCTCAGGTGATGAAGAAGATCAGGTAAGTCTTTTTGATGACTTTGATTTTGATTCAGTAGAATTTAAAAATTGTTTTAAGGAATTTTGTAATGATTACCTTAAAGTTCAAAAAAATAGAAGCAGTTAGGGAAGAGTTAGAAGAATTTAAGAAAAATGATTTATATTAAGTGAGCTATGATTTGAGAAATCAAATTTATAAAAAGGAAACATTAATTACTAATCTAACCAATGAAAACTGAAAACTAAAACAAGAGCTTACAAGACAAAAGCCTTTGAAGACTTACTCAATAGGAGCAGTCAAAAGCTCAAGGACATTACACAAAATCTCTCTATGAGATTTAAGCACCTTGGTTTAGGATCAGATCCATCTACTAGCTTAGAAGTCCCTAGTTGACCCGCATGGAAAAATCTAGTCACCTTTGTTAGACCTAGTGATTTTCAAATAAATGAGGCTAGACCATTAATTGAAATTCGAGACAACAATAACCCTGAAAAACTCAATGTATTTAATAAAGTAAATCCTAATAGTGATAAGAGAACTCTAGAGATAACAATTCAGAGAAACTAATGAATTTCAATCAAAAGGCTAAGGTCAAAAGTAAAATTATAAGACATTCCACAGACTTATTACATTTAGATATATTCTATGCACATTTTCAGTACCAATGTAATAAATATAAGTTTAATAAACCTATTCTTTGCCATCTAAAATGATATCATGAAAGACCATTCTATTCTTTCATATCACCTTATAATGGTAAAAGCAAAGGGCCCAAGGTAACTTGGGTACCCTCTATTGTTTGAGCTACATGTGCAGGAAAGCTAAGAGTCCCTTCCTCAGAGACAATGTAGGGAAATGGAAAAACTGACTTCTCAACATGGAACCTAAACTAATCAAATGGAGTAAATTTTTCCCAAACAACTCTTGATGTTGCATTCTAATTCACATATATATAATCCTATAAATGCTAATTTCAATAAACACTATTGCTGGAAAAACAACATAAATTTTCTAAAAGAAATACAACTGTATATTCAAAGTTGCGTTTTATAGATTTCTACGCACTGTCGAGTTCCACTCGACGCCAGCTTCGAGAGACACTTGGAATAGATTATTCAAATAGAATTCAACGCAGCGTTGAATCCATATCGATGCATGCATTGACTTAATAAATGCTATACAAAATCAAAGTCACGTCGATTATAAATCGACGCAAAGTTGACATGTCAAGCGCGCGCATTTTTGCTTCTAGAAGCTGCTTCGACATGTTTTAGCGTGCTGAATATTAATCCTTGTCGGCGTTACTTCGAATACAACCCTAAGTTGCGATGAATCATCTTCTTTTAAGCAACTTAGACGTTGAAGTTACTACACTTTCGAATTTTCTCTCTTGCTGTCGTGCTTTCTTGCTCCCTAGTTCTTGTCTCTTCTTGCTTTTCTCTCTCTCTCCTTCTCACTTGTTTTATTTGCAGGTATGATTCAATGGCACCCCCTAAAGTCAACTCTGGATTTGATGTGGATATCAAATCCTTCAATGCGGCTTCTGAAACATTCAAGGACATTCTCGGGTTCTTCCAAACTGCTAGGTTGACAAAGCTGATTTCAACAAGGTGTAAGATCTATGATGTCGAGTTAATTGAGCATAAAGATAATATTCACATTGGAGATGATGGATCACTCTATGGGAAAATTTTTGGTAATGATATCAACATCACAGAAGAGATGTTATGTCAAAATTTTGATCAATCAGCTGGTAGTGATTCAGACGAACTTAGAGTGGAAGAGACAACCAGTGCATTACAGATAATGAAATTCAATAAGGAGAAGGCCATCAATCTGAAGAAGAATGATGTGTTTGAAGAATATAGGTTCTTTGAAGACTTTGTAGGGAAAGTTCTGTTATGCAAAATATCGGCACATGATGCTATCCCCAAGCAGTAGCTGCATATTATGGGAATCCTAGTACTTAATAAGAAAATAAATTGGGGGAGATGCCTCCTAAAGATAATTGGCCACAAGTACTCTCATATGGAGAATGCCTATATGAGAATAATGTGTCAAGTGTTGTACCACCATTATCCAATGGTGTGCAAGTCAAAAGGAGTGCCTATTCCTCCGAGTAAAATAATGAATATAGGCATATTCTCCTTGTGGACCAGGCAGATTCTGAAGTCTGGTCAAGCAGCAACCTCTCCTCCTCCATCTCCACCTCCAACACCAACTTCTCAGGATCTTGAGAATGTTATACCAGATGACAGAAATAATGTTCCTACTCAAGAACCCCAGTTCACTCTACCCGATACAGCACCAGTGCCTGCACCTCAGACACTTGTTGGATCTTGAGGCGCCCTTAGAGGGGACGCGAATAAGGGTTTTAGAAAACTTTATGATTTTAAGATAATCTTTTTATATTATATAAGAAATAGATTGATTCAAAAGTGAAGTACTAGCATTTTGAAATGAAATCAATTTTATTAAATAAGTAAACACATTATTATCATTTAGAAAATTGATTACAAAATCTGATTTCTATAACGCTAGAAATCAAAGGCGAATATATAAGACTCTTTCATTTTCTATACCGTCCCTTCCCACTATGAACTGGTTGGATGTAACCGATCTATTCCAAGATACGGCCTCAAGCCGCTCTAGCCATTCTATCCCCAGAAAGGCCTCAAGCACCACTAGATCTACTCCCTAAACCTAGTCGCCAACACGAGGCAAATTTTTGCCCTAAGTCCTACCCAGACCTAGTTGCCAACACGAGGAGAATTCACTAAATGATCACAATGAAAAAGGTGTTAAAAAAATATAAGAGACAAAATATAAAAAACCCTATGAGGAAATCTGAAGGAGATGATGAAGACTCGCTAAGTATTGTTGAAGTCGAAGCGTGCATTCTTCGCATTGAGTTAGCGTTGATCTAAGCCTTCTGTAACACCCCATCCGTTGCACAGTATATAACAGTAGGTCCGGCCGGGACCCCACGCCATATAAGGTGAACAAGCAAGAGGGTTACATATTCAGAAAACCAACCAACAACATCTCAGAGTTACAAATAAGCGGAAGCATAAGTTAATTATCTCTTGAACCAGATTACACATGTCCACAGTAAACAATATGAATGACTGATATATATATATATGAAAGAGTTTGGCACTAAGGCCGTACAACCAAATGTGTTTCTCTTATTTCATGATTTCCAAAAATCGACACGCAGGCCGACAATACATGAAAGAAAACCACTCAAAACACTTTGGCCTTCAAGGGCCAGCAAAGCGCAGTAGCTGGGGTTTCACACCTGCTATTTTCTGCTTGTCTCGCTAGGACCTGTGAAGCATAATCCACCAAGCGGTGGGAAAATAAGTAACCAGTCAGCTTTAGCTGACCCAGATTATAACGACCACACCCCATGCTCGGGGCGGCGATACTCCTTCCCTGCAGGCAAGCAATAGCAGCATATATTTCACAGGTGCATCTAAGCACCACATAGAAACATTCACCATATACGTAGACTAAGGGCCACATGAATTGTGCTCTCAAGGCACGATATATACAAGTCCTTTTTCAACTTGGATGGTCATATTGAGCTATGTCGTACACACGAAGTTCCGACATATCATACATAACCTAGTGTACCGAAGGGCGACCTCTTCACCACGACTATGGGCAGGTTCGGATCAGCTAGGCCCGACTCAATCATCACGAACACACGATACGGGTAAGCTTTCACCTCGGCCCATCTCCACGGACAACCTCCTCTGGGTTATCATCTCATCCCCCAGGGCCAATCACAATCACACCACGTGATCTCAAGGATCACTTGTAGTAACACCAGCATTAGCACTAACGCCAGACATTAGAGAACAAGTTTCTGTCATCTCTTTTGGGTATTTCCTAGAGGTAACCTCCAGGTCTCCCTGCAGCACATCACAACACTCAGAACCCCAAAACAAGCATACATACTCGGAGTCTTCTCCGGAGTGTAATATAGCATATCAACATCACCAATCCAGACCAACCTATCCAGATGGGCTTCACACATCATGTCTATGTCCGTACAGCGATCCAGACTCTATATGCAATTTTCTACAGAGATAAACCATATCGACCAGTCGGAAGAGCCTATCAACTAATTCGTGAAAATCTTCCAGCTACTATGCAAATCAAAGGACTAGAATGTCCAGAGATTATGGAGGAGAATTGTTACCCTTGATGCTCATTTCGGTGCCATCTGACCAGGATGCCTTTCCATGGACTCGAAGACAGCACAAACATGCAAGAGTTCTTCTTCCTCGAACTTGCCTAGCCAAATGGATCTCCCTTCTCTTGTTGATCAGCCTTAGCCTTAGGAGAGATGATAAGAGAGAAAACTAAGGAAAATCACGTATTTGGAGGCATTATATATAAAAACGCTACCGCCGACGCTAGCCCTAGCGCCTGACGCTAGCTCAGAGGCGGTACGGCCGATCCAATCCATAGCCTCTTAAGGAGATCATTGTGACGCTACCGCTAGCTCTACTGCTCGCGCTAGCTCTCGAAGAGCCGAATTCACGAGCGCTCAACATAATTCATCGGAATACAATCATTGGGACACAATGTCGTCGAGAAAGCTACCGCCGGTGCTATATCTCGACGATGTGTTTTGATGCTTTCGATGATACACACAAGGCCCTTCGTCGATATGCTACCGATTTGATGATAAGGGCTACCGCCGACGCTAGCCCTAGCGCCCCACGCTAGCTCCTTAGCTTAGCACACAACGAATTCTTTACACCTGAACACTGGGGGACTTACAATCCCCCCTTAAAAAGAATTTCGTCCCGAAATTCTAATGGTGCAAACTACTTTAATGATACAAAAGTTAGCTCTGTACCTTAACGGAAACAACTTAGGGAACTCCTCAAGCATGGTCTGCTCTCGCTCCCACGAAAGCTCCTCACGCCCGCAATAGTCCCAGGAAACATTGACCATTCTGATTGATTTGTTCTGTAAGTGCTTGATTTCAGTGTCTTCAATCCGAATGGGCTTGACCCTTATCGCTAGCCCACTTTTGATCGACACTTGAACATCATCCACAAGAATTTGAGTAGGCTCTTGCACAACCTTCCTAAGCACGGCGATGTGGAACACATCATGCAAACTACTCAGCTCTGTCGAAAAAGTGAGCCGATAGGCAGCTTCACCAACACGCTCCAGTATCTCAAAAGGCCCAAGGTATCTGGGACTCAGCTTTTTCAAGCGTCGAATCCGTGAGACACCCTTGAACGGTTTAATTTTGAGATAAGCCCTTTGTAACGACTTCAGGAAATCTCCAGGTTTTTAGCATTCATCCTTCATGACTGCGCAAGTGTGACACTTGGCTATGTATAAGGCGATGTATTTCTTTAAACTAGGCCACCAGAATAACTTCTTCATGTCCTGGTACATTTTTGTGCACCCTGGGCGGATTGAGTACTTGTAGAAGTGTGCTTCGTACATCAATTCTTCCCACAGTTAGCCAACATTTGGGATGCACAACCGACTATCTTTCCACAAAAGACTGTCGTCCAACACAAACTCGGCAGCAGACCAATCCCCAGTCATTGCCAAGTAGCACTTCATGCTCGCATCAAGCTCCAAGGCTTATCGTATTCTGTCCATGAGGTCATATTGCACCTCCTTCCAGTTTAAGCGCGGATTCGTGCTAGTACTTCTGCACACAGAGGAAATCTCCAAGACTTCCAAGTAGCTGATCAGATGTGGATCATGCATCTGCATCCAATTGGCTTGTGAAGAAGCACTCCGGCTCAAAGAATCTGAGACAACATTTCCCTTCCCGGGAGTGTAGTGGATCTTGAAAGTGTAGTCTGTCACAACCCGCATTTTCCCCAAAAATATAATATGTAATATCAGAGCAAGGAAAAAATACGCGTCGTGATGCCACGCCTGCAGGAGACGACTACAAACGCTCAGGCAACCACTCCTTACGATAATTTTATAAAAAGACATATATGTGATTGGATTAAAAGAGAATTTTTTCATTTTAGCTTAAGATCGCGTCCCTCGGTCTGGTGGATCATCTAGTCCACAAGTAGAAAACTATATATACGCAGCGGAAAAATAGGTTTGTTTTTAGCCTACATGAGCATGAAAATAAACATTCCAGAAATGATGTGCACATATCTATGTTTAGTATAGTAAGAAAGGATTTCTACGATTTTCAAAATATGTGACATTTATTAAAAGTCATGATATGCAAGGATGATATTTTTATATCAATAAAGTAACTAATGCACCCTAGCATAAAGCTTCCCAGAGAGCAAGTAGGTAAACAACCTGAAAGTAAAAGCAATACTACTAGCAAGTAATCTAAAGATAAAAGTCATACGGGCGCCAACAACTGACACGAACCCGCAGGGAAGAAGGAAAACAACAGAAAGAAACTTAACACTAAGGGGATCACCAACCCGATCAAGGGTCAAACCACGACACTCTACTAAAGGCCTAGCCAAGCACAAGTGGGTAGCACCAGAATCGAGAAGGAACGTGCGCCTAAAGGTTACATACCTTAAACTCTCCTATAAGGTTGGATACGCAATTAAACGAGCGAACACAAACTAGAACCAAAGCTGAAAATAAAGAATTTGATTAGAATCTAACCTGGAATTACCGCGGGGGAAAACTGCTCAACAATCGATAACCTAACGATGACCGCCTGCGAAGCTCTATAGCCAAAAGATCGAGTAAAACTCAAATAAAAAAAGGCACGCTCAACATCCTCTACCTTAACTCGCAAAGAATTGAGATAGCAAAAATCCAAATCCACATTCGCAAGCCAACGAATAAACTAGGTCAAAACCTTAACCTGAAAACACTTGGGCAGAAAAACTGCGCTTGAATCACAACCATTTGCCTCGACAACGCCTCGTTACTCTGACGCAACTCTTCAAATACAGCTTCACTACGCGCACCCAAAGACTCACCCTCTGACTGGGGAGCAGACTCCGACGCACTACGCTCTGGAGTCAACGACTGCAATTACGAACGAACACCTCAATACACCTAACTTAAGACACAACGGCTAGGAACTAGAATTTCCTAACTCGATACAGATCAGAAAAGAGTAGATACTTGCTCTTGCTGTTACCTTGCTTTGGGAATTTATGAAATAATGTTATGCTTAACCCCAGATGATATATCATCATCCTATTAACTTTTGTGCAAATCATATGAATGCATAAATGCTAAAATTTTATTTCAAATCATGTGTGTACGAGCGTCATCATGTATGTCTTTAGCTTGGCACGTGTGCAATGCTATGTTATGATACATATGCAGTGCTATGCAATCTAAAAAGGCCTTAATGCATGCTATGAGCGGCGTACACATGCGATCTTTTGCATCCCATACTACATATTATCGCATGCAACGAAAAAGAAAATCTAATGGACACGCATGCGACCTACGTTATGCATCCCATACTACATAACAGTCGTATGTTGTCACCTATGAGGATCCATATACAAACACATATTATGCATCCCATACTACATAATATGCCCCGTATACTTCTTATCATGCTATGAGTGTAGTGTTCATGCTTCAGCCGAGACATACTGATGACCCTTCGGTGTGTGTAAGCAATGAATGACGATTCTCACCAGGCGGTTAACCGGGCCAACCAGACTATTCCCAGCAACCCGGCTAACCTCCCTCTGATACCAACTGTCACAACCCGCATTTTCCCCAAAAATATAATACGTAATATCAGAGCAAGGGAAAAATACGCGTCGTGATGCCACGCCTGCAGGAGACGACTACAGACGCTCAGGCAACCACTCCTTATGATAATTTTATAAAAAGACATATATGTGATTGGATTAAAAGAGAAAATTTTCATTTTAGCTTAAGACCGCGTCCCTCGGTCTGGTGGATCATCTAGTCCACAAGTAGAAAACTATATATACGCAGCGGAAAAATAGGTTTGTTTTTAGCCTACATGAGCATGAAAATAAACATTCCAGAAATGATGTGCACATATCTATGTTTAGTATAGTAAGAAAGGATTTCTACGATTTTCAAAATATGTGACATTTATTAAAAGTCATGATATGCAAGGATGACATTTTTATATCAATAAAGTAACTAATGCACCCTAGCATAAAGCTTCCCAGAGAGCAAGTAGGTAAACAACCTGAAAGTAACAGCAATACTACTAGCAAGTAATCTAAAGATAAAAGCCATACGGGCGCCAACAACTGACACAAACCCGCAGGGAAGAAGGAAAACAACAGAAAGAAACTGCCTCTTACCTAGAAGAGGAGAAGGGCCTCGACAGGAGACCTGAACGATGCTGCTCTAACACCTGCGGCAGCTAAAGACCTGAACCTGAGACATTCATAAGAAAAGAATGCCTCAGCCCAAAAAGGGTGCAAGAAAACCAAGATTAGCAGCATCAGAAGTAAAAGAGTGCAAGAAGGAAAAGCTAAGCAGATAAACATCTATAATCTTACAACAACCCGAGCCAGCTCAAACGAGTGTACTCGGTAAGAAGAAAAGCCTGCACCAGAAGGTAATAGTCCACACAATCAAAGCCCACCACATGTCCGCCATTGCGGCTCAGAGGTGATAGCCATACATATACTATCATAATACACATATATAAGCATATGTGCTTAAGAACTTGAGACTGATCAGCTCGAGGGAAAAGCGTCCCCCAAAAGAAGGCACTGCGACGGTGGTATCTCCACTAAAGTCCGCAGCCCAAAAACCAAACAGGAGTGCTGCGGCGGTGACTCCAATCCACCCAAACCAACAACCCAAAAGAGGCGCTGTGGCGGTGACCTTCAGCTCACACGCACAACAGACTCACACATAGCACCAGAAGCAGGGTGCACAATCATACATATAAGTATATGTATATATATAAGTATACAACTATACCACGGTGCAGTTTACCAGAGAATACTCAGAACATCTAAACAACGAAGATCATAGAGATCATGAACCACTCACCGAAACTATCCCGGGGAATTAGGCAACAAAAGCATTCTTAGCTCATAAATCCAACAGAACACAAGGAGGAGTGCCAGACCGGGAAAACATGATAACAAATGGTTTTAACCATAATTCAAAATGAGAAAATCAGGAAACACGGGATTCAGCAATAAATCAATAGATTAATATTTAACTTACAACAGAGCTGAAGATTTCAGCAACCCGACACCATGCAAGGCTTGGTGTCGGAACGAGACGGAGGTAACTTAACACAAATGCCAACACTAGAACAACACACAAAGGCCAAAAGAAAATACTTGGTAAGTCTAAACTTGACTCTCAACGAACTTCTCGTAACGGTACGATAAATAAGGCACGACAAGACACGACAGATGAACGCTAACCAAATACAGGGCAACTCAAGAATAGAGCATAGCTTAGTTTGACGGTCATGGAAGATCTCCTAATCAACACAGAAAAATGAACTTTAGCATTCGCTACGGAAGTAAAGCTATTTAGCAACCTTTAATAACTTCTGTATGTAAATATATATGAGTGTTATATAATAGTATTCGATACTTTCTGCTACTATGAGTACAAAGCTGCCGGTCACTGGAACAAGTAGGGACCCAAGACCGAAATCTCCTCCATAAATCCTTCAAGAAAACAATTGCTAGTCTCGCTAAGTCCCCGAAAACTAGCAAGAGAAATTCCCAGGAAATTTAGCATCTAACTCCCCAAACCGCCAGGAGTTAGAAGACGAAATTTCCGGGGAATTTAAGATCCAAATTCCCTCGACCCATCAAGAATAATTAAGCAAAATTTCTAGGAAGTTTAGCCCGCCAAAACATCAAAACTTGGCCAACAAAGGAAAAGTGCAGGATTGGACACTTGCCGAGCAAGACCACTTATGCTTAACTAAAGAGATAAGACCAAGGTTGGCCAAAAACATAAAGCCCAAGGAGAATCCCAGTATAAAACGAATAGCTGCTAGGGCCAACCTTCCCCAAAAGAACGAAATCCCTAGCCTATAACCCAGAAAATTTAACTTAGCATATACCTAAGTAAATGCCCAGCTTTTAGATCAACAAAACCCACGAGCTGGGTAATTTACTTAAGTACATACCAAGAAAATTTCCTAGCGCATAGATGCAGAGTTTCATATATCAAGTGTTTATTATCATAGACCATGGGAATTCACTAAGAACTTCCAACAATATCAACATAACAGCAGCCCCCCTTTACAAAAAACAAAGGCAAGAGCAGCCCCCAAACAAACTAGCAGCCTTAATAAAAGGATTTCCCCCAACCTTAATAGACAAAGGCAGCCCCCAAATAACAAGAAGAGAGATATATATATTGCAGCCCCCAATTAACAAAGATAAGAAGCAGCCCCCATTTAGACAAAAACCAAGGAGTAGTCCCCAATTTGAATAGAAAAAGAAGGCAGCCCCCTCATTACACAAAACCAAGAGGTAGCCCCTAATTAGAATAAAAAAAAGAAGGCAGCCCTCACAATTATAACAGCAGCCCCACTAAACCCCTATAAAGCAGCCATAGCATAATTCTGATAGGTCCAGGATTGAACATGGAGCAGTCTGGGGTCGGGTATAACAGCCCCCTCATTAAAAAAAATTATATATATAGGAAGCAGCCCCAAGTAATTAAAGATATATATAAGAAACAGCCCCAAGTAATTAAATAACAGCAGCACCCTCAATTTGGAGTATAAAACAGCAGCAATCTGGACAAGGCAGCCCCTCTAAATAAATACAGCAGCAGCCCCCAACATAATCCAACTGGAGCCAAAGCAACGGCCCCCTAAGATGGCAAAATTATATAAACATAAAGCAGCCCCTAACAATACCCCAACTGGAATCATGAGTGTACAGCAGCTCCCCAAAAAACAGAACTAAATTGATTATGTAAAAAGCAGCCCCAAACCATAATCCGGAATGCTAATCAAAGCAAGAGTAAATTCCACATATAAACCAAGAAGTTTGCCCAAAAAAATTATTAGAGGGTCGAGCCCTAATTGATCCAAAAATTTTGTCAACAGGGTTTTAGGAGTTCAGCCATTTGAGAACCAGGATACTACCAATCAAGAAAAGAGTAAAAAAAATAGATGGAGGGAAGGAGGAGGGAGAGTTCTCTTGCCTTGATTCAACCAACGATCTCGCCGGTTCGCGACAAGCTTGACGAGGCCGATCGACACCCTAGCCCCATCGACAAAAACAAAGGCCCGGCAAACTCTAAGACTCCTCTGGAGACCAGCACCTCCGGCACGCGGCGACTCCGACGAAAGCCCTTGATCGCACTCCCCTCTCTCTCGAAACCGCTGGAGCCATCGGGGAAGGGGAAAGGAGAACAAAATGAAATCTCCTCGACTCAAATGCATATATATATATATATATATATCTTTATTATATAAGCAAAGAGTAAATTGGGTTTGGTGTAACATTTTAGGACAAACTTACCCTCATAACATCAGCATTTCAAATTCACTTTTTTGGTTTTTTGGTCTTTTCGTCTGCACATTTATTTACCAACATTACTCATTAAATCAACATTGATTTTCGTCCAGCAGAAAGCTATTCCTGCCATTAAGCAAAAGGACATCCTCGCAACTATTCCCGCCGGCAACCAAGCAAAAGGACATTCCTTTTTCAGCTCTCCTCCCGCACGGCAGGTAAGGACTTCTGCTTTCTCTTCCCCTGCAAGCTACCATCACCTCCTCTCTTCCTCGACTGCCACCCTCCCCGCCGAAAGCAGCCTTAACCATACCTTGCCCTCAATAGAGTCCCGCCTGCGTGTATCCTCCTCGACTGCGCCACAACTCTCCTCCATAGTGCCTCACCTCAACAGCTCCTCCATCGCGCTTCCAAAGCTTTTCGCTCCTCCTTCCGGCAAGCAGCTACTAACTCCTTCTGGCAAGCTCTTCCTTCCGGCAAGCTCCTCCTTCCGGCAATCTCCTCCTTCTGGCACACTCCTCTTTTCGGCAAGCTCCTCACAGTATCATCTTGCTCAGCTTCTTGGGTTTTCAACTTATTTTTCGGTGTTCTTGGTCTTCCGAAGCTTCTCCTCCTCGACAGGGCCTCAAGTTTCCTGCTCGCACACTCCTCCTAATGGCAAGATCCTCTTTCAGGCAAACTCCTTACGGTTCGCTTCACCCGAGATAGCCAATCCTCAGCATGCATTTGCATTCCTACCCCTTCAAACATAGGAGGGTGTAAAATGAAAAATTGCTTCAAGTGAAGGTTTATCGCTCGTGGTGCCTCAACCGGTATTGCCGATACTTATCTTTCCACAACAGGCTCAATTTCGATAACCGGCACCAGGGCCACACCAAGGGCAGGAGGATGTGCAGGTCGTCCTGGTTGCGCATTGATCATGGCGACCACTGCATCATCAAGCCTTCGAATTATTTCATCAGATGGAGGAGGTGTAGGAATCTTAGCAGATGCACTACTCTCGGCAGTGCGTCGGGGTTGGGACAGCCCCGCACCACTTTTAGTGCCCTATAATCATGTCAGACACAATTTAGTGACTAGTAGCACAACAAAAGAGCAAGTAAGGAACACGCAGGTTCCACAATCATGCTAAAACATATATATAATGCATTCCTAAGTGGACATTCTGGTTATTTATGTGAGTTAAATTGTGACGCACACACGTGCCCACCACCCCTTACAGGAATTCGACCATGAATTCGCACGGAAGGGAATGAGACCCGTAGCTGATACCAAATTGTAACACCCCAACCGTTGCACAGTATATAACAGTAGGTCTGGTCGGGACCCTATGCCATATAAGGTGAACAAGCAAGAGGGTTACGTATTCAAAAAACAACCAACAACATCTCAGAGTTACAAATAAGCGGAAGCATAAGTTAATTATCTCTTGAACCAGATTACACATGTCCACAGTAAAGAACAAGAATGAGTGATATATATATATATATATATATATATATGAAAGAGTTTGGCACTAAGACCGTACAACCAAATGTGTTTCTCTTATTACATGATTTCCAAAAATCGGCACGCAGGCCTACAATACATGAAATAAAACCACTCAGAACATTTCGGCATTCAAGGGCCAACAAAGCGCAGTAGTTGGGGTTCCAAACCCGCTATTTCCCACTTGACTCTCCAGGACTTGTGAAGCACAATCCACCAAGCAGTGGGAAAACAAGTAACCAGTCAGCATTAGCTGATCCAGATTATAACGACCCCACCCCATGCTCGGGGCGGCGGTACTCCTTCCCTGCAGGCAAGCAATAACAACATATATTACACAGGGGTGACTAAGCACCACATAGAAACATTCACTGTATACGTCGACTCATGGCCGCACATATTGTGCTCTCAAGGCACGACATCCACAAGTCCTTTTTCAACTTGGATGGTCAAATTGAGCTAAGCCGTACACACAAAGTTCCGGCATATCATCCATAGCCCAGTGTACCGAGGGGCGACCTCTTCACCATGACTATGGGCGGGTTCGGATCAGCTAGGCCCAGTTCAATCATCGCAAACACACGATGTGGGTAAGCTTTCACCTCGTCCTGTTTCCACAAACATCCTCCTCCGGGTTATCACACAGCCCCCATGGACAATCACAATGACACCACATGATCTCAAGGATCACTAGCAGTAACGCCGGCGTTAGCACTAACATCGAGCGTTAGCTAACATAATAGGTTTCTATCATCTCTTTCAGATATTTCCTGGAGGTAACCTCCAGGTCTCCCGGCAGCACATCACAACACTAAGAACCCGAAAAAAGCCTACATACTCCGAGTCTTCTCCAGAGTGCAATATAGCATATCAACATCAACAATCCAGACCAACCTGTCCAGATGGGCTTCATACAGCATGCATATGTCCGTACAGTGATCCGGACTCTATATGCAAATTTTAATGGGGATAAACCTTATTGACCCGTCGAAAGAGCCTATCCACATATTAATGGAAATCTTCTAGCTACTATGTGAATCAAAGGACTAGCATGTCCCGAGATTAAGGAGTAGAATCGTTACCCTTGATGCTCATTTCGGTGCCAACTGACCAGGATGCCTTTCCACGGACTCGAAGATAGCACAAACACGCAAGAGTTTTTCGTCCTCAAACTTACCTAGCCAAATGGATCTCACTTTTCTTACTGATTAGCCTTTGCCTTAGGAGAGAGGACTAGAGAGAAAACTAAAGAAAATCAGGGATTTGGAGTCTTTTTATATAAAAATGCTACCGCCGGCGCTAGCCCTAGTGCTAGCTCAGAGGCGGTACGACCGATCCTATGCATAGCTGATGGCGCAAATCTCGCACACCGCTATAGGCGGTAGCTCGACTGCGACACAAAACGACAGTGTATCGATCGTTCAAGTAATATAAAATGAGGAGTAATCCCTGAGTATCGAATCTCGAGGGAACACAGTAAGGTGGAGCTATCTATCGAGGAAGGACTTGAGATCGAAGTCCTTTAAGGCGGATGGATTGCAGAAACGGGGGGGGGGGGGGGGGGGGGGTTGATTTGGTTTGTGGAAAATAATGTGAAAAATCTATCACTACTCCTATGCAATGCCGCTATGCAAAGCTTCGCTTGGCGGAATGGAATCTACATAGGCCTTGAGCGCGCTACTTCGTAAGGGCGGATGGACGAGTGGGCAAATGGAATGAGGGTCGTAAGCACCTCTTCGACACGCACGCCACTAGCAATTGCTAGTGCGGCAACGAACGCAACGGCGGGATGGATGATGGAATGGGGCGCACCTCAAGCAACATAAACATAAAATGATATCACATAGACATGAAATCAAGAAATATAAATGAGTTTATGCACTCTATTTCATCATAATAGTGGGATCTACACATATACACAACAATAAGAGAAGTACAAGGCAAGAAATCGACCGAATCCGAAGTCTTGTTGAAGATTCACGGTTGAAATCGCTGGGTTGTCAACCCGCGTCCAAGCTTGGTCAGCAACTGCGTCCAGGGTAGAGAGAGCTGTCACTACTCTCCAATGGACCCATCTTCTTCGTCTCATGATCCGGAGGAGGTTGCAAGCTTCCTCTTGCTTGAAGGTGATGGCATATAGATCTCTCTTGAAGCCCTAGGATGAAGGAGGAGGCCAAAGGGACGAAACCCTGATGGAAAAGGCGGAATCGCACTGCTATACAGCGCGTACGGATCTCTCCTGGTTTAGGTCAAAACTGCAGATTTTATAGAAAATTGTCAGAAAATTGGTCGCGCACGGTCGAACGCACGACCGTGCGTCGACCGTGCGTCGACCGTGCGTCGACCGTGCGATACTTAAGCTCAGCAGGTGTGCCGGGGAAGAAGACCTTCCGCTCGTGCGATTTGTTCACGCACGACCAACGCTGCCTGTGCGCTAAGACGCACAGGTAAACTCCGATGCTCTGAAATCAGCAAGACACAGGTCGACCGTGCGTTTTGTTCACGCACGGGCGAATCCGCCCGTGCGTCAAAACGTACGAGTAAACTCCGATGCTCCGTTTTCCTGCCCAGACACAAACGCATGACCGCACAGACCCTGCGTCAAGGAAAACGCACGACCGTGCGATATGCACAGAAATTACATTGGGGAAAATGGGGCGATCAGGTCACCTGCATACATGACACACAAGCTGGGAATCCACGTCCAGCAGCACAGGGATACAGAAAATACCATGGGGAGCACGAAGTGCTTACCCCCAACACAGTGCGCAATTGCACACAAAAACAGGTACAACTATATACTTCTAACAAAAGCATAACTAAAGGAAATATGAACGAAACTGAAGCACAAAAGCAGAAAAAACTAGCCTAAATGAGTCCGAAAATATGTATATAATAGGGACTCATCACACCCCCAGACTTACCTGTTTGCGCGTGCCGAGCAAACAAATCCGGCGGAGTATGAAAAAGGTAGCTAGAGTAGAAAATTACAAAGACAGAGTAAGATGCGAAGTATCATACACATGCTCATAAAAATTCTGTAGAAGAAGATTCTAACTATACTAACAAATTTATAGTAGTATAAATGCGTAGATAAAGATTTATATGTACTCAGATGGTGAATCGTGAAGAATTTATGCGGTCATGCCCGGTGTGAAAGTAAACAAGCCACTTAGGAGGGTGTTACTAAAGACTAGAATTACGAAATAACTCCGTTGAAATCCATCAACGACGAGGACCATAAGCTTGCCCGGTTACACTCTCTCCACGGCGCTAGCAAACTCACAAGTTAAATCAATACGGCTTTACGGTTATAATGGGGCTTAGGTTACGATATGATATTTAAAGATAAACAAGATGGCTACGCAACCCAATTGAGTCACAAGATAACGCTGAACCCAAAACAAGACCACAAATGATGCTAGTGTGACACACTCCCAGACTTAGCTTGAAAACTGGGTGTGCACACAGCCTACTCCAGCAAAATACCAACTGAATTTTCTAAAACGCACAAGGGGATTTCATTTCATTCTACTTTTTTTTTTCTTCAGATTTTTCTTTTAACTTCACTTTTTTTTCTTTTTCTTTTAACCCCGGTTGGTTTACAAAAAGGAGTTCAGCAAAATATAAATTTTTCTTTCACATCACAAGGGTTCCACGCATCACATCCAAATATGAAATGTAATTTCAGTTTATTTTTATTTAGTTGCGAAAATAGGATAAGCTTCAGGCTTTGGTCACTGAAAGAGGAGCTGAAACAAAGGAGGGGTATGCACAAATTTGGCTTGCAAAGGTAAGCGTATAGGTCAAGGAAAACAGGGCTCAAACTAGCCAAACAAAGGCCTACGTCATATTTAACAAAATGAGCTGCTCTTACCCATGCTTCAAGAGTCGCTTGGGGCAAGTTCTTAGCCCACGAGAAAGGTAAACCTTCCTTCCGACTCGAGCAACACACAACTAGCGCTCGCTTACACACAACACCGTGCTACTGTAAATTTCAGCGACATTCACCAAATGAGTATGATAAATCAACATCTACGCAAGAATACTAATTGTAAATTAAAAGCATAGAGATAATCTAATTTTACTCACATTTGTATGGAAGCATGTGGATGCGACTAGAGCACTACAAGAGTCAACATTATACTCTGAATTGCAATTCCTAAGCTAACATCCTATTTCATATTCCTACCAAAATAAGTATGAACGGAAATACGCATACAAGTTAGTGCGCTCTCAAGTGGGTGCTAAGTGGGCAGACAAAATGAACAAAAATGATTCTTAGAGAAAGAAACTTTTAGCATGCAAAATAACTGTGCACGTGAGTGGATACACAAAAATATCTCCCACAAACTTAAACTATGCATTAAGATATTCTAAAACAAAGTTAGGGGAAGAGTGTACCCAATGCTCAGCAAGTAAGCATTCCGGAAGCCTGTAGTGAAACTCTACAAAGAATCACGACCACCACCTTCACAAATAGAAAATACCTGTAAAGAGTGGTCTCCGCACACGAAAACTAAAATAGCACAAAATAAGCTAGTTTTTGCAGGGGATAAATTAAAAGACAAGAAAAATTAAGATAACTACTGGGGTTATTGTCATCCCAGCACGACTTATTCAGGAAGGTGAGGGTCTTAGCTAATGGGAGTATGGAAAGAGAAGTGGACAGGCAGCTGTTCTAATTCCCGTGTCGGTAGCGGGTACCGATACGGCGATAAAACAGTTATTCCCCTACCTAAATAAAGATACCTGCTGAACACAGGTAGCGGGAATAGGAAGTAAGAAGAGGAGTGATAAGAAAATATTTTACGCGACGTAGGAGGCAAGCGCACCTATCGCGTGTAGTATATACGATTTAGAAAAATCATATCAAGGTCGTATTTAGTCCTGGGTCCCGTCGAGTATTGTTACTTCGAGCTACGCGTATTGTTTTATCGGATATAAAAATGGATGAAAGTTTATGCATTAATTAAAAACAAAAATGATAACATAACGATAATAACAAAAATGATAACAATCGCGGGCTTGGTGTGCGTTTAGCAAAAACCAAGAAAAGCGATAGAAAAGACAAAAAGGACGCACTAAATTAAAATGCACACACTCTACGAAATTGAAATGAAAGCGATAAATTGCAGGAATTAAAGAAATGCAATCCCTACCCAAATAGGTAGAGGGGAAATAAATGCGTGAGCAAGTTCTACCCAAACGGATAGACGGGAAATAAATGCAGGACGAGTCCTATCCAAATGGATAGGCGGGAAATAAATGCATTGCAATAATGAAATAAAACTAAGCTATTAAACGAAATAACGAAAACAAAAACACGAATAAAAAAGGTGATGACAACGAAAAAAATGACGGAAATGAAAACGATTAAAACATAAAACAACAAAAACACGAATAATAAAAACATAAAGTGAAAATACGAAAACGAAGAAAGCATTACGAGAGAAAAACGCTCGCTTTGAAGTGATTTTAAACGCAGCCCGAATATCCCATTCTAAACTACCGTGTCAAGGAAGAAAAGAATGAAAAATTATGACGACGCATAAATTCGAATCTAAGCGAGAAAACCGATTTTATGGCGACGAATAAATCTAGCTAAAGAAAGAAAAATTGCGAAAATTGAAGTGCGGAAATAAAGCTAAGTTATGAATTGAAATACGGTGCAGAAATAAAGCTAAGTTATGAATTGAAATACGGTGCAGAATATGAAATTGCAGAATTTGAAATTACGCTACGAATGCACGAAAAAACTAAATTTATTTATTGCATAATAACGGGGTTTACAGGAAATAAAATTACAAAATTAAAAACATTTAATTACAACATTTATATTACAAAAAGAAAATAAAATAAACACCTAATTAATTACAAAAAAGAAAATAAAAAAAATACAAAAAGTGGACAAAATATTGTGGAAGATCACCCAAAAGGGCAATCCATTAGGAGCCAAGAGGTTCCAAGAGGGAGAATTGATGAGGGGGGGCGGGTTCTATTTATAGGCAAAATTTTCAAATTACACGCCCTCGGACACGGGCGTGTCTGAGGGCGTGACACGGCTTGGGGTGCGAATAGCCAGAACAGCTGGATCCAGGCTGGCATCTAGAAGGTTTGATCGGCGACTTTGGAAGCACACGGGCGTGTTCTAAGGAACACGGGCGTGTTCGATGTCGGCAGTGTGCTGTCGGCTGCTGGGCGTGACACCTGGCGTGTCCTTTGGTCTTCTGGAAGCTTTGTTGAGTCACGGCCTCGGTCACGGGCGTGACCCGATCACGGCCGTGACATTGGGCGTGACATTGACATTTGGGCTCGAATCTGGCTGAACATCCAACACGGGCGTGACCAAGTATACGGCCTCGGTCACGGGCGTGACCGAGGGCGTGACTTGGTGTTTGAGCTGGAAAAAAGATAGAAATGAAAATTATCAGAAATTATTGAACACGCCCTTGGACACGGGCGTGTCCGAGGGCGTGACTTAACAAAATTACAGAAATTTTATAAAATGAAAATAAAACTAAGTTAAAAACAAAAATAACAAAAACAAACATTTTATTCATTAATTTACATATATTATTTACAAATTTAATTAAAATATACTAAAAACTATATAGAAAAATGCGTATATTTTATATTTATCAAGGAGGAGGCCTGGTCCTCACTCATCTCACCACAAAATAAATCCTTGCCTAGCAAGCTGTCATCTCCAGGGAGGTGGCAGGAGAAAGAGATCAATGATGGAGCTTCCTCATTGGAGGAGGGATCAACCTCCTCGCACATGAGGATGCTATCATCATTGACCTGAGCTGGAAGCTCCAAGTCCTCCTGATGTACCAGTGGAGACTCAACCTGCACATGCTCAGATATAGCAGAAGGGGGGGGGGGGGGGGGGGGGGGGGTCAAGAAATAAAAGAGAAGAAGAACATAAATAAAAAATGAGCGGGGGAGTGATCCCAGACTCACTCCCAATAGGTTGGGAAAGTAAAATAATGTGGCATTGTCATCAATGCCACAAGATTCGGCGGGATCGTCAGTGGCCAAGCTAAGGATTTGGACTTCCTCCACCGGTGCTGAGGAAAGCTCCTCTTCACATAGAAGGTTGTCCTCCTCCATAGGAGCAGGCACACTTAGATCGCCGGCCTCATCCTGCGACACATCCTCGACAATGTCATCTAAAATAAATGTACTAGAATGCACAATAGGAGGGGGAAGGGTGCTTGGATAAAAGTCCAGCACTGGTTCCTCACAAAGAATCAAATCTATGCTAGGAGATGGGTGTACAGGGGAGATGGGCTCAGCCATGTCTGTGCCCAGATCAGCCACACATTTGGTGACCGTGTCCACATCATACCCTTCATAAGATGAAGGTGATGAGTCCACATAACCAGATGTCGAAGGTGTGCCGCCAGAGGTAGGAGTCGGGACGATCCGGATATCCGGCTCGTCATCCTCGTCCAATTGGCGAAGATACTCAGCACAATCCTTCAGGGCATGATCCATGCTCTGACAAAACAAGCACTGCCTAATGGGCTTCTTTGGCACAGCGTGTGCTGATGCCGAAAAGAAGATTGACGGTAAAGGCGTGGCAGAATAGCCATAAGACTTCCGCGCACCATATGGAGTACCAGACGAAGTCGGTGCTCCATATGCTGGGCTGGTAGTGCTAGGGCTACTATCTCCCTTTGGACATCTATCGCTAGCGTGAGAGATATCTCCACAAAAATGGCAACGAATATTAAATGCAGACCACATTTTGTGAAGATAAAATTATTCAAAATGCAGAAAACTATTGTGCAAAATAATACAACCAACAAAAATTTACTTAACAGCCTAATATAAACAGTAAAACAGAATAAGAAGAAATAAAACAAAAATGCGATAAACAAATGGAAAGGGCTTTAATCTCAGATTCTCCCTCTCCAGAAAACTCACACGTATGTGTTCCCCGGCAACGGCGCCAAAAACTTGATGGCGCAAATCTCGCACACCGCTATAGGCGGTAGCTCGACTGCGACACGAAACGGCAGTGTACCGATCGTTCAAGTAATATAAAACGAGGAGTAATCCCCGAGTATCGAATCTTGAGGGAACACAGTAAGGTGGAGCTATCTATCGAGGAAGGACTTGAGATCGAAGTCCTTTAAGGTGGATGGATTGCGGAAACGGGGGGGGGGGGGGGGGGGGGGGGGTTGATTTGGTTTGTGGAAAATAAAGTGAAAAATCTATCACTACTCCTATGCAATGCCGCTATGCAAAGCTTCGCTTGGCGGAATGGAATCTATGTAGGCCTTGAGCGCGCTACTTCGTAAGGGTGGATGGACGAGTAGGCAAATGGAATGAGGGTCGCAAGCACCTCTTCGACACACACGCCACTAGCAATTGCTAGTGCGGCAACGAACGCGACGGCGGGATGGATGATGGAATGGGGCGCACCTCAAGCAACATAAACATAAAATGACATCACATAGACATGAAATCAAGAAATATAAACGAGTTTATGCACTCTACCTCATCATAATAGTGAGATCTACACATATACACAATAATAAGAGAAGTACAAGGCAAGAAATCAACCGAATCCGAAGTCTTGTTGAAGATTCACGGTTGAAATCGCTGGGTTGTCAACCCGCGTCCAAGCTCGGTCAGCAACTGCGTCCGGGGTAGAGAGAGCTGTCACTACTCTCCAATGGACCCGTCTTCTTCGTCTCACGATCCGGAGGAGGTTGCAAGCTTCCTCTTGCTTGAAGGTGATGGCATATAGATCTCTCTTGAAGCCCTAGGATGAAGGAGGAGGCCAAAGGGACGAAACCCTGGTGGAAAAGGCGAAATCGCGCTGCTATACGGAGCGTACGGATCTCTCCCGGTTTAGGTCAAAACTGCAGCTTTTATAGAAAATCGTCAGAAAATTGGTCGCGCACGGTCGAACGCACGACCGTGCGTCGACCGTGCGATACTTAAGCTCAGCAGGTGTGCAGGGGAAGAAGGCCTTCCACCCGTATGATTTGTTCATGCACGACCAATGCCGCCCGTGCGCTAAGACGCACGGGTAAACTCCGATGCTCTGAAATCAGCAAGACACGGGTCGACTGTGCGTTTTGTTCACGCACGGGCTAATCCGCCCGTGCGTCAAATTGCACGAGTAAACTTCGATGCTCTGTTTTCCTTCCCAGAATCAAACGCACGACCGCACAGACCGTGCGTCAAGGAAAACGCACGACCGTGCGATATGCACAGAAATTACATTGGGGAAAACGGGGCAATCAGGTCACCTGCATACATGACACACAAGCTGGGAATCCACGTCCAGCAGCACAGGGATACAGAAAATACCATGGGGAGCACGAAGTGCTTACCCCCAACACAAAGCGCGCAATTGCACACAAAAATAGGTACAACTATATACTTCTAACAAAAGCATAACTAAAGGAAATATGAACGAAACTGAAACACAAAAGCAGAAAAACTAGCTTAAATGAGTCCGAAAATATGTATATAATAGGGACTCATCAATAGCCGCTTAAGGAGATCATCATGATGCTACCGTTAGCGCTAGCTCTACCACTCACGCTAGCTCTACCGCCCGTGCTAGCTCTCAACGAGTCGAATTCACGAGCACTTAACACGATTCGTCGGAATACAATCGTCGGGACACAAATTCGTTGAGAAATCCACCGCTAGTGCTAGCGCTGCCGCCGACGCTAGCTCTCGATGATGTGTCTTGATGCTTTCGCCAATACACACAAGGATCTTCGTCGATATGCTACCGATTCAACGATAAGAGCTATCGCCAGTACTAGCCCTAGCGCCCGGGGCTAGCTCCTTAGCTTAGCACACCGCAAATTCTTTGCACCTGAACACTGGGGTTCTTACACCTTCTTTGATTACTTCTTTTGAAATTGAATGGGAGATCCTTTGTGGTCTAGAAATACGGCCCTCACAAATAATTCAGAGTGCTGGAATAGGGCTCCTTAGCATGGATTGTTGAAGAGAACGAATGCCACCTATTTATAGGATTGGAAGCTAACGCTGGCGTTAAGGCTAATGCTGGTGTTAAGGCTAACGCCAGGCGTTGACCCAATATAGAAAGAACTTGATGGCTCGGATCTTCAAAAATAGGAAGGAGATACTGCATCTTTAGAAACATTTATTTTAGGCAACCTTAACGCTGGCGCTGAGGCTAACACCTGGCATTAAGTCAAATCATTCCAAAAATGCTCCTGCAATCACGACAACTTCCCTCCATGCCATATTTGTCGAATTTCAATACCAGCGTTAAGTCCTAACACCTGACGTTAGACCACTTTCATCATTTCAGCTTGTTGGCAAGTCCAGACCCACATGTAGCTTCCGAGTGTCAATATTGTTCAAACCTACATGCTAAAAACACAATGGCAAACAAGATCAAATACAAGTAGGATTTGTTATTCTCAAAATCATAGGGATGCGGAAAAATGTGTTCCAATAATCTCCCCTATTTGATAATAACAAATCCAATAGAGATAAATCATATATAAGAGATGTGTTTTTAGAATGATATATGACACTAAGCAACATATAGATAAGAGTTAGAATTAAAGTTTGTTAAATTGTGCTCCCCCTACTTAAGTGCTCCCCCTTAGTGTATGCTCCCATAAACTAAATTCATGCTCCCTCTTAAACTAGTGAATCCTACTCTTTAAGAAGTATCATTTTATTCTCCCCCTTTTTTTATTAGCAAAAGTGGGTGGAGTGAAAACAAAACTACAGTAAAGAAGACAAAAGTTGGGACAAACTAAGAGAGGATAGTAGTTTTGTTTTTAAGCATAAAGTAGGTCATGATCAAGCTAAAGAGAGAGCAGCACAGCGGAAAAAGAATATGATAAGCGTGAGTAATGATATCACATGTACTTAAACAAGTCATTCTTACACTTGTTAGAAAATAATGAACAAAAGATTTTGAAAGATACAAGTGAAGAAGAGACCAAAACAATAAGCATGATAATGCATGATAAAAGTACATGATCAATACTGCGGAAAAGCAAAAACAAAGTTACTAAGATTGATAAATTTTTAAAGAATATGTTTTTTCCATTGTTTTGGTTTGATAATATGTCTAGACTCTTCACATTTGAGCATTAACTTTGAAAATTTTCCATAACTAATAAGCAAGCATGATTTGACATATTCAAGAAGATAACATCTACAATGTAACTAATTCATATTTCATGTAAAGAAAACATTATAGAAATCATGCATTGTAATCTAGTGCTTTTACTTAAGTTTATAGAGAATCATGTAAATCTGCGTTAGGATCCAATTCTCATGAGTAGAAGCTTTATGAAAAACAATGATGTGTGCATAAAAGTATTTTGATAAGAGTATACAAGTGAAATAATCAAAACACATGACATATGTAATGAAATAGTAAAATAATATTAAGATTGTAATCTTATAATTACTTTCACACATCAATTATAGAATAAAATTTCAAAGCACAATAAAATAATACATCTACCAAGGTGCTTCGCCCACACAATGCTCATTAAAACTTATCATGGAGCGAAGTTTTTTTGGGGGGATCACATAAGCAATCATTACTATTATTTATGAGTGATCCTGTGTACAAAATAGAAGTGATAAAGAAAATTTGTTTGCCCAAGACACTTTACAATTCTTTCCAAGGTGCTCAACCTCACAATGCTCATTAAGACTTATCAGGAGGGTGAGTAGTGCTTGGATGATTTATCTTTGTCATTTTATTTCATATATTTAATTTTGGGACAAAGGTCTCCGAATTCACTTGTTTTAGCAAACACTAACAATATTGTACCAACACTTTTATATATGCAAGAAATATTTTGTTTGAAAGATGGTGTAGGTAATTTTAGACACACAACATAATTTGTTAAAACTATTGATAGCTCAAATTTAGGATATAAAATTTCTCCAAATTCTATGAACTATAGGCAAGAGCACCTATCGTTCATAGCATATGATATTTAAAACAAATAAATATCAAGTGTCGTATTCCACGGGTCTGTTGATTACTTCTACTCACGCAAATTAATATTATTTTATCGGAAGTAAAATGGAGTTTTGAAAATAATTTAAAAAGGAGAAAATATTTGATCGAGAATTCTTCTTAAGTAAAATATTTCGTAAACATCATAAACTGATTTGGAAAAACTTGACCGTGGAGGTTCCCAAAATATGATAGAGCCTCTCTCGAGAGAACTACCACCTAACCTTAGGTTGATCGATTAAGACCCCTCGGCCAGTCGACACCCCTAAGCTTGCTTTATGCGGTGATCCCTACTATTGGATTTGATTCCAATCCGGAAGATTTGTGTCACCCTCTCTCGAGGAATGCTGATGAGTCCCAATTATATACACATTTTTGGACTCAGCTAGGCCGATTATCTAGTCTATGCACTACACTTTATACATGTTTTCGTTCATATTAAATAGCCATCTATTATTCCACGCTAAGTGCACTTCTAGGCCCGATGTGATGTATTTTCCTGTTCTTCATTCCTATTATCTTTCATGCTGTGTTTTGTGCCACTTTCAGTGGTTTTGATTTGTGTTTATGCTGGAACAGGGGTTGTGCAGGTGTTTCCGGTACAAATCTGTACAGGAACACTGCGCACGATCACTGGTTATAGTGCACACGATCACAGATCGTGCGCATTCATTTGCAGCCCAAAGTTGCTTTCTGAATTTGGTCGTGCGTTCTTACGCACGGTCGTGCATTCGATCATGCGCTTTATTATTTTCTGCAGTTTTGTCTTGCAGGTTTTCGGGCACAGTGCGCACGATCACCAACTTCCAGTGCGCACGACCACTGGTCGTGCACCCTATTTTCTATAAATATACAGCCCGCGAAATTAGGTCGGACGAGATTCCAGCTTCGCCGTTTTCGGGCCCTGTTCGCCTCTTCCGCCCCTAGCATCATCTTCCACCACCAGGAGGTGCTCCGGGACTATTCTTCACGCCTATCTTGAGCCGGAGATCATCTCTGCCTCCTCCTTCATCCTATAGCTTCAAAGGAAGATTTAGCCGCCATTGCCATCAAGCAAGGGGAAGTTTGCAACCTTTTACCGGATCGTGACACGAAGAAGACGGGCTCATTGGAGAGTCGTGACAGCTCTCTCTACCCCAGACATAGTTGAGGACCGAGCTTGGATGCGGATTGACAACCTAGCGATTCCAACCGTGACTCCTCGACGAGCCTTCGGATTCGGTCGATTTCTTGCCTTGTTCTTCTCTTATTGATGTGTGTATGTAGTTAGATATTTATATTATGATGAAGTGGCACTTAAACTTGTTTGTATTTCTATATTTCATGTCTATGTGAAATGCTTTGGTGTTTAAGTTGCTCGAGGAGCGCCTACATTTTTATTCCATTCCGTCGTAGTTAGGTGTGCCGCACTAGCAATTGCTAGTGGCGTGCTTTGCGACGAGGTGCTTGTGACCCTCAATCCGTAAGACTACTCGTCCATCCGCCAAGCTAAGCGGTGCTAATGACCCGTGTAATCCATTCGTCTTATGAAGCAGTGCGCTCAAGGCCTGCACAGTTCAATTCCGTTTGCCTACTCGTCCATCCGCCCTCTCAAAGTAGCGCGCTCAAGGCCTACGTAGTTTTCCATCCCGCCTGGCTAAGCATTGCATAACGGCATTGCATAGGAGTAGTTGTAGTATTTTCTCTTTATTTTCCACAATCCAAAACCCCCGTTTCCGCATCCATCCGACTTAAAGGACTTCAATCTCATGTCGTTCCTCAATAGATAACTCCACCTTACTGTGTTCCTTCGAGATCGATACTTGGGGATTCACTCCCATATTTTATATTACTTGAACGATCGGTACACTGCCATTTCATGTTGCAGTCTTGCTACCGCCTATAACGGTGTGCTAAGATTTGCGAATCAAGTTTTTGGCGCCGTTGCCGGGGAACACAGACGTGTGAGTTTTCTGGAGAGAGAGAATCTGAGATTAAAGCCCTTCCATTTGTGTATTGCATTCTTTTGCTTTATTTCTTCTTAGTCTGTTTTTCTTATTTATATTAGGTTGCTCTAGTAAATTTTTGTTAGGTGTAGTATTTTGCACAATAGTGTTTTTATTTTGAATCATTTTATCTTCACACTATGTGGGCTTCATTTAATATTCGTTGTCGTTGGTGTGGAGATATTTCTCATGCTAGTGATTGATGCCCATCGGGAGA
Source organism: Dactylorhiza incarnata (assembly GCA_033032865.1). Lineage (NCBI taxonomy): Eukaryota > Viridiplantae > Streptophyta > Magnoliopsida > Asparagales > Orchidaceae > Dactylorhiza > Dactylorhiza incarnata. The sequence continues at coordinate 6,429,722 of JAWHQI010000009.1, read as the reverse complement.
TAATAGCCCTAGCACTCAAGGCCCAGCATATGGAGCACCGACTTCGTCTGGTACTCCATATGGTGCGCGTAAGTCCTATGGCTATTCTGCTGAGCCTTTACCATCACACTTCTTTTCGGCTTCAGCTCCTGCTGTGCCAAAGAAGCCCGTAAGGCAGTGCTTGTTTTGTCAGAGCACGGATTGGGCCTTGAAGGATTGTGCTGCTTTCCTTCGCCAAATGGACGAGGATGACGAGCCGGATATCCGGATCATCCCGACCCCTACTTCTGGCAGCACACCTTCAACATCCGATTATGTGTCCATTTCACCTTCAAGTTTTGAAGGGTATGATGTGGACACAGTCACCAGATGTGTGGCTGATCTAGGCTCCGACATGGCTGAGCCCATCTCCCTTGTGCATATATCACCATGTGTTGATTTATTTCTTTGTGAGGAATCGGTGCTTGACATTTATCCAAGCACTATTCCTCCCCCTATTGTGCATACTACATTTGTCTCTGACGACATTGTTGAGGATGTGTCTCAGGATGACGCTGACGATCAATGTGTTATGCCTGCTCCTATGGAGGAGGACAACCTTCTAGGTGAAGAGGAGCTTTCCTCAGCACCGGTGGAGGAAGTCCAACTCTTGGGCATGGCCGCTGTTGATCCCGCCAAACCTTGTAGCATTGATGACAATGCAAACATTATTTTACTTTCCCAACCTGATGGGAGTGAGACCGGGACCACTCCCCCGATTGATGTTTATTTAAGTTTTTCTTCTCTTTTATTTCCTAACCCCCCTTCATCATTTGAGCCTGTGCAGGTTGAGTCTTCACAGGTACCCCAGGAGGACTTGGAGCATGATGCTCAAGTTAATGATGAGCGCATCCTCTTGTGTGAGGAGGTTGATCCTTCCTCCACCGAGGAAGCCTCATTCATTGCCTTCTCCTCCTGCTGCCCCCCTAAAGACGATACCTTGCTGGGCAAGAATGTTTTTGGTGATTTGAGTGAGGATATTTCCTCCTCCACTTACATTCTCTACCCTCTACCTGTGAGGAGCAGGTATCTTTATGTAGGTAGAGGGGTAACTGTTCTGTCTCCGTATCGGTACCCGCTACCGACACGCATATTAGAACAGTTACCTGTGCACTTTTCTTTTCATAGACCCATTAGCTAGAACGATTTTAAATTTGAATAAGTCGTGCTGGGATGATAATAACCCCAGTAGTTATCTTACCTTTTCCTGTATTTCTTATTTCATCTTGTTTAGTTTAGCTAGTTGTATTCATTTTAGTTTGTCTATTTTCTTTTGTTTTTGCGGAGCTTACTCCTGCAGGTTCATCTTCGGGATGGCGGAAGCTGCTCTTTGTCTTGGTTTTCATGTGTCTTCTGGTATGCTCATTTCTGAGCATGGGTAACTTTTCTTCCCCTGGTCTTTTATTCAATTTTCATGATTACATCATTTGTATCTATTGCTTAGATTAAGTCTGGGGGAGAGCCGCTATATGTTACCCACTGCACGTGCACATATCATTGGCATACTAGAAGTATTTTAATTTCAGTTATTTAGTATTGTTCATCTTTACCGCACACCACTACACCCACTTTAGCGCACACTCGCTTGTTTGTATATTCCCGTATATTCAATTCTTGGTTGTGATGTAGGAAGTGCTGTATTAGCCAAAATAATTGCAAGATGAGTGGAATGTTGACTCTTGTAGTGCTCTAGTTGAATACTCGTGTCTTGCCTAGGAATTTGAGTAGAATTAGTTTTTATTTATGCTTCTAATTTATAATTAGTAGATTTGCGTAGATTTTAATTTATTTTACTCAAAATGGTGAATGTGGTTGAATCTAGTGGTAACGTGGTATTGTGTGTAGGCGAGCACGAGGTTCGTGTTGCTCGAGTCGGGAGGAAGGATTACCTTTCTCGAGGGCTAAGAACTTGCCCCAAGCGACTCTCGAAGCATGGGTGTGAATGATTTGCAAGTTGAGCGTGACATAGGCCATCTATTTGGCAAGCTTGAGCATTGTTCTACCATTCCTATACGCTAACCGTTGCTAGCCCATTTTGTGCCTACCTGACCTTTTGGTTCAGCTCCACCATACTTCACCAAGGCCTAAAAGCTAATCCTATTATCTCAACCAAAATTAAGCTAAAAGCATTTATGAATTGTAATTTTCCAATGCGGTGCGGTGATGCGAAACTTCAGTGTTGATGTGGAAGTTTTAAAATGTCTATGTGCTGAAAATTGTGCTATTAGATATGGGGATGAAAAGAAAAGAAAAAGAAAAGCAAAGTAAAAAAAAATAGATTTATATCCCCAGCGTTTTAATTGAAACATCTAAATAGTATTGATTGTTGTAGGCCGTGTGCACACCCGGTTTCAAAGTCAAGTCTGGGGGTGTGTTACACGTGTATTATTGTGGCAACTTTGATTTAGCACTTTTGTGAGCTCATTTGGGTTGCGGTTAGCCTTCACGTTTATTTTTGCATTCCAAACCGTAACCTAAGCCTCGTGTAAACCCAAAGTCCTATTGATTCATCTTGTGAGTTCACTAGCGTCGTGGAGAGAGTGTGACAGGGCGAGCTTATGGTTCTCGACGTTGATGGATTTCAACGGAGATAATTCCAAGTTCCGGTCTTGGGTAACATTCACCTTCGCGACTTGCTTACTTTCGTACTACGCGTGACCACGAGATTCATCAACATTCCATTTTTGAGTAAAAATAAATTTCTTTTTACGCATTTACACTTTTATAAATTAACTAGCATATGTAGAAACTTCTTCTAATAAATTTCTTTGCACACAAGTATGCAACTTCGCATACTACTCCATGTCGCAGTTTTTCTTAGCTAGCTATGCTTTTCCTACTCCGCTGGATTTGTTTGCTCGGGACGCGCAAATAGGTAAGTCTGGGGGTGTGATGAGTCCCAATTATATACACATTTTTGGACTCATCTAGGCCGATTATCTAGTCTATGCACTACACTTTATACATGTTTTCTTTCATATTAAATAGCTGTCTATTATTCCACGCTAAGTGCACTTCTAGGCCCGATGTGGTGTATTTTCATGTTCTTTATTCCTATTATCTTTCATGCTGTGTTTTGTGTCACTTTCAGTGGTTTTGATTTGTGTTTATGCTGGAACAGGGGTCGTGCAGGTGTTCCCGGTACAAATCTGTATAGGAACAATGCGCACGATCACTGGTTATAGTGCGCAAGATCACTGATCGTGCGACGCTGATCGTGCGCATTCATTTGCAGCACAAAGTTGCTTTCTGAATTTGGTCGTGCGTTCTTACGCACGGTCGTGCGTTCGATCGTGCGCTTTATTATTTTCTGCAGTTTTGTCTTGTAGGTTTTTGGGCATAGTGCGCACGATCACCAACTTCCAGTGCGCACGATCACCAACTTCCAGTGCGCACGACCACTGGTCGTGCGCCACTGATCGTGCGCCATGTTTTCTATAAATATACAGCCCACAAAATTAGGTCGGACGAGATTCCGGCTCCTTAGTTTTCGAGCCCTGTTCGCCTCTTCCGCCCCTAGCATCATCTTCCACCACCAGGAGGTGCTCCAGGACTATTCTTCACGCCTATCTTGAGCCCGGAGATCATCTTGGCCTCCTCCTTCATCCTATAGCTTCAAAGGAAGATTTAGCCGCCATTGCTATCAAGCAAGGGGAAGTTTGCAACCTTTTACCGGATCGTGACACGAAGAAGACGAGCTCATTGGAGAGTCGTGACAGCTCTCTCTACCCCGGACGTAGTTGAGGACCGAGCTTGTACGCGGATTGACAACCTAGCGATTCCAACCGTGACTCCTCGACGAGCCTTCGGATTCGGTCGATTTCTTGCCTTGTTCTTCTCTTATTGATGTGCGTATGTAGTTAGATCTTTATATTATGATGAAGTGGCACTTAAACATGTTTGTATTTCTATATTTCATGTCTATGTGAAATGCTTTGGTGTTTCAGTTGCTCGAGGAGCGCCTACATTTTTATTCCATTCCGCCGTAGTTAGGTGTGCCGCACTAGCAATTTCTAGTGGCGTGCGTTGCGACGAGGCGCTTGCGACCCTCAATCCGTAAGACTACTCTTCCATCCGCCAAGCTAAGCGGTGCTAACGGCCCGTGTAATCCATTCGCCTTATGAAGCAGCGCGCTCAAGGCATGCACAGTTCGATTCCGTTTGCCTACTCGTCCATCTGCCCTCTCGAAGTAGCGCGCTCAAGGCCTACGTAGTTTTCCATCCCGCCTGGCGAAGCATTGCATAGCGGCATTGCATAGGAGTAGTTGTAGTATTTTCTCTTTATTTTCCACAATCCAAAACCCCCGTTTCCGCATCCATCCGACTTAAAGGACTTCAATCTCAAGTCCTTCCTCAATAGATAACTCCACCTTACCGTGTTCCTTCGAGATCGATACTTGGGGATTCACTCCCACATTTTATATTACTTGAACGATCGGTACACTGTCGTTTCGTGCCGCAGTCTTGCTACCGCCTATAGCGGTGTGCTAAGATTTGCGCATCAAGTTTTTGGCGCCGTTGCCGGGGAACACAGACGTGTGAGTTTTCCTGAGATTAAAGCCCTTCCATTTGTGTATTGCATTCTTTTGCTTTATTTCTTCTTAGTCTGTTTTTCCTGTTTATATTAGGTTGCTCTAGTAAATTTTTGTTAGGTGTAGTATTGTGCACAACAGTGTTTTTATTTTGAATCATTTTATCTTCACACTATGTGGGCTTCATTTAATATTCGTTGTCATTGGTGTGGAGATATTTCTCATGCTAGTGATAGATGCCCATCGGGAGATAATAGCCCTAACACTCAAGGCCCAGCATATGGAGCACCGACTTCGTCTGGTACTCCATATGGTGCGCGTAAGTCCTATGGCTATTCTGCTGAGCCTTTACCGTGACACTTCTTTTCAGCTTCAGCTCCTGCTGTGCCAAAGAAGCCCGTAAGGCAGTGCTTGTTTTGTTAGAGCACAGATCATGCCTTGAAGGATTGTGCTGTTTTCCTTCGCCAAATGGACGAGGATGACGAGCTGGATATCCAGATCGTCCCGACTCCTACTTCTGGCAACACACCTTCAACATCTGGTTATGTGTCCATTTCACCTTCAAGTTTTGAAGGGTATGATGTGGACACAGTCACCAGATGTGTGGCTGATCTAGGCTCCGACATGGCTGAGCCCATCTCCCTTGTGCATATATCACCATGTGTTGATTTGATTCTTTGTGAGGAATCGGTGCTTGAAATTTATCCAAGCACTATTCTTCCCCTTGTTGTGCATACTACATTCATCTCTGACGACATTGTTGAGGATGTGTCTCAGGATGAGGCTGGCGATCAATGTGTTATGCCTGCTCCTATGGAGGAGGACAACCTTCTAGGTGAAGAGGAGCTTTCCTCAGCACCGTTGGAGGAAGTCCAACTCTTGGGCATGGCCGTTGTTGATCCCGCCGAACCTTGTAGCATTGATGACAATGCAAACATTATTTTACTTTCCCAACCTGATGGGAGTGAGACCGGGACCACTCCCCCGATTGATGTTTATTTAAGTTTTTCTTCTCTTTTATTTCCGAACCCCCCCTTCATCATTTGAGCATGTGCAGGTTGAGTCTTCACAGGTACCCCAGGAGGACTTGGAGCATGATGCTCAAGTTAATGATGAGCGCATCCTCTTGTGTGAGGAGGTTGATACTTCCTCCACCGAGGAAGCCTCATTCATTGCCTTCTCCTCCTGCTGCCTCCCTGAAGACGATACCTTGCTGGGCAAGGATGTTTTTGGTGATTTGAGTGAGGATATTTCCTCCACCACTTACATTCTCTACCCTCTACCTGTGAGGAGCAGGTATCTTTATGTAGGTAGAGGGGTAACTGTTCTGTCTCCGTATCGGTACCCGCTACCGACACGCATATTAGAACAGTTACCTGTGCACTTTTCTTTTCATAGACCCATTAGCTAGAACTATTTTAAATTTGAATAAGTCGTGCTGGGATGACAATAACCCCAGTAGTTATCTTACCTTTTCCTGCATTTCTTATTTCATCTTGTTTAGTTTAGTTAGTTGTATTCATTTTAGTTTGTCTATTTTCTTTTGTTTTTGCGGAGCTTACCCCTGCAGGTTCATCTTCGGGATGGAAGAAGCTGCTCTTTGTCTTGGTTTTCATGCGTCTTCTGGTATGCTCATTTCTGAGCATGGGTAACTTTTCTTCCCCTGGTCTTTTATTCAATTTTAATGATTACATCATTTGTATCTATTGCTTAGATTAAGTCTGGGGGAGAGCCGCCATATGTTACCCACTGCACGTGCACATATCATTGGCATCCTAGAAGTATTTTAATTTCAGTTATTTAGTATTGTTCATCTTTACCGCACACCACTACACCCACTTTAGCGCGCACTCGCTTGTTTGTATATTCCCGTATATTCAATTCTTGGTTGTGATGTAGGAAGTGCTGTATTAGCCAAAATAATTGCAAGATGAGTGGAATGTTGACTCTTGTAGTGCTCTAGTTGAATACTCGTGTCTTGCCTAGGAATTTGAGTAGAATTAGTTTTTATTTATGCTTCTAATTTATAATTAGTAGATTTGCGTAGATTTTAATTTATTTTACTCAAAATGGTGAATGTGGTTGAATCTAGTGGTAGCGGGGTATTGTGTGTAGGCGAGCACGAGGTTCGTGTTGCCCGAGTCGGGAGGAAGGATTACCTTTCTTGAGGGCTAAGAACTTTCCCCAAGCGACTCTCGAAGCATGGGTGTGAATGATTTGCAAGTTGAGCGTGACATAGGCCATCTATTTGGCAAGCTTGAGCTTTGTTCGACCATTCCTATACGCTAACCATTGCTAGCCCATTTTGTGCCTACCTGACCTTTTGGTTCAGCTCCACCATACTTCACCAAGGCCTAAATGCTAACCCTATTATCGCAGCCAAAATTAAGCTAAAAGCATATATGAATTGTAATTTTCCAATGCGGTGCGGTGATGCGAAACTTCAGTGTTGATGTGGATGTTTTAAAATGTCTATGTGCTGAAAATTGTGTTATTAGATATGAGGGTGAAAAGAAAAGAAAAAGAAAAGCAAAGTAAAAAAAATAGATTTATATCCCCAGCGTTTTAATTGAAACATCTAAATAGTATTGATTGTTGTAGGCCGTGTGCACACCCGGTTTCAAAGTCAAGTCTGGGGGTGTGTTACACGTGTATTATTGTGGCAACTTTGATTTAGCACTTTTGTGAGCTCATTTGGGTTGCGATTAGCCTTCACGTTTATCTTTGCATTCCAAACCGTAACCTAAGCCTCGTGTAAACCCAAAGTCCTATTGATTCATCTTGTGAGTTCTCTAGCGCCGTGGAGAGAGTGTGACATGGCGAGCTTATGGTTCTCGACGTTGATGGATTTCAACGGAGATAATTCCGAATTCCGGTCTTGGGTAACATTCACCTTCGCGACTTGCTTACTTTCGTACTACGCGTGACCACGAGATTCATCAACATTCCATTTTTGAGTAAAAATAAATTTCTTTTTACGCATTTACACTTTTATAAATTAACTAGCATATGTAGAAACTTCTTCAAATGAATTTCTTTGCACACAAGTATGCAACTTCGCATACTACTCCATGTCGCAGTTTTTTTAGCTAGCTATGCTTTTCCTACTCCGCCGGATTTGTTTGCTCGGGACGCGCAAATAGGTAAGTCTGGGGGTGTGATGAGTCCCAATTATATACAGATTTTTGGACTCATCTAGGCCGATTATCTAGTCTATGCACTACACTTTATACATGTTTTCGTTCATATTAAATAGCGGTCTATTATTCCACGCTAAGTGCACTTCTAGGCCCGATGTGTATTTTCATGTTCTTCATTCCTATTATCTTTCATGCTGTGTTTTGTGCCACTTTCAGTGGTTTTGATTTGTGTTTATGCTGGAACAGGGGTCGTGCAGGTGTTCCCGGTACAAATCTGTACGGGAACACTGCGCACGATCACTGGTTATAGTGCGCAAGATCACTGATCGTGCGCATTCATTTGAAGCCCAAAGTTGTTTTCTGAATTTGGTCATGCGTTCTTACGCATGGTCGTGCGTTCGATCGTGCGCTTTATTATTTTCTGCAGTTTTGTCTTGCAGGTTTTCGGGCACAGTGCGCAAAATCACTAACTTCCAGTGCGCACGACCACTGGTCGTGCGCCACTGATCGTGCACCCTGTTTTCTATAAATATACAGCCCGCGAAATTAGGTCGGACGAGATTCAAGCTCCGCCGTTTTCGAGCCATGTTCGCCTCTTCCGCCCCTAGCATCATCTTCCACCACCAGGAGGTGCTCCGGGACTATTCTTCACGCCTATCTTGAGCCCGAAGATCATCTCGACCTCCTCCTACATCCTATAGCTTCAAAGGAAGATTTAGCCGCCATTGCCATCAAGTAAGGGGAAGTTTGCAACCTTTTACCGGATCGTGACACGAAGAAGACGGGCTCATTGGAGAGTCGTGACAGCTCTCTCTACCCCGGACGTAGTTGAGGACCGAGCTTGGACGCGGATTGACAACCTAGCGATTCCAACCGTGACTCCTTGACGAGCCTTCTGATTCGGTCGATTTCTTGCCTTGTTCTTCTCTTATTGATGTGTGTATGTAGTTAGATCATTATATTATGAAGAAGTGGCACTTAAACTTGTTTGTATTTCTATATTTCATGTCTATGTGAAATGCTTTGGTGTTTAAGTTGCTCGAGGAGCGCCTACATTTTTATTCCATTCCGGCGTAGTTAGGTGTGCCGCACTAACAATTGCTAGTGGCGTGCGTTGCGACGAGGTGCTTGCGACCCTCAATCCGTAAGACTACTCGTCCATCCGCCAAGCTAAGCGGTGCTAACGGCCCGTGTAATCCATTCGCCTTATGAAGCAGCGCGCTCAAGGCCTACGTAGTTTTCCATCCCGCCTGGCGAAGCATTGCATAGTGGCATTGCATAGGAGTAGTTGTAGTATTTTCTCTTTATTTTCCACAATCCAAAACCCCCATTTTCGCATCCATCCGTCTTAAAGGACTTCAATCTCAAGTCCTTCCTCAATAGATAACTCCAACTTACTGTGTTCCTTCGAGATCGATACTTGGGGATTCACTCCCACATTTTATATTACTTAAACGATCGGTACACTACCGTTTCGTGTCGTAGTCTTGCTACCGCCTATAGCGGTGTGCTAAGATTTGCGCATCAAGTTTTGGGCGCCGTTGCCGGGGAACACAGACGTGTGAGTTTTCTGGAGAGGGAGAATATGAGATTAAAGCCCTTCCATTTGTGTATTGCATTCTTTTGCTTTATTTCTTCTTAGTCTGTTTTTCCTGTTTATATTAGGTTGCTCTAGTAAATTTTTGTTAGGTGTAGTATTCTGCACAATAGTGTTTTTATTTTGAATCATTTTATCTTCACACTATGTGGGCTTCATTTAATATTCATTGCCGTTGGTGTGGAGATATTTCTCATGCTAGTGATAGATGCCCATCGGGAGATAATAGCCCTAGCACTCAAGGCTCAGCATATGGAGCACCGACTTCGTCTAGTACTCCATATGGTGCGCGTAAGTCCTATGGCTATTCTGCTGAGCCTTTACCGTCACACTTCTTTTCGGCTTCAGCTCCTGCTGTGCCAAAGAAGCCCGTAAGGCAGTGATTGTTTTGTCAGAGCACGGATCATGCCTTGAAGGATTGTGCTGCTTTCCTTCGCCAAATGGACGAGGATGACGAGCCGGATATCCGGATCGTCCCGACTCCTACTTCTGGCAGCACACCTTCAACATCCGGTTATATGTCCATTTCACCTTCAAGTTTTGAAGGGTAGGATGTGGACACAGTCACCAGATGTGTGGCTGATCTAGGCTCCGACATGGCTGAGCCCATCTCCCTTGTGCATATATCACCATGTGTTGATTTGATTCTTTGTGAGGAATCGGTGCTTGACATTTATCCAAGAACAATTCCTCCCCCTGTTGTGCATACTACATTCGTCTCTGACGACATTGTTGAGGATGTGTCTTAGGATGAGGCTGGCGATCAATGTGTTATGCCTGCTCCTATGGAGGAGGACAACCTTCTAGGTGAAGAGGAGCTTTCCTCAACACCGGTGGAGGAAGTCCAACTCTTGGGCATGACCGCTGTTGATCCCGCCGAACCTTGTAGCATTGATGACAATGCAAACATTATTTTACTTTCCCAACCTGATGGGAGTGAGACCGGGACCACTCCCCCGATTGATGTTTATTTAAGTTTTTCTTCTCTTTTATTTCCTAACCCCCCTTCATCATTTGAGCCTGTGCAGGTTGAGTCTTCACAGGTACCCCAGAAGGACTTGGAGCATGATGCTCAAGTTAATGATGCGCGCATCCTCTTGTGCGAGGAGGTTGATCCTTCCTCCACGGAGGAAGCCTCATTCATTGCCTTCTCGGGCACAGTGCGCAGGATCACCAACTTCCAGTGCGCACGACCCCTAGTCGTCCGCCACTGATCGTGCGCCCTGTTTTCTATAAATATACAGCCCACGACATTAGGTCGGACGAGATTCCATCCCCGCCGTTTTCGAGCCCTGTTCACCTCTTCCGCCCCTAGCATCATCTTCCACCACCAGGAGGTGCTCCGGGACTATTCTTCACGCCTATCTTGAGCCCGGAGATCATCTCGGCCTCCTCCTTCATCCTATAGCTTCAAAGGAAGATTTAGCCGCCATTGCCATCAAGCAAGGGGAAGTTTGCAACCTTTTACCGGATCGTGACATGAAGAAGACGGGCTCATTGGAGAGTCGTGACAACTCTCTCTACCCCGGACGTAGTTGAGGACCGAGATTGGACGCGGATTGACAACCTAGCGATTCCAACCGTCACTCCTCGATGAGCCTTTGGATTCGGTCGATTTCTTACCTTGTTCTTCTCTTATTGATGTGTGTATGTAGTTAGATCTTTATATTATGATGAAGTGGCACTTAAACTTGTTTGTATTTCTATATTTCATGTCTATGTGAAATGCTTTGGTGTTTAAGTTGTTCGAGGAGCGCCTACATTTTTATTCCATTCCGCCGTAGTTAGGTGTGCCGCACTAGCAATTGCTAGTGGCATGCGATGCGACGAGGTTCTTGCGACCCTCAATCCATAAGACTACTCGTCCATCCGCCAAGCTAAGCGGTGCTAACGGCCCGTGTAATCCATTCGCCTTATGGAGCAGCGCGCTCAAGGCCTGCACAGTTCGATTCTGTTTGCCTACTCGTCCATCCGCCCTCTCGAAGTAGCGCGCTCAAGGCCTACGTAGTTTTCCATTCCGCCTGGCGAAGCATTGCATAGCGACATTGCGTAGGAGTAGTTGTAGTATTTTCTCTTTATTTTCCACAATCCAAAACCCCCGTTTCTGTATCCATCCGACTTAAAGGACTTCAATCTCAATTCCTTCCTCAATAGATAACTCCACCTTACTGTGTTCCTTCGATATCGATACTTGGGGATTCACTCTCACATTTTATATTACTTGAACGATCGGTACACTGCCGTTTCGTGCCGCAGTCTTGCTACCGCCTATAGCGGTGTGCTAAGATTTGCGCATCAAATGCATACAACTCTTTTTACCTATGAGCGATCTACCCGTATTTACGGATCTCTCGATACACTAAAATACAGATCAAACTTGATTATCATACCCTAGAAATATGAAACCAATAATTGCAAATCAATGGTAAATCATAGTTTTCCAAAACTAAACTATGAATAAAAGATTACGAAATACAAAAGCTTAAGAAATCATATGATCAAATGCTATGAAAATTAGCTAAACATAATTGAGAAGAAAGACATTTTTATTTCTATGTAAAGAAAAGTATAATTGCAAGTAAAGTAAATCTAAGCTAGGAATTAAAATTTGCAAAACATAAAGTAAAATTGCATAAATGAAAATACAATAAGAAAATGCAGAAAACTGCTCTATAAATTGACCCAATCTAAGCATGGACTGGATTCTCTTTTACTTTGGCAGCAGCTGGCTTTTATAGGCAGAAAATTGGTGAGTCACGCCCTTGGTCACGCCCGTGACCAAGGGCGTGTAAGCTGCGTAACTACGTCTTGAAAGCCCGGGAATGTTGGGGAAGAAAAACCGCCAAAATTGATCATCTCGACGGGTCACGACCTAGGTCACGCCCGTGACCTAGAGCGTGTCTTGACCGAGTTAGGAAACAGCGGGAAACGGTGCGATCTGGAGTTAATTTGGCAGTTGCAGGAGAGGTCACGTCCCTTGGTCACGCCCGTGACCAAGGGCGTGTAAGCTAGAATGGCTCGGCGGCGGAAACTGCTTGTGTTGAATGCTTATTGGGCCAGTCACGCCCGTGAGCTGAAGGTCACGCCCCCGGTCACGCCCGTGACCTGGGGCGTGTAACTTTAATTTGACGTGGCAACGATTTCTGGGAGCTGAAAGCGGAGCACGGCCATGACCATGGTCACGCCCGTGACCTGGGGCGTGTACTGAAGATTTTTGCAGATTTGTTCTGCAATTTCCCCTGAACACGGCTGTGGGCTTGAATTTGCTATTAGCAGCCCCAGATTACCTGAAAACACAAAATAAAGTAAATTAGATATAAATTAAACTAAAAGTATATAAAAATTAATTAATTACTACTAAAATATTATATAAATATAACTATAAATAATGCACTATCAAATACCCTCATACTTAAGCTTTTGCTATTCCAGTGCAAAACCTAATTTATAAGTATGAGAAGAATTTATAGGACATTTCCAAAAAGATTTACTTCTAATTATGTACTTCAAATCTTATAAAACTCATATCAAAATAAGTTAAGAAGTTAAAATTCAGATTTATAAGAAATAACTAATAATTCATAAATTGAAATGAGTAGAATAAATATTAGTTTTGAAATTCTCTAACTAAATCTTCCTAAACAAAATTGCATTGAATTATATAAAATATTCCAAGATTAAAATTATAGAAACTTTACAATCATGAGAAACTTTTAGAAAACTACAAAATATTAACTATGCTCTCTCAATAATATCTTGGATAAGCAAATAAACTTGGCTAATTTGGGGTAAAATTGGCATTGAAGAAGTTACTTTGAATATAGGAAATGATGAATTTTATCCTCTCATTTCCATCTTTTTTTTTTAATTTCTTCTTCTTTTATAACCCAAATGTATATGTTTAGGAGTGATGAATTTTATCCTCTCAACTCCATGCCATATAATCTTTTACTAATTTGGGTGCATATATTTAGGAATGATGAATTTTATCCTCTCATTCCATGACATATGATCTTTTCAAAAAAAAAAATTTCATGCCAAATAATGGGGTTAAACAAAAAGGTAGGCTTCGGCTAGGGTTTAAAGGCTAAACAAATTCCAAAGATACATTTTAAGAGCATAGAAAACAAATTGAGCAATCTACAAGAAACTAGGAGTTCAAGTTAATATAAGTAAAATCTAGAGATATTTAACACAATTACTACAAAATTGAATTATGATATTTTAAGAAGAGAAAATAAAACTAAGAAATATTCTAAACAAATCAAAATAATGAAAAATCCATTAAATCAAATTCATCTAAAAATTAAATCTAACATATTTTGAAGAGAAATTTAAGATTTAAGAATTCATAAAAAGAAAACTCCTTAAAAAGCCTATAAAGATAACTCATAATGAAAATTAATTTTGCATAAATGAAGTTTGGAGAAACTTAATATTACAAAATTTATTTTATTAGATTTTTTGGATTTTTTATTAAAACAAAATGTTTTTTTTAATATTCTTGGACTTCCCAAGGGCTACCCAATGACGGGCTCGCAAGGTACTAGGCGGTTTTGTGGGATGAAAGCCCAACACGGCCCTTTCGCAAGAAATTAAATTTTTAATTTTTTAATTTTTTTTTGGTATTTTAATTTGCAAACAAAGAAAATAAAACACAAAGACATAAAAATTTAAAAGAAAACGTTTTTTTGAATTTTGTAATTTTTCATAACAAAATCAAAAATAAATAAAGAAAAACAATTTTTTTACGATTTTTTGAAAAAGATTTTCTAATTTTTTTGGATTTTTAATAAAAAACTGAATATAGGAGAATACACCCCCATACTTAAAAATAAACATTGTCCCCAATGTTTATAAGCCAAGTAAGAGGGAAAAGTAAATAAAATGCATAAAAGTAAATTGCAAGAAAAATAAAGATAAGCAAGGGGTGCCTCCCAAGAGCGCTTTCTTTTTCCCGTCTTTTAGCTAGACGTTATGGGTTAGCTGAAAGGATAAACATAAGAAAAGTGCACAGGCAACTCCCTTAATTCACGCTTAGGTGAAGATGCCAAGAACTGGTGCCCGGTGACTCCTCCGCTATAGTCTTGATTCATTCGTTGTCCGTTAGCTTGAAATTGTGAATCCAAATTACTCATACATACCTTAGGTAATTTGGATTCATGGAGATGAGCGGCAAATGGATCGGTAAAGAAGTTTGGTTGCAACGGCTCATCCTCTATATGAAAATCGTTCGAATAAAAAGAATCAAGATTGAGCGAGTCAGAAAATTTTTCACAAGGAGGAGTTTCTTGTGAAAATTCATGATTAAGGATCGGTTGTTCATTTTCTAAAATAAAATTTTTATCTGAAAAATCAATACCAAGGGAAGTAAATTTATGGGCGACAAAATTTTCATGAATTTTGATTCCGAAATATTTATGTGCTGGGTTTAAAAATTCATGAAAAAGTGGAATATAGTCGGGCGGAGTAGAAGATGAATCATGTTCTTCTTCTATTTCGCTCGGCTCAACCATTATGTTAATAAATTCTTGGTATAAAATATTATTTTCTTCTTGGGAAAAACTATTCAAATTTTGAATAGGAATATCCGGAGAATCACCAAGAGAAGAAAAAGAATTTTGTGGGTAAAATGTGGAGGAAGAAAAATTTTGATCAAAAGAAATTTCTTCATTGCACCGTAAATTATCCGGGTGATCTTACCACGATGAATAATTATTATCAGAGCAAGAAGGAATTTCATAAGAATTATAATCTTGAGAAAAATTAGTTTGATCAAAGATATTTTGAGAATAAAAATAAGAATAACACTCCTCACTAAAATGATTTGCACCACAAAAATTACAAATAAGTTGGCGCCTTCGTTCGGCTTCCAAAAGGTCTACCTTATGTTGAAGCTCAGCAACTTTTGCGGCCAATTGCGATAACATCATTTTTTTTGTGAAAAAGAAAATTAAACAACCATTACCTAATAGAAAGGAATTAAAAAAAAAAGAGAAATGGGGGCGGAAAAAGAGAATGATAAAAGTAATAAAATTTACGCTTTCAAAATATCAACAAAAATTCCCCGGCAAAGGCGCCAAAAACTTGATGGCTAAAATTTAGGATATAAAATTTCTCCAAATTCTACGAACTATAGGCAAGAGCACCTATCGTTCATAGCATATGATATTTACAACAAATAAATATCAAGTGTCGTATTCCACGGGTCTGTTGATTACTTATACTCACGCAAATTAATATTATTTTATCGGAAGTAAAATAGAGTTTTGAAAATAATTTAAAAAAGAGAAAACATTTGATCGAGTATTCTTCTTAAGTAAAATATTTCGTAAACATCATAAATTGATTTGGACAAACTTGACCGTGGAGGTTCCCAAAATATGATAGAGCCTCTCTCGAGAGAACTACCACCTAATATTAGGTTGATCGATTAAGACCCCTCGGCCAGTCGACACCCCTAAGCTTTCTTTATGCGGTGAGCCCCACTATTGGATTTGATTCCAATCCGGAAGATTTGTGTCACCCTCTCTCGAGGAATGCATACAACTCTTTTTACCTATGAGCGATCTACCCGTATTTACGGATCACTTGATACACAAAAATACGAATCAAACTTGATTATCATACCCTAGAAATATGAAACCAATAATTGCAAATCAATGGTAAATCATAGTTTTCCAAAACTAAACTATGAATAAAAGATTACGAAATACAAAATCTTAAGAAATCATCCGATCAAATGCTATGAAAATTAGCTAAACATAATTGAGAAGAAAGACATTTTTATTTTTATGTAAAGAAAAGTATAATTGCAAGTAAAGTAAATCTAAGCTAGGAATTAAAATTTGCAAAACATAAAGTAAAATTGCATAAATGAAAATACAATAAGAAAATGCAGAAAACTGCTCCATAAATTTACCCAATCTAAGCATGGACTAGATTCTCTTTTACTTTGGCAGCAACAGGCTTTTATAGGCAGAAAATTGGTGAGTCACGCCCTTGGCCACGCCCGTGACCAAGGGCGTATAAGCTGCATAACTGCGTCTTGAAAGCCCGGGACGTTGGGGAAGAAAAACCGCCAAAATTGATCATCTCGACGGGTCACGACCTAGGTCACGCCCGTGACCTAGAGCGTGTCTTGACCGAGTCAGGAAACGGCGGGAAACAACGCGACCTGTAGTTAATTTGGCAGTTGCAGGAGAGGTCACGCCCCTTGGTCATGCCCGTGACAAAGGGCGTGTAAGCTGGAACGGCTCGGCGGCGGAAACTGCCTGTGTTGAATTCTTGTTGGGCGAGTCACGCCCGTGACCTGAAGGTCACGCCCCCGGTCACGCCCGTGACCTGGGCATGTAACTTTAATCCGATGTGGCAGCAATTTCTGGGAGCTGAAAGCGGAGCACGGCCTTGACCATGGTCACGCCCCTAGGTCACGCCCGTGACCTGGGGCGTGTACTGAAGATTTTTGCAGATTTGTTCTGGAATTTCCCCTGAACACGGCTGTGGGCTTGAATTTGCTATTAGCAGCCCCAAATTACCTAAAAACACAAAATAAAGTAAATTAGATATAAATTAAACTAAAAGTATATAAAAACTAATTAATTACTACTAAAATATTATATAAAAATAACTATAAATAATGCACTATCAACTATTACACTACAAAATCATGCAAGACTATGATTATAAGCACATGTAGATTACCAAAATAATGAGTGAATGAATAATTGATTAACATAAAACATTACTCATACTTAGAGGCATGCTATGCAATCTTACACAATTTTCTATAGACCATTTCATTGCACATAATAAGATTATGGTCAAGACATGACAAGATATAACAATGTTTAGGAAACTTGAAATGAAAATTAGACATTGAAGAAAAATCTTTAAGTGCGTGTTATATCAATTTTGACCATTTGTAATGAAAATACTAAGATGTTTTGCTCATGTGAAGTTTTTATAATCAAACCATATTTTTGTAAACATATAAGCGAACAAAACATATTTTTCATCAATTTGGATTATTTGAATTTTTTTTAATTTTTTGAATACAAATAAATTTAGGAAAGAAGAAAAATTCAAATCTGAGAAAATAATCATAAAATATGCATGAGAAAAATATCAGAGTTTTTGTATAAAAACTAGAATGACAATTGGGCCAAAAGAGCTAACGCCCAAACAGAACATGATTTCCTTAGGTTTTGAAAAACTTTTTCTTTGACTTAGAGTTGTTATAAATATGCCTTCTTAAGGTAGAAATTTCAAACAATTTAAAGATGATTAGAAAGCTCAAAATTGTTGAATACTTTTTCATAAAAGGTTGTAAAATTATTTGTAAGAAAGATAATTCAAATAATGTAATTTAGAATGCATGAAGTCTGTACTAAGAGATATAGAGATCAGATACTATTCAGCATTAAGATTTTGGAAATTTGGCACAGAGGGCTAATGCTATGCGTTAACTTCTAACGCTAGCGTTGAAGTCAAACACTGGCATTATCTCTTAATGCCAAGATAGTAGATGATTTCATGCATTTTTGAAAAAACATTTCTTTGATTTTGAGTTATTATATAGGATCCTTTTTAGTGTAGAAATTTCAGACCTTTTTGAGATGATTAGAAGGCTCATTAAGCATGTTTTAGTTTGTTTAAAAAAATGGTTTTTATATTTTTATTAATTTTTAAATACTTGTGTTTTACAAGATCATTAATGCTTAAAATGATAAAATATGCAGAACACAAGATAAGCATGTTCGATCGATGACAAGAATGCTTAAAAAATGTATTCAAAACATATAATATAGGTATGTCCTAGATTATTATAACCTAACTATATGCCTACACAATCGCCCATATAAGTGACGGATGGGCATGAGGAGCTGCACACATGCCGTAGGTTGTGGTGTTAATCACATATGCACACACTAGAGAACGCTCAACCTAACACTCTTTCCTCCAGTGCCTCGCAAGGCCCCACTGGAACCCTCGCCAGTTAAGGAAAAGACATGACTTAGAGGTTAGGTCATCTAATACATACAATCCTACGTGCTCGCTATTGTGAGACACATAATGTGGGTGAATGATCATGGACATCCTAAGCATTTTGTCCTATGGAATCAATTTATAAACTATGGCTTTTATAAGAGATTGATTTCTAATTATAGTTGATTATGAAGCAAAATAGTTTTTATGAATTTTAACTTTCAAATTTTCTACTTTTATGTCATGGTAGTATAGGATAACTAGAGTAAGAATTTCTATGTCATTGCAAGGGTACCCAGGAGCCTGTGACGTAAAATCCGTATACACAAATATTGCCGAAAAAGAAAAAGCTGAGATAACTTCTAAACATAGTTGAATTTTGGCAATCTGCGTGGTCAAAATGAACACAAACGATTGTAGCTCGTTTGCCATTGCATAGATCTTAGCAACCTCATTCCAAAAAGCTATTGTGGGCAAAATTCTGACAAGCGGATGAAAAGTTATGATCGTTTGAAGTTTAGATCGAAATCTCGCATATTTTTTTGATAGATCATGAATTATGATATATGATTATAGAGACTTTTAGCATAGGATATCACAAGATCATGGTGGTGTGTGTGACTTCATATTCATTCTGTTGAGTTATGACAATTACTTCTTTCAATATGTCTTTTGTGATTTTCTTTTTAATTACGAATTTTGAATATATATGATTTTCTGAAAGTACAAGATAATGATAGTTTTCTTTTTCAGTCATTGCAAGAGTACGCAAGAGTCTATAATTAATTTGATATTTGCTAGACTGTAGTTGGACTTAGCAGTTTAGAGTGGATCTTCAACTTCCAGGGGTCTACCAGTTAAGGGCTCACAACGGTACTAGGAGGTACGATGGGGTGACATCCAAACCTCCTTTTCTCATGATATTTAAGTGTTATTGGTTGCTACCCGTACTTAATATTTAAAAAAATTAGAATCAAAATTTTCCGAAAGAGAAAAATTGAAGTTCATGATTTCATTAATCTAGATAAATATCTCATAACAAATTTAGAATTAGATTTATATGGATAATATAGGATGTTTATAGACAATGAATTTAAGAAAGATAGATAGGTCACCAAAATAAAATATGACTTTGAATTTTGATCAATTTAATTTATAAACTCATTAAGCTTTAAGAGATAAAATCATATTTCCAATAATATATAAGATGACCATGACATGATAGCTTAAAAAATAAGAAAAACAAAAAGAAAAACAAAAAATTATTAAAGCATATCATGAAGTAGAAATTTGTATATTTCATTTTGAAAAGATTCTACTTCATGCAATTTGATGATACCTAATGAATAAGAGATTTAGGTATCCAAAGGGAACCAAGTCTAACGGTTCCTTTATGTGCCCAAATATAGCAAGATGGTTTTTGAGGAGATGAGAACGAAGGAACCCTTTCAGTGGAGTTACTGTTTCATCTTTAATTTTGGGACTCCATTCAAACCTTGGTTTAATGTTATTCTTATGCATCAAATTTCCATTGTGATTATCTTTATCTTGAAGATTATAATTATAATGATTATTGAAAGTATCGTTTATAGGAAATTTGTGTAATTCTAAATTTAAGTTGGGAGAAATATGATTTTGTAATTAATAGTGATTTGGATTTACAAATATTCTGTGTTTCTTACTCCCATTATTAGGCTTATTCAAGGTATTCATATTCATATTCAACTTGCTTTTGGATATTGCTTGATGTTGTGAATTTTTATTCTTAATTTCCTTAAGCAAGTTGATTTTTGTTTTTAATTCATTATTCTTGATCTTAAGATTATGCCTAGCTTTATTATATGCAATTGTACTATTTTTAAGAGTGGTGATAATGGAGTCAATGTGAGTTTGATAGTTATTTCTAAATTCCTTAAATGTTTCATCCATCTCGTTGATTTCAATTTTATAACTTTGGCACATAGCACAATCACTTTTCAAAGATGAATTTTTTAAAGACAATTTTTCATTATGTTCTTTTACAAAAATAAGTTCATTTTCATGTTCCTTGTATTTTTCTTTTAATTCATTAAATTCTATACAATGTGTAATATTTTCAACTAAAGAGACATGGGTAAAACTAGATAAATCAGAATTTGATTCTACATTAACTTTTGCTTTTAAAACTTTATTTTCTAAGCGCAATTTGCAACTAACATTTTTCAATTTCTTAATTTTGCGCTTTGTAATTTGTAACAATTGTAAAGTAGAAATTGAATTACAAACAATAAGGGAATTTGATTTCCTTACAGTGCTTTTGGATGAGGAATGGTTTGAACATAAGGTTCATTTGACATTTTATTCTTCCTCTTCCATTGATACCATATCATCATCCCTTTCGCTTGATGTGCCTTCCATGGATCCATCATGTGAGGAGCTTTCTTGAATACTTGTGCAGGCTTGCATATTCTCCGATTCTTGTGATTATTCCATACCTACAAAAGGAGAATCATAAGTTCTTTCAAGAAAATTCCAAATCTCATATGCGGTAGGTAAATGATGAATAAGTTTGAAAATATTTTGATCTAACGCACAAAATAGAATATTTATAGATTTTGCATTTAAAACCATTTCGTTTCTATGTAATACGCTAGGTGGCTTTTCAATAGTAATATTCCAAACATTTTCATCTAAAGCTTCAAGAAACTTTTTCATTAATATTTTCCAACCTTTATAATTTTTGCCCATAAATAAAGGTGGTGCTAAAGATTTTTCATTTAATAAAAAAACATGCCCTCTAGTGGATGCGAGATCATGAAGCGCCATTATTCTCGATTGTGAAGCCGTTTTGGAATAACCTCACTCTGATACCACTTATTGGATCTTTAGGTTCCCTTAGAGCAGGGTGAATAAGGTTTTTAGAAAACTTTATGATTTTAAGATAATCTTTTGATATTATATACGAAATAGATTGAATCAAAAGTGAAGTACTAGCAATTTGAAATGAAATCAATTTTATTACACAAGTAAAGACATGATTATCATTTATAAAATTGATTATAAAATATGATTTCTACGATGCTAGAAATCAAAGGCGAATATAATTGACTCTTTTGTTTTCTATACTAACTTTTCTCACTAAGAACCGGTTGGCTTTAGGCGATATATTCCTAGATATGACCTCAAGCCGCTCTAGCCTTTCTATCACTAGAAAGGCCTCGAGCACCCCCTAGATCTACTCCCTAGACCTAGTTGCCAACACGAGGCAAATTTTTGCCCTATGTCCTACCCAGATCTAGTCGCCAATACGAGGCGAATTCACTAAATGATAAAAATGAAAAAGGTGTTACAAAAATACAAGAGACAAAATATAAAACTCCCTATGAGGAAATCTAAAGGAGATGACGAAGTCTCGATGAAGATTATTGAAGTCAAATCATGCGTTCTTCTCATTGAGTTAGCGTTGATCCAAGCCTCCTTTGATTCTATCTTTTGAAATTGAATGTGAGATCCATTGTGGTCTGGAAATACAGCCCTCACAAATAATTAAGAGTGCTGGAATAGAGCTCCTTGGCATGGATGGTTGAAGAAAATGAATGCCACCTATTTATAGAACTAGAAGCTAATGCTGGTGTTAAGGCTAATGTCATGCATTGACCCAGTATAGAAAGAACTTGATGGCTCAGATCTTCAAAAATAGGAAGGAGATACTGCATTTTTGGAAACATTCATTTTAGGCAACCTTAATGCGGGCGTTCAGGCTAACGCCTAACGTTAAGTCAAATTATTCCAAAAATGCTCCTACAATCATGGCAGCTTCCCTCCATGCCATATTCGTCGAATGTCAACACCGGCGTTAAGTCCTAATGCCTGGCATTAGACCACTTTCATCATTTCAGCTTGTGGGCAAGTCCAAACTAACAATGTAGCATCCTAGTGTCAATATTGTTCAAACCTGCATGCTAAAAACACAATGACAAATAAGATTAAATAAAAGTAGGATTTGTTATTCTCAAATCAAAGGGATGAAGAAAACCGTGTTCCAACAACTCTCAACCCACAAGAACAACCATCTATTACCCCATCTATTGAAAATCTCCCAGTCATCCATGAAGATAATCAAGGACATTGCCCTATCATCCATAACCTCACAGATATACATGCTGATTCAATAGAATTACCTCCAGTTGACACATTTTTAGCTTCTTCTTCCCAGTCTATACAACCATTCAATGCTGATCAAATAATTTCTAAAGCAGTGGTGCTGGCCACTGGTACTATTGCTGATCTGTTATTGACTCATGCCAGAAAATTCAATAGAAAGTATTCTCAGATGGAGACGGAGCTTCAAGAATCAAAGGAGTCTCTTCTGGCACTCAAAACCCTTGTGTCCTCCTCAATGGTAACAAAATCTTTCTTAACCTCCCTTGTCAGTAAGGTTTAGAAGGGGGAGAACATCTATGAGGAGGAAGTGACTATCCAAGAAAAGGAGAGTGGTCAGGAGAAGGTCAAAATTGCTGAAATTCCTAATTAGATTGCTGAAATTCCTTATCCAAAAAAGGAAGTCTTTGTTTACCTCAATAGAATTACACTATTCAAGACAGGAATAGTCCAGGGGGAGCTTCCTGCAGGAACCCAGGGGGAGTTGCCTGCATCAAACTAGGGGGAGCTAGGGGAGATGGTTTCACTAATCCCAGCATAAACTCAGGGGGAGCCCTTAGAAGATGATCAGCTCTTGGGAGAAGTCTCAAAGATTGCTAAAGAGGCTACCTAGATAGCTGAAATGGAAGAACAAACTCAGGGGGAGCCTCCCAAAGAAGATGATACTCATCAAGAAGCCAACAAGAATGCTGAAGTGGAGGATGAGCCTTTGGTGTTTGCACCAAGAAAAGTAACACAACAGTTTGTCTCAAGGAAGAGAAAAATACCTACAAAGGAATAGTACAATACAGGTAACCAACTAATGTATAGTTTCTATGATAACATCTTACCAAACATATTTAAGGATATGGTGATTGAAGACAATCCAATCAAATTGGAAATTTATCATAATGGTCTATGCTTCTATACAATGATGCCATTTTGTGTCATTATATATTTTCTTGTACTTTGCTATTATTTAACAACATGTTTGAAATCACTTAAATTATTTGTAAAATTTGTTAAGATAAATAGGGGGAGATTGTTGGGAAAAATACCCTTGTGTTTTATCTTACAAATTATCTTAAAGTGATTTCATAATCTAGGATGTATTACCCATGTTGTATAGGAAGGGTAATATGGTCATTAGATGTCCTAGGATATCACACTCACACTAGAGTGTCAAGACCAGTCAAAATTAAGCACAAAATTCAGTTGAGTTAAAATTACGTCGAATAGAAGTCGACGCAACTTTGACTGAATGTCAAAGCAACTTCAAATACAAGTAGAAGTAACTTAGACTGAAGTCGAAGTATAGTTGAAGTCGAAACAACATCGAGATATACTCGATGCAGAAGACAGAGCTTGTTAATGAAATATCAGAAGTCGATGCAACTTCAACTTGAATTCGATGCAGAAGATGAAGTTCAATGTCCAAGTCTTCAACTTGACGGATACGTCGATAAGGATTCGACAGAACGTCAATATCTTAGTTTATTCAATGCTGAGAAGGAATTTGAAGCAACTTCTGTTAGAACTCATTAGTGTGTCGATTATAAGGAAGACGAAGTCGACGCTACGTCGAATACAGATAGTACATTATTTATTGTTATTTTTATATAATATTTTAGTAGTAATTAATGAGTTTTTATATAATTTTAGTTTAATATATGTCTAATTCACTTTGTTTTGTGTTTTCAGGTAATCTGGGGCTGTTAATAGCAATTTCAAGCTCATAAGAGTAATCAGGAGAATATTTGGAGAATTTCAGCCGAAATCGCAAAGTACACGCCCTTGGTCACGGGCGTGACCAAGGGCGTGACTTTATGTCACGGCCGTGAACCAGCCCCGTGTATTCCAGTTGAAGATGTTAGCCGCCACGTCAGATTAAAATTACACGCCCTCTAACACGGGCGTGACAGAGGGCGTGACCTCAATGTCACGGGCGTGACTTTCCCGAAATGCATTCATTTCAGCCAGCAATCAATTCCCGCCGTTTCTAGCTTACACGCCCTCGGTCACGGGCATGACCGAGGCCGTGACTCTTCTGCAACCGCCAGATTAACTCCAGATCGCAGCGTTTCCCGCCGTTTCCAGACCCGTTCAAGACACGCCCTTAGTCACGGGCGTGACCGAGGCCGTGACCCGCCATGCAATTGATTTTTGGCGGTTTCTCTTCCTCAACGTTCCCGGGCTTTCAATACGCAGTTACGCAGCTTACACGCCCTTGGTCACGGGCGTGACCAAGGGCGTGACTCACCAATTTTCTGCCTATAAAAGCCAGCTGCTGCCAAAGTGATGGGCATCCAGTCCATGCTTCGATTGGATCATTTCTAGTATAGTTTTCCTGCATTTTTAGTGTAACTTTATTTTATGTCTTGTCCTTTTATTTCCTATTTTAGATTTACTTTCCCAGCAATTGTAATTCTTCTTTCTTAGTTATAAAATGTTCTTTTTCTTTAATCATGAGTAGCTAATTTTGTAGCATTTGATCGGATGAATTCCTAAGCTTTTATATTTCATAATCTTTTATTCATTGTTTGGATTTTGAAAACTAAGATTTACCGTTGATTTGCAATTTTTGGTTTCATATTTCTAGGGTATGATAATCAAGTTTGATCCATATTTTAGTGTATCGAGAGATCCTTAAATACGGTAGATCGCTCATCGGTAGAAAGAATTGTTCGCACTCCTCGAGAGAGGGTGTCGCAAATCTTCCGGATTGGAGTCAAATCCAATAGTGGGGCTCACATCATAAAGCAAGCTTAGGGGTTTCGACTGGCCGAGGGGTCTTAATCGATCAACCTAAGATTAGGTGGTAGTTCTCTCGAGAGAGGTTCTATCATATTTTGGGAACCTCCACGGTCAAGTTTGTCTAAATTGATTTCTTCCGAATTCTAGATTTATGAAATATTTTACTTAAGAAGGATTCCCGATCAAATGTTTTTCTTCTTTTAATTATTTACAAAACTCTATTTTACTTTCGATAAAAAAATATTAATTTGCGTGAGTAGAAGTAATCAACAGACCCGTGGAATACGACACTTGATATTTATTTGTTTTAAATATCCTATGCTATGACCGATAGGTGCTCTTGCCTATATTTCGTAGAATTTGGAGAATATTATTTACATCCTAAATTTTACCTATCAAGTCTTTGGCGCCGTTGCCGGGGAGGTATTTTTGTTGATATTTTGAAAGCGTAGATTTTATTACTTTTATCATTCTCTTTCTCCACCCCTATTTCTATTTTTGCTTTATTTTTAAATTTCATTTTATTAAGTGACGGTTGTAAATTTTTCTTTCTTCAAACATGATGTTATCGCAATTGGCCGCAAAAGTTGCCGAGCTTCAAAATAAAGTCATTCTTTTGGAAGCCGCACGAATGCGCCAAATTTTTTGTCCTTTTTGTGGGGGTCATCATTCTTGTGAGGAATGCTATTTTTCATTTCAACATTTTTCTAATGACAATCAAATTAATTTTTCTAATGAAAATTATAATTTTTATAATGAAAATAATAATTTTTATGATGAAAATAATTTTTCTTTAAATAATGATTTGAATGAATTTCCTTCTTACTCTGATGTTGATTATTCATGGTGGCAAGGTCACCCGGATAGTTTTCAGTGCGAAAATGGAAATTCCTTCAATTATGATTTGCATTCCTCGCCTTTTCCACAAATTTGTTCTTCTTCTGATCTTGAAATTTTTCCGAATGTTATTTCTCCCACTTTAAATGTTTATTCTCAAGATCAAGAAGAACAATTGTACCAAGAATTTCGCAAAGTCATGGAGACACCGGACGAATTAGAAAATGAAAATTTTTCTTCTTCTCCTTCGCCCGCCCTTTCTTCTCATTCTCATGAAATTATAATTCATGAAGAAATTGTGTCTCATGAATTTTCTCCCCTTTGTATTGATTTTTCTGATAATTCTTTTATTTTTGAAAATAAACAACCGACGCTTAATCATGTATTTTCGCAAGAAACTCCTCCTTGTGAAAATTTTTCTGACTCGCTTAATCTTGATTCTTTTTATACTAATAATTTTCTTGTAGATGATGAGCCGTTGCAACCAAACGTTTTCACCGATCCATTTGCCGCTCATCTCCAGCAATCCAAATTACCTAAGGTATGTATAGGTAATTTGGATTCACAATTTCAAGCTAACGGACAACCAAAGAATCACGACTATAGCGGAGGAGTAGTCGGGCAGCGGATTTCAGCATGCTCACCTGAGCATGAATTAAGGGAGTTGCCTGTGTACCTTTCTTTTTATTTTCCTTTTTCCTAACAATAACCGTCTAGCTTAAAGACGGGAAAAAGAAAGCGCTCTTGGGAGGCACCCCTTGCTTATCTTTATTTTTCTTGCACTTTACTTTTTCCGCATTTTATTTTCTTTTCCCTCCTACTTGGCTTATAAACATTGGGGACAATGTTTATTTTTAAGTATGGGGGTGTATTCTCCTATATTCAGTTTTTATTAAAAATCCAAAAAAATTAGAAAATCTTTTTCAAAACTCACAAAAAAATTGATTTTTTTTATTCTTTATTTTCAATTTTGTTATAAAAATTTACAAAATTCAAAAAAAATGTTTTCATTTAAAAAACTATTTTAATTTCCAATAAAATAAATTTTGTAATATTAAATTTCTCTAAACTTCATTTATAGAAAATTGATTTTAATTATGAGTTTTCTTTATAGGCTTTTAAAGAGTTTTCTTTTTATGTAGTTTTAATCTTATATTTCTCTTCAAAATATGTTAGATTTAATTTTTAGATGAATTTGATTTAATGAGTTTTTCATTATCTTGATTTGTTTAGAATATTTCTTAGTTTTACTTTCTCTCTTTAAAATATTATAATTCAATTTTGTAGTAATTGTGTTAAATATCTTTAGATTTTACTTATATTAACTTGAACTCATAGTTTCTTATAGATTGCTCAATTTGTTTTCTATGCTCTTAAAATGTATCTTTGGAATTTTTGTAGCCTTTAAACCCTATCCCTTCCCTTACCTTCTTATTTGACCCTTTATTTGGCATAAAAAAAAGGTTTGAAAAGATCATATGTCATGGAATGAGAGGATAAAATTCATCATTCCTAAACATATGCACCCAAATTTTTAAAAGATTATATGGTATGGAGATGAGAGGATAAAATTCATCACTCCTAAACATATACATTTGGGATATTAAAGAAGAAGGAATTTAAAAAAAGATGGAAATGAGAGGATAAAATTCATCATTTCCTATATTCAAAGTAACTTCTTCAATGCCAATTTTACCCCAATTAGCCAAGTTTATTTGCTTATCCAAGATATTTTTGAGAGAGCATAGTTAATTTTTTGTAGTTTTCTAAAAGTTTCTCATGATTGTAAAGTTTATATAATTTTAATCTTGGATTATTTTACTTAATTCAATGCAATTTTGTTTATGAAGATTTAGTTAGAGAATTTTGAAACTAATATTTATTCTACTCATTTCAATTTATGAATTATAAATTATTTCTAATAAATCTAAATTTTAATTTCTTAACTTAATTTGATATGAGTCTTATAAAATTTGGAATACATAATTGGAAGTAAATCTTTTTGGAATGTCCTATAAATTCTTCTCATGCTTATAAATTAGTTTTGCTCTGGAATAGCAAAAGCTTAAGTATGAGGGTATTTGATAGTACATTATTTATTGTTATTTTTATATAATATTTTAGTAGTAATTAATTAGTTTTTATATAATTTTAGTTTAATATATGTCTAATTCACTTTGTTTTGTGTTTTCAGGTAATCTGGGGCTGTTAATAGCAATTTCAAGCTCATAAGAGTAATCAGGAGAATATTTGGAGAATTTCAGCCGAAATCGCAAAGTACACGCCCTTGGTCACGGGCGTGACCAAGGGCATGACTTTATGTCACGGCCGTGAACCAGCCCCGTGTATTCCAGTTGAAGATGTTAGCCGCCACGTCAGATTAAAATTACACGCCCTCTAACACGGGCGTGACAGAGGGCGTGACCTCAATGTCACGGGCGTGACTTTCTCGAAATGCATTCATTTCAGCCAGCAATCAATTCCCGCCGTTTCTAGCTTACACGCCCTCGGTCACGGGCGTGACCGAGTCCGTGACTCTTCTGCAACCGCCAGATTAACTCCAGATCGCAGCGTTTCCCGCCGTTTCCAGACCCGTTCAAGACACGCCCTTAGTCACGGGCGTGACCGAGGCCGTGACCCGCCATGCAATTGATTTTTGGCGGTTTCTCTTCCTCAACGTTCCCGGGCTTTCAATACGCAGTTACGCAGCTTACACGCCCTTGGTCACGGGCGTGACCAAGGGCGTGACTCACCAATTTTCTGCCTATAAAAGCCAGCTGCTGCCAAAGTGATGGGCATCCAGTCCATGCTTCGATTGGATCATTTCTAGTATAGTTTTCCTGCATTTTTAGTGTAACTTTATTTTATGTCTTGTCCTTTTATTTCCTATTTTAGATTTACTTTCCCAGCAATTGTAATTCTTCTTTCTTAGTTATAAAATGTTCTTTTTCTTTAATCATGAGTAGCTAATTTTGTAGCATTTGATCGGATGAATTCCTAAGCTTTTATATTTCATAATCTTTTATTCATTGTTTGGATTTTGAAAACTAAGATTTACCGTTGATTTGCAATTTTTGGTTTCATATTTCTAGGGTATGATAATCAAGTTTGATCCATATTTTAGTGTATCGAGAGATCCTTAAATACGGTAGATCGCTCATCGGTAGAAAGAATTGTTCGCACTCCTCGAGAGAGGGTGTCGCAAATCTTCCGGATTGGAGTCAAATCCAATAGTGGGGCTCACATCATAAAGCAAGCTTAGGGGTTTCGACTGGCCGAGGGGTCTTAATCGATCAACCAAAGTTTAGGTGGTAGTTCTCTCGAGAGAGGTTCTATCATATTTTGGGAACCTCCACGGTCAAGTTTGTCTAAATTGATTTCTTCCGAATTCTAGATTTATGAAATATTTTACTTAAGAAGGATTCCCGATCAAATGTTTTTCTTCTTTTAATTATTTACAAAACTCTATTTTACTTTCGATAAAATAATATTAATTTGCGTGAGTAGAAGTAATCAACAGACCCGTGGAATACGACACTTGATATTTATTTGTTTTAAATATCCTATGCTATGACCGATAGGTGCTCTTGCCTATAGTTCGTAGAATTTGGAGAATATTATTTACATCCTAAATTTTACCTATCAAATACAGACAGAAATATAATATTTACTGTTGTCTTTTCTGATGCTTTTCTAGAAGGTATACAAGGAAATAATTCAATTTCTAACGGTTCGTTTATTACCAAGAATAGAATGAAGTACTCCAGAGAGACAACAAATACATTCTTGGAAGTTATTCAAATTAGATTGACGGGTCATGAATAGAAATAGAAAGAAATTTTTAGTATCCAATGGATATTCCTTCTAGGTCCAGAACAGAAGAGGAAAGTAATTCAAACACTATTCGACAGTAAATAAAGATCAGAAAAAAAGAATGATAACATACGAATTCAAGCCATTCAATCAACTTCTTTTGAAGCTCTCTCTCAGAAAGACAAGGAGAATATATCTATACAGGAATATATAAAGGCTCTTCTTCTTCTTAATCTACAGCAAGAAGCCATCAAGAGTACAGAGAGATAATTAGGATCACAAGCTTACAACCCATGCATTCTTATCTACCTTAAGCAATGGTTCATTCAAAACAGATCCTGAAGAACACCAACAGAAGAAACTACAACTTCTACTTCTCCTTCTTTCTTTCCTATCTTATTCTGTAAATGTGAAAGAGTCCTAAGAATCTCTCTCTAAAGGATTCAATGGTTCTAAGAGTCTCCTTATCAAAAGACTCAATTGTTAGTTCTAAGAGTCTACTTATCAAAAGACTTAGTTAGTGGTTCTAAGAGTCTCCTTATCAAAAGACTCAGTTAGTGGTATTAAGAGTCTCCTTATCAAAAGATTCAATTAGTGGTTCTAAGAGTCTCCTTATCAAAAGACTCAGTGGGTGGTTCTAAGAGTCTCCTTATCAAAAGACTCAAGCACTAGATAGTGCATTCCTACCAAGGTGGTAGAGGAGTGGAGTACCCATATTTTGGGGAACCACTATAAAACTTGTCTCTTCTGTGGCTTGCTTTTCTATGCTATCCCCTTTACTATTTCTGCAATCTATGATTAATTTATTCTGTGTTTTTTTTGATATCATAGTCATTAAAAGTTTTGTATTGTGTGTGCACATTTTGTATAAAAGTTTTATTAACTATTAACCCCCTCTAGAGAATGCTCAGAGGTTACACTGTGCACTTTCAATGGCCTATATGTGCTTTATGCACGAGGCTGGAGTTGTTTTTGATTTTACGGTATTATAGATGTTGTTTTCCATGAAGGTGAACTCAAAGGGACTTGTCTACTTCAGTGGTGCTTCGCTGAAGATCCGCGAGCTACCGAACAAGGTCCACCGGTGGCATGAGAAGTTTATCATCGTGCACTGGTGGAACTCACGTACTTCAGACAACCTTGCATCTCCGAGACCTCAGAGGCTATTTACCTCTCCCTCTTTCAGAGGGAGATGGACAACATCCGATTGATATGGTGGGTCAACGAACTCGCCTTCATTGATCCAGATAAAGGTAAGAGAGTGCGAGCTATTTCTCCTTTTAGCGATGTGACAGGTGGCTGATCTTTCTTCTTGCAACTTGTAGGTTTGTGCACCCTCCCTGCCGGAGTGGCCATTGGCGAGGCGGAGACCTCGCGGGTGAAGAGAAAGCCCTCATCTTCAGGTACGGACCTGATTGAGGTGTCAGATGATGAGGGAATTGATATCAAGGGCAAGAAGCCCATTGCTTCTGAGCCATCTCACCTTGGGCCGACGAAGTGATAGAAGAAGTAGATCATCTCGCATGACCTTACCATGGTCCCGTTGAACGTCTGCAAGGATTCAAAGGAACCAGGGGGTGGCGATGCTCCATATGTGTCGGAGGGGCGAGCTGAATCTGACGAGCCCGAGTCATATTTTAACAATGGGTAGGGGAGCAGAGTTCGAGACATCACCGACGAGCCTCAACTTGCCTGGGATGTCTTGCAGCATAGTGTGTACATCAACACCTTCCTGCCATCCTAGGCAGGAGACGATGATCCCGACGACGATGCCTTCAACTTATTGTACGCCATTTACGAGTTGATGATTTAGTGAGCCTTGTGAAGTCAAATTCATCTTACCTCGCATGGCAGTCATCACAGGTTGTCTTGAGGAACGCCGAGCTCACCCATTCCATGGCGAGGTGGTACATTCGGTGTGCAAAGGCACTTGTAGATAACAAGGAGGCCCTGGATGTCACCATTGAGGAGGGCGAGGAGGCATCGTGATAATATGTCAAGGCCTCCAAAAAAAATTGGCCTCCGTAGAAGAGGATCTCACCCAGATGCGGTGAGATAAAACTGCACGTGAGGTTACTGAGGTAGAAAATCGAGCTCGCTTTACCTCCTTTACTCGCAAATTTCAAGAATCTAACCTTGTGGCTTTCTCTAAGCTGTCGAGGGTCATGCTACTACTACCCGGATCTCCCTTCTGGAGTAAGAAAACAAGGGTTTGAATATCGATGTGTAAGCCTTTAAGCTCACCCTAGCTCTAGCGAGTTTGCAGGTTGACGCACAACCTACTCTAGGGACATCCTGGGCAGAGGCGCCCCTCCAGTTCTCGCGTAGCAAGCTCCGCTCGTTGCAACATCTCTATATGCAGGATAACTGCGAGCTCCTCCCTGCTCACCTGAGGGGGGTTGGGAGGCTAGTTGATGAGCTCAAACCTCTCTCTACAGGGCACTTGCTTCTGTATATGTTCAACAACACCCTGGGCGTGTCCTCATCAAGCGATATTGAGATCGACATCGATATTGAGGGTGGGATTAATCTGTATTTGGGCTTGAGATTACCTTCAGTAAGAGAGTTCCCTTAGTGACGCATCTCAGCCTCGCCTTCAGGCAGTTCCTCTTCTCGGTCACGTTAGCCCAAGTCACCGGGCGATGTCGAGTAGCTGTTAAGGTGAGGTCGCTCTAGCGAGGTCCATTTTTTGAGTGACCTTATTGGTTCTTTTCTAATGTAATATTTTGATGTAGATGGATATTTATTGGTTCATTCGACGTGTCTACTTTTTGGCTCGAATACTTTTTATGAGCGCACTTAGTCTCTTTGGACGACGATTGAGAGAGCGCTTAGGATCTTAGGATGAAGATTTCTCCTCCTTCAAGGAATCATATCTCAATGGGCCAATGACCAACCCGAAGGTCTGTAAATAGGTTTATTCGCACTCTTGAGGCTTAGAACTATATTGCTCGATGGGTTAAAGACCAACCCAGAGGCCTTGACTTAGGTTGATTTGCACTCTCGAGGTTTAGAACTGCATTGTTGGATGGTTCAATGGCCAACTCGGAGGTCTGGACTTTGGTTGATTCGCACTCTCGAGTCTTAGAAATGCATTTCTCGATGGGTCAACGACCAACCCGGAGGTCTGGACTTAGGTTGAATTGCACTCTCGAGGCTTAGAACTGCATTGCTCGATGGGTCAATGGCCATCCCGAAGATCTGGACTTAGGTTGATTTGCACTCTTGAGGCTTAGAACTACATTGCTCGATGAGTTAATGACAAACCCAGAGGTCTGGACTTAGGTTGATTTGCACTCTCGAGGCTTAGAACTGCATTGCTCGATGGGTCAACGACCAACCTGATGGTCTGGACTTAAGTTGATTCGCAATCTCAAGGCTTAGAACTTCATTGCTCGATGGGTCAACGACCAACCCAGAGGTCTGGAATTAGGTTGATTCACACTCTCGAGGCTTAGAACTGCAATGCTCGATGGGTAAATGACCAACTTGGAGGTTTGGACTTAGGTTGATTCGCACTCTCGAGGCTTAGAACTAGGCGACATCTCACCAGACTATCTAGATGATGAGTCCTTCCTCCTTTCTGGGGACCAGTAGGTGGGAAAGTGGGACAAGCTCTGTGGGGAGGTTGTAGGCAAACGTACATTGGAGGAGCTGATCTCATCTGTTATTGCAAGGGCATGGTCTTAGGAGAACGCTCAATACCCAAGGAGACCTTTATTTGCTCAACTAGCGGTCCAGAGCCTGGAGGTAGATGTTCACGATATAAACTACTCATGGGAGTCGCCTGCTTCATGATATGCCATTTCTCACACAAATTTATGTTTTGCAAAAACACTTTCTTTTTATGAACCTGAACGATTTACATTTATAAATGCAAAAAAGATGTGCTTAGTGATACATATCCAATGCTTGACTCTTGCGTCGAGTTTTCTAATCAGAGATAGAACCTTTTTAGGTTGTCCCCACTCTAGGTGTTCCCAAGTGCTTCACCTTCTTGATTTTGCAGGCATTGTCCTCCGGCCTTCAAGGCTTCCAAGACCATGAATGTTCCTTCCCAATTGGGATTGAGCATCCTTAAGTTGGCCGACCAGGCGGCGGCATCAAACTTTTTCAAGACCAGATCACATGTTTCAAAGTGATTGATCCTGACATGCTTGTCAAAATAACTCGACATTCTGCGCTTGACCTTCTTTTGCCTTGTCGCGGCAAGATCCCAGAGTTCTTCCATGAAATCCAAGGATTCCCTTAGAGCCTCATCGTTCTTGAGCCGCCATTCTTCACATACCTCCCATGCCACGGTCACTCTAGGGCTGAGGACCTCAAATTCCACTAGGATGAGGGCCTCTGATTCGTGGGACAACTTGAATGGAGTATCTCTGGTAGATATACTCTGAGTGGTTCTCAGAGCCCAAAGGACCGATGGGAGTTGTTCAACCCAATTGCATAGCAGATTCTCAAATTTCTTTTTCAAGAGGTTTAGAATTAGATTGTAGGCGACCTCCACTTGGCCATATTTTTTAGGATGATTTACCGAGGTAAAGCGTAGGTCGTCCTGATCTTCTTGCAGAATTCCTCTATTTTGTAGCAGGTGAACTTGGGACCATTGTCAATGATGATGGGATGCAGTATGCCGAATCGACATATAATGTCTCCCCACAGAAAGTTCCAAACTACCTGAGACGTAGTTTTTGCCAAGGCTTTCACCTCTACCCACTTTATGAAATAGTCGATCATTACTAGGATGAATCAACGAAGACCGCTGACTAGGAGAAAGGACCCAAACAGATTCATTCCCCAGATTGCGAACAACTAGGGGGATGTGATGGTCCTTAGTTGCTGGGTTGACAATAGCTGCAACGGAGCATAGAGTTGACATTTTCCAAAACTTTCAATGAAGCTTTCCACGCCCCTTCGGATGGTTGGCCAGAAGTATCCTTGCCATAAAGTTCTCTTCTCTAGCGTACGACTCCCTGAGTGGCTGCCACACTCGCCAGAGTGAATCTCCTCCAAAACTTTTGGGAATTCTACCTCCAAGAGGCATCAAACCAGAGGACTAAAAATGGTCTTCCGATAGAGTACTCCTAGGCCAACTTATGTTAGAAACTTTGCTTGTCCTCCATGGATGTTGGGAGCTCTCCAGTCATTAGGTAGGTGACAAAAGGATCCATCCAGGATGAATGCTTCTCGATTTTAAATAATTATCCAGCCTTGATCGATGGACTGAATAGCTCAGTCAAGGTACCTCCCACTCTAGGACCATACATGGTTTGTCTATCGACTGCGTTGCTTTCCTCCCTTGGGACATGAAGGATGAAGAATGTACTGAAGGTACCAATTAGGCTTTTTACCTTGAGGTGGTATTGCAGGAGGAATGGCTCCTTTGCCTCAAATTCACCTTGGACCTACGAGGAAACCACTATAGAATCTGTGAAAATTCATATATCTTGAATCCCTTGATCCATGGCTAGGCGGAGGCCCGTGATTATGACCTCATAATCTGCTTGGTTTTTGGTGACAGGGAAGATAATTTCCATTTCCATCTCAATCTTTGCCCCCGATGGCCTTACAAGGATGATCCCCACCCCTTGGGAGTCTTTTCCTGACACTCCATCCATGAATATTATCCAGGGGACAAATTCCTCACCTCTTCCTACTCTCCAATTTCGAGGGAGAAGTCTGCCAAGAAGTCTGTCACCACATGTGCCTTGTTGGCCATTCATGGCAGGTAGATGATGTCAAACTCGCTAAGTTCGACGAACAACTTAGAGAGCCAACCCGAATGCTCCACTTTTTTGAGGACCATCCTCAAAGGATGGCATGTCACTAGTGTAAGCTTAGAAGTACGAACTGAACCTCCCAGCAGAGTTGATAAGCACAAAATCCAGCTTCTCCTAGATTAGAGAGCATAGCTCCACCTTCCTGAGGACTATATTGGTATAGTAGATTGGCAGCTGCCACCTCACCTCCTCCTAGAGTAGAATTGAGTAGACGACCTCAGCTCTGACTCTGAGGTATAGGAAGAGATTTTCTCCTAAGCGGGGTCGTTGAAGAAGAGGGGCTTGCACTAACTACTACTTTAGGTCTTGGAAGGTTGATTCACATTCAGCGGTTCACTCAAACTTCTTGTTGTTACGGAGAGTTCTGAAAAGGGGAAGCATTTCTCTCTCACCTTTGACAAGAATCGACTCAGCCCTGCGAGTCTCCTTGTCAACCGTTGCTCCTCTATGGTATCTTTTCGGGAGGCCATCTCCACGATGGACTTCACTTTGTCGGGATTTGGCTCGACTCTTGCTAGAGTGAAGAGATGCCCCAGGAATTTTCCCAAGCTAGCTCCGAAGATGCATTTAGTGGGGTTGAGCCTCATTTTGTACTTTTACAACATCACGAAAGTCTCTTCTAGGTCCTCTAGGTGCTCCTGGATACCTTTGATTTTGACTAGGAGGTCATCGACCTATACCTCCAGATTGTGCCCTTTTTTATTCTTGAATACCTGATCCATCATAGTTTGGAAAGTTGCTCATGCATTCTTTAGACCAAAGGAATCATCTTGTATGAGTAACAATCTTCTTTGGTGATGAAGGAGACATCTTTCACATAAGGAGGATGCATCTGGATCTGATGATATCCAAAAATGCATTAAGAAACCTTATCACAGAAAATCCGACGAGAGCATCAACCAGCTTGTCGATCCGAGGAAGGGAGTATTAATCCTTTGGGAAAGCTTTATTCAGTAAAGAGAAATTTACACACATATGCAATTGCCTGTGGTTTTCTTAACCATTATAACATTCGAGATCCGGCCTGGGTACTAGATCTCTGATACAAAGCCTTCCCTTAGAAACTTCTGCACTTCCTCACGGATGGGATCAACCAAAGATGTTGTGATCAACCTCTTCTTTTGGTGGAATGGGTGGACCTCGGAGTCCAGAATGAGGCGATGACATGCTACCTCGACATCGATGTCGGGCATGTCTACAACATTCTGAGAGAAGATGTCAATGTTGGACTATAGGCACACCACTACCCTTCTTTGGTCCTCCTACAGCAACTCCTTGGTGACCTTTATGCTTCCGGATCTCCCGTCCGAAGCATTCACTTTCAGCTCCTACACATCTTCGGCCGCCTCCACGCGTGCCATTCATTCTAGTGTTGGAACATGGTTTTCTGAATCCCTTTGATTTGAGAATAACAAATCCTACTTGTATTTGATCTTGTTTGTCATTGTGTTTTTAACATGCAGGTTTGAACAGATATGACACTAGGTTGCTTCATTATTGGTCTGGACCTGCTCATAAACTGAAAAGAGGGATGTGGTCTAACGCCGGGCATTATGACTTAATGCTAGGCATTGACACTCGTTCCTATCATGATGATTATGGCAAGGAGGGAAGCAGTCGTGATTGCAGGAGCACTTTAGGAATGATCTAAGCTAACGCCAGCATTACACTCAACGCCAGCATTAGGGTTGCCTAAAATGAATGTTTACTAATATGCAGAATCTCCTGCCTATTTTGAAGGTCCGAGCCATCAAAACAATTCCATACTGGGTCAATGCCAGGCGTTAGCCTCCAGTCCTATAAATAGGTGGATTTCATCTTCTCCAACTACTGATTTTAGAGAGCCCTATTCCGTCACTTCAAAAACTCTGTAAGGGCCGCATTTCCAGACCACATCTGCCACTCAATTTCTAAAGGAGGAATCAAAGGAGGCTTGGATCAACACGCTAACTCAACGCGAATAACACACGCTTGGACTTCAACGATCTTCAGCGATTCTTCGTCGTCTCCTTCAGATTACCTCATAGGGAATTTTTATATTTGTATTTTATATTTATCTTTATAATTGGTTTGTAAATTCGCCTCTTGTTGGCGACTAGGTATGGGTAGGACTTAGGGAGGAATTCACCTCGTGTTGGCGACTAGGTCTAGGGAGTACATCTATGCAGTGCTCGAGGCCTTTCTGGGGATAGAAGGGCGTGAGCGGCTTGAGGCCGTATCTGGGGAGAGATCGGCTAAAGCTCACCGATTCTTAGTGAGAAGAGTCGGTATAGAAAACACAAAGAGTATTTCATAATCGCCTTGATTTCTAACGTCATAAAAATCAGATTTTGTAATCAATTTTATAAATGATAATCATGTCTTTTCATGTTTAATAAAATTGATTTCTATCTCTTTACATTTAATTTAAATTACTTCTAATAAAATATCTAAAGTTTTCTATAAAATATTAATGTTTTCTAAAACCCTTATTCACCCCCCCTAAGGGAACCTCAAGATCCAACAAGTGGTATCAGAGCTAGGTTATTCCAAAACGGTTTCACCACTGGGAATAATGGCGCCTCTTGATCACGATCTCGCTTATACTAGTGGTGAGAATTTTAATATAAATGAAAAATTATTATCACCACCTTTATTTATGGCCAAAAATTATAAAGGGTGGAATATATTAATGAATAATTTTCTTAAAGCTTTAGATGAAGAAGTTTGGAATATTACTATTGAAAAGCCACCTAGCGTACTGACTAGAAACAAAATTGTTTTAAATGCAAAATCTAAAAATAGTCTATTTTGTGCATTATATCAAAATATTTTCAAACTTATTTATAATTTACCTACCGCATATGAAATTTGGAATTTTCTTGAAAGAACTTATGATTCTCCTTCTGTAAGTATGGAACAAATGCAAGACTTGGAGAACATACAAGCTTGCATGAATGTTCAAGAAAGCTCCTCTCATGATGGATCAATGGAGTGCACATCAAGAGGAGAGGAAGAAATATTATCTTTGGAAGTGGAGTGCAAAAAAGATGTTAAAGGAACTATTTGTTCAAATCTTGTCACTTCCGATAGCAATGTAAGGAAATTAAAGTCTTCTCTTTTTGTGACAAATTCAATTTACACATTACATATGCTAAAATTTGCTAAACGTAAAAAAAAAGAAATTGAAAATTGCTAATAAGAAATTACGTTTAGAAAATAAAAGGTTAAAAGCTAATGTTAATGTAAAATCAAATTTTGAATTACCTAATTCTCAATCTTGCTCTCAAATTGAAATCTCAAAGACTTGTTTTAATTGTAATAATATTAAAGAAAAATTCAAGGATTTTGAAAAAAACTTTTAATCGCAAAAGAACATAATGAAAAACTGTCCTTATAAAATTCATCCTTGAAAGGTGATTGTGCTACGTGCCAAATTTTTAAAATTGAAATCAAGGAGATGGATAAAACATTTGAGGAATTTAGAAATAACTATCAAACTCATATTGACTCTATTGTTTCCACTCTTAAGACCAGCACAATCACTTATAATAAAGCTAGACATAATCTCAAAATTAAGAATAATGAATTAGAAACTAAAATCAACTTGCTTTAGGAAATCATAAAGAAAAATGCTGAAAACATACATTCACAATCTCAAGAAAAATTCAAAAGCAAGTTGAATATGAATTTTATTAATTTGACTAAGCCAAACAAAGAAAATGAAAAACATCAAAAGATTGAAAATGAAATTGCAAAACACTATCATCACCATCATTTACAATATCAATCTTCTCCCAACATAAAACTAAATGCAAGCAAATTTCCTTTAAAAAATAAATTCAAAAGTCATTTTTATCCAAAAACTCAAGTAAACGACTACGGAAATTTGAAAAATAAAAATAATATTTTTCCAACGTATAAATTGAGACCCATACTTAAGAATGACACATTAATGTCAAATGAAAGGGTCCACTCATCCTTGTCTCCCCAAAAGCCAACTTGATGTATTTGGGTATCCAATGGAACTATCCCTCTTGTTCCTTTTTGGATACCTAAATCTCTTATTCATTAGGTATCATCAAATGAATTAAGTAGAATCTTTTCAAAATGGAATATACAAATTTCTACTTCATGATATGCTTTAATGCTTTTTTTGTTTTCCTATTTTTTAAGCTGTGATGTCATGATCATCTTATATATTATTGGAAATATGACTTTATCTCTTAAAATTTAATAAGCTTATAAATCAAATTGATCAAAATTCAAAATCATATTGTATTTTGATGACCTATCTATCTTCCCTAATTCATTGCCTATAAATATCTTATATTATCCATATAAATCGAATTCAAAATTTGTTATGAGATATTTATCTAGATTTATGAAATCATGAACTTAACTTTTTCTCTTTCGGAAATTTTGAGTCTATAAATTTTAAATAGTTTGGGTATCAACCAATAACACTTAAATATCTGGAGAAAGGGAGATTTGGGATGTCACCCCATCATAAATCCTAGTACCGGTGCGAACCCTTCATAGGGTAGACCTCGGAAAGTCCAAGATCCACTATAAATTGCTAAGTCCATCCAAAGTCTAGCAAAGATCAAATTGATTATAGACCCTGCGTACTCTTGCAATGACCAAAAAAGAAAACCATCATTATCTTGTACTTTCAAAAAAATAATATAGGCCTTTGGTAACTTTTTCTAAAAAAAATACATATATACGAGATTTCGACCCAAACATCAAATGATCATAACTTTTGATCCTCTTGTCAGAATTTCACCCACAATAGCTTTTCGGAATGAGGTCAAGAAGATCAATGTAATGGAAAACCAACTTTGCTCATGTGAGTTGATTTCGACCCTCAGAATTTTCAAAATTCAACACCGTTTAGAAGTTATCTCAGTTTTTTTTCTTCTTCGGCAATTTTTATGGCTACATATTTTATGTCACAGGCTCCTGTATCCCCTTCCAACAAATTATATGCTTGTAATCTTTACATAACATTGCACCTTATTATCATAACTTTTCATCTAGCATAATCACCTACTATAAGTTGAAATCAATGAATATGCTAGTTATACCATGGGATGTTATGTTAAAGAAAAACAGAACAATGAAATTTGAAAGTTAGGAAAATTATATATATGTCTTGGTGAATATTCAAAAATTCAAAGAGAAAATTTACAAAAACTTTTCAAAATAACAAAAAATAGTTTCTGTTGGAACCTTAGTTTTGATTTGAGTTAGGATCCACCTTAAGTATCTAAGTTTATGTCATAACTCATATTATAACTTAGATTAATTATCATTAAGAAAGAAAGCTAAAATATACATATATTTAATAAGGCAGAAAATAAGAAGAGAAATTAAATTTACATATAGTTCACTGGCGTTCGACGAACGTCGAACGACGCTCAGCATTCGTCGGACGGCGCCCGACGAACAGAATATTTTCTATAGCAGCTCTAGACAGATTACAGCAGGGAAGCAGCGGTCGACGAAATCCGAACAGCGGTCGACGAATGATGAACAGCGCTCGACGAAAGTTCTCAACAGTTAATCAATGTTCAGAATATCATTTGGCGAGCTCAGCCCGTCGAATGACGAGCTGAGGTCGACGAATTTCTGCAACATTTATTTTATATATATTTGCTCGACTAAATATTATATGTCTTATTCTTATATACTCTCAGACTTTATTAAAGCAATATTTATTTATCCTATTTATATATTTATATATATATATTGTTGATTTAACAATACAGCTGTTGAAGCATTTATTAATGATATAGCCGTTGGAAGCAGAAATAATAAATGCTGTAGCCGTTGCAGCAAGCCATTCATGGCAAGAGATGTTCTCGAGGATCTGGGAAATGAAAGCTATATTAATGCTTTCCTCTTTGATTCAAATAGACATACAATACAGCAAAATGTATTACATCAGATAATATATATCAGAATATATATATAGCTGTTATCTCTCGACAGCAATATAGAGAACAGAATAGAACATAATAGATATTAATATTACTGTACAGGAAAAGAACAGGAAGAGAAATACAGGAGCAAAAAGAAGAAGCAGATCTTCTATTATTTATCTTCTTTTTGCTAACTCCTTCTTGCAGATCATATATCCTGAGACACCAATCACAATCACTTGCTCAGGATCATTACTGCATAAAGAAGAAAGGCGTTTGTATAATTAAGAGAAAAGGCCTCCACAAACTGTCAACAATTATATCAGACAGGGGGATCTCTTCATCATCATCATCAAGATCCAAACACAACATCCAATCAGGA
Source organism: Dactylorhiza incarnata (assembly GCA_033032865.1). NCBI lineage: Eukaryota > Viridiplantae > Streptophyta > Magnoliopsida > Asparagales > Orchidaceae > Dactylorhiza > Dactylorhiza incarnata. The sequence goes on along the minus strand of JAWHQI010000009.1, from coordinate 6,387,857 downwards.
TCATCAAGAGTCTTCTCAGCAATAAGAGAAGAACAATATATCTTTTCCCTTTCTCCTTCCCCATCTTGTACAGGGTTAAAACTCCCTTCAAAAGTTTACCTGTTGGTGGCAAGACACCTGAAAAAAAATCTAGTTGGTTTATAAGCACCTGGTCAAAAGCTTATAGGTGAATTGGGCACCTGATCAAACCTCCATTGGTGTGTGGATACCTGATCAAAAACACCTTGGTGTGAGGGCACCTGATCAACTCTCCTAGTGGATTCCGACCAGTGGGTAGAAGAGTAGATGTACCCGGGTTTTGGGGAACTACTATATATCTTATGTCGTTTGGATGTGTGCTTTGTTTTATTGTTTTATTTGTGCTGTTTATTACTTTGCACTTTCACTGTTTGTGCTTATTACTCTTACAGCAAACTCATATATATTTACATATATCATTTATTTTAAAACAAAGTTAAACAAAAGTTTTAGTAATAAGAATAAGAACTAAAACTCTCCTTTCAATCGGTATCAAAGCAGGTTGATTTTATCAATCACCCTCATCAGAGGATATCAATTGTCCCTTTCAATTGGTATCAGAGGAAGTTGATTTTGCACACAGGCTAGCACCTGAAATCACAAAGATAACCTTAGTTCTTATCTTGTTTTGTTGTAAAAAGGTTTTTCAAAAATTTGATGGCACTATCAGATTTCTCTTTTTCAGATCCACCTTTATGTAATTTGGATAGTTTTGATTTATGGCAAGTTAGAATCAGATTTTATATGAATGCAATAGATGAAAGTACTTACAAATCTATTTTGACAGGAACTTCATCTTCCTCTTCTTCAACAGATGATCAAGAAAAGTTGATCAGTGCTGATGCCATAGCCATGGAGATATTGGCTAAATCAATGTCAAATGACATTCTTCTAAAAGTGGCTGATTGCACTTCAGCAAAGAGCATCTGGCACTCCCTCTCTAGGATGGTAAATAAATCCATTCCTACTTCTTCCACTAACATCATTTTTGATGCAGAAACATCAGTTACTCTAACTGAAGAAGAAGACAAGGAAGAACAAAAAGCCAAAAACTTCTGCATGTTGGCAATATATGGCTTAAACTACAAATCAGATGCTGAATCTGAAATAGAAAAGGTAACTGAGGTAAATTCTATTCCTAACTTTACCTCTGATCCATTCAGATCTGTTTTCACAACACCTTGTGCAGGTATAAAAATCTCTGAAAACAAAATCAGTAAAAAGCTAATAATAAACAAAGTAATTTCTAATAAAATTAAAGAAAATTTGAAAACATCAGAAAAACAAATTATCTGTTTAGAAAACAAGTTAATTATATCTGATAACTTTAAACAGAATTCTAAGGAAAAAGAAATTTCTTATGTTCAGCAAAATAAAAAAAAACTTTCAAAATTGTACTTTAATGAGATAAAAAGGCCAAAATATTTATCTATAAGGCAAATTTTAAAACTTTTAATATTTTTACTTAAATTAAATTAAACAGCAGTTTTATGTTTCTTTGAATTTTCTGTCTTAAAAACAAGTCAGATAGACTTCATATTCTTCCAGATTTTCTCCTAAAATCATGTTGAGCATTCTACTGTAGTTGCATTGATCAGAAATGATCTTGGCACTTAGTGTGAGTCTCTTCTGATTAAAGGGGATTCTATAGAAAGAAGCTATCAGACTTTGTATTTTTGATTTTAAAATTCCTAGAATCTATTAACAGCTAGCAATTCATTTCATTTAAAATTCCTATTTAAATCAAGTTTTAGGAAATTAGAAATTGCTTAGTTATAAAAGAAAAATAAATAATCTCTAACCCTTAAGCTTTAAAGACTCTTTATGCTTGGGAATCCTAAACCAAATAGGGGGAGATTGTTAGAACCTAGTTTATTTGGATTAGGATCCCAACTCAAATAGGGGAGATTGTTGGAACCTTAGTTTTGATTTGAGTTAGGATCCACCTTAAGTATCTAAGTTTATGTCATAACTCATATTATAACTTAGATTAATTATCATTAAGAAAGAAAGCTAAAATATTCATATATTTAATAAGGTAGAAAATAAGAAGAGAAATTAAATTTACAAATAGTTCACCGGCGTTCGACGAACGTCGAACGACGCTCAGCATTCGTCGGACGGCGCCCGACGAACAGAATATTTTCTATAGCAGCGCTTGACAGATTACAGCAGGGAAGCAGAGGTCGACGAAATCCGAACAGCGGTCGACGAATGACGAACAACACTCGACGAAACTTCTCTGCAGTTAATCAATGTTCAGAATATCATTTGGGGATCTCAGCCTGACGAATGACGAGCTGAGGTCGACGAATTTCTGCAGCATTTATTTTATATATATTTGCTCAACTAAATATTATATGTCTTATTCTTATATACTGTCAGACTTTATTAAAGCAATATTTATTTATCCTATTTATATATTGCTATATATATTATTGATTTAACAATACAGCTGTTGAAGCATTTATTAATGATATAGCCGTTGGCAGCAGAAATAATAAATGTTGTAGCCATTGCAGCAAGCCATTCACGGCAAGAGATGTTCTCGAGGATCTGGGAAATGAAAGCTATATTAATGCTTTCCTCTTTGATTCAAATAGACACACAATACAGCAGAATGTATTACATCAGATAATATATATCAGAATATATATATAGCTGTTATCTCTCGGCAGCAATATAGAGAACATAATAGATATTAATATTGCTGTACAGGAAAAGAACAGGAAGAGAAATACAGGAGCAAAAAGAAGAAGCAGATCTTCTATTATTTATCTTCTTTTTGCTAACTCCTTGCAGATCATATATCCTGAGACACCAATCATAATCACTTGCCCAGGATCATTACTGCATAAAGAAGAAAGGAGTTTGTACAATCAAGAGAAGAGGCCTCCCAAACTGTCAACAATTATATCAGACAGGGGGAGCTCTTCATCATCATCATCAAGATCCAAACACAACATCTAATCAGGATCATCAAGAGTCTTCTCAGCAATAAGAGAAGAATAATATATCTTTTCCCTTTCTCCTTCCCCATCTTGTACAGGGTTAAAACTCCCTTCCAAAGTTTACCTGTTGGTGGCAAGACACTTGAACAAAAAATCTAGTTGGTTTATAAGCACCTGGTCAAATGCTTATAGGTGAATTGAGCACCTGATCAAACTTCCATTGGTGTGTGGACACCTGATCAAAAACACCTTGGTGTGAGGGCACCTGATCAACTCTCCTAGTGGATTCCTACCAGTGGGTAGAAGGGTAGAGGTACCCGGGTTTTGGGGAACTACTATATATCTTGTGTCGTCTGGATGTGTGCTTTGGTTTATTGTTTTATTTGTGTGTTTATTACTTTGCACTTTCACTGTTTGTGCTTATTACTCTTATAGCAAACTCATATATATTTACATATATCATTTATTTTAAAACAAAGTTAAACAAGAGTTTTAATAATAAGAATAAGAACTAAAACTCTCGTTTCAGTTTCTCACTATATTCATTATTCACCTCAAAATCTTACTCTAAAATATTTTGAAAAATGATGAATATGAATTGTTTTACATACTTCACCTACATAATTATGAATAAGTAATTATGAGTACCTAAATTTCTACGAGATAAATTTAATGATCATGCAAAATCAAAAGATCTTTTAAACTCAAATTTTAAATATAAGTACAAAAGATCTTATTGCTTTCAACATATAGTTTGTGATCATGAGTTGTATATGGATCTATTATGTGTTGCATGTATCTCATTTATATGTAAACCATAGAATAAACTTATTTTCCTAAGGAAAAATCAATTAGAATCATCTCTTTACCCAATGTCTAAAATTGAAATACTATTGTTGATTACATGCAACATTATATCATACTCATTATTCTAGCATTATCAATTAATAAATATTATCATTCATGTTAGCTATCAAATAATGCCATAATGAATTCATCTTAAAGTAGAACAATTAAAAGTTAAAATTCATAATAACTATGTTGCTTTAAAATATAATTAGAAATCAATCTCTCATAAAAAAGGCCATAGTTTACAAATTGTTTACATAGGAAAAAATGCTTAGGATGTTCATGATCATTCACCCACATTATGTGTCTCACAATAGCAAGGGTGTAGGATTGTATGCATTAGATGACCTAACCTCTATGCATATCTTGTCCTTAACCGGGGAGAGTTCCAGTGGGCCTTGCGAGGCACTGGGGGGAAAGAGTGCTAGGTTGAGCATTCTCTAGTGTGTACATATATGATTAACACCCCAACCTACGGCATGCGTGCAGCTCCTCATGTCCATCCGTCACTTAGTATTAGGCTAGTGTGTGGGCATATAATTAGGGTATTATAATCTAGGACATACCTATATCATATTTTTTGAATGCACTCTTTATGATTATATTATTCATGCATTCTTGGGTTGATTGAACATACTTCTTTTGTGTTTTGCATAGCTTATCATTTTTTAGCATTAATGATATTGTAAAACACAAATATTTGAAAACAAAATAAAAATATAAAAGCCTTTTTTTCAAATAAAACATGCTTAAATAGCCTTCTAATCATCTCCAAATTCTCTAAAATTTCTACACTGAGAAGGTCTATATACATACTCCCTATTCCAAAGATTTTTTTCAAAAATCTAAAAAAAACAGTGTTCTGTTTACGCGTTAAGTAGTTAATTGAAATTCTGTTTTCTCTACACTATTTCTGGTATTTCTATAATGATTTTTCTCTGTTTCTTTTCTCAGTTTTGAAATTGTTTTGTTATTAATTTGGTTATTTTATTCCAAAATACAAAAAAATTTAATAATTCAAAATGCTCAAATATATGCTTTTGTCACTTCTTTTTGTTTTAAATATTTACAAAATTATGGTTTGACTATAAGACTTCATAAGAGCAAACATCTTAGTTATTTTTGTTTCAAATGGTCAAAATTGATTTTGGCATACAGACAAAGATTTTCTTAAAGGTGTAATTTTAATTTCAAATTTCCTAAACATTGTTTTATCTTCATGCCTTGACCATAATCTGATTATGTGTAATGAAATAGTTTATAGAAAATTGTGTATGATTGTCTAGCATGACTCTAAGTATGAGTAATATTTTATGTTAATTAATGATTCATACACTCACTATTTTGGTAATCTACATGTGCTAATAAACATAGTCTTCCATGATTGTGTAGTGCAATAGTTTTTAACATATTATGTTGAATGTCTAAATTACCTATACCGTCTTTCAAAAAAAATCTTGCACACATAAAAGTGTTATTTTAATATTATTAATATTTGCAACAACAAGTGAATTCGGAGACCTTCGACCCAAACTTAAAAAAAATATAATGAAATAATTTGCCAAAGATAACTCCACCAGGCACTACTCACCCTCCTGATACGTCTTAATGAGCATTGTGAGGTTGAGCACCTTTGAAAGAATTGTAAAGTGTCTTGTGTAAACATATTCTTTTTTATCACTTTTATTTGTACACTAGATCACTAAAAATAAATTTTTTATAAAAATGCTTATATGATCCCCCAAGCAATTCTTCGCTCCCTGATAAGTCTTAATGAGCATTGTGTGGGCGAAGCACCTTGGTAGTTGTACCCTTTTATGTGCTTTGAAATTTTATTCTAAAATTGATGTGTGAAAGTAAATATAAGATTACAATCTTAATATTGTTGTTACTATTTCATTACATATGTGATGTGTTTTGATTATTTCACTTGTATACTTTTATCAAAACACCTTATGCACACATCATTGTTTTTCATAAAGCTTCTACTCATGAGTATTGGATCCTAATGCAAAATTACCTAATTCTCTAGAAACTTAAGTAAAAGCACTAGATTGCAATGCATGATTTCTATAATAGTTTCTTTACTTGAAAAACAAATTGGTTACATTGTAGCTATTATCTTTTTGAATATATTAAATCATGCTTGCCTATTAGTTATGAAAATTTTCAAAGTTAAATGCTCAAATGTAAAGAGTCTAGGCATATTGTTGGAATGGTCAAACTATTACAAAAATGTTTATCTTAGTTATTTTGTTTTGTTTTTCCGCATTCCTAATCTGATCATGTGTATTTTTACCATGCTTTCTTACGATTACTTCAAAGTTTTTTCTTCACTGGTGCTTGTCAAACTATATTGCATTTCTTCCAACAAGTTTCATAAAAAAATTTCACTTTGAAAAGTAAGTGGTAGAATTCCTTTAGTAAAACAAAAAACAGAATGTTGTTCTTTCACACTTATCATATCTTTTTCTGCTGTATTACTCTCTCCCTTAGCTCGATCATGACTTACTTTATGTTTAAACAAAAATCTTAATCCTCTCTTAGTTATGTCCCAACTTTTGTCTTCTCTCTTCTAGTTTTTTTTCAACTCCACCCTCTTTTGCTAATAACAAAAGGGGGAGAATAAAAAGATAAATCTTAATGATTAAAGGAGTAGTATTCACTAGATTAAGAGGGAGAATAAATCTAGTATGTGGGTACATACACTAAGGTGGAGCACTTAAGTAGGTGTTGGGAATATTACCCTCAATGTTCCCTTGATTTGAAGAAGCATCACACTCAATGCTAAGTACAAGTTGTATTTGATAAACCCTATTTCATCTCATGACTAAATAGGGTTTGGATATTCCAAGGTGTGGAGTTAGTTCAGTGGTTTACTGCCAAAACCGCTGAGACAAGTTCTCTGTCTCAGCTGAACCGCTGAGACAAGGCCAGGAGCCGCTGAGAAGGTGTCTGGGCCAGCTGAGCTGCAGATAGAGAAAAACCACTGAGACAACTGTCTGTCTCAGCAGATTTGCTGAGACGGTATAGAGGTAGCCATTGAGACTGGAAGCTATCTCAGCCCAACCACTGAGAAAGATTCAAATGTGCTGGCGGGTTTTTCTTTTGGCGCAAGGTGCAGAAAAGCAAGATATGGTACTCCAATCACCTCCATACTATATCAGGGGACATCTGATAGTCGTTGAAGATTGGAGAAGTATAAAAGAACAACTTAGGGATTTTAAGAAGCAAGCTTTTTGGATGGACAACACATAACTACTGTTACATTGTCGGTTGTCAACAAGTTCTCTCCTCCGGCTTCCTGAATCTACAAAGGAGAGAAAGATTGCTCTTCCTATGTGATTGAAGAAGAGCAAGTTGATCCTTATTCATCTACTGAAGAGAAGGATCAGAGAAAGGCAGGATTTTGAAGCTGTTGATCTCTTCCCAGCTTCAAGACAGCAACAGAAGATCAAGGCTTAAAAGAGTTACTATTTTGTCTTCTGTTGTACACATCACTTTTATTACCTTCTATAGGAACATTATTTGTTCTGAGTTTGTAGGGCATTTTGCCTGAGGGTGTAGGGTTGTTGGGCCTGAGTGTAGAGCTGATAGTTTACCTTGAGTGTAGGATCTGAGTGGAAATCTGAGGTAGGACTTCTTGATAGGTCTGAGATGGTAGGGCTGCTGTGCCTGAGGTAGGGTTGTTGAGCCCGAGGTAGGGTTTGGGAAAACCTGAGAGATCCTGAGGGATCTGTGTTGTAAGCACTTGGAGCTCAGATTGGAGGTGTTGGTCTTGTCTAACTCATTGTTAGAATGGTGATGGGGGAAAGAGGACTACTCAAGATACCCTGTGTTGAGGAACCTCTATAAATGCTTGTGTGTTTTCTGTGTGCTTGATTTATTACTAACACTAACTCATAAAATAGCTAGGCCAAAGGTTAAAACAAAAGAGACCTATTCACCCCCCTCTAGGTGATTAAGACTATATCCTTATAAACTATCAAGTGGTATCAGAGGTAGGTTGGTCAAGATGGACATAACTGTCTGACCAGATCCTACAAAGGAGTAGTCATATCTGAATCCAATGGTTTCCACTAGATTACAGAAGGAGATGGGGTCCATGATGTTACCCATATGCAACAAAGAAAACTTTGGCAGATGGAAGCAAAGGGTTAGGTTGTTTATGGAAGCATCAGACCCAAGGATCTACATCATAGTGAAGAAGGGCCCTTTCACCTTTCAGACAGCCTCCTCCATAGATCCAACTAGGAGAGTGGTCAAGGCTTTTAATGACTTGACCAAGGATGAACTTGCATTATTTATAATGTACAAAAGAGCCCAAAATATCATTGTTAATGCAATTGATGACTCCACCTTTCAAAACTTGGTGCACTGTACAAGAGCCAAGGAAATGTGGGATACACTTGTGTTGTACATGGAAGGGACAGCTGAGGTGAGGGATGATAGAAAATCACTCCTCAATCAAGAATATCATGCTTTCAGGTAGCTGAGCCAGGAAAGCATTTCCATTTGCTATGAAAGGTTCTTTAGGATAGTCAATGATCTAAGAACCTATGAAAGGGTACTTAGTGACTATGAACTTAATGACATGTTCCTAAGATCTCTAACTAGAGACTGGGACACAAAGATATGTGCCATCAGGGAAGTGGCCAAGCTAGGTGAAACTCCTACTCATATACTATTTGGGAAGCTGCTCTCTTATGACATGCAATTTTCTGCAAGGAAGGAAGAGGACACTTCCACCAGGGCTCATGCAAGGGAGAGAGCTGTTCCTCTCAAAGTTGATAACTCCAAGAAGAGCAAAGCCAGGATGGTGTCTCCTCCAAGAAGGAGTGCTGAATCTGATAATTCTGAGAACAGGACTTCAGACAGCTCTTCATCTGATGAGGAGTTTGCTGTCTTTTCAAGGCAGTTCAAGAAGATGACAAGGAGGAAGCAGTGGAAGAACAAGCCCTCCTCCTCCTCACATTCCAAGAAGGACCACAGCAGATCTGAAGGACAGCACACCAAGGGTGACAGGTATGAATCTAAACCTGGTAAACATATTTCAAATAACATCATATGCTATTACTGCAATAAGCCTGGACATGTCATTACTGACTGTCCTTCAAGAGGAAGGAGAAAGGTGATAAGAAACATTATCACCAAAAGGAAAGGAAGGGTGAAAAATACTTCCTAACAAAGAAAGTTAAAAGCTGGAGTGAATTTGAATCCTCAACTTCAGATTCAGATGGAGAAGAGGAAGCCTACATGGTGCTGTTTGCAGCAGAAGAGGATGAAGTTTTTTCTGCTGCCAAGATTGGAATCAGGGCCCCTCTATCACATTCAGACAGTTACATTGAGGAGGATGAAAAGGACAAAGATCAGCTAGGCCTTATGGCCATCACTGATTAAGAAGAAAGTTAGAACAATTCTGATAGTGAACATGTACTGATTCATTCCATCTCTTCTTCTGATTATGAGACAAGCCCAGAATCTAAAGCACCTTCATCAAATGGTGGAAGTGATTCAGAATCTGAGGAAGATGTCAATCATTTGATTGACATGTATGGTGCTCTCTTGGAAGCTCTGAAAAAGAGCAAGAAGTTGGCCAAGAGGCAAGCCCAAGAAATTGCTTCCCTTAAGTTGCCTGAGAAAGAGTGCACTGAGACACCCACCCTGGTGGCTCATTTGTGTAGAGAAATAAGCCATCTAAAGGGGATAACAATCACTCAATTGAACACCATCTCCCTAAAGAACAAGGTCATCAAGGACCTCGAGGAGAAGCTTCTGAAAGAAAAGAGCTTAGTGGCTCAATTCTCCAAGCCCAAATTTGTGCTTCCTATTATTGACACCTTTTCCTCTCAAACCAATATAAGAGGATTAAGGTTCAATAAAATGGAAGTAGGAGAAGGGAGTGGAGAAAAGGGCAAGAATAAGGCTAAGCCTCATACCACCTTTCAAAAGGTATTGTTTCCCTCTAACAGGTATGACCATGATAGTATGCATGGTCACTGGAAGAATGGAAGCTCCTATAAGAAGGAAAACACTCCTTCCCATAGTGGAAGAAGTGAATGAGAATGAGTGCTATGAAGGCTCCCCATGAAGAAATACAAATGGCCCAACCTTGACCATTTGTATTTGGCACTTCAATCCCATGATCCAAGAGTAAGGGAGCTAGCTTTTCCAAGTTCATTCAAGCAATGAATATGACTGCTGTCAAATATGTATACATGCCTAGCTGCTCAGTGTCTTATGCCATCAAAGCATGTCTAGCTCCCAAGCCAAAGCAAGATGATGCCATTGTGACAAAGGCTACTAAAACTGTCCATAGATTGACATTCAGCCAAATCATTACTGAAAGGAACAAGAAAATTGATCTTTTCTCCCATCCTGAACACAAGCATATTAATGCTCTTTCCTTAAGATATGTTCAGAAGAGTAGATACAACATTCATGAATGTTGGTACTGTGGTAAGGTGGGACACTTTGCCATAGACTGTTGGCACAATCCCAATGTGCCAAGTGCAAAGAAAAGCCCTCCTGCAAAGGGTGCATCAAGTGTGACTTGATCCTATCATGTTAACAAGAACCTAGGACCCAAAATTAATTGGGCTCCTAAGGGTAACTAAATTCCTTCTTGCAGGTTAGTTCAAGTACCACTCTCAAAAAAATATAGTACTTGGACAGTGGGTGCTCAAGGCACATGACAGGAAGCAGAAGTATTCTACAGGACTACACAGTTGTAAAGAATGGACCTAAAGTCATCTTTGGTGCGTGGATCTGAAAAGGGAATCACCAAAGGATAAGGTATGATCTCAAATGACATAGTTTCAATCACAAGGGTTGCTTTTGTTGAAGGGTTGCAACACAACCTAGTCAGCATAAGTCAACAATGTGATTTAGGCTATGTCATTGAATTCCACAATGACAAGTGCTTGATCAAAAAGTCTAATGACTTAGAGACCATTCTCTCTGGCACTTGGAGTGGGAATATTTATTGCTTAGATTTTATATGCAATAATTCTCGTTCATCTATATATCTTGTAGCTAATGAAAATGAGTCTCTATGTGTTCAATGGCAAAAGAGACTTTCCTACATTATCTACAAGACAATGTATAGACTGTTCTCTAAAAACCCTGTTAGGAATAGTCCAAACTTGAAATGTATTAAAAGTGGTCCCTGTCATGCTTGCCAATTGGGTAAGCAAACAAGGGCTACCTTTAAAAGTATTGGCTCCAAAGACACTAAAAGATGTCTATATCTATTATACATGAACTTGTTTGGTCCTTTGCCAATTCAGAGCCTAGGTGGGAAGTTGTATACTTTGGTGATTGTTGATGATCACTCAAAATATACATGGGTATTATTCCTTAAGAAGAAATCAGATGCTTTAAATGACTTTATAAACCATGTCAAGACAATTCAAAATGACTTACAGTGTACTGTAGTCAGGACTAGGACTGACCATGACACAAAATTTCAATCTGAAACCATGACAAGGTTTTGTCAAGAATTTGGTATCACCCAAGAGTTTTCCTCCCCAAGGACTCCACAACAAAATGTTGTGGCTGAGAGGAGGAATAGGACCTTGATAGAAGCTAGGAGAACATTGCTTAGTGACTCCTCACTTCCAGAATATTTCTGGGCTGAGGCAGTTAATACTGCATGTTATGTTCTCAATAGAGTTTCCATCAATAAGGCTCATGGAATTACCCCTTATGAGATTCTGAAAGGCAAACAACCAACAATTTCATACTTTAGAATCTTTGGTTCAAAATGCTACATTTTACAATGGAAAATCTCAATTAATAATGTTTACAGAGAAATGCAATTCTTGTTGGTTATAGCTCACATAACAGAGCTTATAGAGTTTATAACAAGAAGACTCATATTGTAGAAGAGTCTATGCATGTGGTGTTTGATGAAACTAGCCTAATATATTAGGGCTGTCATAGTTCTTCGGTTTTGACAGGAAATGAAAAGGCAATGGAAAAGATGTCTATGCAAGACATACCCAGCAGTAGCAAAGCCTATACAGATGGTGCAATTCCTGAAGATGAAGAGGTGCAGGCTGATGAAGATACTACTGAACCAGTAGAAGAAATATAGCAAATAGAGGACAGATTTCCTGCAGCAATAAGACACTTAAGGGATCATCCAAGGGAACTAATAATTGGAGATAAGAACCAAGGTGTACTAACCAGGAGCAGGGCTCACACTAAAGCCCTATTCCTAAGCTTCTTATCTCAAATGGAGCCCAAGAAGTTTGAAGAAGCCAACCAAGATACATTTTGGATTCAAGCCATGCAAGAAGAACTTCTTCAATTCAAAAGATGCAAGGTATGGAAGTTGGTGCAAAATGGAATCATCATCAAAAACAAGGCTAGATTGGTAGCCAATGGCTATAGAGAAGAAGAGGGAATAGACTATGATCAAACCTTTGCCCCTATTGCAAGGTTAGAAACAATTAGGCTATTCCTTGCCCTTGTTGCCTACAAGGGGTTCAAAGTATATCAAATAGATGTCAAATCAGCCTTCCTCAATGGTGACTTGAATGAAGAGGTATATGTTGAACAACCATCAGGTTTTGTGCATCCAACCCTTTCTTCTCATGTGTATTTACTTAGGAAAGCTCTATATGGACTAAAGAAAGCCTTTAGGGCTTGGTATGAGACCTTGTAAAGCTTTCTCATCATGAACAAGTTCTTGAGGGGAAAGATAGATAGCACATTGTTTCTTAGGGAAACAAAGGGCAAGTGTCTTCTAGTCCAAATATATGTTGATGACATAATATTTGGGTCTACTGATGACAACCTCTGCAAAAGATTTGCCAACCTTATGCAGGGGGAGTTTGAGATGAGCAGTATGGGAGAGCTCAAATACTTTTTAGGCCTCCAATTGAAACAATTTGATGAGGGGATATTCATCTCTCAAACTAAGTACACTAGGGAGCTTATCAAGAAGATTGGGATGGAATCAGCTTCCACCATGAAAACTCCCATGGGGTCCAACATTTCCCTAGACAAGGATGAGAAGGGCAATGCCTTTGATGAATCCATGTACAGGTGTATTATTGGATCCCTATTGTATCTAACTGCTAGTAGACCAAACATTATGTATACTACATGTGTTTGTGCTAGGTACCAGACATGCCCTAAGGAATCTCACTATTCAGCTGCAAAAACGATTTTGAGATACCTTAAAGGCAGCCTACATCTTGGCCTTTGGTACCTTAAAGAACAATGATTTTGAACTAACTGGATTTTCAGATGCAGATTTTGCAGGAGGCAAAGAAGATAGGAAAAGCACAAGTGGTACTTATCAATTCCTAGGAATGAGGTTGATATCATGGAGGAGCAATAAGCAGACAAGTGTGGCAATATCCACTGTTGAGTCTGAATATATTGATGCATGTACTTATTGTGCACAACTATTGTGGATACAATATCAGTTAGAGGACTACAACCTCATGGTAAGTGAGTCTCCTTTATATTGTGACTCATCTAGTGCTATCTCTATTGCTAAGAATCCTGTCTCTCATAGCAGGACTAAGCACATAGAAATAAGATATCATTTTATAAGAGAACATGTTGAATGTAAAGATATCTGCCTTGAATTTGTCCCCACCGACAATCAAGTTGCTGATATCTTTATAAAGCCATTCGATGAGGTCAAATTTAATGCCTTCAAGATTGAACTAGGAATGTTAAATATTGAATAGTGTCAAATGTTTCCCTCTAATATTATTTATGTTATGTTATGATTTAAAATGTTGTCACATCAATACTCTTAGTGACTTGGTTAGGTCATAAAACAATCAGATCTCAAAAGAATTAATGATTAGGTAGCAAAGTCGGCTAAAACTGAAAAGATTGTTTCAGCTGAGCCACTGAGACAGCTGGGAAAAATCTCAGCTGAACCGCTGAGACTTCTAATTTGTCCCAACGGTTGACAGTGCTCTGTCCCAGCGGTTTAGGTCGTCGTCTCAGCAGTTCCGCTGAGATAGGCTGGTCCCATTACAGTTTGTTAAAATGCAACCCCAAATGACCTAATTCTCATTACAATAATAAGTTCACTTAACTTTAACTATTATGGCTAATCAAAACATAGATTCAGGCCATATAAATAGACAATTGTTAATCTATGTTTGACATTATGACAAGGATCATTCTAACTAAGAAAAATTCCTAGGGAGAAGTTATATTTCAAAGACTTAAGGAATGTCTACAAGCACCAAATATGGGTAGAATTTTATCCCTCTATTTAATACAAACCTATCCTGAAAAGTATAAAGGGCTAAAAGGATCAAATATCCCTTATCTAAAAAGGATGGATATAAAAACCCTAGATAGGTTCACCAGGGTGCTCCCCATGAGCCAGCCCTCTGAGGCAAATGAGAAAGGGAAAAAGAAATCCAAAGCAATAAAGAAGCTAAGATTGATTATGTCAAGTTCTAAATTAGACCACTCAGATAAGAATAAATATGTTGGTGCTGATCTTGGATCTCACAGCAGTCCTGATAAGGATGATCATTTGAATGACATGCTTGCTGATCATGTCCATCCACAGGACTTGGAAATAGATAGCACACCTGCTCCTCAAGGCCAAGTGTATGCTCTATCTGAGGGGGAGCAAAAAAAGAACCTTCTGCTATGCATGTTGCTCATGACAATACTGATAGTGAAGCTGTCTCTCACAGGATGGATGAGGACAAGGTGCCTTCTCCTGAGGACATGCAAAGTCACAGTCAACCTGATGATGTTTTAAATTTCTTAAACTCATCAGCTCCAGACAATGAGGATGATGTTGATGATGAGGACGATGCTGATGATGAGGAGGATGTTGGAGCTTCTGACAACACTGATATTACAGCAAAATCCATTGAAGGAGAGGGTCATCATGCTGAGGGGGAGCTTCCAGCAGTTGACATTCAGGATAAACAACCTCAAATTATTGAACATCAAGCTTCAACCACCACTTCCTAACAGACCAATGAGAACATTCTCAATGCCATTCAAATCTTGTTAGATACTCATCTAACATCTATGAAGTATTATGTAGACAGGTCAGCTTCTACAGTTAAAGCATATATAGATCAGTCCATCTTCAATGTGAAATCTGCAGTGATGGCTGAGGTGAAGGAAATCAAGGAAGACATTACCATACTTAATAGACAAATGACAAAGTGGTTTGATCTGGTAGAGAAAACAGTGGTGTCTCAGAATACTATTCTCAGATCAATGGACAAACACCTCCAACTCTTTGAGCAGGATATGACATATATCAAGAATTATGTCTGCAAGACAGATGAGGTGATAGAAAAATCCTCAAATCATATCCAAGAATTTGTATACTCCACTGCTCTACAGTTGAATGGTGAGGCTGACAGGAACAAGGATGAGCTAAAAGTTGATATTGAAAATGTTTTTCAAACACTTTCTGGCTCCATAGCTACTGCTTAACGGGATATAAATCAACAGATATTTGAGGAAGCCAGAAAGGGGGAGGATAATAATGTTGTCACCAATTCTGAACTAGCTCTCAAAGTTCTGCAAGGAACTAGGTTAGCCTTAAACCTTCCCCTCCTGGACAAAAATAGAGAAGAAGATTGGAATTTCTCAAGACAGGAGCAAATTGCTCAAAATGGCAGATTGTCAAAGAAAAGAGAAAGAGAGCACATAATGCTAGTGGAAGAATTCATGGACAAACAAAGGGATGAGCAGTCTAGAGATCCAGATTTTGAATATTGGAGTGAAGACTCCAAGAGCATAATATTGAATTTCTGGTTAAGCCATGGTCAAATCTGCAAAGATATTGATAAGATATATCAATCTGAAGAGTGGATAAAGCACTTAGAAAGGAACACAAAGAGAGATAGAATATTTGAAGCCAATCTGGTAAGAAAGGACAACCCAAAAAGGATGCCCTCAAAGTACATTCCAAATACATTCATGTATTTCAAAAGGCAGGAAAATAGGAAGAAGATAGCCGAAATAGAAGCAGCAAATGCAGAAAAAGACACTGCCACTAATCTTCCTAAAAACATGGATGGGGCTGCTGAAGATAAGGAGATCCCAACACAAGAAAAGAAGTGGTTGCTGAATAATAGGCAGATGCAGTAGACCAAGAGGCCTCAACCAAAGGAAAATGAGTTGTTGCTGACTTTGCTGAGTGCTCAACTTCTTCTAAGAAGAGAAAAATTTAAATGAATGTATTTAAGTTTTATGAATACCTAAATTAATGTGAATTGAACAATGTCTCATCACTCTATTTGAAATGAAAATGAATGAGTTGTTGAATCTATTACTCGATGTGATAAGCAAATCTCAGTCATGGCTTAATTTTATTCTACGTTATTCTGTGATGCCTTGACATGATTACCTATTTATATTATTAGGTTGATAAACTATGTTGGTACTATGCCTATAATGAATATTATCTGTTATGATATTATCTTTGATGCCATAATAATGTTAACATTATTATGTTATGATGAATGTCATGTAGTGAAGTTACATGTTAAATATTTACTTGTTATGTACCTTAGCATTGGGGTGTTCTGTCTTCTTCAAATATGGGATATTCTTGGGAATTTTACCCTCAATGTTCCCTTGATTTGAAGAAGCATTGCACTCAATGCTAAGTATAAGTTGTATTTGATAAACCCTATTTCATCTCATGATTATGCAGGGTTAGGATATTCCAAGGGGTGGAATAAGTTCAGTGGTTTACTGCCAAAACTGCAGAGACAAGTTCTATGTCTCAGCTGAACCACTGAGACAAGGTCATAAGACACTGAGAAGGTGTCTTGGCCAGCTGAGCTGCAGATAGAGGAAAACCACTTAGACAACTGTCTGTCTCAGTGGATCCGCTGAGATAGGACAGAGGTAGCCATTGACACTGGAAGCTGTCTCAGCCCAACAGCAAAGACAGAGTGAAATGTGCTGGCAGGTTTTGCTTTTGGCGCAAGGTGTAGAAAAGCAAGATATAGTACTCCAATCAGCTCCATACTGTGTCAGGGGCCATCTGATAGCCGTTGAAGATTGGAGAAGTTTACAAGAACAACTTAGGGCTTTTAAGAAGCAAGATTTTTGGATTGACAATACATAACTACTATTACAATGTCGGCTGTCAACAAGTTCTCTCCTCCCACTTCCTGAAGCTACAAAGGAGAGAAAGACTTCTCTTCCTATGTGATTGAAGAAGAGCAAGTTGATCCTTATTCATCTACTGAAGAGAAGGATCAGAGAAAGGTAGGATTGAAGTTGTTGTTCTCTTCCCATCTTCAAGACATCAACATAAGATCAAGGCTTAAAAGAGATACTATTTTGTCTTCTATTGTAAGCATCACTTTATTATCTTCTGTAGGAACATTATTTATTCTGAGTTTGTAGGTCATTTTGCCTGAGGGTGTAGGGTTGTTGGGCTTGAGTGTAGAGCTGAGAGTTCAGCTTGAGTGTAGGATCTCAGTGGAGATCTAAGGTAGGACTTCTTGATAGGTCTGAGCTGGTAGGGCTGCTGTGCCTAAGGTAGGACTGTTGAGGCTGAGGTAGGGTTTGGGAAAACCTGAGAGATCCTGAGTGATCTATGTTGTAAGCTCTTGGAGCTGAGATTATAGGTGTTGGCCTTGTCTAACTCATTATTAGAAAGGTGAAGGGGAAAGAGGACTACTCAAGACACCCTGTCTTGAGGAACCTCTATAAATACTTGTGTGTTTTCTGTGTGCTTGATTTATTACTAACACTAACTCAGAAAATAACTAGGCTAAAGCTTAAAACAAAAGAGACCTATTCACCCCCCCCCCCCCCCCTCTAGGTGATTAGGACTACATCCTTATAAACAATCACTAGGGGGAGCACAACGTAACAATCTATAATTCTTATTATTGTCTCTATATTGCTTAGTGTCATATATCCTTCTAAAAACACACCTCTCTTATATATGAATCTGATTTATCTATATTGGATTTGTTATTATCAAATGGGGGAGATTATTCAAACATGGTTTTCCGCATCCCTTTGATTTGAGAATAACAAATCCTACTTGTATTTGATCTTGTTTGACATTGTGTTTTTTGCATGCAAGTTTGAACAGATATGACACTAGGTTGCTCCATTATTGGTCTAGACCTACTCACAAATTGAAAAGAGGGATGTGGTCTAACGCCAGGCATTAGGACTTAACGCTGGGTGTTGACTCTCGTTCCCATCATGATGATTATGGAAAGGAGGGAAGCAGCTGTGATTGCAGGGGCACTTTAGGAATGATCTGAGCTAATGCCAGCGTTACACTCAACGCCAGTGTTAGGGTTGCCTAAAATGAATTTATCCTAAAGTAGACAATCTCCTGCCTCTTTTCAAGATCTTATCCATCAAAACAATTCCATACTGGGTCAACACTAGGCGTTAGCCTTAATGCCGTCGTTATCCTCTAGTCCTATAAATAGGTGCATTTCGCCTTCTCCAAGTACTGATTTTAGAGAGCCCTATTCCAGCACTTCAGAAACTCTGTGAGGGCCGTATTTCCAGACCAAATCTCCCCCTCAATTTCTAAAGGAGGAATCAAAAGAGGCTTGGATCAACATGCTAACTCAACGCGAAGAATGCATACTTGGACTTCAACGATCTTCAGCGATTCTTTGTCGTCTCCTTCAGATTACCTCATAGGGAGTTTTTATATTTGTTTTTTATATTTATATTTATCTTTGTAATCGGTTCATAAATTTGCCTCGTGTTGGCGACTAGGTCTAGGTAGGACTTTGTGTGGAATTTGCCTCGTATTGGCGACTAGGTCTAGGGAGTTGATCTAGGGTTGCTCAAGGCCTTTCTAGGGATAAAAGGGATAGAACGGATTGAGGCCGTATCTGGGGAGAGATCAGCTAAAGCCAACCGGTTCTTTGTAAGAAGAGTTGGCATAGAAAATGAAAAATCGTATTTCATAATCGCCTTGATTTCTAGCATCATAGAAATCAGATTTTGTAATCAATTATACAAATGATAATCATGTCTTTTCATGTTTAATAAAATTGATTTCTATCTCTTTACTTTTGATTTAACTCACATCTAATAAAATAGAAAAAAAATTCTATAAAAGCTTAAGGTTTTCTACAACCCTTATTCACCCCCCCCCCCCTCTAAGGGCGCCTCAAGATCCAACATCTAGCACCCTGTCCACCTTTTCCACATCTTCTTTCCAGCCAATGGTGTTTATGGCGAGAATATAACACTCACGTGCCACCTTCAGATCGCTCCTAATCTTAAACTGCACACCTCCCTGATTGCACTTTAGGCATTAGTGGAAGGAGGAAGGTATAGATTGGATATCGTTGATGAGCAGCCTCCCGAAAATAGCATTTTAGCTACTCAGAGCAACCACAATGATGAACCAATAGTTCTTTGAGGTACCCCTAAGGGTCACCAACAGCTCCACCCCTCCTTCCACCTCCTTTCACTCTCCTACAAAGCCGAATAGAGGGCCATACGGGGCTTTTACCCTTTTAGCCTCCACCCCCATAGCGTCAAATGCCTTTTTGAAGATGACGATGACTGAGCTACCATTGTACACTAGGATCCATATAACGATAAAATTCTCAATCGCTGCCTGGATGATGAGGGCATCATTGAAAGGATCTTCGTTCCCCAGCATATCCTCTACTGAGAACGTGACTTCGATGATCCGAGATGGATTCTGAGACATTGATGCAATGTTCCTTTTGAATATGCTATGAAGGCTACCCTTGCAAGAGGCCTCTACTCCAACTCCTCCATTAATGGAGTTTATCCTTCCTAGAGTCCCAACATCGACTCACTCTTCACATCTCCCTTTAGCGGGGGTCGGGTTAGTATACACCCGACCGCCGCTTCTTCTTATTAGTCTCTGTTCCCCCACCACGGGACTCTCTAGGTCTCCTCCATTGCACACCTTATTTCCAAAAACTCCTGGCAGGATTAGGTGGTGTGGCCCTCCACCCGATGGAAGTCACAGTAGGTGACTTTCTTCTTGTTATAAAAATTAGTTAAATGTGATTTGTGAGAATTTTAAGATTTGTTGTCGTTGTTGTTCTCCAATTCTATATCTGATGAAGGCAAGCATACCTTATCGTTTATAGTATATGATACTTAAGAAAAATATCAAGGTCATATTTAAATATGAGTATATTGAGTACTTCTACTTCGAGAAAGCGGACTATTATTCTATCGCAGAGAGCACAAAAGAGAAATAATTTAAGCAAAAATAAAAGAGAACAAAAATAAATAAAGAAAAAACACTTGAGTAAAACTTGCTTTGAAAAGAAAATAAAAGATAAATATTATCATTCTAATCTATGTCCTGACCATGGAGACTCTTATCTTATGAACGCACCTCTCTCGAGGAATACGCCCATCTGATATTATGTTGATCGACTGAACTCTCGTTCTATAATCGAAACGCCTGATACTCGTTTTAACGAGGTGAATGCCACTATATGATTTGACTCATATCCAGAAGATTTATATCATCCTCTCTCGAGTGTTGCGTGTAACTCTTCTTATATCGAGCGATCGATTCGTACGCACGAGCCTCTCAGCTAACCAGAATACAAAACAAATATCGAAATTCATAACCGGCATATGAACTCGGTATCATTATTTTTTGAGAATAAATTGAAGGAGAGAAGGAACGATAATAAGGCAAAAGATAATTTCATAACAAGGCTTGTAAAAATAAAGAACTACTAAATACTTGCAAAAAAAATAAAGAAAATGAGAAACAAGAAGGAAGGAAGAGAATTTTGCATAAATGAAAAGAACTAAAATTTCATTACCATAAAAAAAGATTACATCAAATGAAAACCAAGTTACATTGCGTAGAATTAAAGCTAAGCTACCTTGCATGAAATAAAAAAGAACATGACATTAAAAAGAAAATTAGAAAAATGCATAAAATGAAACCTAAACCTAAAAATATAGAAAAACTGTGCATGAAGACCCCAAATGGGCAGGGGGGAGGAGGAGCAATTGCTGGAATGGAGCCACTGAATTTATAGGAAAACGTTTGAAATTACACGCCCTCAGTCACGGGCGCAACCAAGGGCATGTAATTACTATTCTGCTCAGCTGGGACAACGGCGTGGGGCTTGCATGACGGCGCAGCAAAAATCGGACATTACATGCCCTTGACATATGGGCCACGACCGTGTACTTGGGCGGCATCATTAAATGCTGCATGGGCATCACAGGCGAAGCGGAGGGAGTTAGAGATCACGCATGGGAGTCACGGCCATGACTAGCAGGGACACGGGCATGACTTAGGCGACAACATTGGATTCAATGGCTGACATGACCACATGGAAAGCTTGAAAATGACCTTTAAATTTACACGCCCTTGGTCACGGGCATGATCGAGGTTGTAACTTAAGGAACACGGGCGTGACTTGTAGAGATAAGCCCAAATCGTGTGCCAGCAGCTCTGGAGTTGCATTAGGATTACACACCCTTGGTCACGGGCATGACCGAGGGCGTGTACTATCTTTTTTTAGCGAAAACTCCACAAAATATCCAAAACAGAAATACAACTATAGTTAGAACAAAAATTACAAAAGAAATGATTTTTAACAAAACAAAAATAATATTTTCAATTTTATATAAAAATTAACCTAAATACTATAATAAAAATATGCACAAATCATACTCATAAAAAAACCTCATACTTATGCTTTTGCTATTCCAAAGCAAAAGTATGAGAAATATTTATAAAACATTAATAAAGTTTTTTTAATTAAGACTAAAATTCGTATTTAAATCAAAAGTATGTTAAAAATAAAACTTTAGGGATTCAAATAATAAGTCCTAAATTATAATAATAATTTGAAAAGAGAGAAGTGTTTAGCCAAGTCTTCTCAAGTTACTTAACTAGCAAACAAAATTGGAGTATTTAGCAAACAAGATTATATTTAAAATTATAAAAACCATAACTTGAAAGGAACTAAAGGAAAAATGCAATATACTACTTACGCTCTCTTAATATTTTAATTTAAATCTAAAACAATTATAATGGCAAAAAGGGTATGAAGAAATATTTGATTGGAGGTGATGAATTTTATCCTCTCACCACAAACAAAATTTTTATTATTTGTATACGTTTAGGAAAATGAAGAATTTTATCATCTTTTTTTCCATGACATATAATCTTTTCATAATATTCTTCATACATAGGATATGGTGCATATGTTTAGGGAATGCTGAATTTTATCCTCTCATTCTCATGACATATGATCTTTTAATAAACTTTTGGGAATGGGTAAAGGCTAAAGGTAACGGGCTCAAACAAAAATTAAATTAAAATAAAATATTTTGAGAGCAACTATAATAAATTAAAATTTCCTATGATTCTAAAAGCATGAGGTAGAAATAATTAAAATCTAAATGTGTTAAGCACAATTACTACAAAATTGAAATTATTTAAAATAGAAGAGAAAAAGTGCTAAAGAAAAAACTCTAATCAAATTAAAATCATAAATTATTTTTTAAAACTAAATCACCTACAAAATTAGATCTAACAAAGCATGATAAAATACAAAATTAGCAAATTAAAAAAAATCAAAATGCTTATTAATAAACTCATAAAAATTTGGATTTGGAAATAACAAAAACCAAAGTAAGGGCTTATTATATTTTTGGAATTTTTCTACATTTTCTTCAATTTTTTTTGGAATTTTTAATATTATTTAATTCTTGGATTTTTTGATAAGAAATAAATACTAAAAATACTAAATAAAAACTAATAAACCTATTTTTTCGTTAATTCTTAGACTTCCCGAGGTATACCCCGTGAAAGGTTCTCATCGGTACAAGGAGGTGTGCTGGGTTGGTAGCCCAAATGTCCCTTTCCAAGATATTAGATTTTAGATTATCTAATTTTTTTGAAGATTTTGGGTTTTCTAACATGAAAAATGTTAATAAATTTTTGTTTGTTTGTTTTTTGAAAAAGACAACAAAAAGAAAATAAACTGTGTGCAAAGAGAAAATAAACTATGTACAAACAAAATATTATGGGAATTTTGGGATTTATAAAAAATTTTGCGGAAATTTTCTTAGATTTTATAAAATTTTTTGCGAAAATTTTCTAATTTTTTACACAATTTAAAAGAAAGGGAAATACACCCACATATTTAAAATTCAATATTGTCCTCAATGTTGAAAGCTAAGTTTAAAGAAGAGAAAATAAAAATACAAGTGCATTATCATGAAAGAAAAAGAACATGGAGGGGAAAAAGAAGTCTGCCCCTGATTTGGAGACGGACGACCACCACGAGCGCCTGTATAATTACATTAAATAATAATAAAACAAACACAACATAAAAAAGAAAATTACTTAAATTTTTTTTTTGTTTTAATTGGTTTTATAAAGTTTTTGGGTTTTAAATTTTTTTAATTTTTTTGGTTTTTTTGAAACTTACTAAAAAAAGAAGAAAAGAAATATTTTTTTAATGGTTTAATTAGTTTTGGACTTCCCGAGGTATACCATGTGAGGGTTCTTAGCGGTACTAGGAGGTGTGCTGGGATGATAGCACAAAGGTCCCTTTCCAAGAAATATAACATAAAAAAATAATTAAAGGGGTAAAAAAAAAGAAGAAGATAAAATTAATAGCGTTCTCTCTTTTCAAAATATCGACAAAATAATCCCAGGCAACGACGCCAAGAACTTGTTATTAAAATTAGTTAAATTTTATTTGTAAGAATTTTAATATTTGTTGTTGATGTTCTCCAATTCTATATCTGATGAAGGCAAACGTACCTTATCGTTTATAGTATATGATACTTAAGAAAAATATCAAGTTCGTATTTAAACATGGGTATGTCGAGTACTTCTACTCCGAGAAGGCGGACTATTATTCTATCGGAGAGAGCGGAAAAGAGAAATAATTTAAGCTAAAATAAAAGAGAATGAAAATAAATAAAGAAAAAAACACTCGAGTAAAACTTGCTTTGAAATGAAAATAAAAGATAAATATTATCATTCTAATATATACCTTTACTGTGGAGATTCTTAGCTTATGAACACCTCTCTCTCGAGAAATACGCCCACCTGAGATTAGGTTGATCGACCGAACTCTCATTCTATAATCGAAACGCCTAATACTCGATTTAACGAGGTGAATCCCACTATAGGATTTGACTGCTATCCAAAAGATTTACATCATCCTTTCTCTAGGGTTGCGTGCAACTCTTTTTATTCGCAGGCAATTGATTCATATGCATAAGCCTCTCGGCTAACTAGAATACGAAAACAAATATGGAAAATCATAGCCGGCATATGAACTCGGTATCATTATTTTTCTAGAATAAATCGAAGGAGAGAAGGAACGATAATAAGGCAAAAAATAATTTCATAACAAAGCTTATACAAATCAAGAACTACTAAATACTTGCTAAAAAATAGAGAAAATGAGAAATAAGAAGGAAGGAAGAGATTTTTGCATAATTGAAAAGAACTAAAGTTTTATTACCATAAAAAGAGATTACATCAAATGAAAACTAAGTTACATTGCATGGAATTAAAGCTAAGCTTCCTTGCATGAAATAAAAAAGAACATGACATTAAAAAGAAAATAAGAAAAATGCATAAAATGAAACCTAAAAAAATGTGCAAGAAGAGCCCAAGCGGGCAGGGGGAAGGAGGAGCAATTGCTGGAATAGAGCATGTAATTACTGTTCTGCTCAGCTAGGACCACGGCGTGGGGCTTGCGTGATGGCGCAAGAAAAATAAGACATTACACGTGTGTGACATGTGGGTCACGACCTTATACTTGGGCGGCTTCATTAAATGCAGCATGGGCATGATAGGCAGAGAGACAAGAGTTAGAGATCATGCGTGGGAGTCATGGCTGTGACTAACAGGCACATAGGCATGACTTAGGCTGCAACATTGGATTCAATGGCTGACATGTCCAGGTGGAAAGCTTGAAAATGACCATTAAATTTACATGCCCTTGGTTACGGGCCTGGCCGAGAGCGTGACTTAAGGAACACGAGCATGACTTGTGGTGATGAGCCCAAATCACACGGCAGCAGCTCTGGAGTTGCATTAGGATTACATGCCCTGGGTCACGGGCGTGATTGAGGGCGTATACTGTCATTTTTTTAGAAAAAACTCCAGAAAAACTGCAAAATAGAAATAATATTTATAATTTTATATAAAAATTAAACTAAATACTATAATAAAATATGCACAAATCCTACTCCTCACTTTCTCTCTCGCTGCTCTTGGTTGAGGACACTTCTTTCTCGGTTCTGAACAAAGCAACTAATTGTCAATACCTCTCTAGGTGGAGATCTGAAGGGACTCTGAAACACTTGCCGCCTCTATGGTTCATTGAAATGAGCATGATGCTCGGGGGATCGTCTCATGTTGAGCCTGAAAGAATGAGCTCATCCTTCTGCTGGCCCCCACGGGAGATTATTTGTCTTGGCTTGGAACCTTCTCTCGTGCTCTCTTTGTCCCGGATTAGCCTCCAGCCTTTTGGATTCCCTACCCTACTTGCGGGCTTCTTTTATTTTTCGAAATCCTCCTAGACTCTTTAGCTCTTCCTACTTCAAAAGCCTCGAAAGAGAGGCGAAAAAGTTCTTATTGTTTCCCTCAACGTAACCGAGGGCGTGATGCTCACGTAATGCCTACAATAACTCCAGAAGGCGCCCTCTCTGCAGCTGCTTCGAACACGCCCCTTACACACTCCTTACACGCCCTTGGTCACGTGCGTGACCGAGGATGGGTAACCTCAACTTTTGCCTATTTAAAGGCAGCACCTCCAAATCCCAAGGACATCCTTTTTCTGCCCCTCTTGGGCTGACACTCCTTTCCTCTGCCCCCTTTTGGGGATGAATTGCTCTTCTTTCTTGTATTTTCTTAATTATTTTCTAGCTTAGATTTCAATTTCATGCACTTTAAATTTATGCAATGTAATTTAGATTTAATTTAAAGCAATTCTCCTTTTATTTCATGTACTCTATTTTGATGAAATGTTATTATTATTTTCTTTTATGAATTGTCCTTTTCTCTTCCCTCCATCTTTTTATTTTCGGTTAATATTTAGATCTTGATCTTTGCAAATGATGAGTGGAATATACTTTCTCATTTTTTATCTCTCGTTGATTTGTTCCTGATTTATCTTGATTTCATATGTCTATGTATAATCTCATATTTGTTTTCGTATTCTAGTTAGCCGAGAGGCTCGTGAGTACGAATTGATAGCTCAGGAACAAAGAGAGTTGATCGCAACCCTCGAGAGAGGATGACGAAAATCTTCTGATAGGAGACAAATTTTATAGCAAGATTAACTGCGTAAAGTGAGTTTTAGGGGTTTCAATTTTAGAATGAGAGTTCGGTTGAACAACCTAAACTCAGGTGAGCATACCATCGACAGAGGTGCGATCATAATTTGGGAATCTCCACGGTCAAGGATCGAATAAGAATTTATCTTTTCTAATTTCATTCAAAGTGCGCTTTCATCAAGTTTAGATTTCTTTTCTTTTTAATTATAAATTTCTCCTAAGGTTTTATTCGATAAGATAATAGTTTGTTTTCCCGAAGTAAAAGTACTCGACAGACCCGTGGATTTATACAACCTTGATATTTTCATATCCTATGCAATGAACGATAGGTATGCTTGCCTATTCTGTTTATAATAATTAAACCTTAATTTTTTTAGCCATCAAGTTTTTGGCGCCGTTGGCGGGGAACTTTTTGTCTATATTTCAAAAATGGGAAACGCTATTAATTTTATTTTTCTTATTCTTTCTTTTTCATTTTCTCCCTTTTACCTAAAAAAATAATAATAATAAAATATATGCTATAAATAAATTCTAGGAAAGGGAATTTTGGGGTTTCATCCCATCACAGCTGCTAGTACCTTGCGAGCCCTTCACCGGGTAGACCTTGGAAAGTCCAAGACTAATTAAAACATATCAAAAATATTCATTCTTTTTATTTTATTTTAAACAAAAAAATAAAAAAATATATATATAAAACTTATAAAAATACCAAAAAAATCTCTTTCTTGTTTTGTTCGTTTTGTATTTTGTTATTTTAATTTTATGCAGGTATTCATGATGGTTCCTCTGTCTCC
This sequence comes from Dactylorhiza incarnata, assembly GCA_033032865.1. Lineage (NCBI taxonomy): Eukaryota > Viridiplantae > Streptophyta > Magnoliopsida > Asparagales > Orchidaceae > Dactylorhiza > Dactylorhiza incarnata. Next base: position 6,360,946 of record JAWHQI010000009.1, on the reverse strand, counting down.
AAATCGGGGACGTGCTCTTCTTCCTCTCTTTGCTCATTTTTTTCATGTTCATTTTTTTCTTCGTACTTAGTTTTTAACATTGGGGACAATGTTGAACTTTAAGTATGGGGGTGTATTTCCTAACCTTTAAAATTTTTGAAAACTTAAAATTTTCAAAAAAAAATATTAAAATTTCCAAATTTAGAAAAATCAAAAAAATAATATAGTAAGCCCTTACTTTGGTTTCTATTATTTCCAAAATCCAATATTTGTGAGTTTATTTATAAGCATTTTTATTATTTTTAATCTGCTAATTTTTTTGTTCCATACCCTTCAAAATATGAAGGTGACAAAGACACATACCCAGATGTTGAAGGTATGCCGCCAGTGTTAGGAGTCGGGACGATCCGGATATCCGACTCGTCATCCTCGTCCAATTGGCGAAGATAAGCAGCACAATCCTTCAAAGAATGATCTGTGCTGTGACAAAACAAGCACTACCTAGCGGGCTTCTTTAGCACAGCAAGTGCTGAAGCCAAAAAGAAGTATGCCGGTAAAGACTCAGAAGAATAGCCATAAGACTTACGCACAACATATAGAGTACCAGACAAAGTCGGTGCTCCATATACTGAGCCTTGAGTGCTATAACTATTATCTCCCTTTGGACATCTATCACTAGCATGAGAGACATCTCCACACCAACGACAACGAATATTAGGTGAAGCCCACATTGCGTGAAGATAACTCGATTTAAAAAGAAGAACACTATTGTGCAAAACACTACACCCAACAATAATTACTAAAGCAACCTAATATAAAACAGTAAAACAGAATACGAAATACGAAACAGGATGCAATTTTCAAATGGAAGGGTTTCTCTCTCAGATTCTCCCTCTCCAAATACTCACACGTTTGTGTTCCCCGGCAATGGCGCCAAAAACATGATGCGCAAATCTAGCACACCGCAATAGGCAGTAGCGAGACTGCGGCACGAAACGGCAGTATACCGATCATTCAAGTAATATAAAATATGGCAGTGAATCCCTAAGTATCGATTTCGAAGTAATACAGTAAGGTGGAGTTTACTTTTGAGGAAAGACTTGAGATCGAAGTCCTTTAGGTCAGATGGATTGCGGAAAAGGGGGTCATTTGGATTGTGGAAAATAAAAGAAAACAACTACAAGTACTCCTATGCAATGCCGCTATGCAATGCTTCGCCAGGCGGGATGGAAAACTACGTAGGCCTTGAACGCACTACGTCGCTAGGCGGATGGACGAGTAGGAAAGCGGATGGAGTGGTAAGTGCGGAATCGAACTGTGTAGGCCTTAAGCGCACTGCTTCGTGAGGCTAATGGATTACACGGGCCGCTATGCCACGCTTCACTAGGCAGATGGAAGAGTAGGCATACAGAATGGGTGAGTAGGCTAGCGGAATGAAGTGGAGGGTGGAGTGGATTTGGTGGCGCACCTCATAAACACATTTAAACTTAAAGTAAACTTCACATAGACATGAAATAACATTACGAATCAGAGTTTGTAGTGCACATCATCAAAATATAAGAAATCTAGATTATACAATCATCAAAATAAAAGGGGAGAAAGCAAGGAATCAACCCAATCCGAAGCCATGTCGAAGATTCACAGTTGGAATCACAGGGTTGTCAATCCGCGTCCAAGCTCGGTCCTCAACGGCGTCCGGGGTAGAGAAGGCTGTCACTACCTTCCAATGGCCCGTCTTCTTCGTGTCACGATCCGGCCGCACGACCAAGCTTCCTTCTCCTTGGATAATGGTGGATGTAGGTCTAGATCCCTCTCCCTGGAGCTTGAGGATGATGGAGGAGGCCAAACGGGGCGGAAACCTGTGAAAATGGCGGAAAACGGCAGAGCGGATGTGTCGTCCAACCTAATTTCGCGGACTGCGTATTTATAGAAAATAGGGCACACGATCAGTGGCGCACGACCAGTGGTCGTGCGCACTAGAAGTTGGTGGTCGTGCGCACTGTGCCTGAAAACCTGCAAGGCAAAACTTTACAGAAAATAATAAAGCGCACGATCAGTGGCGCACGATCAGTGATCGTGCGCACTATTGTCAGTGGTTGTGCGCACTATCGTAGTCAGAACTCAGATTGTAGGGGTTAAGTGCGCACGATCAACGGCGCGCGACCAGTGTTCGTGCGCAATAGAACCCATGATCGTGCACAGTGTACCTGTACAGATTTGCACCGGGAACACCTGCACGACTCCTGTTCTAGCATAAACACCAATCAAACCACTGAAAGCGGCACTTAACAATGCATGAAAGCAAAAAAAGAAGATAAACAAGAAATTACACCAAATCGGGCCTAGAAGTGCACTTGACGTGGAATAATAGATGAGTATCAAATATGAACGAAAACAAGTCTAAAGTGTAGTGCTTTGACTAGAAAATCAGCCCAGATGAGTCCATAAAAGTGTATATAATTGGGGATCAATCGTCCAGAGAAGATTTGATGAGAGTTCCTCAACAGCTCCTTGTAGGGTAGTTGTAGTGGGATTGGTCCCTAGGAGGGGACAACCCATATTATTAGAATAACTTTTATATGGTTAATGGTATGAGGTTGATATATTGTACATGCATGTTTGTACCCTAGATACACCTCTTGTTTAAAAATGAGAATTTATGTACAAAATTTTTCTATAGTTTTAGAAAATATTTAATAATCCATGCATGAGTTGATTTTTGAGTTTTATGAATCCATATCCATCAGATCTTCTCTGGACGGTCAATTAGGACAATAAAAGTCCCTTACAAAATTTTGTACCATTTGGAGCTATGTAAGTTGATATTTTCAACATGCAGGTTTTGTCTAGCATATGAAATGGTGTGCTTATAGCACATAGAGTATTTTGAGTATATCTCTCCAATTAATGGGTGAATAGGGCTGAGATTTTATCCATAGATATATATTACCTATTTTTACCCTCTGTCCAAAAATCATAACTTTTGGGAAACATCTTCCCATAGTTTTTACAATAATTTGTAAATTATTTATTTGTGGTATACATGGCTAGACAACACAAAGTGACCCCAAATTTTGATAGATGGTAGTGTAGGTCACTATAAGCCTATGGTACAAATTTGGGACCAATTGGCTTTGTGCATGTAAAGGAATTCCACATGCATGCAATGGGGAAATTTTTGGTGTGCATATAACACAAAAACGTAGATCTAAATCTACATGGTTAATTTAACTCAACTTGACCCAAAACTTTGGTATCATGTTAATTAGACTATAAATAGTCACTAGTAAAAGTTTGAACCCATTTGGGTTCATGCATGTGAGGGATAGCCACATGCAAGACCAAGGTGTAACGCCCCGACCGTCCCCCTCAGGGGCCACGTAGGCACGCTACCGGGCTGCAGCCCAAGCACCCTAAAGCCTCTCCGCGCCACTATTTCTCAGCAACGGCGCATTGTTGAGGCCGGGTCTCGAACCCGCAACCTCCTTGATAGGGAGTTTTCAAACCACTCCTCATCACCAATTGAGATGCAGATCAAATGGTGATGAGGAGTGGTTTGAAAACTCCTTATCAAGGAGGTTGCAGGTTCGAGACCCGACCTCAACAATGTACCGTTGCTGAGAAATATTGGCGCAGAGAGGCTTTGGGGTGCTTGGGCTGCAGCCTGGTAGCGTGCCTACGTGGCCCCTATGGGGGAGGGCCGAGGCGTTACATAAAAAGTGCAACCTCCGCGCCACTATTTCTCAGCAACGACGCATTGTTGAGGCCAGGTCTTGAACCCGCAACCTCCTTGATAAGGAGTTTTCAAACCACTCCTCATCACCAATTGAGAGCTCAATTGGTGATGAGGAGTGGTTTGAAAACTTTTTATCAAGGAGATTGCAGGTTCAAGACACGGTCTCAACAATGCGCCATTGCTGAGAAATAGTGGCGCGAAGAGGCTTTGGGGTGCTTAGGATGCAGCCCGGTAGCATGCCTACGTGGCCTCTAAGGGGGAGGGTCAGGGCGTTATACAAGGTGACTTAGGAAATTTGAGTGTGTATTATACACTTGCTATTTTGTTTATATAAATTTATTCACTTGATCAATATCTACCAAATTTGGAACATTCATTTTAATTTATGAGATATACTATCTCAAGAAAACCCAATAACATTTGGGTTGATTTCCCTAGGAGTAGAGTTTGGGTACTTATGTCACAATTGACATAAATGAGAAATCTAGTGTCAGAAAGTTCAGAAATAATATGAAACTCTGGTTTACCTTGAAAGAGTGAGACTGCACTCTGTAGATTTTTGGTGGAGTTTTAGAAATAATATAGACCCTTATTCACTAATTTTTCAATTACCCCCAATTTTCCTCACCCCAACTTTAGGTAAGTTAATGAATTCACAGTTTCATGAAATTGGGTATTTGGATTTATGAGACCATTTGATTCCCTCGAAATTTTTTATGAAATTTTTTGTTTCTTATTAATGGCACTTCCTTCACAAAGAAGAACCTTGTGATATAGTTATAAGAATAAATATCTTGAAATATTGATGCTAGAATGTTATAGAAATTTGTATATTGACTTGTGATACCTATATGAACATCTAAATTTTTTGTTAGATTTAATTACTGAGTTGTCATCATACTTCCTTCACAAAGTAGAACCTTGTGATATAGTTTGAAAAATAGATATCTTGAAATATTGATGCTGGAATGTTATACAAATTTGTATATAGACGTGTGATATCGATATGAACATCTAGAAATTTTGTTAGATTTAATTACTGAGAAGTCATCATACTTCCTTCACAAAGTAAAACCTTGTGATGTAGTTTGAAAAATAGATATCTTGAAATATTGATGCTGGAATGTTATAGAAATTTGTATATAGATTTGTGATATCTATATGAACATCTGAAAATTTTGTTAGATTTAATTATTGAAAATTCATCATACTTCCTTCATAAAGTAGAACCTTACGATATAGTTTGAAAAATAGATATCTTGAAATATTGTTGTTGGAATGTTATAGAAATTTGTATATAGACTTGTGATATCTATATGAACACCTGTGTTTGTCCGGAAAGCCCGCGACCTCCTCTTGCTGGTCAAATTTTTCGGTCTAAGCGGTCTCAGTTTCGGTGACCGCCCAGATCGCCAGCTGCCTCCTCGACTGGAATTTTCTAAGTGCCGAGCGGTCAGAGCAGTGTGAGACCGCCGGCTTAAACGGTCTGATCGTTTTTTTTGTTTTCTTTGTTATTTGTTTCCCATTTCCCTGCCCTGGCTCTCCTGTATCCCGGGCAGCCCGTAGTTTTCAGTTCTGCCCGTTTGGGCAGCCCCCTCGTCTATAAATAGAGGGGTAGGGGTACCAGAAAAAGGACTTTTGGCTCCGGGGCTCCAGCTTACAACCTGTGTAAGCGGTCTCACTTTTTTGTGATCGCCTTTTTCGTGATCGTTTTCCTTTTGTCTCAGCATCTTCTGTCTCAGTAACCTACACTTCGCAGTTTTCTCCCATCCCCCTTTAGTGTGAATTTTGGAGGTACCATTTTTGGCACCAACAGAACGAACACGCGGCCTTCAGATTCGAAGTGTTAGGTGAAATTCAGACTTTCAAGATGGCTGATCGCCGTAGAGGTCGTCCTTTGCGATCTCCCAGTGTTCCCCCTTCCGATCACAATCCGTTAGAAGCGATGGAGCGCCGCTTCGAGCTTCGCGTTGAGCAGGCTCTCCGCGAGGCCGCCCGAGCCAGGCAGGACACTGCCGCTGTTCAGCAAGAGATCGCGCGGTCTCAGCAAGAGGCCGCTCGAGATCGGCAGGAAGTTGTCCGGACTCAGCAGGAGTCCGCGAAGCAGATCGAGGCCATGAACCAGGTTCTGGCCGCGATCTCCCAGAAGATCCTTCCTCAATCCCCTCAGATCGCTACCCCTGACCGCAGGGCAAGCGGTCACCCTAGCGATCATCCCGTTTTCCAGCCCGCAGCTCCTCAGCGATCTCAGCATGAGGAGTTTGCCGCCCGTCGAAATTCTTTCCGAGCCGCAGCCCAGGGGCCTCCGGCTCAGACCTTGAATTTTGAAGAAGGATTTGCTTACCCTCAAGATCCTCCAGTTCCTTTTCTTCCTCCAGGACTTTCTGTTTTTGGGGAGCCTTCCCCCTTTACTGATGAGATTCGTCGGGATCCAATTCCTCATGGATTCAGAGAGCCCCGTCTTCCTGTGTATACAGGAGAGACCGACCCGATGTGTCATCTCCAAGCCTTCGAGTCTGCCGTTGCCCTCAGGACCATTTCAGATGGAGTGAGGTGCAAGCTGATGGTTACCTCCTTCGATGGGTCAGCCATGGAATGGTTCTATAAGCTGCCAAGTCAGTCTATCCCAAGCTTTGCCGCCTTGAGGCAAGAGCTCCTCCTGAGGTTCGCCACCGCAAAGAAAAGGAAGAGTGGTCCTGCGACCCTCTTCAAAATTAAGCAAGGGGACAGCGAGACTGCAGCGCATTTCGTTGATCGCTTTCAGAAGGAGATCTTGGGAGTCAGAGACATGGATCCCGAGCTCTATATGGTGGCTTTGATCAGCGGCCTGCAGGAGGGTCCTCTGAAGTTTAAAGTCACAACCAAGGAACCTAGCTCCTATCAGGAGCTGATCAGCATTGCCAATCGCTACATAGAAGGGGAGATCAACAACCCCACCTATGTTAGCAACCTAACCAACAGAGCCACTCAGAAAGGCTCTGCAGGATTCTATCCTGCGGCATCTTCCTCAAAACCTCGGCAAGAGCTTCCACCTCCGGCCCCGAGAGGTAAGAATTACCGAAACAACCACTTCAACCGAGGTAATCAATCTTTCCCACGTCAAAATTCATTTCTTCAAACCCCCGCTACTCCTGCTCCGCAAGTCACCCCATCCACCAGATCCAGTATGCTCAACCTCCTATTCTACCGGTTCCTTCATTTTACAATGAATCCCAAGAGTCCTTCACAGACTTTGGTGTTCCTATGAATGAAGTGCTTCAAATCCTTCAGAAGCAGCCCTTTTTTAAGAGGCCAGCTCCGCTGAATTCAGACCCAAAAACCAGAAACCCCACTCTCTACTGTGAGTATCACAGAGATAGGGGGCATTTGACAGAGGATTGTAGAGCTCTCCGCCTATTTTTAGAGAAGCTATTGAAGGAGGGAAAGCTCCGCGATCTCATTCAAAAGAATGACTCTGCCAAAGCTTCAACCTCCAAGGCCAAGGAGGTAGCAGAAGTTCACTGGGAGTGCGAAGAAGTAGATGATGTTGGCCATCTGGGCAACATCGGTTTTCCCAGTGAATGCGTGGACGCTAATGATGAAGGTGCCTTGGGCAACCTATTCTGCATCCATGGGGGTGCAGGGCCGGAGTCCTCGAGAAAGGCAAGTCTGAAGAGGGTTTACCAGTCAGAGGTTGCTGCTACCTCTTCGGCTCCGATTCGAGGGACGGTCACTTTTGGAGATGAAGATCTTCCTCAGACCGCGAATCCCTTTGATGATGCAGTCGTCATCAAAGCTGTAATCGAAAATTATATAGTGGAAAAAATTCTAATAGATACGGGGAGCTCAGTCAATGTGCTTTTCAAGCCTGCCTTTGAGGCGTTAAAAACAGGTAAAACCCTCCTTTCAACTGAAGGCCCCCTCTATGGTTTTTCAGGAGAAAAGAAAGAGGTGGAAGGACTCGTCGCCCTTTCTGTGGTTCTGGGAGGGATAGTGAAGTTGGTCAAATTCATAGTCGTTGATGCTCCCAGTAGCTACAACGCCATCTTTGGAAGACCCTTCCTAAATGCCTATCAAGCCATCGTCTCTACCTACCATCAAGCGGTGAAGTTCGCCTTGAACGGCAAACAACACCGAATCAGGAGTGACCCAAGGAAGGCCAGGGAATGCTATGTAAAGACGGTCAACATGATCGTATCCCCTCCTCAAGAAATCATGATGGCCGAATTAGTCGAAGCTCCTGAACGAGTTCCGGTTGCAGAAGAAATTGAGGAGGATGCAAGAGAAGGAGTTCGCTTGGAACCTGCCCAAGCAACTCAGAAGGTCCAAATCAGCGAGGGAGATGAGGGCAAGAGCCTCTCCATCAACGCTGAATTATCTGAAGCTGACAAGGGCCAGCTCATCTCGTCTTCTTCAAAATTTAGATATCTTCGCTTGGTCGGCAGACGACATGCCTGGGGTGGATCCAGATGTTGCTTGCCATCACCTCAACATCAGCCCAAACGTCATCCCAATCCAGCAGAAGAAGAGGACTGTTGCAACCACCCTGGCTCAGCCTATCCGTGAGGAAGTGGAGAAGCTCCTGAGGGCAAAGTTCATCAAACCGATCCAGTATCCTGAGTGGGTGTCAAACGTTGTAATGGTAACAAAGCCAGGGGGAAAGTGGAGGATGTGTGTCGACTTTACTAAACTCAATAAAGCTTGCCCAAAGGATTGCTACCCCTTGCCTCGGATAGATTCCTTAGTAGATTCTGCGGTAGGTTATTCTTTTATGAGTTTTTTAGATGCGTTTTCAGGTTATCATCAAATCAGGATGCATAAACCAGATATTCCCCATACTTCATTCATCACAAATGATGGTTGCTTTTGTTATCTCGTAATGCCTTTCGGGCTAAAGAATGCTGGAGCGACCTATCAGAAAATGATGGATACAGTGTTCAGAAGTCAAAAAGGAAGAAACCTCGAGGTATATGTTGATGATCTCTTGATAAAAAGTAAACTATTCTCTTCTCATCTTAGAGACCTCTCGGAAACCTTCGCAACCCTTCGAACTTTCAATATGAGGTTGAACCCGTTGAAGTGCGTTTTCGGGGCAAGTAAAGGAAAATTCCTGGGTCATCTCCTTACTCCAGAAGGGTTGGAACCCAATCCTGACAAAGTGAAAGCTATTTTGGAAATGCCACCTCCCAAATCCCCAAAAGAAATTCAGCAGTTGGGAGGAAGGATGGCGGGCTTAAGTCGCTTTATCTCCCGTTCAGGGGATAAGAGTGCGCCTTTCTTTAAAACCCTTCGAGGAGGGAGTAGGTTCGAGTGGACAAAGGAATGTGATGATGCTTTCACTCAGCTGAAGAAGCAATTGACATCAACTCCTTTGCTTCAAAGCCCGCGAGAGGGGGAAAACCTATTTCTATATTTAGGAGTCGGAGCCGACGCCATAAGCTCTGTCCTGGTTCGAGAGGAGAAAAAGAAACAATTTCCGGTCTATTACGTGAGTCGAATCCTGAAGAATGCAGAGACTCGTTATCCTATTCTCGAAAAGTTGGCTTTAATGCTTATAACTTCAGCAAGAAGACTAAGGCCGTATTTTCAAGCTCACTCAATTTTAGTCGTTACTGATCTTCCATTGAAGAATGTCTTGGAGAGGTCGGAGCATTCAGGCAGATTGGCAAAGTGGGCGATTGAGCTCAGTGAGTTTGACATATCTTATGTTCCAAGAATAGCAATCAAAGCTCAAGTCTTAGCAGACTTCATGGTGGATGCTAAAGAAGTTGAGTCGCAGAAGGGGGTCGGAGTACCCCTTGCCTGGAAAATCTTTGTAGATGGAGCCTCAGGGAAAAATTCTTCCGGGGCAGGAGTTGTCCTAATCAACCCAAATGGACTAAGGCTGGATCAGGCACTGAAGTTCTATTTTCAAGTAACAAACAATCAAGCGGAATATGAGGCTTTGCTAGCCGGTCTCAAGTTTGCCAGGGAACTGGGGATTGATGATGTCGAAGTTTTCACAGATTCTTTGGTGATGGCTTCTCAAGTAAATGGGACTTTCGAGACGAGAGATAGTATCTTGAAGCAGTATTTGACTCTGGTAAAAATTGAGGTTGGAAAGTTCAAAAGCTTTACTATCAATCATATCCCAAGAGGTGAAAACGTGGAAGCAGATGAGTTGGCAAAATTTGGGCTTCTTTCGGGGGGAACAACTTCGGAGTTGTTTCGCCCGGCAATTGAGGAAGGAGAGGTCATGGAGATTGATCAGCATCATTCTTGGATGGATCCGTTTGTCCTTTATCTTTCAACTGGAGAGCTCCATTCTTCAATAAAGGATAGGAAAAGGTTTAAACGGAAAGCGGCTAACTATTATCTTGTTGCAGGAGTGCTCTATAGGAGAACTTTCCTTTCACCACTAGCACGGTGTGTTTCGAAGGAGGAGACTCCAGCGGTACTTCAGGAGGTCCATTCTGGAGAATGTGGAAGTCACTCCGGAGCCAGGACATTGGAAAAAAGAATTCTAAGGCAAGGTTATTTTTGGCCTCAAATGAGGAAAGATGCGGAAAAATTTGCTAAGAAGTGTGTAAAGTGCCAGAAGTTTGCTCCTCTCCAAAATCAGCCGGCTCAACAGCTCAAGTCAATAGCAACTCCATGGCCATTTGCAGTTTGGGGAATGGATTTGATTGGGCCTTTTCCTATGGCAAGCGGGCAACGTCGATATATAATAGTTATGATCGACTACTTCAGCAAATGGATAGAGGCAAAGGCATTGGCTAAAATTACCACTCAAGCCGTGAAAAACTTTATTTGGGGAGAGATAGTATGTCGACACGGGATCCCAATGGCAATCATCACGGATAATGGTTCTCAATTCAACAATTCAACTCTTATTAGTTTCTGCAAGCAAATTGGCATTGAGTTACGTTTCGCTTCCGTACATCATCCTAGAAGCAATGGGCAGGTAGAGGCCGCCAACAAACTCATCATAAATCTCTTGAAAAAGAAGGTAGAAAACGTTAGAAGCAACTGGGCAGAACAACTACCTTCCGTCTTATGGGCCTTGAGGACGACTCCGAGTTCTGCTACTGGGGAAACTCCGTTCAAACTATCACACGGTTCCGAAGCCCTTATTCCGGTAGAATTTGAAGTGAAAAGCCCAAGAGTATTATTGGCACAACAAAATCAAATCGAGTGGATGGAAGAAAATGATGAAGAGTTAAAATGCAGCCTTGATTTAATTGAGGAATTAAGAGACACTGCAATCATTAGACAGGAAGAGGTGAAAAGAAGAATGGCAAGGTTGTTCAATAAAAATGTAAGAACCAAAGAATTCGCTGTTGGAGATCTAGTCTTGAAGAAAGTAGATGCAGCAGCAAGGGCTGGTTCAGTTGGAAAGCTTAATCCGAATTGGGCAGGGCCGTTCGTGGTAAAGAATGTGCTTAAAAACGGTGCTTACCATCTCCAAACTTATGAAGGAGAAGAGTTGCCTCATTCCTGGAGCGGAGATGATCTTAAACTTTTCTTCTCTTAAATGTTCGTATCTAATTCACTCATTCTTTGTTCCTAACTCTTTTCTTTTCTTAAACATCACACAGGTATCACCAAAGCATTCGTAATGTAAGTAATGGATGGCAAGTCCTAAAAATAAGTTGATTTTTGAAAAACCAAAAACCTGTCAAGTGAGATATCGACGGATCCTACTATCTTCCCCCTTGACTTGTTAGCTCGACGTGTAATTCTGCCAGGACCACAGATGTCGGGGAGATTTCGAATCTGTGTAGCAGTAGCTCGCCAAGCTCGAGCGGTGGAAGTTTAGGGTACCGGGTCCTTGCTGACATCTGGCACACCTCAGCGTTTTAAGGAGGTCTAGGTGGCTGGCTCAGCTCTGTCATGCATTGAAAAGGACATTGTTACAATCTTAATGATCTTTCAGGGAAAGCAATGTCGGTGTAGCCTCCGCGGCATGACCACACCTGCCCTACCGATCATTTTGGTTTGTAACTCTCGAATACTCGTTGAAGCGTGGTTAGGTAAGGGGCGGCAAGAAACATCTATGACCGTCACCTGAACCTTGGATTGGCAAATTTGCAACAAACTCAGCAATCCTTTAAGAAAAGGAGTGTCGGTATAGCCTCCGCGGCATGACCACACCATCTCTTTGGGTCATTTTCAAGATCCATCCCTCTATTTTTTACCATAAAGGTCTTATTCATTCCTTTGTATTGGGATTGGGTGGTCAGCAGTTTATGAGACCGCATGTTCTTCTCTTTTACAAAGAGCGATGGCTTTTATGATCGTCGGATGAAATTTTTTCAGGATAATTGAGGTCGCTATTTGGGAATCTCCTATGCCAGCTTGATGGAGTTCGGCCCGGTCTCAGTAAGATCGAAATTCCGATATTCCCTGTTATTCAAAGTTACATGGAGTAGGCATGATGCTTTGTTTCCCGTCGAGTTGGGTTTTTCCTTCAGAAAGGGCGGTCTGAATAAAATATGATCGCTGATCTGGAGATTTATGAAGGGGTATTCTTTTCACAATCTTGGTTATCAAGGGGCCGTCAAATGGATTTCCTGTCATTTAGGCGCCGATCATCCAGAGTTCAATAAAGTTCAAATCATAATCAAGATATAGTTTTCATATATCGCGACCTGTGTAATATGAGACCGCGTGACTATTGTGAATAAGTTGGTTATTTTCTAATCATAGATAAGTGGTAGAATTTCTTTCAGCGATCTGGTTGTCTCGAGACCGCAGAGTAATTTGTGTTTATGCAGAATCAGTTTCTTTTAAAAATCTTTGGTGTTTTTTCCAAGAGATCGCTCAAGTTTTTTAAATGATTGATATAAAATTATGATAAACTCGAGGCATTGAGATCGAATGCCAATTTTAAATTCAGAAGAACAAATAAATATACGCATCCAAAACAAACTTATTCACTTAGGCAAAATCCAACAGATATCAAATTTATATATATATTCTGAAAATTCAGTTACAACAAGACCGCTCGGTCTCCAAAAAGGGAAGTTATTACAATTCACTCCTTCTTTGATTTCTTGGGAGATCGCTCGTCTAGAGAAGTAGAATCAGTGTCTCCAGAAGATTCTTCCGAGCCCTCTCCTGGAACTTTTGACCCAGAGCTTGAGGCCGCTCCTGAGCTCGTATCCTGGCCTTCCACATATTGGCTGCCGCTCAGCTGGTCTTCATCTTCGATCACGACGTCTTCCTCGTCGTCGGCGGACTCTTCAGTAGTCAAAGATTGTTCAGCAATTCTTCTTGCCGCCTGAGGGAAAAGAGCAGCAAAAGTTGTATCTTTGTACTCCTCAGAAAGACCGCCTCGATTTCGGAGCTCCGTGATTACTTGCTCGGCGGTCTCCCTTACGTGGTGCGCCATTGCTCTCTTAAAATCAGGATTATGGATGTCGTAGGCCATTTCCTTCGCCCGCTGAAGAAAAGAGATGATCAGATCGCGCGGTCTAAACGAGTTCAGGAAAAACATTTAGTAAGATATAATACCAGCAGATCTTCATTTTCCTTCAAGACGCTTCGGAGAGTTCGCCCCATATGATGCTGAAGAGTGACATTCCGAAGGGCCGTTTGAGCACAGATATCTGGAAGCAGGTCGGTCTCGATATCAAAAATCTCAGCCGTATTGTCCTTTCCGTATAAGGCCGCGGTCACAGCAGTAGCGTGGTGGGTCAGTTTCCCGCTCCAGAGGGGGAGATCGGTAGAAACTCTCACGGTCTTTCCTTTGGCACCCCATTTGAGTAAAGGTTTGCCTTTTAAGTCTTTTTGATGACGCATATAGCCATGCAGAGGAAATGGCTCCGCAGCGGTCTTAGAAGAATTACCGGTCTCAGCGGTCTGAAATTTTTCTTCTCTCTTCAATCTTCTTTCCCTTTGGGTAAGTACTCCTTCAGCAGGTGCTACCGGGTCCTTCGTTGGGATCGTAAAGGATGCTGAAAATGGAAAGTTAGAGAAATAAAGAAAAACGTGTAAGCAATACTGGGGGATCATTGGAAACAACTCACTTTCTTCAGGAACGATCTCAGCGATCTCAGGCCAGATCGCCAGATAATGAGTGAGATCCAGGCGCTTTCCAGCCAGAAATGCCAGAATCTTTAACTCTTCCTTTGAGATCGATTTGCTCTTCTGAAAGATCTTGTCAGGTCGCGGAGAAGGGCGACTCTTGAGACCGCCAAGATCGCCTTCAAACACAAGGAACCTCTCTGTCCAGAAGGGAACCTTGTTTGGAAGATTGAGAACTTTGAATCCTTCAGTAGAAAAGTATATTAACCCTTTGAATTCCTCTTTCTTTTGACCTTCTTTCAGGACCTTAGCAGTAAAGGACGCACGGAAGAGCGCCATCGTGAATTTTATCCTCTCCGATCTCAGGTAGTTTATAAAAACACTAATAAGACCGATCGAGTTCGGCGGCAGCTGGGCGAGCACCAGCCCATAATAATCCATGATCTCCAAAAGCTCCCAAGGGAGAGGAATCCTCAACCCGCACTCAAAGTGATCAATAGGGATGATAAACTTCTTCTCCTCCCCGAAACTGAGTCCTTCGGTCTCAGTTGGCGGTCTTACAACAATTTGAGTCTAGATCATGTGCCTCTTCAAGAACTCAACATATTCCTCTTTTGAAAGATGGCAAGGTTTGTGATCGGCTCTGAGGAAAATTAAGGAAGCAGTGGCTCGAGCGGACACCATTCTTGGAGATCGCTGTGACCGGTGCTTAGGGCGCATACAAAAGATATAAAATAAAATCCAAAAGGGCGGCTATTTATAGTTGGCGAATGATGATTTCATCATCATTAATTTTTCTCGAAGACCGCCCAGTGAAATCTCTCGGATCGCCAAAACCTGTAAGGAAGCCAATGAAGTACTGGCATCTTTTCAACCTCAAAAGAGAGAGACCGCAACATTTCAGATCACAGTGCAAACAAGCAATACAAAATAGCAAACATCACAGTAGAATAGGAGATCGCAAGCAAAAGGAATTAAAAACGTGTTATACAACAATTGTTCATCATATTACAAAATCATGTGAAAGCAGAACATCAAATGTTTATTTCGAATGAGGCCTCTTTCTTCCTACAAAGGCCGCGATGTCCTGCATCTCATTGATAGAGCTGAAGGCCGTAGCAAGACCCTGGTTCGCGTTCATCGCAGCCCGGTGAATCTTTGACATTTCTTTGTCAACTATTTCCATGGGGACAACCATGATCTCGGAGCTCGGCCTCACATCCAGGTGATCGCCAGGTGGTCCCGGTCTCATCGACATTCTCGCAGTGCCGCCCCTTAACGCAGCAACCTCGGCCGACAAAGCGGCAGATTTTCCCTTATAATATTCAACGTCTTTCTCAGATCGACGGAGTGCTTGAGTGAGTTCGCCAATCTTGAGACCGCTCGCCTCTTCCGCTTTTCGGTGTGATAAGATGAGCTCGCCGGCTGGGTCATAAGCTGCGCGAAGCTTCTCTTCAAGGCCGCGGATCTGATCATGATAGGCGCATTCCCGGACCAACATACACCGAACATCCTCAAACATAGGATTGAGGATATTGGCAAGTTGGTCGGAGATCGCAACCCTCCGCGCCGGAAGTTCCCCCTCTTCCATCTCAAGAATGTTTTCATCTGCGAACAAAAGAGCAAAGGTTAGTTCAGTTTTCGGAAACTCGGAATAATAAGGTCCGCAAAGAAAGAATACTTGGAAAGGAATCAAGACCGCGGTCATGCAGCATTTTTTCAATATTAATTGTGACCGTTGGTTCTGCGGTCAGTACGAGGCGGTCTGATCCCCTCAAGCGTTCAAGGTTCATTCTTTCCAACTCTCTTTTTTGCGACCTCTCTCCTTCTTTTCTTCTCCTCTTTAACTCCACATTACTAACAAGGATATCGTCAGTTTCAAAAATAATGACCTCATGTTTTCGTTCCGGAGAATCAGGTCGAACCATTGGAAGAGGAAGATTTTCTAGCGATCTGGCCATGATCAACGCCTTACCAGTTCGCAGAGCGGAAACCGCATTTGCACGGTCTTCTGCTGCTCGGTTTAGTTCCGCCTCTTGAGCAGCAGAAAGGGTTGGAAGACCGCTTGATAGTGCAACCTTTTCCTTGGCAATCTGCCGGCTTTTTTCTTCTGCCTCCAGTTCGGAAGCCATTCTCTTTTGTTCCTCGACGGCCGATAGGGCCGCCTTTTTCTCTTCTTTCTTTCTTTTCGCAGCGGCCTGGGCTGCCTTCCTCTCTTCGTCTTCTTTCTTTTTCTTTGCAGCGGCTTGGGCTGCCTCTTTTTCTTCTTCTTCTTTCTTTGCAGCGGTCTGGGCTGCCATCCTCTCTTCTTCCTTTTTCTTGGCTGCGACCTGAGCCACCTTCTCTTCTTCCATCTTCTTCTTCTCCTCCTGTTTGGCGGCGATCCTACCTGCTTCCGCCTCTTTTCTTTCTCTCTCTTCTCGATCCCTCCTTTCCCTATCTTCTCTCAGCTTCGCTTTAGCAGCGGCGATCTCCTTTTCTTTTTCCAAAATCTCTTTTTTAGCAGCGGCTGTTCTAAGACGTTCCGCCTCAAAGGGGTCAAGCACCTGTAAGGAAGAACAAGAAAAATCATTAGAAGAATCTCCTTCAAGGTAGGCGATCAATTCAGGATCGGCCTCCCTTGAAAAAGCTGAGATCGCTGAAAAAGAAAGGAGATCGGCCGCATCATTTACCTTCAAAGGAGCATTCTCAGGATCCTTGAGGTCACCACCCTCGGATTGAGCGATCATCTTAGGAGCGGTCACCCCTTTGACATCGTCATTTTTTGGCTTTTTAGCACTTTGAGTAGAAGGATTTAAATTTTTTCTTTTACTCGCTTTGGAAGAATCCAGAGAATTGCCTAACTGTTGCATAATTTTTTCAGCTTCAGCCTTTTGCTCCCGCAGCCCAGCCAGGATAACCTCTGTGGAAGCGGTCTCATTATGTTGAACGGTGGTCAGACCAAGCGCCTCCACGGTTTTCTGGAAATTAAAAGAAATGGAAAAATCAGGAAGGATCAGTTCAGGCCCTGAAGAACTAGATGATGAAACAGCAGCAACGTGATGTAGTGAAACCTCATTGTCGGAAAGAACAGTGATTTTCTCCGGAGAAGATCGCGCAGTCTCCTTGGACGTACCCGCCTCCGGTGAAGTCTTAGCGACTTTCACAACCTTTTTCGAAGTAGCGGTCTTCCTCTTCTTCTTCTTTTCAGAGGAGTCCTTTCCCGGAGAGTCGAACACAGACAACAATGTTGACATTATCGAGCTCGACTTATCTACTTTTTTAAGACCGCTTGCAAGGTAAGCTCGTTTACTTTTCAGGAAATTATGATTTCACAGACCATCGGAGGGGTATTTATAGCCCGGGGGGCATTGATGGCGATCGCGGTCTCAGCGGCCAAAGCTTACATTTTCGAAGTTCCAGGTGCAACTTAAAAATGTGCGGGGATTATGTTTGTCCGGAAAGCCCGCGACCTCCTCTTGCTGGTCAAATTTTTCGGTCTAAGCGGTCTCAGTTTCGGTGACCGCCCAGATCGCCAGCTGCCTCCTCGACTGGAATTTTCTAAGTGCCGAGCGGTCAGAGCAGTGTGAGACCGCCGGCTTAAGCGGTCTGATCGTTTTTTTTTTGTTTTCTTTGTTATTTGTTTCCCATTTCCCTGCCCTGGCTCTCCTGTATCCCGGGAAGCCCGTAGTTTTCAGTTCTGCCCGTTTGGGCAGCCCCCTCGTCTATAAATAGAGGGGTAGGGGTACCAGAAAAAGGACTTTTGGCTCCGGGGCTCCAGCTTACAACCTGTGTAAGCGGTCTCACTTTTTTGTGATCGCCTTTTTCGTGATCGTTTTCCTTTTGTCTCAGCATCTTCTGTCTCAGTAACCTACACTTCACAGTTTTCTCCCATCCCCCTTTAGTGTGAATTTTGGAGGTACCATTTTTGGCACCAACAACCTGGAAATTTTGTTATATTTAATTACTGAGAAGTCATCATACATCCTTTACAAAGTAGAACCTTGTGATATAGTTTAGAAAATAGATATCTTGAAATATTGATGCTGGAATGGTATAGATATTTGTATATAGATTTGTGATATCTATATGAACATCTGGAAATTTTGTTAGATATAATTACTGAGAAGTCATCACACTCCCTTCTTAAAGTGGAACCTCAGATTATAATTTGAAAAAGAGATATCTTGAAATATTGATGCTAGAATGTTCTAGGAATTTGTATATAGACTTGTGATATCAATATGAACATCTGGAATTTTTCATTGAATTATTTGCATGTGACAAAAGGTACCTCATGTTCAAATCTAGCCTCACCCAGATTTATACGAATTATTTTAATATGCCCAAATATGTTTTTATCATGAGAAAATATAGAAATCTAAAGGTTGTTGTTCCTACAACTTCTGGAACTAGGTCGGGCTCATACTTAGTTAGGAATCATATTTGCAACCTTGTAGGACATGTGGTTTCACTTAAAGGCAAACCGGTCTACGAATAGTAAAAACTGAATTAGGTGATTTAGACCACTCCTGATCATCACACATAGAATTATTAACTCCCTGATTATTGTGTAGGCATAGATTGATTAAATGATTAAATATTAGTGGCATGCACTAGAAGTAAGGTTCGGGGTGCGTTTAGTAAAACTATCCATTCGGGAGAGGGATCTTACAGAACCTCTACCGACATAGCAAGCCAACTCCCTGCCATCGCCTCTCCCCATCGTGGTCAGCGTCAATAAATCATAAATTGATGAGGTCGTGATGTCTGTGTGACAGAGTAGAGACCCTCCACCGACAGAATAAACCTACGCTCTATCATCGCCGGGGCCTGCCCCTCGTAGTCTGTGCCAATAATTTATCAATAGGTAAGGTCACTCTCTTGATTTAACATGGGAGAGACCCTCCACCGACATAGTATGCCTATGCCTTGCTATCTCCCGGGACTACCCCCTCACAATCGGCACCAACACATCGCAGATAGAAAATATCGCATTTTGCATCGACCGATATTCTCACACCTCGTGAATGCATCAAGTTGTACACAAACAATAGAGATCCATCACACAAGCAGTGTAAAGGAACAGAGGGTCTGGAGACAATCTCAATCGGAGAATCTAGCCTCTCCCAATAGAGTGTTCGAATATCCCAAGCGAAGACTCCGACCTCCCCCAACAGAGTGTTTGAATATCCCAAGCGGAGACTCTGGCCTCTCCCAACCAATTGTTTGATATCCCAAGCAAAGACTTCAACCTCTTCTAATATAGTGTTCAAATATCCCAAGTGGAGACTCCAGCCTATTCCAACATAGTGATTGGATATCCCAAGCAAAGACTCCATCCTCTTCCAATAGAGTGTTCGGATATCCCAAGAGAAGACTACAGCCTCTTCCAACAGAGTGTTCATATTGGAACAACCCTATTACTGATTTGGGCTAGGATCACTATGTTTTAACTAAGGATCAAGTTGACCCTATTGTATAGTTTAAGGGTCAAGTTTTTAGGCTGTTAGAGTTGCTAGAACTTAAGGAAAATTTAAGTTCCCAGTGTTCGACAAATGTCGAGTGGCGTTCGACGAATGACTAGCTTCGTTCGACGAATTTGTCTCAGCAGACTGAAGTATTATAGCCAGTTCCAGCGCTCGACATTCTCTGAGCAGCGTTCGACAAATGGCGAGCAGCGTTCGACGAATTCCAGCCAGAGCTCGACAAATTCTATTTTAAGGCTCAGTTCGACAAATTCAAGTCTAGATTATTAATATCAGTTGTTTGTCAATACTCTGAACTCAGATCGACGACTCCAACGGATATATTCAATAAATTTTGACGTATTCGAGGCAGGCAAGTAAGGATATTATATTATTCAAATATATTCCTTATTTCCTTTGTTCCAAGACAAAGATAGTTGTTGACATTTAATGCTAAGGAGTTTTTCACGGCTTAGGAATTAAAGGACCTGACAAAATCGTTTTGTCTTTGTTGTTATTCCAAGAAAGATTTAAAGACAGATTATTCTATTCAAAAGAAAAAATAGAATATATCAAGACAGACATTCTTGTCTTATCTCACTCGATAGAATTCAAACTAGCATTCTTGCAGAATACAGAAAGACAGCAACAAGGATAGAGAAAGAGAAGAAGAACATATTCAGTCTATTACTCTCAGTCTTCTTCTTATTCCTCAAGCAGCACTAAACTTCTTTCTGAGAACATCATCTTCAAGATCCATCTCTCAGATATTCTGCTGCAATTTCAAGTCTTCTACAAGAGCAACAAGGAATCTGAAGAACCTGCTCTTCCATATCTATCTGCTACAGAAGATTTGAGTCTTCAAGAGAAAGCTTCTCCAACATCTGTCAAATACTTCAATCAGACAGGGGGAGCTTTACAACAAAGTCCACTAGAGCCTTCTCTCAGCATCTTGACAGAGAAGAACACTATAACCCTTTTCTCACCTCTCTTGTACAGGGTTAATACTCCCTTCAAAAGTGTAGTTCCTTGGTGGCAAGACGCCTGATCAAAAAATCCTGTTGGTTTTGAGCACCTGATCAAAAGCTCTCTGGTGTGTAGACACCTGATCAAAATCACCTTGGTGTTAGGGCACCTGATCAACCCTCCTAGTGGACTCCTACCAAAAGGTGGTAGAAGAGTGGACTACCCAGATTTATTGGGGAACCACTATAAATTCCTTGTGTCTTCTAGTTGTGTTTATTTCTTTGTGCTGTGCTGTGTGCCCTTTATTTATTCAGTTATTCTGTTTATATATTTCTCACTCTGCTTACACAGATATATATATAACACTATTTTAATTACACTATAAAACTACGGAAAAGTTTTTAATACTCTAACCTCCACTTTCAATTTGTATCAGAGGCAGGTTGATCTTATTTACAGGCTAACACCTGGATCACAAAGATCAATTAGATCTTAAATTAATTTAGAATTTTTACTTTATCTATTTTCTGTTAAAAATTCATGGCACAGAACAAGGAGTACTCAAGCACAAGACCTCCAATGTGCAATCTTAGCAAGTTTGCACTCTGGAAAGCAAGGATTAGGCTTTATATGAACTCTATTGATGAAGAAATTTTCAATGTTATTCTGACAGGGCCTCCAACAACTACAACATCAACCAGCACTGAAGCTGCATGAGACAATCATGATGTCCCACCTCCTAAGTGGACAGAAACTCAAAAGAAGCAAAGAAGTGCAGATGCTAAAGCCATGAACATATTGGCTCAAACTATGTCTGATGACATATTTCAAAAAGTGGTTGAATGTACATCAGCTAGAGAAATTTGGATTTCACTAAATAACATGGTTGCAGGTTCTGCAGATGAAAGAAAAGACAGAAGATCACACTTGATCTCTCTGTATGAAAACTTCAAGAGAGGAGACACAGAGACAGTGGCTGACATGTATAATAGACTCAGTCTCATAATTAATGAGCTGAAATCTCTGGACAAAGTGATATCTATCACTGAAATAAATGATAAGATTCTAATGTGCTTCACCAGCACATGGGATTCTAGAATCTGGCCAATCAAGGAAGCCAGAAGTCTGAATGAGATTACCACTTAAGCTTTGTTGGACAAACTCAAATCTTATGAGCAGCTCATCAAGTCTAGGGAAGCTGAATCATCCACTACATCTCTAGCAACAAAGAAAGAAAAGAGCATAGCCTTCAAAGCAGCTGATGTAGAAGAAGAAAAGACTCCACAAGATGAGGAGTTTATGAGTCTCATAGCCAAGAGATTCTACAAAATGGCTAAGAAGGACTTCAGAAAGAAGGAGTCCAAATCAAGAGAAAAGCAAAGGTATGACAAATCAACTCCTAAAGAACTTATTTGTTATGGTTGCAGGAAACCTGGACACTACCTGACATAATGTCCAGAAGAGAAAAAGAAAGAAAAGAAAAAGGAGAAAGAGGAGAAAAGAAGCTCCAACAAATCTTCCTCACATAAGCACAAAACGAAGGGAAGAGGATTCATTGCTAAATCCTGGAGTGAAACTGAATCTGAATCATCATCCGGCTCATCTGGTGATGATGAAGAAAAATCAAATGAAAGTGACAAATGTCTGATTGCAATATATGACTCAGGCATTGAGTCAGGATATGCTTCCTCATCCAGCTCCAGTGATGATGAAGAAGAAAGAACATTCTGCATGATGGCTATCAATGCCTCAGGACATAATTCTGATAAGGAAAAGTCAGACTCTGAAGCAGAAGATGATGCAGATCAGGTATTATCTCAATTTGATTTTACTTTTGTTGAATTCAAGGTGAATTCAAAGTTCTTTGCTTAGACTTATTAAAATCTGAGAAAGAAATAATCTCATTCAGAAATAAGTTAGCTGACATGAAAATTATAAGTGAAGAGAATATAAAACTTAAAAATGATTTGGCTACCTCCAGGGAACATATTGTTCTCATTGAGAGCAAGTTGTCCGAAGCCAAAAAGTTTGAAGAATCCCTAAATGGGAGAAGTATCAAACTGATGGACATAACAAGCACAGTTAATGCTAGAATTAATAGCAAACTGGGCTTGGGTGCCTCATCAAGTGAGCCATATATAGTTAAGAAGAATATATTATCTACACCCATAAAATTCATATCTGCTAAAAGCAAAGAGGCTTTAGAAGCAAATAAAGTCATTTCAAGCAAATCTGTTAAGAATAAGAGAATTCAGAAGAATTCGTCGAACGAAGCTCGACGAAAAGATTCAAATTTGTCGAACGGAGATCGACGACAACTCAAAATAGATTTTCAGTATAGTTATCATATGAACGACGCTCGACAAAATCATGCACATTCGTCGAACGGCGCTCGACGAATTTACCCAGATTTGTCGAACAGATACTATACACAGAATTTCAGGAATTCTAATTCTCAACACAATAAAAATCCTTTTACTGAATGGATTATACCTCGAAGGAGATATCATCCACAATGCTACAAGGATCAGCCTGAAATGTCCTTTATTTCTGAATATTGTGGACAAACAAATGGACCCAAGGTAGTCTGGGTCAAAAACAACTAGTTTATTTTTCTATCTTTGCAGGTACGCAGCTATCCAAGGATAAAAGAATATTGGTACTTGGAGAGTGGATGCTCAAAACATATGACAGGAAACAAGGACAACCTAAGCAATTATAAGGCAAAGCTTTGACCCAAAATTGTCTTTGGAGACTCCAACTGTGGACAGACAAAAGGGCATGGATAAGTCAAAGTTGGAGCAGTCACATTCAAAAAAGTATCATATGTCAAAGGTCTCAAGCACAACCTCATCAGCATAAGCCAGTTATGTGATGAAGGTTATCAGGTAACCTTTAACCCTTCCCAATATCTTAATACCAATAATAAAAATAAAAATGTATTATCTGGTATTAGACAAGGAAATATTTATCTAGTCAATTTTGACTCTGCCAATACTGACATCTGTCTATTTAATTTAATAAGTAAGACAAATGAACTATGGCATAAAAGGCTAGGACACATTAACCTTAGGACTATCTCTAAGCTTTCTAAGGACAATCTTGTCAGAGGACTGCCTTCTGGTTCATACAAGAAGGAAAGACTTTGCAGAGCCTGTCAGTTAGGTAAGCAAACTAGAAGTAGTTTCAAATCTTTATCCAAGAGTGATTCACCTAGGATTCTGTATCTATTGCATTTAGATCTTTTTGGACCTACTGCTATACAGAGCTTAGGAGGGAAGCATTATTCTCTAGTTATTGTAGATGACTTCTCAAGATTCACTTGGGTGTTCTTTCTTAGGAACAAGTCTGACACTTTCAAAGTTCTAACAGACTTTCTCAGGTCCGTCAAGACTGAGTACTCTACTCTAGTTGCATTGATCAGAAGTGATCATGGTACTGAGTTTGAGTCTCTTCTGATGAGAGAATTCTGTGGAAAAGAAGGGATCAGGCAGTGTTTCTCTGCTCCTAGAAGCCCTCAACAAAATGGGGTAGATGAAAGGAAAAATAGAACATTAATTGAATCAGCAACTACATTGCTTGCTGATGCTCATTTGCCACTCTCCTTTTGGGCAGAGGCAGTGAACACATCAAATTATGTGTTGAATAGAAACCTGATACATAAACTTAAGGGTAAGACTCCCTATGAACTACTCAAGAATAAAAAGCCTAAGGTTAGCTATTTTAAGATTTTTGGTTGTAAATGCTATGTGCATAACAATGATAAGAAATATCTAAGGAAGCTTGAAGCTAAAGCAGCTGAAGGCATATTCCTTGGATACTCTCTATCTAGTAAGGCAATAGAGTCTACAACAAATCTACTCTTAAAATAGAGGAGTCCATGCATATTTCTTTTGATGAAAGTAACCTATTGAATGAGGAGAGGAATACCACCTCTACCATAAATACCTTGCAGGTATCAGATTTATATGGAGAGCTAAGTGAGCTAAATCTAGAGAAAGGAGATTCTTCACTTCCAACAACTCAAACACTTGAAGATAGTGAAGAAGAAGATCATCCAGAAGATCTTGCTGACAAGACAATTCAAGTGACAGCTGATCAAATTCCCCAAGAAGATATCATTGCTGAACCAACTCCAACTGTTGACCACATCACAGTTAGAGATCATCCAATATCACAAGTAATTGGATATATTTCAGCAGGTGTTCAAACAAGGCATCAACTACATCAAAATCAGATGCATACTTGTTTCCTATCACAAGTTGAACCTCAAACCATAACAGATGCAGAACAAGATCCAAATTGGATTCTTGCAATGCAAGAGGATCTCAACCAGTTTGAAAGGAACAAGGTTTGGGATTTGGTTCCAAGACCAAAGGGCCATCCAGTTATTGACACTAAATGGGTCTTCAGGAACAAGCTAGATGAACAAGGCAACATTGTGAGAAATAAAGCAAGACTGGTAGCTCAAGGATATTCACAGGAAGAAGTCATTGATTATGATCAGACCTTTGCTCCTGTTGCAAGACTTGAAGCAATCAGAATCTTTCTTGCATTTGCTGCATATAAAAATTTCAATGTATTTCAAATGGATGTGAAGAGTGCATTCTTAAATGGAGAAATTAAAGAAGAAGTCTATGTGGAACAACCATCAGGTTTCATCTCTCCAACTCAACCCTCTTTTGTATTTAAGCTTAAGAAAGCTCTTTATGGTCTCAAACAAGCTCCTAGAGCATGGTATGAGACTTTAGCTAGTTTTCTTTTGGAAAACAATTTCTGTAGGGGCATAGTAGATAAAACCTTATTTTTCAAGATACATAAAAATCAAACTTTGCTAGTTCAAATATATGTAGATGACATTATTTTTGGCTCTGCTGATTCAAATTTGTGCAAAAGATTTTCTAATCTAATGCAATCAAAATTTGAAATGAGTAGTATGGGTGAGCTATCATACTTTCTTGGTCTTCAAGTGAAGCAAACTCTAAATGGAATCTTCATATCCCAATCTAAGTATGCTAAGGAATTAGTGAAAAGGTTTGGTATGTCTGATTCTTCCACTATGAAAACACCCATGCCCTCAAATGCTGTTGTTGATAATGATGAATCAGGGAAACATGTTGATTCAAAAGTATATAGAGCAATTGTTGGCTCACTACTTTATTTAACAGCTAGTAGGCCTGACATAATGTTTGCTACCTGTATTTGTGCTAGGTTTCAAGTTAACTCCAAAGAATCTCACTTAGTTTTATTAAAAAGAATTTTGAGATAAATAAAGGGTTGGCCTAATCTAGGACTTTGGTATCCAACAGCATCTGAATTTGAATTAACTGGATTCTTAGATTCAGATTATGCTGGATGCAGAGTAGACAGGAAAAGCACATCGGGAACTTGTCAGTTTCTTGGTGATAGGCTTGTGTCTTGGTTTTGTAAAAAGCAGACATCTGTGTCTACATCAATAGCTGAAGCTGAATACATTGCTGCTGGCAGTTGCTGCTCACAGATGTTGTGGATACAAAATCAACTTCTAGACTATGGTGTCAACTTAAATAATTCAACTATATTTTGTGACAATACTAGTGCAATATCTATAACACAAAATCCAGTTCTCCATAGTAGGACTAAACACATAGAAATTAGGCACCACTTCCTTAGGGATAATGTGAATAAAAATAAAATTTGCCTACAATTTATTTCTACTGATTTACAAAGAGCTGACATTTTCACCAAGCCATTGGATGAAAAGAAGCATATCTTCTTTATAAATCAAATAGGAATGATAGATGGAGATTCAATCGGTTAAAAAATTAACATTTCTATTTATCCCCAAAATTCGTCGAACGGAGGACGACGAATTTGTATCATTTGTCGGACGGTGGTCGACGAAACCTTTTATCTTCAGAATCGATAAAGAAAATTTCACCTGTCGAACGGTGGTCGACGGAAAAGATATTTTTGTCGAATGACGTCAGACGGAGACCTAAAGTCTTTTCGACTTCTATTTTTATTAGGTTTTTGCCGAACGCCGCTCCACATATGCGCCCCCTTCTCCGGTCTATATAATCTCTAATTTATTTCTTAATAGATCGCGCCTACAGAAATCATTTCCCTCCAGTTCGCCTCTGCACTTGATCTTTCTCTCTTGCAGGTACAAATGCCAATTTCTCAAGCCGCGCTCTACTCGATGAAGTTCGATGTCGGGTTTGACATCGACATGGAATCTTTTGCTCAATCTGACCAAGTCTTCAAAGATATCCTTCAACTCCTTGAAGAGCAGCAGTTAAAGAAGTTAATGAGCATGAGGATAAAGCTGCACACAGCAGAGATTAAAGAATGGTGTTTTACAGCTAAGCAGGAAGATGAAAGTCTGACAGGAACCATCTCAGGACATCAGGTCTCTCTTACCCCTACCATTTTGACAGAGGTTTTTGGTTTTGTTAATGGTGATGATGAGTTAGAGCTCAACTCTGTTGAAAATGTTGAAGCATTGATTAAGATGGGTTATTCTACTGGAAACCCTAATCACCTGCTTAAGAAAAACTTATCTCTGGAATATAAGTTTCTTTCTGATATTGTTGGCAAAGTGTTGTTAGGAAAAACAACAGGTCATGATTATATCAATAGGCACCAATTTATGTTGATGGTGACCTTAATGGAAAAGAAGAAAGTAAACTGGGGATCCATTCTCTTTGGATTAATTAAGAAAAATATTTCAAAGGAAAATGTTTGTTTTGGAATAATTATTGGATATGTATTGCATGAAAGACACCAAAACCTTCTGATCTCTCCCAAGGTGACCATTAATGCTAGCAAGAAGCTGACCTCAGCTCTCCTTGCTAAATGGGACAGGGTGTTTACCAAGAAGAACACAGGAGCAGCTACACAAAAGAAAACTTCTGAAGGCACAAGGACTGATCCAGTCACTCCCTCAACCCTTCTAGAAGCTCCTTCTCCTCCTCCTCTTGTTTCTCCTCCTCCTCTCCCATCTCCACCTCAGAACATTTCCCCTGCACAATCTCCACCTCCAAATTCTCCCACACTAATTGATGACATTCCATCCTCATCTACCCTTCTAACCCCTCATACTTCTCCACCTCCATCTCCCATGCATGATGACCATCATTCACCCATCCATCACTCTTGCCCTATTCATTCTGACAGCCCTCAACAACATGCCAATGTTGCAAACATTTTTGTCCAACCTCTATTCCTTCCACTTCTCAACCTTCTTCATCTCATCAACCTGAAATGCTATTTCTACATTTCCAAACTGTTGCATATCAAATTCTTGACTACATTGTTCCCAAGATAGATAAAATCCTGGATGCAAAACTTGCTCCAGTCCATAACATTCTTTCTAATCTTGACTCCACATTGGATGCAAAAATTGCTCCAATTCTTCAAGCAATCTCTGAACTTTCTTCTACTATATCTTCAATTCCTTCCTCCTTTTCTGTCCATTCTTCTAGGGGCCTAGATTCAGGTTTCCCTGAAGCTAGGCAGGGCGGATGCCTAATGAAGAAGCTCCAGAAGCTCCTGTTTCAGAGGCTACAGTTGTTTTTGAGGATACAGTTTTTTTTGAAGATACAGATACAGTTGTTATTGAAGAAACTGTTCAAAGTTCTGATTTAGATATGTTTGATTTGGTTGAAATATCTGAAGATCCAGTCATAGAAAAGTTAAATAATATCTATATTCATCCCTCCTTAGATATTATCTCTTTACTGTCTAAGTTCAGTTTTGTTTTCTCTAATCTGCCAAAACATCAAGATCATTCTAGAGCAATTGTTCCTTATACTGCTCCCATTGATAAAGTTTTGCTGAAAAAGATTGATGAGTAATTTATTTACTCATCTTTTAGTTTAGGTTTATTATGTTTTTAATATAAAATTATGTTATTTATAGGAATTTTATCATATAAATCCTTCCATTGTTTATTTCATAAGCTAACTTAAGTTTATTTTGTGTTTTCAGGTTTTCTGGGCTGTTTCGAGCAAAAAGTTAAATTACACGCCCCAGGTCACGGGCGTGACCCATGGGCGTGTAACCTACGAAGTGTTCCAGACCTGTTTCTGCCACTCCGGGGATGTTAGATCACGGGCGTGACCAAGGGCGTGACCCTATGTCACGACCACTACCCGCTGAGAGGAAGCAGAACCGCTGACCGCTGAGATCAAACCTTACACGCCCCAGGTCACGGGCGTGACCAGGGGGCGTGACATCGAAGTCACGGCCACAAGCACCCAGAGCCAGCTGCCACGTCAATTAAAATTACACGCCCCCCGGTCACGGGCGTGACATCAGGTCACGGGCGTGACATTGGAGGTGTGACATCCAGCACACGGGCGTGACTCTTCCCGCGCCAATTTCCCGCCGAAGCTTCCCGCCAGCAGCGAGTTTTAAGGATTACACGCCCTAGGTCACGGGCGTGTCCTAGGGCGTGACACATCTGTAATGCCTGTATTGAAGCCAGACGGCGCCTTCTCCGCCAGCACCGATCACGCCCACTACACGCCCCTTGGTCACGGGCGTGACCAAGGGCGTGTAACATCAAATTTTCAGCTATAAAAGGGCAGCTCCTCCAGATGATCAGTGACCTTATTTTTGGAGTCCAAGTCTCCCTTTTTTCTGCATTATTACTCCTGTTTTGGGTAATCTAGTTTTACTTTTTCTTGCACTTGTAATTTCCCTTTTAATAGTTGTAATTCCTCTTTTGAATTAATAAAAATTATTGGTGTTTTATTCATCCATTTCTCTAAAGTTTGCCCTCCTCTCTTCAATAGTTATAATTTTCAAGTTAAGCTAATTTTCTTGTTGCAACCAAATCAAGTACTTTTTGATAGAACAATAGAGATCTTCTTGAGTAAGAGTAATCAACACGCCCGGATTTTATACGACCTTGGTTTTATAACCTATACTACATTCGATACGGTACACTTGCCGCTATCATTTGCGGATATAGTTTCGCTCATCAAGTTTTTGGCACCGTTGCCGGGGATCTGAGTTGATATTTCGAAAGAGAATATCTATTGGTTTTATTGCTTCCGTTTTTCTCTTATTTTTTTCATCATTCAAGGTGTAACTAAATTCCTAGAAAGGATGTTTTGGGCTTGAATTCCCATCATAGCCTCTAGTACCTTATAAGCCCTTCACCGGGTAGATCTTGGGAAGTCCAGGACTAATTTTAAATCACCAAAAAAAAAAATTTATATATAATAAATATATTTATCTAAATTTTTGCTTTGTTTTTCTCTCTCACCTCTTTCTCTCTTTTCTTTTCTTTTTGGTTTATGACCCGACACAACTCTCCAGCTAATTTTGAATTTGGATTTGATCCGGAAATCGAGCGGACATTGCGGTGGCATCTCCAATTTAGTGATCTGCCTATAATTCGCGAAGAGTCGGTCGGAGAAACTAACGAGGAAATAATGGGTGATCCCATCCATAATGAGGCCCCGCTACGGACCATGTCGTATTATGCGAGACCAAATTGGGAGGGTACACAATCTAGTATTATTCGCCCAGCTGTGGCGAATAATAATTTTGAAATTAAAACGAGCATCATTCAGATGGTACAACAAACTGTCATTTTCGATGGTTTACCAGATGAAGATCCTAATTTACATTTACTTAATTTTTTGGAAATCTGCGATACGTTTAAGATAAATGGTGTCACCGATGATGCCATCCATTTACGCTTATTTCCTTTTTCTTTGCGGACTAAGGCCAAGCAGTGGTTGGGATCTCTTCCTAGAGGTTCTATCACTACATGGGCCGAAATGACGGAGAAATTTTTAACGAAATATTTTCCACCGTCAAAGTCCGCCAAATTACGTACAGACATTCTTTCTTTTACGCAAGTAGACTCGGAGTCTTTCTACGACACATGGGAGCGCTTCAAGGAATTATTGCGGAGATGTCCTCATCATGCCCTTCCTTTGTGGCAACAAATTCAAACTTTCTACAATGGTTTAAATCTCCAAACGAGGCAGCTGATTGATGCGGCCGCAGGGGGAACTCTTAATAATAAAACCCCCGAAGCTGCTCAAGAGCTTTTTGAGGAGATGGCCATAAATGCCTATCAGTGGAATGCGCCATGGTCGCGCCCTAATAAGCCGACTGGACTTTTTGAAGTCGAGGCCACCTCTAACTTAGCGCAACAAGTAGAAATGCTCAAAAAACATTATGTGACGGAGATGACTGCTTTCTCCGCCACAAATTGGGCTAATAATAATAATTTTAATAATTTTAATAATAATTTCATTCCTGAGCAAGTTGATTATATGGGGAACTCTTATCGCCCTCCTTATAACCCGAATAATAATCTTCCGTTTAACAATAGTTTTAATCCGGGTTTAAGGAACCACCCAAATTTTTCATGGAGCAACCCCAATAATGCTCAACGCCCCCCACAAGTGAATCCCCCCGAATTTGCTCCACCACCACCACGCAAGCCCTCTCCGCTTGAAGAGGTCTTCACCAAGTACATTGCCTCCAATAAGTCCAATATCCGGAATCTCACCGGATCGGTCAAAAATTTGGAAAATCAAATTGGACAGCTCGCAAAAAAGTTCTCTGAACGCCAGCAAGGAGCACTTCCGGGCAACACTGAGCCCAATCCACGGGAGAGCGCAAACGCAATCACACTCCGCAATGGAAAGGAGGTAACTTCTTCAAAATTGGTCGAGCCCGAGGTAAATGTTTCATCTTCTCCCCCGCTAGTTATTTCTTCACCTGCTTTACCGTATGCTGCTTTAGCTCCACGCATATTTAAAAATCCTTCTATTCCTTATCCTTCGAAATTAAAAGATGAGCGCAATGAGGAGCAATATAAAAAATTTATTGAAATTTTAAAACAAATCCAAATAAATGTACCATTCTGCGAAGCAATTGCTCAAATGCCAAAGTACGCTAAATTTTTAAAAGAATTACTTTCAAAATAAAAAGAAACTTGAAATTTTTTTGCGTATTTCTTTAAACGCAGAGTGTTCGGGGGCTTTATTAAATAAATTACCACAAAAATTGAACGACCCGGGACGGTTCTCCATCCCGTGTATGTTTGGTAATTTATCAATCAAGCACGCCTTGGCCGATCTAGGGGCTAGTATAAATTTAATGCCTTTTGCGTTATTTCAAAAACTTGGTTTGGGCAACCCAAGCCCAACTAATATAAGCATCCAACTAGCGGATCGGTCAGTTAAATACCCAATAGGGGTCATTGAAGATGTGCTAGTAAAGGTTGACAAGTTTATCTTCCCGGTAGACTTTGTCATCCTCGATATTGAAGAAGACGCCGAAGTACCCCTAATACTTGGCCGACCTTTCCTAGCCACCGCTCGAGCTATAATAGATGTGAGTAACGGAAACATTATCCTACGAGTTGGAGAAGAGGAAGTTATTTTCAATATTAATCAATCAATGAGAAATGCAATTACTAACGATGATTCTTGTTTTATTTTAGAATCAAATTTTGATGAAAACTTATCAACATTTGCAGAATTAAATTCCCCTTTTTATGAAAATCCGGAGTCACAAACTTTATTATGTCTTGAAGAAACAACCCGGCAGGAAGGTTTTGAACAAACAAATTTAAATATTTTTAAAATCAAAACATCTTATGAAGAGCCGTCGAGTCTAGAATTAAAATAACTACCAGATCATCTAAAATATGTATTTTTAGAAGAAAATTCAAAATTACCCGTAATTATTTCTTCTGCGCTTAATGATTCGGAAATTTCCGAATTAATTAAAATTTTAAATAACCACCGTGACGCAATTGCGTGGCAAATTTCTGATATAAAGGGTATAAATTCCTCATTCTGCACGCATAAAATAAATCTTGAAAATAATTCTCGCGGCACTATTCAGCCTCAACGACGCTTAAATCCTAATATGAAGGACGTCGTTAAGGCCGAAATTATAAAGTTATTAGACGCTGGAATTATTTACCCAATTTTTTACAGCAATTGGGTCAGCCCAGTGCAAGTCGTGCCTAAGAAGGGCGGAATCACAGTAATTGAAAACGAAAATAACGAGTTAATCCCAACCCGTACTGTTATGGGTTGGCGGGTATGCATCGATTATAGGAATTTAAATGATGCTACCCGCAAGGATCATTTTCCGTTGCCCTTCATTGACCAAATTTTAGAACGTTTATCCGGTCACTCGCACTATTGTTTTCTTGATGGTCTTTCGGGATATTTCCAAATCCCAATTGCGCCCGAAGACCAAGAGAAAACCGCCTTCACTTGTCCATTCGGCACCTTCGCATATCGAAGAATGTTGTTTGGGCTTTGCAACGCGCCAGCTACATTTCAAAGATGTATGCTGGCAATTTTTAATGAATTAGTTGAGGACGTCATGGAAGTTTTCATGGACGATTTTTCAGTTTATGGCGATTCCTTTAAAAATTGTCTAAAAAATCTTGATCGTGTTCTTCAACGCTGCGAAGACACGAATCTGGCACTCAACTGGGAGAAGTGCCATTTTATGGTCCGTGAGGGATTAGTCCTCGGACATAAGGTTTCTAGTATAGGGATCGAGGTCGATAGGGCCAAGATCGAAGTTATAGAAAAACTCCCTCCGCCTACTAATATTAAATATATTTGGAGTTTTTTAGGACATGCGGGTTTCTATAGACGGTTTATTAAAGATTTTTCAAAAATTACAAAACTGTTAACGCATCTTTTAGAAAAAGAAACTACGTTTATCTTTGATGAAGAATGTTCTAAGGCGTTCATAAAAATTAAAAATGAACTTATCAAATCGCCTATTTTAATTTCACCAGATTGGTCTCTTCCATTCGAAATCATGTGCGATGCATGCGATTTTGTCGTAGGTGCGGTCTTGGGCCAAAGGGTGAATTAATACTTTCACCCAATTTATTACGCAAGCAAAACGCTTACATCCGCCCAAGCTAATTATACTACGACGGAAAAAGAACTTCTAGCGATCATTTTTGCTTTTGATAAATTTCGTTCGTACATAACGCTATCAAAAATTATTGTTTTTACAGATCACTCCGCACTCCGGTACTTGCTAGATAAAGGGGATGCCAAGCCTCGACTATTGAGATGGATCCTACTCTTGCAAGAATTCGATTTGGAGATCCGAGACAAGAAAGGAGCGGAGAATTTGGCGGCCGACCACCTCTCAAGACTGGAGAACCCGGCAGCAGGAGCACTAGTGGAGGCCGAGATAGATGATAAATTCCCTGAAAAGCGCCTCCTCGCCATCGAAAAGGTAACGACTTCTTCCACCCATTGGTACGCAGATTTGGCCAACTATTTAGTGGCCCGGGTCCTACCAAAAGATTTTTCAAGTCAACAAAAGAAGAAATTCTTTTCGGACTTGAAAATTTATTTTTGGGAGGACCCCTTTTTATTTCGTGTCTGCGCGTACCAAGTGGTAAGAAGGTGTATTTCGGGCGAGGAAGGCGTCCAAATATTGCGGCACTGCCACGAAGGACCAGCCGGCGGACACTACCAAGCAAACCGGACCGCAAGAAAAGCGCTAGAGGCGGGCTTCTATTTGCCCACCTTATTCAAAGATGCTCATAATTTTGTGAGTAATTGTGATCGGTGCCAACGGTCAGGTAACATTTCTAACCGAGACGAAATGCCCCAAAATATTTTTATAGAATGCGAGATTTTTGATCTTTGGGGAATAGATTTCGTAGGTCCTTTACCCTCTTCTTTAAATAATAAATATATTCTTGTTGCGGTCGATTACGTGTCAAGGTGGGCAGAAGCACAAGCTTTCCCCACTAACGACGCGAGAGTCGTCGTAAATTTAAAAAAAAATTATTTTCGCGATTTGGCACACCCCGAGCACTAATTAGTGATCGGGGCACACATTTCTGTAACAACCAACTTGCTAAAATTTTAGCAAAGTATGGAGTTACCCACAAGCTATCTACCGCCTACCACCCACAAGCAAATGGCCAAGTGGAGGTGGTGAATCGCGAACTAAAAAGAATTCTAGAAAAAACTGTATCCGTTAATAGGAAGGATTGGTCGCTAAAATTAGGCGACGCAATATGGGCCTATCAGACAGCGTACAAAACCGCCATCGGATGTACACCGTACCGATTAGTCTATGGAAAAGAGTGTCATTTACCGGTAGAATTAGAACATCGCGCATTCTGGGCGCTAAAATTTTTAAACTTAGATTTGAACTTAGCCTCCGATCAACGAAAATTTCAACTTAATGAATTAGACGAATGGCGTGCAAACACCTATGAAAATAATAAATTTTACAAGGAGCGCACTAAGTTTTACCATGACAAAAAAATAAAATTTCCAAAATCTTTTTCACCTGGAGACTTAGTCCTTTTATATAATTCTAGATTAAAACTTTTTCTGGGCAAATTAAAATCCCGATTGTCCGGCCCTTTTGTTGTAAAAGAGGTTTGGCCATATGGGACCGTGCTAATAGAGCACCCGGATCAAGGCCTTTTGAAAGTTAACGGACACCGATTGAAATTATATCATTCCGGCGACCCAGCGCCCGGCAAA
The DNA here is from genome assembly GCA_033032865.1 of Dactylorhiza incarnata. Classification (NCBI taxonomy): domain Eukaryota; kingdom Viridiplantae; phylum Streptophyta; class Magnoliopsida; order Asparagales; family Orchidaceae; genus Dactylorhiza; species Dactylorhiza incarnata. Next base: position 6,326,318 of record JAWHQI010000009.1, on the reverse strand, counting down.
ATTGAAACGCTTAACCTCACAAACTTGTAGAACGCCACTTAGTCAAGCTACGCGACGGTAAACAAAGCGCTTTTGAGAGGCAACCCAATGTTTTCCTTTGTTTGTTTTGTTTAACTTAATTTTGCAGGTTTCATCTTCTGTCCGGCAACCTCGTCTACCGATCAGGGAAGCCCTCTTCACCCTTTAGCCACATATTTATTTTTCTTTCTTTTTGTTGTTTAATTTATTTCATTTTCTAAAAAAAAATGTAATTCCTGATTTTATCTTCTTACTTAATTTTAAACATTGGGGACAATGTTTTATTTTAAGTATGGGGGTGTAGCATAGCTTTCTTTGTAGTTTGACTTGAAAAAACAAAAAAAAATAGGAAATCGAAATTAAAATTTCTTGGAAAGGACGCTTTGGGCTTGAATTCCCATCATAGCCTCTAGTACCTTGCAAACCCTTCACCGGGTAGATCTTGGGAAGTCCAAGAACTAAAAAATCTATTAGGAATAGTTCTTTTTATTCATCAAAACGCCCACTTGCTAAATTGTAAGTTCTATGTAGACTGTTTTTCATATGGACTAAAAATAATTTTGTGCTAGAATAGTTTTTGAAACTTTTGAGTAAAATTGTTGACTCATGTAGTGCTCCTAGTCATATGCTTGTATGTGAGTAGGGTCTGTGTAAAATTAATTTCTTGGCATAAATCTAAAATTATGTTTTATTAAATTGCGTAGTAATAATTTATTTTACTTTTAATTCGAATCTGGTCTTATCCAAAAGTAGTTTAGGTGAGTGTGTAGAAGATTGTTAGAAAGCTATTACTCGAATTGAACAAAAGGGTGTCCTTTCTCGATGTCTAGAACTTGCCCCAAGCTATTTTCGAAACATATGCACTTTAGACAAATTAACTTTACGAAAATGATTTAGGCCTTCCTTTGGATAGTTTGAGCTTTTGCACCCAACCTAGATTTACTACAATTGTTCACACAAATTTGATCCTTACACCTTTATTTGATCCACCCTCATCATTCCGGCACCAAAGCTAAAAAGCCCAAAACCCAAATGAACACTTGAAAATTTGAGCTAAATTTTTGAAAAAAAAAATTTATTTGGGTATGATTGAATGAAAAAAATTATGGGTATCAATTCAAAAGAAATGAAGGTTATATCAAGATGCAATAATCTCATAATGATATGCGGCCTAGGTATGCACATGCATACCTGGAATGATCCCAATTATGAAGATTCGTGATATAAAAAAAAGAGAATGAGAGTGTTTCCCATAGAAAAATATGAGTATGGGGGTAAAGCTTCTTTATTTTGTGGTAGTCATTATTTTAGCTCAAAATTTGTTTTGTTGTTTAACTGGAATGCACCTTCATGTTTATCATTGTTTACCTCACCCTTAAACCCAAGCCTTAAAATATACCCTATTTAAGTCCTAAAGATCCATAGAGTTGATTTAGTATGAAGTGCAGTGGAGAAGGTGCAAACGGGCAAGCATATGGCCGTCGACATTGATGGATTTCTTTGGAGGCCACCCCGAGCGTTCAAGACTAGTAACCTAAATCTCAGCAATCATGCTATTTTCTCCCTTTACCTGACTTTTTGATTGACCGTCGACTCATTTTAAAAGTGATAATAAACAATTATAACGCAGTTTGAATATTTCATAAATTAGTATTTATGCCAACAATGTCTTTTTACTAAAACATTTATGCATGTCAGCATAGAACTTCGCATTTTACTCTCTAGCTTTCATATTTCTTTCTAGCATTAATTCATCCTACCCTTATGAAGACTGGTTTGCTCGGGACGAGCAATGAGCAAGTATGGGGGTGTTTGATGAGTAATTTATTTACTCATCTTTTAGTTTAGGTTTATTATGTTTTTAATATAAAATTATGTTATTTATAGGAATTTTATCATATAAATCCTTCCATTGATTATTTCATAAGCTAACTTAAGTTTATTTTGTGTTTTCAGGTTTTCTGGGCTGTTTCGAGCAAAAAATTAAATTACACGCCCCAGGTCACGGGCGTGACCCATAGGCGTGTAACCTACGAAGTGTTCCAGACCTGTTTCTTCCACTCCGGGGACATTCCGTGAAGAATTCGCCAAGTACACGCCCCATGTCACGGGCGTGACCCTATGTCACGGCCACGACCCGCTGAGACGAAGCAGAACCGCTGACCGCTGAGATCAAACCTTACACGCCCCAGGTACGGGCGTAACCACGGGGCGTGACATCCAAGTCACGGCCACAAGCGTCCAGAGCCAGCTGCCACGTCAATTAAAATTACATGCCCCCCCCCCGGTCACGGGCGTGACATCAGGTCACGGGCGTGACATTGGAGGCGTGACATCCAGCACACGGGCGTGACTCTTCCCGCGCTAATTTCCCACCGAAGCTTCCCGCCAGCAGCGAGTTTTAAAGATTACATGCCCTAGGTCACGGGCGTGTCCTAGGGCGTGACACGTCCGTAACGCCTGTATTGAAGCCAGACGGCGCCTTCTCCTCCAGCACTGATCACGCCCACTACACGCCCCTTGGTCACGGGCGTGACCAAGGGCGTGTAATACCAAATTTTAAGCTATAAAAGGGCAGCTCCTCCAGATGATCAGGGACCTTATTTTTGGAGTCCAAGCCTCAATTTTTCTGCATTATTTCTCCTGTTTTGGGTAATCTAGTTTTACATTTTCTTGCACTTGTAATTTCCCTTTCAATAATTGTAATTCCTCTTTTGAATTAATAAAAATTATTGTTGTTTTATTCATCCATTTCTCTAAAGTTTGCCATCCCTCTCTTCAATAGTTATAATTTTCAAGTTAAGCTAATTTTCTTGTTGCAACCAAATCAAGTACTTTTTGATAGAACAATAGAGATCTTCTTGAGTAAGAGTAATCAACACGCCCGGATTTTTATACGACCTTGGTTTTATAACCTATACTACATTCGATACGGTACACTTGCCACTATCATTTGCAGATATTGTTTCGCTCATCAAAGATTATCAGCAGTTTTTCAGTTCAAAGAGCAGATCCAGTTCATGTTCCAGTTCCAGTTCAAAGTTATGCAAGTGAATCAGTTGAAATTTCAGAGGAAATTAACAACAGTTTTGATGTCCCAACCTTTATCTTTGATGAATCACCTATTCCAGATTTTGATGAAATTTGGAGAGCAGAAGATGAAGCTTTTGAAGCTGAAGAGTAGAAGATCAAAGCTCTTAAATTGGTTAATGATTTATATGATAATCCAATTCCCTCTTCTGATTCTGATGAAGTAGACAATGATAGTGATTCTGATGACACTTTATCAAGGATGAGAAAGAAAAGAAAGGCTAAGTCTTTGGCTGTCCCCAAGCCTCCTAACCCAGATAGTGATATTCCTTACTACATCCTTCATAATATTACTATTGACAAGGATACCCCTCACTGGATGAAGTTCTCCAGAAATGAAACTAAGAGGTGAAAGAAATTCAAGAAAACTGGATATTATTCTGATAAGCCAGTTAAGTTCAATCCCCCTCCACCTCCTCCTCCAGCAGGCTCAGCAGGCTCAGCAGGACCTTCTTCTACTTCTCAAAAGTTCTCTAATCAGCAATCAAGTAAACCAGCTAACACAAGTGGTTATCAGAGTTCCTGGTCCTCAGGATTTTCTTCAACCCCTTCCAAGAATGTTACCACAGTATACAAGCTTACAATATCTGATGGATCATTGCATAGGAAATTAAACATTCCTTTTGAAAAACCTTCATTGCAGGCTATTGATTCTGATGATAGGCCTTTGTCCCCAGTGAATACAGAAATTGATGAAATAGCACAAAAGGCTAGATTCAAAGAGACAATTGCCTCAGCTCAGATTAATAAGGCAAAAGCTGAAGGAAAAGACCATTCTCAGTTCTCAACCATGTCAGAGTACAGAAGAAAAGAGTTTGAAAAGTATAAGTCAAAGAACTTTTTCAATGCTGAAGAATTCCTGATGTAGCACCCCCAAGCAGTTGTTGTTCAAGCTAGAGCTCAGACTATTCTTTGTGCTCAGGATCTCTACATAAGCAAGAAGAAGTCTGAAGATCCAAACAGGATAATCATCTTCAAACCAGCTAAGAAGTGAAAAGGGTTCAGACTTATTTATTCTGTTCTTGTTTTAAACATTTTGACTGTAATGAACTCAGAGCACTATTTTTAATCTATCTGCTGAAATGAATTTTCATTCTGTCAGATATATCTTTTATGCTCTGCTGTTTATCTTTTCTATTGTATTTATTTGATTGATTGTCAAATAGTATCCTAACCCAAATAGGGGGAGATTATTAGAACAACCATATTACTGATTTGGGCTGGGATCACTATGTTTTAACTAAGGATCAAGTAGACCCCATTGTATAGTTTAAGGGTCAAGTTTTTAGGCTGTTAGAGTTGCTAGAACTTAAGGAAAATTTAAGTTCCCAGTGTTCGACAAATGTCGAGTGGAGTTCGACGAATGACTAGCTTCATTCGACGAATTTGTCCTAGCAGACTGAAGTATTATAGCCAGTTCCAGCGCTCGCCATTCTCTGAGTAGCTTTCGACAAATGGCGAGCAGCGTTCGACGAATTCCAGCCAGAGCTCGACAAATTCTATATTAAGGCTCAGTTCGACAAATTCAAGTCCAGATTATTTATATCAGTTGTTTGTCAATACTCTGAACTCAGATCGACGACTCCAACGGATATATTCAATACATTTGGACGTATTCAAGGCAGGCAAGTAAGCATATTATATTATTCAAATATATTCTTTATTTCCTTTGTTCCAAGACAAAGATAGCCGTTGACATTTAATGCTAAGGAGCTTTTCACGGCTAAGGAATTAAAGGACCTGATAAAATCGTTTTTGTCTTTGTTGTTATTCCAAGAAAGATTTAAAGACAGATTATTCTATTCCAAAAAAATAGAATATATCAAGACAGACATTCTTGTCTTATCTCACTCGACAGAATTCAAACTAGCATTCTTGCAGAATACAGAAAGACAACAACAAGGATAGAGAAAGAGAAGAAGAACACATTCAGTCTATTACTCTCAGTCTTCTTCTTCTTCCTCAAGCAACACTAATCTTCTTTCTGAGAACATCATCTTCAAGATCCATCTCTCAGATATTCTGCTGCAATTTCAAGTCTTCTACAAGAGCAACAAGGAATTCGAAGATCCTATTCTTCCAGATCTATCTGCTACAGAAGATTTGAGTCTTCAAGAGAAAGCTTCTCCAACATCTGTCAAATACTTCAATCAGACAGGGGGAGCTTTACAACAAAGTCCACTAGAGTCTTCTCTCAGCATCTTGACAGAGAAGAACACTATAACCCTTTTCTCACCTCTCTTGTACAGGGTTAATACTCCCTTCAAAAGTGTAGTTCCTTGGTGGCAAGACACCTGATCAAAAAATCTTATTAGTTTTGAGCACCTGATCAAAAGCTCTCTGGTGTGTGGACACCTGATCAAAATCACCTTGGTGTTAGGGCACCTGATCAACCCTCCTAGTGGACTCCTACCAAAGGGTGGTAGAAGAGTGGACTACCCAGATTTATTGAGGAACCACTATAAATTCCTTGTGTCTTCTGGTTGTGTTTATTTCTTTGTGCTGTGTTGTGTGCCTTTTATTTATTCAGTTATTCTGTTTATATATTTCTCACTCTATTCACCCCCCCCCCCTCTGGAGTAACTTAAGATCTAACCTCCACTTTCAGTTCGGATATCCCAAGCAGAGAATCTGGCCTCTTCCAACAGAGTGATCAGATATCCCAAGAGAAGATTTTGTCCTCTACCAATAGATTACTCAGATATTCCAAGCGGAGACTCGGACCTCTTCCAATTGAGTGATCGGAACTTCCAAGTGGATACTCTGGCCTCATCCAATAAGGTGTTCAGATAATTCAAGTGGAAACTCCGTTCTTTCTAAAGGACTCTGCGTCCACTGGGAGTCAAGTTCCCTTGTTCCTCATATAAGTGTGACTCCACCGCACAGTTTGTCGGGAACCTCGGCCCAAAAGTTCATTTTTGTGCCGCCCTTCATTAATACCCCATAACCACTTAATCATGATTAACATTAAATATTGTTTGTTATGGATTAATAATCATGTTCAGATGTTGGAATTATAATAGTCGAATTTCAAAAATTTGAGTCCACAGTTAGAATCAGAAAGTCAAAAATCTAGAACTCGACATATTATTTGCTAAAATCTGAGATCATTCAAAAAAGCATAATTTTTGCGCAATCAACATGAAAATCTAGAAACGAAGCCCGCCAATGGACTCGGAACGTTGAAATGCAATAAGAATAGATAGATAATTTGTCAAAATTGGAGTTCGTAAGAAAAAGTGCAATTTTCAGTGCAACTAATGCGAATCTGGGGAAACAAAGTCCGCCAATGGACTCAGAATATTTAAATCGATTATAATCAATATTTTATTTGTCAAAATCAAGACAAATATGGAAAAAGCAAAATTTAGGTAATAACCACTTGAAATTTGACGAAACGGAGGCCAGAATTGACTCCAGAATGTTGAAAAACCTTAGAGTAAGTATTTTCATAAATTTCTGGGACATAAAAGGGACCCAAAAGGACCAAAAACACAAGGTGCATGACCCACGTGGCAACCTTCTGCACCATGTGAAAGCCGCATAAAGGGAGGGCAGGCGGACATGTGGCGCTCACCACATAGGCGGGCCACGCGCGAGCATGCACTAAGCATGTGCGGGCTGCGTGGTAGCCCGCAATTGCACTAAGGCACAGGATGGGCACACGCCAGGCCCGAATGGGCGCCCCGTGGCGCCCATATGGGTCACGTGTCGCCCATTCGAGGGGCTGAAAGAGACCTCGTTGGCTTATTCGGTTTTTCACTTTTCTGCGAGCTCCTGAATTCGGATTGAGGTGATTTTGGTGGCATTGAGAATCTCTTATAAATACCCATGAACTGGGATAGTTTTTTCATTCAAAATCCTTTCCATTCGCTGTGAAATTAAGAGAGAAAGTGTTAGGGAGGAGAGAGATAGTTTAGGATCGCTGCTGAACTTTTTGAAAAACTATAGTAGGAGCTCGAGAGCTAGTTGTTAGCCTTGTCTTATGATGAAGCCGTCCTAGGTGTTGCGAAAGCAGCACCAAAATAAAAAAATTTCGCTGACATGCAATTAATTGCCATCAAACACTCGGAGTGTTAAAATTTTGATTTGAATCCTTTAGGAGTAAGTAGGAGTTGCATCAACTGAGTTATAGCCAAACAACCACAATACCACACAACAACACAATAGACTTTATTGAATCACAAAAATTCATTTACATTGCGAGACATACATGACGAGACATGATTCATAAGAATCACGAAGGAGAGAAATAAAACACACCAAAAAACAAATCTGGCGTCTTCACAATGTAACATCCCCCAAATAGCTAGACCCCAAAGTTTGTTTTGTCATGACTAGGTCATGACAAAACCATAGGAAGAGCTCAAGACCTTGTGAACATAGGTGAGAAGGAGAAAACCCAAGTGGTCTGCAAATAACAATTTTTAGATACCAAGCCTAGGGTTGGACTTTAGGACCCCACCTTGAACCTTGACCCCACAATATCATCCCTAACCCATTAGAGGTCTCCTTGAAGCACTAGTGACCCATTGGGGTCAACCTAAGAGGCCAATTAGACCAAAGTCAACCTTAACCTTGAATTGGTCAAACTAACTCAATTAGGGTCAATTGGCCTCCACCATGCCAAATTGACCTTACCCCTACCCTAATAGGGCTACTAGGAACCTAATGGACGAAAAAGCCCCATCTTGAGACTTGCAATTTGACCAATTTACCCTTAAGCCTAATTTAGGTAAAATTACCCCAATATAACCTAATCTAGCCCAATCCATTTGGGCTAGGCCCAATTAAAAGATCCATCATCTAGTGGGCCTGCTGTTTTCTGAATTTTACCTCTTAAAAATCTGTAATTGGTGAGTAGGAGAGAAAAAAGGGAAGTTTCCCCCAAATCGGAGAGAGAGAAAGAGAGCATTCATGGGATTAAATGCAATTGATCCTTCAAATCCCTCCCCAATTGATCGGATTCACTCCCTCTATCAGTTATAAGAAGTGTAGGAGGTTTTCTAGCCCACATGGGGGCTGATTTTGGCGGTTTTAACCATGGCCGAAATTCTCCTTTGATGACCATTAATGGCATTCAAGGTATAACCACCCCTCTCCCTCGATTAAGATCTCTATCATCTTCAAAAGACTGAGAGGAGTGAAACCCCCAACCTTCCAGAGGAAATCGTACAGTGGAGGCTCAGATCGGCAAGGAGCACAACTTGAAGGGGGCGGCCATGGCAAATCCGAGAAGCAACCACCATCAAGCCCGATTGAAGGTCTGGTTCTTCTCCTCTCTCTCAGTGGATAGATCTTATCAAGTTGGCCGCAAGGATTGGGGCCAATTGGCCCCCAATCTGGTAGGCCGAGAGCTCCGTTTTTGGAGCTTAAATCCCGACCTAAAATCCCTGTTCTGGCCACCTCCGGCCGGCCAACCACCATTAATCTCCGGCCACCACCTCGACGAAGGTGGTGGCGGCATTGGCCGGCCGGGGCGGCCCTTAGGTGGCCGGGAAAACAAGGAGGAAGGCAGCCCAGGCGCGGTTGATCCCAGCTGTTGACTCGGGGAAGAAGACGGCCTGATACCATCCAAAGGTGCTTCAAGATCTGTGCAAGATCTTATATTAAATGTTATACTGTTTACGTTATTTCATTTAATTAGTCGAACGAAATATTTCATCGAACGAAAATTTGCTCTGCTTTCGTCGAGCACTGATATCTGTTAGATTAGCCGAGCGCTGTTATAATAGAATTTAGTCGAGCGATGTTTAACTCTGTATTAGTCGAGCGTTGTTATGCTCTGATTTAGTCGAGTGAATATTTCATCGAACGCTGATGTGTTTAGCGTTCGTCGAGTGCTGTTATTCGTTAACTTAGTTATACTGTTTACGTTATTTCATTTAATTTGTCGAACGAATAATTCGTCGAATGGGAGGTGTTCAGTCTTCGCCAAGCGCTGTATATCTTTCGTCGAACGCAGTTTGCTCTGCTTTCGTCGAGCGCAGATAAAATTTCGTCGAACGCAGAAACAGTTATATAAATAAATGTTTATGCAATTTCTGTCACTTATTTTGCTGTACATAGATCTAATTATTAAAAATACTCAGGCCCCTCTACAGAAAATGTGGTCAACACCAAAGTTGTAGCCCTTGGAGTCTACTTTATTTTAAAATTTGTTTCAGCCCAAAAGGAGTTCTGTAGCTCCCTGTAGGTCCATTTTGGTGGTACTGGTCCCTAGTGTAGGACAGCCACCATTTCTTGAATAACTTTTGATTGGGAAATGATATGGACTTGAGATTTGAAACATAGTCTACTTATACCTACACACACATCATATCCAAAGATGGGATTTTTAGGAGAACCTTTTTCTAAGGTTTTTGAAATAACTTCATAAATCATCTAATAATTAATTAGTGGGTTAGATGACCTCCAATGCCCTCCAAATTTTGGTGCTTTTTAGGGTTAAGTTATGTCCTAGGTAAAAATATCAGCACAGTTGGGACTGTTTTGGTTGGGTAATTGTAAACCCAAGTTAGGTCAAGTTGGGACAAAGTTAGGGCATGATGTTTATCTTGGAATTTTGTGGTCAAATCTCCTCACCAAGAGATGGAACCTTGTCCACTAGTTTAGGATCACCTAAAGTATCCCCATGAGTGGTTTGGGGTAGTGTAGAGGTGATTAAGCCCTAGAACACTAGTTTTATTCCTAGGTGTGCATTTAGAACCTTGTGAAGGCCATGTGGTCAAAAGTCCCTGGATGGTTATGAAACTTGGTGGATAAGTTCATAGGATATAAATAGGCCCTAGGTAATTTTATAAGAATTTTGGGAGCAATTATCCCCTTTGAATTAGGTCATAATCCCTTTAGAGAAATTTCTTATAAGAGATGATTACAGGATCAAAATGCCTTGGATGATGATGAAACTTGGGTAGTGTCTATGCTATCATTATATACACCTTTGGTAATTTTTGTGCATTTAATTGAATGATTTAACCTGTACTTCATTCACAAGGTACCTATTTTGATTTAGACTTAAGAAAAATAATTGAGGGTTCAATACTCATTGTTAAATTGTGCAAATTGGTGATAGGACATTTCAGAGCATTAGGAAGCTCTGTGAATTTTTATAAAATTTTTGAAGACTTAAATCAGTGGGCTACTTCACAATTCATTTAATTTGAGGTTTTCTTTAAGTATTTATTTTAGTGAGAAAGTGATTTCCTTAAATCCTGAAACTTAGTCAGTAGCCTTTTCTGATGAATACAAGAGTTTGATATTTTTCCCATAATTTTAGTGTTGATCTTTTTGGTGGTTCCTTCATAAAATTACAATTTTGGATGGATGATAAATAATTAAATTAGAGGACAATCCTTACTGTAAAAATATGATATGCTGTATTTGCTATTATTTTGTCATCCTAGAATTATCTTGATTTTTAAAGAGCCATATCATGAGAATTTATTATACTTCATGTTCAATTTCATACTTGGCAAATGTTTGGATAAATTAAAATAAATGCTAAATAAATTAGGAAAAATATGATTCTCTGGATTTAGTCTTATAACATCATGATAGATCTCCAGTAAATATCTTGAGTCAGTTGGATGAATATTTGGAGTACATCTAGTTATAAGTTTCATATAGTTAGTTTGGTCTGCGTTTAGTAAAACTGTGGAACTTGGGTAACTAGTGGCCTACTAAGTGGGAATGGCATGTAGTTGGTGTACATGGTCAGGATAAAGAGATTTAGGTCACCAGAAAGGGGTTTAGGTGATGAGAGTGTGCTTGGTGAGTTAAGGGTAAAATGGTGCTCGGGATTAACGAAAGATCGTCTTTCCCTTAGCCTATCATAAAATGCTTAGGGGTAATTCAAGTGTAATAACAAGGAGGGTGTTCTTATGGGTAGATACCAACAACACTAAGTGTTTTGAGAAAGGGAATTTTGGGGTGTCATCCCATTACAGTTCCTAGTACTGTAGCGAGCCCCTTACAGGGTAATCCTCAGGAAGTCCAAGATTAACCAAAAGTCGTAGGAGTAAGAAGTTGTTATACAAGATTAACTCGATAACACACACACGCACACCCCGTAGTTACGGGAGGTTAGTTGGTTTGGTTGTACGAGCGATAGGCTCGGTGGTTGTAGCAGCAGACTAGTTAGTCTAGTGAGCTTGTGACTCAGTAATGTCGTTGATGCGGACGGGTTGGTCCAGCGAGCCGGTGGCTCGGAAGGTTATGGTAACGGGCGGGTTAGTCCAAGGAGCCTATGTCTCGGAGATCGGTAGTAGAACATGTTGCATGTGCATGAAGGTGGTGGGTCTCCGGTATTGGACGGTCGTTCACACTGACGTTAATACTTTGACTCGGCAAGTGTAGAATTTGCACTTAGCCTTGAAAGTCTGGTGGTCCAGCCAGTAAGAGTACGTAGATGCTCCGCGGTTTTGCATTGAGGCGTACGATAGGTCTAGGTAGGGTAGTGTGAATACCAACCTAGAGGTGGGTGAGGCCCAACCCACCACTTCCGTTTGCCACTACGGGAGTATCTTGGGAGTCTTGCTAGCTCCAAAAAGGGGGAACTAAAGGTCTATGCGCATAGAGTCGAAGTGGGTGAGTTGCACTTGTATGAACATAGCATAACTGCATACCTTGCCTGTCATAGCATAAACATTGCATTTCAACCCCTACCCCTATCGTATAAGTCGGTTATGGGACTTCTTATACGATAGGCCTTGCTAAACGACCCCTTAGTCTATAGGTTTGTATGGGCATTCCTATAAATCAATGGTTACTTTTCTATTACTATTGTCTTTACTTACTGCACTTTACTTATTCTTTACCTGCTCTTACTATGCCCCTAAACTGCTTCAGTTATATATATATATATATACACATGTGTGTGTAGAAACATTTCCTGTACCACTGTCACCTGCTCTTTGTTATACCCCTTGCTGTCCTCCGCTTCATCCTCCCGCACGGTGCCTAGGAGACATTGGGGGTGGGGTGGGGAACATAAGGCTTAGTCTTTTTGACTAACGGTCGGTGGACCATATCATTTTAGGAGATCGAGGAGACGCAGCAGCACCAGAGGCCGGTGCAAACGGAGGTGGGCCAACCTATTACAGGAGCACCAGATTCAGGATCAGTGAGTGACTAGTAGTTAGCTTTTGTGAGTGATCTTGTAGTGAGGACATGATGTACAGGGCATGTGCCCTTTATTATTATATCAATCTTTTATTCAGGTATTATCTGTGGACATTTACCTTTATGGTTTTATATTTCATGTTGATTATGTGGACTTGTCTTCTTTAATGCACATTTCCTTGTGATCGATTTGGCCGGCAGGATCGGTGTTTTGTAGTGGTGACCTTCCCGAGTGAAGGTGTCACTGCAAAGCGGCAGTTCTGGGCCTAAGACCCGGTGTTTGAAAAGAAAAGTAATGGGGTCTTACAGACAAGCAGAGACCGCACAGATCGCTGAACTCCAGAAACCGCCCGACTTGACCTGAGACTGCACGAACACAAAATAGGCAAGACCGCAACTCAGATTACCCGGCTTGACCTGTACTGCCAGACCGCCACCTCAGACCGCACGAACTGGAGCTAATTGAACTGAACAAAGAACTGAAGCTGTCGCCAGACCGCAACTCAGATCGCCTAACCACTGAAGGTCGCCTGATCACCGAGCTCGCTGCGAACATCACAAGAACAACATAAACTAGTTCGTAGACAAGCCGCTGCCGAACTGTTTATTCAAGCCGCTGGGAATCACCAAGGAAGGAGACCGCAACCTGCTGACTGCAAACCTGCGAACACAACAAACAGTCAACTCGCTTCCGAGACCGTCCGACCTCAAAGTGAGACCGCGCAAAACAAGCCAGGCTCTAGTTCTTACAGTTCTCGTTATGAATGACGGGTCATGCACCCCTATTTATTGGCGGGTAGACGGATGTCATCACCGCACAGGAGAGATACAATCACCACCCGTCAGATCGCGAGCGGTCTCACAAAGCAGACCGCGCGATCAGACCACTTGGACAACAGCCTGTCCAAGACCGCAAGTCAGCAGCAGACCTTGCACAAGCCGCGAGAACACAAGACCGCACACAAGCCGCGCGGTCACAAGACCACTCCTTCCTTAGATCGCCAAGTGCAAACCAAGAACATCTGGCTGACTTCAGACAAGTCGCCAGATCGCCCAGCATAAGTCGCCCAGTCACAGCGGTTACACAGAACAGACCGCCCGGTCTTCCAACAAAGAGGACAGGCCAACCAAGCATAGCAAACTGGAGAGAGACCGCAACCAGCTAGAACAAACCGGCCGATCACACAAGACCTCCAGGGACAGACCGGCAGAGAACCAACATAGAGACCGCGCAGTCTCTGCGGTCACCAAATTTCAGACCGCCGGCCACCTTCCACTCCACTTCAATAATTTCAACACTCCCCCTTGAAGTGGGAATTGGAAACTAGCCCGAGTAAACTCCGCAACCGAGTAAACGGTCCCTTTGACAGCGGCTTTGTGAAGATGTCTGCAACATTGTCCGCACTTCAAATATGCTCGACCATAAGAGATCCTCCCAACACCTTCTCACGAATGAAATGGTGCTCAATCTCAATATGCTTGGTCCTCGCGTGACAAACTGGATTATTAACCAGCTTAAGAGCACTCTCATTGTCCCCGCATAGCATAGTGGGACCTCAAACCTCCTTATGAACGTCCTCCACCAACCTCCTGAGCCAAACGGCTTCCTGAGCTGCCAAGGACGAAGCTTTGTATTCCGCTTCTGTGGTAGATACAAACATCGAGTCCCGCTTTTTACTGCACCAAGAAATAGCTGTGGGGCCTGTCATAAAGACAAAACCAGACGTTGATCTCTGATCATCCACGTCTCCCCCGTAATAAGCATCCATGTATCCAAGCAACTCCAAGCTAGACCCTCTCCTATATAGGAGACCCAAATCAGAGGTCGACTTCACATATTTCAAAATTCCTTTTGCCGCCAGAAGATGAGGCTTTCGTGGCTCCGCCATGTACCGACTCACTTTGCCAACTGCATAAGCAATATCTGGCCTCATGATGGTCAAGTAGATCAAGCTCCCAACCAGAGCTTGGAAAACCAACGGAACAGATAGAACTCTCCCCTCATCCTTTTGAAGTTTATGATGTTGTTCTAGAGGTATAGAGATGCTCTTCCCTTCCTCCATTGCCGATTCGTTGAACGATCCGCTCCGCATATCCAGCCTGAGAAATGAGCACTCCGCTCTCCTGCCTCTGAACCTCGAGTCCAAGGAAATGGTGAACCTCACCCAGATCCTTCATCTCAAACCTGATAGCAAGCTCGGCTCTCAGCCTTGCTACTGCCTCCTTCGAGTTCCCGGTGACAATCATGTCATCCACATATAGCAGAAAAATAACCCGAAGCGCCCCCTCCTTCTTGACGAACAAGCTAGAATCAGATCTGAAGTAAAGAACCCGCAGAATAGAAGATACTCCGCGATCTTTCCATACCATGATCGAGGCGCTTGCTTCAACCCATACAGAGCCTTCTTCAGTTTGCAGACGTAGTCTGGACAATCCTCCGAGATGAAGCCCGACAGTTGGATCATGAAGATATCCTTGTCAATCTCTCCGTATAGAAAATCATTCTTCATGTCGAGCTACCTAATCTCCCATCCCCTGGATGCCACCAAAGCAATAACAAATCGAACCGAAGTCATCTTTGCCACTGGACTGAACGTCTCATCATAATCTTCTCCGTACTGCTGTGAGAACCCGTGAGCCACAAGGCGAGCCTTGTATCGCTCGATCGTGCCGTCAGCTTTCTTCTTGAGCTTATAAACCCATTTGCATGTCACAGGGGTAATGCCCTTGGGCCTGGGCACTAGAGACCAAGTCTCATTCTTCTTGAGAGCATCCATCTCTTCCTGCATAGAAATGTCCCACTGCTTCACGCCTTTGTCCATCTCAAAGCTCAACAGCTCCCTCTCATCCAAGGGACCAGCAAAGAAACATGAGACAAAGCTCACCATGTTTCCTCATGTATATCGATCAGGTGGCTTGATAGTCCTCTTTGACCTCCTAAGAGGTTGCTCCTGACTAACCACCTCCTCAGCTGCTTCTTCTGTGCTAGCTCCTCTTCCAGACGAACTTGGAGCATCGCTCCCCCTGCTTCTAGAACCTGAAGCCTCCATCTCAGAGCTTGACACAGCTGGAGCTCCTGGTGAAACAGACAACTCCACTTGAAGATTTCCCGCAACCTTTCCTTCTTCATCAACCCTGCTCTCTGGTAGTTCAACTCCTGAACTCCCCTTGTAGGAAGTCACCTCATCGAACACCACATCCCGAGATACAATTGATCTCCATGTCTCAGGATCCATGCATTTCCATCCCTTCTTCCGCTCATCATATCCAACAAAGACTAGCTTCCTTACTTTCGCATCTAGCTTTGTCCGAAGAGCATCAGGAATATGCACATAACAGGTTGACCCGAACACCCAAAGGTGTGCAACACTTGGCTTCTCCTTGAACATCAGTTCGTGAGGGGTCTTCATGTTGATAAGACTTAGAGGCATCTTGTTGAGGATGTATGCCGCACAAGACATTCTCTCCTCCCAAAAGGACTTTGATATACTCTTGGCATGAAGCCAGTATTTGCAGGTTTCCGTCAGATGACGAATCTTCCTTTCCGCAATGTCGTTTTGCTGTGGAGTATGGACACAAGTGAGCTCTCTCCTGACGCCACGCTTCCTGCAAAAACTTGAGAACTCACCAGAGGTGAACTCCCCACCATTGTCAGTTCTCAATTTTTTCAACCGCAGGCCTAACCGACCTTCCACCAGCTCCTTGAACTCCACAAACTTTGCAAAAGCTTCCAACTTCTTTTTCAGAAAATACACCCAGACATATCTGGTGTAATCGTCAATCAACACCAACATATATCTGTTGCCTCCAAGGCTTGGGGTGGCAGTCAGTCCCATCAAATCACCGTGAATGCACTCCAACGACGCTTTGCATCTTGTTTGCGATTTATCAAATGGAAGTCGATGAGACTTACCAAACTGACATTCCACACAAACATGACCATCTCCATTGGAGGACAATCTAGGCAAGCCCTTGACAAGGCCACTTACTGCCATAGCCTTCAATTTGTCCTTGCCTACATGCCCCAACCTTTCATGCCAGATAGGCGCGCTATCATTGGTCTTCATCTTATCAACATAGGTACTTGTCGATAAAACGAACAAGTCCTTTACCCACTTTCCAACATGCATAACATCTCCCTTTATCTCCGGTTGAGTTTTAAGAAACTTCACTTCTGTTGGGCCAAACAGAACGTGATAACCGACATCGACCGCATTGGTCACAGAGAAGAGATTCTTCTTCATACCAGGCACGTGATAAACACTCCTCAATGTGAGTGGACCCTTATCACTGCTCAGAGAGACAACACTTTCTTGTTCTACTACATGAACCGAATTATCAGCCGTAATGATAGCATTGTTACCTGAGTAAGGTGCCAAAGAAGAGAACTTTAATTCATCACCGGTGAGGTGATGCACACACCCTGAATCCACGATCCAATCCTCTTCGAAGTTGATGGCAGCCAAGGCCTTAACGAGCATTGACGTCATATTAGTCGCAAAGGCTCCTCCCCATCCAGCTTCATCAGATTTTGGCTTCTCCTTCTCCAGTGCATGTCCCAGCTGAAGATTAACCCAACAATCCTTCTTGAAGTGGCTGGTCTTATTGCACCTGAAGCACCTTGGTCCCTCTCCCTTCTTCTTCCCATCAGACTTAGAAGTATAACCCCTATCCTGCTGACCTGAAGTAGAGGGTCCATCATGACCTGGCTTCTTCTTCTCCCACTTCTTCTTCTTCTTCCCAGAGAACAACACATCATTATCTCCCCCAGAGATAGAAGTCCCCGCCATCTGTCTTGCCAAGCTTTCCTGCGAAGCAAGTAAGTTTTCCAGCTCCAACAGAGATGGTTGATTTGCCCAACCCTAAACTAAAGTCACAAAGGCAAGATACTCCTTCCGCAACCCACGGATGATATGCCTCTTCAGTTTTGCCTCCGAGATGGGCTCATCAGGGTCCAATGCAGAAATCTCTGCTGTGAGGTTCTTCATCTTGAGAAAGAAGGTAGAGATAGAAAGATCACCTTGAGAGGCCTTCGCCAACACATTTTCAAGAAACTGTAGCGGAGCTACATTCTTCTTATTTAACAGCCCGTCCAAAGACGTCCAAATCTCAGCAGCAGATTTACATCCAATGATGTGATCGAATAGCTCTGGTGAGATAGCCCTCTTGAGTGTGAACTCTTCCTTTGCATTAGTCCTCCTCCAAAGTCTCACCTCTGCCATATTATCTCCTGCTAGAAACACTTCTTGTGTGCCTTCTCCTCCAACTATTTCCCATAGATCCTCGCCAAGTAAGTAACTCTCCATACACGACCTCCCCTTCTTGTAGTTAGTCGATGTGAGGAGTTCAATACCAAGCCCTCTTGTGTATCCAACTTCCATGTCAAACTATGTGGTCTCTTCTTCACAAAGACGATGGCAACTTAAGTTGATCACTACTTATCCACTCCAACAACCTCGCTCTGATACCATGTTAAAATTTTGATTTGAATCATTTAGGAGTAAGAAGGATTTGCATCAACTGAGTTATAGCCAAACAACCAAATACCACACAGCAACACAATAGACTTTATTGAATCACAAAAATTCATTTACATTGCGAGACATACATGGCGAGACATGATTCATAAGAATCATGAAGGAGAGAAACAAAACACACCAAAAAACAAATCTGGCGGCTTGACAAGCAGAGACCGCACAGACCGCTGAACTCCAGAAACTGCCCGGCTTGACCTGAGACAGCATGAATAGAAAACAAGCAAGACCGCAACTCAGATTAACCGGCTTGACCTGTACTGCCAGACCTCCACCTCAGACCGCACGAACTGGAGCTTATTGAACTGAACAAAGAACTGAAGCTGTCGCTAGACCACAACTCAGATTTCCTAACCGCTGAAGGTCGCCTGATCACCAAGCTCGCTGCGAACAGCACAAGAACAACATAAACCAGTTCGCAGACAAGCCGCTGGGAACTGTTTATTCAAGCCGCTGGGAAATCACCAAGGAAGGAGACTGCAACCTGCTGATCACAAACCTGCGAACACAACAAACAGTCAACTCGCTTCCGAGACCGCCCAACCTCAAAGTGAGACCGCACAAAACAACCCAGGCTCTAGTTCTTACAGTTCTCGTTATGAATGATGGGCCATGCACCCCTATTTATAGGCGGGTAGACGGATGTCATCACAGCACAGGAGATATACAATCACCACCTGTCAGATCGCGAGCGGTCTCACAAAGCAGACCGCGCGATCAGACCACTTGGACAACAGCCTGTCCAAGACCGCAAGTCAGCAGCAGACCGCGCACAAGCCGCGCGGACACAAGACCACTCCTTCCTTAGATCGCCAAGAGCAAACCAAGAACATCTGGTCGACTTCAGACAAGTCGCCAGATCGCCCAGCATAAGCCGCCCGGTCACAGCGGTTATATAGAACAGACCGCCCGCTCTTCCAACAAAGAGGACAGGCCAACCAAGCATAGCAAACCGGAGAGAGACCGCAACCAGCTAGAACAAATCGGTCGATCACACAAGACCTCCAGGGACAGACCGGCAGAGCCAGACATGCAAAGAACCAACACAGAGACCGCGCAGTCTCTGCGGTCACCAAATTTCAGACCGCCGGCCACCTTCCACTCCACTTCAATAATTTCAACACAGAGTACTATCGGAGTGTGCCAGATTTCTTCTGAGGTGCCGACTTTTGTAAGAGGAGGTTCAGAGCTCAGATTTGGGAGCATGCAAATTGAGGTAGTTGGAAAATATTGCAGTATTTATGTCTCGCTAGTTATTATTTTTCATAGCTTTCGCGGGTAATATTTATACCTAAATTCTACCAAAATAATTATGCTAACTAGATAGGTATAACGAGGGGTCGAATCACTTGTATTCAAGTAATAATGAGTCCCCGAGTTGTAGATTGCATGCATATTGATAATGTGAAAAATGCTTTGCTAATTATTGTGCAAAAATATAATAATTGGTGATTTATTTACGCATGTGGAATTATCATAATGTCGAACTAATATTATTTCTGTCAAGTGGGGTCTTTTATGACCAGACTGATCTTGGGCAGGTGCGACCAATATTGATAATTTAAGATGTATCGATGCACAATATTATGAAAATGATTATAATATTAATGAAAATAGTTATGCGCGTGGAATTATTTGTACAACCCATATTCGTCGAGGCGAGCCCTGACCAAGTGGTGAGTCTATGTATCTTTGAATAATGGTCGTTGGCTAAAAGAGACAAGGATACAGGGCCAAAGCAAGGAGAATTGAGAACTCTCCTATTCAATGGCGAGCTCCCAAAATGTTAGAGCTCGTACCCACAGTAAACGAGCTCTCCGCGCATGAGCTTACCTCATTACGAGTTCTTCTCTCAACTGACTGTGGCTCGCAGACGAGCTCTATACGAGCCAGGCCACCGAGCTTGAGATTACCTCATCGGCTTGATCTTTTCTCATTCTGCTCAAGCTCACTAACAAGATCTCGTGAGTATGACGCTATCATCAGCCAACTCTCTGAATGCCCAGTACCTTAGGAGATGGTGTCTACTCGCAGTTCACCCCATGGATTGCCTATTAATAGGACCCCCAAGGCATATTTTGAGACATATTGTGCCCCCAAGGTTCCCAAAAAACCTTTTTGTGCCTCGTCTGTGCCGAGCTTAGCTCTGATTTTGGAGGGAAAGTTCACATATACTTCCAGGAACGTGGCAGGAACGTGGCAAGAACTCCTTGTTGCTGCTGCTGCTGCTCGCGAGCTATTATTTATAGGAAATCCAAAATACTCTAACCCCTCTCATCTCTCCCTTGTCTAAGCTCGCCCATCCTAAATGCTAGGCAAGTAGCCTTTGGTCCCTCTCAGTCTGAACCTCTTATGAACCAGGATTTCCTGGTTCCAACATTATGGTGCGGTGAGCATGGACCATGATCAAAGGAAGAACCCCTAGTGGAAAGTTCAATGTCAAGCGAAGCCGTGAGGGAGAGGTAGATCGGTAGAACGCGAGCCTCAAGCGAGTTCATCACCAAAGCCGACCTTATAGAATTCAGGGAGGGAATGTTGGAGTCCTTACGAAATCTTCTGGCACCAGCTACTGAGCTCGCATATATTGGATCTGTAGGCGCCCTTAGAGGGGTGAGGGGGTGAATAAGGGAACTTTTGAGCTTAACTGAAATTATAGTTATGAGATAAATATATTTTATGAAAATATTCAGTCAAAACAATGATGTATGCTTTTATGAAACTGTGTTAACAAGTCAATACTAGAGAAAAAGGTAATATTATTACTTTAAATATGATTACAAAACTTAATCCCAATGACGCTTGGAATTGAGGAAAATGAAAAAACCTTTTTGGTTTTCTACACGGACCCTTCTCCCAAGGACCGATTGGCTCTAACCTATCTGTCCCAGATGAGGCCTTGAGTCGCTCCTAGATCTAACCCTAGACCTAGTTTTTGGATCTTACGGCGCCCTTAGAGGGGGGGGGGGGGGGGGGGTGAATAAGGGTTTTATGGAATTTAAATCTTAATTAAAAATATTAGAGTTTGCAACTCAAGTTTCAGAATATTTTATAAGAAAATATATTTAAATATTCCAGATAAGATTATATTGAAGATTCCTTTTTTAAATAATTGAAACACACTTTTTGTTTACTGTTGCTAACGCCTGGCGTTAAGTCTTAACGCTGGGCGTTAGCTCTCTAGAGAATATTCTTCAGAACTAAAAGATTGCCACAGTGATTTTACTTATGAAATCTTAAATGAAATACAATTCCAGAACATCAGAGATAATGAAAACTATTATTGTATTTCAAAGATAATTATACAAATGTTAAATTTAATACTTTGATGGAAATAGAAATTAAAACATTCTCAAAGAGGAAATAAAATCAATTGAATAGAACATTAAGAGACATGATTTTATTTCATAATAAATTGAATACACAAATGTTTAATTTCTATAACGCTAGAAATCAAGGCGACAATATGTAAAAACTCTTTTTTTGTTGTTTCACCGGTCCTTCTCCCAAGGACCGGTTGGCTATAGCCTATCTATCCCCAGATAAGGCCTCTAGCCACCCCCTAGATCTACCCTTGACCTAGTCGCCATGCACAAGGCGGCGAATTACCCCCTAAGCCTCACAAGGACCTAGTCACCAAAACAAGGCGAATTTACCCACGGAATCCTTCCCGGAATCCTACGTTCTCACCGAATTATTTCTCCACATAAAATACAAAAAGGAAAAATAAAAGATTACAAGATAAGTAAAGAGAAACTCCCCAAGAAATTCTGAAGGTGAAGACGAAGTCGATATAGATGTTGGCGTTCTTGAAACGATCGTCCTTCGTATGAAATATGCGTTGTAGACCTTCTTCTTCAAAATCTTCTTTAGATCTTCATGTTAGCCCAAGGGAGATCTCTTAATTTCTGTACACGAACCTCTCTCCAAAGTATCAGAATTCTGGAATCATCTCATCTCATTTGAATGAGAGGAGTTGTACTTTTAAATAGCCTCGGAAGCTAACGCGTGTGTTACGGTTAACGCGCGGCGTTAGTGAGGCAGTTGCTAAGATCGTTCATAAACTCGGGAGCGTGGCTGAAAAAAATTTCATCGAACGAAAACAAATTTCGTCGAACGCGCCTTCATCGAACGCACCCTTCATCGAATGGAAAACTGCAACCGTCAGGATCGTGCAAACCGCCAAGGATCGTGACAGAACCACCTTTCGTCGAACGGAACAATTTCGTCGAACGGAAACACTTTCGTCGAACGGAGATTCAAATTCGTCGAACGCAGACTCAGTTCGTCGAACGGAGATTCTCGTTCGTCGAACGCAGCTTGTCGAACGCAGATTTGTCGACCTCAACTCGACGGAATTCCTCCTCTTGTTAACGCGAGGCATTAACAGTTACCGCAAGCGCTAGCTCTCTTTCATCGACCGCAGATCGACGGCTTTGTTCTAGACGGCATTCCTTCTCAGCGGTTACAAATGCTGGGCGTTAACTACTAACGCGAGTGTTAGCTATCTTTCTAGAGAGTCATTTCCAATCGGCAAACTATTCATAGGGATGTATAGTTATAGATCCTATACAACCTGCACACTATAAACACACAAAATACTAGATCAATACAATACAGTATTTATTATTCTCAAACCAAGAGATGCGGAACATAGGCTCCAACAATCTCCCCCTTTTGATAATAACAAATACTTGTATGAGAAATTAGTGAACTTAAAACCATTTGTGTTTATAGATATGTGCGGTAATAAGATATGCATGAATAAAAGGTTAAGAGCGTGATAGAATTGATAGTTGTTGGGGAAATGATTTATCTTAACCCCTAAAAATGAGTAGAATATAAATTCTAAGAATGAAAAACTAGTCTAAGTAAATATGCGTCGAATAGTATTCGACGCAACGTCGAAGTGTAGTCGACGTTCCTCTCAGAATGAGTCGAAGTAACTCCAAACAGAATTCGACGTAACCTATGTCGACGTAACTCTGACTTCTAGTCGACGTATCTAATGAAGTCGACGTACCTTTGTCGACGCAACTTCCATATTCTCCTCTCGACATCCAGCCAGTCTGAAATCGATGCTTCCGTCGAATGGTAATCGACGTACGTCGATTTCTGTGTCAAATTGAAAACACGCCAGATCTCTTTCCTTCTATCTATAGATCTGAATTTTATGGAATGATATTATTCTTTTATAGCCGTTCTGAATCAGTCTTTCCTTCTAAATGATTCTTGGCTAAATTGATTAAGTTTATTATGGATATTATTTGAAATCAGAATGATCTCTTTCTTTCTACAGAAGTATTGATTATGGAATCTTTCCTCTCTTACTATTTCTCTAACTGCTAATTGATTATTCTCCTATAGTATTCTTTGAATAAACAGAGCTATAAATAAGAGGGAAGTCGACAGAGAAGAAAATGAAGTGATCCACTCCATCCATTTGAAAAAGAGGAAAAGCTCACAAGTGAAAAGTGAGAAAATCTGAGAGAAGTAAAAGTGTGCTGCAGCAAACAACAAGCCCTCTTCTTCTTCTTCTTCTGAAGCCATACTGCTGCAATTTCTGAAAGTTCTCATTGATAAAGAGAAAGGCTTACAATCTCCTTCTCACAATAGAAGAGAGATTTCATTCACTATTTCTTGTGCTTCTAATCTTCTTGCTAGGAAGAAGATTCTTTCTTGTTTCAATTACTTCTTCTACTTCTTCTTCTTATTCTCATTTCTTTTTCAAACTGTGTAAAATAGTTTTTAGAATCTCTCTTCAAAAAATTCAGTTGTACTGGTTCTAAGAGTCTCCTTATCAAAAGACTCAGGCTGGTTCTAAGAGTCTTCTTATCAAAAGACTCAGTACAAGATAGTGAATTCCTACCAAGGGGGTAGAAGAGTGGACTACCCAAAGTTTGGGGAACCACTATATTTCTTTGTGTTGTGCTGAGATTTTCATTTTGCTATTTCTTTCTTTATTTACTTAATTCTTGTTGGTGTGTGTGGGAAGCTTAAATCTGTGATTATTACACACACATATATATAATATATATATATATTTGTTAACTTTGCACAAAGTACTTTTAAATCTCTATTCACCCCCCCCCCCCCCTCTAGAGAATTCTAGTGAGGTTAACTGTGCACTTTCAATTGGTGTCAGAGCTAGGTTGATCAAAAAGTGGTAACTCCTTGATCAAAAAGATCCTACCTCATATATATATACATTTCTAAAAACTATTTTTCACATGGCACAAATCAAAGATTATGCTTCCACCAGACCACCAATTTGCAATCTTGAAAAGTTTGCACTTTGGAAAACAAGAATTGGGATCTATATGAATTCTATTGATGAAGATTTGTTCAATGTTATTTTGACAGGTCCTCCTAAGCCCTATAGAAAGAACTCAAGTGGTAAAGTGACTCAAACCCTTGTCCCAAGGGCTGAGTGGAAAGTTGAAGAAAATAAGGCAGGAACAAGTGATGCAAAAGCTGTGAACATTCTTGTCTCAACCCTCTCAGATGAAATCTTCCAAAAGGTTGTTGACTGAGAATCAACAAAAGAAATCTAGGAGGCTCTTACAAAGATAGTAGAAGGAAGTGCTGATGAAAGGAAAGATAGAAAGGCTCTATTGATTTCCCAATATGAGAACTTTCAAAAGAAGCATGAAGAAAGCATATCTGAGATGTATGACAGATTCAGTCTGATCATTAATCAATTAAGGAGCTTGGATAGAGAGATCTATCTCACAGAGATCAATGACAAATTGTTAACGAGTCTCCCAAGTTCATGGGACTCAAGAATATGGGCAATAAGAGATACAAGAGGACAAAAGGAAATCTCAACAGATGCTCTCTTAGGAAAACTCAAATCCTATGAGCAACTACTAAAAACCAGAGAAGAGAAGGAAAGAAGGGAAAACACTCCAACCTCTTCAAAAGATAAAAAAATTGCATTAAAAGCAACAGAAGAAGAAACCTCTGTTACTGAAGAAGAACTATTCAGCCTCCTGGCCAGAAGATTCAAGAAATGGGTCAGGCCAGATGGGTCTAGAAGGAGAGAGTCAAAACCAAGGTATGATAAGACTCCTACTAAAGATATTCTTTGTTATTCCTGCAGGAAAACTGGATATATTGCTCCAGAATGTCCAGAAAATGCTGAGAAAAAGAATGATCTGAAGAAGAAAGAAAGAGGCTTCATTGCAGAAGCTTGGAGTGAGATAGATTCTGAAGACAGCACTTCATCTAAAAGTGACAGTGAAGAGTCTAAGCAAGAAGACCTATGCTTAATGGCTCTTGGAAGCACAGAAGAAGAATGTGTTGCTGAATCATTGAGTGAAACAGGATCAGAAGGAAGCATCTCTTCAACAGCAAAAGCAAATAGCCTTATTCTCATAGAGGAATCTGAGGATAAGGATGAGGTAAGCATTTTTGATGAAATAGATTTTCTATGTGATGATTTTAAAAATGATTTTGAAAGACTCTGTTTAGATCAACTAAAAGCTAAACAAGAAATTAAGGATCTAAAAGAACAAATTAATATGAGAAGAATAGATGATACATGTTCAAAAAATTATGAACTAAGGTGTAAAATCTATAAAACATAAAAGGAAATTGATAGTGCTAAAATAGAAAATTAACTCCTTAAGAATAAGGTATCCCAGGCAAAAGCTTTTGAAGAATCTATAAAAGTCAGAAGCCAAACACTTAAGGAAATCACTGAAAAACAAATAATCAGACATAAGAATCTGGGGTTAGGAGATGATCCTTCAACTAGTTCAATACCATCTACCAAACCTGCTTGGATGAGCCCTGTTAAATTCACTAAACCCATCAAATCAACAAACTTAGAAGAAGACTCACAAAATACAGAAGACCTCACCTTCAAAGAGATAAATCACCTTAATGAATCATCATCATACCATTCAGAAGAAGACTCTCAAACTACCTCTGAGAAGGCAATTATGCCAAAAGAAATAAGTTATAAAGAAACAAAACTCCAATCAGAAAAAGGAAAAAATAAAATCTGTGAAAATAAAATTGCGTCGACTTCATATCGACGCATGTATGATAGTGCGTCAAATTCTACTCGACGCAATCACTTAGATGCTTCGACCTCAAATCGATGCATGAATAACATTACGTCGACTTACAATCGACGCAACTACTTCTATGCATGGATTCCAGATCAACGCAATCTAGAGAAAGCGTCGAATACATATCGACGCAACTCTCAACATACGTCGAATAGATATCGACGCATAAAACCTCGGAGCAACTAAAATACAGGACATAGCTATTCTTCAAAAACTTTCTATCTTAACCCCCATTCAGGACCCTTTCATCCTGATCAAAATTTTTATCCTAATCAAAACTTTTATCCTGATCAAAACTTCTATCCTAATCAAAACTCTTATCCTAATCAACAACTCTATCCTAATCACCATCTCTATCCCTCTCTAAACTCAAATTTCCATAATCAAAAGACAATTAGGTGTTATATCTGTAATAAAATTGGCCACACTGCCAAACAATGTTGGCACAATCAATCCAACTGTTTATAAAATTAGTCCAAGGGTGACTTAGAAAACCTTAGGATTAGGAAGAAATAATCTCTCAAGAAAAACCTGGAATTTTCAGACAAAGTAAAAGTCACGTCGATCTCTTAATTGACGCATACATCGATAGGAAACCCTATCAGACTATACCGACGCATACATCGACTTCCACTCGACGCAACGTCAACTTCATGAAAAAGAGCGGCAATACTGAAATATTTTCAGTCACATCTACTGTTGTACCGAATAAACCTCAAGTTGTGTCTCGTGTCAACGTTTCACCTGACTTAAATAGACTCTTCAGTTAAAATTCAGCTCGCTCCTTGCATCTCTCATCCTTCTCATTTCTCAGTCCAGCCATCTCTTCCTCTCTCTCACTGACCTAAATGGCTCCCATGATCAACTCTGGTTTCGATATTGATCTTGAATCCTTCCAAGCCGCCGCCGAAAACTATAAGAGCATCATAGCTCTCTTCACTGAAGCTGGTTTAGACAAACTCATTTCCACAAGATGCAGACTCCTAGAGACAGAACTCACTGAGTTAATGAATCATGTTCAGATATCTGAGCAAGGAGAGATCACAGGAACACTCTATGAGACACCTGTCTCAATCTCTGCAGAACACCTTAGGGACACTTTTGATCTTCCATCAGGTACATAGCAACACTATCCTTATTCAAATCAAAAAGGGGAAGCAGATTATTTTCTTAAAATAACTAAATAAATCTTCATCATCATTTCCTTATCAGGTAATGAACCTGTGGAATTCACCCCTGAGGAAATCAAAAGTCTATTAATCACCATGAAGTTCTCCAAAGATAGACCAATCCACCTGAAGAAAATAGATTTTTCTGATGAATATAGGCTATTGGCAGACAAAGTAGGAAAAGGTCTCCTATGCAAGATCTCTGCCGATGATGCAGTGCCCAAGCAGCAACCGAACATCATGGGGGCCCTTGTGCTGAAAAAGAAGGTTGACTGGGCCAGCTGCTTACTAAAAATGATAGGCTACAAATATTCTCACAAAGAGAATGCCTATATGAGGATCATGAGTCAGGTACTCCTCCACTCCTTCCCTGACCTATGTAGGTCAAAAGGAATCCCCATTCCCCCTGGAAAAAGGATGTCCATAGCCCTCTTTTCAAAATGGACCATGCAAATTCCCAAGCCTGGTGCCATTCCTGACAGGACTCCCTCTCCTCCTAACTCTCCTAGCCATGCATCCTCACCTCCTCCTCTTCATACAGACACCTCTTCTCTACCAACATCATCCACACCTATAGCTTCTACTACCCTCACACCTCCTATCTTACCTACACCTTCACAACTACCAATTCAATAACCTGCTCAATCCTCCTCTATTCCTCCACCTCCTCCATCACACTCACCTCATCACAATGATACAATCCTCTCTCCACCTTCATCACCTCCACCTCCACCATTATCTCTTACTCCAACACACCTTGAACCATCTCCATCCACTAAAACTTTCATCACCCAGTGTATCCAGTTAGCAGCCCAAAAATTTCAAGAAATACTGGATGGACACTGCTCCCACCTTCACTCCTCCATCATGCATATGCAAACCCAAATAGATGGGGTCAATGCCTCTGCAAAGCTTGAAGTCCTCTGTCTCTTCCTATAAAGTGACCAAGTCTTTCTTAACCTCCTTGGCTAAGAAGGTCAAGAAGGGGGAGAAATTAGATGAAGGGCAGCTCTCAAGTCACAAGTCTCTCTCACACAAGTCCCTTCCTACTTCAAAATCTGATGCAGAAGTTGAAAAGGAAACTGATGCTGAAGTTGAGAAAGAAAAAGAAGATGAAGCTCAGGGGGAGCCAAATGCTGACATAATTGAAGCTGGAGCTGAGAAAGAAACTGAAGAGGCAGATGTAGAAGGCTCAAAGGAAGTTCCATCTCAGGGGGAGCAAACTGCTGTGACTCATGGGGAGCTGAGTGAACCACCTGTTATTGAGAAGGAGCAACTCTCTTCTTTAAAAACTTTAGTATTCACTAGGAAAAGAAAAACTCCTACCCCTCCTGAGTGATGTGTTGAAAAATGTTGATATACTCTTTCCTCCATGCTTAAATACTATTTATGAAGTCTGTGTATATAATTCTATTTCTTCTGATTACTTAACATATTTCTTCTCTTTATAAATGCCTTGCTGTATTGATTAAAAGCTGGTACAATTTCTCCCTGAATAGGGTTAAGACAAATAGGGGGAGATTGTTAGGGAAATGATTTATCTTAACCCCTAAAAATGAGTAGAATATAAATTCTAAGAATGAAAAACTAGTATAAGTAAATATGCGTCAAATAGTATTCGACGCAACGTCGAAGTGTAGTCGACGTTCCTCTCAGAATGAGTCGAAGTAACTCCAAATAGAATTTGACGTAACCTATGTCGACGTAACTCTGACTTCTAGTCAACGTATCTAATGAAGTCGATGTACCTTAGTCGACGCAACTTCCATATTCTCCTCTCGACGTCCAGCCAGTCTGAAATCGATGCTTTCGTCGAATGGTAATCGACGTACGTCGATTTCTGTGTCAAATTCAAAACACGCCAGATCTCTTTCCTTCTATCTGTAGATCTAAATTTTATGGAATGATATTATTCTTTTATAGCCATTCTGAATCAGTCTTTCCTTCTAAATGATTCTTGGCTAAATTGATTAAGTTTATTATGGATATTATTTGAAATCAGAATGATCTCTTTCCTTCTACAGAAGTAGTGATTATGGAATCTTTCCTCTCTTACCATTTCTCTAACTGCTAATTGATTATTCTCCTATAGTATTCTTTGAATAAACAGAGCTATAAATAAGAGGGAAGTCGACAGAGAAGAAAATGAAGTGATCCACTCCATCCATTTGAAAAAGAGGAAAAGCTCCCAAGTGAAAAGTGAGAAAATCTGAGAGAAGTAAAAGTGTGATGCAGCAAACAACAAGCCCTCTTCTTCTTCTTCTGAAGCCATACTGCTGCAATTTCTGAAAGTTCTCATTGATAAAGAGAAAGGCTTACAATCTCCTTCTCACCATAGAAGAGAGATTTCATTCACTATTTCTTGTGCTTCTAATCTTCTTGTTAGGAAGAAGATTCTTTCTTGTTTCAATTACTTCTTCTACTTCTTCTTCTTCTTCTCATTTCTTTTTCAAACTGTGTAAAAGAGTTTATAGAATCTCTCTTCAAAAAATTCAGCTGTACTGGTTCTAAGAGTCTCCTTATCAAAAGACTCAGGCTGGTTCTAAGAGTCTCCTTATCAAAAGACTCAGTACAAAATAGTGAATTCCTACCAAGGGGGTAGAAGAGTGGACTACCCAAAGTTTGGGGAACCACTATATTTCTTTGTGTTGTGCTGAGATTTTCATTTTGCTATTTCTTTCTTTATTTACTTAATTCTTGTTGGTGTGTGTGGGAAGCTTAAATCTGTGATTATTACACATATATATATATATATATATATTTGTTAACTTTGCACAAAGTACTTTTAAATCTCTATTCACCCCCCTCTAGAGAATTCTAGTGAGGTTAACTATGCACTTTCAATAGTGATAATGCATACTTTTTCTTTACGAAGTCTTCCCCCTACATAAGTGTTCTCTTATTATTTACTCCCCCTAAATATCTATTTTACTAGATTTCTCAATTTCTTCTCCCCCTTTGTTATTAACAAAAGTAGGTAGGGATGAGTGTATATCTTTAAGATAGATAAGGAACCACTTATTGAAGGATTTTCATGATCGAGCATTTGATAGTGTACACCTCCTATATGATTACTCCCCTTACAAATATAACCCTTTTTTTGACTTTAATATTATTATAATGCACTCCCCCTAAATATTAGATTTATGCAATTTAATCTCCCCTTTTGGTAGAATCAAAAGAGGGTTTAGGAGTGAGTATGTATGATAAGGAGTAATATATTTTATGTCGAGAAGAAAAATAGGATGCAATCAAAAGCTTGTTAAATACTACTTGTTGAGAAAAATATAAGCATGATGTAACATAAAGTAGTAAGCAACATAGCTAATATGATAAAGTAAGCATTCTATATTAAGATACCACTTGCTGAAAGGAAAACACAGTGTCAAAAATAATAAGCACTCTTAAACATAAACATCATTTTAGAAGATAAAACCATATAAAGGATAATGTGTTTTAAATTTGAAAAGTTGATGTTTGAGTTAAAGATTGAAGAGATGTTATTCCATTAAGATAATATTGCATGCATGATTTCATAATATCAAGAAAAGATACACAAACTAAAATGTAATAAAATTTGCATTTCAAGTAAACATAAAAATTGTAACGATCATGCTTTGTTATCTAATGCATTTACTTAAGTTTGTAGAGATTTGAGTAGATGAGCATTAGGATCCAATTCTCATGAGTAGAAGTTTTATGAAAGATAATGATGTGTACAAAGTAGTGTTTTGATAAAGTATACAAGTGAATCAATCAAAAACACATGACATATATAATGAAATAACACAACATTAAAATACACAAATAATATTACTTCCACACTATTTCAATGCACATGAATAAATAGTACAACTACCAAAGTTCTCTGCGCACATAATGCTTATTAAGACTTATCAGGGTGCAAAGTAGTGCTTGGGGGATCACTTTTATACTTTTTAGCTTTATTTTCAATTTTTTATGATCCGGTGTACTAAGAGAAGTGGTGTATAAATTGTTTGCTACAAGACACTTTACAATTCTTAGCCAAGGTGCTCAACCTCACAATGCTCATTAAGACTTATCAGGAAGGTGAGTAGTGTTTGGTGGAGTTTTCCTTGTCCTTGATTATTTGCTTTTTAGTTTAGTGACTAAGGACTCCGAATTCACTTGATTTGCAAACATAGCATTTTTTTAAACCACATTTCTCTAAAGAATAAGTGCATGAAAGACAAAGAATTGTAATAACCAATTCAATGTTGTGTAGGTAATCTATTTAAGCATTTTAATTATTTATGTTATTACACTACACAATCTTGTAAGAATAAGATTGTAAACACATGTAGGTTATCAAAAATAAGTAAGTGAGTGAATCATTATCAAACATAATACACTACTCATACTTAGAGGCACGCTAAGCGTTTCTACACATGTTTATCTACAATCAATTTCATTGCACATAACAAGATAATATTCAAGGCATGATAAATACAAAACAATGTCTTTTAAGAAACTTGAAAGTTAAATTAAACATTATATTTAATCTTTAATTGATATAATTAATCATCCTTGACAATGGCAATGAATAACAATCAGTTTTTATAAAATTTTGGATTTTTTTTTATATATGCACAAAATAATAAACACACATAAAGAAAAACATATTTTTGCTCTTTGAAATTGTTTTGTAATTTTGTATTTGTTTTTTTTTATTTATATTCTCTAGAAATCATAGAAGTCTTTAATAGCCCTTTCAGTAAATGATATTCTATGCCAGAGAAATAAACAAAAATAATGTATGAGAAAATACATATATATATTTTTTAAAAGAAATAAAATTTTGTTTTAAAGGGAATGAAAAGATAGAAAACTTTTTACAAAGAGAGAAATAAAACACACACAAAATATTAAATTAATACCAGAAATAATTCAAAACAAAAAAATATATTTTGGAGCAAAGGAGCTAACGCCAGGCGTTAACTTCTTAATGCCAAAACAGAACTGTATTTCTTGATGTTTTGAAAATATTTTTCTTAATTCATTAGTATTATAAAGAGACCTTCCTTCAGTTGAAATTTCAGAGTATATTGATTAGATTTGAAGGCTCTTTTAGAATGTATTTGGTGATTTTTCAAATAATTGTGTTTTGTAAAATCATTCAAGCTCAAAGTAATAAAATATGTAAACACAAGATGCAATGTTAGAATAAAAACAAATATGCATGATTTATGTATAAAGAGTGAGATAATGTTCATGCAATGAATATATGTATATCTAAGATCAAGATACCTTAACAATATGACTACACTCTAGCCCCGTACTAAGTGGCGGATGGGCATGAGGAGCTGCACGCATGCCATAGGTTGGGGTGTTAATCCCATATGCATACAAAAGATGACGCCCAACCTAACACACTTTCCCCCCAGTGCCTCGCAAGGCCTCACTGGAACCCTCCCCGGTTAAGGACAAGACATGACTTAGAGGTTAGGTCTCTAATGCACACAATCCTACACCCTCGCTATTGTGAGACACATGTCATATGTTTAATGATTATGGACATACTAAGCGTGTAAGCCTTAAAAATATTAACTATGGTATAATTGCATGATTAGTTATGGATTTACACTTATATCGAAGATTGTTGATTTTAAATCCATTTAGAAAATGTTTATTCATGCAAATAACTACAAAGTAAATTATGATTTTCATATTCTAGTAATATAATTTACTTTAGCGTTGCAAGATATATAACTAGCATGGACATTGATTTCTACCAATGGTAAGTGATGATGCTAGTATGATGAATTACGACAACAAGGTGCAAAGCTAAGTAAAATTGGACAAATATATAATTGAATTGCATGTATTCAAACATAGAGTTTTTATTTTGGGCCTCCATTCATACTTTGGTTGTTTTTCTTTTAAATTCATATTATGATTATTTGACATCTTTTTGGAATGCTAGCTGTTTGAAAAATAATTCATTTGGATTTATGTTTATTCGAATTATTTTTCAAAATACATTGATGTTGATAATCATAATGAATTTTATTATATGGATTCTTTCAAAGTATATAAGAGTCATTGTCTTTCTTTATAAGTGATTGTTGAAAGAGTGGGTTACAATAAATTTTAAATGATTGATTCTAATTTTGATGATTTTCATTTCCACTCTTTCTTATAGACATACTCTTATAATATGAAGTTAAGCTTTTAGACTTTTGATAATTTGATAAACTAGAAATAAAGGATGTTTTTTTATATGAAAAGTTTTGAATAAACATTTTTAATGATTCTAGTTTATCCATTAAATTATCATTTTTTTTATCAATTTTTCATTATACACTTTTGAATTTAAAAGACCCCTTTTTAAAACCTTGAGTTCTTCTTTAAAAGAATGATAATCAAAATAGGGCTTATCATTTTCAATTAAAGAGCATGAAAGAGAATTTGAAACATCAATATAAGATTCTACTTTAGCGTTTGCTCTTAAAGTTTTATTTTCTAAACGAAATTTGGAATTAGCATGTTTCAACTTTGAAATTTTACGTTTAGCAAATTTAAGCACACGAATTGTAGAAATAGAATTAGTTACTAAAAGAGAAGTATTTGATTTTCTTACATTGCTATTGGATGAGACAAGATTTGAACCAAGGGTTCCTTTGACATCTTCTTCGCATTCCTCTTCCATAGTTGAATTTTCGTCTTCTCTTTTGCTTGATGTGTGGCCAACAAATGAGTCCAATATTTTGACGTTGAATTCTTCTTCCTCCAAGCATAAGTCTTCATCGGTTTCTCCTCTTGGATCAATAAGGAATTGCTCTTGTTCATCATCTGTGGAAGGAAAACTATAAGTAGTCTCAAGAAATTTCCAAACTCCAAAAGTAGTAGGAAGCGTATAAATAAGTTTGAAAATATTTTGATCTAGTGCACAATATAGACTATTCATAGCTTTGGCATTAAAAAACTTTTCATTTTTATTTAAAATATTTGGGGGCATTTTAATTGTAATATTTCAAACTTCAATATCCAAAGATTTAAGAAATTTTTCCATAAGAGTTTTCCACCCATTATAATTTTCACCCATAAATAATGGTGGACATAATGATTTTTCATTTTCATAAGAATTATCCCCTCTAGAAGATGCGAGATCATGAAGCGCCATTATTTCCGGTTGTGAAGCCGTATTGGAATAACCTTGCTCTGATACCCCGTGTTGGATCTTACGGTGCCCTTAGAGGGGGGGGGGGGTGAATAAGGGTTTTATGGAATTTAAATCTTAATTAAAAATATTAGAGTTTGCAACTAAAGTTTCAGAATATTTTATAAGAAAATATATTTAAATATTCCAGATAAGATTATATTGAAGATTCCTTTTTTAAATAATTGAAACAAACTTTTTGTTTACTGTTGCTAACGCCTGGCGTTAAGTTTTAACGCTGGGCGTTAGCTCTCTAGAGAATATTCTTCAGAACTAAAAGATTGCCACAGTGATTTTACTTATGAAATCTTAAATGAAATACAATTCCAGAACATCAGAGATAATGAAAACTATTATTGTATTTCAAAGATAATTATACAAATGTTAAATTTAATACTTTGATGGAAATAGAAATTAAAACATTCTCAAAGAGGAAATAAAATCAATTGAATAGAACATTAAGAGACATGATTTTATTTCATAATAAATTGAATACACAAATGTTTAATTTCTATAATGCTAGAAATCAAGGCGACAATATGTAAAAACTCTTTTTGTTGTTTCACCGGCCCTTCTCCCAAGGACCGGTTGGCTATAGCCTATCTATCCCCAGATAAGGCCTCTAGCCACCCCCTAGATCTACCCTCTACCTAATCGCCACGCACAAGGCGGCGAATTAGCCCCTAAGCCTCATAAGGACCTAGTCGCCAACACAAGGCGAATTTACCCATGGAATCCTTCCCGGAATCCGACGTTCTCACCGAATGATTTCTCCACACAAAATACAAAAAGGAAAAATAAAAGATTATAAGATAAGTAAAGAGAAACTCCCCAAGAAATTCTGAAGGTGAAGACGAAGTCGATGTAGATGTTGGCGTTCTTGAAATCATCGTCCTTCTTATGGAATATGTATTGTAGACCTTCTTCTTCAAAATCTTCTTTAGATCTTCATGTTAGCCCTAGGGAGATCTCATAATTGTTGTACACGAACCTCTCTCCAAAGTATCAGAATTCTGGAATCATCTCATCTCATTTGAATGAGAGGAGCTGTACTTTTAAATAGCCTCGGAAGCTAACGCGTGCGTTACGGTTAACGTGCGGCATTAGTGAGGCAGTTGCTGAGATCATGCATAAACTCGGGAGCGTGGTTGAACATAATTTCGTCGAACGAAAACAAATTTCGTCGAATGCGCCTTCGTCGAACGCACCCTTCGTCGAACGGAAAACCGCAACCGTCAGGATCGTGCAAACTGCCAAGGATCGTGACAGAACCACCTTTCGTCGAACGGAACAATTTCATCGAATGGAAAAAACTTTCGTCGAATGGAGCTTCAAATTCGTCGAACGCAGACTCAGTTCATCGAACGGAGATTCTCGTTCATCGAACGCAGCTTGTTGAACGCAGATTCGTCGACCTCAACTCGACGACATTCCACCTCTTATTAACGCGGGGAGTTAACAGTTACCGCGAGCGTTAGCTCTCTTTCATCGACCGCAGCTCGACGGCTTTGTTCTAGACGGCATTCCTTCTCAGTGGTTTTCTTCTCAGTGGTTGCTAACGCTGGGAATTAACTACTAACGCGAGCGTTAGCTATCTTTCCAGAGAGTCATTTCCAATCAGCAAACTATTCATAGGGATGTGTAGCTATAGTTCCTGTACAACCTGCACACTATAAACACACAAAATACTAGATCAAATACAACACGGTATTTGTTATTCTCAAACCAAGTGATGCGGAACATAGGCTCCAACACTAGTCACCACACCCACCCGGTGAATTCTCCCTAGTCCTCGCAAGGCCCTAGTCTCCAACCATGGGTGAATTTCTCTACCGACAAAAGATAAGAGTTACAAAAAATAATGAGCCTAAAATATCAAAAACTCCCTCATATGTTGAACTTGAAGATGATGTAAGCGTGACCGATCCTTCTTCAAGTTCTTAGCATTCATGAGCATTGATGGAGTTCTTTTGGCTGCTAGGAGGAGGCTCTCATGAAGGTATAAGAGTTCTAGATTTTGTTGCATCATTAATCAGCACAGCTAAAAGGAGGAGGACCGCTCTTTAAATAGTATCAGGACCTAGTGCTAATGGTAGTGCTACCGCCGAGCGGTAGCCCCTTTATGAAATATGTGTTGGGTTTTCTTAATACCATTTCGTAAATGATAATAATAGCATATCAAATATGCGCAGCGGATATAACTAGAACAACCCAAAATAGTTATAAGGAACTTGCGATTTCATGGTTTCAAGAAATTAAAACAACTTCCACAATAAATGGCAGGAATTATACCTATATGGGGTTGAGTCTAAACTCAACCAAGGTGCTCCAATGGCAGTTCCAGAACAAAATTTCTTGAGTTCCAAGCGCCGAAATAACTTATGCGCCTCTACAGGAAATCCACACGAGTGAGGAGAACCCTGAACTTCTTGTCCAACAGGAAGTGGGTCGGAGAAGAAATGCTCTCTACATCTCCTTCGGATTGCTAGGTCCGACGTCAGGGAGAAGCGGCGGCGGCGGCAGCGGGATCGAACAGTCGGAACACTTCCGTCAAAATCCTTGCGGAACTCTTCCGTCGCCCTCTCTCTCTCGAAACAGATCGCCAAAGAAAAGGGGATCGCACCATTAGGTCAAATAGAATTGTATCCTTTTATACCCAGCGAGAAAGTGAGAGTCTATCCGAACACCCATGATTTAACTGAATTAATAATTTGTGTTCGACAAACAGGCTACATTAGCCGTTCGACTAATTGACTTCAGAAGCCGTTCCACGAATTGTCTGCAAAAGTCATTCGACAAACAGGCTACATTAGTCGTTCGACGAATTGGCTGTAGAAGTCGTTCGACAAAATGGCTGCAAAAGCCATTCGACAAACAGGCTACATTAGTCGTTCAACGAATTGGCTGCAGAAGCCGTTCGACGAACAAGCTACATTAGCCTTTCGACGAATTGGCTGCAGAAGCCATTCGACAAACAGGCTTCATTAGCCGTTCGACGAATTGGCTACAGAAGCCGTTCGACGAACAGGCTACATCAGCCATTCGACGAATTGGCTGTAGAAGCCGTTCGACGAACATGCTACATTAGCCGTTCGACAAATTGGTTGTAGAAGTCGTTCGACGCATTATTAATTCGTCGAATGAACTTTAATACTCTTCCTCCAATTTCTCTTAACACTCTTATGTATGACCCCGTAGGCTCATATCGCGTTGGCAGTGAGACTAGATATTTGACTACTTCGAGATCACCATGGAAACACCAACAGTCTCCCACTTGATCTTGAACGTATCAAATAAAAGTCTCACAAACAATGAGCGACATCTAGCAATGCATCATTGCTACTCAAGCAATAAGAGTTCTTAACTCAACAAGCTTGTCTTGACCAATGTATCAGTGTCGTCATGTCCCTTTGTCCCTTACATCCGGATAGAACTAGAGGCATGGACTGTGTCACCCTCATAATTGTTCAATCCTAATTCCTTGATCTAGAATAGACTGTCTGAAATTGGTGAGGATAATATCACATATTGTCTTATCCAAGCATGGCCATGCATTTCTCAGTCTGATTCCATCAAGGGGCCAATGGATGTAACTCCTGTCATATAGGAGGACAAATCCCATATCTGCCCACACACAAACACCCAAATGAATCTTAACATACCCAATAACCACCCTTGTCATCAACCTTTCTCAAGGAAGACTTTAGATGGAATCAAAGTACGCTCTTCCTCACTTGATGAATGTTGTGACTTCAGGTCGAAGAACCACAAACACCATTGTCATATGAGACCTACTTGTGACACGTTCATATAACAATCCACACAGTAGTCTCATGATGTGTCTGTCCAGTACAACTTGTTCACTAACAAGTACCCATGTGATGACTTGATATCACAATATCATGACCTGTAAGAACCGGTCATCAGTCAACGCACATGCTAGTCTTTATGTATCATCATCGCCCTGGAATTCTAAGATGATACAACGACCAGGGAAAATTTAAGAATGAACCTTCTTATGAACATTGGCCCTCACATTCAAGTCACGTACTTGAATTCCTATGGAAGCAAACATTCTAAGGGCATTTATTATGCTAATTAATCTATCAGTAGAAACATTTGACATAATAAAAGAACTTGCCATAAATGTAAAATGATACATAAAGTACTATTTTCATCACATGAATGGACAACAACCGACAAATACAATCCACAAGACTCCCACTAGAGACGATCATTCAGGTATCTAATACTCATTAATCTAGTATGACCATCATACTTTCTCTGTGCAAGATACTTCGTCAGTGGATCCGCAATATTTTCTTCAGTCGGTACTCTGCATATGCTCACATCTCCTCGATCGACAATCTCTTGAATAAGATGGAACCGCCGAAGTATGTGCTTGGAGCGCTGATGAGATCTAGGTTCCTTAGCTTGTGCAATAGCACCGTTGTTGTCACAGTAGAGAATTACGGGATCAACAATGCTAGGAACTACACCAAGCTCGCTGATGAATTTCCTAATCCACACAGCCTCGTTCGCCGCATTTGCAGCAGCGATATACTCGGCCTAAGTCGTAGAATCAGCAACTGTCTCTTGCTTGGAACTCTTCCAACTTACATCTCCTCCATTAAGGTAAAATACAAAGCCTGATTGGGACTTTGAATCATCCCTATCAGTTTGGAAGCTTGTATCCGTGTAACCATTTACACTGAGCTCTTCCTCTCCACCATACACCAAAAATAAATCCTTAGTCCTTCTCAAGTACGTTAGGATATTCTTGATGGCTATCTAGTGACCATCACCAGGATTAGACTGATACCTGCTCGTCATGCTCAAAGCATAAGAGACATCGAGTCGAGTACATAACATTGCATACATGATTGATCCAATTGCCGAAGCATATGGAATAAACTTCATGCGGTCCTTATCTTCCAAAGATTTTGGACACTGGTCCTTAGAGAGACTCACACCATGAGACATGGGTAAGAATCCTTTCTTGGACTCAAGCATGTTGAACCGTTTCAACACTTTCTCAATGTATGTACTCTGGTTCAAACCCAACAACTTCTTCGATCTATCTCTATAGATCTTAAAACCAAGTATATAAGTTGCTTCACCCAAGTCCTTCATAGAAAAACAGTCCCCTAGCCTGTTCTTAACAGCTTGCAGGGTTGGAATGTCATTTCCGATCAATAATACGTCATCTACATACAATATCAGGAAAATGACAATGCTCCCACTAGTCCTCTTGTAAACACAAGGTTCATCCTCGTTTTTGATGAAACCAAACTCTTTGATTTTCTCATCAAAATGAAGATTCCAACTTCGAGAAGCTTGTTTCAATCCATAAATGGATCAATTCAACATGCATATTTTAATGGCTTCATTTGGAGATTCAAAACCCTCGGGTTATGTCATATACACTTCCTCAAGGAGGTTTCCATTAAGGAAAGCCATTTTGACATCCATTTGCCAGATCTCGTAGTCATAATACGCAGCAATAGCAAGTAAAATTCTGATGGATTTGACCATGGCTACAGGGGGAAAGGTCTCATCATAGTTAACACCATGAATTTGCCTAAAACCTTTAGCTACTAGCCGACCTTTGAATGTCTGTACATTCCCATCCATATCGGTCTTCTTCTTGAAGACCCACTTGCACCCTATGGGTCGTACCCCTTCAGGTGGTTCCACCAAGGTCCAAACTTGGTTTGAATACATGGAGTCCATTTCAGATTTCATGGCTTCAAGCCACTTCTCGGAATCAGGTCCAAATATAGCTTCTTGATAGGTTGCAGGCTCATCATCATGATCCATAAGCAACACATTACCTATTTGAGATATGAGAAATCCATATCTCTCAGGCTCAAATCAAGGTCTATCAAATCTACGCAGGACTTGTGTTTCTTGAGCAAGCTCTCTAGCTATAATATCTTGTAGTCCTTGCTCAGGTTCTAAAATCGGTTCATCTATTATTTATGGTTCTTGAACTTCTTCAAGTTCCACCTTTGCAGTCTTCCTGGATAAGAGCTCTTTCTCCAAAAAGACCCCAGTCCTTGCGACAAACACTTTGCCTTCAGATGGTAGGTAGAAATAGTATCTTTTGGTTTCCTTGGGATACCCCACTAGATAACACTTATCTGACTTGGGTTCCAGCTTATCAGGCATTTAACGTCGTACGTATGCCTCACAACCCCAAATCTTAATAAAAGACATATTAGGACGCTTCCCAGTCCATATCTCATATGGTGTCTTTAGAACCGTTTTGGTTGGAGCATGATTTAATGTGAGTGCAGCAATCTCTAAAGAAAATCCCCAAAAGGAAACGGGCAAATCTGCATGACTCATCATCGACCGCACCATGTCTAATAAGGTACGATTCCTCCTCTCAGACACACCATTATGTTGTGGTGTTCCGGGCGGAGTGAGCTGTGATATAATACCACATTCTCTCAGATGATCATAAAACTCATGACTCAGATATTCGCCACCTCGATCAGATCGGAGTGCTTTTATTCTCTTTCCCAGTTGGTTCTCTACTTCATTTTTAAAATCTTTGAACTTTTCAACGGTTTCGTATTTGTTCTTCATAAGAAACACATATCCGTATCTACTGAAATCATCAGTGAATGTAACGAAGTAGTAGTACCCACCTCTAGCCATAGAACTCATGGGTAGCATACATCACTATGTATGATACCCAAAAGATCACTAGACCTCTCACTACAACTAGTAAAAGGGGCCTTTGTCATCTTGCCTAATAAACATGACTCGCATCTCTCAAATGATTCATAATCAAGTGAATCCAATAGTCCATCTTTATGGAGATTGGATATGCGTTTCTCATTTATATGGCCTAGACGACAGTGGTAGAGATATGTAGGATTGGTGTCATTAGTTTTTAGTCGTTTGGTATTTTCCATGTTATAGATTGGATGATTTATGTTCAAAACATACAAACCATTAAACATTTGAGCAACGCCATAACAAACATCATTCTTAAAGATAGAACAACAATTGTTCTTAATAATAAAAGAAAAACCATTCATGTCCAAACATGAAATAGAGATGATGTTTCTAGTTATAGCAGGAACAAAATAACAATTATCAAGTTCAATAACGAGCCAGTGGGCAAAGAAAGACGATACAATCCTACGGCAATGACAACAACTCTTGCTCCATTTCCTACGCGCAGATCTACCTCTCCTTTACCCAGCTGTCTTCTCCTTGTTAGTTCCTGCATATTCGTACAAATGTGAGAACCACACCCGGTATCCAATACCCAAGATGAAGGAGCAGACATGTTAATTTCTATAACAAAAATACATGAAGTGGAAGTCACACTTCCCTTCTTCTTCAGATCCTCGATGTAGAGGGGCAATTTCTCCTCCAATGCCCTGCCTTCCCACAGTGGTGGCAATTTCCTTCTTTAGCTAATCCCTTCTTTTTCAGTGTTGAAGACTTTGGATCTAGGCCAGTCTTAGGTCCCACCTTAGACTTCTTGAATCCTTTGGCCTTGCCCTTGCTTTTATGCACCATCAGTATGGGGCTAGCAGGCTTGGTCTTCTTCATGTTATTTTCGGCATGTCTTAACATGCCTAGGAGCTCGGGCAATGTCTTATCTATCTCATTCATGTTATAGTTCAAGACAAAATGCTCGTAACTGTCCGGCAACGATTGCAGGATCAGATCAGTAGCCAACTCTCAGCTTAAAGGAAACCCCAGTCTCTGAAGGTTCTCAATGTACCCAATCATTTTGAGTACATGAGTTCCCACTGGGTCTCTTGCTCCCATTTTACACTGAAATAAAGCCTTAGTGATGTTGAACCTCTCT
Source organism: Dactylorhiza incarnata (assembly GCA_033032865.1). NCBI lineage: Eukaryota > Viridiplantae > Streptophyta > Magnoliopsida > Asparagales > Orchidaceae > Dactylorhiza > Dactylorhiza incarnata. The sequence continues at coordinate 6,284,292 of JAWHQI010000009.1, read as the reverse complement.
TGCCGAGCCTGCCCTTGGAACATTTTCTTCAGGTGCTCGATAATCTCAAAGCTACACATGGTCTCATGTTGCTTCTGAAGCTCAGAGGTCATGGTAGTGAGCATGAGGCATTCTACATCAAGGGATTCATCTTGATATTTCTTGTAAGCATCTTTGTCGGCACGGGTCGAGTTCCCGGTCGGCACAGGTGGTGGGTCCTCTTCCAAGATATGGAGCTTACGCTCTTGCTTGAGAACAATTCTCAAATTTCTATACCAGTAGTGGAAGTTCGTCCCATTGAGCTTGTCCTTATCAAGGATAGCTCTCAGGGACAACATGGAGTGCGATGTATTTGCCATGAATTTCTACAATGAATTTGCAAAAACATTTTAGTACTATATTTCAAAATACAATTTTATTTAATAAGGACTTTTATTAAACACTCCCACTATTTTATTCAAATTGACAACCCTTAATATCAATTCAGAGAGTTTATACGAGCTACTCTCTTAGTGGATAAGATCCGTATTTCACCAACACAACGAGTCCGCTTTGGCATTCCTCTCATAATGCGGTTATTTAGGTAGGCAACACTTGCCAATTGCATCACTATGTAACTCTTGTATGGTTGGTGAATAACTATTTATTCGCATCCATCATATGGTGCGTGTCAACCCAATGCTTCTAAGCACTCAACTTTTGAGGTCACCTAGTTAAGTTAGACCCGATGTCGACAGTGGGATATCACAATTATCCGCTCGCACCCTAACCAAGATAGATTAATGGACCTTGCTTTGGCAAGCCCACATTTCATCGATCGAGGCAGGAAGAGTGTCATCCATCGGAAAGCATCCGCATACTTATTATTGGATAAGGGATTTTTATGTAAAATTGATTAACGATTAATCAAAGTGCACATTCTCATAATTACAACAATCACAAACCAAATACATCCCAGATGTGCACAAAAATGAAAATTATCAACGCTTTGATAGAAAGGGCTAAATGTGAGCATTTAGAACATTTCTAAATCTTCAGATTTACATGCATTTGACACAGACACAAACAACTCTAATTATGCAGTAGACAAGCTCGTCTCTCAATGTTAGATTCAAATTCTAAGACATTTGGCTTCACCAACCAATTAGAGGGACGGTTACTGCACAGGAGAAATAATTTCTGTAATAATTTCTGAAAACAGATTTCTGAAATTAATTGCAGAACAAATTTCTGAAAACAAATTCTGAAATCCACTTCAGAACAAATTTCCAAGAAACAGATTTCTGAAATCAATTTCAGAACAAATTTCTGAAAACAATTTCTTAAAAAAAACTTTCTGAAAACTGTTTCAGAACAATTTCTGAAAACACAAATCAGAAAACTAAAACCATTTCAGGAACCTGTCTCTGATACCACTGTTGAATTTTCTTAATACCATTTCATAAATGATAATAATAGCATATCAAATATGCGCAACGGATATAACTAGAACAACCCAAAACAGTTATAAGGAACTTGCGATTTCATGGTTTCAAGAAATTAAAACAACTTCCACAATAAATGGCAGGAATTATACCTGTATGGGGTTGAGTCTAAACTCAACCAATGTGCTCCAATGGAAGTTCCAGAACAAAATTTCTTGAGTTCCAAGCGCCGAAATAACTTCTGCGCCTCTACAGGAAATCCACACGAGTGAGGAGAACCCCGAACTTCTTGTCCAACAGGAAGTGGGTCAGAGAAGAAATGCTCTCTACATCTCCCTCGGACTACTAGGTCCGACGTCAGGGAGAGGCGGCGGCGGGATCGAACAGTCGGAACACTTCCGTCAAAATCCTTGCGGAACTCTTCTGTCGCCCTCTCTCTCTCGAAACAGATCGCCAAAGAAAAGGGGATCGCACCCTTAGGTCAAATAGAATCGTATCCTTTTATACCCAGCGAGAAAGAGAGAGTCTATCCGCACACCCACAATTTAACAGAATTAATAATTTGCGTTCGATAAATAGGCTACATTAGCCGTTCGACAAATTGGCTTCAAAAGCCGTTCGACGAATTGTCTGCAGAAGTCGTTCGACAAACAGGCTACATTAGTCGTTCGACGAATTGGCTGCATAAGCCGTTCGACGAAATGGCTGCAGAAGCCGTTCGACGAACATGCTACATTAGCCGTTCGACGAATTGGCTGCAGAAGCAGTTCGACGAACAGGCTACATTAGTCGTTCGACGAATTGGCTGCAGAAGCTGTTCGACGAACAGGCTACATTAGTCGTTCGACGAAATGGCTGCAGAAGCCGTTCGACGAACAGGCTACATTAGCCGTTCGACGAATTGGCTGCAGAAGCCGTTCGACGAACAGGCTACATTAGCCGTTCGACGAATTGGCTACAGAAGTCGTTCGACGAACAGGCTACATTAGCCGTTCGACGAATTGGCTGCAGAAGCCGTTCGACGCATTATTAATTCGTCGAACAAACTTTAATACTTTTCCTCCAATTTCTCTTAACACTCTTATGTGTGACCCCGTAGGCTCATATCGCGTTGGCAGTGAGACTAGATATTTGACTACTTCCATATCACCATGGAAACACCAACAATAGGTTGGCACACGGATCGAGTCAATTTGAGCAACATTCTTGCTCCAATTTTGGCAGCCCCTCCTACCGCGCCGCGATAATACTAATGCGCATGTTAGCACAATATGTTTCCTTACAATCATATCTCCTTCTTTTTTTGCTACTCAATCACCAGCATGATTGTGGTACTTCTATAAGTTACCGTCGGGCATTAGCCTTAATGCGCCGCAGTAGAACTTACTAAATTATAGTCCTATCGACATTTCATTCTCGATGATATTTCCATCTCGACGCTATTTCTAAATAAGCCGATGCTATCGCTAGCGATAGCATTAACGCACCGCAGTAGAACTTGCTATATATGAGTCACGTCAATATTATATTCTCGATGATATTGCCATCTCGATGATATTGCCAATTAAGCCGTTGCTACCTCCAGCGGTAGCATTAACACGTCGCGCTAGCAACAGAGCGTCACAATGATAGAGAATCGTCGTCATTCTTTTTCGTACTCATGGGGCCTTGAAGGCTGATGTTCCTTCACACTATAAACACATGACAAATATGATCAAATACAATGAGATTTGTTATTCTCAAACCAAGAGATGTGGAAAGCATGTTCCAACAAACTCCCCCCATTGATATAAGATTTGTGTGTATAGTAAAGGATAAGTGTGATAATATGTATATTCTCCCTCTATATAGATGATCCACCTTTGTAAGTGCCCACACTACAACAAAGCATCCTATGTATTTTACTCCCCTTAAGGGTGAATTTCTTTCAAGGTTAATCTCACCCTTTTGGTATTATCAAAAGTGGGTGGAGAGAAAATATATCATTTAAGGTTTAATATTTTTGTAGAGATGGGAATGAGCATAACAAAGATTTATGACTTTGTGATACCACATGGTGAATGTGTAAAATAGATTTTATTTGTAAGTGTGAGGTACCATTAGATTAGTAAACAAATCTACTTGTTGGGTAAGAAAATATTCATGATCGAGCTTACAAGTAGTAAAAATTGTGGAAAGAATGTTGAAGGATTTTGTAAAGAAACATCTTTATAAGTGTTTGAAGCATTTTTAGAATTACTTCCACCCAAAAAGCGATATTTGTTTTCAATGCAGATACAAAAATAGTATAACTACCAAGCTGCTATGCACACATAATGTTCATTAAGACTTATCAAGGTGCAAAGTTGTACTTGGGGGATCACATTCATTATGTTTACTTTGATTTGTTTTCTGATCCAGTGTACATGAAGAAGTAATGTATAGAAGTGTTTGCACACGACACTTTACAATTCTCTCTAAGGTGCTCAACCTCATAATGCTTATTAAGACTCATCAGGAGGGTGAGTAGTGCTTGGTGGAGTTATCATTGTCATTTATTCATTTGAATTTTAGTTTGGTGACAAAGGTCTCCGAATTCACTTATTTTTGCAAACATAAAGTATTTTTGAACACATTTCTTCATATATGGGTGCATGAAAGAGATTTTTAATGTGGTCTAGGTAATTTAATCACACATCTCAATAATGTTAAGTTGTTACACTACAAAATCATGCAAGAAAGATTAAAACCACATGTAGGTTATTAAGGATGTGAGTGAGTTTATTATTATCAAACATAAAATATTACTCATACATAGAGGCATGCTAAGCAATCCTACACATGAGTCCTATAATCAATTTCATTGCACATTACAAGATAATGTTCAAGGCATGACACAAAACAATGTTTTAAGATACATGAAATTTGAATTTAACATTGTATTTAAATCTTGAAAGCTAAACTTAATCATCCTTGAAATATTTCAATGAATAACACTTAGTTTTATAATTTTTTGAATTTTTACAGACAATATTAAAACAATTGAAAATATTTTTGTGTTTTTAGTTTGTTTTTTTAATTTTGTAGTTGATTTTTGATATATAAAAAGAAACATATATTTTTTTTATTTTTGTATAGATTTTTTGTTTTTAGTATTTAAAGAATAATTTGAAATAAATACAAATACAAACTTTTTAAAAAACATAGGAAATTTAGAATTTTATACAACTGCCAGCGTTAACACTTACCGCCGTGCTCTAGTAACAAACATAATGTTTTCAAGAATATGTGTGTTTTTGAAAAGTTTCGCCTGATTATGATTGTTTAGTGTAAGGGATATGTTTTAGAGCAAAGAAATCAAGAAAGAATACACACAAACATGTGGATTTTGCAAGTTTGGCACAAAAGCATGCAACATCGTTTTTATTGAAATTGTGTATATGTATGTGACACATGTTATTGAGCAAATAGTTTGAGAAGAGCATAGACATCATGACCATAAGTTTTACTAACCATAGAGTGTTGTGATGATGTGACCCTAGCTACCGGTTTTACCATACCGCTAGGGGTAGAAACTACCGCTTCGCGATAATTTGTGTAAATATAAAAGCTCCCAGTTCATTCCGATTGCATTTTCCCTAGGGTTTCTTGGCTCGTGTGTCCTTCTATCGATGATAGTGAGAGGTATGTTTTTATTTTGCCATTATCCTCTTCTTTAGTGATTTAAAGTTGATATTTAGGTTAGAATGTAAGAGTTGTGGAATGATTTCATGGAGGTGTGGAAGAATGTGTTTATTTTGTTGAGTTTTAAGCAAAATACTTTAGATCTTGGTGATAATGTTGAATTTTCTTAGTAAACATGTTAGGATATGTTAGATCGTTCATTTTAATGCAATTTTTAACTTCATTTGAATTAATTTGAAAAGAATGGAGGAGGAAGACGAATAGGATTTCTGTCAGTTACCGCTAGCATTAGTTTCTAACGCGCCGTAGTAGAACCAGATTTATGTTTTTGATGTTTTTCTCCTCCTTTGTTTGTTGTGTTTTCAGATTATGGCTTCCTCCAGTTCACACGCTCATCGTACATATGTGAACATGGATCAAAATGTTCATGGTGTATTTCCAGGTATGGAGCCACTTTCGGTGTGGGAATGTCCGTTGGGATAGATATGTCCCATCATTCTAACATATATGCACTAATGGCTGATTCGGGGCTTCTTTCAGCGATTGTGGATGATTGCTTTTCATCCGTGCTTATTATAGAGTTTTATAATAGATTGGAGGATCCATATTGATCTAATCTCCATTGTGGCGTGTGATCATTTCTCCAGGGGCATGAGGTGGTGATTTTACATGAAGATTTACAGGATAAGTTTGGCCAGGTGTAATGTGATATGAGATTGGATATAGTGGAGAGGTTTTGTACACTGAGAAATTGGTCTCCTATAAATATTGTTTTGCATGGTCAGGATGATACTCTAGAACTGATACCCATGGTCTCAAACTTGACACCAGATGCGCTCATTATACAGGAGATCCTCCGACACATGATTATGTACAAGGAAGGGGACACCCAAATGATCATAACCCAGCTTAGTACGGTTACCTATCATATACAAGAGTGAATCCCATTTGATGTGGCATATATTCTCCTATCTATGATGAGGTATACATTTAGGCTAAAGGATCTGAGGCGGCAGAGACTAAATACCCTTCCATTGGGAGCGATTATTCAAAGGATTCTTTTTAAAAAATATCTGACAATCAATCGAGAATATTACCATCTTGATTGTAGGCCTACGTTGTTTTCTACTCTCTCCCTTCATCCTCCATCACAGGGTAGACCTCCTTAACCACAACATTTAATTCGATGAGGGGGTTCAGTTCGAGAGATGCAACATGATCTTCGTTAGTTGGTTGAGGAGCAGGGAGCTGAGATGAAGAAGAAGATGAACGGGTTATCGAACATGATGTGGTTTATTATGAATGGTCTCAAGCTTACTCCTACTCCAGTAGAGGAGGCAGATTGGGAGACTCCTGAGGAGGAGCCGCCCAGACGATCAGTTTGTCGGACAAGACGAGAGAGAGATAGAGGAGAAAGTAGCAGCAGGGGTAATGAGGATTGAACCTTTTTATTTTGTGTCTAATAAAACAAGTTTTGGACAGGATTATAGTTTTCTGTTGCTATTGCCAGCGGTAGATACTACCGCTGGCGCTAGTGGTAGAGAATTTTTTGTTTTTTTTATTTAGACTTTTTGTCTTATGATTTAACTACACTTCTATGCTTATTTATGTGAAGTAGGTTCCTGGTATTATGTGTGGTTAGATTTTTCTTACTTCACTTTTGATATATCTTTACGAATGAAGGATTTATTAAAGGAGTAATATAATTTTCAGAAAAAAAAATTGAGACAATCAGGAATTTTCTGACAATACAGATACCGCCGACGATAGAGTTAACGACAGGCGGTAGCAATCATAGGTTCAATTTTTCATCAAAAAAACATGATTTTTGTGGTTTTCAATTTTGATTTCTTTTGACTATGATTTTACGTTATAGGGGCTATCACATACAAACATAGAGATTAGAAAATAATCAAAAAGTTGCACATTTTAAATTTTAGCCTAAGACCCATAATGGTTATTTAAATCCAATTTTATAAGTAACTAATTTTGCACATATCATATAATCCACATTAAACTTTAAAGTTTGAAAGCAACTTTTGAATAGTCAATTTAGAAACTTGTGGATTTTAGCTTTTAGTTAAAAAAGATTACTTATAAGCATAAGTTCATAAAGCAAAGTGAATGTGCAAAAAAATGAAGTCTTTTAAATATTCAATATATAAGATTTTTGGCTCAATAGAAATAAAGACACAACACAAAAAGTGCATAAAGCAAACATAAAAGAATATAATGTTTATATTTTTATTTTTAGCATTGTGAAGTAGATTTTGAGTAATCAATTTTAGTTTATTTCTACTTCACGCATTTTTATTGTATATTAATGATTAAGAGTTTTAGGTATCCAAAGATGACCGATTTTTATGGTTCCTTTGTTTACCTAAATATAGCGTGGAGATTTATTTAGAGACAAGGATGAATGAGCCCTTTCAAGTGAAATTAATATGATGTTCCTAACAATGGGTCTCCATTCATACCTATGAAACATATTATTTTTATTTATCAAATTTCCATAGTCATTTACTTGAATCCTTGGATAAAAATGACTTTTGACTTTATTATTTAAAGGAAATATGTTTGCATTCAATTTTGTGATGGGAGAAAGATGATTTTGTTTTACAAATACTTTGTGTTTTGGAATCTCATTTACACGCTTTTGATGTTCTTTATTTCCTTTGTTTGGCTTAGTCAAGATATTGGAATTCATGTTGAACTTGCAATTGGATTTTACTTGATATTGTGGATTTATGTGTTGTGAGTTTTTATTCAAAATTTCCTTAAGCAAGTTGATTTTTGTTTCTAATTCATTATTCTTAATCTTGAGATTATGTCTAGATTTATTATAATCAAATGTGCTATTTTTAATAATTGATGTTACAGAACTAATATGAGTGATAATTATTTCTCAATTTTTCAATTGTTTCATCCATCTCTTTAATTTCAATATTATAATTTTTGTATATAGCACAATTACTTTTCAAAGATGAATTTTCTAAACATAATCTTTCATTTTATTCTTTTACAAAAGTACGCTCCTTTTCAAGTCCCTTTTAATTTTCTTTTAATTCATTATATTCTATACAAGGTGAAGCATTTTCGACTTAAGAACCTAAGGAGGAACAAGACATATCAAAATTTGATTTTACAATAAGTTGTGCTTTTAAGTTTTTATTTTCTAAACGCAATTTTGAAATAATATTTATCAATTTCTTAATTCTACATTTAGCCATATATACCACATGCAAAGTAGAAATAAACGTTGAAACAAGAAGAAAGGAATTTGCTTTGCTTACAATGTTATCGGATGGGGCAAGGTTTGAACATAAAGTTCCTTAGAAATGTTCTTCTTCTTGACATTCCATTTCCATTGATGATTTGTCATCTTCCCTTCCGCTTGATGTGCATTCCATGGATCCATCAAGAGAGGAGCTTTCTTGAATACTAATGAAAACTTGCATATTCTCCAGTTCTTACGATTGTTCCATACCTATAGAAGGAGAATCAAAAGTTTTTTCAAGAAAATTCCAAATCTCATAAGCTGTAGGTAAGGTATAAATAAGTTTGAAAATATTTTGATCTAGCGCACAAAATAAATTATTCATAGACTTTGCATTTAAAACCATTTCTTTTTTATTTAGAATGCTCGGGCGCTTTTTAGTAGTAATGTTCCAAACTTCTTTATCTAAAGATTTATGAAAATGTTTCATTATGATTTTCCACCATTTATAATTTTCACCAATAAATAAAGGTGGTGCTAAAGATTTTTCTTTTAATACAATTTCATACGCTCTGGTGGAAGAGACATCATGAAGCGCCATTATTCTGGGTTGTGAAACCATTTTGGAATTACCTCGCTCTGATACTACTTGTTGGATCTGTAGATGCCCTTAGAAGGGGGGGGGGGGGGGGGGGGTGAATAAGAGTTTTAAAACTTTTCGAGCTTAAGTGATATTATATTTATGAGTTGAATATATTTTATGAAAATATTTTAGTTAAGACAATGATGTAAGCTTTTATGAAACAGGGTTGCATGATGCATGAGAGGTGAAGTCTCTGTTGCTACCGCCAGCGGTAGAAGTTACCACCCGACGTTAGTGACAGAGAGTTCACTTTTTGTTTCGATTCCAAAGATCAGAGTTAACAAGTCAATACTAGAGAAAAATATAATATTATTACTTTAAACATGATTACAAAACTTAATCCCAGTGATGCTTGGAATTATGGCGAATGGAGAAACCTTTTTGGTTTTCTCTACAGACCCTTCTCCCAAGGACCGGTTGGCTCTAGCATATCTCTCCTAGATGAGGCCTCGAGCCACCCCTAGATCTATCCCTAGACCTAGTCGCCACAACCACGCGGTGAATTCTCGCTAGTCCTCGCAAGGCCCTAGTCGCCAACCACGGGTGAATTTCCATACCGAAAAAAGATAAAGTTACAAACAATAATGAAACTAAAACATCAAAAACTCCTTCATATGTTGAAACTGATGATTATGTAAGAGTGATCGATCCTTCTTCAAGTTCTTAGCATTCACGGGCATTGATGGAGTTCTCTTGGCTGCAAGGAGGAGGCTCTCATGAATGTATACGAGTTGTGGCTATTGTTGCGTCGTCAATCAGCATAGCTAAAAGGAGGAGGACCGCTGTTTAAATAGACTCGGGACCTAGCGCCAGCGATATTTCTACCTCCAAGCGGTGGCCCCTTTAGGCATCAAGCTAGCATAAAGATCGAGTCAACTTCTACAACATTCTTGCTCAAATTTTGGCAGCCCCTCCTAGCACGCCGCGTTAGAACAATATTTTTCCTTGCAATCAGATCTCCTTTTTTTGCTCCTTAATCAGCAGCAAGATGGTGGGACTTCCATAAGTTACCGCGGGGCTTTAGCCTTAATGCGCCGTGGTAGAACTTGATATATCATAGTCTTGTTGACATTCCTTTCTCGACGATATCTCCATCTCGTGTTGTTTCCAAATATGCCAATGTTATCGCCAGCGGTAGCATTAACGCGCCATGGTAGAACTTGCCATATATGAGTCACGTCGATATTCCATTCTCGATGATATTGCCATCTCGACGATATTTCCAATTAAGCGGTCGCTACCTCCAGCGGTAACATTAACACGCCGCACTTGCAACAAAGCATCATAATGATAGAGAATCATTATCGTTCTCTTTCGTGCTCATGGGGTCTTCAAAGCTGAAGTTCCTACACACTATAAACACATGGCAAGTATGGTAAAATACAATGGAATTTGTTATTCTCAAACCAGGAGATGTGGAAAGCATATTCCAACAGCAGAGCCCTCGCCGCCTATTGTCACCCAACCAGTGGGTGTCGGGACATCACGACGACCTGGAAAAGAGCCCACAGATTCACCAGATGAGGAGCGAATGTTGCTCGACCGAAGCTAGTGTATGTTGGAATTCCTAAGGTGATCTCAAAGCAATCAACCAATTAGTCTTACTGCCAATGAAATTTGAGCCTATAGGGTCGCACATAAGAGTGTTGGGTAAGTTGGATGAAGGATTGTGCTGGTCTTACTCATATTGGATTTAAGTGGAGGACAAACACTGTAAACGATTAGAGTTGCATCAAATTATACTCGACGCTGCGTCGAGTTTGTCTCTACGCAAGTCTTGTACTCAATGCTGCATCGAGATTGTCTTGACATTGTGTACTCGATGTTGCGTCGAGATTGTCTCAACGCATGTCTTTGACTTAATGTTGTGTCGAATTGTCTCGACAGACATGTTATATTTGACACCGCGTCGAGATTGTCTCGACGTAGTGTACTCGAAGTTGCATCATGATTGTCTCGACATAATTCTTGTACTCAATGTTGTGTTGAATTCTTTCGACGATACATGTTTAACTCCAATTAAGTCTCTGTTCTACGGATAATTTATTTTATGCCTTGAGTATAAAATAGGAAGCGATTAGGTTTCATGATAGTGATAATCCTTTTTGTAAACTATCAGAGCCGAAGCGGAAGGGTTCCACAAAGGTCTCGACATTCCGCGAGATTGCTGCTACCACCTCTCCCTGTCATCGAATCTAGTAGTTCATGGGAGACGCAGAGGGCATTCTTCATCCATCCCAGATCTTGTTAGACAAGAGTTACGGGGTTCTCCTTCACTGTGTGCATTCCTATAAAGGTGCTGATCCATTTCAGTACTTGGAACTCGGAGTTCGGCATTTGGAATCAGACCTTGGATCATCTTGGTTAAGTGTTGACTCAATCCCTTTCAGGTATAATGCAATGCGTTGCTTTATTTATTTCTTGATTTATGAAATCACAAGATCCGAAACTCTTTTGGGTTGTTCTTATTTCTTTCATTCCACTATTCACATATGATGTGTTTATTTAAGAAAAACCCAACAGTGGTATCAATCCAAGGTTCGCGAACAAATGCGTGTAAATCGAAAGATTTTAAACACATGTGATTGCGTTGCGATTTTCATATTTCTGAAATCATTTCTCCTTTGCAGTAACCGTCCATCGGTTTGGTTTGTGAAACCAAATGTCTTACATTTTAAATCTGACACTAAGAGACGAGCTTATCTACTGCATAAGTGGAGCCATTTTTTCCTGTGTCCAATGCATGTAAATCTGGAGATTTAGAAGTGTTCTAAATGCTCAGATTTAGCCATTTTTATCAAAGTGTTGATAATTTTTCTTTTTGTGCACATCTGGGATGTATTTGGTTTTTGAATGTTGTAATTCTGTGAATGTTCACATTGATTAATTGTTAATCGATTATCATAAAATCCCTTATTAAATATTAAGTATACGGATGCCTTCCAATGGATGACACTTTTCCTGCCTCGATCGATGAAGTGTGGGCTTGCCAAAGCAAGGTGCAACAATCTATCTTGGTAAGGGTGCCAGCGGATAATTATGATATCCCACTGTCGACATTGGGTCCATCTTAACTAGGTGACCTCAAATGTTGAGTACATAGAGGCATAGGGTTGGCATGCACCATATGATGGATGCGAATAAAGAGTTATTCACCAACCGTAGAAGAGTTGCATAATGGTGCAATTGGCAAGTGTTGTCTACCTAAATAACCGCATTATGAGAGGAATGCCAAAGTGGACTCACTGTGTGTTAAAATTTTTGAAAGACCGTTTAGGAGTAAGCAGGAGTTGTATCAACAAGAGTTATAGCCAAACAACCATAATGCCAAAACAGCAACACAAGAAATCTTTATTGAAATAGAACTGCTTTACAATGCGAGGTATACATGGCGAGACATGATTCATAAGAATCACGGAGATGAGAAGAACAAACACACCTAAAACGAAATTGGCGGTCTGCCAAAGCAGAGACCGCACAGACCGCAAAAAGGCTCAGGTCGCCCGGCCTGCTCTGCTGTACTCCCAGACCGCTTGCACAGTCAGACTGCAGAAACACTTTGAGACCGCGCAAACAGAAGCAGACAAGCTGCACTGCCAGACCGCAATCCCACACCGCACGAACTGAAGCTTATTGGAACAAAGAACTGAAGCTGTCGCTAGACCACAACTCAGACCGCCTAACCGCTGAAGGTCGCCTGATCACTGAGCTCACTGCGAACAGCACAAGAACACAATAAACCAGTTCGCTGACAGACCTTAGATGAACTGTTTATTCAAGCCAATGGAAATCACAAGTAAGGAGACCGCAACCTGCTGACCGCAAACCTGCGAACACAACAACCGGTTAGCTCACATCCAAGTCACGCGACTTCAAACTTGAGTCCGCAAGAGACAATCTGGGCTCTTGTTCTTACAGTTCTTGTTAGGAATGACGGGCCATGCACCCCTATTTATAGGCGGATGGACGGATGTCGTCACCGCACAAACCGGGATACTATAACTGCCCATCAGATCGCCCCCGTCCTCATAAGACAGACCGCGCGGACACAGCACTTGGACGAGATCCAGCACAAGTCCGCAAGACAGCAGCAGTCCGCGCACAAGCCGCGCGGACACAACACTTGGACAAGATCCAGCCCAAGCCAGCAAGACAGCAGCAGTCCGCGCACAAGCCGCGCGGACACAATGACCACCCTTCCTGAGATCGCCAACGCAGGGACAAACATCTGGCCGAGTTGAACCAAGTCGCCAGAACAGCCCAAACAAGCCGCCCGGTCACTGCGGACAACCAAGAACAGGCCTCCCAGAACAAGACCGGTAGAACTCGCAACAGGTCGCCAGAACCAACGACCAAACCAAGAAGCAAACTGGCCGATCACAGCAGATCGCCAGAACAGCAGGGAGAGATCGCAGAACCAAACTGCTAGAGCACCAGCGCAGGCCGTGTGGTCTCTGCGGTCTCCAGCCTTCAGACCGGCCGGACTCCCTTCCACTTCACTTCAACAATTTCAACACTCCCCCTTGAAGTGGGAAGTGGATACTAGCCCGAGCAACTCCCTTAACCGTGTAAACGGTCCCTTCGCCAGCGGCTTTGTGAAGATGTCTGCGACATTGTTCGCACTCTGAACATGCTCGACCATAAGAGATCCTCCCAACACCTTTTCACGAATGAAATGGTGCTCAATCACTATATGTTTGGTCCTCGCGTGACAGACTGGATTGTTAACCAGCTTGAGAGCACTCTCATTGTCCCCGCGTAGTATAGTGGGACCTTGAACCTCCTGATGAACATCCTCTACCAATCTCCTGAGCCAAACGGCTTCCTGAGCTGCCAAGGCCGAAGCCTTGTACTCTGTTTCTGTGGTAGATATATACACCGAGTCTTGCTTCTTGCTGCACCAAGAGATAGCTGTGGGGCCCGTCATAAAGACATAACCAGACGTTGATCTCCGATCATCCACGTCTCCCCCAGAATCAGCATCCATGTATCCATGCAACTCCAAGCTTGACCCTCTCCTATATAGGAGACCCAAATCAGAGGTCGACTTCACATACTTCAAGATGCCTTTTACCGCCAGAAGATGAGGCTTCCGTGGTTCCGCCATGTACCGACTCACCTTGCCTACTGCATAAGCAATATCTGGCCTTGTGATAGTCAAGTAGATCAAGCTCCCAACCAGAGCTCGGAACACCAACGGTTCAGATAAAACTCTCCCCTCATCCTTCCGAAGTTTATGATGTTGCTCTAGAGGTATAGAGCTGCTCTTCCCTTCCTCCATGCCGAATCGCTGAACAATCCGCTCTGCATAGCCAGCCTGAGAAATGAGCACTCCGCTCTCCCGCCTCTGCACCTCGAGTCCAAGGAAATGGTGGAGCTCCCCCAGATCCTTCATCTCGAATCTGATAGCAAGCTCAGCCCTGAGTCTTGCAACAGCTTCCTTCGAGTTCCCGGTGACAATTATGTCATCCACATACTGCAGCACAATCACCCGAAGCACTCCCTCCTTCTTGATGAACAAGCTAGAATCAGAGTCTGAAGCAAAGAATCCGCAGAATAAGAGATACTCTACAATCTTCCCATACCACGCCCGAGGCGCTTGCTTCAACCCATACAGGGCCTTCTTCAACTTACAAACGTAGTCCGGATACTCCTTCGAGATGAAGCCTTGCGGTTGGATCATGAAGATATCCTTGTCAATCTCGCCATATAAGAAGGCATTCTTCACGTCGAGTTGCCAAATCTCCCAACCACTCGAAGCCGCCAAGGCAATAACAAATCGAATCGAAGTCATCTTTGCCACTGGACTGAATGTCTTGTCATAATCTTCTCCGTACTGCTGTGAGAACCCGCGAGCTATAAGGCGAGCCTTGTAACGCTCGATACTACCGTCAGCTTTCTTCTTCAGCTTGAAGGCCCACTTGCAAGTGACAGGAGTGGTGCCCTTGGGCTTGGGCACAAAAGACCAGGTCTCATTCTTCTCGAGAGCTGTCATCTCTTCTTGCATAGAAATGTCCCACTCCTTCACGCCTCTGGCCTTCTCAAAGCTCGACGGCTCCCTCTCATCCAAGGGACCAACAAAGAAACATGAAACAAAGTTCACCATGTTCCCTCCTGTGTATCGATCTGGTGGTTGAATAGTCCTCTTCGACCTCCTAAGAGGTTGCCCCTGACTAACCACCTCCTCAGCTGCTTGTTCTGTGCAAGCTCCTCTTCCAGATGAACTTGGAGCATCGCTCCCCCTGCTTCCAGAACCTGAAGCCTCCATCTCAGAGCTTGACACAGCTGGAGCACTAGGTGAAACAGGCAACTCCACTTGAAGACTTCTCTCCTGTAGTTCAACTCCTGAACTCCCCTTGTAGGAAGTTACTTCATCGAACACCACATCCCGAGAAACAATTGACATCCGTGTCTCAGGATCCATGCATCTCCATCCCTTCTTCCACTCATCATACCCAACAAAGACTAGCTTCCTTGCTTTCGCATCTAGCTTTGTCCGAAGAGCATCAGGAATATGCACATAGCAGGTTGACCCGAACACCCGAAGGTGTGCAACACTTGGCTTCTCCTTGAACATCAATTCGTGAGGGGTCTTCATGTTGATAGGACTTAAAGGCAACCTGTTGATGACATAAGCTGCACAAGACATTCCCTCCGCCCATAAGGACTTTGGGATACTCTTAGCATGAAGCCAGCATTTGCAAGTTTTCGTCAAATGACGAATCTTCCTCTCGGCAATGCCATTTTGTTGTGGAGTATGGGCACAAGTGAGCTCTCTCCTGATGCCATGCTTCCTGTAAAAACTTGAGAACTCACCAGAGGTGAACTCCCCACCATTGTCAGTTCTAAGTTTTTTAACCCGCAGGCCAAGCCGACCTTCAACCAGCTCCTTGAACTCCACAAATTTTGCAAATGCTTCCGACTTCTCTTTCAAAAAATACACCCAGACATATCTGGTGTAATCGTCAATCAACACCAACATGTATCTGTTGCCTCCAAGGCTTGGGGTGGCAGTCGGTCCCATCAAATCACCGTGGATGCACTCCAACGGCACTTTGCACCTTGTTTGCGATTTGTCAAATGGAAGTCGAAGAGACTTGCCAAACTGACATCCTTTGCAGACATGACCATCTCCATAGGAGGACAAGCTAGGCAAGCCATTGACAAGGCCCCTTACCGCCATAGCCTTCAATTTGTCCATGCCTACATGCCCCAACCTTTCATGCCAGATGGCCGTGCCATCATTGGTCCTCATCTTATCAACATAGGTACTTGTCAATAAAATGAACAAGTCCTTCACCCGCTTGCCAACATGAATAACATCTCCATTTATCTCCGGTTGAGTTTTGAGAAACTTCACTTCTGTTGGGCCAAACAGAACGTGATAACCGGCGTCGACCACATTGGTCACAGAGAAGAGATTTTTCTTCATACCAGGCACATGATAAACACTCCTCAACGTGAGTGGACCCTTATCACGGCTCAGAGAGACGACTCCTTCGTGCTCTACTGGATGAATAGAATTATCAGCCGTAATGATAGCATTGTTACCTGAGTAAGGCGCCAAAGAAGAGAACTCTGATCCATCCCCGGTGAGGTGATGCCCACACCCTGAATCAACAATCCAGTCCTCATCATAGTTGATGGAAGCCAAGGCCTTAACGGGCCGTTATATTAGACGCAAAGGCTCCTCCCCATCCAACTTCACCAGACTTTGGCATCTCCTTCTCCACTGCATGTCCCGGCTGAAGATTCACCCGGCAATCTTTCTTGAAGTGCCCGGTCTTATTGCATCTAAAGCACCTCGGTCCCTCTCCTTTCTTCTTCCCATCAGACTTAGGAGCATAGCCCCTATCTTGCTGACCTGAAGTGGAGGGTCCATCATGACCCGGCTTCTTCTTCTCCCATTTCTTCTTCTTTCCAGAGAACATCACATCACTTTCTCCCCCGGAGATAGAAACCCCCGCCATCTGTCTTGCTAAACTTTCTTGCGAAGCAAGAAGGTTCTCCAGCTCCAACAATGACGGTTGATTTGCCCAACCTTGAAATGAAGCCACAAAGGCAAGATACTCCTTACGCAACCCGCGGATGATATGCCTCTTCAGTTTTGCCTCAGAGATTGGCTCATTAGGGTCCAATGCAGAAATCTCTGCCGTGAGGTTCTTCATCTTGAGGAAGAAGGTAGAAACAGAAAGATCACCTTGAGAGGCTTTTGCCAACTCATTTTCAAGATACTGTAGCCTCGCTACATTCTTCCTATTGAACAACCCATCCAAGGATGTCCAAATCTCAGCAGCAGATTTACATCCGATGATGTGATCAAGCAGTTCCGGTGAGATAGCCCTTTTGAGAGTGAACTCTGCCTTAGCATTCGTCCTCCTCCAAAGTCTCACCTCTGCCATATTATCTCCTGCTGGAAACACCTCTTGTGTGTCTTCTCCTCCAACTACCTCCCATAGATCCTCGCCAAGCAAGTAACTCTCCATACATGACTTCCACTTTTTAAAGTTAGTCGATGTGAGGAGTTCAATACCAAGACCTCTTGCGTATACACCTTCCATGGCAATCTATGTGGTCTCTTCTTCACAAAGACGATGGAAACTCTAGTTGATCACTGCTTATCCACTCCAGGAACCTCCCTCTGATACCATGTTAAAATTTTTGAAAGACCGTTTAAGAGTAAGCAGGAGTTGTATCAACAAGAGTTTTAGCCAAACAACCACAATGCCAAAACAGCAACACAAGAAATCTTTATTGAAATAGAACTGCTTTACAATGCGAGGTATACATGGCGAGACATGATTCATAAGAATCACGGAGATGAGAAGAACAAACACACCAAAAACGAAACTGGCGGTCTGCCAAAGCAGAGACCGCACAGACCGCAAAAAGGCTCAGGTCGCTCGGCCTGCTCTGCTGTACTCCCAGACCGCTTGCACAGTCAGACCGCATAAACACATTGAGACCGCACGAACAAAAGCAGACAAGCTGCACTGCCAGACCGCAATCCCAGACCGCACGAATTGAAGCTTATTGGAACAAAGAACTGAAGCTGTCGCCAGACCGCAACTCAAACCGCCTAACCGCTGAAGGTCGCCTGATCACTGAGCTCGCTGCGAACAGCACAAGAACATAATAAACCAGTTCGCTGACAGACTGCAGACGAACTGTTTATTCAAGCCAATGGAAATCACCAAGGAATGAGACCGCAACCTGCTGACCGCAAACCTGCGAACACAACAACTGGTTAGCTCGCATCCAAGTCGCGCGACTTCAAACTTGAGTCCGCAAGAAACAATCCGGGCTCTTGTTCTTACAGTTCTTGTTAGGAATGACGGGCCATGCACCCCTATTTATAGGCGGATGGATGGATGTCGTCACCGCACAAACCGGGATACAATAACCGCCTATCAGATCGCCCCCGTCCTCATAAGACAGACTGCGCAGACACAGCACTTGGACGAGATCCAGCACAAGTCCGCAAGACAGCAGCAGTCTGCGCATAATCCGTGCGGTCACAACACTTGGACAAGATCCAGCCCAAGTCAGCAAGACAGCAGCAGTCCGCGCACAAGCTGCGTGGACACAGCGACCACCCTTCCTGAGATCGCCAACGCAGGGACAAACTTCTGGCCGACTTGAACCAAGTCACCAGAATAGCCCAAACAAGCCGCCCGGTCACTGCAGACAACCAAGAACAGGCCGCCCAGAACAAGACCGGAAGAACTCGCAACAGGTCGCCAGAACCAACGACCAAACCAATAAGAAAACTGGCCGATCACAGCAGATCGCCAGAACAGCAGGGAGAGATCGCAGAACCAAACCGCCAGAGCACCAGCACAGGCCGCGCGGTCTCTGCGGTCTCCAGCCTTCAGACCGGCCGGACTCCCTTCCACTTCACTTCAACAATTTCAACACTGTGTTCGTGAAATACAGATCTTTTCCACTAAGAAAGTAGCTCGCTTAACCTCTCCGAATTGATATTAAGGGTTATCAATTTGATTAAAATAGTGGGAATATTTAATAAAAGTCCTTATTAAATAAAATGTATTTTGAAATATAATACTGAAATTAATTTTGCATAATTTTGTAGAACTTCCGTGGCAAGTGGATCTCACTCCACCTTGTCACCGAGAGCTATCCTTGAGAAGGACAAGCTCAATGGGACTAACTCCCTTGACTGGTATAGAAACTTGAGAATTGTTCTTAGACAAGAGTGTAAGTTCTCTATCTTGGAAGAGGATCCCCCCAGTGCCGACCGGGAATACATCCCGTGCCGACAAAGATGCTTATAATAAGTATCAAGATGAATCCCTAGATGTAGAATGCCTCATGCTTGCTACCATGAACTCTGAGCTTCAGAAGCAACATGAGACCATGTGTGGCTTTGAAATTATTGAGCACTTGAAGAAAATGTTCTAAGGGCAAGCTCGGCAAGAGAGATTCGACATCACTAAGGCTTTATTTTAGTGTAAAATTAGAGCAAGGGACCCAGTGGGAACTCATGTACTCAAGATGTGAGAACCTTCAGAGACTGGGTTTCCTTTAGGCTAAGAGTTGGCTACTGATCTGATCCCGCAATCATTGTCGTACAGTTACGAGCAGTTTGTCTTGATCTACAACATGAATGAGATAGATAAGACACTGCCCGAGCTCCTAGGCATGTTAAGAACTGCCGAAAACAACATGAAGAAGACCAAGCCTGCTAGCCCAATATTGATGGTGCATAAAGGCAAGGGTAAGGCCAAGGGATTCAGGAAGACTAAGGTGGGACCTAAGTCTTGCCCAAATCTTTTACTCTGAAAAAGAAGGGATTAGCTAAAGAAGGGAATTGCCACCACTGCGGTAAGGCAGGGCATTGGAGGAGGAACTGTCCCTTTACATCGAGGACCTGAAGAAGAAGGGAACTGTGACTTCCACTTCAGGTATTTTTGTTATAGAAATTAACATGTCTACTCCTTCATCTTGGGTATTGGATACTAGATGTGGTTGTCACATTTGTACAAATGTGCAGGAACTGACAAGGAGAAGACTGCTGGGTAAAGGAGAGGTGGACTTGGGCATTGGAAATGGAGCAAGAGTTGCTTCCGTTGCCATAGGATTATACCGTCTTTCCTTGTCCACTAGGCTTATTTTAGAACTTGATAATTGTTATTTTGTTCCTGCTATAACTAGAAACATTATTCCTATTTCATGTTTGGACATTAATGGTTTTTCTTTTATTATTAATAACAATTGTTATTATATTTATAAGAATGATGTTTGTTATGGCGTTGCTAAGATGTTTAATGGCTTATATGTTTTGAACATAAATCATCCAATCTATATCTATAACATAGAAAATACAAAGCGACTAGAAACTAATGACTCCAATCCTACATATCTCTAGCATTGTCTTTTAGGCCATATAAATGAGAAACGCATATCCAAGCTCCATAAAGATGGACTATTGGACTCATTTGATTATGAATCATTTGAGAGATGCGAGTCATGTTTATTAGGCAAGATGACAAAATCCCCTTTCACTAGTTGTAGTGAGAGGGCTGATGATCTTTTGGGTATCATACATAGTGATGTGTGCGGACCCATGAGTTCTATGGCTAGAGGTGGGTACTACTACTTCATTACATTTACTGATGATTTCAGTAGATACAGATATATATATCTTACGAAGTGTAAATCCGAAACCTTTGAAAAGTTCAAAGAGTTTAAGAATGAAGTAGAGAACCAACTGGGAAAAAGGATTAAGGCACTCTGATCTGATCGAGGTGGCGAATACATGAGTCATGAGTTTCATGATCATCTGAGAGAGTGTGGTATTGTATCACAACTCACTCCACCTAGAACACCACAACATAATGGTTTTTCTGAGAGGAGGAATAGTACCTTGTTAGACATGGTGCGATAGATGATGAGTCATGTAGATCTGCCTATTTCCTTTTGGGGATTTGCTCTAGAGACTGCTGCTTTCACTTTAAATTGTGCTCCAATAAAAACGGTTCTAAAGACACCATATGAGATATGGACTCGGAAGCGTCCTAATATGTCTTTCATTAAAATATGAGTCTATGAGGTATACGTGCGACGTCAAATATCTGATAAGCTGGAACCCATGTCAGATAAGTGTTATCTAGTGGGGTATCCTAGGAAGACCAAAGGATACTTCTTCTGCCTACCATTTGAGGGCAAATTGTTTGTTGCAAGTATTGACGTCTTTTTGGAGAAAGAGTTCTTATCCAGAAAGACTACAAAGGTAGAACTTGAAGAAATTCAAGAACCACAAATTGAAAACGAACCTGAATTGGAACCTGAGCAAGGACTACAATAAGTTGTAGCTGGAGAGCTTGCTCAAGAAACACAGGTCCTACGTAGATCTGGTAGACTAAGATTTGAGCCTGAGAGATATGAATTTTTCGTATCTCAAATTGGTAATGTGTTGCTAATGGATCATGATGATGAGCCTGCAACCTACAAAGAGGCTATGAATGGACCAGACTCTGAGAAGTGGCTTGACGCCATGAAATCTGAAATAGACTTTAGGTATGCAAACCAAGTATGGACCTTGGTGGAACCACCTAAAGGGGTACGACCCATAGGGTGCAAGTGGGTCTTCAAGAATGAGACAGACATGGATGGGAATGTACAAACATTCAAAGGGCGGTTAGTGGCTAAAGGTTTCAAGAAAATTCATGGTGTTGACTATGATGAGACCTTTTCCCCTATCGCTATGGTCATGTCCATCAGAATTCTACTAGCTATTGCTGCATATTATAACTACGAGATCTGGCAAATGAATGTCAAAATGGCTTTCCTAAATGGAAACCTCCTTGAGGAAGTGTATATGACACAACCCGAGGGTTTTGAATCTCCAAATGAAGTCACTAAAATATGCAAGTTGAATCGATCCATTTATAGATTGAAACAAGGTTCTCGAAGTTGGAATCTGCATTTTGATGAGAAAATCGAGGAGATTGGTTTCATCAAAAATGAAGATGAGCCTTGTGTTTATAAGAGAATTAGTGGGAGCATAGTTATCTTCCTAATACTGTATGTAGATGACATACTGTTGATCGGGAATGACATTCTGACCCTGCAAGTTGTTAAGAACAACCTAGGGAACAACTTTTCTATGAAAGGCTTCGGCGAATGGACTTATATACTTGGTATTAAGATCTATAGAGATAGATCGAAGAAGTTGCTGGGTTTGACCCAAAGTACATACATTGAGAAGGTACTTAAACAGTTCAGTATGCTTGAATCCAAGAATGGATTCTTACCCATGTCTCATGGTGTGAGTCTCTCTAAGGACAAATGTCCTAAATCTTTGGAAGATAAGGACCGCATGAAGTTGAATCCATAGTCTTCGGCAATTGGATCAATCATGTATGCAATATTATGTACTAGACCCGATATCTCCTATGCTTTGAGCATGACAAGCAGGTATCAGTATGACCCCAGTTATTGTCACTGGATAGCCGTCAAGAATACCCAAAAATACATGAGAAGGACTAAGGATATGTTCTTGGTGTTTGGTGTAGAGGAAGAGTTCGTTGTAAATGGTTACACAGATGCTAGCTTCCAAACTGATAGGGACGATTCAAAGTCCCAGTAAGGTTTTGTATTTTGCCTTAATGGAAGAGCTGTAAGTTGGAAGACTTCCAAACAAGTGACAGTTGTCGATTCTACGACAGAAGCTGAGTATATCGCTGCAGCGAATGCGGCGAAGGAGGCTGTGTGGCTTAGGAAATTCATCGATGAGCTAGATGTAGTTCCTAGCATTATTGATCCCATTGTTCTCTACTATGACAACAATGCCGCAATTTCCCAAGCTAAGGAACCTAGATCTTATCAGCGCTCCAAGCATATACTTTGGCGGTTCCATCTTATTCGAGTGATTATCGACCGAGGAGATGTGAGCATAAGCAGAGTTCTGACTGAAGAGAATATTGCAGATCCACTAACGAAGCCTCTTGCACAGAGAAAGCATGATGGTCATAATAGATCAATGGGTATTAGATACTTGAATGATCGTCTTTAGTGGGAGTCTTGTTGATTATATTTGTATCGGTTGTTATTCATGTGATGAATATAGTATTTTATATTTCATTTTACATTTAAGGCAAGTTTTTTTATTTTGTCAATTATCTCTATATGATAGAATAATTAGCATAAATTCCCTTAGAATGTTCACTTCCATAGGAATTCAAGTGTATGACTTGAATGTGAATGGCCTATGCTTGTAAGAAGCTTCATTCTTAAATAATCCTTGGTCCATGTATCATCTAAGAAGCTAAGGTTAATGATGGTATAATTAGACTAGCATGTGCGTTGACTAATGACCGGTTCTCACAAGTCATGATATTGTGATATCAAGTCATCACATGGGTACTTGTTAGTGAACAAGTTGTACTCGACAGACCCACCATGAGACTACTTTGTGGATTGTTATATGAATGTGTCACAAGTAGGTCTCATATGGCAATGGTGTTTGTGGTTCTTTGACCTGAAGTCGCAGGATTCATCAAGTGAGGAAGATCGTACTTTGATCCCATGAAAAGTCTTCCTTGAAGAAGGTTGATGATAACGGTGGTTATTGGGTATGCTACGATTCATTTGGATGTCTGTGTGTGGACAGATATGAGATTTGTCCTCCTATATGACAGAAGTTACATTCAAAGGCCCCTTGATGGAATGAGAATGAGAAATGCATGGCCATGCTTGGTCGAGTCAATATGGGATATTGAGCTCACCAATTTCAGACAGTCCATTCTTGATCAAGAAACTAGGATTGAACAATTATGGGGGTAACACGGTGTAACGCCCCAGGTTTTTCTTATAGTTAATTTAAGTAGGGTTATGGTAATAATGATTGTTTAAATATTAAAGCCACCGTTGTGAAGTGTTAATGCGAGAGGGCGTTACCGTTTCATGAACGTCGTCGTCGTCGTCCGACGAGTAAATTCTATATCGAGTCATATTTGCAATATATATATATATATATATATGTATAAATGTGTATATATGAAGTTTTTTTTATCTTTTGTTCTTACATGTATAGGAAAGCATATATGATTATGTTTTCTCTTAGGAGGCTTTGCATGTAAGTAGACATATACGTATAATTATATGTATGTGTGTTTATGTAATGCAAAAAAAGGGGAGAGAATAGATGGGGGCTTTATACAAAAGTATATATGTATGTATACATCATACCTGCAGGAAATTTTTATACAAGAATATATATATATATATATATGCTAGGAGTATATATATATATATGCTAAGAATATATAAGGATATATTTTATATTGGTGTTAAAACAAAAAAAAATCATATAAGAGTATATATATATGCTGAGAGGGTGGAGGGTGGAGGCTGGAGGAAATTTCTTTTTTTTCATTTCTCCCCTTTCCCCGATGGCTCCAGATTTTTCCGTGAGGTTGCTGGTGGCGGGCTAGGGATGTGCCGAAGTCGCCGGGCATCGGTGGTGTAGGCCGTCGGAGGAATTCTTGGGAGGTTGCTGTGCCCTATCTTCATCGTCGGGGTTGGGCTATCGGTCGGCCCTCGTCAGCTTGCCGCGATCCGACGGGTCTTTGGTTGAATCAAGGCAAGGAGACTTTTCCTTCTCTTCATCTCCATCTCTTTCTTTTCGCTTAGCTGATTCTTGGCCCCGATCAAGGGGTTCTGCTCAGAAATTTTCTCTGGTTTGCATCAAAAAAATCTGGACTCATTTTTTTGGTGTTTAAACCGACTAATTCCTGATTCAATCTCGTGGCAAAAATCTGGGATCATATGCTTGGTTTGAATCGACTAATTCCTGATTTAATCTGGATTCTTACTCTTGATTCATATGTTTGATTCTTACAAAAAAATACTGGATGCATGAACCTGATGTTCTTCTTCTAAAATTTGGACTTATACTTGATGCTTGCTAAACTTGGATTGAGTAGGCTATTTCTTGATCAAATTCATGGCTAATCTGGACTTTTGGCTAATCTTGTTTTTTTCTCTAAACTTGGATATTTGATTTAGATACATGCTTCATAAACTTGGATATTTGATTTAGATACTTGCTTCATAAACTTGGATTAAGTCGGTTAGTTCTTGATCAAATCCATGGCTAATCTTGCATATTCCACTAGCAATGGTCTTGCAAAAGAAATCTGGATTCTTTTAGGCTTGATTTGATCGATTGGTTCATTCATGTGGGGCATGTTCTGCATAATTCATTATCAGGAGGCTTGGTTGGGCTTTATTTTGTTGTTGTTGCTAAAACTTACACTTGTCATTAGTTGGAATTGGGAGGGTGGCATGTACATGCTCGGCTAAACTCTGCACTTGCCATTCTCTGCACTCGTCATTAGCTGGGAACTCGATTAGGTATACATATAGTGGATTGAAGATGGATAGTATATGCTGAAGCCTGGGCATAAATAAATAGTTAATTCTGAACGACTAAAATCTAGATAGTTCGGATT
This sequence comes from Dactylorhiza incarnata, assembly GCA_033032865.1. Classification (NCBI taxonomy): domain Eukaryota; kingdom Viridiplantae; phylum Streptophyta; class Magnoliopsida; order Asparagales; family Orchidaceae; genus Dactylorhiza; species Dactylorhiza incarnata. The sequence continues at coordinate 6,258,888 of JAWHQI010000009.1, read as the reverse complement.
CTGCATATTGTGGCCTGGCTCAACTCTAGGTAGTTTTAATTCTGATTATATATACATATATGTACACTTGGTAAAAGGGTGTGGTTGGCTTTGCGGCTAAGTTTCATGGAACCATGGTTGCTAATCCTTAACGGTGTGAGGAACCAGATCCTAAATTCTGCGGGAATTTCGTTTTCTAATCCCTGGCGGGTTGGGGGAATTAGAGGCTAAATTCCCTGGGAATTTCTTTTGCTAGTTCTCGATGATTCAACGAAACCATTAATTGCTAACTGGAATATTATGTAGATACATTTTGGGTTTCGAGCTTTATACCTGTTCCAATTGTCAGCAGCTTTATTCTTACAGTAAAGGTTACCAATTTCTCTTGTGCAGCTTCATACTTATAGAGTAGATGCTAAAGTTCTTTCTCCTATACTAAATGTTAGACCCTCCTTCAGCGTCAAACCAAGCATGTTGCTAACGAGATCATGCTGGAGACTGATTTTAGACTAGAGAGTGGGTGGACGCATGGGCGCTCACCATAGTGGTTTCAGACTGGAGAGTGGGTGGATGTATGGGCCCTCACCACAGTGGTTTCAGACTGGAGAGTGGGTGGATGTATGGGCCCTCACCACAGTGGGTTCAGACCGGAGAGTGGGTGGACGTTTGGGCCCTCACCACGGCAGTTTAGAACTGGAGAGTGGGTGGACATATGGGCCCGCACCACAGTTCTTTTACCTCGTTATGCAGCAGCTTGGTATGGCATTCCTTTCTTACTGGATGCCCTGGATTGGGCATGCTCCTTTGGCTTGTGTGCTTGTTCAAGGAAAAGTTGTTAAACCCATGCCTTACTTTTGGCCAATATGTATACTTGTTATCTTATTGTTTTCTTCTTTTTCTCTTGCTGTCTTCTTGCACACTTTGGGCTGAGGCATTCTTTTCTTATGGATGCCTCAGGTTCAGGTCGGTAGTAGCTGCTGGTGTTAGAGCATACTTGCCAGTTTCACCCACTTAGGCTTCTCCTTCCCCGTGGGTAAGGATGCAGTTTTCTTCTTTTGTTAGCTGTAGCCTTCTCTTTTGGATTGTGTTCTCTCTTTCCTGTGGGTTCGTGTCAGCTGTTGGCGCCCGTATAGCTTTTGCTCAGATTACTTGCTTATGCTGCCACTTGTTTTCCTTTTTTTATTTTGGTTTTTGTATACATGTTCATTCTGGGAAAGGTATTATTATTATTTTTGGGTTTACGTGTAACTCTTTTAGCAAATTAATTTCTTTAGCTTGCCTTGCTTTACATACTATTATGTATCACCTATTTGCAAAGCATACAAAAAGTAATTTCTTATAATAAACTAAATTTAGACTTTTGTACGCCCTGGAGATATTTCTAGTCTTCAGTGCTCTTAGGGTAAAAAGGAACCTATTTTTTATTCTTCCATTGTGTACGCATATCTTTTCTAATGGTGGCTATGTAGACCACAGGGCCGAGGGTACTTTTTATGTGAGGACCCTGACCACAGCCTGGCGCACCAGCGCTGCCTTTCGTCCCAGGCCCTCACATGGACCACAGCCCATGCCACCCCAACCCCTCTCCGCGCCTATTCGGCCACGACGGATTGTTGGAGAACGCAACCTTCCTTTGATGAGAAGTGATCCAGTTAAGCGCCTCTACGTGGATTTCCCAAGAGGTCACCCATCCCAGAATTGCTCCCATCCGAGCACGCTTAACTATAGAGTTCTTTCACTTCTCATCACCAATTGAGCTGCTCAATTGGTGATGAGAAGTGAAAGAACTCTATAGTTAAGCATGCTCGGATGGGAGCAATTCTGGGATGGGTGACCTCCTGGGAAGTCCCCGTAGAGGCGCTTAACTGGATCACTTCTCATCAAAGGGAGGCTGCGTTCTCCAACAATCCTCCGTGGCCGAATAGGCGCAGAGAGGGGTTGGGGGTGGCATGGACTGCGGCCCGTGTGAGGGCCTGGGACGAAAGGCAGCGCTGGTGCACCAGGCTGTGGTCAAGAAAGAAATGTTAAAAGATAAATTCTTTTTATATACCTATCTTTTCTTGTAAAAATATTTGTTTGAGTGCTTGCCTGAATGCATGTAGTTGTCCTCTACAGGACGTCCCATCACGATGCGTATTTTTCCCTTTACTCTGATATCGTAGCTTAATTAGGGGGAAATTATGGGTTGTGACACACGGTCCATGCCTCTAGTTCAATCCGGATGTAAAGGACAAAGGGACATGACAACACTAAAATATTAGTCATAACAGGCTTATTGAGTTATGAACTCTTATTGCTTGGGTAACAATGATGTATTGCTAGATGCCGCTCATTGTTTGTGAGACTTTTGATAATACTTTGTGATCAAGTGGGGTACTGTTGGTATTCCCAAGTTGATATCAAAGCGATCAACTAGTTAGTCTTACCACCAACGTAATATGAGCCTATAGGGTCGCACATAAGAGTGTTGGGGAAGTTGGATGAAGGATTGTGAAAGTGAGGTATTAGATCTTAGATTTACTCTAAAGGGGGGGGGTGAATATAGTATTAACAGTTTTTAACTTATTTTATAGCGGAATTAAAATAATGATATATATATGTGTACCAGAGTGAGTATAAAAACAAAATAAAATAAACAACACAGCACAACATAGTACAGTAAATCACACAAACACAGAAGACACAAGGATCTATAGTAGTTCCCCAATCAAACTGGGTACATCTATCCTTTTACCACCCTTGGTAGGAATCCACTAGGTTTTTGATCAGGTGCCCTACCACCATTGAGATTTTTAATCAGGTGCCCAAACACCATTGAGCTTTTGATCTGGTGCTCAAACCAAAACACAGGTTTTTGATCAGGTGCCCTGTCACCAAAGGTTTAACTTTTGAAGGGAGTTAGAACCCTGTACAAGATGGAATAAAAGGGGTAAACAAAAAGGTTATGAAATTCTTCTCTGTCAACAAGTTGAGAGAAGACTAGTGGATTGTTGATGTAAAGCTCCACCTGTCTGATAGAAATTCTTGACAGTTGAAGAATGAAGCTTTCTCTTGAATATAGAAAATCTTCTTTGATAGAAGATGAATCTAACAGACAAAGTTTCTCAGATTGTTGTTGTTCTTTGAAGATTAAGAATTAGCAGCTCAAAACTGAGAGAAGAATGTTAATGTTCTCAGAGAATGAGAATGCTGTTGTAGAAGATGAGGATTTTTGTCACTCTGAGTATTTCTCAAGTATCTTCTATATCTTCTCTGTTCTCTATTGTATTCACTGGTATATCTCTTTCCTTTTTCTATATACTGATATATCTCCTTGATATCTTCTATATCTCTGTTTTCTTAGACAAAAAATCTGACTGATTTGAAAATCAAATCTTCTAAAAAAGGAATAAATAATCTGAAATGATTATTCTTGGAACTGCAATCTGATTCAGAAATAAACTTTAATTCATTTTCCTTTTCCATGAAAGTATCCTTTTCCAATATATGTCAACGGCTACTTTCTCGAAAGAAGAGAATAGAAATGAATAAATAAAAGGAAAGATCAAATCTTGACTTATCTGATAACTGAATAAGTCCAAATAATAGAATAGATCCGTTGCTGATTAGTCGATCTGAGTTCAGAGAGAATAGATAACTGATCCTTCAGAAATTGTCAAGCTGGAGAAGAAATTCGTCGAACTGAAAGCTGAGTTCGTCGAGCTGAGAGCTGAGTTCGTCAAACTGAAGGCTGAGTTCGTCGATCTCAATCTGGAGTTCGTCGAACTGAAGATAAAATCTGTTGAACTGGCTGGAGGACTGAAATCGTCGAGGTGAAGAGCAATTTCGTCGAACTTAAGCATGACGTTCGTCGAACGCAGAGAGGAGTTCGTCGAACGCAGAATGAAGTTCGTCGAACACAGAAACTTGGATTTTTTCCTAAGTTCTAGCTACTCAGACACACTTAAACCTTGACCCTTAGACTATACAATGAGGTCAACTTGAGTCCTAATCTACAGATAGTGATCCTAGCCCAAATCATTAATAGGGTTGTTCCAACAATCTCCCCCTATTTGAGTTAGGATACTATTTGACAAATAATAACAAAACAAACAAATAGCAAACAAAGAGCATATATATCTGACAGAATTTAAATCATTTCAGCAGATAAAATATATAGTACTCTGAGTTTAGGAATATTTACACTGAAATCAGAATTAGCAAATATCAAACAAACTGAAGCTTTACTCTTTCATTTTGAAGAAGGCTTGAAAATGATTTGCCTGTTTGGATTCTCAGATTCCCTTTTACTCATGTAGAGATCATTATCTCCCAACAGTGTTTGAGATGATGCATGAGGAACCACTGCTGCTGGGTGCAATCTTAAGTAATCTTCAGCATTGAAAAGGTGTCTTGAGCTATACCTTTCAAATTCTTGTCTTCTGAAATCAGACATTGTAGAATACTGAGAGAAATCCTTGCCTTCTGCTTTGGCTTTGTTTATCTGAGTTGTAGCAATTGATTCTTTGAATCTAGCCATGTGAGCTATCTTATCATATTTTGGATTTACTGGAGGAGGCCTTTCATCAATATCACTAGCTTGATATGAGGATTGTTCATCAGAAATCCTTTTCCTGTGAGAGGAGCCATCAGAAATATGGTACTTGTATACTGAAGAAGAAGATCTGGCAGATCCTGAAGGAGGAGCTCTGGCTGATTTAGAACTATGGGAGCCACTTGAGATTTTATGGCTTCCTTCAGATCTTCTTGAATGCTGCTGAGAGGGCTTCTGAGAAGATGAGGAGGACAACCCTGTTGATCCTGCTGCTGGAGGAGGAGGAGGAGGAGGAGGAGGAGGAGGAGGAGGAGGAGGAGGAGGAGGAGGAGGAGGAGGAGGGTGATTAAACTTTATTGGCTTATCTAAATAAAAGCCTGTCTTCTTCATTTTCTTTCTTCTGTTGTTCTCATTTCTGAAAAATCTCATCCAAGCTGGGGAATCCTTTGTGAGGGTTATGTTATGCAAGATATAATATGGAGTATCATTGTACAGGAGGGAGGTTTAGGAACAGCCTTTACTTTGCTTCTTGACTTTCTTTTCTTTGAAGACTTGGCATCTGAATCATCACTATCATTATCATCACTATCAGACTGTACAGGGGCATTATACAAATCATCAATTGCTTGATTACCCTTAACAACATCTTGTTGTTCTTGAGGAGCAATATCATCATCAAAATCAATATCCTCTGGAAGAGGAGAATCATCAAAGACAAAAGTTGGAGGAGAAAGGGGGGATTCATCAACAACAAAAGTTGGAGGTGAATTCACCAAATCAACTTCTTCTGATACTTCAACTGTAACTGGAATCTGAGCTGGAACTGGAACATCAAAACTTTTGATAATTTTCTTTAGTACAATTGAATCAACTGGAGCTGTATAGGGAACTATTGCTCTTGAATGATCTTGAGACTTTCACAAACTGCTGAAAACTGAATTGAACTTTGATAACAAATAAATAATATCTATTGAGGGATTTATAGAAATATTATTTACAGGAGCTATATCTGTAACTGAATCTGTAACTGTAATTTCTTCAGCAAAAACTGTATCTAAACCTGGAGCTGCTTCAAACTCAAAGATCATATCTGAAGCTACAAAATCTGGAGCGTCTTCATAAAGCATCTCCCCCTGCCTAGTTTCAGGGAGACCTGAAGCTAGGCCCCTAGAAGAAGGGACAGGTGTAGAGGAGGTAGGGAAGGATGCAAGCTTGGAAGAGAGGTCAGATATGGCTTGCAGAACTGGAGCTAGCTTCTCATCAAGGAGAGCAGTTAGCTTGGGAGAGATATGATTAAATATTTGCTCAGCTATAGAGGTGAAATCAACATACACAAAATCATGTGTTTTCTGAGAAGATGATGGTACTGGGATAGAAGAAGAGGGAATTTATGAGGGTATGAAGATGTTGGTAGCATCTGATAGGGGTGGAATATTGTCTTGATGGATATGGGAGTGAGGTGGAGAGTGTTGAGGTGATAGGAGGTCAAATGATGGAAGAGAATCAGGAGGGGGAAGGGAATCAACATCTGGAATAGATGATGATGGAATATCTGTAGATTGATTAATCTGAGGAGGAGGAGAAGAAAACAATATGGAGGGAATGTCTATGGGAGAGGATGATGGAAGAACTTCTTCAGTATTATTCTAAAGAGTTTGAGATGGAAGAGGAGAAGAGGATATAGAGGGAGGAACTTCTTGGATGGTTGGGAGAGTGGCTGTTTTAGCCCTGGTGCTTTCAGAAATACTCCTTGAAGCTTCTGCCCTGGGAGTCCTCTTGGGAATTACCCTTTCCCACTTGCCAAAGAGAGCTGAGGTCAGCCTCTTGCTTGCATTAATGAACACTGTTGGTGACACCAACAATTCTTGGCATTTGGCCTGAAGAACAATGCCTAATATTCTAACATAGCAAACATTCAATTTGCCTAGCTTCTTCCTTATTGATTCAAACAAAATCAATCCCCAATTTACTTGTTTCTTCTCAACTAAGGCCACCATCAACATAAATTGGTGCCTGGTAGCATGATCATGAGCAGAAGTTTTGCCCAGCAAAACTTTTCCAACTATATCTGCTAAGAACTTGTATTCAATGGACAAGTTCTTTTTCAAAAGATGATTAGGGTTTCCAGAGGAGTGCCCCATTTTCTCCAAAGCATTATTAAATTCATCAGAAGTTATATCCAACTCATCATTTCCATTCATCAATCCAAAAACATCTGATTGTATTTCTGGTGAAAGAAGAACCTGGTTTCCTGAGATTGATCCTGATAGAGTTGTTGCATTCACTGTCTTAACAGTATGTACCCATTCTTTTATTTCTGCTACAGGTAGCTTGATCCTGGTGGTCATGAACTTCCTTAACTGTTGCTCTTCGAAAAGTCGAAGAATATCCTGGAAGACTTGGTCTGAATGCGCGAACAACTCCATGTCAATGTCGAAACTTGCATCAATATTCATGGAGGAAATCACTGCTTGAGAGATTGCCATTGCTACCTGCAAGAGAAAAAGAGATCAAGTGCAAGAGAACTGGAGGCAAAGGCAAGAGCGAGTTCTGTAGGCGCAAAGACGAAAAAGAATCAAAATTTGATTATAAGGAAAGAGAACGTAGAAGGCGCAAAAATTTCATGGAACTGAGGTCGGCTAAACCTAATAAAATCAGAAGTCGAAGTGTCTTAGGCTTCATCAAACTGCGTTCGACGGAAAAATAAATTTTCGTCGATCTCAGTTCGACGATCGAGTTGACTTCGTCGATTTCTGAAGCTAATAGGCTTCGTCGATCTCTGTTCGACGAACGACTAGATTTCGTCGATATTCGTTCGATGAAATTAGGGAATAAGTAGAAAATATATTTTTAATTTATTGAATCTCCATCTATCATTTCTAGCTGAATTATAAAGAAGATATGCTTCTTTTCATCCAATGGTTTGGTGAAAATACCAGCTCTTTGTAAGTCAGTTGGAATAAATTGTAGGCAAATTTTATTTTTATCCACATTATCTCTGATAAAGTGGTGCCTAATTTCTATGTGTTTAGTTCTACTATGGAGTATTGGATTTTGTGCTATAGATATTGCACTAGTATTGTCACAAAATATAATTGACTTATTTAAGTTGATACCATAATCTAGAAGTTGATTTTGTATCCACAGAATCTGTGAGCAGTAACTGCTAGCGGCAATATATTCTGTAACACCCCCATTCGTTAAGAAGCATATGACAGAAGGTCCGGCCGGGGCCCCACGCCATATACAACAAAACGAACGGGAACGTTACAATAAGGAATATCATTCAACTCTACACCAGTCCTAACTCAGAGCATTCTAAGCAGAAGCAAATAAAAGAGAGACAAGAATTAAACCCCCAAAACCCGAACCCAGGTATGTCCACTTCTATTAATAGGAATAAAATGTTTTATACAACAAAAGAGGCACGACGGCCTTACAAGTTACCAACATCGGCGCGCAGGCCGGCCATACATGAAAAAAAGAGAACATCAAAAAGGCCTTCAAGGGCCGCAGCAGCGCAGGGGCTTCAGCCCGCTATGTTCCCGCTCGGTCCAGCACCTGTACAACAAGCCCACCAAAAACGGTGGCAAAACAGGGCAACGGTCAGCAACGGCTGACCAAATTATAACGACCCCACCCCTTCGAGGGGGTGGCAGTTTCCCGTCCCTGCAAGAGCACCACAGCATATATATATATATAACAGAATGAAGCGGCTGACACGGACCACAACAATTTATACATATGCATCAATCACAAACGTGGGAATGTCCTCCACGTCTCGTGCTCTCAGGCACTCTTTGGTGTACTCCGCCTTCCTCCACCATCCACTCTTGATGGCTTTGCCCTTCGAGGCCAAAGTCGGTGGCCCGAATACCAGGGCTCTCCCGTGCTTTAATTGTGAACATCCCATAGTCTGAAGACTCTTTCCCATTGCTTCCCGACATGTTGTACGAGACTCACTAATCAGGTGCTGCAATGGTGCGGTTTCAGGTTCGCCAAATGCCCGTTGTTCACATCTCTCATTGTACAACACGAAAAGCGGGTATGGCATTCCCTCAGCCTAGGTATTCTCAATTAGCCGGCTCTACGGGCCGCTAAGTCATCCACCAGGACACCCTCACAGGTCGGGCACACAGGCCTCAGGTCCTCTCAACAGGTGGGCACAACAACATCACCAGAACTCAGTCTGGGAGCTGTCGCCAGCGTTAACGCTAACGCCTGGCGATAGTGTACAAACACCCCCATTTTGGCTTCTAGCTGTGGGTGCTTCCCGGGGCACACCCCCAGGCATTGCTGCACATGCATTAGCACTCCCACTGCCTCAGAACGCACAAAATCACCAGAACCAAGTCTGGGAGATACTGCCCGGCGATAACGCTAACACCACCGGTAGTGAACAGAACTCCATTTCTGCTTCTAACTTCGGGTGCTTCCCGGGGCACACCCCCAGGCGTTGCTGCGCATGCAGTAGCAACCTCTAGTCCTACGAAGCAGGATATCAACGCGGAGTTTTCCCCGGCACGCATAATATCAAAAAGCATCACCAATCCGGACGAACCGTCTCGGATGGGCTTCACACAGCGCGCCTACGTCCATTTCACGCATGGACTCTACATGTATGCAAGATCTGACGGGGATAACACGAATCCACCCGTCGGAGGTCACGACCTCACCCTTTTGGGTAGGGACCTCAAAGATGCACGGAAAAGGACTAACACATGTCCAAAAGAGGGTAGAAAGGATCGTTACCCTTAGACGTCGCTTCGAGGCCATAGCTTGATTTTTGGCACGGTTGGAAAGGAGCGTCTTGCCCTCCTCTACGCGTAGCCACCAACGGATCGGGATTCGGTGTAGGAAACCTCCACCAAAGATGAGCTCTAGGGTTGGAAAACCCTATTCATCACCACTACTAGGCTCCTCCTTCTCACCAAAACAAAACCCTTAGTGAGTAAGGAAGAGAAGAGGGGTTTCGGCCTTTTCACGCCACCTCCCGAGCCAACTAGCCAAAAATCAGCCCCTAAAGTCAATTGGCCATCAATGCCCACGATTTCGGCCGCCAAGTACAAAATGCTGCTATCGCCCGGCGATAGCGATGTCGCGTGGCGATAGCGGTAATGAACCGACCCCAACTAGTCAACGCCACCGCTTTGAACAGTGCATGATACGTGTCACGATGTCGTCAGCATTTGACTTACCGTCGCGCGATAGCTCTCGACAGAGGCCTTCTCGACAGAACGCTATCGCCGGGCGACAGTCGCTATCGCCAGCGATAGCGCTGGATTCCAGAAATCCAACTATCTGTTTTGAGGTCTTACAACCCTCCCCTCCTTATAAAAATTTCGCCCCGAAATTTGTAAAAAACAGGCATATATATATATATATCCAAAAAGGTCTTTACAAAAAGGTGAAAAAGAGAGATAAACGTCACCGAAATAGCTCGGGGAACTCCTCCATCATGGTCTGCTCACGCTCCCATGAGAGTTCCTCGCGACCGTAGTTGTCCCAACGGACCTTTACCATACGGATCGCCCTGTTCCGCAACTGATGCACCTCAGCATCCTCGATGCTAACGGGCCTGACCGCCATCTTAAGCCAACTGTCCACGGACACCTGATCCGCCGCGACCACATGCGTAGGCTCTTGCACTGCCTTCCGCAACACGGAGATGTGGAATACATCGTGTAGCCCGCTCAGTTCCGCCAATAGTGCAAGCCTATAAGCCGCCACGCCGACGCGCTCGATGATCTCAAACGGTCCGAGGTATCTCGAACTCAGCTTTTTCAAGCGTCGAATCCCGGATACACCCTTGAACGGCCTGATCTTCAAGTAAACCCAATCGCCAACGGCGAACTGGACGTCGTGGTGCTTCGCATTATAGTACTTCGCCTGCCTATCCTGCGCAACCAAAAGCCTCTCCCGGATCATACGTACCGTCGAAGTCGCCTCTTCGACGTCTTTCCTCTTGAAGAGCTTCTTCTCGCCCGTTTCCGCCCAAGCTAAGGGAGTGCGGCACTTCCTGCCATAGAGGGCCTCGAAAGGCGCCATCTGATTACTCGCCTGGTAGCTGTTGTTGTACGCGAACTCAATAAGAAAGAGGTGATCTTCCCACCCCTTGCCGAAATCCAGGACGCACATCCGGAGCATGTCCTCCATCGTCCTATTGGTACGCTCAGTTTGGCCATCCGTCTGAGGATGAAAGGTCGTGCTAAACTTCAGCTTCGTACCCAATAGACGGTTGACTAGCCTCCAGTCGCTCGAAGTAAAGCGTCCATCTCGATCACTGACGATTCTACGGGGCACACCGTGCAATCGTACTATTGTATCAACATACAGCTTCGCCAACTTCTCCACCGAGTCATCCCTCCGGTTGGGGATAAAGTGCGCCACCTTCGTCAGCCGGTCAACGACTACCCAGATGGTATCGTTCCCGCGCTGTGATCTCGGCAGCCCATGCACGAAATCCATGGAAACGTCATCGAATTTCCACTCTGGAACCGGTAATGACTTCAAAAAGCCACTGGGCTTCTGACATTCCGCCTTCACTAGCACACAAGTGTGGCACTTGGCCACGTAGTGAGCGATGTCCCTCTTCATACTCGGCCACCAGAAAAGGACCTTCATGTCCTTGTACATCTTCGTGCTCCCTGGATGAACTAAATACCTGGTACGATGCGCCTAGTACATCAATTCATCGCGCAGCTCACCCACCTTGGGGACGCACGAACAGTCGCCTCTCCACAGCAACCCGTCACGCACCTGAAACTGGGCATCCGGCCCACCACCAGCCTCCTCTGCGTAGCGCTTTAAACTCGGATCGAGTTCTAAAGCCTGGCGGACTCTATCTGTGAGGTCGTACTACACCTCAGTCCAACTCAAACAGGCACCGACACTGCTCCTCTTCTCCACGCAAGAAATACCCAAGGCCTCCAGGTCACGTATCAGGTGCGCATCATGCATCTGAATCCAGTTGGCCTTCGCTGGATCCCTGCGACTAAGCGCGTCCGCGACAACATTCTCCTTCCCGGGGGTGTAATGAATCTCGAAGGTGTAGTCCCCAAGGAACTCCATCCACCTCTGCTGTCGCATATTCAGCTCCTTCTGCGTCAGAAGGTACTTCAGGCTCTTATAGTCCGTGAATATGTCGATCTTCACGCCATACAAATAATGCCGCCAAAGCTTCAGGGCAAATATCACGGCCGCCAACTCTAAGTCGTAGACCGGATAGTTCCGCTCGTGCACCTTCAGCTGGCGAGAGCGGTACGCTACTACCTGGCCATGCTGCTGCAGAACACAGCCAAGGCCGCTCCCAGAAGCGTCGGTGTAGATCTCGTAGCCCTCCATGCCGCAAGGCAAACATAAGATCGGAGCCGTGGTATGCCGCCACTTCAACTCCTCGAAAGCCTGCGAACACGCGGCGTCCAAATAAACTCCTGCATCTTCCGTGTCAGCGTCGTAAGAGGCAGCGCGATCCGTGAGAAGTTCTCCACGAAGCGCCTGTAATAGCCGGCCAGCCCGAGAAAGCTACGGACCTCCGCTACAATAGAAAGAACAGGCCACTCCCTGATGGCCGTAACCTTCACCGAATCTACCGCCACACCCGCTCCACTAACCACATGGCCTAAGAACGCCACGGAAGGTAGCCAGAACTCGCACTTCGAGAACTTGGCATACAGCTGGTTCCTCCTCAGAACCTCCAAGACTACTCGCAGGTGATCACTGTGCTCCTCCCCGGACTAAGAGTAGACCAGTATGTCGTCAAGGAAGATGATCACAAACCGGTCGAGGTACTCTAGGAAAGTCCGGTGCATCAAGTCCATAAACACCGAAGGCGCATTAGACAGCCCAAACGGCATCACGGTGAACTCATACTGCCCGTACCTTGTACTGAAGGTAGTCTTCGGGATGTCGCACTCCCTGATCCGCACCTGATAATAGCCGGACTTCAAGTCCAGCTTCGAGTATACTGTCGAACCAACTGTAAGTCAGTTGGAATAAATTGTAGGCAAATTTTATTTTTATCCACATTATCTCTGATAAAGTGGTGCCTAATTTCTATGTGTTTAGTTCTACTATGGAGTATTGGATTTTGTGCTATAGATATTGCACTTGTATTGTCACAAAATATAATTGACTTATTTAAGTTGATACCATAATCTAGAAGTTGATTTTGTATCCACAGAATCTGTGAGCAGTAACTACTAGCGGCAATATATTCTGTAACACCCCCATCCGTTAAGAAGCATATGACAGAAGGTCCGGCCGGGGCCCCACGCCATATACAACAAAACGAACGGGAACGTCACAATAAGGAATATCATTCAATTCTACACCAGTCCTAACTCAGAGCATTTTAAGCGGAAGCAAATAAAAGAGAGACAAGAATTAAACCCCCAAAACCCGAACCCGGGTATGTCCACTTCTATTAATAGGAATAAAATGTTTTACACAACAAAAGAGGCACGACGGCCTTACAAGTTACCAACATCGGCGCGCAGGCCGGCCATACATGAAAACAAGAGAACATCAAAAAGGCCTTCAAGGGCCGCAGCAGCGCAGGGGCTTCAGCCCGCTATGTTCCCGCTCGGTCCATCACCTGTACAACAAGCCCACCAAAAACGGAGGCAAAACAGGGCAACGGTCAGCAACGGCTGACCAAATTATAACGACCCCACCCCTTCGAGGGGGTGGCAGTTTCCCGTCCCTGCAAGAGCACCACAACATATATATATAACAGAATGAAGCGGCTGACATGGACCACAACAATTCATACATATGCATCAATCACAAACGTGGGAATGGCCTCCACGTCTTGTGCTCTATGGCACTCTTTGGTGTACTCCGCCTTCCACCACCATCCACTCTTGATGGCTTTGCCCTTCGAGGCCAAAGTCAGTGGCCCGAATACCAGGGCTCTCCCGTGCTTTAATTGTGAACATCCCATAGTCCAAAGACTCTTTCCCATTGCTTCCGGACATGCTGCACGAGACTCACTAATCAGGTGATGCAATGGTGCGGTTTCAGGTTCGCCAAATGCCCGTTGTTCACAGCTCTCGTTGTACAACACGAAAAGCGGTCATGGCGTTCCCTCAGCCCAGGTATTCTTAATTAGCCGGCTCTACGGGCCGCTAAGTCATCCACCAGGACACCCTCACAGGTCGGGCACACAGGCCTCAGGTCCTCTCAACAGGTGGGCACAACAACATCACCAGAACTCAGTCTGGGAGCTGTCACCAGCGTTAACGCTAACGCCTGGCGATAGTGTACAAAAACCCCATTTTGGCTTCTACCTGTGGGTGCTTCCCGGGGCACACCCCCAGGCATTGCTGCACATGCAGTAGCACTCCAACTGCCTCAGAACGCACAAAATCACCAGAACCAAGTCTGGGAGCTACCGCCCGGCGATAACGCTAATGCCAGCGGTAGTGAACAGAACTCCATTTCTGCTTCTAACTTTGGGTGCTTCCCGTGGCACACCCTCAGGCGTTGCTGCGCATGCAGTAGCACCCTCTAGTCCTACGAAGCAGGACATCAACACGGAGTTTTCCCCGGCACGCATAATATCAAAAAGCATCACCAATCCGGACGAACCGTCTCGGATGGGCTTCACACAGCGCGCCTACGTCCATTTCACGCATGGACTCTACATGTATGCAAGATCTAACGGGGATAACACGAATCCACCCGTCGGAGGTCACGACCTCACCCTTTTGCGTAGGGACCTCAAAGATGCACAGAAAAGGACTAACACATGTCCAAAAGAGGTAGAAAGGATCGTTACCCTTAGACGTCGCTTCGAGGTCATAGCTTCATTGTGTTAGTCACCAACAGTTGGAAAGGAGCGTCTTGCCCTCCTCTACGCGCAGCCACCATCGGATCGGGATTCAGTGTAGGAAACCTCCACCAAAGATGAGCTCTAGGGTTGGAAAACCCTATTCATCACCACTACTAAGCTCCTCCTTCTCACCAAAACAAAACCCTTAGTGAATAAGGAAGAGAAGAGGGGTTTCGGCCTTTTCACGCCACCTCCCGAGCCAACTAGCCAAAAATCAGCCCCTAAAGTCAATTGGCCATCAATGCCCACGATTTCGGCCGCCAAGTACAAAATGCCGCTATCGCCCGGCGATAGCGATGTCGCCTGGCGATAGCGATAATGAACCTACCCCGACTAGTCAACGCCACCGCTTTGAACAGTGCATGATACGTGTCACGGTGTCGCCAGCATTTGACTTTTCGCCGCGCGATAGCCTCTCGACAGAGGCCTTCTCGACAGAATGCTATCGTCGGGCGACAGTCGCTATCGCCAGCGATAACGCTGGATTCCAGAAATCCAACTTTCTGTTTTGAGGTATTACATATTCTGCTTTAGCTGTTGATGTAGACACAGATGTTTGTTTCTAACCAAACCAAGACACTAGCTTATCACCAAGAAACTGGCAAGTTCCTGATGTGCTTTTCCTGTCTACTCTGCATCCAGGATAATCAGAATCTGAAAATCCAGTTAATTCAAATTCTGATGCAGTTGGATACCAGAGTCCTAGATTTGGACAACCCTTTATATATCTCAAAATTCTTTTTAGTAAAATAAGGTGAGATTCTTTGCGGTTAACTTGGAACCTAGCACAAATACATGTAGCAAATATTATGTCTGGTCTACTAGCTGTTAAGTAAAGTAATGAGCCAACAATTGCTCTATATACTTTTTGATCAATAGGTTTCCCTGATTCATCATTGTCTACAACAGCATTGGAGGGCATGGGTGTTTTCATAGTGGAAGCATCAGACATACCAAATCTTTTCACTAATTTCTTAGCATACTTGGATTGTGATATGAATATGTCAGTTGGAGTTTGCTTCTCTTGAAGGCCAAGGAAGTAAGATAACTCACCCAGACTACTCATTTCAAATTTGGATTGCATTAGGTCAGAAAATTTTTGCATAAATTTGAATCAGTAGAGCCAAATATAATATCATCTACATATATTTGAACTAGTAAAGTTTGATTTTTATGTATCCTGAAAAATAAGGTTTTATCAACAATGCCTCTACAGAACTTGTTCTATAAAAGAAAATTAGTTGGTGTCTCATACCATGCTCTAGGAGCTTGCTTGAGACCATAGAGTGTTTTATTAAGCTTAAAGACATAAGAAGAGTGAGTTGGAGAGATAAAACCTGGTGGTTGTTCCACACAAACTTCATCTTTGATATCTCCATTTCAGAATGCACTCTTTACATCCATCTGATATACTTTGAATTTCTTGAAGGCAGCAAAGGCAATAAATATCCTTATAGCTTCAAGTCTAGCAACAAAAGCAAAGTTTTGATCATAATCAATTCCTTCTTCCTGAGAATAACCTTGGGCTACCAATCTTGCTTTATTTCTGATTATGAAGCCTTGATCATCTAGCTTGTTCCTGAAGATCCATTTAGTTCCAATGACTGGATGGCCCTTTAGTCTTGGAACCAAATCCCAAACTTTGTTCCTTTCAAATTGATTGAGTTCCTCTTGCATTGCAAGAATCTAGTTTGGATCTTGTTCTGCATCTTTTATGGATTGAGGTTCAATCTGTGATAGGAAACAAGTATGCATCTAATTTTGGTGTAGTTGATGCCTTATTTGATAACCTGCTGAGATATCTCCAATGACTTGAGATATTGGATGATCTCTAACTGTGATGTGATCAACAGTTGGAGTGGGTTCAACAATAGCTTCCTCTTGAGGGATTTGTTCAGCAGTCACTTGATTTGAATTATCAGCAAGATCTTCTGGAATATCTTCTTCTTCACTGTCTTCAATATTTTGAGATGATGGAAGTAGAGACTCTTCATTCTGTAGATTTAATCCATTGAACTCTTCACATAGAGATGGTACCTGCAAAATGTCTCTGGTAGAGGTGGTGTTCCTCTCCTCATTTAACATATTAGTTTCATCAAAAGACATATGCATGGACTCTTCTATCTTAAGAGTTGATTTGTTGTAAACTCTATATGCTTTACTAGAAAGAGAGTATCTAAGGAATATACATTCAGTAGCCTTCGCTTCAAATTTCCTTAGATATTTCTTATCATTGTTATGCACATAACATTTACAACCAAAAATCTTAAAGTAGTTAAACTTAGGCTTTTTATTCTTAAGTAATTCATAGGGTGTTTTACCCTTAAGTTTATGTATCAGACTTCTGTTCAACACATAATTTGTTGTGTTCACTGCCTCTGCCCAAAAAGTGAGTGGCAAGTGAGCATCAGCAAGCAATGTAGTTGTTGATTCAAGTAGTGTTCTATTTTTTCTTTCAGCTACCCCATTTTGTTGGGGAGTTCTAGGAGCAGAGAAACATTGCCTGATCCCTTCTTTTCCACAGAATTCTCTCATCAGAAGAGATTCAAATTCAGTGTCATGATCACTTCTGATCAATGCAACTAGAGTAGAGTACTCAATCTTGATGTACCTGAGAAAGTCTGTCAGAACACCGAAGGTGTCAAACTTGTTCCTAAGAAAGAACACCCAAGTGAATCTTAAGAAGTCATCTACAATAACTAAAGTGTAATGCTTCCCTCCTAGACTCTGTGTTGCAGTGGGTACAAATAGATCCAAATGCAGTAAGTACAGAATCCTAGGTGAATCACTCTTGGATAAAGATTTAAAACTACTCTTGGTCTGCTTTCCTAATTGACATGCCCTGCAGAGTCCTTCCTTCTTGTATGAACCAGAAGGCAGTCCTCTTACTAGACTGTCCTTGGAGAGCTTAGAGATAGTTCTAAGGTTAATATGTCCAAGCCTTTTATGCCATAATTCATTTCTTTTACTTATTGAATTAAATAAACAAATGTCTGAATTGGCAGAGTTAAAATTGACTAAATAAATATTTCCATGTCTAATACCAGATAACACATTGATGTTTTTATTATTGGTAATAAGACATAAGGAATGATTAAAAGTTACATGATAACCTTCATCACATAGCTTACTTATGCTAATGAGGTTATGCTTGACACCCTTGACATATGTTACCTCTTTGAAGGTAACTGCTCCAACTTTGATTTTTCCATATCCTTTGTTTGTCCACTGTTGGAGTCTCCAAAAATCACTTTGGGTCCAAGCTTTGCCTTATAATTGCTTAAGTTGGCCTTATTTCCTGTCATGTTCTTAGAGCAACCACTATCCAAATATCACTGTTCTTTTATGCTTGGATAGCCTTGTACCTGCAAAACAGAAAATAAACTAGTTGTTCTTGACCCAGAGTACCCAGGGTCCTTTTGTCTTACCACAGAAATCTGAAATGTAAGAAATCTCAGGTTGATCCTTATAGCCTTGTGGATGATATCTCCTTGGAGGAATCCACTCAGTAAAGGGATTTTTAGTATGTGAAGAATTAGAATTCTTTTGAAATTCAGTACAATTTATGATTGACGAACTTGGCTGAGTTCGTCGATCGTCATTCGATGAATTGAAGTGATTTCGTCGAGCGTCATTCGAATAATAGCTATACTGAAAATCTATCTTCAGCGTTCGTCGATCTCCGTTCGACGAATTTATGTGATTTCTTCGAGCACCGTTCGACGAATTCTTTTGAATTCCTTTATTCTTAACATCCTTGCTTGAGATGTTCTTACCTACAACTATTTCCTCTTTGCTCTTGGCAGAGATGAACTTTACTGGTGTAGATAAAATGTTTTTCTTAAGGAGATGTGGCTGACTTGATGAAGCACCCAAGCCCAGTTTGCCATTTAGTATGACATTCACAGTGCTTGTGAAGTCCATCAGTTTGATGCTTCTCCCATTGAGGGATTCTTCAAATTTTTTAGCCTCAGATAATTTGTTCTCAATGAAAACAATGTGTTCTTTGGAGGCAGCCAATTCTTTCTTAAGATTGACATTATCTTCAGTCTGTTGATTCATTTTGTAACATCCCCCAAACATCTAGACCCCTAAGTTGGTTTTGTCATGACTAGGTCATGACAAAACCATAGGAAGAGCTCAAGACCATGGGAGCTTAGGTGAGAAGGAGAAAACTCAAGTGGTCTGCAAATAGCAATTTTCAGTTATCAAGCCTAGGGTTGGACTTTAGGGCCCCACCTTGAACCTTGACCCTACCTATACCTTCCTAACCCTTAAGGGAAGTCAATGGAGCCCAAGTCACCCTTTGGGGTCAACCCAATTGGTCATATTGACCAAAGTCAACTCAAGCTTAATTTAGGTCAAATTACCCCAATTTAACCTAATCTATCCCAACCCATTTGGGCTAGGCCCAATTAAAGAGATCCACAATCTAGTGGGCCTGCTAATTTCTGAATTTACCTCTTAGAATCTGTATTTGGTGATTAGGAGAGAGAAAATGGAAGTTTCCCCAAAATCGGAGAGAGAGAAAGAGAGCATTCATGGAGATTAAATGCTATTGATCCATCACTCCCTCCCCAATTGATGAGCATTCACCTCCCCCTTCAGTTACAATCGAATTTCTGGAATTTTCTATGGCCAAGGGGGATGAATTAAAGGAAATTTAGTTGTCACCGAAATCTTGTTAATGGACACTAATGGGTTTTAGGAATAAAGCCATCCCAAGCCCGAATTGAAACCCCCATTTCCTTTAGTGCTCAGAGAGGAAGAAATCCCCCAACTTTCCAGTGAGAATCATGCAGAGGAATCCTAGATAGGCATGGCACGGAAAGCTCCAGCACCGTCAATGGCGACTCATCGGAATTCATGACACCAAGCCCCCACATAGGTCCAATCCTCTTCTCCTCCCTTGGTGCTAGATATGTTCTTAATTTGGGGCTTGATCCGTGTTCAATAGGGCTCGGATTGTGCTTCCGAAAAGGGCTCATTTCGAGCTCTTTTTTTTCCTCCTTTAAAACCTGATCCGACCACCTCCGGCCGGCCAACCCCCCTATCGCCGGCCACCACCTCAACGGAGGTGGTGGTGGCATTGGATGTCCAGAAAGAGGTTCAGGTGGCCGGGAAATTATCTAGCAAAGGAGCCCAGGTCGGGCTGTCGCGCGCCGTCCATTTGTCGGGGACGATGATAGAGAGCCGTCAGATCTATTTATTAATGTTTACGTGTATATCATTTAATTAGTCGAACGCAGAATTGATTTAGTCAAACGGAGAACTAATTAGTCGAACGCAGAATTGATTTAGTCGAACGCAGAACTGATTAGTCAAACACAGAATTGATTTAGTCAAATGCAGAACTGATTAGTCGAACGCAGAATTGATTTAGTCGAACGCAAAACTGATTAGTCGAACGCAGAATTGATTTAGTCGAACGCAGAACTGATTAGTCGAACGCAGGATTTGTTTAGTTGAACGCAGCTTATATATGATTTAGTCAAACGCAGAACTGATTAGTCGAACGCAGAATTAATTTAGTCAAACGCAGAGTCAGAATTATTAATAAATGTTTATGTTAATTTCTGTCACAAAATAAGCAGTGTTTCATTTTAATTATTAAAAATACTAGATCACATTTGATGAAAAAGTTCCCAACACCAAAGTTGTATCCCTAGGTGTGTACTTTAATTCAAAATTTGTTTCAGCCCAAAAGGAGTACTGTAGCTCCATGTAGAGCAAAAATGGTGGGACTGGTCCCTAGGGTAAGGCAGTCACTTTTTCTTTCATATCTTTTCATTGGTAGATGATATGGCCTTGATATTTAAAACCTATGCTAGATATATACACCCACACAGCGTAATTAAAGATGGGAGTTTTAGGAGAAACTTTTTCTAAAGTTTTTTAGATAATTTCATAAATCATATTTTAATTAATTAGTGGATCAAATGACCTCCAATGGCCTCCAAATTTTGGTGAGTGCTCCATAGGATTATGTTATGACCTTGGTAAAAATCTCAGCCCAATTGGGACTGTTTTGATTGGGTAATTTGTCAACCCAAGTTAGGTCAAATAGGGTCGAAGTTTGGGCATGGTGTTTAGCTTGGGATATTGTGGTCAAATCTCCTCACCATGAGGTGGAACCTTGTCCACTGGTTTAGTATCACCTAAAATACCCCCATGAGTGGATTGGGGTGGTGTGGAGGTGGTTAATACCTAGAACACTAGTTTTAGCCCTAGGTGTGCATTTAGAACTTTGTGAAGGACCTGTGGTCAAATATCCTTTGATGGTCATGTAACTTAGGAGATATGTTCATGGGGTGTATTTATGCCCGAGGGAATTTTGAGAGAATTGTAGGATAATTTATTCCCACTAAATTAGGACATAACCCTTTAGGGAAAATTCTTATAACAATTATTTACATGCTCAAAACGTCTTGGATGGAGATGAAACCTTGGTAGTGCCTTTATAATCATGTGTTGGACCTCTGGTAATTTTTGTGTATTTTATTAAATAATTTAACCACTACTTCATTCACAAGGCACCTATTTTGTCTTAGGCTTAAGAAAAATAATTGAGGGTCCAATACTTTTTGTTAAATTGTGCAAATTGGTGATAGGACATTTCTGATCATTAGGAAGCTCTTTAATTTTTTATATAATTTTTGGAGACTTAAATCAGTAGGCTACTCCACAACTTATCTTATTTGAGGTTTTATTAAAGTATTTATTTAAGTGAGAAAATGATTTCCATAAATCCTGAAATTTAGTCAGTAGGCTTTTCTGATGAGTACAAGAGTTTGGTAATTTTCCCATAATTTTGGTGTAGATATTTTTGGTGGTTCCTTCATAAATCTACAAGTTTGGATAGATGATAAATAGTTAAAATAGAGGACAATTTCTTACTATAAAAATATGATATGATGTATTAACTGTTATTTAGTCATCATAGATTTATCATAATTTTTGGAGAGCCATATCATAAGATTTCCTTACACTTCATGTTTATTTTCATACTTGGCAATGTTTGGAGAAATTAAAATAAATACTAAATAATCAAGGAAAATATGATTCTCTGTAATTAGTCTTATAACATTATGATAGACCTTCAGTAAATATCTTGGGTCAGTTGGATGAATATTTGGAGTACCTCTAGTTATAAGCTTCATATAGTTAGATTGGTCTGCATTTAGTAAAACTGTGAAACTTAGGTATTTAGTGGCCTACTAGGTGGAAATGGTGTGCAGATGGTGCACATGGGTTGGTTAAATAGTTAGAAGTCCACCCAAGGAAGTGTATGTTAGGAGAGTGTACTTGTTAGGTTGAGAATAAGGTTGTCTTAGGGATTGACGAAAGATCGTCTTTCCCCTGGTGTGTCTTAAAACACTTAGGTCAAACTCAGGAGAAATGGTAGAGGGGAATTCTTATGGGTAGATACAAATAACAGTAAGTATCTTGAGAAAGGGGGCCTTGGGGTGTCATCCCATTATAGCTCCTAGTACCGTAGTGAGCCCCTTACATGGTAACCCTCGGGAAGTCCAAGATTAACCATAAGTCGTAGGAGTAAGATGATGCTCCAGTTTAATTAATAATACACTCACTCACACTCCGTTGTCACGGGAGTTTAGTTGGGTTGGTACCCCGAGCTGCAGGCTCGGTGGTGGTTGGTGTGGATTGTTGATCCGGTGAGTTTGTGACTTAGATTGGTTCTTGGCCGGACAAGTTAAACCCAGGTGGTTTATGGTTTGTAGATTGTAGATAGTTGTGTTAATGCATGTGCATAAGGTGGTGGGTCCTTAGTGTCGGCGGTCGTTGCACCGACGATGATACTCGGGATCGGCAAGTATGGAATTTGCACTTAGCCATAAAAGTCTGGTGGTCCAGCCAGTAAGAGTACGCAGATGCTTCGCGGTTTTGCGTTGAGGCGTACGATAGGTCTAGGTTAGGTAGTGCATATACCAACCTAGAGGTGGGCGAGGCCCAACCCACCACTTCCGTTTGCCACTACGGGAGTATCATGGGAGTCTTGCTAGCTCCAAAAAGGGGGAACTAAAGGTCTGTGCGCATAGAGTCGTAGTGTGTGAGTTGCACTTGTGTGAACATAGCATAACTGCATACCTTGCATGTCATAGCATAATCATTGCATTTCAACCCCTACCCCTATCGTATAAGTCGGTTATGGGTCTTCTTATACGATAGGCCTTGCTAAACGACCCCTTGGTCTATAGGTTTGTGTGGGCATTCCTATAAATCAATGGTTACTTTTCTATTTTATATGTCTTTACTTGCTGCACATTACTTATTCTTTACCTGCATTTACTATGCTTTATTAACTGCTTCAATTATGTATATATATACTTGAGTAATAGTAGAACTCTTCCTGTAGATTATGCACTGTCTTCTGCTTTTTGATTATACCCCTTGTTGTCCTCCGCTTCATCCTTCCCGCTCGGTGCCTAAGAGTCACCGGGGGAGGGGTGGGGGATTGGCTTAGTCTTTTTGACTAACGGTCGGTGAACCATATTATTTTAGGAGACCGCGACGACGGAGCAGCACCAGAGACCGGTGCAGATAGAGGCGGGGCAGTCTAGCATGGGAGCACCAATGACAGGATCCGTGAGTGTCTTTTAGTTCTAGTTGATTTGCTCCCGCGAGTGAATTTGTAGTGAGGCTTTGATGTATCGTGCAGGGGCCCTTGTTATCTCCTTTTTATTTCAGTTATGTTTATGTGGACATCTCTTTCTGGATGATTTACTTTTCTATGTGATGTGGACTTGGATTCTTTTTAGTTTCTTGTTTTTGCTTCTTCATGATCGTTTTGGCCGGCAGCATCGACGTTTTGTAGTGGCAACCTTCCCGAGCGAGGGTGTCACCGCAAAGCGGCGGTTCTGGGCCTAAGACCCAGATGTTTGAAAGAAAAAAAAGGGTCTTACAAGTGGTATCAGAGGAAACCTCGATCCGAAGAAAAGAAGTCCACAAACCCTGGGCCACCCTGCGCGAGCTTAGTTTGAGGACAAACTAGCAGCGGAAGTAATGGTGTGCCCATAAGGGAAATCACATGAAAAGGTCCACTTATAACTGATCGTTCTTTAGCTAAGTCGCTTACGAGTGTAATTTTCGTGTGTAACCCGCGACGAACCCTACACCGCAGCATGGAGTTCCACCGACTCCAAATGTCGTCCCACCACCACCGGCTCCTACCCGTTCCCGCAATCGGAGTTGGGACAGACACTTACTGCCATTCTGGAGACTTTCAGGGCACAGCAGGCACCGGCTCCTCAGCAGAACCCTAGGGCCAACTGGCTGAGCATCTTTCAAGGTCTCTTCCCACCGTCATACATCGGGACGGAGACCATTGTGAGGACCGAGGTGTGTGTGGATATCATGGAGGAGATGTTGAGAGGGATTCAGTTCCCGTCAGATATGGAGGTGCCACTGGTGGTTTCTTGCTTGGAGCCCCATGCCAAGAGATGGTGGAAGAGGTTCCTGGATATAGCTTATGCAGGACTGGAAGCAGCGGACATTTCGTGGGACGATTTCAAGGCAGCACTGCTGGAGCATTTTGTGCCGCAGTCTGCAAGAGACGAGCTGGAAGACAGATTTTTGCAGTTGAGGCAGGGGAGCAGGACAGTTTTGGAGTATCACCGGGAGTTTACCCACCTATCCTGGTTTGCAGTATTGTATCAGCTGGATGATGCAGGATACGCAAAGAGGTTCTACAAGGGCCTTCGTGATGATCTGAGGCAGGCCCTCCTCTTCGTCTCCAATGGCAGTATGATTAAGATTCTAGAGATGGCCAAGAAGCTGGAGGTAGACCAGCAAGCTGTTCGTGGGAGAAAGAGACCGATGGAGGAGCAGGGACGAGTAGGCAGAAGGGACCAGCCGAGAGGCTGAGACGTTGGGGAAAGGAGGATGGAGGTCCGACCCCGCCAGGAGGAGAGACAGGTGCAAAGGGAGCCGGTAGTGCTGGCTCCTCAGCCTCTGCAGATGCGGGAGATGCCGAGGATTGGAGGAGGTGGGCCACCTCCGGAGTGCTACCACTGCCACCAGACCGGCCACATCAGGAGAAACTTCCCTCAGAGGAATGCACCACCAGCACTACAGGCAGCACCATGGGGCCAGCATCTTGGGGGCCGAGGACGTGGACGAGGGCGTGGATTTCAGGGCGATGAACGGAGACAGTACAGGGAGCAGGCGTACGCCTAATCTTGGCAAGGCCCCGGGACCCAGCAAGGTTCATCGCAGGTACTTTGATGTGTTTCTTTGAATTTGTTTGTACCTTGTATGTTTTAGTTTTACATTAGCATTGAACCAAACAACAAAACCCTCAGGTTTAGTACGCGTTTACGGTAAACCCTATTTTACCTTGTTCGATACGGGTGCCTCGCACTCGTTCGTCTCGGCTAAGTTTATCGAGGACCTGGACCAAGTCCAACACTTCAACAGCGATTACAGGAGGGTGCGATTTCCGGACAGATCGGAGGTTCTAACAAATGCCACGTGCATCATGAGGGTGGAAATTGGAGGAAGTGCATCATGAGGGTGGAAATTGGAGGAAGACTGTTCAAGGCCCCTGCAACCGTGTTGAGGATGAAAAACTACGACCTGATCCTGGGAATGAGTTGGCTGTACGGGAACCAGGCAAGGATTGACTGCCCGACAAGGAGGATCGTTCTAAAGCACGGAGATGGTGAAGTGGTATTCGAAGGTACTAAATCCTCCTCTCGTCTCTTTTTATCATCAGTTCAGGCCGTCAAGGCCCACATGCAGGGAGACGAGGTGTATCAGGTGCTCTTCGAGGCGATTGAGGTCAAGGACTCAGTGTCAAGTATCCCGGTCGTACGGGATTTTGCTGATGTTTTTCCGGAGAAGCTTCCCAGACTGCCACCGCACCGCAAGAAGGATTTCCAGATCCAGCTGGTGCCAGGGGCAAAGCCGGTATCCAAAGCTCCTTATTGGATGGACCCGAAGGAGTTGGTAGAGTATCAGAGCCAGCTGCAGGAGCTGGTAGAAGCTGGGTTCGTTAGACCGAGTTCCTCACCTTGGGGAGCTCCGGTGTTGTTCGTGAAGAAGAAGAAGGATGGGATGCTCAGATTGTGCATCGACTAAAGAGCACTGAATAGGCTGACGGTGCAGAACACGTTCCCTCTGCCAAGGATATACGAGCTCTTTGACCAGATAGAGGGAGCCCACTGCTTCTCGAAGCTAGATATGAGGTCTGGGTATTATCAGCTGAGGATCCAAGAGGAGGATATCCCGAAGACGGCTTTCAGCAGCCGATACGGATTGTATGAGTTCACTGTGATGTCGTTCGGGCTCACAAATGCAACATCAGCATTTATTAGCCTGATGAACCGGGTGTTCGAGCCTTATCTCGACATCTTTGTCATTGTGTTCATCGACGACATCCTCATCTACTCGAGGACGGAGGAGGAGCATGCACGGCATTTGGCACTGACATTGAAGAAGCTTCGGGAGCACCGTCTGTATACGAAGTTCAGCAAGTGCCAGTTTTGGCTGAAGGAGGTGGCCTTCCTAGGCCATATTATCAGTGGAGCTGGCCTAGCAGTGGATCCAGCAAAGATTCAGGCAGTACGGGATTGGCCAACGCTTAAGACGGCCACCGACGTGAGGAGTTTCTTGGGACTTGTCGGCTACTACCGGAAGTTCGTTCAGGGGTTTTCTCAAATAGCCCTCCCGCTCACATCCCTTACGAAGAAGGATGCTGCTTTTACATGGACGCCACAGTGTGAGGCAGCCTTCTAGGATCTGAAGGGTCGGCTTACTTCGGCCCCCATCCTTGCCCTTCCATCGGGGAGGGAAGGATTCCAGGTGTATACTGATGCGTCATATCAGGGGATGGGTGCCGTTCTAATGCAGAAAACGGGCATGTGATAGCTTACGCCTCCCGCCAGTTGAAGAATCACGAGCGGAACTACCCGGTGCATGGCTTGGAGATGGGAGCTATCGTATTCGCTCTCAAGATCTAGCAACACTATCTCTATGGTGTCCACTGCGACATATTCTCAGATCACAAGAATCTAAAGTATGTGGATACGCAGAAGGAGCTGAATATCCGGCAGAGGCAATGGGTGGAGTTCTTATCAGACTATCAGTACACGATGCATTACCACCTAGGGAAGGCGAACGTTGTAGCAGACGCACTGAGCACGAGAGCTACTACGTCAGGAGCAGAGCCCAAGTTGATGGCCATGGAGCTAGTACGGATGTTCGAGGACATGCAGATCTCCCTAGTATCTGAGGACGATCCAGAGCTATACGAGGAGTACCTAGCGGCGATGGGTACCACTTACGACATTCGAGACCGCATAAGGGATGGGCAGAGGCAGGATGCCAAGCTAGAGCCGATATTTAGAGCCTTGGAGGCAGGCTCAACCGGAGATTAATCGCTGAAGGATGACCTGTTGAGTTTTAAAGGCCGAGTGTATATACCGGCAGGGGGCCAGATTCGGGAGGATATTATGTCAGAGGCTCATTGCAGTAGATATTTCGTGCACCCGGGCATTACCAAGATGACTGCGGATTTGAAGAGGACCACTGGCCGGGTATGAAGAAAGACATCGTCTATTTTGTGACCCACTGCGAGTCTTGCCAACTCGTGAAGGCGGAGTGCTGGAACCTAGCAGGATTATTGCAGCCACTTCCGGTGCCGGAGTGGAAGTTCGACGACATCGCTATGGACTTTATACATGGTCTTCCCCGATCTCGTGCGGGAAATGACTCGATTTGGGTGATCGTCGATAGATTGACGAAGGTGGCCAGGTTCATTCCAATCAGGAAGAATGATCCAGTTAGAGTTTTAGTGCGAAGGTTTGTGGAGCAGTTTGTTCGGTATCATGGTGTGCAGAGGACGATCGTATCAGATCAGGATGGATGATTTACGTCAAGGGAGTGGAGAGTAGTGCAGTCCTACCTAGGCACCCGATTGACTTTTAGTACAGTTTTCCACCCCCAAACGGACGGGCAAACAGAGCGTACCAATCGGACCCTTGAGGATCTTCGAAGTCTTTGCATCCTGGACCGCGGGGAGCCATGGGAGAGACTGTTTCCATTAGTCAAGTTCTCATACTACAACAGTTATCAGACTAGTATAAGCAGGGCACCTTATGAGGCATTGTACGAATGGAGATGCAAGACACCATTGTCTTGGATTCAGGATGAGGATCCCAAGGCACTTGGCTCAGAGTTCGTGGAGGACACGGAGGCTCAGGTGAGGCTGATTCGAGATAGGATGCTGGAGGCCCAGAGCAGGCAGGCCAAGTATTACGATGCGCGTCATCGTATGGTGGAGTTCCAGGTGGGAGATTGGGTTTTCTTGAAGATACGTCCGATGCATGGAGTCTCGCAGGTTCGCGGGAAGAAGAAGCTCAGTCCGAGGTATATGGGGCCTTATAGGATCCTGGAGCGGATCGGTGCCTTGGCTTACAGACTGGAGCTACCGCTGGAGTTGGAGGGACTGCACGACGTTTTCCACGTCTCCTCACTTAGGAATGCTCTACTTCGGCTAGAGCAGCATATATCTACTTCAGATGGGCCAGTAGCTACTGATCGGTCGGTTTACCTGGAGCCGGTTCGGATAGACGACGCAGAGTTACAAGTCTTGCGACGCAAGAAGGTTCCGCTGGTCAAGGTCCTATGGAGGAATCATGGACAGGAAGAGCATACTTGGGAGCCACTGGACTTGATGCAGCAAAAGTAACCGTAGCTTTTTACGACAGGTATAATTTAACTTTCCTGGGATGTTACATTTTCTTTCTTGTAGTAGAAACCCCCACAAGCTTAAGCTAAATCTCACGGACGAAATTTTTATTTTTATGTATTGGGATTTGTAACATCCCCCAAACATCTAGACCCCTAAGTTGGTTTTGTCATGACTAGGTCATGACAAAACCATAGGAAGAGCTCAAGACCATGAGAGCTTAGGTGAGAAGGAGAAAACCCAAGTGGTCTGCAAATTGTAATTTTCAGTTATCAAGCCTAGGGTTGGACTTTAGGGCCCTACCTTGAACCTTGACCGTACCTATACCTTCCTAACCCTTAAGGGAAGTCAATGGAGCCCAAGTCACCCTTTGGGGTCAACCCAATTGGTCATATTGACCAAAGTCAACTCAAGCTTAATTTAGGTCAAATTACCCCAATTTAACCTAATCTAGCCCAACCCATTTGGGCTAAGCCCAATTAAAGAGATCCATAATCTAGTGGGCCTGCTAATTTTTGAATTTACCTCTTAGAATCTGTATTTGGTGATTAGGAGAGAGAAAATGGAAGTTTCCTCCAAATCGGAGAGAGAGAAAGAGAGCATTCATGGAGATTAAATGCTATTGATCCACTACAAGAAAACTGACTTTTAGTGACGGAATATTTGTGACAAAGTATATTTCGTCACTAAAGATGCATTTCTTGTGACAAAAAGAAACATTGGTCACTAAATAATGAGTTTCATGTAATTAGTGACTAAAATAAATATTTAGTCACTAAAAATAATTTTTTTAGTGACATAAATATATTTTCATCACTAAAAATTATTATTTAGTGACAAAACAAATTTTCATCACTAAAAGATATTGCTTAGTGACCAAAAAATTTTGTCACTAAATGATTCTATTTAGTGACCAGAGTATTTTTGTCACAAATAGAATACATGAAGATTATTAAATGACCATGAATTATTAGGCCCCGGTAAAAAAAATTAAATTTTAGTCACTTATAAAAAAAATTGACATTATCTCTTAAATGAAAATCTTTCATAACTTCCCTCCTAAATAAATCATTCTTTAAAAATATTATAATTAATCACACATTACGCTATTACATTTTTCCCGCCCATTAAACTGAAATCCCCTCACAACATCGTCAAATCCGCCTCTCGGTTCAAAACCGCTAACGTGAGTGCCCTATCCTTCTTCATTCTCGCTGGCTTCCAGATATCAAGCCCTCCTAATTCCTACCCACAAATCGCCGTTCGGCCCTTCCAGATCTAAAGCCATCTGCGGTCCCTCTGCTCGTTGGCGCCCCTTCCACTTCCAAACCCATCTTCGATCGCCAACTCAACTCGTCGGTCGCTTCCCTCGCCGAAAGCTCAGCCTGAAGGCCAGACTTGAGTTCTCTGTGATCTCCGGCGAACTGCCGCCTCGATCTCTTCCTCCCCCTCCACCTTCCTCCTCAGTGAGTTTTAACAGCATACCCAAATTTCTTACTTCTTCTTCTATTGTTTACCATGTTGCTGTTCGGTTCTATAGAAGGGGAAAATCCTTGATTATTTCCTATCTTTTCTTCTATTTTGCTTGATTATTTCTTCTATTTCCTACCTCGTCTTCTTAAAAATTGCATCCAGTTTATGCATCGATTATTTGGTATTTTCTAAAATATTATGCGTTGTTTCCATATAGTACAGCCCAGATTTTTTTGGTATTTTCTAAAAGATTTGTCAGAGTTCAGATGCCAAATCAACGTTAAGAACCATATCTAATTAAGAAAATATAAGAATACTCTAGTACACAATTTGAAGAATATAGTCATCATGAAAAAATGTGGTCGGTTCCTTCATGTCAGTCATATTGATTTGTGATCATTGTGTGGTAGATGGTAAGTGTTGCTTTCATCAAACTAAATGTCTCATTGGGTGCAAATGATATATAGTTATAATAGGATCTCAGCTGTTCGATCCAAATTTGGAAGACTGTGGTTAAATCCATTCGAAATCAGATATATTTGAATAGTTAAAATGGATTTAATAATGGTTGGGTCCTTGGTAGCTAATGTTCTAAAGGAGAACTTACATCCCTTTTTCATTTATAATTGACTCTATATTCTCTCTTCGTCTTATTCTCGTAGGTGCGGTCAGGGCCGAGTGGCTCAAGACATTCAAGGGGTACATCGAAAATCAGACTTCGATGTTGCTCTAAATCATGAATAACAATAATAATTTTTTTCGTAGGGTCTCAAAATAAGGCACCCGGGCTCCTATTGAGTCTTTCATCAACTCTTCATGTTTAATGGTCTGGTATAATTCATTTTGTCCTTGATGAGAACCTACAGGAGAAAAGTTTGTTAAAAAAATTTAGGCCTCTTTTCTGCATAATTGGAATGATATATTATTGCTATCTTGGGGCTGAAAGACAATCTGAGGAGAAGAAGAAGAATGAGGACTCCTCAAATGGATGTATGTTTCAAATCATTTTTTGCTAATTTATCTCACTGCCTGAGGCACTTAAATTTGCTTTCAATTTTCAAGTTTGATTTTTGTGGTAGTAATAATTTTAAAGGATTATTTACCGGAACTTTCCTCTAAATTTTCAAAATTACAGATTGCAGCCCTCTATCTTTTGAAATTACAAAAAAGTACCTAAAAGTTTACATTTCATTTTGTCAAAACTTAGTGTTATTTGCCTATATTTATGCGTGTAGCCAATCCCTACTAAACTATTCTTATGTAATGTTTTGTCGTTTCAACAACTTGGTTACGGTGTGTCCATCCAGTATCATAATGAATTCACGTGTAGTTTGTTATTTTAGTGATGCTGAGTGAGATAGAAGGGTAATGACTTTATTAAGTGTGATGAATGACTCTTTTTTTTATTAGATGGGTGCATATGTTAGGAAAAAAATAACTAATGTGTATGTGAAAATGTCTACGAATATTATGAACACACCAAGTAATTTCAATTCAAATAAGCACTACAAAAACTTATTTATGTGGTATAGCCAAAATACACATTGGTTAGTAGATGTGGAGTAAGCATCTCATCCGCTATAAAAATGTCAGATATAATATATATAAAAAGAATGAACTAGAATAAATTATTGAACCAAAACCTGAAAAGTTTCATGTCATGTTATAGCAAGACATTCGACAGTCCACGAGGGGTGTACCAAGGGCATGACGATATTGTTGAAGATGTCCAGCTCTGCCCCTCTAGGTATTCTGGCAACAATACAGTGAACATGAGTATTTAATACATAATAACTATACTTTTTTTCAGTGCATGGATCTCCTTTTTTTTTCAATTGCAGTTTTACCCTAGCCATTATGTTTTTGATCTATAGGGCTAGGAATAGATTATCCTAACTAAAAAAATGCTAAATAAAAATGCACTATTTTGATTAATGTTTACATTTTTGATGCAGGTGAAGACAATATTTATAGTTTCCTTATAAAGCTAATGAAGGATTGACTAGACGGTAACTCACAGTGAATGCAACCCAAAAAACAAATGATGAAGAATATATGTTAACTACATATATATTTATTTTTCATATTTGGTACTTGTAAGAAAAAGCAAGAATGAATATTTTTTCGTTGTAGATTTGTTTCTTATGTCTTGAGTTAAATAAGAGATGATAGCTCAATTATTTTGTATTGAGGGGTTTGGGCTATCTCCCACCTTGTTCTTTTTCTTAATGAATAAAATAATATATGTTGACCAACATTTTCTTTGCGATGAGTATTTTGTTTATTCTGGTGTTTGAATGTCTAAATTTGAATTCTTATTAATATCAAATAAAATAATTTTATGATATTTTTTGAGAAATTGAACAAAAATTAGTGACAAAAATTGTCACTACTGTGTCATCTTCTTAGTGACTAGATATATCATCACTAAAAATACACCATTTTAGTGACCGAATTAATTTGGCCACAAAATTGTTTGTGGCCGAATAAATTTAGTCACTGATACTTCTTTTAGTGACCGGATTAATTTGGTCACTGAAACTTCTTTTAGTTACCGAATTAATTTGGCCACAAAATGCCTTTTTGTGACCAAATTAATTTGGTCACAAAACTATGAACATTTAATGACTAAATTTTTGTTTATCACTGAAGACATTTAGTGACGGGGCTTTTGTGACGACTCTGTGATAAAAAAAATTGGTCACTAAAGATCATTAGTGATCAAAATCTAACATTTAGTGACAAAAATTTTCGTCACAAAAAGTAAATTTTCTTGTAGTGATCCTTCAATCCCTCCCCAATTGATGAGCATTCACCTCCCCCTTCAGTTACAATCAAATTTCTGGAATTTTCTATGGCCAAGGGGGCTGAATTAAAGGAAATTTAGCTGTAACTGAAATCTTGTTAATGACCACTAATGGCTTTTAGGAATAAATCCATCCCAAGCCCGAATTGAAACCCCCATTTCTTTCAGTGCTCGGAGAGGAAGAGATCCCCCAACATTCTAGTGAGAATCGTGCAGAAGAATCCTAGATCGGCATGGCACTGAAAGCTCCAGCACCGTCAATGGCGACTCGTCAGACTTCACGACACCAAGCCCCCACACAGGTCCGATCCTCTTCTCCTCCTTTGGTGCTAGATCTGTTCTTAATTTTGGGCTTGATCCGTGTTCAATAAGGCTCGGATTGTGCTTCCGAAAAGGGCTCATTTCGAGCTCTTTTTTTCCCTCCTTTAAAACCTGATCCGACCACCTCCGGCCGGCCACCACCTCAACGGAGGTGGTGGTGGCATTGGCTATCCGGAAAGAGGTTCAGGTGGCCGGGAAATCATCTCGCAAAGGAACCCAGGTCGGGCTGTCGCGCGTCGTCAATTCGTCGGGGACGATGATAGAAAGCCGTCAGATCTATTTATTAATGTTTAAGTTTATATCATTTAATTAGTCGAACGCAGAATTGATTTAGTCGAACGCAGAACTGATTAGTCAAACGCAGAATTGATTTAGTCGAACGCAGAACTGATTAGTCGAACGCAGAATTGATTTAGTCGAACGCAGAACTGATTAGTCGAACGCAGAATTGATTTAGTCGAATGCAGAACTGATTAGTCGAACGCATAATTGATTTAGTCGAACGCAGAACTGATTAGTCGAATGCAGGATTTGTTTAGTCGAACGTAGCTTATATATGATTTAGTCGAACGTAGAACTGATTAGTCGAACGCAGAATTGATTTGGTCGAACGCAGAGTCAGATTTATTAATAAATGTTTATGTTAATTTCTGTCACAAAATAAGAAGTGTTTCATTTTAATTATTAAAAATACTAGATCACCTTTGATGAAAAAGTGCCCAACACCAAATTTGTAGCCCTAGGTGTGTACTTTAATTCAAAATTTATTTCAGCCCAAAAGGAGTATGTAGCTCCCTATAGAGCAAAAATGGTGGGGCTGGTCCCCAGGGTAGGGCAGTCACTCTTTCCTTCATATCTTTTCATTGGTAGATGATATGGCTTTGATATTTAAAACCTAGGCTTGATATACACACCCACAAAACATACTAAGAGATGGGATTTTTAGGAGAACCTTTTTCTAAGGTTTTTGAGATAATTTCATAAATCATATTTTAATTAATTAGTGGGTCAAATGACCTCCAATGCCCTCCAAATTTTGGTGGGTGCTCCATAGGATTATGTTATGACCTTGGTAAAAATCTCAGTCCAATTGGGACTGTTTTGATTGGGTAATTTGTCAACCCAAGTTAGGTCAAATAGGGTCGAAGTTAGGGCATGGTGTTTATCTTGGGATATTCTGGTCAAATCTCCTCACCATGAGATGGAACCTTGTCCACTGGTTTAGTATCACCTAAAATACCCCCATGAGTGGATTGGGGTGGTGTGGAGGTGGTTAATACCTAGAACAGTAGTTTTATCCCTAGGTGTGCATTTTGAACTTTGTGAAGGACCTGTGGTCAAAAGTCCTTTGATGGTCATGTAACTTACGAGATATGTTCATGGGGTGTATTTATGCCCTAGGGAATTTTGAGAGAATTTTAGGATAATTTATTCCCCCTAAATTAGGACATAACCCCTTTAGGGAAAATTCTTATAACAATTATTTACATGCTCAAAATGTCTTGGATGGAGATGAAACATTGTTAGTGCCTTTATAATCATGTTTTGGACCTCTGGTAATTTTTGTGTATTTTATTAAATGATTTAACCAGTACTTCATTCACAAGGCACCTATTTTGTCTCAAGCTGAAGAAAAATAATTGAGGGTCCAATACTCTTTATTAAATTATGCAAATTGGTGATTGGACATTTCTGATCATTAGGAAGCTCTGTGATTTTTATATAATTTTTGGAGACTTAAATCAGTAGGCTACTCCACAACTTATCTTATTTGAGGTTTTCTTAAAGTATTTATTTAAGTGAGAAAATGATTTTGATATCGATTTTTACGGTTTTGAAATTTTAGTGAAGGGTTGAGATTTTCTCCAAAACTATATCCGATAAAGGCAAGTGTACCTTATCGTCTATAGTATAGGATATTAAGAAATACCAAGGTCGTATTCCACGGGGCGCGTCGATTACTTCTACTTTGAGGAAAGTCACTATTATCTTATCTAATGATATTTTGGGGTTTTGGTTCTTAGCTAAAAAAAAGAGAAATTGCAAGCTAAATTAAGGGTTTAGATGATGATAAAAGAGGCTAGTACTCAATCAAAAGCCACCTTGGAGTGAGAAAAGACAAGTAAAAAGAAATTAAATCTAATTCCGTTTAAATTGAACTACTTGACCGTGGAGGTTCCCGAAGCTCGAACATGCCTCTCTCGAGGTTAATGCCCAACTAAGATTAGGAAAAATCAACCGGACTCTCGTCCTATAATCGATTACCTAAAACTTGCTTTACGAGGTGAACCCCACTATTGGATTTGACTCCAATCCGGGAGATTTACGTCATCCTCTCTCGAGGGGTGCGTGCAACTCTCTTTACCCTTGAGTGATCGATTCATACTTTGAGCCTCTCGGCTAACTAAATATGAAAACTTAAGCGAAAACCATATATCGAAAGTATGGCCTCACTAATTAAAAATCAAGGATAATTCAAGTGTTTATAAAAACGGAAAAAGAAAACTTTAGAAAATCATAACTTGTCTAACTCATCCTCGGATCATTTTGATCGAGTACTAATGAGGATTAGTTAATCATGGTGGAGGGGGAAGAGGAAGAAAAATAAAAATGCATATTAAGAAATTTTAGCTAAGGAGGAGACAAAATAAAGAGAACAAACTATTTTTTTTATTTAAATGAAAAACTATTACAAGACTTAAGAAAGGAAATTGCAAGCTAGGAAAAACAAGATTACAAGCTTAAACTAGACTATTGCACTAAAGGAAAGCTAATACATTGCATTAGAAAAGGAAGAGAGCATGAAAATAAAGAGACATGAACATGAACATGAAAAAGGAGAACTACTCAAGATTGGCTCCAGCAGCACCTTCCCCACTCCAAAATTCTCCACTTTGAACTCAAGGAGAGCCTCTGAATTTATAGGCAAAAATTTCATGTTACACGCCCTCGGTCACGGGCGTGACCTAGGGCGTGTAATCTCTGCAGCATCGGATCCGGTCGCGGCGTGGGCTTGGCGTGACGGCGGGAGAAAATCGCACATGTCACGGGCGTGACAATTTGGTCACGGGCGTGACTCAGGAAGGCTTCATTTAATGCGGCATGGGCTAGCCAGACGCCGCGGCGGCGTGCTTGGATCACGCGGGAAGGTCACGAGCGTGACTTTGGGTCACGGGCGTGACTCAAGTTGACTTCTCAACGGCAGCTTCTCGTCTCGACGGCGGCTCCACGTGGCAGATGCTGAAATTACACGCCCCCGGTCACGGGCGTGACTTTGGGTCACGGGCGTGACCTGGGGCGTGACTGGGTGTGGACTAGCTCAACAGCACGGCTGCGACTCTGGACTGATCTTCAGGTTACACGCCCTTGGTCACGGGCGTGACCGAGGGCGTGACATGTGATTTTTCCCGATTTGTCCCAGAAATCTGCAAATATTAAAATTAGGCTAAGTTAGAATCAAAATTACAAAAAGAACTACTTATAACCTAAAATTGACATAAAAAGGAAAATTCAAATTAAATAATTACAAAATTTTCTATTAAAAACTTATATAAAAACTACTTTATCAAATACCCCCATACTTGAGGTTTTGCTATTCCAGAGCAAAAGTGTGAGACATAATTTATAAGACATCCTTAAAAAAATTTTTAATTTAAAACTAAAATTTCATTTAACCAAAAGTTAAGTTAAGAGTAAATTCAAGGGGGAGTTAAGTCCTAAATTATGATGATGATTTGAAAAGAGGGAAAAAATGTTTAGGCAATAACTTCTCAAGAAAATTAAGTAGTTTGACAAAATTGTAGAAATTATAAAACTAAATTAAATTAAAATTATAAGAACTCTATCTTAAAAGAATCTTAAGGAAAAGTAAATTACTAAATAATGCTCTCTCCATAATTTTCAACTAAAACTAGAACAATGATAATTGGCTAAGGGTGATTTCATAGAATTTGACATAAGAAGAGAAATTTTTGAATGGAGGAAATGGAATTTATCATGAAATTTCCCTTTTTTTTTTCTTTTCTCTTTTTTTTTTCTCTTCTAATAAAAACCCAAAATGTATATGGTTTAGGAGTAATGAATTTTATCCTCTTACTCCATGCCATATAATCTTTTCAAATATTTTGGGTGCATATGTTTTAGGGAATAATGAATTTTATCCTCTTATTCCCATGACATATGATCTTTTAATACACATTTTTTTTATGCCATCAAAGGGGGTAGGGTAGGGGAAAAATAAATCTAGCTAGTTTTAAATCATATTGAGAGCAAATTCTAGTAAAATTAAAATTCCTAAGATCTAAGAAGTTAGAAGAAAGTATAATTGAAATCTAAAGAGGTTTAGGAAATTTACTACAAAATGAAGCCATTTAAAAATAAAAAGAGAAGTCATGCTAACAAAATTCTCTAATCAATTTAAAATCATAAGATGATTCTTAAATCAAGATTACCTCAAATTTAAAATTAACAAACTATGATAAGCAAAATTTTAGCCAATTAAAAACTTAAACATGCTTATAAACATTCTCAACTAGATTTCTAAGAAATCACAAAAACAACAAGGAGGGAAATAAGAATTTTTTGAATTTTTGATATTATCTTTTTTTTGAATTTTTCTCATTAAAAACTATTTACAAAGAAAGGAAACTAGATTTAAAACTTAACAAATTTTTTTTGCAAGTCTTGGACTTCCCAAGGGCTACCCGGTGAAGGGTTCGCAAGGTACTAGGAGGTGTGATGGGATAAAATCCCAAACGTCCCTTTCCAAGATTTAAATTTTTCTGTTTTCTATTTTTTTTTTGAGTTTTGGGTTTTACAAGTGCTAAAATAGAAGAAAAACATAAGAAAATATATATATATATATATATATATATTTTTTTTTGAAAATTTTCTAATTTAACAACTATTTACAAGAATTTACAAAGGGCTATTCACACCCCCATACTTAAAGTTAAACATTGTCCCCAATGTTTAAAAATAAGTATGAAGTAGGAAAAGATAAAAAAAAATGCAAAAACGAAAGAAGAGAAGGAAAAAGGGCTTCCCTGATTTTTTTGAAGCTTTTGTGGGGAAGCCGCGATTACCTGCAAAAGTTGTTAAAGCAGAAAAGAAGAGACAAGAGAAAATAACAAAAGATAACTTTGGGGTGCCTCCCAAAAGCGCTTTGTTTAAGGTCGCGTAG
Source organism: Dactylorhiza incarnata (assembly GCA_033032865.1). Lineage (NCBI taxonomy): Eukaryota > Viridiplantae > Streptophyta > Magnoliopsida > Asparagales > Orchidaceae > Dactylorhiza > Dactylorhiza incarnata. The sequence continues at coordinate 6,221,047 of JAWHQI010000009.1, read as the reverse complement.
CTTGACCCACTTGCCGATTATGTTATATGATGAAGAAAAATCGCATCACTCTTGTCATTAGGTACGTCTCCCGGAAGATACAATTTAAGGCGGTGCCCGTTAACTTTGAAGGAGCCTTTTTCCGGGTGGGAAATTAGGATTGTCCCATAGGACCAAACCTCTTTAACAATAAAGGGTCCGGACCATCGGGATTTTAATTTTCCCGGAAAAAGGCGAAGGCGAGAATTATAAAGGAGGACGAGATGGCCCGGCGAAAAAGTTTTCGGAAATTTTATATGTTTATCGTGATAAAACTTTGTTCGCTCCTTATATAATTTATTGCTCTCATACGCATTCGCTCGCCATTCATCTAACTCGTTTATTTGAAACTTCCTTTGTTCACCCGCTAAAGTGGAATCGAGATTTAAAAATTTAAGCGCCCAAAATGCGCGGTGTTCTAATTCGACCGGAAGGTGGCAAGCCTTGCCATAGACCATTCGATATGGTGTACAACCGATAGCGGTCTTGTACGCCGTACGATAGGCCCAAAGCGCGTCATCGAGCTTTATTGCCCAATCCTTCCGATTAATAGAAACCGTTTTCTCTAAAATTCGCTTTAATTCTCGATTAACCACTTCGACTTGGCCGCTCGTTTGTGGGTGATATGCAGTGGATAGTTTGTGCGTGACACCATATTTTGCTAAAGTTTTTGTGAATTGAGTATTGCAAAAATGGGTGCCCCGATCACTCACAATAGCGCGCGGAGTGCCAAATCGAGAAAATAATTTTTTTAAAAAGTTAACGACGACTCGCGCATCGTTGGTGGGGAGAGCTTGCGCTTCCGCCCACCTTGACACGTAGTCGACCGCCACTAGAATATACTTATTTGAAAATGAAGGAGGGAGAGGACCAACGAAATCAATGCCCCAAAGATCGAAAATCTCGCATTCTAAGAAAATATTTTGGGGCATCTCATCCCGGCGAGAGATGTTGCCCGACCGCTGGCAGCTGTCGCAAGTACTCACAAGGGTGTGAGCATCTTTGAAGAGCGTGGGACAATAAAAGCCTGCCTCCAGCGCCTTCCTCGCGGTTCGGTTCGAATGATAATGACCACCGGATGGTCCCTCGTGACAATGTCGTAAAATTTTAAGACCCTCCTTACTCGAGACGCATCGTCTCACCACTTGGTCTGCGCATACACGGAATAAAAAGGGATCCTCCCAAAAGTAATTCTTTAAATCAGAAAAGAATTTCTTCTTTTTCTGACTCGAGAATTCTTTTGGCAAGACCCGGGCTACTAAATAGTTAGCCAGATCTGCAAACCAGGGGGTAGACGACGTATTAATATCTTCGAGAGCGAGGAGGCACTCTTCGGGAAATTTATCATCGATGTCAGATTCTATCAAAACTTCCGAGGCGGGGTTTTCTAAACGGGAGAGATGATCGGCCGCCAAGTTTTCGGCTCCTCTTTTGTCCCGGATCTCTAAGTCAAACTCCTGCAAGAGGAGGATCCATCGCAAAAGACGAGGCTTGGCGTCCGATTTGCTTAAAAGATACCTAAGTGCGGAGTGATCCGTGAAGACAATAACTTTTGAGAGGGTGATATATGACCTAAACTTATCGAAGGCAAAAACGATCGCTAGAAGCTCCTTTTCGGTTGTGGTGTAATTCGCTTGTGCCGACGTGAGTGTTTTGCTCGCATAATAAATAGGGTGGAAATACTTACTCACCCGTTGGCCTAAAACGGCACCAACCGCAATGTCACTCGCGTCGCACATGATTTCAAAAGGAAGCGACCAATCCGGCGCGACTAGAATCGGGGAGTTTATAAGTTTCTCTTTGATGAGTTTAAAAGCCAAATGACATTCATCGCTAAAAATAAACGAGGATTCTTTTTCAAGAAGGTGGGTTAACGGCTTTGTGATTTTTGAAAAATTCTGTATAAAGCGCCGATAAAACCCCGCGTGGCCTAGGAAACTACGAATAGCTTTTACGTTTGTTGGAGGGGGAAGTTTTTCAATCACTTCGATCTTGGCCTTATCGACCTCGATCCCCATGCCCGAAATTTTATGACCAAGGACTAGCCCTTCCTTGACCATAAAATGGCATTTCTCCCAATTAAGTGCTAAATTCGTTTCCTCGCATCGCTGCAACACGCGCTCAAGATTTTTTAAACAATTTTTAAATGAATTTCCGAACACGGAAAAGTCGTCCATAAACACTTCCATCACCTCCTCTACTAACTCGTCAAATATTGCCAGCATACATCTTTGGAATGTAGCTGGCGCATTACAAAGACCAAATGGCATCCTTCGATAAGCGAAGGTGCCAAAGGGACAAGTGAAAGTGGTTTTCTCTTGGTCCTCGGGCGAAATCGGTATTTGAAAATATCCCGACAAACCATCGAGAAAACAGTAGTAGGAGTGACCTGAAAGGCGCTCTAAAATTTGATCGATGAATGGTAGGGGGAAGTGATCCTTACGGGTGGCATCATTTAGTTTTCGGTAATCGATGCACATCCGCCAACCCGTAACAGTACGGGTTGGGATCAACTCGTTATTCTCATTAGCTACTACCGTAATGCCACCTTTCTTTGGTACGACTTGTACTGGGCTAACCCAAGTACTATCCGATATCGGGTAGATAATTCCCGCGTCCAATAGTTTGATCACTTCGGCCTTAACGACTTCTTTCATGTTAGGGTTTAGCCGTCGTTGAGGCTGGACCGAATTTCGGGAATTATCTTCGAGGAAGATTTTATGAGTGCAGAAGGAAGGGTTTATACCCTTTATATCCGAAATTTGCCACGCAATTGCGTGGCGGTGCTTTCTTAAGACAATAGCCAACTCGGAAATTTCTGAGTTGCTAAGTTCGGATGAAACGATGACGGGTAGCTTCGACTCTTTTTCTAAAAATAAATACTTAAGGTGAGGGGGAAGTTGCTTTAGTTCCAAAACGGGTGGCTCTTCATAAGATGTTTTGATTTTTAATTTTTCTAAAAATAGTGGTTCGGGTGGTGTGAAACGAGTGACTTCTTCTTCTTCCAGACAAAAGAGCTCGGCGAACTCGGACTCGTGACTCGAGGTGGAGACTAACTCGGGAGGGGAATCGAATTCCCAACACTCTTCCAGGTAAAAACATGAATCGTCGTTTTCTAATGTGTTCCGCATCGAGGAATTTATGCCGAAAGAAACTTCATCATCTCCAACCCGAAGGAGGAGCTTTCCGTTACTTACGTCAATAATGGCGCGGGAGGTGGCAAGGAAGGGGCGGCCGAGTATGAGGGGTACTTCGGCATCCTCTTCGATGTCAAGAATGACAAAGTCCACCGGGAAGATGAACTTGTCGACCTTGACGAGCACGTCCTCCACTATTCCTACCGGATATTTTAAAGAGCGATCCGCTAATTGAATACTCATTCGAGTGGGGCTTGGATTTCCTAGACCTAGTTTCTTAAATAATGAAAAAGGCATGAGATTGATACTTGCTCCCAGATCCGCTAAAGCGTGTTTTACTAACGAATTTCCAAATAAACACGGGATGGAAAACCGTCCCGGGTCATTCACTTTTGTAGGCAATTTGTTGAGTACAACCGCGGAGCATTCTGCGTTCAAAGAAATATGTGAAATATCTTCTAATTTTTTCTTATTGGAGAGCAACTCCTTAAGATATTTCGCATATTTAGGCATTTGAGAGATAGCCTCGCAGAAGGGTACATTAATGTGGATTTGCTTTAAAATATCTAAAAACTATTTATAATTCTTTTCGGCGCTCTCGCTTTTAAACTTAGATGGATACGGAACATTAGAAGTAGAAGCGCGCGGAGCTAACGTAGTAGGTAAAATTGAAGATAAAATAGGAGGAAGAGGAGGAGAGGAAGTTACCATGGGTTCGTCCTGCTTAGAAGCCACCTCCTTCCCGCTTCGGAGTGTAATCGCGTTTGCGCTCTCCCTTGGGTTGGGCTCCGTGTTTCCCGGAAGGGCTCCTTGCGGTCGCTCGGAGATTATCTTTGCTAGCTGGCCCACTTGGTTCTCTAAATTTTTGATCGATCCGGTGAGGTTCCGGATGTTCGCTTCAGTTGTAGCAACATATTTTGCAAAAACCTCTTCAAGCGGAGAGGGTTTTTGCTGTTGCGGTGGAAAACCGGGTGGATTAAAATTTTGAGGGGGAGTTAAATTGAGAAGTTGATTTGGAGGTTGATTTAAATTTAAGGGACGCTGAGCATTTCCTTGATTCCTCCATGAGAAGTTCGGATGATTCCTATAACCCGCGTTGTAGGTGTTATTATACGGAGCGGTGTTCGGGTTATAGGAAGGCCGAGGTGGATTTCCCATGTAATCAACTTGCTCTTCAAGTAAAATATTATTAGCCCAAGGAGGAGTGGCGGAGGAAGCAGACATCTCCGCCACTTGCTTTGTTAAGCGCTCAACTTGTAAAGCCAAATTTGCGTTAGCGTCTATTTCAAAAATTCCGGCCGGCTTATTAGGCCGCGCTCGGGGCATGTTCCATTGATACGCATTTGTGGCCATCTCTTCGAAAAGCTCTTGAGCGGCGATCGGGGTTTTGTTATTTAATGTCCCCCCGGCGGCCGCATCAATCATTTGCCTCGTTTGGAGATTTAAGCCATTATAAAATATTTGCACTTGTTGCCAAGTGGCAAGTGCGTGGTGAGGGCATCGACGCAAAAGCTCCTTGAAGCGCTCCCATGTATCATAGAGAGTCTCCGAGTCGATTTGCATGAACGATGCAATATCCGTGCGTAATTTAGCGGTCTTTGAAGGCGGGAAATATTTATTAAGAAATTTTTCCGCCATTTCGGCCCATGTAGTGATGGATCCCCTTGGTAGGGAGCCCAGCCACTGCTTGGCCTTAGACCGCAGAGAGAAAGGAAAAAGACGTAATCGAATGGCATCATCGGTGACGCCATTGATCTTAAAAGTGTCGCAAATTTCAAGAAAGTAAGAGATATGTGAATTTGGATCCTCGTCTGGTTGACCATCAAAGGTCACCGATTGTTGCACCATTTGTATGATGCTGGACTTGATCTCAAAATTATTGTTCGCCACCGCGGGGCGAACAATACTCGATTGTGTGCCTTCCAAATTCGGCCGCGCATAATAGGACATGGTCCGTTGCGCGTCCTCATTAGGGTTTGGCTCGTTAAGATTAGGAGGATTAAGATTATGATCCATATTTGCTGCGTTAGTGTCCCCGATTGACTCTTCAGATTCTACTTGATTTCCTTGATCACGAGAACGGCGGTGCCTCAAAAGGGTTCGCTCGATTTCCGGATCAAAAGGAAGAATCGAAGTGCTGCCACGGGTCATACACTAAAAAGAGAAGGAAAGAAGAAGAAAAAGAGAGAATATTTTTTGTTCTTTTTAGGCGGATTAAGTTAGTCTTGGACTTCCCAAGATCTACCCGGTGAAGGGTTTGCAAGGTACTAGAGGCTGTGATGGGAATTCAAGCCCAAAGCGTCCTTTCCAAGAATTTTAATTTCACCCTTAAGATTTTCAAAAATAGAAAAACTAAAATAAAAACAACATGATAAAATTAATAGCTATCCTTGTTTCAAAATATCTACGCAAAAGTCCCCGGCAACGGCGCCAAAAACTTGATATCGATTTTTACGGTTTTGAAATTTTAGTGAAGGGTTGAGATTTTCTCCAAAACTATATCCGATAAAGGCAAGTGTACCTTATCGTCTATAGTATAGGATATTAAGAAATACCAAGGTCGTATTCCACGGGGCGCGTCGATTACTTCTACTTTGAGGAAAGTCACTATTATCTTATCTAATGATATTTTGGGGTTTTGGTTCTTAGCTAAAAAAAAGAGAAATTGCAAGCTAAATTAAGGGTTTAGATGATGATAAAAGAGGCTAGTACTCAATCAAAAGCCACCTTGGAGTGAGAAAAGACAAGTAAAAAGAAATTAAATCTAATTCCGTTTAAATTGAACTACTTGACCGTGGAGGTTCCCGAAGCTCGAACATGCCTCTCTCGAGGTTAATGCCCAACTAAGATTAGGAAAAATCAACCGGACTCTCGTCCTATAATCGATTACCTAAAACTTGCTTTACGAGGTGAACCCCACTATTGGATTTGACTCCAATCCGGGAGATTTACGTCATCCTCTCTCGAGGGGTGCGTGCAACTCTCTTTACCCTTGAGTGATCGATTCATACTTTGAGCCTCTCGGCTAACTAAATATGAAAACTTAAGCGAAAACCATATATCGAAAGTATGGCCTCACTAATTAAAAATCAAGGATAATTCAAGTGTTTATAAAAACGGAAAAAGAAAACTTTAGAAAATCATAACTTGTCTAACTCATCCTCGGATCATTTTGATCGAGTACTAATGAGGATTAGTTAATCATGGTGGAGGGGGAAGAGGAAGAAAAATAAAAATGCATATTAAGAAATTTTAGCTAAGGAGGAGACAAAATAAAGAGAACAAACTATTTTTTTTATTTAAATGAAAAACTATTACAAGACTTAAGAAAGGAAATTGCAAGCTAGGAAAAACAAGATTACAAGCTTAAACTAGACTATTGCACTAAAGGAAAGCTAATACATTGCATTAGAAAAGGAAGAGAGCATGAAAATAAAGAGACATGAACATGAACATGAAAAAGGAGAACTACTCAAGATTGGCTCCAGCAGCGGCGCCAAAAACTTGATATCGATTTTTACGGTTTTGAAATTTTAGTGAAGGGTTGAGATTTTCTCCAAAACTATATCCGATAAAGGCAAGTGTACCTTATCGTCTATAGTATAGGATATTAAGAAATACCAAGGTCGTATTCCACGGGGCGCGTCGATTACTTCTACTTTGAGGAAAGTCACTATTATCTTATCTAATGATATTTTGGGGTTTTGGTTCTTAGCTAAAAAAAAGAGAAATTGCAAGCTAAATTAAGGGTTTAGATGATGATAAAAGAGGCTAGTACTTAATCAAAAGCCACCTTGGAGTGAGAAAAGACAAGTAAAAAGAAATTAAATCTAATTCCGTTTAAATTGAACTACTTGACCGTGGAGGTTCCCGAAGCTCGAACATGCCTCTCTCGAGGTTAATGCCCAACTAAGATTAGGAAAAATCAACCGGACTCTCGTCCTATAATCGATTACCTAAAACTTGCTTTACGAGGTGAACCCCACTATTGGATTTGACTCCAATCCGGGAGATTTACGTCATCCTCTCTCGAGGGGTGCGTGCAACTCTCTTTACCCTTGAGTGATCGATTCATACTTTGAGCCTCTCGGCTAACTAAATATGAAAACTTAAGCGAAAACCATATATCGAAAGTATGGCCTCACTAATTAAAAATCAAGGATAATTCAAGTGTTTATAAAAACGGAAAAAGAAAACTTTAGAAAATCATAACTTGTCTAACTCATCCTCGGATCATTTTGATCGAGTACTAATGAGGATTAGTTAATCATGGTGGAGGGGGAAGAGGAAGAAAAATAAAAATGCATATTAAGAAATTTTAGCTAAGGAGGAGACAAAATAAAGAGAACAAACTATTTTTTTTATTTAAATGAAAAACTATTACAAGACTTAAGAAAGGAAATTGCAAGCTAGGAAAAACAAGATTACAAGCTTAAACTAGACTATTGCACTAAAGGAAAGCTAATACATTGCATTAGAAAAGGAAGAGAGCATGAAAATAAAGAGACATGAACATGAACATGAAAAAGGAGAACTACTCAAGATTGGCTCCAGCAGCACCTTCCCCACTCCAAAATTCTCCACTTTGAACTCAAGGAGAGCCTCTGAATTTATAGGCAAAAATTTCATGTTACACGCCCTCGGTCACGGGCGTGACCTAGGGCGTGTAATCTCTGCAGCATCGGATCCGGTCGCGGCCTGGGCTTGGCGTGACGGCGGGAGAAAATCGCACATGTCACGGGCGTGACAATTTGGTCACGGGCGTGACTCAGGAAGGCTTCATTTAATGCGGCATGGGCTAGCCAGACGCCGCGGCGGCGTGCTTGGATCACGCGGGAAGGTCACGGGCGTGACTTTGGGTCACGGGCGTGACTCAAGTTGACTTCTCAACGGCAGCTTCTCGTCTCGACGGCGGCTCCACGTGGCAGATGCTGAAATTACACGCCCCCGGTCACGGGCGTGACTTTGGGTCACGGGCGTGACCTGGGGCGTGACTGGGTGTGGACTAGCTCAACAGCACGGCTGCGACTCTGGACTGATCTTCAGGTTACACGCCCTTGGTCACGGGCGTGACCGAGGGCGTGACATGTGATTTTTCCCGATTTGTCCCAGAAATCTGCAAATATTAAAATTAGGCTAAGTTAGAATCAAAATTACAAAAAGAACTACTTATAACCTAAAATTGACATAAAAAGGAAAATTCAAATTAAATAATTACAAAATTTTCTATTAAAAACTTATATAAAAACTACTTTATCAGATTTCCATAAATTCTTAAGTTTAGTCAGTAGGCTTTTATGATGAGTACAAGAGTTTGGTAATTTTCCCATAATTTTAGTGCAGATATTTTTGGTGGTTCCTTCGTAAATCTACAAGTTTTGATAAATGATAAATATTTAAAATAGAGGACAATTTCTTACTGTAAAAACATGATATGATGTATTTACTGTTATTTAGTCATAATAGATTTATCATAATTTTTGGAGAGCCATATCATAAGATTTCCTTACACTTCATGTTTATTTTCATACTTGGCAATGTTTGGAGAAATTAAAATAAATACTAAATAGTCAAGGAAAAATATGATTCTATGGAATTTGTCTTATAATATTATGATAGACCTCCAGTAAATATCTTGGGTCAGTTGGATGAATATTTGGAGTACCTCTATTTATAAGCTTCATATAGTTAGATTGGTCTGCTTTTAGTAAAACTGTGAAACTTAGGTATTTAGTGGCCTACTAGGTGGAAATGGTGTGCAGATGGTGCACATGGGTTGGTTAAATAGTTATAAGTCCACCCAAGGAAGTGTATGTGAGAAGAGTGTACTTGTTAGGTTGAGAATAAGGTTGTCTTAGGGATTGACGAAAGATCGTCTTTCCCGTGGTGTGTCTTAAAACACTTAGGTCTAACTCAGGAGAAATGTTAGAGGGGAATTCTTATTGGTAGATACAAATAACAGTAAGTATCTTGAGAAAGCGGGCCTTGGGTTGTCATCCCATTATAGCTCCTAGTACCGTAGTGAGCCCCTTACAGGGTAACCCTCGGGAAGTCCAAGACTAGCCATAAGTCGTAGGAGTAAGATGATGCTCAAGAATAACTAATAATACACTCACTCACACTCCGTTGTCACATGAGTTTAGTTGGGTTGGTACCCCGAGCTGTAGGCTCGGTGGTGGTTGGTGCGGATTGTTGATCCAGTGAGTTTCTGACTCAGATTGGTTATTGGTCGGGCAAGTTAAGCCCAGGTGGTTTATGGTTTGTAGATTGTAGATAGTTGTGTTAATGCATGCGCATAAGGTGGTGGGTCCTTAGTGTCGGCAGTCATTGCACCGACGTTGATACCCGGGCTCGGCAAGTGTGGAATTTGCACATAGCCATAAAAGTCTGGTGGTCCAGCCAGTAAGAGTACGCCGATGCTCCACGGTTTTGCGTGGAGGAGTACGATAGGTCTAGGTTAGGTAGTGCATATACCAACCTAGAGGTGGGCGAGGCCCAACCCACCGCTTCCGTTTGCCACTACGGGAGTATCCTGGGAGTCTTGCTAGCTCCAAAAAGGGGGAACTAAAGTTCTGTGCGCATAGAGTCGTAGTGTGTGAGTTGCACTTGTGTGAACATAGCATAACTGCATACCTTGCATGTCATAGCATAAACATTGCATTTCATCCCCTACCCCTATCGTATAAGTCGGTTATGGGACTTCTTATACGATAGGACTTGCTAAACGACCCCTTGGTCTATAGGTTTGTGTGGGCATTCCTATAAATCTATTGTTACTTTTTTATTTTATATCTCTTTACTTACTGCACTTTACTTATTATTTACTTGCTCTTACTATGCTTTTTTAACTGCTTCGATTATGTATATATATATACTTGAGTAGTAGTAGAACTCTTCCTGTAGATTATGCCCTGTCATCTGCTTTTTGATTATACCCCTTGTTGTCCTCCGCTTCATCCTTCCCGCTCGGTGCCTAGGAGTCACCGGGGGAGGGGTGGGGGATTGGCTTAGTCTTTTTGACTAACGGTCGGTGGACCTTATTATTTTAGGACACCGCGGTGACGGAGCAGCACCAGAGACCGGTGCAGATGGAGGCGGGGTAGTCTAGCACGGGAGCACCGATGACAGGATCCGTGAGTGTCTTTTAGTTCTAGTTGATTTACTTCCGCTAGTGAATTTGTAGTGAGGCTTTGATGTATCGGGCAGGGGCCCTTGTTATCTCCTTTTTATTTCAGTTATGTTTATGTGGACATCTCTTTCTGGATGATTTACTTTTGTATGTAATGTGGACTTGGCTTCTTTTTAGTTTCTTGTTATTGCTTCTTCGTGATCGTTTTGGCCGGCAGCATCGACATTTTGTATTGGAAACCTTCCCAAGCGAGGGTGTCACCGCAAAGCGGCGGTTCTGGGCCTAAGACCCAGATGTTTGAAAGAAAAAAAAGGGTCTTACACATTTCAACCAAATTATTTCTGAGGGAAATTATTTCCTTCTCAAATTTAATTAAATCCAAACAAAGTGTTTTAAATTCATTTTTGAAATCATTTGAATTAAAGTCAAAGGTAGAGATTACCTGATCACTGTCATTATCATATTCTGATTCATCTGAATTACTTCCTGAGGCATTGATAGCCATCATGCAGAAGTTTCTTTCATCTTCATCATCTTCATCATCACTGGAGCTGGATGATGATGCAAGTTTTGAATCATTGCATGAGTCATAAACATCCATCATGCATAAATCCCTTTCAATTGTATCATTGTCATATTCAGAGGAGCTGGATGATGACTCTGACTCACTATCACTCCATGTTTCAGCTACAAAGCCTCTTCCCTTATGTTTGTGTTTGTGGGAGGATGGCTTGTTGGAGTGCCACTTTTCTTCTTTCTCTTTTCTCATGTCCTTCTTTGGATTTTCTGGACACTCAGGTAAAATGTGTCCAGGCTTCCTGCAACCATAACAAATAATTTCTTTAGAATTTGATTTGTCATACCTTGGTTTTTCTTTGGATCTGGAATCCTTCTTTCTGAAGTCCTTTCTAGCCTTTTTGTAAAATCTCTTGGCTAGGAGGCTCATAAACTCCATTTCTCCTGGAGCTTTATCTTCCTTTTCTGTAGCTTGGAAAGCAATGCTTCTCTCCTTTTTGATGGATGGAGAGGAGGTACACTATTCAGCTTCTCTTTTTTTGATAAGCTGCTCATAGGATTTTAATTTGCCTAATAAGGTCTCAGTAGAGATCTCATTTAGGCTTCTGGCTTCCTTGATTGGATAGATCCTAGAGTCCCATGTGTTGGGGAAGCACATTAGGATCATATCATTCACTTCAGTGATTGAGATCACTTTCTCCAAAGACTTCAGTTCATTGATTATGAGACTGAGTCTATTGTACATGTCTGCAACTGTTTCAGTTTCTCCCTTTTTGAAGTTTTCATATTGAGAGATAAAATGAGATCTTCTGTCTTTTCTCTCATCTGCAGAACCTTCAACCATGCTGTTGAGTGAATTCCAGATATCCCTAGCTGAGGTGCAGTCCACAACCTTCTGGAAAATATCATCAGACATTGTTTGTGCCAATATGTTCATTGCTTTGGCATCTGCATTGTTTTGCATCTTTTGAGCTTCTGTCCACTCAGGAGGTGGAACAACATTAGAGTTAGTTGCTGTCTCAGTACTTGTTGATGCTGAAGGAGTAGTGGGTCCTGTCAAAATGGAATTGAAAATATCCTCATAAATAGAATTCATATATAACTTGATCCTTGCCTTCCATAATGCAAACTTATTGAGATTGCACATAGGAGGTCTTGTGCTTGAGTAATCTTTATTCTATGCCATGAGTTTTTATAAACAATAAAACTATAGAAAAACTTAAGATCTAATTGATCTATGGATTCATGTGTTTGCCTGTGTAACCAATCAACCTACCTCTGATACCAATTGAAAGTGAGGTATTAGATCTTATATTTACTCTAGAAAGGGGGGTGAATAGAGTATTAAAAGTTTTTAACTTATTTTATAGTGGATTAAAATAATGATATATATATATGTGTACCAGAGTGTGTATAAAAACAAAATAAAATAACAACACAGCACAACACAATATAGTAAATCACACAAACACAGAAGACACAAGGATCTATAGTAGTTCCCCAATCAAACTGGCTACATCTACTCTTCGACCACCCTTGGTAGGAATCCACTAGGTTTTTGATCAGGTGCCCTATCACCACTGGGATTTTTGATCAGGTGCCCAAACACCACTGAGCTTTTGATCAAGTGCTCAAACCAAAACACAGGTTTTTTATCAGGTGCCCTACCACCAAAGGTTTAACTTTTTTAAGGGAGTTAGAACCCTGTACAAGATGGAATAAAAGGGGTAAACAAAAAGGTTATGAAATTCTTCTCTGTCAACAAGCTGAGAGAAGACTAGTGGATTGTTGATGTAAAGATCCCCCAATCTGATAGAAATTCTTGACAGTTGAAGAATGGAGCTTTCTCTTGAATATAGAAAATCTTCCTTGATAGCAGATGAATCTGAGAGACAAAGATTCTCAAATTGTTGTTGCTCTTTAAAGATTAAGAATTAGCAGCTGAAAACTTAGAGAAGAATGTTAATGTTCTCAGAGAATGATAATGTTGCTGTAGAAGATGAGGATTTTTGTCACTCTGAGTATTTCTCAATTATCTTCTATATCTTCTCTGTTCTCTATTATATTCACTGGTATATCTCTTTTCTTTTCTATATACAGATATATCTCCTTGATATCTTCTATATCTCTTTTTTCTTAGATAAAAAAATCTGACTGATTTGAAAATCAAATCTTCTAAAAAAGGAATAAAATAATCTGAAATGATTATTCTTGGAACTGCAATCTAATTCAGAAATAAACTTTAATTCATTTTCCTTTTCCATGAAAGTATCTTTTTCTAATATATGTCAACGACTACTTTCTCGAAAGAAGAGAATAGAAATGAATAAATAAAAGGAAAGATCAAATCTTGACTTATCTGATAAGTGAATAAGTCCAAATAATAGAATAGATCTGTTGCTGATTAGTCGATCTGAGTTCAGAGAGAATAAATAACTGATCCTTCAGAAATTGTCAAGCTGGAGAAGAAATTCGTCGAACTGAAAGCTGAGTTCAACGAGCTGAGAGCTGAGTTCGTCGAACTGAAGGCTGAGTTCGTGGATCTCCATCTGGAGTTCGTCGAACTGAAGATAAAATCTGTTGAACTGGATGGAGGACTGAAATCGTCGAGCTGAAGAGCAATTTCGTCGAACTTAAGCATGACGTTCGTCGAACGCAGAGAGGAGTTCGTCGAACGCAGAATGATGTTCGTCGAACACAGAAACTTGGAATTTTTCCTAAGTTCTAGCTACTCAGACACACTTAAACCTTGACCCTTAGACTATACAATGGGGTCAACTTGAGTCCTAATCAACAGATTGTTATCCTAGCCCAAATCAGTAATAGGGTTGTTCCAACAGATTGTGTTGGTCTTACTCATATTGGATATGAGTGAAGAACCAATCCTGTAACTAATTGGAGTTGCATCGAATTGTACTCGACACTGCGTCGAGATTGTCTCAACGTGGTGTACTCGACGTTTCGTCGAGATTGTCTCGACGCAAGTCTTGTACTCAATGCTGCGTCCAGATTGTCTCGACGTGGTCTACTCGACGTTGCATCGAGATTGTCTTGACGCACATCTTGGACTTAATGTTGCGTCGAATTGTCTCAACAGACAGGTTATATTCGATGCCGTGTCGAGATTGTCTTGATGCAGTGTACTCGACATTGCGTTGAGATTGTCTTGACGCAATTCTTGTACTCGACTTTGCATTGAATTGTTTCGACGATACGTGTTTAACTCCAATTAAGTCTCTGGTCTGCGGATAATGTGTTTTATGCATTGAGTATAAAACATGAAGCGATTTGGTTTCATGATAGTGATAATCCTATTTGTAAATCTATCAGAACTGAAGCGGAATGGTTCCGCATAGGTCTTGACATTCCACGGGATCACTGATGCTGCCTCTCCCTTTCGTCGAATCTAGCAGTTCATAGGAGACGCATGCGGGCATTCTTCATCCATCCCAGATCGTGTTAGACAAGAGTTGTGGGGTTCTCCTTCACTGTGTCCATTCCTATAGAGGCGCCGATCCATTTCAGTACATGGAACTCGGAGTTTGGCATTTGGAATTAGACCTTGGAGCATCTTGGTTGAGTGTTGAATCAATCCCTTTCAGGTATATTGCAATGCGTTGCTTTATTTATTTCTTGATTTATGAAATCGCAAGATCCGAAACTCTTTTGGGTTGTTCTTGTTTCTTTCTTTCCGCTGCGCACATATGATGTGTTTATTTAAGAAAAACACAACAGTGTATAACACCGTGAACTATTCACTTCCATGAGGACGACAGATCTCACTAGAGATCAGCTCGCCAAGATGGGACATCGATCCCTTTTTTCGAGGAGATAATGATCGTGCCTGTCCATGAGGGTTTCCACGAGCCCGTGCTGAACTATTATATGGGGAGGGATGACCCTATCCAACACCTACAATGGTTCGAAGACGTCGTCTCAATTCAGGCGATGACAGACGTGTTCAAGTGCAGGTTGTTTCCAATCATCTTCAAAGCAAAGTGTTGGGAAAAATACACTCTGAATTTATCTTACAAATTATATAAAAGTGATTTCATCATCTAGGTTTTATTACCCATATTGTATAGTGATGGTAACTTTAGTCATTAGATGTCCTAGGATGTCACACTCATATTAGGGTGTCAGAGACCAGTCCAAAAGAGTGCCAAATTCAGTTGAGTTAAATTTGCGTCAAATAGATGTCGATGCAGCTTCGACTGCAAAGATAACTCAGACTGGTAGTCGATGAATCAGTTGAAGCCGACACAACATCGAAATGTATTCGACGTAGATGGTTGAGCCAGTCAAAGCAATATTGAAATCGACACAACTTTGATTTATATTCGACGTAGAAGGAAGAACTCAGAGTTTAGGTCTTCAACTCGACGGGTACATTGATAAGTAATTGACGCAACGTCGATATTCGAGTTCAATTCAGAGCTGAAGTAGATTTCGAAGCAGCTCCTATTAGAACTCAAAGGTGCATCAATAAGAAGGCAAATATATTTGACGTTACGTCGAATACAGACACAGAATTAGAATACATTCTGTATTCTTTTCTAAAGCCATTTCAGAAGTCATAAATGGAAATGATTTGAATTCTAACAGGTCGTTCATAACCAAGAATGGAAAGAAGGACTCCAGAGCTACAATAAAGACATTTTTGGAAGATATTCAAAAGGGGATTGGCGGGATGTCAACGGGAATAGAAAGGGGACATTATTATCCCTTGGACATTTCTACTAAGGATACATAAGAAGAGGAAAGTAATTCAAATGTTATTTGACAGTAGAATAAATATACATAGGAAGATTGAGAACAACACCAATTCTATTATTCTGTCTTCTTCTTACTCAAGCTTTATCTCAGACAGTATAGCAGAAAAGCTCTCTGTGCAGGAAAAACTCAAGGTTTCATCTTCTTCTCTCTCAGCAAGAAGCCTATAGATATACAAAGATTATTAGGATCAGAGCTTATCAATCCTTACCTTCTTCTTTATTTCAAGCAAGGATTCATCTACTAAATAGAGATCCATCAAAAAAACTAAGTGCATGAATCCTCAGTGATTACTGCAGGAGGATTCAATCAGAAGAATAAATCTTCACTTCTTTTCTTCTTCTTACTCTTTCTTTCTCTCTTGTAAACCGAGTAAAGAGTCCTTATAATCCCTCTCCAAAGGATTCAGTGGTTAAGATCTCCTTATCAAAAGATCTAGCTTGGTTCTAAGAGTCTCCTTAACAAAAGACTCAGACCTTGGTTCTAAGAGTCTCATTATCAATAAACTTAGTGGCTGATTCTCAGAGTCTCCTTATCAAAAGACTCAGGCATTGGATAGTGTATTCCTACCAAGGTGGTAGAATAGTGGACAACCCATATTTTTGGGAACCACTATATATCCTGTCAAATCTGTGCTGTGAAATTTCTGTGTTGTCCATTCTTTATTTCTGCATATCAGTGTTTATTTTATTCTTGATTGGAAATATCAATGCATAGTTGTTAGTTTAATTTATTATTGTGCATAATTTGAAGAAAAATTTTTAAACTCTATTCACCCCCACTCCCTCTAGAGAATACTCAGAGAACTCATTGTGCACTTTCAATTGGTATCAGAGGGAGGTTGATCATAAAAAGGTTAACACCTTGATTAAAATATCTCTTCACTCAAATTTTCATATTCTAAAAATATTTATAGAAAATGAGTTCTAAGGACTATTCATCCACAAGACCACCAATGTGTAATCTGAATAAGTTTACACTCTAGAAGGCCATAATAAAACTATATATGAATTCTATTGATGAAGACATTTTTTATGTCATTATGTTAGGTCCACCAACACCATTTAGAGAAGATGCAAATGGGACTGTCACACATGAACTTGTCCCTATATCTAAATGGACTGATGCTGAGAAGAAGGTGAAGGCATATTATGCCAAGGCCATGAACATCCTGGTGTCCATGTCAAATGACATCTTCCAAAAAGTGCCCGACTGCAACTCAACAAGAAAAATCAGGGAGCCTTTGTCCAGACTAGTTGAAGGCTGCTCAGATGAAAGAAAGGACAGGAAGTCCCTTCCAATTTCCGAATATAAGAACTTTCAAAAGAATGCTGAAAAGAATGTGGCTGAGATGTATGAAAGGTTCAGCCTAATCATGAATGAGCTCAAGGGCCTAGACAAAGAGATATCATTAATAGAGATCAATGAAAAACTCCTCATGTGCTTCCCAAGCACTTGGGGTTCAAGGATACGTGCAATTAGAGAGTCCAGATGCCAGAGAGAGATCTCTTCAGATGCCTTAGTTGGCAAGGTCAAATTCTATGGGCTACTTCTGAAGAGTAGAGCTATGACTGAAGCAAAGGAGAAAGTTTCAACTCGTAAAGAAAGGACAATAGCTTTAAAGGCAGATGAAGCAGAGCCATCCACTTATGAAGAAGAGATGTTCAATCTCTTAGCCAAAAGGTTTAGAAGATGGGTCAAGACTGAAGACTCTTGAGGAAGGAAAGGAGCTCAAGCAAACCTAGGTTTGATAAGACTCCAAAATAGGAAATAATCTGCTTTTCATGCAGAAAAATAGGGCACATTGCCCCTGAATGTCCTGAAGAACAAAAGGATAGAAACAACAATAACAATGATCAAAAGAAGAAGTCCTTCAGAAAGAAGGACAAGATGAAGGGAAATGGTTTCATGGTTGAAACCTGGAGTGACTCAGAATCTGAGTCAAGTTTCTCTTCATCTAACAGTGATCAAGAATGCGCTGTTGAAGAAGCCTGTTTAATGGTTTTACAAGACTCAACTGCAGAAGATCAGGTATCTTTATTTGATGAATTCGATTTCTCTTCAGAAGATTTTAAAAACTGCTTTAAAGATTTTTGCCAAGACTATCTTAATCTTCAAAAAGAAATTGAAAAAGTTTAGGAAGAACTAGAAGATCATAAGAAAGAAAATCTATATTCTAATAATTATGAACTAAGAAATTAGATATACAGGAAAAAAACAGAAATAGATAAACTAACTAATGAAAATTCAAACTAAAAAGAAGAGCTTACAAGGGCAAAAGTCTTTGAAGACCCACTCAATGGGAGGAGTCAAAAGCTCAAGGATATTACACAGAATCTCTCCATGAGATTTAAGCACCTTGGTTTAGGAGCAGATCCATCCACCATCATAGTAATCCCTAGCAAACCTGCTTGGGAAATTCATGTAGTGTTCATTAGACCTACTGAGAATTAATCTAATAACAACTTAGAGTCTAGTGAAGAATTGAATAATAACCCTAATAAGATCACTGTATTCAATAGAGTAAATATTGCTGATCAAAAAGCAATTTTAGGTAAGTACCCTTTAGAAAATTCAATCAAAGATTATTAAATTATTAATAAAAGGAATTATGCGTTGAATAGAACTTGACGCAATTTTAAATATGCCTCGAATGTAACTCAACGGGGTTCTGCATATGCTTGGACATCAACTCAAAGCAGGTATGAAGATGCGTCGAATTACACTCGACGTAACCACTATTCTGCATCGACTTATTATCGACGAAACTATGCAGACACGTCGAATTCCACACGACTCAACAATAGAAATGCATCGAATTATTCTTGGCGCATGTTTCCAGTAAACAATTTTAAGACATATAGACTTCTCTTTCCTATTTCTCACTACAATTATTCATTATTCTACTGCTCTAAAGTTGGTCACAATGCCAAATATTGCTGGCATAATAAACCAACACTTCTTCAACTTAATGGGTATCATGAAAGACCAACTTATTCTTTCATAACTCCATATGATGATAGAAGAAAGGGACCCCAACAAGTGAGGGTCTATACTAATGTTTAATTTCATGTGCAGAAAGGATACTGTTATACCAAAAACCAGCAGTTGTACCTGGACAGTGGATGCTCCATGCATGACTGGAGCAAAGAGATGCTGGAAAACTACAAGGCCAAGAAATCTTAGAGTTGGAGTTAGAAAACGTAACTCCCACTCTGGACAGACTAGAGATATGGTGTGCTCAGAGTTGGAGAAATTTCCTTTTCTAAGGTAGCTTATGTTGAAGGACATCAACATAATCTAGTCAGTATTAGTCAATTATGTGATGGTGAATACAAAGTTGTATTTCCTAAGTCCTTATGTCATATAGTTAGTTCTGTAACTAATCAAATAGTATTAACTGGACTTAGAAAAGTAAAGTATATGTAGTAGACTTTGACTACACTAAGTTTGAAGTCTGCTTGTTTAATTCCAACATAGAAAATAATGAGTTATGGCATAGGAGACTTAGTCCCTTAAATTTTAAAACTGTAGCTAAGCTATCCAAGCATTACCTAGTAAGAGGCTTACCAATTGGTAGGTTTGAGAAAGACCATACCTATAGAGCTTGCCAACTAGAAAAATAAACCAAATCATCATTCAAACCAATTGGTTTGAATAATTCCCCTAGAATCCTTTATCTGTTGCACATGGATCTATTTGGTCCTGTCTCCACTCAAAGCTTAGCAGGAAAGTCTTATATATTAGTCATTGTAGATGACTTATCTAGATTCAGCTGGGTGTTCTTTATAAAAGCTAAGCTCTCAAGGTTCATTAGACAGTTTCAATCTGAATTCAATACTCAGGTTGTTATGATCAGGAGTGATCATGGTAATTTTATTCGAAGCCACGTTGACCTCTATTCGACGCCACTTAAACTTTTCAAAGCGCGTGCAGACTTGGTTTCTAGAAGCTACTTCGACACATTTTGGTGTGCTGAATCCACTCCTTTTCAACATTGTTTCGAATACAATCCTAAGTTGCAACGATTCATCTTCTCAAAGCAACATAGTCATTAGACCCTATTGTGCATTCGAATTCTCTCCCTTTCGCTCTCCTCCTTTTCTGCCTCTCTATTTCTATTTTTGCCTTCTAGGAACATGCCGATAATCAATGGATCCAACTAAAGATCATAGAGACATTCTTGACGCAGTTGATTTGGCCTTAGGAACATTGTTGTCTCTACTCTCTTCTCTATATCATGAATTCTCAGAAGACTGCTATAGCAAATTATGTGCTCAACATCAAAGGCTACAGAACCTCAATGCCCAGACTAAAGCCATCGAAGAGGACCTGAGATCGTCAGCGCTGCCTGCTGAGGTCTTTATATCCTTCTTCAATGATATAAAGCAGGGGGAGAAGTGCGACAACATGCCCCCTCCTGATTCAGTGTACACTGCCATTATTCCCTCTCCTTATGTTTCTGAAGGAGAACCAACTATCATCTCCAAGTTCTCTCTGACATCTACGCCATCCTCTCCTTCCAGAACTCTGCCTGCAATCCCGGGAGAGTCATCAAAACATGGGGAGTATGATCTATTCTCCAATGATGAGGATTATTGGGTCAGCTTACAAGAATTCTCATTATGGGATGATTCACCATTCCTGAGACAAAAGACATCAAGCCTGTTTCTACAGATTCAATAACAGCACCACCTGCAGTGCCTGCTCCTGCTTCTGATACTATCCTTTCTTCCCCTAAGTCTACTCCAGCCCAGCTTCCTCCTGCATTTATTCCAAAAGCTCCATCATCATCCTTCAGACAAAGAAACACATTCAGAGGAAGGAGATATGGGAGAAATAGAGGAAGGAGATATGGGAGGAGCCGGCCTATCTAGGAAAGATACACAAAGGAACAGAGAAAATAATACAGAAATGATAGATCATATAATAAAACTTATGAGAAAGTTCACATTCCTGAAAATACAATGAAGTTGTATGATAATCCAGCTCTTGATAAAGTTCTTGAAGAAATAAGAGAAAGAGAACTATATGAGTATGAGGCATCTCAAAGAGAAATTGAAGAAAAGAGAAAGGAATTCATTGAAAGACTGATAAAGGGGAAAGATGTTGTGGAAAAAGAGCAAATAAAGGAGGCAATTCAAATTCCAATTACTTTATTTGACTCTTCCAAATATGTTGCCAAGAATCCTCAGGCTAAACTTCTGGATGGCAAAGGACAAATGGACATAAAGGGTCTTGGATGCACTCATGACTTAGAACATCTGCCATATCAAAAGAAGAGAAAGATTGTGTTCAAAATGTTGAAATTTTGAAGTGAAGTGGAGGTGTCAGGGAAGTCTGTTTTTGGGTGACCGCCGAGACCGCACGGTCTGTGTTTGTATTCTGCCGGCCTAGCTCTGCCGGTCTGTTCTTAGTTGGTCTACTGGTTGGCCTGTCTTCTTCGTTAGAAGATCGGGCGGTCTATTCTTATGTGACCGCCTGTCCGGGCGGTTCGTGCTTGGCGATCTGGCGACTTGTTCTAAGTCGGCCAGATGGTTCTTGTTTGCTCCTGGTGATCTAAGGGAGGAGCGATCTTGTGTACGCGCGGCTTGTGCGTGGTCTTGTGTTCGCCCGACTTGTGCGCGATCTGCCTGCTGTTCTGCGGTCTTGGTCGGATGATCGTCTAAGTGGTCTGATCGGGCGGTCTGTCTTATGAGACCGCTGGCGATCTGACGGGTGGTGACTGTATCGCGGTTTGTGCGGTGATGGCATCCGTCCACCCGCCTATAAATAGGGGTGCTTGGCCCGTCATTTATAACGAGAACTGTAAGAACTGAGCCTGGGTTAATTAGTGCGGTCTCACTTTAAGGTCGGGCAGTTTTGAAAGCGAGTTGACTGTTTGTTGTGTTCGCAGGTTTGTGGTCAGTAGGTTGCGGTCTCCTTCCTTGGTGATTCCTAGCGGCTTGAATAAACAGTTCGACAGCGGTCTGTCTGTGAACTGGTTTGTGTTCGTTCTTGTACTGTTCGCAGCGAGCTCAGCGGTTAGGCGACCTTCGGCGGTTAGGCGATCTAAGTTGTTGTCTGACGACAGCTTCAATTCTTCGTTACAATAAAGCTCCAGTTCGTGCGGTATGAGGTGCGGTCTTGCAGTGCTGGCGGTCTATCCGGTTTCTGTTCGCGCGGTCTCAGGTCAAGCCGGGCAACTTCTGGAGTCAAGCGGTCTGTGCAGTCTCAGCTTGTCTAGCCGCCAGATTTGTTTTTGGTGTGTTTTGTTCTTCTCGTCTCCATGATTCTGATGAATCATGTCTCGCCATGTATACCTCGCACTGTAAATGAAGTTTGTGTTTCAATAAAGTTTCTTGTGTTGCTGTGTGGCATTGTGGTTGTTTGGCTTTAACTCAGTTGATGCAACTCCTGCTTACTCCTAAACGATTCAAATCAAAAATTTTAACATGGTATCAGAGGGAGGTTCTTGGAGTGGATAAGCAGTGATCAACTTGAGTTGCCATCATCTTTATGAAGAAGAGACCACATAGATTGCCATGGAAGGTGGATACGCAAGATGTCTTGGTATTGAACTCCTTACGTTGACTAACTATAAGAAATGGAGGTCGTGTATGGAGAGCTATTTACTTGGCGAGGATCTATGGGAGATAGTTGGAGGAGAAGACACGCAAGAAGTGTTTCTAGCAGGAGATAATATGGCAGAGGTGAGACTTTGGAGGAGGACTAATGCTAAGGCAGAGTTCACACTCAAGAGGGCTATCTCACCGGAGCTGTTTGACCACATCATTGGATGTAAATCTGCTGCTGAGATTTGGACGTCTTTGGACGGGCTGTTTAATAAGAAGAATGTAGCTCGACTATAGTTTCTTGAAAATGAGTTGGCGAAGGCCTCTCAAGGCGATCTTTCTATTTCTACCTTCTTTCTCAAGATGAAGAACCTCACAGCAGAGATTTCTGCTTTGGACCCTGATGAGCCCATCTCGGAGGCAAAACTGAAGAGGCATATCATCCGCGGGTTGCAGAAGGAGTATCTTGCCTTTGTGACTTTAGTTCAAGGTTGGGCAAATCAACCATCTCTGTTGGAGCTGGAAAACTTACTTGCTTCGCAAGAAAGTTTGGCAAGAAAGATGGCGGAGACTTCTATCTCTGGGGGAGATAGTGATGTGTTGTTCTCTGGGAAGAAGAAGAAGAAGTGGGAGAAGAAGAAGTCGGGTTATGATGGACCCTCTACTTCAGGTCAGCAGGATAGGGGTTATGCTCCTAAGTATGATGGGAAGAAGAAGGGAGATGGACCAAGGTGCTTCAGGTGCAATAAGACCGGCCACTTCAAGAAAGATTGTCGGGTTAATCTTCAGTCGGGACATGTAGCGGAGAAGGAGAAGCCAAAGTCTGATGAAGCTGGATGCGGAGGAGCCTTTGCGGCTAATATGACGGCGATGCCCGTTAAGGCCTTGGATGCCATCAACTTCGAAGAGGATTGGATTGTTGATTCAGGTTGTGGACATCATCTCACGGGGGATGAATCAAAGTTCTCTTCTTTGATGCCTTACTCAGGTAACGATGCTATCATTACGGCTGATAATTCTGTTCATGCTGTCGAACAAGAAGGTGTTGTCTCCCTGAGCAGTGATAAGGGTCCACTCACCTTGAGGAGTGTTTATCACGTGCCTGGTATTAAGAAGAATCTCTTCTCTATGACCAATGCGGTCGATGCCGGTTATCACGTTCTGTTTGGCCCAACAGAAATGAAGTTTCTTAAAACTCAACCGGAGATAAAGGGAGATGTTATCCATGTTAGAAAGCGGGTGAAGGACTTGTTCGTGAAATCGACAAGTACCTATGTTGATAAGATGAAGACCAACGATAGCGCGACTATCTGCCATGAAAGGTTGGGGCATGTTGGCATGGACAAATTGAAGGCTATGGCGGTAAGGGGCCTTGTCAAGGGCTTGCCTAGCTTCTCCTCTTATGGAGACGGTCATGTTTGTGCGGGATGTCAGTTTGGTAAGTCTCATCGACTTCCATTTGATAAATCACAAACAAGATGCAAAGCGCCGTTGGAGTGCATTCACGGTGATTTGATGGGACCGACTGCTACCCCAAGCCTTGGAGGCAACAGATATATGTTGGTGTTGATTGACGATTACACCAGATATGTGTGGGTGTATTTTCTAAAAGAGAAGTCGGAAGCCTTTGCGAAGTTTGTGGAGTTCAAGGAGCTGGTGGAAGGTCGGTTAGGCCTGCGGGTAAAAAAATTGAGAACTGACAATGGTGGGGAGTTCACCTCGGGTGAGTTCTCTAGTTTTTGCAGGAAACACGACGTTCGGAGATAGAAAACTTGTGCCCATACTCCACAGCAGAATGGCGTTGTGGAGAGGAAGATCAGTCATTTGACGGAAACCTGCAAATGCTGGCTTCATGCCAAGAGTATCCCAAAGTCCTTTTGGGCGGAGGGAATGTCTTGTGCAGCTTACATCTTCAACTGGATGCCTCTAAGTCATATCAACATGAAGACTCCTCACGAACTGATGTTCAAGGAGAAGCTGAGTGTTGCACATCTTCGGGTGTTCGGATAAACCTGCTATGTGCATATTCCTGATGCTCTTCGAACAAAGCTAGATGCGAAAGCAAGGAAGCTAGTCTTTGTTGGGAATGATGAGCGGAAGAAAGGATGGAGATGCATGGATCCTGAGACACGGAGATCAGTGGTATCTCGGGATGTGGTGTTCGATGAAGTGACTTTCTACAAGGGGAGTTCAGGAGTAGAACTACCGGAAAGCAGGGTTGATGAAGCAGTGAAAGCTGCCGGAAGTTTTCAAGTGGAGTTGACTGTTTCACCAGGAGCTCCAACTGTGTCAATTTCTGAGATGGAGGCTTCAGGTTCTGGAAGCAGGGGGAGCGATGCTCCAAATTTGTCTGGAAGAGGAGCTTGCACAGAAGAAGCAGCTGAGGAGGTGGTTAGTCAGGTGCAACCTCTTAGGAGGTCGAAGAGGACTATCTAGCCGCCACATCGATACACAGGAGAAAACATGGTGAGCTTTGTCTCATGTTTCTTCGCTGGTCCCTTAGATGAAAGGGAGCCATCTAGCTTTGAGAAAGCCAAAGGCGTGAAGCAGTGGGATATTGCTATGCAAGAGGAGATGGATGCTCTCAAGAAGAATGAGACTTGGTCTCTAGTGCCCAGGGCCAAGGGCATTACCCCTGTGACATGCAAATGTGTTTATAAACTCAAGAAGAAAGCTGACAGTACGATCGAGCGATACAAGGCTCGCCTTGTAGCTCGCGGGTTCTCACAGCAGTTTGGGGAAGATTATGATGAGACATTCCAGTGGCAAAGATGACTTCGGTCCGATTCGTTATTGCTTTGGCAGCATCTTGTGGATGGGAGATTTGGCAGCTTGATGTTAAGAATGCTTTCTTATATGGAGAGATTGACAAGGATATCTTCATGATCCATCCGCCGGGTTTCATCTCGAAGGATCGTCCGGACTACGTCTGCAAACTGAAGAAGGCCTTATATGGGTTGATGCAAGCACCTCGGGCGTGGTATGGAAAGATCACAGAGTATCTTCTATTCTGTGGGTTCTTTGCTTCAGACTCTAATTCTAGCTTATTTTTCAAGAAGGAGGGGGCGCTTCAGGTTATTGTGCTGCTGAATGTGGATGACATGATTGTCACCGAAAACTCGAAAGAGGCGGTAGCAAGGCTGAGAGATGAGCTTGCTATCAGGTTCGAGATGAAGGATCTGGGGGAGATTCACCATTTCCTTGGACTCGAGGTCCAGAGGTGGGAGAGCGGAGTGCTTGTTTCTCAGGAAGGATATGCGGAGCGGATCGTTCAACGATTCGGCATGGAAGAAGGGAAGAGCAGCTCTATACCTCTGGAACAACATCATAAACTTCGGAAGGATGAGGGAAGAGTTCTATCTGATCCGTTGGTGTTCTGAGCTCTTGTTGGGAGCTTGATTTACTTGACCATCACGAGGCCTGATATTGCTTATGCAGTTGGCAAAGTGAGTCGGTACATGGCGGAGCCACGGAAGCCTCATCTTCTGGCGGCAAAAGGGATTCTGAAATATGTGAAGTCGACCTCTGATTTGGGTCTCCTATTTAGGAGATGGTCAAGCTTGGAGTTGCATGGATACATGGATGCTGATTACGGGGGAGACGTGGATGATCGGAGATCAACGTATGGCTATGTCTTTATGATGGGCCCCATAGCTATTTCTTGGTGCAGCAAAAAGCAGGATTCCGTGTCCGTATCTTCCACAGAAGCGGAATACAAGGCTTCGGCCTTGGCAGCTCAGGAAGCCATTTGGCTCAGGAGGATGGTGGAGGGCGTTCATGAGGAGGTTCGAGGTCCCACTATGCTACGCGGGGACAATGAGAGTGCTCTCAAGCTGGTTAATAATCCAGTCTGTCACACGAGGACCAAGCATATTGAGATTGAGCACCATTTCATTCGTGAAAATGTGTTGGGAGGATCTCTTATGGTCGAGCATGTTCGGAGTGCGGACAATGTCGCAGACATCTTCACAAAGCCGCTGGAGAAGGGACCGTTTACACGGTTGCGGAGTTTACTCGGGCTAGTCTCCACTTCCCACTTCAAGGGGGAGTGTTAAAATTTTGAAGTGAAGTGGAGGTGTCCGGGCGGTCTGTTTTTGGGTGACCGCCAAGACCGTGCGGTCTGTGTTTGTATTCTGCCGGTCTAGCTCTGCCGATCTGTTCTGAGTTGGTCTGCTGGTTGGCCTGTCTTCTTCGTTAGAAGATCGGGCGGTCTGTTCTTATGTGACTGCCTGTCCGGGCGGTTTGTGCTTGGCGATCTGGCGACTTGTTCTAAGTCGTACAGATGGTTCTTGTTTGCTCCTGGTGATCTAAGGGAGGAGCGATCTTGTGTCCGCGCGGTTTATGCGGGGTCTCGTGTTCGCGCGACTTGTGCGTGATCTGCCTGTTGTTCTGCGGTCTTGGTCGGATGATCGTCTAAGTGTCTGATCGCGCGATCTATCTTATGAGACTGATGGCGATCTGACGGGTGGTGACTGTATCCCGGTTTGTGCGGTGACGACATCCGTCCACCCACCTATAAATAGGGGTGCTTGGCCCATCATTTATAACGAGAACTGTAAGAACTGAGTCTGGGTTAATTCGTGCAGTCTAACTTTGAGGTCAGGCGGTTTCGGAAGCGAGTTGACTATTTGTTGTGTTCGCAGGTTTGCGGTCAGCAGGTTGCGGTCTCCTTCCTTGGTGATTCCCAGCGGCTTGAATAAACAGTTCGGCAGCGGTCTGTCTGTGAACTAGTTTGTGTTCGTTCTTGTGTTGTTCGCAGCGAGCTCAGCGGTCAGGCGACCTTCAGCGGTTAGGCGATCTGAGTTGCGGTCTGGCGACAGCTTCAGTTCTTCGTTCCAATAAAGCTCCAGTTCGTGCGCTCTGAGGTGCGGTCTTGTAGTGCTGGCGGTCTGTCCTGTTTCTGTTCGCGCGGTCTCAGGTCAAGCCGGGAGAATTTTGGAGTCGAGCGGTCTGTGCGATCTCAGCTTGTCTAGCCGCCAGATTTGTTTTTGGTGTGTTTTGTTCTTCTCGTCTCTGTGATTCTGATGAATAGATCATGTCTCTCCATGTATACCTCGCACTGTAAATGAAGTTTGTGTTTCAATAAAGTTTCTTGTGTTGCTGTGTGACATTGTGGTTGTTTGGCTTTAACTCAGTTGATGCAACTCCTGCTTACTCCTAAACGATTCAAATCAAAAAATTTAACACAAAATAGGTCCAACTCCAGACATTACTCAATCAACTTTCATAGTACTAGATCCAGACTCATATGAGCTTGACCTTGTTGAAATAAATGAGTTGACTGCCAAAATCATCAGTCTTGGATTCACGATCAAGGATGTCTACCCTGATGTAGAAGTTGACCTGGAGAAATTATTCAAAGGGCATGACAGAATTCAGAAGAATCCAGATAAGGCCAAACCAGCCAACTTCAAATATGTACAAGCAAAATTCAGAAAGGTCTAAGAAGCTCTATCTACTTTTGTCAGAAAGAAAAAGTAGAATATTTCTCTTGGTAACCAACTCTGATGAACACTGATTTCCTTTAATAAGAAGTTTTAGTTTATTCTATCACTTTATCATTATATACTTGTATGAAATTTGTTTTTCAATATGATTGAAATCACTTAAAAATCTGTAAAATTTGTTAAGTTAAATAGGGGGAGATTGTTGGGAAAAACTCCCTCTGAATTTATCTTACAAATTATATAAAAATGATTTCATCTTCTAGGATTCATTATGCATATTGTATAGTGAGAGTAATTTTGGTCATTAGATGTCCTAGGATGTCACACTCATATTATTGTGTCAAAGACCAGTCCAAAAGAGTGTAAAATTCAATTGAGTTAAATTTGCGTCTAATAAAAATCGATGCAACTTCGACTGCAAGTCGAAGTAACTTAGAATAGAAGTAAGGATAACTCAGAGTGGAAGTCGATGCATCAGTTGAAGTCGACGCAACGTCGAAATGTACTCTATGTAGAAGGCAGAGCCAGTCAAAGCAATATTGAAGTCGACATAGCTTAGAATTACATTCGATGCAGAATGAAGAACATAGAGTTTAGGTCTTCAACTCGACGGATGCGTCAATAAGTAATCGATGCAACATCGATATCAGAGTTCTATTTAGAGCTGAGGAATATTTCGAAGTAGCTCCTATTAAAAGTCAAAGGTGCGTCGATAAGAAGGATATGCATTCGACGTTACGTCGAATACATGTACAAAATTAGAATACTTTATGTATTCTTTTCTAAAGCCATTTCAGAAGTCATAAATGGAAATGATTTGAAATCTAACAGGTCGTTCATAACCAAGAATGGAAAGAAGGTCTCCAGAGATACAATAAAGACATTTTTGGAAGCTATTCAAAAAGCGATTGACGGACTGTCAACTGGAATAGAATGGGAACATTATTATCCCTTGGACATTCCTACTAAGGATACACCAAAAGTGGAAAGTAATTCAAATGTTATTCGACAGAAGAATAAGTTTAGGAAGACTGAGAACAACAACCATTCTATTATTCTGTCTTCTTCTTACTCATGCTTTCTCTTTGATAGTATAGCAGAATAGCTCTTTGTACAGGAAAACGCAAGGCTTCTTCTTCTTTTCTCTCAGCAAGAAGCCTATAGATATATAAAGATTATCAGGAACAGAGCTTATCAATCCTTACCTTCTTCTCTCTCTCAAGAAGGGTTTCATCTACTAAACAGAGATCCATCAAAAACACCAAGTGCCTGAATCCGTAGTGACTGCTGCAGGAGGATTCAATCAGAAGAAATAAATCTTCACTTCTTTTCTTCTTCTTACTCTTTCTTTCTCTCTTGTAAACTGAGTAAAGAGTCCTTAAAATCCCTCTCCAAAGGATTCAGTGGTTCAAGATCTAGCTTGGTTCTAAGAGTCTCCTTAACAAAAGACTCAGACATTGGTTCTAATAGTCTCCTTATCAAATGACTCAGTGGCTGGTTCTAAGAGCCTCCTTATCAAAAGACTCATGCACTAGATATTGTATTCCTACCAAGGTAGTAGAAGAGTGGACTACCCATATTTTGGGGAACCACTATATATCCTGTCTAATCTGTGCTGTGAAATTTCAGTGATGTCCATTCTTTATTTATGCATATCTGTATTTATTTTATTCTATTCATCCCCCTCTAGAGAATACTCAGAGGACTCACTGTGCACTTTCAAAAAGGCTAGGGACTAGTTCCACCATTTGCCCGCAGGTTCTATTTATTGCTTCGAGGACCTATGTTGAGGCCTGATGTTGTGGTTCACAACCTCAAAGAAGAGGAAGAAGGGGCCTGATACATAAAAATTAAGTTTAATTATTATAAACAGAATAGGCACGCGTAGCTATCGTTCATAGCATATGATATGAAAATAGCAAGGTCGTATAAATCCATGGTTCTGTCGAGTACTTTTACTTTAGGAAAACAAACTATTATCTTATCGAATTAAACATTAGGAGAAATTTATAATTAAAAAGAAAAGAAATCTAAACTTGATCAAAACACACTTCGAATGAAATTAGAAAGGTTAAATTCTTATCCGATCCTTGACCATGGAGATTCCCAAATTATGAACGCACCTATGTCGATGGTACGCTCACCGGAGTTTAGGTTGATCAACCAAACTCTCGTTATAAAATCGAACCACTAAAACTCGCTTTACGAGGTGAATCTCGCTATAGGATTTGACTCCTATCCAAAAGATTTTCGTCATCACCTCCCAACGGTTGCGATCAACTCTTTTTATTCCTGAGCGATCGATTCATACTCACGAGCCTCTCGACTAACTAGAATACGAAAACAAATATGAGATCATACATAAACATATGAAATCAAGATAAATCAAGAATAAATCAACGAGAGATAAAAAAATGAGAAAGTAAATTCCATTCACCATTTGCAAAGATCAAGATCTAAATATAAATCTAATTGACATGAAAATAAAAAGATGGAGGGAAGAGAAAAGGACAATTCATAAAAGAAAATAATTATAACATTTCACCAAAACAGAGTACATGAAATAAAAGGACAATTACTTAGAATTAAATCTAAATTACATTGCATAAATTTAAAGTGCATGAAATTGAAATCTAAGCCATAAAATAAACAAGAAAATACAAGAAAGAAGAGCAATTCTGTCCCAAAAGGGGGCAGAGGAAAGGAGTTTCGACCCAAGAGTGGCAGAAAAAGGATGTCCTTGGGATCTGGAGGAGCTGCCTTTAAATAGGCAAATGTAAAGGTTACACACCCTCGGTCCCGCCCGTGACCGAGGGCGTGTAAGGGGCGTGTTTGAAGCAGCTGCGGAGAGGGCGCCTTCTGGAGTTATTGCATGCATTATGTGTGCGTTATGCCCTCAATCACGCTCGTGACCAAGGGTCTGTAATCTTTAAACATAGCTGGCGGGAAATCTCCATTAGGCTGGCGCGTCATTCCAGCGATAAGGAGTTACACGACCGCGACATTAGAAGTACACGAGTGTTACATTGGCGAATCATCCTCTAGGCGTGATCTGGGCTGCGCGTGCGCAATATTAATCGAACATGGGCGTGTCTTGGAAAGTCACGGGCGTGTACTTGGCGAAATACACGTCATGGCCGTGGAAAATGTTCTGCTGAGCTGGAGGCATGGCTTATGTTGACACGACCTTGGTCACGCCCGTGCCCTAGGGAGTGTACTTTACGATTCGTCTCGGAATGAGCCCAGGATGGTGACAGCAGGTCTGGAACATATCTTTGGCTGTCACGCCCTTGGTCACGCCCGTGACCTTGGGCGTGCACATGTAATTTTTGCTTAAAAGTTCAAAAAACCTCAAAAATATTAAATAAGCTGAATTTAGTTCATAAAAATAAAAAGAAACAATTTAAAGAGATAATTCATATAAATTATATAAATTCAAACTACTCATCAAACACCCCCATACTTGATCTTTTGCTATTCCAGAGCAAAAGTATGAGAAATATTCAGAAGACATTAATAAGATTTTTAAATTAAACTAAAATTTTATTTAAATCAAAGAATACCAAGAAAAATTTAGGGATTTATGAGATAACTCCTAAATTATGGAACTAAGATGAAAAAAGTGAAATATTTAGCCAAGAATTCTTACATAAATTAACTAGTAGACAAAATTGAGTAATTTGCGAACAAAATTAGATTAAAATTATAAAAACTCCTATTTTAAAGAAGCTTACCGAAAGTTACAAACTACTATTTATGCTCTCCCAATATTTTAATTCAAGTCTAAAATAAATTATATTGGTCAATGGGTTTTGGGTAAGCATGAAGTTGCTTTGATTCGAGGTGATGAATTTTATCCTCTCACTCCATCTTTTAATTTTCTAGATGTATTTGTTTAGGAAAATGATGAATTTTATTCTCTCATTTTCTATGACATATAATCATTTCATAATATTCTTCATACAAAGGGGGTGCATATGTTTAGGAAATAATGTATTTTATTCTCTTATTTCCATGCCCTATGATCTGTAAATATATTTTTGATAAGGGGAGGCTAAGGTTAATGGGCTAAAAGGTTGAAAAGGCTGAATCAATTTCTAGATTAAATAAAAACATTTTGAGAGCAACTATAGTAAATTAACATTTCCTAATAATCTAAAGCATGAGTAAAATTAATTAAAATCTAAAGGTGTTAAGCACAGCTACTTACAAAATTGAAACAAATTAAAATAAAAGAGAAAAGGTGCTAAATCAATTACTCTAATCAAATTAAGTGCTTGGCGTGGACACAGTCACCAGATGTGTGGCTGATCTAGGCACTGACATTACTGAGCCTATCCCCCCTGTGCATCCATCACCGTGCGTGGAGCCAAGTCTTTGTGAGGATTCAGTGCTTGACCTTTATCTGAGCACTATCCCTCCCCCTGTTGTGCATACTACAGTCGTCTCTGACGACATTGTTGATGATGTGTCGCAAGATGAGGTTGGTGATCTATGTATTATGCATGTTCCTATGGAGGAGGACAACCTTCTAGGTGAAGAGGAGTTTTCCTCAGCACCGGTGGAGGAAGTCCAAATCTTAAGCCTGCCCATTGTTGATCCCACCGAACCTTGTAGCATTGATGACAAAGATGAAATTATTTTACTTTCCCAACCTGATGGGAGTGAGACCGGGACCACTCCCCCGATTGATTTTTATTCATGTTATTCTTCTTGTTTATTTCTTGATCCCCTTTCTCCATCTGAGCCTGTGCAGGTTGAGTCTTCACAGGTACCCCAGGAGGACTTGGAGCATGATGCTCAAGTCAATGATAGGAGCATCCTCTTATGTGAGGAGGTTGATCCCCCCTCCGTAGAGGAAGCTCCACTCATTACCTTCTCCTCATGCTGCCTCCCTGGAGATGACACCTTGCTGGGCAAGGATTTATTTTGTGGTGAGACGAGTGAGGACCAGCCTTCCTCCTCTTCTTACTTCCTTTTTCCTCTACCTATGTTAAGCAGGTATTATTATTTAGGTAGGGGAGTAACTGTTTTATCGTCGTATCGGTACCCGCTACCGACACGCATATTAGAATAGTTACCTGTGCACTTTTCTTTTCATAGACCCATTAGCTAGAACTATTTTACATTTTGAATAAGTCGTGCTGGGAGGACAATAACCCCAGTAGTTATCTTACCTTTTCCTGCATTTTTATTTTCATCTAGTTTAGTTTAGTTAGTTGTATTTCATTTTGCTTTGTACATTTTCTTTTGTTTTTGCGGAGCTCACCCCTGCAGGTCCTTTTCTAGATGGCGGATGCTGCAGCTTTTTCTTGGTTTACACGCCAATCTTCTGGTATGCTCACTACTGAGCTTTGGGTATTCTCTTTCCCTAGACTTCATTTTGAATTTCATGGTTATATCTTGTGTTGGATTGTTTAGAGTAAGTATGGGGGAGAGCTGCTTTTCGTTACCCACTGTGCACTCACATGTTGTATTGCATACTAGAAGTAACTTTATCTCGTTTATTTAGTATTGCTCATCATTACCGCACACCACATCACCCACTTGAATGCATACTCATCTGTATGCATGCTCTGAGTTGAATTTAATTCTTCTGCATATTTGGGAAAGTCTAGGTGATGGCTTAGGACTATGTAGCGGAGTCAAATATTGACTCCAGTAGTGCTCCTAGTCGAGTGCTCGGTTGCATAGAAATTTATGTAGATTAGACTTCTTTTTATACTTATGGTTTTATATTTTTCTATTAGTGTAAATGTTGTTTACTCTACTCAAATGGTGAACCCGGTGTGAATCAAACGGTAGCATAGGGATGTGTGTAACCGATCGTTAGACTCGTATTGCTTGAGTCGGGAGAAAGGAGAATCTTTCTCGGTGGCTAGAACTTGCCCCAAGCGATTCTTGAAACATTGGCATAGGATAGTTCTAGTGCGTGAGAATGACGTAGGCCGTATTTTGGCCCAATTGAGCCTTTGTGCCATTCCTGATATCGTCTACCCTTGCTAGCCCCTTTGTGCCTACCCCATTCTTTTGGTTCAGCTCCACTATTATTCACCAAAGCCTAAACTCAAATCCTAGTCGCACACCCAGATGCAAGCACTTTGTCTAAATTTTAAATTGGTGGTGTTGATTGTGGAAATACAATGTGAAAGTATGAATGTGCATCTTTGAAAATTTGCTGAAATCACTAAAGAAAGAAAAAGAAAAAAAAATAATAAGAAAAATATTTGAAAAGAAAAAAAAGGAAAATGAAAGAGTTTAATTGAAAAATCTGTGTGAGATTTGTACTTGGGAGTTGGCGGCGCACACACCCATGCATCCAAGTCTAAGTGTGGGGGTGTGGTGCATCCGCGTGTTTTGTGGCTGCTTGGATAGTGCTTTGCACTTGCTCATTTGGGTTTAGGTGTGCTCAGCCTTCGTGTTTATCTTTGTTTACCTCACCATAACCCAAGCCCCATTTAAAGCCTAAAGTCCTACCGACTCACGCTATGAACCAATCTAGTGTCGTGGAGAGAATGTGACCGGGCGAGCCTATGGTCACCAACACCGATGGATTTCGGTGGAGTTTTTCCTGCACCCCAACCTTGAGCAATGCTCATCTCAGCGCTTAGTTTACTTTCTCTGTATGCGTGACCGGATGATTCACCGTTTTCACCATTTTGAGTAGTTGTAATATGCTTTTACTCTTTTAGAAATCTATAAACTGTTTGTATAATGATAAATCTTCTCTATTAATTTTTTATGCACGTGAGCATGCGACTTCGCATGGTACTCTGTATTGTAAATTTAGGCCATCTACTTTTCTTTCCCCATTTTCTTAGAATTGGTTTGCTCGGGACGCGAAATAGGTAAGTCTGGGGGTGTGATGAGTCCCAATTATATACACTTTTATGAAATCATCTGTGCCGATTTTCTAGTCAAAGCACTACACATTAGACTTGTTTTCATTCATATTTGATAGTCATCTATTATTCCACGCTAAGTGCACTTCTAGGCCCGATTTGGTGTAATTTCTTGTTTATCTTCTTTTTTTGCTTTCATGCATTGTTAAGTGGCACTTTCAGTGGTTTGATTGGTGTATATGCTGGAACAAGAGTCGTGCAGGTGTTCCTGGTACAAATCTGTACAGGTACACTGCGCACGATCACTGGTTCTTTTGCGCACGACCACTGGTCGTGCGTCGTTGATCGTGCACACTTAACCCCTAAAATCTGAGTTCTGTCTACGATAGTGCGCATGACCACTGACAATAGTGCGCACGATCACTGATCGTGCGCCACTGATCGTGCGCTTTATTATTTTCTATAAAGTTTTTCCTTGCAGGTATTTGGGCACAGTGCGCATGACCACCGACTTCCAGTGCGCACAACCATTGGTCGTGCGCCACTGATCGTGCGCCCTATTTCCTATAAATATGCGGTCCGTGAAATTAGGTTGGACGACACTTCCGCTCCGCCGCTTTCTGCCATTTTCGCAGTTTTCCGCCCCTTTTGGCCTCCTCCATCATCCTCAAGCTCCAAGGAGAGGGATCTAGGTCTACATCCACCATTATCCAAGGAGATGGAAGCTTGGTCATGCGGCCGGATTTTGACACAAAGAAGATGGGCCATTAGAAGGTAATGACAGCCTTCTCTACCCCGGACGCAGATGAGGACCGAGCTTGGACGCGGATTGACAACCCTACGATTCTAACCGTGAATCTTCAACAAGGTTTCGGATTGGGTCGATTCCTTTCTTTCTCCCCTTTTATTTTGATGATTGTATAAGCTAGATTTCTTATATTTTGATGATGTGCACTATAAACTCTGATTCGTAATGTTATTTCATATCTATGTGAAGTTTCCTTTAAGTTTATATGTGTGTATGAGGTGCGCCACCAAATCCACTCCACCCTCCACTTCATTCGGCTATCCTACTCGCCCATTCCATATGCCTACTCTTCCATTTGCCTAGTGAAGCGTGGCATAGCGGCCCGTGTAATCCATTCGCCTCACGAAGCAGTGCACTCAAGGCCTGCACAGTTCGATTCCGCACTTACCACTCCATCCGCTTGCCTACTCATCCATCCGCCTAGCGAAGTAGTGCGTTCAAGACCTACACAATTTTCCATCCCGCCTGGCGAAGCATTGCATAGCGGCATTGCATAGGAGTAGTTGTAGTTGTTTTCTTTTATTTTCCACAATCCAAATCACCCCCTTTTTCGCAATCCATCCGACCTAAAGGACTTCGATCTCAAGTCCTTCCTCAAAAGTAAACTCCACCTTACTGTGTTCCTTCGAGATCGATACATGGGGATTCACTCCCACATTTTATATTACTTGAACAATCGGTACACTGCCATTTCGTGCTGCAGTCTTGCTACCGCTTATAACGGTGTGCTAGATTTGCGCATCAACGGTCCATTGCCTTTCTGCCCAGTCATGTTTAGTTGGCGATGAGAGTTGTTGAGGTATTCTCATCAAGGGTGGCGCTGGTTCGAATCCCGCCATAAACAACCCACTGTGCTGAGAAACAGGCACAGGGAGGGGTTGGGGTGCATGGGCTGCAGCCCATTTAGTTAGGCTTACCCGACGGTGCCAGCTGGGTCCCGTGTTGACGGGCCTGGGCTGTCGGTGTCGGCGGTGCCAGCTGGGTCACGTGTTGACGGGCCTGGACCGTTACACATGTGGCTTCCAATCCTTGATTTCCTCCTTTGTCCTCTCTTGAATTTGGGGAAAAGTCCAAATTGCCCACATGCATGTCTCGCCCTTTCAAATTCAGAGGGCAAGGGCTGTCAATTGATCATTGGGCTGCAGAATGGGATTTGGTTCAAGGCCTTAGCCCATTGAAATAGGCTTGGGCTCTCATTTCCACTCTTTGGGCTTAGGTTTGACCATGGTTTACTTTGCGGTTGACTTGGTCAAATTTATGAGTGGGCTTGTCCCACTTGATGGTCATGAGTCAATTGACATCACATAATGCTCATTGGGCCATGGTGGGGCCCCAATTGGGCAAATTTAACCAATATGTGTGATTTTGATCAAAATTTGGGAAGTTTGACTTTGTTCAAATTGGTCCAATTGATGACCACTTGATAGGGCTTTTGGCTCAATTGAACCTCCTTGAGGGTTTGCCATGTAGTGGCGGGGTGATTTTGGCCCTATGAAGTCTAATTTAGCAAATTTGGGTTGAATATTGCTATGTTGACCTAAGTTTGACTTTGGTCTCAATTTGGCGAATTTGATGACCAGTTGGTGGGGATTTTGGGTTACTTGGGTCTCTCTTAGGGTTAGGGACCTATTGATAAGATCAATTTAAGTTGGTGAGCCCAATTTGAAGTAAATTGGCCTAGGTTGACTTGTGCACTTTTGGGGTGCTTATAACAATTTTCCTAAGTTCAAGGTAACCTGGGGTCATACTACAACATCTACTCATAACTCAAGTCCTTGCCCTAACCGAAGGGGGGTCTAGAAGGAAAAGGGATGTTACAGGTTCTCTCCCCTGTCGCACTAAGAGCGCGGCTTTACCCATTGATATCTTTATGGTGCCGACCGCGAGGGGTCATTCCCTCGCAATGGCGGGGCACGTGCTTACTGTGTCGATGGAGGGTCTTTCCCCTGTCGAACCGGGAGTTCAACCTTTACCATTGATGTCTTTGTGGCGCCTAACATGAGGAAACAGGCCCTGCCGATGGCAAGGAGCAGGATTGTCGTGCCGATGGAGGGTCTCTCCCCTATCGCACTAGAAGCGCGGCCTTACCATTTGACATCTTCATGGTGCTGACCACAAGTGGGCAGGCCCTGCCAATGGTGGGGAATGGACTTGCTGTGCCGATGGAGGGTCTTTCCCCTATAGCATTGGGAGTGCGGCCTTACCCGTTGATGTCTACATAGTGCCGACAATGAGGGGGAAGGCCCTAGCGATGGCGGGGTGCGGGCATGATGTGCAAATGGACGGTCTTTCCTCTATCTCACCGGGAGCGTGA
Organism: Dactylorhiza incarnata; assembly: GCA_033032865.1. Classification (NCBI taxonomy): domain Eukaryota; kingdom Viridiplantae; phylum Streptophyta; class Magnoliopsida; order Asparagales; family Orchidaceae; genus Dactylorhiza; species Dactylorhiza incarnata. Next base: position 6,183,509 of record JAWHQI010000009.1, on the reverse strand, counting down.
CCTTACCTGTTGATGAATTGTATTTGGTGACTCGTATTATGAATTATGTAAAAACTGTTGTAATACTATTGAAAGCAAAGTAGATACACGTCACAAAGATTTTGAGGATGTTGGATGGAGACTCCCAGGAAATTTCCATTCCTGGGTTCAGGGCAGTCTCTAGAGGGAATCATAGTAACGAGCATTAGCCAGGAATGCATCTAGCAATGGGTGTTGGAGTATGATTGTGTAGGAGGAGTCAGATTGTATGATGATGAATTGTTCGTCATAATTCACTCGAACGAGTGTCTCCCCAAGAGTTACAGGAAGGATGATGGTTTCCAGGACTGCAATGAGGGGCTATCCGTGATACGTGCGATGGACGCCTCTTGTTTTATTCTTCTATTAGAAAGCTTGAGTTGTAGTAAAGTTGATATGAATTGCACATTGGCGGTCACGTCGTCATCGACAAATATCCGACTTATCTCAGTGGGAGGTTCTTCGATAGTTATGATGAAGCTTAGCACGCGGAGGTGTGGAGCACGTACCTCGAAGTGGTTTGGCTCATCTATGGGAATGCGAGGTGTAACATCCAGACTTTTATTGGGTCCCTAGACCCTAGTGGACCCAATAAAAGTAACCCCAAAAGGTAGAAAGTGATCCAAATAGGGGATATTGTGCTAGGAAACTCCAAATCGACTTCTATCAGTTCTGTAAGACTTGTACGACCAGTACGAGCGCAAAGGAATTCGTTCCATTCTGATCTGAGGTCGATTAGGAAAAAATGACTGTTTTGAGTGTCGTAGTGCGTCACAACCACATTAATGTGGAATAGTGACCAAACATACTCCAAATCGACTTCTGTCAGTTCCGTTAGACTCGTACAACCAATATGAGCGCGACGAAATTCGTTTCATCCCGATCTGAAGTCATTTAGGGAAAACGACCATTTTAAGTGTCGTAGCGCGTCGCAACCACATTATTGTGGAATAGTGACCAGGTGTACTCTAAATTGACTTCTGTCAGTTCCGTTAGACTCGTACAACTAATACGAGCGCAACAGAATTCATTCCATTTCGATACGAGGTCATATAGGAAATATGTCTGTTTTAGGTTCTGTAGACCGCCACGGCATAACTCATGAAATATGAAGCACATGAACTAGGAATCGACTGCAGTAAGTCTTAGTGGACCCCTTGTACCTTGACCTACATGAGGGACCCCACCATAGGGTTGACTTTGGTCAACCCCCCCCCCCCCCCCCCCCCCCCCAAACCATAATTTTGGAAACAACCCTATAGGGGAGGTCCCACTCACCTCTTCGCTATAAGAGGAGGGTGTTGGGTTTTCTACAACCATACATCGTATGTAGGCGCAGCGGAAATAAAGAGAAACAACCCAAAAAGATTCGGATCGGCCATGAACATTGAATCAAGAAGTAATGAAAACTACTAGGCATAAATTACCTTAGTGGAGTTGGATCGAATCCAACCTAGGTGCTCCAAGAAGATGAGTCCTGTCAGCGGCTATGCGAGAGTCCTCACGTAGAATGATGTCTACGTCTCTACAGTGATCCACACGAGCCGGGAGAAGAACGACTGCACCTTGCACTTCCACGAACTGCTAGGTTCGCTCCAGGAAGAACAATCATGACGACGATCGTCGGAGAGGAGGTCGGCGGAGGCGAACGGGGCGGCGGAACTCTTTCCGTCTAGGGTTCGGGCGAGAGGCGGAACTCCTTCCGTCGGCTGAACTTTTTGTCACTCATAAGAACCCTAAAAGAAGATCTATTTATACCCAAAGCATAAATAGGCTTCTAGAAGAATCGCTATCTGCAGACCACACAGCAGAATTGGGGTTTCTGTAACAATTCGTCGGGATTCCATGGAACAGCATTTGTCGAGTTTTCACGGAACAATCCGAAGAATCCGCCGAATCATATCAGACGGCAACATTTGCCGAGTTAATGATCTCTGTAACAATTCGTCGAGTTTCCACAGAACAATCCGACGAATCCGACGAATCATATCAGACGACAACATTTGCCGAGTTAAAGGTCTCTGTGATAATTCGTCGAGTTTCGACAACAACATTTGCTTTACCTCCCCGATTTTATATGGTGATTGGTAACCTTTACCAACACAGTCAATCTTCCAACTTCTCCACATGCTCTTATGTGCGACCCTGCAGGCTCATATCGCGTTGGCAGTGACATTACATGTTTGACCACTTCTAGATCACAATGGTAACTCCAACAGTCTCCCACTTGATCTTGAAAGTATCAAACAAAAACCTCACAAACAATGAGCGGCATCTAGCAATGCATCATTGCTCCCCAAGCAATAAGAGTTCATAACTCATAAGCCTTTATGACCAATGTTCCAGCGTTGTCTTTGTCCCTTTGTCCCTTTGTCCCTTACATCCGGAAAGAACTAGAGGCATGGACCGTGTCACCCTCTTAATAGCTCAATCCAAGTTTCTTGATCTAGAACGGACTTCCACAGAATGGTGAGCTCAATATCACATATTGACTCAACCAAGCATGGCCATGCATTTCTCAGTCCAATTCCATCAAGGGGCCCATGGATGCAACTCCTGTTATATAGGAGGACAAATCCCATATCTGCTCACACCCAAACACCCAAATGATTCGTAACGTACCCAACGACCATCCTTATCATCAACCTTATTCAAGGAAGACTTTAGATGGCATTAAAGCACGCTCTTCCTCACTCGATGAATGCTGTGACTTCAGGTCAAAGGACCACAACACCATTGTCAAATGAGACCTACTTGTGACACATTTAAGTAACAATCCACAAAGTAGTCTCAGGTTGGGTCTGTCCAGTACAACTTGTTCACTAACAAGTAACTACGTGATGACTTGATATCACAATATCATGACCTGTGAGAACCGGTCATCAGTCAACACACATGCTAGTCTTAATGCATCATCATCACCCTTAGCTTCTAAGATTATACCTCGACCAGGGACCTTTTAAGAATGAAGCTTCGAAATCATAGGCTCTCACATTCAAGTCACGTACTTGATGTCCTATGGAAGCGAACATTCTAAGGGTATTTATCACGAATTTTATTCTATCATATAGAAACAGTATATCGTAATAAAAGAACTTGTCATTAATTGTAAAAGGAAATAATTGGTACACAATTCATCATATGAATAAATATTAAACAGCCAGCAGAATATATATTTTACATGCAACCCACAAGACTCCCACTAGAGTTGATCACTCAGGTATCATATACCCATTGATCTAGTATGACCATCATGCTTTCTCTGAGCGAGAGGCTTTATCAGTGGATCTGCAATATTCTCCTCAGTCGGCACTCTGCAAATGTTCACATCTCCTCGTTCGACAATCTCACGAATAAGATGGAACCGCCGAAGTATGTGCTTGGAGCGCTGATGGGATCTAGGTTCCTTAGATTGTGCAATTGCACCATTGTTATTACAATAAAGAACTACGGGACCAATAATGCTAGGAACTACATCTAGCTCACCGATGAATTTCCTAATCCATACAGCCTCCTTCGCTGCATTTGCCGCAGCGATTTACTCGGCCTCAGTTGTAGAATCAGCAACTATCTCTTGCTTGGAACTCTTCCAGCTCACAGCTCCTCCATTCAGGCAAAACACAAACCCTGAGTGAGACTTCAAATCATCCCTATCAGTTTGGAAGCTGGCATCCATGTAACCAATTACAACGAGCTCTTCCTTTTCCACCATACACCAAGAATACATCCTTAGTCCTTCTCAAGTACTTCAGGATATTCTATACGGTTATCCAGTGACATTCACTAGGATCAGACTGATACATACTAGTCATGCTCAAAACAAAAGAGACATCGGGTCGAGTACATAACATTGCATACATGATTGACCCAATTGCCGAAGCATATGGAATCAACTTCATGCGGTCCTTATCTTCACAAGATTTTGGACACTGGTCCTTAGAGAGATTTACACCATGAGACATGGGCAAAAATCCTTTCTTGGGCTCAAGCATGTTGAACCGCTTCAACACCTTCTCAATGTACGTACTCTGGGTCAAACCCAGCATCTTCTTCGATCTATCTCTATAGATCTTAATACCGAGTATGTAAGTCACTTCACCCACGTCCTTCATAGAAAAGCAGTTCCCTAGGTTGTTCTTAACAACCTTCAGGGTAGGTATGTCATTCCCGATCAACAGTATGTCATCTACATACAATATCAGGAAGACAACAATGCTCCCACTGATTCGCTTGTAAACACACGGTTCATCCTCATTCTTGACAAAACCAAACTCTTTGATCTTCTCATCAAAACGAAGATTCCAACTTCTAGAGACCTGTTTAAATACATAGATGGACCTGTTCAGCTTGCATATTTTAGTGGCTTCATTTGGGGATACAAAACCCTCGGGTTGTGTCATGTACACTTCCTCAAGGAGGTTTCCATTTAGGAAAGCCGTTTTGACATCCATCTGCCAGATCTCGTAGTCATAATACACAGCAATAGCAAGCAATATCCTAATGGACTTTACCATGGCAACAGGGGAAAAGGTCTCATCATAGTCAACACCATGAATTTGCTTGAAACCCTTAGCCACCAGTCGCCCTTTGAATGTCTGTACATTCCCATCCATGTTGGTCTTCTTCTTGAAGACCCACTTGCACCCTATGGGTCGTACCCCTTCAGGTGGTTCCACCAAGTTCCAAACTTGGTTTGTATACATGGAGTCCATTTCGGATTTCATAGCCTCAAGCCATTTGTCGGAGTCCGGTCCATTCATAGCCTCTTGGTAGGTCGCTGGTTCATCATCATGATCCATAAGGAACACATTACCTATTTGAGACACGAGAAATCCAAATATCTCAGGCTCAAATCTTGGTCTACCAGATCTACGCAGGACTTGCGTCTCTTGAGCAGGTTCTCTAGCTACAACATCTTGTAGTCCTGGCTCAGAATCCAATTCTGGTTCATTCACTACTTGTGGTTCTTGAACTTCTTCAAGTTCTACCTTTTGCATCTTTCTTGACAAGAACTCTTTCTCCAAGAAGACACCCGTCCTTGCGACAAACACTTTTCCCTCAGACGGTAGGTAAAAGAAATATCCTTTCGTTTCCTTAGGATATCCCACCAGATAACACTTATCTGATTTGGGTTCCAGCTTGTCAGGCATTTGACGTCGTACGTATGCCTCACAGCCCCAAATTTTAATGAATGACATACTAGGACGCTTCCCAGTCCATATCTCATATGGTGTCTTTAGAACCGTTTTCGTCGGAGCGCGATTCAGTGTCATTGCAGCAGTCTCTAAAGCAAAACCACAAAAGGAAACAGGCAAGTCTGCATGACTCATCATCGACCTTTACCATGTCTAACAGAGTACGATTTCTCCTCTCAGACACACCATTATGCTGCGGTGTCCTAGGTGGAGTGAGCTGTGATACAATACCACACTCTTTCAGATGATCACGGAAGTCATGACTCAGGTATTCGCCACCTCAATCAGATCGGAGTGCTTTAACCTTTTTACCCCATTGGTTCTCCACTTCATTCTTAAACTCCTTGAACTTTTCAAAAGTTTCGGATTTGCACTTCATAAAATACACGTATCCGTATCTACTGAAGTCATCAGTAAATGTAACGAAGTAGAAATATCCACCTCTAGCCATAGAACTCATGGGTCTGCATACATCACTATGTACTATACCCAAAAGATCCTCAGCCCTCTCAGTATAACCAGTGAAAGGGGCTTTAGTCATCTTGCCTAACAAACAAGACTCGCATCGCTCAAATGATTCATAATCAAATGAGTCCAATAGTCCATCTTTATGGAGCTTGGATACGCGCTTCTCGTTTATATGGCCCAAACGACAATGCCAGAGATATGTAGGATTTGAGTCATTTGTTCTTAGTCTTTTATTATTATCTACATTATAGATCGGATGGTCTAGGTTCAAAACATAAAGACCATTAAACAATTGAGCTACAACATAATAAACATCATTCTTAAATATAGAACAACAATTGTTCTTAATTATAAAAGAAAATCCAATCATGTCTAAGCATGAAATGGATATAATGTTTCTAGTTATGGCCGAAACATAATAACAATTATTAAGTTCTATTACAAGCCCACTGGGCAAAGAAAGACGGTAAACCCCTACGGCTATAGCAGCAACTCTTGCTCCATTGCCGACGCGCAGGTCCATCTCTCCTTTACTCAGCAATCTCCTCCTTCCTAGTTCCTGCACATTTGTACAAATGTGAGAACCACATCCGGTATCCAATACCCAAGATGAAGGAGCAGAAAGGTTTATCTCTATAACGTAAATATTCAAAGCGGAAATCATACCTCCCTTCATTTTCCATAGACCGTCAATATACGAAGGAGAATTCCTCCTCCAATGACCAGCCTTGCCACAGTGGTGGCATTTCCCTTCCTTCACGGTGCTCTTCATTTTCAGCGCAGAAGATTTGGGCTCAAGATGCGACTTAGGTCCCACCTTCGTCTTCTTGAAGCCCTTGCCTTACCCTTGCCTTTATGTACCATCAATATGGGACTAGCAGGCTTGGCCTTCTTCATGTTTATCTCGGCAGTTCGCAACATGCCTAGGAGCTCGGGCAGTGTCTTGTCTATTTCATTCATGTTGTAGTTCAAGACGAACTGCTCATAACTATCCGGCAACGATTGCAGGATAAGATCTGTGGCCAACTCTTGACCCAGAGGAAAACCAGTCTCTCCAGGTTCTCAATATACCCAATCATCTTGAGTACGAGAGTACCAACTGAGTCTCGAGCTCCTATTTTGCACTGAAATAAGGCCTTCGTGACATCGAACCTCTCTTGACGAGCTTGCCCTTGAAACATTTTCTTTAGGTGCTCGTCAATCTCCTTGCACCCCATGTTCTCGTGTTGCTTCTGAAGCTCAGAGTTCATGGTGGCAAGCATAAGGCAATCGACGTCTAAGGCGTCATCCGTATACTTCTTATAAGCATCCTTATCAACATGGGATGAGTTCCCGGTCGGCACCTCGGGGGCTTCTTCTTCCAAGACGTGGAGCTTTCGCTCTTGCCTGAGATCAATTCTCAGGTTCCTATACCAGTCCATGTAATTCGTCCCACTTAGCTTGTCCTTCTCAAGGATAGCTCTCAGGGACAAGGTGGAATGTGAACCACTTGCCATGGAATTCTACAAGAATTCATGCAGAATTTAATCAGTACCTTAATTTCAAAATACAATTTATTTTAATTTGGACTTCAATTAAATACTCCCACTATTATATTCAAATTGATAGACCTCACTATCAATTCGGAGAGTCCATGCGAGCTACTCTCTTAGTGGACAAGATCCGTATTTCACCAACACCATGAGTCCGCTTTGGCGTTCCTCTCATAATGGGGTTATTTAGGTAGGCAACGCTTGCCAATTGCATCCTCATGCAACTCTTGTATGGCTGGTGAATAACTCCTTATTCGCATCCATCATATGGTGCATGACAACCCTATGCCTCTAGGCACTCAACCTTTGAGGTCACCTAGTTAAGTTAGACCCGATGTCGACAGTGGGATATCACAATTATCAACTCGCAACCTTACCAAGATAGATTAATGCACCTTGCTTTGGCAAGCCCACACTTCATCGATCGAGGCAGGAAGAGTGTCATCCATCGGAAGGCATCCGAACACTTAATATTTGATGAAGGGATTTTAATTTTTAATAATAGGTTAACACTTAACCATGATCAACATTTGATCAAAGTGCACATCCACAGAAAAAACAAGCTTTCTAAAATCCACATGCATCCCTTATGTGCACAACATAAGACTATCAACCTTTGATAGACGAAAGGGCTAAATCTGGACATTTAGAACTCTTCCAAATCTTCAGATTTACATGCATTGGACAAAGACAAAGACAACTCGACTTAAAGCAGTAGACAAGCTCGTCTCTCATTGTTGGATTCAAAATCCAAAAAATACAAGGGTTCATTAACCACTTGAGGGACGGTTACTGCTAGGGAGTCAACAATTTCTAACAATTAGAAATTACCACGAAATCCCAGACGTTCCTGGCGGGGTTCCAAGCCACGCCCCTGGCGGGGTCTTAGGGGCAGAGCCCCTAACGGGGTCCAAGGGGCAGAGCCCCTAACGGGGTCCAAGGGGCAGCGCCCCTGGCGGTGGTCTCGCTGACCGATCAGCGAGCGGGGTCATGAACCTTGGGTTTTTCTACAACCAAACATCGTATGTAGGCGCAGCGGAAATAAAGAGAAACAATCCAAAAAGATTCGGATCGGCCATGAACATTGAATCAAGAAGTAATGAAAACTACTAGGCATAAATTACCTTAGTGGAGTTGGATCGAATCCAACCTAGGTGCTCCAAGAAGATGAGTCCTGTCAGCGGCTATGCGAGAGTCCTCACGTAGAATTATGTCTACGTCTCTACAGTGATCCACACGAGCCGGGAGAAGAACGACTGCACCTTGCACTTCCACGAACTGCTAGGTTTGCTCCAGGAAGAACAATCACGACGATGATCGCCGGAGAGGAGGTTGGCGGAGGCAAACGGGGCGGCGAAACTCTTTCCGTTTAGGGTTCGGGAGAGCGGCGGAACTCCTTCCGTCGGCTGAACTTTTCGTCACTCATAAGAACCCTAAAAGAAGATCTATTTATACCCAAAGCATAAACAGGCTTCTAGAAGAATCGCTATCCGCAGACCACAAAGCAGAATTGGGGTTTCTGTAACAATTCGTCGGGATTCCACGGAACAGCATTCGTCGAGTTTTCACGGAACAATCCGACGAATCCGACGAATCATATCAGACGACAACATTTGCCGAGTTAATGATCTCTGTTACAATTCGTCGAGTTTCCACGGAACAATCCGATGAATCCGACGAATCATATCAGACGACAACATTTGCCGAGTTAAAGGTCTCTGTGATAATTCGTCGAGTTTCCACGGAACGATCCGACGAATTCCGACGAATCCGACGAATCATATCCGACGAATTCCGACAGCAACATTTGCTTTACCTCCCCGATTCTATATGGTGATTGGTAACCTTTACCAACACAGTCAATCTTCCAACTTCTCCACATGCACTTATGTGCGACCCTACAGGCTCATATCGCGTTGGCAGTGACATTACATGTTTGACCACTTCTAGATCACAATGGTAACTCCAACAGAGGGCTGCCCCAGGAGTGGGCAGGCCACCGTAGGGTAATGGAGGGAAGGGGGAGAAAATATCTCCCCCACCCACCCCTCCCTTTAGTCCCACATCAGGGAAAAAGGGAGGGAGGCCCCCTCCTTCCCTATAAAGGGGACCCCCCCTGATGAACGCACCCCCCAGCCAACTCCCCCTCCCTGCCTGAGCCCCACCTTGTTGGAAGAAGCCCCTCCCCGAGCCACCACCACCGCACCTTCATGGCCGGACGACCCTCCTCCTCCCAAGCCCCCCCCTCCAGGTGGACAACCCTCTCCTCCCCCTTCCTACTCCACGGAGGCAAGCCGTCCACCCTCCCCCGTTGCCGGAGCGCCGCCAGTGCCACCCGAGCTATGCCCAGGCCCGGGTGGTGGCTTGGCCATGAAAGCCTCACAACAATGCCGGAGGTGGCACTGTGGGATTATGTTGGTACAACCCTATTACTAATTTGGGCTAGGATCACTATCTGTGATTAGGAATCAAGTTGACCCAATATATGGTGTTAGGGTCAATGTTTATGCTTGTCTGAGTTAGCTAGAACTTAGGAAATTCTAAGTTTTCTGTGTTCGACGAACTCCTTCCTGAGCTCGACGAACGTCGTTTATCGGTTCGACGAACTTGATCCTCAGCTCGACGAAATCAGTCTTTCAAGCAGTTCTGCAGATTCTATCTTTCAGTTCGACGAACTCCTGATTGAGATCGACGAACTCAACTTTCTGTTCGACGAATGAGTAACTAAATGCTCAGTTCGACGAACTTAGCTTTCTGCTCGACGAACTCAACTTTCTGTTCGACGAAATTCCTTTTGAGTTTGACAATTTCTGAAGAATCAGTTATCTCTTTTCTTTGAACTCAGATCGACTTTCCAGCAACGTATCTATTTATATATGTGGATTTATTCATTATCAGATAAGTCAAGATTTTTGCTTCCCTTTTAATATTCATTATATTCTCTTCTTTCGATAATCTAGCCGTCGACATATTTTTGGAAAAGGGAACTTTCATAGAAAAGGAATTAAATGTTTTTGCAAAGTTGCCATTGCAGTCCCAAGAAAGATTTAATTCAGTTTATTCTATTCCCTATCAGAAGATTTGAATTTTCAAATCAGAATATATATCTAAGGAAAAAGGTTGAATCAGCAGAGAGAAGAAAACAGAGAAGATAAGAGATATACAAGAGTATATACAGATAGAGAAGATATACTTGTGAAATATTCAAACAGACTAGAGGCATACATAAATCTTCATCTACAGCAGCATCTTCATTCTCTGATAAAAACAAAAATCTTCTCTCAGTGTCATCTGCTGATTCTTAATCTTCTACACCCAAGAGAAAGCTTCACCAACTGTCAACAAATTCTATCAAATAGGGGGAGCTTTACAACAACAGCAATCCACTAGTCTTCTCTCAGATCTTATTGAGAGAGAATAACTTCATAAACTCTTTTTGTTTATACTTTTACCCCATCTTGTATAGGGTTCTAACTCCCTTTAAAAGTTAACCTTTGGTGGCAGGGCACCTGATCAAAAAGCTGTGGTTTGGTTTGAGCACCTGATCAAAAGCTCAGTGGTGATAGGTCACCTGATCAAAAACCTAAGTGGATTCCTACCAAGGGTGGTAGAAGAGTAGATGTACCCAGGTTGATTAGGGAACTACTATAGATCCTTGTGTCTTTACTGTGGTTGTGTTTTCTTTCTGTACTATGCTGTGTTTATTGTTTTGCTTTTATACTCACTCAATTACACATACATATATCATTATTCTAATTCCGCTATAAAATAAGTTAAATCTTTTAATACTCTATTCACCCCCCCTCTAGAGTAAGTCTAAGATATAATACCTCACTTTCAATTGGTATCAGAGCCAGGTTGATTGATTACACAGGCTAACACCCGAATCCAAAGATCAATTAGATCTTAACTTTTTCTAGAGTTTTCTTTTTCTAAAAACTCATGGCACAGAACAAAGATTACTCAAGCACAAGACGTCCTATGTGCAATCATAAGAAGTTTGCACTATGGAAAGCAAAGATCAAACTTTATATGAACTCTATTGATGAAGATATTTTTAAATCTATTTTAACAGGACCTCATACTCCATCAGCCACAACATGTACTGAAACAGCAACCAACATTAATGTTGTTCCACCTCCTGAGTGGACAGATGCTCAGAAGAAACAATGGAATGAAGATGCCAAAGCTATGAACATCTTGGCACAGACCATGTCTGATGACATATTCCAGAAGGTTGTGGACTCCACCTCAGCCAGGGATATCTAGAACTCTCTCAACAACATCGTTGAAGGATCTACAGATGAGAGAAAGGACAGGAGATCTCTTCTCATCTCCCAATATGAGAACTTCAAGAAGGGAGATACTGAAACAGTTGCAGATATGTATATCAGGCTTAGTCTCATCATCAATGAGCTGAAGTCTATGGATAAAGTGATCTCAATCACTAAAGTAAATGATAAGATCCTAATGTGCTTCCCTAGCACATGGGACTCAAGGATTTGGCCAATCAAGGAAGCCAGAAGCCTAAATGAGATCTCTACTGAGACCTTATTAGGCAAACTAAAATCCTATGAGCAGCTTATCAAGTCAAAAGAAGCTGAATAATATCCCTCCTCTGCAGCCACCAAAAAGGAAAGAAGCATTGCTTTTTAGGCAACAGAAGAGGAAGACAAAGCTCTAGGAGAAATGGAGTTCATGAGCCTCCTAGCCAAAAGATTCTACAAAATGGCTAGAAAGGACCTCAGAAAGAAGGACTTCAGATCCAAGGAGAAACCAAGGTATGACTGAACACACTCTAAAGAAATTATTTGTTTTGGCTGCAGGAAGCCTGGACACATCCTACCTGAATGTCCAAAAAATCAAAAGAATGACAGAAGAAAAGAAAAGGAAGAAATGAAACACTCCTGTTGGGAATCTTGCCCACATGATTCCTGATTTGAAGAAGTCACCAAGTCAAGACTACTTCACTCTGTATTTGATTATTTCTCTAGCTTAAAGTCTCAGGAAATTAAAGAAATGTCGTCGAGAAGGATAGGAGATGTCGTCAACAAAGTATGCTTGTCGTCGTGATGATGAGCAAAGCAACCGATGAGAAGTAGCGTGTTCATCGATCGCTGAGACTTAGCAAGATCGTCGAACGAAGAATGCCGATCGTCGAACGAAGGATGGTAGTTCATCGATCGCAGAATGCTATTCGTCGAACGCAGAAGGAAGATCGTCGAGCTCGGAAGGAAGATCGACGACCGCTGAGATTTGGCATGTTCGTCGAACGCAGAAGGAAGATCGACAACCGCTGAGATTTGGCATGTTCATCGAACGCAGAAGCAAGATCGTCGAACGCTGAGAAGACACGGTATCGTCTACTTCACCAAAGTGGCCGTGTCGTCGAGAAAGAACAAACATCGTCGTAAAGAATGCATGTCATCGAGAGAACAATGTGATCACGATGACATGAAGCAAGAAGGAAGATCGCGACGACATAGTCAGAGATAGCTTGTCGTTATAATGATGCAAGTATCTTCAAGACAGAATTCAAATCTTACGGACGTGATGTCAGCAATTAATGTCGCCGCCTGATTGTCTAATCAGCGCGTGCTCTAAAGGAAAGGAGCGTCTGACACTTAAGGCACTTTTCAGAAGACCGTTAGGGACCTCGCAGTCTTATAAAAGAGATACGATGTTGCCCTAATACGGAATGAATCGATCAAGAATAAATAGATCAGAAAGAAAGCAGCTTGCTGGGTAAGAAAAAGAACGAGAAAAAGAATCCCGCCGCTCTTCAATAGAATAGTATATTCAGCAGAGAAGAAAGAGATCAAGATTCAAGCGTTCTCAAAAGAATCAGTCATCTTCACTGACTGAGAAGTCGCCGTTCAGCATCAGGCAAAAAGTAGAGATTGAAGAAGAACTGTGCTATCCAAGATCTAAATCAGAAGAATCTTCTTCAATCGTAAAAAACCAATCATCATCAGGCTAAGTTGCCGATCTCCATCAGGCAGAAGAACGATTGTACTACTGTATTTTCTTGTAAGGCTTGCGGGCCAAATTGTCTCGCTTGAGGGCCAGGGCAGTGCACTTGCGGGTGCGATCTGTCGAGCTTGAGGGCTCAGAGACAGTAGGGGCTTGTGGGCCTAGGCTATTGTTACTTGCGGGTCCGTGTTGTAGGGCTTGAGGGCCTGAGTGTCGAGCTTGCGGGCTCGGGGGTAGTAGGGGCTTGCGGGCCTAGGCTGTTGGGACTTGCGGGTGATGCGTGTCGGCAAGTGCACCGGTCGCGCAAGTAATAATAATGGGGAAAATCCCCGAGTGTCGGTCTCTTGAGGAACACAGTAAGGTGGAGTTAGGTTTCGAGGAAGGACTTGAGATTGAAGTCCTTAAATCGGATGGAAGGCGGGGGAGTTGGGTTGGCTTTTGGAAAATAAAATAAAAGCTATCAACTACTCCTATGCAATGCCGCTATGCAATGCTTCGCTTGGCGGGATGGAGACTAGGCAGGCCTTGAGCGCGCTGCGTCGAAAGGGCGGATGGACGAGTAGGCAAACGGAATCGAACTATGCAGGCCTTGAGCGCGCTGCTTCGTTAGGCGGGATGGAATACACGGGCCGCAATGCCACGCTTCGGTAGGCGGATGGGCGAGTAGGCTAACGGAATGAGGGTCGCAAGCACCTCTTCGACAAGCACGCCACTAGCAATTGCTAGTGCGGCACCGGACGTGACGACGGGATGGAGGATGGAATGGGGCGCACCTCAAGCACACAAATAAACAAAAAAGGGTATTTCACATAGACATAAAATAACTTTAAATAGCAAGGTCTATAGTGTTCTTCATCAAAATACAAAAGATCTAACTATTACAACAATCAATAAGAGGAGAACAAGGCAAGAAATCGACCGAATCCGAAGTCTCGTTGTAGATTCACGGTTGGAATCGCCAGGTTGTCAATCCACGTCCAAGCTCGGTCCGCAACTACGTCCGGGGTAGAGAGAGCTGTCACGACTCTCCAATGGACCCATCTTCTTCGTGTCACAATCCGATAGAGGTTGCAAACTTCCTCTTGCTCGATGGAGATGGCGGCTAGATCTCTCTTTGAAGCTCTTGGATGAAGGAGGAGGCCGAGAGGAAACTCCGGCTCAAGATTGGCGTGAAGAACAAGCCCGGAGCACCTCTAGATGGTGGGCGGCGATGGAGGGGCGAAACTGGGCGCTCTGGAGCAGGAAACGGCGGAAGAAGACGATGGATGTGACCTAAATCGCGAGCAGCGGAATTTATAGGCGCTGGAATTAAACAGTGCGCACGGTCATTGGCGCACGACCAGTGGTCGTGCGCACTAGAATCCTGTGATCGTGCGCTCTGCCTGGACGGAGCCTGCAAAGACAGAAATTATAAAATAAAATGTTCGCACGACCAGTGGCGCACGACCGGTGGTCGTGCGCACTATCGTAGGTGGTCGTGCGCACTAGCCGAAACAGAACTCATAAAATTGATGCTAAGTGCGCACGAACAGTGGCGCACGACCGGTGGTCGTGCGCACTATCGTAGATGGTCGTGCGCACTGCACCAAACAGAACTCATGAAAAAGTGGTTAAGTGCACACGATCAGTGGCGCACGACCAGTGGTCGTGCGCCATAGAACCGGTGATCGTGCGCAGTGTTCCTGTGCAGAATTGCACAGGGAACACCTGCAAGACTCCAATTCCAGCACAACCACGAATCCAGCCACTGAAAGTGGCACCTAACACGCAAGAAAACTACTAATGAAGAAAAGCAATGAAATCACACCAAAATGGGCCTAGAAGTGCACCTAGCATAGACTGATCAATATGAACTATAACAGGGTTAAAGTGCGGTGAAATGACTGAATAAATGGCCCAGATGAGTCCATAAAAGTGTATATGATCAGGACTCATCACACCCCCAGACCTAACTGTTTGCGCGTCCCGAGCAAACGAATCCGGTGGAGTGTGAAAAAGGTAGTTAGCAAAGAAAATTACGCAAGGGAGTACAATGCGAAGTAACAAAAGCATGCAAATAGAGATTTCATAAAAAGAGATTCTAACTATGCTAACTAATTTACGAAAGTACTAGAGCGTAAATAAAGATTTATCAATACTCAGTTGGTGAATTGTGAAGAATTTGATGATCATCTCCGGTGTGAAAATAATAAGCCACTAAGGAGGGTGTTGCAAAAGATTGGGGTTCGGGAATAACTCTGCTGAAATCCATCAACGTCGGGAACCATACGCTTGCCCGGTCACACTCTCTCCACAGCGCTAGCATACTCGCGAGATAAATCAATAGGACTTTAGGTTAGAGATGGGGCTTGGGTTACGGTGAGGTAAACAATGATAAACAGGACGGCTTAAAACACATAACCCAAATGAGCTTTATAAATAACTACCCGCGCACCACAATCGAATGCAAGTGCACCACACCCCCAGACTTGGACTTTTGCAACATGGGCGTGTGCACCGCCTACTCCCAATACACAATTTTTCTACTTGATTTTTCAATAAAACCCATTTTTCTTTTTTTTTCTCTTTTCCTTTTCATTCATTCAATTTTTTTTTTTAATTCTTCTTTTTCTTGTCTTGTTCTCTCAGCAGATTTGTCAAATGCGCAAGTCCACAGATTCTCATAATAAACACCGCAATCAACACCCCCCAAAACGTGAATGAAACTACAACTAAAGCTCAGATTTGGGTGTGTGACTAGGCTAGGCTTTTAGGCTTTGGTGAGATAAATGTGGAGCTGAATCAAGAAAAGGGTAGGCACAAAGGGGCTAGCAAGGGTAGACGATAGGCATGAAATAAAAAAAGTTCAACCGAGCCAAAATAATGGCCTACGTCATTCTCACGCACTAGAACTATCCTATGCCAATGCTTCAAGAATCGCTTGGGGCAAGTTCTAGCCACCGAGAAAGATTCTCCTTTCTCCCGACTCAAGCAATACGAGTCTAGCGATCGTTTACACACATCCCTACGCTACCGTTTGATTCACACCGGATTCACCATTTGAGTAGAGTAAACAACATTTACACTAATAGAGAAAAATATAAAACCATAGTATAAAAAGAAATCTAATCTACACAAATTTCTATGCAACCGAGCACTCGACTAGGAGCACTACTGGAGTCAACATTTTACTCTGCTACATAGTCCTAAACCATCACCTAGACTTTTCCAAATAGGCAGAAGAATTAAATTCACAACAGAGCAAGCAAACAGATGAGTACGCGCTCAAGTGGGTGCTGTGGTGTGCAATGAAAATGAACAACAATTTAAATGAAAATCTTCTAGCATGCAGTGCAATAGTGCACGTGAGCGGGTAAACAAAACTACTCTCCCCCAGACTTAAACTAAACAATCCACAGAATATATGACATGAAAATCAGAAAAAGCTAGGGAAAGAGAGTACCCAGTGCTCAGAAATGAGCACACCAGAAGATTGGCGTTTAAACCACGACTAAGCTGCAGCATCCACCATCCAGAAGAAGTACCTGCAGGGGTCAGCTCCGCAAAATAAAAGAAATAGAAAAAGATAAACTACAATACTACAGCTAACTAAACAGGATTGAATAAAATAAAATGCATGAAAAGTAAGATAACTACTGGGGTTATTGTCATCCCAGCACGACTTATTCAGATTTTGTACAGTTCTAGCTTATAGGCCTATGAAAAGAAAAGTGCACAGGTAACTGTTCTAATATGCGCATCGGTAGCGGGTACCGATACGGAGAAAGAACAGTCACGCCTCTACCCGAATATAAATACCTGCTCCTCACAGGTAGAGGGAAAAGAAAGTAAGAAGAGGAGGAGGCCTGGTCCTCACTCATCTCACCAAAACTATCCTTGCCCAGCAAGGTATCGCCCATAGCAGGTCTGCAGGAGGAGAAGGCAACGAGTGGAGCTTCCTCTACGGAGGGGGGATCAACCTCCTCACATGAGAGGATGCTCACATTATTGACTTGAGCATCATGCTCCAAGTCCTCCTGATGTACCTGTGAAGACTCAACCTGCACAGGCTCAGATGAAGAAGGGGGGTTAGGAAATAAAAGAGAAGAATGACATAAATAATCAGAAATCAGGGGAGTGGTCCCGGTCTCACTCCCATTAGGTAGGGGAAGTAAAATAATGTTTGCATTGTCATCAATGCTATAAGATTCGGCGGGATCAACGGTGGCCAAGCTTAGGATTTGGACTTCCTCCACCGGTGCTGAGGAAAATTCCTCTTCACCTAGAAGGTTGTCCTCCTCCATAGGAATAGGCACAACACTCAGATCAACCGCCTCCTCCTGCGACACATCATCAACAATGTCGTCAGAGACGAGTGTAGTATGCACAACAGGGAGAGGAGTAGTGCTCGGATAAAAGTCGAGCACCGATTCCTCACAAAGAATCGAATCCACTAGAGGTGGTGGATGCACCGGGAGAATAGGCTCAGCAATGTCAGTGCCTAGATCAGCCACACATCCAGTGACCGTGTCCATGCCATACCCTTCAAGATGTGAAGGTGACAAAGACACATAACCGGATGTTGAAGGTGTGCCGCCAGAGTTAGGAGTTGGGACGATCCGGATGTCCGACTCGTCATCCTCGTCCAATTGGCGAAGATACTCGGCACAATCCTTCAGGGCATGATCTGTGCTCCGACAAAACTGGCACTGCCTAGCGGGCTTCTTTGGCACAGCGGGGGCTGAGGCCGAAAAAAAGTAAGACGGTAAAGGCTCAGCAGAGTAGCCATAAGACTTACGCACACCATATGGAGTACCAGACGAAGTAGGTGCTCCATATGCTGGGCTATAGGAAGTATGCCTACTATTCTCCATGGGGCATTCATCACTAGAGTGGGAGGTAGCTCCACACCAACGGCAACGAAAATTGAGATGTGCCCACATAGTGAGAAGATAAAACGATTCAAAATCAAAATGCAATTGTGCAAAATACTACACATAACAAAAATTACTAAAGCAACCTAATAAAAAAAACAAGAAAACAGAAAATGAGGAAAAAAAACAAAGAAATGCGATTTACAAATGGAAGGGCTCCTTTCTCAGATTCTCCCTCTCCAGAAAACTCACACGACTGTATTCCCCGGCAACGGCGCCAAAAACTTGATGCGTGTCGGCAAGTGCACCGGTCGCGCAAGTAATAATAATGGGGAAAATCCCCGAGTGTCGGTCTCTTGAGGAACACAGTAAGGTGGAGTTAGGTTTCGAGGAAGGACTTGAGATTGAAGTCCTTAAATCGGATGGAAGGCGGGGGAGTTGGGTTGGCTTTTGGAAAATAAAATAAAAGCTATCAACTACTCCTATGCAATGCCGCTATGCAATGCTTCGCTTGGCGGGATGGAGACTAGGCAGGCCTTGAGCGCGCTGCGTCGAAAGGGCGGATGGACGAGTAGGCAAACGGAATCGAACTATGCAGGCCTTGAGCGCGCTGCTTCGTTAGGCGGGATGGAATACACGGGCCACAATGCCACGCTTCGGTAGGCGGATGGGCGAGTAGGCTAACGGATTGAGGGTCGCAAGCACCTCTTCGACAAGCACGCCACTAGCAATTGCTAGTGCGGCACCGTACGTGACGGCGGGATGGAGGATGGAATGGGGCGCACCTCAAGCACACAAATAAACAAAAAAGGGTATTTCACATAGACATGAAATAACTTTAAATAGCAAGGTCTATAGTGTTCTTCATCAAAATACAAAAGATCTAACTATTACAACAATCAATAAGAGGAGAACAAGGCAAGAAATCGACCGAATCCGAAGTCTCGTTGTAGATTCACGGTTGGAATCGCCGGGTTGTCAATCCGCGTCCAAGCTCGGTCCGCAACTACGTACGGGGTAGAGAGAGCTGTCACGACTCTCCAATAGACCCGTCTTCTTCGTGTCACGATCCGGTAGAGGTTGCAAACTTCCTCTTGCTCAATGGAGATGGCAGCTAGATCTCTCTTTGAAGCTCTTGGATGAAGGAGGAGGCCGAGAGGAAACTCCGGCTCAAGATTGGCGTGAAGAACAAGCCCGAAGCACCTCTAGATGGTGGGCGGCGATGGAGGGGCGAAACTGGGCGCTCTGGAGCAGGAAATGGCAGAAGAAGACGATGGATGTGACCTAAATCGCGAGCAGCGGAATTTATAGGCGCTGGAATTAAACAGTGCGCACGGTCATTGGCGCACGACCAGTGGTCGTGCGCACTAGAATCCTGTGATTGTGCACTCTGCCTGGACGGAGCCTGCAAAGACAGAAATTATAAAATAAAATGTTCGCACGACCAGTGGCGCATGACCGGTGGTCGTGCGCACTATCGTAGGTGGTCGTGCGCACTAGCCGAAACAGAACTCATAAAATTGATGCTAAGTGCGCACGAACAGTGGTGCACGACCGGTGGTCGTGCGCACTATCGTAGATGGTCGTGCGCACTGCACCAAACAGAACTCATAAAAAAGGGGTTAAGTGCACACGATCAGTGGCGCACGACCAGTGGTCGTGCGCCATAGAACCGGTGATCGTGCGCAGTGTTCCTGTGCAGAATTGCACCGGGAACACCTGCACGACTCCAATTCCAGCACAACCATGAATCCAGCCACTGAAAGTGGCACCTAACACGCAAGAAAACTACTAATGAAGAAAAGCAATGAAATCACACCAAAATGGGCCTAGAAGTGCACCTAGCATAGACTGATCAATATGAACTATAACAGGGCTAAAGTGCGGTGAAATGACTGAATAAATGGCCCAGATGAGTCCATAAAAGTGTATATGATCAGGACTCATCAGCGGGTCCGTATTGTAAGGCTTGAGGGCCTGAAGCTTTTGGCGGCGTTTGCCGAGCCTAGCACAAAGCTGGGTAGGCGTAGAGGGAGAGAGGACTACTGAAGACACCCTGTCTTGAGGAACCTCTATAGATCGTTGTGTGCTTTCTGTGTTTTGCTCTTTATTTTATAGATCCATTAATCAGAAACCAACAACATCATAAAGGGGAAGAAATAAATTTGAAAAACCTATTCACCCCCCCCCCCTCTAGGTGATAATGTACACACCCCATAAACAACAAGTGGTATCAAAGCGAGGTTGTTCAAAGAAAAGCTTAACAGCTAGAACAGATCTGCCATTGGGTGTCCAAGTGTCAAATCTATGTAGTCAAGAATAGCTATCTGTTCCAGGGAGAACTTTGCCATTTGGAAAGTTAGAGCAAGAATATTCATGGAGGCAATGGATCCAAGAATGTTCTTGGTTGTTCAAAAAGGTCCCTCCATGACGATGTTAAAAGAGGAGACTCTTCTTGCCAGCTTGGACAAAGAAGCAAGAAGCATTCTAGCTGGTGCAGTAGATCTAGCAACACACTAGAGGCTGAGTCGTTGCACAACAGCAAAGGACATGCGGGACCTCTTAGAAGTCCTCATGGAAGGATCAGGGGAAGACCTTGAAGAAGAGACCTCTCATAAAGAGGTATGCATCAGAGCACCACTGACTACTTCAGACGATGAATCAGAAGATGATGAATGCTCTAGAGCAGGAGAAAGGATAAGAGCACCCCTGTCTCCTACATATTGTGATTCTGAGGATGAAGAGGTTCATGGGTTGATGGCTCTATGAGATGAAGAAAATCATGATGAATCGCATCATGATCAGGTATGCACCACTCACACACCTTTACTACCTGCTTCATTTTCATTTAAGAAGACCAAAAGTGCATCAGGTGATTGTTCATCATCTGAAGATGATGCAGAAGACTGCTCATCCTGCAACAATAAGAATCATATTGATCTATTAGAACAGTTTGGTGATCTCTTGGAGGCTCTGAGAAAGAGCAAAAGGCTTGTAAAGGAACAAGCTAGGGAGCTAGAATCTCTCAGATCTTTTAAGGTTGAATCGGATAGGAAACTGGGAATGTCCTACAACAAGTACACCGATCCAAATGAGCTCAACAAAATCATAGACAAGCTTTATGATGAAAGAAGCCGAAGGGAAGAACTTATCAAGAAACTTAAGAATGACCTTCTTAAGGAAAGATGCTTAGTGGCTCAATTCTCTAAGCCCAAAACTGTACTGCCCATCATTGACACCTTCTCCTCCTATGGAAATAGGAGGGGCTGGGTTACAATGAAGGGGAAATAGATGTTGGGAATGGAGAAAGGGGCAAAACTAAAGCAGAGCCTCATACCACCTTTCAGAAGGTAGTGCTTCCCTCAAATAGGTATGATCAGGACAGTATCCATGGTCACTGGATGAATGGAAGCTCCACTAGTCATGAAAAAGCTCTTGACTATGGGAAGAGAAAGGGCATGGGGATGAGTGCATTAAAGGCTCCCCATGAGGAAATTCAAATGGCCCATCATGGACCATTTGTATTTGGTGTCCCAGCCCCCACTCTCAAGGATAAAGGTGCAATATTTTCTCAATCTCTTCCAAATATGAAGCAGACTAGTAGCCCCAATATGATCAATTGTCGCTTGAACATATCTGATGCCATCAACACCTTGTCAGCAACCAAGCTGACATCTGTTGCTGACAAACAGATAAAATCAAGAAGAAACAATGATACTAGAGTAGCTAGTCAGCTCTTGGCTGAGAGAGATAGGAAGAATGCTGCTGCCTTCTCTACTAAACATACTTCAAAAATTGTTCAGAAAAGAAGGTACAACATCCATGAATGTTGGTGTTGTGGCAAAGTGGGACACTTTGCCATCGACTGTTGGCACAACCCTAGTGTGCTTAATGCAAAGGAGAGACCTCCTGGAAGGGCTGCGGTGAGTAGAGGGATTTCCTATTATACTAACAAGAACCTAGGACCCAAGTCACCTTGGGTTCCTAAGGGATTTTAAATCCGTTTTGCAGGGAAGTCTATTTAGCCAATCATCAGCACACCAGGCTAATGGACCATAAGTTATCCAGGGTCAACTCTGGACTAAAGAATTCCTAACCCCATGTCAAGGTGCACTAGTTCAAGGGGTGTTATCACATCAAGGGGGAGTCACTCACTCAAGAAAATCTCAAGTGGAGGAAAGAAGTCGGAAAGGGGGAGAAAGGGTATCAAATGTTCAAGACAAGATTGCTCAAGAAGACCTCCAAGATAGGGGGAGCAAAGAAGTAGGGGGAGCCGTAAAGAAGAATAAGAGACATCCAATCTAGGGGGAGCTACAAGCTTGATGATGTACTTAGAAAGTTCAGCAAAGTTAAGTATACTCTTACATGCTCAAAGTTAAAGTCACAATATTTATTGTCTAGTGAAAGTAGTCTTGAATTGAGATTCTGCCTTCTTCAATTGCCCACATGATTCCTAATTTGAAGAAGTCACCAAGTCAAGACTACTTCACTCTGTATTTGATTATTTCTCTAGCTTAAAGTCTAAAGAAATTAAAGAAATGTCGTCGAGAAGGATAGGAGATGTCGTCGACAAAGTATGCTTGTCGTTGTGATGATGAGCAAAGCAACCGCTGAGAAGTAGCGTGTTCGTCGATCGCTGAGACTTAGCAAGATCGTCGAACGAAGAATGCCGATCATCGAATGAAGGATGGCAAGTTCGTCGATCGCAGAATGCTATTCGTCGAACGCAAAAGGAAGATCGTCGAGCTCAGAAGGAAGATCGACGACCACTGAGATTTGGCATGTTCGTCGAACACAGAAGGAAGATCGTCGAGCTCAGAAGGAAGATCGACGATCACTGAGATTTGGCATGTTCGTCGAATGCAGAAGCAAGATCGTCGAACGCTGAGAAGACGCAGTATCGTCAACTTCACCAAAGTGGTCGTGTCGTCGAGAAAGAACAAACATCGTCGTAAAGAATGCATGTCGTCGAGAGAACAATGTGATCATGATGACATGATGTAAGAAGGAAGATCGCGATGACATAGTCAGAGATAGCTTGTCGTTATAATGATGCAAGTATCTTCAAGACAGAATTCAAATCTTATGGACGTGATGTCAGCAATTAATGTCGCCGCCTGATTGTCTAATCAGCGCGTGCTCTTAAGGAAAGGAGCGTCTGACACTTAAAGCACTTTTTCAGAAGACCGTTGGGGACCTCGCAGTCTTATAAAAGAGATAAGATGTTGCCCTAATACGGAATGAATCGATCGAGAAGAAATAGATCAGAAAGAAAGAAGCTTGTTGGGAAAGAAAAAGAACGATAAAAAGAATCCCACCTCTCTTCAATAGAATAGTATATTCAGCGGAGAAGAAAGAGAACAAGATTCAAGCATTCTCAAAAGAATCAGTCATCTTCACTGACTGAGAAGTCGCCGTTCAACATCAGGCAAAAAGTAGAGATTGAAGAAGAACTGCGCTATCCAAAATCTGAATCAGAAGAATCTTCTTCAATCGTAAGAAGCCAATCATCATCAGGCTAAGTTGCCGATCTCCATCAGGCAGAAGAATGGATGTACTACTGTATTTTCTTGTAAGGCTTGCGGGCGAAATTGTCTAGCTTGAGGGCTGGAGAGCTGTGAGGCTTGAGGGCCAGGGAAGTGCACTTGCGGGTGCGATCTGTCGAGCTTGAGGGCTCGGGGGTAGTAGGGGCTTGTGGGCCTAGGCTGTTGGGACTTGCGGGTCCGTGTTGTAGGGCTTGAGGGCCTGAGTATCGAGCTTGCGGGCTCGGGGACAGTAGGGGCTTGCGGGCCTAGGCTGTTGGGACTTGCGGGTCCATGTTGTAAGGCTTGAGGGCCTGAAGCTTTTGGCAGCATTTGCTGAGCCTAGCACACAGCTGGGTAGGCGCAGAGGGAGAGAGGACTACTCAAGACACATGGTCTTGAGGAACCTCTATAGATCGTTGTGTGCTTTCTGTGTTTTGCTCTTTATTTTATAGATCCATTAATAAAAAACCAACAATATCATAAAGGGGAAGAAATAAATTTGAAAAACCTATTCACCCCCCCCCCCTCTAGGTGATAAAGTAGACACCGCATAAACAACAACTCCAGCAGGCCATCCTCCCACAAACATAAACACAAGGGAAGGGCTTTGTGGCTGAGACATGGAGTGAGACTGAGTCAGAGTCATCACCCACCTCCTATGAAGATGAAGATGATATAAATGAAAAGGTTTTATGCATGATGGCTATCTATGACTCAAGCAGTGATTCAGAACATGCATCATCATCCAGCTCAAGTGATGATGAAGATGATGTAGATGAAAGATGCTTTTGCAGGATGGCTATCAATGCCTCAACAAATAATTCTGATGAATCAAAATCTGACACTGATAGTTATCAGGTAATCTATACCTTTGATTTTACTTCATATGATTTTAAAAGTGAATTTAAGACTCTTTATCTAGATTTGATTAAATCTGAGAAGGATGTAATTTCCCTAAGAAGTAAGTTGGTTGAAATGAACCAACTGACTATAGATAATGCCAATCTTAAGAAAGAACTGACTGCCTCCAAAGAACATATTGTTCTTATTGAGAACAAATTAGCTGAGGCCAAAAAGTTTAAAGAATCCCTCAATGGGAGAAGCATCAAACTGATGGACATCACAAGCACTGTAAATGCCAGACTAAATTGCAAACTGGGCTTGGGTGCATCATCAAGTGAGCCATACCTTCTTAAGAGAGACACTCTATCTACTCCAGTAAAATTCTTTCTGCCAATGGCAAAGAGGCAGTAGAAGTAGGTAAGAACATCTCAAGCAAGGCTATTAGGAACAAAGGATTCAAAAGAATTCGTCGAATGGCGTTCGACGAAATCACTTGAATTCGTCTAACGGTGGTCGACGAACACTGAATATAGATTTTCAGTATAACTATCCTTCGAGCGGCGCTTGACGAAATAACTTCAATTCGTCGAACGGTGATGTGCGTTCGGCAAGTGCACCGGTCGCTGTCAAGTAATAAATTTGGGAATAGCTTCCCCGAATGTCGATCTCTTGAGGAATGCAGGTTCTGGTGAACGAAACGTGTGGTGAGTTGATTGTTACACGAGCGAATAAAATAAATCAGGGGCGTTGTGATTGGTGTCCTAAGCTATTGCGGAAATGAGAGAAATGCGGGTCGAAAAGCACCGCTTCGCAAGGTGTGGGTGAGTGTAGCGGCCGCGAATGCCGCACTTTGGTAAGCGGGTGGAATGGCCACAGAACGAGGTTTTGTGAGGGTCGTATTCACCTCTTCGCCAACATCACCACTAGCTATTGCTAGATGGCTTCACACACAAACAACTTAGAATATCGCAACAACAAGGAAAGCTATTCTCACCACCACAACATCATTGCACATGAACAACAAGCAAGGATCTATAACATTAATCTAACGAGCGTTCAATACAACAACACAAAGAGAAAGCACAAGCATCAAAGTTTAGAAAGGACCAAAAAGAAGATGTCACCGCATCTTGGGTTCTCGGCCGGAATGAGAAGTTGTCGGGCTCTCTCCGGGCTCGGCCCTCAGATGGTGTGCGGACTCAAAGGAGGCTGTCACTGATCCAACGATCTACATCACTTCTATGGTCTCCGCGACGAAGAATGCTTGAACTAGTGGTGGAGAATACTTGCAAATGCTCCCGGATGGAAGAATGGTGAAGGAGATCTCTGGAAATGGTCTCCTCTCGTCTCCTACGGTGGAAGGGACGAAAATGGCGGGATTCCTAGCTTTTCCCGCGAGGGGAATGGGGGGCCTCTGTTGACTGCAGCTTTTCCTGCTTTAAATACTAAACAGGCAGAGTTTTGGTCACGCACGGGCGAACGCACGATCGTGCGCTGCCCGTGCATTATTTAATGATAAAAATAGACTTGAAGACGAAGCTGCGCCGCCCATGCGATTTACTCACGCACGGGCAAACCCGCCCGTTCGTAAAACGCACGGGTAAATTCGGAAAGGCTAAAACAAGAAGAAACAGGCGACCGTGCATTTTACTCATGCACGAGTAAATCCGCCCGTGCGTAAAAATGCATGACTAAATTCAGATCGCCCGTTTTCTGCCCAGATGAGAACGCACGACCGCAACCGTCCGTGCGTCAAGGAAACGCACGACCGTGCGTTGTACACAATCATGAATTCTGGGGGAAAACTGGATGATCCGACCGCCTGCACACAAGACAAAACAGCTGGGAAAATACCTCCAGCACCAAATAAACACAGAAAAAGGATTGGGGAGCACCATGTGCTTACCCCCAATAACAAGGAGCGCAAATGCACACCGAAACGGGCCTAAGAGTGCATCTAGCAAGGAATAACACATATGATCGAAAACATGCCTAAAGTGTAGTGCATCGACTAGATATACGGCCCAGATGAGTCCATAATTGTGTATATAAATGGGACTCAACACACCCCGGGACTTAACCATTTGCACGTCTCGGGCAAATTACTCAACTCTCCTGTCGGAACAATTGGGCGTTAGAGTGAGTTTGATCGGTAGAGACCCATGCGAAGTCGCATGCTCACGTGCATAGAAATATATTTGAA
Organism: Dactylorhiza incarnata; assembly: GCA_033032865.1. Classification (NCBI taxonomy): domain Eukaryota; kingdom Viridiplantae; phylum Streptophyta; class Magnoliopsida; order Asparagales; family Orchidaceae; genus Dactylorhiza; species Dactylorhiza incarnata. The sequence continues at coordinate 6,156,899 of JAWHQI010000009.1, read as the reverse complement.
CAGAATTTAACTCAAGATTATATTTAATTATTTCTAGAACAGTAATTTAAAATCTTGTTTACTCGGATGGTGAATCCTGGTGAATCTTTCGGTCGTGCATAAGGAAAAATAGCGTGACTAATGAGTAGAGTATTACTCGAATCAAAGATCGGGACAATCTCCTAAGAAATCCATCAAAGTCGGTGTGCATAGGCTTACACATTCGCACTCTCTCTACTGCATGAGACGACTCAAATCTAAAATCAATAGGACTTATAGGTTAAGATTTGGCTTAGGTTGAGTTTAGGCTAGATAAGTAGAAGGACGATGGGAATCGCACTCAACATAACCTGAGCACTCAAGAGAATAAAAATCACCAATACAACATTTTCAAGAACTACACAACACCCCCAGACTTCAACTGAACACTAGGTGCGTGCTAAGCCAATCATACTTTGTTTTTGTCGAGAGAAAGTAATTGAAAGTTCTTTTTGAACAATAATTTTTCTTTTCTTTCCTTTTCTCTTCTCGACAGAATATCTTTTGTAGGCACAATAAAAACTTCTCCTTCAGCTTTTTCAAGGCTACCATACACCACAGAGATAACACCAAATGTGATCGATAAATAAATTCCTTTCAGCTCATTTATTGGTGCGCAAATAGGTTTGGCCGTATGGCTTTGGTGAAATTTTAGCGGAGCTAAACAAGGAGGACCGGTAGGCTCAAGTGGGCTTGCAACGGTGATTACATTGGTAAGGATTTCAAAAACACAAACGGATCAAGAAATGGCCTATATCACACTTTATAACGAGTACTTCAACGCAATCGTTTCAAGAGTCGCCTAGTGCAAGTTCTAGCCACCGAGAAAGGTTGTCCTTCCTTCCGACCCTAGTAATAAGCTACTACTAGTCCAGCTACACTCGACCCTATGCTACCGTTGGATTCACTGGATTCACCACTAGAGTAAAATAAATTGTAGCTACTATAATAGAAATAATTAAATTATAACATTGAATTTTCTTCTACTCTAATTGAATTTCTAGGCGTGACGGGAGCTCTCGACTAGAGCACTACTCGAGTCGACATTTTTCTTTACTCCTCACTCCTACACTATCAATCCAATTCTTACGAGCGGGGAACCTCGCAGCAATACTCAATAAGCGCGTGTGATCAAGTACGCGTGAACTAGGTACAAGTGTATGCAATGTGTGCAATAAAATTGAAAATTCTTAACTCAGCACATTCTAACATGCTTTGCAAAGTGCGTGCATGTGCATAACTCGATCTCTCCCCCAGACTTGATCGAAATCAATTAAAATAAAAAATTCAAACATAAGGAGAAGAGGGGTAGAGTGGACCTATGCTCACGAATGAGCATGCCAGAAGTGCAGTAATTCCTTCATTAAATTTTCTCCTTCCTCATCCACCACGCGAGAGCTTCAGCCTATGATGTTAGCAAAAAGGAATTAACATAACATAAAAGAAATTAAAAGGCAAACGGAACCGGTTGGTTCCCATGGGTTATCTCCTAAGAAGCCCTTTTGTTTAACGTCCTTAAAGGTGGACCAAATACCTGTATTAAAGTTTGATAGCAGCAGTTATAAAGATTGTTTCAGTCTGAAAAAAAAACACAACATAGCATGACCGAGTAACAAAGCACAAAAAAAACAGAATAGAAGAAACAGCACAACCAAAACCCAGAGACCCCATCACGCATCAGCTATTTGCTGATTTGTGGTGGTTCTCCCCAGCCATGCGAGATGGGAAGGAGGTGAAGGCTTTAGGGCCCAAGGAGGATGTCTCCCCCTTGCCCCTAACCTCCTCCTTCTCGCACCGAAGGGCAGCAGAGCGTGCTCCACGCAACAATCTTTCTTATTTCAGCTTCTCCACAGTTAGAGAGCGCCAACGTTGATAATCGTCAGAATTTCCCACCTTGGTGGTGGGTGGCATCACTTCCGTTGCCGCCATGGAAACTGGATCAGCCTAATGGACCTATTTAAATTGTTTACAGTTCTCACTACGACTAAGAAAATTATTCATAAGGCGCTTTGCTCCGCCTTCTCCCTTATTGTTCCAAACTTCAGTCTCGCTGCTTTCTCTTGCCTTCTTCACCTCTTCATTCACGACCTGCTTCGCTTTTTCTTTCTTCTCTCCAACTAACAATTCTTTTTCTTTCCTGGCTTCAGTAGTACTAAACAATTCATCAGTAATAAATAGGGGAGAGTGAATTAATGCTTTGGAAGCAATCTTGGGACAAGTAGGGGGTGTTACCTTACCAGGTAAGACAACGCACCCCTTAGAAAAATCCAAGGTGGCACCGCTCTCTTTCAAGAATGGTACTCCCAAGATGGGAATATATTGATTTTGACTAGGTCCCAAAACTTGGAAGTCGGCGACCACCACTATAACACCATGCCAGTATAAATAATATAACAGTAGGTCCGGCCGGGACCCCACGCCATACTATATACACTAGCTAGGCATTAAAATGTGATAATCAGAAATGAACAACAACTACACGAGAGCATATAAAGCGTAAGCGGGAGCATTTGATTTAAACATCATTTAGAATTGTCCACCATCCCAGGAATGAAATAAATAGAGATACGGCCTTAAGGCCTTACATTTAACAAATGTACAGAAAACTCAAAACATACTTCGCCACGCAGGCCGGTAATACATGTAAGCAGAAAAGAGGCTGGCCTCAAGGGCCAACACAGCAAAAGGGCCACCACCCGCTATTTCCCGGTAGGCTCGCTTGCTCCTGCATAAGAACATTTCACTAAGAGGTGGCAAATAAAGCAACGGTCAGCATAGCTGACCAAATTATAATGACCCCACCCCATTCTCGGGGTGGCGAGGCTTCTTCCCTGCAAATAAGACGTACTAGCAACATGTAATAATATAAGGAAAGTGCAAACTACACATGGTGAGGTTTCAGGAACAATCAATCTTCTAGGTTGAGCATCAAAGAAAAAGGGAACCTAGGCATGCATATGATGTTGGTTGGGTTCACCCGAGGGTTCCCCACAACCGCCTAAGCAACCGCATGAGGCTAACATAACATCAAATCATCACAAACCCTCCACCCTAAGGACATAACATTAAGTGGGGAAGAAGAGCTTTTGGTCGGTCTAGGTAAGACACCTTCCACGACCTCTCCCATGATCACACGGCTTACATGAGGTTTGGACCTCTCACCGATCGGCATGGAAACGGGTTCGGTTCAGCTTTGCCCGTGCTTTAACCGTCGCGATCTATCGCACGACGCGGGTACAACTTCCCCTCGGCCCATAAGGGTTTAGCACATCAAGTGCCAACAAAATTAAGCTACGCATCTAATCCTTTCACGTGGACTTAGACTTCGCAAATAACAACCAAGAAGGAGGTACAAGACCACTCCTCTTCAAATCTAGTGGCGAAGGCTTGCATTCAACCACCCAAGCAAGGGCTTTCGTTAGGCTCTCAAAAGGCACCTAAAACTCAAGTCCTGCAACATAATAGAAGATCTTACGGAGACATTCTCCGGCACGCATTCTAGGCTTAACCTAAATGCAACGTCGCAATCCAAGCATCACCGATCCGGGCTCACGACCACGAATAGGCTTCACACAAAATGCCTAAATCCGCAAGACTACCGGATTTCTAAATGCAATATGCTGGGGACGGACACAATCGACCCGGAGTTCCGAAGAACTGGAGGAAATCCTACACTTCACCCATTAGGTGAAAGGGATTCCTCATGCAAGCATAGAAAAGGAATGAGAGGACAAAAACACGTCCAAAGACCGGGAGGAAGAATCGTTACCCTTGGAGCTTTCTTCTTTGCCATAGATCTGAGATTCACTCGGATAGAAAGTTTCGAAATGGCCTACACTTTCCAGATCTGAAGACGGCTCGCGATTCGGAGCTCCGAAGCTCCTTCAATGGCGGAAGATACCTCCTCGTTCTTCCTCGCGCTCGCAGCTTTCGTCGGCTCAGAGAGAGAGTGTAAAGTTATGAATGAACCTATTTTCATCTCCCCAGCCTTTAAAAACAATTTCGAATTAACCATAGTCGTACGATTTGGTTTACGTCAAGATCTAAAGTCACAAGGACTTAGAAATTTCCGTCAAAACTCGTAAAAACCGAAACATGCGAAAATACAGCTTTCTGCCCGTATTCGACGAAATGGAAAATTTGGCTATACCCATTAGACGAATTCGGCTAAAGCCATTAGACGAATTCGGCTAAATCCATTAGACGAATTCGGCTATAACCATTAGACGAATTCAGCTAATACATAGAATAATTCAGCTATTTGGATTAGACGAATTCGGCTATACCCATTAGTCGAATTCGGCTATATCCTTTAGGCGAATTCGGTTAAACCCTCTTGACCAATTCTCATAGAAAGTTTTGGGGTGTTACAATTCCATCTCCCTTAAAAGAATTTCGTCCCAAAATTACGAAAACAAGGGCAGCCAAATTAAAGGGTAAATTACCTGAGAGAAATAGCTCGGGGTACTCCGCACGCATTGTTTGCTCTCTTTACCAAGAGAGTTCCTCTCTTCCACAATTATTCAAACGGACCTTAACCATCCGAATGGATTTGTTCCGCAACTGCTTTACTTCTGTGTCTTCGATGCGAATGGGCTTGACTTCCGTCGTTAGCCCACCATCTACCGACACTTCGTTGATCGCAACTACAGAACTAAGCTCTTTGACAACCTTCCGCAACACAGGGATATGAAATACATCATGCAGCCTGCTCAGCTCCGAAGATAGAGCAAGCTGGTAGGCAGCTTCACCAACACGCTCCAAGATCTCGAACAGTCCTAAGTACCTCGGACTTAGCTTTTTCAAGCGTCGGATCCTCGATACTCCTTTGAACGGTTTGATCTTCAGGTAGACCCAATCACCAACGACGAACTCGACGTTCCGGTGATTTGCATTTTAGTACTTCGCCTTCCTATCCTGAGCAATGAGCAACCGCTCTCGTATGGCCCGGATTGATTTATTTGCTTCATCCACGTCCTTGCGTTTCAACAACTTCGTGTCACCCGTTTCAGCCCAAGCCAACGGTGTACGACATTTTCTACCATAGAGAGCCTCGAAAGGTGCCATCTTTATGCTAGCTTGGTAGCTGTTGTTGTAAGCAAACTCGATCATATAGAGATGATCTTCCCATCTCTTTCCGAAGTCCAGGGCGCACATCCTTAGCAAGTCCTCCATCGTCCTATTGGTCCTTTCGGTTTGTCCATCCGTTTGCGGGTGGAAGGCCGTGCTAAATTTTAGCTTGGTACCCAATAATTGATGAATCAGCCTCCAATCGTTTGATGTGAACCGCCCTTCACGATCACTTACGATGCTACGGGGAATCCCGTGCAACCGTACGATATTATCAACGTATAACTTTGCTAGCTTTTCCACAGAGTCATCTTTTCGGTTCGGAATAAAGTGCGAAACTTTCATCAATCGATCTACGATAACCCAGATGGCGTCGTTTCCATGTTGCGATTTCGGCAATCCGTGCACGAAATCCATCGAAATATCGTCGAACTTCCATTCCGGGATCGGTAAAGACTTTAGAAACCCACCAGGTCTTTGACATTCAACCTTCACTAACGCGCAAGTGTGACATCTGGCCACGTAGAGTGCAATGTCTTTCTTCATTCCTGGCCACCAAAAGAGCTTCTTCATATGCATGTACATCTTTGTGCTCCCAGGGTGGATCGAGTACTTGGTATTGTGAGCCTCGTACATCAATTCTGCCCGCAACGTGCCAACATTTGGGACGCACAATCTGCCATTCTTCCACATAAGATCATCTTCGAAGGAGAAATCAGCGTTTGACCCATCCATGGTCTCCGCTTTATAACGCTGCATGCTCGAATCAAGCTCCAAAGCTTGTCGAACTCAGTCGGCTAGGTCGTATTGAACCTCCATCCAGTTCAGACATGCTGAAGGAGACAATATTCTATCGACACAAATGATCTCCAAGGCTTCTAGCTCCCGGATTAGACGCTCATCGTACATCAAAATCCAGTTTGCATGTGCAGGAGCCCGACGACTCAACGCGTCCGCAACCACATTTCCTTTCCCAGGAGTATATCGAATGTCGAAGGTGTAGTCCCCAAGGAACTCCATCCACCTTCTTTGCCGCATATTCAACTCCTTTTGATCAAGCAGGTACTTGAGGCTTTTGTGGTCCGTAAAGATGTCGATCTTCACGCCATACAAGTAGTGCCTCCAAAGTTTAACGACAAATACCACGACCGCTAGCTCCAAATCATGGACCGGGTAGTTCCTCTCTTGAACTTTTAACTGACGGGAGCCATAGGCAATTACATTTCCGAACTGCACCAGAACGCAACCCAAGCCACTCCCCGAGGCGTCGCTATAGATTTTGTAACCTTCTGTTCCACATGGCGAGCATAGAATGGGCGCCTGGGTAAGACGGCTTTTCAGCTCCTCAAAAGCTCGTGCGCACTCGGGCGACCAAACGAACTTATGATCTTTCCTGGTTAGTTTAGTGAGAGGAAGGGCAATCCTCGAGAAGTTTTCCACAAAGCGCCTATAATAGCCGGCAAGTCCTAAGAAACTTCGGACTTCCGCTACATTTTTCAACACCGGCCATGCTTGGATCGCCTCTATCTTCGAAGGATCGACTGCTATTCCTTCTCCACTCACAACATGACCAAGGAATGCTACTGACAATAGCCAAAACTCGCACTTGGAGAACTTGGCTTATAGCTGATTCCTCATCAGGGTGCTCAAAACTGTGCGCAGATGCTCTGCATGCTCCTCTTCCGACTGAGAGTATACCAAAATGACGTCGATGAAGATGATCACAAATTGATCCAAATACTCTCGGAACATTCTGTTCATTAAGTCCATGAATACCGATGGTGCATTAGACAGACCGAACGGCATAACCGTGAACTCATAGTGCCCAAAGCGGGTACTGAACGCCGTCTTGGGAATATCACACTCCCGAATACGAAGCTGATAATAGCCAGACCTTAGGTCTAGCTTAGAGTATACCGTCGACCCAACTAGTTGGTCGAATAAGTCGTCGATTCTCGGATTCGGATAACGGTTTTTCTCGGTCAGCTTATTCAACTCTCGATAATCGATACATAGACGCAAGCTCCCATCCTTCTTTTTCACAAAGAGGATCGGTGCACTCCAAGGCGAAGAACTTGGACGTACATAGCCTTACTCTAGTAGCTCTTGCAACTGAACCTTCAGCCTGCCAATTCCTTTGGCACTATTCGGTACGGTGAGCGTGCTACAGGATTGGCACCTGGCACCAGCTCAATACAGAAATCAATCTCTCGCTGAGGCAGAGCCCCAGGGAGTTCGTTAGGAAACACATCAGCATACTCTGCTACAACTGGGACATCACTCAAACTGCGCTTTTGCTCTGAAGCCTTCAATAAGGTGAAGAACAACTCCGCGCCTTTTCTCACCGCCCTAACCACCTGAGAGCAGACATCATCGTCTTGCTCGGTCCTCGCATACCCGCGAATGTGGTTTCTTCTCCGGTGTTCTTTCTCAGTGTGATTTCCTTTGAATTGCAATCAATGCATGCTCGCTATTCCAAGAGCCAGTCCATGCCGAAGATCACGTCAAATTCAGCTAGCGGTAATAACGATGCTTCCAAGTCGAAGTCCTGATTTCCAATCCGCACCTTCACACTACTCTTCCTATCCGCACCCATGCGAGATCCATTGGGTAGCACTACTTCCAATCTATCCTCTACTAAGGTAGATGGCACTCCGATTTGCACCACGAAGTCCTCAGACAGAAAAGAGTGCGATGCACCCGTATCAAATAGAGCTCTCGCCGGATAGTTGAAAATTAGGACGAACCCTAATTGCACACAGATCAACATAAAGTCGCACAATAGTATCAATCATAAATAGCTGTAAAAGCTAACTTCTAATCCATACCTGTGATGACGTCAGTTTGTTGTATGGCTTCTTGCTGTCCAAGCGAGTAAACTCTCGGCTGGGTCAGAATGTGCTGGGAAGCAGGAGATTCTGCAGCTTTACCTTTTTCCGCATGACCCGCAGCACGAGCATAGTCCATCGCTCGGTTTTTTGGTCTCGGGGGACCACTGCGACACACACGTGCTTTGTGTCCCACCTTTCCGCAAGTGAAACATGTAATTGGACCATGTGCGGTCGTAGCTCCCAACACATTTGAGCGAGTTGGTTCCGCAGACTTGAACTTCCTTTTGTTCCTCCTGAACTCAGATTTGGATTGAGAGGCCGGCGCATGGAATTCAGGCTTCTTGACTTTTGCTTGCATTCTCTTCATGTCCAACTCCAGAGATCTGGCGGCTTGCACCATCACATGGAAGCCAAGCATCATTGGGCCTACAAGAAGCAGCCTTAACTCATCCTGAAGACCTTCATAAAACTTGTTCGTCTTCATTTCCTCATCTTCCACCAAAAACCCCGCATAGCGGCCCAATCTAGTGAACTCGTGCAAGTACTCATCCACCGAGCTATCACCTTGAGTTAACTTCAAGAACTGGTTCTGCAACGCAATGCGTTGGGCAGAGGGAATAAATCTCTGAAGAAATGACTTTGAGAACTCCGCCAAAGTGATCTCGGTAATATCTTTACCTTCAAACTTATGCGCTTCCTGTTCGGCCCACCAAAGCTCTGCTTCTCCGTTAAGGAAGAAGGTGGCTAGGGTGACCATCATAGCTTCTTCCGTTGCTGTCGCCTTTAAAGTTTTTCTAACTGTTGATAGCCAGTCCTCCGCCTCCGTTGGGGATCCATTCCCCGAAAAGGTTGGAGGATGGAAACTTAGAAAGTGCTGAAGTTGTTGATCATGTGCTCGCGCAACAAATACTCGCTCAACTCGACGTTCCACCCTTGGCTCCACCGCAGGTTCCACTACAGCCACTGGTACAGGGATCTCCACCCTCGGTTCCACTGCAGGTTCCACTGCGGCAGCTACCACCGGGACCACATCCGGAGTAGGCGTAGCAGGCTGTGCAAGCCTTTGAGGTTGAGTGTTGATTATCGCGAGGACCGCTTCAGCGATTACTCTGATCATCTCAGCCGAAGGAGTGGTCGTTGGCACCTCAGTCGACGCACTAATTTCAGTGGTGTTACGGGGTCGAGACTGCCCCACAGTGAAATTTTTCTGAATCTTTATGAAGCAAGCAGGAGTTAGTCAACTTAGAGTTCACAAGCCAACCAACCAGAAGCAAATGGAGGTAAACAAACGATCTTTATTGATAGCAACTTCAAATTACAAGGAAAGGCATGCTTGGCGAGACATGATTTCGCCAGCACAAACACCAAAGGAAAAATAATACAAGTTGAAGATAACTTGAGACCGCGCGGTCTCCCTTGCGACTTCAGCAACTCGCCAAACCGCAACCCGCTACCGATCTCAGAACAACACCAGACTGCCGATCAGATCGCACCCTTCCTTCCGAACTCCTGATTCTCCCAAACTCCAGCACCACAACTCCAAGCCGCAGACCGCCCGAACACTTTCAGAGGAAGAGGTGATCGCTGCTGCCCGCACTATCCGTAGAAGCTGCACAAGAAGAGTTCAATCAGCAGACCGCCCGGTCACACAAATAGAGACCGCAGGAAAGAAGCGAACTCAGCTTACACTTGGTGTGTCGTTAATTGTTGCTACAGTGGCTCCTATTTATAGGTGTGGGACCTGATCCTATCACCACCCTATGAGAGAGGATCACCACCCTCCAGACCGTGCGACCTGACCGGTCACACCGCGCAATCAGCAACAGAACTCCTGCTTCATTTTGGTGAACTCGCCAGCTTCAACATCAACCATGAGAGACCGCCACTCTCACAGCAGATCGCGAATCCAAGGGAGATCGCCAGACCGCCCAAAGCTGATCACCTCCTGTGTTCGCCCGAGACCGCGAACACAGCCAGTTCGCCAACAACCCACGAACTCCTGTCCGTATGCCGGTCTCCTCCTGAGACCACGAACAACGTCCAGCTCGCATACCAGTCTCCTTCTGAGACCGCGAACTGAGACCGCGCGACTAAGACCCTTAGTCCGCGAATACACTAGAAAGCCCGGTCAGCCACCAGACCGCATTCTGAAGAAAACCTGGAACAAGCTGTGCGGTCACACCAGACCGCCACAACCTTGAGGAAGACAACCCACCACGCGGTTAGAAATAAACTGCGCACACTGAAGACGAACAACCCGCCGCGCGGTTAGAGATAGACCGTGCTGCCTCCATCTGCAGCCGCCTTGGACCAGATACCAGTGATCAAGCCAGAAGACCGCAGCTAGGCTAGGACAAGCCAGACCGTAGAGGCAGACCGCCAAGTCGTGCGGTCAAGCCAGATCGCCCGACCTCCTCCCAGCCTCCCAGGTCCAAAAGTCCTCTAACTTCCACTTCAATAAAATTCAACACTCCCCCTTGAAGTGGGAAGTTGAAACTAGCCCCAGTAGGCTCCTTAGCCGTGTGAACGGCCCCTTTGCCAGCACCTTTGTGAAGATGTCCGCGACATTGTCCGCACTCCGGACATGCTCGACCGAAAGAGATCCCTCCAGCACCTTCTCCCGTATGAAGTGGTGCTCGATCTCGATATGCTTGGTCCTCGTGTGACAAACTGGATTGGTAACCAGTTTGAGAGCACTCTCATTGTCACCGCGTAGCATAGTCGGCTCCCGAACCTCCTTGTGGACGTCTCCCACCAACCTCCTAAGCCAGATGGCTTCCTGAGCTGCCAAGGCCGAAGCCTTGTATTCTGCTTCCGTGGTGGAGACCGGCACGGAATCCTGCTTCTTGCTGCACCATGATATAGTTGTAGGGCCCGCCATGAAGACGAATCCAGATGTTGACTTCCGATCATCCGAATCTCCCTCGTAGTCAACATCCATGTACCTGTGCACCTCGAAGCCCGCATCTCTCCTGTATAGGAGACCCATGTCCGAGGTCGCCTTGACATACTTCAGAATGTTCTTGGCCGCTAGCAGATGAGGTACCCGTGGCTCCGCCATATATCGACTCACTCTGCCAACTGCATATGCATTATCCGGCCTCGTGATCGTCAGATAGATCAAGCTCCCAACCAGAGCTCGGAACATCAACGGATCTTGCATAATCCTCCCCTCATCCTTTCGAAGCTTCATAGCCTTCTCCAGAGGTGTGGAAGTGCACTTCCCTTCCTTCATGCCGAATCGCTCCACGATCCGCTCCGCATATCCGGCCTGGGTCACTAGCACTCCACCTTCCTTCCTCTGCACGTCGAGTCCAAGGAAATGGTGAAGCTCACCTAAGTCCTTCATCTCGAACCTGATGGACAGCTTGGCCCGAAGCTGTGCTACCTCCTCCTTCGAGTTCCCCGTCACGATCATATCGTCGACGTATAACAACATGATGACCTGAAGCTCCCCGCTCTTCTTGACGAACAAGCTTGAGTCGGAGTCTGAAGCACCAAATCCACAGAATAGGAGATATTCTGCGATCTTCCTGTACCACACCCTCGACGCTTGCTTCAACCCATACAGGGCCTTTTTCAGCTTGCAGACATGCTCCGGAAAATCTTCAGACACAAAGCCTGGTGGCTGAACCATGAAGATGTCCTTGTCAATCACGCCGTACAAGAAAACGTTCTTGACGTCGAGCTGCCAAATCTCCCATCCACTGAATGCCGCCAAGGCAATGATGAACCGAACTGAAGTCATTTTTGCCACCGGACTGAACGTTGTTGGATCGTGTGACGCCCTTAGAGCGGGGGGGGGGGGGGTGAATAAGGGTGTGTTTAAAAATATAATTTTTACTTAATAATTTTTCGACAAATTTTACTTTACTAAAAAGTTACTTATAAATAATTTTAAACCAATGCAATTTTTGTATTAAACCAAACACAAATTTCTAAGATAAAGATTTAAGCAAACAAATTTGCAATTAGTGAAAAGAGCATAATTATATTTATCATGAAATTTGTGTACAATAAAAAATGATCTTAACAATGCTTAAGATCAAGGCACAATTATGATAATAAAAAATACAATAATTTTTGATTTACCAATCCTTCTCCCAAGGATCGGAAGGCTATCACTTGTCTCTCCCATGACCAAGCCCAAGCCTATCCTCTAGATCTTCCCAAGATCCAGACGTAGCACACAAGGCCACGATTTCCCACCAAGCCACGCAAGGACTTGGACGCTCCGCACAAGGAAGCGATTTTCCCCTAAGCCGCGCAAAGACTTAGACGCCGCACGCAAGACGACGATTTCTCTACCAATACAAAATGAAATGTGTGTATATGAAAAGGACAACTCCCTAGAATTTCAGATCTCTGAAAGGATGGTTGAAGCCTCGAGATGATCGTTGATGAAGAAGCGCGCCCGATCTCGTCTTCAATCTTCAATCCTTCTTTGCACAAATGGGAGTTGAAGAGGTTCTGGAGCTCTCTGGTTCGTATGCACACAGGAAGGGACTTGGAATTCTCAAAGCTTGGAATGCACGAACACAAGGAGCCAATTTATAGAAAATTGCTGTCGCATGGGCGACATCCACTGTCGGAATTTTCTGACAGCGCTAAACTGCCGCTGGAGTGCCGTCGTGCGGGCAGTTGCTGTAACCGCCGAGCTGTCGCCTGGGCGACATCGATGTCGGATTTCTGATAGCGCAAAACTGCCGATCGTGGGTGGTGTCGTGGGCAGTTGTTGTAACCTCCGAGCTGTCGCCTGGGCGACATCGCTGTCGGAATTCTGACAGCTCAAAACTGCCTTTCGTCGTGCTGCCGTGGAGGGAAGTAGTTGTAACTTCTCTGCTGTCGCCTGGGCGACAACGGCTGTCGGAATTTTCCGACAGTGAAATTTCCCATATTCAGATTTAGCTCCAGCAGAAATGTGAACATCTCATACCTGTTACCTGCACACCATAAATAAAAATAGAATCAAATACAAACGGGACTTTGTTATTATCAAACCGGAGGAGTGCGAAATGCATGCTCCAACAAATGTCTCCTCATAGTCTTCACCATACTGCTGCGAGAACCCTCGAGCTACAAGGCGAGCCTTGTACCGCTCGATTCTGCCGTCAACTTTCTTCTTGAGCTTGTAGACCCACTTGCATGTAACAGGAGTGGTGCCTTTGGGCTTGGGCACAAGAGACCAGGTCTCATTCTTCTCGAGAGCTGCCATCTCTTCTTGCATCGCAACGTCCCACTCCTTCACGCCTCTGGCCTTCTCAAAGCTCGACGGCTCCCTCTCATCCAAGGGACCAGCGAAGAAACATGAGACGAAGCTCACTGCATTTCCTCCTATATAGCGATCAGGGGCAACGATCGCTCGCTTCGACCTCCTCAGCTCCTTCCCCTGAACCGCATTATCTCCAGTTGCTTCTTCCCTAGCTCCCCTTCCAGACGTGCTAGGAGCATCGCTCCCCTTGTTCCCTGAACTAGAAGCCCCCGTCTCAGAACTAGAAGGAGATGGACCACCTGGTGACACAGGTAGCTCCACCTGAAGATCCTCCACAGCTTTCTTCGGTACCTCCACCCTGCTCTCTGGTAGCTCCACATCAGAAGATCCTTATAAGATGTCACCTCATCGAACACGACGTCATGAAATACCATAAACCTCCGCGTCTCTGGGTCCATGCACTTCCATCCTTTCTTCCGCTCATCGTATCCCACGAAGACTAGCTTCCTTGCTTTCGCATCTAGCTTCGTCCGAAGAGCATCTGGAACATGCACGTAGCAGGTGGAACCAAACGCCCTAAGGTGTGCCACGCATGGCTTCTCTTTGAACATCATCTCATGCGGAGTCAAGATGTTGATGGGACTCAAAGGCATCCTGTTGATGACGTAGGTAGCACAAGACATTCCCTCCGCCCAGAAGGACTTTGGGATACTCTTGGCATGCAGCCAACACTTGCAGGTCTCCGTCAGATGACGGATCTTCCGCTCTGCAACTCCGTTCTGCTGTGGAGTATGTGCTCAAGTGAGCTCTCTCCGGATGCCTACCTTCCTGCAAAAAGTAGAGAACTCACTGGAGGTGAACTCCCCTCCGTTATCAGTCCTCAGCTTCTTCACCCGCAGTCCTAGCCGACCCTCCACGAGCTCCTTGAACTCCACAAACTTGGCAAATTCCTCCGCCTTCTCCTTCAGAAAATATACCCAGACATATCTGGTGTAATCATCGATCAACACCAGCATATATCTGCTGCCTCCGAGGCTTGGGGTAGCAGTTGGTCGCATTAAGTCACCGTGGATGCACTCCAACGACACACAACTCCTTGTCTGCGACTTGTCAAACGGTAGCCGATGAGACTTGCCGAACTCACATCCCGCGCAAACATGACCTTCACCGTAGGAAGATAGACCTGGCAGGCCCTTGACCAGACCTCTCACCGCCATGGCTTTCAGCTTGTCCATCCCTACGTGCCCCAACCTCTCATGCCATATAACGACACCATCATTTGTCTTCATCTTGTCGACGTAGGAACTTGTCGATAAAACGAACAAGTCCTTTGTCCGTCTCCTGACATGGACAACCTCAGCCTTTACGGCCTCAAAATGCGTAGAAACTTCACTTCTGTTGGGCCGAACAGAACGTGATACCCAGCGTCTACAGCGTTGGTCACGGAGAAGAGGTTTTTTCTCATACCAGGCACGTGATAGACACTCTTCAAAGTAAGTGGCCCTCTATCAATGCCCAAGGAAACAACCCCCACCTTCTCTACTGGATGCACAGTATTATCAGCAGTAATGATTGCATTTTTACCTGTATAAGGCTGTGCAGAAGAAAGCTTGGTCTCGTCTCCGGTAAGGTGATGACCACACCCCGAGTCCACGATCCAGTCTTCCAGATAGTTGATTGGAGCAGAAGCTCCAACAGAAGCCGAGAAGGCTCCTCCCCAACCTCCTCCAAAGTGCCTGGCCTCAGCTTCCTCCTTCTCCGCAGTATGCCCAGCTTGGATAACCACCCTGCAATCCTTCCTGATGTGGCCATACTTGCCACACTTAAAGCACTTCGGACCTTCACCCTTCTTCTTCCCATCAGCCTTGGAGCATACCCCCTTTCCTGCTGCCCAGAAGTTAAAGGCCCATAGCCTCCTCCAGCGGTCTTCTTCTTCTTATCCCACTTCTTCTTCTTCCCCGAGAAGAGCACTTCGCCATCTCCCTCAGCCACTGACACCCCCGCCATTGCCTTTCCAAACTTTCTTGCGATGCAAGCAAGTTCTCCAGCTCCAACAGAGACGGCTGATTTGCCCATCATTGCACCGACGTCACAAAGGCAACATATTCCTTTCGCAAGCCGCGGATGATGTGCCTCTTCAGCTTCGCCTCAGAGATAGGCTCATCAGGATCCAATGCTGAGATTTCAGCGCATAAGTTCTTCATCTTCAGAAAGAAAGTGGAAATAGAAAGATCACCCTGAGCCGACCTTGCCAGCTCATTCTCCAAGAACTGTAGCCTTGCTACATTCTTCTTGTTAAACAGCCCATCCAGGGCTTTCCAGATCTTTGCAGCCGATCCACATCCCAGAATGTGGTCAAACAAGTCAGGTGAGATTGCCCTCTTCAAAGTGAACTCTGCCTTCGCATTCGTCCTTCTCCAAGTTCTCACCTCAGCCCCATTATCCCCTTCCGGGACAACTTCCTGCGTCTGATCTCCTCCAACTACCTCCCAGAGGTCCTCACCTAGAAGATAGCTTTGCATACACGACTTCCACTTCTTGAAGTTAGTCGATGTAAGCATCTCAATTCCAAGACCCCTTGCTTCCATTACTCTACCACTGGTTCCTTCTTCACAAAGGCGATGGCTACTCTAAGTCACTCGCTGCTCAACCACTCCAACCTAGCTCTGATACCATGTGAAATTTTTCTGAATCTTTATGAAGCGAGCAGGAGTTAGTCAACTTAGAGTTCACAAGCCAAACAACCAGAAGCAAATGGAGGTAAACAAACAATCTTTATTGATAGCAACTTCAAATTACAAGGCAAGACATGCTTGGCGAGACATGATTTCGCCAGCACAAACACCAAAGGAAAAATAATACAAGTTGAAGATAACTTGAGACCGCGCGGTCTCCCTTGCGACTTCAGCAACTCGCCAAACCGCAACCCGCTGCCAATCTCATAACAACACCAGACTGCCGATCAGACCGCACCCTTCCTTCCGAACTCCTGATTCTCCCGAACTCCAGAACCATAACTCCAAGCCGCAGACCGCCCGAACACTTTCAGAGGAAGAGGTGATTGCTGTTGCCCGCACTATCCGCAGAAGCTGCACAAGAAGAGTTCAATCAGTAGACCGCCCGGTCACACAAATAGAGACCGCAGGAAAGAAGCGAACTCAGCTTACACTTGGTGTGTCGTTAATTGCTGCTACAGTGGCTCCTATTTATAGGTGTGGGACCTGATCTAGTCACCACCCTATAAGATAGGATCACCACCCTCCAGACCGCGCGACCTGACCGGTCACACCGCGCGATCAGCAACAGAACTCCTACTTCATTTTGGTGAACTCGCCAGCTTCAACATCAACCATGAGAGACCGCCACTCTCACAGCAGATCGCGACTCCAAGGGAGATCGCCAAACCGCCCAAAGCTGTTCACCTCCTGTGTTCGCCCGAGACCGCGAACACAGCCAGTTCACCAACAACCCACGAACTCCTGTCCGTATGCCGGTCTCCTCCTGAGACCGCGAACAGCGTCCAGCTCACATACCGGTCTCCTCCTGAGACCGCGAACTGAGTCCACGCGACTAAGACCCTTAGTCCGCGAATACACCAGAAAGCCCGGTCAGCCACCAGACCGCATTCTGAAGAAAACCTAGAACAAGCTGTGCGGTCACACCAGACCGCCACAACCTTGAGGAAGACAACCCGCCACGCGGTTAGAAATAAACCGCGCACACCTGAAGACGAACAACCCGCTGCGCGATTAGAGACAGACCGCGCGGCCTCCATCTTCAGCCGCCTTGGACCAGATACCAGCGATCAAGCCAGAAGACCGCAGCTAGGCTAAGACAAGCCAGACCGCAGAGGCAGACCGCCAAGTCGTGCGGTTAAGCCAGACTGCCCGACCTCCTCCCAGACCACCCAGGTCCAAAAGTCCTCTAACTTCCACTTCAACAAAATTCAACACGCAGCACTCCTAGTCACATATAATCATGCAAGGCACCATTTAGTGACCGAAAACATAGCAAACAACAATCATGGAACGCTCAGGTTCCGCAAACAAGTATGTTTTCCCATTCCTAAGTGGACATTCTTATTAGTTTTTAACGTTTTAGGTGAGCGCACATCCCGTGCACACCACCCCTTAAACAGAATTTGTCCCGAATTCGCTAAACTACGGATCGATGCCCTAAGTCCGATACCAAATTGTAACACCCTGCCAGTACAAATAATATAAAAGTAGGTCCGGCCGGGACCCCATGCCATACTATATACACTAGCTAGGCATTAAAAGGTGATAATCAGAAAAGAACAACAACTACACGAGAGCATATAAAGCGTAAGCGGAAGCATTTGATTTAAACATCATTTAGAATTGTCCACCATCCCAGGAATGAAATAAATAGAGATACGACCTTAAGGCCTTACATTTAACAAATGTACAGAAAACTCAAAACATACTTAGGCACGCAGGCCGGCAATACATGTAAGCAGAAAAGAGGCTGGCCTCAAGGGCCAACACAGCAAAAGGGCCACCACCCGCTATTTCCCGCTAGGCTCGCTTGCTCCTGCATAAGAACATTTCACCAAGAGGTGGCAAATAAAGCAACGGTCAGCACAGCTGACCAAATTATAACGACCCACCCCTTTCTCAGGGTGGCGGGGCTTCTTCCCTGCAAACAAGCCATACTAGCAACATGTAATAATATAAGGAAAGTGCAAACTACACATGGTGAGGTTTCAGGCACAATCAATCTTCTAGGTTGAGCATCAAAGAAAAAGGGAACCTAGGCATGCACATGATGTTGGTTGGGTTCACCCGAGGGTTCCCCACAACCGCCTAAGCAACCGCATGAGGCTAACATAACATCAAATCATCACAAACCCTCCACCCTAAGGACATAGCCTTAAGTGGGGAAAAAGAGCTTTTGGTCGGTCTAGGTAAGACACCTTCCACGACCTCTCCCATGATCACACGGCTTACTTGTGGTTTGGACCTTTCACCGATCGACATGGAAACGGGTTCGGTTCAGCTTTTCCCGTGCTCTAACCGTCGCGATCTATCGCACGACGCGGGCACGGCTTCCCCTCGGCCCGTAAGGGTTTAGCACATCAAGTGCCCACAAAATTAAGCTATGCATCTAATCCTTTCATGTGGACTTAGACTTCGCAAATAACAACCAAGAAGGAGGTACAAGACCACTCCTCTTCAAATCTAGTGGCGAAGGCTTGCATTCAACCACCCAAGCAAGGGCTTTCGTTAGGCTCTCAAAAGGCACCTAAACTCAAGTCCCGCAACATAATAGAAGATCTCACGGAGACATTCTCCGACACGTATTATAGGCTTAACCTAAATGCAACGTCGCAATCCAAGCATCACCGATCCGGGCTCATGGACACGAATAGGCTTCACACAAAATGCCTAAATCCGCACGACTACCGGATTTATAAATGCAATATGCTGGGGACGGACACAATCGACCTAGAGTTCTGAAGAACTAGAGGAAATCCTACACTTCACCCATTTGGTGAAAGGGATTCCTCATGCAAGCATAGAAATGGAATGAGACGACAAAAACACGTCCAAAGACCGAGAGGAAGAATCGTTACCCTTGGAGCTTTCTTCTTTGCCATAGATCTGAGATTCACTCGGATAGAAAGTTTCGCAACGGCCTACACTTTCCAGATCTGAAGACTTCTCGCGATTCGGAGCTCCGAAGCTCCTTCAATGGCGGAAGATACCTCCTCGTTCTTCCTCGCGCTTTCAGCTTTCGTCAGCTCGGAGATAGAGTGTAAAGTTACGAATGAACCTATTTTCATCTCCCCAGCCTTTAAAAACAATTTCGAATTAACCCTAGTCATCCGATTTGGTTTACGTCAAGATCTAAAGTCACAAGGACTTAGAAATTTCCGTCAAAACTCGTAAAACCGAAACAGGCGAAATTACAGCTTTCTGCCCGTATTCGACAAAATGGCAAATTCGGCTATACCCATTAGACGAATTCGGCTAAAGCCATTAGGCAAATTCTGCTAAAGCCATTAGACGAATTCGGCTAAAGCCATTAGACGAATTCGGTTATAACCATTCGACGAATTCGGCTAATACATAGAATAATTCGGCTATTTGGATTAGACGTATTCGGCTATACCCATTAGTCGAATTCGGCTATGTCCTTTAGGCGAATTCGGTTAAACCCTCTAGACCAATTCTCATAGAAAGTTTTGGGGTGTTACAACCACCGTCCCTTCAATTGTAACTTCAACATTTCTAAATTCTCCCTCAGCCTTAATGACGGTCCCGTTGGAAAGCACTAGGGATTTCCGATCATTTGTGTTCATTTCAAGTTATAATTTAGCAACATCCTGCAATGCAAGGACGTTACGAGATGAACCAGAATCACATAGGGCCATCGTTTCAATATTATTAATGGTGCATGAGATTACCAACTCATTTGGGTCACACGCTCCTGCATCGGTGAGACTCTTCCCTTGGTTAATTGGATTCTTTTCAGTATTACTAGGAAGGGTCCCTTGCGAACGCTCGGTTAGCACTTGAGCCAATTGGCCCAATTGTGTCTCCAAGTTTCGCATGGACGCAGTTTGGTTGGCCATATTCGAGTTGGCGGCTTCCATAAACCTCTCCATCATTTCTTCCAAATTGCTTTTCTTAGGGGCCGGGGCACCTTGATTATAACCCGGATGAGGCGGCCTCGGTTGGCATCCGGACGCTTGAGCATCATATTGATGCTAGCCCGGTTGCCATCATTGGCCTGCAGTGTTTTGATTCCAGGAAAAATTGGGGTGATTTCTCACACCCGGATTATAGGCATTGTCGTAGGGTGCCCCCTAGCTTGATTTCCAACAAAATTTACCGATTCATTTAAATTAAGTTGAGAGAATTCACCTGATAGCCCGCTACCTGGGCATTCATATGCGTGGTGACATCCGCCTCCGCATCCTTCACAAGCAATGTTAGTCGCGGGCGCAGCAGCGGGAGGTAATGAGTCCACCACGAATAGTCCTCGAGCGCTTCTCGGCGCATTTCTCCCCGCAGTCCAGAAGGTGCTGTGAGCAGCACTGTCCTACAGAATTCTTAGAGCTTCCTCCGGCGTATGGTTCATCAAGGTCCCTCCCGCAGCAGCGTCAATCATTGCCCGGTTGTTGGGCTCGATGGCGAAGTAGAAGGTTTTCACAATGTTCCTTGGTTGAAGCTCGTGATTTGGGCATTTGCGCAGGAGGTCACTAAGACGCTCCCAAGCTTCTGTGAGAGTTTCTTGCTCAGCTTGCTGGAAAGTGTCGATCTCACGCCGAAGGCTCACAATTTTGTCCACCGGGTGGAATTCATCTAGAAATATGGACACGAGAGCATCCCAAGTTGCAGCAGTCCCTGGGGGAATAGAGTGGAGCCAGACCTTGGCTTTGTCGCGCAACGAGAAAGGGAACAGTCTCAGCTTGACTGTTTCATCAGAAATTCCTGCGTAACGGAATGTTCCGCAGATATCGGCGAACTCTGCCAAGTGAAGATGTGGGTCTTCACTAGGCATCCCAGAGAACTGAGCGTTGTTGCGGATGATGTTCAGGATGGCCGGTTTGATCTCAAACTGGTTATTCATGATGTTAGGCCCAAATCCTGGATACACACTCCCAGCTGTTGGAGTGGTATAATCTCTCATGGTCCGGGGCCTCGGTCTAACCGCCTCCTACTCATACCTTAGATGATTTGCCCCACATGGGGTACTCCAGGATTCACTTCTTCCCGATCATTGGGTGCTCTCGGCACACCTCCAAGTTCCATATTATCTCCCATAACCGCTTGCACGGCTACAGCACGCCTTAGTGCGCGCGCAGTACGTCCAATCTCAGGATCAAAGGGTACTAATTCCCTTCCGGCTTGTCTCTGCATACACAAAAAGAAGACAAAGAAAAACAAAAATAAAAAACAACTGCTCCTATAACAATGATTCACAACACAAAATGTCACACGCCTGCATTCCCCGGCAATGGCGCCAAAAACATGATGCGCGTTCGGCAAGTGCACCGGTCGCTGTCAAGTAATAAATTTGGTAATAGCTTCCTCGAATGTCAATCTCTTGAGGAATGCAGGTTCTGGTGAATGAAACGTGTGGTGAGTCA
The DNA here is from genome assembly GCA_033032865.1 of Dactylorhiza incarnata. Classification (NCBI taxonomy): domain Eukaryota; kingdom Viridiplantae; phylum Streptophyta; class Magnoliopsida; order Asparagales; family Orchidaceae; genus Dactylorhiza; species Dactylorhiza incarnata. Next base: position 6,135,649 of record JAWHQI010000009.1, on the reverse strand, counting down.
ATTGTTACACGCGCGAATAAAATAAAATAGGGGCGTTGTAATTGGTGTCCTAAGCTATTACGGAAATGAGAGAAATGCGGGTCGAAAAGTACCGCTTCGCAAGGTGTGGGTGAGTGCAGCGGCCGCGATGCCGCACTTCGGTAAGCGGGTGGAATGGACACAGAGCGAGGTTTTGTAAGGGTCGTATTCACCTCTTCGCCAACATCACCACTAGATATTGCTAGATGGCTTCACACACAAACAACTTAGAATATCACAAAAACAAGGAAAGCTATTCTCACCACCACAGCATCATTGCACATGAACAACAAGAAAGGATCTATAACATTAATCTAAAGAGCGTTCATTACAATAACACAAAGAGAAAGCACAAGCATCAAAGTTTAGAAAGGACCAAAAAGTAGATGTCACCGCATCTTGGGTTCTCGGCCAGAATGAGAGGTTGTCGGGCTCTCTCCGGGCTCGGCCCTCAGATGGTGTGCAGACTCGAAGGAGGCTGTCACTGCTCCAATGATCTATAGCACTTCTATGGTCTCCACGGCGAAGAATGCTTGAACTAGTGGCAGAGAATACTTGCAAATGCTCCTGGATGGAAGAATGGTGAAGGAGATCGCTGGAAATGGTCTCCTCCGGTGGAAGGGACGAAAATGGCTGGATTCCTGACATTTCCCGCGAGGGGAATGGGGGTCCTCTGTTGACTGCAGCTTCCTACTTTAAATACTAAACAGGCAGAGTTCTGGTCATGCACGGGCGAACGCACGATCGTGCGCTGCCCGTTCGCTATTTAATGATAAAAGCAGACTTGAAGACGAAGCTGCACCGCCCGTGCGATTTACTCACGCACGAGCAAACCCGCCCGTGCGTAAAATGCACGGGTAAATTCGAAAAGGCTAAAGCAAGAAGAAACAGGCGACCGTGCATTTTACTCGCGCACAAGTAAATCCGCCCGTGCGTAAAAATGCACGACTAAACTCAGATCGCCCATTTTCTGCCTAGATGAGAATGCACGACCGCAACCGTCCGTGCATCAAGGAAATGCACGACCGTGCATTGTACACAATCATGAATTCTGGGGGAAAATTGGATGATCCGACCGCCTGCACACAAGATAAAACAGCTGGGAAAACACCTCCATCACCAAATAAACACAGAAAAAGGATTGGGGAGCACCATGTGCTTACCCTCAATAACAAGGAGCGCAAATGCACACCGAAACGGGCCTAAGAGTGCAACTAGCATGGAATAACACATATGATCGAAAACATGCCTAAAGTGTAGTGCATCGACTAGAAATACGGCCCAGATGAGTCCATAAATGTGTATATAAATAAGACTCATCAAACGGCGATTGACGAACTCAACCAAGTTTGTCGAACGAAAAATATACTGCATTTCTAAAGAATTCTCATTCTCAACATACTAAGAATCCCTTTACTGAGTGGATTATTCCTCCAAGGAGATATCATCCACAAGGCTATAAGGATCAGCCTGAGATCTCTTACATTTCAAAATTTTGTGGTAAGACAAAAGGACCCAAGATAGTTTGGGTCAAGAACAACTAGTCCATTTTTTGTTTTGCAGGTACAAAGCTATCCAAAAATGGAGGAACATTGGTATTTGGATAGTGGCTGCTCTAAGCACATGATAGGAAATAAGGCCAATCTAAGCAATTACAAGGCAAATCTTGGACCCAAAGTAATTTTTGGAGACTCCAACAATGGACAGACTAAAGGATATGGAAACATCAGAGTTGGAGCAGTTACCTTCAAAGAGGTAGCATATGTCAAGGGTCTCAAGCACAACCTCATCAGCATAAGCCAGCTATGTGATGAAGGTTATCATGTAACTTTTGATCACTCCTTATGTCTTATTACCAATAATTAGAACATCAATGTGTTATCTGGTATCAGACAAGGAAATATATATTTAGTCAACTTTGATTCTGCCAATTCAGACATTTATTTATTTAATTCAATAAGTAAAACAAATCAGTTATGTCATAAAAGACTAGGACATATTAACCTTAGAACTATCTCTAAACTCTCCAAGGACAATCTAGTAAGAGGATTGCCTTCTGGTTCATACAAGAAGGAAGGACTCTGCAGGGCTTGTCAACTAGGAAAGCAGACCAAGAGTAGTTTCAAATCTTTATCCAAGAGTGATTCACCTAGGATTCTGTACTTACTGCATTTGGATCTCTTTGGAACCACTGTAATATAGAGTCTAGGAGGGAAACATAACACTTTAGTTATTGTAGATGAATTCTCTAGATTCACTTCGGTGTTCTTTCTTAGGAACAAGTCTGACACCGGACCCCACGCTCACCGCACTATAATGTTGAAACCAATAAATTGGTCTCTCGACGAGTTTGGGCCCTCACAAAGTTAAGGGGTGACCACAATCCGAGGTACGAGATTACGAAAAAACCCCCGGATTTGGCCTGCGAATAGCCAAATCCCGCTATTCCGAGGCGCTGAATGCAGTCCAGAACACCCTCCCGGGGTCGGGCGAGAGGGGGCTGACCTCCTCCCCTGCTCGCCCCCCTCACTGGGCTGGGGTCGGGCGAGCTGGGAGGGTGTCTCCCTCCTGAGCTCGCCCCCTACTGGGGGCAGGGGCGAGAGGAGCTCGCCCTCCCTTTGATGGGGAGCAGGGGTGAGAGAAGCTCGCCCCTGCTGGGGACGGGGTGAGAGGAACTCGCACCCCCCCCCTTTGCTGGGGCTCAGGGGTGAGAAGAGCTCGCCCTTTGCTGGGGGCGGGGTGAGAGGAGCTCGCCCCTCCCCCCTTTGCTGGAGAGAAGGGGCGAGAGAAGCCCGCCACCTGCTGGGGGGGGTGAGAGGAGCTCTCCCCCCCCCCTTGCTGGGGAGCATGGGAGAGAGGAGCTCGCCCCCTGCTGGGGGCGGGGCGAGAGGAGCTCGCCCCCCTTTGCTGGGGAGCAAGGGCGAGAGGAGCTCGCCCCCCTTTGCTGGGGAGCAGGGACGAGAGGAGTTCGCCCCCTACTGGGGGCGGGGGGAGAACAGCTCCCCCCCCCCACCCCCTGCTGGGGAGCTGGGCGAGAGGAGCTCGCCCCCTGCTGGGGGTGGGGCGAGAGGAGCTCGCCAACCTATGCAGGGGAGCAGGGGCGAGAGGAGCTTGCCCCCTGCTGGGGGCAGGGCGAGAGAAGCTCTCCCGCTGCTGGAGGCAGGGCGAGAGGAGCTCGCCCCCCCCCCCCCCCCCCCCCTTTGCTAGGGAGCAGAGGCGAGAGAAGCTCGGCCCCTGCTGTGGGCGGGGCGAGAGGATCGCGCCCCCCCCCCCCCCCCCCCTTTGCTGGGGAGCAGTGGCGAGAGGAGCTCGGCCCCTGCTGGGGGTGGGGCGAGAGGAGCTCGCCCCCCCCCCCCCCCATTGATGGGGAGCAGGGGCGAGAGGAGCTCACCCCCCTTTGCTGGGGAGCAGGGGCGAGTGAAGCTCACCACCTGCTGGGGATGGGGAGAGGTGCTCGCCACCCCTTAACTGGGGAGTAGGGGCGAGAGCAGCTCGCCCCCTGTTGGGGGCGGGGTGAGAGGAACTCGCCCCCCCCCCCCCCTTACTGTGGATCTCTCGCCCCCTGCTGGGGGCGGGGCGAGAGGAGCTCGCCCCCCCCCCCCCCCCCTTTGCTGGGGAGCAGGGGCGAGAGGAGCTCGGCCCCTGCTGGGGGTGGGGCGAGAGGAGCTCGCCCCCCCCCCCCCCCCCCCCCCCCCCCCCCCTTGATGGGGAGCAGGGGTGAGAGGAGCTCGCCCCCTGCTGTGGGCGGGGCGAGAAGAGATCTCCCCCCTTTTCTGGGGAGCAGGGGCGAGAGTAGCTCACCCCCTGCTGGGGGTGGGGAGAGAGGAGCTCGCCACCCCTTTGCTGGGGAGTAGGGGCGAGAGAAGCTCGCCCCCTTCTGGGGGCGGGGCGAGAGGAGCTCTCCCCCCCCCCTTTGCTGGGGAGCAAGGGCGAGAGAAGCTCGCCCCCTGCTGGGGGCGGGGCGAGAGGAGCTCGCCCCCCCCACCCCTTTGATGGGGAGCAGGGGCGAGAGGAGCTCTCCCCCTGCTGGGGGCGGTGCGAGAGGAGTTAGCCCACCCTTTGCAGGGGAGCAGGGGTGAGAGAAGCTCGTCCCCTACTGGGGGCGGGACGAGATGCGCTCGCCCCCCTTTGTTGGGGAGCAGGGGCGAGAGAAGCTCGCACCGTATTGGGTTCGGGGCGAGAGGAGCTCGCCCGCCCCCCCTTTGCTGGGGAGCAGGGGCGAGAGAAGCTCGACGCCTGTTGGGAGCGGGGCGAGAGGAGCTCGCCCCCCCCCCCCCCCCTTGCCTCGGATCTCTCCCCCCATTGCTGGCGGGCGGGGGCGAGAGGAGCTCATCTCGCCTCGCCCCTAGCTGGGGGCGGGAACGAGACCAGGAGGCCGCACGCCTCCTGCTCCCCCTCTTACGGGCTGGGCGAGCGGGAGGCCTCCGCCTCCACCGTTTTCCCCCTCCTTTTTGCCCGGGGTCAGTGCCAAAATAAAAACTGTTGGGCCTTAAGACATTTCAGGACCCGGGGACCCACTCGGCGAATACGGGGTTGTACACAATCCCCGCACTTTTCGGGCGAGGTACGAGCTCAGAAAAAAAAGTCCAACCCCACATATTCGGAGAGTGGTGCTGATAACTGCACCATAAATGGATCCACCTTGAGGGAAGAACACTTAGCCTCCCAAGGAGGTCAACTTGCCCTGCCGGCTAGAGAGAGCCCGGTCAGCGGAACCATCTGAGGGGAAAAATATTTTGCCTCCCTGGGAGGTCAACCTGCCCTGCTAGCTAGAGAGAGCCCGGTCAGCAGAACCATCAGAGGGGAAAAATATTTTGCCTCCCTGGGAGGTCAACCTGCCCTGCCGTCTAAAGAGAGCCCGGTCAGCGGAACCATCCGAGGGGAAAAAATCACTTAGCCTCCCTGGGAGGTCAACCTGCCCTGCCGGCTAGAGAGAGCCCGGTCAGCGGAACCATCTGAGGGGAAAAATATTTTGCCTCCCTGGGAGGTCAACCTACCCTGCCGGCTAGAGAGAGCCCGGTCAGCGGAACCATCCGAGGGAAAAAAATCACATAGCCTCCCTGGGAGGTCAACCTGCCCTGCCGGCTAGAGAGAGCCCGGTCAGCGGAACCATCCGAGGGGAAAAAATCACTTAGCCTCCCTGGGAGGTCAACCTGCCCTACCGGCTAGAGAGAGCCCGGTCAGCAGAACCATCCGAGGGGAAAATATTTTGCCTCCCTGGGAGGTCAACCTGCCCTGCCGGCTAGAGAGAGCCCGGTCAGCGGAACCATCCGAGGGGAAAAATCACACTGCCTCCCTGGGAGGTCAACCTGCCCTGCCGGCTAGACAGAGCTCAGTTAGCAGAACTATTCGATGGGAAAAAGTCACTTAGTCTCCCTGGGAGGTCAACCTGCCATGCCGGCTAGAGAGATCCCGGTTAGCGGAACCATCTGAGGGGAAAAATATTTTGCCTCCCTGGGAGGTCAACCTGCCCTGCCGGCTAGAGAGAGCCCGGTCAGCAAAACCATCCAAGGGGAAAAAATCACTTAGCCTCCCTGGGAGGTCAACCTGCCCTACCGACTAGAGAGAGCCCGGACAGCGGAACCATCCGAGGGGAAAAAATTACTTTGCCTCCCTGGGAGGTCAACCTGCCCTGCCGACTAGAGAGAGCCCAGTCAGCAGAACCATCCGAGGGGAAAAAATCACTTAGCCTCCCTTGGAGGTCAACCTGCCATGCCGGCTAGAGAGAGCCAGGTCAGCGGAACTATCTGAGGGGAAAAATATTTTGCCTCCCTGGGAGGTCAACCTGCCCTGCCGGCTAGAGAGAGCCCGGTCAGCGGAACCATCCGAGGGAAAAAAATCACATAGCCTCCCTGGGAGGTCAACCTGCCCTGCCGGCTAGAGAGAGCCCGGTCAGCGGAACCATCCAAGGGGAAAAAATCACTTAGCCTCCCTGGGAGGTCAACCTGCCCTACCGGCTAGAGAGAGCCCGGTCAGCAGAACCATCCGAGTGAAAAAATATTTTGCCTCCCCGGGAGGTCAACCTTCCCTTCCGGCTAGAGAGAGCCCGGTCAGCGGAACCATCCGAGGGGAAAAAATATTTTTCCTCCCTGGGAGGTAAACCTGCCCTGCCGGCTAGAGAGAGCCCGTTCAGCGGAACCATCCGAGGGGAAAAATCACTTAGCCTCCCTGGGAGGTCAACCTGCCCTGCCGGCTAGAGAGAGCCCGGTCAGCGGAACCATCCGAGGGGGAAAATCACTTAGCCTCCCTGGGAGGTCAACCTGCCCTACCGGTTAGAGAGATCCCAGTAAGTGGAACCATCCGAGAGGAAAAATATTTTGCCTCCCTGGGAGGTCAACCTGCCCTGCCGACTAGAGAGAGCCCGGTCAGCGGAACCATCTGAGGGAAAAAAATATTTTGCCTCCCTGGGAGGTCAACCTGCCCTGCCGGCTAGAGAGAGCCCAGTCAGGGGAACCATCCGAGGGGAAAAATATTTTTCCTCCCTGGGAGGTCAACCTGCCCTTCCGGCTAGAGAGAGCCCGGTCAGCGGAACCATCCGAGGGGAAAAATACTTTGCCTCCCTGGGAGGTCAACCTGCCTTGCCAGCTAGAGAGAGCCCGTTCAACGGAACCATCCGAGGGGAAAAATCACTTAGCCTCCCTGGGAGGTTAACCTGCCCTACCGGTTAGAGAGAGCCCAGTCAGCAGAACCATCCGAGAGGAAAAATATTTTGCCTCCCTGGGAGGTCAACCTGCCCTGCCGGCTAGAGAGAGCCCGGACAGCAGAACCATCTGAGGGAAAAAAAATATTTTGCCTCCCTTGGAGGTCAACCTGCCCTGCCGGCTAGAGAGAGCCCAGTCAGCGGAACCATCCGAGGGGAAAAATATTTTGCCTCCCTTGGAGGTCAACCTGCCCTGCCGGCTAGAGAGAGCCCGGTCAGCGGAACCATCCGAGGGGAAAAATACTTTGCCTCCCTGGGAGGTCAACCTGCCCTGCCAGCTAGAGAGCCCGGTCAGCGGAACCATCCGAGGGGAAAAATCAGTTAGAAAAACTTTTATTACATTAGTCATTCGGTTACATGCAAGAGAAACTAAGTATGGAAACAAAACCATCATACTACATGGATTAAAGAAAAATATCTAAGCACGAAGACCGGGGATCGGACTCCTACTCCCAGGCATGGTCCTCCTCGACTTTCTCTGGTTGCTGACTTTGCGACTTGTTGACCCCTCTCCTCCCTCATTTCCAAGAACTCGGGGCAGGCGGATGTCGCGTGACCCTCCTCATCATGGAAGTCATAGTAAGGTAACTCGGCCCAGACTCCCCCTCTTCCTCCCTTACGATTTCTTCTTCTTCTGTAGCCGATCACCATGGTTTGCTCTTGTGGTGGAGAGGGTGCCTTCGGTCCCTGTCTCCACCCTGGGGGGTCGGGTCCCTCTCCCTGGAAGTTGTCCTCCTCTTGGTTGAACTTCCTCTTGGGAACTCCTACCCTCCCCCCTTGCTGCCTTGGCTCCGGCTCACTTAATTTGGCCAACCTTCTTGCGAACTCCGGGTTGGCCTCCTCCACCTCAATTTCTTTCGCCACCCTTTCCATCAACTCCTCAAAGGACAAAGGAGCTATCCTCTTGAGGTCCCTATTGAAGAATCCCCCATGCAGCCCCATGATGAAAGTGAGCTGGAGGGTGTAGCCTGGTACCTCTTGGGTGAGGAGAACCTCCTCTTGGAACCGGTCAACATAGTGAGCCATTGACTCCCCTGTCTCTTGCTTGATCATGAAAAGTGTTTCGGCATCTTTCTTCCTCTTTCTTAACATCGAGAAGCATAGCAAGAAAACTCGGCTCAAGTCTTCGAAGGCATAGATGGATCCCGCAGGGAGCTGGTGGAACCAATCTCTAGCCTTCTCATTCAGAGTTGTCGCGAAGAGTCGACATTTGAAAGTGTCTGACATGGGCCTGATGGAGACCTTGTCCTCAAACAACTGCAGGTGCAGGACGGGGTCATCCTTGCCGGAGTAGTGAGACATATCCAGGATTCCGGACCCCTCTGAAAACGGGGCCGAGAGGATCAGCTCACACAAAGGACTTCCTATGCTCGCCCCCCTTTGGGGACGGGCGAGTGGGTGCTGGCTGTCTCCCCAATCCCCCCATGGGGCTGGGTGAGTGTGGGTCTGGGACCTCCCCACTCGCCCCCTTGGGGCTAGGCGAGTGGGGGTCTGGGACCTCCCCACTCGCCCCCTCCTAGGAGACTGGGTGAGTGGTGGCCGAATGCCTACCCACTCCCCCCCACTGGCACCTCCTTCCTGGAGTGCTGGCCGAGAGTGCTCTCACACACCTGCTGAGGCGAGACCTCCAGACCACTTCCTCTCCTCCCTTCGCCTATCGTGGCGAAAGTTAGCTGCAAGGTCTGCAGGACCTCCCGCTTGAAATTTTCAAACATATCCAATGTCACTCCAGCCACCGGGGGCTGTGAGTGGTCTGAGTCAGATCCTCCACCTCCAGCCATGGAGCTCATCTTGAGAGTTTCTTGAGTTGGTCACTCTCCACGCTCACCGCACCATAAATGTTGAAACTAAGACTTGAGAACAAGACTTAGTCTCTGTGGAGTTCGGGCCCTCAACAAGTTGAGGGGTGACCAACACTTACTCCCCCCAAGGGAGAGCTCTAGGCTAAGGGTCTAAGGAACTAAGAATAAGGCCAAGGGCTTAGTGAGGAGGTCCCACCACACACCCGGAAGATCTTAGAGCGCTTCCCCTCCCAAGCCAATGCTAAGCTTGGGCACCCTTTGGAGGCTCTCCTCACCCACTAGAGAGATTTGATGGGAGAGATAGCCAAAAAAGAGAAGTTGAGAGAGAACTTGCCTCCAAAGGGTGCCCCCTTGGTCCTATTTATAGGATTTTGAACTTGGTCTGCCAATAACCACAATCTGGCCTATGAGATTACCAAAATATCCCCGGATTTGGCCTGCGAACAGCCAAATCCCGTTGTTTAGGGGTGCTAAATGCAGCGCAGACCGCCCTCTCAGGGCCGGGCAATAGGGGGCTGACCTGCTCCCCTGCTTCCCTGCTCGCCCCCCCCCCCCCCCCCCCCCTCACTGGGCTGGGGCGGGGCGAGCCGGGGAGCAGGGGCAAGAGGAGCTCGCCCCCCTTTGCTAGGGAGCAGGGGCGAGAGGAGCTCGCCCCCTGCTGGGGTTCGGGGGCGAGAGGAGCTCGCCCCCTGCTGGGGGCGGGGGCGAGAGGTGCTCGCCCCCCGCCTCGGGTCTCGCCCCCCTCTTGCTGGGGGGTGGGGAGAGAGGAGCTCGCCCCCTGCTGGGGGTAAAACAACCTATGAATTGCTTAAGAATAAAAAGCCTAAGGTTAACTATTTTAAGATTTTTGGTTGGAAATGATATGCGCATAACAATGATAAGAAACATCTAAGGAAATTTGAAGCAAAGGCTGCTGAAGGTATATTCCGTGGATACTCTCTTTCTAGTAAAGCATATAGAATTTATAACAAATCAACTCTGAAGATAGAAGAGTCCATGCATGTTTCTTTTGATGAAACTAACATATTAAATAAGGAGAGGAATACCACCTCTACCAGAGATATTTTTCAGGTACCAGCTCTATGTGAAGTGCTTAATGGATTGTCTATACAGAATAAAGACTCCCTACTCCCATCAACTCAAACTATTGAAGACAGTGAAGAAGGAGAAAATCCAGAAGATCTTGCTGATAATTCTAATCAAGTGACAGCTGAACAAATCCCTCAAGAGGATACTCTTGCTGAACGCATTCCAACTGTTGATCACATCACAGTTAGAGTTCATCCAATATCTCAAGTTATTGGAGACATCTCAGCAGGTGTTCAAACAAGGCATCAACTCAACCAAAATCAGATGCATACTTGTTTCCTATCATAAATTGAACTTCAATCCATAAAAGATGCAGAACAAGATCCAACTAGATTCTTGCAATGCAAGAGGAACTCAATCAATTTGAAAGGAACAAAGTCAGGGATTTGGTTCCAAGACCAAAGGGCCATCTAGTTATTGGCACTAAATGGGTCTTTAGGAACAAGCTAGATGATCAAGGCTTGATAATAAAAAATAATGCCAGATTGGTAGCTTAAGGATACTTTCAGGAAGAAGGAATTAATTATGATCAAACCTTTGCTCCTGTTGCAAGACTTGAAGCTATCAGGATATTCTTGCATTTGCTTCTTTCAAGAAATTTAAAGTCTATCAGATGGATGTGAAGAGTGCTTTTCTAAATGGAGATATCAAAGAAGAAGTATATGTGGAACAAGCACAAGGTTTTATCTCTCCAACTTACTCTTCTTATGTTTTTAAGCTTAATAAAGCTCTCTATGATCTCAAGCAAGCTTCTAGAGCATGGTATGAGACCCTAGCTAATTTTCTTTAAGAGAACAAATTCTGTAGAGGCAATGTTGATAAAACTTTATTTTTCAGGATACATAAAAATCAAACTTTACTAGTTCAATTCTATGTAGATGATATCATATTTGGCTCTACTGATTCAAATTTATGCAAAAGGTTTTCTGACCTAATGCAATCCAAATTTGAAATGAGTAGTATGGGTGAGTTATCTTACTTCCTTGGCCTTCAAGTGAAGCAAACTCCTAATGGAATATTCGTATCACAATCCAAGTATGCTAAGGAATGAGTGAAAAGATTTGGTATGTCTGATGCCTCTTCTATGAAAACACCCATGTCCTCCAATGTTGTTGTAGATAATGATGAATCAGGGAAACCTGTTGATCAAAAAGTGTATAGAGCAATTGTTGGCTCTTTACTTTACTTAACAGCTAGTAGACAAGACATAATGTTTGCTACATACATTTGTGCTAGGTTCTAAGTTAACCCCAAAGAATCTCACCTTATTTTATTAAAAAGAATTTTGAGATATATAAAGGGTTGTCCAAATCTAGAACTTTGGTATCCAACTGCATCAGAATTTGAATTAACTGGATTCTCAAATTCTGATTATGCTGGATGCAGAGTAGACAAGAAAAGCACATCAGGAACTTGCCAATTCCTTGGTGATAAGCTTGTGTCTTAGTTTTGTAAGAAACAGACATCTGTGTCAACATCAACAGCTGAAGCAGAATATATTGCTGCTGGCAGTTGCTACTCACAGATTCTGTGGATACAAAATCAACTCTTAGATTATAGTATCAACTTAAATAAATCAATTATATTTTGTGATAATACTAGTGCAATATCTATAACACAAAATCCAGTACTCCATAGGAGGACTAAACACATAGAAATTAGGCACCACTTTATCAGAGATAATGTGGATAAAAATAAAATTTGCCTACAATTTATTCCTACAGACTTACAAAGGGCTGATATTTTCACCAAACGCTTGTATGAAAAGAAGCACATCTTCTTTATAAATCAGCTAGGAATGATAGATGGAGATTCAATAAATTACAAAATTATTTTTTACTTATCCCCTCTTTTCGTCGAACGGAGAACGACGGAAATTAATCGTTCGTCGAACGGTGATCGACAAAATCTATTAGATTCAGAGATCGACGAAGCCAGCTCTTTAGTCGAACTGAGATCGGCGAAAATTTATTTTTCGTCAAACGCTGTCTGACGAATCCCCGGGCTCTTCGACTTCTATTTTTATTAGGTTTAGCCGAACCCAGTTCAACGAAGCTTGTGCCTTCTCCGATCTCTCTCTTTATAATCAAATTTCGATTCCTTTTTGTCTTTGCGCCTACAGAACTTGCTCTTGCCTCCAGTTCCCTTGCACTTGATCTTTTTCTCTTGCAGGTACCAATGGCAATCTCTCAGGCAGTGATCTCGTCAATGATGTTTGATGCAGGTTTTGATATAGAAATGGAATCGTTTGCTCATTCTGACCAAATTTTCCAAGACATTCTTCAACTCTTTGAAGAACATCAGTTAAAGAAGTTTATGTCTACAATGATAAAGATACCAGTTATAGAGATCAAGGAATGGGTACATACTATTCAGTCACTGAATGCAACAACCATCTCAGGAACTATTTCAGGAAACCAGGTTCCTTTTTCTCCAGAGATTTTAACAGATGTTTTTGGTTTGATAAATGGTGATGATGATTTGGATATTACTTCTGATGAGTTTAATATTGAATTGGATAAAATGGGTCACTCTAGTGGAAATCCTAATCATCTTTTGAAAAAGAATTTGTCTCTATTGAATACAAATTCTTAGCTGATATTGTTGGCAAGGTTTTGCTAGGAAAAACCTCTGTTCATGACTATATTACAAGGCACCAATTTCTGTTGATGGTGACCTTAGTAGAAAAGAAGTAGGTCAATTGGGGATTGATTCTTTTTGAATCCATAAAGAAGAAGCAAAACAAAATGAGTGTTTCCTTTGGCAGGGTTTTAGGCATTGTTCTTCAAACAAAATGCCCAGAGCTGTTGGTGTCACCAACAATCTTTATCAATGTAAGCAAGAGGCTGACTTCAGCTCTCTTTGGTAAATGGGAGAGAGTGATTTCCAAAATTACTTCAAGGGCAGAAACTTCCAGGCAAGCTTCTGAAAGCACAAGGACTGATACAGTTGTACAACCCCATATTCGCCGAGTGGGTTGTGTACAACCCCGTATTCACTGAGTGGGTCCCCAAGACCTTGGGCTAGTGAGGCCCCATTCGCGGGCAACTCTCATGGTGTCATAGCGGATAGGTGAGAGCTCCCAAGATCTCGCCCATCGAGCGAGTCGAGCATCCGGCGAATGGTGTCCTCATGAGCCATTTGCCCGATGAACTATGACGGGCAAGGAGCCTAGCGAGTGGTGCCTTCATGTACCACTCGCCCAGAGGGCTTTGAGGGGAAAATTACCTAAATACCCCTTGTGGGCTGCCAATAGCCCTCCAGAACAGCGGAGTTAGGCCGTTGGCAGACCAATTAGGGGTGCAGTTAGTAAAACCAAAAGGCGGATTCACGCTATTTGCAGTCCAAGACTAGAAAATCTATAAATAGACCCTTAAGGGCACCTTGGAGGAGATCAGATCTTCTTGAGGTCTCTCCTCCAGGCTAATTTCGGAGTTGGCTGCTAGTGCCCTCCAAGGTGCCCGGCTGAGCATTGATTTGGGAGGGGAAGCTCTCTTAGATCTTTCGGGTGTGTGGCGGGACCTCCTCGCTATAGCCTTGGGTTTGTTCTATGTTTTCCATCCTCAGTCAGGAGAGTTTAGTAAGGGAGAAGTAAGCGTAGACTGCCCCCCCTGTGGGTCCGAACTCAAGGACGGTTGACGGTTTCAACATTTTTGGTGCGGAGAGCGTGGACCGTAGCCAGTGCAAGAAAATCTCAAGCTGAGCTTGATGACAGGAGATGAAGGAAATGGTTCCGACCTAGGCCACTCGCAGCCGCCGACAACAATGGAGTGGTTGGAGATGTTCGAGAAGTTCAAGTGAGGGGTCATGCAGACTATGCGAGTAGCTTTTGCGGGAAGAGGCGAGTGCGAGACGCCCGTGGTTCTGGTGGTTCCGCCCCAACAGATAGGCGAGAATGCTTCGGGCCAGCGGCTTGGGAAGGAGGTCACAACGGAAGCAAGCGAGCCAGATATCCCCGAGCGGCAGCTGTTCAGCTACCCGGCGAGTGCGGAGGTGTGTGAGCTGACTCGTCGTGAAAGGACCACTCGCCGAGCAGGGGAAGGGAGCCCCTTCTTTGAGTTGATCCTCTCGGCTCCGGTGCCAGAGGGGTTTAGAGGGCCGAATATGTCTTACTATACCAGACAAGATGACCTAGTCCTGCACCTGCAGTGGATTGAGGACATGGTATCGATCCTTCCAATGACAGATGCCATCTCATGGTCCTGAAAGGGCACAAGCGAATGTGAAAAGGGTTGCATCTGCGGGGCGCACCTATGTGGCGGAAGCATCTCGATCACGACCTAGATCTAGGGGCCATCGACACTCAAGAAAGTAAGAGATATGAGTGCACGATCTGTCTGATGACGATAACGAAAAGTGCCAGAAAAGAAATGCGCAGTAATAACAAAGATCACGAATGGCAGTAAAGGTATCACTTTTCATTTCCACATAAAAATACCAGAGGTTCTCGCATTACATCAAAAGAAAGAAGAAATCTTCAAGGGTCATCGGCCTCATCGTTGGAGTATCCGCTGCTCGCGCCTGGAGAGGGGAGGCCTCTGAGTTCCCACCCATCACCAGCTTCATCTGCAGGATCAATCGGGGAGAAGAGCTCTAGAAGTATGTGGCAGGCGAGGATCCTCTCGCCTTCTTCCTTCAAAAAGCCGACCCTCCGCAACACATCCAGCGCATGCTCCGCCGCTCCCTGGGTCATCCTCTGCATCAGCCCTTCAAACTCTGCGTTGGAGTAGAGGTGCCGAGTTTCCCTCTCCGTGGGAGGTTGCCGAGCGGCAGTATCTCATAGCCTCTGGTTCTCAACCTCCAACGCCATATTTTGCTCTTCGAGGATGCGAGACCGCACGAGCAAGGTATCATCGTTGGCTATGTCCTGCAAGAGAAAAGAAGATTAACGCACAAGGAAGACAGAAAGGAAAGCAAGAGCTCAAGTCGCAAGAGGAGGAGGGGGTTACCTCTCGGGTCGGGCGGCTGGCGAGAAGGGCCTCGGCTGCGGCCAGTTGTTGCTTGGCAGTGGCGGCCTCGGCAGCTGCGACGGAATGGGTCTTCTCGACCTCGAGAATGTTCCGCGCGAGAGTTATACCCCGGTTAGAGGACATGTGGGTCAATTCATGGGCCCGCATCATGGCCCTCGCGGCCTCATGCGTGAGATTCTGCGTCGACTCGGTGTTGTAGATGGAAGCGCCCTCACGGCTGTACAGCGCGTAAGAGAGGCCATAAGCTTGGCCGCTAATGGATTCCTTCTCCGTTCAGGATGGAGGGAGGCTGGATATGGAGACCCGGTTGGCCCGCCGGTCCCAGTGAACATGGGGCTCGCCGACCAGATCGGCGTACTTCTCTCCAAGAGGGTAGTTTCGGTGACCTCTCGGCACCGGCCCCGAAGAGGACGCCGCTGGCGCAGCGGCAGGCTAGACGGCCAAGTCCCCAGCCGCGAGAGCACTTTAGCCTGGGACATCCTCCAAGACCAATTTTCCCTTATCAGCTGCGGAGGGTTTCACCCGCTTGGCGGAAGGGATCGAGGCCGCGTCAGGCTTCCACTTCTGCTTTGGCTTTTGGCCGATAGACTTCACGGGAGGCGGGTTCTCGCGGCATGCCGCGACAGCATACTGCTTGCGGGCGAGGGCATTAGCAGGAGGGATCCCCACGTTCGCATTCGGCGGGTGAAGAGGGAGGCTCCGAAGCCCTGTGTCAAAAAGGTTAGTTAAAACAGGCGGAAGCGAGTGTAGAGAAAATGGGAGCTCGGGTCGAAGTAATTCAGCTTACCCTCACCCGGCGGAACCACCGGCAGTGAGCCTATATGCTTCTACAGGTGCACGACGTCCATGTCATGCTTCAGGAAGAAGGCGTGGAGCTTAGCCTCGTACCCTCCCAGCGTCGGAGGCAGGAAGGTCGACTCGTCCTCCTGAACAGGCGCGAGTGGCACGTTGCCGAACTTCCCTGTGATGAAGATGAACCGCCGAACCTAGTCGTGGTTCTTATTTGTGGTTCCGGTCACGTTGAGGGGGTTCTGCCTGGTGAAGAACGCCACTCCGCGGGTGGCCCTGAAGGTGAAAAGTTTACGGAAGACCGGGAGAGAGAACTCGATCCCCTCCTCGCGCAGATAGCAGGCGAATGCTACCAGCATGGCGATCGAGTTTGGATTGAGCTGCGCGGGAACTACCCCAAAGTAGCGTAGGGTCAGGCGCACCTCTGGATACAGCGGGAGGCGGAGCCCTACCACGAAATGTTCGAGGGGGATCACGAGTGTGTCTGGCGAGAACTTATTGAAGCGATCCCGGTTCCCAGGGAGGCGCCCGACGAAACCCGGCGAGACGAAATCCGCAATGGCCTGGTTGAAATCTGCCTCCGAGAGGTCGCAGGTCTCGAAGTCTCGGTTGGCGAAAGCTTGGGTGTAGTTAGCCCTACCATCAGCTTTTTTCGGCATCATTGAGGAGTGGGGTAATCTCGCGAAGGATTTAGAGAGAAGGGCGAGTGGTATTGCCAGAGTAAAAGAGAAGAGAGAGATGAAAGCATAATAATGACGGTGGTTGGACTAACTGTTTATATAAAAAGGGGAAAATGATTGAAATCATTTGCGTGTGGGGTGCGGATAGCTGCCGTGACCTCCTAGAGCCTCGTGGTCTGAAGCACCCATCGGAACCCAGCCACTTACAGAAGGCGAAAGCGGTATACGAGACCTTTCTTGCAAATGCAAATCAAATAGCACAATAAGAGAGAGAGCACTCACAAGGCAGCATTCAGAAAAATAGCGAAAAGCGAGATTTATACATATAGACACACAATCAAGCAATAGTTCATGAGACGTAAAGGGTTTTTCCTTGGTCCGATATGAAAAAGAAAAAGGAAATAAAAAAGAAGAAATAGCGGGGGTATAGGAGAATGCAAAGAGCAAGAGCTGGTAGGCTTAGTACTTGAAAGTATCTAGTTGCGGCCTAAATCACCTAGAGGGGGGGGGGGGGGGGGGGGTGAATAGGTGGATTCCATGCCTTCATGCGGAATTAAAAATTTAACACAGAAAAGCAAACAAACAACCACAGCACAGACACAAGGATTTTATAGAGGTTCCCCAATGTGGGTAGTCCTCTTTCCCGCCTCGCCTATCTAGCACTTCGAGGCTAGACTCGGCTACTTCACCAATCTCAGATTATAACTAATCTTACACCTCGGAGTCAAAACTCATACAACTCGGAGTATACCACTCCTACAACTCGGAGTATAACAACTCCTACAACTCGGAGTATAACAACTCCTAAAAATAATCTCGGAGTGAAAACTCCTACAAATAATCTCGGAGCGAAAACTCCTACAAAAGAAAAGATAAGGAAACACAATACTTCTTCTTAACCTCTAAAGAGATTAACTTCAGATCTTGAACACTGAGTCTTCTTCTCAACCTTGAAGGAAAGTTTGGCACTTGAAAGATGGGGAAGAGAGAAGACTTGGCTAACCAGATCTGAATAGGCCCTTTGACTTGAAATAATCTTCAAAAATTGAGAGCAGCAATAAGATCAAAGGCCTTATTCTGAGAAATCTCTAACAACAATAGAGAAGGGATCTTGAGCAGTGAATGTTAGGTCTCAGAATTCTTGTTCAGCAAAAGAGAAGGGAGATCGACTTTTTGTCTTTTCTGAACTGTCGGCTGATGAGAGATTTTTGGATCAATTTTTTAAGAATGCTTCTCTTGCCCTAAAATAAGGATTTATTTATAGGGAGGACTTCAACGGCTCTTGCGACAAAGAAGGGAGAGGCGACACGTGTACTGTTCATGGTGGCTAACCCTAATTTTCGAAAACGAAACAAAGATTTGAAATCCGTCTGTCCGTCATTCGTCGAGACTTCAGGTGAACATCCGACGAATTGACTTGGCCACAGGGAAAGACTGAGCAACCCGTGAAAAACACTGTCTGTCACCATTCGTCGGGATTCGTCGGAAGTACACGAGAACATCCGACGAATTGACTTAGCTGCAGAATTTTCTTCACAACCCAGCCAAAATGACCTCTGTCAGCATTCGTCGGGATTCGTCGGAATGACCCGAGTCATCTCGACGAATGGACTTGGCTTCAGAAATTTCTTCACAACTCAGCCAAAATGACCTCTGTCAGCATTCGTCGGGATTCGTCGGAATGACCCGAGTCATCTCGACGAATTGACTCAGCATAAATTTTTCTTTTCTTCTGAAAACCTGCTCCACTCCTCAACCTTGAAAGCCTTCAGTTATGAGCATATGAAGTGCACCCCAAAAGAGAGATTACACATGGACCAACACTTTATTCTATACAATGAGGGATTACATTGTCTAGAACTGTGTTTGGTGATCCATTGCAACCTGACTTTGGTGAGCACTTAGCATTAAGGCCTGTCATAACACATCTAAACAAAAGTCATCAAATACAAATACAATTCATTTTAGTTTACTAGGGGACATCTTCAAATCAAGGTGATTGTGGACACAATACCCAACAATATCCCCCTATTTGAAGATGTCATAACCCTAGGCACTAACTTGAATTGCACAGAAGGAATACTAAAAGAATGCAAAACCCAGGCAGTAATATATAAGGAAAAACAGAATAGGATTAAATGTTTTAGCTTAACACAAAGGAAAAGTGTATATATATATAAGCAAAGAAAACATCATGATTCCAGATAAGCACAGCTTATTCATGACCTTTGCCTTTCATCTTTGCAAACATTTTGTCCACTGCCTCAGATTTCTTCTTCAGTTCTGAATCCATTCTCTCAAAAAATGCCTTTGGCTTAGGCCAGTATTTGTCAGGAGCAGACTCTTTAGATCCACCATTCTTGAAGTGAATTCTTCTTTCATTTGTCCTCTTCTCAAACTTGCTCCATTCTTCTGAACTATAATGGTCACTGACTTTTTCATTCTGATTGCTGACTTTATCAAAAGCAGAGAGAACAATACTTTTGGAGATGGGGCTCCAACTTTCTTGGAAGTTTCTAGGAGGAGGCTTATCATAAAATTCTCTGATCTTCTTAAGTGGATTAGACCTCTTAGCAGATGGCTTATCAGCAAAAAGCTTCCTTTTTAAGGACTTCTCAGAGGGATCAGCAAAATGTGAGCTGTCAGGATCTTGAGTAGGGAAAGGATCATCCCAAAATTCTTGATAAGTTGAAGCAGGGATGACTTCATCAGCAGAAACAGGATCCTCAATAGGATTTGGAGAGAAACTAGGAGCCCTGGGTCCTGGAGCACTAGATGAGGGAAGATCTGATCCTTTATCCACAATAGTAAACCCAAGCATTCCAGCCACTTGCTTGAACAGCCAGCTTTGGGCTTCATAAGTATACCAGTTCACATCCTTAACATTTTGTAAGATGTTTTCCTTGAGATCTTGCATTTGAATAGCTACACTTTCATTCAACTCATCCATTTTGCTTGCACTTTCTTCTAACTTGGATACCACACTCTCCTCCCCCTTTATGACATCTTCATGCAGGAGGGTATACAATCTCTTCAGCTGATTTTCAACTTGATCATCCAAGTAAGTGACTCCTTGATCATGAGCAGAGCTAAGAGTGGAGAAAGCAGTAGTCAACTGTAGTACATCTTCACTAACCTGATGCAGATTATTGAGAGCATGCCCAACAGCTTTATTTGTATGATCCAAAGCTTTCCCTGCAGATAGCATCCAGGCTTTTTGATCAGTCTTGAATCTTCCCATGTCATGCTTGATCTCAGCCATTTCCTGCTTTAGAGAACTATCAACAGAGTCAATCTTCTTATAGACTTGCTTGATAGAGTGATCAAAGTGATCAGTCTGACCCTTTAGCAGCCCTACTATGGACTTCAGCAAAGAAGAGTGAGAGCTATCCCCAGTCTCAACCTCTTCAGGAGAAAAACTATCAGCTACAAAACTTGAGGACTGTGCTATATTGTCAAGCACAGTTGCTCTTGGAGAAGTGCTCTTAGCCACAAAAACTTCTGGAGGAAGCAAAAGCAGCACAGAAGGAAAGACCTCAGGAGGAACAGATTCAGCCATGAAGATATCTTCCTGGTCTTTCTCCCCCTCAGAAAGAGACATCTCCTTAGCCAACCTCAGCATGGCACCAAGGCTGCCCTGCTCCCCAGATTCAGATTGCTCATGAGGAGAGTCTGGCAAGATTTCATGATCTTCAGAATGAGAATCAACCATGGCAGGTGATCTCCTTAAACCTTCCAGCTGAGGAGCTTCAACAAAATCAGCAACATCCTCTGGGCCCTCCATGACAAGATCAGCAGCAGGGGAAACAGAATCAACAGGATCAAGAGGTGCTTGATCAACATCACTGGGAGGAACATCTTCTGCAGCACCACTTCCTACACCAATGTCTTTTGGGGTTGGAAACTCCCCCTCAACATGTGCGTATCTGCCCTGAGCAGGAGCTGGACTAAGTCCACTCCCCCTGGAGGATTGCCCTGCTTCAGGAGACCTATGCTCATCAGGCAGAAGGGCCTCATCATCACTTACAGCAGCCCTAACTCCAGCATTCACCAAGCCCTTGGGAATTACCCTTTCCCATTTTGAGAAAATGGTTGAGTTGATCTTCTTTGTGTGGTGGATGGGGAGACCTCTTCCAAGATTAAAAAAATCTGGATTGCTACTGTGGAGAAGCAGACTGAGAATTCTTCCAAAATTTGGAGCAAGAAAACTTTCTTTAATCTTCTCAAAGATTACTTCACCAAAATTGAAATTTTTTCGACAAATTATAGCGGTGTGAATTTTGAAAGCTTCTTCAGAGAGGTAGTCATGAGAGCCTACCTTGCATAATAATACTTTTCCTATAATATCACACAGAAGCTTACCTCCATCATTCATGAACTTTCTTCTGATTTTGGAGCTTTGATCAAGAATGCCACAGAATCTTCTGGCTCTGAAAATATCTTCAACCGACAACTCTTCTGATTCAACTTCAGGCATCCTCAACGATCGGTTGATACCACTAGCCTTCAAAATGATTTTGCAAGACCGAATAGAGCTTTTGATCTTCTTACCTTGGCCTGAGATTTTGGCATTGCGATAGAACTCCAGAATGTCCTGTTCTAGGATTTTTGCCGGCTCTTCTAGGATATAACTGAGCCCGGCGACATCGAGCATCAAAATCACGTTTCGAAATTCATCAGAAGCTGAGCGGAATGCGCCTCTCACCAACTCTCCCCCTGAATGCAAACCACCTGAATCTTTGGGCGCCATTGATGTCGTCGACGCCGAGGAAGAGAAACAGAGGAATAGCGAAAGGAGGAGACGAACGGTCGGGTAGGGTTTTACGGATGTTCTCGTGAAATCGTGATGTTTTCTTTGATTTATATATATATATATAAATTTAAGTAGGGTGCGTACCTAAAGGACGATAAAATCATTTTTAATAGGTAGATGATTCCACGGGAGATGAATAGAGAGGAGTAAAATTTGTCCCGTGAACATCCATGAAACTTCATGAAATTTTCTGAGTTAACAAGTGAAATCTCGTGCAATTTCGTGAAATCTCAACAGTCTCAACTTCAAGAGTCCTTGTTAAGCATTCCAAGTTCCATTTTGAAGAAATTGAATTTGGTTTCGTCCAGAGGCTTCGTAAAAATATCTGCAATTTGTTTGTCAGTATTAACATATAACAAATTTATGTCCTTACTCTCAACATGTTCCCGGATGAAGTGGTAACGAAGCTTAATATGCTTTGTTCTACTGTGAGAGACGGGATTATTTGCTATGGCAATAGCACTTGAGGAGACACAGAACATGGGGATTTCAGAGAGCTTTAAATTAGTCCTCAAGCTGATTCTTTATCCACAAAAGTTGTGCACAGCAACTTCCGGCAGAGATATACTCTGATTCAGCAGTCGATATAGCAACGCAATTTTGCTTCTTGCTACTTCAGGAAACGAGCCTTTTTCCTAAGAACTGGCAAGTTCCCGAAGTGCTCTTCCTATCATCTTTGCTACCTGCAAAATCAGCGTCTGAAAAACCAATTAGTTCAAAATCATTGCTTCTTGGGTACCATAAGCCGAGATTTGGTGTAGCCTTAAGGTATCTCAAAATCCTCTTTGCAGCGGCATAATGAGATTCCTTACAGTTCACCTGATACCTGGCACAAACACATGTTGAGAACATTATATCAGGCCTAGTAGCAGTGAGATAGAGCAAGGACCCAATTATGCTTCTGTACTTGGTTTCATCAAAGGGTTTCCCCTTTTCATCCTTGTCCAGGGACATACTTGAGCCCATTGGAGTCCTCATTGAGGTTGCACTCTCCATTCCAAATTTCTTAAGAAGCTCTTTGGTGAACTTCGTCTGAGAGATGAAGATTCCATCTTCAGATTGGTGCACCTGGAGTCCTAAGAAATATTTCAGCTCTCCCATACTGCTCATTTCAAACTTACCTTGCATCAAGTTAGAGAACTTTTTACAAAGTTTGTCATCAGTAGAGCCAAAAATAATATCATCGACATAGATTTGCATAAGCAAAATCTCGCCTTTAACTTCCCTAAGAAACAATGTCTTGTCTATTGTTCCTCTTGTAAATTTGTTCTCAAGAAGAAATTTAGACAATGTCTCATACCAGGCTCGGGGTGCCTGTTTGAGACCATACAAGGCTTTATGTAAATAAAATACATGATCAGGCAAGTTAGGATCTACAAAACCTGGAGGCTGAGCTACAAAAACTTCCTCTTTAAGGTCTCCATTCAGAAAGGCGGACTTTACATCCATCTGGAAAACCTTAAAGCCCTTATATGCAGCATAAGCCAGAAATAATCGGATGGCTTCAAGTCTTGCTACTGGTGCGAAGGTCTGATCAAAGTCAATCCCTTCTTCTTGCCTGTATCCTTGAGCAACCAGTCTTGCTTTGTTCTTGGTGATGATGCCCTTTTCATCAAGCTTGTTCCGGTAAATCCATTTGGTTCCAATCACATTCTGTCCTTTGGGTCTAGGTACCAACTTCCAAACTTTACATCTCTTGAATTGATTGAGCTCCTCTTGCATAGCAAGGATCCAAGAGGGATCGGTGTTTGCTTCTTCAAACTTCTTCGGCTCAATCTGTGAAAGAAAACTTAAATGTAAAACTTCGTTAGTTGTACCTCTTCTAGTTAGAACTCTGCTTGAAGGATCTCCGATGATTTGATCAGCTGGATTATCTCTCAAATGTCTGATCATTCCAACATTTAGATGACCATGAGGTTCCTGCACTTTAGGTACATCTTCATCTTCCTGAGGGTCATCATCCTCACACGTAGAAGGAGCATTTACTTCAATAGATTTTGGAACGTCTTCCTTTACAACTTCTTCTAAGTGTAGTTCTTTGAACCTTGCATCTGCATCTTCAACAAAGACACTAGAAGAGCTGCTTTGAAGCATACTCGTCTCATCAAATATAACATTATAAGTTTCTTCCACAACCAGGGTTTTCTTGTTGAAAATCCTATATGCCTTACTATGTCTACTATAACCTACAAAAATACCTTCAAAACATTTTTCACTAAACTTAGTTTTATAATACTTTCCATTGTTAAGCACGAAGCATTTACTGCCAAAGATTCTAAAATAAGACAGAGTTGGTTTCTTGCATTTCAGAAGTTCATAGGGAGTCTTATGATGATTTTTGTTGATTAGTGCTCTGTTTTGCACGTGGCAAGCAGTGTTGATACCTTCAGCCCAGAAGTACTCCGGTAGTGAAGAATCACTCAACATTGTCCTGCAAGCCTCTATGAGTGTTCTATTCTTTCTCTCGGCAACACCATTTTGTTGTGGAGTACGGGGAGAGGAAAACTCATGAATGATACCCTGACTTTCACAAAATTCAGTCAAGGCCCCAGACTTGCATTCTGTACCATGGTAACTTCTAATTTTGACCACAGAACATTCTAATTCATTCTGAATTTGCCTAACGAATGAGGTGAAAGAATCATAGGTGTCTGACTTGTGTTTCAGAAAGAATACCCAAGCAAAACGTGAGTAATCATCGACAATGACCAACGTATAAGACTTACCCCCTAAACTCCGAATTGGCATGGGACCAAATAAGTCCATATGAAGTAGATATAAACATCTGGTAGACTCTTTGCCAATAATGCTCTTAAAGCTAGCCCTCGTCTGCTTGCCCATTTGGCATGCGTGACAAGGTCTCTCTTTAATGCACTTAACATCAGGAGCATCACGAACTAAGTTGTGGGAAAATAACATATTTATGGTTTTGAAATTAATATGTGCTAGTCTCTTGTGCCATTGGTCACAGAGAGATGCACTATCTTTTGCCAAGAAGCACACTGGTGTAGAAGTATCTAAACATAGAAAATTTAAACAAAAAATATTTCTACTCCGAGTGCCTGTTAAAATAGTTTCTGACGTATCAGACGACTTTATCAAGCACTTATCCTTGTAGAATTCTACCATATAGCCTTTGTCACAAAGTTGACTTATGCTAATGAGATTATGTTGTAATCCTTTAACATAAGCCATGTCTGTGAAAGAGACTATACCATTTGTGATCATACCGTAGCCTTTTGTGATTCCCCGATCAGATCCGCCAAAAATAACTTTTGGACCATCTTTCACCGGGGTATACTCTTGTAGGAGGCTTCTTGTTCCGGTCATGTGCCGTGAACATCCACTGTCCAAGTACCATATTGGATTTGAATTGGCCTTTGGACATACCTGCAATCAATAATCAATTGCCCTTAGGAACCAAAACCGATTTGGGTCCTTGGCTTCTTGTTAGATGACCACGACTTGGAATGTTAACATTGCGAGGGGTCATTCTTGCATTGTTAATCCGTGGAGTCGTGACATTTCTCGGATTAAACCAACAATCTATGGCAAAGTGACCAACCTTGCCACAACACCAACAATCGAACCGATTGTACCTTTTCTTTGTCTCCTGTTTCACTTTTTGAACGTGAGGTGCAACAGGAGTGACTTTCTTAGTGGAAGTCTTCTTAGAAGTGGGGGCCTCAAGGTGACAGCACACACATGGCTCCAACTTCTTCTCAACAGATTTGGATGCAATCGTTTTAATTTTTGGTGCTTTCTTGTGAGCTGATCCGTGAACAAATGGACCATGATCTTTGAGGATTATTTCTTCATGAGGAGCTTTGAATGGAGAGTTGTCAAAGTTTCGGGGAAAGCTCCATCCTTGATATCTATTACTAGGTTCAACATGTGTTGGCCTAGCAAAGTGACCGTAGGATGAATCAAAGTCAAACGGGTTTGATGGAAAAATGACCTTCCTGAATGAAGGTTGACTTTGATTAGCAGTTCCCTTGCCTTTCACAGCTCTCTTCTCAGCAGCCTTACTACTTTCAGCCTTATGACCAATTCCACTACCCTTCGCAGGAGCAGAGAACCTATCAATGAATGGAAGAATAGTCTTAGGTTTCGAGAAGCTTTCTACGAGCTTCCTTTCTGCCTTCAACTTATCTTCTAGTTCATTTATAGTTTTCTCCTTTAAATTCAACAACTCAGTGGAGCTTTTCAGTTCGTCTTTCAAGAGTTGGATTTCATCTTTGAGAGGAGTTAATTGTTCAACTTCCTCCCTCAAAGCTAATTCCACTGTCTTGAGAGATTCAATTTCTTTTGACTTGGATTTGACGACCTTGCGGCACTTGTCAAATCCTTTCACAAGGGCTTCATACTGAGTTATTAACTTAGAGTCCTCCTCTGAGGAGTAGCCTTCATCTGCTACGGATGCAGTCTCATCTTCAGAAGCAGACAGAGGAGTATGAGAGTTTACCTTCCCCATAAAAGAGGAGTCGCCTATTTCTTCGTCTAGATGTGCCATTAGCCCAAAGTAGGCTTCTTCATCTGAACTTGACGCATCAGAGTCACTGTCGCTCAGAGTCTTTGCCTTTTTGGCGAGGAGGCTCTTTTCTTTCTTCTTTCCTTTAAAGGATCTCTTTTCTTCCTTCTTTGATCCTTCTTTCTTTTTGTATGGACACTCGGCTATTACGTGTCCTGGCTTATTGCAGCAATAACAAATAATGTCAGTAGAATCAAATTTGTTCGGTTTAGATTTATACCTGTCATTATAGTAGTCCTTCTTGTGATGATCACCATCACGTCTTGATCTTCTGTGATCAAATGCAGTGGATTGCCCTTTCTTCTGATTTCTTTTATTTAGAAGTCTTTTGAATTGTTTGGAGAGAAGAGAAAATTCTCCATCAGACATCTCTGAACCTGAGGGGCTGGCATCAGACTCATCCTCATCAGAAGATGGTCTCCTGACAGGTGGGAGAGCCTTTCTCTTTCTTGAGCTTTCAGCTTTTAGGGCAGAGGACTTCTCCCTTCCAGAGGCTCTGACCCCCTCTTCTTCAGCTTTGCGGGAATTTAGCTTCAACTCATGTGACAGGAGCTTACCAAACAACATTTGTGGCTCCGTGGTTCCGAGCTTTCCGAATTCTCTGATGGCTATGACCTTGGTGTCCCATTCTTTCGTCAGGGATCTCAGAAATTTGTCATTTAGTTCGCCAGTTGTGAATTCTCTATCATAGTTCCTAAGACCATTTACGATCTTGAAGAACTTCTCATAGGTGTCAGAAATGGAGTCTCTTGGATCTTGCTTGAATGCTTCGTATTCTTGGTTCAGCAACGATCTTCGGTCATCCCTCACTTCTTCGGTCCCTTCCATCAGAACGACTAGTGAATCCCACATTTCTTTAGCAGATTTGCAGTGAAGTAGATTTTGCAGCATTGAATCATCAACTGCACCTGCAATGATATTCTTAGCTTTCTTGTCTAGGGCCACTAGAGCGATCTCATCTTTGTTCAGTTCCAACATCTTCTTAGGGATCATGATGGTGGAGTTTATTGAAGATGGTTTCATCGGAATGTGGGGACCTTCTTCCACAATCTAAAATATTCTTGGGTCGGCAGCTTCCATGTAGAATCTTACTCTTTCCTTCCACATAGGAAAGTTCTCTTTGGTGCAGACTGGCAATTTGACGGAATCCTTGGCCTTATCCATTCCAGACATATTTGCTTTAGCAACTAGATGAGGAGTCTTGTTCAAGGTGTTAGCCTTATAGCGAACAACCTACCTCTGATACCAATTGAAAGTATCTAGTTGCGGCCTAAATCACCTAGAGGGGGGTGAATAGGTGGATTCTATGCCTTAATGCGGAATTAAAAATTTAACACAGAAAAGAAAACAAACAACCACAGCACAGACACAAGGATTTTATAGAGGTTCCCCGATGTGGGTAGTCCTCTTTCCCGCCTCGCCTATCTAGCACTTCGAGGCTAGACTCGGCTACTTCACCAATCTCAGATTATAACTAATCTTACACCTCGGAGTCAAAACTCCTACAACTCGGAGTATACCACTCCTACAACTCGGAGTATAACAACTCCTACAACTCGGAGTATAACAACTCCTACAAATAATCTCGGAGTGAAAACTCCTACAAATAATCTCGGAGTGAAAACTCCTACAAAAGAAAAGATAAGGAAACACAATACTTCTTCTTAACCTCTAAAGAGATTAACTTCAGATCTTGAACACTGAGTCTTCTTCTCAACCTTGAAGGAAAGCTTGGCACTTGAAAGATGGGGAAGAGAGAAGACTTGGCTAACCAGATCTGAATAAGCCCTTTGACTTACTTGAAATAATCTTCAAAAATTGAGAGCAGCAATAAGATCAAAGGCCTTCTTCTGAGAAATCTCTAACAACAATAGAGAAGGGATCTTGAGCAGTGAATGTTAGGTCTTAGAATTCTTGTTCAGCAAAAGAGAAGGGAGATCGACTTTTTGTCTTTTCTGAACTGTCGGCTGATGAGAGATTTTTGGATCAATTTTTTAAGAATGCTTCTCTTGCCCTAAAATAAGGATTTATTTATAGGGAGGACTTCAACGGCTCTTGCGACAAAGAAGGGAGAGGCGACACGTGTACTGTTCATGGTGGCTAACCCTAATTTTCGAAAACGAAACAAAGATTTGAAATCCGTCTGTCCGTCATTCGTCGAGACTTCAGGTGAACATCCGACGAATTGACTTGGGCACAGGGAAAGACTGAGCAACCCGTGAAAAACACTGTCTGTCACCATTCGTCGGGATTCGTCGGAAGTACACGAGAACATCCGACGAATTGACTTAGCTGCAGAATTTTCTTCACAACCCAGCCAAAATGACCTCTGTCAGCATTCGTCGGAATTCGTCGGAATGACCCGAGTCATCTCGACGAATGGACTTGGCTTCAGAAATTTCTTCACAACTCAGCCAAAATGACCTCTGTCAGCATTCGTCGGTATTCGTCGGAATGACCCGAGTCATCTCGACGAATTGACTCAGCATAAATTTTTCTTTTCTTCTGAAAACCTGCTCCACTCCTCAACCTTGAAAGCCTTCAGTTATGAGCATATGAAGTGCACCCCAAAAGAGAGATTACACATGGACCAACACTTTGTTCTATACAATGAGGGATTACATTGTCTAGAACTGTGTTTGGTGATCCATTGCAACCTGACTTTGGTGAGCACTTAGCATTAAGGCCTGTCATAACACATCTAAACAAAAGTCATCAAATACAAATACAATTCATTTTAGTTTACTAGGGGACATCTTCAAATCAAGGTGATTGTGGACACAATACCCAACAATCTCCCCCTATTTGAAGATGTCATAACCCTAGGCACTAACTTGAATTGCACAGAAGGAATACTAAAAGAATGCAAAACCCAGGCAGTAATATATAAGGAAAAACAGAATAGGATTAAATGTTTTAGCTTAACACAAAGGAAAAGTGTATATATATATATAAGCAAAGAAAACATCATGATTCCAGATAAGCACAACTTATTCATGACCTTTGCCTTTCATCTTTGCAAACATTTTGTCCACTGCCTCAGATTTCTTCTTCAGTTCTGAATCCATTCTCTCAAAAAATGCCTTTGGCTTAGGCCAGTATTTGTCAGGAGCAGACTCTTTAGATCCACCATTCTTGAAGTGAATTCTTCTTTCATTTGTCCTCTTCTCAAACTTGCTCCATTCTTCTGAACAATAATGGTCACTGACTTTTTCATTCTGATTGCTGACTTTATCAAAAGCAGAGAGAACAATACTTTTGGAGATGGGGCTCCAACTTTCTTGGAAGTTTCTAGGAGGAGGCTTATCATAAAATTCTCTGATCTTCTTAAGTGGATTAGACCTCTTAGCAGATGGCTTATCAGCAAAAAGCTTCCTTTTTAAGGACTTCTCAGAGGGATCAACAAAATGTGAGCTGTCAGGATCTTGAGCAGGGAAAGGATCATCCCAAAATTCTTGATAAGTTGAAGCAGGGATGACTTCATCAGCAGAAACAGGATCCTCAACAGGATTTGGAGAGAAACTAGGAGCCCTGTGTCCTGGAGCACTAGATGAGGGAAGATCTGATCCTTTATCCACAACAGTAAACCCAAGCATTCCAGCCACTTGCTTGAACAGCCAGCTTTGGGCTTCATAAGTATACCAGTTCACATCCTTAACATTTTGTAAGATGTTTTCCTTGAGATCTTGCATTTGAATAGCTACACTTTCATTCAACTCATCCATTTTGCTTGCACTTTCTTCTAACTTGGATACCACACTCTCCTCCCCCTTTATGACATCTTCATGCAGGAGGGTATACAATCTCTTCAGCTGATTTTCAACTTGATCATCCAAGTAAGTGACTCCTTGATCATGAGCAGAGCTAAGACTGGAGAAAGCAGTAGTCAACTGCAGTACATCTTCACTAACCTGATGCAGATTCTTGAGAGCATGCCCAACAGCTTTATTTGTATGATCCAAAGCTTTCCCTGCAGATAGCATCCAGGCTTCTTGATCAGTCTTGAATCTTCCCATGTCATGCTTGATCTCAGCCATTTCCTGCTTTAGAGAACTATCAACAGAGTCAATCTTCTTATAGACTTGCTTGATAGAGTGATCAAAGTGATCAGTCTGACCCTTTAGCAGCCCTGCTATGGACTTCAGCAAAGAAGAGTGAGAGCTATCCCCAGTCTCAACCTCTTCAGGAGAAAAACTATCAGCTACAAAACTTGAGGACTGTGCTATGTTGTCAAGCACAATTGCTCTTGGAGAAGTGCTCTTAGCCACAAAAACTTCTGGAGGAGGCAAAAGCAACACAGAAGGAAAGACCTCAGGAGGAACAGATTCAGCCATGAAGATATCTTCCTGGTCTTTCTCCCCCTCAGAAAGAGACATCTCCTTAGCCAACCTCAGCATGGCACCAAGGCTGCCCTGCTCCCCAGATTCAAATTGCTCATGAGGAGAGTGTGGCAAGATTTCATGATCTTCAGAATGAGAATCAACCATGGCAGGTGATCTCCTTGAACCTTCCAGCTGAGGAGCTTCAACAAAATCAGCAACATCCTCTGGGCCCTCCATGACAAGATCAGCAGCAGGGGCAACAGAATCAACAGGATCAAGAGGTGCTTGATCAGCATCACTGGGAGGAACATCTTCTGCAGCACCACTTCCTACACCAATGTCTCTTGGGGTTGGAAACTCCCCCTCAACATGTGCGTCTCTGCCCTGAGCAGGAGCTGGACTAAGTCCACTCCCCCTGGAGGATTGCCCTGCTTCAGGAGACCTATGCTCATCAGGCAGAAGGGCCTCATCATCACTTACAGCAGCCCTAACTCCAGCATTCACCAAGCCCTTGGGAATTACCCTTTCCCATTTTGAGAAAATGGTTGAGTTGATCTTCTTTGTGTGGTGGATGGGGAGACCTCTTCCAAGATTAAAAAAATCTGGATTGCTACTGTGGAGAAGCAGACTGAGAATTCTTCCAAAATTTGGAGCAAGAAAAATTTCTTTAATCTTCTCAAAGATTACTTCACCAAAATTGAAATTTTTTCGACAAATTATAGCGGTGTGAATTTTGAAAGCTTCTTCAGAGAGGTAGTCATGAGAGCCTACCTTGCATAATAATACTTTTCCTATAATATCACACAGAAGCTTACCTCCATCATTCATGAACTTTCTTCTGATTTTGGAGCTTTGATCAAGAATGCCACAGAATCTTTTGGCTCTGAAAATATCTTCAACCGACAACTCTTCTGATTCAACTTCAGGCATCCTCAACGATCGGTTGATACCACTAGCCTACAAAATGATTTTGCAAGACCGAATAGAGCTTTTGATCTTCTTACCTTGGCCTGAGATTTTGGCATTGCGATAGAACTCCAGAATGTCCTGTTCTAGGATTTTTGCCGGCTCTTCTAGGATATAACTGAGCCCGGCGACATCGAGCATCAAAATCACGTTTCGAAATTCATCAGAAGCTGAGCGGAAGGCGCCTCTCACAAACTCTCCCCCTGAATGCAAACCACATGAAGCTTTGGGCGCCATTGATGTCGTCGATGCCGAGGAAGAGAAACAGAGGAATAGCGAAAGGAGGAGACGAACGGTCGGGTAGGGTTTCACTGATGTTCTCGTGAAATCGTGATGTTTTCTTTGATTTATATATATATATATATAAATTTAAGTAGGGTGCGTACCTGAAGGACGATAAAATCATTTTTAATAGGTAGATGATTCCACGGGAGATGAATAGAGAGGAGTAAATTTTGTCCCGTGAACATCCGTGAAACTTCATGAAATTTTCTGAGTTAACAAGTGAAATCTCGTGCAATTTCGTGAAATCTCAACAGTCTCAACTTCAAGAGTCCTTGTTAAGCATTCCAAGTTCCATTTTGAAGAAATTGAATTTGGTTTCGTCCAGAGGCTTCGTAAAAATATCTGCAATTTGTTTGTCAGTATTAACATATAACAAATTTATGTCCTTACTCTCAACATGTTCCCGGATGAAGTGGTAGCGAAGCTCAATATGCTTCGTTCTACTGTGAGAGACGGGATTATTTGCTATGGCAATAGCACTTGAGGAGTCACAGAACATGGGGATTTCAGAGAGCTTTAAATTAGTCCTCAAGCTGATTCTTTATCCACAAAAGTTGTGCACA
This sequence comes from Dactylorhiza incarnata, assembly GCA_033032865.1. Lineage (NCBI taxonomy): Eukaryota > Viridiplantae > Streptophyta > Magnoliopsida > Asparagales > Orchidaceae > Dactylorhiza > Dactylorhiza incarnata. The sequence continues at coordinate 6,104,121 of JAWHQI010000009.1, read as the reverse complement.
GCAACTTCCGGCAGAGATATACTCTGATTCAGCAGTCGATATAACAACGCAATTTTGCTTCTTGCTACTCCAGGAAACGAGCCTTTTTCCTAAGAACTGGCAAGTTCCCGAAGTGCTCTTCCTATCATCTTTGCTACCTGCAAAATCAGCGTCTGAAAAACCAATTAGTTCAAAATCATTGCTTCTTGGGTACCATAAGCCGAGATTTGGTGTAGCCTTAAGGTATCTCAAAATCCTCTTTGCAGCGGCATAATGAGATTCCTTACAGTTCACCTGATACCTGGCACAAACACATGTTGAGAACATTATATCAGGCCTAGTAGCAGTGAGATAGAGCAAGGACCCAATTATGCTTCTGTACTTGGTTTCATCAAAGGGTTTCCCCTTTTCATCCTTTTTCAGGGACATACTTGAGCCCATTGGAGTCCTCATTGAGGTTGCACTCTCCATTCCAAATTTCTTAAGAAGCTCTTTGGTGAACTTCGTCTGAGAGATGAAGATTCCATCTTCAGATTGGTGCACCTGGAGTCCTAAGAAATATTTCAGCTCTCCCATACTGCTCATTTCAAACTTACCTTGCATCAAGTTAGAGAACTTTTTACAAAGTTTGTCATCAGTAGAGCCAAAAATAATATCGTCGACATAGATTTGCACAAGCAAAATCTCGCCTTTAACTTCCCTAAGAAACAATGTCTTGTCTATTGTTCCTCTTGTAAATTTGTTCTCAAGAAGAAATTTAGACAATGTCTCATACCAGGCTCGGGGTGCCTGTTTGAGACCATACAAGGCTTTATGTAAATAAAATACATGATCAGGCAAGTTAGGATCTACAAAACCTGGAGGCTGAGCTACATAAACTTCCTCTTTAAGGTCTCCATTCAGAAAGGCGGACTTTACATCCATCTGGAAAACCTTAAAGCCCTTATGTGCAGCATAAGCCAGAAATAATCGGATGGCTTCAAGTCTTGCTACTGGTGCGAAGGTCTGATCAAAGTCAATCCCTTCTTCTTGCCTGTATCCTTGAGCAACCAGTCTTGCTTTGTTCTTGGTGATGATGCCCTTTTCATCAAGCTTGTTCCGGTAAATCCATTTGGTTCCAATCACATTCTGTCCTTTGGGTCTAGGTACCAACTTCCAAACTTTACATCTCTTGAATTGGTTGAGCTCCTCTTGCATAGCAAGGATCCAAGAGGGATCGGTGTTTGCTTCTTCAAACTTCTTCGGCTCAATCTGTGAAAGAAAACTTAAATGTAAAACTTCGTTAGTTGTACCTCTTCTAGTTAGAACTCTGCTTGAAGGATCTCTGATGATTTGATCAGCTGGATGATCTCTCAAATGTCTGATCATTCCAACATTTAGATGACCATGAGGTTCCTACACTTCAGGTACATCTTCATCTTCCTGAGGGTCATCATCCTCACACGTAGAAGGAGCATTTACTTCAATAGATTTTGGAACGTCTTCCTTTACAACTTCTTCTAAGTGTAGTTCTTTGAACCTTGCATCTGCATCTTCAACAAAGACACTAGAAGAGCTGCTTTGAAGTATACTCGTCTCATCAAATATAACATTATAAGTTTCTTCCACAACCAGGGTTTTCTTGTTGAAAATCCTATATGCCTTACTATGTCTACTATAACCTACAAAAATACCTTCAAAACATTTTTCACTAAACTTAGTTTTATAATACTTTCCATTGTTAAGCACGAAGCATTTACTGCCAAAGATTCTAAAATAAGACAGAGTTGGTTTCTTGCATTTCAGAAGTTCATAGGGAGTCTTATGATGATTTTTGTTGATTAGTGCTCTGTTTTGCACGTGGCAAGCAGTGTTGATACCTTCAGCCCAGAAGTACTCCGGTAGTGAAGAATCACTCAACATTGTCCTGCAAGCCTCTATGAGTGTTCTATTCTTTCTCTCGGCAACACCATTTTGCTGTGGAGTACGGGGAGAGGAAAACTCATGAATGATACCCTGACTTTCACAAAATTCAGTCAAGGCCCCAGACTTGAATTCTGTACCATGGTAACTTCTGATTTTGACCACAGAACATTCTAATTCATTCTGAATTTGCCTAACGAATGAGGTGAACGAATCATAGGTGTCTGACTTGTGTTTCAGAAAGAATACCCAAGCAAAACGTGAGTAATCATCGACAATGACCAACGTATAAGACTTACCCCCTAAACTCTGAATTGGCATGGGACCAAATAAGTCCATATGAAGTAGATATAAACATCTGGTAGACTCTTTGCCAATAATGCTCTTAAAGCTAGCCCTCGTCTGCTTGCCCATTTGGCATGCGTGACAAGGTCTCTCTTTAATGCACTTAACATCAGGAGCATCACGAACTAAGTTGTGGGAAAATAACATATTTATGGTTTTGAAATTAATATGTGCTAGTCTCTTGTGCCATTGGTCACAGAGAGATGCACTATCTTTTGCCAAGAAGCACACTGGTGTAGAAGTATCTAAACATAGAAAATTTAAACAAAAAATATTTCTACTCCGAGTTCCTGTTAAAATAGTTTCTGACGTATCAGACGACTTTATCAAGCACTTATCCTTGTAGAATTCTACCATATAGCCTTTGTCACAAAGTTGACTTATGCTAATGAGATTATGTTGTAATCCTTTAACATAAGCCATGTCTGTGAAAGAGACTATACCATTTGTGATCATACCGTAGCCTTTTGTGATTCCCCGATCAGATCCGCCAAAAATAACTTTTGGACCATCTTTCACCGGGGTATACTCTTGTAGGAGGCTTCTTGTTCCGGTCATGTGCCGTGAACATCCACTGTCCAAGTACCATATTGGATTTGAATTGGCCTTTGGACATACCTGCAATCAATAATCAATTGCCCTTAGGAACCCAAACCGATTTGGGTCCTTGGCTTCTTGTTAGATGACCACGACTTGGAATGTTAACATTGCGAGGGGTCATTCTTGCATTGTTAATCCGTGGAGTCGTGACATTTCTCGGATTAAACCAACAATCTATGGCAAAGTGACCAACCTTGCCACAACACCAACAATCGAACCGATTGTACCTTTTCTTTGTCTCCTGTTTCACTTTTTGAACGTGAGGTGCAACAGGAGTGACTTTCTTAGTGGAAGTCTTCTTAGAAGTGGGGGCCTCAAGGTGACAGCACACACATGGCTCCAACTTCTTCTCAACAGATTTGGATGCAATCGTTTTAATTTTTGGTGCTTTCTTGTGAGCTGATCCGTGAACAAATGGACCATGATCTTTGAGGATTATTTCTTCATGAGGAGCTTTGAATGGAGAGTTGTCAAAGTTTCGGGGAAAGCTCCATCCTTGATATCTATTACTAGGTTCAACATGTGTTGGCCTAGCAAAGTGACCGTAGGATGAATCAAAGTCAAACGGGTTTGATGGAAAAATGACCTTCCTGAATGAAGGTTGACTTTGATTAGCAGTTCCCTTGCCTTTCACGGCTCTCTTCTCAGCAGCCTTACTACTTTCAGCCTTATGACCAATTCCACTACCCTTCGCAGGAGCAGAGAACCTATCAATGAATGGAAGAATAGTCTTAGGTTTCGAGAAGCTTTCTACGAGCTTCCTTTCTGCCTTCAACTTATCTTCTAGTTCATTTATAGTTTTCTCCTTTAAATTCAACAACTCAGTGGAGCTTTTCAGTTCGTCTTTCAAGAGTTGGATTTCATCTTTGAGAGGAGTTAATTGTTCAACTTCCTCCCTCAAAGCTAATTCCACTGTCTTGAGAGATTCAATTTCTTTTGACTTGGATTTGACGACCTTGCGGCACTTGTCAAATCCTTTCACAAGGGCTTCATACTGAGTTATTAACTTAGAGTCCTCCTCTGAGGAGTAGCCTTCATCTGCTACGGATGCAGTCTCATCTTCAGAAGCAGACAGAGGAGTATGAGAGTTTACCTTCCCCTTATAAGAGGAGTCGCCTATTTCTTCGTCTAGATGTGCCATTAGCCCAAAGTAGGCTTCTTCATCTGAGCTTGACGCATCAGAGTCACTGTCGCTCAGAGTCTTTGCCTTTTTGGCGAGGAGGCTCTTTTCTTTCTTCTTTCCTTTAAAGGATCTCTTTTCTTCCTTCTTTGATCCTTCTTTCTTTTTGTATGGACACTCGGCTATTACGTGTCCTGGCTTATTGCAGCAATAACAAATAATGTCAGTAGAATCAAATTTATTCGGTTTAGATTTATACCTGTCATTATAGTAGTCCTTCTTGTGATGATCACCATCACGTCTTGATCTTCTGTGATCAAATGCAGTGGATTGCCCTTTCTTCTGATTTCTTTTATTTAGAAGTCTTTTGAATTTTTTGGAGAGAAGAGAAAATTCTCCATCAGACATCTCTGAACCTGAGGGGCTGGCATCAGACTCATCCTCATCAGAAGATGGTCTCCTGACAGGTGGGAGAGCCTTGCTCTTTCTTGAGCTTTCAGCTTTTAGGGCAGAGGACTTCTCCCTTCCAGAGGCTCTGACCCCCTCTTCTTTAGCTTTGCGGGAATTTAGCTTCAACTCATGTGACAGGAGCTTACCAAACAACATTTGTGGCTCCGTGGTTCCGAGCTTTCCGAATTCTCTGATGGCTATGACCTTGGTGTCCCATTCTTTCGTCAGGGATCTCAGAAATTTGTCATTTAGTTCGCCAGTTGTGAATTCTCTATCATAGTTCCTAAGACCATTTACGATCTTGAAGAACTTCTCGTAGGTGTCAGAAATGGAGTCTCTTGGATCTTGCTTGAATGCTTCGTATTCTTGGTTCAGCAACGATCTTCGGTCATCCCTCACTTCTTCGGTCCCTTCCATCAGAACGACTAGTGAATCCCACATTTCTTTAGCAGATTTGCAGTGAAGTAGATTTTGCAGCATTGAATCATCAACTGCACCTGCAATGATATTCTTAGCTTTCTTGTCTAGGGCCACTAGAGCGATCTCATCTTTGTTCAGTTCCAACATCTTCTTAGGGATCATGATGGTGGAGTTTATTGAAGATGGTTTCATCGGAATGTGGGGACCTTCTTCCACAATCTAAAATATTCTTGGGTCGGAAGCTTCCATGTAGAATCTTACTCTTTCCTTCCACATAGGAAAGTTCTCTTTGGTGCAGACTGGCAATTTGACGGAATCCTTGGCCTTATCCATTCCAGACATATTTGCTTTAGCAACTAGATGAGGAGTCTTGTTCAAGGTGTTAGCCTTATAGCGAACAACCTACCTCTGATACCAATTGAAAGTATCTAGTTGCGGCCTAAATCACCTAGAGGGGGGTGAATAGGTGGATTCTATGCCTTAATGCGGAATTAAAAATTTAACACAGAAAAGCAAACAAACAACCACAACACAGACACAAGGATTTTATAGAGGTTCCCCGATGTGGGTAGTCCTCTTTCCCGCCTCGCCTATCTAGCACTTCGAGGCTAGACTCGGCTACTTCACCAATCTCAGATTATAACTAATCTTACACCTCGGAGTCAAAACTCCTACAACTCGGAGTATACCACTCCTACAACTCGGAGTATAACAACTCCTACAACTCGGAGTATAACAACTCCTACAAATAATCTCGGAGTGAAAACTCCTACAAATAATCTCGGAGTGAAAACTCCTACAAAAGAAAAGATAAGGAAACACAATACTTCTTCTTAACCTCTAAAGAGATTAACTTCAGATCTTGAACACTGAGTCTTCTTCTCAACCTTGAAGGAAAGCTTGGCACTTGAAAGATGGGGAAGAGAGAAGACTTGGCTAACCAGATCTGAATAGGCCCTTTGACTTACTTGAAATAATCTTCAAAAATTGAGAGCAGCAATAAGATCAAAGGCCTTCTTCTGAGAAATCTCTAACAACAATAGAGAAGGGATCTTGAGCAGTGAATGTTAGGTCTCAGAATTCTTGTTCAGCAAAAGAGAAGGGAGATCGACTTTTTGTCTTTTCTGAACTGTCGGCTGATGAGAGATTTTTGGATCAATTTTTTAAGAATGCTTCTCTTGCCCTAAAATAAGGATTTATTTATAGGGAGGACTTCAACGGCTCTTGCGACAAAGAAGGGAGAGGCGACACGTGTACTGTTCATGGTGGCTAACCCTAATTTTCGAAAACGAAACAAAGATTTGAAATCCGTCTGTCCGTCATTCGTCAAGACTTCACGTGAACATCCGACGAATTGACTTGGTCACAGGGAAAGACTGAGCAACCCGTGAAAAACACTGTCTGTCACCATTCGTCGGGATTCGTCAGAAGTACACGAGAACATCCGACGAATTGACTTAGCTGCAGAATTTTCTTCACAACCTAGCCAAAATGACCTCTGTCAGCATTCATCGGGATTCGTCGGAATGACCCGAGTCATCTCGACGAATGGACTTGGCTTCAAAAATTTCTTCACAACTCAGCCAAAATGACCTCTGTCAGCATTCGTCGGGATTCGTCGGAATGACCCGAGTCATCTCGACGAATTGACTCAGCATAAATTTTTCTTTTCTTCTGAAAACCTACTCCACTCCTCAACCTTGAAAGCCTTCAGTTATGAGCATATGAAGTGCACCCCAAAAGAGAGATTACACATGGACCAACACTTTGTTCTATACAATGAGGGATTACATTGTCTAGAACTGTGTTTGGTGATCCATTGCAACCTGACTTTGGTGAGCACTTAGCATTAAGGCCTGTCATAACACATCTAAACAAAAGTCATCAAATACAAATACAATTCATTTTAGTTTACTAGGGGACATCTTCAAATCAAGGTGATTGTGGACACAATACCTGATGAGTCCCGATTATATACACATATATGAACTCATCTGGGCCGTTTATCTAGTCATTCCACTGCACTTTAGCCTTGTTTTAGCTTATATTTGTTATCACTTGCTATGTGCACTTCTAGGCCCATTTTGGTGTGTTTTCATGTTTATCTTCATTAGTAGTTTTCATGCACTGTTAGGTACCACTTTCAGTAGCTGGATTCGTGGTTGTACGCTAGAACAGGAGTCGTGCAGGTGCTTCCGGTGCAATTCTGCACAGGAAAACTGCGCACGATCACTGGTTCTATTGCGCACGACCACTGGTCGTGCGCCACTGATCGTGTGCACTTAACACTTTTTTCATGAGTTCTGTTTGGTGCAGTGCGCACGACCATCTACGATAGTGCGCACGACCATCGGTCGTGCGCCACTGTTCGTGCGCACTTATCATCAATTTCCTGAGTTCTGTTTCAACCAGTGCGCACGACCACCTACGATAGTGCGCACGACCACCGGTCGTGCGCCACTGGTCGTGCGAACATGTTATTTTATAATTTCTGTCTTTGCAGGCTCCGTCCAGGCAGAGCGCACGATCACAGGATTCTAGTGCGCACGACCACTGGTCGTGCGTCAATGACCGTGCGCACTGTTTATTCCAGCGCCTATAAAATGACCTGCTCGCGATTTTAGGTCAAGGATCCCGAATTTCAGCCGCCGTTTTCCGCCCGGTTCCGCCCAGATTCGTCCATCCACCGTCGCCCACCATATGGAGGTGCTCCGGGCTTGCTCTTCACGCCAATCTTGAGCCGGAGTTTCCTCTCGGCCTCCTCCTTCATCCAAGAGCTCCAAAGGAAGACCTAGCCGCCATTACCATCAAGCAAGAGGAAGTTTGCAACCTCTACCGGATCGTGACACGAAGAAGACGGATCCATTGGAGAGTCGTGACAGCTCTCTCTACCCCGGACGTAGTTGCGGACCGAGCTTGGACGCGGATTGACAACCCGGCGATTCCAACCGTGAATCTCCAACGAGCCTTCGGATTCGGTCGATTTCTTGCCTTGTTCTCTTCTTATTGATTGTTGTAATGGTTAGATCTTTTGTATTTTGATGAAGAACACTATAGACCTTGCTATTTAAAGTTATTTCATGTCTATGTGAAATACTCTTTTTGTTTATTTGTGTGCTTGAGGTGCGCCCCATTCCATCCTCCATCCCGCCGTCACGTCCGGTGCCGCACTAGCAATTGCTAGTGGCGTGCTTGTCGATGAGGTGCTTGCGACCCTCATTCCGTTAGCCTACTCGTCCATCCGCCTACCGAAGCGTGGCATCGCGGCCCGTGTATTCCATCCCGCCTAACGAAGCAGTGCGCTCAAGGCCTGCATAGTTCGATTCCGCTTGCCTACTCGTCCATCCGCCCTTTCGACGCAGCGCGCTCAAGGCCTGCCTAGTCTCCATCCCGCCAAGTGAAGCATTGCATAGCGGCATTGCATAGGAGTAGTTGATAGCTTTTATTTTATTTTCCAAAAGCCAACCCAACTCCCCCGCATTCCATCCGATTTAAGGACTTCAATCTCAAGTCCTTCCTCAAAACCTAACTCCATCTTACTGTGTTCCTCAAGAGACCGACACTCGGGGATTTTCCCCATTATTATTACTTGCGCGACCGGTGCACTTGCCGAATCATCGCATCAAGTTTTTGGCGCCGTTGCCGGGGAACACAATCGTGTGAGTTTTCTTGAGAGGGAGAGCCGAGAGATAGTAGTTCTTCCAGTGTGTATAGCCGCTTTATTATTTTTGTTTGCCTTTTAATTATCTTTTGTTTGTTTTTATTTCTTCATCCCCTATTTTAAAGTTTTAGGCAAGTTTTATCCAAGAAGTTTTATTAGTTTGTGTAAATTTTCTTGCAAAGAATTTCAGTCTCGTTATATCTGCTTTAATTGTCAAATATGTCGTCATGGGATATTTCACCTGGCTTTAATGATAAGATGGTTTATTATATAGACCAAATGAATGAGTTGAATGCTAGGCAGTGTAGGAACATTGTTTGCTTGTTGTGTCGAGGAGAGGGTCATGAATTGAAGGACTGTCCTAGTCTTTTCAAGCCTGACCGCCACCCCTCCACTCAGGACAACATTGTCCCTATCGCTCATTCTTTACCCATGGAGGCAATTGTGCCCTCTACCCCTGAGCTTGTCTCGTGCACGGACTCCTCACTCCCTGTTGATGACTTCACTCTCAGTGATGATGATCACTCATCTGTTAGCCAACAAGGAGAGGAATGGGAGCTCCTAGATGCACCTGAGTATGATGAGGAAAGTATTCTTTCCATCGGGGAGGCTTTAGCAGATCTTTTTGCGGAGGAACCAAATCTTTTTGTCCCTCCAGTTTCTTTGCATGATTTTTCTACACATATTCTTTATGATCCTATCGAAGTAAAGGAGCTGGGCGATGCTTCTGGCTCAGAGGGTGCTCCAAAGTGGGATGAGGATGTCATTTTCCCTGAGGGGGAGAATGAATACTTTGAACACGATGATGCACCTCGGTGGGATGAGGAGGATACTCTCTCTGATGAGGAGGGTTGCACTTCTTCATGGGACTAGGAGGTCCAAATCACCACTGAGGCTCCTGAGTTCTCAAGTCCCCCTCGCTATGATATTTACGATGATGATAGCGATCTACCCTTGGATCTTGCTGGGAGTGAAACCGGGATCACTCCCCAGATTGTTGATGATTTACGTTTTTCTTCTCGTTTCTTTCTGGACCCCCCTTCTTCTTCCGAGCCTGTGCAGGTTGAGTCTTTACAGGTGCCCCAGGAGGACTTGGAGCTTTTTGCTCAAGTCAATGATGAGAGTATCCTCTCATGTGAGGAGGTTTATTCCCCCTCCGTTGAGGAAGCTCCACCCATTGCCTTTTCCTCCTACTGCCTCCCTGTTGACGATACCTTGCTAGGCAAGGATGTGTTTTGTGAGATGAGTGAGGACCAGGCCTCCTCCTTTTCTTACATTCTCTACCCTCTACCTGTGAGGAGCAGATATCTATATTTAGGTAGAGGGGTGACTGCCTTATCTCCGTATCGGTACCAGCTACCGAAACGGATAATGGAGCAGTTACCTGTGCATTTTCTTTTTCATAGGCCCATTAGCTAGAACCGTTTTAATTTAGAATAAGTCGTGCTGGGATGACAATAACCCCAGTAGTTATCTTTCTTTTCTGCATTTTTATTTCTTCTAATCATGTTTAGTTAGTAGTACTTTCTTTTCAGTTTTCTTTTGTCTTTTGTTTTTGCGGAGCTGACCCCTGCAGGTATCTTCTCTGGATGGCGGATGCTGCAGTTTAGTCGTAGTTTAAACTCCAATCTTCTGGTATGCTCACTTGCTGAGCATTGGGTACTCTCTTCCCCTAGCCCTATTTTGATTTTCCTGTCATATATTATGCGGATTGTTTAGTTTAAGTCTGGGGGAGAGTAGTTTTGTTCACCCACTCACGTGCACTCATACATAGCATGCCAGAAGTATTTTATTTTCAGTTTTATTATTTGTTCATTTTCATTGCACACCACAGCACCCACTTGAGCACGTACTCATCTGTTTGCTTGCTCTGTTGTGAATTTAATTCTTCTGCTTATTTGGGAAAGTTTAGGTGATGGCTTAGGACTATGTAGCAGAGTAAAATGTTGACTCTAGTAGTGCTTCTAGTCGAGTGCTCGGTTGCATAGAAACTTGTGTAGAGTAGACTTCTCTTTATAATTATGGTTTTATATTTTTCTTATTAGTGTAAATGTTGTTTACTCTACTCAAATGGTGAATTCGGTGGAATCAAACGGTAGCATAGCGATGTGTGTAAACGATCGCTAGATTCGTATTGCTTGAGTCGGGAGAAAGGAGAATCTTTCTCGGTGGCTAGAACTTGCCCCAAGCGATTCTTGAAGCATGGGTATACGGTTAGTCAATTGTGTGAATGTGATATAGGCCATCATTTTGGCCCGGTTGAGCCTTTGTGCCTATCCCTACCGCTATATCCTCGCTAGCCCAGTTGTGCCTACCCGTTCTTTGATTCAGCCCCACTTTTATTTCACCAAAGCCCAAAAGCCAATCCTAGTCGCACACCCAAATCTGAGCTTTTGCTGTTTATTATTTTCATGAGTTGGGTTGTTGATGTGGTAATATGTTTGTGAAGATGTGGATGTGTCCTTTTGTTTATTTGCTGAAAATGATAAGAAAAGAAAGAAAAAAATGAGAAAAAGAAAAGAAGTTAAAAAGAAAGGAAAGAGAAGGAGTGTTTAATTGAAAATCTTTATGTATAGATTTATGTTTGGGAGTAGGCGGTGCATGCACCCATGCTGTTAAGTCCAAGTCTGGGGGTGTTGTGTACCCGCGTGTTTGTGTGGTGAATGAGGATAGTTTCCTGCATTAGCTCATTTGGGTTTAGTATTTGAACCATCGTCTTTATCATTGTATACCTCACCTAAACCCAAGCCCCATTTAAAACCTAAAGTCCTATTGATTCACGCATTTGAGTCAAACCAGTGCCGTGGAGAGAATGTGACCGGGCAAGCCTATGGTCACCGACACCGATGGATTTCGGTGGAGTTTATCCGGCACCCCAATCTCGAGCAATGCTCATCTCAGCGTTTAGTTTACTTTCTCCGTATGCATGACCGAACGATTCACCGCTGTTCACCATTTTGAGTAGTTGTAATATGCTTTTACTCTTTTAGAAATATATAGACTGTTTTTATAATCAGAAATATTCTCTACTATTCTTCTTATGCACGTGAGCATGCGACTTCGCATGGTACTCTGTATTGTAGTTTTAAGCCATCTACTTTTCTTTCCCCGTTCGCTTAGAATTTGTTTGCTCGGGACGCGCAAACAGGTAAGTCTGGGGGTGTGACGAGTCCCGATTATATACACATATATGAACTCATCTGGGCCGTTTATCTAGTCATTCCACTGCACTTTAGCCTTGTTTTAGCTTATATTTGTTATCACTTGCTATGTGCACTTCTAGGCCCATTTTGGTGTGTTTTCATGTTTATCTTCATTAGTAGTTTTCATGCACTGTTAGGTACCACTTTCAGTAGCTGGATTCGTGGTTGTACGCTAGAACAGGAGTCGTGCAGGTGCTTCCGGTGCAATTCTGCACAGGAACACTGCGCACGATCACTGGTTCTATTGCGCACGACCACTGGTCGTGCGCCACTGATCGTGTGCACTTAACACTTTTTTCATGAGTTCTGTTTGGTGCAGTGCGCACGACCATCTACGATAGTGCGCACGACCACCGGTCGTGCGCCACTGTTCATGCGCACTTATCATCAATTTCATGAGTTCTGTTTCAACCAGTGCGCACGACCACCTACGATAGTGCGCACGACCACCGGTCGTGCGCCACTGGTCGTGCGAACATGTTATTTTATAATTTCTGTCTTTGCAGGCTCCGTTCAGGCAGAGCGCACGATCACAGGATTCTAGTGCGCACGACCACTGGTCGTGCGTCAATGACCGTGCGCACTGTTTATTCCAGCGCCTATAAAATGACCTGCTTGCGATTTTAGGTCAAGGATCCCGAATTTCAGCCGCCGTTTTCCGCCCGGTTCCGCCCAGATTCGCCCCTCCACCGTCGCCCACCATATGGAGGTGCTCCGGGCTTGCTCTTCACGCCAATCTTGAGCCGGAGTTTCCTCTCGGCCTCCTCCTTCATCCAAGAGCTCCAAAGGAAGACCTAGCCGCCATTACCATCAAGCAAGAGGAAGTTTGCAACCTCTACCGGATCGTGACACGAAGAAGACGGGTCCATTGGAGAGTCGTGACAGCTCTCTCTACCCCGGACGTAGTTGCGGACTGAGCTTGGACGCGGATTGACAACCCGGCGATTCCAACCGTGAATCTCCAACGAGCCTTCGGATTCGGTCGATTTCTTGCCTTGTTCTCTTCTTATTGATTGTTGTAATGGTTAGATCTTTTGTATTTTGATGAAGAACACTATAGACCTTGCTATTTAAAGTTATTTCATGTCTATGTGAAATACTCTTTTTGTTTATTTGTGTGCTTGAGGTGCGCCCCATTCCATCCTCCATCCCGCCGTCACGTCCGGTGCCGCACTAGCAATTGCTAGTGGCGTGCTTGTCGATGAGGTGCTTGCGACCCTCATTCCGTTAGCCTACTCGTCCATCCGCCTACCGAAGCGTGGCATCGCGGCCCGTGTATTCCATCCCGCCTAACGAAGCAGTGCGCTCAAGGCCTGCATAGTTCGATTCCGCTTGCCTACTCGTCCATCCGCCCTTTCGACGCAGCGCGCTCAAGGCCTGCCTAGTCTCCATCCCGCCAAGCGAAGCATTGCATAGCGGCATTGCATAGGAGTAGTTGATAGCTTTTATTTTATTTTCCAAAAGCCAACCCAACTCCCCCGCATTCCATCCGATTTAAGGACTTCAATCTCAAGTCCTTCCTCGAAACCTAACTCCACCTTACTGTGTTCCTCAAGAGACCGACACTCGGGGATTTTCCCCATTATTATTACTTGCGCGACCGGTGCACTTGCCGAATCATCGCATCAATACCCAACAGTACTGATCCCACCTCCATCGTCCCCGGCCGCCCTCCCCTTACTTGGAGGCACTCGCGGGTAGTGAAACGCACTGACTGCTGCCAGCTCTTGGCTAATCAGGCGCATTTGATCCCTATCTCGTGCAATGTGCCTCCCAGACGAGGTCTCCTCGCACCCGCCCCCCTGCCGCTCCATCTCCCCGACCAGGTACCCATAGTTTCGCTCGAGGATGCTTATCCGACGCTCGAAGGCCGCCCGGTGCTCCTCCGTCAGGTTGGCTTGATCGCGCTGCATCCAGATTAGCTTTCCGAAAAGGTCTGTCATACGTTCCTTCATAGTGTGGGCATCCTCGTGGTCGCCTAGAAATTAAGAGATGTCGGTGGGGGAGGGAGGGGGTGAGATCAGCCCCTCCTCCTCTGAAGGGTCGGTAAGCGGGATCTGGCGGTAGCCTGCAAAAGCAGAGATTAGACCTCTCTCAGGTGCAAGCTGCGAGTTCTGCGGGAGAAGACAACCGACCCGGTACATATTCTTCGATGGGATACCAGCGAGATGTGCTAGGCTGCCCTGCGAATGGTTCGCTTGGGGGGTGGAGAGATTTCCCCTTCCCGGGGTAGTGCGTCTGGTCGGCCGCGGCGGAAGTGACGACCAGGTCCGCAGCAGGAGAATTGGGCCCGGGACTCTTCCTCGCCGGGCATTCCTGCTCCGGAGCAGGGGGGCATTTGGTGACATCGGTCGCAAGAGAAGGGAGCGAGGGAGGAGGCAATCCCGTTGTTCCGAAGGTCCCGATGGTAGGGGCTGCGGGAACCCGAGTCAGAAGAGTCGCGAAAGGAAATAGGACAGCGAGAGGGCAATAGAATGCTTACCAAGCGAGGAAGGGACTTCACAAGAAGTGCCAAGAGGGGCAGACTCCTGGGTCGGAGGGGCGTTCTCAAGAGCAGGAGGAGGAACGACAACACTCACCTGGTTGAGCCCAGGGCCACCCTCGGTCGCCGACAGATCCTGCGAATGGTAAGAGAGGTGGAGGTCAGTGGTGTCATCATAATCGACCTCGAAAGCGAGATGAATCGCGTTACCTCATTGGTATTGACAGGAGGAATGTTAGAGAGAGGGGGAGTTTCAGACGCAGACTCCCTCTCCCCCCGGTCTCGACGGACCGTCTTGGCCTTCTTTAGCCTGTAAGGCTTGGAGGGGTCTCTCGTTGATGAGAGCCAAGGGGTGTATCGAGTGTTCTTGGGAGCGGTCCCTCCCTGTGCGGCGGCAAGGTGAGCCATCATTCCTTCCAAAAGAGGCCGTGGTGTCGACTTCATGAACGACATGGCGAGTGCTCTGAGGCAGAAAATGAGGAATAATGATTAGAAGATGGGCAATCTGAAGGCAACAATTGGGGCCGTATTTATAGTTAAGTGGAGGGCCCCACCAGGAAGATTCCCTCCAGGTCAGCAAGGCACGCGCCAAATATTGGGGTTGGACTCTTCTTTCTGAGCGTAGAACTCGCTCGCTGTTGAAGCCAAGCGGTCTCGAAGGATTGAAACCGCGCGATCTGAAGCCAGCGGTCTGTGCGGTCTCCAATAATCAGACCGCGGCTTCTCCTCTAATGTACCAGATCGCGCCGGATAAAGATGGGTTGAAGCTGTGCGGTCTCGAGTCAGCGGTCTGTGCGGTCTCCAAGAATCAGACCGCTACTCCTCCTCAGATATGCGAGATCGTGCCAGATGAAGGTCGGCGATCTCCAGCTCTATCAGACAACTGTTTGATAACCGCAGTCTGTGCGGTCTCCCAGCATCAGACCGCCACTTCTCCTCAAGTATGCGAGGTCGCGTCTTGTGACGGTCAGCAACATTCCCCCTCTCCAAGCAGTCTAGAGCCAACGGTCTCAACGGTCTCCAAGTACAAGACTACCGGTTCATCTCGGATATACCAGATCGCTTCTTATGAAGAGAAGCGGTCTGGCCCTCCCGGACTCTCCCTTATGGGGGAGTGTTCGCCAGAACGATCTAACCGTCTGACGGTCTCCTCTGACACATGACCTTCCTCCTATCGTGTGACCGCCCGACCTCACTCCAGATCGCAGAGGTCGCTGTGGTCTCAATATTCCTGATCGCCCAGACCGCCCAGCTCTCTTGTGTACTGTGTATTTGTATTTAGTCCCACATCGTATTTTTGTATTTTACTGTTTCCCTCCTAGTCTATATAAAGGAGGCAATACACTTGTAATACTCAGATTTTTGGAAATAAAAATTCCTGTTACTTTCAAGTTCTCACAAGGTATCAAAGCGCTCGATCTCTTCTGTCGGTCTCTCCTTTCTGACCGCACAATCTGTGCGATCTCCTATCTCTCTCTCCGATTGGCCTTTCTCCTCCTAACCGCGCGATGTCAACTGTCTTCTCGAGACCGCGCGATCTGTCTTCTCATGGGTACCCCATCTGAGACTTCAACACCAACCCCCAACCCCTGCCAACTCATGTGGCTATTTCTACCTCCTCTGGAAACCTTGGCACCTCCTCCAAGCTCACTAGCTCTAATTATGCTGATTGGAGTGTCTCCTTCACCTTCCTCTTACGCTCTCAACACAAATGCCAACATCTCACCGATGACCCTCCTCCCCGTGGATCTGCTACCTTTGATGATTGGGATGCTAGTGATGCTCTAGTCCGCACCTGGCTTGCTAATAGTCTCTCTGATGAGTGTCTTCCTATCATTTGTCATGATGAGACAGTCAAGGCAGCCTGGAATCATCTTGCGTCCCTTTACTCCAAAGGTGCCAAAACCTCCCGCATCTATACCTTATATGTAGATCTCTCTACCCACCCAACCATGGATCCCACCACAGCTTATCAAGCGGTTCAGGCCCATGGGGCTGAACTCCTTCAGCGTCGCCCCTTCTCTGCTGATCTTGCTGAACAACATAAACACTTCCAAGAGCTCCTGGTTGTGTGTTACCTTCTCCGTCTTCCGGAGTCCTATGATATGATACGACAACAAATCCTTGGAGAAGCTGAATCTCCAACTCTTGATGCCACCGCTGCTCGGGTCTCTGCTGTTACCTCCCTTCTCCAACGACCATTATTTTCTTCCCCACCTCCTCCATAGAGCTTTGCTCACAGGGCTGAACGTGGTCACCCCGGAGGCCATGGTGGATCTCTTGGTGGCCGTGGACCTCCGCGGTACATATGTTCTCATTGTGGTCGGAGGGGTCACCCAATTGATCGTTGCTATCTCAAGCATCCTCACCTTCGCCCTCTGGCTGCTGCTTCTCAACCGGGTACTAGCTCACCGTCTACTTCTGTTGCTACCTCCTCAGGTAGCGTGAACGTGGTTACTGAAGGTAAATGGCTTATTGATTCTGGAGCAACAAATCATATGACAGGGAACCCTCACCTTTTCTTTCAGTTACTAGAGCGCAAGAATTTCCCTCCGGTCGAACAGCAGATGGTTCTCCCTCAGATGTGTGTGGGACTGGAATAGTTCAAGTCACTCCGACTATCTCTCTTCAGAACACTCTTTATGTGCCTACTTTTCCATGCAACTTATTATCAGTCAAGGCACACTCTCAACAATTACAATGCTCTATTATGTTCACTCCGACTAACTGTTATTTTCAGGATCTTCATACGAAGGAGACAGTTGCTACTGGGACTGAGAGTGGAGGCCTCTACTTCCTTGACGTTCTTGCTGCTCACTCTGCTTCTACCGTCTCTAATTCTCTCCATCAATGGCACCTCCGTCTTGGTCACCCTCCACCTCGGCTACTGTATCAACTTCTACCTCGCCTCACCAAAGATACCTCTCCTCTCAACTGTGAAGCTTGTCAACTAGGAAAGCACCATCAGGCTTCCTACCCTGCCAAACATGGACGTAGCTCGACTTGTCCCTTTGATCTCTTCTACTCGGACATCTGGGGTCCTTCTCCTACCAAGACAGTAGGTGGGAGTAGTTTGTATTTTGTTACTTTTATTGATGACTTCTCTTGATGTACTTGGGTGTATCTGTTAAAAGAACGCTCATAACTTTTTTCTGTTTTCAAAACTTTCTATAATGAAATTTCCACTCAGTTTGGAGTGTCTATAAAGGCTATTCGCACTGATAATGCTAAAGAGTATGTTTCTCATCAATTTTCTGAGTTTTGCATGAATCATGGTCTTATACATCAGACTAGTTGTCCTTATACTTCTCAACAAAATGGGATAGCGGAACGTAAGAATCGTCACCTCCTCGATATGGCTCGCACCTTACTCTTCCAGATGAATATGCCCAAAGCCTATTGGGGTCATGCCATCCTCATCTCCTGCTATCTCATTAACTGCATTCCCTCCACTCTTCTTCAAGGCTCCACCCCCTTCTCTCTTCTATATCCCACCTCACAACCCTTCTCATTACTTCTCAAGGTGTTCGGTTGTACTACATTTGTCCACACTCCTTCCCTAGGTCGGGACAAACTCTCTCCTCGGGCAGTTAAATGCATCTTTGTTGGTTATTCTCCAACTCAGAAAGGGTACTGATGCTATGATCCCCTTCTCCGCAAACAATATGTTTCCGCTGATGTCACCTTCTTTGAAACTGTTCCATACTTTTCTAACTCTTCCACCTCTCTGCCTCCTGCACCTAGTCCAACAACACTGCTCATTTACTCCCCACCGCTACCACCTACTCTCCCAACTCCACCACCTCTTCCTTTCCCTCCACCACCTCCAGCATCTCCTTCCACCTGTCCTCCTACTATGGGGCCTTCTCTCCCGGCTCTTGGGCCAGCACAATATTCTTCTGATGATGATTCTCCTGCAGATAGAGTCACCACTGAAGACCTCCCTATTACTCTTCGGAAGGGAGTTCGCTCATGTACGCAACACTCTATTCACGATGTTGTAACTTATGCTCAACTTACCCCCTCTGCTAGGGCTTTTGCTATTGCTATTACAGATACTGCCACCCCAACCAGTTATCAGGAGGCTCTTGCCATCCCACAGTGGAAGGCTGCCATGGATGATGAAATCTCCACCCTTCAGGACCGTGGCACTTGGACTCTTGTTCCTCCACCTATTGGGATAGATGTTGTTGGGTGTAGATGGTTCTTTGTGATAAAATATTGTGCTGATGGCTCTGTTGACCGCTGCAAAGCTTGCTTGGTTGCCAAAGGTTTTACTCAGACATATGGAGTAGACTTCTTTGACACTTTCTCACCTGTCGCTCTTCTTACAACCATCAAGGTCCTCTTCTCTGTGGCTGTCAACAAAGGTTGGCAACTCTCTCAATTGGATGTCAAGAATGTCTTTCTCTATGGTGATCTTCAAGAGGTTGTTTTCATGGAGCAACCTCTAGGGTATGTTGCCCCGGGGAGACTCGTTTATGTAAGCTAAAGAAGGCCATCTATGGTCTTAAGCAAAGTCCTCGCGCCTGGTTCGAAAAATTTAACGAAGTTATCAAGATCATTGGATTTGTCCGTAGTTCTGCGGATCACTCTCTCTTCATTCGTAAGACATCTCATGGAATGGTTGTTCTGGCTGTATATGTTGATGACATCCTTCTCACAGGTGATGATGTTGAAGGTGTCTCCCTTACAAAGAAATATCTCCTCCAACACTTTGTGACCAAAGATATGGGGACCCCCAAGTACTTTCTGGGCATTGAAATCTCAAGAAAGCATAGCTCCATTGTTCTCTCACAACGGAAGTATGCTATTGACCTTCTAAAAGAAACATGTCTTCTGGGTGCTAAACCTGCTAAATATCTAATGACAATTGGAGACGACAAACTCTGGACTGACAACTCTCCTCCTCTACTTGATAGCACTAGATATCGTCGTCTTGTAGGAAAGCTCATCTACCTAACTGTAACAAGACCTGATATCTGTTATGCTGTTTGGAAGGTCAGCCAATTCATGCAAGCTCCGAAGGAATGTCATCTTCAAGCTGCTTTAAAGATATTAGAATACGTTAAGGGATCTCCAGGGAAGGGACTTCTGTTCCAAAGGAACAACCATCTCAAGATAGAAGTCTATTCAGATGCTAGCTACGCTGATGATAAAGGAGACAGGAAATCCACATCTGGGTTCTGT
This sequence comes from Dactylorhiza incarnata, assembly GCA_033032865.1. NCBI lineage: Eukaryota > Viridiplantae > Streptophyta > Magnoliopsida > Asparagales > Orchidaceae > Dactylorhiza > Dactylorhiza incarnata. Next base: position 6,084,769 of record JAWHQI010000009.1, on the reverse strand, counting down.
ACCTTCGTGGGAGGAAATCTGGTGAGCTGGAAGAGCAAGAAACAAGCAGTAGTATCCAGATCAAGTGCTAAGGCCGAGTACAGGAGCATGGCACAAACTACATGCGAGTAGAAGTGGTTACGAACTCTCCTTATAGATTAGGAGAAGCTTACAACCATCCATTGCCAATGTTCTGTGACAACAAAGCTGCAATCTATATATCTCAGAACCCGGTCTTTCATGAGAGAACCAAACACATTGAAGTGGACTGTCATTTCATCAGGGAAGATATCTTGAAGAAACAAATATGCACTCCCTTCGTAACTTCGGATAAAGAGCTGGCTGATATCTTCACCAAACCTATATCTTCATCCTTCTCCGATGTGTGTAACAAGCTAGGCATGATTGATATATATGCCACAGCTTGCGGGGGAGTGTTGAAGGCAAGCGGTCTCGAAGGATTGAAACCGCGCTATCTGAAGCCAGCGGTCTGTGCGGTCTCTAATAATCAGACCGCGGCTTCTCCTCTGATGTACCAGATCGCGCCGGATAAAGATGGGTTGAAGCTGCGCGGTCTCGAGTCAGCGGTCTGTGCGGTCTCCAAGAATCAGACCATTGCTCCTCAGATATGCGAGATCGTGCCAGATGAAGGTCGGCGATCTCCAGCTCTATCAGACAACTGTTTGATAACCGCGGTTTGTGCGATCTCCCAGCATCAGACCGCCACTTCTCCTCAAGTATGCGAGGTCGCATCTTGTGAAGGTCAGCAACATTCCACCTCTCCAAGCAGTCTAGAGCCAGCGGTCTCAACGGTCTCCAAGTAAAACACTACCGGTTCATCTCGGATATACCAGACCGCTACTTATGAAGAGAAGCGGTCTAGCCCTCCCAGTCTCTCCCTTATGGGGGAGTGTTTGCCAGAACGATCTAACCGTCCGACGGTCTCCTCTGACACACGACCTTCCTCCTGTCATGTGACCGCCCGAACTCACTCCAGATCGCAGAGGTCGCTGCGATCTCAATATTCCTGATCGCCCAGACCGCCCAGCTCTCTTGTGTACTGTGTATTTGTATTTAGTCCCACATCGTATTTTTGAATTTTACTGTTTCCCTCCTAGTCTATATAAAGGAGGCAATACACTTGTAATACTCAGATTTTTGGAAATAAAAATTCCTGTTATTTTCAAGTTCTCACACTCGCAAAGAGCGGGGATTCTGTACAACCCCATATTCACTGAGTGGTTGCGTACAAGCCCGTATTCGCCGAGTGAGTCCCCAAGACCTTGGGTGAGTGAGGCCCCATTCGCGGGCCACTCGCATGGTGTCATAGAGGATATGCGAGAGCGCCCAAGATCTTGCCCATCGAGCGAGTCGAGCATCCGGCGAATGGTGTCCTCATGAGCAATTCGCCCGGCGAACTAAGACGAGCAAGGAGCCTGGCGAGTGGTGCTTTCATGTACCACTCGCCCAGAAGGCTTTAAGGGGAAAATTACCTAAATACCCCTTGTGGGCTGCCACTAGCCCTCCAGAACAACGGAGTTAGGTTGTTGGCAGACCAAATTGGGGTGCGGTTAGTAAAACCAAAAGGCGGATTCACACTATTTGCAGTCCAAGACTAGAAAATCTATAAATAGACCCTTAAGGGCACCTTGGAGGGGATCAGACCTTCTTGAGCTCTCTCCTCCAGGCTAATTTTGGAGTTGGCTGCTAGTGCCCTCCAAGGTGCCCGGCTAAGCATTGGTTTGGGAGTGGAAACTCTCTTAGATCTTTCGGGTGTGTGGCGGGACCTCCTCGCTACAGCCTTGGGTCTGTTCTAGGTTTTCCATCCTCGGTCGGGAGAGTTTAGTAAGGGAGAAGTAAGCGTAGGCTACCCCCCTGTGGGTCCGAACTCAGAGACCGGTTGACGATTTCAGCAACAGTCACACCCTCAACCCTACCAGAAGTTCCTCTCTCTGAATCTTCAACTCCTCTCCCTTCTCAACCTCTTCAGAACATTACTACTGAAGAAGTTCTTCCCTCCAATTCTCCCAAAGACACTCCTTCCTCATTGCTTTCTTCTCCTCCTCTCTAGACATATCTGTCTGCAGATTTTCCATCCTCATCTATTCCAAATGAAGATTCTCTTCCCCATTCATCCCCCTCCTTCATTTGACATCTTGTCTCCTCAACATTCTTCACCTCAATCTCCCATCCATGTGGATAATCTTCCACCCATTTCAGATGCTACAACCATCTTCCTACCCTCCTCAGTGTGCACCAATCAGGCTCACACCTCTATTCCCTCATCTTCTATTCCATCATCCTCATCTTCTCAGCATACCTCTGACTTTGAGTATGTTGATTTCTCTTCCATTGCTGATAAGATTTTCAACCATGTCTCTCCGAGGCTGACAGCTCTTCTAGATGAGAAGCTAGCTCCTGTTCTCAAAGCTATCTCAAAACTCTCTTTTAAGCTTGCTTCCCTTCCTTCCTCCTCATCCTTTGTCCCTTCTTCTAGGGGACTAGATTCAGGTCTCCCTAAACCTAGGCAGGGGGAGATGCTTAATGAAGAAGCTCCAATTGATGCATATTCCGATATGGCTATTGATTCAGTTATTTATTCCAGTTATAGATTCAGTGAATTATATTTCTATTAATCCTTTAGTAGATATTATTTCTTTATTATCAAAATTCAGTTTTGCTTTTCAATTGTCTGCCTAAGCCTCAAGTTAGTTCAAAGGCTATAGTTCTGATGATTACTTGGGCTTCTTCTTTTTGTTTTATAAATAAAAGATAACCTTTATATTAAGAGTTTAGAATTGGCGGATATTTTCGAAGAGTCTCGCAAGTACTCCTACTTTGAGAAATTAACCGTTATCCTATCGAAGGATAGAAGTAGCGATCTTTTTCTTCTTTCGGAATATTGACAATTACGCTTCGGCTACAATGCCGAATTCTATTGAATTGAATAGTAGAGAAGGAGAGTTTTGCACTAAATGAGTTTGAAAAGCTGTGTTTGAATTTTTAGTCCAAATTAATCATTTGATAAAGGCAAGTATACCTTATCGCAAGTAATACAGGATATTTTTAGAAAATATCGGGATCGTATATTTCCGCGGGTCGTGTTGATTATGCTACTTCGAGGGACGAACTATTATTTTATCGGAATAATATTTTTAGTTGATTTAACTAGAGTTCTAAATGATAAAATGCGAAAGATGATTTAAGCGATTTACTAGAGTTCTAAGTGATGAGAAATATAGCGCGCGACGTCGAATTACCTTGAGACGAAAATAGATTTTTCGTAGAATTAAAAGTGATGACTTTTCAAAATATTAAGATGACTTGGCCGTGGAGGTTCCATAATTATGAACGCTCCTCTCTCGAGGGTACGCCCACCTGAGATTATGAATATTCGACCGAACTCTCGTTCTACAATCGAATGTTCTTAATACTCGCTTTATGTTGCGAACCCCGCTATTGGGTTTTTATTTCCAATTCGGGAGAGTTACCTCGTCCTCTCTCGAGGGTAGAGCGCACTTCTCTTTACCCGTGAGTGATCAGTCCGTACACACGAGCCTCTCGGCTAACTAGGTACGAAAACGGAAATGAAAACCACACATCGATTATGTGGCTTCACTCAACGTGATTCTCGGGTAAACCTTAAACGTTAATTATTTTAGAAAGAGATGTTTTAATTTTTATAGAAAAACTATTTTTGTGTCCCAATGCTCTTCGACGTCGTGCGCTAAAGGAAATTAGCCACTCATCGGAATGGAGACGGCATTATCGGTTGAAAAATACATGTTTGATAATTAAAGCGGATATAAGCGGATAAAAAGGAAATAAAAAGACTTATATAAAAACAGTAATAATATCCGTCCCAACCACCTTAAACAAGTGCTAAAAAGTTCTTAGCCTCTTATTTAAGAAGGGGGTGGTATAGAAATGAAAAGACTTATAAAGGTACAGAAATAATATCCATCCCAACCGACTTAAATAAGTGCTAAAGTAAATTAGCCTCTTATTTGAGAAGGGGGTGGTATAGAAATGAAAAGACTTATAAAGGTGCAGAAATAATATCCATCCCAACCGACTTAAATAAGTGCTAAAGTAAATTAGCCTCTTATTTGAGAAGGGGGTGGTATATAGCAGTTATATAAAGACTGAAATAAAAACTAAGCTACAAAAAAGGAAAATACTATCTCATACACGCACACACTCTAAAAGAAACTGAAAAAGAAAGCGTTTAAAATGAAAGCGATAAAATAAGGCGAAAAAGAAAACGATAAAACTATTTTATGAAAGCTTGTAAATCTAAGCTATGAAAACAGTAAACCTAGATTATGAAAGCAATAAAACTAACTATAAAAGCAATAAAACTAAATTATGAAAGCAATAAAGCTAAACTCATACACGCACACACACTAACATTAATAAAAAGAAGATGATCCAAATGAGAAAAACATCATTTTATTTCTGAAATCAGCATTACAACTAGACTAGGAAGACGAAAAAAAACTACAAACGAACTTAAACTGAATTGCAGAAGAGAAGCTCACAATCACTCAAAAGAACTCACAATACAACAAAAACCACTCAAAATTTGGATGAAAATAACTTCAGCCGAGCCCCTCTATTTATAGGGAAAATTTGAGTTTTACACGCCCTAGGTCACGGGCGTGACTTGGTATGTCACGGGCGTGACTTGGTGAGTCACGGGCGTGACTATGGGTGGCTGATGTCGGCAGCATGGGTGCGGCTTCGAGACGTGATGCGCTGGCGGCTCACGGGCGTGACTCTGCTGGAACACGGGCGTGACTTGTAGAGTCACGGGCGTGACTTGATCAACTCTTCGAGATTTCACCTGAAAACGGCTGCCAGCTGGAAATTTGGCTTTTAAAATTACACGCCCTTGGTCACGGGCGTGACCTCGGGCGTGACTTGAGCGATTTGTCGGGATTTGATCTGAATTGAGCCGTCCCGTTGATATTTGATCTTTAAAATTACACGCCCTTGGTCACGGGCGTGTCTGAGGGCGTGACCTGTGAAAATTTTGCAAAAAATTGCAAAAACAAAAATAAAACTAAGTTAGAAACCAGAAATAATAAAGAAGCAATTTATTCATTAATTTACATAGAAAATTCACAATATTAATTAAAACTATACTAATACTTATACCAAAAATACATATTTTTTATTACTTATCAAGTTCCCTATTCAGTTCCAATAGATTCAGTGTTGCTAAAGAAAATCATCAAAAGCATTCCAGTTCCAGTTCCAGTTCAGGTTCGAGTTGCAGTTGCAGTTACAGAAGAAGTTGGCTTGGTGAATTCACCTCCAACATTTATTTATGATGATTCCCCTCTTCCAGAAGATTTTGAGCAAGATGTTGATAAAGTTCTTCAAGAACTTGATGATTTGTATAATGATCCTGCACATCCTTCTTCTTCTTCTGATGATGATGATGATAATGATTCTGATAATTCATCTTCAAGGAAAAGGAAATCCAGAAGCAAAGCAAAGGCTGCCCCCAAACCTTAATCAGCTACAAATGACATCCCCTATTACATTTTGAAAAACATCACCCTCACCAAAGATTCTCCAGCCTGGATGAGATTCTCAAGGAATGAGAATAATAGGAGAAAAAAAAGAAACAAAATGGGATTCTATTCTGATAAGCCAGTAAAGTTTAATCCTCCTCCTCCTCCAGCAGCTGGATCAGCAGGCTTGTCCTCTTCCTATCAGAAACCTTCCCCTCGGCTATCAAGAAGATCAGGAGAAAGTCACAGAAGTTCTAATGGCTCCTTCACTTCAAGATCAGCTAGAGCTCCTCCCTCAAGATCTACCAGAGCTCTATCTTCAGTTTACAAATATCATGTCTCTGATGGCTCCTTGCACAGGAAAAGAAATTTTCAAGATCTTCAATCTTCATATTAGTCCAGTGATCATGATGAAAGGCCTCCATCTCCTATTAATCCAGATTCAGAAAAGAATGCTCACATGGCTAGATATAGAGAATCAATTGCTACTTCTCAAATCAATAAAGCCAAAGTTGAAGGAAAAGACTATTCTCAATTTACAACTATGTCTGAATTCAGAAGACAGGAATTTGAAAGATACAGCTCAAGGCATCTCTTCAGTGCTGAAGACTACCTGAGGTTGCACCCAGCTGCAGTGGTTCCTCATGCTTCATCTCAAACCCTGCTGGGAGCTAATGACGAGTAAGAGAGAATTTGAAAATCCCAACAGAGAAATCATTTTCAAACCTTCTTCAAAGACAGAGTAAAGCTCATGATTATTTGGTTCTGCTAAATTCTGCTTAGAGTGTAAAACTTCCTAAACTCAGAGTACTATATTTTTCTTTCTACTAAAATGAAAGTTAAATTCTGTCAGATATATATGCTCTGTGTTTATTTTTGTTTGTTTTATTTAATTTTGTCAAATAGTATCCTAACCCAAATATGGGGAGATTGTTGGAACAACCCTATTACTAATTTGGGCTAGGATCACTATCTGTGATTAGGAATCAAGTTGACCCAATGTATAGTCTTAGGGTCAATGTTTAAGCTTGTCTGAGTTAGCTGGAACTTAGGAAATTCTAAGTTTTCTGTGTTCGACGAACTCCTTCCTGAGCTCGACAAACATCATTTATCGGTTCGACGAACTTGATCCTCGGCTCGATGAAATCAGTCTTTCAAGCAGTTCTGCAGATTCTAACTTTTAGTTCGACGAACTCCTGATTGAGATCGACAAACTCAGCTTTCTGTTCGACGAATGAGTAAATAAATGCTTAGTTCGACGATCTCTGCTTTCTGCTCAACGAACTCAACTTTTTGTTCGACGAAATTCCTTTTGAGTTTGACAATTTATGAAGAATCAGTTAACTCTTTTCTCTGAACTCAGATCGACTATCCAGCAACAGATCAATTCATATATTTGGATTTATTCATTATCAGATAAGTCAAGATTTCTGCTTCCCTTTTAATATTCATTCTATTCTCTTCTTTCGAGAATCTAGCCGTTGACATATTTTTGGAAAAGGGAACTTTCATAGAAAAGGAATTAAAAGCTTCTGCAGAGTTGTCATTGCAGTCCCAAGAAAGATTTAATTCAGTTTATTCTATTCCTTATCAGAAGATTTGAATTTTCCAATCAGAATATATATCTAAGGAAAAAGGTTGGATCGGCAGAAAGAAGAAAACAGAGAAGATAAGAGATATACAAGAGTATATACAGATAGAGAAGATATACTTGTGAAATATTCAGACAGACTAAAGGCATACATAAATCTTCATCTACAACAACATCTTCATTCTCTGAGAAAAACAAAAATCTTCTCTCAGTGTCATCTGCTGATTTTTAATCTTCTACACCCAAGAGAAAGCTTCACTAAATGTCAACAAATTCTATCAGACAGGGGGAGCTTTACAACAACAGCAATCCACTAGTCTTCTCTCAGATCTTATTGAGAGAGAAGAACTTCATAAAATCTTTTTGTTTATCCTTTTACCCCATCTTGTACAGGGTTCTAACTCCCTTCAAAATATAACCTTTGGTGGCAGGGCACCTGATCAAAAACCTGTGGTTTGGTTTGAGCACCTGATCAAATGCTCAGTGGTGATAGGGCACCTGATCAAAAACCTAAGTCAATTCCTACCAAGGGTGGTAGAAGAGTGGATGTACCCAGGTTGATTGAGGAACTACTAAAGATCCTTGTGTCTTTGCTATGGTTGTGTTTTCTTTCTGTACTGTGCTGTGTTTATTGTTTTGCTTTTATATTCACTCAATTACACATACATATATCATTATTCTAATTCCTCTATAAAATAAGTTAAAACTTTTAATACTCTATTCACCCCCCCCCCCCCCCTCTGGAGTAAGTCTAAGATCTAATACCTCACTTTCAGATTAGGTCCCCACCCGGGGACCTCTTCTTCGACAAAGGGAGGCTGAAGGGCCGCCAGAGAATGCATCTCCAACGGCACCCGCAAGCTGTTAAATTTTTGAAGTGGAAGTGGTTTAGTGCTGGGCGGTCTGAAGATTGGAGACCGCAGAGACCGCGCGGTCTGCGCTGGTTTTCTGGTCGGTTGTGTCTCAGGCGGGTTGTTTTGAGCGGTCTGATCTGGGAAACTGCCTCTTCTGTCCGGGCGACTTGCGCGGGTTGGTCTGGTGACTTGTCCTAAGTCGGCCAGAGGTTCTTGGTCTATCTTCTTGCAGTGACTGGGCGGTGTGACAACTATTCTAGTCAGTCTAGTTTCTGAAGAAGTTCTTTGCTTTGCAATAAGACCAGGCGGTCTGCTTGTTGAGACCGCAGTGACCGGGAGGTTTGGTTGTAAGCCGCAAGGTTTAATAAAGGAGCTGTGAGCTTTGTCGAGCTCGGGCGATCTGCTTTGTAAAACCGCTCGCGATCTGATGGGTGGTTATTGTATCCTGGTTGTGCGGTGATGACATCCGTCTACCTGCCTATAAATAGGGGTGCAAGGCCTATCATTAATAACGAGAACTGTAAGAACCAAAGTTAGCTTGATTGTGCCGATCTCATTTTGAGGTAGTACGGTTTGAGATTTTGTCTGACCGGTTTCTGTATTCGCAGGTTAAGCGGTTTGCAGCTCGCGGTCAGCTTGTCTCTTTCTTTCAGCTTTGAATAAACCAGTCCGGGCGGACTGTGTTTAGGTGTTCACGGTCTGGTGTAGCGGACTCAGTTGATCAGGAGGTCTTAAGTGACCAGGCGGTCTTGAGTTGCGATCTGTCACAGGCAGCAGTTCTTTGTTCAGAGTTTGCGGGTTCTTCTTTGATCAAGATCGTGCGGTCTGGGCGATCAAGAAGTGCGAACTATTTTGCTCAGCAGAGGAATAAAGTAGAACAGTTGGCAGTTTGTGGTTACGGTCTGGCATGTGCAGTCTGTACTCTGTTCGCACAGTCTCAGCGGCTTCCGTCTGGCTTATTCTATTCGCACGGTCTGGCGGTCACAAGTCGTCAGGTCGCTGCAGCTTGTTTTACCCTTGTGTTTTGTGCTTCTCTCCTTCGTGATTCTTATGAATCATGTCTCGCCATGTATACCTCGCATTGTAAAGAGATATTCAATACCATAGTATTATTCGATCGTCTCATTGTCACTGTTGTGCTACACTTTTGAAAGGTTTTGTGAAGTGTGTTCCGCGTATATTTTCACTTCATCTACGGAGCTCAAGTTTTTCAACATGGTATAAGAGGGAGGTTGCTGAGGTTGTGAAGCTGATAGAGCTGATACTTCTCTCGGGTTTCTCAAGTGGTTAGCAATCAGTGGGATAGCAATGGAATGAGGATATGTTAGAGGTCTCGCTATTGAGCTCCTTACGCAGACTAACTTTAAGAAGTGGAAGTCTTGCATGGAGAGCTATCTTCTTGGCGAGGATTTGTGGGAGGTAGTAGGAGGAGAAGCTAGACAAGTTGTGGTTCCTGCTGCTGGGAATGCTGAACTCGTAAAGGCTTGGAGAAGAACGAAAGCTAAGGCGGAGTTCACTCTCAAGAGAGCTATCATTCCGGAGTTGTTTGATCACATCATTGGATGTGGATTAGCTGTTGAGATTTAGACAGCCTTGGATGGCTTGTTCAATAAGAAGAATGTAGCGAGGCTACAGTACTTGGAGAACGAGTTGGCGAAAGAAACTCAAGGAGATTTGTCCATTTCTATGTTCTTCTTGAAGGTGAAGAACCTCTGCGCAATGATATCGGCTTTGGAACCGGATGAGCCTATCTCAGAAGCTAAGCTGAAGAGTCACATAATCCGCGGCTTGCAGAGGGAGTATGTGGCCTTTGTAACTTCTGTTCAAGGCTGGGCCAATCAGCCTTCGTTGCTGGAGCTTGAGAACTTACTTGCTTTGCAGGAAAGTTTGGCTAAGCAAATGGATGGGATGTCAGTCTCTGGGGGAGAAGGCGAGGTTCTCTTCTCTGGTAAGAAGAAGAGATGGGACAAGAAGAAGAAGAAGTCATCTGGAGATGATGGTCCATCTACTTTAATCAGCAAGAGAGGAGCTATGCTCCTAAGTGTGATGGAAAGAAGCAGGAAGGACCTAGATGCTTCAATTGCAATAAGCTTGGTCAGTTCATGAGGGACTGCAAGGTCAATCTTCAGCCGGGGCATGCTGCAGGAAAGGAGGAGGCTGGTTCCAATTCTGAAGGTAGTTGGGGTGATGGAGGAGCATTCATGACGGGCACTTGTGTTCGGGCCATGACTTCCATCAACTATCAGGACGATTGGATTGTGGACTCTGGGTGTGGTCATCACCTCAATGGGGATGAGTCGAAGTTCTCCTCGTTGCAGACATATACAGGTAATGATGCTATCATTACGGCTGGCGATACTATTCATGCAGTTAAGAAGGATGGTGTGGTTTCATTGAACGATGATAGAGGTACTCTTACGTTGAAGAGTGTCTATCATGTTCTGGGGATGAAAAAGAACCTCTTCTCGGTGACCAATGCGGTGGATGCTGGCTATCATGTTCTGTTTGGTCCAACATAAGTGAAATTTCTCTGAAACATTTCAGCGGTGAAAGCTGAAGTCACTCATGTTGGGAGACGAGTGAAGGATTTTTTTGTTCTTTCAACAAATTCTTATGTTGATAAGATGAGGGCTAACGATAGCACTGCTATCTGGCACGAAAGACTTGGGCATGTTGGAATGGATAAGTTGAAACTATGGCGGGAAGAGGACTGGTGAAAGGTCTGCCTAGTTTGTCAACTTTTGGTGATGGTCATGTTTGTGCAGGTTGTCAGTTTGGTAAAGCTCAACGCTTTCCATTTGACAAATCAGAAAGCAGATGTAAAAGATCATTGGAATGCATCCATGGTGATCACTTCGGACCTACCAACACTGCCAGTCTTGGAGGTAGCAAGTTTATGCTAATCTTGGTTGATGACTTCACCAGATAAACTTGGGTGTATTTTTTGAAGGAGAAGTCGGAGGCGTTCGAGAAGTTTGTGGATTCAAGGAGCTGGTGGATGGTCGGCTAAACCTGCGGGTGAAGAAGTTTAGAACAGACAACAGAGCGGAGTTTACCTCCAAGGAGTTCTTTAACTTCTGCAGGAAGCATGACATCCAAAGGGAGCTTTCTTGTGCTCACACTCCACAACAGAACGGAGTTGCATAGCAGAAGATCTGTCATCTGACGGATACCTACAAATGTTGGCTTCATGCCAAGTGTATCCCAAAGTCCTTCTGGGCAGAGGGAATGTCTTGTGCGGCCTATGTTATCAACTAGATGCCTCTCAGCCCCATCAACATGAAGACTCCTCATGAGTTGATGTTCAAGGAGAAGCCAACATGGAACACTTTCGAGTGTTCGGTTTAACCTGCTATGTGCATGTTCCGGATGCCCTTCGAACGAAGCTAGATGCTACGGCAAGAAAGCTTGTTTTCGTCGGTTATGATGACCGGAAGAAAGGGTGGAGATGCTTGGATCCCGAGACATGGAGATATGTGGTCTCAAGGGATGTGGCATTCGACGAGCTGACATCATACCAAGGTAACTCTTCTATTGAGTTATAAGGAAGCAGGGGAGATGGTGGACCAAAGGAAGCTGCAAGAGAAGTTTTGGTGGAGTTACCTGTTTCTCCAGGTGCCCCTTGTATTACTAGCTCAGGATCAGGTGCTTCAGGTTCTGGAAGCAGGGGGAGCGAGGCTCCATGTTTACCTGAGAGGAGAGCTAGTCCAGAAGCTACAGTGGAAGAGGTTGTTCAGACTCAATCTCTGAGGAGGTCCTAGAGGACCATTATTCCACCTGATCGGTATACGGGCGGGAATTTGGTGAGCTTGGTCTCATGTTTCTTCGCAGGTCCCCTGGATGAGAGAGAGCCATCTTGTTATGAAAACGCCATTGGAGTCAAGGAGTGGGAAGGAGCCATGGATGAAGAGATGGCTGCACTTAGGAAGAATGAGACTTGGGACTTGGTGCCTATGGTTGAGGGGGTTACTCCGGTGACTTGCAAGTGTGTTTTCAAGCTGAAGAAGGCTGACGGAAGTATTGAGCGGTACAAGGCTCGCCTTGTAGCTCGAGGTTTCTCTCAGAAGTATGGGGAAGATTATGAAGAAACATTTAGCCCTATTGCCAAGATGACTTCGGTCCGGGTGGTGATCGCATTGGCAGCTTGCCAAGGGTGGAAGATTTGGCAACTCAACGTGAAGAATGCTTTCTTATATGGCGAGATTGACAAGGATATCTTCATGGATCAACCACCTGGTTACATATCCGAAGAGCACCCAAGATATGTTTGTAAGCTCAAGAAGGCTCTTTACGGCTTGAAGCAAGCGCCTCGGGCATGGTACGAGAAGATCACAGAATACCTCCAGTTTTGTGGGTACTTTGCTTTTGATTCTGATTCGAGCTTGTTTGTAAAGAAGACGGGGGAGCTTCAGGTCTTGGTGCTGCTGTACGTTGACGATATGATCGTCACAGGGAATTCTGAGATGGAGGTATCTAGGCTTCGTGCTGAGCTAGCTATCAGATTTGAGATGTAGGATTTGGGCAAGCTCCACCATTTCCTTGGGCTAGAAGTGGAGAGGAGAGAGAGCGGTGTGCTCGTTTCCCAGAAGAGCTATGCAGATCGAATCGTGAAGAGATTCAGCATGGAAGGGGGGAAGAGAATCTCTACTCCACTGGAGGTTGGATTTCATCTTCGGCGAGATGAAGGGAAGGTTCTTACTGATCCTTTGGTGTTCCGAGCTTTGGTCGAAAGCTTGATATACTTAACGATCACGAGGCCAGATATTGCTTATGCAGTTGGCAGGGTGAGTCGGTTTATGGCAGAGCCTCGGAAGCCTCATCTTTTGGCGGCTAGAATATATTGAAGTATGTCAAATCCACCTCATATTTGGGTCTCTTCAACGGGAGAGATTCCGGCTTTTGCTTGCACGGGTACATGGACACTGATTATGGAGGAGATTCGGATGATCATAGATCGACGTCTGGATATATCTTTATGACGGGCTCTACAGTTATATCATGGTGCAGCAAGAAGTGGGATTCTGTGTCTGTCTCCACCACGGAAGCGGAGTACAAAGCTTCGGCTTTGGCTGCTCAGGAAGCCATCTGGCATAGGAGGCTTGTGGAGGACATACATAGGGAGGTGGGAGGTCCTACTCTGCTACGTGGTGACAACGATAGTGCTCTCAAACTGGTGAACAATCCAGTTTGTCACGCGTGTATGAAGCACATAGAGATTCATCACCATTTCATTCGTGAGATGGTGTTGGAGGGATCTCTGATTGTGGAGCATGTGCAGAGCAAGGAGAAAATTGCTGACATATTTACCAAGCCGCTGGCGAAGGGACCTTTTGGTTGGTTGCGGAGTTTGCTTGGGCTGACTTCCACTTCCCACTTCAAGGGGGAGTGTTAAATTTTTGAAGTGGAAGTGTTTTAGTGCTGGGCGGTCTGAAGACTGGAGACCACAAAGACCGCGCGGTCTGCGCTGGTTTTCTGGCCGGTTGTGTCTCAGGCGAGTTGTTCTGAGCGATTTGATCTGGGAAACTGCCTCTTCTGTCTGGGCGACTTGCCCGGGTTGGTCTGGCGACTTGTCCTAAGTCAGTCAGAGGTTCTTGGTCTGTCTTCTTGCAGTGATCGGGCGGTCTGACGACTATTCTAGTCGGTCTGGTTTCTGAAGAAGTTCTTTGCTTTGCAATAAGACCGGGCGGTCTGCTTGTTAAGACTGCATTGACCAGGTAGTTTGGTTGTAAACCGTAAGGTTTTATAAAGGAGCTGTGAGCTATGTCGAGCTCAGGCGGTCTGCTTTGCGAGACCGCTCGCGATCTGATGGGCGGTTATTGTATCCCGGTTGTGCGGTGACGACATCCGTCTACCCGCCTATAAATAGGGGTGCAGGGCCCGTCATTAATAACGAGAACTGTAAGAACCAAAGTTGGCTTGATTGTTCCGGTCTCATTTTGAGGTCGTGTGGTTTGAGATTTTGTCTGACCGGTTTCTGTGTTCGATGGTTAAGCGGTTTGCAGCTCGCGGTCAGCTTGTCTCTTTCTTCCAGCTTTGAATAAACATGTCCTGGCAGACTGTGTTTAGGTGTTTGCAGTGGTGCAGCTGACTCAGTTGATCAGGCGATATTAAGTGACCAGGGGGTCTTGAGTTGCGGTCTGTCGCAGGCAGCAGTTCTTTGTTCAGAGATCGCGGGTTCTTCTTTAATCAAGCGATCTTTAGTGACCAGGCGGTCTTGAGTTGCGGTCTGGGCAATCAAGAAGTGCGAACTATTTTGTTCAGCAGAGGAATAAAGCAGAATAGTTGGCGGTCTGTGGTTGCGGTCTGGCAGGTGCAGTCTGTACTATGTTCGCGCGGTCTCAGCGGCTTCCGTCCAGATTGTTCTGTTCGTGCCGTCTGGCGGTCTCAAGTTGTTAGGTCACTGCAGCTTGTTTTACCCTTGTGTTTTGTGCTTCTCTCCTCCGTGATTCTTATGAATCATGTCTCGCCATGTATACTTCGCATTGTAAAGAGATATTCAATACCATAGTACTATTCGTTCTTCTCATTGTCACTGTTGTGCTACACTTTTGAAAGGTTTTGGTGAAGTGTGTTCCGCGTATTTTTTCACTTCATCTCTGGACCTCAAGTTTTTCAACACAAACCCTCTCCCCCTCTGTCTTTTCCTATACCACTACAGCGGCCACCCCCGGCGTCGGACGGCGGCACCTGGCCGCCAGACCACCACCTGAGGTAAGCCCCACCCCGACAAAATAGCTAGGTGCGGGAGAAGGACCTCCCAGTGTGGGGGGGGGGGGGGGGGGGGGGGGGGGGGGGGGGGGGGGGGGGGGCGGTGGCGCGGCCTTGGCCTGCATGGCCCATGCAGGCCGCACCACCGCCCCGCCTCCTTTTCTCCCTTAAAAACCAATGGTGGCTGGCGGCGCCAGGCCGCTGGACCACCTCCGGCGTGATCGCTGATCCCCGGTGAGTCGACCGGGGGCGGCGCTGGTGGCAGGCGGCTTCCTCCCGGCGGTGGCGGAGGCCGCCACCCTCGGCCTAGTCGGGAGGGGCAGCAGCTGTCGTCCGATCTCTTGATGAGATCAGACGGTGGTGGGAACCTTGTTTCCCGCCCCTCCCCTTAGCTTCTGTGCCCCCCGCAACGGATCAACCCAGATCAGTTGTATGGGAAGAGGATGTACGCGCGGTCTGGCGCCCGTCAGCTCCCTGTCAACCCCTATCCGCACCCCAACTCACCCTCCCCTCTTGCTGATTTTTCTGAGGCTAATCCAGGCCCCTAGGGCAAAAATCTCAAACATGGAAAATGTGCCTCATTAAGAGGTTTACTCTCATTAATGTTTTGGGAATTTGAATGAGTTTGCTAATTTTAAAAGCCTTTACAAGATTTAATTGGAGTAATTATAGGCCCAAATAACTTTGGAAAATTCCTAAAAAATTATAGGCTCAAATTTAGGCCATTTTACAGATGCTATCAAAGTTTGGGATTTTTATCTACCCTTTTGATAATTTTAAAAAGCCTAAATATGATTTCTTCGAGCAAAATAACGCCCTAAAATGAACTGAAATATTTGGGAAATATTTGTGGGCCCTCGACGTGTTATCTTAGCTATATAGTAAAATTCTGTGAGTCAATTAAAGATAAATGGTGGGATCACCGATTATTGCAATAAATCGATTAAGTTAAAGGCATCGAAACACACTATCGAGTCAGGATCGTAAGACGACATTACGAATCAATAACGATATGACAATTAAAGTGTGAACTCAGAGCACAAAGCAATTAGAAGTCTCATGGAATGTAAGACAACCCCGAACTATAACTAAGACAAACAGACTCCTATGAACAGGAAGAGACTCCTATGAATGGAGAAAAGACCCGTATGAACGGGGAAAGAATGGAAATTCCTCCTAAGAACGGAGACGACACTGAAGCCTCCAGATTACAGGGTGGCGCGGCCTTGACCTGCATGGCCCATGCAGGTCGCGCCACCGCCCCGCCTCCTTTTCTCCCTTAAAAACAGAAGGTGGTCGGCGGCGCCAGGCCGCCGAACCACCGGCGACGTGATCGCTGACCCCCGGCGGGTCGACCGGGGGCGGCGCCGGCGGCATGCGGATTCCTCCCGGCGGTGGTGGAGGCCACCACCCTCTACCTCGTCGGGAGGGGCAGCAGCTGCCGTCCGATCTCTTGATGAGATCGGACGGCGGTGGGAACCTTGTTTCCCGCCCCTCCCCTATGCTTCTGTGCCCCCCGCAGCTGATCATCCCAGATCCGCTATGGGGGCAGAGGAGGGACGCGCGATCTGGCGCCCGTCAGCTCCCAGGCAACCCCTATCCGCACCCCAACTCACCCTCCCCTCTTGCTGATTTGTTTGAGGCTAATCCAGGCCCATAGGACAAAACCCTCCAACATGGAAAATGTGTCTCATTAAGAGGTCTACTCTAAGTAATTTTTTGGGAATTTTTGGAATTAGTTTGCTATTTTTAAAAGCCTTTACAAGATTTAATTGGAGTAATTAAAGGCCCAAATAACTTTGGAAAATTCCTATAAAATTATAGGCTCAAATTTAGGTCATTTTATAGATGCTATCTAAGTTTGGGATTTTTATCAACCCTTTTGGTAATTTTATAAAGCCTAAATAAGATTTCTTCGAGCAAAATAACGCCCTAAAATGAACTGAAATATTTGGGAAAAATTTGTGGGCCCTCGACGTGTTCTCTTAGCTATATAGTAAAATTATGTGATTCAATTAAAGATAAATGGTGGGCTCACCGATTATTATGATAAATCGATTAAGTTAAATGCATCGAAACACGCTATCGAGTCGCGCTCGTAAGACGACATTACGAATCAATAACGATATGATAATTAATGTGTGAACTCAAAGCACACAGTAATTAGAAGTCTCATGGAATGTAAGCCAACCCCGAACAATAACTAAGACAAACAAACTCTTATGAACGGAGAAGAGACTCCTATGAAGGGAGAAGAGACTTGTATGAACAGGGAAAGAACATAATTTCCTCCTAAGAACGGAGATGACACTGAAGCCTCCTGATTACGGAGTGATTGGACTACTAACCTGTTTATTTGTATATTTATGTTCTCCAGTCTCTTACTAGACCTGCTTTTGCTGCTTTCGCTCATTCTTTTCAATACTCCAGTCCCGTACTGATCCTGTACTTACTATTTTCAGTTCATTCTTTTTAATACTCCAGTCTTGTACAAGTCCTGTACTTACTGCTTTCGGTTCATTCTTTTCAGTACTCCAGTCTTGTACTGGTCCTGTATTTACTGCCTTCTATTGATTCCTTCAATACTCCATTCTTGTACTGGTCCAGTTAATTCTTCCCTTGCCTTCGGCCTTCCTTTCTGTTAAGTTCTTTATTACTCAGTTCCGCAGTTTACGTTGTACTATATTATGCTTACGGGGCTAACCCAAGTCCTGCGCTAAATAATGGTTCTTCCTATGCTACCATAGTGTCTTAGTTGGTGATAACCAAGTGTTAAGTCCTTCCTCTAGAGTTAGCCCCAAATAAGATGCCCCACTTCTACTGCGTCTCGCAGTCAAAAGTTGTGTAACCGTTTGAGTCAAGGAAGTCGCGGTAGAGCTGGAGTAGTCATCCCTTTCTTTAAAATGCTTACGAATTTCTTGCTATAATAGTGGCGGGTCGGTCTTTCCCATAGACCGTTCGTACCGGTGCGGGAGGAATGACGACTTATGGAGACAGGGTGATGTCCATCGCGGGTTATCACCACTTTGAACCCGCTGATTTGCCTCCACTGGTCGGCTTAAATTTCGGAATCGCTGGATGTCGCTCACATCCAATTAGTACACTAGGTTGTACGGGAGGGCCTGGGTGATACGGTATGACTATACTAAGAAGTAGCAGGACTGGCCACTGTCACCGACGGACACATTGGTGAGGCCAGCGGGGTTTGCTACCCTGCTGGAAGAGAAGCGGTCCAAAATGTGTTGACACAGGGTTGTGTGTACAGGTTTGAATATCTGATATGTGTGTGCAAGATAGGTTTAATAATGTTGTCGTAAACTGCGTGCTCCCCTCTACTTTATTAAATTATTGCTGGAAGGTCTTAAATCTATATATACATACCCGTTGCTAACCCTTTCCTTACTGCGGCTATTTATTTTGGTACTTTAGACCGCCCCCAGGATATGGATCCGGGGAGGGAATATGTTTTCCACTTAGCTCTATGACTAACGTTTATTCTTATAACCATTCACAGGAGATGGGATAGCGCGAAGCCCCCACACCGCAAGATGACTTACCTGCCCTTGAGATTGCCCGTTTGGATACTCCAGCCTCGCACCTGTATTCCGTGACGTGAGTCCTAGAGTATAGGGATAAATAAGGAGTGTTATTGTTGTACTTATTTGTAGCCCGCGGGGCAGTATATGTAAATAGTTGGCTACGACCTTTTTGTTAGATATATATAGTTGTTGCCCTACCTATTTCCCTTACTTCTGCTTCCGCTATGTGACTCTGATGTGATGTGATGATTCTTGTGCCTGACAAGGCGATCACTCAGTGCATGAGAGGGTGGGTCATTGCCACCCTGGAAGTGCTAAGTGGCCGCCTTGGGCAGTAAGACCCCATCTCCCTGAACCGGGTTCAATTTTTTTTTGTGGGGGGGGGGGGGGGGGGGGAGGGTCTTACACGAGGAGCGTCTCCGAAGTGAGGAGTACGCATCTTAAAAGGACCCATGCTCATTTTTTATGCTACTTAAAAGGACCCATGGGAATGCGAGGAGCGTCTCCAAAGTGAGGGCATGCTTCTTAAAAGGACCCATGCTCGTTTTCGAAGGCCTTCCTAGCCTTCTTATATCCATGTGGGCTTATTCGGCGCCAGCTGACCCTATGACTGAGTTTGCAAAAATTTTCCAAGGAGTCCTGGATGAATGAACCATTCATTCTTCCCACAAGCTCCTACAACTTTCTGTTCATGTCCGCAACCTTGATGTAAATTGCAGAACTTAGACTGATCCTCTCGATTATGGGTGATTACCTCTGGCCTTCGAAAAGCGGGGTGGTCACAGATGGTGAGCAAAACCTCTTCCAGAGAGGCATTGTGTGTTGGGGGTGAAGTTTTGATATTGGTGGTGCCCCCCTCCCCACTGAGGTTAACAAGCGTTGCCGCAATGCCCGCCGCTTCTTTTGGCTGTCGGTGGAAGTCTCTGCTCTTTCTTTATTTATCGTTGACGTGATTCTTCATTAGTGATTCCTTCGTTGATTTTTTGCAGTGTTGGGCAACCTGCTTTTGGTTCAGCCTTTGGTTCTTGAGATCCCTTCAGGCCTGGCGTAATCCAAAAATAGTGATGGTTAACTGCCTTACGCGGAACCTGAGTAAAAGGCACAAGGGGCCCCTAAATCCCTTAGTATGGCGAGCGCATGATCCCGTCACTCCTCCATCCGACGGATGCATTCTTATAGGGACGTGGACAGTGCAACAATGACTTATTCGAAAAGTGGCTTGCTATTGACATGCGTATTGTTGGAGGCTTCATCGGTGTATTTTTCGGAGAAACTATCGCTGGGTGTGTACGCGCTTGCCTTTACCATTATTGCTAGTCATGGGTACTACCACAAAGCAGGTACTATCTTTAGAAGATCTTCAGAGTTTTGGGAACACCTTTCCCATAAACTGCGCCTAATTATTGTGGGTGGCTCGATGCTCTTGCGAACCGGTCGAATTGAACCTTCTCATCTCTAGAGTGAGTCGAGCACGCAAATAGTTACAGATTGAACCAAGAGTTGACAGTAAGACGTTTTACGTGGAAAAACTTGGAAAGGAAAAAAACCACAGGGCCGGAATGGTGCCAACTAATTCCACTATCTTTAAGAGTATTACAAAAAGTTATCTCTCGAGGGTGACATGCAACCACTCGTTACAGGGAGATTTCAAGGACACTGATGTTGCTGAATGCAGAGTAAAGGAGCTTGTTCTGGTACAGTTGAGGAGATTAGTGCAACAACTGAATTTTGGGGCTCAGAATTTGAAACCAAGTGGGATCTTCGAGTAGCCTTCGCAGGGATCTTCAAAGGAGAAGAAGATCTTTAAGTCGCAAAGGAGATATTTGAGGCGATCTTTGAACACCAAAGGAGAACTCTGAAGGATCTTCGAGAGAGCTCTCTATGGTGCAAAAACCGTGCACGTTTTCAAATAAGGGCCCAAGGCCCCTTCTATAGCCTTCGAGAGGGGTGCCTTGGTAATTGCATCGTTGTAACCACCAGACTGGAGAATGGGAACTCTCGATCGGGAGCACTCTAATTACCATTTTGTGAATATGATGGACTTACCCTATGGGAAGTATGGGCAGTTCGGGCAGGATCGGAAGTCACGGCGGCGAGCGCTACGGGATCCTGCAAGAATTGTGGAGACAAGATGGAAGGAAGAATGAAGCGCATGCGAGAGTTCCTTGCGCACTCATGCGCATGGGAAGGACCCCTTGCGCTTGCGCCCGCGCATAGGAAGGATCATGTGCATAGAAGAGATCCATGCACGCGGGTATGGTCGTGCCACTGACATTGTTTTGGTCGCTCGGCCGATGCATGAGGGAGAGATTCGTGCAAGTGGGCCGCAAATGAGGCCATGTGGCAGTGGATACTTCCTACAGACTAAGTGCATGAATCCTACTATTGGTCCAAATAGCTTCAAATTTTAACCCAAGGTCAGTCATTACATTATTAGGGTGCTATAAAAATTTGGGAATTTATTCATATGTTTAGGATCAAAACATTTCATTAAAACATAAGTGTGACAAATGTGTGTATTTTAATTTAATCATAGTAAAAATATGATCCATAAATTACAAGCTTTTGCATGTTATTTATTAACCTCATAAGGAACCTACATACAAATTTTCAAGTTTAAATTAGTTCTTATAACTAAAAAATACATAAAATATAAAAAGCCCCAAGGTTTATGCTACCTAAACTTTGAAAATTAATTTAGGGAGTTATACACCTCAAAAAATGTGTCACCCCAATCTCTACTGGGTGCGCATATAGCAAATTTGTATTTAAAAGCTCTGGATTAAAATTATTTAAATAAGCACAGATCTTAACATAGATCCAGCGGCTGGGGATAGCGGGAGATGGTGAAATGACCTTCCTTCACAGCGGATCTGTTGTCGAACCACTGTGTGGATCAACCCAATCATTGTTTAAGGAAATGAACGGCTGTGATTTTGTCTTCAACCTTGAGTTGAGTTCACTCGACGTAGAAGGCAGAGCCAGTCAAAGCAATAAGTTAATGCTACAAAGAGTTATGAGGAGCAACAACTATTTTCAATTAGAGTTATGAGGATGAGTGATTGCTTCTATCCTTTTGTTCTTCGGGACATTCAGGGGCAATGTGCCCTGGTTTTCTGCATGCAAAGCAGATTATTTCTTGTTTTGGATTCTTGTCAAAACTAGTTTACTTGAGCTCCTTTCCTTCCTTATAGAGTCTTCAGTCTTGACCTATCTTCTAAACCTTTTGGCAAAGAGATTGAACATCTCTTCTTCATAAGTGGGTGGCTCTCCTTCAGCTGCCTTCAAAGCTATTATCCTTTCTTTAGGAGTTGAAACTTTATCCTTTGCTTCAGTCTCAGCTCTACTCTTCAGAAGTAGCCCATAGGATTTGAGCTTGCCAAGTAAGGCATCTGTAGAGATATCTTTGTGGCTCTTGGACTCTCTAATGTCCCAGATCCTTGAATCCCAAGTGCTTGGGAAGCACATGAGGAGTTTTTATTGACCTCTGTTAATGATATCTCTTTGTCTAGGAACTTGAGCTCATTTATGATTAGGCTGAACCTTTCAAACATCTCAGCCACATTATCTTCAACTTTCTTTTGAAAGTTCTCATATTGGGATATGGGAAGGGACTTCCTGTCCTTTCTTTTATCTGAGCTGCCTTCAACTAGTCTTGATAAAGACTCCTTGATTTCTTTTGCTGAGTTGCAGTCAGCCACTTTTTGGAAGATGCCATCTGACATAATGGACACTAGGATGTTCATGGCCTTGGCATCGCATGCCTTCACCTTTTATCAGCATTAGTCCATTCAGATCTAGGGACAAGTTCCTGTGTGATAGTTCCACTTGCATCTTTTTTAAATGGTGCTGGAGGACCTTACATAATGACATCAAAAATGACTTCATAGTGTAAACTTATTCGGATTACACACTGGTTGTCTTGTGGATGCATAGTCTTTAGAACTCATTTTCTGAAAATATTTTTAGAATATGAAAATTTGAGTGATGGGATCTTGTAATCAAGGTGTTAACCTTTTTATGATAAACCTCCCTCTGATACCAATTGAAAGTGCACAGTGAGTCCTCTAAATATTCTCTAGAGGGGTTGGGGGTGAATAGAGTTTAAAAACTTTTCATCAAATTATGCACAACAATAAATTAAACTAACAAGTATGCATTCATATTTCCAATCCAGAATAAAATAAACACAGATATGCAGAAATAAAGAATGGACATCACAGAAATTTCACAGCACAGATTATACAGGAAATATAGTGGTTCCCTAAAATATAGGCAGCTCTTCTACCACCTTGGTAGGAATACACTATCCAGTGCCTGAGTTTTTTGATAAGTAGACTCTGAGAACCAACCATTGAGTCTTTTGATAAGGAGACTCTTAGAACTATGGTCTGAGTCTTTTGTTAAGGAGCCTCTTAGAACCAAGCTAGATATTTTGATAAGGAGATCCTGAACCATTGAATCCTTTGTAGAGGGATTCTAAGGACTCTTTACTCAGTTTACAAGAGGGAAAGAAATAGTAAGAAGAAGTTAAAAGGTGAAGATTTATTTTTCTGATTGAATCCTCCTGCAACAGTCACTACGGATTGAGGCACTTAGTGTTTTTGATGGATCTCTGTTTAGTAGATGAATCCTTGCTTGAGAGAGAGAAGAATGTAACGATTGATAAGCTCTGATCCTGATAATCTATGTATATCTATAAGCTTCTTGCTGAGAGAGAAAAAAAAGAAGCCTTGAGTTTTTCCTGTACAGAGAGCTTTTCTGCTATACTGTCTGAGATAAAGCTTGAGTAAGAAGAAGATAGAATAATAGAATTGTTGTTGTTCTCAATCTTCCTATGTATGCCTATTCTTCTGTCAAATAACATTTGAATTACTTTCCTCTTCTGATGTATCCTTAGTAGGAATGTCCAAGGAATAATAATGTTCCCTTTCTATTCAAGTTGACAACCCCCCCCCCCCCCCCCCCCCCCCCCCCCCCCCGCGTCAATCCCTTTTTGAATATCTTCAAAAATTGTCTTTATTGTATCTCTCGAGCCCTTCTTTCCATTCTTGGTTATGAACGACCCGTTATAATTCAAATAATTTCCATTCATGACTTCTAAAATGGCTTTAGAAAAGAATATAGAAAGTATTCTAATTCTGATCCTTTATTCGACGTAATGTTGAATACATTTGCCATCTTATCAATGCACCTTTGAGTTCTAATAGGAGTGATGGGTAGATTTAGGTTCACTATAGGAAGATTTCGTGATGAGAATAAAATTCGGCGGGAGTTTAAGAGGGGTCTCGTGAGTACTCCTACTTCGAGAAACTAACCATTATCCTTTCGAGAGATAGAAGTAATGGTCTTCTCTTCTTTCGAAATATCGACGATAATGCCCCCGCGACGGCGCCGAAAACTATAAGTTTTTATAAAAAGGAAGGCTTTATGCAGAGCTTTTAGAAGTTTATCCAAACTAATCTTTCGATAAAGGTAAGTATATTGTTGGAACTGAGATTTGGCCCAATGAGGAGTTCAGACCCCTGAAAGGGTGAAGCTAGCACCTACTGATCCAGCAGAGGAAACTGACCAGAGACTTAGAACCAAATACCGACCCTTGGCTGCAGCACGGAGGTCCCACCACACACCCAGAAGATCTTAGAGCGCTTCCCCTCCCAAGACAAAGCTGAAGTCGGGCACCTTGGAGAGCCTGAGGAGCTAACCAATGTTAGCCTAAGGAGGATGAAGCCAAAGAAGTGGAGTCCTCTCTAAAGGTTCCCTTCAGGGTTTATATATAGTTTTTCTCTTATGGTCTGCTAATAGCGAGACTCCGCCTTTTGGTTTTGCTAAACGCACCCCAAATTGGTCTACTAACAGCCAAACTCTGTTGTTCTGAAGGGCTATTGGCAGCCCATGAAGGGTATCTAGGCGAGCTAGCACCCTAGCACCCTGCCGAGCTGGCACCCTGCAAAGCTGGAACTCTGGGACCCTGCCGAGCCGGCACCCTAGGACCTTGCCGAGCTAGCACCCTGGGATCCTGCCGAGCCGGCACCCTGGGACCCTACCAAGCCGGCACCTTGGGACCCTGCCGAGTCGTCACCCTGGGACCCTACCGAGCCGGCACTGTGGGACCCTGCCGAGCCGGCACCCTGGGACCCTTCCGAGCGACACTTTGGGACCCTACCGAGCCGGCACCCTGGGATCCTACAGAGCCGGCACCCTGGGACCATGCCGAGCCGGCACCCTCGAGCCCTACCGAGCCGGCACCTAGGGACCCTGTAGAGCCAGCACCCTGGGACCCTGCCGAGCCAGCACCCTGGGACCCTGCCGAGAGGGCACTCTGGGACACTGCCGAGCCGGCACCCTGGGACCCTGCCGAGCTGGCACCAGAGGACCCTACCGAGCCAGCACTCGGGGACCCTGTAGAGTCGGCACCCTTAGATGTCTTCCTTAGACAATTTTGATTTCGACAAAGATGGGGCGGGACATGCGAGACTTCTCTACTCACCCCAGGTGGTCGAGATCTTTTAAGTTGTCCTCGGTCATCTCGGACCTCGACGAATTACGGGTTATACACAATCCTCGCTTTTTTGAACTCGGCACGAGGTCGGAAAAAAATATTGGAGAACTCGTGGTTAGGAGAGATTGGAGCTGGACGACATATGACTCAAGAGCTCGACTCCTACCAGTAGCCCATCTTAACTGGAGGTGGAGAAAAGGTCTCAGGGACATTTTTCTAAAACATCTTATTCATAGTTGTTACCTGAGAGGTCTACCCACCCAACCGGCTAGCAGGAGCCCAGTCAGCGGGGTACCACCGAGGGTATTAAGGTTCGTACTTGATGCTACTTGATGGATCCAGCACCCACCTGTAATTTGCATGCCTCTGGGAGAGTGCCTGCTAGAGCCAGCACCCACCTGCAATCCGCGCGCCTCCGCGCAAGTGCCTAATGGAGCTGTCACTCGTCTGCCTTGCGGACAGCTCCAGTCGAGTGCCTTAATGGAGCCAGCATTCGCCTACCATGCAGACAGCTTTGTGCGAGGGCCTTGACGGAGCCAACATTCGCCTGCAATACGCACACCTCCGGGCAAGTGGTCCGGTGTCCCATCCAGCTTGCCTACTTATCTTATTATCCTTGCTCACCTTTTCTTTATTGGTCTTTAGGCTATTCACCTTTTCTTTTCATACCGCCACCTAGCACTAGCCCAAAGCCTCATTCGCCCGTCTGCCTGCTTACGTACAGCCATGCATGTGGTGAGACCTTGACCACTCACCCTGCTCAACTCGCCTTAAACCGAATGACCATTTTATACCTTACCAATACTCGTGCGAGACTCGCTTCCCACTCACCGAGCGGTACTGTATGAGTGAGTGGGAAAGATCTCGGTTGAAGAGTAGCTCGTGGTACTTCACTCACCCTCCTTTGCTCCCTTCCTGTGCTAAGTGAAGATTACCTATTCCAGAGTGCTACCTGTCCTTTGCTAGCTAGTGTGAGCCTAGTTAATAAGTCAGCTTGGAATAAATTCTTTTGTATTCCTTTCTTTTCCATTTATCTATGGGTGAGCCTACGACCCTGCCAGCTAGGTGAGAGCCTGGTCAATGGGTCTGCTTCGGGTCCTATTACCTTTTGTAACTTTCCTACCACCGAGCGAGCCTACTACCCTGCCACCTTGGTGGGAGCCTGGTCAGCGGGTCTGCTTCGGGGCCTATTATATTTTGAAACTTTCCTGCCACTGAGCGAGCCTACTGCCCTGCCAGCTTGTGGGAGCCTGGTCAGCAGGGTGCTTCAGGGCCTATTACTTTTGAAACTTTCCTAACACCGAGCGAGCCTACGACCCTACCAGCTTGGAGGGAGCCTGGTCAGCGGGTCTGCTTCGGGTCCTATTACTTTTCAAAACATTCCTACAACCGAGCGAGCCTACAACCCTGCCAGCTTGGTGGGTGCCTGGTCAGCGGGTCTGCTTTGGGGCCTATTACCTTTTGAAAATTTCCTTCCACCGAGCGAGCCTACAACCCTGCCAGCTTGGTGGGAGCCTGGTTAGCGGGTCTGCTTCAGGGCCTATTACATTTCAAAACTTTCCTACAACCGAGCAAGCCTACGACCCTGCCAGCTTGGTGGAATCCTAGTTAGCAGGCTGCTTTGGTGCCTATTACCTTTCAAAACTTTCCTGCCACCGAGCGAACCTACGGCCCAGCCAGCTTGGTGGAAGCCTGGTCAGCGGGTCTGCTTCAGGGCCTATTACCTTTCAAAACTTTCCTGCCATCGAGAGAGCCTATGGCTCTTCCAGCTTGGTGGGATCCTGGTCAGCGGGTCTGCTTCAGGGCCTACTACCTTTTGAAACTTTCATGCCACCTAGCGAGCCTACGACCCTTCTAGCTTGGTGGGAGCCTTGTCAGCGGGTCTGCTTAGAGGCCTATTACCTTTTGAAACTTTCCTACCACCGTGCGAGCCTACGACCCAGCCAGCTTGGTGGGAGCCTGGTCAGCGGGTCTGCTTTGGGGCCTATTACCTTTTGAAACTTTCCTGCCACCGCGCGAGCCTACGACCCTGCCAGCTTGGTGGGAGCCTTGTCAGCGGGTGTGCTTCGGGGTCTATTACATTTTGAAACTTTCCTGCCACCGAGCGAGCCTACGGCCCTGCCAACTTGGTGGGAGCCTGCTCAGCGGGCCTACTTTGGGGCCTATTACCTTTTGAAACTTTCTTGCCACCGAGCGAGCCTACGACCCTGCTAGCTTGGTGGGAGACTGGTCAGCGGGTCTGCTCCGGGGCCTCTTACCTTTCAAAACTTTCCTTCCACCGAGCAAGCCTACGACCCTGCCAGCTTGGTGGGAGCCTGGTCAGCGGGTCTGCTTCAGGGCCTAATACCATTTGAAACTTTCCTACCTCTGAGTGAGCCTATGACCCTGCCAGTTTGGTGAGAGCTTGGTTAGCGGGTCTGCTTCGGGGACTATTACCTTTCAAAACTTTCCTTCCACCAAGCGAGCCTAAGTCCCTGCCACCTTAGTGGAAGCTTAGTCAACCGGTCTACTTTGGGGTCTATTCCCTTTTGAAACTTTCATTCCACCGAGCGAGCCTATGGCCCTGCCTGCTTGGTGGAAGCCTAGTCAGCGGGTTTGCTTCGGTGCCTATTACCTTTTAAAACTTTCCTACCACCGAGCGAGCCTACGCTCTGCTAGCTTGGTGTGAGCCTAGTCAGCAGGTCTGCTTCGGGGCCTATTACCTTTTGAAACTCTCCTGCCACCGAGTGAGCCTATGGCCCTGCTAGCTTGGTGGGAGCCTGGTCAGTGGGTCTACTTCGGGGCCTATTACCTTTCAAAACTTTCATGCCACTAAGCGAGCCTACGACCCTGCTAGCTTTGTGGGAGGCTGGTTAGTGGGTCTGCTTCGGGGCCTATTACCTTTTGAAACCTTTATTGGGAATAGTGCCCAACAGTGTTCCTGATTTGAAGAAGTGCTCAACTCAATGACAAGTGCAAGTTGTATTTAATGTCACATCTAGTTCATGCTTGCAGAGATAAGACAATATGTCCAGTACTTCAATAACCTGCCTAAGTATAATATTGTCGAAAAAGGCTAGACATATCGTCGACAAGTACAGGCACATCATTGAGATGTTGGGCAAAGAAAAGAAGAATGATTGTGTCTTTGTCGTCGAAAAGGATCATGCGTATCGTCGACAACAACTGGTCTATCATCAACAACATGCAGAGCAAGGCAGAATGGTGATATCGTAGTGACATCTACACGACGATATCAGAAAGTCGAAGATGAAGACTCAAAGATGTGGTCGTCAAGAAGGCTTGTCATCGGAAAGCTATGTGTGACTGATTGTAACATCCCAGTTCGAACTAGACCCCTCGAGTGACACGGGTCACTTAGAGATGCTTGGACCAGGTGGGATCTGGAGATCCTAATAGTTAGGTTATAAGAGGCTCTTAATGATAAATGTTGACAAAAATCATATTGATTACATTCACTTGAAAAGAAATGAAGTTCCAACCATTAGTAAAGAGAGAAATCTGTAAGCGTTTTGGAGCTGGGCTGTTAGGGAAGAAAATTGGGGGTGATTGGCAAGGATCTGCTTCCTGTTAGCTAGCGCCCGGCGGTAACGCTACAGCCGGCGCTAGCGTGATACTTGTTCCCCAATGCAGTTCACCGTCTGTTCGTCGAACGCAGTTCACCGTCTGTTCGTCAAACGCAGCGCACCGTCTGTTCGTCGAACGCAGCACACTGTCTGTTCGTCGAACGCAGCTCACCGTCTGTTCGTTGAACGCAGCTCACCTTCAATTCGTCGAACGCAGTTCACCTCCAGTTCGTTGAACGCAGTTCACATTCTATTCGTCGAACGCAGTTCACCTCCAGTTCGTCGAATGCAGTTCACATCCAGTTCGTCGAACGTAGTTCACCTTCTGTTCGTCGAACGCAGTTCACCATCTGTTCATCGAACGCAGCTCACCGTCTGTTCGTCGAACGCAGTTCACCTCTAGTTCGTTGAACATAGATCACCTTCTGTTCGTCGAACGCAGTTCATAGTCTGTTCATCAAACGTAGCTCACTGTCTGTTCGTCGAACGCAGCTCACCGTCTGTTCATCGAATGCAGCTCACCTTCAGTTCGTCGAACGCAGTTCACCTCCAGTTCGTCAAACGCAGTTCACATTCTGTTCGTCGAATGCAGTTCACCTCCAGTTCATCGAACACAGCTCACCTTCTATTCGTCGAACATAGCTCACCCTCTGTTCGTCGAACGCACCTCCTGTTCGACGAACGTCCTGGCCCTTTCTTTTCCCGAGAAATCAGGCGATTTTCAACATGCCTTGGAAATGGAAATTGCATTTAATGCAATTAATGCTATCTTTTTATCTCTCTTTCTATCTTTCTCTCCCCCTCTCCTTCTCCCCTAGCCAAATGGGCTGGAATAATGGAGTCAAAAGAGTATTCTTCTTCATCATCATCTTCTTCTTCTTCTTTTCCCTCACCTTAAGGTTTCAACTTAGGGTTCTTGAAGGAGAAAGCTTGGAGAAGGATTTGGAGCTTGGCCGACGACCACCCCGCTGTCATGAAGCTGAGCTTGAACCTTGGCTGGAAAATAAGGTGACTTCCGACCCCTCTCCCTTGGTGCTAGATCGTAGAGAAAAATTAGGAGAGGTGTTGAGCTCAAAAGAGCTTGGCTTGTGAGTTAATGGAGTTTCCTAGGAAAAGACCAAGCCGGATCTTTCTTGTTAGGGCACCGATTGCCACGAAAGTTCCTTAAATCACTTCTTCTCTTCAAAAGGAAGGGATAGGATTTGATTTCTTTGAAATCCATGGTCTATGGAGGGAGTATTGAATGGGAGAAGGTGTAATGACCTAACTCTTGTTTTTTGGGGGAAGATGATGAATAGTCCCCTGTTATGTAGGGTTTCAAATTATTTCTTATGTGAAAAGATGAGGAGTAAATTCCCTGTTTAAAAATACCTTGTTAATTAGGGTTGTTAGTTATGTAATTGTGTGATAAAGTTGATGATAGCCCCCTTGCTAAAGAAGTTTTCAATTAATAACATTGCACTTGGTTGTTAAGGGCTAAAATTGTGCGCAGCTGGGTTCGAGCCAATTTGTAGGCTCTATACCACTTGAATTAGACCTCAGGCTCAACATGGAAATTGTAGCCCTCCGAAAGAGCTTTCCGACGATAGGTTATTCATTTTCTGAAGTGACCTGTAGCTCCCTACAAGTCCAGTCGAGTGGACTACCCAGAAAGCTGGGAGGTGTTAAGTGCGTGCTGTTTTGCTGTCCAGATTTCTGCAGTTGACTTTAGAGTACATTTTAGATAAGACCCGCTTGGATCTGGGTTTAGGACTCAAGATGAATGTTGTATCCCTTGATGTTAGCTTTCCAAAATTGGGTGGATCATAATTTTTGGACAACTGTAGCACCCAGAAATCCAGTTTTAGTAAACTGTGTCATAACACTTCCGATCTCAGTATTTTGTGGATTTCTCTTAAAATATTGGTTGGATGTTCATGAATATTGGGGGAGATATGGGTGACAATAATATGTAGATCCATGTTGAATTTCAGGATTTTGGGATAAGTGGTATTAAAGTTATTGCTGTTTCATTTGATAAATTTGAAGGAGATATAAATGCTGAATGTGAAGGCCGCTTGGGCCGAAATTTTATATAAATCATGTACATGCTAGTATTGACCTGTGATAATGATTTAAGATTTATATCCGTTGGGATGAGTCCTTAAATGAACCTTCAATTGTTAGTTTCAGGTGGAACCATAAACATGGCATGTGTGGTTGATGGTGAAGGTAAGTAACATTGGTTATGGGTGAGATATAATTGTTTAGCATTGTTTATAATGGTCGTATAAATGTAGAGCACCGTAAATATGTATTGCATAATACAATGAGTTTGAAATTTGGTGGTAATGATTCCGGCATTAATTATGACTTATAGTAGAAGTTTCAGTGGATTTGGTTTTAGAATGAATCCATAATTAAACGTGCCGCTAATAATTATTATGCTGAAAAAAGAGGTTAAAGTGCTCATCTGGACCAGGATTTTGGAAACGTGACGTTAAGGGCACAAGTAGTCCTACAGGATCTAGTATGGTAATTTCCATGTTATACACACGCTATTGCATAGATTCATGACAACTCGGTATGAGTAGCATTGATGGTTTGGTGTGGATTATAAGATATGGTTATATCTTGTGGTGAAATGTTCAGCACCCGGTTGGGTTGGAGTCTTAGTGCTCACCTATCCAAGTGCCCTTCTGTGTCCTTGAAGGCTCAGCATGATGCGAGCAGTACGCAGGGTCTCCGCTGTATGTTCTTAGCATCAAGGCGTACATAGGTATGATGTGAAAGGTAAGAAGTCTCCATCCGTGAGTCCCTGGGTGCTTGATTGCACGGGCGTGCATGGGAATTACATGAATATGCATGGTTTACAGATGGTGGTGTAATGATCCAGGTTGGAGGATTACTTGTGGCGGGTATACGGGCTTGCTAGTCGTGACTCCGATAGAAGCCAGCAGTTAGACTCTAGACCAGTTGGGTTGGACTCTTGGTGCTCACCTACCCATATCCCCATCTGTGTCCTTGAAGGCTCAGCTTGATGCGAGCAGTACGCAGGGTCTCCGCTGTGTGTTCTTAGCGTCAACGCGTACAGAGGCCTAGGACTGGTAGTGTTCATACCCTCCTAGTAGTGGAGGAGCTCATTCCACTGTCTCCTCTGGCCACGACGGGAGATGCCAGAGTAGTTAGCTACCTCTCAAAAGGAGAGAACTGTAGGTCTATGTCGACATAGCAGCATTGCATGGGTGAGTATCATTAGATCATTGCATTGCATTCATCATTACATAATCATGTCATTGCACCGCATCGGAACTCATCATATAAACTTGTATGGGCACCTTTATATGATGGGTTACATTATGCTTGGATTCTTAACTTATATGCTTGTATGGGTACCCTTATAAGTTAAGTTCAAATTCTGTTATTATATGCTCAACTGCTTATACACTCTCGTTGATCCTGCTCTCTTTTGATGTACTCTCTTATACATATTTTATAACTGCTCTCTTTTGATGTACTCTCTTATACATATGTTATAACTACTCTCTTTTGATGTACTTTCTTATACCACGATATAGCTGTCATGATTACATCTTTCCTTGTCACCTGTTTTTGCTACTACTGACTATATTGCAGTTTTTCTTCATTCCCTTCCGCCCGGTGCCTTGGATTCGGGGGGAGGGGATGTGAAGCCACTTAGTCTTTATGACTAACGGTTATTACACCACTATTTTTAGGAGCAGCAACGTACTACACAGGAGGACAGCCAGGCCAGGGTGACAGTGCTGGTGATTACAATACCTTGGCTACCGTCGGCGGAAGATTTGAGCGAGTGGTTAGAATGTAGCCTTAGGGAAAGTTTATACTCTGATGATTTACAGGAGCTTGTGTAGATTTCTGTCCTTTTTGTACTGTTTGTACATTGTTGCTTAATTGTGAATTTATGGCTTCTTGCTTTTACATTATTGATGGGTTGGCGCTGTTTAGTTGGTTTGGCCAGCAGGATAGGCATCTTGTGGGGGAGGCTAGCTCGTGCGCTGGCACTTCCGCAATGCGGCTGTCCTGGGCATAAGACTCCCCTCGGCCGTGTCTTGTGTTCTGGGAGGGTGGACTGATGCGCAAATCTTAGCCCACCGCTATAGGCGGGAGTAAGACTGCGGCACGAAACGGCAGTGTACCGATCGTTCAAGTAATATAAAATGGGAATGAATCCCCAAGTATCGATCTCAAAGGAACACAGTAAGGTGGAGTTTATTATCGAGGAAGGACTTGAGATTGAAGTCCTTTCGAGCGGATGGATTGCGGAAAACGGGGGATTTGATTTGTGGAAAATAAAGAGAAAACAACTATAACTACTCCTATGCAATGCCGCTATGCAATGCTTCGCTTGGCGGGATGGAGACTAGGCAGGCCTTGAGCGCACTGCGTCGCAAGGGCGGATGGACGAGTAGGCAAGCGGAATCGAACTGTGCAGGCCTTGAGCGCGCTGCTTCGTTAGGCGAATGGATTACACGGGCCGCTATGCCATGCTTCGCTAGGCGGATGGAAGAGTAGGCATACGGATGGAATGGTTCGCACCGGCGGAGTCGGAATGGATTACACGGGCCGCTATGCCACGCTTCGCTAGGCGGATGGAAGAGTAGGCATACGGATGAGGGTCGCAAGCACCTCGTCGACAAGCACGCAACTAGCAATTGCTAGTGCGGCACACGAACGTGACTGCGGGATGGAGGATGGAATGGGGCGCACCTCAAGCAACTCAAACAGTAAAGTATTTCACATAGACATGAAATGTATAGAAATGCAAATAAAGTTAAGTGCTACTTCATCATAATGTTAGATCTAACTACATATACATCAATAAAAGAATAACAAGGCAAGAAATCGACCGAATCCGAAGGCTCGTTGTAGATTCATGGTTGGAATCGCTGGGTTGTCAATCCGTGTCCAAACTCGGTCCGCAACTACGTCCGGGGTAGAGAGAGCTGTCACTACTCTCCAATGAGCCTGTCTTCTTCGTCTCACGATCCGGTAGAGGTTGCAAACTTCCTCTTGCTTGATGATGATGGCGGCTAGATCTTCCTTTGAAGCGCTAGGATGAAGGAGGAGGCCGACAGGAAGCTCCGGCTCAAGATTGGCGTGAAGAACAAGCCCGGAGCACCTCCTGGTGGTGGAAGATGGTGCAGGGGGCGGAAGAGGCGAACATGACTCGAAAACGGCAGAGCAGAATGGTCGTCCGACCTAATTTCACGGGCTGGATATTTATAGAAAACAGGGCGCACGATCAGTGGAGCACGATCAACTGATCGTGCGCACTGAAAGTTGGTGATCGTGCGCTCTGTGCCCGAAACCTGCAAAACAAAACTGCAGAAAAAAAATAAAGCGCACGACCATGCGCACGAACGTGCGTAGCAAACGCACAACCAAAATCCGAAGCTATTTTTGGGCAGCAAATGAACTCGCACGATCAGAGGCGCACGAGCAACTGATCATGCGTGAAGAAAACGCACGATCAGTGGCATTTCCGGCAGAAATTTCCCCCAAACAGACTCCGAGCATCGCACGATCCATGAACCTGCATGAAAACCTCCAGGACTACAGGAAAACAAGGGATCACACCAAGAATGGGCATACATGTGCACTAAGAGTGGAATAATAGACGACTATTAAATATAAATGAAAACAAGCCTAAAGTGAGGTGCAAAGACTAGAAAATCGGCCCAAATGAGTCCGAAAATATGTATATAATTGGGACTCATCACACCCCCAGACTTACCTATTTGCGCGTCCCGAGCAAACCATCTCTTACGCGGACAAGAAAAACATAAGCTGACATAGAAATTGTAACGCGGAGTACCATGCGAAGTTGCATGCTCATGCACGTAGAAATACAGTAGACAAAATTCCTAATTATACATATTAGTTTATACTTTTCTAGGGGCGTATTTATATATTACATTTACTCAAAAAGTGAATCACGGTGAATCATAAGGTCGTACGTAGGAAGAAAGTAAACTGAACGCTAAGGCAAGCATTGCCAAAGATCGGGGCTCGAGACAACCTCCATTAAAATCCATCAATGTCGGTGACCATAAGCTTGCCCGTTCGCACTCTCTCCACGGCACAGGTTTGACTCAAATGCGTGAATCAATAGGACTTTAGGTTTAATATGAGGCTTGGGTTTAGGTGAGGTATACAATAATAAAGACGATGGCTCAAACACTAAACCCAAATGAGCTAGCACAAAGAACTATCCTCAAGCACCACAAAAAGAAATGCGGGTACACCATACCCCCAGACTTGGACTTGACTACATGGGTGTGTGCACCGCCTACTCCCAAACATATATTTATACATAGATTTTTCAATTAAGCACAAATCCTTTTTTTTTAATTTTTTCTTATTCTCATTTCATTTTTTTTCTTTTTAATAATATTTTCAGCAAGAAAAGCAATGAAGCGCATCCACTTTTTCACAAAAATATCATAACATCCACACCCCAATCATGAAAATAATAACCAACTAAAGCTCAAATTTGGGTGTGCGACTAGGATTGGCTTTTAGGCTTTGGTGAGAAAAAGGAGGGGCTGAATCAAAGAAAGGGTAGGCACAACTGGGCTAACGAGGATATAGCAATAGGCATAGGCACAAAGGCTCAATCGGGCCAAAATGATGGCCTATATCACATTCACACAATTGACTAACCGTATACCCATGCTTCAAGAATCGCTTGGGGAAAGTTCTTAGCCGCCGAGAAAGATAATCCTTCCTCCCGACTCAGGCAATACGAAGCTAACGAACGTCTACACACATCCCTATGCTACCGTTTGATTCACACCGGATTCACCAATTTTTGAGCGTAGTAAACAATATTTACGCTAATAGAAAAATATAAACTAAAAGAATAAAAAGAAATTGAATATACATGAATTTCTATGCGAGACATGAGCACTCGACTAGGAGCACTATAGAAGTCGACATTTTACTCCGACTCACAATCCTAAGCCAACACAATGATTTTCCAAATCACACAAAAAGAAATGAGTTCAGCTCAAGACGTGCCAACAACTAAGTGCACGCTCGAGTGGGTGTAGTGGTGTGCGGTGCATATGAACAAATAATAAAACTGAAAATAAAATACTTCTAGCATGCAAATGAGATGTGCATGTGCAGTGGGTACACATAGCGGCTCTCCCCCAGACTTAATCTAGACAATCCAACACAAGATACAACCATGAAATTAAAAATGAAGTCTAGGGAAAGAGAGTACCCAATGCTTAGAAGTGAGCATACCAGAAGACGCGTAAAAAACTGAAGCAAACCGGCCATTCAGAATTTGCAATAAGTACCTGTAGGGGTGAGCTCCACAAAAACAAAAGAAGGCAGAAATGCTAAAACTGAATAGAAATTAACTAACTATTCTAACTAGGAACATGAAAATGCAATAAAAGGAAGATAACTACTGGGGTTACTGTCATCCCAGCACGACTTATTCGGATTTTATACAGTTCTAGCTTATAGGCCTATGAAAAGAAAAGTGGACAGATAACTGTTCTAATATGCGTGTAGGTAGCGGGTACCTATACGGAGAAAGAACAGTCACGCCTCTACCCGAATATAAATACCTGCTCCTCACAGGTAGAGGGAAAAGAAAGTAAGAGGAGGAGAAGGCCTGGTCCTCACTCATCTCACACAAAAAATCCTTGTCGAGCAAGGTATCGTCATCAGGGAGGTAGTAGGAGGAAGAGATCAATGTTGGAGCTTCCTCATCGGAGGAGGGATCAACCTCCTCGCACATGAGGATGCTATCATCATTGACCTGAGCTGGAAGCTCCAAGTCCTCCTTATGTACCTGTGGAGACTCAACCTGCACAGGCTCAGATATAGCAGAAGGGGGGTCAAGAAATAAAAGAGAAGAATGACTTAAATAAAAATCAAGCGGGGGAGTGGTCCCGATCTCACTCCCATTAGATTGGGAAAGTAAAATAATGTCAGCATCATCGACAATGCTGCAGGGCTCGGTAGGATCATCAGTGACCTCCTCAATGATTTGGACTTCCTCCACCGGTGCTGAGGTAGAATCCTCGTCACCTTGGAAAATATCATCCTCCATAGGAATAGGCACAACACATAAATCACCTGCCTTATCCTGCGAAACATGCTCAATAATGTCGTCAGAGACAAATGTAATAGAATGCACAACAGGCGGAGGAATAGTGCTTGGATAAAGGTCAAGCACTGGTTCCTCACAAACAATCAAATCTACGCTAGGAGATGGATGTACAAGGGAGATGGGCTCAGTCATGTCAGTGCCCAGATCAGCCACACATCTGTTGACCGTGCCCACATCATACCCTTCATAAGATGAAGGTAATATGGCCATATAACCAGATGTTGAGGGTGTGCTGCCAGAAATAGGAGTCAGAACGATCCGGATATCCGGCTCATCATCCTCGTCCAATTGGCGAAGATACTCGGCACAGTCCTTCAAGGCATGTTCCATGCTCTGACAAAACAAGCACTGCCTTACAGGCTTCTTTGGCACAGCGGGTGCTGAAGCCGAAAAGAAGATTGACGGTAAAGGCGTAGCAGAATAGCCATAGGACTTCCGCGCAGCATATGGAGTACCAGACGAAGTCGGTGCTCCATATGTTGGGACAGGAGTGCTAGGGCTACTATCTCCCTTAGGACATCTATCACTAGCATGAGAGATATCTCCACACCAACGACAATGAATATTAAATGACGCCCACATAGTGTGAAGATAAAATGATTCAAAATAAAGAGAACTGTTGTGCAAAATACTACACCTAACAATATATTACTAAACAACCAAATTTTAAAACAAGAAAATTGAATACGAAGAAATAAAACAAAAGGATGCGATAAACAAATGGAAGGGCTTCTCACTCAGATTCTCCCTCTCCAGAAAACTCACACGACTGTGTTCCCCGGCAACGGCGCCAAAAACTTGATGCGCAAATCTTACCACACCGCTATAAGCGGTGGTAAGACTGCGGCACGAAACGGCAGTGTACCGATCGTTCAAGTAATATAAAATGGGAATGAATCCCCAAGTATCGATCTCAAAGGAACACAGTAAGGTGGAGTTTATTATCGAGGAAGGACTTGAGATTGAAGTCCTTTCGAGCCGATGGATTGCGGAAACGGGGGATTTGATTTCTGGAAAATAAAGAGAAAATAACTATAACTACTCCTATGCAATGCCGCTATGCATTGCTTCACTTGGCGGGATGGAGACTAGGCAGGCCTTAAGCGCACTGCGTCGCAAGGGCGGATAGACGAGTAGGCAAGCAGAATCGAACTGTGCAGGCCTTGAGCGCGCTGCTTCGTTAGGCGAATGGATTGCACGGGCCGCTATGCCACGCTTCGCTAGGCGGATGGAAGAGTAGGCATACGGATGGAATTGTTCGCACCGGCGGAGTCAGAATGGATTACACGGGCCGCTATGCCACGCTTCGCTAGGCGGATGGAAGAGTAGGCATTGAGGGTCGCAAGCACCTCGTCGACAAGCACGCCACTAGCAATTGCTAATGCGGCACACGAACGTGACGGCGGGATGGAGGATGGAATGGGGCGCACCTCAAGCAACTCAAACAGTAAAGTATTTCACATAGACATGAAATGTATAGAAATGCAAATAAAGTTAAGTGCTACTTCATCATAATGTTAGATCTAACTACATATACATCAATAAGAGAAGAACAAGGCAAGAAATCGACCGAATCCGAAGGCTCGTTGTAGATTCACGGTTGGAATTGCCGGGTTGTCAATCCGCGTCCAAGCTCGGTCCGCAACTACATCCGGGGTAGAGAGAGCTGTCACTACTCTCCAATGAGCCCGTCTTCATCGTCTCACGATCCGGTAGAGGTTGCAAACTTCCTCTTGCTTGATGACGATGGCGGCTAGATCTTCCTTTGAAGCGCTAGGATGAAGGAGGAGGCCGAGAGGAAGCTCCGGCTCAAGATTGGCGTGAAGAACAAGCCTGAAGCACCTCCTAGTGGTGGAAGATGGTGCAGGGGGCGGAAGAGGCGAACAGGACTCGAAAACGGCGGAGCAGAATGGTCGTCCGACCTAATTTCATGGGCTGGATATTTATAGAAAACAGGGCGCACGATCAACTGATCGTGCGTACTGAAAGCTGGTGATCGTGCGCTCTGTGCCCGAAACCTGCAAAACAAAACTGCAGAAAAAATATAAAAAGCACGACCGTGCGCACGATCGTGCGTAGAAAACGCACGACCAAAATCCGAAGCTATTTTTGGGCAGCAAATGAACTCGCACGATCAAAGGCACACGAGCAACTGATCGTGCGTGAAGAAAACGCACGATCAGTGGCATTTCCGGCAGAAATTGCCCCCAAACAGACTCCGAGCATCGCACGATCCATGAACCTGCATGAAAACCTCCAGGACTACAGGAAAACAAGGGATCACACCAAGAATGGGCATACATGTGCACTAAGAGTGGAATAATAGACGGCTATTAAATATAAATGAAATAAGCCTAAAGTGAGGTGCAAAGACTAGAAAATCGGCCCAAATGAGTCCAAAAATATGTATATAATTGGGACTCATCAGGGTCTTACAAATGGTATCAGCTTGCAACGATCCTGAGATAAAGAAGCCCATTAAACCACTAGGCCACCCATGCTAGCTAAATCAGTTTGAGTACAAACTGATGCAGCGGAAGCGGTGGTGTGCCCATGTGTGATTCACATTAAGTATGTCAACTTTTTCCTATAGAAAGTG
This sequence comes from Dactylorhiza incarnata, assembly GCA_033032865.1. Classification (NCBI taxonomy): domain Eukaryota; kingdom Viridiplantae; phylum Streptophyta; class Magnoliopsida; order Asparagales; family Orchidaceae; genus Dactylorhiza; species Dactylorhiza incarnata. Next base: position 6,045,757 of record JAWHQI010000009.1, on the reverse strand, counting down.
CCAACCTAAGCCAAACTCGTACCCATACGTATATATGCTGGCTCATTCCGAGACAGTAATTGGTATTCCCATTCCAACAGTCAGAGTTGGTTTGGCATAGGATTGATGCCAACCTAACTAGGATACCATTTTGGTCGACTTAGCATGATATGTCGTGACATACCCTAACCTTATACCGATCTCAGGGACAATGTGGCCAAGCAATAAGTGACCGCAAATTACTAAGGGAAGAGTTCAACGTGAGGGTAAATGCTAGAGCCTCACACCCTGAGGTTTCTATCTTAGATATGGATTGATATTATCACCTTACCCAAAATATTAGGGCAATCTCAGATATGGATTGAATGTGTTATATTGGTGGTAGAAGAAACTCAGCCGAAGAGATACGGGGGCTTATCTCTTCGTTTATTGGGCTAGTTATGTACCGACTTGGGTTCCTTGAGGATTTAAAATCATTATAATTTTTGACATTGGAAGTGGGGACCCTTAAAGGGTTACTTCACCTTAAGCAAGGAGGGCTGCTAAGGCCATGATTGGGTTGATAGGAATCTTATTAGCGTAATAAGAGAGGAAAGCATTTTGCAGATGATAAATTTCTCTATATTGTTCTAAGATTATGTGGATAAGTAATGAGAAGAGTAGTAAATTAATACTTTGGGGATACGCAACTATGCTGTAATAACATTATAACTGGGAAGTTAATGAAATTTTGTGCATGCGTTGCTAGTATGGCGATAAACTACCCCAGAGTTTGGAAATTCTCGGTGAACATTCCCTTAGTGTTGTAATTACTTGACATTGGGAAATTAATAAGTGTTAGGCGGTGTAGTCAACAAGATTAATATGACTTGATTGATGATCTAAAATCCTAAAAGTTTTTATAAAATAAACATGCCATGGATGATCGTTGGCAGGGATGGTAGGGCGCTTGGAATGGATTTGATTTAGTTTATCATATTGTGAAGTATGCCCTACTTTAGGTAATCTGCATAACCTGTGTCAAAGGGAAATCATCTCGAGCCTTGCACCTTGGTTCATGTTAAGTTCAAAAATATGTAAATGTACCGGGTGGTTGGATGTTATTTGTACATGCTCTCATTACAATGAGATGCAGCTTGGTCATCGCCGTAAAAATTTGAATTTCTACATCACGGCTGATGTATAAGTGCGTCGATACGCGGATCTATAGGGTAAGAACTCTAAGTCAAGAAGGATATGCCCCTAAGGTTTGTGCTCATACGTGAGATGAATGTACCATATGGGCGGTAGAAGTTTATTGGACTATTTATGTATCGACTTCATTTTCCCTTAGATCTTATGTATTTGAAGAGTACGTGAACAATGATGATTAGATTCGTGATAACCTGTCAATATGGGTGATATCGTCAAGGGTGTTGAGACACGCCGTGAATTGAACACGTGAATGGGATATTGATGATAAGTTGCACTTACTTATTTAGTGAGATATGAATATGTCTCTATACGAACAAGTAAGAGTACGTGTAGCGTTTTACCTCGACAAGGTAGATTTCTAAAGGATCTGTACCGAAACCCAACCATTGGATAAGGTATATGTTCCTGGTTGAGGAGCCCTTAAATGAAATGATTTAAATCACGGGATAAAAGTGGCGCCAATTTATGAATCTGGTGCAAATCAAAGTAGAACCGGGAGTAGACAAAAGTAACACTTGACTCAAGGTCACGTGTTATTAGAAGGGAATGATGTGATTATCACCCATGCGAGGTGTAGAGTCATGGATTCACCTTACTTTGAGCCTCGATAACGATTCATTATATCACCAAAACCAAATGATAAGCATCATCGGATGATCACGTGCGGAATTTGGAAACTTTTTGGAAACATAAACGCTTTCTGAGCTTAAACCCTTGAGGAAGTAGCATCATTTTTGGTAGTTGGTGCATTTAAAGGGCATAATGTCATGGCAAGTACGGTGGGGTGAGTGCAGGACTTGACTATTATGTGGATTTGAAGTCAAGTGGTAAACATCCATGGTGTTTAACCATTGTAATTATCTTGCCATAACTAGATACTGGGCTTGGTTGGTGGCTTTTGCATGAATTATTATAAGGTGATCATAACGATTGTTGAAACTTAATATCAAGTGGATGTCGTGCTCAGTGTAAAAGATGCGTGTTGTATGAATGATCGCCTTGGACGAGATGACATTGATGGAAGCGATTAATAATGATATAGATAATGATGGTTGTACTAGAAGATGATATTAAGGCTTGCTTCTATATTTTTAATACATAAGAGAGACGATCTTGCGCATATAATAACCGTTTAGGTTTGGGGGTTGCTGCATGAAATTAAAAAAAAAATTCCTGGGAACTGTGATATATATATATATATATATATATATATAATCTCTCTCCGTTTGGGTATGCTCCAGGAATTTTTATTCAGGAAATTTCATTCCACTTATAGTGGCTGGTTGGGCTAAAGCTCCAGGAAATTTCGTTTACTAGCAATTTCATTACTTGTTGTTTGGGTTCATACTCCGGGAAATTATTCATATTTATCTCCTCATAAGGGGTTGGTGGCTGTTTGGTTTAAGTTAGAGATTCTATATGATTTATGTGTTATTGGTGGCTTGGTTTTAGGAGAAAGGATTGGTCATATCCCCTTATGCTAGTTGCCTGTTAAACTTTAGGCTAAGCCTTTGGAGGCTCTGTCTGAACCTGGGAATTTATTTTGCTAGTTCTCGATGATTCAACGAACCATTAATTGCTAACTGGAAAGTTATGTAGATGCATTTTGGGTTTCGAGCTTTATACCTGTTCCAATTATCGGCAGCTTTTTCTTATGGTAATGGTTACCAAATGCTCTTATACAGTATTTATACTCATGTGTATCTGGGTCACTGATCTTAAGGGGATTTAGATCAAAGGTGCAATGAAAGTTGGTTTATTAATGTGCGGAAACAAGGAAGTATGGGTTTCGATTATTTTCGACATGCCCGTAGTGAGAGCGTGGCTATAAACCCAACTATGTCTTATCACCGCCATATTTGTGTTTGAATCAGGATGAGAGACACTTAAGATTTCTCTCTGCATAATTTGGATTATAAGTGTCATGAAATATAATGAAAGTACACACGGGAGAAATTGGAAGTGAGGTGATGTGAATGAGTTGTGACCCTCACTAGTGGTGAGCGGGATTTAAGGTGTACTACAGAAGACTTTTGTGATTTGAACTTAAACCCCATAACCTCAACTTAAATTTCGGGGACGAAATTGTTTCTTCGTTTATTGGATTTGTAACATCCCAGTTCGAACTAGACCCCTCGAGTGACACGGGTCACTTAGAGATGCTCGGACCAGGTGGGATCTGGAGATCCTAATAGTTAAGTTAAAAGAGGCTCTTAATGATAAATGTTGACAAAAATCATATTGATTACATTCACTTGAAAAGAAATGAAGTTCCAACCATTAGTAAAGAGAGAAATATGTAAGTGTTTTGGAGCTGGGCTGTTAGGGAAGAATATTGGGGGTGATTGGCAAGGATCTGCTTCCTGTTAGCTAGCGCCCGGCGGTAATGCTACCGCCGGCTCTAGCGTGAGACTTGTTCCCCAACGCAGCTCACAGTCTGTTCTTCGAACATAGTTCACCGTTTGTTCGTCGAACGCAGCTCACCGTCTGTTCGTCGAACGCAGCTCACCTTTAGTTCGTCGAATGCAGTTCACCTCCAGTTTGTCGAACGCAGTTCACATTCTGTTCGTCGATCGTAGTTCACCTCCAGTTCATCGAACGCAGTTTACATCCAGTTCATCGAACGTAGTTCACCTTTTGTTCATCGAACGCAGTTCAACGTCTGTTCGTCGAACGCAGCTCACCGTCTGTTTGTCGAACGCAGTTCACCTCCAGTTCGTCGAACGTTGTTCACCTTCTGTTCGTAGAACATAGTTCACCATTTGTTCATCGAACGCAGCTCACCGTCTGTTCGTCGAAGGCAGCTCACAGTCTGTTCATCAAATGCAGCTCACCTTCAGTTCGTCGAACACACTTCACCTCCAGTTCGTCGAACATAGTTCACATTCTGTTCGTCGAACACAGTTCACCTCCAGTTCGTCGAACGAAGCTCACCTTCTGTTCATCGAACGCAGCTCACCGTCGTTCGTCGAACGCACCTCCAGTTCGACGAACGGCCTGGCCCTTTCTTTTCCCGAGAAATCAGGCGATTTTCAACATGCCTTGGAAATGGAAATTGCATTTAATGCCATTAATGCTATCTTTTTATCTCTTTTTCTCTCTTTTTCTCCCTCTCTCCTTCTCCCCTAGCCGAATGGGCTGGAATAATGGAATCAGAATAGTATTCTTCTTCATCTTCTTCTTCTTCTTCTTCTTCTTCTTTTCCCTCACCTTAAGGTTTCAACTTAGGGTTCTTGAAGGAGCAAGCTTGGAGAAGGATTTGGAGCTTGGCCGACCACCACCCCGCTGCCATGAAGATGAGCTTGAACCATGGCTGGAAAATAAGGTGAATTCCGACCCCTCTCCCTTGGTGCTAGATCATAGAGAAAAATTAGGAGAGGTGTTGAGCTCAAAAGAGCTTGGCTTGTGAGTTAATGGAGTTTCCTAGGAAAGGACCAAGCCAGATCTTTCTTGTTAGGGCACTGATTGCCGCGAAAGTTCCTTCAATCACTTCTTCTCTTCAAAAGGAATGGATAGGATTTGATTTCTTTGAAATCCATGGTCTATGGAGGGAGTATTGGATGGGAGAAGGTGTAATGACCTAACTCTTGTTTTTTGGGGAAGATGATGAATAGTCCCCTATTTTGTAGGGTTTTAAATTATTTCTTATGTGAAAAGATGAGGAGTAAATTACCTGTTTAAAAATCCCCTGTTAATTAGGGTTGTTAGTTATGTAATTGTGTGATAAAGGTGATGATAGCCCCCTTGCTAAAGAAGTTTTCAATTTATAACATTGCATTTGGTTGTTAAGGGGTAAAATTGTGCGCAGCTGGGTTCGAGCCAATTTGTAGGCTGGATCCCACTGGAATTAGACCTCGGGCACGACATGGAAGTTGTAGCCCACAGAAAGAGCTTTCCGACGATAGGTTGCGTTTTATGAAGTGACCTGTAGCTCCCTACAAGTCCAGTCGAGTGGACTGCCCAGAAAGCTGGGAGGTGTTAAGTGCGTGCTGTTTTGCTGTCCAGATTTCTGCAGTTGACTTCAGAGCAGATTTTAGATAGGACCCGCTTGGATCTAGGTTTAGGACTCAAGATGAATGTTGTAGCCCTTGATGTTAGCTTTCCAAAATGGTGTGAATCATAATTTTTGGACAACTGTAGCACCCAGAAATCCAGTTTTAGTAAACCGTGTCATAACACTTCCGATCTCAGTATTATGTGGATTTCTCTTAAAATATTGGTTGGATGCTCATGAAAATTGGGGGAGATATGGGTGACAACAATATGTAGATCCCTGTTGAATTTCATGATGTTTGGATTAGTGGTATTAAAGTTATTGCCGTTTCATTTGATAAATTTGAAGGAGATATAAATGCTGAATGTAAAGGCCGCTTGGGCCGAAATTTTGTATAAATCATGTACATGCTAGTATTGACCTATGATAATGATTTAAGATTTATATCCGTTGGGATGACTCCTTAAATGAACATTCAACTGTTAGTTTCAGGTGGAACCATAAACATGGCATGTGTGGTTGATGGTGAAGGTAAGCAACATTGGTTTTGGGTGAGATCTAAGTGTTTAGCATTGTTTATAATGGTCATATAAATGTAGTGCACCGTAAATACGTATTGCATAATACAATGAGGTCGCAATTTGGTGGTAATGATTCTGGCATTAATTATGACTTATAGTAGAAGTTTTCGTGGATTTGGTTTTAGAATGAATCCATAATTAAACGTGTCGCTAATAATTATTATGCTGAAAAGAGAGGTTAAGGTGCTCATCTGGACCATGATTTTGGAAATGTGACGTTAAGCGCACAAGTAGTCCTACAGGATCTAGTATGGTAATTTCCATGTTATACACACGGTACTACATAAAGTCATGACAACTCGGTATGAGTAGCATTGATGGTTTGGTGTGAATTATAAGATATGGTTATATCTTGTGGTGAAATGTTCAGGACCCGGTTGGGTTGGACTCTTGGTGCTCACCTACCCAAGTCCCCTTCTGTGTCCTTGAAGGCTCAGCGTTATGTGAGCAGTACGAAGGGTCTCCGCTGTGTGTTCTTAGCGTCGAGGTGTGCATATGTATGATGTGAAAGGTAAGAAGGCTCCATCCGTGAGTCCCTGGGTGCTTGATTGCACGGGCGTGCATGGGGATTACATGAATATACATAGTTTACACATGGTTGTGTAATGATCCGGGTTGGAGGATTACTTGTGGCGGGTCTACGGGCTTGCTAGTCGTGACACCGACAGAAGCCGGCAGTTAGACTCTAGACCGGTTGGGTTGGACTCTTGGTGCTCACCTACCCAAGTCCCCTTCTGTGTCTTTGAAGGCTCAGCTTGATGCGAGCAATATATAGGGTCTCCGCTGTGTGTTCTTGTAAGACCCCAAATAGCATGTGCACCCAAAATACCAAAAATGAACATGAGCTGAATTAAGGGAGCTAGCGCCAGGCGCTAGTGCTAGCGCCGACGGTAGCGCACCCGTTGAGACGTCGAGGAGTCGAGGCGTCGAGACGTCGATCTGTCGATAGTGCCAAGCACTAGCGATAGCGCCGGCGGTAGCGGCTCTTAGCGGTACCGACTCTAGGGCTAGCGCCAGCGCTAGTGGCTAGCGCCGGCGGTAGCGGGAAAAACATAAAGTCCCCAAAATCCGATTCCATTATCATTTTCTGCCATTTCTGATCTGAGAGCTGAGGGGAGAGCTGAGGGCAGATGGCTGGGAGCAAGGAGGGAGATCCGTTGGCGTTGTGCTTTCGTCGTGCCAGGAGTGAGATAGCATATGCGTGCTTGAGCCACCGCAGATTCCAACCAATCCAGTTCCCTCTCACTTCTATGGCACCGAAACGGCCTACAAGAGTAACGAATCTCCTCTTTAATCCTTGGACATGTACGTCCTTTGATTTGCATGCGTTTTGGAATACTTCTACTAATTAGTAGATCGGCTATTCCGGTGGGTTGAAGTGATTTCCCCACAAATTGCATATAGAGTCCGAAACGGTATTACAGACATAGGCATGCTGTGTGAAGCCCATCCGGAGAGGTCGAGCCGGATTGGTGATGATTAGTGCGTGTAAAGTGCTGGAAACAATTCTGTGTACGTGCTGTGATTCGGGTCATGTGACTGTTGTTGTACAGAAAATAGGACCTGGAGGTGTTTCCCAGGCTGTACCCAAAATTTGGTGGCAGATCTGAGTTCTGTCACTAGCGCCGGGCGCTAGCGTTAGCGCCGGCGGTAGCTCCAGATGAGCTACCAGTGTTGATGTCTGGAGGTGGTTTCTCAGAGGTGGCAGTACAGATTTCTGTTACTAGTGCCGGGCAGAACTAAGTTCTGTTGCTAGCACCGAGCGCTAGTGCTAGCGCCGGCGGTAGCGCCCAGCACGCAATTTGTGTGATTCAGTGTTACCCAATGTCCTGGGGACTGGATATATAGCAGATAAAGCTGTGGAATTTGCAAAGCCCAGCTTTAAGTGTCGGGCACAAGGTGACGCTTACCCGTATTGTGCAGAGTTGAATCGCGATAATTGAGCACGGGCCTAGCTGATCCGAACCCGCCCATAGTAGTGGTGAAGAGGTCGCACCTCGGTGCACCGGACTATGGAAGAGTGCCGGAACTTCGTGTGTACGGCCTAGCTCAATTTGCTTGTCTAAGTTGAAATAGGACTTAGCGTAAGGGCGTAACTCAGGGAGTATGCCAAAGTGTGCCTTGAGAGCACGAAGCGGATGGCTTGGTTTGCCTCCGTTGGTGTTGTTTGCGGATATATATATATGCTGCTGAGTCTTACTTGCAGGGAAGGATCACCGCCGCCCCGAGTGTGGGGCGGGGTCGTTATAAATCTTGGTCAGCTAAAGCTGACCGGTTGCTTGTTTTCCCACCAATTGTTGGATTTGCATATGCAGGTCCCGGTGAGACTAGCGGGAGATAGCGGGCTGAAGCCCCTGCTGCTATGCTGTGCTGGCCCTTGAAGGCCAAAGCTTTTGTTTACTTTTGTTCATGTGTGGCCGGCCTGCGTGCCGATGTTTGGAAGCCACTTAGATGATGTAAACAAACTCATGTAAATAACTCTTATTTTATTTCATTCCTAGTAGTAATGTGGACTTGTTATGAACTGGTTTTAAATAAAAATAAATATGCTTCCGTTATGCCACTCTGATGCTGAGATAGTTATAGTTGTAACTGTTTAGACACTAATTTTAGTTATGCGCTCTTCTGTTCATTTCATATGGCGTGGGGTCCTGGCCGGACCTACTGTTATATGCTATGTAACAGGGAGGGTGTTACAAATTGGTATCAGCTACGGGTCTCGATCCCTTTCCATCTGAATTCGTGGTCGAATTCTTTTAAGGGGTGGTGAGCACGTGTGTGCGTCGCCTTTAACTCATATAAATAACCAGTTTTGTCCACTTTAGGAATGAATTACATGTATATGTGTAGCATTCAGATGGAACTTCTGTGTTCCTTTATTGTGTTATGCTATCTCTTAGTCGCTAATTATGTTTTGGGTACATATATAGGCGACTGGGAGTGGAGCGGGGCCTTCTCGACCCCCTCGTTCGACTGCAAGTAGTGCACCAACTCCGGTGCCGACTCCTCCTTCAGCTGAAACAGTAAGGATGATTGCTGAGGCAGTATTTGCAATGTTCACTGCGCAACCAGGAGGGCATGTCCTTGGACAGCCTCCTACCCCTGGAGTGGCTCCAGTGCAGGCTCCAGCAGCTGAACCTCCAGTGCAGGCTCCAGCAGCTGAACCTGCAGTGGAAAGGCCAGTACCGTTGAGGGCACGAAGAGATCCAAATCAACAGCTGTAATACTTATTGAGTTTCCACCCTCCCATGTTCACGGGGGCAGGAACCCCGACGCAAGCAGAATTTTGGCTGTCAAAGGTGCGCAAAACCTTGAAGGCCACGGACACGAAGGAAGGACAAAAAGTGACTTTGGCAACCTTCCTACTAGATGGGGAGGCGCAGCTGTGGTGGGATGAGTTGGAGTTACATCATCTAGCGGGAAGGCAGCTGACCGATATCTCTTTTGATGAGTTTTCCAAACTGTTCTTGGAGCGATATCTCCCACAGGCCCAACAGATAGAAATGGAAAATCAGTTCAACCGTCTGACTCAGGGTGATCGTAATATCGATGATTATCTGCATGAGTTTACACGGTTGGGTCGATATGCAGGCGTGACATTTGCAGATGAAGCGCGTAAGACAAATCGGTTTTACGAAGGCTTGCGAGAGGAGTTGCGGTTTCTTCTGACGGGGCCAATGACGCAAGGGTGTATGACCCTGGTCAACTCAGCTCATTCTTTAGAGAAAGACATGAAACGGTCCCACAGTAGAAAGGAGCTAGCAGTAGTCAAGCCAAAGTTCAAAGTATCAAGCTCGGCAAAGTCGGGGCAAGGAAAATGGAAGAAAGGAGCGCGACCGTCTGGGTCAGCTCAATCTTCAACATCGGGAGTGACTGGGCGAGGCCCAATCATTTGTTACAACTGCGGCAAGCCGGGACATGTAGCACGTGACTGTCGTAGTGGGAAGAAGCTAGTTGCGGCCTATGCGGCAGAGAAAGGGAAGGCGGCAGAGTCAACCGCATCCCACGCTGCTCCAGCCCAGCCTAGAGTTTACAACCTTGGCCAACAGGAGGCCATCAAACAGAACGATGTGGTGACAGGTATGCGATAGTATATAACTTTTGTTGCTTTTTATACTTCATACCTTATACATTGCTTGTTAACCCTTGATGTCCTAGGCTTTGTCCTGATCTTTAACTATCCGGCAAGAGCACTATTTGACACGGGTGCTTCACATTCCTTTATATCGGAGGCCTTCATACAGCAACTTGGAGTGCCTTCGTCGTTTAGACAGGAACGATTAGATGTGATGCTACACAATGGGTGTTCGATGCGCGCGAATCGAGGTTGTGTAGTAAAGGTACGAATAGGGAGTCAAGACTTTGATTTGGAAGCACTGATACTCCCGCTTTCGGAATTCGATGTAATCTTTGGTATGGACAGGCTGTCAGCGCAGCAGGCCTACATTGATTGCACTTCTAAGGAGGTCACACTGGGGCAAAATACCGAACGTGCGACTACGTTTGCTGGTTTGCATGGATCGAGCAAGACACTGATGTCTGCTGTCCAAGTGGTCAAGGCGGTTCAGCAAGGCGCAGAGTTATGTGTTGTGCTAGTGGGGGATGCAAAGCCTCAACCCTGTTTGAGTGATGTTCCTGTGATTTCAGAGTATCCAGATGTGTTTCCAAAAGATCTTCCTGGGGCGCCACCTCAGAGAGAGATTGACTTCACTATAGAGCTGGTGCCAGGTGCCGAACCTGTTTCACGCTCTCCGTACCGAATTGCGCCAAAGGAGATGGCAGAATTGAAAGTTCAATTACAGGAGTTGCTAGAGCAGGGTTATATACGTCCAAGTACCTCCCCTTGGGGTGCTCCGATCCTTTTTGTGAAGAAGAAGGATGGAAGCTTGCGTCTATGCATTGACTACCGAGAATTGAACAAGCTGACCGAGAAGAACAAGTATCCGATTCCTCGAATCGATGACTTATTCGATCAGCTAGTTGGGTCAACGGTATATTCAAAGTTGGATCTCAAGTCCGGCTATTACCAGTTACGAATTCGGGATTGTGATATCCCTAAGACAGAATTCAGTACTCGCTACGGACACTACGAGTTTACAGTGATGCCGTTTGGATTGATGAATGCACCATCAGTATTTATGGATCTGATGAATAGGACCTTTCGAGAGTGCCTTGATCGGTTTGTCATTGTCTTCATTGACGATATCTTGGTGTACTCTCAGTCTGAAGAAGAACACGCGATTCATTTGCGTGAAGTTTTGGAAATCCTGCAACGTAGTCAATTGTATGCCAAGTTCTCTAAGTGCGAGTTCTGGCTAGCCTTTGTGGCGTTCCTTGGTCATGTTGTTAGTGGCGAGGGTATCGCGGTGGATCCGGCAAAGATCGATGCAATCCAAAAGTGGCCCGTTTTGGCGACAGTAGCGGAAGTCAGGAGTTTCCTTGGACTTGCCGGCTACTATCGGCTCTTTGTGGAGAACTTTTCACGGATCGCTCTACCTCTCACCACCTTGACGAGGAAGGATCAGAAGTTTGTTTGGTCACCGGAGTGTGCACGGGCTTTTGAGGAATTAAAGAGGCGTCTGACCGCAGTACCAATTTTGTGTTTACCACTTGGTGCAGAGGGTTATGAAATTTACAGTGATGCGTCAGGGAGCGGCTTTGGATGCGTACTTCTTCAGCATGGTCAAGTAATAGCTTATGGCACTCGTCAGTTAAAAGTGCATGAGTGGAATTATCCGGTCCACGACTTGGAGTTGGTGGCCGTGATTTTCGCTCTAAAGCTGTGGCGGCACTACTTATATGGTGTGAAGGTTGACATCTTTACAGACCATAAGAGCCTTAAGTATCTGCTAAATCAGAAGGAGCTCAACATGCGACAGCGAAGGTGGATGGAGTTCCTGGGGGACTACACTTTTGATGTACACTATACTCCCAGGAAGGGAAATGTAGTCGCAGATGCTTTGAGCCGAAGGGCTTATGCACAGGACAACTGGATTCAGATGTATGATCCACGTCTGATCAGGGACTTGGAAGCCTTGGAGATCTCCTGTGTAGAGAGGAGTTCTAGTGCGAATGCATGCTTAAACTGGACGGAGGTGCAATATGACCTCGCCGACAGAATACGACAGGCCTTGGAGCTGGATTCAAGCATGCAACACTATTTAACAGAGTCAAGGAAAGGGACTGCTGCAGAGTTTGTGGTAGACGACGGTCTGATGTGGAAAGATGGTCGGTTGTGCGTTCCAAATGTGGGTAAGTTGCGGGAGGAATTGATGTACGAAGCACATTTTACCAAATACTCAATTCACCCAGGGAGCACAAAAATGTACCAAGACATGAAAAAGCTGTTTTGGTGGCCAGGATTAAAGAAAGACATCGCCTTGTACGTGGCAAAATGCAAAACTTGCGCACTGGTGAAGGCGGAATGTCAGAAACCTGGAGGTTTCCTGAAGTCGTTGCCTATACCGGAATGGAAATTTGATGACATTTCGATGGATTTCGTGCACGGTTTGCCGAGATCACAGAGTGGGAATGATGCCGTATGGGTGATCGTGGATCGCTTGACAAAGGTAGCCCACTTTATTCCAAACCGGAAGAACTATTCAGTTGAAAAGTTAGCAAAACTTTATGTTGATAGCATTGTACGATTGCACGGTGTGCCCCGTAGCATCGTCAGTGACCGAGATGGGCGCATCACTTTGAAAGATTGGAGGCTAATCAACCAGTTGTTAGGTACAAAGCTGAAGTTTAGCACTGCCTTCCACCCTCAGACGGATGGACAGACTGAACGTACGAACAGAACTCTAGAGGATATGCTCCGAATGTGCATCCTGGACTTCGGTAAAAAATGGGAAGATCATCTTTTCATGATCGAATTCGCTTATAATAACAGCTATCAGGCAAGTATAAAGATGACACCCTTCGAAGCCCTCTATGGTAGAGCTTGCCGCACTCCCTTATCTTGGGCGGAGACAGGTGAAATGAAGCTGTTTAAGCGAAAGGAAATCGAAGAGGCAAATTCGGCTATTCAAACAATCCGTGAGAGATTGTTAATTGCGCAAGATAGGCAGGCAAAATACTACAATGTCAAGCACAGAAACGTCGAGTTCGCCGTGGGCGACTGGGTTTATCTCAAACTCAAACCTTTCAAGGGTGTGTCCCGGATTCGGCGCTTGAAAAAGCTGAGTCCAAGGTACCTTGGACCGTTTGAGATACTAGAACGTGTTGGCGAAGCTTCCTATCGACTCGCTCTTTCGACAGAGTTGAGTAGTCTGCACGATGTGTTCCACATATCAGTATTGAGGAAAGCTGTACCAGAGCCTAGCCAAGTGCTTGTGGCTAATCAGGTGCCGGTCGATGATGGGTTGAAGACAAAGGTCATACCTATTAGCATCGAAGACACTGAGGTCAAACAGCTGCGGAATAAATTGATCAAGATGGTCAAAGTCCGCTGGAACATCTGCGGTCGTGAGGAGCTTACATGGGAGCGCGAGCAAACCATGCGTGAGGAGTTTCCCGAGCTTTTCCGTTGAGGTACAAATCATATTTCGTATTTTTGTGATTATTTGCACTGTTAGAATTTCGGGACGAAATTCTTTTAAGGGGGGAAGAATTGTAAGACCCCAAATAGCATGTGCACCCAAAATACCTAAAATGAACATGAGCTGAATTAAGGGAGCTAGCGCCAGGCGCTAGTGCTAGCGCCGGCGGTAGCGCACCCGTTGAGACGTCGAGGCATCGAGGCGTCGAGACGTCGAGCTGTCGATAGCGCCATGCGCTAGCGATAGCGCCGACGGTAGCGGCTCTTAGGGGTACCGACTCTAGGTCTAGCGCCAGCGCTAGTGGCTAGCGCCGGCTGTAGCGGGAAAAACATAAAGTCCCCAAAATCCGATTCCATTCTCATTTTCTGCCATTTCTGATCAGAGAGCTGAGGGGAGAGCTGAGGGCAGAGGGTTGGAGCCAGGAGGGAGATCCGTTGGCGTTGTGCTTTCGTCGTGCCAGGAGGGATATAACATCTGCGTGCTTGAGCCACCGCAGATTCCAACCAATCTAGTTCCCTCTCACTTCTATGGCACCGAAACGGCCTACAAGGGTAACGAATCTCCTCCCTAATCCTTGGACATGTACGTCCTTTGATTTGCATGCATTTTGGAATACTTCTACTAATTAGTAGATCGGCTATTCCGGTGGGTTGAAGTGATTTCCCCACAAATTGCATGTAGAGTCCGAAACGGTATTACGGACATAGGCATGCTGTGTGAATCCCTTCCGGACAGGTCGAGCCGGATTGGTGATGATTAGTGCGTGTAAAGTGCCGGAAACAATTCCGTGTACGTGCTGTGATTCGGGTCATGTGACTGTTGTTGTACAGAAAATAGGACCTGGAGGTGTTTCCTAGGCTGTACCCGAAATTTGGTGGCAGAACTGAGTTCTGTCACTAGCGCCAGGCGCTAGCGTTAGCGCCGGCGGTAGCTCCAGGTGAGCTACCAGTGTTGATGTCTGGAGGTGGTTTCTCAGAGGTGGCAGTACAACTTTCTGTTACCAGTGCCGGGCAGAACTAAGTTCTGTTGCTAGCGCCGGGCGCTAGTGCTAGCGCCGGCGGTAGCGCCCAGCACGCAATTTGTGTGATTCAGTGTTACCCAATGTCCTGGGGACTGGATATATAGCAGATAAAGCTGTGGAATTTGCAAAGCCCAGCTTTAAGTATCGGGCACAAGGTGACGCTTACCTGTATCGTGCAGAGTTGAATCGCGATAATTGAGCACGGGCCTAGCTGATCTGAACCCGCCCATAGTAGTGGTGAAGAGGTCGCACCTCGGTGCACCAGACTATGGAAGAGTGCCGGAACTTCGTGTGTACGGCCTAGCTCAATTTGCTTGTCTAAGTTGAAATAGGACTTAGCGTAAGGGCGTAACTCAGGGAGTATGCCAAAGTGTGCCTTGAGAGCACGAAGCGGGTGGCTTGGTTTGCCTCCGTTGGTGTTGTTTACAGATATATATATATATATGCTGCTGACTCTTACTTGCAAGGAAGGAGCACCGCCGCCCCGAGTGTGGGGCGGGGTCGTTATAAATTTTGGTCAGCTAAAGCTGACCGGTTGCTTGTTTTCCCTCCAATTGGTGGATTTGCTTATGCAGGTCCCGGTTAGACTAGCGGGAGATAGCGGGCTGAAGCCCCTGCTGCTATGCTGTGCTGGCCCTTGAAGGCCAAAGCTTTTGTTTACTTTTGTTCATGTGTGGCCGGCCTGCGTGCCGATGTTTGGAAGACACTTAGATGATGTAAACAAACTCATGTAAATAACTCTTGTTTTATTTCATTCCTAGTAGTAATGTGGACTTGTTATGAACTGGTTTTAAATAAAAATAAAAAATGCTTCCGTTATGCGACTCTGATGCTGAGATAGTTATAGTTATAACTGTTTAGACACTAATTTTAGTAACGCGCTCTTCTGTTCATTTCATATGGCGTGGGGTCCCGGCCGGACCTACTGTTATATGCTATGTAACAGGGAGGGTGTTACAGTTCTTAGCGTCAAGGCGTACAGAGGCCTAGGACTAGTAGTGTTCATACCCTCCTAGTAGTGGTGGAGCTCGTTCCACTGTCTCCGTCTGGCCATGATGCGCAAATCTTAGCACACCGCTATAGGCGGTAGCAAGACTGCGGCACGAAACGGCAGTGTACCGATCGTTCAAGTAATATAAAATGTGGGAGTGAATCCCCAAGTATCGAATCTCAAAGGAACACAGTAAGGTGGAATTAACTATTGAGGACGGACTTGAGATCGAAGTCCTTTGGCCGGATGGAATGCGGAGGGGGGGTTGATTTGGTTGTGGAAATTAATGAAAATAACTAAACTACTCCTATGCAATGCCGCTATGCAATGCTTTGCTTGGCGGGATGGAGACTAGGCAGGCCTTGAGCGCACTGCATCGCCAGGGCGGATGGACGAGTAGGCAAGCTGAATCGAACTGTGCAGGCCTTGAGCGCACTTCTTCGTTAGGCGAATGGATTACACGGGCCGCTATGCCACGCTTCACTAGGCGGATGGACGAGAAGTCTTACGGAATGAGGGTCGCAAGCACCTTGTCGACAAGCACGCCACTAGCAATTGCTAGTGCAGCACACGAACATGACGGCGGGATGGAGGATGGAATGGGGCGCTCCTCACTTGCATAAACCACACATATCAATTTCACATTGACATGAAATACTAAATATCATAATAAGGTTTAGCAAACATTGTTCATACACCCAAATAATTAAGGAATAACACACTACAATGTAAAGGAGGTTGAGATTACAACCAAAGCACGGAGACTCATCAGAGGTTCACGGACGGAATCTAGGGTTGTCAATCCTTGTCCGGGCTCGGGCTCCAACTGCCGTCCGGGGTCCGGAAGAGCTGTCACCTTCTTCTATTATACCCGTCTTCTCCGTCAATCTTCTTTGGCCACGATCTCACCGGAGAACTTCACAAGTGCAACACTGAATACCTCACAATGGAGCTTTGGAGGTGCACGAACAATGGAGGAGGCCTAGAGGATGCTCCGGCTTGAGATTTGCAAGAGAATGGTGGTCGGAGCTCCTCCCGAAGGTGGGCGGTGATGGAGCGGCGAAAATGGCGCGGAACTAGAGCTCTGGGCGCGAGAAAGAAGGTCGATCATTCTAGGGCGGAATCTCCAGCTTATATAGAAAAACAGTCAGAAATTGGTCACGCACGGTCGAACGCACGACCATGCGTGGACCGTGCGATATTTAAAAAATAGCCAGGGCAGGAAGATGAAGTTGGCGCGCCCGTGCGTTTTACTCACGCACCGTCAAATCCGCCTGTGCGTCAAAACGCACGGGTAAATTCAGAAAAGCTAAAAAACAGGAAGAAACAGGCGACTGTGCGTTTTACTTACTGATGGCGCAAATCTTAGCACACCGCTATAGGCGGTAGTAAGACTGCGGCACGAAATGGCAGTATACCGATCGTTCAAGTAATATAAAACGAGGAGTAATCCCCGAGTATCGAATCTCGAAGGAACACAGTAAGGTGGAGTTATCTATCGAGGCTTGACTTGAGATCGAAGTCCAGCGATAGGTGGAGTGCGGACGAAAGGGATTTGGTTTGTGAATAATAAAATAAAATATTACAACTACTCCTATGCAATGCCGCTATGCAAAGCTTCGCTCGGCGGGATGGAAGACTACGTAGGCCTTGAGCGCACTACTTCGTTGGGCGGATGGACGAGTAGGCTAGCGGAATCGAACTATGCAGACCTTGAGCGCGCTGCTTCGTTAGGCGGGATGGATTACACGGGCCGCGATGCCACGCTTCGGTAGGCGGATGGACGAGTAGGCTAACGGAATGAGGGTCGCAAGCACCTCTTAGATAAGCACGCCACTAGCAATTTCTAGTGCGGCACCGAACGTGACGGCGGGATGGAGGATGGATGGTGGCGCACCTCGTACACATATGAACAAAATATAACTTCACATAGACATGAAATTAAGATTACAAGCACGATTCATAGTGTTCATCATCAATACATGAGAGATCTAGCTACAAACACATCAATAAGAGAAGAACAAGGCAAGAAATCGACCGAATCCGAAGGCTCGTTGTAGATTGATGCGTGTCGGCAAGTGCACCGGTCGCGCAAGTAATAAATTTTGGGAATAGAATCCCCGAGTGTCGGTCTCTTGAGGAACACAGTAAGGTGGAGTTAGGTTTCGAGGAAGGACTTGAGATTGAAGTCCTTAAATCGGATGGAATGCGGGGGAGTTGGGTTGGCTTTTGGAAAATAAAATAAAAGCTATCAACTACTCCTATGCAATGCCGCTATGCAATGCTTCGCTTGGCGGGATGGAGACTAGGCAGGCCTTGAGCGCGCTGCGTCGAAAGGGCGGATGGACGAGTAGGCAAGCGGAATCGAACTGTGCAGGCCTTGAGCGCACTGCTTCGTTAGGCGGGATGAAATACGGGCCGCGATGCCACGCTTCGGTAGGCGGATGGACGAGTAGGCTAGCGGAGTGAGGGTCGCAGGCACCTCTTCGACAAGCACGCCACTAGCAATTGCTAGTGCGGCACACGAACGTGACGGCGGAATGGAAATGGACGGCGGCGCACCTCAAGCAACTCAAATAGATAAATTACACAATCACATAGACATGAAATATATATGTAAATATAACTAATTCAAGTGCCACTTCATCATCATGATTAGATCTACCTACATATACATCAAAAAGAGAAGAATAAGGCAAGAAATCGACCGAATCCGAAGTCTCGTTGTAGATTCACGGTTGGAATCGCCGGGTTGTCAATCCGCGTCCAAGCTCGGTCCGCAACTACGTCCGGGGTAGAGAGAGCTGTCACGACTCTCCAATGGACCCGTCTTCTTCGTGTCACGATCCGGTAGAGGTTGCAAACTTCCTCTTGCTCGATGGAGATGGCGGCTAGATCTCTCTTTGAAGCTCTTGGATGAAGGAGGAGGCCGAGAGGAAACTCCGGCTCAAGATTGGCGTGAAGAACAAGCCCGGAGAACCTCCAGATGGTGGGCGGCGGTGGAGGGGCGAAGTCGGACGAAACTGGAGCAGAAACGGCGGAAAACAGCGAGCGATCTGACCTAAATCGCGAGCAGCGGAATTTATAGGCGCTGGAATTAAACAGTGCGCACGGTCATTGGCGCACGACCAGTGGTCGTGCGCACTAGAATCCTGTGATCGTGCGCTCTGCCTGGACGGAGCCTGCAAAGACAGAAATTATAAAATAACATGTTCGCACGACCAGTGGCGCACGACCGGTGGTCGTGCGCACTATCGTAGGTGGTCGTGCGCACTGGTTGAAATAGAACTCATGAAATTGATGATAAGTGCGCACGAACAGTGGCGCACGACCACCGGTCGTGCGCACTAGAACCGGTGATCGTGCGCAGTGTTCCTGTACAGAATAGTACCGGAAACACCTGCACGACACCTGTTCCAGCGTACGACACCAGTCTAGCCACTGAAAGTGGGACTTATCATCGCAAGAAAACTAATAACAAAGATTGATATGAAATTACACCAGAATGGGCCTAGAAGTGCACCTAGCATAGACTGATCAATATGAACTATAACAGGGCTAAAGTGCGGTGAAATGACTAAATAAATGGCCCAGATGAGTCCATAAAAGTGTATATGATCAGGACTCATCACACCCCCAGACTTAACTGTTTGCGCGTCCCGAGCAAACAAATTCTAAGCGAACTAGGAAAGAACAGTAGATGGCTTAATGATTACACTACAGAGTACCATGCGAAGTCGCATGCTCACGTGCATAAGAAAAATAGTAGAAAAGATTTCTGATTATAAAAACAGTTTATATATTTCTAAAAGAGTAAAAGCATATTACAACTACTCAAAATGGTGAACAACGGTGAATCATTCGGTAATGCATACGGAGAAAGTAAACTAAGCGCTGAGACGAGCATTGCTCAAGATCGGGATGCGGGAAAAACTCCACTGAAATCCATCAGTGTCGGTGACCATAAGCTTGCCCGGTCACATTCTCTCCACGACACTGGTTTGACTCAAATGCGTGAATCAATAGGACTTTAGGTTTTAAATGAGGCTTGGGTTTAGGTGAGGATAAACAAAGATAAAAACGACGGCTCAAGCACTAAACCCAAATGAGCTAATGCAGGAAACTATCCTCATTCACCACACAAACACGCGGGTACACAACACCCCCAGACTTGGACTTAACAGCATGGGTGCGTGCACCGCCTACTCCCAAACATAAATCTATACATAGAGATTTTCAATTAAACACTCCTTCTCTTTCCTTTCTTTTTAACTTCTTTTCTTTTTCTCATTTTCTTTCTTTTCTTATCATTTTCAGCAAATAAGTAAAAGGACACATCCACATCTTCACAAACATATTACCAGATCAACAACCCAACTCATGAAAATAATAAACAGCTAAAGCTCAGATTTGGGTGTGCGACTAGGATTGGGTTTTGGGCTTTGGTGAAATAAAAGTGGGGCTGAATCAAAGAACGGGTAGGCACAACTGGGCTAGCGAGGATATAGCGGTAGGGATAGGCACAAAGGCTCAACCGGGCCAAAATGATGGCCTATATCACATTCACGCAATTGACTAACCGTATACCCATGCTTCAAGAATCGCTTGGGGCAAGTTCTAGCCACCGAGAAAGATTCTCCTTTCTCCCGACTCAAGCAATACGAATCTAGCGATCGTTTACACACATCCCTATGCTACCGTTTCATTCCACCGAATTCACCATTTGAGTAGAGTAAACAACATTTACACTAATAAGAAAAATATAAAACCATAAGTATAAAGAGAAGTCTACTCTACACAGATTTCTATGCAACTGAGCACTCGACTAGGAGCACTACTAGAGTCAACATTTTACTCTGCTACATAGTCCTAAGCCATCACCTAGACTTTCACAAATAAGCAGAAGAATTAAATTCACAACAGAGCAAGCAAACAGATGAGTACGCGCTCAAGTGGGTGATGTGGTGTGCAATGAAAATAAACAAAACATTTTAAATGAAATCTTCTAGCATGCAGTGCAATAGTGCACGTGAGCGGGTAAACAAAACTACTCTCCCCCAGACTTAAACTAAACAATCCGCATAATATATGACATGAAAATCAGCAAAGGCTATGGGAAGAGAGTACCCAATGCTCAGCAAGTGAGCATACCAGAAGATTGGCGTGTAAGCTAAAATGAGCTGCAGCATCCGCCCTCCAGAATAAGTACCTGCAGGGGTCAGCTTCGCAAAAACAAAAGACAAAAGAAAACTGAAAAGAAAATACTACTAACTAAACATGATTAGATGAAATAAAAATGCAGAAAAGAAAGATAACTACTGGGGTTATTGTCCTCCCAGCACGACTTATTCAAACTTTAAGAGTTCTAGCTAATAGGCCTATGGAAGGAGAAGTGGACAGGTAACTGGCCTAATATCCGTGCACGAGACAAGCTCAGGGGTAGAGGGCACAATTGCCTCCATGGGTAAAGAATGAACGATAGGGACAATGTTGTCCTGGGTGGAGGAGCGGCGGTCAGGCTTGAAAAGACTAGGACAGTCTTTCAATTCATGACCCTCTTCTCGACACAACAAGCAAACAACGTTCCTACACTGCCTAGCATTCAACTCATTCATTTGGTCTAAATAATAAACCATCTTATCATTAAAGCTAGGCGAAATACCCCATGACGACATTTTCAAAATTCAAAGCAGATAAAAAGAAACTGAAATTCTTTGCAAGGAAATCTACACAACTAGAAAAACTCCTTGAATAAAACTTGCCTAAAACTTTAAAATAGGGGATGAAGAAATAAAAACAAACAAAAGATAATTAAAAGGCAAACAAAAATAATAAAGCGGCTATACACACTGGAAGAACTACTATCTCTCGGCTCTCCCTCTCAAGAAAACTCACACGACTGTGTTCCCCGGCAACGGCGCCAAAAACTTGATGCGTGTCGGCAAGTGCACCGGTCGCGCAAGTAATAAATTTTGGGAATAGAATCCCCGAGTGTCGGTCTCTTGAGGAACACAGTAAGGTGGAGTTAGGTTTCGAGGAAGGACTTGAGATTGAAGTCCTTAAATCGGATGGAATGCGGGGGAGTTGGGTTGGCTTTTGGAAAATAAAATAAAAGCTATCAACTACTCCTATGCAATGCCGCTATGCAATGCTTCGCTTGGCGGGATGGAGACTAGGCAGGCCTTGAGCGCGCTGCGTCGAAAGGGCGGATGGACGAGTAGGCAAGCGGAATCGAACTGTGCAGGCCTTGAGCGCACTGCTTCGTTAGGCGGGATGAAATACGGGCCGCGATGCCACGCTTCGGTAGGCGGATGGACGAGTAGGCTAGCGGAGTGAGGGTCGCAGGCACCTCTTCGACAAGCACGCCACTAGCAATTGCTAGTGCGGCACACGAACGTGACGGCGGAATGGAAATGGACGGCGGCGCACCTCAAGCAACTCAAATAGATAAATTACACAATCACATAGACATGAAATATATATGTAAATATAACTAATTCAAGTGCCACTTCATCATCATGATTAGATCTAGCTACATATACATCAAAAAGAGAAGAATAAGGCAAGAAATCGACCGAATCCGAAGTCTCGTTGTAGATTCACAGTTGGAATCGCCGGGTTGTCAATCCGCGTCCAAGCTCGGTCCGCAACTACGTCCGGGGTAGAGAGAGCTGTCACGACTCTCCAATGGACCCGTCTTCTTCGTGTCACGATCCGGTAGAGGTTGCAAACTTCCTCTTGCTCGATGGAGATGGCGGCTAGATCTCTCTTTGAAGCTCTTGGATGAAGGAGGAGGCCGAGAGGAAACTCCGGCTCAAGATTGGCGTGAAGAACAAGCCCGGAGCACCTCCAGATGGTGGGCGGCGGAGGAGGGGCGAAGTCGGACGAAACTCGAGCAGAAACGGCAGAAAACAGCGAGCGATCTGACCTAAATCGCGATCAGCGGAATTTATAGGCGCTGGAATTAAACAGTGCGCACGGTCATTGGCGCACGACCAGTGGTCGTGCGCACTAGAATCATGTGATCGTGCGCTCTGCCTGGATGGAGCCTGCAAAGACAGAAATTATAAAATAACATGTTCGCACGACCAGTGGCGCACGACCGGTGGTCGTGCGCACTATCGTAGGTGGTCGTGCGCACTATCGTAGGTGGTCGTGCGCACTGGTTGAAACAGAACTCATGAAATTGATGATAAGTGCGCACGAACAGTGGCGCACGACCACCAGTCATGCGCACTAGAACCGGTGATCGTGCGCAGTGTTCCTGTACAGAATTGTACCGGAAACACCTGCACGACACCTGTTCCAGCGTACGACACCAGTCTAGCCACTGAAAGTGGGACTTATCATCGCAAGAAAACTAATAACAAAGATATATACGAAATTACACCAGAATGGGCCTAGAAGTGCACCTAGCATAGACTGATCAATATGAACTATAACAGGGCTAAAGTGCGGTGAAATGACTAAATAAATGGCCCAGATGAGTCCATAAAAGTGTATATGATCAGGACTCATCATAGATTCACGGTTGGAATCGCCGGACTGTCAATCCGCGTCCAAGCTCGGTCCGCAACTACGTCCGGGGTAGAGAGAGCTGTCACTACTCTCCAATGAGCCCATCTTCTTCGTGTCACGATCCGGTAGAGGTTGCACACTTCCTCTTGCTTGATGGCGATGGCGGCTAGATCTTCCTTTGAAGCGCTAGGATGAAGGAGGAGGCCGAGAGGAAGCTCCGGCTCAAGATTGGCATGAAGAACAAGCCCGGAGCAACTCCAGATGGTGGGCGGCGATGGAGGGGCAAAATCGGGGCTCTGGAGCGAGAAAACGGCGGACTGGAATCAACTCCCCGACCTAATTCGCGAGCAGGTCTTTAAATAGGCGCTGGAATAAACAGTGTGCACGATCGGTGGTGCACGACCAGTGGTCGTGCGCACTTGAATCCTGTGATCGTGCGCCATCCTGGGCGGAGCCTGTAATGTAAGAAAATTATAAAATAAAATATTCGCACGACTAGTGGCGCACGACCAGTGGTCGTGCGCATTATCTTAAGTGGTCGTGCGCATTGGTCGAGACAGAACTCATAAAATGGGGGTTAAGTGCGCACGATCAGTGGCGCACGACCAGTGGTCGTGCGCAATAGAAACAGTGATCGTGCGCAGTGTTTCTGTACAGAATTGTACCGGGAACACCCGCACGACTCCTGTTCCAGCACAACCACGAATCCAGCCACTGAAAGTGGCACTTAACAATCCATGAAAACTACTAAAAATGAAGAACATGAAATAACACCAAAAACGGGCCTAGAGGTGCACTTAGCATGGAGTGTCAAATATGAGTGAAAACATGTCTAAAGTGAAGTGCATAGACTAGAAAATCGGCCCAGATGAGTCCATAAATGTGTATATATTTGGGACTCATCACACCCCCAGACTTAACTGTTTGCGCGTCCCGAGCAAACCATCTCTCGCGGACAGGAAAAACATAAGCTGGCGAAGAAATTATTAAGCGGAGTACCATGCGAAGTCGCATGCTCATGTGCATAGAAATATAGTAGATAAAATTTCTAATTATACGTATTAGTTTATAATTTTCTAGGAGCGTAGATATATATTATGTTTACTCAAAAAGTGAATCACGGTGAATCATAAGGTCGTACATAGGAAGAAAGTAAACTGAACGCTGAGGCGAGCATTGCCAAAGATCGGGGCTCGGGACAATTCCATTGAAATCCATCAATGTCGGTGACCATAAGCTTGCCCGTTCGCACTCTCTCCATGGCACTAGTATGACTCAAATGCGTGAATCAATAGGACTTTAGGTTTGAGATGAGGCTTGGGTTTAGGTGCGGTAAACAAAGATAAACGCGACGGCTCAGACACTAAACCCAAATGAGCTAGTACAGAAAACTATCCTCATCACCACACAAACATGCGGGTACACTACACCCCCAGACTTGGACTTAACAACCTGGGTGCGTGCACCGCCTACTCCCAAACTTATACTTATACAAATGAATTTTTCATTCAAACTCATATCTTTTTCTTTTCTTCTCACTTCTTTTCTCTTTCTCATTTTTTCTTTTCTTTTCTTATCATTTTCAGCAAATAAACAATAAGACACAACCACAACTTCACAAACATATCACCACATCAACAACCCAACTCATGAAAATACTAAACAGCTAAAGCTCAGATTTGGGTGTGCGACTAGGATTGGCTTTTGGGCTTTGGTGCGATAAATGTGAGGCTGAATCAAAGAACGAGTAGGCACAACTGGGCTAACGAGGATATATCGATAGGAAAGGGTGTAAAGGCTCAACCGGGCCAAAATGATGGCCTATATCACATTCACGCAATTGACTAACCGTATACCCATACTTCAAGAATCGCTTGGGGCAAGTTCTAGCCACCGAGAAAGATAATCCTTCCCCCCGACTCGGGCAATATGAGACTAATGAACGTCTACACACATTCCTATGCTACCGTTTGATTCACGCCGGATTCACCAATTTTTTGAGTAAAGTAAACAATATTTACACTAGTAGAAAAATATAAACTAAAAGCATAAAAATAAATTGAATCTACACGAATTCCTACGAGACATGAGCACTCGACTAGGAGCACTACATGAGTCAACATTTTACTCCGCCTCATAATCCTAAGCCAGCACAATGATTTTCCAAATCACACAAAAAGACAAATTCAACTCGCGACGTGCCAACGGCTAAGCGCGCTCAAGTGGGTGCTGTGGTGTGCAATGAAAATAAACAAAACATTTTAAATGAAATCTTCTAGCATGCGGTTGCAACTCGTGCGCAAAGTGGATAACAACGTGCTCTCCCCCAGACTTAAACTAAACAATCCACAAAATATATGACATGAAAATCAGAAAAGGCTAGGGAAAGAGAGTACCCAGTGCTCAGAAATGAGCACACCAGAAGATTGGCGTGTAAGCTAAAATGAGCCGCAGCATCCGCCATCCAGAAAAGATACCTGCAGGGGTCAGCTCCGCAAAAACAAAAGAAGAAGTTAAACTAAAATAAACTATAGCTAACTAAGCAGGATTGAATAAAATGAAATGCATGAGAAAGTAAGATAACTACTGGGGTTATTGTCATTCCAGCACGACTTATTCAAAACTAAAGGTTCTAGCTAATGGGCGTATGGAAGGAGAAGTGGACAGGTAACTGGCCTAATATCCGTGTCGGTAGCGGGTACCGATACGGTGATAGAACAGCCACTCCCCTACCTAAATAAAATTACCTGCTCTTCACAGTAGGGGGGCAGAAAGTAAGAAGTGGAGGAGGAGTCCTCCTCACTATTCTCACCAAAAACATCCTTGCCTAGCAAGGTGTCGTCAACAGGGAGGTGGCTGGAGGAAAAAGCAATGAGTGGAGCTTCCTCTACGGAGGGGGAATCAACCTCCTCACATAAGAGGATGCTCTCATCATTGACTTGGGCAATATGCACCAAATCCTCCTGGGGTACTTGTGAAGACTCAACCTGCACAGGCTCGGATGAAGAGGGGGGATCGAGAAATAAACAAGACGAAGAACATAAATAATCAAAAATCGGGGGAGTGGTCCCGGTCACACTCCCATCAGGTTGGGGAAGTAAAATAATGTTTGCATTGTCATCAATGCTACAAGATTCGGCGGGATCAACAGTGGCCAAGCTAGAGATTTGGACTTCCTCCACCGGTGCTGAGGAAAACTCCTCTTCACCTGGAAGGTTGTCCTCCTCCATAGGAACAGGCATGACACTAAAGTCACCAACCTCCTCTTGCGACACATCATCAACAATGTCGTCAGAGACGAGTGTAGTATGCACAACAGGGAGAGGAATAGTGCTCGGATAAAAGTCGAGCACCGATTCCTCACAAAGAATCGAATCCACTAGGGGTGGTGGATGCACTGGGAGAATAGGCTCAGCAATGTCGGTGCCCAGATCAACCACACATCTGGTGACTGTGTCAATGCCATATCCTTCAAGATGTGAAGGTGGCGAAGACACAAAACTGGATGTTGAAGGTGTGCCGCCAGAGTTAGGATTCGGGACGATCCGGATATCCGGCTCGTCATCCTCATCCAATTGGCGACGAAAAGCTGCACAATCCTTCAGGGCATGATCTGTGCTCCGACAAAACTGGCACTGCCTAGCGGGCTTCTTTGGCACCGCGGGTGCTGAAGCCGAAAAGAAGTAAGACGGTAAAGGCTCAGTAGAGTAGCCATAAGACTTACGCACACCATATGGAGTATCAGACGAAGTCGATGCTCTATATGCTGGGCGAGAAGAATTATGCCCACCATTCTCCGTAGGGCATTCATCACTAGAGTGGGAGGTAGCTCCACACCAACGACAACGGATATTAAGATGTGCCCACATAGTGCGAAGATAAAATGATTCAAATAGAAAAACACTATTGTGCGAAATACCACACCTAACAAAAATTACTAAAGCAACCTAATTAAAACAGGAAAATGGAATAAAAAGAAATAAAACAAAAAAATGCAATTACAAAAGGAAGGGCTTCTCTCTCAGGTTTTTCCTCTCCAGAAAACTCACACGACTGTGTTCCCCGGCAACGGCGCCAAAAACTTGGTGGCGCAAATCTTAGCACACCGCTATAGGCGGTAGTAAGACTGCGGCACGAAACGGCAGTGTACCGATCGTTCAAGTAATATAAAATGAGGAGTAATTCCCGAGTATCGAATCTCGAAGGAACACAGTAAGGTGGAGCTATCTATCGAGGCAGGACTTGAGATCGAAGTCCATCGATAGGTGGAGTGCGGACGAAAATGATTTGGTTTGTGAATAATAAAATAAAATATTACAACTACTCCTATGCAATGCCGCTATGCAAAGCTTCGCTCGGCGGGATGGAAGACTACGCAGGCCTTGAGCGCACTACTTTGTTGGGCGGATGGACGAGTAAGCTAGCGGAATCGAACTATGCAGGCCTTGAGCGCGCTGCTTCGTTAGGCGGGATGGATTACACGGGCCGCGATGCCACGCTTCGGTAGGCGGATGGACGAGTAGGCTAACGGAATGAGGGTCGCAAGCACCTCTTCGACAAGCACGCCACTAGCAATTGCTAGTGCGGCACCGAACGTGACGGCGGGATGGAGGATGTATGGTGGCGCACCTCATACACATATGAACAAAATATAATTTCACATAGACATGAAATTAAGATTACAAGCACGATTCATAGTGTTCATCATCAATACATGAGAGATCTAGCTACAAACACATCAATAAGAGAAGAACAAGGCAAGAAATCGACCGAATCTGAAGGCTCGTTGTAGATTCACGGTTGGAATCGCCGGACTGTCAATCCGCGTCCAATCTCGGTCCGCAACTACGTCCGGGGTAGAGAGAGCTGTCACTACTCTCCAATGAGCCCGTCTTCTTCGTGTCACGATCCGGTAGAGGTTGCACACTTCCTCTTGCTTGATGGCGATGGCGTCTAGATCTTCCTTTGAAGCGCTAGGATGAAGGAGGAGGCCGAGAGGAAGCTCCGGTTCAAGATTGGCGTGAAGAACAAGCCTGGAGCAACTCCAGATGGTGGGCGGCGATGTAGGGGCGAAATCGGGGCTCTGGAGCGAGAAAACGGCGGACTGGAATCAACTCCCCGACCTAATTCGCGAGCTGGTCTTTAAATAGGCGCTGGAATAAACAGTGCGCATGATCGTTGGCGCACGACCAGTGGTCGTGCGCACTAGAATCCTTTGATCGTGCGCCTGCCTGTTCGGAGCCTGCAATGTAAGAAAATTATAAAATAAAATGTTCGCACGACTAGTGGCGCACGACCAGCGGTCGTGCACATTATCGTAAGTGGTCATGCGCATTGGTCGAGACATAACTCATAAAATGGGGGTTAAGTGCGCACGATCAGTGGCGCACGACCAGTGGTCGTGCGCAATAGAAATAGTGATCGTGCTCAGTGTTCCTGTACAGAATTGTACCGGGAACACCCGCATGACTCCTGTTCCAGCACAACCACGAATCCAGCCACTGAAAGTGGCACTTAACAATCCATGAAAACTACTAAAAATGAAGAACATGAAATAACACCAACAACGGGCCTAGAGGTGCACTTAGCATGGAGTGTCAAATATGAGTGAAAACATGTCTAAAGTGAAGTGCATAGACTAGAAAATCGGCCCAGATGAGTCCATAAATGTGTATATATTTGGGACTCATCACTTACGCACGGGCAATTCCTCCCGTGCGTCAAAACGCACGACCAAACTCAGATCTTCTGTTTTCTGCCCAGATGAGAATGCATGACCGCAACCGTCCGTGCGTCAAGGAAACGCACGATCGTTCGTTGCACACAATCATGAATTCTGGGGGAAAACTGGATGATCCGACCACCTGTATACAAGATAAAACAGCTGGGAAAACACCTCCAGCACTAGATAAACACAGAAAAAGAATGGGAAGCACATTGTGCTTGCCCCCAACAACAAAGCATGCAATGTCACACCACAACGGTCCTAAAAGTGCACTTAGTGTGAGAAGAGTGAATAAGTGAAATATAAGCATTAATGAACTAAAAATGAAGTGCAAGTGCGTGAAAACTAGCCCAGATGAGTCTAAATATGTGTATATAAATGGGACTCATCACACCCCCAGATTTACCTGTTTGCGCGTCCCGAGCAAACCAATCCTAAGCAGGCAGGAAAAAGAAACAGCTAGCTTAAAATTACAAGATGGAGTACCATGTGAAGTCGCATGCTCATGTGCATAGTAAAATAATAGAGAAGATTTCTAATTATACACATCGTTTATAAATTTCTAAAAGAGTAAATAAATATTACTTCTACTCAAAATTGTCAATTGCGGTGAATCATTCGGTCATGCATACGGAGAAAGTAAACTAAGCGCTGAGATGAGCATTGCTCAAGATTGGGGTGCCGAACAAACTCCACCGAAATCCATCGGTGTCGGTGACCATAGGCTCGCCCGGTCACATTCTCTCCACGACACTAGATTGGTTCAATGCGCGAGTCGGTAGGACTTTAGGTTTTAAATGGGGCTTGGGTTATGGTGAGGTAAACAAAGATAAACATGAAGGCTTGATACACCGAAACCCAAATGAGCTTTATTACAACTCCCCGCACACCAACATCGAATGCAAGTGCACCACACCCCCAGACTTAGACTTTTGCAACATGGGTGTGTGCACCGCCTACTCCCAATCATAAATTTATACAAATATTTTTCAATTAAGCACTTCTTCTTTTTCTTTTTCTTTTTACTTCTTTTCTTTTTCTCATTTTTTTTCTTTTCTTTTCAACACAATTTCAGCAAGATGAGCAATGAAGTGCATCCACATTTTCACAAAAATATCACAACATCAACACCCCAATCATGAAAATAGTAAACAACTAAAGCTCAAATTTGGGTGTGCGACTAGGATTGGCTTTTAGGCTTTGGTGAGATAAAAGTGGGGCTGAATCAAAGAACGGGTAAGCACAACTGGGCTAACGAGGAAAGAGCGATAGGAATGGGCACAAAAGCTCAACCGGGCCAAAATGATGGTCTACGTCATTCTCACGCAAAAGAACTATCCTATGCCTATGCTTCAAGAATCGCTTGGGGCAAGTTCTTAGCCACCGAGAAAGATTATCCTTCCTCCCGGCTCGAGCAATACATATTTAACGATACTTTACACACATCCCTAAGCTACCTTTTGATTAACACCGGATTCACCATTTGAGTAGAGTAAACAATATTTACACTAAAAGAAATGCATAAAACTAAAAGTATAAAAAGAAATGTAATCTACACAAATCCCTATACTCACATGAGTACTTGATTAAGAACACTGGAGTCAACAGTTTACTCCACTACATAATTTAAAAGCCAGCACAATGATTTTCCCAATCACACAGAGCAAATGAATTCAACTCATGATGCGCCAACAACTAAGTACATGCTCATGTGGGTGTTGTGGCGTGCGATGAAAATGAACATATAATATAACTGAAAATTAAATACTTCTAGCATGCTATGCAAAAGTGCACGTGAGTGGGCACACAAAACTGCTCTCCCCCGGACTTAAACTAGACAATACACACAATATATAGTTATGAAATTCAGAAAAGAGCTAGGGGAAGAGAGTACCCAATGCTCAGCAAATGAGCATACCAAAAGTCACTAGAAATCCAAGACAAAGCTGCAACATCCCCAACCAGAAAAAGAACCTGCAAGGGTGAGCTCCGTAAAAACAAAAGAAAATGTACAAACTAAGATAAAGTAAAACTAACTAAACAAACTAGATAAACTAACATTGCATGAAAGGTAAGATAACTACTGGGGTTATTGTCAGCCCAGCACGACTTATTTACAAACATAACAGTTCTAGCTAATGGGTCTATGAAAAGAAAAGTGCACAGGTAACTGTTCTAATATGCGTGTCGGTAGCGGGTACCGATACGGCGACAGAACAGTTACTCCCCTACCTAAATAAAAATACCTGTTGAACATAGGTAGTGGGAATAGGAAGTAAGAAGATGAGGAGAGCTGGTCCTCACTCATCTCACCACAAACTAAATCCATGCCCAACAAGGTGTTGTCTTCAGGGAGGCGGCAGAAGGAGATGGCAATGAATGAGGCTTCCTCTATGGAGGGGGGATCAACCTCCTCACATGAGAGGATACACTCATCATTGACTTGAGCAGAATGCTCCAAGTCCTCCTGAAGTACCTGTGAAGACTCAACCTGCACAGGCTCAGATGAAGAAGGGGGGTTAGGAAATAAAAAAGAAGAAAAACTTAAATAAACATAAATCGGGGGAGTGGTCCCGGTCTCACTCCCAAGAGGTTGGGGAAATAAGATATTGTCGGCATCATCGACAATGCTGCAGGGCTCAGTAGGATCATCAGTGACCTCCTCCACAATTTGGACTTCCTCCACCGGTGCTGAGGTAGAATCCTCGTCACCTTGGAAAATATCCTCCTCCATAGGAATAGGCACAACACATAAATCACCTGCCTTATCCTGCAAAACATCCTCAATAATGTCGTCAGAGACAAATGTAGTAAAATGCACAATAGCGGGAGGAATAGTGCTTGGATAAAAGTCAAGCACCGATTCCTCACAAAGAATCGAACCTATACGCGGTGATATATGCACAGGGGAGATGGGCTCAGTCGTGTCACAGCCTAGATCAGCCACACATCTGGTTATTGTGCCATGCCATTCCCTTCAAAGCATGAATGTGATACGGGCACATAACCAGATGTTGAAGGTGTGCTGCCAGAAGTAGGAGTCGGGATGATCCGGATATCCGGCTCGTCATCCTCGTCCAATTGGCGAAGGAATGCAGCACAATCCTTCAAGGCATGATCCATGCTCCGACAAAACAAGCACTGCCTTGCATTGAGTGCAAGGGTTAATATCTCCCTTTGGACATCTATCACTAGCATGAGATATATCTCCACAAAAGTGGCAACGAATATTAAACGAAGCCCACATAGTGTGAAGATGAAAAGATTCAAAATATAAACACTATTGTGCAAAATGCTTCACCCAATAATAATTTACTAAGCAACCAAATATAAAACAGGAAAAAGGAATAACAAGAAATAAAATAAAGAAAGGATGCAATTTACAAATGGAAGGGCTTCTCTCTCAGATTCTCCCTCTCCAGAAAACTCACATGACTGTGTTCCCCGGCAACGGCGCCATGAACTTGATGCGCAAATCTTAGCACACCGCTATAGGCGGTAGCAAGACCGCGGCACAAAATGGCAGTGTACCGATCATTCAAGTAATATAAAATGTGGGAGTGAATCCCCAAGTATCGAATCTCAAAGGAACGTAGTAAGGTGGAGTTAACTATTGAGGACGGACTTGAGATCGAAGTCCTTTGGTCGGATGGAATGCGGAGGGGGGGTCGATTTGGTTGTGGAAATAAAAGAAAATAACTAAACTACTCCTATGCAATGCCGCTATGCAATGCATCGCTTGGCGGGATGGAGACTAGGCAGGTCTTGAGTGCACTGCGTCGCAAGGGCGGATGGATGAGTAGGAAAGCGGAATCAAACTGTGCAGGCCTTGAGCGCACTGATTCGTTAGGCGAATGGATTACACGGGCCGCTATGCCACGCTTCACTAGGCGGATGGACGAGAAGTCTTACAGAATGAGGGTCGCAAGCACCTTGTTGACAAGCATGCCACTAGCAATTGCTAGTGCGGCACACGAACATGACTGTGGGATGGAGGATGGAATGGGGCGCTCCTCACTTGCATAAACCACACATATCAATTTCACATAGACATGAAATACTAAATATCATAACAAGGTTTAACAAACATTGTTCATACACCCAAATAATTAAGGAATAACACACTACAATGTAAAGGAGGTTGAGATTACAACCAAAGCAAGGAGACTCATCGGAGGTTCACGGCCGGAATCTAGGGTTGTCAATCCTTGTCCAGGCTCGGGCTCCAACTGCCGTCCGGCGTCCGGAAGAGCTGTCACCTTCTTCTATTATACCTGTCTTCTCCGTCAATCTTCTTTGGCCACGATCTCACCGGAGAACTTCACAAGTGCAGCACTGAATCCCTCAAAATGGAGCTTTGGAGGTGCATGAACAATGGAGGAGGCCTAGAGGATGCTCCGGCTTGAGATTTGCAAGAGAATGGTGGCCGGAGCTCCTCCCGAAGGTCGGCGGTGATGGAGCGGTGAAAATGGCGCGGAACTAGAGCTATGGGCGTGAGAAAGAAGGTCGATCATTCTAGGGCGGAATCTCCAGCTTATATAGAAAAACAGTCAGAAATTGGTCACGCACGGTCGAACGCACGACCGTGCGTGGACCGTGCGATATTTAACAAACAGCCAGGCCAGGAAGATGAAGCTGGCGCGCCCGTGCGTTTTACTCACGCATGGGCAAATCCGGCCATGCGTCAAAACGCACGGGTAAATTTAGAAAAGCTAAGAAATAGGAAGAAACAGGCGACTGTGCGTTTTACTTATGCACGGGCAATTCCGCCAGTGCGTCAAAACGCACGACCAAACTCAGATCTCCCATTTTCTGCCCAGATGAGAACGCACGACCGCAACCGTCCGTGCATCAAGGAAATGCACGATCGTGCGTTGCACACAATCATGAATTCTGGGGGAAAACTGGATGATCCGACCACCTGTATACAAGATAAAACAGCTGGGAAAACACCTCCAGCACTAGATAAACACAGAAAAAGAATGGGGAGCACATTGTGCTTGCCCCCAACAACAAAGCATGCAATTGCACACCTCAACGGTCCTAAAAGTGCACATAGTGTGAGAAGAGTGAACAAGTGAAATATAAGCATTAATGAACTAAAAATGAAGTGCAAGTGCGTGAAAACTAACCCAGATGAGTCTAAATATGTGTATATAAATGGGACTCATCAGGCCACGACGGGAGATGCCTGAGTGGTTAGCTACCTCTCAAAAAGCAGGAACTGTAGGTCTATGTCGACATTGCAACATTGCATGGGTGAGTATCATTACATAATCATTGCATTGCATTCATCATTACATAATCATGTCATTGCACCTCATCGGAACTCATCATATAAACTTGTATGGGCACCTTTATATGATGGGTTACATTATGCTCGGATCCTTAACTTATAAGCTTGTATGGGCACCCTTATACGTTAAGTTCAAATTATGTTATTATATGCTCAACTGCTTATACACTGTCGTTGATCCTGCTCTCTTTTGATGTACTCTCTTAGAAATATGTTATAACTGCTCTCTTTTGATGTACTCTCTTATACATATGTTATAACTGCTCTCTTTTGATGTACTTTCTTATACCATGATATAGCTGCCATGATTACATCTTTCCTTGTCACCTGTTTTTGCTACTACTAACTATATTGCAACTTTTCTTCATTCCCTTCCGCCTGGTGCCTTGGAGTCGCCGGGGGAGAGGATGTGAAGCCACTTAGTCTTTATGACTAACGGTTGTTACACCACTATTTTTAGGAGCAGCAGCGTACTACACAGGAGGACAGCTAGGTCAGGGTGATAGTGCTAGTGATTACGGTACCTTGGCTACCGTCGGCGGCAGATTTGAGCAAGTGGTTAGAATGTAGCCTTAGGGCAAGTTTATACTCTGATGATTTATAGGAGCTTGTGTAGCTTTCTGTCCTTTTTGTACTGTTTGGACATTGTTGCTTAATTGTGAATATATGGCTTCTTGCTTTTACATTATTGATGGGTTGGCGCAGTTCAGTTGGTTTGGCCGGCAGGATAGGCGTCTTGTGGGGGAGGCTAGCTCATGCGCTGGCACTTCTGCAAGGCGGCTGTCCTGGGCATAAGACTCCCCTCGGTTGTGTCTTGTGTTCCAGGAGGGGGGTCTTACACTGATGGCATTGGACATCATCGTAAAGAAGGCATAATGTCAAGATGACTGAAGAAGGTCAGCTGAAGACAAGAAGTTGCTAAAGTATAGTCTGTCGACATGATATCGCTTATGTTGTCTACAAGATAAAGTTGTTACAGCGACATCGAGCAGACAAGAAGATCGCAACGACATCAGTTAGATGACTTCATGTCGTCTTAAGTACAAAAGCAAAAGTGATGTCCCGTATCGTCGAAATATCACTATCTGATGAGGAATTGAAGAAGTAACCAACTCACGACATCGACAAACCCTGTCATCGAGATAATGTCCATATCGTCATAACAATGGAAATATCATCGAGACAATTTCAAATGTAGCCAGACGCGCTGTCAGCATTTAATGCCGCCGCCTGATTGTCCAATCATCGCATGCTCTTGAAGGATGGGCATCTGTCAGTAAAGGACATCATATGTGACCATTATGCGGCACATCTGTCCTATAAAAGGGAACAACGATGCCCTATAAAAAGAAGAGAGAAACGAACGAAAAAGAATCCCGCCTAGCAATACAAAAGTACAAGCGGCAGTGAAGAAGAAGGAAGAAAAGAACGAAACGATCATTCTCTGTTCTTCAAGTTGCAGTCAAGCCACATCGACTGATAAGTTTCTCTCAAGAATGGTAGCCAGTCAACATCTGACAAAGCTAGAAAGCTTGAAGAAGATTTGCAAAATTCAGATTGAAAATCAGAAGCATCTTCTTCAAGTCAAGAAGCCAATCTCCAACAGGCAGAAGAAACAATTTTCTTTACTGTAATTTCTTGTAAGGCTTGCGGGCCAAGAACTTGTGAGATCTGTTTCAGATCTGAGTGTCAAGCTTGAGGGCTTTAGATCTGTGAGGCTTGAGGGCTAGGTCAGAGGGACTTGCGGGTCCAAACTTGTTGAGCTTGCGTGCTCGGGTGCAGTGAAGGGGCTTGCGGGCCTAGGCTGCAGGCAAGACTTGCGGGTCTGTGCTGTGTAGGGCTTGAGGGCCTGAGTGTCGATCTTGTGGGCTCGGGTGCAGTGAAGGGGATTGTGGGCCTAGGATGTATGGAAGACTTGCGGGTCTGTTCTGTGTAGGGCTTGAGGGCCTGAGTGTCGAGCTTGCGGGCTCGGGTACAGTGAAGGGCTTGAGGGCCTAGGCTGCAGGGACTTGCGGGTCCGAACGTGTCGAGCTTGCGGGCTCAGGTGCAGTGAAGGGGCTTGCGGGCCTAGGCTGCAGGGACTTGCGGGTCCGAGGTGTAAGGCTTGCGGGCCGGAGACATTGGCGGAGTTTGCCGAGCCTAGCACACTGCTAGGTAGGCGCAGAGGGAAAGAGGACTACTCAAGACACCCTGTCTTGAGGAACCTCTATAAGTTCTTGCGTGCTTTCTGTGTTGTGCTATTCTAATCTATAGATCTATTAACCAGAAAGCAAGAACACCAAAAGGGGGAACAAAAATAATTTGAAATACCTATTCACCCCTCTCTAGGTGATAAGTCGACACCCAATAACTAACAAGTGGTATTAGAGGGAGGTTGTTCAAAAAAAAGGCTTAATAGCTTGAACAGATCTGTCAGTGGGTGTCCACACATCAAAGATATGGAATCAAGACTAGCCATCTGTTCCAGGGAAAACTTTGCCTTATGGAAGGTGAGGGCAGAAATTTACATGGATGTTATAGATCCAAGGATGTTTCTGACCATTCGAGAAGGGCCATATGTTGTGGCCAAGTAATCATCTAAAATGACTAAAGATGACATCATCCTAGTCAACTTGGACAAGGAAGCTAAGAGCATTCTAGCTGATGTAGTTGATACTTCAGTAAATTGCTCACTACACTACAGCCAAGAACATATGGAACTCTCTAGCAGTTCTCATGGAAGGATCATCAAGAGTTCGAAGCACTGCAGCTGAGATGAAGATCAAAACGCTGAGTGATAGTGACTCAATTTGGTCAGATGCAGAATATGAGACTCAGTTTGGACTGACTCTCCAATCTGAGTCAGAGGAAGAAATCCAGGTTGAAGTGTCACCTGAACAAGCATGTATAAGAGCCCCTCTATCCATATCAGATTCAAAATCTGAGACTTGCTCATCAGAAAATGATGACTTGTCCGAGCCATATAATGGCCTTTTAGAAGAACTCAGAAAATTTAAAATACTCTGCAAGGAGCAAGCTGAAGAGATCTCAATTCTTCAAGCTAGAAACTCTGATCTCTCTGAAAAGTCAGAGAAGCTTACACTACAGAATGCAGAGTTTTGCCAACTCAAAAAGGGCTTCAATGCAAGCTCCAACCTTGACCTAATAAGCAAGTTTGGGAAAACTCTGAAGGCACTGATTGACAGCAGGGAGTTGTGCTACTCTCTAACCAAGGAGATTGCAGTTCTAAAGAAGGATAAAACTCAAGATGGTCTCCTAAAGTCTAGGGTCAATAAAGTCAAGAGTGTCGAGAACAAATCCCCCATCAAAAGAAAGCTAGTAGCAAGCTTCTCTAAACCAGAGACCCCTCCTCCACTGGTAAATTACTGCTGCTCCACTCAAAGAAGGGAGCAAGGATGCTTCAAGAAAAATGGACCAGACAGACCCTGTGAGAAGAAGGCAAACTTGGGGAAGGTAATCTCACCCTCCAACAAGAATGCTGGGCAACCCAATCTTGGGTATCTCAAGAATGGGAGCTCCACAAGTGGTGCAAAGAACATGCCAAAAACCTCAAGGGTACCTCATGAAAGGATGATCACAAGGAGGCATGAAGTCACTAGGCCTATAGAAGAGAAGAAATCTCTAAAGAAGACTGACTCCAGATGGAAAGCTGTGGATGATGATTGTCAACATCACACTCACAATCAGTACAGACCGGTATCCTTCAAGTATCCTTATGTTCATACTCAAAGGACGCATGCTCACACAGCTAGCCAGAAAAGAAGATACAACAGGTTTGAACGTTGGTGCTGTGGAAATACTGGGAACTTTGCAATCGAATGTTGGTACAATCCTACTCCTCCAGGGGTAACAAATGCTAAACTTGCAAATAATCTCGTTCATAATCACTATGCATATCCTGGAGCAGCTAGATCCAGCTTGCCCCTTAAAGCTAACAATTTCCTAGGATCCAAATCTACATGGGTACCTAAGGGCTTGTAATCTCATTTTGCAGGTAGTCCAAGAGCCCACCAGAAGCTAATCTGGGCCTTTGACAAGAAGGTTGTTCTGGCCCATAGGCTGGAACAGCAAAATTAGCTCATTAACAATCTTAGTGCAGGGTTGGTGCCAAAAGATAACTCTCAAGCAGGGCAGAAGAATGCCTAAGGCAGACATGTGAGGAAGAATTGTATCGTCGATACAATAAGATATCTCGACGACATAGTAGATGTCGCGACGACAAATGGACTAGGCAGGAAGGATGTGTATCCTAGATGTGTCTCAACGACAAAAGCAGTATCGTCGAGATAGCGCCCAAATATTTAAAATTCTATTGGTTCGATAAATCAGAGCCGCTCGATGCGGTAGTCATCGAATCCTCAATAAAATAAAAAATGTACGCACCCCTTCACCTACTTCCACTATAAATAGAGTGAATGCCTAGGATGAAAATTATGCTTTCATTTGCCCTAAGCTATTCCGTCGACAAACCACCGCTTCGTCTCTGACGTACTGCTTCCTCTCGCTCTGTGTCTCAATGGTTCCCAAGAAAGAGGAAGTAGTATCAGGATGTGAACTCCAGCGAGGGGGTTTCAATGCCTGCTCTAATGAGATAAGGTCAGTGATAGGGTTGCTAGAGTCATCAGGACTGGAATATCTTCTATGTGAACCCTCAGTTCTTCTCCACCGTGAACTAGCAGAGTTCTTTGCCGAAGCAAGAATCAACCACACCGAATCACAGATCAAGTCCAAGGTGGGAGGTTAGAAGTTTAAAATATCTGTGAAAAGCCTGGGAAAAGCACTGCATCTGCGAAGAATCCAAGGGGGAGAGGAAAAAGATGAGCTGACCTTAGAAGATGTGTCCGCAAGCTATACCTGGTGCGGCCACACAGGGAAGACCTACGAGTCTATTAAGATAGCAGAATTTAATCAAAAGGGGAATCTGCTGGACGACATTGTTGGCAAAGTTCTGTTGTGCAAACCTGGGTCCTATGAACGAATCTCTAAAGACATGTTCGTTGTCATGGCCCGGATAATCCATTCTAAGAAGACCAACTGGAGTGAGTTCCTCTTCCAGAGAATGAAGAACACCCTGAAGTCCCCTTCTTACGGAAGAATACTATCACTATTCCTACTGAATACTCTTAGTGAAGTTCTGCATAGAAGGATGGGAGTACAACTGCACTACTCCAAAAGGTTGGATGCCAAAATGATCGACAGGTGGGATAGATCTATGCCCAAACCAACTTCTGAAGCCCCACACACCTCAAATAAGCAGAAGAAGCCAGCCACAAAGTTGTTCACTCCAAAGATGATTCATCCAGCAAATCCGACGACAAACCCCAACCCCCACAAATCCCTGGTACATTTGAGGGGGAGACATCCACCCTAAGGGATTTTCCAGGAACAGTACCAGAACCTGCTCCCACAGAGGTTATTGAAGAAGATAGAAACCCAAACTTGGGGAGTGTTCCTGCTTAGGGGGAGTCCTACTTAGGAGCTCAGCCCAAGACGCAGAGATGATTGATGGGGAGCTCCCGACAGGAGGCTCAGCCCAAGGTGATGCACAAGTTGAGGGGGAGACCCAACTGGGGTACTCTGCCCTAGAAGATCAAGGGAATGTGTACTCTACCCCAGAAGATCGAGGCAATATGCCTGAGCACATGGAAGACCTCACTCCCTCAAACGACAGAAAATTAATCGTAGTAAGTAAGATTGTTCTCACATCTCCAAATGAGACACTGCCAGAGGTTTCCATGGGGAACGCTAAAGTCACAGTCCACATAAGTGAAGAATCCTCTGAAGACAGCTCTAAAGAAGCTCAACAAGGAAAAGAAGGTGAAGAAGAACAAGCTGCTGAGCCATCTTCGGCTCAGTCAGGTTCTCTCTTTCACATGTTCAACCCTTCTAACTGCTCAGCGGAAATAGCTGGAAACTTTTGTTCTAAAGACAGTGGATGATCTAAGAAAGAAGCTGAAGGATGAAATAAAGGGAGTTAAGAGGGACATTCTTCATCTCAACACCAAGTGTACCCACTTCTACACCCTGGCATCTCCAGCAATAGAAAAGATGGGTGAGGAAGTCAATAAAGTGGGACATCAAACCCACACGATCCTGACTAATCAAGTAACATTCTCAGACAATGTGGACTATGCTTTTTGATGGAACCTTAGTTTTGATTTGAGTTATGATCCACCTTTAATGTACAAGTTTATATCATAACATATCTTACAACTTAGATTAAATCCCATTAAGAAAGAAGGCTGAAAAGAGATATATTTATTAGGCTGAAATAATAAGAGAAGAATAAAATATACATAAGTTCTCTGCGTTCGACGAACGGTTACCTGCGTTCAACGAACGGCGTTCTGCGCTCGATGAATGGCGTTAATTCTGTGCTCGATGAAATCCAGTGGTTCAGCGTTCGACGATCCCATCTCAGCGGTTTAGTGGTCGACAAACAGATTATCTCAGCGGTCGACGAACAGACCCCGTCTCAGTGGTCGACGAAATCCTGCATTCGACGAACTCAAGTTTGCGTTCGACGAACAGCTCAATATTCAGCGGTCGACGATCCAGCCAGTCTCAGCGGTTGACGAATCCTTCCATTCGATGAACTCAAGTCTGTGTTCGACGAATATTTAGCAGATGTTCAGAACAGTGAATCAAATGATCAGGTCGACGAATCAAATGATGAGGTCGACGAACTTGA
Source organism: Dactylorhiza incarnata (assembly GCA_033032865.1). Lineage (NCBI taxonomy): Eukaryota > Viridiplantae > Streptophyta > Magnoliopsida > Asparagales > Orchidaceae > Dactylorhiza > Dactylorhiza incarnata. The sequence goes on along the minus strand of JAWHQI010000009.1, from coordinate 6,005,226 downwards.
AGCTCAGCTCGACGAAATATCTGTAGTATTATTTTATATCTTTCAGCTCGACTAAATTATTATATATGTTGGCAGATTTTATAAAGCAACATTTATTATTTCTATTTATATATTTCAATATATATATTGTTGATTTAACCTTACAGCCGTGCAAGCATTAAATGTTATAGCCGTTGGCAGCAAAGCAATAAATGTTGTAGCCGTTGCAGCAATCTAAAGAAGGAAATTGTTCTGCTCGAGGATCTGGGAAATAAAAGATATATTATTTCTTTCCTCTTCCGTTGGCAAGGATTCAAATCAGCCCAGGAAAGAGGACAATAGCTTTTACACAACAGCAGGAGACATCTCTTCATTACAGCAGATTATTATATAGCAGATTATATACAGCTGTTTCTATATACAGATTATATATACATATCATATTGCTGTACAGTATAGACAGACAAAATATATTACAATTGCTGTACAGAAAAGAGAGAAGAGAAGAAAGCAGCAGCATAATAAGATAGAATAGCTAGCGACAGAAACAGGAAGATAGAGGAAGGAAAACAGAGGAGCAAGAAGAAGAACAGATCAAAATATATTATCTTCTTTTTGCTAACCCTTTCTTGCAGATCTTCTATACAACCTGAGACAACAAATCAATATCATTTGCTCAGGGATCAAAACTGCAAGAAGAAGAATAGAGGATTTGCAATCTAGAGAAGAAGCTCCATCCACAAGCTGAAAGTGAGGTTAGATCTTAAATTAACTCTAGAGGGGGGGGGGGGGGGGGGGGTGAATAGAGTATTAAAACTTTTTCCCTTAGTTTTATTTGCGGAATTAAAAATACTGATATAAGTATATGTGTAGAGAGTATTTTATAAAAACTAAATAAAAACGAATAACGAAAACAGCACAACAACAAAACACAGAAATTCACAACACAGATGACACAAGGAATTTTATAGTAGTTCCCTAATAACCTGGGTACGTCTACTCTTCTACCACACTTTGGTAGGATCCACTAGGAGATTTGATCAGGTGCCCTCACACCAAGGTGATTTTGTTCAGGTGTCCACACACCATAGAGCTTTTGTTCAGGTGCTGAAAACCAACAGGATTTTTTGATCAGGTGTCTTGCCACCAAGGAGGTCAACTTTTGAAGGGAGTTTTAACCCTGTACAAGATGGGAAGGAATAAGAGAAAACAGAAATAGGTTTGTTGTTCTTCTCTTTGCTGAGAAGACACTTGAAGATCCTGATGAGATGTTCAGTAGGATCTTGATGATGTTGTAGAGAGCTCCCCCTGTCTGATTTAGATTAGATGACAGCTTGTGGAGGCTTCTTCTCTTGGTTGCAAATCCTCTGTTCTTCTTCTTTTGAAGTTTAGATCCCTGAGCAATTGATATAAATTGTTGTCTCAGGTTGTATATATTGGGGATGGAACGTTCACCTAGAGGGGGGGGGGGGGGGGGGGTTAGGTGATCTTGGTACTTTTTGATTTATTAGCGTGAGTTATCAATATTCAAGCAATGCACAGAATTAGCACACAAATAAATCACACTAGACGACACAAGATCTATAGAGGTTCCTCATGATAGGGTGTCTTGAGTAGTCCTCTTTCCCTCTACGCCTACCCAGCAGTATGCTAGGCTCGGAAAACTCCGCCAAAAGTTTCAGGCCCTCAAGCCATACAACATGGACCCGCAAGTCCCAACAGCCCAGGCCCACAAGCCCCTACTGCCCCCGAGGCCGCAAGCTCGACACTCAGGCCCTCAATCCCTATAACACGGACCCGCAAGTCCCAACAGCCTAGGCCCGCAAGCCCCTACTGCCCCTGAGCCCTCAAGCTCGACAAATCGCACCCGCAAGTGCACTGCCGTAGACCTCAAGCCTCACTGCTCTCTAGCCCTCAAGCTAGACAAGTTGGCCCGCAAGCCTTACAAGAAAGTTACAGTAAAAGAAAAACTGTTACTTCTGCCGGATGAAGATCGACAACTTTAGCCTGTTGAAGATTGGCTCCTTGAGATTGAAAAAGATGCTTTTGAATCAGATCTTGAGCGCACGATTCTTCTTCAAATATTTTCTTAGCCTGATGAGGATTGGCACCTTATCAGTCGATGAAGATGACTGCTTCTTCTTTTCTTTCTTTTCTTTCTTGCCCCGCTTGTACTGTTCGATTCGCTATATGCGTAAGTTCGTTCTTTCTGATCGATTGCTAATGTATTAGGGCAACCTCTTATCTCTTTTATAAGACTGCGAGGTCCCCAACGGTCTTCTGAAAAAGTTCCTTAAGCGTCAGATGCTCCTTTCCTTAAGAGCACGCGCTGATTAGATAATCAGGCGGCGGCATTAATTACTGACAACACGTCTGCAAGATTTGAATCCTGTCTTGAAGATATTTGCATCATACAATGACAAGCTATCTCTGACTATGTTGTCGCGATCTTCCTTCTTGCATCATGTCATCGTGATCATATTGTTCTCTCGACGATATGCGTTCTTTCCGACGATGTTTATTCTTTCTCGACAACACAGCCACTTTGGTGAAGTCGACGATACTGCATCTTCTCTGCTTTCGACGAACTTGCCATCCTTCGTTCGACGATCTGCATTCTTCACTCGACGATCTTGCCGAGTCTCAGCGGTCGACGATCTTCCTTCTGAGTTCGACGATCTTGCTTCTTCGCTCGACGAACATGCCAAATCTCAGCGGTCGTCGATCTTCCTTCTGAGCTCGATGATCTTCCTTCTGCGTTCGACGAACACGCCAAATCTCAGCGGTCCTCGATCTTCCTTCTGAGCTCGATGATCTTCCTTCCGCGTTCGACGAACATGCCAAATCTCGACGGTCGTCGATCTTCCTTCTGAGCTCGCTTTACTCAATATCATGACGACAAGCATACTTTGTCGACGATGTCTCCTATTCTTCTCGACGACATTTCTTTAATTTCCCGAGACTTTAAGATGGAGAAGTAATCAAATACAAAGTGAAGTTTTCTTGGCTTGGTGACTTCTTCAAATCAGGAATCATGTGGGCAAGATTCTCAACAATCTCCCCCTATTTGAAGAAGTCAGAATCTCAATTCAAGACGACTTTCACTGGACAATAAATATTATAATCTTAACTTTGAGCATGTAAGATTGTACTTATCTTTGCTGAACTCCCTGAGTGCATCAAACCAGTGGCTCCCCCTTGATTTGATGTCTCTTCTTTACGGCTTCCCCTACTTCTTTGCTCCCCCTATCTTTGAGGTTTTCTTGAGCAATCTTGTCTTGAGCATTTGATGACTGCTTCTTCTTTCTCCCCCTTTCTGACTTCTGTCCTGGAGCTTCTTTTAAGTAAACAATAGTCCAAGGCTCCCCCTTATTTGGTTATAGTTCATCCAAATCCTGAAAGCTTGTCTAACCAATCAACTAGAAAGGTATTAGTGAAAACTAAGTAGAGGATTACTCTAAGTTCAACATTCCCAGATGGAATTTGAAGAAGTTGAACATAGCTTCATCTAGGGGCTTTGTAAATATATCAGCCACTTGTTTGTCTGTTGGGACAAACTCAAGGGTGATATCCTCATTTTCCACATGCTCCCTGATGAAGTGATACCTGATCTCAATATGCTTAGTCCTGCTGTGAGAGACAGGATTCTTAGCAATTTAGATTGCGCTTGAAGAGTCACAAAAGAGGGGTGTTTTGGTCATCTTTAGGTTGTAATCTTCAAGTTGATGTTTGATCCATAGCAGTTGGGCACAGTAGCTTCCAACCGAGATATATTCTGATTCTGCTGTTGAGATTGCCACACTTGTCTGCTTCTTACTACTCCAAGAGACCAGTCTTCCACCAAGGAATTGACATGTCCCTGATGTACTTTTCCTGTCTTCCTTGCACCCTGCATAATCTACATCTGAATAGCCAGTTTGTTCATAGCCATTGTTCCTGGGGTACCATAGGCCAAGATTTGATGTACCCTTCAGGTATCTTAAGATTCTATTGACAGAGATATGATGAGATTCCTTAGGATTCACCTGATATCTAGCACAGACACATGTAGCAAACATTATGTCAGTCTTACTTGCAGTTAGATAAAGCAAGGATCCAATCATGAATCTGTACTTCGTTTCATCAAATGGTATGCCCTTCTCATCCTTGTCCAGAGACACATTGGTTCCCATTGGAGTTTTCATTGAAGAAGCACTCTCCAATCCAAATTCCTTGACTAGCTCCCTAGGTAATTTGGTCTGAGAGATGAAAATCCCATCTTCAGATTGTTTCACTTGGAGAACTAGGAAGTATTTGAGCTCACCCATACTGCTCATCTCAAACTTTACCTGCATCAAATTGGCAAACTTTTAACAGAGATTGTTATCTGTAGAGCCAAAGATGATGTCATCCACATTGATCTGCACTAGCAAGATCTTGCCCTTCACTTCCCTGAGGAACAATGTCTTATCAATATTTCCCCTTGAGAACTTGTTCTCAATTAGAAAGCTTGACAGAGTCTCATATCAGGCCCTTGGTGCCTACTTTAAGCAATAAAGTGCCTTTCTAAGAAAGTAAACATAATCAGGATAAGTAGAGTCGACAAAACCTGAAGGCTGCTCTACATATACTTCCTCTTTGAGGTCACCATTTAGGAAGGCTGACTTCACATCCATTTGGTAGACCTTGAAACCTTTGTATGCTGCATAGGCTAGGAACAGTCTTATTTCTTCCAGTCTGGCTACTGGAGCGAATGTTTGATCAAAATCTATCCCCTCCTCTTGTCTGTAGCCTTTTGCCACTAGTCTTGCTTTATTCTTGGTGATGATTCCATTTTCATCCAACTTGTTCCTGTAGACCCATCTGTTTCCTATGATGTTGTGTCCTTGGGGTCTTGGAACCAATTTCCACACTTTGCATCTTTTAAATTGGTTCAGTTCCTCCTGCATTGCAGCAACCAAAATGGATCCTGATTTGCTTCCTCAAATTTCTTGGGTTCAATTTGAGAGAGAAAACACAGGTACAATGCTTGATTTGCAGCTCTACTCCTTGTCAGCACGCCTTGGTTGACATTTCCTATTATCTGCTCTTGGGGATGATCTCTTACTTGTCTCAAGGCAATTGGTAGTGTTCTGGGTATTTCTGTATGAGCTACTTCTTCAGGCTGCACTTCTTCAGCTGTTTCTATATCGTCTGCAGGATCTACCTCTATTTCAACCATCACAGACTGATTCTTGTTGTTGAGTGAGGTGTCATCCTTGTCTTCAATAGATAGCTTCTCTAATCTCTCCATTGTACCTGCATTCACCATTAGTGATGTTGTCGTAGCCCCTGGTCACTCCCTTTTCTGAACCTCCAAAGATAACAGTCGGTCCATTCTCCATAGGGATGAATTCTTTCAAATACATTCTGACTCCAGTCATGTGCCTGGAGCAGCCACTGTCCAAAAACCAAATTGGAGATTGGTTGGCATTTGGACCTACCTGCAAAACAAATCACTTCCCCTTAGGTACCCAATAGGGATTGGGTCCTTGGTTTCTGTTAAGGTGATAGAATGGAATCGCAAACCTCGGAGGGTTCTGCACTCTCCTTGCATTGGGCCCTATTGGGTTGAACCAACAGTCCAATGCAAAGTGGCCTACTTTCCCACAGCACCAACACTCATATCTGTTATATCTTCTCTTCTGCGCCATCTGTCACAACCCGCATTTTCTCAGGAATTAAGAATATCAGAGGAAGAGAAAATACGCGTCATGATGCCACGTCATGCAGGAGACAACTGCAGACGCTCAGGCGGGATCCTATTACTTGATAATTGAAAACATGATTGCATGATAATCATTATTTGAAATCGTTTATTAGGGTTTAGAGTAAGAACTGTGTCTCTCAATTCGTGGATCAACTAGTCCACAGAGAAAATTATATATGTAACTGCAGCGGAAAACACTTGATTTAGTTCATTTAAGGTCCTATATGCACGTGAAGGCAGGACATAAAGTAGATGATATGCACTTAACTAGGCGTAGTATAAGTATAGAAAATATCTTTTAGGTGACTTTAAAACTAGGGGTTTTAGTTAAAAATGATGAGATGAAGATGAATGAAAAGCCATTTTATCACTATAATGCACCTAGTCATAAATCATTCCCAGAGAGTAAGGTATCAGATCTAAAAGCAGTGGCATAAACAGGTAAGTAAACTATAAAGTATCAAAGAGGCACAATGGGCGTCAACAAGCTGACACTAACCCATTGGCCCAAACTAGCATGTCTGAACACAAGGAGAAGCAAACAACAACTACTACTACCTCGCAGCAGCGGGGTAAACAGCAGCTAAAAACTCCGGAAGACTTCGGGCTACTCCACTAACCGCTACGGCTCTGAAACCTGAGGCATTCAATAAACAAGAACGCCTCAGCAAGGGAATTGCAAGCGGCAAGAAATAAGGAAAAGACAAGCAATAAAGGCATACGGGGTACCAACCCAAGCCTGATTCACTGAAAAAGAAGATCTGAAACAAGGTGCTAAGCAAAGCACCAAGTGCAACCAAATATCATAAGTAGGAGCAAGTATAAATTAATTATCTTGTAATTTTTCATACATGAGACTGATCAGCTCAAATAAGCGGGTGCGGTTTCTTACCTCCGCAACCCAAGCCCAAATCCAGGTGGGGGTACTTCTAGACCCAACCACCCATCCACGGCCCTCGGGACCACAAGCCAAGCCTGCGGTTCACCTTTAAAAAGGCCACCGTGCAAGGCCACAACAAATCCCCACTGTCCCCCGAACACGATCTACCGTGCCGGGCTCCAGACAGTGGTCTATATTAAATTAAATTTTAATTAACAACACGGGTCGAAGCCCGAGAAACAATCACCAAGAAAGCACCCTAAAAGACAGGGTCAAAGCAAGGCACACACCGATCAAGATGAATCACAAGCGAAACCAAAGATTTGCAAGATCACAGCAGGTTTAGAATTTTGATAGGAGGTAAACATGATCAAAGACGCAATGCAGTTATTAGCAACATCACCGCATACTGCTAACATCACAAATACTAAGAAGAAACACCCTAAGGATAGGGTCACCATGAGATAACTGCTGATCAAACGATTCATAAGGGGAAACTCGGAGTCATTGAACCAAAAAGGCAAAGGGGTTCAAGCTCGAGGGATTCACGATCAAGGACACCCAAGAGACTTGGGCAAAACTCCTTGTACCCTTGTAAGAGGCACAAGGTTTCGAGAAGGAGGAGAAGTAATCAGAGGCATAACTCATGACGAATCATAAGAGTAAACTCAAACATTATCAGACCACAACGAGTAAAAGAATTCAAGCAAAAGGGATTCAAGATCAGGAGCACCGAAGGGATACTGACAACATCCTTGTGCGCTTGAGAGGACACAAGATTTAAATATGAGAATCGCAACGAAATCATATACGCTCCTGGCGGGGTTCCAAGGGGCCGCGCCCCTGGCGGGGTCTTAGGGGCAGAGCCCCTAACGGGGTCAAGCGGCAGAGCCCTTGCGGGGTGCGGGGCAGAGCCCCATCCAAAATTTTGAAATCCCACCACCGGGAACCATGCAAAAATCACATCAAATTGAGGACTTCCCGAGAACTACAAAGGACTTCTCGGGAGATAGAAGGTTGAATTTTCGAGTAATAGGCAAACTCTCGAGACATGAAAGGGATCTCTCGAGATATGAAGGGGAAATCTCGAGACATCAGAAGGTATCTCTCGAGACAGGACAGGGCTCAGGCTTATTTCTCGAAAGATGAAGGCAAGGTTCAAGTTGATATCTCGAGACATAGGAGGTTAATTTCTCGAGACAAGAGAAATCTCTCGAGAGATGGAAAATTGTTTTCTCGGGACAAAGCAAGGATTTCTCGAAATATAGCAGGGATTTCTCGGGAACCAGAGGGGAATCTCTCGGGAAATCAGAAGAAAGCTCTAGATTCAGTAAAGGAACGAGGATTTTGTCTATCCCGGTTTTCTCCAGGGAACAACTACCCGATTCATAGCAAAGGAAGAACAATCAAGGAAGCTTACATCAACACTCCAAGACTTAAGTTAAACCGAGCGACATGAAATCGACACGAGCGAAACAATGCTTCAAGAAAAGAAAGAGAAGGAGGAGGAAGCCACTTGCCTTAACCTTGCAAAACTCGCCTAGCTCCGCTCCGAATGCCAAGGTAACTCCCGAGCACGAAGACCTGGAGCGCTAAGGACTGAAAGGAAGAGTTAGGTCATTTCCATAACTCCAAAACTTCCACGAAGAAGAACAAGCTTACCACTAAGACGAAGATCTCGCCGAGAGCTTTCCAAATCTTCAAACCAAACTCGATTCCGACCACTATAGCTCTAGAAATCGCCGATTGAAGGCTCCACGAAGCTCCGCTCTCGCCCTAACCTTCGGCGGCTGATTTTGATCGAGGAAGGAGATGAATAGGGAAGGGAAGGATTTTAGGCTTATATATAAACCTAATTTATTATTTAAATAATTAATTAATCCTCCAAATTACTTAAAACTGCGAGGGCGACCAAAACACCTCGGATTTCTACGAAATTCGCACCCTAACTAAAACACGGCGCTACGAATCCAACGGCGAAGTCAGAATTCAATTCCGACAAGCCAAACTCCGGATAAAGCCTCCTGAAGATAAAATCTTGATAATTACTCCAAACCTTCACATTAACTCGAAACGACGCGAAATCTCGCACGCTCGATCTGAATCACGAGCTCCAACTAAGCTAAGGCTCGAAACACTACCAAAAGAGCTGACGTAACGCCCTTACGCCAAAATTACGTCACAACGGGTACGTAAAATAATTGACGAAAAAAATCAGGGGCGTTACACCATCATCTGAGTAGGACAGTGCTGATGAGCAGAAGAGAAGGCTTCTTGTCTAACAGATCTAGGGTGAACCTCATATGTGTGAGTCGGGGGAGGAATTGGCTTCACAACTCTTTGGTTCACCTTCTTGGGAGTAGGCTTTGTTGGAACAGCCTTTCCCATTCTCTTAACTTCTGTTGCTGCAGGTCTGTGGGTTGAAGGACTTGCTGTCAGCACCTTCTTATAAGACGGTCTAGCTTCAGGATCATTGCCATGACTGGCTCCTGATTGAAACTGATACCAGCTCTGAACTGTCCAGAGAAGGCGTCAGTTATTGGCAGGATAGTTTTGGGCATTGAGAAGCTGGAAGCAAGTTTCTTCTTAGATCACAACATTTCCTCAAGGTCCCCAATGACCTTGTTTTTCTGCCCTAACTCAGCATTCTTAAGCCTTATAGCTTCCTTAAGTTTGTCCACTTCTTTGCTCATAGAAGTTAGCTTTTCAGCTGTCTCCTGGAGCTTGGATTGGACAGGCTTCAAGGAATCTAACTCCTTGGTCTGCACCTTGAGGAGTTTCTTACTGCCTATGAAGGCTTTCCATAAGGCTTTATATTGCCTTATTAGTTCAGATTCAACTTCATACTGGGATCTTGAGGCTGTGCTGTTGGCAGCAGATACCTCCTCATCATCATGCAAAGAATCTGCCACTGATCCAGAATCAGAGGCAGATAAAGAAGTTCTGTGTTTTACCTTTCCAGGAGAGTTGTCATCCTGGTTGCCTTCATTGATGGCGATTAGTCAAATAAGTTCCTCATCCTCAGTCCCAGAGGAGCTTGAGTCAGAGTCACTCAACGTTTTAGTCTTTTTTGCGACGAACCCCTTCTCAGAGGTTCTCTTGCTCCTAGAGCTTCTTCTCTCTTCATGGTTCCTTGACTCCCTTTTCTTAGAGGGGCAGTCGGCAGCCATGTGACCTGTTTTGCGGCAAGAATAGCAAACAGTATTATTTAAATCATGTTTACTGGAGTTGGATCTATACCTGTCCTCCCTAGGAGCCCTGGATCTGTCCCGGTAGTCAGATCTTCTAGAGCTTGAGGGGGAGCTTCTGCTGTTGTCCCTCCTTCTTCTGTACCCTCCATGTATACGATCAAGGAGTGCCACATCTCCTTGGCCGTTTTACAGTGAATTAGGTTCTGGAGGGTTGAATCATCTACAATGCTTACAATAACATTCTGTGCCCTCTTATCCAGGCCTGCAAAGGCTAGCTCATCCTTGTTCATGTCTTCATATTTCAATATTACCTTCCGCGTCGGATCAATGGTGGAAGGGGTTGTGGGGATAAAAGGACCCTATTGGACTGTCAGATAGATTCTTGGATTGGCCGCTTCCATGAACTGCCTAACTCTTTCCTTCCAGATGAGAAAGTTCTCCTTGGTGCAGATCGGAAGTTTCATAGATCTCATCTCCCGATTTTGATCTCCACCGGCCATGGTGAATCGTTCCTGATCTAGATCAGACTGTTAAGTCTTCTTTTGATCAACCTTGCTCTGATACCACTTGTTGGGGATGGAACGTTCACCTAGAGGGGGGGGGGGGGGGGGGGGGGGGGGGTGTTAGGTGATCTTGGTACTTTTTGATTTATTAGCGTGAGTTATCAATATTCAAGCAATGCACAGAATTAGTGCACAAAAAAATCACACCAGACGACACAAGGTCTATAGAGGTTCCTCAAGACGGGGTGTCTTGAGTAGTCCTCTTTCCCTCTACGCCTACCAAGCAGTGTGCTAGGCTCGGCAAACTCCGCCAAAAGCTTCAGGCCCTCAAGCCTTACAACACGGACACGCAAGTCCCAACAGCCTAGACCCGCAAGCCCCTACTGCCCCCAAGCCCTCAAGCTCGACAAATCGCACCCGCAAGTGCACTGCCCTAGCCCTCAAGCCTCACAACTCTCCATCCCTCAAGCTAGACAAGTTGGCCTGCAAGCCTTACAAGAAAGTTACAGTAAAATAAAAACTGTTACTTCTGCCGGATGAAAATCGACAACTTTAGCCCGTTGAAGATTGGCTCCTTGAGATTGAAGAAGATGCTTTTGAATCAGATCTTGAGGGCACGATTCCTCTTCAAATCTTTTCTTAGCCTGATGAGGATTGGCGCCTTAACAGTCGATGAAGATGACTTCTTCTTCTTTTTCTTTCTTTCTTTTCTTTCTTGCGTCGCTTGTACTGTTCGATTCGCTATATGTGCAAGTTCATTCTTTATGATCGATTTCTAATGTATTAGGGCAACCTCTTATCTATTTTATAAGACTGCAAGGACCCCAACGGTCTTCTGAAAAAGTATCTTAAGTGTCAGACGCTCCTTTCCTTACAAGCACGCGCTGATTAGACAATCAGGCGGTGACATTAATTGCTGACAACACGTCCGCAAGATTTAAATCCTGTCTTGAAGATATTTGCATCATTACAACGACAAGCTATCTCTGACTATGTATTCGCGATCTTCCTTCTTGCATCATGTCGTCGTGATCATATTGTTCTCTTGACAACATGCATTCTTTACGACGATGTTTGTTCTTTCTCGACGACACAGCCACTTTGGTGAAGTCGACGATACTGCGTCTTCTCTGCTTTCGACGAACTTGCCATCCTTCGTTCGACGATCTGCATTCTTCGTTCGATGATCTTGCCGAGTCTCAGTGGTCGATGATCTTCCTTCCGAGTTCGACGATCTTGCTTCTGCGCTCGACGAACACGCCAAATCTCAGTAGTTGTCGATCTTCCTTCTGAGCTCGACGATCTTCCTTTTGCGTTCGACGAACACGCCAAATCTTAGCGGTCGTCGATTTTCCTTCTGAGCTCGACGATCTTCCTTCCGCGTTCGATGAACACGCCAAATCTCGGCGGTCGTCGATCTTCCTTCTGAGCTCGCTTTACCCAATATCATGATGACAAATATACTTTTTCGATGATGTCTCATATTCTTCTCGACGACATTTCTTTAATTTCCTGAGACTTTAAGCTAGAGAAGTAATCAAATACAAAATGAAATTTTCTTGGCTTGGTGACTTCTTCAAATCAGGAATCATGTGGGCAAGATTCCCAACAGTATATGATCTGCAAGGAAGTTGTTAGGCAAAAAGAAGATATAATATAAATTTGATCTGCTTCTTTTTTCTCCTCTGTTTCTCTTCTTCTTCTTTTCTTGTACAGCAAAAATATAATATATTCTGTCTGTTTCTTCCTGCTATTTTTCTCTATCTTATTCTGCTGCTTCTTCTCGGCTCTGTATATTTAATCTGTAGAGCATTTCGGCAGATTTTAATCCTTGCCGACCAAAAAGGAAGGATATATTATCTCTTTCATTTCCCAGATCCTCGAGCAGAACAATTTCCATCTTTAGCTTGCTGCAACGGCTACATCATTTATTATTTCTGCCAACGGCTAGAACATTTAATGCTTGTACGCTGTAAGGTTAAATCAGCAATATATATATAGAAATAAATAATAAATATTGCTTTAATAAAGTCTGACAGCATATTAGAATAAGAAATATAATGCTGAACATATTTCGTTGAGCTGAGCTTCGAATTCGTCGAGCTCATCATTTGATTCGTTGACCTGATCATTAAATTCACAGTTCTGAACTTCTGCTGAATATTCGTCGAACAGACACTTGAGTTCGTCGAATGGAAGGATTCATCGACCGCTGAGCTTGGATGATTTCGTCGACCGCTGAAGTATTGAGTTGTTCGTCGAACGCAGATGGCCGTTCGTCGAACGCAGGATTTCGTCGACCGCTGAGCTGGGGTCTGTTCGTCGACCGCTGAGATAATCTGTTCGTCGACCTCTGAACCGCTGAGACAGGATCGTCGAGCGCTGAACCGCTGAGACGGGATCGTCGAGCGCTGAACCGCTGGTTTTCGTCGAGCGCAGAATGCACGCCATTCGTCGATCGCAGGGCGCCGTTCGTCGAACGCAGATCTCCGTTCGTCGAACGCAGATCGGCGTTCGTCGAACGCAGAGAATATATGTAAATTTAATTTCTCTCTTATTTTCTGCCTATTAAATATATATATATATATATATATATATATATTTCTTAGTATATTATTTATATATATATATTTCTTAGTATATTATATATATTATTGTATATTTCTTATTATATATATAATATTTATATTATTGTATATTTCTTTTCAGCCTTCTACCTTAATAGGATTTAATCTAAGTTATATAATATGTTATGATATAAACTTAGACACTAAAGGTGGATCCTAACTCAAATCAAAACTAAGGTTCCAAAACAAGTTGTCATCTAAACTAAATCAGACAGGGGGAGCTCTCTTCAACATCATCAAGACCCAACTCAACTACCAATCAGGATCTTCAAGTGTCTTCTCAGTAAAGAGAAGAACAACGTACCTTTTTCTGTTTTCTTTTATTCCTTCCCATCTTGTAAAGGGTTAAAACTCCCTTCAAAAGTTTACTCCCGGTGACAGGGCACCTTAACAAAAACCTGCATCTTGGTTTTGAGCACCTGATCAAAAGCTCTATGGTGTGTGGACACCTTATCAAAATCACCTTGGTGTGAGGGCACCTGATCAAACCTCCTAGTGGATTCCTACCAGTGGGTAGAAGAGTAGATGTACCCAGGTTGAGGGCATCTACTATATATCTTGTGTCGTCTGGATGTTTGCCTTATTTATGTTTTTATTTCTTGATGTGATTTTTATGCCTTCTTACTGTTTGATTTTATTACTCAATCAGCACTCATATATATATATATATATATATCATTTACTTTAAAGTAAAATTAAACAAGACCTTTTAATATACTTAAGAACTAAAACACTTCACTTTCACTTTTGAACAGATAGAAACAGGTGCCACCAATAACAGGAATCAAACTCTGAATAGGGTCAATAAGAATGCTCATACATTAGATACCCATCTGCTTGAAGTAAGAAACAATTTGGATATGACTGAACAGCATCTGCATGAACAGCTATCTCTGGTCAGAGAAGCTCTTGAGGAACGAGTGATTGAACAAGTCCTAAAGGCGGAGAATGAGATAATAAATGCCGAATCCCATCAAGCGGTGTGGATCGCAAATCAAGTAAAGCAGACAATGCAAAAACCCCCATCAGTATATGAGGCTGCCAACCCTTCTGAAAGCACTGACTCTGCAGAATACGACATATAATTCGGAGAATCCGCATCCTCCAAGAAAAAAAAGAGAATTCAAAGTAACAAGTATAGGCAGAAGAGACTGAGGGAAGTTGAGCTGGATCCACAATCAATAAGGTGGAGTCCAGTCTCAAGAGAAATCATGACAGAATCGTGGATACAGTTTTGATACCCTCAGAAGAACTATCACAGGGTTTATCAGTTAGTTGAATGGGACAAGCATCTGAAACAGCTGGAAAGGAGGAAGAATCATAAACAAGCATTCCCACAGGGTCCTCCTCCCTCTCCTAAGAACATTCAAATGCCCATCAACTATTATCAAAGGCAAATGCAGAAAGCCAAAGGGGCGAGCAGCAGCAGACACTGAAGAGCAATTAATTAAAATCTAAATTAGAATGGGGCAAATTTATGCTAACTTTCATTCATGAACAATTAATCTATTTATGTGCCTGGTGTTTTGTTTCAAGAACATTTATTCTATTTTTGTGATTGCTTCTTAATGTGATGCTATTATCTGAAATGTTAAATCTTTATATGAGTGGCATTTATCATTGAGGTAAGTTAGGGCTTCTTCAAATAGGGGGAGATTGTTGGGAATAGTGCCCAGCAGTGTTCCTGATTTGAAGAAGTGCTCAACTCAATGATAAATGCAAGTTGTATTTAATGTCACATCTAGTTCATGCTTGCAGAGATGAGACAATATGTCCAGTACTTCAATAACCTTCCTAAATATAATATTGTGGAAAAAGGCTGGACATATCGTCGACAAGTACAGGCACATCGTTGAGATATTGGGCAAAGCAAAGAAGAATGATTGTGTCTGTGTCGTCAAAAAGGATCATGTGTATCATCGACAATAGCAGGCCTATCGTCAACAACATGCAGAGCAAGGCAGAATGGTGATATTGTTGTGACATCTACACGATGATACCAGAAAGTCGAAGATGAAGAAGAAGACTCAAAGATGTGGTCGTCAAGAAGCCTTATCATCGGAAAGGCTAAGTGTGACTGATGGCGTTGGACATCATCGTAAAGAAGGCGTGACATCGAGAAGACTGAAGAAGGTCAGCTGAAGACAAGCAATTACTAAAGTATAGTCTGTCGACATGATATCGCTTATGTCGTCGACAAGATAAATTTGTTACAGCGACATCGAGCAGACAAGAAGATCGCAACGACATCAGTTAGATGACTTCATGTCGTCTTAAGTACAAAAGCAAAAAGTGATGTCCCATATCATCGAAATATCACTATCTGATGAGGAATTGAAGAAGTAACCAGCTCAAGACATCGACAAACCCTGTCGTCGAGATATTGTCCATGTATTCATCATAATGGAAATATCGTCGAGACAATTTCAAATGTAGCCAGACGCGCTGTCAGCATTTAATGCTGCCGCCTGATTGTCCAATCAGCGCATGCCTTGAAGGATGGGAGTCTGTTAGTAAAGGACATCATATGTCACTGTTATGCGGCACATCCATCCTATAAAAGGGAACAGTGATGCCCTAGAAAAAGAAGAGAGAATCGAACAAAAAAGAATCCCGCTTAGCAAGACAAAATTACAAGCGGCGGTGAAGAAGAAGGAAGAAAAGAACGAAGTGATCATTCTCTGTTCTTCAAGTTGCAGTCAAGCCACATCAACTAATAAGTTTCTCTCATGAAAGGTAGCCAGTCAACATCCGGCAAAGCTAGAAAGATTGAAGAAGATTTGCACCATTCAGATTGAAAATCAGAAGCATCTTCTTCAAGTCAAGAAGCCAATCTCCATCAGGCAGAAGAAACAGTTTTCTTTACTGTAATTTCTTGTAAGGCTTGCGGGCCAAGAACTTGTAAGATCTGTTTCAGATCTGAGTGTCAAGCTTGAGGGCTTGAGATCTGTGAGTCTTGAGGGCTAGGGCAGAGGGACTTGCGGGTCCAAACATGTCGAGCTTGCGGGCTCGGGTGCAGTGAAGGGGCTTGCGGGCCTATGTTGCAGGCAAGACTTGCGGGTTTGTGGTGTGTAGGGCTTGAGGGCCTGAGTGTCGAGCTTGCGGGCTCGGGTGCAGTGAAGGGGCATGCGGGCCTAGGCTGTAGGAAAGACTTGCGGGTCTGTGCTGTGTAGGGCTTGAGGGCCTGAGTGTCGAACTTGCGGGCTCGTGTGCAGTGAAGGGGCTTGAGGGCCTAGGATGCAGGGACTTGCAGGTCCGAACCTGTCGAGCTTGCGGGCTCGTGTGCAGTGAAGGGGCTTGCGGGCCTAGGCTGCATGGACTTGCGGGTTCGAGGTGTAAGGCTTGCGGGCCGGAGACATTGGCGGAGTTTGCCGAGCCTTGCACACTGCTAGGTAGGCGCAGAGGGAAAGAGGACTACTCAAGACACCCTGTCTTGAGGAACCTCTATAAGTTCTTGCATGCTTTCTGTGTTGTGCTATTCTAATCTATAGATCTATTAATCAGAAATCAAGAACACCAAAAGGGGGAACAAAAATAATTTGAAATACCTATTTACCCCCCGCCCCCCCCCCCCCCCCCCCCCCCCCCTCTAGGTGATAAGTTGACACCCAATAACTAACAACATTCCTGCCACCGAGCGAGCCTACAACCCTACTATCTTGGGGGGAGCCTGGCCAACGGGTGTTCTTTGGGGCCAATCACATATCAAGCATTGCCATCTTATAAATTGACACCATCCATTCATAAAAGAAAAACAGAGTTCGAGAGCACACATTTTTACTGTTGAAATTCAAGGATAGAATTATTTCAAGTCCTCACCGCTTAGCTCGGTACATTCCTTCTGCCACTCATTCGTCTCCTCCTCTCGGACATGGTCCTACTCAATCCTAACTGGTTGTTGCTGTTGCATCATCGGATCCTTTGTCCCCCTCATTTCCAAAAACTCTGGGCAGGTGATCGTCGTGTGGCCTTCCTCCTATTGGAAGTCACAGCAGGGTAACTCCACCCTCCCCCTCCTCTTTCTCTTCTTTTTGCTTTTTCGACCCTCCTCCACCTTCCCCAACTAATCTTCATGGCGTACTGAGGCGGGGGGGGGGGGGGGGGGGGGGGGGGGGGGGGGGGAGTGGCCTCGGGCCCTGCCTCTACCCTAGGTGGTTGGGTCTTCTTTGACCTCCTTGGAAGTTGCCCCCTCCTTGGGAAAATCCTATATTGGGGCCTTGCATGCCCCCTCCCTGCTGACTCCACCCCAACTCTAAAGCCCTCAGCTCTTCCCTCCTCCTGACTTCCTGTTGTCTCATCTCCGGCTCACTAAGCTTCGCCAACCTATTCACGAACTCCGGGTTGGCCACCTCCCCTTCGATCTCCTCCGCCGCCCATTCCATCAACTTTTCATAGGACAAGGGGACCTTTTGCTTCAGGTTCATCTTGAAGAATCCCTCCCACAGCCCGACTGTGAAGGTAAGCTGGAAGGTGAACCGAGGTACCTCCTAGACGAGCAGGACTTCCTCCTGGAATCTGTACACATAATGGGCTAGCGACTCCTCTGGCCCTGGCTTGATCTTGAAGAGCGCCTCGGCATCCTTCTTCCTCTTCTTTGATGTCGAGAAGCGCAATTGGAAACTCCGACGCAGATCCTCGAACCCATAAATTGAATCTACGGGGAGCTGGTGAAACTAGACCCGTGCCTTCTCCTTAAAGGTGATGACGAAGAGTCGGCATTTGAAAGCATTTGACATGGGCCGAATGGAAATGATATCCTCAAACCACTGTAGGTGCTGTACGGGGTCATCCGTGCCGGTGTAGAAACTCATGTCGGGCTCGGTAAAACCTTCTGGAAGGGGAGCTGAAAGCATGAGCTCACAGAATGGGCTTACTGTGCTCTCCGTCCTCGCCTGCCCCAACCGGCCTATGAGCTCACCTACCGGGCTCGCACTGTAACATCCCCCAAACAACTAGACCCCTAGAGTGGTTTTGTCATGACTAGGTCATGACAAAACCCTAGTAAGCTTGAAGAGATCACTTGGCCTTAGGCTTGAAGGGGAAGAGCATCTTGGTCTGCAAATAGCAATTTCTAGTTAACAAGCATAGGGATGGACTTAAGGGCCTTACCTTGAACCTTTGACCCCATCATGGCACACCTAACCCTTTGGAGGGTCCCTTAGAGCATTTAGGACCCATTGGGGTCAACCAAAGAGGCCAAATTGACTAAAGTCAACCCTAACCTTAAATTGGTCAAAGTAGCCAAATTAGGGTCAATTGACCTCCACCTTGCCAAATTGACACTTCCTAGACCTTCCTAACACTTATGGGAGGCCAATGGGTCACTAGCCAGCTATTGGGGTACACCCAAATGGTCAAATTGACCAAAGTCAACCCCACCTTAAATTTAGGTCAAAATGACCTATTTTGACCTAATCAAGACCAATCCACTTGGGCTAGGCCCATGTGAGGTGGTCCATTAGTACTAAGGCTAAAACATTACATGGAATGCCACTAATTTTCTGGAAATGGTGACTAGGAGAGAGAGTCCTCATTTCCCCCAAAAATGGAGGAGAGAGAAAGAGAGAGGAAAGTGGCCATTCATGGCCAAAGGAGACCAAGGGCCACCCATTCCTCTCCCAATTGAGTGGTACATCTCCCCTCTTCAGTTTGGAGCAGATAGACAGTCATTCCAGGCCATATGGGGGCTGAATTTCGTGGGTTTTCATGGTGGCCGAAAATGTGCTTGATGGCCATTAATGGTGGCAAACATGGAGAGACCCTTCCTCTCCTCAAAATTGCTCCATTTGAAAGCTTTACCGGGAAGAGGGGAGGGTTTTCCCCCACTTACCCGAAGGAACCGACCATCTCGGTGTAGAAGTTCCATGACATTCAAGAGCTTTCATGTGGCCATGGTGGATAGGAGATCGACAAGGCAAATCCCCTCAATTCAGGTCTGATCCTCCCTCTCTCCCCTAGTGCTAGATCCCAATCTATTTTGGGGCTTGATTCGAGCCAAATCGGGCTCGAATCAAGCTCCCGAAAAGCGGCATTTTGCAAGCTTTTTCCCTCGCAAAAATCCCTCCCTCCGGCCACCTCCGGCCGACCACCTCCGGCCGACCAACCACCTCTAATCGTCGGCTGCCACCCCCACGAAGGTGGTGGTGGCATTGGCCGGCCGGGGCGGCGCTCAGGTGGTCGGGAAAGGGAGGAGGAAGATCACCCAGGACGGGATCATCTCAGCCTTTGGCTGAAGGAAGAAGAAGGCCAGCCACCGTCTGATTGCGCCAAAATCTGTGTCAGATCTTTTTATTTGATTTTTATAATATGTGTATTATTGTCACACTTTATGTTGTACCTTATTTTAATTATTAAAAGTAGTAGAGACCCTCAAAGGAAAAAGTGCTTAACACCAATATTGTAGCCCTTGGTGTGTAGATTAAGTGAAAATTTGTTTCAGCCCAAAATGAGTACTGTAGCTCCCTATAGGGTCATTTTGGTGGGATTGGTCCCAAGGGTAGGGCAGCCACTATTTCTTGAATATATTTTGATTGGTAAATGGCACTGCCTTGAAATTCGGAACATAGGCTATTTACACCATACACACGCATCATATCCAAAAATGGGAATTTTAGGAGAACACTTTTATAAGGTTTTTGTAATAATTTCATAAATTAAATATTAATTAATTATTGGGTCAAATGACCTCCAATGCCCTCCAAATTTTGGTGGGTACTTCTTAGGGTTATCACATGACCCTGGTAAAAATCTCAGCCCAATTAGGACTGATTTGGTTGGGTAATTTGTCAACCCAAGTTGGGTCAAGTTAGGTCAAAGTTAGGGCATGGTGTTTATCTTGGGGTATGGTAGTTAGAACTCATCACCATGAGTTGAAACCTTGGCCACTGTTTTAGGATCACCTAAAACACCTTCATGAGTAATATGGGGTGGTGTAGAGGTGGATATGCCCTAGAACTCTAGTCTTACCCCTTGGGGTGCATATAGAGCTTTGTGAAGGACATGTGGTTAAAAGCTGTAGAATGGCCATGGAACCAAGGAGATATGTTCATGGGATGTATTTATTCCCTAGGGAATTTTGAGAGAATTTTAGGAGTACTTATTTCCCTTAAATTAGGTCATAACCCCATTAGGGAAATTTCTTATAAGAGATATTTACATGCTCAAATGGTCTTGGATGATGATGAAACCTTGGTAGTGCCTTTCTAATCATATTATAGACCTCTGGTATTTTTTGTGTAATTTATTAAATGATTTAACCAGTACTTCATTCTCTAGGCCCCTATTTTGTCTTAATCTTAAGAAAATTAATTGAGGCTCCAAAACTCTTTGGAAAAATGTGCAACTTGGTGATAGGACATTTCGGAGCACTAGAAAGCTCTATAAATTTTTATAAAATTTTTGGAGATTGTTATCAGTAGGCTACTTCACAACATGTTCATATTAGGATTTATTTGGAATATTTATTTAGATAAGACAATGATTTCTATAAATTGTGAAACTCAGTCAGCAAGCCTTTATGATCATATTGGAGATCTAGTATTTCTTTCATAATTTTTGGAATTATTTAATAGTAGGTTCTTTCACAATTATCCCTAGAAAGGGTTTCTTTGGAATATTCATTTATG
Organism: Dactylorhiza incarnata; assembly: GCA_033032865.1. Taxonomy (NCBI): domain Eukaryota; kingdom Viridiplantae; phylum Streptophyta; class Magnoliopsida; order Asparagales; family Orchidaceae; genus Dactylorhiza; species Dactylorhiza incarnata. Next base: position 5,984,693 of record JAWHQI010000009.1, on the reverse strand, counting down.
TGATTAATTTGCCTTTATAAATTCTAAATTTTGGCCAGTAGACTTTTCTGGAATACAAAGGTCTGGTAATTTTCCCATAATTTTGGTGTAAGTATTTTTGGTGGTTCCTTCATAAATCTACAAATTTGGATATAAGTTAAATATTAAAAGTAGAGGACATTTTCTTATTGTAAATTTGTGATATTCAGTATTTACTGTATTTTTGGCATGATAGATTTATCTTGATTTTATGGGGGCCATATCATAAGAATAGACTACACTTCATGTTCAATTTCATACTTGGCCAATGTTGAGAAAATTAAAAAGAAATGCCAAATAGATAAGGAAAAATATGATTCTCTGTATTTAGTCTTATATTATCATGATAGTATTCTGGTAAATATGTTGAGTCAGTTGGGTGAATATTTGGAGTACTTCTACTTATAAGCTTCATATAGTAAGTTTGGTCTGCGTATAGTAAAACTGTGAAACTTCGGTATTTAGTGGCCTTCTAGGTGGAAATGATGTGCAGATGGTGCACATAGGTTGGGTAAATAGTTGGAAGTCCACCCAAGGAAGTGTATATGATGAGTGTGTACTTGGTGGGTTAAGGGTAAGATTGTGCTAGAGATTGACGAAAGATCGTCTTTCCCCTGGTGTGTCATAAAGCACTTAATTCTAACTCAAGTGAAATGGTAAGAGTGTTCATCCAAAAGATCGCGATGCCGAACTTTTTTGGTTAGCAAGGTCGCGCGGTCAGATTTAGAGATCGCGCGGTACGTGAGGTCGCGCGGTCTGAATCCCCTTCTTCACATAATAAACACTTTGTCTCTTCTTTACCTAAAAGCTTCGGGCAGCCCGTATTCCCCAGAAGCTACCCGTTCGGGCAGCCCTCACGCCTATAATTAGGGTGGTGGTGCCCTCAAGAAGGGGACAGTGGAAGGCTTTTCAAAACAGATTGATTAATCAAGCGGTCTCAATTCCAGCTTGGATTTCCACTCTTAATCAGGTTTGTTCTCCAACCTCTTTTTGTATTCTAATCATTGTCTATCAAGCGAATATTTCTTGCAGCCAAGCGTCAAAAGCGATAACAATCAGCAGGAATCCCATAACAATAGTCTTCACTGATCGTTCGATAACATCACTCCCGATATTCAAGGGGGACCAAGTAACTGGAAATCCACAGTTCGCTCATCTTCATAACCCAACTAACGAAGAGGGCATTTTTTGCATCAACAAAGAGGGGAATTCTTAAGAGTAGATACCAATAACAGTAAGTGTCTTGAGAAAGGGAGCCTTGGGGTGTCATCCCATTATTGCTCCTAGTACCACAGTGAGCCCCTTACAGGGTAACTCTCGAGAAGTCCATGATTAACCATAAGTCATAGGAGTAAGATGTTGCTCAAGATTAATTAATAACTCACTCACCCACACCCCGAGCTCACAGGAGTTTAGTTGGTTTGGTACCCCGAGCGGTGGGCTCGGTGGTGGTTGGTGCTGATTATTGATATGGTGAGTTTGTGACTCAAATTGGTTCTTGGTCGGGCAAGGTAAGCCCAGGAGGTTTATGGGTTGGAGATTATAGATAGTTTGTGACAATGCATGTGCATAAGGTGGTGGTTCCTTAGTGTCAACGGTCGTTGCACCGACGTTGATACTCGGGCTCGGCAAGTGTGGAATTTGCACTTAGCCATAAAAGTCTGGTGGTCCAGCCAGTAAGAGTACGTAGATGCTCTGCAGTTTTGTGTTGAGGCGTACGATAGGTCTAGGTTAGGTAGTGCAAATACCAACCTAGAGGTGGGCGAGGCCCAACCCACCGCTTCTGTTTGCCCCTACGGGAGTATCCTGGGAGTCTTGCTAGCTCCAAAAAGGGGGGAACTAAAGGTCTGTGCGCATAGAGTCGTAGTGTGTGAGTTGCACTTGTGTGAACATAACATTTAACAACATGCCTTGCATGACATAGCATAAATATTTCATACCCCTACCCCTATCGTATAAGTCGGTTATGGGACATCTTATACGATAGGCCCTGCTAAATGACCCATTGGTCTAAAGGTTTTGTATGGGCATCCTATAAATCAATGGTTACTTTCTATTATATACATGTCTTTACTTACTGCACTTTACTTATTGTTTACTTGCTCTTATTATGCTCTTTTACTGCTTTAATTATATAAATATACATGTGTAGTGTAGACATTCCCTGTACCCCTGACACCCTCTATTGTTATACCCCTTGTTGTCCTCCGCTTCATCCTTCCCGCACGGTGCCTATGATTCACCGGGGGAGGGGTGGGGGATTGGCTTAGTCTTTTTGATTAACGATCGGTGGACCTTATCATTTTAGGAGACCACAGAGACGGAGCAGCACCAGAGGCCAGTGTAGATGGAGGCGGGGCAGTCTAGCACAGGGGCACCAGTGTCGGGATCTGCGAGTGTTACTACTAGTTGATTTGCTTCTGCGAGTGTTTATGTAGTGAGGATTTGATGTACAGGGCATGAGCCCTTTATTATTTCTGTCTTTGATTTCAATTATGATTATGTGGACATCTCTTTATGATAGTTTATTTATATGTGATGTGGACTTGGCTTCTATAAGTTTGTTTAAGCTTAACTTCTTTGTTATCGATAAGGCCGGCAGGATCGGCATTTTGTAGTGTCGACCTTCTCGAGTGAGGGTGTCACCGTGAAACGGCGGTTCTGGGCATAAGACCCCGGAGTTGAAAAAGAAAAAAAGGGTATTACAAAGTGGTATCAAAGCAAATCTCGATCCGAATAAAAGAAGTCCACAAACCCTGGGACACCCCACGCGAGTTTAATTTGAGGACAAACTAAGCATCGGAAGCAATGGTGTGCCCATATGGGAAAATCACATGAAAAAGTCCACTTTTAACTGAACCTTTTGGCAAGTTTTCTTTTGTAGCCTGCGACGAACCCTGCACCTAGTATGTAATAACTACGGCTGCAAAGATCTCTTTAGATTGTCCTTTATTCAATGCGTTAGACTCAACCCTACTAGGACACTTGACTTACCATGATAATTTATACCATGCCCTAGTCTGAAATAGACCATATGTATAATTTTGGTGAAGGTACGAGAATACCCCAAAGAGGCTAGAGAAAGAGAGACTGACACATAAGCAGTATGGTATGGGACTCGTAAACTCAACCCTCATATTAGTGACATGATTATATTGAGACAACCACCATGACAAACACCGAGGGTCGGATAAGAATTCAAGTTCGGAAGGGACCCGTTTGAGATTGGTTCATATGTTGACCTTGTTAAGGTTGTCGAAAAGGGTACCTTGAAGAGTCTAATGTATGGAGTACACCAACAAGTCTCAAGATAGAACCCCAAGTCTATGGTTGTGGCCCTAAGGATTGTTTGCATACTTGGGACGAATATAACATGGCGATATCAAAGATACTTACCCCAAAATAGATAGTGGCTTATCTTTTGTTTATTGGGGCTTATCTTTTGTTTATTGGGGCTTACCTTTTGTTTATTGGGCAAATTAGTTACTGACTTGGGTTTCCCGTAAGATTTAGTTTAGAAAGTGTTGCGTCATGAGCATGATGATTTTGAAGTCGATCTTATTCATGTTACTTCGATGAATATGAGATAGTGTAACAGTACGTTCAGAATAATGATCTGTTGTATTACTAGGACAATAGATAGACATCATTGATCGAACAACGACTTTACCTTAGTTGAAGCATTGGAAATGTAAAGTCGCTAGGATGAATCACTTAGGGATGCCGATGTCCCATTCTAGAAGTTATGAACGGAAACTAGGTTATACAAGCTGTAGTTATATTTGAGGTTCTTGTGACTTGGGGCATTCAGAAGTGATTAACTTAAGGTTTGTCAAAAAAATAAAAATCATGCCCTGTCATGGTGGAAAATTTTAACTACAACAATAGCCCTTATACCTTGGGAGCTATGACGATGAATAACCCGAGATCTTAGATGTTGACTTATTGGAATTAAAATATAGTGTTTGAGTTTACTATTATAAGAATCTAAGCTTATCTTACTTTGGGCCATCTGAAAGTGATCAAGACTAGCATATGTGGAAGCGATAGAAATTTGTGAAATAAACATGATGATATTTCCATGATGAAATTGACTTGTGAAAATCTAAGGGTTTCAAAAGAATTTTACCTGTATACCTTATGAATCAAACTCCACATAGAAAATGATTGGGAGCTATCTTACGAACATTGATACTAATAAAGATTGGTTAACATATACTCATAAGATTCACAAGTGCAACCCCTGAAATTTTGAGGATGATTGGAATGCTTGATGATCTGATCAGTTCCACCAATGGTAAGAACTAGATAAGTTGTAGAGTGGAGATGATTGAGCACTCGGACGTACTTGAAGGAATAAGAACCTAAACATGCAGAGAAAACATTATAGAAATGTTGTCTACCCATATAAATAAGAGCTTTAGTCACCAGAAAAATGGTGTATTCCGGAGCGTGTGTTTCCCCAGAATAAAGAAAGATGTCGTAGGTTTGTGATGCATGGTCAGGTCTGTAGACTGGTGAAGGACAAGTGCAAAAGCCCTGGGAAAACTACCACAATCATTGCTCATGTTAGGGAGTGGAAGATCGAGGATATAATCATGGATTTCATACACAGGTTACCACATTCCCACTCTGGGAACTGTTTTATTGGTGACATCGAAGATAGATTGACCAAGGTACCTAGGGTCACCCCGGGCCAAAAGGACGCTCTCGTTGGGGTGATGGGATTTGAAGAGATGTTTGGCCATTATCGAGGCGTAACCAGGATGATCGTGTCGGATTGGGATGAACAGTTTATGTCCAAAAAGTGAAGATTAGTCCAGGCTTATCTGGGCTCTTGGTTGACGTCAGCACATGCTTTCCACGCTCAGAGGGACGGAGGCGCAGGACTCCACTATCTTGGATCCAGGATGAGGATCCCAAGGCACTCGACTCGGAATTTATGGAGGACATAGATACCAAGGTGCGACTGATTTGAGTTAGGATGTTGGGGACCAGAGCTGCCAGGTCAGGTATTACGATGTGTGGTATCGTCAAGTAGTGTTCCAGGTTGGAGACCGAGTGTTTCGGAAGATACGTCCGATGCAGGGAGTCTTGCGGGTTCGCAGGCGGAAGAAGCTCAGTCTAAGATAGATGGGGATCTAAAGGATCCTGGTGTGGATCAGCCCATTGGCTTATAAACTAGAGCTACTGCCAGAATTAGCGGGATTGCACGACGTCTTCCATGTCTCCTCCGTTAGGAGAGCTCCACTATGGCCAGAGCAACGAATTTTTACTATAGATGGCCCGGTATCCTCCGAACGATTGATTCACCTGAGATCCACTATAACTGGTGTGGCAGAGATAGTCGGTGCTCTTAGAGTCAGAAATAACTTCAATTCTTAGGGGATGTTACGTTCAATCACTTGTGGTAGAAACCCCGTAGGCCTAACTGAATTTCAAGGATGAAATTATTATTTTTGTTTATTGGGATTTATAACATCCCCCAAATAAATAGAACCCTAGAGTGGTTTTTTCATGACTAGGTCATGACAAAACCCTAGGAAGCTTGAAGAGATCACATGGCCTTAGGCTTGAAGGGGAAGAGCATCTTGGTCTGCAAATAACAATTTTTAGTTAACCAGGATAGGGTTGGACTTAAGGGCCTCACCTTGACCCTTTGACCCCACCATGGCACACCTAACCCTTTGGAGGGTCCCTTAGAGCATTTAGGACCCATTGGGGTCAACCAAAGAGGCCAAATTGACCAAAGTCAACCTTAACCTTAAATCGGTCAGAGTAGCCTAATTAGGGTCAATTGACCTCCACCTTGCCAAATTGACCCTATCTAGACCTTCCTAACCCTTAGGGGGGGCCAATGGGTTACTAGCCAGCTATTGGGGTCAACCCAAATGGTCAATTTGACCAAAGTCAACCCCACATTAAATTTAGGTCAAAATGACCTATTTTTACCTAATCAGGCCCAATCCACTTGGGCTAGGCCCAAGTGAGGCGGTCCATTAGTCCTAAGGCTGAATAATTACATGGAATGCCACTAATTTTCTGGAAATGGTGACTAGGAGAGAGAGTCCTTATTTCCCCTAAAAATGGAGGAGAGAGAAAGAGAGAGGAAGGTGGCCATTCATGGCCAAAGGAGACCAAGGGCCACCCATTCCTCTCCCAATTGAGTGGTACATCTCCCCTCTTCAGTTTGGAGTAGATAGACAGTCATTGCAGGCCATATGGGGGCTGAATTTCATGGTTTTTCATGGTGGCCGAAAATGTGCTTGATGGCCATTAATGGTGGCAAACAAGGAGAGACCCTTCCTCTCCTCAAATTGCTCCATTTAAAAGCTTTACCGGGCAGAGGGGAGGGTTTTCCCCCACTTACCCGAAGGAACCAACCATCTTGGTGTAGAAGTTCCATGGCATCCAAGAGCTTTCATGTGGCCATGGTGGATAGGAGATTGGCAAGGCAAATCCCCTCAATTCAGGTCTGATCCTCCCTCTCTCCCCTAGTGCTAGATCCCCATATATTTCGGGGCTTGATTCGAGCCAAATCGGGCTCGAATAAAGCTCCCCAAAAGCTGCGTTTTGCATGCTTTTTCCCCCGCAAAAACCCCTCCCTCCGGCCACCTCCGGCCGGCCAACCACCTCTAATCGCCGGCCACCACCCCCACGAAGGTGGTGGTGGCGTTGGCCGGCCGGGGCGGCGCTCAGGTGGCCGGGAAAGGGAGGAGGAAGATCACCCAGGACGGGATCATCTCAGCCTTTGGCTGAAAGAAGAAGAAGGCCAGCCACCGTCTGATTACGCCAAGATCTGTGCTCATATCTTTTTATTTGATTTTTATAATATGTGTATTATTATCACACTTTATGCTGTACCTTGTTTTAATTATTAAAAATAGTAGAGACCCTCAAAGGAAAAAGTTCTCAACAACAATATTGTATCTCTTGGTGTGTAGATTAAGTGAAAATTTGTTTTAGCCCAAAAGGAGTACTGTAGCTCCCTATAGGGTCATTTTGGTGGGACTGGTCCCAAGGGTAGGGCAGCCACTATTTCTTGAATATATTTTGATTGGTAAATGGCACTGCCTTGAAATTCGGAACATAGGCTATTTACACCTACACACGCATCATTTCCAAAAATGGGAATTTTAGGAGATCATTTTTATAAGGTTTTTGTAATAATTTCATAAATCAAATATTAATTAATATTGGGTCAAATGACCTCCAATGCCCTCCAAATTTTGGTGGGTACTTTTAGGGTTATCACATGACCCTGGTAAAAATCTCAGCCCAATTAGGACTGATTTGGTTGGGTAAATTGTCAACCCAAGTTGGGTCAAATTAGGTTAAAGTTAGGGCATGGTGTTTATCTTGGGGTATGGAAGTCAGAACTCATCACCATGAGTTGAAACCTTAGCCACTGGTTTAGGATCACCTAAAACACCTTCATGAGTAAGATGGGGTGGTGTAGAGGTGGATATGCCCTAGAACTCTAGTCTTACCCCTTGGGGTGCATATAGAGCTTTGTGAAGGACATGTGGTCAAAAGCTGTAGAATGGCTATGGAACCTAGCAGATATGTTCATGGGATGTATTTATGCCCTAGGAAATTTTGAGAGAATTTTAGGAGTACTTATTTCCCCTAAATTAGGTCATAACCCCATTAGGGAAATTTTTTATAAGAGATATTTACATGCTCAAATGGTCTTGGATGATGATGAAACCTTAGTAGTGCCTTTATAATCATATTATAGACCTCTGGTATTTTTTGTGTACTTTATTAAATGATTTAACTAGTACTTCATTCTCAAGGCACCTATTTTGTCTTGATCTTAAGAAAAATATTTGAGGCTCCAAAACTCTCTGGAAAAATGTGCAACTTGGTGATAGGACGTTTCAGAGCACTAGAAAGCTCTTTAAAATTTTATATAATTTTTGGAGATTGTTATCAGTAGGCTACTTCACCACATGTTCATATTAAAATTTATTTGGAATATTTATTTAGGTGAGAAAATGATTTCTATAAATTGTGAAACTCAGTCAGCAAGCCTTTATGATCATATTGGAGATCTAGTATTTCTTTCATAATTTTTGGAATTATTTAACAGTAGGTTCCTTCACAATTTTCCCTAGAAAGGGTTTCTTTGGAATATTCATTGATGTGATTAATTTGCCTTTATAAATTCTAAAATTTGGCAAGTTTACTTTTCTGATGAATACAAAAGTCTGGTAATTTTCCCATAATTTTGGTGTAAGTATTTTTGGTGGTTCCTTCATAAATCTATAAATTTGGATATAAGTTAAATATTAAAAGTAGAGGATATTTCCTTATTGTAAAATTGTGATATTCAGTATTTACTGTATTTTTGGCATGATAGATTTATCTTGATTTTATGGGGGCCATATCATAAGAATAGACTACACTTCATGTTCAATTTCATACTTGGCCAATGCTGAGAAAATTAAAAATAAATGCCAAATAAATAAGGAAAAATACGGTTCTCTGGATTTAATCTTATAATATCATGATAGTCTTCTGGTAAATATGTTGAGTCAGTTGGGTGAATATTTGGAGTACTTCTAGTTATAAGCTTCATATAGTTCGTTTGGTCTGCGTATAGTAAAACTGTGAAACTTAGGTATTTAGTGGCCTACTAGGTGGAAATGATGTGTAGATGGTGCACATAGGTTGGGTAAATAGTTGGAAGTCCACCCAAGGAAGTGTATGTGATGAGTGTGTACTTGGTGGGTTAAGGGTAAGGTTGTGCTAGAGATTGACGAAAGATCGTCTTTCCCCTGGTGTGTCATAAAGCACTTAATTCTAACTCATGTGAAATGGTAAGAGGGGAATTCTTAAGAGTAGATACCAAAAGTAGTTAGTGTCTTGAGAAAGGGAGCCATGGGGTGTCATCCGATTATAGCTCCTAGTACCACAGTGAGCCCCTTACAGGGTAACCCTCGGGAAGTCCAAGATTAACCATAAGTCGTAGGAGTAAGATGTTGCACAAGATTAATTAATAACTCACTCACCCACACGCCGAGGTCACATGAGTTTAGTTGGTTTGGTACCCCGAGCGGTAGGCTCGGTGGTGGTTGGTGTGGATTATTGATCTGGTGAGTTTGTGACTCAAATTGGTTCTTGGCCGGGCAAGTTAAGCCCAGGTGGTTTATGGTTTGGAGATTGTAAATAGTTTGTGACAATGCATGTGCATAAGGTGGTGGGTACTTAGTGTCGACGGTCGTTGCACCGACGTTGATACACGGGCTCAGCAAGTGTGGAATTTGCACTTAACCATAAAAGTCTGGTGGTCCAGCCAGTAAGAGTACGCAGATGCTTCGCGGTTTTGTGTTGAGGCCTACGATAGGTCTAGGTTAGGTAGTGCAAATACCAACCTAGAGGGGGCCGAGGCCCAAACCACCGCTTCTGTTTGCCACTACGGGAGTATCCTGGGAGTCTTGCTAGCTCCAAAAAGGGGGAACTAAAGGTCTGTGCGCATAGAGTCGTAGTGTATGAGTTACACTTGTCTGAACATAACATTTAACAGCATACCTTGTATGACATAGCATAAACATTGCATACCCCTACCCCTATCGTATAAGTCGGTTATGGGACTTCTTATACGATAGGCCCTGCTAAACGACCCCTTGGTCGATAGGTTTTGTATGGGCATTCCTATAAATCAATTGTTACTTACTATTATATACATGTCTTTACTTACTGCACATTACTTATTCTTTACCTGCTCTTATTATGCTCTTTTACTGCTTTAATTATATAAATATACATGTGTACTGTAGACATTCCATGTACCCCTGTCACCTACTATTGTTATACCCATTGTTGTCCTCCACTTCATCCATCCCGCACGGTGCCTAGGAGTCAACGGGGGAGGGGTGGGGGATTGGCATAGTCTTTTTGACTAACGGTCGGTGGACCTTATCATTTTAAGAGACCTCGGAGATGGAGCAGCACCAGAGGCCGGTGCAGATGGAGGCGGGGCAGTCTAGCACGGGAGCACCAGTGTCGGGATCCGCGAGTGTTACTACTAGTTTATTTGCTTCCGCGAGTGTTTATATAGTGAGGATTTGATGTACAGGGCATGAGTCCTTTATTATTTCTGTCTTTGATTTCAGTTATGATTATGTGGACATCTCTTTATGATAGTTTATTTATATGTGATGTGGACTTGGCTTCTATAAGTTTGTTTAAGCTTAACTTCTTTGTGATCGATAATGCCGGCAGGATCGGCATTTTGTAGTGTCGACCTTCCTGAGTGAGGGTGTCACCGCGAAACTGCGGTTCTGGGCATAAGACCCCGGAGTTGAAAAAGAATAAAAAAGGGGGTCTTACACGCACTCGCTGGGCTGTGGAACAGTTCTCTCCCCTCTAGATCTCTCCTTGGCACCTCCCTGGCATGCTCCTTGCCCGCTTTCTGTCTAGGGGCATTCTCGCCTACCCCTGGTGGCAGGACAATCAAGGGTGATGGTGTTGCGAACTCGCCTCACGTCGTGGCAAAGGAGAGATTAATCATCTCGAGAATATCTCTTCAGAGATCTGCCAGCATCTCCTTCAATGCGGGCGAGCTAGAGGGTGGCGAACAGTCACGGCCGGCATCTCGCTCATCCTCTCCAGCCATGTCGTCTCCTTGGGAATTTCTTATACTAGCTGTGATCCACGATCACCACACCAAAAATGCTGGAACCGAGATTTTGCTCAATGAGGTGTTCTGACCCCTGAAAGGGTGCAGGTAGCACCTACTTATCCCACAGAGGATACTGACCAGAGACTTAGAACCAAATACCGACCCTTGGCTGCAGCGCAGAGGTCCCACCACACACCTGAAAGATCTTAGAGCGCTTCCCCTCCAAAGCCAAAGCTGATGTCGGGTACGTTGGAGAACCTGAGGAGCTAACCAAAGGTAGCCTAAAGAGGAGGAAGCCAAAGAAGTGGTGTCCTCTCTAAAGGTGCCCTTCAGGGTCTATATATAGTTTTTCTCTTATGGTTTGCTAATAGTGAGACTCCGCCTTTTGGTTTTGCTAAACGCACCCCAAACTAGTCTGCTAACAGCCAAGCTCTGATGTTCTGGAGGGCTATTGACAGCCCACAAGGGTATCTAGGCGAGCGGGCATCCTGGGACCCTGCCGAGCTGGCACTCTGGGACCCTGCCGAGTCGGCACCCTGGGACCCTGCCGAGCCGGCACCCTGGGAAACTACCGAGACGGCACCCTAGGACCTTGCCGAGCCGGGTCCCTAGAACCCTGCCAATCTGGCACCCTGGGACCCTGCCGAGCTGGCACCCTGGGACCCTGCCGAGCCGGCACCTTGGGACCGTATCGAGCCGACACCCTGGGATCCTACCGAGCCGGCACCGTGGGACCCCGCCAAACTGGCACCCTAGGACCCTGCCGAGCCGGCACCCTTGGACCCTGCCGAGCCGGCACCCTGGGACCTTGTTGAGCCGACACCCTGGGTCCCTGCCGAGCCGGCACCCTTGGACCCTGCCGAGCTAGCACCCTGTAACCCTGCCAAGCCGGCACCCTTAAGTGTCTTCCTTAGGCAATTTTGATCTCGACAAAGATGGGGCGGGACATGCGAGATCTTCTCTATTCGCCCCAGGTGGGCGAGATCTTTTATGCTGTCCTCGGTCATCTCGGACCTCGACGATTTATGAGTTATACATATACCTTATCGTGTATAGTATAGTATATTTTTAGAAAATATCAAGGTCAAATTTAGACTCGGGTCTGTCGAGTACTTCTACTTCGAGAAAATGGACTATTGTTCTATTGGAGAAAATGTGAATATTTACTAACTAAAACTGAAATGAAAATAAAAACGAGAAACTTAAAATGAAAGAAAGAAAGAAAATTATAGAAAATGAAATTGCAGAATTAAAATGAGAATTGAAATTATATAATTAAAAGACAGAAGTGCAATCTCCACCCAAATATGTAGAGGGGAAATAAATGTGTGAGCAAGTTCTAGCCAAACGATAGACGGGAAATAAATGCGTGCACGAGTTTTACCCAAACGAATAGACGGGAAATAAATGCATTGCAATAAATTAAAATTAAGCTATTAAAGGAAATTGCATAAGCTATCAATAATGAAACTAAAACCAAAATAAGAAATTAAATTGCAAGAAATTGAAATCTAAGCTAGGAAAGAAAATTAACCAGAACAAAAATCGCTTTGAAACGAAAATAAACAAAAACATAATCTTCAGCTCTAATCTATGTCGTGTCAAGGAAGAAAAGAACAAACATTACGAATATGATTAAATTCGAATCAAAGCGAAAAACCAATATTACAGCAATAAATAAACTTAGCTAAAGAAATGAAAAATGCAGGAATTGAAATTGCGGAAAAAGAAGCAAAGCTAGGAATTAAAATTGCATGACAGAATTGAAATTAAATTAGGAATTAAAATTGCATGACATAAAGGAAATTGCAGAATTGAAACTATGCTATTAAATTAAAATTACAGAACTGAAAATGCACGACATAAAAACTAAACTTATTTATTGTCATAATAAAGGAGTTACATGAAATAAAATTACATTTAAGCTAAGAAATAAAATTACAAAACATTTAAAAAGAAAGTACAAACAAAGAAAATAGAAAAAGTGGAAAATATTTTGGAAGATTACCCAAAAAGGGCAATCCAAGAGGGTGAATTGATGAGGGGGTCGGGCTCTATTTAATGGCAAAAATTATATTTACAGGCCCTCGATCATGGTCGTGACTGAGGGCGTGACCACGGGTGTGTTGAAGAAGCCAGGACAGCTAGCATTCTGGGTGGTTCTGGAAGCTTTGACCTCTTAGGTGGCCGAACACGCCCATGACCGGGGGTATGACCTGGGGCGTGTTGGAGAAGCCAGGCCAGCCGGCCTTCTGGAAGTTTGGCTGGACACTGGCTACACGACCTCGATCACGGGCAAGACCGAGGGCATGACTTTGGATCCGTCGAGACACCGAGATAATTTGCTTGAAGGCGTAATATGTCATCTTGACTAGGAGTACATGGGCGTTACTTGCTACACTGTCTCGGTCACGGGCATGACCAAGGGCGTGACTTAATCAATTCGTCGAGATTCTTCGCCGAAAGAGACTGATAGCTGGAAATTGCTTCTTAAGTTGACACGCCCTCGGACACGGACGTGACCGAGGGCGTGACCTAACAAAAAAGCAGAAAAATTACAAAACAGAATTAAAATTAAGTTAGAATATATATATATATATATATATATATATATAACAAGCAATTTATTCATTAATTTACATATGAAATTCACAATTTTAAATAAAACTATACAAAAAACTATAAAATACGTATAAATTACTATTCATCAAATACCCCCATACTTAAGCTTTTGTTATTCCAGAGCAAAACTAAGAGGGATACCAATAACACACTCATACAATTTCTAAGTTACTAAAATTCTATATAATCAAAAGTAAGCTTCAAATAAACTTTGGTGATTTAAAGAGGTAAATCCTAAATTATGATAATGATTTAAAAAGAGCGAAACAGTTTTAGCCGCAAGACTTCTAAAGTTAGCTAAATAGCGAACAAATATTTTCAAATATTAGCACCACAATTCTATTAGAATTATAAAATCTTTAACTTTAAGAGAAATTTTTAAGAATGAATAAAACCTACTAATTATGCTCTCCCAAAATTTTAATTTATATGTAGGTTTCAATTTTATTGGCTAAGGGGTAGGGGAAACTTGGTAAGACACTACAAGAAAATAGACTTTTGGCCAGGGCAAATTGACCTAGCAAAAAGTCCAAAACCGTTGCAAAAGAGCTTTTTCCACGGTCTAGCCACAGGAAAAATTCACAGCTAAAGGTTGTTGGAACATGGTCTTCCGCATCTCCTAGTTTTGAGAATAATAAATCCTATGTGTATTTTATCTTGTGTGTTTAAGTGTGCAGGATAACAAAGTCCACATAACTCAAGGATTACATAAGAAGGTTGCCCCCAAAGTTGAGCCATCAAATCAAAAACACCTACTAGCGCTGGCGGTAGTACTAGCGCAGGCGCTAGCTGCCGTTCGACGAACTATTAGCGGCGCTCGACGAAATGCTCATAACGGCGTTCGACGAAAATTTCATTCGACAAACTCCTAGCGGCGTTCGACGAATTCTCGTTCGACAAAATCTTCGCTCGACAAACTCTTAGCGGCGTTCGACAAATTCTCGTTCGACGAAATATTGGATTAAGCGCAATTGCCGGGAGAACTTATAGAAGGAGATAGCGCCAGACGATATCCGATAGCGCTGGCGATAGCGAGGAGCACAGTTGGCAAGGGAAAATTATTTCCTCCGATTGAAGATTCTGCCGCGTAGAATATGTCCTAATATAGGATAGTGCCGGCGGTAGCACTAGCGCAGGCGCTAGCGCTAAGTCTATACAAAGGACATCTTGGCTCCGACTTCTTAAGCCTCTAGAGATCCAGAATTCCAGAGCTTTGTGCCACAACATAGAGAGGAAGGTTCAGAGAGATACTCCCACAAATCCATAAAGACTAAAGGAGATCCGTGGAGAAGATTTTAACACGCATCATCATCGTGATGAAAGACCGCATCGACTACGATCATACTATGCGTCTTCGTCTACTTCTCTAAGAGATCTACATAGAGGGAGTTTTTATATTATTGTCTTTTTATTTCACATCTTTTCTTGTAATTGTGTAGTAAATTCGCCTCGTGTTGGTGACTAGGTCTGGGTAGGACTTAGGGCTGAAATTCGCCTCGTGTTGGCGACTAGGTCTCGGGTGTAGGTCTAGGGGGTTCTCAAGGCCATATCCGGGGAAGGGTTGGCTAGAGCGGCTTGAGGTCGTATCCGGGGAAGGATCGGCTAAAGCCAACCGGTTCATGGGGATACGAGTCAGTATAGAAAACAAAAAGAGTCTTTCTATTAGCTTTGATTTCTAGCTTCGATAAGAGATCAAGTTTTGTAATCATGCTTCTCAAGTTAATAAAATCATGTCTTTACTTTTACTTCACTTGATTTGTCTTGATCTTCTCTAGTTTAATAATCAAAGCTTTTTCAAAGTTATTCAAAATATATCTAAAGTTTTTAAAACCCTTATTCACCTCCCCCCCCCCCCCCCTCTAAGGGCGCCTACCGATCCAACAAGTGGTATCAGAGGCAGGTTATTCCAATCGGCTTAACAACCGGGAATAATGGCGTCTCATGATCTCACTTTTCCGGAGGGTCAAGGGGTTAGTCGACCACCTCTCTTTATAGGGTCAGATTTTAATTACTAGAAAAATCGAATGATGTGTTTTCTTATGAACATAGATGTAGAAGTATGGGACATGGTATAAGTTCGGTACTCTCCTTCTACAACTGTAGTGGGAGAGGCGACATTACCAAAACCTAAAGATAAATGGGATGATAATGATAAACTAAGGTGTAAAAATAATGCTAAAGCAATGAACGCTTTATATTACGCTTTAAATAGGACTGAGTTTAATAGAATTTCTGCATGCACAACTGCTTATGATATTTGTAATCAATTGGAAGTTACTCATGAAGGTACATCACAGGTAAAAGATGCAAAGCTATTCCAACTGGAATCTGAATATGAATAATTCAGGATGGATACCGAAGAGGACATTAACTCGATGTACACCCGCTTCACCAAGATCGTCAACGCTTCAAAGGCACTTGGAAAGACCTACTCAGACGGGGACTTGGTGAGGAAAATTCTTCGTTCCCTACCTCCAAGGTTCAATCCAAATGTGACGGCCATTTCAGAGTCGCACAACTTAAGAACGCTCATGATCGAGAACATTATTGGGAATCTCAAAACCCATGAGGTAGAACTCCAGATTCAACATGATGAATACAACAAAGAGCCAAAGAAAAAGGGGCTAGCACTAAAGTCAAAGAAGGAGAGCGTCGAAGATGATGTTGAAGATGAAGAAGGTCTCCTGGTGAAGAACTTCAGGAAGTTCATCAGGAATCCAGAAAGAAGGAACACATTCCGCAAATACTTCCAAAAGAATACTCGACGAAAGGGATCTTCCTCTTCATCAAGGAAAGAAAAAGGAAGCGAAGATGAAGAAGAAAGACCACCACCAGAGTGCTACCACTGCAGAAAGACTGGGCACATTCGGAGCCAGTGCCCAAAGTATCAAAAGGAGCAAAAAGAACAACACAAAGCAAAAGAGAAGAAGAAAGTACTGAAAGCCGCAACTTGGGATGATTCTTCCTCTGAAGAGTCAAACGAGTCTGAGTCAAGTAGCAAGGAGGAAGCAAACTTAGGCTTAATGGCAAAAAGCAACGATGACGACACCAGTTTTCTTAGCGACACTAAGGTAACTCCTCCTACTTTCGAAGAACTCTATGATGAATTTGTTCTAACTTGCAAATCTTATGATCAAAGTATAAAAGATAATATTATATTGAATCGTAAAAATGAATCTATTATCAAAGAAAATCATAAGCTCACAAAAAAATTGATTTCCCTTGAAAAGAGAAAGGTTTCATGTCAAGAGTGTGAGCACTCTTTATTTAAGACAAAAGAACTTGAAGTTTCTCTTTCTAAGGCCCTCTCACAAAACAAAACAATTGCAAAAGAAAAGGGGGACTTAGAGAGAAAACTAAAAAACACTCTTTTACAAATTGAAAATAATAAGAAGGGATTTGAAAATAAATGTGTTATGATTGTACAAGAAAATACTTTTCTTAAAAAACAAAATCACGACCTCAATATAGCCATAACAAAATTTGGGATTGGTCAAAAATCCCTGGATATGATTTTGGGAAACCAATGTTATGGTTCTGGAAAATTTGGGGTCGGATATAAAAGTGAACCATACCACCCAGCGCTAGCCACTAACGCCGGCGGTAGCTCAACTGTTAAAAATCTTCTGATTTCTCTAATGTTCAAACATCATCCAGCAAGAGCAACGTAGAAACTCAGAAAAGGGTCTCAACCCCCTTTATTTCTTGTGCTAATTGTCTTAAGTTTGGACACACGTCTAGCTCTTGCAGGAATATAAAACTACGATCGTTAAAACAAATCTGGGTACCTAAGAAATCCACTTACTCTATGGGTGGTACCTCTTGGGTATCTGGATATCTACTCTCATCTTCTCTCTAGATTTGCAGGAAGGCTAAGGAAATGGAGGATGTGTGGTACTTGGACTCAGGCTGCTCCAAGCACATGACAGGCAACAAAGCAAAATTCCATAGCCTAGAAAAGAAGAAAGGAGGGATCGTAACGTTTGGTGATAACGGTAAAGAAAGGATCATGGGAGTTGGTACAGTGGGTAACGAACCTTTTCTTATCTCAAATGTTCTTTATGTAAGAAGATTAAAACATAACTAAATATCTATAAGTCAACTATGTGATAAAGGATTAGACGTATTATTTGAATCATCCACTAATCTTTGCAAAATAGTTAATCCTAAAACAAAAGATGTGTTACTAACTACACCTAGAATTCACAATGTTTACATAGTTTCATTTCATGATCTTTCCAAATCATCTATAAAATGTTTTATAACCAAAAATGATGAATTAGAACTATGACATAGACGTTTAGGTCACGCTAGTACAAAGCTCATTTTAAAACTTGCAAAAAGTGAATTGATTAGAGGATTGCCTAAGTTGAATGGAAATTTATCTTCACTATGTTCTCCATGCCAAAAAGGAAAATTTACAAAATCATCTTTTAAAAGCAAAAACGAAATTTCTACTTCAAAACCACTACAATTAATTCATATGGATCTCTTTGGTCCCGTTAACACCGCAAGTCTGGGTGGTAAAATATACACTTTCGTTCTAATAGATGATTTCTCTAGATATTGCGGGACTTTATTTCTCTCTTCCAAATCTGATGCGTTTTGCGAATTCTCAAAATTATGTACTCGTATTCAAAATGAACTAGATTTAAAAATAAAATGCATTTCTCAGATCATGGAGGTGAATTTGAAAATGAAAATTTTAAATCTTTTTGTGAAATGTTAGGTATTAAACATGAGTTCTCTGCTCCACGCACACCTCAACAAAACGGTGTTGTAGAACGAAAAAAAGGACAATCCAAGAACTAGCACGCACCATGTTATCTGAATATAAATTACCTAAGTCCTTTTGGGCCGAAGCCGTAAGCACATCATGCTATGTAATGAATAGAGTTATGCTTCGCCCATCATTAAATCTCACACCGTATGAACTATATTTTCAAAAGAAACCTAACGTATCATATTTTAAAGTATTTGCATGTAAATGTTTTATTCTTAATACAAAAGATTCTTTAGGAAAATTTGATGAGAAATGTGATGAAGGAATATTTCTTGGATACTCTTCAACCAGTAAAGCCTATAGAATATTTAATAAAAGATCGAGTAAGGTTGAAGAGTCTATCAATGTTAAATTTGATGAGTTTATTCCATGTGCAGAGAAGCTTTCTACAAGTACAAATGATGAACATTTGCCATCTTTGGAGCACGACGAAGAGGAACCGTCCAAAGAAGAGGAGGAGAAGTCTAATGAAGTTGAATATGTACCTCCAAGCGTGTTGAACTTCTCAAAAATTCATCCAAAAGAGCTAGTCATTGGGGAACCTTCTACTGGGGTAAGAACTCGATCCTCTCTTCATGAAACGTTTTCAAATATTTGCTTTGTTTCCGAAATTGAACCTAAAAATGTTTCCACCGCTTTAAATGACGAATTTTGGTTTTTGGCTATGAATGAAGAGTTAGGACAATTTGAAAGAAATAAAGTTTGGAATCTAGTAGATAGACCATCTAATCATCCAATTATCGGTGTAAAATGGATCTTTAAAAATAAATTAGTTGGTGAATCTAGGATTATAAGAAATAAAGAACGCATAGTTGCTCAAGGGTATTCTCAAATCGAGGGGGTAGATTTTGAAGAAACTTTTGCATTCGTTGCTCGCTTAGAATCTATACGAATATTTTTGGCATTTGCGAGTTTTAAACAAATAAAATTATTTCAAATGGATGTTAAAAGTGCCTTTTTAAACGGGTTTATAAAAGAAGAAGTTTATGTAGAACAATCCCCTGGTTTCATAAATGAAAAATTCCCTAATCATGTTTACAAATTAAAAAAAGCGCTTTATGGTTTAAAACCAGTGCCCCGTGCATGGTATGATCGACTTACATCATTTTTGTTAAAACACGGGTATGTTATGGGAAGTGCCGACAACACACTCTTCATTAAGCATAATAATAACGATCTAATTATTTTACAAATATATGTTGATGATATCATTTTTGGAGCCACTAATGAAGAGTTGTGTAATGAAGTAGTCTTAGTAATGAAAAATGAATTTGAAATGAGTCTTGTAGGAGAACTATCATATTTTCTTGGGTTTCAAATCTCACAACAAACTGATGGTATCTTTATTTGCCAAACAAAATATGTTCACGACATGCTTAAACAATTTGGATTTGAAAATCTCAAACAAGCTTCTACTCCTATAAGTGCTTCTTTAAAACTAGGAAAAGATGAATCCAGAATTTCAATTGATCAAACGCTATATAGAGATATGATAGGATCTCTTCTTTACTTAAGTGCATCTAGACCAGATATAATGTTTTCCATATGTTTATGTGCTCGCTTTCAAGACAATCCAAAAGAATCTCATTTAAAAGCGGTAAAACGTATTTTTTGTTATCTATTAGGGTCATCTAAATTAGGATTATGGTACCCGCACAATGATTCATTCACACTCCACGACTATTCCAATTCGGACTACGCCGGGTGTTCACTAGATCGAAAAAGCACTAGCGGTACTTGTCACTTTCTAGGACCCTCTTTAGTAGCTTGGTCTAGTCGGAAACAATCTTCAGTTGCACTCTCCACCACGGAGGCCGAATATATCGCACTTGGTAGTTGTTGTGCATAAGCATTATGGATGAGTCAAACACTAGAGGATTTTGGATTTCATCTTAAAAACATTGATCTTAAATGTGACAACAAAAGTGCAATAGACCTCACATATAATCCCGTACACCATTCTAGATCCAAACACATCGATGTTCATCATCATTTCATAAGGGATCACATTAAGAAAGAGCATGTAAAAGTAAGTTTCATTGGCACGGACTCTCAACTCGCTGACATATTTACTAAACCTCTTCCCGATGCTAGATTTTGACTATTACGACTTGAGTTAGGTGTCCTAGATCTTTCGAGTTAAACCACATTCACACACGTAATTTTGTAAATTTTAACCATCGAAAACATCTCCTAAAATTCTGAAATTTCAGCATTAAACTACTATTGGGACACTTAATCAAGATCAACAATCAAAAATTTCAAAATCCTAAAAAATTATGTACTGTTTCCCGTGCTAGCGCTAACGCCGGCGCTAGTGCACTTATCCATTTTTCTGTATTTTTAAAATTCTTAAAATTTCTTAAAAATATATTAATCTATATGTACTATTTATTCTTGCACTTATGATTATATTTTATTTTTGAAAAATCAAATACGAAAATACAAAAGACAAATTACAAAAATATGTTTTGCCTTTGTTTCTAAAGTCTCTTTTTTATGCAAAAATCAAAAATACAAAAGCCAAATTACAAAAAAAATTAATTATGTTTTTGACTTTTTGCTTTTGCCATTTGTTTAAAGTTTACTTTTTTGCAAAAATCCAATACAAAAATATAAAACATTAAAACTATAAAAAAAACTGTATGAATTTTCCTATGAAAATCAAGCATGATTTAATCTATTATTTGGAACTTCTATAATGTTGAAATTTATCTTTTCAAACTATTTGAACATTGTTTTTATCATGCTTTGATATATCTATTAATATGTGCATCAATTATATTGTAAAAGTTGTGTAGAACTAAGCTTAGCATGCCTCTAAGTATGAGTAAATGTTTTATGTTTGATAATGATTTTTATTCACTCACTTATTTTGGCATTGTCTACATATGCGTTTAATCTAAGAATGCTTGTGTATGTTATGTATTAGCACAATGAATTAAAATTGCAAAAGTATCTTACCTACACTCCTTTATTTGCCCTTTTAAAAGTTAAAAAAAGTGGTTATCTTTTTCATAAATTATATTGGTTTGCAAAACAAGTGTATTCGGAGAACTTTGTACAAAACAAAAATTATAAAATAAAGTGACAAAGATAACTCCACCAAGCACTACTTGAACCTCCTGATAAGTCTTAATAAGCATTGTGAGGTTGAGCACCTTGGAAAAAATAGTAAAGTATCTTGTGCAAACCATAACTTTCTTTCAAAATAAAAACCACTTATTCTTAAGTACACCGGATCACAATAAAAATCAATATTGAAGAATAAAATTGTGTGATCCCCCAAGCACTATTTTGCACCCTGATAAGTCTTAATGAGCATTGTGTGTGCAAAGCACTTTGGTATTTGTACATTTTTTTGTGCATTGAAGTGCGTGGAAGTAAAATTATTTGTGTTTTATTGTGCTCTTACTTTACATATTTCTTGTATTTTTGATTAAAACATTTGTTTACTCTATTCAAAATACACATATGTGCACATCATTATCTTCCATAACACTTCTTCTCATGAGTATTGGATCCTAATGCAAATTCTATACTCCTTTTTATTTTATGAAATGCACTAGATAACCTAGCATGCTTTCTACAATGTTTAGTATGTTTTGAAATTATGAATTAACATAACATTGTAGTACTCTCCTTTTGATAACATTTTTTCATGCTTGGTTACTTTATTTGTGAATTTAAAGATTTGTTACTTAAACAATGACTTACAAAACATCTTCTTTATGAAATTGAAATCATATATATTTTTAATCTTCATAACTTACAAAAGATGTCTGCTTATATTTTTCTAAGTCTTCAGTAACTTTACATCTACCTTGTATTTGATTATGCTACAAACTCTGATTTATGAAAATGTTGTAATACTCAAACTCTGATCTATTTAAATGAAAAGTATTCTAAAACTCCTTATCATTTCCTTCTCTACAAACTCGATCATGCTTTTATCTTATTATCAATTTTTAAGTGGTGTCTCCTTACCCGCTTTTGTTAATAACAAAAGGGGGAGAACTAACATGATAAATATAATCTGCTATCAAAATATAATGCTTAATTAATATGATAGCTTACATATTATGGGAGCATTCACTTAGGGGGAGCATGTATTTAGGGGGAGCAATTATAAATGCTAAATTCGTAAATTATCCTAAGTCATCACTCTCACACACACACAAGTATGTTTCTTTATGCTTATATATTAATGCTCTGATTTATCATTAATGGATTTGATATTATCAAAAGGGGGAGTTTGTTGGAACATGGTCTTCCGCATCTCCTAGGTTTGAGAATAACAAATCCTATGTGTATTTGATCTTATGTGTTTAAGTGTGCAGGATAACAAAGTCCACATGACTCAAGGATTATATAAGAAGGTTGCCCCCAAAGTTGAGCCATCAAATCCAAAACACCTACTAGCGTTGGCGGTAGTACTAGCGCAGGCGCTAGCTGCCGTTCGACAAACTGTTAGCGGCGCTCGACGAAATGATCATAACAGCGTTCGACGAAAATTTCGTTGGACAAACTCCTAGCGGCGTTCGATGAATTCTCTTTCGACGAAATCTTCACTCGACAAACTCTTAGCGGCGTTCAACGAATTCTCATTTAACGAAATATTAGATTAAGCGTAATTGCCGGGAGAACTTATAGAAGGAGATAGCGCCAGGCGATATCCGATAGCGCTGGCGAGAGCGGGAGCACTGCTGGCAAGGGAAAATTGTTTCCTCCGATTGAAGATTCTGCCGCGTAGAATATGTCCTAATATAGGATAGCGCCGGCAGTAGCACTAGCGCAGGCGCTAGCGCTAAGTCTATAAAAAGGACATCTTGGCTCTAACTTCCTAAGCCTCTAGAGATCAAGAATTCCAGAGCTTCATGCCACAGCATAGAGAGGAAGGTTCACAGAGATACTCCCACAAATCCATAAAGACTAAAGGAGATTCGTGGAGAAGATTTCAACACGCATCATCGTCGTGACGAAAGACCACATCGACTACGATCATACTCTGCGTCTTCGTCTACTTCTCCAAGAGATCTACATAGAGGGAGTTTTAATATTATTGTCTTTTTTTTTTCACATCTTTTCTTGTAATCGTGTAATAAATTCGCCTCGTGTTAGCGACTAGGTCTGGGTAGGACTTAGGGCTGAAATTCGCCTAGTGTTGGCGACTAGGTCTCGGGTGTAGGTCTAGGGGGTGCTCGAGGCCATATCCGGGGAAGGGTTGGCTAGAGCGGCCGAGGCCGTATCCGGGGAAGGATCGGCTAAAGCCAACCGGTTCGTGGGGATACGAGTCGGTATAGAAAACAAAAAGAGTCTTTCTATTAGCTTTGATTTCTAGCTTCGATAAGAGATCAAGTTTTGTAATCATGCTTCTCAAGTTAATAAAATCATGTCTTTACTTTTACTTCACTTGATTTGTCTTGATCTTCTCTAGTTTAATAATCAAAGTTTTTTCAAAGTTATTCAAAATATATCTAAAGTTTTTAAAACCCTTATTCACCCCCCCTCTAAGGGCGCCTACCGATCCAACAAAGGTCTCGTGGAGAAAGACTTTTATCCATGAACTGGTTGTGGAAAAAAGTATTAGCAATGCTCAAAGCATTACCGTGGCTAATATTGGACCTTTTGCCACGATTTTAATTCATGGCTAAAAGTCTCTAATATCATGAAAAAACTATTTGCCACGGTTTTAGGCCGTGGCAATTGATCTAATTATTTGCCACGGTTTAAAACCCTGGCAAATAATCATTTATATATTTTTTAAAAATAGTATTTTCCACGACCTAAAACCCTGGCAAATACTACTGGGTTAGGAAAAAAATTATATACTAGTTTATACTAGAATTTCAGAATATAAACAACAATAAAGCAGTAAGTTTTAAATTTTTTTCGTCACCATGGTTTTACATGCAAATATATTCTATCGCAAATTCTAATAAACAAAGTTTCATGTCAATAATACTGCCATCAATTCACAACTACATAATTATAATACAAAACATGTTCATTCCTTATGAAAGTGAGGTTAGATCTTAAAGTCACTCTAGAGGGGGGGGGGGGGGGGTGAATAGAGTATTAAAAAGTTTTTCACTTATTTTTATAGCGGAATTAAAATAGTGATATATATGTGCACTGAGTGAGTAATAAAAACAAACACAAAGAGAGAACACAACACAATACAGAAAAATAAACAATCACAGAGGACACAAGGATTTTATAGTAGTTCCCCAATAAACCTGGGTACGTCTACTCTTCTACCACCCTTGGTAGGATACCATTAGGTTTTTTATCAGGTGCCCTATCACCAATGGGGTTTTGATCAGGTGCCCAAAACACCAACTGAGCTTTTGATCAGGTTCTCTAACCAAACTAGAGGTTTTTGTTCAGGTGCCCTGCCACCAAGGGGTTAACTTTTGAAGGGATTTATAACCCTGTACAGAATGGGATAAAGAGGGTTAAGATGTTCTTCTCTGTCAATAATCTTAGAGAAGACTAGTGGAATGTGTTGATGTTGTAAAGCTCCCCCTGTCTGATTGAAATTCTTGACAGTTTGAGGATGGAGCTTTCACTTGAAACAGATATCTTCCTTGATAGCTGATGAATCTGAGAGACAAAAGTTTCTCAAATTTGTTGTTGCTCTTGAAGATCTGATCTAGCAGCAGAAATTGAGAGAAGGTGTTGATGTTCTCAGAGAATGAAAGGTGCTGCTTAAGGAAGATGAAGATGATCTGTGAATGCTTTCTTTCTTTCCTTTCATCCTGTTACTTTTCTCTTGACTGTATTCTTCCTCTCTTTTTCCTGTCTTGCTATTCTGTAATAATATCCTGTAAATCTTCTTCCTTATTCCTTTTTGAAATCTTTGACTGATTTGAAATTCAAATCCCTTAGTTTAAGGAATAAAATATTCAGAAGAGATATATTTTGTACTCCAAATCTGATAAGCTTTATATCTTTTTCTTTCCATGAAAGTGTCCTTTTCAGCTTTATGTCAACGGCTATATTCTTGAAATAAGTGAATAATAAAAGGAAGGATATAATCCTTACTTATTTGATATAATAGAGCCATTGCTGAAAGTTCTGAGTTCGGAGAATGGAATAAAATTGATCTGTCTGAAATAATGAACTGAGGAGAAATTTCGTCGACCTGAATACTGAATTCATCGAACAGATTGTTGAGTTCGTCGACCTGAATGATAAACAACTGAATCTAGCTGGAAGAATTGAATTAGTCGATCTGAATGATATTTCATCGAACGCAGAGATTTGGCAAATTCATCGACCGCTGAGACTGGGTAAATTCGTCGACCGCTGAGACTGAATAAAATCGTCGACCGCTGAGACTGGGCAAAATTGTCGACCGCTGAGACTGAGCAATTTCGTCGACCGCAGAGACAGAGCAATTTCGTCGACCGCTGAGACTGAGCAATTTTGTCGACCGCTGAGATAGAGCAATTTCGTCGACCGTTGAGATAGCCTCAATTCGTCGACCTGGAGCTTGCCAAGACGTTCGTCGAACGCAGAATGCATTTTGTCGAACGCAGATAGCATTTCGTCGAACGTAGAAACAGAGCTTTTCCTTAGTTCTAATCAGCCTAAAACCTTGACCCTTAGACTATACATTGGGGTCAACTTAGTCCTAGTCAACAGATAGTGATCCTAGCCCAAATCAGTAATAGGGTTGTTCCAACAATCTCCCCCTATTTGGGTTAGGATACTATTTGACAAAAAGTGAATAATAAACACAAACAACAAAACAACAGAGCATATATATCTGATAGATTTTAAATATTTCAGCAGATATAAAATATGATACTCTGAGTTTTGAAATTTTACATTGAAAACAAAACTAATAAAAACAAATAAATCAGAACCTTTTGTCTTTCTCTGAATTCTGACATTGCCTTCAGCTTTCTGAATTTGATTATCTGAGCTGTATCTGCTATATCAAACAATATTTTTGAATCTTCATTTGCATCTTTTGCTTTGCTTAGAAATCCTTGCCTTCAGCATTTTTCTTTGTTTATCTGAACTGAATCTTGCTTTGCTACCAATCTGCATTTGAATCTGTCATATCTGAATTTCTGAATCAAAACTTTTGTGAGCTTCTTCATCAAGAACTGATTTTTCTTTTTCATACAACATCTCCCCTTGAAACTTGAGCATCTTCATAAAATATCTCCCCCTATCAAAAAGGAGAGCGTCTCCCCCTAACAAAAAGGAGTTTCTTCAAAACATCTCCCCCTGTCAAAAGGAGCTTCTTCAAAACATCTCCCCTGCCTTGTTTCAGGAAGGCCTGAAGCTATGCCCCTAGTAGAAGGGACAGATAAGGAGGTAGGGAAGGATGCAATTATTTTGAAGAAATATTGACATTGTTCCTGCAAAATAAAATAGAGATAAAGTGCAAAGGAACTGGAAAGAGAAGCAATTCTGTAGGCATACAGTTAAAATGAAATATAAGATTTAATTATAGGGAAAGATCGGAAAAATAAAATAGGCTTCATCAAAACTGCGTTCGACGAAAAATAAATTTTCGTCGATCTTAGTTCAACAATCTAGTTGACTTCGTCGATCTCCGTTCGACGAATGATCAAATTTCGTCGATCTCAGTTCGAAGAAAAAATGGGATAAGTAGAAAATTTAAAATTTTTTTCCAATTGATTGAATCTCCATCTATCATTCCTAGCTGATTTATAAAGAAAATATTTTTCTTTTCATCCAAGGGTTTGGTGAAAATGTCAGCCCTTTGCAAATCAGTAGAAATGAATTGTAGGTAAATTTTATTTTTATCCACATTATCTCTGATAAAGTGGTGCCTAATTTCTATGTGTTTAGTCCTACTATGGAGTACTGGATTTTGTGCTATAGATATTGCACTAGTATTGCCACAAAATATAATTGATTTACTTAAGTTGATACCATAATCTAGAAGTTGATTTTGTATCCACAATATTTGTGAGAAGCAACTGTCTGTAGCAATATATTCCGCTTCAACTGTTGATGTAGACACAGATGTTTTTTTCTTACAAAACCAAGACACAAGCCTATCACCAAGAAACTGACAAGTTCCTGATGTGCTTTTCCTATCTACTCTGCATCCAACATAATTAGAATCTGAGAATCCAGTTAATTCAAAATTTGAAGCTGTTGGATACCAGAGTCCTAGATTTGGACAACCCTTTATATATCTCAAAATTCTTTTTAATAAAATTGGGTGAAATTCTTTGGGGTTAACTTAGAACCTAGCATAAATACAGGTAGTAAACATTATGTCAGACCTACTTATTGTTAAATAAAGTAATGAGACAACAATTGCTCTACATACTTTCTGATCAATAGGTTTCCCTGATTCATCATTGTCAGCAACAGCATTGGAGGGCATGGGTGTTTTCATGGTGGAAGCATCAGACATACCAAATCTTTTCAATAATTCCTTAGCATACTTGGATTGTGATATGAATATGCCATTTGGAGTTTGCTTCACTTGAAGACCAAGGAAGTAAGATAACTCACCCATACTACTCATTTCAAATTTAGATTGCATTAGGTTAGAAAACCTTTTGCATAAATTTGAATCAGTGGAGCCAAATATGATATCATCTACATATATTTGAACTAGTAATGTTTGATTTTTATGTATCCTAAAAAATAGAGTTTTATCAACTATGCCTTTACAGAAATTGTTCTCTAAAAGAAAATTAGCCAAGGTCTCATACCATGCTCTGGGAGCTTGCTTGAGACCATAGAGAGCTTTATTAAGCTTAAATACATAAGAAGAGTAAGTTGGAGTGATGAAACCTGGTGGTTATTCCACATAGACTGCTTCTTTGATGTCTCCATTCAAGTATGCACTCTTCACATCCATCTAGTATACTTTTAATTTCTTGAAGGCAGCAAAGGCCAGAAAAATCCTGATAGCTTCAAGTCTTGCAACAGGAGAAAAGGTCTGATCATAGTCAATTCCTTCTTCCTGTGAATATCCTTGGGCTACCAATCTTGCTTTATTTCTGATGATTATGCCTTGATCATCTAGCTTGTTCCTGAAGACCCACTTGGTGCCAAAGACTGGATGGCCTTTTGGTCTTGGAACCAAATCCCAAACCTTGTTCCTTTCAAATTGGTTGAGCTCCTCTTGCATTGCAAGAATCCAGTTTGGATCTTGTTCTTCATCTTTTATGGATTGAGGTTCAACTTGTGAAAGGAAACAAGTGTGCATCTGATTTTGGTGTAGTTGATGCCTTGTTTGAACACCTGCTAAAATATCTCCAATGATTTGAGATATTGGATGATCTCTAACTGTGATGTGATCAACAGTTGGAGTTGGTTCAGCAATAGTTTCTTCTTGAGGAACTTGTTCAGCTGTCACATGATTCGAATTATCAGCAAGATCTGGATTATCCTCTTCTTCATTGTCTTCAACTATTTCATTTGATGGAAGTAGTTATTCTTCATTCTGTAGATTTAGTCCATTGATTTCGTCACATAGAGCTGGAACCTGCAAAATATTTTTGGTAGAGGTGGTGTTCCTCTCCTCATTTAACATATTTGATTCATCAAAAGATACATGCGTGGACTCTTCTATCTTAAGAGTAGATTTGTTGTAAACTCTATATGCTTTACTAGAAAGAGAATATCCAAGGAATATACCTTCAGCAGATTTTTCTTCAAATTTCCTGAGATACTTCTTATCATTGTTATGCACATAGCATTTACAACCAAATATCTTAAAATAGTTAACCTTAGGCTTTTTATTCTTGAGTAATTCATAGGGAGTTTTTCCCTTAAGCTTATGTATCAGGCTTCTGTCCAACACATAATTTGTTGTGTTCACTGCCTCTGCCCAAAAAGAGAGTGGCAAGTGAGCATCAGCAAGCAATGTAGTTGCTGATTCAATTAAGGTTCTATTTTTCCTTTCAACTACCTGTGAAATTTTCCGTAGATCTAGGAGTGAGCAGGAATTGTACAACTCAAAGTTACAGCCAACAACCAGAAGCACATGAAACAAAGCAATCTTTATTGATAATAGCAGAAATCTTCATTACAGGGTGAGGTATAGATGGCGAGACATAATTTCGCCAGTACACAAAACCAAAAAAGAGAAATACAAAGCTGAAGAAAGATAACTGGCGGTCTGAACACAGAAACCGCCAAACTGCGCGGTCTGGGTGTTCGTGCGACTAGAAAAGGAGACTCCGCGAACAGACCTCACCGGCGACTTGAATAACACCACTGAAGTCGCGACCTCCCGAACTCCATTGATTCTCCCGAACTCCATCAACCCACACTGTAAGCCGCGAGACCGCCCGGACACTTTAGAAGAAGAGGTGACCGTTGCTGTCCACACAATCCGCAGAAGCTGCACAAGGAAAGTTCAATCAGCAAACCGGCCGGTCACAAAAAAGAGACCGCAAGATCAATGCGCGAGTCCAGCTTACACTTGGTGTGATTGATTTTGCTGCTACAGTGACTCCTATTTATAGGCATGGAACCAGATCCAGTCACCACCCTACGAGATAGAGTCACCGCCCTGACCACGCGACCAAGACCGGTCAACCCGCGCGGTCAGCAGAAGATCGCTCTGCGCTTTGTGAGCTCGCCGACTTCAAGCCTGACCAGGAGATCGCCACTCCTCCAAGAAGCCGCGCGATCATGACAACCCGTATGGTCATGACGCCCACCACTAGTGTTCTCCTATACGAGACCTCCTCCAAAGACCGCAAACACAGCCGAGTCGACTAAGGCAACAAACCGCCAAGTCGAGCAACACTAGTGTCCGCATATAACAGCAGATCGCTAAGGACCAGCTTATGCAAACACAAAAGAGGAGACCGCACGACTAAGAGAACCTTAGTTGGCGCGCACCACCAAGAACCAGAACAACCACCAGACCGGACTGTCGGATACAGAAAACAGACCGCACGGTTAACAACTTAACCTGCACAGTACAAAGAACAGTTTGCCATGCGGTCACACGAACCAGACCGCGCGGCCTAACTTCGGCAGCCTTGGACAGAAAGAATGGCTGTTAGACTGAATAAACTGTGGCTAGACCGAATAGGTCAGACCGCAGAGGAGATCGCAAGGTCGCGCGGTTAGCCCAGACCGCGCGGTCTCCTCCCAGACCGCCAACTTCACACTTCAACATTTTCAACACTCCCCCTTAAAGTGGGAAGTTGAAAATAGCCCATGTAAACTCCTCAGCCGAGTGAACGGCCCCTTCGCCAGCGCCTTTGTGAATATGTCAGCAACGTTTTCCATACTCCGAACATGCTCGATCGAAAGAGACCCCTCCAGCACCTTCTCACGAATGAAATGATGCTCGATCTCGATATGCTTGGTCCTCGCGTGACACACTGGATTAGTAACCAGTTTGAGTGCACTCTCAATATCGCCGCGGAGTAGAGTCGGACCTCGAACCTCCTTTTGGAAATCTCCCACCAACCTCCTAAGCCAAATGGCTTCTTGAGCTGCCAAGGCCGAAGCCTTGTATTCCGCTTCCGTGGTAGAGACAAACACGGAATCTTGCTTCTTGCTGCACCATGATATAGTTGTAGGGCCCGTCATGAAGATGAATCCAGATGTCGACTTCCGATCATCTGAATCTCCCCCGTAATCAGCATCCATGTACCCATGCACCTCAAAGCCCGCATCCCTCCGATATAGGAAACCCATATCTGAAGTCGCCTTGACATAATTCAAAATATTCTTGGCCGCTAGTGGATGAGGCATCCGTGGTTCAGCCATATAATGACTCACCCTGCCAACTTCATACGCAATATCCGGGCTAATGATCGTCAGATAAATCAAGCTCCCAACCAGAGCTCAGAACACAATCTGGTTTTCCAGAATCCTCCCCTCATCCTTCCAAAGTTTCATGGCCTTCTCCAGAGGTGTAGAAATGCATTTCCCTTCCTTCATGCCGAATCGCTCCACGATTCACTCCGCATATCCAGCCTGGGACACCAGCACTCCACTTTCCATCCTCTGCACTTTGAGTCCAAGGAAATGGTGAAGTTCACCCAAGTCCTTCATCTCAAATCTGATAGATAGCTCAGCCCGAAGCTTTGCCACCTCCTCCTTCAAATTCCCCATCACGATCATATCATCGACGTAAAGCAGCACGATGACATGAAGCTCCCCGTTCTTCTTGATGAACAAGCTTGAATCAGAGTCAGAAGCACCAAATCCACAGAATAGGAGATATTCTGCAATCTTCTCGTACCACTCCCTCGGCGCTTGCTTCAACCCATACAAGGCCTTCTTCATCTTACAGACATAGTCTGGAAAATCTTCAGATATGAAGCCTGGTGGATGGACCATGAAAATATCCTTGTCAATCTCGTCGTACAAGAAAGCATTCTTTACATCGAGTTGCCAAATCTCCCACCCATAAAAGGCCGCCTAGGCAATAATGAACCGAACTGAAGTCATCTTCGCCACCGGACTAAATGTCTCTTCATAATCTTCACCGTATTGCTGTGAGAATCCACGAGCCACAAGGCAAGCCTTGTATCGCTCGATACTGCTGTCTGCCTTCTTCTTGAGCTTATAGACCCACTTGCATGTCACAGGGGTGATACCCTTGGGCCTGGGCACCAGAGACCAAGTCTCATTCTTCTCAAGAGCGGCCATCTCTTCTTCCATAGCCCAATCCCACAGCTTCACATCTTTTGCCTTTTCAAAGCTCACTGGTTCCCGCTCATCCAGAGGACCAGCAAAGAAACACGAGACAAAGCTCACTATGTTTCCTCCTGTATAGCGATCAGGGGCAATGATCGTTCTCTTCGATCTCCTAAACACCTTCCACTGACTCGCATTATCTTCAGCTGCTTCTTCCCTAGCTCCCCTTCTAGACGTACTAGGAGCATCGCTCCCCTGCTTCCTGATCCAGAAGCCTCCGTCTTAGAACTAGAAATGGATGGACCACCTGCTGACATAGGCAGCTCCACCTGAAGATTTTCCACAACTCTTTCTGGCTCCTCCACCCTGCTTTCTGGTAACTCAACACCAGAACTTCCCTTATACAACGTCACCTCGTCAAACATGACGTCGCGAGATACAACAAATCTCCGCGTCTCCCGGTCCATGCACTTCCAGCCCTTCTTCCGATCATCATATCCCACGAAGACTATCTTCCTTGCATTTGCATCTATCTTCGTCTGAAGCGCATCTGGAATGTGCACATAGCAGGTGGAACCAAACACCCGAAGGTGCGCCACGCTTGGTTTTTCCTTGAACATCATCTCATGCGGGGTCAACATGTTGATGGGACTGAGAGGCATCCTGTTGATGACGTAGATGGCACAAGACATTCCCTCCGCCCAGAAGGACCTTGGGATACTCTTGGCATGCTGCCAACACTTGCAGGTCTCGGTCAGATGATGGATCTTTCGCTCTGCAACTTCATTTTGTTGTGGAGTATGCGTACAAGTAAGCTCCCTCCGTATGCCCACCTTCCTGCAAAAACTAGAGAATTCACCAGAGGTGAACTCCCCCCGTTATCAGTTCTCAGCTTCTTTATCCGCAGACCTAGCCGACCCTCCACAAGCTCCTTGAACTCCACAAACTTGGCAAACGCCTCTGCCTTCTCCTTCAGGAAATAAACCCAGACATATCTGGTGTAATCATCGATCAACACCAGCATATACGTGCTGCCTCCGAGGCTTGGGGTAGCTGTTGGTCCCATCAAGTCACCGTGGATGCACTCCAACGGCACACTACTCCTTGTCTGCGACTTATCAAACGGTAGTCAATGAGACTTGCCGAACTGACATCCCGCGCAAACATGGCCATCACCATAGGAAGTTAGACTAGGCAGGCCCTTGACTAGACCTTTTATCTCCATAGCCTTCAGCTTATCCATCCCTACATACCCCAACCTCTCGTGCCATATAACGACACTATCATTTGTCCTCATCTTGTCAACATAAGAACTTGTCGATAAAATGAACAAGTCTTTTGCCCTTCTCCCGACATGAATGACATCGGCCTTTACCGCCTCAACATTTCTTAGAAACCTCACTTCTGTTGGACCGAACAGAACGTGATACCCAGCGTCTACAACGTTGGTCACGGAGAAGAGGGTTTTCCTCATTCCGGGCACATGATAGACACTCTTCAACATTAGTGGCCCCCTATCACTGCCCAAGGAAATAACCCCCACCTTCTCGATAGTATGCACAGTATTATCAACAGTTATGATGACATCATTACCTGAGTAAGGCTGCGCTTAAGAAAGCTTCGACTCATCCCCGGTGAGGTGATGACCATACCCCGAGTCCACGATCCAGTCATCTTGATAGTTGATAGGAGCCGCAGCTCTGACATAAGCCGAGAAGGCTCCTCCCCATCCTCCATCATTTTGCCTGGCCTCTGTTTCCTCCTTCCCCGCAGCAGCATGCCCTGGCTGAAGATTCACCCGATAATCCTTCCTGATGTGACCAAGCTTTCTGCATCTAAATCATTTTGGTCCTTCTCCCTTCTTCTTTCCTTCAGCCTTGGGAGCATAGCCCCTCTCCTGGTGTCCAGAAGTTGAAGGCCCATTGCCTCCAGCGGTCTTCTTCTTCTTATCCCATTTCTTCTTCTTCCCTGTGAAGAGCACCTCGCCTTTTCCCCCAAACACTAACACCCCCGCCATCTGCCTTGCCAGACACTCCTATGACGCAAGAAGATTCTCCAGCTCCAGCAGAGATGACTGATTTGCCCAACCCTGCACCGATGTCACAAAGGCCACATTCTCCTTCTGCAAGGCACGGATGATGTGCCTCTTCAACTTCGCCTAAGAAATTGGCTCATCAGGATCCAGTGTTGAAATCTCAGCGCACGGGTTCTTCATCTTCAGGAAGAACGTAGAGATAGATAGATCTCCCTGAGCTGACCTAGCCAGCTCATTTTCTAGAAACTGTAGCCTCGCTACATTCTTCTTGTTAATAGCCTGTCCAGGGCTCTCCAGATTTCGGCCGCTGATCCACACCCTATGATGTGATCGAATAGGTCAGGTGATATTGCCCTTTTCAGAGTGAACTCTGCTTTCGCATTAATCCTCCTCAAATTCCTCACCTCATGACCATTATCCCCAACTAGGACAACTTCCTCCGTGCTATCTCCTCCAACAACCTCCTAGAGGTCCTCGCCCAGAAGATAACTCTGCATGCACGGCTTCCACTTCTTAAAGTTAGTCGACGTGAGCATCTCAATTCCAAGACCTCTTACAAAACCTGCTTCCATGGCTCTACCACTGGTTCCTTCTTCACAAAGGCGATGGCAACTTTGAGTTATTCACTGCTCTATCCACTCGAACCTCGCTCTGATACCATGTGAAATTTTCCGTAGATCTAGGAGTGATCAGGAATTGTACAACTCAAAGTTACATCCAACAACCAGAAGCCCATGAAACAAAGCAATCTTTATTGATAATAGCAGAAATCTTCATTACAGGGCGAGGTATACATGGCGAGACATGATTTCGCCAGTACACAAAACCAAAAAAGAGAAATACAAAGATGAAGAAAGATAACTGGCGGTCTGAACAAATATACCACCAAACCGCGCGGTCTGGGTGTTCGCGCGACTAGAAAAGGAGACCGCGCGAACAGACCTCACCGACGACTTGAACAACACCACTGAAGATGCGACCTCCCGAACTCCACTGATTCTCCCGAACTGCAGCAACCCACACTGCAAGCCGCAAGACCGCCCAGACACTTTGGAAGAAGAGGTGACCGCTGCTGTCCGCACAATCCGCAGAAGCTGCACAAGGAAAGTTCAATAAGCAAACCGGCCGGTCACAAAAAAAGAGACCACAAGATCAATGCGCGAGTTCAGCTTACACTTGGTGCGATTGATTTTGCTACTACAATGAATCTTATTTATAGGCGTGGGACTAGATCCAGTCACCACCCTATGAGATAAAGTCACCGCCCTGAACGCGCGACCAAGACCGATCAACTCGCGCGATCAGCAGAAGATCACTCTGCGCTTTGTGAGCTCGCTGACTTCAAGACTGACCAGGAGATCGCCACTCCTCGAAGAAGTTGTGCGATCATGACAACCCGCACGGTCATGACGCCCACCACCAGTGTTTGCCTATACGAGACCTCCTCCAAAGACCGCGAACATGGCAGAGTCGACTAAGGGAACAACCCGCCAAGTCGACCAACACCAGTGTCCGCATATACCAGCAGATCACCAAGGACCAGCTTATGCGAACACAAAAGAGGAGATTGCGCGACTAAGAGAACCTTAGTTGGAGCGCACCACCAAGAACCCGAAAAGCCACCAGACCGGACTGTCGGATACAGAAAACAGACCGCGCGGTTAACAGCTTAACCCGCACAGTACAATGAATAGCTCGCCACGCGGTCACACGAACCAGACCGCGCGGCCTCACTTCGCCAGCCTTGGACAGAAAGAACAGCGGTCAGACTGAATAACTTGCGGCTAGACCGAATAGGTCAGACCGCAAGGAGATTGCAAGGTGGCGCGGTTAGACCAGACCGCGCGGTCTCCTCCCAGACTGCCAACTTCACACTTCAACATTTTCAACACTACCCCATTTTGTTGAGGAGTTCTAGGAGCAGAGAAACATTGTCTGATTCCTTCTTTTCCACAGAATTCTCTCATCAGAAGAGATTCGAACTCAGTGCCATGATCACTTCTGATCAATGCAACTAGAGTAGAGTACTCAATCATGATGGACCTGAGAAAGTCTGTCAGAACACTGAATGTGTCAGACTTGTTCCTAAGAAAGAACACCCAAGTGAATCTTGAGAAGTCATCTACAATAACAAAAGAATAATGCTTCCCTCCTAGACTTTGTATTGTAGTGGGTCCAAAAAGATTCAAATGCAGTAAGTACAAAATCCTAGGTGAATCACTCTTGGATAAAGATTTAAAACTACTTCTAGTTTGCTTACATAATTGACAAGCCCTGCAGAGTCCTTCCTTCTTGTATGAACCAGAAGGCAGTCCTCTAACAAGATTGTCCTTAGAAAGCTTAGATGTAGTTCTAAGGTTAATATGTCCTAGCCTTTTATGCCATAATTCATTTGTTTTACTTATAGAATTGAATAAGCAAATATCTGAATTGGTAGAGTCAAAGTTGACTAAATTAATATTTCCATGTCTAATACCAGATAATACATTTATGTTTTTATTATTGGTAATAAGACATAAGGAATGGTTAAAGGTTACCTGATAACCTTCATCACATAACTGACTTATGCTGATGAGGTTGTGCTTGAGACCCTTGACATAAGCTACCTCCTTGAAGGTAACTGCCTCTTTGCCCTTGGAAGAAATGAATTTTACTTGTGTAGATAAGATGTTTTTCTTAATCAGAAGAGGCTCACTTGATGATGCACCCAAGCCTAGTTTGCCACTAAGTCTGGCATTCACTGTGCTTGTGATGTCCATCAGTATGATACTTCTCCCATTGAGGGATTCTTCAAACTTCTTAGCTTCAGACAACTTGTTCTCAATGAGAACAATGTGTTCTCTGGAGGTAGCCAAATCTTTCTTAAGATTGACATTTTCTTCACTTAGTTGGTTCATTTCAACCAACTGATTTCTGAGAGAGATTATTTCCTTCTCAGATTTGATTAAGTCTAAGCAAAGAACTTTGAATTAATCTTTGAATTCATTTGAATTGTAATCAAAGGTAGATATTACCTGATCACTGTCATTTTCTGATTCTAATTCTTCTGAATTATTTCCTGAGGCATTGATAACCATCATGCATAAATTTCTTTCATCTTCATCATCACTGGAGCTGGATGATGATTCATATTCTGGCTCACTGTTTGAGTCATATATTGCCATCAAACATTGGTCCTTGTCATCTGATTTTTCTTCATCTTCAGATGAGCTCGATGATGATTCTGATTCTGTTTCACTCCATGTTTCAGCTACAAAGCCTCTTCCCTTATGCTTGTGTTTCTGGGAGGAAGGCTTGCTGGAGTGCCTTTTCTCTTCCTTTTCTTTTCTCTTCTCCTTCTTTTGGTTCTCTAGACACTCAGGTAGAATGTGTCCAGGTTTCCTGCAACCAAAACAGATAATTTTTTTAGAATTTGATTTATCATACCTTAGTTTTTCTCATGATCTTGAATCCTTCTTTCTGAAGTCTTTTTAGCCATCTTGTAGAATCTCTTGGCTAGATGACTCATGAACTCCACTTCTCCTGGAGCTTTATCTTCCTCTTCAGTTGATTGGAAAGCAATGCTCTTTTCCTTCTTGGATGCTGGTGAGGAAGTAGATTGTTCAGTTTTTGTGGATTTCATAAGTTGCTCATAGGATTTGAGCTTGCCTAACAAGGTCTCAGTAGAGATCTCATTAAGGCTTCTGGCTTCCTAAATTGGCCAGATCCTAGAGTCCCATGTGCTGGGGAAGCACATAAGGATATTATCATTCACTTCTGTGATAGAGATCGCATTGTCTAAAGATTTCAGCTTATTGATTATGAGACTGAGTCTATTGTACTTATCAGCCACTGTCTCAGTTTCTCCTTTCTTGATGTTTTCATACTGAGAAATCAGGTGGGATCTTCTATCTTTTCTTTCATCTGCTGATCCTTCAACCATGTTGTTGAGTGAGATCCAGATTTCCCTTGCTGAAGTGCATTCCACAACTTTTTGGAAAATATCATCAGACATTGTTCGTGCCAAAATATTCATTGCCTTAGCATCTGCACTTCTCTGCTTCTTTTGAGCATCTGTCCACTCAGGAGGTGGAACAACATTATTTTTTGTTGCTGTTTTATCACTTGTTGTTGCTGTAGGAGTAGGAGGTCCTGTCAAAATAACATTAAAAATTTCTTCGTCAATAGAATTCATGTATAATCTGATCCTTGCCTTCCATAGTGCAAACTTATTTAGATTGCACATAGGAGGTCTTGTGCTTGAATATTCTTTGTTCTGTGTCATGAGTTTAAAAAAAAATAAAACTCTAGAATAAATTAAGATCTAATTGATCTTTGGTTTCAGGTGTTTTTCTGTAAAGAATCAACCTACCTCTGATACCAATTGAAAGTGAGGTTAGATCTTAAAGTCACTCTAGAGGGCGGGGGGGGGGGGGGGGAGTGAATAGAGTATTAAAAAAAATTTCACTTATTTTTATAGCGGAATTAAAATAGTGATATATATGTGTACTGAGTGAGTAATAAAAATAAACATAAAGAGAGCACACAACACAATACAGAAAAATAAACAATCACAGAGGGCACAAGGATTTTATAGTAGTTCCCCAATAAACCTTGGTACGTCTACTCTTCTACCACCCTTGGTAGGATTCCACTAGGTTTTTGATCAGGTGCCCCATCACCAATGGGGTTTTGATCAGGTGCACAAAACACCAACTGAGCTTTTGATCAGTTGCTCTAACCAAACTACAGGTTTTTGTTCAGGTGCCCTGTCACCAAGGGGGGTTAACTTTTGAGGGAGTTATAACCCTGTACAATATGGGATAAAGAGGGTTAAGATGTTCTTCTCTGTCAATAATCTTAGAGAAGACTAGTGGAATGTGTTGATGTTGTAAAGCTCCCCCTGTCTGATTGAAATTCTTAACAGTTTGAGGATGGAGCTTTCACATGAAATAAATATATTCCTTGGTAGCGGATGAATCTGGGAGACAGAAGTTTCTCAGATTTGTTGTTGCTCTTGAAGATCTGATCTAGCAGCAGAAACTGAGAGAAGGTGTTGATGTTCTCAGAGAATGAAAGGTGTTGCTTGAGGAAGATGAAGATGATCTGTTAATGCTTTCTTTCTTTCCTTTCTTCCTGTTACTTTTCTCTCGACTGTATTCTTCCTCTCATTTTCCTGTCTTGCTATTCTGTAATAATATCTTGTAAATCTTCTTCCTTATTCCTTTTTGAAATCTCTGACTGATTTGAAATTCAAATCCCTTAGTTTAAGGAATAAAATATTCAGAAGAGATATATTTTGTACTGCAAATCTGATAAGCTTTATATCTTTTTCCTTTTCAATGAAAGTGTCCTTTTCTGCTATATGTCAATGACTATATTCTCGAAATAAGAGAATAATAAAAAGAAGGATATAATCCTTACTTATCTGATATAATATAGCCGTTGCTGAAAGATCTGAGTTCGTAGAATAGAATAAAATTGATCTGTCTGAAACAATGAACTGAGGAGAAAATTCGTCGACCTGAATACTGAATTCGTCGAACAGAATGTTGAGTTCGTCGACCTGAATGATAAACAACTGAATCTGGCTGGAAGAATTGAATTAGTCGATCTGAATGATATTTTATCGAACGCAGAGATTTGGCAAATTTGTCGCCATCTGAGACTGGTTAAATTCGTCGACCGCTGAGACTTAATAAAATCACCTACTGCTGAGACTGGGCAAAATCGTTGACCGCTGAGACTGAGCAATTTCGTCGACCGCTGAGACAGAGCAATTTCGTCGACCGCTGAGACTGAGCAATTTCGTCGACCACTGAGACTGAGCAATTTCGTCGACAGCTGAGATAGCCTCAATTCGTCGACCTGGAGCTTGCCAAGACGTTCGTCGAACGCAGAATGCATTTTGTCGAACGCAGATAACATTTCGTCAAATGCAGAAACTGAGCTTTTCCTTAGTTCTAATCAGCCTAAAACCTTGACCCTTAGACTATACATTGGGGCAACTTAGTCCTAGTCAACAGATAGTGATCCTAGCCCAAATCAATAATAGGGTTGTTCCAACACCTTCCAATTCAATCGCATAAAACCAAGAAAAAACATTATACTCATATTTGCACACATTCTTTATAGTGAGAGATGTGGCTTACATGAGTGCAGTCAACAATAATCAATATACTCTTCAGATAAATTGATTCTAATAAATCTATAATATAATGATACTTATACTAAATACCATAATTCTATAGAAATGTTTTACATTTTCTATATCATTAGGTCAACAAACTTAGATAATGGAAGTATTTCCTTAAAAAAATAAAAAATAAAGAAAGAAAGTGAACTGTTGATGTAGATCTCAAGCCTCAAGACCAGAGTTGAGATTTCATTGATACATATGTTAAATATATAAATATAAGGATGCGAATAACTGAGATGTGATATTTTACTGCTATTGAAACAATGCATTCCTATGATTTATTTTGTATTCTCCATAAGCACTCCTTCCTTAGTGGGGAATAGTAAACACCGCCTTTATAAAATTTTCAACCTGCAAAATAAGAAAATGTTTTAGGTTGCATATTTAGAAAATGCAGCATTTTGTTACAAATGATCTATAATGACATGGGAACAGATTCAAATGATCTAAAATGATCTAAATATATCCTATGTTGCATACTTGCCAATTAGAATGCAGATCAACTGTAAGCTGCAATTTGACAAGCTGCAGTTCTAATTGAGGTGCAGCTGCAGTTCTAATTGAGGTGCAGCTGCAGTTCTAATTGAGCTGCAGCTGTAGTTCTAATTGACCTTTAGCTGCAGTTCTAATTGACCTTTAGCTGCAGTTCTGATTGACATTTAGCTGCAGCTCTAATTGACCTATAGGTGCAGTTGAACTACAAGTACATTTGTAATTAGAACTCTCAACAAAGGACAATCTTTAGTAATTTTAGTATATGAAATTTTTAAATGAGCACCTCAATACTATATTACTCTTAGGCCCCGTTCGTTTGGACGGAATTGAAATTCGATATTGGAATTGAATATTGATAAATATTGTGGAATTAAATATTGGTGACTAATTCCAATTCCAACGTTCGCCTAATAAACAATATTGTTGAATATTGTGAAAGTAATCAATATTTTTGTTCGTTTTTTAAATAAAATTCAATTTAAAAATTAAAAAATATTACGAAGAAAATAATATTTATCACATATATATTATAAACAAATGTATGTCATGACGACGATTTTTTCGCCCGGGGGCAATTTTTTCGCACGAGAATGATTTTTTTCCGCCCGGGCGCAATTTTTTCGCACAACCGCGATTTTTTCGCACGAGCGCGCATTTTTTGCCCAGGCTCATTTTTTCGCCCGGGCATGATTTTTTTGCCCGGGCGCAAATTTTTTTCCTGCGTGCGATTTTTCCACCCGCACGTCCAAAAAAAGCTCGCATAGTCGATAAAAGCGCGTCCCAGCAAAAAACCGCTCCACGGTGAAAAAATCACGCCCGAAAAACAGCCCCCGAGATAAAAATCTCGTAGGGTGAAAAGAAATCGCCTGGGCAAAAAAATTGCTCAAAAAAATCTTGCCCGGGCGAAAAAATTGCGCCCGGCCGAAAAAATTGCGGGCGGGCGAAAAAGTTGCGGGCGGGCAAAAAATCGCGTTTGAACGAAAAAATCGCATCGGGGCGAAAAACTCTCCCATGGGAGAAAAAATCGCGCCCGGGCGAAAAAATCGCGCTCGGGCGAAAAAATCGCGTCCCGGCGAAAAAACGCTCGCGGGGGAAAAAATTGTGCCCGGGTGAAAAAATCGCGCCCGGGCGAAAAACGCGCACCCGGGCGAAAAAAAGCGCGCCCGGGCGAAAAAACGCGCGCCCGGGCGAAAAACGCGCGGCCGGGCGAAAAACGCGAGCCCGGGCGAATAACGCGCGCCCGGGCGAAAAACGCGCCCCAGGGCGAAAAAACGCGTGCCCGGGCGAAAAACGCGCGCCCGGGCGAAAAACGAGCGCCAGGGCGAAAAACGCTCGCCAGGACGAAAAATGCGCGCCAGGGCGGAAAATATCCGCCCGGGCAAAATTTGGGCGTCCGGGAGAAAAAACGCACGTTCGGGCGAAAAGCTTGCGTTTGTGCGAAAAGCTCGCGCCCGGGCGAAAAATTAAGCGCCCGGGCGCATAAACGCGCGCTAGGGCGAAAAATGCGCGCTAGGGAGGAAATTTTCCGCCCGGGCAAAATTTGGGCGTCCGGGCGAAAAACTTGCGTTCGTGCGAAAAACTCGCGCCCGGGCGAAAGATTATGCGCTCGGGCGCATAAACGCGCGCCCGGGCAAAAAATGCGATAAATCGAGCGTGCCAGACTCGCCCAATTCCGATATGTCTAGCTAGATTTTGTGCTTAGGCTAAAATCAATTCCATGATATTCAACTTAAATTTCAATTATTAAAGCTACATAACAAGCGAACGACGTAATTGGAATTCGACGTCGAATTTCAATTTCAAGTCTTCAATTCCGTCCAAACGAACGGGGCCTTAAAGAAAATTCATGCAGGAAGCATTAATATTCTCAATATTATATTATTCTTAATACTATATTACTCTTACAGAAATTCGTTTATTAAAATTCGTGGAATTTAAATCACACAGGCATTATAGTCAATAAAAAATGACATTACCTCTTTCTTCGTGAGTATTCCGTCGCAATGTTTTAGGCAGGGGATTCACATCCCAACATTTTTCCTCCCCCAACTGATCTCCTCCCTAAGCTATCCACCCAGCCAGTCTCCTCTCGGATTTAATCTCTGCCGACTGGATCACCTCCAGCAGATCATCGTGCCACTCGATCACCCATTTAGCTGATATCCCCACATTCGATCCCCCTCTAGATGATTCCCTGTTGATTTATTCCAATCCATTTCCATCCACAAGTCAATCTTTACTAACCAATCCCCCTATCCTCTCCCTGTGGATTGATTTCATTCTAACCCCCAACAGAAATCACATGCTAATTTGTCCCTCGCAGACAATATCCTCCATCGACTTCGCGTAGTGGAAACCTAGTTGAAGTCCTAGTTTTTGTTGGATCATCTCACTCTATACTCTTGGTTAGCTTGTACATTTCAGGATCAACATAGCTCCCTGTAAATCCATTTTAAAATAAGCCACAAATTCAATTAAACTCCCCAAATAAGAAGACAGAGTTAACATTCAAAGAAAACATTTTGATGAAAAAAAACACAAAAGAGAGGTAAGAATTAGAGTGACTGTAACATAGGCATACTTTACAGCTCTAGTAGATAACATCTTGGTACCTCTCTCCTTATCCTTGCCAAGACCTCTGATAACCTATCAAAGATAATATGATTTCATGAATTAAAAAACATGTGTTGCTCAATTTTAAACAAGTATCTATAAACCTCACATAATTCTCTAGTAACCTTTTATGAGACGAAGATAGAAAAATTGATCATCATCAACATTAGCCTTATCCAACAACTTGGAATATGGCAAAAATTATGAAACCATACATGATGGCGACGACGCCCCGCCATATGTACATGACCAGTTCGTTGACAATGCCGACTCGACGCATTATTTTGATCGCAGCCGCAACACTATATTTGAAGACTCAGATGGACGATGCCACAACAACAATCATGGTGTACGCCATCGCCGCGACAACCATTTTGAAGAATGTCATCGCCGCGCCATCATGACGAACGCCATCGCCGTTACAACCTTCATCCTCGGAGCAAGATTAATAAATAATAATTATAATTATTTTATTATAATTATTAATTAAAATTTTATCTAGCATTGTCTTTTATTTTTGGACTTGTTTATGTCCATGTTTATTTTATTTTTGGACTGCGTTTAGACATGCTCATATTTTATTTTAATCTCAGACTGCGTTTAGCCATGTTTGTTGGCTAGCCTATAAAAGGCCATCTTGTATTAGATTTTATTATTGAATGATAAGAAAAAAACCTAAACCCTAAAATTTCCCTCTTGAGTTTCTCCCTCTCTCTTTCTTCCTTCATTGGATTTCGGCCCCATCTAGGCAGCCCATCTCTCTTCCTCCCTCCTCTTGGCCGCCGACCACCACTTCTCCTTTCCCCTATTTCTTTTCTCCCCCAACTTCAGCCCCCTCTCATAGCCGCCCATCATACACCCTCTTCTTGAGGAGTTTCGGCCAAGGTGAAGAAGGAAGAAGAATGGGTCGTGGCCCTGGGAAACCTAGATCCGGCGTGAAGCAATCAAGGCGGACAAGTTTCTCTCCATTCGACGCGGCTCTGGTGGATCCGTTGAAGAATGATTCGGGCGAGTGCATGCTTGAGGATAATCCCATCTCAAGCGGGGTAACGAAATTTCTACTCATGAGGTTTTCCCTCTTGTTAATTTCTTGTGGTGGTAACTTTTGGCGTGATCTTCGAATCACTTGGATGATCGTGGTTTTCTTCGATTGATTAGTGCGATCATCTTATTTCTTTTAATTTTCAAAGAGGATTGCCGAACCTCGAATTTTTGTTGGGAGAGATCTACCCTTATTGAATTGTAATTTTTGGTAGATCTCTTTTGGTACAACTCAAGCTCGTTCGGACCGGGTGGGTCCTTTTAGTCGGGAAGAATATTGGCATATAGCCATCTATTCAACCTATAACGGCGTGACTACCAGTACGTTAGCATCTAATTGATAATTATTGCGTTGCATGTATGTTGCGAGTATTTTTTTGCGAACGTAAAATTTGGGAGCGTTGAGAGGGAACACGTATTGTTCGTAGCAATCGTGTCGGAGACCGTATCCCGCTTCAATTTGGTATCAGAGGGAGGTTCGTGTCAATTTCTTAATTGACGCATTCCTAAAATTATCTTAGAACGCCGGCACACACAATGTTCACAAGATTTCGTGTTCAAAATATTAAAAATATTAATTGGTGGTCTGCGAATAGCGGCCTAAAATTTTCATTTTTCTGCGAAAATC
The DNA here is from genome assembly GCA_033032865.1 of Dactylorhiza incarnata. Classification (NCBI taxonomy): domain Eukaryota; kingdom Viridiplantae; phylum Streptophyta; class Magnoliopsida; order Asparagales; family Orchidaceae; genus Dactylorhiza; species Dactylorhiza incarnata. The sequence continues at coordinate 5,940,030 of JAWHQI010000009.1, read as the reverse complement.
AAAAAAATAAAATTCTGGAAATTCTCCATATTTTTCTCAGTAAGAAAATCAAGAAAATATTTTAATTACCCTAATTATTAAGTGGGAATAAAATTATCTTTCATAAAATATGACTTGTTTAAAGTTTCTAGTCTGCGAATAGCGGCCTAAAATTATTATTTTTCTGCAAAAAAAAAAATTTAAATTCTGGAAAGTCAAATTCAAATTTTTGAAATTCAAATTCAAAATTCAAATGTTTGAAATCTAAAATTCAAATTTTTGAATTTCAAAATTCAAAATTCAAAATTTTGAAATTCAAATTTTTTATTTTTACATTCAAAATTCAAAATTTTGAATTTCAAATTCAAATTTTTGAAATTCAAAATTCAAATTTTCGAAATTCAAATTTCAAATTTTAAAATTCTCATTTTTCTGCGAAAATTTAAAGGAAAGTTTTCTGGAAATTCAAGATTTTCTGGAATTTCACAATTTTTCTCCTTATATAATTCTCTTTTATAAATCTGTCTAGTTCAGATTCAAAAAATTTCTATCATTGCTTGTTCACTAGTTCTTGTCTCGAGTACACACCTACTCATCGGGTATGGCTCATGACGTTTATGTTTCCCGTCTAGATTACTTGTATGCCAAAGTTATGACTAATCGCACCCCAACTTTACCTTGTGACGCACGACAACCAAATCGAAACCACTCGCCAGTTGATGATTTTCGATGTAAGATGAATCAACAACTGGGGGAGATTCGGGAAATGGTGTCCATACTTTCAGCCAACCAAACCCCTCCTCTGTCTTCATACCATCGAACGCAAATGTTTGATGAGTTATCTTCCCCTAGACAAAGGAATTGATCAGTTGCGGAGTACATGGGACTCCTGAAGGACATGATGGCTAGGTGCGATGTTAGGGAGATTTCTGAGGTCACACTTTTGCAGTTTCGTTAGGGGATTAACCCCGACATTCAAGGTAAACTCCTTCATTATGAACACACATATTTAAGCACCGCCTATATTGCCGCGTTGGATATTGAGAAGCATCTTGCTCACAAGTCAAAGTCTCATTATTTTCAGAAGGGCAAGTCCATCTTAGGACCTCCCCCTCCGTTATCCCTGAAAGATAAGGGTATGTTCCGGTCCACTAACTCGAACTCGGTTGTCATTACGGCTAGGGATACCATGAGCCCGCGCGGTGAGAGTATTCTGGTTAGTGAGGTTCCTCCCATAATTTCTACACTCAATGCGTCGGGAATGTCTTCTCCCAAACATCCAGATATAGTTTTTGAACCTTCAGACAATACTGAGTATGTGCCCTTGACTGAGCCTACCGCTGAGGGCGATGATGTTATTAAGGAAGAACTTAGCAAAGATGAGGAGATTGGTTACACTAGTGATATGGAAGAGGGCCTCCCCTCTGATCCGGTTTTAGATTTGTCTGATGATTCTGATTTGGAGGACTTACCTAGTGCATTGGAAGATTTACCTTGCGAGGAAAGGTTAACTTTGGGTGACTTTGACGTTGAGAACCCAGAAGATATTTCTTTAATGTTATCACCTTTGCCTAAAACTCTTTGTGAATTAGAAATTTTGTCAGGTTCGATTTTGTCGGTCCTCCATCCTAACTCATGGACTCGACCTGTGAAATTTTTAGGACACGAAATTCTTATGCCTCGTCCTAACCAGTTGATTTTGTCTATGTTACTAGCCCCTCCATTGGCCATGTCCCGTCGGACATGTTTTGTTGAGTTGTTAGATTTTGTGCTCGGTCTTTTCACCACCCTTCGTAGATCTGACCATGCGTCACTTTTGATTGACAATTTTTTTGAGTGCCCATCTACGAATTTGTTGGCGGTCGCGAGTAATTATGATTCTGTGGTGATTGTACCCCTGGACTTAGTTTCTTCACGACGTACATACTCACCCGGTCCAGTTGCGCGAATTTCTCCTCCAGTTGCTTACCACATTCACCTATACGTGTCTATGATTTTAGCTGACCACATGGGTATTTGGGATTTACTTTTTCCTCATGCTCAGTTAGCGAATAAGAATTCAGAAAATAGATCAACGGGGTTGTCTCCGAATGAGATCGTGCACGGATACAAGGAACCGGTGCCACTTGACTTGGTTCCGTTACCTCCATCTTATAGGTCAAGTTAATTTGCACAAGATTTTGCCTCTCACGTTCATAATTTATGAAAGTCAATTGATATGCTTTGATACCAATTGAAGGTGGAGGTTAGTTCTTAAATTAAAACTTTTTTTGGGGGTTATTTCAAAATAGTGATATATAAAAATATGTATAAAACAGAGTGAGTTATTTAACTACAATATTTATCACAGATATCACAGCACAGCAACAAGAAATAAAATACAAGCCAAGCAATCAGAAGACACAAAAATATAGTAGTTCCCCAATCAACCTGGGTACATCTACTCTTCTACCACACTTAGTAGGAATCCACTACAAGTTTTTGATCAGGTGCCCTTCCACCAAGGGAGTTTTGATCAGGTGTCCACACACCAAGTGAGCTTTTGATCAGGTGCTCTAACCCAACTACAGGTTTTTGATCAGGTGCCCTGCCACCAATGGCTGTAACTTTTGAAGAGAGTTATAACCCTGTACAAGATGGAAAAGGAAAAGAATATGTTGTTCTTCTCTTTGCTTGAAAAGACTCTAGAGATCCAGATGGTGTTGTTGAGAGTGGATCTTGATGATGTTGAAGAAGAGCTCCCCGTGACTTGATTAGTGTTGAGTAAGCTTCTTTACTTGATTGTGATAACTCTTTATCTTCTTCTGTAGTTTTGATCCTGAGCAAGTGATCTTGATTGGTGTCTCAGGATGAAGATGTTCTGCAGAGAAGAGTTAGCAAAAAGAAGATAAATAATATATGTTGTTCTTATTAAGAACTCTGTAGATCTGCTTCTTCTTTTTGCTTCTCTGTTATTTCTGTTTCTCTCTTTCTGTATATGTATAATCCTTCTCTTATTTTCTTCTCTGCTCTTCTCTCTGTATATATAATCTGGAGAAGGCTTTTTGGATATTTTGAATTCTTGCCCGACAAAGGAAAGAGATAATGTCTCTTTAATTTCTTCGAGAAGATAAATTGTCGTCTTTAGCTTTTCTGCAATGGCTATAATATTTATTGCTTTGCAACGACTATATTATTGATTTATACAAATGAAGAAAGGGCAGCAATATATAAATAGAATTTAATCAAAACATTTCTTTATCAGATCTGAAAACAAATATACTTTTAGTCGAGCTGTGAAATGATATTTTATAAAGCTGAACATATTTCGTCGATCTCAACTTGAAATTCGTCGGGCTGAGCTCGACGTTTGTCGATCTAAACATTGATTAGTTCGTCAATCATTGATGTATGAAATTTCGTCGAGCACTGCTGGGATTTCGTCAAACTATGTTTTTCGTCGAGCGCTGAGCCTGGATAATTTCATTGACCTGAGCTTCTGTTGAAGATTCATTGAACGCATCTTTTCATTGACCGCTGAGATGGGCTGGATCATCGACCGCTGAGACGGTTTGTCGACCGCTGAGATATTGAGTTGTTCGTCGAACGCAGATTGAATATATTTCATCGACCGCAGAGCGCCATTCGTCGAACGCAGATAGCCGTTGGTCGAACGCAGAGAACTTGTATAATTTTTTATTCTTCTATTGTTTTCTCAGCCTATTATATATATATATATATATATATATATATATATATATATATATATATATTTCTCAGTATATTATTTATATTATTTTCAATTGAAAGTCAATTGATATGCTTTGATACCAATTGAAGGTGGAGGTTAGTTCTTAAATTAAAATGTTTTTGGGATTTCAAAATAGTGATATATAAAAATATGTATAAAACAGAGTGAGTTATTTAACTACAATATTTATCACAGATATCACAGCACAACAACAAAAAATAAAATATAAGACAAGCAATCAGAAGACACAAAGAAATATAGTAGTTCCCCAATCAACCTGGGTACATCTACTCTTCTACAACACTTGGTAGGAATCCACTACAGGTTTTTGATCAGGTGCCCTGCCACCAAGGGAGTTTTGATCAGGTGTCCACACACCACGTGAGCTTTTGATCAGGTGCTCTAACCCAACTACAGGTTTTTGATCAGGTGCCCTGCCAACAATGGCAGTAACTTTTGAAGGGAGTTATAACCCTGTACAAGATGGAAAGGGAAAAGAATGTGTTGTTCTTCTCTTTGCTTGAGAAGACTCTAGAGATCCAGATGGTATTGTTGAGAGTGGATCTTGATGTTGTTGAAGAAGAGCTCCCCCTGACTTGATTAGTGTTGAGGAAGCTTCTTTACTTGATTGTAATAACTCTTTTTCTTCTTCTGCAGTTTTGATCCTGAGCAAGTGATATTGATTGGTGTCTCGGGATGAAGATGTTCTGCAGAGAAGAGTTAGCAAAAAGAAGATAAATTATATATATTGTTCTTATTAAGAACTCTGTAGATCTGCTTCTTCTTTTTGCTTCTCGGTTATTTTTGTTTCTCTCTTCCGGTATCTGTATAATCTTTCTCTTATTTTCTTCTCTGCTCTTCTCTCTGTATATATAATCTGGAGAAGGCTTTTTGGCTATTTTGAATTCTTGCCCGACAAAGGAAAGAGATAATGTCTCTATAATTTCCTCGAAAAGATAAATTACCGTCTTTAGCTTTTCTGCAACGGCTATATTATTTATTGCTCTGCAACAGCTATATTATTAATTTATACAAATGAAGAAAAGGCAGCAATATATAAATAGAATTTAATCAAAATATTGCTTTATCAGATCTGAAAACATATATACTTTTAGTCGAGCTGAGAAATGATATTTTATAAAGCTGAACATATTTCATTTTTCTCATTCTGAAGTTCATCGGGCTGAGCTCGACGTTTGTCGATCTGAACATTGATTAGTTCGTCAATCATTGTTGTATGAACTTTTGTCGAGCGCTGCTAGGATTTTGTCGAACTCAGTTTTTCGTCGAGCGCTGAGCCTGGATAATTTCGTTGACCTGAGCTTCTGTTGAAGATTCGTTGAACGCAACTTTTCGTCGACCGCTGAGACGGGCTGGATCGTCGACCGCCAAGACGGTTTGTCGACCGCTGAGATATTGAGCTGTTCGTCGAACGCAGATTGAATATATTTCATCGACCGCAGAGCGCCGTTTGTCGAACGCAGATAGCCATTCGTCGAACGCAGAGAAATTGTATAATTTTTTATTCTTCTCTTTTTTTCTCAGCCTATTATTTATATATATATATTTTTCTCAGTATATTATTTATATTATTTTCATCCTTCTATCTAAATGGGATTTGATCTAAGTTATACAAGATGTGTTATGACCATAAAGATGGATCCTAACTCAAATCAAAACTAAGGTTCCCACAATTTACACAAGCACATCAAGGACACGCTAGCTACGCAATACACATCTTATTAATCCCCTGTTAATGTATATAAGAGAGCATCTCACTTGAAAGTTGGCGATTTGGTTATGGTGCATCTCATCCATGAACGGTTGCCTTCGGGCACCATAAAAAAGTTGGCAAATCGGCGAGCGGGTCCATTTTGACTTTTAAAAAAATTAGGAGAAAACGCTTTTCTTTTGGAGTTACCCACTGATTGGGGAATCTCCCTTATTTTCAATGTTTCAGATTTAACATCATATATTTCTCCACCATTTGAATTAACCGACTGTTCGTTGGTTCCACTACATTTTCTAATGGGTTTGGGGGTGACCTTGTGCCCGATTCGCTCTCTTCTTCGGTTCCTACTGGAGGTATGTCTAATGTTGATGATGAAACTTTTTCTCCTTATTTGCCTAACGCATTCCCATGGGTTCCACAGACCATTACTTTGTCTTACAGGTGTTTGTTGATGTCCCACTCATCGGTGATGAGTGATTTTGAGTGGGGGAGGATTGATGGCGATGACGCCCCGCCATATGTTCGTGACCAGGTCCTTGATGACGTCGATTCGATGCATTATTTTGATTGCTGCCGCAACACAATATTTGAAGACTCGGATGGACGATGCCACAACAACAATCATGGTGTACTCCATCGCCGCGACAACCATTTTGAAGAACGCCATCGCCGTTACAACCTTCGTCCGCGGCGCAAGATTAATAATTAATAATTATAATTATTTTATTATAACTACTAATTAAAATTTTATCCAGCTTTGTCTTTTATTTTTGGACATTTTTATGTCCATATTTATTTTAATTTTGGATTGCGTTTAGCCATGCTCATGTTTTATTTTAATCTCAGACTCCGTTTAGCCTTGTTTTTTGGCTAGCCTATAAAAGGCCATCATGTATTAGATTTTTTTATTGAATGATAAGAAAAAAACCAAAACCGTAAATTTCCCTCTTGAGTTTCTTCCTCTCTCTTTCTTCCTTCATTGGATTTCGGCCCCTTCTTGGCCGCCCACCTCTCTTCCTCCCTCCTCTTGGCCGCCGGCCACCACATCTCCTTTCCCCTATTTCTTTTCTCCCCCAACTTCAGCCCCATCTCATAGCCGCCCATCATACTCCCTCTTCTTGAGGAGTTTCGGCCAAGGTGAAGAAGGAAGAAGAACGGGTCGTGGCCCCGGGAAACCTAGATCCGGCGTGAAGCAATCAAGGCGGACAAGTTTCTCTCCATTTCACGCGGCTTCGGTTGATCCGTTGATGAATGATTCGGGCGAGTGCATGCTTGAGGATAATCCCATCTCAAGCGGGGTAACAAAATTTCTACTCGTGAGTTTTTCCCTCTTGTTAATTTCTTGTGGTGGTAACTTTTGGCGTGATCTTCGAATCACTTGGATGATCATGGTTTTCTTCGATTGATTTGTGCGATCTTCTTATTTCTTTTAATTTTCAAAGAGGATTGGTGAACCTCGACTTTTTGTTGGGAGAGATCTACCCTTTTTGAATTGTAATTTTTGGTAGATCTCTTCTGGTACAACTCTAGCTCGTTCGGACCGGGTGGGTCCTTTTAGTCGGGAAGAATATTGGCCGATAGACATCTATTCAACCTCTAACGGCGTGAGTACCCATACGTTAGCATCTAATTGATAATTATTGCATTGCGTGTACGTTGCGAGTATTTTTGTGCGAAAGTAAAATTTGGGAGCGTTTAGAGGGAACACGTGTTGTTCGTAGCGATCGTGTCGGAGACCGTAACCTGCATCAATACAACTTAAAAACTAAAAGAGACAAGATAAGTATGGAATACAAAAGCCACTAGTGATATCAAGGGCCAAGCTATCAATATTTCCATAAATCAATTCCAGAATTGGTCTTCTACATGCATAGATGCAAATAATATTGCTCCACCATTACTTTTTCAATGTTGCTTCAGCATAAATACAAATAATAGTTTTTGTGGACAAATAAAACCATCTACCTCTAGAAGATGTTTAATCAGAACTTATGAATCAACTTTCAACTTGACGATCTCCATAAATAATACAAAATTGAAACTCAACAGATAAGTAATATGACATGATTAAATATGGAAAGTAAAGGATTCACATTTACGCTCTTGCCTTCTGTCGGAGGATGAGATAGTCTTTCCATCTTCAACCTTTTCCTTATGTGAGTAGATGAAAGTACGTGAAAGACCAAAATCATGCCATCACAGCACTGCACTCAGTGCTGGTCACTGCACTACAACTACAGCGCAAACCTGCACTGTAGTTTAATTCTTTATCCATTTTTTTAGAATAAAAGCAATTTTTTCTTAGTAGTGAAGAGGATAATCATGGAAGTCTAGTGTTGCACAAAACTAAGAGAAATATTCAACATACTATATAATTGTGATGGTGTAAAATTTAGGGTAAAAATCTATCAAGGAACTCAATGGGAATACACTATATAATTGTGAAACTTCTCTACGAAATGCTAATATTATATTATTATGAGTTTCAATATTTCATATTCTCAATATCTAGCTATAGAAATTTTAAAATTTCATATCCATGATCTGCATACTATGAATAACATGAAACCATCCAGAAAATGCAGACCAGGAAACTTTCTGAATTTGATGAGGGATCAATGAAGTACTTGACGTAAATAAATGTACACCAAATTCTGATAGCAAGTACTTTAGAAATAGTTCTCACAGTTTCGTTTCAGCCTCAAATGAATAAATTTATTTTAGCCTCAAATGAATAAATGTTACTTGATTGGATGGTCTACTATAAACATCTTTACTTTTGCTACACAAATCTTCAATAACAACTATAAACACTTCCTTCATAACAAGTTATTTGAAGCCTTAAATGGAAGGTATCACTAGAGGTCTATGGCGTATAGAAAAACATATCATCAAAGTTGATGGATAATAGAATCGTTCATAAACAGATATTATTGAAGTCTTGAATATACCATAACATTTTCTTTTCAATTGTGATTCCAAACAAGCAAATTAATAGAAACGCTTGTTTGACGATCTCTTTTTATTACAACAACAGTTCAATGGTCTCATTTCCTTAACAAATTAATAGCATAGTTTCAAGCTTTAACAACTTCGCATACACATCTAACAATTACATATTATTTCAACTATATCATTCAACAAAATTAAATAACCCGATAAATATAATTGCATTTAACCCATTTATAAATTACACATAATCTTGAGAACTGATAAATACAACAACATTATACATAACATTAAACTCATCTTGAGAGCTTCAATAGCATCTCAATTAGCTTCTTTATACGCCTAAGGGACAGTTTCTGTGACTGACATCAACAACATGCACCATTTTCCTACCACTACTATTAAGGAGCCCAGCAAAGTGATTCTTTAAAAATGTTGGAAAGTCATTTGAACTAGCCAATATTATAGATGTAGATCTTTATGCTAGATCTGGTTCTATTTGGTATGGAAGGAGTGATGCAGAAGCCTGAATACAGTAATGGGGAAATAAAAGTTCATGTGTATATACAAAAAAAGTGTGTTGAAATAATAATAATAATAATTATTATTATTATATAAGAACTTAAAAAGAAATTCATAAGGAGACAACCTGGCTGAAACATTAAAGCCAACGGAGACCATGAAAAGACACCCAGAATTTGTCAAGCTGCACTCACAATTTATTACACAATCAACTAGTAAAATATAAATCATCAAAATTAAACATTGAAAATTTCAATAAGAATCTGATTGAGTAGCTAGTCTTTCTAGCCATTGTTATAATACAAGTGCCCATTGTGCCAAATTCGTCCGTCTAAAGTTGCTCCACGCCGTCAACTCATCATTCGTTCGGAGGAAAAATGACAGTTACAAAGTAATTATTTTTTAATATAAAACTTAGTTTAAATGCTATATGCTCGTTGATCCCATCAAAATAAAACTTGTAAACTTATTTATCTTGATGTTATCCTATGCCATCTTTATGCTTGATCAAATGATGTCCAATGAAACGATATTGGAGTAACCAAAAGTTTATGATTCTTGTTTGTTAAAATATCAAACAAAAAAATACGAAATCAAAAACACATAGAACACAAGGATCTATTGTTGTATGACAAGTTGTTTCCACTCTCCCACATGTATAAATTAATTGATGTATATAATCATTTTCATTGAAGATACAATCATTTTTCATTGAAGATACAATCATTTTTCCGTCGCAGATGCAATCTTTTTTTATCATAGATACAATCAATTTTCCATCTTTGTTAGACAATCAAACTTCAAAGCCTAACATCAAATCATCTATGTTTGCAACATGTCATTCTTTTTATCAAAAACTAATTATTTAGAAAAATATATATGTGCACTCAAATTGATATGCTAAGAAAAGTTATAATAATGAGAAAAAAACATGTGCTTGTTAGACAGCTAAAAGGTGCTCCTTTTATCCTGTCAAAGAAATTACTCGGTTATGTAGGAGACTATCTTGATAGGTATAGAAAAATTTAAGCAGGTTAAGAAGAGTTTCCAATCCTCCTTTTAAGTAAAAATAGTACAGTAACTACGATTGAAGGACAACAAATAAGATGCTTATTAGCATAGAAAGAACCTCTGAAATGCAAGTAAATGAGGCCCTCTAAGTTTACCTGCCATGAGAAGGTACCGTGTTTCTATTCCAGTCTTTTATGGCCATGTAAGGAAATTGTACAACATGAACTTTTTAATAATAATGAGTTCAAAGACAAATGTGCTCTACTCCCTACCACACAAATGTCAAGTGTGGTGAAAATGTTGATGCAATAGCTTAAACAAGAAAGGATTAAAATAATAGTGTAGAGCATAAAAGTATTAAAATCCTATTTCATCGTAATGAGGTTAAGGGCTAGTTTGGCTCCACATATTGGATCTAGAGGAATGCCTTCGCAATTGGGCATTCCATTGACCCCGCATATAGGAATTCCTCAGATTTCCGGCAAATTTTGATTGTGGGTGCCGATCAACGGCTGTGTTTTGATGATCTACATATAAAAAAACATACCACATAGAAATTTCTTATAATAATGAAAATTTACATACAACAAATAAAATAAGAGATCTTCACACCGCTTGGAAAGAATTTTGCATACAAAAATAATAATTACAATCATACTTCAAATTGCTTGGAAAAAAATTGACACCCTGCAAATGTCAAAAGATGAAAATATTTCATCCTTTCTCTCACATATTAGTACTATCACCAATAATATCAGAAGCACGAGAGATGTAACTGTCTTATAAAAATATTAATTGTATCTACCTAATTGTTACCTTGTTTATCCATCTAAAATAATAACAAAAACTAAAGATCTGTCATCTCATATTATTTATTATATAAAGATGTTGTAGATTTTACCTCTGATCGAACAGAGCGAAATGAGGACCTCCCTATTTTATGCTATCATCAACAAAAGACACATGCTAAAAATAGATATGGATCTCATGCTAGCAGGTGCACTGAATACTAGCTAAAAATAGTCCTACTTAAACAGAATGGTGTATATCATCAACAAAATTCACATGCTAAAAATAGAGATGGATGCATGATAAATATATAATAACTACATAATTGCATAATTGTGACCTTGTCGCCTTGCTAATCGAACAGACTGAAGCCCATGTCCTGGTAAGAAAAAGAATGAATTATGGAGCTAGCAAATTTAGGTTGAGAAATGATAAAAAACCAAATCTACATAGTAGCATGGATTTCGCTACTCCTTCTAAATTATCTTATGCCAGACAACTGATGGGGATAACAGCGTGCATTTCAGAGCTCCTTAATGGACTTTCATAGCTGCTTCAATTTTTTATAGGTCCACAATGCATAAAAGACTTAATTATAGTTTATAAAATACAAGAAACATACACTAATGGACTAGCATATAGTGTTTACAAGTTTTGATACTCTTCTTTGGTGGTTTGATGAAGGAAAAAAACCTATTGTATAGCCATCCAGCGAGTGTTCCTCATAAATTCAGTGAGTGTTTTAATATTTATGTACCCCTTCTTATTCTAAATGCTTTTGTTCCATCAATAAAAAAAGACATATAGAATTCAACGGTCACACGACAACAAAAGTATATATAATAATAAGGGGTGCAATAGGCTGCTTCTAGGACTCAAACCCTTGACTTCACGGTCATATGGCAACACTTCAACTAGTGTGCCAAGGCTCCACTTCTTTTGTTCCATCAATAATTAAAAAAAATAGGAAATTTAACTTATCTTCTAAATATTTTAAAAAGTCATATAGCAAACAAATGTAACAAAAACATGAAATTTACTTTATAATAAGTGGCTTTTCGATTTTCCTAATAAACAGATATATAAGTCAATTAAACTAAAAGATACTACCCGTTAGAGTTACTGCATATTTTTGTGAATCTTTTTTTTAGCATTTCTAATATTTATGATGGGAGCTATAATTACGTCAGATAACATGCACCCAATAGGCACCACATGAAATCTTGAAGATCATTACAGCTTAAGGAAGACATGGAGGAGCCAAAAAAACTTGAATGATGCATCATATTACATTCAAATGAGCTCAAGTAATCATGTAATTAATATGTTCAACAAAAAAATATTGATTCACCTAAACAAAAAATAATCAAAGAATAGGTTACCGGAACAATTTCTGACCACGACGATCATCGATGAAGGCGAAGGAAGAGGATGAGAAGATCGGTTGCCGACGGGAGGTGAGCCAACAAAATCGAAGCGAGGATGAGGGCCGACTGAGCAAGGTCTCCGTGGAGCATGTTTTTGATTGGGTCCGCCCCTGCCCTAAATGCTACTACCCGAAGATACCAGACATAGGAGCCAGAGATCTGGATGCTTAGCTAAAAGACTTCTCAAGATAACTATTTAGCAAACAAAATTGAAGAAATTATCATACAAAATTAGATTGAAATTATAGAAGCTCTAACAAAAAAGAAGCTTAAGGAAAAGACACCTACTAAAATATTGCTTTCTTAATAATTTTATTTAGGACTAGAACCAATGAGATTGGCTAAGGAAGGGTTTTAATCAAATTGGCAAAATGAAGAGAAACTAGAATAGAGGTGAGGAATTTTGTTCGCTCACCTAATTTTTATGAATTTTTGTATATGTTTAGGAAAATGATGAATTTTATCCTCTCATTTCCCTGTCATATAATCTTTTAAAAAAATTCTCTTCAAACAAAAACCCAAAATGTAAATGTTTAGAAGTAACAAATCTTATCCTCTTACTTCATGATTTATAGTCTTTTAAATGACTTTGGGTGCATATGTTTTAGGTAATAATGAATTTTATCCTCTTATTCCCATGGCATATGATCTTTTACACCTTTTTTTATTTACCAACAAAGGGTGGGGGATAAAGAAATATTTCTAGTTTTTCAATTAAACTATTTTGAGAGCAACTTTTTAGTGGATTGAAATTTCCTAAGATCTTTAAAGTTAGTAGAGAATATAATAAAAATCCAAGGTTGTTTAGCCAATTTACTACAAAGTGGAGCCCTTTAAAATTAAAAAGAGAAGTAGTGCTAAATAAGTTCTCGAATTGAAATAAAAACATAAAGTTTTTGTCAAAGATAAATTACTTCAAATTTAAATCTAACAAATTCCGATAAAACAAAACATTAGCTAAATTAATAACGTAACAATGCTTATAATTACTTCTCAAACTAGATTTCTAGAGGATAATAAAAATACAAAGTAAGGGGGAAGTATTTTTTTTATTCTTAGACTTCCCAAGGTCTACACGGTGAAGGGTTCAAAAGGTACTAGGAGGTGCGATGGGATGACAAGCCCAAACCTCCCTTTCCAAGAAATTAGATTTTAATGATATTTTAAAAAAATTGTTTCTTTTTATATATCGAAAAGAAAGTCTAGAAAGCAACACTACACCCCAAGCTTAAAGTTAAACATTGTCCTCAATGTTTAAAAATAAGTATGAAGTATCAACAAGAAAATTTTAAATAATGCAGGAATTGAATTGTTAAAAGTAAATGAAAAAGTAAAAAAAAAATGAATGAGAGGATGGGAGAAGAGAAGAGGGCTTCTCTAGTTGGTAGATTGGGTTGCCAGAACAAAAACCTGCAAAATAAGTTAAAACAAACAACACAAGAGAGCAAGAAAGAAGATAACATTGGGGTGCCTCCCAAAAGGGCTTTGTTTTCCGTCGCGTAGCTTGGCTAAGTGACAATTCTTTTTAAAAGTTTGGCAGGTTAAGTGATTCAATTTTAGACGTTGCTCGTTAATTTTACATGAGCCTTTTTTCGGGTGGTCAATAAGGACCGTTCCGTACGGCCAAACCTATTTTACGACAAGCAGGACCATCGGGACTTCAATTTTCTCAGAAAAAGCCTAAGACGCGAATTTAAAAGATAGACCAAATCTCCTGGGGAAAAAGCTTTTGGATTTTTAATTCTATTGTCATGATAATACTTAGTGAGTTCCTTATAAAATTTATTATTTTCATAGGAGTTTGCCCGTCATTCGTCTAATTCATTCAATTGAAATTTCTGATTTTTGGATGCTAAGTTTGAATCTAAATTTAGGGTTTTGATCGCCCAATATGAGCGATGCTCTAATTCCACCGGTAAATAACACGCTTTTCCATAGTCTAACCGATACGATGTACACCGGATGGCGGTTTAGAATGCCTTCCGATATGCCCATAATGCATCGTCTAATTTTAGCGACCAATCCTTTCTATTAACGGACACTGTTTTTTCTAAAATTCTTTTTAGCTCTCGGTTCACTACCTCCACTTGGCCATTTGCTTGTGGGTGATAAGAAGTTGAAAGATTGTGCGTAATGCCATACTTTGCTTAAATTTTAGCAAGTTGGTTGTTACAAAAGTGTGTGCCCCTATCACTAATTAGTGCGCGTGGTGAGCCAAATCGTGAAAATAATTTTTTTTTTAAATTTTTACCATGACTCTCGCATCGTTGGAGGGAAGGGCTTGAGCTTCCACCCACCTCGACACATAGACGACCGCAACAAGAATATATTTATTATTAAAAGAAGAAGGTCGCTGCCTACGAAATCTATTCCCCATAAATCAAATATTTCGCACTCTAAAAATAAATTTTGGGGAATTTTGTCCTGGTTAGAAATGTTACCTGACCGTTGGCACTGATCACAATTACTCACAAAATTGTGAGCGTCTTTGAATAAGGTGGGCCAATTGAAACCCCACTCTAGCACCTTTCTTGTGGTCTGGTTTGCTTGATAGTGAACATCGGTTGGTCCTTCATGGCAGTGTCGTAATATTTGGATGCCTTCCTCGCCCGAAATACACCTTTTTACCATTTGGTCCGCGTAGACAGGAAATAAAAAGGGGTCTACCCAAAAGTAATTTTTCAAGTCCGAAAAGAATTTCTTCTTTTGTTGACTTGAAAAATTCTTTGGGAAGGCCCGAGCCACTAAATAATTGGAAAGATCCGCGAACCAAGGGGTGGAAGAAGTCATTACCTTCTCGATGGTGAGGAGGCGCTCTTCAGGGAATTTATCATCAAATTCGGCCACCACTAATTCTCCTGCCGCCGGGTTCTCCAATCTTGTGAGGTTGTCGGACACAAAATTCTCTGCTTCTTTCTTGTCTCGGATCTCCAAATCGAATTCTTGCAAGAGGAGAATCCATCTTAATAGTCAGGGCTTGGCGTCCCCTTTATCTAGCAAGTACCAGAGAGGGAGTGGTCTGTAAAAATAATAATTTTTGATAGCGTTATATATGATTGAAATTTATCAAATACAAAAACAATCGCTAAAAGTTCTTTTTCCATTGTTGTATATTTGGCATGGGCGGATGTAAGAATTTTGCTTGCGTAATAAATTGGGTGAAAATATTTATTCACACATTGGCCCAAAACCATACCTACAGCAAAATCACTTACACCGCACATGATTTCAAACAGAAGAGACCAATCTGGCGCAATTAGAATAGGCGAGTTGATAAGTTCATTTATTAATTTTAGTAAACGCCTATTGACATTCTTCATCAAAAATAAAAGCAATTTCTTTTTCTAATAAATGCGTTAATGGTTTTGTAATTTTTGAAAAGTCTTTAATAAATCAGCTATCGAAACCCGCATGCCCTAGAAAACTCCTAATGGATTTAATATTAGTATGAGGGGGAAGTTTTTCTATGACCTCGATCTTGGCCCTGTCGACATCGATCCTTTTACTCAAAACTTTATGTCCAAGGACTAATCTCTCTTGGACCATAAAGTGACACTTCTCCCAGTTGAGTGCCAAATTTGTGTCTTCGCAGCATTGAAGAACACGATCAAGATTGCTTAGACAATTTGTAAAGGAATCACCAAAGACTGAAAAATCATCCATAAAAACTTTCATGACGTCCTCTACTAATTCATTAAAAATTGCCAACATACATCTTTGAAATGTAGCCGGTGCGTTGCAAAAATCAAACGACATTCTTTGATATGCGAAAGTGCCGAAAGGACTGGTGAAAGTGGTTTTCTCTTGGTCTTCGAGCGCAATTGGGATTTGAAAGTATCCCGAATGACCATCAAGAAAACAATAGTGTGAGTGACCGGATAGACGTTCTAAGATTTGGTCAATGAAGGGCAATAGAAAGTGATCCTTGCGAGTAGCATCATTTAATCTTCTATAATCGATGCATAACCGCCAACCACTAACAGTATGGGTTGGAATCTACTTATTATTTTCGTTAGAGACTACCATTATTCTGCCTTTTTTAGGTATGACTTGCACTAGGCTAACAAATTAAAAGTTTTATCAGAAATAGGGTAATCACCGTTTTTGGTACAAAAAATGTACCTCCAAGACTCACACTAAAAGAAGAGAAAAGGAACTACAGAGTGCAGGTTAGGATGAAGAATGCCAGAGAAGAGATATCTGAGGGAAAACTTCTTTGATTGATCTCAAAAAAGGATTACAGAGGGGGGTCTAAAACAGGCCAGGGTGAGAGGTAGAAAAGTGACAGAATTCGAGACCACTTACACAGGTTGTAAGCTGGAGTCTCGAAGAAAAAGTCCCTTTTTAGGTACCCCTACCCCTTTATTTATAGACGTGGAGGCTGCACAAATGGGCAGATCAAAAAATTACGGGCTGCCCGGGGTACAGGAGAACCATGGCAGAGGAAAGGAGTGCTAATAACAAAAAAGTAAAAAGAGCTCAGACCGCGCAGTCTGACGGTTTGGCAGAGGCTTGATCGGTTTTTCCTTGGGAGAAAACACTGGAGGGGGAGCATGTGATTTGGGCAGTTTCTCAAATCTGAGACCGCTGGAGGGGCTCCTTTCTGTCTGTAAAAGAGTTCGTGGGAATTCCGCGCAAATATGATCCCCGCACATTTTCAAGTTACACTGGAACTTCAGAAATGTTCACTTTGACCGCTGAGACCGCGACCGCAATAAATTGGCTGGGCTCTATAAATAGGTCTTCAGGGCTTCAGAATTCATAATTTTTTGAAAATAACAGCGATCCTGAACCTCAAGCAATCACCAGAAACCACACAAAAATGATCTTCATAATGGTGACTGTGCTTTCTTGGCTGAATAAGCGATCGCCAGGGGTGGCTTCTCCAAAGAAAAAGGAGACGGCCAGCCTGAAGAAGAAAATGGATAAGGCTCCCTAAACTCTGGCTGAGGTGGGTACATCAAAAGAGACCGGCAGATCTTATCCAAAGAAACAACCTGACTTACCGGAGAGCACAGTTTTGCCGGTCTCTACCATTGTTGATTTGTCGAGTAGTTCTTTGGGTCCTCCCGTGCTAAAGTTTCCTGATCTTGCTGCTACGTCAACTTTCTTGAGGACTAGAACTCCAACAGCAAATTCTTTAATTCTTACATTTTCGTCGAAAAATCTAGCCATCCTCCTTTTTACTTCTTCTTGTCTGACAGTTGTCGTATCCCTTAGTTCTTCGATGAGATCAAGGCAGCATTTCCACTCTTCATCGTTTTCTTTCATCCAACCATCTTGATGTTGTTGGGATAATAATACTCTCGGACTTTTAACTTCAAAGTCAACAGGAATGAGAGTTTCTGAACCATGAGATAATTTGAAAGGAGTCTCTCCAGTGGCTGAAGTTGGAGTTGTCCTTAAAGCCCATAATACTGAAGATAGTTGTTCTGCCCAATTCCGTCTAAGATTTTCCACTTTCTTCTTCAAGAGGTTGATTATGAGTTTATTAGCGGCTTATACCTGACCATTGCTCCGAGGGTGATGCACAGAGGCAAACCATAATTCAGTGCCGATCTGATCACTGAAATTTATAAGACTTGAGTTGTTGAATTGCAGGCCATTATCTATGATGATTGTCATGGGAATTCCGTTTCTACAAACTATCTCCCTCCAGATGAAATTCCTCACTAACTGAGTAGTGGTCTTAGCTAGCGCATTTGCTTCGATCCATTTACTGAAATAATCAATCATGACTAAGATGAATTTGCGCTGCCTGCTTGCCAAGGGAAAAGGTCCAATCAAATCCATCCCCTAAACTGCAAACTGCCAAGGGGTGGCTATAATCTTAAGCTGCTGAGCTGGCTAATGTTGAAGGGGAGCAAACTTCTGGCACTGAACACACTTCTTTGCAAATTTTCTGCATCTTTCCTCATTTGGGGCCAGAAATATCCTTGTCTTAGAATCCTCCTTTCCAAGGTTCTAGCTTCTGAATGACTACCATATTCTCCTGAATGAACTTCTTGAAGGATAGTTGGAATTTTTTCTTCGAATACACATCGTGCAAGAGGCGAAAGAAAGGTTTTCCTATAACGAATTCCTGCATCAAGATAATAATAAGCTACTTTAAGTTTAAACCTTTTTCTATCTTTTACCGTTGAGTGAAAATCTCCGGTCGAGAGGTAAAGTATGAAAGGATCCATCTAGGAGGGACATTGGACTATCTGCATAACTTCTCCCTTCTCAATAGCTGGATGAAATAACTCTGAGGTAGTTCCTCCTGAAAGAAGACCGAATTTTGCTAACTCATCAACTTCCTTATTCTCTTCTCTTAGGATATGCTGGATTGTAAAGCTCTTGAACTTACTTATCTCAATTTTTACAAGAGCTTGATACTGCTTCAAAATATGATCTCTGGTCTCGAAGTTTCCATTTACTTGAGACGCCATCACTAGAGAATCTATTTTGACTTGAACATCCTCGATTCCCAATTCTCTTGTGAATCTGAGACCGGCGAGCAAAGCTTCATATTCTGCTTGATTGTTTGTTGTAGGAAAATAAAACATCAAGGCCTGATCCAATCTAACTCCATTTGGAATGATCAAAATGACTCCAGCTCTGGAGGAAATTTTTCCCGAGGCTCCATCAACGAAGATTGTCCAGGCGAGAGGGGTTCTGTGCTCCTTCTCTGAATTAGCCTCCTTTGCATCAATCTTGAAATCCGCTAGTACCTGAGCTTTAATTGCTATTCTGGGAATATAACAGATGTCAAATTCGCTAAGCTCTATCGCCCACTTCGTCAATCTACCTGAATGCTTCGGCTTCTCTAAAATAATCTTTAGCAGGAGATCGGTGACAACTTGAATTGAATGGGCTTGGAAATAAGGTCTCAACCTTCGTGTCAAAGTCATGAGCATCAGGGCTAATTTCTCAAGGACTGGGTACCAGGTTTCTGCACTCTTCAAAATTTTGCTTACGTAATAAATTAGAAACTGCTTCTTCTTCTCTTTCCTGACTAAAACCGAACTGATGGCATCAGAGATGACTCCGAGATACAGAAAGAGGTCTTCTTCTTCCCAAGGGATTTGGAGAAAGGGAGTTGACGTCAATTGCTTTTTGAGCTGATTGAAAGCATCATCGCACTCCTTTGTCCATTCAAACTTGGTCCCTCCTCGGAGAGTTTTGAAGAAAGAAGCACTCTTATCTCCGGAGCGTGAGATGAAATGACTCAAACCTGCCATCCTCTCACCCAGCTGCTGAACTTCCTTATGGGTCTTGGGAGATGACATTTCTAAGATAGCTTTCACCTTATCAGGATTTGGCTCCAGCCCTTCCGGAGTAAGGAGATGGCCAAGAAATTTTCCTTTGCTAACTCCGAAAATGCATTTCAATGGATTCAATCTCATATTAAAGCTTCGGAGGGTTGCAAATGTTTCGTTTATGTCGTTAAGGTGAGTTGAGAAAAGCTTCCTTTTGATTAAGAGATCATCAACATAAACTTCTAGATTTCTCCCTTTCTGGGTTTTAAAAATAGTGTCCATCATTTTCTGATAAGTTGCACTTACATTCTTTAGCCCAAAAGGCATTACGAGATAACAAAAACATCCGTCATTCGTGATGAATGAGGTATGAGGAATGTTGGGCTTGTGCATTATTATTTGATGATAGCTGAAGAACGCATCTAAAAAACTCATGCAAGAAAAAATAACCGCAGAGTCTACTAAAGAATCTATTTGAGGCAAGGGGTAGCAATCTATAGGGCAAGCTTTATTAAGTTTGGTGAAGTCTACACACATCCGCCACTTTCCACCAGCTTTTTTAACCATCACAACATTTGATACCCAATCCGGGTATTGAATCTCCTGAATAAATTTATCATTTAACAATTTCTCCATCTCCTCCTAGATTGGCTGAGCGAGAGTCTCTGCCATTGCACATTTTCTTTTGCTTGATTGGGGTGAAGTTAGGATCGATGTTGAGGTGGTGGCAGGCAATATCTGGATCAACTCCTGGCATTTCATCCGCCGACCAGGCAAAGACATCCAAGTTTTTCAGGAGGCAAGAGATAAGCTGATCCTTATCAGCTTTGGGCAATTCAGCTTTGATCGAAAGCTTCTTGCTCTTATCTTCTTCGCTGATTGGCACGACTTGAATCGCTTGGGCAGGTTCCAATCTAGCTCCATCTCTTGCATTTTCTTCTTCTATCTCTTCTGTCGCTTTGACTTGATCAGGAATTTGAGGTGTTGAGGAGATGTCAATTACCTGGAAAGGAGATGATTCGATCACATTAACCGTCCTGACGTAACATTCTCTAGCCTTCCTCGGATCGCTCCTAATCCGGTATTGTTTATCATTCAAAGCAAACTTCATGGCCTGATGATTGGTTGAAATTATTGCTTGGTACTCGTTTAGGACTGGCCTTCCAAAAATTGCATTGTAGCTCCTCGGGGCCTCAACGACTATGAATTTTACCAATTTTACTATACCTGTTGATAGTGTATATAGGTGTAGTCAATATTACCTAGAGGGGGGGGGGGGTGAATAGGTTTTACTTATTTTCTTTATATAATCCTAATGTATCTAGCTGCAGAAAACTCAATCACAGAAAGCACACAAGGATGTATAGAGGTTCCTCAAGACAGGGTGTCTTGAGTAGTCCTCTTTCCCCCTTCACCTTTCTAACAGTGAGTTAGACAAGGCCACAAACTTCAATCTCAGCTCCTTGAGCTTACACCACAAGTTCCTCAGAACTTCTCAGATCAAGAGTGATCCTACCTCAGGCACAACAGCCCTACAATCTGGCTCAACAGCCCTACACCTCAGGCTCAACAGCCTTACACCTCAGGCACAGCAGCCCTACAGCTCAGAGTTTTGTAACTCCTACCACTCAGAAATCCCACAGATTTCCTACCTCAGACCTATGAAGAAGTCCTACCACTCAAGCTGTCAACACAACTTTACACACAGGCTCAACAACCTTTCACTCAGGCAACAATGCCTTACAAAGATATAATAGAGTTTGAACTAAATACAGAAGACAAAAGGTTTACTCTTAGGTCTTCTGAATTCTTTCTTCAGATCTGAAAAATAGCAGCTTCAGATTTGTATCACCTTGATCTTCTCCTTCAGCAAAGCAGAAGATCAACTTGCCCTTCTTGAGTTTGTACATGAAGAGCTAACTAATCTCCTTCAGAAGATTAACTCCAGCTTCAGAGAACAACTCCAACTTGCTGGAACGAAAAAGCTCGATTGCGGCTTGCAGCAAAAGCTCTTAATGGAACAGTACTTGTTGTTGTGCCCAATCTTTTGCTTTTATACCTTCAGAAGGCTTCAACGGCTATTACAATCCTCCTGACACAGTATGGGGCAGATTGGAGTTGCTTTTCTCTTTCTATTTTCGCTTGCGCCAAAAGTAGATCCCGTAAGCACATTTGAACCTGTCTCAGCGGTTGCTCCAGTCTTCTTCTCAGCGGTTCCGCTGGGACAGGCAAGTCTCAGCGGTTTTCCTCTATCTGTAGCTCTGCAAGCCCAGACTCCATCTCAGCGGCTGGACTGAGACAGAGATGTCGTCTCAGCAGTTTTGGGCAGATAGTTACCAATACTATTCCTGGTCTTGGAATAACCTAACCCTGCATGGTAATGAGATACAAATAGGGTTTATCAAATACAACTTGTACTTTGTATTTGAGTGTGAGGCCTCTTCATATTAAAGGGACATTGAGGGTCAATTTCCCAACAATCTCCCCCAATATGAAGAAGGCAGAACACTCTCAAATGCAAAAGTACATGACTTATAAATTTTTGATATATATCAATGCTGCAATGAATTCATCATATTAAGCAAACAGATTTTATAACAGATGATCAGAAAATATATATCCACAGCAGATAATCAATCCATCATTGTGAGTTGAAAGATATGACAATACATCTCATAATAACATAACCAATAATACCAGTTTGCACAAAATGTTTTATACAGATTCTAGTTCAATCATCATACAACCATTTCTAGGAATTTTATACATTAAATCAATATTTTCTTTTCTTAGATAAAGAACATTCAGGAATCTCAGCAGCAGCTTTTTCTTGGACTGCAGGTACCTTGTCTTCAGCAGGTACATCATTATCTTCATTCAGATTTGTAGCTGAGACCTTTTCAGCATTGGTTTCCTTACTCTCAGCAATCTTCCTCTTGAGCTCTTGCATTCTAAAGTACATAAAAGGTTTTGGGATGTACCTAGATGGCATTCTTTGTGGGTTATCTTTCTTGACTAGGTTTTCTTTGAATACCTTCTCTCTTTTAGAGTTCCTTTCAAGATGCCTTATCCATTCCTCAACTGGATATAACTTATCAATATCTTTGCATATCTGACCATGGCTTACCCAAGCATTCAGGATTATCTTCTTGGAATCATCACTCCAATATTCAAAGTCAGGGTCTCTCCTGTTTTCATCCCTTTGGTTTGCCATGAATTCCTCAGTGAGCAATACATGCTCTCTTTTTCTTTGCTCTTTTAATCTCTGATTTTGTGCTGTTGCTGCTTGATGAGGAAAATCCCAGTCTTCTGCCCTATTAACATCTAGTAATGGCAGGTTCAGAGCAATCCTAGTGCCTTGTAGATCTTTCAGTGAGAGGTCAGAATTGATGTGTGCATTTGTATCCTCCCCCTTTCTGGCTTCTTCATATATTTGTTGATGGAGGTTTTGCTTAACTATTAAGATTGTGCCAGAGAGAGTTTGGAAGACATTTTCAAGATCAGCTTGAAGGTCACTTTTTAACCTACCAACTTCTTCATTCAGATGGGAAGAAGTGGCTTTTTCATCAAGAGCTTGGGATAGAGATGCAAGTTCTCCTCTCAGCTCTTCCTTGTAGCTGTCAGCAGCTTCATTTAATTGCATTGCAGTGGAGTAAACATACTCTTGAAGATGATTTGCTGACTTCTTTATGACTTCATCTGTTTGACTGACAAAGTTTTTGACATAGCTCATGTCTTTTGCAGACATGACCAGATCATTCTGAATGGACTTGAATATCTATCCTTGGGAATCCACAGTCTTCTTGGCTGAGTCAAACCATATGGTCATTTGCTTGTTTAGGAATGTTGAGTCCTCTTTGATGATGTTCAGTTCACTCATCATTTCATTTCTTACTGCAGAGACAGATTGGTTGACATAATCTCTGACTGTAGCAGTGGACCTATCAATATACACTTGCATAGATGCAAGGTGTGCATCCAGCATAGACTGAATGGCTCCCAAGATGTGCTCATTGGACTGTGAAGATGAGGCAGGGGCTTGATGTTCCACTATCATTGCCTGTTGTAGCCTTTGAGGTGGACTAGGTGGAAGAACAACATCTAAAGGTGGTGTGATGTTGATTGGTTCAGACACCACAGCAGTATGGATCACTGGATCCAGTTCCTTTGGTTCTTCACCCTCTTGATGTTCAGCATATGTTGCAATATCATATATAGGATCTGGATGCAGTCCATCATCATCATTGACATCCATATCATTAGCATCTTTCTCCTCAGACCCATTATTCTGCTCCCCCTCAGAATGTGCACCAGAATTTTCTTGAACAGATTGATTCAAGGAATCTAGGATATCAGATGACTTATCAGCTGTCTTTGTGATTTTCTCCCCCTCAGTTTGAGCATCAGGGAAACCTAGATCTCCTGAATTCCAGAGAGCAGGGATGTTATCTGGAATCTGTGAGATTCTTCTCTCAAGATTTGAGATGATAGTGTCAATCTCACTTTGTAGATCTTTGGGTGGATCAGTGACTCCATCCTTGTTCAGCTGCTCCCCCTCAGTTGGAGCATCCAACGCAGGATCACAAGAGAATCAGGTTCCTCTATGACCTTGTCTTTCTCAGTCTCAGCAGGCACAGTGTGTGCATCTACATTATCTGAATTGTTCCCTAAGTTAGGATAGGTAAAAATAATGTTGTCGTTCTTAATTAACTTTATTTTCTTACCTTTGTTGATGGGGACATCCACATTATCTATATTCATTGGGCTGCTGGAAGATCCAGGGTCAGACCCATGAATATCCTCATTGGAAGACTCATCTGATTTTGCGGATGAATCAAATTTCTGCTGGGATGACTTTTTCTTCTTTTCCTTTGCCACAGATGGCTGGCTCATAGGGAGCACTCTTGAGAATCTATCCAGAGTCTTAATGTCCATTCTTTTGAGATAATGGAGATTTGACCCCTTTGAATTTGCAAAATTTTCTGAATAACTATTCTGTAGATACAGAGATAGTATCCTTCCCATATTGGGGGCATGTAGACATTCCTTTATCCTTTGAAAAACAACTTCAGTCCATGAGGTTTTCTTGGACAGAATTATCCTAGTCATTAGTTTAAACATGAACTGTGATATAGTGTCATGTGAACCTGGCTTGCATAGGATGTCTTGGCCCACTATGTTAGACAATAGCTTCCCTTGTTGATTGAAGAACTTTCTCTTTAGACAACTGGTTTTAGCCTCACTGTACCCTGTCCATTTTAGGGCAGACTGCTTATCCTTTTCAGATATCTCCTCCTCTTCATTTTCACTGCAGGGAGCTAACTTCAGTCCCTTCTCCAACCTTTTTGCTGTTATCTTTATCTTCTCACTTCCTATCTTGGACTTCAAGATGGTTTTGGAAGGAGACAACTTGACATTGCTGAACCATTCCAGAACTTCAGTTCTAAGAATGCAGTAGGGTCCAGATAGCATATGCTCCATACCTTGAGCTTCCAACAGATGAATCACTTGTCGTATTTCTTCTGAGGCATGAGAGAATCCATCTCTGACGATTTCATAGCCCTCCAGGATATCTTTTGAACCTTTTGGCGCCATGGAAGCAGAAAATCAAGGTGCTGAGACGGGAGAGAAGAGGAATCATCTCGGCGGCTAAGGGTTTGACTTTGTGGTGTGTTTTAAGTTACAGTGTATCTATTTATAGGGTTTCAGTTTCGTTTTTATTACCCCTAGGTTTTTAGACTTAATTACCTTATTATGTTAAGGAATTTTGGGTTAATTAAGGGTTGATTATAAGATTTTATATTGAACACATCCCGTCTCAGCGGTTCAGCTGAGACGGAGACCTAGGCCGCTGGGACAGTGAACTGTCAAACGCTGGGACAGTTTGCTCGTCTCAGCGGTTCAGCTGGGATTTTCCCAGCTGATTCAGCTGAACATACTCCTGCAGTTTAGCTGATCATAAGGTTTAGACCTAATGTAGATATTTTGGCTGACTATGTGTCCTAGTCATCTTACTAAGTTGTAGTGTATAATAATGTAAAGTTTTATAATTCACCATTCATAATCAACAACAGTGACAGCTACTACTCATACATTTAGGATTATTCCATAATAAGAATGCCAAGATCAATTTTGAAAGCATTGAATTTAGATTCATCCAGTGGCTTTGTAAAGATATCAGCTACTTGTTTGTCAGTGGGGACAAATTCAAGACAGATGTCTTTACATTCTACATGTTCTCTAATAAAATGATATCTAATCTCTATGTGCTTAGTCCTGCTATGAGAGACAGGATTTTTAGCAATAGATATTGCACTGGATGAATCACAATACAAAGGAGATTCCCTTACCTTGAGGTTGTAATCCTCCAACTGATGTTGAGTCCAAAGGAGTTGTGCACAACAGCTACCTGCAGCAATGTATTCAGACTCAGCTGTGGATATTGCCACACTGGTTTGTTTCTTTCTGCTCCAAGATATCAATCTTCTCCCTAGGAATTGACAAGTACCACTTGTACTCTTCCTGTCTTCTTTACAACCTGCAAAATCTGCATCTGAAAAGCCTGTTAGTTCAAAGTCATTGTTCTTAGGGTACCAAAGGCCAAGATGCAAGATGCCCTTAAGGTATCTCAAAATCCTCTTCACAGAGGTGTAATGAGATTCCTTAGGACATGCTTGATAACTAGTACAAACACATGTAGAATACATAATGTCTGGCCTACTAACAGTCAAGTATAATAGGGATCCAATGATGCATCTGTACATGGACTCATCAAAGGCCTTTCCCTTTTCATCCTTGTCTAATGATATATTTGACCCTATGGGTGTTCTCATGGTGGAGGCTGATTCCATCCCAAATTTATTGATGAGCTCCTTAGTGTACTTGGTCTGGGAGATGAAAATTCCATCATCAGACTGTTTCACTTGGAGCCCAAGGAAATATTTGAGCTCACCCATACTGCTCATTTCAAACTCCCCCTGCATTAGATTGGCAAATCTCTTGCAGAGGTTGTCATCAGTAGACCCAAAGATTATATCATCAACATAAATTTGGACTAAGAGACACTTGCCCCTTGTTTCCCTAAGAAATAATGTGCTATCAATCATTCCCCTCATGAACTTGTTCTTGAGGAGAAAGTTGGACAAAGTCTCATACTAAGCTCTTGGAGCTTGCTTGAGACCATATAATGCTTTCCTAAGAAGGTAAACATGAGAAGTTAGGGATGGATGCACAAAACCTGAAGGCTGTTCAACATATACCTCTTCCTTCAAGTCTCCATTGAGGAAGGCTGATTTGACATCCATCTGGTAACTTTGAAGCCCTTGTGGGCAGCATAGGCAAGGAATAGCCTAATTGCTTCCAACCTTGCAACTGGTGCAAAGGTTTGATCAAAGTCTATACCCTCCTCTTGCCTGTATCCTTTGGCTACTAATCTGGCCTTGTTCTTGATGATTGTACCATTCTCATCAAGCTTGTTTCTGTATACCCATTTGGTGCCAATCACATTGTGTCCCTGAGGTCTTGGCACCAGCTTCCATACTTTGCATCTCTTGAATTGTAGGAGCTCTTCTTGCATGGCTTCAAACCAGAAGGTGTCTTGATTGGCTTCTTCAAATTTCTTGGGCTCCATTTGAGAAAGGAAGTTCAAGAATAGTGCTTCATTATGAGCTCTGCTTCTTGTCAATATACCTTGGGTATGATCTCCAATTATTAGATCTCTTGGATGATCTCTCAGGTGCCTTGCAGCAGATGTAAGAGGGTTCTCTGGTGGCTGTGTTTGTTCCACTGGTTCAGTTGTGATTTCACCATCTTGTACCTCTTCTTCTTCTTCAGGAATTGCAGCAGCTGTTTGTGTTTTGCGGCTGCTGGGCTTGTCTTGGACAGTCAGGTCATGCAACCCTTCTTCATTTCCTGTCAAAATAGAAGAACTAGACCATTCTTTGTAGAGGAGACTGGTCTCATCAAACATAACATGCATAGATTCTTCTACAACATGGGTTTTCTTGTTATAAACTCTATAAGCTCTACTATGTGAGCTATACCCAACAAGAACCCCCACATTGCATTTTTCTGCAAATTTTGTTAATTAAGATTTTCCATTATTTAGAATGTAGCATTTGCAACAAAAGATTTTAAAGTAAGAAATTGTAGGTTGTTTGCCTTTCAGAATCTCATAACGGGTTTTCCCAAGGGCCTTATTGATGGAGGCTCTATTGAGAACATAACAGGCTGTGTTGACTGCCTCAGCCCAGAAGTATTCTGGGAGTGAGGAGTCACTAAGCAGTGTTCTCCCAGCTTCTATCAAGGTCCTATTCCTCCTCTCAGCCACACCATTTTGCTATGGAGTCCTTGGGGAGGAGAACTCTTGGGTGATACCAAATTCTTGACAAAATTTTATCATGGCTTCAGATTGAAATTCTGTGCCATGGTCAGTTCTTGTCCTGACCACAGTACATAGTAGATCATTCTGAATAGCCTTGACATAATTTATAAAGACATGTAGGGTATCTGCTTCTTCTTAAGGAAGAAAACCCATGTATACTTTGAATGATCATCTACAATTACCAAGGTATACAACTTCCCACCTAGGCTCTGAATTGGCAAAGGACCAAACAAGTCCATGTGCAATAGGTATAAACACCTTTCAGTATCCCTAGAGCCAATACTTTTAAAGGTGGTCCTAGTTTGCTTACCCATTTGGCAAGCATGACAGGGACCACTTTTAACACATTTTAGTTTAGGACTATTTCTAACAAGGTTTTTAGAAAATAATCTATACATTGTCTTATAGTTAATGTGGGCAAGTCTCTTGTGCCATTGGACACAAAGAGACTCACTTTCATTAGCTACAAGACACATAGAAGAGATAGAATAATTGCAAATGAAGTCTAAGCAATAAACATTTTCACCCCTAGTGCCTTAGAGAATGGTCTCCAAGTCATTAGACTTTTTGATCAAGCACTTGTCATTGTGGAATTCAATAACATAGCCTAAGTCACATAGTTGGCTTATGCTTACAAGGTTATGTTGCAACCCTTCAACATAAGCTACCCTTGTGATTGATAGCCATTTTAGATCATACCATATTCTTTGGTGACTCCCTTTTCAGATCCACCAAAGATAACTTTGGGTCCAGTTTTCACTGGATGGTAATCCTTTAGAAGATCCTTAGTTCCTGTCATGTGCCTTGAGCACCCACTGTCCAAGTACCATATTTGGTTGATACTGGTACTTGAACTAACCTGCAACATTGAATTTAATGTACCTTAGGACCCCAACTTATTTTGGGTCCTAGGTTCAGGTTAACACCATAAGGCATATTCCTAGAAAGGGCTGGTTTGGCTTGAGGTTCAATCATTGCCTTTGGCACATTGGGGTTGTGCCAACAATCAATTGCAAAGTGTCCCACTTTGCCATAGCACCAACACTCATATATATTATATCTCCTCTTCTGAATAGTCCTGGAAGATGAAGCTTCCTGTTTCTGTTCAGTAGGGGATGCAGCTGTTGTTTTCTTTTTCTTATCAGTAAAGGCATGGCTTTTTACCTTCCTATAATCAGTCAAGGCAGCCTATTTTTGTTTGACATCAGCACCCTTTTGCTTGGTAGCTAAACATGTGTGGATGGCAGCAGAAACTGGGCTTTTTGGCTTGGTTACAGGACAGTCAACAACCATGGACTTTGCTGAACAATGTTTAGAATTGACAGCCTTAGTTATCTTGAGTGAAGGGGCTGAGGTTCCAAAAACAAAGGGTCCATGATGGGCCATTTGAATTTCCTCATGCAGAGCCTTGAAGGCACTCAAGCCTAACTCCTTTCTATTTTCATAGTTGTGAGCATTCTTGCTCAAGTTATAGGAACTTCCATTTAATAAGTGACCATGAACACTTTCTTGATCACACTTGTTTGAGGGCATCAAGACTTTCATAAAGGAGGTCTTAGATTCTTTTGAGTCCTTGACCTTTCCCTTAGTGTTGCTAGTAGTTGCCTCCTTGTTGAAACCAACACCTCTCATGTCATGGGAGTTGAAGGTGTCAATAATAGGCAGCACTGTCTTGGGCTTGGAGAACATAGCCACTAGCATCATCTCCTTGAGGAGCTTTTCTTCAAGATCTTTAATGATCTTGTTCTTGTGGTTTATGGTACCCACATGGATGATTGCCATTCCCCTTAGATTGCCAATCTCCTTGCTCATTAGAGCTAGTTGGGTAGCATGCTCAATGCACTCAGATTTTGATTGCTTTAGGGAAGTGATTTCTTGGGCTTGCCACTTGGCTAGCTTTTTGCTCTTTTTCAGAGCTTCCAGGAGTGCACCATACCTATCAATCAATTGATTGACATCCTCCTCAGAATCTGATTCACTTCCAACTTTAGATGGAGGAGATTCAGATTCTGGACTTGTTTCATAATCAGAAGAAGAAGAAATGCAGTGTATCAATACTTGCTCATTTTCTGAATTGTTGTGGTTGTCCTCATCTTCAGTTATGGCCATCAGCCCATGGTCATCAAGAGTGACCTCATCCTCCTCTATATCATTATCTGAATGTGATAGAGGGGCCCTGATTCCTATCCTGGCAGCAGGATAGTCTTATTCTTCCTGATCAGCAAACAGCCTCAAGTAGGCTTCCTCCTCACCATCTGATTCTGAAGATGAAGATTCAGATTCACTCCAGCTCTTGCCTTTCTTAGCTAGGAAGGATTTTTCTCCCTTCCTCTCCTTCTGGTGATGAGGCTTCTTGTCACCTCTTTCCTTTCTTTTGACTGGACAGTCAGCAATGACATGTCTAGGCTTACTACAGCAATAGCAAATTATGTTAGTTGAAAGATGTTTACTAGATTTAGAGTCATACCTGTCCCCTTTGGAATGTTGCCTCTCAGATCTTTAATGATCCTTCTTGGGATGAGAAGAGGAGGAAGGTTTGTTCTTCCATTGTTTCCTCCTGATCATCTTCTTGAACTGCCTTGTGAAGGCAGCAAATTCCTCATCAAAAGAGGAGCTGTCTAATTTGTAGCTCTCTGATTTCTCAGATTCAGCAGCCTTTCTTAGAGGTGACTGCACTCTAACCATGTTCTTCTTAGAGCTTTCAGCTTTGAGAGCAACAGATCTCTCCCTTGTGTGAGCCCTGGAGGAAGTGTCCTCCTCGTTTCTTTGAGAGAGCTGCATCTCATATGAGAGCAGTTTCCCAAACAGTGTATAGGTAGGGGTTTCTCCAAGCCTTGCCCCTTCTATGATTGCACATATTTTAGTGTCCCAATCTCTAGTTAGAGATCTAAGGAACTTGTCATTAAGTTCATAATCTGTGAACACCCTTCGATAGGTTCTTAGTTCATTTACAATCCTAAAGAACCTTTCATAGCACATGGAGATATTCTCCTGGCTCAGCTGTCTGAAGGCTTCATACTCCTGATTGAGGACTGACTTTCTATCATCCCTTACTTCAGCTGTTCCCTCCATATAAACAACCAATGTGTCCCACATTTCCTTGGCAGTTTGGCAGTGTACCAAGTTCTGAAATGTAGTGTCATCAATGGCATTTACTATTATGTTTTGGGCTCTCTTGTCCATAGTGTACAGTGCTATCTCATCATTGGTCAGCTCAGAAAATACCTTAAGTACTTTTCTAGTAGGGTCAATAGTGGAGACTTTCTCAAAGGTATAAGGACCATTTTTGACAGTCAAAAAGATCCTTGCGTCTGAGGCTTTCATGAATAGCCTTACCCTTTGCTTCCATATACCAAAGTTTTCTTTGGAGCATATGGGCAACTTCATTGACCCCAACTCCTTCATTCCACTGCTGGCCATTTGATTTCAGATTTGACTACTCCTGTATAGGATCTGATCAGACTGTTAAGTCCTTTTGATCAACCTCCCTCTGATACCACTTGATAGTTTATATAGGTGTAGTCAATATTACCTAGAGGGGGCGGGGGGGGGGGGGGGGGGTGAATAGGTTTTACTTATTTTCTTTATATAATCCTAATGTATCTAGCTGCTGTAGAAAACTCAATCACAGAAAGCACACAAGGATGTATAGAGGTTCCTCAAGACAGGGTGTCTTGAGTAGTCCTCTTTCCCCCTTCAACTTTCTAACAGTGAGTTAGACAAGGCCACAAACTTCAATCTCAGCTCCTTGAGCTTACACCACAAGTTCCTCAGAACTTCTCAGATCAAGAGTGATCCTACCTCAGGCACAGCAGCCCTACACTCAGGCTCATCAGCCCTACACCTCAGGCTCAACAGCCCTACACCTCGGGCACAACAGCCCTACAGCTCAGAGTTATGTAACTCCTACCACTAAGAAATCCCACAGATTTCCTACCTCAGACATATCAAGAAGTCCTACCACTCAAGCTGTCAACACAGCTTTACACACAGGCTCAACAGCCTTTCACTCAGGAAACAATGCCTTACAAAGATATAATAGAGTTTGAACTAAATACAGAATACAAAAGGTTTACTCTTAGGTCTTCTGAATTCTTTCTTCAGATCTGAAAAACAGCAGCTTCAGATTTGTGTCACCTTGATGTATTCCTTCAGCACAGCAGAAGATCAACTTGCCCTTCTTGAGTTGGTACAGGAAGAGCTAACTAATCTCCTTCAGAAGATTAACTCCAGCTTCAGAGAACAACTCCAACTTGCTGGAACGAGAAAGCTCGATTGCGGCTTGCACCAAAAGCTCTTAATGGAACAGTGCTTGTTGTTGTGCCCTATCTTTTGCTTTTATACCTTCAGAAGACTTCAACGGCTATTATAATCCTCCTGACACAGTATGGGGCAGATTGGAGTTGCTTTTCTCTTTATATTTTCGCTTGCGCCAAAAGTAGATCCCGTCAGCACATTTGAACCTGTCTCAGCGGTTGCTCCAGTCTTCTTCTCAGCGGTTCAGCTGGGACAGGCAAGTCTCAGCGGTTTTCCTCTATCTGCAGCTCTACAAGCCCAGACTCTAACTCAGCAGCTGGACTGAGACAGAGATGTCGTCTCAGCGGTTATGGGCAGATAGTTACCAATACTATTCCTGGTCTTGGAATAACCTAACCCTGCATGCTAATGAGATACAAATAGGGTTTATCAAATACAACTTGTACTTTGTATTTGAGTGTGAGGCCTCTTCATATTAAAGGGACATTGAGGGTCAATTTCCAAATAGCTGTTAACGTAACTGAGAGGGTGACAACACCTTCTACCTCCTTTTTCTCTCCTGAGAAACCATAGAGCGGCCCTTCAGTTGAGAGAAGAACTTCCCGGTCTTCAGCGCCTCGAAAGCATGTTTGAAGAGAACATTACCCAAGCTTCTGGTATCTATCACGATCTTATCTACGATATAATTTTCGATTTCCGCCTTGATAACGACTGCGTCGTTGAAAGGATTGGCGGTCGGAGAAAGGTATTCTTGCCCGAAGGTGACCGTTCCATGAACTGGAGCAGAGGAGGAGATAGCTGCAACCTCAGATTGATAGACTCTTGCGATGCTAGCTTTCGTGGAAGATTCAAGTCCACCACATCCATGAATGCAAAAGAGATTACCTAAAGTACCTTCTTCATTTGCATCTATACATTCACCTGGGTATCCGATGTTGCTAAGAGAGCCAACATCGTCCACTTCTTCGCATTCCCAAAGGACTTATGCTACCTCCTTGCCCTTGGAGGTCGAAGCTTTGGAGAGATCTCCCTTCTAGAACAAATCTTTGAACTTTCCTTCCTTCAGGAGCTTTTCCACCAGCAAGCAAAGAGCTCTGTAGTTCTCGGTCACATGGCCTCTCTCCCTATGATGTTCACAGTAGACAGCCAGATTTTTGGTTCTTGGGTCAGAGTTTATCAGGGCAGGTCTTCTGTAAAAGGGCTGCTTTTGAAGAACCTACACCACCACATTCATAGAGATGCCAAGGTTAGTGAAGGATTCTTGAGAATCTTTGAAGAGAGGTTGAGGAGGGGTTGGGAAATGTGGTTGAGGATATTTGATTTGATGGATTGGTGTGGATTGCTGAGTCGGGGCAGATGGGATTGGCAGCGAGGACCCTTCAGGGTAGAACAACAGATTTCCCTGATGAGGGCAATACTGATGGGAATTCCTTCCCTGTCGATAAGGGCTCTGGAACTCTCGACGAGGTGGTTTGGATGATGGCTGGGCTGGATAAAAACCTGTCGAACCTTTCTGGATTGCTTTACTCGTCAGATTAGAAACATAGACAGGGTTATTGATCTCCCCCTCTATATGGAGGTTGGCGATACTAATCAGCTCTTGATACGAGCTGGGCTCCCTGGTCGTGACCTCAAAATTGAGAGGCCCCTCTTATAAGACATTTATCATAGCTACCAAATAGAGAGAGGGATCAACATCCCTTATTCCAAGGATCTCCTTCTGAAACCGGTCAATAAAGCGAGCTAAAGTCTCGCCCTCTCCCTGCTTAATATTGAAGAGGGTTGTAGAGCCACTCTTCCTCTTCTTAGAGGTTGCATACCTAGAGAGAAGCTCATGCCTCAGGATGGCTAAGCTCGGGATGGATTGTGAAGTGACCAACAGCTAACACTTCACAGCATCAGAGAGAGTCCTTAGAGCAACGGCGGACTCGAAAGCTTGAAGATGGGAAATTGGGTCATTCTCCACCATAAACATGGGCAGACCGGGTACCCTAAACTCTATCGGTAATAGGGGAAGGCTCCTCCGCTTCAACAACGTCAAAAGAAGTAGGAAGGGGCAAAAGCAGGGGTTGTGGGATAGGCACAATCTTCCTAGAAATCCAGGGTCTGAGCAAGACGTCACTGAGCTCTTGTTCTGAAGAAATCCTTGCATGTGGCGAACTCTCCAGTTTGAGGTCGCATAGGAGCTGCGGGCTGGGAGGTCGCACGGTCAAGAGGGTGATCGCCAACCAAGCGGTCATGGGTAGCGATCTGACTCGGTTGGGGAAGGAGATTCTGAGAGATCGTGGCCAGGGTCTGACTCAAAACTTCAAACTGCCTGGCAGACTCTTAATGAGCCTAAGCGGTCTCTCAGTGAGCTCGGGCGGACTCTCAGAGAGCTTGCTCGACGCAAAGCTCAAAACGATGCTCCAAATCCTCCAAGGAGGTCGGATTGTTTGAGGGGCGACCACTGGGAGACCGACAAGAACGATGCCTGCGGTCTGACATCTAGAAAGTCCACTGATTTCACCTAAACACTCCAGATCTGAAGGTCGCGTGTTTATTCTGTTGGTACATCTAGAAAGTCCTTTTTCAGGTACCCCTACACCTCTATTTATAGATGCGGAGGCTGCCCAAATGGGCAGATCCAAAAATTATGAGTTGCCCGAGGTACAGGAGAACCGGGGCAGAGGAAAGGGGTGCTAATAACAAAAAAGGAAAAAGAGCAAACATCGTAGGGGGAGCAAATGATCTGGGCGGTCTCTCAAATTTGAGACCGCTGGAGGGGCTCCTTTCTGATTGGGAAAGTGGCCGCGGGAATTCTGGGCAAACACTCGTGTCTAATAATTTTATAATTTCGTCCTTAACGACTTCCTTCATATTGGGGTTAAGGCATCGTTGTGGCTGAATAGTGGCGCGAGAGTAATTTTCTAAATCTATTTTATGCGTGCAGAATGAGGGGCTAATCCCCTTGATATCCGAAATTTGCCATGCAAATGCATGGCGATGATTATATAATATTTTAATTAATTCGGAAATTTGTGAATCGTTAAGAGCGGAAGATATGCTTACGAACAATTTTGAATCTTTTTTAAAAAAAATATATTTTAAATGATCCGGGAGTGGTTTTAACTTAAGGTTTGGTGGTTCGTCATGAGATGATTTAATTTTTCAATTATTCTGTTCAAATTTTAAAGGCTGAGTTATTTCCTTGAGATAAAAAGCAGTAGCAAATTATGGATCTTCAAAACATGGTAAAATTATTTCGGAAACAAGTGACGAATCTTCTTCAAAAATTGTTTCTAAAGTAAAACAGGAGTCGTCATTAGAAAAATAATTATTCATTGAGTTGTTTATACTAAAAATAACTTCTTCATCCCCAACTCGTAGGAGAAGTTTGTCATTACTCACGTCAATAATTGCCCGAAAGGTGGCGAGAAAAGGACCTCCGAGTATAATAGGGACTTCGTCGTCTTCCTCAATGTCTAGGATGACAAAATCTGCCGGGAAGATAAATTTGTCAACCTTAAGTAGCACATCCTCAATAACCCCTATCAGGTATTTTATTGATCGGTCCGCTAATTGTATGCTGATTTTTGTTGGGCTTGGATTGCGTAAACCAAGCTTTTTATATAAACAAAACGGCATCAAATTA
Organism: Dactylorhiza incarnata; assembly: GCA_033032865.1. Lineage (NCBI taxonomy): Eukaryota > Viridiplantae > Streptophyta > Magnoliopsida > Asparagales > Orchidaceae > Dactylorhiza > Dactylorhiza incarnata. Next base: position 5,904,376 of record JAWHQI010000009.1, on the reverse strand, counting down.
ATACTGGCGTCCAAATCTGCCAAGGCGTGATTTATTAATAAATTACCAAACAAACACGGGATGGAGAACCATCCTGTATCGTTTAATTTCTATGGTAATTTATTTAATAGAACTGTCGAGCATTCTGCGTTTAGAGATATACATGAAAAATTTTCAAGTTTCTTTTTATTTGAAAGTAAATCCTTTAGATATTTAGCGAATTGGGCATTTGGGCGATCACTTCGCAAAATGGCACATTTATTTGGATTTGTTTTAAAATTTCAATAAATCTTTTGTATTGCTCCTCATTGCACTTATCTTTAAATTTTGAAAGATAAGGAAGAGAAGGATTCTTATTAATGTGCGGAGCTAAAGTAGAATTAACTTGCGGAGGAGAAGATGAAACGTTTACCTCAGGCTCGGCCAAATTTGAAGAAGTTACCTCTTTTCCGCTACGGAGGGTTATTGCGTTGGCACTCTCCCATTGATTGGGCTCACTATTGCCCAGTAGAGCTTCTTGCTGGCGTTCAGAGAACATTTTGGCGAGCTATCCAATCTGATTTTCCAAGCTTTTAATGGATCCGAATAGATTCCGGATGTTGGACTCATTAGTGGCAGCGTATTTAGTGAAGACCTCTTCAAGTGAAGAGGGCTTGTGTGCTGGTAGCGGAGCGAATACGAGAGGATTCACTTGTGGTGGGCGTTGAGCATTATTGGGGTTGCTCCATGAAAAATTTGGGTTATTCCTTAAACTCGGATTAGAGCTATTATTAAAAGGAATATTATTTGGGTTATAGGAAGGGCGGTAGGAGTTCCCCATATAATCTACTTGCTCTTGAATGAAATTATTAGTATTATTATTATTATTAGCCCAATTAGTGGTGGAGGAAGCAGACATCTCCGTCACTTGCTTAGTAAGCCATTCTACTTGATGCATGAAGTTAGGGGTGGACTCGACTTCAAAGAGTCCGATCGGCTTATTAGGGCGCTACCGTGGCGCATTCCACTGATACACATTCATGGTCATCTCCTCGAAAATCTCTTGAGCAGCCTCAGGGGTTTTGTTATTAAGAGTTCCCCCAGCTGCCGCATCAATAATTTGCCTTGTTTGGAGATTCAAACCATTGTAGAATGTTTGAACTTGTTGATGCGCAAATCTAGCACACCGCTTTAGGCGGTAGCAAGACTGCGACACAAAATGGCAGTGTACCGATCGTTCAAGTAATATAAAATGAGGAGTGAATCCCCGAGTATTGAATCTCAAAGGAACACAGTAAGGTGGAGTTATCTATCGAGGAAGGACTTGAGATCGAAGTCCTCTAGGTAGGGTGAATGTGAACGGTGTGGATTGGATTATGGAAAGCAAAAGAAAGAAACTAAACTACTCCTATGCAGACCGCTATGCGCTGCTTCGTCGTGCGGATGGAAACTATGCAGGCCTTTATGCACTACTTCGCTAGGCGGATGGGCGGGAAGGCAAGAAGATGAGGTGAGTGTAACTGCGGAAAGGTTTGAGGGCCGTTAGCACCTCTTGGCTAGGCGGATGGATTACACGGGCCGTTAGCACCGCTTCGCTGGGCGGATGGAAGAGCAGGCTTGCGAATGGAATGGTTCACACTGGCGGAGTCGAGGTGGATTACACGGGCCGTTAGCACCTCTTAACTTGGCGGATGGAAGAGTAGGCACACGTAATGGACGAGTAGGCTTACGTAATGGAATGTAGGGTGATGGTGAAGGGGAGGATGGAATGGGGGCACAATCGGCGCACCTCATACACACATATAAACAAAAGAGTAATTTCACATAGACATGAAATAAACACTACAAAGAAAGGTTTATATGTGCCACATCATCAAATAATGAAGATTACCTTCATATACATAGCACAAGTTAGAGAAAAAGGTAAGAGATATGACCGAATTTGGAGGCTTGTTGTAGATTCTCGGTAGGAATCGTCGGGTTGTCAATCTGCATCCTAGCTCGGTCCCAACTATCGTCCGGGGTAGAGGAGGGCTGTCACTTCCTCCCAATGGACCCATCTTCTCCGGTAAACTACAATACGGTCACGTCCGATGGGAAGAACTCATTGCTTGGCGATGAAGATGAGGGTGGAATCCTTTCCTTGAAGCACTTGGATGATGGAGGCGGCCGAGAGGATGCTTCGACTTTAGATTTGCAAGGAAATGGTGGCCGGAGCTCCTCCTTAAGGTGGGCGGTGATGGAGCGATGAAAAAGGGAAGAACTCAAACCCTTCGAGTGCGGGAAAGATGATCGATGCGGTCTAGGGAGGATTCTGTAGCTTTTATAGAAATAGTCAGAAATTTGGTCACGCACGGTCGAACGCATGATCGTGTGTGGACTGTGCGATATTAAGTGTTCAGCAGCCCAGGAATATGAAGCAGATTGCATGTGCGATTTTACTCACTCACAATCGAAACCGACTGTGCGTAAAAATGCACGGGCAAATCCAGATGGCTCAAAAATAGGCTAACAGGGGGAGATCGTGTGTTTCCTTCACGCATGAGCGAACCCGTGCGTGAACAAAATGCACAAGCCGGGGCAGATCACCATTATTAGGCACAGAAGGAATCACACCATCGTAGGGATAGTGCGTCAAGGAAACCCACGACCATGCGATTTCTCTAGGTTGCAATTCCAAAAGAATGAAGATCTGGCCACCTGCAATATAAACCAACAAGCTGGGACACATATCACCAGCACATAGAAATATATAATAACAACAAAATAAAGACCTGGGGAACACCATGTGCTTACCCAAATCAGAATAGTGCGCAATTGCACAAAATAATGGGCCAAAATGTGCACTTCATTTAAGAAGAGTGAACCGGTGAAATATAAACAATAATGAACTAAAAGTGAAGTGCATGTGAGTGAAAACTAGCCCAAATGAGTCCGAAAGTCACTATATAAATTGGACTCATCACCATCCCTAGACTTAACCATTTGCTCATCCCGAGCAAATCATCCCTTAAGCAGAAAAGAAAAACACAAGCTGGCATAGAAATTGTAAAGGCAGAGTACCAGGCGAAGTCGCAGGCTCACACTCATAAAAATTCTGTAGAAGAAATATCTAATTATACATACTAGTCTATAATTTTCTAGGGGCGTATTTATATATTACATTACTCAAAAATTGAATCACGGTGAATCATCCGGTCATGCATAGGAAGAAAGTAGACTGAACGCTAAGGTGAGCATTGGCAAAGATCGAAGCTCGGGACAACCTCCAAATAAATCCATCAATGTCGGTGACCATAAGCTTGCCCGTTCGCGGTCACTGCACGACATTGGTTTGACTCAAATGCGCGAATCAGTAGGACTTTAGGTTAGAGCTGGGGCTCGGGTTTAGGCGAGGTATACAATAATAAACAAGAGGGCTAAAGTACAAAACCCAAATGAGCTAGCGCAACAAAATTATCCTCAAACACCACACAAATACACAGGTACACCACACCCCCAGACTTGGACTTGATAACATGGGTGTGTACACCGCCTACTCCCAAACAAAAATATAAACATATATATTTTCAATTATGCTCTTCTTCTTTTTCTTTTCACTTTTTTTTTTCTTTTTTTTTCTTTTCTTTTCAAAACATCTTCAGCAAATTGAGCAATGAAGCGCATCCACAATTTCACAAAAAATATCACAGCATCTACATCCCAAACATGAAAATAGAATTCACACTTGAGCTCAAATTCGGGTGTGTGATTAGGGTTTGCTTTAAGGCTTTGGTCAGATAGAAGTGGGGCTGAATCAAAGAACGGTTAGGCACAACTGGGATAGCAAGGATAGAGCAATAGGAATGGGCACAAAGGCTCAACCGGGCCAAAACTGATGGCCTACATCACATTCACGCGATTGACTAACCGTATACCCAAGCTTCAAGAATCGCTTGGGCAAGTTCTTAGCCACCAAGAAAGATCATCCTTCCTCCCGACTCGAGCAATACGAGGCTAATGAACGTCTACACACATTCCTACGCTACCGTTTGATTCAAACTGGATTCACAAATTTTTGAGTATAGTAAACAATATCTACGCTAATAGAAAGGCATAAACTATAATAATAAAGAGAAATTGAATCTACACAAATTTCTATGGGATAAACGAGCACTCGACTAGGAGCACTATAGAAGTCAACATTTTACTCCACAACATAATTTAATCGCCAGCACAATGATTTTCCCAATCACACAAAAGAAATGAGTTATACTCGATACGCGCCTACGGCTAAGTACACGCTCAAGTGGGTGTTGTGGTGTACATGAAACACTAGGTAATGACATGGATTCACTCTCCCCTAGACTTACATGAAACTATATAAAGAAATGTGAACGTAAACTAAAATTATGGAGGGAGAGGTTTAGAGTGTACCCCATGCTCAGAACTGAGCATACCAGAAGATTAGTGTGTAAAACCAGGGCAAAGCCGCGGCTTCCGCCATCCAAAAATGCAGACATGCAGGGGTAAGCTCCGCAAAAACAACAGAAAAAATAGAAAAGCTGAATTGAAAAAAACAATTAACTAAACTAGATAAGATGAAAATGCATGAAAAAGGAAGATAGCTATTGAGGTTTATTGTCCTCCCCAGCACGACTTATTCAAATTTAAAATAGTTCTAGCTAATGGGTCTATGAAAAGAAAAGTGCGCAGGTAACTATTCTAATATGCATGTCGGTAGCGGGTACCGATACGGCGATAGAATAGTTACTCCCCTACCTAAATATAAATAATAACTGTTCATCACAGGTAGAGGGAATAAAAAGTAAGAAGTGGAGGAGGAGTACTCCATACAAATCTCACCAAAAACATCCTTGCCCAGCAAGGTGTTGTCTTCAGAGAGGCGGCAGGAGGAGAAGATGATGAATGAGGCTTCCTCTATGGAGGAGGGATCCACCTCCTCACAGGAGAGGATACACTCATCATTGACTTGAGCAAAATGCTCCAAGTCCTCCTGAAGTACCTGTGAAGACTCAACCTGCATAGGCTCAGATGAAGAAGGGGTCATGAAATAAAAGAGAAGAATGAATTAAATAATCAAAAATTGGGGGAGTGGTCCCGGTCTCACTCCCAGCAGGATCCAAGGATAGATCACTGTCATCATCGTAAGTATCATAGCAAGGGGGCCCGTGAACTCAAGGGCCTCGATGGTGAGTTGGACCTCCTCGTCCTATGAAGAAGTGCAAACCTCCTCATCAGAAAGAGTATCCTCATTATCCCACCTTGGAGCAGCCTCAGGTTCAGAATCATCACCCTGCTCAATTACTTTGACAGGATCATAAAAAATGTGTAGAAAAATCTTGCAATGAAACTGGAGGAACAAAAACATTTGGTTCCTCCGCAAAAAGATCCGCTAACGCCTCCTCTATGGAAAGAATACTTTACTCATCACACTCAGGTGCATCTAGGAGCTCCCATTCCTCTCCTTGTTGGCCAACAGATGTGTGATTGTCATCACTAGGAGTGAAGCCATACACAGGGAGTGAGGAGTCCATGCACGAGATAAACTTAGGGGTAAAGGGCTCGATTGCCTCCATGGGTAAAGAATGAGTGTTAGGGGAAATGTTGTCATGAGTGAAGGAGCAGCAGTTACGATTGAAAAGACTAGGACAGTCTTTCAATTCATGACCCTCTCCTCGACACAACAAGCAAACAAAGTTCCTACACTGCCTAGCATTTAACTCCTTCATTTGGTCTATATAATAAACCATCTTGTCGTAAGTGCTAGGAGAAATATCCCATGACGACATTTTCAACAATTAAAGCAGATATAACGAAACTGAAATTCTTTGTAAGAAAAATTACACAGACTAATAAAACTCCTTGGATTAAACTTGCCTAAAACTTTAAAACAACAGAGTAAGAAATAATTACAAACAATATATAATTAAAAGGAAAACAAAAATAATAAGGTGGCTATACACACTGGAAGAACTACTATCTCTTGTCTCCCTCTACATTAAACTCACATGTCTGTGTTCCCCGGTAACGGCGCCAAAAACTTGATGCGCAAATCTAGCTCACCGCTATAGGCGGTAGCAAGACTGCGGCACAAAACGATAGTGTACCGATCGTTCAAGTAATATAAAATGAGGAGTAAATCCCCGAGTATCGAATCTCAAAGGAACATAGTAAGGTGGAGTTATCTATCGAGGAAGGACTTAAGATCGAAGTCCCTTAGGTCGGGTGAATGTGAACGGGGTGGATTGGATTATGGAAAGCAAAAGAAAGAAACTATACTACTCCTATGCAGGCCGCTATGCGCTGCATCACCAGGCGGATGGAAACTATGCAGGACGCTATGCACTGCTTCGCTAGGCGGATGGGAAAGAAGGAAAGTAGATGAGGTGAGTGTAACTGCGGAAAGGTTTGAGGGCCGTTAGCACCTCTTGGCTAGGCAGATGGATTACACGAGCCGTTAGCATCGCTTCGCTGGGCGGATGGAAGAGTAGGCTTGCAGATGGAATGGTTCGCACTGGCATAGTTGAGGTGGATTACACGGGCCGTTAGCACCACTTAGCTTTGCGGATGGAAGAGTAGTCACACGTAATGGACGAGTAGGCTAGCATAATGGAATGGAGGGTGATGGTGAAGTGGAGGATGGAATGGGGGCACAATCGGCGCACCTTATACACACATATAAACAAAAGAGTAATTTCACATAGACATGAAATAAACACTACAAAGCAAGGTTTACATGTGCCATATCATCAAATAATGAAGATTACATTCATATACATAGCACAAGTTAGAGAAAAAGGCAAGAGATACGACCGAATCCGGAGGCATGTTGTATATTCTCGGTAGGAATCATCGGGTTGTCAATCAGCGTCCTAGCTCGGTCCCAACTATCTTCCGGGGTAAAGGAGGACTGTCAATTCCTCCCAATGGACCCGTCTTCTCCGGTAAACTACAATCCGGTCACGACCGATGCGAAGAACTCTTTTCTTGGCGATGAAGATGAGGGTGGAATCCTTTCCTCGAATCACTTGGATGATGAAGACGGCTGAGAGGATGCTCCGTCTTTAGATTTGCAAGGAAATGGTGGTCGGAGATCCTCCTAAAGGTGGGTGGCGATGGAGCGACGAAAAAGGGCGGAACTGGAACCCTTCTAGTGTGGGAAAGATGATCGATGCGGTCTAGGGCGGATTCTGCAGCATTTATAGAAACAGCCAGAAATTTGGTCACGCATGGTCGAACGCACGACCATGCGTGGACCATGCGTGGACCATGCGATATTAAGTGTTCAGCAGCCCAGGAAGATGAAGCAGATCGCCCGTGCGATTTTACTCACACACAGTCAAAACCGACAGTGCGTAAAAACGCACGGGCAAATCCAGATGGCTCGAAAACAGGCTAACAGGGGGGAGATCATGCGTTTCCTTCACGCACGGGCGAACTGCTCGTGCGTGAACAAAATGCACGAGCTACGGCAGATCACCATTATTAGGCACAGGGGGAATCGCACGATCGAAGGGATCGTGCATCGAGTAAACGCACGACCGTGCAATTTCTCCAGGTTGCAATTCCAAAAGAATAAAGATCTGCCCACCTGCAATATAAACCAACAAGATGGGGGACATATTACCAACACAGAAAAATATAATAACAACAAAATAAATACATGGGGAGCACCATGTGCTTACCCCAGCAGAATAGTGTGCAATTGCACACCACAATGGTCCAAAATGTGCACTTCATGTAAGAAGAGTGAACCAGTGAAATATAAACAATAATGTGCTAAAAGTGAAGTGCATGTGAGTGAAAACTAACCCAGATGAGTCCAAAAATCACTATATAAATTGGACTCATCACATGGTTCCACATTGGGATTGCATGATGGTGAAATCTCCAGAAAAGTTCCTTGAAGCGCTCCCATGTATCGTAGAGAGACTCCATGTATATTTGCGTGAAAGAGAGAATGTCCGTACGTGATTTAGCGGGCTTTGACGCTAAAAAAATATTTCGTTACAAATTTCTCCATCATCTCGGCCCATGTAGTGATGGAACCTCTAGGAAGAGAACCCAAACACTGCTTGGCCTTATTCCGCAAAGAGAAAGGAAATAAATGCAAACGGATGGCATCATCGGTGACACCATTTATCTTAAACGTATCGTAAATTTCCAAAAAAATTAGCAAATGTAAATTAGGATCTTCACGTGGTAAGCCATCAAATATGACTGTTTGTTGTACCATTTGAATAATACTCGTATTAATTTCAAAATTATTATTCGCCACCCCCGGGCGAATAATACTAGATTGTGTTCCCTCCCAATTAGGCCTCGCATAATAGGACATGGTCCGTAGCGGGGCCTCATTGTTGGACATGTGTGTCACATCCCTTTATTTGAGAATAACAAATCTCATATTGTATTTGATCTTGCTTGTCGTGTGTTTATAGTGTGCAGGAACTATAGGTGCAATACTCCACAGGTAGAAAGCATCATGGAATCAAATTCTAAGAATGAAGCACTACCGCCAGCGCTAGGGATACCGCAGGCGTTAACACTACCGCAGACGCTAGCGCTACCGCTTGGCGCTAGCTCCATCTCGGGCCACAATTCCATGCCGCGATGGTTTCATAACCGCATCTACACAACCGCTACCGCATGAGCTAGGTGCTACCGCAGGAACTAACTCCAGTTCTATAAAATGGAGCTTTCTTTCTCATTTTGGACACACATCCCAGAGAGAATTCTAGTGCCAAAATTCAAGAGATGCTACTCTGTCAAAAGTTGATCTCCCACTCAAAGCTAAAGAAGATTTCTGGAGGAGGAAGCCATCACGCTGCATCCGAAGAATGATCGCTTCAACATCGCTTATGCTACCACGATCCTTCATCTTTATCTTCAGAAAATCTCAAAGAGGTTGTTTTGTTATTTGCATTATTTCTTTATTTTGAATCTTTGTAGTTAAATCGCCTTGTGTTGGCGACTAGGTCCTTGCGCGGTTTAGGGGGAATTCATCACATGTTTTGGCGACTAGGTCTAGGTGATTAGATATAGGGGGTGCTCGAGGCCATATCTGGGGAAGGATTGGCTAGAGCAGCTTGAGGCCATATCTGGGGAAGGATAGGCTAAAGCCACCAGTTCATGGGGATACGAGTCGGTATAGAAAAAAAAATTATTTACATTTGTACGCCTCCAATTTCTAGCGATATTGAAATCAAATTTATGTAAACACTCTTTAATATAGTGCATTCATGTTTCTATTTTTGTTTACTTGATTTCTTTCATTTGGCATAAATTCTAAAATTGCAAATTACAATGTTCTCTTCCTTTAAGCTAAATTATAATTTCGCTCTCGTTTATTTTAAAACAATTTAGTAAATTGCTTAACCTTATAAAAGAATTTTTGTTCCCTTATTCACCCCCCCCCCCCTCTAAGGGCGCCTATCGATCCAACAAGTGGTATCAGAGCGCAGGTTATTCCAAATTGGTTTTAAAACCAGGAATAATGGCGTCTTATGATCTCGCTTTTTCTGAGGGTCAGGAATTAGTAGACTTCAGCTAGATTATAATTATTGGAAAAATTGGCTGAGATGTTTTCTTATGACACTTTGTATTGAGGTGTGAAATATGGTAGAAGAGGAATACTCTCCTCCTATATTTGTAGTTGGAGAGGTAACATTAGAAAAACCTAAGGATAAATGGGATGACAGGGATAAACACAAATGCAAAAATAACGCCAAGGCCATGAATGCTTTATATTGTGCGTTAGATAGAAATGAATTTAATAGAATTTCCGCATGTACTACTGCATATGATATTTGGAATCATTTAGAAATTACTCATGAAGGTACATCGTAGGTTAAAGATTCAAAACTTTTCCAACTGGAGTTAGAATATGAAAAGTTCTGGATGGATGAAAGTGAAGATATTGATGCAATGTACATGCGTTTCACCAAGATCATAAATGCCTCCAAAGCTCTTCGAAAGACCTTCCCCAACGGTGACTTGGTCCGAAAGATTCTTCGATCTCTTCCTCCAAAATTCAATCCGAAGGTGACAACTATCTCGGAGTCGCACAAAACCCATGAGGTAGAACTCAAGATCCAATACGATGAATTCAATAAGGAGCCAAAGATGAAGGCGTTGGCACTAAAATCTAAAAGGAGTGCCAAGAGGTTGAAGATAAAGAAAGTCTCTTGGTAAAGAACTTCCGAAAGTTCATGCGAAATCCAGAAAGGAGAAACTCCTTCTGGAAATATTTCCAAAAGGATGCAAGATGGAAAGGGTCATCTTCAAAGAAGGAAAATGAGAGCGACGATGAAGAAGAATGACCACCACCGGAATGCTATCATTGCAGGAAGACCGGGAATATTCGGAGCCAGTGCCCAAAGTTTTTGAAGGAGAAAAAGGAAAAATGGCACAAAGGGAAGGAAAAGAGGAAGGTACTAAAAGCTAAAACATGGGATGACTCCTCCTCCTTCGAAGAATCAAGTGGGTCTTCATCAAGCGACAATGAGGAAGCAAGCATGTGCCTCATGGGACATGAAAACAACCACGATGACACCAGTGTTCTTAGCGACACTAAGGTAATTCCTCCAACTAATGATGAACTATTTCATGAATTTCTTGAAACTTGCAAAGCTTTTGATAAAAATATGAAAGATAGTATTTTATTGAATCGTGAAAATGAATCTCTAATTAAAGAAAATCAAAAGCTTTCCAAAAAATTAATTGTTTCAGAAAAAAGAAAGGCTTCTTGCCAAGAGTGTGATCACTCCATTAAAATGGCAAAAGATATTGAAGATTCTCTTTCTAAAGCCCTCTCCCATGCCAAAACTCTTACAAAAGAGAAGGGGGAATTAGAAATGAAATTAGAAGCCTCTCTTGTGCAAATTAAAAATAATAAAAAGGGTTTTGAAAATAGGTGTGTCATACTTGTGAAAGAAAATTTATCACTTAAAACACAAGTTCATGATCTCACCATGGTCATTAAAATTTTTGGAATGCGCCAAATGTCACTGGATATGATTTTAGGGAAGCAGTGCTACGGTTCTGGAAAATTTGGGCTCGGATATCAAGGTGAGGGATACCGCCCAGCGCTAGCCACTAACGCCGGCGCTAGCACCTCATACAAAAATTCAGTTGTTTCTTTTGCAAAAATATTTTCTTCTGCATAACTGATTCCTTCGAGCAAGAATAAAACAAAATTCCAAAAAAGGGTCTGAACCCCCTTTATTTGTGTGAAAACTATCATAGGTTGGGTCAAACATCTAGTCCTTGCAGGAAACTGAAACTTAATAATTTAATGCAAATCTGGGTACCTAAGGCTTCCACTTATTTTATGGGTGGTACCGCTTGGGTATCCTGATCTTTATTCTCGTCTTCTTTCTAGATATGCAGGTAGGCTAAGGACAATGAAGACGTGTGGTACTTGGATTATGGATGCTCCAAGCACATGATGAGAAATAAAGCAAAGTTCCTTAGCCTAGAAAAGAAGAAGGGAGGGATCGTGACATTTGGCGATAACGGAAATGGAAGGATCAAGGGAATTGGTACAGTTGGTAACGAATCACTTACAATATCGAATATTCTTTATGTGAAAGGGATAAAACATAATCTAATTTCTATTACCCAATTATGCGATAAATGATTAGATGTTTTATTTGAATCTTCTACTAATTTATGCAAGATATCTAATCCTACTCCAAAAGATATTTTACTAACTGCACCAAGAATAGATAATGTTTATATAGTTTCATTTCATGATCTTTCTAAATCATCTATAAAATGTTTTAGCACTAAAAATGATGAATTAGAACTTTGGCATAGACGGTTAGGACATGCTAGCACACAGCTTATTGTTAAACTTGCCAAAAGTGATTTAATTAAAGGATTGCTTAGGTTAAATGGAACTTTACCATCACTTTGTTCACCATGTCAAAAGGGTAAATTTACTTGATCCTCTTTCAAAAGTAAAAATTTCATTTCTACTACAAGACCCTTGCAATTAATTCATATGGATCTTTTCGGTCCCGTTAGCACCGCAAGTCTTGGTGGTAGATTATATACATATGTTTTAATAGATGATTTTTCAAGATATTGATGGACATTATTTCTCTCATCCAAATCCGATGCGTTTGGCGAATTTGCAAAATTATGTACTCGTATTCAAAATGAAAGTGATTTAAAAATTAAATGCAATCGCTTGGATCATGGAGGAGAATTTGAAAATAAAAAGTTTACATCTTTTTGTGATATGTTAGGCATAAAACATGAGTTCTCTACACCGCACACACCACAACAAAATGGTGTTATAGAAAGAAAGAATAGGACACTTCAAGAACTAGCACCCACTATGCTATGTGATTATAAATTACCTAAGACCTTTTGGGCCGAAGCCGTAAATACATCATGTTATGTTATGATCAGAATCATGCTTCACCCTTCTCTTAATCACAACCATATGAACTTTATTTTCAAAAGAAGCCTAACGTATCTTACTTCAATGTTTTTGGTTGTAAATGTTTTATTTCCAATACTAAAGATAGCTTGGGAAAGTTTGATGAAAAATGCGATGAAGGAACTTTTCTTGGATACTCTTCAACTAGTAAAGCTTATAGAATTTTTAATAAAAGAACTAGTAAAGTTAAAGAGTTTATTAATGTGAAATTTGATGAGGTTGTTACTTGTGTAGAAAGACTTTCCGCGGGCAAAGGGGATGATCTATTACGACCTTTGGAGCATGGTGACGAGGAACTGATGAGTAGTTTTTATACTCATCTTTTAGTATAGTTTTAATATATTTTTAATATGAAATTATATAATTATATGAATTATATCATATAAATCTTTCCCTTTTTATTTCATGAACTAACTTAAGTTTATTTTATATTTTCAGGGCTTCTGGGCACTTTTGAGAAAAATTCCAAAGTACACGGCCAAGGTCACGGGCGTGACCAAGGGGCGTAACAGCCTAGATGTGTTCCAGACCCGATTCCACCACCCCGGGAGCATTCCATAAAGATTCGCAAAGTACATGCCCCAGGTCACGGGCATGATCAAGGGGGTGACCCAATGTCACGTTCGCGACCCGCCGCAAGCAGCAGAAGTGCAATGCCACATCAATTAAAGATACACGCCCTCAGTCACGGGCGTGACCGAGGGCATCACATAAAGTAATGGGCGTGAGTCACCCTGCGTTCCTTCATGCCGAACCTTCCCGCCAGCAGACACATTTTGAAGATTACATGCTCTAGGTCACGGGCAAGACTTAGGGCGTGATGCGCACGTAACACCCACATTGAAGCCAGAAGGCGCACTCTCCGCACCAGCACCGATCACACCCCTTACACGCCCTTGGTCATGGTCGTGACCAAGGGCGTTTATCCTCAATTTTCAGCCTATTTAAAGCCAGCTCCACCAGATGTCCAAGGATGAATTTTTAGGAGTTAGATTCTTCATTTCATGAATTATTTTCATGTTTTTAGTAGTTCTTGTAATCTTTCTTTCTTTCTAGCAATTGTACTTTTAAGTTCAAGTAACTCGGCGATGCGGCACCGCTAGGTGGAGCAATCAAAGAGGGAGCGGCGACAGGATCTGTGGAGGAGGAGTCTTGCAGGAGGCTCTCTCAAGAAGGTATACCTTCTGCTTTCGGTCGGGGCCCGTCAAGGGGAGGTTCGTGCTGCTTTCGGCGGGTTGCAGAACACAGGAGGAGCTTGTCGTGTGGGAGAAGATTTGTAGGCTCACTGGCATACTTTATTATTGAAGAAGAATAGATGAAAGCATGGGGGCGTGGGTCAAATCCTGGCGGGAGGTGCTATGCTGGCGAGTCAAAGGTCAAATGCTGGCGGAAATGAGCAAAAATAACCAAGCTTTAGATTTGCAGGATAGGATTTTTGAGGGTATTTTGGGCATCCGAAAGTTACACCAAATCCGCTTTACTCTTCCCTTATTTAATAAAGATAAATATTAGTTAAAACAAATCATTTATTCATTAATTTACATGAAATATGTATAATATTACTTAAAACAATGCTAAAAACTACATTAAAATACGTATATTTTACTATTGATCACTTCCCACAAAAGTCTTGCCTCCTGCTAAGTAGGAAGGTGGCCAAGGTGACCAACATAACATCAGTTGTAAGGGTTGAGGCTCAAAAACTTCTTCAACTGCCGACAACGCAGTTGCGGTTCAGCTTCTAGCTCAACTGCCACTATCGTTATTGGGGCCACATACGGAATGGGAGGCTGTACTAGCCTTCCTGGTTCTGCCTTTCGTATCGCTAGGACAACTTTTGTGATCACTTGAATTGTTTCAGCAGGAGGGGTTGCACATGCATTGGCAGACACACTACTCTCCACTTTGTTATGGGGTTGGGATTGCCCCGCACCACTCCTGTCACCTATAATCGTGTAATGCACAATTTAGTGACCGAAAACATGGCAAAATAATAATCATGGAATGCTCAGGTTCCGCAAAGAAGCATGTTTTTCATTCCTAAGTGGACATTCTTATTATTTTTCTCATTTTACGTGAACGCACATCACGTGCACTCCACCCCTTAAAAGGAATTCGGCCTCGAATTTGCTAAACTACGGATCGACTCCTAAAGTCTAATACCAAATTGTAACACTGCCAGTTCAAAAAATATAACACAGTTCTGGTCGAAACACTACGGCATATTAAACACAATAGCTAGACATTAGTAAGATGATTAATAGAAAAGAACTACACGAGAGTAAGTAAGCACAAGAGGAAGCTTGCAATAAACCTTTAGATCAGAATGTCCACCTACTCAGGAATGTCACATTAAAGTTATGGCCATATGGCCTTTCATTCAACAATGTAATTAATTTAAAACATACATTGGCTCGCAGGCTGACAATGCAAGGAAAGCAGTGACATGAGGCTGGCCTTCGAGGGCCAACTCAACAATGGGCTTTAGCCTAATACTTCCCACTCGGCTAACCAGCACCTGCACCATCCACAAATAAGAGGTAAATGAGGGTCAGCTATGATCTGACCATAAACCGTGTAATGATCCCCCCCCGGCAATTCTAGCTGGCTCAGGTGCGGGGCACCGCTAACCTGCAAGCAAGCCATACATGCAACATGTAATATAATAAAGAAAGTGCATCTACTCTATACAGGGTGAAGTTTCAAGCACAATCAATCTTCTAGGTTGAGCATCAAAGAAAGGGGAACGTAGGTATGCACATGATGTTAGATGGGTTCACCCGGAGGATCCCCACAACTGCCTAAGCAACCACATGAGGCTATCATAACATCAATCACCAAAACACAATGTGGGTACTCGAAACCACACACTACATGCACTCATGGCATGCTTTATGAGTACTAGACTAGGAGCGCCGCCACCACCCAAAGTTATGCAAACTTAGTTGGTAAAAGAGCTTTTGGCCAATCTAGGTGAACACCTTCCACGGCCTCTCCCATGATCTCACAACTTACAAGAAGTTAAGACCTCTCACCGAATCTGCATGGAAATGGGTTCGATTCAGCTTTTCCCGTGTTCTTTTCATCACGATCAATCGCATGATGCGGGTACGGCTTCGCCTCGGCCCGTAAGGGTTTAATACATACAAGTGTTACTTAACATAAGCTACCCACCTAATCCATAAGATAATATAGGCTTCACCATTAACACAACGTAGAAGGTCCAAGTCAACTCCAGTATGCATTTTGTGGTGAAGGTTTTATTGGATCTGTAGGCGCCCTTAGAGGGGTGGTGAATAAGGGTTTTAAAACTTTTAATATATTTTGAAATACATGAAAAGCTAAGCGATCAAAATAGAGAGAAATCAAGCTAATCAAGTGAAATAAAAAAGAGACATGATTTTATTAATATGAAATGAAGGATTGCAAAACTTGATTTCTTATAACACTAGAAATCGAAGGCGAATAGTAAAAAGACTTTTTCATTTTCTATCCCGACTCGTATCCCCACGAACCGGTGGTTTTAGCCTATCCTTCACCGGATACGGCCTCAAGCCACACTAGCCAATCCTTCCCCATATATAGCCTCGAGCACCCCCTATACCGAACCTAGATCTAGTCGCCAACACGAGGCGGATTCCTCCTTATGTTCAACCCATACCTAGTCACCAACACGAGGTGAATTTACTACACGATTACAATAATAATGAGATGAAAATAACAACAACAATATTAAAACTCCCTCTTGAAGAACTTTTGAAGTTGGAGACGAAATACCATTGTATAATAAACGTTGTTGAAGTGATCATTGGTCGTATGTTGCGTGAAGAAATCCTCCTTCAGAAACTCACAGAACTTTAGGTGGGAGATCACTTCTCGGCAGAGTAGGGATCTGGAATTTTGGCACTCAACCTCCCTCAAACTTGTGTGTTCAAAATGAGAGAAGAGGGCTCCTTTTATAGGAGAGAGAGCTAGCATTTGCGTTATTGCTACCATCGGCGCTATCTTGAATTAGGAAATATTCTCCGCGTGCGTATCTTCATTCCAAGGAAACCATGCCATAATTCGTCTTGTGCTTCGAGATAGCGTCTGCGCTATCTGCTAGTGCATTCCAGAACCGCCTCCCAAAATTGCTCTAATCAGTGCTAGCACCTACGCTAGGTACTACCGTCAGCGCTAGCGGGAATGCTGGAATTTTGGCTTCAAATTTCAGGGCAACCTTCCTATGTTATCCTTGAGTCATATTGCAATGTTTCCTGCATACTTAAACACACAAGATCAAATACACATAGGATTTGTTATTCTCAAACCTAGGAGATGCGGAAGACCATGTTCCAACAAACTCCCCCTATTGATAATAACAAATCCATTAATGATAAATCAGAGAATTAATACATAAAGCATGACGAGTCCTACTTGTGTGTGTGAGAGAGATGACTTAGGATAATTGTCAATTTTGGTATTTAGAATTGCTCCCCCTAAATACATGCTCCCACTATGTGAATGCTCCCTTATATGTAGGCTATTATCATATGAATTAATCATGTTAGTTTTCCCTTTTGATAGCGATTATTTTTATCATGTTAGTTCTCCTCCTTTTGTTATTTGCAAAAGTGGGTTAAGGTAGCAAGAGGCATAGAAAGAGGATTTTGATAAGAAAAGATAAGGCATGATCAAACTTTTAGAGGAAATGAAATGATAAGGAGTTTTTAGCATAACAATTTTCATAGAAATAAATCAGAGTTTTAGCATACAAATAATATTCATGTTTAGAACAACCAATATAAATTTTACTAAGCAAGTCTACCACTTGTTGAAGGAAAGGAATTTTGAGATTCAAGTGATGATACACAAAAGAAAAGACTTTAAATAAGCATGAAAGCGCATGGTAAAAAGTTATATGGTAATGTTGCGGAAGACTTATAGAAATACAAGAAACATCCTTTTTGTAATCATGACAATTCATAAAATGAAATATGAGTTAAGGTCCAAAAATAAGAAGATGTTTTTGTAAATCATTTTTCTTTTAAATGCGTTAAGTTTTACAATAAAGTAACCAAGCATGAAAGAAAGATATCAAAAAGAGACTACTAAAAGGTTATTTTAATTCATAAATTCTAGACATACCAAACATTGTAGAGAGCATGCTAGGTTATCTAGTGCATTTATATATAAAGAGTAGTATAGAATTTTGCATTAGGATCCAATACTCATGAGAAGAAGTGTTATAGAAGATAATGATGTGCACATAAGTGTATTTTGAAGAGAGTAAACAAATTATTTAATAAAAAAATACAAGACATATGTAGAGTAAAGTGCACAATAAAACACAAATAATTTTACTTCCACACACTTCAATGCACATAGAAAAAATGTACAACTACCAAGGTGCTCTGCACACACAATTCTCATTAAGACTTATCATGGTGCAAAGTAGTGTTTGGGGGATCACACACTTTATTTTTCAATATTGGTATTTTTGTGATCCAGTGTACTTAAGAGTAAGTGGTGTAACGATAATGAAGGTTTGCACAAGACACTTTATAATTCTTTCCAAGGTGCTCAACCTCATAATGCTTATTATGACTTATCAGGAGTTTCAAGTAGTGCGTGGTGGTGGTATCTTTGTAAATTTATTTCATGATTTTTTTTGTTTTGTACAACGATCTCTGAATACACTTGTTTTGCAAACCAAAGTAATTTTTAAAGCACAACCACTTTTCTTAATATTAAGAGTGCAAATAAAAGTAGTGTAGGTAAGATACTTGTGTACTTTTAATTTATTGTACAATTACAATCCATAAGCAAGCAATCTTAGATTAAAAACACATGTAGACTTGCCAAAAAGTGAGCGAAGAAATATCATTATCAATCATAAAACATTTACTCATACTTAGAGGCATGCTAAGCTTGATTCTACATAACTCTTACAATACAATTGATGCACATGTGGTTAGATATATCAAAGCATGATAAGAAGCAAAACAATGTTCAAAGTAGTTTGAAAAGAAGAATTTCAACATTGTAAAAGGTCTAAATGATAGATTAAACCATGCTTGATATTAACAAGAAAGTCCATACAGTTTTTTTGATATTTTTGAAAGAAAATTTTATTTTAAAATTTGAACTCTTATAATTGATCTTGGACTTCCCGAGGTTTACCCTGAGAGGCGTTCGTGCTGGTACTAGGAGATGTGATGAGGTGACATCCCAAATCTCCATTTCACAAGATACATGTAAATAGAAAAAGTTGAAGTTCAAATTTTTTTTGATATTTTTTATGTTTTATATTTTTGTATTTGATTTTTTGCATATAAGAATAGAAATCAGACAAATAAACAAAGAAAGTAAGTGAATAAAAATATTTTTTGTAATTTGACTTTTGTAAAAAAAAATTTTAATTTTTCAAAAATCAATTAAAGGCAGAAATGCCAAAATAAGTAGTACATATAAAAGAGCATATTTTTAGTGATTTTGTGAAATTTTAAAAACACAGAAAATTTGATACTCAAGCTAGCGCCAGCGCTAGCGCTAGTGCGGTAAACAGTACACAAATTTTGAAGATTTTGGAAATTCTATTTATTGATCTTGATTAAGTATCCAAAGAGTAGTAGTTTCATGCAAAAATTTCAAAAACTTTAGAGATGTTTAGATAGGTAAAAAAATGCATAAAACGATTGTGTTTATGAATGTGAATTAACCCGAGAGATCTAGGACCTAATTCAAGTCTTAGCAATCAAAATCTTACATTAGGAAGAGGTTTAGTGAATATGTTAGCAAGTTGGGAGTCCGTACAAATGAAACTTACTTTTACATGCTCTTTCTTAATTTGATCCCTAATGAAGTGATGGCGAACATCTATGTGTTTGAATCTAGAGTGGTGTACCGGATTATTTGTAAGATCTATGGCACTTTTTTTGTCACATTTGAGATCAATGTTTTTTATATGAAAACCAAAATCCCCTAGAGTTTGGCTCATCCATAAATCTTGTGCACAACAACTCCCAAGAGCGATGTATTCGGCCACCGTGGTGGAGAGTGCATCCAAAGATTGTTTCCTACTAGACCATGCTACTAATGAGGCTCCTAAAAAGTGACAAGTACCGCTAGTGCTTTTTTGATCTAGTGAACATCTGGCATAATCCGAATTGGAATAGCCATGCAATGTATATAAATCATTGTGCGGGTACTATAATCCAAATCTAGATGACACTAATAGATATCTAAAAATACATTTACAGCTTTTAAATGAGATTCTTTTGGATTGGCTTGAAAGCAAGCATATAAATATACGACAAACATTATATCTGGTCTAGATGCACTTAAGTAAAGAAGAGATTCAATCATAACTCTATATAAAGTTTGATTGATAGAAATTCCAGATTCATCTTTTCCTAGTTTTAAAGAAGCACTCATAGGTGTAGATGCTTGTTTAAGATTTTTAAATGCAAATCATTTAAGCATATCATGGACATATTTTGTTTGGCAAATAAAAATACAATCATTTCGTTGAGAAATTTGAAAACCAAGAAAATAAGAGAGTTCTCCTACAAGGCTCATTTCAAATTTATTTTTCATTACTAAGACTACTTCATTACACAACTCTTCATTAGTGGCACCAAAAATTATATCATCAACATATACTTGTAAAATAATTAAATCATTATTATTATGCTTAATGAAGAGTGTGTTGTTGGCACTTCCCATTACATAACCGTGCTTTAACAAAAACAATGTAAGTCTTTCATACCAAGCACGGGGTGCTTGTTTTAAACAATAAAGCGCCTTTTCTAATTTATAAACATGATTAGGAAATTTTTCATTTATAAAATCGGGCAGTTGTTCTACATAAACTTCTTCTTTTATAAACCCGTTTAAAAAAGCACTTTTAACATTCATTTGAAATAATTTTATTCTTTTAAGACTCGCAAATGCAAAAAAATTTCTTCTAAGCGAGCAATGGGTGCAAAAGTTTCTTCAAAATCTACCCCCTCGATTTGAGAAAGACCTTGAGCGTCTAAGCGAGCTTTATTTCTTGTAATTCTAGATTCACCATCAAATTTATGTTAAAAATCCATTTTACGCCAACAACAGGATGATTAGATGGACATTCTACTAGATTCCAAACTTTATTTCTTTCAAATTGAACTAACTCTTCATTCATAGACAAAAACCAAAATTCATCATTGAAAGCGGTTGAAATGTTTTTAGGTTCAATTTCGGAAACAAAGCAAATATTCGAAAAGGTTTCATGAAGAGAAGATCGAGTTCTTACCCTAATAGATGGTTCCCCAATAACTAGCTCCTTTGGATGATTCTTTGAGAAGTTTAAGATGCTTTGAGGCACATATTCATCTTCCTTAACCTCTTCCTCCTCCTCTTTGAAAGCTTCCTCTTCGTCGTGCTCCAAAGATGGCAACGGTTCATCATTTGTACCTGTAGGTAGTTTTTCTACACAAGGAATAAATTCATTAAATTTTACATTAATAGACTCTTCAACCTTACTCATTCTTTTGTTAAATATTCTATAAGCTTTACTTGTTGAAGAGTATCCAAGAAATATTTCTTCATCACAATTTTCATCAAACTTTCCTAAGGCATCTTTTGTATTGAGAATAGAACATTTACAACCAAATACTTTAAAATAAGATATGTTAGGTTTCTTTTGATAATATAATTCATACGTTGTGAGATTTAAAGATGGACGAAGCATGAGTCTATTCATTACATAACATGATGTTCTTACGACTTCGGGCCAAAAAGACTTAGGTAATTTATACTTAGATAGCATAGTCCATTCTAGTTCTTGAATTGTCCTATTCTTTCTTTCTACAACACCATTTTGTTGAGGGTTGCGCGGAGCAGAGAACTCAAGCTTAATACCTAACATTTCGCAAAAAGATTTAAAATTTTCATTTTCAAATTCTCCTCCATGATCTGAGCGAATACATTTTATTTTTAAATCTAGTTCATTTTGAATACGAGTGCATAGATTAGAAAATTCACCAAACACATCAAATTTGGAAGAGAGAAATAAAGTCCAACAATATCTAGAGAAATCATCTATTAGAACAAAAGTATATATTCTACCACCAAGACTTGTGGTGCTAACAGAGCCAAAAAGATCCATATGAATTAATTGTAAAGGTCTTGTAGTAGAAATTTTATTTTTGCTTTTAAAAGAAGATTTAGTAAATTTTCCTTTTTGACATGGAGAACATAGAGAGGATAAATTTCCATTTTGTCTAGGCAATCCTCTAATCAATTCCTTTTTGGCTAGTTTTAAAATGAGCTTTGTACTAGCGTGGCCTAAACGTCTATGCCAAAGTTCTAACTCGTCATTTTTAGTTATAAAACATTTTATAGATGATTTGGAGAGATCATGAAAGGAAACTACATATACGTTGTGAGTTCTAGGTGCAGTTAGTAAAACATCTTTTGTGTTCGGATTAAATATTTTGCAAGGATTTGTGGATGACTCAAATAAAACATCTAATCATTTATCACACAATTGACTAATAGATATTAAGTTAAGTTTTAATCCTTGTAAAATAAGAACATTAGAGATAGTAAAGGATTCGTTAGGCATTGTATCGACTCCCATGATCCTTCCTTTACCATTATCTCCAAAGGATACGATCCCTCCTTTCTTCTTTCTTAGGCTAAGGAATTTTGTATTGTTGCCCATCATGTGCTTGGAGCAGCCCGAGTCCAAGTACCACACGTCTTCCGTATCCTTAGCCTTGCTGCAAATCTAGAAAGAAGATGATAGTAATGATCCGGATACCCAAGAGGTACCACCGATAGAATAAGTGGATGCCTTAGGTATCCAGATATGCTTTAAAGATCCCTGTTTTATTTTCCTGCAAGAGCTAAATATGTGTCCAAACCTATGACAGTTTGCACACGAAATAAAGGGGGTTGAGACCCTTTTCTGAAATTCTACATTGCTCTTACTGGATGAGGTTTGATTTTTGGAATAAATAGAAGATTTTTTATATGACGGGCTACCGCCGGCGTTAGTGGCTAGCACCGGGAGGTAGCTGTCACTTTGATATCCGAGCCAAATTTTCCAGAACCATAATATTGGTTTCCCAAAATCATGTCCAGGGATTTTTGCCAATTCCAAATTTTTTGATGGCCATATTGAGGTCATGAGTTTGTTTTTTAAGAGAAGAATTGTCTTTTACAAGAATGACACATTTATTTTCAAAACCCTTTTTGTTATTTTCAATTTGTAAGAGATAGGTTTTTAGTTTTCTCTCTAAGTCCCCCTTTTCTGTTGTAATAGTTTTGATTTGTGAATGGGCCATAGAAAGAGAAACTTCAAGATCTTTTGCCTTGCATAAGGAGTGCTCACACTCTTGGCATGAAACCTTTCTCTTTTCAAAGGAAATTAATTTTTTAGTAAGCTTATGATTTTCTTTGATGAGAGATTCTTTTTCACGATTTAAAATAATATTATCTTCTATACTTTTATCATAAGCTTTGCAGGTTTGAATAAATTCATCATAAAGTTCTTCGAAGGTGGGAGGAGTTACCTCAGTGTCACTAAGAACACTGGTGTCATCATCGTTGCCTTTTGCCATCAAGCATAAGTTTGCTTCCTCCTTGCTGCTTGACTCATATTTGCTTGATTCTTCAGAGGAAGAATCATCCCATGTTGCGGCTTTCAACACCTTCTTTTTCTCCTTCCCTTTGTATCATTTTTATTTTTGCTCCTTTAGATACTTTGGTCACTGGCTCTGAATGTGCCCGGTCTTTCTGCAGTGATAGCACTCCGGTGTTGGTCTTTCTTCTTCGTCTTCACTTTCCTTTTCTATCTTTGAAGAAGAGGAAGACCCTTTTCGTCGAGCATCCTTCTGGATGTATTTCCGGAAGGTGTTCTTTCTTTCAGAATTTCTAATGAATTTTCTGAAGTTCTTCACCAGGAGACCTTCTTCATTTCATCATCATCTTCGATGCTCTCCTTCTTTGACTTTAGTGCCAACACCTTTTTCTTTGGCTCCTTTTTGTATTCATCGTGTTGAATCTGGAGTTCTACCTCATGGGTTTTGAGAATCCCAATGAGATTCTCAATCTGGAGCGTTCTTAAGTTGTGTGACTCCGAGATGGCTGTCACCTTTGGATTGAACCTCAGAGGTAGAGAGCGAAGAAATTTTCTGACTAAGTCGTCGTCAGAGTAGATCTTTCCAAGAACTTTTGAAGCGTTCACGATCTTGGTGAGGCGTGTGTACATCGAGTTGATGTCTTCTTCAGCATCCATCCTGAATTTTTTCATATTCCGATTCTAGTTGGAATAGCTTTGCATCTTTTACCTATGATGTACCTTCATGAGTAACTTCCAATTGGCTCCAAATATCATAAGCAGTTATGCATGCAGAAATTCGATTAAATTCAGTTCGATTTAAAGCACAATATAAAGCATTCATTGCCTTTGCATTATTTTTGCTTTTAAGTTTATCGCTATCATCCCATCTATCCTTAGGTTTTTCTACCGTAACCTCTCCTACTACAATTTTAGGAGGAGAGTACCGAACTTCCACCATGTTTCATACTTCTACTCCATGGTCATAAGAAAATACATCATCCTAGATTTCCAGTAGTTGAAATCTGACCAAGTAAAAAGAGGTTGTCTACTAACACCATGACCCTCTGGAATAGCGAGATCATAAGATGTCATTATTCTCGGTTGTTAGACCATTTTGGAACCGCTCTGATACCACTTGTTAGATCTGTAGGCGCCCTTAGTGGGGGGGGGGGGGTGAATAAGGGACTTAAAACTTTTAATATAATTTGAAATACTAGAAAAGTTAAGCGATCAAAATTGAGAGAAATCAAGCAAATCAAGTGAAATAAAATAGAGACATGATTTTATTAATTTGAAATGAAGGATTACAAAACTTGATTTCTAATAATGCTAGAAATCAAAGGCGAATGGTAAAAAGACTTTTTCATTTTCTATCCTGATTCGTATCCCCACGTATTGGTGGCTTTAGCCTATCCTTTCCCGGATATGGCCTCAAGTAGCTCTAGCCAATCCTTCCCTAGATATGGCATCGAGCACCCATAGACCAAACGTAGATCTAGTCGCCAACACGAGGTGAATTTCTCCCTAAGTCCTACCCAGACCTAGTCGCCAACATGAGGCAGATTTACTTCACGATTACTATAATAAAGAGATGAAAATAACAACAACAATATTAAAAAACCCTCTTGAAGAACTTCTGAAGTTGGAGACGAAAGACCGCTGTAGAATATGCGTTGTTGAAGCGATCGTCGGTCGGATGTTGCGTGAAGAAATCCTCCTTCAGAAACTCACGGAACTTTGGGTGGGAGATCACTTCTCGGCAGAATAGGGCTCTGGAATTTTGGCACTCAACCTCTCTCAAACTTGTGTGTTAAAAATGTGAGAAGAGGGCTCCTTTTATAGGAGAGACAGCTAGCGCATGCGCTATCGCTACCATCGGCGCTATCTTGAATTAGGAAATATTCTTCGTGTGTGTATCTTCATTCCAATTAAACCCTGCCATAATTCCTCTTGTGATTCGAGATAGCGCCTGCGCTAGCCGCTAGTGCCTGTGTTAGTGCCTTCCAAAACTTCCTCCCAAAATTGCTCTACTTAGTGTTAGCGCCTGCGCTAGGTGCTACCGCCGACGCTATTGGGCATGCTAGAATTTTGGCTTCACACTTGGGGGCTAACATCCTATGTTATCCTTGAGTCATTTGGCATTGTTTCCTGCACACTTAAACACGCAAGATAAAATACACATTGGATTTGTTATTCTCAAACCTAGGAGATGCGGAAGACCATGTTCCAATAGGTTTGCATTTAAACCACTCATAACCATGGGGCTTCAATTAGGTACTCCAAGATCCACCTTAACCCTAGTCCCATAATACGAATAACGTATTCCACGGAGTCACTCTCCAGCATGCATACTAGGCTTAACCTAAATGTAATGTTACAAATTAAGCATCATCGATAAGGGCTAACGGTCACAAGTAGGCTTCACACACAAGTCTTAAATCTATATGACTACCGAATTTCTACATGCAATATATTCCGGGTATGGACACAATCGACCCAGAGTTACGAAGAACTAAAGGGAGTCGTACACTTCTCTAATTATTGAAAGAGACAACCCTACGCAAGCATAGAAAAGGCATGAAAGGACCAAAACATGTCCTGATATCGGGAGGAAGGATCGTTACCCTTGTCGATCTCTTTGACACCAAGGATACGAGATTTCAATCGGATGGAAAGAACCATACTGGGATGCTCTCCATGGATCTGGAAATGGATCGCGATTCAGAGCCTTGGAGCTCCATTAATGGCGGAAAGAGTCTTCTTCTTCCTCCTTGGATCTCCTCTTTCTGAAGCTTGGAGAGAGAAAGAACTTAAAATAATGAGGATAAAACATCCTCTGGTCAAGCCCTAATACAATCTAGAACAGAACTTAGCCATCAGATCAAAACCTTTAAGATTTGACCGCCACGATCTTCATTTCGCGGATCTGCTCCGTCAGCTACCATCGGGCGATAGCGCTACCACCCCGCACTAGCGCTTGAACATAACCTATAGCACACCGTCTTGTTCTCTCGATGATACTAGGATACATATCATCTTGAAGACCTACCGCCGACGGTAATGCTACTGCGCCACATTAGCATCTCGATGACATCTTCTTGACGCATAACTCCTCGACGCACATCTTCTCGACGTACATCTTCTTGACGAACCTAGCTACTGCCACTAGTATTACCTACTGCTCAGCGTTAGTGTCTAGTTGATCGTTGAGGCATCTCGACAACATGGTGAGTCCTCCCGTCGATATAGCTACGTCCAGCGGTAGGACTACTGCAGGGCTGTAGCTTCCACTAACAGGATTCTTTCCTTCATAGCAGTGTGAAAACTGGGATTTTATATTTGTCTACCATATCATTGAAGTCTTTTTCAGATTTAGATTTACCCTTTCAACATGTGATGTGGATTCCTCTGAATCTGTACCAGTTTCATACTCTGAATTATATAATGAAAAAGGGGTTATAGTGATTACCTCATTACGATGGGCTTCATCCTGATCTTCCTTGTCTGACATGGCTATTGGACCACAACATTCTTTATTTTCTCTGTCACTGTCTGACAATGTTAGGGGATCCCTGATGCCCACTTTGGTAGATGGGTAGATGTCTTCTTCAGCAACAATAACCAACCCAATAAAGGCCTCTTCATCTTCTGAATCTGAAGAGCTAGAGTCACTATCACTCCAACTCTTCTTCTTCTTTGCCAAGATACTCTTCTTAGATTTTTTTTGCCTTGTGGTGCTTTTGCTCTTCAGCTTCCCTTCTCTCTTTTCTTTTGACTGGACAGTCAGCATTGACATGTCCAGATTTGTTTCAACAGTAGCAAACAATGTCAGTATTAAAATGTTTATTCTGTTTGTAGTCATACCTTTCTCCTTTGTGGTCTAATCTCTGTCTATCAGTGTAGCTGTGTGGCTTTCTTGAGCTGGAGGCAGAGGAAGACTTATTCTTCCATTGTCTCCTTCTGCTCAGCATCTTCATAAACTGCTTGTAGTACAGAGTGAGTTCTCCATCAGTTAGCTCATATTTAGAGGACGAGGGCTCTGAGCTGTCAGTATCAGCCTTTCTCCTTGTAGGGGAGAGGGTCTTTTCTCTGCATCTTCTAGAGCTTTCAACCTTGAAAGGTACAGACTTGTCTTTGCTTACCTCCCCCTCAACTTTTCTGGAGTTCAATTGCAGCTCATCGGAGAGCAACTTCCCAAATAGATTCTAGGGTTTGATTTCATCCAGATTCCCTATTTCCTTGATGGCACAGATCTTCATATCCCATTCCATGTTGAGGGATCTAAGGAATTTATCATTAAAATCATAATTTGTGAATACCCTGCCATAGGTCCTCAGTCCATTGACAATCTTGAAGAACTTTTCATAGCATCCAACACTGGAGCCCTTCTTCCCTTGCTTAAAGGCTTCATATACTTGATTCAGCAGGTATTTCCGTCATTCCTTACTTCAACTATGCCCTCCATATACACAATCAGTGTATCCCACATTTCCTTTGCAGTTTTGCAGTGAATCATATTTTGGAATGTGAAATTATATATGGCACTAACTATAATGTTATTGGCCCTTTTGTCCATAGTGGCCAGAACTACCTCATCCTTGGTCATCTCTGTTAGCTTCTTTGGCACTTATAGATTTGCATCTATTGTAGAAACTGTTGTGGGGATGAAGGGTCCCTCTTCAACTATGGTAAATATCCTAGGGTCAGAGGATTCTATAAATAGCCTAACCCTTTGCTTCCAGATACTGAATTTCTCCTTTCTACAGATAGGCAACTTCATTAAACTGAGCAAGTCCCCAACACTCAGAATCCCTCCTGGAATCCTACCACAGGTTCCAGCAGCAACCCTACCTCAGAGTGCAAGCACTCCTATAGCTCAGATCCCCAACAAGGATCCTACAACTCAGATTTACTAAGAAATTCTACCACTCAGATTTCTTAAGAAATCCTACAGCTTAGGTCTTCACAAACCCTACCTCAAACATTCAGCAAAGTCCTACACCTCAGGCTTTTTCACAAGCCCTAAACATAGGCTGTCAACATAGCCCTACAACTCAGATCTCAACGAGATCCTACAGGAATGGATTAGAAGAAGATTTTACAATGAATAGACTCAAAGAGATATTGCTTGAAGCATCTGGAGTCTTCTTAGGTATTTCTGAACAAAAATCCTTCTTTAGCAGCAACACTTGATCAAACAGTAGAGTCTCATTTTGTACCAGGATCAGTGCTTAGATTTCTGGTATGAAGAAGTCTTCTTGCTCTCAAGAGTAATAGCTTTCTTGTTGAAGCTTAGCTTCTTCTTGTTCTTCTTCTTCCTTTGAGAGAAGTTGAGTTTTACTGTTCTATTGCTTTTGACGGTTGGCAAAAGCTTTTCTTCATTTTACTTCTCAACGATATCTTTTCAATGGTTAGGGTTTGAGGACCCTCTCTTGTCTTTTTATATCACTGATTCTTCTAACGGGCGAGGTCTGAAATGGTTTTTACTCAGTCCACTTTTCAGATATGACTAATTTGATGTTTGCTTTTGTCTCTTCTGTCAATTTGAAATCCCACGTTCTGATCCTAACAAGATGATATATGCCTTAGCAAGTTTTCTTAATTCTTCACAACGATATCAACATATGATAGTTGTTGTCACGATGATATTGGACTTAGCTGGCCTTTCTTGAATCTTCACAATGATATCGTCATGTGATAGTTGTTATCACGATGATATATGACTTAGCTGGCCTTTCTTAAGTCTTCACAACAATAATGTTGTGTGATACTAGTTGTCACGACGATATAAGACTTAGCAATCCTTTATTGAATCTTCACAATGATATCATTGTGTGATACTTGTTGTCACGATGACATATGACTTAGCTAGCCTTTCTTGTGTCTTCACAACGATATTGTTGTGTGATACTTGTTGTCACGATGGTATATGACTTAGTTGGCTTTTCTTGTGTCTTCACAATGATATAATCGTGTGATACTTGTTGTCCTGATGATATATGACTTAGCTAGCCTTTCTTGAGTCTTCACAACAATATCGTCGTGTGTACTTTGTTGACACGACGATATCGTCATGTTCTTCTTATTGTCACTTCGATATTTGACTTGACTTCTTCTACTGCCTTCTAGGACTCCTCACAATGATATCGTCGAGTGTGTCTCATATACACGATGATATTTAACTATGAAATTTTATGCTTGATCTCCAAACATTATATATGAGATATATGATATTTCAACCTGCTCATGTCACATCAAATATATATATAATACAAATTGCACCTATCATAGACTTAGTGACTTCTCCAAATTTGGAACTTTGTGGGCAGTGTTCCCAATAGGGTTGACATCCCAAACTTCCCTTCCTCAAGGTATTTAATCTTATTGGTGGCTAAAATTACTTAAAGCCCTCTCTCATTGTTACTCTTATTATCCTAAGATAAATTTATAACTCTTGTAGGGAAGAGTTAATCATTACTCCTCTTATTGTCCATGAACTCTATCACTCAACACCACTTGGCTAATTGACCTAGGTGTCAATTCAAATGTTTAACATACTCCAAACATGTCACTAACCCATTTATAAACAGGTCCTAGGTTCATCTTCATGGTTTACTCACCAGCCTATGTTATGTTAGACGCAACTCATTTCTAACTCTTTAATCACGATGATTTGCAAAAACCCCAACCATCCTAATATATATGCTCCAAAATTAAATCTACAGATGAAACATGATCTCCCTAATGTTCTGTCAAGAATCCTTCATTTTCTAAAGTGAGTTCACTAGTGAAGTCAATATATTATGATCTCGTTATACGCAGAACAATATTGTTCAAGATGTGTTATTCATGTCATGTGTGAAGTAACTATCAAATCTTCATGGCCAATACATCTAAAATACTTTCCAAGGGTTCAACATGTGATGAACGGTAATTTTCTAGAGATTCAAATATTTCCTAATTTAATTTGGCCATAATTCGTATTTAACTAATTTGTGACAATTAATCTTATTACACATGAAGTACATAAATTTGATCTCCAAAAATTCCAAGTTACCAGAGGTTTATTATGGCATAAAAATGAGCCTAATAGAGAATCATAATTTTCCATAATAATTTGACCATTAAAATTTCATAAACACTTTTATGCGGAATTTGCAACATTGTACAAATATTATATTATTTATTTATCCAAAAATTCCAAATAATTTTCCTTAGGTTTATTATGACATAAAAATGAGCCTAACAGAGAATCATAATTTTCCATAATAATATGGCCATTAAAATTACATAAATACTATTATGTGGAATTTACAACATTGTGCAAGTACTATATTATTTATTCATCCAAAAATTCCAAATAATTTTCCAGAGGTTTATTTTGACATAAAAATGAGCCTAATAGAGAATCATAATTTTCCATAATTATATGACCATTAAAATTTCTTAAATACTTTTATGAGGAATTTGCAATATTGTACAAGTATTATATTATATATTCATCCAAAATTCCAGAGGTTCATCATGTCCTAAGAAGTGTTTAGCCAGAGTATTGGAATTTTCTAAGTTGTTCTGACCACATATATTTCACATATACATAAATGTGACAAATACAATTAATAGCATTCTACAAGGAAAATGATCCTCAAAAATTCCCATTAAGTTCACAAAGGTCTGTTTTGACATAACTAACCAAGTGACAGAGATTTGTATTATTTCCAAGTGATTTAGTTATATTTATTCCATTTATTTAAAGTGTGACATATTAATTATAAATGAAATGCCTAGGAAATTCAAGTCCAAAAATCCCAATTTCTCCAAGGGTGATACATTTCATCATAATACATGCATGATCAAAATCTCATTGGCATGTAACAAGCCATTTATATATGTGAGCAGCAACTGCCTGCAGCTATGTATTCAGCTTCAGTTGTTGATGTACACACAGATGTTTGTTTCTTACAAAACCAAGACACAAGCCTATCACCAAAAAACTGGCAAGTTCCTTGTGTGCTTTTCCTGTCTACTCTGCATCCAGCGTAATCTGAATCTGAGAATCCAGTTAATTCAAATTCAGATGTTGTTGGATACCAAAGTCCTAGATTAGGGCAACCCTATATATATCTCAAAATTCTATTTAGTAAAATTAGGTGAGATTCTTTGGGGTTAACTTGAAACCTAGCACAAATACAAGTAGCAAACATTATATCAGGCCTACTTGTGTTAAATAAAGTAATGAGCCAACAATTGCTCTATATACTTTCTAATCAATAGGTTTCCCTAATTCATCATTATCAACAAGAACATTAGAGGACATGGGTGTTTTCATGGTGGAAGAACCAGAAACACCAAATCTTTTCACTAATTCCTTAACATACTTAGATTGGGATATGAAGATTCCATTGGGAGTTTGCTTCACTTGAAGACCAAGGAAGTATGATAATTCACCCATACTACTCATTTCAAATTTAGATTGCATTAGATTAGAGAATCTTTTGCATAGATTTGAATCAGTAGAGCCAAAGATAATGTCATCTACATATATTTGAACTAGTAGGGTTTGATTTTTATGTATTCTAAAAAATAAAGTTTTATCTACTATGCCTCTACAGAATTTATTCTCTAAATGAAAACTAGCTAAGGTCTCATACCATGCTCTGGGAGCTTGTTTAAGACCATATAGAGATTTATTAAGCTTAAATACAAAAGAGGAGTGAGTTGGAGAGATGAAACCTGGTGGTTGTTCCACATAGACTTCTTCTTTGATTTCTCCATTGAGAAAAGCACTCTTTACATCCATTTGATAAACCTTGAATTTTTATATGTAGCAAATGCACGGAAGATCCTGATTGCTTCTAACATTGCAACTGGTGCAAAAGTCTGATCTTAATCGATTCCTTCTTCCTGTGAGTATCCCTTGAGCTACTAGTCTAGCTTTGTTTCTCACAATATTGCCATCTGCATCTAGATTGTTCCTGTAGACCCATTTAGTTCCAATATCTGGACGATTCTTTGGTCTAGGAACCAATTCACAGTTTCACTGATTTCTTCATCACTTTCTTCACTTTCCTGCTGTACAAGATTTAGAGATCCTTCCTTCTGTAAAGCTAATTGATCTAGCTGCTCATAGAGTGTAGGTACCTGCAAATTTTCTTTGGTAGAAGAAATCTTCTCCTTGTAAAACATGTTAGTTTCATCAAAGGAAACATGCATAGATTCTTCAATTTTAAGAGAGGATTTGTTAAATATCTTATATGCTTTGCTGATTAATGAATAGCCTAAGAAAATTCCTTCTTCAGATTTTGGTTCAAATTTGCTAAGGTATTTTTTGTCATTATTGTGAACAAAACATTTACAACCAAATGTTCTAAAATAGTTAACTCTAGGTTTCTTCCCTTTAAGTAACTCATAGGGAGTCTTACCCTTAAGTTTATGTATCAAACTCCTATTCAACACATAATTTGTTGTGCTAACAGCCTCTGCACAAAAAGATAAGAGCAAATTAGCATATGCAAGTAATGTTGTTGCTGATTCAACTAGGGTTCATATTTTCCTTTCAAATACCCCATTTTGTTGAGGAGCAATGCCTGATACCTTCCTTCTCACAGAATTCTTGCATGAGAAGATACTCAAACTCAGTGCCATGATCACTTTTGATCAATGCAATATGAGTTGAGTACTCAATCTGAATGCTCTTAAGAAAGTCTGTAAGAACTTTAAAGTTATCTGACTTTTCTCTCAAAAAGAACACCCAAGTGAATCTAGAGAAGTCATCAACAATAACTAGAGTGTATGACTTCCCCTCTAAACTCTTTATTGCTATTGGTCCAAAAAGCTCCATATGTAGCAAGTATAAGATTCTAGGTGAATCACTTTTAGATAATGATTTAAAACTATTTTTAGTTTGCTTGCCTAGTTGACATGCCCTGCAAAGACCTTCTTTCTTATATGAACCAGAAGGTAATCCTCTAACAAGATTGTCCTTAGATAATTTAGCAATGGTCCTAAGGTTTACATGTCATAATCTCTTATGCCAATGTTCACTAGGTTTGCTTAATTGATTAAATAAACAGATTTTTGATTTTGATGAGTTGAAATTTACTAAATAGATATTTCCTTGCCTAATACCTGATAAAACAGTAATATTATCAAAAAACTTAATAAGCATTTTGATTTATTAAAAGTTACCTGATACCCTTCATCATATAATTGGCTTATGCTGATGAGGTTGTGCTTCAGTACCTTGACATAAGCTACCTCTTTGAAGGTGACTTCTCCAACCTTGACTTTTCCACATCCTTTTGTTTGT
Organism: Dactylorhiza incarnata; assembly: GCA_033032865.1. Taxonomy (NCBI): domain Eukaryota; kingdom Viridiplantae; phylum Streptophyta; class Magnoliopsida; order Asparagales; family Orchidaceae; genus Dactylorhiza; species Dactylorhiza incarnata. The sequence continues at coordinate 5,871,064 of JAWHQI010000009.1, read as the reverse complement.
CCAGAGTTGGAGTCTCCAAATATCACTTTTGGTCCAATCTTTGCCTTGTAGTTGTTCAGATTGGCCTTGTTTCCTGTCATATGCTTTGAGCATCCACTATCCAAATACCATTGTTCCTTTATTCTTGGATAGTTGTGTACCTGATCAGCATCATTGTCAGCTTCTGATTCTGATTCTTCAGAATTATGTCCTGAGGCATTGATAGCCATAATGCTGAATTTCTTCTCTTCTTCATCATCTTCATCATCAGAAGAGCTGGATGAAGATGCACTTGCTGACTCACTACTTGAGTCATAAATGGCCATCAAGAATTGGTCATTTTCTTTTGATTATTCTTCATCTTCAGATGAGCTTGATGATGATTCTGATTCAGTTTCACTCCAAGTTTCTGCTACAAATCCTCTTCCCTTCTTTTGGGGCTTATGGGAGGATGATTTGCTAGAGTGTCTTCTTTCTTCTTTTTCTTTTCTCTTTTCCTTCTTGTCCTTCTTGTTTTGATTCTCTGGACAATCAGGTACAATGTGTGCTGGTTTTCTGCAACCAAAACATATAACTTATTTAGATGGAGCTTTGTCATACCTTGGCTTTTCCCTTGATCTGGAGTCCTTCTTTCTGAAGTCCTTTCTAGCCATCTTGTAGAACCTTTTGGCTAGAAGGCTCATGAACTCCTCATTGTCAAGAGTCTCTCCTTCTTCTTCTGTAGCTTTGAAGGCAATGTTCTTTTCCTTCTTTGATGCTGGAGATGAAGTGGACAATTCAGCTTCTCTGGATTTGACAAGCTGCTCATAGGATTTGAGTTTGCCTAACAAGCTCTCAGTTGAGATCTCATTAAGGCTTCTGGCTTCCTTGATTGGACAGATCCTAGAGTCCCATGTGCTGGGAAAGCACATTAGGATCTTGTCATTGATCTCAGTGATAGAAATCACTTTGTCTAAAGATTTCAGCTCATTAATTATGAGACTGAGCCTATTGTCCATATTCAGCCACACTTTCAGATTCTCCCTTTTTGAAGTTATCATATTGAGAAATGAGATGGGATCTTCTGTCCTTTCTTTCATCAGCGGAACCTTCAACCATATTGTTGAGAGAAGTCCATATCTCTATTGCAGAGGTGCATTCCACCACTCTTTGAAAAATGTCATCAGACATTATTTGAGCCAGAATGTTCATGGCTTTTGCATCAGCACTCCTTTGCTTCTTTTGGGCTTCAGTCCACTCAGGTGGTGGAACAACATTGTTGTTAGTTGTGGTGTCAGCACTAGTTGTTGTTGTGGGAGCTGGAGGCCCTGTCAAGATCACATTGAAGATTTCATCATCAATAGAGTTCATATATAACCTAATCCTTGCTTTCCACGGTGCAAACTTATTGAGATTGCACATAGGAGGTCTTGTGCTTGAATACTCTTTGTTTTGTGCCATGAGTTTTTAAACATAAATAAATAAAATAAAAACTCTGAAAGAATTTAAGATCTAATTGATCTTTGTGATTCAGGTGTTAGCATGTAAAGAATCAACCACCCCTGATACCAATTGAAAGTCAATTGATATGCTCTGATACCAATTGAAAGTGGAGGTTAGATATTAAATTCTCTAGAGGGGGGTGAATAGAGTATTAAAACTTTTCCCATAGTTTTATAGTGGAATTAAAATAGTGATATATATATATATATATGTGTATAGAGTGATTTATATAAACTAAATAAACAAATCATCACAGCACAAACAGAGAAAAAGTAAAGCAATCACAGAGGACACAAGGAGCTATAGTAGTTTCCTAATAAACCTGAGTACGTCTACTCTTCTCTCACCCTTGGTAGGAATCCACTAGGATTTTTGATCAGCTGCCCTAACACCAATGAGCTTTTGATAAGGTGCACAAAAACCAAGCTGGAATTTTTGATCAGGTGTCTTGCCACCAATAAGTAAACTTTTGAAGGGAGTTTTAACCCTTTATAGAATGGGATAAAGAGAGGTTTAGATTGTTCTTCTCTGTCAATATGCTGAGAGAAGACTCTAGTGGATGTTGATGTAGAAAAGGCTTCTTCTGTCTGATATGAGAGTGTTTGACAGTTGATTGGCTGGAAGCTTTCTTTTGAGTGAATGATCTTCCTGTGTAGCTGATTAAACTGAGAGAACAAGTTCTTCAGTTTGTTGTTGCTCTTTTGAAGATCTAAATTTGCAGCAAAGACTTAGAGAGTATTGTTGAAGATGTTCTCAGAAAAATGAATGCTGCTAAAGGAAGAAGAAGATCTGTGTGCTTTTTATTCTTCTGTTTCTTCCTGTCTCCTTTTTCTTTCTTTTTCTTTCTTTTTCTTTCTTTACAGCTATATGTGATATGTTCTGTATGCTTGTCGTGAAAGCTGTGTATATTGATACTGTATATCTTCTTCCCTTTTCTCTTTTGAAATTTCTGACAAATATTAAATGCAAATCCATTATATTAAGGAATATGATATTCTGAAGAGATATTTTGAAATTGAAAATCTGCTGCATCGTTTACCTTTTTCCTTTTCCATGGATATGTCCTTTTTCAAGAATATGTCAACGGCTATAATCTTTAAATAATAAAAGGGAATATATTATCCATACTTATCTGATATAAAAGAGCTGTTGTTGTAGTCGATCTGAGTTCAGAGAATGAAATAATATAATCTTTTGAAATTCTGAACTGAAATAAGAAATTTCGTCGATCTCAAGGATTTTCGTCGACCTCGGAGAAATTTCATCGATTTCAGAGCTGAGTTCGTCGATCTGAACATCTGATAAAGATTCGTCGAATGCGGACTGGAGTTCGTCGAACGAAAGGATTCGTCGACCGCTGAGTCTGGATAATTTCGTCGACCGCTGAGACTTGATAAAATTGTCGACTGCTGAGCTGAGCAAATTTCGTCGACCGCTGAGCCGGGATATGTTCATCGACCGCTGAGACAATCTGTTCATCGACCTCTGAGCTGAGGCGCTGAGACGCTGAGATAAAAGCAAGCCATTCGTCGAACGCAGAGAGCATGCCATTCATCGAACGCAGAATGCAAGTTGTTCGTCAAACGCAGAGAGCATGTCGTTCGTCGAACGCATAGAGCATGTCGTTTGCGAATGCAGAGATCATGTCGTTCGTCGAACGCAGATTGAAAGCCGTTCGTCGAACGCAGTGAGAATGCCGTTCGTCGAGCGCAGAGATCATGACGTTCGTCGAACGCAGAGAGCAGTTCGTCGAATGCATTATGGAGTTCGTCGAACACAGAACTTGAATGATTTCTTGAGTTCTAACAGCCTAAACTCTTGACCCATTGACTATACATTGGGGTCAACTTGATCCTAGTCAACAGATAGTGATCCTAGCCCAAATCAGTAATAGGGTTGTTCCAACAGGGAAATATTGAACAAATACACTTTTGTGCTAAATGCACACCATTTCCCAAACATGAAAATTTCATGCAAGTGGAATACACCCACATGCAGAAATTCAAATGATCCCAAATTTTAACCAGTGATATTTGATGACCTAAAGTACCATCTACCAAAGTTGTAAGTCCAATTGAAGTGAAATAGCCATAGATCTGTCATATGCATTATTTATTAAATATTTTCTAAAACTATAGAAAAATATTTTCAAAAATTCTGATTTTTCGACAGGGGGTGAATTTAGGTATGATTCATACATGTCCAAAATTTCAGACCCATTGGATAAGTATTTAGTTGGGAATCTCCATTTTAGTGTCTAGGGTACCTTTAGTACCCTCTCCACTAATATGGAGATTCTAGGGGATGTAGGGCACCAATTGAGGTGATTTAAAATTCCCTGGAAATAGAGACAAATATCTACAAAGTTGAAGCTCATCCCATTGCCGAGTTTAGACTCCAAGGCATTTAAATCTGTGTATGAATACGCACCCAAAACAATGACAGATTCGTATTTTTTTTAAATGTATACTATAGCCTTTGGAATAAAATCCAACACAGATCTTAAAGTAGATTTGTTGGTTCCTGGCTTTCTTCTTCCTCCATCCAATAGCTGAGAACGACCCATCTTGGAGCCACTTCTATGTTGATTTCCCGTCCACCACTCCTCCTCCACGGCCGACCAGCACCACCACCACCTCTGTTGAGGAGGTTGCTTGCGATTGGCGGTGAGATGTCGGCCGAAAAATGCTCAAATATGGAATGCCACATGGGCAAAATCATCTAGAACCCAATTTTTCCAAAGTCCTTGATCCATTCTCAATTGAGCCCGATTCAAGCTCCTATCAATCTAGAGATCTAGCATGAGAGGAGAGGAGAAGAAATGACCTTGATTGAGGCTCTTTGACGGTGATTTGCCCTATGTGCCATGGCTGGTTTCAAGCTCCAAGCTCCCTTGCCGATTTTTTGATTCTCCAACAAAAGCTTTGATCCAAAGCTCAATTCCGACTCCTAGAGTCCCTCTGAAGGTGATGGAGGGGTTGACTAGGGGTGGGGGAGACTAAAAGCTGGAATGTCATTAATGTGATGTGTGAAAGTAATTATATGATTACAATCTTAATGTTGTTACTATTTCACTACATATGTCATGTGTTTTGATTATTTCACTTGTATACTTTTATCAAAACACATAATATACACATCATTGATTTTCATAAAGCTTTTACTCATGAGAATTGGATTCTAATGCAAACATTACATAATTCTCTAAAAACTCAAGTAAAAGTACTAGATTGCAATGCATGATTTCTACAATGTTTTCTTTACTTGAAATACGAATTGGTTATATTGTAGTTATTATCTTTTTGAATATGTTAATTCATGCTTGCCTATTTGTTATGAAAATTTTCAAAGTTAAAATGCTCAAACGCGAAAAGTCTAGACATATTGTTGGAATGGTCAAACTATAACAAAAATACTACTCTTATTTGTTTTGTTTTTATTTTCCGCATTTCTCTATCTAATCATGTATCCTTATATCATGTGTTCTCATGCTTATTTCTACATTTTGTTTTCACTTCTGCTTTTTAAAACAAACTTGCATCTATCTTAACAAGTAGAATCACTCTCAAAATAAATTTAAAAAGCAAGTGATTACATTCCTTTGGTATAATCTTTGAATGATGTTCTTTCGCGCTTATCATATATTTTTCCGTTGTGCTACTCTCTCCCTTAGCTCGATCATGACTTACTTTTTGTTTACACAAAACTCTTACTCCTCTCTTAGTTATGTCCCAACTTTTGCCTTTTTATTCTAGTTTTTTTTAACTCCACCCTCTTTTGCTAATAACAAAGGGGGAGAATAAAATGATAAATCGTAATGATTAATGGAGTAGGATTCACTAGATTAAGGGGGAGCATGTATCTAGTATATGGGAGTATACACTAAGGGGGAGCATTTTTGTAGGGGGAGCACTTTTAAATGATATATAATTCTTATCATTATCTTATAATTTCTTAGTGTCATATATCCTTATAAAACACAAATTCTATATCTATGAATCTGATTTATCTCTATTGGATTTGTTATTATCAAAAGGGGGAGATTGTTGGAACATGGTTTTCTGCATCCCTTTGATTTGAGAATAACAAATCCTACTTGTATTTGATCTTGTTTGCCATTGTGTATTTAGCATGCAGGTTTGGACAGTTATGACACCAGGTTGCTGCAACAATGGTCTGCCACTAACCACAAGCTGAAGGATTGAAAGCTATTTAACGCCAGGTGTTAATCTTAACGTTGGGTGTTAGCGCTAGATGAAAATGGCGTTCGACGAAATGCATACCACGGTGTTGGACGAAATGCATACCACGACGTTTGACGAAATTGTGTACGATGAAATGAGAATTTGTTCTCCTCCAAGCTTTCACCAGATGAGCATTTTCACCAGCAGCAACCACTTCATGAGTTTCTTCTCCACCAACAACCTCCCAGAGGTCCTCACCCAAAAGATAGCTCTCCATGCAAGACTTCCACTTCTTAAAGTTAGTCTGCGTCAGGAGCTCAATACCAAGACCTCATGCTATTCCCCCTTCCATTGCTATACCACAGATAATTGTGCTTCCAAAAATCCAAGCAAGATAACTGTCGTTGATTCATTGCTCAAACCTCTATTCCCTCTGATACCATGTTAAAATGTCTGAAAAAGCAGAAAATAGAAACTAGGTCGCAGGAACACTCTCAACCATAACAAGCCCCAGAAATCAGAAACAATGAAGGAACAAGAGAAATCTTGAATCAACTATCTTTTGTACATTTCGAGGTATACATGGCGATACATGATTTACCAGTACACCAGGTAAGGAGAAAGAAGCAAATAAAAAGAAGCTGACGGTTACAACATGAACCCGCCAAGCCGCCCGCCTAACAAAGATTGTCTGCGCAAACCGCCAAGTCGCCAAGCTGACCGCGTGACTAACTGCGAGATCACCAACCCGCACCTCAACACGTGGACAACTCGTTATTCCAATGCTCACTCTGTTTGCCCAAGCAAGGCCGCCTGACTGCTGTCACTTTGCCGCTCCTAACCACGAACAAACTGCTGAAGAACTGAACAGAAAATAGTTCGGCAAAGGCAAACCACCTAACCGCCGGAATTGATCTTTATTGAAAGCCGCCAAAGAGAAACCCGCATTGTCGTTAACCGCGACCTCCTGCTGCTAACCGCCGCTGACTGCTACCGACTTTTCCGCCGCGGTCTCCTCTGATCAGATCAGAACCACAAGCAAGCCGCATAACCTGCCGAACACAGCAAAGGCAATCTCAAACTGCGCGAACAGAAATTCTCTCTGCACCAATCTTGCGAGCTCACACTTATTGTTCATGTTATATATTCTCCTTCGGTGGGGGTCCTATATATAGGCGCTAGGAGGAGTGTGATCACCGCCCCATACGATAGGATAACCGCCCACAACAGCAGCGGGTAGAACCAACTCGTACGACTTGCTTAGATAGCCCTGCAGAATAGATTGCCGACTTAAGAACAAGCCGCGCAGACAACTCACAAAACTCCAGCAATACCTGCAGACAACTGCCAGCCCGCAAGCAAATAACTGGCCAGAGAAGAAGTAACAGCGGTCCTAACCGCTCGGTTACAACCAGAACTGACCCAGATGGCCAACAGAACAAGGCCACCAGCAGCTGGCAATCCGCCAGTCCAATGCGGGAATACAACCCGCGTAGTCTTCAAGCTAGACCGCCCGACATCCGTTGTTTAACAAACCTCCCGGTCTGATGCCCAGACCGCCCGACCTCCACTTCACTCCTCACTTCAACAATTTCAACACAATCTGCTCCTTATTGAACTGCTGAAAACAAAATTGTTCACACTTCTTGATCGCCCGGACCTCACGGTCTCAAGATCACAGAAGTAACCCATGAACACAAGATGAAGAACTGCTCACTATTGCAAGACCGCAACTCAAGACCGCCTGACCACTTAAGGTCGCCTGATCAACTGAGTCCGCTGCAAATAGACCAAGAACTTCAAAACATAGTTCGCCTAGATAGGCCGCTGGCGAGCTAGTTTATTCAAAGCTGGAAAGAAGGAAGAATGCTAACGGTAGACCGCTGGACGCTAACCTGCAAACACAACAAACCGGTCAACAAACTCAGACCGCGCGACCTCAAAGTGAGAACGACACAATCAAACCAACTTTAGTTCTTACAGTTCTTGCATTTGAATGGCTAGCCCTGCCCCTCTATTTATAGGCAAATGAACGGATATCGTCACCTCCCAAGAAGGATACAATCATCTTCCTTATTAAAACACGCAGTCTCCAGAACCATACCGCGCTATCTCCATAAGACCTTATTACACTTAAGCAAAACTGTCCAAGTAAGACAACTTGCCAAAAACAAACCGGCAGACCGCCCGGTCTATTATAAGAATAGACATAAGCATCTGACTGATCAAGAGCAGACAGCCAGAACCGATCTCATACAACCCGCCGAACTCTTATAAGATCGGATCCACATGAACATCCGAACATACCACAACTGTCCACCAGAATGAACTCATGCAGACCGCAGTACCAAACCGCCGAAGCAACATCCAATACTAGACTGCCTGGCCTCAACCATTATAGGAACACTTGGGCACAACTGGCAAACCGCAATAGTTCACCAACACCAGAGATGCGTGAACAGAGCCAAATCGCGCAGTCTCTGCGGTCTCCATATTCAGACCACCCGGACACACCACTTCCACTTCAAAAAATTTAACACTCCCCCTTGAAGTGGGAAGTGGACGTCATCCAAAGTAGACTCCTCAACCGATCAAACGGTCCCTTCGACAATGGCTTTGTACAGATTTCCATAACATTATCCTTGCTCTACACATGCTCAACCATAAGAGATCCCTCCAACACCTTCTCCCGAATGAAATGATGTTGAATCTTTCTGTGCTTGGTTCGTGCATGACTAACTGGATTATTCACCAGTTTGAGGGCACTCTTATTGTCACACCGAAGTAGAGTAGGACCTCGCACCTCCCTATGAATGTCCTCCACAGGACTCCTAAGCCAGATGGCTTCCTGAGCTACCAAAGCTGAAGCTTTGTACTCCGCTTCTGTGGTAGAGGAAGCCACAGAATTCTACTTCTTGTTGCACCATGATATATCGGTAGAGCCTATCATAAAGATATATCCAGAAGTTGATCTTCGATAATATGAATCTTGTTGGATCGATAAGCGCCCTTAGAGGGGGGATGAATAAGGGAATAAAATTCTTTTTGTAATATTAAGCAATTTACTATATTATTTTAAAGTTAATAAGAGAGCAAAATAACAATTTAGCAAAAAGAAATTTGCAATAATAAAATTTATGCCAAATGAGAGAAATCATGTAAACACAAATAGAGACATGATTGTATTATATGAAAAAGTGTTTACATAAATTTGATTTCAATATCACTAAAAATCAGAGGCGTACAAATGTTAATAACTTTTCCTTTTCTATACCGACTTGTATCCACACAAACTGGTTGGCTTTAGCCAATCCTTCTCCGGATATGGCCTCAAGCCGCTATAGCCAATTCTTCCCTGGATATGGCCTCGAGCACCCCCTAGATCTAATCTCCTGGACCTAGTCATCAACTCATGCGTCGAATTACCCCCTAAGCCGCGCAAGGACATAGTCTCCAACACAGGGCGATTTTACTATAAAAATTACAATGATGAAATAAAGTAAATAACAAGAACTCCCTCTATGAGATTTCTGAAGTTGAGGATGAATGATCGATGTAGAATAAGCGAGGTTGAAGCGATCGTTCTTCGGATGCAGTGTGGGGGCTTCCTTCTCCAGAAATCTTCTTTGGCTTTGAGTGGGAGATGAACTTTCGGCAGAGTAACAACTCTGGATTTTTGGCACAAGTAATCTCTCTGGAATCTCTTAAGAAAATGAAAGAGAAGCCATCAATTTATTGTATTTGTTCCTAGCGCTTGTGGTAGCTCCTAACGTCTGCGGTATCATTTGTGTGGAGGCAGTTACGAAATCGTCGGCGGCGTGGCATTGTGCACGAACTTGAGCTAGCGCTAGGCTGTAGCGCTAGCGCCCGCAGTAGCGCTAGCACCTACGGTAATCCATAGCACTAGCGGTAGTGCTTTAGTTCAGGTGTTTGGTTCCAATCTGCTTTCTACCTGTGGAGTATCGCACTTATAGTTCTTGCACACTATAAACACGCGATAAGCAAGATCAAATACAATATGGGATTTGTTATTCTCAAACAAAGGGATGTGACACACATGTCCAAACAATCTCCCCCTTTTGATAATAACAAATCCTCTTAGCAAGAAATCAACAAAGTTGTTTATAGGATATGATAAGCGAGATAAAAGTGCAACTATAGTATATAATAAGCATGAGAATAGTGCATACTCCCCCTATCTTAAAGCCCCCTACATAAATGCAATTTATGTTTTACTCCCCCTAAATGATAGATTACATGAATATTCTCCCTTTAATCTTCTATATTTCTCCTATATATTTCTTTAATTAATCTCCCCATTTTGGTATTATCAAAAGAAGTTGGGGTGAGGGTAGTAAGGAGGCACTCTTTATAAATGATAAAGCATGATCGAGCTTTTGTAATATAGATAATGATAAAGAGTTTAAGCATAGTATATAAGAGATTTCAAATAAATAAATAAGAGTGTAGGCAAGCGGAAGATTATAAGAAACATCTTTTTGTAAGCATGAAAAGCATAAGGATAAATCTTAGTTTAAGTTCAAAATGTAAAGATGTTTTAATCTTTTTGAAATCTCAATGTTTTTCATAAAGATACCAAGAATGAAATGAACATATCAAAAAAAGATTATACTACAATGTTACTTAATTTCAAGTTTAAGAGATACCAAACATTATAGAGATCATGCAAGGTTATCTAGTGCATTACTTATATAAAGAGTAGTATAGATAAAGCATTAGAATCTAATACTCATGAGAAGAAGTGCTATGAAAGATAATGAAGTGCACATGAGTGTATTTTGAGCAATGTTAATAAATGATTTAAATCACAAAATACAAGACAAATGTATAGTAAAGTGCACAATAAAACACAAGTATATTACTTTCACACACTTTTAATGCACATAATTTTTAACAAAGTGGTGTAATAACCAAGGTTTGCACAAGACACTTTACTATTCTTTCCAAGGTGCTTAACCTCACAATGCTTATGAAGACTTATCAGGAGATTCAAGTAGTGCTTGGTGGAGTTATATTTGTCTATTTTTTGATAAATTTTGTGAGACAACATCCTCCGAATACACTTGTTTTGCAAACCCAACATAATAAAATTTTTAAACCGCTTTTCTTAATTTTGAGTGCAATTCAAATGTAATGTAGATAATAAACTTATGCAAATTTTAATTCATTGTACAATTACAATACACAAGCAAGCATTTTTAGATTTAAACACAAATGTACATTACCAAACATAAGTGTGTGTAAAAGTATCATTATCAATCACAATACATTTATTCATACTTAGTGGCATGCTAAGCTTAGTTCTACACATATTTTTAAATACAATTGATGTACTTTAAATAGATATATCAAAGCATGATAAACAAAACAATGTTCATAGTAATATGAAGAAACAAGTTTTAACATTATAAATAATTCTAAATATTAGAATTCATACATGCTTGATATTAGCAATAAAGATCATACAAATTTTTTTGAAAATTTTTAATGAAAGGAAAACAAAAAACCACAAAAAGCATATTTTTGTATTTTTGAATTTTGAAGTTTTGTAGTTGATTTTTCATAATATAGATGAAACAAAAATAACAAAAGTCAGAAATACAAAAACTAAGTAGTAGATATAAACTAACATATTTGTATAGATTCTTAAAAATTTTGAAAAACAGAAAAATCAAACACCCACGCTAGCGCCGGTGCTAGCGCGACAAATAGCACTTGATTTTTTGAGAATTTTAAATTTTCATTTTTTGATCTTGATTAAGAGTCCTTAGAGTAGTCTTATGCAAAAATTTTGTAATTTATGGAGATGTCTTGATTGCTCAAATTGCATAAAACTTTAGCATTTTTCAAATAACTTATCCTAAGATGTCTAAGACTCCTAATTCCAACCTTAATATTTGAAACCTTGCATCAGTAAGAGGTTTAGTGAATATATCAGCAAGTTGAGAGTCCGTGCCAATGAAACTTATCCTAACAGTTTCCTTTTTAATGTTATCTCTTATGAAATGATGACGTACATCTATATGTTTGGATCTAGAATGATGTACTGGATTATTTGTAAGATCAATGGTACTTGTTGTCACATTTTAACTCAATATGTTTTAGATGAAAACCAAAGCCCTCAAGAGATTGGATCATCCATAGTGCTTGTGCACAACAATTCCCTAATGCAATGTATTCGACCTCCGTGGTGGAGAGTGCAACCGAATTTTGTTTCCTACTACACCCTGCAACTAATGAAGGTCCTAGAAAATGACAAGTACCACTAGTGCTTTTTCTATCAAGTGAGCATCCGGCATAGTCTGAATCGGAGTAGCCGTAAAGTGTAAATGAATTATTGTGCAGGTACCATAATCTTAATCTAGATGACACAATTAGATATCTAAAAATACATTTTACCTCTTTTAAATGAGTATCTTTTGGATTGGCTTGAAATTGAGCACATAAGCATACGACAAACATAATATCGGGTCTAGTTTCACTTAGATAAAGTAGTGATCATATCATACCCCTATATAAAGTTTGATCTATAGAAATTCCCAATTCATCTTTTCCTAATTTTAGTAATGCACCCATAGGAGTAGAAGCTTGTTTAAGGATTTCAAATCCAAAGCGTTTAAGCATATCAAAGACATAGTTAGTTTGACATGTAAAAATACCATCATTACTTTGTTATATTTGAAAACCAAGGAAATAAGAAAGTTCTCATACTAGACTCATTTCAAAATCATTTTTCATCACTAAAATAACTTCATTACACAACTCTTCATTAGTAGATCCAAAAATAATATCATCAACATATATTTGTAAAATAATCATATCATCATTGTTGTGCTTAATGAAGAGAGTATTATCCGCACTTCCCATAATATAACCTTGATTTAATAAAAATGATGTAAGTCTTTCATACCATGCACAGGGCGCTTGTTTTAAACCATAAAGCGCTTTTTCTAGTTTATAAACATGATTTGGAAATTTTCACTAATAAAACTGGGGTGTTGTTCTACATAAACTTCTTCTTTTACAAACCCGTTTAGAAAAGCACTTTTCACATCCATTTGAAATAGTTTTATTCTTTTAAAGCTTGCAAATGCTAGAAAAATTCTTATAGACTCTAATCTAGCAACGGGTGCAAAAGATTCATCAAAATCTATCCCCTCGATTTGTGAATATCCTTGTGCTACTAAGCATGCCTTATTTCAAATGATTCTAGACTCACCATCTAATTTATTTTTATAAATCCATTTTACACCTACAACCGGGTTATTAGATGGTATTTCTACTAATTTCCAAACATTATGTCGCTCAAATTGTTCTAACTCTTCATTCATAGCCAAAAACCAAAATTCATCATTTAAAGCGATTGAAACGTTTTTTGGTTCAATTTCGAAAACAAAACAAATATTTGAATAAGATTCATGAAGAGAAGAGCGAGTTCTTACCCCTATGGATGGTTCACCAATTATTAATTCCCGTGGATGATCCTTTGTGAATTTCAAGGCACTTGGAGTTACATATTCATCTTCCTTGGCCTCCTCTTCTTCTTCTTCTTCTTTGGAAGGCTCCTCATCACCATGCTCCAAAGGAAGTAAGTGGTCATCCTCTTTTCCTGCGGAAAGTCTTTCTATACAAGGAACAAGATCATCTAATTTCACATTAATTGATTCTTCAACTTTTCTAGTACTTTTATTAAAAATTCTATAAGCTTTACTATTTGAAGAATATCTAAGAAAAGTTCCTTCATCACATTTTTCGTCAAACTTTCCCAAGCTATCTTTAGTATTTAAATTGAAACATTTACAACAAAAAACTTTGAAGTAAGATACATTAAGCTTCTTTTGAAAATAGAGTTCATATGGTGTATTTACGGCTTTGACCCAAAAGCACTTAGGCAATTTATATTCACATAACATAATGCATGCTAATTATTGAAGTGTCCTATTCTTTCCTTCTACAACACCATTTTGTTGTGGTGTGCGTGGTGCAGAGAATTCATGTTTAATGCCTAACATATCACAAAACGATGTGAATTTATCATTTTCAAATTTTTCTCCATGATCCGAGCGAATGCATTTAATTTTTAAATCACTTTCATTTTGAATACGAGTACATAATTTTGAAAATTCGCTAAATGCATCAGATTTGGATGAGAGAAATATTGTCCAACAATATCTTGAAAAATCATCTATTAAAACATATGTATATAATCTATCGCCAAGACTTGCGGTGCTATCTAGACCAAAAAGATCCATATGAATTTATTGCAAGGGCCTTGAAAGATAAATAATATTTTTACTTTTGTAAGAGGATTTTGTAATTTTACCTTTTTGACAAGGTGAACATAATGAAGGTAAATTCCCATTTAATCTGGGCAATCCTCTAATTATATCTCTTTTGGCAAGTTTTACAATAAGTTTTGTGCTAGCATGTCCTAGCCTTCTATGCCAATGTTCTAATTCATCATTTTTGGTGATAAAACATTTTATAGATGATTTAGAAAGCTCATGAAAAGAAACTATATAAACATTATGTATTCTTGGTGCAGTTAGTAAAATATCTTTTGTAGTAGGATTAGATATTTTGCATAGATTAGTGGAAGATTCGAATAAAACATCTAATCCTTTATCACATAATTTACTAATAGAAATAAGATTGTGTTTTAGCCCTTTCGCATAAAGAACATTAGATATAGTAAAGGATTTGTTACCAACTGTACCAATACCCATGATCCTTCCTTTTACGTTTTCACCAAATGTCACGATCCCTCCCTTCTTATTTTCTAGGCTAAGGAACTTTGCTTTATTGCCCGTCATGTGCTTGGAGCATCCAGAATCCAAGTACCACACATCTTCATTTTCCTTAGCCTGCCTGCACATCTAGAAAGAAGATGAGAGTAAAGATCTGGATACCCAAGTGGTACCACCCATAGAATAAGTGGAAGCCTTAGGTACCCAGATTTGCTTTAAAGTAGTTTGTTTTAATTTCCTGTAAGAACTAGACGTGTGACCAAACCTATAATTGTTTGCAAACGTAATAAAGGGGGTTGAGACCCTTTTCTGGAATTTTTTCTTGCTGGAAGGAATCAAATTTACAGAAGAAAAAGATTTTGCAAATGTAATCTTTGGATTTTTGTATGAGGTGATAGCGCCGGCGTTAGTGGCTAGCACCGGGCGGTAGCCCTCACCTCGATATCCGAGCCCAAATTTTCTAGAACCATAGTACTGGTTCCCTAAAATCATATCCAGGGATTTTTGGCCCATTCCAATTTTTTTAATTGCCATGGTGAGATCATGAACGTGTGCTTTAAGTGAAGAAATTTCTTTCACAAGCATGACACCTATTTTCAAAACCTTTTTTATTATTTTTTATTTGCAAAAGAGAGGCTTCTAATTCCCCCTACTCTTTTGTAAGTGTTTTGGCATGAGAGGGCTTTAGAAAGCGACTCTTCCATATCTTTTGCCATTTTAGTGGAGTGATCACACACTTGGCAAGAAACCTTTCTCATTTCTAAAACAATTAATTTCTTGGAAAGCTTTTCATGTTCTTTAATTAAGGATTCATTTTCCCGATTTTATAAAATACTATCTTTCATATTTTCATCAAAAGCTTTGCAAGTTTCAAGAAATTTATTGAAAAGTTCATCATAAGTGGGAGGAGTTACCTCAGTGTCGCTAAGAACACTGGCGTCATCGTCGTTTATATGTCCCATGAGGCACATGTTTGCTTCCTCATCTTCGCTTGATGAAGACCCGCTTGATTCTTCGTAGGTGGAGGAGTCATCCCATGTTTTTTCTTTTAGCACCTTCCTCTTTTCCATCCCTTTGTGCCGTTTCTCCTTTTTCTCCTTCAAAAATTTTGGGCACTGGCTCCGAATATGCCCGATCTTCCTGCAATGATAGCATTCATGTGGAGGTCTTTCTTCTTCTTCATCGCTGTCCTTTTCCTTCTTTGAAGATGACCCTTTCCATCTTCCTTCCTTTTGGAAATATTTCCGGAAGGTGTTTCTCCTTTTCGGATTTCTCATGAACTTTCGGAAGTTCTTTACCAAAAGGCTTTCTTCATCTTCATCCTCATCCTCTTGGCACTCCTTCTTTGATTTTAGTGCCAACACCTTATTCTTTGGCTCCTTGTTGTATTCATCGTGTTGGATCTTGAGTTCTACCTCATGGGTTTTGAGATTCCCAATGAGGCTCTCAACTTTGGAGCGTTCTTAGATTGTGCGAATCCGAGATAGTCGTTACCTTCAGATTGAATTTTGGAGGAAGGGATCGAAGAATCTTTCGGACCAAGTCGCCGTTGGAGAAAGTCTTTCCAAGATCTTTGGAGGCATTGACGATCTTGGTGAAGCGTGTGTACATTGCATCAATATCTTTGCTTTCATCCATCCGAAACTTTTCATATTCTGACTCCAGTTAGAAAAGTTTTGAATCTTTAACCTGCGATGTACCTTCATGAGTAATCTCCAAATGATTCCAAATTTCATGTGCAGTAGTACATGCGGAAATTCTATTAAATTCATTTCTATCTACCTCTATTATCTTACCTTCAGACTGACTCGACCAACTGCATAAGAGATATCTTGCCTTGTTATCGTCAAGTATTTCAGACTTCCGACCAAATCCCAGAACACCCAAGGATCAGGAAGAACCTTCCCCTCATCACGTCGAAGTATCAAACCAACCTCTAGTGGAGTAGAGCTGCTCTTCCCTCCTTCCATGCCGAATCGCTTCACAATTCGTTCTGCATATCCTTTCTGGGAAACAAGCATACCGCCCACTTTCCTCTCCACTTTGATTCCAAGGAAATGGTGGAGCTCACCCAAGTCCTTCATCTCAAATCTGATAGCTAACGCAGCTCGAATTCTAGCTACCTCTATTTCAGAATTTCCCGTGACAATCATGTCGTCAATATTTAGTAACACCAAGACCTGAAGCTCCCCCGTCTTCTTTACAAACAAGCTTGAATCAGAATCAGAATCAAAAGCAAAGTAACCACAGAACTGGAGATATTCTGTTATCTTGCCATACCACACCCGAGGCGCCTGCTTCATGCCGTAAAGAGCCTTCTTGAGCTTACACACATGTCTTGGGTTGACTTTAGAAACATAACCAGGTGGCTGATCCCTGAAAATATCCTTATCAATCTCGCCGTAAAGGAAAGCATTCTTCACGTCGAGTTGCCAAATTTTCCACCCTTGGCAAGCTGCCAATGCGATCACCACCCGAACTGAAGTCATCTTGGCAACAGGGCTGAAGGTTTCTTCATAATCCTCATCATACTTCTGAGAGAATCCTTGAGCTACAATGCGAGCATTGTATCGCTCAATTCTTCCATTAGCCTTCTTCTTCAGTTTGAAAACCACTTACAAGTCACTGGAGTAACACCCTCAACCTTAGGCACCAAGTCTCAAGTCTCATTCTTCCTGAGGGAAGCCATCTCTTCATCCATGGCCTCTTCCCATTCCTTGACTCCAATGGCATTTTCAAAACAAGATGGCTCTCTCTCATCTAGGGGACCTGCGAAGAAACATGAGATGAAGCTCACCAAGTTTCCTCCTGTATATCGATCTGGTGGAATGAAAGACCTCTTGGACCTCCTCAGATCTTTACTATGAACCACCTCTTCAGCTACCTATTTTGAACTAGCTGTCCTTCCAGGCATACTTGGAGCATCGCTCCACCTGCTTCCAGAACCTGAAGCACCTGACCTAGAGCTAGAAACTCCTGAAGCACTTGGAGAAACAGTCAACTCCACTAGAACCTCCTTAGTAGCTTCTTCAAGTCCACCATCTGACCTGCTTCCTTGTAACTGAATAGAAGAGCTACCCTAATATGATGTCAACTCATCAAAAACCACATCACATGAGACCACGGCTCTCGGTGTCTCTGGATCCATGCATCTCATAATTGACGAAGACTAGCTTCCTTGCTTTCGCATCTAGCTTCGTTCTAAGAGCATCTGGGACATGTACGTAGCAGGTAGATCCGAACACTCGAAGGTGTTCCACCGAAGGATTTTACTTGAACATCAACTCATGAGGGGTCTTCATGTTGATAGGACTTAGAGGCCTCCGATTGATAACATAAGTTGCACAAGACACTCCCTCTGCCCAGAAGGACTTTGGGATACTCTTAGCATGAAGCCAACATTTGCAGGTCTCCGTCAGATGATGGATCTTCCGCTCTACAACTTCGTTCTATTGTGGAGTATGAGCACACAAGAGCTCTCTCCGAATGTCATGCTTCGTGTAGAAATTAAAGAACGCATTTGAGGTGAACTCCCCTCCATTGTCTATTCTGAACTTCTTGATCATCCGCAGGTTAAGCCGACCTTCCACTAACTCCTTGAACTCCACAAACTTTTCAAATGCTTTTGACTTCACTTTCAGAAAATATACCCAAGTATATCTAGTGAAGTCATCAACCAAGATTAACATATATTTTCTACCTCCAAGACTGACAGTTGCGGTAGGTCCAAACATATCACCATGAATACACTTCAATGGTGCTTTGCATCTGCTTTGTGATTTGTTGAATGGAAGACGTTGAGCCTTACCATATTGACAACCTACATAAACGTGACCTTCATTGAAAGATGACAAGCTAGACAGACCTCTCACAACGCCACTTCCTGCCATAGCTTTCAGCTTATCCATCCCAACATGTCCAAGTCTTTTAGGCCAGATAGAAGCACTGTCATTAGTCCTCATCTTGTCAACATAGGAACTTGTAGATAACACAAACAAGTCCTTCACCCGCTTTCCTACATGAGTGACTTCAGCCTTCACCGCTGACATATTCCGAAGAAATTTCACTTCTGTTGGACCAAACAGAACGTGATAGCCAGCATCAACCGCATTGGTCACTGAGAAAAGGTTTTTCTTCATCCCCGGAACATGATAGACACTCTTCAACGTGAGTGGACCTTTATCTCCGTCTAAAGAAACTACCCTCCTTCTTAACTGCATGTACAACATCATCAGTAGTAATAATAGCATCATTACCTGAGTATGCCTGCAAAGAAGAAAACTTAGAATCATCTCCGGTAAGGTGATGACCACAATCCGAGTCCACAATCCAATCATCTTGATAGTTGACAGAAGCCAAAGCCCAAACACAAGTGCCCGTCATAAAAGCTCCATCACCCCATCTATCTCCTGCATTGGAAATTGCCTCTTATTCTCCTACAGCATGCCCTAGCTGAAGATTGACTCTACAGTCTCTCTTGAAATGACCAAGCTTATTGCACCTATAGAACCTTGGTCCTTCCTTCTTCTTTCCATCGCATTTAGGAGTATTACTCCTCTCTTGCTGATATGAAGTTGAAGGTCCATTGCTAACAAATGACTTCTTCTTCTTGTCCCATCTCTTCTTTTTGCCCGAATATAGAACCTCGCTTTCTCCTCCATAGATAGATATCCCAACCATTTGCTTTGCCAAGCTCTCATGCGAAGACATCAAGTTTTCCAGCTCAAGCAACGATGGCTGATTTGCCCAACCTTGCACAGAAGTCACAATGGCCACATACTCCCTCCGCAAGCCGCAGATTATGTGCCTCTTCAACCTAGCTTCTGAAATAGGTTCATCAGGGTCCAAAGCTGATATCTCTGTTGGAGCATGCTTTCCGCACTCGTCCGGTTTGAGAATAACAAATCCCGAATGTATTTGATCCTATTTTTGATTAATGGTGTGCAAATAACAGGTGCAAGTATAACATGTTTGCAATTGGAGCAAAATACTGATTTTCCAGAAATTAGAGCTATCGGAATTCCGACAGCTAGCTAACAGATTTCAGATAGCGCATGATTTCTTCCCAGCGGTTGAGAGCTAACGGATTTCTGACGGCGCACGATTTCTTCCCCGCGGTTTAGAGCTAACGGATTTCCGATAGTGATATCGGATATCCGACATCCCACGATCTTCCCGCAACTCTACGACGTGCAGCAGTTACGCAAGCTAACGGATTTCCGATAGTGATATCGGATATCCGACAGTGCACGATCTTCCCGCAACAATACGACGTGCAACAGTTACGCAAGCTAACGGATTTCCGATAGTGATATCGGATATCCGACAGCCCACGTCTCAACCACGACCTCAACTCCGCGCAGAAATGTCAAATTTGTGGGACACGTGGCAGCCTCTGGAGATATCGTATTCGGGCGATACCTAGCTAACGGACGGCGACATCTCTTTTTTATTTAAAGGGTTCAAAACTTCGTGGATTTCATTCCTTCAGACTTTCAAGCCTTCTTCCTGAGTGTTATCGTCCAGAGAGCTCCAGAGAATGAAAATCCCCATCCTTGAAGAAGAAAAGATAGAGCAAAGCCGAAGATTGTACACGCGTTCCAAGGAGACTTTCTCAAGGGTTCTTCGCTGCTTTGGTCCAGAAATTCTAAAGGGGGTTTTTAATTTGTATTTCATTTATATTTACATTCATCTTGTAATCGTTGTAGAAATCGTCGTCTTGCGTGCGGCGTCTAAGTCCGTGTGAGGCTTAGTGGAAATCATCACCTTGTGTGTGGTGTTAGATCCTTGTGTGGTCTAGGGTAAATCATCGTCTTGTGTGCAGTGTCAAGTCCTTATGTGGCTTGGGAGGAAATCGCTGCCGTATGTACTGCGTCTAGATCAAGATTTGATTTAGGGGGAGGCTAGTGTCTATATCTGGGAGATATAGGCTATAACCAACCGGTCCTTAGGAGAAGGACCGGTGAAAAGAGACAAGAGATTTTATTAATTGTAAGCCTTTGATTCCAAGCTTTATTGGAATTATTTCTACTCATTATCTTTGATGAAATAAAATCTTGTTTGTAAATTCAATTATTTGTCTCTATATACATATATTGTTTCGTTTGTCACAAAAATTATCAATGTTTTAAATTGCCCTTATTCACCCCCCCCCCCCCTCTAAGGGCGCCACAAGATCCAACAAGTGGTATCAAAGTGAGGTTAATTCCTTATAAGGTTTAACCACCTGGAATTATGGCGCACCATGATCATGCATTTTTCGAGGGGCAAGGAATAACTAGACCACCATTATTTACGGGTTCCGATTATAATTATTGGAAAACTAGGATGATGTGTTTTTTAATATCATTAGATATTGAAGTATGGAATATGATAGAAACAAATTATACTCATCCTACTTTTACAATTGGTGATATTGTCATGGAGAAACCCAAAGATAAATGGGATGACCAGGAAAAATTAAAATGCAAAAATAATGCAAAAGCAATGAACGCATTATTTTGTGCTCTTGATAAAACTGAATTTAATAGAACCTGCGCATGTCAAACTGCATAAGAAATTTGGAATTTATTGGAAATTACTCATGAAGGTACCTCGTAGGTGAATGATTCAAAGCTTTTCCAATTGGAGTCAGAATTCGAAAAGTTCAGGATGGAGGTAGATGAGGATGTGGATACCATGTACACAAGATTCACTAAGTTGGTAAATGACTCAAAAGTTTTAGGAATTTTTTTTTCAAATGGTGATTTGGTGAGAAAACTTCTTAGATCTCTCCCCCCTAAATTCAATCCCAAAGTGACGGCTATTTCTGAATCTCATGATCTTAAAGCTCTTAATATTGAAAGCCTGATTGGGAACTTGAAAACTTATGAAGTTGAATTGAAAATTCAACAACAAGAGTATATGGAGCCAAAGAAGAAGGGATTAGCTCTAAGATCTAAGAAGGAGGAAAGTAGTGATTCTGAGGAGGAAGAAGAAGATGAGGAAAGTTTATTTGTTAGAAAGTTTAGAAAATTTATGAAAAATCCAGAGAGGAGGAATTCATTTAAGAAGTATTTTAAGAAGGAGACGTTTAGAAAGAAAAAAGGAAAGGAAGACGATGAGGAGGAAGAGAGACCGCCACCGGAGTGCTATCACTGCAAGAATTTAGGACACATCCGAAGCAAGTGTCCAAAATACTTAAAAGAACTTAAAGAAAAGAAGCACAAAGGGACGAAGAAGGTGCTGAAGGCGGAAACATGGGATGATACTACTTCTGAGGATGCAAGCAGTTAAAGCTCAAGTAAAGAAGAGGAGGCCAACATGTGCTTAATGGGAAAGAGCGTCATATCTGATGATGAATGCAGTGTCCAAAGTGACACTGAGGTAACTCCTCCAACCTACGATGAATTATTTTCTGAATTTTTAAAGACTTGCAAATTTTTTGAAAAGAGTTTAAAAGATAATGATCTTCTTAAATCTGAAAATGAAATATTGCTTAAAGAAAACAAAAAATTGTTTAATGAAATTAAGACTATTGGAAAAAGAGAAATTTCTTGCCAAGAGTGTGATCACTTTTTGGGAAGAATTAAAGAACTTGAAGAATCTCTTTCCAAATCTCATTCTACATTAAAAATCCTTACCAAAAAGAATGAGATTTAAGAGAGATATCTGAAATCTTCAATTTCCAAAGTCCATGAGGGAAAGAAATCTTTTGAACGTAGATGTATAAATCTAGTATCCGAAAATACAGAAATGAGAAACCAGATTCATGACTTAACGCTAGCCATGAAAAAATTTGGAATGGGACGAAGATCACTGGATATGATCTTAGGATACCAATGCCATGGATCTGGAAGGTTTGGACTCGGATACACGTCAGGAAGCTATCGCCCGACGACAGCCACTGTCACCGTCGACAACAAAAAGTCCAGAAATTCTGTTTTTGAAAATTTTGAAGTTAGTAAATTGTCTAATACTGCATCCTCATCCAGCAAAAGTCCAGAAAAGTTATACTCTTCTCAATACATTACATGTGCCAAATGAAATAGATTTGGTCACTGATGTAGGCCGACCAAATCGATCCTACACGGACGACGCAACAACGTCTCTCGCTACCTTCTACGCCCTCTTTACCACACGCTAACGAATCGCAGCCGTTATAATTATTTTTATTTATCTTTCGCGCTAACGTACGCGTAGCCACACCGCACTTGGTTCGGAGAATGACTATAGGTCAAAATCCGCTCCGGCTAAAAGGAATAATATTGATTCCGACGAGCTTGGAGTTGTACCAAAGCAGATCCACCAAAAATAAAACACGATTCGAAAATGGTAGGATCTCTCCCAACTAGAAAAAAAACGAGGATCACCAATCCTCTCGAGAGTTATCAGAAAACCCAACGAAAACACAGATCTAATTTAAAACTACCGCGATAATTTAAAACTTCGAAAATCAAGGCAAAAATCATCCACCACAAGACTATCTAAGAAAAGAAATCTCTTGAGTAGTAATTTTCGTTACCCCTCTCGGAAACGTAGATCCGAGATGTTGGATCCACAAGAAACGATCGCCTTCCTTCGAAAACCACGGGAAGCGCACCAACGATGAAGAACACGTCCGTCTTCTCCGCTTCACGCCGTAGAAGATCACCCAAGTCTATCCATCTTGCAAGAGAGTTTTGGATCCGAGGATGAAGGGAGAAGTAGAGAGATGAAAGGTGGTGGATGAATAGTGAGGAGGAGAGAAGATGGAGGAAGGGAGAGGAGATTGAGAGGGGCGGCCGAAACCTTGGAAGGAAGAAACCCTCAAGGGGGGGGGGGGCGGCAATGAGAGTGGAAGAGGGAGAGGAGAGAATAAGTTTTAGGGGGGAAAATATCAAATCTTTATTTCATCAAAATCTGTCTCCAAAAGTATAGTTCATGGCCTTATATAAAGCGTACAATAATAGTTCTAAAAACAGCCCAAACAATGGCTAAACGCACACCATAATTAAAAAATGACAGAATTAAATAATTAAAAGCAAACCACATAAATAAATAATTGCTGTCCAATAATTAGCAAATAAACTAAATGAATTTCTGGTTGCGTGGGCGGAGATTATAGTCGTGACCGCTACTGCGCCGCAAGTCTTTGGCCGGCGGTTCAACATCATCATCAAGTGCAGCATGTACGTCATCTTCGCCACCAAGTTGGCCGTCGCGGAGGACCTCGCCACCGGATCAAAAACCTGTGAATGTCACCATCGGGAGTAGAAAACACTGCATCCTGCAAAATCTTGTCGGGCAAGAAATCGGTCCGGGGGAACCTTGGAAAGGCGTTAGGCAAAGAAGAAAAACATGTTTTATCACCAGTAGGCAACATACCTCCCGTAGAATCCGAAGGAGAGAGCGATCCAGAAACAATCTCACCCCCACCCCATTAGAAGATATAGTGGAAATATTAAACGGAGAGACTGACAGTTCAAGTGGTGGAGCGACATAAAGCGTTAAATCCGAAACGTTAAAAACAGGGGAAATTCCCCAATCAGCAGGTAACTTCAATAGATATGCATTTTCGCCTAGCTTCTTTAAAACTCGAAAAGGACCGGCTCTCCTATTCGCCAATTTCTTTACGGTACCCGAACGCATCCATTCTGGGATGAGACGAACCATTACCAAATCACCAATATTAAAGGAGACTGCTCGCTTATGTACGTTAGCATTCGATTGATAAATAGAATATTGCTTAGCTAACGTCTCGCTAATGTGCTTATGGAGAGTGTGAACGTGCGAGGCGAAGTCCTGTGCAAATTGACTGGATTTAAAAGATGGCGGTAATGGAACCAAGTCAAGAGGCACGGGCGCCTTATATCCATGTACAATCTCATTTGGTGATAAACCAGTGGACCTATTCTTAGAATTATTATAAGCTAGTTGAGCATGAGGAAGAATAAGGTCCCACGTACCTTTATGATCATCCACAAGGCACCGAAGTAAACTACCCAAACTTTGGTTTACCACTTTAGTTTGCCCATCCGTTTGGGGATGATAGGCTGACGAAAACATAAGTCTAGTTCCCATAGGCTTCCAAAGTGTTTTCCAGAAATAGGTAGTAAATTTAACGTCCCTATCCGTCACTATCGTTTTGGAGACGCCCCGATGATCCACAACCTCCTTAAAATACAATTTAGCAACATGAGATGCATCGTTGGTGTTATTGCATGCGATAAAGTATGCCATTTTAGAAAACCGATCTACCACAACCAGAATAGAATTGTGACGCCTAAATGTCAGGGGTAGACCCAATATAAAGTTCATGCTAACGTCCTCCCATGGGATAGACGAAATCGGTAGTGGTGTGTAAAGACCTGCATTGGTCTTGTTACCTTTCGCTAATTGACATACACGACAACTCCCAACGATTTTATTGACCATTGGTTTGAGGCCTGGCCAAAAGAATTTATCCTCGACTAGTGTGATAGTTTTATCTCGGCCGAAATGTCCACCTAACCCTCCACTATGTAACTCCCATACAATGAAATGGCATAGCGAGGAACGGGGAATACATAATTGTGTATGCCTAAATAGATAACCGTCACGGATGTAGTATGCAGATATAGTAGACGGGGAATTTTCCTGAGCCGCTAAGTATATATCCTTAAAATCCGGGCATAGCATATATTCATCCTTAATTCTCTCAAATCCTATGATCGTTACCTCCATTGCAGATAATATTAGGGTGACACGACTAAGAGCGTCCGCCACACGATTTAATGTACCCTTAATGTGCTTGATAATGAACGTGTACTCTTGAAGGTACGAAACCCATTTGGCGTGTCGAGGGCTAATTTTACTTTGGGAGTTTACATATTTTAGCGCCTCATGATCTGATAAGATTTCAAATTCTTTCGATATAAGATAGTGTCGCCAATGTTGGAGACAACGTATTACGGCATAGTACACACGATCATAATTGGAATAACTTAATTTCGGTCCCGCAAGCTTCTCGCTAAAATAACCTATCGGGTGACCCTCTTGACTTAACACTCCTCCGATTCCTATCCCAGATGCGTCACATGATAATCCAACCGTAGTAGTGGTGCTTCGGACATTCGTTCCTTAATCGCTTGAAATGTCGTAGTGGCCGCTTTAGTCCACTTAAAATCACCCTTCTTCATGCATTCAGTGATTGGTGCCATGATACTGCTAAAATTATGAATAAACCTTCGATAAAATGTGGCCAATCCATGAAAACTTCTAACCTCCCGGATCTTTTTCGGTTCCGGCCAGTCTCGAATAACTTGGACCTTTTTAGGGTCAACATGAATACCTTCGGAACTCACTATGTATCCTAGAAACTCTACGGAAGTCACACCAAAAGCGCACTTTTTAATATTAATAAATAAAGTTTCTTGGCGCAATGTTGTAAGGATCGTCCGCAAATGTTCTTCATGGTCCATCGACGAGAGGCTAAATACTAAAATGTCATCGAAATAGACCACTACAAATTTACCCATATATGGTTTAAATATTTGAGTCATCAACCGCGAGAAAGTGCTCGGTCCGTTGGTGAGCCCCTCTCCAAGCACCAACCACTCATAGAGCCCATCCTTAGACTTAAATGTCGTTTTCCATTCGTCTCCCTCCCGTATCCTTATTTGGTGGTAACCACTTTTAAGATCCAACTTTGAAAATATGGTGGCTCCAGATAGCATATCTAATAAATCGTCCAAACGTGGGATGGGAAACCTATATTTAACAGTAATTTTATTTATGGCCCGGTAATCTACACACAACCTCCAAGACTTATCTTTCTTTGGGACCAAAAGTGCAGGGACGGCACATGGACTCTTACTATGGCGGATATATCCCTTTGCTAATAAATCTAAAATCAAAGTTTGTAATTCATTATGTGCGGAAGGATTGAGCCGATAATGGGGAAGATTAGGCAATGATGAGCCCGGGACAAAGTCAATCTCGTGCTGGATTTCTCTCATGGGTGGCAACTTAGATGGTAAGTCCACCGGATAGACGTCCTTATATTCTTCCAAAAGCGTTCGCAGAGATAACGGTAGATTCTCTAAAGATGGTGAATCGTGCTTAGCTTGTAGACATACTAAAGCATAGATGACGCCATTCATGAAAGTCTCACGCTCTAGCTCCTTCCTACTTATCAAGCCAATTGTTTTCTTTTCCGCAAGCACAATTGTGTCTTTGGAGGCAATAGATGGATCCTTAGGCGGGGATGGTTTCAATACAATAGTCTTACCATTAAACTTAAACTCGTATTTGTTGGCTCATCCGAAATGGGTCACGTCATAATCATAAAGCCACGGTCATCCTAGTAGTACATGACAAACATCCATGGGGATGACGTCGCACCACACCTTGTCGACATAGCTCTTTACAGTAAGCGGCACTAGACAACGTTTGGAGACCGCAATAGACGTTTTGTTTACCCATGCTATTTTATACGGATGGGGGTGTGGTTTAGTGTCTAAATGCATACGAGTGATAGCGTTCTCCGAAATGACGTTCATGCTGCTACAGCTATCGATTATTAGTTTACTCCACTTCTCACCGCTTTTAAAATTCAACGAAAAGATATTCGTCCGATTATACTCATTCGACGCACGCGGTGTGGCCAAAATGCACCTCATAACCATCATATAAGATTCATCTTCAATATCACTCGGCTCGGCATCAGATTCATCGTCGGCTTCATAGACGATCTCGGCGGGTTCAGACGTGGAGTCTAATAGTGCTAGTGGTTTACTCTTAGTGGGGCACTCACTACAGTAATGTCCATGGATCCTGCAAGAATAACATGTGTCATTTGTCTTATTAATCCGTCCTACCAGAACTCTCTCGCCAGTGGGATTCCTAATGTTCCTAGCAGTGATAACTACCGAATTCGAATCAGTCGATCGAAATCTTCCTTTGTCCCTCATGGAGGACGAAGGTGGGGCTCCTAAAAGAGATTTTCCCTTCTGGAATGCTCGTCCCTTGGACTTGTAAGCGTTGTGCTTCTCTATGTCTAAAGCAGCATTGAATGTCGTGTTAAGGTCCGTATGACCATAACGCAAAAGCTTGCCTTGGATGTCTGGGTGAAGTCCCTTATGAAAGCGAGATAATGTAACTTCGGGCATTTCCCGTATGTCACACCTCACCATCATATCTTTCAGAATTCCCATATACTCCGATACCGATTTGCTACCCTGACGATGGGTGGCTAACTCGTCGAACATTTGAGTTCTGTGATACGCAGGGACATATTGCTCAGACAAAAGTGCCTTCTTTGTGGCCCACCCAATTGGGGGTGCCCCATTCACGGTACCTAAACGCCTCTCTTCTTTCAACCAGAATGTTTTGGCTCTACCCAAAAGCATCATCCATGCAACCCGCACCTTCTCACCATCCGTCAGATTCTTCCACTCAAAGTAACACTCGATCTCCATAATCCAGTTTAAAAATACTTGGGGTTCACCCATTCCATCGTATGACGGTGGATCAATTTTCACGGCTCTAGTTACATCGAACTCATGAGGAGCTCGAGGGGCTTGCTCATCATTCTGATTACGGGGATGGTTTGGTCTCTCATCTCGTTGGTTGGCAACGGGATTTCGAGGCGCCGCTTGATTGAATGCTAACCCTTGTATTAAATATGTGAGTGCATCGAACTTAGCATTAAACTCGTCTCGAAGCTCCGCAATCGTTGTAGGAGCATGATCGTCATCATGGCCGTCTTCCATGGTGGAAGCGATTGGGAGATATTTCGTACCACGCCTAGTGGGCATAAACAGCGGGACAAATGTTTTTTGTAATTTTTTTTTGCTGAAAAATTGTTTTGTTTTTTTACTAAATGCAGACCAAAATTTTAGATCAGGACAGAAATTTTACGAAATATAATTTTATTCCCACCTAATAACTAAGGTAAGTAAAAATTTTTTTTTTATTTTCTTTCAGAAAATATTAAGTATAATATCCAGAATTTTTTTTTTTGAATTTCGTTAAAAATGAGAATTTTAGGCCGCTATTCACAGACCGACGGTTTTTTTTTTAAATTTTGAATGCCAAATCGTGTAACGATTGTGAGTGCCGGCGTTCTATGAAAAACCTAAGGAATGCGTCAATTAAGAAATTGACACTAACCTCGCTTTGATACCAAATTGTTGTAGGCCGACCAAATCGATCCTACACGGACGACGCAACAACGTCTCTCGCTACGTTCTACGCCCTCTTTACCACACGCTAACGAATCACAGCCGTTACAATTATTTTTATTTATCTTTTGCATTAACGTACGGGTAGCCACACCGCACTTGGTTCGGAGAATGATTATAGGTCAAAATCCGCTCCGGCTAAAAGGAATAATATTGATTCCGACGAGCTTGGAGTTGTACCAAAACAGATCCACCAAAAATAAAACACGATTCGAAAATGGTAGGACCTATCCCAACTAGAAAAAAAAAACGAGAATCGCCAATCCTCTCGAGAGTTATCGGAAAACCCAACGAAAACACAGATCTAATTTAAAACTACCGCGATAATTTAAAACTTCGAAAATCAACGCAAAAATCGTCCACCACAAGACTATCTAAGAAAAGAAATCTCTTGAGTAGTAATTTTCATTACCCCTCACGGAAACGTAGATCCGAGATGTTGGATCCACAAGAAAAGATCACCTTCCTTCGAAAACCACGGGAAGCGCACCAACGATGAAGAACACGTCCGTCTTCTCCGCTTCACGCCGTAGAAGATCACCCAAGTCTATCCTTCTTGCAAGAGAGTTTTGGATCCGAGGATGAAGGGAGAAGTAGAGAGATGAAAGGTGGTGGATGAATAGTGAGGAGGAGAGAAGATGGAAGAAGGGAGAGGAGATTGAGAGGGGCGGCCGAAACCTTGGAAGGAAGAAACCCTCAAGGGGGGGCGGCGGTAATGAGAGAGGAAGAGGGAGAGGATAGAATAAGTTTTAGGGGGGAAAATATTATATCTTTATTTCATCAAAATCTGTCTCCAAAAGTAGAGTTCATTGCCTTATATAAGGCGTACAACAATTGTTCTAGAAAAAGCCCAAACAATGGCTAAACGCACACCATAATTAAAAAAATGACAGAATTAAATAATTAAAAGCAAACCACATAAATAAATAATTGCAGTCCAATAAT
Organism: Dactylorhiza incarnata; assembly: GCA_033032865.1. NCBI lineage: Eukaryota > Viridiplantae > Streptophyta > Magnoliopsida > Asparagales > Orchidaceae > Dactylorhiza > Dactylorhiza incarnata. Next base: position 5,841,523 of record JAWHQI010000009.1, on the reverse strand, counting down.
TAGCAAATAAACTAAATGAATTTCTGGTTGCGTGGGCGGAGATTGTAGTCGTGACCGCTACGGCGCCGCAAGTCTTTGGCCGGCGGTTCAACATCATCATCAAGTGCACCATGTACGTCATCTTCGCCACCAAGTTGGCCATCGCGGAGGCCGTCGCCATCAGTCACACTACGGACTCTTGCTGGAGGAAAGGTAAAAGTAAAATTAAACAAATCTGGGTGCCTAAGGCTTCTACCTATACTAGGGGTGCAACCACTTGGGTAACCAGATCTTTACTCACCTCTTCTTTCTAGGTGTGTTGGCAGGCTAAGGACAAAGAAGATGTGTGGTTCATGGACTCGGGTTGTTCATAGCACATGACGGGCAATAAAGAGAAGTTCCTTAGCCTGGAGATGAAGAAAGGAGGAGTTGTTACATTCGGAGATAATGGAAAAGAAAAAATCATCGGCATCGGAGTTGTGGGTAACAAAATTTTTTCAATTTCAAATGTCTTATTTGTAGAAGGATTAAAGCATAATTTGATTTCTATTAGTCAATTATGTGATAAGGGTTTAGATGTTTTATTTGAATCTTCTACAAATTTGTGCAAAATTATTAATTCTAAAACAAAAGAAATTGTTTTTACCGCACCTAGATGTCATAATGTATATATGATTAAATTTCTTGATTTTCCAAATTCCACTTTAAAGTGTTTTTATCAAAAAATGATGAATAAGAATTATGGTATAGGCGACTTGGACATACTAGTGGCAGTTAATTACAAAACTTTCAAAAGATAAATTAATTAAAGGTTTACCATTGTTAAATGGAAATTTATCTTCTTCATTATGTGTGCCTTGCCAAAAAGGAAAATTTTCAAAATCATCTTTCAAAAATAAAAATATTATTTCTACCACTAGGCCACTTCAATTAATACATATGGATTTATTTGGGCCAATTGGAATTTCTAGCTTAGGAGGTAGAAAATATACATTTGTATTGATTGATGATTATTCTCGTTTTTGTGGGACTTTATTTCTAACCTCCAAATCCGATGTATTTTCAGAATTTTCAAAATTATGTTTGCGTATCCAAAATGAATTAGAGTTAAAAATTAAACGCATACGATCAGATCATGGAGGAGAATTTGAAAATGAAAAGTTTATTTCTTTTTGTACGGAGTTAGGAATTAAACATGAATTTTCCGCTCCACGCACACCACAGCAAAATGGTGTAGTGGAGAGGAAAAATAGAACTCTTCAAGAGTTAGCCCGTACGATGCTATCTGAATTTAAATTACCAAAATCTTTTTGGGCTGAAGCGGTTAGTACGACATGTTATGTAATTAATAGAGTAATGCTTCGCCCTATTTTAAAATTAACTCCTTATGAATTGATTTTTAGTAAAAAATCAAATGTTTCTTATTTCAATGTTTTTGGTTGTAAATGTTTTATTTTGAATTCTAAAGATTCCTTAGGAAAATTTGATGAAAAATGTGATGAAAGTATTTTTATTGGCTATTCTTCAACTAGTAAAGCTTATAGGATTTTTAATAAAAGAACAAAAATAGTTGAAGAATCTATTCATGTTAGGTTTGATGAGTTTGTTTCATATGTAGAAAAGAAAATTACAGGAAAAGAAGATGAACCCCTTCCTTCGGTGGAGAGTGATGATGAAAAACTTGGAGAAAATGAAGAAGAAAAAGAAGAAGAAAGAGAAGGAGAAAGAGAAGAAGAAGATAGAGAAGAAGAAGAAAGAGAAGAATATGTGCCTCCAAGTGAATTGAGATTTTCAAAGGATCATCCAAAGGAGCTTATCATTGGAGATCCGCAAAAAGGGGTTAGTACTCGTTCATCATTAGATGTTTTATTTTCAAACCTTTGCTTTGTCTCTGAAATAGAACCAAAAGATGTTTCCAGCGCTTTAAATGATGAATTTTGGTTTTTAGCTATGAATGAAGAACTTATTCAATTTGAACGTAATAAGGTTTGGAATCTTGTTGAACGACCCAAAAATCATCCTGTCGTTGGAGTTAAGTGGATTTTTAAAAATAAATTGGATAATGAATCTAGAATTGTTAGAAATAAAGACATATTAGTTGCAAAAGGTTATGCACAAATTGAATGGGTAGATTTTGATGAAACTTTTGCACCCGTAGCAAGATTAGAAGCGGTTAGGATATTTCTTGCATTTGCTTGTTTTAAAAGATTTAAATTATATCAAATGGATGTCAAAACCGCATTTTTAAACGGGTATATAAAAGAAGAGGTTTATGTAGAACAACCCCCAGGCTTTATAAATGAGAAATATTCAAATTATGTTTATAAATTAGATAAAGCGCTTTATGGATTAAAACAAGCGCCTCGTGCTTGGTATGATCGATTAACTCAATATTTATTAAAGCACGATAATAAAATAGGAAGTGCGGATTCTACACTCTTCATTAAGCAAATTGATCATGATTTAGTTATTTTGCAAATTTATGTTGATGATATTATTTTTGGAGCCACTAATGAAGAGTTGTGTAATGAAGTAGTTCAAATTATGAAAAATGAATTTGAAATGAGCATGGTAGGAGAACTTTTATATTTTCTAGGTTTTCAAATTACACAAAAACATGATGGTATTTTTATATGTCAATCCAAATATATTCATGATATGTTAAAAAGATTTGGATTTGAAAATCTTAAGCATGCAAACACTCCTATGAGTGCTTCACTAAAATTAGGAAAAGATGAAAGTGGAGTTTCAATTGACCAAACCCTTTATAGAAGCATGATAGGATCTTTATTATATTTAACCGCATCTAGACCTGACATTATTTTTGTCGTTTGTTTATGTGCTAGATTTCAGGCTAATCCTAAAGAGTCACATTTAAAAGCGGTGAAATGCATCTTTCGATATCTTATAGGAACATCTAAATTAGGATTATGGAATCCTCATAATGATTCCTTTATTTTACATGGCTTTTCAGATTCAGATTATGCGGGATGTTCTTTAGATAGGAAAAGCACTAGTGGTACTTGTCATTTTATCGGCCCTTCACTTATTTCTTGGTCGAGTAGGAAACAGAATTCTGTTGCCCTCTCTACTACCGAGGCCGAATATATTGCACTAGATAGTTGTTGTGCCCAAGCTCTTTGGATGTCACAAACATTAGAAGACTTTGGCATGCAACAAAGTAGTGTAGAATTAAAGTGTGATAATAAAAGTGCAATAGACTTAACTAATAATCCCGTATTACACTCTAGATCTAAGCATATAGATGTCCGACATCATTTTATAAGGGATCATATTAAGAAGGGTAATGTAAAAATCAACTTCATAGGAACGGATTCACAACTAGCGGATATATTCACTAAACCATTACCGGATTCCCGTTTCTTTATGCTTAGGCTAGAATTGGGAATCCTAGACATTTCACACTGATTATATCACTACTTATTATCTATAAAATTAAAAAAAAACATCAAAATAGCCTTACATTAAAAAAAACAACAAAAACTAAATCTTAACATAGACATTCACCAACATATAACATGTCCAAATCATAAAAATTATTACAACACTTTAACAAAAGGGTACTTAAAATGTCTCATAAAAGAAATTCACAAAAATTGAAGAAAGATCTGGGCTGGGCAGCTGTCGGATGGCGACAGTAAGATGTCGGATGGCGATAGCTCCCAGGAGTCTTTTTCACTCCGAATCCTCATCATTTCTAATGCCTGCTCCACTACTTTCTGGAATATCATAATCTGATCTCCTTATCACTGTCTTCCTCCACCGAGCCTGACTAACCGATTGGCGACGCAGCTCCTCCTCCGCCGGCACTTCCCATTTCGCGGCTTCAGAAGGCGTAGGATTTAATTTATGTCCTTTTACAAGGAATTTCATAAACTTCTGCATCCGTGTACGATCCTTCTTCACCTCCACCTTGTGTTCTTCAAAAGACCTTCTATGCTCTTGAAAATCATCTATATGTCTATCCAACTTTGTTTGGAATGAGTCGAGTGCCTCCCGCATAGACCCTCCACGTGCAATAGGAGGCTCTCTCATTTCCGTAGTTGGCGGCTTCCTTTGATTTTTCTTACCTATAGCCGTCGTTTGATATATCTCCGGGTAACAATCTCCAAGATAAAAATTTTGATCGATCCATGCGTATTTCTTGAATAGGATATGCTGGATAATCGCACCCAAAGGGAGGGTGTGTGCCTTTTTTCACTCCGGAGCTTTGAGGTGATATGTATAACGAATCATAGATAAAAGAAGATCGGCAACATCAAATAACTCCTTCTCCACTATAAAATAAGTCACAAGACTAAGTTGAGCCGTAATACTATGAGTATCACCGGACTTCAACATAATCGTGTGCCTTAGTATATCTTGAACAAGATGAGCATCATCTGTCAATGTCGTCATAGTGGTTATAAGGTTTTTTGTGGAATTTCCATGCAAAGACATATTCATTAGGGTCCAATCTCTCTCAAGTCTATAATTTTCCACTATGTCCAACACATTCTCACTCTCCATTATTCCAAATTCACTTCTTAAATCAAATGGAGTGATCTCCACATATTGGCCTTGAATTTTGGATCTAACTCCTCCATTCAAATCGGTATATGATGAATCCTCAAGATGATTATAAAATTCTCGGACTAAAAAGGAGGAGAAAATGTCTTGGATAATGACCGAGAGTATACCTGCCTCAGCAAGCATATATTAGACTCGTTCATGCCGGGGGAGATCAAATTCCACAACTTTTGAAATTCTGATTTGGGCCTTATCTATGCCCAGGAAACTTTGATAAGAAGAATGAGCGTCTCCTGACTCACCCCTTCTCGATCTCCAACTGGAAGACATATCTGCATGAGACATAAATTTTTTTTTAAAAAAAAACAAACAACAACAAAATGGACCTATCGGATATCTGATACCCCTCTGTCGGATATCCGATAGCTAAAAGTTTATGCTTCCGAAAAATTTTTTCACAAAAAATCTTCCTATCACAAATCCACACAGTTTTCACACAGAAAATATTCTTCAACATTTATATAATTTTTGTAAAATCAAAATTTTGGTGAAAATCACTATTCATCATCTTCTTCCTGTAACACTTCAAAATTTTTTTGTCATCATCTTTTTCCTATAAATATGATACCTATAAACTTCTAGATCTCCACACAAACAATAAGAAAGAAAGGAAAATCATGTTTCAACACAAAAATACAACAAAAATTTCTAATTTTACTTCAAAATCACATGATCGAAATCTCTTATAAACACCAAGATCTAAAATGTCTAGATCTCCTAAACATTCTACAAATTATCTTCACAAAACTCCATAAAAACCAAGAGGATTATCAAAATCACAAAACTATTGGAGAAATTTTAAACAAAACTTGCAAAATCCACATATCTCACCTTAGATCTGAAGTTTTCCGTCACCTGGAGCTCTAGATCTCGGAATTTTGCCTAAAACTGAAGTGAGGTGTCGGTCAAATGACGAAACGCATCCTTTTTTCTTTTTCGAGCTGTCGGATGGCGACATCTAGATATCGGAAATCCGACAGCTCCCAAAAAAATTAAATACCTATTTTTCCCTAGCTTCTTCGTTACCTGTTTCTATAAATGTTCATAAGGGAATTTTTTTTAATCTGGCATAAATGCTTCTTCATGTGTTATTTTCCCTAACAATAGCTTAACACATGCTTATGATGTTCAATGTTCAGTTATCAAAAATGACACTTTCATACAGTACTAAAGAATTGTTTTCGCATGCCTCTAAGTATAAGAAATCTTTTATCTATGACAATGAGCAATCACAAACACTTACTTTAGTAATACATGTTCATAAAATTTATTTTATACATATATCATGATTGATCAAACATAACAAAATACATTTCATAAATTCCACTTTAACCTTTGCTACTTTGCACTTATTCACATTATACCATTTTTGCATGCAAGTGAATTCGGAGATCCTTTCCATATACAAATATTCAAAAAAAGGGGGCAAATCAAAAAGCAAAACATATACTTTGCCAACACAAAAATTTAAAAGCACTAAATAAAGGATTGAAAAGGATCCTCCACCAAGCACTACTTAGCCTCCTGATAAGTCTTAATGAGCATTGTGAGGTTAAGCACCTTGGAAAGAATTGTAAAGTGTCTTGTTATGCAAAACCAAAATGGTCCTTTTATGTATACTTGCAAAGTTTCTATAAGTTCATAAGTTTGGCTATATGTATATTTATGTTATGTTTAACAATTCCATGATCATGTATATTTTAAATATATTCATATGTATTCTTTCTCAAAGTATCACTACTACACTTCATTGTTATTTATAAAATTTCTTCTTATGAGAATTGGACCGAAACGATTCAATATTCTATATTCTCATGTGTCTTTCTCTGATAATTGAAATTGAATCTCATAATGGTTAAGTATATTTGCCTCTATACATTATAACACATTACTAGAATGCTTAGCCTAATCTCTACGGTTTCCTATCTCATATCATATCAATTACAAGGCTTCCGCTAGTGCACTCCACCTTTCACTATACTCTTTCTTATTTTTCTTCCATCTCTATACGATACTCCTTCCTCGTCTCTATTCTTTACTTTTGATAATATCAAAGGGGGAGAAGATACTAAGAAATCACTTAAATCACTTAAAATACTTAATTAATTAAGTAAGCATTCTTGTAGGGGGAGTTTATATGTAGGAGGAGTTTATATGTCGGGGGAGAATATTTTGGGGAAATCATATCATATTAAGGGGGAGATCATGGAGATCAAAAGTTCACACTTGTACACACATGATATACCTTTTCAATATCTCTATAGGATTTAGTCGATTTCTTTTTATAAGGATTTGTTATTATCAAAAGGGGGAGATTATTGGGGCATGCGTTCCGCACTCGTCCGGTTTGAGAATAACAAATCCCGAATGTATTTGATCCTATTTTTGATTAATGGTGTGCAGATAACAGGTGCAAGTATAACATGTTTGCAATTGGAACAAAATACCGATTTTCCAGAAATTAGAGCTATCGGAATTCCGACAGCTAGCTAACGGATTTCCGATAGCGCCCGATTTCTTCCCAGCGGTTGAGAGCTAACGGATTTCTGATGGCGCACGATTTCTTCCCAGCGGTTTAGAGCTAACGGATTTCCGATAGTGATATCGGATATCCGACTGCCCACGATCTTCCCGCAACTCTACGACGTGCAGCAGTTACGCAAGCTAACGGATTTCCGATAGTGATATCGGATATCCGATAGTGCACGATCTTCTCGCAACAATACGACGTGCAGCAGTTACGCAAGCTAACGGATTTCTGATAGTGATATCGGATATCCGACAGCCCACGTCTCAACCACGACCTCAACTTCGCGCAGAAACGTCGAATTAGTGGGACACGTGGCAACCTCTGGAGATATCGGATTCTGGCGATACCTAGCTAATGGACAGCGACAGCTCTTTTTTATTTAAAGGGTTCAGAACTTCGTGGATTTCATTCCTTCAGACTTTCAAGCCTTCTTCCTGAGTGTTATCGTCCAGAGAGCTCCAGAGAACGAAAATCCCCATCCTTGAAGAAGAAAAGAGAGAGCGAAGCCGAAGATTGTACACGCGTTCCAAGGAGAGTTTCTCAAGGGTTCTTCGCTGCTTTGGTCCAGAAATTCTAAAGGGGGTTTTTAATTTGTATTTCATTTATATTTACATTCATCTTGTAATCGTTGTAGAAATCGTCGTCTTGCGTGCCGCGTCTAAGTCCGTGTGAGGCTTAGGGGAAATCATCACCTTGTGTGGTCTAGGGTAAATCAATGTCTTGTGTGCGGTGTCAAGTCCTTGTGTGGCTTGGGAGAAAATCGCCGCTGTGTGTGCTGCGTCTAGATCAAGATTTGATTTAGGGGGAGGCTAGTGTCTATATCTGGGAGATATAGGCTATAGCCAACCGGTCCTTAGGAGTAGGACCGGTGAAAAGAGACAAGAGATTTTATTAATTGTAAGCCTTTGATTCCAAGCTTTATTGGAATTATTTCTACTCATTATCTTTGATGAAATAAAATCTTGTTTTTAAATTCAATTATTTGTCTCTATATACATATATTGTTTCATTTGTTACAAAAATTATCAAAGTTTTAAATTGCCCTTATTCACCCCCCCTGTAAGGGCGCCACAAGTTCCAACAATCTCCGCATACAGGTTCTTGATCTTCAAGAAGAAAGTTGAAATGGACAAATCTCCCTAAGTTGCTTTCGCCAACTAATTTTCAAGAAACTATAGACAAGCTACATTCTTCTTCTTAAACAAGCCATCCAAGGCTGTCCAAATCTCAGCAGCTGACCGACATCCAATTATGTCGTCAAATAGTGTTCGGAAAGATAGCACGCTTGAGAGTGAACTCTTCCTTAGCCTTTGTTCCCTTCCAATCCTTCACCAGCTCAGCATTCCCTTCAGCAGCAACAACAGCTTGTCTATCATCTCCTCCGACTACCTCCCATAAATCTTCACCAAGACGATAGCTCTCCATGCATGACTTCCACTTCTTGAAGTTAGTCTACATAAAGAGCTCAATTCCAAGACCTTTTGTATAACCTCCTTCCATTGCTATCACACTGGTTAATAACCCTTTAGAGACTGGAGCAAGATTCTGTGGCTGATCACTGCCTCAAACCTACCTCTGATACCATGTTAAAAATTCGGAGATGGATCGAAGACAACAGCGAAAGACTTCAATTCAATTCAAAATAGTTAACCAGTGACAATGAAGGACAACAAGAACTTTATTCAAATTGACTATCTTATTACAATGCATTGCATACATGGAGAGACACGATTTATAAAAGAAACACATAGATGAGAAGAACAGGCAACACAAGCATCTGGCGTCTAGAACACTGAGGATGCCCAGACTGCTCAAACTCAGCAAGATCACCGGCTTCACTGAGACAGCGCAAATAGAACAGGTCACTGACCTGTACTCTGCCAAACCACCAATCACAGACCGCACAATCTGCTCTGTATTGAACTGCTGAAAACAAAACTGTTCGCACTTCTTGATCGCCCAGTCCACACGGTCTCAAGATCAAAGAAGTAACCTGCGAACACAAGATGAAGAACTATTCACTACTGCAAGACCGCAACTCAAGACCGCCTGACCGCTTAAGGTTGCCTGATCAACTGAGTCCGCTGCAAACAGACCAAGAACTTCAAAACACAGTTCACCCAGACAGACCCCTGATGAGCTGGTTTATTCAAAGCTAGAAAGAAGGATGAATGCTGACGGTAGACCGTTGGCCGCTAACCTGCAAACTCAACAAACCGGTCAACAAACTCAGACCGCGCGACCTCAAAGTGAGACAGGCACAATCATACCAACTTTAATTCTTATAGTTCTTGCATATGAATGGCTAGCCCTGCCCCTCTATTTATAGTCCAACGAACGGATGTCGTCACCACCCAAGAGGGATATGATCACTTTCCTTATTGAAACACGCAATCTTCAGAACCCGACCGCGTAGTCTCCATAAGACCTTATTACACTTAAGCAAAACTTTCCAAGTAAGACAGCTTGCCAAGAACAACCTGACTGATTGCCCGGTCTCTTGTAAGAATATACATGAGCATCTGACCGATCAAGAGTAGACCGCCAAAAGCGAGCTCATTCAACCCGCCCGAACTCTTATAAGATCGGAGCCACATGAACATCCTGACATACCACAACTTTTTGCAGGAATGAACTCATGCATACTGCAGTACCAGACCGTCGAAGCGACCTCCAGTACTATACCGCCCGGTCTCAACAAGAACAGGAACACTTGGGCACAACTGGCAAACCGCAATAGTTTGCCAACACCAAAGATGCGCGAACAGAGCCAGATCGCGCGGTCTCTGCGGTCTCCATATTAAGACCTCCCGAACACTCCACTTCCACTTCAAAAAATTTAACATAATGTTTGTTATACACTTAATAACAATAATAATTATAGCGTTGTTTATACTTTCATATTATAAATGTGTATATGAGCTTTTGGTTTTCCACCTCTCTTGGTGTTGACAGGTCTACATGAATTCTCATGTAAGTGATTCCACTGTTTATTTACCATGCATATTGTACTTGATTTTCAGTATAGTTGGTTTTGGGTTGGTACCCCTTTTGGCTGTGGTTTACTTTGTTTTGTTTCCTTCCGCCCCCTATACCTTATTACTGAGGCGTTCTTTCTTCTGAATGCCTCAGGCTCAGAGTAGTAGTAGGCCATTGAGCTAGAGATGGTGTTTCAGCATTGATGTTACTGTTGTGACCTTTTCTCCTCTTGTCGAGAGGTAGCTTGTTGTTGTTTTATTTTGCTTAGCTCAGACATACTGTTATGACCTGTGGATTTGTGTCAGGATGTTGACACCCGCAGTGTTTATTATTATTAGACACCTTGCTAGTTGCTAGTTGTTTCCTTGCTATTTTTAGAATAGTTTACTTACTCTCTGGAATTTTTGTACTAGGATTGCATGTTAGATATTTTGAAGTATAAAAGAACTTATGCTACCATTTCATAGCATCTTTTAAAGCGAATATCACTTTATTTTAAAGTTTATAAGAAGGTCTTTTCATACTTATACTAAACCTAGTGGTCTGTATAACATGTTATATTATTGGATTGTTATGTTCATATAAGGTAATAAGTGAATAAAACTTAGTATTTTCCAATGCGTATTTCTACTTACACCGTTATTCATGGATTAGTTGACCCACTGAACCAAGGGACACTGTTAATTAACTTAACTTAAATCATGTTTTAAAATTATAATTCATGGAATATTCATGATAAGTAATAGGAGTAGGAATTGACAAAGCGCCTGTAGTTGTCCCCTGCATGGCGTGGCATTACGGCGTGTATTTTCTCTTACTCTAACGTATTATTTAATACGGGGAAATGCGGGTTGTGACATTTGTTATCAGAGGGAGGTTTGTTCGACAAATTAGTCGAGCGACTAATTCTTATATAGTTTAGTTGTTTGGTTTCATTACATACACACACCGATGTGTCATCGGTACGTCTTGGCTGAAGCATGAACACTACACTCATAAGCTTGATAAGAAGTATACGGGGTATATTATGTAGTATGTGATTCATAATATGTGGTCGCATATGGATCCTTATAAGAGGCAACACTTAACTGTTATGTAGTATGTGATGCATAATAAGCATCACATGGATGCGCATTAGATTTTTACTTTCGTTGGATTAGATATTATGTAGTATGGGATGCATAATATTTCATGTGTACACTGCTCATAACATGCATTAAGGCAATTATTAGAATGCATAACACAACATACATTACATAGCATTGCATAAGCACACGTGTCAAGCTAAAGATTTACATGATGACACCCATAGACACTTGATTTTAAAACAAAGGTATAAAAAGTTCATGCATTCATAGGATAAGCACAAGAGTCTAAGGGGATGGCAGAGTATCATCCCAAGTTAGCCATAACATCATTCATAAATCCCATAGCATGTTAGCAGAAAAAGAAAGTGTCTATTCGTGTATGGTCTGAATTAAGTTGTGTAGTCCTAATGTTAAGCTATGGTATTAACGAGTTGTTTGTGTTTTCTTTTAGAAATCCTGCCAAAGCATCCTGCGACAAGGGCGACTCCCTAGCCCGAGGGTGAGTCGTCAGGTGTGCATAGTGAAGCTGTGATTGAAGGACTGCGATAGAGCAATGAAGCTCTGTCAAGGCAGTTTATTGTGATGCAATCTCATATTCAGTCGCTATTGACGGCCGCTGCAGGGCAGCAGGACGTGGTGCAAGACCCTGTTGTAGGTTAAGCTATACTCGTCCCCCCTGCCCCTCTAGTTCCCCCAGTGTTTCTGCCGCCAGAGATGCATTTCATCTCGCACTTTCAGCGACTAGGACCTCCCATCTATGATGGGAGAGCAGATTTCATGATGTTAGATGACTGGATTATTGCTATTGAGGAAATGTTTTCCTATTATGGGATTTTTGCCGACCAAAAGGTGATGGTCGCCGCGTACCAGCTAAAAGGTTTTGAAAGAGTTGGTGGATTAGAGAGAAGGAGAACCTGACAGGTGGATGTTCATGGGAATCCTTCAAGAAGATCCTGCAGAAGAAATTTTTGTCATCGGTCGAGCAAGACCGTCTGATGAACAACTTTCTGCATCTGAAGCAGAGGAAACTCACGGTTAGTGAGTATGAAGTCGAATTTAGCAAGTTGAGCCGATTTGCTCCAGATCTAATCGCCTCTAAAACAGGAAGAGTGAAGCGATTCATGGGAGGACTTCGCAGTTATATTCAACAATTAGCTTGTGCTTATAGATCGGAGAACTATGCTGAGGCAGTGGAAGCTGCTCTAAAAGTTAAGGCGATTGATAACGCCAAGAATAGAGGTGCTGCGATGAGGAAAGAAAAGAGGAAAAGTGTTGATGAAGGAAGTTCTAGGGCATCTGGCCCCACTTCAAAGAAAAGTGGTGGAGAAGCGTGCAGTTTCTATGGGCGCCCTGGCCACCCCAATGAAACGTGTTTCAAGAAGATCAGAGCACAGAAGCAGCAACGGGTACTCGCCATTCTAGGCGCACCCAAGGGAGAACTGGTGTGCATTATTTGTGAGAAGAAGGGTCATGATTCAAGCAGGTGTTGGTTGAATGACAGAGTCTGCTATCAGTGTGGGCAGAAATGACACTTGAAGTCTGCATGTCAAAAGAACCAGCTCCCGTTGCAGCCTGCTCTGCTTCGAGCATTACCGCCGCCAAAAAATCTGGATAACGGAAAGGGAAAGCTGAACGTGATGACCAGGGAGGAAGCTCAAACCTCCACTCAAGTGATATCAGGTTAGATTCGAATCTAACTCTTAGTTTTCAGCTTTTGCCCTAGTATACTTTCGCTCGTTTAGTTACGTATCCGCTTTTATAGGAGAGCTTAAGGTAAAGAATTGTATGGCCCGCATTATTTTTGATTCTGGTACTACCCACTCGTTTGTGGCTAGGATTTTCGTAGAGCGTCATCGGTTGAATCTCGATCAAGTTGGTGATTCTTTTTATGTCAAGTTTCCCTCTGGTGACACGGTGGTGTCGAACCAGGGTATCCAGTGATGTCCTATCCTCTTAGGTGATTTCTTAGCATTCGCTGATTTGAAGATGCTAGGCCTAGAAGACTTTGATGTTATTTTGGGTATGAACTGGTTGTCCCATTATGATGATGTGATCTAGTGCAAGGTTAAGCGCTTGGACTGCAAAATGGACAACGACCACCCCATGAGTGTGTATGGCTTCCCGCGCCAGAATTCCCCGATTATTTTCGCGGTATGTGCTCGAAAACTTTTAGATTTCGGTTGTTTTGCTTACCTCATTTCTATTATAGAAACTGTTAGTGGTTCTCCGCGTGTCGAGGATATTTCTGTGGTGCGGGAGTTTCCGGATGTTTTTTTTAGTTAGTCTTCCTGGTCTTCCACCTAAGAGAGATGTGGTGTTTTTTATCGACCTTGAGCCTGGTACTCGCATTATTGCTAAGGCACCGTACCGTATGGCCTCGCGTGAGCTGGATGATTTGTGCACTCATCTCGATGAGTTGCAATAGTGTGGGTTTATTAGGCCAGGCTCTTCTCCTTGGGGTGCTCTAGTCTTGTTTGTTAAGAAAAAGGATGGCTCTATGAGGCTGTGCATTGATTATCGAGAATTGAATAATGTAACCATCAAGAACAGGTATCCATTGCCGAGGATAGACGATTTGTTTGATCAGTTGCGTGGTAGCACAGTGTTTTCAAAGATTGATCTTCGTTCAGGCTACCACCAGTTAAGGATCCGTGAGTCAGATGTTCCACAGACAGCTTTTCGATCTCGGCATGGGCATTTTGAGTTTTTGGTGATGTCCTTTGGATTGACGAATGCACCATCTGCCTTCATGGATATGATGAACAAAGTGTTCAAAGATTTCTTGGATCATTTCATTGTCGTGTTTATAGATGACATTCTCATGTATTCTCTGAGTGTCGAGGGGCATGCTCAGCACTTACGATTGGTTTTGACTACCTTGAGGGAGCATAAGTTATATGCAAAGCTGAGCAAGTGTGAGTTCCATCTTCCTCAGGTGTCCTTTGTTGGTCATGTAGTAAGTAAGGATGGAATTTCTATGGATCCAGAGAAGATTTTTGTGGTTATGAATTGGAAGAGACCTACTACACCCAAGGATATCAGAAGCTTCCTGGGGTTGGCAGGTTATTATATGAGGTTTGTGGAAGGATTTTTAGTATTGTCTGCTCCGATGACTAAGCTCACGTAGAAGAACACATCATTCATATGGAGCGATGAGTGCGAAGGAGCCTTTCAAGAATTAAAGAGGAGATTGTGCACTGCACCAGTTTTTACCTTAGCTGCTGAAGGAGAGGAGTATGCTAGTTTTGTGGATGGATTGCACGTCGGTCTCGGATGTGTCATGATGCAGGGAGGTATAGTGATTGTGTACGGGTGGAGACAGCTGAAGGTCCATGATAAAAAATATCCTACGCATGATCTGGAATTTGCGGCTGTGATCTACGCCCTGAAGCTTTGGAGACATTTACATTATGTCGCGTTGTGTGAGATTTATACAGACCATAAGAGCTTGAAGTACGTCTTCACGCAGAAGGAACTGAATTTGCGTCAGCGTATGTGGTTCGAGTATGTTCTAGATTATGATGTAGAAATCATGTATCATCCGCGCAAGGCAAATGTGTTAGTTGATGCGTTGAGCAGAAAGACCGCACAAATCTTCAACCTTACCATTTAGTCTTTGGTTGAGGAGTTCCAATAGATGGACATGTCAGCGGCAGTAGTGTCGTGCCCTCTTTCTTGGAAGCAGATGAGCCTTTGTGGATCACCCTCACGAGGGTACATCAGAATAAAGATCTCGATCTTCAGCATCTCCGAGGAAGGACGGAGAAGGGAGAATTGTCTGGCTTCTTGATAGATGAAGACGGTACCCTGAAGTACCGAGGTAGATTTTGTATCGTCGCGGTGGGTAATATTTGGACATGGATTTGTAATGAAGCACATGGTTCTAGTGTGGCCTATCACCCTGGTTCTACAAAAATGAATAGAGATTTCAAATAGATCGTGTGGTGGTATGGAATAAAGAATGACAGCTAATTTGTGTCTGAGTGCTTCACCTGCAAGCGTGTCAAAGTATATCGCAAAAGGCCTGGTGGCAAGTTGACACCTTTGGACATACCAAGTTGGAAGGGGGAGAGTATATTGATGGACTTTATTACTGGTTTGCCAAGATCTCCCGGAAGGCACGACTCAGTGTGGGTCATAGTGGGTAGACTGACGAAGTGTGCTCACTTCGTACCTTTCAAGATCGAATATTCTATAAAGAAGATAGCGGAGTTGTATTTGGATGAGGTCATCCATTTGCATGGAGTGCTAGTGAGTATCATGTCAGATCGAGACTCCAGGTTTATGTCACAATTCTTCCAGAGCTTGCAGGGAGCTTTGGGCACCGACCTCAGGTTTTCGACTGCGTACCATCCGCAGACCAATGGTCAAACGGAGCAAGTTAATCAGATCGTGGAAGATACGATCAGATGTTACATCTTGGACCATGGTGGATCTTGGGACAAGTGTCTCAGACTTATGGAGTTTGCGTATAACAATAGCTTTCAAGAAAGTTTGTAGATGGCCCCATTCGAGGCTTTGTATGAGAGGCGCTATAGGACTCCCTTGTTTTGGGTCGAGGTTGGTGAGAGACCATTGTTAGGTCTGGAATCCCTTGAAGAGATGAGTATTATTGTAACTCATATTCGGTAAAATCTCTGTGTAGCTCAGGAGCATTATGATAAGTACGCAAATCAGCGAAGGGTTGAGCTGGAGTTTGCAGTTGGGGACATGGTTTTTCTGAAAGTTTCTTCGATGCCTGGTGTTAGAAGATTTGGAAGGAACCATAAATTGGATCCCCGATATGTGGGACCCTTCTAGATTGTTGAGCGCGTCGGAGTGTCAGCGAATAGGCTATTCTTGCATATTACCTTTCCTGACGTCCATGATGTGTTTTATGTGAGTCAGTTGCGGAAGTGTGTTCTTAGTGATCATCACGTCCTTGACTCGGTTCCCTAGTTGCAGCTTAATCTTTCTTATGTTGCAGAACCTGTTAATATTCTGGAGACTCGGGATCGAGTGTTGCGGAGAAAGATAATCCACATGTTCAAAGTTCTTTGGCAGAATCAAGACGCCGAGAGCGCAACGTGGGAGTTAGAGTCAGCGATGAGGGAATCTCATCCATATCTTTTCTACTAGTTTTCTGGTAAGTCTTTCGTTTGTTAGCCTTTGAATATTCCTGTTGTTTTAGTTTTGAGTTGTGTTAAGTTTCGGGACGAAACTTCTTTTTAGGAGGAGTGACTATAATGCCCCAAATTTTTTGGTAATTATTTAATTCAGTGATGATGTGTTTTTGACGTCAGGGTGTTACTATTAACGACAAGTTTACGGCGCATCGTCGATAGTGCATTTTCGCGTCCGTTAGGTCTAGTTGACCAAATTTTGAAATGACTCGGAATTGGAAAATTTTATATTAGGAAATTAAATTATTTAATTTTAGACTTGCTCGTCAAGTTTCGTTGCGATAAGAGCCCTTTTGGAGCCTCAGCGCATTTTTTGAAGTTTTGTAGAATTTATTGTTCGCGATTAACATTGGAAATTTATATCTTCAGAACGGCACGTCGGATTTTGGTTTTGACTTCGCCGATGGATTCGTAGCGCCAGAGTTCGCGTTTGGTGCAATTTTCATCGGTTTCGGCGATCGTTTAGTTTTTGGTAATAAAATAATATTATTATACTTATATTAGTATTATGAATAGTTTAGTTTATGTTATGCATTCGGAGAAACCATCATTTAACGAAAGCGTTCGTCGTATTATAGTTTAATTTATTTCGATGAAAGCATTAGACGAAACCATCATTCGACGAAAGCGTTCGCCATATTATAGTTTAATTTATTTCGATGAAAGCATTCGACGAAACCATGCATGCACTGACGAACTATTTTCTTCCCCCTTATTTATTATTATTATTATTATTATTATTATTATTAATATATATATATCATCCCCTTCTTCTTCTTCATTTATTCCGACCGAACCAGAGAGCGAGAGTCGAGGAGAAGAGTTATCCACGAATCTTCCGGTCGCCGCCGACGGAGCTCCGGTGGACGAAATTTTCAACCGAGCATTAATTCGGAAAGCTCTCGACGAGAGCTACGCGTTCGTGGGGAGTATTTCTCATTTCATGGACTTTTTCGCGCTAGGGTTTTCGGTCCTAACCTCCTTTTGACCGTTTTCTGTAGATCCTTCCTCATCGTATCTTCTTTTGGACCGATCTACGACGAGGAGTAGTTTGGAGAACTTTTCCGGTGAAAACTAGGCAAGTGGTGGTTTTTCCCCCTCTTCCCTCTCATTTTGATCGTGGTATGGTCTTTTACTCGATTTTTATTTACTAATATTGTGTGTACCACGCTTGAATCGCATTCTTGAATGCTTGTTGTTATGGAAATACTTTTTGGCCGCTTCCTTTTTATGATTATGTCTAGTATGTGTGTGATCTCCACTTATTCTTCCAACCCGTTGAGTCGAGATATTGATGTTTTGACATATTAATATTAAATCAACCGTGTAACCTTGCCAAAGTTCATGCAACGCTTTGTCGATTGAGATCCGCTCGTCGAATTAGTCCTTTCCTATTCGTTGTATAGGTCTTTAAGGTCTGATGATTTAGTCTTTGAATTCGTTAATGAAATTGATCACTCTCCGAGTGGGCCTCAGGTTAGTTAAGTTTGTGCGACGAGTTTGTTCGACGAATCTAGTTGGTTGTTTAACAAGGCACGATTGCCTTGGTGAGTTTAGTGCTTTGAGACTAGTGGTATATAGTCTAGTCGGTCGTGTCATTCTCGAGTTATAAGTTGTCGATTTGAGGTTGTTGGTGTTGGTGGATTTAAACCACCGCCACAGTGCTTTGTACTTAAATTGGATATTTTACGGGTTGGTTTGTTTGATGTTTGTTGGGTTTACTGCTGGTGTTCTGGTGGAGGTTTCTCCCAACGCAGTTATTGGATACTTCCAGTTTGGTTGTATCAGGCCATGAGATCACCCTATCCTTGGCCCCTTGTGGAGTTTATTCTGTGGGTGTGCTGGCGGAGGTATTCCCCCCACATTCACCGGATTCTTACCGTTGTTAGTGTTTCTAAACACTTAATTACAAGAATAATTATAGATTTGTTTCTAAACACTTAATTCACCGGATTCTTACCGGTGCCGTGGAGCTAGAGCTGGTGTTTCGTCGTTGCGGTTAATGTTGTGGCCTTTTCTCCTCGTGTCGAGAGGTAGTTTGTTGTTGTTTAGTTTTGCTTAGCTCAGACATACTGTTGTGACCTATGGGTTTGTGTCAGGTTGTTGACACCCGCAGTGTTTATTATTATTAGACACCTTGCTATCTGCTAGTTGTTTCCTTGTTATTTTTGGAGTAGTTTACTTGCTCTCTGGGAAGTTATGTGCTAGGATTGCATGTTAGATGTTTTGAAGTATAAAAGAACTTACGCTACCATTTCATATAATCTTTTAAAGCGAATATCACTTTATTTTAAAGTTTATAAAAAGGTCATTTCATACTTATACAAAACCTAGAGGTCGGCATAACATGTTATATCATTGGATTGTTATGTTCATATAAGGTAATAAGTGAATAAAACATAGTATTTTCTGCTATGTATTTCTATTTACACCATTATGCGTGGATTAGTTGACCCAATAAACCGAGGGACAAAGTTAATAAACTTAACTTAAATCATGTTTTAAAACTATAATTCATGGATTTTTCATGATAAGTAATAGGAGTAGGAATTGCCTGAGCTCCTGCAGTTGTCCCCTGCACGGCGTGGCATCACGGCGCATATTTTCTCTTACTCTGACATATTATTTAATACGGGGAAAATGCGAGTTGTGATAAAGGCTCTCTGAATCCATTAGGAACAGGATCCCAACATAATCGATCAGAAAAAGGAGAAGGCTCATACCCCTCCTCGGAGGGAGGATTGCCATAACCATAATGGAAGTTAATCACCCTGGCTGGAACTCCCTACGCAACTGCTCTGAATAAATGATATCTCTTTGTAAGACTCTTTGTAGGACTCTTTGTAGGACTCTACATTGGACACTTTGTAGGACTCTTCATAGGACTGTTCATGGGACTCTTCATAGGACTCTTCTTGTGACTCTACTATGGACTTTTTGTACGACTCTTCATAAGACTTTTTGTAGGACTCTTCGTAGGACTCTTTTTTAGACTCTACTTTGGACACATTGTAGGAATTTGTAGGACTTCTCATAGTACTCATCATAGGACTCTTCGTCGGACTCCTAGTAGGACTCTTTGTAGGTCTCTTCATGGACTATTCTTAGTTCTATTCTTAAGGCTTTTGTTAGGACTCTTGTTAGGACTTTTCCTAGGACTTTTCATGTACTCTTCATAGGAATTTTTGTTGGGATCTTTGTAGGACACTTCTTGGCACTCTACGTAGGACTCTTTGTCAGACTCTACTAAGGACTCTTTGTAGGACTCTTTGTAAGACTCTTTGTAGGAATCTACGTAGGACTCTATGTTGGACTCTTAGTAGAACTCATCGTAGGTCTCTTGTTCGGACTCTACTTAGGAGTCTTTGTAGGACTTTGTAGGACTCCTCATAGAACTCTTCTAGGACTCTTCATAGGACTCTTTGTAGGACTTCGTTTGGGACTCTTCGTTGATCTCTTCTTAGGACTTTTCTTTATTCTATTCTATGGACTCATGTTTGGAACCTTCTTAGGAGTCTTCATAGGACTATTCTTATACTCTTCATAGGACTCTTTGTAGGACTCTTGTTAGGACTCTACTTAGGACTTTTGTAAGGACACTACTTAGGACTCTTTGTAGGACTTCTCGTAGGACTCATCGTTGGACTCTTCATTGGTCTCTTCGTAGGACTCTTCCTAAGATTATTCGTAGGAATCCTAGTAGGACTCTTCGTAGGTCTCTTCTTAGGGCACTTCTTAGTTTTATTCTTAGGAGTTTTGTTAGAACACTTACTAGGACTCTTGTTAGGACATTTCCTAGGACTCTTCATAGGACTTTTACTGTACACTTCAAAGGACACCTCGTCGGACTCTTTGTAGGACTCTGCATAGGACTTTACTTAGGACTCTTCATATGACTCTTTGTCGGACACTTCTTGGGACGCTAGTTAGGACTCTTTGTAGGACTCTTCATAGGACTCATCGTAGGACCCATCAAAGGACTTTTTGTAGGACTCTTTTTAAGACTCTACTTAGGACTCTTTGTTATACTTTGTAGGACAAATCGTAGGACTCATCATAGGACTTTTCATTGGAGTCTTTGTAGGACTCTTCATAGGATTCTTCATAAGACTCCTAGTAGGACTCTTCGTAGGTCTCTTTTTAGGACTCTTGTTAGCACTCTTGTTAGGACTTTTCCTAGGACTCTTCATTGGTCTTTCTTTTACTCTTCAAAGGAATCTTCGTTGGACTCTTCGTAGGACTCTACTTAGGACTCTTCATAGGACTCTTATTGCAACTTTACTTAGGAATCTTTGTCGGACTCTCTGTAGGACTCATTGTAGAACTCTTCATATGACTCTTTTTAGGACTCCAATTAGGTATCTTCTTAGGACTCTACAAAGGACTCTTCTAAGGACTTTGTAGGACTCCTCGTAGGAGTCTTGGTAGTAATATTCATAGGACTCTTCATATGACTCATCGTAGGACCCCTAGTAGGATTATTCGTAGGTTTCTTTTAATGGCTCTTCTTAGTTCTATTCTAAGGACTCTTGTTAGAACTTTTCCTACGACTCTTCATAGAACTTTTCTTGTACTCTTCATAGAACTCTTTGTTGGACTCTTCGTAGGACTCTTTGTAGGACTCCACATTGGACTCTTCATAGGAATCTTCTTATGACACTACTTAGGACTCCTTGTAGGATTCTTTGTAGGACACTTTGTAAGACTCTTTATAGGACTCTTTGTAGGATTCTTAATAGGACTCTTTTTTGGACTCTACTTAGTACACTTCGTAAAACTCCGCATAGGACTCTTAGTAGGACTCTACTTAGGACTCTTTATAGGACTATTCATAGGGATCTTCGTAGGAATCTACATAGGACTCTTTGAAGGACTCTTTGAAGGACTCTTTGAACGACTCCTCGTAGTACTCCTCGTAGGACTCTTCATAGGACTCTTCATAGGACACGTCATATAACTCATCATAGGACTCTTTGTAGGACTATTCGTAGGACTCTTTGTAGGACTCTTTGTAGGACTCTTCGTAGGACACTTTGTAGGACACTTCGTAGGACACTTTGTAGGAATCTTTAAAGGACTCTTCGTAGGACTCTTGTTAGGACTCTTCTTAGGACTCTTTGTAGGAATCTTAGTTGGACTCATCATAGGACTCGTCGTATGACTCTACTTAGGACTTTTTGTAGGACATTATTGGATCCCTCGTTGGCCTCTGCGTAGGACTCTATGAAGGATTCTTCATAGGACTCATCCTAGGACTCCATGCAGGAATCTTAGTAGGTCTCTTCTTAGAACCATTCTTAGTTCTATTCTTAGGACTCTAGTTAAGACTCTTGCTAGTACTTTTCCTAGGACTCTTCATAAGACTTTTCTTATACTCTTCATAAGACTCTTCGCCAGACTCGTTCTAGGACTCTTCGTTGAACTCTATTTGGGATTTTACTTTCGCCTTCGATTTCTAGCATCATAAGAAATCAAGTTTTGTAATATTACATTTCAAATTAATAAAATCGTGTCTCTATTTTATTTCACTTGATTAGTTTGTTTTTCTCTATTTTGATCTCTTAGATTTTTAAGTAATTCAAAATATAATAAAAGTTTTTAAAACCCTTATTCACCCCACCTCTAAGGGCGCCTACAGATCCAACAAGTGGTATCAAAGTGAGGTTTACTCCAAACGGTTTAACAACCAGGAATAAATGGCGTCTTATGATCTCGCTTTTTCGGAGGGTCAGGGTGTTAGTAGACCACTTCTTGTAGATTTCAACTACTAGAAATCTAGGATGATGTGTGTTCTTATGACCATGGATGTAGAAGTATGGAACATGGTAGAGGTTCGGTACTCTCCTCCTACAATTATAGTAGGAGAGACTAGCTTAGAAAAACATAAGGATAGATGGGACAATAACGATAAACTCAAGTGCAAAAATAATGCTAAGGCAATGATTGCATTATATTGTGCATTAAATAAAACTGAATTTAATAGAATTTCTGCATGTGTAAATGCTCATGATATTTGGAACCAATTGGAATTTACTCATGATGGTACATCGCATGTGAAAGAGGCCAAGTTATTCCAACTGGAGTCGGAATATGAAAAGTTTAGGATGGATGATGAAGAAGACATCAACTCCATGTACACACGATTCACCAATATCGTCAACGCTTCAAAAGCTCATGGAACGACCTTCTTCGATGGCGACTTGGGCAAAAAGATTCTTCGCTCTCTACCTCCGAGGTTCAATCAATAAGTGACGGCCAACTTGGAGTCACACAACCTGAGAACGCTCCAGATTGAGAACCTCATTGGAAATCTCAAAACCCATGAGGTAGAACTCCAGATTCAACATGACGAATACAATAGGGAGCCAAAGAAGAAGGCACTGGCACTAAAGTCAAAGAATAAGAGCAATATAGATGATGATGAAGATGAAGAAGGTCTCCTGGTAAAGAACTTCAAAAAATTCCTTAGAGATCCGGAAAGAAGGAACACCTTCTAGAAATACTTCCAGAAGGATGCACGACGAAAAGGGTCTTCCTCTTCTTCAAAGAAAGAAAAGGAAAGTGACAATGAAAAAGAAAGACCACCACCGGAATGCTTTCACTGCAAAAAGACCAGGCACATTCGGAGCCAGTGCCCGAAGTATCTAATGGAGCAAAAGGAAAAATAATACAAAGGGAAGGAGAAAAAAAGGTGTTAAAAGACACAACATGGGATGATTCTTCCTCTGAAGAATCAAGCGGATCTGAGTCAAGCACCGAGGAGGAAGAAAACGTGTGCTTCATGACAAAAGGCAACGATGACGACACTAGTGTTCTTAGTGACACTGAGGTAACTCCTCCCACCTTCATAAAACCTTATGATGAATTTGTTCAAACCTGTAAAGCCTATGATAAAAGTATAGAAGATGGTATTATTTTAAATAATGAAAATGAATGTCTTATCAAAGAAAATCATAAGCTTACTAAAAAATTAAATTCTTTAGAAAAGAGAAAGGTTTCATGCCAAGAGTGTAAACACTCCTTATGTAAGGCAAAAGATCTTGAATTTTCTCTTTCTAAGGCCCTCTCTCAAATCAAAACTATTACAAGAGAAAAGACAGACTTAGAGAGAAAACTAAAAACCTCTCACTTACAAATTGAAAACAACAAAAAAGGATTTGAAAATAAATGTGTCATGCTTGTAAAAGAAAACTCATCTCTTAAAAAACAAACTCATGACCTCAATATAGCCATCAAAAAATTTGGAATCCGTCAAAAATCTCTGGACATGATTTTGGGGAACCAATGTTATGGTTCTGGAAAATTTGGGCTTGGATATCAAAGTGATAGCTACCGCCCAGCGCTAGCCACTAACGCCGGCGATAGCCCCTCATATAAAAAATCTTCTGTTTATTCCAAAAATCAAACTTCTTCCAGTGAGAGCAATGTAAATTTCAGAAAAGGGTCTCAACCCCCTTTATATCGTGTGCAAACTGTCATAGATTTGGACACACGTCTAGCTCTTACATAATATTAAAATAAGGATCTCCAAAGAAAATTTGTGTGCCTAAGGCATCCACTTATTCTATGGGTGGCACCTCTTGGATATTCGGATCTTTTCTCTCATCTTCCTTCTAGATTTGCAGGCAGGCTAAGGACAAGGAGGACATATGGTACTTGGACTCAGGATGGTCCAAGCACTTGATGGGAAACAAAGCAAAGTTCCTTAGCCTAGCAAAAGAAGAAGGGAGGGATCGTTACTTTTGGAGATAACGGTAAAGGAAGGATCATGGGAGTCGGTACAGTGGGTAACTAATCCTTTACTATTTTTAATGTTTTTAATGTAAATGGTTTAAAACATAACTTAATATCTGTTAGTCAATTATGTGATAAAGAATTAGGTGTCCTAGATCTCTCGGGTTAAGTCACATTCTTAAACGCAATCATTTTATGCATTTTTACCCATCTAAACATCTCCAAACCTTCTAAAATTTCTGCATGAAACTAATCTTTGGACACTTATTCAAGATCAAAAAATAGAATTTTCAAAATCCTGAAATTTTGTGTACTGTTTGCCGTGCTAGCGCTAGCGCTAGCACCTGCGCTAGCTCGCTTATCTGATTTTCTGTGTTTTTACAATTTTGCAAAATCCATAAAAATATGTTCTTTTATATGTACTACTTATTTTTGTATTTCTGCCATTAATTGATTTTTGAAAATTAAAATAAAAAATTACAAAAGCCAAATTATAGAAAATATTTTATTTTCTTCCTTTCTTTGTTTATTTGTTTGATGTCTACTTCTATATGCAAGAAAAAATCAAATACAAAATTATAACACACAAAACTTACCAAAAAATTATTTTTGAACTTAACTTTTCTATTAACTTGTATCTTGCGAAACAGAGATTTGGGATGTCACCCCGTCATATCTCCTAGTACCAGTGTGAACCTCTCATAGGGTAGACCTCGGGAAGTCCAAGATCAATTAAAAGAGTTCAAATCTTAATCACAAAATCTTTTTTCAAAATATAAAAAAAAACTGTATGGAAGTTAATATCAAGCATGGTTTAATCTTTCATTTAGACCTTCTACATTGTTGAAATTCATTTTTTTCAAACTTCAATTAGACTACGCTCTCCGACACGGTTATTACAGGCAAACACAAATTTCTCTCTACGTTCCCAATCCTTCATTCACACAAATAATTATTCGCAGCACAGGCTTTGTAATTTATCAATTAAAGGCTAACGTACTGGTCGGCTACACCCTTAGAGATCAAATAATGGCTATAAGCTAATATTCTCCCTAGTCAAATGGATCCCCCGATCCAACCGAGCGAGTGTTGTACCAAAAGAGATCCACCGAAAAATAACAATATCAGAAAAGGTAGATCTCTCCCAATAAAAAGAAAACGAGGTTCGTCAATCCTCCAAAATTTAAATCATGTAGGAATAGCTCAAAATCAATCGAAAAAATCCACGAAAATTCAAGTTGTCGAAGATCACGCTAAAGTTAATACACCAAAATAAATATTCAAGAGGGAATCAAACAATGTAAAAATTTTTGTTACCCCGCTTGAGATTAGATTTTCTCAAGCAATCAATCGTGAGATCACTCATCAACGGTTCTACCGGAGTTGCGTCGTATGGAGAGAAAACTCTTTCGCCTTCTTCGCTTCACGCCGGAGAAGATGTTTGCCGGAACCACGGAGCCCTTGACTTGGCCAAAATTTCCAAGAGACGAGAGGGAGGTTTGCGGCTATGGGAAGGAGAACAAGGGGGCGGCTGCACTATGTTGGCTGAAATTTTTAAGGAGGGAGGGAGGGAAATTAAAGAAGGAAGGAGGCGAAAATAAGGAGAGGAGGAGAATTCCACTTTTGGAGTTATAATTCAAATTTCAATTGTAATTCTTCATGAATAATAGTCCTTCTACATCATGGCCTTTTATAATCTTACAATCATAAATTACTACACGCAACCCAAATTAAAACAAAACATTAAAATAGAATAAAATGATAAAACATGATAATAAAACATTAAAACATGATAACAATTAATCAATAATTATGATTATTAATTAGTATTCTTTCACCTCGGGTGGAGGTTGTAGCGGCGATGGCGTTCATCACAATTACTATTGCGGCGATGGCGTCAGAAGTCTTTGGTTGAAGAGACTCCATCATCTGTAAGCGTGTCGGTACCATTATCTTCATGTTGAGGGACATCATCTCCATCAATCCTCCCCGCTCAAAAGTACTCATCACCGATAAGTTGGCTTGAATGTACCGGCGTAGAAGAGCAGCATCCAAAAGAGCCACCTCCGATTCAGGAAGCCACGAGTCATCGGAGGCCAGATGATCACGCCATCATATCAAGTAGCGGTGAATGTCACCAATTGGAGAGGATATCACTTCATCACGGAGGATCCTGTCTGGCAGATAGGTGGTCTTGGGGAACCTTGGAAAAGCATTAGGCAAATAAGGAGGAAAAGTTTTGTCATCAACATTCAACATACCTCCAGTGGAGACCGATGGAGGGAGCGACCCAGGAATACACTCACCCCCCAACCCATTATAAAATTCAGTGGATCCAAATGGATAGACAGATAAATCAAGTGGTGGAGAAATATATGGCGTTAAATCCAAAATATTGAAAATAGGGGAAATTCCCCAATCAGTGGGTAACTCCAAAAGATATGCGTTTTCTCCTAATTTCTTTAAAATTCGAAACGGACCAGCTCGCCGATTCGCCAACTTTTTTATGGTCCCCGAAGGCATCCATTCAGTGATGAGACGCACCAAAAATATATTGCCAACCTTCAAGTGAGATGCTCTCTTATGTAAGTTAGCATGAGATTGATAAGATGCATATTGTGTGGTCAGTGCTTCATTAATGTGCTTATGTAAATTGTGAACATGAGAGGCAAAGTCCTATGCGAATTGATTTGACTTATATGATGGAGGTAATGGAATCAAGTCAAGTCGCACTGGTGCCCTATAACCGTGCATGATTTCATTCGGCGATAAACCCGTTGATCTATTTTTAGAATTGTTATACGCTAACTGAGCATGAGGAAGAAGTAAATCCCAAGTACCCTTGTGGTCACCCACAAGACAACGTAGTAAACTACCTATACTGCTGTTTACCACCTCCGTTTGCCCATCCATTTGCAGATGTTAGGCCGAAGAAAACAAAAGTTTGGTGCCCATATGCTTCCAAAGGGTCTTCCAAAAATAACTAGTAAATTTTTCGTCCCTATCAGTCAAAATTGTCTTGGGGACGCCCCGATGCCAAACGACCTCCTTAAAATATAATTTCTCAATGTGTGACACATCGTTGGTTTTATTACACGCAATAAAATAAGCCATTTTTGAAAACCGATCTACTACCACAAAAATGGAATCATGATGTCTAAACGTTATGGGTAGGCCTAGAATAAAATCCATACTAACATCTTCCCAGGGTATGGAAGGAATCGGGAAAGGCGTATAAAGTCCCGCATTTGTTTTATTGCCCTTAGCTAATTGACATGCACGACAACTACCCACAATTTTATTTACCATTGACTTAAGGCCTGGCTAATAAAATTTATCCTCACTATCGCGATTATCTTGTCACGACCAAAATGACCACCTAATCTGCCACTATGCAACTCCCAAACGATGAAATGACGTAAAGAGGAACTAGGGATACATATCTTTGAATGCTTAAATAAATATTCGTCCCTAATATAATATGCTGAAATGGTCGTGTGGGAGTCATTTGGAGAGGATAAATATATTTCCTTGAAGTCCGGACAATTAACGTACTCATCCATAATTCAATCGTACCCAATCACTTTTACCTCAAACGTAGACAATAATAAAGAGACTCGACTAAGGGTGTTTGTCGCACGATTAAGCATTCCTTTAAGGTGTTTTATTATAAAGGTGTATTCCTGAAGATAGGAGACCCATCTAGCATGCCTGGGGCTAACCTTATTTTGTGAGTTAATAAATTTCAATGCCTCGTGGTCAGATAATATAACAAACTCCTTGGGGAGTAAATAATGTCGCCAATGTTTGAGACACTAAATAACTGCATAAAACTCCATATCATAATTAGAATAGTTCAATTTTGGCCCAGCTAACTTCTCACTTAAATACCCAATAGGATGACCCTCTTGACTCAATATACCACCAATACCAACTCCAGACGCATCACATGACAATTCAAAAACCTTATTAAAATCAGGCAATCGTAAAAGAGGAGCTTCCGACATTCAGGATTTAATTGTTTCAAATGCTTTAGTGGTCGATTTGGTCCATGTGAATTCTCCCTTCTTCATACATTCTGTGATCGGTGCCATGATACCGCTAAAATCTCAGATAAATCGGCGGTAAAAAGTAGCTAAGCAGTGAAAACTCCGAACTTCTCGTATATTGGTCATTTCGGCCAATCCCTAATGGCTTGGACCTTCTTGGGATCTACATGAATGCCCTCCAAACTCACAATATATCCTAGGAACTCCACAGATGGAACATTAAACGAGCATTTTTTAATATTAACAAATAATTTTTCCTTTCGCAACGTCGTAAGGACTATCCTCAAGTGCGACTCAAGATCATTCGGAGAGGTGCTAAAAACTAGGATGTCATCAAAATATATAACTATGAATTTTCATAAGAAAGGCTTGAACGCTAACGTCATCCACCTCGAAAATGTACTCGGGCCATTAGTGATCCCTTCCCGAGCACCAACCACTCCTAAAGTCCATCTTTTGTTTTTAATGTCATTTTCCACTCGTCTCTCTCCCTAATTCTGATTTGATGGTAGCCACTCTTAAGATCTATTTTGAAAAAGTAGTGGCCCCGGCTAAAATATCCAATAAGTCGTCCAAACGAGGGATGTGAAACCTATATTTGACAGTTATTTTATTAATGGCCCTATAATCCGCACACATCCTCCATGAACCATCTTTCTTAGGGACCAATAATACGGGTACGGCATAAAGACTCTTACTATGATGGATGAACCCCTTACTTAGTAAATCCGAAATAAATTTTTGCAATTCATGGTGTGATGAGGGGTTAAGTCGATAATGGGGAAGGTTGGGCAAAGAGGAACCCAGAACGAAATCAATTTCGTGTTGAATTTCTCTCATGGGGGGGGGGGGGGGGGGTAATTCGGACGGTAAATCATCTGGATAGACGTCCTTAAATTCTTCCAAAAGTGTCTTCAAAACTAGTGGTAAGTTTTCAAAAGGGGATGTGTCTTCCTTGATTTGTAAACAAACTAACGAATATATGACACTGTCCATAAAACTATCACGCTCAAACTCCTTCTTACCTATCAAGCTTAGCGCTTTCTTTTTAACAGGCACAATCGTGTCTTTAGAGGTGACCGATGGATCCTTAGGCGGAGTGGGTTTAAAGATAATGGTCATTCCATTAAATTTGAACTCATATGTGTTTGCTAGCCCTAAATGAGTAATACCATGGTCATAAATCCATAGGTGTCCTAATAACATGTGACAGGCATCCATGGGGATGACAACACACCAAATCTTTTCAGAATAAGCCTTGATAGTAAGGGGTACCAAACAACGCTTCGCGACTGGAAGGGATGTCTTATTAACCTAAGCAACCTTAGGGTGAGGGTGAGGCTCAGTAGTTAGTGACATCCGTGACACCGCATTTTTTGAGACCACATTCATACAACTACCGCTATCGATTATCAACTTACACCACTTCTCTCCACTTTTAAAATTTAAAGAGAAAATATTTGTCCTATTCCATTCATCCGACGCATGTGGAGTTGCTAAAATACACCTCATCACCATCATATGGTTATCATCCTCTATATTGCTAGGCACTACTTCCGATTCGGATTCTTCACCGACCTCATACATGAGCTCGGCAGATTCAGTCGAGGTATCCAACAGGGTTAGGGGCTTCATTTTAGTAGGACATTCACTAGCGTAATGTCCTTGAATTCCACATGCATAACACATAGCATTTGTTTTGTTAATCCTACTCACGGGCACTCTCTCTCCAGTTGGATTTCTTATATTTCTTGTCGTAATGACAACCGAGTTCGAGTCAGGGGACCAGAACTTACCCTTATCCTTTTGGGTGGAAGGGGGGGGGGGGGGGGTCCTAAGATGGACTTTGCCTTCTGAAATGAACGTGTCCTTGACTTGTGAGCATTGTGCTTTTCAATATCCAAGGCGGCTTTAAAAGTGGTGTTTATGTCGGTGTGGCCATAACGGAGGAGTTTGCCCTGAATATCGGGGTTAAGCCCCTTACGGAACCTAGAGAGGGTGATCTCTGGCATCCTCTAACATCGCACTTGACCATCATGTCCTTGAGAAGGCTCATATAATCAGCGATCGACCTATTCCCTTGCCTAAGGGTAGCTAATTCATCAAACATTTGCGTCTGGTGGTACGCAGGGACGTACTGGTCTGTCAACATTGCCTTCATGCCTACCCAACCAATTGGTGGTAGACCGTTCACCGCACCTAGATGACGTTCCTCATTCAACCAGAATATTTTAGCCCTGCCTACCAACTTCATCCTCGCAACTCGCACCTTATCCATGTCAGTCAGATTGTGCCACATAAAGTAACACTCTATTTCCATAACCTAGTCTAAGAAAACTTGGGGTTCACCCAGTCCATCGTACGATGGGGGTTTGACACGGACGGCCCTAGTGATATTAAACTCGTATGTTGCATATGGGACATGTTCATTATTATGGTTTGCACGCGGGACATGTTCATTATTATTGTTATTATTATGATTGTTCGCTTCATCGCGTTGGTTGGCGGCATGATTACGAGGAGCCACATGATTTAACCTCAGTTCGTGAAGCATCTCCCTAATGTTCATCAATTGATCTATGAACTCCTGGCAGAGTTCATCAATCGCAGTTGGACCGTGTCCCGCATCCCGTTCATCCACCATATGGGAGGAGGTGGTATACTCCGTGCCTAATCTCGTGCGCATATGTACTAACAGAAAATTGATTCTGACCTAACAAATTTTATGAAAGAGAGAATTGTTCCCGCTTAATAACTAGGGTAATTAAAATATTTTTTTGATTTTCTTACAGAAAATAATAAGGAGAATTTCCAGAATTTTTTTTTGAATTTCGCAGTTAGACCGCTATTCGCAGACCAGTAATTAAAAATTTTGTTGTTTTGAACAAAAGATCGTGCAAGACAAGTGTGTGTCGTCATCCTAAGAAATAAATGGATGGCGTCAATTAAGAAATTGACACGAACCCGCCTCTGATACCAAATTGAAGTAGGCTACGCTCTCCGACACGGTTATTACGGGCAAACACAAATTTCTCTCTACGTTCCCAATACTTCATTCACACAAATAATTATTCGCAGCACACACTTGCAATTTATCAATTAAAGGCTAACGTACGGGTCGGCTACACCCTTAGAGATCAAATAATGGCTATAGGCCAATATTCTCCCTAGCCAAATGGATCCACCCGATCCGATCGAGCGAGTGTTGTACCAAAAGAAATCCAACGAAAATAATAATTTCGGAATAGGTAGATCTCTCCCAACAAAAAAGAAAACAAAGTTCGCCAATCCTCTCGAATTTAAATCATTTAGGAATAACTCAAAATCAATCGAAGAAATCCACAAAAATTCAAGTTGTCGAAGATCACGCAAAACTTAATCCACCAAAAGAAATATTCAAGAGGGAATCAAACAATGTAGAAAGTTCCGTTACCCCGCTTGAGATTAGATTTTCTCAAGCAATCAATCGCGAGATCGCTCGTCAATGGTTCCACTGGAGTTGTGTCGTATGGAGAGAAAACTCGCCCGCCTTCTTTGCTTCACGCCGGAGAAGATGTTAGCCGGAACCATGGATCTCTTACCTTGGCCGAAATTTCCTAGAGAGGAAAGGGAGGTTGGCGGCTATGGGAAGGAGAACAAGGGGGCGGCTGCACTATGATGGCCGAAATTTTCAAGGAGGGAGCGAGGGAAATTAAAGAAGGAAGGAGGAGAAAATAAGGAGAGGAGGAGAATTCCACTTTTGGAGTTCTAATTCAAATTTCAATTGTAATTCTTCATGAATAATAATCCCTCTACATCATAGCCTTGTATAGGCTTACAATCATAAATTACTACATGCAACCCAAATTAACACAAAATAGTAAAATAGAATAAAACATTAAAACGTGATAACAATTAATCAATAATTATAATAAAATAATTATAATTATTAATTAATATTCTTGCACCTCGGGCGGAAGTTGTAGAGGCGATGGTGTTTATCACAATTACTATCGCGACAATGGCGTCAGAAGTCTTTGGTTGGAGAGACTTCATCAACCGTAAGCGTGTCGGTACCATCATCTTCATGTTGAGGGTCATCATCTCCATCAAAACTACTTTGAACATTGTTTTGCTTCTTATCATGCTTCGATATATCTAAACACATGTGCATCACTTGTATAGAAAAAGTTTTGAGTAGAATCAAGCTTAGCATGCCTCTGAATATGAGTAAATGTTTTATGATTGATAATGATATTTCTTCACTCACTTATTTTGACAAGTCTACATGTGTTTTTAATCTAAGAATGCTTGCTTATGTATTGTAATTGTACAATGAATTAAAATTGCACAAGTATCTTACCTACACTACTTTTATTTGTACTCTTAAAAATTAAGAAAAGTGGTTGTGCTTTCAAAATTAAATTGGTTTGCAAATCATGTGTATTCTGAGAACTTTGTATAAAACAAAAATCATGAAATAAATTGGCAAAGATAACTCCACCAAGCACTACTTGAAACTCTTGATAAGTCTTAATAAGCGTTGTGAGGTTGACTAACTTGGAAAAAATAGTAAAGTGACCTGTGCAAACTTTTAATTTTGTTACACCACTTACTCTTAAGTACACCGGATCACAAAAATATCAATATCTTTCCCCTCTTTCCTCCTTAGCTTTTACTTTTGCACTTTTACTTTTTACTTGCACTTTTTTTACCTATCTTCATACTTTGTTCTAAATATTGGGGACAATGTTTAACTTTAAGTATGAGGGTCTTTCTTGAATTTAGAACAAATTTTAAAAAAAAAATAGAAAATTAGAAAATTTCAAAAAAATTTATAAAACCCCAAAAATTCCAAAAATATTTTCCTTTTTTGTCTTTAACATTTATAAAAAAAATTACAAAAAATAACTAAAAAATCAAAAATCTATTTTTTTTTGAAAGGGAGGTTTGGGCTCTCATCCCAGCGCACCTCCTAGTACCGGTGAGAGCCCTTCATTATTGCCCTAGGAAGTCCAAGAATTAACAAAAATTATTTAGGTCTTTCTTTTTTTCTAGCTTTTGTATATATAGTATATTTTGAAAAATCAAAATAAAAAAAAATAAAAAAATTTAGAAAAAAAAACCTCGTTGAGTTATTTTTTGCCAAATCTTTAGTACACCATAACTTTGCATTTTGTTGTCTTTAATCTTATGTCTACTTGATTAGTTAGAATGAATTAGATTAATTTTCATTTTAACTTTGTTTAGCGAGTAGTATGTTGACTTTTGCAGTGTTCCTAATTAGGGTAGTATGTTATTTTTGAAAAATCTATTGAATTTTTTGCACTTTTTCATAGTCATTTCTTTTCAATTTTCCACTTTTGTAAAACCTATCATCCTTTAATTTCATTATTAAAATCTTTTTAAATGTTTATTAGTGTTAAGTGTAGTAGATGCAAAATGGTCTAGACGCTTGTTATCATCATTTTCATGAAGAGCAAATTTTCTTTATTTTCTATTTTAAAACTTACATCTTTGGAATTTTACGAAACTTTATGTTTAGTAGACTTAGAAGCATAAAAATGATCTAGGCGTTCTTTTTTATTTAGTTTGATCATTTGCATACCGCACCTAAAATATTTATCGTTGCTAGTCACGTTGTGCATTTTCCCGCTCCTTTTTGTAGCCCCACTTATCTTTCACCAAAGCCAAATAGTCTACCCATGTTGCACACATAAATTATTTTTGAACTTTGATCTTATTGTTAGTGTGTTTTCTTTAGTGAAAATAGTGGAGGAAATTTGTTATATCTTTTTGCTACAAAAGGACACCCCTTTGTAAGTGAGAAAAAAAATGGAAAAAAATGGAAACAAAAATAATGAAAAGTATAAAATATTTGGGAAATGATAATTTATTTTCTAGCAAAAAATTTCTTTTTGCAAACCTCGCCCCTCTTGTTTAAGTGTGAAAAAAAATTCATTTTAATCTATAGAATACCGCACCCCTAAACCTAAGCCATACATTACGCCTAATTAAAATCCTATTGATTCATGCTCCCTAAGTTTACTTTTAGTATAGTGGCGAGAAAGTAGATTGGGTAAGTTTTTAGGCAGGAATATTGAATTTTAACTTGAATTGTTATGATTATAAAATGTCACTTAGACTTTATATCGACTCAATGCATTTTTCATTAGTCACTTTATTAAGTTTTTAATTCTGTTTGAAATTGGGGATTATTTGCTTTTATGATCAGTGAAAATTATAAAATGATGTGCTAAGATTAAGTAATAATTTTCAATCTCTTTTCAAAAATTTCTCTACTTATATCGCATCGTTCTCGTGTTTAGCATGGTTAAACCATTCGATTAAAACTTTTTATTCTCGCTAACGTATTTTTCTTTGCTTGGGGACAAGCAAGAAAATAAGTATGGGGGAATTTGATGAAGCTAATTTAGCTTAATTTATTATGGTAAAAATATGTATTTACTTATTTAAGTTAATGTACATTATGAATTTGGAGCCTATAATTAGTTTCTTTTTGAAAATCTTGTTCTAACTTAGTCTTATTTTATGTTTTTCAGATTCTCAAGTTCAAGTTATTTTGCAATTTTTCCAAGTGCATGCCCCATGTCACGGGCATGACCTGGGGCGTGTAACCCAATCTCAATGCAGATGTGATCCCTAGCCCGAATTTGGAAGAAAACCAAATTACACGCCTAGTGTCACGGGCGTGACCTTGGTCACGCCCGTGTCCGTGGACGTGTTCACCAAGTCCTGAGCCCCGGCTACTGCAGCATAACTTGTGTCGAACTACTGCCCACCATACTCGATACGCCCCCAGTCACGGGCGTGTCCTTGCGCATGTTCACCAAGTCACGGGCATGATCGGGGAGGGCATGTTCACCTAGTCCCGTGCTCTGGCTACTGCTACACAACTTGCGCCGAACCACGACCCACCATACTCGACACGCCCCATGACACGGGCAAGACTGGAGGACGTGTTCACCGAGTTCCGAGCCCATCGCAATTTGGCCAGATTTTCTCAAGCCAAAGTCAACCAACTATTTCAATCCCCAAGTCACGAGCATGACCGAGGGCATGTTCAACAACAACATGTACTTTACAAAAAAAAATCTATGAATTCCAGCAACTCCCATGAGTCAAGGGTTCAACAATTTTAAGTGGGGAGGTGTTGTTAGTTGTTAATCTTGCTATTTTTAAGCTTTATTCCTTTTGTTCTCATTTTCTCTCTCTTATTTTCCAGTAATCTTCTCTTAGATTTTTATGCAATATCTATTAGTGAACATGTAATCTCTTTTTACTATTGTTGTAGTCTCTCTTTCTACTTGTAATCAAATTTTATTATTAATAAAATTCTGTTTTTTTTAATCTCTCTCCCTTAGTTAATTTTCATGCAATTTTATTTCATGTCTTCCTCTTACCCCTCCACCATGATTAACTAAACTCTCATTAGTACTTGATTGAGATGATCAGAGGATGAGATAATCAAGTTATGATTATTTATGTTCTCTTTTTCTCTTTAAGTAAGCACTTTTGATTTACCCTTGACTTTTAAAGTAATGAGGCCATATTTTTGATATTTGGTTTTCAATTATGTTTTCATACTTAGTTAGCCGAGAGGCTCAAGTATTAATCGATCACTCAAGGATACAGAGAGTTGCATGCACCCCTCGAGAGAGGATGCTGTAAATCTCCCAGATTGGAGACAAATCCAATCGTGTCAAGATTATGATGTAAATCTCCCAGATTGGAGTCAGATCTGCCACAAGCAATCCTTCAACAAGGATCATTATGCAATCGTGTCAAAACTATGCACATTCATGTAATTCACATGCACAACCCTTTCTATCAAGCACCCAAGGACTCACAAAAGGAGCCTTATTACATTTCTCCTCATACAATCAATGTCGATGCTAATTAGCATCCAAGGCCCCCAACCACCGGGCCCCTAACATTGCACCATACGATATGACAATATCTTATAACCCATATCAAACCAAAAATGCTACCCACACCGAGTTGCTATAACTCTTTTGTAGTGGCGTGCGTATAACATGGAAATTACTTTATGAGACCCTGCAGAACTACTTGTGCGTATAGAGACATATTCATATCTTACTAAAAGAGAAAGCCAAACTTATCAACAATATTCAATTCACATGCTCAATTCATGGCGTGTTTCAACATTCTGGAAGATATCACCCATATTGAGAGGCTATCACAAATCTAATCATCTGATAGGTTATCAAACGATGTGATCATTTATATATAAACATGTCCTCTAAATTCATCATTCAATTATGCATCGCAAGGTCCCATTTCAGAACCATAATATTCATCTACACCTCATCCAATTGACATAGGAATCCAGGGACTCCTACCACACCAAAGGAGGAGGACCTGAAGTTCTCTGTTTTCTAGCACCGTCGGTAGTGCTACCGTCGGGTGCTAGTGATCCATTCGACACACCTTCGCGTAGATATTAAGTGTCGACGGGAAGTTATCCCTTCTCATCGACAAGTCGACCCATTAGCGACGGCGGTACCGCTACTGCCGAGCGTTAGTGATTCTACCAGCACTCCTTCCCGTCGACCTTAAGAGTCGATGGGAAGTTATCCCATCCCGTCGACCAGTTGACACGCTAACGTCGGCGGTAGGGCGACCGCTGGGTGCTAGTATTTCTACTAGCACTCCTTTCGGTCGACATTAAGTGTCGACGGGAAGTTATCCCATCCCATCGACAAGTCGACTCGCTAGCTCCAGCGGTAGCTCTACCATCGGGTGCTAGTAATTCTATCAACTGCTAGATAGAATTAAGTGTCGACGGTAAGCTATCCCTTCCCGTCGACCAGTCGACATGCTAGTGTCGGCGGTAGCGCTACTGCCGGGCGTTAGTGCTACCGTCGGGCGCTAGTGATTCTATCAACACTCCTTCCCGTCGACATTAAGTGTCGACGGGAAGTTATTTGTTCCCGTCAACATGTCGACATGCTAGCGGCGACGGTAGAGCTACCTCCAGGCGCTAGTGATTCTATGAACACTCCTTCCTGTCGACATTAAGTGTTGGCGGGAAGTTATTCCTTTTTTCAACAAGTCGACACTCTAGAGCCGGCGGTAGTGCTACCGCCTGGCGCTACCTAACAGGAAGCAGATCCTCTGTTATTCACCTCCAAACTACTTCCCTGGAAGCCCAGCTCCAAATCAAATACCTATCCTTTCTTGCCCTAATGGTTGGACTCTCATCACTATGTATATGTCTATTATGTTTCAAGTTCAATATTTTCTACCATATCTATAATTAAAGCCCTTTTTTACATCGACTATTCATCATCTTCCTCCGTAAGAAATTAGGCCATTTCAACTTCTCTCCTCCATCACTCCCTCATTAGGCCACCAATCTTCACGAAATAAACTCCTTTAACTTTGTATTGAAGAGAGGAGTTGATCGAAGACATACACGCGGAGAACGACGCCCTAGAACATATGCTCTTGCATAGACACTTTGTATGAAACTCCATTAATCTCACTAAATCAAGCTCTTTTGAGCTCAATGTCTCTCCTGATTAGATCTAAAGATCTAGCACAAGGGGAGAGGGGTCGGAAGTCACTTGATTTCCGGCCGACAATCGCGGTTGTCTCCTCAATGGCATGGCGGCGGTCGGCCGAGCTCAATTCCTTCTCCAAGCTTGCTCCTTCAAGAAACCTAAGTTAAAACCTTAAGGTGTGAGGAAGAAGATGAAGAAAAGAAGAAGAAGAAGAAGAAGAAGAAGACGATGATGATGATGATGAATAGGGCCATCTGATTAAGAGTTCAGCCCATTCATGTTAGAAGAGAAGGAAGAGAGAGAAAGAGAGAGATTTGCATTAGTGAGCATTAAATACAGTCCAACTTTCCAAGCCTTATGTTGGAACTCCATCACTAGGTGACAACTACTTATTGGCTTTTAATTCCACCATTGACTTAGATTTAGGCAATTTAGGCCACCCACCATGGAAGAAATCACGTGCACTGATTCTGCTGCTACCGCCGGTGCTAGCAGAAGCTACCGTCGGTGCTAGCAGAAGCTACCGTCGGCGCTAGCTCCCTTCTACCAATCCTTTTCCATTTGCTTTCTAACTTCGAGGTGTTAGGGTTACATCTACTCCTTGAAGATCAGGGCACATCCATTGCACTATTAGGACCTCAAGACTCCTACCTAGCCCAAGCATCTCCAGGTGACTCGTGTCACTCGAGGGGGCTAGTTCGAATTGGGATGTTACAAATCCAATAAACGAAGAAACAATTTCATCCCCGAAATTTAGGTCGGGGATATGCGGATTGAAGGTCGGACTATGTAAATCCAATTCGGAGTACACTTGACGAGGTTATTAATTTAGTATGCCCTGACTCCCACTTAACACTTGTGCATGGCATTACTTATCCACATTGCATCGTGCATCACCCCAAATTTCCCCCAAGTGTACCTTTATAATTCCCCGCAGAAGTATGCATGAGTAGTTGGTCAATACAATCATTTACCATTCATACATGCACATGTGATTCTCACGACCAAGTCATGCTAACAAGCATTCAAGGACATCCACCGAGTCCTTACTCACTTTCCACAGGATATAAACATATCCTACCAACCACACCAAACTAACACCGCTGCTCCTAGTGATTCGTAATAACTCTAACGCGGTGAAATGTGTAAGTCATGGGATTACTCTCTATAATTCCTTTAGGACTACTCACGTAGTTAGTGATATGTTTAGGTTCACTGCCAAGATTTGCCCAACTATATTTACTAGTCCTTCCCACACTCATACTAATGTCACTACATGTCTCGAGTATAATTTAACTCAAGATTAATCATATATTACGATATACGCATGTTTCTAGATTACCGATCTTGATGGGAATAATACCATTCCCCGTTCATCAAAAAAAACTTTTAATAACATACATTAATAAGGAATCCATCTCCAAAGGATCATATATATATATTCTACACATCTCCTAGACATTACATGATGCCTACTAGGTTGTACGTTTTTTGGGGTCCTTATATTCCAATATCAAGTCGTGGAAAGATAATTAAAATTTCCAAACATCATGGATGCTTACCGCTTGACTTCTAATTCACATAACGGTCAAGCCCAGCAATCACACTACCTCACTTGCCATGACATTATGCCCTTTCAATCCACCAACTCTTGAACATAATGTTATTGTCTTAAATTCAAGCTTAGTAAAATTTTTGTTTTCAATGATTCCAAAAATCATTATTTGTTCGACCTTTGATATTTATAGGTTATGGGATCGAAAACTATCTCTAAAACCATTTGTAAGACACCCCTCCCTCCCAGAACACAAGACACGACCGAGGGGAGTACTATGCCCAGGACAGCCGCCTTGAGTAAGTGTCAGCACACGGGCTAGCCCCCTCCACAAGACGTCTATCCTGTCGGCTATTCTTACATATCATCATGACAAACCATCAATAATAGAAAAACAATAGAAGCCATTTATTCACAACTAAGTAATAATGTCCATTCAAGTACAAAAGGACAGGTAGCTACAAAAGATCCTATTAAACATCAGAGTACAAACTTGCCCTAAGGCTAAATCTCAACCGCTTGCTCAGATTTGTCATTGGCGGTAGCCAAGGTATCGTAGTCACAAGCCCTGTCACCCTTGCCTGGCTATCCTCCAGCATCGAACATTGCTGATCCACCTTGGTTTGCTCCTAAAAATAGTTGTGTAACAATCGTTAGTCATAAAGACTAAGTGGCTTCATATCCTCTCCTCCGACGACTGCAAGGCACCGAGCGGAAGGGAATGAAGAGAAGCTGCAATATAGACAGTTGTAGCAAAAGCAGGAGGCAATGAAAGATGTAATCACATCAGTATATAAAATGTATAAAATTACATCTAACAAGTAGTATGGTCAGCGACAGAGTATAAGCAAGTAGAGTATATAGATAACTGAATTTAACTTAACTTATAAGGATACCCATACAAGCTTATAAGTTAAGGATCCGAACATAAAGTAAACCATCATATAAAGGTGCCCATACAAGTTTATATGATGAGGATCCAATGCAGTGAAATGCTATGATCATGAAAGGATGAATGCAATGATTATGATATGATGACTCACCCATGCATATTTACTATGTCTACATAGACCTGTACTTCCCACTTTTCAAGGGTAGCTAACCTCTGAGGTGCCCCCCCTATAGTGTCCAGATGGTGGCAGTGGAATGGGCTTCTCCACTACTATGTAGGTATGCACACTACCAGACCTAGGCCTTACGTATGGCTCGATGCTAAGAACACAACATCAAAGCATCTGCGTACTGGACTTGGAAGTAGTCTTGGGAAGTAAACACCAAGAGCCCAGCCCAACCAGTCAATAGGCATGGAAGGGGTCTTTGGAAGTAAACACAAAGACCACAGCCCAACCAACTGAGATCTATCTACCAGCTCCCGTGGGTGTGAGGACTGGCGAGCCCGTAGATCTGCCACAAGCAAACCTTCAACAAGGATCATTATGCAATCGTGTCAAGACTATGCACATTCATGTAATTCACATGCACAGCCCATTCTATCAAACACCCAAGGACTCATGAAAGGAGCCTTATTACATTTCTCCTCATACAAAGAATGTCGATGCTAATTAGCATCCAAGGCCCCCAACCACTGGGTCCTTAACATTGCACCATAAGATATGACCATATCTTATAACCCATATCAAGCCATCAATGCTACCCACACCGAGTTGTTATAAATCTTGTGTTGTGGCGTGTGTATAACATGGAAATTACTCTATGAGACCCTGTAGAACTACTTGTGCGTAAAGAGGTATATTCATATCTTACTAAATGAGAAAGCCCAACTTATCATAAATACTCAATTCACGTGCTCAATTCACGGCGTGTTTCAACACCCTTGAAGCTATCACCTTTATTGAGTGGTTAACACAAATCTAATCATCTGATAGGTTATCAAACGATGTGAGCATTTATATATAAACATGTCCTCTAAATTCTTCATTCAATTATGCATCGCAAGGTCCCATTTCAGAATCATAACATTCATCTACGCCTCGTCCAATTTACATGGGAATCCAGGAACTCCTACCACACCAAAGGAGGAGGACCTGAAGTTCTCTATTTGCTAGCGCCGGCGGTAGTGCTACCGCCGAGCGCTAGTGATCCAGTCAACACACCTTCCCATTGACATTAAGTGTCGGCGGGAAGTTATCCCTTCCCGTCGATAAGTAAACCCACTAGCATCGGCGGTACCGCTACCACCGGGCGCTAGTGATTCTACCAGCACTCCTTCCCATCGACCTTAAGTGTCAATGGGAAGTTATCCCTTCGTGTCGACCAGTCGACACGCTAGCGCCGGCGGTAGGGCTGCCGCCGGGCGCTAGTATTTCTATTAGCACTCCTTCCTATCGACATTAAGT
The DNA here is from genome assembly GCA_033032865.1 of Dactylorhiza incarnata. Lineage (NCBI taxonomy): Eukaryota > Viridiplantae > Streptophyta > Magnoliopsida > Asparagales > Orchidaceae > Dactylorhiza > Dactylorhiza incarnata. The sequence continues at coordinate 5,799,973 of JAWHQI010000009.1, read as the reverse complement.
GTTGACGGGAAGTTATCCCTTCCCGTTGACAAGTCGACTCGCTAAAGCCGGCGGTAGCTCTACCGTCGGGCGCTAGTGATTCTATCAACTTTCTTCCCGTAGACATTAAATGTCAACGGGAAGTTATTCATTCCCGTCGACCACTCGACATGCTAGCGCTTGAGGTAGCGCTCCTGTCGGGCGCTAGTGATTCTATCAATAATCCTTCCCATCGACATTAAGTGTCGACGGGAAGTTATCCCTTCCCGTCAACAAATCGACATGCTAGCGCCAGTGTGAAAGTCAATCGATATGCCTCTGATACCAATTGAAAGTCAATTGATATGCCTCTGATACCAATTGAAAGTGAGTTTAGTTCTTAAAATCTTTTTAGGTTTTTTCAAAATAATGATATATATAAATGTGTAGTGCTGAGTGAGTAATAAAAACAAACACTAAGAAGGCAAAGCACAAACACAGCAACAAGAAAATAAAAGCATAAGACAAGCAACCAGAAGACACAAGATATATAGTAGTTCCCCAATCAACCTGGGTACATCTACTCTTCTACCCACTGGTAGGAATCCACTATAGGTTTTTGATCAGGTGCCCTGTTACCAAGGGATTTTTGATCAGGTGTCCACACACCACAGAGCTTTTGATCAGGTGCTCAAAACCAACAGGATTTTTTGATCAGGTGTCTTGCCACCAAGAGTTAACTTTAGAAGGGAGTTATAACCCTTTACAGGAGGGGAAATAAAGAAAACAAAAAGGTTAAAGTGTTCTTCTCTTTGCTGAGAAGACTCTTGATGATCTTGATGGGTTGTTGAGTTTGGATCTTGATGATGATGTTGAAGAGCTCCCCCTATCTGATATGAATTGATTTCATCTTGTGGAGGCTTCTTCTCTTGATTGTATGTAATAACTCTTTTTCTTCATCTTGCAGTTTAGATCCCTGAGCAAATGATCTTGATTGGTGTCTCAGGGTAAAGATGATCTGCAGAGAAGAGTTAGCAAAAAGAAGATAAATAATATTTGTTCTTATCAAGAACACTGTAGATCTGCTTCTTTTTACTTCTGTATATTTCCTTCTTCCTATTCTGGTTCTGCCTTTTCTTATTTCTTCTACTTGTTGTTGTCCTTCTCAGATCTTCTCTCTGAGTATATATTCTGGAGAGCTGTTCGGCTGATTTGAATTCTTGCCGATAAGAGAGGAAAGAGATAATGTCTCTGTGATTTCCTAGATCCTCGAGAACATAAATTGCCGTCTTTGGCTTTGCTGCAACGGCTATAACATTTATTGTTCTGCAATGGCTAATTCAAACAAAGGAAAGACAGAAATATATAATTTGAAACTATTCAAAATATTGCTCTGTCAGCATATATAATATTAGTCGAACTGAGAATGATATTAAAATAATGCTGAAGATATTTCGTCGAGCTCAGCTTCAAGTTCGTCGACCTAAATATTTGATTCGTCGTACTGAGGTACTGCTGAAGATTCGTCGAACGCAGACTTGAGTTCGTCGAACGGAACGATTCGTTGACCGCTGAGCCTGGATTATTTTGTCGACCGCTGAAGTTTTGAGCTGTTCGTCGAACGCAGACTTGAGTTCGTCGAACGCAAATTTTTGTCGACCGCTGAGACGGAGTCTGTTCGTCGACCGCTGAGATGATCTATTCGTCGACCGCTGAACCGGGGTCTGTTCGTCAACCGTTGAGATGATTTGTTTCTCGACCGCTGAACCGCTGAGACGGGATCGTCGAACTATGAGATGGCTGGATTTTGTGAAGCGCAGAATGAATATCATTCGTCATCCGTAGAGCGTCGTTCGTCGAATGCAGATGGACGTTCGTTGAACGTAGAGAACATATGTAATTTTTATCTTTATCTTATTTTCTCAGCCTATTAATTATATATATATTTTCAGCCTACTATCTTAATGAGATTTGACCTAAGTTATAAGATGTGTTATGATAGAAACTTAGACATTAAAGATGGATCCTAACTCAAATCAAAACTAAGGTTCCAACAATCTCCCCCTATTTGAGTTGAGATCCTAATCCAAATTAAGACTAGGTTCTAACAATCTCCCCCTATTTGGTTTAGGATACCTAAGCATAAAAAGTCTTGAATAGCTTAAGGCTTAAGGGTCAGAGATTATTTCTAAATTTCTTATTTTAAAAACAAAGCAATTTCTGATTTCCTAGATTTTGATTTAAATGGGATTTTAATAATGTGAATTGCTAGCTGTTAATGGATTCTAAGGAATTTTAAAATCAGAAAACATTGCCTGCTACCTTCTTTCTTTAGAATCCCCTTAATCAGAAGAGACTCACACTTAGTGCTCTGATCTTTTCTGATCTATGCAATCTGAGTAGAATGCTCAACTTGATTTTGGAGAAAATCTGTAAGAATGTGAAGTTGTCTGACTTTGTTTTTAAGATAGAAAAATTCAAATGAATCATATAACTGCTTATTTAGTTATAAAATTTTAAGATAGATAAAAGAAAATGCCTTATAATTAGATATATTGGCCTTTTTATCTCATTAAAATATAAATTTGAAAATTATTTTGATTTTACTAAACATAAAATATTTCTTTTTCTTTAAAAGATTGTTTAAACTTTTCATCTTTAATTAATTTATTTTTCAATGAAATTATTTTCTTTTCTTCTACTTTCAAATCTTCTTTAAGTTTATTATTTTCAGGAGTTAAAATGTTTATTTCTATTAATGCTTTTATAATTTCCTTTTCAGATTTGTAATTTTCAGAGGTAGAGTTGGGATTTGAAGTTACCTCTTTTACCTTTTCTGATTCTGATTCAGATTCTGCATCTGAGTAGTGGTTTGCGTCATATATGGCCAACATGTAGAATCTTCTGGCCTTTTGTTCTTCCTCTTCTTCTTCTTCTTCACTTAGACTTGAAAATGGTTCTACATCATAAATACATTTAGTGGAAGAAGTGATAGAAGATTCATTTACCATCCTTGAGAGGGAGTTCCAAATGCCTCTTGCTGAAGTGCAATCTGCCACTTTTTGAAGAATGTCTTTTGACATTGATTGTGCCAATATGTCCATGGCCTTTGCATCAGCACTTATCAACTTCTCTTGATCATCTGTTGAAGAAGTTGAAGATGGAGGTCTCTTTGCTGAGAAGACTCTTGATGATCCTGATGTGTTATTTAGTTTGGATCTTGATGATGATGTTGAAGAGCTCCCCCTGTCTGATATGAATTGATGACAGCTTGTGGAGGCTTCTTCTCTTGATTGTAATAATTCTTTTTCTTCTTCTTGAAGTTTAGATCCCTGAGCAAATGATCTTGATTGGTGTCTCAGGGTAAAGATGATCTGTAGAGAAAAGTTAGCAAAAAGAAGATAAATAATATTTGTTCTTATCAAGAACACTTTAGATCTGCTTCTTTTTGCTTCTGTAAATTTCCTTCTTCCTATTCTGGTTCTGCATTTTCTTATTTCTTCTCCTTGTTGTTGTCCTTCTCAGATCTTCACTCTGAGTATATACTCTGGAGAGCTGTTCGGCTGATTTGAATTCTTGCCGATAAGAGAGGAAATAGATAATGTCTCTTTGATTTCCTAGATCCTCGATAACATAAATTGCCGTCTTTGGCTTTGCTGCAATGGCTATAACATTTAATGTTCTACAATGGCTAATTCAAACAAGGAAAGGCAGCAATATATAATTTGAAACTATTCAAAATATTGCTCTGTCAGCATATATAATATTAGTCGAACTGAGAATGATATTAAAATAATGCTGAAGATATTTCATCGAGCTCAGCTTCAAGTTCGTCGACCTGAATATCTGATTCGTCATTCTGAGCTACTACTGAAGATTCACCGAATGCAGACTTGAGTTCATCGAACGGAAGGATTCGTTGACCGCTGAGCCTGGATGATTTCGTCGACCGCTAAAGTATTGAGCTGTTCGTCGAACGCAGACTTGAATTCGCCGAACGCAAATTTTCGTGGACCGCTGAGATAGTGTCTGTTCGTCGACCGCTGAGATGATCTGTTCGTCGATCGCTGAACCGGGGTCTGTTCGTCGACCGCTGAGATGATTTGTTCGTCTACCGCTGAACCGCTGAGACGGGATCGTCGAATGCTGAGATGGCTGGATGTCGTCGAGCGCAGAATGAATACCATTCGTCAACCGCAGAGCGCCGTTCGTCGAACGTAGATGGACGTTCGTCGAACGCAGAGAACATATGTAATTTTTATCTTTCTCTTATTTTCTCAGCCTATTAATTATATATATTTTCAGCCTACTATCTTAATGAGATTTGAGCTAAGTTATTAGATGTGTTATGATAGAAACTTAGACATTAAAGATGGATCCTAACTCAAATCAAAACTAAGGTTCCAACACAGTGGTAGCGCTACCGCCGGGAGCTAGTGATTCTATCAACACTCCTCCCCGTCGACATTAAGTGTCGATGGGAAGTTATCCCTTCCCGTAAGCAAATCTACATGCTAGCGTCGGCGGTAGCGCTACTGCCGGGAGCTAGCTAACAGGAAGCAGATCATCTGTTATTCACCTCCAAACTACTTCCCTGGCAGCCCAGCTCCAAATCATATACCTATTCTTTCTTTCCCTAATGGTTGGACTCCCATCACTATGTATATGTCTATTATGATTCAAGTTCAATATTTGCTACCATATCTATAATTAAAGCCCTTTTTAACATAGACTATTCATCATCTTCCTCCACAAGAAATTAGGGCATTTCACCTTCTCTCCTCCAACACTCCCTCATTAGGGCACCGATCTTCACAAAATCAACTCCTTTAACTTCGTATTGAAGAGAGGAGTTGATCGAAGACATACACGCAGTGAACGATGCCCTGGAACATATGCTCTAGCGTAACCACTTCCTACTAAACTCCAATAATCTCACTAAATCAAGCTCTTTTGAGCTCAATGTCTCTCCTAATTAGATCAGAAGATCTAGCAGGAAGGGAGAGGGATCGGAAGTCACCTGATTTCCGGCCGATGATTGCGGTTTTCTCCTCGACGGCATGATGGTGGTCAGCCAAGCTCAAGTCCTTCTCCAAGCTTGCTGCTTCAAGAACCCTAATTCAAAACCTTAAGGTGTGAGGAAGAAGATAAAGAAAAGAAAAAAAAAAGAAGATGATGAAGAAGATGAATAGGGCCATCTGATTATGAGTTCAGCCCATTCATGTTAGGAGAGAAGGAAGATAGAGAGAGATTTGCAGTAGTGAGCATTAAATGCAATCCAACTTTCCAAGCCTTATGTTGGAACTCCGCCACTAGGTGTCAACTGCTTATTGGCTTTTAATTCCACCATTGACTTAGATTTATGCAATTTAGGCCACCCACCATGGAAGAAATCACATTCATATATTCGCCCGCTACCGTTGGCGCTAGCTCCCTTCTACCAATCCTTTGTCATTTGCTTTCTAACTTCAAGGGGTGAGGGTTACATCCACTCCTTGAAGATCATGGCACATCAATGGAACCATTAGGACCTTAAGACTCCTACCTTGCCCAAGCATCTCCAAGTGACTTGTGTCACTCGAGGGGTCTAGTTCAGATTGGGATGTTACAAGAGGCGTGTTCATACTTCGGGAACCTCCACGGTCAAAGTGTTTAACTTAAAAAGAATTAGAATTTTTTTCTTTTTGATTATTCTCAAGTCGAGGTGATTCAAGATCGAGTACTAATCTTTTAATCATTGCCTAAACCCTTCCATAATTTGTAATTGATTTCTCTTTTTAGATAAGTAAAACAACTAACAAAAATTGATTGATAAGATAATAGTTTTCTCCTCGAAGTAGAAGTAATCGACGCGCCTCGGGAAATACGACCTTGATATTTTTCTTAAGTATCCTATATTATATACTATAAGGTGCACTTTCCTTCATCGGATATAGAATTGGAGAACATCATCAACTACCATTTCATATAACACCATCAACAACTAATTCTATCAGTAGCCAAAACTCACATTTAGAGAACTTGTCATACAACTGACTCCTCAGGGTGCTCAACACTGTGCATAGATGATCTTCATGCTTCTCTTCAGACTTAGAGTACACCAATAAGTTGTCAATGAAGACGATCACAAACTGGTCTAAATACTCTCTGAACATTCTTTTCATCTGGTTCATGTATACCGATGGCACATTTGTTAGGCCGAACGACATCACTGTGAACTCATAGTGCTCATAATAGGTACTAAATGTGATTTTGGTAATATCATATTTATTGATTCTCAACTAATAGTAACCGGACATCAGATCCAGCTTCAAATACACAGTTGATCCAACTAGATGATCAAATGAATCATCGATTCTCTGAATCGGATATTTATTCTTCACTGTCAGCTTATTCAATTTGCGATAGTCTATACATAGACACAAGCTTCCGTACTTCTTCACAAAAAAGACTGGTGAACTCCAAGGGGATGAACTCGGACGTACATAGTTTTGCTCTAGTAGCTGTTACAACTGAACTTTCAGTTCTGCCATCTCTTTGGCGCAATTCGGTACGGCGATTGTCACACAAGTTTGTCACCTGGCACCTGCTTAATACAGAAGTTGATCTCTCGTTAAGGAGGATCTCTAAGGAGATCTTTTGGAAACACATCTGCAAACTCCTATATGATTGGAACATCACTCAAACGGGGCTTGGGCTCTAAAGCCTCCAATAATGTGAAGAATAATTCCGCGCCTTTTCGAACCACTTTGACCACTTGTAGAGCAGACATAAGAATCTTGCTCGATCCTTGCATACCAGAAAATATAGTCTCACGTTCAGTGTTTTTCCCTAGTGTGACTTCCTTCAGACTGCAATTGATGCATGCCCATTATTTTGAGATCTAGTCCATGTCAATGATTACATCAAACTCATATATCGGCAACATTGATGCTTCCAAGTCAAACTCATGACTTCCTATCTGCACCTTCACATAACAACTCCTATCCACTCTCATCCTGCACCCATTTGGCAGCACTATATCCAATCTATCTTTCGATGCGAAAGAAGGCACTCTGATATGCAGTATGAAGTCCTTAGACAGAAAGGATTCTTATACTCCAGTGTCAAAGAGAGCTCTCGCCAGAAAGTTAAGTATTAGCATGAAGCCTAATAAAAACAAGTCAAATTAAGCAATTGCACTTAGGTCCTTCTATCTTTGGCCACTTTAATACCCAATTCCAGAGATCTTGCAGTATTGGCCAAGATGAGAAAAGCAAATGTCATCGGGCCTGCTAGGAGAAGCCTCAGGTCGTCTCGTAGACCTTCATAGAACTTATTTTTTTTCTTCTCCTCGTCCTCCAGTATCTCTCCAGCATAGCGGCTAAGCCTAGTAAACTCACAGAAGTAAACTTATACTGAATGATCGCCTTGAGTCAGACTCAGGAATTTTTTTAGCAATGTGATACGCTAGGCAGAAGGAACGTATTGCTGTAGGAAAATCTCTGCGAACTCTTTCCACGAGATATCAGTAATTTCCTTTCCCGTGAACTTATGTATTTCCACTTCTTCCCACCAAAGCCTCGCTTGCCCAATCAGAAGGAAAGTTGCTAAGGTAACATTCTTCTCTTCTTCCATCTTTGTAGCTGTCAAGGTTCTCTTTATCCTAGAGAGCCAATCTTCAGCTTCCGTTGGGGATTCTCTTCCCGAGAATGCTGGAGGATGGAATCCAATAAAGTGCTTCAACTGTTGGTTTGCCATATGTTTGTCCACTACCTGCTCTTCAGACACTCGTCTCACAGCAACCGGATCAACTACACCAACAAGCTCCGGGACCACCCCAAGGGTAGGAGGCTGCACATGCCTTCCTGGTTGTGCATTGATCATATCAAACACGGTGTCAATAACCAATCGTATCGTTTCAGTAGAAGGAGGGGTTGTATGCACCTCAGCATATGCACTACTCTCTGCAGAGTGATGGGGTTGGCACTATCCCGCACCACTCCTAGTCACCTATAATCATGTCGCACACAATTTAGTGACTAACATCATGACAAAACAGCAAACAAGGAACACTAAGGTTTCACAATCAACAAATAACATGTTTTGCTTGTTCTAGTTTCAATTCTAAGTGGACCTTCGTTGTATGTTATCATTTTAAGGTGATGCACTACATGCGCTCTCCACCCCTTAAAAGGATTTGACAAAGAATTTGGAAGAGAACGAACTGACATGTAAGTTGATACCCAATTTGTAACACCCTAAATGTAACAAACAGTATAACAGTAGGTCCAGTCGGGACCCCAGGCCATATCGAGCTCACAAATAAAGAGTTACGTAATGAAAATCAGCAATTAAAATTACACACCACAGTGATAAAAATCAACGAAAGCATTTTATTTAATTAACAAGAATGTCCATATCACTAGGAATGTATAAACAACCAATGTTTTGGCCTTAAGGCCATACTTGCTTTTGAACAAAACTATATATAGTATTCTACAAAAAAAAATTGGCCTTCAAGGGCCAGCTCAGCACCGGGCTTCAGCCTGCTATTTCCAGCTCGGCTCGCTGGTACCTATACCATACACAAATAAATAGTAAATGAGGGTCAGCTATGAGCTGACCACAAATCATGTAACGATCCCCCCACCCCTCCCCACCCCTACCCCGGCCATTCTAGCTGAATCTATGGCGGTGGTACCACACTCCTGCAAATAAGTCATACAAGCAGTGTATATAAATATATATATATAATGAAAGTGCAACTAATCTAAACAGAGTGAAGTTTCAAGCACTTTCAATTTGTCTAGGTTGAGCTTCAGAATAATTGAACCTAGATATGTGCATGATGTCGGTTGGTCTACCCAATGGTTCCTTCAATCGCCTAAGTATGAGGCTAACAAACATCAATCACAAACGTTGGTATGCACGACTACACGTCTTCATGCTCTCAAGGCATGTTTAGGTGAACTCTCGCACGAGCAGTTCCACCAATCCAAGTATTTTCAACTCAGATTCAATTTGAACATTATACTGGTCAAACACGTCATCTCTGACTCAGTCTCTCACATTCCAACAACGATGTTTTTCTTAATATTTCGAGCTGAACAACATGGTGTGGGTTTGGTTCAGCTATTGCTCGTTGTTCAAATCACCATGTTAAGACAAACACGATGCGAGAACAGCTTTACCTCGGCCTGTTTATCGACAAACATGTTACGCACCTAATCTACTCGAGAGGACATAGGCTTCATGATCGCAACCATCGTATGAGGTCTAGGTGCACTCCACTATAGATATGTAGAGAAGGTTTGCATTCTACCACCACAACAACTGGGTTTCTACTAAGTGCTTCAAAAGCTCACTTAGTCCAACCTCTCGCAATGCGATAACACATTTCTTGGAGTCTTCTACGACATGTAAATCAAGCATCACCAATCCGGACAAACAGTCGCAGATGGGCTTCACACAGCATGCCTAAATCCGCAAACCAATCAGATTTCTATATGCAATATATGTCGGGGATAGACACAATTGACCCGGTGGAGGTCAAGCCTTCTGCTAATTAGCAGAGGAGACGCTTCCGTATGCAAAAAAAGCAACATAAAATAGGACAAGCACGTCCTAAGACCGGAGAGAAGGATCGTTACCCTTGACGATCGCTTTGGCACCATGAAGAAGAAATCAAATTGGATGGAAAGAACTGCACCGGGTTGCTCTCCATGGATCTAAAATCGGCTTGTGATTTAGAACTTCGAAGCACCGTCAATGGCCGAAGGTAGGCCTTCTTCTGCCTCTAGCATTTCCCTATTTCAGTTTTCCTAAGTGAGGAGAGAGAGTGTTAAAGTAATAATGATCTTAAAGAGGGATTAGAACTAGTTTCAGTCATCTAATCTACATTTCATGTGGATCGGGCAGTCACAATCGCAATCTGGGTGAATCTGCTTATGGGAGTTATCGTGTGGCGGTAACAAACTACCGCGTTGCGCTAACCTTTATGCTGTGATCCATAAGGACAGCCATCGGTGTATCATCGAGAATACGTACCGCCAGCGGTAACACTACCACTCAGCGCTAGCGTTTGTATCACCTTGACATCAGTAATATTGGCTTGAAGGCTACCATCTGCGGTTGCACTACCGCGTGGCATTAGTGTCTAGATGATCGTGTAGACATATAGTCGACATGAGCCTTTCTCGCTGGTACGAGGCTCATTTAGTCGATAAGGCTACTGACGGTTGTAGTACTACCGCTCGGCTCATCTAGCCGCCTCCTCTTCGATGTTGGGCTTGGAAGCAACCGTCAATCCCTTGATCTGCGGCCCCCAAGCCTCATCGTGGCCAGACCAAAAATCCCAAATCCATTTGTAACATCAGAAGAGAGGTACTGCGCTTGCGGGACACCGAACGAGTGGTTTGCGACCTAAGAGGAATATAAAAGGAGAGGCAGAAAGGTGAAATAATATGCACATTTTTTACCATGCCTGAATTTCGTGGCGAATACATCTCTTTGGCCGCAAATTAATTAATCGTGGCTATTACTCTCTTAATAGCCACATATTATTCATTTTAGCAAATACATCCTTATTAGCCACGGGTTAAAGTATCGTGGCTAATAAATAAGTATTAGCCACGGTTTTTGACCTCTGGCAATAAAATGTGGCTAAAAATCATTTTCTAGTAGTATACTAATTAAAACATCAAACGGGATTAGAAAAATTAGAATCCATGTAATAGTTTATCCAAGTTAGGGTTAATGTAATATGGATAATTTGAACATACATCTCTAATCTGAATGGGCAAACAAACTAATATGGATAATCTGGGAAAAACCTTTAGGCACGACTCGTTTAGATGGAATTAAAATTGGATATTGGAATTTTAATCAATTCCAATTCTCCTAGGAATTAGACTAATTCCAATTATATTGTGCATCCAATTAACAGAATTTGAGAATATTGTAGAATTAATCAGTTTCGTTGTTCGTTTGTTAGATAAAGTTCAGTCTTAGAATTACGCGCGCTATAGTGAAAAACATGCACACGGGTGAAAAAAGCTTGCCCATGCGCATGGGCGAAAAATGTGCGTGGTCGGTCGAAAAGTGTGCGCCCAGTCAAAAATGTGCGCGATCGAGAGAAACAGCGCGTGCCCGAGCGAAAATTTCATCGCAACTATTCTTCTTTTGAAATAAATTATTAACATTTTCTTGAGCATATCACAAAACCAATTATGAGCACGTGGAAGAAACGTAGAAGAAGTTATATTTGACAACAACTCCACAAAGAAATTACCTGAATGAGGTTTGGTTGAATAATGGCCAAATCAGCAACAATGCCCCCTTGAACATTGCCATATGCAATCCCAAAATCTGCACTAATAATGCATATGCCAAATTTAACTAACATATAGTTAAACACATTAATTGGTTTTATTTAATTAAGACATTACTATATGAAGTTTTATGAAATTTCTAGGAGTTTGTATAGAAGTAAATTCACTTATAATAATCAAAAGTAGAAAATAGTGAATTAACAAAGAAGAGATTGTAGTAAATCAGGTTCCTCTTTTTAGGATTTCTATTTTAACCTTTTTGTATGAGTGCGGGTTATGCCACTGGTTCTACACACAAACTCTACACAAAGCAATAAGCTCAATTAGGAAGAAAAATTCAACACCTAAGCTTTGCTTTGAAGAATAAATGAGCAAGAAAAGTAATTAAACCAAGTTAGCAATCATTGTAATTAATCATATACCATAGACATCAAGAAAATTTCACATGGAAATGCACAAAAAATTTAAGACATATCAAGTTATTAACATCATTATTTTCATAACACTAACCAATCAGCTTAACCTCTAATTTTCAAAAGATGTTTCACTTGTGGAATTATCATAGCACAAAACTGAAGAAAACTCACTACACGAAAATTAAGTTTTGGCCAGGGCAATTTGCCATTACAAAAAGTCTAAAATCATGTCTAAAGATCTTTTGTCACGGTCTAGACACGGAAAAAGGGTGTGGCTAAAAGTCGCATGGAGAAAGATTTTTAGCCATGAACTGGCAGTGGCAAAAAGTATTTGCTACGCACTAATATTACCGTGACAAATATATGGACCTTTTGCCACGGTTTTTAGGCATGGCTAATACTATCTCACAGTAGTAAAATAGACTATTGGCCATGACTTTAAGTCATGACAATTAGTCTTATTATTTTGCACGGTCCCAAACCGTGGCAAATAGAAATTTATATAATTTCTAAAAACTATTTGCCACATATTGAAACCCTGGCGAATATGAATGCGCAAACGAATGACAAAATTTGAACTAGATATTCAATTGCAATTCGAGGAGCTCAATTTCGTCCAAACGAACGGGCCCTTAGAGATAATCTAAACAAACATATCCAAACTGAAAAAAAGCGTAAATAAAACATCATACAGAATTAGAAAAATTTGAATCGAAACATTAGTTTAGCATAGTCGTGGGCATAAAAATCGGGCCCGAGGGCCGACCCGAGCCCGGCTCAAAAAAAGCCCGGCGAGGCCTGGTCCCGGGCTAGCTCGCCCTGGGCCCTGACTAGGCGGTGGGCGCCAAACAGGGCCCCCGTATAAAGCATTTTTCCGGCCCAATACCCTGCCCGGTATAGGCCAGGCAGAGCCTATTTTCCAGCATAGGTCGTGCCCACCCAGGCAAAGCCCGACCCACCGCTTGGCAGCCCAACGGCTCTTAGAGGCATTGGATCAACGACACTTAGAGACATTGGATCAACTTCTCTTAGAGGTGTCGGATCAGCGGCTCTTAGAGGCGTTGGATCAACGGCTCTTAGAGGCGTTGGATCAATGGCTCTTAGAGGCGTTGGATCAAGTGCTCTTAGAGGCGTTTGATCAACGGCTCTTAGAGCCGTTGTTCAAATGGCTCTAATGTCGTTGATGCATGGTAGCGTTGCCATGTAGTACTAGTAGGATGCCATTAAATGGCAGCCTACTAGCCAACAGCCAAGGGCCTAGGCTGCCAGCCTAGGCCCCATGCCAAATAAATAAATAAATAAGCAATATTTTGAAAAAATACAAAATAAAAAGCCTTTATAAAATCCCCCTCCCCAACTGGCCCCCTTCTCTCTTCCCTCTCTCTCTCTAATTCTCACTCTCTCTGTCAAACTCTCTCACACACTCTCTCTCTTTCTCTCTCCCACACACACACTCTCAACTAAAGACTCAAGTGTAAGCGCCAACGTCAACGTCGTCAAATATGGGATCATCATCTATGATGGCATCGTCATCATCAATGGTTGCGCATGAAGTGGTGGAGCACAAGCATAAGGCTCCAGTTTATGAGCATTTAGAAAAAGTAAAAGTCGATGTCGAATACAAGGCAAAGTGCAAATTATGCTCGAAGTTGCTGACCCTCATCGACAACTCGGCACTAGCAAGACACATCAAGTTTTGCATTTCGAAACAAGCTCGAATATCAGGAGCCGGGAAAATTTGGACACATGATCAAGATCGACAATGGGAGCTGCAAGTGAAGAATGTCATCAGTCGTGGATTGTCGTTCAGCCACTACGACGATGAGGAGGAGACCGAATACATACGCCAAGATCTTCTACCAAAATATCAGAAGGTCAGTAGATTCTCTTTTAGGCGTGACGCGCTTAAATTTTATTTGGAATAAAACAATCTTTATTAAATTAATTTGAAAGTTTCGAAATACATGTGATTTTAACGAGTGACGTTTAGACTAATAGCATAAAATTATGACTGTTGCAGACCACTCAAGGCTCCGGTAGACCGGACTAAATTTAACTGTCTTAGCCTGGGAGCATTCGAGGTGCAAACAGCCACATAAAAGGGAAAGCTGACAAGGTTAAATTTTTTGATGTGGAAAATTCGTCAACTGTGTGAAAAACAACACGGTCGGGTTTATTCCGGGCAAAACTTCCACTATTTATTGGTTGTTGTACAAAGTTGTTTTGAAGAACTCAACGACAATAGGCCACCTCTCGTTATAATTGTTGGGTGAGAGGTGCTCGAAGGGTGACAAGCCACCACTCACGGAGCTAAGTCTTTTGTCTGTTGCAGAGTGGAATGATACACTCCGAGCGCTATGGAGATTTTGAATGCTGCTTAAAGGTTGGATAGATATTCTTTGTGCGACTTTTTCTCTGCGTCTTGTCTCATGCTGTGTGAGAGGAGGTTGGAGAACTGGTCATGCTGGTGGCTAGCACACTTGTTCTTGAGTGTGCAGTGTGTTTGTTGCTGAATGCACGGGGGCGCATTTGGAGCAGGGCGCACAGAGGCGCGCTTGGAGTGGAGCGCACGGAGGTGCACTTGGAGTGGAGGGCACAGAGGCATGCTTGTAGCGGAGCAAAGAGAGGCGCTTGGAGAGGAGTGCAGAGAGGCGTGCTTGGAGAAGAGCGCACGGAGGTGCGCTTGGAGCAGAGCGCACGGAGGAGCTCTTGGAGCGGAGAACACAGAGGCACACTTGGAGCAGAGCGCACGGAGGCGTGCTTGGAGTGGAGCGCACAGGAGGCACGCTTGGAGCATTGTGCTCTGCTCTGCTCCAAGCGCACCCCCGTGCACAATGCTCCAAGCGTGCCTCCTGTGCGCTCCACTCCAAGCACGCCTCCGTGCGCTCTGCTCCAAGTGTGCCTCTGTGTTCTCCGCTCCAAGAGCTCCTCCGTGCGCTCTGCTCCAAGCGCACCTCCGTGCGCTCTTCTCCAAGCACGCCTCTCTGCACTCCTCTCCAAGCGCCTCTCTTTGCTCCGCTACAAGCATGCCTCTGTGCCCTCCACTCCAAGTGCACCTCCGTGCGCTCCACTCCAAGCGGCCCTCTTTGCGCCCTGCTCCAAATGCGCCCCCGTGCATTCAGCAACAAACACACTGCACACTCAAGAACAAGTGTGTTAGCCTTCTTCCTCTCTCAAGAGATACTGCACACTCAAGAACAACTGCGTGCCTCTGTGTGCTCGCTCAAAGGCCTTCTTCCTCTCTCAAGACCGCTCCAAGCGTGCTTGGAGCAGAGCACACAGAGGCACGCTTGGAGCGGTCTTGAGAGAGGAAGAAGGCCTTTGAAGGATCTTCAAAGTGCTCGAAGATCTTCGAAGGGGTCTTCGAAGGCAAGGGAGATCTTCAAGAGAACTCTCTCTTGCACTTAGGAGGAAAGGAGGGAGGAAAAGAGATGGAAAAAAGAGAAGCCATGGTGTTCTATTTATAGGCCTCATAGGCGGTTAAAGTAGTTATCTGCTTATTCGCAGACCGTAACCACCATATTGCTATGCACAAGCCAAGCTTATATGGTTTGAGACACATATTATTCTGTTATTATTCTATACGCAACCCGATATGATTCTGGACATTTACACCCACCCATAGTTGGTGGTTACGGTGGTTATAGTGGATATGCGGCTACCCGCACACTATAACCAATTTATGTGCTTTTCACACACCCGTTTTGAGGAATTTACTATTTGCACCTCCATGTTGGAGGATTTTAGTATTTGCACCCCATGATGGAGGAATTTACTATTTGAACCCCATGTTGGAGGAATTTACTATTTTCACCCTCATGTTAGAGGATTTTAGTATTTGCCCCCCATTATGGTGGAATTTACTATTTGCACCCTCCATGATGGAGGAATTTACTATTTGCACCCCCATATTGGAGGATTTAAGAATTTGCACCCCATGATGGATGAATTTACTATTTGCACCCCCATTGTTGAAACCGATTTCTCGGCCTCTTGTGGAGCTCGGGGCCCTCACCGAAATGAGGGGCAGCTAGCCCTTACTGATCCCTCGGAGAAGGTAGACTGAAGACTAGAAAAAATGACTAAGACCTTAGTCACAGCGAGGAGGTCCCTCCACTAACTCGGAAGATCGTTGAGCGCTTCCTCTCCCAAGCCAAAGCTGAGACTCGGGCACCTCGGAGAGCTCTGGAAATGCTAACCAAGGAGAGCCTGAGGAGAGAGAAGTTGAAGTGAAGTCCTCCCCAAAGGTGCCCTTTAGGTCTTATTTATAGATTTTCTGATCTGGCCTGCAAATAGCAGGATTCCGCCTTCTGATTTTACTATCCGCACCCCAAATGGGTCTGCTAACAGCCAAACTCCGCTGTTTGGAGAGTCTAAAGGCAGACCACCCAGGGTAAAAGGGTAATTTGGCCCTACCAACCCATGGGCAAGGAACTGCGAGAACCTTACTGCCGAAGCTCTCGCGGGCCTTCTTGCGATCCCTGCTCGCGATGCCTCTCCTAGGCGATCGCCCTGTGAGGACCTCGCTGGCCCATTCTGGCGGTATCTGCCGAGGTCCGGTCTCGCGAGTCTTCCTGGGAGACCGCCTCCTAACTTCGTCGAGCTTAACACACCTTTCGTTGAACGCAGGGCACTTCGCCGATCACACACGAGCTCGACGAATACGGAACGTTAAATTGTTCGATGATCGCTGAGACGGGCGGTACGTCGATCGCTGCTTCCCTGCTGTAATTCGTCGAGCGCCGTCCGATGAATGCTGAGCTCCGTTCGACATTCGTCGAACGCAGAATTGATCTCGCCGGACGCTGAGGCTCTAAACTCGCGAGCCTTCCTGCGAGATCGCCTATTGACTTTGCCGCGCACAGAACTCATTTCGCGGGACACCTCTTTACTGAACATAGGTCTCTTCTGCCAGTGGCCCGTGAGGTATTGGTTTGCCAGCCCTCGCTTGGCCCAGTCTTTTGAAGATATCTGCCGAGGTCAGGATCTCGTGACTCCTCTTGCGAGACCGTCCCTTTGGCTTTAATGAGCATAGAACACTTCGTCGACTTCTGATGATTTCGCCGAACAGGGATGAGCTCGACGACCACTGGTGAGCTCGACGAACTCGGGAGAGTTCGTCGAACGCTGTACTCCTTTCGTCGAGCTCAGGAAGACTTCCTCAAACTGCCTGCGAGCTTTTATCTCGCCGGCCTTTCTCGCTCGCCTCTCTGCGAGCACTCCGAGAGAGACTTCTCCAAGGCCTCTCTCGCGAGGTCTTTGGCCCTAAGGCCTTCCTCTCTTATTACTTCATCATGTTTCCTTCTTAAACCGCGCCTCCTCGCCTGGCGAATATCGGGGTTGTACACAAGCCCCGGTCTTCGCGAGGCTATTTAGGGTCGCGAAGAAACATCCAACCCCTGGTATTCGCCAGCCGCTTGATGATTTGTCGGGAATCTTTGGTAGGGCCCACCCTGAGGGCTATAAATATCATCCTGAGTCCTCAGTGGCGTGCGCCGTCACTTCCTTTTCTTTCTTTTTGTCGCGTACTGTAGCTGCCAGGAGATGCCGCTTTCCGAAGAAGCTGAGGCTCGCCTGAGGGCTGTGAGAGCCGGCGGGCTACCCTCTATGACCAGGGTCCCCGCCTGGATGAATCGGCCACCCCCCGCTCAGTCACCGAAGACTAAGAAGGCGAAGGTGGCTTGCTGATGCGCTATTTCGGCACTGCTAATTAGCAGGCACGAAATGCGATACGCCGGCAGTGCACCGGTCACTCAAGTAATAAAATAGGGAGGAACTCCCCGAATATCGTTCTCAAAGGACCGCAAGTTGGGTAGTGCGATTTGCTCTAAACAGGAAATCAGTTAAAAGGAGTAATAAGTAACAACAGGGGGGGGGGGGTTGATTTGGTTTCCTACGCTATTGCAGAATGAAGAAAGATGCGGGTCAAAACTCCGCTTCGCAAGGCAAGATGGGTGCAACGGCCGCGATGTCGTGCTTCGGAAGGTGCGTGGACGGGAAATCACTATGACGGTTGAGGGTCGCGCACACCTCTTCTCAAAACATCACCACTAGCAATTGCTAGTGGCTTCACCCACAACGAATCACAGAAAATCACTAGGAACAAAGGGGCTATTCATGCCACCACAAGATCGGTGCATATGAAGGAAAGCAAAACTCCTTAAGATTAGCTTAACACGTGTTCATACAACACAAAAATGAAGTATAAGCATTCAAGGTTAGAGAGGACCACAAAGAAGAAGTCACGGCTTGGGTTCACGGCCGGAATGAGAGGTTGTCGGGCTCTCTCCGGACTCGGCCCTCAGATGGTGAGCTTAGCTCGAAGGAGGCTGTCACCGCTCCTACGATCTTCAGCGCTTCCTTGGTCTCCTTGGTGAGGAATGCTTGAGCTAATGGTGGATGAAGCTTCCTAATGCTCCGGATGGAAGGATGGAGGTGGAAATCACCAGAAATGGCATTGATGGTGGAGGAGATGAAGGGGAAGCCTTCAGCCCTCAAGAGCAGCGGGAAGGAAGAGATTTCCCGCTCTCTGAATTGCTCCTGGTCGTTCTCTATCGCTCCTTCTTTGACTGCCTCGATTCCTGCTTTTTATAGGAAACAGGTTGAAAATTGGTCACGCACGGTCGAACGCACGATCGTGCGCAGACCGTGCGATATTAACGGATAAAATATGGCTTAGAGAAGACGCTGCGCCGCCCGTGCGATTTATTCACGCACGACCAACGCCGCCCGTGCGTTCAGACGCACGGGTAAAATCCTACGCTCTGAAATCACGAAGATACAGGTTGACCGTGTGTTTTACTCACGCACGGGCGAATTCGCCCGTGCGTTAAAACGCACGAGTAAACTCTGATGCTCCATTTTCTTCCGAGACACAAATGCACGACCGCACAGACCGTGCGTCAAGGAAGCGCACGACCGTGCGATATGCACAGAAATTACTTTTGGGGGAAAACGGGATGATCAGGTCACCTGCAAACAAGATATACCAGCAGGGAATACACGTCCAGCACAGAAATACATCAAAGAAGGGAAGGGGAGCACAATGTGCTTACCCCCAACAACGAGGAATGCAATTGCACACCGAAATGGGCTTAATGGTGCACCTAGCATGGGATAGTATATATAAATGAAAACGTGCCTAAAATGTGGTGCAAACACTAGAATATCAGCCCAAATGAGTCCAAAAATATATATATAAATGGGACTCTTCACACCCCCATACTTAACCATTTGCACGTCTCGGGCAAACTACTCAGCTCTCCTGTCGGATCAATTGAATGTTAGCATGAGTTTGAGCGGTAGAGAATTATGCGAAGTAGCATGCTCTCGTGCGTAGAAATACATTAGAACAGAATTAAACTCAAGATTGTATCTAATTATTTCTAAAACAGTAAACTGAAATTTAATTTACTTGGATGGTGAATCCTGGCGAATCTTTCGGTCGCGCAAAAAGGGAAAATAGTGTGACTAATGAGTAAAGTATTACTCAAATCAAAGCTAGGGACAATCTCCTAAGAAATCCATCAAAGTCGGTGTCCATAGGCTTGCACGTTCGCACTCTCTCTACTGCATGAGACGACTCGTATCTAAAATCAATAGGACTTATAGGCAATTATTGGGCTTAGGTTGAGTATAGGCTAGGTAAGTAGAAGGACGATGGGAATCGCACTCAACACTACCGTCGCACTCAAGAGAATGACAATCACCAAAACAACATTTTCAGTACTTACACGACACTCCCGGACTTCAACTAAACATTAGGTGCGTGTTGAGCCAGATAAACAAAAATTTTGCCGAGAGAAAATTGTTATTGCACAACTCTTTTATTTTTCTTTTCTTTTCTTTCTTTTCTTTTCTCTTCTCTTTTCGGCAAAAGAACATTTTTAAGCGCATTAAAACGACTCCTTTAGCTAAATTAAAGCTGTCATACATAACATAGAAGACACCAAATGCGATCGAGAAAGAAATTTCTTTCAGCTCAACGGTTGGTGCGAAAATAGGTTCGGCTGTATGGCTTTGGTTAAATTATTAGTGGAGCTAAACAAGGAGGAAGAGTAGGCTCAAATGGGCTTGCAATGGTGATTACGTAGGTAAGGATTTCAAAAGCACAAAACGGATCAAGAGATGGCCTATATCACATTTCATGACGACTACTTCAACACAATCGTGTCGAGAGTCGCCTAGTGCAAGTTCTAGCCACCGAGAAAGGTTGTCCTTCCTTTCGACCCTAGTAATAAGCTACTACTAGTCTGCTACACTCGACCTATTGCTACCATTGTTTTCACTGGATTCACCACTAAAGTAAAATAAATTTCAGCTACTATAACAAAAATAATTACATTACAACTCTGAATTTTATTCTATCCTAATTGAATTTCTAGGCGTGACGGGAGCATATGACTAGAGCACTACTCGAGTCAACATTTTTCTCTACTCCTCACTCAAACACTAACAATTCAATTCTTATGAGCGGGAAAACCTCGCAGCGATAACCAATAAGCATGCGTGATCAAGTGCGCGTGAACTAGGTGCAAGTGTATGCAACAAAATATAAATCCTAACTCAGCACATTCTAGCATGTCATGCAACGTGCGTGCACGTGCACAGATCGCTCTCTCCCCAGACTTGATTGAGAACATCTAAAATAAGTAATTCAAACATAAGTAAGAGAGGGGAAGAGTTGACATATGCTCGCAAAGGAGCATGCCAGAAGTGCGGTAATCCCAATTTCTTTAAAAATAAATCTCCTTCCACGCGAGAGCATAGCTTCACCTACATTGTTAGCAAAACTGAATTAACAATACGCAAAAGGATTAAAATGATAGACGGAACCGGGTGGTTCCCATGGGTTGTCTCCCAAGAAGCCCTTTTGTTTAACGTCCATTAAGGTGGACCAAATACCTGTATTAATCATTGTTCAAATAGCAGAGAATCTAGAGAAAAGTTTCACAGACACAGATCACAGCATAAGAAAAGGGAACTCAGCTATATACACTTTTGTAGTGCACGTCCCCAGTGGCTTGTAGGCTGGAGGTGAAAGCTTTAGGGCCAAAATTGGTATTACCCAATTTTCCCTTAGCCTCTGCCAACTTGCCACTGGAAGCAGTGGAGCGAGCACTACGCTCTTTTCTTTCAAGTTTCAGTTTCTCCACGGTAGGAGAGCGCCAGCGTTGGTTGTCGCCAGATTTTCCCACCTTAGTGGTGGGTGGAGTCACCCCCATTACCGTAGTGGCAAATGGGTCAGCCCAAGAGACCGTCTGTTTAAAAAGTTTATTACAAAATTTATTGTTAGATAAGAATGGGACATCGTCCAGAGTTAAGTTCAGCTGAATGGGTTCAGACACCAGATCTTCCTTCCTTTCCGGGTCACATTCCTTTCTCAAATCTATTTCTTCTTCTTTTCCGCAGAATTGTTTCTCCTCCTTTTCTTCGTCCAACAATACTATTTCAACCTTGATTCCTGCATCACTAAGAGGTTTATCAGAAATACTTTGGGAAAAGCAAGGCAATGTTTCAGTCACATTTTTGGGGCAAGTAGGCATGATAACTTTCCCAGTGGAAAAATCCAAAGTGGCACCGCTCTCTTTCAAGAACGGCACTCCCAAGATGGGGATAGAGTTATTCTCCTGGGGTCCTAACACTTGGAAATCAGCGACCACCAACGTCCCCTCAACCATGATTTCAACATTCTTCACTTCTCCCTCCGACTGAATAATGGTCACATTAGCGAGCACCAAAGACTTCCGATCATCCGAGTTCATCTCGAGTTGCAGTTTAGCCACGTCTTGCAATGCAAGGACGTTGCGGGATGATCCGGAGTTACATAAGGCAGCAGTTTGGACATTATTAATAGAACAATTGATGACTAATTCATTTGGGTCAACCACATCCGTGTCGGTGAGTCTCTTCCCTTGATTTATAGGATTTTTTTCTGTGTTGCTAGGAAGGGTCCCTTGCGACCGCTCGGTTAACAATTGAGCCAATTGGCCCAATTGCATCTCCAAGTTGCGCATGGACGCGGTTTGGTTAACCATGTTAGAGTTCGCGACATGCATAAACCTTTCCATCATTTCTTCAAGGTTGCTCTTCTTAGGAGTTGGGGCACCTTGATTATAACTCGGTTGAGGCGGCCGCGGTTGGCTACCGGAGACTTGAGCATCATATTGATGCGAGCCTCCTTGCCTTCGTTGGCCTGGAACGTTTTGTTTCCAAGAGAAGTTCGGATGACTTCTCACGCCCGAGTTATAAGTGTTATTGAACGGTGCTCCTTGAGTTTGATCATTAATATAATTAACACTTTCATCATAAGAAACTTCAATAGGTTGCTCACCTGTGGGGCACTCATATGCATGATGCCCTGGGTTTCCACAACCTTGACATGAGATCATCATTACTGAGGCAGAAGGGAGGGTAGGCCTCTTAAGTAGCATGGTACTTTCAGCAGGTTTACCAGACATGTTCACCTCAAAAAGACCGCGAGTGTTTCTTGGAGCGTTTCTTCCAGCAGTCCAAAAGGAACTATGAATGGCAGTGTCTTGGACGATCCGTAATGCTTCTTCAGGGGTGTGGTTCATCAAAGTTCCGCCAGCAGCAGCATCAATCATGGCCCTGTAGTTAGGTTCAATAGCAAAATAAAAATTTTCTACTATGGCCCATGGTTGCAGCTCATGCTGGGGGCATTTCCGGAGAAGGTTCATGAACCTCTCCCAAGCTTCTGAGAGAGCCTCCTGATCAAGCTATTGGAAGGTTGCTATTTCCCTCCGCAAGTTCACAACTTTGTCAACAGGGTGAAACTTTGCCAAAAAATTTTCTTGCAGGGCGTCCCAAGTGGTAGCTGTACCGGCAGGGATCGTGTGGAGCCACGGCTTTGCCTTGTCACGTAGAGAGAAAGGGAATAGCCTGAGCTTCACCGTCTCGTCAGCCAGTCCTGCATAACAAAATGTTCCACAAATTTCTGCGAATTCAATTAAGTGAAGATGGGGGTCTTCACTTGCTAATCCAGAGAACTGGGCCTGATTGCGGATCATGTTCAGGATGGCCGACTTTACCTCAATGTTGTTGTTGGTGATAGCTCGGCCAAATCCAGGGTACACACTCCCAACAGTAGGTGTAGTGTAGTCTCTCATAGTCCTAGGTCGTGGCCTAGCCACTTCATTCTCGTCAGCAGCCTGAGCCACGGCCGGTGCATTTCCCACTCCGGGATCAGCCTGATTTCCATTAACATCCATGGTGGCAGCAACACGTAGACGCGCCCGCAGAGTACGCTCTATCTCAGGGTCAAATGCTGCACACTCACCGGGATCTCTTCTATGCATACACTTCTTAAACACGAAAGCAGATAATCAGAAAAAAAAAAGACCTTAAAACGGATCTCCAAAGAAAAACAAATCACACACGCTTGCAGTCCCCAGCAATGATGCCAAAAACTTGATGCGCTATTTCGGCACTGCTAATTAGCAGGCACGAAATGCCATACGACGGCAGTGCACCGGTCGCTCAAGTAATAAAATAGGGAGGAACTCCCCGAATATCGTTCTCAAAGGACCACAAGTTGGGTAGTGCGATTTGCTCTAAACAGGAAATCAGTTAAAAGGAGTAATAAGTAACAACGGGGGGGGGGGGGGGGGTTGATTTGGTTTCCTACGCTATTGCAGAATGAAGAAAGATGCGGGTCAAAACTCCGCTTCGCAAGGCGAGATGGGTGCAACGGCCGCGATGTCGTGCTTCGGAAGGCGCGTGGACGGGAAATCACTATGAAGGTTGAGGGTCGCGCACACCTCTTCTCAAAACATCACCACTAGCAATTGCTAGTGGCTTCACCCACAATGAATCACAGAAAATCACTAGGAACAAAGGGGCTATTCATGCCACCACAACATCAGTGCATATGAAGGAAAGCAAAACTCCTTAAGATTAGCTTAACACGTGTTCATACAACACAAAAATAAAGTATAAGCATTCAAGGTTAGAGAGGACCACAAAGAAGAAGTCATGGCTTGGGTTCACAGCCAGAATGAGAGGTTGTCAGGCTCTCTCCGGACTCGGCCCTCAGATGGTGAGCTTGGCTCGAAGGAGGCTGTCACCGCTCCTACGATCTTCAGCGCTTCCTTGGTCTCCTTGGTGAGGAATGCTTGAGCTAATGGTGGATGAAGCTTCCTAATGCTCCCGGATGGAAGGATGGAGGTGAAAATCACCGGAAATGGCCTTGATGGTTAGGAGATGAAGGGGAAGCCTTCAGCCCTCAAGAGCAGCGGGAAGGAAGAGATTTCCCATTCTCTGAATCGCTCCCGGTCATTCTCTATCGCTCCTTCTTTGACTGCCTTGATTCCTTCTTTTTATAGGAAACAGGCTGAAAATTGGTCACGCACGATCGTGCGCAGACCGTGCGATATTAACGGATAAAATATGGCTTGGAGAAGATGCTGCGCCGCCCGTGCGATTTGTTCACGCATGACCAACGCCTCCCGTGCGTTCAGACGCACGGGTAAAATCCGACGCTCTGAAATCACGAAGATGCAGGTCGACCGTGCGTTTTACTCACGCACGGGTGAATTTGCCTGTGCGTTAAAACGCACGAGTAAACTCCGACGCTCCATTTTCTTCCCAGACACAAACGCTCGACCGCACACACCGTGCGTCAAGGAAACGAACGACCGTGCGATATGCACAGAAATTACTTTTGGGGGAAAACGGGATGATCAGGTAACCTGTAAACAAGATATACCAGCTGGGAATACACGTCCAGCACAGAAATACATCAAAGAAGGGAAGGGGAGCACAATGTGCTTACCCCCAACAACGAGGAATGCAATTGCACATCGAAATGGGCTTAATGGTGCACCTAGCATGGAATAGTATATATAAATGAAAACGTGCCTAAAATGTGGTGCAAACACTAGAATATCAGCCCAAATGAGTCCAAATATATATATATAAATGGGACTCATCACTTGCCGAACCGGGGATGGCTCCGTGCTGCTGGACTCCTCCCCGGATAGCCGTCCCCACGAGAAGGTATGAGCTATCCCTCTAGCTTAAGTCAATATATTTTCCTGTGATTCATGCCTACTCACAGGATGCCTTGCCGAACGAGGACGCTGGCGAACCTGCTGGTGTGTCTCACAAAAGTCCGTCGGCGGATACAAATCTTGCTGGGAAAAATGTCACGGGTACGCCCTTAATCTCGCATGCCAGCCCTCCTTTTGTCAACTGACCTTCATTCCCTGCTTCTCGCAGTCTCGCCCCAGAAGTCCCCGGCTCACCAGGCATTGCGGCCTCGGTCTCCGCTTCCTCCCGACAAAACTATAGATAAGCTAGGTTTCCAACTCCTGATGAGCGAGGAGGCCGGCGGCTCTGTTCGGCCAAAGATCCCTCCGACCAACAGCGCAGCCTGTCCTCCTGGTCTGTGTAAATCTCTCTATCCCCACTTTGGAAACGTCTTCCAGGGCTGCCCTGGGACTTCTCGCCCCCCCTGGGTAAGCATTCTGACGGCCCTCTGCCCTGCGCAAACTTAGGCACGCTACCTAACCTTTTCGTAATATTTCGCAGAGAATCCTGAAAATCCGCCTACTGATTCCGAGTTAGGCGACGACGAGATGTCCCCCCTTCCTGACCAAGTGGAAGACTTCTTAGGGGATCTGCGAGATCCTGAGATGATGAAACAACGAGCCGCAAAGTTGCTGAGGAAACATGGTCGGATGCTGATGGACCTCAACATGCAGGCGAGACGGGACAGAGAAGCCGTCGAGGATAGGCATGCTGTCTTGATGGAAGAGTGTGCGAGGCTCCGGGCCGCGAGACAACGCGATCACGATGAGAACGTCACGACGTCGGAGGTGCATATAGCGAGGATGAGGGATTACGCCTTCCTCATGGACCGGGAGGGCTGCGCGGCCGAGGATTACTATAATTCTAGGGTACCGCCGCGGTCTGGGTCGCGGGGTGGCGGTAGGTGGAAGTGGTTGCCCCATGATTCTCGCTAACTTCTTTACTGAACTCATATTACCTGTTATTGAGTGTCGCTATTATGGACATTCTCGCAATGGCTTGCAACTCATATATTGGCTTTATCTCGTCCGATAATAATTGTTACTAGCTTTTTGTTAGTTCTCTCTCGCTGCTAACATGTCCATTTCATTTTCATGCTATGTTGTGCTCGCGGGGAGCCTCCGTTCTCTCTAAATGTATCTCCCGGCGCCCCCCCCCCCCCCCCCCCCCCCCCCCGCCTTACGCCATTTTGTTTGTTTGTGCTGTTCTTGCAACGATGTTGCTTGTACTAACCTCGCAGGCCTTTCTCGCCCGCGGTCGTGATGTGATGTTTTGGCTAACCGCGCTCACCGGCGCTTGGGCTTCTTCCCGCCCTTTTACTTTTGCTATAAATAGGCTGTAATAGCTGAGTCAACCACCGCATTTACTGTCAACCTTCTTCATCCTCTGCTTTAGAGCTCTCGCTCCTTCCCGTTCTCGCTCTACTTCCTTTCTCGCAGGTTTTCGGAATGGGCGGCGATGCTAACGAGTCGGAGGGTCGGCGAAAGATTGCTAAGGCTTTCGCCGAGCATAGCTTCTTTCGGTGCAACCTGACAGATGAGGAATACTTCACCGCGGTCGCTGACTACGTCACCCCTCCATTCGCGGCGCGCCGTCCTAGCGAGAACGACGTGATCAACACGCCACTTGTCGACGAGCTGGCCATCCCCACTGCTCATTTCGCGGTCGGCTTGCGCCTCCCCTTGTGGCTGAATGTTCGCAAGGTAATAATGGCTCTCGCTCATTTCTTATTCTCTGCAGGTCAAGTCTCGCTCATTATATAAACTAATCATAGTTTTCTCGTTGCTCGCCAGGTGCTCAAGCATTACGGCGTTGTTCCGGGTCAGCTTACCCCCAACGCCATGGTTGTGGTCACCGCTTTCGCATGCTACCTGCGCGAGGAGCGCATCGAGTTCAGCCTTCCGGTTTTTCGGAAGCTGTTCTCCTTCCGCGCCTATAAGGATGGGACCGCCTACTTCGTGGGCTCGATTCCTAAAGTTGTCGAGACCGTCAACAAGGCCCACTTCTGGTACCAGAAGTTCCTCTTCGTCAAGAGGAACTTCGGCAATATCCCGATCTCTCCAGTCCAACACGGCGAGACCACCTACCGGCCCGCTGCCCTCGGCGGCCATGACGCCATCCTTTATCAGTTCTTCTGCAAGAAGAACTTCGAGGTTGTTCATCTCCGCCGCAACCTCGACTCGCTGCTTCCAGTGCTCGCTGGGGAAGGTAAAGATCTCGCTCGATAACAATTGTTATTCCAAGTAACTCTGTATTTATTGAAGTTTCAACACTTTTCAGGCAAGCGAGATCTGCCCATCCATCCCCCATATGCGAGCAATCGGAAGACCGATGCTACCCTTGCTCTCGCGACCATGGGGGCGGATGCTTGCCGAGACACCATCACGCCAGCTGAGCCATCATCTCGTAAGAGATCGGGGGCTTTGAGCAGCCATGGCCTTCCCCCAAAATCTCCGCCGAAGAAAGAGAATAAGAAGAGACGGGTCTCGCTCGCCTCCTCGAAGGGGAAGGAGCTTGGCGAGGCTGCTTTTGATGAGTTCGACCTTACCGGCATCTCCACGGGAGGTGAGGATGACGAGCCCAGCCGGGAGGCTGCCAGAACCTCCGTTCCTCCCATCCCCGTCAACCATTATAACTTCGGTCTCGGCTAGAGGCGCCGTGATGAGACCGGCAAGCTCTTGGTGAACTGGATGCCGGAGATGAACCGGGCGGACATCTCCACCATCCTCCCTACCTGGGTGGAGAAGGAGACCGTCAGCGGCCACGCATTTGATTTCTCATTCGTCCTCTATGGACGCGAGGACGGGGGGCTTACAAAGATGAGACTACGAGGGCTCTCACTTTCGAGAGCGCGAGGTCTCAGTTGCGCTCTGCCGAGCTTGCCCATATGATGGGGAGGCGCTGCCTGCAACTGGAGCTTCAGAACGTGGAGCTCGCGAGAGCCTATCAGGGGCTTCTCGCCGAGAATGCGCAGCTGAAGGAGAAGCTGCTCGTTGCAGAGGGCAGTGTGGTGAGTTACCTAGACCTCATTACCTTCCTCTCCTTCGGCCATTTCGCTCCATTAATTTATCTTACTTACACGATGTCGATGCTGCCGGAGGAGCCGACGCTCGCATCCAGAACCTGGAGGGCGAGGTGGCAGGGCTAAAAGCTCTAAATTGCGAGCTCGCCCGTGCCGTCGTTCCCCCTTCTCCCCACCGTCTGAAGGAAGAGCGGCGAGCGCGAGACGAGGAGATCCGCGAGGAGACCACCGAGACGGTCGCTACATTTTCCAGACGATGAAGGCGGCCGGCCTCCTAGCCGCCGATGCGGCCGACATGACACTGGAAGATATCGTCCCAGAGCTCTTCATTCCACTCCCACCATTGAAGAGCAGCGACGAAGAGGAGAGGTCTGCGAGAGATTCCTGAAAGTCGCCGCCATTCCTGTTTTTGTTTAACTTTTGATCGGCGAGATCGCCGCGAATTGTAATCGAACTGTGAAATGTAAATGCATATTTTGCTTTGTTCATTGTGCTTGCTGAAAGTATCTAGTTGCGGCCTAAATCACTTAGAGGGGGGTGAATATGTAGTTTCTATAGTTTTTTGCGGAATTAAAAATATGAGAAGTAAAGCACACAGAAAACCAAAGAGCACAGTACACACAAGGATTTATAGTGGTTCCCCGTACTTGGGTAGTCCACTTTGCACCTCACCTATCTAGCACGACCGGCTAGACTAGGCTACTTCACTAACTCTGATTTTTAATAATCCTACAACTCGGAGTCAAACTCCTACAAATCTCGGAGAACAAACTCTCCTACAAAAACTTGGAGCAAAACAACTCCTATAAGAACTCGGAGCAAACCACTCATACAAAAACTCGGAGCAAACCACTCCTACAAAAACTCGGAGCAAAATAACTCCTACAAAAACTAGGAGGAAAACCTCCTACAAGAATATGTAAAATATTTTTACAAAACTTTAGATTGAAAAACAATCTTCTTGAAATCTCAATGAGATTTGACTTCAGATCTGAGAAAATTGGTCCTCTTCTTTCTTGCTTGAGAAATAAAGTCTTGCACCAGAAGATTGAAGAAGAAGAAAAACCTTGCTTGAAAAACCTTGATCTGAATACTTGAGTCGACTTGATCAGGAAGATAGTAGAGATATTCCGAATAGCTTGACCTTGTCGACTACCCTTGGCGATGAAGAATCGTAAAACACTTCCTTGTTGGAAACGAAGAACTTGCGTGAGGAATAATATCATCCAACAGAACAAGAGAAAGAAAATCTGTATGAAATATTTGCACTCCCTTTTCACGATTAACCTAATTTAGAAAATCAGAGGGAATATATATATTGACAGCTCATCTTCAATCGGCTAAATAAAATAAATATGGAAGATTTTATTTCCAACGGCTATCTCAAAGAAATTAAGGAATTGAATCAATTCCAACGGCTATAATCAAGAAATAATTTAGGAATAACATTTTCCAACGGCTATCTCCAAATAATAAGGCAAATAATCTTCTAACGGCTATCTGCATGATTTAAGGAAGAAATTACGTGAAGCATTAATGAGGATCTGATGGCAATTTGAATTTTGAAACAGCGCAAACCAATTTCTAAAATCTGTTAAAATTTCGTCGAACGAAATTGAGATCGACGAAAAACCTTCCTTTCGTCGAACGGAGATCGGCGAGTGTGAGCGACGAAATATATATATAAACAGCGCCAGCGAAAATCTGTCGATCTGGGAAGATTTCGTCAAACGGGCAGTGTTCGACAAAATTTAAACATTTTAGTCGAACGGTGGTCGACAAAATTCGTTCAGCTATCAGCACACCAGAGAATGAAGAAAATTCTTCTCCATTCCATTCGTCGAACGTCGATCGACGAACGTCAGCTTCGTTTGACAAAATTCGGAGTTCGACGAAAATTCCATATTTCGTCGAACGGAAGTTCCTTAAGAAATTTTTCCAATTTCATTCCTTTCTTCCAGCAACTCCCTCTAAGCTTTCCTTTGTGTTTGAATATAAAGTACATCCCAATAGAGAGATTCCACATGAGTCAACACTTTGGTCCATACAATGAGGAATTACATTGCATAGGCCTGTGTTTAGTGACTCATTGAAACCTTACATTGGTTTGTACTTAACCATTTAGAACATGCAAACACATAACTGAAAATAACATCAAATACAACACAATTCAACTTAGTTCAAAGGAACACTTCTTCAAATCAAGGTAATTGTGGCTACAATACCCAACAATCTCCCTCTATTTGAAGAAGTCAGTATGTACTGAGTTGAATTGCACTTAGATAAATATATATCAAATAGATAAGGAGAGTTAAAAACTTAGCTTTTTCAACTTTCTCTCCCTTTCAACTTTCTCTTTCAACTTTGCCAATTCTAACTGCCAATTTCAAATTCTCTTCCAATTTCAACTTCTCTCCCCCTTTCTGACTACTTCAGATAGGGAAGAAAAAGCATGAGAGCTCAAAGCTCCTCCACAACATCTGCATAGGAGTTCACATTTAGGAGTAGATTTGAAAATGTAGAATCAGCTCCCCCTCAATCTTTTCTCTCCCTTAGACTTATCTCCCCCTTAGACTTTCAGTGCCTGGACTGATTTCCTAAACTTTTCAGCAACCTTACTATATACTTCTTTGTGCTGGTCATGTACCATGAACATCCACTGTCCAAATGCCTGATTAGAGTTTTGGTTGGCCTTTGGACATACCTGCAAACACAGATTAATTTCCCATAGGAACACAAACAGATTTGGGTCCTAGGTTTCTGGTTAGATCAACACCACTCAGAGTGTTAACATTGCAAGGGGTCATTCATACATTGTTAACCCGTGGAGTCTTATAATTTCTGGGGTTAAACCAACAATCTATGGCGAAGTGACCAATCTTGCCACAACACCAACAATCAAATCGATTGTATCTTGTCTTGTTCTCATGTTTTAACTTTTGAACGGGGAGTTTAGCAGGAGCAACATTCTTAGAAGTAGAAGCCTCGTGGTTGCAACACACACATGACTCCTTCTGTTCTTCAAGAGATTTAGCAACAATAGATTGGATCTTTGGTGCTTTCTTAGCAACTGATCCATGTACAAATGAACCATGATCCTTGAGGATTACTTCTTCATAAGGTGCCTTGAAAGCAGTTGTTTCGAGGCTTCGGAGATGGCTCCATCCTTGGTTCCTCTTACTTGACTCAACATGAGTTGGTCTTGTACAGTGACCATACATGGACTCAAAATCATAAGTGTTTGTCGGGAACACTACCTTCCTGAATGAAGGTTGACTTTGATCAGCCTTTCCTTTTCCTTTCACAGCTCTCTTCTCAGCGGCCTTACTACTTTCAGCCTCATGACCAAGGCCACTAACCTTTGCAGGAACAGAAAATCTTTCAATGATTGGAAGAATAGTTTTTGGTTTAGAGAAGCTTTCAACTATCTTCCTTTCCACCACTAACTTTCTTCTAATTCATTTATGAATTTCTCCTTAAGATTTAATAACTCAGAGGAGCTTTTAAGTTCATCTTTCAAGATTTGGACTTCTTCTTTGAGAGGAGTCAATTTTTCAATTTCTTCCCTCAAATCTGATTCCACCATCTTGAGAGATGCAATCTCTTTTGCTTGAGATTTGACTACCTTGTGGCATTTGTCAAATACTTCCAAAACGACTTTATACTGAGTCACTAATTCTGAATCTTCCTCTGAAGAATAGCCTTCATTCGCATTGGAGTCAGTTTCAGAAGCAGAAAGAGGAGTGTGCAAGTTTACCTTCCCTTTGTATGTGGAGTCGCTTACTTCCTTATCTGAATGTGCCATAAGCCCAAAATAAGCTTCTTCATCTTAGCTTGACTTCCCTGGGTCACTGTCGCTAAGAGTCTTAGTTTTCTTTGCTAAGAAGCTCTTTTCTTCTTTCCTTTTTCCTTTGAAGGATTTCTTCTCTTTCTTCTTTTTATATGGACATTCCGTACTTATGTGTCCTGGCTTATTACAACAATTACAAATAATATCAATTGAAACATGTTTATTCAGTTTGGTTTTATAACTGTCGTTGTTGTGTTCTTTCTTGTGATGGTCATCATCATGTCTTGATCTTCTATGATCTGATGAGGAGGATTGACCTTTCCTTTGACTCCTTCTGAGCAATTTCTTAAATTTCTTGGAGAGTGAGGAGAACTCTCCATCAGACATATCAGAGCTTGAGGGGCAAGCATCTGATTCATCATCTTCATTTGAGGATTGTCTCCTGACAGATGATGTAGCTTTATATCTTCTTGACCCTTCGGCCTTCAGTGCCACAGAGTTCTCCCTTCCAGAAGTGGAGCATCCTCCTTCTTTAGCTTTTCTAATACTCAGCTTTAGCTCATGTGATAGGAGCTTTCCGAACAGAATCTGTGGCTCCATCATAGCCAACTTTCCAAATTCCCGGATGGCAATTGCCTTGGTATCCCATTCTTTCGTCAGGGATCTCAAGAACTTGTCGTTCAGTTCTCCGACGGTGAATTCCCGATCATAATTTCTAAGACCGTTTACGATCTTGAAGAACTTTTCATAAGTGTCTGAGATGGAGTCTCTCGGATCTTGCTTAAATGCTTCATACTCTTGATTCAGCAAAGATCATCGATCATCTCGCACTACTTCGGTACCTTCCATGAGAACCACTAGGGAATCCCAAATTTCTTTTGCAGATTTGCAATGTATCAGATTTTGCAACATAGAATCATCCACTGCACTGGCAATGATGTTCTTGGCCTTTTTATCCAAAGAGACGAGAGCAATCTCATCCTTGGTCAATTCCAGCATTTTCTTGGCTTTTTGAATATTTGAATTAATTGAAGAAGGTTTCATGGGGACATGAGGGCCTTCTTCCATAATCTGAAAGATTCTTGGATCGGTCGCTTCCATGTAGAACTTCACTCTTTCCTTCCACATGGGGAAGTTCTCTTTATTGCAGACTGGCAAATTGACGGAATCCTTGGATTTATCCATTCCGGACATACTGTCTCTTGCAAACTAGATTTAGAGATCTTGTTCAAGGTTTTAGCCTTTTAACGAACAACCTGCCTCTAATACCAATTGAAAGTATCTAGTTGCGGCCTAAATCACCTAGAGGGGGTGAATAGGTGGTTTCTATAGCATTTTGTGGAATTAAAAATATGAGAAGTAAAGCACACAGAAAACCAAAGAGCACAGTACACACAAGGATTTATAGTGGTTCCCCGTACTTGGGTAGTCCACTTTGCACCTCACCTATCTAGCACGACCGGCTAGACTAGGCTACTTCACTAACTCGGATTATCAATAATCCTAAAACTCGGAGTCAAACTCCTACAAATCTCGGAGAACAAACTCTCCTACAAAAACGCGGAGCAAAACAACTCCTACAAGAACTCGGAGCAAACCACTCCTACAAAAACTCGGAGCAAACCACTCCTACAAAAACTCGGAGCAAAACAACTCCTACAAAAACTCGAAGGAAAACCTCCTACAAGAATATGTAAAATATTTTTACAAAACTTTAGATTGAAAAACAATCTTCTTGAAATCTCAATGAGATTTGACTTCAGATCTGAAAAAATCGGTCATCTTCTTTCTTGCTTGAGAAATAAAGTCTTGCACCAGAAGATTGAAGAAAAAGAAAAACCTTGCTTGAAAAACCTTGATCTGAATACTTGAGTCGACTTGATCAGGAAGATAGTAGAGAGATTCCGAATAGCTTGATCTTGTCGACTACCCTTGGCAATGAAGAATCGCAAAACACTTCCTTGTTGGAGACGAAGAACTTGCGTGAGGAATAATATCATCCAACAGAACAAGAGAAAGAAAATCTGTATGAAATATTTGCACTCCCTTTTCACGATTAACCTGATTTAAAAAATCAGAGGGAATATATATATTGACAGCTCATCTTCAATCGGCTAAATAAAATAAATAAGGAAGATTTTATTTCCAACGGCTATC
Organism: Dactylorhiza incarnata; assembly: GCA_033032865.1. Classification (NCBI taxonomy): domain Eukaryota; kingdom Viridiplantae; phylum Streptophyta; class Magnoliopsida; order Asparagales; family Orchidaceae; genus Dactylorhiza; species Dactylorhiza incarnata. The sequence continues at coordinate 5,766,268 of JAWHQI010000009.1, read as the reverse complement.
TCAAAGAAATTAAGGAATTGAATCAATTCCAACGGCTATAATCAAGAAATAATTTAGGAATAATATTTTCCAATGGCTATCTCCAAATAATAAGGCAAATAATCTTCTAACGGCTGTCTGCATGATTTAAGGAAGAAATTACGTGAAGCACTAATGAGGATCTGATGGCAATTTGAATTTTGAAACAGTGCAAACCAATTTCTGAAATCTGTTAAAATTTTGTCGAACGAAATTGAGATCGACGAAAAACCTTCCTTTCGTCGAACGGAGATCGACGAGTGTGATCGACGAAATATATATATAAACAATGCCAGCGAAAATCTGTCGATCTGGGAAGATTTCGTCGAACGGGCAGTGTTCGACAAAATTTAAACATTTTAGTCGAACGATGGTCGACGAAATTCATTCAGCTATCAGCACACCAGAGAATGACGAAAATTCTTCTCCATTCCGTTCATCGAACGTCGATCGACGAAGGTCAGCTTCGTTCGACAAAATTCTTAGTTCGACGAAAATTCCATATTTCGTCGAACGGAAGTTCCTTAAGAAATTTTTCCAATTTCTTTCCTTTCTTCCAGCAACTCCCTCTTAGCTTTCCTTTGTGTTTGAATATAAAGTACATCCCAATAGAGAGATTCCACATGAGTCAACACTTTGGTCCATAAAATGAGGAATTACATTGCATAGGCCTATGTTTAGTGACTCATTGAAACCTGACATTGGTTTGTACTTAACCATTTAGAACCTGCAAACACAACTGAAAATAACATCAAATACAACACAATTCAACTTTGTTCAAAGGAACACTTCTTTAAATCAAGGTAATTGTGGCTACAATACCCAACACTTTCCTTTTCTGTTTTGTTATTTTCGCGTGTTGATATCTCGTTCTCGCTTACCCCGATATCCGTCTTCGCGAAAGTTATTCTCGCGATGTTCATTCTCACACATTATGTTATCGAATAGATAGGCATAGGACGTTTTTGGCTGCTCCGACCTTTCGTCGTTTGCCTTAGGATTATTACCCTTTTGGTATGCATCTTCCTCTAGGTTTCGCAGGGTACTTTCCTTCTCGGGGAGAGCTCACCTCCTACCCTGTGCTGGTGACCTCTCTGCCGAGCACCGGATACCCCGGGGTGCTTAGGGTTGATTATCGCCACTCATATACTATCGTGCGAAATCTTTCTTCTTGCGGAGCGAGAAGGCCCGGGTCAGCGCCGAAGGCTCGCCAACCTGAGGCTTATCAACATGACCTTATGAAGAACTCATCTCCTTGCCAACTTCTCCAGAGATCAACCTGCACCTCCCGTCTAGTGAGAGCCCGGGAGCAGAATTCATCTGAGGCTTTCCAGCATCGATACTTGTCACTTTGCAAACCTCTCCAGAGATCAACCTGAAATTCCCCGTCTAGTGAGAGCCCGGGAGCGGAATCGATCTGGGTCATTCCAGCACCAATACTTGTCACCTTGCCAGCCTCTCTAGAGATCAACCTGAAACCCCCCGTCTAGTGAGATCCCGGGAGAGGAATCGATCTGGGGCATTCCAGCACCAATACTTGTCACCTTGCCAGCCTCTCCAGAGATCAACCTGAAACCCCCCATCTAGTGAGTGCCCGGGAGCGGAATCGATCTGGGGCATTCCATCACCAATACTTGTCACCTTGCCATCATCTCTAGAGATCAACCTGAAACCCCCCGTCTAGTGAGAGCCTGGGAGCGGAATCGATCTGGGGCATTCCAGCACAAATACTTGTCACCTTTCCAGCCTCTCCAGAGATCAACCTGAAACCCCCCATCTAGTGAGAGCCTCGGAGCGGAATCGATCTTGGCATTCCAGCACCAATACTTGTTACCTTGCCAGCCTCTCCAGAGATCAACCTGAAACCCCCCATCTAGTGAGAGTCTGGGAGCGGAATCGATCTGGGGCATTCCAGCACCAATACTTGTCACCTTGCCAGCCTCTCCAAAGATCAACCTGAAACCCCCCGTCTAGTGAGAGCCCGGGAGCGGAATTGATCTAGGGCATTCCAGCACCAATACTTGTCACCTTTCCACCTCTCCAGAGATCAACCTGAAACCCCCCGTCTAGTGAGAGCCCAGGAGCGAAATCGATCTGGGGCATTCCAGCACCAATACTTGTCACCTTTCCAGCCTCTCCAGAGATCAACCTGAAACCCCCCGTCTAGTGAGAGCCTGGGAGTGGAATCGATCTGGGGCATTCCAGCACCAATACTTGTCACCTTGCCAGCCTATCCAGAGATCAACCTGAAACCCCCCGTCTAGTGAGAGCCCGGGAGCGGAATCGATCTGGGGTATTCCAGCACAAATACTTGTCACCTTGCCAGCCTCTCCAGAGATCAACCTGAAACCCCCCGTCTAGTGAGAGCCCAGGAGCAGAATCGATCTGGGGCATTCCAGCACCAATACTTGTCACCTCGCTTGCCCTCGCATAATAGTTACAACTATCAAGTGAAGAAGTAAAATATTCAACTAATATCATAATAAAACTTTCAAGGGTAGAATCGCTTCAAATCGTCTGCACTTCTGGCTCGCCCGAGAGGTACCCCTTCCACATCTCGGAGGTGATACCCCCCCCCCCCCCGACTTGAGCACTTCGCTTACAATGTATGGACCCTCCCAATTGGGGTTGGGCTTACCTACCGCGGCCCCTCTTCTGGCCACGTCGACCTTCTTCAAGACCAGATCTCCTTTCTGAAAGTGCTTTACTCGGATGTGCTTGTCAAAATATTGGTCCAATCGTCGCTTGATTTCCTCCTGCTTGATGGTGGCCTGGTCCCAGAGTTCCTCCACCAGGTCCAAGGATAGCCTTTGTTCCTCATCATTAGCCACTAGCCACTCTTCGTCCCCCTCACCTGCAGCGATCACCCTGGGGGTCTTTACTTCGAACTCTTTGGGGAGGACTGCTTCGGACCCATGAGAAAGTTTGAATGGGGTCTCTCCAGTGGCGGTGTTTGGGGTAGTCCTTATGGCCCAGAGAATGGATGGTAGCTGCTCTACCCAGTTCCCCCGGAGGTTTTCCACCTTCTTCTTTAGTAGGTTGACGATTACTTTGTTTGTCTCCTCCACCTGGCCGTTGCTTCTCGGGTGGTGAACCGATGCGAACCTGAGGTCGATGCGAAGCTGGGTGCAGAAGCTAACTAATTCTTCGCTAGCAAATTGTGGCCCATTGTTCGTCACTATAGCTAGGGGGAGGCCGTGCCTGCAAATTATTTCTCCCCACACAAAACTCCTCACAACTTGAGATGTTACCTTGGCGAGCGCCTTCACTTCTACCTATTTGGAGAAGTAATCGATCATGACCAGTAAGAACCTCCTTTGGAGACTAGCTTGAGGGAAAGGAACAACTAGGTCCAACCCCCATATGGCAAAAGGCCAGGGATCTGTGATGGTCCGGAGCCTGTGGGCTGGGAGGAGTTGGAGTGGAGCATAGAGCTGGCACTTTGAACATCTTCTTGCGAACTCCGCCATCTTTGCTGAGGGTGGGATAGAAGTAACCTTGTCTCAACACCCTCCCCTCTAGGGTTCGGCTCCCGGAATGACTGCCACACTCCCCAGAGTGAATTTCTTCCAAGACTTTCGGGACCTCCTCCTCGGAAACACAACGGGCCAGGAGTCCCGGGAGAGTCTTCCTATATTGCGCTCCTGCATGCAAGGAATAATAAGCTGACTTATACCTGAAGTGTCGCCTGTCTATGTCTACTTCAGGGAACTTCCCTGATGATAGGAAAGTGACGAAGGGATCCATCTATGAGACCCGCTGGTCCACCTCCATCAATTCTCCTTCCTCGATGATGGGTCGGAAGAGTTCCGAAACTGTTCCCCCTGCTCGGGGGCCGAACTTGGCCAAGAGGTCTGCGGGGGTGCTCTCTTCTCTTGGCACGTGCTTGACAGAGAAAGTGCGGAAGTGCCCGATGACCCCCTTGACCTTTTCCAAGTACCGCAGGAGGGTCGGGTACTTTGCCTCAAACTCTCCCCTGACTTGGCATGCTACCACCATGGAGTCCTTCGAGACCTCCACATCTTGCACCCCCAATTCCCGAGCTAACTGCAGGCTCGCTATCACCGCCTCGTACTCCGCTTGGTTGTTGGTAATCGAGAAGTGGATGTTTAAAGATTGCTCGATCTTGGTCCCTTGGGGGCTCACCAAGATGATTCCCCCTCCATAGGAGTGCTTTCCTGACGCACCATCCACCAACAGCTTCCATGCCACTGAGGGGGAGACTCATGCTCCCCTATTTCGGTTGTGTAATCAGCCATAAAGTCAGCCACCGCTTGGGCCTTGATCGGCGCCCTGGGTACGAACGTAACATTGAACTCACTCAGCTCCACGGACCACTTTACCAATCTTCTCGAGTGCTCCACCCCTACCATGACTTTGCGAAGTGGGTGATCAGTTATTAACTTGATCGAATGTGACTGAAAGTAAGGTCGGAGCCTCCGGGCCGCCACCACCAATGCGAAGGCCAACTTTTCCAGAATTGGGTACCGGAGCTCCGCCTTCCTCAGCGCTCGGCTGACGTAGTAGATGGGGAACTGTTTTCTCCCTTCCTCCCGGATCAGTACTGAGCTTATTGCCTCAGACCCTACCCCCAGGTATAGGGACAGGTCCTCTCACGGTCTCGGCCCTTAGAGTAGAAGGGGTTGAGTGAGTTATTCTTTCAAGGTCTGGAAGGCTCCCTCACACTCCGAGGTCCATTCGAATTTTTTGCTTCCCCTTAACACCTTGAAAAAGGGGGCACACTTGTCTCCCGCCTTGGATAGGAACCTATTGAGTCCGGCCAGCTTTCCAGTGAGGCTCTGAACCTCCTTCGAGTTTCTGGGCGATCCCAACTCCATTATTGCTTTGACCTTGTCCGGGTTTGGCTCCACTCCCGCCGGGGTGAGCAGGTGACCTAGGAATTTCCCTCGGCTAGCCCCGAAGACACACTCAAGGGGTTGAGCTTCATCTTATACTTCCGCAAAGTCTTAAAGGTCTCTTCAAGGTCTCGGAGGTGGGCTTCGAGGTCCCGGCTCTTTACCATGAGATCATCGACGTAGACCTCCAGGTTTCTCCCCTTTTGTTCACGGAAGATCATGTCCATCATTCTTTGGTATGTGGCACCTGCATTCTTGAGCTCGAAGGGCATCATCTTATAACAATAACACCCATCCCCCGTGATGAAGGAGACATCCTTGATGTCCGGGGGATGCATGCGAATCTGATGATAACCTGAAAAAGCATCTAGAAAAGACATTATAGGGAAATCGACGGCTGAGTCATCCAGCGCGTCAATTCTAGGCAAGGGGTAGCAATCCTTGGGGCACGATTTATTAAGCAAGGAAAAGTCGATACATATTCTCCACTTACCTCCCCCCTTCTTCACCATGAGCACGTTAGAGACCCAGCCCGGATACTGGATCTCTGATACAAACCCTTCCAGAATGAGCTTACCCACCTCCTCTCGGATTGGTCCTTCCGGCTTGTCTGCTATGTCCCTCCTCTTTTGACGGATGGGACGGGTGTTGGGGTCGAGATTGAGGTGGTGGCAAGCCACATCCGCATTGATCCCAGGCATCTCTGCGGCGCTCCAAGTGAAGACATCCACGTTCTCCTGAACGCATGCTAGGATCTGCTTTTGCTCCTCTAGGCCGAGCTCCCCGCTGATCCTGACTCTCTCCACCACCCCGGCTCGGGTGGTGACTTCGAGCTCCACGACCTCCTCCACGGCCTCCAACCGGGACTGTTCTCCCCAATCTCCTTCCTTCTCTTCGGTACAAGCGAGTGCTTCGACGTCACCCTCCTTTCCTTCTTGCCCAACCACCATCAGTTCTTCTGCCGCCCATTCCTGGGCCTGTCCCTCTACCTCTTCCTCTTCCATAGGCTCCTCTGACCTCTGCTCCATCCCCTCCTTCCGATCCTCTCCTACAAGCCCTGCCGGCTCACCCATCTCCTGGTCCCATTTCTTTGCCTCTCCAATCCAAGAGATGGTGTTGACTGCCGCCACGTAGCATTGCCTTGCTACCTTCAGGTCCCCTCTGATTCGGACTTGGACTCCTCCGTCATTGAACTTAAGGCACTGGTGGAATGTGGAGGGGACACAGCGCAACACTCTGATGAGCGGCCGTCCGAAGATGGCGCTATAGCTGCTGGGAGCATCCACTATGACAAAGCGACAGTTCCTGGACTGCCCCCCCCCAAGACCACATGGAGTCCTACTCCCCCTTCTACTTCTTTTCTCTCTCCTGAGAATCCAAACAACAGACCATCCGAGGCCAACACCCTTCGCGCCTCCACCTCTATCCCATCGAACGCCTTCTTGAAAATGACATTGACCGAACTCCCGTTGTCCACCAGGATTCTAGAAACGGTGAAGTTCTCGATCGCTGTCTGAATGACCAACGCATCGCAGAATGGGTCCTCATAACCTGGCATGTCCTTCTGGGTGAAGGAAATCTTCTCTGTTGGGGGCGGGGCTAGGGATGTCGAAGCCAAGCTACGACGATAGATAGTATGGAGGCTCGCCTTCCGGGTTGCCTCAATCCCTACCCCCCATGGATCACTCTGATCCCCCCTCGGGACCCCAAATCGGCTCGGTCCTCGCACCTTTCCTCCTCCTCCTGGGGCCAACCTCCTCAATCCTCACTGGCTGCTGCTGTCGCGGCACGGGCACTCGGGCCCTTTTTGTCTCCAGGAACTCTGGGCAGGTGGCCGTCCTGTGACCTTCCTCATCATGGAAGTCACAGTACGGTAGCGTCACCTCTCCCGTCTCGGCCTCCGACATCCTATTCTTTCTTCTTCTTCCTGCTCCCGCTTCTTCTCTCGCCTCTTCTCTCCTTCCTCTTCCTCCCCTTCCCCGCCTGATTGCCATGGCTTGCTGGGGTGGTGGAGGCATCGGCCTCTGACCCTGCCTCCATCACAGCTAATGAGGTCTTCCTTGACCCCCATTGAAGTTACCCCTCCCCGGGGCGTAACCCCTTCCCTGGCCTTGCATTCCTCCATCATGATGCCTCCACTCCCCCTCCGGGGCCCTGGGCTCTTCCCTTCTGCTCACCTCTTGCTGCCTGACCTCCAGCTCGCTGAGCTTTGCTAGCCTCTTGGTGAGTTCCGGGTTGGCCTCTTCACTCTCGATTTCCTCCGCAACCCTCTCCATCAGCTCCTCGTAGGAGACGGGGGCCTTCCTCTTCAGAGCCATTTTGAAGAAACTTTCCCTCAGCCCGACCGTGAAGGCAAGTTGGAGTGCAAACCCAGGCATCTCCTGAGTGAGCAACACTTCTTCCTGGAACCTATCCATGTAGCGAGCCAATGACTCCTTTGGCTCCTGCATCACTTTGAAGAGGGACTCAGCGTCCTTCTTCCTCTTCTTTGAAGTTGAGAATCGCAGCAGGAAACTTCAGCGCAAATCTTCAAATGCGTAGATCGATCCTGTAGGGAGTTGATGGAACCAGTCCCTGGCCTTTTCTTTAAGGGTGACGGCGAAGAGTCGACACTTGAAAGCATCTGACATCGGCCTGATAGAGACCGGGTCCTCAAAAGACAGGAGATGCTGGACAGGGTCATCCCTGTCATTGTAGTACACCCTGTCCCACTGTCCGAACCCTGCCGGGACAGGTGCAGAATTTACTAACTCACAGAAGGGACTTCCCCCTTCTGCCATCCTTTCTCGCTCCACACGCCCCACCCCCCCCCCCCCCCCCCCGAGCTCTCTCGCCAGACTCGGGCTCGCGGGGACTGCGCTCGCGAGAACGGTGTTCGCCAGGACCACTCCCACGGTCGCTACATCCTCCGGGCGCGCGCTCGCCTGCGACGCGCTCGCCGTCACAGAACTCGCCGGGCTGGCGAACAACACTCGCCCCTCCAAGTCTTGGACTGAACCTCCGGCAATTTCCTTTCCTGCCCTCCCCCCCGGGGCGTTCTCGCCAAACGCTGCTAGGGGAAGGGTTGCTTGAGGTGCTGGGGTCACAAACTCACTCCGCAGCACTGCGACCATGAGCCCAAAGGTGTCAAGCACCTCCCTCCTGAAATCCGCGAACATCCTCGGCGTCACCACCTGCGGTGACTCGCTGAACTCCTCGCCTTGATCCTCGCCTCCTGTCATATCTGCTCCTTGGAACTTTCTTGGACCAGCCACGGTCCACCCTCACCGCACCAAAATGTTGAAACTGATTTCTCAGCCTCTTGTGGAGCTCAGGACCCTCACCGAAATGAGGGGCAGCTAGCCCTTACTGATCCCTCGGAGAAGGTAGACTGAAGACTAGAAAAAATGACTAAGACCTTAGTCACAGCGAGGAGGTCCCTCCAATAACCAGGAAGATCGTTGAGCGCTTCCTCTCCCAAGCCAAAGCTGAGACTCGGGCACCTTGGAGAGCTCTGGAAATGCTAACCAAGAAGAGCCTGAGGAGAGAGAAGCTGAAGTGAAGTCCTCCCCAAAGGTGCCCTTTAGGTCTAATTTATAGATTTTATGATCTGGCCTGCAAATAGCAGGATTCCGCCTTCTGATTTTACTATCCACAGCCCAAACGGGTCTACTAACAGCCAAACTCTGCTGTTTGGAGAGCCTAAAGGCAGACCACCCAGGGTAAAACGGTAAATTGGCCCTACCAACCCATGGGCAAGGAACTGCGAGAACCTTACTGCCGAAGCTCTCGCGGGCCTTCTCGCGAGCCCTGCTCGCGATGCCTCTCCTAGGTGATCGCCCTGCGAGGACCTCGCTGGCCCATTCTGGCGGTATCTGCCGAGGTCTGGTCTCGCGAGCCTTCCTGCGAGACCCCTCCTGACTTCGTCGAGGTTAACACACCTTTCGTCGAACGCAGGGCACTTCGCCAATCACAGACGAGCTCGACGAATGCATAATATTAAATTGTTCGCTGACTGCTGAGACGGGCGGTTCGTCGACCGCTGCTTCCCTGCTGTAATTTGTCGAGCGCCGTCCGATGAATGCTGAGCTCCATTCGACATTCGTCGAATGCAGAATAGAGCTCGTCGGACGCTGAGGCTCTAAACTCGCGAGCCTTCCTGCGAGATCGCCTATTGACTTTGTCGCGCACTGAACTCATTTCGCTGGACACCTCTTTACTGAACATAGGTCTCTTCTGCCAGTGGCCCGTGAGGTATTGGTTTGCCAGCCCTCGCTTGGCCCAGTCTTTTGAAGATATCTACCGAGGTCCAGACCTCGTGACTCCTCTTGCGAGACCGTCCCTTTGGCTTTAATGAGCATAGAACACTTCGTCGACTTCTGATGATTTCGCCGAACAGGGGTGAGCTCGACGACCACTGGTGAGCTCGACGAACTCGGTTGAGTTCGTCGAATGCGGTACTCCTTTCGTCGAGCTTAGGAAGACTTCCTCAAACTGCCTGCGAGCGTTTATCTCGCTGACCCTTCTCGCTCGCCTCTCAGCGAGCCCTCCGAGAGAGACTTCTCCAAGGTATCTCTCGCGAGGTCTTTGGCCCTAAGGACTTCCTCTCTTATTACTTCATCATGTTGCCTTCTTAAACCGCGCCTCCTGGCCTGGCGAATATCGGGGTTGTACACCCATGTTGGAGAATTTTAGTATTTGCACCCCATGTTGGGTGGTTACAGGGCTAGTTGGGTTTACTTTGGTCCTCCACCAAATGAGGGGGGTGCTTTTTCCATTCGCATCCCGAATTAGGGAATACTTATCATTCACCCCCCATGTCCCCGCAACTTTGAGTCGATGTGAATGGAGGGTGGGGACTTTTACTTGAAATCTGGATGACGCGCATAATGTTTGGCGGTGGTGTACATACGATAAAATGTCTAAGAGGTGCACAAGATAGGCTAGCCACCGGGCGGAGAGCTTGCTTGCGACTGTGCGCGTAGCAAAATGCACGGGAGGTGCGGAGGGAGGAACTTACACGGGGCATATCGCACGCTGGGAATGGTATGCGAAAGGTGCGTCCGCGGGTTGCGCACATGCGAAAGGGGCGCCCGCACGTTGTGCGCGCGGGCTATGCGCCTACGAGCCATGCACATGCGGGATGCGGGCCCGTACACCATGCATGCGTAGGGTAGCCACCCATGCACTGTGCGCGTGAGGGGAGTGCGCCCGCACGCTGTGCGCGCGCGGGGACTGCTGTAATGCCCCAAATTTTTGGCAATTATTTTAAAACCCATTGGTGACGTCATAATGACGTAAGGGCATTACGTTTGTGCGGAGTTAACGGTGCGCCGTCGTTTGCGCATTTTGGCGTCTGTTCTGTCAAGTTGACCAAAATTTGAAACAACCCAGAATTGGAAAATTTTACGTTAGGAAATTAGATTATTTAATTTTAGAACGACCCTACAAGTTTTGTAGCGATCCGAGCGATATTAGAGCCTCGGTGATTTTTAGAAGCTTTTCGGTGAATTGACTTACCCTTTTAAAGATCATTCGTCGAAAGCTTCCTGGATATATATATATATATATATATATATATATATATATATATATATATATATATATATATAGAGAGAGAGAGAGAGAGAGAGAGAGAGATAAAAGTTATTCGTTGAAAGATTATTCATGAAACCTCCTTCTATCGATGAAACCGCAAATCCTTTATTTCTTATACTTCGAAACTCTCTTAACTATTATTATTATTATTATTATTATTATTTCAATTATAATTATAACTTTATCTATAAATAGCCTCTTCTTCCCAGTGATGCAACCGAACCCTATTTTCTTTCCTTCCGACCCTCTTTGCGAACCAGAGAAAGAGGCGCGTCTTTCCGCGAGCCTTCAGATCGCCGCCACCGGAGCTCCGGTGTACGAAATCTTCGTCGGAGCATAGATCTGGAAAGCTCTCGCTGAGCTCTTCGCGTGTGCGGTAAGTATTTTTACTTTCGTGGATTTTTGTTGATTAAGGTTATAGCCCTAAGCCTCCTTTTCATCCCAAAAGTTTCAGAAATCCTTCCTCGAGGTCTTCTATCGGCTGATCTGTGACGTGGACTGCGTTGGAGGCTGTTTTCTTCGAATTGTTTGAGGCAAGTGGTGGATTCTTCCCCCTTTCCATATTATTTCATCTTCTTTGACCTTCTTTTCCTCTATATCTGATTTGACTAGCATTTTCAGATTTGTATTCTGTCAAGGTCCCGTACTTCAGTTAAATTCATCAAGTAATTGTAGATTCGTCAAAATACCCTTAAATATAATTTTGCCGAAATAACCGTAAGTAGAATTGTCGAAATGTCCTTGAGTAGATTTCCTTCCGCGTAATTTCTCCGAGTGTTATAAGTAGATTCGTCGATTCATTTCAACAATTTTGTCGATTAGTTTTAGGAATTCGTCGAATATTTTTAGGCTTCCAGCGAGTAGCTAAGTTGTTACCCCACTTTAATCAAATTCCTTCGATAGAGATTTCGTCGAATGACCATGTAATTCGTCGATATTCCTTGGATTCGTCGAATGTACTTCGACGATTTCGTCGTAAGGTTGGGTTTCCTTGGAATTGTTTTCGGGTTTTTCTGTGGTGTCTGTTTTGGCCAGGATTTTGTGGACCTCTATTCCTAGTCGGTTGTCTTTCGACTATTGGTGTAGTTGGATAATGAGGTCACTACCACAGTGCCTGTTTTTCTTTTCGTGGATGTGTAGACTGTTGGTTGTGTGGTTGTAACCACCTCCATAGTGCTTTTGTTCCTTGGATGTTTTGGTCTGGTGGTTGGTTGGAAAGGTAGCCACCGCCTCAATACTGTTCTATGGCTGGGATAGTGATTCATTTCTTGGGCAACTCGATACCTTTTCCTCTTTGGGTGTTGTAATGCAACTTTGACCGCACTTTGTGTCAGTCTTCCATTTTGATGCTAATACTTCTTTCTTAGATTTGCTGATGTTTTACAGCTATTCTTTGTGGGTTAGTAACCCTTTGTCCTGTTAAGATTTCTCGTACTCTTGTTTATGTGATGTCTTTTCATGCCTTTGTGCTGTGGCATTCTTTTCTTTTGAATGCCTCAGGTTCATATTAGTAGCAGGTGGAGCTGACCGAGATCTGTCTTCTTCAGATTGCTGTAGTGTTTTCTTTACTCTCGCATTGAGAGGCAGCCTGTTGTTTTCATTAGAACTTGTTAAGGATATGAGTTCGTGTCAATATGTTGACGCCCATATCCTTAACTTCTTTTTGTGATAGACATAGTATTGCAACTTATGCTACTACCATTGTCTTGATGTTTATGCAATTGCTCTCTGGGAAAGTTTTATGTTAGGATGCATGGTTGTTATTTTATATAATAAAATTTGCTTACTTATTTATGAACAAGACATCTCTTTAACTATCATCGTTCTATTTTGAAACTCATAAAAAAACCATTTTACTTATACTAAATTTAGAAGTTGCATATCATCCGAATGTTGGTTGAGTCTTCATGCTCAGATTGGGTAAGTTAGATTAAATTATGTATTTTCCACTGCGTAAACCTATACTTTCTCATTTATGTACTAGTTGATCCATTAAACCGAGGGACATGGTGTTTGAAAACTTCAAACTTAAACTATGTTTTAAACCCAAAGTTTATGGCTTTTTAAAGAAAAGTGTGGAGGTAGAGCTGCCTGAGCGTCTGCAGTTGTCCCCTGCACGACGAGGCATCATGATGCATATTTTCTCTTACTTTGATAATATATTTATATATTGAGAAAATGTGGGTTGTGAAAGTTGGTATCAGAGCTAGGTTTGTTTGGCAAATTGGTCGAACAACTTTTTCTGATCAGGTTTTAATCATCTTGTCTCATTGCATACACACTCCTAAGTGTCATATGTATGTCTTCACTGAAGCATGAACACTACACTCATAAGCATGATAAGAAGTATACGGGGCATATTATGTGGTATGTGATGCATAATTTGTGGTTATATATGGATCCTCATATGAGGCAACATGTGACTGTTATGTAGTATGGGATGCATAACAATCATCACATGGATGCCATTAGATTTTCTTTTTCATTGCATGCAATAATATGTATTATGGGTGCATAATATTTCATGCGTACGCTGCTCATAACATGCATTAAGGCTTTTCTTGGAATGCATAGCACAACATACACATCATAACATCGCATACAATACCCATGCCAAGCTAAAGATTTATATGATGACACTCGTACACACATGATTTGAAAAGAAGATTTAAACATTCATGCATGCATGTTATATACACAAGAGTCAAAGTATGATAGTATATCATCCTAAGTTAAAGCACAACATTATTTATATAAAATCGCAGAGCTAGGTAGTAGCTAGAGCAAGTGTCTTTTCCTGTTTGGTTTGAGCTAAGTTTAGTAGTTCTAGTTCCAAGCTAGAATTTTGATGAGTCGTTTGTTCGTATTTATAAATATGTCATCGAGGCGTGTGGCGACGAGTTTGACTCCCCAATCGGAGGGTGAGTCTTCAGGTGCGCAGACTGAATCCATGATCGAGAGTCTGCGACAGAGTAATGAGGCTCTGTCAAGGTAATTGGTTACGATGCAATCGCAAATCCAATCATTGTTACCTGCCGATGTTGTGCAGCATCCTGTAGTGCAGGACCCTGTAGTGGGTCAGACTGTGCCTGTTCCTCTCGCTCCTCTTGTGCCTCCAGTTCTACTGCCACCAGAGATAATTTTTATATCGCATTTCTAGCGATTAGGACCTCCTACGTATGACGGACGAGCCAATTTCATGGCATTGGATGACTGGTTAGTTGCCATTGAGGAGATGTTTACGTACTCAGGATTCTTTGTGGGCCAAAGGGTGATGGTTGTCGCTTAACAGCTAAAAGGACTAGCTAAGAGCTGGTGGATCAGGGAGAGAGAGAGCCTCATAGACGAATGTTCGTGGGAGTCATTTAAGGCGATGTTGCTGAAGAAGTTCATGCCATCGGTCGAGCAAGACCATCTGATAAATGATTTTCTGCACCTAAAGCAGAGGTAATTCACGGTTAGTGAGTATGAGATTGAATTCAGTAAGTTGAGCAGATTTGCTCCAGATTTAGTGGCTTTTTAGGTAGGAAGAGTGAAGCAATTTATTGGAGGACTTCGTAGTGACATTCAGCAATTGGCTAACGCATACCGATCTGAAAGCTATGCTGAAGTAGTAGAAGACGCGCTGAAAGTCGAGGTCATCGACATTGCCAAGAATAAAGGTGTGTTGTTGAGAAAGGACAAGAGAAAGGTCGAAGAGGGGGAAAGCCCTAAGGCATCTGGCCCTGCTCCAAAGAAAAAGAGTGGCAAAGTTTGTAGTTTCTGTGGTCTCCCTGGCCATCCATTTGAGAAATGCTTTAAGAGATTGGGAGCCCAAAAGAAGCAACAAGTGCTGGCAATTCAGAGCGCTCCCAGAGGAGATCTGACCTACACCTTCTGTAAGCGAAAGGGGCATGATTGCTGGTCTAAAGATATGGTGTGTTTTTAGTGTGGACAGAAGGGGCACGTTAAGACTAAATGCCCGTGTTTTCAGCCTGCTCTACAACTAGTGCCACTTCAGGCTTTGCTGCCGCCTCAGCTGCAGCATCAGGATAAAGGAAATGGAAAGTTGAATGTGATGACTAGGGAAGAAGCACAGAATTCCACCCAGGTGATTTCAGGTTAGACCTTTATTTAACTCTTATCCTTCATCTTTAGTTTCAATTTTTGTTCGGCTAGTTATGTATCTGATTCTTTATAGGAGAATTTAATGTAAAAAATCATTGGGCGTGTGTTCTTTTTGATTCTGGTTCAACCCACTGATTTGTTGCTAGGACTTTTGTAGAGCGTCATCGTTTGACCCTCGATCACTTTGGCGATGCATTTCATGTTAAGTTTCCTTCTGGCGACTCCGTGGTGTCAAACCAGGGTATCCAGAATTATCTTATTCTCTTAGGTTATTTCTTAGCGTTTGCTGATTTGAAGATCCTAGACCTGGAAGATTTCAATGTGAATTTGCGAATGGACTGCTTGTACAGATATGATGTGGTTATCCAATGCAAGGTAAAGCGTTTGGACTTCAAGTTGGACAACGGTCAACTCATGAGTGTGTATGGCTTTCCGCACCAGGATTCCCAATTATTTCTGTTTTATGTGCTCGGAAACTTTTAGATTCTGGTTGTTTTGCTTACCTTATTTCTATATTAGAAACTGTTAGTGGTTTGTCGTGTATCGAGGAAGTTCCTTTGGTGCGAGAGTTTCCTGATGTTTTCCCTGTTAGTCTTCCTGTTCTTCCGCCTAAGAGAGATGTGGAGTTTGTTATTGATCTTGAGCCTGATACTTATCCAATTGCTAAGGCACTGTACCGTATGGCCCCGCATGAGCTGGAAGAGTTGCGTACTGTAACATCCCCCAAACAGCTAGACCCCTAGAGTGGTTTTGTCATGACTAGGTCATGACAAAACCCTAGGAAGCTTGAAGAAATCACTTGGCCTTAGGCTTGAAGGAGAAGAGCACCTTGGTCTGCAAATAGACCAAGCTTAGGGTTGGACTTTAGGGCCTCACCTTGAGCCTTTGACCCCACCATGGCACACCTAACCCTTTGGAGGGTCCCTTAGAGCACCAAGGACCCATTGGGGTCAACCAAAGAGGCCAAATTGACCAAAGTCAACCCTAACCTCAAATTGGTCAAAGTAGACTTCTTAGGATCAATTGACCTCCACCATGCCAAATTGACCTTGCCTTTACCCTTATAAGGATATTAGGGACCCAATGGACTGAAAACTCCGATCATGGGGCCACCAATTTGGCCAATTTGACCTAAGTCAACACTAGCCCTATTTTGGACAAATTGCCCCATTGTGGGTCAATTGGCCTCCACCTTGCCAAATTGACCATACCTAGACCTTTCTAACCCTTAATATACGCCAATGTGTCACTAGCCACCCATTGGGGTCAACCCAAATAGACAAATCGACCAAAGTCAAAGCTACCCTAAACTTAGGTCAAAATGACATGTTTTGACCTAATCAAGCCCAATCCAGTTGGGCTAGACACAATTGAGGTGGTCCACCACCTAATGGGGTTGAGTGCTACTGAAATTGCCATTCAATTTCAAGAAATTCGGCCAGGAGAGGGAAAATCCCTTTTTCCCCAAAAATGGTGGAGAGAGAAAGAGAGAAGTAATGGCATTCATGGCCAAGAGGAGGACAATGGCCTCCCCAATTGATGGGATTCATTCCCACTATCAGTTATGAGAAGCTTAGGAGGTTTTCCAGCCCACATGGGGGCTGATTTTGGCGGTTTTAACCATGGCCGAAATTCTCCTTCGATGGCCATAAATGGCATTCAAGGTATAACACTCCCTCTCCCTCAATTATGCTCTCTATCATCTTCAAAAGACTGAGAGGAGTGAAACCCCCAATATTCCAGAAGAAATCGTGCATCCTAGTCTCAGATCGGCATGGCATCCAAGCTCCACGGTTGGCCATGGTGATGGGCCAAACGACAAGGCTTCAAGGCTCCACTCAGGTCTGGTTCTTCTCCTCTTCTCTAGTGGGTAAATCTACGTCATTAATCGGCAAGGATTGGGGCCAATTTGTCCTCCATCTTCATGGCCGAAATCTCCTTTTATTGGAGATTTTCTTCTTGCCAAAACCACTGGTTCCGGCCACCACCGTCCGGCCAACACCTCTCATCGCCGGCCACCACCTCAAGGAAGGTGGTGGTGGCATTGGCCGACTGGGTAGGGGCGTGGGTGGCCGGGAAAACCATGGTAAATAGGCTATAGGTCGGGTAAATCTCCACCCTTGGCTGGAGGAGGAAGATGTCCAGCTACCATCGGAGTTGCTTCAGGATTTGTGCTGAATCATATAGTATAAATCCTTATGAAATTATATTTTATGTCACACTTTTTGCTGTACCTAGATTAATTTGATAAAAATACTTAGGCCCCTCTACAGAAAAAGTGGTCCACACCTAGCCCTTGGAGTCTACTTTATTTTAAAATTAATTTCACCCCAAAAGGAGTTATGTAGCTCCTTGTAGGTCCATTTTGGTGGGGCTGGTCCCTAGTGTAGGACAGCCACCATTTCTTGAATAACTTTTGATTTGGAAATGATATGGACTTGAAATTTGAAACATTGTCTACTTATACCTACACACACTTCATATCCAAAGATGGGAATTTTAGGAGAACATTTTTCTAAGGTTTTTGTAATAATTTCATAAATCATATATTAATTAATTATTGGGTCAAATGACCTCCAATGTCCTCCAAATTTTGGTGGGTACTTCTTAGGGTTATCGCATAACCCTGGTAAAAATCTAAGCCCAATTTGGACTGATTTAGTTTGGAAATTGGTTAACCTAATTTGGGTATAATTAGGTCAAAATTAGGGCATGGTGTTTATCTTGGGGTATTGTTGTCAAATCTCCTCACCATGAGATGAAACCTTGGTCAATGGATTAGGATCATCTAAAACACCCCCATGAGGAAGTTGGGGTGGTGTGGAGGTGGACATGCCCTAGGATCCTAGTTTTACCCCTAGGGGTGCATGTAGAGCTTTGTAAAGGACATGTGGTCCTGATGCGATAATCTTAGCACACCGCTATAGGAGGTAGTAAGAATGCGGCACGAAATGGCAGTGTACCGATCGTTCAAGTAATATAAAATGGGAATGAATCCCCAAGTATCGATCTCAAAGGAACACAATAAGGTGGAGTTTATTATCGATGAAGGACTTGAGATTGAAGTCCTTTAATCGGATGGATCGTAGAGGGGGGTTGATTTGGTTGTGGAAAATAAAGGAAAATATTACAACTACTCCTATGCAATGCCGCTATGCAATGCTTCGCTTGGCGGGATGGAGACTAGGCAGGCCTTGAGCGCGCTGCGTCGCAAGGGAGGATGGATGAGCAGGCAAGCGGAATCGAACTGTGCAGGCCTTGAGCGCGCTGCTTCGTAGGGCGAGATGGATTACACGGGCCGCGATGCCACGCTTCGATAGGAGGATGGACGAGTAGGCTAACGAAATGAGGGTCGCAAACACCTCGTCGACAAGCACGCCACTAGCAATTGGTAGTGCGGCACCGGACACGGTGGTGGAGTGGAAAATGGATGGTGGCGCACCTCATTAACACATATGAACTAAATATAACTTCACATAAACATGAAATTAAGATTACAAGCACGATTCATAGTGTTCATCATCAATACATGAGAGATCTAGCTACAAACACATCAATAAGAGAAGAACAAGGCAAGAAATCGACTGAATCTGAAGTCTCGTTGTAGATTCACGGTTGGAATCGCCGGGTTGTCAATCCGCGTCCAAGCTCGGTCCGCAACTACGTCCGGGGTAGAGAGAGCTGTCACTACTCTCCAATGAGCCCATCTTCTTCGTGTCACAATCCGGTAGAGGTTGCAAACTTCCTCTTGCTTGATGACGATGGCGGCTAAACCTTCCTTGAAACTCTAGGATGAAGGAGGAGGCCGAGAGGAAGCTCCGGCTTAAGAATGGCGTGAAGAACAAGCCCGGAGCACCTCCCGATGGTGGGCGGCGATGGAGGGGCGAAATCGGGCGCTCTGGAGCAGGAAACGGCGGACTGGCGGAAGAAAATGCGGAGGTTCCGACCTAAATCGCGAGCAGGAATATTTATAGGCGCTGGAATAAATAGTGCGCACGGTCATTGGCGCACGACCAATGGTTGTGCGCGCTGGAGGTCTGTGATCGTGCGCCTGCCTGGGCGGAGCCTGCAATGTAAGAAATTTATAAAATACCATGTTCGCACGACCAGTGGCGCACGACCGGTGGTCGTGCGCACGATCGTAGGTGGTCGTGCGCACTAGTCGAAACAGAACTCATAAAATTGATGTTAAGTGCGCACGAACAGCAGCGCATGACCGGTGGTCGTGCGCAATATCGTTGGTGGTCATGCGCACTGTCCGAGACAGAACTCAAAAAATAGGGTTAAGTGCACACGATCAGCGGCGCACGACCAGTGGTCGTGCGCAATAGAAACAGTGATCGTGCGCAGTGTTCCTGTACAGAATTGTACCGGGAACACCCGCACGACTCCTGTTCCAGCACAACCACGAATCCAGCCACTGAAAGTGGCACTTAATAATCCATGAAAACTACTAAAAATGAAGAACATGAAATAACACCAAAAACGGGCCTAGAGGTGCACTTAGCATGAAGTGTCAAATATGAGTGAAAACATGTCTAAAGTGAAGTGCATAGACTAGAAAATCGGCCCAAATGAGTCCATAAATGTGTATATATTTGGGACTCATCACACCCCCAGACCTAACTGTTTGCGCGTCCCGAGCAAACCATCTCTCGCGGACAGGAAAAACATAAGCTGGCGAAGAAATTATCGAGCGGAGTACCATGCGAAGTCGCATGCTCATGTGCGTAGAAGTACAGTAGACAAAATTTCTAATTATACATATTAGTTTATACTTTTCTTAGGGGCGTATTTATATATTACATTTACTCAAAAAGTGAATCACAGTGAATCATAAGGTCGTACATAGGAAGAAAGTAAACTGAACGTTGAGGCGAGCATTGCCAAAGATCGGGGCTCGGGACAACTCCATTGAAATCCATCAATGTCGGTGACCATAAGCTTGCCCGTTCGCACTCTCTCCACGGCACTGGTTTGACTCAAATGCGTGAATCAACAGGACTTAAGGTTTTTGATGAGGCTTGGGTTTAGGTGAGGATAAACAAAGATAAACAAGATGACACAAGCACAAAACCCAAATGAGCTAATGCAAAATTGTATCCTTAAACACCACACAAAAACGCGGGTACACAACACCCCCAGACTTGAACTTGACTACATGGGTGTGTGCGCCGCCTACCCCCAATCATAAATTTATACAAAAGGATTTTTCACTTAAGCTCATCTCTTTTTCTTTTCTTCTCACTTTTTCTCTTTTTCTTATTTTCTTTTTCTTTTCAAAATATTTTCAACAAAATGAGCAATGAAGCACAACCATATTTTCACAAAAGTGTCACAACATCAACACCCCAATCATTAAAATAACAAACAACTAAAGCTCAAATTTGGGTGTGCGACTAGGATTGGCTTTTAGGCTTTGGTGAAATAAAAGAGGGGCTGAATCAAAGAAAGGGTAGGCACAACTGGGCTAACGAGGATATAGCGATAGGAATAGGCACAAAGCTCAACCGGGCCAGAATGATGGCCTATATCACATTCACACAATTGACTAACCGTATACCCATGCTTCAAGAATCGCTTGGGGCAAGTTCTTAGCCACCGAGAAAGATATCCCTTTCTCCCGACTCAGGCAATAAGAGGCTAGCGATCGTTTACACACATCCCTATGCTACCGTTTGATTCACACTGGATTCACCAATTTTTGAGTAAAGTAAACAATATCTACGCTAATAGAAAGATATAAACAAAAAGCATAAAAAGAAATTGAATCTACACAAATTTCTATGCGAGACATGAGCACTCGCCTAGGAGCACTACAGGAGTCAACATTTTACTCCGCCTCATAATCCTAAGCCAGCACAATGATTTTCCAAATCACACAAAAAGACAAAATCAACTCGCGACGTGCCAACGGCTAAGCGCGCTCAAGTGGGTGCTGTGGTGTGCAATGAAAATAAACGAAACATTTTAAATGAAATCTTCTAGTATGCAGTGCAATAGTACACGTGAGCGGGTAAACAAAACTACTCTCCCCCAGACTTAAACTAAACAATCCGCATAATATATGACAGGAAAATCAAAATAGGGCTAGGTGGAAGAGAGTACCCAATGCTCAGCAAGTGAGCATACCAGAAGATTGGCGATTAACTCTAGACCAAGCTGCAACACCCAACCAGAAGAATACCTGCAGGGGTCAGCTCCGCAAAAACAAAAGAAGAAGATAAACTAAAATAAACTACAGCTAACTAAGCAGGATTGAATAAAATGAAATGCATGAGAAAGTAAGATAACTACTGGGGTTATTGTCATCCCAACACGACTTATTCAAAAACTAAAGGTTCTAGCTAATGGGCGTATGGAAGGAGAAGTGGACAGGTAACTGGCCTAATATCCGTGTCGGTAGCGGGTACCGATACGGTGATAGAACAGTCACTCCCCTACCTAAATAAAAATGACTGCTCTTCACAGGTAGGGGAAGCAGAAAGTAAGAAGTGGAGGAGGAGTCCTCCTCACTATTCTCACCAAAATCATCCTTGCCTAGCAAGGTGTCGTCAATAGGGAGGTGGCGGGAGGAAAAGGCAATGAGTGGAGCTTCCTCTACGGAGGGGGAATCAACCTCCTCACATAAGAGGATGTTCTCATCATTGACTTGGGCAATATGCACCAAATCCTCCTGGGGTACCTGTGAAGACTCAACCTGCACAGGCTCGGTTGAAGAGGGGGGATCGAGAAATAAAGAAGACGAAGAACATAAATAAACATAAATCGGGGAAGTGATCCCGGTATCACTCCCATCAGGTTGGGTATGTAAAATAATGTTTGCATTGTCCTCAATGCTACAAGGTTCGGCGGGATCAACGGTGGCCAGGCTTAGGATTTGGACTTCCTCCACCGATGCTGAGGAAAACTCCTCTTCACCTAGAAGGTTGTCCTCCTTCATAGGAATAGGCACAACACGTACTCAGATCACCCACCTCATCCTGCGACACATCATCAACAATGTCATCAGAGACGAGTATAGTATGCACAACAGGGGGAGGAGTAGTGCTCGGATTAAAGTCGAGCACCGATTCCTCACAAAGAATCGAATCCACTATAGGTGGTGGATGCACATGGAGAATAGGCTCAGCAATGTCGGTGCATAGATCAGCCGCACATCCGGTGACCGTGTCCATGCCATACCCTTCAAGATGTGAAGGTGATAAAGACACATAACCGGATGTTTAAGGTGTGCCGCCAGAGTTAGGAGTTGGGACGATCCGGATATCCGGCTCGTCATCCTCGTCCAATTGGCGAAGATACTCGGCACAGTCCTTCAAGACATGATTAGTGATCCAACAAAATCGGCACTGCCTTGCGGGCTTCTTTGGCACAGCGGGGGCTGAAGCCGAAAAGAAGTATGACGGTAAAGGCTCAGCAGAGTAGCCATAATACTTACGCGCACCATATGGAGTACCAGACGAAGTCGGTGCTCCATATGCTGGGCTATACGAATTATGCCTACTATTCTCCGTAGGGCATTCATCACTAGAGTGGGAGGTATCTCTACACCAACGGCAACGGATATTAAGATGTGCCCACATAGTGCGAAGATAGAACGATTCAAATAGAAAAAAACTATTGTGCGAAATACCACACCTAACAAAAATTACTAAAGCAACCTAATTAAAAACAGGAAACAGAATACGAGGAAATAAAACAAATTAATGCAATTTACAAATGGAAGGGCTTCTCTCTCAGGTTCTCCCTCTCCAGAAAACTCACACGACTGTGTTCCCCTGCAACGGCGCCAAAAACTTGATGCGATAATCTTAGCACACCGCTATAGGCGGTAGTAAGAATGCGTCACGAAACGACAGTGTACCGATCGTTCAAGTAATATAAAATGGGAATGAATCCCCAAGTATCGATCTCAAAGGAACACAGTAAGGTGGAGTTTATTATCGAAGAAGGACTTGAGATTGGCTAATTTGTTAAAATTCCTTATGGACATTATTTGAAATTAGAATGAATACTTTCCTTCTATGGATATAACTATTATGGGAATTTCTCTTTCTTTCTAATACTCTGCCTGCTAATTGATTACTCTCCTTTAGTATTATTTGATTGAAACAGAGCTATAAATAAAGAGGAGGTCGGCAGAAGAAGTAGTCAAGTGATTCACCACTTTTACATTTGAAAAGAGGAAAAGCTCCCAAGTGAAAAAGAGAGAATTGAGAAAAAGTCCTGCAGCAATATTCAAGCTTTCTTCTTCTCTTTGCTTCTGAAGTTACCCTGCTGCAAATTCTGATAGCTCTCACATAAGAGAGAAAAGCTACCAATCTTCTTCTCTCTATAGAAGAAAGATTTAATTCACTTCTTGTGCTTCCAATCTTCTTGCTAGGAAGAAGATTCATTCTTGTTCTTATTTCTTTGTTCTTTCTTATTTTTACTTAAATATTGTAAAAGAGTTTTTAGAATCTCTCTTCAAAAAATTCAGTGAACTGGTTCTAAGAGTTTCCTTTTCAAAAGACTCAGTTGGTTCTAAGAGTTTCCTTGTCAAAAGACTCAGGGTGGTTCTAAGAGTCTCCTTATCAAAAGACTCAGTGCAAGATAGTGATTTCCTACCAAGGGGGTAGAAGAGTGGACTACCCAAAGTTTGGGGAACCACTATATTTTCTTGTGTTGTGCTGTGATTTCTTTTCTTGCATTTACTTTCTTTATTTGTTTAATTCTTGTTGGTGTGTGGGAAGCTATAATCTGTAATCATACACATATATATATATATATATATTAACATTGCACAAAATAATTTTTAATCTCTATTCACCCCCCCCCTCTAGAGAATTCTAGTGAGGTTAACTGTGCACTTTCAATCTCCATGAGTAGCTAAATTTCCATTAGTACTCGGCCGAGATGATCCAAAGAAAATATAATTCATAATTTAGTTTAGAACTTCTTTTTCTCTTATTTAGATCGCTTATGATTTATCCTTGAATTTAAATTGATTGAGATTATATTATCGATATATAAATCTCATCCTTGTTTTCGTAGTCTAATAACCGAGAGGTTTTGAGTTCGAATAGATCATTTCAAGGATAAAGAGATTTGAATGCACTCCTCGACAGAGGATGACATAAATCTCCCAGATTGGAGTCATATCCAATGGAGGGGTTCACTTCGATAAGGCGAGTTTTAGGGGTTTCGATTCTAGAACGAGAGTTTGCTTGATCAACCTAAACTCAGTTGATCGCATTCTCGAGAGAGGTGCGTTTATAATTTGGGAACCTCCACGGTCAAACATTTCTTTTTAAGAGAATTAGAAGTTTTATTTCTTAATTTATTTATTTTTCCAAGGTGATTCAAGGTTGAGTGCTAGTCCTTTAAATCATAGTTTTAACAAATTATTTCTCTTCTTGCAAACAACCAACCCAAGTTTTATTCGATAAAATAATAGAGATTTTCCAAAGTAAGAGTACTCAACCGCCCCGAGTCTAATACAACCTTGTTTTAATAACCTATACTACATTCGATATGGTACACTTGCCGTTATCGTTTGCGGATATAATTTTGTCCCATCAACGACTGATAATGTTAAATCTAGTTAGTTTAATTAGGTTATTTTTAGGTTATTTACTCTTACTTTTTGCTTATTGTTGTTTACCTAAATGCAATTTTGGTTCATTTTCCTATTTTTAGTGTTAACTTAAGTTTCCTGAATTTTCAGGTCAAAAATGCAAAATTTCCTAAGTCACGCCCTAGGTCACGCCCGTGACCTAGGGCGTGTAAGTTGTTGTTTCCAGTTAAGCTGCTGCCACCATAATTCAAAAGATTTGGTCAGACACACACAAAGTACATGGCCGTGAACCACAAGTCACGCCCGTGACACGCAAGTCACGCCCGTGACCAACCCGTAAACAGCTCAGATTCGACCAGCTGACCACCGAATTGGTCACGCCACTGTTACACGGGCGTGCTTCCAGTCACACCCGTGACTGCCACGTCAGCCAGCCGCTAGCGCCCATGATCGCCGCCAGCGCCCATGATCGGACTAACCACCGAAATGGTCACGCCCTCAGTCACGGGCGTGACCTAGGGCGTGACCCATCAAATCGCGTCAGAATTGTGCACCGAACCTGATCCAAGCTGCAGAATTGATTAAACAATGTCACGCCCCTAGTCACGGGCGTGACTGAGGGCGTGACCGAGGCGGAAAAATTTCTATAAATTGAAATGACCTCCAAGCTTTCCCCATTGAGTTTTTTTGGCAGAGAGAACTGGTGCTACTACTCTATTTTCAGTGATTTTCATGTTATTTTGTATTCTTCTTCTCTCACTCTCTCTTATTTCAATGCATTTCCTTTTCTAGTTTTCATATGAATGTTGTAATGCCTTTGTAATTTCCTTTCATAGTGTATTACTAATGCTTAGTAGGCTTTCCATGCAAATGCAATCTCAGTTGAACTTTTATTTAATAAAAATTGCATGTTTTTGTTCTCTTAAAATCTTCGATCATTTCTCTCTCCTACCCCTCCACCATGAGTAACTAAATCCTCATAGTGCTCGATCTTAATGATCTGAGGATGAGTTGATCAAGTTATGATCATTTAGTCTTCATTCACTTTCTAAAGTTTTGGGCCTTAGATTTACTCTTAATTAAAATTAAGTGGAGCTATATTATCGATGTATAGTCCACACCTTTGCTTTCATTCTTGGCTAGCCGAGAGGCCGATAGTCTGAAGTGAGCACTTAAGATTAAAGAGAGTTACACACATTCTCGAGAGAGAATGACGTAATCTCCTGGATTGGAGTCAAACCCAATAGCGGGGTTCACCACTTAAAGCGAGTTTTAGGTATTCGAATACGGGACGAGAGTTCGGTCGGATTTTCCTAAACTCAGTTGGGCATATCTTCGAGAGAATCATGTTCAAACTATAGGAACCCCCACGGTCAAGCTACCCTTACTTTATTAAATTTTAAGTTTGCTTTTGAATTTTGATCATCTTAAGCCGAAGTAAGTCAAGATCGAGTGCTATTTCTTAATCATCGTTTAGCCATACTTTTACCCAGCTTTTATTTCAACTTAGCAAACAAAACCTTCCAAAAAATTATTAAGATAAAATAATAGTAATTTGTTTGAGTATAAGTAATCAACGGTTCTCGGATTTTAATACGACACTTGTGTTCCTATACTACAGTTCGATAGGTATACTTGCCTTCTCGGATTGCTAGTTCGGATTTTATTTCGTGCAAGTGGAATTTTAATCATCAAGTTTTTGGCGCCGTTGCCGGGGAATCGCATTTTGTTGATATTTTGAAAGAACGAATCTATTACTTTTATCACCTCTTTTTCTCTCCTCTTTCTTGAAAAAAAAAATAATTCAAAAAAAAAGAGAGACCTTTTCTTTTTCGAATTTCTCAATCTTATTTTCCCTTCTCTCTTTCTAGTTTATGACCCGAGCGAATCCGTCAGAACTTGTAGACTTGGACCAAGAACTTGAGCGTACTCTTCGGAGAAAATCGCAAATTCAAGATCCTACATTCCAAGAACTGGCTGAGGATTCGGAGTCGGTTGTTAATATGGGCGAACCTAACCAAAATGAAGTCCCCAACATGGTTGCGGCCCCTGAATGGACTATGTCCCATTATGCAAGGCCTAACCTGGAAGGGACGGAAACTAGTATAGTCCGCCCTGCCATAGCTAATAATAATTTCGAACTAAAGCCCAGCATAATTCACATGGTGCAGCAATACGTGCAGTTCGACGGATTACAAGATGAAGATCCGAACGCACATATTGCTAGCTTCCTTGAAATCTGTGACACCTTCAAAATAAATGGTGTTACGGATGATGCAATTAGGCTAAGACTCTTCCCATTTTCTTTAAGAACAAAGGCTAAGCAGTGGTTGTCGACTCTACCTAGAGGTTCTATCACCACTTGGGCCCAGTTAACTGAAAAATTTCTAACTAAGTATTTTCCACCTGCGAAAACTGCTAAGCTTAGAAATGATATTTCTTCTTTTTGCCAAATAGATTCTGAAACGCTATATGATACCTGGGAAAGGTATAAAGAATTCTTCAGACGTTGCCCTCATCACGCTCTGCCTGTATGGTTACAAGTGCAGACGTTGTATAACGGGCTAAATCAACATACTAAGAAAATGATAGACGCCGCTTCCGGTGGTACCTTAAATAACAAAACCCCGGAAGCCGCTCTTGAGCTATTTGAGGATATGGCCATGAACACCTATCAGTGGAATGTGCCAAGATCTCGCCCAAACAAACCTGCAGGTATGTACGAAGTGGATAACGTCTCCCAGCTGGCACTACAAGTGGAAATGCTTAGCAAAAAGATATCTGAAATGAATGCTCCTTCCGCACCTCAGGTTTGGGAATTCGCAAAAGCCACCTCTGAACAAGCTGATTACGTAGGAAATAGAAATGCTTATAATAATTATTCTGCTTCTAATTTTCATGCACCTGGTTTTCAATTACCGAATAATTATAATCCTGCGCTGCGTAATCACCCGAACTTTTCTTGGAGTAATCCTGCAAACACAACTCGCCCGCCTCTACAAAATGAATTTACACCACCTCCACCCCCTGTTAACTTTCAAAAACCTCCATCTTTGGAGGAGATGTTTTCAAAATATATAAGTACGAACGAAGCAACCGTCCGGAACTTAGCCAGATCCGTTAAAAATCTAGAAAACCAAATCGGGCAGCTCGCCAAAATAATATCCGAGCGACCGCCCGTGACTCTTCCCGCTAACACCGAGCCCAACCCGAGAGAGCAAGCGAAAGCTGTAACTCTTTGGAGTAGGAAGCAAGTATCCGGTCCGGTTAGCGAAGAGCCTGAGGCAAGATCCGCCCCTATTTTAAAAACACCACTCACTCAAACAGATTTTATCACTCCACCTCATATTTTCAAAAACAACCCCGCCCCACATTATCCTTCTCAACTCAACAAGGAAAAATTAGATGATCAATATCATCGCTTCCTGGAAATGTTTAAGCAAATACACATCAATTTGCCCTTCCATGAAGCGATATCACAAATGCCCAAGTACGCTAAGTACCTGAAGGATCTTCTAACTAATAAGAAAAAGCTAGAAAATCTATCGCACGTAACTTTAAATGCTGAGTGTTCCGCCGTTTTAACAAATAAATTACCGAAAAGGCTAACGATCCGGGTAGTTTTTCTATCCCGTGCCTCTTTGGTGATCTATTTGTAAAGAACGCGTTGGCCGACTTAGGTGCGAGCATCAACTTGATGCCATTCTCCTTGTTTAAGAAGTTAGGATTGGGCACCCTTAGCCCCACACGTATGATTATACAACTAGCAGATAGGACGATAAAATATCTGTTGGGAATTGTGGAGGACGTGCTCGTAAAGGTAGACAAATTCATCTTCCCGGTGGATTTTGTCATTTTGGACATTGAAGAGGATGTCGAGGTTCCACTAATCCTTGGCCGCCCCTTCCTTGCCACCTCCCGTGCTATCATTGATGTGAGTAATGGTAAGCTATTCCTCCGAGTTGGAGATGATGAAGTAACCTTCTCCATAACACCCTCTATGAAAAATACCATAGAAAATGACGATTCGTGTTTTTTCTTAGATGTGTTAAGTGAAGACCCTTCTTTTTGTATTTCTGAAAATGGTTCTTCTTCTCTTTGTTCATCTTCAAACACCTCCACTGAAATATTACAAGAAATGAAAATGGCTATTGCTCCCGCCCCCTCAAATTTTCAAATTAAATCAAAAATTTTTGATGAAATTACTTTTGAAAAAGAAAAGTCTTTCAAATCTTCATACGAGGAACCTCCCACATTAGAACTTAAAGAACTACCCAATCATTTAAAATATGAATTTTTAGAAAAAGACTCTAAGTTACCAGTAATAGTGTCGGCCCATTTAAGTGGATCTGAAAATGCCAAATTGCTAAAAGTTTTACAAAAGCACCGCCAATCAATTGCTTGGCAGATTTCTGATATTAAGGGCATAAGTCCATCTTTCTGCATGCACAAAATTCTAATGGAAGATAATTCACATAATTCTATTCAACCTCAACGCCGATTAAACCCAAACATGAAAGAAGTGGTAAAGGGTGAGGTAGTGAAATTATTAGACGCATGAATTATCTATCCAATTTCAGATAGCAAATGGGTAAGCCCCGTTCAAGTAGTTCCTAAAAAGGGAGGGATCACGGTAGTGTTAAATGACAATAATGACTTAATCCCAACACGGACGGTGACTGGGTGGCGTATGTGTATTGATTATCGCAAATTGAACGACGCCACCCGCAAGGACCATTTCCCCTTGCCATTCATCGATCAAATCTTAGAATGATTATCCGGCCATAGCTTTTATTGTTTTCTCGATGGTCTCTCGGGCTACTTCCAAATTCCCATCTCGCCCGAGGACCAGGAGAAAACGACGTTTACTTGTCCTTTCGGCACCTTCGCCTATCGAAGAATGCCGTTTGGCTTATATAATGCGCTGGCAACATTTCAACGGTGTATGTTGGCCATTTTCGACAAGTACGTAGAAAGTATTATGGAGGTATTTATGGACGACTTTTCCGTGTTTGGTGATTCCTTCGATTTTTGTTTAGAAAATTTAGAAAAAGTGTTAGAACGGTGTGAGGAGACCAATCTCACCCTGAACTGGGAAAAATGCCATTTCATGGTATGGGAGGGATTGGTTTTAGGTCATAAGATATCAGCGAGAGGAATTGAGGTCGATGAAGCAAAAATAGAAGTGATCGAAAAACTGCCACCACCAACCAACGTAAAGGCCATAAGAAGCTTTCTAGGACATGCCAGTTTTTACCGGCGATTTATAAAAGATTTTTCGAAAATTACCAAACCCCTCACTCATCTTTTAGAAAAAGACACTCCATTTATTTTTGATGATACCTGCTTATCTGCTTTTCAATTAATCAAAAATAAGCTAATAAATGCGCCAATTATGATAGCTCCAATCTGGGACCTTCCATTCGAAATCATGTGCGATGCAAGTAGCTTTGCGGTGGGAGCCATTTTAGGACAACGTATATCTAAAAACTTCCACCCTATTTTCTACGCAAGTAAAACACTTACATCCGCGCAAGAGAACTATACCACAACGGAGAAAGATTTATTAGCAGTTATTTTTGCGTTCGACAAATTTTGACCTTATATTACGGTTTCAAAAATTATTGTTTTTACGGACCACTCGGTCCTCAAATATTTACTTTCTAAACCGGATGCCAAACCACGCTTACTTCGCTGGGTCTTACTCCTCCAGGAGTTCGACTTGGAAATCCGAGATAAAAAGGGGGCTGAGAATTTGGCCGCGGACCATCTTTCACGATTAGATAACCCGTTTATTGAAGATTTAAATGAACAAACTTTTAATGATTATTTTCCCGACGAGAAGTTATTATCAATCAACACTACTCCTTCTCCTTGGTTTGCAAACTTCGCCAACTACTTAGTAGCTCGAGTCCTCCCAAAAGAATTTTCCTATCAGCAAAAGAAGAAATTCTTTTCTGACCTGAAGAATTATTTTTGGGAGGACCCATATCTGTTTTGAGTTTGTGCAGACCAAGTAGTAAGGAGATGTGTTTCTTTCGAAGAAGGACAAAATATTTTCAAACACTTACACGAAGGACCGATTGGTGGGCACTATCAAGCCAATCGAACCGCTCACAAAGTGCTAAGTGCAGGCTTTTATTGGCCTAGCCTTTTTAAAGATGCCCAATCTTTTGTGAGATGGTGCGATAGCTGCCAATGGGCCGGAAATATCTCAAATAAAAATGAAATGTTGCAAAATTATTTCCTCGAGTGCGAAGTTTTCGACCTTTGGGGAATTGATTTTGTAGGTCCTCTTCCTTCTAGCCATGGTAATAAATACATTTTAGTTGCGGTAGACTACGTGTCTCGATGGGCAGAGGCCCAAGCACTTCCTACCAATGACTCCCGAGTCGTTATTATTTTCTTAAAAAAAATTATTTTCTCGATTCGGTACTCCTAGGGCCATCGTTAGCGATAGGGGTTCGCAATTTTGTAACGCACAATTTGCAAAAACACTTTTAAATATGGCGTTACACATAAGCTTTCAACTGCTTACCACCCCCAAACTAACGGCCAGGTCGAGGTAGTGAATAGAGAAATCAAACGTATTTTAGAAAAAACTATTTCCATTTCACGTAAGGACTGGTCACATAAATTAGACGATGCTCTATGGGCTTACCGAACAGCGTACAAGACCGCCATCGGTTGTACACCGTATCGGCTAGTATATGGGAAATCGTGCCATTTACCGGGCGAATTAGAACATCGTGCTTTCTGGGCCCTTAAATTTTTAAATTTTGATCCCCACTCCACCGCCGATCTTCGAAAATTCCAACTCAACGAACTCGATGAGTGGCGCTCCAATGCGTATGAAAATAATAAATTATATAAGGAACGAACGAAATGCTTTCACGATAAAAATTTAAGGCACCCGAAAACATTTAAACCAGGCGACCAAGTATTACTTTATAATTCTCGTCTACGTTTATTTCCTGGAAAGTTAAAATCTAGATGGTCAGGTCCTTTTAATGTAAAGGAAGCTTATCCGTATGGAACTGTTTTGATATCACACCCAGATAAGGGTGATTTCAAGGTTAATGGGCAGTGTCTAAAACTTTATTTTTCTGGTGACAATGTTGACATGGACAGTGAAAAACTTCTTTTGTATGGACTGTAATAATTTGGATTAACTTTTGAACTATATTCTTTTAGTCGAGCTCAAACGACATTAAACAGAGGGTGCTCTTGGGAGGCAACCCACGGTTTTTAAAATTTGTTGTTTTAATTTTTCTTTGGCCCTGGGAGGCTCCGATACTCTCAACTTCGGCGATCGCCTGCTTCAACATTGTTGCTTTCAAGAAAAATTCAAGATGATATTTCATGAAGATTCAAAGCGCCAACAAGGGGGAACGGCATCACACATCCTTTCAAGCCCATAAATCCAGGGAAGTGCCTGTTTCAGTTTTTCAGTTTTAATTTCTTTTCTTAGTTACCCCTTCCATCACTCTCCTTTTCCATTGAGGACAATGTCTATCGTAAGCTTGGGGGAGAATGTCTTCTTCTCTTTTCTTTTTTTTAGTAGTCTAAATTAGATTTTGGTAAAATCAATAGTACCCCTTGCTTTATGTTTTGTTTTTCCCAAAATATTTTATATAGCCTTAGTTAATTTCAAAATTTCTAATCCTACTTTTTAATTATGTTTCACATGTAAATTGTTGACTCATGTAGTGTTCTAATTCTAGGTAGCATGTTAATGTGAAAAGTTTTTTCTAAAATCTTGTACTTTCCTTATCGTTTTCTCTTTTATCTTCATTACTTTCGTAAAAATTCTTTATCCACTATTTTCCTCTTCATTTTTAGATATATTTTGCAAGGTTAACTTTTGATTTGTGTAGTAAATGTGAATAATCCTAGACGCTTATTATTCTTATTTTCAGGATAAGTTCATTAGTCTTTATTTAATATCTAGGGCTTACTTTTTGAAATCCTTCAAAACTCATGCTTTAAATAAATTTAGAGAGAAATGAAAATGATTTAGGCCATTTTTTTTTAAGTTTGAGACTTCATGCCAACCCTTAAAAAGAAACCCTTTGTTAGCTTCTTTTGAGCCTTTTCCCATGTTTTATTGTCACCTCCACTTATCAAATTTTTCACCAAAGCCAAAATTTCCAAACCTATTTGAATCACACTAACACTTTGAGTTTTATTTAAATTTCTATACGAGTGTGATTGGCTTATTGCATGGAGAGCTTCAAAGAAAAGAATTTGCTCAAAAAGAAGATATTTTAAGCATATTTGTATTAGTTATCTTTGCCAAAATTTCAAAATAAAAAAATAAATAAAAAATGGCTATGAAAGAGAAAGAAAGAAAATATGCTATATGCTTATAATGAAGGATTGCCTCTTATCATTCATATCGAAAATTTTATAAAACTCATGTTTATGGTTTAGTGTGATTATAGCAATCACTTTTATCTTCGATTTCCATTCCAAATCATATGCCTAAACCAAACATTTCGGTCCTAATAAAGTCCTCTTGATTCATGCTCCTAAATTTGCTTTAGCTAAGTAAAGAAGAAAAGTAGAATAGTTAAGTCTTGGGTATGAATTTAGATCCCTGTTCTTAGAATGATATAATTATAATTTGTCTCTTAGGGTTTAGTAACAATTCAATGCACTATCTCACTTGTTACATTGCTCAATTTTATTTTAAAACTTTTTAGTTAAAATTTTGGATGATTAATTTTTATTAGTAAAGGGTATAAAAATTAAGCTTAAATAAAGTACTTATTTTAGGTTTCCTTTTCACCATTCTCCCTACTTGGAATTTCGCAAGGTACTCGTGTTTAGCATAATTAAATCTTTTTGATTAGTCATTTTGTTTTATTAGCTAAGCATATTTCTTTGCTTGGGGACAAGCAAAGTGTAAGCTTGGGGGAATTTGATAATGCTAAATCTAGTTAGTTTAATTAGGTTATTTTTAGGTTATTTACTCTTACTTTTTGCTTATTGTTGTTTACCTAAATGCAATTTTGGTTCATTTTCCTATTTTTAGTGCTAACTTAAGTTTTCTGAATTTTCAGGTCAAAAATGCAAAATTTCCTAAGTCACGCCCTAGGTCACGCCTATGACCTAGGGCGTGTAAGTTATTGTTTCCAGTTAAGTTGCTGCCACCATAATTCAGAAGATCTGGTCAGACACGCCCAAAGTACACGACCGTGACACACAAGTCACGCCCGTGACACGCAAGTCACGCCCGTGACCATCCCGTGAACAGCTCAGATTCGACCAGCTGACCACTGAATTGGTCACGCCACTGTTACATGGGCGTGCTTCCAATCACGCCCGTGACTGCCATGTCAGCCAGCCGCCAGCGCCCATTATCGCCGCCAGCGCCCATGACCGGACTAACCACCAAAATGGTCACGCCCTCAGTCACGGGCGTGACCTAGGGCGTGACCCATCAAATCACGTCAGAATCGTGCGCCGAACCTGATCCAAGCCGCATAATTGATTAAACAATGTCACGCCCCTAGTCACGGGCGTGACTGAGGGCGTGACCGAGGTAGAAAAATTTCTATAAATTGAAATGACCTCCAAGCTTTCCCCATTGAGTTTTTTTGGCAGAGAGAACTGGTGCTACTACTCTATTTTTAGTGATTTTCATGTTATTTTGTATTCTTCTTCTCTCTCTCTCTTATTTCAATGCATTTTCTTTTCTAGTTTTCATATGAATGTTGTAATGCCTTTGTAATTTCCTTTCATAGTGTATTACTAATGCTTAGTAGGCTTTCCATGCAAATGCAATCTCAGTTGAACTTTTGTTTAATAAAAATTGCATGTTTTTGTTCTCTTAAAATCTTCGATCATTTCTCTCTCCTACCCCTCCACCATGAGTAACTAAATCCTCATAGTACTCGATCTTGATGATCTGAGGATGAGTTGATCAAGTTATGATCCTTTAGTCTTCTTTCACTTTCTAAAGTTTTGGGCCTTAGATTTACTCTTAATTAAAATTAATTGGAGCTATATTATCGATGTATAGTCCACACCTTTGCTTTCATTCTTGGCTAGCCGAGAGGACGATAGTCTGAAGTGAGCACTTAAGAGTAAAGAGAGTTACACACATTTCTCGAGAGAGAATGACGTAAATCTACTGGATTGGAGTCAAACCCAATAGCGGGGTTCACCACTTAAAGCGAGTTTTAGGTATTCGAATACGGGACGAGAGTTCGGTCGGATTTTCCCAAACTCAGTTGGGCATATCTTCGAGACAATCATGTTCAAACTATAGGAACCCCCACGGTCAAGCTACCCTTACTTTATTAAGTTTTAAGTTTGCTTTTGAATTTTGATCAACTTAAGCCGAAGTAAGTCAAGATCGAGTGCTATTTCTTAATCATCGTTTAGCCGTACTTTTACCCAGCTTTTATTTCAACTTAGCAAACAAAACCTTCCAAAAATTATTAAGATAAAATAATAGTAATTTGTTTGAGTATAAGTAATCAACGGTTCTCGGATTTTAATACGACACTTGTGTTCCTATACTACAGTTCGATAGGTATACTTGCCTTCTCGGATTGCTAGTTCGGATTTTATTTCGTGCAAGCGGAATTTTAATCATCAATGACCAGATGTCGTCCAAAGCTGCGCCAAGATTCGTGCTAGATTGAGTTAATTATGAAATGTTTATGTTATAATGTATTTTGTTAATTCGTCGATCTGAGTAGAAGAATTCCATCGAGCTGTAGGCTGGGATGAGTTCGTCAAACGGTATTAATTCCGTCGAGCTTTAGGCTGGGTTGAGTTCGTCGAATGGAATTAATTCCGTCGAGGTGTAGGCTGGGTTGAGTTCGTTGAACGGAATTAATTTTGTCGATCTGTAGGCTGAGTTGAGTTGAGTTCATCGAACGGAATTCGTTCGTCGAACTCACTCTGGAGTTCGTCGAACTCAAAGTTGAGTTCGTCGAACTCAAAGTTGAGTTCGTCGAACTCAAAGTTGAGTTCGTCGAACGGAATACAAGACTGAATTCGCCGAGCTGAGAAGCAAATTCGTCGAACGGAATTAATTTGTCGAACTGAACCTGGAGATCATTGAGCTGAGAGAGAATATGCTGAACTGGCTGGGGAACAGATTTTGTTGAACGCAGAAATGATTTTGTCGAACGCAGATCAGATTTCGTTGAACGCAGAGACTTGTATTTTATTTTAATTAATAAAAATACTAGGACCCCTCTACAGAAAAAGTGGTCAACACCAAAGTTGTAGCCCTTAGATTCTACTGTATTTTAAAATTTGTTTCAGCCCAAAAAGAGTTATGTAGCTCTCTGTAGGTCCATTTTAGTGGGACTAGTCCCTAGTGTAGGACAACCACCATTTCTTGAATAACCTTTGATTGGTTTATGGGATTGACTTGAAAATTGAAACCTAGGCTACTTATATCAACCCCCTTATCATATCAAAAGATGGGAATTTTAAGAGAAATTTTTCTAAGGTTTTTGTAATAATTTCATAAACTAAATATCAATTAGTTATTGGGTCAAATGACCTCCAATGCCCTCCAAATTTTGGTGGGTGCTTCTTAGGGTTATCACATGACCCTGGTAAAAATCTCAGCCCAATTGGGACTGGTTTGGTTGGGTAATTTGTCAACCCATATTAGGTCAAATTGGGTCAAAGTTAGGGCATGGTGTTTATCTTGGGGTATGGTTGGCAAAACTCATCACCATGAGTTGGAACCTTGGCCACTAGTTTAGCATCACCTGAAACACCTTCATGAGTAAGATGGGGTGGTGTTGAGGTGGATATGCCCTAGTTTAGGACCCTAGTTTTACCCTTAGGGTTGCGCATTGAGTTTTGTGAAGGGCATGGGGTCAAATGTTCTTGAATGGTCATGGAACTTGGTGGATAAGTTCATAGGGTGTAATTAGTCCTGGTTAATTTTATAAGAATTTTAGGAGCAATTATCCCCTTTGAAATAAGTCATAACCCCTTTAGGGAAATTCCTTATAAGAGAAATTTACATGCCCAAATGATCTTGGATGATAGTTAAACTTTGGTAGTGCCTTTATAACCATGTTATAGACCTCTGGTAATTTTTGTACAATTAATTACATGATTTAACCAATACTCCATTCACAAGGCACCTATTTTGTCTTAGTCTTAAGTAAATAATTGAGGCTCCAAAACTCTCTGGAAAAATGTGCAACTTGGTGAAAGGACATTTCAGAGCACTAGGAAACTCTATAAATTTTAATATAAATTTTGGAGGTTGTTACTAGTAGTCTACTTCACAACATGCTCATATTATGTTTTCTTTGGAATATTTCTTTAAGGGTTAATATGCCTTTATAAATTCTAAAATTTGGCCTGAGGACTTTTATGATCATTATAAATGTCTAGTAATATTCCCATAATTTTTGGACCAGTATTGTTGGTGGTTGCTTCTTTAATTTCTAGTTTTGGTTAAATATTCAATATTATAATTAGAGGAAAATTCCTAATTGCAAAATTGTGACACTCTGTATTTGCTGTTATTTTGGCATGATATAATTATCCTAATTTTATGAGAGTCATATCATAAGAAGATTTTATACTTCATGTTCAATTTCATGCTTGGCCAATGTTGGAGAAATTATAATAAATGCAAATAATTAAGGAAAAATATGATTCTTTGGATTTAGTTTTGAAACATCATGATATACCTCTAGTAAATATCTTGAGTCAGTTGGATGAATATTTGGAGTACCTCCCCTTATGTAACTCATATAACTCATTGGGTCTGCGTATAGTAAAACTGTAAAACCTGAGAACTTTATGGATCATTAGGTGGGAATGGAAGGTAGAAGATGTACCTAGACTGGTTGAGAAGATGTGAGGTCACCAAAAGAAGTTTATATGGTGAGAGTGTACTTGGTGAGTTAAGTGTAAAGTTGTGCTCGGGTTAGACGAAAGATCGTCTTTCCCGTGGGGAGTCAGAAGATACCTAGGGTTAAAACAAGAGAGATGATAAGATGGGTATTCTTATGGGTAGAAACCAATAACATTAAGTGTCTTGAGAAAGGGAACCTTGGGGTGTCATCACATTATAGTTCCTAGTACCGTAGCGAGCCCCTCGCATGGTAATCCTTGGGAAGTCCAAGATTAACCTTAAATTGTAGGAGAAGATGTTGTATAAGATTTACAAATAAACACACACCCCCACCCTGTGATTATGGGAGGATTGTTGTTTGGTCTTACGAGCGGTTGGCTCGGCAGTTGTAGCAGCAGACTAATTAGTCTGGTGAGCTTG
Organism: Dactylorhiza incarnata; assembly: GCA_033032865.1. Taxonomy (NCBI): domain Eukaryota; kingdom Viridiplantae; phylum Streptophyta; class Magnoliopsida; order Asparagales; family Orchidaceae; genus Dactylorhiza; species Dactylorhiza incarnata. The sequence goes on along the minus strand of JAWHQI010000009.1, from coordinate 5,728,878 downwards.
TGGCTCAGTAATGCTTGTTGGTACGGACGGGTTGGTCCGGCGAGCCGTTGGCTCGGAAGGTTATGATGACGGGAAGGTTAGCTCGGGGAGTTTAGGACTCGGGAATAGATAGCAACATGTTGTATGTGCATAAGGTGGTGGGTCATTAGTATTGATGGTCGTCACACCGACGTCGGTACTTTGGCTCGGTAAGTGTGGTTAACACTTTACCAAGGAAAGTCTGGTGGACTGGCCAGCAAGAGTACGCAGGAGCTCCATTGTTGTGTTCTTAGCGTCGAGGCGTACGATAGGTCTAGGTTAGGTAGTGCTGATACCAACCTATAGGTGGGCGAGGCCCAACCCACCGCTTCCGTTTGCAACTACGGGAGTATCCTAGGAGTTTTGCTAGCTCCAAAAAGGGGGAACTAAAGGTCTGTGCGCATAGAGTCGAAGTGTGTGAGTTGCACTTGTATGAACATAGCATAAACTGCATAACTCTGCATGTCATGGCATAAAAATTGCATTTCAAACCCTACCCCTATCGTATAAATTGGTTATGGGACTTTTTATACAATAGGCCCTGCTAAACGACCCCTTGGTCTATAGGTTTGTATGGGCATTCCTATAAATCAATGGTTACTTTAATTTTATATACTTGTCTTTACTTACTGCTCTTTAATTACTCTTTACCATGCTTTATATTACTGCTTCAATTATATACATACACCTGTATAGTGGTTGAACTTTTCGTAGTTAGATTCACCGTCATCTGCTCTTGTTTATACCCCTTGCTGACCTCCACTTCATCCTCCCGCTCGGTGCCTAGGAGCCATTGGGGGAGGGGTGGGGAACATAAGGCTTAGTCTTTTTGACTAACGGTCAGTGGAACATATCATTTTAGGGGACCGAGGAGACGCAACAGCACCAGAGGCCAGTGCAGATGGAGACGGGATAGTCTAGTACAGGAGCAGCAGTTCCGGACCAGTGAGTGATTAGTAGTTTGCTTCGCGAGTGATTTTGTACTGAGGATAAGATGTACAGGGCATGAGCCCTTTCTTCTTATTATTGTTATCTTTGTATTCAGTTATTATCATGTGGACATTCATATATATATATAGCATGTGATTTGTGGACTTGAACTTCTATTTGTTCATTTGTATTCTTTTCTTCTTCTGTGATCGATATGGACGGCAGGATCGACGTTTTGTAGTGGCGACCCTCCCGAGTGATGGTGTCACCGCAAAGCGGCGGTTCTGGACATAAGGCCCGGGTTTTTAGTGAAAAAATGGGGTCTTACAAAGTGGTATTAGAGCAAACCTCGATCCAAAGAAAAGAAGTCCACAAACCCTGGGCCACCCCGCGCGAGTTTAGTTTGAGGACAAACTATACAGCGGAAGCAATGATGTTCCCATTTGGGGAAATCACATGAAAAAGTCCACTTTTAACTTAACCTTTTGCCAAGTTTCCTTTTGTAGCCTTTGGCGAACCCTGCCCCTAGCAGGAAATACCTCCAGCTGCAAAGATCTCTTTAGATAGCCCTTTAGTCAATGAGTTAGACTCAACCCCACTAGGACACTTGACTTACCATGACAATTTATACCATGCCCTAGTCTGAAATAGACCTTAGGTATAAATTTGATTAAGGTACGAGGATACCCCAAAGAGGTTAGAGGAGGAGCTTAATGCGGGAACCTGAGCCAAAAACTCGGATGTCCCTACTTCATATACCAAGGATTATCCAAACTGATAGGAGTACCTTAAGAGAGATTGACACATAAGCAGAATGGTAGGGGACTCATAGATCTAACCCTCGTACCGGTGACATGCTTATTTGGAGACAACCACCACGACAAACACCGAGGGTCGGATAAGAATTCAAGTTCGGAAGGGACCCGTTTGAGATTGGTTCATATGTTGACCTTGATAAGGTTGTCAAAAAGGGTACCTGGATGACTCTAAGGTGTGGAGTATACCAATAAGTCTCAAGATAGAACCCCAAGTCTAAAGTTGTATGCCTTAAGGATTGTTTGCATACCTAAGACAAATATAACATAGTGATATTGAAGATACTTAGCCCAAAATGGATAGTGGCTTATCTTTTGTTTACTGGGGCTTATCTTTTGTTTATTGGGGCTTACCTTTTTGTTTATTGGGCGAATTGGTTACTGACTTGGGTATTCATTTGGATTTAATTTAGAAGATGTTGCGTCGTAAACATAGTGATTTTGAGGTCGATCTTATTCAACGTTGCGCAGGCAAAGATGAGATGGTGTAACAGTAGGTCTGGAATGATGATCTGAAGTATTACCAGGACAATGAAAGGACATTGTAGATTGAGCAATGACTTGACCTTAGTTGAAGCATTAGAAATGTAAAATTTCTAGGTTTAGTCACTTAGGGATGCAAATGCCTTTCTGGAAGTTGGGAACTGAAATTAGGTCGTGCAAGCTTTAGTTATATTTGAAAGTTCTATTCTTGTGGTTTGGGGCATTCGGAAGTGATCAACTTATGATTTGTTAAAAATCACGCCCTGTCATGGTAGAAAATTTTAACTACAATAATAACCCTTATTCCTTGGGAGCTATGACGATGAATAACCCGAGATCTTGGACGATGACTTATTGGAATTAAAATATAGTGTTTAAGTTTACTATGATAAGAACGATCTAAGTTTATCTTACTTTGGACCATCTGAAAGTGATCAAGACTAGCATATGTGGAAGCGATAGGAATTTGTGAAATAAACGTGATGATATTTCCATGATGAAATTGACTTGTGAAAATCTTAGGGTTTCAAAAGAATTTTACCTGTATACCTTATGAATCAAACTCCACATAGAAAGTGATTGGGAGTCATCTTATAAACAGGAATACTAATAAAGATTGGTTAACATATACTCATAAGTTCACAAGTGCACCACCATAAAATTTTGAGGATGATTGGGACGCTTGATGATCTGATCAGTTCCACCAATGGTAAGAACTGGATAAGTTGTAGAGTGGAGATGATTGATCACTCAGACGTACTTGAAGGAATAAGAACCTAAACATGTGGAGAAAACATTATAGAAGCATTTTCTACCCATATTAACAAGAGCTTTAGTCACCGAAAAATGGTGTATTCCGGAACACGTATATCCTCGGAATGAAGAAAGACGTCATAAGTTTTGTGATGCACGGTGAAGGCCAAGTGCAAAAGTCTTTGGAGAACTACCACATTCACTGCCCAGGTTAGAGTGGAAGTTCGAGGATAAAATTGTGGATTTCATACATAGGTTACCACATCCCCACTCCGGGCACAAGTTCGTTTGGAACATCGAGGATAAACTGACCAAGGTAGCTAGGGTCACCCCGGGCTGGAAGGACGCTCCCGTTGGTGTTTGGGGGGATTTGTTGAGATGTTTGTCCATTATCGTGGTGTGACCAGGACGATCTTGTCGGATCGGGATGAACGGTTTACGGCCAAAAAGTGAAGATTAGTCCAGGATTATCTGGGCTCTTGGTTGACATCAGCACAACTTTCCACCCTCAGAGGGATGGAGGCGCAGAATTCTACCATCTTGGACCCAGGATGAGGATTTAAAGACACTCGGCTATGAATTTGTAGAGGACATAGATACCCAGGTGCGACTGATTTGAGTTAGGATGTTGGGGACCAGAGCAGCCAGGTCAGGTATTACGATGTGCTGCATCGTGCAGTAGAGTTCCAGGTTAGAGACCGGGTGTTCCGGAAGATACGTCTGATGCAAGGAATCTTGCAGGTTCGCGGGAGAAAGAAGCTCAGTCTGAGATAGATGGGGCTCTACAGGATCCTGGAGTGGATCAGCCCATTGGCTATAGACTGGAGTTGCCACCGGAGTTAGCGGGATTGCACGACATCTTCCATGTCTCCTCCTTTAGGAGAGCTCTACTACGGCCAGAGCAGTAAATTTCTATTATCGATTGATTCCCCCGAGAGCCACTAGAACTGGTGTGGCAGAGATATTCGGTGCTCTTCGAGTCAGAAATAACTTTAATTCTTAGGGGATGTTACATTCAGTCACTCTTGGTGTAAACCCAGCGAGCATAGCCTGAATTTCGAGGACAAAATTATTTTTTTGTTTATTGGGATTTGTAACATCCCCCAAACAACTAGACCCCTAGAGTGGTTTTGTCCTGACTAGGTCATGAAAAAACCCTAGGAAGCTTGAAGAGACCACTTGGCCTTAGCCAGGAAGAAGGAAACCACAGCGGTCTACAAATAGTAATTTCCAGTTAACAAGCATAGGTTGGACTTAAGGGCGCACCTTGACCCTTTGACCCTACCATGGCAAACCTAACCCTTTGGAGGGTCCCTTAGGGCATTTAGGACCCAATGGGGTCAACCAAAGAGGCCAAATTGACCAAAGTCAACCCTAGCCTCAAATATTCAAACCACCATATTTAGGGTCAATTAGGGTTCAATTGGACCAATTGACTTTCCCCAAGTTCCATTGGTCACTAAGGGAGGCCAATGGGTCAATATTGACCCATTAGGCCTATCTAATTTCACCAATTTGACCAAAGTCAACACTTGGTCAATATTGCCCAAATTGTGTTAATTAAGCCCAAAGCTCAATCCCTTTGGGCTAAGCCCAATTTCAATGGCCCAAATAATTATTCACCACTGAAATTACATGAAATGCCATCCAAGTTTTGGAGGGGGTGAGTAGGAGAGAGAAATTGGGAGTTCCCCCCAATTTGAAGAGAGAGAAAGTGGCCATTCAAGGTGAATTCATGGCATTCAAGGCAAATTGACCCCCATTCATCTTCCCACACCCTCCATTCATCTCCGCATTGAATTCTAAGATGTTTTACAACCTTTCCCATGCCATCCGGTGGAGGATTCAAGAGGTTTCAAGTGAAACCGAAATGGCCATTAATGGCACTCCACCACTAAGCCTTTCCCTCCTCAAATTGACCCTTCAATCACCTTCAGAAGGGGGATATCAGTTGAAATCGAGTCCTAGATCGTTGCATTTGGTGGAGAATCAAGAGATCGGCAAGGAGCACAACTTGAAGGGGGCGGCCATGGAAAATCCGGGAAACAACCACCCTCGAGCCCGATTAAAGGTCTGTTTCTTCATCTCTCTCTCTGTGGATTAATCTCATCAGATTGCTTGCAAGGATTGGGGCCAATTGGTCCCAAATCGGGTAGGCCAAAAGCTCCACTTTTGGAGCTTTAAATCCCGCCTCCGTATCCCTGTTCTGACCACTTCTGGCCGGCCAACCACCGCTAATCGCCGGCCATCACCTCAACTAAGGTGGTGGTGGCATTGGCCGGCCGGGGCGGCGCTTAGGTGGCCGGGAAAACAAGGAGAAAGGCAGCCCAGGTCGTGGCAATCTTAGTCGTCGGCTCGATCTTGAAGATGACCAAATGCCGTCCAAAGCTGCGCCAAGATTCGTGTTGGATCGAGTTAATTATGAAATGTTTATGTTATAACGTATTTCTTTAATTCGTCGATCTGAGTAGAAGAATCCCGTCGAGCTGTAGGCAGGGTTGAGTTCGTCGAACGGAATTAATTCCGTCGAGCTGTAGGCTGGGTTGAGTTCATCGAACGAAATTAATTCCGTCGAGCTGTAGGCTGGGTTGAGTTCGTCGAACAGAATTAATTTCGTCGATCTATAGGCTGAGTTGAGTTGAGTTCGTCGAACAGAATTCGTTCGTCAAACTCACTCTGGAGTTCGTCGAACTCAAAGTTGAGTTCGTCGAACGAAATACAAGACTGAATTTGCCGAGCTAAAAAGCAAATTCATCGAATGGTATTAATTTGTCGAACTGAACCTGGAGATCGTTGAGCTGATAGAGAATATGTTGAACTGGCTGGGGAACAGATTTTGTCGAATGCAGAAATGATTTCATCGAACGCAGATCAGATTTTGTCGAACGCAGAGACTTGTATTTTATTTTAATTATTAAAAATACTAGGACCCCTCTACAGCAAAAGTGGTCAACACTAAAGTTGTAGCCCTTAGAGTCTACTATATTTTAAAATTTGTTTCAGTCCAAAAGGAGTTCTGTAGCTCACTGTAGCTCCATTTTGGTGGGACTGCTCCCTAGTGTAGGACAGCCACCATTTCTTGAATAAATTTTGATTGGTTTATGGGATTGACTTGAAAATTGAAACCTAGGCTACTTATATCAACCCCCTTATCATATCAAAAGATGGGAATTTTAGGAGAAGTTTTTTCTAAGGTTTTTGTAATAATTTCATAAACCAAATATCAATTAGTTATTGGGTAAAATTACCTCCAATGCCCTCCAAATTTTGGTGGGTGCTTCTTAGGGTTATCACATGACCCTGTTAAAAATCTCAGCCCAATTGGGACTGGTTTGGTTGGTTAATTTGTCAACCCAAGTTTGGTCAAATTTGGTCAAAGTTAGGGCATGGTGTTTATCTTGGGGTATGGTTGGCAAAACTCATCACCATGAGTTGAAACCTTGGCCACTTGTTTAGGATCACCTGAAACACCTTCATGAGTAAGATGGGGTGGTGTTGAGGTGGATATGCCCTAGGACCTTAGTTTTACCCTTAGGGTTGCATATTGAGTTTTGTGAAGGACATGGGGTCAAATGTTCTTGAATGGTCATGGAACTTGGTGGATAAGTTCATAGGGTGTAATTAGGCCCTGGTTAATTTTATAAGAATTTTAGGAGCAATTATCCCCTTTGAAATAAGTCATAACCCCTTTAGGTAAATTCCTTATAAGAGAAATTTACATGCTCAAATGATCTTGGATGATGGTTAAACTTTGGTAGTGCCTTTATAACCATGTTATAGACCTCTGGTAATTTTTGGGCAATTAATTAAATGATTTAACCAATACTCCATTCACAAGGCACCTATTTTGTCTTAGTCTTAAGAAAATAATTGAGGCTCCAAAACTCTCTGGAAAAATGTGCAACTTTGTGATAGGACATTTCAGAGCACTAGGAAACTCTGTAAATTTTAATATAAATTTTGGAGGTTGTTACCAGTAGTCTACTTCACAACATGCTCATATTATGTTTTCTTTGGAATATTTCTTTAAGTGGTTAATATGCCTTTATAAATTCTAAAATTTGGCCTGAGGACTTTTATGATCATTATAAATGTCTAGTAATATTCCCATAATTTTTGGACCAGTATTGTTGGTGGTTGCTTCTTTAATTTCTAGTTTTGGTTAAATATTCAATATTATAATTAGAGGACAATTCCTGATTGTAAAATTGTGACACTCTGTATTTGCTGTTATTTTGGCATGATATAATTATCCTAATTTTATGAGAGTCATATCATAAGAAGATTTTATACTTCATGTTCAATTTCATGTTTGGCCAATGTTGGAGAAATTATAATAAATGCAAATAATTAAGGAAAAATATGATTCTTTGGATTTAGTTTTGAAACATCATGATAGACCTCCAGTAAATATCTTGAGTCAGTTGGATGAATATTTGGAGTATCTCCCCTTATGTAACTCATATAACTCATTCGGTCTGCGTATAGTAAAACTGTAAAACCCTGAGAACTTTATGGATCATTAGGTGGGAATGGAAGGTAGAAGATGTACCTAGACTGGTTGAGAAGATGTGAGGTCACCAAAAGAAGTTTATATGGTGAGAGTGTACTTGGTGAGTTAAGGGTAAAGTTGTGCTCGGGATAGACGAAAGATCATCTTTCCCGTGGGGAGTCAAAAGAAACCTAGGGTTAAAACAAGAGAGATGATAAGATGGGTATTCTTATGGGTAGACACCAATAACATTAAGTGTCTTGAGAAAGGGAACCTTGGGGTGTCATCACATTATAGTTCCTAGTACCGTAGTGAGCCCCTCACAGGGTAATCTTTGGGAAGTCCAAGAATAACCTTAAATTGTAGGAGAAGATGTTGTACAAGATTAACTAATAAGCACACACCCCCACCCCGTCATTATGGGAGGTTAGTTGTTTGGTCTTACGAGCGGTAGGCTCAGCAGTTATTGCAGCAGACTAATTAGTCTGGTGAGCTTGTGGCTCAGTAATGCTTGTTGGTACGGAGGGTTGGTCCGGCGAGCCGTTGGCTCAGAAGGTTATGAAGACTGGCAGGCTAGCCCGGGGAGTTTAGGACTCGGGAATAGATAACAACATGTTGTATGTGCATAAGGTGGTGGGTCATTAGTATTGATAGTCGTCGCACCGACGTCGGTACTTTGGCTCGGTAAGTGTGGTTAACACTTTACCAAGGAAAGTCTCGTGGACTGGCCAGTAAGAGTACGCAGGAGCTCCGTTGTTATGTTCTTAGCGTTGAGGCGTACGATAGGTCTAGGTTAGGTAGTGCTGATACCAACCTAGAGGTGGGCGAGGCCCAACCCACCGCTTCCGTTTCCCACTACGGGAGTATCCTGGGAGTTTTGCTAGCTCCAAAAAGGGGGAACTAAAGGTCTATGTGCATAGAGTCAAAGTGTGTGAGTTGCACTTGTATGAACATAGCATAAACTACATAACTCTGCATGTCATGGCATAAACATTGCATTTCAAACCCTACCCCTATCGTATAAATTGGTTATGGGACTTTTTATACGATAGGCCCTGCTAAACGACCCCTTGGTCTATAGGTTTGTATGGGCATTCCAATATATCAATGGTTACTTTTATGTTATATACTTGTCTTTACTTACTGCTCTATAATTTCTCTTTACCATGCTTTATATTACTGCTTCAATTATATACATACACCTGTGTAGTGGTTGAACTTTCCGTAGTTAGATTCACCATCATCTGCTCTTATTTATACCCCTTGCTGACCTCCACTTCATCTTCCCGCTGGGTGCCTAGGAGCCATTGGGGGAGGGGTGGGTAACATAAGGCTTAGTCTTTTTGACAACGGTCAGTGGACCATATCATTTTAGGGGACCGAGGAGATGCAGAGCAGCACCAGAGGCCAGTGCAGATGGAGACGACACAGTCTAGTACAGGAGCAGCAGTTCGGGACCAGTGAGTGATTAGTAGTTTGCTTCCGCGAGTGATTTTATAGTGAGGATATGATGTACAGGGCATGGGCCCTTTCTTCTTATTATTGTTTTCTTTGTATTCAGTTATTATCATGTGGACATTCATATATATATATATATAGCATATGATTTGTGGACTTGAACTTCTATTTGTTCATTTGTATTCTTTTCTTCTTCTGTGATCGATATGGCCGACAGTGTTGAAATTGTTGAAGTGAAGTGGAAGGGAGTCCGGCCGGTCTGAAGGCTGGAGACCGCAGAGACCGCGCGGTCTGCACTGGTGCTCTGGCGGTTTGGTTCTGGCGATCTGGTGAGATCGGCCAGCTTGCTTCTTGGGTTTGGTCGTTGGCGACCTGTTGCGGGTTGTTTCTGGTTTTATTCTGGGCGGTCTGTTCTTGGTAGATGCGGGTTGTTCCCGAGTAGATCTACTGGTTTGCCTGGCCCCCATATTGGAAGACCGGGCGGGTTGTTCCTATATGGCCGTCTACCCGGGCGGTCTATCTTGGCGATCTGGCGACTTGGTTGAAGTCGGCCAGATGGTTCTAGCATGCTCCTGGTGATCTAAAGAAGGAGCGTTGTTGAGACCGCATGGCTTGTGCGCGGTCTCGTGTTCGCGCGGCCTGTGCGCGATCTTGTCTGCTGATCTGCGTCTTGGTCGGGTGATCGTCCAAGAGGTCTGTTTGCGCGGTCTGTCTTTTGAGACCGTTCGCGATCTGATGGGTAGTGACTGTATCCCAGTTTGTGCGGTGACGACATCCGTCCACCAGCCTATAAATAGGGGTGCATGGCCCGTCATTCCTAACAAGAACTATAAGAACCAGAGCCCGAAAGGTTTCTTGCTGTCTCAAGTTTGAATTCGCGCGACTTGGATGCGAGTTAACCATTGTTGTGTTCGCAGGTTTGCGGTTAGCAGGGTGCGGTCTCCTTCCTTTGTGATTTCCGGTGGCTCGAATAAATAGTTCGTCTGCGGTCTGTCAGCGAACTGGGTTATTGTGTTCTTGTGCTGTTCGCAGCGGACTCAGGGTTCTGGCGACCTTCAAAGGTTAGGCGGTCTGAGTTGCGGTCTGGCGACGGTTTTAGTTCTTTGTTCCAATAAGCTTCAGTTCGTGCGGTCTGAGGTGCGGTCTTGCAGTGCTGGCAGTCTGTCCGGTTTCTATTCGTGCGATCTCAAGGCAAGCCGGGCGAGTTCTGGAGTGGTGCAGCTTGTGCGGTCTGAGCTTGTCTAGCCTCCAGCTTTGCTTTTTGGTGTGTTTTGTTCTTCTAGTCTCCGTGATTCTGATGAATCATGTCTCGCCATGTATACCTCGCATTGTAAAGCAGTTCTGTTTCAATAAAGATTTCTTGTGTTGCTGTTTTGGCATTGTGGTTGTTTGGCTATAACTCTTGTTGATACAACTCCTGCTTACTCCTAAACGGTCCAATCAAAAATTTTAACATGGTATCAGAGGGAGGTTTCTGGAGTGGATAAGCAGTGATCAACTAGAGTTGCCATCGTCTTTGTGAAGAAGAGACCACATAGATTGCCATGGAAGGTGGATACACAAGAGGTCTTGGTATTGAACTACTCACATCGACTAACTTTAAAAAGTGGAAGTCATGTATGGAGAGTTACTTGCTTGGCGAGGATCTATGGGAGGTAGTTGGCGGAGAAGACAAACAAGAGGTGTTTCTAGCAGGAGATAATATGGCAGAGGTGAGACTTTGGAGGAGGACGAATGCTAAGGCTGAGTTCACTCTCAAGAGGGCTATCTCACCGGAGCTGTTTGATCACATCATCGGATGTAAATCTGCTGCTGAGATATGGACATCCTTGGATGGATTGTTCAATAAGAAGAATATAGCGAGGCAACAATATCTTGAAAATGAGTTGGTGAAAGCCTCTCAAGGTGATCTTTCTGTTTCTACCTTCTTGCTCAAGATGAAGAACCTCACGGCAGAGACTTCTGCATTGGACCCTGATGAGCCAATCTCTGAGGCAAAACTGAAGAGGCATATCATTCGCGGGTTGCAGAAGGAGTATCTTGCCTTTGTGACTTCAGTTCAGGGTTGGGCAAATCAACCGTCGTTGTTGGAGCTGGAGAACCTTCTTGCTTCGCAAGAAAGATTAGCAAGACAGATGGCGGGGTTTCAATCTCTGGGGGAGAAAGTGATGTGATGTTCTCAGGGAAGAAGAAGAAGAAATGGGAGAAGAAGAAGCCGGGTCATGATGGACCCTCCACTTCAGGTCAGCAAGATAGGGGCTATGCTCCTAAGTCTGATGGGAAGAAGAAAGGAGAGGGACTGAGGTGCTTTAGATGCAACAAGACCGGGCACTTCAAGAAAGATTGCCGGGTGAATCTTCAGCCGGGACATGCAGTGGAGAAGGAGATGCCAAAGTCTGGTGAAGTTGGATGGGGAGGATCCTTTGCGTCTATTATAACGGCGATGCCCGTTAAGGCCTTGGCTTCCATCAACTAAGATGAGGACTGGATTGTTGATTCAGGGTATGGACATCACCTCACCGGGGATGGATCAAAGTTCTCTTCTTTGGCGCCTTACTCAGGTAACAATGCTATCATTACGGCTAATAATTCTATTCATCTAGTAGAGCACGAAGGAGTCATCTCTCTGAGCAGTGATAAGGGTCCACTCACGTTGAGGAGTGTTTATCACTTGCCTGGTATGAAGAAAAATCTCTTCTCTGTGACCAATGAGGTCGATGCCGGTTATCACGTTCTGTTTGGCCCAACAGAAGTGAAGTTTCTCAAAACTCAACCAGAGATAAAATGAGATGTTGTTCATGTCGGCAAGCGGGTGAAGGACTTGTTCGTTTTATCGACAAGTACCTATGTTGATAAGATGAGGACCAATGATGGCGCGGTCATCTGGCATGAAAGGTTGGGGCATGTAGGCATGGACAAATTGAAGGCTATGGCAGTAAGGGGCCTTGTCAATGGCTTGCCTAGCTTGTCCTCCCATGGAGATGGTGATGTCTGCGAAGGATGTCAGTTTGGTAAGTCTCATCGACTTCCATTTGACAAATCGCAAACAAGGTGCAAAGTGCCGTTGGAGTGCATCCACGGTGATTTGATGGGACCAACTGCCACCCCAAGCCTTGGAAGAAATAGATATAAGTTGGTGTTGATTGACGATTACACCAGATATGTCTGGGTGTATTTCTTGAAAGAGAAGTCAGAAGCCTTTGCAAAGTTTGTGGAGTTCAAGGAGCTGGTGGAAGGTCGTCTAGGCCTGCGGGTGAAGAAATTGAGAACTGACAATGGTGGGGAGTTCACCTCTGGTGAGTTCTCAAGTTTTTGCAGGAAACACGGCGTTCGGAGAGAGCTCACTTGTGCCCATACTCCACAGCAGAATGGCATTGCGGAGAGGAAGATCCGTCATCTGACGGAAACTTGCAAATGCTGGCTTTATGCCAAGAATATCCCAAAGTCCTTCTGGGCGGAGGGAAGGTCTTGTGCAGCTTATGTCATCAACAGTTTGCCTTTAAGTCCTATCAACTTGAAGACCCCTCACAAACTAATGTTTAAGGAGAAGCCGAGCGTTGCACACCTTCGGGTGTTTGGATCAACCTGCTATGTGCATATTCCTGATGCTCTTCGGACAAAGCTAGATGCTAAAGCAAGGAAGCTAGTCTTTGTTGGGTATGATGAGCGGGAGAAGGGATGGAGATGCATGGATCCTGAGACACGGAGGTCAATTGTTTCTCGGGATGTGGTGTTCGATGAAGTGTCTTCCTATAAGGGGAGTTCAAGAGTTGAACTACCGGAGAGCAGGGTTGATGAAGGAGGAAAAGCTGCGGGAAGTCTTCAAGTGGAGTTACCTGTTTCACCAGGAGCCCCAGTTGTGTCAAGCTTTGAGATGGAGGCTTCAGGTTCTGGAAGCAGGGGGAGCGATGCTCCAAGTTCATCTGGAAGAGGAGCTTGCACAGAAGAAGCGGCTGAGGAGGTGGTTAGTCAGGTGCAACCTTTTAGGAGGTCGAAGAGGACTATTCAACCACCAGATCGATACACAGGAGGAAACATGGTGAACTTTGTTTCATGTTTCTTTGCTGGTCCCTTGGATGAAAGGGAGCCGTCGAGCTTTGAGAAGGCCAGAGGCATGAAGGAATGGGACATTTCTATGCAAGAAGAGATGGCAGCTCTCGAGAAGAATGAGACCTGGTCTCTTGTGCCCAAGCCCAAGGGCACCACTCCTGTCACTTGCAAGTGGGTTTTCAAGCTGAAGAAGAAAGCTGACGGCAGTATCGAGCGGTACAAGGCTCGCCTTGTAGCTCGTGGGTTCTCACAGCAGTACGGAGAAGATTATGATGAGACGTTTAGTCCAGTGGCAAAGATGACTTCGGTTCGATTTGTTATTGCCCTGGCGGCTTCGAGTGGTTGGGAGATTTGGCAACTCGACGTGAAGAATGCTTTCTTATACGGCGAAATTGACAAGGATAACTTCATGCTCCAACCGTAAGGCTTCATCTCAAAGGAGTATCCGGACTACGTTTGTAAGTTGAAGAAGGTCCTGTATGGGTTGAAGCAAGCGCCTCAGGCGTGGTACAGGAAGATTGCAGAGTATCTCTTATTCTGCGGATTCGTTGCTTCAGACTCTGATTCTAGCTTGTTCATCAAGAAGGAGGGGGTGCTTCGGGTGATTGTGCTGCTGTATGTGGATGACATGATTGTCACCGGGAATTCGAAGGAGACAGTAGCAAGGCTGAGAGCTGAGCTTGCTATCAGGTTCGAGATGAAGGATCTGGGGGAGCTTCACCATTTCCTTGGACTCGAGGTCCAGAGGCGGGAGAGCAGAGTGCTCATTTCTCAGGGTGGCTATGTGGAATGGATTGTTCAGCGATTCGGCATGGAGGAAGAGAAGAGCAGCTCTATACCTCTGGAGCAACATCATAAACTTTGGAAGGATGAGGGAAGAGTTCTATCTGATCCGTTGGTTTTCCGAGCTCTGGTTGGGAGCTTGATCTACTTGACGATCACAAGGCCAGATATTGCTTATGCAGTTGGCAAGGTGAGTCGGTACATGGTGGAGCCACGGAAGCCTCATCTTCTAGCGGCGAAAGGTATATTGAAGTATGTGAAGTCGACCTCTGATTTGGGTCTCCTATATAGGAGAGGGTCAAGCTTGGAGTTGCATGGATACATGGATGCTGATTATGGGGGAGACGTGGATGATCGGAGATCAACGTCTGGTTATGTCTTTATGATGGGCCCCACAACTATCTCTTGGTGCAGCAAGAAGCAAGACTCAGTGTCTATATCTACCACGGAAGCGGAGTACAAGGCTTCGGCCTTGGCAGCTCAGGAAGCCGTTTGGCTCAGAAGGTTGGTAGAGGACGTTCATCAGGAGGTTCGAGGTCCCACTATGCTACGCGGGGACAATGAGAGTGCTCTCAAGCTGGTTAATAATCTAGTCTGTCACGCGAGGACTAAGCATATAGAGATTGAGCACCATTTCATTCGTGAAAAGGTGTTGGGTGGATCTCTTATGGTCGATCATGTTCGGAGTGCGGACAATGTCGCTGACATCTTCACAAAGCCGCTGGCGAAGGGACCGTTTACTCGGTTAAGGGGGTTGCTCGGGCTAGTTTCCACTTCCCACTTCAAGGGGGAGTGTTGAAATTGTTGAAGTGAAGTGGAAGGGAGTCCGGCCGGTCTGAAGGCTGGAGACCGCAGAGACCACGCGGTCTGCGCTGGTGCTCTGGCGGTTTGGCTCTAGCGATCTGGTGAGATCGGCCAGCTTGCTTCTTGGGATTGGTCATTGGCGACCTGTTGCGGGTTGTTTCCGGTGTTATTCTGGGCGGTCTGTTCTTGGTAGATGCGGGTTGTTCCCGAGTAGATCTACTGGTTTGCCTGGCCCCCTTATTGGAAGACCGGGCGGGTTGTTCCTATATGGCCGTCTACCCGGGCGGTCTATCTTGGCGATCTGGCGACTTGGTTGAAGTCGGCCAAATGGTTCTAGCTTGCTCCTGGTGATCTAAGGAAGGAGCATTGTTGAGACAACACGGCTTGTGCGCGGTCTCGTGTTTGCGCGGCCTGTGCGCGATCTTGTCTACTAATCTACGTCTTGGTCGGGTGATCGTCCAAGAGGTCTATTCGCGCGGTCTGTCTTTTGAGACCGTTCGCGATCTGATGGGTGGTGACTGTATTCCGGTTTGTGCGGTGACGACATCCGTCCACCCGCCTATAAATAGGGGTGCATGACCCTTCATTCCTAACAAGAACTGTAAGAACCAGAGCCCGGATTGTTTCTTGCGGTCTCAAGTTTGAGTTCGCGCGACTTGGATGCGAGTTAACCGTTGTTGTGTTCGCAGGTTTGCGGTCAGCAGGGTGCGGTCTCCTTCCTTGGTGATTTCCGGTGGCTCGAATAAACAGTTCGTCTGCGGTCTGTCAGCGAACTGGGTTATTGTGTTCTTGTGCTGTTCGCAGCGGACTCAGGGATCAGGCGACCTTCAGCGGTTAGGCGGTCTGAGTTGCGGTCTGGCGACAGTTTCAGTTCTTTGTTCCAATAAGCTTCAGTTCCTGCGGTCTGAGGTGCGGTCTTGCAGTGCTGGCAGTCTGTCCGGTTTCTGTTCGTGCGATTTCAGGGCAAGCCGGGCGAGTTCTGGAGTGGTGCGGCTTGTGCGGTTTGAGCTTGTCTAGCCGCCAACTTTGCTTTTTGGTGTGTTTTGTTCTTCTCGTCTCCGTGATTCTGATGAATCATGTCTCGCCATGTATACCTCGCATTGTAAAGCAGTTCTGTTTCAATAAAGATTTCTTGTGTTGCTGTTTTGGCATTGTGGTTGTTTGGCTATAACTCTTGTTGATACAACTCCTGCTTACTCCTAAACGGTCCAATCAAAAATTTTAACAGGCAGGATCAGCGTTTTGTAGTGGTGACCTTCCCGAGTGATGGTGTCACCGCAAAGCGGCGGTTCTGGGCATAAGACCCAGGATTTGAGTGAAAAAAATGGGGTCCTACACTACGTGCCAAAATTATAAAATTGAAATCAAGGAGATGGACGAAACATTTGATGAATTTATAAATGACTATCAAAATCATATTGACTCTATTGTTTCCACTCTTAAAAATAGTACAATAGCTTATAATAAAGCTAGAGATAATCTAAAGATCAAGAATGATGAACTAAAATAAAAAATCAACATGCTTATGAAAATTATAAATAAAAATTCACAATATCAAGAAATATCTAAAAACATGTTGAATATGAATATGAACATGAATATTTTAACTAAACCAAATAATGGAAATAAGAAACACAACGTATTTGTAAATCAAAGGACAAAGCACCAATATTTACAAAAGCATGTTTCTCCAAACTTAAAAGTAACATTACACAAATTTCCTATAAACAATACCTTCAATAATCATTACAATCATTATCTTTAATATAAAGATTATCAAAATGGAAATTTGAAGTATAAGAAACCAAGATTTGAATGGAGGCCCAAAATTAAAACTGAAACATTAACTTCACATAAAAGGACCCATTCATCAATATCTACCCATAAACCTACACGTTATATTTGGGTACGCAGAGGAACCACAACACTTGGTCCCCTTTGGATACCTAAATCTCTTATTCATTAGGTATCACCAAATGCATGAAGTAGAATATCTTCAAAAATGAAATATACAAATTTTCTACTTCATGATATGCTTTATTGTCTTTTTATTCTTGTTTTCTTATATCTTTTTGCTATCATGGTATGGTCATCATATAGACACAAGAGGTTATCACTTACAGATTTATAAATCAAATTATCAAATTGTAAAGTCATGCCCTTTTATTTCTAAAGACCAATCTATTCTTCCTAAACTCATTATATATCTATATATCATATATCACCAACATAAATTGAATTTAAAATGTTTCTATGTGATATGATTTCAAACATATACTACTTCATAGGATCTTAAAATTGCTTAAACATCTCCACTTCATATGACCTAAAATTTATAAATAAAATGTAAAACAAAACCTTCAAAAACTACCAAAGAAGGACGAGATAAAAACAGTCAACCATCCAAAAACAACAAAATTAAACATTGCAGATAGTGCTCGGCGCTAGCTGGCAGTAACCAAGAACATAGGTTCAAATTGCTGTATTATTACACAACTGAAAATTTAGTTATCCTCAGGTCCTTCCTATTCCACTACTCTTCCTCATCTACCTCTTCCACACTTGGACTTGGGGACCGTCGTCTGTGAGTTCTCTGAATAGAATGTCTAGGTGGATCCTGTACTGGGCTGTCCCATTCCCTTCGCTCTGGTGTAGATGGATTTAGCTTTAATGCCTTGATCATGAACTTCATCATCTTCATTATACCGAAAACATCTTTCTCCACTCTTGTCATCCGCTCTCCCATTTCTTCTCGAAAAGATTCAAATGAATCCTCTCGAGCCCCTCAGGATGACGCTCCTCGTCGGATTGGTGGTCGAGTAGATGTTGATGGCTCATCCGAGAGGGATGTAGCTCGTAGGTGTGAGGTACTATAGATAGGAGGAAAGCAGTCTATTAAGTAAAAACCTATCTCAATAGATGGGTACATCATTTGAATGACCCGTTGTTTGATTCCACCCAGGGGCAAGTTGTTATATCTCTGGTGGGAAGGTTGTTGCAACTTGTATGAGTAATGGATCAAGGAGAGTAAAAAGTCAGCCACGTCAAATTTTTCCTCCTCCAAAATGAAATATGAGACATAGCTGAGTTGTGTTGGTTGTGACCTTCGTCGTATCACCTAACTTCAGCATAATTGTGTGGCGTAATACATCCCGACTGCTAGGGCGTCTACTGTAAGGGTCGACAGAGAGGTGATCAGACTCCTGCATGCCTTATTATGTAGCACCAGGTTTACATTAGTCCAATCCCTATCTACTCTAAACTTCTCAACTATCTCCAACCGATCTGGATATTCGGTCAATCTAAACACGGCCCTCAATTTTTCATGGGTGATAGTCACCTCTTGTCCCTGCACCTGTGACCGCACTCCTCCATCCAGATCAGTCTATGATGGGTCTTCCAAGTGCATATAGAAATCTCGTACTAACTCTGAAGAAAATCCCTCAGAAAGAAACAAATTCAACACTTCGGAGGCTCCAAACAGCTGCATGATGTGGTGGTGTCGATAAATATCAAACTCCACAAAATATGGGACACATACTACTGCAGCCTCCACGGCCAGCTCTGCACATTTATTTCCTTTTGATCCAGGAGCCATCTGCCACATTATAAGAGAAATTAAAATTAAGCAAAATTCACTAGCGCGGACGCTAACACTAGCGCCCAGCCCTAGCACTAATGCCTGCAGTAGCGCCGATGCTAGTTCTCTGATCCAAAATGTTAAGATCTCTCTAAAACAAAAGATTTCCAAATCCTAAATTGCTAGATCCAAGAAACCCACATAATCTAAGCTAAAATCAAAACTAAAAAATCCTCATAAAAATTCAAAATGAAAAACAAAAATCTTGAAGATTTTTTTTATCTATAATCAAAATCAAAAGTTTTTCTTAAAAAAGGTCATAAATCTTCATCAAAATCAACTATTTAGAACAAGAATCATAAAAATAAGGAAGATTTGTTCTAGTTCCTCTCTTCAAAAATAAAAGAATCAAACATTGTAGATCTAGTTTCTAAAACCACTTAATAACTTCAAATATCTTCATCTCTAACATCAAAAATAAAGTTTAAAACAAAAATCATAAGAAAAGATGAAGTTCTACCTTAGATCTATGCGTGGGTTATCTTCTGGGTTTTTTAGGAGAGCTTGAGAGGCAATGGCCGAAATGACAAAGAGAAAAGGGAATTAAATAAAGATGTGCTACCTCCAGTGCATTCGTTAGCGCGAGCGGTATCACTTGGTTCTGCTTTTCTGTATTTTTTAAATTTTATAAAATACTTATATTTATGCTCTATTATATGTACTATTTATTTTTGCACTTCTGATTTTATTTAATTTTTGAAAAATCCAAATACAAAATTACAAAAGCCAAATTACAAAAAATATTTCTTTTTGTTCATTGGTTTAAATTTCTAAATGCAAAAATCAAATACAAAAATATAAAACACAAAAACTAACAAAAAAATGTATGGAATTTATTGTGATAATCAAGCATTTTTTTAAACTATCTTTAGAACTTCAACAATGTTCCAATTTATCTTGTCAAACCACTTTGAATATTGTTCTTATCATGCTTTGATATATCTATTAATGTGTGCATCAATTATATTGTAAAGGTAGTGTAGAACCTAAGCTTACCATGCCTCTAAGTATGAGTAAATGTTTTATGGTTGATAATGATATTTCTTCACTCACTGTTTGGCTAAGTCTACTTATGTTTTTAATCTAAAGATGCTTGCTAATGTATTGTAATTTTACAATAAATTAAATTTGCACAAGTATCTTCCCTACACTACACTTATTTGCACTATTAAATATAAAGAAAAGTGGTTGTACTTTCAAAATTCATTTGGTTTGCAAAGCAAGTGTAATCGGAGAACTTTGTACAAAACAAAAAAATGAAATGAAGTGACAAAGTTAACTCCACCAAGCACTACTTGAACCTCCTGATAAGTCTTAATAAGCGTTGTGAGGTTGAGCACCTTGGAAAGATTAGTAAAGTGTCTTGTGCAAACCTTCATTTCTTCAAAAAAATACCACTTATTCTTAAGTACACCGGATCAAAAACAAAACTAAAAAATTCAAATTGTGTGATCCCCCAAGCACTACTTTGCACCCTGATAAGTCTTAATGAGCATTGTGTGTGCAAAGAACCTTGGTAGTTGTACATTATTTGTGCATAAAAAGTGTGTGGAAGTAATCATATTTGTGTTTTATTGTGCACTTTACTCTACACTTGTCTTGTATTTTTTATTATAACATTTGTTTAATCTTTTCAAAATACACTTGTGTGCACATCATTATCTTCCATAACACTTCTTCTCATGGGTATTGGATTCTAATGCTAATTCTATAATACTTTTTATATCTAAATGCACTTGATAACCTAGCATGCTATCTACAATGTTTGGTATGTTTTGACTTTATGAATTAGAATAACATTGTAGTAGTCTCTTTTTCATACATCTCTTTCATGCTTGGTTACTTCATGATAATGTTTTCAAAGAAAAATGATTTACAAAAACATCTTGTTTCATTGTATGAATCATCATGTCTTACAAAAAGATGTTTGATTGTACTTTTATATAAGTCTTCCGCAACATTACATTTACCTTATATTCTTTTCATGCTTATCTCAAGATCTCCAACTCAATTTTTTTACTTGCATGGTAAATGTGATATTATTCTTTTTAAAGCTAAAAATTATGATTTCTTTCTATGAACATACTTATGCTAAAACTCTGATTTTTTTCTATGAAAATTATTCTAAAAACTCCTTATCATTTCCTTCTCTCTAAAAGCTCGATCATGTCTTTATCTTATTATCAAAACTTTTATGTGTTGCCTCCTTACCCACTTTTGCTAATAACAAAAGGGGGAGAACTAACATGATAAATAAGATCCGCTATCCAAATGAAAACTAACATGATTAATTAAGATGATAGCTTACATATTAGGGGAGCATTCACTTAGGGGGAGCATGTATTTAGGGGGAGCAATTTTAAATACTAAAATTGATAATTATCCTAAGTCATCACTCTCACACACACACAAGTACTTTATCATGCTTATATATATTAATGCTCTGATTTATCATTAATGGATTTATTATTATCAAAAGGGGGAGTTTATTGGAGCATGGTCTTCCGCATCTCCTAGGTTTGAGAATAACAAATCCTATGTGTACTTGATCTTGTGTGTTTAAGTGTGCAGGAAACAAAGTCCATATGACTCAAGGATGACATAAGAAGGTTGCCCCCAAATTTTGAGCAATCAAATCCAACATGTCCACTAGCGCTGATGGTAGCACCTAACGCCCAGCACTAGCGATGATTAGCATAATTCTGGGAGCACATATAGAAGGAGCTAGCACCTGGAGGTAGCGGATAGCGCAGGCGGTAGAGCGGAGCACATAAGGCAAGAGAGAAATGTTTCCTCGGATTGAAGATTCTCCCGCGCAGAATAATGCCTAATCTGGGATAGCGCCGACGGTAGTGCTAGCGCAGGAGCTAGCGCTGAGGCTATAAATAAGACCCATCTTCTCTCGTTTGGACATACATCAGAGAGAGGTTGAGTGCTAGAATTCCAGAGCTTGATTTGGCCGAAAGTTGATCTCCCACCGAAGCTCTGCGAATATCTGAAGGAGGACTTCTTCACGCCGGATCCAAACAATGTCTGCTTCTACAACGCTTACTCTATAGCGGATCTTCGTCTCCAACTTCAGAAGTTCTTCAAGAGGGAGATTTTATTATTATCTTTTCATATTCCTTGTAAATCGTTAGAGAATTCGCGTCGTGTTGGCGACTAGGTTTGGGTAGGACTTAGGGCTAAAATTCACCTCATGTTGGCAACTAGATCTAGGTTAGGTCTAGCAGGTGCTCGAGGCTATATCCGGGGTTGGATTGGCCAGAGCGGCTTGAGGACGAATCCGGGGAAGGATAGGCTAGGGCCACCGGTTCGTGGGGATGTGAGTCGGGATAGAAAACAAAAAGAGGTTATTAGTATTCACCTTTGATTTCTAGCGTCATTGTAAACCGTTAGAGAATTCGCCTTTGATTTCTAGCGCCTACCGATCCAACAGATTCTGTATCTGATGATATTTCTTCCCTCTTATCGGACTCTTTCTTGAGTCCTGTTTCTACTCAAATATTTTCTTTTATCAGTATGCATGTATCTTCTGCTCTTATTATCGAATTTCTAGATGTGCAAGATGAGCCTATGGAGCCCGAAGCTGTGTCGAGTTGCACTGAGGAGGATATTTTCCTTAGTGAGGAGGTTTCTACTTCATCACCGGAGGAGAAGGTCCAACTCTTCACCGAAGTTCCTAGCTGCTCATATTCTTCATGCCACTATTAATGTGGTCGATAATGTGTCTTTTGTGGAACATGATGGGAGTGACACCGGGGCCACTCCTCCTGTGTTTGATTCTTTTAGTTCTTCATCCATTTTATTATCTAATACTCCTTCTAATAATGCTGATATTGATAAATTCATCCTTCCTGCTCCCTCTCCTGCTTTAGTTTCTGATATTTCATATATCCCCCTGTAGGTGCATGAATATTTGGACCCATTTTTGGGTGATTCTGAGTGGCAGTCTTGGAAGGAAAAGCAAATGGCAATGATGAATTCAATCACCTATTCCACCTCATCTTCATTGCCTACGTTTTCCTTGAAAGACTGGGTGCAGGGTGGTAAACGCTACTTCATCCATGACTGCCGATTGGAGGAGAGGAAGAGGATGAAGAAAGATGAAATTTGGAGATGGAAAGCCTTCATTCTTCTCGTCTGCTATTGTTGGGTCTTCGTACCCATTTCTTTTATTTTTAGTTACTACTTTAAAGCAACTTATAGTTGATCATTTTGGCGTGCATGTAATACTAATTAGGATTTATTAACTTTTGCTTTTATGATTAGACAATCTTATAAAACTACATAATACAGGTATTAAGTCCAGCTTAAGGACGGTAAACAAAAGCGCTAATGGGAGACAACCCAATTTTGCTTATTTTGCTTTATCTTATCCGCCAATGCTATATTATACTATTTCTGTTATTGCTTGGTGCGTCCTTTTTGTAGGGTGGAGATCTTTTGGTGGCGGACTTTGATTTCCATCGCAGTATTAATGCCAATCTTCTGGTATGCTCATTTCTGAGCATGGGTAACTTTTCTTCCCCTAGCCTTTTATTCAATTTTCATGGTTACATCATTTGTGTCTATTGCTTAGATTAAGTCTGGGGGAGAGCTGCTATGTGTTACCCATTGCGCGTGCATATCTTTGTGCATGCTAGAAGTATTTTATTTCACTTATATATTATTTGTTCATCTTCATCGCACACCACAACACCCACTTGAGAGCGTGCTTAACCATTAGCGCGTCACGAGTTTAACTCATTTCTTTTGTGCAATTTGGGAAAATTATTGTGCTGGCTTAGGATTGTGAGACGGAGTAAAATGTTGACTCCCATAGTACTCCTAGTCGAGTGCTTGCGTCTCGCGTAGAAATTCATGTAGAATTAATTTTTCTTTATGCTTATAGTTTTATATTTTGTTTTCTATTTGCGTAAATATTGTTTATTCTACTCAAAATTGGTGAATCTGGTGTAAATCTGACGGTAGCATAGGCATGTGTGTAGACGGTTGCTAGGATCTTATTGCTCGAGTCAGGAGGAAGGATTATCTTTCTCGGTGGCTAAGAACTTGCCCCAAATGACTCTTGAAGCATAGGTACAAGTTAGTTCAATGCGTGAGCGTGATGTAGGCCATCATTTTCGCCAGGTTGAGCTTTTGTACAATTCCTAATATCTAATCCTCGCTAGCCCCTTTGTACCTACGCCGTCCTTTGATTCAGCTCCACCGCTCTCACACCAAAGCCAAAAAGTTGATCCTAGTCGCATTCCCAAAGTTGAGCTTTAGCTGTTTTCATAGTTTTCTTTTGGGGGTGTTGATGTGGTGATGATGATTATGGAAATGTGGATGTGCTACAATGAATAAATGTGCTGAAAATAGTTGAAAAAATGAATGAAATGAGAAAATGATAAATGAATGAAAAGAAAAAAAAATTGTGAAAAAAATAGTTACAATGAAAATATTTTTGTGTAAGTTTGTATTGGGAGTAGGCGATGCACACACCCATGTTTTCAAGTTCAAGTTTGGGGGTGTGGTGCGCCCACGCATTTTTTTGTTGCTGTGTGTATAGCTTTTTGTGCTAGCTAATTTGGGTTTAAGTGCTTTATGCCATCGTGTTTATCTTTGCATACCCTACCTTAACCCAAGCCTCATTTCTAACCTAAAGTCCTATTGATTTGCGCATTGAACCAAACTAGTGTCGTGGAGAGAATGCAAATGGGCGAGCTTATGGTCACCGACATTGATGGATTTCTTTGGAGGTTGTCCCGAGCCCCGATCTTTGGCAATGCTCATCGATCAGTCTACTTTCTTCCTATGCATGACCGTATGATTCATCGTGATTCAGATTTTGAGTCGTAATAATTGTTGGGTATATTGTCCTTAATATAACCTTGATTTGAAGAGGCATCACTCCTAATGCTAAGGACATATTGTATTTAACAAAGCTATACTTGTGTAGAATATACAGGCACAGGTAACTCAAAAGGAAGGGCCAAACATGGCCTTAGACAAGAAGGAATCATCCACAAGGAGATGAAGATCTATCTCAGCATAACCGCTGAGACGATGGGTCACAACCGCTGAGACGAGGAGCCGTCTCAATGGGTCCACTGAGAAGAAGACTGGAACAACCGCTGAGAAGGGGACTGGAGCTGCCGCTGAGACTGAAAGCTGTCTCAGCCCAACCGCTGAGACTGGATGTTGTCTCAGCCCAACCGCTGAGACAGATCCAAATGTTTTGACGGGATCTACTTTCGGCGCAAAAGACTTCTGAGAGGGAAAAGCAAGTCCAATCAGTCCCATACCGTGTCAGGAGGATCGATATAGCCGTTGAAGCCCTCTGGAGGTATAAAAGGAGATGCTAGGGCACAACAACTACTACTGTTCTATTGAAGCTTTTACTACACGCCGCAATTGAGCATTCACGATTCAGCCAGATTGAAGTCATTCTCTGCTGCTGAAGTTAATCTTCAAAGGGAGATTAGATAGCTCTTCCTGTACCAACTCAGGAAGGGCAAGTTGATCTTTTGCTTGGCTGAAGGAGAAGATCAAAGTGATACAAATCTGAAGCTGCTGTTTTCAGATCTGAAGAAAGGATTCAGAAGACCTAAGAGTAATCCTTTTGTCCTCTGTGTTCAACTCAAACTCTATTATATCTTTGTAAGGCATTGTTGCATGAGAAAAAGACTGTTGAGCCTGTGTGTAAAGTTATGTTGACAGCTTGAGTGGTAGGACTTCTTGATAGGTCTGAGGTAGGAAATCTGTGGGATTTCTGAGTGGTATGAGTTCATAACTCTGAGTTGTAGGGCTGCTGTTGTGCCTGAGGTGTAGGGCTGTTGAGCCTGAGTGTAGGGCTGCTGTGCCTGAGGTGTAGGGCTGTTGAGCCTGAGTGTAGGGCTGCTGTGCCTGAGGTAGGATCACTCTTGATCTGAGAAGTTCTGAGGAACTTGTGGTGTAAGCTCAAGAAGCTGAGATTGAAGTTTGGGGGAGTTGGCCCTGTCTAACACTCTGTTAGAAGGGTGAAGGGGGAAAGTGGACTACCCATAGACACACTGTCTTTGGGGAACCACTATAAATTAGTGTGTGCTTTCTATGTTTGATATTTTTCCTGAACTAAACCAGAAAACTAATAGTCTACGTTAAAGAAATTCAAAAGAGACCTATTCACCCCCCCCCCCCCTCTAGGTGAATTAGTCAGCATACTTATAACCTTACAAGTGGTATCAAAGCGAGGTTGGTCAAGAAGGACTTAACAGTCTGACTGGATCCCAAATAGATATTGCTGACACAAAATTAAATGGCCTCTAGTGGAATGAAGAAGGAGTTAGGATCAATGAAGTTGCCCATATGCTCAAAGGAAAACTTTGGCATATGGAAGCAAAGGGTGAGGCTGTTCATGGAAGCCTCAGACCCAAGGATCTTCATAACAGTGAAAAATGGTCCTTACACATTTGAGAAAGTCTCAACTATTGACCCCACCAGGAAAGTGGTGAAGCTATTCTCAGAACTGACCAATGATGAAATTGCCCTATACACCATGGATAAAAGGGATCAAAACATTATTGTCAATACTATTGATGACACCACTTTTCAGAACCTGGTACACTGCACAACTGCCAAAGAAATGTGGGACACACTGATTGTATATATGGAGGGAACAACTGAAGTAAGGGATGATAGAAAGTCACTCCTTAATCAGGAGTATGAAGCCTTCAGACAGCACAGTGGGGAAAGCATCTCCATATGCTATGAGAGGTTCTTCAGAACTGTCAATGAGCTGAGAACCTATGAGAGAGCATTCACAAACTATGAGCTGAATGATAAGTTCCTTAGATCTCTAACAAGGGACTGGGACACAAAAATCTGTGCAATCAGGGAAGTGGTCAGGCTTGGTGAGACCCCCACTCACACACTGTTTGGAAAGCTACTCTCCTATGAGATGCAGATGTCTGCTAGAAAGGAAGAGGACACCTCAACCAGGACACAGGCCAAGGAAAATTATGTAGCCCTCAAAGCTGACAGCTCCAAGAGAAACAAGAGCAGGATGACATCTCCTCCAAGGAGAAGTGCTGAACCTAAAGTCAGCACCTCTAACAGCTCTTCCTCTGATGAAGAGTTTGCTGCCTTTTCAAGGCAGTTCAAGAAGATGATGAAGAGAAAGCAATGGGAGAACATGCCATCCTCATCATCACACTACAAGAAAGATAGCAGGAGGTCTGAAAGACATCACCCAAAGGGTAACAGAAAAGAAAGTGGTGATAAGAAGCATCTTCACCATAAGAATAGGAAGGGAGAAAGATCCCTCCTAGCAAAGAAAGGAAGAAGCTGGAGTGAATCTGATTCCTCAACATCAGATTCAAATAATGAAGAAGAGGCCCTTATTGGGTTGTTTGCTGCTATGGAAGATGAGGACCTCCCTGCAGCAAAGGTGGGCATCAGGGCCCCTCTTTCTCACCCTGAGAGTGACAATGAGGTGGATGACGAAGAAGAGGAAGAACTCACCGGTGTCATGGCCATATCTGAAGGATCATCAAGCAAAGCATTTGATGATGATGAGGTACCTACTCTACATTTTGCTCTTTCAAATTCTGAATATAGTACAAGCCCAGATTGTGATGCATCCTAAAGGACTAGAACTGAGGATGGATCTGAATCTGAGATAAATGTTGGTCATTCAGTTCAGAGGTATGATGCTCTTCTTGATGTCCTGGACAAAAAGAAAAAGCTTGTTAAAGAACAAACTGATGAGCTCAAAGAGATGAGATCACATAAGGCTGAGCTACAAAGCAAGATGGACATTCTTCATCAAGATGGACAAAAGTCCATAGAGCTCCAGAAGGTAATTGACAACCTTCTTGATGAGAAACAAAAGAGGTGGGTGTACATTAGGAAGCTTCACAGTCAACTTCTCATAGAACAAAGTATAGTAGCCCAATTCAATAAACCCAAATCTGAGCTACCCATCATTAGGACCCTCACCTCTCAATCTAGTAAAAATGGATTATGTAACAATAATGTGGCAGCTAGGACTGGGAACAATAGAAAAGGGAAAGCTCTAGCCAGGATGCAAAGCACCTTCCAAAAGGTGTGGCTACCCTCAAATCGGTATGACCAGAACAACATATGTGGGCAATTGAAGATTGCCAAGGTTCCATGCAAGGAGAACACTCCAAGCACTGGAAGAAGGAGATTTGAGTCGAGTACTCTGAAAGTACCCCATGAGGAAATACTGATGGCTCAATCTGAACCATTTGTCTTTGGTGCCTTAGCACCCTCACTCAAGGGAATTGAGGCCATATCTTCCAAGGCTGCACCAGCTGTGAAAAAGGCAGGCTGCTATCATGGGGTTGACCAACATCAGAATGTTTCTGAGGCCACCAACAACATGAAAGCTGAAAGGCTGAAACTTGTCAGTAGTTTGAGGAAACACTCTCATGCAACTCAACCCCAACCAGCTATCACACCTCCTTCAGCTATAGATTCAAAGAAGAAGGATGCCACCTACTTTGAACCAAGGCAGACCACTGCCCCTTTTACAAGGGATCAGAAAAGGAGATATAATATCCATGAGTGCTGGTGTTGTGGTAAGGTGGGACACTTTGCCATAGACTGTTGGCACAACTCTAATGCGTCATATGCAAAGATGAACCTTCCTACAAAGATGGCAGTTCATGTAAGGTCATTCTATGACTAAAATCCCTCTTGCAAGATAGTTCAAGTACCAGCCTGAACCAAATTGGTACTTGGACAGTGGGTGCTAAAAGCACAAAACAGGAAGAAGGCTGATCTCATGGAGCAGCAAAAAGTAGACCAGTGTGGTTATCTGCACAGCTGATTCCGGATAAATAGCAGCTGGGAGCTGCTGTGCACAGGTGTTGTAAATTTAACATTATCTAGTGCTAAATATGAGTTGTTTTAACCTATGTAACTTCATGTTAACCATCTTGTGATTTCAGTTCTTCAACTCACTACATATAATAGTGTGAAAATTGAAAACTAAAATGGTGGTATACAAATAAAAAAAATGCACTTCCTAGATGTGCTTTAACGACAAAAGTATCGTCAGAACAACGCTTAAATATTTGAAATATTGTTAAGCTCCACAAATCAGAGGCGCTCGACACGGTAGTCATCGAATCCTCGATAAATGCAAAAGGGTGCGCGCCTCTTCACCTTCTCCCACTATAAATAGAGTGAATGCCTAGGATGGAAATTTGCCTTGTGACTTTCCGTTGGCAAACCACCTCTTCGTCTCCAACCCTTCATCTCCCAGGAAAAATGTCCCCTGAAAAAGGAACCGATGAAATGCCCCCCATTGTGACGCTCACCTCTCTATGGGAGCGAATAGAAACTCTCATTGAAAAGGCTGTAAACAAGATGAAGGATGAAGTGAAGGATGACATCTCTCAACTTACAGCTCTACATGCGCAGTCCACAACTCTCATCCTGAACAGAATCACTACCCTGGAGCAATCCCTAGACACTCATCTCCAGGTAATAAGAAATATCACAGATGTCGGATATCAGGAAATTCTGGAGCAAATATCTGAACTGCAGGCATCAGTAACAGAAGTAATCCAAGATGGGGAAAGAAGAATTGGAGATGAAATCCGGGAAGAGATCAAGGGAAGCATAGCTGCTTGCTCGCATCAAGCAAAATGGGTAAGCAATCAGGTAATGCAACCACTTCAAGTAACCCCCTCTGAATACATACCCACTGAACCCTCCTCCACCTCCGACTCTGAAACCGAATCGGATGAATCAGCAACAACTAGAAAGAAAAGGAAAGCGTCTTGCGAAGAGTACAGGAAGAAAAGAGTAAATGAGGTTCAACAGGACCCGGAATCTAGCCAATGGAGTCCTCGCTCAACCGAAATAATCACTGAATCTTGGATAGCTTTTGGACACGGTCAGAAAGACCATGAGAGAGCATACTCATCTATCGAATGGAATCGTCACATGAAAGATATGGAAGAAAGAGCAAGACACGAGATGGCCTTTCCTCACGGTCCACCTCCTCCACCAAAGAAAATTCCGAAGCCACTAAACTTCTATGGGCGAAAGAGGAAGAAGGTAGCAAAGGAAGCTAGCTCCAGCAAAGACACCCCGCTTATCTTCGATTGAAAGGAATTTATTTTTCTTTGCTGTTTTGAATTATGCTAAGACAATTTGTCCAGTCATATGACGGATCCTAGATACAAACAATTCTAGTATAAGAACTTTTATATATGAATGCGTATAAGGCATATGCCTGTGCTATTAATATATGCAATTACTGCCATATTCTGTTTTTAACAGCTGATAACGTGTCCTGCACCTTGTGTGCTTAGCTTGAAAAATGCAACGCAAGCTAGAATTCAGTTGCAGGTTATGCAGGATGCAGGAAAGAAGAAAGAAAGGGGGAGCATAGGCCAACCCATGAAGACAGTAGTGGGTAGGCTAATGAGGGGGAGCAACAAATGGAACCTCCCCCCCCCCCCAAATCTGTCAAGTGTACTTAATGCCTCCAAACAGAACTCCCCACAAAAGGATGCTCTAAGTAAGGGGGAGCATAGCTCTCGCTTTGGAAATAATGATGGGTGTTCCAGTGAGGGGGAGCACAGCCTAAAAGCTAAAAGAGTTCCCAGATCTGAACCTGAAATAAAGGAAGCTCTTCCAAGGGTTAATCTTAGAACAACAGACTTGACATTTTGGCTTGGATTAAATGAACAACTACTAGTTGAATTTTCTGTTATATATCTGCACTAAACAGTTGAAGTGAAATGACATTTCATATTCTGATCATAATATCGTATTTGTTACTATTGATATGTACTTTTTATCTCAAGTATTCAGTAGATTAAATGGAGTGTTCAGATTGCAATGGCTCAGCTATTACAGGAAATAGCTCTCCAATTAAGGGAGAGTAAATTCCTTACTTAGTTGAGGGGTAGCTAGCACATGCTAAGAGTGTACAGGTTAGCCTATAGATTGATCCAAAGGGATCTATAGATGTTATCCCTCTATACATAGCAAGTTAAGGGGGAGATAGTAAGTTAAGGTTGAACAAGGCAGAAAGGGGGAGATAGGTCCAGTACCAATGCTGGAGAAAGGGAAGAAAGAGCTAATGCTTATGCTTATGCTAATGCTTATGCTTATACTTATGCTTATGCTGATTCCTATGCTTATGCTTAGAGGGTTAGGTCCTATGCTTCACAGATCACTTTCTATAAGAACATTGTTTTTCTGTGATAAGATTTTTATTGTTAATGGACCTTAGCATTGGGGATGTTCTGCCTTCTTCAAATAGGGGGAGATTGTTGGGTATATTGTCCTCAATATAACCTTGATTTGAAGAGGCATCACTCCTAATGCTAAGGACATATTGTATTTAACAAAGCTATATTTGTGTAGAATATACAGGCACAGGTAACTCAAAAGGAAGGGCCAAACATGGCCTTAGACAAGAAGGAATCATCCACAACGAGATGAAGATCTGTCTCAGCATAACTGCTGAGACGATGGGTCACAACCGCTGAGACGAGGAGCCATCTCAGCGGGTCCACTGAGAAGAAGACTGGAACAACCGCTGAGAAGGGGACTGGAGCTGCCGCTGAGACTGAAAGCTGTCTCAGCCCAACTGCTGAGACTGGATGCTGTCTCAGCCCAACCGCTGAGACAGATCCAAATGTTTTGACGGGATCTACTTTTGGTGCAAAAGACTTCTGAGTGGGAAAAGCAAGTCCAATCAGTCCTATACCGTGTCAGGAGAATCGATATAGCCGTTGAAGCCCTCTGGAGGTATAAAAGGAGATGCTATGGCACAACAACCACTATTGTTCTATTGAAGCTTTTACTACACGCCGCAATCGAGCATTCGCGATTCAGCCAGATTAAAGTCATTCTCTGCTGCTGAAGTTAATCTTCAAAGGGAGATTAGATAGCTCTTCCTGTACCAACTCAGGAAGGGCAAGTTGATCTTTTGCTTGGCTGAAGGAGAAGATCAAAGTGATACAAATCTGAAGCTGCTGTTTTCAGATCTGAAGAAAGGATTCAGAAGACCTAAGAGTAATCATTTTGTCCTCTGTGTTCAACTCAAACTCGATTATATCTTTGTAAGGCATTGTTGCCTAAGAAAAAGGTTGTTGAGCCTGTGTGTAAAGCTGTGTTGACAGCTTGAGTGGTAGGACTTCTTGATAGGTCTGAGGTAGGAAATCTGTGGGATTTTTGAGTGGTAGGAGTTCATAACTCTGAGTTGTAGGGATGTTGTTGTGCCTGAGGTGTAGGGCTGTTGAGCCTGAGTGTAGGGCTGCTGTGCCTGAGGTGTAGGGCTGTTGAGCCTGAGTGTAGGGCTGCTGTGCCTGAGGTAGGATCACTCTTGATCTGAGAAGTTCTGAGGAACTTGTGGTGTAAGCTCAAGAAGCTGAGATTGAAGTTTGGAGGAGTTGGCCCTGTCTAACACTCTGTTAGAAGGGTGAAGGGGGAAAGTGGACTACCCATAGACACACTGTCTTTGGGGAACCACTATAAATTAGTGTGTCCTTTCTGTGTTTGATATTTTTCCTAAACTAAACCAGAAAACTAATAGTCTACGTTAAAGAAATTCAAAAGAGACCTATTCACCCCCCCCCCCCCCCCCCCCCCCTCTAGGTGAATTAGTCAGCATACTTATAACCTTACAATAATATATAGATATGCTCTTAGAAAAATATAAACTATGATGCATAATTAAATATTTCTTCTACTAAATTTTTATGAGCGTAAGCCTGCGACTTCGCAT
Source organism: Dactylorhiza incarnata (assembly GCA_033032865.1). Lineage (NCBI taxonomy): Eukaryota > Viridiplantae > Streptophyta > Magnoliopsida > Asparagales > Orchidaceae > Dactylorhiza > Dactylorhiza incarnata. The sequence goes on along the minus strand of JAWHQI010000009.1, from coordinate 5,696,908 downwards.
GGTACTATGTGATTGCAGTTTCTAAGCCAACTTTTCGTTTTCTTGTCCACTTGAGGATTGATTTGCTCGGGACGAGCAAAAGGTTAAGTCTTGGGGTGTGATGAGTCCAATATTTATAGTGTTTTATGGGCTCATCTGGGCTAGTTTTCATGCATATGCACTTCACTTTTAGTTCATTATTGCTTATATTTCACTTGAACATATTTCTTCACAAAGTTCACTCTTTGGGCCCGTTTTGGTGTGCAATTGCGCGCTATGTTTGTTGGGGGTAAGCACATGGTGCTCCCCAACCCTTTTTCTATATTTGGATTGAGCTGGAAGGGTATTCCAAGCTGTGTGATTGCTGTTTGGTGTTGTGCAGGTGGGTAGATCATCCATTATGCCCAGATTTCATGTTTGTATGAATCGCATGGTCGTGTGTTTACTTGACGCATGATCGCTCCGACCGTGCGCATTTATCTATGGCCCAAAATAGCGTTCTGGATTTGGTCGTGCATTTTTACGCATGGTCGTCTTCGTCCGTGCGTGAGTAAAATGCATGGGCGCCTCTTTCGTCTAAAATAATTTTGTTTAATTTTGTTCACGCACGGTCGTGCGTTTCTAAAATGCACGGTCGTGCATGAACAAAATTCTGCAACATTTCTATTTAAGCTGCGATTTTTAGGTTTTCAGGATCCGGATTCTATTCCGCCATTTCCGTCGCAAGGGGAGCTCCAGCTCCGTTTTTCTTCCTTCTTCCATGAGGGCTTTGCCCTAGGCTGCTTCCATCATCCAAGTACTTCAAGGAGAGGATTCCACCTTCATCTTCATCGCAAAGCAAGAGTTCTTCGCATCAGACGTGACCGGATTGTAGTTTACCGGAAAAGACGGGTCCATTGGGAGAAAGTGACAGCCCTCCTCTACCCCGGACGATAGTTGGGACCGAGTTAGGACGCGGATTGACAATCCGATGATTCCTACCGAGAATCTACAACAAGCCTCTAGATTCGGTTGTATCTCTTGCCTTTTTCTCTACTTGTATGGATGTGTATGAATATAATCTTTACTATTTGATGATGTATGTCATTCTAGACTCTTGATTTATAGTGATATTTGTATAGTTGTGAAAATACTTATTTGTGTAGAATGTGTTTGAAGTGCGCCGATTCCGCCCACACTCAATTCCACTCTGCAAACCCTCCATTCCATTATGTGTGCCTACTCTTCCAATCGCCAAGCTAAGCAGTGCTAACGGCCCGTATAACCCACTTCACTTCTGATGGTGCGAACCACTCCATCTGCTTGCCTTCTCGCCCATCCGCCTAGTGAAGCAGTGCATAGCGGCATGCATAGTCTCCATCCACCTTGCGAAGCAGTGCATAACGGCCTGCATATTAGTGATATTTAGTTTGTTTTATTTGTTTTCCACAAACCAAAACCAAACCTCCCGCAACCCATCCGCCCGAAAGGACTTCAATCTCAAGTCCTTCCTCAAAAGTAAACTCCACCTTACTGTGTTCCTTTGAGATTCGATACATGGGGATTCACTCCCACATTTTATATTACTTGAACGATCGATACACTGTCATTTCGTGTCGCAGTCTCGCTCCCGCCTATAGCAGTGTGATAGATTTGCGCATCAAAAGTAAGGGTAATCTGGTCATTATATGTCTTAGGATGTCACACTCAGCTTAGGGTGTCAAGACCCAGTCAAGAGAAGCACAAATTGTGGAAAGTTAACACTTGCATCGAATAGAAATCGATGCAACATTGAGTTATTGTCAACGCTACTCTGACTAGAAGTCCAAGCAACTCACCCCTTCTGTCGAAGTAGATCAAGTCGACATTACGTCGAGTAGATATCAACGTAGAGGCCATGGACTTGTCGAAGTACCTTGAGAGGTTGACGCAGCTTCTACTTCATTCCAACGCAGAAGGAAATATCTATCGAAGCCATTTAAAGTCAACGCAACATCGACATCATCTCGATGCAGATAATGAAGTTCAGAGCCATGCCCTCAACTCGATGGTTACATCGATAAGATATCGATGCCACGTCGACTAGTAGAGTTTAATCAGAGCAAGGATGAATTTGAAGATGCTCCTACAAGAACTCGAAGGTACGTCGATAAGAGAGTAAGAGAACTCGACGCTACATCGAATACAGTTTGAAAAGGAAACCTTTTCAACTGTCATTTTGGACCCTCTCTCATGGCCCACCTCACTCAAGACCGTTCCCCAATGGATCCTCAATTGCCTCAAATAGAATGAAGAATTAACATAGGACAGAGAAAAGATTTCATGGAAACAAGCTTATTGTTGGTGGACTGGTAGGGAATTAAAGAAGGAAGGAAAAAGAGTAATTGTCCAGACAAATATACCTTTTCAGGACTTACCAAAAAAGGAAATAAATTCAAATTAAACATGGACAATAAAAGGGAAGAAAGGAAAGAGAAAACTAGAGCATTCATCACAATCGGCTACACCTTTCTTTTAGGGCTTTCTCTTCTTCTTCCTCATCAGGGAACCCTAATAGAGAAACAAACAGAGAAGGAAGAACAATTGCTCTCCATCTCTTACTGCAGAACAATTGAAAGGCTGCTCATCATCACAATCATATAGCAGCCAAAGTTTGATCAGAAAGAAGTGAAAAGATCTGACATTCATAGCTCCTGCAAACCATCACAATCTTAAGCTGGAGTTCATCACTAACAGATCAAGTAGAAGAAAATAGAAGTTGTTTCTTGAGACAGGGCTTCATAAGAATTCTGAGAACAGAATTCTTCATCCTCCCTCTTCTTCTTTCTCCTTCTCATTCTCACATGTAAAAGAGTTTTAAGAATCCCTCTTCCAAAGGATTCAGTGGTTCAAGATGTACTTATCAAAATATCGGGTGGTTCAAGATCTCGTTATCAAAAGATCTGGTTGGTTCATGATCTCCTTATCAAAAGATCAGTGGTTCTGAGAGTCTCCTTGTGAAAAGACTCAGGCACAGTTGGTGCATTCCTACCAGGTGGTAGAAGAGAGGACTACCCATATTTTTGTTGGAACATGCTTTCCGCATCTCTTGGTTTGACAATAACAAATCCTATTGTATTTGATCTTGTTTGTGTTTATAATGTGCAGTACTATAATTATATAACCCTATGAACTGGATGCTGATTGATGACGATTCTTTGAAAAAAGAGCTATCGCTCGCGTTAGTTGTTAACGCCCCGCATTAACAACCGCTGAGATGGAAACCGCTGAGAAGGAAACCGCTGAGAACGAAACTGGCGTTCGACGAAATGATTGATGATGATTCTCTACAAAAAGAGCTACCGCTCACGTTAGTTGTTAATGCCCCGCGTTAACAACCGCTGAGATGAAAACCGCTGAGAACGAAACAACTGAGAACGAAACTGGCGTTCCACGAAATGAAAACTGCGTTCGACGAACTGACGTTCGATGAAATTCCGTTCGATGAATTGCATGCTCTACCCCGGCATTCGACGAACTGCATGCTCTACCGCGGTGCTTGACGAAATGCATGCTTTACTATGGAGCGTTAACACTACCGCTAGCGCTAATATAAATGGAAACAATTGACGAGAAGGAAATAGTGGAGAAAAAGGAATGTCGACGGGAAGCTATTTTAGTAAGTACTATCGCGACGCATTAAGGACTAACGCCCGGCGGTAGCTTTTGGAATCCTCCTGTCTGCATGTGATTGAGGAGCAATTATGGAAGGAGATATTGGCTGAAGGAAGGATATCTCGCTAATGCGGTGCGTTAGCGTTACCGCGGTGCGCTAGTCGGAGATCAAAGTTTGGCGGTCAAAAGTTGCCTAAGTTGCCACGATCAGTGTGCTTGATCATTGCCTAATGTGGCTACCACGGGGCGGTAGTACTACCGCAGGCGGTAGCGGCTGACTCTATTTAAAGACGCGTGACTCCTCCATTGTTGCTTGCTGTTGCTGAAGGAATTGAAGCCTTATATTCTGAGCACTCGTGAGAGCCTTCTCCAAGCAGCCCGAAGAACCCCATCAACGTTCGTGAACGCAAAGAACTTGAAGACCAATCCGATCGCATCTACATCGACATCAAGTTCTTCTTTTGAGGGAGTTTTTAGTTTTTGTTTTGTATGTCTTTTATTTTATCTTTTGTTCGGTAGAGGAATTCGCCACACGGCGACTAGGGCCTTGCGGGGACTAGGGGAAATTCGCCTCGTATTGGCGACTGGGTCTAGTGAGTAGGTCTAGGGGGTGCTCGAGGCCTTTCTGGTGATAGATTGGCTAGAGCGGCTTGAGACCTTATCTGGGGAGAGATAGGCTAAAGCCAACCGGTCCTTAGGAGAAGGGTCGATATAGAAAACCAAAAGAGTTTTCATTGGTCGCCTCTTTCCATGCGTCATTGGGAAATGTTTTTGTAATCATAACTGTTTCACTTTAATATTAATGAAAATATGTTTGTTTCTACCTTTCTATTTTATGCTATCTGTTTTTCATTGGTTTAACCTAACGTATTTTCTCTGTCACTAATGCCGATCGGTAACACTACCGCTGGCGGTAGCAACATAGAATTATTTTCTCTAAATAATCTCGAAAATTTTAAATCCCTTATTCACCCCCCCCCCTGTAAGGGCGCCTACAGATCCAACAAGTGGTATCAGAGGCAGGTTATTCCAATTCGGTCTAACAACTGGGAATAATGGCACTCCGTGACCTCATTTTCTATGAGGTGCAGGAAATAAGTAGACCTCCGCTGTTTACTGGAACTGATTATAATTACTAGAGAACACGTATGCACTGTTTCTTGATAAACTTAGATCTAGATGTATGGGTATGTGTTGAAACTCCAAACACTTCTCCTACATATATTGTTGGAAAAGTAACCATGGAAAAACCTAGGGATAAATGGGATGATGGAGATAAGGCTAGGTGTAAGAATAATGCAAAAGCGATGAATGCTTTGTTTTGTGCTCTTGATAGGACTGAATTTAATAGATTAAGTGCATGTGAAACTGCTTATGATATTTGGAACTTATTAGAAATAACGCATGAAGGTACCTCGCGGGTAAAAGATTCAAAACTATTCCAACTGGAATCTGAATTCGAGAGGTTCAGGATGGATCTGAATGAGGACGTCTATGTCATGTACACTCGATTCACCAAGATCGTCAATGCCTCAAAAATTCTTGGAAAAACATTTTCAAATGGGGACTTGGTGAGAAAGCTTCTTCGATCGCTCCCACCAAAGTTCAATCCAAAGGTGACGGCAATTTCCGAATCGCATGATCTTAGGCGGTTCCAAATTGATAGACTCATTGGGAACCTCAAAACCCATGAGGTAGAACTCAAGATTCAAGAAGAAGAGTACAACAAGGAGCCAAAGAAGAAAGCCTTGGCACGGGAAGTCAAGAAAAGAAGATGACGATGAGGAAGATGACGAGGAGAGTCTCTTTGTGAAGAACTTCACTAAGTTCATGAAGAATCCGGAAAGGAGGAACACCTTCCGGAAATTTTTTCGAAAGGGCTCCTCATCCAAAAGAGAGAAGAAGGAGAATTCTAGCGACGATGACGAAGAGGGGACATCTCCCGAGTGCTTCCACTGTAGAAAGACCGGGCACATTAGAAGTCAATGCCCAAAATTCTTAAAGGAGCAAAAAGAAAAATGACTTAAAGGAAAGGAGAAGAAGAAGAAGGTCTTAAAAGCTGTAACATGGGATGAATCTTCCTCCGGGTGCTCAAGTAAATCAAGCTCAAGCGATGATGATGAGGCAAACTTGCGCCTTATGGGGAAAAGCAATGAATCAACCGACGATGAGTGCAGTGTCCAAAGCGACACTGAGGTAATCCCTTCTAACTATGATGATCTCTATTCCGAAAACTTAAAAACTTCTAAATCTTTTGGCAAAATTTTAAAAGATCTAGATCTACTTAAAACTGAAAATAAAATTCTTTTAAAACAAAATCAAAAATTAAATAAGGAAGTATTTGCCTTGGGAAAGGAGATGGAGTCTTGCCGAAAGAATGATGATTTTTTGGCAAGGTCTAGCGAACTTGAAATTGATCTCTCTAACGCTCTCTCCAATATCGAATCACTTTCGAAACAAAAGAGAGACTTAGAAAGAAATTTGAAACTCTCACTTTCTAATGTTGAAAATGAAAAGAAAAACTTTGCAAATGGATGCAGAAATTTAGTTAGTGAAAATTTTGCATTAAAAGCCCAAATCCATGACCTTAATTTAGCCATAGAAAAATTTGGTGTGGCCAGAAAAGTCTTGATATGATTTTGGCCAACCAAAGGAATGGTAGTGCAAAAACTGGGCTAGGATATGTCTCTGCTAACTACCGCCCGGCGGTAACAGTTAACGCTAGCGGTAGTAACAAAACTCATAATTCATTTAATAATCATAAATCTGGAATTTTTTCTGCTGATTCCCCGTCCTCCAGCAAGAGTCCACAACAAAAACTGAAAAAGGTCTCAACCCCTTTTGTGTTATGTGCCAAGTGTCATCACTTCGGGCATACATTGGACTCTTGCAGGATGAAGGGTCGATGTACTGTCAAGCAAATCTGGGTGCCTAAGGTTTCCACCTATTCTATGGGAGGAACCACTTGGGTATCCGAATCTTTACTCTCATCTTCTTGTTAGGTATGTTGGCAGGCTAAGGAAAAGGAAGACCTGTGGTACTTGGACTCAGGGTGCTCCAAACACATGACGGGCGATAAAGCAAAATTCCTTAGCCTCACTAAGAAGAAAGGAGGAATGGTGATATTTGGGGACAATGGAAAGGGAAGGATTTTAGGCACCAGTACTGTGGGTAAAAATTCTTTCTCTCTTACTAATGTCTTATATGTAGAAGGTTTGAAACATAACTTGATTTCTATTAGTCAACTTTGCAATAAAGGTCTAATTGTCTTATTTGAGTCTTCTACTGATTTATATAAAATTATAGATCCTAAAACCAATAGTATTGTACTCACTCCACTACGAATTCAAAATGTGTATCTAATTGCCTTTCATGATCTATGACGTGCGTCACTCAAATGTCTTATATCAAAAAATGAAGAACTTGAATTATGGCATAGGCGTCTCGGTCACTCTAGCACCAAGTTAATCTTAAAACTATCAAAGAATAAACTCATTAAAGGTTTGGCTATGCTAAATGGAAATCTATCTTCCTTATGCTCGCCATGCCAAAAAGGAAATTTTTCAAAAACATCATTTAAGAGTAAAAATAGAAATATCCACCTCAAGACCCTTACAACTAATTCACATGGATCTTTTTGGACCTATTAGCACGTGTAGTCTTGGTGGTAAAAAGTACACTTTTGTATTAATTGATGATTATTCTAGATTTACTTGGACTTTATTTCTTACCTCCAAATCCGATGCGTTTTCTGAATTTACAAAGCTTTGCAATCGTATTCAAAATGAATTAGATCTAAAAATCAAGTGTATACGATCGGATCATGGAGGGGAATTTGAAAATGATAGCTTCACCACTTTCTATAATAATTTAGGTATTTAGCACAAATTTTCCGCTCCACACCCCCCCCCCAACAAAACAGTGTGGTGGAGAGGAAAATAGAACTCTTCAAGAACTCGCACGCACTATGCTATCCGAGTATGGGTTGCCTAGATATTTTTGGGCCGAACCGTAAATACATCATGTTATGTCATAAATCGTGTCATGCTTCGCCCTATTTTGAAATTAACACCATATGAATTGTATTTTCAAAAGAAACCTAATGTATCTTATTTTCATGTTTTTGTGTGTAAATGTTTTATCCTAAACACCAAGGATGCATTAGCTAAATTTGATGAAAAATGTGATGATGGTATTTTTCTTGGTTACTCTTCCACTAGCAAAGCATATAGAATATATAATAAATAATCTAAAAAGGTTGAAGAGTCTATTCATGTGCAGTTTGATGAACTTGTGCCTTTTGTAGATTCTACTTGTGCGGGTAATGAAGATGAACCTCTTTCACCATTGGAGCATGATAATGATGAACCACTTGGAGAAGAAAAAGAAGTAGAGCCGGTGCAAGAGGAGTTTGTGCCTCCAAGTGTGCTTCAATTTACAAGAGATCATCCAAGGGAGCTTATCATTAGAGAACCATCAAAGGGGGTAACGACACGTTCTTCCTTTAATGAATCCTTTTCAAACTTATGCTTTGTTTCCGAAATAGAACCGAAAAATGTTTCCACCACTTTGAATGATGAATTTTGGTTTATTGCTATGAATGATGAATTGAATCAATTTGAACGCAAACGGGTTTGGAAACTAGTTGAAAGACCATCTAATCACCCGGTTATTGGTGTAAAATGGATATTTAAAAATAAATTAGATGGAGAGTCTAGAATAACTAGGAACAAGGATCGATTAGTGGAACAAGGTTACTCTCAAATCGAGGGGGTAGATTTTGATGAAACATTTGCACCCGTTGCTCGCCTTGAATCGATTAGAATTTTTTTAGCTTTTGCGAGTTATAAGAAGTTTAAATTATTTCAGATGGATGTTAAAAGTGCTTTCTTAAATTTGATAATTAAAGAAGAAGTCTATGTTGAACAACCCCCCGGATTTATTGATGAAAAATTTCCAAATCATGTATATAGATTAGAAAAAGCGCTTTGTGGTCTAAAACAAGCGCCTCGTGCTTGGTATGAATGCTTAACATCTTTTTTATTAAAGCACAGCTACAAAATGGGTAGTGCCGATAACACGCTCTTCATTAAGCATTTTGATAATGATTTGATTATTTTACAAATATATGTTGATGATATTATTTTTGGAGCCTCTAATGAAGAGTTGTGTAATGAAGTTGTTTTAGTGATGCAAAATGAATTTGAGATGAGTCTAGTGGGAGAACTAACATATTTTTTAGGATTTCAAATAACCTAAAGAAATGATGGAATTTTTATATGTCAATCCAAATATGTCCATGATATGCTAAAATGTTTTGGTTTTGAAAACTTGAAACAAGCTAGTACTCCAATGAGCGCATCACTAAAATTAGGAAAAGATGAAGCCAGAATTTCAATTGACTAAACGTTATATAGAGGAATGATTAGATCCCTATTATACCTTAGTGCATCTAGACCGGATATTATGTTTGCTGCATGCTTATGCGCTAGATTTCAAGCAAATCCAAAAGAATCTCATTTAAAAGTAGTGAAACGAATTTTTCGATATCTAATCGGCACATTTAAATTAGGACTTTAGTATCCAAATAATGATTCTTTTCTCTTGCATGGGTATTCAGATTCTGATTATGCGGGTTGTTCATTAGATAGGAAAATCACTAGTGGTACCTGTCATTTCTTAGGTCCTTCTCTAGTTGCATGGTCAAGTAGAAAACAAAATTCAGTTGCCCTCTCCACCACTGAGGCAGAACATATTGCACTAGGAAGTTTTTGTGCCCAAACATTATGGATGACTCAAACCTTAGAAGACTTTGGTGTTCATTTAACTAATATTGAACTTAAGTGTGACAACAAGAGTGCTATTGACTTAACAAACAACCCCGTTCATCACTCACGATCTAAACACATAGATGTAAAACATGACTTCATTAAGGATCACATCAAAAAAGAACGCGTTCATGTAAACTTCATTGGAACTGAATCGCAAATTGCGGACATCTTTACCAAACCTCTATCCGATTCACGATTTGCTCTACATAGACTAGAACTATGGGTCTTGGACATTCATACTTAATCATGCAAAATCCGCATTTTTATGACCACGCATATCTGATTTCTATACTGAAACACCGTGTCACCAACCTGTACAAACCTTCTGAAACAAAAATTCTAAAAAAATTCACGTTTTCCCAAAAATTCGAGCTCTGTCACTACCGCCCGACGATAGCTGGTTACCGCTGGCGGTAGTGGGTATTTTCTGAATTTCCAGTTTCTTTTTTTAAATTTTACTTTTCAGTTCCTGTTATTTCAAAAATTCTAAAAACAAAAAAAAACTATAAAACAAATCAAAATCCAACCAAAAACATGATTTGTGTTTCTATATATCAAAAACAACTACAAAATTGAAAAACCAATTAAAATAACAAAAACATGCTTTTTATTTGCTTTATTTTTTGTTTTTGAAAAACTTAAAATTTATAAAAACTGATGTAATTTTTAATGTTTCAAGGATGGTATGGTTTATCTTGCCAAGTTTAGAATTCAATGTTTCATTCTCTATTTCAAGTATCTTAATAGCAATGTTTTGTATCATGCCTTGATCGTTATCTTATATGTGCTTTGAAATTGATTATTGAAATCATGTGTAGTATTGCATAGCATGCCTCTATGTATGAGTAAATGGTTTATATTTGATAATGGCTTATTCACTCACATTTTTTGATAAACTACATATGAATTTAATCTACTCTTACATGATTGTGTAGTGTAACAACTAAATATTATTGTTATGCATGCTTAGTTGTACCTACACCACAAGTAAAAATCTGTTTCATGCACCTATTTTTGAAGAAGTGTGTCTTTTCAAAACTCTTTTTTTTGCATATACAAGTGAATTCGGAGACCTTTGTCGTTAAGCAAAAATTCAAATGAATAATTGACAAAGATAACTCCACCAAGCACTACTCACCCTCCTGATAAGTCTTAATGAGTATTGTGAGGTTGAGCACCTTGGAGAGAATTGTATAGTGCATTGTTGCAAACATTTTTTTTCACTACTTCTTCTTGTACACCGGATCACAAATAACTAAAATTCAAAATAATAATTGTGATTCCCCAAGCACTACTTTGCACCCTGATAAGTCTTAATAAGCCTTTTGTGTGCAGAGCACCTTGGTAGTTGTACTAGTTTTCTATGTGTATTGAAAACTTTATATAGCTTTGTGGGGAGAATTGTTTCTAAAAATGCACTTTCAATAATGTTGTATTTATTCCATTATACATGTCATGTGTTTTGATTAACTCATATGTATACTTTTATCAAAAACACTATTTTGTACACATCATTCTCACTTGTAAGCCTTCTACTCATGAGAATTGGAGTATATTGCATATCTACATGTATTCTCTAAATTCTTAAGTAAATGCACTAGATAGCTTTGCATGATCATTACATGTATAAGTGTACTTGATTTCTCAATTTAAGACATTGTATTCTTCTATCTTGACTTGATATGTTGTATCATACTTACATATTTTTTCTGCTACGCCATGTGTACTCTTTATTGCTTACCCTTCAAAACAAGTGTATGGTTATGTTGCAACAACATCTATTTTTTTCTGTGTACTTAAGTTGCTACAACATCTATTTTTTATCTAAAACTCTTAATCATCTACTATGCTTGACCATTCTTATATAGATGTTCACTTCAAAAATATATTTCTTCATGCTCTCCACCTCTTTACTGCTTGTACGCTCGATCATGAATATGTTTTCTTCCCAACAAGTGGTTTCTTTATGACTATTTCTTCACATTCTTTTATTCACTCCTATATATTGTAATTTTTTCTAAGCATATATCACTGCATCATGTTCATTCCCTCTCTACACATTTATCGCACATGTTCCTGTTTGTCTTTCTCTCCACCCTCTTTTGATAATTCCAAAAGGGGGAGAATAAAATTTGAAAGAAATTCACATGTTTGGGGAAGTCAAGTTCATAGGAAGTTTTGTTGTAGGGGGAGCATTCACTTAGGGGGAGCATTCATTTAGAGGGAGCATATGCACATGTCTTAAATTTCATGCTTACCCTATTTAATAAACACAATTCCTATCATCTGAACTATTTCTTTTTAAAGGGATTTTTTATTATCAAAAGGGCGAGTTCGTTGGAACATGCTTTCCGCATCTCTTGGTTTGACAATAACAAATCCTATTGTATTTGATCTTGCTTGTGTTTATAGTGTGCAGGTACTATAGTTATATAAACCAATGAAATGGATGTTGATTGATGACGATTCTCTGACAAAAGAGCTACCACTCGCGTTAGTTGTTAACGCACCGCGTTAACAACCGCTGAGATGGAAACCGCTGAGAAGGAAATCGCTGAGAACGGAACTGGCATTTGACGAAATGATTGATGACGATTCTCTAAAAAAAGAGCTACCGCTCGCATTAGTTGTTAACGCCCCGCATTAACAACCGCTGAGATGGAAACCGCTGAGAAGGAAACTGCTGAGAATGAAACTGGCATTCGACGAAATGAAAACTGCGTTCGACGAACTAGCGTTCGACGAAATTCCGTTCGACGAACTGCATGCTCTGTCGTGGCGTTCGACGAACTGCATGCTCTACCGTGGCGCTCGACGAAATGCATGCTTTACCGCGAAGCGTTAGCACTACCGCTGGCGCTAGCATAAATGGAAACAATTGACGAGAAGGAAACAGTGGAGAAAAAGGAATGTTGACAGGAAGCTATTTTAGCAAGTACTATCGCGGTGCGTTAAGTATTAACGCCCAGCGGTAGCTTTTGGAATCCTCCCGTCTGCATGTGATTGAGGAGCAATTATGTAAGTAGATATTGGCTGAAGGAAGGATATCTCGCTAACGCAGTGCGTTAGCATTACCGCGGTGCGCTAGTCGGAGCTCAAAGTTTGGCGGTCAAAAGTTGCCTAAGTGGCCACGATCCGTGTGCTTGATCATTGCCTAATATGGCTACCACGGGGCGGTAGTACTACCGCAGTCGGTAGCGGCTGACTCTATTTATAGACGCACGCCTCCTCCGTTGCTGCTTGCTGTTGCTGAAGAAATTGAAGCCTTATATTCTGAGCACTCGTGAGAGCCTTCTCCAAGCAGCCCGAAGAACTCTGTCTAGTGAGTAGGTCTAGGGGGTGCTCGAGGCCTTTCTGGTGATAGATTGGCTAGAGAGGATTGAGGCCTTATCTGGGGAGAGATAGGCTAAAGCCAACCGGTCCTTGGGAGAAGGGTCGGTATAGAAAACCAAAAGAGTTTTCGTTGGTCGCCTCTTTCCAAGCATCATTGGGAAAAAATTTTGTAATCATAACTGTTTCACTTTAATATTGATGAAAATATGTTTGCTTCTACATCTCTGATTTGTGCTCTCTGTTTTTCATTGGTTTAACTTAACGTATTTTCTTTGTCACTAACGCCGAGCGGTAACACTACCGCTAGCGGTAGCAACATAGAATTATTTTCTCTAAATAAGCTCAAAAATTTTAAATCCCTTATTCACCCCCCCCCCCCTCTATGGGCGCCTACAGATCCAACAATTTTAGGGAGCCTCTATAAAATCTTTGTGTCTTCTGGATTGTTTATTTTATGTGGTGTCCCATATAGCTTATATTACTTTTACTGTTTTCCTGCTTTACATTTCAGCACAATTTTATTCTGTGAGAATATTTGTTGGAGCATACATAGGTTTTATTTTTGTTTTCCATAGCTAGGATAGAAATATTTTAAATCACTATTCACCCCCCCCCCCCTCTAGAGGATTCTCAGAGGCACACTGTGCACTTTCAATTGGTATCAGAGGGAGGTTGATCATTAAAAGATTAACACCTTGATCATAAAGGCCTCCTACTATTTTCTCTTTATTACAAACATACTTTATAAAGAAAATGAGTACTAAGGATTATGATTCTACAAGACCCCCAGTGTGTAACTTGAATAAGTTCACACTCTGGAAGGCCAGAATAAGACTTTATATGAATTCCATTGATGAAGACATCTATAATGTTCTTCTCACGGGTCCTCCAACTCCAGTCAGACAAAAGGCAGGAGAATCCTCAACAACTGAGGTTGTTCCAAGAAAGGAATGGACAGAGGATGAGAAGAAGGTTAAGGCATATGAGGTTAAGGCCATGAACATTCTGGTTTCAACAATGTCAGATGACATTTTTCAGAAGGTTGCTGAATGCCAATCAGTAAAAGAAATCTGGGATTCACTCACCACAATGGTGGAAAGAAGTGCTGATGAAAGAAATGATCAAGTCCCTTCTCATATCCCAGTATGAGGACTTTCAGAAGAAAGTTGAAGAATCTGTTATTGATATGTATAACAGATTCAGCATTATCATTAATGAGCTCAGAGGCTTGGACAAGGAGATATCCTTGACAGAAATTAATGATAAAATCCTCATGTGCTTCCCTAGCTCATGGGATTCCAGAAGATGGGCAATCAGAGAGTCCGGGTGCCACAGAGAAATCTCTACTGAAGCTTTGCTAGGAAATCTTAAGTCATATGAGATGCTACTAAAGAACAGGGCTGAGTCAGAAGTGAGGGAAACTACTCCAGCAACTATCCAATGGAGCCTTGCTCTAAAAGCTACTGAAGTAGAACCCTCTACTCCTAAAGATGATATGTCAATCTCCTAGCAAGGAGATTCAAGAAATGGGTCAAGAAAGAAGACTCATGGAGAAGAGAGAGCGACTCAAGGCCCATGTATGATAAAACTCCAAAGAAGGAGATTATCTGTTATACCTGCAACAAACCAGAGCACATTGCTCCTGAGTGCCCACAAGAGCAAAGGGAAAGAAGCAACAACAAAGAGGAGAAGAAGAAGAAGAAGTCCGTTAGAGGAAAGGCAAGAAGAAAGCTAAGGGTTTCATTGCTGAAACCTAGAGTGATTATAAAGCAGAATTAAGCTCCTCATCATCTTAGAGTGATGATGAAGTTGAAGCAGAAACAACCTGCATGATGGCGCTAGTGATGTCATCATATGATGAAGAGGAACAGGTATCAGTTTTTGATGATTTTAATTTCAGTTCAACTGATTTTAAATCTTGCTTTAAAGAGTTTTGTATTGATCATCTTAGGGTAGAAAAAGAATTAGACATAGCTAGAACTGAATTAGAAAACCTTAAGCAAGATGAAATATACCTAAGAAATCAAGATTTAACAAATGAAATTAGTGATAGAGAATCAAAATTGATTTCAATCAGAAAAGAAAACATAAATCTTAGAGAAGAGCTAGCAAAGGCAAAGGCCTTTGAGGACTCACTCAATGGGAGGAGTCAGAAGCTCAAAGATATCACAGAAAATCTCTTTATGAGATTTAATCACCTAGGGTTAGGAGCAGAGCCCTCCACTAGCACAAAAGCACCTGGGAAACCTGCATGGAAAAATCCAGTATTCTTTGTTAGACCTAGTGAGTACAAACCAAGTGAGAAAAATGTATCATCTATGGGTAAGGAGAGTAGTTACCCAGATAGGATAGATAAACCTAAAAAGGTAAATCTGAATAAAAAGGAAAAACCCCTAGGCAAGAATCATGTAGAGAAATTAAATAATCTCAACCAAAAGGTTAGAGAAAGACCGAGGTTAATAAAACACTCTGCTAATCATCTTTATTTAGATACATTTTATACATATTTCAAATATCAAGATAACAAACATATGTTTGGGAAATTCATTCCTTATCATAAAAAGCTCAGAGTGGACAATTTGAGTAGAATTCAATGCAGCGTCAAGTTCATATCGACGCATACGTCGACTTATCGAATGCTGATTAAATTTGAAGTTACGTCGATTGGAAATCGATGTAACGTAGATAGGACTATGTCGACTTAAGGTCTGCTGAACAGTTTCAAAGTTACGTCGAGTACTAGTCGACACAACGTTGATATAATAGAGAGCGCGGAATTACTTCTAGAAGCAAACCCGACACAGTCTTGCGCGCCAAATTATAAGTTTTATCGACGGTGCGTCGACCTAAACCCTAAGTTGCGGCGATTCATCTGCTTTTAAGCAACTTCTGCGTCAAAACATTTACGCTTTCGAATTTTCTTCTCTTTGCTCTCTTGCTCTCCTCCTCTCTAGCTTTCTCGCATTCTCTTCCCTCTTTCTCTCTTGTTTTCTCTCTGTGTATGCAGGTACCATCAATCAAATGGCTCCACCCAAGATCAACTCTGGGTTTAATGTCGATATAGACTCATTCAGTGCAGCGACAGATAGCTTCAAAGCCATTCTTGGGTTTTTTCAGGAGGCTGGCCTAACTAAGCTTATCTCAACAAGGTCTAAGATTATAGATATAGAACTTACAGAATTCAAGGACAGTGTTCACGCTACAGATGATGGGTCCCTTCAAGGGACAATATCTGGACAAGATATCAGTATAACTAATGAACTTCTATCCCAAACATTTGATCTACTTACTGGAAGTGACACAGAAGAATTGACAGGAGAGGAGACGAGGAATGTCCTGGAGATCTTGTAATTCAAGAATGACAGACCTATAAATCTGAAAAAGATCGACTCTGCAGAAGAGTACAAGTTCCTGGCTGACATAGTTGGGAATGTTTTATTGTGCAAAATCTCAGCTCATGATGCAATTCCAAAGCAGCAGTTAAAGATTATGGGCACTCTTGTCCTCAAAAAAAGGATAAACTGAGGGAAGTTACTCCTGAGAATGATTGGCACAAATATGCCCACAAAGAAAATGCTTACATGAGAATAATGAGCCAAGTGCTCATACAACACTATCCAAGTATCTCTACAAATCAAAAGGAGTTCTCATTCCTCCTGGGAAGAGGATTAATATTGGAATCTTTTCCAAGTGTACCAGGAAAATCTTGAAGCCTGGCCAAGCTCCAGCCTCACCTCCTCCCTCTCCTCCTCCTCAAGATTCAGAGAGGCAAATACCAGATCCCCCACAGGAAGATACTCTAGCTTCACAATAATAACAACAGCAACAACAACAACAACAGACCAATCCCCATCAGCACCAGAGCCATCTCCTCACATTCCTCATCAGCTTCCATCCATTTTTTCTCCACCTCCACCTACAATTCATGTCTCTCCAGAAACCTGTCATACTCTCTCCCCTATCCAAAAAGACTTCCCTCCATCACCTCCTCCATCTACCTCTCATATCCCCACAATTGATCTTGAGCAAATCATCTCCAAAGGAGTTGGCCATGCCTCCTCTACCTTTGCAGACATGGTGGACTCTCAGGCAAGAAAATTTGACAAGAAGTATTCTCAAATGGAGGCTGAATTGATAGATTCTAAAAGATCCCTCCAGAGCCTCAAGGACTTTGTGTCTTCCTCCATGGTCACAAAAGAATTCTTAACCTCTTTTGCCAGCAAGGTTAAGAAGGGGGAGAACATTCTAAAGGAAGAAAGGCCTGTCCTAGAGGTGGGTAACAATGATGATGTCTCCCCTGCTCATGACAAAGTGACTACCTTTTAAGATGCACGGATCCAGGGGAGCCTGCAGATCAGGGGGAGCTCCCAGAAAAGCTGAATGAAGAGCAAACAGATGCAGCAGATCAGGGGGAGCTTCCAGTGGATTAGGGGAGCTCCCAGATATTTAGGAGGAGCCTGCTCCAGATGTGCAAAGGAATCTGGATATAGAGATGGTAGATATAAGTACATCATTAGTTTAGGGGGAGCCTCGGAATGATATTCTGAATGAGGTTGCCCAGATTGCTCAAGATGCTGCACAACAGGCTGAAATAAATGCAAACTCTCAGGGGGATCTTCCCAAAGATGCTATTACAGAAGATGATGAGCCTCTGAACATTGCTCTAAGAAAGGTGAATGTGTTTTCAAGAAAAAGAAGAACTCCTGAGAAGGAGCAGTAAGGTACTCTGTAAAGTTTTATACAGTTCCTGAAAAACAGCTGTGGATATCTATACATTTCTTGACAATGGAATGAAATGGCCTGTGAAAAATAGTCGGTCATTTTCTTATATTTATGTTTTCCTATATGTATTTTTGTTTTATGCAAAGAAATGTGTAAAATCACTTTGAACAAGCTGTAAAATTTGTTAAGATAAATAGGGGAAGATTGTTGGGAAAAACCCATTTGATTTAACTTAACAAATCATCTAAAAATTGATTTTATCTCTTAGGTTGAATTACCCAATGTATAGTAAGGGTAATCTAGTCATTAGATGTCTTAGGATGTCACACTCAGCTTAGGGTGTCAAGACCAGATCAAGAGAACCATAATTTGGGCAAAGTTAACACTTGCGTCGAATAGAAATCGATGCAACATCGAGTTATTGTCAATGCAACTCTAACTAGAAGTTCAAGCAACTCACCCCTTCTGTCGAAGTAGATCAAGTCAACGTTACGTTGAGTAGATATCGACGTAGAGGCCATGGACTTGCCGAAGTGCCTTGAGAGGTCGACGCAGCTTCTACTTTGATTCAACGCAGATGGAAATATCTATCGAAGCCTTTTAAAGTTGACGCAACGTCGACTTCATCTTGACGCAGATAATGATGTTCAGAGTCATGCCCTCAACTCGATGGTTACATCGATAAGATATCGATGCCACATCGACTAGCAGAGTTCAATCAGAGAAAGGATGAATTCAAAGATGCTCCTACAAGAACTCAAAGGTGCTTTTCTTCTTCTTCCTCCTCAGGGAACCCTAATAGAGAAACAAACATAGAAGGAAGAACAACTACTCTCCATATCTTACTGTAGAACAACTGAAGGCTGCTCATCATCACAATCATATAACAGCCAAAGTTTGATCAGAAAGAAGTGAAAAGATCTGACAATCATAGCTCCTGCAAACCATCACAATCTTAAGCAGGAGTTCATCACTAGCAGATCAAGTAGAAGAAAATAGAAGTTGTTTCTTGAGATAGGGCATCATAAGAATTCTGAGAACAGAATTCTTCCTCCTCCCTCTTCTTCTTTCTCCTTCTCATTATCACATGTAAAAGAGTTTTAAGAATCCCTCTTCCAAAGGATTCAGTGGTTCAAGATCTCCTTATCAAAAGATCTGGTGGTTCAAGATCTCCTTATCAAAAGATTTGGTTGGTTCATGATCTCCTTATCAAAAGATCAGTGGTTCTGAGAGCCTCCTTGATGGCGATGACGCCCCTCCATATGTTTGTGACCAGTTCCTTGACGATGATGACTTAACGCATTATTTTTATCGCTGCCGCAAGATTATATTTGAAGATTCCGATGGACGATGCCGCGACAACAATCATGATGCACTATAAACATCGCTGCGACGACCATTTTGAAGAACGCCATCGCCGCACCATTGTGAAGAACGTCATCGCCGCTACAACCTCCGCCCACGATGCATGAATATTTAATTAATATTTATAATTATTCTACTATAATTATTAATTAATTATTGTCATTTTTTCTTTATTATTAGTTGTATTGTTTGAACTTTATTTTATGTTGGTGTGCATTTAGACAATGTTTGTTTTGTTTTTTTTAATTTGGGCTGCATGTAGCCTCTTTTATTTGTAAGCCTATAAATAGGCCATGATGTAGAAGGATTTGGACAATGATGATTATATTTGAAATTTGAATTAGAAATCCAAACTTGAAATTTCTCCTCCTCTCCTTATTCTCTCCTCCTTCCATTAATTTTTCCCTCTCTCCCTCCTCCTTGGAAATTTCGGCCACCTCTCTCTCTTGGCCTACCCCCTTGTCTCCTTCCTCTTGGCCGCCGGCCACCTCCTCTCCTCCCCTCTTTTCTTTCTCTCTATTGTATAGGCCATCTCCATAGCCGCCCTCATTCATCCTTTCTCCTCCATTGAAATTTTGGCCAAGGACAAGAAACTAAGGTGTTGATCTCGTGGAATCAAGTTTCGGTGTGACGCAAAGAAGGCGAACGAGTTTCTCTCCATTCGGCGCGGCTCCGGTGGATCCGTTGAAGAGCGATCAAAGTTTGTGTAGATCTTTTTTCGAGATCTCTCTCCGAGTGGGTAACGAAAATTTCTTCACTTTTGTGATTTCTCTCTAGATAATCTTGTGGTGGATTAATTTTGGTGTGACTTTCGATAGCGTTGATTTATCGTGGATTTCTTCGATTGAAATTGTTGATGATCTTGATTTATTTAAGTTCGTGAGGAGTTGGCGAACCTCATTTTCTTTTTGTTGGGAGAGATCTACCATTTTCGAAATCGTTATTTTCGGTGGATCTCTTTTGGTACAACACTTGCTCGACCGGATCGGGTGGATCCATTTGGCTAGAGAGAATTTTGGCCTATAGCCAATATTCGATCTCTAAGGGTGTTGCCGACCCGTACGTTATCCTTTAACTGATAATTGTTGCAGAGCGTGAGGGATGCGAATAATTATTGGTGTGGACGTAGGATTGGAACATAGAGGGGAAATCCGTATTAATCGTGTCGGAGAGCGTAGCCTGCGTCACTCCTTGTCAAAAGACTTAGGAACGGTTGGCGCATTCCTACCAGGTGGTAGAAGAAAGGACTACCCATATTTTGGGGAACCTCTATAAAATCTTTGTGTCTTCTGGATTGCTTATTTTCTGTGCTGCCCCATATAGCTTAGATTACTTTTACTGTTTTCCTGCTTTACATTTCAGCACTGTTTTATTCTGTGAGAATATTTGTTGGAGCATAATACTTAGGTTTTATTATTGTTTTTCATAGTTAGGATAGAAATATTTTAAATCTCTATTCCCCCCCCCCCCCCCCCCCCCCCCCCTCTAGAGGATTCTCAGAGGCACACTGTGCACTTTCAAACTTGTCGTTGACACTTAATGTCGACGGGAAGAAGCGCTGGTAGAATCACTAGCGCCCGGCGGTAGCGCTACTGCCGGCGTTAGCAGGTCGACTTGTCGACGGTATGTGGTAACTTCCCATCGACACTTAATGTTGATGGGAAGGGGTAACTTCTCGTTGACACTTAATGTCGACGGGAAGGAGTGTTGATAGAGTCACTAGCGCCTGTCGGTATAGCCACCGTCGGCGCTAGCATGTCTACTTATCGACGGGAAGGGCTAACTTCCCTTTGACACCCAATGTCGACGAGAAGATATGTCGACTGGATCACTAGTGCAAAAACTCAATAAGCATTGCAGATCATGAACTTCACCAAAGACAAGGAAATCAATCTTAAGAAGATTGACTTTTCTGAAGAAGATAGATTTCTGGCAGACATAGTAGGAAAAGTTCTACTATATAAAATTTCTGCACATGACGCAATTCCGAAACAGCAACTGCAAATCATGTGAGTGTTGGTTCTCAACAAAGGAATTCACTGGAGGAGGTGCCACCTGAAACTGATTGGTCACAAGTATGCTCACAAAGAAAATGCATACATGAGGATTATGAGTCAAGTACTCTATCACTACTACCCACTGGTATGCAGATCCAAAGGAGTGCCAATTCCTCTTAGAAAGAGAATATATATATGGATCTTCTCCAAGTGGACCAGACAAATACTAAAGCCTGGTCAAGTGCCACCATCTCCTCCTCCGTCTCCAGCTCCTCAAGATCATGAGACAATCTTAACAAACCTCCCAAGTGATACTCCAGCTCTGGATCCTGCAATAGTTCCACAAGACACAACAACAGAACTTCCAACAAGGACCTCTCCTCAACATCAACCACAATCTACCATAAGACCATAAGATACTCAAAGACAATCTCCTACCAACCAAGATCTCACAGACCTCCATGTTGCTTCACCAGAAATTGGTATCACCACCCCTGTTAACATATCACCACCCCTGTTAACATACGATACTCAAATACCTCCTATTAACCTATCACCACCCCCTGTTGATACACCTTCTACATCCCAACCTACCCATCCCTTTGACATTGAATAGGCAATTTCAAAAGCAATGGGGCTGGCCACTGGGACCTTTGCTGATCTGCATCTAACATAAGCAAGAAAGTTCAACAGGAAATACTCCTAGATAGAGAAAGAATTTAAGGAGTCACAGGAATCTCACCAGTCAATAAGGGCAGTGATATCTTCTGTTGGGGAAATGATTTATCTTAACCCCTGGAATTGAGTAGAATATAAATTCTAAGTATGAAAAATTCGGCTTAATAAATATGCGTCGAATAGTATTCGACGCAACGTCGAAATATAGTCGACGTCTCTCTCAGAATGAGTCGAAGTAACTCTAAGAAGAATTCGACTTAATCGTAGTCGACGTACCTCTGACTTATAGTCGACACATTTAATAAAGTCGACGCACCTTTGTCGACGCACCTTCCTTATTATCCTCTCGACGTTCAGCCAGGATGAAGTCGACGTTCACGTCGAATAATAATCGACGCACGTCGATATCTATAAGAAATTCAAAAACACGCCAGATCTCTTTCCTTCTTTCCGTAGATCTGATTTTTATGGAATGATATTATTCTTTTATAGTCGTTATGAATCAGCCTTTCCTTCTATTTGATTCTTGGCTAATTTGATTAAGATTATTATGGATATTATTTGAAATCAGAATGAATTACTTTCCTTCTACAGAAATATTGATTATGGAAACTCTAAATCTCTTTCTAATTCTCTGTCTGCTAATTGAT
Organism: Dactylorhiza incarnata; assembly: GCA_033032865.1. Classification (NCBI taxonomy): domain Eukaryota; kingdom Viridiplantae; phylum Streptophyta; class Magnoliopsida; order Asparagales; family Orchidaceae; genus Dactylorhiza; species Dactylorhiza incarnata. Next base: position 5,674,720 of record JAWHQI010000009.1, on the reverse strand, counting down.
TATTCTCCTTTAGCAATATCTTTTAAGCAGAGCTATAAATAAGAAGGAGGTCGACAGAGAACAACAACTAGTGATCCACCATATACATTTGAAAAAGAGGAAGAGCTCCCAAGTAAAGAGTTAGAAAGCTGAGAAAAGAGATAGTGTGCTGCAGCAAAGAAATAGCCTTCATCTTCTCCTCCTTCTGAAGCCATTCTGCTGCAAATTCTGAAAGCTCTCACAAAAGAGAGAAAAGCTTACAATCTCCTTCTCACTATAGAAGAAAGATTACATTCACTATTCTTGTGCTTCTAATCTTCTTGCTAGGAAGAACATTATTTCTTGTTTAAATTACTTCTTCTACTTCTTCTTCTTATCTTCACTTCATTTTCAAACAATGTAAAAGAGTTTTTAGAATCTCTCTTCAAAAAATTCAGTTGTACTGGTTCTAAGAGTCACCTTGTCAAAAGACTCAGGTTGGTTCTAAGAGTCTCCTTATCAAAAGACTTAGTGCAAGATAGTGAATTCCTACCAAGGGGGTAGAAGAGTGGACTACCCAAAGTTTGGGGAACCACTATATTTCCGTGTGTTGTGCTGTAATTTTCTTCTTGCTATTTTTCTTCTTTACTTGCTTAATTCTTGTTGGTGTGTGGGAAGCTTAAATCTGTGATTATTACACACACATATATATATATATATAATTGCACAACGTATTTTTAAATCTCTATTCACCCCCCTCTAGAGAATTCTAGTGAGGTTAACTGTGCACTTTCAATTGGTATCAGAGGGAGGTTGATCTAAAAAGGTTAACACCTTGATCAAAAAGATCCTACTTCTTATATATATATATATATATATATTTCTAATAACTATTTTTCACATGGCACAAATCAAAGATTATGCTTCCACCAGACCACCAATGTGCAATCTTGAAAAGTTTGCAATTTGGAAAACAAGAATTAGGATCTATATGAATTCTATTGATGAAGAATTATTTAATATTATTTTGACAGGTCCTCCCAAGCCTTATAGAAGAGACTCAAGTGGTGAAGTGACTCAAACACTTGTCCCAAAAGCTGAGTGGACAGTTGAAGAGAAGAAGGAAGGAACATGTGATGCAAAAGCTGTGAACATTCTTGTCTCAACCCTCTCAGATGAAATCTTTCAAAAGGTGGTTGACTGTGAATCAGCCAAAGAAATCTGGGAGGCTCTTACAAAGATGGTAGAAGGAAGTGCTGATGAAAGGAAAGATAGAAAGGCTCTATTAATCTCTCAATATGAGAACTTTCAAAAGAAGCATGAAGAAAGCATATCTGAGATGTATGACAGATTCAGTCTGATCATCAATCAATTAAGGAGCCTGGATAGAGAGATCTCTCTCACAGAGATCAATGACAAACTGTTAATGAGTCTCCCAAGTTCATGGGACTCAAGAATATGGGCAATAAGAGATACAAGAGGACAAAAGGAAATCTCAACAGATGCCCTCTTAGGAAAACTCAAATCCTATGAGCAACTGCTGAAAACCAGAGAAGAGAAGGAAAGAAGAGGAAGCACTCCAACCTCCTCAAAAGATAGAAACATTGCTTTGAAAGCAACAGAGGAGGAGACCCCTGTCACTGAAGAAGAATTATTCAGCCTCCTGGCCAGAAGATTCAAGAAATGGGTCAGGACAGATGGGTCTAGAAGGAGAGAATCAAAACCAAGGTATGATAAAACTCCTACCAAAGAAATCATTTGTTACTCCTGCAGGAAAACTGGACACATTGCACCAGAATGTTCAGAAAATACAAAGAAAAAGAAAGATCTAAAGAAGAACGATCTCAAGAAAAAGGGGAAGAAGAAAGAAAGAGGCTTCATTGCAGAAGCTTGGAGTGAAACAGATTCTGAGGACAGTACCTCATCCAAAAGTGACAATGAAGAGTCTAAGCAAGAAGACCTATGCTTAATGGCTTTTGAAAGCTCAAAGGAAGAACATGGTGCTAAATCATGGAGTGAGACAGAATCAGAAGGAAGCATCTCCTCTGAAGATGATAAAGAAAATAGCCTTATTCTCATAGAGGAATCTGAGGATAAGGATGAGGTAAACATCTTTGATGACATAGATTTTCTGTGTGATGATTTCAAAAATGATTTTAAAGGATTATGTTTAGATCAACTAAAAGCTAAGCAAGAAATTAAGAATCTACAAGAACTAATTAATGTCATTAAAAAACAGAGAAATATAGAGGATACTTGTTCTAAAAATTATGAGTTAAGAGTTAACATCAGAGAAAAAGAAATAGAGAGGGCTAAAATAGAAAACCAGCTCCTTAAGAATAAGGTATCCCAAGCAAAAGCTTTTGAAGAATCAATAAGAATGAGAAGCCAAAGACTTAAAGAAATCACAGAAAAACAAACAAGAAGACATAAAAATCTTGGGCTAGGAGCTGATCCCTCAGCTAATCTAATTCCATCCAACAAACCTGCTTGGATGAGCCCTATTAAATTTACTAAACCCATCAAATCAACAAACCAAGAAGAAAACTCACAAAATAAGGGAGAAGACTTCAAGGAAATAAACTAATTTGATGAAACGTCATACTATTCAGCTGATGACTCTCAAACTTCTTCTGAGAAGGCAACTAGGCCAAGAGAAATAACTCATAAAGAAATAAAATCAGAAAAAGGGAAAAATAAAATTTGTGAAAACACAATTGCGTCGACTTCATATCGACGCATGAATGATTGTGCGTTGAATTCTACTCGACGCAATCTCTCAGATGCTTCGACCTCAACTCGACGCTTGAATAAAAGTACGTCGACTTCAAATCGACGCAACTTCTTCCATACGACGATTTTAGATCAACACAATCTGGAGAAAGCGCCGAATATAAATCGATGCAAATATCAACATACGTCGAATAGATATCGACGCATACAAACTCAGAGCAACATAAAGACAGAATACTTCCATCCTCCAAAAACCTTCCATCTTAACCCCCATTCAGGACCCATTCATCCTGATCAAAATTTTTATCCTAATCAAAATGTTTATCCTAATCAACACCACTATCCCTCTCTAAACTCAAAATCCCATAATCTAAAGATAGTCAGATGTTATATCTGCAATAAAACAGGCCACATTGCCAAACAATGTTGGTACAATCAATCTAATTGATTATAAAAATTAGTCCAAGACTGTCTTAGAAAATATTAGGAGCAGGAAGAAATAATCTCTCAAGGGAAAACCCAAAATTTTTTAGGAAAATGAAAGTCACGTCGATTTTATAATCAACGCACCGTCGATAACTATCAATAATAACTTAAAACGACGCATGCGTCAACTCCAATCGACATATACGTCGAAATGAAACCCTAACATCCTACCTCAGACTGTATCGACGCTTACGTCGAATTCTACTCAACGTAACGTTGACTTCATGAAAAAGAGCGGCAATACTAAAATATTTTCGGTCACATCCACTGTAATACCGAATATGCCTCGAATTGTGTCTCATCTCGACGTTTCACCTGATTTAAATAGACTCTTCAGTTAGAAATCCTCTCGCACTCTACATCTTTCATCCCTCTTATCTCTCAGTCCAGCCATTTCTTCCTCTTTCTTACTGACCTACAATGGCTCCCAAGATAAACTCTGGGTTCGACATTGACCTCGAATCCTTCCAAGCCGCCGCAGAAAATTATAAGAGCATCATAGCTCTCTTCACTGAAGCTGGTCTGGATAAGCTCATCTCCACAAGATGCAAGCTCCTGGAGACAGAACTCACAGAGCTGATGACTCATGTTCAGATATCTGAACAAGGAGAAATCACAGGAACAATCCATGAGACACCTGTCTCAATTTCTGCAGAACACATTAAGGCCACCTTTGATCTACCATCAGGTACAGTCCAATATTATCTTTGTTCAAAAAGGGAAAGCAAATCATTTTCTAAAGAATAACTAAAATAATTCCCCTATCAGGTGATGAACCTGTGGAACTTACCCCTGATGAAATAAAGAATCTGTTAATCACCATGAAGTTCTCCAAAGATAGATCAATCCATCTGAAGAAAGTAGACTTCTCTGATGAGTATAGACTGTTGGCAGACATAGTAGGGAAAATATTACTATGTAAGATCTCTGCCCATGATGCAGTGCCCAAGCAGCAACTGAACATCATGGGGGCCCTTGTGCTGAAGAAGAAGGTAGACTGGGCAAGCTGCCTGCTCAAAATGATAGGCTTTAAATATTCTCACAAAGAGAATGCCTACAAGAGAATTATGAGCCAATTACTCTTCCACTCCTTCCCTGACCTATGCAGGTCAAAAGGAATTCCCATCCCTCCAGGCAAAAGGATGTCCATTGCTCTCTTCTTAAAATGGACCAGGCAAATTCCCAAGCCTGGTGCCATTCCTGAAAGGACTCCATCTCCTCCTATCTCTCCTGCTCATCCATCTTCACCTCCCCCTCCTCCTCATACAGACATCTCCTTTGTACCACCATTATCCACATCTTCACAAATACCAACTCAGTTACCTGCTCAACCCTCCTCTATTCCTCCTCCTCCTCCATCAAATATACCTCATCACAATGATACAGTCCCCTCTCCACCTTCATCACATTCACCTCCTACATTATCTCCTCCTCCACCACCACATTTGGAACCATCTCCATCCACTGAAAACCTCATCACTCAGTGCATCCAATCCACAGCCCAAAGATTCCAAGCAATGCTGGATGGGCACTGCTCCAAGATTCATTCCTCCATCTTACACATGCAGACCCAAATAGATGGGGTCAGTGCCTCTGTGCAAAGCCTGAAGACCTCTATCTCTTCCTCAAAGGTCACCAGATCTTTCTTAACCTCCTTGGCTAAGAAGGTCAAGAAGGGGGAGAGGTTAGATGAAGATAAGCTCTCCAGTCATAAATCTCTCTCTCACAAGTCTCTTCCTACTTCAAAAAATGATAGTCTTGCACTGCTCAAGACCATTGGGAATGAAGTTGTACCTGAGCTGCATAGTGAAGGGCACCTAACAGAGGTACTCAATATAGCAAGAGAAGCTACTCAACAAGTGATTCTATTACAAGGGGAGGCATGTAGGGCAAAAAATGAAGTTGAAAAGGAAACTGAGGCTGAAGGAGAGAAAGAACATGAAGCTGATACTGTGATGGCTGAAGTAGGAGCTCAGGAGCTAGATGCAGTTAAAACAGGAGCTGGAGATGAAAGAGAAATTGAAGAAGAAGTAAAAGGCTCATAGGAAGCTCCATCCCAGGGGGAGCAAACTACTTTGACTCAGGGGGGAGCAAATTGCTGACACTCAGGGGGAGATGAGGAAATCACCTGCTACTGAGAAGGAGCAACCCACAAAAGTATTCACTAGGAAAAGAAAAACTCCTCATACCCCTGAACAATGATGATATACTCTATTTGAACAATTGTCTATGCAAAAATGCTGATTAGTCAACTGAACATGAAATTTGTTTATATAATTTCTTATACTATCTTCTTCTGATTATTTAACATATTTCTAACCTATATAAATGTCTTGCTGAGTTGATTAAATACTGATACAATTTCCCTCTATATAGGGTTAAGACAAATAGGGGGAGATTGTTGGGGAAATGATTTATCTTAACCCCCTAGAATTGAGTAGAATATAAATTCTAAGTATGAAAAATTAGGCTAAGTAAATATGCGTCGAATAGTATTCGACGCAACATCGAAATATAGTCGACGTCTCTCTCAAAATGAGTCGAAGTAACTCTAAGAAGAATTCAACGTAATCGTAGTCGACGTACCTCTGACTTCCAGTCGACGCATTTAATAAAGTCGACGCACCTTTGTCGATGCACCTTCCTTATTCTCCTCTCGATGTTCAGCCAGGATGAAGTCGACGTTCACGTTGAATAATAATCGACGCACGTCGATATCTATAAGAAATTCTAAAACACGCCAGATCTCTTTCCTTCTTTCTGTAGATCTGATTTTTATGGAATGATATTATTCTTTTATAGCCGTTCTGAATCAGCCTTTCCTTCTATTTGATTCTTGTCTAATTTGATTAAGATTATTATGGATATTATTTGAAATCAGAATGAATTCCTTTCCTTCTACAGAAATATTGATTATGGAAACTCTAAATCTCTTTCTAATTCTCTGTCTGCTAATTGATTATTCTCCTTTAGCAATATCTTTTAAGCAGAGCTATAAATAAGAAGGAGGTCGACAGAGAACAACAACCAGTGATCCACCATATACATTTGAAAAAGAGGAAGAGCTCCCAAGTGAAGAGTGAGAAAGCTGAGAAAAGACATAGTGTGCTGCAGCAAAGAAATAGCCTTCATCTTCTCCTCCTTCTGAAGCCATTCTGCTGCAAATTCTGAAAGCTCTCACAAAAGAGAGAAAAGCTTACAATCTCCTTCTCACTATAGAAGAAAGATTACATTCACTATTCTTGTGCTTCTAATCTTCTTGCTAGGAAGAAGATTCTTTCTTGTTTAAATTACTTCTTCTACTTCTTCTTCTTATCTTCACTTCATTTTCAAACAGTGTAAAAGTGTTTTTAGAATCTCTCTTCAAAAAATTCAGTTGTGCTGGTTCTAAGAGTCTCCTTTTCAAAAGACTCAGGCTGGTTCTAAGAGTCTCCTTATCAAAAGACTCAGTGCAAGATAGTGAATTCCTACCAAGGGGGTAGTAGAGTGGACTACCCAAAGTTTGGGGAACCACTATATTTCCTTGTGTTGTGCTGTGATTTTCTTCATGCTATTTTTCTTCTTTACTTGCTTGTGGGAAGCTTAAATCTGTGATTATTACACATATATATATAATTGCACAAAGTATTTTTAAATCTCTATTCACCCCCCCTCTAGAGAATTCTAGTGAGTTTAACTGTGCACTTTCAATTGGTATCAGAGGGAGGTTGATCTAAAAAGGTTAACTCCTTGATCAAAAAGATACTACTTCTTATATATATATATATATATATATTTCTAAAAACTATTTTTCACATGGCACAAATCAAAGATTATGCTTCCACCAGACCACCAATGTGCAATCTTGAAAAGTTTGCAATTTGGAAAACAAGAATTAGGATCTATATGAATTCTATTGATGAAGAATTATTTAATATTATTTTGACAGGTATTCCCAAGCCTTATAGAAGAGACTCAAGTGGTGAAGTGACTCAAACACTTGTCCCAAAAGCTGAGTGGACAGTTGAAGAGAAGAAGGCAGGAACATGTGATGCAAAAGCTATGAACATTCTTGTCTCAACCCTCTCAGATGAAATCTTTCAAAAGGTGGTTGACTGTGAATCTGCCAAAGAAATCTGGGAGGCTCTTACAAAGATGGTAGAAGGAAGTGCTGATGAAAGGAAAGATAGAAAGGCTCTATTAATCTCTCAATAGGAGAACTTTCAAAAGAAACATGAAGAAAGCATACCTGAGATGTATGATAGATTCAGTCTGATCATCAATCAATTAAGGAGCCTGGATAGAGATCTCTCTCTCACAGAGATCAATGACAAACTGTTAATGAGTCTCCCATGTTCATGGGACTCAAGAATATGGGCAATAAGAGATACAAGAGGACAAAAGGAAATCTCAACAGATGCCCTCTCAGGAAAACTCAAATCCTATGAGCAACTGCTGAAAACCAGAGAAGAGAAGGAAAGAAGGGGAAGCACTCCAACCTCCTCAAAAGATAGAAACATTGCTTTGAAAGCAATAGAGGAGGAGACCCCTGTCACTGAAGAAGAATTATTTAGCCTTCTGGCCAAAAGATTCAAGAAATGGGTCAGGACAGATGGGTCTAGAAGGAGAGAATCAAAACCAAGGTATGATAAAACTCCTACTAAAGAAATCATTTGCTACTCCTGCAGGAAAACTGGATACATTGCAGCAGAATGTCCAGAAAATACTGAGAAGAAGAAAGATCTGAAAAAGAAAGATCTCAAGAAAAAGGGGAAGAAGAAAGAAAGAGGCTTCATTGCAGAAGCTTGGAGTGAAACAGATTCTGAGGATAGCACCTCATCCAAAAGTGACAATGAAGAGTCTAAGCAAGAAGACCTATGCTTAATGGCTTTTGAAAGCTCAAAGGAAGAACATGGTGCTAAATCATGGAGTGAGACAGAATCAGATGGAAGCATCTCCTCTGAAGATGATAAAGAAAATAGCCTTATTCTCATAGAGGAATCTGAGGATAAGGATGAGGTAAGCATCTTTGATGACATAGATTTTCTGTGTGATGATTTCAAAATTGATTTTAAAGGATTATGTTTAGATCAACTAAAATCTAAACAAGAAATTAAGAATCTAAAAGAACAAATTAATGTCATTAAAAAACAGAGAAATATAGAGGATACTTGTTCTAAAAATTATGAGTTAAGAGTTAACATCAGAGAAAAAGAAATAGAGATGGCTAAAATAGAAAACCAGCTCCTTAAGAATAAGGTATCCCAAGCAAAATCTTTTGAAGAATCAATAAGAATGAGAAGCCAAACACTTAAAGAAATCACAGAAAAACAAACAAGAAGACATAGAAATCTTGGGCTAGGAGCTGATCCCTCAGCTAGTCTAATTCCATACAACAAACCTGCTTGGATGAGCCCTATTAAATTTACTAAACTCATCAAATCAACAAACCAAGAAGAAGACTCACAAAATAAGGGAGAAGACTTCAAGGAAATAAACCAATTTGATGAAACATCATACTATTCAGCTGATGACTCTCAAACAACTTCTGAGAAGGCAACTAGGCCAAGAGAAACAACTCATAAAGAAATAAAATCAGAAAAAGGGAAAAATAAAATTTGTGAAAACACAATTGCGTCGACTTCATATCGACGCATGAATGATAGTGCGTCGAATTCTACTCGACGCAATCTCTCAGATGCTTCGAGCTCAACTCGACGCTTGAATAAAAGTACGTCGACTTCAAATCGACGCAACTACTTCCATGCGACGATTTTAGATCAACACAATCTAGAGAAATCGCCGAATATAAATCGACGCAACTATCAACATACGTCGAATAGATATCGACGCATACAAACTCAGAGCAACATAAAGACAGAACACTTCCATCCTTGATGCGATATTTCGGCAAGTGCACCGGGCGCTGAAGTAATAAAGTTTGGAAATAGGATCCCCGAGTGTCGGTCTCTTGAGGAATGCAGGTTGGGTAAACGAATCGTGTTGTGTGACTATTGTTACACAAGCGTAAACAAACACACAAAAAGGGGGTTTTGGTTGGGTTTTCCTACTCTTAACAACAATGCAGGAAATGCGGGTCGAAAGCACCGCTTCGCAAGGCGAGATGGATGCAACGGCCGTGATGCCGTGCTTCGTGAGGCGGATGGAGCGTGCTCTAGTGCGGAAAGGCGAGGGTCGCAAACACCTCTTCACAAATGCCATTAGCTCTTGCTAACGCGGATCGAACACCTTGAGTGCGTGAGTGAGTGAGTGGATGAGTGGAGGCGAAGCGATTCACAAGCAAGTAATGATGAAAGGAGAAGAAACATTCATTTCATTGAAACCAAACATCATGATATTCAAGTTTAAAAGATTCAAAGATTACAACAAAGGAGAGAGGAAAGAGATAACTAAAGGATGAAGACTAGCGGTCGTTCACGGCCGGAATGGTAGTTTGTCAAGCTACCTCCGGGCTCGGGCGGACTGTGCTTCCGGTGTAGAGAAACTATCATGATCTCTCTACGTGGTTCCGTCGTCTTCTACCTCAGGATTCCTCTTCTTCTCACCGGAGTGGAGTGGAAAAACAGCTGCTTGAGGGCTCGCGGATGGTGGAGAATGCTCCCGGACAATGGAGAAATGCTTGGAATGGTTGGAGAGGACTTCCCCTTGTGTAGGAGATGAAGTGGAGGTGTCTAGGAATGGAAATCGCCGGCGTACGGACTGCCACTCGCGCTCCCGGCGTCTCTATCCCGCCCTAAAAGCGGAACAGGCATATATATAGGCGCTGTACTGAATACTGCGCATGGTCATTGGCGCACGACCAGTGGTCGTGCGCACGGGAGTTCTGCGATCGTGCGCGCTGCCTAGGCGGAGCCTGAAATGAAAGAAATTTATAAAATACATGTTCGCACGACCAATGGCCCACGACCAATGGTCGTGCGCACCATCGTAAATGGTCGTGCGATAAGCAAGACAGAACTCATAAAATGGGCGTTAAGTGCGCACGATCAGTGGCGCACGACCAGTGGTCGTGCGCGATAGAGCCAGTGATCGTGCGCAGTGTTCCTGTACAGAATTGTACCGGGAACACCTGCACGACTCCTGTTCCAGCATACAACACCAGTCTAGCCACTAAAGGTGGCACTTAACACTGCATGAAAACTAGTAACGAAGATGAACAAGAAATGACACCAAAACGGGCCTAAAAGTGCACTTAGCATGGAGTATTAATTAGGAATGAAAACATGTCTAAAGTGAAGTGCAAAGACTAGAAAATCGGCCCAGATGAGTCCATAAATGTGTATATAATTGGGACTCATCAATCCTCCAAAAACCTTCCATCTTAACCCCCATTCAGGACCCATTCATCCTGATCAAAATTTTTATCCTAATCAACACCGCTATCCCTCTCTAAACTCAAAATCCCATAATCTAAAGATAGTCAGATGTTATATCTGCAATAAAACTGGCCACATTGCCAAACAATGTTGGTACAATCAATCTAATTGATTATAAAAATTAGTCCAAGACTGTCTTAGAAAACATTAGGAGCATGAAGAAATAATCTCTCACAGGAAAATGAAAGTCACGTCGATTTTATAATCAACGCACCGTCGATAACTATCAAAAATAACTTAAAACGACGCATGCGTCGACTCCAATCGACGTATACGTCGATATGAAACCCTAACATCCACTGTAACGTTGACTTCATGAAAAAGAGCGGCAATACTAAGAGTCTCCTTGTCAAAAGACTCAGGCTGGTTCTAAGAGTCTCCTTATCAAAAGACTCAGTGCAAGATAGTGAATTCCTACCAAGGGGGTAGAAGAGTGGACTACCCAAAGTTTGGGGAACCACTATATTTCCTTGTGTTGTGCTGTGATTTTCTTCTTGCTATTTTTCTTCTTTACTTGCTTAATTCTTGTTGGTGTGTGGGAAGCTTAAATCTGTGATTGTTACATATATATATATATAATTGTACAAAGTATTTTTAAATCTCTATTCACCCCCCCCCCCTCTAGAGAATTCTAGTGAGGTTAACTGTGCACTTTCATCTTCCTCCAGAGTTACAAGATCTTTCTTAACCTCACTTGCAAGTAAGGTTCGGAAGGGGTAGATTATTCAAAAGAGGAAGTCTGAAAGATATGGGTTGTATATAAACTACACCTAGAGGGGGGTGATTAGGTGTTTTCAATATTATTTGCTACTTTAAGTTTGACTATCACAGCACACAAGAAATCATAGAAAACATACAAGATTTATAGTGGTTCCCTACAAGACAATGTGTCTAGAGGTAGTCCACTTTCCCTCCCACCTATCTAGCAATGAGCTAAACTAGGCTATACTTTTTCTTCAAGATGATATCATCTTGATCTTCAAGACGATATGAGGTCTTCAAACTGATGCTTGTCTTCATGAATCTTTCTTCATGACTTAATGAGTCATATCATTAATCTTCAAGACTATACCTCTTCTTCAAGACGATATCATCGAGACATCTGAACTTAGCCATTTTAACGATAAGCTTTCTTCAAGATGATATCGTCAAAACTGTCTGGACGATATGCTTCCTTTCTCAACGATTCATCTGCTGAGTCTTGAGTCGAGGTTTTACTTAGTTAATTTTCATTAATATTAGCGTCCAGATACTAGTGAAGAAGCTTTGATGCATCTGTCACAACATGTACTTAAACATGACATCAAAAACAACTTAGCTTATCTATACTTGTGTTCCTTCTTCAAATCTAGAGACATTGAAGGCATAATACCAAACAATCTCCCCCTATTTGAAGAAACCAAAACTTACAAGTATAGATAGGCCTTACTAACAAATATAATCATTAACAATTAATTAAGCATTTAGTCACTGCATATATTGATTAACAATAGTCTAATACATTTACAATATATTAGATGCAAAAATGTAAAGCATAGAAATGTGCGTGTGATTTCTAGAATTTTTCTTCTTCAATCCTTCTGAACATCTTTGCCTTTCCCAGATGATCCAGTCTTCTTGGATTGCCCAGCTTCAGCCTATTTCTGCTTTTGCCTTTCAAAATAGTTATAGGGCTTAGGGTGATATCTGAGAGGTGCATGTGCAGGTACTGAGGTATCTCCCATCTTGATTTTGGTCTAATAATCCCTTCTGCCAGCTTCACACATTTCATATTTCTGTCATTCCTCTGAGCTGTAGAATGTATGTCTGTCATGTTTTCCCTGCTAGAATAGGGTCCATGTGTTTAGGATGATATCCCTTGTCCAAGGGCTCCATTCTTCAAAGTTTAGATTTTTCTTTATCTCTTCCATTCTCCTCCTCTTGGCCTCTTGCTCTTCAGGATCAACACAATGTCTTTTACCTTTCCTGGCTTTCCTACTTCCACTAACAGGTTCATCAATAAAATACTCTTGATAGCTATCAGGTTCTTGATATTATTATGGAGGTACTTCAGGCATTACACTGTGAGAGGGTTCTTTAGGGAGACTGCATTCCAGAATTGGATGTTGGTAGGCAATCCCATAGTCAATAGGTGAAAGATCCATAGAGAACCTTACTTCATTGGCTAGCCACATGGCATGATGGCTTGACATTATCTCCCCCTTTATGGCTTCTGAAAATATATCTTTAGAGAGGGATGCCTGGAAGGCCTGAAGTTGTCTGGCCAGAAGATTATTCAAATTTCCAATAGCATCCATAAGAATACCTTGAGGTGCTCTGACAGATTGATTGAAAGAAGTTGAAAGATGATCTTGGGTGACTTAAAACTGGTGCAGTAAAGTTTCACAAACATTATATACTAGCTCTTGAGAGACCTGAGTAGAAGATGAAATTCTGTAAGTACATTGTTGATGTCATCTTCAAAATCATTAAAGGCCACAGTTTGGTTCTGTATGATGGCCTGTTGATTTTCTCTGAGAGTAGTCAGTTTATCAAGCACAATGTTCAGTTGTTGTCCAATCAGATAAGTGGCTTGATTGATGTTGGCTATCTCAGTTCATGTATTAGACACAACATTGGAAGCAGTCTGATACACATTTGTGTTTTGATGATTGAGATGTTGTATCGCTTCTTGCGGTGCATCTATTTTGGCAGACATGTCATTTCTGCAACTTGTAATATCCTGATTGACATAGGCCTCAAATTGTTCTCTTTGTTTATTTAAAAGACCTTCCATTTGAGACCTTAATTCAGTGGATGGGGCTGTGGGGACTTTTGTGGTTGGAGGATGTTGCTCAGCTTCTATTCTTGGAGGTGAAGGCAGTCTTGTGGATTGATCAGTATGCTCCCCCTCCATTGGTGCATGGGTTTCAGAGGGGTGTTTATATTATGCTCCTTCTGAATTTATATGCATTCATCATTTAGAAAATTATTCAGGGATCTGTCAGATTCCTCTAGTTCTTCAACAACTGCATGACCACTACTTAGGTTATTTCCAGATTGTTCTAATTCCACATGCAAAACAGTTTCTAGATCAGGGAGCTGCTCATATTCTGGATTCACCTCCTCTTGAGGTGCTGAAGCACTGTCCATCATAGGGGTGACTCCTTTCATAGGATCCCACTCAATAAGAGTCAAGGGTTCCTGAGCAATTAAAGGAACTGGGGCAGAGTTCTTTGTGCCTTGAGCACCTTGAATTGAAGATTCACCTGCTTCCTTCTTGGTGAACTTCTTCTCCCACTTACTCATTGTTTTTACATCTATCTTAATGAGATAGTGGAGAGGGGTAGATTATGAAACCTTGAGAAGACAAGGGATGCAATTCTTGAGATACAAAGATAAGATTCTTACAAAGTTTAGAGATCTTATATGTTCAGTGATCTTGTCAAACACAAACTTTCCCCAGTCAGTCCTTTTGTTTAAGATTGCTCTGACCATTATTTCAAACATCCCTTTGGATATTCTGTCATGTGAACCTGTTTTATATATCAGCACTTTCCCAATGATATCTGTAAGTAATTTGCCTTGCTTGTTCATGTGCATTCTCTGTAAGCTTCCATAAGGTTTGTTTTCAAAACCACACCATTTCAACCCTTTATAGTTATCTGCCTCTGTGATTTCTTCTTTTGTCTCATCCTGTTCAAAAGCAATGAGTTGTAGGACTTTGGACAAACTTTCTGCAGTCACTTTAAGTTGTTGGCCGGCTACAACAGTGCGAATTTTACTTTCAGATTTATTGAAGTCGGTGTTTTCATAAAATGCCGAGATGGCAGAGTTGTAAAGACGGGTTGGCTCAGTAAGGATGTGCTCTAATTCAGATGCATACAGCAAGGTAATTACCATATTCAGATCCTCTTCAGTCTTCTCAAATCCACCCTTCAAAAGTTCTCCACCAGAAGGAATCTTCTCGTCATTCTATTTCAGTCCCATTGCATTAGCAGAGAGTCATCGGAAGCAAGAAGATGAAGGGGGATTGTAGGGTTTTGTGTGTGCGTGATTTCTATGCTTACACATTGTTTAATATATACAGTAATGCATTGGGAAGATAAAGAGGTGCGTACCTTTTCAAATTCTCCCATATCGTTTTGAGAATCCCAGAACTGCGGTGCAATAATGACAGTGTCGTGTCCTATGATGTCATTTTGTCGGTCTTGGTTGAGCTTTGTCATTGAGAATGTGGTCAAGATGTCTTTATGCTTATCGTTGAAATTGCTTTAGCTTTGTCGTTGAGACGCCAGTATTGTCGTTGTCATCGAGACTTCATCAATGTCGTCGATATCAATTAAGACGATATTCTTTGTGTAAGCTATTTTCTCTAGATGACTTGAAGTTACGATTTATTCAAGCTTTCTGGTGTTCCTATCTTCAAAAACTAAGGTTGTCAGATCACTTTAGGGTGGACCTTGTGTGAGATCCATCCCATTATCAAAATATTTTACAACTACTAACAGGAGATATAATGAATTCAACATGCCCAACTTATGAACTCAACATCCCCAATTCAATGTTGAATTGATTGAACTTTGATTCATCAAGGGGCTTAGTGAAAATGTCAGCTATCTGCATGCTACCTAATAAAATGATATCTAATTTCAATATGTTTTGTTCTACTATATGCCACGGGATTTTTATCAATGGAAATGGCACTTGAGGAATCACAAAAGAGAGGTGTTCTCTTAATGTGCAAATTGTAATCCTCTAATTGGTGTTGAATCCTTAGGAGTTGTGCACAACAAATACCGGCTGAAGTGTATTCTGATTCAACTATGGAGATAGGAATTATGTTTTTCTTTTTACTACTCAAGGACAAAAGCCTTCTACCCAAGAACTGACAAGGTCCTGAAGTGCTTTTTCTGTCCTCTTTGCACCCAGCAAAGTCTGTTGAAATTGTTGAAGTGAAGTGGAAGGGAGTCTGGCCGGTCTGAAGGCTAGAGACCGCAGAGACCGCGCGGTCTGCGCTGGTGCTCTGGCGGTTTGGTTCTGGCGATCTGGTGAGATCGGCCAGCTTGCTTCTTGGGTTTGGTCGTTGGCGACCTGTTGCGGGTTGTTTCCGGTCTTATTCTGGGCGGTCTGTTATTGATAGATGCGGGTTGTTCCCGAGTAGATCTACTGGTTTGCCTGGCCCCCTTATTGGAAGACCGGGCGGGTTGTTCCTATATGGCCACCTACCCGGGCGGTCTATCTTGGCGATCTGGCGACTTGGTTGAAGTCGGCCAGATGGTTCTAGCTTGCTCCTGGTGATCTAAGGAAGGAGCGTTGTTGAGACCGCACGGCTTGTGCGCGGTCTCGTGTTCGCGCGGCCTGTGCGCGATCTTGTCTGCTGATCTACGTCTTGGTCGGGTGATCGTCCAAGAGGTCTGTTCGCGCGGTCTGTCTTTTGAGACCATTCGCGATCTGATGGGTAGTGACTGTATCCCGGTTTGTGCGGTGATGACATCCGTCCAGCCGCCTATAAATAGGGGTGCATGGCCCGTCATTCCTAACAAGAACTGTAAGAACCAGAGCCCGGATTATTTCTTGCGGTCTCAAGTTTGAGTTCGCGCGACTTGGATGCGAGTTAACTGTTGTTTTGTTCGCAGGTTTGCGGTCAGCAGGGTGCGGTCTCCTTCCTTGGTGATTTCCAGTGGCTCGAATAAACAGTTCGTCTGCGGTCTGTTAGCGAATTGGGTTATTGTGTTCTTGTGCTGTTTGCAAGACTCAGGGATCAGGAGACCTTCAGCGGTTAGGCGGTCTGAGTTGCGGTCTGGCAACAGTTTCAGTTCTTTGTTCCAATAAGCTTCAGTTCGTGTGGTCTGAGGTGCGGTCTTGCAGTGCTGGCAGTCTGTCCGGTTTCTGTTCGTGCGATCTCAGGGCAAGCCGGGCGAGTTCTGGAGTGGTAGCGGCTTGTGCGGTCTGAGCTTGTCTAGCCGCCAGCTTTGCTTTTTGGTGTGTTTTGTTCTTCTCGTCTCCGTGATTCTGATGAATCATGTCTCGCCATGTATACCTCGCATTGTAAAGCAGTTCTATTTCAATAAAGATTTCTTGTGTTGCTGTTTTGGCATTGTGTTTGTTTGGCTATAACTCTTGTTGATACAACTCCTGCTTACTCCTAAACGGTCCAATCAAAAATTTTAACATGGTATCAGAGGGAGGTTTCTGGAGTGGATAAGCAGTGATCAACTAGAGTTGCCATCGTCTTTGTGAAGAAGAGACCACATAGATTTCCATGGAAGGTGGATACACAAGAGGTCTTGGTATTGAACTCCTCACATCGACTAACTTTAAGAAGTGGAAGTCATGTATGGAGAGTTACTTGCTTGGCGAGGATCAATGGGAGGTAGTTGGCGGAGAAGACACACAAGAGGTGTTTCTAGCAGGAGATAATATGGCAGAGGTGAGACTTTGGAGGAGGATGAATGCTAAGGCTGAGTTCACTCTCAAGAGGGCTATCTCACCGGAGCTGTTTGATCACATCATCGGATGTAAATCTGCTGCTGAGATTTGGACATCGTTGGATGGATTGTTCAATAAGAAGAATGTAGCGAGGCTACAGTATCTTGAAAATGAGTTGGCGAAAGCCTCTCAAGGTGATCTTTCTGTTTCTACCTTCTTCCTCAAGATGAAGAACCTCACGGCAGAGATTTCTGCATTGGACCCTGATGAGCCAATCTCTGAGGCAAAACTGAAGAGGCATATCATTCGCGGGTTACGGAAGGAGTATCTTGCCTTTGTGACTTCAGTTCAGGGTTGGGCAAATCAACCGTCATTGTTGAAGCTGGAGAACCTTCTTGCTTCGCAAGAAAGCTTAGCAAGACAGATGGCGGGGGTTTCAATCTCCGGGGGAGAAAGTGATGTGATGTTCTCTGGGAAGAAGAAGAAGAAATGGGAGAAGAAGAAGCTGGGTCATGATGGACCCTCCACTTCAGGTCAGCAAGATAAGGGCTATGCTCCTAAGTCTGATGGGAAGAAGAAAGGAGAGGGACCGAGGTGCTTTAGATGCAACAAGACACTTCAAGAAAGATTGCCGGGTGAATCTTCAGCCGGGACATGCATTGGAGAAGGAGATGCCAAAGTCTGGTGAAGTTGGATGGGGAGGAGCCTTTGCATCTAATATAACGGCGATGCCCGTTAAGGCCTTGGCTTCCATCAACTATGATGAGGACTGGATTGTTGATTCAGGGTGTGGACATCACCTCACCGGGGATGGATCAAAATTCTCTTCTTTGGCGCCTTACTCAGGTAACAATTCTATCATTATAGCTGATAATTCTATTCATCTAGTAGAGCACGAAGGAGTCATCTCTCTGAGCAGTGATAAGGGTCCACTCACATTGAGGAGTGTTTATCACGTGCCTGGTATGAAGAAAAATCTCTTCTCTGTGACCAATGCGGTCGATGCCGGTTATCACGTTCTGTTTGGCCCAACAGAAGTGAAGTTTCTCAAAACTCAACCGAAGATAAAAGGAGATTGTTGGAACACGGTCTTCCGCATCTCCTAGGTTTGAGAATAACAAATCCTATGTGTGTATTTAATCTTGTGTGATCTAAGTGTGCAGGATAACAGGTCAAAATGACTCAAGGTTTACATATGGTGGTTGCCCCCGAAATTGAGCCATCAACTCCAAACTGATCACTAGCGCAGGCGATAGTGGATAGCGCCGGCGCTAGCTCGATGCACAGAAGGCATGCTGGAATTGTTGCCTCGGATTGAAGATTCTGCCGCGCAAAAAGTCTCCTAATATGAGATAGCGCCGGCGGTAGTGGCTAGCGCAGGCGCTAGCGCTAGTCTATAAAAAGGACCCAAGTCCTCTCGTTTCATACAGACATCAGAGAGATATATTGAGTGCCAGAATTCCAGAGGGTATCTTGGCCGAAAGTTGATGTGCTAGCGAAGCTCTGCAAAACTTCTGAAGGAGAATCTCGTCACGCCGGATCAGATCGAAGTCCACTTCTACAACGCTTATTCAACGGCAGATCTTCGTCTCCAACTTCAGAAGTCCATCTTGAGGGAGTTCTTATTTCTTAATTATTATTTCATATTCCACTTTGTAAATGATTAGTGAAATCGCCTCGTGTTGGCGACTAGGTCTGTGTAGGACTTAGGGGGAAAATTGCCTCGTGTTGGCGACTAGATCTAGGCTAGGTCTAGGGGGTCTCGAGGCCACATCCGGGGAGAGATTGGCTAGAGCGGCTTGAGGCCGAATCCGGGGAGGATAAGGCTAGGGCCACCGGTTCGTGGGGAAGCGAGTCAGGATAGAAAACCAAAAGGTTTCTTTTCTATTTAGCTTTGATTTCTAGCTTTCATAAGAGATCAAGTTTTTGTAATCATGTCTCTCAAGTTAATAAAATCATGTCTCTATTCTTACTTTACTTGATTAGTCTTGATCTTCTTTATTATCATATTCAAAGCTTTTTCTAAAATAATCAAAATAGTTTTAAAATCTTTAAAACCCTTATTCACCCCCCCCCCCCCCCCTCTAAGGGCACCTACCGATCCAACAAGTGGTATCAGAGGGGTTTTATTCCAATCGGCTTAACAACCGGGAATAATGGCGTCTCATGATCTCGCTTTTTTGGAGGGTCAAGGGGTTAGTCGACCACCTCTCTTTACTGGGTCAGATTTTAACTACTGGAAAAATCGAATGATGTGTTTTCTTATGACCATGGATGTAGAAGTTTGGAACATGGTAGAAGTTCGGTACTCTCCTCCTACAATGGTAGTAGGAGATGCGACTTTACTAAAACCTAAAGATAAATGGGATGATAACGACAAACTAAGATGCAAAAATAATGCTAAAGCAATGAACGCTTTGTATTGCGCTTTAAATAGGACTGAGTTTAATAGAATCTCTGCATGCATAACTGCTTACGATATTTGGAATCAACTTGAAGTTACTCATGAAGGTACATCGCAGGTAAAAGATGCAATGCTATTCCAACTGGAATCTGAATATGGAAAATTCAGGATGGATACCGAAGAGGATATCAACTCGATGTACACCCGCTTCACCAAAATCGTCAACGCTTCAAAGGCACTTGGAAAAATCTACTCAGACGGGGACTTGGTGAGGAAAATTCTTCGTTCCTTACCCCCAAGGTTCAATCCAATGGTGACAGCCATCTCGGAGTCGCACAACTTGAGGACACTCCAGATCGAGAACCTTATTGGGAATCTAAAAACCCATGAGGTTGAACTCCAGATTCAACACGATGAATACAATAAAGAGCCAAAGAAAAAGGCGCTTGCACTAAAGTCAAAGAAGGAGAACGTCGAAGATGATGATGAAGATGAAGAAGGTCTCCTGGTGAAAAACTTCAGGAAGTTCATCAGGAATCCGGAAAGAAGGAACACTTTCCGCAAATACTTCCAAAAGGATACCCGACGAAAGGCATCTTCCTCTTCATCAACGAAAGAAAAAGGAAGCGAAGATGAAGAAGAAAGACCACCACCCGAGTGCTACCACTGCAGAAAGACCGGACACATTCGGAGCCAGTGCCCAAAGTATCAAAAGGAGGAAAAAGAACAATACAAAGCAAAAGAGAAAAAGAAAGTACTGAAAGCCGCAACTTGGGATGACACTTCCTCTGGAGAATCAAGCAAATCTGAATCAAGCGACGAGGAAGAAGCAAACATGTGCTTAATGGCAAAGAGCAATGATGATGACACCAGTGTTCTTAGCGACACTGAGGTAACTCCTCCCTCTTTTGAAGAACTTTTTGATGAATTTGTTCAAACCTGCAAAGCCTACAATAAAAGTGTAAAAGATAATATTATCTTAAATTGTGAAAATGAATCAATTATGGAAGAAAATCATAAACTAACAAATAAATTAATCTCTCTTGAAAAGAAAAAGATTTCCTGTGAAGAGTGTGAGCTCTCTTTGTGCAAAACAAAAGAACTTGAAAGCTCTCTTTCTAAAGCCCTCCTACAAGTCAAAACTATTGCAAAAGAAAAGGGGGAATTAGAAAGAAAGCTAAACTCCTCTCTCCTACAAATTAAAAATAATCAGAAGGGATTTGAAAACAAATGCGTTACGATAGTTCAAGAAAACACCTTTCTTAAAAAACAAAATAACGACCTCAATGTAGCCATAAAAAAATTTGGGATAGGCCAAAAATCCCTGGATATGCTTTTGGGATACCAATGTTATGACTCTACAAAATCTGGGCTCGGTTTTCAATGTGAGCCCTACCGCCCGGCGCTAGCCTCTAACGCCGGCGGTAGCTCAACTCTAAAAAAATCTTCTGTTGTTCAAACATCATCTAGCAAGGGCAAGAAAGAAATTCAGAGAAGGGTCTCAACCCCCTTTATTGCTTGTGTAAACTGCCTTTTGTTTGGACACACTTCTAGCTCATGTAGAAATGCAAAACAGCGCTCTTTAAAACAAATCCGGGTACCTAAGAAATCCACTTACTCTATGGGTGGTAATTCTTGGGTATCCGGATCTTTACTCTCATCTTCTTTCTAGATTTGCAGGAAGGCTAAGGAAACAGAGGACGTGTGGTACTTGGACTCAGGTTGCTCCAAGCACATGACGGGCAATAAAGCTAAATTCCTTAGCCTAGAAAAGAAGAAAGGAGGGATCGTAACATTTGGAGATAACGGTAAAGGAAGGATCATGGGCGTAGGCACAGTGGGTAACGAATCGTTTCTTATCTCAAATGTTCTTTATGTAAAAGGATTAAAACATAACTTAATATCTATAAGTCAACTGTGCGATAAAGGATTAGACGTACTATTTGAATCATCCACTAATATTTGCAGCTAATTCATATGATGTCTGTATGAAACGAGAGATGTATTACTCACTGCACCTAGAATTCATAATGTTTACATAGTTTTGTTTCATGATCTTTCCAAATCATCTATAAAATGTTTTATAACAAAAAATGATGAATTAGAACTTTGGCATAGACGTTTAGGTCATGCTAGTACAAAGCTTATTTTAAAACTAGCAAAAAGAAATTTGATTAGAGGACTACCTAAACTAAATGGCAATCTATCTTCATTATGTTCTCCATGCCAAATGGGAAAATTCACAAAATCATCCTTTAAGAGCAAAAATGAAATTTCTACTTCTAAACCACTACAGCTAATTCATATGGATTTATTTGGTCCCATTAACACCGCAAGTCTTGGTGGTAAAATTTACACTTTTGTTCTAATAGATGATTTCTCTAGATATTGCTGGACTTTATTTCTCTCTTCTAAATCTGATGCATTTTGCGAATTCTCAAAATTATGCACTCGTATTCAAAATGAACTAGATTTAAAAATAAAATGCATTCGCTCAGATCATGGAGGTGAGTTTGAAAATGAAAATTTTAAATCTTTTTGTGAAAGGTTAGGAATTAAACATGAGTTCTCAGCACCACGAACACCTCAACAAAACGGTGTAGTAGAACGGAAAAATAGGACAATTCAAGAACTGGCACGCACCATGCTATCTGAATATAAAACACCTAAGTCATTTTGGGCCGAAGCCGTAAGCACATCATGCTACGTAATGAATAGAGTTATGCTTCGCCCATCACTTAATCTCACACCATATGAACTATATTTTCAAAAGAAACCTAACGTATCATATTTTAAAGTATTTGGATGCAAATGTTTTATTCTTAATACAAAAGACTCTTTAGGTAAATTTGATGAGAAATGTGATGAAGGAATATTTCTTGGTTATTCTTCAACCAGTAAAGCGTATAGGATATTTAACAAAAGATCAAGAAAGGTTGAAGAGTCTATTAATGTTAAATTTGATGAGTTTACTCCATGTGCAGAGAAGCTTTCTACAGGTACAAACAATGAACCTTTGCCCTCCTTGGAGCACGACGAAGAAGAACCATCCATCGAAGAGGAGGAGAAGACCAAAGAATTTGAAGTTGTTCCTCCAAGTGTTTTGAACTTCTCAAAAAATCATCCAAAAGAACTAGTCATTGGGGAACCTTCTACTGGGGTAAGAACTCGCTCCTCCCTTCACGAAACATTTTCAAATATTTGCTTTGTTTCGGAAATAGAACCTAAAAACGTTTCCACCGCTCTAAATGACGATTTTTGGTTCATGGCTATGAATGAAGAGTTAGGACAATTTGAAAGAAATAAAGTTTGGAATCTAGTAGAAAGACCATCTAATCATCCGATCATAGGTGTAAAATGGATCTTTAAAAATAAACTAGATGGTGAATCTAGAATTATAAGAAATAAAGCACGCCTAGTCGCTCAAGGATATTCTCAAATCGAGTGGGTAGATTTCGAAGAAACTTTTGCACCCGTTGCTCGCCTAGAATCTATACGAATATTTTTGGCATTTGCGAGTTTTAAAAGAATAAAATTATTTCAAATGGATGTTAAAAGTGCCTTTTTAAATGGGTTTATAAAAGAAGAAGTCTATGTAGAACAACCCCCCGGTTTCATAATTGAAAATTTTCCTAATCATGTTTACAAACTAGAAAAAGCGCTTTATAGATTAAAACAAGCGCCCCGTGCATGGTATGATAGACTTACATCGTTTTTGTTAAAGCACAGTTATGTTATGGGAAGTGCCGACAACACACTCTTCATTAAGCATAATAATAACGATCTAATTATTTTACAAATCTATGTTGATGATATAATTTTTGGAGCCACTAATGAAGAGTTGTGTAATGAAGTAGTATTAGTAATGAAAAAAGAATTTGAAATGAGTCTTGTAGGAGAATTGTCTTATTTTCTTGGTTTTCAAATCTCACAACAAAGTGATGGTATATTTATTTGCCAAACAAAATATGTTCACGATATGCTTAAACGATTTGGATTTGAAAATCTTAAACAAGCTTCTACTCCTATGAGTTCTTCTTTAAAACTAGGAAAAGATGAATCCGGAATTTCAATTGATCAAACGTTATATAGAGGAATGATAGGATCTCTTCTTTACTTAAGTGCATCTAGACCAGATATAATGTTTGCCGTATGTTTATGTGCTCGCTTTCAAGCCAACCCAAAAGAATCTCATTTAAAAGCGGTAAAACAGATTTTTCGTTATCCATTAGGGTCATCTAAATTAGGTTTGTGGTACCCACACAATGATACATTCACACTCCACGGCTATTCCGATTTGGACTACGCCGGGTGTTCACTAGATCGAAAAAACACTAGCGGTACTTGTCACTTCTTAGGACCCTCCTTAGTAGCTTGGTCTAGTAGGAAACAATCCTCGGTTGCACTCTCCAACACGGAGTCCGAGTATATTGCACATGGTAGTTGTTGTACACAAGCACTATGGATGAGTCAAACACTAGAGGACTTTGGATTTCATCTTAAAAACATTGACCTTAAATGTGACAACAAAAGTGCAATAGACCTCACATATAATCTTGTACATCATTCTAGATCCAAACACATCGATGTTCGTCGTCATTTCATTAGGGATCACATTAAGAAAGAGCATGTAAAAGTAAGTTTCATTAGCACGGACTCCCAACTCGCTGACATATTTACTAAGCCTCTTCCCGATGCGAGATTTCGATTATTACGACTTGAGTTAGGTGTCCTAGATCTTTCGAGTTAAAACAATTTCACAAAACACAATTTTTTGCATTTTTCACCATCGAAAACACCTCCTACAAATCTGAAATTTCAGCATTAAACTACTATTGGGGCACCTAATCAGGATCAACAATCAAAAAATTTAAACTCCTCGAAAATCGTGTACTGTATTCCGCGCTAGCGCTAGCGCCAGCGCTAGCGTGACTTTCTGATTTTCTGCATTTTTAAAATTTTGAAAAATTCCTAAAATTATGTTAATAGATATGTACTATTTGTTTTTGCACCACTAATTTTATTTAAATTTTGAAAAATCAAAAACAAAACTATAAAAGACAAAATTTCAAAAATATGTTTTGCTCTTGTTTAAAAGCTTTTGTCATTTACCAAAATCAAATATAAAATTACAAAAGACAAAAACCAAAAATATGTTTTGCTTTTATTTAAAGTTTTTTTTTTAAATCAAAATACTAAAACATAAAACTTGAAAACAAATCCAAAATTTTGTATGTTTTTTTTATGAACATCAAGCATGATTTAAATCTATTCTTTAGAGTCTCTAT
This sequence comes from Dactylorhiza incarnata, assembly GCA_033032865.1. Classification (NCBI taxonomy): domain Eukaryota; kingdom Viridiplantae; phylum Streptophyta; class Magnoliopsida; order Asparagales; family Orchidaceae; genus Dactylorhiza; species Dactylorhiza incarnata. The sequence goes on along the minus strand of JAWHQI010000009.1, from coordinate 5,650,064 downwards.
AATGTTACAATTTATTTTTTTCAAACTTCTTTAACATTGCTTTTATCATGCTTTGATCTATCTATTAATATGTGCATCAATAATAATTAGAAAAGTTTGTGTAGGACTAAGCTTAGCATGCCTCTAAGTATGAGTAAATGTTTTATGTTTGATAATGATATTATTTCACTCACCTTTTGGCTTAGTCTACTTGTGCTTCTTAATCTAAGAATGCTTGCTAATATATTGTAATTGTACATAAAATTAAAATTGCACAAGTATCTTACCTACACAACATTTATTTGCACTATTAAATATTAAGAAGAGTGGTTGAAATTTCTTCTTTAAAGTGTTTGCAAAACAAGTGTAATCGGAGAACTGTGTTCAAATCAAAACTCATCATAACCTTGACAAAGTCACCTCCACCAAGCACTACTTGAACCTCCTGATAAGTCTTAATAAGCATTGTGGGGTTGAGCACCTTGGATAGATTAGTAAAGTGTCTTGTGCAAACTCTTCATTTTAAAAATAAAACCACTTCTTCTTAAGTACACAGGATCACAACAAAAAGAATCAACCTTGATAAATTAACTTGTGTGATCCCCCAAGCACTACTTTGCACCCTGATAAGTCTTCATAAGCATTATGTGTGCAAAGCACCTTGATTGTTGTACAATTTAATTTGTGCTTAAAAGTGTGTGGAAGTAAAATTATTTGTGTTTTTATTGTGCACTTTACTCTATATTTGTCTTGTATTTTTGGTTAACACACTTGTTCACTTTATTCAAAATACACTTGTGCACATCATTATCTTCCATAACACTTCTTCTCATGAGTATTGGATCCTAATGCTAATTCTATACTTACTCTTTATTTATAAAATGCACTAGATAACCTAGCATGATTTCTACAATGTTTAGTTTGTTTTTGAAATTATGAATTACCATAACATTGTCGTAATCTCTCTTGTGATAATATTTATTCATGCTTGGTTTCTTCATTGGTGAAATTAACCTCGTGTTTAACCTTTGATGTACAAAACATCTTCTTTCTGAAATGAAAACTCCACTATTTTTTGAATTATCATTTCTTATACAAGATGTTTTCTTTTAAGTCTTCCGCACCTTTGCTTTTATCTTGTGTTTATGCTACAAAACTCTGATTTATGACAATATAGATACTCAAACTCTAATCTAATTCAATAAAAAGATTTCTACAACTCCTTATCATTTCCTTCTCTCAAAGCTCGATCATGCCTATTAACCGTATTATTACAGTTTGAAGTGGTGTCTCCCTACCCATTTTTGCTAATTATAAAGGGGGAGAACTAACATGATAAAATGCAAAAGGGAGAGAACTAACATGATAACATATCTAACATGCTTAATTCAGTTAAGAACATATTAGGAGAGCATTCACTTAGGGGGAGCATGTATTTAGGGGGAGCAATACTAAAATGCTATAATCATTATTTATCTTAAGTCATCCTTTTCACACACACACAAATATGTTTCTTCATGCTTATTTACATTAATGCTCTGATTTATCATTAATGGATTTGTTATTATCAAAAGGGGGAGTTTGTTTGAACACGGTCTTCCGCATCTCCTAGGCTTGAGAATAACAAATCCTATGTGTGTATTTAATCTTGTGTGATCTAAGTGTGCAGGATAACAGGTCAACATGACTCAAGGTTTACATATGGTGGTTGCCCCCGAAATTGAGCCATCAACTCCAAACTGATCACTAGCGCAGGCGATAGTGGATAGCGCCGTCGCTAGCTCGATGCACAGAAGGGTTGTTGCCTCGGATTGAAGATTCTGCCGCGCAAAAAGTCTCCTAATATGAGATAGCGCCGACGGTAGTGGCTAGCGCAGGCGCTAGCGTTAGTCTATAAAAAGGACCCAAGTCCTCTTGTTTCATACAGACATCAGAGAGATATATTGAGTGCCAGAATTCCAGAGGGTATCTTGGCCGAAAGTTGATGTGCTAGCGAAGCTCTGCAAAACTTCTGAAGGAGAATCTCGTCACGCCGGATCAGATCGAAGTCCGCTTCTACAACGCTTATTCAATGGCGGATCTTCGTCTCCAACTTCAGAAGTCCATCTTGAGGGAGTTCTTATTTCTTTATTATTATTTCATATTCCACTTTGTAAACGATTAGTGAAATGGCCTCGTGTTGGCGACTAGGTCTGTGTAGGACTTAGGGGGAAAATCGCCTAGTGTTGGCGACTAGATCTAGGCTAGGTCTAGGGGGGCTCGAGGCCACATCCGGGGAGGGATTGGCTAGAGCGGCTTGAGGCCGAATCCGGGGAGGATAAGGCTAGGGCCACCGGTTCGTGGGGAAGCGAGTCGGGATAGAAAACCAAAAGGTTTCTTTTCTATTTAGCTTTGATTTCTAGCTTTCATAAGAGATCAAGTTTTTGTAATCATGTCTCTCAAGTTAATAAAATCATGTCTCTATTCTTACTTTACTTGATTAATCTTGATCTTCTTTATTATCATATTCAAAGCTTTTTCTAAAATAATCAAAATAGTTTTAAAATCTTTAAAACCCTTATTCACCCCCCCCCCCCCTCTAAGGGCGCCGACCGATCCAACAGAGATGTTGTTCATGTCGGCAAGCGAGTGAAGGACTTGTTCGTTTTATCGACAAGTACCTATGTTGATAAGATGAGGACCAATGATGGCGCGGCCATCTGGCATGAAAGGTTGGGGGATGTAGGCATGGACAAATTGAAGGCTATGGCAGTAAGGGGCCTTGTCAATGGCTTGCCTAGCTTGTCCTCTTATGGAGACGGTCATGTCTGCGAAGGATGTCAGTTTGGTAAGTCTCATCGACTTCCATTTGACAAATCGCAAACAAGGTGCAAAGTGCCGTTGGAGTGCATCCACAGTGATTTGATGGGACCAACTGCCACCCCAAGCCTTGGAGGAAATAGATATATGCTGGTGTTGATTAACGATTACACCAGATATGTCTGGGTGTATTTCTTGAAAGAGAAGTCAGAAACCTTTGCAAAGTTTGTGGAGTTCAAGGAGCTGGTGGAAGGTCGTCTAGGCCTGCGGGAGAAGAAATTGAGAACTGACAATGGTGGGGAGTTCACCTTTGGTGAGTTCTCAAGTTTTTGCAGGAAACACGGCGTTCGGAGAGAGCTCACTTGTGCCCATACTCCACAGCAAAATGGCATTGCAGAGAGAAAGATCCGTCATCTGACGGAAACTTGCAAATGCTGGCTTCATGCCAAGAATATCCCAAAGTCCTTCTGGGCGGAGGGAATGTCTTGTGCAGCTTATGTCATCAACAGGTTGCCTTTAAGTCCTATCAACATGAAGACCCCTCACGAACTAATGTTCAAGGAGAAGCCGAGCGTTGCACACCTTCGGGTGTTTGGATCAACCTGCTATGTGCATATTCCTGATGCTCTTCGGACAAAGCTAGATGTGAAAGCAAGGAAGCTAGTCTTTGTTGGGTATGATGAGCGGAATAAGGGATGGAGATGCATGGATCCTGAGACACGGAGGTCAATTATTTCTCGGGATGTGGTGTTCGATGAAGTGACTTCCAACAAGGGGAGTTCATGAGTTGAACTACCGAAGAGCAGGGTTGATGAAGGAGGAAAAGTTGCGGGAAGTCTTCAAGTGGAGTTACCTGTTTCACCAGGAGCTCCAGTTGTGTCAAGCTCTGAGATGGAGGCTTCAGGTTCTGGAAGCAGGGGGAGCGATGCTCCAAGTTCATCTGGAAGAGGAGCTTGCACAGAAGAAGCGGCTGAGGAGGTGGTTAGTCAGGTGCAACCTCTTAGGAGGTCGAAGAGGACTATTCAACCACTAGATCAATACACAGGAGGAAACATGGTGAACTTTGTTTCATGTTTCTTTGCTGGTCCCTTGGATGAAAGGGAGTCGTCGAGCTTTGAGAAAGCCAGAGGCGTGAAGGAGTGGGACATTTCTATGCAAGAAGAGATGACAGCTCTAGAGAAGAATGAGACCTGGTCTCTTGTGCCCAAGCCCAAGGGCACCACTCCTGTCACTTGCAAGTGGGTTTTCAAGCTGAAGAAGAAAGCTGACGGCAGTATCGAGCGGTACAAGGCTCGCCTTGTAGCTCGCGGGTTCTCACAGCAGTACGGAGAAGATTATGATGAGATGTTTAGTCCAGTGGCAAAGATGACTTCGGTTCGATTTGTTATTGCCTTGGCGGCTTCGAGTGGTTGGGAGATTTGGCAACTCGACGTGAAGAATGCTTTCTTATACGGCGAAATTGACAACGATATCTTCATGCTCCAACCGCAAGGCTTCATCTCGAAGGAGTATCCGGACTACGTTTGTAATTTGAAGAAGGCCCTGTATGGGTTGAAGCAAGCGCCTAGGGCGTGGTACGGGAAGATTGCAGAGTATCTCTTATTCTGCGGATTCGTTGCTTCAGACTCTGATTCTAGCTTGTTCATCAAGAAGGAGGGGGTGCTTCGGGTGATTGTGCTGCTGTATGTGGATGACATGATTGTCACCGGAATTCGAAGGAGGCGGTAGCAAGGCTGAGAGCTGAGCTTGCTATCAGGTTCGAGATGAAGGATCTGGGGGAGCTTCACCATTTCCTTGGACTCGAGGTCCAGAGGTGGGAGAGCGGAGTGCTCATTTCTCAGGCTGGCTATGCAGAGCGGATTGTTCAGCGATTCAGCATGGAGGAAGGGAAGAGAAGCTCTATACCTCTGGAGCAACATCATAAACTTCGGAAGGATGAGGGAAGAGTTCTATCTGATCCATTGGTTTTCCGAGCTCTGGTTGGGAGCTTAATCTACTTGACTATCACAAGGCCAGATATTGCTTATGCAGTTGGCAAGGTGAGTCGGTACATGGCGGAGCCACGGAAGCCTCATCTTCTAGCAGCGAAAGGTATATTGAAGTATGTGAAGTCGACCTCTGATTTGGGTCTCCTATATAGGAGAGGGTCAAGCTTGGAGTTGCATGGATACATGGATACTGATTATGGGGGAGACGTGGATGATCGGAGATCAACGTCTGGTTATGTCTTTATGACGGGCCCCACAGCTATCTCTTGGTGCAGCAAGAAGCAAGACTCGGTGTCTGTATCTACCACAGAAGCGGAGTACAAGGCTTCGGCCTTGGCAGCTCAGGAATCCATTTGGCTCAGGAGGTTGGTAGAGGACGTTCATCAGGAGGTTCGAGGTCCCACTATGCTACGCGGGGATAATGAGAGTGCTCTCAAGCTGGTTAATAATCCAGTCTGTCACGCGAGGACCAAGCATATTGAGATTGAGCACCATTTCATTCGTGAAAAGGTGTTAGGAGGATCTCTTATGGTCGAGCATGTTCGGAGTGCGGACAATGTCGCTGACATCTTCACAAAGCCGTTGGCGAAGGGACCGTTTACTCGGTTAAGGGGGTTGCTCGGGCTAGTTTCCACTTCCCACTTCAAGGGGGAGTGTTGAAATTGTTGAAGTGAAGTGGAAGGGAGTCCGGCCGGTCTGAAGGCTGGAGACCGCAGAGACCGCGCGGTCTGCGCTGGTGCTCTGGCGGTTTGGTTCTGGCAATCTGGTGAGATCGGCCAGCTTGCTTCTTGGGTTTGGTCGTTGGCGACCTGTTGCGGGTTGTTTTCGGTCTTATTCTGGGCGGTCTGTTCTTGGTAGATGCGGGTTGTTCTCGAGTAGATCTACTGGTTTGCTTGGCCCCCTTATTGGAAGACGAAGCGGGTTGTTCCTATATGGCCGTCTACCCGGGCGGTCTATCTTGGCGATCTGGCGACTTGGTTGAAGTCGTCCAAATGGTTCTAGCTTGCTCCTGGTGGGTCGGGTGATCGTCTAAGAGGTCTGTTCGCGCGGTCTGTCTTTTGAGAACGTTCGCGATCTGATGGGTGATGACTGTATCCTAGTTTGTGCAGTGACGACATCCGTCCACCCGCCTATAAATAGAGGTGCATGGCCCGTCATTCCTAACAAGAACTGTAAGAACCAGAGCCCGGATTGTTTCTTGCGGTCTCAAGTTTGAGTTCGCGCGACTTGGATGCGAGTTAACCGTTGTTGTGTTCGCAGGTTTGCGGTCAGCATGGTGCGGTCTCCTTCCTTGGTGATTTCCGGTGGCTCGAATAAACAGTTCGTCTGCGGTCTGTCAGCGAACTGGGTTATTGTGTTCTTGTGCTGTTCGCAGCGGACTCAGGGATCAGGCGACCTTCAGCGGTTAGGCGGTCTGAGTTGCGGTCTGGCGACAGTTTCAGTTCTTTGTTCCAATAAGCTTCAGTTCGTGCGGTCTGAGGTGCGGTCTTGCAGTGCTGGCAGTCTGTCCGGTTTCTGTTCGTGCGATCTCAGGGCAAGCCGGGCGAGTTCTGGAGTGGTGCGGCTTGTGCGGTCTGAGCTTGTCTAGCCGCCAGCTTTGCTTTTTGGTGTGTTTTGTTCTTCTCGTCTCCGTGATTCTGATGAATCATGTCTCGCCATGTATACCTCGCATTGTAAAGCAGTTCTGTTTCAATAAAGATTTATTTTGTTTCTGTTTTGGCATTGTAGTTGTTTGGCTATAACTCTTGTTGATACAACTCCTGCTTACTCCTAAACGGTCCAATCAAAAATTTTAACAAAGTCTGCATCAGAATAGCCACACAGCTAAAAATCATCTGACTTAGGATACCAGATCCCCAAATTTGGAGTACCCTTTAGATATCTCAAAATTCTTTTCATAGCTGAGTAATGAGATTCTTTAGAGTTCACTTGATATCTTGCAGACACAAGTAGCAAACATGATGTCTGGCCTACTAGCAATGAGGTAGAGCAATAAGCCAATTATGCTTCTATACATGGACTCATTATAGGGTTTCCCCTTTTCATCCTTGTCTAGAGACATAGTTGAACCCATAGGAGTTCTCATAGAGGTAGAGTTTTCCGTACCAAATTTCTTTATGATATCCAAGGTAAATTTGATCTGAGAAATAAAGATTTCTTCCTCAGATTGCTTTACTTGTAGACCTAAGAAATACTTAAGCTATCACATACTGCTTATTTCAAATTTACTTTGCATGAGTTTAGAAAACTTTTTGCAAAGACTCCAATCAGTTGATCCAAATATGATGTCATCAACATATATTTGAACTAGGATCTGGCCCTTCAACTCTCTCAAGAAAAGAGTCTTATCTATTTTCCCTCTTGAGAATTTGTTTTCAAGGAGAAAGGTAGACAGTGTCTCATACCATGCCCTGGGTGCTTGCTTCAGTCCATACAAGGCTTTCTTGAGGAAATAAACATGATCAGGAAAGGTTGGAGAGATAAAACCTAGTGGTTGAGCTACATAGACTTCTTCTTTTAGATCTCCATTTAGGAATGCTGATTTGACATCCATTTGATAGACTTTGAATCCCTTGTATACAGCATAGGCTAGAAAGAGTCTGATGGACTCCAATCTAGCAAAAGGTGTAAATGTCTGATCAAAGTCTATGCCTTCCTCCTGCCTGTATCCTTGAGCTACCAGCCTTGCCTTATTCTTTATAATCACTCCTGATTCATCCATCTTGTTTCTGTAGACCCACTTTGTCCCAATAATATTATTCCCTTGTGGCCTTGGGAAAAGTTTCCATACTTTGTATCTTTTGAATTGATTTAGCTCTTTTTGCATTGCCATAACCCAGAATTGGTCTTTGTTGGTCTCCTCAAATTTCTTGGGCTCAAGTTGGGATAGAAAACTGAGGTGCAAGTTTTCATTTAGAGCATTTCTTCTGGTTCTAACTCCATGGGTGAGCTCACCAATTATCTGATTTGCTGGATGACTTCTAAGATGTCTCATAGCTGTAGGCATCACTCTTGCTGGTTCTCTTGTTTTAGTAACCTCTTTAGCTCCTACTTCATGATTCTCATTTAGGAGATTTGGCTCTTCAGTAGACTTTTCTACTATTTCTGGAATAGGTTCCAGTGTGGAAGGCTCATTCTTCTCAACTATTTATTCTTCTCTAATTTTGAGGGTCTCTAATCTTTCTTCAATTCCTGCACTAGATGAACTAGAAGAAGGGTTATGCAGCATGCTGCTCTCATAAAAAATAATATGTACAGATTCGTCAAATGTAAGAGCATTCTTATTGAAGACTCGGTAGGCTTTGTTATGCTTACTATATCCTACAAAGACACCTTCATAGATCTTTTCAGAAAATTTGGTAATGTAGTGCTTATTGTTTTTCAGCACATAACATTTACTTCAAAATATTTTGATGTAAGCTAGTGTTGGCTTCTTACCCTTAATCAGCTCATAAGGAGTCTTATTATGGTTCTTATTGATGAGTGCTCTATTTTGCACATGACATGCAGTGTTGATTGCCTCATAGGTATTCTGGGAGTGAGGAGTTACTTAGCATGGTCCTACCAGCTTCAATAAGTGCTTTATTTTTCCTCTCAGCCACCCCATTCTGTTGGGGAGTTCTGGGAGAAGAAAACTCTTGTAGGATACCTTCTTCTTCACATAATTTGGTCATTTACCCAGACTGAAATTCAATTCCATGATCACTTCTGATTTTTACCACAAAACTTTTTTACTTCATTCTGAATTTGTTTGACAAAATTCTGGAATGTACTTAGGGTATCAGACTTGTGTTTCAAAAAGAACACCCAGACAAATCTAGAGTGATCATCAACAATAACTAATGTATAAGTCATTCCTCCTAAGTTGTGCACTGTCATAGGACCAAATAAGTCCATGTGCAGTAGGCAAAAGCACTTAGTGGATTGTTTGTCATGTATGCTTTTGAATGAAGTTCTTGTTTGCTTGCCCATTTGACATGCATGACAAGGACCCATCTCTAAGCAATCCAACTTAGGAGCATCCCTTACCAAATTCTCTGTCATCAATTTCTTGAGAGACTTGTAATTAATGTGGGCTAGTCTCTTATGCCACTTTACACAAGCAGACATTTCATCATTTGCTACAAGACTTACAGGCTCATTCTTTATAATGCAAATGAAATTTAAACAATAAATATTGCCACTCCTAGTGCCTGTTAGGATGGATTCATTCTCAGAATCCCTGATTAGGAACTTATCCTTGTGGAATGAAACAGCATATCCCAAGTCACATCGTTGACTTATGCTTATAAGGTTATGTTGTAACCCTTAAACATAAGCTACTCTTGTGATAGTAATACTACTATTTTTTATCTTACCATAGCCCTTGACTATACCTCTGTCAGATCCTCCAAATTTAACTTTGGTTCCATCTTCTACAGGTGTAAGCTCCTTCAATAGGCTTCTTGTTCCAGCCATATGCCTGGAACATCCACTGTCCAAGTACCACACAGGAGTCTTGGTGGTTTTTGGACATACCTGCAAGATAACTACATTTCTTTAGGAACCCAGTCTCTTTTGGGTCCTAGGTGCTTGTTAGAAAATGATTTAGTAGCCTGCCTTTTAGTTGTCATATGGGAATGATTCTGGACTGTTGGGTTGAACTAGTAGTCTAAGGCAAAATGCCCTACTTTTCCACAACACCAGCATTCAAATCTATTGTATCTAGATTTTCTTGTGGTGTTTGGACTGACTAGGTTAGGTTGTTGCTTGACAGTTAACCTTCCCTTCTTGAGGGCTGAAGGGTTTTCCCCAACATGGCAATTTCTGAAGGCCTTTACTTGAGGATTCTATTGGGGTGCAGATAGTGCACTCTTCCCAAGGAAAGTCTGTCTCTTACATTGCCAGGTAGAAGGAAGCTTAAGACCACTATATATCTTCTGGCTTTCTTTGCATCCATAGATGCTACTGTGATCATATGAATTTGTGGGTATGATCACTTTTCTAAAGATTGTCTTTCCTTGGGTAGATTTCCCATTGCCTTCACCTTGAGTGTAGCCCAAACCTTTCTTATTTGTTTGTGAAAAGCTATCAATCAAGGGAAGAACTGATTTTGGCTTAGAATAACTAGCCACAATTTTCTTCTCCTTTAAGAGCATATCCTCGAGCTCTTTGATTCTAAAATTCTTGTTCTTGATGACTTCAGTCAAAGTGCTAGTGCTTCGTGGAGAGATTGATAATTTGGTTTTCTCTTGAGCAAGCTCAGTTACTTTCTCAAGTAATTCATCTCTTTTGACACTCAAGGAGATGATCTCTGCAACTTGTGCCATACAAAGAGCTTTTGCTTTCTTAAGGGCATCAAGCAAGACACCAAATTTTTCAATATAATCAATCTCAACTTCTCTTACTGTTGAAGAGGAGCTGGCATCTGAATCTGTGTCAGAGATAGTAGGAGAGGCTTTAGGAATTACCTGTTTGTGATGAGTTTCATCACAACATTCTCCATCTGAGAGAGCCATGGCTTTTATGTGGCTATCTGATTCTGATGAAGAGCATTCAGTGTCACTGTCATTGAGTATCTTCACTTTATTTGCCACCAAGCTTTTCTTTGACTTCTTATTCTTTGAGTGCTTTCTTTCTTCTCTCTTCTCTTGTCTTTTGAATGGACACTCAGCTATGACATGTCCAAGCTTTTTGCAGCTGTAGCAAACAAGGTTAGTAGAAATGTGTTTATTAGATTTGGAGTCATACCTGTCTGATCTATGTCCTCTCCCAGACTTGTCTTCTCTCCTGGAGCTGGAGGGTGAAGCTTCATATCTTCTGTTCCCTCTTCTTCTGTTTCTCAGCAGTTTCTTAAACTACTTGGTGAACAATGAGAGATCTTCATCAGAGAGTTCTGAGCTGGAATTTCTTGAGGTCTCTTCCTCTGAGACATAGATAGGATCTACTGTCTTATGCTTTTGGGGGGCTTCATCTTTAAAGGCCACTGCCTTTTCTCTATTGTGAGCCTTGGAGTTTTCCTCCTCAGTATTTCTGGTATTTAGCCGCAGTCCATATGATAGGAGCTTGCCATATCTAGGCTCCATTGCTCCCAGATTGCCATCTTCCCTTATTGCACACAGCTTCATGTCCCATTCTTTGTTCAGGGATATCAGGAATTTGTCATTTAGCTCATAGTTGGTGAACTCTCTTTCATAAGTTCTGAGCCAATTAACAATCCTGAAGAACTTTTCATAGCAGGTAGCTATGTCATCCTTCTTATCTTGCCTGAAGGATTCATACTCCTGATTTAGGAGGGATTTTCTATCATCCCTGACTTCCTCAGTTCCTTCCATGTAAACAACCAATGAGTCCCACATTTCCTTAGTTGTTTTGCAATGAATCAGATTTTGAAATGTTGAATCATCAATTGCATTTACAATGATGTTCTTAGACCTTTTGTCCATATTGACCAAGGAAACTTCATCCTTGGTGAAATGGGATAAGGTCTTAGGTGTGGGAGTTGATGTTGGATCCACAGGGATGTTCATAGGAACATAAGGTCCCTCTTCCACTCCCAAGTAGACTCTAGGGTTTGAGGCTTCCATGTACAACTTAATTCTTTGCTTCCAGATGGTGAAGTTCTCCTTGGTGCAAATGGGCAGCTTCATTGAGCTCATTTCCTTATGATGCTCACCAGCCATTAACTTAGCACAACCCACAAAATTTGTAGATCTTGTTCTAAGTTGTTAAGCCTTTGAACTCAACCAAGCTTTGATACTGATTGAAAGATATGGGTTGTATATAAACTATACCTAGAGGGGGTGATTAAGTGTTTTCAATATTATTTGCTACTTTAAGTTTGACTATCACAGCACACAAGCAATCACAGAAAACACACAAGATTTATAGTGGTTCCCTACAAGACAATGTGTCTAGAGGTAGTCCACTGTCCCTCCCACATATCTAGAAATGAACTAGACTAGGCAACTTCTCCAACTCAGATCTTTTCACTATAAACAGATCTTACAACTCAGGTTCACACAGAACCCTACCAAGCTCAGACTTTACAAGTCTTACAATAACTCAGATCTATCACAAGATCCTACCAAGCTCAGGCTCACCAAGAACCCTACCAACTCAGATCTATCAGTAGATCCTACTAGCTCAGACTCACAAAGAACCCTACAAAGTAATACAGAGAGGTTGATGTAGAAGAGAAGACTTCAGAATGAAAGCATTGAATATCAGGTCTTCTTCTTGTTGTTGTAACAATAAGCCCAGAGATCTTGTGGATCAATGAACCTTTCTTTAGAATCTTCTCTAGACCTTCACAACACAGCAGTAGTGAAGTCTTCTTCTTGGTGATTCTTTTCTTTCTCTTCAGGAAGTATGTGTGAGAATTATCTTGAGAGAGAATACTTGAGCAAGCATGTTCTGTAGATAGAAAATGTCTCCTTTTATATTGCTCTGCAATTTTACATAAAACCCCTTGTTGATTATTCCACAATCAATTTTCCCGTTTGAAAACGTCTTGCAGAATTGGCAATACTTCATGATAATGACTAGCCGTTCTTGGAACTTGCAGAATATAGAAATAATAAATTTCTTCATTAAATATTGTGCAACGGCTATATTCTGTGGAGAATATTTCACTTATTACTCCTTGATTTGTGCACAAGATAGGCGGCGTGCACATTCCCTGAATGTCAATTTCCAAGAATGTCTGCACATTAAATGTTGTTCTGCAACTGTCAAGACGATAATATTTCTTCAAGTCGATATCGTCTTCATCGATGTAAATGACAGATATTCTTTACGATTATATCTTCGACATACTTCTTCATGCTTTTACTTGATATCTCAACGATGTTACTTCGTCTAGACAATATCGTCGAGATGGTTGCTTAGATACAATATATCTTCAATCATCAAGGCAATATGTCTTCTTCAAGACGGTATAGTCGACATACATCCTTCTTCAAGACTTTACATGAAATTATATTACTTGAAAGTGCACAGTTAACCTCACTAAAATTCTCTAGAGGGGGATGAATAGAGATTAAAAATACTTTGTACAATTATATATATATATATATATATGTGTGTAATAATCACAGATTTAAGCTTCCCACACGCCAACAAGAATTAAGCAAGTAAAGAAGAAAAATAACAAGAAGAAAATCACAGCACAACATAAGGAAATATAGTGGTTCCCCAAACTTTGGGTAGTCCACTCTTCTACCCCCTTTGGTAGGAATTCACTAACTTGCACTAAGTCTTTTGATAAGGAGACTCTTAGAACCAGCCTGAGTCTTTTGACAAGGAGACTCTTAGAACCAGTACAACTGAATTTTTTGAAGAGAGATTCTAAAAACTCTTTTACACTGTTTGAAAATGAAATGAAGATAAGAAGAAGAAGTAGAAGAAGTAGAAGAACAGAGATCAATATATGTAAGAAGGAATCTTCTTCCTAGCAAGAAGATTAGAAGCACAAGTATAGTGAATATGATCTCTCTTCTATAGTGAGAAGGAGATTGTAAGCTTTTCTCTCTTTTGTGAGAGCTTTCAGAATTTGCAGCAGAATGGCTTGAGAAGATGAAGGCTTTTTCTTTGTTGCAGTACGCTATCTCTTTTCACAATTTTCTCACTTTTCACTTGGGAGCTCTTCCTCTTTTTCAAATGTATATGGTGGATCACTTCTTGTTATTCTCTACCGACCTCCTCCTTATTTATAGCTCTGTTTAAAATATATTGCTAAGGGAGAATAATCAATTTAGCAGACAGAGAATTAGAAAGAGATAAGAATTTCCATAATCAATATTTCTGTAGAAGAAAAAGAATTCATTCTGATTTCAAATAATATCCATAATAATCTTAATCAAATTAGCCAAGAATCAAATAGAAGGAAAGGCTGATTCAGAACGGCTATAAAAGAATAATATCATTCCATAAAAATCATATCTACAGAAAGAAGGAAAGAGATCTGGCGTGTTTTTGAATTACTTATAGATATCGACGCGCGTCGATTACTATTCGACGTAAATGTCGATTTCATCCTGGCTGGACGTCGAGAGGAGAATAAGGAAGGTGCGTCGACAAAGGTGCGTCGACTTTATCAAATGTGTCGACTAGAAGTAAGAGGTACGTCGACTATGATTACGTCGAATTCTTCTAAGAGTTACTTCGACTCATTCTGAGAGAAACGTCGACTATATTTCAACGTTGCGTCGAATACTCTTCGACGATATTTACTTAGCCTAATTTTTTTCATCCTTAGAAATTATATTCTTCTCAATTCTAGGGGTTAAGATAAATAATTTCCCCAACAATCTCCCCCTATTTGTCTTAATCCTATTTAGAGGGAAATTGTATCAGTATTTAATCAACATAGCAAAGCATTTATATAGAGAAGAAATATGCTAAGCAATCAGAAGAAATCATATAACAAGCAATTGTCTTTCACAAGATTTAAACTAGAAACTTCTTGTTATACATGAAATTGACAAAAGCAGAATAGAGTTTTCTGGATAAATTTTCAATAGCATCAAAAATATAGCCCCTTGCTCTATCAGGATGTTCTTGGACATTTCTGATGATTGTGTGCAATTTCTCCAGGACTTTGTCAGCATCAGGGAGAGTATCATTTATAGAATAGCCCTTGCTGATGATAATTGCTGCCTTTTCATCAATCATCTCAATTGTAATGTTTTGAGGTTTCTTTTGAGCAGGCTTGGGCTCAGGTGGTCCTTTGTTGTCAACCTTTGGCCTATATTTTCTCTTCTCTGATTGCTGTTTCTCAGGTATCTCAGTCATTTTTCCTTTCCCTTTCCAGGGTGAGTCATGCCATTTGTCTAATCTTGCAGGTCTTTTGGGCTTCTTATAGGGAATGTAAATATCTTCTGCACACCCTACACCCCTCTTGTGTTTTGGTCCTTTTTCTAGGATGAGCCCTGCCTGAGGATTTTTCTTTTGATAAGCTTCAACATCAAATAATTTCTTTGGATGTTTGATGGACGATTCTGCAAGAATCTGTTCTTTAGTCATCCCCTTCTTGATCTTTTCCAACCAGACATTCCTCTTATCTTCTACTTCTTTCATAGCTGCTTCATATTCTTACAGCTCTCTTTCTCTTATTTTTTCATGCATCTTTTCCATGTCAGGATCATGGTACTCCTTTACAGGACTGTTAGGAGTGATATTAGGCATTTTTTCAAACCTCTTTATCTCCTCAACAGCCTTTCTATATTTCTTTTCCTTTGCATATTCTTTTATTTCTTCTTTGGAAAATTTTTGCCAATGAGGGATGGCTTCACTTCTTCTTTTCATTTGTTCTCTTGGTTTTTCCTTAGATAGCTTTTGTGGAGGTAAAGGTAGTAGAGGAGGTAGAGATGGAGGTTGAAGTGTTGGAAGAGGGAGAGGTGGAGATGTAGTTTTCTCTTTAGAAGGTGAAGGTGGAGAAGGGACTTTTGTAGGAGAGGGAACAGCAGGCAAAATGTCCTCTGGAGGAATATCCTCAAGTAAGGGTGTCTTGAGTTTGATATAGCTGGCAGAGAAGCCAGGAGAATGATGCTGATATTCTTCCACACACAAGGGTGCCTCAATCCAGACTTGCCCTTTTAGGTCATCAGAAAAAGTTGTTTCTTCCTCCCCCTGGACTTGTATATTCTGTACTGCAACAATCTCCCCCTGAACATATGGGGCATCTACTCTGAATGCTGAATCCACAGCATGATCTCCTTCGGTATGATAGGAGGTGGATTCACCAAGGTGTTTGTTGAAGGTGTAATCAGAATGATTGGAGAAGATTTGAGCCTATGGTAAAAGAAAAAAATGAAGTTGATTTAATACTTAAGGATAATATTTAGAGATTGGAGAAGAGTTAGCCCTGAGCTTTAAGAAAAAAAACCTGGATAGGGGGGTTTCTGGAGCAACTCTCCCCCTGGTTTATATCCTTCAGAAAGGATGTAAACCCTTTTGGTGACAGAGGTTATTCTTGAAGAAGAACATGAAGCTCAGGAAGAGAGGCGGAGAGGTTGGCCAATTTGGCTTCACAGGTGGTGAGCATGTCGGCGCACTCATTGGAGAAGGTGGTCAGACGTGTCTGGAAGTCATTCAGAAGTTGTTCCAGAGCATCGTTTATTATTTTGAGGAGAGCAGATTGAGCAGGGGTTGGCGCCATTGATACAGAGAGAGAGGTAGAAGACGAAGAGTTTGGCGGTTTGGGAGAGTATGAGTTATGAAATAAGAAGTGTTATTTAAAGGAGGTGAAACGTCGAAAAGGAAACAGAAATCAAGGTATATTAGTTAACCAATCGTCAAAAGAAGAAGGGAATATTTGTTTCCTGTTTTATTATGAAGTCGACGTTACGTCGAATTGGAGTCGACGCATGGTCAATGTGTCGGAGCATCTGTGACGTTGGTCATTGATGTCGACGTATGCGTCAATATGGAGTCGACGCTCCGTCGAAACATTGTTAGCCTAATGCCCTGTCGACGTGGTCACAGACTTACGTCGATATTAGATTGACGGTGCATCGATAAGGGATCGACGTATCTTTGTCTTTAAGAAATCAATGTTAGCGTCGAGTTCCTCTCGACGGTTCGTCGACAGGTAATCGACGTATCTGTAAGTACTTGCTTAGTTGTTCTGATCTCTTTTAGATTTCCCCAACAATGATGTTTATAAGCTTCCATCAAGCATTCCCAAGGTGTTGATAAAGTATGTATGCTTAGTTTCATCTAAGGGTTTGGTAAAAATGTCTGCTCTTTGACTATCTGTAGGAATATATTCTAAGGTTATCTTACTTTTTTCTACATTGTCTCTAAGAAAGTGATGTCTGATCTCTATATGTTTGGTTCTACTATGAAGAACTGGGTTGGATACTATGGATATGGCACTAGAGCTATCACAATAAATTTTAGAGTTATTGACATCCAATTTATAGTCAAGAAGCTGATTTGCATCCAGAGGATTTGTGAACAACAGCTCCCAGCAGCTATATATTCAGCTTCAGCTGTTGAGGTTGAGACTGAAGTTTGTTTCTTACTGAACCATGATATTAATCTGTCACCTAGGAATTGGCAAGTACCAGATGTGCTTTTTCTATCAACACTACAACCAACATTGTCTGCATCTGAGAATCCTATTAATTCAAAGTTTGTTTCTGCTGAGTACCACAGACCTAGTTCAGGTGTTCCCTTTAGATATCTAAAAATCCTTTTTACAAAGGTGAGATGGGATTCATTTGGATCAACCTGAAATCTAGCACATATGCAGGTTGCAAACATAATGTCAGGTCTGCTAGCTGTTAGATAGAGAAGGGATCCTATGATTGCCCTATATGTCTTTTGATCTACTGATTTTCCCTTATCATCCTTTTCTATAATGACATTAGTTGCCATAGGTGTTTTCATTGTAGAGGCTGATTCCATACCAAACTTTTTGATTAATTCTTTAGTGTATTTAGATTGTGAGCTAAAGATTCCCTCACTGCTTTGTTTCACTTGTAGCCCTAAGAAATAAGAGAGTTCTCCCATGCTACTCATTTCAAATTTTGATTGCATTAGATTAGCAAATCTTTTACAAAGTTTGGGATGAGTTGAGCTAAAGATGATGTCATCTACATAGATTTGAACAAGAAGGAGTTGATTTTTATGGGTTCTAGTAAAAAGTGTTTTATCTACTTTTCCTCTTTCAACAGAATTTTCTAAAAGGAAATTGGAGAGAGTTTCATACCAGGCTCTAGGTGCTTGCTTAAGACCACAAAGTGCTTTGTTAAGTCTATAAACAAAGTTAGGTGGGGAGGGATTGACAAAACCTGGTGGTTGCTCTACATACACCTCTTCTTGAAGGTCACCATTCAGAAAAGCACTCTGGACATCCATCTGGTAAACTTTCATCTTCATGAAGGCTGCATAGGTAAGAAAGAGTCTGATTTCTTCCAATCTGGCTACTGGAGCAAAGGTTTGATTGTAGTCTATTCCTTCTTATTGTCTGTATCCTTGTGCTACAAGTCTTGCCTTGTTCCTGACAATTACTCCAGTGGAATCTAGTTTGTTTTTGTATACCCATTTTGTACCAATAACTGGGTAGTTTCTTGGTCTCTCAACTAAGTTCCACACTTTGTTTCTCTCAAATTGGCTTAGTTCTTCTTGCATGGCTATAATCCAGTGAGGATCACAATTTGCTTCCTCAAACTTCTTTGGTTCAACTTGAGATAAGAAGCATTGGAGCATCATCCCATTTGAGACTTGGTGTCTTGTTCTTACTCCACTATTGGGGTCTCCAATTACTTGGGATTGTGGATGATTTTTCATATTGATCCCTGTCCTGCTTGAATTTGTCAGATGCTCTTCTTCATCATTAACAATGGGATCATTGTCAAAATGTTCTTCCTGAACTATGTTCTCTTGTGGGAGTTGGTTTTGATTGCTCTTCTCTGAACCTTCTTCATGCTCTTGTTCAGACTCCTCACTTGGTTCCTGTAGCTGGTTTTCTTTCCCAGTGTCTTTGTTCTCTAGAGTCAGTTGTTCAAGCTGAGTCTCTATGCTGCTATTTTCCTGTGGAAAAGGATTGGTGGAAGTTTCCTCCCCCTTAAACAGCATGTTAGTTTCATCAAATGTAATGTGCATAGATTCTTCAATTCTGAGAGTTCTCCTGTTATAGCATCTATAAGCTTTACTAGATGATGAGTACCCCAGAAATATTCCATCATCAGACTTCTTGTCAAATTTGGCAAGATGATCTTTCCCATTATTTAGGATAAAGCTAGCACATCCAAATATTTTAAAGTATTTAACAATGGGTGTTTTTCCCTTCAGAAGCTCATATGGAGTTTTTGACTTAGTTTTGTGTATGAGGCTTCTATTTAGAACATAGTTTGCAGTGTTGACTGCTTCAGCCCAGAAGGTTGTTGGTAATCCTGATTCTGCAAGTAAGGTCCTTCCTGATTCAATTAAAGTTCTTTTCTTTCTTTCAGCAACTCCATTTTGTTGAGGAGTTCTAGGGGCTGAAAAACTTTGTTTAATACCTATATCCTCACAGAAACTACTAATTAACTGATTTTCAAATTCAGTCCCATGATCACTCCTGATAATTGAAACATGAGTATTAAACTCAGAATGAATCTGTCTTATGAATCTTGAGAGAATCTTATGGGTTTCAGACTTAGCCCTTAGAAAGAATACCCAGCTGAACCTAGAATAGTCATCTACAATGACTAAGGTATTAGACTTTCCACCCAAGCTTTGAGTGGATATGGGACCAAAGAGATCCATGTGCAGTAAGTAGAGGATCATAGGGGAGTCATCCTTGCCAATTGGTTTGAAGGATGACTTGGTCTGTTTTCCTAGTTGGCATGGTCTGCATGGAGAGTCCTTAGAGAATCAACCCTTTGGTAGGCCTCTGACTAGGTTACTCTTTGATAATTTACTAATGGTTTTGTGGTTTAGATGACCCAGTCTCCTATGCCATAATTCACTTTTATTAATAATATTGTTGCACAAACAAACTTCTGTGGGTGAGGAGCTAAAGTCTACTATATATACCTTCCCTTTTCTAATTCCATTGAGTACTATGGCACCAGTCTTGATATCAATAATATGGCAAAATAGTGTGGTGAATTTTACCTCAGACTTACCACTGTCACATATCTGACTTATACTTATTAGATTGTGCTTCAGTCCTTTGACTACTGCCACATTCTTGAAGGTGACTTTCCCTTCTTTGAAATCTCCAAAGCCCCTGGTTTGGCCACAGCTAGAATCTCCAAAGGTCACTGGTGGTCCAAGTCTATCCTCAAAATTGATTAATAGGTTTCTGTACCCTGTCATGTGCATGGAGCATCCACTGTCCAGGTACCACACCATCCTGGAGATGTGATACATCTGCACATAAGATTTTAAACATTAGTTTGGACCCTCCTAAGCTGGGGTCCCTTCTTCCCAACAGTGAAAGGTTTAATGAAAGAATAAGTGGGTTTTTCAGAATATCCTTCCTCCTTTAGGGGTATTGGCTTATCATACCAATTGTCTTTGGTAATGTTGCAGAAATAGTGTTCATAATAAAAGGAAATGGATTGAGAAGACTTTTTGGAAAAGGAGACATTTCTGTTAGATTGGTTATGTCGATATGAATTCGACGTATGTTTAAAGTTGCGTCGAGTGAAAGTCGACGCTTCCTTCATTCTGTAGTTATTTTTAGTCGAAGCATAAGAGAGATTGCGTCGATTGGAAGTCGACGTATTTTGGTGTCTGCGTTGATTAGAAATCGATGCATTATTTGAGTTGTGTTGAGTAGAATTCGACGTACGTCGATAATGATTCGACGCAAATTTATTTCTTTTCTGAGGATATTTTCCTAGGATTCCTTCATATATAGTGGGACTATTTTTGTTAAAAACAGTGGTAGTTTGTGATCTTTCTCCTGTCAAATGATTTTCCCTAGTGAAGTGAATAGGATGTCTCCAGACAGATTTGCTGGGTGATTAAGGTTTGGGTTCTAAGTCAGTGTTATATTCTAGTTGTCTAAATCTATCAGTGAGATTGTTAGAGATATTTTTGAGCTTCTGACTTCTGCCATTTAGAGAGTCTTCAAAAGCTTTTGCCTTTGCTAGCTCATTTCTTAGTGCTTGATTTTCAGTATTGATTTTATTTAGTTGTTCCTCTGAGAGTCCTGGACTGAGCTCATAGTTTTTATGTTGTGCATTCATTTGTTTGAGATTGTTTAGTTCATTTCTTAGTTCCCTTACCTCTTTCTCAGATATGACTAGATCTAAACAGAATTCTTTGAAACTATTTTTGAAATCAGTGGAAGAGAAATCTATATCATCAAATATATTTACCAGAGATGTATCTTCAGGCTTTTCAGTAGCCATCAAACAGGTTTCCTCTTGCTTAGCATTTTCCTGTTCATCTTCAGATGAGGTACTCCCTTCAGATTCTGAATCACTCCATGATTGAGCAATGAACCCTTTCTCTTTCTTCTTCTTCTTTTTCTTTAGATCTGTTCTTTTCAGATCTTTCTTATTGCTGATCTCTTTAGGACATTCAGGTGCAATGTGTCTAGGTTCCCTGCAAGAGTAACATATAATCTCTTTATTAGGAGTTTTGTCATACCTGGTTCTTGAGTCTCTCCTTCTGGATCCTTCTATTTTGATCCACTTCTTGAACCTTCTGGCCAGTAGACTGATCAGCTCTTCATCATTTGTAGAGGGTTCACCTTCAGTAGCCTTCAAAGCAATGCTCTTTTCTTTTGAGAGTGGAGAAGCCTTTTCTTTCTCTTCTTTCTCAGCTCTTGTTTTCAACAGCTGTTCATAAGATCTTAATTTACCCAACAGGACATCTGTTGAGATTTCTTTTTGACTTCTGGAGTCTTTAATTGGCCAGATTCTTGAATCCCAAGAGCTAGGGAAGCAAGTTAGCAATTTGTCATTTATCTCAGTGAGAGATATGTCCTTCTCAAGTGTTTTTAGCTCATTTATTATGAGGCTGAATCTGGCATACATGTCAGCAACACTTTCATTTTCTTTCTTCTGGAAGTTTTCATATTGAGAGATGAGTAATGCCTTTTTAACCTTCCTCTCATCAGCACTCCCTTCTACCATTGTATTGAGAGCTTCCCATATTTCCTTAGCTGACTCATATTCAGCAATCTTATGGAAGATTTCATCTGAGAGGGTTGAGACTAAGATATTCATAGCCTTGGCATCACATGCTTGAGCTTTCTTTTCTTCATCTGTCCATTCAGCCTTTGGAGCAAGTGTTTGTGTGACCTTTCCACTTGAGTCCTTCTTGAATGGCTTGGGAGGACCTGTCATAATAACATCAAATAATTCTCCATCAATAGAGTTTAGATAAATTTTAATTCTTGTTTTCCAAAGTGCAAACTTTTCAAGGTTGCAAATTGGTGGTCTGGTGGAAGCATAATCTTTGATTTGTGCCATGTGAAAAATAATTTTTAGAAATATATATATATAAGAAGTATGATCTTTTTGATCAAGGAGTTAACCTTTTTAGATGAACCTCGCTCTGATACCGATTGAAAGTGCACAGTTAACCTCACTAGAATTCTCTAGAGGGGGGGGTGAATAGAGATTAAAAATACTTTGTGCAATTATATATATATATATATGTGTGTAATAATCACAGATTTAAGCTTCCCACACACCAACAAGAATTAAGCAAGTAAAGAAGAAAAATAACAAGAAGAAAATCACAGCACAACACAAGGAAATATAGTGGTTCCCCAAACTTTGGGTAGTCCACTCTTCTACCCCTTTTGGTAGGAATTCACTAACTTGCACTGAGTCTTTTGATAAGGAGACTCTTAGAACCAGCCTGAGTCTTTTGACAAGGAAACTCTTAGAACTAGTACAACTGAATTTTTTGAAGAGAGATTCTAAAAACTCTTTTACACTGTTTGAAAATGAAATGAAGATAAGAAGAAGAAGTAGAAGAAGTAGAAGAACAGAGATCAATATATGTAAGAAGGAATCTTCTTCCTAGCAAGAAGATTAGAAGCACAAGTATAGTGAATATGATCTCTCTTCTATAGTGAGAAGGAGATTGTAAGCTCTTGTCTCTTTTGTGAGAGCTTTCAGAATTTGCAGCAGAATGGCTTGAGAAGATGAAGGCTTTTTCTTTGCTGCAGCACACTATCTTTTTTCTCATTTTTCTCACTTTTCACTTGGGAGCTCTTCCTCTTTTTCAAATGTATATGGTGGATCACTTCTTGTTATTCTCTGCCGACCTCCTCCTTATTTATAGCTCTGTTTAAAATATATTGCTAAAGGAGAATAATCAATTTAGCAGACAGAGAATTCGAAAGATATAAGAGTTTCCATAATCAATATTTCTGTAGAAGGAAAAGAATTCATTCTGATTTCAAATAATATCCATAATAATCTTAATCAAATTAGCCAAGAATCAAATAGAAGGAAAGGCTGATTCAGAACGGCTATAAAAGAATAATATCATTCCATAAAAATCAGATCTACGGAAAGAAGGAAAGAGATCAGGCGTGTTTTTGAATTACTTATAGATATCGACGTGCGTCGATTACTATTCGACGTAAACGTCGATTTCATCCTGGCTGGATGTCGAGAGGAGAATAAGGAAGTTGCGTCGACAAAGGTGCGTCGAATTTATCAAATGAGTCGACTAGAAGTCAGAGGTACGTCGACTATGATTACGTCGAATTCTTCTAAGAGTTACTTCGACTCATTCTGAGAGAAACGTCGACTATATTTCGACGTTGCGTCGAATACTATTCGACGCATATTTACTTAGCCTAATTTTTTCATCCTTAGAAATTATATTCTTCTCAATTCTAGGGGTTAAGATAAATCATTTCCCCAACATTACTTCTTCTCGGCGGAATCGTCGAGATATTCCTTTCCATATGACTTGGATTTTTTTTCAAGTTGATAGCCTTTCTTCAAGATGATATCGTCTTGATCTTCAAGACGATATGAGGTCTTCAACCTGATGTTTGTCTTCATGAATTTTTCTTCATGACTTAATGAGTCATGTCATTAATCTTCAAGGCTATACTTTTTCTTCAAGATGATATCGTCTTGATCTTCAAGACGATATGAGGTCTTCAAACTGATGCTTGTCTTCATGAATCTTTCTTCATGACTTAATGAGTCAAGTCATTAATCTTTAAGACTATACCTCTTCTTCAAGACGATATCATCGAGACATCTGAACTTAGCTGTTTCAACGATAAGCTTTCTTCAATACGATATCATCGAGATCTCTGAACTTAGCTTTATCGACGATAAGCTTTCTTCAAGACGATATCGTTGAAACTATCTCGATGATATTCTTCCTTTTTCAATGATTCATCTGCAGAGTCTTGAGATGATATTTTACTTAGTTAATTTTCATTACTTTTATCATTTAGATACTAGTGAAGTAGCTTTGATGCATCTATCACAACATGAACTTAAACATGACATCAAAAACAACTTAGCTTATCTATACTTCTGTTCCTTCTTCAAATCTAGAGACATTGAATGCATAATATCCAACAAAGTCCTCCCTAAAAGTTAATAACAACTTAGAATCTGGAGACCCAAATAAGATCAATGTATTTAATAAAGTACTTCCAGATGTTTCAGTTCATATTTTAGAAGAACCTGCACAAATCCAAGGGGAGTTTCCTGCACTAACTCAGGGGGAGCCTCTTACAACAGCTCAGGAAGCTGTCCTCACTACTGAAGGTGACAAAGAGGATGGCAAGGCTGCAAAAGAGGAGGATGAGCACTTGGTGTTTCCACCTAGGTAATCAGTAAATGAATAATTTCTGTTATAGCATCATGTGGGTACAGTCTATGTTTTTATGCAATAATGTTATTTTGGTTCATTGCATATTTGTTTGTATTTAATGTTATGTCTCAGTATGATTGAAATAACTTAAACTATTTGTAAAATTTGTTAAGATAAATAGGAGGAGATTGTTAGGAAAACACCCTTTGATTTATCTTACAAATTATATACAAATGATTTCATTATCTAGGATTTATTACCCATGTTGTATAGAGAGGGTAATTTGTACATTAGATGTCTTAAGATGTCACACTCTAATTAGGGTGTCAAAGACCAGTCTAAAAAGAGTCCAAAAATCATTTAAGTCAAATTTGGGTGGAATAGAAGTCGACGCAGCTTCGACTACAAGTCGAAGTAACTTTGAATATAAGTAACATTAACTCAGACTGAAGTTGATGTATAATTTGAAGTCGACGCAACATCAAAATGTACTCAATGCAGAAGATAGATTCAGACGAAGCAGTTTCTGAAGTCGACACAAATTGGACTTACATTCGACGCAGAAGGAAGAGCTCTGAGTTTTGAATTTCATCTCGACGGATATGTCGATAGGTATTCGACGCTACGTCGACTACAGAGTTCATTTCTAAATTAAGTAGGATTTCGATACACCTAATAGAACTCAGAGGTGCGTCAATAAGAAGACAAATGTATTCGACGCTATGTCGAATACAGACAAAATTAGAATATCTACTTAATTCTTTTCCAAAGATGATTTAGAGATTATACATGGAATTGATTGGATCTCTAACGGGTCGATTATATCCAAGAATGGAAAGGAAGCCTCCAGAGACACAAGAAATCAATTTCTAGAAGATATTCAAATTGATTGGACCTTCCTATTAAGGATGTCGCAGAAGAGGAAAGGAATTCAAATTCTATTTTTAAAGAAGAATAAAGGTACTTAGCAAGATTGACAATACATACATCATCAATCTTCATCTTCTCATGTCTGTATCTCTCTCTCTCTCTCTCTCTCTCTCTCTCTCTCTCTCTCTCTCTCTTACACACAGAAGAACAATTCTCTGTACAGATTTTAAAGGCTTCTTCATCTTCTTCCCTCATAGCAAGAAGCCAACAAAAAGGCAGAGATCTTTGTGAATCAAAGCCAGAACAGTCCTTGCATCTCTTTCTCTCAGCTAGGACTCATCTTCTGGAATATAGATCTGTCAACAACACTAAGTGTCTAAATCCTCAATGATTGCGAAAGGAGGATTCAACTAGAAGAACATCTTCTTCATCTTTTCTTTTCTGTTTTACTCTTTCTGTTTCTTATTGTAATCTGAGTAAAGAGTCCTAAGAATCCCTCTCCAAAGAATTCAGTTGGTTCAAGATCTCCTTACCAAAAGATCTAGTGTGGTTCTAAGAGTATTCTTACCAAAAGAATCAGTGGTTCTAAGAGCCTCCTTATCAAAAGACTCAGTAGTTGGTTCCAAGAGTCTCCTTACCAAAAGACTCGGTGGTTCTAAGAGTCTACTTATCAAAAGACTCAGGCACTGGATAGTCTATTCCTACCAAGGTGGTAGAAGAGTGGTTGTACCCATATTTTGGGGGACCACTATAGTTCATGTCTCATTGTACTGTGATTTTTTGTTATGTCCTTTTATTTAATTTGTGCAATCTGTGTTTGTTTTATTTTGGGTTGGATAGTTGAATGCATATTTATTAGAAGTATTTTTATTGTGTGTGCATAACAAATAAGAAAAGTTTTAAAACTCTATTCATCCCCCCCCCCCAGAGAATACTCAGAGTACTCACTGTGTACTTTAAGCTCTCCTTCCTCGATGCGAGGAATGAGCAGCCCCTGGATGGTGTCTTCCATCGACCTCCTAAACTCCGCAAAATCACTCTAAGCTATTAACTCGCTTGTAGGCAGCGAGTTCCCCTATTCGGCCCCCTGCTCGCTATGTTCAGCCATGGGGTAGTCGGATGAGACTATCTTCTCAAGCTACAACACACGCTCACCGCACCAATAATATTGAAACCCAGATACCGGTTCAACTATATTCAAGACTTGGGGAGTAGCTTGTGTTACTTTTCTCTTCGTCCAGTCAGTAAGTCTAAGTACTTCGAGCTGGGAACTGACCCTCACAGTATGATGGATATTTGCCTAAGGATAGACCTACTAGCTGCAGCGAGGAAGCCCCGCCACTAACTCGGAAATCTTACTCGACTTCCCTTCCCAAAAATAATGGCTGAGCCTGAATATTAGATAGCACGAAAGGAAATGGAGGAAAGCTCAGGCTCTCCTGGGGGTGGAATTGTGATGATCTGAGAAATAATGGGTCCTATTTATAGGCAAATCCTTCTAAGGGAAAAATAGTCATATTTTCCTGCGGAAACCTCCCTCCGACTTAACCAAATTAATATACGCAGACCCAAGTGGTCTGTGAACTGATGCCTTTTCACTTGTACTAACCGCAACCCCCGTTGGTTTGCGGATAGTGAGGGAGGACTGATGAGTCAGGTTGATCCGACCATGCCTAGCTCCCTCCCTGGGCGAATGTGGTTGAGGCGACTAGGCTCATACCCTAATCGCCCGGGGCAAGTTCCAATGAGGCGAGTTCGCCTAAGGCCATGTCATACATGCCTCACCCTGGGTGAGAGGAGTTTTTGTCATCGGGATTGGATGTTCAGATCATCTATACAAATCGCACTCATAACGTCGAGAAGAGAAATCATGTCCTCTAGACGAGATCGTGTCATTAGGACGATAAAGGAGCGTATTCGCCTCGCCTTAACCTGGGTGAGTTAGGTCAATACTAGGCCCACTCGCCGAATACGGGTTGTAGAATACTGGGACGGTTGGATCACTTTGATTTAAAGAGTCATCACAGTAATGTTCCACCAATTAAGTAGATATAATTGTTTATGCATTCTAAAGAATACTTATTGTACCCAAAAATGTCTGTGATCGGGGATGATCTTACTTAATGATGGCCGGATATCATCGGATATCTCACCGCACACCCGAGAGCATGTTAAATGTGCACTCCCTCAAATGAATCTCAAAGTCTTCGGATTTCAAGTGAAATTGGAATAAAAAGAATGAAAGAGAGGGTGATAATACTAACTGGAGTTTTTCATAATATTGTACATCATTCACAACTGCTGCTTAATTACCACCATTTCTTTCACACAAAAAATTCAAATCGTTGAGTTCAAAGTGCTCTCTTAGTCTGTCTGCTAGAGAAAGAGATGTTTGATTCTTCTCCTATATGAATTGATTATTATAAGGTGTGTGCGTGCACACTCACACACACATACACACAAGTGACAATGCATTGACCACACACACACACACAAGTGATAATGCATGGGCCACACACACACACACAAGTGACAATGCACGAGCCACACACACACAAGTGACAATGTACGAGCCACACACACACACACACACTCACAAGTGACAATGCACAGGCCACACACATACACACACAAGTGATAATGCATGGGCCACACACACACACACACAAGTGACAATGCACAAGCCACACACACACACACACAAGTGACAATGCACGGGCCACACACACACACAAGTGAAAATGCACAGGCCACGCACACACACAAGTGACAATGCACGGGCCACACACACACACAAGTGACAATGCATGGGCCACACACACACATAAGTGACAATGTATAGGGCATACACATGCAAGTGACAATACACGAGCCACACACACACACAAATGATAATGCACGGGACACACACATATGTGACAATGCACTGGCACCCGTGCAATCATGACTATATCCAGACCACGACTACCTTCGCACGTGCACACCATTACACCACTGAGCGAGCGGAGGTACTTTCGTGACCTAGGAAAAAAATAAGAGTATTAGCGCGCAGATACACACACACACACAAGTGACAATGCACGGGGCCCCTGTGCAATCGTGACTGTATCCAGACAATGACTACATCCGCTCGTGCACACCATTATGTTGGGAGAAGCTCGCTCAAGATAGTCCACAATAGCACGTCAAGTTTGGAATGGTTATTTATAATATCTCCAGCTTAGAGCCTAGCCTTAGAAGACACGCAACCCATTAGGTCACTCCTAGTCGGTCTCGACACGTGCGGATATATTAATTAAAATACCAAACAATCTCCTCATATGTCCGCCGGAAACCCGACATCGGATTTGGTGGTTTGTGTAATGCTCATCCGTCTGTGCATCATTCACAACCATGTCCAAACACATGTTAAGCATATTAGACTTAAAGAAAATTGTATGCACGTATGAGAATAAACAAAAACTTAGCAGCATCACATAGCAGTCTGAAGTATAATTATAGCACAAGTTCAACACAGCCTAGTGGCTATAAATCAACAAAGAGCAAAAATAATTCAATCAACAAGTGTCCAACAAGAGAGCTAAACATACTCTTAACAGAAGATAAAGCAAAAGAAATCAAATAACACTCTAACTATCAGCATCCAGCAGATCATCCTGATGAGGATCCCAGACTGCAAGTGCTCCTCCTATATTAGCAACTCCTATAATTTTCAACAAATAATTTCATTTAGAATGAATTCAAACCATTGAAAATGTACATGTATCTAGTTCTACTGTAAGAACGTAGTACTTTATAATTAGCTAAGAGGACACCTACATGGAGTATTATAGATTTTACCTCAGAATCCATTATCCATTTCCAACGAAATGATTTTATGGACTTCTAGACACAACAACTATATTTATATTCCAATATGAAATGTCACGGTTACTATTCTTCTAAAGTTAACAAGAAATCATCAAGTTTGGAATGAAACCAATTAACAGAAGAAGAAGAGTCAAACCCAGTTAGATCGTGTTATCAAATTTGGAATAACGCTCTCCTCCTAAGTAGGAAAGTCGAATCCATGTGAAGTTATTAACATCAGAATTGGAATGAAATAACTCTCCAGATTCATGCTCAGCAACCAAGAACATCAACGAAGCACAATATGCTTGATTTGACAAATGAAATCAGAAAATCAAAACATTTGGACTAAGGATGAACCAAATTGCATAAATTTGAACTATGGATGAACTAAATCACATTTAGTCTCATTTCCTCCACTGTTTTGATTAATCAATCTTTGGGCATTCCTTTCGTTAATGGATCAGCCAGGTTATCCTTCGATTGAACGTCGATCAAACTGATAATTCCTTGTTCTTTCAGATAATTCAAGAAAGCATGTCTTAGTCTTACATATCTCCTCTTAGTATTATAGAGGGCATTTTGAATGACTTGAACTGCTTCTTGATTATCATAGTACAAGCTCAACGAGTTGACTTGTAACCTAGATAAGGGAATGTCTAAAATCAAATTTCTGATCCATTCTGCCTCTTCACCAACCAAAGCTAAGGCAAACAACCCGGCTACCATAGACAACAAAGCTATACAAGTCTATCTTTTGGATTTCCAAGTGATAGTAGCTCGACCCAAAGTGAATATAAATCCACTAGTAGACTTGTTACTAATTTCCGAACACCAAGTGGCTTCAGAAAAACCATCCATGGTAGGAGGGTAACCAGTGTATCACATAACATGAAGTACCTCTCAGGTATCTCATCATCCTATCTAGGGCATCCCAATGCTCGTTCTCTGGCAACTAATAAAGCGTCTCAGCATGCCAACAGAAAAGGCGATGTCTGGTCTTGTGCAACTTGTGGCGTACATGAGACTACTAATTGTTTTTGAATAATTCACTTGATCAATGTTGTTCCCTACATTTGGACTCAACTTAACATTGTGATCAAATTGTGTCTCCACTTGCGTATAGTCTTTATATCCCCAGGTAGAAAGAAGTTGCTCTACATTGTGAGCTTGACTAAGGGTAACACGACCCTTATCCACTCTAACTTTCATACCTAACAGGGTATCAACAGGACCGAGGCCCTTCATGTTAAATGTTTGTATGCGAGTTGATTTAATATCCCTCACTGCAGCAAGATCTGACCCCAAATTCAACACATCATCCACATATAAACATATGATGACTGTCTTATTTGACATTGAGCAGTGATAAAGGCATTTATCAGAGAGACTGTACTAAAATCCAAAGCTCTTTACCACTTGATCAAATTTTGTGTGTCACATCTTAGGCTCTTATTTAAGCTCATAGATTGAATTGTCTAGTTTGCACACTTTGTCTTGTAGATCTGTACATACATAACCTTCAGGTTGTGCCATGTAGATCTCTTCTTCAAGCTCTCCATTTAGGAAGACTATCTTTATGTCCATCTAATGAACTATAAAGTTCTCGATAAAGGCTAAAGAGAGAAGAATTCTAATACTCGATAGGTGACACAAAGGTGAATAAACATCAAAGTAGTCTATTCCCACTGTTGTTTATAACCTTTAGCTACTAAATGTTCTTTGTACTTGGCTATAGACCCATCACTATGCAATTTCTTCTTTAGTACGCACTTGAAGCCTATGACTTTAGCTCCTTTCATCAGGTCAACTAGATGCCAAGTGTTGTTTTATAGCAGCGAGTCCATTTCATCATCAATGGCTTCTGCCCACATCAACGAATCTCTAGATCTCATTGCTTCCTGGTAGGTGAATGGATCATCCTCTAAGTGGTAGGTGACAAAATTTTCAGTTAGGATTGCTTCTCTCCAAAAGGAATTAGGCATGCCAGCTGTGAGGAGCATAGAATTCAATATTTTTGTTAAAGATCTATTCTTATGCTCAGCAACACTATTGGACTGGGGGTGAGTAAGGAGTTGTGGTTTCAAGAATTAAACCTTCAGAGGCACAAAATTCCTTAAACCTAGTTGCATTGTACTCTACTCCTCGATCACTTCTAATCTCTTAATCTTTAAATATAATTGATTATCCACCTAAAGCTTTGAAGATCTTAAAGGTCTCAAAAGCTTCATTTTTCAATTTCAATAAGTATATATGACAATATCTCAAAAAATCGTCTATGAAGGTAATGAGATACTTCTTTCTGCCTATAGTGACATGAATCCGGAAGTCACAGAGATCTGAATGTATCAATTCAAGAAGGTGTGTGCTTCTAGAAACCGACTTGAAATATTTTCTTGTGATCTTTGTTTGAGCACACACCACAGACTTATTAAATCGACTAAAAAGATCTAACGGGATGTTGTGACTCTTAGCTAGATCATACATTTTCCTATAGTTCACATGTCCAAGTCTAATTGGGTAATAACTTAGGATCAATAAGGGTTGAACTCATTTTGTTAATGCTTTCTTAATCTAGGCTAAGTCTATACATATCGTTGATCATATACGCACAACCATAATAATGTGAATGAACAGTTATGGTTATTCTACCATTTTGGGTTGATAAAGACATATCAGCCTTATCTAGCATACTCATGGAAATCAAATTCTTAGTTATATTATGAACTACTTTAACATATTCTAAAGTTAAAGTTTTACCTGAAGAGAGGACTAGCTCTGTTGTCCCACCATGCGTAACCACAGTCTCACCTCCATTGTTGTTCTCCGCCTTTTGTTTTAATGTTGTGACCCCAGTCAGAAGACCTCTGTCATTTGTCACATGACAGGTAGCACCGCTGTCCAGCCATCACTCAGAAGACGCATTGTGGTGACTACTCTCAATCATAGCCACAAAATACTTGGGATCGAAGTATCGACCAGCATGTTCACCGCATTTTGTGGTGCTTCTTGCTTCTATTTCTTTGGAGCCTAGCATTCCGCAGCCCAGTGACCCCACTTACCGCAGTTGTGACACTTATCCTTCTTCTTTTTGAAAGAAGTCTTTTGAGCCATTAACTGTGCAGAGGCTTCACCTTTAGGTGTCGGCGGCTTCTGATGAGACTTGCCAGATTGAGAAATGAAGTTGACACCCTGTGAGGGCACCAAATTTCTCCAAACTTTTTCCAACAATGTTTTGATCCTCAATGTGGATGAACCTTTTGAGTTCATCAAGTGCGATCTTCTCTTTCAGTATGTGCATTTTATTCATAAAGGTGATCCACTCATGAGGCAGCTTGCTTAAAATCAGACTCACAAAGAGACTATCAGACATTTCAGATTGTTCGTCTTTCAGCTTGAGATGCAAAATTTTCAGCTCAATGATTTGAGAGGTGACTAATGAATTATTATTGATTTTAAATATTTTGCAGTCTTATACACATTGTAGGTCCTGACAAGTCAAAGATTCGGGGAGTTCAGGAGGTAGTCCCTATAGAAATCCTCATCTTTGCTCCACTGATATTCATCCACTTACTCACATGTCATGGCAAAATCACTCAGAACAGTGTAGAAGATCTCACGTTCTTTCATTCTCAGTTGGAAGTGCAGTTTCCAACCAAGGAATTCAATGGCGTCAAAAGACTGCAACTTGATGATGTCGTACGTGATCCTCTTCGGTATCTTGGATTTTTCTTTAAACAGAAAACCTGAAAAGAAGTCACTTGATCCGTGCAGAGACGATCTGATGTCTTCAGAACCAATCCAGAGAAAGTTTGCTCTCAGAAGACCTTCGTCGACTTATCTTCGAGACCTTCCCAATATCATCGAGACCACTTCCTATCATCGAGAGCACATGTCGATATCATCAAGAACACGCACCGATATCGTCGAGTGGCAGGCTTCAGGCAATATTGTCGAGTGACTATGTCGATATTGTCAAGAGGAGGGCTTAAGGAAATATCATTGCGAGAACATGTCGATGTCGTCGAGACCAGTGTATCATCGAGACAACTATATCGTCGAGACCACTGTATCGTTGAGATCAGCTCTTGTCATCAAGATCAGCCTATATCGTCGAGACTAACTCTTGTCATCGAGACCAGTTTGTATCGTCGAGATCAACCTAGATCTGACCTTGACATCAGTAGATCTGCAGCGGCTGGAGCAATATCTCCTACTTGCAGCGACTACGACAAGAATGAATACAGAGAGTATCCTTCTTTTGGATCAAGAAACTGGACCAGGAAACACTTTTGGAATCGGCGAATACCAGGAGATCTGCGAACAATGGGAGAACAACAATTCTTTGATCTGCCCAAGATCTGCAACGGGAATGAGATCGCAAGGAGAAACCTTATGATCAAGAGAGAGGGAGAGAGAGATACGGGAACTCCTTTCTCTTTTTGGATCTATGGGGGCGGAGAGAGTGGAAGCAGAAGCAAGCGGAACTGTAATCTGTATCTTGAGAATGTTGGGAGAGGCTCGCTCAAGATAGTCCATAATAGCACATCAAGTTTGGAATGACTATTTATAGTATCTCCAGCTTAGAGCCTAGCCCTAGAAGACACGAAACCCATTAGGTCACTCTGAGTCGGTCTCGACATGCGCAGACATATTAATTAAAATAGCTAACAAATTACACCACCGTGCGAGCGGAGGTACTGTTGTGACCTGGGAAAATAATTAAGAGTGTTAGTTATTTTTGTTGGATCGATAGGCGCCCTTAGACGGGGGTTGAATAAGGGAATAAAAATTCTTTTTAATAATGTTAAGAAAATTACTAAATTGTTTTATAATATGATCAAGGCAAAATAACAATTTAGCCAATTTGTGAGAATATCATAATTTTCAAGGTTAAAAAAATAATTACTAAATTGTGTTATGATTAAAGAGATTGAAATAAACAATTTAGATAAAGTAATTTGAATTGAAAACATTGTAACCAATATTTTAGAGATAACGGCAAAGGAGAGAAATCAAGTAAACACAAATAGAGACATGATTGTATTTATATAAAAGAAAGGTGTTTACATAAATTTGATTTCAATATCGCTAGAAATCGGAGGCGTACAAAGTAAATATCTTTTCCTTTTCTATACCGACTTGTATCCCAACAAACCGGTTGGATTTAGCCTATCCTTCCCCGGATAAGGCCTCAAGCCGCTCTAGCCAATCCTTCCCCGGATATGGCCTCGAGCCCCCTAGATCTAATCACCTAGAACTAGTTGCCAACACAAGGCGAATTACTCCCTAAGTCCTACCTAGACCTAGGCGCCAACACAAGGCAAATTCTCTAAATGGTTACAAAAAGTATGGAATGAAAATAAAGATAACAATAATAAAACACCTTATATGAGATCTTCTGAAGTCGGAGATGAAGGATCGTTGTAGTATAAGCGAGGTCGAAGCGATCGTCCTTCGGATGTAGCGTGACGTTGTCCTCCTCCAGAATTCTCCTTAAGCTTTCAGTGGGAGATCCATCTTCGGAAGCATAGCAGCAATATAATTGTGGCACAAGCCGTCTCTGTAACACCCTCCCTGTTACATAGCATATAACAGTAGGTCCAGCCGGGACCCCACGCCATATGAAATGAACAGAAGAGCGCGTTACTAAAATTAGCGTTAAACAGTTACAAAAGATAACTATCTCAACACAGAGTCGCATAACGGAAGCATATGTTTCATTTACTTAAAACCAGTTATAACATGTCCACATCTCTAATAGGAATTAAATACATAAACAGTTATGTGCATTATTTGTTTACATCATAAAGGTGGCTTCCAGACATTGGCACGCAGGCCGGCCACACATGAACAAAAGGTAAACAAAAGCTATGGACTTCAAGGGCCAGCACAGCACAGCAGCAGGGGCTTCAGCCCGCTATCTCCCGCTAGTCTCACCGGGACCTGTATAAGCAAATCCACCAAGTGGTGGGAAAACAAGTAACCGGTCAACTTTAGCTGACCAAGATTTATAACGACCCCACCCCAAACTCGGGGCGGCGGTCCTCCTTCCCTGCAAGTAAGAGTCAGCAACATATATATATATATATATATATATATATATATATATATATATATATATATATCCGCAAACAACACCAACGGAGGCATACCAAGCCACCCGCTTCGTGCTCTCAAGGCACACTTTGGCATACTCCCTGAGTTACGCCCTCACGCTAAGTCTTATTTCAACTTAGACAAGCAATTTGAGCTAGTCCATACACACGAAGTTCCGGCACTCATCCATAGCCCGGTGCACCGAGGGGCGACCTCTTCACCACCACTATGGGAGGGTTCAGATTAGCTAGGCCCGTTGCTCAAAAACCACGATTCCACTATGCACGATACGGGTAAGCGTCACCTAATACCCATCTCTTAAAGCTGGGTTTTGCAAGTTCCACAGCTTTTTCTGCTATGTATCCAGTCTCCAGGAATGTAGGTAGCACTAAAACACACAGTCTGTGTGCTGGGCTCTACCACCGGCGCTAACGCTAGCGCCCGGCGCTAGCAACAGAACTCAGTTCTGCCCGGCACTGGTAACAGAACCCAATTCTGCTACCTCTGGGAAAACACCTCCAGATAACAACACGAGTAGCTCACCTGGAGCTACCGCCGGCGCTATCGCTAGCGCCCGGCGATAGTAACAGAACTTAATTCTGCTACGAAACTTCGGGTACTGCCTGGGATTTACCTCCAGGCCCCTTTTTCTGTACAACACAGTACACAAGACCCGAACCACAGCAGGTGCACGGAATTTTCTCCGGCCCTTTACACGCAATAAACATCACCAATCTGGCTCGACCTGACTAGATGGGCTTCACACAGCATGCCTATGCCCGTACTACCATTCCGGACTCTATATGCAAATTGTGGGGGAATAACTTCATCCCACCGGAAGATCCGATCTACTAATTAGTAGAAGTCTTCTAAAACGCATGCAAATCAAAGGACGCACATGTCCAAGGATTAGGGAGGAGATTCGTTACCCTCGTAGGTTGTTTCGGTGCCATAGAACTGAGCTTGATCCGAAGGAAACTTGCTGAACCAGCACCCTTTCCACGGAATTGCTGATGGCACAAGCACGCAAGACCGCATTCATGAATTTGCCCTTCACACAACGAAAGGCCCACCCTTAATCTCTCTTCTAACCCTCGGCTCTCAGCTCTCAAACCATGAAAAGGCAGAGATAAAGTCGGTACCGCTTAGGGATGCTACCGCCGGCGCTAGCACTAGCGCCTGGCGCTAGCTCCATGACTTCAACTAATTTTCATTTTTGGTATTTTTGAATACACATGAAATTTCGGGTCTTACAGTCTCTCTGGGATGGATTACCAAAACGAGAAAGAGCCCATCAATTTATAGATCTTGAAGATAGCGCCTGCGTTATCTCTTAGCGCCTGCGGTAGCGTTCGTGTGGAGCGGTTGCGAAACTGTCGGTGGCGTGGCGCTGTGCACGAATTTGAGATAGCGCCAAGCGGTAGCGCTAGCGCTGGCGGTAGCGTTCGTGTGGAGCGGTTGCGAAACCATCGGCGGCATGGAAGAACAAACTTTCGTCGACCGAAATTTTTGTCGAACGGAGCTTCAAGTTCGTCGAACGGAAATTTCGTCGAACGAAACTTCAAGTTCGTCGAACCCAATTGTCGAGAACAAATTTTTCGAGCGCAGCCAAATTCGTCGAACAGAGCTTCAAGTTCGTCGAACCCAACTTGTCGAGCACAAATTCGTCGAACGCAGGAATATTAGTCGACGGAGCTCATCGTTCGTCGAATGGAGCTTCATTCAGATTTCATCGAACGCAGCTTCCAGTTCATCGAACGGAACCTGAGCTAGCGCCTGGCAGTAGCTCTAATGTTGGCGGTAGTGCATTCTTCCAGATTTTTGAATTCAGCTGCTTTTTACCTGTGGAGTATTGCACCTATAGTTCCTGCACACAATAAACACACGACAAGCAAGATCAAATACAATTTGGGATTTGTTATTCTCAAACAAAGGGATGTGACACACATGTCCAACAATCTCCCCCTTTTGATAATAACAAATCCACTTAGGAAGAAATCAGCAATAGTGTTTATAGTATAGGATAAGCAAGATGATAGTGCAACTATAGTATATGTTAAGCATGATAATGTGCATACTCCCCCTATCTTAATGCTCCCCCTACATAAATGCAATTTATGTTTTACTCCCCCTAAATGATAGATTACATGAATTATTCTCCCCATAATCTTCTATATTTCTCCTATATAGATTTCTTCAATTAATCTCCCCCTTTTGGTATTATCAAAAGAAGGTAGGGTGAGGGTAGTTAGGAGGCATTCTTTAGGCTAGTTTATAAATCATGATCGAGCTTTTGTAATATATGGAATGATAAAGAGTTTAAGCATAGTATATATAAGAGATTTCAAATAAAAAGATAAGAGTTGTAAGCAAGCGGAAGATTTATAAGAAACGTCTTTTTGTAAGCATGAAAAGCATAAGTATAAATATGAGTTTTAGTTCAAAATTGAAAGATGTTTTAACCTTTTTGAAATCTCAAAGTTTTTCATAAAGATACCAAGCATGAAATGAACATATCAAAGAAAGATTATACTACAATGTTACTTAATTTTAAGTTCAAGAGATACCAAAACATTGTAGAGATCATGCTAGGTTATCTAGTGCATTTCTTATATAAAGAGTGGTATAGATAAAGCATTAGAATCCAATACTCATGAGAAGAAGTGTTATGAAAGATAATGATGTGCACATAAGTGTATTTTGAGCAATGTTAACAGTTGATTTAAATCACCAAATACAAGAAATATGTAGAGTAAAGTGCACAATAAAACACAAGTATATTACCTTCACACACTTTAATGCACACTATTTTATAAAAAGTGGTGTATTAATCAAGGGTTGCACAAGATACTTTACTATTCTTTCCAAGGTGCTCAACCTCACAATGCTTATGAAGACTAATCAGGAGATTCAAGTAGTGTTTGGTGGAGTTATAGTTGTCTACATATATAATTTTTTGTTCACATTTGTGAGACAACATTCTCCGAATACACTTGTTTTGCAAACCCAAAAAATTTTAACTTAACCACTTTTCAAAATTTCAAAAGTGCAATTCAAATGTATTGTAGGTAATAAACTTATGCAAGTTTTAATTCAATGTACAAATACAATACACAAGCAAGCATTTTTAGATTTAAAAACACATGTTGATTACCAAAATAAGTGAGTGAAAGGTATCATTATCAATCATAATACATTAACTCATACTTAGAGGCATGCTAAGCTTGGATCTACACATATTTTTCAATATTTGATGAACTTTAAATAGATATATAAAAGCATGATAAGCAAAACATTGTTCATAGTAATTTCAAGGAATAAGTTTTAACATTGTAAATAATTCTAAATAATAGAATTCATACATGCTTGATATTGGCAATAAAGATCATACAGTTTTTTTTGTAGTTTTATCATTTTTAAATCAATTAAAAACATAAAATCACAAAAACATATTTTTGTAATTTTTGAATTTTGAATTTTTGTAGTAGATTTTTCATAGTATGAATAAAACAAAAATAACAAAAACATATTTTTGTATTTTTGAATTTTGAAATTTTGTAGTTGATTTTTAATAATATGAATAAAACACGAATAACAAAAACATATTTTTGTATTTTTGAATTTTGAATTTTTGTAGTTGATTTTTTATAATAT
Organism: Dactylorhiza incarnata; assembly: GCA_033032865.1. Classification (NCBI taxonomy): domain Eukaryota; kingdom Viridiplantae; phylum Streptophyta; class Magnoliopsida; order Asparagales; family Orchidaceae; genus Dactylorhiza; species Dactylorhiza incarnata. Next base: position 5,611,593 of record JAWHQI010000009.1, on the reverse strand, counting down.
GAATAAAACAAAAATAACAAATGTCAGAAATACAAATCAAAGTAGTACATATAAACTAACATATTTTTATAGATTTTTAGAAATTTTAAAACACTGAAAAATTAGACACCCGCGCTAGCGCCTGTGCTAACGCTAGCGCTGGAAACAATACATGACTTTTTAAGAATTTTAAAAATATGATTTTTGATATTTATTAAGTGTCCTAAGAGTAGTCTTATGCAGAAATTTTGTAATTTTTGGAGATGTCTTGATTGCTCAAATTGCATAAAACATTAGCATTTTCAAATACATGTGTTTTACAAAAACAATTAAGCTCAAAAATATAAATTATGCAAACACAAGAGGACACATTTTTTATTAAACAACCCAAAATATGCATGATTTAAGTGATAAGTAAATAAAATGTTCATGCAGAGAGTAATATAAGTATGCCCTAAGATTAAAGACTACCCCGACTAAATGTCTACACCCTAGCCCCGTACTAAGTGATGGATGGGCATGAGGAGCTGCACATATGCCGTAGGTTGGGGTGTTAATCCCATATGCACACACTAGAGAACGCTCAACCTAGCACTCTTTCCCTCAGTGCCTCGCAAGGCCCCACTGGAACCCTCCCCGGTTAAGGACAAGACATGACTTAGAGGTTAGGTCTCTAATGCATACAACCCAACGCCCCCGCTATTGTGAGATATGAAGTCATAGGTGAATAATCTTTGGACAACCTAAGCTTTTAAACTATGGGTTGATAAATAAACTATGGGTTTTGTTTAATGTGATGAGTTATATAAAGCTGCATAGTTTTTCTACTTTTATGAGATGATGATATGAGATAACTAGCACAATTACTAATATTCAATAAGTGTAAAGCTAGTATGATGAGTTTTGGGTTTAATGTCATGTCATAAGATTAATATTAATGTTGCATGTATTCCAAAATAGAGTTTCAAAGTATAGATCTAGAATAGAGTAATGATTAAGTTTGATTTATACTTTCATTACAAAGTTGATTCTGGAGTCTACAAATATGAGAGATACATGCAATCACTAACAAAGCAGATTCATACATCAAATAATGGAAAGAAATACATAATTCATATTTTATCATAAGATTCATAATTCCTAGGTGATAGACATTATTGATTTGAGATATTTCTTGATAGAACATGAATTATGAATTATAATTATAGAGAATTTTGCATGGAATATATGTTAGATCATCAAGATGTATGTGATTTCTATTCCTTCTAGACATATGACAAAATGATTTGGTGATTTTCTTTTGAATAAGCATGTTTGATTTGTAAGTCTAGAAAAATGATGATCATCTAATCATATAAAAGACAAAGATCACATATATAACGTTTTAAAATTTATAATAAAATTGCACTCAATAATTGAATCTATTGATCTTTGGTTTTGCATGATAATATATGATTTATGATACAATATTCATATATATTCTAATGATTAATCCATAAACTATGTGTTTGTTGGAATTTTAGTATTCTATTATAATTTCAAATCACATAGTTATCATCAAATTTAAATAACATTGTACATATTATACCTAGCATAAATATATAAGCATAGACCAAGAAGTGATACTAGGATGATGAGTTTGAATGCAATGTTATTACATAGGATTAATGGAGATAATGTTGCATGTAATATGAGAAGTTTTCAAATTAATTTTCTTTAGACCTAGAATGAAATGATTAAACTTTTGATTTGATCTTAATGATACAAGATGATTATAAGGTCTAAATTACATGCAAACATTGGTGACACACATCACACACATAATATCTAAATTAATATATGAAACAATTATACTAAGGATAGCATGTGATGAAAAATCCATAAACACAGAAATTTCCAAATCAAGCAAACTAAGATAGCTTTTAAAACGGAGTTGAAATTGGACAAATTGACAGCACCAAACGAACTCAAATGGGCAAGCCTAGTTTGCCGTTGGATGGAGATTTCTGTGCTCTTTCTGAAAATATATTAAACGCGAAAATCGGACGAGCAGATCAAAAGATATGGTTGTTTGAAGTTTTGATTGTAAACTCGCATTTTTGAAAGATTAAACATGCGTTTAGATGAATTTATGTTTTCAATTTTTCTAGATAATATTCTTCATTATAAGGGCTATCATATGCAGCAAACAAAAATAGAAAAGAATCAAAAATGTTGCGCATTTTAATTTTTAGCTTAAGCCCTTTAATAAACCATTTCAATCCATTTTTTTTTAAATAATTTCATTAGTCTAGAAAATAATTTCTACATTCAAATTATAATCTTAATTCAAGACATAGATGGGTAAAGGATTTAAAAGGATAAAGAACAATCAAAGATGAGAGATAGATCACTTTGAAAAATATATGACTTAATGTTCAATTTTAATTCAAATTTGATTTGATAAACATTAGGCTTAATATATGATTTTCATATTTCATGATATATAAAGTGATCATAGCATGTTTGTTCAAAAAATAATAAAAAATATACAAAGAAAAGTGAAAATAAGCATATCATGAAGTAGAGTAGTGCTATTTCATTTTTATTTGTTTCTACTTCATGCAAATGAATGGATGCTAATGAATAAGAGATTTAGGTATCCAAAGGGGACCAAGTGGGATGGTTCCTTTGGGTACACAAATACATCGTGGGGGCTTTTTAGGAGACAAGGATAAATGGGCCCTTTCAATTAAAGTTGATGTGTCATTTTTCTTTAAGGGTCTCCATTCATACCTTGGTTGTTTATCTTTTAAATTCATATTATGATTATGTGACATCATTATATGATTATATTTGTTTGAAAAATAATTCATTTGTGATTTATGTTTATTCAAATTATTTTTCAAAATAGATTGATGTTGATAATCATAATGAATTTTATTATTTGGATTCTTTGAAAGTTTATAAGAGTGATTGTCTTTCTTTAGAAGTGATTGTTGAAAGAGTGGGTTACAATATGTTTTAAAAGATTGATTATTATTTTTGATGATTTTCATTTCCACTCTTTCTTATAGACATACTCTTATAATATGAAGGATAATATTTTGTACTTTGATTTTCATGTAAAGGAGTTTTTAAATTTGAGTCATGATTGAAAATATATTGAGACTTATAATAGTGACTCTTAAGAATTTTGTGAGGGTCATAATTCTTTTTGAAACTAAACTCCTTTTGAGTTGATGTATGAAAATGATCCTTTTTAGAATTGATTTTGTAAGTTATTTTATCTTTGTTATTGAAAATCTTATGATGAAATTCATTACATGACCTTTGAAATTTTTCAACAAAATATCTTAATTGTAATAACTTACAAGATAAAGCATCATTTTCAATTATCAATTTTTCATTATACCTTTTAGAAATTAAGAGCCATTTTTCAATTTCCTTGAATTTTTCTTTTAATATATTGCAATTCAAACAAGGAGTAGGAATTTTAACTAAAGAGCAAGAGAGGGTATTTAACACATCAATATTTGATTCTACATTATCATTTGCTTTTAAAGATTTATTTTCTAAACGTAATTTGGAATTAGCAATTTTTAACTTTAAAATTTTACATTTAGCAATTTTAAGCATGCGAGAAGTAGAAATAGAATTTGTTACAAAAAGAGAAGTTTTTTATTTTCTTCCATTGCTATGGGATGAGGCAAGATTTGAACCAAGGGTTCCTTTGACATCTTCTTCGCATTCCTCTTCCATAGTTGAATTTCTGTCTTCTCTTTTGCTTGATGTGTTGCCAACAAATGAGTCCAATATTGTGACGTTGTATTCTTCTTCCTCCAAGCATGAGTCCTCATCGATTTCTTCTCTTGGATCCATAAGGAATTCCTCGTCGATTTCTCTCTTAGATTTATCTTCCTCCAAGAATGAGTCCTTGTCGATTTCTTCTCTTGGATCCATAAGGAATTCCTCTTGTTCATCATATGTGGAAGGAAGACTATAAGAATTCTCAAGAAATTTCCAAACTTCATAAGCAGTAGGAAATCTATAAATAAGTTTGAAAAAATTTTGATCTAATGCACAATATAGACTATTCATTGATTTGGCATTTAAAAACATTTCATTTTTAATAAGAATACTTGGGGGCATTTTAATTGTAATATTCCATACTTCAATATCCAAAGATTAAAGAAATTTTTCCATAAGAAATTTCCACCCATTATAATTTTTGCCTTCAAATAAAGGTGGTGCCAAAGATTTTTCATTTATAAGAAAATTTCCCCCACTAGTAGAAGCGAGATCATGAGACGCCATTATTCCTAGTTTTTAAACCGTTTGGAATAACCTCCCTCTGATACCACTTGTTGGATCGATAGGCGCCCTTAGAGGGGGGGGGGTGAATAAGGGAATAAAAATTCTTTTTAATAATGTTAAGAAAATTACTAAATTGTTTTATAATATGATTAAGGCAAAATAACAATTTAGCTCATTTGTGAGAATATCATAATTTTCAAGGATAAAAAAATAATTACTAAATTGTGTTATGATTAAAGAGATTGAAATAAACAATTTAGATAAAGTAATTTGAATTGAAAACTTTGTAACCAATATTTTAGAGATAACGCCAAAGGAGAGAAATCAAGTAAACTGATATGATTTTTCGGTTTTGAAATTTAGTGAAGATTTGAGATTTTCTCCAAAATTATATCCGATGAAGGCAAGTGTACCTTATCGTCTATAGTATAGGATATTTAGGAATATCAAGGTCGTATTCCACGGGGCACGTTGATTACTTCTACTTCAAGGAAAATCGCCAATATCTTATCGACAAAAATTTGATTGGTTTGTTTTTGCTTAACTAAAATTAAAACTAATTGCAAGCTAAATGAAAGGATTAAACGAAGACAAAAAATATTTAATGCTCAACCATAGTGGAGGGGGAAAAGGAAAGAAAAATCATTGCATGAAAGAAAGAGTGCTTAAGGAAAAAGAGAACATGAAGGAAAGAGAACTTAATTTTATTGAAAACCAAAACGATTACAAGTTTTAATTAAAGAGATTACAAGCTAGGAAGGAAAAGATTACAAGCTTTAACTAACTATTGCATAGAACTAAGAACTAGCACATTACATGAATTAAAAAGGAAGAACATGAAATTGAAAAGCATGAGAAAGCATTGAAAAACTTCACTAAAAGCTCTAGCAGCACCTCCCCCACTCCAAAATTCTGAACCCTGGACTCAAGGAGAGCCTCTGAATTTATAGGAAAAAATTTCAGATTACACGCCCTCGGTCACGGGCGTGACCTAGGGTGTGACTGCACTATTCACATCGGATCCGACAGCGGCGTGGCTTTCTGGACGGCGCGGCGAAAAGTGATATGTCACGGGCGTGACATGTCGGGTCACGGCCGTGACTTTGGATGGCTGCATTAAATGCGGCGTGGGCTGGAATTCGGCGCGGTGGCGAAGCAGAGATCACGCGGGAAAGTCACGGCCGTGACATGTGGGTCACGGGCGTGACTCAAGTTGACTTCTCGACTGCAGCTCCACATCTCGACGGCGGCTCTACGTGGAAGATTCTAAGATTACACGCCCTCGGTCACGGGCGTGACTTTGGGTCACGGGCGTGACCTGGGGCGTGACTTGGTGTGGACTGGTTCAAACAGCTTGGCATCGATTCTGGACTGATCTTCAGGTTACACGCCCTTGGTCACGGGCGTGACCGAGGGCGTGACATGCCATTTTTCTCGATTTGTCCCAAAATTCTGCAAATATTGAAATTAAGCTAAGTTAGAATCAAAATTACAAAAAGAACTACTTATAACCTAAAATTGACATAAAAAGGAAAATTCACATTAAATATTTACAAAATTTTCTATTAAAAGTTATAAAAATACTACTTATCAAATACCCCCATACTTGAGGTTTTGCCATTCCAGAGCAAAAGTGTGAGACATAATTTATAAGACATCCTTAAAAATTTTTTATTTAAAACTAAAATTTCATTTAACCAAAAGTTAAGTTAAGAGTAAATTCAAGGGAGAGTTAAGTCCTAAATTATGATGATGATTTGAAAAGAGGGAAAAATGTTTAGGCAAGAACTTCTCAAGAAAATTAAGTAGTTTGACAAAATTGTAGAAATTATAAAACTGAATTAAATTAAAATTATAAGAACTCTATCTTAAAGGAATCTTAAGGAAAAGTAAATTACTAAATATTGCTCTCTCCATAATTTTCAACTAAAACTAGAACAAAGATAATTGGCTAAGGGGGATTTCATAAAATTTGGCATAAGAAGAGAAATTTTTGAATGGAGGAAATGGAATTTATCATGAAATTTCCTTTTTTTTCTTTTTTTTCTCTTCTAATAAAAACCCAAAATGTATATGGTTTAGGAGTAATGAATTTTATCCTCTTACTCCATGCCATATAATCTTTTCAAATATTTTGGGTACATATGTTTTAGGGAATAATGAATTTTATCCTCTTATTCCCATGACATATGATCTTTTAAAGTTCATTTTTTTATGCCACAAAGGGGGTAAGGAAGGGAAAAGAAAATCTAGCTAGCTTTAAATTATATTGAGAGCAAATTCTAGTAACATTAAATTTCCTAAGATCTAAAAAGTTAGAAGAAAATATAATTGAAATCTAAAGAGGTTTAGGAAATTCACTACAAAATGAAGCCATTTAAAAATAAAAAGAGAAGTCATGCTAACAAAATTCTCTAATCAATTTAAAATCATAAGATGATTCTTAAATCAAGATTACCTCAAATTTAAAATTAACAAACTATGATAAGCAAAATTTTAGCTAATTAAAAACTTAAACATGCTTATAAACATTCTCAACTAGATTTCTAAGAAATCACAAAAACAACAAGAAGGAGGGATATAAGAATTTTTGGAATTTTTGATATTATCTTTTTTTGAATTTTTGATATTATCTCCTTTTTTTTGAATTTTTCTCATTAAAAACTATTTACAAAGAAAGGAAACTAGCTTTAAAACTTAACAATTTTTGTTAAGTCTTGGACTTCCCAAGGGCTACCCGGTGAAGGGTTCGCAAGGTACTAGGAGGTGTGATAGGATGAAATCCCAAACGTCCCTTTCTAAGATTTAAATTTTCAATTTTCTAAAAGTTTTTTTTTTGAGTTTTTGAATTTTACAAGTGCTTCAATAAAGGAAAACATAGAAACAAAATTAAAATTTTCTTTTTGTTGTTTTTTTTTTCTTTTCATTTTTTTTTTGAAAATTTTCTTTTTAAAACTATTTACAAATATTTACAAAGGGCTATTTACACCCCCATACTTAAAGTTAAACATTGTCCCCAATGTTTAAAAATAAGTATGAAGTAAGAAAAGGTAAAAAGAAATGCAAAAATGAAAGAAGAGAAGGAAAAAGGGCTTCCCTGATTATTTTTTGAAGCTTTTGTGGGGAAGTCGCGATTACCTGCAAAAATTGTTAAAGAAGAAAAGAAAAGACAAGAGAAAATAACAAAAGAAAACTTTGGGGTGCCTCCCAAAAGCACTTTGTTTAAGGTCGCGTAGCTTGACCCACTTGCCGACCATATTATAGGTTGAAATACAATCGAATCACTCTTTTCATTAGTTAACTCTCCCGGAAGATATAATTTAAGGCGGTGGCCGTTTACTTTGAAGATACCTTTTTCCGGGTGGGAAAATAAAAGTGTCCCATAGGGCCAAACCTCTTTAACAAGAAAGGGTCCGGACCATCGGGATTTTAGTTTTCCCGGAAAAAGGCGAAGGCGGGAATTATAAAGGAGGACGAGATCGCCCGGCAAAAAAGTTTTTGGAAATTTTATATGCTTATCGTGATAAAACTTCGTTCGCTCCTTATATAATTTATTGCTCTCATACGCATTCGCTCGCCACTCATCTAATTCGTTCATTTGGAATTTTATTTGTTCTCCCGCTAGAGTGGAATCGAGGTTTAAAAATTTAAGCGCCCAAAATGCATGGTGTTCTAATTCGGCCGGAAGGTGGCAAGCCTTGCCATAAACCATTCGATACGGTGTACAACCGATAGCGGTCTTGTACGCCGTTCGATAGGCCCATAGCGCGTCATCGAGCTTTATTGCCCAATCCTTCCGATTGATAGAAACTGTTTTTTCTAAAATCCGTTTTAATTCTCGATTAACAACTTCGACTTGGCCGCTCGTTTGTGGGTGATATGCGGTGGATAATTTGTGAGTGACACCATATTTCGCTAAATTTTTTGTAAATTGAGTATTGCAAAAATGGGTGCCCCGATCACTCACAATAGCGCGCGGTGTGCCAAATCGAGAAAATAATTTTTTTAAGAAATTAACGACGACTCGCGCATCGTTGGTGGGGAGAGCTTGCGCTTCCGCCCACCTTGATACGTAGTCGACCGCCACTAGAATATATTTATTTGAAAAAGATGGAGGGAGAGGACCAACAAAATCGATACCCCAAAGGTCAAAAATTTCGCATTCTAAGAAAATGTTTTGGGGCATCTCATCCCGGCGAGAGATGTTCCCCGACCGCTGGCAGCTGTCGCAAGTACTCACAAGGGTGTGAGCATCTTTGAAGAGCGAGGGCCAATAAAAGCCCGCCTCCAGCGCCTTCCTCGCGGTTCGGTTTGAATGATAATGACCTCCGGTGGGTCCCTCATAACAATGACGTAAAATTTTAAGGCCTTCCTCACTCGAGACGCATCGTCTTACTACCTGGTCTGCGCATACACGGAATAAAAAGGGGTCCTCCCAAAAGTAATTCTTTAAATCAGAAAAGAATTTCTTCTTTTGCTGACTCGAGAATTCTTTTGGCAGGACCCGGGCTACCAAATAGTTAGCCAGATCTGCAAACCAGGGGGTAGACGATGAATTAATATTTTCGAGAGCAAGGAGGCGCTCTTCGGGAAATTTATCATTAATGTCAGATTCTATTAATACGTCCGAGGCGGGGTTTTCTAAACGGGAGAGATGATCAGCCGCCAAGTTTTCGGCTCCCCTTTTGTCCCGGATCTCTAAGTCAAACTCCTGCAAGAGGAGGATCCATCGCAAAAGACGAGGCTTGGCGTCCGATTTGCTTAAAAGATATCTAAGTGCGGAGTGATCCGTGAAGACGATGACTTTCGAGAGGGTGATATACGACCTAAACTTATCGAAGGCGAAAACGATTGCTAGAAGTTCCTTCTCGGTCGTGGTGTAATTTGCTTATGCCGACGTGAGTGTTTTGCTCGCATAATAGATCGGGTGGAAATATTTACTCACCTGTTGGCCTAAAACGACACCAACCGCAATATCAATCGCGTCGCACATGATCTCAAAAGGGAGCGACCAATCTGGGGCGACTAGAATCGGGGAGTTTATAAGTTTCTCTTTGATAAGTTGAAAAGCTAAATGACATTCATCACTAAAAAGAAAAGATGAATCTTTCTCGAGAAGATGGGTTAACGGCTTTGTAATTTTTGAAAAATTTTGTATAAAGTGCCGATAGAACCCCGCGTGGCCTAGGAAACTCCTAATAGCTTTTACGTTTGTGGGAGGGGTGAGTTTTTCAATTACTTTAATCTTGGCCCTATCGACCTCGATCCCCTTGCCCGAAATTTTATGGCCAAGGACTAGTCCTTCCTTGACCATAAAATGGCATTTTTCCCAATTAAGTGCTAAATTCGTTTCCTCACATCGCTGCAACACGCGCTCGAGATTTTTTAAACAATTTTCAAATGAACTCCTGTACACGGAAAAATCGTCCATAAATACTTCCATCACCTCCTCCACTAACTCATCAAAAATTGCCAGCATACATCTTTGGAATGTAGCTGGCGCGTTACAAAGACCGAATGGCATCCTTCGATAAGCGAAGGTGCCAAAGGGACAAGTGAAAGTGGTTTTCTCTTAGTCGTCGGGCGAAATCGGAATTTGGAAGTATCCCGATAAACCATCGAGAAAATAGTAGTAGGAGTGACCCGAAAGGCGTTCTAAAATTTGGTCGATAAATGGTAGAGGGAAGTGATCCTTACGGGTGGCATCATTTAATTTCCGATAGTCGATGCACATCCGCCAACCCGTAACAGTACGGGTTGGGATTAATTCGTTATTTTCGTTCGCAACTACCGTGACACCACCTTTCTTTGGCACGACTTGTACTGGGCTAACCCAAGTACTGTCAGATATCGGGTAGATGATTCCCGCGTCCAGAAGTTTTATAACTTCGTTCTTAACGACTTCTTTCATGTTAGGGTTTAGCCGTCGTTGAGGATGGACTGAATTTCGGGAATTATCTTTGAGAAATATTTTATGAGTGCAGAAAGATGGGTTTATACCCTTAATGTCCGATAATTGCCACGTAATTGCGTGGCGGTGCTTTCTTAAGACTATAGTCAACTCAGAAAGTTCTGAGTTGCTAAGATCGGATGAAATGATGACGGGTAGCTTAGAGTCTTTTTCCAAAAACAAGTATTTAAGGTGAGGGGGGAGTTGTTTCAACTCCAATATGGGTGGTTCTTCATAAGAAGTCTTGATTTTTAATTTTTCTAAAAATAATAGTTCGGGTGGTGTGGGGTGAGAAACTTCTTCTTCATCACAAAAGAGCTCTACGGGCTCGGAATCACTACTTGCCGATGAAACTAACTCGAGGGATGAATCGAACTCACAACACTCTTCTAAGTAAAAAACATGAATTGTCATTTTCTAGCGTGTTCCGCATCGAGGAATTTATGCCGAAAGTAGCTTCATCGTCTCCAACCCGTAGGAGGAGCTTTCCGTTACTTACGTCGATAATAGCGCGGGAGGTGGCAAGGAAGGGGCGGCTGAGTATGAGGGGTACTTCGGCATCCTCTTCGATGTCAAGAATGAAAAAATCCACCAGGAAGATGAATTTGTCAACCTTAACGAGCACGTCCTCCACTATTCCTATCGGATATTTTAAAGAATGACCCTCTAATTGGATACTCATTCGAGTGGGCCTTGGATTTCCTAGACCTAGCTTTTTGAACAAAGAAAACGGCATAAGGTTGATGCTTGCTCCAAGATCCACTAAGGCGTGTTTTACTAACGAATTTCCAAATAGACATGGGATGGAAAACCGTCCCGGGTCATTTGCTTTTTTCGGCAATTTGTTGAGTACAACCGCGGAGCATTCTGCGTTTAAAGAAATGTGCGAAATATCTTCTAACTTTTTCTTTTTGGAGAGAAACTCCTTAAGATATTTAGCATATTTAGGCATTTGTGAGATAGCCTCGCAGAAAGGTACATTAATAAGGATTTGTTTTAAAACATCTAAAAACTTTTTATAATTTTTTTCGGCGCTTTCATTTTTAAATTTCGATGGATACGGAATATTAGAAGTAGGAGCGCGCGGATTTAAAATAGAAGTGTGCGGAGCTATCGTAGCGGGCAAATTCGAAGATGAATTAAAAGTAGGAGGAGGAGAGGAATTTACCTTGGGTTCGTCCTGTTTTTGAACCACCTCCTTCCCGCTTCGGAGTGTAATCGCGTGCGCGCTCTCCTTTGAATTTTGCTCGGTGTTCCACGGTAGTGCTCCTTGTTGACGCTCAGAAATCATCTTTGCGAGTTGTCCCACTTGATTCTCTAAATTTTTGATCGATCCGGTAAGGTTCCGGATGTTCGTTTCATTTGTAGCAACATATTTTGCAAAAACCTCTTCAATCGGAGAGACTTTTTGCTGTTGCGGTGGAAAACCGGGTGGATTATAATTTTGAGAAATCAAATTTGGAGGCGGAGTTAAGTTAAGAAGTTGATTAGGGGGAGGTTGATTTAAATTCATAGGACGGTGAGCATTTCCTTGGTTGCTCCATGAGAAATTCGGATGATTCCTATAACCCGCATTGTATGTGTTGTTATACGGAGCGGTGTTGGGGTTATAGGAAGGCCGAGGCGGATTTCCCATGTAGTCAACATGTTCTTCAATTAAAACGTTATTAGCCCAAGGAGGAGTGGCGGAGGAAGCAGACATCTCCGCCACTTGCTTTGTTAAGCGCTCAACTTGTAAAGCCAAATTTGCGTTTGCGTCTATTTCAAAAATTCTGGCCGGCTTATTAGGCCGCGCTCGGGGCATGTTCCATTGATACGCATTTGTGGCCATCTCTTCGAAAAGCTCTTGAGCGGCGATCGGGGTTTTGTTATTTAATGTCACCCCGGCGGCCGCATCAATCATTTGCCTCGTTTGGAGATTTAAGCCATTATAAAATATTTGCACTTGTTGCCAAGTGGCAAGTGCGTGGTGAGGGCATCGACGCAAAAGCTCCTTGAAGCGCTCCCATGTGTCATAGAGAGTCTCCGAGTCGATTTTCATGAATGACGCAATATCCGTGCGCAATTTAGCGGTCTTTGAAGGCGGGAAATATTTATTAAGAAATTTTTCCGCCATTTCGGCCCATGTAGTGATGGATCCCCTAGGTAGGGAGCCCAACCACTGCTTGGCCTTAGACAACAAAGAAAAAGGAAAAAAGACGTAGTCGAATGGCGTCATCGGTGATGCCATTGATCTTAAAAGTGTCGCAAATTTCAAAAAAGTAAGAGATATGTGAATTTGGATCCTCGTCCGGTTGACCATCAAAGGTCACCGATTGTTGCACCATTTGTATGATGCTGGACGTGATCTCAAAATTATTGTTCGCCACCATAGGGTGAACAATACTCGATTGTGTGCCTTCCAAATTCGGCCGCGCATAATAGGACATGGTCCGTTGCTCGTCCTCATTAGGATTTGGCTCGTTAAGATTAGGAGGATTAAGATTATGATCCATATTTGCTGCGCTAGTGTCCCCGATTGACTCTTCGGATTGTAATTGATTTCCCTGATCACGAGAACGGCGGTGCCTCAAGAGGGTTCGCTCGATCTCCGGATCAAAAGGAAGAATCGAAGTGCTACCTCGGGTCATACACTAAAAAGAGAAGAAGGGAAGAGGGAAAACTGAAATAAAATTTTTTTTTTTCTTTTTGAAATTTAGAAAAAGGAAAATAAAATAAAAAGAAACATGATAAAATTAATAGCTATCCTCTTTTCAAAATATCTACGCAAAGTCCCCGGCAACGGCGCCAAAAACTTGATATGATTTTTCGGTTTTGAAATTTAGTGAAGATTTGAGATTTTCTCCAAAACTATATCCGATGAAGTCAAGTATACCTTATCGTCTATAGTATAGGATATTTAGGAATATCAAGGTCGTATTCCACGGGGCGCGTTGATTACTTCGACTTCGAGGAAAATCGTCATTATCTTATAGACGAAAATTTGATTGGTTTGTTTTTGCTTAACTAAAATTAAAACTAATTGCAAGTTAAATGAAAGGATTAAACGAAGACAAAAATACTTAATGCTCAACCATAATGGAGGGGGAAAAGGAAAGAAAAATCATTGCATGAAAGAAAGAGTGCTTAAGGAAAAAGAGAACATGAAGGAAAGAGAACTTAATTTTATTGAAAACCAAAACGATTACAAGATTTAATTAAAGAGATTACAAGCTAGGAAGGAAAAGATTACAAGCTTTAACTAACTATTGCATAGAACTAAGAACTAGCACATTACATGAATTAAAAAGGAAGAACATGAAATTGAAAAGCATGAGAAAGCATTAAAAAACTTCACTAACAGCTCTAGCAGCACCTCCCCCACTCCAAAATTTAGAACCCTGGACTCAAGGAGAGCCTCTAAATTTATAGGAAAAAATTTCAGATTACACGCCCTCGGTCACTGGCGTGACCTAGGGCGTGACTGCACTATTCACATCGGATCCGACAGCGGCGTGGCTTTCTGGACGGCGCGGCGAAACGTGACATGTCACGGGCGTGACATGTCGGGTCACGGTCGTGACTTTGGACGGCTGCATTAAATGCGGCGTGGGCTGGAATTCGGCGCGGCGGCGAAGCAGAGATCACGCGGGAAAGTCACGGCCGTGACATGTGGGTCACGGGCGTGACTCAAGTTGACTTCTCGACTGCAGCTCCACGTCTCGACGGTGGCTCTACGTGGAAGATTCTAAGATTACACGCCCCCGGTCACGGGCGTGACTTTGGCTCAGGGGCGTTACCTGGGGCGTGACTTGGTGTGGACTGGTTCAAACAGCGTGGCATCGATTCTGGACTGATCTTCAGGTTACACGCCCTTGGTCACGGGCGTGACCGAGGGCGTGACATGCCATTTTTCCCAATTTGTCCCAAAATTCTGCAAATATTGAAATTAAGCTAAGTTAGAATCAAAATTACAAAAAGAACTACTTATAACCTAAAATTGACATAAAAAGGAAAATTCACATTAAATATTTACAAAATTTTCTATTAAAAAGTTATAAAAATACTACTTATCGAGCACAAATTCGTCGAGCGCAGCCAAATTCGTCGAACGCAAGAATATTCATCGCACGGAGCTCATCATTCGTCGAACGGAGCTTCCTTCAGATTTCATCGAACGTAGCTTCCACTTCGTCAAACGGAACCTGAGCTAGAGCCTGGCGGTAGCTCTAACACTGGAGGTAGTGCATTCTTCCAATTTTTTGATTTCAGCTGCTTTCTACCTGTGGAGTATTGCACCTATAGTTCCTGCACACTATAAACACACGACAAGCAAGATCAAATACAATTTGGGATTTGTTATTCTCAAACAAAGGGATGTGACACACATGTCCAACAATTTTGATTTTAAATTAATGGCAAAGATTGTTCTTTCCTTGAAGAGGATCAACATTGAATTAAAATGGACGATCATGATGAAACAGATGGTGCACACCATTACACCATAATGAAATATCTTTATATATTAGTAAGTTATATGGTCATTGATAGAGACCTCCTTGAAAGTCTGCATAATTACAGGTTACACTCCTCTATCTTTTAAAATTACACGATCGGGTTTGTTTGGGACAGCTCCAGTGGATGGAAAAGCTATTTCCAACCATTATAGTTATTTTGTAAATGTTTGAATGTACTGATCTCTGAAAAGTGCGGATCCTAAACCCATGCTTTTGGCTATTTCTGGGAAGCGGATAGGACCCCGCGTATAGCGCCCTAAAAATCGCTGCTCATTTTATTTTTCGTTCCCAATCTCTGGCGAGCCCAATGACCACTTCCCTTCGCACATCTTCTTCCCATTCTCTGGCGATAATGGCTACATATTCCAGTTCTTCTGCGATAGTGACGACCTCATCCAGATCTCCGATGACAGCAGTGACTTCTTCAGATATCCCTAGTGTGCGAGATGATGCGATCCTGCACGATCTTCCATTTTTCAATGACTTCTCCGGTGACATCACGTCCACTTCCATATCTCCGGCGATAGCAGCGATGAACTACTCCGGATCTCTCTTTCCATTCATCCTATGAATGATTCCCATACATGTGAAAATGTCCTTCCCCCTCTTTTAATTGTATTTATGATTGTGTGGATGTGTGTGTGTGTGTGTGTGGATATGTGTGTTTGTGTGTGTGTGTGTGTGTGTGTGTGTGTGTGTGTGTGTGTGTGTGTGTGTGTGCGCACGTGTGCATGTGCGTGTGCGTGTACATGTGCGTGTGTGTGCGCGCGCGCACGTGTGTGTGTGTGTGTGTGTGTGTGTGTGTGTGTGTTTTGTGTTTAACAAGTGATGAGTGTATGTGTGGATGTGTGTGTGTGTGTGTGTTTTGGTTGGTCTTCGTTTATGTTGGGGAAATGATTTATCTTAACCCCTAGAATTGAGAAGAATATAATTTCTAAGTATGAAAAATTAGGCTAAGTAAATATGCGTCGAATAGTATTCGACGCAACGTCGAAATATAGTTGACGTTTCTCTCAGAATGAGTCGAAGTAACTCTTAGAAGAACTCGACGTAATCATAGTTGACGTACCTCTGACTTCTAGTCGACGAATTTGATAAAGTCGACGCATCTTTGTCGACGCACCTTCCTTATTCTCCTCTCGACGTCCAGCCAGGATGAAATCGACGTTTACGTCGAATAGTAATCGACGCACGTCGATATCTATAAGAAATTCAAAAACACGCCAGATTTCTTTCCTTCTTTCTGTAGATCTGATTTTTATGGAATGATATTATTCTTTTATAGCCGTTCTGAATCAGCCTTTCCTTCTATTTTGATTCTTGGCTTATTTGATTAAGACTATTATGGATATTATTTGAAATCAGAATGAATTCTTTTCCTTCTACAGAAATATTGATTCTGGAAACTCTTATCTCTTTCTATTTCTCTGTCTGCTAAATTGATTATTCTCCTTTAGAAATATATTTTAAACAGAGCTATAATTAAGGAGGAGGTCGGCAGAGCATGACAAGAAGTGATCCACCATATACATTTGAAAAAGAGGAAGAGCTCCCAAGTGAAGAGTGAGAAAATTGAGAAAAGAGATAGTGTGCTGCAGTAAAAGAAAAAGCCTTCATCTTCTCAAGCCATTCTGCTGCAAATTCTGAAAGCTCTCACAAAAGAGAGAAAAGCTTACAATATCCTTCTCACTATAGAAGAGAGATCATATTCACTATACTTGTGATTCTAATCTTCTTGCTAGGAAGAAGATTCCTTCTTACATATATTGATCTCTGTTCTTCTACTTATTCTACTTCTTCTTATTATTCTTATTTCATTTTCAAACTGTGTAAAAGAGTTTTTAGAATCTCTCTTCAAAAAATTCAGTTGTAGTGGTTCTAAGAGTCTCCTTATCAAAAGACTCAGTCTGGTTCTAAGAGTCTCCTTATCAAAAGACTCAGTGCAAGTTAGTGAATTCCTACCAAGGGGGTAGAAGAGTGGACTACCCAAAGTTTGGGGAACCACTATATTTCCTTGTGTTGTGCTGTGATTTTCTTCTTGTTATTTTTCTTCTTTACTTGCTTAATTCTTGTCGTTGTGTGTGGGAAGCTTAAATCTGTGATTATTACACATATATATATAATTGCACAAAGTATTTAATCTCTATTCACCCCCCCCCCCCCCCCCTCTAGAGAATTCTAGTGAGGTTAACTGTGCACTTTCAGTTGGTATCAGAGCCAGGTTGATCTAAAAAGGTTAACTCCTTGATCACAAAGATCCTACCTCTTACATATATATATTTCTAAGAAATTATTTTTCACATGGCACAAATCAAGGATTATGCTTCCACCAGACCACCAATGTGCAATCTTGAAAAGTTTGCAATTTGGAAAACAAGAATTAGGATTTATACGAATTCTATTGATGAAGAATTATTTAAAGTTATCTTGACAGGTCCTCCCAAGCCTTATAGAAGAGACTCAAGTGGTGAAATCACTCAAACACTTGTCCCAAAAGCTGAGTGGACAGTTGAAGAGAAAAAGGCAGGAGCATGTGATGCAAAAGCTGTGAACATTCTTGTCTCAACCCTCTCAGATGAAATCTTTCAAAAGGTGGTTGACTGTGAATCAGCCAAAGAAATCTGGGAGGCTCTTACAAAGATGGTAGAAGGAAGTGCTGATGAAAGGAAAGATAGAAAGGCTCTATTGATCTCCCAATATGAGAACTTTCAAAAGAAGCATGAAGAAAGCATATCTGAGATGTATGACAGATTCAGTCTGATCATCAATCAATTAAGGAGCCTGGATAGAGAGATCTCTCTCACAGAGATCAATGACAAACTGTTAATGAGTCTCCCAAGTTCATGGGACTCAAGAATATGGGCAATAAGAGATACAAGAGGACAAAAGAAAATCTCAACAGATACCCTCTTAGGAAAACTCAAATCCTATGAGCAACTGCTGAAAACCAGAGAAGAGAAGGAAAGAAGAGGAAGCACTCCAACCTCCTCAAAAGATAGAAAAATTGCCTTGAAAGCAACAGAGGAGGAGACCCCTGTCACTGAAGAAGAGTTATTCAGCCTCCTGACCAGAAGATTTAAGAAATGGGTCAGGACAGATGGGTCTAGAAGGAAAGAATCAAAACCAAGGTATGATAAAACTCCTACTAAAGAAATCATTTGGTACTCCTGCAGGAAAACTGGACAGATTGCACCAGAATGTCTAGAAAATACTGAGAAGAAGAAAGATCTGAAAAAGAAAGATCTCAAGAAAAAGGGGAAGAAGAAAGAAAGAGGCTTCATTGCAGAAGCTTGGAGTGAAACAGATTCTGAGGACAGCACCTCATCCAAAAGTGATAATGAAGAGTCTAAGCAAGAAGACCTATGCTTAATGGCTTTTGAAAGCTCAAAGGAAGAACATGGTGCTAAATCATGGAGTGAGATAGAATCAGAAGGAAGCATCCCTTCTAAAGAAGATAAAGAGAATAGCCTTATTCTCATAGAGGAATCTGAGGATAAGGATGAGGTAAGCATCTTTGATGACATAGATTTTCTGTGTGATGATTTCAAAAATGATTTTAAAGGATTATATTTAGATCAACTAAAAGCTAAACAAGAAATTAAGAATCTAAAAGAACAAATTAATGTCATTAAAAACCAGAGAAATATAGAGGAGACTTGTTATAAAAATTATGAGTTAAGAGTTAACATCAGAGAAAAAGAGATAGAGAGGGCTAGAATAGAAAACCAGCTCCTTAAAGATAAGGTATCCCAGGCAAAAGCTTTTGAAGAATCAATAAAAATGAGAAGCCAAACACTTAAGGAAATCACAGAAAAACAAACAAGAAGACATAAAAATCTTGGGCTAGGGGCTGATCCCTCAGCCAGTCTAATTCCATCCAACAAACCTGCTTGGATGAGCCCTGTTAAATTCACTAAACCCATCAAATCAACAAACCAAGAAGAAGACTCACAAAATAAGGTAGAAGACTTCAAGGAAATAAACCATTTTGATGAAACATCATACTATAGAGATGAAAACTCTCAAACTACTTCTAAGAAGGCAACTAAGCCAAAAGAAACAAGTAATAAAGAAACAAAACTCCAATCAGAAAAAGGGAAAAATAAAATTTGTGAAGACATAATTGCGTCGACTTCATATCGACGCATGAATGATAGTGCGTCAAATTCTACTCGACGCAATCTCTCAGATGCCTCGACCTCAACTCGACGCTTGAATAAAAGTACGTCGACATCCAATCGACGCAACTTCTTGCATACGTCGATACCAGATCAACGCAATCTGGAGAAAGAGCCGAATATAAATCAATGCAACTATCAACATACGTCGAATAGATATCGACGCATAAAAACTCAGAGCAACTTAAATGCCTATCCTCCAAAAACCTTGCATCTTAACCCCAATTCAGGACCCTTTCATCCTGATCAAAATTTTTACCCTGATCAAAACTTCTATTCTAATCAAAAATCATTTCATAATCAAAATTACTATCCTGATCAAAACTTTTATCCTAATCACCATCTCTATTCCTCCCTAAACTCAAATTTCCTTAGTCAAAAGAAAATTAGGTGTTATATTTGCAATAAAATTGGCCACACTGCCAAACAGTGTTGGCATAATCAATCAAATTGTTCTTAAAATTAGTCCTAGAGTAATTTAGAAAACTTTAGGAATAGGAAGAAATAATTTCTCAAGGAAAACCCAGAATCTGTCAAATAAAGTCACGTCGACTTCGAATCGACGCACCGTCGATAACTCAGTTCAATAAATGAAATCGACGCATGCATCGACTCCAATCGACGCATACGTCGATAGGAAACCCTATCATCCCAAACCAGACTATATTGATGCTCACGTCGAACTCCACTCGACGTAACGTCGACTTCATAAAAACGAGCGGCAATACTAAAATATTTTCGGTCACATCCACTGTTGTACCGAATAAGCCTCGAATTGTGCCTCGTTTCGACGTTTCACTTGACTTAAATAGACTCTTCAGTTAGAAACCTTCACGACCTCTGCATCTTTCATCCTTCTTGCTCCTTAGTCCAACCATTTCTTCCTCTCTTTCCCTGACCTAAAATGGCTCCTAAGACCAACTCAGGCTTCGACATTGACCTCGAATCCTTCCAAGCCGCCGCCAAAAACTACAAGAGCATCATAGCTCTGTTTACTGAAGCTGGATTAGACAAGCTCATCTCCACAAGATGCAAGCTCCTGGAGACAGAACTCATAGAGCTCATGACTCATGTTCAGATATCTGAACAAGGAGAAATCCAAGGAACAATCCATGAGACACATGTCTCAATCTCTGCTGAACACATTAGGAACACCTTTGATCTTCCATCAGGTACATTCCAATGTTATCTTTGTTCAACTCAAATAGGGAAAGAAAATCAGTTTCTACAGAGTAACTAAATAAGTCTCCTTTACCATTCCCTTATCAGGTGATGAACTTGTGGAACTCACACCTGATGAAATCAAGAATTTACTAATCACAATGAAGTTCTCAAAAGATAGACCAATTCATCTGAAGAAAATAGATTTTTCTGATGAGTATAGGCTACTGGCAGCCATAGTAGGAAAAGTACTACTATGTAAGATCTCTGCCCATGATGTAGTGCCCAGGCAGTAACTGAATCTTATGGGGGCCCTTGTGCTGACGAAGAAAGTAGACTGGAGCATCTGCTTACTCAAAATGATAGGTTATAAATACTCTCACAAAGAGAATGCTTACATGAGGATTATGAGTCAAGTCCTCTTCCACTCCTTCCCTGACCTATGCAGGTCAAAAGGAATTCCCATCCCTCCTGGCAAAAGGATGTCCATTGCTCTCTTCTCCAAATGGACCAGGCAAATCCCCAAGCCTGGTTCCATTCCTGAAAGGACTCCATCTCCTCCTATCTCTCCTACTCATCCATCTTCTTCTCCTCCTCCTCCTCCTCAAATAAGATTATCCACACCTTCACAAACACCAACTCAGTCACCTGCTCAACCTTCCTCTATTCCTCCTCCTCCTCCTCCATCAAATACACCTCATCAACATGATACAGTCCCCTCTCCACCTTCATCAATTCACCTCCACTATTATCTCCTCCTCCACCACCACATTTTGAACCATCTCCATCCACTGAAAGCCTCATCACTCAGTGCATCCAATCTATAGCTCAAAGATTCCAAGCAATGCTGGATGAGCACTGCTCCCAGATTCATTCCTCCATCCTACACATGAAACATCCAAATAGATGGGGTCAGTGCCTCTGTGCAAAGCCTGAAGACCTCTCTCTTCCTCTAGGGTCACCAGGTCTTTCTTAACCTCCTTGGCCAAGAAGGTCAAGAAGGGGGGGAGGTTAGATGAAGAGCAGCACTCCAGTCATAAATCTCTCTCTCACAAGTCTCTTCCTACCTCAAAAACTGATAGTCTTGCACTGCTCAAGACCATTGGGAATGAAGTAGTACCAGAGCTACATACTGAAGAGCAGATATCAAATGTACTGATTATAGCAAGAGAAGCTGCACAATAAGTGGATCTATTGTAAGGGGAGGCAAGTAGAGCAGAGAATGAAGCTGAAGAGGAAGCTGAACCTCAGGGGGGGGCCAGATGCTGTTATACCTGAAAATGGAGATAAGAAAGAAACTGAAAAAGAAGTAGAAGGCTCAAAAGAAGTTCCATCCCAGGGGGAGCAACCTGCTGTAACTCAGGGGGAGTTGAGTGAACTACCTGCTACTGAGAAAGGGCAACCCACCTCTCCAAAAATAGTAGTATTCACTAGGAAAAGAAAAACTCCTCCTACCCCTCCTGAATGATGTGTTGAACAATATTGATACAATCTATATTTCTCTTCTCCATGCTTAAATTATGAAGTCTGTTTATATGATTCTGATTACTTAGCATATTTCCTCTCTATACAAAAGCTTTGTTTTTTTTTTGATTAAAAGCTGATACAATTTCTCTCTAAATAGGGTTAAGACAAATAGGGGGAGATTGTTGGGGAAATGATTTATCTTAACCCCTAGAATTGAGAAGAATATAATTTCTAAGTATGAAAAATTAGGCTAAGTAAATATGCGTCGAATAATATTCGACGCAACATCGAAATATAGTCGACGTTTCTCTCAGAATGAGTCGAAGTAACTCTTAGAAGAAATCGACGTAATCATAGTCGACGTACCTCTGACTTCTAGTCGACGCATTTGATAAAGTCAACGCATCTTTGTCGACGCACCTTCCTTATTCTCCTCTCGACGTCCAGCCAGGATGAAATCGACGTTTATGTCGAATAGTAATCGACGCACGTCGATATCTATAAGAAATTCAAAAACACGCCAGATCTCTTTCCTTCTTTCTGTAGATCTAATTTTTATGGAATGATATTATTCTTTTATAGCCATTCTGAATCAGCCTTTCCTTCTATTTTGATTCTTGGCTTATTTGATTAAGACTATTATGGATATTATTTGAAATCAGAATGAATTCTTTTCCTTCTACAGAAATATTGATTCTGGAAACTCATATCTCTTTCTATTTCTCTGTCTGCTAAATTGATTATTCTCCTTTAGCAATATATTTTAAACAGAGCTATAAATAAGGAGGAGGTCGGCAGAGAATGACAAGAAGTGATCCACCTTATACATTTGAAAAAGAGGAAGAGCTCCCAAGTGAAGAGTGAGAAAATTGAGGAAAGAGATAGTGTGCTGCAGCAAAAGAAAAAGCCTTCATCTTCTCAAGCCATTCTGCTGCAAATTCTGAAAGCTCTCACAAAAGAGAGAAAAGCTTACAATCTCCTTCTCACTATAGAAGAGAGATCATATTCACTATACTTGTGCATCTAATCTTCTTGCTAGGAAGAAAATTCCTTCTTACATATATTGATCTCTGTTCTTCTACTTGTTCTACTTCTTCTTCTTATTCTTATTTCATTTTCAAACTGTGTAAAAGAGTTTTTAGAATCTCTCTTCAAAAAATTCAGTTGTAGTGGTTCTAAGAGTCTCCTTATCAAAAGACTCAGTCTGGTTCTAAGAGTCTCCTTATCAAAAGACTCAGTGCAAGTTAGTGAATTCCTACCAAGGGGGTAGAAGAGTGGACTACCCAAAGTTTGGGGAACCACTATATTTCCTTATGTTGTGCTGTGATTTTCTTCTTGTTATTTTTCTTCTTTACTTGTTTAATTCTTGTCGGTGTGTGTGGGAAGCTTAAATCTGTGATTATTACACATATATATATAATTGAACAAAGTATTTTTATCTCTATTCACCCCCCCCCCCCCCCACCCCTCTAGAGAATTCTAGTGAGGTTAACTGTGCACTTTCAGTTTACTATAGAACAGTTATTTAATTGTTATATTTGAGTTTATAGTAGAATGGGGAAACCAAGGGAGGGAGGAATTTCAGTGAGTTGGGAGTCAAATGAAGTTATGATTTTCTGTGATCTTTGCATTAAAGAAATCGGGTTGGGTAATCGACCTACCACCCACTTCAACATGGATGGTTGGAAAAACTTGATCTTGGCTTTTAAACAAGGCACCGTATAAAGCTATGATCGAATGCAAATAAAGAATAAATGGGATCATCTCAAGAAAGACTGGAAGTTGTGGAAAGAACTAAAATATGGAGAGACGGGTTTGGGATCAGATCAAGAAAAGAGAACTATTGTTGCATCTGAAGAGTGGTGGGAGGAAAAGTTAAAGGACATCTCAAAAACCTAGTTTTTCAACAATTTTCTATATATTTGAATTATGATTCGTGTAGTTACAATTATATATATTTTTTGTACAGGTTGTCCCTACTGCCAAAAATTTAGATATGGTGGTATTTCGCCTGAGTTAGAGAAAAAATTAAATATTATGATCAGTCAAGTTGTCGCAAGTGGTAAAGATTCATGGGCACCATCAATTGGCAGTGTGTCACCTGATATAGAGCATATAGTTGAAGAAGAAGATAATTTATTAGATGACTTAGAGGTTCAGCGATATGGACTTGAAGATATAGGTGGAAATGCATCAACCAACATTGGCAATGCTTCTACACCTTCGAGCAAAAAAAGAAGGATGAGAAAGAAAAAAGGAGTGCCTATAACTTATATGAGTGAGTTGCGTGATTGTGCACTTGTAATGAAGCCTCCACCAGTTATCACAATCAAGGAGACAGTGGAGTTGATCTCCAGTATTCAGGAGATACTTTCTGACCTCGGCTTATACTACTTTGTTGTGAACTATATCAGGGACAAGAATAGTAGAGAGATTTTCATGAGCATTCCAGATGATATACGAGTTTGGTGGATCAAAATTGCTTAAGAGAATGGGAAGGAATGATATCTTTGGGGTTCTTGAGCAGAGATATTTTCCTGTTTTGTTTCTATTTTATATTTTTGAATTTTGCGATGTTGTTTTGGAAACTTTTAATGTTATTTTGATAACTGTCATTTGGAGACATCTAATTTGAGCACTTTGAATTGTTCTGTGTTGTTTCTACTTTGCTGATTGATGTTTATATAATTGTTATTACTTTTAATTCTTCAGTGCTTACATAATTTATGATGTTTTCTTTGACAGCTAAGGTAATGGAAGCACATGACTCTTACAGTGATGATTCTGGAGAATCTACCAGTCTTTCTCCAGAACTAGTGCAATATGTTGAATACTGCAATATAATTATCTCAACAATTGATGAGATAAATAATTGCATATGGGAGAAGAGACCATGCATGATGTCTACTCAAACATGGGAGAAATGGTCGAAAGAGTTGCTCGAAGGGCACCCAGATAGAATTCACGATGCATTTAGAATGTCAACGCGAATATTTACTGATTTACTTCGAAAGCTAGAAAAGGATCATGAATTTAAGGATCATAACGCACAACCTCAGGAGAAATCCTGGGAATTACATTGTACATCTTAGCACATGGAGGCTCTATGAGATTAACAAAACGATTCCAACACTCGACTAAAACTATAAGTAGATATTTTTTGAAAGGTCTTAAATAACTATTACTACTGTCAGTTGATGTTATAAAACCAATTGATCGTCATTTTGGAGATATACTTGAGGAAATAAGGTATAATGTCGGTTACATGTCATTCTTTAAGGACTGCGTTGGTGAAATTGGCGGTACACATGTAGATGCGAGGATACCAATTTAAAAGATCAAGTTAGATATATTGGACGTCATGACACAACAGCGCAAAATGTGATGGTTGTTTGCGACTTTAATATGTGTTTCACATTTGCACTCGCTAGGTGGGAAGGATCTGCTCATGAGTCGTATCTTCGCGTGCACATTGTTAGACAATAGTCTACATTTTCTGCATCCCCCTCAAGGTAAATTGTTCAATAAATGATCGTATATGCTTTAATCATTCACTACCATGTTATTATGTTTAACATATCAACTAATTACATGTAAATAATATTTAGTAGATGCTGGATATCCATTAAAGACGGGCTATTTAAAACCATGTCCAGAAACAAGATATCATTTGACAGATTTTGCACGCGGGAGTCATCTCGTCCATGACAGACATGAGCATTTTAATAAGGCACATTCATCTCTTCGAAGTGTGATAGAGCGGACGTTTGAAGTTTGGAAGTAAAAGTGGCATATTCTTCAAAAAATGGATCAGTACAATTTCAAGAAACAACGTTCAATTGTGCTAGCAACCATGACATTACATAACTTCATTCATAGACATCCATCTCGATGGGACCCAGAATTTAATGCTTGTGATGTTGATGACTCATTCATACCACCAGAGGATGATGACCCTACAATAGAGGATGATATTGAGACTGATATATTTGATGTCGGGGGATCTGATCATATGTCTGCAGTACGAGATAATATTGCTGAAGAATTGTAAAGCGCCCGCAGGAAAAATTTCCCAACATATTTTTAACAAACTGTAGAAATCATCGAATTCAAAAGTATAATTAATATCAAATTTTTTTATCGCGCGTGTGAACAAAAAAGATTGTAAGATGTGGAATGACCCTCCGAAAAAACTTACTTTTTTTCATGTTTAAGTTGTTCTACCAAACAACCCTTAATTAAAAAGCTCTATTTTATCAGCACTTATAAACGACTGATGAGCCCCAATTATATACACATTTATGGACTCATCTGGGCCGATTTTCTAGTCTTTGCACTTCACTTTAGACATGCTTTCATTCCTATTTAATACTCCATGTTAAGTGCACTTCTAGGCCCGTTTTGATGTTAATTCTTGTTCATCTTCGTTACTAGTTTTCATGCAGTGTTAAGTGACACCTTTAGTGGCTAGACTGGTGTTGTATGCTGGAACAGGAGTCGTGCAGGTGTTCCAGGTACAATTCTTTACAGGAACACTGCGCACGATCACTGGCTCTATCGCGCATGACCACTGGTCGTGCGCCACTGATCGTGCACACTTAACGCTCATTTTATGAGTTCTATTTGGCTTATCGCACGACCATTGACGATAGTGCGCACGACCACTGGTCGTGCGCCACTGGTCGTGCGAACATGTATTTTATGAATTTCTTTCATTTCAGGCTCCGCCCAGGCAACGCGCACGATTGCAGAACTCCAGTGTGCACGACCACTGGTCGTGCGCCAATGACCGTGCGCAGTATTCAGTTCAGCGCCTATATATATCCTGTTCGCGAATTAGGGCGGGATCGAGCCGCCGGGAGCGCGATTGGCAGTCCGTACGCGGGCGATTTCCATCCCGGGACACCTCCACTTCATCTCCTACGCAAGGGGACGTCCTCTCCAACCATTCCAAGCATTTCTCCATTGTCCGGGAGCATTTTCCACCATCCGCAAGCCCTCAAGCAGCTGTTTTCCACTCCAGTCCGGTGAGAAGAAGAGGAATCCTGAGGTAGAAGATGACGAAACCATGTAGAGAGATCGTGACAGTTTCTCTACACCGGAAGCACAGTCCGCCCGAGTCCGGAGGTAGCTTGACAAACTACCATTCCGATCATGAACGGCCGCTAGTCTTCATCCATTGGTTATCTCTTTCCTCTCTCTTTCGTTGTAATCTTTGAATCATTTAAACTTGAATATCATGATGTTTGGTTTAAATGAAATGAATGTTTCTTCTCTTTTCATCATTACTTGATTGTGAATCGCTTCGCCTCCACTCATCCACTCACTCACTCACGCACTCAAGGTGTTTGATCCGCGTTAGCAAGAGCTAACGGCGTTTGTGAAGAGGTGTTTGCGACCCTCACCTTCCCGCACTAGAGCATGCTCCATCCGCCTCACGAAGTACGGTATCGCGGCCGTTGCATCCATCTCGCCTTGCGAAGCGGTGCTTTCGACCCGCATTTCCTTCATTGTTGTTAAGAGTAGGAAAAACCCAACCAAAACCCACCTCTTTTTGTGTGTTTGTTCACGCTTGTGTAACAATAGTCACACAACGCGATTCGTTCACCTAACCTGCATTCCTCAAGAGACCGACACTCGGGGATCATATTCCTAAACTTTGTTACTTGCGCGACCGGTGCACTTGCCAAAATTATCGCATCAAGTTTTTGGCGCCGTTACCGGGGAATGTTCAGGCGTGTAACGTCTTGAGTTGTGAGCTTTTGTTACAAGAGCAGTTGTTTTTTATTTCCTTTGTTTTGTTTTCTTTTCGTTGTGACTGTGCATGCAGAGACAAGCCGCGGGGGAACTTGTACCCTTTGATCCAGAGATCGAACGGACCGCTCGCGCACGAAGGCGCGCAGCAGCCGTACAGGCGGCAATGGGTGACAACATAGACCCAAACAATGCTGACCCAAGAGTGCCCGATGTAGGGCAGCACCAACCTGGAGATGAGCAAGAGGTAGTGAGGCCTCGACCTAGAACGATGAGAGATTATACCACTCCGACAGCTGGGAGTGTGTATCCGGGATTTGGTCCCAACATTATGAACAACCAGTTCGAGATCAAACCTGCGATCTTGAACATCATCCGGAACAATGCTCAGTTCTCCGAGATGACCAGAGAAGACCCGCACCTGCACCTGGCAGAGTTTTCCGATATCTGCGGAAGTTTCCGCTACACTGGAATACCTGACGATACAGTCAAGCTGCGACTGTTCCCGTTCTCACTTCGAGACAAGGCCAAGGTGTGGCTCCATTCTATTCCTCCTGGGACCGCTGCGACTTGGGATGTGCTCGCATCCAAGTTCTTAGCCAAATTTCACCCCGTCGATAAAATTGTAAGTTTGCGGCGGGAGATCGCCACCTTTCGCCAAGCCGATCAAGAGACCCTTGCCGAGGCGTGGGAGCATCTTAACGATCTTCTCCGCCGTTGCCCGAACCATGAGCTCCAACCGTGGAATGTGGTAGAGACATTTTACTTTCCGATCGAGCCCAACTACAGGGCAATGATCGATGCTGCTACAGGTGGTACTCTAATGAACCACACACCAGAGGAGGCCCTTCGGATTCTGCGCGACACCGCCTCCCACAGTACATTCTGGACTGCCGGGAGAAATGCACCAAGGAACGTCCATGGTCTCTTTGTGGTCGACTCACTTCCTCCTACACCCGCACCTGCTGCTGTCATTACGTGCGAAGGATGTGGATGCGGCGGCCACCACGCGTACGAATGTTTGGGGAACAACGTATCAGGTGACTTCGCGCACTTATCCTTGAATGAATCTGTTAATTTTGTAGGAAATCAGTCTAAGGGGGTGCCATTTAATAATGCTTATCATCCGGGAGTGAGAAGTCACCCGAACTTCTCATGGAACCCAAACACGCATGGCCAACGATGGGCACCGGGGCAGCATCAAAACGATGTTTACGCCTCCGGGAGCCAACCGAGGCCACCACACCCGGATTATAACCAAGGCCCCCCAGCCCAAAAAAAGAGTAATCTGGAGGAGATGATGGAAAAATTTATGCAAGCGGCTACCTCAAATATGGTGAACCAAACCGCATCCATGCGAAACTTGGAAACGCAGCTGGGCCAATTGGCCCAAGTGCTAACCGAGCGGTCGCATGGGACCCTTCCTAGCAACACTGAAAAGAACCCAATAGATCAAGGGAAGAGTCTCGGCGATGTGGTAGAGGCTGATCCAAGTGAGTTAGTGATTTCTTGTTCCATCAATAATATTGAAAGGAAAGCTTTGTGCGATTCTGGCTCCTCCCGCAACGTCATTGCGTTGTAAGACGTTGTTAAATTGCAACTTGAGATGAACACGGAGGATCGGAAATCCCTTATGCTTGCTAATGGGACAGTTATACAATCTGAGGGGGAAGTGAAAAATGTAGAAGTGATAGTTGAGGGGACGATTGTGGTTGCTGATTTTCAGGTGTTGGGACCCCAGGAAAATCACTCTATCCCTATCTTGGGCGTGCCGTTTTTGAAAGAGAGCGGTGCCACCCTTGATTTCGCTACGGGGTGTGTCTCCCTACCCAATAAGGTGCCGCAGCCCACTTGCCCCAAAGCTATAACTGAAACATCCACTCCTCCCCCTCTCTTTATTTTTGATGAATCTCTGAGTTGTGCAGGAAATGAAGAAGATAAAGAACCAATTGAAGGAGAAAAGGAGGAGCACTAGTCCAGTGAGGAAGAAGTAGATCTTCGGAGAGAATTTGATTCCGAGACGGAGGAAGATTGCATTTCGAAAAATATTGACTTGAATTTAGTTCGGGACACTGTCCCATTATCTTTTTGTTTTGATTCTTGTAATAAACAATTTAAACGCTCCATCTCTTGGGCTGATCCGGTAGTCACCGCGACGCCGGAAGTGACGCCACCCACCACCAAGGTGGAAAAATCTGAAAACTTTCAACGTTGGCAGTCCCCGACTGTCACTAAACTTAAACAGGAGAAACTTCTGCACGATGCTCGCGCTGCCGCTCTCCATGGCAAGAGGGCGGAGGTTAGGGGAACACTGGGTGACACCAGTGTTGGCCCTAAAGCCTTCACCTCCCGCCTATGAGCTACGGGAGACGCGCACCATAAGAGCGCCTGTAGCTGATTTGTGTTGTCTGAATTTGTGAAACTGCTTCTGTGAACTTCTCCTTTAATTTCTGCACTCTTTAAACATTTATAATACAGGTATTTGGTCCAGCTTAAGGACATAAAACAAAAGCGCTGCTGGGAGACAACCCAGATTTCCTTATTTTATTTTTATCTAACATGTTTTGTTCAGTTTTTATATTTGTTTTTGCTGTTTTTAGTTTTGTGCTTACAGGTGTGTTGTGTTCTTTGGTGCGGATGCTGCGGATTTTGCACGAAAATAACGCCAATCTTCCGGTATGCTCAATTATGAGCATTGGGTAACACTTCTCCCTCCTAGCTTTTAGTTTTGTGATGTAATGTGTAGATTAAGTCTGGGGGAGAGCATGTGTTATCCACTAGGCGTACGAGTTGCACCGCATGCTAGAAGTGCTTATATTTTTCAGTACCATCATCATTATTCCACGCTTCTTGCACCACTTCACCCACATGAGTGCGCGCTTTCCTATTTGTGTTGTTTCCAAATAAACTATTTTGGTTAGGAATGTGAATTGGGGTGTTAGCTTAGGAATTACTATTTTGAGTGCGATGTTGACTCGAGCAGTGTTCTAGTCACACCCGCATGCTACAGTAGAATGTGAGTAGAACTAGATTGTCTCTATGCATCTAATTTATGTTTAGTATTTTTGCGTAAATTTAGATTTGTTATACTTAAATGATGAATGAGAACGAAATTGACGATAACTCGGTGTTGTGTGTGTACGAGCACTAGTCATGTGTTGCTCGAGTCAGGAGGAAGGTTTACCTTTCTCGTGGGCTAAGAACTTGCCCCAAGCGACTCTCGAAGCATGGGCGAGAGTGACTCGTCGAGTTAAACGTGATGTAGGCCACCTTTTGGCTAATTTGAGCCTGTCGTTCCATGTCCTTTTCGCTCACCCTTGCAAGCCAAAATTGTGCCTACCACTCTTTTGTTCAGCTCCTCCTCCATTCACCAAGGCCTGAAGCTTTGCGATAATTAGATGTTTATCTGCACTCATGTTCTTGATTTGGTGTGATTTTTGGAATCTTTGTGATGTGATGAAGAAATAAATTTTATTTTGCTGAATTTGAACCAACCGGAGGATAAGTAAAAGAAGAAAAGTATGTTGTTAAAAGAAAAAAAAATCTGAAAAAGAAATATGTCGTAAAGAAATCCTTTCAAGCTAAATAGAAAATCTGTTGGTAATTGTGAAGTAGGCCGTGTGCACACCTAGTTTTCATGATAAGTCTGGGGGTGTGTCACACGAGCATTATTTTTGGTTTTGTGTGGTGCAGCGTTCCGTTAGCTCAATTTGGTTGCGTAGCCTTCATTTTTATCCTTGAATATCACACCGCAACCTAAGCCCAATATAATCCTAAAAGCCTTATTGATTTGACTTGTGAGTTTGCTAACGCCGTGGAGAGAGTGTGACCGGGCGCGCGTATGGTTCACGACGTTGATGGATTTCAGCGGAGTTATTCCTAAACCCCGACCTTGTGCAACACCCGCCTTAGTGTCTTGTTACTTTCACACCGGGCATGATCGTTCGAATTCTTCATAATTCACCAACTGAGTATAATTAAATCCCTACTTACGCTCTAGCACTTTCGTAAAGTAGTTAGCATAGTTAGAATCTCTTTTTACTAAATTTCTATTTGCATGCTTTTGTTACTTCGCATTGTACTCCTTTGTGTAATTCTCTTTGTTAACTACCATTTTCACACTCCGCCGAATTTGTTTGCTCGGGACGCGCAAACAGGTAAGTCTGGGGGTGTGATGAGTCCCAATTATATACACATTTATGGACTCATCTGGGCCGATTTTCTAGTCTTTGCACTTCACTTTAGACATGTTTTCATTCCTATTTAATACTCCATGCTAAGTGCACTTCTAGGCCCATTTTGATGTTAATTCTTGTTCATCTTCGTTACTAGTTTTCATGCAGTGTTAAGTGCCACCTTCAGTGGCTAGACTGGTGTTGTATGCTGGAACAGGAGTCGTGCAGGTGTTCCCGGTACAATTCTGTACAGGAACACTGCGCACGATCACTGGCTCTATCGCGCACGACCACTGGTCATGCGCCACTGATCGTGCACACTTAACGCTCATTTTATGAGTTCTGTTTGGCTTATCGCAAGACCATTGACGATAGTGCGCACGACCACTGGTTGTGCGCCACTGGTCGTGCGCCACTGGTCGTGCGCCACTGGTCGTGCGAACATGTATTTTATGAATTTCTTTCATTTCAGGCTCCGCCCAGGCAACGCGCACGATTGCAGAACTCCAGTGCGCACGACCACTGGTCGTGCGCCAATGACCGTGCGCAGTATTCAGTTCAGCGCCTATATATATCCTGTTCGCGAATTAGGGCGGGATCGAGCCGCCGGGAGCGCGATTGGCAGTCCGTACGCGGGCGATTTCCATCCCGGGACACCTCCACTTCATCTCCTACGCAAGGGGACGTCCTCTCCAACCATTCCAAGCATTTCTCCATTGTCCGGGAGCATTTTCCACCATCCGCAAGCCCTCAAGCAGCTGTTTTCCACTCCAGTCCGGTGAGAAGAAGAGGAATCCTGAGGTAGAAGACGACGGAACCATGTAGAGAGATCGTGACAGTTTCTCTACACCGGAAGCACAGTACGCCCAAGTCCGGAGGTAGCTTGACAAACTACCATTCCGGTCGTGAACGGCCGCTAGTCTTCATCCATTGGTTATCTCTTTCCTCTCTCTTTCGTTGTAATCTTTGAATCATTTAAGCTTGAATATCATGATGTTTGGTTTAAATGAAATGAATGTTTCTTCTCTGTTCATCATTACTTGCTTGTGAATCGCTTCGCCTCCACTCATCCACTCACTCACTCACGCACTCAAGGTGTTTGATCCGCGTTAGCAAGAGCTAACGGCGTTTGTGAAGAGGTGTTTGCGACCCTCACCTTCCCGCACTAGAGCATGCTCCATCCGCCTCACGAAGCACGGTATCGCGGTCGTTGCATCCATCTCGCCTTGCGAAGCGGTGCTTTCGACCCGCATTTCCTTCATTGTTGTTAAGAGTAGGAAAAACCCAACCAAAACCCACCTCTTTTTGTGTGTTTGTTCACGCTTGTGTAACAATAGTCACACAACGCGATTCGTTCACCTAACCTGCATTCCTCAAGAGACCGACACTCGGGGATCATATTCCCAAACTTTATTACTTGCGTGACCGGTGCACTTGCCGAAATTATCGCATCAACGACTCTCCAAACAGTAAGCAGCTTTTTCAAAACAGCTTCTCAATGAGCTCTGTTTAACCATCTCTATTCGATCATCAGCTTTTCAATCCATAACAACTCTCCCAAATAGACCTGAATTCTCATGCAAGAGGGAGATTCTTGTGGCACGCGAAAGCAATCATTTAGTCCAACTTAGTATAAATGAAACAGAAATGATATACATAAATTTCATGTAGCAGATCTTCACTCATAACTCATGACTTTAATTTTTGTAAGTAGAAAATTAAATGAGTTCGACCACTACTACCTGATCAGCTTCTCAATGAGCTCTGTTTAACCATCTTTATTCGATCATCAGTTTTTCAATCCGCAGCAACTCTACCAAACAGACCTGAATTCTCATGTGAGAGGGAGATTCTTGTGGCACACGAAAGCAATCATTTAGTCCAACTAAGTATAAATGAAACATAAATGATATGCAAAAATGATATACATAAATTTCATGTTGCTGATCTTCACTCATGGGAATGACTTTAATCTGCTACTACATGTTGTCATTTTAACCCCCCCCCCCCCCGGTCGGGCCTCACTCTGGTTCACTGAATTTGATTGAAAATCATTTAAAAATCATTTTAAATATTTTAAGCCTCTTATTTCTACGATTTCATTCAAACCCCCTCCCCTCCATATCCCCTTCAAGCTCCCGAGCTCCTCCCTCCTCCAAGCTCCGACGATAGCCAGAAGTTCCTCTGATGAAGCTCAAACATCGGCGACCGCTCCAAACTCCGGCGGCCTCGCCCTCCAACAACACGCCATCAGCTCTCCTCCATCCAAAGAGCTTCTCCAGCTCTCCTTATATTGGCGATCCAAGGCCGACCCAACTCCTCCCACCTCGAGATCTTTCCATTATGGCCGAGCTTCTCCTCACCAGATCTGACCGTCCCTTTCATAGCCGAAACTTCTGGTGAGCTCCAATCCTCACTTTCGGCGAGATCTCTTCTTCACTGGCGGGATCCACTCTTATTTCCATGATTTCAGTCTGCCATTCCATCTTGACTTTATTCAGTCCGCTGAATTGGATCTCTCGACGACGTCTTCAGTTCAGATCCCTCTCGACGACGTCTTTCTCCTCTCTCGACCGTTGGATCTCCGGGGAGAACCTCTTGGATCTCCGCGGAGAGCCAAAAGGATCTCTGCGGAGAACCTTATGGCTCTCCGCGGAGAACCACTTGGATCTCCG
Organism: Dactylorhiza incarnata; assembly: GCA_033032865.1. Lineage (NCBI taxonomy): Eukaryota > Viridiplantae > Streptophyta > Magnoliopsida > Asparagales > Orchidaceae > Dactylorhiza > Dactylorhiza incarnata. The sequence continues at coordinate 5,577,462 of JAWHQI010000009.1, read as the reverse complement.
TGGAGAGCCATTTGGATCTCCATGGAGAGCGAAAAGGATCTCCATTGCGGAGAACCTTTTGGCTCTCCGCGGAGACCTTTATAGTAGATTTTCAAATTTTTATGGTGGGTCTATTCTTCAAAGTCATGTAGTACGTATCCACATGGCTGAACTCCTTGATCAAGTAGACTTAATGACTCTACGATAAGCTGAATTTATTGACTAATTTGATGTATGTCAAAAATTATTTTTGTTGATTAAATCTTCAATTATTTGCTGAATTTATGTATGCTCTTTGTTTGATCTGAGCCTATATTATCCAATTATATAAGTTTTTTAATTTATTTTTGAATTCTTAGGCCACTGACTTTGCCTGATCAATCATAGATTGTCTGCATATTAATCTTCAGCGCCAATGAACGGTATCGACCTTGAGCTGCGGTACATTGCGAAAACACAACGATCGGTGGAGACCCTCGTCCGTCGCTGACCTGAAATTCCGCCGGAATCGATTCCGACCCAAACGTCGCCATTCTATTCGTCAGCATTCGATCGCCCCACTAGTGAGTCATGCATTTGTGGCAAGCAATCTGGCACGTTGAGCAAGCTGCCATTCCATGTCAAAAATCTCATTCAAGGTATAGTGTACTATGTTATCACTCTCCAATCTTTTTCTTGGTTCACAAACTACATATTTGATCTTTTGCAAGGTGCAACCTGAAGCTAAAATGCAGTTTTCTGGCATACCATCTTAGTTAGGTTGTATTTTACCTCCCAATTCAATAAAATCGTGATTTTTAAATTAAGCATTTTGCAGATAAATGACCAACAAAACATGTTTAGTTCAAAACATGTATTATCGTTTCACATTTAGCTACCATGTACATTAGATACAGCCAGTCAATGTTAAATTAATCTATACATGCTTGATATTTATGATTCTTTCTAATTGACTGACATCGAATTCAATTCTAGCTGTAGAAATCAGAATCCGAAGACCATTTAGAGAGAATGCCTTGTGGATCGATTAGCTCCGATTTCATTTGCAGAGCAAGATAGAATTTTTAGATTCATCACCACATGAAATTGTAAGTATGGTGCTCACTACTGAGAAGATCAGCATAGTGGATCCCATTGTATCATTCATGAAGATGTAAACTGAAGTATGGATGTTTTAAAGATTTACTCTCTGTCAATTTTGGGCTCAAAATTTCTAAATTTAATATATAATTTTTGGAATGAAAGGTGAAAAAGTAGTTGAAAAGTGGTAGCAACTTTTGGATTATGATTTTCTTATCTTTTCTTTGATGATTTGGAGAAAGTATTGCCTCTCACTGCAACAGCCATGAATGATTACGCTTGTAACATCCCCCAAACAACTAGACCCCCAATATTGGTTTTGTCATGACTAGGTAATGACAAAACCATGGGAAGAGCTTAAGATCATGTGAACTTAGGTAAGAAGGAGAAAACTCAAGTGGTCTGCAAATAGTAATTTCCAAATACCAAGCCTAGGGTTGGACTTTAGTGCCTCACCTTGATCCATTGACCCCACCATAACATCCCTAACTCATTAAGGGTCCCCTTTGAGCACCAAGGACCCATTGGGGTCAACCAAAGAGGCCAATTTGACCAAAGTCAACCCTAACCCTAAATTGGTCAAAGTAGCTTAGCTAGGGCCAATTGGCCTTCACCATACCAAATTGACCTTGCGCCTACCCTTATAAGTATACTAGGGACCCAATGGACCAAAAAGCCCCATCATGGGGCCTCCAATTTGGCCAATTTTACCAAAGTCAACCCTAGCACTATTTTGGTCAAAGTTACCTGTTAAGGGTCAATTGACCCTCACCTTGCCAAATTGACTCCACCTAGACCTTCCTAACCCTTAAGAGAGTCCAAGGGGTCACAACCCACCCATTGTGGTCAACCCAAATGGTAAATTTGACCAAAGTCAACCTTGTCCTAAATTTAGGTCAAAATGACATAATTAGCCCAAATCAAGCCCAATCCTCTTGGGCTAGACCCAATTGAGGTGTTCCACCACCTAATGGGGTTGAGAGCTACTGAATAGGCCATTCAATTTCAGGAAAATTGGCCAAGAGAGAGAAAACCCAAATTGAAAGAGAGAGAGTGGATGGAGTTAATGGGGAGGATGAAGAAACCTCCCATCTTCTCCATTAATGGTACAATTCATCTCCTCTTGGGGAGAGGAGAAGTTTCCAGCCTTCTCCAAGCCACATTGATGCCCAATTCATCCCCCCTATATGAAATCGAAAATCACCATTAATGGTGTTAATGGCAATTGATGCCATGGCTCCTCCCCTCCCCCAATTGAACTCTTTAACATCTTCAAAGGTCGGAAAGGAATGAAACCCCCTCTTCCTCGAAGAAATAGTGCACCAAGAGCCTAGATCGACATGGCACCAAAAGCACCACCACCGACCATGGCAACCCGCCGGAATTCGCGACACCAGGCCCCCACACAGGTCTGATCCGCTTCCTCTCCTCCAGTGCTAGATCTTCATCTAATTTGGGGCTTGATTCGATCCAAATCGGGCTCAAATCAATCTCCTGAAAGGGCTCGTTTCAAACCCTCTTTACCCCACTAGAACACCTTATTCCGGCCACCTCCGGCCGGCCAACCACCGCTATTCGCCGGCCACCACCTCAACAAAGGTGGTGGTGGCATTGGCCGGTCGGGGCGGCGCTCAGGTGGCCGGGAAAACGACATGCAAGGCAGCCCAGGATGGTGCCATACCAGTCGTTGGCTGGAGAAAGAAGATGAGCAGGAGCCGCTCATCTTGCGCCAAGAGTCGTGTAGAATCATTTCATATGATTAAATGATTTATTTCATTTTTGTCACATTATTTGCATAGTTTTGTTTTAATTATTAAAAATACTAGATCACCTCTGATGAACAAGTGCCCAACATCAAAGTTTTAGCCTTTGGTGTGTAGTTTAATTGAAAATTTGCTTCAGCTCAATAGGAGCACTGTAGCTCCCTGTAGAGCCATTTATGTGGGGCTAGATCCTAGGGTTGGACAGCCACAAATTTTTGAATAACTTTTGATTGGGTCATGGGATTGGCATGAAAATTGAAACCTAAGTCATTTGTACCAACCCTCTTAACATATCCAAATATGGGAATTTTAGGAGAAATTTTTTTTAAGGATTTTGTAATAGATTAATAATTCATATATTATTTAATTATAGGGTCTAATGACCACCAATCCACTCCAAATTGTGGTGGGTGCTCTTTAGGGTTATTATATAACCCTGGTAAAAATTTCAGCCCAAATGGGACTGATTTGGTTGGGTAATTTGCTAACCCATGTTTGGTCAAATTAGGTCAAACTAGGTCAAAAGTACACATGATGGAATTAGGTGGTCAAATCTCATCAAAGTGGTGTGAAACTTTGGCCACTGGTTTAGGTTCACATAATACACCCCCATGAGTAATTTGGGTTGATGTGGGGTGGATATGCCCTAGGACCCTAGTTTTTACCTTAGGGTTGCACTTTAAGCCTTGTGAAGGACATAGGGGCATATTTCCTTGGATGGTCATAAAACTTGGTAGATAAGTTCATGGGGTGTAAATATTCCTTAGAAAATTTTAAGAGAATTTTAGGACCTATTATTCTCTCTGATTTGGGCTATAACCATTTTTGGGAATCTCTTTATAAGAGAAATTTACATGCTCAAATCAACTTCGATGGTGATGAAAGTTTGGTGGTACCCTCATAACCATGTAATAGATCTCTGGTAATATTTGGGTAATTATTGAATTAATTTATTTAGCACTTTATTCACAAGTCATCTATTTGGTCTTAAGAATGTAATAAATAATTAAGGGCCAAATATCCTCTGGAAAACTATGAAACTTAGTGGTAGGACATTTTAGGACTATAGAAAGCTCTCTGAATTTTTGTAAAAATTTTGGAATTATTTATCAGTAGGTTCCTTCATAATTTTCCCTAGTATGGGTTTATTGGAATATTTATTTATGTGATTAATTAGTCTTGATAAAATCTGAAATTTGGCCAGTAGACTTCTCTGATTAATATGAAGGCCAGATAATTTTCTCATATTTATTAGACAAATATTTTTGGTGGTTCCTTCTTTAAATTCTAATTTGGGATAATTGTTCAATATCATATTTAGAGGTCAACCCCTTACTACAAAATTTTGATGTTATGTATTTCTCTTATTTTGACTTCTTAGATTTTCCATAATTTTATGGAGGCCATATCATAAGAGGATTTTATACTTCATGTTCAATATTCATACTGGTCAATGTTGAGAAAAATTATAATAAATACCAATTAAATAAGGAAAATATGATCCTCTGGATTTAGACCTTGAATATCATTATAGACACCCAGTAATAATCTTGAGTCAGTTGGATGAATATTTAGGGTACCTCCCTTTATGTAACTCATATAACTCACTTGGTCTGCGTATAGTAAAACTGTAAAACTTGAGTATTTGATGGATCGTTAGGTTGGAATGGAAGGTAGTTGGTGTACCTAGTCTGGTAGAGAAGATGTGAGGTCACCATTAGAGGTCTATAAGTTGGGTGTACCCGATGAGCTAAGAGGTAAGGTTGTCTCCGGGGCCGACGAAAGATCATCCTTCCCTTTAGAAGGTCATAAAAATACGTAGGGTATTCCAAGTGTAATGCTTAGGAGGGTGTACTTATGGGTAGTCACTAATAACACTAAGTGCCTCGGAAATGGAGCTTTGGGGTGTCATCCCATTATAGTTCCTAGTACCGTAGCGAGCCCCACACAGGGTAGTCCTCGGGAAGTCCATGGTTAACCCTAAAGTGTAAGAATAAATTGCGGTGTAAGATTAACTTAATAATCCACACACACCCACACCCTATGGTTACGGGAGGTTAGTTGTTTGGTCTTACGAGCGGTAGGCTCGGTGGTTGTGGTAGTGGACTAGCTAGTCCTGTGAGCTAGTGACTCAGTAGTGTTTGTTGGTATGGACAGGTTGGTCTGGCGAGTCGTCGGCTCAGAAGGTTATGATAACGGGCGGGTTAGCCAGGGGATCTTGTGGCTCGGGATATAATAGGACATATTGTATGTGCATAAGATGGTGGGTCATTAGTGTCAGCGGTCGTCGCACCGACGTCGATACTTTGGCTCGGTAAGTGTGGTTAACACTTTACCAAAGAAAAGTCTGGTGGACTAACCAGTAAGAGTACGCAGGAGCTCCGTTGTTATGTTCTTAGCATTGAGGCGTATGATAGGTCCATGTTAGCTAGTGCTGATACCAACCTAGAGGTGGGAGAGGCCCAACCCATCGCTTCTGTTTTCCACTACGGAAGTATCCTGGGAGTTTTGCTAGCTCCAAAAAGGTGGAACTAAAGGTCTGTGCACATAGAGTTGTAGTGTGTGAGTTACACTTGTATGAACATAACATTTAAATTGCATACCTTGCATGACATAGCATAGACATTGCATTTCAACACCTACCCCTATCGTATATATTGGTTATGGGACTTTTTATGCGATAGGCCCTGCTAAACAACCCCTTGGTCTATAGGTTTGTGTGGGCATACCTATAAACTAAGGTTTCTTTACTTTACTACTGCTTTACCTATTACTACTGCTTACTTGCTACTGTTTTACTTCCTACTGCTTACTTGCTACTATTTTACTTCCTGCTGCTTACTCATTGTGTTGTATATATTGCTTACCAAAATACCCTTCCGTATTTCGATTCACTGTCACCTGCTTTTGATTATACCCCTTGATGTCCTCCACTTCATCCTTCTCGCACGGTGCTTAGGAGTCACCGGGGGAGGGGTGGGGGATTGGCTGAGTCAACTTTGACTAATGATCGGTGGACCTTATCATTTTAGGGTATTGAGGAGATGTTGCAGCACCAGAGGTCGGTGCAGATGGAGGCGGGACAGTCTAGCACGGGAGCACCAATGACAGGATCCGTGATTGTCTTTTAGCTTTAGTAGTTTATGCTTCCGCGAGTGAAATTGTAGTGAGGAATTGATGTACAGGGCATGAGCCTTTTATTATTACCGTACCTTTTATTCAGTTATCTTATGGAGACATCTCTTTTGATGGTTTTATAATCATTTGAGGTGGACTTGATTTATAGTTAACTAATTGTATACATTTCTTCTATTGCAATCTATATGGCTGGCAGGATCGGCGTTTTGTAGTGGAGACCTTCCCGAGCGAGGGTGACACCGCAAAGCGGCGGTTCTGGGCATAAGACCCGGGTTTTTGAAAGAAAAAATGGGGTCTTACAAACTAGTATCAGAGCAAACCTCGATCCGAAGAAAAGAAGTCCACAAACCCTGGGCCACCCCGCGCGAGTTAAGTTTGAGGACAAACTAAGCAGTGGAAGCAATGGTGTGCCCACATGGGGAATCACATGAAAATTCCACTTTTAACTGAATTTATAGGCAAACCCTCTTACGAGTGTCAATTTTCTTTTGTAGCCCGCGACGAACCCTACCCCGCAGCATGGAGTGCCTCCGACTCCAAACGTCGTCCCACCGCCAGCGGATCCTACTCTGTTCCAGCAAATGAAGATATGTCAAACACCGACTGCATACTGGAAACATTCAGGGCACAACAGGCACCGGCTCCTCAGCCAAACCCCGGGGCCAACTGGCTGAGCGTCTTCCAAGGTCTATATCCTCCATCATACCTCGGCACAGAGGCAGTTGTGAGGACTGAGGAGTGGGTGGACATCATGGAGGAGATGCTAGCAGGGATTCAGTGCCCGGCGGAGATGGAGGTACCACTGGTGGTCTCATGCTTGGAGTCCCATGCGAAGAGATGGTGGAAGTCGCTACTGGACACATAATATGCAGGACTGGATGCTGCAGATGTTTCTTGGGATGATTTCAAGGCAGCACTGCTGGAGCATTTTGTGTTATAGTCCGCAAGAGACGAGTTGGAGGACATATACCTGCAGCTGAGACAGGGGAGCAGGACAGTTTTGGAGGACCACCGAGAGTTTACCCACTTGGCCCGATTTGCGGATTCATATCAGTTGGATGACGCAGGATATGCGAAGAGGTTCTACAAGGTCCTCCATGACGAGCTGAGGCAGACCCTCCTCTTTATTTCCGATGGCAGTATGGCCAAGATTTTGGACATGGCCAAGAAGCTGGAAGCAGACCAGCACACCGTTCGTGGAAGGAAGAGATCGATGGAGGATCAGGGACGGGGAGGCAAAAGAGACCAGCAGAGAGGTCTAGATGCTGGGGAAAGAAGGACGGAGGTCTGACCCCGCCAGGAGGAGAGACAGGAGCAGAGGGAGCTGGTAGTGTTGGCTCCTCATCCTCTATAGATGCGGGAGATACCGAGGATTGGAGGAGGTGGGCAACATCCCCCATTAGAGTGCTACCACTGCCACCAGACTGGCCACATCCGGAGGAACTTCGCTCAGAGGAATGCACCACAAGCACCACAGGCTGCCCCACTAGCTCGGCATTTCGGGGGTCGAGGTTGTGGATTTCAGGGAGGAGACTGAAGACAGAATAGGGACCAGATGTACGCCCTGAACCTAGCTCATCCCCGGGATCCCGCAAGGGTCATTACAGGTACGTTTAATGTCTTTTTGTTTTATGTTCATTAGTACTTAGTAAACCTTAGTTTTACCTTAGCATTGAACCAAACAAACAAAAAACCACCTAGGTATAATAGTCATATGTGACAAGCCCGCATACTCTTTATTTGATACGAGTGCCTCACACTCGTTCGTCTCGGAAGAATTCGTGGACAATCTGGACCAAGTCCAGCACTTCAAAGGCATCCACAGGAGGGTGCGGTTCCCAGACGGATCAGAGATAGTAACAAACGCAAAGTGCAACATGAATGTGGAGATCAGAGGGTGATGCGATTACGGCAAGTGCACCGGTCGTTCAAGTAATAAAATCGGGAGAGACTCCCCGAATATCATTCACAGAGGACTGCAAGTTGGGTTGTATGAATTCTTGTTAGGTAATTACTTATATAGATTCTTATGTAATTAATAAAAAAAGGGGTTTTGATTTTGGGTTTTCCTAGATTAGCAATAGTGAAAGAAAATGCGGGCCTAGAGCTCTGCTTCGCTTGTCGGGATGGAATGCAGGCCGCGATGCCATGCTTCGGTGAGCGGGTGGACGAGAAGGCAAGCGAATGGATGTTTTGTAACCAGCGGAATGAGGGTCGTAAGCACCTCGTCGTGGAACACGCAGCTAGCAATTGCTAGTGCGGCGCACTACAGAGCGGTGGAGTGGATGGCGGACTAGGGCGCTCCTCAAATCTCATAAACCACAAAAGATCTCAAAAGCATGAAATCATATTAACTAAAACACAATGTTTATGAACACCATCCAGATTAACACACATACAAGGAAAACTCTGAAGCAATGCGCAAGGAGAATGAGAAAGCCGAAGCTCGAAGACTATGCTGAAGATTCTCGGCCAGAATCGTAGGGTTGTCAAGTCTCATCCGTGCTCGGTCTTCAGTTGCGCCCGGGGTCTGGAGGAGCTATCACCTTCCTCTACTATACCCATCTTCTTCGTGGTCTAGTTCGAGCTAACTCTTGTTGGAACCTTGAATGCAGTGGAGACTTTCCGTCAATGGCGTTCTTGAGCTTGTAGATGATGGAGGAGGCCAAGGAGGGAGCTTTGGCAGAAGATTTGCAAGACAAGGGTTGTCTGAGCTCCTCCTAGGTCAAATGGTGGTGGAGAGGCAAAAATTGGCGGAAATGGCGGGCTTCTCAGTTTTTCACGCGGGTCTCCTCTTCTTCGGTGGATTTCCTGTTTTAAATACTAAAATAGCAGAAATATAGTCACGCACGGTCGAACGCACGACCGTTTGTTTCCCGTGCGTTATTTAATGAATAGAAATGACTTGGGGAAGAAGCAGCAACGCCCATGCATTTTACTCATGCACGGTCGAAGCCGCCCGTGCGTAAAATGCAATACCAAATCCAGATTGGCTAAAAATCGGTCAAAACAGGCGATCGTGTGTTTCCTTCGCGCATGGGCAACTGCCCATGCGTAAAAATGCACGAACAAAGTCAGATCACCATTTTGCTACCCAGAAGATTGCGCACGACCGCAGCCGTTCGTGCGTTAAGGAAAACGCACGACCGTGCGATATAAACAACCATGATTTTTGGGGAAATGGGCTGATCCAACCACCTGCAAGACTAGCAATCCAGCTGGGAATACACTTCCAGCACCAATCAATCATAGAAAAAGGATTGGGGAGCACCATCTGCTTACCACCAACAACATGGAGCGCAAATGCACACCCAAACGAGCCTAAAGAGAGCACAAAGCACGTAAGTGCACGCAAGTGTGTATAAGAGAAATATAAGCAATAATAGCTCGAAACGGATGTGCACAAGAGTGAAAACTAGCCCGGATGAGTCCAAAAAAGCGTATATAAATGGGACTCATCACACCCCCAGACTTAACCATTTGCTCATCCCGAGAAAATCATTCCTTATGCGAACGGAAAAATTGATTAGATGGCTTAACAATTGAAGAAGCGGAGTACCATGCGAAGACGCATGCTCGCGCGCATAGAAATGCAGTAGAAAAAATTTTTAATTATACAAACACTTTATAATAATCTAAGAGCATTCATAAATATTATCTCTACTCAAAAGCTGAATCACGGTGAATCGTCCGGTCTTGCTTATGTTGAAACCAGAGAACTGGTCTCGACGTTCGCAAGGGGGATGCAGCTAACCCTTACTTGACTCGAGTTAGAACCCTTGGCTAGTTGCTAAGAGCTGAAAGACCTTGCCCTTGAAGAACACTTGAATCTAAAAACAGACCCCTTAGGTAAAGCGTGGAGGTCCCACCATATACCCGGAAGCTCACAAGGAACTTCTCTCCCAAGCCAATGTAGAGCCTGGGCACCTTGGAGGGCACTAAGCATCACCTCACCGTCCACCTTCAATGACAGGGGCAGGGGAGGGGTAATGCTTGCTCACAACACACATGCGAGGGAGGGGGTATCAAGAACCCTTCCCAAGGTGCCCATGGGGGTCTATTTATAGACTTCCCAAATATTGGGCTGCGGATAGCCAAAACTCTACTATCCGCAGCCCAACAACTAACCCGAACGACCGAAACAGGAGGGGGTGAGTGGAGCTCTAGACGTCCACTCCCCCCCCCCCCCCCCCTCGCCGGGGGTTAGATGGATGGACCAGGGTCCACCACCTGTGCTGAGCGAGTGGACCATAGGGCCACTCGCCCAGCTACCCGGGCGAGTGGACCTAGGGTCCACTCACCCCGGACGAGTGGACCACAGCTCCACTCGCCTGCTGGCTTGGGGGCGAGTATACCTTGAGTCTACTCGCTCCCCGCCTTGGGCGAGTGGACCCGAGGTCCACTCGCCCCCTTGCCCGGGCGAGTGGACCGATGGTCCACTCGCCTGGGGCCTTGGGCGAGTGGACCCAAGGTCCATTCACCCAAGAGAGCTTGCCCCCCTGGCTTTCTATTTTTGGTCTTGACGACCTCCGTCGGGTTGATCAACTGCGTCACGGTCACCCTCTCTATCTCGACCTCATCCGCATCGGGTCACACCAACTCGGAAAATATGAGGGTTATACACAATCCCTGCTCTTTTCGAGCTTGCCTTAAGCTCGGAAAGAAAGTCCAACCCACCTATTTGACGAGTAGGTTGGACCTTAGTGGAATCCACGAAGGGCCCTGCCAACGGGATACTCCTGCCGAGTTTTTCAGCTGAACATGACTTGAGGCAGAAGGCGAACCTTTCTCCACTTAACAACCCTCCTATGAGCCGAGCTCAACTGGAGGTGGAGAAAGCTCAACACCATAGGTTGAATTGAACTTGACCTGAGGTGGAGAAAAACTCAACACCCTTAGTCGAGCCTGTTGGAGCATGCGTTACGCACTCGTCCGATTTGAGAATAACAAATACCGAATGTATTTGATCCTATTTTTGATTAATGGTGTGCAGATAACAGGTGCAAGAATAACATGTTTGCAATTGGAGCAAAATAACGATTTTCCAGAAATTGGAGCTATCGGATTTCCGACAGCTAGCTAACGGATTTCCGACAGCGCACGATTTCTTCCATTCTCCGATCTCTACTCGACGGTTTAGAGCTTTCGAATTTCTGACGGCAGTAACGGATTTTCGACAATGCACAATCTTCCCGTAACTCCAAGACGTGCAGTAGTTATGCAAGCTAACGGATATCCGATAGTGCTATCGGATATCCGACAGCCCACGTCTCAACCACGACCTCCACTTCGCGCAGAAACTTCAAATTAGTGGGACACGTGGCAGCCTCTGGAGATATCGGATTTTGGCGATACCTAGCTAACGGACGGCGACAACTCTCTTTTATTAAAAGGGTTCAGAACTTCGTGGATTTCAAGCCTTCAGACCTTCAAGCCTTCTTCCTGAGTGTTATCGTCCAGAGAGCCCCAGAGAATGAAAATCCCCATCCTTGAAGAAGAAAAGAGAGAGCGAAGCCGAAGATTGTACACGCGTTCCAAGGAGATTTTCTCAAGGATTCTTCGCTGCTTTGGTCCAGAAATTTTAAAGGGGGTTTTTATTTTGTATTTCATTTATATTTACACTCATCCTGTAATCGTTGTAGAAATCGTCGTCTTGCGTGCGACGTCTAAGTCCTTGCGTGGCTTAGGGGAAAATCGCTTCCTTGTGCGGAGCGTCCAAGTCCTTGCATGGCTTGGTAGGAAATTATGGCCTTGTGTGCTACGTCTAGATCTTGGGAAGATCTAGAGGATAGGCTTGGGCTTGGTCTAGGGAAAGACAAGTGATAGCCTTCTGATCCTTGGGAAAGGATTGGTAAACAAAAATTGTCAAAAATTTTATTATATTTGTGCCTTGATCTTAAGCATTGTTAAGATCATTTTTATTATATGTGAATTTCATGATTAATGAAAGTATGCCTTTTTCTTTAATTGCAAATTTGGTTGCTTAATCTTTAACTTAGAAATTTGTGTTTGAAAATTTTTATAAGTAATTTTTGAAAAGTAAAATTTGTTTAAAAATTCTCATGTAGAAATCATAATTTTAAAAAGGCCCTTATTCATCCCCCCCCCCCCCCCCTAAGGGCGCGACAAGATCCAACAAGTGGTATCAGAGCTAGGTTAATTCCTTATAAGGTTTAACCACCTGGAATTATGGCGCACCATGATCATGCATTTTCCGAGGGGCAAGGAATAACTAGACCACCATTATTTACGGGTTCCGATTATAATTATTGGAAAACTAGGATGAGGTGTTTTTTAATATCATTAGATATTGAAGTATGGAATATGGTTGAAACAAATTATACTCATCCTACTTTTACAATTATTGATATTGTCATGGAGAAACCCAAAGATAAATGGGATGACCGGGACAAATTAAAATGCAAAAGCAATGAACGCATTATTTTGTACTCTTGATAAAACTGAATTTAATAGAACCTGCGCATGTCAAACTGCATATGAAATTTGGAATTTATTGGAAATTACTGATGAAGGTACCACGCAGGTGAAGGACTCAAAGCTTTTCCAATTGGAGTCAGAATTCGAAAAGTTCAGGATGGAGGTAGATGAGGATGTGGATACCATGTACACAAGATTCACTAAGATGGTAAATGACTCAAAAGTTTTAGGAAATTTTTTTTCAAATGGTGATTTGGTGAGAAAACTTCTTAGATCTCTCCCCCCTAAATTCAATCCCAAAGTGATGGCTATTTCTGAATCTCATGATCTTAAGGCTCTTAATATTGAAAGCCTGATTGGGAACTTGAAACTCATGAAGTTGAATTGAAAATTCAACAACAAGAGTATATGGAGCCAAAGAAGAAGGGATTGGCTCTAAGATCTAAGAAGGAAGAAAGTAGTGATTCTGAGGAGGAAGAAGAAGATGAGGAAGGTTTATTTGTTAGGAACTTTAGAAAATCTATGAGAAATCCAGAAAGGAGGAATTCATTTAAGAAGTTTTTTAAGAAAGAGACGTTAGGAAGAAAAAAGGAAAAGAAGACGATGAGGAGGAAGAGAGACCGCCACCGGAGTGCTATCACTGCAAGAAGTTAGGACACATCCGAAGCAAGTGTCCAAAGTACTTGAAAGAACTTAAAGAAAAGAAGCACAAAGGGAAGAAGAAGGTGCTGAAGGCGGAAACATGGGATGATACTACTTCTGAGGATGCGAGCAGTTCAAGCTCAAGTAAAGAAGAGGAGGCCAACATGTGCTTAATGGGAAAGAGCGTCATATCTGATGACGAATGCAGTGTCCAAAGTGACACTGAGGTAACTCCTCCAACCTACGATGAATTATTTTCTGAATTTTTAAAGACTTGCAAATTTTTTGAAAAGAGTTTAAAAGATAATGATCTTCTTAAATCTGAAAATAAAATTTTGCTTAAAGAAAACAAAAAATTGTTCAATGAAATTAAGACTATTGGAAAAGGAAAAATTTCTTGCCAAGAGTGTGATCACTTTTTGGGAAGAATTAAAGAACTTGAAGAATCTTTTTCCAAATCTCATTCTGCAATAAAAATTCTTACTAAAAAGAATGAGATTTTAGAGAGAGATCTGAAATCTTCAATTTCCAAAGTCCATGAGGGAAAGAAATCTTTTGAACGTAGATGTGTAAATCTAGTATCCGAGAATACAGAAATGAGAAACCAGATTCATGACTTAACGCTAGCCATGAAAAAATTTGGAATGGGCCGAAGATCACTGGATATGATCTTAGGATACCAATGCCATGGATCTGGAAGGTTTGGACTTGGATACACGTCAGGAAGCTATCGCCCGGCGATAACCACTGTCACGGGCGACAACAAAAAGTCCAGAAAATCTACTTTTAAAAATTCTGAAGTTAATAAATTGTCTAATACTGCATCCTCATCCAGTAAAAGTCCAGAAAAGTTGTACTCTTCTCAATACATTACATGTGCCAAATGCAATAGATTTGGTCACACTACGGACTCTTGTTGGAAGAAAGGAAAAAGTAAAATTAAACAAATCTGGGTGCCTAAGGCTTCTACCTATACTATGGGTGGAACCACTTGGGTAACCAGATCTTTACTCACCTCTTCTTTCTAGGTATGTTGGCAGGCTAAGGACAAAGAAGACGTGTGGTACTTGGACTCGGGTTGTTCAAAGCACATGACGGGCAATAAAGAGAAGTTCCTTAGCCTGGAGATGAAAAAATGAGAAGTTGTTACATTCGGAGATAATGGAAAAGGAAAAATCATCGGCATCGGAGTTGTGGGTAACAAAAATTTTTAAATTTCAAATGTTTTATTTGTAGAAGGATTAAAGCATAATTTGATTTCGATTAGTCAATTATGTGATAAGGGTTTAGATGTTTTATTTGAATATTCTACAAATTTGTGCAAAATTATTAATTCTAAAACAAATAAAATTGTTTTTACCGCACCTAGATGTCATAATGTACATATGATTAAATTTCTTGATTTTTCAAATTCTACTTTAAAATGTTTTTTATCAAAAAATGATGAATTAGAATTATGGCATAGGCGACTTGGACATACTAGTGCCAAGTTAATTACAAAACTTTCAAAAGATAAATCAATTAAAGGTTTACCATTGTTAAATGGAAATTTATCTTCTTCATTATGTGTGCCTTGCCAAAAAGGAAAATTTTCAAAATCATCTTTCAAAAGTAAAAATATTATTTCTACCACTAGGCCACTTCAATTAATACATATGGATTTAGTTGGGCCAATTGGAATTTCTAGCTTAGGAGGTAGAAAATATACATTTGTATTGATTGATTATTATTCTCGTTTTTGTTGGACTTTATTTCTAACCTCCAAATCCGATGCATTTTCAGAATTTTCAAAATTATGTTTGCGTATTCTAAATGAATTTGAGTTAAAAATTAAACGCATACGATCGGATCATGGAGGAGAATTTGAAAATAAAAAGTTTATTTCTTTTTGTACGGAGTTAGGAATTAAACACGAATTTTCCGCTCCACGCACACCACAGCAAAATGGTGTAGTGGAGAGGAAAAATAGAACTCTTCAAGAGTTAGCCCGTACGATGCTATCTGAGTTTAAATTACCAAAATCTTATTGGGCTGAAGCGGTTAGTATGGCATGTTATGTAATTAATAGAGTAATGTTTCGCCCTATTTTAAAATTAACTCCTTATGAATTAATTTTTAGTAAAAAACCAAATGTTTCTTATTTCAAAGTTTTTGGTTGTAAATGTTTTATTTTGAATTCTAAAGATTCCTTAGAAAAATTTGATGAAAAATATGAGGAAGGTATTTTTATTGGCTATTCTTCAACTAGTAAAGCTTATATGATTTTTAATAACAGAACAAAAATAGTTGAAGAATCTATTCATGTTAGGTTTGATGAGTTTGTTTCATGTGTAGAAAAGAAAATTACAGAAAAAGAAGATGAACCCCTTCCTTCGGTGGAGAATGATGATGAAGAACTTGGAGAAAATGAAGAAGAAAAAGAAGAAGAGAGAGAAGGAGAAAGAGAAGAAGATAGAGAAGGAGAAGAAAGAGAAGAATATGTGCCTCCAAGTGAATTGAGATTTTCAAAGGATCATCCAAAGGAACTTATCATTGGAGATCCGCAAAAAGGGGTTAGTACTCGTTCATCGTTACATGTTTTATTTTCAAACCTTTGCTTTGTCTCTGAAATAGAACCAAAAGATGTTTCCACCGCTTTAAATGATGAATTTTGGTTTTTAGCTATGAATGAAGAACTTAATCAATTTGAACGTAATATGGTTTGGAATCTTGTAGAATGACCCAAAAATCATCCTGTAGTTGGAGTTAAGTGGAGTTTTAAAAATAAACTGGATAGTGAATCTAGAATTGTTAGAAATAAAGCCAGATTAGTTGCAAAAGGTTATGCACAAATTGAAGGGGTAGATTTTGATGAAACTTTTGCACCCGTAGCAAGATTAGAAGCGGTTAGGATATTTCTTGCATTTGCTTGTTTTAAAAGATTTAAATTATATCAAATGGATGTCAAAACCGCATTTTTAAACGGGTATATAAAAGAAGAGGTTTATGTAGAACAACCCCCTCGCTTTATAAATGAGAAATATCCAAATTATGTTTATAAATTAGATAAAGTGCTTTATGGATTAAAACAAGCGCCTCATACTTGGTATGATTGATTAACTCAATATTTGTTAAAGCACGATTATAAAATAGGAAGTGTCGATTCTACACTCTTCATTAAGCAAATTGATCATGATTTAGTTATTTTGCAAATTTATGTTGATGATATTATTTTTGGAGCCACTAATGAAGAGTTGTGTAATGAAGTAGTTCAAATTATGAAAAATGAATTTGAAATGAGCATGGTAGGAGAACTTTCATATTTTCTAGGTTTTCAAATTACACAAAAACATGATGGTATTTTTATATGTCAATCCAAATATATTCATGATATGTTAAAAAGATTTGGATTTGAAAATCTTAAGCATGCAAACACTCCTATGAGTGCTTCACTAAAATTAGGAAAAGATGAAAGTGGAGTTTCAATTGACCAAACCCTTTATAGAAGCATGATAGGATCTTTATTATATTTAACCGCATCTAGACCTGACATTATGTTTGCCGTTTGTTTATGAGCTAGATTTCAGGCTAATCCTAAAGAGTCACATTTAAAAGCGGTGAAACGCATCTTTCGATATCTTATAGGAACATCTAAATTAGGATTATGGTATCCTCATAATGATTCCTTTATTTTACATGGCTTTTCGGATTCAGATTATGCGGGATGTTCTTTAGATAGAAAAAGCACTAGTGGCACTTGTCATTTTATCGGCCCTTCACTTATTTCATGGTCGAGTAGGAAATAGAATTCTGTTTCCCTCTCTACTACCGAGGCCGAATATATTGCACTAGGTAGTTGTTGTGCCCAAGCTCTTTGGATGTCACAAACATTACAAGACTTTGGCATGCAACAAAGTAGTGTAAAATTAAAGTGTGATAATAAAAGTGCTATAGACTTAACTAATAATCCCGTACTTCATTCAAGATCTAAACACATTGATGTGAGACATCATTTTATTAGAGATCATATTAAGAATAACCACATTAAAATTTCATTTATAGGCACGGATAATCAACTAGCGGATATATTCACTAAACCATTACCGGATTCCCGTTTTTCTATCCTTAGGCTAGAATTGGGAATCCTAGACATTTCACAATGATTATATCACTACTTATTATCTATAAATTAAAAACATCACAATAGCCTTACATTTTAAAAGAAAAAAAAAAACTAAATCTTAACATAGACATTCACCAACATATAATATGTCCAAATATTATAAATTATTACAGAACTTTAATAAAAAGGTACTTAAAATGTCTCATAAAAGAAATTCACAAAATTAGAGAGAGATCTGGGCTGGGCAGCTATCGGATGGCGACAGTAGGATGTCGGATGGCGATAGCTCCTAGAAGTCTTTTACAATCCGAATCCTCCTCATTTCGACTCCCTGCCCCACTGCTTTCTGGAAGATCATAATCTGATCTCTTTACCATTGTCCTCTTCCATCGAGCCTGACTAACTGATTGGCGACGCGGCTCCTCCTCCGTAGGCACTTCCCATTCCGCGGCTTCAGCAGGCGTAGGTTTTAATTTTAGTCCCTTAACAGGGAACTTCATGAACTTCTGCATTCGTGTCCGATCCTTCTTCACCTCCACTTTGTGTTCCTCAAAAGACCTTCTATGCTCTTGAAAATCATCTATATGTCTATCCAACTTTGTTTGGAAAGAGTCGAGTGCCTCCCGCATAGACCCTCCACGTGAAATAGGACGCTCTCTCATTTCCGTAGTAGGCGGCTTCCGTTGATTTTTCTTACTCTTTATACACATCGTTTGATATATATCCGGGACACAATCTCCAACATAAAAGCTTTGATCTATCCATGTGTATTTCTTGAATAGAATATGCTAGATAATCGAACCCAACGGGAGGGTGTGTGCCTTTTTCCACTCAGGATTTTTGAGGCGGAATGTATAATGAATCATAGACAAAAGAAGATCGGCCACATCAAATAATTCGTTCTCCACTATATAATAAGTCACAAGACTATGTTGAGTCGTAATACTATGAGTATCACCGGACTTCAACATAATCGTGTGCCTTAGTATATCTTGAACAAGACGAGCATCGTCTGTCAATGTCATCATAGTGGTTATAAGGCTCTTTGTAGAATTTCCATGCAAAGACATGTTCATTAAGGTCCAATCTCTCTCTAGTCTATAATTCTCCACTATGTCCAAAACATTCTCACTTTCCATTATTCCAAAATCACTTCTTAAATCAATGGGAGTGATCTCCACATATTGGCCTTGAATTTTGGATCTAACTCCTCCATTCAAATCAGTATATGCAGGGTCCTCAAGATGATTATAAAATTCTCGTACTAAAAAGGAGGAGAAGATGTCTTGGATAATGACCGAAAGTATACCTGCCTCAGCAAGCATATAATAGACACGTTCATGTCGGGGGAGATCAAATTCCACAACTTTTGAAATTCCGATTTGGGCTTTCTCTATGCCCGGATAACTTTGATAAGACGAGTGAGCATCTCCTGACTCACTCCTTCACGATCTCCAACTGGATGACATATCTGCATGAGAGATAAGAAAATTTTAAAAAAAACAAAAAAAAAGGACCTGTCGGATATCCGATACCCCTCTGTCGGATATCCGATAGCTCAAAATCATACTTCCGGAATTTCATCTCACAAATATTCTTACTATCACAAATTCACATATTTTTTCTTCACAAACAGACATCACAAGATCCAACATCTATATAATTTTGACAAATCAAAACTTTGGTGAAAACACTATTCATCATCTTCTTCCTATAAAACCAAAATTCAAAGTTCTAATTTTTTTTATTCTCTATATCACCATCACAAGATCTAAACCCTCTCATGAAAAACAAGATCTAAAATGTCTAGATCTCTTACAACGATTCTTCACAAAAACTCAATGAACACAAAGAGAAATATCAAAATCAAGATCTACATTTTTTTTCTCCACAAAAACTCCATGAAAACCAAGATCTAAAATGTCTAGATCTACATTTTTTTTCTTCACAAACACTCAATGAAAACCAAGAGGAATATCACAATCACAAAAAATTTGAAAACTTTTAAACAAAACTTGAAAAATCAAAGTTGCTCACCTTAGATCTAAGTTTTTTCGGCGACCTGGAGCTCTAGATCTCGGAAATTTTCCTAAAACTGAGTGAGGTGTCGGTGGAAAGACGAAACGCGTCTTTTTATCTGTTTCGAGGTATCGGATGGCGACATCCAGCTGTCGGATTTCCGACAGCTCCCAAAAATTAAATTTCCATTCATCATTAACTTCTTCATTACCTGTTTCTATAAATATTCATATGGAAATTTCTTTTTAATCTTGCATAAATAATTCTTCAAGTGTTATTTTTCATAAAAATAGCTTAACACATGCTTATGATGTTCAATCTTCAGTTATCAAAAATGACACTTTCATACAGTAATTAAGAATTGTTTTCGCATGCCTCTAAGTATAAGAAATCTTTTATCTATGACAATGAGCAATCACAAACACTAACTTTAGTAATACATGTTAATAAAATTTATTTTATACATACATCATGATTGATCGAACATAACAAAATACATTTCATAAATGCCACCTTCAACTTTGCTACTTTGCACTTATTAAAATTATACCATTTTTTGCATGCAAGTGAATTCAGAGATCCTTAACATATATGAATATTCAAAAAAAAGGAGGCAAATTCAAATGCAAAATATACATTTTGCCAAAAAAAATATTTTGCAAGAAATAAATAAAAAATTGAAAAGGATCCTCCACCAAGCACTACTTAGCCTCCTGATAAGTCTTAATGAGCATTGTGAGGTTAAGCACCTTGGAAAGAATTGTAAAGTGACTTGCAAAAACAAAATGGTCATTTTATGTATACTTGCAAAGTTTTTATAAGTTCATAAGTTTGGCTTTATGTATATTTATGTTATGTTTAACAATTCCATGATCATGTATATTTTAAATATATTCATATGTATTCCTTCTCAAAGTATCACTACTACACTTCATTGTTATTTATAAAATTTCTTCTTATGAGAATTGGACCGAAACGATTCAATATTCACTTTGCTAATGTGTCTTTCTCTGATAATTGAACTTGAATCTCATAATGTTTAAGTATATTTGCTTTATGTATATTGATAACAGATAACTAGAATGCTTGGCCTCATCTCTAAGGTTTCCAATCTCGATATCATATCACTTACAAAGCTTTCGCTAGTGTACTCCAACTTTCCATATACTCTTTCTTATTTTTTCTTCCATATCTCTATGATACTCCAATTTTCCTCGTCTCTATTCATTATTTTTTATAATATCAAAGGGGGAGAAGATAATAAGAAATCACTTAAAATACTTAATTAATACACGGAGGATACATGTAGGGGGAGTTAATATGTCGGGGGAGAATATTTTTAGAAGGAGCTAAAATTAAGGGGGAGATCATATTAAGGGGGAGATCATGGAGATCATATGTTCACACTTGTAGACACATGATATACTTCTCAATATCTCTATAGGATTTATTTGATTTCTTTTTATAAGGATTTGTTATTATCAAAAGGGGGAGATTATTGGAGCATGCGTTCCGCACTCGTCCGATTTGAGAATAACAAATCCCGAATATATTTGATCCTATTTTTGATTAATGGTGTGCAGATAACAGGTGCAAGAATAACATGTTTGCAATTGGAGCAAAATAACAATTTTTCAGAAATTGGAGCTATCAGATTTCCGACAGCTAGCTAACGGATTTCCGACAGTGCACGATTTCTTCCGTTCTCTGATCTCTACTCGACGGTTTAGAGCTATCGGATTTCCGACAGCGCACGATTTCTTCCGTTCTCTGATCTCTACTCGACGGTTTAGAGCTATCGGATTTCCGACAGCAGTAACGGATTTCCGACAGTGCACGGTCTTCCCGTAACTCCAAGACGTGTAGCAGTTATGCAAGCTAATGGATATCCGATAGTGCTATCGGATATCCGACAGCCCACGTCTCAACCACGACCTCCACTTTACGCATAAACTTTGAATTAGTGGGACACGTGGCAGCCTCTGGAGATATCGGATTTTGGTGATAACTAGCTAACGGACGGCGATAGGTCTCTTTTATTAAAAGGGTTCAGAACTTCGTGGATTTCAAGCCTTCAGACCTTCAAGCCTTATTCCTGAGTGTTATTGTCCAGAGAGCCCCAGAGAACGAAAATCCCCATCCTTGAAGAAGAAAAGAGAGAGCGAAGCCGAAGATTGTACACATGTTCCAAGGAGATTTTCTCAAGGATTCTTCGCTGCTTTGGTCCAAAAATTTTAAAGGGGGTTTTTATTTTGTATTTCATTTATATTTACATTCATCCTGTAATCGTTGTAGAAATCGTCGTCTTGCGTGCGACGTCTAAGTCCTTGCGTGGCTTAGGGGAAAATCGCTTCCTTGTGCGGAGCGTCCAAGTCCTTGCATGGCTTGGTAGGAAATCGTGGCCTTGTGTGCTACGTCTAGATCTTGGGAAGATCTAGAGGATAGGCTTGGGCTTGGTCTAGGGAAAGACAAGTGATAGCCTTCTGATCCTTGGGAGAAGGATTGGTAAACAAAAATTGTCAAAAATTTTATTGTATTTGTGCCTTGATCTTAAGCATTGTTAAGATCATTTTTATTGTATGTGAATTTCATGATTAATGAAAGTATGCCTTTTTCTTTAATTGCAAATTTGGTTGCTTAATCTTTAACTTAGAAATTTGTGTTTGAAAATTTTTATAAGTAATTTTTGAAAAGTAAAATTTGTTTAAAAATTCTCAAGTAAAAATCATAATTTTAAAAAGGCCCTTATTCACCCCCCCCCCCCCCCTCTAAGGGCGCCACAAGATCCAACAGAGGCGAGCTCCACCTGAGGTGGATAGCAAACCTTTCTCCACTTAACAACCTCCTATGAGCTGAGCTCAACTGGAGGTGGAGAAAGCGCAAGACCTTAGGTCGAATTGAACTTGACCTGAGGTGGAGAAAAATCAACACCCTTAGTCGAGCCGAGCTCGACCTGAGGTGGAAGGCAAACCTTTCTCAACTTAACAACCCTCCTATGAGCCAAGCTCAACTGGAGGTGGAGAAAGCTCAACACCTTAGGTCGAATTGAACTTGACCTGAGGTGGAGAAAAACTCAACACCCTTAGTCGAGCCGAGCTCGACCAGAGGTGGAAGGCAAACCTTTCTCCACATAACAACCCCCCTATGAGCCGAGCTCAACTGGAGGTGGAGAAAGCTCAACACATTAGGTCGAATTGAACTTGACCTGAGGTAGAGAAAACTCAACACCCTTAGTCGAGCCGAGCTCGACCTAAGGTGGAAGGCAAACCTCTCTCCACTTAACAACCCTCCTATGAGCCGAGCATAACTGGAGGTGGAGAAAGCTCAACACCTTAGGTCGAATTGAATTTGACCTGAGGTGGAGAAAAACTCAACACCCTTAGTCGAGCCTAGCTCGACCTGAGGTGGAAGGCAACCTTTCTCCATTTAACAACCCTCCTATGAGCCGAGCTCAATTGGAGGTGGAGAAAGCTCAACACCTTAGGTCGAATTGACATTTGACCTGAGGTTGAGAAAAACTCAACACCCCTAGTCGAGCAGAGCTCGACCTGAGGTCGAAGGCAAACCTTTCTCCACTTAACAACCCTCCTATGAGCCGAGCTCAACTGGAGGTGGAGAAAGCTCAACACCTTAGGTCGAATTGAACTTGACCTGAGGTGGAGAAAAACTCAACACCCTTAGTCGAGCCGAGCCCGACCTGAGGTGGAAGGCAAACCTTTCTCCACTTAACAACCCTCCTATGAGCCGAGCTCAACTGGAGGTGGAGAAACACCTTAGGTCGAATTGAACTTGACCTGAGGTGGAGAAAAACTCAACACCCTTAGTTGAGCCGAGCTCGAACTGAGGTGGAACGCAAACCTTTCTTCACTTAACAACCCTCCTATGAGCCGAGCTCAACTGGAGGTGGAGAAAGCTCAACACCTCAGGTCGAATTGAACTTGACCTGAGGTGTAGAAAAACTCAACACCCTTAGTCGAGCCGAGCTCGACCTGAGGTGGAAAGAAAACCTTTCTCCACTTAATAACCCTCCTTTGAGTCGAGCTCAACTAGAGGTGGAGAAAGCTCAACACCTTAGGTCGAATTGAACTTGACCTGAGGTGGAGAAAAATCAACACCCTTAGTCGAACCGAGCTCGACCTGAGGTGGAAGATAAACCTTTCTCCACTTAACAATCCTCCTATGAGCCGAGCTCAACTGGAGGTGGAGAAATCTCAACACCTTAGGTCGAATTGAACTTGACCTGAGGTGGAGAAAAACTCAACACCCTTAGTCGAGCCGAGCTCGACCTAAGGTGGAAGGAAAACCTTTCTCCACTTAACAACCCTCCTATGAGCCGAGCTCAACTGGAGGTGGAGAAAGCTCAACACCTTAGGTCGAATTGAACTTGACTTGAGGTAGAGAAAAACTCAACACCCTTAGTCGAGCTGAGCTCGACCTGAGGTGGAAGGAAAACCTTTCTCCACTTAACAACCCTCCGATGAGCCGAGCTCAACTGGAGGTGGAGAAAGCTCAACACCTTAGGTCGAATTGAACTTGACCTGAGGTAGAGAAAAGCTCAACACCCTTAGTCGAGCCGAGCTCGACCTGAGGTGGAAGGCAAACCTTTCTCCACTTAACAACCCTCCTATGAGCCGAGCTCAACTGGAGGTGGAGAAAGCTCAACACCTTAGGTCGAATTGAACTTGACCTGAGGTGGAGAAAACTCAACACCCTTAGTCAAGCCGAGCTCGACCTGAGGTGGAAGGCAAAACTTTCTCAACTTAACAACCCTCCTATGAGCCAAGCTCAATTGGAGGTGGAGAAAGCTCAACACCTTAGGTCAAATTGAACTTGACCTGAGGTGGAGAAAAACTCAACACCCTTAGTCGAGCAGAGCTCGACCTGAGGTGGAAGGCAAACCTTTCTCCACTTAACAACCCTCCTATGAGCCGAGCTCAACTGGAGGTGGAGAAAGCTCAACACCTTAGGTCGAATTGAACTTGACCTGAGGTGGAGAAAAACTCAACACCCTTAGTCTAGCCGAGCCCGACCTGAGGTGGAAGGCAAACCTTTCTCCACTTAACAACCCTCCTATGAGCCGAGCTCAACTGGAGGTGGAGAAAGCTTAACACCTTAGGTCGAATTGAAGACCTGAGGTAGAGAAAAACTCAACACCCTTAGTCGAGCTGAGCTCGACCTGAGGTGGAAAGCAAACATTTCTCCACTTAACAACCCTTCTATGAGCCAAGCTCAACTGGAGGTGGAGAAAGCTCAACACCTTAGGTCGAATTTGTTGAAACTGATTTCTCGGCCTCTTGTGAAGCTCGGGGTCCTCACCGAAATGAGGGGCGGCTAGCCCTTACTGATCCCTCGGAGAAGGTAAATTGAAGACTAGGAAAACGACTAAGACCTTAGTCACAGCGGGGAGGTCCCTCCACTAACCCGGAAGATCGTTGAGCGCTTCCCCTCCCAAGCCAAAGCTGAGACTCGGGCACCTTGGAGAGCTCTGGAAATGCCAGCCAAGGAGAGCCTGAGGAGAGAGAAGCTGAGGTGAAGTCCTCTCCAAAGGTGCCCATTAGGTGTTATTTATAGGTTTTCTGATCTGGCCTGCAAATAGCAGGATCCCGCCTTTTGATTTTATTATCTGCACCCCAAATGGGTCTGCTAACAGCCAAACTCCATTGTTTGAAGAGGCTAAAGGCAGACTACCAAGGGTAAAAGGGGAATTTGGCCTTATCAACTTATGGGCAAAGAACTGCGAGAACATTGCTGCCGGATCTCTCGCGGGCCTTCTCACGAGTCTTGCTCGCGATGCCTCTCCTAGGCGATTGCCCTGCGAGGACCTCGTTGTCCCACCCTGGAAATATCTGCCGAGGTCCAGTCTCACGAGCCTTCCTACGAGTCCGCCTCTTGACTTCGTCAGGCTCAACACACATTTCGTCGAACGCAGGACGCTTCGACGATCACAAAAGAGCTCGACGAATGCAGAACGTTTCGCCGATCACAGACGGGTTGTTCGTCGAATGCGGGGGGCAATTCGTGGAACATAGAACTGAGTTCGTCAAACGCTGAGGCACGGTCTCGCGAACATAGGATAGGTCTTCTTCTGCCAGCGGCTTACGAGGTATTGGTTCGCCAGCCCTTGCTTGGCCCAGTCTTTTAAGGGTATCTACCTCGGCACGGGTCTCGCGGCTCCTCTTGCAAGACCTTCCCTTTTGCCTTAATGAGCATAGAACACTTCGTCGACTTCTGATGATTTCGCCGAACGGGGGTGAGCTCGACGAACACGGGAGAGTTCGTCGAACGCGGGACTCTTTTCGCCGAGCTCAGAAAGCTTCCCTAAACTTCCTGCGAGCGCTTATCTCGGCGAGCCTTCCGAGAGAGACTTCTCCAAGGCCCCTCTCGCGAGGACTTTGGCCCCATGGCCTTCCTCTCTTATTAATTCTTTCATCGTGTTGCCTTTTTAAACCACACCTCCTCGCCTGGCGAATATCGGGGTTGTACATAATTGAACTTGACCTGAGGTGGAGAAAAATCAACACCCTTAGTCGAACCGAGCTCGACCTGAGGTGGAAGATAAACCTTTATCCACTTAACAACCCTCCTATGAGCCGAGCTCAACTGGAGGTGGAGAAAGCTCAACACCTTAGGTCGAATTGAACTTGACCTAAGGTGGAGAAAAACTCAACACCCTTAGTCGAGCCGAGCTCAACCTGAGGTGGAAGGCAAACCTTTCTCCACTTAACAACCCTCCTATGAGCCGAGCTCAACTGGAGGTGGAGAAAGCTCAACACCTTAGGTCGAATTGAACTTGACCTGAGGTAGAGAAAAATTCAACACCCTTAGTCGAGCCGAGCTCGACCTGAGGTGGAAGGCAAACCTTTCTCC
Source organism: Dactylorhiza incarnata (assembly GCA_033032865.1). Lineage (NCBI taxonomy): Eukaryota > Viridiplantae > Streptophyta > Magnoliopsida > Asparagales > Orchidaceae > Dactylorhiza > Dactylorhiza incarnata. The sequence goes on along the minus strand of JAWHQI010000009.1, from coordinate 5,551,434 downwards.
ACTTAACAACCCTCCTATGAGCCGAGCTCGACTGGAGGTGGAGAAAGCTCATCACCTTAGGTCGAATTGAACTTGACCTGAGGTGGAGAAAAACTCAACACCCTTAGTCGAGCCGAGCTCGACCTGAGGTGGAAGGCAAACCTTTCTCCACTTAACAACCCTCCAATGAGCCGAGCTCAATTGGAGGTGGAGAAAGCTCAACACCTTAGGTCGAATTGAACTTGACCTGAGGTGGAGAAAAACTCAACACCCTTAGTCGAGCCGAGCCCGACCTGAGGTGGAAGGCAAACCTTTCTCCACTTAACAACCCTCCTATGAGCCGAGCTCAACTGGAGGTGGAGAAAGCTTAACACCTTAGGTCGAATTGAACTTGACCTGAGGTGGAGAAAAACTCAACACCCTTAGTCGAGCCGAGCTGGACCTGAGGTGGAAGACAAACATTTCTCCGCTTAACAACCCTCCTATGAGCCGAGCTCAACAGGAGGTGGAGAAAGCTCAACACCTTGGGTCGAATTGAACTTGACCTGAGGTGGAGAAAAACTCAACACCCTTAGTCAAGCCGAGCTCGACCTGAGGTGGAAGGCAAACCTTTCTCCACTTAACAACCCTCCTATGACTCGAGCTCAACTGGAGGTGGACAAAGATCAACACCATAGGTCGAATTGAACTTGACCTGAGGTGGAGAAAAACTCAACACCCTTAGTTGAGCCGAGCTCGACCTGAGGTTGAAGGCAAACCTTTCTCCACTTAACAACCCTCCTATGAGCCGAGCTCAACTGGAGGTGGAGAAAGCTCAACACCTTAGGTCGAATTGAACTTAACCTGAGGTGGAGAAAAACTCAACACCCTTAGTCGAGCCGAGCTGGACCTGAGGTGGAAGACAAACATTTCTCCACTTAACAACCCTCCTATGAGCCGAGCTCAACTGGAGGTGGAGAAAGCTCAACACCTTAGGTCGAATTGAACTTGACCTGAGGTGGAGAAAAACTCAACATCCTTAGTCAAGCCGAGCTCCACCTGAGGTGGAAGGCAAACCTTTCTCCACTTAACAACCCTCCTATGACCCGAGCTCAACTGGAGGTGGAGAAAGATCAACACCATAGGTCGAATTGAACTTGACCTGAGGTGGAGAAAAACTCAACACCCTTAGTCGAGCTGAGCTCGACCTTAGGTTGAAGGCAAACCTTTCTCCACTTAACAACCCTCCTATGAGCCGAGATCAACTGGAGGTGGAGAAAGCTCAACACCTTAGGTCGAATTGAACTTGACCTGAGGTGGAGAAAAACTCAACACCCTTAGTCGAGCTGAGCCCGACCTGATGTGAAAGGCAAACCTTTCTCCACTTAACAACCCTCCTATGAGCCGAGCTCAACTGGAGGTGGAGAAAGCTTAACACCCTAGGTCTATTTGAAATTGAACTGAGGTGGAGAAAAACTCAACACCCTTAGTCGAGCCGAGCTCGACTTGAGGTGGAACGCAAACCTTTCTCCACTTAACAACCCTCCTATGAGCCGAGAACAACTGTAGGTGGAGAAAGCTCAACACCTTAGGTCGAATTGAACTTGACCTGACGTGGAGAAAAACTCAACACCTTTAGTCGAGCCGAGCTCGACCTGAGGTGGAAAGCAAACATTTCTCCATTTAACAACCCTCCTATAAGACGAGCTCAACTGGAGGTGGAGAAAGCTCAACACCTTAGGTCAAATTGAACTTGACCTGAGGTAGAGAAAAATCAACACCCTTAGTCGAACTGAGCTCGACCTGAGGTGGAAGACAAACCTTTCTCCACTTTCCAACCCTCCTATGGGCTGAGCTCAACTGCAGGTGGAGAAAGCTCAACACCTTAAGTCGAATTGACCTTGACCTGAGGTGGAGAAAAACTCATCACCCTTAGTCGAGCCGATCTGGACCTAAGGTGGAAGGCAAACCTTTCTCCACTTAACAACCCTCCTATGAGCCGAGCTCAACTGGAGGTGGAAAAAGCTCAACACCTTAGGTCGAATTGAACTTGACCTGAGGTAGAGAAAAACTCAACACCCTTAGCCGAGCCGAGCTCGACCTGAGGTGGAAAGCAAACCTTTCTCCACTTAACAACCCTCCTATGAGCCGAGCTCAACTGGAGGTGGAGAAAGCTCAACACCTTAGGTCGAATTGAACTTGACCTGAGGTGGAGAAAAACTCAACACCCTTAGTCGAGCCGAGCTCAACCTGAGGTGGAAGGCAAACCTTTCTCCACTTAACAACCCTCCTATGAGCCGAGCTCAACTGGAGGTGGAGAAAGCTCAACACCTTAGGTCGAATTGAACTTGACCTGAGGTGGAGAAAAACTCAACACCCTTAGTCGAGCCGAGCCCGACCTGAGGTGGAAGGCAAACCTTTCTCCACTTAACAACCCTCCTATGAGCCGAGCTCAACTGGAGGTGGACAAAGCTCAACACCTTAGGTCGAATTGACCTTGACCTGAGGTGGAGAAAAACTCAACACCCTTAGTCGAGTCGAGCACGACCTGAGGTGGAAGGCAAACCTTTCTCCACTTAACAACCCTCCTATGAACCGAGCTCAACTGGAGGTGGAGAAAGCTCAACACCTTAGGTCGAATTGAACTTGACCTGAGGTGGAGAAAAACACAACACCGTTAGTCGAGCCGAGCTTGACCTGAGGTGGAAGGCAAACCTTTCTCCCCTTAACAACCCTCCTATGAGCCGAGCTCAACTGGAGGTGGAGAAAGCTCAACACCTTGGGTCGAAATGAACTTGACCTGAGGTGGAGAAAAACTCAACACCCTTAGTCAAGCCGAGCTCGACCTGAGATGGAAGGCAAACCTTTCTCCACTTAACAACCCTCCTATGAGCCGAGCTCATCTGGAGGTGGAGAAAGGCCAACACCATAGGTCGAACTAAACTTGACCTGAGGTGGAGAAAAATCAACACCCTTAATCTAGCCGAGCTCGACCTGAGGTGGAAGGTAAACCTTTCTCCACTTAACAACCCTCCTATGAGCCGAGCTCAACTGGAGGTAGAGAAATCTCAACACCTTAGGTCGAATTGAACTTGACCTGAGGTGGAGAAAAACTCAACACCCTTAGTCAAGCTGAGCTCGACCGGATGTGGAAGGCAAACCTTTCTCCACTTAACAACCCTCCTATGAGCCGAGCTCTTGTAGGTGGAGAAAGCTCAACACCTTAGGTCGAATTGAACTTGACCTGAGGTAGAGAAAAATTCAACACCCTTAGTCGAGCCGAGCTCGACCTGAGGTGGAAGGAAAACCTTTCTCCACTTAACAACCCTCCTATGAGCCGAGCTCAACTGGAGGTGGAGAAAGCTCATCACCTTAGGTCGAATTGAACTTGACCTGAGGTGGAGAAAAACTCAACACCCTTAGTCGAGCCGAGCTCGACCTGAGGTGGAAGGCAAACCTTTCTCCACTTAACAACCCTCAAATGAGCCGAGCTCAACTGGAGGTGGAGAAAGCTCAACACCTTAGGTCGAATTGAACTTGACCTGAGGTGGAGAAAAACTCAACACCCTTAGTCGAGCCGAGCCCGACCTGAGGTGGAAGGCAAACCTTTCTCCACTTAACAACCCTCCTATGAGCCGAGCTCAACTGGAGGTGGAGAAAGCTCAACACCTTAGGTCGAATTGAACTTGACCTGAGGTGGAGAAAAACTCAACACCCTTAGTCGAGCCGAGCTGGACCTGAGGTGGAAGACAAACATTTCTCCACTTAACAACCCTCCTATGAGCCGAGCTCAACTGGAGGTGGAGAAAGCTCAACACCTTAGGTCGAATTGAACTTGACCTGAGGTGGAGAAAAACTCAACACCCTTAGTCAAGCCGAGCTCGACCTGAGGTGGAAGGCAAACCTTTCTCCACTTAACAACCCTCCTATGACACGAGCTCAACTGGAGGTGGACAAAGATCAACACCATATTTCGAATTCAACTTGACCTGAGGTGGAGAAAAACTCAACACCCCTAGTCGAGCCGAGCTCGACCTGAGGTTGAAGGCAAACCTTTCTCCACTTAACAACCCTCCTATGAGCCGAGCTCAACTGGAGGTGGAGAAAGCTCAACACCTTAGGTCCAATTGAACTTGACCTGAGGTGGAGAAAAACTCAACACCCTTAGTCGAGCCGAGCTGGACCTGATGTGGAAGACAAACATTTCTCCACTTAACAACCCTCCTATGAGCCGAGCTCGACTGGAGGTGGAGAAAGCTCAACACCTTAGGTCGAATTGAACTTGACCTGAGGTGGAGAAAAACTCAACACCCTTAGTCAAGCCGAGCTCGACCTGAGGTGGAAGGCAAACCTTTCTCCACTTAACAACCCTCCTATGAGCCGAGCTCAACTGGAGGTGGAGAAAGCTCAACAGCATAGGTCGAACTAAACTTGACCTGAGGTGGAGAAAAATCAACACCCTTAATCGAGCCGAGCTCGACCTGAGGTGGAAGGTAAACTTTTCTCCACTTAACAACCCTCCTATGAGCCGAGCTCAACTGGAGGTAGAGAAATCTCAACACCTTAGGTCGAATTGAACTTGACCTGAGGTGGAGAAAAACTCAACACCCTTAGTCGAGCTGAGCTCGACCGGAGGTGGAAGGCAAACCTTTCTCCACTTAACAACCCTCCTATGAGCCAAGCTCAACTGGAGGTGGAGAAAGCTTAACACCTTAGGTCGATTTGAAATTGACCTGAGGTGGAGAAAAACTCAACACCCTTAGTCGAGCCGAGCTCGACCTGAGGTGGAACGCAATCCTTTCTCCACTTAACAACCCTCCTATGAGCCGAGCACAACTGTAGGTGGAGAAAGCTCAACACCTTAGGTCGAATTGAACTTGACCTAACGTAGAGAAAAACTCAACACCTTTAGTCGAGCAGAGCTCGACCTGAGGTGGAAAGCAAACATTTCTCCACTTAACAACCCTCCTATGAGCCGAGCTCAACTGGAGGTGGAGAAAGCTCAACACCTTAGGTCAAATTGAACTTGACCTGAGGTAGAGAAAAATCAACACCCTTAGTCGAACTGAGCTCGACCTGAGGTGGAAGACAAACCTTTCTCCACTTACCAACCCTCCTATGGGCTGAGCTCAACTGGAGGTCGAGAAAGCTCAACACCTTAAGTCGAATTGAACTTGACCTGAGGTGGAGAAAAACTCATCACCCTTAGTCGAGCCGATCTGGACCTAAGGTGGAAGGCAAACCTTTCTCCACTTAACAACCCTCCTATGAGCCGAGCTCAACTGGAGGTGGAAAAAGCTCAACACCTTAGGTCGAATTGAACTTGACCTGAGGTAGAGAAAAACTCAACACCCTTTGCCGTGCCGAGCTCGACCTGAGGTGGAAGGCAAACCTTTCTCCACTTAACAACCCTCCTATGAGCCGAGCTCAACTGGAGGTGGAGAAAGCTCAACACCGTAGGTCGAATTGAACTTGACCTGAGGTGGAGAAAAACTCAACACCCTTAGTCGAGCCGAGCTCAACCTGAGGTGGAAGGCAAACCTTTCTCCACTTAACAACCCTCCTATGAGCCAAGCTCAACTGGAGGTGGAGAAAGCTCAACACCTTAGGTCGGATTGAACTTGACCTGAGGTGGAGAAAAACTCAACACGCTTAGTCGAGCCGAGCAAGACCTGAGGTGCAAGGCTAACCTTTCTCCACTTAACAACCATCCTATGAGCCGAGCGCAACTGGAGGTGGAAAAAGCTCAACACATTAGGTCGAATTGACCTTGACCTGAGGTGGAGAAAAACTCAACACCCTTAGTCGAGGCGAGCCCGACCGGAGGTGGAAGGCAAACCTTTCTCCACTTAACAACCTTCCTATGAACCGAGCTCAACTGGAGGTGGAGAAAGCTCAACACCTTAGGTCGAATTGAACTTGACCTGAGGTGGAGAAATACACAACACCGTTAGTCAAGCCGAGCTTGACCTGAGGTGGAAGGCAAACCTTTCTCCACTTAACAACCCTCCTATGAGCCGAGCTCAACTGGAGGTGGAGAAAGCTCAACAGCTTGGGTCGAAATGAACTTGACCTGAGGTGGAGAAAAATTCAACACCCTTAGTCAAGCCGAGCTCGACCTGAGATGGAAGGAAAACCTTTCTCCACTTAACAACCCTCCTATGAGCCGAGCTCAACTGGAGGTGGAGAAAGCTCAACACCATAGGTCGAACTAAACTTGACCTGAGGTGGAGAAAAATCAACACCCTTAATCGAGCCGAGCTCGACCTGAGGTGGAAGGTAAACCTTTCTCCACTTAACAACCCTCCTATGAGCCGAGCTCAACTGGAGGTAGAGAAATCTCAACACCTTAGGTCGAATTGAACTTGACCTGAGGTGGAGAAAAACTCAACACCCTTAGTCGAGCTGAGCTCGACCGGAGGTGGAAGGCAAACCTTTCTCCACTTAACAACCCTCCTATGAGTCGAGCTCTTGTAGGTGGATAAAGCTCAACACCTTTGGTCGAATTGAACTTGACCTGAGCTGGAGAAAAACTCAACACCCTTAGTCAAGCCGAGCTCGACCTGAGGTGGAAGGCAAACCTTTCTCCACTTAACAACCCTCCTATGAGCCGAGCTCAACTGGAGGTGGAGAAAGATCAACACCTTAGTTCGAATTTAACTTGACCTGAGGTGGAGACAAATCAACACCCTTAGTCGAGCCGAGCTCGACCTGAGGTGCAAGGCAAACCTTTCTCCACATAACAACCCTCCTTTGAGTCGAGCTCAATTGGAGGTGGGTAAAGCTCAACACCTTAGGTCGAATTGAACTTGACCTGAGGTGGAGAAAAACCAACACCCTTAGTCGAGCCGAGCTCGACCTGAGGTGGAAGGCAAACCTTTCTCCACTTAACAACCCTCCTATGACTCGAGCTCAACTGGAGGTGGAGAAAGCTCAACACCTTAGGTTGAATTGAACTTGACCTGAGGTGGAGAAAAACTCAACACCCTTAGTCGAGCCGAGCTCGACCTTAGGTGGAAGGCAAACCTTTCTCCACTTAACAACCCTCCTATGAGCCGAGCTCAACTGGAGGTGGAGAAAGCTCAACACCTGAGTTCGAATTTAACTTGACCTGAGGTGGAGAAAAATCAACACCCTTAGTTGAGCCGAGCTCGACCTGAGGTGCAAGGCAAAACTTTCTCCACTTAACAACCCTCCTTTGAGTCGAGCTCAATTGGAGGTGGGTAAAGCTCAACACCTTAGGTCAAATTGAACTTGACCTAAGGTGGAGAAAAACCAACACCCTTAGTCGAGCCAAGCTCGAACTGAGGTGGAAGGCAAACCTTTCTCTACTTAACAACCCTCCTATGAGTCGAGCTCAACTAGAGGTGGAGAAAGTGTTGGAACCTTAGTTTTGATTTGAGTTAGGCTACTTCTTTAATGTCTAAGTTTCTATCATAACACATCTTATAACTTAGATCAAATCCCATTAAGATAGTAGGCTGAAAATATATATAATTAATAGACTGAGAAAATAAGATAAAGATAAAAATTATATATGTTCTATGCGTTCGACGAACGGCTATCTGCGTTCGACGAACGGCGCTCTGCGCTCGACGAATTATATTCATTTTGCGCTCGACGAAATCCAGACATCTCAGCGGTTTAGCGGTCGACGAACAGATTGTCTCAGCGGTCGATGAACAGACACCGTCTCAGCGGTCGACGAAAAGATGTGTTCAACGAACTCAAGTCTGCGTTTGATGAACAGCTCAATATCTCAGCGGTCGACAATCCAGCCCATCTCAGCGCTTGACGAAAAGATGCGTTCGACGAACACAAGTCTGCGTTCGACGAATATTCAGCAGAAGCTCAGAACGACAAATTAAATGTTCAGATCGACGAACTTGAAGCTGAGCTCGACGAATTTCTCCCAGCTTTATAAATTGATATTCTCAGTTCGACTAATATTCTGATATTTGATTAAAGCAATATTTTAATTATCTCTATTTATATATTGCTATATATTGCTGCCTTCATAAATTAACATTATAGTCGTTGCAGCATTAAATAATATAGCCGTTGCAGATAAGCTAAAGACGGCAATTTGTATGCTTGATAAGTAGTATTTTTATAACTTTTTAATAGAAAATTTTGTAAATATTTAATGTGAATTTTCCTTTTTATGTCAATTTTATGTTATAAGTAGTTCTTTTTGTAATGTTGATTCTAACTTAGCTTAATTTCAATATTTGCAGAATTTTGGGACAAATCGGGAAAAATGGCATGTCACGCCCTCGGTCACGCCCGTGACCAAGGGCATGTAACCTGAAGATCAGTCCAGAATCGATGCTATGTTGTTTGAACCAGTCCACACCAAGTCACGCCCCAGGTCACGCCCGTGACCCAAAGTCACGCCCGTGACCGGGGGCGTGTAATCTTAGAATCTTCCACGTAGAGCCGCCGTCGAGACGTGGAGCTGCAGTCGAGAAGTCAACTTGAGTCACGCCCGTGACCCACATGTCACGGCCGTGACTTTCCTGCGTGATCTCTGCTTCGCCGCCGCGCTGAATTCCAGCCCACGCCGCATTTAATGCAGCCGTCCTAAGTCACGGCCGTGACCCGACATGTCACGCCCGTGACATGTTACTTTTCTCCGCGCCGTCCAGAAAGCCACGCCGATGTCGGATCCGATGTGAATAGTGCAGTCACGCCCTAGGTCACGCCCGTGACTGAGGGCGTGTAATCTGAATTTTTTTCCTATAAATTCAGAGGCTCTCCTTGAGTCCAGGGTTCAGAAATTTGGAGATGGGGAGGTGCTGTTAGAGCTGAGAGTGAGTTTTTCAAGTTGATGTTCATGTTTCTTAAGGCTTTCATGTTCTCTTCCCTTTCAAATTCATGCAATGTTTTGAATGTAGTTTTCATGCACTAGTTTTCTCAAGTTTGTAATCTTTATTTTCCTTAGCCTTGCACTCTTAAATTAAGGTTTGTAATAGTTCTTTGATTTTCAATAAAATTAGTTTTCTCTTTCATGTTCTCTTTCTCCTTAAGTAATTTCTTCCTTTTCATGCAATGTCAATCTTTCTCTCCTTAGTTACATCTTTTTTTTGCAATGTCAATTTCTCTTTCTTTTCATGCAACGTTTAATCCTTTCATTTAGCTTGCAATTAGTTTTAATTTTACTTAAGCAAAAACAAACCAATCAAACTTCCGTCGATAAGATAATGACGATTTTCCTCGAAGTAGAAGTAATCAACGCGCCCCGTGGAATACGACCTTGATATTCCTAAATATCCTATACTATAGACGATAAGGTACACTTGCCTTTATCGGATATTGTTTTGGAGAAAATCTCAAATCTTCACTAAATTTCAAAACCGCAAAATCAATATCAAGTTTTTGGCGCCATTGCCGGGGATTTTGCGTAGATATTTTGAAAAGAGGATAGCTATTAATTTTATCATGTTTCTTTTTATTTTATTTTCCTTTTTCTAAATTTCAAAAAAGAAAAAAAAATTATTTCAGTTTTTCCTCTTCCCTTCTTCTCTTTTTAGTGTATGACCCGAGGTAGCACTTCGATTCTTCCTTTTGATCCGGAGATTGAGCGAACCCTCTTGAGGCACCGCCGTTCTCGTGATCAGGGAAATCAAGTAGAATCCGAAGAGTCGATCGGGGACACTAACGCAGCAAATATGGATCATAATCTTAATCCTCCTAATCTTAACGAGCCAAATCCTAATGAGGACGCGCAACGGACCATGTCCTATTATGCGCGGCCGAATTTGGAAGGCACACAATCGAGTATTGTTCGCCCCACGGTGGCGAACAATAATTTTGAGATCAAGTCCAGCATCATACAAATGGTGCAACAATCGGTGACCTTTGATGGTCAACCGGACGAGGATCCAAATTCACATATCTCTTACTTTCTTGAAATTTGCGACACTTTTAAGATCAATGGCGTCACCGATGACGCCATTCGACTACGTCTTTTTCCTTTTTCTTTGCGGTCTAAGGCCAAGCAGTGGCTGGGCTCCCTACCTAGGGGATCCATCACTACATGGGCCGAAATGGCGGAAATATTTCTTAATAAATATTTCCCGCCTTCAAAGACCGCTAAATTGCGCACGGATATTGCTTCATTCATGCAAATCGACTCGGAGACTCTCTATGACACATGGGAGAGCTTCAAGGAGCTTTTGCGTCGATGCCCTCACCACGCACTTGCCACTTGGCAACAAGTGCAAATATTTTATAATGGCTTAAATCTCCAAACGAGGCAAATGATTGATGCGGCCGCCGGGGGGACATTAAATAACAAAACCCCGATCGCCGCTCAAGAGCTTTTCGAAGAGATGGCCACAAATGCGTATCAATGGAACATGCCCCGAGCGCGGCCTAATAAGCCGGCCGGAATTTTTGAAATAGACGCAAACGAGAATTTGGCTTTACAAGTTGAGCGCTTAACAAAGCAAGTGGCGGAGATGTCTGCTTCCTCCGCCACTCCTCCTTGGGCTAATAACGTTTTAATTGAAGAACATGTTGACTACATGGGAAATCCGCCTCAGCCTTCCTATAACCCCAACACCGCTCCGTATAACAACACATACAATGCGGGTTATAGGAATCATCCGAATTTCTCATGGAGCAACCAAGGAAGTGCTCAGCGTCCTATGAATTTAAATCAAACTCCCCTTAATCAACTTCTTAACTTAACTCCGCCTCCAAATTTGATTTCTCAAAATTATAATCCACCCGGTTTTCCACCGCAACAGCAAAAACTCTCTCTGATTGAAGAGGTTTTTGCAAAATATGTTGCTACAAATGAAACGAACATCCGGAACCTTACCGGATCGATCAAAAATTTAGAGAATCAAGTGGGCCAACTCGCAAAGATGATTTCTGAGCGTCAACAACGAGCACTACCGGGGAACACCGAGCAAAATCCAAAGGAGAGCGCGCACGCGATTACACTTCGAAGCGGGAAGGAGGTGGTTCAAAAACAGGACGAACCCAAGGTAATTTCCTCTCCTCCTCCTACTTTTAATTCATCTTCGAATTTGCCCCCTATGATAGCTCTGCACACTTCTATTTTAAATCCGCGCGCTCCTACTTCTAATATTCCGTATCCATCGAAATTTAAAAATGAAAGCGCCGAAAAAAATTATAAAAAGTTTTTAGATGTTTTAAAACAAATCCATATTAATGTACCTTTCTGCGAGGCTATCTCACAAATGCCTAAATATGCGAAATATCTTAAGGAGTTGCTCTCCAATAAGAAAAAGTTAGAAGATATTTCGCATATTTCTTTAAACGCAGAACGCTCCGCGGTTATACTCAACAAATTGCCGAAAAAAGCAAATGACCCGGGACGGTTTTCCATCCCATGTCTATTTGGCAATTCGTTAGTAAAACACGCCTTAGCGGATCTTGGAGCAAGCATCAACCTTATGGCGTTTTCTTTGTTCAAAAAGCTAGGTCTAGGAAATCCAAGGCCCACTCGAATGAGTATCCAATTAGCGGATCGTTCTTTAAAATATCCGATAGGAATAGTGGAGGACGTGCTCGTCAAGGTTGACAAATTCATCTTCCCGGTGGATTTTGTCATTCTTGACATCGAAGAGGATGCTGAAGTACCCCTCATACTCGGCCGCCCCATCCTTGCCACCTCCCGCGCTATTATCGACGTAAGTAACGGAAAGCTCCTCCTACGGGTTGGAGACGATGAAGTTACTTTCGACATAAATTCCTCGATGCGAAACATGCTAGAAAATGACGATTCATGTTTTTACTTAGAAGATTGTTGTGAGTTCGATTCATCCCTCGAGTTAGTTTCATCGGCGAGTAGTGATTCCGAGCCCGTTGAGCTCTTTTGTGATGAAGAAGAAGTTTCTCACCCCACACCACCCGAACCATTATTTTTAGAAAAATTAAAAATCAAGACTTCTTATGAAGAACCACCCGTATTGGAGTTGAAACAACTCCCCCCTCACCTTAAATACTTGTTTTTGGAAAAAGAGTCTAAGGCTCTAAGCTACCCGTCATCATTTCATCTGATCTTAGCAACTCAGAAATTTCTGAGTTGACTATAGTCTTAAGAAAGCACCGCCACGCAATTGCGTGGCAATTATCGGACATTAAGGGTATAAACCCATCTTTCTGCACTCATAAAATATTTCTCGAAGATAATTCCCGAAATTCAGTCCAGCCTCAAAGAAGGCTAAACCCTAACATGAAAGAAGTCGTTAAGACCGAAGTTATAAAACTTCTGGACGCGGGAATCATCTACCCGATATCGAACAGTACTTGGGTTAGCCCAGTACAAGTCGTGCCAAAGAAAGGTGGTGTCACGGTAGTTGCGAATGAAAATAACGAATTGATCCCAACCCGTACTGTTACGGGTTGGCGGATGTGCATCGACTATCGGAAATTAAATGATGCCACCCGTAAGGATCACTTCCCTCTACCATTTATCAACCAAATTTTAGAACGCCTTCCGGGTCACTCCAACTACTGTTTTCTCGATGGTTTGCGGGATACTTCCAAATTCCGATTTCGCCCGACGACCAAGAGAAAACCACTTTCACTTGTCCCTTTGGAACCTTCTCTTATCGAAGGATTCCATTCGGTCTTTGTAACGCGCCAGCTACATTCCAAAGATGTATGCTGGCAATTTTTGACGAGTTAGTGGAGGAGGTGATGGAAGTATTTATGGACGATTTTTCCGTGTACGGGAATTCATTTGAAAACTGTTTAAAAAATCTCGAGCGCGTGTTGCAGCGATGTGAGGAAACGAATTTAGCGCTTAATTGGGAAAAATGCCATTTTATGGTCAAGGAAGGACTAGTCCTTGGCCATAAAATTTCGGGCAAGGGGATCGAGGTCGATAAGGCCAAGATTGAAGTAATTGAAAAACTCCCCCCTCCCACAAACATAAAAGCTATTAGGAGTTTCCTAGGCCACGCGGGGTTCTATCGGCGCTTTATACAAAATTTTTCCAAAAATACAAAGCCGTTAACCCATCTTCTCGAGAAAGATTCATCTTTTCTTTTTAGCGATGAATGTCATTTAGCTTTTCAACTTATCAAAGAGAAACTTATAAACTCCCCGATTCTAGTCGCCCCAGATTGGTCGCTCCCTTTTGAAATCATGTGCGACGCGAGTGATATTGCGGTTGGTGCCGTTTTAGGCCAACGGGTGAGTAAATATTTCCACCTGATCTATTATGCGAGCAAAACACTCACGTCGGCACAAGCAAATTACACCACGACCGATAAGGAACTTCTAGCAATCGTTTTCGCCTTCGATAAGTTTAGGTCGTATATCACCCTCTCGAAAGTCATCGTCTTCACGGATCACTCCGCACTTAGATATCTTTTAAGCAAATCGGACGCCAAGCCTCGTCTTTTGCGATGGATCCTCCTCTTGCAGGAGTTTGACTTAGAGATCCGGGACAAAAGGGGAGCCGAAAACTTGGCGGCCGATCATCTCTCCCGTTTAGAAAACCTCGCCTCAGACGTATTAATAGAATCTTACATTAATGATAAATTTCACGAAGAGCGCCTCCTTGCTCTCGAAAATATTAATTAATCGTCTACCCCCTGGTTTGCAGATCTGGCTAACTATTTGGTAGCCCGGGTCCTGCCAAAAGAATTCTCGAGTCAGCAAAAGAAGAAATTCTTTTCTGATTTAAAGAATTACTTTTGGGAGGACCCCTTTTTATTCCGTGTATGCGCAGACCAGGTAGTAAGACGATGCGTCTCGAGTGAGGAAGGCCTTAAAATTTTACGTCATTGTTATGAGGGACCCACCAAAGGTCATTATCATTCAAACAGAACCGCGAGGAAGGCGCTGGAGGCGGGCTTTTATTGGCCCTCGCTCTTCAAAGATGCTCACACCCTTGTGAGTACTTGCGCCAGCTGCCAATGATCGGGAACATCTCTCGCCGGGATGAGATGCCCCAAAACATTTTCTTAGAATGCGAAATTTTTGACCTTTGGGGTATCGATTTTGTTGGTCCTCTCCCTCCATCTTTTTCAAATAAATATATTCTAGTGGCGGTCGACTACGTATCAAGGTGGGCGGAAGCGCAAGCTCTCCCCACCAACGATGCGCGAGTCATCGTTAATTTCTTAAAAAATTTATTTTCTCGATTTGGCACGCCGCGCGCTATTGTGAGTGATCGGGGCACCCATTTTTGCAATACTCAATTTACAAAAATTTTACCGAAATATGATGTCACTCACAAATTATCCACTGCATATCACCCACAAACGAGCGGCCAAGTCGAAGTTGTTAATCGAGAATTAAAATGGATTTTAGAAAAAACAGTTTCTATCAATCGGAAGGATTGGGAAATAAAGCTCGATGACGCGCTATGGGCCTATTGAACGGCGTACAAGACCGCTATCGGTTGTACACCGTATCGAATGGTTTATTGCAAGGCTTGCCACCTTCCTGTCGAATTAGAACACTGCGCATTTTGGGCGCTTAAATTTTTAAACCTCGATTCCACTCTAGCGGGAGAACAAAGAAAATTCCAAATGAACGAATTAGATGAGTGGCGAGCGAATGCGTATGAGAGCAATAAATTATATAAGGAGCGAATGAAGTTTTATCACGATAAGCATATAAAATTTCCAAAAACTTTTTCGCCGGGCGATCTCGTCCTCCTTTATAATTCCCGCCTTCGCCTTTTTCCGGCAAAACTAAAATCCCGATGGTCCGGACCCTTTCTTGTTAAAGAGGTTTGGCCCTATGGGACAATTTTAATTTCCCACCCGGAAAAAGGTACCTTCAAAGTAAACGGCCACCGCCTTAAATTATATCTTCCGGGAGAGTTAACTAATGAAAAGAGTGATTCGATTGTATTTCAACCTATAATATGATCGGCAAGTGGGTCAAGCTACGCGACCTTAAACAAAGCGCTTTTGGGAGGCACCTCAATGTTATCTTTTGTTATTTTCTCTTGTCTTTTCTTTTCTTCTTTAACAATTTTTGCAGGTAATCGCGGCTTCCCCACAAAAGCTTCAAAAAATAATCTGGGAAGCCCTTTTTCCTTCTCTTCTTTCATTTTTGCATTTCTTTTTACTTTTTCTTACTTCATACTTATTTTTAAACATTGGGGACAATGTTTAACTTTAAGTATGGGGGTGTAAATAGCCCTTTGTAAATATTTTTAAATAGTTTTAAAAAGAAAATTTTCAAAAAAAAATGAAAAGAAAAAAAAAATTTTAATTTTGTTTCTACGTTTTCCTTTATTTAAGCACTTGTAAAATCCAAAAACTCAAAAAAAAAATTTAGAAAATCGAAAATTTAAATCTTGGAAAGGGACGTTTGGGATTTCATCCCAACACACCTCCTAGTACCTTGCGAACCCTTCACCGGGTAGCCCTTGGGAAGTCCAAGACTTAACAAAAATTGTTAAGTTTTAAAGCTAGTTTCCTTTCTTTGTAAATAGTTTTTAATGAGAAAAATTCAAAAAAATAAAAGATAACATCAAAAATTCAAAAAAAGATAATATCAAAAATTCCAAAAAATCTTATATCCCTCCTTCTTGTTGTTTTTGTGATTTCTTAGAAATCTAGTTGAGAATGTTATAAGCATGTTTTAAGTTTTTAATTGGCTAAAATTTTGCTTATCATAGTTTGTTAATTTTAAATTTGAGGTAATCTTGATTTAAGAATCATCTTATGATTTTAAATTGATTAGAGAATTTTGTTAGCATGATTTTTCTTTTTATTTTTAAATGGCTTCATTTTGTAGTGAATTTCCTAAACCTCTTTAGATTTCAATTATATTTTCTTCTAACTTTTTAGATCTTAGGAAATTTAATGTTACTAGAATTTGCTCTTAATATAATTTAAAACTAGCTAGATTTTCTTTTCCCTTCCTTACCCCCTTTGTGGCATAAAAAATGAACTTTAAAAGATCATATGTCATGGGAATAAGAGGATAAAATTCATTATTCCCTAAAACATATGCACCCAAAATATTTGAAAAGATTATATGGCACGGAGTAAGAGGATAAAATTCATTACTCCTAAACCATATACATTTTGGGTTTTTATTAGAAGAGAAAAAAAAGAAAAAAAAGGAATTTCATGATAAATTCCATTTCCTCCATTCAAAAATTTCTCTTCTTATGCCAAATTTTATGAAATCCCCCTTAGCCAATTATCATTGTTCTAGTTTTAGTTGAAAATTATGGAGAGAGCAATATTTAGTAATTTACTTTTCCTTAAGATTCTTTTAAGATAGAGTTCTTATAATTTTAATTTAATTTAGTTTTATAATTTCTACAATTTTGTCAAACTACTTAATTTTCTTGAGAAGTTCTTGCCTAAACATTTTTCCCTCTTTTCAAATCATCATCATAATTTAGGACTTAACTCACCCTTGAATTTACTCTTAACTTAACTTTTGGTTAAATGAAATTTTAGTTTTAAATTAAAAATTTTTAAGGATGTCTTATAAATTATGTCTCACACTTTTGCTCTGGAATAGCAAAACCTCAAGTATGGGGGTATTTGATAAGTAGTATTTTTATAACTTTTAATAGAAAATTTTGTAAATATTTAATGTGAATTTTCCTTTTTATGTCAATTTTAGGTTATAAGTAGTTCTTTTTGTAATGTTGATTCTAACTTAGCTTAATTTCAATATTTGCAGAATTTTGGGACAAATCGGGAAAAATGGCATGTCACGCCCTCGGTCACGCCCGTGACCAAGGGCGTGTAACCTGAAGATCAGTCCAGAATCGATGCCACGCTGTTTGAACCAGTCCACACCAAGTCACGCCCCAGGTCACGCCCGTGACCCAAAGTCACGCCCGTGACCGGGGGCGTGTAATCTTAGAATCTTCCACGTAGAGCCGCCGTCGAGACGTGGAGCTGCAGTCGAGAAGTCAACTTGAGTCACGCCCGTGACCCACATGTCACGGCCGTGACTTTCCCGCGTGATCTCTGCTTCGCCGCCACGCTGAATTCCAGCCCACGTCGCATTTAATACAGCCGTCCAAAGTCACGGCCGTGACCCGACAAGTCACGCCCGTGACATGTCACTTTTTGCCGCGCCGTCCAGAAAGCCACGTCGCTGTCGGATCCGATGTGAATAGTGCAGTCACGCCCTAGGTCACGCCCGTGACCGAGGGCGTGTAATCTGAAATTTTTTCCTATAAATTCAGAGGCTCTCCTTGAGTCCATGGTTCAGAAATTTGGAGATGGGGAGGTGCTGTTAGAGCTGAGAGTGAGTTTTTCAAGTTGATGTTCATGTTTCTTAAGGCTTTCATGTTCTCTTCCCTTTCAAATTCATGCAATGTTTTGAATGTAGTTTTCATGCACTAGTTTTCTCAAGTTTGTAATCTTTATTTCCCTTAGCCTTGCACTCTTAAATTAAGGTTTGTAATAGTTCTTTGATTTTCAATAAAATTAGTTTTCTCTTTCATGTTCTCTTTCTCCTTAAGTAATTTCTTCCTTTTCATGCAATGTCAATCTTTCTCTCCTTAGTTATATCTTTTTTTTTGCAATGTCAATTTCTCTTTCTTTTCATGCAACGTTTAATCCTTTCATTTAGCTTGCAATTAGTTTTAATTTTACTTAAGCAAAAACAAACCAATCAAACTTTCGTCGATAAGATAATGGCGATTTTCCTCGAAGTAGAAGTAATCAACGCGCCCCGTGGAATACGACCTTGATATTCCTAAATATCCTATACTATAGATGATAAGGTACACTTGCCTTTATCGGATATAGTTTTGGAGAAAATCTCAAATCTTCACTAAATTTCAAAACCGCAAAATCAATATCAATGCTCGAGGAATCTAGGAAATTAAAGAGATATTATATCCTTCCTTGTCGGGCAAGAATTCAAATCAGCCCAAAATTTTTCTCCAGAATATATACAAAGAGAAGAGCAGAGAAGAAAACATGATAGAACAAGACAAGAGAATTGGAAGAACCAGGAAGAGAAAAATAGAGGAGCAAAAAGAAGAAGCGGATCTAATATATTATTTATCTTCTTTTTGCTAACTCCTTTTTGCAGATCATCTTCATCCCGAGACACCAAACTATATCATTTGCTCGGGATCAAACTGCATAAGAAGAAAATGAGTTATTTCAATCAAAAGAAGAAGCTTACTCAAACTGTCATCTAATCTCAATCAGACAGTGGGAGCTCTTCAACATCATCAAAGATCCAATCTCAACAACCCATCAGGATCATCAAGAGTCTTCTTAGCAAAGAGAAGAACATTATATCTTTTCTCCTGCATACCCCATCTTGTATAGGGTTAAAACTCTCTTCAAAAGTTTACCCATTGGTGGCAAGACACCTAATCAAAAAATCCTGCTTGGTTTTTGGGCACCTTATCAAAAGCTCATTAGTGCTAGGACACCTGATCAAAAATCCTAGTGCATTCCTACCAGTGGGTAGAAGAGTAGATGTACCCAGGTTGATTGGGGAACTACTATATTTCTTTGTGTCTTCTGGTTGCTTGCTTGCTTATGCCTTTATTTTCTTTATGTGCTGTGTTGTGATATCTGAGATTTGTGTATTATTTAGTTTTCATAACTCACTTAATTACACATATTTATACATATCATTATTGTGAAATAATCCTATTAAAGAACTTTAATAGTTAAAGAACTAAATCTCCTTTCAATTGGTATCAGAGGCATATCAATTGACTTTCAATTGGTATCAGAGGGTAGTTGATTTTATATACAGGATAACACCTGAATCATAAAGATCAATTAGTTCTTAATTTTCTTTTAAAAGGGTTTTTCTAAAATCTAATGGCACAAGTAGAATTTTTAAATCCATCAATCTGTAATTTGGATAGATTTTCTTTATGGCAATCTAGAATCATATTATATATGAATGCAATAGATGAAGAAGTTTATAACTCCATTTTGATAGGACCTCCATCTTCAACTTCTTCAACAGATGATCAAGAGAAGTTGATAAGTGCTGATGCAAAGGCCATGGACATATTGGCTCAATCAATGTCAAAAGACATTCTTCAAAAAGTGGCTGATTGCACTTCAGCAAGGGGCATCTGGAACTCCCTCACAAGGATGGTAAATGAATCTTCTTCCACTTCTTCCACTAACTGTATTTTTGATGCAGAACCCTCATCTATTCTAAGTGAAGAAGAAGAAGAAGAACAAAAAGCTAGAGCTTTCTGCATGTTGGCCATATATGGCTCAAACCACATCTCAGATGCAGAAAAGGTAAATGAGGTAACTTCAAATCCCAACTCTACCTCTGAAAATTACAAATCAGAATTTAAAATTCTATATACAGATATAATAAAATCTGAGAAGGAAATTACAAAAGAGTTAATAGAAATAGATATTTTAATTCCTGAAAATAATAAACTTAAAGAAAATTTGAAAAACTCAGAAGAACAAATTATTTCTTTGAAAAATAAGTCAATTTAGGCTAAAGAAAAAGAAATATTTTATGTTCAGCAAAATCAAAATAATTTTTCAAATTTATATTTTAATGAGATAAAAAGGCTAATATATCTAATTATAAGGCATTTTCTTTTATCTATCTTAAACTTTTATAATTAAACAGCAATTATAAGATTCATTTAAATTTTTCTATCTTAAAAATAAAGTCAGATAACTTCACATTCTTATAGATTTTCTCCAAAAATCATGTTGAGCATTCTACTCAGACTGCATATATCAGAAATGATCAGAGCACTAAGTGTGAGTCTCTTCTGATTAAGGGGATTCTATAGAAGGAAGGTATCAGACAATGTTTTTCTGATTTTAAAAATTTATTAACAGCTGTAGCAATTCATATCATTAAAATCCCATTTAAATCAAAATCTAGGAAATCGGAAATTGCTTGGTTTTAAAAGAAGAAATTTAGAATTTAAAAGAAAAAGAAAACAATATAATTTATGATTAAATGTTTTCAAAAAGAACAAATAAATTCTAAACAAACTTTATATTAGTCTCAAAAATAATCTCTGACTCTTAAGCCTTAAGTTATTCAATACTTTTTTATGCTTAGGTATCCTAAACCAAATAGGGGGAGATTGTTAGAACCTAGTCTTAATTTGGATTAGGATCCCAACTCAAATAGGGGGAGATTGATGGAACCTTAGTTTTGATTTCAGTTAGGATCCATTTTTAATGTCTAAGTTTCTATCATAACACATCTTATGACTTAGATCAAATCCCATTAAGATAGTAGGCTGAAAACATATTGTTGAAACCGATTTCTCGGTCTCTTGTGAAGCTCGGGCCCTCAACAAGTTGAGGGGCAGTTAGCCCTTACTAGTCCCTCGAAAGGAGCAGACCTGAGACTTGGAAACTGACTAGGACCTTAGTCACAGCAAGGAGGTCCCACCACAAACCCGGAAGATCGTTGAGCGCTTCCCCTCCCAAGCCAAAGCTGAGACTTGGGCACCTTGGAGAGCTAGAGAGCTGAACCAAAATAACCAGGAAAGAAGAAGAGGCTCATAGAACTGAGATCAGAATCCTCTCCCAAGGTGCCCTTTAAGGTCTATTTATAGTTTTCTGTTCCTGGTCTGTCAATAGCGGAATTCCTCCTTTTGGTTTTACTAAACGCACCCCAATTTGGCTTGCTAACAGCCAGACTCCGCTATTTGGATGAGCTAACGGCAGGACATCGGGGATAGAGGAGTAACTCCACCTCTTTAGTCTAGGGACGAGTGGTTTATGAGAGCATCACTCGCGAGAGAGGTGAATTCGTCGAACGGGTTTCGTCGAACGGAAAGATGAGTTTGTCGAACGGGTTTCGTCGAACGGGGAACAGAATTTGTCGAATGCTTGAACTGAGTTCGATGATCTCAACACATGATCGGCGTTCGTCGAATGCAGGACGGATCTCGTCGAACCCTAAGACTTGGAAAGCATCCGACTCGCTTGCCTTCTTACGAACAGCCAGCGAGTACCCGACTCCCCAGCCTTCTTGCGAACAGCCGGCGAGTACCCGGCTCGCCAGCCTTTTTGCGAGCAGCCGGCGAGTACCCGGCTCGCCCTCCTTCTTGCGAACAGCCGGCGAGTACCCGGCTCGCCAGCCTTCTTGCGAACAGCCAGGGAGTACCCGGCTCGCCAACCTTCTTGCGAGCAGCCGGCGAGTACCCGACTCCCCAGCCTTCTTGCGAATAGCCGGCGAGTACCTGGCTCGCTCGCCTTCTTGCGAGTTGACCTTAAAACTTGGACTCGCAGGGATATGACTCGCACGCTTTCCTGCGAGTGACCCTTGAAGCTCTGGCTCGCCTTCTTTGTTACCTCTTCCTTTTGTTGTATTTACAACCCCCGTTGGGCGAGCTGCCAGTGAAGACCTCACTCGCATTCTTACCGGCGACGCCCATCGATGACGGGTCTCGCTCTTCCTCCTGCAAATTCTTCCGCTGAGATTGGATAGAGGTAGCCGCTGAGACGGCCGTCGGACTGAGAAGCAAATTCGTCGAACGGACAACGGAGTTCGTCGAACTCAGGAAAGCGTCGACCGTTGAGCTGGGGTAAAAACGTCGACCGCTGAGCTTGAGTAAAAGCGTCGACCGCTGAGCTTGAGTAAAAGCATCGACCGCTGAGCTTGAATAAAAGTGTTGACCGCTGAGCTTGAGTAAAAGCGTCGACCGCTGAGCTTGAGTAAAAGTGTCGACCGCTGTACTTGAGTAGAAGCGTCGACCATTGTAACAATCTGTTCGTCGACCGCTGAGCTGGGGCGGGATCGTCGAGCGCTTCTCGGATTTCATCGAATGCAGCTTTGAACCTTTTCGTCGACCGCAGAGCGTCGTTCGTCGAACGCAGGTAGCCGTTCGTCGAACGCAGAGGACATATGTAAATTTTATCCTTTCTCTTATTTTCTGCCTATTAATATATATTCCTCTCACATTAATTTTGATTGTTGATTATTCCTCCGTCTTTGTTCACCTCTAGGCAAATATCGGGGTTGTACACAATCTATGCTCTTCGCGAGGCTTTTTAGGCTCGCGAAGAACCGTCCAACCCCTGGTATTCGTCGATCCCCTGGTGATGTGGCGAGAATCTTTCGGTGGGCCCCATGCCCACTACTATAAATACCACCCTTCCCGGCCGGCATTCGGAATTTTTTGTTCTTCTCTCCCTTTTCTTACCCGTCGCAAGCCCCAACGCTATGTCTAAAAAAGAAGAAATGTTGGCTCGCCTGAAGGCCTCGCAAGCGGCCCAGAAGGGAAAAGTTGTCGACATCGCCTCCTTGGTTTCTCCGCGGCGCTCTCCGCCTCCGCCCTCCAACAAAAGAGCAAAGGTCGTCCAGTGCTTGACCGGCGAGGGTGGGTCCTCTCTTTCAATGCACTCCCCCCCCCCCCACCCCCGCCCTCTGACGTGCTCGCCTTCCAGGTACTACCTTCAAGTTCGCTGATTTAACGTCTTCTTCTTTTGACCTTACTTATCCTACTCGTTGAGTGCTCCCCCGGGTGAGAATGCCTTGGGGAGACCAATCTCAGAGACCCGCATCCCTTCTACGGGCGGGGCTGACGCTCTTCTCGTAGATGCGAGGCCCGCCGGCCTACGGGACTCGCCTTCGCAATGAGGTGAGTGATTTACCTTATCTTCCTTCATATCTCTTGACTTGCCTGATCACACTTACTCCTTGCGCAGTATCCCCTCTCGCGGCCTTGGAAGAGCAAGTTCCTCCTCCCGCGGACCAGCCTACCTCGCCGAACCGGACAATCATCACTCCTGGATTCGGCATTCTGGGACAAAGGAGCCCTGGAGGGACGTTGATTGCCGAGCCCGGGCTCGCTCCTGGTCTTTGTAAGGCCTTTACCCCCGCCTTTGTTGAAGCATTCCGAGGCCAGCCAGGCACCTCTCGCCAGCGGCCCAGTACTCAAATTCCTCCACAAGGTTAGAACGTCGCTATAGAGTGTCATTTTCCACCTTCTTGTTGATTTCTACTTCGCAGGTGATTCTATGACCCCGCTCAGCAAGTCGGAATCTGGAGCGTTGGAGATGTCTCCACCCCCCTCGCCGAGTCAGGTCGCAGATTTTTTGGGGGACCCCAGTAATCCACCTCGAATGAAGAGGTGGGTCACCAAGATATTCTAGAAGCATATCGCCCTGCTGCGGGATCTACACGAACAGAATAGGTTGGACCGGCTCGCAAATGAGGAAAGATTCGTCGTGATGGAGGATGCGAATGCGCGCATTCTCGCCGAGGTGAGGCCGGTCGATCATGGCGATGTGACCTCCCCCGGGGTGTACATTGCCCGGATTGAAGATTATACGCGGCTGACGAACCAAGCGATCCAGTCTCTTCGCGAGTATCACTACCTGCGAGTCCCCCCTCGCTCTAGAGTATGGGGTCGCAGTCGTTGGAAATGGTTGCGATATTATGAACCCTCGCTCTGCATTTTATCCTTTTTCTTCCCCTTCCCCTTCGTGGGGAGGGTTCGCGAACAATTTTACAAGTCTGTAATAATAACACTTTGACTCGCTTGCGAGCCCTTACATTCCATGTTTATTATCTTTTCTTTCGCCTTGCCTGGCTCGCTTATTCGCTGGTTATTTTTATGCTTCTATTACTCGCACTCGCATCCTGCCCTCGCATTTTGCTTTATTTCACTGTCCAGTGCTAGCTCGCCAACGATTAACGGGAGGAAGTTCGACAAGGTGTCGACTTGCCAGGAGCGAATAGGACCCCTAGAGGCAGAAGACTACCGCGCGAATCCGCTATCCGCAGAAACCGGTGCTTCGACTTCTTCCCGCCTTTTTTATTTCTATAAATAGTCGGTCTTTTTTCTTTTCAACCTAGCTCGCTCTCGCGATTTTTGTGATTCACAGTTTCAAAACATCATGGTTGGTGATGCAGAAGCTGAGGGGCGGGCCAAGTGCTCTGGGGCCTTCCTTGAGGGTCTTTTCTTCTGCGCCAACCTCACGAAGGAGGAATACCAAGCTGCCGTCGATCAGTACATCCACTCCGGGTTCGTGGCTCGCTGCCCTACCAAGCGAGACACCATCAGCGACCCGCATCCCGACGAGCTCGCTATCCCCATTGCTCACTTCGAGAATGGGCTGCGACTCCCGCTTTGGCCGGAAGTGCGCCAGGTATGTTTGTTTCTCGACCCCTATATTCCTGAATCGCTTTGCGAATGACTCCCTAACCTCTTTCAACATTTCTAGGTGCTCAAGTATTTCGGCGTTCTGCCAAGCCAGCTGACGCCGAACGCGATCGTCGTGGTGGTCGCGTTCTCCAGTTACCTCAGGGCTGAGAAGATCGAGTTCAGCCTGCTCGTCTTCCGCAAGGTGTTCTCGTTCCGTGCGTACAAGGATGGGACGGCTCATTTCGCAAGCCAGCATGTCACCGTCCACAACCTAATGGGGATTGAATGTTGCTGAGGTGGCCATTCAATTTGGAGAGAGTCGGCTAGGAGAGAGAAATTGGGAGTTTCCCCCAATTTGAAGAGAGAGAAAGTGGCCATTAAAGGAGGATTAATGGCATTCAAGGCAAAATTGATCCCTCATTCATCTCCCCTCACCCTCCATTCATCTCCTCAGGCTGTTACAAGAAGCTTAAGGGGTTTTCTAGCCCTCGAGATGGCTGAATTCAATGGATTTCACCATGGCCGAAAATTAGGTTTGATGGCCATTAGTGGTTTTCAAGGTTGTAACCTCCCCCTCTCCTAATTGATCCCTTTAAGCTTCAGAGGACTGAGAGGAGTGGTTTTTCCCCCTTTACTTGGAGAAATCGAGCATCCGGAGCAGGAACCGGCATGGCGCCAAAAGCTCCAGGTCGGCCTTGGCCAACAAGAAACCGGCAAGGAACCAAGCACCCACACAGGTCTGATCCTCTTCTCCTCCCTTAGTGCTAAATATTTTCGTATTTCGGGGCTTGATCCAAGCACAATAGGGCTCGGATTGTGTTTTTTGAAAAATTACGTTCCGTACTCGTTTCCTCCTCTAAAAATTAAATCTGAACACCTCCGGCCGGCCAACCACCCCCTATCGCCGGCCACCACCTCAACGGAGGTGGTGGTGGCATTGGCCGGCCGGAAAGAGGCGTAGGTGGCTGGGAAATCACCCTGAAAAGAGGCCCAGGACCGGTTGTCGCGAGCCGTCCAGAGTTTGGGGATGAAGACGCAGAGCCGTCAGATCTGTTTATTACTGTTTATATTTATTTCATTTATTTCGTCGAATGAATAATTCGTCGAACGGTTTGAAATTTGTCGAACGATGTAAGTAATTCGTCGAACGATTTGAAATTTGTCGAACGCTTTAAGTAATTCATCGAACGGTTTGAATTTGTCGAATGCTGTAAGCAATACGTCGAACGAATAATTTGTCGAACGGGAGGTGTTCAGCATTAGTCGAGCGCAGCTGCGTTCGGCTTTCGTCGAACGCAGATTTGATCTGCTTTCGTCGAACGCAGATTTGATCTGCTTTCATCGAACGCAGATTTGATCTGCTTTCGTCGAACGCAGAGTTTGAATTTCGTCGAACACAGAAACAGTTTTATAATTAACTGTTTATGCAATTTCTGTCACTTATTTTGCTGTACCTAGATCTAATTATTAAAAATACTTAGGCCCCTCTACAGAAAAAGTGGTCAACACCAAAGTTGTAGCCCTTAGGGTCTACTTTATTTTAAAATTGATTTCACCCCAAAAGGAGTTCTGTAGCTCTCTGTAGGTCCATTTTGGTGGGGCTGGTTCCTAGTGTAGGACAGCCACCATTTCTTGAATAACTTTTGATTGGGAAATGTTCTGGACTTGAGATTTGAAACATAGTCTATTTATACCTACACACACATCATATCCAAAGATGGGATTTTTTAGGAGAACCTTTTTCTAAGGTTTTTGAAATAATTTCATAAATCATCTATTAATTAATTAGTGGGTTAAATGACCTCCAATGCCCTCCAAATTTTAGTGGGTGCTCCTTAGGGTTACAGTATGACCTTGGTAAAATTATCAGCCCAATTGGGACTTTTTTGTTTGAGTATTTTGTGAACCCAAGTTAGGACAAATAGGGTCAAAGTTAGGGTATGGTGTTTACCTTGGGGTATGGTGGTCAAAACTCATCACCATGAATTGAAACCTTGGTAACTGGATTAGGATCACCTAAAGTATCCCCTTGAGTGGTTTGGGGTGGAGTAGATGTGATAAAGCCCTAGAACACTAGTTTTATTCCTAGGTGTGCATTTAGAACCTTGTGAAGGCCATGTTGTCAAAAGTCCCTGGATGGTTATGAACTTGGTGGATAGGTTCTTAGGGTGTAAATAGGCACTGGATAATTTTATAAGAATTTTAGGAGCCAATATTCCCTTTGAATTAGGATATAACCCCTTTAGGGAAACTTCTTATAAGAAACATTTACATGCTTAAAATGTCCTGGATGATGATGAGACTTTGGTTGTACCCTTATAATCATGTTTTAGACCTCTGGTAATTTTTGTGAATTTTATTAAATGATTAAATCAGTACTTCATTCTTAAGGCACCTGTTTTGATTTAAACTTAAGAAAAATATTTGAGGGTCCAAAACTCATTGTTAAATTGTGCAAATTGGTGATAGGACCTTTCAAAACATTAGGAAGCTCTGTGAATTTTTACAAAATTTTTGAAGACTTAAATCAGTAGGCTACTTTACAATTCATTTAATTTGAGGTTTTCTTAAAGTATTTAATTTAGTGAGAAAATGATTTCCTTAAATCCTGAAACTTAGTCATTAGCCTTTTCTGGTGAATACAAGAGCTTGGTAATTTTCCCATAATTTTAGTGTTGATCTTTTTGGTGGTTCCTTCATAAAACTATGATTTTGGATTGATGATAAATAATTAAATTAGAGGAGAATTTCTTACTGTAAAAATATGTTATGTTGTTTCTGATGTTATTTAGTCACCATAGATTTATCATAATTTTTGGAGAGTCATATCATAAGATTTACTTACACTTCATGTTCATTTTCATACTTGGCAGATGTTTGGAGAAATTAAAATAAATATTAATAAATTAGGGGAAAATATGATTCTCGAGATGTAGTCTTATAACATCATGATAGACCTCCAGTAAATAGCTTGGGTCAGTTGGATGAATATTTGGAGTACCTCTAGTTGTGAGCTTCATATAATTAGTTTGGTCTGCGTTTAGTAAAACTGTGAAATTTGAGAATCAAGTGGATCCTTAGGAGGGAATGGGAGGTAAGTGGTTTACCTAGTTTAGTTGAGAAGGTATGATGGTCAACAAGAAGGAGTTATACATTAAGAGTGCTTGGTGAGTTAAGGGTAAGGTAGTGTTTGGGATTGACGAGGGATCGTCTTTTCCCTAGCGTGTCATAAAGCACTTAGGTTTAATTCAAGTGAAATGATAAGAGGGGTGTTCTTATGAGTAGATACCAACAACACTAAGTGTCTTGAGAAAGGAAACTTTGGGGTGTCATCCCATTACAGTTCCTAGTACCGTAGCGAGCCCCTCACAGGGTAATCCTCGGGAAGTCCAAGATTAACCAAAAGTCATAGGAGTAAGAAGTTGTTATACAAGATTAACTTAATAACGCACACACGCACACCCCGTAGTTACGAGAGGTTAGCTGGTTTGGTTGTACGAGCGGTAGGATCGGTGGTTTTATCCGCAGACTAGTTAGTCTAGTGAGCTTGTGACTCAGTAATGTTGTTGGTGTGGACGGGTTGGTCCGGCGAGCCGGTGGCTCGAAAGGTTATGATGACGGGCAGGTTAGCCCGGGGATCCTATGGCTCGGAGATAGGTAGTAGAACATGTTGCATGTGCATGAAGGTGGTGGGTCTCCGGTATTGGACGGTCGTTCACACCGACGTCAATACGTTGACTCGGCGAGTATGGAATTTGCACTTAGCCTTGAAAGTCTGGTGGTCCAGCCAGTAAGAGTACGCAGATGCTCCGCGGTTTTGCCTTGAGGCGTACGATAGTTCTAGGTAGGGTAGTGTGAATACCAACCTAGAGGTAGGCGAGGCCCAACCCACCGCTTCCATTGGCCACTACGGGAGTATCCTGGGAGTCTAGCTCGCTCCAAAAAGGGGGAACTAAAGGTCTATGCGCATAGAGTCGAAGTGGGTGAGTTGCACTTGTATGAACTTAGCATAACTGCATACCTTGCCTGTCATAGCATAAATATTGCATTTCAACCCCTACCCCTATCGTATAAGTCAGTTATGGGACTTCTTATACGATAGGCCTTGCTAAACGACCCCTTGGTCTATAGGTTTGTATGGGCATTCCTATAAATCAGTGGTTACTTTTCTATTGCTATTGTCTTTACTTACTGCACTTTACTTATTCTTTACCTACTTTTACTATGCTCTTTTACTGCTTCAGTTATATATATACACATGTATAGTGTAGAAACATTTCCTGTACCGCTGTCACCTGCTCTTTGATTATACCCCTTGTTGTCCTCCGCTTCATCCTTCCCGCTCAGTGCCTAGGAGTCACCGGGGGAGGGGTGGGGGATTGGCTTAGTCTTTTTGACTAATGGTAGGTGGACCTTATCATTTTAGGAGACCGCGGCGACGGAGCAACACCAGAGGCCGGTGCAGACGGAGGCGGGCCAGTGTAGTGCAGGAGCACAGGTTTCAGGATCATTGAGTGATTAGGAGTTAGCTTATGCGAGTGATCTTGTAGTGAGGACATGATGTACTGGGCATGAGCCCTTCCTTCTTCTTATTCATTGTAACTCTTATTATCTTTTATTCAGTTATTATCTATGGACATTTACCTTTATGGTTTTATATTTCATGTTGATCATGTGGACTTATCTTCTTTAATGCACTTTTCTTTGTGATCGATTTGGTCGGCAGGATCGGTGTTTTGTAGTGGTGACCTTCCCGAGTGAAGGTGTCACTGCAAAGCGGCGGTTCTGGGCCTAAGACCCGGTATTTTCAAAAAAAAATGGGGTCTTACAACCTCTACATCTCTAACTTCTCCTTCCGTCTCCACCATCATTCCATTGGCCAGGGTAAGTGACTTCCGATCATCATTATTGATTTTTAAATTCAGATTTCCAACGTCTTGCAATGCAAGCACGTTGCGCGATGATTGATGAGTCCCATTTATATATACATTTTTGAACTCTTTTGGGCTGGTATTCTAGTCTATGCACCACATTTTAGGCACATTTTCATTCATATGTACTATTCTATGCTGGGTGCACTTTTTATCCCATTCCGGTGTGCAATTGCGGTCCTTGTTGTTGGGGGTAAGCACATGGTGCTCCCCTTCTCTTCTTCTATGTTTTTCTGATGCTGGACGTGTATTCCCAGCCATTGTATCTTATATGCAGGTGACCGGATCATCCCGTTTTCCCCAGAAGTAAGGTCTGTGCATATCGCACGGTCGTGCGTTTCCTTGATGCACGGTCGGGCGCGGTCGTGCGTTTGTGTCTGAGCTGAAAATGGAGCGTCGGAGTTTAATCGTACGTTTTGACGCACGGGCGGATTCGCCCGTGCGTGAGTGAAACGCACGGTCGACCTGTGTCTTCCTGATTTCAGAGCTTCAGAGTTTACCCGTGCGTTTGAATGCACGGGCGGTATTGGTCGTGCGTGAGCAATTCGCACGGGCGGCGCAGCGTCTTCCCCAAGCCACATTTTACGAGTTAATAATGCACGGTCTGCGCACGGTCGTGCGTTCGACCGTGCATGACCATTTGTCTGCCTGTTTAGTATAAAATGCAGGAATCGAGGCAGTAAAGGGAGGACGATTGGAGATGGATGGGAGCAATTCAGAGAGCAGGAAATCAGTTCCTTCCCGCTGCTCTTAAGGGCTGAAGGCTTCCCCTTCATCTCCACCACCATAGAGGCCATTTCCGGTTATTTCCACCTCCATCCTTCCATCCGGGAGCACTAGGAAGCTTTCTCCACCATTAGCTCAAGCATTCCTCGCCGAGAGACCAGAGAAGCGCTGTAGATCGTAGGAGTGGTGACAGCCTCCTTCGAGTTAGGTCACCATCTGAGGGCCGAGCCCGGAGAGAGCCCTACAACCTCTCCTTCCGGCCGAGAACCCAAGACGCGGTGACTTCTTCTTTGTGGTCCTCTCTAACCTTTGATGCTTGTACTTGTTTATGTGTTGTATGAATGCTTGTTAAGTTAATCTTAAGGATTATTGCTTGTGTTCATGTCCAATGTTGATGTGGTGGCAAGAATGGCACTTTTTCCTAGTGATTTTCTAAGTTTCGTTGTGTGTGAAGCCACTAGCAATTGCTAGTGGTGATGTTTAGAGAAGAGGTGTGTGCGACCCTCAACCGTCATAGTTACATTCTGTCCATGCGCCTCCCGAAGCATGGCATCGCGGCCGTTGCATCCATCCGGCCTTGCGAAGCGGAGTTTTGACCCGCATCTCTTTTCTGCACTAACTTAGGAAACCCAAAATCAATGCCCTTGTTTTCCTTTGTTTGCTCGTATAACAATCGATTCACAACACGTTTCGTTCACCAGAACCTGCATTCCTTGAGAGACGATATTTGGGGAAGCTATTCCCAAATTTTATTATTTGACAGCGACCGGTGCACTTGCCGAATACGCATCAAGTTTTTGGCGCCGTTGCCGGGGAATGCAGGCGTGATGAGATTTTGGTTGTGAATCGATTGTTTTCGATTGGGTCTTTTATTCTTTTTTTTTAATTTACTCTTTTTCATGCTATTTTCTTCTTCTATATCATGTGAGCACATTTGAATATCCGATGTCGTTGGTGTGGGGACACATCCCACGCTAGTGATAGGTGTCCCAAAGAGTATGGTGTTGTTCAGAAACCGTACGGGTCCCATATATCTTTTGGCTCCTCTACTGCGCCTCCGTTGTCGCACTATTACGTGGCTACCGCACCTTGGGTGCCGGCAAAGCCGGTAAAGCAGTGTTTTTTTTGCAAAAGTAGAGAGCACGCCTTGAAGGACTGTGCGGATTATCTTCGCCAATTGGCGGATGACGATGAGCCGAATATCCGGATCGTCCCATCCTCAAATTTGGCGAACACAGCTCCTTCCTCTGGTTATGTATCACTTCCACCTTCACTTTTTGAAGGCTCTGGAATCGACACGTGCATCAGTGTCCCTCATGACCCTGTTTCTGATGCGACCCCCCATACCTCTTCGGTTCACGTACCACTTTGCGTGGATTTGTGCCCTTGTGTGGAGAGTGAGCCTGAACTCTTAAGAAGCACATCTTCTCCCGTTACACATGAAACCACATCTTTTTCTGATGTTATCATTGAGGCGAACTTGCAGGATGCTACAGACCTGCGCAGTGTCGTGCCAACTCTCATGGAGGAGGACAGTCTCGATTGTGCTGAAGCAACCATTTCGGTCCAGCGCGAGAAAGTCCAAGTTATAGAGGAGGTCATTGCGTGCGTTGTGATTCTAATGAAGTCGTCGATGATCTCATCAGTTTATCATTGCCGCACCCTATGGTGGATGAAGCCGGGATTATCCCCTCAGATGAGATTTCTTTTAGTTTTTCTTCCAATTTATTTCCTGACCCCCTTTCTTTATGTACAAGAATGCAGGATGCCCCTCCTCCGGTTGATCAGACCTTATGCATGGAGGAGCCGAAAGCCTGGCGGGGTGAGGAAGGTATAGTGAAGGACCATCTTGTTTCCTCATCATCGTTGGTGCTTCCCTTGGAGGATTGGTTACAAGGGGGCAAGTGGTTCTTCTTTGAAGAAATAATACTGGAGGAGAAGAAGAGAGCGAAAAAGGAGGAGATCTGGGTTGGAGGCTGAGCATCCTACTTAATTTCCACCCCTACTACCAGGTCCCCGGACCTTTTTCTTTCATCAGTTGTTACTATTTCAAATCAGCTTATAGCTGATCTGTTTTGAGCATGTATTAGTAATTAGGATTTATTAACTTTTGCTTAGTCCTAGACTTTATAAACTGCTTTAATACAGGTATTTGGTCCACCTTTAAGGACATTAAACAAAAGGGCTTCTTGGGAGACAACCCATGGGAACCACCCAGTTCCGCTTGCTTAGTCTTTGTCTTTTAGTCCTGTTTTTCTTTTTCTTTTTTGCTAACATCGCAGGTTAAAACTCTCGCTTGGTGGATGCGGAAGGAGAAAAACTTGAAGAAGGAATTACCGCACTTCTGGCATGCTCATTTATGAGCATAGGTCCACTCTTCCCCTATTCTCCTTATGTTTAAATTCTTTATTTTATTTAGTTTTGATCAAGTCTGGGGGAGAGAGCGAGCTATGCACGTGCACACACTTTGCATGACATGTTAGAATGTGCTGAGTTAGGATTTGTATTTTGTTGCACACATTGCATACACTTGCACCTAGTTCACGCGCACTTGATCACGCGTGCTTATTGGGTATCGCTGCGAGGTTCCCCGCTCGTAAGAATTGGATTGTTAGCGTATGAGTGAGGAGTAGAGAAAAATGTTGACTCGAGTAGTGCTCTAGTCAAGTGCTCCCGTCACGCCTAGAAATTCAATTAGAGTAGAATTAAATTCAGAGTTATAATTTAATTATTTCTATTATAGTAGCTGCAATTTATTTTACTTTAGTGGTGAATCCGGTGAATCCAACGGTAGCATAAGGTCGAGTGTAGCTAGACCAGTAGTAGCTTATTACTAGGGTCGGAAGGAAGGACAACCTTTCTCGGTGGCTAGAACTTGCACTAGGCGACTCTCGACACGATTGTGTTGAAGTACTCGTCATGAAATATGATATAGGCCATTTCTTGATCCGTTTGCGCTTTTGAAATCCTCACCTACGTAATCACCATTGCAAGCCCACTTGAGCCTACCCTTCCTCCTTTTTTAGCTCCACTAAAAATTTAACCAAAGCCATACGGCCGAACCTATTTTCGCACCAACCTTTGAGCTAAGAAATTTCTTTCTCGATCACATTTGGTGTCATTTTTGTTATGCATGGCAGCTTCAAATTAGCTAAGGGAGTTGTTTTATTGTGCGTACAATCGTCATTTTGTCGATGAGAGAAAAGAAAAGAAAAGAAAAAAAAAGTGGTGCAAAAATGATACTCTCTCGGCAAATTCAATTTATTTTTGGCTTAGCACGCACCTAGTGTTCAGTTGAAGTCTGGGGGTGTCATGTAATTACTGAAAATTGTGTATTGGTGATTGTTATTCTCTTGAGTGCTCAGGTTGTGTTGAGTGTGATTCCCATCGTCCTTCTACTTACCTAGCCTATTCTCAACCTAAGCCCAATGATTGCCTAGAAGTACTATTGATTTTAGTTACGAGTCGTCTCATGCAGTAGAGAGAGTGCGAACGTGCAAGCCTATGGACACCTACTTTGATGGATTTCTTAGGAGTTTGTCCCTAGCTTCGATTCGAGTAATACTCTACTCATTAGTCACGCTATTTTCCCTTTTTGCGCGACCGAAAGATTCACCGGGATTCACCATCCAAGTAAAGTAAATTCCAAACCACTGCTTTAGAAATAATTAGATATAATCTTGAGTCTAATTCTGTTCTAATGCATTTCTATGCACGTGTGCATGCGACTTCGCATTGTTCTCTACCGCTCAAACTCATGCTAACATCCATTTGTTCCGACAGGAGAGCTGAGTAGTTTGCCCGAGACGTGCAAATGGTTAAGTCTGGTGGTGTGATGAGTCTCATTTATATATACATTTTTGGACTCATTTGGGCTGGTATTCTAGTCTATGCACCACATTTTAGGCACGTTTTCATTCATATGTACTATTCCATGCTAGGTGCACTTTTTAGCCCATTCCGGTGTGCAATTGCGCTCCTTGTTGTTGGGGGTAAGCACATGGTGCTCCCCTTCTCTTCTTCTATGTTTTTCTAATGCTGGACGTGTATTCCCAACCATTGTATCTTATATGCAGGTGACCGGATCGTCCGGTTTTCCCCAGAAGTAATGTCTGTGCATATCGCACGGTTGTGCGTTTCCTTGACGCACGGTCGTGCGTTTCTTTGATGCATGGTTGGGCGCGGTCGTGCGTTTGTATCTGGGCTGAAAATGGAGCGTCAGAGTTTAATCGTGCGTTTTGATGCACGGGCGGTTTCGCCCGTGCGTGAGTAAAATGCACGGTCGACCTGTGTCTTCCTGATTTCAGAGCTTTGGAGTTTACCCGTGCGTTTGAATGCATGGGCGGTATTAGTCGTGCGTGAGCAATTCACACAGGCGGCGCAGCGTCTTCCCCAAGCCACATTTTACGAGTTAATAACGCACGGTCTGCGCACGGTCGTGCGTTCGACCGTGCGTGACCATTTTTCTGCCTGTTTAGTATAAAATGCAGGAATCGAGGCAGTCAAGGGAGGATGATTGGAGACGGATGGGAGCGATTCAGAGAGCGGGAAATCAGTTCCTTCCCGCTTCTCTTGAGGGCTGAAGGCTTCCCCTTCATCTCCACCACCATAGAGGCCATTTCCGGTGATTTCTACCTCCATCCTTCCATCCGGGAGCACTAGGAAGCTTTCTCCACCACTAGCTCAAGCATTCCTCACCGAGAGACCAGAGAAGCGCTGAAGATCATAGGAGCGGTGACAGCCTCCTTCGAGTTAGCTCACCATCTGAGGGACGAGCCCGGAGAGAGCCAGACAACCTCTCCTTCCGCCGAGAACCCAAGACGCGGTGACTTCTTCTTTGTGGTCCTCTCTAACCTTTGATTCTTGTACTTGTTTATGTGTTGTATGAATGCTTGTTAAGTTAATCTTAAGGATTATTGCTTGTGTTCATGTCCAATGTTGATGTGGTGGCAAGAATGGCCCTTTTTCCTAGTGATTTTCTAAGTTTCGTTGTGTGTGAAGCCACTAGCAGTTGCTAGTGGTGATGTTTAGAGAAGAGGTGTGTGCGACCCTCAACCGCCATAGTTACATTCCGTCCACGCGCCTCCCGAAGCATGGCATCGCGGCCGTTGCATCCATCCCGCCTTGCGAAGCGGAGTTTTGGCCCGCATCTCTTTTCTGCACTAACTTAGGAAACCCAAAATCAATGCCCTTGTTTTTCCTTTGTTTGCTCTTATAACAATCGATTCACCACACGTTTCGTTCACCAGAACCTGCATTCCTTGAGAGACGATATTCAGGGAAGCTATTCCCAAATTTTATTACTTGACAGCGACCTGTGCACTTGGCGAATACGCATCAATGATCCAGTGTCATACAGAGCGGTGGTTTCAATGTTGTTAATTTTACATTTCACAGTTAACTCGCCCTCATGCCCTTCATTCGCCTCGATATGCTCTTTCCTTGCTCACGGGGATTCTTCTCCGTTGTGCTAGGAAGGGCACCTTGAGTACGCTCGGAAAGCACTTTAGCCAATTGGCCCACTTGCATTTCCAAGTTTCTCATCGAGGCCGATTGGTTGGCCATATTTGTTTGGGCCATATCAACGAACATTTCCATCATCTCTTCTATGGTACTTTTCCTTTGCATCGCAGCACCTTGGGTATAACCCGGATGAGGCGGCCTCGGTTGGCTTCCGGACGCTTGAGCATCATATTGATGTTGGCCCGGTTTCCATCGTTGGCCTGTTGTGTTTTGATTCCAGGAAAAATTGGGGTGATTCCTCACACCCGGATTATACGTGTTAGAGAAAGGTGCATTGTGGTTTTGATTTTGGACAAAATTAACACTCTCTTCTAAATTGAAATTAGAGAGCTCGGAAGAGACTTCACCTGAGGGACATTCATATGCATGATGTCCAGGGTTCCCGCACCCGAGAGAAGAAATGGCCATCACTGGAGCGGATGAAAAGGTAGGCTTCTTCAGCAACGTGATGCTCTCAGCTGGTGCTCCAGAGGTGCATACTTCAAAAAGTCCTATCGCGTTCCTTGGGGTGTTTCGTCCTGCAGTCCAGAATGAGCTATGAGTCGCGGTGTCTTATAGAATCCGCAGTGCTTCTTCAGGAGTGTGGTTCAGAATGGTTCCACCGGCAGCAGCATCAATCATAGCCCTATAGTTAGGCTCGATTGCAAAATAGAAGTTCTCCACCAAATTCCATGGTTGAAACTTATGATGGGAGCATTTCCGCAGAAGGTCCATGAACCTTTCCCACGCTTCTGCCAGGGTTTCTTGGTTATTTTTCCGGAAGGTTGCGATCTCTCTTCTTATGCTCACTATTTTATCAACTGGGTGAAACTTGGAGAGGAATTTTCCTTGCAGCGTATCCCAGGTGGTAGTTGTGCCCGGCAGAATTGTATGGAGCCATGCCTTCGCCTTGTCACGGAGGGAGAATGGAAATAATCTTAACTTCACTGTGTCATCCGCTATTCCGGCGTACCAGAACGTTCCGCAGATATCCGAGAATTCTGCCAAGTGAAGATGGGGGTCTTCACTTGCCATCCCAGAAAACTGGGCATTGTTGCGGATAATGTTCAGGATCGCCGGCTTGATCTCGATCTGATTGTTCATGATAGCTGGGCCAAAGCTGGGATACACACTCCCCACAGTGGGAGTGGTATAATCTCGCATCGTTCTAGGCCTCGCCCGGGCCACCTCATTCTCATCAGCAACATGACCTGCAGCGGGTGCATTCTCACCCTCGGGGTTAATCTCGTTCCTGTTGATGTTGAGATCCATGGCCATAGCAGCACGGCGACGTGCGTGCAGCGCCCTCTCAATTTCAGGATCGTACTCCAAGAACTCTTCAGGGCCTTGCCCCTGCATAAACTAACTTACACGCACAAAGAAAAACAGGAAAAGAAATCAAAAACTACTAAGAATCTTTATAGTAGCCTCCTGGAAGAAAAATTCATAAAACGCTCGCAGTCCCCGGCAACGGCGCCAAAAACATGATGCGATTACGGCAAGTGCAAGTAATAAAATTGGCAGAGACTCCCCGAATATTGTTCTCAGAGGACTACAAGTTGGGTTGTATGAATTCTTGTTGGGGAATTACTTATATAGATTCTTATGTAATTAATAAAAAAAAGGGGTTTTGATTTTGGGTTTTCCTAGATTAGCAACAGTGAAAGAAAATGCGGGCCTAGAGCTCCGCTTCGCTTGTCGGGATGGAATGCAGGCCGTGATGTCGTGCTTCGGTGAGCGGGTGGACGAGAAGGCTAGCGGATGGATGTTTTGTAACCAGCGGAATGAGGGTCGTAAGCACCTCATCGCGGAACACGCAGCTAGCAATTGCTAGTGCGGCGCACTACAGAGCGGTGGAGTGGATGGCGGACTAGGGCGCTCCTCAAATCTCATAAACCACAAAATATCTCAAAAGCATGAAATCATATTAACTAAAACACAACGTTTATGAACATCATCCAGATTAACACACATAAAAGGAAAACTCTGAAGCAATGAGCAAGGGGAAAGAGAAAACCGAAGCTCGAAGACTATGCTGAAGATTCTCGGCCGGAATCGTAGGGTTGTCAAGCCTCGGACGTGCTCGGTCTTCAGTTGCGTCCGGGATCCAGAGGAGCTATCACCTTCCTGTTAGAACATGGTCTTCCGCATCTCCTAGGTTAGAGAATAACAAATCCTATGTGTATTTGATCTTGTGTGTTGAAGTGTGCAGGTTTACTAGGTCCACATGACTCAAGGAGTACACATGATGACTGCCCCCAAAATTGAGGCCAAAATTCGAAGTGGCTCACTAGCGCCGGCGGTAGCAACTAGCGCCGGGCGCTAGCGTTGATGAGCGTGTTTCCGGGAGCTGTTATGGAAGGCGCTAACGCCTGGCGGTAGCGGATAACACCGGCGGTATCGGTGAACACAGAAGGAATGAAAGCCTCGTTGCCGCGGATTGGAGATCCTGCCGCGCAAGAATTTTCTTAATCATGGATATCGCCAGCGGTAGCTACTAGCGCTGGCGGTAGCATGGCACACAGAAGGCATAGAGCAAATTGTTGCCACGGATGGGAGATTCTGCCGCGCAAAACGTTGCCTAATCCGGGCTAGCGCCGGCGGTAGCGCTAGCGCCGGCGGTAGCGCTTGTTCTATAAAAAGACCCCCTCTCCTCACGAATTAGTACACCCATTGCATACACCTCAGAGAGAGAGATAGCTCGAGTTGCAGAGGCCTTCCTTGGCCGAATTCTGAAGTCCTAGCGAAGCGCTACCAATTTCTGAAGGAGGATTCCATCACGCCGAATTCGAACGAAGTTCGCCTCAACAAACGCTGATTCTCCAGCGGATCTTCGCCTCCTCATTCAGAAGTTCATCTTGAGGGAGTTTTTTACTTATTGTTATTTCATTTCTCTTTTATCATTGTAAACGGTAGTGAAATCGCCTAGTGTTGGCGACTAGGTCTGGGGTAGACTTAGGGCTGAAATTCGCCTCGTGTTGGCGACTAGATCTAGGCTAGTTCTAGGGGGTGCTCGAGGCCACATTCGGGGAAGGATTGGCTAGAGCGGCTTGAGGCCGAATCCAGGGGAGGATAAGGCTAGAGCCACCGGTTTGCTGGGAAGCGAGTCAGGATAGAAAACGAAAAGAGTTTTAAAATATTCGCCTAAGGATCTCTAGCGTCATAAGAGATCAAGTTTTGTAAAACTTATTCAATATAAATAAAAGCATGTCTCCTCTTTTTATTTTACATAACTTATCACAGGTTTAATCTTGCTATATTTCTACGTTTTCCAAATAAATACTAAACTTTTTGAAAACCCTTATTCACCCCCCCCCCCTCTAAGGGCGCCGACCGATCCAACAAGTGGTATCAGAGTGGTTTTGTTCCAATCGGCTTAACAACCGGGAACAATGGCGTCTCATGATCTCGCTTTTCCTGTGGGTCAAGGGGTTAGTCGACCACCTCTCTTTACTGGGTCTGATTTTAACTACTGGAAAAATCGAATGATGTGTTTTCTTATGACTATGGATGTAGAAGTATGGAACATGGTAGAAGTTCGGTACTCTCCTCCTACAACTATAGTGGGAGAAGCGACATTAGCAAAACCTAAGGATAAATGGGACGACAACGATAAACTAAGGTGTAAAAATAATGCTAAAGCAATGAATGCCTTATATTGCGCTTTAAATAGAACTGAGTATAATAGAATTTCTGCATGCACTACTTCTTATGATATTTGGAATCAATTAGAAGTAATTCACGAAGGTACATCGTAGGTGAAAGATGCAAAGCTGTTTCAACTGGAATCTGAATACGAGAAATTCAGGATGGACACGGAAGAGGACATCAACTCCATGTACACTCGCTTCACAAAGATTGTCAACGCATCAAAGGCACTTGGAAAGACCTACTCCGACGGGGACTTGGTGAAGAAAATTCTTCGTTCCTTACCCCCAAGGTTCAATCCGAAGGTGACAGCCATCTCAGAGTCGCACAACTTAAGAACGCTCCAGATCGAGAACCTCATTGGGAATCTCAAAACCCATGAGGTAGAACTGCAAATTCAACATGAAGAATACAATAAAGAGCCAAAGAAAAAGGCGTTGGCACTAACATCAAAGAAGGAGTGCACCGAAGAGGACGATGATGATGAAGAAGGACTCCTGGTGAAGAACTTCAAAAAGTTCATCAGGAATCCAGAAAGAAGGAACACATTCAGAAAATTCTTCCAAAAGGACACTCGACGAAAGGGATCTTCCTCTTCATCGAGGAAAGAAAAAGGAAGCATTGACGAAGAAGAAAGGCCGCCTCCAGAATGCTATCACTGCAGAAAAACCGGGCACATTCGGAGCCAGTGCCCAAAATACCAAAAGGAACGAAAAGAACAAAAGAAAACAAAAGAAAAGAAGAAAGTGCTGAAGGCCGCCACTCGGGATGACTCTTCCTCTGAAGAGTCAAACGAATCTGAGTCAAGTAGCGAGGAGGAAGCAAACTTGTGCTTGATGGCCAAAAGCGACGATGATGACACCAGTGTTCTTAGCGACACTGAGGTATCTCCTCCTACTTTTGAAGAACTTTATGATAAATTTGTTTTACTAAATCTTGAAAATGAATCTATTATAAAAGAAAATCGTAAGCTCACAAAAAAATTGGTTTCTCTTGAAAAAAGAAAAGTCTCATGTCAAGAATGTGAGCACTCCTTATTTAAGTTAAAAGAACTTGAAGTATCTCTCTCTAATGCTCTCTCACAAAACAAAATTATTGCAAAAGAGAAGGGGGACTTAGAGAGAAGATTGAAAGTTTCTATATTACAAATTGAAAAGAACAAAAAAGGATTTGAAAACAAATGTGTTATGATTGTTCATGAAAATACATCTCTTAAAAAACAAAATCAAAATCTCAATTTAGCCATAACCAAATTCGGGATTGGTCAAAAATCCCTGGATATGCTTCTGGGTAATCAATGCTTCGGGTCTGGAAAAATCGGACTCGGATATAAAAGTGAACACTACCGCCCGGCGCTAGCTACTAACGCCGGCGGTAGCTCTAACGTTAAAATTTTTCCTGGTCTTTCTAATGTACAAACATCATCCAGCAAGAGCAATATAGAAACTCAGAAAAGGGTCTCAACCCCCTTTATTTCGTGTGCTAATTGTCTTAAATTTGGACACACGTCTGGCTCTTGCAGGAATATAATAAATCAACGATCATTAAAACAAATCTGGGTACCTAAGAAATCCACTTACTCTATGGGTGGTACCTCTTGGGTATCTGGGTCTTTACTCTCATCCTCTTTCTAGATTTGCAGGAAGGCTAAGGAAACAGAAGACATGTGGTATTTGGACTCAGGCTGCTCCAAACACATGACGGGCAATAAAGCAAAATTCCTTAGCTTAGAAAAGAAGAAAGGAGGAATAGTGACGTTTGGCGATAACGGTAAAGGAAGGATCATGGGAATTGGTACAGTGGGTAACACATCTTTTCTTATATCAAATGTGCTTTATGTGAAAGGATTAAAACATAACCTAATATCTATAAGTCAACTTTGTGATAAAGGTTTAGACGTACTTTTTGAATCTTCCACCAATCTTTGCAAGATTGTTAATCCTAAAACAAAAGATGTGTTATTAACTGCACCTAGAATTCATAATGTTTACATAGTTTCATTTCATGATCTTTCTAAATCTTCTATAAAATGTTTTATAACGAAAAATGATGAATTAGAATTATGGCATAGACGCTTAGGCCACGCTAGTACAAAGCTCATCTTAAAACTAGCAAAAAGAGAATTGATTAGAAGATTGTCTAAGTTAAATGGAAATTTATCTTCATTATGCCCTCCATGCCAAAAAGGCAAATTTACTAAGTCATCTTTTAAAAGCAAAACTGAAATTTCTACATCAAAACCTCTGCAATTAATTCATATGGATC
Organism: Dactylorhiza incarnata; assembly: GCA_033032865.1. Lineage (NCBI taxonomy): Eukaryota > Viridiplantae > Streptophyta > Magnoliopsida > Asparagales > Orchidaceae > Dactylorhiza > Dactylorhiza incarnata. The sequence continues at coordinate 5,510,352 of JAWHQI010000009.1, read as the reverse complement.
TTTTTGGTCCCGTTAACACTGCAAGTCTTGGTGGTAGATTATACACTTATGTTCTCATAGATGACTATTCTAGATATTGTTGGACTTTATTTCTCTCCTCCAAATCTGATGCATTTTGCGAATTTTCAAAATTATGTACTCGCATTCAAAATGAATTAGATTTAAAAATAAAATGCATTCGCTCAGATCATGGAGGTGAATTTGAAAATGAAAATTTTAAATCTTTTTGTGACATGTTAGGTATTAAGCATGAGTTCTCTGCTCCACGCACACCTCAACAAAACGGTGTTGTAGAACGGAAGAATAGGACAATGCAAGAACTTGCACACACAATGCTATCTGAATATAAATTACCTAAATATTTTTGGGCAGAAGCCGTAAGCACTGCATGCTATGTAATGAATAGAGTTATGCTTCGCCCATCATTATCTCTCACACCATATGAACTCTACTATCAAAAGAAACCTAACGTATCTATTTTAGAGTTTTTGGATGTAAATGCTTCATTCTTAATACAAAAGACTCTTTAGGAAAATTTGACGAAAAATGCGATGAAGGAATATTTCTTGGTTATTCTTCAACTAGTAAAGCATATATAATATATAATAAAAGATCAAGCAAGGTTGAAGAGTCAATTAATGTAAGATTTGATGAGTTTGTTCCATGTGCAGAAAAGCTCCCTTCAGGTACCGATGATGAACCTCTGCCATTCTTGGAGCACGACAAAGAAGAACCATCCAAAGAAGAGGAGGAGAAGTCAAAAGAAGATGAATATGTACCTCCAAGCATTCTAAACTTCTCCAAAAATCATCCAAAGGAGCTAATCATTGGGGAACCTTCTACTGGGGTAAGAACTATTTCCTCTCTTCATGAAACATTCTCAAATATTTGCTTTGTGTCTGAAATTGAACCTAAAAACGTTTCCACCGCTTTAAATGACGAATTTTGGTTTTTGGCAATGAATGAAGAGTTAGGACAATTTGAAAGAAATAAAGTTTGGAATTTAGTAGAAAGACCATCTAATCATCCAATTATTGGCGTAAAATGGATTTTTAAAAATAAGCTAGATAGTGAATCTAGGATTGTAAGAAATAAAGCACGCTTAGTTGCTCAAGGCTATTCACAAATCGAGGGGGTAGATTTTGAAGAAACTTTTGCACCCGTAGCTCGCTTAGAATCTATACGAATATTTTTGGCATTTGCGAGTTTTAAAAAAATAAAATTATTTCAAATGGATGTTAAAAGTGCTTTTTTAAACGGGTTTATTAAAGAAGAAGTTTATGTAGAACAACCCCCCGGTTTCATAAATGAAAGATTTCCAAATCATGTTTACAAATTAGAAAAAGCGCTTTATGGTTTAAAACAAGCGCCCTGTGCCTGGTATGATCGTCTTACATCGTTTTTGTTAGAGCACGGTTATGTTATGGGAAGTGCAGACAACACACTCTTCATTAAGCATAAAAATAACGAATTAATTATTCTACAAATATATGTTGATGACATCATTTTTGGAGCCACTAATGAAGAGTTGTGTAATGAAGTAGTCTTAATAATGAAAAAATGAATTTGAAATGAGTCTTGTAGGAGAACTATCATATTTTCTTGGTTTTCAAATTTCACAATGAACTGATGGTATTTTTCTGTGTTAATCAAAATATGTCCACGATATGCTTAAACGATTTGGATTTGAAAATCTTAAACAAGCTTCTACTCCTATGAGTGCTTCTTTAAAACTAGGAAAAGATGAATTTGGAATTTCTATTGATCAAACGCTATATAGAGGAATGATAGGTTCTCTTCTTTATTTAAGTGCATCTAGACCAGATATAATGTTTGCCGTATGTTTATGTGCTCGCTTTCAAGCCGATCCAAAAGAATCTCATTTAAAAGCGGCAAAACGTATTTTTTGTTATCTAATAGGGTCATCTAAACTAGGATTATGGTACCCACATAATGACTCTTTCACACTCCACGGCTATTCCAATTCGGACTACGCCGGGTGCTCACTAGATAGAAAAAGTACTAGCGGTACGTGTCACTTTTTAGGACCATCTTTAGTTGCTTGGTCTAGTAGAAAATAATCTTCGGTTGCACTCTCCACCACGGAGGCCGAATATATCGCACTTGGTAGTTGTTGTGCACAAGCGTTATGGATGAGCCAAACACTAGAGGACTTTGGATTTCATCTCACAAACATAGATCTTAAATGTGACAACAAAAGTGCAATAGACCTCACATATAATCCTGTACACCATTCTAGATCCAAACACATCGACGTTCGTCATCATTTCATTAGGGATCACATTAAAAAAGAAAATGTAAAAGTAAGCTTCATTGGGACAGACTCTCAACTCGCTGACATATTCACTAAACCTCTTCCCGATGCACGATTTCGTTTATTACGACTTGAATTAGGTGTCCTAGATCTTTCAAGTTAAAACATGCTCACAAATACAATTTTCTTCATTTTTCACCATCCAAAACATTTCCAAAAATTCTGCAAATTCAGCATAAAACTACTATTGGGACACCTAATCAACTTCCAACATCAAAATTTTCAAAACCCTAAAAAATCACTTACTGTTTCCCACGCTAGCGCTAGCGCCGGCGCTAGCGTCGAGTTTCGAATTTCTATGTTTTTAAAATTTCTAAAAATTCCTAAAAATATTTTGATCTATATGTACTATTTAGTTTTTGCACATCTGTTTTTTTTTTCTTTTTGAAAAATCAAATACAAAAATAGAAAAACAAATTACAAAAAAAAAATTATGTTTTTTTCTTTGTTTGCTTTTGTTGTTTCCTTTGTTTAAAGTTCATCTTTTTACAAAAATAAAAACAAAATTTACAAAAATCTGCTTTTATTTGCTAAAACCAAATACAAAAATATAAAACTTTAAAACTATCAAAAAAAATTCTATGATTTTTCTTGTAAAATCAAGCTTGATTTAATCTACTATTTAGAAATTCTACAATGTTACAATCTTTCTCTTCAAAATACTTTGGACATTGTCTTTCTTCATGCTTTGATATATCTATTCAAATGTGCATCAATTATAGTTTAAGAGTTGTGTAGGATCAAGCTTAGCATGCCTCTAAGTATGAGTAAATGTTTTATGTTTGATAATGATATCTATTCACTCACCTTCTTTTGGCATTGTCTACATATGTGTTTAATCTAAGACTACTTGTGTATGTTTTGTATTAGTACAATGGATTAAAATTGCACAAGTATCTTACCTACACTCCTTCTTTTGCACTCTTAAAAATTAAGAAAAGTGGTTATATTTTTTTCATAAAATCAATTGATTTGCAAAACAAGTGTATTCGGAGAACTTTGTACAAAACAAAATTATAAAATAAATGACAAAGATAACTCCACCAAGCACTACTTGAACCTCCTGATAAGTCTTAATGAGCATTGTGAGGTTGAGCACCTTGGAAAGAATAATAAAGTGTCTTGTGCAAATCAAATCTCTCTTTCAAAATTAAGAAAAACCACTTTCTCTTAAGTACACCGGATCACAAGTCTCAAAATTCAAAATAAAATATGTGATCCCCCAAGCACTACTTTGCACCCTGATAAGTCTTGATGAGCATTGTGTGTGCAAAGCACCTTGGTAGTTGTACATTTTGTTTGTGCATTAAAGTGTGTGGAAGTAATCTTATTTGTGTTTTATTGTGCTTCTTACTTTACATATTACTTGTATTTTTTAATTAAAACATTTGTTTACTCTCCTCAAATTTACACTTATTTGCACATCATTATCTTCCATAACACTTCTTCTCATGAGTATTGGATCCTAATGCTAATTCTATATTACTTTTTCTTTCTGAAATGTACTAGATAACCTAGCATGTGTTCTACAATGTTTTTGTATGTTTTTGAACTTAAGAATTAAAGTAACATTGTGGTCATCTCCTTTTGATAAACATTATTTCATGCTTGGTTATTCTAAAATTTAAAACTGCATAATGATTTCCAAAAACATCATTTTGTGTGATCTTTACCTCATATTTTTTGGATTATCATTACTATTTGCTATAAGTCTTCCGCATCTTAACCATATAAGTGTTTTTTTACCTTGCGCTTTCATGCTTATTTCATATCTTGTATTATTTGCATCATCACTTATTCTTAAAAATTCCTATCTTTCATTAAGTGATAGATTTCCTTGGAAACACTTTTTATTGGTTACTTCAAACATAAAAATCTTTTATGCTAAAAACTCTGATCTATTTCAATAAAATACAATTCTAAATCTCCTTATCATTTACCTAAAAAGCTCGATCATGCCTTATCTTTTATTTACACATTTTTAGTGCTCTGTCTCCCTACCCACTTTTGCTAATAACAAAGGGGGAGAACTAACATGATAAAATGCAAAAGGGGGAGAACTAACATGGTAAATATATAATCCGCTATCAAAATGCAAACCCAACATGATTGATTAAGTTGATAGCATATATATTAGGGGAGCATTCACTTAGGGGGAGCATGTATTTAGGGGGAGCAAGTCTAACATGCTAGAATCAATTATTATCCTAAGTCATCACTCTCACACACACACAAGTATAGTTTCATCATGCTTATCTATTAATGCTTTGATTTATCATTAATGGATTTGTTATTATCAAAAGGGGGAGTTTGTTGGAACATGGTCTTCCGCATCTCCTAGGTTTGAGAATAACAAATCCTATGTGTATTTGATCTTGTGTGTTCAAGTGTGTAGGTTTACTAGGTCCACATGACTCAAGGAGTACACATGATGACTGCCCCCAAAATTGAGGCCAAAATTCGAAGAGGCTCACTAGCGCCGGCGGTAGAAACTAGTGTCGGGCGCTAGCGTTGATGAGCGCGTTTCCGGGAGCTGTTATGGAAGGCGCTAACGCCTGGCGGTAGCGGATAACGCCGGCGGTATCGGTGAACACAGAAGGAATGAAAGCCTCGTTGCCGCGGATTGGAGATCCTGCCGTGCAAGAAGTTTCTTAATCATGGATAGCGCCAGCGGTAGCTACTAGCGCTGGCGGTAGCATGGCATACAGAAGGCATAGAGCAAATTGTTGCCATGGATGGGAGATTCTGCCGCGCAAAACGTTGCCTAATCCGGGCTAGCGCCGGCGGTAGCGCTTGTTCTATAAAAGGACCCCCTCTCCTCATGAATTAGTACACCCATTGCATACACCTCAGAGAGAGAGAGAGAGATAGCTCGAGTTGCAGAGGCCTTCCTTGGCCGAATTCTGAAGTCCTAGCGAAGCGCTACCAATTTCTGAAGGAGGATTCCATCATGCCGAATTCGAACGAAGTCCGCCTCAACAAACGCTGATTCTCCAGCGGATCTTCGCCTCCTCGTTCAGAAGTTCATCTTGAGGGAGTTTTTTACTTATTGTTATTTCATTTCTCTTTTATCATTGTAAACGGTAGTGAAATCGCCTCGTGTTGGCGACTAGGTCTGGGGTAGACTTAGGGATGAAATTCGCCTCGTGTTGGCGACTAGATCTAGGCTAGTTCTAGGGGGTGCTCGAGGCCACATTCGGGGAAGGATTGGCTAGAGCGGCTTGAGGCCGAATCCAGGGGAGGATAAGGCTAGAGCCACCGGTTTGCTGGGAAGCGAGTCGGGATAGAAAACGAAAAGAGTTTTAAAATATTCGCCTAAGGATCTCTAGCGTCATAAGAGATCAAGTTTTGTAAAACTTATTCAATATAAATAAAAGCATGTCTCCTCTTTTTGTTTTACATAACTTATCACTGGTTTAATCTTGCTATATTTCTACGTTTTCCAAATAAATACTAAACTTTTTGAAAACCCTTATTCACCCCCCCCCCCCCCCTCTAAGGGCGCCGACCGATCCAACACTTCCTCTACTTTACTCATCTTCTTCGTGGTCTAGCTCGATCTAACTCTTGTTGGAACCTTGAATGTAGCGGAGACTTTCCGACTATGGCGTTCTTGAGCTTGTAGATGATGGAGGAGGCCAAGGAGGGAGCTTTGGGGAAGATTTGCAAGACAAGGGTTGTCGGAGCTCCTCCTAGGTCAAACGGTGGTGGAGAGGAGAAAATGGGCGGAAATGGCGGGCTTCACAGTTTTTCCCGCGGGTCTCCTCTTCTTCAGCGGATTTCCTGCTTTAAATACTAAAACAGCAGAAATATAGTCCCGCACGGTCGAACGCACGACCGTTCATTTCCCGTGTGTTATTTAATGAATAGAAATGACTTGAGGAAGAAGCAGCAGCGCCCATGCGTTTTACTCATGCACGGTCGAAGCCGCCCATGCGTAAAAATGCACGACCAAATCCAGATTGGCTAAAAATCGGTCGAAACAAGCGATCGTGCGTTTCCTTCGCGCACGGGCAACTGCCCATGCGTAAAAAAGCACGAACAAAGTCAGATCACCATTTTGCTACCCAGAAGAAGGCGCACGACCGCAGCCGTCCGTGCGTCAAGGAAAATGCACGACCGTGCGATATAAACAATCATGATTTCTAGGGAAATGGGCTGATCCAACCACCTGCAAGACTAGCAATCCAGCTGGGAATACACTTCCAGCACCAACCAATCATAGAAAAAGGATTTGGGAGCACCATGTGCCTACCGCCAACAACATGGATCACAAATGCACACCAAAACGGGCCTAAAGAGAGCACAAATCACGTAAGTGCACGCAAGTGTGTATTAGAGAAATATAAGCAATAATAGCTCGAAACGGATGTGCACAAGAGTGAAAACTAGCCCGGATGAGTCCAAAAAAGCGTATATAAATGGGCTCATCAGAGGGAAGCTGTTCGAAGCACCGGCGGCGCTGTTAAAGATGAAGGACTTTGATCTGATCCTAGGCATGAATTGGCTGTATGGGAACCACGCACGGATTGACTGCCCGACAAGGAGGATTGTTCTGAAGCACGAGGACATGGAAGTAGTAGTTGAAGGCATCAAAACTCCCTCCCGTCTCTTATTATCATCTATTCAGGCCGTCAAGGCCCACCTACAGGGAGATGAGGTATACCAGGTGCTGTTCGAGGCGATTGAGGCAAAGGATTTTGTGGCCAGCATCCCGGTAGTTCGGGATTTTGCTGACGTATTCCCGGAGAAGTTGTTAGGGCTGCCACCGCTCCGCGAGAAGGATTTTCAGATCCAGCTGGTGTCGGGGGCTAAGCCAGTATCTAGAGCTCCTTATCGGATGGCCCCGAAGGAGCTAGCAGAGTTTCGGAGCTAGCTGCAGGAGCTGTTGGAAGCAGGGTTCTTTAGACCGAGTTCCTCACCTTGGGGAGCTCTGATGCTATTTATGAAGAAGAAGGATGGGATGCTCTGATTGTGCATCGATTACAGAGCACTGAACAGGCTGACGGTGCAGAACACGTACCCTTTACGGAGGATATACGAGCTATTTGATCAGCTAGAGGGAGCCCACTACTTCTCGAAGCTGGATTTGAGGTCAGAATATTATTAGCTGTGGATACAGGAGGAGGACATCCCGAAGACAGCTTTCAGCAGCCGATACGGACTATATGAGTTCACTGTGATGCCGCTCGGGCTCACGAATGCACCATCAGTATTTATGAGCCTGATGAATCGTGTGTTCGAGCCATATCTCGACATCTTTGTCATCGTGTTCATCGACGACATACTTATCTATTTGAGGACGGAGGAGGAACATGCACGTCACTTGGCACTAACATTGGAAAAGCTTCGGGAGCACCGCCTACATGCGAAGTTCAGCAAGTGTCAGTTTTGGTTGAAGGAGTGGCCTTCCTAGGTCATATTATCAGTGGAGCTGGTCTAGCAGTGGATCCAGCGAAGATCCAGGCAGTACGGGAATTGCCACCACTGAAGACATCCACCGACTTGTGGAGCTTCCTAGGGCTTGCCAGTTATTATCGGAAGTTCGTAAAGGGTTTTTCCCAGATAGCCCTCCTGCTCACATCCTTGACGAAGAAGGATACTGCATTCATTTGGACGCCGCAGTGCGAGGCGGCCTTCCAGGAGCTTACAATGGCCCCCATCCTTGCCCTTCCATTGGGAAAGGAAGGATTCCAGGTGTACACAGATGCATCATACTAGGGGATGGGTGCCATTCTGATGCAGAACGGGCACGTGATAGCATACACTTCCCGCCAGTTGAAAAAATATGAGCGGAATTACCCGGTGCATGACTTGGAGATGGGAGCAATTGTGTTCGCTCTGAAGATCTGGAGACACCTACATCTATGGCGTCCACTGCGACATATTTTTAGATCATAAGAATCTGAAGTACGTAGATACGCAGAAGGACCTGAACATTCAACAGAGACGTTGGGTGGAGTTCTTGTCTGACTACCAGTATACCATGTATTACCACCCAGGGAAGGCGAATGTGGTGGCAGACGCACTGAGCAGGAGAGCTACCACGACAGGAGCAGAGCCTCAGTTGATGGTCATGGAGCTAGTGCGGTTGTTCGAGGACATGCATATCTCCTTAGTATCCGAGTAGGATCCAGAGCTTTATGAGTAGTACCTGACGGCGATGAGTACCACATATGACATCCGAGACCGCATCAGGGACGGGCAGAGGAAGGATGCCAAGCTAGAGCCGATATTCAAAACCTTGGAGGTAGGCTCAGCCGAAGATTATTCGTTGAAGGATGGCCTGTTGAGTTTCAGAAGCCGAGTATATATACCGGCAGGGGGCCGGATTCGAGAGGACATCATGATAGAGGCTCACTGCAGTAGGTATTTGGTGCACCCGGGCATCACCAAGATGATGGCGGACTGAAGAGGACATGTATTGGCCGGGCATGAAGAGGGACTTCACTTATTTTGTGACTCACTACGAGTCTTGCCAGCTCGTGAAGGCGGAATGCAAGAACCCGGCCGGATTATTGCAGCCACTCCCGGTGCTGGAGTGGAAGTTCGACGACATCGCGATGAACTTTATACACGGTCTTCCCCGATCACATGCGGGGAATGACTTGATATGGGTGATCGTTGACAGATTGATGAAGGTTGCCCAATTCAATAAAGCCAGAAAAGATACATCGGTCAGAGATTTGGTACGACGGTTCGTGGAGCGGTTTGTTCGGTACCATGGCGTGCCAAGGACGATTGTGTTGGATCGAGATGGACGATTTACATCGATGGAGTGGAGAGCGGTGCAGGCTTATTTAGGCACACGACTGATGTTCAGCACTGCATTCCACCCCCAGACAGACAGGAAGATGGAGCGTACCAACCAGACCTTGGAGGATCTTCTACGTCTATGCATCCTGGACTGTGGGGAGCCATGCGAGAGACTATTATCGTTGGTCGAGTTCTCGTACAATAATAACCAACAGGCTAGCATAGGCATGGCACCCTACGAGGCATTATACGGACGAAGGTGCAGGACCCCATTATCTTGGATCTAGGATGAGGATCCCTAGGCACTTGGCTCATAGTTCGTAGAGGACACGGAGGCTCAGGTGAGGCTGATTTGAGACAAGATGTTGGAGGCCCAAAGCAGGCAGGCCAAGTATTACGATGTGCGCATCGTATAGTAGAGATCTAGGTAGTATATCGGGAGTTCTTAAAGATACGTTCGATGCATGGAGTCTCGCGGGTACGAGTGAGGAAGAAGCTCAGTCCGAGATATATGGGGCCTTATAGGATCATGGAGCAGATCGGCCCTTTGGCTTATAGACTGGAGCTACCGTCAGAGTTAGCAGGGCTGCACAACGTCTTCCACGTCTCCTCACTTAGGAGGGCTCCACTATGGCCAGAGCAACAGATATCTACTACAGAGGGGTCGGTAGCTACTGATCGGTCAGTTAACCTGGAGCCAGTCCGGATAGACGACACAGAAATGTGAGTCCTGCGGCGCAAGAATGTTTCGTTGGTCAAAGTCCTATGGCAGAATCATGGACTGGAGGAGCACACCTGGGAGCCACTGGACTTGATGCAGCAAAATTATCCTGTGCTCTTTGCGACAGGTATAACTTAATTTCTGTTTGGGATGTTACATCTAACCACTTGCTATAGGAACCCCACAGGCCTAACCTGAATTTCGGGAACGAAATTTTTATTTTTATGTATTGGTATTTGTAACATCCCCCAAATAACTAGACCCCCAAGATTGGTTATGTCATGACTAGGTCATGACAAAACCATGGGAAGAGCTTAAGATCATGTGAACTTAGGTAAGAATGAGAAAACTCAAGTGGTCTGCAAATAGTAATTTCCAAATACCAAGCCTAGGGTTGGACTTTAGGGCCTCACCTTGATCCTTTGACCCCACCATAACATCCCTAACTCATTAGGGGTACCCTTAGAGCACCTGGGACCCATTGGGGTCAACCAAAGAGGCCAAATTGACCAAAGTCAACCCTAACCCTAAATTGGTCAAAGTAGCTTAGCTAGGGCCAATTGCCCTTCACCATACCAAATTGACATTGCCCCTACCCTTATAAGGATACTAGGGACCCAATGGACCAAAAAGTCCCATCATGGGGCCTCCAATTTGACCAATTTTACTAAAGTCAACCCTAGCACTATTTTGGTCAAAGTGACCTGTTAAGGGTCAATTGACCCTCACCTTGACAAATTGACTCCACCTAGACCTTCCTAACCCTTAATAGAATCCAAGAGGTCACTACCCACCCATTGTGGTCAACCCAAATGGTAAATTTGACCAAAGTCAACCTTGTCCTAAATTTAGGTCAAAATGACCTAATTTGCCCAAATCAAGCCCAATCCTCTTGGGCTAGACCCAATTGAGGTGGTCCACCACCTAATGGGGTTGAGTGCTACTGAATAGGCCACTCAATTTCAGGAAAATCGTCCAGGAGAGAAAAAACCCAAATTGAAAGAGAGAGAGATTGGAAGGTGTCAATGGGGAGGAAGAAGAAACCTCCCATCTTCTCCATTAATGGTACAATTCATCTCCTCTTGGGGAGAGGAGAAGTTTCCAGCATTCTCCCGGCCACATTGATGCCCAATTTATCCCCCCCCCCCCCATATGAAACTAAAAATCACCATTAATGGTGTTAATGGCAATTGATATCATGGCTCCTCCCCTCCCCCAATTGACCTCTTTAACATCTTCAGAGGTTGGAAAGGAATGAAACCCCCCTCTTCCCCGAAGAAATCATGCACCAGGAGCCTAGATCGACATGGCACCAATAACACCACCACCATCCATGGCAACCCACCAGAATTCGCGACACCAGGCCCCCACACAGGTACGATCCGCTTCCTTTCCTCCAGTGCTAGATCTTCATCTGATTTGGGGATTGATTCGAGCCAAATCAGGCTCAAATCAAGCTCCCGAAAGGGCTTGTTTCGAGCCCTCTTTACCCCGCTAGAACACCTTGTTCCGGCCACCTCCTGCCGGCCAACCACTGCTAATCGTCGGCCACCACCTCAACGGAGGTGGTGGTGGCATTGGCCGGCAGGGGCGGCACTCAGGTGGCCGGGAAAACGAGATGCAAGGCAGCCCAGGATGGGGCCATCCCAGCCGTTGGCTGGAGGAAGAAGATGAGCAGTAGCCGCTCATCTTGTGCCAAGATTCATGCAGAATCAGTTCATATGATTAAATGATTTATTTCATTTCTATCACATTATATGCAGAGTTTTATTTTAATTATTAAAAATACTAGATCCCCTCTGATGAAAAAGTTCCCAACATCAAAGTTATAGCCTTTGGTGTGTAGTTTAATTGAAAAATTATTCCAGCTCAATAGAAGCATTGTATCTCCATGTAGAGCCATTTTGGTGGGACTGGTCCCTAGGGTTGGACAGCCACGAATTTTTGAATGACTTTTGATTGGTCATGGGATTGGCATGAAAATTGAAACCTAGGCCATTTGTACCAACTCCCTTAACATATCCAAAGATGGAAATTTTAGGAGAACTTTTTTCTAAGGTTTTTGTAAAAATTTAATAATTCATATATTATTTAATTATAGGGTCTAATGACCTCCAATCCACTCCAAATTGTGGTGGGTTCTCTTTAGGGTTATTATATAACCCTGGTAGAAATTTTAGCCCAAATGGGACTGATTTGGTTGGGTAATTTGCTAACCCAAGTTTGGTCAAACAAGGTCAAACTAGGTCAAAAGTGCACATGATGGAATTAGGTGGTCAAATCTCATCAAAGTGGTGTAAAACTTTGGCCATTGGTTTAGGGTCACATAATACACCCCCATGAGTAATTTGGGTTGATGTGGGGTGGATATGCCCTAGGACCCTAGTTTTTACCTTAGGGTTGCACTTTAAGCCTTGTGAAGGACATAGGGGCATATATCATTGGATGGTCATGAAACTTGGTCAATAAGTTCATGGGGTGTAAATATTCCCTAGAAAATTTTAAGAGAATTTTAGGACCTATTATTCCCTCTGATTTGGGTTATAACCAGTTTTGGGAATCTCCTTATAAGAGAAATTTACATGCTCACATCAACTTGGATGGTGATGAAAGTTTGGTGGTACCCTCATAACCATGTAATAGATCTTGGGTAATTTTTGGGTAATTATTGACTTAATGTATTTAGCACTTCATTCACAAGTCATCTTTTTGGACTTAAGAATGTAATAAATAATTAAGGGCCAAATATCCTCTGTAAAATTATGAAACTTGGTGGTAGGACATTTTAGAACTATAGAAAGCTCTCTGAATTTTTGTAAAATTTTTGGAATTATTTATCAGTAGGTTCCTTCATACTTTTCCCTAGTATGGGTTTACTTGGAATATTTATTTATATGATTAATTAGTCTTGATTAAATCTGAAATTTTGCCAGTACACTTCTCTGATTAATATGAAAGCCATGTAATTTTCCCATATTTATTAGACAAATATTTTTGGTGGTTCCTTCGTTAAATTCTAATTTGGGATAATTGTTCAATATCATAATTAGAGGCCAAACCCTTACTGCAAAATTTTTATGTTATGTATTTGCTGTTATTTTGACTTCTTAGATTTTCCATAATTTTATGGAGGCCATATCATAAGAGGATTTTATACTTCATGTTCAATATTCATACTGGGTCTGTTTGCCCGGAAAACCGCTTCTCGGGTTGGGCTATTATCAGACCGCGCGAACTTATGGGCCAGGCCGCTAGTTTCCAAGATCAGTGGTTCTCAGTTCAAGGTGAGCCAGGCCGGGTGACCTGATGTCGTTTCCGGATCGCCCCCAAGGGAGAAGATCGTCAAGAGCTAAGGCGAGAGGTTTATCCGCGGTCTCAGCTAGAAGGCCGCGCAGGTTGTCCTATAGAAATTCGAGTTTCCAATCCCGAAGAACAAGCCGAGATTCCAGATCAAAGGCAATCCAAGTTACCTCGTGAAGATCGGCTAAGTCATGACCAGAAGGCAGACCGCGGCCTCAATCTCCAGGCCGCGCGGTCTGCATTATTGACTTGGTCCCGGTGTCCTCAGCCTCAAGCCAGACAGGTCAGAAGAGCAAGCCGCCAAGCCGCGCGGCTTCTTTCTTTTTTCTTCTTTATGCATCCCGTCACCGCCTGCCCGTTTCTCCTGTACCCGGGCAGGCGGTTATTTTATCCCTGCCCATTCGGGCAGGCCCCCAAGCCTATAAATAGGGGGCGGCACTGTTCACAAGGCATGCACACTCGAATCTAGGAGCTCGCTTGTTTGAGCTGCGGACTCAAGTTTCCCGTCTTGCGGACTGTCTGACCGGCCGGCTTCTCTTTTTCTGCACTTGCAGCCCGCTGTAATCACTTTTCTTTAATCAAAGGAAAGCCCGTCGCAGGAGTGGCATTTGCCGCGGCGGGCGAAGTCTGGCCTTGACCGCTGCTAGCGGTCTCATCTTTTCATCTAAAAAGTAACCGGCAACCCGCAGCCTCCGGTTTCCCTCAACAGAAACACGCGACCTTCAGATCGCGGAGTGCCGGCGAAATCTCTTTTCGCCATAATGTCAGACCGTCAGTTCGCCCTTGGAGACTGCTCCGATCATAGCGAGGACTCTCTGTGGGAAGCCCTGGAGCAGTCAAAAAGAGAAGCCGAGCGGGCTCAGAGGGCCACTGATCAGCGCCTTGAAGAGATCAGTCGGGCTTTAGCAATACTAACTGAGCGACTAGTTCCGCAACAACCCGCGGCTAATCGGGCGGTGACCCCGGTTCTTCCTCCACCTCCTCCTTACTCGCTACCGCAGGCCGCTAATTTCCAGCTCCAGCAAGAAGATCCTGCGGCTAGGGAAAACTTCTATCAGGAAGCCGCGCACAACATGCCAGCCCGAGTCCTCGACTTCCAGGGGGCGACTTCTCACGCCGCCCATATTCCCTACCCGCAGGAAGGCGCGGCCCATCTCTCCTACCCGCCTGAAGTTCCTATTCATCACTCCTACCCGCCAGAAGTAGCCGCTCGGTCTTCTTACCAGGCGGCTTGTCCGCGAGTAGTCGCAGCTCCAGCGGCTTATTGCTCTACTCCTCTATATGAAGATATGGAAGAGACCTCTCCCTTTGTGGACGAAATCAGAGGAGAGCCTGCCCCCAATAATTTTAGGGAACCTCGCCTGCCAGCATTCAATGGAGAGACGGATCCCACGGTTCATTTACAAGCTTTCGAGTCAGCTGTTGCTCTCAGAACCTTGACTGATGCAACCAAGTGCAAGCTTCTGGTGACCTCCTTTGAAGGGCAAGCGAGGGAATGGTTTTACGGTCTGCATCCCAGATCGATCCGTTGTTTCACAGAGCTGCGAAGAGAATTCCTGCTAAGATTCTCCACTTCAAGGAAAAGAAAGAGCGGCCCGGCAGCCCTTTTCGATATAAAACAACGGGAAGGCGAGACATGGGCTCGTTTTGTGGATCGATTCCAGAGAGAGATCATGGAAATTCAGAATGTGGACCCGGAACTGTATAGGGTGGCCCTCATCCATGGCCTAAGGGAGGGCCCCCTAAAATTTGAAGCAAATATAAGGGAGCCTAAGACTTATCAAGAGATGATAAGTTTGGCAAATATGTTTATCAGAGGAGAGAAGAGCAATCCAGACTACGTCGCAAAGCTGGTAAGCGACAAGGAGTCATCAAATTCATCCTTCCGTCATCCACCACCGAATCAGTCTCACTTCGAACCCCGCTCCCAAAGGGGGAGGAACTACAAAAACAAGCAACCATTTATGGGCCATCAGCGGTTTCAAGATCAGAAGCCACCATTGGCCATCGCTCCCGCTCCATCCGCTCCCCTTCCACAAATCATGCCGATATATTTTCCACAATATGTCGCGCAGCCACCTCCAATCATTCCATCAACCCAATACGATGATTCGCAAGACTCATTTACTCCCCTAAATGTCACCATGGACGAGGTAGTCCAGATTCTGCAAAAGAGGCCAGATTTCAAAAGGCCTGCTCCCCTGAAGTCGGATATTCGTAATCGAAATCCGAACCTTTATTGCGAATATCACAAAGAAGGGGGGCATTTAACTGAAGACTGCCGGGCCCTTCGTTTGCTCATAGAAAGACTTCTAGGAGAAGGAAAGCTCCGGGGTCTAATTCGGAAAGATAAAACTGCTGAGCCAACTACCGAGAAGAAGAAGGAGAAGGAAATAGTAGAAGTAACCTGGGAATGCGCCGACGTCGAGGACGCCGGCTATTATGGCGATATCCATCCTTCTACCAAATGCATCGAAGTCAATGATGTGGGCCCCTTAGGGGACATCTATTGTATCCATGGGGAAGCTGGAGCAGAATCATCTCGCAAATCCAGCATTGCGAGAGTTCTAAAACAGGAAGTGGCGGCCACTACAAGCTCTCCTCCCGAAAGCACTATTGTCACGTTTGGTCAGGATGACCTTCCCCCCAATGCTAATCCTTTCGATGATGTGGTGGTTATCAGGGCCGTCATTGAAAACTATACCGTCCACAAGATTCTGATTGATACTGGCAGCTCCGTCAATCTCCTTTTCCGCCCAACTTTCGAAGCCCTGAAGACTGGAAAGCATTTGCTTCCCACCGATGGGCCCCTCTACGGTTTTTCTGGGGAGAAGAAGGAAGTAGAGGGTTCAGTGAAGCTCCTGGTCTCTCTCGGAGGAGTGATAAAATTGATCAATTTTGTGGTAGTAGATGCTCCAAGTAACTACTGCGCCATCTTCGGGAGGCCGATTCTCAATGCGTATAGGGCGGTAGTGTCCACCTTTCATCTTGCCCTCAAGTTTGCTGCTGAAGGAAAACAATATCGGGTTAGGAGCAACCCCAAAGTAGCTCGGGAGTGCTACGTCCGAACTGTCAACATGGTCACTGACATTCCGCTTCCCAAAATCACGGATAAGGTGCTGGAGGTGGCTGAGTCTCCAGAGGCCGCCGAGGAAGGAAAAGATCGAGAAGGGGTTCACTTGGAACCTGCCCAAGTGACTCAAGATGTTCCTATCGCTGAAGGGGCAGAAAAGAAGCTGGTCATTAACGCTGAGTTATCAGAGGAGGAGAAAATGGAGCTAATCTCTTGCCTATTGGGGAATCTGGATATCTTCGCTTGGTCAGCGGAGGATATGCCTGGAGTGGATCCAGACGTGGCTTGTCATCATCTAAACGTATCTCCTAAGTTCAAGCCCGTCCAACAAAAGAAGAGAGAAGTGGCGACCAAGCTGGCGTTGCCCATCAGAGAGGAGGTTTCCAAACTCCTAAAAGCGGGTTTCATTTCTGAAATTCAATATCCCACGTGGATGTCGAACGTTGTAATGGTTAAAAAATCTGGTGGGAAGTGGCGCATGTGCGTAGACTTCACCAAACTTAATAAAGCGTGCCCTAAAGATTGTTACCATTTGCCTCGGATAGATGTTTTAGTTGATTCCGCGGTTGGGTATGGTTTTATGAGTTTCCTCGATGCCTTCTCCGGGTATCATCAAATTAAAATGCACAAGCCTGACATCCCGCATACCTCATTTATCACAAATTGGTCATCTGGGTCTGTACTTGTTTCTCTTTATTTCTACGGCTCTTATGACCACTTGAGGAAAGAAATGCTCGCCGCCAAGGCCCACCTGCCCACTTGGTCATCTGAGCCTGTAGATTATCCTTTTTTCTTTACAGGAAAAGTATTCATCTCATGTGGCTTTTTGTATGAAACCATTCGGGGAAGGTGTTATTAAAACAGGCACGGGTGTTCCTCTACCCTAATAAAGGGTTGTGATAACTAAACCGGGCGGTCTGAATTTTCAAGCCGAACGGTCTGATTGTGTATAAGTCAGGATATTTTTGGTTAAATTATATGGTCGCCCGGGTTGTATTCTAACCGGGCGGTACTGACAATCTTTTTATAGGCTGGGCATTCATGGACAATTATATGGCTTTCCGGATTATATTCTAATCGGGCGGATTCATCCATCCATTATAAATTGGACATTTATGAAGCTAATTATATTATTGCCGGATCGTGTTCTGACTGGTCGGGTTTATCTATCCCTCCGTTCTATTGAATTGGATATTTCTGGATCTAAATATATTGCTCGGGTTTGTATTCTAACCGGGCGGCCATTACATATCTCTTACAATTAATTGGGTTGAATATCTCAAGATCTGAATATCTGATCGCCCGGATTATTCTTCAATCGATCGAGCTGAACTACTTCTTAAAGCAAAAAGTTATGATTCGATATTTACATCAGCAAAGGATAAAATATATCTGAATAAAAAAGAAGCCGCCCGGTCTATATTATAGTCGCATAAGTCTATGTGTTATGGTTCATACTATCAGAAATGAGGCGTGTTGAGATCTAAACAAGTAATCGCACGGTTCGGACAAAGGATCGTCGAAGACAATCCATCATCACTTATGCTCGGACCAGGATGTTCGCGCGGTTGGATCATAAAGAGCAAAGAAAAGAGACAATGTATCACAAGTAAGTAATAATAGAAGGACAATCAGACAGGTAAAATCTCTGTTTCATTTTTCAAAATGTGTTTACAAAATATTGACCGCCCGGCCAACAAAAAGAAACCGGCGGTTACAAAAATTAAAACAAAAAACAAGGGCACTAGTCTGCCGATTCTTTCTTCTTCTTCTTGACAGGAGAATTTGAGTCCGCACCATCGATGTCAGCCTCCGGCGAATAACCTTCGCTTAATGAGGAGGAGCCGGATGATCTGCTGTCACTAGACCGCCCGGTCTTGCTTGCAGAACCGGTGGTTCCAGAGGACAAGTTGTACTCGTCATCGTCGTCGCTGGCATCACCATCCGCGTCGGCTTCTTCAGCGGCTTCACCACTTCCATCGCCTTCTTGATGGAGCACGATCTCCCTGCCCACGTCGGCCTCGGCCTCCTCGCCTACCTTGGATTTTCCTTTTTTCCTTCGGCTGATTTCGTCAAGTTGGACCTACAAGGCGGGGAAGAGGTCGGAGAAGGTGGTTCCATCGAATCCTTCACACAGACCGCCCCGGTCACCTATGAGACCCAAGGCTTTGTCGATCCCCTGGGCCACATGAGGCAGCACCTCATCTTGGAAGGCCGGGTTGGTCATCTCATATTGCTTCTGCAAGAAGAGGAAAAATGAATTAGGCCGATCGGGCTAAACAAAGGGAACCGCGTTGTCTTTTGAGAAACTCACCCCCACGACTTCTTGAAGCCGCGCGTTCTCCTCTCGAAGCCGCGTATTCTCCGCAGCCTGCTCCTCGTACTTCTTCTCCAGGTGTTTCTGAACAGAAACTAGCCGCTTATACGCCAGGGCCATGAAGTGGTTGGCCGAAAACCCCCAGGCGCCGGCTTGAGCCGCTAGCCGGGGGAGCTCTTCTTCAGGGGTTCTCATCAGCCTCCTTAGGGTCTTTCGACCATACAAGGCGGCCCCGGCGGCTAGGGCATGGCGTTCAATTTTGTCGCTCCCCCATGGAGGAAGAGCGGTGGATACCCGGATCCGGCTTCCATCCCTATGCCAAAGGACGGTCGGATTGCCCTGCAGATCGGGCGGGTTTCCACAAGAACGAAGGAGTTCGTAGTCGTCAGGAGAGGTCGGGCCCTCTTCTCCCGAGGATTGCGACCTGTTTCGCCGCTGTCTCTTTTCCCTCTGGGTTAAAACTGGGCCGGCCGGCGTGACCGGCTTGTTCACAGGGACGATGTGGGCGGCTGCAAAGTAAAATCAAAAGTATAAATAAAGAAGCCCGAGCGGTCATATAAAGGCGGTCTAAAGAAACTCACTATGCTCGGGGAGGATGTTCTCTAGTTCTGAGAACAGCGGGATGTAGTGGTTGATGTCTAGCCGCTCGTTCTCGAGGAACGTGAAGGTCTCCGTCTCAATCTTTCCGACCTGGGGGATTTGGAAAACCTCTTCCCCCCGAACTTGCGGGTCGGTTTGCAACAGTCCGAAGTTACCTTCGAGCATTACAAACCGCTCCGACCAGTCGGAGACTTTGTTCGCCAAGTTGACGATCTTCAACCCATGGCAGCCGAAGTAGAGGTGCCCCCTGTAAGTTGAAGTCCCCGAGTCGGAGACAGCCCTCACAGAGAAGAATTTTCTGAATAAGTCGATGGAGAACCTGGTTCGCTCGAACCGCAGGTATGAAATGAAATTATAAATGGAAGCGATGGAGTTCGGCGAAAGCTGGCCGGGTACAACCCCGTAGTGGTCGAAGATGGCTATGACTTCAAGCGGCAGTGGAAACTTGAAGCCATATTCAAAGTGGTCGACCGGGACGGCTATTTGGTGCGGATTGGAAGAGTTAATCCGCTCGTCGCGCAAAGGGAGCCGCGCGAGCAGATTACTCCCTGCCATGTGTTTTGCGATGAACTCATCCAGTTCGCTCTGGGTGAGTCGGCACTCTGGGTGGTCCGCCGAATGAAAGGCTAAGGCCGCATCCGCTCGAACGGCTTTAACCTTAACAGGCCGCTGCGACATGATCTTGGATCGCGCCATCTGGAAATCGTGAGAATGACTTCGGAAAATTCCCTACTTATAGATTTCTATGATCTGTGAATAGTAAAATCATATCGCGGCTACACATTCTAACCGCGCGGTCAATGGCCTATGTGGTTAGATTCACAAGAAAAATAAAAGAGCAAAGGCATCCAGGAAAACAGAAGCAAGCATACATCACAGATCGAGCGACCTGAAGTCAGTACGAATAAAACATGAGATCTAAAACAAAACACAAAGTATAGCGGTTGAACAAGAGACCGCGCGAGTTATTCAAAATAAAAAGACAAAGAACATTGTTCAAATCAATGAGCCACGTTCGTAATACAAGTTGTTCTCAAAGGCTGGTCACGGCTGGCGGCGTTCTGGGGAGACATCCTCCCTGTGAAGTCGTGCGACCTGGTCACTGGTGGTGTTCAAGAGAGAATAAATCTGGCTGGTATGATAATGGAGATGGTTGATTGTGCTGTGAAGTCGCCCGGCATCCCTCTCAACCCGCATAGCGGGAATCATGCGAGGGGTTGCGGTGGCCTCATCAATCATAGGATCAGCCGCCCGAGCCGGGGGAGGGTTTGAGCCCGCCCCAACAGTCGGGCGGCTAACAATCTGCATCCCATCATTCATACCTCGCCGGCCCGCAGTGACTTCCCTGGTTAACCGCAGGAATTTGTCTTGATAATATTTCGAGTCTCCCTCGAACTTAGCCGATATTCGCTTCTCCTTCTCAAGCTGAGCGGTCAGAATGGCGACTTGCGCCACCCTTGCCTTCTTCTCGGCCTCCACCGTAGCTCGCGCGTTCTCAAGCTGAGCCTTCAGCGTCTCTTCAGTCTTCCCCCTCGCCATTCTCTCGGCCTCCAGAGCAATCCGAGTACCGGCCTCCCGATCTTCCACCTCCTTCAAGCGGGCCCTCAGATTCACCAGATCCTCCTCAAGACGATCAAAGAGTTGCGGCCCTCCTTGCGAAATCGTCGCATCGGTTGATAGTGGGGGGAGTAATGGAGGCAGGCTGGCCTCAAGGTCGCCCGGCTTTACAATCTGTTCCTCGCTATCTGCAAGAGGCCGGTCGGGTTATAAGAAGCAGGAGCATACAATGCCATAAAATACAAAATGAACATAAATGTAAGATCAACATCTGGGCGCACAGGCCGCCTTGCCAGAGTAACCTATTATGACAAGGCCGCGGGATGAAGAAGCGGACAGCTTTATAATCCGTGGGATGCTTACCTAGTACGAAAGGATCAGGCCGCAGCGGCTTGTTCAAAACCCGTTCCGCTCCTTCCTTCTTCACCGTCATTATCTCCTCTCCGGTCATCGCCGGGGGAATCTCCTCCTGCGCCTTCAGCACCTCCCCAAGTTCCATTGTTGTCCGCTCAACTTCCAAGGCGGTCCGGGCAGCAGCTTCTCGCTCTTCGGCCTCTGTCTGAGCAGTCTCCGCGGGGCGGACTGTATTATCTGCAGCGCGGACAGTTTGTTCTGAAGCTATCGGGCTGTCAAGAAGCTGGTCTCGCTTCACCAGCTCATCCATATCCCGAAAAATTCCATTAAAAGATAGACTACTCGCCGAGTCCGGAGGCAATTCGCCCGGCTTCGTATCAGGGGTAGCCGGCGAGTCGTTTAACTTGTTGGGTGGAGGAGTCGCAAGGCCTAGCTCCTCCTTTAGTCGCGAATTGATCTGGAGAAGGGATTCGGTCGGTTTCTTATGAGCCGCCCTTTCCTTAGAGGCCAACCTCTTGACCTTCTTCGTTATCCGCTCGGTCACGGACCCGGTCTTCTTCCTCTTCCTCTCTTTCTTACCCGGAGCTCGGCTAACTTCTTTTGGGGGGCTGGGGTAGTCGTCCACGGACAAAGGGGTATTCGGTTCGCCCGTCCTTGGCGAGTTAACCGCCTTTTCCTCTAAATCCCTGACAAGCAAGTGAGGGTTCCCGGATGAGGTGATTTCCACACCAAACGAGTCAGTTTCGCCGACCTTCTTCGAAGGGCTGTCTGAGACAACTTTTTCAGAAGTGGCGGCCTCCTCTTTGCTCAGCGTGCTAGCGACCTGTTGGTTGAGGTCTCTGGGAGGGATCGACAAATCATCAGGGGGAGGCCCCGAACTGTTCGCCACGGGCTCTGTAGGAGTTTTGGGAGTTGATAAGTCCACGACTGGCTTGGGGCTATCCGCTGCGGCCTTCTCAGCCCGCTTCCTCCTTTTCCGGTCCTTCCGGCTTTGCTTTTCTGTCTCCTTATTCGACTTCTCCGACGGCTCGCGCCTCTTATCTTCCGCCCTCTTCTGATCTCCGCTGGGATCCACGCGGTCTAACACAGCGTCTAAGAAGTCCATTGCTGAAGAATCGCCGGTCTTAAAAATTCTAACTGCAATTGGCGAGTAATATCCCGTGATTTCAGAAAAAACTCCGCAGAATGAATTCTCTGGCTCTCTTATAGAATTCAAGGCAAGTCGGAAGCGGTCTCCCGGTCAAAGCTAATATTTTCGAAATTCTCTTGAGATTTGAAAATATGCGGGGATTATGTTTGCCCGGAAAACCGCTTCTCGGGTTGGGCTATTATCAGACCGCGCGAACTTATGGGCCAGGCCGCTAGTTTCCAAGATCAGTGGTTCTCAGTTCAAGGTGAGCCAGGCCGGGTGACCTGATGTCGTTTCCGGATCGCCCCCAAGGGAGAAGATCGTCAAGAGCTAAGGCGAGAGGTTTATCCGCGGTCTCAGCTAGAAGGCCGCGCGGGTTGTCCTATAGAAATTCGAGTTTCCAATCCCGAAGAACAAGCCGAGATTCCAGATCAAAGGCAATCCAAGTTACCTCGTGAAGATCGGCTAAGTCATGACCAGAAGGCAGACCGTGGCCTCAATCTCCAGGCCGCGCGGTCTGCATTATTGACTTGGTCCCGGTGTCCTCAGCCTCAAGCCAGACAGGTCGGAAGAGCAAGCCGCCAAGCCGCGCGGCTTCTTTCTTTTTTCTTCTTTATGCATCCCGTCACCGCCTGCCCGTTTCTCCTGTACCCGGGCAGGCGGTTATTTTATCCCTGCCCATTCGGGCAGGCCCCCAAGCCTATAAATAGGGGGTGGCACTGTTCACAAGGCACGCACACTCGAATCTAGGAGCTCGCTTGTTTGAGCTGCGGACTCGAGTTTCCCGTCTTGCGGACTGTCTGACCGGCCGGCTTCTCTTTTTCTGCACTTGCAGCCCGCTGTAATCACTTTTCTTTAATCAAAGGAAAGCCCGTCGCAGGAGTGGCATTTGCCGCGGCGGGCGATGTCTGGCCTTGACCGCTGCTAGCGGTCTCATCTTTTCATCTAAAAAGTAACCGGCAACCCGCAGCCTCCGGTTTCCCTCGGAGGTGCATTCTCGGACTCAACAGGGTCAATGTTGAGAAAATTATAATAAATACCAATTAAATAAGGAAAATTATGATCCTCTGGATTTAGACCTTGAATATCATGATAGACACCCAGTAATAATCTTGAGTCAGTTGGATGAATATTTAGGGTACCTCCCCTTATGTAACTCATATAACTCACTTGGTCTGCGTATAGTAAAAATATAAAACTTGAGTATTTGATGGATCGTTAGGTGGGAATGGAAGGTAGTTGGTGTACCTAGTCTGGTAGAGAAGATGTGAGGTCACCATTAAAGGTCTATAAGTTGGGTGTACCCGATGAGCTAAGAGGTAAGGTTGTGTCCGGGGCCGACGAAAGATCGTCCTTCCCTTTAGAATGTCATAAAAATACGGCGGGTATTCTAAGTGTAATGCTAAGGAGGGTGTACTTATGGGTAGTCACTAATAATACTAAGTTCCTTGTAAAGGGAGCTTTGGGGTGTCTGAAAGTGGAGGTTAGATCTTAAATTAACTCTAGAGGGGGGTGAATAGAGTTTGAAAACTTTTTCCCTTAGTTTTATAGCGGAATTAAAAATAGTGATATATATATATATGTGTATATGAGAGTGAGTAATAACAACTAGATAAAGAAAATTTGCGGAATTAAAAATAGTGTTATATATATATGTGTATGCAGAGTTATTAATAAAAACTGAATAAATAAAATCACACAGCCCAGCACAAAGAAATAAGCAATCACAGAGGACACAAGGAGCTATAGTAGTTCCCCAATCAATCTGGGTACGTCTACTCTTCTACCACAGTTGGTAGGAATCCACTAGAATTTTTGATCAGGTGCCCTCACACCAAGCGATTTTTGATAAGGTGTCCACACACCAATGGGAGTTTGATCAGGTGCCCAAATCACCGATAAGCTTTTGATAAGGTGCTTAAAAATCACACAAGGATTTTTTTGATAAAGTGTCTTGCCACCAGTGGGATACACTTTTGAAGGGAGTAATAACCCTATACAGAATGGAATAGAGAGGAGTTTAAATGTTCTTCTCTGTCAAGATGTATAGAGAAGACTCTAGTGGATTTGATGTAGAAAAGAACTCCTCTGTCTGATTGAAGATGTTTGACAGTTGAAATTGCTGGAGCTTTTCTTGAAGAAATAATCTTCCTGTAGCTGATTAAATTGAGAGAACAAGTTCTCCAATTTGTTGTTGCTCTTTTGAAGATCTGAATGCTTGCAGCAGAGAACTGAGAGAATGATTTTGATGAAGTTGTTCTCAGAAAAATGAAAGTGCTGCTTTGATGAAGAAGAAGATGTGTATAAGCTTTTTCTGTTCTTTCTTCTTCCTGTAACTTTTCTTCTTTCTTTCTTGATCTGATTCTTGCAGCAGCAAATCTGAGAGATGGTGTTGAAGATGTTCTCAGAAAAAGTGTGCTGCTAAAGGAGGAAGAAGAGGAAGTTCTGTGTTCTGAAAATTGCATAAGCAGGAAGAAGATGATCTGTTCTTTTATTCTTCTATTCTTCCTGTATATCTCTCTCTTCCTTTTCTGTCATTTTCCTGTACTGCAAATATGTAATATATTCTATATTTGATCTGTCGTGTAAGCTTGTATATAATCTGCTGTATATCTTCTGCCTTTTCAAATTTCTGACAGCTATTAAATGCAAATCCCTTATATTAAGGAATATATTATATCTGAGAAGATATTCTGGGAACAGTACAGCTGCACGCTGTAATCTCTTTCCTTTTTCCATAATTTGTCCTTTTCTGCTGGAAGTGTCAACGGCTATAACTTAAATAATAAAGGAAATATATTTCCTTACTTGATTTGAAGAAAAGAGTCGTTGTTGTCGTCGATCTTGAGTTAATAGAATGAATAAATATAATATTCTGAAATAAATCTGCACTTAAATAATATTTTCTTCGAACTGAATAAAATTTGTCGAACTCAGATTCGTCGACCTCAAGTTTTTTGTCGAGCACATTATTTGCTTCGTCGACCTGAACATGTGATTTACTGTTTTTGAACATCTGCTGAATATTCGTCGAACGCAGACTTGGATTCGTCGAACGGAAGGGTTCGTCGACCGATGAGCCTGGATAAATTCGTCGACCGCTGAGCTTGAGTAAAAATGTCGAGCGCTGAGCTTAGACAAATTCTTCGACCGCTGAGACGGGTTCGTCGACCGCTGAGATGGGTTCGTCGACCGCTGAGAACAAGTCTGTTCGTCGAACGCAGATAGTCATTCGTCGAACGCAGCTAGTTGTTCGTCAAACGCAGCTGGCCATTCGTCAAACGCAGAATCTGAATGAAAATTCTAATTCTAACAACCAAAACTCTTGACCCATAAACTATACATTGGGGTCAACTTGTCCTTAGTCAATATATAGTGATCCTATCCCAAATCAAAAATAGGGTTGTTCCAACAATCTCCCCCTATTTGGGTTAGGACACTATTTGAAAAAAATTAAAAATGAACAAATACCAAAACATCAAAAACAACAGAGCATGAATATATCTAATATATTTTAAATATTTTATCAGATATAAAATAAATAGTGCTCTGAGTTTTGAAAATATATTTCAATAAAAACAGAAATGAAAATACAATCAGAACCTTGATATTTCTGAATTCTGCTGCTTCTGAATTCTGAAATTCTGATTTTGTCTGATCTGTGTTGTTCTAAATTCTGAATTGTTTTTATCTGATTTCTAAATGTGTTATCTGCTGCTCCTTTTAAAAATCCAAAAACTATGTTCTGAATCTGCATTTAAATATATTCTGAAATCTGAATCTGCAATCTGCTTTCTACTTTTGATCAACTTTATAATTTTTGATTAGCTATGCTGTATCAATAACTGATATTGAATTTGCTATATAAAAGTTCTTCTTTTGAGTTGTATTTGCATCTGAATTACAGAATACTTTTCTGAAAAAGCAAACTGTAATCAGCAAGTTGCTTTTAGCTTTATCAAGCTTTGCTTCAAACAGCAACTCCCCCTGAGAATGTCTCCCCCTCAGACTGGAGGTTCTTCAGCTTTCTCTCCTTGCTTAGTTCATAGAACAACTCCCCCTGAGCAAAACAGTGCATCAAATGGAGCTTGTTCATACAAACTTCTCCCCCTGCCTAGTTTCAGGAAAGGCTGAAGCTAGGCCCCTTGAAGAAGGGACATTTGATGGAGGTAGGGAAGTATGCAAGTTTTATATTGCTGTTGTTCCTGCACAGTAAAATAGAGATCAAGTGCAAAGGGAACTAGAAAGAGAAGCAATTCTGTAGATATTCAGCTATAATAAAAAAAATTATTAATGATGACAGGCTGAAATAAGAAGCTTCAATTCAATGAAGAGATGGGTAAGTAGAAAACTTAATTTTTAACAGATTGAATCTCCATCTATCATACCTAGCTGATTTATAAAGAAAATATGTTTCTTTTCATCCAAGGGCTTGGTGAAAATGTCAGCTCTTTGCAAATCAGTAGAGATGAACTGTAGGCAGATTTTGTTTTTATCCACATTATCCCTGGAAGTGGTGCCTAATTTCTATGTGTTTAGTCCTACTATGGAGAACTGGATTTTGTGCTATAGATATTGCACTAGTATTGTCACAAAATATAATTGAATTATTTAAGTTGACACCATAGTCTAGGAGCTGATTTTGTATCCACAATATCTGTGAGCAGCAACTGCCTGCAGCAATGTAAAGTAGACACAGATGTTTGTTTCTTACAAAACCAAGACACCAGCTTATCACCAAGAAACTGACAAGTTCCTGATGTGCTTTTCATATCTACTCTGCATCCAGCATAATCTGAATCTGAGAATCCAGTTAATTCAAATTCAGATGTTGTTGGATACCAAAGTCCTAGATTAGAGCAACCCTTTATATATCTCAAAATTCTTTTTTGTAAAATTAAGTGAGATTCTTTGGGGTTAACTTGGAATCTAGCACAAATACATGTAGCAAATATTATATCAGGCCGACTAGCTGTTAAATAAAGTAAAGAGCCAACAATTGCTCTATATACTTTTGAATCAACAGGTTTCCATGATTCATCATTATCAACAACAACATTTGAGGGCATGGGTGTTTTCATGGTGGAATAATCAGACATACCAAATCTTTTCACTAATTCCTTAGCATGCTTAGATTGGGATATGAAGATTCCATTTGGAGTTTGCTTCACTTGAAGACCAAGGAAGTATGATAACTCACCCATACTACTCATTTCAAATTTAGATTGCATTTGATTAGAAAATCTTTTGCATAAATTTGAATCAGTAGAGCCAAAAATAATATCATCTATATATATTTGAACTAGCAAAGTTTGATTTTTATGTATCCTGAAAAATAGGGTTTTATCTACTATGCCTCTACAGAATTTATTCTCTAAAAGAAAACTAGCTAAAGTCTCATACCATGCTCTAGGAGCTTGTTTGAGACCATAAAGAGCTTTCTTAAGCTTAAATACAAAAGAAGATTGAGTTGGAGAGATGAAACCTGGTAGTTGTTCCATATAGACCTCTTCTTTGATTTCTCCATTCAGGAATGCACATTTTACATCCATTTGATAAACTTTGAATTTCTTGTATGCAGCAAATGCAAGGAAAATTCTGATTGCTTCTAACCTTGCAACTGGTGCAAAAGTTTGATCATAGTATATTCCTTCTTCTTGTGAGTATCCTTGAGCTACTAGTCTAGCTTTATTTCTCACAATATTTTCATCTGCATCAAGCTTATTCCTGTAGACCCACTTAGTTCCAATGACTGGATGGTCTTTTGGTCTAAGAACCAAATCCCAAACTTTGTTTGTCTCAAACTGATTGAGCTCCTCTTGCATAGCAATAATCCAGTTGGGATCTTGTTCTGCATCTTGTAGGGATTGAGGTTCAATCTGAGAGAGAAAACAAGTGTGCATCATATTCTGATTTACTTGATGTCTTATTTGCACACCTGCTGAAATATCACCAATAATTTGAGATATTGGGTGATCTCTAACTGTTATGTGATCAACAGTTGGAGTGGGCTCAGCAATAATTTCCACTTGGGGAATTTGTTCAGCTGCTATATCCTGTGGAGGATGATTTGTTGTTATCTGTTCTAAACTTTCAGCAAAATCTGGGTGATTTTCCTCTTCACTGTCTTCAGCATTCTGCTGTTCAGGATTCAGAAATCCTTCTTTATGTAGAGCTAATCGATCTAGCTGCTCACATAATATAGGTACCTGTAGATTTTCTATGGTAGAAGAATTCTTCTCCTTATAAAACATATTAGTTTCATCAAAAGAAACATGCATAGATTCTTCTATTTTAAAAGAAGATTTTTTATAAATCCTATATGCTTTGCTGATTAGTGAATAGCCTAGGAAAATTCCTTCATCAGATTTTGGTTCAAATTTTCTAAGATATTTCTTATCATTATTATGAACATAACATCTACAGCCAAATGTTCTAAAATAGCTAACTTTAGTTTTCTTCCCTTTAAGTTATTCATAAGGAGTCTTACCCTTAAGTTTGTGTATCAAACTTCTATTCAGCATATAGTTTGCTATGCTAACAGCCTCTGCCCAAAAGGATAGGGGCAAATTAGCATCTGCAAGCAATGTTCTTGCTGATTCAATTTGAGTTCTATTTTTCCTTTCAACTACCCCATTTTGTTGAGGAGTTCTAGGAGCTGAGAAGCAATGCCTGATACCTTCCTTCTCACAGAATTCTTGCATAAGAAGAGACTCAAACTCAGTGCCATGATCACTTCTGATCAATGCAACTACAGTATAGTACTCAATCTTTATGCTCTTAAGAAAGTCTGTAAGAACTTTAAAGTTATCTGACTTTTCTCTCAAAAAGAACACCCAAGTGAATCTAGAGAAGTCATCTACAATAACTAGAGTGTAAGACTTCCCCCCTAAACTCTTTGTTGCAATAGGTCCAAAAAGGTCCATATGTAGCAAATATAAGATTCTAGGTGAATCACTTTTAGATAATGATTTAAAGCTATTTTTAGTTTGCTTGCCTAGTTGACATGCCCTACAAAGACCTTCTTTCTTGTATGAACCTAAGGGTAAACCTCTAACAAGATTGTCCTTAGATAATTTATCAATAGTCCTAAGGTTTACATGTCCTAATCTCTTATGCCAAAGTTCACTAGGTTTGCTTAAATCACTAAATAAACAAACTTCTGATGTAGATGAATTGAAATTCACTAAATATATATTACATTGTCTAATACCTGATAAAACTATAATATTATCAGCAGATTTAATAAGGCATTTAAATTTATTAAATGTTACCTGATACCCTTCATCACATAATTGACTTATGCTGATAAGGTTATGCTTCAGTCCTTTGACATAAGCTACCTTTTTGAAGGTGACTTCTCCAACCTTGACTTTTCCATAGTCTTTGGTCTGTCCACAGTTGGAGTCTCCAAATATAACTTTTGGTCCAAGCTTTGCCTTGTAGTTGTTCAGGTTGGCCTTGTTTCCTGTCATATGTTTTGAACAGCCACTGTCCAAATGCCATTTTTCACTAATTCTTGGACAGTTGTATACCTGCAAAAACAAGAAAACAATCTATTTGTTCCTGACCCAGATTACCTTGGGCCTTTTTGTATTTCCACAAAAATCTGAAATAAAAGACATTTCAGGTTGGTCCTTGTAACCTTGTGGATGATATCTCCTTGGAGGTATTATCCATTCAGCGAAAGGATTGATAGAATGTGAAGAATGAGAATTGTTCAGATTTGTTATATAGTTTCTGTTATATGAACTGGGCTGAGTTCGTCGATCTCTGTTCGACGAATGACTGATATTTTGTCGAGCGCCATTCATATAATTACTATATAGAAAATCTGTCTTCAGAGTTCGTCGAGCTCCGTTCGACGAAGTGGATGCATTTCGTCGAGCTCCGTTCGACGAATTCTGGTGAATTCTGCTATTCTTGACAGTCTTACTTGAAATGTTTTTATCTTCATCTACAACCTCTTTGCTCTTAGTAGTGATGAATTTTATAGGTGTAGATAATATGTTCTTCTTAATTATAGGTGGCTCACTTGATGAAGCACCCAAGCCCAGTTTGCTATTAAGTCTAGCATTTACTGTGCTTGTAATGTCCATCAGTTTGATGCTTCTCCCATTGAGTGATTCTTCAAACTTCTTGGCTTCAGACAACTTGCTCTCAATGAGAATAATGTGTTCCCTGGAGGCAGCCAAATCTTTCTTAAGATTTATATTTTCTTCACTTATATTATTCATTTCAGCTAGCTTAAGTCTGAGTGAGATTATTTCTTTCTCAGATTTAATTAAGTCTGAGCAAAGGACTTTGAATTCAGCTTTGAATTCAACTGAAGTAAAATCAAAGGTAGATATTACCTGTTCTGCATCAGTTTCTACTTCTGATTCTGATCCTTCTTCATCAGAATTGTTGGCTGAGGCATTGATTTCCATCATGCAAAAGGTTCTTTCTTCTTCATCATCATTAGAGCTGGATGAGGAAGCATATTCTGACTCACTGCCTGAGTCATATACTGCCATCAGACATTGGTCATTTTCCTTTTCTTCTTCTTCATCATCAGATGAGCTGGATGAATTTTCTGAATCTGTTTCACTCCAGGATTCTGCTACAAAATCTCTTCCCTTCTTCTTCTGTTTGTGGGAGCAAGACTTGCTGGAGTTTCTTTTCTCTTCTTTGTCCTTTTTCTTTTCATTCTTCTGGTTTTCTGGACAGTCTGGTGTAATGTGTCCTGGTTTCCTGCAACCAAAACATATAATTTCTTTAGAATTCTTTTTGTCATACCTTGGCTTTTCATAGCTTCTGGATGACTTTTTCCTGAAATCTTTTCTTGCCATCTTGTAGAATCTTTTGGCAAACAGACTCATTAACTCCTCATTGTCAGGAGTCTTTCCTTCTTCTTCTGTAGCTTTGAAGGCAATGTTCCTGTCCTTCTTTGTTGAAGAGGAGGTGCTCACTTGTTCAACTTCCCTTGTCTTTATGAGTTGTTCATAGGATTTGAGCTTTCCTAGCAGTGTCTCCGTAGTTATCTCATTAAGGCTTCTAGCTTTCTTGATAGGCCAGATCCTAGAGTCCCAAGTGCTGGGGAAGCACATTAGGATTTTGTCATTGATCTCAGTTAATGAGATTTCCTTGTCCAGTGTTCTGAGTTCACTTATGATTACACTTAATCTAGTGTACATATCTGTAACTGATTCTTCTTCACCCTTCTTGAAGTTCTCATACAGAGAGATCAAGTGAGATCTTCTGTCCTTTCATTCATCAGCAGAGCCTGCAACCATGTTGTTGAGAGAGGTCCATATCTCTCTAGTTGAGGTGCAATCCACCACTCTCTGAAAGATGTCATCAGACATGGTTTGAGACAGAATATTCATGGCTTTTGCATCAGCACTTCTCTGCTTTTTCTGAGCTTCAGTCCATTCAGGA
The DNA here is from genome assembly GCA_033032865.1 of Dactylorhiza incarnata. NCBI lineage: Eukaryota > Viridiplantae > Streptophyta > Magnoliopsida > Asparagales > Orchidaceae > Dactylorhiza > Dactylorhiza incarnata. The sequence goes on along the minus strand of JAWHQI010000009.1, from coordinate 5,478,790 downwards.
GGTGGGACAGCAGTGTTGTTTGTTGCTGCATCAGTACTTGTTGATGTTGTAGGTGCTGGAGGCCCTGTCAAAATCACATTAAAAATTTCTTCATCAATTGAGTTCATATAAATCCTAATCCTTGTTTTCCACAGTACAAACTTACTGAGATTGCACATAGGAGGTCTTGTGCTTGAATACACCTTGTTTTGTGCCATGAGTTTTTAACAGAAAATATAAACAATAAAAACACTAGAATAATTTAAGATCTAATTGATCTTTGTGATCCAAGTGTTAGCCTGTAAATAAGATCAACATCCCTCTGATACCAATTGAAAGTGGAGGTTAGATCTTAAATTAACTATAGAGGGGGGTGAATAGAGTTTGAAAACTTTTTCCCTTAGTTTTATAGCAGAATTAAAAATAGTGATATATATATATATGTGTGTATATGAGAGTGAACTAGGTAAAGAAAATTTGTGGAATTAAAAATAATGTTATATATATATATGTATGCAGAGTGATTAATAAAAACTGAATAAATAAAATCAGACAGCACAGCACAAAGAAATAAGCAATCATAGAGGACACAAGGAGCTATAGTAGTTCCCCAATCAATCTGGGTACGTCTACTCTTCTACCACCCTTGGTAGGAATCCACTAGGATTTTTGATCAGGTGCCCTCACACCAAGGGATTTTTGATAAGGTGTCCACACACCAATGGGAGTTTGATCAGGTGCCCAAATCACCGATAAGCTTTTGATAAGGTGCTTAAAAACCACACAAGAATTTTTTGATAAGGTGTCTTGCCACCAATGGGATACACTTTTAAAGGGAGTAATAACCCTGTACAGAATGGAATAGAGAGTGGTTTAAATGTTCTTCTCTGTCAAGATGTATAGAGAAGACTCTAGTGGATTTGATGTAGAAAAGAACTCCTCTGTCTGATTTAAGATGTTTGACAGTTGAAATTGCTGGAGCTTTTCTTGAAGAAATAATCTTCCTGTAGCTGATTAAATTGAGAGAACAAGTTCTCCAATTTATTGTTGCTCTTTTGAAGATCTGAATGCTTGCAGCAGAGAACTGAGAGAATGATTTTTATGAAGTTGTTCTCAGAAAAATGAAAGTGCTGCTTTGATGAAGAAGAAGATGTGTATAAGTTTTTTCTGCTCATTCTTCTTCCTGTAACTTTTCTTCTTTCTTTCTTGTTCTGATTCTTGCAACAACAAATCTGAGAGATGGTGTTGAAGATGTTCTTAGAAAAAGTGTGCTGCTAAAGGACGAAGAAGAGGAAGTTCTGTGTTCTGAAAATTGCATAAGCAGGAAGAAGATGATCTGTTCTTTTATTCTTCTATTCTTCCTGTATATCTCTCTCTTCCTTTTCTGTCGTTTTCATGTACTGCAAATATGTAATATATTCTATATTTGATCTGTCGTGTAAGATTGTATATATTCTGCTATATATCTTCTGCCTTTTAAAATTTCTGACAGCTATTAAATGCAAATCCCTTATATTAAGGAATATATTATATCTGAGAAGATAATCTGGGAACAGTACAGCTGCACGCCGTAATCTCTTTCCTTTTTCCACGATTTGTCCTTTTCTGCTGGAAGTGTCAACGACTATAACTTAAATAATAAAGGAAATTTATTTCCTTACTTGATTTGAAGAAAAGATTCGTTGCTGTCGTCGATCTTGAGTTCAGAGAATGAATAAATAAAATATTCTGAAATAAATCTGCACTTAAATAATATTTTCTTCGAACTGAATAAAATTTTTCGAACTCAGATTCGTCGACCTCAAGTTTTTCGTCGAGCACATTATTTGCTTCGTCGACCTGAACATGTGATTTACTGTTTCTGAACATCTGCTGAATATTCGTCAAACGCAGACTTGGATTCGTCGAACGGAAGGATTCGTCGACCGCTGAGCCTAGATAAATTCGTCGACCGCTGAGCTTGAGTAAAAACGTCGAGCGCAGAGCTTAGACAAATTCTTCGACCACTGAGATGGGTTCGTTGACCACTGAGACAGGTTCGTCGACCGCTGAGAACAAGTCTGTTCGTCGAACGCAGATAGTCATTCGTCGAACGCAGCTAGCCGTTCGTCGAACGCAGCTGGCCATTCATCGAACGTAGAATCTGAATGAAATTTCTAATTCTAACAGCCAAAACTCTTGACCCATAAATTATACATTTGGGTCAACTTGTCCTTAGTCAATATATAGTGACCCTAGCCCAAATCAGAAATAGGGTTGTTCCAACAGTGTCATCCCATTATAGTTCCTAGTACCGTAGCGAGCCCCTCACAGGGTAGTCCTCGGGAAGTCCATGGTTAACCCTAAAGTGTAGGAATAAATGGCGGTATAAGATTAATTAACTTAATAATCCACACACACCCACACCCCGTGGTTACGGGAGGTTAGTTGTTTAGTCTTACGAGCGGTAGGCTCAGTGGTTATGGTAGTGGACTAGCTAGTCATGTGAGCTGGTGACACAGTAGTGTTTGTTGGTACGGACGGGTTGGTACGGCGAGCCGTCGGCTCGGAAGATTATGATAACGTGCGGGTTAACCTGGGGAGCTTGTGGCTCGGGATATAATAGGACATATTGTATGTGCATAAGGTGGCGGGTCATTAGTGTCAGCGGTCGTCGCACCGATGTCGATACTTTGGCTCTGTAAGTGTGGTTAACACTTTACCAAAGAAAAGTCTGGTGGACTAACCAGTAAGAGTACGCAGGAGCTTCGCTGTTGTGTTCTTAGCATTGAGGCGTACGATAGGTCTAGGTTAGGTAGTGCAGATACCAACCTAGAGGTGGGTGAGGCCCAACCCACCGCTTCTGTTTGCCACTATGGAAGTATCCTGGGAGTTTTCCAAGCTCCAAAAAGGGGAAACTAAAGGTCTGTGCACATAGAGTCGTAGTGCTTGAGTTGCACTTGTATGAACATAACATTTAAACTGCATACCATGCCTGACATAGCATAAACATTGCATTTCAACCCCTACCCCTATCGTATAAATTGTTTATGAGACTTTTTATACGATAGGCCCTGCTAAACGACCCATTGGTCTATAGATTTGTGTGGGCATACCTATAAACTAAGGTTTCTTTTCTTTACTACTGCTTTACCTATTACTACTTCTTACTTGCTACTGTTTTACTTCCTACTGCTTACTCATTGTGTTATATATATTGCTTACCAATAGACCCTTCCGTAGTTAGATTCACTGTCACCTGCTTTTGATTGTACCCCTTGATATCCTCCGCTTCATCCTTCCCGCACGGTGCCTAGGAGTCACCGGGGGAGGGGTGTGGGATTGGCTGAGTCAAGTTTGACTGATGTTCGGTGGACCTTATCATTTTATGGGATCGAGGAGACGCTGCAGCACCAGAGGCCGGTGCAGATGGAGGCGGGACAGTCTAGCATGGGAGCACCAATGACAGGATTCGTGAGTGTCTTTTAGCTTTAGTAGTTTATGCTTTCGTGAGTGAAATTGTAGTGAGTAATTGATGTACAGGGCATGAGCCCTTTATTATTCCCGTACCTTTTATTCAGTTATCTTATGTGGACATCTCTTTTGATGGTTTTATAATCATGTGATGTGGACTTGATTTCTAGTTAACTAATTGTATACATTTCTTCTATTGTGATCGATATGGCAGGCAGGATCTGCGTTTTGTAGTGGCGACCTTCCTGAGCGAGGGTGTCACCGCAAAGTGGCGGTTCTGGGCATAAGACCCGGGTTTTTGAAAAAAAAGGGTCTTACAATGTTGGTTACTTACAGGGACTATAGAGAGCCACTGGTGGTTCATCAAAATCATTCAACACTCATGTACCATGTAGGACTGTACGTATATATAAATCCTGGGCCGTCCGACTGTAATGAACCGATTTTTAAGTTGGATGCATATATTTTAACATGATTTTTACATAATTATCATATTATTCAATTCCAAATTTTTTCATCTTCTCAAGGAGTTTGAATAGTTTAGTATGTTTTTAATCACAATCAAGAAATATTCATCATAATGACACATAATATCCCAATAATTTCTTAAGCTAGCTACAAAAAGTATTTGACCCAGTACAATTTGATATTAATCTTCTAGTTTTCAAAATGTGCTTCATATTGGGAAAAACCCCTTTGATTTAACTTAACAAATTCACTAAAAGTGATTTTATCTCTCAGGATTGAATTACCCATTGTATAGTGAGGGTAATCTGGTCATTAGATGTCTTAGGATGTCACACTTAACCTAGGGTGTCAAGGCCAGATCAAGAGAGGCATAATTTGGACAAAGTAAATATTTGCGTCGAATAGAATTCGACGCAACTTCGAATTATTGTCGACGCTACTCTAACTAGAAGTCCAAGTGGTTCACCCTTCTGTCGAAGTAACTCAAGTCGATGTTACGTCGAATAGATATCGACGTAGAGTCCATGGACTTGTCAAAATATCTTGAGAAGTCGACGCAGCTTCTACTTCAACTCAGAGCAGAAGGAAGTATCTGTCGAAGCCATTCAAAGTCGACGCAACGTCGACTTCATCTCGATACAGATAATAAAGTTCAGAGCCAAGTCATAAACTCGACGGTTACGTCGATTGGCTATCGGTGCAACGTCGACTAGCTGAGTTCAATCAGAGCAAGGATGAATTCATAGCTGCTCCTATATGATAGTTTATATAGGTGTAGTCAATAATACCTAGAGGGGGGTGAATAGGTTTTACTTATTTTCTTTATATAATCCTAATGTATCTAGCTGCAGAAAACTCAAACACAAAAAGCACACAAGGATTTATAGAGATTCCTCAAGACAGAGTGTCTTGAGTAGTCCTCTTTCCCCCTTCACCTTTCTAACAGTGAGTTAGACAAGGCCACAAACTCCAATTTCAGCTCCTTGAGCTTACACCACAAGTTCCTCAGAACTTCTCAGATCAAGAGTGATCCTACCTCAGGCACAGCAGCCATACACTCAGGCTCAACAGCCCTACACCTCAGGCTAAACAGCCCTACACCTCAGGCTCAACAGCCCTACACCTCAGGCTAAACAGCCCTACACCTCAGAGTTATGTAACTCCTACCACTCAGAAATCCCACAGATTTCCAACCTCAGACCTATCAAGAAGTCCTACCACTCAAGCTGTCAACATAGCTTTACACACAGGCTCAACAGCCTTTCACTCAGGCAACAATGCCTTACAAATATATAATAGAGTTTGAGCTAAATACAGAAGACAAAAGGTTTACTCTTTGGTCTTCTGAATTCATTCTTCATATCTGAAAAACAGCAGCTTCAGATTTGTATCACCTTGATCTTCTCCTACAGCAAAGCAGAAGATCAACTTGCCCTTCTTGAGTTAGTACAGGAAGAGCTAACTAATCTCCTTCAGAAGATTAACTCCAACTTCAGAGAACAACTCCAACTTGCTGGAACGAGAGAGCTCGATTGCGGCTTGCAGCAAAAGCTCTTTTTTTGGAACAGTGCTTGTTGTTGTGCCCTAGCATTTGCTTTTATACCTCCAGAAGGCTTCAACGGCTATTACAATCCTCCTGACACAGTATGGGGCAGATTGGAGTTTCTTTTCCCTTTCTATTTTCGCTTGCGCAAAAAGTAGATCCCGTCAGCACATCTGAACCGGTCTCAGCGGTTGGGCTGAGACAGCTTCCAGTCTCAGCGGTTGCTCCAGTCTTCTTCTCAGCGGTTCCGCTGGGATAGGCAAGTCTCAGCGGTTTTCCTCTATCTGCAGCTCTGCAAGCCCAGACTCCATCTCAGTGGCTGGACTGAGACAGAGATGTCGTCTCAGCGGTTTTGGGCATATAGTTACCAATACTATTCCTTGTCTTGGAATAACCTAACCCTGCATGCTTATGAGATACAAATAGGGTTTATCAAATACAACTTGTACTTTGTATTTGAGTGTGAGGCCTCTTCATATTAAAGGAACATTGAGGGTCAATTTCCCAACAATCTCCCCCAATATGAAAAAGGCAGAACACTCTCAAATGCAAGAGTACATGACTTCAAATTTTTGATATATATCAATGCTGCAATGAATTCATCATATTAAGCAAACAGATTTTATAACAAATAATCAGAAATATATATCCACAGTAGATGATCAATCCATCACTTGTGAGTTGAAAGATGTGACAATGCAACGCATAATAACATAACCAATAATACCAATTTGCACAAAATGTTTTAGACAGATTCTAGTTCAATCATCATACAACCATTTCTAGGAATTTTATACATTAAATAAATATTTTCTTTTCTTAGATGAAGAGCATTCAGGAATCTCAGCAGCAGCTTCTTCTTGGACTGTAGGCTCCTTGTTTTCAGCAGGTACAGCAGCTGAGTCCTTTTCAGCATTGGTTGTCTTACTCTCAGCAATCTTCCTTTTGAGCTCTTGCCTTCTAAAGTACATAAAAGGTTTTGGGATGTACTTAGATGGCATTCTTTGTGGGTTAGCTTTCTTGACTAGGTTTTCTTTGAATACCTTCTCTCTTTTAGAGTTCCTTTCAAGATGCATGATCCATTCCTCAGCTGGATATAACTTATCAATATCCTTGCACATCTGACCATGGCTTACCCAAGCATTCATGATTATCTTCTTGGAATCATCACTCCAATATTCAAAGTCAGCGTCTCTCCTGTTTTCATCCCTTTGGTTTGCCATGAATTCCTCAGTGAGCAATACATGCTCTCTTTCTCTTTGCTCTTTTAATTTCTGATTTTGTGCTGTTGCTGCTTGATGAGGAAAATCCCAGTCTTCTGCCCTATTGACATCTAGTAATGGCAGATTCAGAGCAATCCTAGTGCCTTGTAGAACTTTTAGTGAGAGGTCAGAATTGAAGTGTGCATTTGTATCCTCCCCCTTTCTGGCTTCTTCATATATTTGTTGATGGAGGTCTTGCTTAGCTGTTGAGATTGTGCCAGAGAGAGTTTGGAAGACATTTTCAAGGTCAGCTTGAATGTCACTTTTTAACCTGCCAACTTCTTCATTCAGATGGGAAAAAGTGGCTTTTCCATCAAGAGCTTGGGATAGAGTTGCAAGTTCTTCTCTCAGCTCTTCCTTGTAGCTGTCAGCAGCTTCATTTAACTGCATTGCAGTGGAGTAAACATACTCTTGAAGATGATTTGCTGACTTCTTTATGACTTCATCTGTTTGACTGACATAGTTTTTGACATAGCTCATGTCTTTTGCAGACATGCCCAGATCATTCTGAATGGACTTAAATATATGTCCTTGGGAATCCACAGTCTTTTTGGCTGAGTCAAACCATGAGGTCATTTGCTTATTTAGGAATGTTGAGTCCTCTTTGATGATGTTCAGTTCACTCATCATTTCATTTCTTACTGCAGAGACAGATTGGTTGACATACTCTCTGACTGTAGCAGTGGACCTATCAACATATACTTGCATAGATGCAAGGTGTGCATCCAGCATAGACTGTATGGCTCTCAAGAGGTGCTCATTGGTCTGTGAAGATGAGGCAGGGTATTGGTGTTCCACTATCATTGCCTGTTGTAGCCTTTGAGGAGGACTAGGTGGAAGAACAACATCTACAGGTGGTGTGATGGTGATTGGTTCAGACACCACAGCAGTATGGATCACTGGATCCAGTTCCTTTGGTTCTGCACTCTCTTGATTTTCAGCAGATGTTGCAATATCATCTATATGATCTGGATGCAGACCATCATCATCATTGACATCCACATCATTAGCAACTTTCTCCTCAGACTCTTTATTCTACTCCCCCTCAGAATGTGCACCAGAATTTTCTTGAACAGATTGATTGAAGGAATCTAGGACATCAAATGACTTATCGGTTGTCTTTGTGATTTTCTCCCCCTCAGTTTGAGCAGCAGGGAAACCTAGATCTCCTGAATTCCAGAGAGCAGGGATGTTATCAGGAATCTATGAGATTCTTCTTTCAAGATTTGAGATGATAGTGTCAATCTCACTTTGTAGATCTTTGGGTGGATCAGTGACTCCATCCTTGTTCAGCTGCTCCCCCTCAGTTGGAGCATCCAACACTTCTTCACAGGCTTTGGATAGGATCACAAGAGAGTCAGGTTCCTCCATGCCCTTGTCTTTCTCAGTCTCAGCAGGCACAGTGTGTGCATCTACATTATCTGAATTGTTCACCAAGTCAGGATAGGTAAAAATAATATTGTTGTTCTTAATTAATTTTATTTTCTTACCTTTGTTGATGGGGACATCCTCTTTAGACAACTGGTTTTAGCCTCACTGTACCCTGTCCATTTTAGGGCAGACAGCTTATCCTTTTCAGATGTCTCCTCCTCTTCATTTTCACTGCAGGGAGTTAACTTCAGTCCCTTCTCCAACCTTTTTGTTGTTATCTTTATCTTCTCACTTCCTATCTTGGACTTCAGAATGGTTTTGGAAGGAGACAACTTGACATTGCTGAACCATTCCAGAACTTCAGTCCTGAGAATGCAGCAGGGTTCAGACAGCATATGCTCCAGACCTTGAGCTTCCAACAGATGAATCACTTGTCTTATTTCTTCTGAGGCATGAGAGAATCTATCTCTGACGATTTCATAGCCCTCCAGGAGATCTTTTGAACCTTTTGGCGCCATGGAAGCAAAAAATCGAGGTGCTGAGATGGGAGAGAAGAGGAATCGTCTCGGAGGCTAAGGGTTTGACTTTGTGGTATGTTTTAAGTTACAGTGTATCTATTTATAGGGTTTCAGTTTCGTTTTTATTACCCCTAGGTTTTTAGACTTAATTACCTTATTATGTTAAGGAATTTGGGGTTAATTAAGGGTTGATTATAAGATTTTTTATTGAACACGCCCCGTCTCAGCGGCTCAGCTGAGACGGAGACCTAGGCCCCTGGGACAGTGAACTGTCAACCGCTGGGACAGTTCGCTCGTCTCAGCGGTTCAGCTGGGATTTTCCCAGCTGAATCAGCTGAACATACTCCTGCAGTTTAGCTGATCATAGGGTTTAGACCTAATGTAGATACTCCTAGTCATGTCACTAAGTTGTAGTGTATAATAATAAGTGTAGTCAATAATAATGTATAGTTTTATAATTCACCATTCATAATCAATAACAGTGACATCTACTACTCATACATTTAGGACTATTCCATACTAAGCATGCCAAGATCAATTTTGAAAGCATTGAATTTAGATTCATCCAGTGGCTTTGTAAAGATATCAGCTACTTGTTTGTCAGTGGGGACAAATTCAAGACAGATGTCTTTACATTCTACATGTTCTCTAATAAAATGATATATAATCTCTATGTGCTTAGTCCTGCTATGAGAGACGGGATTTTTAGCAATAGATATTGCACTGGATGAATCACAAAACAAAGGAGATTCCCTTACCTTGAGGTTGTAATCCTCCAACAGATGTTGTGTCCAAATGAGTTGTGCACAATAGCTACCTGCAGCAATGTATGTAGATTCAGCTGTGGATATTGTCACACTGGTTTGTTTCTTGCTGCTCCAAGATATCAATCTTCTCCCTAGGAATTGACAAGTACCACTTGTACTCTTCCTGTCTTCTTTGCAACCTGCAAAATCTGCATCTGAAAAGCTTGTTAGTTCAAAGTCATTGTTCTTAGGGTACCAAAGGCCAAGATGCAAGCTGCCCCTAAGGTATCTCAAAATCCTTTTCACAGAGGTGTAATGAGATTCCTTAGGACATGCTCGATACCTAGCACAAACACATGTAGAGTACATAATGTCTGGCCTACTAGCAGTCAAGTATAATAGAGATCCAATGATGCATCTATACATGGACTCATCAAAGGCCTTCCCCTTTTCATCCTTGTCTAATGATACATTTGACCCCATGGGTGTTCTCATGGTGGAGGCTGATTCCATCCCAAATTTCTTGATGAGCTCCTTAGTGTACTTGGTCTGGGAGATGAAAATTCCATCATCAGACTGTTTCACTTGGAGCCCAAGGAAATATTTGAGCTCACCCATACTGCTCATTTCAAACTCCCCCTGCATTAGATTTGCAAATCTCTTGCAGAGGTTGTCATCAGTAGACCCAAAGATTTTGTCATCAACATAAATTTGGACTAAGAGACACTTGCCCCTTGTTTCCCTAAGAAACAATGTGCTATCAATATTTCCCCTCATGAACTTGTTCTTGAGGAGAAAGTTGGACAAAGTCTCATACCAAGCTCTTGGAGCTTGCTTGAGACCATATAATGCTTTCCTAAGAGAGTAAACATGAGAAGTTAGGGTTGGATGCACAAAACCTGAAGGTTGTTCCACATATACCTCTTCCTTCAAGTCTCCATTGAGGAAGGCTGATTTGACATCCATCTGGTAGACTTTGAACACCTTGTGGGCAACATAGGCAAGGAATAGCCTAATTGCTTCCAACCTTGCAACTGGTGCAAAGGTTTGATCAACGTCAATACCTTCCTCTTGCCTGTATCCTTTGGCTACTAATCTGGCCTTGTTCTTGATGATTGTACCATTCTCATCAAGCTTGTTCCTGTATACCCATTTGGTGCCAATCACATTGTGTCCCTGAGGTCTTGGCACCAGCTTCCATACTTTGCATCTCTTGAATTATAGGAGCTCTCCTTGCATGGCTTCAATCCAGAAGGTGTCTTGATTGGCCTCTTCAAACTTCTTGGGCTCCATTTGAGAAAGGAAGCTCAAGAATAGTGCTTCATTATGAGCTCTGCTTCTTGTCAATATGCCTTGGGTATGATCTCCAATTATTAGATCCCTTGGATGATCTCTCAGGTGCCTTGCAGCAGCTGGAAGAGGGTCCTCTGGAGGCTGTGGTTGTTCCACTGGTTCAGCTGTGACTTCACCATCTTGTACCTCTTCTTCTTCAGGAATTACAGCAGCTGTTTGTGTTTTGCTGCTGCTGGGCTTGTCTTGGACAGTCAACTCATGCATCTCTTCTTCATTTCCTGTCAAAATAGAAGAACTAGACAATTCTTTGTAGAGAAGGTTGGTCTCATCAAACACAACATGCATAGATTCTTCTACAACATGGGTTTTCTTGTTATAAACTCTATAACCTCTACTATGTGAGCTATACCCAACAAGAACCCCCACATTGCATTTTTCTGCAAACTTTGTTAAATGAGATTTTCCATTATTTCGAATGTAGCATTTGCAACCAAAGATTCTAAAGTAAGAAATTGTAGGTTGTTTGCCTTTTGAGAATTTCATAAGGGGTTTTCCCAAGGACCTTATTGATGGGGGCTCTATTGAGAACATAATAGGCTGTATTGACTGCCTCAGCCCAGAAGTATTCTGGGAGTGAGGAGTCACTAAGCAATGTTCTCCCAGCTTCTATCAAGGTCCTATTCCTCCTCTCAGCCACACCATTTTGCTGTGGAATCCTTGGGGAGGAGAACTCTTGGGTGATACCAAATTCTTGACAAAATTTTGTCATGGCTTCAGATTGAAATTCTGTGCCATGGTCAGTTCTTGTCCTGACCACAGTACATAGTAGATCATTCTGAATAGCCTTGGCATAATTTATAAAGACATGTAAGGTATCTGACTTCTTCTTAAGGAAGAATACCCATGTATACTTTGAATGATCATCTACAATTACCAAGGTATACAACTTCCCACCTAGGCTCTGAATTGGCAAAGGACCAAACAAGTCCATGTGCAATAGGTATAAACACCTTTCAGTATCCTTGGAGCCAATACTTTTAAAGGTGGTCCTAGTTTGCTTACCCATTTGGCAAGCATGACAGGGACCACTTTTAACACATTTTAGTTTAGGACTATTTCTAACAAGGTTTTCAGAAAATAATCTATACATTGTCTTATAGTTAATGTGGGCAAGTCTCTTATGCCATTGGACACAAAGTGACTCACTTTCATTAGCTAAAGGCACACAAAAGAGATAGAATAATTGCAAATTAAGTCTAAGCAATAAACATTTCCACTCCTAGTGCCTGAGAGAATAGTCTCCAAGTCATTAGACTTTTTGATCAAGCACTTGTCATTGTGGAATTCAATGACATAGCCTAATTCACATAGTTGGCTTATGCTTACAAGGTTGTGTTGCAACCCTTCAACATAAGATACCCTTGTGATTGAGACTATGCTATTTGAAATCATACCATATCCTTTGGTGACTCCCTTTTCAGATCCACCAAAGATAACTTTGGGTCCATTCTTCACTGGATGGTAATCCTTTAGAAGATCCTTAGTTCCTGTCATGTGCCTTGAGCACCCACTGTCCAAGTACCATATTTGGTTGAGACTGGTACTTGAACTAACCTACAACACAAAATTTAATGTACCTTAGGATCCCAACTGATTTTGGGTCCTAGGTTCATGTTAACACGATAGGGGATATTCCTAGAAAGGGCTGGTTTGGCTTGAGGTTCAATCTTTGCCTTTGGCACATTGGGGTTGTGCCAACAATCAATTGCAAGGTATCCCACTTTGCCACAGCACCAACACTCATATATATTATATCTCCTCTTCTAAACAGTCCTGGAAGATGAAGCTTCTTGCTTCTGTTCAGTAGGGGATGCAGCTGTTGTTTTCTTTTTATTATTAGTAAAGGCATGGCTTTTTACCTTCCTATAATCAGTCAAGGCAGCCTATTTTTGTTTGACATCAGCACCCTTTAGCTTGTTAGCTAAACATGTGTGGATGGCTGCAGAAACTGGGCTTTTTAGCTTGGTTACAGGACAGTCAACAGCCATGGACTTTGCTGAACAATGTTTAGAATTGACAGCCTTAGTTATCTTGAGTGAAGGAGCTGAGGTTCCAAAAACAAAGGGTCCATGATGGGCCATTTGAATTTCCTCATGCAGAGCCTTGAAGGCACTCAAGCCTAACTCCTTTCTATTTCCATAGCTGTGAGCATTCTTGCTCAAGTTATAGGAACTTCCATTTAATAAGTGACCATGAACACTTTCTTGATCATACTTGTTTGAGGGCATCAAGACTTTCACAAAGGAGGTCTTAGATTCTTTTGAGTCCTTGACCTTTCCCTTAGTGTTGCTAGTAGCTACCTCCTTGTTGAAACCAACACCTCTCATGTCATGGGAGTTGAAGGTGTCAATAATAGGCAGCACTGTCTTGGGCTTGGAGAACTTAGCCACTAGCATCCTCTCCTTGAGGAGCTTTTCTTCAAGATCTTTAATGATCTTGTTCTTGTGGATTATGGTACCCACATGGATAATTGACATTCCCCTTAGCTTGCGAATCTCCTTGCTCATTAGAGCTAGCTGGGTAGCATGCTCAATGCACTCAGATTTTGATTGCTTTAGGGAAGTAATTTCTTGGGCTTGCCTCTTGGCTAGCTTTTTGCACTTCTTCATAGCTTCAAGGAGTGCACTATACCTATCAATCAATTGATTGACATCCACCTCAGAATCTGATTCACTTCCAACTTTAGATGGAGGAGATTCAGATTCTGGACCTGTTTCATAATCAGAAGAAGAAGAAATGCAGTGTATCAATACCTGCTCATGTTCTGAATTGCTGTGGCTATCCTCATTTTCAGTTATAGCCATCCGCCCATGGTCTTCTAGAGTGTCCTCATCATCCTCTACATCACTATCTGAATGTGATAGAGGGGCCCTGATTCCTATCCTGGCAGCAGGACAGTCTTCTTCCTCCTGATCAGCAAACAGCCCCAAGTAGGCTTCCTCCTCACCATCTGAATCTGAAGATGAAGATTCAGATTCACTCCAGCTTTTGCCTTTCTAAGCTAGGAAGTATTTTTCTCCCTTCCTCTCTTTCTGGTGATGAGGTTTCTTGTCACCTCTTTCCTTTCTCTTGACTGGACAGTCAGCAATGACATGTCCAGGCTTACTACAGCAATAGCAAATTATGTTAGTTGAAACATGTTTACTAGATTTAGAGTCATACCTGTCCCCTTTAGGATGTTGCCTCTCAGATCTGTAATGATCCTTCTTGGGATGAGAAGAGGAGGAAGGTTTATTCTTCCATTGTTTCCTCCTGATCATCTTCTTGAACTGCCTTGTGAAGGCAGCAAACTCCTCATCTGAAGAGGAGCTGTCTGAATTGCAGCTCTCAGATTTCTCAGATTTAGCAGCCTTTCTTGGAGGTGACTGCACTCTAACCTTGTTCTTCTTAGAGCTTTCAGCTTTGAGAGCAACAGATCTCTCCCTTGTGTGAGCCCTGGAGGAAGTGTCCTCCTCCTTTCTTGTAGAGAGCTGCATCTCATATGAGAGCAGTTTCTCAAACAATGTATGGGTAAGGGTTTCTCCAAGCCTTGCCCCTTCTCTGATTGCACATATTTTAGTGTCCCAATCTCTAGTTATAGATCTAAGAAACTTGTCATTAAGTTCATAATCTGTGAACACCCTTCCATAGGTTCTTAGTTCATTTACAATCCTAAAGAACCTTTCATAGCACATGGAGATATTCTCCTGGCTCAGCTGTCTGAAGGCTTCATACTCCTGATTGAGGAGTGACTTTCTATCATCCCTTACTTCAGCTGTTCACTCCATATAAACAACCAATGTGTCCCACATTTCCTTGGCAGTTTGGCAGTGTACCAAGTTCTGAAATGTAGTGTCATCAATGGCATTTACTATTATGTTTTGGGCTCTCTTGTCCATAGTGTACAGTGCTATCTCATCATTGGTCAGCTCAGAAAATACCAAAGTACTTTTCTAGTAGGGTCAATAGTGGAGACTTTCTCAAAGGTATAAGGACCATTTTTGACAGTCAAAAAGATCCTTGGGTCTGAGGCTTCCATGAATAGCCTTACCCTTTGCTTCCATATACCAAAGTTTTCTTTGGAGCATATGGGCAACTTCATTGACCCTAACTCTTTCTTCATTCCACTGTTGGCCATTGGATTTCAGATTTGACTACTCCTGTATAGGATCTGATCAGACTGTTAAGTCCTTTTGATAAACCTACCTCTGATACCACTTGATAGTTTATATAGGTGTAGTCAATAATACCTAGAGGGGGGTGAATAGGTTTTACTTATTTTCTTTATATAATCCTAATGTATCTAGCTGCAGAAAACTCAAACACAGAAAGCACACAAGGATTTATAGAGGTTCCTCAAGACAGGGTGTCTTGAGTAGTCCTCTTTCCCCCTTCACCTTTCTAACAGTGAGTTAGACAAGGCCACAAACTCCAATCTCAGCTCCTTGAGCTTACACCACAAGTTCCTCAAAACTTCTCAGATCAAGAGTGATCCTACCTCAGGCACAGCAGCCCTACACTCAGGCTCAACAGCCCTACACCTCAGGCTCAACAGCCCTACACCTCAGGCTCAACAGCCCTACACCTCAGAGTTATGTAACTCCTACCACTCAGAAATCCCACAGATTTCCTACCTCAGACCTATCAAGAAGTCCTACCACTCAAGCTGTCAACACAGCTTTACACACAGGCTCAACAGCCTTTCACTCAGGCAACAATGCCTTACAAAGATATAATAGAGTTTGAGCTAAATACAGAAGACAAAAGGTTTACTCTTTGGTCTTCTGAATTCTTTCTTTAGATCTGAAAAACAGCAGCTTTAGATTTGTATCACCTTGATCTTCTCCTACAGCAATGCAGAAGATCAACTTGCCCTTCTTGAGTTAGTACAGGAAGAGCTAACTAATCTTCTTCAGAAGTAACTCCAGCTTCAGAGAACAACTCCAACTTGCTGGAACGAGAGAGCTCGATTGCGGCTTGCAGCAAAAGCTCTTTTTTTGGAACAGTGCTTGTTGTTGTGCCCTAGCATTTGCTTTTATACCTCTAAAAGGCTTCAACGGCTATTACAATCCTCCTGACACAGTATGGGGCAGATTGGAGTTGCTTTTCCCTTTCTATTTTTGCTTGCGCCAAAAGTAGATCCCGTCAGCACATTTGAACCTGTCTCAGCGGTGGGCTGAGACAGCTTCCAGTCTCAGCGGTTGCTCCAATCTTCTTCTCAGCGGTTCTGCTGGGATAGGCAAGTCTCAGCGGTTTTCCTCTATCTGCAGCTCTGCAAGCCCAGACTCCATCTCAGCAGCTGGACTGAGACAGAGATGTCTTCTCAGCGGTTTTGGGCAGATAGTTACCAATACTATTCCTTGTCTTGGAATAACCTAACCCTGCATGCTTATGAGATACAAATAGGGTTTATCAAATACAACTTGTACTTTGTATTTGAGTGTGAGGCCTCTTCATATTAAAGGAACATTGAGGGTCAATTTCGCAACACTATAAGAACTCGAAGGTGTGTCGATAAAAGAGGAAGAGAACTCGACGTTACGTCGAATACAATCTGAAAAGGGAAACCTTTTCAGCTGTCATTTTGGACCCTCTCTCATGGCCTACCTCTCTTAAGACCGTTCTCCAACGGCTCATTAATTGCCTCAAATAGAAAGAAGAACTAAAAGATGACAAAAAGCTTTCTTGGAAACATGCTCAATGTTGGGGAATGGGTCGGGAATTAAAGAAGGAAAGAAATAGATGGTCGACATTAGTGTACCTTTTCAGGTCTCACTATAAAGGTAAACAAATTCAAATCTGTCGGTGGACAATAAAAGGCAAAAGAAGAAAGAGAAAGGCATAGCATTCATCACAAATGGCATACTGTTCCATTGGGTCTCATTCTTCTTCCTTTATCTCACAGGAACCCTAATAGAAGAAAATTCAGAGAAGAAATAATTGTTGCTCTCCTTCTCTCTAAGAACAAAACAGAACAAGGTTGCGCATCAACACAATCATATAGCAGTCAGAGTTCAATCAGAAAGAAGATTGAAGGATCTGACTGATGCGCGTTCGGCAAGTGCACCGGTCGCTGTCAAGTAATAAATTTGGGAATAGCTTCCCCGAATGTCGATCTCTTGAGGAATGCAGGTTCTGGTGAACGAAACGTGTGGTGAGTCGATTGATACACGAGCGAATAAAATAAAACAGGGGCGTTGTGATTGGTGTCCTAAGCTATTGCGGAAATGAGAGAAATGTGGGTCGAAAAGCACCGCTTCGCAAGGTGTGGGTGAGTGCAGCGGCCGCGATGTCGCGCTTCGGTAAGCAGGTGGAATGGCCCTAGAGCGAGGTTTTGTGAGGGTCGTATTCACCTCTTCGCCAACATCACCACTAGCTATTGCTAGATGGCTTCACACACAAACAACTTAGAATATCACAAAAATAAGGAAAGCTATTCTCACCACCACAACATCATTGCACATGAACAACAAGCAAGGATCTATAACATTAATCTAACGAGCGTTCATTACAACAACACAAAGAGAAAGCACAAGCAACAAAGTTTAGAAAGGACCAAAAATAAGATGTCACCGCATCTTGGGTTCTCGACCGGAATGAGAGGTTGTCGGGCTCTCTCTAGGCTCGGCCCTCAGATGGTGTGCAGACTCGAAGGAGGCTGTCACCGCTCCAACGATCTACAACACTTCTATGGTCTCCACAGCGAAGAATGCTTGAACTAGTGGCGGCTTGCAAATGCTCCCGGATGGAAGAATGGTGAAGGAGATCGCCGGAAATGGTCTCCTCTCGTCTCCTCCGGTGGAAGGGACGAAAATGGCGGGATTCTTGGTTTTTCCCGCGAGGGGAATGGGGGGGCCTCCGTTGACTGTAGCTTTTCCTGTTTAAATACTAAACAGGCAGAGTTTTGGTCACACACGGGAGAACGCACTGATGCGCAAATCTAGCACACCGCTATAGGCGGTAGCTAGACTGCGGCACGAAACGGCAGTGTACCGATCGTTCAAGTAATATAAAATGAGGAGTAATCCCCGAGTATAGAATCTCGAAGGAACACAGTAAGGTGGAGTTCACTATTGAGGCAGGACTTGAGATCGAAGTCCTTTAGTCGGATGGATGCTGAAACGGGGGTTTTGGATTGTGGAAAATAAAGAAAAACAACTACAACTACTCCTATGCAATGCCGCTATGCAATGCTTCGCGAGGCGGGATGGAGACTAGGTAGGCCTTGAGCGCGCTACTTCGTAAGGGTGGATGGACGAGTAGGCAAACGGAATCGAACTGTGCAGGCCTTGAGCGCGCTGCTTCGTTAGGCGAATGGATTACACGGGCCGCTATGCCACGCTTCGCTAGGCGGATGGACGAGTAGTCTTACGGAATGAGGGTCGCAAGCACCTCGTCAACAAGCACGCCACTAGCAATTGCTAGTGCGGCACACGAACACGATGGCGGAATGGAAAATGGATGGAGGCGCTCCTCACTTGCATAAACCACAAATAATTTCACATAGACATGAAATGTACTAAAATGCAATATAAGGGTTTTGCAATCATAGTTCATACACACATAATTAAGATATAAAATACTACAAAATAGAGGGGGTGAGATTACAACCAAGGCCCGAAGTCTTGTCGGGATTCACGGTCAAAATCAAGGGTTGTCATGCCTTGTCTGAGCTCGGTCCACGACTGACGTCCGGGGTACAGAGAGGAACTGTCACTTCCTTCTAGTTGATCCGTCTTCTTCGTAAATCGCCTTTGGCCACGATCTTGCCGGAGAACTCCAAGGATGCAGCAAGTTGTATCTTGAAATGGAGCTTTGGAGGTGCACAAACAATGGAGGAGGCCTAGAGGATACTCCGGCTCAAGATTGGCGTGAAGAACAAGCCCGGAGCACCTCCTGAAGGTGGGCGGCGATGGACGGCGAAAAGGGCGCGGAACTGGAGCTCTGGGAGCGGGAAAAACGATCTCTCCGAATAGGGCAAGACCTGCGGCATAAATAGAAATTCTGTCAGAAAATGGTCACGCGCGGTCGAACGCACGACCGTGCGCAGACCGTATGTTATTAAATGATAAAACTTGACTTGGGGAAGATGATGCGCCGCCCGTGCGAATTGCTCACGCACGATCAACACCGCCCGTGCGTACAAACGCACGGGCAAAATCTGACGCTCTGAAATCAAGAATACACAGGTCGACCGTGCATTTTACTCACGCACGGGCAAACCGCCCGTGCGTGAAAATGCACGAGTAGACTCCGACGCTCCATTTTCTGCCCAGACACAAACGCACGACCGCAACCGACCGTGTGTCAAGGAAACGCACGACCGTGCGATATGCACAGACATGAATTCTGGGGAAAACAGGACGAAACGGCCACCTGCATACAAGATACAATGGCTGGGAATACACGTCCAGCATCAGAAAAACATAGAAGAAGAGAAGGGGAGCACCATGTGCTTACCCCCAACAACAAGGAGCGCAATTGCACACCGGAATGGGCTAAAAAGTGCACCTAGCGTGGAATAGTAAATATGAATGAAAACGTGCCTAAAATGTGGTGCAAAGACTAGAATACCAGCCCAAATGAGTCCAAAAATGTATATAAAAATGGGACTCATCACACCCCCAGACTTACCTGTTTGCGCGTCCCGAGCAAACATATCTGGCGGAGTAGGAAAAGCATAGCTAGCCAAAAAATTGCAAACATGGAATAGAATGCGAAGTTGCATACTTGTGTGCATAGATGTTCATTAGAAGAAGTTTCTACATATGCTAGCTAATTTATAAAAGTGTAAATGCGTAAAAAAAATTTATTTTTACTCAAAAATGGAATGTTGGTGAATCTCGTGGTCACGCGTAGTACGAAAGTAAGAAAGTCGCGAAGGTGAATGTTACCCAAGACCGGAACTCAGAATTATCTCCGTTGAAATCCATCAACGTCGAGAACCATAAGCTCACCCGGTCACACTCTCTCCACGGCGCTAGAGAACTCACAAGACGAATCGATAGGACTTTAGGTTTACATGAGGCTTGGGTTACGGTTTGGAATGCAAAGATAAACGTGAAGGCTAATCGCAACCCAATTGAGCACAAAAAAAATGTTAAATCATAGCAGCCTCAATAATACACGTGTAACACACCCCCACACATGACTTTGAAACCGGGTGTGCACACGGCCTACAACAATCAATATCATTTAGATGTTTCAATTAAAACGCTGGGGGTATACATCTATTTTTTCTTTGCTTTTCTTTTTCTTTTCTTTTCATCCCCAGATCTAATAGCACAATTTTCAGCACATAGACATTTTTAAAACTTCCACATCAACACTGAAGTTTTGCATCACCGCACCGCATTGGAAAATTACAATTCATAAATGCTTTTAGCTTAATTTTTGGTTGCGATAATAGGATTAGCTTTTAGGCCTTGGTGAAGTATGGTGGAGCTGAATCAAAAGATCGGGTAGGCACAAAATGGGCTAGCAATGGTTAGTGTATAGGAATGGTAAAACAAGGCTCAAGCTTGCCAAATAGAAGTCCTACATCACGCTCAACTTGCAAATCGTTCGCACCCATGCTTCGAGAGTCGCTTGGGGCAAGTTCTTAGCCCCCGAGAAAGGTAATCCTTCCTCCCGACTCGAGCAACACGAACCTCGTGCTCGCCTACACACAATACCTCGCTACCACTGGATTCAACCACATTCACCATTTTGAGTAAAATAAATTAAAATATACGCAAATCTACTAATTTAAATTAGAATCATAAATAAAAACTAATTCTACTCAAATCCCTATGCAAGACACGAATACTCAACTAGAGCACTACAAGAGTCAACATTCCACTCCATCTTGCAATTATTTTGGCTAATACAACACTTCCTACATCGCATCCAAGAATTGAATATACGGGAGCATACAAACAAGCGAGTGTGTGCTAAAGTGGGTGTAGTGGTGTGCGGTGAAAATGAACAAATAAAATAACTGAAATAAAATACTTCTAGCATGCTATGTAAAAGTGCACGTGAGTGGGCACATATAGCGACTTGCCCCCAGACTTAATCTAAGCAATCGATACAAATGATGTAATCATGAAAATCGAATAAAAGACCAGGGGAAGAAAAGTTACCCATGCTCAGAAATGAGCATACCAGAAGACGCATGAAAACTAAGACAAAAAGCAACTTCCGCCATCCAGAATATGAACCTGCAGGGGTCAGCTCCGCAAAAACAAAAGAAAATGTACAAAGGAAAATGAAATACAACTAACTAAACTAAACTAGATGAAAATAAAAAAAATGCAGGAAAAAGTAAGATAATTACTGGGGTTATTGTCATCCCAGCATGACTTATTCAAATTTAAAACAGTTCTAGCTAATGGGCGTATGAAAAAGGAAATGCACGGGTAACTGTTCTAATATGCGTGTCGGTAACTGGTACCGATACGGCGATAGAACAGTCACGCCTCTACCCGAATATAAATAATACCTGCTCGTCACAGGTAGAGGGAATAAAAAGTAAGAAGAGGAGGAATCCTCACTCAACTCACCAAAACTATCCTTGCCCAGCAAGGTATCATCTCCAGGGAGGCAGTAGGAGGAGAAGGCAATGAGTGGGGCTTCCTCTACGGAGGGGGGATCAACCTCCTCACATGATAGGATACACTCATCATTGACTTGAGCAGAATGCTCCAAGTCCTCCTGAAGTACCTGTGAAGACTCAACCTGCACAGGCTTAGATAGAGAAAGGGGATTAAGAAATAAAAAAGAAGAAGAACATGAATAAAAATCAATCGGGGGAGTGCTCCGGGTTTCACTCCCGGCAGGATCCAAGGATAGATCGCTATCATCATCGTAAGTATCATAGCGAGGGGAACCCAAGAACTCAAGGGCCTCAGTGGTGGTTTGGACCTCCTCGTCCCATGAAGAAGTGCAAACCTCCTCATCAGAGAGAGTATCCTCCTCATCCCACCTATGTGCACCATCGTGTTCAAAGTATTCATTCCCCCCTTCGGGGAAAACAAACTCCTCATCCCACTTTGGAGCATCCTCCGAGTCAGAAGCATAACCCCACTCCTTCACTTCGATAGGATCATAAAGAATGTGTATAGAAAAATCTTGCAATGAAACTGGAGGAACAAAAAGATTTGGTTCCTCCGCAAAAAGATCTGCAAATGCCTCCCCGATGGAGAGAATACTTTCCTCATCCCACTCAGGTGCATCTAGGAGCTCCCATTCCTCTCCTTGTTGGCTAACAGATGAGAGATCGTCATCACTAGGAGTGAAGCCATACACAGGGAGTGAGGAGTCCATGCACGAAATAAGATCGGGGGTAGAGGGAATGATTGCCTCCATGGGTAAAGAATGAGTGATAGGGACAATGTTGTCATGAGTGGAGAAGCAGCGGTCAGGATTGAAAAGAGTCGGAGAGTCCTTCAATTCATGACCCTCTCCTCGACACAACAAGCAAACAAAGTTCCTACACTGCCTAGCATTTAACTCCTTCATTTGGTCTATATAATAGACCATCATGTCGTAAGTGCCAGGAGAAATATCCCATGAAGACATTTTCAACAATAAAAGCAGATATAATGAAACTAAAATTCTTTGTAAGGAAATTTACACAGACTAATAAAACTCCTTGGATTAAACTTGCCTAAAACTTTAAAACAGAACAGAAGAGGAAGAAATAATAACAAATAATATGTACTTAAAAGCAAACAAAAATAACAAAGGCGCTATACACACTGGAAGAACTACTATCTCTCGGCTCTCCCTCTCAAGAAAACTCACACGTCTGTGTTCCCCGGAAACGGCGCCAAAAACTTGATGCGCAAATCTCGCACACCGCTATAGGCGGTAGCTAGACTGCGGCACGAAATGGCAGTGTACCGATCGTTCAAGTAATATAAAACGAGGAGTAATCCCCGAGTATCGAATCTCGAAACAACACAGTAAGGTGGAGTTCACTACTGAGGCGGGACTTGAGATCGAAGTCCTTTAGTCGGATGGATGCGGAAACGGGGGTTTTGGATTGTGGAAAATAAAGAAAAACAACTACAACTACTCCTTTGCAATGCCGCTATGCAATGCTTCGCGAGGCGGGATGGAGACTAGGTAGGCCTTGAGCGCGCTACTTCGTAAGGGCGGATGGACGAGTAGGCAAACGGAATCGAACTGTGCAGGCCTTGAGCGCGCTGCTTCGTTAGGCGAATGGATGACACGGGCCGCTATGCCACGCTTCGCTAGGCGGATGGATGAGTAGTCTTACGGAATGAGGGTCGCAAGCACCTCATCAACAAGCACGCCACTGGCAATTGCTAGTGCAGCACACGAACACGATGGCAGAATGGAAAATGGATGGAGGAGCTCCTCACATGCATAAACCACAAAATAATTTCACATAGACATGAAATGTACTAAAATGCAATATAAGGGTTTTGCAATCATAGTTCATGCACACACATAATTAAGATATAAAATACTACAAAATAGAGGGGGTGAGATTACAACCAAGGCACGAAGTCTTGTCGGGATTCACGGTCAAAATCAAGGGTTGACATGCCTTGTCTGAGCTCTGTCCATGACAGACGTCCGGGGTACGGAGAGGAACTGTCACTTCCTTCTAGTTGACCGGTCTTCTTCGTAAATCGCCTTTGGCCACGATCATGCCAGAGAACTCCAAGGATGCAACAAGTTGTATCTTGAAATGGAGCTTTGGAGGTGCACAAACAATGGAGGAGGCCTAGAGGATACTCCGGCTCAAGATTGGCGTGAAGAACAAGCCCGGAGCACCTCCTGAAGGTGGGCGGCGATGGACGGCGAAAAGGACGCAGAACTGGAGCTCTGGGAGCGGGAAAAATGATCTCTCCGAATAGGGCAAGACCTGCGGCTTAAATAGAAATTCTGTCAGAAAATGGTCACGCACGGTCGAACGCACGATCGTGCGCAGACCGTGCGTTATTAAATGATAAAACTTGACTTGGGGAAGACGCTGCGCCGCCCGTGCGAATTGCTCACGCACGATCAACACCGCCCGTGCATACAAACGCACGGGCAAAATCCGACGCTCTGAAATCAAGAATACACAGGTCGACCGTGCATTTTACTCACGCACGGGCAAACCGCTCGTACGTGAAAACGCACGAGTAGACTCCGACGCTCCGTTTTCTGCCTAGACACAAACGCACGACCACAACCGACCGTGCGTCAAGGAAACGCACGACCGTGCGATATGCACAGACATGAATTCTGGGGAAAATAGGACGAAACGGCCACCTGCATACAAGATACAATGGCTGGGAATACACGTCCAGCATCAGAAAAACATAGAAGAAGAGAAGGGGAGCACCATGTGCTTACCCCCAACAACAAGGAGCGCAATTGCACACCGGAATGGGCTAAAAAGTGCACCTAGCATGGAATAGTAAATATGAATGAAAACGTGCCTAAAATGTGGTGCAAAGACTAGAATACCAGCCCAAATGAGTCCAAAAATGTATATAAAAATGGGACTCATCACGCACGATCATGCGCTGCCCGTGCATTATTTAATGATAAAAACAGACTTGAAGACGAAGCTGCGCCGCCCGTGCGATTTACTCACGCACGGGCAAACCCGCCCATGCGTAAAACCCACGGGTAAATTCGGAATGGCTAAAACAAGAAGAAACAGGTCACCGTGCATTTTACTCATGCACGAGTAAATCCGCCCGTGCGTAAAAACGCACGACTAAACTCAGATCGCCCGTTTTCTGCCCAGATGAGAACGCACGACCGCAACCGTCCATGCATCAAGGAAACGCACGACCGTGCGTGGTACACAATCATGAATTCTGGGGGAAAATTGGATGATCTGACCGCCTGCACACAAGACAGAACAGCTGGGAAAACACCTCCAGCACCAAACAAACACAGAAAAAGGATTGGGGAGCACCATGTGCTTACCCCCAATAACAAGGAGCGCAAATGCACACCGAAATGGGCCTAAGAGTGCACCTAGCAAGAAATAACACATATGATCGAAAACATGCCTAAAGTGTAGTGCATTGAATAGAAATACGGCCCAGATGAGTGATGCGCAAATCCTACACACCACTATAGATGGTGGCTAGACTGCGGCACGACACGGCAGTGTACCGATCGTTCAAGTAATATAAAACGAGGAGTAAATCCCCGAGTATCGATCTCGGAAGGAACACAGTAAGGTGGAGTTGACTATTGAGGAGGACTTGAGATTGAAGTCCTTAAGTCGGATGGATGCGAAAGGCTAGGGTTGGTTTGATTTGCGGAAAACAAAATAAAACAACTAAATCACTACTCCTATGCAGGCCGCTATGCGCTGCTTCGCCGGGCGGATGGAAACTATGCAGGCCGCGATGCACTGCTTCGGTAGGCGGATGGGCGAGTAGGCAAGCGGATGAGGTGGTTCGCACTAGCGGAAATGAAGTGGATTACACGGGTCGTTAGCACCGCTTAGCTTGGCGAATGGAAGAGTAGGCTCATGTAGTGGAAGAGAAGTTAAGCGGAATGGAATGGAGGGTAATGGAGGATGGAAGATGAATGACAATAGCGCACCTCATACACTTGAATAAATCAAAAGTAATTTCATAAACATGAAATAAAAGTTACATATATGGATTTATCAAGCTCTTCATCCAAAAAATAGAGAGTTTAGCATACAAACATCATTTCAAAAGAATAAAGAGTAAGAGATTCGATCGACTCCGAAGCCTTGCTGGGATTCACGGTTGGAATCGCTGGGTTGTCAATCCGCGTCCAAGCTCGGTCCTCAACTGCGTCCGCGGTAAAGGAGGGCTGTCACTTCCTCCCAATGGCCCGTCTTCTTCGTGTCACGACCCGGCGATGTCCAAATGCTCTTTAAACCTTCCTTGATGATGAAAGTAAGATCCAATCTCTTCCTTGAAGTCCCTAGATGAATAGAGGAGGCTTAGAACGAAAACACGCAAAAAACGGCGCTCAAAAAGACCTAGAAACAAAGAAGTTGCGGCTGTTTTCGCGGAGCAGCTATTTATAGACAGGTGCAGGTTTTCAATGCGCACGATCAGTGGCGCACGACCAGTGGTCGTGCGCACTATGTTCAGTGGTCGTGCGATAAGCCAGTCAGGCCACTTTTTAGGTGGGAATTAATGCACGATCACTAGCACACGACCAGTGGTCGTGCGCACTATGTCCAGTGGTCGTGCGCAGTGTTCCTGTGCAGTTTTTGCGCCCCGGAATACTCGCACAACCCCCGTATCAACATGAAAGATCATCGGGCCACTGAAATGGGCATTCCACACATTCTCAAATATAGAAATTAAATTGCAACATAAAGCATGAGTAAGATAGACATGAAAATACACCGAAACGGGCCTAGAAGTGCACATAACATGGAATGTCAAATATGCATGAAAACATGCCTAAAGTGTAGTGCAAAGACTAGAAAATCGGCCCAAATGAGTCCGAAAATATGTATATAATTGGGACTCATCACACCCCCAGACTTACCTGTTTGCGCGTCCCGAGCAAACATATCCGGCGGAGTAGGAAAAGCATAGCTAACCAAAAAAATTGCAAACATGGAATAGAATGCGAAGTTTCCTACTAGTGTGCATAGAAGTTCATTAGAAGAAGTTTTTACATATGCTAGCTACTTTATAAAATTGTAAATGCGTAAAAAGGAATTTATTTTTACTCAAAAATGGAATGTTGGTGAATCTCGTGGTCTCGCGTAGTACGAAAGTAAGCTAGACGCGCAGGTGAATGTTACCCAAGACCGGAACTCGGAATTATCTCCGTTGAAATCCATCAACGTCGAGAACCATATGCTCGCCCGGTCACACTCTCTCCACGGTGCTAGTGAACTCACAAGACGAATCGATAGGACTTTAGGTATACATGAGGCTTGGGTTACGGTTTGGAATGCAAAGATAAACGTGAAGGCTAATCGCAACCCAAATGAGCACACAAAAGTGCTAAATCATAGCAGCCCCAATAATACACATGTAACACACCCCCAGACATGACTTTGAAACCGGGTGTGCACACGGCCTACAACAATCAATACCAAAATATGCTTCAATTAAAGCGCTAGGGATAAATATATATATTTTTTTTCTTTTTCTTTTTCTTTTTCTTTTCTTTTTATCCCCAAATTAATTAGCACAATTCTCAGCACGAAGACATTTTTTTTTAAAACTTCCACATCAACACTGAAGTTACGCATCACCGCACCGCATTAAAAAATTACAATTCATAAATGCTCTTAGCTTAATTTTTGGTTGCGAAAATAGGATTAGCTTTTAGGCCTTGGTGAAGTATGGTGGGGCTGAATCAAAAGATCGGGTAGGCACAAAATAGGCTAGCAACGGTTAGTGTATAGGAGTGGTAGAACAAAGCTCAAGCTTGCCAAATAGATGGCCTATGTCACGCTCAACTTGCAAGTCATTCGCACCCATGCTTCTAGAGTCGCTTGGGGCAAGTTCTTAACCCCCGAGAAAGGTAATCCTTCCTCCCGACTCGAGCAACACGAACCTCACATTCGCCTACACACAATACCATGCTACCGCAAGATTCAACCACATTCACCATTTTGAGTAAAATAAATTAAAATCTACGCAAATCTACAAATTATAAATTAGAAGCATAAACAAAAACTAATTCTACTCAAATCCCTATGCAAACACGAGTATTCAACTAAAGCACTACAAGAGTCAACATTCAACTCCATCTTGCAATTATTTTGGCTAATACAGCACTTCCTACATCACATCTGTTGGAAATTGTATTCACAATTACCTTGATTTGTGAGAAGTCACCCTTAAACTAAGATTGAATTGCTTTTGTATTTGATATGCTTTTCTAGTATTGTCTTGCAGATTATCATTGCTAAGTGTAAATCAATGTCAGGTCACAATGGGTCTGCAAACACAGTTTCATACAATGTAATTCCTCATTATATGAAACATGGTGATGACTCATGTGTGATCTCTCTATTGGGATACACTTCATTTTCAAGACTATTGAAGACTTTGGAGTGCGGTTGCAGCAAGTGTTCAAGAGAAGAAAAGAAAATTTTTGAAAACAATTTCTCTAAGGATATGTCTCGAGAGATCAGACTTGTCTCGAGAGTTTTCGCATGTCTCGAGAAGCAAGTTCTGTTGATCTCGGTTTTTCTGTTCTTAATGACTCGAGAGATCAAGCTTGTCTCGAGAGTCCTTAAGACCGAAATCTTTGTAATGTCTCGAGAGATCATCGAGTTCCCGAGACATCCCTTTCCTGCTCTCTTTGTTTCATATCTCGAGAGATCCGTTAGTTCTCGAGAGATCCCTTATGTCTCGAGAATTCTGTCCGTTATTTTTTTCTAATTTGTTTCCTCTGTTCTTGACGGTTCGTAAACGCTCCTTCCCGATCCTAACGGCTATATTGAGTGCGTTTAAGATCGATTTAACCCTTAATCATTGCCCTCTATATATAGGATCGCTCTTGGGTTATTTCATTAAGGTTTTCGAATCGTTCTCAAACCCTAATTTTCTTTCCTGATCTAAAAGAACGAGAAAAGCGCCGCCTCGCTGTCGCCTACGATTGAAGATCGATCTACTCATTTGAGTTGCTGATTTCTATCAAAGAAGGATTCGATCGATCCGTGTTCTGATTCTACAACCTCTATTGGATCGTTTCGGATTGCCAAAGACAGATTTGA
Source organism: Dactylorhiza incarnata (assembly GCA_033032865.1). Classification (NCBI taxonomy): domain Eukaryota; kingdom Viridiplantae; phylum Streptophyta; class Magnoliopsida; order Asparagales; family Orchidaceae; genus Dactylorhiza; species Dactylorhiza incarnata. The sequence continues at coordinate 5,450,420 of JAWHQI010000009.1, read as the reverse complement.
AGGATCGTTGTTCTTCCTCATCGTTCTCAAAAGCCATTCAAGAAGAAGGAAGAAAACGCCTCTGTTATTCAGATCTGGTATCTTATTGTTCAAAACCTTTTATCATCTATTGTAGGAGTTGTTATCTCCGAGCTGTAGCAGAGGTTGTTCTCCGAGTTGTAGGAGAAGTTTTTCTCCGAGTTGTAAGAGAGGTTCTCTCTGAGATTGTAGGAGTTTGACTCCGAGTTTGTAGGATCATTCTGATCCGAGATTTAGTGAGTAGTCAAGTCTAGCTGTGGTGCTAGATTGGCGAGGCCGGCAGTGGAGTACCCAAGTACAGGGAACCACTATAAATTCCTGGTGTTATCTGTGGCTGTGATCTATTTTGTGTGCTGTGCTTTACGTTCAATTTTTAATTCCGCAAAAGATGTAGAGATCACCTATTCACCCCCCTCTAGGTGATTTAGGTAGGCAACTAGATACTTCAATTGGTATCAGAGGGTCGTTGTTCGTTGCTAGGTTAACACCTTGAACAGGGTCCATCCTTCTAGTTGCTAGCAAGCCATGGATAGAGTCAAGGAATCCTCTCTGAAACTGCCCATCTGCACTAAGGCCAACTTTCCTATGTGGAAGGAAAGAGTCCGTTTTTATATGGAAGCTGCAGATCCCAGAATCTTCCAAGTCGTGGAAGAAGGTCCCCATGTGCCCATGACCGTTTCGTCAACAAATCCTACTGTTCAGATACCTAAGAAAATTATGGATTTGAATAAGGATGAGATAGCTCTTGTTGCTCTTGACAAGAAGGCTAAGAACATAATTGCTAGTGCAGTGGACGATTCCATGTTGCAAAACTTAATCCACTGCAAATCAGCCAAAGAGATGTGGACATCCTTAATTGTTCTAATGGAAGGTACTGACGAGGTAAGAGAAGATAGAAGGTCTCTACTTAATCAAGAGTACGAGGCGTTTAAGCAGAATAAGAAGGAGTGCATTGTTGATGCGTACGAAAGATTCTTCAAGATAGTCAACGGTTTGAGGAACTACGACAGGGAGTTCACAAACGGTGAACTAAATGACAAATTCTTGCGTTCCCTAACGAAATACTGGGATAGCAAGATTGTTGCTATTAGAGAGTTTGGAAAACTGCCAAGTCTAGAACCTCAAAATCTATTCGGGAAGCTGTTGTCTCATGAACTGCAAATGAACATTCGAAAGTCTGAAGAGGATGTAAATCGAGCTTCAAGCAAAGAAAGAACCTTGGCCTTGAAGGGAGAGAGTTCAAAGAAGAGCAAATCCATGATACCGATCAGAGAAAAGGAATCTGATAATGAAGAAGAATCGGAAGCCAGCTCCTCCTGTTCCGAACTATCTGATGGGGAGTTCTCTTTGATTTCCCGTCAGTTTAAGAAACTGCTGAACAAACAAAGGCACATGAACAACAAGCCATCTTCCTCGGATCATAAACATTCTCGTCGTGATGGCGACTATCACAGGAAGGACTCAAGCAATAATGATAGGTACAAATCGAAACAGAACAAACATTTTTCTTCTGACATTATTTGCTACTGTTGTAATAAGCCAGGGCACATAATTGCTGAGTGTCCCTACAAGAAGAAAGAAGGTGGAAGAAAAGAAGACAAGAAATCCACTCACGGAAAGAAGAAATCAGATAGAAGTTTCGTCGCTAAGAAAGCCAAAACTCTGAGCTACAGTGACTCCGATGAGTCGAGTGATGAAGAAGAAGCTTACTTCGGCCTGATGGCCATGTCTGATGATGAAGAAGCACCGCCATACACCGGAAAGGTAAATGATCACACTATCCTATCTGATTCTGATTATGCTTCGGCTGAACAAAAGGATAACCCCTCAGACGATGAATCTGAGCTTATGTCTCAATATACCAAAATGTTCAAAGGCTTTAACAAGTGCCGAAAGGTCGTCAAAACTCAAGGTAAGGAGATCATGGCTCTCAAGGAGGTGGAATCTAACTTGAGAAAAGAAGTTGAAGAACTTTCTTCTCTCAAAGAGGAAGTCCAAGCCTTGAAAGACAAGATCAAAAGCTCGGAAGAGACTCTTGCCCTGAGAGATCATTCGATAAAAGTCTTGGAGGAACAGCTTGCGGCTGAGAAGAAGTTGGTTGAAGCTTTCTCTCAACCTAAAACTGTTCTGCCAATTATTGGTACTTTTACCACTAAGGCAAAAGGAAGCGGTATAGGGCATGAAGCTAGTACTAGCGATTCTTCTAAAAACACAATTGCTAAGAAGAATGGTTTGGTTGCTAAGAAAGCTACCACCAAAGAAAAAGGGAAAGCTCATCAAGAGCCTGTAGCATTCAAGAGATTTATATTCCCTACGAATGCTTATGATATGGAGAGTTCCTATGGTCATTTCACACGACCAATTCCTTTTGCGCCTGTGAATGATCATAAGGAATGGGCTCCTCCCCAAAACTTTGGTGATAGTGCTTTTCAAGCACCCTATCAAGAGATTAATCGGAAAGGGTACGGTCCATTTGTTCATGGTCCGAATGCTAAGAAAGCACCAAAAGTGAAGGCTGTTGCACCAAAGCCGAAGAAGAAAGTACGACCTTGTGTGTGCTGCCCCCATGAGGCATCCTCATCTAGAAGGACTGCTCCTGCAAGAGCTAACGTTCAAAAAGTTAAGCAGGAGAGTGTAAAAAGAAGGTACAACAGATTCGACTGTTGGTGCTGCGGCAAAATTGGTCACTTTGCCGTTGATTGTTGGTTCAACACAACGTATACTAGGAGACCACAAGTGAACGTTGCAAGGCAGACCACTCGCAATGTTAACATTCATCGTGGTGCTCAACTGACAAGGGACCAAGGACCCAAATCTGTTTGGGCTCCTAAGGCAAAATAATCTATTTTTGCAGATATGTCCAAAGGCCAATAAAAATCCTATCTGGTACTTGGACAGTAGATGCTCTCGGCATATGACCGGGACAAGAAGCCTTTTGCAAAACTACATTCCAGTTGCGAACGGTCCAAAAGTTATTTTTGGCGGTTCAGACAGAGGAATAACTAAAGGCTATGGTATGATTTCTAATGGTAATGTATCGTTTTCCAATGTAGCTTATGTGGAAGGATTACAACATAATCTGATAAGCATAAGTCAACTTTGTGATAAAGGATACATTGTTGATTTTCATAAAGATAAGTGTCTGATAAAGTCGGCTGAAAATCATGAAACGATTTTATCAGGCATTCGCTGTAGAAACATATTTTGTTTAAATTTTCTTTGTATATCATCTTCTACACCTGTGTGTCTTTTAGCTAAAGATAGTGCATCTCTTGTTGACCAATGGCATAAGAGATTAGCACATATAAATCTCAAAACTATTAATAAATTGTTTTCTCAAAACTTAGTGCGCGATGCACCAGATGTTAAGTGCGTTAAAGATAGACCTTGTCATGCATGTGTAAAAGGCAAACAAACAAGAGCTACCTTTAAGAGCATTATTGGCAAAGATTCAACCAGGTGTTTATACCTGCTTCATATGGATTTGTTTGGTCCTTTGCAAATTAGGAGTTTAGGAAGAAAATCTTACACATTGGTTATTGTAGATGATTACTCTCGTTTTGCCTGGGTATTCTTTCTGAAACACAAGTCAGATACCTTTGACACTTTCACTAGCTTTGTCAGGCAAGTCCAGAATGAATTTAACTGTTCGGTGGTCAAAATCAGAAGTGACCATGGTACAGAATTTGAATCTGGAGCCATGACAGAATTCTGTGAAAGCCTTGGTATCTTTCATGAGTTTTCCTCTCCTCGAACTCCACAACAAAATGGAGTAGCTGAGAGAAAGAATAGAACACTTATTGAGGCTTGCAGAACCATGTTGAGTGACTCTTCACTACCTGAATATTTCTGGGCTGAAGCTGTCAATACTGCATGCCATGTGCAAAATAGAGCACTCATAAACAAAAACCATGAAAAGACTCCTTATGAACTTCTAAAGGGCAAGAAACCGACCATTTCTTATTTTCGAATCTTTGGTAGTAAATGCTTTGTGCTAAACAATGGAAAGCATTACAAAACTAAGTTTAGTGAAAAGAGCTTTGAAGGTACTTTTGTAGGTTATAGTAGCCATAGTAGGGCATATAGAGTTTTTAATAAGAAAACCCTAGAGGTAGAAGAATCTATTAATGTTGTATTTGATGAGACGAGCATGCTACAAGGCAGCTCCTCTAGCATTTCTTCTGTAGACACAGGTTCAAAGCTGCAGGACTTAAGCTTGGATCAGCCAGTTGAAGAAAATTCTCAACACTTCATCAAGATTCCCCCATTAACTACCTATGAAGAAGATCATCCTGATGAAGAGCCAATCCAAGTGGAGGAAGATACTCCAACAGTAGAAGAAACTCCTATTGGTCCAAATCATGCAAGGAACCTCGGGCTACGACACATGAGGGATCATCCAGTTGATCAGATCATAGGAGATCCTCATGAAGGAATAAGAACAAGACGAGGTACCATTAACGAGAATATGCATTTGAGTTTTCTTTCGCAGGTCGAACCAAAGAAATTCCAAGAGGCAAATGAAGATCCATCTTGGATAATTGCTATGGAAGAAGAATTAAATCAATTCAAACGCTGTAAGGTATGGACACATGTTCCAAAACCCAAAGACAAAAATGTCATTGGAACAAAGTGGGTGTATAGAAACAAGCTGGATGAAGAAGGAACAATCATAAAGAACAAAGCCAGACTTGTAGCTAAAGGATACAGACAAGAGGAAGGTATCGACTTCGATCAGACGTACGCTCCAGTAGCAAGGCTCGAAGCGATCAGACTCTTCCTTGCTTATGCTGCTTTCAAGGGTTTCACCGTATATCAAATGGATGTCAAATCCGCTTTCCTAAACGGAGACATTAAAGAGGAAGTATACGTTGAACAACCCCCAGGTTTTATTAATCCTGATCATCCCAATCATGTTTATTTATTACAAAAAGCTTTATATGGTTTGAAACAAGCTCCTCGAGCTTGGTATGAGACGCTATCTAACTTTCTTCTTGAGAACAAGTTCACAAGAGGAAAGATAGACAAAACATTATTTCTTAGGGAAGTAAAAAAGCAAGATTTTGCTAGTGCAAATCTATGTCGATGACATCATATTTGGCTCTACGGACAATAGCCTCTGCAAAAAAATTTCTAAACTTATGCAAGGGAAATTTGAAATGAGCAGTATGGGTGAGCTGAAATATTTCTTAGGACTTCAAGTGAAACAGTCTGAAGATGGAATCTTCATTTCTCAGACAAAGTTCACTAAGGAGTTGATTAAGAAATTTGGAATGGAGAGTGCAACCTCTATGAGGACTCCAATGAGCTCAGCTACGTCTCTGGACAAGGATGAAAAAGGGAAACCTTTTGATGAAACCAAGTACAGAAGCATAATTGGCTCTTTGCTCTACCTTACTGCCAGTAGACCTGATATAATGTTCTCTACATGTGTATGTGCTAGATATCAGGTGAACTCTAAGGAATCTCACTATACTGCCGCAAAGCGGATTTTGAGATACCTTAAAGGCACACCAAATCTTGGCTTATGGTACCCAAGAAGTAATGATAGCGAACTAATTGGTTTTTAGATGCAGACTTTGCAGGTAGCAAAGACGACAGAAAAAGCACTTCCGGGACGTGCCAATTCCTCGGAAGGAGACTTATTTCCTGGAGTAGCAAGAAGCAGAATTGTGTTGCAATATCAACCGCCGAGTCGGAATACGTTTCTGCTGGCAGTTGTTGCGCACAACTTCTATGGATAAAGAATCAACTTCAAGACTACAACATGAAGATCAAAGACATTCCTATGTTTTGCGACTCTTCCAGTGCAATTGCTATCGCAAATAATCCAGTCTCTCACAGTCGGACAAAGCACATCGAGCTACGATATCACTTTATCCGGGAGCATGTGGAGATGGGTGACATAAATCTGAGTTATGTTCCCACGGATAAGCAAGTTGCAGACATTTTCACGAAGCCACTGGATGAGACTAAGTTCTCTTTCTTCAAGACGAAACTTGGAATGCTCAACATGGAGTAATGATCAAGTCAACCAAAACCATGACGAACAGGAAGTTTTTGACAAGTCATGTCTCGGGACCTGGCTGGATTTCTCGAGACAAGCTGAAGATTTCGAGATAGGCAGATGTCTCGAGACACGGGTTATCACTCGAGACATCAGGGAAGGAAATACCGCGCTGAATTTCCTGAGTTCTCGAGACATAATCGATGTCTCGAGACATAGGTATTTTAAAGAACTCCAAACGTCAGGTACGCGCTGTTCATCCGTCTAATTTTCTTCAAAATGTCACTTTAACGTCAAATCAAAATTATATATATATATAAGAAATCGAGACCTTGATGTTCACGAAATCCTTTTCCGAGACTTCCCCGACCTTTCGACTTTCTCTCGAGCGGCGACAGTCTGCAACAGGTCTCTGTGCTTTGGTGTTTCCGTGGTTCTCGGTGCTTCATCATTCTCATTCGACAATTCTCTCTCTCTCTCTCGCATTAATGGCTCCTACTCCTCATCCAAAGATTGGCGTCGGGAATGAGGTCGTTCGCTCAGGTATCGCCAGTTTATCCGATGACTTCAAGAACCTATTTTGTTTGCTTGATGCCGCCGGTCTTACTTTCGTTCTTGAGCATCCTTGCCGGGTGCTGTTTGATGAGGTTGAAGAGTTCTTTATAAATGTGAAGCCTATTAAGGAAGGAAGAATGTTGATTTCATTTGTTAAGGGTATCAAAATCAAAGTCTCTCCAAAGACTCTTACTAAGTATTTGCAGCTGTCTGAAATAGAAGCTGAAGCAGAGCTGAATGAAATTGACTGGTTGAGAACAGCAAGGTACTGTGGTCTTGATTCAGATTTTGTTGCAGTAAAGAGGCACCAGATGAACGATGTTGGCAAGCTTTTAGTGGACATTGTTTCCAAGGTTCTTTTCTACAGGACAGACACACGAGGACATGTGTCTGAAGAAATATTTCAGTTGGTGATTGGAATTATGTCAGGAAAACAGAGAGATTGGGCCTCAATCTTATTCTCAAATATCAAGGCTTGCATTAATTCTCCAAACTTTGCCCGGATCATCTCATTGTTCCTGAATCAGTTTAATCCTGCCATATTTGACATGTCCAAAGGTGCAGTTATCCATCACCTTAAGAAAATCGATGTCATCTCCATGCAGAGATGGGACATTCGAATCAAGAAGCTGGGAGTGGCTAGTGCTACTTCTGAGGGGGAGACTCATAAATCTACAGTTGCAAGTGAAGCAGAAATTCCAGTTCCATCTTCTGAAGGTCAGGTACCTAAAGTAACATCATTTCCACTTCCTTCACGGATTCGTTCTAAAGCTTCAGGTCGAGCCAAGCTGCCAATCCGTTCCAAAGCCAAAGGTCAGCCCTCATCAGCTCCAACAGAATTCATTCCATCAGTGACACAACCAGATCCATCTTCACCTCTACCAGATTCAGTTCCATCACCTCCTCCTTCTCCATCAGTACAAGCAGATGTCATGGTGTCAGATTTTCCTGCTAAGGAGAACATACCTTCTTCTGACAAGGATGTGTTCATCCCCTCTTCTCCCTCAGTTCTTGAAGCAGACACTTCTTTGGCAGATGACAGAGTTTCAGATGTTCAGAAGGATTTGCAACAAGAAGTATCTGAAGTGCACAGTCCCAGTGGCCAACAGGCAGGGTCTGGTGCAGATTTTGTTTTTGAAGACGATGGTGATGATTCCGTTCATGAATCATCCCCTCCCCTAGTACATGTTGAGGGCGAGTCAGAGTTTGACACAACCAGGAATGCTCCAGATGAGCTAGGTTGTGAAGAGGACAATGTGGTTCACTCTCTTGAGATTGAAGAGCTCCCTGATGATGTTCCTGTTGCTGCCCCTGCTGTTACTCTTCCTTCTTCTCATCCTTCCCCTCCAATCCTTGATGCAGATTCTCTTCTGGGAAAGATTGAAGCTATGTTCAAGAAGCAGAGTGAACAGTTTGAGAACTCTTTGACAACTGTTCACAGAAAGATTGCCTCAGTTGAAAGTGATCTTGGTAGGGAGTTAGCTAAAATCAAATCAAATTATGAAAATCTCTCTGAATTGATGAGCCTAGGGAGCAAGCAAATTTAACATGCAACTGAAGGTGTAGGCACAGTGTTGGCTCAGACTATTACAATGACAAAGCTTCAAGACTCATTGTCTGACAAGGCTGAAGCAAATACATTTCGGATTGTTGATGAAGTCGAAAATTTCAAAGATGATACTCTCCAAACCCTATCTGTAGAAGTCAGAAAGGGGGAGGACATTATAATGGAAAGAATGACAGATTTAGTGGAAAGCTCTGTGTCAGCTATTCAAAGCTCATGGAAATCACAGTTTGATCAGTTCTCTTCCAGGGTGCAGAAGCAAATTGCTGATATTAATGCTTATTCCTTCAAAACAGCAACGTGGCTTCATAATCAGATTTTTCCTGAGTTAGAAATTGATCCAGATGTTCCTGTTCCTCTGTTTTCTCCAAGGCCAGAAGAACTACTTGGGAAGGCTCCTATAGTTGAAGATCAATCAGATAGGGCTGGGACCAAAAGAAAAAGAAAACTTGGTGAAGGTCCCTCTGCGAGTAGATCTGTTCCGAGTTCTAGCTCTGCAGGTCTTAGCAAAGCTCAGGTTGAGAAGGTTCTACCAGAAATCTGGAGCCCAGTCTCAAAAGACATAATTCTTGAATCCTATAAGTTAGTCCATGAAGGCAAAATGAATAGATCTGAATGCTACAGCTCACTTGAATGGGAAAAACATGAGACAGCTCAAAGGAAGAGAAGAATCCATTTCAGGGCATTTGGTTATAATAATTCTGATGCTCCGGATCCACCTCCGTTTTACCATCCCAAGCCTTATGCTTATTTCTCCAGACAAGAAGAAAAGTGGAAAAGGAGATCTTGAAGGATAATGCTGATGCTGACAAGACATATTTTGCTTTGGTTCTGATTTTGTGAACATCAAGTCTTCTTAACAATTCAATTTAGACATATATATATAATTGTTGATTTGATGTTCTCTACTTATTCATTTCTATATCTTTGTGTAGTGTAGCATATTTATTCTATATTGCTGTAATTCAACTTAGTGTATAAGGTTCTGACTTCTACAAATAGGGGGAGATTGTTGGAAATTGTATTCACAATTACCTTGATTTGTGAGAAGTCACCCTTAAACTAAGATTGAATTGCTTTTGTATTTGATATGCTTTTCTAGTATTGTCTTGCAGATTATCATTGCTAAGTGTAAATCAATGTCAGGTCACAATGGGTCTTCAAACACAGTTTCATACAATGTAATTCCTCATTATATGAAACATGGTGATGACTCATGTGTGATCTCTCTATTGGGATACACTTCATTTTCAAGACTATTGAAGACTTTGGAGTGCGGTTGCAGCAAGTGTTCAAGAGAAGAAAAGAAAATTTTTGAAAACAATTTCTCTAAGGATATGTCTCGAGAGATCAGACTTGTCTCGAGAGTTCTGGCATGTCTCGAGAAGCAAGTTCTATTGATCTCGGTTTTTCTGTTCTTAATGACTCGAGAGATCAAGCTTGTCTCGAGAGTCCTTAAGACCGAAATCTTTGTAATGTCTCGAGAGATCATCGAGTTCCCGAGACATCCCTTTCCTGCTCTCTTTGTTTCATATCTCGAGAGATTCGTTAGTTCTCGAGAGATCCCTTATGTCTCGAGAATTCTGTCCGTTATTTTTTCTAATTTGTTTCCTCTGTTCTTGACGGTTCGTAAACGCTCCTTCCCGATCCTAACGGCTATATTGAGTGCGTTTAAGGTCGATTTAACCCTTAATCATTGCCCTCTATATATAGGATCGCTCTTGGGTTATTTCATTAAGGTTTTCGAATCGTTCTCAAACCCTAATTTTCTTTCCTGATCTAAAAGAACGAGAAAAGCGCCGCCTCGCTGTCGCCTACGATTGAAGATCGATCTACTCATTTGAGTTGCTGATTTCTATCAAAGAAGGATTCGATCGATCCGTGTTCTGATTCTACAACCTCTATTGGATCGTTTTGGATTGCCAAAGACAGATTTGAAGGATCGTTGTTCTTCCTCATCGTTCTCAAAAGCCATTCAAGAAGAAGGAAGAAAACGCCTCTGTTATTCAGATCTGGTATCTTATTGTTCAAAACCTTTTATCATCTATTGTAGGAGTTGTTATCTCCGAGCTGTAGGAGAGGTTGTTCTCCGAGTTGTAGGAGAAGTTTTTCTCCGAGTTGTAAGAGAGGTTCTCTCTGAGATTGTAGGAGTTTGACTCCGAGTTTGTAGGATCATTCTGATCCGAGATTTAGTGAGTAGTCAAGTCTAGCTGTGGTGCTAGATTGGCGAGGCTGGCAGTGGAGTACCCAAGTACGGGGAACCACTATAAATTCCTGGTGTTATCTGTGGCTGTGATCTATTTTGTGTGCTGTGCTTTACGTTTAATTTTTAATTCCGCAAAAGACGTAGAGATCACCTATTCACCCCCCTCTAGGTGATTTAGGTAGGCAACTAGATACTTCAACATCCAAGAATTGAATATACGGAAGCATACAAACAAGCGAGTGCGCGCTAAAGTGGGTGCAGTGGTGTACAGTGAAGATGAACAATACTAAATAACTGAAATTAAAATACTTCTAGTATGCAAATGAGATGTGCACGTGCAGTGGGTAACATATAACGGCTCTCCCCCCAGACTTAATCTAAACAATACAACATAATGATATGAAAGTGAAAATCAAAATCGAAAGCTAGGGAAGAAGTTACCCAATGCTCAGCAACGGCGCCAAGAACTTGATGCGTGTCGGCAAGTGCACCGGTCGCTGTCAAGTAATAAATGTGGAGAATGGAATCCCCGGATGTCGGTCTCTTGAGGAATGCAGGTTGGGTGATCGAATCGCATAGTGTGACTATTGTTACACAAGCGTTAACAAACACAAAAAGGGGGCTTTGGTTGGTTTTTCCTACTCTTAACAGCAGTAAAAGAATTGCGGGTCGAAAACACCGCTTCGCAAGGTGAGATGGATGCGACGGCCGCGATGCCGTGCTTCGAGAGGCGGATGGAGTGTGCTCAAGAGCGAGAAGGTGAGGGTCGCAAACACCTCTTCACAAACGCCGTTAACTCTTGCTAACGCGGATCGAACACCTTGTGTGCGTGAGTGAGTGAGTGGAAACGAAGTGATTCACAAGCAAGCAATGATGAAGTGCAAAGAAGCATTCATTTCAAATAAACCAAACATCATACAATTCAGGTTTACAAGATTCAACGATTACAACGAAGGAAAGAAGGAAGAGATAACCGATGGGTGAAGACTAGCGGTCGTTCACGGCCGGAATGGTAGGTTGTCGGGCTACCTCCGGACTCGGGCGGACAATGCTTCCGGCGTAGAGAAACTGTCACGATTTCTCTACGTAGTTCCGTCGTCTTATTCCTCAGATTTACTCTTCTTCTCGCCGGACTGGAATGGAAAACAGTTGCTTGAGGGCTTGCGGATGGTGGAGAACGCTCCCGGACAATGGAGAAAAGCTTGGAATGGTTGGAGAAGACTTCCCCTTGCGTAGGAGATGAAGTGGAGGTGTCCTAGAAGGGTAGTCGGCGGCGTACGGACTAGGAAATCCGCTCCCGGTGGCTCTATCTGACCTAAAAGCGGAACAGGCTTATATATAGGTGCTGAAATGAATACTGCGCACGGTCATTGGCGCACGACCAGTGGTCGTGCGCACTGGAATTCTGCGATCGTGCGCGCTGCCTGGGCGGAACCCTGCGAGGAAAGAAAATTATAAAATACATGTTCGCACGACCAGTGGCGCACGACCAGTGGTCGTGCGCATGATCGTAAGTGGTCGTGCGATAAGCCAGACAGAACTCATAAAAAGGGCGTTAAGTGCGCACGATCATTGGCGCACGACCAGTGGTCGTGCGCAATAGAACCAGTGATCGTGCGCAGTGTTCTTGTACAGAATTTTACCGGGAACACCTGCACGACACCTGTTCCAGCATACAACACCGGTCTAGCCACTGAAAGTGGAACTTAACAGCACAAGAAAACTAATAACGAAGTTAAGCACGAAATCACACCAAAACGGGCAAAAAGTGCACCTAGCATAGAATGATCAATATGAACTATAACAGGGCTAAAGTGCGGTAAAATGACTAAATAAACGGCCCAGATGAGTCCATAAAAGTGTATATGATCAGGACTCATCACACCCCCAGACTTACCTGTTTGCGCGTCCCGAGCAAACGAATCCAGTGGAGTATGAAAACGGTAGTTAACATAGAAAATTACACAGAGGAGTACGGTGCAAAGTAACATACACATGTGAGTAGAAATTCTAGTAACAAGATATTCTAACCATGCTAACTAGTTTACGAAAGTATTAAAGCGTAACTCGAGATTTATCAAAACTCAGTTGGTGAATGATGAAGAATTCGAACGATCATGCCCGGTGTGAAAGTAACAAGACGCTAAGGCGGGTGTTGCACAAGGTCGGGATTTAGGAATAACTCTGCTGAAATCCATCAACGTCGTGAACCATACGCTCGCCCGGTCACACTCTCTCCACGGCGTTAGCAAACTCACAAGTCAAATCAATAGGGCTTTTAGGAGTATAATGGGGCTTAGGCTGCGGTATGATATTCAAATTTAAACACGATGGCTACGCAACCCAAGTGAGCTAACGGAACGCTGCACCGCACAGAACCAAAAACAACGCTCGTGTGACACACCCCCAGACTTATCATGACAACTAGGTGTGCACACGGCCTACTTCACAATCACCAACAAATTTTCTATTTAGCTCGGGAGGATTTCTTTTCAATATACTTTTTCCAGATTTTTTTTCTTCTTTTTTTACAAAATACTTTTCTTCTTTTACTTATCCTCCAGTTGGTACAAATTCAGCAAAATGGCGTTTATTTCCCCTTCTCAACACGACGATTCCATACATCACACCAAATGTAGAAAATGAGTGCAGATAACATCTATTTGGTTGCGACAGTGGGATAAGCTTCGGGCTTTGGTGAATGAGGAGGAGCTGAACAAAGGAGTGGTAGGCACAAATTTGGCATGCAAAGGTGAGCGAAAAGTACAGGGAATTACAAGGCTCAAACTAGCCAAAAGGTGGCTTACATCACGTTTAACTCGACGAATCACTCTCGCCCATGCTTCGAGAGTCGCTTGGGGCAAGTTCTTAGCCCACGAGAAAGATAAACCTTCCTCCCGACTCGAGCAACACACGACTAGTGCTCGTACACACACAACACCGGGTTATCGTCAATTTCGTTCACATTCACCACTTGAGTATCATAAATCTAAATCTACGCAAAAATACTAAACATAAATTAGATGCATAAAGATAATCTAGTTTTACTCGAATTCTACCATAGCATGCGAAGTGACTAGAACACTACACGAGTCATCATCGCGCTCCTAATAGTAATTCCTACGTTAACATCCTATTTCACATTCCAACCAAAACAGGTCTTTCGGAAACAGACAAATAGGTAAGCGCGCACTCATGTGGGTGAAGTGGTGCGAGAAGCATGAAAATGATAATGATGAAAATAAATAATACACAAACTTCTAATATGCAGTGCAACTCGTGCAAAGTGGATGACAACATACTCTCCCCCAGACTTAGTCTAAACAATACATCACAGAAATTGGAAGCTAAGGAGGGGAAGAAGTGTTACCCAATGCTCAGAATTGAGCATACCAGACGATTGGCGTTCAAGATCAAGCGCAGTCCGCAGCGTCCGCACCAAAGAACACAAGACACCTGCAAGCACAAAACTAAAAACAGCAAAAAGCAAATAAAAAAACTGAACTAAGCATGTTAGAAGAGAAATAAAATCAGGAAATCTGGGTTGTCTCCCAGTAGCACTTTTGTTTTATGTCCCTAAGCTGGACCAAATACCTGTATTATAAATGTTTAAAGAGCGCAGAAATTAAATAAAAGTGCAAGAGAAAGTTTCACAAAATAAGAGAAATACAGAACATCAACTGTGAGCACTTTTATGGTGCTCGTCTCCCAATGTCACCAACTGACACTCCTTATTTGTAATTGTGCCATCGTATAACTTCAGTCGATGTCCATTGACCTTAAATTTGTCTCACTTATCCCCTGATATTTCGATGGCACCAAAGGGAGTGACGTCGGTCATTGAGAAAGGACCGCTCCACCTCGATTTTAACTTTCCTGGAAAGAGGCGGAGACGGGAGTTGTAAAGCAGCACTTGGTCCCCAATTTTTAACTCCTTAGGGATGATGTGTCGATCATGCCATTTTTTTGTTTTCTCTTTGTAGATGCGAGCGTTTTCATAAGCGAAATGCCGGAGCTCTTCCAATTCGTTGAGTTGTGAACGACGCGCCTTGGCCGCGGCTCCAATGTCCATGTTCAACAGTTTGGTTGCCCATAATGCTTTATGCTCCAGCTCCACAGGAAGATGGCATGTCTTGCCATAAACTAATTGGAACGGAGTCATGCCGATAGGTGTTTTGAAAGCGGTCCGGTAAGCCCATAATGCGTCGTCGACCTTTTTAGACCATTCCTTCCTATTTGAATGTATTGATTTCTCGATTATTCGCTTGAGCTCGCGGTTGGATACTTCTACTTGTCCACATGTTTGGGGGTGGTATGCTAAGGAAATTTTATGATGGACCCCAAACTTTTTCATGAGCTGCACAAACTGCTTATTACAAAAATGACTACCGCCGTCGCTGATAATAGTTCCCGGCGTCCCAAACCTGGAGAAGATATTCTTGTGGATAAAATGTAGCACCATGCTGGCATCATTCGTGGCAACCGCCTCGGCCTCCACCCATTTTGAGACATAATCAACTGCCACAATGATATAATGCTTACCATGAGACATTGGGAAAGGACCCATAAAGTCTATCCCCCAGACATCAAATGGTTCGCAGACCAGCATGTTATTGAGGGGCATCTCGTTACGCCGGGAGATATTTCCGGTCCTTTGGCATTCATCACACTTGGTGACATAAGCATGGGCGTCCCTGAAAAGGGTTGGCCAAAATAATCCGCATTGCAAGATTTTTCGCGCTGTTCGAACGGCCCCGAAGTGCCCGCCAGCTTCTCTGTCGTGGCAGTGCTGCAGTATAGACTGAAACTCGGCTTCAGGAACGCAGCGTCTGATAATTCCATCACTGCACGTATGGAATAAGAGTGGGTCTTCCCAAAAATAGTATTTTGAATCAGAGGCAAGCTTCCGTCTTTCAGAGGGGACAGATTCGGAGAAAGGGTTTTACAAGCCAAGTAGTTAGCAATATCAGCGTACCATGGGGATGTTGGATGAGGCGTAGTGATTGCGAATAACTTCTCATCCGGGAAATAATCGTTCGTTTCCTCCATAAAGCTGTTGGGTATATCGGCGTCATGTCGTACTCCAACCGCGAAAGATGATCAGCTATCACGTTCTCCACCCCTTTCTTGTCTTTGATTACAAAATTGTATTCCTGCAAAAGTAAAATCCAGCGAATCAGACGCGATTTGGATTCTTTTTTGCTGAAAAGATACCTAAGTGCAGCGTGGTCCGTGTACACGATTACTTCGGAAAGTACCAAGTATGAGTGAAATTTTTCAAAGGCGAAGACCACGGCTAGCATTTCTTTCTCCGTGGTGGTATAGTTTGCTTGCGCGCTGTTGAGAGTTCGACTGGCGTACGCAATGGTGTGAAAAGTCTTATCTTTCTTTTGACCGAGTACAGCACCTACGGCCACATCACTTGCGTCACACATGATAATAAAGGGTAAATTCCAGTCGGGTGCCACCAAAATTGGAGCCGAGATGAGTTGTCCCCGTAAAGTTTCAAAGGCCTGCATACATGCATCGTCGAAGTGGAAGGGGGCATCCTTAACGAGTAAGCGAGATAAAGGCTTCGAAATGGATGAAAAGTCCTTAATAAACCTTCGATAAAATCCCACATGACCAAGAAAACTTCGGATACCTTTCACTGACGTAGGCGGAGGGAGGTTTCTAATAACACTTACCTTCGCCTTATCCACCTCAAGCCCTTGGCAGGAAACCTTATGCCCCAACACAATTCCTTCGCGCACCATAAAATGGCATTTCTCCCAGTTCAAGACAAGATTGGTGTCCTCACACCGCTTCAAAGTCTTGGCCAAATTCGCGAGGCAAGAATCGAAGCTGCTGCCAAAGAGAGTAAAGTCATCCATGAAAACTTCGAGGAAGTCTCCCACCATGTCAGCGAAAATAGCGAGCATACATCGTTGGAAGGTTGCTGGGGCATTACACAGTCCGAATGGCATTCTTTTAAATGCAAAGGTACCTGAGGGACATGTAAATGTTGTTTTGTCTTGATCAGACGGGTCTATTAAGATTTGATTGTAACCTGAGTACCCGTCCAAGAAACAGTAGTAGTCCTGCCCCGCTAACTTTTCTAACATCTGATCAATGAAGGGGAGTGGGAAATGATCCTTTCGTGTAGCATCATTTAGCTTGCGGTAATTGATGCAGACTCTCCACCCGGTGATCATTCGGGTAGGTAGCAGCTCATTCTTTTCATTGGCAACAACGGTAATCCCTCCCTTTTTCGGTACCACCTGAACTGGGCTGACCCATTTGCTGTCGCTGATTGGGTAAATGATGCCAGCGTCTAAGAGCTTTATCACTTCTGCCTTTACTACCTCTTGCATTTTGGGGTTCAAACGCCTTTGGGGCTGTGCTGAGGGTTTGTACTGATCTTCAAGAAGGATCTTATGCATGCAGACAGTGGGGCTGATTCCCTTAATGTCTGCAAGAGAGCGTCCGAAGACTTTATGGTACTTTCTCAGCACACCCACTAATGCGGTTTCGTTAGCTGTGAAAAGAGCTGCGGAAATAATCACTGGATGCGTGGCGTTTTCTCCAAGAAAAACGTACTTTAGAGAATCAGGTAATTGTTTGAGAGCCGGAAGAATGTTTGGATCAGCAGAATCACTGGATGGCCCTCTGATTGAATGTGGAATATCGGGCTGGTTCGAATGAGCCCCGTCATTGCCCAAGTCCTCGCGCCGCCAACACATCTCGCAGTCATCCAAATCCACATCGATCTAGTCATCGAATTCTTCAAGCAGCTCAGTCGGTTCGCATTCCATCATTTGGAAGAGTTGCGACGGGTTGTGGACGTTAAAGGATATAGCGTCCTCCCCCAATCTGAGCGTGAGCTCCCCCTGCTCCACATTAATGATAGCACGAGCTGTAGCGAGAAAGGGCCGCCCCAAGATAATGGGCACCAAAGTATCAACCTTCATGTCGAGGATGACAAAATCGGCTGGAAATGCGAGGTCGTTTACTACTATTGTGAGGTCCTCGACAATTCCAGACGGTTTTTTGATCGACCGATCAGCTAGCTGTAGCATTACCCGTGTCGGCTTCAAGGTCCCTGCACCTAGTTCACGAAAGATAGAGAGCGGCATCAAGTTGATTGATGCCCCCAAATCACAGAGCGCCTGGCTGAAACGGTGATGACCGATCCTGCACGGAATAGTGAAGCTGCCCGGATCTTTGCACTTTGTGGGCATATTGGAGATGATGGCGGAGCACTCCTCAGTGAGGTCGATAGTCTTGAGATCCTCCTACAGTCTCCGCTTCGAAATCAAGTCTTTCAAGAACTTGGAGTAGCCCGGCATTTGAGAAATGGCTTCAATCAGAGGGATGCTCACTTGCACTCCTTTCATTATTTCCAGGAATTTGCGGAACTGCTTCTCGGATTTATCGTTTCGCAACCTGTGGGGGAATGGGGGATGAACAACACTTCCCGAGGGTTGTGCCTCGCTCACGAGGTCTGGCTCAACATGAATCTGAGTCTGCTTCTCGGCCATATCTGAATTACACTTGTCAGTGGGCCTCACAAGTGATTCCTGTCGAGGAGGATAGTCAACACCTCTACCGCTTCTCAATCGCATGGTATTCACAGACTCCGGATGCTGACTTGCAAGCCCAGAAACAACATTGGTAAGAATCCCTATAGTGGAGTGAAGTTGTTGAATTGCGGAAGATTGGTCATTCATTTTATCCAGCATCCCGACCACCAAAGCTGCTAACGGCTCTGTTTGCCCTGATGGCACGTAACCCGCAGCTCCGTGGAATGTTACTGCATTCACTTCAGCAGTACTGGGGGAAAGAATGACATGACTCCAGTGCTGGCTGGTGTGAACAATATTCACGACCACTTCCCACGCGTCCTTCCCCGATTTATTAAACAGGGCCCCTCCGGCTGCCACATCGAATAACAGACGGAATTTGTCCAACACGCCGAAATAGAAGATCTGAATTAGAAAGACCTCTGATAGATCTTCACGGTAGCATCCCCGATGCAGGGATTGAAAATGCTCCCAAGCATCAACTAGAGTCTCCTCCTTTCCCTGACCGAAGGTTATGAGTTCCCTGTACTTGTCCAACACTCGGGTACGGTGTTGAAACTA
This sequence comes from Dactylorhiza incarnata, assembly GCA_033032865.1. Taxonomy (NCBI): domain Eukaryota; kingdom Viridiplantae; phylum Streptophyta; class Magnoliopsida; order Asparagales; family Orchidaceae; genus Dactylorhiza; species Dactylorhiza incarnata. The sequence continues at coordinate 5,431,947 of JAWHQI010000009.1, read as the reverse complement.
TGCAAAAATCTCCCCTCGAGCTGCTTCCATGAGGTCGCCTCTTTTTTCCGGAAATCCCAGTACCAGCTTTTGGCTTTATTATGTAGGGGAAATGAAAATGCTAGGATCTTTTGCGGGTCATTTTCAACTCCACTGAATATACATGTGTAGTAAATTTCTAAGAAGTTCTGCATGTGTTGTACCGCATCTTCATGTTTATCCCCACTGAACTTGCAGTTCCCAGTCATATACTCAATGATGTCGGAGGAAATCCCGAAGTCATGATCGTTCCTTTGTGCTTGAACCTTTAGATCATTTAAACTTCCTTGATAGATGTATTCCTGAATGGAGGTCATGCTAGGAATACTTGAAACCCAAAAGATTAGCGCACGATGGAAAGGACGAAGGTAGAGAAATGTGCGTATCAAAAATAAGCAAAGACAACAGAGGTAAACAAAGAGAATTAATAAAAGAGAAAAGTTCCTCGTGCAACGATTTTTCACGCAGACGAATTCGTCACGTCTGCACTCCCCGGCAACGGCGCCAAAAACTTGATGCGCAAATCCTACACACCACTATAGATGGTGGCTAGACTGCGGCACGACACGGCAGTGTACCGATCATTCAAGTAATATAAAACGATGAGTAAATCTCTGAGTATCGATCTCGAAAGGAACACAGTAAGGTGGAGTTGACTATTGAGGAGGACTTGAGATTGAAGTCCTTAAGTCGGATGGATGCGAAAGGCTAGGGTTGGTTTGATTTTCGGAAAACAAAATAAAACAACTAAATCACTACTCCTATGCAGGCCGCTATGCGCTAAATCGCCGGGCGGATGGAAACTATGCAGGCCGCGATGCACTGCTTCGGTAGGCGGATGGGCGAGTAGGCAAGCGGATGAGGTGGTTCGCACTAGCGGAAATGAAGTGGATTACACGGGCCGTTAGCACCGCTTAGCTTGGCGAATGGAAGAGTAGGCTCACGTAGTGGAAGAGAAGTTAAGCGGAATGGAATGGAGGGTAATGGAGGATGGAAGATGAATGACAATAGCGCACCTCATACACTTGAATAAATCAAAAGTAATTTCATAAACATGAAATAAAAGTTACATATATGGATTTATCAAGCTCTTCATCCAAAAAATAGAGAGTTTAGCATACAAACATCATTTCAAAAGAATAAAGAGTAAGAGATTCGACCGACTCCGAAGCCTTGCTGGGATTCACGGTTGGAATCGTTGGGTTGTCAATCCGCGTCCAAGCTCGGTCCTCAACTGCGTCCGGGGTAAAGGAGGGCTGTCACTTCCTCCCAATGGCCCGTCTTCTTCATGTCACGACCCGGCGATGTCCAAATGCTCTTTAAACCTTCCTTGATGATGAAAGTAAGATCCAATCTCTTCCTTGAAGTCCCTAGATGAATAGAGGAGGCTTAAAACGCAAAAAACGGCGCTCAAAAAGACCTAGAAACGAAGAAGTTGCGGCTGTTTTCGCGGAGCAGCTATTTATAGACAGGTGCAGATTTTCAATGCGCACGATCAGTGGCGCACGACCAGTGGTCGTGCGCACTATGTCCAGTGGTCGTGCGATAAGCCAGTCAGGCCACTTTTTAGGTGGGAATTAATGCACGATCACTAGCGCACGACCAGTGGTCGTGTGCACTATGTCCAGTGGTCGTGCGCAGTGTTCCTGTGCAGTTTTTGCGCCCCGGAACACTCCCACAACCCCCGTATCAACATGAAAGATCATCGGGCCACTGAAATGGGCATTCCACACATTCTCAAATATAGAAATTAAATTGCAACATAAAGCATGAGTAAGATAGACATGAAAATACACCGAAACGGGCCTAGAAGTGCACATAACATGGAATGTCAAATATGCATGAAAACATGCCTAAAGTGTAGTGCAAAGACTAGAAAATCGGCCCAAATGAGTCCGAAAATATGTATATAATTGGGACTCATCAATGAGTCCAAAAATGTGCATATAAATGGGACTCATCACACCCCCAGACTTAACCATTTGCACGTCTCTGGCAAATTACTCAGCTCTCCTGTCGGAACAATTGGATGTTAGAGTGTGATTGAGCGGTGGAGACTCATGCGAAGTCGCATGCTCACGTGCGTAAAAATACATTAGAATAGAATTAAACTCAAAATTATATCTAACTATTTCTAGAATAGTAATTTGAAATCTACTTTACTTGGACGGTGAATCCCGGTGAATATTTCGGTCACGCACAAAGGAAAATGGTGTGACTAATGAGTAGAGTATTACTCGAATCAAAGCTCGGGACAATCTCCTAAGAAATCCATCAAAGTTGGTGTCCATAGGCTATCATGTTCGCACTCTCTCTACTGCATGACACGACTCGTATCTAAAATCAATAGGACTTATAGGTTAAGATTTGGCTTAGGTTGAGTTTAGGCTAGATAAGTAGAAGGACGATGGGAATCGCACTCAACATAACCTGAGCACTCAAGAGAATAAAAATCACCAATACAACATTTTCAAGAACTACACAACACCCCCAGACTTCAACTGAACACTAGGTGCGTGCTAAGCCAATCATACTTTGTTTTTGTCGAGAGAAAGTAATTGAAAGTTCTTTTTGAACAATAATTTTTCTTTTCTTTCCTTTTCTCTTCTCGATAGAATATCTTTTGTAGGCACAATAAAAACTTCTCCTTCAGCTTTTTCAAGGCTACCATACACCACAGAGATAACACCAAATGTGATTGATAAATAAATTCCTTTCAGCTCATTTGTTGGTGCGAAAATAGGCTTGGCCGTATGGCTTTGGTGAAATTTTAGTGGAGCTAAACAAGGAGGACCGGTAGGCTCAAGTGGGCTTGCAACGGTGATTACATTAGTAATGATTTCAAAAGCACAAACGGATCAAGAAATGGCCTATATCACACTTTATAATGAGTACTTCAACGCAATCGTTTCAAGAGTCGCCTAGTGCATGTTCTAGCCACCGAGAAAGGTTGTCCTTCCTTCCGACCCTAGTAATAAGCTACTACTAGTCTAGCTACACTCGACCCTATGCTACCGTTGGATTCACCGGATTCACCACTAGAGTAAAATAAATTGCAGCTACTATAATAGATATAATTAAATTATAACATTGAATTTTATTCTACTTTAATTGAATTTCTAGGCATGACGGGAGCACTGGACTAGAGCACTACTCGAGTCGACATTTTTCTCTACTTCTCACTCCTACGCTATCAATCCAATTCTTACGAGCGGGGAACCTCGCAGCAATACCCAATAAGCGCGTGTGATCAAGTGCGTGTGAACTAGGTGCAAGTGTATGCAATGTGTGCAATTAAATTAAAAATTCATAACTCAGCACATTCTAACATGCTATGCAAAGTGCGTGCACATGCATAACTTGATCTCTCCCCCAGACTTGATCAAAACCAACTAAAATGGACAATTCAGGAATAAGAAAAATAGTGGTAGAGTTGACCTATGCTCATAAATGAGCATGCCAGAAGTGCGGACAACGGCGAAATAAGCTCACGACCCTCTTGACACCCATGGATGCGCCCTAAGAGCTTGGAAGTGGAGGAAGACGAGGAGAGGAAGAGAGAACGAGAGGCGATGGATGGGAAAGAGGGGGATCGCGCATGGGAGAAAAGGGTTTCGCGAATCGCACGGCGGGAGAGAACTCTGGAATTAGGGTGAGCGTGCGATTTTTGACGGGGCAGGAGCTGGTTTATAAAAAGAGAAAATTGCATGGTCGTGCGATCCCTTCGCCATGGACAATCTGGTCATGCGATTGTAAATTTCTCCCAAAATTTCTCAAATTCCGCGGGCCGGCAGAATCAGAAAAATTTGCACGCTACAACATGAATGGAGAGAACAGAGAAGAACACGACGACAGCAATTGCCTAACTACTAACTCCACAGGGCGCGCGGTGGACGAAAAACTCACAAAAACAAGAGATACATTTGCAGAAAGCAAAAAGAAGTTAAAACTAAAGATGATAAAATCTAAATCAGCTACTCATATGCCTAGATAACTGTTGGGCTATATGTCCCCCCAACGGGACTTATTCAAGCATATAAAATGCAGATTAACTAATAGGTGGATGAAAGCGAAAATGGTCAGGTAACTGTTCGCGCTCATGTTTCGGCAACAGGTACCGAAACAGAGATAGAATAGTTGCCCAAAGACCAGTGAGAAAATAATGCCTGATATGAATATCAGGCAAGGGCACAATATGTGTTGTGAAGCTCACAGTATCTAGCTCCACCTGCACCTGATTCCTTTCAATGCTAGGCCTTGTTACAGGCTCATACACCAACGGAACTGGCTCAACAATGTGGTCCTGCAGAGGAGAAGATACCAGAGCAGGGTCAGGAAATAAAATAGAAGAAAAACTAAAAGAAATCTCATCTGAGGGGATAATCCCGGCTTCATCCCCCATAGGGTGTGGTCATGACAAACTGATGACATCGTCGAAGATTTCACTAGACTCAACAGCGCACACAATGGCCTCCTCTATAAATTGGACTTTCTCGCACTGTCCGCCTCCATGAGAGTGGGCACGACACTGCGCAGGTCTGCAACATCCTGCAAATTGACCTCAACGATAACATCAGAAATAGATGTAGCTTCGTGTGTAGTGGGAGAAGACGTGCCACTTGAGAGTTCGGGCTCACTCTCCACACAATGGCACAAATCCACGCAAAGTGGTACATGAACCGAAGAGGTATGGGGGGCGCATCAGAAACAGAGTCATGAGGGACACTGATACACGTGTCAATTCCAGAGACTTCGAGAAGTGAAGGTTGAAGGGATACGTAACCAGAGGAAGGGGCTGTGCTCGCAGAATTCGAAGATGGGACGATCTGGATATCCGGCTCATCGTCATCCTCCAGTTGGCGAAGATAATCAGCACAGTCCTTCAAGGCATGCTCTCTACTTTCGCAAAATAAACACTGCTTCACCGGCTTCGCCGGCACCCAAGGTGCGGCAGCCACATAAAAATGCGACAACAGAGGTGCAGTAGAGTTGCCAAAAGATTTATGGGCTCCCGTACGGTTTCTGAACGACACCATACTCTTTGGGACACCTATCACTAGCGTGGGATGTGTCCCCACACCAACGACATCGGATATTCAAATGCGCCCACATGATACAGAAGAAAAAAATAGCATAATAAAGAATAAATTAAAAAGAATAAAAGACTCAATCGAAAACAATCGATTCACAACCAAAATCTCATCACGCCTGCATTCCCCGGCATCGGCGCCAAAAACTTGATGTGCGTTCGTCAAGTGCACCGGTCGCTGTCAACTAATAAATTTGGGAATAGCTTCCCCGAATGTCGATCTCTTGAGGAATACAGGTTCTGGTGAACGAAACGTGTGGTGAGTCGATTGTTACACGAGCGAATAAAATAAAACAGGGGCGTTGTGATTGGTGTCCTAAGCTATTGCGGAAATGAGAGAAATGCGGGTCGAAAAGCACCGCTTCGCAAGGTGTGGGTGAGTGTAGCGGCCGCGATTTCGCGCTTCGGTAAGTGGGTGGAATGGCCACAGAGCGAGGTTTTGTGAGGGTCGTATTCACCTCTTCGCCAACATCACAACTAGCTATTGCTAGATGGCTTCACACACAAACAACTTAGAATATCACAACAACAAGGAAAGCTATTCTCACCACCAAAGCATCATTGCACAAGAACAACAAGCAAGGATCTATAACATTAATCTAACGAGTGTTCATTACAACAACACAAAGAGAAAGCACAAGCATCAAAGTTTAGAAAGGACCAAAAAGAAGATGTCACCGCATTTTGGGTTCTCGGACAGAATGAGAGGTTGTCGGGCTCTCTCCGGGCTCGGCCCTCAGATGGTGTGCGGACTCGAAGGAGGTTGTCACCGCTCCAACGATCTACAGCACTTCTATGGTCTCCATGGCGAAGAATGCTTGAACTAGTGGTGGAGAATACTTGCAAATACTCCCGGATGGAAGAATGGTGAAGGAGATCGCCGGAAATGGTCTCCTCTCGTCTCCTCCGGTGGAAGGGATGAAAATGGCGGGATTCCTAGTTTTTCCCGTGAGGGGAATGGGGGGCCTCCATTGACTATAGCTTTTCCTACTTTAAATACTAAACAGGCAGAGTTTTGGTCACACACAGGCGAACGCACGACCATGCACTGCCCGCATTATTTAATGATAAAAATAGACTTGAAGATGAAGCTGCGTCGCTCGTGTGATTTACTCACGCACGGGCGAACCCGCCCGTGCGTAAAATGCATGGGTAAATTCGGAAAGGCTAAAACAAGAAGAAACAGGCGACCGTGGGTTGTACTCACGCACGAGTAAATCCTCCCGTGCGTAAAAACGCACGACTAAACTCAGATCGCCCATTTTCTGCCTAGATGAAAATGCACGACCGCAACCGTCCGTGCGTTAAGGAAACGCACGACCGTGCGTTGTACATAATCATGAATTCTGGGGGAAAACTGGATGATCCGACCGCCTGCACACAAGACAAAATAGCTGGGAAAACACCTCCAGCACCAAATAAACACAGAAAAAGTATTGGGGAGCACCATGTGCTTACCCCCAATAATAAGGAGCGCAAATGCACACCGAAATGGGCCTAAGAGTGCACCTAGCAAGGAATAACACATATGATCGAAAACATGCCTAAAGTGTAGTGCATCGACTAGAAATACGGCCCATATGAGTCCATAAATGTGTATATAAATGGGACTCATCACTGACAAACATAGCTTCTGCAAAATTATCACCATCATAAGCAGAAGTTCATCAAGAGCAGATCCAGTGAAAAGATACAAGAAGCTGTTCTTCATACAGCCATCATAAGAATTCTGAAAACAGAATTCCTACACCCTTCCTCTTCTTCTTTCTTTTTCTAATTCCCTCATGTAAAAGAGTTTTATTAATCGCTCTTCAAAGGATTTAATGGTTCAAGATCTCCTTATCAAAAGATCTGGTGGTTCAAGATCTCCATATCAAAAGATCTGGTGGTTCATGATCTCCTTGTCAAAAGATCAGTGGTTCTAAGAGTCTCCTTACCAAAAGACTCAGGCATAGTGGTGCATCCCTACAGGTGGTAGAAAAGGGGAGTACCCACATTTTGGGGAACCTCTATAAAAATCTGTGTCTTCTGGATTGCTTTTCTGTGCTGTCCCAAGTTCTTTTTATTCTGCACTTTATTTCCTGCATCATTATTATTCTGTCTATGATCTTGTTGTGCATAAATCCTTTGTTTATTTTAATTATTTTAACAGTTAGAATAGAAATAAGTTTTAAATCTCTATCACCTCCCCCCCCCCCCCCCCCCTCTAGAGGATTCTTAGAGGCACACTGTGCACTTTCAATTGGTATCAGAGGTAGGTTGATCAATAAAGGTTAACACCTTGATCAAAAAACCTCCTACTCTTATTTCTTAATTACAAATATTTTCTAAGAAAATGAGTACTAAGGATTATGCTTCTACAAGACCCCAGTGTGTAACTTGAATAAGTTCACACTTTGGAAGGCCAGAATAAGACTTTACATGAATTCCATTGATGAAGACATCTATAATGTTCTTCTCACAGGTCCTCCAGCTCCAGTCAGATAAAAGGTAGGAGAATCCTCAACAACATAGGTTGTCCCAAAAAGGGAATGGACAGAGGCTGAGAAGAAGGTCAAGGCATGTGATGCCAAGGCCATGAATATTCTGGTGTCAACAATGTCAGATGATATTTTCCAGAAGGTTGCTGAATGTCAGTCAGCAAAAGAAATATGGGACTCACTCACCACAATGGTGGAAAGAAGTGTTGATGAAAGAAAGGACAAAAAATCACTTCTCATATCCCAGTATGAGAACTTTTAAAAGAAAGCTGAAGAATCTGTAGCTGACATGTATGACAGATTCAGCATCATCATTAATGAGCTCAGAGGCTTAGACAAGGAGATATCATTGACTAAAATTAATGATAAAATCCTCATGTGCTTCCCTAGCTCATGGGATTCCAGAATTTGGGCAATCAGAGAGTCCAGATGCCACGGAGAGATCTCAACTGAATTTTTGCTAGGAAAGTTTAAGTCATATAAGATGTTGCTAAAGAATAGGGCTGAATCAGAAGAAAGGGAAATGACTCCTGCTCCTACCCAAAGGAGCCTTGCTCTGAAAGCTACTAAAGGAGAGACCTCTTCTCATGAAAATGAGATGTTCAATATCCTAGCAAGGAGATTCAAGAAATGGGTCAAAACTAAAGACTCAAGGAGAAGAGAATGGGACTCAAGGCCCATGTATGATAAAACTCCAAGGAAGGAGATTATCTGTTATACTTGCAACAAACCAGGGCACATTGCCCCTGAATGTCCACAAGAGCAAAGGGAAAGAAGCAGCAACAAATAGGAGAAGAAGAAGAAGAAGAAAAAGAAGAAGAAGAAGTCCTTCAAAGGAAAGGACAAGAAGAAAGCCAAGGGCTTCATTGCTGAAACTTGGAGTGATTCTAAAGCAGAATTAAGCTCCTCATCATCTGAGAGTAGTTGAAGCCATGCAATCTCAAAGAATTGAAGTCGCGCGGTCTCGAGACAGCGGTTTGTGCGGTCTCCCAGAATCAGACCGTGGCTTCTCCTCAGATGTGCGAGATCGCGCCGTATGAAGATCAGCGGTCTCCAGCTCCATCAAATAACAGTTTGATAACCACAGTCTGTGCGGTCTCCCAGTATCAGACCGCCGCTTCTCCTTAGATATACCAGATTGCTTCATGTAAAGAGAAGCGGTCTGGTACCCCCAGGAACTACCTTACGGGGGAGTGTTCGCCAGAGCAATCTCACGATCAGTCGGTCTCCTCTGTCACATGACCTTCCTCCTATCGTGTGACCGCTTGTCTTCTCTCCAGATAGTGGAGGTCACTGTGGTCTCGTTCTCCCTGACCGCCTGACCGACCAGCTTACTTTGTGTATTGTATTTGTATTTAGTCCCATATTGTGTATTTATATTTTACTCTTTCCCTCCTAGTCTATATAAAGGAGGCAATACTCTTGTAATACTCAGAATTTTGGAAATAAAATTTTCAAGTTCTCACATAGTATCAGAGCTAACAAAGATCCTTGTGTTGTAAGCTCTCTCTTCGTCCGGTCTCTTTTCCTCCAGACCGCGCGTTCTCCCTTGTTTTCGGTCTTTTAGTCGCGAGACTGCGCGATCTGTCTTTCCTCTTCCAGATCTCTTCTCATGGGTACCCCCTCTGAGAATGTCCTCACCTCCACTCCTGTGGTTATTCCTACCTCTACCTCTACTACCTCTATCTCTACTTCTAGCAATCTTGGCACCTCCTCCAAGCTCACTAGCTCTAATTATCCAGATTGGAGTGTCTCCTTCACCTTCCTCTTACGCTCTCAATGCAAATGCCACCATCTCACCGATGATCCACCTCTCAAAGAGTCTGCTACCTTTGATGATTGGGATGCTAACGATGCTCTGGTACGCACCTGGCTTGCTAACAGTCTCTCTGATGAGTGTCTTCCTATCATTCGTCATGATGAGACCATCAAAGCAGCTTGGAACCATCTTGCTGCCCTTTACTCCAAAGGCGCCAAATCCTCCTGCATCTATACCTTGTCTAATGATCTCTTTGCCCGCCCAACCATGGATCCCACCACAGCATATCAAGAGGTTCAGGCCCTTGGGGCTGAACTCCTTCAGCATCGTCCCTTCTCTGCTGACCTTGCAGAGCAGTATAAACACTTCCAGGAGCTCCTAGTTGTGTTTTACCTTCTCCGTCTTCCTGAGTCCTATGATATGATCCGACAACAAATTCTTGGGGAAGCTGACTCTCCAAGCATTGATGCCACCGCTGCTCGGGTTTCTGCTGTTACCTCCTTTCTCCAATGACCCTGGTTATCCTCTCCTCCTCCTCCAGAGAACTTTGCTCATCGGGCTGAATGTGCTCACCCCGGTGGACGTGGTAGATCTCTTGGTAGCCACAGGCCTCCTCGGTACATCTGTTCTCATTGTGGTCAGAAGGGTCACACCATTGATCGCTGCTATCTCAAGCATCCTCACCTTCGCCCTCTGACTGTGGCTTCTCATCCTAGTACTACACAACCGTCTACTTTTATTGCTACCTCCTCAGGTAGCATGCACGTGGTTACTGAAGGTAAGTGGCTTATTGATTCTGGAGCAACAAATCATATGACAGGGAACCCTCAACTTTTCTCACAGTTACTAGAAAACAAGAATTTACCTCCGGTTCTAACAGCAGACGGTTCTCCCTCACACGTGTGTGGGACTGGAATAGTTCAAGTCACTCTGACTATCTCTCTTAAGAACACTCTTTATGTGACTACATTTCCTTGCAACTTACTATTAGTCATGGCTCTCTCTCAACAGTTACAATGTTCTATTATATTTACTCTGACTAACTGTTATTTTCAGGATCTTCACACGAAGGAGACAGTTGCTACTGGGACTGAGAGTGGAGGCCACTACTTCCTTGACGTTCTTGCTGCTCACTCTGCTTCCATAGTCTCTGATTCTCTCCATCAATGGCACCTCCGTCTTGGTCACCCTCCACCTCGGCTGCTGTATCAACTTCTACCTCACCTCACCAACGATACCTCTCCTCTCAACTGTGAAGCTTGTCAACTAGGAAAGCACCATCGGGCTTCCTATCCTTCCAAACATGGTTGTAGCTCGACTCGTCCCTTTGATCTCCTTCACTCTGATGTCTGGGGTCCTTCTCCTACCAAGACTGTGGGTGGGAGTAGTTTGTATTTTGTTACTTTTATTGATGACTTCTCTCGATGTACTTGGGTGTATCTTTTAAAAGAACGCTCGAAACATTTTACTATTTTCTCAACCTTCTATAATGAATTTTCTACTCAATTTGGAGTGTCTATCAAAGCTATTCGCACGGATAATGCTACAGAATATGTTTCTCATCAGTTTTCTGAGTTTTGCATGAATCATGGTCTTATCCATCAAACTAGTTGTCCTTATACTTCTCAACAAAATGGGATAGCAGAACGTAAGAATCGTCACCTCCTCGACATAGCTCGCACCTTACTCTTCCAAATGAAAATGCCCAAAACCTATTAGGGTCATGCTATCCTCATCTCCTGCTATCTCATTAACCGCATTCCCTCCACCCTTCTTTAAAGCTCCACACCCTTTTCTCTACTATATCCTACCTTGAAACCTTTCTCGTTACCTCTCAAAGTCTTCGGTTGTACTGCATTTGTCCACACTCCTTCACCAGGTCGGGACAAACTCTCCCTTCGGGCAGTTAAGTGTATCTTTATTGGTTACTCTCCCACTCAAAAAGGTTGCCGATGCTATGATCCTCTTCTTCGCAAACAATATGTTTCCGCTGATGTCACATTCTATGAGACTATACAATACTTTTCTAACTCTTCCACCTCTCTACCTCCTGCAACTCCTCTAACACCACCACTCATTTACTCCCCACCGACACCACCTACTCACCCAACTCCACCGCCTCTTCCTTTAACTCCACCATCTACAGAGTCTCCTACCACTTGTCCTCCTACTCCGGGGTCTCCTATCCCAACTCTTGGGCTAGCACTATCTTCTTCTGATGATGACTCTCCTGCTAATACAGTCACCACTAAAGACCTCCCTATTTCCCTTCGAAAGGGAGTTCGCTTATGTACACAACATTCTATTCATGATGTTGTTACCTATGCTCAACTCACCCCCTCTGCTATGGCGTTTGCTATTATTATTTCAGATACTGTCACTCTATCTAATTATCAAGATGCTCTTGCTATCCCACAGTGGAAGGCTTCCATGGATGAAGAAATAACCACTCTTCAGGACCGTAGCACGTGGACACTTGTTCCTCCGCCTCTTGGGATAGATGTTGTTGGATGTAGATGGGTCTTTGTGATCAAATAATGTGTCGATGGCTCTATCGACCGATACAAGGCTCGCTTGGTTGCCAAAGGTTTTACACAAATATTTGGAGTTGACTTCTTTGATACCTTCTCCCCTGTCGCTCGTCTTACAACCATCAGGGTCCTCTTCTCTGTGGCCGTCAACAAAGGGTGGCAACTCTCTCAATTAGACGTCAAGAATGCCTTTCTTTAGGGTGATCTTCAAGAGGTTGTTTTCATGGAGCAACCTCCAGGGTATGTTACTCCGGAGGAGACTCGTGTATGTAAGCTAAAGAAGGCTATCTATGGTCTCAAGCAAAGTCCTCGCGCCTGGTTTGAAAAGTTTAACAAAGTAATCAAGGTAATTGGATTTGTCCGCAGCTCTGCAGATCACTCTCTCTTCATTCGCAAGACCTCTCATGGAATGGTAGTTCTGGCTATCTACGTTGATGACATCCTTCTCACTGGTGATGATATTGAAGGTATCACTCTTACAAAGAAACATCTCCTTCAACACATTGTAACCCAAGATATGGGGACTCCAAAGTACTTTTTGGGCATTAAGATCTCAAGAAAGCATAGCTTTGTTGTCCTCTCACAACGTAAGTATGCTATTGACCTTCTGAAGGAAATAGGTCTTCTTGGTGCTAAACCTGCTAAGTATCCAATGGAAATAGGAGACGACAAACTCTGGAATGACAACTCTCCACCTCTACCTGATAGCAATAGATACCGTCGTCTTGTAGGCAAGCTCATCTACCTAACTGTAATAAGACCTGATATCTATTATGTCATTGGGAAGGTCAGCCAATTCATGCAAGCCCCAAGGGAATGTCATCTTTAGGCTGCTCTAAAGATATTGGAATACGTTAAGGGATCTTCAGAAAAGGGACTTCTGTTCCAAAGAAACAACCATCTCAAGATAGAAGCTTACTCAGATGCTGGCTACGCTGATGATAAAGGAGACAGGAAATCCACGTCTGGGTTCTGTACATTCGTGGGAAGAAATCTTGTGAGCTGAAAGAGCAAGAAACAAGCAGTAGTATCCAAATCAAGTGATGAGGCCGAGTACAGGAGCATGGCCCAAACTACATGTGAATTGAAGTGGTTACAAACTCTCCTTCTAGACTTTGGAGAAGTTTACAACCATCCCTTGCCAATGTTATGTGACAATAAAGCTGTAATCTATATATATATCAAAACCCAGTCTTTCATGAGAGAACCAAATACATTGAAGTGGATTGTCATTTCATCAGGGAAGAAATCTTGAAGAAATAAATTTGCACTCCCTTCGTAACTTCGGATAAAGAGTTGGATGATATATTCACCAAACCCATATCTTCATCCTTCTCTAGTGTGTGTAAGAAGCTAGGCATGATTGATATATATGCTCCAGCTTGCGGGGGAGTGTTCAAGCCATGCGATCTCAAAGAATTGAAGTCGCGCGGTCTCAAGCCAGCGGTCTGTGCGGTCTCCCAGAATCAGACCGCGGCTTCTTCTCAGATGTGCGAGATCGCGTCGTATGAAGATCAGCGGTATCCAACTCCATCAAATAACAGTTTGATAACCACAGTCTGTGCGGTCTCCCAGTATCAGATCGTCGCTTCTCCTCAGATATACCAGATCGCTTCATGTGAAGAGAAGCGTTTTGGTACCCCCGGTATCTCCCTTACAGGGGAGTGTTTGCCAGAGCGATCTCACGATCAGTCGGTCTCCTCTGTCACACGACCTTCCTCCTGTCGTGTGACCGCCCGTCTTCTCTCCAGACAATGGAGGTCACTGCGGTCTCGTTATCCCTGACCGCCTGACCACCCATCTTGCTTTGTGTCATGTATTTGTATTTAGTCCCACATTGTGTATTTGTATTTTACTCTTTCCCTCCTAGTCTATATAAAGGAGACAATACTCTTGTAATACTCAGATTTTTGGAAATAAAATTTTCAAGTTCTAACAAGAGTGATGATGAAGAAGAAGCAGTAACAACATGCATGATAGCACTAGGGATGTCATCAGATGATGAAGATGATCAGGTATCTATTTTTGATGAATTTGATTACAGCTCTAATGATTTTAAATCTTGCTTTAAATAATTTTGCATTGATCATCTTAGGGTAGAAAAAGAGTTAAACACAACTAGAACTGAATTAGAGAATCTTAAGAAAGATGAAATAATCCTAATAAATCAAAATATAAAAAATGAAATAAATAATAAAGAGTTAGAATTGATCAAGCTTAGAGAGGAAAACACAAATCTAAAAGAAGAGCTAGCAAAGGCAAAGGCCTTTGAGGACTCACTCAACGGGAGGAGTCAGAAGCTCAAAGACATCACTTAAAATCTCTCTATGAGATTTAATCACCTAGCATTAGGAGCAGAGCCCTCCACTAGCATAGATGCACCTAGGAAACCTGCCTGGAAAAATCCAGTATCATTTGTTAGATCTAGTGAGTACCAACCAAGTGAGAAGATTGCACCATGTAAGAGTAGAGATAACAACCATCCAGATAGGATAGACAAACCTAAAAAGGTAAATCTGAATATAAAGGAAAAACCTCTAGGCAAGAATCATGTAGAGAAGTCAAATAATCTCAACCAAAAGGTTAGAGCAAAACCTAGAATAATAAAACATTATGCTGATTTGATATATTTTGATACATTTTATACTCATTTCAAGTATCAAGATAAGAGATTGGGGAAATCCATTCCCTATCATCCCAAAGGGTATCATTGAACCCTATAATGGTAAAAGCAAAGGGCCCAAGGTAACCTGGGTTCCTTCTAATGTTTGAATTACCTGTACAGGGTTAGGTAAGACCCCACTCAGGAGAAAATGGAGTGGGAAGTAAGATGTAGATTTTGATTAAGGCACAAGATTTAGTCAAGGGAGTAACTTCTACCTTGAATCTTTCCTAATGGTTATTAAAATTATATTATAATCTATTTTCAATGAATATAATTGCTAGGAAAAATAGCAAGAATTTTCTAAAGAAATAGATCTGTTCATTCAGAGATGCATCGAATAGAAGTCGACGTACCATCGACTTCTACTCGACGTCAGCGTCAAGAAGCACTCAGAGTAGACAATTTGAATAGATCTCTGATATAAAAAAATTTGTTTTGCAAAGAAAAGGGTTAAAGATGTTTTCCAAAACTATATACGATGAAGGCAAGTGTACCTTATCGTCTATAGTATATGATATTTAGAAATACCAAGGTCGTATTCCATGGGGCGCGTTGATTACTTCTACTTCGAGGAAAATCACTATTATCCTATCTAATCAATTTTTGAGTTTTGTTTTACTTAGCTAAAAGAGAAAAAATGCAAACTATAAGTGGGGTTTAAATGATGGTAAAAAGATTAGTGCTCAATCTTAAAATCACCTTGGAGGGAGAATAATCAAGTACAAGAGAAATAAATCTAATTCTGTTTCATTTAAACTACTTAACCGTGGAGGTTCCTAAAGCTCGAACATGCCTCTCTCGAGGTTAATGCCCAACTAAGTTTAGGAAAAATCAACTGGACTCTCGTCCTATAATTGATTATCTAAAACTTGCTTTATGCTGTGAACCCCACTATTGGATTTGAATCCAATCCGGGGGATTCACGTCATCCTCTCTCGGGGGGTGCATGCAACTCTCTTTACCCTTGAGTGATCGATTCATACTTTGAGCCTCTCGGCTAACTAAGTATGAAAACTTAAGCGAAAACCATACATCGAAAATATGGCCTCACTAGTTAAAAATCAAGGGTAATTCAAGTGTTTACAAGAACGGAAAAAATGAGCTTTAGAAAATCATAACTTGATTATCTCATCCTCGGATCATTTCGATCGAGCACTATTGAGAATTAGTTAATCATGGTGGAGGGGGAAAAGAGTAAGATAAAATTGCACGAAGGAGAACTAATTAAAAGAGAAAGAGAAGTGAAGAAAACAAAATTAATTTTTATTGAAATTTAAAAAACTATTACAAGCCTTAACCAAGATTACAATGCTATAAAAAGTAAGGATTACAAGCTTAAGAAACTATTGCATTAGAAGGAAACTAGAACATTGCATGAAAGTGAGAAAGAGAGCATAAAAGAGAGAAACATGAAAGAAACATGAAAAGCTCACAATCAGCTCTAGCAGCACCTCCCCCTCTCCAAAATTCTGAACCCTTGACTCAAGGAAAGCTCTGGAATTTATAGGAAAAAATTTCAAGTTACATGCCCTCGGTCACGGGCGTGACAAAAGGCGTGTAAGCACTGTTTACATCGGATCCGACAGCGGCGTGGGTCTTGCGAGACGGCGCAGCGAAAAGTGACATGTCACGCCCGTGACATTTGGGTCATGGGCATGACCTTGGACTGCTTCATTTAATGCGGCGTGGGTTTGATTTTGGCGCGGCGGTGTGCAGAGATCACGCGGGCAAGTCACGGTCGTGACATCTGGGTTACGGGCGTGACTTAGGTTGACTTCTCGACGGCATCTCCGCATCTCGATGGCAGCTAGCTGGGACAGATTCTAAGTTTACACGCCCTGGGTCACGGGCTTGACTTTTGGTCATGGGCGTGACTGAGGGCGTGACTTGTAAATTTCACCAATTTCTCCCAAAATTCTACAAAAATTTAAATTAAGCTAAGTTAGAATCAAAATTACAAAAGAACTACTTATAACCTGAAATTGACATGAAAAAGAAAAATTCATATTAAATAATTACAAAATTTTCAAATAAAAAGTTATACAAATTCTACTTATCAAATACCCCCATACTTGAGGTTTTGTTATTTCAGAGCAAAAGTACGAGACATAATTTATAAGACATCCATAAAATTTTTAATTATAAACTAAAATTTCCTTTAAACCAAAAGTTAAGAATAAATTCTAGGAGAAGTTAAGTCCTAAATTATGATGATGATTTGAAAAGAGGAGGAGTGTTTGGGCAATGACTTCTCAAGATAATTATTTAGCTAACAAAATTGTAGAAATTATAAAACTAGATTAAATTAAAATTATAAGAACATTATCTTAAGAGAAACTTAAGGAAAAAACTTACTAAATATTGCTCTCTCCATAGTTTAAACTAAATCTAGATCAATGATAATTGGCTAAGGGGGATTTCACGAAATTTGGCATGAGAAGAGATCTTTGAAACTCAAAATTTATTTTCTAATTTGTATATGTTTGGGAGTAATAAATTTTATTCTCTTACTCCAAGCCATATAATCTTTTAATTCTCTTCTAATAAAAACCCCAAATGTATATGTTTATGAGTAATGAATTTTATCCTCTTACTCCATGTCATATAATCTTTTAAATGATTTTGGGTGCATATGTTTAGGGAATAATGAATTTTTTCCTCGTATTCCCATGACATATGATCTTTTAAAATACTTTTTTATGCCAACAAAGGGGTAGGAAAGGAAAAATTTCTAGCTTATAATTTAAATTATATTGAGAGTAAATTCTAGTAAATTTAAATTTCCTAAGATCTAAAAAGCTAGAAGAAAATAAAATTAAAATTTAAAGAAGTTTAGCAAATTTTCTACAAAATGAAACCATTTAAAAATAAAAGGAAGTCATGCTAAAAAAAATTCTCTATTCAAGTTAAAATCATAAGATGATTCTTAAAACAAGATTACCAAAAATTTAAAAATAACAAACTATGATAAACAAAATTTTAGCCAATTAAAAACCTAAAAATGCTTATAAACATTCTCAACTAGATTTCTAAGAAATCACAAAACAACAAGTAGGAGGGGAATAAAAACTTTTTTGGTTTTTTTTCAAAGTTTTTCATTTTTTTTTTTGGAATTTTTGATATTATCATTTTTTTTATTTTTGATAATAAAAGAAAGGAAACTAGTTTTAAACCTAACATTTTTTGTTAATGCTTGGACTTCCCGAGGTATACCCCATGAAGGGTTCTCAACGGTACTAGGAGGTGAGAAGGTATGATAGCCCAAACATCCCTTTCCAAGATTTAAATTTTCGATTTTCTAATTTTTTTGAATTTTGGGGGTTTTCAAGAGCTTAAATAAAAGAAAACATAAGAAAATAAAAAAAATGAAGATTTTCTAAATTAAGAACTACATTTTTGAAAGCTATTTATACCCTCATACTTAAAGTTAAATATTGTCCCCAATGTTTAAAAATAAGTATGAGGTAAAAGAAAAGGAAAAGTAAATAATGTGTAAGTCAAAATAAAAAGAAATGCAAGATAAAGGAGAAGGAAAAAAGAAGGAGAAAGGGCTTCCCTGATTTTTGAAGATGCGGGGGAAGCAGCGGTTACCTACAAAACATGTTAAAGAAGAAACAAAACAAGAGAAAACAATAAAAAGATAACTTTGGGGTGCCTCCCAAAAGCGTTTTGTTTAAGGTCTTGTAGCTTGACCCAATTGGCGCTCACGATATTGGTGGAAGAATAATAGAATCACTCTTTTCGTTCGAAAGATCTCCAGGAAGATATAACTTAAGGCGGTGCCCGTTTGCTTTGAAGGAACCTTTTTCCGGGTGGAAAATTAGGATTGTCCAATAGGACCAAACTTCTTTAACAATAAAGGGTTCGGACCATCGAGATTTTAGCTTTCCCGGAAAAGGCGAAGGCGAGAATTATAAAGGAGGACGAGATCGCCTAACGAAAAAGTTTTTTGGAAATTTTATGTTTTTATCGTGGTAAAACTTTGTTCGCTCCTTATATAATTTGTTGCTTTCGTACGCATTCGCTCGCCACTCATCTAATTCATTCATTTGAATTTTTTTTGCTCGGACGCTAACGTAGAATCGAGGTTTACAAACTTAAGCGCCCAAAATGCGCGGTGTTCTAGTTCGACTAGAAGGTGGCAAGCCTTGCCATAAACCATTCGATACGGTGTACAACTGATAGAGCTCTTGTATGTCGTTCGATAGGCCCATGGCGCGTCATCGAGCTTAAGCGTTCAATCCTTTTGATTAATAGAAATAGTTTTTTCTAAAATCCGTTTTAATTCTTGATTTACGACTTCGACTTGGCCGCTTGTTTGCGGGTGATAAGCAGTGGATAGTTTGTGCGTGACACCATATTTTTCTAAGATTTTTGTGAATTTGGTATTGCAAAAATGGGTGCATCGATCACTAACTCATGCGCGCAACGTGCCAAATCGAGAGAATAATTTTTTTAAGAAATTTATGATGACTCTCGCATCATTAGTGGGGAGAGCTTGCGCTACCGCCCACCTTGACACGTAGTCGAACGCAACTAGAATATACTTATTTGAATAAGAGGGAGGGAAAGGACCAACGAAATCAATACCCCAAAGATAAAAAAATTTGCATTCTAAGAAAATATTTTGGGGTATCTCATCCCGGCGCGAGATGTTCCCCGACCGCTGGCAGCTGTCGCAAGTACTCACAAGGGTGTGAGCATCTTTAAAGAGCGTGGGCCAATAAAAGCCCACCTCCAGCGCCTTCTTTGCGGTTCGGTTCGCTTGATAATGACCACTGGTTGGTCCCTCGTGACAATGCCGTAAAATTTTTAGACCTTCCTCACTCGAGACGCATCTTCTCACTACCTGGTCTGCGCAAACACGGAGTAAAAAGGGGTCCTCCCAAAAATAATTCTTTAAATCAGAAAAGAATTTCTTCTTTTGCTGACTCGAGAATTCTTTTGGCAGGACCCGGGCTACTAAATAGTTAGCCAAATCCGCAAACCAGGGAGTGGAAGATGAATTTATATTTTTGAGAGCAAGGAGGCGCTCTTCGGGAAATTTATCATTAATGTTGGCTTCTATTAATGCTTCTGAGGCGGGGTTTTCTAAACGGGAAAGTTGATCGGCCGCCAAGTTTTCGGCCCCCCTTTTATCCCGGATCTCTAAATCAAACTCCTGCAAGAGGAGGATCCATCGCAAAAGACAAGGCTTGGCGTCCGATTTACTTTGGAGATATCTAAGAGCGGAGTGATCTATGAAGACGATAAATTTGGAGAGAGTGATGTACGACCTAAACTTATCAAAAGCAAATACGATGGCTAGAAGCTCCTTCTCGATAGTGGTGTAGTTTGTTTATGCTGACGTGAGTGTTTTGCTCGCATAATAAATTGGGTGGAAATACTTGCTCACCCGTTGACCTAATACGGCGCCTACCGCAATATCACTTGCGTCGCACATAATTTCGAAGGGTAGCGACCAATCCGTCGCAACTAGAATTGGAGAATTTATAAGTTTTTCTTTTATAAGATTAAAGGCCAAATGGCATTCATTGTTAAAAAGGAAGGAAGATTCTTTCTCGAGAATATGGGTTAACGACTTCGTGATTTTGGAAAAATTTTGGCTAAAGCGCCGATAAAACCCTGCGTGACCTACGAAACTTCTAATAGCATTTACATTCGTTGGAGTGGGGAGTTTTTCAATTACTTCGATCTTGGCCCTATCGACCTCGATCCCCTTGCCCGATATTTTATGGCCAAGAACTAATCCTTTTTGGACCATAAAATGGCATTTCTCCCAATTGAGAGCTAAATTTGTTTCCTCACAATGTTGCAGCACGCGCTCAAGATTTTTTAAACAATTTTGAAAAGAATTTCCGAAAATGAAAAAGTCGTCCATAAAGACCTCCATCACTTCCTCTACTAACTCGTCAAATATCGCCAGCATACATCTTTGGAATGTAGCCGGCGCGTTACAAAAACCAAATATCATCCTTCGATAAGCGAAGGTGCCAAAGGGACAAGTGAATGTTGTTTTCTCTCGGTCGTCTGGCGAAATAGGGAGTTGAAAATATCCCGACAAACCATCGAGAAAACAGTAGTAGGAGTGACATGAAAGGTGCTCTAAATTTTGATCGATAAAAGGTAACGGGAAGTGATCCTTACGGGTGGCATCATTTAGTTTTCGATAATCGATGCACATCCGCCAACCCATAATGGTACGGGTTGGGATCAATTCGTTATTTTCATTCGCTACAACTGTTACGCCTCCTTTCTTTGACATGACTTGTACTGGGCTAACCCAAGTACTATTTGATATCGGGTAGATGATTCCCGCATCTAGAATTTTGATAACTTCAGCCTTAGCGTCTTCTTTCATATTCGGGTTTAGTCGTCGTTGAGGATGGACCACGTTGCGGGAATTATCTTTCGAGGAAGATTTTGTGAGTGCAGAAGGAAGGGTTAATACCCTTTATATCTGATATTTGCCACGCAATTGCGTGGCGGTGCTTGTTTGGGACCATAGTCAATTCAGAAATTTTTGAATCGCTATGTTCGGATGAAACGATAACAGGTAGCTTAGACTCTTTTTCTAAAAATAGATATTTTAGGTGGGGAGGGAGTTGTTTTAATTCTAAAACCGGTGGCTCTTCATAAGAAGTTTTGATTTTTAATTTTTCTAAAAATAAAGGTTCGGGTGGTGTGAAGCGAGAGACTTCTTCTTCTAAACAAAAGAGCTCGGCGAGCTCGGAATCGCGACTCGATGTGGGGACTAAATCGGGAAGTGAGTAAAATTCATTCTCAAAACATTCTTCTAAATAGAAGCATGAATCGTCATTTTCCAAAGTGTTCCACATTGAGGGATTTATACTAAAAGTAACTTCATCATCTCCAACCCTAAGGAGGAGCTTTTTGTTACTTACATCGATAATTGCGCGGGAGGTGGCAAGGAAGGGGCGGCTGAGTATGAGGGGTACTTCGGCATTCTCTTCGATGTCAAGAATGACAAAGTCCACCGAGAAGATGAACTTGTCAACCTTAATGAGCATATCCTCCTCTATCCCTACCGGATATTTTAATGAACGATCCGCTAATTGAATACTCATTCGAGTGGAGCTAGGATTTCTTAGACCTAACTTTTTGAATAACGAAAAAGCCATGAGGTTGATGCTTGCTCCAAGATTCGCTAAGACGTGTTTTACTAACGAATTGCCGAATAGACACGGGATGGAGAACCATCTCTGGCCATTAGCTTTTTGAGGCAATTTGTTGAGTATTAACACGGAGCATTCTGCGTTTAAGGAAATATGTGAAATATCTTCTAATTTCTTCTTATTGGAGAGCAACTCCTTAAGATATTTCGCATACTTCGGCATTTGAGAGATAGCTTCGCAGAAGGGTACATTAATATGAATTTATTTTAAAATCTCTACAAAAATTTGTAATTTTTCTCGCCGCACTCACTCCTAAATTTAGACGGATGTGGAATATTAGAACTAGAAGCATGCGGAGCTAGCGTAGCGGGCAAATTTGATGATAAAATAGGAGCAGGATGAGGAGGAGGAGAAATTACCTTGGGTTCGTCCTGTTTTGAAACCACCTCCTTCCCGCTTCGGAGTGTAATCACGTTCGCGCTCTCCCTTGGATTTGGCTCCGTATTTCCCGGTAGTTCTCCTTGCTGACGCTTGGAGAACATCTTTGCAACCTGGCCCACTTGATTCTCTAAATTTTTTATTGACCCTGTAAGGTTCCGGATGTTAGTTTCATTTGTAGCAACATATTTTGCAAAAACCTCTTCAAGCAGAGAGAGTTTTTGCTGTTGTGGTTGAAAACTGGGCGGATTAAAATTTGGAGGGGGAGTTAAGTTAAGAAGTTGATTAGGAGGTTGATTCAAATTTAAAGGACGTTGAGCATTTTCTTGGTTGCTCCATGAGAAATTCGGGTGGTTCCTATAACCCGCATTGTAAGTATTGTTGTATGGAGCGGAATTCGGGTTATAGGAAGGCCGAGGTGGATTTCCCATGTAGTCAACCTGCTCTTCAATTAAAATATTATTAGCCCATGGAAGAGTGGCGGTGGATGCAGACATCTCCGCCACTTGCTTAGTTAAGAGCTCAACTTGTAAAGCTAAATTTGCATTTGCGTCTATTTCAAAAATTCTGGCTGGCTTGTTAAGCTTAGCTCGAGGAATATTCCATTGGTACGCATTCATGGTCATTTCCTCAAAAAGCTCTTGAGCGGCCTTCGGGTTTTCCTATTTAATGTACCCCCGGCGGCCGCATCAATCATTTGCTTAGTTTGGAAATTCAAGCCATTATAAAAGATTTGCACTTATTGCCAAGTGGGAAGTGCGTGGTGAGGGCATCTACGCAAAAGTTCCTTGAAGCGCTCCCATGTATCATAGAGAGTCTCCGAGTCGATTTGCATAAATGATGCAATATCTATTCGCATTTTGGCGGTTTTTGCAGGCGGGAAATATTTAGTGAGAAATTTTTCCGCCATATCGGCCCATGTAGTGATGGACTCCCTAGGAAGTGAGCTCAACCACTGCTTGGCCCTAGACCGCAAAGAAAAAGGAAAAAGACGTAATCGAATGGCATCCTCTGTGACGCCATTGATTTTAAACGTGTCGCAAATTTTGAGAAAATTAGAAATATGACAATTTGGATCTTCGTTCGGCTGACCATCGAAGGTCACTAATTGATGCACCATTTGTATGATGTTGGACTTGATCTCAAAGTTATTGTTTGCCACTGCGGGGCCAACAATACTTGATTGTGTGTATTCCAAATTCAGTCGTGCATAATAGGACATGGTCCGTTGCGCGACCTCATTAGGGTTGGGCGCATTAGGATTAGGAAGATTAAGATTGGGATCCATATTAGTTGCGTTAGTGTCCCCGATCGACTCTTCGAATAATAATTGTATTTCCTGATCACGTGAATGGCGGCGCTGCGAAGGGGTTCGCTCGATTTCTGGATCAAAAGGAATATTCGAAGTGCTACCTCGGGTCATACACTAAAAAGGAAAAAAGAGAAAAAGAGAGAAAATAATAAAACTAAAAATAAAGAAAGAGAAAACTTGATTATTTTTTTTTCTTTTAGGCGGATTAAGTTAGTCTTGGATTTTCCGAGGTATGCTCTGTGAGGGGTTCTCAACGGTACTAGAAGGTGAGATGGGATGATAACACAAACGTCCCTTTCCAAGATTTTGATTACACCTTTAAAATTTTTTTGGATTTACAAAACTAAAATGAAAATAACACGATAAAATTAATAGCTATCCTCTTTTCAAAATATCTGCGCCAAAATCCCCGGCAACGGCGCCAAAAACTTGATATAGAAATTTTGGGTTTTGCACAGCGAAGGGTTAAAGATGTTTTCCAAAACTATATACGATGAAGGCAAGTGTACCTTATCTTCTATAGTATAAGATATTTAGAAATACCAAGGTCGTATTCCACGGGGCGCGTTGATTACTTCTACTTCGAGGAAAATCATTATTATCCTATCTAATCGATTTTTGAGTTTTGTTTTACTTAGCTAAAAGAGAAAAATTGCAAACTAAAAGTGGGGTTTAAACGATGGTAAAAAGATTAGTGCTCAATCTTAAAATCACCTTGGAGCGAGAATAATCAAGTAAAAGAGAAATAAATCTAATTCTGTTTCATTTAAACTACTTAACCGTGGAGGTTCCTAAAGCTCTAACATGCCTCTCTCGAGGTTAATGCCCAACTAAGTTTAGGAAAAATCAACCGGACTCTCGTCCTATAATTGATTACCTAAAACTTGCTTTACGATGTGAACCCCACTATTGGATTTGACTCCAATCCGGGAGATTTACGTCATCCTCTCTTGAGGGGTGTGTGCAACTCTCTTTAACCTTGAGTGATCGATTTATACTTTGAGCCTCTCGGCTAACTAAGTATGAAAACTTAAGCGAAAACCATACATCGAAAATATGGCCTCAATAGTTAAAAATCAAGGGTAATTCAAGTGTTTACAAGAACGGAAAAAAGAGAGCTTTAGAAAATCATAACTTTACTATCTCATCCTCGGATCATTTCAATCGAGCACTAATGAGAATTAGTTAATCATGGTGGAGGGGGGAAAGAGTAAGATAAAATTGCACAAAAAAGAACTAATTAAAAGAGAAAGAGAAGTAAAGAAAACAAAACTATTTTTTATTGAAATTTAAAAAACTATTACAAGCCTTAACCAAGATTACAATGCTAGAAAAAGTAAGGATTACAAGCTTAAGAAACTATTGCATTAGAAGGAAACTAGAACATTGCATGAAAGGGAGAAAGAGAGAGCATAAAAGAGAGAAACATGAAAGAAACATGAAAAAGCTCACAATCAGCTCAAGCAGCACCTCCCCCTCTCCAAAATTCTGAACCCTGGACTCAAGGAAAGCTCTGGAATTTATAGGAAAAAATTTCAAGTTACACGCCCTCGGTCACGGGCGTGACCAAGGGCGTGTAAGCACTATTCACATCGGATCCGACAGCGGCGTGGGTCTTGTGGGACGGTGCGGCGAAAAGTGACATGTCATGCCCGTGACATTTGGGTCATGGGTGTGACCTTGGACGGCTTCATTTAATGCGGCGTGGGTTCGATTTCAGCACGACGTTGTGCAGAGATCACGCGGGCAAGTCACGGCTATGACATCTGGATCACGGGCGTGACTTAGGTTGAATTCTCAACGACATCTCTACGTCTCGACGGCAGCTAGCTGGGACTGATTCTAAGTTTACACGCCCTGGGTCACGGGCATGACTTTTGGTCACGGGCGTGACCGAGGGCGTGACTTGCTGTGGACAGGCTCAAACAGCGCGGCATCGAAGATGACTTGATCTTCAGGTTACACGCCCTTGGTCACGGGCGTGACTGAAAGCGTGACTTGTAAATTTCACCAATTTCTCCTAAAATTCTGCAAAAATTGAAATTAAGCTAAGTTAGAATCAAAATTACAAAAGAACTACTTATAACCTAACATTGACATGAAAAAGAAAAATTCATATTAAATAATTACAAAATTTTCAATTAAAAAGTTAGACAAATACTACTTATCAATCTCGACGCAACGTCGAGTTACTATCGACGCTTTCGTCGTCTTTTTGGTCTCTGGCTAAAGTTGAAGTTGAGTCGACCGCAAATCAACGTAACGTCGTCAGGACCGCGTCGACTTAGGGTCTGCTGAACAATCTCGAAGTTACGCCGAATGCTAGTCAATGCAATGTCGATATATCGGTGTGCACGCAACGTCGATATATCGGCGCGCGCATAATTACTTCTAGAAGCAATCCCGACACAGCTTCGCGCGCCAAATAATAAGTTTTATCGATAGTGCGTCGACCTAAACCCGAAGTTGCGGCGATTCATCTGCTTTTAAGCAATTACTGCGTCGAAACAATGATGCTTTCGAATTTTCCTCTCCTTGCTCTCTTACTCTCTTGTTCTCCAGCTCTCACGTGCCTCTCTCTTTCTTGCTTCTTTTTGTCTTTGTAGGTACCAAGAATCAAATGTCTCCACCAAAATTGAACTCAAGATTTGATGTGGACGTTGATTCATTCAGTGCAGCGGCAGAAAGCTTCAAAGCCATTCTTGGCTTATTTCAGGAGGCCGACCTAACCAAGCTTATCTCAACAAGATGCAAGATCTTCGTTATCGAGCTAACAGAGTTCAAAGATAATGCTCAGATAGGAGATGATGGCTCTCTTAAAGGAAAAATTTTGGATACATATGTTCTGATAACAGAGGACATATTAAGCCAAACTTATGATCTTCTTCCTGGAAATGAGTCAGAAGAATTACCAGGGGATGAGACCAAGAGGACCCTGGAGATTATGCAGTTCAAGAAGGACAAGCCCATCAATCTGAAGAAGATTGACCTTGGGGAAGAATACATATTCCTTACAAATATTGTAGGAAAAGTGTTGCTCTATAAGATATCAGCACATGATGGTGTTCCAAAGCAACAGCTTCAGATAATGGGAGCACTAGTTCTGAAGAAAATGATAAATTGGGGGAAATGCCTCTTAAGGATGATTGGGCACAAATATGCCCATAAGGAAAATGATTTCATGAGAATCATGAGTCAGATACTGCTTCACCACTATCCAAGTGTGTGTAAGTCCAAAGGAGGGTCTATTCCTCCTGGAAAGAGAATAAACATTGGAATATTCTCTAAATGGACCAGGCAAATCTTAAAGCCTTGTCAAGCCCCTGCTTCTCCTCCTCCATCTCCTCCTCCTCAAGAATCTGACAGGCAAATGCCAGATCCCCCAATGGATGATATCCCTCCACTAGACACTGTTCCAATTCCCCTTCAGGAAGACACTCCAGCACAACACCAGCAACAACAACAGCAATAACAACAACAACAGCAACAACTCCAATCCACCTCAGCCCCCGAGCCATCTTCTCAATCATCCCATCAACTACCATCCACCCTCATTCCAGATCATCATCCTGCTCCACCTCCTCCACCATCAATACATTGCTCACCTGATATTTACCATCCTCTCTCCCCTATTCAAGAAGAGCTTCCTCCATCACCTCCTCCTTCTACATTTCACATTCACCCAATTGATCTTGAACAGGTCGTCTCCAAGGCTGTGGCCATTGCCTCTTCAATATTTGCTGACCTGGTGGCCTTCCAGGCAAGAAAGTTTGATAGAAAGTACTCTCAGATGGAGGCTGAGTTATTAGACTCTAAAAGATCCTTCCAAGGCCTCAAAGAGTTTGTATCTTCCTCCATGGTTACAAAAGAGTTCTTAACCTCTCTGTCCAGCAAGGTCAAGAAGGGGGAGAACATATAGGAGGAAGAAAGACATGACCTTGATAAGAGTGAACAGGATAAAGGGGAGGCTAATAATGATCCTGCTCCTGACAAAGTGTCCACCTTTCAATGTGCACAGATTCAAGGGGAGCCTGCAGATCAGGGGGAGTCTGCTCCAGAAAAGCAGAAAGAGGAAGAAAGAGTAGAAGAAGCAAATCAGGGGGAGATTTCAGTAATTCAGGGGAGCCTGCCCCAGATGTTCAAAGGAACTTGGATATAGAAATGGAAGCTATAAGTACAGCAGCTGATCAGGAGAAGCCTCAAAATGACAATCTGCTAGATGAGGTAGCTAAGATAGCTCAGGAAGCTGCCCAGCAAGCTGAAGAGATTTAGGGGGAGCTTCCCAAAGATGCTACTATAGAAGCTGATGAGCCTCTGAACATTGCCCAAAGGAAAGTAAAAGTATTCTCAAGAAAAAGAAGAACTCCTGAGAAGGAGCAGTGAGGATCAAGTACTTTGTTAAGTTCTACACTTCCTGGAAAACAGATATGGTGATTGATATACTTCTTGACAATTGAATAATATGGGTTCTGATTTCAGTCTGTATCTTTCATATGTTTATACTGTCTTGAATGTATGTATTTTTGTTTTATGCACAGAAATGTGTAAAATCATTTTGAACAATGTGTAAAATTTATTAAGATAAATAGGGGAAGATTGTTGGGAAAAACCCCTTTGATTTAACTTAACAAATTCGCTAAAAGTGATTTTATCTCTTAGGATTGAATTACCCATTGTATAGTGAGGGTAATCTGGTCATTAGATGTCTTAGGATGTCACACTCAACCTAGGGTGTCAAGGCCAGATCAAGAGAGGCATAATTTGGACAAATTTAATATTTGCGTCGAATAGAATTCGACGCAACTTTGAATTATTGTCGACGCTACTCTAACTAGAAGTCCAAGTGGTTCACCCTTCTGTCGAAGTAACTCAAGTCGACGTTACGTCGAATGGATATCGACGTAGAGGTCATGGACTTGTCAAAGTATCTTGAGAAGTCGACGCAGCTTCTACTTCAACTCAGAGCAGAAGGAAGTATCTGTCGAAGCCATTCAAAGTCGACGCAACGTCAACTTCATCTCGACGCAGATAATGAAGTTCATATTCAAGTCATCAACTCGATGGTTCGTCGATTGGGTATCGACGCAACGTCGACTAGCTGAGTTCAATCAGAGCAAGGATGAATTCGAAGCTGCTCCTACAAGAACTCAAAGGTGCGTCGATAAAAGAGGAAGAGAACTCGATGTTGCATCGAATACAGTCTGAAAAGGGAAACCTTTTCATCTGACATTTTGGACCCTCTCTCATGGCCCACCTCTCTCAAGACCATTCTTCAATGGCTCATTAATTGCCTCAAATAGATAGAAGAACTAAAAGAGGACAAAAAGCTTTCTTGGAAACATGCTCAATGTTGGTGAACGGGTCGGGAATTAAAGAAGGGAAGAAATAGATGGTCGATATTAGTGTACCTTTTCAGGTCTCACTAGAAAGGTAAACAAATTCAAATCTGTCGGTGGACAATAAAGGGTAAGAGAAGAAAGAGAAGGGCAGAGCATTCATCACAAACGGCATACTATTCCATTGGGTCTCCTTCTTCTTCCTCTATCTCACAGGAACCCTAATAGAAGAAAATCCAGAGAATAAATAACTGCTGCTCTCCTTCTATGTAAGAACAGATCAGAATAAGGTTGTTCATCAACACAATCATATAGCAGCCAGAGTTCAATCAGAAAGAAGATAGAAGGATCTGACAAACATAGCTTCTGCAAAATTATCACCATCATAAGCAGAAGTTCATCAAGAGCAGATCCAGTGAAAAGATACAATAAGTTGTTCTTCATACAGCCATCATAAGAATTCAGAAAACAGAATTCCTACACCCTTCCTCTTCTTCTTTCTCTTTCTAATTCCCTTCTGTAAAAGAGTTTTATTAATCCATCTTCAAATGATTCAGTGGTTCAAGATCTCCTTATCAAAAGATCTGGTGGTTCAAGATCTCCTTATCAAAAGATCTGATGGTTCATGATCTCCTTGTCAAAAGATCAGTGGTTTTAAGAGTGTTCTTACCAAAAGACTCGGGTACAGTGGTGCATCCCTACCATGTGGTAGAAGATGGGAGTACCCACATTTTAGGGAACCTCTATAAAAATCTTGGTGTCTTCTGGATTGCTTTTCTGTGTTGTCCCAAGTTCTTTTTATTCTGCACTTTATTTCCTGCATCATTATTATTCTGTCTGTGATCTTGTTGTGCATAAATCCTTAGTTTATTTTTATTGTTTTTCACAGTTAGAATAGAAATAAGTTTTAAATCTCTATTCACCCCCCCCCCCCCCCCCCTCTAAAGGATTCTCAAAGGCATACTGTGCACTTTCACTTCTATTAGGAGATATTTGATCATCATACTAAATATTCATCATAATTACATATGTCAACATTAGTTGTGCTGAAAAATATTTAAAATCTTTTTGGTATCAAAGATGATAATAATATGAACAACTATAATGACACATTGTAATCAAGTAAACCATTATAAAATGACTTATTGTTATAATGATCTATTATATTATAATAAAACTCATTGGACTACAGACTAAGATATTTATGAGAATAGTGATAATTTGTAACATCATGAGTCAATTTAGAATGATATTCACAATTAATTTTAAGATTTTTACATTGATAAGAGTAATGAAACTTATTAAAGTAAATTATCACTTTGCTTTAGTATTGAATGAAGAGTTTAACTTGCTTGATGAAAAATATAAGAATCTGTGAGTTAAGAAAAATTAAATATATTATTTGGTTACTATTTTCATTAAGCTCGTTACATGAATTCATCATAATGCTCTAATATTGATAAAATATTAGTCTATGGAGGCGTTTTTTGTGAGAAAGCGCAGAAACAATCTACTCTGACGATTACATCGAAAACATCGTTGAATCAATGACAATGATTGATCATCGTACCGTTGTCTTACTACCTCTCTCCCTCCCTCCATTTTTTTCTTCCTTTCCCTCTTTTCTCTTCCTCTCTCCCCCTTTCCTTCTCCTCCCCCTCTTTTTTCTCCTCCCCCTCTTTTCTTTTCTCTTCCCTCCCCCTCCCCCCTTCCCCCCACCCCCACCCTCATACCATAGTAGAACCCCGCGCCCGCCCCCCCCCCCAACACGACCAATAAACAAGCTTAAAATAAATGAAATTAATGTAAATATTTTAAAGCATATATAACTTCAAAATTAATGGAATTAAAAAGGTATTAAGAAAATCATATACGTCCGTAATGACATCAAAAAATACGAACCGTCCACAATGGTTTGCGAATAGCCAAACAGTTTTGCTCTAGCCGTTGTTCGCAGACCACGTTGGTCTGCGAATAGTCAATCAGTTTTGTCATGGCCGTTATTCGCAGAACAAATTGGTCTGCGAATAGTCAATCAGTTTTGCGCTAGCCGTTATTCACAGACGACATTGGTTTGTGAATAGCAAAATAATTCTACGTTGGCCGCTACTCGCAGACCACTTTGATCTGCAAATAGTCAATTTGTTTTGCGCTAGCCGCTAATCTTAGACAACCTTCTGACCATTATTTTTAGATCACCTTGATGGGTTCCCCTCTACTTATGGAAAAGACCGTAACCACCGCACACCGGATCCCATTCCCGCACATCAAATCACATTACTGCGCGCCGGATCCCGAAACCACCGCACACCGAATCCCACCTTCGCACACCGGATCCCACTCCCGCGCATCGGATCCGAACCACCACGCGCCGATCCAAACCACCTCGCGCTGGATCCCAACCGCCCCGCGCGGGATCGCAACCACCACCAACCGCCATCGGCCGACCGCCGCCAACCACCGGCCGGCCACCGCCGCCGGCCGGCCGCCGCCAACCGCCGGCCGGCACCGCCGACCCCCGGCCGGTCGTCGCCGGTCGGCCGCCGGTCGGCCGCCGCCGGCCGCCACCGCCGGCCGCCGCCGACCGCCGACAGCCGCCGGCCGGCCCCCACCGGCCGGCCATCGCCGGCCAGCCGCCGCCGCCGGCCGGTCGCCGCCGCCGTCACCCCCTTCATGCCGGCGGCCATGGCCGGCCACCCCCCGGCGGCCGACCACCCATGGCCGGCCCCCGGCGTCGCCGCCCTTCGCTCTCCACCGTCGGATCCCTCCAGGCCCTCGCGGCCCTCCGATCATCTCGTACGATCTCGGCCCTCCGTTTGGTGGTTATCCGCGATAACCACCGTAACTTCCACCCATAAGCCTATAAATAGATCCTCAAGGGTCTTCATTTGCATCTCTCATTCTCACCCAGACTCTCTCTCTCTTCATTTCCTCTTCAGAGCTTCTCTCTCTACATTCCGCCACTCCGCCACTTCATTTTTACTAACTGACAGGTTCCTGAATGCTTCTCACCTAAGAAGAAGTGCTGCGCCATTCAAGGCGAGCACCCCGAACCCGAACAGCAAAGCCAAGGTGCTCCGCGAAGTGCTCACCCAGCCAGTGCACAGCCGCACCAGACGCGCAGCAGGATGCTCAACTCCTAAGTGGTGTCCTGTCACCTACGGAGTTCTTTCTCTCTCTCCCCCATAATTGTAACGAGGCGCGGCCTGTCTCCCTCGCATTCACCAAGAAAGCACTGTAACAGCATAACATAGTGGATTTCGGCCAGCACCGCCCTGGCCACGTGGTTTTTCACCCTTTGGAGGGTTTTCCACGCTAAAGTTCTGTGTGTACCATTTTCAGCATTTACTCTCTGCAACATTCTGACTGTGTGCGCGCTCGACCGCCCGAGCTAAGACGGACCGAATCGAAACCGGTCTACCGAGGGCATTGGGAAGCCGCAACAGTTTGGCGTCGTCTGTGGGAACAGTGTTCCCCAAGCTCTGCAAAAGTTCTCTGAAGACAGTATTCGCCTCGCGGCAATACTCGTGACCGACAACAATGGCGAGAAGAAGTGCTCGCACCACTAATGGCTCCATTCCTGAAGGACGCGTTGAACCCGCTCCATCCCATTCGCTCATCAACGCGCCTCCCGTTGAATAGGTCCCTTTGGCACCTGTCGTCACACTAGAAGGACGCATGCGTCAGATAGAGGAACAGCAAGCTGAAATGTTGGCTCTTCTCAGAAACCTTGAAGCACCTGCTCCACCTGCCGCTCCGGTCATCCCACCTCCCTTGGTCCCTAATCGCGCTCCCTTAGGAGAAGCCGTTCAGGAAGAGGAAGTATACGAAGAAGACTACTCGGACGCAGCCAGCCCGTCCTGGCAGGGGCGCTAGGAGAGAACCCCTGCACCATCAGCAAGGAGCAGGGATCAACCAAGCCATAAGAGGGCCCACTCGCGAGGATATCCGCGACGTAATTGCTGAGGAGTATGGACAAGTCGGACGCCGGGGCATCTTTGCCCGCCGTCCTCTACATCACGGCTCCCCCTTGGCGCAGCAGCTCCTAGTCCATCCGGTTCCACACGGTTTCAAGCTTCCTAGCATCGAATCGTTTGACGGAACGGAGGATCCGCTGGAGCACATCAATCATTTCACCACCATCATGAGGATCTACAACGCTGTCGATCAGCTCCTCTGTCAAGTGCTCCCGGCAACGTTCAGGGGGCAAGCTCGCACCTGGTTTCACTCCCTGCGAGAAGGATCCATCAACAACTTCACCGAGCTAGCCCGACTGTTCACAGATCAGTTCGTCGCCAACCGAAGAATCGTCCGAGATCCCTCTCATCTTTCGGGGATCCGCCAGAACGAGGGCGAGTACCGTCGCTTCACTACTGAGGTGCGACAAATCCCAGGGGTCGACCCCGAGCTTCTGCGCGGTGTCTTTCTAGGAGGACTCCGCCCAAGCGGCTTCTATTCCGCTCTAATGAGGGAGACAGTTCCAAATTATCCGGACCTCGTGCACCGAGTGGAGGCACAGATAGCAGCGGATGAAGCCATCGAAGCACATCGTCAGCAGTTCGAAGGAAGTCTGAAGAGGAAGAAAGGGTCGGAGCAATCTCCCAAAAGGCAGGAAGAGCGGCGTACGGAAGAGCGCCGGAACCATAATCGCGGTCGGGATCTCCGAAGGGATCGGGATCCCCGGCCACCGCTGAATTACACTCCCCTCAACACATCGCGAACCAACGTGCTCTACGCCATTCAAGAAAATCCGGCATTCCGTAGGCCGAGGCCGCTAAATCAAAATGAAAGAACCGACCACTCAAAGTACTGTGAATTCCATAGAGGAGCTGGACACACGACCGAAGAATGCGCCAGGTTAAAGGAGGAAATTGAGCGCCTCGTCAGGCAGGGACTCCTTGGAAGGTTCCTGCAAGGCCAACTGCCAAACCAACCATAGCAACCCAGGCAGCCCAGAGATCAGCCTCCTGCACCTCACGGCGCAGCGGCTGGAATGCCGATGGTAGGGCAAGTCGAGACTATAGCTGGGTCTCCTAATCTCGCCGCGCAAATTCTCTCCATCGCTAGGCCAGAGAGAGGCCACGAAGATAAGAAGTTAAAGCAGGACGCCGCCATCGTCTTCGGAGATGAAGACCTCGAGGGGTTACGGCTGCCACACCAAGACCCGCTCGTGATCAGCGCCGGGATCAGGGATCCCTGTTTCAACGTCAAAAGGGTACTGGTCGACAACGGAAGCTCAGTTGACGTCCTGTTCCTCTCCACTCTGCAAAGCATGAATCTCACCAAGGAGCACCTCAGCCCAGCAGCGGGGCCCGTCTATGGTTTTGACAACCGCCCCGTCCCGGTCCAGGGCATGATCACCCTTCCGGTAACGCTTGGCGAGTTCCTGAGACAGGTAACCCACAACATCCAGTTCGTGGTCGTGGAGTCAAGTTCCGCCTACAACGCGATTTTCGGGAGACCGCTCCAGTCCATCTTCAGAGCCATCCCATCAATCCCGCATTTAGCCATGAAGTTTCCGACCGCCGCCGGGATCGGGGTCGTTCGTGGAAACCAGGAGGCAGCCAGGACCTGTTACCTGAGGCAAGCTCAACCGGCAAGGGCGATGGCTCTCAACATCGACAACTTCGACCTACGAGATGAAGCCACTCTTCAGCGAGGAGCACCCGTTGAAGGAGTAGTGAAAGTACCGCTCTCCCAGCAGGATCAAACCCGGACTGTCCAGGTCGGGTCCCTTTTGACGCCAGAAGAACGAGAAAGGATTACAACCTTCCTGCAAGAGAACGAGGACATTTTCGCTTGGAGCCCGGAGGACATGCCTGGGGTAGATCCTGAAATCATTTTTCACTCATTAAACATTAACCCCGCCTGCAGGCCTGTAATCCAAAAGAAGAGGAACTTCGCCCCTGAGCGAGTAAAGGCAATCAAAGAAGAAGTAACAAAGCTCCTGGAGGCGCGGTTCATCCGCGAGGCGGATTATCCCATGTGGCTCGCAAACGTGGTAATGGTAAAAAAGGCGTCCGGAAAGTGGCGGATGTGCGTCGACTACAGCAACCTGAACCAGGCGTGCCCGAAAGGCAGTTTTCCTCTTCCGAGGATTGACCAGCTTGTCGACGCAACGGCCGGCCACGAGCTGCTCAGCTTCATGGATGCATACTCAGGCTACAACCAAATAAGAATGAATCCCGCGGACGAGGAGCACACCGCCTTTCGCACCGATAAAGGAGTCTACTACTACAAGGTGATGCCGTTCGGCCTTAAAAACGCCGGAGCAACATACCAAAGACTGATGAATAAAGTCTTCAAAGACCTCATCGGGGAGACGATGGAGGTATATGTGGATGACATGCTAGTGAAGAGCGTCCACCGTCGCGACCATTTGAAAGATTTGGGAAAGTGCTTTCAGCTTCTTCGTCGCTTCCAGATGCGGCTCAACCCCAGCAAATGCGCGTTTGGTGTGACGGTGGGGAAGTTCTTGGGTTTCATGGTAACCCATCGGGGAATCGAGGCCAACCCTGAGAAGATCAAGGCGTTGGAGGACATGTCGCCACCTCGCTCAATCAAGGAAGTGCAACGCCTGAATGGGAGGATCGCCGCACTGTCCCGCTTCCTGTCAGGGACGGGGGACAAGTACCTCCCTTTCTTCAAAGTTCTCCGGGGAGCGCGCCACACTGGGTTCCAGTGGACGAACGAGTGCCAGACGGCTTTCGAACTACTCAAACAGTACCTGGCCTCGCCGCCGCTTCTCTCAAAGCCAATCCCCGGGGAGACCCTGTTCTTGTACCTCGCAGTTTCGCATACGGCCCTCAGTTCAGTTCTTGTGAAGGATGAAGGAGGGGTGCAAAGGCCGATCTACTACCTCAGCAAGGTCCTCACCGATACCGAAACCAGGTATCCGGCAGCAGAAAAAATGGCCTTAGCACTCGTCTTCTCGGCGGGAAAGCTTCGACCCTATTTCCAAGCACACACAGTGAAAGTACTAACTCAGCTCCCGCTGCGAGAAATCCTCCAAAAGTCGGAAGTCTCGGGGAGACTTGTAAAGTGGGCAGTAGAACTCGGCGAATTCGACATCCAATTCTTGCCCCGACCGGACATCAAGTCACAGGTGCTCGCTGACTTTGTTGTAGAAAATACCATCCCATCAGAAGCAGCTCCCGTCAAAGATGTTACCACACCCCGTTGGACTCTCTACGTCGACGGCGCTTCAGGAGCTGAGGGAGCTGGAGCAGGACTGCTCCTCATAAGCCCCGACGAGATCACTCTGGAATATGGTCTCAGGATGAAGTTCCCAGCAACCAACAACGTCGCGGAGTACGAGGCAATGATCGCCGGCCTCCGGCTCGCCATCGATTGTAAGATAGAGAGCTTGACAATTCACGCCGACTCCCAACTTGTAGTCTCGCAAGTGGAGGGAGATTATGAGGCCAATAGTGACCAGATGGCGCATTACCTCACATGCGTAAAGTCGCTCCTTCAAAGGATCCCGTCGTACCAAATCCTGCACGTGCCCCGGGAGCAGAATTCTAGAGCGGACGCGCTCTCTAAGTTGGCAACTTCACCCTCCAGCTATCAGTCACGAAGACGCCGAGTGGAAGAGATCATGGCCCCGAGTATCCCAGGGCCATGGGAGATTGCAGCCATCAATGAAGAAGAACCATCCTGGATAACCCCTCTGCGAGCTTACCTCGAGCAGGGGCGCCTCCCCGAGGATCGCCTGGAGGCACGCAAATTACGAATGCGAGCAGCATCGTTCACCATCATACATGGGGAACTCTACAAGCGGGCATTCTCAGGGCCCTACCTAAAGTTCTTACCGGCCAGCGAAGCGGACTACGCCTTAAGAGAAGTACACAGAGGGGTCTGCGGAGAGCACCTGGGAGGAAAGGCCCTGGCCCAGAAAATCTTGCGCCAAGGTTTCTATTGGCCAACGATGAAGAAAGACGCGGCAGAGCTCGTTCAGAAGTGCAGGAGTTGTCAGCTTCATGCAAATGTACCTCACCAGCCCCCAGTTGCGCTCACTGCGCTCCAGAGTGCATGGCCCTTCGCGCAGTGGGGGATTGATCTCCTCGGCCCCCTACCACTGGCATCAGGGCAGAGAAAATTCACCATCCTCGCAATTGACTACTTCACTAAGTGGGTGGAAGCCGAACCCCTGGCAAAGATCACGGAGGAGAATGCTAAGCAGTTCGTCTGGAAGAACATTATCTGCCGCTTCGGGATCCCAGCAGCAATCATCGCCGAAAATGGCACCCAGTTTACTGGGAGATCATTTACCAAAATGTGCGATGACCTAAAGATCAATCTCCGCCACACCGCCGTAGCACACCCGCAGACGAATGGGCAGGTAGAAGTCACCAACCGCACCATCCTCAAAGGGCTAAAGACACGTCTTGAAGAAGTCGGGGGGCAATGGGTGGATGCGCTTTCAAATGTACTATGGGCATACCGCACGACGGAGTGGACTCCAACAGGAGAGACCCCGTACAATCTCTGCTACGGGACCGAAGCCGTCATCCCCGTCGACATCGGAGTACCAAGCATCCGGGTGCTGACTTTCGATCCCAGCAAAAATGACGAACTGCTCCGCCAAAATCTCGACTTAATCTCCGAAACTCGAGACCACGCCGCCCAGCGCATTGCCATCTACCAAAGGCGTATGGCCCGACTCTACGACAGAAGGGTGAAGCCCAGAACAATCAACGTCGGAGATCTCGTCTTGCGCAGCATTGAAGCAGCCGGGAAAGGTCTGCAGAAAGACAAACTCTCACCAGCATGGGAAGGACCTTATGTGGTCACCGCGACAGTGAAACCTGGAACCTTCAAGCTCAGAACGGCGGAAGGAAAGACCCTCCCACGCACCTGGAACGCGCAGAATCTGCGCCGCTTTTATCAATGATTTTATTTCATCTTGTCATGTAAAAGTCGCGAGCCTTGACTCGCGCGAACTATCCTATTACCATCTTATGTACAAGACTGACACAAACTATTTAGCTACAGTTTTATGTGCAAGCAGCGAACCTCGATTCATGCAAACAACTTCTCATCAATCATTGCAGCTCAAAAGATCACATTGCCTCAGCGTTGCTTGGGCACCTTGCCTCAACGTTGCTTGGGCACCTTGCCTCAGCGTTGCTTGGGCACCTTGCCTCAGCGTTGCTTGGGCACCTTGCCTCAGCGTTGCTCCGGCACCTTGCCTCAACGTTGCTTGGGCACCTTGCCTCAGCGTTGCGTGGGCACATTGCCTCAACGTTGCTTGGGCACCTTGCCTCAACGTTGCCTAGGCACATTGCCTCAACGTTGCTTGGGCACCTTGCCTCAACGTTGCCTGGGCACATTGCCTCAACGTTGCTTGGGCACCTAATAGCCGCGAGCCAAACGCGTGCACCGTAGGGGCCTGCCCCCCTTACGGCCAAGCCGCGAGCCAGACTCGTGCAAAAAGCTGCGAGCCAGACTCGTGCAAAAAGCCGCGAGCCAGACTCGTGCACCGTAGGGGCCTGCCCCCCTTACGGCCAAGCCGCGAGCCAGACTCATGCAAGAAGCCGCGAGCCAGACTCGTGCAAGAAGCCGCGAGCCAGACTCGTGCACCGTAGGGGCCTGCCCCCCTTACGGCCAAGCCGCGGGCCAGACCCGTGCACCTATTTTATAAAAGCCGCGAGCCAGACTCGTGCACCTATTTTAGCCGCAGGATATACTCGCGCAAAAAAGCCGCGGGCCAGACCCGTGCACCTATTTTATAAAAAGCCGCGAGCCAGACTCGTGCATCTATTTTAGCCGCGAGCCAGACTCGTGCACCTATTTTATAAAAGCCGCGAGCCAGACTCGTGCATCTATTTTAGCCGCGAGCCAGACTCGTGCACCTATTTTATAAAAAGTCGCGAGCCAGACTCGTGCATCTATTTTAGCCGCGAGCCAGACTCGTGCACCTATTTTATAAAAAGCCGCGAGCCAGACTCGTGCATCTATTTTAGCCGCGAGCCAGACTCGTGCACCTATTTTATAAAAGCCGCGAGCCAGACTCGTGCACCTATTTTAGCCGCGAGCCAGACTCGTGCAAACCAGTTTTTTGACTAACATAAAAGCCGCGAGCTCAAGTCCGCGCAAACTCATCTGTAACTTTGAAAATAATCAAACTATGCAGATGCCAACAACCAGATTGACAAAATCGAGCAGATGAACAAGTATGACGAATACAATAAAAGAGATACAGCCACGTCTGGCGAACACGGCTACAAGCAGCTAAAGGAATCACTCCTCATTAGGACTGTGGTCCTCATCATCTGACAGGTCGTCAAATCCAAGGCCGCTAACATCATAGCCCCGCTTTCGGGATACCATCTGAAGAGCCTTCGACGCTCCCTGTCGAAGGGCAAGCTCACGTGAGTCTTCCAGATGAGGCTCCACTTCCTGAGTCCAGATCACGTCTCGGACCTCCTCGAAAATCAAGCAGCGGTCCCGCAGATAATCAACCGACTCCAAGTATTCGGCCAAGCCAGCCGCCTTCAGCTCGGTCTCCCGCTCCACGGAAGAAAGACGCGTTATCTCAGCCCGGCACTGCTCCAACTCTGCATCCCGACACACTATGTCACCACGAGCTGCCTCTAAAGAGCGCAAGGCCTCCTCCAACTCTGCCTTCTCCGCACCCAGCCCGGACTTGGTCCTCTCCAGCTCATCCTGCATCTCCGAGCCAATCCGTCTGAAGCGCGAGACGTCGCGGTCTCGCCGTCTCTCCGCCTCTGCGAGTGCGCTCCTCGCCTCCCGAAGCTCACCCTGGATGGACATAAACCCGTCCTTCAAGCTCACGTAGTGATCATTCCACGTAAGCGTGATCGATGCCTGGGTCTCCATCTGCAAAAGAAAAGTTATAAGTCAGAGCCGCAACCACAGAATGACGCTATACAAGAGGAAGTAGAAATCCTGCTTACCGCTTGGCTCATGGCCTCCACAGAGGAAGAGACCCTCTTCCCTTCCGGCACCTTTCGAGTTGTGCCTCGCTCCGGAGAGGCCTGGGGGGCAGTAGATCCCAGGACCTCGATCTCCTCATCAGCCGGCTCGCCATCAGCTCCAGATACACAAGGAACCGCCTCCTCCGGAGGAGCATCCTGTACCGGTGGAGGAGCAAGACCTGGCTCCTCCAGACCTTTAAACACCAACTTCCTCTTTCTGTCTCAAACAAGAGGAACAGCAGCGGCACGACCAGCATCAACGGACAGCCCGCATAAAAGCAGGCGCTTCTCATCCACGAACAGGGAAATACTGTGCAGAATATTCCCCAGCTCTCGAGCATCTGAAAATCCGAGAACAGGAGAAAACTCCCGCTCACGCCCTTTGAGGCGCCGGCAACGATCGGGTAAAGAGTTCCACACCTCCGGTAGTCCCTCCGGGTTCCTGACATAGCCAAATAAAGTATTCCCGTGACGGCGGTCCACCCGGGTCTCGAACTCCAGCCATCTCTTGTTGCTAAAAACTTCAATACGACCTCCGACATCAACCTGCACCTCACACCACTCCTTGAAAAGGCCAAGGGAGAACTTCGCACCATGCTCTCGGAAGAAGGCAATCAGCCCCATGATCCGCACCATCCCCTGAGGCGTAAACTGTGACACTGGGACGCCGCAAAATTTCAGGATCTGAATCACCTCCTCGCACGCCGGGAGGCGAAAGCCACTTCGAAGTGACGACTCGTAAAGGGTCATCCAACCCCGAGGCGGATTCTGTACTCGCTCCTCAGGACCTGGGATCCGGATCTCCAATTCGGGGGACAGGTTGAAACGCTTCCTCCATATGGCAACATGATCAAGAGTAAGACTCGAGCCCAGTCGCATGGGGCGACTTTGCCCGCCACGCCGAGAAGCTTGAAAGAAAAGGAAAGAGCGTCAGTACAAATCTCAAACAAATATAAGAGGAGTCCACCCGCGAGACTAACCACCGCGCAAACCTCACACACAGGTAAGCCTCGAAAGCACACGCGCAGCAGACCCCGCGGGGCAGCCCGCACGACTGCAACCACGGTAGCCCGCGCAAGCACGCGCGAGCACGCTGCCGCACAAGCACGCACACACCCTGCCACGCAAACACGTGCGGGCGCGCGCACCCTACCGCGCGAGCTCGCGCGCGCGCCCTGCAGCGTGCGAGCACGCGCGGGCGCGCGCGCCCTGCCGCGTGCGAGCCCGCACGGGCATGCGCGCCCAACCGCGCGCGAGCACGCGCGGGCGCGCACGCCCTGCCGCGCGCGAGCACGCACGGGCATCAAAGTTCCCCCTCTACTTATGGAAAAGACCGTAACCACCGCACACCGGATCCCATTCCCGCACATCAAATCCCATTACTGCGCGCCGGATCCCGAAACCACCGCACACCGAATCCCACCTTCGCACACCGGATCCCACTCCCGCGCATCAGATCCGAACCACCATGCGCCGATCCAAACCACCTCGCGCGGGATCCCAACCGCCCCGCGCGGGATCGCAACCACCACCAACCGCCGTCGGCCGACCGCCGCCAACCACCGGCCGGCCACCGCCGCCGGCCGGCCGCCGCCAACCGCCGGCCGGCACCGCCGACCCCCGGCCGGTCATCGCCGGTCGGCCGCCGCCGCCGCCGGCCGGCCGCCGCCGCCGGCCGCCACCCATGGCCGGCCCCCGGCGTCGCCGCCCTTCGCTCTCCACCGTCGGATCCCTCCAGGCCCTCGCGGCCCTCCGATCATCTCGTACGATCTCGGCCCTCCGTTTGGTGGTTATCCGCGATAACCACCGTAACCACCGTAACTTCCACCCACAAGCCTATAAATAGATCCTCAAGGGTCTTCATTTGCATCTCTCATTCTCGCCCGGACTCTCTCTCTCTTCATTTCCTCTTCAGAGCTTCTCTCTCTACATTCCGCCACTCCGCCACTTCATTTTTACTAACTGACAGGTTCCTCCTGCGAACGCTTCTCACCTAAGAAGAAGTGCTGCGCCATTCAAGGCGAGCACCCCGAACCCGAACAGCAAAGCCAAGGTGCTCCGCGAAGTGCTCACCCAGCCAGTGCACAGCCGCACCAGACGCGCAGCAGGATGCTCAACTCCTAAGTGGTGGTCTGTCACCCACGGAGTTCTTTCTCTCTCTCTCCCATAATTGTAACGAGGCGCGGCCTGTCGCCCTCGCATTCACCAAGAAAGCACTGTAACAGCTTAACATAGCAGATTTCGGCCAGCACCGCCCTGGCCACGTGGTTTTTCACCCTTTGGAGGGTTTTCCACGCTAAAGTTCTGTGTGTACCATTTTCAGCATTTACTCTCTGCAATATTCTGACTGTGTGCGCGCTCGACCGCCCGGGCTAAGACGGACCGAATCGGAACCGGTCTACCGAGGGCGTTGGGAAGCCGCAACACACCTGATTTTATAAGGATTTTTGAAAATCGACGGCGAGCATAGTCTACGGCGGGCGGACTCTCAGTTGAGAGCTGGCGTTGCGCGCTATCAGTGCAGGTGAAGCTCGTCGTTGCACTAACAAAGAGTCGGAGGCCCGTGCCAATTTCTTAATAAGTTTAGAGAAGTAATTTATAGATAACATAGGGGTATTTCCGTAGTTTCTCGAAAGGATCGATTCCGAGGCGGCCCGTTGTTTCTTCCGATTGAAGGGGAGGAGCGAAGGTCGGTAGGAATATAATGGGCATCAAAAGAGAATAACAAGTCGGAGCAGGTCGCGATTTGGGGCTAGAGTTTCCTATGCTCCCTCCTATAAAATAGTCCCGCTACTTTTCATACTTTTCATAATCTTCAGATATCCATCCTCCGATTTCTCACAGATTCCCGCTGCTGAATCAGCGTTTCCAATAGGTAAACCACCGATTTCCCTGCCTCCCTTGTCAAGAATTTCTCTTTGTTTCGTTCATCCATGTCAATGGGTCTTTACATCTCACCCATGTTCGTTTCTGCATTGTTTTTTTTGGTTATTC
Source organism: Dactylorhiza incarnata (assembly GCA_033032865.1). Taxonomy (NCBI): domain Eukaryota; kingdom Viridiplantae; phylum Streptophyta; class Magnoliopsida; order Asparagales; family Orchidaceae; genus Dactylorhiza; species Dactylorhiza incarnata. The sequence goes on along the minus strand of JAWHQI010000009.1, from coordinate 5,389,246 downwards.
ATATGAACTCTCCTCTCTCACTCTCTCTCATGGTTTTTACACACCTTTCTCGTTTTGTGGGTATAGATAAATCATGAATCATCCCGTATGAATAATCTTAACCCCTTTTAGGTTGCTGGGAATTTTTGTTGATTGAATCTACATGTATTCTTACTCCAATTCTCTCCCTTTTCTCCCAATAATTTGTGTATTGTATCCAGTTTAGAGATGCAATTTGCGAGTTGAATTGATAATATGCTAATCAATCATACAATTTTTTTTCTCGATTAATGTAGAACCCGGGGAAAAAATCTAGGGAATGCTGAAAGATGTGTTTGCCTGCGAAGATATTCTTGTCCAAGTGCAATAAAGCTGTAGCTCAAATTCAGCCATCTCCTCTCATCCCTCCCGAGATTGGAGGAAAATCACTCTTCCTCCACTCCACGATGCAAAATGAAGACAAAGTCTTGAGAAATTACATCTTCTTAGGGCATGCCACTGTTGATGATGGCTGAAATATTCTGAGTTGTGGAAGCATACTATACGTAATTAGAAGATATAGAATCGCATCGAGGTCCAGCAGAATGGGATCGGAAGCCAAAGGATCTGTCCTTATGCAAAGATACGAATTAGGACGATTGTTAGGGCACGGTACATTCGCCAAGGTTTCCCATGGACGGAACATTAGAACTTCGCAGGGCGTCGCCATAAAGATCATCGACAAAGAGAAGGTCTTCAAGGTCGGACTCATCGATCAAATCAAGCGAGAAGTTTCGATCATGAGATTGGTGAGGCACCGGAACATCGTGCAGCTCTACGAGGTGATGGCGACCAAATCAAAGATCTACTTTGTCCTCGAATATGTCAAAGGAGGAGAGCTCTTCAACAAGGTCCTGAAAGGTAGAATTAAGGAAGATGTTGCCAGGAAGTATTTTCAGCAGCTGGTCAGTGCTGTAGATTTCTGCCACAGTCGAGGAGTTTACCATCGCGATCTGAAACCCGGGAATCTCTTGGTAGACGATAATGGAAACTTGAAGGTATCCGATTTTGGCCTGAGTGCCCTCGCCGAGTCGAAGAAGCAAGACGGATTACTGCACACGACCTGCGGGACGCCGGCTTATGTTGCTCCCGAGGTGATCAATAGGAAGGGGTACGATGGCGCTAAAGCTGATATCTGGTCTTGTGGAGTGATTCTGTTTGTTCTAATGGCTGGTTATCTCCCATTCCAGGAGCCAAATTTGATGGAGATGTACAAAAAGATCGGAAAGGCGGAATTCAAATTCCCGACTTGGTTTCCTTCCGATGTGAGGAAGCTGATAACGAGAATTCTCGACCCGAACCCTGCGACCAGGATCTCGATTAGAAAGATCACGGAGAATTCGTGGTTTCGAAAGGGTTTCAATTCGTATCAGATGAAGCGTGAACTAGATGCGAAAGAATCGATTCCTCGGGACGTCGATGCAGCTTTCACTTCCCCAATGGAGGAGGGAGAAGAAGAAAAAGAAGTTGTGGTGAAGCCCCTAAACATGAATGCTTTTGACCTCATATCCCTTTCATCGGGTTTCGATCTTTCCGGGATGTTCGAGGAAGCAAAATACAAGCAGAAAGCGCGGTTCACATCGTCTAAGCCGGCTTCGGACATCGTTTCGAAGCTCGAGGAGGTTGCGAGGAGGCTGAGGTTGAGGGTTAAGAGGAAGGGCGAAGGCGTTTTGAGCATGGAAGGTGTAAAAGAGGGTCGAAAAGGAGTTATGGCGGTTGACGCCAAGATTTTCGAGGTGACTCCGGAGTTCCATATGGTGGAGATCAGCAAGAGGAATGGGGACACGCTGGAGTATCAGAAGATGCGGAAGGAGGATATGAGGCCTGGTCTCAAGGACATCGTATGGGCGTGGCAGGGCGAGCCTCCATCGGCTCCGCTGCAGCAGATCGAACCGATCGGTCGGACGTAGATTTCCATGGCAGGATCCAAATTCGCGCCGTTTTAAACGCGGTTTTACAGATGCTACTGTTTTCTAGTCAGTTCTGTTAAATCTGCTCATTACAGCAGCTATATGTGTATGTTTCAGCACTCCCTCTGTCTCTATACAGCATAAATTTGTTAGGGTTTGTATCGATTTATTTTATTATTTAGCATGCAGCAGGTTTGTTTTAGATTTCTGATTTCTCGGGTACTACAGAGAAGGGAGAGAATGAAGGCTTCTGTGTGGTTGTGTTCTGTGAGTAAAGCATTCCTTGTGCTTTGTAATCGTCAAATCATATCGTAAAGATGGATTCTTAATTTTCTAGTGCCTCTATTTGCAAAATAGAGGGTCTATACAAATAATTGATATTCAAGTAGGGTCATTAATCGGGACCTCCTCTTCAAGTTTGCTAAATTATAGGTTGCACTTCTTTTACTTTTGAAATTACAAAAACCTCCCCTATAAGTTTACATTTCATATACATTCATGCACAAAAAGACTGACTCTGGAAATATACTCGAAGAAAGTATTTTTGTGCATGAATGTTATTGAATGCAAATTTATATAGAAAGTTTTTTGTAATTTCAAAAATAAGAGAGGTGCAACCTATGATTATACTAACTGTTGGCACAAAAATTGTACCTCCAAAACACACACTTCAAAAGGACGAAGGGGAACTGCGGAGTGCCGGTTACTCGGGATGAAGGATGTCAGAAGAGAGGTTTCTGAGGGAAAAGCTGCTTTGATTGATCAAAAAAAGGATTACAGGGAGGTCTGAAATAGGTCAGGGTGAGAGGTAGAAAAGTAACAAAATTCGAGACCGCTTGTACAGGACACAAACTGGAGGCTCGGATCCAAAAGTCCTTTTTATGGTACCCCTACCCATCTATATAGACGCAGGCCCTGCCCAAACGGGCAGGTCTCAAAATAACGGGCTGCCCGGGGTATAGGAGAACCAGGGCAGAGAAAGGAAGATACATGGGGTGCAAATAGCAAAAAAGACAGAAAATCTAGACTCCGCGGTCTCGCAGTCTCGCTGGAGTCTGGTCACATGTGCCTTAGAAGATCTGCCGGAGGTGAGGCAGGCGATCTGAGCGGTCTTAAAACTCGATACCGTCGGGGCCGACAATTCTGATCGAAAAGGAGAGGTCGCGAATTTCGGGCAAACATGATCCCCGCACATTTTCAAGTTTCGCTGGAACTTCGGAAATGTTCACTTTGACCGCTGAGACCGCGACCGTCATAAATGCCGGAAGGTCTATAAATATTGCCTCAAGGCTTCAGAATCCAGAACTTTCTAGAAAAAATTGTGTGTGGGTGCCTTCAACGATCACCCTTTTTCAGACCGCAGCGATCTCTGACGATGGATAAGATGGCGGTTCTTGACAGGCGCGTGAAAACTCGAAATTCGCCAAGGCAAGCCTCCTCGAAGAAGAGGGTGGACGGGAAGGAGATCACGAGCTCCAGGAAAATGCTAGCGGTCAAGGCTTCTAAAGCTCTGGTGAAAGGAGAAGCTTTGAGGGAGACTGTTGGCTCTCCTTCAAAGGAGAAGCAATAAGAAATTTGATGGATGGTGTGGCTTTGGCGGTCTCAAACATCGTCGATGTGACGACCACCTCTTCAGGGCCTCCTGAGCTGTATCTTCCCGATCTCATAATCACCTTCGATTGCCAGAAGTCGGTTGAAGTTCTTAACCAGACCGATGTCTAGTCTGGTGAGACCACTTCTACTGAATCCATAAAGGCTGGGATGCAGAAGAAAAAGACCTAAGCTGAAAAGTTCAGGCAGCAGATCGGAGAGCAGCCGGGAACTGCAAGAGGAACAAAAAGAAAAGAGACAGATTCTTCTGTGCAAACTGCTAAAAGAAGAAACAGTAATGAAGGTAAAGAAGTGACCGCCAAGGCCCCTTTGGTCAAGGCGACCACCCTGTCAGAAGAAGGCGGTCTCAGACATCCTGATGTGAATACATCTGCCAAGATAAGTGATCGGGCTGGTCTCTCTTTTCCTCTTGCGGTCTCAACATCTTCAAGGGGAGAAGACTCTGAGTTGATAGCTTACCTTGATGATGATTCTTCTAACGGTCTTCCACGTTCAATCTCAAAGGTACTTGATCCCTTTGAGTCTAAACAACTCCGGGAGATCGCTGAAGAGCAGAGACTGGTCGTTGAGAAGGAGGCTGCAGAAGAAGAGGCGAGGAAAAGAGCAGAGGCAGAGAAGAAGAAGAAAGAAGAAGAAGAGGAGAACAGAAAAGAAGCTAAGAAAAGGAAGAAGGAGGAGAAGGCGGAGATGATCGATGAGGAGGGAAGGAAGAAAGACAGAGAGATGAAGTTGGAGGAGGAGAAAAGAGTTGTTGAAGAGAAGAAGGATAAGAAGAAAAAGAAGAAGACCGCTGAGAAGAAGATGGAGAAGGAAAAGAAGAAGAAAATGGAGAAGGAAGAAGAGGAGAAGGAGGGAGAAGAAGGGGTTCAACAGTTTGAGAAGGAGAAGACCGTTTTGTCTGCCGGTCTGATGGAGCTTTCCGCTGTCCAGGACGCCAAGCTACACTAGGCAGCGGCAGACCGCGCGACAATTTTCTCTGCCCTGCGGACTGGTAAGGCAAAAATGATCGCGAGACTGCCTCTCTTCCTTTGCTTGCTTTCTGACCTAAATCTTCAAAGGAGCGGCGTGAGATCGTCATCATTGAAACAAATGACATTATTATCAGTAACATATAATTAAAAAAGAAGAAGAAAAGAAGGAGAGAGATCGCAGAAAAGCGAGTTGGAAAGAATGAACCTGGAATACTTTAGAGGGTCAAACCGCAGACCCTGTGGTCACAAAAGATGTCGAAAATCCTTTGCATGATTGCAATCTTACTTTCTTTCCAAGTATACTTTCTGCGCGATCTCCTTTGTTTTTTGAATAGTCATAGTCAAGCTAGTAATTCTCTTCTTTTGATCGCAGATACTGATGAGATTGACTCGATCCCTGAAGAAGGCGAAATCCCGCAGAAGCTGACGATTCCTCCACAGTTTGCGAACATTCTCAAACCGATTGTGAGGATGTCCGCACTATGCGGGCTCGGTAGCGGTCGCTGGAGGACCAATTGCGGTCTCGCGAGCGGGAGCTGGAGGAGCAAGTGCGGTCTCACAAGCGAGAGCTGGAGAAGCAAGTGCGGTCTCGCAAGCGGGAGCTGGAGAAGCAAGTGCGGTCTCGCGAGCGGGTGTTGGAGGAGCAGCTGCAGTCTCGCGAGCGGGCTCTGGATGATCAACTCCGAACTCAGACCGCTGACTTTAAAGGGAAGCTGCGCGCTAACGAAAAGCGAGTCCGCGAGGAGTACGAGCTAAAGCTTGCCGAGCTCAACAGAACATTTCGAAAATCTGAGAAGGATGCAGAGTACTACAAGGGGAAGGTCGCTGCCCTGACCGCCGAGGTCGCGACACTCAGAGTTGGTCCTGCCCAAATGACCATGCGATCGGGAACCTCTGGCGGTCTCCAAGAAGAGAGACCGTCCTCTGAGATTGTCATGGTCTCCTTGGAGCAGGTACAAAGATGTAGCAAAGCTTCATAGGGCGGCGATGTCAGCACACCAGGGCATTTCGGCCACGATGTTTGCGGTCAGTGAAATGCAGGATGTGACCGCTTTCATTGGCAGGAAGCGCCCGACAAAGAGATATGCTTTCATTATTTTTTATTTTATGCGGTCTCGAGAGATAATAAATTTGAACAATTTGAATGTGTGTAATATATGTTGATGTTCTAATTTTCTTTCTATGCTGTCTCTTCAATGTTGTGATGTCGGTCTTTGTGGTGTGCTACTTGTTATTTTTCCTTTGCATAATTTGACTTGCTGCTTGAGATAATGCGGTCTGATTTTATTGAGATCAATTCTGCTGCTTGCTATTTCTCATACTTTATGCAGGTTCGATGGTCTGCGAAGCTTATTGGGCGGTCTTGAAAATAGTCATCATTTCAAAAATGTCCATTGACTTCTATAAATATCTGAACTTACAGTCATTATTTCATACTTTTGTGAATGCGCCCAAAGCACTGATCTCAGCGATCTCAAAAGATGGTGTCCGCTCGAGCTACCGTCGTTAAGACTTTTTTGAATGCCGATCACAAGCCTTGCAGGCTTCCCAAAGATGAATATGTGTCTTTTTTAGAGAAGCACATGATCCAGAACCAGATCGTCATTAGGTTGCCCTTGAAGAATGAAGGTCTGAACTTTGGTGCAGAGAACAAACAAATCATCCCAATCGATCACTTCGATTGCGGTTTAATTTTCCCTCTTCCTTGGGATTTTTTGGAAGTTATGGAGTACTATGGAATTGTGTTTGGTCAGTTGCCATCCAATTCTATCAGTCTCATGTCAGTCTTCATCAGTTATCTGGGATCGGCAAAGATCAAGTTCACTATGACCTTGTTCCGCGCTACCTTCACGATGAAATCGCTGAAGGAAGGAAAGAAGAAAGAGGAGTTCAAGGGGCTAATGTACTTCTCTTGTAACGACATCAAAGTTCTGAACCTCCCCAACAAAATTGCCTTCTGGACAGAGAGGTTTCTGGTCTTCGAGGGCGATCTCAAGACCTTGCCGTCTCGTCGGGGAGAAGGGGTTTTCTGAAAACCCAAGGTGATCCTGAAAGAGGAGCTTAAACTTTTGGCTTTTCTGGCGGACAAGCGCCTCGACCTCCTCCACTACCTGGCGATCTGTCCTGAGGTTGTTGCGGTCACTCCGGAAGAGAGAAAACAACTTTCAGTGGTCTCCTGCGATCTCACTATTATTTTTCTTTGACTTTCTTTCTTACTGTTTTGTTTCCTTTCAGCGACCTTCGCGGTCCCCACAGTTGATCCTATGGCGCCAGATGAAGAAATCCTTACTCAAAGGGAGATACGGCAGAAGTGAGACCGCGAAAGGGAAGCAAATGAGCCCGTCGAAGAATCGGAGTCCGTCGACAAGCCCTTCCCTTTGACCGGGTTTGGTAGAAAGCTGAAAGATATTAAGGGGAAGCCCCTCCTTAAATGGAATGAAAAGGGCAAGAATGTGAAGGTGTCCACTGCCCTTCCTCTCTGGAGTGGAAAGCTGACCCGCCACGCCCACACGGTCACTTTCGTGCTCTATGGCGAGAGCAATACCAATGAAGCATATAATATTGAGACCAAAATTCTCCCTGATATGATCGCGCAGCCGACCGTCAGGAGTTCGATCTTAAATCATCACATAGGTCGGTCTCTCAGCATGACCCTAAACGGCATAGGCACCTTGCAAGACAAGTTATATGTAAGAACACTTTACCTGCGGTCTTCAATTCTTTTATTGTGACCGCGCGGTCTAATATGTTTCCTTTTGCAGAGATCGAAGAAGGAGGCTTATAACATTGAAAATCCTGATTTTCAAAAAGCGATGATGAAGCATATTTAGGGTGTGTCGGACACGACGATTACACGGCTTCGCGAGCGTGGCGGTCTGTCATCGGAATTTCAAGAAGTAGAGTTTGTCGATCTCATTCCAAAGATGACAAAGATGATTGAAGAAGAGTCAGTCACAATATCTGAGACCGGCGAGGAAGATGAAGAGGTTGAGACCGCTGAGGGTGTGAACAGAGGAAGCGGTCATACTACCTTAAGCGGGAGTCAATATGCCCCGGACGTTGATCTGAGCTCAGTTGCAGCCTCAAGTTCTAGGTCCAGAATTCCTCGCAAGAGCTCAGAGGAATCTTCTGAAGAGACCGCTTCTTTGTCATCAGAAGAGCGGTCTCCAAAGAGACTGAAGTGCGATTAAGAAGACCGAAGATCTTGTCTATCAGCTCTTTCTTTATTTACTACAAATTGTAACAGCCGGTTTTGAGCCGCGCGAACCTTGTACTTAGAAAGAATGAAATGAAAGGAAATATTTTGTGTACCTTCGTTTGTCTTCTGTGAATGGATGTATTTCTTATATTAAATGTGCTTATGTCGATCTCTTATTTTGTTGATTTGCGATCTCATCATAATTCCTGATGAAGAAAAGTCGATCTCACTAAGTATCATCAGTCTCTGGACTTGTAACAGGAGAATGATCGTCTTCATTATGCACGATCTCCTATTCAAGAGAAATAAGATTTACATTCGATCTCAATGCTTTAAATGTTGTTGAGTTTGAATTGGTAGCTGTATAAGAGAAATTGATATCATTTTGAACAAATAATAAATCATATTTGAGGAGTAATCGATAATTGAGACTGGCGGTCTCGTATTCGCCAGACAGCCCTATAATAATCTGAGAAATGTTAATTTTGAACCTTCGAGATCGCTTCATTATAAAATAACTCTAATGTCAACGGTTTGTAAATGACGATCGCCAGTTCTTGAGATCTTCTGCAGAGAACCTAAATCATTATAATTTATAAATGAAGATCCTGAATACTGTAGTCCACTTGGAATAATCCTTGAGTAAGAGATAGATGATGGTCTTAAGTAATCTAGGCTGCCTCGTTTGTGGATGATATAATTGAAACACCTTGATGGACTTATATCATATATAGATAACCAGTGATCTCAGCTTCCCCAGACCGCTCCTTAGTTGAAAAGATAGAAGAGAGACCTTAGGATTGGTCTTACATACTCCAAACTGCTTAATAAAAAGATAAGTGAAGAAAGCATGTATGCTGCGGTCTCAATTTCTCCAGACCGCCCCTTATATGAATAAGTAATAGAGAAGTTATCGAGTGATGATCTTAGATACCAAGATCATTTCTTAACAGAAGAATGTATAGAGAAGACCCAGGTGGCGGTCTTAAATACTCCAGACCGCCCCTTAGTAGAATAGATAATCAAGAATCTCAGGCGGTGATCTTAAATGCTCCAGACCGCCCCTTATTATAATAGGCAGAAATCCCAAATCTGGCGGTCTCAAATACTCCAGGCCGCCCTTTTATTGAAAAATAGAAGGTAAGGAGAATTGAGATAGAAGAGAAGAGGTGCACAAACCAAAATGATCAAAAGGTAGGTATGGCTTGCTGAAGAGCTACCGACATTGCTTTTCTCAAGGGATCATTAAAATTGTGACACCCTAAGAAGAGAAGGGATCTTGGTGATCAGAAAAGAAGAGGTGTACAAATCAGAATGATCAAAAGGGCAGGTGTGGTTGCTGAAGAGCTACCGACATTACTTTCCTCAAGAGATCATTAAGATTGTAATACCCTAAGAAGAGAGGGGACCTTGACGGTCAGAGGAAGAAGAAGAAGAGAGATGTACATATCAAAATGATCAAAAGGGCAGGTGTGGTTGCTAAAGATCCACCGACATTGTTTTCCTCAAGATATCATTAAGATTGTAACACCCTAGTGGTGGAGACCAGCCCAGATCAGGTCGACGCAAAAGTACCCGATGCCGCACCCGTCCGGACATCTACCGATCCTGAGTTATGGCATGTTAATATTGTTATTTTGCAATTTATTTTAGTTTGCATTTTAATTTTGTACGCCAGCGTGCGTAACCATGTTTGGAGCTTCTATTGTATTCTCCATTATATATATATATATATGCATACGTTTGTTTCTTATTTCTTATGCTGGTTCAAGCCTTCTCCCGCACCAGCCAGTTCAGCCTTCTCCCGCACCAGCCGGTCAACTATTTATCTTCCCGCAGATAGGGCTCACAACTCCCTCCCCGACTTCGACGGCTGCACGCATCAAGACCCCCATGACAACAGCTCCAATCGCCGCCAAGCCACGTTTCTCCTCTCCGACGTCGACGCTCCTTCCCCACCATCCATGCACCCGTGGTATTTTCCGACTTCAGTTTTTTCTGTTTCGAACGGCTATAAAAAGGGGGAGATTTCACATCCAGTTTTGAGTTTTAAGTTAGTTTGGTTATTCCACTTGAAGAAGGTGAACGTTGCAGTTTTCTCTTATTCTTCCTGGAAGGGCTGTTCCCGTGAGATTGTTTTTGGCTTTCGTCGAGTCCTATTGAAAGAGGTGGATGATAGGGCTTCCGTGAGAGTTTGACATTGCTATTTTTTTTCATTTCTGCTGTTGTCGTTTGTTGAAAATGAACAGTACACTTACTATTGAATATTAAATTTGCGTTGGTGAGTTCTGTTGGTGTGGAATTTGCTCTTGAAAATTTTATTTTGCTTGGAAAAAAAATTGTGCCTTGTTATTTCCCATTGGAGAGTGGAATTGGGATGAGTGAGGAATGTTGTTTGGTTTGTGGCTTCCTTAGCAGTTAAGTTACGAGATTTCGTGGAACCATCATTGTATGAGGTAGAGGTTGAATTAATTCGGCGGTGCTCATGTACGACAGCGGCCAACCTTGGAGCGAGAGATCGATGGTGACAAGGAATTCCTCGCGGGATCGCCGTCGACTTCGATTGCGGAAAGACTCCTCTTTCCGTGGGTAACTTGTTTCTTCCTCCTCCTTTGTGTGCGTCTAAATTTTTTCTTTAGGTTATTAGATTCACTGTTGGGTTCTCGCCTGGATTTGGTCAGCAAACGCTACGTCGAAAACTCCAATCGGAAACGTATCAGGATTTCTCAATTTTCATTTTGCTACGACAAAGGGAAAGAACGAAAGTTGCGCAATTTCATTCCCGGATTTAGAGTTGAACCATAATTTTTTGTAAAGAAAATTCATTTTAAAACAAAATAGTTTTTTTTTTGTGTTTTACAAAATTCTAAGTTGTTACATTTCTTAAAGTTTGTGCAACGCCCGCTCTAAGCAATCAATTCTTCAGTGCATGCATTTTAGGGTTTCCTAGAAATAGCCGATAGACGCGCAAACCCTACGCGCCATCCTGCATCAATTTGGTATCAGAGGGAGGTTCCAAAATTTTTCTATGTTTCAAAATCCGCCCTGCGTAGAATAGGAACCCGCATAACATTTTAATTTTTTTTCAAAAAAAGGGGCTTTACTTTTATTTTTATAGCATAATCATCCATTTCATTTGTGTTTGCATACATCTGTGTAGTGGTAGGCTAGTGAGTATGAGTTCACCACATCACACTCCACCTGAACACCCTCAAGAGATAAACTCTGAGATTCATCGAGTTGAACGTGGCCTAGCGAGTCGTGTGAATGAAGGGACTGAACCACCCCAGTGGTTTCTACCATTCGCCCACCAAATGGCAGCGTTAACCGAGAGTGTCTATCAAGTGAGAGAAGGGTTTGAAAACCTTAGTGTTAGGATGAATAGCTTAGAAGTACCTCCTCGAGCTTCAATACCACCTTCAATTCGAGATGAGTATTCTATTCTTCCACACCACGAAGCCCCACCACACTATGGAGAAAGGTCTACACTTAGGAGGAACCCTCTATTTGAGGAAGAGGGTCGAAATCCCATAGATCAGTTCGAGTTTGTGCGTGATCAGGGTGGGAATTTTCCAAGGAATTTTCCTGAACCCCAACGAGGGCCTATCTCAGGCATACGAGATAATTATCAGGAGAGGTCACATTATGATGTAGCAAGAGAAGAGCGTCCTCGAGACCACCATCAGCTTATACCGGCCCTGCATCGTGATGATCGCCCTAGAGATTGGCATCGACCTCCACCCCCACGGCATCGAGACAATCGTGATCCTTACGATGATGATTACAATTATCCTCCCCGGGATAGGCGGACGGATCTCACACGAGTGGTTAAACTTGATCCACAACTTTTTGATGGTTCTATGGATCCCAAGATCTTTTCGGACTGGGTTATCGACATAGAGACCTACTTTGAGTGGTATCGTATGACGGAGGACCAAAAGGTTCAGTTCGCCAAAATGAGATTGACTGGGCTAGCGAAGATCTTTTGGATAGGTGAAGAGCGTAGTCTAGAGAGGAATGGACGCCCTCCCATTACACTTTGGCCAGACATGAAAGCCATATTGGAGGAGCAGTACATTCCCCAGCATTACCAGTCCCGTTTACGAGACGAGCTGACGTCTCTACGCCAAAGGTCCAAATCAGTTTCTGATTACTTAGCTGAGATGAAAGATCTGATGATAAGGTGCAACGTAGTAGAACACCCATGTGACACCCTATCCAAATTTAAGTGTGGACTATGATCTGAGATCTGAGATGAGTTGATTCGATATGGCCACTATTCCCTTCCCGAGATCATATCTATCACCATCGATGTCGAGAAGCACCAGAAGAGAACCTCCCGGTTCAAATCTCAACCTAAAACGAATACTTCTTACAAGAAAGAAGAATTGAAAGGTAAGGTGAGTACGTCAAAGCCTACCTAGACCTACACCAGAGATCAGAATAGGAAGTCCCCTATGGGAACTGTGACCCCTTCACAGATCCGATGTTATGAGTGACAGCAGATGGGCCATATTTTGAGAAATTGTCCCAATAGGAAAAGCACGTTAATTATTCATGAGGTGACTGAGGAGGATGAGCCTGTAGAAGAAGCGAGAGTCGAGAAGGACTCACACATTTTGAATGACGAAGTATACAGTACACCTGGTGATGAGGATATAGATCCCGACATTCTAGTAGTGAGATGCATGTTATCTACACCGCAAGATTATGCCGATTATTGGCGGACGAACATCTTCCAGGCCTACTTTAAGGCTGGGGAGAAAGTGTGTCGTTTAGTAGTGGATAGCGGGAGTTGTATGAATGTGATAGCTGAGACAACTTTAGCCTGCATGGGACTCACTGCTGAGCCGCACCCATCCCCATTACAGGTAGCTTGGGTTACCAAGACTACATTATCGGTGACTAGGAGATGTTTAGTGCCCATCACTATCGGTACGTACTCCGATAAGATCTGGTGTGACGTTATGTCTATGGATGTCTACGATGTATTACTTGGGCGACCCTGGTTATACGACCGGGATGTCACCATACATGGCAGGTCCAACACTTGCTCCTTTCTACTGGACGGAAAGAGAGTAGTGTTGACACCGATGCGACCCAAAGCACCACCATTCAGTGCGAGTAGTAGTGCGAAAGAATCTCTTCCTCCCACTGACAGGAAGAAGACTCTTAGCATTATACAAGGTACTGAGTTCCATCGAGAAAGTTTTGACGGTGGATTTTATTATGCCTTAGTGGTTTTACAAGCATCTGATTTATCAGAAGTATATGAGTCTACTCCTATCTGCTAGGAGACTCTTAGAGGAGTTCCATGATCTACACCCTGATGAACTTCCGGCTGAGTTACCTCCCATGAGGTGTATTCAGCATGCGATTGACCTTGTTCCTAGAGCTTCCCTCCCTCTTTTACCGCATTACCGATTGAATCCTGCCGCCCAAGAGGATCTACAAAAGCAGATTGGAGAGTTATTAGATAGAGGATTTATTCGCCATAACCTTAGTCCTTCTGCGGTGCCTTCCCTCCTTGCCCCGAAAAGGATGGTACTTGGCATATGTGCGTTGACAGTCGTGCTGTCAACAAAATCACAGTGAAATACTGAATCCCGATACCCCGACTGGATAACATGTTGGACATGTTGACTGGGGCTACGATCTTCTATAAGATCAACCTTCAGAGTGGTTATCATCAGATCTGTATACGCGAAGGAGACGAGTGGAAGACTGCCTTCAAGTCGAAGGATGGACTTTATGAGTGGCTTGTGATGGCCTTTGGGTTGTCCAATGCCCCTAGTACTTTCGCTCGAATGATGACTCATGTCTTCAGACCTTACATTGGGAAGTTCGTAGTAGTTTATTTCGACGATATTTTGATCTATAGTCAGACTGAGAGTGAGCATTTGACTCACCTACGTACTATTTTCGAGCTCCTACGAGCCGAGCGACTATACATCAATTTGAAGAAATGCGTTTTTATGGCTGAGTTTGTTATCTTTCTGGGATATATAGTGAGCTCCGCTGGCATCACTATGGATCCCGAGAAAGTTCGAGCGATTCGTGAGTAGCCTACACCCCAGAACATTTACGATGTTCATAGTTTTGATGGTCTAGCCACCTTTTATCGTCGATTCATTAAGAACTTCAGTACTATTATGGCGCTAGTCACTGAATGTACGAGGAAGGGAAATTTCTAGTGGACGTCATCGGCAGCTAGAGCCTTCGAGATCATTAAAGATAAGATGTCCAATGAACCTGTTTTGAGACTCCCTGATTTTAGTCACGTGTTCGAGGTATCCTGTGATGCCTCTGGGGTTGGGATAGGAGGTGTACTTAGTCAAGAGGGTCACCCCGTTGGATTTTTCAGTGAAAAGCTTTCATGCCCGAAGCTGAATTATTCCAACTACGAGCGCGAATTCTATGTGATTGTGTAGTCGTTGCGTCATTGGAGGCATTATCTATTGCCCAAGGAGTTTGTCCTCCACTCCGATCATCAGGCGTTGCGTTATATCAATTCGCAACAAAAGTTGAACCCTCGACGGGCTAAGTGGGTATCATATTTGCAGGAGTACACCTTCGTTCTCAAGCATTATAAGGGAACGGAGAATCGAGCTGTCGACGCCCTTAGTCGAGTTACTCTCGTATTATCACGGATGCGTACTCAGGTGTTAGGATTTGAGCGTATCAAAGACAACTACTCTAATTGTCCTGATTTTAGCAGAATTTATGATGCGATACGCTATGATCCCTTTCATGATGAGACAGATTATCTCATTTGAGATGGATATTTGTTTCGTGGAACCCGTCTGTGTATTCCCCGCACCTCGTTGCAAAACTTCATTGTATGAGAATTACATGGCGGAGGCTTAGGTGGACACTTTGGATGAGAAAAGACGGTAGCCTTAGTAGAGGAGCGATTCTATTGGTCCGGGATGAAGCGGGTTATCGCACAGATTATCAGTAGCTGCCGCACTTATCAGGTAGCAAAGGGCAATAAACAGCCCGTTGGATTATGCATACCTTTACCGGTGCCAGTATTCTGTGGGATGATGTTAGCATGGATTTTGTGCTTGGGTTGCCACACACTTTTAGGAAGCACAATTCCATTCTTGTGGTGGTCGATCGGTTTTCTAAAATGACGTATTTCATCCCCTGCAACAAAACCGATGACGCCTCTCATATTGCCCGTATTTATTATAAGGAGGTTGTCGCACACCGAGGGATACCTAAGACTATCGTTACCGATCGAGATGTCAAGTTCACCAGTTATTTTTGGAAGTCACTCTGGAGACTATTAGGTACTAAACTTCTATTTTCGGCCGTCTATCATCCGCAGACCGACGGTCAAACTGAGGTTGTTAATAGGAGTTTAGGATATTTACTGCGTTGTTTGGCAGGAGATCGCCAGGGGAATTGAGATCTAATTCTTCTCCACGCTCAATTGGCCTATAATAATTTGAAGAATAGATCTACGGGTTTATCTCCCAATGAGGTTGTTCATGGTCACACTGCATGAGTGCTGCTAGATTTAGCCCCACTGCCACCCACGTTTAGGACTAGCCAGTTTGCACACGACTATGCATTGCATTTGCATGATTTGCATAAAGAAATTGAGCAGAAATTGCATTGTACTTATGATTTCTATGCAACTCAAGCTAACAAGCATAAAAGAGCTACTAGTTTCATAGTGGATGACTTGGTAATGGTTCGGCTAAATCTGGAACGGTTACCTTCGGGTACCATAAAGAAGTTAGCTGACCGTAGGACTGGACCCTTTAGAGTGGTCAAGCGGGTTGGGCAAAATGCGTATGAACTTGAGATGCCTTCTGTTTGGGGTGCAAATCCAGTTTTTAACGTAGCTGATCTGACTTTATTCCACGATTGTCCACATGAGTTTGTAGATTTTCCAATGCCTTCTCCTCCATTTGTTTCTTCTGGGTTGGTGAGTGCTAGTGAGGAGCCACATTCTGGACACATCAACACTCATTCAATTACTGACACACCATCTGCAGTTCTTTCGCTTTCCACTAATAGCTTTCAGGCTGAGCATGAGACACCAAGTGATTCTTCCATACCAGCTCCTAGAGCCGCTGACAGACTTCCACAATAGATCTTGGTTCCCGAGCAGATATTGGATGATGAGACAGTGACCACTACTGATGGTGGATTCCATAGATACTTAGTTCGTTAGCATGGCAGACCAGAAGTCGAGACCAACTGGGTCTTGGCCGAGCAGTTATAGTACATGGATGCTGATCTTCTATAACACTACCGCTCGGAGCACTCACCAATGATGAGTGATTTCGAGAGGGGGAGAGTTGGTGGAGACCAGCCCAGATCAGGTCGACGCAAAAGTGCCCGACGCCGCACCCGTCCGGACCTCTACCGACCTTGAGTTATGACAAGTTAATTTTATTATTTTGCAAATTATTTTAGTTTGCATTATAATTTTGTACGCCTGCGTGCGTAACCATGTTTGTTCCCTAAAATCATGGAAAATGTCTGGGTCGTGCCCTAAAATTGTGGAACCTGCATTTAAATACGGATCAGAATAAACATGGCGCACGACCAGTGGTCGTGCGCGAAGAAATGCCACTGATCATGTGACAACAACCTGTACCAACTTCAAACTGCCAAAAAACTTCGCACGATCATTGGCGCACGGCCAGTGGTTGTGCGAGAAGAAATAGCTCTGCCCATGCGAGGACAACCTGTAGCAAACCTCAGGCTACCAAAAACTTCGCACGATCATTGGCGCACGGCCAGTGGTCGTGCGAGATGAAACCCAGTGATCGTGCGACCATTCAGGTGAGGTGAAAAATGGGAGGATGCGCACGACCAGTGGTCGTGCGCCTGATTGTGCGTGAACAAAAACACACGACCAGAGGCTTTTTAGGCAGAAAATGCCCCATTCCACATCGAGCATCCACAAAACACCTGAACCTGCAGGAAAACAGTCCAGGACACTAGTAGATGCTTTCCACAAGATCAACAGAAACAGTATAACATCATAGAAAAGATGAAACATAAGAAATCACACCAAACTGGGCTGAAAATGTGCACTAAGAGTGAAATAGACAATGTAATCGAATATAAGCAATAATGGGCTTAAAGTGTAGTGCAATATCAAGGAAAACGGCCCAGATGAATCCGGAAATCACTATAAAAACCTGGCTCATCACACCCCCAGACTTACCTGTTTGCATGTCCCGAGCAAACAAATCCGACGGAGTAGGAAAAGCATAGCTAGCCAAAAAATTGCAAACATGGAGTAGAATGCGAAGTTGCATACTTGTGCGCGTAGAAGTTCATTAGAAGAAGTTTCTAACTATGCTAGCCAATTTATAAAAAGCGTAAAGGCGTAAAAAGGAATTTATTTTTACTCAAAATTGGAATATTGGTGAATCTGTGGTCACGCGTAGTACGAAAGTAAGCAGAACGCGAAGGGAAGTGTTACCCAAGACCGGAACTCCGAATTATCTCCGTTGAAATCCATCAACGTCGAGAACCATAAGCTCGCCCTGTCACACTCTCTCCATGACATACTAAACTCACAAGACAAATCGATAGGACTTTAGGTATTCACGAGGCTTAGGTTACGGTTTGGAATGCAAAGATAAACATGATGACTAATCGCAACCCAAAAGAGCTCACAAAATTGATAATTTATAGCAGCCCCCAATAAAACACGTATAACACACCCCCAGACTTGACTTTGAAACTGGGTGTGCACAGGACCTACATCAAACAATAGAAATAGATGTTTCAATTACAACGCTAGGGATATTTTTTTTTCTTTGCTTTCTTTTTCTTTTCCTGTTTAAATTTTTTTATCCCCAAATCTATTCGTACAAACTCTTGGCATATAGACTTTTTTAGATATCCACATCAACACAAGAGTTTTCTATCACCGCACCGCATTGGAGAATTATAAAGCTTTAATGCTTTAGGATTAATTTTTTTTGGTTGCGATAATGGGATTAACTTTTAGGCCTTTGTGAAGTATGGTGGAGCTGAACCAAAAGGTCGGGTAGGCACAAAATGGGCTAGCAATGGTTAGCGTATAGGAATGGTATAACAAAGCTCAAGCTTACCAAATAGATGGCCTGCGTCACGCTCAAATTGCAAATCGTTCGCACTCATGCTTTGAGAGTCGCTTGGGGCAAGTTCTTAGCCCCGGAGAAAGGTAATCCTTCCTCCCGACTCGAGCAACATGAATCTCGCGCTCGCTTGCACACAATACACCGCTACCACTAGATTCAACCACATTCACTATTTTGAGTAAAATAAATTAAAATCTACGCAAATCAACTAATTGTAAATTAGAAGCATAAATAAAACTAATTCTACTCAAATTTCTAAGCAAGGCACGAGTACTCAACTAGAGCACTACAGGAATCAACATGTTACTCCACCTTGCAATGTGTAGGCTAATACCGCAATTCCGACATCACAACCAAGAATTGAATATACGGAAGCATACAAACAGGCGAGTCCGCGCTCGTGTGGGTGAAATGGTGTGTGATGCAAATTTGAAGTTATAATAAAAAAATGAAATGTACTACTAGTAAGCTAAAACATATGCACGTGTAGTGAGCACTAGGTACGGCTCTTCCCCCAGACTTAAAGTCATCCATATCAAAATAAAACATTTGCATAATAAAAAGGGGCTAATGGTTGAGGGTACCTTGGCTCATAAATGAGCCTACCAGAAGATCAGTGATTCTTGTCCAATTGCGCCAGTCTCGCATGCTCTAAATAGATTTGACCCTGCGATTAAAGCATTCTCCCAAACAAAACAGAGATAAACTAATATATAGAATAGAAAAGAAACTGAACGGAACCAAGTGGTTCCACTGGGTTGTCTTCCAAGAGCCATTTTGTTTAATGTCTTTTAGGTGAACCAAATACCTATATTACAGCAGTTATTCATAGAAGAGTTCATTAAACAAGTAACAATAAACAAACTAGTCTTAGAAATTAAAACAGCAAGATCCAGAACCCAAAAACTGAAAAGGCGCGATCAACTAACAGCAGATTTATGATGCATCTCTCCCGTGGTTGAGAATGACCGGGGGTGGAAGCTTTATTGCCAAAATTGGTTTTACCCAACTTCCCCCTAGCCCCCTCTTTCTCACCATGGAGAGCTGCAAGTCGTGCTGCGCGTTGGAGTTTTTCCTTCTTCATTTTCTCCATAGTGGGAGAGCGACATCGCATATATTCCGCATCGCTTCCCACCTTAGTGGTGATCGACATCATGTCCAGCACCGAAGTGGCAATCGGATCAGCCCAAGCTACGGAACGCTTAACAAGTTCATTAGTAACTTTATTACACAAAGAACTGGGGAGCTGTTCCCGAACAAAACTAGTTTCACCAATCTCAGAAATATAGTTTTTCGAGTTTAGGGATTCCATCGTCTCTATCCCCTCGATCACCATGTATTCCTTTTCGTCCTTCTTCTCTTCTTCTTCCTTGTTTCCTTCAATGCTTAAAAAATCATCAGTAATCAAAGTTGGAGAAGTATCAAAATCAGAAGTTGTGGTCATGTTCACGATAGAAGTCGTCACTCTATGAGGTAGAGTGACACAACCATTAGAAAATTCTATTTTCATCCCGCTCTGCTTCAGGAATGAGACACCCAGAATTGGAATAGAGTTGTTCTCACGGGGTCCCAGAACCTAGAAATTGGTCACCACCTCAGTCCCATCAACCACAACTTTAACTTTTCTTACTTCCCCCTCAGTTTCCACCATTGCTCCATTAGCCAGAGTAAGAGACATCCGGTCATCCATATTCATCTGGAGATTCAACTTCTCAACATCTTGCAAAGTAAGAATGTTGCGTGATGAACTGGAGTCGCACAACGCCGTAGTGCTCACATTATTAATACAGCACAGGAGTTCCAAATCACCATAGCTAACGGCGTCAGCATCAGCGACCCTCTTCCCATATTCTCTCGGGTTCTTTTCAGTGGTACTAGGAAGGGTGCCTTGAACGCGCACGAAAATTGCTTGGTCCAATTGGCCCATTTGCACTTTC
The DNA here is from genome assembly GCA_033032865.1 of Dactylorhiza incarnata. Classification (NCBI taxonomy): domain Eukaryota; kingdom Viridiplantae; phylum Streptophyta; class Magnoliopsida; order Asparagales; family Orchidaceae; genus Dactylorhiza; species Dactylorhiza incarnata. The sequence goes on along the minus strand of JAWHQI010000009.1, from coordinate 5,369,500 downwards.
AGGTTTCTCATTGAGGATGTCTGGTTAGCCATGTTAGCTTGGGTTATTTCAATTAATTTTTCCAGCGTATCTTCCAAGCTACTTTTTCTTGGTCCCGGAGGTGTTTGATTATAACCCGGATGAGGCAGACGCGGTTGACTTCTGGAAGAAGAAACATCAAACTGATGTTGCCCCGGTTGCCATCTTTGGCCAGCAGTGTTTTTATTCCAAGCAAAATTAGGGTGATTTCTCACTCTCGGGTTATAAGCATTTCCGTACGGCATTCCCCTATTCTGATTAGACATAAAATTAACGGATTCAGTAATATTCAGGTTTGCAAAATCACCTGAGGGGTCTGTTGGAGTTTCTGAAGTGATCTCAAAGCAATCAACAGTTAGTCTTACTGCCAACGCAATATGAGCCTATAGGGTCGCACATAAAAGCGTTTGGAGAAGTTGGAGAAAGAATTGTGTTGGACTTACTCATATTGGATATGAGTGGAGGACCAATCCTGTGACTGCTTGGAATTAACTTGAGAATGTCTCAACGGGAAATCATTTAAAGGGTTTAAGCGAATGGATTTATGCTAGACAAATTCGGCTAAAGGGTTTAACCGAACTGTGTCGAATTCGGCTAAAGTGTTTAACTGAATTATGTTGATTCGACTAATGAAATTCAGCGGCATTGATTCGGCTAAAGTGTTTAGCCGAACTGTAACAAATTCGACTAAAGGGTTTAGCCGAAATGTATTAGTTTGACGAAATGATTTCGACGGAATCATATAACCGAATTCATATAGTCGAATCGGCTATAACATATAGTCGAATTCGGTTATTGTATATAATCGAATTCGGTTATACTGTTTAGTCGAATTGTCGAATTCGGCGAATGTATAAATCATGACAGAACAGTTCTGTTTTTCCTGGGTCTGTGGATAGCCTGTTTTATGTTGTTTGGTATAAAAGGTCATACGGTTTTAGGTTTAACCACCCCCGAACCTTTTATCTTAGAAGAGAACAGCCGTCCAGAAAAGTTCTGCAGGAACTCAGATTTAGTCTACCGGATTTCTTCTTGGAGCACCTTGGTTGAGTATTAACTCAATCCCGCGAAGGTATATTGCATTTTGCTTTCCTAATCTTTTGATTCATGAGATCCGCAAGATCCTTACTCTTTGGGTTGTTCTAGTTTTTCTTCTTCCGCTGCACACATTTGATGTGTTCATATTATTATGAATGGTACTTAGAAAACCCAACAGTGGTATCAGAGGGAGGTTGCGATCAAGTGCGTGCAAATCTAGAAATTTAGAAGCGTTCTAAATGTATAGATTTCTTCCTGGAACATCATTTTTGATGTGTTCTGTGTGGTTTCTGGTGGTGGGATTTCAAAATTTTGGTTGGGGCTCTGCCCCGCACCCCGCAAGGGCTCTGCCCCTTGACCCCGCTCGCTGATCGGTCAGCGAGACCACCGCCAGGGGCGCGGCCCCTTGGAACCCCGCCAGGAACGCATGTGATTGTGTTGCGATTTCATTGTTTCAGAGATTGTTTCTCATTTGCAGTAACCGTCCCTCGATATGGTTTGTGAAACCAAATGTCATGGATTTTGAATCTGACATTGAGAGACGAGCTTGTCTACTGCATAAGTGGAGTTGCTTTGCTTGTGTTCAATGCATGTAAATCTGGAGATTTAGAAGTGTTCTAAGTATTCAGATTTAGCCCCTTTTTTTATCAAAATGTTGATAATCCTTTATGTGCACATAGGGGGTGCATTTGTTTTGCGAATGTGGTATTTCTATTTTGATGTGCACGGTGAATAAATGTTAATCACAATGAAATGTTCATCAATTGAAAAATAAAATTCCTTATCCAATATTAAGTAAATGGATGCCTTCCGATGGATGACACTCTTCCTGCCTCGATCGATGAAGTGTGGTCTTGCAAAAGCAAGGTGCATTAATCTATCTTGGTTAGGGTGCGAGAGGATAATTGTGATATCCCACTGTCGACATCGGGTCTAACTTAACTAGGTGACCTCAAAGGTTGAGTGCCTAGAGGCATAGGGTTGGCATGCTCCATACGATGGATGTGAATAAAGAGTTATTCACCAACCATACAAGAGTTGCATAGTGATGCAATTGACAAATGTTGTCTACCTAAATAACCGCATTATGAGAGGAACGCCAAAGCGGACTCGTTGTGTTGGTGAAATACGGATCTTGTCCACTAAGAGAGTAGCTCGCATAAACTCTCTGAATCGAAATTAAGGGTTGTCGATTTGATTAAAAATAGTGGGAGCTTTTAATAAAAGTCCTTATTAATATAAAATGTATTTCGAAATACAGTACTAAAAGTTTTGCGAATTCATTGTAGAATTTCCATGGCAAGTGGATCTCACTCCACCCTGTCCCTGAGAGCTATTCTTGAGAAGGACAAGCTCAACGGGACGAACTTCCTTGACTGGTACAGAAACCTGAGAATTGTTCTCAGGCAAGAGCGCAAACTCTATGTCTTGGAAGGTGAAGCCCCCACAGAGCCGACCGGAAATGCTCCGCGAGCAGATAAAGATGCTTACAAGAAGTATCAGGATGATACCTTGGGTGTGGAATGCCTCATGCTTGCTACCATGTCCTCTGAGCTTCAGAAGCAACACGAGAGCATGTGTGGTTATGAGATAATCGGGCACCTCAAGAAAAATGTTCGAGGGGCAAGCCCGTCAAGAGAGGTTTGACATATCCAAGGAATTATTTCAGTGCAAAATGGGAGCTCGAGACTCAGTAGGGACTCATATACTCAAAATGATTGGTTATATAGAGAACCTTGAAAGACTGGGTTTTCCCTTGGGCCAAGAGTTGGCCACAGATCTGATCCTGCAATCGTTGCCAGACAGTTATGAGCAGTTCGTCTTGAACTATAACATGAATGAAATAGACAAGACACTGCCCGAGCTCCTAGGCATGTTGCGAACTGCTGAAAATAATATGAAGAAGGTCAATCCTGCTAGCCCCATACTGATGGTGCATAAAAGCAAGGGCAAGACTAAGGGATTCAAGAAGACGAAGATAGGATCTAAGTCTCATCTTGATCCCAAATCTTCTGCACTGAAAAGGAAAGGTCTGGCGAAGGAAGGAAAGTGCCACCACTGCTGTAAGGCTGGGCATTGGAGGCGGAACTGTCCCCTCTATATTGAAGATCTGCAAAATAAGAAGGGAAGTGTGACTTCCACTTCAGGTATTTATGTTATAGAAATAAACCTTTCTGCTCCTTCAACTTGGGTATTGGATACCGGATGCGGTTCTCACATTTGTACAAATGTGCAGGAACTGAGAAGGAGAAGAATGCTGGGTAAAGGGGAGGTAGACCTACGCGTCGGGAATGGAGCAAGAGTTGCTGCCGTCGCCGTTGGTGTCTATTGTCTTTCTTTGCCCACTGGGCTTGTAATAGAATTAGATAACTGCTATTTTGTTCCATTCATAACTAGAAACATTATATCCATATCATGTCTTGACATGAAAGGCTTTTTGTTTATAATTAAGAACAATTGTTATTCGATTTTTATGAATGATGTTTGTTATGGTGTAGCCCAATTGTTTAATGGTTTATATGTTTTGAACTTAGACCATCCGATCTATAATGTAAAAAATACTAAAAGACTAAAAACAAATGACTCGAATCCTACGTACCTTTGGCATTGTCATTTAGGCCATATAAACGAGAAACGCATATCCAAGCTCCATAAAGATGGACTACTGGACTCATTTGATTATGAATCATTTGAGAGATGCGAGTCATGTTTATTGGGCAAGATGACGAAAGCTCATTTCACTAGTTGTAATGAGAGGGTTGATGATCTTTTGGGTATAATACATAGTGATGTATGCGGACCCATGAGTTCTATGGCTAGAGGTGGGTTCTACTACTTCGTTACATTTACTGATGATTTCAGTAGATATGGATACGTGTTTCTTATGAAGAACAAATCTGAGACCTTTGAAAAGTTCAAAGTGTTTAAGAATGAAGTAGAAAACCAACTGGGAAAAAGGATAAAAGCACTCTGATCTGATCGAGGTGGCGAATATCTGAGTCATGAGTTTCGTGATTATCTGAAAGAGTGTGGTATTGTATCACAGCTCACTCCGCCCGGAACACCTCAACATAATGGTGTTTCTGAGAGGAGGAATCGTACCTTGTTAGACATGGTGCGATCGATGATGAGTCAAGTAGATTTGCCCGTTTCCATTTGGGGTTTTGCTTTAGAGACTGCTGCTTTCACACTAAATCGAGTTCCAACGAAAATGGTTCTAAAGACACCATATGAGATATGGAAGGGGAAGCATCCTAGTATGTCGTTCATCAATATTTGGGGCTGTGAGGCATACGTGCGACGTCAAATGTCTGACAAGTTGGAACCCAAATCGGATAAATGTTATCTAGTGGGGTATCCTGGGGAAACCAAAGGATACTACTTCTACTTGTCTTCTGAGGGCAAAGTGTTTGTCGCAAGGACTGGTGTCTTGTTGGAGAAAGAGTTCTTATCCAGAAAGAGTGCAAAGGTAGAACTTGAAGAAGTTCAAGAGGCACAAACAATGAACGAACCGGAATTGGAACCTGAGCAAGGACTACAAGAAGTTGTAGCTGTTGAGCCTGCTCAAGAAACACAAGTCCTACGTAGATCTGGTAGACCAAGATTTGAGCCTGGGAGATATGGATTTCTCATGACTCAAATAGGTAATGTGTTGCTTATGGATCATGATGATGAGCCTGCAACCTACCAAGAGGCTATGAATGGACCAGACTCCGAAAAGTGGCTTGAGGCCATGAAATCTGAAATGGACTCCATGTACACAAACCAAGATTGGACCTTGTTGGAACCACCTGAAGGGGTACGACCCATAGGGTGCAAGTGGGTCTTCAAGAAGAAGACTGATATGGATGGGAATGTACAGACATTCAAAGGCCAGCCGGTGGCTAAAGGTTTTAGGCAAATTCATGGTATTGACTATGATGAGACCGTTTCCCCCGTGGCCATGGTCAAGTCCATCATAATTCTACTTGCTATTGCTGCGTATTATGACTACGAGATCTGGCAAATGGATGTCAAAACGGCTTTCCTTAATGGAAACCTCCTTGAGGAAGTGTACATGACACAACCCGAGGGTTTTGAATCTCCAAGTGAAGCCACTAAAATATGCAAGTTGAATCGATCCATATATGGATTGAAACAAGCTTCTCGAAGTTGGAATCTTCGTTTTGATGAGAAAATCAAAGAGTTTGGTTTCATCAAGAATGAGGATGAGCCTTGTGTTTACAAGAGGATTAGTGGGAGCACTGTCGTTTTCCTGATATTGTATGTAGATGATATACTACTGATCGGGAATGACATTCCAACCCTGCAAGTTGTTAAGAACAGGCGAGGGGACTGCTTTTCTATGAAGGACTTGGGTGAAGCGACTTACATACTTGGTATTAAGATCTATAGAGATAGATCGAAGAAGTTGCTGGGTTTGACCCAGAGTACATACATTGAGAAGGTGTTGAAACGGTTCAACATGCTTGAGTCCAAGAAGGGATTCTTACCCATGTCTCATAGTGTGAGTCTCTCTAAGGACCATTGTCCTAAATCTTTGGTAGATAAGGACCGCTTGAAGTTGATTCCATATGCTTCGACAATTGGATCAATCATGTATGCAATGTTGTGTACTCGACCCGATGTCTCTTATGCTTTAAGCATGACGAGCAGGTATCAGTCTGATCCTGGTGATGGTCACTGGATAGCTGTCAAGAATATCCTAAAGTACTTGAGAAGAAATAAGGATATGTTCTTGGTGTATGGTGGAGAGGAAGAGCTCGTTGTAAATGGTTACACGGATGCTAGCTTCCAAACTGATAGGGACGATTCAAAGTCCCAATCAGGTTTTGTATTTTGCCTTAATGGAGGAGCTGTAAGCTGAAAGAGTTCCAAGCAAGAGACAGTTGCCGATTCTACGATAGAAGCAGAGTATATTGCTGCCGCAAATGCAGCAAAGGAGGCTGTGTGGATTAGGAAATTCATCGGCGAGCTAGATGTAGTTTCTAGCATTGTTGGTCCCGTAGTTCTCTACTGTGACAACAATAGTGCAATTGCCCAAGCTAAGGAACCTAGATCTCATCAGCGCTCCAAGCACATACTTCGGCGGTTCCATCTTATTCGAGAGATTGCCGATCGAGGAGATGTGAGCATTTGCAGAGTACCGACTGAAGATAACATAGCGGATCCACTGACAAAGCCTCTTGCGCAAAACAAGCATGATGGTCATGTTAGATCAATGGGTATTAGATACATGAATGATCGTCTTTAATGGGAGCCTTGTGGATTGTATGTTTGTTGGTTGTTTATTCATGTGATGAATTCTAATGTATACTGTGTTTTTCATTTTACATTTATGGCAAGTTCTTAATATTATGTCAATAGTATTTATTTGATAAATTAATTAACATAATAAACGCCCTTAGTCTGTTTGCTTCCATAGGAATTCAAGTACGTGACTTGAATGTGAGGGCCTATGTATAACCAGAAGCTTCATTCTTAAATGGTCCCTAGTCGGAGTATCATCATAGAAGTTGAAGGGCAATGATGATACGTTAAGACTAGCATGTGCGTTGACTGATGACCGGTTCTCACAGGTCATGATATTGTGATATCAAGTCATCACATGGGTGCTTGTTAGTGAACAAGTTGTACTCGACAGACCCACCATGAGACTACTTTGTGGATTGTTATATGAACGTGTCACAAGTAGGTCTCATCTGACAATGGTGTTTGTAGTTCTTTGACCTGAAGTCACAACATTCATCAAGTGAGGAAGAGCGTACTTTGATGCCATCTAAAGTCTTCCTTGAGAAAGGTTGATGATAAGGGTGGTTATTGGGTATGTTACGATTCATTTGGGTGTTTGTGTGTGGACAGATATGGGATTTGTCCTCTTTTATGACAGGAGTTACATCCATGGGCCCCCTTGATGGAATGAGACCGAGAAATGCATGGCCATGCTGGGTTGAGCCAATATATGATATTGAGCTTACCACTTTCTTAAGGTCTATTCTAGATCAGGAAACTAGGATTGAACAATTATGAGGGTGACACGGTCCATGCCTCTTGTTCTATCCGGATGTAAGGGACAAAGGAACAAGACAATACTAATATATTGGTTAAGACATGCTTATTGAGTTATGAACTCTTATTGCTTGGGTAGCAATGATGTATTGCTAGATGTCGCTCATTGTTTGTGAGACTTTTTTTGATACTTTGTGATCAAGTGGGAGACTGTTGGAGTTTCTGAGGTGATCTCAAAGCAATCAACAGTTAGTCTTACTGCCAACGCAATATGAGCCTATAGAGTCGCACATAAAAGTGTTTGGAGAAGTTGGAAAAAGAATTGTGTTGGCCTTACTCATATTGGATATGAGTGGAGGACCAATTCTGTGACTGCTTGGAATTAACTTGAAAATGTCTCAATGGGAAATCGTTTAAAGGGTTTAAACAAATGGATTTATGCTAGACAAATTTGGCTGAAGAGTTTAACCAAACTGTGTCAAATTCGTCTAAAGTGTTTAACCGAATTATGTTGATTCGATTAATGAAATTCGGCGATATTGATTCGGCTAAAGTGTTTAGCCGAACTGTAACAAATTCGACTAAAGGGTTTAGCCGAAATGTGTTAGTTCGACGAAATGGTTTCGACGGAATCATATAACCGAATTTATATAGTCAAATCGGCTATAGCATATAGTCGAATTCGGTTATTGTATATAATCGAATTCGGTTATACTGTTTAGTCGAATTGTCGAATTCGGCGAATGTATAAATCATGACAGAACAGTTCTGTTTTTCCTGGGTCTGCGGATAGCCTGTTTTATGTTGTTTGGTATAAAAGGGCATACGATTTTAGGTTTAACCACCCCCGAACCTTTTATCTTAGAAGAGAACAGCCGTCCGGAAAAGTTCCGCAAGAGGGCATCTCGTTCTTCCCGTCCACTGAGATCCGCCGCCGACGGTCGCCGCCTCCCCTGTCTCGGACCTAGCAGTCCGTGGGGACGCTGAGAGTTTCCTACTCCGACCCATTCCTTGTTCGACAAGGCTTTGGGGTTCTCTATCGTTTGTGTGGATCGATGTAGAGGAGCCGATACACTTCGGTTCTTGGAACTCAGATTTAGTCTACCGGATTTCTTCTTGGAGCACTTTGGTTGAGTATTGACTCAATCTCGCGAAGGTATATTGCATTTTGCTTTCCTAATCTTTTGATTCATGAGATCCGCAAGATCCTTACTCTTTGGGTTGTTCTAGTTTTTCTTCTTCTGCTGCGCACATTTGATGTGTTCATATCATTATGAATGGTACTTAGAAAACCCAACAGGGTCCTCTCCTGGGCACTCATATGAATGATGTCCTGTTGCTCCACTCCCTTGGTAGGATATGATGGCTGCAGGCGCTACAGTGGGGGTAACTGATCCCAAGGCGAAGATACCTCTAGTGTTCTTCTGCATGTTCCTTCCCGCCATCCAGTACGTGCTATTCGAGGCAGTATCTCGAAGTATACGCGTAGCTTCTTCCGGAGTATGGTTCATAAGAGTCCCTCCTGTCGCATCATCGATCATCGCCCTATAGTTCGGTTCGATGGCAAAGTAGAAGTTCTCTACGACGTTCCAAGGATGGAGCTCGTGGTTAGGGCATTTCTGCAGGAGATCATTGAACCTCTCATATACTTCCGCTAGCATTTCCTGATCTTGTTGGCGGAATGAAGCTAGTTCCCGGTGCAAGTTCACGATCCTATCCATCGGGTGGAACTTTCCCAAGAATTTGGAAGATAGGGCATCCCAAGTAGCGGCGGTCCCTGACAGAATGGTGTGAAGCCATGCCTTGGCTTTATCTCTCAGAGAAAATGGGAAGAGCCTCAGCTTGACAGTATCATCAGATATACCTGCATAGCGGAAAGTGGCGAATATATCAGAAAACTCGGCTAGGTGAAGATGGGGGTCTTCAGAAGGCAATCCAGAAAACTGGGCGTTATTCCGAATGATATTCAGAATAACCGATTTTATTTCAAACTGAGCGTTTGCGATAGTCGGGCCGAACCCCAGATACACACTCCCTACAGTCGGAGTGGTGTAGTCCCTCATGGTTCGAGGCCTCGGCCGGTTCACTTCAGGTTCATCCACTATAACATTCGCCCCATACTCGGGCACTCATCGGCCCCTGTGGCCACCTCCATGATTTAGATTATCTCCCATTTCAGCAAGAGCAACTGCAGCACGCTGTCGTGCACGGGCAGTCCTCTCAATCTCAGGGTCAAAAGGTACTAGGTCACCTGGAACTCGCCCATGCATACACAAAAGAAGAATATAAAGAAAACAACTCAAAAACAACGACCCCCGTAACAACGTTTTCAACAACAATAATCACATCACGCCTACATTCCCCGGCAACGTCGCCAAAAACTTGACGCGCAGATTCTACACCGCTAAAAGCAAGAGCAGAATGCAGTCCGAACGGCAATGTTCTGGTCGTTGTCAAGTAATAAATTTGGGAATATGATCCCCGAGTATCGTTCTCTCAAGGAATGCAGAGTGAGTGAAATCATCGTGTCGTGAGATGATTGCTACAACGCAGAGGAAAATAAAGGGGGTTTGTTTAGGGCTTCCTAATTTAACAAAATGAAAAATAAAATGCGGGTCGCAAGCACCGCTTCGCTTGGCGAGATGAATTGCAGGCCGCAATGTCGTGCTTCGGTAAGCGGATGGACGGTAGGCAGATGGAAGGAGTGATCTCAAGTGCGGAGATGAGGGTCACAGACACCTCTTCGAAGTCTCACCTCTAGCTTTTGCTAGATTGACCTAACAAGTGTGTGTGTGAGGGTGGATGTGAGCGGAGGCGAGGTGCATTCTCAACATACAAACTTCAAGGGAGAAAATAACAAGGAAAACTTTCATTTATAGACAAATAATAATAATCCAAGTTCAATACACACGTTAAGAAGTACATTTCACAAATGAGAGAAGGGTAGAGTAAACCGATAGAAGCAAAGTCTCGTCGTGGATCATGGTCGGAATGGAGGGTTGTCAAGCGGTCTCTGTGCTCAGTCCTTGGTTGCTTCCGCGATCTCGAGGCTGTCACTACCTCTAACCTTTGTCCGTCTTCTTCAGCTTGCACTAGTGTCTTCTTCCTTTCCAAGTGGAAAATGCCCAACACCTTGATATGCTTGTCGTGGATGGCTGGGAAGTCTTCTAGGACCTTAGATGTAGCTTGGATTCACCAGAGGAAGCTTCCCAATGGAAGGAGATGGAAGGGGGGATGGAGAGCAAAACCGGCGCATGTGCGCGGGAGGAACTGGCGGCAAATGTCCGGGTCGTGCCCTAAAATCGCGGAACCTGCATTTAAATACGGAGCAGAATAAACATGGTGCACGATCAGTGGCGCACGACCAATGGTCGTGCATGAAGAAATGCCACTGATCGTGTGACAACAACCTGTAGCAACTTCAGACAGCCAAAAAACTTCGCACGATCATTGGCGCACGGCCAGTGGTCGTGCGAGAAGAAATACCTCTGCTCGTGCGAGGACATCCTGTAGCAAACCTCAGGCTACCAAAAACTTCGCACGATCATTGGCGCATGGCCAGTGGTCGTGCGAGATGAAACCCAGTGATCGTGCGACCGTTCAGGTGAAAAATGGGAGGATACGCCCGACCAGTGGTCGTGCGTGAACAAAAATGCACGACCAGAGGCTTTTTAGGCAGAAAATGCCCCATTCCACACCGAGCGTCCACACAACCCCTGAACCTGCAAGAAAACAGTCGAGGACACTAGCTGATGCATTCCACAAGATCAACAGAAACAATATAGCATCATTGAAAAGATGAAACATAAGAAATCACACCAAATTGGGATAAAAATGTGCACTAAGAGTGAAATGGACAATGTAATCGAATATAAGCAATAATGGACCTAAAGTGTAGTGCAACGTCAAGGAAAATGGCCCAGATGAATCCAGAAATCACTATAAAAACTGGGCTCATTAGTGAGGAATGTTGTTTGGTTTGTGGCTTCCTTAGCAGTTAAGTTACGAGATTTCGTGGAACCATCATCGTGTGAGGTAGAGGTTGAATTAATTCGGCGGTGCCTGTGTAGACAGCGATCAACCTTGGAGCGAGAGATCGAAGGTGAAGAGGAATTCCTCGCAGGATCGCCGTCGACTTCGGTTGTGGAAAGACTCCTCTTTCCGTGGGTAACTTGTTTCTTCCTCCTCCTTTGTGTGCGTCTAAATTTTTTCTTTAGGTTATTAGATTCATTGTTGGGTTCTCGCCTGGATTTGGTCAGCAAACGCTACGTCTAAAACTCCAATCAGAAACGTATCAGGAGTTCTCAATTTTCGGTTTGCTACGACAAAGGGAAAGAACGAAAGTTGCGAACCTTCTTTCCCGGATTTAGAGTTGAACCATTATTTTTTTTTTTAGAAAATTCATTTTAAAACAAAAGAGTTATTTTGTGCTTTACAAAATTCTAAGTTGTTACATTTCTTAAAGGTTGTGCAACGCCCGCCCTAAACAATCAATTCTTCAGTGCATGCATTTTAGGGTTTCTTAGAAATAGCAGACAGGCGCGCAAACCCTACGTGTCGTCCTGCATCACCTAGCCACTCCAGGGCTCAGGCGACAGTCATAGATGCTCATGACCGCCCATTGTCTATCCTTAAACCAATTAGTATTTGAGGGTCACAGAGCAAGATGATCAGTAGAGCAGTGTGGTCGCTGAAGAGCCAATGACATTACTTTCCCTGGGATGGATCATCAAGACTATAATGATGTCCTGTAATGCATGACAGAGCTGGAAATTCACATAAACCTCCCTTGATGCTGATGAGTCCCAATTATATACACATATATGGACTCATCTGGGCTGTTTATCTAGTCATTCCACTGCACTTTAGCCTTATTTTAGCTCATATTTGTCATTCTATGCTAGGTGCACTTCTTGGCCTAATTTGGTGTGTTTTATGTTTATTCTCTTTTGATAGTCTTATCGTATTGTTGAGTGCCACTTTCAGTGGCCTGATTAGCATTTCTGTAGGAACAGGAGTCGTGCAGGTGTTCCCAGTACAATTCTGTACAGGAACACTGCGCACGATCACTGGTTCTATTGCGCACGATCATTGGTCGTGCGCCGCTGACCGTGCGCACTTAACCCCCATTTTATGAGTTCTGTCTCGACCAGTGCGCACGACCACTTACGATAGTGCGCACGACCACTGGTCGTGCGCCACTGGTCGTGCAAACATTATATTTTATAAATTTCTTACATTGCAGGCTCCGCCCAGGCAGGCGCACGATCACAGGATTCTAGTGCGCATGACCACTGGTCGTGCGCCACCGATCGTGCGCACTGTTTATTCCAGCGCCTATTTAAAGACCTGCTCGCGAATTAGGTCGGGGAGTTGATTCCAGTCCGCCGTTTTCTCGCTCCAGAGCCCCGATTTCGCCCCTCCATCGCCGCCCACCATCTGGAGGTGCTCCGGGCTTGTTCTTCACGCCAATCTTGAGCCGGAGCTTCCTCTCGGCCTCCTCCTTCATCCTAGCGCTTCAAAGGAAGATCTAGCCGCCATCGCCATCAAGCAAGAGGAAGTTTGCAACCTCTACCGGATCGTGAGACGAAGAAGACGGGCTCATTGGAGAGTAGTGACAGCTCTCTCTACCCCGGACATAGTTGCGGACCTAGCTTGGACGCGGATTGACAACCCGGCGATTCCAACCGTGAATCTACAACGAGCCTTCGGATTCGGTCGATTTCTTGCCTTGTTCTTCTCTTATTGATGTATATGTAGTTAGAGCTAACATTATGATGAAGTAGCACTTAACTTTATTTGCATTTCTATACATTTCATGCCTTTGTGAAATACTTTACTGTTTGAGTTGCTTGAGGTGCGCCCCATTCCATCCTCCATCCCGCCGTTACGTTCGTGTGCTGCACTAGCAATTGCTAGTGGCGTGCTTGTCGACGAGGTGCTTGCGACCCTCATCAGTATGCCTACTCTTCCATTCGCCTAGCGAAGCGTGGCATAGCGGCCTGTGTAATCCATTCCGACTCCACCGGTGTGAACCATTCCATCTGCTTGCCTACTCGTCCATCCGCCCTTACGAAGTAGCGCGCTCAAGGCCTACGTAGATTCCATCCCACCAAGCGAAGCATTGCATAGCGGCATTGCATAGGAGTAGTTTAAGTTGTTTTCTTTTATTTTCCACAAACCAAATCCCCCATTTCCGCATCCATCCGCTCGAAAGGACTTCAATCTCAAGTACTTCCTCGATAATAAACTCCACCTTACTGTGTTCCTTTGAGATCGATACTTGGGGATTCATTCCCATGTTATATTACTTGAACGATCGGTACACTGCCGTTTCGTGTCGCAGTCTTACTACCGCCTATAGCGGTGTGCTAAGATCTGCGCCATCAAGTTTTTGGCGCTGTTGCCGGGGAACACGGTCGTGTGAGTTTTCTGGAGAGTGAGAACCTGGGAGAGAAGCCCTTCCATTTGTAAATTGCATTCCTTTATTTTATTTCCTCGTATTCTGTTTCTTGTTTTTAATTAGGTTGCATTAGCAATTTTTGTTAGGGGTGGTATTTCGCACAATAGTGTTTTTCTTTTTGAATCGTATTATCTTCACACTATGTGGGCACATCTTAATATCCGTTGCCGTTGGTGTAGAGCCCTCCCACTCTAGTGATGAATGCCCTACGGAGAATGGTGGGCATAATTCTTCTCGCCCAGCATATAGAGCACCGACTTCGTCTGATACTCCATATGGTGCACGTAAGTCTTATGGCTACTCTGTTGAGCCTTTACCGTCATACTTCTTTTCGGCTTCAGCACCCGCTGTGCCAAAGAAGCCCGCAAGGCAGTGCCAGTTTTGTCGGAGCATTGATCATGTCTTGAAGGATTGTGCCGAGTATCTTCGCCAATTGGACGAGGATGACGAGCCGGATATCCGGATCATCCCAACTCCTAACTCTGGCAGCACACCTTCAACATCCGGTTATGTGTCTTTGCCACCTTCACATCTTGAAGGGTATGGCGTTGACACAGTCACCAGATGTGTGGCTGATCTGGGCACTGACATTGCTGAGCCTATTCTCCCGGTGCATCCACCACCCCTAGTGGATTCGATTCTTTGTGAGGAAACGGTGCTCGACTTTTATCCGAGCACTATTCTTCCCCCTGTTGTGCATACTACTTTCATCTCTGACGACATTGTCGATGATGTGTCACAAGAGGAGGCTGTTGATCTTAGTATTGTGCCTACTCCTATGGAGGAGGACAACCTTCTTGGTGAAGAGGAGTTTTCCTCAGCACCGGTTGAGGAAGTCCAAATCTTAGGCATGGCCACTGTTGATCCCGCCGAACCTTGTAGCATTGATGACAATGCAAACATTATTTTACTTACCCAACCTGATGGGAGTGAGACCGGGACCACTCCCCCGATTTTTGATTATTTATGTTCTTCGTCTTGTTTATTTCTCGATTCCCCCTCTTCATTCGAGTCTGTGCAGGTTGAGTCTTCACAGGTACCCCAGGAGGATTTGGTGCATATTGCCCAAGTCAATGATGAGAGCATCCTCTTATGTGAGGAGGTTGATTCCCCCTCCGTAGAGGAAACTCCACTCATTGCCTTTTCCTCCTGCCACCCCCCTGTTGACGACACCTTGCTAGGCAAGGATGTGTTTGGTGAGTTGAGTGAGGATATCTCCTCCTCTTCTTACTTTCTGTTTCCTCTACCTGCGTTATGTAGGTATTATTATTTGGGTAGAGGAGTAACTATTCTGTCGCCGTATCGGTACCCGCTACCGACACGCGTATTAGAACAGTTACCTGTTCATTTCCTTTTTCATACGCCCATTAGCTAGAACCTTTAGTTTTTGAATAAGTCGTGCTGGGATGACAATAACCCCAGTAGTTATCTTTCTTTTCTGCATTTTCATTTCACCTAATCATGTTTAGTTAGTAGTATTTCTTTTTCAGTTTTCTATTTTCTTTTGTTTCTGCGGAGCTGACCCCTGCAGGTATCTTTTCTGGATGGCGGATGTTGCGGCTCATTTTAGCTTACACGCCAATCTTCTGGTGTGCTCATTTCTGAGCACTGGGTACTCTCTTTCCCTAGCATTATTCTAAATTTCATGGCTATATTTTGCGCATTTTGTTTAGTTTAAGTCTGGGGGAGAGTAGTTCTGTTTACCCGCTCACGTGCACCATTGCACAGCATACTAGGAGTTGTCATTTATTTTTGTTTTGTTTAGTTTCATTGCACACCACAGCACCCACATGAGCGCGCACTTAGCTGTTGGCACATCTTGAGCCGATTCGTGTGATTTGGAAAATCACTGTGCTGGCTTAGGATTATGAGGCGGAGTAAAATGTTGACTCCTGTAGTGCTCCTAGTCGAGTGCTCATGTCTCGCTTAGAAATTCGTGTAGATTCAATTTCTTTTTAGGCTTTTAGATTGTATTTTTCTATTAGCATAGATATTGTTTACTTTACTCAAAAAAGTGGTGAATCCGGTGTGAATCAGACGGTAGCATAGGAATGTGTGTGGGCGTTCGTTAGCCTTGTATTGCCCGAGTCGGGAGGAAGGATCATCTTTCTCGGTGGCTAGAACTTGCCCCAAGCGATTCTTGAAGCATGGGTATAAGGTTAGTCAATTGCGTGAATGTGATATAGGCCATCATTTTGGCCCGGTTGAGCCTTTGTGTCATTCCTATCATCATTTCCTCGTTAGCCCAGTTGTGCCTACCCCATTATTTTGGTTCAGCTCCACTATTGTTCACCAAAGCCTAAACTCCAATCCTAGTCGCACACCCAAAATGCAAGCATTTTGTTTAAATTTTAAATTGGTGGTGTTGATTGTGGAAGTACAATGTGAAAATGTGGATGTGCATCTTTGAAAATTTGCTGAAATTGCTAAAGAAAGAAAAACAAAAGAAGAAAAAGATTTGAAAAGAAAAAGAAGAATGAAAAGTTTAATTGAAAAAAAATCTGTTTGAGATTTATATTTGGGAGTAGGCGGTGCACACACCCATGCGTCTAAGTCTAAGTCTGGGGGTATGGTGCATCCGCGTGTTTTATGGCTACTTGGATAGTGTTATGCATTTGCTCATTTGGGTTTTTGTGTTCTAAGCCTTCATGTTTATATTTGTTTACCTCACCTAAACCCAAGCCTCATCTAAAACCTTTAGTCCTATTGATTCACGCATTTGAGTCAAACCAGTGTCGTGGAGAGAGTGCGAACAGGCAAGCTTATGGTCACCGACATTGATGGATTTCAATGGAGTTGTCTCGAGCCCCGATCTTTGGCAATGCTTGTTTTAGCGTTCAGTTTACTTTCTTCCTATGTACGATCTTATGATTCACCGTGATTCAATTTTTGAGTAAATGTAATATATAAATACGCTCCTAGGAAATTATAAACTAATATGAATAATTAGGAATTTTATCTATTGTATTTCTACGCATGTGAGCATGCGACTTCGCATGGTACTCTGCTTGATAATTTCTTTGTCAGCTATGTTTTTCCTGTCCGCGAGAGATGGTTTGCTCGGGACGCGTAAATAGTTAAGTCTGAGGGTGTGATGAGTCCCCATTATATACACATATATGGACTCATCTGGGCTGTTTATCTAGTCATTCCACTGCACTTTAGCCTTGTTTTAGCTCATATTTGTCATTCTATGCTAGGTGCACTTCTTGGCCTAATTTGGTGTGTTTTATGTTTATTCTCTTTTGATAGCCTTATCGTATTGTTGAATGCCACTTTCAGTGGCCTGATTAGCATTTCTGTAGGAACAGGAGTCGTGCAGGTGTTCCCGGTACAATTCTGTACAGGAACACTGCGCACGATCACTGGTTCTATTGCGCACGATCACTGGTCGTGCGCCGCTGATCGTGCGCACTTAACCCCCATTTTATGAGTTCTGTCTCGACCAGTGCGCACAACCATTTACGATAGTGCGCACGACCACTGGTCGTGCGCCACTGGTCGTGCGAACATTATATTTTATAAATTTCTTACATTGCAGGCTCCGCCCAGGCAGGCGCACGATCACAGGATTCTAGTGCGCACGACCACTGGTCGTGCGCCACCGATCGTGCGCACTGTTTATTCCAGCGCCTATTTAAAGACCTGCTCGCGAATTAGGTCGGGGAGTTGATTCCAGTCCGCCGTTTTCTCGCTCCAGAGCCCCGGTTTCGCCCCTCCATCGCCGCCCACCATCTGAATGTGCTCCGGGCTTGTTCTTCACGCCAATCTTGAGCCGGAGCTTCCTTTCGGCCTCCTCCTTCATCCTAGCGCTTCAAAGGAAGATCTAGCCGCCATCGCCATCAAGCAAGAGGAAGTTTGCAACCTCTACCGGATCGTGAGACGAAGAAGACGGGCTCATTGGAGAGTAGTGACAGCTCTCTCTACCCCGGACGTAGTTGCGGACCGAGCTTGGACGCGGATTGACAACCCGGCGATTCCAACCGTGAATTTACAACGAGCCTTCGGATTCGGTCGATTTCTTGCCTTGTTCTTCTCTTATTTATGTATATGTAGTTAGAGCTAACATTATGATGAAGTAGCACTTAACTTTATTTGCATTTTTATACATTTCATGTCTATGTGAAATACTTTACTGTTTGAGTTGCTTGAGGTGCGCCTCATTCCATCCTCCATCCCGCCGTCACGTTCGTGTGCCGCACTAGCAATTGCTAGTGGCGTGCTTGTCGACGAGGTGCTTGCGACCCTCATCCGTATGCCTACTCTTCCATCCGCCTAGCGAAGCGTGGCATAGCGGCCCGTGTAATCCATTCCGACTCCGCCGGTGCGAACCATTCCATCTGCTTGCCTACTCATCCATCCGCCCTTACGAAGTAGCGCGCTCAAGGCCTACGTAGATTCCATCCCGCCAAGCGAAGCATTGCATAGCGGCATTGCATAGGAGTAGTTTAAGTTGTTTTCTTTTATTTTCCACAAACCAAATCCCCAATTTCCGCATCCATCCGCTCGAAAGGACTTCAATCTCAAGTCCTTCCTCGATAATAAACTCCACCTTACTGTGTTCCTTTGAGATCGATACTTGGGGATTCATTCCCATTTTATATTACTTGAACGATCGGTACACTGTCGTTTCGTGCCGCAGTCTTACTACCGCCTATAGCGGTGTGCTAAGATCTGCGCCATCAGATGCAGAGGTGTGTCAGCAAGGACCCGGTATCCTAAAGATCCTCCGCACAAGCTTGACGAGCTACTGGTACACAGATGCGAAATCTCCCCGCCATCTGTGGTCATAGTAGATTTACATCCCTAGCTTCAAGTCGAGGGGGCAACAACTAGGATCCGTCGATGTCTAGCTTAGTAGGATTTAACCTTGACAACAATCTATCTTGGTGCTTCCCTTTAAATATATAGAGTACAAGAGATTACATCATCATCAGAATACTTGCAAGAAGAATAAAAAGAAATGAAAGTACAAGTCTATCAAGAAAAGAAACGCTTCAAATCATCTCCGCTCCAGGTGTGCGATAATTCTTCCCCCTCGTAAGTCCTGAGACGATAAGCGACGTTCTTGAGCGCCTCTTTGATGATGAATGGTTCTGCCCAATTCAGATTGAGCTTTCCAACTGAGCCAGCTCTTGCTGTCGCATCTATCTTCTTGAAGACTAGATCGCCAACAACAAATTCCTTTAGTCTGACGTTCTTATCGAAGTATTTGGTCATTCTTCTTCTTTTTATCTCTTCCTGCCTGATTGTTATTGTATCTCGTAGTTCTTCAATAAGATCAAGACTGCACTTCAGCTCTTCATCATTCCCTTCCATCCAGCTATCTTCATTTTGCTAAGATAGTAGTACTCTTAGACTTTTTATTTCGAACTCAACTGGAACAAGAGCTTCTGAACTATGAGATATCTTGAAAGGATTTTCTCCAGTAGCCGATGTTGGAATTTTCCTCAAAGCCTAGAGCACTGAAGGTAATTGTTCCACCCAATTGCCTCGGAGATTTTCTACCTTTTTCTTCAAGAGGTTTATAATTAATTTATTAGCAGCCTCCACTTGCCCATTAATTCTTGGATGATGCATAGAAGCAAACTGCAACTCGGTGTCAATTTGATCACAAAAACTTATCAAGTTGGGAGTGTTGAACCGAGGACCATTATCTGTAATGATTGTAATGGAATTCCATGCATGCATACGATTTCTCCCCAAATAAAATTCTTTACGATTTAGGTTGTGGTTTTAGCCAATGTCTTTGCCTCGGTCTACTTGCTGAAGTATTACTAGAATAAACCGGCGTTGCCCACTAGCCAAAGGAAAATGCCCAATCAAGTCCATTCCCCAAACTACAAATGACCACGTAGTTGCTATTGATCTGAGTTACTGAGCTGGTTGATGCTGAAGAGGAACAAACTTTTGGCATTGAATACATTTCTTTGCAAAATTCTCATCATCCTTTCTCATTTGAGGCCAGAAATATCCTTACCTCAGAATCCTTTTTTCCAAAGTCCTAGCTCCCGAATGGCTTCGACACTCTCCAGAATGAACTTCCCGAAGAACAACTGAAATTTCTTTCTTAGAGATGCATCTTGCCAACGGTGATAGGAAGGTCTTCCTGTATAGTTCCCCTACAACAAGATAATAATAAGCTGCTTTCAAATTAAATATTTTCTTATCTTTTACTGATGAATGAAACTCTCCAGTTGAGAGGTAAAGGATGAATGGATCCATCCAAGATGAACGTTGATCTATTTGCATAACTTGTCCTTCTTCAATAGTTGGATGGAACAACTCTGAAGTAGTTCCTCCCGAAAGAAGACCAAACTTTGCTAGTTCGTCGGCTTCTGCATTTTCTGATCATGGAATGTGTTGAATAGTGAAGATTTTGAACTTGTCTATCTCAATTTTTACTAGAGCTTGGTACTGCTTCAAAACTTGATCTCTGATCTTGAAATTTCCATTTACTTGAGACGCCATTACCAAAGAATCAGCTTTGACATTTACATCTTCAATCTCCAACTCTCTTGCAAACCTGAGACCGGCGAGCAATGCTTCATATTCTGCCTAGTTGTTCATCGTTGGGAAGTAGAACTTCAAAGCCTGGTCCAACCTAACCCCATTTGGGTTAATCAAAATGACTCCAGCTCTGGATGAGTTCCTTCCTGAGGCTCCACCGACAAAGATTGTCCAAGCGAGAGGTGTTCCAAACTCTTTTTCTGAATTGTCTTCTGTTGCATCAATCATGATGTCTGCTAATACTTGGGCCTTGATCGCTACTATGGGAATATATGAGATGTCAAATTCACTGAGCTCTATTGCCCATTTTGCCAATCTACCTGAATGCTCCGGCTTCTCAAACACATTTTTTAATGGAAGGTCCGTGACAACTTGAATAGAATGAGCTTGAAAGTTAGGCCGCAATCTTCGAGCAGAAGTGACAAGCATCAGGGCGAACCTTTCAAGGATTGGATACCGAGTTTCTGCATCCTTCAAGATCTTGCTCACATAGTAGACCGGGAATTGCCTCTTTTTCTCTTCTCTGACCAACAATGAACTGATTGCATCAGAACCAACTCCAAGATAGAGGAAAAGGTTTTCACCTTCTCACGGGATTTGGAGCAAAGGAGTTGATGTTAATTACTTTTTGAGCTGATTGAAGGCATCATTACACTCCTTCGTCTATTCGAACTTAGCTCCTCCACAGAGAGTTTTAAAGAATGAATCATTCTTATCTCCCGAGCGAGAAATAAAGTGACTTAGGCATGTCATTCTTCCGCCTAGCTGTTGAACTTCTTTGGAGGACCTTGGAGGTGTCATTTCTAGGATTGCCTTAACCCTGTCGGTATTTGGTTCCAACCCCTCCGGAGTGAGGAGATGGCTGATAATACATATTTTATATATTTATTTATCATAATTTAAGTTTTCTTATTAACAATTTATTAGTATTTTTATTTAATTCTAAGTCTAATTTAATTTGTTTTGTGTTTTTAGGGTTTTGGAGAGGTCCTGGAGAAATTTTTGCATTTTGGTCTACAAATAGTAAAAATTCAGAATTTTTGGTCTGCGAATAGTAAATTTAAGAATTTTAAAATTACACGCCCAAGCAAAAAGACCGCGTTGATTGCTGAATTTTCAAATGACAATAACTTTCAATCCAGGAAGAGTTACGGGACGTGCCACCCCATTTCGGGACGAGCACGAGGTCATCTACAATTCTGGAAAAATTTCTCAAGTACACGCCCTGGAACACGGGCGTGACCATTGGGTCACAGCCGTGACCATAGGGCGTGTAACACTTTTATAATGATATTTTCCAATTTTGAGTGCATAATTTTAAATGGCCATAACTTTCAATACATGAAGAGTTACGGGACGTGCCACCCCATTTCGGGACGAGGACGACGTCATCTTACAATCTGGAAATATTTTCGCTAGATACGCCATCGGACACGGGCATGACCTAGGGTGTGACCCGTCCATAAACTGTAGAAAACAACCAGTTTTGCCCGTTTCATCTCGCGCTAGACACGCCCTCGGTCACGGGCGTGACCAATGAATTATGACAGATTTTGGCGGTTTTTCTTTCAACGTTCCCGGGCTTTATTTTGGCAGTTTTTCTTAAGTACACGCCCTTGGTCATGTGCGTGACTCCTGAAATTTTCAACTATAAAAACCAGCTGCTGCCAAGAGTTCTGCATCCAGTCCCTGCTTTAGATTGAATCATTTTCTATCATTTTATTTTCTTACATGTAATTTTACTTTATGTCTTGCACCTTTAATTCCTAACTTAGAATTTACCTTTCTTGTACTTGTAATTTTATTTCTTATTTTATAAAAATGTTCTTTCCCTTTAATCATGTTTAGCTAATTTTATAGCATTTGATCGAATGAGCTCTTAAGTAATTTCATTTTGTAATCCCTTTTTCATAGCCTTTGTTTTAGAAATTACGATTTACCTTTGATTTTTATCGTATTGATTTTCTATTGTCGACATATGTTTTTCAATTAATGATCTGTATTTTAGTTGATCGAGAGATCTGTGAATACGAGAAGATCGCTCAAGGGTGAAAGAAGTTCCATGCACTCCTTGAGAGATGACGACATAAATCTTCCGGATTGGAGTCAAATCCACTAGTGTGGTTCACCTCGTAAAACAAGTTAGGGGTTTCGACTGGCCGAGAGGTCTTAATCGATCAACCTAAGGTTAGTTGGTAGTGTATTCTTGAGAGATGCGCTTTCATAATTTGGGAACCTCCACGATCGAATTTTTATCTTCAATTGCTTATAAAATTTAAATTGACGAATTATTTCACTTAAGAAGGATTCTTGATCAAATGCTCTCTTTCATTATTTTCATCTTTTTATTTAAAAAAACTTATTCTATTTACCGATAAAATAATATTAATTTGCGTGAGTAGAAGTACTCAACAGCCCTGTGGAATACGACACTTGATATTTATTTTTAAATATCCTATACCATGAACGATAGGTGCTCTTACCTATAGTTCGTGGAATTTTGAGAAAATTATATATCTTAAATTTTACCTATCAATGGCCAAGGAATTTTCCCTTGCTTGCTCCAAAGACACATTTCAACGGGCTCAACCTAATATTGAAGGTCCGGAGGGTTGCAAACGTCTCAACGAGATCGTTAAGGCGAGCAGAGAAAATAGTGGCCAGAGGAAATTGCCCTGGCTAAAAATCCAAAACCGTGGCTAAAGAGTTTTTGCCACGATCTAGCCACGAAAAAATTCGTGGCTAAAGATCGCGTGGAGAAAGATTTTTAGCCACGGATTAGCCGTGGCAATAGTATTAGCCACGATAAAGTAATGTCGTGGCTAATACTTGAACTTTTAGCCACGGTTTTAAACCCTGGCAAAAACTTCTCAATATCGTTGAAATAAATATTTGTCGCGGCTTTAAACCCTGGCAAATAATTAGACTATTAGCCACAGTTTTAAACCCTGGCTAAAAGTAAATTCATTATTTAAAAAAAAACTATTTGCCACAATTGTAAGCGTGGCAAATAATAAATTATGTATTTTTTAAAAAAATAGAGCAAAAAAATCTTAATTTCTTCTCCCCACATCATCCAACATGAACAATAAATTATGAAAGAAGAACCCCACATATAAATGGCAATTGATGGCCATCATAAATTATGAATCGTGACTATCAATCCCTTTACGAAGAACAGACATTACAAGTCATATTACTCTAACAATATTGAGAGCAATAGAGTTCATGTATGAGCAAAGAGAATGAACTCAATTATACAAATTTCTTCATCACTATTTGAAAGAGAAGAAGCATAATCTGCAAGACCAAGATAAACCATATAAATTCCCTACAAAACAACAGATGAGCTCTTAAATCAAAGCAACAAGGGCAACAATTATCCATTCCCTACAAACATTACTCCCACAAGATTAAACAAAATCACACGTCTGATTGGACAATAACTTAAAATCTCAAGCCATGTGCGCAAGGAACCACGACAAAACAAAGGAGGACAACACATTAAATTTTCAATATGCAATAGCAGAAGCGACAACAGCACCAGCCCTCTTTTGGGGCGTCGCTTGGATTCCTGCACACCCAACAAAAAGCATCAGATCATGCAAAACTGCACTATATTTCACTGCAAAACTGAACTACAGTTCACTGCAGTGTGCAGTTAAATGCACTGGATGGATTTTATGATGTGGAGTAACTGTCTCTAATTTTATGCTATAGTTCGGTCACTGCATTCCAACGGCACAGGATGGATTTCACTGCACTATAGTTCACTGCAGTGTGCAGTTAAATGCATTAAATGAATTAAATGCACTCTGATTTTATGCTCAGTAATTGACTATAATTTATGTTGATCAGTAACAAGTTCCTGTATGGCTAGAAGATTATAAATTGGACTGTAATTGACTATAATTTATGTTGATTAGTAACAAGTCCCTGGCATAGATGCGGCGGTCATGAATGTAGTGGTCGTGAATTGTGGTTCGTGAATTCCCGACATCACCATCGGAACCACGTCTGCTTTTAAATTCAAAATCAGATTTCTTCTGCGAAGCCGGTCGGAACCATTGTCATGTCGCAAAAATTTCACGGTAAACGGACCCCTAACCACTTTAACATGAACTGTTACACCTAGTGCATTATAAAGCTTCTAAGAACAATTATCCAAATAGGGATAATTAGCAGGAACTGTTACACCTAGTGCATTTTAAAGCTTCTACTTAATTTTGAACATTAATAAAATCAAATATAAATACGCCCGAGATTATGTAGTGTTGTTACCTCTAATCGCTGTTTCCGCGACATGAAAGAAAATTGAAGTTTTCCCAACTAAGAGGCGTTCGCTCTCCTTCTAGAACTTCTGTCGACCGCCGTACGAGCCTCATCCCCACAGGTTGTTTGGTGCCTGCACAATGGGGAGGAAGGGGGATGAAAATTTTCCATACGATAAGCATAATCATAGCTTACAGTGAGTTTGTTGTTACATCAACACAGCACATAATTTGAACATGGGTTTGGCCATCAATATATCAAGGTCATTTTTGGTTCCCATTTGATGTACAATCCTCAAATAGTAGGTAGTTTGTGTGAGATGCAGCGTTCAAGCAGTTTTTGTTATTCTCATAGGTTCTTTGTGCTCTGTTATGGTTGAGAATATAATGTCCAACACATGTAGTCTAGAGTTTGAGTTTGCCTGGACCACATAAATGAAAATAGAGATTAAAAGATACCATACATGCCAAGAGAAATGGATAGGTGGAAACAGTTTACCTAACATATAGTGCATGCTCATATAGTAAACCTTCTCCACTCCAAAATAAAAATGCACAGATTCCTGAGTTATGAAATCACATTGACCTGAACATCTTTTTTTCAGGGTAATCCATTCATTCTTTGTAAAGATGAATCAATCATATCATGCCTTGAAGCAACTGTAGTGAATATTTATTTTTCTGTTTATAATCTTGTTTACGCATGGACCACATAAAAGAATAGTGATTAAGATACCATGCATGCCAAGAGAAATGGATAGGGGAAACAATTTACCTAACATATAGTGCATGTTCATATGGTAAACCTTTTCCACTCCTTCAAAGCACACCTGCAGCTCTCATTTTCGGTCGATAACTAGTGTTTGGCCCATACAACCTAACGGTTAGAAAAACATCATCTGAACTGGCTTTATTCAAAGTTACCTTCAGCACTGCAGGATGATCAAAGATAACACTGTATAGTTAAATCCAAAAAACAGCACACAAAATTTTAATGAAATAAAACTTAAGGAACAACTAGATTAAGTAGAAAATTAAAATGAGATTAAAAAAGAATGTCAATGCAAGATCAAAGCTCAAGTTAACACCTAAACTCTAGCTGGAGATACCCAACCAACTTGTGTGTCTACCAATATAATAATAGCCACGGATTATTGTATCGTAGCTAATATTTTGTTATTATCCACTGATTAGATTACCATGGAAAATACTTACTTATTGGACAGGGTTTTTGACCCGTTGAAAAAATAAGTGTAGCCAAAGATGTGTTGATCCACTTAATAGGTCCAAACAATATAATTCACCAAGCCACACACACAAGTCTCTCATGAATAAAAAAGAAACGTCTTCAATAGAACTTTATGGGAATGCAACAAAAGATTGCAATCAAAACAGCTAAAGCATTGAGTAAAGATTAATGGGAATCATAGTTCAATGAAATAATTTGTTTGATTTACTCATTTGTAAATGAGTTAAGCTCAACTTAATGAGTAAAGAGTATTGAGTAAAGCTTAAAGGGAATCATATAAACTTTTCAAGTAAGAAAAAATTATTTGTAAAAAATTTAAAGCAATTGAAAAATGAGTAACACCATTCCTAATGAAAATTTAAGTGACCATAAAAAATATAATTGTAATAAGTGATTATATTTCAAAAAAACTTTAATCTTAAAGTGATTTATACCTGCAAGGATGAATATGCAATGCCTAGGAACCTCCAAATACGCAACATGATAAGGTGTTGCAAAGAGAAGCCACACAGAGAACACCACATGGTGGTACTGCCGTGCAATCAGCAATGCATGGTTTCCCAAGCCACATTTATATTAAAATGTCTCAAAACAAAAAAAATATTACATTTTCTTGTAGCCAGAAAATAATATTTTGTTACCAACCAATTCATCAAGTCAAATAATAAACAATAATGATAAACCTAGAATAGAAAAAACTCAAAATATGTAAAAAAGAGCCCGGGCAATTGGCGTCATTTTCAATTAAAAAACATAAGGAATATATCTAAAGCCCACAAACCTGAGCTGTTGATACCATAACCCAAACAACACACTCCTTATTGAAAAGCTTCTTCTTATGGATATTTCCAACAAAATTGGTCAGACATAGCGCTCAGGACGATGAACATAAAAGGAATACCAACAACTTATAACCAATCTAAGATCTTGCAATATGGTCTAATCTTGATTCTACATCAAAGCAAATTCAAGTGATACCTAGCCATACATCAATAACAAGAATCAACTCAAATACCAGATGAATAATTAAAAGATGGGGGTGAAGCAAACATTAGTGCATGTCTCTTTAAAGAGAAGCGTCAAAAGTATTTTCTATAACTAGATTTTGCATGTCCTTTGGTAATAAATAATTACGAAGAAAATAACCAAAATTATTCTCTGCCTCTGACCACATTTTTTTCTTCAACTTGGGTCCCTAAACTCAACTAAGCATAACCATTTGATCCCACCATTAAACACTGGATTGCATCTTACTAGGGCTAGGAGCAAACAAGAATTTCATTGGTCATGAAAGGTCACTTTTTCCCTTGGCATGTCTCTCCTTACCGAATTTCCGTTGCTTTTTGACAGGACTGAAGGAACGATCGTGGCGGACACATTTAGGCAAGTGCAGGGATCATATTAGAGGCAGAACAATATGGTGTCAAAATCAATACACCCTATTATAATAAAAGGCTTCAATTTATATAGTAATATAGATTCAAGACATCTTAACACCTATTTTTCAAATTCAAAAAGAAAGTTGAAATCATTTTGCATACAAAAAATTCAGTCAAAAGAAATTGAGAAGTAGCAGGAAAGAAGAAAATGGAAACCAATTTCAATAGAGGGCAATTCATAATCGAATACTGTCTGGAAAATAATATGACATATTAGCCTCAGGTGAGATGGAATAAAGCACATTATAATTGACTTCCTAATCTTATAATTCCTATCTAATCTGGTCGGCTATTTACGCCCAATGATTCATATTGCAGCAGAATATATCCACCAAGAATAAATATAACTAAAGTTAACAACTTTATATCAAAAACATCAAAAAAAGCGTATTTGGCAAATACAAGCTTCTTACATTTGTGATGCTCCTTGGCCATGGAAAGCTCCAGCCCTGAGACCTGGTGCTTCTCCAGCAAGTATTTTAACTTGGACGTTTCCGGTAATGGGCGGCGGCGGCTGAAACCCCCGGACTCTCCGTCCATAGAATCATGGCCGCGGGTCAGGCTATCGGTCTTCTTGTAAGCTGAAAGATCCTCGTCGGCGAGCTGCACATTCGGGAGAAACCCGATTCGAGCGTGTCGGCAGAGAAGTGAGTAGAGAGCGAAGGTTCCTCCCTCGCCATTGTCGTTGGCTTTTAGGACGATGAAGACGTATTTCAGGAGAGGGATGAGGGTCAGTGTCTAGAAAATGAAGGAGAGGACTCCATAGATCTCTTCGTTGGTCTCCGAATGCTCGATATCCTCAGCGAAGGCGCTCTTGTAAACGTAAATAAGCGAAGTGCTCAGGTCGTCGTAGACCACCCCGAGACCATTGTAGATAGAGCAACCCTAACCTATCGTCGAGCGGGAGAACTGGGGGTATTCCGCGAGGAGAGATCAGAAATGTCGAGCGGGAGGGCTGTGGCCTGGGTATGTTGCGAGGAGAGCAGCATTGAATGAAATTAACCGTGGCAAAAAAAAAGACTATTTGACCTTTTGCTAAAGTTTTAGCTATAGTTTTTATAATCGTGGCTAATGCTATAGTTTTAGCCATGGTTTTTGACCCCTGGCAAAAAAATGTGTGGCTAAAAACTGATTTTTTAGTAGTGGAATGATTTGCTTTTTATTAGAAGGTCATCGACATAAACCTCTAGATTTCTTCCTTTTTTATTTTTGAAAACCGTGTCCATCATTTTTTGATAGGTGACACCGACATTTTTTAGCCCGAAAGGCATTACTAGATAACAAAAGCATCCGTCATTGGTGATAAATGAGGTATGAGGGATGTCGAGCTTATGCATTCTTATTTGGTGATAACCAGAGAATGCATCTAAAGAACTCATGCAAGAATACCCAACTGTGAAATTAACTAAATAATTTATCCGAGGCACGAGGTAGCAATCTTTCAGGCAAACTTTATTGAGTTTTGTAAAATCAACACACATTCGTCATTTCTCACCAGCTTTCTTAACCATTACAACATTTGATTCCCAATCCAAATATTGAATTTCTTGAATGAACTTGGTCTTTAAGAGCTTTTCAACTTCCTCCTGAATAGATTGAGCTAGGGTCACCGCCACCGCACTTTTCTTCTGCTTGATAGAAGTGAAGCTTGGTTTGATGTTGAGATGATGGCAGGCAACATCAGGATCGACTCATGGCATGTCATCTGCTGACCAAGCAAAGACATCCAAGTTCCACAGGAGACAGAAGATGAGCTGACTCTTGTCTGCTTCAGGTAGCTCTGCATTGGCTGAGAGCTTCTTTCTCTCATCTTCTTTTTTGATTGGAACAGCTTGAGTCGCTTGGGCAGGTTCCAAGCCAGCTCCATCTCTAATTTCATCTTCTACGATCTCTTCCGCAACTTTGGCATGGTCAGAGACTTGAGGTGCCTGAGAGATCTCAGTTGTCCTGGGGGGAGATGATTCGATCATGTTGACCGTCTTCACATACCACTCTCGAGCTTTCCTTGGGTTGCTTCTGATTCAGTACTGTTTGTCATTCAAGGCAAACTTCACAGCCAGGTGATAAGTGGAAACCACCGCTTGATACTCATTCAAAATCGGCCTCCCGAAATTTGCGTTGTAGCTGCTCGGAGCTTCAACGACTATGAACTTAACCAACTTTGTGATGCCTCCAAGCGTCACCGAGAGAGTGATGTTTCCTTCCGCTTCCTTCTTCTCCCCAGAGAAACCGTAGAACGGCCCTTCGGTGGAAAGAAGAGTCTTCCCAGTCTTCAGGGCCTCAAAGACTTGCTTGAATAGGAGATTCACCGAGCTTCTGGTGTCAATCAGAATGTTTTGCACGGTATAATTTTCTATCACCGCCTTAATGACTACAACATCATTGAAGGGATTGGCGGTTGGAGGAAGGTCATCTTGCCTGAAAGTGACCATCCCTCAAACTAGAGCGAAAGAAGAGGTATCAGTGACCACCGAACGGTAGACTCTTGCCGGCTAGTTTATTTAGAGGACTGGAGCCCTGCTCCTCCGTGGATTCAAAAGAAGTAGCCCAAGACGTGCATCATTTGTTTTCACACATTCATTCAGATAACTGACGTTGCCAAGGTGGCCAACGTCGTCCACTTCCTCACATTCCCAGTGAGCTTCCGCTACTTCCATGTTCTTTGCCACTGCAGCCATTGCATAGTCAGTTTTCAGGACTATGCCCTATAACTTTCCTTCTTTCAAGAGCTTCTCCACCAGCATGCGGAAAGCTCTGCAATTCTCTGTCAAATGACCCCTCTCCCTGTGATGCTCACAGTAGAGGGAAGATTTCTAGATTTGGGATCTGATTACAGCGGAGCAGGCCTTCTGTAGAAAGGCTGCTTTTGGAGCACCTAAAACACCTCGCTAATGGAGATATTGAGCTCGGTGAAAGACTCTTGAGAGCCATTGAAAGAAGACTGAGAAGAGGCTGGGAGAGGCGGTTGGACAAACTGAACCTGATGGACAGTGTTGGTTGCGGAACTGGAGAAACTGGGGTGTAAGACCCCTTTCTTCTTTTCGAACCCGGGGTCTTAGGCCCAGAACCGCCGCTTTGCGGTGACACCCTCGCTCGGGAAGGTTGCCACCACAAAACGCCGATGCTGCCGGCCAAATCGATCACAAAGAAGCAAGAACAAATAAACTTAAACAAAAGAGCCAAGTCCACATCACAGAGAAAAGTAAAACATCACAAGGGATGTCCACATAGTATAACTGAGTAAAAGGTTACAATAATAAAGGGGTCATGCCCTGTACATCATGTCCTCACTACAAGATCACTCGCGAAAGCTAACTACTAATCACTCACGGATCATGAAACTTGAGCTCCTGTACTAGATTGGCCCGCCTCCATCTGCATCGGCCTCTAGTGCTGCTGCGTCTCTTCGATCCCCTAAAATGAT
The DNA here is from genome assembly GCA_033032865.1 of Dactylorhiza incarnata. NCBI lineage: Eukaryota > Viridiplantae > Streptophyta > Magnoliopsida > Asparagales > Orchidaceae > Dactylorhiza > Dactylorhiza incarnata. The sequence goes on along the minus strand of JAWHQI010000009.1, from coordinate 5,339,079 downwards.
ATGGTCCACCGACCGTTAGTCAAAAGACTAAGCCAATCCCCCACCCCTCCCCCGGTGACTCCTAGGCACCGAGCAGGAAGGATGAAGCGGAGGACAACAAGGGGTATAATCAAAAAGCAGATGACAGGGGCATAATCTACAGGGAAAGCTCTACACTACACAGGTGTTCATATAAATAATTGAAGCAGTAATGAGCATGGTAAGGGCAGGTAAAGAGTAAGTAAGGTGCAGTAAGTAAAGACATATATAATAGAAAAATAACCATTGATTTATAGGAATGCCCATAAAACCCAAAGACCAAGGGGTCGTTTAGCAAGGCCTATCGTATGAGAAGTCCCATAACCGACTTATACGATAGGGGTAGGGGTTGAAATGCAATGTTTATGCTATGACATGCAAGGAATGCAGTTTATGCTATGTTCACACAAGTGCAACTCATACACTACGACTCTATACGCATAGACCTTTAGTTCCCCCTTTTTGGAGCTAGCAAAACTCCCAGGATACTCCCGTAGTGGCAAACGGAAGCGGTGTGTTGGGCCTCGCCCACCTCTAGGTTGGTATTCACACTACCCTACCTAGACCTATCGTACGCCTCAACGCAAAACCGCGGAGCATCTGCGTACTCTTACTGGTTGGACCACCAGACTTTTATGGCTAAGTGCAAATTCCACACTTGCCGAGTCAACGTATTGACGTCGGTGTGAACAACCGTCCAATACCGGAGACCACCACCTTCATGCACATGCAACATGTTCTACTATATCCCGAGCCATAAATTCCCCTGGCTAACCTGCCCGTCAACATAACCTTCCGAGCCAACGGCTCGCCGGACCAACCCGCCCGTACCAACAAGCATTACTGAGTCACAAGCTCACCGGACTAACTAGCCCGCTGCTTCAACCACCGAGCCTACCGCTCGTACAACCAAACCAACTAACCTCCCATAACTACGGGGTGTGGGTGTGCGTATTATTAGATTAATCTTGTATATCAACTTATCCCTGCAATTTATGGTTAATCTTGGACTTCCTGAGAATTACCATGTGAGGGGCTCGCTACGGTACTAGGAACCACAATTGGATGAAACCCTAAAGCTCCCTTTCTCAAGACACTTAGTGTTGTTGGTATCTACCCATAGGGTTACCCCTCTTAACACTTCACTTGAATTACTCTACGTATTTTATGACCTTCTAAGGGGAAAGACGATCTTTCGTCGGTCCCAGACACCACCTTACCCTTAACTCTCCAAGCACACCCTCATCACCTAAACTCCTTTTGGTGACCTTCAATCTCTTCAACCTGACCATGTACACCAACTACATGTCACTTCCACTTGGTAGACCCCTAAATATCCAAATTTCACATTTTTACTATACGCAGACCAACTAACTATATGAAACTTATAAGTAGAGGTACTCCAAATATTCATCCATCTGACTCAAGATATTTACTGGAGATCTATCATGATATTATAAGACTAAATCCAGAGAATCATATTTTCCTTAATTATTTAGCATTTATTTTAATTTCTCCAAACCTTTGCCAAGTATGAAAATGAACATGAAGTATAAGGAATTCTTATGATATGGCTCTCCAAAAATTATGATAAACCTATGATGACTAAATAACATCAAATACAACATATCATATTTTTACAGTAAGAAATTGTCCCCTATTTTTAATATTTATCATCTATCCAAACTTGTAGATTTATGAAGGAAGCACCAAAAATATCTACACCAAAATTATGGGAAAAATACCAAGCACTTGTATTCATCAGAAAAGTCTACTGACTAAATTTCAGGATTTATGTAAATCATTTTCTCACCTAAATAAATACTTTAAGAAAACCTCAAATAGGATAAGTTGTGAAGTAGCCTACTGATTTAAGTCCCCCAAAATCATATAAAAATCACAGAACTTTTTAGTGCTCTGAAAAGTCATGTCACCAATTTGCACAATATATCAAAGAGTATTGGACCCTCAATTATTTTTCTTAATCATATGATAAAATAGGTGCCTTGTAAATGAAGTACTGGTTAAATCATTTAATAAATTACACAAAAATTACCAGAGGTCTAAAATAAGATTATAAAGCCACTACCAAGGTTTCATCTCCATCCAAGACATTTTGGGCATGCAAATATTTCTTATAAGAAATTTCCCTAAAGGGGTTATGTCCTATTTCAAAGGGGATAATTGTTTGAGCATGCGTTCCGCACTCGTCCGGTTTGAGAATAACAAATCCCGAATGTATTTGATCCTATTTTTGATTAATGGTGTGCAGATAACAGGTGCAAGAATAACATGTTTTCAATTGGAGTAAAATATCAATTTTCCAGATTTTGGAGCTATCGGATTTCCGACAGCCCTATCGGATTTCCGACAGCGCGTTTATTTGATCTCTGCGCTACGGTTAAGAGCTATCGGATTTCCGATATCGCTATCGGATTTTCGACAGCCCACGATCTTCCAATAACGGCAGGATGTGCAACAGTTACCTTAGCTAACGGATATCCGACAGCCCACGTCTCAACCACGACCTCAACACCACGCAGAAACTTCGTTTTAGTGGGACACGTAGCAGCCTCTGGAGATATCGGATTCCGGCGACAGTAGCTATTGGACGGCGACAGCTCTTTTTTCTTAAAAGAGCTCAAAACTTCGTGGAATTCAGTTCTTGAGATTTCCAGACCTTCTTCCAGAGTGCATTCGAACCAGAAAGCTCCAGAACTCCATCAACTCCCATTTGTGCTAGAAGGATTGAGATTGAAGACGAGATCGGACGCGTTTTTACATCAACGATCATCTCGAGGCTTCAACCCTCCTTTCAGAGATCTGATTTTCTAGGGAGTTCTTCACTTGACTTTGTATTTTCATTCATTTACATTCAACTTTGTATTGGTAGAGAAATCGCCGTCTTGCGTGCAGCGTCTAAGTCCTTGCACGGCTTAGGGGAAAATCGTTTCCTTGTGCGGAGCGTCCAAGTCCTTACGTGGCTTGGTAGGAAATCGTGGCCTTGTGTGCTACGTCTAGATCTTGGGAAGATCTAGAGGGTAGGCTTGGGCTTGATCTAGGGAGAGACAAGTGATAGCCTTTCGATCCTTGGGAGAAGGATTGGTAAAATCAAAATTAGTGAAATTTATATTATCATATTTGTGCATTGATCTTAAGCATTGTTAAGATCATTTTATTGTATGTAAATTTCATGATTAATATAATTATACTTCTTTCATTAATTGCAAATTTGGTTGCTTAATTTTAACTTAGAAATTTGTGTTTGGTTTAAAACAAAAATTACATTGGTTTGAAATTGTTTATAAGTAATTTTTTTTAGAAAAGTAAAATCTGTTTAAAAAATTATTAAGTAAAAATTATATTTTAAACACACCCTTATTCACCCCCCCCCCCCCCCTCTAAGGGCGTCACACGATCCAACAAGTGGTATCAGAGCGAGGTTACTCCAAAACGGTTTTACCACCGGGAGTAATGGCGCACAACGATCATGCGTTCGTTGAGGGGCAAGGCATAAGTAGACCACCTTTATTCACGGGCACAGACTATAATTATTGGAAAACACGTATGCGTTGTTTTCTAATTGCGCTAGATATAGAAGTCTGGAATATGGTAGAATCTAGTTACACTTCTCCAACATTTGTTGTAGGAGATGTAACTATGGATAAACCCAAAGACAAGTGGGATGACAATGATAAATTAAAATGTAAGAACAATGCAAAAGCCATGAATGCTTTATTTTGCGCACTAGATCGCACTGAATTTAACAGAGTTTGTGCTTGTCATACTGCTTTTGATATTTGGAATCTTGTAGAAATTACTCATGAAGGTACTTCGCAGGTAAAGGATTCAAAGCTATTTCAACTGGAGTCTGAATTTGAAAGGTTCAAAATGGAGGTAGATGAAGAGATTGATACGATGTACACACGATTCACAAAAATCGTGAACGACTCAAAGGTTCTAGGAAAGGTGTTCTCAAATGGAGACTTAGTAAGGAAAATCTTAAGATCACTTCCCCCGAAGTTCAATCCTAAAGTGACTGCAATTTCTGAGTCATATGATCTTAAGACCTTACAATTGGAGAGCCTCATTGGGAACTTGAAAACTTATGAAGTTGAATTGAAAATTCAACAACAAGAGTATATGGAACCAAAGAAGAAGGGATTGACTCTAAGATCTAAGAAGGAGGAAAGTAGTGATTCTGAGGAGGATGAAGAAGATGAAGAAAGTTTATTTGTTAGAAAGTTTAGGAAATTTATGAAAAATCCAGAGAGGAGGAATTCATTTTAAGAAATATTTTAAGAAGGAGACGTTTAGGAAGAAAAAAAGGAAAGGAAGACGATGAGGAGGAAGAGAGACCGCCACCGGAGTGCTATCACTGCAAGAAGTTAGGACACATCCAAAGCAAGTGTCCAAAGTACTTAAAAGAACTTAAAGAAAAGAAGCACAAAGGGTCGAAGAAGTTGTTGAAGGCGGAAACAGAGGATGATACTACTTCTGAGGATGCAAGCAGTTCAACCTCAAGTAAAGAAGAGGAGACCAACATGTGCTTAATGGGAAAGAGCGTCATATCTGATGACGAATGCAGTGTCCAAAGTGACACTGAGGTAACTCCTCCAACCTACGATGAATTATTTTCTGAATTTTTAAAGACTTGCAAATTTTTTGAAAAGAGTTTAAAAGATAATGATCTTCTTAAATCTGAAAATGAAATTTTGCTTAAAGAAAACAAAAAATTGTTAAATGAAATTAAGACTATTGGAAAAAGAGATATTTCCTGCCAAGAGTGTGATCACTATTTGGGAAGAATTAAAAAACTTGAAGAATCGCTTTCCAAATCTCATTCTACAATAAAAATTCTTACTAAAAAGAATGAGATTTTAGAGAGAGATCTAAAATCTTCAATTTCCAAAGTTCATGAGGGAAAGAAATATTTTGAACGTAGATGCGTAAATCTAGTATCCGAGAATACAGAAATGAGAAACCAGATTCATGACTTAACACTAGCCATGAAAAAATTTGGAATGGGCCGAAGATCACTGGATATGATCTTAGGATACCAATGCCATGGATCTGGAAGGTTTGGACTCGGATACACGTCAGGAAGCTATCGCCCGGCGACAACCACTGTCGCCGGCGACAGTGAAAAGTCCAGAAAATCTATTTTTAAAAATTCTGAAGTTAATAAATTGACTAATACTGCATCCTCATCCAGTAAAAGTCCAGAAAAGTTATACTCATCTCAATACATTACATGTGCCAAATGCAATAGATTTGGTCACACTACGGACTCTTGCTGGAGGAAAGGAAAAAGTAAAATTAAACAAATCTGGGTGCCTAAGGCTTCTACCTATATTATGGGTGGAACCACTTGGGTAACCAGATCTTTACTCACCTCTTCTTTCTAGGTGTGTTGGCAGGCTAAGGACAAAGAAGACGTGTGGTACTTGGACTCGGGTTGTTCAAAGCACATGACGGGCAATAAAGAGAAGTTCCTTAGCCTGGAGATGAAGAAAGGAGGAGTTGTTACATTCGGAGACAATGAAAAAGGAAAAATCATCGGCATCGGAGTTGTGGGTAATGAAATTTTTTCAATTTCAAATGTTCTATTTGTAGAAGGATTAAAGCATAATTTGATTTCTATTAGTCAATTATGTGATAAGGGTTTAAATGTTTTATTTGAATCTTCTACAAATTTGTGCAAAATTATTAATTCTAAAACAAATGAAATTATTTTTACCGCACCTAGATGTCATAATGTATATATGATTAAATTTCTTGATTTTTCAAATTCTACTTTAAAATGTTTTTTATAAAAAAATGATGAATTAGATTTATGGCATAGGCGACTTGGACATACTAGTGCCAAGTTAATTACAAAACTTTCAAAAGATAAATTAATTAAAAGTTTACCATTGTTAAATGGAAATTTATCTTCTTCACTATGTGTGCCTTGCCAAAAAGGAAAATTTTCAAAATCATCCTTTAAAAGTAAAAATATTATTTCTACCACTAGGCCACTTTAATTAATACATATGGATTTATTTGGGCCAATTGGAATTTCTAGCTTAGGAGGTAGAAAATATACATTTGTATTAATCGATGATTATTCTCGTTTTTGTTGGACTTTATTTCTAACCTCCAAATCCGATGCATTTTCAGAATTTTCAAAATTATGTTTGCGTATTCAAAATGAATTTGAGTTAAAAATTAAACGCATACGATCGGATCATGGAGGAGAATTTGAAAATGAAAAGTTTATTTCTTTTTGTACGGAGTTAGGAATTAAACACGAATTTTCCGCTCCACGCACACCACAGCAAAATGGTGTAGTGGAGAGGAAAAATAGAACTCTTCAAGTGTTAGCCTGTACGATGCTATCTGAGTTTAAATTACCACAATCTTGTTGGGCTGAAGCGGTTAGTACGACATGTTATGTAATTAATAGAGTAATGCTTCGCCCTATTTTAAAATGAACTCCTTATGAATTAATTTTTAGTAAAAAACTAAATGTTTCTTATTTCAAAGTTTTTGGGTGTAAATGTTTTATTTTGAATTCTAAAGATTCCTTAGGAAAATTTGATGAAAAATGTGATGAAGGTATTATTATTGGCCATTCTTCAACTAGTAAAGTTTATATAATTTTTAATAAAAGAACAAAAATAGTTGAAGAATCTATTCATGTTAGGTTTGATGAGTTTGTTTCATGTGTAGAAAAGAAAATCACAGGAAAAGAAGATGAACCCCTTCCTTCGGTGGAGAATGATGATGAAGAACTTGGAGAAAATGAAGAAGAAAAAGAAGAAGAGAGAGAAGGAGAAAGAGAAGAAGATAGAGAAGGAGAAGAAAGAGAAGAATATGTGCCTCCCAGTGAATTGAGATTTTCAAGGGATCATCCAAAGGAGCTTATCATTGGAGATCCGCAAAAAGGGGTTAGTACTCGTTCATCGTTACATGTTTTATTTTCAAACCTTTGTTTTGTCTCTGAAATAGAACCAAAAGATGTTTCCACCGCTTTAAATGATGAATTTTGGTTTTTAGCTATGAATGAAGAACTTAATCAATTTGAACGTAATAAGGTTTGGAATCTTGTAGAACGACCCAAAAATCATCCTGTCGTTGGAGTTAAGTGGATTTTCAAAAATAAATTAGATAGTGAATCTAGAATTATTAGAAATAAAGCCAGATTAGTTGCAAAAGGTTATGCACAAATTGAAGGGGTGGATTTTGATGAAACTTTTGCACTCGTAGCAAGATTAGAAGCGGTTAGGATATTTCTTGCATTTGCTTGTTTTAAAAGATTTAAATTATTTCAAATGGATGTCAAAACCGCATTTTTAAACGGGTATATAAAAGAAGAGGTTTATGTAAAACAACCCCCTGGTTTTATAAATGAGAAATATCCAAATTATGTTTATAAATTAGATAAATCGCTTTATGGATTAAAACAAGCGCCTCGTGCTTAGTATGATCGATTAACTCAATATTTATTAAAGCATGATTATAAAATAGGAAGTGCCGATTCTACACTCTTCATTAAGCAAATTGATCATGATTTAGTTATTTTGCAAATTTATGTTGATGATATTATTTTTGGAGCCACTAATGAAGAGTTGTGTAATGAAATAGTTCAAATTATGAAAAATGAATTTGAAATGAGCATGGTAGGAGAACTTTCATATTTTCTAGGTTTTCAAATTACACAAAAACATGATGGTATCTTTATATGTCAATCCAAATATATTCATGATATGTTAAAAAGATTTGGATTTGAAAATCTTAAGCATGCAAACACTCCTATGAGTACTTCACTAAAATTAGGAAAAGATGAAAGTGGTGTTTCAATTGAGCAAACCCTTTATAGAAGTATGATAGGATCTTTATTGTATTTAACCGCCTCTAGACCTGACATTATGTTTGCCGTTTGTTTATGTGCTAGATTTCAGGCTAATCCTAAAGAGTCACATTTAAAAGCGGTGAAACACATCTTTCGATATCTTATAGGAACATCTAAATTAGGATTATGGTATCCTCATAATGATTCCTTTATTTTACATGGCTTTTCGAATTCAGATTATGCGGGATGTTCTTTAGATAGGAAAGGCACTAGTGGCACTTGTCATTTTATCGGCCCTTCACTTATTTCATGGTCGAGTAGGAAACAGAATTCTGTTGCCCTCTCTATTACCGAGGCCGAATATATTGCACTAGGTAGTTGTTGTGCCCAAGCTCTTTGGATGTCACAAACATTAGAAGACTTTGGCATGCAACAAAGTCGTGTAGAATTAAAGTGTGATAATAAAAGTGCTATAGACTTAACTAATAATCCGGTATTACACTCTAGATCTAAGCATATAGATGTCCGACATCATTTTATAAGGGATCATATTAAGAAGGGTAATATAAAAATCAACTTTATAGGCACGGAAAATCAACTAGCGGATATATTCACAAAATCGTTACCGGATTCCCGTTTTTCTATGCTTCGGCTAGAATTGGGAATCCTAGACATTTCACAATAATTATATCCCTACTTATAACCTATAAAAATTAAACAAATCACCATAGCCTTACCATTTAAAAAGAAAAACAAACTCTTAATATGGACATTCACCACATAAATCATGTCCAAATATTCAAAATTATTACAAAACTTTAATAAAAGGTTACTTAAAATGTCTCATAATAGCAGTTCTCAAAATTAGGAAGAAATCTGGGCTGGGCAGCTGTCGGATGGCGACAGTGAGCTGTCGGATGGCGATATCCCCCAGAACTCTATTTCAATCTGACTCCTCCTCATTCCAACTACCTGCTCCACTGCTTTCAGGAATATCAAAATCTGATCTCCTTACAACTGTCTTCCTCCGTCGACCATGACTGACCGATTGACGACGAGGCTCCTCCTCTGTAGGCATTTCCCATTCTGCGGCTTCAGCAGGAGTAGGCTTTAATTTAAGTCCATTAACAAGGAACTTCATAAATTTCTGCATCCGCGTCCGATCCTTTTTCACCTCCACCTTATGTTCTTCAAATGACCTTCTATGCTCTTGGAAGTCGTCTATATGTTTATCCAACTTTGTTTGGAACGTGTCGAGTGCCTCCCACATTGACCCCCCACGTGCAATAGGAGGCTCTCTCATTTCCATAGTAGGCGGCCTCCGTGGATTTTTCTTACCCATGGCCGCCGTTTGATATATCTCCGGGCAACAATCTCCAAGATAAAAATTTTGATCTATCCAAGGGTATTTCTTGTATAGGATATGCTGGATAATCGCACCCAAAGGGAGAGTGTGTGCCTTTTTCCACTCCAGATTTTTGAGGCGATATGTACAACGAATCATAGATAACAGAAGATCAGCCACATCAAATAACTCCTTCTCCACTATATAATAAGTCACAAGACTAAGTTGAGCCGTAATACTATGCATATCACCGGACTTCAACATAATTGTGTGCCTTAGTATATCTTGTACAAGACGAGCATCGTCTGTCAATGTCGTCATAGTGGATATGAGGTTTTTGGTGGAATTTCCATGCAAAGACATGTTCATTAACGTCCAATCTCTCTCAAGTCTATAGTTTTCCACTATATCCAAGATATTCTCACTTTCCATTAGACCAAACTCACTTCTTAAATCAAATGGAGTGATCTTCACATATTGCCCTTGAATTTTGGATCTCACTCCTCCATTCAAATCGGTATATGCAGGATCCTCCAGATGATTATAAAATTCTCGGACTAAAAATGAGGATAAAATATATTGGATAATAACAGAAAGTATACCTGCCTCCGCAAGCATATAATATACTCGTTCATGTCTTGGGAGATCGAATTCTACAACCTTTGAAACTCCAATTTGGGCCTTTTCTATGCCCGGGAAACTTTGATAAGAGGAATACGCATCTCCTGACTCACCCCTTCTCGATCTCCAACTAGAAGACATATCTGCATAAGAAATAAGGAAAATTTTTAAATAAAAAAAAAAGAAAAATTCTGGCACTGTCGGATTTCCGATACCACCTATCGGATATCCGATAGCTAAAAAAAATTTTTTGCTTCCGAAAATTTTAATTTCACAAAAATCTTCCTATCCCAAATCTAAAAAATTTTCACACAGCAAAAATTTTTCAACATCTCTAATATTTTTGAAAAATCAAAACTTTAGTGCAAAACACTATTCATCATCTTCTTCCTATAACACTTCAAATTTTTTTTGGTCATCATCTTTTTCCTAAATCTGATAACTATGAACTTCTAGATCTACACAAAAACAACAAGAAAGAAAGGAAACTCATGTTTCCAAACATAAAATAACAAAAATTTCTAATTTCTCTTACAAAAAACAAGATCTGCATCTCTTATACAACCCAAGATCTAAAATATCTAGATCTACTAAACCTTCTACATTTTATCTTCAAAAAACTCCATGAAAATCAAGAGGAATATGAGAATCACAAAACTATTGGAGAAATTTTAACCAAAACTTGAAAAACCAACAAATCTCACCTTAGATCTGAAGTTTTCCGGCACCTGGAGCTCTAGATCTCGAAATTTCTCCTCAAACTGAAGTGAAGTGTCGGTCAAAAGATGAAACACGTCTTTTTATCCTTTCTGAGCTGTCGGATGGCGACAGCTAGCTATCGGAAATCCGACAGCTCTCAAAAATAATAAAAAAAATTTATCTGTATAATTTTCTGAGAATTTTGGTATCTTGCATAAAGGATTCTTCTTGTGTTATTATTCAAAACAAAAGCTTACCACATGATTATGATGTTCAATCTTAACTTATCATTGTGATGTCACATTCATCTAGTAATTATGAATTGTTTTCGCATGCCTCTAAGTATAAGAAATCTTTTATCTATGACAATGAGCAATCACAAACACTTACTTTGGTAATACATGTTAATGAAATTTATTTTATACATACATCATGATTGATCGAACATAACAAAATACATTTCATAAATGTCACCTTCACCTTTGATACTTTGCGCTTATTCAAATTTTACCATTTATGGCATGCAAGTGAATTCGGATATCCTTCATATCTATGAATCCTCAAAACAAAAAAAGGAGGAAAATTCAAATGCAAAACATTCATTTTGCCAATAATGTTGAAAGACAAAAAAATTTGAAAAGGATCCTCCACCAAGCACTACTTAGCCTCCTGATAAGTCTTAATGAGCATTGTGAGGTTAAGCACCTTGGAAAGAATTGTAAAGTGTCTTGCAAAAACAAAATGGTCCTTTTATGTATATTTGCAAAGTTTCTGGTTCAAAAGTATGGGTTTTATGTATATTTATGTTATGTTTACCAATTCCATGGTCATGTATATTTTAAATATATTCATATGTATTCTTTCTCAAAGTCTCACTACTACACTTCATTGTTATTTATAAAATTTCTTCTTATGAGAATTGGACCGAAACGATTCAATATTCTATATCCTCCTGTGTCTCTCTCTGATAATTGAAATTGAATCTCATCATGGTTAAGTATATTTGCTTCTATACATTATTACACATTACTAGAATGCTTAGCCTCATCTCCATGCTTCCTTATCTCAATATTCTATCAATTACAAAGCTTCCGCTAGTATACTCCAATTTTTTCCTATATTCTTTCTAATTTTCTAAAAGCTCTCTATAATCTATTAACATCTTTTGATAATATCAAAGGGGGAGAAGATAATAAGAAATCACTAATCACTTAAATCACTTAAAATACTAAATTAATTCAGTAAGCATACAAGTAGGGGGAGTTTATATGTAGGGGGAGAATATTTTTAGACGGAGCTAATATTAAGGGGGAGATCATATTAAGCGGAAGATCATGGAGATCTTACGTTCACACTTGTACACACATAATGTATTTTTCACTATCTCTATAGGATTTATTCGATTTCTTTTTATAAGGATTTGTTATTATCAAAAGGGGGAGATTGTTGGAGCATGCGTTCCGCACTCGTCCGATTTGAGAATAACAAATCCCGAATGTATTTGATCCTATTTTTGATTAATGGTGTGCAGATAACAGGTGCAAGAATAACATGTTTTCAATTGGAGCAAAATATCAATTTTCCAGATTTTGGAGCTATCGGATTTCCGATAGCGTGTTTATTTGATCTCTGCGCAACGGTTAAGAGCTATCGGATTTCCGATATCGCTATCGGATTTCCGACAGCCCACGATCTTCCAATAATGGCAGGACGTGCAGCAGTTACCTTAGCTAACGGATATCCGATAGTGCTATCGGATATCCGACAGCCCACGTCTCAACCACGACCTCAACACCACGCAGAAACTTCGTTTTAGTGGGACATGTAGCAGCCTCTGGAGATATCAGATTCCGGCGATAGTAGCTATCGGACGGCGACAGCTCTTTTTTCTTAAAAGAGCTCAAAACTTCGTAGAATTCAGTTCTTGAGATTTCCAGACCTTCTTCCAGAGTGCATTCGAACCAGAAAGCTCCAGAACTCCATCAACTCCCATTTGTGCTAGAAAGATTGAGATTGAAGACGAGATCGGACGCGTTTCTACATCAACGATCATCTCGAGGCTTCAACCCTCCTTTCAGAGATCTGATTTTCTAGGGAGTTCTTCACTTGACTTTGTATTTTCATTCATTTACATTCAACTTTGTATTGGTAGAGAAATCGTCGTCTTGCGTGCGACGTCTAAGTCCTTGCGCGGCTTAGGGGAAAATCGCTTCCTTGTGCGGAGCGTCCAAGTCCTTGCGTGGCTTGGTAGAAAATCGTGGCCTTGTGTGCTACGTCTAGATCTTGGGAAGATCTAGAGGGTAGGCTTGGGCTTGATCTAGGGAGAGACAAGTGATAGCCTTCCGATCCTTGGGAGAAGGATTGGTAAAATCAAAATTAGTGAAATTTATATTATCATATTTGTGCATTGATCTTAAGCATTGTTAAGATCATTTTATTGTATGTAAATTTCATGATTAATATAATTATGCTTCTTTCATTAATTGCAAATTTGGTTGCTTAATCTTTAACTTAGAAATTTGTGTTTGGTTTAAAACAAAAATTACATTGGTTTGAAATTGTTTATAAAATTATTAAGTAAAAATTATATTTTAAAAACACCCTTGTTCACCCCCCCCCCCCCCTAAGGGCGTCACCGATCCAACAATAATTGCTCCTAAAATCCTTATAAAATTACCTAGGGCCTAATTACATCCCATGAACTTATCCACTAAGTTCCATGACCATTCAATAACATTTGACCCCATGTCCTTCACAAGGTTCAAAGAGCAACCCTAAGGTTAAAACTAGGGTCCTAGGGCATATCCACCTCTACACCACCCCATATTACTCATGAAGGTGTTTTAGGTGATCCTAAACCAGTGGCCAAGGTTTCAACTCATGGTGATGAGTTCTGACCACCATACCCCAAGATAAACACCATGCCCTAACTTTGACCCAATTTAACCTAACTTGGGTTGACAAATTACCCAACCAAATCAGTCCCAATTGGGCTGAGATTTTTACCAAGGTCATAACATAACCCTAAGGAGCACCCACCAAAATTTGGAGGTCATTGGAGGTCCTTTGACCCACTAATTAATTAGTAAATGATTTATGAAATTATCTCAAAAACCTTAGAAAAAAGTTCTCCTAAAAATCCCATCTTTGAGTATGTTGTGTGGGTGTATGTAACTAGCCTAGGTTTTAAATATCAAGGCCATAGCATCTACCAATAAAAAGATATGCAGGAAAGAGTGACTGCCCTACCCTAGGTACCAGTCCTACCATTTTGGCTCTACAGGGAGCTACAGTGCTCCTGTTGGGGTGGAACAAATTTTCACTTAATCTACACACCAATGGCTACTATATTGGTGTTGGGCACTTTTTTATCAGAGGTGTTCTAGTATTTTTAATAATTAAAATGAAACACTATAAAACACTATATGTGACATAAAACACTATAAACATTTAATTATATTACTGACTCTGCGTTCGACGAAAGCTGAACACATCTGCGTTCGACGAAGACAGAATAAATCTGCGTTCGATGGAAACTAACCTGCGCTTGACGAAAGCAGAACAAATCTGCGTTCGATGAAATCTAACCTGCGCTCGACGAAACAGAACAAATATGCGTTCGACGAAACAGAACAAATCTGCATTCGACGAAATCTAACCCGCGCTCGACGAAAACTAAATAAATCTACGTTCGACGAAATATAACCTGCGCTCGACAAAAATAGAATAAATTTGCGTTCGACGAAAACTAACCTGCGCTCGACGAAAGCAGAACAAATCTGCGTTCGACGAAATCTAACCTGCGCTCGACGAAAATAGAATAAATCTGCGTTCGATGAAAACTAAACTGCGCTCGACGAAATGAATTCCATTCGACGAACTCCATATTCATTTCGTCGAACTCAACTATCAGATCGACGAAGTCTAAAATGCAATCAACGAATTAGTTCCGTTCGACGAACTCAGGATTCCGTTCGACGAACTTCAACAATCAGATCGACGAATTAAATGTAATAATCGTAAACATTAAAAACAGATCCGACAGCTCTCAGTTATCGTCCCCGAGGAATGGACAGCACGCGACAACCCAACCTGGGTTTCTTTGCAGGATGATTTCCCGGCCACCTGTGCCGCTTCCCGGCCAGCCAATGCCACCACCACCTCCGTTGAGGTGGTGGCCGGCGATAGGGGGTGGTTGGCCGGCCGGAGGTGGTCGGATTGGGGTTTAGAGGAGGGGAAAAAGTGTACGAATCGAACCCTTTCAGAAGCACGTTTCGAGCCCTATTGAGCACGGATCAAGCCCCAAATTATGAAAAGATCTAGCACTATAAGAGATGAGGCGGATCAGACCTGTGTGGGGGTTTGGTGGCGTGAATTACGACGAGTTGCCATTGACGGTGCTGGAGCTTTCGGTGCCATGTCGATCTAGGCTTCCTCTGCACGATTCTCACTGGAAGGTTGGGGGTTCTCTTCCTCTCTACGCACTGAAGGAAATGGGGGGTTTCAATTCGAGCTTGGGTGGCTTTATTCCTGAAAGCCATTAATGACCATTAACTAGGATTTCGGTTACTTCTAATTCTCCCTTAATCCAGCCCCTCTGGCCATAGAAACTCCAGAATTTGTTTGTAACTAAAGGGGGGAGGTGAATGCTCATCAATTAGGGGGGAATTGAAGGATCAATTGCATTAAATCTCCAAGAATGCTCTCTTTCTCTCTCCGATTTGGGGGAAACCTCCAATTTCTCTCACTTAATCAACAAAATACAGAACTTAAGTGGTAATTTAAGTAATTACCAGGCCCACTAGATGATAGACCTCTTTAGTTGGGCCTAGCCCAAATGGATTGGGCTTGATTAGGTTAAACTAGGGTAATTTGACCTAAATTAAGCTTGAGTTAACTTAGGTCAAATTGACCAATTGGGTTGACCCCAAAGGGTGGATTGGGCTCCATTGGCTTCCCTTAAGGGTTAGGAAGGTATATGTGGAGTCAATTTGGCAAAGTGAGGGTGAATTACCCCTTATTAGGGCACTTTGACCAAATTAGGGTTTAGGGCAAATTGGAGGCTTGATGATGGGGCTTTTTGGTCCATTAGGTTCCTAGTACCCATACAAGGGTAGGGGCAGGGTCAATTTGGCATGGTGAGGGCCAATTGACATTAATTGAGTTAGTTTGACCAATTTAGGGTTAAGGTTGACTTTAGTCAAATTGGCCTCTTAGGTTGACCCCAATGGGTCACTGGTGCTTCAAGGAGACCCCTAATGGGTTAGGGATGCTATGGTGGGGTCAAGGTTCAAGGTGGGGCCCTAAAATCCAACCCTAGGCTTGGTATCTGAAAATTGCTATTTGTAGACCACTTGGGTTTTCTCCTTCTCACCTAAATTCACATGGTCTTGGGCTCTTCCTATGGTTTTGTCATGACCTAGTCATGACAAAACCAACTTAGGGGTCTAGCTGTTTGGGGGATGTTACAAATCCCAATAAACAAAAAATAATTTCGTCCTCGAAATTCAGGTTAGGCTTGCGGGGTTTTCACCGATAGTGACTGAACGTAACATCCCCTAAGAATTGAAGTTATTCCTAGCTCGAAGAGCACCGACTATCTCTGCCACACCAGTTCTAGTGGCTCCCAAGTGTGCTCCTCCTGTCCATAATTTTACCACATGACTTTTACCTATGGAACCTTCTTGCACCGCAAGACTCGCACCGTCGTATCATCTATCCTGATCGGGGTGACCTAGCTACCTTGGTCAATCTATCCTCGATGTTCCAAATAAACATGTGCCCGGAGTGGGGGTGTGGTAACCTGTGTATGAAATCCATAATTATATCCTCGAACTTCCACTCTAACCTGGGCAGATTCTTATGCCTCTAAAGTTTCCTTCACATGTTCAAATTCTTACTCCTTCAGGTACATCCGAGTAATCAATCATCTCTACTCTACAACTTTTCCAGTTCTTAATCTTGATGGAACTGATCAGATCATCATGCATCTTAATTATCCTCCAATTTTAAGTGGAGGTGTACTCGTGAACTTTCATGAGTATATGTTAACCAACCATAAGGATAAGAATACTCCCAATCATTTTCTACATGGAGTTTGATTCATAAGGTATACGAGTAAAATCTTTTGAAACCCTAAGATTTTTCACAAGTCAATTTTATCAAGAAATATCATCTCGTTTATTTCACCAAATTCCTATCACTTCAACATATGCTGGTCTTGATCACTTTCAAATGGTCCTAAGCAAGATAAACTTAGATCGTTCTTACCATAGTGAACTCAAACACTATATTCTAAATCCAATAAGTCATCAACTATGATCTCTGGTTATTCATCATCATAGCTTCCAAGGTTTAAGGATTATTACTGTAGCTAAAAATCTCTACCAGAATAGGGCATGATTTTTAACAAGTCATGAGTTAATCACTTTTGAATGCCCCAAGTCACAAGAGCCTCAAATATAATTACGACCTGTAAGACCTAGTTTCCGTCCATAACTTCTAGAATGGGACATTGACATCCCTAAGTGATTAATCCTGACGACTGTACATTTCCAATGATTCAACAAAGGTCAAGTTGTTGTTTGATCAACGATGTTTATCCATTGTCCTGGTAATACTTCAGATCATCATTCCGAATATACTTTTACACAATCTCATCTTCGCCCGAGTAACATCGAATATGATCAACTTCAAAATCATTACTTTCACGACGCAACACTTTCTAAATTATGTCTAAGGGAAACCCAAGTCAGTCAATAATTTGCCCAATAAACAAAAGGTAAGCCCCAATAAACAAAAGATAAGCCTCTATCTATTTTGGGCTAAGTATCTTCGATATCATTATGTTATATTCGTCCTAGCTGGGCACACAATCTTAGACTTGGGGTTCCATCTGAAACTTGTTGGTATACTCCATACTTTAGACTCTGCAGGGTACCTTCTACGACAACCTTATCAAGGTCCACATGTGACCCAATCCCAAACGGGTCTCTTCTGCACTTGAATTCTTATCCGACCCTCGGTGTTTGTCATGGTGGTCTTCTTAATGTAATCATGTCACGGATACGAGGGTTGAGTCTATGAGTCTCATACCATTATGCTTATGTGTCAATCTCTCTTTCTCTAGCCTCTTTGGGGTATCCTCATACCTTCACCAAAAGTTATACCTACGGTCTATTTCAGACTAGGTCATGGTATAAATTGTCATGGTAAGTCATGTGTCCTAGTGGGGTTGAGTCTAACTTATTGAACAAAGGACTATCTAAAGAGATCTTTGCAGCTAGAGGTATTCCCTGCTGGGGGCATGGTTCGCCGCAGGCTACAAAAGAAAACTTGACACTCGTAAAGAGATTTGGCTAAAAAGATTCAGTTAGAAGTGGACTTTTCATGTGATTTCCCGATATGGGCACACCACTGCTTCCGCTGCTAGTTTTTTCCTCAAACTAAGCTTGCGCGGGGTGGCCCAGAGTTTGTGGACTTCTTTTCTTCTGATCGAGGTTTGCCTGTGATACCACTTGTAAGACCCCATTTTTTTTCTTTTCAAACTCGGGGTCTTAGGCCCAGAACCGCCGCTTTGTGGTAACACCCTCGCTCGGGAGGTTGCCACCACAAAACGCCGATGCTGCCGGCCAAATTGATCACAAAGAAGCAAGAACAAAGAAACTTAAACAAAAGAGCCAAGTCCACATCACATAGAAAAGTAAAACATCACAAGGGATGTCCACATAGTATAACTGAATAAAAGATTACAATAATAAAGAGCTCATGCCCTGTACATCATGTCCTCACTACACGATCACTCGCGGAAGCTAACTACTAATCACTCACTGATCCTGAAACTTGAGCTCCTGTACCAGACTGGCCCGCCTCCATCTACACCGGCCTCTAGTGCTGCTGCGTCTATTCGATCCCCTAAAATGATATGGTCCACCGACCGTTAGTCAAAAGACTAAGCCAATCCCCCGCCCCTCCCCCGATGACTCCTAGGCACCGAGCGGGAAGGATGAAGAGGAGGACAATAAGGGGTATAATCAAAAAGCAGATGACAGTGGCATAATCTACAGGGAAAGCTCTACACTACACAGGTGTTCATATAAATAATTAAAGCAGTAATGAGCATGGTAAGGGCAGGTAAAGAGTAAGTAAGGTGCAGTAAGTAAAGACATATATAATAGAAAAATAACCATTGAATTATAGGAATGCCCATACAAACCTATAGACCAAGGGGTCGTTTAGCAAGGCTTATCGTATAAGAAGTCCCATAACCGACTTATACGATAGGGGTAGAGGTTGAAATGCAATGTTTATGCTATGACATGCAAGGTATGCAGTTTATGCTATGTTCGCACAAGTGCAACTCACGCACTACAACTCTATGCGCATAGACCTTTAGTTCCCCCTTTTTGGAGCTAGCAAGACTCCCAGGATACTCCCGTAGTGGCAAACAAAAGCGGTGGGTTGGGCCTCGCCCACCTCTAGGTTGGTATTCACACTACCCTACCTAGACCTATCGTACGCCTCAATGCAAAACCGCGGAGTATCTGCGTACTCTTACTAGATGGACCACCAGACTTTTATGGCTAAGTGCAAATTCCACACTTGCCCAGTCAACGTATTGACGTCGGTGTGAACGACCGTCCAATACCGGAGACCCACCACCTTCATGCACATGCAACATGTTCTACTATATCCCGAGCCATAAATTCCCCAGGCTAACCTGCACGTCAACATAACCTTCCGAGCCAACGGCTCGCCGGACCAACCCGTCCGTACCAACAAGCATTACTGAGTCACAAGCTCACCGGACTAACTAGTCCGCTGCTTCAACCACCGAGCCTACCGCTCGTACAACCAAACCAACTAACCTCCCATAACTACGGGGTCTGGGTGTGCGTATTATTAAGTTAATCTTGTATATCAACTTATCCCTACAATTTATGGTTAATCTTGGACTTCCCGAGGATTACCCTGTGAGGGGCTCGCTAGGGTACTAGGAACCACAATGGGATGAAACCCCAAAGCTCCCTTTCTCAAGACACTTAGTGTTGTTGTTATCTACCCATATGGTTACCCCTCTTAACACTTCACTTGAATTACTCTAGTTATTTTATGACCTTCTAAGGGGAAAGACGATCTTTCGTCGGTCCCGGACACCACCTTACCCTTAACTCTCCAAGCACACCCTCATCACCTAAACTCCTTTTGGTGACCTTCAATCTCTTCAACCTGACCATGTACACCAACTACATGCCACTTCCACTTGATAGACCCCTAAATATCCAAATTTCACATTTTTACTATACGCAGACCAACTAACTATATGAAGCTTATAAGTAGAGGTACTCCAAATATTCATCCATCTGACTCAAGATATTTACTGGAGATCTATCATGATGTTATAAGACTAAATCCAGAGAATCATATTTTTTCTTAATTATTTAGCATTTATTTTAATTTCTCCAAACCTTTGTCAAGTATGAAAATGAACATGAAGTGTAAGGAATTCTTATGATATGGCTCTCCAAAACTTATGATAAACCTATGATGACTAAATAACAGCAAATACAACATATCATATTTTTACAGTAAGAAATTGTTCCTTATTTTTAATATTTATCATCTATCCAAACTTATAGATTTATGAAGGAAGCACCAAAAATATCTACACCAAAATTATGGGAAAAATACCAAGCTCTTGTATTCATCAGAAAAGTCTACTGACTAAATTTCAGGATTTATGGAAATCATTTTCTCACTTAAATAAATACTTTAAGAAAACCTCAAATAAGATAAGTTGTGAAGTAGCCTACTGATTTAAGTCCCCAAAAATCATATAAAAATCACAGAACTCCCTAGTGCTTTGAAAAGTCATGTCACCAATTTGCACAATTTATCAAAGAGTATTGGACCCTCAATTATTTTTCTTAAGCCTAAGACAAAATAGGAGCCTTGTAAATAAAGTACTGGTTAAATCATTTAATAAATTACACAAAAATTACCAGAGGTCTAAAATAAGATTATAAAGGCACTACCAAGGTTTCATCTCCATCCAAGACCTTTTGGGCATGCAAATATTTCTTATAAGAAATTCCCCTAAAAGGGTTATGTCCTATTTCAAAGGGGATAATTGCTCCTAAATCCTTATAAAATTACCTAGGGCCTAATTACATCACATGAACTTATCCACCAAGTTCCATGACCATTCAATAACATTTGACCCCATGTCCTTCACAAGGTTCAAAGAGCAATCCTAAGGTTAAAACTAGGGTCCTAGGGCATATCCACCTCTACACCACCCCATCTTACTCATGAAGGTGTTTTAGGTGATCCTAAACCAGTGGACAAGTGTTGGAACATGGTCTTCCGCATCTCCTAGGTTTGAGAATAACAAAACCTATGTGTATTTGATCTTGTGTGTTTAAGTGTGCAGGATAAAAAAGTCTACATGACTCAAGGATTACACAAGAAGGTTTCCCCCAAATGTGAGCCATCAAATCCAACACTCCTACTAGCATCGGCGGTACCGCTAGCGCTAAGGAACAGCTGAGATGAAACCAAACCGCTGAGATGCAAACTGGCGCTCGACGAACTGCTTACTCTACCGCGGCGCGCTAGTGCTAGCGCTGGCACTAGCTTTCGCTCAACGAACTGTAAGCTGCGTTCGACGAAAATTCGATATACGAAAAGAATGCGTAAGCGCAATTCCGGGAGCACATATAGAAGGAGATAGCGCCTGGCTGTATCCGATAGCGCAGGCGGTAGCACGGAGCACAGAAGGCAAGAGAGAATTGCTTCCTTAGATTGAAGATTCTGCCGCGCAGAATATGTCCTAAAATGGGATAGCGTCGGCGGTAGCACTAGCGTAGGCGCTAGCGCTGAGGCTATAAATAGGACCCCTCTTCTCTCGTTTTATAGACACATCTCGGAGAGAGATTGAGTGCTAGAATTCCAGAGGCTACCTTGCCCGAAAGTTGATGGCCTACCAACGTTCTGCAAACTTCTGAAAGAGAATCTCATCACGCCGGATCCAAACGAAGTCCGCTTCTACAACGCTTATTCTACAGCGGATCTTCGTCTCCAACTTCAGAAGTTCATCAAGAGGGAGTTTTTAATTATTTTCATTTCATATTTCTTGTAAACGGTTAGTGAAATCGCCTCGTGTTGGCGACTAGGTCTGGGTAGGACTTAGGGCGGAAATTCGCCTCGTGTTGGCGACTAGATCTAGGCTAGGTCTAGGGGGTGCTCGAGGCCATATCCGGGGAAGGGTTGGCTAGAGCGGCTTGAGGGCGAATCCGGGGAGGATAGGCTAGGGCCACCGGTTCGTGGGGATGCGAGTCGGGATAGAAAACAAAAGGAGTCTACTATTCTTCGCCACCGATTTCTAGCGTTATAGAAACCAACTTTTGTAAAACCTTATTTGATATTAATAAAGCATGTCTTTACTTTATTTCAATGGTTTTACTTGACTTCTCATTGTCTTAATCTCGCATTACTTCAAAGCTTTTTAAAATTTAATATAAGTTTTTTTGAAAACTCTTATTCACTGTAGTGGTATCAGAGGAGGTTATTCCAATTGGCTTAACAACCGAGAATAATGGCGTCTCATGATCTCACTTTTCCGGATGGTCAAGGGGTTAGTCGACCACTTCTCTTTACTGGGTCAGATTTTAACTACTGGAAAAATTGAATGATGTATTTTCTTATGACCATGGATGTAGAAGTATGGAACATGGTAGAAGTTCGGTACTCTCCTCCTACAACTGTAGTGGGAGAGGCGACATTACTAAAACCTAAAGATAAATGGGATGATAACGATAAACCAAGGTCTAAAAATAATGCTAAAGCAATGAACGCTTTATATTGCGCCTTAAATAGGACTGAGTTTAATAGAATTTCTGCATGCATAACTGCTTATGATATTTGGAATCAATTGGAAGTTACTCATGAAGGTACATCGCAGATGAAAGATGCAAAGCTATTCCAACTGGAATCTGAATATGAAAAATTCAGGATGGATACCGAAGAGGACATCAACTCGATGTACACTCGCTTCACTAAGATCGTCAATGCTTCAAAGGTACTTGGAAAGACCTACTCAGACGGGGACTTGGTGAGGAAAATTCTTCACTCCTTACCTCCAAGGTTCAATCCAAAGGTGACAGCCATCTCAGAGTCGCACAACTTAAGAATGCTCCAGATCGAGAACCTTATTGGGAATCTCAAAACCCATGAGGTAGAACTCCAGATTCAACACGATGAATACAACAAAGAGCCAAAGAAAAAGGCGCTAGCATTAAAATCAAAGAAGGAGAGCATCAAAGATGATGATGAAGATGAAGAAGGTCTCCTGGTGAAGAACTTCAGGAAGTTCATCAGGAATCTGGAAAGAAGGAACACATTCCGAAAATACTTCTAAAAGGATACTCGACGAAAGAGATCTTCCTCTTCATCAAGGAAAGAAAAAGGAAGCGAAGATGAAGAAGAAAGACCACCACCAGTGTGCTACCACTGCATAAAGATCGGGCACATTCGGAGCCAGTGCCCAAAGTATCAAAAGGAGCAAAAAGAACAATACAAAGCAAAAGAGAAAAAGAAAGTACTGAAAGCCGCAACTTGGGATGAATCTTCCTCTGAAGAGTCAAACGAGTCTGAGTCAAGTAGCGAGGAGGAAGCAAACTTATGCTTAATGGCAAAAAGCAATGATGATGACACCGGTGTTCTTAGCGACACTGAGGTAACTCCTCCTACTTTCGAAGAACTCTATGATGAATTTGTTCTAACTTGTAAATCCTATGATCAAAGTATACAAGATAATATTATATTAAATGGTGAAAATGAATCTATTATCAAAGAAAATCATAAGCTCACAAAAAAATTGATTTTGCTTGAAAAGAGAAAGGTTTCATGTCAAGAGTGTGAACACTCTTTATTTAAGACAAAAGAACTTGAAGTTTCTCTTTCTAAGGCCCTCTCACAAAACAAAACTATTGCAAAAGAAAAAGGGGACTTAGAGAGAAAACTAAAAACCTCTCTTTTACAAATTGAAAATAACAAAAAAGGGATTTGAAAATAAATGTGTTATGATTGTACAAGAAAATACATTTTAAAAAAAAAATAAAATCATGACCTCAATATAGCCATAAAAAAATTCGGGATTGGTCAAAAATCTCTGGATATGATTTTGGGAAACAAATGTTATGGTTCTGGAAAATTTGGGGTCGGATATAAAAGTGAACCCTACCGCCCGACGCTAGCCACTAATGCCGGCGGTAGCTCAACTGTTAAAAAATCTTATGTTTTTTCTAATATTCAAACATCATCCAGCAAGAGCAACGTAGAAACTCAGAAAAGGGTCTCAACCCCCTTTATTTCGTGTGCTAATTGTCTTAAGTTTGGACACACGTCTAGCTCTTGCAAAAATATAAAACAATGATCGTTAAAACAAATCTGGGTACCTAAGAAATCCTCTTACTCTATGGGTGGTACCTCTTGGGTATCTGGATCTTTACTCTCATCTTCTCTCTAGATTTGCAGGAAGGCTAAGGAAACAAAGGATGTGTGGTACTTGGACTCAGGCTGCTCCAAGCACATGATGGCAACAAAGCAAAATTCCTTAGCTTAGAAAAAAGTAAAGGAAGGATCATGGGAGTAGGTACAGTGGGTAACGAATCCTTTTTTATCTCAAATGTTCTTTATGTAAAAGGATTAAAACATAACTTAATATCTATAAGTCAACTGTGTAATAAAGGATTAGACGTATTATTTGAATCATCCACTAATCTTTGCAAAATAGTTAATCCTAAAACAAAAGATGTGTTACTAACTGCACCTAGAATTCACAATGTTTACATAGTTTCATTTCATGATCTTTCCAAATCATCTATAAAATATTTTATAACCAAAAATGATGAATTAGAACTATGGCATTAACGTTTAGGTCACGCTAGTACAAAGCTCATCTTAAAACTAGCAAAAAGGGAATTGATTAGAGGATTGCTTAAGTTGAATGGAAATTTATCTTCACTATGTTCTCCATGCCAAAAAGGTAAATTTACAAAATCATCTTTTAAAAGCAAAAATGAAATTTCTACTTCAAAACCATTGCAATTAATTCATATGAATCTCTTTGGTCCCGTTAACACCGCAAGTCTTGGTGGTAGAATATACACTTTCGTTCTAATAGATGATTTCTCAAGATATTGCTGGACTTTATTTCTCTCTTCCAAATCAGATGCGTTTTGCGAATTCTCAAAATTATGTACTCGTATTCAAAATGAACTAGATTTAAAAATAAAATGCATTCGCTCAGATCATGGAGGTAAATTTGAAAATGAAAATTTTAAATCTTTTTGTGAAATGTTAGGTATTAAGCATGAGTTCTCCGCTCCACGCACACCTCAACAAAACGGTGTTGTGGAACGGAAAAATAGGACAATCCAAGAACTAGCACGCACCATGTTATCTGAATATAAATTACCTAAGTCTTTTTGGGTCGTAGCCGTATGCACATCATGCTATGTAATGAATAGAGTCATGCTTCGTCCATCACTAAATCTCACATCGTATGAACTATATTATCAAAAGAAACCTAATGTATCATATTTTAAAGTATTTGGATGTAAATGTTTTATTCTTAATACAAAAGATTCTTTAGGAAAATTTGATGAAAAATGTGATGAAGGAATATTTCGTGGATATTCTTCAACCAGTAAAGCCTATAGAATATTTAACAAAAGATCGAGTAAGGTTGAAGAGTCTATTAATGTTAAATTTGATAAAGTTATTCCGTGTGCAGAAAAGCTTCCTATAGGTACAAATGATGAACCTTTGTTATCTCTGGAGTACGACGAAGAGGAACCTTCCAAAGAAGAGGAGGAGAAGTCCAAGGAAGATGAATATGTACCTCCAAGCATTTTGAACTTCTCAAAAAATCATCCAAAAGAGCTAGTCATTGGGGAACCGTCTACTGGGGTAAGAACTCGATCATCTCTTCATGAAACGTTTTCAAATATTTGCTTTTTTCTGAACTCGAACCTAAAAATGTTTCCACCGCATTAAATGATGGATTTTGGTTTTTGGCTATGAATGAAGAGTTAGATCAATTTGAAAGAAATAAAGTTTGGAATCTAGTAGATAGACCATCTAATCATCCTGTTATCGGCGTAAAATGGATCTTTAAAAATAAATTAGATGGTGAATCTAGGATTATAAGAAATAAAGCACGCTTAGTCGCTCAAGGTTATTCTCAAAATGAAGAGGTAGATTTTGAAGAAACTTTTGCACCCGTTGCTCGCTTAGAATCTATACGAATATTTTTGGCATTTGCGAGTTTTAAAAGAATAAAATTATTTCAAATGGATGTTAAAAGTGCCTTTTTAAACGGGTTTATAAAAGAAGAAGTTTATGTAGAACAACCCCCCACCCCGGTTTTATAAATGAAAAATTTCCTAATCATGTTTACAAATTAGAAAAAGCACTTTATGGTTTAAAACAAGCGCCCCGTGCATGGTATGATAGACTTACAACGTTTTTGTTAAAGCACGATTATGTTATGGGAAGTGCCGACAACACACTCTTCATTAAGCATAATAATAACAATCTAATTATTCTACAAATATATGTTCATGATATCATTTTGGAGCCACTAATGAAGAGTTGTGTAATGAAGTAGTCTTAGTAATGAAAAATGAATTTGAAATGAGTCTTGTAGGAGAACTATCATATTTTCTTGGTTTTCAAATTACACAACGAACTGATGGTATCTTTCTGTGCTAAACAAAATATGTTCACGATATGCTTAAACGATTTGGATTTGAAAATCTTAAACAAGCTTCTACTCCTATGAGTGCTTCGTTAAAACTAGGAAAAGATGAATCTGGAATTTCCATTGATCAAACGTTATATAGAGGAATGATAGGATCTCTTCTTTACTTAAGTGCATATAGACCAGATATAATGTTTGCCGTATGTTTATGTGCTCACTTTCAAGCCAATCCAAAAGAATCTCATTTAAAAGCGGTAAAACGTATTTTTCGTTATCTATTAGGGTCATCTAAATTAAGATTATGGTACCCACACAATGATTCATTCACACTCCATGTCTATTCCGATTCGTACTACGCCGGTTGTTCACTAGATTGAAAAAGCACTAGCGGTACTTGTCACTTTGTAGGACCCTCATTAGTTGCATGGTCTAGTAGGAAACAATCTTCGGTTGCACTCTCCACCACGGAGGCCGAATACATCACACTTGGTAGTTGTTGTGCACAAGCGTTATGGATGAGTCAAACTCTAGAGGATTTTGGATTTCATCTCAAAACATTGATCTTAAATGTGACAACAAAAGTGCAATTGACCTCACATATAATCCCGTACACCACTTTAGATCCAAACACATCGATGTTCGTCATCATTTCATTAGGGATCACATTAAGAAAGAGAATATAAAAGTAAGTTTCATTGGCACGGACTCTCAACTCGCTGACATATTTACAAAACCTCTTCCCGATGCAAGATTTCGATTATTACGACTTGAGTTAGGTGTCCTAGATCTTTCAAGTTAAAACACATTCATAAATGCAAATTTTTAATGTTTAACCATCTAAAACTTCTCCTAAAATTCTGAAATTTCTGCATGAAACTACTATTAGGACACTTAATCAAGATCAACAATTAAAAATTTCAAAATCATCAAAAATCGTGTACTGTTTCCTGCGCTAGCGCTAACGCCGGCGCTAGCACACATATTTGTTTTTCTGTAATTTTAAAATTTTGAAAAATTCTTAAAAATATATTAATCTATATGTACTATTTATTTTTGCACTTCTGATTATATTTCATTTTTGAAAAATCAAATACAAAAATACAAAAACTAAATTACCTAAAATATGTTTTGCCTTTTTGTATAAAGTCTATCTTTATGCAAAAATCAAATACAAAAATACAAAAGCCAAATTACAAAAAATATGTTTTGCCTTTTTGTCATTTGTTTAAAGTCTATTTTTTATGCAAAAATCAAATACAAAAATATAAAACATTAAAACTATAAAAAAAAAACGGTATGGATTTTTCCTGTGAAAATCAAGCATGATTTAATCTATTATGTAGAACTTCTATAATGTTGCAATTTATATTTTTCAAACTACTTTGAACATTGTTTTCATCATGCTTTGATATATTGATTAATATGTGCATCAATTATCTTGTAAAAGTTGTGTAGAACTAAGCTTAGCATGCCTCTAAGTATGAGTAAATGTTTTATGTTTGATAATGATCTTTATTCACTCACTTATTTTGGCATTGTCTACATATGTGTTTAATCTAAGAATGCTTGTGTATGTTGTGTATTAGTACAATGAATTAAAATTGCACAAGTATCTTACCTACACTCCTTTATTTGCACTTTTAAAAGTTAAGAAAAGTGGTTGTGTTTTCATAAATTATATTGGTTTGCAAAACAAGTGTATTCGGAGAACTTTGTACAAAACAAAAAGCATAAAATAAAGTGACAAAGATAACTCCACCAAGCACTACTTGAACCTCCTGATAAGTCTTAATAAGCGTTGTGAGGTTGAGCACCTTGGAAAGAATAGTAAAGTATCTTGTGCAAATCAATTCTTTCTTTCAAAATAAAAATCACTTACTCTTAAGTACACCGGATTATTAGTCTCAACATTAAAATATAATATGTGATCCCCCAAGCACTACTTTGCACCCTGATAAGTCTTAATGAGCATTGTGTGTGCAAAGCACCTTGGTAGTTGTACATTTTGTTTGTGCATTGAAGTGTGTGGAAGTGAAATTATTTGTGTTTTATTGAAGTGTGTGGAAGTGAAATTATTTGTGTTTTCTTGTATTTTTGATTAAAATATTTGTTTACTCTACTCAAAAATACACTAATGTGCACATCATTATCTTCCATAACACTTCTTCTCATAAGTATTGGATCCTAATGCAAATTCTATACTACTCTTTATTTATGATATGCACTTGATAACCTAGCATGCTTTCTACAATGTTTGGTATATTTTGAAATTGTGAATTAAAATAACATTGTAGTAATCTCCTTTTTAACATTATTTCGTGTTTGGTTACTTTATTGTTGAACTTAACAATTTTAATGATTTACAACAACATCTTCTTTATGAAAATTAACTCATATATTTTTTTATGACTCATCATGTCTTACAAAAGATGTTTGATTGTATTTTTCTAAGTCTTCCGCAAATTTACATTTACCTTGTATTCTCTATATGCTACAAACTCTGATTTATGAAAATATTGTAATACTCAAACTCTGATCTATTTCAATGAAAAGTATTCTAAAACTCCTTATTATTTCCTTCTCTCTATAAGCTCGATCATGCCGTAATCTTATTATCAAAACTTTTTGTGTTTTGCTTCCTTACCCACTTTTGCTAATAACAAAAGGGGGAGAACTAACATGATAAATATAATCCGCTATCAAAATAAAAAACCAACATGATTAATTAAGATGATAGCCTACATATTAGGGGAGCATTCACTCAGGGGGAGCATGTATTTAGGGGGAGCAATTCTAAATACTACAATCGATAATTATCCTAAGTCATCACTCTCACACACACACAAGTAGTTCATCATGCTTATATATATTAATGCTCTGATTTATCATTAATGGTTTTGTTATTATCAAAAGGGGGAGTTTGTTAGAACATGGTCTTCCGCATCTCCTAGGTTTGAGAATAACAAAACCTAAGTGTATTTGATCTTGTGTGTTTTAAGTGTGCAGGATAACAAAGTCCACATGACTCAAGGATTACATAAGAAGGTTGCCCCCAAATGTGAGCCACCAAATCCAACACTCCTACTAGCGTCGGCGGTACCGCTAGCGCTGAGGAACAACTGAGACGAAACCAAACCTCTGAGATGCAAACTGGCACTCGACGAACTACTAACTCTACCGCGGCGCGCTAGTACTAGCGCTGGCGCTAGCTTTCGCTCGACGAACTGTAAGCTGCGTTCGACGAAAATTCGATAGACAAAAAAATGTGTAAGCGCAATTCCGGGAGCACATATGGAAGGAGATAGCGCCTGGCGGTATCCGATAGCGCAGGCGGTAGCGCGGAGCACAGAAGGCAAGAGAGAATTATTTCCTCAGATTGAAGATTCTGCCGCGCAGAATATGTCCTAAAATGGGATAGCGCCGGCGGTAGCACTAGCGCAGGCACTAGCGCTGAGGCTATAAATAGGACCCCTCTTCTCTCGTTTTATAGACACGTCTCGGAGAGAGATTGAGTGCTAGAATTCCAGAGGCTACCTTGCCCGAAAGTTGATGGCCTACCAAAGTTCTGCAAACTTCTAAAGGAGAATCTCATCACGCCGGATCCAAATGATGTCCGCTTCTACAACGCTTATTCTACACCGGATCTTCGTCTCCAACTTCAGAAGTTCATCAAGAGGGAGTTTTTAATTATTTTCATTTCATATTTCTTGTAAACGGTTAGTGAAATCGCCTCGTGTTGGCGACTAGGTCTGGGTAGGACTTAGGGCGAAAATTCGTCTCATGTTGGCGACTAGATCTAGGCTAGGTCTAGGGGGTGCTCGAGGCCATATCCGGGGAATGGTTGGCTAGAGCGGCTTAAGGCCGAATCCAGGGAGGATAGGCTAGGGCCACCGGTTCATGGGGATGCGAGTCGGGATAGAAAACAAAAGGAGTCTACTATTCTTCGTCATCGATTTCTAGCGTTATAGAAATCAACTTTTGTAAAACCTTATTTGATATTAATAAAGCATGTCTCTACTTTATTTCAATGGTTTTACTTTACTTCTCATTCTCTTAATCTCGCATTACTTCAAAGCTTTTTAAAATATAATATAAGTTTTTTTGAAAACCCTTATTCACCCCCCCCCCTCTAAGGGCGCCTACCGATCCAACACCAAGGTTTCAACTCATGGTGATGAGTCCTGACCACCATACCCCAAGATAAACACCATGCCCTAACTTTGACCCAATTTGACCTAACTTGGGTTGACAAATTACCCAACCAAATCAGTCCCAATTGGACTGAGATTTTTACCAAGCTCATAACATAACTCTAAGGAGCACCCACCAAAATTTGGAGGTCATTGGAGGTCCTTTGACCCACTAATTAATTAGTAAATGATTTATGAAATTATCTCAAAAACCTTAGAAAAAGGTTCTCCTAAAAATCCCATCTTTGAGTATGTTGTGTGGGTGTATGTAACTAGCCTAGGTTTTAAATATCAAGGCCATAACATCTACCAATAAAAAGATATGCAGGAAAGAGTGACTGCCCTACCCTAGGGACCAGTCCTACCATTTTGGCTCTATAGGGAGCTACAATGCTCCTGTTGGGCTGGAACAAATTTTCACTTAATCTACACACCAAGGGATACTATATTGGTGTTGGGCACTTTTTCATCAGAGGTGTTCTAGTATTTTTAATAATTAAAATGAAACACTGCTTATTATGTGACAGAAAACACTATAAACATTTAATTATATTACTGACTCTGCGTTCGACGAAAGCTGAACACATCTGCGTTCGACGAAGACAGAATAAATCTGCGTTCGACGGAAACTAACCTGCGCTCGACGAAAGCAGAACAAATCTGCGTTCGATGAAATCTAACCAGCGCTCGACGAAACAGAACAAATCTGCGTTCGACGAAACAAAACAATCCGTGTTCGACGAAATCTAACATGCGCTCGACGAAAACAGAATAAATCTACGTTCGACGAAATATAAACTGCGCTCGACGAAAACAGAATAAATTTGCGTTCGACGAAAACTAACCTGCGCTCGACGAAAGCAGAACAAATCTGTGTTCGACGAAATCTAACCTGCGCTCGACGAAAACAGAATAAATCTGCGTTCGACAAAAACTAAACTGCGCTCGACAAAATGAATTCCGTTCGAAGAACTCCATATTCAGTTCGTTGAACTCATCTATCAGATCGACGAAATCTAAAACGCAATCAACGAATCAGTTCCGTTCGACGAACTCAGGATTCCATTCGACGAACTTCAACAATCAGATCGGCGAATTAAATGAAATAATCGTAAACATTAAAAACAGATCCGACGTCTCTCAGTTATCGTCCCCGAGGAATGGACGGCGCACGACAACCAGACCTGGGTTTCTTTGCGGGATGATTTTCCGGCCATCTGTGCCGCTTCCCGGCCAGCCAATGCCACCACCACCTCCGTTGAGGTGGTGGCCGGTGATAGGGGGTGGTTGGCCGGTCGGAGGTGGTCGGATCGAGGTTTAGAGGAGGGGAAAAAGAGTACGAATCGAACCCTTTTGGAAGCACGTTCCGAGCCCTATGGTGTACGGATCAAGCCCCAAATTATGAAAAGATCTAGCACTAAGGGAGAGGAGGCGAATCGGACCTGTGTGGGGGCTTGGTGGCGTGAATTCCGGCGAGTTGCCATTGACGGTGCTGGAGCTTTCGGTGCCATGTCGATCTAGGCTTCCTCTGTACGATTCTCACCGGAAGGTTGGGGGTTCTCTTCCTCTTTGCGCACCGAAGGAAATGGGGGGTTTCAATTCGAGCTTGAGTGGCTTTATGTAACGCCCCTGAATTTTCGGATATTAATTTAATTATATTAATAACGTCATTAAGACGTAGGGCGTTACGTTAGTGCGAAATTAGCGGTGCGCCGTCGCTGCACGTTTTAGCGTCCGTTCGGTCAAGACGACCAAATTTTGGAGCAACCCGAAATTGGAAAATTTTACGTTAGGAAATTAGATTATTTAATTTTAGAAATAAATTGTAAAAGTTTCGTGACGCTCCGAGCAAATTTGAAGCCTCGGTAGTTTTTCAAAGATTTGTATAATTATCCATCGCCGTAAAACTTCAGAAATTTATATCTCGAAATCGGTACGTCAGATTTTGATTCCGACTTCGCCGTTGGTTTCGTAGCCGGTGCGAGTTTCGTTGGGTTCAGCTTTCGTTCAATTTTGGTGATAATATTATATTATTATAATTATGATTATTATAAATAACATATGTATATATATACACACAATGGAATTCGGCTATATACATAAAATTTCGGCTAATATATATAGATATATTCGGCTAATATGTATGAACATTCGGCTTTACTCATCCTATGGCAATAGGCGAATTGGTTATTCGGCTATATTAATTAGCCGAATTTCTTATTCGGTTAATGCTCTGCCACATTAATTAGCAATAGGCGAATCGGTTGTTGCCTTGGTTATTCGATTATTGTTCTGCTACATTGATTAGCCGAAAGCCATATAACGCTATATTAATTAGGCGTGAGTTTATTCCAAATATCACTTAGTTAAGGTTATTATTATTATTATTATTATTATTTTTATCTTTATTATAATTATCTTTTACATAAATAGCCTCCTCTTCTCCCCGTGAAAAGATAAAATCGAAAAGCCCTATTCATATTCATCTTATTCCCGATCGTTTGCGAAACCGTGAGCGGAGGCGCCATTGCCGTGAATCTTCAGATCTCCGCCACCGGAGCTCCGGAGCACGAAATCGTCGCCAGAGCATAGATCTGGAAAGCTCTCGCCGAGCTCTTCGCGTGTGCGGTAATTATTTCGAGT
The DNA here is from genome assembly GCA_033032865.1 of Dactylorhiza incarnata. Classification (NCBI taxonomy): domain Eukaryota; kingdom Viridiplantae; phylum Streptophyta; class Magnoliopsida; order Asparagales; family Orchidaceae; genus Dactylorhiza; species Dactylorhiza incarnata. Next base: position 5,305,960 of record JAWHQI010000009.1, on the reverse strand, counting down.
TTCGTAGATTTTTGAGGTTAGAGCCGGTATCCCTAACCCTCCTTTTCGCCCCAAAAGTTTCAGAAATCGTTCCTCGAGGATTTCTAGCGGTCGATCTGCGACGAGGAGCGAGTCGGAGGCCGTCTTCTTCGAAAAATTTGAGGCAAGTGGTGGACTCTTCCCCCTTGCCACGTTATTGTTCTTTATTTATTTACCATTATTGCTTCTATCTAATTTAAACAGAAAATATTATACGTAAATATCATTTTTCCGCTAAAGAATCGTGTGTCCAACCGAGTAGTCGCTTATCTTGTCAAAACCATCAAAATACCCTTAAGGTAGATTCGCCGATTTCGTTATAGTTAAACTCGTCGATATCATTTCGACGAATTCGCCGATAGGTTTAGGCTTTCGCCGACTTCGTCATGTGTCCTAGATTGTGTCTTCGCTAAGTGTATTCGCGATTCGTCGATAGTATTTCGACGAATTCGTCGATAAGATCGGGTTTCCTCACGGAATTGTTTCCGGGTTTTCCTGTGGTGCCTGTCTTGGTCAGGGTTTGGTGAGTCTCTATTTCCCAGTTGGTTGTTTTGGACGGTGGATGGTCGAAATGGCCACCACCAGTACCGGGTTATTTTTCCGTGGACGGGTAGACTGTTGGTTGGTGGACTGTAAACCACCGCCGCAGTGTTTTTGTTCCTCAGGGGTTTTAGTCTGATGGTTGGTTGGAAAGAATGCCTCCGCCTCAGTACTGTTTTTTGGCTGGGATAGTGATTCACTCCTTGGGCAATTCGGCACTTTCCCTTCTTTGGATGTTGTCGAACTACAACTTTGACTGCACTTTGTGCCAGTTTTTCCTTACTTGATGGATACTTACTTGATTTGTTGTTATTCATAGCTGTTCCTGGTGGGTTGGTAACCCCCTTTTTTGTTGAGTTTTCTCTTACTCTTTGATTTTGATGTCTTTGTGCTGAGGCATTCTTTTCTTTTGAATGCCTCAGGTTCGGACCAGTAGCAGGTTGAGCTGACCGAGTTCAGCTTCCGTCAGATTTGTAGTAGTTGATTCCTTTACTCCTTTCTGGAGAGGTAGACTGTTGATTTCTTTGAGACTTGTTAGGGTTATGGGTTCGTGTCAGTTTGTTGACGCCCATAGCCTGAGTTCTTTTATGTTAGACTTTGTCTTGCTATTTTTATGTTACTGCCGTTATTTGCTATTTATGCAATTGCTCTCTGGGAAGATTTTATTTTGGGGTGCATAGTAGTTATTTTACATACAAAACTGCATAATTCTTTCTACATGACATCTTTTTTAAAACCATTATCACTCTACCTTTGAAGCCCATAAAAGAAATTCTTTTTACTTATACTAAATATAGAAATTTCATATCATTAGAATGTTGGTTAGTTCATCATGCTCATATAAGGTGAATGAAGTAAATTATGTATTTTCCGCTGCGTAAACCTATACTTTCTTATTTATGGACTAGTTGATCCATTAAACCGAGGGACACGGTAATTGAAAACCTTAAATTTAAGCTATGTTTTAAAACATAAAGTTCTTGACTTTCTAAAGAAAAGTGTAAAGTTAGAGCCGCCTGAGCGTCTGCAGATGTCCCCTGCATGACGTGACATCATGACGCGTATTTCCTCTTACTCTGACGTATTATTTAATACGGAGAAAATGCGGGTTGTGACACTTTTTCCCTGAAAGCCATTAATGGCCATTAACTAGGATTTCGGTTACTTCTAATTCTCCCTTAATCCAGCCCCCTGGCCATAGAAACTCCAGAATTTGTTTGTAACTGAAGGGGGAGGTGAATGCTCATCATCAATTAGGGGGGAATTGAAGGATCAATTGCATTAAATCTCCAAGAATGCTCTCTTTCTCTCTCTGATTTGGGGGAAACCTCCAATTTCTCTCTCCTAATCACCAGATACAGAACTTAAGTGGTCATTTCAGTAATTACCAGGCCCACTAGATGGTGGACCTCTTTAGTTGGGCCTAGCCCAAATGGATTGGGCTTGATTAGGTTAAACTAGGGTAATTTGACCTAAATTAAGCTTGAGTTGACTTTGGTCAAATTGACCAATTGGGTTGACCCCAAAGGGTGGCTTGGGCTCCATTGGCTTCCCTTAAGGGTTAGGAAGGTATAGGTGGAGACAATTTGGCAAAGTGAGGGTGAATTGCCCCTTATTAGGGCACTTTGACCAAATTAGGGTTTATGGCAAATTGGTCAAATTGGAGGCCCCATGATGGGGCTTTTGGTCCATAAGGTTTCTAGTACCCATACAAGGGTAGGGGCAGGGTCAATTTGGCATGGTGAGGGCCAATTGACCTTAATTGAGTTAGTTTGACCAATTTAGGGTTAAAGTTGACTTTAGTCAAATTGGCCTCTTAGGTTGACCCCAATGGGTCACTAGTGCTTCAAGGAGACCCCTAATGGGTTAGGGATGCTATGGTGGGGTAAAGGTTCAAGGTGGGGCCCTAAAGTCCAACCCTAGACTTGGTATCTGAAAATTGCTATTTGTAGACCACTTGAGTTTTCTCCTTCTCACCTAAATTCACATGGTCTTGGGCTCTTCCTATGGTTTTGTCATGACCTAGTCATGACAAAACCAACTTAGGGGTCTAGCTGTTTGGGGGATGTTACATGGGGTAAGTAGCAAAGGTCCCTTGGGCTGGAACTGCTGATGCACCTGATAGGGACGATGACGGAAGTTCCTCCCCCTTTGAGCAGGAGACTGGAACTTTTGACGAGGCTGTTTCGTCGACTGCTGGGCAGGATAGAACCCAACAGATCCCTTCTGATCGGCTCTACACATCAAGTTGGAGACATAGTTGGGGTTGCTGATCTCCCCTTCTATGAATCAGTTGGCTATACTGATCAGCTCTTGATAGGAGATGGGTTCTCGGGTGGTGACCTCAAATTTCAGAGGACTTTCCTGAAATCCATTGACTAAGGTTACCATATAAAGCGAGGGATCGACATCCCTTATTTAGAGGATCTTCCTCTGGAAGCGATCCACGAAGCGAGCTAAGGTCTCGCTTTCTCCTTGCTTGATCCTGAAGATGGCTGCGGGGCCACTCTTCCTTTTCTTTGAGGATGCAAACCTCAAAAGAACCTCTTGACTCAGAATGGCAAAGCAGGAGATGGACTGGGGAGGTAGTTTGTAAAACCACTCCCATGCATGTCCATCTAAGGAGGTGATTAGAATCTTACACCTCATCGCATCTGAGAGAGACCTTAGAGCGATAGCAAATTCAAAGGCCTGAAGATGAAAGACTAGGTCACTCTCTTCAGTAAACATGGGCAATCGAGGCTCTCTAAAGCCGTTGGGAATAGGCTCCCAACTAACTCTATATGTAAAAGTAGAAGGCTCCTCCGCTTCAACAATGTCGGAAGGAGCAGGAGGGGCAGTAGGAGCTGGAGGATAGACATAATCCTCCTAAAAATTCAACGCTCGGGCTGGGGATCCCTGAGCAGCTGCCTAAAGCAACCTTGACGAGCTGCGAACTCTTCACCTTGAGACTGCATGGGAGCTGCAAGCTGAGGAGTCGCGCGGTCACGGGTGTGACTGCCAGCTAGTGGATCAAGAGTGGCAACCTGGTCGGTCTAAGGCAGGATTCTTTGGGAGATCGTAGCTAAGAGCTGATTCATCGACTCCAACTGTCGGGCGGTCTCAAGACGGGACTGCTCGAGGAGGAGCTCGAAGCGAAGCTAAAGGGCTTCTAGGGTGTTCGCGCTGCTTGAAGAGGGGTGACCGTCGGCGAACTGGTTGGGCTAAATCTCGCGGTCTGACATCTTGTTTGTCTGCTGATTTCACCTAAACACTCTGATCTGAAGGTCGTGTGTTCGTTCTATTGGCACAAAAATTGTACCTCCAAACCTCACTCTTCAAAGGGACGAGGGGGAACTGCGGAGTGTCGGTTACTCGGGATGAAGGATGTCACAAGAGAGGTTTTTGAGGGAAAAACTGCTTTGATTGATCACAAAAAAGGATTACAGGGAGGTCTGAAATAGGTCAGAGTGAGAGGTAAAAAAGTGACAAAATTTGAGAGGTCTTGTACAGGCCACAAGCTGGAGGCTCGAATCCAAAAGTCTTTTTTTGATACCCCTACCCCTCTATTTATAGACGCGGGGGCCTGCCCAAACGGGCAGGTCCAAAAATAACGGGCTTCCCGGGGTACAGGAGAACAGGGCAGAGAAAGGAAGATACATGGGTTGTAAATAGCAAAAAAGACAAAAAATCTAAATCACGCGGTCTCGCCGTCTCGCTGGAGTCTGGCCGCCTGTGCCTTAGAAGATCTGCCGGAGGTGAGATAGGCGGTCTGAGCGGTCTCAGAAACTTGAGACCGTCGGGGCCGACAATTCTGATCGAAAAAAAGATGTCGCGGACATCCGGACAAACACTAACTTCACCTTAGCATATTAAATCTTTTAATTCTTGGTTCAATGAGTTGATTTGTTTACAATCTTCATGATTAGATTCTTTTTTAATATACTAAAATTTTTGACTCTTAAAATATGGCGTTACATGCTCTGTCACTCCAATCACTGTCATATTTTTTCCCCTGTTTTGTTAGTTAGCATCCTCCCTTCAAATTCTGCTAACGAACGTTACCACATAATAAAAATAGTAATTGTAGATGAAATTATCGAGTTTTCCAGTTAAATGGGCCATCGAGAATTTTCATTCACTGTTTTGACGCATTGTCTGAACATATTTATTATTCTCCACATAGTCTGTATTTTTTAATTAAGTTCCCCCCCCGGACGGGCACCCCATTTTAAACTTCTTCCCCCCTGACGGGCACCCCATTTTAAACTATTGAAAAAGATTAATCCAAAGAGATAGCTGTCCATACCATCATTTTGAAAATCGGACCGACCATCGAACCGGTAAAGCGAAAGATTAAGGTTGAACCGGTGGTTAAACTGTTATCTATATCAATATCTATCTATCTATATATATACGAGTAAAACGGCACGAGCCTCCGGCCCTATGTGAGTGGAACGACGTGAGCGGCGACATTTAGCGAGGGCGACAACATTTGTCGTGGGGGTTGATGTTAGATATTTTCCATTGGGTGGACTAGATTCATCGAGATGTCCCGTTAAAGTCGTACGCGAATTTTGAGTTTATTCAGACTCCTACGAGCGTGCGTTAATTCAGTCGCGCGAACGATCGAAACCTGTGATAGGTGGGCGAGATCGTATCGTAATTTCATGTCGCGAACCCGGTCTCACCCTTGGCACGTATTCTGGCAAGTATTTTGGCGTGATATGAGATCTCATTCATTTTAAGGGGTTTCATATTCTCATCTTAATTAGGAGTTAATGGATTAATTCACCCATTTTTGTAACTCCTATGAGCCTCTCCTATGAAGGCCCAAAAATTGAGGTTATGCCATATATAGGAGTTTTCCTCCATTCCTTTTTGGCCATATGAAGTGAACAAGGGCGACTCTTAGGGTTGGGTAACCGCTGGTTCTCTCCTCTGTTTTCCTCCCATCCAGCGATCTTGAGAGAGAAAGAAAAGTAGCCATCGATAGAAAGGGCTTTTCATCCTCTCTTCATCTAGGAAGCCGACAAGCAATCGCTGAGATCGATCTTCCCTTTTGTCCTTACGAAGATCAAAGTCGCCGATCTAGAGATTTCAGTCGAGCCTGTGTTTCCAGATCCATACGACTTCAGTTTTCCTCAAGGAGCAAAATCGCTCACCTTCAGACCTTGATGCAGGACCGGCAAGGTAATACTTCTTTTTTCTTCAGGTAGCCTTCAACACCCATCGAAAAGATCTCCAACTTGGATTTCCTTCGTTGGCATCTATCACACTAGAAGGTATTTGATTCTCTTCTGTAATTCATCGATAGATCCTAAGCCTTTAAAAGTGGTTGTTGAAATTCCCTGCTTCTTGGCATAGAATAACTTAGATCTAAATAAATTGTTTTTTAGTTCCAGCTTGTTGAAAATGACGTGGTTAAGTTTGCCCACATTCAGAAACTTATAGAACTCTATGTTAGATCTTTTCTGATTAAAACTTCCGAGTATACATTCACCTATATTCGGAGATTATAAATAACATTCTCTGCATTCAGATCTACACAGCTAACGGTTCAAATTCAGAGTGTGGTTCTCATTTACATATATGTATATTTGGTGCTAATTATTCTCCTCGTTGTAGAGATACAAAATTGCAGATAGCTTTGTATGCCAACAGGGTTTGCTAACGCTGCGGAGTTCATAAAGAACAACATGTCTCAACTGTTGCGAATTTCCGCCATCATGAAACACGAGCAGGAATCCAAGAACGGTATATATTAATTCCGCATTTCAGTTGAATTACCGTTCTATTTCAATTTCAAAATATTTGTGTGTTTCTCAATTTGTGTTCTCAATTAGATAATATAGCATGTGTTTAAAATTCCACTTGAGACAAATAATATTTGGATAAGAACGATCCTTGTGTATTGTGTTGTCGCTGCATTCAGCAAATATAATTGTCCTTAATTTTGATAATACAAATCGTAGCGACACACACCTTTAATTTTTATTAACAGTTGACTCTCTCTCTCTCTCTCTCTCTCTCTCTCTCTCTCTCTCTCTCTCGACGGAGGCGGTGACATTTATTGTGCTCACTGACTCTTAGCGGGCTTCGCCAACATTCGAGAGGGTTGACAGGCACGGGGCTCCGCCCTTATCCATGGCGACATTTGTCGTGGGGGTGACAAATGTCGTCGGGGGTGACATTTGTCGCCGGGGCGACATTTGTCACCGGGGTGACATTCGTCGTGGGGGGCGACATTCGTCGTTGATGGAAGAGGTCGCGGGGGCGACATTTGTCCTGGGGGCGACATTTGTCGCGGGGGCGACATTGATCGTGGGGGGCGACATTTGTCGTGGCGGCGACATTCGTCGTGGGGGGCGACATTCGTCGTGCGGGGATGACATTCGTCGTGGGATAGAGAATTGTTTTATCGCAGCAAGATCTTTATAATACCATAATATAGCAAAGCTAATATAAGTCCATTCGACGAACGGGAGGCCGCGTTCGTCGAACGGGGCGCCGTTCGATGAACGGGAGTACGCGTTCGTCGAACAGGGACGCGGGTTCCGTTCGACGAACGGGAGACAGCGTTCGTCGAACGGGGCGCCGTTCGACGAACGGGAGCACGCGTTCGTCGAACGGGGACGCGTGCTCCATTCGACGAACGGGAGCCAGCGTTCGTCAAACGGGGCGTCATTCGACGAACGGGAACTGCGTTCGTCGAACGGGGCTCTGTTCGACGAAAGACGTGGGCTCCATTCGACGAACGGGAGCCAACGTTCGTCCAACGGGCGCCGTTCGACAAACCGGAATCCACGTCGTCGAACGGGGCTCTGTTCGACGAACGGCGCCCGCTCCGTTCGACGAACGGCGCCCTCAAGCATATTCTGCATGCCCGCAAATAAATGTCTAGCATATTCTGCGTGCCCGCAAATAAATGTGCTTGAGGCCTCGAGCAGGTTGTGCCCGTGCTTATTGTACCATGCGGACTGCGCCCACAACCGTGTACTTGTTTCTTCTGGTTCTTATAGAACTACAAAATAAATGCATCTCTCATACAGTAATATGTAGTTGTAGTTTCACTATATTAATTCTTATGTTTAAAATTATAGCAACTCTTATTTTTTGTTGACTTAATGCAAGGCTAAATTTGAAAACCAAGTGGTGAAAGTGAGAAACGTGGTATGTAGAACCAAAACCAAAATCTCGTATGTAATGCATGTAGAGCAGAGCTTCTATTGAAAGGGGCGCGCACAGATGGTTGAGAAATGTTTTTTTTAGGAGCAGAACAATGAAATAATTTCTCCAAATGGAAGGAGTAGTAGACCCCGATTTGTGCCACAATGAATTATTAGAAGATAAAATAACATATGAATCTATTGATACATTCATCAGTCTGATAGTGAGCATACATACGATCAAAATTTTACATTAACCGAGGGTAGGTTAGCTAAAAATGCTCATTCTATGAGACGGACTCCTAAATCAAAATATTTTTGGTTAAATTTAATGGTCTCTCTCTCTCTCTATATATATAAGCTAGCTGGACATGTGTTTTTTTAGTTGCAGGAAGAGGTTCTTTCTGCTGCAACTAAAAAAAAATCTAAACTTTGCTATATAATTCATAAGAGATAACTATGATAATATGTAAATAAATGTCATAATCATCATTATTATTTAAAAAAATTACAGTAGCATGCTTCGAATTAATTCATTCAAGAAGAAATGAGATCTTATATATATGGTGTGTATCATATCAGCTGCACAAAATATTTAGGATCATATCAGCTGCATAAAATACATTTGAAAACCCAAGAGGAAAACACGACTTCCAATCTTGCCAAACTATATCTCAGTTCTTCCCACTGCCTTATCCTCCATTTTTCCCTTGTCCCACACTTCTTATCCTAAACTCAACTAATTAGTAGCACCAAATTTGTCATCACTGAGTCTTCTCTCCTCTTCATTTTTCTCTACTTTTCTTCCACTCGCACCTGCAAAAATAATTTCTCTGTGAGAGTTTCAATACAATTTCAAACCTTTAAAAAACAGCTATTAGCAGGAGTAATTAACCGAAGTTTATAATCATGCGGGTAAGGAGCTCCTTCAATTGTCAATTGTTCTACAATTCTTTCAATTTACAACAATCACAATAAAGCTTCAACCTTTATAGAAGAACCTCTTAGCAGGAGTAATCCCAAAAAGTTTGAATTCATTCCGCTAGAAAGGAGTTAAATCAATTGCCAATTGTTCCTCGGCCAATTATATGGTTCGTTCATAAGCAGTTGGGCGGAGTTTTTAATTTAATAAATCTAAAAAAAATCACATATTGTTATCACCACAGTTAACGGATGACCCAAGATAAAAGGCAGTAGATCCAGCAACAAAAACACCCAACCATATGAGCAACTGAGCATAGAATATATGAAATTCTGATTCCCAAAAGCTTGGCAAACAACAGGATGGCAGAGTTCAACAAACTCCAGTAACCAAATATATATATATATATATATATAATTGAATATATACATAATCAACAAACTCCCGGACAAACAACAGGATGGCAAACAACAGCAGCCCATATAATACAATCTTATGAAATACACCGTAAATTAAACTCACGGCTTTTGCCTGATGGCAAACAATGCAATATATATTTATTATACATATAATTGAAGCTAAAAATGAAAGTACTGACTGGAATTTATTATACATATAATTAAACTCACCTTAAAATGAAAGTATATTTATTATACTTATAATGAAAGCTAATTATATATATAACCAAGAAAACAACTTATAAAGTGAATTAAACCTTTTTGTAAAAAAGTATCAACTAATGCTAAAAATTGAGTGCAGATCACGTGCTTATAAAAAAACTTCTAAGCAGATCATGTGTAAGAATTCATACCAAAATATTGACATCCCGTTCGACCCAGCAATCCAAACATAAATTTGGAAATTGTCAATCAGTGGCCTTCGGAGATCCTGTTTTGATCGAAGATGCAAGAAAACAATAAATAAATAACAGGATCTAATGTGCTAAAGCCAGAATAATTGTACCATGATATATGCTTTGTTAGCTCTTACCTCCTAATCATATCATAAACAAAATTCCACTCGTCTCCCACACTAAGGCCATTTGGTACCGCCGGTATTAGTAGTCTAAAACCTTCAACCTCCACACGCGGAAGATCAGACCACCGGGCTAGACTCACCTTGCAAATTTCGTCATAGTATTCATAATCGTTGTCGCGGTCATGAGTGGTATTGAAGTTTTCACCTTATGAGATTGGCACACATGAGAAACAAATGATATATTTGAGATAAATTATAGTATTTAGCATCTAATACTATGGTGGAGTATTTAAAATGCACCAAATAAGAGGAGTACACTATAGAGCCCTTACGTTGGATTGGCCCACCACGGTTTGGCAAAGCTAATGAAGACTCGGGCTGATTTTGGTCTACCATCTGCATGTTTGAGATGAAGCAAATCAATAATTATAAAGAAATAGTAGATCAAATTTGGCAATATAAACATCACATATAATTCAACACCTTTTTTCAAAAAAGGCCACACCAAACAAAGCCCAAAACAACAAACACTGCTCATGAGTACTAAGAAGTCGAGAAGAAAATACTGTAAATTATGTGAGACAAATGATAGAGCATGTCTGTCTAATTTACTACACCGCATCACCTCTACTTTATTTTGAATCCCTTCGCTTTTTTACTTTATTTTGATTCATTTCGACCCGCAAATGTCAATAAATGCATGATATGGAACATAATAAATGCATAATGAACAAATTGGGAAGAGCTAAAATAAAGACACCTTAGATTGATATAGGAATAGCATAAACATTTTTCTGACGTGTAGGAATAGCAGAAACCTGTAAGCAAGATCAACCAAACCTGGCTTGGCTTCAAGAAAGCAAAGAGAGGTGGACACAGACCATTAAAATAATAGAGCATGTCTGTCCATCATACTCACCACCGTCCAATTTACTACACGACATCACCTCTACTTTATTTTGAATCCCTTCGCTGTCTACTTTATTTTGAATCCGCTTTTAACTTTATTTTGATTCATTTTGACCCGCAAATGTCAGTAAATGCATGATATGGAACATAATAAATGCATAATGAACAAATTGGGAAGAGCTAAAATAAAGACACATTAGATTGATATAGGAATAGCAGAAACATTTTTCTGACGTAGGAATAAGAAACCTGTAAGCAAGATCAACCAAACCTGGCTTGGCTTCAAGAAAGCAAAGAGAGGTGGACATAGACCATTAAAATAATAGAGCATGTCTGTCCATCATACTCACCACCTTCCAATTTACTACACGACATCACCTTTACTTTATTTTGAATCCCTTCACTGTCTACTTTATTTTGAATCATTTCGACTCGCAAATTTCAATAAATGCATGATATGGAGCATAATAAATGCATAATAAACATACTGAACAAATTAGGAAGAGCTAAAATAAAGACACCTTCGATTGAGATAGGTATAACAGAAACATTTTTTCTGACCTAGGAATAGCACTGTAAGCAAGATCAACCAAACCTGGCTTGGCTTCAAAGCAAAGAGAGGTGCACACAAACCAATTGCTTGTTGCTGTTTAGAAATAGTGAGCAAACAAAGTCCAAAAAATAGTAAGGGAGATGGAGAGATACATGTTGAGTCATTTCGACTTGCAAATTTCAATAAATGCATGATATGGAGCATAATAAATGCATAATAAACATAATGAACAAATTAGGAAGAGCTAAAATAAAGACACCTTAGATTGATATAGGAATAGCATAAACATTTTTTCTGACCTAGGAATAACACTGTAAGCAAGATCAACCAAACATGGATTAGCTTCAAAGCAAAGAGAGGTGCACACAGACCAAGTGCTTGTTGCTGTTTAGAAATAGTGAGCAAACAATGTCCAAAAAATAGTAGGGGAGATGGAGAGATACATGTTGAGTCATTTCGACTCGCAAATTTCAATAAATGCATGATATGGAGCATAATAAATGTGTTGGGAATCTTGCCCACATGATTCATGATTTGAAGAAGTCATCAAGTCAAGAAAACTTTACTTTTTATTTGATCGCTTCTCTAGCTTATAAATCTCAGGAAGTTAGTAGAACAAGATTCGTCGAACGCAGAAGGAAGTTCGTCGAACGAAGAATGAAGTCCGTCGAACTCGGAAGGAAGATCGACGACCGCTGAGACTTGGCGTGTTCGTCGAACGCAGAAGGAAGATCGTCGAACTCAGAAGGAAGATCGACGACCGCTGAGAATTGGCGTGTTCGTCGAACACAGAAGGAAGATCGTCGAACTCAGAAGCAAGATCGTCGAACGCTGAGATTCAGCAAGATCATCGAACGCAGAATGGAGTTCATCGAACGCAGAGACGGGACAGAAGAATGAAGCTCGTCTAACGCAGAACGTTGTTCGTCGAACGAAGATTGTCGTTCGTCGAACGCAGAGAAGAATGAAGACAAAAGGAAGAAATGTCATCAAGAAGACGCAGTATCGTCGACTTCACCAAAGTGGCCTTGTCGTCAAGAAGAACAAACATCGTCGTGAAGAAGCCTTGTCGCTGAAAAGGCTAAGTATGACTGATGGCGTCAAACATCATCGTAAAGAAGGCGTGTCGTCGAGAGATCAAGGTGATTACGACGACACAGTCAGAAACAACATATCGTCGTATATGCAGAAGCATCAGAATGTCTTGTATCGTCGAGATACCAGCATCAGAGGCAGAAGCTAGAAGAATTGAAAGTCTAACTAAGTTCAAGGCATCAACAAAGTCCTGTCATCGAGCATTTAATGTCGCCGCTTGATTGTCTAATCATCGCGTGCTCTTATGGAATGGGCGTCTGACATTAAAGGGCATCACATGTGACCGTTATGCGGCTCATCTATCTATCCTATAAAAGGGAACAGTGATGCCCTAGAAAAAGCTCTTCGACATAGAGAAAAAGAACGAGAAAGAATCCCGCCGCTACACTTCAATAGAACAGTATTCTCGGCGGAGAAGAAGAAGATCAAGTAGAGAACAAGCATCAAGTATTCTCTGAAGATTCAGTCATCTCAATCGACTGAAAAGTAGCCGATCAACACCAGGAAAAAAAGGTGAAGGCTGAAGAAGATCCAGTGCTGAAACTCCAAATCAAGAAGTATCTTCTTCAACCTAAAGAAGCCAATCTTCATCAGGCTGAAGTTGCCAATCTTCATCCGGCAGAAGAAACAGTCTTTTTACTGTAATTTCTTGTAAAGGCTTGCGGGCCTATTTGTCTAGCTTGAGGGCTGGAGAGCCGTGAGGCTTGAGGGCCAGGGCAGTGGACTTGCGGGTCCGACACCGTCTAGCTTGAGGGCTGGAGAGCTGTGAGGCTTGAGGTCCAGGGCAGTGGACTTGCGGGCCCGACACCGTCTAGCTTGAGGGCTGGAGAGTTGTGAGGCTTGAGGGCCAGGGCAGTGGACTTGTGGGTCTGATCTTGTCGAGCTTGAGGGCTCGGGCGCAGTAGGGGATTGCGGGCCTAGGCTGTAGGCACAGGACTTGCGGGTCTGTGATGTGTAGGGCTTGAGGGCCTGAGTGTCGAGCTTGCGGGCTCGGGGGCAGTAGGGGCTTGCGGGCCTAGGCTGTTGGACTTGCGGGTCCGTGTTGTAAAGCTTGAGGGCCTGAAGTTTTTGGCGGCATTTGCCGAGCCTAGCACACTGCTGGGTAGGCGCAGAGGGACAGAGGACTACTCAAGACACCCGGTCTTGAGGAACCTCTATATATATTTGTGTGTTTTCTGTGTTATGCTTTATAACTTATAGATCTACTAATCAGAAATCAAGAACACCAAAAAGGGGATAAGATAATTTGAAAAACCTATTCACCCCCCCCCCCCCCCCCCCCCCCTCTAGGTGAAAACTCGACACCCAATAAACAACAAAATGCATAATAAACATAATGAACAAATTAGGAAGAGCTAAAATAAAGACACCTTAGATTGATATAGGAATAGCAGAAACATTTTTTCTGACCTAGGAATAGCACTGTAAGCAAGTTCAACCAAACCTGGCTTGGCTTCAAAGCAAAGAGAGGTGCACACATACCAAGTGCTTGTTGCTGTTTAGAAATAGTGAGCAAACAAAGTCCAAAAAATAGTAGGGGAGATGGAGAGATACATGTTGAGTCATTTCGACTCGCAAATTTCAATAAATGCATGATATGGAGCATAATAAATGCATAATGAACAAATTAGGAAGAGCTAAAATAAAGGCACCTTAGATTGATATATGAATAGCAGAAACATTTTTCTGACCTAGGAATAGCACTGTAAGCAAGATCAACCATACCTGGCTTGGATTCAAAGCAAAGAGAGGTGCACACAGACCAAGTGCTTGTTGCTGTTTAGAAATAGTGAGCAAACAAAGTCCAAAAAATAGTAGGGGAGATGGAGAGATACCTGTTGAGCTGCTGGAACAGAAAACCTGAGCAGAAGAGCTTCGAAATGCCAAAGGACAGAAGAGCTTTGAACTCCTGGAAAAGCATAACGAAAATCAAATGTTGAACTGATGGACATCGGAGAAGAATTCGGGGAGATACCTGTGTAGGTGCTGGGACCGAAAGAGGGAGAGATAACTGTTTAGGCGCCGGAGCAGAAAACCCGAACACAGCAGCAATCAGAGAACCTGCTGTAGGAGATAAGTGCGTTGGCAGATAATGGAGAGCAGGGTGAAGATTGGAAGGAAAATGGAGGGTTTCTAGAGCGGAAGAGACCTTTGCGAATCAATCCCGAGCTCCTGCCAAAATTAAGTGTCGTCGCGAGATTGTTTCGGTCTTCAGCGTCGGTGACGGAAGAGGCCTTCGGCGGCGACAGAGGCGATGAGAGCGGCGTTGCCGGTGGAGAGCGGTAGTGGAGGAGAGTGCAGAAGAGCCGGGTTGTAGGGGTTTTAGAGAACCGCAAAAATGATGTAGACGGGGATGGGATACCTGCTGCCATTCGAAATGATTCAAAATAAAGTAGACGGTGAAGGGATTCAAAATAAAGTAGAGGTGACGTGGTGCTGTAAATTGGACGGTGATGAGCCTAATGGACGGACATGATCTATTCTTTGTCCGTCCATTAGGCTCATCACCGTCCAATTTAAAAAACCATGGCTGGGCCTACTTTTTATTTTGAATGTTTGAATATCCGTGTCAACTACTTTACAACACCCCATCATCATTACTTTATTTTGAATCCCCCAACCTTCTACTTTATTTTGAATCATAGCAGCTATCCCATCGCCCTCTTTCTGATTTTCGCGCTCCTCTACAAACCCTACCTCCTAGCGCTCTCCTCCGTTCCTAGCGCTCTCCTCCGTTCCTAGCGCTCTCCTCCGTCCTAGCGCTCTCCACCGCCACGCCGCTCTCATCGTCGGCAGACATGATGCCGCGACCCCTCCACCACTACTTGATGAAGATCTAGTTGCCGAGGCACAACAACATAAAGACTTTAGGTGCCATGGTGGCGCTAACGGAAGACGGCGTTACAACCTCCGCCCACGGCGTGCCAAGCCCGCTTGAAGACAAAATTATCTATTTAATATGCGTTTTATCTTATATGTGCGAATATAAAATTATTACATGTTTAGGTAATACTTTTATATTCATTTGAGTATTATTTTCTTTATTTCCTGCATTTAAACAATTGGTGTGTTAATAGCCATCCGGAGTGATGAGATCTTCATCTCAATCTTGGATGGTTGGATTTGTTTGGTAAATCCTATATATGGGAGTGTTTTGATTTGATGAAGAAGATTTGGAAAAAGCAAACCATATTCTCCCCCTTGAGAATTTCGGCCAAGAGAGGAGTCCCCACATTGTCGCCCCCCCCCCCCCCCCCCCCTGTTGGAGTGACTCCAATGATTGCTTCCTCCACCCCACTTTGGTGCGACTGCGGCGTGTTCTCCTTCGGTGCGACTCCAAGGAAGAAGGTTGCAGCCCCCATTCGGTGTGACGCCGGTGGATCCGTGGAGAGAGTGATTCTCCCACATATCTTGTGCGATTATAGATCCGGGTTGGGTAACTTCTTTCCCCCCATCTTTGTGATTTCTTTCTTTAGATTTGTGGAGAATGAGCAACCGTTTTATCCGCGATTTTTAAATACTCCGTTAGCAAATTTCTGAATCGAATTCGTCGTTATTGAATCTCTTTATTCCGGATCGGGTAGGTCCAATTTGCTTGAGCGGATCTAGGCCTATAACCTTGATTTTGCTCTCAAAAAGGAGTGACAACCTTTGCGTTAATTTTGGGGAATAATCCGACTCTTTTCCGATCGTTATTTTAGAGTCGATCATTCCTCCCTTTGTGGTGCATGTGCTGCGTTAGATGCGAACGTATTACGACGATAGGTGCTTGTGTTGGTGCGGTAGATCTAGGTGTGAAAGGCGTAGTGAGGCGTTTTGTTCGTGGTAGTTTCTTTAGCGACGTACGCTACATCAATTTGGTATCAGAGGCAGACGTATCAATTCCTCAATTGATACACCCTCGATGTTCATTTCCGTGACGCAAACAAATCAAAAATAATAAAAAAAATTCGGTGGTCTGCGAATAGCGGTCTAAAATCTTTATTTTTCGTCAAACAAATCAAAAAAAAATTCTGTAGGTTCTCCTTTTCAGTAACATCCCGAAAATATTTTTCTGTCAACAAAATTGATTTTTATCTGCACTACAAAAATTTACTTATTATTATTTTGTCCAAAACTGTCTGCGCACTAGACTAGGAACGGAGTATAACACACCTTCAATGTCTAGGATGGCTGCGAATGAGCACGGAGATCGTAACGCTGAGGCCATAGAGGGGCTACGTAATGAGATGACCGAGCTTAGGACCATGCTGGCACAAATCCTTCTGAATCAAGGAGGACCACCACCACCACCACCAGTTAATGTTGGGCAGCCAGACCGACACCAACAGGTCCATGATTCGGATTCCGATGGGAACTCTCCCCGAGTGCCCCCTCGAGAACGTCGCACCGAACGCGCCTTCGACATCACTAGGGTCGTTAAGATTGAGCCCCCACTTACGATGGTTTGGGAGACCCCTAGGTCTTCATTACTTGGGTAGTGGATATGGAATGTTACTTCGAATGGCACAACCTGGCAGACCCTCAAAAGGTCCAAGTTGTCAGGATGAAGTTAACGGGTCGTGCGAAAACTTTTTGGCTGAATGAGGAGCGGAGATTAGGAGCCGGGCAGGGAGTCCCACCTATAGGTTGGCCTATGATGAAAAATTTGCTGACCGATCAGTACGTCCCAGCGTACCACCGAACACAGATGTTCGATGAGCTTGCCACCCTGCGACAGGGCTCAAATTCAGTAGCTGAATATATGGGAGAGCTGAAGGATCGTATGGTTCGTTGTGATCTTAAGGAGATTCCCGAGGTCACCCTATCTAGATTTCGTAAGGGGCTTCAACCCGATATTCAAAGGAAGCTCCCGCGCTATGGTCACACGGACCTGAACACGACTTTCAATGCCACCCTTGACATTGAAAAGCATCTTGCCTCGAAGGCCCACTCTCATTATTCCTACCGAAGAACAAGTCCACGGTTGGAGCGTCTTCCTCCACGTATCCGGATAAGGGAAAGTTTAGGCCTTCCGAGTCGGAGTTTGTAGTGATCTCTGCTAGAAACAATAGGAATCCCGCGAGTGTGCGTGTCCCCATAGGGAAGGTTAGCAAGGCCAACACTACATGTTATTCTTGCGGCATTCAAGGTCACTATGCCTTCGAATGTCCAACGAAGACTAAGGCCATAACCCTATTAGATTCGACCACTGACCCCGCTGATTACGTCTATGAGGCTGAGGAAGAGAGTGACCCAGATGGGGTCCCAAGTGATTTAGAGGACGATCACCACCTTATGGTGATGCGTTGTATCTTGACCACTCCTCGTCCGTTAGATGACTGGAAGAGGACGAGCATATTTTCCCTGATCTTTAAGAGTGGTGAGAAGCTTTGCAAGCTGATTATTGATAGTGGTAGTTGTGTGAATGTCATTTCTGAGAGCGTCGTCACACGTATGCACTTGACCATGGAACCACACCCGACCCCATATCAGGTAGCTTGGATCAGCAAGATCACCGTCCCGGTCACCAAGCGGTGTCTGGTCCCTCATTCAAATCCTATACTGATGAGGTTTGGTGTGATGTCCTATCGATGGACGCTTGCCACGTGTTATTAGGCCGCCCTTGGCTCTATGACCGTGATGTGACGCACTTTGGTAGAGCCAATACGTATGAGTTTAAGTTCAACGGCAAAACCATCACTTTGAGGCCGACCATCCCGAAGGAGCCAGTAGTTTTGGCTAAGGACACCACTATCCCAGTAGAGAGGAAGACGTTGAGTCTAGTTGGTAGAAAGGAGTTTGTGAAGGATCCGTTTCTTGATGGAGTGATGTATGCACTAGTACTTATGAGTGCGAAGCCTGATTCTAGTGTCTTGGATGATTTGCCCAGAGAGTTACGGGTACTGCTGGAGGAGTATAGGGACGTGTACCCGGAGGAGTTGCCGTCGTCATTACCCCCGCTTAGGGATATTCAGCATGCAATAGATCTGGTCCTGGGCTCTTCCTTTCCCAACCAGCCCCATTATCGACTCCATCCTGCTGCTCACACGGAGTTACAGGCCCAAATTGAGGACCTGTTAAAGAAGGGGTTCATTAGGACGAGCATGAGTCCATGTGCGGTACCAGCCTTACTTGCCCCCAAGAAGGATGGTACATGGCGGATGTGTGTTGATAGCCATGCTATCAACAAGATTACCATCAAGTATAGGTTTCCTATCCCACGATTAGATGACCTCGTAGATGTCTTATCTGGTGCCACCATCTTTTTGAAGTTAGATTTACGGAGTGGCTATCACCAGATTAGGATCCGCGAGGGAGACGAATGGAAGACTGCGTTTAAGTCTAAGGATGGGTTGTATGAGTGGCTTGTGATGCCCTTTGGGCTATCCAACGCCCCCAGCACCTTCTCACGGATGATGACCCACGTCTTTCGTCCGTCCATGGGTAGGTTTGTGGTAGTCTACTTTGACGACATATTGATTTATAGCACCACCACTGCCGAGCACACCTCCCACATGAGGGCGATCCTTTCCACCCTGCGGAAGGAAACATTATTTCTTAACCTTAAGAAGTGCACATTCTATGTCCCTGAAGTGGAGTTTTTAGGCTACATAGTCGGATCGGAGGGCATTAGAGTTGACCCTAGCAAGGTCCAAGTCATTAAGGACTGGACCGAGCCGACCACTTTACGAGAGGTGCATAGTTTCCACGGGTTAGCTACATTTTACCGCCGTTTTATACGGGATTTTAGTTGCATCATGGCCCCATTACTGATTGCATGAAGAAGGGCGAGTTCACCTGGACGAAATCCGCCACCCATGCTTTTCAACGCATTAAGGAGCTTATGACTGAGACACCTGTATTACGTCTACCAAACTTTGCCAAAGTCTTTGAGCTTACTTGTGATGCTTCTGGTTCAGGAATAGGAGGTGTTTTGAGTCAGGAAGGGCACCCTGTGAGTTACTTTAGTGAGAAATTATCTGGCGCTAAGTTAAATTATTCGAACTACGATAGGGAATTTTATGCGGTTGTGCGGTGTTTACACCATTGGAGGCACTATTTCCTCTCCAAGGAGTTTGTAATCCTCTCCGATCACGAGGCATTGCGGTTCATCAATGGCCAGCATAAAATCAGCCCGCGTCACGCTAAGTGGGTAGCTTTCCTACAAGGTTACACGTTTAATCTTAAGCACCTTAAGGGAGCTGACAACCGAGTCGCGGACGCTCTTAGCCGCCTTACCCTTTTACTATCCACTATGGAGGTTAATGTTGTAGGATTCGAGCACATTAAGGATGAGTACGCTACCTGCCCAGATTTTCAAGATTCATATTTATCTGCCCAGGATAATTCCCCCACGATTATATCTGCATTTGTTATTAAGAATGGCTATCTATTTAGGCATGGAAAGTTATGTATCCCGCAGTCATCTTTACGTCTTCATATCATCTGGGAACTGCATAGCGGAGGGTTGAGTGGCCATTTCGGTAGGGATAAGACCATTACTCTCGTCGAAGAGAAATTTTACTGGCCTAAACTTAAAGCGATGGTTGTGAGGGTAGTGAGTAGTTGCCGTACATGTCAAGTCTCAAAGGGAACAAAAACTAATGTTGGGTTATACACCCCTCTACCTATTCCTTCCATACCTTGGGAAGACGTGAGCATGGATTTCGTATTAGGCCTTCCCCCCACCCTTCGTCGACACGATTCTATCTTTGTAGTTGTGGATAGGTTCTCCAAAATGACATACTTTATTCCGTGCACTAGGACCGACGATGCGTCTCACATTGCAAAATTATATTTTAAGGAAGTTGTTAGTCATCGTGGAGTGCCGAAGACAATAGTCTCGGATAGGGATGTGAAGTATACGAGTTATTTCTGGAAAACGCTGTGGATTTTAATGGGAACCAAATTATTATTTTCCGCCGCCTATCACCCACAAACCGATGGGCAGACGGGAGTGGTTAATCGGAGTTTGGGTAACCTACTTAGATGTCTTGTGAGCGATCACAAAGGCACATGGGACCTATTTCTTCCCCTGCCCAATTAGCCTACAATAATTCAAAAAATAGGTCCACGGGTATGTCGCCAAACGAGATTGTTCACGGGTACAAGGCCCCTGTGCTGCTTGACTTAGTTCTGTTGCCCCCAACGTACAAAGCAAGTCAATTTGCACAATCCTTCGCCCAACACATTCATGATATTCATGCACGTATACGGGCTACCTTGACTTCGCAATACAAGTCCTATCAAGCGCACGCTAATCTACATCGGAGAGTGTCACACTTTAAAGTCAGTGATCTGGTCTTAATCCGGTTAGTTCCCGAACGACTGCCATCTGGCACCGTTAAAAAGTTAGCACCAAAGCATGCCGACCCTTTTCGGATTATAAAGAAGCTAGGTGACAATGCTTTCGTTTTGGATTTGCCTGCGGATTGGGGTATCTCCCCTATTTTTTATGTCTCGGATTTGACGTTGTTTGTTTCGCCTCCACAAGAGTTGAGTTCTTTGTCGTCTTCTTCCTCCACTAAAATTTCTAATGGGTTGGGGAGTGGTAGTTCGGATGATCTCTCTCTTTTGGTCCCCACAGGTATATCATCGGATGGTGAGTTGTATTCTTTTATTCCTACTGCTGACATGTTTCCCAGGTTTCCGAAGACATTTCTCACTCCAGATGCAATACTTGTTGTTGAGCCACTTGCTACTGTTGATGGTGATGCCTACCGCTTCCTCATCCGTTGGTGTGACCGCCCTCTTTCAGACGACTCGTGGGTACTCGAGACAGAGCTTCGACGCTTGGATGCCGACCTTCTCCACCGCTATCTCTCGGACCACGCATCGGAGATACGTGATTTTGAGCGGGGGAGGATTGATGTCGCGACCCCTCCACCACTACTTGATGAAGATCTAGTTGCCGAGGCACAACAACATAAAGACTTTAGGTGCCATGGTGGCGCTAACGGAAGACGGCGTTACAACCTCCGCCCACGGCGTGCCAAGCCCGCTTGAAGACAAAATTATCTATTTAATATGCGTTTTATCTTATATGTGCAAATATAAAATTATTACATGTTTAGGTAATAATTTTATATTCATTTGAGTATTATTTTCTTTATTTCCTGCATTTAAACAATTGGTGTGTTAATAGCCATCCGGAGTGATGAGATCTTCATCTCAATCTTGGATGGTTGGATTTGTTTGGTAACTCCTATATATGGGAGTGTTTTGATTTGATGAAGAAGATTTGGAAAAAGCAAACCCTATTCTCCCCCTTGAGAATTTCGGCCAAGAGAGGAGCCCTGTCACAACCCGCATTTTCTCAGGAATTAAGAATATCAGAGGAAGAGAAAATACGCGTCATGATGCCACGTCATGCAGGAGACAACTGCAGACGCTCAGGAGGGATCCTATTACTTGATAATTGAAAACATGATTGCATGATAATCATTATTTGAAATCGTTTATTAGGGTTTAGAGTAAGAACTGTGTCTCTCAGTTCGTGGATCAACTAGTCCACAGAGAAAATTATATATGTAACTGCAGCGGAAAACACTTGATTTAGTTCATTTAAGGTCCTATATGCACGTGAAGGCAGGACATAAAGTAGATGATATGCACTTAACTAGGCGTAGTATAAGTATAGAAAATATCTTTTAGGTGACTTTAAAACTAGGGGTTTTAGTTAAAAATGATGAGATGAAGATGAATGAAAAGCCATTTTATCACTATAATGCACCTAGTCATAAATCATTCCCAGAGAGTAAGGTATCAGATCTAAAAGCAGTGGCATAAACTGGTAAGTAAACTATAAAGTATCAAAGAGGCACAATGGGCGTCAACAAGCTGACACTAACCCATTGGCCCAAACTAGCATGTCTGAACACAAGGAGAAGCAAACAACAACAACTACTACTACCTCGCAGCAGCGGGGTAAACAGCAGCTAAAAACTCCCGAAGACTTCGGGCTACTCCACTAACCGCTACGGCTCTGAAACCTGAGGCATTCAATAAACAAGAACGCCTCAGCAAGGGAATTGCAAGCGGCAAGAAATAAGGAAAAGACAAGCAATAAAGGCATACGGGGTACCAACCCAAGCCTGATTCACTGAAAAAGAAGCTCTGAAACAAGGAGCTAAGCAAAGCACCAAGTGCAACCAAATATCATAAGTAGGAGCAAGTATAAATTAATTATCTTGTAATTTTTCATACATGAGACTGATCAGCTCAAATAAACGGGTGCGGTTTCTTACCTCCGCAACCCAAGCCCAAATCCAGGTGGGGGTACTTCTAGACCCAACCACCCATCCACGGCCCTCGGGACCACAAGCCAAGCCTGCGGTTCACCTTTAAAAAGGCCACCGTGCAAGGCCACAACAAATCCCCACTGTCCCCCGAACACGATCTACCGTGCCGGGCTCAAGACAGTGGTCTATATTAAATTAAATTTTAATTAACAACACGGGTCGAAGCCCGAGAAACAATCACCAAGAAAGCACCCTAAAAGACAGGGTCAAAGCAAGGCACACACCGATCAAGATGAATCACAAGCGAAACCAAAGATTTGCAAGATCACAGCAGGTTTAGAATTTTGATAGGAGGTAAACATGATCAAAGACGCAATGCAGTTATTAGCAACATCACCGCATACTGCTAACATCACAAATACTAAGAAGAAACACCCTAAGGATAGGGTCACCATGAGATAACTGCTGATCAAACGATTCATAAGGGGAAACTCGGAGTCATTGAACCAAAAAGGCAAAGGGGTTCAAGCTCGAGGGATTCACGATCAAGGACACCCAAGAGACTTGGGCAAAACTCCTTGTACCCTTGTAAGAGGCACAAGGTTTCGAGAAGGAGGAGAAGTAATCAGAGGCATAACTCATGACGAATCATAAGAGTAAACTCAAACATTATCAGACCACAACGAGTAAAAGAATTCAAGCAAAAGGGATTCAAGATCAGGAGCACCGAAGGGATACTGGCAACATCCTTGTGCGCTTGAGAGGACACAAGATTTAAATATGAGAATCGCAACGAAATCACATACGCTCCTGGCGGGGTTCCAAGGGGCCGCGCCCCTGGCGGGGTCTTAGGGGCAGAGCCCCTAACGGGGTCCAAGGGGCAGCGCCCCTGGCGGTGGTTGAAATCCCACCACCGGGAACCATGCAAAAATCACATCAAATTGAGGACTTCCCGAGAACTACAAAGGACTTCTCCGGAGATAGAAGGTTGAATTTTCGAGTAATAGGCAAACTCTCGAGACATGAAAGGGATCTCTCGAGATATGAAGGGGAAATCTCGAGACATCAGAAGGTATCTCTCGAGACAGGACAGGGCTCAGGCTTATTTCTCGAAAGATGAAGGCAAGGTTCAAGTTGATATCTCGAGACATAGGAGGTTAATTTCTCGAGACAAGAGAAATCTCTCGAGAGATGGAAAATTGTTTTCTCGGGACAAAGCAAGGATTTCTCGAAATATAGCAGGGATTTCTCGGGAACCAGAGGGGAATCTCTCGGGAAATCAGAAGAAAGCTCTAGATTCAGTAAAGGAACGAGGATTTTGTCTATCCCGGTTTTCTCCAGGGAACAACTACCCGATTCATAGCAAAGGAAGAACAATCAAGGAAGCTTACATCAACACTCCAAGACTTAAGTTAAACCGAGCGAGATGAAATCGACACGAGCGAAACAATGCTTCAAGAAAAGAAAGAGAAGGAGGAGGAAGCCACTTGCCTTAACCTTGCAAAACTCGCCTAGCTCCGCTCCGAATGCCAAGGTAACTCCCGAGCACAAAGACCTGGAGCGCTAAGGACCGAAAGGAAGAGTTAGGTCATTTCCATAACTCCAAAACTTCCACGAAGAAGAACAAACTTACCACTAAGACGAAGATCTCGCCGAGAGCTTTCCAAATCTTCAAACCAAACTCGATTCCGACCACTACAGCTCTAGAAATCGCCGGTTGAAGGCTCCACGAAGCTCCGCTCTCGCCCTAACCTTCGGCGGCTGATTTTGATCGAGGAAGGAGATGAATAGGGAAGGGAAGGATTTTAGGCTTATATATAAACCTAATTTATTATTTAAATAATTAATTAATCCTCCAAATTACTTAAAATTGCGAGGGCGACCAAAACACCTCGAATTTCTACGAAATTCGCACCCTAACTAAAACACCGCGCTACGAATCCAACGGCGAAGTCAGAATTTAATTCCGACAAGCCAAACTCCGGATAAAGCCTCCTGAAGCTAAAATCTTGATAATTACTCCAAACCTTCACTTTAACTCGAAACGACGCGAAATCTCGCACGCTCGATCTGAATCACGAGCTCCAACTAAGCTAAGGCTCGAAACACTACCAAAAGAGCTGACGTAACGCCCTTACGCCAAAATTACGTCACAACGGGTACGTAAAATAATTGACGAAAAAAAAACAGGGGCGTTACAAGCCCCCTCATTGCCGCCGCCCTCACTTGTTGGAGTGACTCCAACGATTGCTTCCTCCACCCCACTTCGGTGCGACTCCGGCGTGTTCTCCTTCGGTGCGACTCCAAGGAAGAAGGTTGCAGCCCCCATTCGGTGTGACGCCAGTGGATCCGTGGAGAGTGATTCTCCCACATATCTTGTGCGATTATAGATTCGGGTTGGGTAACTTCTTTCCCCCCATCTTTGTGATTTCTTTCTTTAGATTTGTGGAGAACGAGCAGCCGTTTTATCCGCAATTTTTAAATACTCCGTTAGCAAATTTCTGAATCGAATTCGTCGTTATCGAATCTCTTTATTCCGGATCGGGTATGTCCAATTTGCTTGAGCGGATCTAGGCCTATAACCTTGATTTTGCTCTCAAAAAGGAGTGGCAACCTTTGCGTTAATTTTGGGGAATAATCCGACTCTTTTCCGATCGTTATTTTAGAGTCGATCATTCCTCCCTTTGTGGTGCATGTGTTGCGTTAGATGCGAACGTATTACGACGATAGATGCTTGTGTTGGTGCGGTAGATCTAGGTGTGAAAGGCGTAGTGAGGCATTTTGTTCGTGGTAGTTTCTTTAGCGACGTACGCTACATCAAGACATCTCCTCTATCATCGCCCACGCCGACCGCAAACCCTAACGTGACGACACCTACCACACATTATCGCTTCTTCTGACCACTGCGGGAGCTCCATGTTGTTTCGCGCCGACCATTTTTGCTCCAAAAACCCTGACTCTTGCTGACAATCTTCCCCGAGCATCAAATCTGCATCTACTCTTCATTCGACTCCAGGTTTCCCCACATCTTGCATCTCCCTTACCTCCTGCTACATCAGGTTCTCTTCATTCCATTCCAAGTTTGTAAGCATCTGAATTTCAGTCCCTTCTCTAAATTCTGATCGACTTTATCATGGTTTCCTAGGAACAGTTTAAATCCAAGGGAAACAGGGAGAGGGGTTTCGGAGGGCTCCGCTCTTCAGGTATTTCTTATCGCTGGAGCCAAGTTCCTCTACAGAAGGTATTTCTTAACTCCTGTTGTCTACCACTGTAAGCATTTTGTTTGCTTAACTGCATTCCAACTTAAATAGTTCCTTTTCATCTTAATCATTTCCTTTGCATCTCCCTTAGTTGAAATGCATCCAACTTTAATCATTCCAGCAGTTAGAAGCACGATCCAGCACTATAAAGGGCAATTTTTGCAGGTCACGAGTATGGTGGATTTTCTTATTCATTTTATACTATGCAACTTAGTTTTCCTTGCCAATCTTTTTAGGTAATTTATTTACGCATGGTTGCTCTGTTCTTGCAGGTCTTGCACTTGCAGACTCAACATTTTAATGATTTTAATTTTAAGCATATTTGTGGATGAAAATAACATATTTGGGATATGCCAACTTCTCTCACTTTTCATAATTTTCTTGGCTCCATAAATTTGAATACTTTTGATTTAAATTGGATGCATATTACCTGTTTGATGAAATATCATGGTATCAAAATTATGTAAATTATGTGAGACAAAGAATAGATCCTGTCCGTCCATTATGCTCATCACTGTCCAATTTACAGCACCGCGTCACATCTACTTTATTTTGAATCCCTTCACCGTCTACATTATTTTGAATCCCTGTGTGTCTACTTTATTTTGAATCATTTCGAACGCAGCAGCTATCCTGTTGCCCTCTTTCTGATTTCCGTGCTCCTCGCCTCTCTCTTGCCGACACCAACGCCCACCATCGCTTATGATCACTGCGGGAGCTCCACTTCTCGGAATCAACCATTATTGAACTCCTATTCTGCTCAAATAGAATTCCTGAGCTAGGGCATCACAAGTTACCCAAATTTTCAACCCTCAATCGAGGTTTGGCCTTCTTTCATTCAGGTAATGCCGATTCTTTGAACTCCATTTTACATTTACCGCTCTTCTTTGATTTCTCAGGCACGCTTCCATGTCTCCTCCCCGATCTCCATCTTCCAAGCCCCAACCGGGAAAACCCCTCTTTCACTACTCCCTCTGTCCACTTCTCCTTGCTGCCTCTGCTACCTCATCGCCTACACTCATCGCCTACTCCAACGATGCCGTCTTCTCTTGCAAGCGAGGGTTTCGCCACTTCTTGCTCTTCATTTCTTCAGCGGATCATCGGTAGCTTTTTGATTTATATTTTGATTTTTGTTACTTCTTCCTATTTTTGATTTCATTTTCTTTTTTGTTCCCGTTTTCATTTCTTATTTCTAGAAAAAATTTCCTGCATGGTTTAAACCTGATGAAAACCTCCGCATTCCATTCTGTAGGATTCCAAAAACAATTCCTCCTGCTACATGTTTGATTTCTAGGAAACAATTCCTCCTACATGTTGGATTCATAAGACCTAAAAAAACCTTCTCATAGATTAATTAGTGATGTTTGGATGTAAACGTATGATGCACACATTTCTTTCTTTTGTGTTCAGCATGGGCTAAAGGAAGAATGCAGCGAGTGATTTTCTAGGCAGTCTATAAAAGGAACCAATACAGTAATTCCTCACATTGTTCATCGTCAGTCCAGTTGACACATCACATTTCCAATTTCAATAAGATGGCTAGGCTCTCTCTTTCTCAAGGTTTTCCACTCAAAATCTTTTCTATTATTTATGCGTGTATTGTTTTCTACTCATTGTATTTTCTCAATGTTTTTCGGATTTCCAATTGCAATAAATAGTGCAGTTTGTGCACTCGCTCTCAGGTTAGTTCCTAACAAGTCCTAGCATAGTGGCTGCCCTCAGGTTAGTTCCTAACAAGTCCCTGAAGTGAATGTGCCAGTCATATGCTTTTGGAGGATTATTTATGCCAATATCATTTCAAAATTTCTTTAACAAATCCCAAGTCTTGAGACATATAGAGCAAAAATATTAGTGCATAAAAGGCATACTTTGAATGATTTTTGCAGGAATCCTATGGATTCCAAGTTGATATATCACCTATGTTTTCAAACTTGCTCATGATTAAATTCTCTTACCCATTCCTTTTTTATCGCAAAGTATCTAGATATTTCCGTTAGCCTTTCGTGTTGGCATGTCATGCATATTCCGGCCTTCAAACTGGTTCTGTGATGTGTTCAGATTATTTTAGTGCTCCAATGTGGTTTTGGGAATGTTACATTGGGTTTACAACCTGGGTCATGCATATTCCTATATCAATCTAAGGTGTCTAATAATTGAATCTAATGTGTCTTTATTTTAGCTCTTCCTAATTTGTTCGTTCTGTTCATTATGCATTTATTATGCTCCATATTATGCATTTGTTGACATTTGCGAGTCGAAATGATTCAAAATAAAGTAGATAGCGAGGGGATTCTAGGTGTGATGCGGTGTAGTAAATTGGACGGTGATGAGTATAATAGACTGGCAGGCTCTATCATTTGTCTCACATAATTTAAACAACTTCTCATCGACTTCTTAGTACTCATGAGCAGTGTTTGTGGTTTTGGGATCCGTTAAGTGCGGCATTTTTTGAGAAAAAGGTTGAATTATGTGGGTTGTTTATAAACAACTTTGTTATTGTTTTTCTTTAATGTGAGGCGATGAAGAATGACAACTTGAAATGAAACAATGGAGTTTTCCTCTACTGCGTTTAGGGTATTGAGGATGGCCTGGGGAGAGGTTTCCCAAGGCAACCCGTGCGAGTATCATCTGAGCCATTTTTTTCTACTCTGCTTCTCTTTCCTTTGCCCCATGTGTTCTAGATCTGAAGAATCGTATTCTATGCTAATTTAAAAAAAATATCATTGGACCAAAATTTTGACAACGGGATAGCGGTTTCGATGCGAAATGCTTCAAAATAAAGTTGACGGTGAAGGGATTCAGAATAATGTAGAGCTGACACGGTGTTGTAAATTGAACGGTGACGAATATAATTAACTCTATCATTTCTCTCATGATATTGTTGGTACCATGATTTCCCTTTTTAAAGACGGCGATAAGTATAATGTATGTACATGATCTATCATTTCTCTCACATAATTCACACAATTTTTATACCATGATATTTCTTTTTAAATTAGTATAGATATATAGATGTTTTCATAACATCACATTTTCTCCTCAACTTCTTAGTACTCATAAGCAGTGATTGTTGTTTTGGGTTCCGTTTGGTGCGGTGTTTTTGGCAAAAAAAGGGGTTGAATTATGTGGAATGTTCATAAATAACTTTGTTATTGTTTTCCTTTAATGTGAGGTGATGAAGAATGACAAGTTGAAATGAAATGGTGGAGTTTTTCTCTACTATGTTTAGGGCATTGAGGATGGCCTGTGGAGAGGTTTCTCAGGCAACCCGTGCGAGTGCCATTATTGTTGGAAGGAGACTGGAAGATTTGAGTTTCTTTTCTCTTCATATCTCCAATCCAATTTACAACACAGTCTGAGCCTTTGTTTTTTTTTTTTACTTCTCTTTCCTTTGTCCATCTACTATTCTGCTTCTTATTCAACATAATCTGCAATATTAGGTTATGATTGATCAAAGTAAAATGCGTTCATGATCATGACATCAAATTGTGTAAATTATGTTAGACACATGGTACATCCTGTCCGTCTATTATACTCATCACCATCCAATTTACAACAATGCATCACCTCTACTTTATTTTGAATCCTTTCGCCGTCTACATTATTTTGAATCCTTTCGCATCGCAACACATATCCCGTGTTAGTCATATTCACCACAATACGAAAGGCTTTCTTTATACAATAAATACAGAAACACACATTTTCTTATTAGTATGACCTTAGGCTCATCAATAAAAACACATCCCGTGGAAATGTCATGGTATCAAAAATGTGTCAATTATGATAGATCATGTCCGTCCATTATACTAATCACCGTCCAATTTACAACACCGTGTTACCTCAACTTTATTTTGAATCTCTTCTCGTCTACTTTATTTTGAATCATTTCGACTCGCAGTAGCTATCCCGTGGGTTGTTCATACATAACTTTGTTATTGTTTTCCTTTAAAGTGAGGCGATGAAGAATGACAACTTGAAATGAAATGGTGGAGTTTTTCTCTACTATGTTTAGGGCATTGAGGATGGCTTGGGGAGACGTTTCTTATGGCAACCCGTGCGAGTATCATTATTTTTGGAAGGTGGCTAGAAGATTTGAGTTTCTTCTCTCTTCCTATCTCCTTCAACTAATTATGAAGTTATCTGAGTCTTTATTTTTGTTAAACTCTGCTTCTCTTTCCTTTGCCAGTCTACTACTCTTACTTCCCCTTCATTTTTTACTTCCACTTCCATATAATTTGCTGCTTTTTTGACTGTCACCTATCGACGATTTCTCCGATTGCTGCTATGTTTGCGTTATCTGCTCCAACACCTAAACATCTCTCTCCCCTTCCACGACCAATGTCGCTGCCCACGATCAATGTCGCCGCCTACGACCAATGTCGCCGCTCACTACCAATGTCGTCGCACACAACCAATGTCCCGACCTACGACAAATGTCGTCGCCCTCGCTAAATATCGCCTCCCATGCCGTTGCACTCACATAAGGCCGGAGGCCCGTGCCGTTTCACTCGCATATATAAAAGAAAATAGTATGGCTAGCTAATTATATATATGATTGAAAAATCCATTGGAACAATCACATCCGTCTGACAAAAGGCATGATTAATACGGGCCGTTCATCTTATCCCCCATGTACCGCGGGTAGGGTTTATTTCGACGACACCCGCTATCCCGCTTACAACTCTCTTCGCCGCATACCCAGCGCTCCCGCACGACATTACTGCGATAAGTTAGGGCACCGCCTCTACAACTCCATGCCTCCTCCGCAAGTGACGACCTAGCCATCGAAACTCCAGCTCGCAGAAGACGACTTTCAGCTCCCAAGTGCGGATCTCCACCTCTTCGCTTCGGCTCGCCATATCCATGACGCCACGGTCAATTTCCACACAGTAATATCTCTATTCTACTACTCTCTCTACCCAACTATCTTTCCATCGACGCCAGATCCATGACGCCACTGTCGTCGACTACCTGCCTCTGCTAGGTCGTCGACTGAATCTTGTGGATGAACATGCCGACCCTACTCATCCATTCCAGGCACATCTTCGAATACCGGAAGTTCATCTTGGTTTATCTCTCTAATAGTTTGAGTTCTTGCTATATATGTTGCGGGTTTGGACAACCGATTGGGGGGAGCAAAGTAAGCTATTCCAAATAACCTTTAAGAATGGTAATCTATTCTGGAGTAATTATTGCTCTCTATAAATTTGTGCTTGCTTCCACACAGCTGAAATTGAACTGAGTTTTTATGTTCCAGAGTGATTTCTATTCCAGATGTATCAATATATGATATTGGAGGCAAAACACACCCATGAAATTCATGAACATTCAGTGAGATGAAATAAATAATTAAAAAATGGAGTACAAGATCTGGCTATAACAGATTTTCATGCATCAACATAAGTTCTCCAACATCTTTCTGTGAATAAAAGAGAACAGAAAATGAAAGGAAATAGAAAGAAGGAGATAAGCATTTTTTTATTCATATCTAAGCCTCGATACATAGCAGCAATATATAGCCAAATATATTGGCGTTACATATATTTCGTTTAAGCTATTAGTAGTGATAGCTGTTACAACATGAGCTTTGATTGCAGAATAAGTAACGGTCCAGATCTTGTAACAGTCACCGGCGCTTCAGATTGTTGTGTACCATTAATATCCTCCCTCAATCTGGACAGGAGGTGACGCAGATATTATTCCTCATTTCAATGAATCGAAGGCGTGGGAGGGCCTTCGTCATAACGTCTGCGATCTACATCTCCGTTGGACAGAACTGTAGCTCTATCTTCTTTGTTTCAACTAGTTCTCTGATAAAGTGGTACCGCAGCTGTATGTGCTTGCTACAATTGTGAAACACTGGGTTCTTGGCTAGTGAGATCGCAGATATGTTATCACAGTTTAGGATTAGGGCTTGCTGGTTTTCGTTCTTTCCGTTTCATGAAATTTTGGGCTTTCTCAAGCCAAATGCCTTCACAACCAGCAGAGGTTAAGGCTAATATTCTGCTTCCGTTGATGACAACGCCACCGTCTGTTGCTTGCGAGAGCACCAGGAGTTAGGTTTGCCTCCCAGAAAAATAGGTATCCGCCGGTGCTTTTGCGATCGTCAATGCAACCTCCCCAATCAGAGTCACAATACCCTACGAGGTTGTTCTCTGGCTGATATTTGTAAAGGAGTCTATACATTGCAGTTCCTTGAATATAGCGGAGTACGCGCTTGGCGGCGGCAAAATGCAATTTGCTAGGATCGACAACATACCGAGATAGAACATTCACGACATATTCTAAATCAGGCCTTGTATTGGTGAGGTAGATAAGTGACCCAATCAAGGATCTGCAGGTCTCTTGATTGAAAGGTTCATCTTCTTCTTTTCGTTTCTGCAATTTATCAGTAGTGGACATTGGTGTTGAAGAGGAGTTGGCCTGGTCTAGCTGGAATTTGGCTAGTACTCGAGCATATTTTGCTTGAGACAAAAAAATGTGTTGAGGATGCTGAGAGACTTGTATGCCGAGGAAGAATTTTATGAGCCCGAGATCAGTCATTTCATATTGACGCATCAGATTCATTTTAATTTCTTGTAGCATCTCAGGTGATGATCATGTTATGATCAAATTATCTACATAAAGAAGTAGAATGATGATCTCACCTTGAAGTCCTTTATGATAGAGAGATGGCTCCACTCGGCAGTGCTCAAATCCGGATCTGATGAGATGTTGATCAATGTTGCTATTCCATGAGCGGGGAGCCTGCTTTAGCCGATAGAGGGCTTTTGCAAGACGATAAACTTTATGTTCTTCACCTGGAACCTCGAAGCCTTGGGGTTGCTGAACGTAGATTTCTTCAGTGATTGTCGCAGATTTTACATCCATTTGATGAATGGAGTATTGGTTTTGGATTGCAGTAGCAAGGAGCATTCTAATTGTCTCCATGCGCGCCATGGGAGCAAACGTTTCTTCGTAATCCCTGCCTGGAACTTTGTAGATCCACTTGAGCCCGATGACTTCTTTGTGAGGAGGGCATTCGGTGAGCATCCAAGTCTTGTTTTTCTGCACCATGTCAAGTTCTTCTTTCATGGCTTGAATCCATTCTGGTTTGTTGGCTGCTTCATCATACGAGGATGGAGTGTCTGGAAGTGCAGCAAGATTACGGGATTGGTAGATGTCTTCAAGCGATCACATCTTCTATGGCATTGATGAGGGTGAATTTCCCAATTGTTCTTCTTCTCCATCAAAGATAGGAGTAGGAGTTTCTTCTTCCGGATGGATGGAGTTGGGGTCAGTCCACAGCTCAACCCCGGGAGAGAAGAAAGATGATGAGCTGGAAGCAATGACTTCCCATGCCAACCCCTGAGCCTCATTGAAGGTAACATTCCGAGAGATGAGAAGTTTGTTGTGAGTAGGATCATAAAGACGATAGGCTTTTGAATTGCTGCAATAACCAATAAACAAATATTTTTATGCTTTTGGTTCCAGTTTATTTAGTTTCTCCTTCAGTGGATAGACAATGCATTCAAAAGTCTTGAGATGTTGGAGATTGGGTTTTTTTGTTGTAGAGGGCTTCATATGGTGTGGAGAAAAAGGTGTGGAAGTAGAATGTCATAAATTTAGCAGACACACTGCAGTATTGCATGCTTCTGCCCAAAATCGTTTTGGAACTTTGGTAGTGAACATCATGGCTCTAGCCATTTCCAAAATGGTTCTATTGCGCCATTCTACAACACCATTCTGTTGAGGGGACCTAGTTGCAGTAAGGTCCCTCCTTATACCTTGCTCTAGACAGAACTGAGAGAAGGGTTTGGAGAGAAACTCCCCTCCTCGATCAGTTCTGAGAGCAAAAATTGGGTATCCATGCTGTTTCTCAATTTGAGTTTTAAGGTGTTTGAAAAGCTCAAATACCTCATGTTTGTGAGAGATAAAATAGATCCACATAAGTCTTGTATGATCATCTACAAGGAGAAGATAGTACCTCCTGCCACCAATGGATTCACTAGAAGATGCTCCCCATAAATCTGAATGGATGAGTTCAAGCAGCCGACTGCTCTGTTTGGTGGATTGATGAGGAAAAGGCAGCCTATGAGATATTGCGGTAGTGCAATCTTCACAGAATGCTTTTTGTACTTTTAAATTTGGTAGGCCAATTGCAATTCTTTGTTGAATCATTGTCTGAATTGCATCCCAGTGAAGGTGACCCAGCCTATGATGCCATAACACACCATCATTGAGGCAACCCTGATGGCAGGTGAGGGCCCTGTGACCAGCAGGATTCAGTTTGATGGAGAATATTTGATTCTGGGATAGTGTTGCTGAGGCTATAAAGTCACTTGAGGGTTTTTCATATATGTTGCAGACATTGTCTTGGAAGGTGACAATGTACCCCCTTTTTATGAGCTGACCCACGCTGAGTAGATTTTAAGTTAGTTCTGGCAACCACAAAACATTGTGAATGAACCTAGAAACTCCCTTATCTATTAATATCTCTATTATTCCGTTTCCTTCTATTTTCTTTGTAGTGCCATCACCAAGAAAGACCTGATTTGAAGGTATCATCAAGTGAAGTAAAGATGGATTTGGAGTGACACATGTGTGAGGAGCAACCACTGTAACATCCCCCAAACTGCTAGACCCCTAAGTTGATTTTGTCATGACTAGGTCATGATAAAACCATAGGAAGAGCCCAAGACCATGTGAATTTATGAGAGAAGGAGAAAACCCAAGTGGTCTGCAAATAACAATTTTTAGATACCAAGCCTAGGGTTGGACTTTAGGGCCCCACCTTGATCCTTGACCCCACCATAGCATCCCTAACCCATTAGGGGCCTCCTTGGAGCCCCAGGGACCCATTGGGGTCAACCTAAGAGGCCAATTTGACTAAAGTCAACCTTAACCCTAAATTGGTCAAACTAACTCAATTAAGGTCAATTGGCCCTCACCATGCCAAATTGACCCTGCCCCTACCCTTGTATGGGTACTAGGAACCTAATGGACCAAAAAGCCCCATCATGGGACCTTCAATTTGACCAATTTACCCTAAGTCACCCTAGCCCTATTTTGGTCAAAGTACCCTATTAAGGGGCAATTCACCCTCACCTTGCCAAATTGGCTCCACCTACACCTTCCTAACCCTCAAGGGAGGCTATTGGAGCCTAAGCCACCCACTGTGGTCAACCCAATTGGTCAATTTGACCAAAGTCAACATCA
Source organism: Dactylorhiza incarnata (assembly GCA_033032865.1). Lineage (NCBI taxonomy): Eukaryota > Viridiplantae > Streptophyta > Magnoliopsida > Asparagales > Orchidaceae > Dactylorhiza > Dactylorhiza incarnata. The sequence continues at coordinate 5,271,116 of JAWHQI010000009.1, read as the reverse complement.
TCCTAAATTTAGGTCAACATGACCTACTTTACCCAAATTGAACCCATTACACTTGAGATAGACCCAATTGATGTGGTCCACCTCCTATTGGGGATTGAATGCTGCTGAGTTGGCCATTCAATTTCAGAAATCGGCCAGGAGAGAGAGAGAGAGAGAGCCCAATTTGGAAGAGAGAGAAAGAAGGGGGAATTAATGGAGGAGAAGGAGAAACCCCCCAATCTGAGCAATTAATGGCTCCATTCATCTCCCCTTGGGGAGAGGAGAAGTTTTCAGCTTCTTCCTGGCCTAATTGATGGCCAATTCATCCCCCCTAAGTGTAACCGAAATCTCCACTTATGACCATTAATGGCAATCCGAGTAACTCCCCACCCTTAGCCTCAATCAACCCTTTTAACATCTTCAGAGGTTGGAAAGGAGTGAAACCCCCCTCTTCCCCGAAGAAATCGAGTACTAGGAGCAAGGATCGGCATGACACCAAAAGCTCCAGCACCGTCAATGGCAACTCGCCGAAATTCACGCCACCAAGCCCCCACACAGGTCCGATCCTCTTCTCCTCCCTTGGTGCTAGATCTTTTCTAAATTTGGGGCTTGATCGGTGTTCAAAAGGGCCCGGATTGTGCTTCCGAAAGGGTGCGAAACGTACTCTTTTTCCCTCCTCTAAAATCCCGATCCGACCACCTCCGGCTGGCCAACCACCCCTATCGCCGGCCACCACCTCAACGGAGGTGGTGGTGGCATTGGCTGGCCGGAAAGAGGCGTAGGTGGCCGGGAAATCACCCCGCAAAGAAGCCCAGGTCGGGCTGTCGCGCGCCGTCCATTCCTTGGGGACGATGATAGAGAGTTGTCAGATCTATTTATTATTGTTTACGTTTATTTCATTTCATTCGTCGAATGCAATTGTGCATTCGTCAAACGGAATTCTGGATTCGTCGAACGGAAATGGTTCGTCGATCGCGTTTTAGACTTCGTCGATCTGATAGTTGAGTTCGACGAACTGATATTAGAGTTCGTCGAACGGAATTCATTTCGTCGAACGCTGGCTTTACTTAGTCGAACGTAGATTTAATCTGTTTTCGTCGGGCGCGGTCAGTATTTCGTCGAACGCAGATTTGTTCTGCTTTCGTCGAGCGCTGTTTGATTTCGTCGAACGCAGAGTTTAATTCGTCGAACGCAGAGTTTAATTCGTCGAACGCAGCTTATATAAGATTTCGTCGAACGCAGAGTTTAATTCGTCGAACGCAGCTTATATAAGATTTCGTCAAACGCTGTTCACAATTCGTTGAGCGCAGTAAACATTTCGTCGAACGCAGAATCCCTTATATAAATAAATGTTTATGTAATTTCTGTCACATATTTTGCTATACCTAGATTTAATTATTAAAAATACTTAGGGTCCTCTGATGAAAAAGTGGTCAACATCAAAGTTGTAGCTCTTGGAGTCTACTGTGTTTTAAATTGATTTCACCCCAGAAGGAGTAATGTAGCTCCCTGTAGAATCAAAATGGTGGGACTGATCCCTAGGGTAGGGCAGTGACTCTTTCCTTCATATTTTTTTATTGGTAGATGCTATAGCCTTGATATTAAAAACCTAAGCTAGTCTCATGCACCCACACAACATACTAAAAGATGGGATTTTAGGAGAACCTTTTTCTAAGGTTTTTGAGATAATTTCATAAATAATATATTAATTAATTAGTGGGTCAAAAGACCTCCAATGCCCTACAAATTTTGGTGGGTGCTCCTTAGGGTTATGTTATGACATAGGTAAAAATCTCAGCCCAATTGAGACTGTTTTGATTGAGTAATTGGTTAACCAAAGTTAGGTCAAATTGGGTCATAGTTAGGGCATGGTGTTTATCTTGGGATTTTGTGGTCAAATCTCCTCACCATGAGGTGGAACCTTGTCCACTGATTTAGGATCACCTAAAGTACCCCCATGAGTGGTTTGGGGTGGTGTGGAGGTGGTTAAGCCCTAGAACTCTAGTTTTATTCCTAGGTGTGCATTTAGGGCCTTGTGAAGGCCATGTGATCAAAAGTCCCTTGATGGCTATGAAACTTGGTGGATAAGTTCATAGGATGTAAATAGGCCTTGGGTAATTTTATAAGAATTTTAGGAACAAGTATTCCCATTGAATTAGGTCATAATCCCCTTTAGGAAAAATTCTTATAACAATTATTTACATGCTCAAAATGTCTTGGATGGAGATGAAACCTTTACAGTGCCTTTAAAATCATGTTTTGGACCTCTGGTAATTTTGTGTATTTTAATAAATGATTTAACCAGTACTCCATTCACAAGGCACCTTTCTTGATTTAGACTTAAGAAAATATTTGAGGGTCCAATACTACTTTATAAATTGTGCAAATTGGTGATAAGACATTTCAGAGTATTAGGAATCTCTGTAAATTTTTATATAATTTTTGGAGACATAAATCAGTAGGCTACTTCACAACTTATCTTATTTGGAGTTTTCTTAAAGAATTCATTAAGTGAGAAAATGATTCCCATAAATTCTACAATTTAGTTAGTAGCCTTTTCTGATAAATACAAAGGTCTGGTAATTTTCCCATAATTTGGGTGTAGATATTTTTGGTGGTTCTTTCATAAATCTACAAGTTTGGATAGATGACAAATAATAAAAATAGAGGACAATTTCTTACTGTAAAAATATGATATGTTGTATTTGCTGTTATTTAGTCATCATAGATTTATCATAATTTTTGGAGTCATATCATAAGAATTCCTTATACGTCATGTTCGTTTTCATACTTGGCAAATGTTTGGAGAAATTAAAATAAATACTAAATAATTAAGGAAAAATATGATTATCTGGATTTAGTCTTATAACATCATGATAGACCCCCAGTAATTATCTTGAGTCAGTTGGATGAATATTTGGAGTACCTTTAATTACAAGCTTCATATAGTTAGTTTGATCTGCGTTTAGTAAAACTGTGAAACTTGGGTAACTAGTGGCCTACTAAGTAGGAATGGCATGTAGTTGGTGTACATGGTCAGGATGAAGAGATTTAGGTCACCAAAAAGGAGTTATATATTAAGAGTGCTTGGTGAGTTAAGGGTAAGGTAGTGCTTGAGATTGACGAATGATCGTCTTTTCTCTAGCGTGTCATAAAACACTTAGGTTTCACTCAAGTGAAATGATAAGAGGGGTGTTCTTATGGGTAGATACCAACAACACTAAGTGTCTTGAGAAAGGGAACTTTGGTGTTTCATCCCAATGCAGTTCCTAGTACCGTAGCGAGCCCCTTACAAGGTAATCCTCGGGAGGTCCAAGATTAACCATAAGTCGTAGGAGTAAGAAGTTGTTATACAAGATTAACTTAATAATACTCTCACCCACACCCCGTTATCACGGGAATATTAGTCAGTTTGGTCTTACGAGCGGTAGGCTCGGTGGTTGTAGCAGTAGACTAATTAGTCTGGTGAGCTTGTGACTCAGTAAGGTTTGTTGGTACGGACGGGTTGGTCCGGCGAGCCGGTGGCTCGGAAGGTTATGGTCACGGGCGGGATAGCCCGAGGAGCTTATGGCTCGGATATAGATAGTAGAACATGTTTGCATGTGCACGAAGGTGGTGGGTCTTCGGTATTGGACGGTCGTTCACACCGACGTCAATACGTTGACTCGGCAAGTGTGGAATTTGCACTTAGCCTTAAAAGTCTGGTGGTCCAGCCAGTAAGAGTACGCAGATGCTCTGCGGTTTTGCGTTGAGGCGTACGATAGGTCTAGGTTAGGTAGTGTGAATACCAACCTAGAGGTGGGCGAGGCCCAACCCACCGCTTCCGTTTGCCACTACGGGAGTATCCTGGGAGTCTAGCTAGCTCCAAAAAGGGGGAACTAATGGTCTGTACGCACAAAGTCGAAGTGTGTGAGTTGCACTTGTATGAACATAGCATAAACAACAAACCTTGCATGTCATAGCATAAACATTGCATTTCAACCCCTACCCCTATCGTATAAATTGGAATGAGACTTTTTATACGATATGCCTTGCTAAACGACCCCTTGGTCTATAGGTTTGTATGAGCATTCCTATAAATCAATGGTTATTTTCCTATTATTATTGTATTTACTTACTGCACTTTAATTACTCTTTACCTACTCTTACTATGCTTTATTAACTGCTTCGATTATGTATTTATATACTTGAGTAGTGGTAGAACTCTTCTTGTAGATCATGGCCCGTCATCTGCTTTTTGATTATACCCCTTGTTGTCCTCCGCTTCATCCTTCCCGCTCGGTGCCTAGGAGTCACCGGGGGAGAGGTGGGAGATTGGCTTAGTCTTTTTGACTAACGGTCGGTGGACAATATCATTTTAGGGGATCGAGGAGACGCAGCAACACCAGAGGCCGATGCAGACGGAGGCAGACCAGTGCAGTACAGGAGCACATGATTCAGGATCAGTGAGTGATTAGGAGTTAGCTTCCGCGAGTGATCTTGTAGTGAGGTTATGATGTACTGGGCATGAGCCCTTCTTATTTATTATTGTAACCCTTGTTATCTTTTTATTCAGTTATATTATGTGGACATTTTTATATTTTTCATGTTGATTCTGTGGACTTGTCTTCTTTAATGCATTTTTCTTTGTGATCGATTTGGCCGGCAGGATCGGCGTTTTGTAGTGGCGACCTTCCCGAGTGAAGGTGTCACCGCAAAGTGGCGGTTTTGGGCCTAAGACCCGGTGTTTGGCAAAAAAAAAGGGGTCTTACAACCACTATCTATGATCCAATCACATTAGTTTTTAATTTCTGTGTTGAAGCATGTGACAAATAGTCGCTCAGTTTTTTGTTCTTGTTGATCTCCTTTGGGATCATTGCCTTCCTTTTCACAGACATTGATTTCTTCTCGTTGGTTAAACCAACAATAATTTTCAAAGTGGATGCCCTTTTTGCATTTTTTGCACTTGAAGAAACAATCTTTAAGGTCATGGTTTGTTCGTTAGCAAAGAGTGCAGAACAAATCAGTTTTTTCTAAATTTTGTGGTAACCCTTTGCCTCTACTTCTGCCTCTGGAGTTGTTCTTCCAGGGAGAGGTAGGCTTAACTTGAGAGTTGGTTGACTTATGTTTGTCTGGATTCCTTTGGATTTGCATTTTCATTTGAAATGCCGTTTCCATGTTACCAGGATCATTTTTGAGTCGCTCTTCATGAGCAAGGAGAGAGCCTTGAAGTTGAGCAAGAGTCAAAGTTATGAGTGTGGTAGTTCTTCCAAAGAAGTTTTTCACACTTTCATTGGACTTCATGTGTAGATTTTCAAATTCCCGCCACATGGTTTGTAGTTTGATGGAGATTACCTTTTCTGAGCCAATGAAATCTTCTTTGAGTGTCTCCCTCTGCAGCTCTGGAGGAGGTGGCAATGTCGTCGTGTACTGTCCTAGAGGTCATGACAGTCGAGCAAAGTGCTCATCTTGATGCTCCAGTAATCGTATATGTCACCAGTAAAAACTGGGATAGAAGTAGGAGTGGTAGATGAGGATGCCATGGCTTATGTGAGGTGAATGAAACCGAGGATCATTCAATCAGCTCTGATACCAATGTGAATAAAAGAGAACATAAAATGAAAGGAAATAGAAAGGAGAAGTATTTTTTTTATTCATATCTAAGCCTTGACACATAGCAACAATATATAGCCAAATATATTGGCGTTACATAAATTTTATTTAAGCTATTAGTAATGATAGCTGTTACAACATGAGCTTTGATTGCAGAATAAGTAACGGTCCTCATCTTGTAATAGTCACCGGCGGTTCAGATTGCTGTGTACCATTAATACTTTCTTTCCTCTATTTTCTCCAATATCTCTCCTCTAACAAATTGTGATGCTTCAATGAGATTTACTGACACCTAGGGCCCCATACATGATAATTTCTACTGAAAGACAGATCGCAATACTTTTCATTGTTTTGTTCTCTCATATTCACAGATTTCTGAATACATTACATCAAGTTATGCTCATGAAATCTTTATTACTCATGCTTCTGCTCAGTTTGTTTTGTCAGCTATGTTCATGTGGTTCATTCTTTAATCCTTTCACATTTCACTTGGTTTATTTAGTTCGATTGCGGAGTTGCACATAGAAACTTTATCTACATTCTAATTTGTTCTACACAACTGAGACATCTAAATTGACACATTCGATCAACTTGCATGTTCATCACTTCCTCGACACTTCTCTCCAACTACGTAATTACTAATCTTAATCTTCTTTCATGGAGAATACTGTGAAATATTCGGGACCAATTGAGTACCGAGACAAGAACACCAAGGATGAACACAAACACTTCTCTTCAATTCCAAATGAAGGTTACAAGTTACAAATTAATAGGACTGAAAACAAGTTGCATACAACTCGATTTACAACAGCCAAATAAAAAGTAAAAAAACTGGTCGCGGGCGGTGTCCGCTTCTCCTCCACAACACACCACACAGGTGCCACTTGCTGCTCGCTAACGCCCGGCGTTAACTCCTATTAGCCCGTGTTAGCCCTCTCGCAAGCTTTCTGCTCGCACTCGCAGCTCACTAGCCGCACTCGCGTACACTAACACATGGTGTTAACTGGTTGACGAGTGAAGCTTTCAAGGACCACTCGCCCACCCGGATCCGAAGGTGGAAGGCCTTGTTAAATTTTTTGATTTGAATCGTTTAGGAGTAAGCAGGAGTTGCATCAACTGAGTTAAAGCCAAACAACCACAATGCCACACAGCAACACAAGAAACTTTATTGAAATACAAACTTCATTTACAGTGCGAGGTATACACGGCGAGACATGATTCATAAGAATTACGGAGGTGAGAAGAACAAAACACACCAAAACAAATCTGGCGGCTAGACAAGCTGAGACCGCACAGACCGCTCGACTCCAGAAGCCGCCCGGTTTGACCTGAGACAGCGCGAACAGAAAACAGACAAACCGCCTGCACTGTAAGACCGCCACCTCAGACCGCACAAATTGGAGCTTTATTGGAATGAAGAACTGAAGCTGTCGCCAGACCGCAACTCAGATCGCCTAACCCTGAAGGTCGCCTGATCACTGAGCTCGCTGCGAACAACACAAGAACGAACATAAACCAGTTCGCAGACAGACCGCTGCCGAACTGTTTATTCAAGCCGCTGGGAATCACCAAGGAAGGAGACCGCAACCTGCTGACCGCAAACCTGCGAACACAACAAACAGTCAACTCGCTTCCGAGACCGCCCGACCTCAAAGTTGAAACCGCACGAATTAACCCAGGCTCAGTTCTTACAGTTCTAGTTATGAATGACGGGCCCTGCACCCCTATTTATAGGCGGGTAGACGGATGTCGTCACCTCACAGGAGAGGTACAATCACCACCCGTCAGATCGCCAGCGGTCTCACAAGGCAGACCGCACGATCACACAACTTGGACGACCCTCCGACCAAGACCGCAGATCAGCAGACAGATCGCTCACAGATCGCGCGAACACGAGAGCGCGCACAAGCCGCGCGGACACAAGTGTACTCCTTCCTTAGACCACCAGGAGCAAACCAGAACCATCTGGTCGACTTCAGACAAGTCGCCACATCGCCAATACAGGCTGCCCGGACAGGCGGTCATATAAGAACAAACCGCCCGGTCTTCCAACAAAGAAGACAGGCCAAACTCGGGAACAGACCGCAGCAATCAAGAACAGACCGACAGAACCAGCAGACCGCCAGAACAGACCGACAGTGCCAGACCGACAGAATACAAACACAGACCGCACGGTCTCGGCGGTCACCCAAAATCAGACCGCCCGGTCACCTCCACTTCACTTCAAAATTTCAACACTCCCCCTTGAAGTGGGAAGTAGAGACTAGACCGAGTAAACTCCGCAACCGTGTAAACGTTCCCTTCGCCAGCGGCTTTGTGAAGATGTCTGCGACATTGTCCGCACTCCGAACATGCTCGACCATAAGAGATCCTCCCAACACCTTTTAACGAATGAAATGGTGCTCAATCTCAATATGCTTGGTCCTCGCGTGACAGACTGGATTATTAACCAGCTTGAGAGCACTCTCATTGTCCCCACGTAGCATAGTGGGACCTCGAACCTCCTCATGAACGTCCTCCACCAACCTCCGGAGCCAAACGGCTTCCTGAGCTGCCAAGGCCGAAGCCTTGTATTCCGCTTCTGTGGTAGATACGGACACCGAGTTCTGCTTTTTGTTGCACCAAGAGATAGCTATGGGGTCCGTCATAAAGACATAACCAGACGTTGATCTCCGATCATCCACGTCTCCCCCGTAGTCAGCATCCATGTATCCATGCAACTCCAAGGTTGACCCTCTCCTAAATAGGAGACCCAAATCAGAGGTCGACATCACATATTTTAGAATTCCTTTTGCTGCCAGAAGATGAGGCTTCCGTGGCTCCGCCATGTACCGACTCACTTTGCCAACTGCATAAGCAATATCAGGCCTCATGATGGTCAAGTAAATCAAGCTCCCAACCAGAGCTCGGAACTCCAACGGATCAAATAGAACTCTTCCCTCATCCTTCCGAAGTTTATGATGCTGTTCCAGAGGTATAGAGCTGCTCTTCCCTTCTTCCATGCCGAATCGTTGAACGATCCGCTCCGCATATCCTTCCTGAGAAACGAGCACTCCGCTCTCCCGCCTCTGGACCTCGAGTCCAAGGAAATGGTGAAGCTCCCCCAGATCCTTCATCTCGAACCTGATAGCAAGCTCAGCTCTCAGCCTTGCTACCGCCTACTTCGAGTTCCCGGTGACAATCATGTCATCCATATACAGCAGAACAATAACCTGAAGCGCCCCTCCTTCTTGACGAACAAGCTAGAATCAGAGTCTGAAGCAAAGAACCCGCAGAATAGAAGATACTCCGCGATCTTTCCATACCACGCCCGAGGCGCTTGCTTCAACCCATACAGGGCCTTCTTCAGTTTGCAGACGTAGTCCGGACGATCCTCCTAGATGAAACCCGACGGCTGGATCATGAAGATATCCTTGTCAATCTCTCCGTATAAGAAAGCATTCTTCACATCGAGCTTCCAAATCTCCCATCCACAAGATGCCGCCAAAGATATAACAAATCGGACCGAAGTCATCTTTGCCACTGGACTAAACGTCTCAACATAATCTTCACCATACTGCTGTGAGAACCCGCGAGCTACAAGGCGAGCCTTGTATCACTCGATCGTACCGTCAGCTTTCTTCTTGAGTTTATAAACCCATTTGCATGTCACAGGGGTAATGCCCTTGGGCCTGGGCACTAGAGACCAAGTCTCATTCTTCTTGAGAGCATCCATCTCCTCTTGCATAGCAATATCCCACTGCTTCACACCTTTGTCTTTCTCAAAGCTCGACGGCTCCCTTTCATCCAAGGGACCAGCGAAGAAACATGAGACGAAGCTCACCATGTTTCCTCCTGTGTATCGATCTGGTGGCTTGATAGTCCTCTTCGACCTCCTAAGAGGTTGCTCCTGACTAACCACCTCCTCAGCTGCTTCTTCTGTGCAAGCTCCTCTTCCAGACGAACTTGGAGCCTCGCTCCCCCTGTTTCCAGAACCTGAAGCCTCCATCTCAGAGCTTGACACAGCTGGAGCTCCTGGTGAAACATGCAACTCCACTTGAAGACTTCCCGCAGCTTTCCCTGCTTCATCAACCCTGCTCTCCGGTAATTCAACTCCTGAACTCCCCTTGTAGGAAGTCACTTCATCGAACACCACATCCCGAGATACCACTGATCTCCGTGTCTCAGGATCCATGCATCTCCATCCTTTCTTTCGCTCATCATACCCAACAAAGACTAGCTTCCTTGCTTTCGCATCTAGCTTTGTTCGAAGAGCATCAGGAATATGCACATAGCAGGTTGACCCGAACACCCAAAGGTGTGCAACACTCGGTTTCTCCTTGAACATCAGTTCGTGAGGGGTCTTCATGTTGATAGGACTTAGAGGCATTCTGTTGATGACGTAAGCCGCACAAGACATTCCCTCCGCCCAAAAAGACTTTGGTATACTGTTGGCATGAAGCCAGCATTTGCAGGTTTCCGTCAGATGATGGATCTTCCTCTCCGCAACGCCATTTTGCTGTGGAGTATGGGCACAAGTGAGCTCTCTCCGGATGCCGTTTTTCCTGCAAAAACATGAGAACTCACCAGAGGTGAACTCCCCACCATTGTCAGTTCTCAATTTTTTCAACCGCAGGCCTAACCGACCTTCCACCAGCTCCTTGAACTCCACGAACTTCGCAAAGGCTTCCGACTTCTATTTCAGAAAATACACCCAGACATATCTGGTGTAATCGTCAATCAACACCAACATATATCTGTTGCCTCCAAGGCTTGGGGTGGCAGTCGGTCCCATCAAATCACCTTGAATACATTCCAACGACGCTTTGCATCTTGTTTGCGATTTATCAAATGGAAGTCGATGAGACTTACCAAACTGACATCCAGCACAAACATGACCGTCTCCAAAAGAGGACAAGCTAGGCAAGCCCTTGACAAGACCCCTTACCGCCATAGCCTTCAATTTTTGCATGCCAACATGCCCCAACCTTTCATGCCAGATATCCGCGCTATCGTTGGTCTTCATCTTATCAACATAGGTACTTGTCGATAACACGAACAAGTCCTTCACCCGCTTTCCAACATGGATAACATCTCCCCTTATCTCCGGTTGAGTTTTAAGAAACTTCACTTCTGTTGGGCCAAACAGAACGTGATAACCGGCATCGACCGCATTGGTCACAGAGAATAGATTCTTCTTCATACCAGGCATGTGATAAACACTCCGCAATGTGAGTGGACCCTTATCACTGCTCAGTGAGACAACACCTTCTTGTTCGACAGCATGAACAGAATTATCAGCCGTAATGATAGCATCGTTACCTGAGTAAGGCGCCAAAGAAGAGAACTTTGATTCATCCCCGGTGAGATGATGTCCACACCTTGAATCAACAATCCAATCCTCTTCGAAGTTAATGGCAGCCAAGGCCTTAACGGGCATCGCCGTCATATTAGCTGCAAAGGGTCCTCCCCATCCAGCTTCATCAGACTTTGGCTTCTCCTTCTCCGCTACATGTCCCGACTGAAGATTAACCCGACAATCCTTCTTGAAGTGGCCGGTCTTATTGCACCTGAAGCACCTTGGTCCCTCTCCCTTCTTCCTCCCATCAGACTTAGAAGCATAACCTCTATCCTGCTGACCTGAAGTAGAGGGTCCATCCTGACCTGGCTTCTTCTTCTCCCACTTCTTCTTCTTCTTCCCAGAGAACAACACATCACTATCTCCTCCAGAGATAGAAGTCCCCGCCATCTGTCTTGCCAAACTTTCCTGCGAAGCAAGTAAGTTCTCCAGCTCCAACAGAGATGGTTGATTTGCCCAACCTTAAACTGAAGTCACAAAGGAAAGATACTCCTTCCGCAACCCGCGGATGATATGCCTCTTCAATTTTGCCTCCGAGATGGGCTCATCAGGGTCCAATTCAGAAATCTCTGCTGTGAGGTTCTTCATCTTGAGAAAGAAGGTAGAAATAGAAAGATCGCCTTGAGAGGCCTTCGCCAACTCATTTTCAAGAAACTGTAGCCGAGCTACATTCTTCTTATTAAACAACCCGTCCAAAGACATCCAAATCTCAGCAGCAGATTTACATCCAATGATGTGATCAAACAGCTCTAGTGAGATAGCCCTCTTGAGTGTGAACTCTGCCTTAGCATTAGTCCTCCTCCAAAGTCTCACCTCTGCCATATTATCTCCTGCTAGAAACACCTCTTGTGTGTCTTCTCCTCCAACTATCTCCCAAAGATCCTCGCCAAGTAAATATCTCTCCATACACGACCTTCATTTCTTATAGTTAGTCGATGTGAGGAGTTCAATACCAAGCCCTCTTGCGTCTCCACCTTCCATGGCAATCTATGTGGTCTCTTCTTCACAAAGACGATGGCAACTCAAGTTGAACACTGCTTATCCACTCAAACAACCTGGCTCTGATACCATGTTAAAATTTTTGATTTGAATCGTTTAGGAGTAAGCAGGAGTTGCATCAACTGAGTTAAAGCCAAACAACCACAATGCCATACAGCAACTCAAGAAACTTTATTGAAATACAAACTTCATTTACAGTGTGAGGTATACATGGCGAGACATGATTCATAAGAATCACGGAGGTGAGAAGAACAAAACACACCAAAACAAATCTGGCGGCTAGACAAGCTGAGACCGCACAGACCGCTCAACTCTAGAAGCCGCCCGGCTTGACCTAAGACCGCACGAACAGAAAATAGACAAACCGGCTGCACTGTAAGACCCCCACCTCAGACCGCACGAACTGGAGCTTTATTGGAACGAAGAACTGAAGCTGTCGCCAGACCGCAACTCAGATCGCCTAACCGCTGAAGGTCGCCTGATTGCTGAGCTCACTGCGAACAACACAAGAACGAACATAAACCAGTTCGCAGACAGACCGCTGCCGAACTGTTTATTCAAGCCGCTGGGAATCACCAAGGAAGAAGACCGCAACCTGCTGACCGCAAACCTGCGAACACAACAAACAGTCAACTCGCTTCCGAGACCGCCCGACCTCAAAGTTGAGACCGCACGAATTAACCCAGGCTCAGTTCTTACAATTCTAGTTATGAATGACGGGCCCTGCACCCCTATTTATAGGCGGGTAGATGGATGTCGTCACCGCATAGGAGAGGTACAATCACCACCCGTCAGATCGCCAGCGGTCTCACAAGGCAGACCGCGCGATCACACAACTTGGACGACCATCCGACCAAGACCGCAGATCAGCAGACAGATCGCTCACAGATCGCGCGAACACGAGAGCGCACACAAGCCGCGCGGACACAAGTGTACTCCTTCCTTAGACCACCAGGAGCAAACCAGAACCATCTGGCTGACTTCAGACAAGTCGCCAGATCGCCAATACATGTCGCCCGGACAGGCGGTCATATAAGAACAAACTGCCCGATCTTCCAACAAAGAAGACAGGCCAAACTCGGGAACAAACCGCATCAATCAAGAACAGACCGGCAGAACCAGCAGACCGCCAGAACAGACCGGCAGAGCCAGACCGGCAGAATACAAACACAGACCGCGCGGTCTCAGCGGTCACCCAAAATCAGACCGCCCGGTCACTTCCACTTCACATCAAAATTTCAACATGCCTGAGAGAAGCCTGGCGAGTGGTACCCTCATGGACCACTTGCCCAGTGGGATCCAGAGATAAAATTACCTGGATTTCCTTGAGGGACTGTCAATAGCCATTCAAAACAGCGGAGCTAGGCTGTTAGCTGACCAATTTAGGGTGCGATTATTAAAATCAAAAAGTGGATTCATGCTATTTGCAGACCAACCTAGAAGATCTATAAATAGACCCTTAAGGGAACCTTGGAGTGGATGGGATCTTTTTTTAGCTTTCTCCTCCATGCTAGTTTCGGAGTTGGCTGCTAGTGCCCTCCAAGGTGCCCGGCTAAGCATTGGATTGGGAGGGGAAGCTCTCTAAGATCTTCTAGGTGTGTGGCGGGACCTCCTCGCTACAGCCTTGGGTCTATTCTAGGTTTTCCATCCACAGTCAAGAGAGTCTAGTGAGGGAGAAGTAAGCACGGGCTACACCCCCCATGGGTCCGAACTCAGAGACCGGTTGACGGTTTCAACAGTCTATCTGCAGCTCAGCTGAGGCAGACCCCCTTCTCAACGACTCATGGCCTCGTCTAAGCGGTTCCGCTGAGACCGTGAGTTCTTCTCAGCGGTTCAGATAGTGAACCACCCACATTATTCCAATGCTTGGAATATTTAAATCCTGCACAGTCATGATGCAAAAAGGGGTTTATGAAATACAATATGTTCTTAGCATTGTGAGCGATGCCTCTTCAAATCAAGGGAACATTGAGGGCAATATTCCCAATAGGGGGAGTGTTAGATTTTGAAGTGAGTTAACGCCCAATGTTAGAACTAACGATGGCGTTAGCTTGGCTTCTAGAAGGTCTCTCCTTTTCCTATAAATGGGAGGGAAGACCCCCCCTGATTAATTATTGATTTTTGCGCGAGATAGCAGAGAACTGGGAGTGAGTTCGACGAGTGACCTAGAGAAGGTCTCTTGAGTGAGCGTAATCACGAGTTAACGTAGAGAGTTAAGTTTGGGCGAGTGATCCGTGGAGGCACCACTCACCAATTCCGGATCCCCCTGCGCGAATGGGGTTCCGACCTTCCTTCGCCTGTCCGGGCGAATGCAACCTTGGCTCTCTGGGTCTATTGATGAGTCCCATTTATATACGCTTTTATGGACTCATTCGGGCTAGTTTTCACTCTTGTGCACCTTCGTTTTGAGCTATTATTGCTTATATTTCTCTTATGCACACTTGCGCACACTTGCATGCTTTACACTCTATTTAGGCCCGTTTTGGTGTGCATTTGCGCTCCATGTTGTTGGGGGTAAGCACATGGTGCTCCCCAATCCTTTTTCTATGATTGTTTGGTGCTGGAAGTGTATTCCCAGCTTGATTGCTGTTCTTGCAGGTGGTTGGATCATCCCATTTTCCCAGAAATCATGACTGTTTATGTCGCACGGTCGTGCGTTTTCCTTAACGCACGGACAGCTTCGGTCGTGCGCCTACTTCTGGGTAGCAAAATGGTGATCTGACTTTGTTCATGCGTTTTTACGCACGGGCAGTTGCCCGTGCGCGAAGGAAACACACGATCGCCTGCTGTGCCTGGTTTTCAGCCAATCTGGATTTGGTCATGCGTATTTACGCACGGGCGGCTTCCACCGTGCGTGAGTAAAATGCACGGGCACTGCTGCTTCTTCCTCAAGGCATTGCTTTTCGTTAAAATAACGCACGGGAATCGCACGGTCGTGCATTCAACCGTGCGTGACTAAATTTCTGCTGTTTTAGTATTTAAAGCAGGAAATCCGCTGAGAAAAAGAGGACCCCGCGGGAAAAACTCTGAACCCCGCCATTTCTGCCCATTTTTGCCTCTCCACCATCGCCTGACCTAGGAGGAGCTCCGACAACCTTTGTCCTGCAAATCTTCTGCCAAATCTCTCTCCTTGGCCTCCTCCATCATCTACGAGCTCAAGAACGCCATCGACGGAAGATTTTTGCTGCATTCAAGGGATCTCAAACAAGAGTAGCTGGAGTTAGACCACGAAGAAGATGGGTCAATCAGAGGAAGGTGACAACTCCTCTATACCCCGGACGCAACTGAAGACCGAGCACAGACGAGGCTTGACAACCCTGCGATTCCGGCCGCAAATCTTCAACATAGTCTTCGAGCTTCGGTGACCTCTTTCCCTTTTATGTATAGTTTATGATTTCTTCATGCTATGATGTACTTTCCTACGGATGATGTTCATAACTGTGCTTAAGTTATTATGATTTCATTTCGGTGAAATGTGTTGTGGTTTATGAGATTTGAGGAGCGCCCTAGTCCGCCATCCACTCCACCATTCTGTAGTGCATCGCACTAGCAATTGCTAGCTGCGTGTTCCGCGACGTGGTGCCTACGACCCTCATTCCGCTGGTTACAAAACATCCATCAGCTAGCCTTCTCGTCCACCCGCTCACCGAAGCACGACATCGCGGCCTGCATTCCATCCTGACAAGCGAAGCGGAGCTCTAGGCCCGCATTTTCTTTCACTGTTGCTAATCTA
Organism: Dactylorhiza incarnata; assembly: GCA_033032865.1. Lineage (NCBI taxonomy): Eukaryota > Viridiplantae > Streptophyta > Magnoliopsida > Asparagales > Orchidaceae > Dactylorhiza > Dactylorhiza incarnata. The sequence goes on along the minus strand of JAWHQI010000009.1, from coordinate 5,255,475 downwards.
GGAAAACCAAAATCAAAAACCCTCTTTTTATTGATTACACAAGAATCTATATAAGTAATTCCCTAACAAGAATTCATACAACCCAACTTGCAGTCCTCTGAGAACGATATTCGGGGAGTCTCTCCCAATTTTATTACTTGAACGACCGGTGCACTTGCCGTAATCGGATCAAGTTTTTGGCGCCGTTGCCAGGGACTGCAAGCGTTTTATGAATTTTTCTTTCAGGAAGCTATTATAAAGATTCTTTGTTGTTATTTATTTTTTCTATTTTTTTTGTTGTGTGTAAGTTAGTTTATGCAGGGGCAAGGCCTTGAAGAGTTCGTGGAATACGACCCTGAGATCGAGAGGATGCTGCACGCGCGTCGCCGTGCTGCTGCGGCCATGGATCTTAACATCAACAGGAATGAGATTAACCCCGGGGGTGAGAATGCACCCGCTGTGGGTCAGGCGGCTGATGAGAATGTGGTGGCCCGGGCGAGGCCTAGAACGATGCGGTATTATACCACTCCCACTGTGGGGAGCGTGTATCCTGGCTTTGGCCCAGCCATCACGAACAATCAATTCGAGATCAAGCCGGCGATCCTGAACATTATCCGCAACAATGCCCAGTTCTCTGGGATGATGGGTGAAGACCCCAATTCTTCACTTGGCAGAATTCTCAGAGATCTGCGGAACGTTCCGGTACGCTGGTATTGCAGATGACACAGTGAAATTAAGATTATTCCCATTCTCCCTTCGTGACAGGGCAAAGGCGTGGCTCCATACAATTCCGCCGGGCACAGCTACCACCTGGGATGCGCTGCAAGGAAAATTTCTCTCCAAGTTCCACCCGGTTGATAAAATTGTGAGCTTGAGAAGGGAAATCTCAACCTTCCGGCAAAATGATCAGGAGACCCCGACAGAAGCTTGGGAAAGATTCATGGACCTTCTGCGGAAATGCCCTCATCATGAACTTCAACCACGGAATTTGGTGGAGAACTTCTATTTCGCAATCGAGCTCAACTATAGGGCTATGATTGATGTTGCTGTCGGTGGAACCCTTCTGAATCACACTCCTGAAGAAGCACTGCGAATTATGCAAGACACTGCGTCTCATAGCTCGTTCTAGATTGCAGGACGAAACACCCCAAGGAACGCAAGAGGACTGTTTGAAGTATGCACATCTGGAGCACCAGCTGAGAGCATCACATTGATGAAGAAGCCTGCTTCTTCATCCGCTCCAGTGATGGCAATTTCTTGTCTCGGGTATGGGAACCCCGGACATCATGCATATGAATGCCCCTCAGGTGAAATCTCTTCTGAACTCTCTAATCTCAATTTAGAAGAGAGTGTTAATTTTGTCCAAAATCAAAACCGCACTGCACCTTTCTCTAACACGTATAATCCGGGTGTGAGAAATCACCCCAATTTTTCTTGGAATCAAAACACTGCAGGCCAACGATGGCAACCGGGCCATCATCAATTTGATGCTCAAGCATCCAGAAGCCAACCGAGGCCGCCTCATCCAGTTTATAACCAAGGTGCTGCGATGCAAAGGAAGAGCACATTAGAAGAGGTGATGGAAAAGTTTGTAGATATGACCCAAACAAATATGGCCAACCAATCGGCCTCGATGAGAAACTTGGAAATGCAAGTGGGCCAATTGGCTCAAGTGCTTTCTGAGCGTACTCAAGGTGCTCTTCCTAGCACAACGGAGAAGAATCCCCGTGAGCAAGGTAAGAGCATAACCGAGATGGATGAAGGGCATGAGGGCGAGTTAATTGTGAAATGTCAAATTAACAGCATTGAAACCACCGCTCTGTACGACACCGGATCATCGCGCAACGTGCTTGCATTGCAAGACGTTGAAAATCTGAATTTAAAAATCAATAACGATGATCGGAAGTCACTTACCCTAGCTAATGGAGTGGTGGTGGAGACGGAAGGAGAAGTTAGAGACGTCGAGGTAATCATAGATGGAACTTCGGTTATCACGAACTTCCTAGTCTTGGGCCACATGGAGAATAACTCCATTCCTATTCTGGGTGCCCCATTCTTGAAGGAGAGTGGTGCCAACATTCACATCCCTAGTGGGTGTGTAACCTTGTCACCCATGGTGACACACCACACTCGCCCATCTATGACAACCAACGACATCATATTATCACATGTTATTACTAATAAATCTGCTAATGAGTTGAGTTTAGATGTGGAAAAGCAAGGTGAAGAAGTGAATGCTGAGGAAAAGGAGGAGGAACAGAAGATGGTAAAGAAGGAGCTGAGAAGTGAAGAAGAAACTGAGAACAAGAGCGGCGAGGCCGCGAAGTCTGAAGCCACCACAACCGGTATGGCTAAAAACATTTTGATTAACTCTATAAAAACTAAAGATAAATGTAAACAATTAAAACAGGTTAGTTGAGCAGATCTATCACCCATAGGGGTGGGGAAATGAAACCCTTGGCTGCTCCAAAGCTGCAGAACAATGAATTTGATCGAGCTCCTATTACTCTATGGCGCTCTCCCACTGTAGAGAGATTAAAGCAGGTCGGATTATTACATGCAGAGCGCTTTCCAGCCCTCCGGCACGAGAAGGAAGAGGTTAGGGGCAGGGTGGAGAAATCCCTCTTGAGCCCTAAAGCCTTCACCTCCTTCCCATCTCGTGTGGCTAGGGAGAATCATCACAAATCAGTCTACAGCTGAGTCGTGATGAAGTCTCTGGGGTTTATGTTTCAGCGGCTTTTGTTTTGCTTAATTTTATCTCTGTCTTTGTTTGTGTGTTTTATTTCTATGATATTCTGGACAATTGCGAAAAATTATGCTTGAACTCTATTGCTACACTACTTAATACAGGTATTTGGTCCACCTTAATGACGGTAAACAAAAGTGCTTATGGGAGACGACCCAATTTTGCTGTTTTTGCTTTTGTTTCTGCGTGGATGGAGATGTTGTTTTGCAGGTATGGCGACCCCGATGGCGGACACATTGAAGCTGAATTCAAGATTAACGCCTATCTTCCGGTTTGCTCATTTCTGAGCATGGGGTAACCTCTCCTCCCAAATTTTTTTTATGAATCTAGCATTATAATCTGTGATGATTAGATTTAAGTCTGGGGGAGAGTAGTTGTCATTACTCACTTGCACGTGCACAAAAGCACAACATACTAGAAGTTACAATATTTTTGTTTTATTTTTCATTCTCATTGCACACCACAACACCCACTAGAGAACGCACTTAACCATAGGCGCGTAACGAGTCTAGCTCATTTCTTGTGTAGGATTGGGAAAATTGTTGTGCTGGCTCAGGGTTGTAAGACAGAGTAAAATGTTAACTCCTGTAGTGCTCTAGTCGAGTACTCGAGTCTTGCATAGATTTGTGTTAGAATAAATATTTCTTTATGCTTATAGTTTTGTGATTTTTCTATTTGCGTAATAATTGTTTATTCTACTCAAAAGTGGTGAATCCGGTGTGAATCCGACGGTAGCGTAGGAATGTGTGTAGACGGTTGTTAGGTTTGTATTGCTCGAGTCGGGAGGAAGAATTATCTTTCTCGGTGGCTAAGAACTTGCCCCAAGCGACTCTCAAAGCATTGGTATAAGTTAGTTCAATGTGTGAGCATGATGTAGGCCTTCGCTTTGGCCAGGTTGAGCTTTGTATACCGACCCTATCATTATCCTTGCTAGCCCCGTTGTGCCTACCCGTCTCTTGATTCAGCTCCACTTTTAGTTCACCAAAGCTCGCAAGCTATTCCTAGTCGCACTCCCAATCTGAGCTTGAGTGTTGTATCAATTTAATTGAGGGTGTTGATGCAGTGAAATTTTTTGTGAAACTTTGGTTTGCGCCTCAGATTATTTGCCGAAAAAAGGGTTATGAGAAAAGAAAGAAAAAAGGGGAAATTAGAACAAGAAAAGAAAAGAAAGAAAAATGCTCGGTTAAGAAAAGAGCCAAATTGAAAATCTTTTTAAGAATTATTTTGAGAGTAGGCGGTGCACACACCCATATTTTTAGGTTTAAGTCTGGGGGTGTGGTGCATTCGTGTTTTTATTTTTGGTGCTTGGATAAATTCTTTGACGCAAGCTCTCTTGGATTAGGTGCGGAAACCTTCATGTTTATCATTGTAAACCCTACCAAATCCCAAGCCCCGTATTTATCCTAAAGTCCTACTGACTCACGCATTTAATCGAACTAGTGCCGTGGAGAGAGTGTGATCGGGTGAGTTTATGGCCACTGACATTGATGGATTTCAATGGAGGTTGTTACGAACACCGGTCATGAGTAATAGTAGCCTCAGCGATCTGCTTACTTTCTTCCTACGCGAGATCAGGCGATTCACCGAGATTCAATTTTTGAGTAAAGATAATATATATGTACGCGCTTAGATTATTACAAAATGTTTGTATAATTAGAAATTTCTTCTACTGCATTTCTACGCGCGCGAGCATGCGACTTCGCATGGTACTCAACTTCTACAATTGTTATGCCAGCTAATCAATTTCTCCGTCCGCATAGGGAATGATTTTCTCGGGATGAGCAAATGGTTAAGTCTGGGGTGTGATGAGTCCCATTTATATACGCTTTTATGGACTCATCCGAGCTATTTTTCACTCTTGTGCACCTTCATTTCGAGCTATTATTGCTTATATTTCTCTTATGCACACTTGCGTGCACTTACGTGCTTTGCGCTCTATTTAGGCCCGTTTTGGTGTGTTTGCGCTCCATGTTGTTGGCGGTAAGCACATGGTGCTCTCCAATCCTTTTTCTATGATTGATTGGTGCTGGAAGTGTATTTCCTGCTGGATTGTGTTCTTGTAGGTGGTTGGATCATCCCATTTTCCCAGAAATCATGATTGTTTATATCGCATGGTCGTGCGTTTTCCTTAACGCACGGACGGCTGCGGTCGTGCGCCTTCTTCTGGGTAGCAAAATGGTGATCTGACTTTTTTCGTGTTTTTTACGCACGGGCAGTTGCCCGTGCACGAAGGAAATGCAAGATCGCCTGCTGCGCCTGGTTTTTAGCTAATCTGGATTTGGTCGTGCGTATTTACGCATGAGCGTCTTCGACCGTGCGTGAGTAAAACGCACGGGCGCTGCTGCTTCTTCCTCAAGGCATTGCTTTTCGTTAAAATAATGCACGGGAATCGCACGGTCGTGCGTTCAACCGTGCGTGACTAAATTTCTGCTGTTTTAGTATTTAAAGCAGGAAATCCGCTGAGAAAAAGAGGACCCCGCGGGAAAAACTCTGAAGCCCGCCATTTCCGCCCATTTTCGCCTCTCCACCATCGCCTGACCTAAGAGGAGCTCCGACAACCTTTGTCCTACAAATATTTCGCCAAAGCTCTCTCCTTGGCCTCCTCCATCATCTACGAGCTCAAGAACGCCATCGATAGAAGATTTCTGCTGCATTCAAGGGATCTCAAACAAGAGTAGCTGGAGCTAGACCACGAAGAAGATGAGTCAAGTAGAGGAAGGTGACAGCTCCTCTGTACCCCAGATGCAACTGAAGACCGAGCACGGACGAGGCTTGACAACCCTGCGATTCCGGCCGCGAATCTTCAACATAGTCTTCGAGCTTCGGTGACCTCTTTCCCTTTTATGTATAGTTTAGGATTTCTTCATGCTATGATGTACTTTCCTACGGATAATGTTCATAACGGTGCCTAAGTTATTGTGATTTCATTTCAGTGAAATGTGTTGTGGTTTATGAGATTTGAGGAGCGCCCTAGTCCGCCATCCACTCCACCGTTCTGTAGTGCGCCGCACTAGCAATTGCTAGCTGCGTGTTTCGCGAAGAGGTGCCTACGACCCTCATTCTGCTGGTTACAAAACATCCATCCGCTAGCCTTCTCGTCCACCCGCTCACCGAAGCACAGCATCGCGGCCTGCATTCCATCCCGACAAGCGAAGCGGAGCTCTAGGCCCGCATTTTCTTTCACTGTTGCTAATCTAGAAAAACCAAAATCAAAACCCCACTTTTTATTAATTACACAAGAATCTATATAAGTAATTCCCTAACAAGAATTCATACAACCTAACTTGCAGTCCTTTGAGAACGATATTCGGGGAGTCTCTCCCAATTTTATTACTTGAATGACCGGTGCACTTGCCGTAATCGCATCACCTATGCGAATGCTTGTTTACCTCACTCGTCTCTCCTTCTGGCCTCCTTGAGTCTGGGGGACCCACTCGCCGAATACAGGGTTGTACACAATTCCCGCTCTTTGTGAGCGAGTTTTACGCTTGGAAAGAACAGTCTAACCTGGTATTCGATGAGTGCTTTCTGACCTGGACAAAATCTTTTTGTGGGTCCCACCGCTGCGCTATATATATACCTCTGATTTGAACCCTTCCTTCGGAAAGCTTTCTTTCTTCCAGCAGAATTTTCTCCTTCGCTTTGAGCTTTCGCCACCCTGAAAAGTCTTCCATGAAACCATCTCCGAAGCCGATCTCGCAAGAGATGTTGGACTGCCTGGCTGCGTCCCAGGAGAAACATGCCCCCAAAGCCGCCAGGTTCGCCCCTGGCTTTCCTCGAAGAGGGACCCCAACTCTCCCTTCCGCTCTAGGAGAGCTATGGCGGTTCGGCGGGACCGGGTGGAGGGCGGGTTCTCCTCTGAAACAACCCTCCTCCCGATATCCAGATGCAGGTATTCACATTTCTCCCGATTTCCTTGCTAACTCTTAAGACAATATCCTCCTGATGGTCCTGACCATTCGCAGGAGGCATCGACTCCTGAGGAAGATCGCGGGACCGTCCCGACAAAAACCGCAATGCTCCCGCCTGCAGATATGAGATCTCCACTGGTCCAGAACCTCGTTCCTTTGATCACGCTGGGCGAGACCCTGCATCAAACAGGTAAGTTGCGAATAGTGTAATTACTCCACATTGCACGCTCCTGATCGCTACTTCCCGCAACCCTTGACCCTGGTACCGCGGGACAGCTTTCTACTCATCACCGGTCTCCCCTTCGCCAGGGAACCCCCTCTTCCGTGAATGAGCAAGGGGGATCGCCTGGCAGGGACCTCGGCCGTATCCGTCCCGCCACTGATCAAGCCGCCATTCCTGCTGTCAACCCGGAACTCTTCCGTCCTGGAAAAGGAAAATCTTTGCATCCTTCTGCCAGCCTATTCGATGGACAGCCTCCTACGTTGCGCCCACCTAAGCATAGCGAGCCTGTACAGGGTTAGTGACCTCACTTGCTCTGACCTGGTCGTCTGAACTGTCGAGACCAATAACCTTTGTTTTCGCAGGTCACCGGGAGGCCTCCCCCGTGGGATCCTACTATGAGGGGGGAGAAGGGATGGTCTCGCCGCTATGAACGCTTATTATTACCCGCGAATGCCCCCGGTGGCAGGGACACGAGGTCAGGGTCGATGGCATTAGGTCGAGCACTAGCCTACCGACACTCGCCCCCTTATCTGTACTGCTAGTGTTTCGAAAAACTTTGCAAAACTCTTTGGTTCTGTAATAATCCGCTAACTGTGTTCTGCGAATGGTTCTTCTCTTTGTTATTTCGCTTTAATTTCTTATGGATTTTCTGCATCTGCCGAATGTTATCGTCTCGCTCGCTATCTGTCTAATTAATTAGTTATTGTCATCCTGCATTCCACCGGATGACCACTCGCCCTGCGTTCGCCATTAACGGGCGAAATGAGCCGGCTCGAATTCTGAGGCGTCGGAGAGGTGCGGTCACTATCCGCACACTCGCTGCCGAGGAAACCCCTTGACTACTCTACTTTTCTATAAATAGGCGGTCATACCAACCTCATTTTTTACTTTTCAACCCCGCTCTCCTCTCTCTTTACGCTAGCACTCGCGCCTCTTTCCTCTGCGCGATTTTGACTCTTCTCAGCTCTCACGAGATGGGAGGCGAACCGGACGGTAAGGGCAAGTGCGCCAACGCATTCACCCAACAAAATTTTGATCCCTGCGATCTCACTGAGGAGGCCTACATTACCACAGTCGCGGATTACATTCTGCCAGGGTTTTCTGCGAGCCGCCCTGGACCAGAAGACCGCATCAACACTTTCTCCCCGGGCACTCTTGCGGTCCCACTGGAACATTTCGAGGTGGGGTTCCTCATCCCAATCTGGCTGGAACTTCGTCAGATGCTCTGCTACTTCGGGGTCGTTCCCGCTCAGCTTAACCCGAACTCTATCGCCATGCTGGTAGGGTTCGCCTGCTATTTGCGCGAAGAAGGGATAGAATTCAGTCTACCAGTCTTCCGCAAGCTTTTCACTTTCCAGGCGAAGCACGGGACGACTTTCTTCTCGGGCCACAATCCGCTCAAGATGGCTGGTCTCGCGAACAAGAACCATGACTGTGTTCGCTGCTTTGTCTTCGTCAGCGGGAACTTCGACAATGTCCTTTTCGCGCCGGTGCAAGAGGAGGAGCCAACCTTCAAGCCCCCGACGCTGGGGGGTCACGAGGCCAAACTCCATCAATTCATCCTAGAGCGCGGGATGGACATCGCCCATCTACGGAAGAACGTCAACTCGCTTCTGCCTATTCCTCCGTGCGAGGGAAAGTTCAGGCGGTTTCTGTGTGCTTGAGCTCACTCTTTGTTCTCGCATTATTGCTGAGTAAATTTTTCTGGGTGCAGGTGTGCGCGACTTCCCGCTTCACCCTCCGCATCCAGCGGGGACGACACTGGGACCTCCCCTGTCCTCCGTGCGGGCTGCCGCTGAAGCCTGCCTGGAGGACTTAGCTTCCTCCAAGCCTAGCGGTTAGAAGCGGAAGCCAGATGCACCCCCTCCCGCCTCTTCGTCCAAAAAGCCGAAAACCCCCTCAACCGCGAAGGATAAAGCCCCCTACCCCGCGAAGGGTAAAGGGACCTTGAGTGAGGCTCCATGAGCGAATGCTTTGGCCGAGACCTCAGCTCCGCTGGGAGGAATTTCCTCGTGGCCATTGCCGAGGGATCATTGAAACTTCGCGAACGGTGAGAAGTTCGTGGACGCTGCAGGAGCTCCACTTGCTCAGTGGGACATGAACGCCATTAGGGTTTCACTCTTCACCCTCCATTCGTCCTGGATCAAAACCGAGATTGCCAGCTGCGAGGCCCATGCCATCGCTTATGCTCTCTACGACCGGGATGATGCCGAAGTCTTCGATGCCGAGAAGACTCAGGTACTCGCTCATGAGACCGCGCGGGCCCTCCTCTGGGCGATTGATCTCGCGCACGTGTCTTCCCGCCGCAGCATCAACCTTGCGCGGAGCCTTAGTGACGTTGAGGCGACTTGGGCTAATGCCTCTGCCGAGGTATTAGAGCTGAAACGTAAATTGGAGGTCGCCGAGACCCTCCTCGCCAGTCGCCCTGTTCGGGAGGTACACGATTCTCCGCGGATTATAAAGGAAACCTAACCTGTCTCGCCAATGCTGGCCAATTGCGGATCGTTCCACTCGCCTCCCTGGGTCACTCGCCAGGGACGGTTGAATCATCTGAGTTAATGTTAAGCGAAAGATGGATCATTTAGCTCGTGCGTAGCTCTCGCTCCCATTTAAGGTGGCTTCCGCCCCAGGCGCTCTCGCCGAGATATTCCCAACGCGAATGAGCGCTATGTGGTTACAACCTTTCCGCACTCGCTCCAGTCATGCTAGGACTTGGGCGATTCCTTCGATTTCTGTCGGGAACGTTGCTGCGTTGCGAACACATCGAGTCCTGATAACTTCTTGCGACCCTTAGATCAGCCAGCGTCTTGCTGCGCACTTGCTGGCCGAGTGTCGTTCTTGATCTATATCATTAGCTGGCGAGTGTCCCTTGTGATGGGCACCATTCGCCAATCTCATGCCTAGATTTGCCCTATGTTAACTTTCTGCTTTGGATTTTTCTTTTTTACTTTCGCCTTCTTCATGGGTCACCACCGAGCGAGCCTATGACCCTGCCAACTAGGTGAGAGCCTGGGCAGCGGGTCTGCTCGGGGACAACTTTCAAATCATTAGAACCTGCCATCGAGTGAGCATACGACCCTGCCATCTAGGTGAGAGCCTGGTTAGCGGGTCTGCTCGGGGCCAACCTTTGAAGTCTTCCCATCCTGCCACCGAGTGAGCCTACGACCCTGCCAGCTAGGTGAACCTGGTCAGCGGGTCTGCTCGGGGCCAACCTTTGAATCTTTAGAACCTGCGACCGAGTGAGCCTACGACCCTATCAGCTAGGTGAGAGCCTGGTCAGCGGGTCTGCTCAGGGCCAACCTTTGAATCTTTAGAACCTGCCACCGAGTGAGACTACGACCCTGCCAGCTAGGTGAGAGCCTGGTCAGCGGTTCTGCTCGGGGCCAACCTTTGAAGTCTTCCCATCCTGCAACTGAGTGAGCCTACAACCCTGCCAGCTAGGTGAGAGCCTTGTCAGCGGGTCTGCTCGGGGCCAACCTTTGAAGTCTTCCCATCCTGCCACTGAGTGAGCCTACGACCCTGCCAGCTAGGTAAGAGCCTGGTCAGCGGGTCTGCTCGGGGACAACCTTTGAAGTCTTCCCATCCTGCCACCGAGTGAGCCTACGGCCCTGCTAGATAGGTGAGAGCCTGGTCAGCGGGTCTGCTCGGGTCCAACCTTTAAATCTCTAGAACCTGCCACCGAGTGAGCCTACGACCCTGCCATCTAGGTGAGAGCCTGGTCAGCGGGTCTGCTTGGGGACAACCTTTGAAGTCTTCCCATCCTGCCACTGAGTGAGCCTACGACCCTGCCAACTAGGTGAGAGCCTGGTCAGCGGGTCTGCTCGGGGCTAACCTTTGAATCTTTAGAACCTACCACCGAGTGAGCCTACGACTCTGCCAGCTAGGTGAGAGCATGGTCAGCGGGTCTACTCGGGGCCAACCTTTGAAATCTTTCCATCCTTACTTAGTAAGCCATTACATCGCATATTTTAGAAACAAGAATTTTGCAAAGAATAAGTCTTTTCATTACATGAACTTAAGGATAAAAACACTTCAAATCATCACCATTCCATGTATGACTAACGGACTCGCCCTCCACATTCTGGAGGCAATATCCTCCTAACTTTAAGGTTTTTTCCACGACATAGGGGCCCTCCTAATTAGGATTGAGCTTTCCTACGTGGCTGACCTTCCGGCCGCGTCGACCTTTCAACACGAGGTCCCCCTTCTCGAATTGCTTGATTCGGACGTGCTTGTCAAAGTATTTGTCCATCCGCCGCTTTACTTCCTCTTGACGAATGGCGACAAGATCTCGGACCTCCTCGATCAGGTCCAAGGAGAGCCACAGCTCCTCCTCGTTTCCTCTCCATCTCTTCATCACCATCTGAGGCGGCCCTTACCCGCGGCGTCTTGACTTCAAATTCTACGGGAATGACGGCCTCGCAATCGTGAGAGAGCTTGAAGGGGGTATCTCCAGTGGCGGTGTTGGGGGTAGTCCTTAGAGCCCAAAAAACCGAGGGGAGTTGCTCCACCCAATTCCCCTTCAAGTTCCCCACCTTCTTTTTGAGTAGGCTCACTATGATCTTGTTAGCAACAAAAGCTAATGAATTCCTGAGGTCTATCCCCAACTGCCTGCAAAAGCTAATGACTTCCTCGCTGGCGAATTGCGGACCATTGTCTGTGACTATGGCTTGTGGGAGCCCATGTCGGCAGATGATCTCTCCCCATACGAAGTTGCGGATTACCTGGGAGGTGACTTTGGCTAGAGCCTTGAACTCCAACCACTTCGAGAAGTAGTCGATCATGACCAAGAGAAATCTTCTTTGCCCACTGGCCTGAGGGAAATGTCCTACCAGATCCATCCCCCATATGGCGAAGGGCCATGGTGCCGTGATGCTCCTTAGCCTCCGAGCCGGCAAAAGTTGAAGCGGAGCGAACAGCTGGCACTTCCAGCACTTCTTGACGAACTCTGCTGCGTCCTTGCTCAGGGTTGGCCAGAAGTACCCATGCCTCATTATCCTTGCTTCCAATGTCCTGCTCCCCGAATGACTGCCACATTCGCCGGAATGAATCTCCTCCAGAACCCTCGGGTCCTCTTCCTCAGAAATGCATCACGCCAAGAGTCCTGAGAGAGTCTTCCGATATAAGTCCCCCTCATGAAGCACGTAGTAGGTGGACTTATACCGAAAGCGACTTTGATCCGAAACCTCTTCCGGAAATTTGTCTGTTGCCAGGAAGGTCACGAAAGGGTCCTTCCATGAGGGTCACTGCTCTATGTCCATGAGCTCCCCTTCCTCAATCGAAGGGCAAAACAGATCTGTCAAGGTCCCTCCAGCCCGAGGGCCAGACTTGGCCAGCCGATCTGCCGGGACACTTTCTTCCCTTGGTATGTGCCTGATGGAGAAGGTTTTGAATGCTCCGATGAGACCCCTTACTTTGGCCAGATACCTCATGAGTGTGGGCTCCCTTGCCTCGAACTCACTCTTGATCTGTGAGGCTATTACCATCAAATCGATGAGGACTTCCACATCATGAACCCCTAACTCCTGGGCCAGACGTAGGCCGACGATCACTGCTTTGTACTCCGCCTGGTTGTTGGTGATGGGAATATGTATCACTAACGCTTGTTCAATTTTCACTCCGTGAGGACTCTCCAATACCACCCCTCCTCCTAAAGAATTCTTACCTGAGACCCCGTCGACCAACAGCTTCCAGGGGACGTGACGAAGGGCTTGCTCCTCTTCCATTTTTACCACGTAGTCCTCCATGAAATTTGCAACCGCTTGCTCCTTCATCGACAACTGTGGGACGAAAGTGATGTCAAATTTACTTAACTCCACCGACCACTTCGCGAGCCTCCCCGAGTGTTCTACCCCCTCGAAGATTTTGCGAAGGGGGTGATCAGTCACTACTTGGATTGAATGGGCCTGAAGTATGGTCTGAGCTTCCGGGCCGAGATGACCAGGGCGAAGGCTAGCTTCTCCAAAATCGGATATCAGAGCTCTACCTTCTTCAAAACCCGACTTATGTAATAAATGGGCTGCTTCTTTCCCTCTTCCCGGACCAAGACGGAGCTCACGGCTTCAGCTCCGACTCCGAGATACAAGGCTAAATCCTCTCCCTCCTTAAGACCTTGGAGCAGCGGAGCCTTGGTGAGTTGGCTCTTCAGGGCCTGAAAGGCCTCCTCGCATTCCTTCGTCCATTCGAACTTCTGATTGCCTCGCAATACCTTGAAGAAGGGGGAGCATTTCTCTCCAGCCTAGGAGAGAAACCTACTTAACCCCGCGAGCTTCCCAGTCAGGCGCTGGACTTCCTTAGCATTTCGCGGTGATCCCAACTCCATTATAGCTTTAACTTTGTCTGGGTTAGGTTCCACCCCCGCTGGGGTAAGGAGGTGACCCATAAATTTCCCCTTGCCAGCTCTGAAGATACATTTCGAGGGATTCAACCTCATTTTGAACCTTCGCAGGGTGGCAAAGGTCTCCTCGAGGTCCCCGAGGTGGGAGCTCACATCTTTGCTCTTCACCATGAGGTCATCTACGTATACCTCCAAGTTCCTCCCCCTTTGCTCCCAGAAGACTCGGTCCATCATCCTCTGGTACATTGTCCCTACATTTTTTTAGTCTAAACGACATCATCTTATAACAGTAACTGTTGAAATTGTTGAAGTGGAAGTTTGGAGACTTTTGGACCTGGGCGGTCTGGGATGAGGTCGGGCGGTCTGGCGTGATCGCACGACTTGGCGGTCTGCCTCTGCGATCTGGCTTGTCTTAGCCTAGCTGCGGTCTCCTAGCTTGATCGCTGGTATCTGGATCCAAGGCGGCTGAAGGTGAAGGCCGCGCGGTCTGTCTCTGACCGCGTGGCGGGTTGATCGTCTTCAGGTGCACGCGGTCTGTGCGTGACCGTGTGGCGGGTTGTCTTCAAGGCTGTGGCAGTCTGGTGTGATCGCACAGCTTGTCCTAGGTTTCTCCAGAATGCGGTCTGGTGGTTGACCGGGCTTTCTGGTGGTATTCGCGAACTAAGGGTCTTAGTCGCGCGGTCTCAGGTCGCGGTCTCAGAAGGAGAATGGTATGCGAGCTGGACGTTGTTCGCGGTCTCAGGTGGAGACCGGCATGCGGACTTGAGTTCGCGGGTTAATGGCGAACTGGCTGTGTATGCGGTCTCGGGCGAACACAGGAGGTTAACAACTTCGGGCGGTCTGGCGATCTCTCTTGGAGTCGCGATCTGCTGTGAGAGTGGCGGTCTCTCATAGTTGATGTTGAAGCTGGCGAGTTCACCAAAATGAAGCAGGAGTACTGTTGCTGATCGCGCGGTGTGACCGGTCAGGTCGTGCGGTCTGGAGGGTGGTGATCCTATCTCATAGGGTGGTGACTGAATCAGGTCTCACGCCTATAAATAGGACCCATCGGCAGCAATAATAAAGACACACCAAGTGTAAGCCGAGTTCTCTTCTTTCCTGCGGTCTTTATTTGTCTGACCGGGCGGTCTGCTGATTGAACTCTTCTTGTGCAGCTTCTGCGGATAGTGTGGGCAGCAGCGATCACCTCTTCCTCTGAAAATGTTCGGGCAGTCTGCGGCTTGGAGTTGTGGTGCTGGAGTTCGGGAGAATCAGGAGTTCGGAAGAAGGAGTGCAGTTTGGTGGTGTTCTATGATCGGCAGGTCGCTGCGGTCTGGCAGCTTGCTCAAGTCACAGGGAGGTCGCGCGGTCTGAGCGGTCTCAAGTTATCTTCAACTTTGTAATTTTCTATTTGGTGTTTGTGCTGGCGAAATCATGTCTCGCCAAGCATGCCTTGCCTTGTAATTGAAGTACTGCTATCTATAAAGATTTCTTGTTTGCCTCCATTTGCTTCTGGTTATTTGGCTTGTAACTCTAAGTTGACTAACTCCTGCTCGCTTCATAAAGATTCGAAAAATTTCACATGGTATCAGAGCTAGGTTCGAGTGGTTAGAGCAGTGAGTGACTTAGAGTAGCCATCGCCTTTGTGAAGAAGGATCCAGTGGTAGAGCAATGGAAGCGAGGGGTCTTGGAATTGAGATGCTTACATCGACTAACTTCAAGAAGTGGAAGTCGTGTATGCAAAGCTATCTTCTAGGTGAGGACCTCTGGGAGGTAGTTGGAGGAGATCAGACGCAGGAAGTTGTCCCAGAAGGGGATAATGGGGCAGAGGTGAGAACTTGGAGGAGGACGAATGCGAAGGCAGAGTTCACTCTGAAGAGAGCAATTTCACCTGATCTGTTTGATCACATTTTGGGGTGTAGATCAGCTGCGGAGATCTGGAGAGCCCTGGATGGGCTGTTTAACAAGAAGAATGTAGCAAGGCTACAGTTCTTGGAGAATGAGCTGGCAAGGTCGGCTCAGGGTGATCTTTCTATTTCCACTTTCTTTCTGAAGATGAAGAACTTGTGCGCTGAAATCTTAGCATTGGATCCTGATGAGCCTATCTCTGAGGCGAAGATGAAGAGGCACATCATCCGTGGCTTGCGGAAGGAATATGTTGCCTTTGTGACATCGGTGCAGGGGTGGGCAAATCAGCCGTCTCTGTTGGAGCTGGAGAACTTGCTTGCATCGCAAGAAAGTTTGGCAAGGCAGATGGCGGGGGTGTCGGTGGCTGGGGGAGATGGCGAAGTGCTCTTCTCGGGGAAGAAGAAGAAGAAGTGGGATAAGAAGAAGAAGACCGCTGGAGGAGGCTATGAGCCTTCAACTTCTGGGCAGTAGGAAAGGGGGTATGCTCCCAAGGCTGACGGGAAGAAGAAGGGTGAAGGTTCGAAGTGCTTCAAGTGTGGCAAGTATGGCCACATCAGGAAGGATTGCAAGGTGGTCACCCAAGCTGGGCATGCTGCGGAGAAGGAGGAAGCTGAGGCCAGGCACTTTGAAGGAGGTTGCGGAGGAGCCTTCTCGGCTTCTGTTGGAGATTCCGCTCCTATCAACTATCTGGAGAACTGGATCGTGGACTCGGGGTGTGGTCATCACCTCACCGGAGATGAGACCAAGCTTTCTTCTACACAGCCCTATACAGGTAACAATGCAATCATTACTGCTGATAATACTGTGCATCTAGTAGGAAGGTGGGGTTTGTTTCCTTGGGCAGTGATAGAGGGCCACTTACTTTGAAGAGTGTCTATCACGTGCCTGGTATGAAAAAAAACCTCTTCTCCGTGACCAACGCTGTAGACGCTGGGTATCACGTTCTGTTCGGCCCAACAGAAGTGAAGTTTCTACGCAATTTTGAGGCTGTAAAGTCTGAGGTCGTCCATGTCGGGATACAGGCAAAGGACTTGTTCGTTTTATCGACAAGTTCCTAGGTCGACAAGATGAAGACGAATGATGGTGCCGTTATATGGCATGAGAGGTTGGGGCACGTAGGGATGGACAAGCTGAAAGCTATGGCGGTGAGAGGTCTGGTCAAGGGCCTGCCAAGTCTATCTTCCTACGGTGAAGGTCATGTTTGCGCGGGATGTCAGTTCGGCAAGTCTCATCGACTACCGTTCGACAAGTCGCAGACGAGGCGTAGTGTGCCGTTGGAGTGCATCCACGGTGACTTGATGGGACCAACTGCTACCCCAAGCCTCGGAGGCAGCAGATATATGCTGGTGCTGATCGATGATTACACCAGATATGTCTGGGTATATTTCCTGAAGGAGAAGGCGGAGGCGCTTGCCAAGTTTGTGTAGTTCAAGGAGCTCGTGGATGGTCGACTAGGACTGCGGGTGAAGAAGCTGAGAACTGACAACGGAGGGGAGTTCACCTCCAGTGAGTTTTCTACCTTTTGTAGGAAGGCAGACATCCGGAGAGAGCTCACTTGTGCACATACTCCACAACAGAACGGAAGATCCGTCATCTGACGGAGACCTACAAGTGTTGGCTGCATGCCAAGAGTATCCCAAAGTCCTTCTGGGCGGAGGGTATGTCTTGTGCTGCCTACGTCATCAACAGGATGCCTTTAAGTCCCATCAACATGTTGACTCCGCATGAGATGATGTTCAAGGAGAAGCCAAGCGTGGCACACCTTAGGGTGTTTGGATCCACCTGCTACGTGCATGTTCCAGATGCTCTTCGGACGAAGCTAGATGCGAAAGCAAGGAAGCTAGTCTTCGTGGGATACGATGAGCGGAAGAAAGGATGGAAGTGCATGGACCCAGAGACGCGGAGGTTTGTGGTATCTCGCGACGTCGTGTTCGATGAGGTGACATCTTACAAGGGGTCTTCTGATGTGGAGCTACCAGAGAGCAGGGTGGAGGTGCCAGAAAAAGCTATGGATGATCTTCAGGTGGAGCTACCTGTGTCACCAGGTGGTCCATCTCCTTCTAGTTCCGAGACGGGGGCTTCTGGTTCAGGGAGCAGGGGGAGCGATGCACCTAGCACGTCTGGAAGAGGAGCTAGGGAAGAAGCAGCTGGAGATAATGCGGTTCAGGGGAAGGAGCTGAGGAGGTCGTAGCGAGCGATCGTCGCCCCTGATCGCTGTACAGGAGGAAACGCAATGAGCTTTGTCTCATGTTTCTTTGCTGGTCCCTTGGATGAGAGGGAGCCGTCGAGCTTTGAGAAGGCCAGAGGTGTGAAGGAGTGGGACGTTGCAATGCAAGAAGAGATGGCAGCTCTTGAGAAGAATAAGACCTGGTCTCTTGTGCCCAAGCCCAAGGGCACCACTCCTGTTACATGCAAGTGGGTATACAAGCTTAAGAAGAAGGATGACGGTAGCATCGAGCGGCACAAGGCTCGCCTTGTAGCTCGGGGGTTCTCGCAGCAATACGGTGAAGACTACGAGGAGACATTAAGTCCGGTGGCAAAAATGACTTCAGTTCGGTTCATCATTGCCTTGGCGGCGTTCAGTGGATGGGAGATTTGGTAGCTCGACGTCAAGAATGCCTTCTTGTACGGTGAGATTGACAAGGATATCTTCATGGTCCAGCCACCAGGCTTTGTGTCTGAAGATTTTCCGGAGCATGTCTGCAAGTTGAAGAAGGCCCTGTATGGGTTGAAGCAAGCGCCGAGGGCGTGGTACAGGAAGATTGCAGAATATCTCCTATTCTGTGGATTTGGTGCTTCAGACTCAGACTCAAGCTTGTTCGTCAAGAAGAGCGGGGAGCTTCAAGTCATCGTGCTGCTATACGTCGACGATATGATCGAGACGGGGAACTCGAAGGAGGAGGTAGCGCAGCTTCGGGCCGAGCTGTCTATAAGGTTCGAGATGAAGGACTTAGGTGAGCTTCACCACTTTCTTGGACTCGAGGTGCAGAGGAAGGAAGGTGGAGTGCTGGTGACCCAGGCCGGTTATGCGGAGCGGATCGTGGAGCGATTCGGCATGAAGGAAGGGAAGTGCACTTCCACACCTCTGGAGAAGGCTATGAAGCTTCGGAAGGATGAAGGGAGGATTATGCAAGATCCGTTGGTGTTCGAGCTCTGGTTGGGATCCTGATCTATCTGACGATCACGAGGCCGGATATTGCATATGTAGTTGGTAGAGTGAATCGATATATGGCGGAGCCACGGGTACCTCATCTGCTAGCAGCCAAGAACATTCTGAAGTATGTCAAGGCGACCTCGGACATGGGTCTCCTATACAGGAGGGATGCGGGCTTCGAGGTGCACGGGTTCATGGATGCTGATTACGGGGGAGATTCGGATGATCGGAAGTCGACGTCTGGATTCGTCTTCATGGAGGGCCCTACAGCTATATCATGGTGCAACAAAAAGCAGGATTCCGTGTCGGTCTCCACCACGGAAACAGAATACAAGGCTTCGACCTTGGCAGCTCAGGAAGCCATCTGGCTTAGGAGGTTGGTGGGAGACGTCCATAAGGAGGTTCGGGAGCCGACTCTGCTACGCGGTGACAACGAGAGTGCTCTCAAACTGGTTACCAATCCAGTTTGTCACGCGAGGACCAAGCATATCGAGATTGAGCACCACTTCATACGGGAGAAGGTGCTGGAGGGATCTCTTTCGGTCGAGCATGTGCGGAGTGCGGACAATGTCGCGGACATCTTCACAAAGGTGCTGGCAAAGGGGCCGTTCACATGGCTAAGGAGCCTACTGGGGCTGGCTTCAACTTCCCACTTCAAGGGGGAGTGTTGAAATTGTTGAAGTGGAAGTTTGGAGACTTTTGGATCTGGGCGGTCTGGGAGGAGGTCGGGCGGTCTGGCGTGATCGCACGACTTGGCGGTCTGCCTCTGCGGTCTGGCTTGTCTTAGCCTAGCTGCGGTCTCCTGGCTTGATCGCTGGTATCTGGGTCCAAGGCGGCTGAAGGTGAAGGCCGCGCGGTCTGTCTCTGACCGCGTGGCGGGTTGATCGTCTTCAGGTGCGCGCAGTCTGTGCGTGACCGTGTGGCGGGTTGTCTTCAAGGCCGTGGCGGTCTGGTGTGATCGCACAGCTTGTCCCAGGTTTCTCCAAAATGCGGTCTGGTGGTTGACCGGGCTTTCTGGTGGTATTCGCGGACTAAGGGTCTTAGTCGCGCGGTCTCAGGTCGCGGTCTCAGAAGGAGAATGGTATGCGAGCTGGACGTTGTTCGCGGTCTCAGGTGGAGACCGACATGCGGACTTGAGTTCGCGGGTTGATGGCGAACTGGCTGTGTTCGCGGTCACGGGCGAACACAGGAGGTGAACAGCTTCGGGCGGTCTGGCGATCTCTCTTGGAGTCGCGATCTGCTGTGAGAGTGGCGGTCTCTCATAGTTGATGTTGAAGCTGATGAGTTCAACAAAATGAAGCAGGAGTTCTGTTGCTGATCGAGCGGTGTGACCGATCAGGTCGCGCAGTCAGGAGGGTGGTGATCCTATCTCATAGGGTGGTGACTGGATCAGGTCTCACGCCTATAAATAAGACCCATCGGCAGCAATAATAAAGACACACCAAGTGTAAGCCGAGTTCTCTTCTTTCCTGCGGTCTCTATTTGTCTGACCGGGCGGTCTGCTGATTGAACTCTTCTTGTGCATCTTCTGTGGATGGTGTGGGCAGCAGCGATCACCTCTTCCTCTGAAAGCGTTCGGGCGGTCTGCGGCTTGGAGTTGTGGTGCTGGAGTTCGGGAGAATCAGGAGTTCGGAAGAAGGAGTGCGGTTTGGTGGTGTTCTGTGATCGGCAGGTCGCTGCGGTCTGGCAGCTTGCTCAAGTCACAGGGAGGTCGCGCGGTCTGAGCGGTCTCAAGTTATCTTCAACTTTGTAATTTTCTCTTTGGTGTTTGTGCTGGCTGAAGTATCTAGTTGCCTACCTAAATCGCCTAGAGGGGGGTGAATAGGTGATCTCTACGTCTTTTGCGGAAATTAAAATATTAAACGTAAAGCACAGCACAGAAAAGAAATTACAGCCACAGATAACACAGGAATTTATAGTGGTTCCCCGTACTTGGGTACTCCACTGCCGGCCTCGCCAATCTAGCACCACAGCTAGACTTGACTACTTTCTGAAACTCGGATCAAGAACAATCCTACTGTCTCGGAGTCAAAACTCCTACAAACTCAGAGAAAACTTCTCTTACAACTCGGAGATAACAACTCCTACACCTCGGAGAACAACCTCTCCTACAACTCGGAGAACAACTCCTACAACTCGGAGAACAATCTCTCCTACAAGGATGATAAAAGTTTTGAACAAAACAATACCAGATCTGAAAGATAGAGGTGTATTCTTCCTTCTTCTTGAATGGCTTTAGGGAACGGTGAGGAAGAACTAAGATCCTTCAAATCTGACCTTTGCAATCCGAAACGATCCAATAGAGATTGTAGTATCAGACCTTGGATCAATCGAATCTTCCCTGAATGAAATCGACAACTCCTATGAGAAGATCAATCTCCAAACGTAGGCGACGGCGAGGCGGCGCTTTTCTCGTTCTTCTAGATCGGGAAAGAGAATTAGGGCTTGAATGATTAGAGAACTTGTCTTTGAAACCCCAAAACTAATCCTATATATAGAGAAAGACAATTAAGGTATAAACCAGCCTTAAATCCTCTCAAGAAAGCCGTTAGGATCGGAGATGAGCGAACACGGGTCGTCAAGAACAGAGAACAGAGAATATTAAGATTTAGACAGATGTCTCGAGACAAATGGGACTTCTCGAGACATGAAGTGTATCTCTCGAGAACAGAGGAAGAAGTAATCATCAGACCAAAGTCTCGGGAAAAGATGGATCTCTCGAGACATAAGGAATAGCTCTCGAGACCTACCAAATATCTCGAGACATCAGAAATCTAACTCTCGAGAACTGAGGCAAAGAGATCAAAAGATTGCAGACTCGAGTAAAGCAGGATCTCTCGAGACAAAGGAAATCTCTCGGTCCAGTAGTTCTCGAGACATGGTTGATCTCTCGAGACATCCAGATATAGTTTCCGGAAAGAGCAGAGGCTGAATCTCGAGACAAGCCTTGACTTCTCGAGACAAGCTCGATCTCTCGAGACATCCCTTTAGAAAAATTATCTTCTTTTTCTCCTTTTCTTTTCTTGACCACTTGCTGCAGCTGCACTCCAAGGTCTTCAATAGTCTTGAAAATGAAGTGTATCTCAATAGAGAGATCACATATGAGTCATCACCATGTTTCATAGAATGAGGAATTACATTCTATGAAACTGTGTTTGCAGACTCATTGTGACCTGACATTGATTTACACTTAGCAATGGTCATCTGCAAAACCATACTTGGAAAAGCATATCAAATACAAAAGTAATTCAATCTTAGTTTAAGGGTGACTTCTCACAAATTAAGGTAATTGTGAAAACAATTCCCAACAATCTCCCCCTATTTGTAGAAGTCAGAACCCTTTACACTAAGGTGAATTACAACAATAAAGAATAAATATGCTATACTACACAATGATATGGAAATAGACAATTAGAGAACATCAAATCAACAATTATATATATATATGAATTGAATTGTTTGGTAAACTTGATGTTCACAAAATCAGCATCAAAACAAATAGGTCTTGGCAGCAACAGCAACATTCTCCTTCAAGATCTTCTTTTCAACTTTTCTTCTTGTCTGGAGAAATAAGCATGAGGCTTGGGATGGTAAAACGGAGGGGGTTCCGGAGCATCAGCATTATTATACCCAAAAGCTCTGAAATGAATCCTTCGCTTCCTTTGAGCTGTCTCATGCTTCTCCCATTCAGAAGAACTGTAACATTCAGATCTGCTCATCTTACCTTCATAAACTAACTTATAAGTTTCAAGAATAATATCTTTTGAGACTGGGCTCCAGAGTTCTGGATAACCTTTCTCAACTTTAGCCTTGTAAGATCCTGCAGAACTGGAGGAGGGAACAGACCTAGTAGCAGAGGGACCCTCACCATAATGTCTTTTTCTTTTAGACCCAGTCCTATCTGACTGATCTGCAACAGAAGGAGCCTTGCCAACAAAATCTTCTGGTCTAGGAGAGAACTGAGGAACAGGAACATTAGGATCAATTTCCAATTCAGGAAAGATCTGATTATGCAGCCATGTTGCTGTTTTGAAAGAGTAAGCATTAATATCAGCAACTTGCTTCAACATCCTGGTAGAGAACTGCTCAAACTGAGAATTCCATGAGCTTTGAAGAGCAGATACTGAGCTTTCAACCAAATCTGTCATTTGAGCTACTATATTTTCCTCCCCCTTTCTGACTTCTACAGATAGGGTTTGGAGAGTATCATCTTTAAACTTGCCCACTTCATCAACAACTTTGAAAGTGTTGGCTTCAGCATCATTCAGCATAGTTTGTTGAAGTTGGGTTATGATTACAGTCTGCTTCAGCACAGTGCCTACACCGGCAGTTGCATGCTCCACTGACTTGCTTCCATGACACATCAAATCTGAAAGATGTTCATAATTTGTCTTGATCTTGGCTAGCTCCCGACCAAACTCACTTTCCACTGAAGTAATCCTCCTGTGGACAGTCGTCAAGGAGTGTTCAAACTGTTCACTTTGCCTTTTTAGCATAGCCTCTATTTGTCCCAGAAGAGAACCTGCATCATGTACTGGAGGAGAAGAGTGAAAGGATGGTAGAGGAGCAGTAGGAGCAGCAATATGAGTATCTACTGGAGCTTCTTCATCACCAGGAATGTCTTCAATTTCACAAGAAGGTGCTACCTTACCGTCTTCACAATCTAGCTCATCCGGAGCATGCTTGGTTGTATCAAACTCTGACTCCCCCTCAACATGTACTGGGGAAGGTGTTGAAACATGTACTGAATCAACATCATCATCTTGATTGAAGACAAAATCAGCACCAGACCCTGCCTGCTGGCCACTGGGACTGTGCACAACAGAGGGTTCTTGTTGAATATCCATGAGAACAGCTGCCACTGCCTCATTTGCCAAGGAGGCTTCTTCTTCAGTAACTGAAGGAGGAGGAGATGGAGGTGGTGGAACTGAAACTGTAATGGGAGTTTGAGATGGTGAAGGAATATTATCGAATGGAACTGATGAAACTGCTGGATCTGATGGAACTGGTGGAGGAATGGGAACTTCTGGAGCTGAGGAGGGCTGGCCTTTGGTCTTTGAACGGATTGGCAGCTTAGCTCTGCCTGAGGCTTTAGGTCTAATCTGAGGAGGAAAGGGAAGTGAGGGTACTACAGGTACCTGGCCTTCAGAGGGAATACCAGCTTCTGCAGACTGCTGAGGCTCCCCCTCAGAAACTGCACTAGCCACTCCCGGCTTCTTGATCCGAATGTCCCATCTCTGCATGGTGACGACATCGATCTTCTTGAGGTGATGAATAACTGCACCTTTGGACATGTCAAAAATGGCAGAATTGAACTGATTCAGAAACAGAGTGATGATCCTTGCAAACTTTGGAGAGCTGATTGAGGCCTTGATGTTGGAGAACAAGATTGAGGCCCAATCTCTCTTCTTCCCAGTGACTATTCCAACCATCAAAAGAAAGGTCTCTTCAGATACATGCCCCTGTGTGCCTTGCTTGCAAAAGAGAACTTTTAGAATGATATCCACCATGAGCTTGCCTGCATCATTCATCTTGCTCCTTTTAACAGCAGAAAAGTCTGATTCCAGACCACAGTATCGAGCTGTTCTCAACCAATCACTGTCACTTAACTCTTCTTCAAAATCAACTTTAGTGAGGTGCAAATGTTTCACAAGGGTCTTGGGAGACATCTTGATTTTGATCCCTTTTACGAAAGAGACCAACATCCTTCTGTCCTTGATAGCCTTTGCATTCTTGAAGAATTCTTCAACCTCATCAAACAGGATATGGCAAGGGTGCTCAAGAACAAATTCCAAACCGGCGGCATCAAGCATACAGAAGAGATTCTGGAAGTCCTCGGATAAATCGGCAATACCCGAGCGAACAACCTCATTGCCAACTCCGATCTTGGGATTCGAGGAGGGAGCCATCGAAGGATTGGAGAGAAGGAGAAGAACAGGGGAGACGATCCACTTCCGAGAACCACGAAGTCGTCCAGTCGCCGCTCGAGAGGAAGTCGAAGGGTCGAGGTCTCGGTGCCGAAGGTTTAGTGAACATCAAAGTTTCCGATAGGATGTGTATATATATGTATAACCTTGATTTGACGTTTTAGGTGACATTTTTGTTTTGTTTTTTTGTTTTTTTTTAAAAAAAAAAATAGGGGAAACGGCACATACCTGAGTTCCGGAATAGTTTAAAACAGACCTATGTCTCGAGACATCGGCTATGTCTCGAGAACTCTGGAAACTCTGCGCGGTTTGACTTGTCCTGATGTCTCGAGAGATAGATTAAGTCTCGAGACATTACCATTTCCCGAGTTCTGACTATGTCTCGAGAGACTTGTCATGTCTCGAAAACTCCCAGAAGTCCTTTAGATTTGTTTCGAGATCTTGAAGTGACAGAGTTATCGAGAGACGTTGTAGTTCTCGAGACAATCTATAGTTCTCGAGACATCAACTTGAAATTGTCCAGGAACAGGTTTTGAGTCTTGAAATCTCCAAGTCTTCATGATTTGCTTGAATGAACATTACTCCATGTTGAGCATTCCAAGTTCCGTCTTGAAGAAAGAGAACTTAGTCTCATCCAGCGGCTTCGTGAATATATCTGCAACTTGCTTATCCGTGGGGACATAACTCAGATTGATGTCACCTTTCTCCACATGCTCCCGGATAAAGTGATATCGTAGCTCGATGTGCTTTGTCCGACTGTGAGAGACTGGATTATTTGCGATAGCAATTGCACTGGAAGAGTCGCAAAACATGGGAATATCTTTGATCTTCATGTTGTAGTCTTGAAGTTGATTCCTTATCCAGAGAAGTTGTGCGCAACAACTGCCAGCAGAAATGTATTCCGACTCGGCGGTTGAAATTGCGACACAATTCTGCTTCTTGCTACTCCAGGAAATAAGTCTCCTTCCGAGGAATTGACATGTCCCGGAAGTGCTTTTCCTGTCGTCTTTGCTACCTGCAAAATCTGCATCTGAAAAACCAATTAATTCGCTATCATTACTTCTTGGGTACCATAAGCCAAGATTTGGTGTGCCTTTAAGGTATCTCAAAATCCGCTTCGCAGCAGTATAGTGGGATTCCTTAGAGTTCACCTGATATCTAGCGCATACACATGTAGAGAACATTATATCAGGTCTACTGGCAGTAAGATAGAGCAAAGAGCCAATTATGCTTCTGTACTTGGTTTCATCAAAAGGTTTCCCTTTTTCATCCTTGTCCAGAGACATAGCTGAGCTCATTGGAGTCCTCATAGAGGTTGCACTCTCCATTCCAAATTTCTTAATCAACTCCTTAGTGAACTTTGTCTGAGAGATGAAGGTTCCATCTTCTGACTGCTTCACTTGAAGTCCTAAGAAATATTTCAGCTCACCCATACTGCTCATTTCAAATTTCCCTTGCATAAGTTTGGAAAACTTTTTGCAAAGGTTATTATCCGTAGAGCCAAATATGATGTCATCGACATAGATTTGCACTAGCAAAATCTTGCCTTTTACTTCCCTAAGAAATAATGTTTTATCTATCTTTCCTCTTGTGAACTTGTTCTCAAGAAGAAAGTTAGACAGCGTCTCGTACCAAGCTCGAGGAGCTTGTTTCAAACCATATAAAGCTTTTTGTAATAAATAAACATGATTGGGGTGATCAGGATCAACAAAACCTGGGGGTTGTTCAACGTATACTTCCTCTTTGATGTCTCCGTTTAGGAAAGCGGACTTGACATCCATCTGATATACGGTGAAACCCTTGAAAGCAGCATAAGCAAGGAAGAGTCTGATCGCTTCGAGCCTTGCTACTGGAGCGTACGTCTGATCGAAGTCGATACCTTCCTCTTGTCTGTATCCCTTAGCTACAAGTCTGGCTTTGTTCTTTATAATTGTTCTTTCTTCATCCAGCTTGTTTCTGTACACCCACTTTGTTCCAATGACATTCTTGTCTTTGGGTTTTGGAACAAGTGTCCAAACCTTGCAGCGTTTGAACTGGTTTAATTCTTCTTCCATAGCGATTATCCAAGATGGATCTTCATTTGCCTCTTGAAATTTCTTTGGTTCAACCTGCGAAAGAAAACTTAGGTGCATATTTTCGTTAATGGTACCTCGTCTTGTTCTTATTCCTTCATGAGGATCTCCTATGATCTGATCAACTGGATGATCCCTCAAGTGTAGTAGCCCGAGGTTCCTTGCATTATTTTGACCAATAGGAGTTTCTTCTACAGTTCGAGTATCTTCCTCCACTTGGATTGGCTCTTCATCAGGATTATCTTCTTCATAAGTAGTTGTTGGGGGAATCTTGATGAACTGTTGAGAACTTCCTTCAACTGACTGATCCAAGCTTAAATCCCGTAGCTTTGAACCTGTGTCTACAGAAGAAATGCTAGAAGAACTGCCTTGTAGCATGCTCGTCTCATCAAATACAACGTTAATAGATTCTTCTACCACCCGGGTTTTCTTATTAAAAACTCTATATGCCCTACTATGGCTACTATAGCCTACAAAAATACCTTCAAAGCTCTTTTCACTGAACTTAGTTTTGTAATGCTTTCCATTGTTTAGTACAAAGCATTTACTACCAAAGATTCTAAAATAAGAGATGATTGGTTTCTTGCCCTTTAGAAGTTCATAAGGAGTCTTTTCATGGTTTTTGTTTATGAGTGCTCTGTTTTGCACATGGCATGCAGTGTTGACAGCTTCAGCCCAAAAGTATTCAGGTAATGAAGAGTCACTCAACATGGTTCTGCAAGCCTCAATGAGTGTTCTATTCTTTCTCTCAGCTACTCCATTTTGTTGTGGAGTTCGAGGAGAGGAGAACTCATGAAAGATACCGAGGCTTTCACAGAATTCTGTCATGGCTCCAGATTCAAATTCTGTACCATGGTCACTTCTGATTTTGACCACCGAACAGTTAAATTCATTCTGGACTCGTCTGACAAAACTAGTGAAAGTGTCAAAGGTGTCTGACTTGTGTTTCAGAAAGAATACCCAGGCAAAACGAGAGTAATCATCTACAATAACTAATGTGTAAGATTTTCCTCCTAAACTCCTAATTTGCAAAGGACCAAACAGATCCATATGAAGCAGGTATAAACACCTGGTTGAATCTTTGCCAATAATGCTCTTAAAGGTAGCTCTTGTTTGCTTGCCTTTTACACATGCATGACAAGGTCTATCTTTAATGCACTTAACATCTGGTGCATCTCGCACTAAGTTTTGAGAAAACAATTTATTAATAGTTTTGAGATTTATATGTGCTAATCTCTTGTGCCAATGGTCAACAAGAGATGCACTATCTTTGGCTAATAGACACACTGGTGTAGAAGATGATATGCAAAGAAAATTTAAACAAAATATATTTCTACAGCGAATGCCTGATAAAATCGTTTCATTATTTTCAGCTGACCTTATCAAACATTTATCTTTATGAAAATCAACAATGTATCCTTTATCACAAAGTTGACTTATGCTTATCAGATTATATTGTAATCCTTCCACATAAGCTACATCGGAAAACGATACATTACCGTTAGAAATCATACCATAGCCTTTAGTTATTCCTCTGTCTGAACTGCCAAAAATAACTTTTGGACCGTTCGCAACTGGAATGTAGTTTTGCAAAAGGCTTCTTGTCCCGGTCATATGCCGAGAGCATCCACTGTCCAAATACCAGATAGGATTCTTGTTGGCCTTTGGACATCCCTGCAAAAACAGATTATTTTGCCTTAGGAGCCCAAACATATTTGGGTCCTTGGTCCCTTGTCAGTTGAGCACCACGATAAATGTTAACATTGCGAGTGGTCGGTCTTGCAACGTTCACTTGTGGTCTCCCAGTATACGTTGTATTAAACCAACAATCAACGGCAAAGTGACCAATCCTGCCGCAGCACCAACAGTTGAATCTGTTGTACCTTCTTTTTACACTTTCCTGCTTTACTTTTTGAGCGTTAGCTCTTGCAGGAGCAGCCCTTCTAGATGAGGATGCCTCATGAGGGCAGCACACACAAGGTGGTACTGTCTTCTTTGGCTTTGGTGCAACAGCCTTCATTTTTGGTGCTTTCTTAGCACTCGGGCCATGAACAAATGGACCGTACCCTTTCCGATTAATCTCTTGATAGGGTGCTTGAAAAGCACTATCACCAAAGTTTCGGGGAGGAGCCCATTCCTTATGATCATTCACAGGTGAACAAGGAATTGGTCGTGTGAAATGACCATAGGAACTCTCCATATCATAAGCATTCGTAGGGAATATGACTCTCTTGAATGCTACAGGCTCTTGATGAGCTTTCCCTTTTTCTTTGGCGGTAGCTTTCTTAGCAACAAAACCATTTTTCTTAGCAATTGTATTTTTTGAAGAATTGCTAGTACTAGCTTCATGCCCTATACCGCTTCCTTTTGCCTTAGTGGTAAAAGTACCAATAATTGGCAGAACAGTTTTAGGTTGAGAGAATGCTTCAACCAGCTTCTTCTCAGCCGCAAGCTGTTCCTCCAATACATTTATTGAATGATCTCTCAGGGCAAGAGTCTCTTCCGAGCTTTTGATCTTGTCTTTCAAGGATTGGACTTCCTCTTTGAGAGAAGAAAGTTCTTCAACTTCTTTTCTCAAGTTAGATTCCATCTCCTTGAGAGCCATGATCTCCTTACCCTGAGTTTTGACAACCTTTCGGCACTTGTCAAAACTTTGGAGCATTTTGGTATATTGAGACATGAGCTCAGATTCATCGTCTAAGGAGTTATCCTGTTGTTCAGCCGAAGCATTATCAGAATCAGATAGAATAGTGTGATCATTTACCTTTCCGGTGAACGGGGGTGCTTCTTCATCATCAGACATAGCCATCAGACCGAAGTAAGCTTCTTCTTCATCACTCGACTCATCGGAGTCACTGTCGCTCAGAGTTTTGGCTTTCTTAGCGACAAAGCTTCTATCTGATTTCTTCTTTCCATGAGTGGATTTCTTGTCTTCTTTTCTTCCACCTTCTTTCTTTTTGTAGGGACACTCAGCAATCATGTGCCCTGGCTTATTACAACAGTAGCAAATAATGTCAGAAGAAATATGTTTGTTCTGTTTGGATTTATACCTTCCATTATTGCTTGAGCCCTTCCTGTGATAGTCGCCATCACGACGAGAATGTTTATGATCCGAGGAAGACGGCTTGTTGTTCATGTGCCTTCGTTTGTTCAGCAGTTTCTTAAATTGTCGGGAAATTAAAGAGAACTCCCCATCAGACAGTTCGGAACAGGAGGAGCTGGCTTCCGATTCTTCTTCAATATCAGATTCCTTTTCTCTGATCGGTATCACTGCTTTGCTCTTCTTTGAGTTCTCTGCCTTCAAAGCTAAGGTTCTTTCTTTGCTTGAGGCTCGATTTACATCCTCTTCAGACTTTCGGATGTTCATTTGTAATTCATGAGACAATAGCTTCCCGAACAGATTTTGAGGTTCTAGACTTGGCAGTTTTCCAAACTCTCTTATGGCAACAATTTTGCTATCCCAGTCTTTCGTTAGGGAACGCAAGAATTTGTCATTTAGTTCACCATTTGTGAACTCCCTGTCGTAGTTCCTCAAACCATTGACTATCTTGAAGAATCTTTCGTACGCATCAGCAATGCACTCCTTCTTATTCTGCTTGAACGCCTCGTACTCTTGATTAAGTAGAGACCTTCTATCTTCTCTTACCTCGTCAGTACCTTCCATTAGAACGATTAAGGATGTCCACATTTCTTTGGCTGATTTGCAGTGGATTAAGTTTTGCAACATGGAATCGTCCACTGCACTAGCAATTATGTTCTTAGCCTTCTTGTCAAGAGCGACAAGAGCTATCTCATCCTTATTCAAATCCATCATTTTCTTAGGTATCTGAACAGTAGGATTTGTTGACGAAGCAGTCATAGGCACATGCGGACCTTCTTCCACGACTTGGAAGATTCTGGGATCTGCAGCTTCCATATAAAAACGGACCCTTTCCTTCCACATAGGAAAGTTGGCCTTGGTGCAGATGGGCAATTTCAGAGAGGATTCCTTGACTCTATCCATGGCTTGCTAGCAACTAGAAGGATGGATCCTGTTCAAGGTGTTAACCTAGCAACGAACAGCGACCCTCTGATACCAATTGAAGTATCTAGTTGCCTACCTAAATCACCTAGAGGGGGGTGAATAGGTGATCTCTACGTCTTTTGCGGAAATTAAAATATTAAACGTAAAGCACAGCACAGAAAAGAAATTACAGCCACAGATAACACAGGAATTTATAGTGGTTCCCCGTACTTGGGTACTCCACTGCCGGCCTCGTCAATCTAGCACCACAGCTAGACTTGACTACTTTCTGAAACTCGGATCAAGAACAATCCTACTGTCTCGGAGTCAAAACTCCTACAAACTCAGAGAAAACTTCTCTTACAACTCGGAGATAACAACTCCTACACCTCGGAGAACAACCTCTCCTACAACTCGGAGAACAACTCCTACAACTCGGAGAACAATCTCTCCTACAAGGATGATAAAAGTTTTGAACAAAACAATACCAGATCTGAAAGATAGAGGTGTATTCTTCCTTCTTCTTGAATGGCTTTAGGGAACGGTGAGGAAGAACTAAGATCCTTCAAATCTGACCTTTGCAATCCGAAACGATCCAATAGAGATTGTAGTATCAGACCTTGGATCAATCGAATCTTCCCTGAATGAAATCGACAACTCCTATGAGAAGATCAATCTCCAAACGTAGGCGACGGCGAGGCGGCGCTTTTCTCGTTCTTCTAGATCGGGAAAGAGAATTAGGGCTTGAATGATTAGAGAACTTGTCTTTGAAACCCCAAAACTAATCCTATATATAGAGAAAGACAATTAAGGTATAAACCATCCTTAAATCCTCTCAAGAAAGCCGTTAGGATCGGAGATGAGCGAACACGGGTCGTCAAGAACAGAGAACAGAGAATATTAAGATTTAGACAGATGTCTCGAGACAAATGGGACTTCTCGAGACATGAAGTGTATCTCTCGAGAACAGAGGAAGAAGTAATCATCAGACCAAAGTCTCGGGAAAAGATGGATCTCTCGAGACATAAGGAATAGCTCTCGAGACCTACCAAATATCTCGAGACATCAGAAATCTAACTCTCGAGAACTGAGGCAAAGAGATCAAAAGATTGCAGACTCGAGTAAAGCAGGATCTCTCGAGACAAAGGAAATCTCTCGGTCCAGTAGTTCTCGAGACATGGTTGATCTCTCGAGACATCCAGATATAGTTTCCGGAAAGAGCAGAGGCTGAATCTCGAGACAAGCCTTGACTTCTCGAGACAAGCTCGATCTCTCGAGACATCCCTTTAGAAAAATTATCTTCTTTTTCTCCTTTTCTTTTCTTGACCACTTGCTGCAGCTGCACTCCAAGGTCTTCAATAGTCTTGAAAATGAAGTGTATCTCAATAGAGAGATCACATATGAGTCATCACCATGTTTCATAGAATGAGGAATTACATTCTATGAAACTGTGTTTGCAGACTCATTGTGACCTGACATTGATTTACACTTAGCAATGGTCATCTGCAAAACCATACTTGGAAAAGCATATCAAATACAAAAGTAATTCAATCTTAGTTTAAGGGTGACTTCTCACAAATTAAGGTAATTGTGAAAACAATTCCCAACACTGGCGAAATCATGTCTCGCCAGGCATGCCTTGCCTTGTAATTGAAGTACTGCTATCAATAAAGATTTCTTGTTTGCCTCCATTTGCTTCTGGTTGTTTGGCTTGTAACTCTAGGTTGACTAACTCCTGCTCGCTTCATAAAGATTCGAAAAATTTCACAGTAACACCCTTCCCTCGTGATGAAAGAGACATCCTTGATGTCTGGGGGTGCATCCTGATCCGATGATAACCTGAAAAAGCATCCAAAAACTCATCATAGAAAAACCAACGGCTGAGTCAACCAACGCGTCGATTCGAGGCAAAGGAAAACAATCCTTAGGGCAGGCTGTTAAATTTTTTGATTTGAACCCTTTAGGAGTAAGCAGGAGTTGCATCAACTGAGTTAAAGCCAAACAACCACAATGCCACACAACAACACAAGAGACTTTATTGAACCACAAACTTCATTTACAGTGCGAGGTATACATTTCGAGACATGATTCATAAGAATCACGGAGGCGAGAAGAACAAATCACACCAAAAAGAAAAACTGGTGGCTATACAAGCTGAGACCGCACAGACCGCTCGACTCCAGAAGTCGCCCGGCTTGACCTGAGACCGCGCGAACAGGAAACAGACAAACCGCCTGCAATGTAAGACCGCCACCTCAGACCGCACGAACTGGAGCTTTATTGGAATGACGAACTGAAGGTGTCGCCAGACCATAACTCAGATCGCCTAACAGCTGAAGGTCGCCTGATCGCTGAGCTCGCTGCGAACATCACAAGAACGAACATAAACCAGTTCGCAGATAGACCGCTGCCGAACTGTTTATTCAAGCCGCTGGGAATCACCAAGGAAGGAGACCGCAACCTGCTGACCGCAAACCTGCGAACACAACAAACAGTCAACTCGCTTCCGAGACCGCCCGACCTCAAAGTTGAGACCGCACGAATTAACCCAGGCTCAGTTCTTACAGTTCTCATTTTTTATATGACGGGCCCTACACCCCTATTTATAGGCGGGTAGACGGATGTCGTCACCGCACAGGAGAGGTACAATCACCACCCGTCAGATCGCCAGCGGTCTCACAAAGGCAGACCGCGCGATCACACAACTTGGACGACCATCCGACCAAGACCGCAGATCAGCAAGCAACCCGCGCACAGGTCGCGCGAACACGAAACTGCGCACAAGCTGCGCGGGCACAAAGGAACTCCTCCCTTAGACCACCAGGAGAAAACCAGGAACCATCTGGCCGACTTCAGACAAGTCGCCAGATCGCCAAGATAGACCGCCCGGACAGACGGTCACATAAGAACAAACCCGCCCGGTCTTCCAACAAAGAAGACCGGCTAACCAGCAGATCAACTCGGGAACAGACAGTAGCAATCAAGAACAGACCGGCAGAACCAGCAGTCCGCTAGAACAGACCGGTAGAGCCAGACCTGTAGAATATAAACACAGACTGCGTGGTCTCGGCGGTCACCCAAAAACAGACAGCCCGGTCACCTTCACTTCACTTCAAAATTTCAACACAGGCTTTGTTAAAAAGAGAAAAATCAATACACATCCTCCAGCGGCCATCACCCTTTTTTACTAAGACGACATTGGAGACCTAGCCTGGATACTGGATCTCCGATACAAAACCTGCTTTGAGGAGCTTCTCCACCTCCTCGCGGATCTGCCCCTCTAGTTTGTCGGCAATGGCCCTCCTCTTCTGTCGGATGGGGCGGGCCCCTGGCTCGAGGTTGAGTCAATGGCAGGCCACGTCTGCATCAATGCCCGACATGTCTTCCGCGCTCCATGCGAAGATGTCCACGCTCCTCTGAATGCACTCCAACATCCTCCTCCTGTCCTCCGGGCCAAGGCCCCCGCTAACCCGCACCTTCTCCACTTTCCCCTCCTTGGTGGTGACCTCCATCTCGACCACTTCCTTCGCTGCCTCAAGCCGGGCCGACTCTTCCCATCTCCCCCTTTCCTCCCTTTCTTCAGCCAGGGTCTCCTCTTCTACCGCAGTCTCCTCCTCCTTGGGCTTGGCACGCTCCTCTCGAGCCACCTCCATCTCCTTTTCCCGGATGCCGTTCTCTCCTTCTCCTTCTCTTGCCTTCTTCTCTCCTCCTGACCCCTATGGCCCCTTCATCTCTCTACCCACCTTCTCAGCCTCCGCCATCCAGGAGATGGTGTTGACGGCAGTCACAAAACACTGCCTCGCCATCTTTGCATCCCCGGATCCGGACCTGGACTCCTCCACTGCGGAACTTCAAGCACTGATGGAAGGACGAGGGAACGCACCGGAAGGTGCTGATGAGAGGGCGTCCGAATATGGCATTGTAGCTGCTCGGAGCGTCGACAATGACGAACCGACAGTTCCTGGGGACCCCTCCCAATGTCACCTGGAGGCCGACTCCTCCCTCGACCTCTTTCCTCTTCCCTGAAAATCCAAACAGGGGCCCATCTGAGGCCTGCACCCTCTTCGCTTCTACCTCCAACGCGTCAAAGGCCTTCTTGAAGATCACATTCACAGAACTCCTGTTGTCAACCAAGATTCGGGAGACTGTGAAGTTTTCGATCGTCGTCTGGATCACCAAGGCGTCACAGAACGGGTCTTCGAAGTCCGGCATATCTTCTGACGAGAAGGTGAGCTTCTCCAAAGGGGGTGTGGTTTGGGAGGTCGATGCGATGCTCCTCCTGAACATTGCCTGGAAGCTTCTCTTGCGAGTTGCCTCTATCCCAACTCCGTCGTGGATCACTCCGATCCCTCCCTTGGCTCCCACGTCTGTCCTGTCTTCACATCTATCTTCCCCCTCTCCGGGTAACACTTCTTCAATCCTTACGGGTCGCTGCTGCTGCTAACCTCTTCCCCTCATTTCCAGAAACTCCGGGCAGGTGGCCTTTGCATGGCCTTCCTCCTGGTGGAAGTCGCAATAGGGCAACGCCACCCTGCCCTAGTCCGCCATCCACTCCACCGTTCTGTAGTGCGCCGCACTAGCAATTGCTAGCTGCGTGTTTCGCGAAGAGGTGCCTACGACCCTCATTCTGCTGGTTACAAAACATCCATCCGCTAGCCTTCTCGTCCACCCGCTCACCGAAGCACAGCATCGCAGCCTGCATTGTACAACCCTGTATTCGCCGAGTGGGCCCCCGAGGCCCAAGATATTTTTAGGCCCAATATTTTCAAATGACGCGACCCCGGGAGGAGGAGGGGTGAGCATTTGGAGGGAGTCGAGTCTAAGGGGCGCATCCCAGGACTGTTCCCTTGTGAGGGCGAGCCGGGGATGGCCGGGAGGCCTCTGACTCGCCCAGAGCCTTGTGGGGGCGAGCCGGGAGGGCCGGGAGGCCTCCGGCTCGCCCAGACCCTTGTGGGGGCGAGCTGGGAGGGCCGAGAGGCCTCCGGCTCGCCCACACCCTTGTGGGGGCGAGAGGGGAGGGCCGGGAGGCCTCCGGCTCGCCCACACCCTTGTGGGGGCGAGCCGGGAGGGCCGGGAGGCCTCCGGCTCGCCCAGACCCTTGTGGGGGCGATCCGGGAGGGCCGGGAGGCCTCCGGCTCGCCCACACCCTTGTGGGGGCGAGCTGGGAGGGCCGGGAGGCCTCCGGCTCGCCCACACCCTTGTGGGGGCGAGCCGGGAGGGCCGGGAGGCCTCCGGCTTGCCCACACCCTTGTGGGGGCGAGCTGGGAGGGCCGGGAGGCCTCCGGCTCGCCCACACCCTTGTGGGGGCGAGCTGGGAGGGCCGGGGGGCCCCCGGCTCGCCCACACCCTTGTGGGGGCGAGCTGGGAGGGCCGGAGGGCCTCCGGCTCGCCCACACCCTTGTGGGGGCGAGCTGGGAGGGCCGGGAGGCCTCCGGCTCGCCCACACCCTTGTGGGGGCGAGCTGGGAGGGCCGGGAGGCCTCCGGCTCGCCCACACCCTTGTGGGGGCGAGCCGGGAGGGCCGGGAGGCCTCCGGCTCGCCCAGACCCTTGTGGGGGCGAGCCAGGAGGGCCGGGAGGCCTCCGGCTCGCCCAGACCCTTGTGGGGGCGAGCCGGGAGGGCCGGGAGGCCTCCGGCTCGCCCACACCCTTGTGGGGGCGAGCTGGGAGGGTTGGGGGGCCTCCGGCTCGCCCACACACTTGTGGGGGCGAGCCGGGAGGGTCGGGAGGCCTCCGGCTCGCCCACACTCTTGTGGGGGCGAGCCGGGAGGGCCGGGAGGCCTCCGGCTCGCCCACACCCTTGTGGGGGCGAGCCGGGAGGGCCGGGAGGCCTCCGGCTCGCCCAGAACCTTGCCGGGTAGGCGGTCTGCGTTTAGCGCCCAAGAGTAGCGGGATTTGGCTATTCGCAGTCCAGTTTTGGTTATTCGCAGTCCAAGAGCAGCGGGATTTGGCTATCTGCAGCCCAGTTCAAGGGTATTTTGGTAATCTGGCAGACCAGCTTTCGGCTATTTGCAGCCCAACTTCAGAAATCCTATAAATAGGACCAAGGGGGCACCATTTGGAGGGATCTCATTCTAGGCTAGCTCTCTCCCTCTCTCTCCCTCCCCAAGTCTCTCTAGGGGGGTGAGGAGAGCCTCCAGTGGTGCCCAAGCTTAGTAGTGGCTTGGGAGGGGAAGTTCCTGAGGGGCTTCCGGGTATGTGGCGGGACCTCCCCACTAAGCCCTTGGTCCAGTCCCTAGTTCCAACACCTTCAACCTAGAGCTCTCCCTTGGGAGGAGTAAGGATTGGTCGCCCCTCGGCTAGCTGAGGGCCCCGAACTCCACAGAGACTAAGTCTTGTTCGCAAGTCTCGGTTTCAACACATGGTGCGGTGAGCGTGCAGTGTGACCGATTCACGAAACTCTCGAGATGAGCTCCATGGACGGAGGTGGAGGAAGTTCCGACCCAGGTCATTATCAGCCCCCGGTGGCTGGAGTGACGTTGGAGATGTTTGAAAGCTTCAAGCGAGAGGTCATGAAGACCTTGCAGATCGCCTTCGCCACGACGACCGTAGGCAGAAGAGGAGATGGTTCGGAGGTCCCGCCCCAGCAGGTGGAGGGAACTCTCGGCCAGCAGTTCAGAAAGGAGATACCGGCGAGGAGGGAGTGGGGAGGTGCCATACCCCCACTCGCCCACCCTCAAGGGGGCGAGCTCAGGAGGGGGGCGCCCTCCCAGCTCGCCCCAGCCCCTCAAGGGGGCGAGCTCAGGAGGGGGGCGCCCTCCCAGCTCGCCCCAGCCCCTCAAGGGGGCGAGCTCAGGAGGGGGGCGCCCTCCCAGCTCGCCCCAGCCCCTCAAGGGGGCGAGCTCAGGAGGGGGGCGCCCTCCCAGCTCGCCCCATCCCCTCAAGGGGGCGAGCTCCGGAGGAAGGCACTGTCCCAGCTCGCCCCGTCTCTTCCAGCCCAGTCCCAAAAGGGGGCGAGCGGGGAGGCATCCGACCCCCACTCGCTCCACCCCAAAAGAAACCAAGTGAATGTTGATGGTCGAGACCACCTCGGGTGGAGGCTATCCAATAGCCCGGCGAGCGCAGAGGTCAACAATTCGACTCCGCGAGAGCAAGGAAGTAAGGACTTCAAAAGAAAAAGATCCAACCGCCCGAGGTGGAGGCCGGGACCAAACACACCCCCTCCACCACCTCAACAAACCATGGAGATTGGTGGGGGTAGACGGAGGAGAATCAGAAAAGCAGGAAGAAGAAGGAAAGGAAGGGGTAGGGTGGAGTCACCCTACTGCGACTTCCACCAGGAGGAGGGTCACGCGACGTTCACTTACCCTGAGTTCTCAGAGATGAAGGATGCGAGGGGTCCAGGGCAACAGCAACAACTACCGGAAGAAGTCAAGGAAGACCAAGACTGGGAGTGGGAGGCTCAGTTCGGCTTCCATACTTAAGTTTCATTTTCTAGCCTTAAGTTCGTGTAATGCTATGTTCCGTTTCCATGTCTAGTTTTTCCAACATGTACTAGGATGGTTTAATATAATGAAAGTTTTTCAAAAATACTTAGCCCCGATGCTGGCCCGCTGATCAGGCTCCCACCTAGCTGGCAGGGCCGGGAACCGCTCGGGGGCGGGGAAGAGAATGCTTAGCCTCGATGCTGGCCCACTGACCAGGCTCCCATCAAGCTGGCAGGTCCGAGGATCGCTCGGGGACAAGGAAGTCACAAGTATTTAGTCCTGATGCTGGCCCGCGGACCAGGCTCCCACCTAGCTGGCAGGGCCGGGAACCGCTCGGGACAGGGAGGAAAATGTCCACCACTAGTAGAGCTCGCTCCTAGAAGTGTGTCGACCCTATGTCCACCACTAGTAGAGCTCGCTCCTAGAAGTGTGTCGACCCTATGTCCACCACTAGTAGAGCTCGCTCCTAGAAGTGTGTCGACCCTATGTCCACCACTAGTAGAGCTCGCTCCTAGAAGTGTGTCGACCTTATGTCCACCACTAGTAGAGCTCGCTCCTAGAAGTGTGTCGACCCTATGTCCACCACTAGTAGAGCTCGCTCCTAGAAGTGTGTCGACCCTATGTCCACCACTAGTAGAGCTCGCTCCTAGAAGTGTGTCGACCCTATGTCCACCACTAGTAGAGCTCGCTCCTAGAAGTGTGTCGACCCTATGTCCACCACTAGTAGAGCTCGCTCCTAGAAGTGTGTCGACCCTATGTCCACCACTAGTAGAGCTCGCTCCTAGAAGTGTGTCGACCCTATGTCCACCACTAGTAGAGCTCGCTCCTAGAAGTGTGTCGACCCTATGTCCACCACTAGTAGAGCTCGCTCCTAGAAGTGTGTCGACCCTATGTCCACCACTAGTAGAGCTCGCTCCTAGAAGAGTGTCGACCCTATGTCCACCACTAGTAGAGCTCGCTCCTAGAAGTGTGTCGACCCTATGTCCACCACTAGTAGAGCTCGCTCCTAGAAGTGTGTCGACCCTATGTCCA
The DNA here is from genome assembly GCA_033032865.1 of Dactylorhiza incarnata. NCBI lineage: Eukaryota > Viridiplantae > Streptophyta > Magnoliopsida > Asparagales > Orchidaceae > Dactylorhiza > Dactylorhiza incarnata. The sequence goes on along the minus strand of JAWHQI010000009.1, from coordinate 5,216,779 downwards.
CCACTAGTAGAGCTCGCTCCTAGAAGTGTGTCGACCCTATGTCCACCACTAGTAGAGCTCGCTCCTAGAAGTGTGTCGACCATATGTCCACCACTAGTAGAGCTCGCTCCTAGAAGTGTGTCGACCCTATGTCCACCACTAGTAGAGCTCGCTCCTAGAAGTGTGTCGACCCTATGTCCACCACTGGTAGAGCTCGCTCCTAGAAGTGTGTCGACCCTATGTCCACCACTAGTAGAGCTCGCTCCTAGAAGTGTGTCGACCCTATGTCCACCACTAGTAGAGCTCGCTCCTAGAAGTGTGTCGACCCTATGTCCACCACTAGTAGAGCTCGCTCCTAGAAGTGTGTCGACCCTATGTCCACCACTAGTAGAGCTCGCTCCTAGAAGTGTGTCGACCCTATGTCCACCACTGGTAGAGCTCGCTCCTAGAAGTGTGTCGACCCTATGTCCACCACTAGTAGAGCTCGCTCCTAGAAGTGTGTCGACCCTATGTCCACCACTAGTAGAGCTCGCTCCTAGAAGTGTGTCGACCCTATGTCCACCACTAGTAGAGCTCGCTCCTAGAAGTGTGTCGACCCTATGTCCACCACTAGTAGAGCTCGCTCCTAGAAGTGTGTCGACCCTATGTCCACCACTAGTAGAGCTCGCTCCTAGAACTGTGTCGACCCTATGTCCACCACTAGTAGAGCTCGCTCCTAGAAGTGTGTCGACCCTATGTCCACCACTAGTAGAGCTCGCTCCTAGAAGAGTGTCGACCCTATGTCCACCACTTGTAGAGCTCGCTCCTAGAAGAGTGTCGACCCTATGACCACCACTAGTAGAGCTCGCTCCAAGAAGAGTGTCGACCCTATGTCCACCACTAGTAGAGCTCGCTCCTAGAAGAGTGTCGACCCTATGTCCACCACTAGTAGAGCTCGCTCCTAGAAGTGTGTCGACCCTATGTCCACCACTAGTAGCGCTCGCTCCTAGAAGTGTGTCGACCCTAAGTCCACCACTAGTAGAGCTCGCTCCTAGAAGTGTGTCGACCCTATGTCCACCACTAGTAGAGCTCGCTCCTAGAAGTGTGTCGACCCTATGTCCACCACTAGTAGAGCTCGCTCCTAGAAGTGTGTCGACCCTATGTCCACCACTAGTAGAGCTCGCTCCTAGAAGTGTGTCGACCCTATGTCCACCACTAGTAGAGCTCGCTCCTAGAAGTGTGTCGACCCTATGTCCACCACTAGTAGAGCTCGCTCCTAGAAGTGTGTCGACCCTATGTCCACCACTAGTAGAGCTCGCTCCTAGAAGTGTGTCGACCCTATGTCCACCACTGGTAGAGCTCGCTCCTAGAAGTGTGTCGACCCTATGTCCACCACTAGTAGAGCTCACTCCTAGAAGTGTGTCGACCCTATGTCCACCACTAGTAGAGCTCGCTCCTAGAAGTGTGTCGACCCTATGTCCACCACTAGTAGAGCTCGCTCCTAGAAGTGTGTCGACCCTATGTCCACCACTAGTAGAGCTCGCTCCTAGAAGTGTGTCGACCCTATGTCCACCACTAGTAGAGCTCGCTCCTAGAAGTGTGTCGACCCTATGTCCACCACTAGTAGAGCTCGCTCCTAGAAGTGTGTCGACCCTAAGTCCACCACTAGTAGAGCTCGCTCCTAGAAGTGTGTCGACCCTAAGTCCACCACTAGTAGAGCTCGCTCCTAGAAGTGTGTCGACCCTATGTCCACCACTAGTAGAGCTCGCTCCTAGAAGTGTGTCGACCCTATGTCCACCACTAGTAGAGCTCGCTCCTAGAAGTGTGTCGACCCTATGTCCACCACTAGTAGAGCTCGCTCCTAGAAGTGTGTCGACCCTATGTCCACCACTAGTAGAGCTCGCTCCTAGAAGTGTGTCGACCCTATGTCCACCACTAGTAGAGCTCGCTCCTAGAAGTGTGTCGACCCTATGTCCACCACTAGTAGAGCTCGCTCCTAGAAGTGTGTCGACCCTATGTCCACCACTAGTAGAGCTCACTCCTAGAAGTGTGTCGACCCTATGTCCACCACTAGTAGAGCTCGCTCCTAGAAGTGTGTCGACCCTATGTCCACCACTAGTAGAGCTCGCTCCTAGAAGTGTGTCGACCCTATGTCCACCACTAGTAGAGCTCGCTCCTAGAAGTGTGTCGACCCTATGTCCACCACTAGTAGAGCTCGCTCCTAGAAGTGTGTCGACCCTATGTCCACCACTAGTAGAGCTCGCTCCTAGAAGCGTGTCGACCCTATGTCCACCACTAGTAGAGCTCACTCCTAGAAGCGTGTCGACCCTATGTCCACCACTAGTAGAGCTCGCTCCTAGAAGTGTGTCGACCCTATGTCCACCACTAGTAGAGCTCGCTCCTAGAAGTGTGTCGACCCTATGTCCACCACTTGTAGAGCTCGCTCCTAGAAGTGTGTCGACCCTATGTCCACCACTAGTAGAGCTCGCTCCTAGAAGTGTGTCGACCCTAAGTCCACCACTAGTAGAGCTCGCTCCTAGAAGTGTGTCGACCCTATGTCCACCACTAGTAGAGCTCGCTCCTAGAAGTGTGTCGACCCTATGTCCACCACTAGTAGAGCTCGCTCCTAGAAGTGTGTCGACCCAATGTCCACCACTAGTAGAGCTCGCTCCTAGAAGTGTGTCGACCCTATGTCCACCACTAGTAGAGCTCGCTCCTAGAAGTGTGTCGACCCTATGTCCACCACTAGTAGAGCTCGCTCCTAGAAGTGTGTCGACCCTATGTCCACCACTGGTAGAGCTCGCTCCTAGAAGTGTGTCGACCCTATGTCCACCACTGGTAGAGCTCACTCCTAGAAGTGTGTCGACCCTATGTCCACCACTAGTAGAGCTCGCTCCTAGAAGTGTGTCGACCCTATGTCCACCACTAGTAGAGCTCGCTCCTAGAAGTGTGTCGACCCTATGTCCACCACTAGTAGAGCTCGCTCCTAGAAGTGTGTCGACCCTATGTCCACCACTAGTAGAGCTCGCTCCTAGAAGCGTGTCGACCCTATGTCCACCACTAGTAGAGCTCGCTCCTAGAAGCGTGTCGACCCTATGTCCACCACTAGTAGAGCTCGCTCCTAGAAGCGTGTCGACCCTATGTCCACCACTAGTAGAGCTCGCTCCTAGAAGTGTGTCGACCCTATGTCCACCACTAGTAGAGCTCGCTCCTAGAAGTGTGTCGACCCTATGTCCACCACTAGTAGAGCTCGCTCCTAGAAGTGTGTCGACCCTATGTCCACCACTAGTAGAGCTCGCTCCTAGAAGTGTGTCGACCCTATGTCCACCACTAGTAGAGCTCGCTCCTAGAAGTGTGTCGACCCTATGTCCACCACTAGTAGAGCTCGCTCCTAGAAGTGTGTCGACCCTATGTCCACCACTAGTAGAGCTCGCTCCTAGAAGTGTGTCGACCCTATGTCCACCACTAGTAGAGCTCGCTCCTAGAAGTGTGTCGACCCTATGTCCACCACTAGTAGAGCTCGCTCCTAGAAGTGTGTCGACCCTATGTCCACCACTAGTAGAGCTCGCTCCTAGAAGTGTGTCGACCCTATGTCCACCACTAGTAGAGCTCGCTCCTAGAAGTGTGTCGACCCTATGTCCACCACTAGTAGAGCTCGCTCCTAGAAGTGTGTCGACCCTATGTCCACCACTAGTAGAGCTCGCTCCTAGAAGTGTGTCGACCCTATGCTGGTCCGCTGACCAGGCTCCCATCTAGCTGGCAGGGCCGGGAACCGCTCGGGGGCAAGAAGGAAAGTACTTAGCATCGATGCTGGCCCGCTGACCAGGCTCTCACCTAGCTGGCAGGGTCAGGAACCGCTCAGTGGCCGAAAATTCTCTTAAGTATTTTTCCCCCCGAGGTGGCTCCGTTAGCCGGGCTCTCACTAGCCGGCAGGGTAGGGAGGACTCTCAGGGAGGCTAAGTGTTTTTCCCCCGAGGTGGCTCCACTAGCCCGACTCTCGCTAGCCGGCAAGGTTGGGGAACCTCTCGGGGAGGCGCTGTGGCTTTTCCAAGATATCACCAATAACCGGATTCCCAGCGACACTCGTCGAATATGTAGGGTTGGACATTTCTTTCCGAGCGTGAGCCACGCTCGAAAAGAGCGGGGATTGTGTACAACCCTGTATTCGCCGAGTGGGCCCCCGAGGCCCAAGATATTTTTAGGCCCAATATTTTCAAATGACGCGACCCCGGGAGGAGGAGGGGTGAGCATTTGGAGGGAGTCGAGTCTGAGGGGCGCATCCCAGGACTGTTCCCTTGTGAGGGCGAGCCGGGGATGGCCGGGAGGCCTCTGACTCGCCCAGAGCCTTGTGGGGGCGAGCCGGGAGGGCCGGGAGGCCTCCGGCTTGCCCAGACCCTTGTGGGGGCGAGCTGGGAGGGCCGAGAGGCCTCCGGCTCGCCCACACCCTTGTGGGGGCGAGCAGGGAGGGCCGGGAGGCCTCCGGCTCGCCCACACCCTTGTGGGGGCGAGCCGGGAGGGCCGGGAGGCCTCCGGCTCGCCCAGACCCTTGTGGGGGCGATCCGGGAGGGCCGGGAGGCCTCCGGCTCGCCCACACCCTTGTGGGGGCGAGCTGGGAGGGCCGGGAGGCCTCCGGCTCGCCCACACCCTTGTGGGGGCGAGCCGGGAGGGCCGGGAGGCCTCCGGCTTGCCCACACCCTTGTGGGGGCGAGCTGGGAGGGCCGGGAGGCCTCCGGCTCGCCCACACCCTTGTGGGGGCGAGCTGGGAGGGCCGGGGGGCCCCCGGCTCGCCCACACCCTTGTGGGGGCGAGCTGGGAGGGCCGGGGGGCCTCCGGCTCGCCCACACCCTTGTGGGGGCGAGCTGGGAGGGCCGGGAGGCCTCCGGCTCGCCCACACCCTTGTGGGGGCGAGCTGGGAGGGCCGGGAGGCCTCCGGCTCGCCCACACCCTTGTGGGGGCGAGCCGGGAGGGCCGGGAGGCCTCCGGCTCGCCCAGACCCTTGTGGGGGCGAGCCGGGAGGGCCGGGAGGCCTCCGGCTCGCCCACACCCTTGTGGGGGCGAGCTGGGAGGGTCGGGGGGCCTCCGGCTCGCCCACACACTTGTGGGGGCGAGCCGGGAGGGTCGGGAGGCCTCCGGCTCGCCCACACTCTTGTGGGGGCGAGCCGGGAGGGCCGGGAGGCCTCCGGCTCGCCCACACCCTTGTGGGGGCGAGCCGGGAGGGCCGGGAGGCCTCCGGCTCGCCCAGAACCTTGCCGGGTAGGCGGTCTGCGTTTAGCGCCCAAGAGTAGCGGGATTTGGCTATTCGCAGTCCAGTTTTGGTTATTCGCAGTCCAAGAGCAGCGGGATTTGGCTATCTGCAGCCCAGTTCAAGGGTATTTTGGTAATCTGGCAGACCAGCTTTCGGCTATTTGCAGCCCAACTTCAGAAATCCTATAAATAGGACCAAGGGGGCACCATTTGGAGGGATCTCATTCTAGGCTAGCTCTCTCCCTCTCTCTCCCTCCCCAAGTCTCTCTAGGGGGGTGAGGAGAGCCTCCAGTGGTGCCCAAGCTTAGTAGTGGCTTGGGAGGGGAAGTTCCTGAGGGGCTTCCGGGTATGTGGCGGGACCTCCCCACTAAGCCCTTGGTCCAGTCCCTAGTTCCAACACCTTCAACCTAGAGCTCTCCCTTGGGAGGAGTAAGGATTGGTCGCCCCTCGGCTAGCTGAGGGCCCCGAACTCCACAGAGACTAAGTCTTGTTCGCAAGTCTCGGTTTCAACATGCATTCCATCCCGACAAGCGAAGCGGAGCTCTAGGCCCGCATTTTCTTTCACTGTTGCTAATCTAGAAAAACCAAAATCAAAACCCCACTTTTTATTAATTACACAAGAATCTATATAAGTAATTCCCTAACAAGAATTCATACAACCTAACAAGAACGGTCCCGCGATCTTCACTCTCCCAATTTTATTACTTGAATGACCGGTGCACTTGCCGTAATCGCATCACCTATGCGAATGCTTGTTTACCTCACTCGTCTCTCCTTCTGGCCTCCTTGAGTCTGGGGGACCCACTCGCCGAATACAGGGTTGTACACAATTCCCGCTCTTTGCGAGCGAGTTTTACGCTTGGAAAGAACAGTCTAACCCGGTATTCGATGAGTGCTTTCTGACCTAGAAAAAATCTTTTCGTGGGTCCCACCGCTGCGCTATATATATACCTCTGATCTGAACCCTTCCTTCGGAAAGCTTTCTTTCTTCCAGCAGAATTTTCTCCTTCGCTTTGAGCTTTCGCCACCCTGAAAAGTCTTCCATGAAACCATCTCCGAAGCTGATCTCGCAAGAGATGTTGGACTGCCTGGCTGCGGCCCAGGAGAAACATGCCCCCAAAGCCGCCAGGTTCGCCCCTGGCTTTCCTCGAAGAGGGACCCCAACTCTCCCTTCCGCTCTAGGAGAGCTATGGCGGTTCGGCGGGACCAGGTGGAGGGCGGGTTCTCCTCTGAAACAACCCTCCTCCCGATATCCAGATGCAGGTATTCACATTTCTCCCGATTTCCTTGCTAACTCTTAAGACAATATCCTCCTGATGGTCCTGACCATTCGCAGGAGGCATCGACTCCTGAGGAAGATTGCGGGACCGTCCCGACAAAAACCGCAATGCTCCCGCCTGCAGATACGAGATCTCCACTGGTCCAGAACCTCGTTCCTTCGATCACGCTGGGCGAGACCCTGCATCAAACAGGTAAGTTGCGAATAGTGTAATTACTCCACATTGCACGCTCCTGATCGCTACTTCCCGCAACCCTTGACCCTGGTACCGCGGGACAGCTTTCTACTCATCACCGGTCTCCCCTTCGCCAGGGAACCCCCTCTTCCGTGAATGAGCAAGGGGGATCGCCTGGCAGGGACCTCGGCCGTATCCGTCCCGCCACTGATCAAGCCGCCATTCCTGCTGTCAACCCGGAACTCTTCCGTCCTGGAAAAGGAAAATCTTTGCATCCTTCTGCCAGCCTATTCGATGGACAGCCCCTGGAGAACTTTCGGACTTTCTTAGCGACCCTTCCGATACCCAAACCATGAAGGAGCGAATGAAAGAGGTCCTTGGAAAGCTCATCTTCATGCAGCGAGACCTTGCGGGTTTGATGGATGTGCAGCGGATGGATACATCGCGCGAGCTGAAAACTCTTCGACGAGACTATTCGCACATTCTCGCCGAGGTGGAGCGCCTGGGTGCCGAGGGCGGGGAGATTTCTCCAAGGAGGCATGCTGTGCGGGCCAGGGACCAGCTGCACTTGGCCAACCAAGAGATCACCGCTATGAACGCTTATTATTACCCGCGAATGCCCCCGGTGGCAGGGATGCGAGGTCAGGGTCGATGGCATTGGGTCGAGCACTAGCCTACCGACACTCGCCCCCTTATCTGTACTGCTAGTGTTTCGAAAAACTTTGCAAAACTCTTTGGTTCTGTAATAATCCGCTAACTGTGTTCTGCGAATGGTTCTTCTCTTTGTTATTTCGCTTTAATTTCTTATGGATTTTCTGCATCTGCCGAATGTTATCGTCTCGCTCGCTATCTGTCTAATTAATTAGTTATTGTCATCCTGCATTCCACCGGATGACCACTCGCCCTGCGTTCGCCATTAACGGGCGAAATGAGCCGGCTCGAATTCTGAGGCGTCGGAGAGGTGCGGTCACTATCCGCACACCCGCTGCCGAGGAAACCCCTTGACTACTCTACTTTTCTATAAATAGGCGGTCATACCAACCTCATTTTTTACTTTTCAACCCCGCTCTCCTCTCTCTTTACGCTAGCACTCGCGCCTCTTTCCTCTGCGCGATTTTGACTCTTCTCAGCTCTCACGAGATGGGAGTCGAACCGGACGGTAAGGGCAAGTGCGCCAACGCATTCACCCAACAAAATTTTGATCCCTGCGATCTCACCGAGGAGGCCTACATTACCACAGTCGCGGATTACATTCTGCCAGGGTTTTCCGCGAGCCGCCCAGGACCAGAAGACCGCATCAACACTTTCTCCCCGGGCACTCTTGCGGTCCCACTGGAACATTTCGAGGTGGGGTTCCTCATCCCAATCTGGCTGGAACTTCGTCAGACGCTCCGCTACTTCGGGGTCGTTCCCGCTCAGCTTAACCCGAACTCTATCACCATGCTGGTAGGGTTCGCCTGCTATTTGCGCGAAGAAGGGATAGAATTCAGTCTACCAGTCTTCCGCAAGCTTTTCACTTTCCAGGCGAAGCACGGGACGACTTTCTTCTCGGGCCACAATCCGCTCAAGATGACTGGTCTCGCGAACAAGAACCATGACTGTGTTCGCTGCTTTGTCTTCGTCAGCGGGAACTTCGACAATGTCCTTTTCGCGCCGGTGCAAGAGGAGGAGCCAACCTTCAAGCCCCCGACGCTGGGGGGTCACGAGGCCAAACTCCATCAATTCATCCTAGAGCGCGGGATGGACGTCGCCCATCTACGGAAGAACGTCAACTCGCTTCCGCCTATTCCTCCGTGCGAGGGAAAGTTCAGGCGGTTTCTGTGTGCTTGAGCTCACTCTTTGTTCTCGCATTATTGCTGAGTAAATTTTTCTGGGTGCAGGTGTGCGCGACTTCCCGCTTCACCCTCCGCATCCAGCGGGGACGACACTGGACCTCCCCTGTCCTCCGTGCGGGCTGCCGCTGAAGCCTGCCTGGAGGACTTAGCTTCCTCCAAGCCTAGCGGTTAGAAGCGGAAGCCAGATGCACCCCCTCCCGCCTCTTCGTCCAAAAAGCCGAAAACCCCCTCAACCGCGAAGGATAAAGCCCCCTACCCCGCGAAGGGTAAAGGGACCTTGAGTGAGGCTCCATGAGCGAATGCTTTGGCCGAGACCTCAGCTCCGCTGGGAGGAATTTCCTCGTGGCCATTGCCGAGGGATCATTGAAACTTCGCGAACGGTGAGAAGTTCGTGGACGCCGCAGGAGCTCCACTTGCTCAGTGGGACATGAACGCCATCAGGGTTTCACTCTCCACCCTCCATTCATCCTGGATCAAAACCGAGATTTCCAGCTGCGAGGCCCATGCCATCGCTTATGCTCTCTACGACCGGGATGATGCCGAAGTCTTCGATGCCGAGAAGACTCAGGTACTCGCTCATGAGACCGCGCGGGCCCTCCTCTGGGTGATTGATCTCGCGCACGTGTCTTCCCGCCGCAGCATCAACCTTGCGCGGAGCCTTAGTGACGTTGAGGCGACTTGGGCTAATGCCTCTGCCGAGGTATTAGAGATGAAACGTAAATTGGAGGTCGCCGAGACCCTCCTCGCCAGTCGCCCTGTTCGGGAGGTACACGATTCTCCGCGGATGCTTATTTTATTGCTTCCCCTTGCCCCCGCCTTACCATCCTCTTTTTCACAGGACACCACCCGAGCAGAGATGCTTCGCGTGCGGGTGGCCGGTCTCGAGGACGAAGTCCGGGAGTCCAAAGTTGAGATTCGGCGCTTGCGAGAAGCCGCAACTCCGGTCCTTGGGGAAGGGAGTAAGAGGCATTCTTACTCTAACTACGAATTTGAGGAGCTGATGCAGGAGAGTGCGCAAGATGCTGCGGAGCACACGCTGCGAGTGCTTCGTGACGCTGGATATTTGAAGGAGGGTACCGAAATACTCTTAGCACGTCATGTCGTGCCCGATATCTTCGTCCCGATTCCCATCTCGGACGACGAGGACCATCCGCAGAAAGAAGGGCTCATCTTCTTGGGCTCGGACGAAAGTGGCGGCTCCTCTGACAGTAGCCCTAAGGATTCTTAAGGATTTTTGTAGGACATATTTGGGGGCGAGACCCCATTTTTGTTAATGATGGCTTTTGTCAATTATTGCTTCTTTATTCTGTTTCCGCATCTCACTAGGCTCTTAGGACGCTACGTCGTTGCGTGACTGTCGCGACCATTCGACGAATTATAAAGGAAACCTAACCTGTCTCGCCAATGCTGGCCAATTGCGGATCGTTCCACTCGCCTCCCTGGGTCACTCGCCAGGGACGGTTGAATCATCTGAGTTAATGTTAAGCGAAAGATGGATCATTTAGCTCGTGCGTAGCTCTCGCTCCCATTTAAGGTGGCTTCCGCCCCAGGCGCTCTCGCCGAGATATTCCCAACGCGAATGAGCGCTATGTGGTTACAACCTTTCCGCACTCGCTCCAGTCATGCTAGGACTTGGGCGATTCCTTCGATTTCTATCGGGAACGTTGCTGCGTTGCGAACACATCGAGTCCTGATAACTTCTTGCGACCCTTAGATCAGCCAGCGTCTTGCTGCGCACTTGCTGGCCGAGTGTCGTTCTTGATCTATATCATTAGCTGGCGAGTGTCCCTTGTGATGGGCACCATTCGCCAATCTCATGCCTAGATTTGCCCTATGTTAACTTTCTGCTTTGGATTTTTCTTTTTTACTTTCGCCTTCTTCATGGGTCACCACCGAGCGAGCCTACGACCCTGCCAGCTAGGTGAGAGCCTGGACAGCGGGTCTGCTCGGGGACAACTTTCAAATCATTAGAACCTGCCATCGAGTGAGCCTACGACCCTGCCATCTAGGTGAGAGCCTGGTTAGCGGGTCTGCTCGGGGCCAACCTTTGAAGTCTTCCCATCCTGCCACCGAGTGAGCCTACGACCCTGCCAGCTAGGTGAACCTGGTCAGCGGGTCTGCTCGGGGCCAACCTTTGAATCTTTAGAACCTGCCACCGAGTGAGCCTACGACCCTATCAGCTAGGTGAGAGCCTGGTCAGCGGGTCTGCTCAGGGCCAACCTTTGAATCTTTAGAACCTGCCACCGAGTGAGCCTACGACCCTGCCAGCTAGGTGAGAGCCTGGTCAGCGGGTCTGCTCGGGGCCAACCTTTGAAGTCTTCCCATCCTGCAACTGAGTGAGCCTACGACCCTGCCAGCTAGGTGAGAGCCTTGTCAGCGGGTCTGCTCGGGGCCAACCTTTGAAGTCTTCCCATCCTGCCACTGAGTGAGCCTACGACCCTGCCAGCTAGGTAAGAGCCTGGTCAGCGGGTCTGCTCGGGGACAACCTTTGAAGTCTTCCCATCCTGCCACCGAGTGAGCCTACGGCCCTGCTAGATAGGTGAGAGCCTGGTCAGCGGGTCTGCTCGGGTCCAACCTTTAAATCTCTAGAACCTGCCACCGAGTGAGCCTACGACCCTGCCAGCTAGGTGAGAGCCTGGTCAGCGAGTCTGCTTGGGGACAACCTTTGAAGTCTTCCCATCCTGCCACTGAGTGAGCCTACGACCCTGCCAACTAGGTGAGAGCCTGGTCAGCGGGTCTGCTCGGGGCTAACCTTTGAATCTTTAGAACCTACCACCGAGTGAGCCTACGACTCTGCCAGCTAGGTGAGAGCATGGTCAGCGGGTCTACTCGGGGCCAACCTTTGAAATCTTTCCATCCTTACTTAGTAAGCCATTACATCGCATATTTTAGAAACAAGAATTTTGCAAAGAATAAGTCTTTTCATTACATGAACTTAAGGATAAAAACACTTCAAATCATCACCATTCCATGTATGACTAACGGACTCGCCCTCCACATTCTGGAGGCAATATCCTCCTAACTTTAAGGTTTTTTCCACGACATAGGGGCCCTCCCAATTAGGATTGAGCTTTCCTACGTGGCTGACCTTCCGGCCGCGTCGACCTTTCAACACGAGGTCCCCCTTCTCGAATTGCTTGATTCGGACGTGCTTGTCAAAGTATTTGTCCATCCGCCGCTTTACTTCCTCTTGACGAATGGCGACAAGATCTCGAACCTCCTCGATCAGGTCCAAGGAGAGCCACAGCTCCTCCTCGTTTCCTCTCCATCTCTTCATCACCATCTGAGGCGGCCCTTACCCGCGCCGTCTTGACTTCAAATTCTACGGGAATGACGGCCTCGCAATCGTGAGAGAGCTTGAAGGGGGTATCTCCAGTGGCGGTGTTGGGGGTAGTCCTTAGAGCCCAAAAAACCGAGGGGAGTTGCTCCACCCAATTCCCCTTCAAGTTCCCCACCTTCTTTTTGAGTTGGCTCACTATGATCTTGTTAGCAGCAAAAGCTAATGAATTCCTGAGGTCTATCCCCAACTGCCTGCAAAAGCTAATGAATTCCTCGCTGGCGAATTGCGGACCATTGTCTGTGACTATGGCTTGTGGGAGCCCATGTCGGCAGATGATCCCTCCCCATACGAAGTTGCGGATTACCTGGGAGGTGACTTTGGCTAGAGCCTTGAACTCCAACCACTTCGAGAAGTAGTCGATCATGACCAAGAGAAATCTTCTTTGCCCACTGGCCTGAGGGAAATGTCCTACCAGATCCATCCCCCATATGGCGAAGGGCCATGGTGCCGTGATGCTCCTTAGCCTCCGAGCCGGCAAAAGTTGAAGCGGAGCGAACAGCTGGCACTTCCAGCACTTCTTGACGAACTCTGCCGCGTCCTTGCTCAGGGTTGGACAGAAGTACCCCTGCCTCATTATCCTTGCTTCCAATGTCCTGCTCCCCGAATGACTGCCACATTCGCCGGAATGAATCTCCTCCAGAACCCTCGGGTCCTCTTCCTCAGAAATGCATCACGCCAAGAGTCCTGAGAGAGTCTTCCGATATAAGTCCCCCTTATGAAGCACGTAGTAGGTGGACTTATACCGAAAGCGACTTTGATCCGAAACCTCTTCCGGGAATTTGTCTGTTGCCAGGAAGGTCACGAAAGGGTCCTTCCATGAGGGTCACTGCTCTATGTCCATGAGCTCCCCTTCCTCAATCGAAGGGCAGAACAGATCTGTCAAGGTCCCTCCAGCCCGAGGGCCAGACTTGGCCAGCCGATCTGCCGGGACACTTTCTTCCCTTGGTATGTGCCTGATGGAGAAGGTTTTGAATGCTCCGATGAGACCCCTTACTTTGGCCAGATGCCTCATGAGTGTGGGCTCCCTTGCCTCGAACTCACTCTTGATCTGTGAGGCTATTACCATCAAATCGATGAGGACTTCCACATCATGAACCCCTAACTCCTGGGCCAGACGTAGGCCGACGATCACTGCTTTGTACTCCGCCTGGTTGTTGGTGATGGGAATATGTATCACTAACGCTTGTTCAATTTTCACTCCGTGAGGGCTCTCCAATACCACCCCTCCTCCTAAAGAATTCTTACCTGAGACCCCGTCGACCAACAGCTTCCAGGGGACGTGACGAAGGGCTTGCTCCTCTTCCATTTTTACCACGTAGTCCTCCATGAAATCTGCAACCGCTTGCTCCTTCATCGACAACTGTGGGGCGAAAGTGATGTCAAATTTACTTAACTCCACCGACCACTTCGCGAGCCTCCCCGAGTGTTCTACCCCCTCGAAGATTTTGCGAAGGGGGTGATCAGTCACTACTTGGATTGAATGGGCCTGAAGTATGGTCTGAGCTTCCGGGCCGAGATGACCAGGGCGAAGGCTAGCTTCTCCAAAATCGGATATCGGAGCTCTACCTTCTTCAAAACCCGACTTATGTAATAAATGGGTAGCTGCTTCTTTTCCTCTTCCCGGACCAAGACGGAGCTCACGGCTTCAGCTCCGACTCCGAGATACAAGGCTAAATCCTCTCCCTCCTTAGGACCTTGGAGCAGCGGAGCCTTGGTGAGTTGGCTCTTCAGGGCCTGAAAGGCCTCCTCGCATTCCTTCGTCCATTCGAACTTCTGATTGCCTCGCAATACCTTGAAGAAGGGGGAGCATTTCTCTCCAGCCTAGGAGAGAAACCTACTTAACCCCGCGAGCTTCCCAGTCAGGCGCTGGACTTCCTTAGCATTTTGCGGTGATCCCAACTCCATTATAGCTTTAACTTTGTCTGGGTTAGGTTCCACCCCCGCTGTGGTAAGGAGGTGACCCATAAATTTCCCCTTGCCAGCTCTGAAGATACATTTCGAGGGATTCAACCTCATTTTGAACCTTCGCAGGGTGGCAAAGGTCTCCTCGAGGTCCCCGAGGTGGGAGCTCACATCTTTGCTCTTCACCATGAGGTCATCTACGTATACCTCCAAGTTCCTCCCCCTTTGCTCCCAGAATTCTCGGTCCATCATCCTCTGGTACATTGTCCCTACATTTTTTAGTCTAAACGACATCATCTTATAGCAGTAACTGTTGAAATTGTTGAAGTGGAAGTTTGGAGACTTTTGGACCTGGGCGGTCTGGGATGAGGTCGGGCGGTCTGGCGTGATCGCACGACTTGGCGGTCTGCCTCTGCGATCTGGCTTGTCTTAGCCTAGCTGCGGTCTCCTAGCTTGATCGCTGGTATCTGGATCCAAGGCGGCTGAAGGTGAAGGCCGCGCGGTCTGTCTCTGACCGCGTGGCGGGTTGATCGGCTTCAGGTGCGCGCGGTCTGTGCGTGACCGTGTGGCGGGTTGTATTCAAGGCTGTGGCAGTCTGGTGTGATCGCACAGCTTGTCCTAGGTTTCTCCAGAATGCGGTCTGGTGGTTGACCGGGCTTTCTGGTGGTATTCGCGAACTAAGGGTCTTAGTCGCGCGGTCTCAGGTCGCGGTCTCAGAAGGAGAATGGTATGCGAGCTGGACGTTGTTCGCGGTCTCAGGTGGAGACCGGCATGCGGACTTGAGTTCGCGGGTTGATGGCGAACTGGCTGTGTACGCGGTCTCGGGCGAACACAGGAGGTTAACAGCTTCGGGCGGTCTGGCGATCTCTCTTGGAGTCGCGATCTGCTGTGAGAGTGGCGGTCTCTCATAGTTGATGTTGAAGCTGGCGAGTTCACCAAAATGAAGCAGGAGTACTGTTGCTGATCGCGCGGTGTGACCGTTCAGGTCGTGCGGTCTGGAGGGTGGTGATCCTATCTCATAGGGTGGTGACTGAATCAGGTCTCACGCCTATAAATAGGACCCATCGGCAGCAATAATAAAGACACACCAAGTGTAAGCCGAGTTCTCTTCTTTCCTGCGGTCTTTATTTGTCTGACCGGGCGGTCTGCTGATTGAACTCTTCTTGTGCAGCTTCTGCGGATAGTGTGGGCAGCAGCGATCACCTCTTCCTCTGAAAATGTTCGGGCAGTCTGCGGCTTGGAGTTGTGGTGCTGGAGTTCGGGAGAATCAGGAGTTCGGAAGAAGGAGTGCGGTTTGGTGGTGTTCTGTGATCGGCAGGTCGCTGCGGTCTGGCAGCTTGCTCAAGTCACAGGGAGGTCGCGCGGTCTGAGCGGTCTCAAGTTATCTTCAACTTTGTAATTTTCTATTTGGTGTTTGTGCTGGCGAAATCATGTCTCGCCAAGCATGCCTTGCCTTGTAATTGAAGTACTGCTATCAATAAAGATTTCTTGTTTGCCTCCATTTGCTTCTGGTTATTTGGCTTGTAACTCTAAGTTGACTAACTCCCGCTCGCTTCATAAAGATTCGAAAAATTTCACATGGTATCAGAGCTAGGTTCGAGTGGTTAGAGCAGTGAGTGACTTAGAGTAGCCATCGCCTTTGTGAAGAAGGAACCAGTGGTAGAGCAATGGAAGCGAGGGGTCTTGGAATTGAGATGCTTACATCGACTAACTTCAAGAAGTGGAAGTCGTGTATGCAAAGCTATCTTCTAGGTGAGGACCTCTGGGAGGTAGTTGGAGGAGATCAGACGCAGGAAGTTGTCCCGGAAGGGGATAATGGGGCAGAGGTGAGAACTTGGAGGAGGACGAATGCGAAGGCAGAGTTCACTCTGAAGAGAGCAATTTCACCTGATCTGTTTGATCACATTTTGGGGTGTAGATCAACTGCGGAGATCTGGAGAGCCCTGGATGGGCTGTTTAACAAGAAGAATGTAGCAAGGCTACAGTTCTTGGAGAATGAGCTGGCAAGGTCGGCTCAGGGTGATCTTTCTATTTCCACTTTCTTTCTGAAGATGAAGAACTTGTGCGCTGAAATCTTAGCATTGGATCCTGATGAGCCTATCTCTGAGGCGAAGATGAAGAGGCACATCATCCGTGGCTTGCGGAAGGAATATGTTGCCTTTGTGACATCGGTGCAGGGGTGGGCAAATCAGCCGTCTCTGTTGGAGCTGGAGAACTTGCTTGCATCGCAAGAAAGTTTGGCAAGGCAGATGGCGGGGGTGTCAGTGGCTGGGGGAGATGTCGAAGTGCTCTTCTCGGGGAAGAAGAAGAAGAAGTGGGATAAGAAGAAGAAGACCGCTGGAGGAGGCTATGAGCCTTCAACTTCTGGGCAGTAGGAAAGGGGGTATGCTCCCAAGGCTGACGGGAAGAAGAAGGGTGAAGGTTCGAAGTGCTTCAAGTGTGGCAAGTATGGCCACATCAGGAAGGATTGCAAGGTGGTCACCCAAGCTGGGCATGCTGCGGAGAAGGAGGAAGCTGAGGCCAGGCACTTTGAAGGAGGTTGCGGAGGAGCCTTCTCGGCTTCTGTTGGAGATTCCGCTCCTATCAACTATCTGGAGAACTGGATCGTGGACTCGGGGTGTGGTCATCACCTCACCGGAGATGAGACCAAGCTTTCTTCTGCACAACCCTATACAGGTAAGAATGCAATCATTACTGCTGATAATACTGTGCATCTAGTAGAGAAGGTGGGGTTTGTTTCCTTGGGCAGTGATAGAGGGCCACTTACTTTGAAGAGTGTCTATCACGTGCCTGGTATGAAAAAAAACCTCTTCTCCGTGACCAACGCTGTAGACGCTGGGTATCACGTTCTGTTCGGCCCAACAGAAGTGAAGTTTCTACGCAATTTTGAGGCTGTAAAAGCCGAGGTCGTCCATGTCGGGATACAGGCAAAGGACTTGTTCGTTTTATCGACAAGTTCCTACGTCGACAAGATGAAGACGAATGATGGTGCCGTTATATGGCATGAGAGGTTGGGGCACGTAGGGATGGACAAGCTGAAAGCTATGGCGGTGAGAGGTCTGGTCAAGGGCCTGCCAAGTCTATCTTCCTACGGTGAAGGTCATGTTTGCGCGGGATGTCAGTTCGGCAAGTCTCATCGACTACCGTTTGACAAGTCGCAGACGAGGCATAGTGTGCCGTTGGAGTGCATCCACGGTGACTTGATGGGACCAACTGCTACTCCAAGCCTCGGAGGCAGCAGATATATGCTGGTGCTGATCGATGATTACACCAGATATGTCTGGGTATATTTCCTGAAGGAGAAGGCGGAGGCGCTTGCCAAGTTTGTGTAGTTCAAGGAGCTCGTGGAGGGTCGACTAGGACTGCGGGTGAAGAAGCTGAGAACTGACAACGGAGGGGAGTTCACCTCCAGTGAGTTTTCTACCTTTTGTAGGAAGGCAGGCATCCGGAGAGAGCTCACTTGTGCACATACTCCACAACAGAACGGAGTTGAAGAACGGAAGATCCGTCATCTGACGGAGACCTGCAAGTGTTGGCTGCATGCCAAGAGTATCCCAAAGTCCTTCTGGGCGGAGGGAATGTCTTGTGCTGCCTACGTCATCAACAGGATGCCTCTAAGTCCCATCAACATGTTGACTCCGCATGAGATGATGTTCAAGGAGAAGCCAAGCGTGGCACACCTTAGGGTGTTTGGATCCACCTGCTACGTGCATGTTCCAGATGCTCTTCGGACGAAGCTAGATGCGAAAGCAAGGAGGCTAGTCTTCGTGGGATACGATGAGCGGAAGAAAGGATGGAAGTGCATGGACCCAGAGACGCGGAGGTTTGTGGTATCTCGCGACGTCGTGTTCGATGAGGTGACATCTTACAAGGGGTCTTCTGATGTGGAGCTACCAGAGAGCAGGGTGGAGGTGCCAGAAAAAGCTGTGGATGATCTTCAGGTGGAGCTACCTGTGTCACCAGGTGGTCCATCTCCTTCTAGTTCCGAGACGGGGGCTTCTGGTTCAGGGAGCAGGGGGAGCGATGCACCTAGCACGTCTGGAAGAGGAGCTAGGGAAGAAGCAGCTAGAGATAATGCGGTTCAGGGGAAGGAGCTGAGGAGGTCGAAGCGAGCGATCGTCGCCCTTGATCGCTGTACAGGAGGAAACGCAGTGAGCTTTGTCTCATGTTTCTTTGCTGGTCCCTTGGATGAGAGGGAGCCGTCGAGCTTTGAGAAGGCCAGAGGTGTGAAGGAGTGGGACGTTGCAATGCAAGAAGAGATGGCAGCTCTTGAGAAGAATTAGACCTTGTCTCTTGTGCCCAAGCCCAAGGGCACCACTCCTGTTACATGCAAGTGGGTATACAAGCTTAAGAAGAAGGCTGACGGTAGCATCGAGCGGCACAAGGCTCGCCTTGTAGCTCGGGGGTTCTCGCAGCAATACGGTGAAGACTACGAGGAGACATTAAGTCCGGTGGCAAAAATGACTTCAGTTCGGTTCATCATTGCCTTGGCGGCGTTCAGTGGATGGGAGATTTGGTAGCTCGACGTCAAGAACGCCTTCTTGTACGGTGAGATTGACAAGGATATCTTCATTGTCCAGCCACCAGGCTTTGTGTCTGAAGATTTTTCGGAGCATGTCTGCAAGTTGAAGAAGGCCCTGTATGGGTTGAAGCAAGCGCCGAGGGCGTGGTACAGGAAGATTGCAGAATATCTCCTATTCTGTGGATTTGGTGCTTCAGACTCAGACTTAAGCTTGTTCGTCAAGAAGAGCGGGGAGCTTCAAGTCATCGTGCTGCTATACGTCGACGATATGATCGTGACGGGGAACTCGAAGGAGGAGGTAGCGCAGCTTCGGGCCGAGCTGTCTATAAGGTTCGAGATGAAGGACTTAGGTGAGCTTCACCACTTCCTTGGACTCGAGGTGCAGAGGAAGGAAGGTGGAGTGCTGGTGACCCAGGCCGGTTATGCGGAGCGGATCGTGGAGCGATTCGACATGAAGGAAGGGAAGTGCACTTCCACACCTCTGGAGAAGGCTATGAAGCTTCAGAAGGATGAAGGGAGGATTATGCAAGATCCGTTGGTGTTCGAGCTCTGTTTGGGAGCCTGATCTATCTGACGATCACGAGGCCGGATATTGCATATGTAGTTGGCAGAGTGAATCGATATATGGCGGAGCCACGGGTACCTCATCTGCTAGCAGCCAAGAACATTCTGAAGTATGTCAAGGCGACCTCGGACATGGGTCTCCTATACAGGAGGGATGCGGGCTTCGAGGTGCACGGGTTCATGGATGCTGATTACGGGGGAGATTCGGATGATCGGAAGTCGACGTCTGGATTCGTCTTCATGGAGGGCCCTACAGCTATATCATGGTGCAACAAGAAGCAGGATTCCGTGTCGGTCTCCACCACGGAAACAGAATACAAGGCTTCGACCTTGGCAGCTCAGGAAGCCATCTGGCTTAGGAGGTTGGTGGGAGACGTCCATAAGGAGGTTCGGGAGCCGACTCTGCTACGCGGTGACAACGAGAGTGCTCTCAAACTGGTTACCAATCCAGTTTGTCACGCGAGGACCAAGCATATCGAGATTGAGCACCACTTCATACGGGAGAAGGTGCTGGAGGGATCTCTTTCGGTCGAGCATGTGCGGAGTGCAGACAATGTCGCGGACATCTTCACAAAGGTGCTGGCAAAGGGGCCGTTCACACGGCTAAGGAGCCTACTGGGGCTGGTTTCAACTTCCCACTTCAAGGGGGAGTGTTGAAATTGTTGAAGTGGAAGTTTGGAGACTTTTGGACCTGGGCGGTCTGGGAGGAGGTCGGGCATTCTGGCGTGATCGCACGACTTGGCGGTCTTCCTCTGCGGTCTGGCTTGTCTTAGCCTAGCTGCGGTCTCCTGGCTTGATCGCTGGTATCTGGGTCCAAGGCGGCTGAAGGTGAAGGCCGCGCGGTCTGTCTCTGACCGCGTGGCGGGTTGATCGTCTTCAGGTGCGCGCGGTCTGTGCGTGACCGTGTGGCGGGTTGTCTTCAAGGCTGTGGCGGTCTGGTGTGATCGCACAGCTTGTCCCAGGTTTCTCCAAAATGCGGTCTGGTGGTTGACCGGGCTTTCTGGTGGTATTCGCGGACTAAGGGTCTTAGTCGCGCGGTCTCAGGTCGCGGTCTCAGAAGGAGAATGGTATGCGAGCTGGACGTTGTTCGCGGTCTCAGGTGGAGACCGACATGCGGACTTGAGTTCGTGGGTTGATGGCGAACTGGCTGTGTTCGCGGTCTCGGGCGAACACAGGAGGTGAACAGCTTCGGGCGGTCTGGCGATCTCTCTTGGAGTCGCGATCTGCTGTGAGAGTGGCGGTCTCTCATAGTTGATGTTGAAGCTGATGAGTTCAACAAAATGAAGCAGGAGTACTGTTGCTGATCGAGCGGTGTGACCGGTCAGGTCGCGCAGTCTGGAGGGTGGTGATCCTATCTCATAGGGTGGTGACTGGATCAGGTCTCACGCCTATAAATAAGACCCATCGGCAGCAATAATAAAGACACACCAAGTGTAAGCCGAGTTCTCTTCTTTCCTGCAGTCTCTATTTGTCTGACTGGGCGGTCTGCTGATTGAACTCTTCTTGTGCATCTTCTGTGGATGGTGTGGGCAGCAGCGATCACCTCTTCCTCTGAAAGTGTTCGGGCGGTCTGCGGCTTGGAGTTGTGGTGCTGGAGTTCGGGAGAATCAGGAGTTCGGAAGAAGGAGTGCGGTTTGGTGGTGTTCTGTGATCGGCAGGTCGCTGCGGTCTGGCAGCTTGCTCAAGTCACAGGGAGGTCGCGCGGTCTGAGAGGTCTCAAGTTATCTTCAACTTTGTAATTTTCTCTTTGGTGTTTGTGCTGGCGAAATCATGTCTCGCCAGGCATGCCTTGCCTTGTAATTGAAGTACTGCTATCAATAAAGATTTCTTGTTTGCCTCCATTTGCTTCTGGTTGTTTGGCTTGTAACTCTAGGTTGACTAACTCCTGCTCGCTTCATAAAGATTCAAAAAATTTCACAGTAACACCCTTCCCTCGTGATGAAAGAGACATCCTTGATGTCTGGGGGTGCATCCTGATCCGATGATAACCTGAAAAAGCATCCAAAAACTCATCATAGAAAAACCAACGGCTGAGTCAACCAACGCGTCGATTCGAGGCAAAGGAAAACAATCCTTAGGTCAGGCTGTTAAATTTTTTGATTTGAACCGTTTAGGAGTAAGCAGGAGTTGCATCAACTGAGTTAAAGCCAAACAACCACAATGCCACACAACAACACAAGAGACTTTATTGAACCACAAACTTCATTTACAGTGCGAGGTATACATGGCGAGACATGATTCATAAGAATCACGGAGGCGAGAAGAACAAATCACACCAAAAAGCAAAACTGGCGGCTATACAAGCTGAGACCGCACAGACCGCTCGACTCCAGAAGTCGCCCGGCTTGACCTGAGACCGCGCGAACAGGAAACAGACAAACCGCCTGCAATGTAAGACCGCCACCTCAGACCGCACGAACTGGAGCTTTATTGGAATGACGAACTGAAGGTGTCGCCAGACCATAACTCAGATCGCCTAACAGCTGAAGGTCGCCTGATCGCTGAGCTCGCTGCGAACATCACAAGAACGAACATAAACCAGTTCGCAGATAGACCGCTGCCGAACTGTTTATTCAAGCTGCTGGGAATCACCAAGGAAGGAGACCGCAACCTGCTGACCGCAAACCTGCGAACACAACAAACAGTCAACTCGCTTCCGAGACCGCCCGACCTCAAAGTTGAGACCGCATGAATTAACCCAGGCTCAGTTCTTACAGTTCTCATTTTTTATATGACGGGCCCTACACCCCTATTTATAGGCGGGTAGACGGATGTCGTCACCGCACAGGAGAGGTACAATCACCACCCGTCAGATCGCCAGCGGTCTCACAAAGGCAGACCGCGCGATCACACAACTTGGACGACCATCCGACCAAGACCGCAGATCAGCAAGCAACCCGCGCACAGGTCGCGCGAACACGAAACCGTGCACAAGCTGCGCGGGCACAAAGGAACTCCTCCCTTAGACCACCAGGAGCAAACCAGGAACCATCTGGCCGACTTCAGACAAGTCGCCAGATCGCCAAGATAGACCGCCCGGACAGACGGTCACATAAGAACAAACCCGCCCGGTCTTCCAACAAAGAAGACAGGCTAACCAGCAGATCAACTCGGGAACAGACAGTAGCAATCAAGAACAGACCGGCATAACCAGCACTCCGCTAGAATAGACCGGTAGAGCCAGACCTGTAGAATATAAACACAGGCTGCGTGGTCTCGGCGGTCACCCAAAAACAGACAGCCCGGTCACCTCCACTTCACTTCAAAATTTCAACACATGCTTTGTTAAAAAGAGAAAAATCAATACACATCCTCCAGCGGCCATCACCCTTTTTTACTAAGACGACATTGGAGACCTAGCCTGGATACTGGATCTCCGATACAAAACCTGCTTTGAGGAGCTTCTCCACCTCCTCGCGGATCTGCCCCTCTAGTTTGTCGGCAATGGCCCTCCTCTTCTGTCGGATGGGGCGGGCGCTTGGATCGAGGTTGAGTCAATGGCAGGCCACGTCTGCATCAATGCCCGACATGTCTTCCGCGCTCCATGCGAAGATGTCCACGCTCCTCTGAATGCACTCCAGCATCCTCCTCCTGTCCTCCGGGCCAAGGCCCCCGCTAACCCGCACCTTCTCCACTTTCCCCTCCTTGGTGGTGACCTCCATCTCGACCACTTCCTTCGCTGCCTCAAGCCGGGCTGACTCTTCCCATCTCCCCCTTGCCTCCCTTTCTTCAGCCAGGGTCTCCTCTTCTACCGCAGTCTCCTCCTCCTTGGGCTTGGCACGCTCCTCTCGAGCCACCTCCATCTCCTTTTCCCGGATGCCGTTCTCTCCTTCTCCTTCTCCCGCCTTCTTCTCTCCTCCTGACCCCTATGGCCCCTTCATCTCTCTACCCACCTTCTCAGCCTCCGCCATCCAGGAGATGGTGTTGACGACAGTCACAAAACACTGCCTCGCCATCTTTGCATCCCCGGATCCGGACCTGGACTCCTCCACTGCGGAACTTCAAGCACTGATGGAAGGACGAGGGAACGCACCGGAAGGTGCTGATGAGAGGGCGTCCGAATATGGCATTGTAGCTGCTCGGAGCATCGACAATGACGAACCGACAGTTCCTGGGGACCCCTCCCAATGTCACCTGGAGGCCGACTCCTCCCTCGACCTCTTTCCTCTTCCCTGAAAATCCAAACAGGGGCCCATCTGAGGCCTGCACCCTCTTCGCTTCTACCTCCAACGCGTCAAAGGCCTTCTTGAAGATCACATTCACAGAACTCCTGTTGTCAACCAAGATTCGGGAGACTGTGAAGTTTTCGATCGTCGTCTGGATCACCAAGGCGTCACAGAACGGGTCTTCGAAGTCCGGCATATCTTCCGACGAGAAGGTGAGCTTCTCCAAAGGGGGTGTGGTTTGGGAGGTCGATGCGATGCTCCTCCTGAACATTGCCTGGAAGCTTCTCTTGCGAGTTGCCTCTATCCCAACTCCGTCGTGGATCACTCCGATCCCTCCCTTGGCTCCCACGTCTGTCCTGTCTTCACATCTATCTTCCCCCTCTCCGGGTAACACTTCTTCAATCCTTACGGGTCGCTGCTGCTGCTAACCTCTTCCCCTCATTTCCAGAAACTCCGGGCAGGTGGCCTTTGCATGGCCTTCCTCCTGGTGGAAGTCGCAATAGGGCAACGCCACCCTGCCCCCTCTTCCTACTCTTCCTCTTCTCCCTCATCCTACCGCCATGGCTTGCTCGCGAAGGGGGTGAGGGGGACTGGGGCCTTGCCTCTATCCCGGGTGATTGGCCCTCCCTTCCCCCCTTCCCTGGTGATCTCTTTCCTGACCTCGCGCCAATCCCTCCTGGGGTCTCCAAGCCAGCCGGTTATTGGGCTCCTGATACCCCCAATCCCGCTGCTGTCCTCGAAACCCCTGACCTCTGGGCCCGTCTCTTATCCTCCCCTCCCGCTGCTTCGTTTCTGGCTCGCTCAGCCTCGTCATCCTCTTTGCAAACTCTGGGTTGGCGACCTCTACCTCAATCTTTTCCGCCGCCCGCTCCATCTGCTCCTCAAAGGATAAAGGGGCCTTCCATTTTAGGTCCATTTTGAAGAACCCCTCCCGCAGCCCCACTATGAAGGCTAGCCGGAGGGTGAACCCTGGCACCTCCTGGACTTGCAAAACCTCTTCCTGGAACCTGTCCACGTAATGGGCCAACGACTCCCCTGGCCTCCGCGTCCTTCTTCCTTTTCTTTGACGCTGAGATGCACAGTCGGAAGTTCCGACGCAGGTCCTCGAACGCATAGATGGAACCCACGGGGAGCTGGTGGAACCAGTCCCTTGCCTTCTCCTTCAGAGTGGTGGCAAAAAGCTGACACTGGAAGACATCTGTCATTGAAAGGATCGAGACCATGTCCTCGAACCACTGCAGGTGCATGACTGGGTCATCTTGGCCGGTATAGTGAGACATCTCCGGCCCTTTGAACCCCTCTGGTACCGGGGCCGAGAGGATCAACTCGCAGAAGGGGCTCCCTTCCCCTACTCGGCGAGTGGTCCTCTCGCGCGGAGTCAGTTCGCACACCTCTGCACTCACCGAGCAGCTGAACAGCAGCCGCCCGGGGAGATCTCGCGCACTTGCTTCCACCGCTACCTCCTTCCCAGGCCGCTGGCTGGAGCGTTCTCGCCAATCTGCTGGGGAGGAACCACCAGAATCACTGGCGTCTCGCACTCGCCTCTCCCAGCAAGAGCCATCTGCATGGTCTGCATGACCTCCGCTTGAAATTCTCGAACATATCTAGCCACTCTATTGCTTCTGGTGGCTGCGAGTGACCTGGGTCAGAACCATCTCTTTCATCTCCTGCCATCAAGATCAGCTTGAGATTTTCTTGCATTGGCTACGGTCCACGCTCACCGCACCAAAAATGTTGAAACAGTCAACCAGTCTCTGAGTTCGGATCCACAGGGGGGTGTAGCCCGTGCTTACTTCTCCCTCACTAGACTCTCTTGACTGTGGATGGAAAACCTAGAACAAACCCAAGGCTGTAGCGAGGAGGTCCCGCCTGTTGGGAAAACCCCTTCTGATTTAACTTAACAAATTACTTAAAAGTGATTTTATCTCTTAGGATTAAATTACCCATTGTATAGTGAGGGTAATCTGGTCATTAGATGTCTTTGGATGTCACACTCAACCTAGGGTGTCAGGACCATATCAAGGGAAGCAAAATTGGGCTAAGTTAACATTTACTGGAATAGAATTCGACGTAACATCGAGTCCATATCGACGCTGCTCTGACTAGAAGTCCAAGTGGTTCAACCCTTCTGTCGAAGTAACTCAAGTCGACGTTACGTCGAATAGATATCGATGTAGAGGTTAGGGACTTGTCGGAGTAATTGGAGAAGTCGGCGCAACTTCTACTTCAACTCGACGCAGAAGAGGTTATCTGTAGAAGCCATCTAAAGTCTACGCAACGCTGACTTCATCTCGACGCAGAAGAAGAAGTTCAGAACCAGAAAGATCAACTCAACGGACACGTCGATAAGATGCCGACGTAACGTCGACTAGCATAGTTCAAATGAGCAGAGATGAAATTGAAGCTGCTTCTACAAGAACTCAAAGTTGCGTCGATAAGAGAGGAAATGAACTCAACCCTACGTCGAATATAGTCTGTAAAAGTTAAACTTTTCAGCTGTCATTTTGATCCTTCTTTCATGGCCCACATCCTTCAAGACTGTTCCCCAACGGCTTAATAATTGCCTGAAATAGAAAAGAGCATTAAAGAAGGAGACAAAAAGGTTTCTTGGAAACATATTCCTTTTAGGTGGACGGGCCGAGAATTAAAAAGAAAAGAAAGAGAAAGTGATAGGCATAACACCCTACCAAGCATACCAGAAAGAGAAAGAAATTTGAAATTGAATACGGAGAATAAAAGGAGAAGAGAAGATAGAAAGAGATACAACATTAATCACAATCAACCGTCTCTCTTCTTGCTAGGGCCTCCTCTTCTTCTCCCTCTCCCTCAGGAACCCTAACATAGAAAAGAATAGAAAAGAAAAGAAAGCTCTGCTGCTCTTCATCTAAGAGAATAGAGGATCTGAAAGCTGCTCTTCATCACAATCACATAGCAGCCAGATCTAAATCAGCAGAAGTAGAAAGGATCTGACATACAAAGCACCTGCAATTCATCACTATCTAAAGCAGTGGTTAATCAAGAGCAGATCCCGTGGAACATCCAATAGACTGTTCTTCATATAGTCCTCTCAAGAATTCTGGGAACAAAATTCCTACAACCTTCTTTCTTCTCCTTCTTTCTCATTCTGTAAAAGAGTTTTATTAATCCCTCTCCAAAGGATTCAGTGGTTCAAGATCTCCTTATCAAAAGATCTGGTAGTTCAAGATCTCCTTATCGAAAGATCTGGTGGTTCAAGATCTCCTTATCAAAATATCTGGTGGTTCATGATCTCCTTGTCAAAAGATCAATGGTTCTAAGAGTCTCTTTATCAAAAGACTCAGGCACTGTGGTGCATCCCTACCAGGTGGTAGAAGAGGGGAGTACCCACATTTTGGGGAACCTCTATAAAAATCTATGTGACTTCTGGTTGTCAATTTTCTATGCTGTCCCAAGTTCTTTCTATTCTGCACTTTATTTCTTGCACCTTATTCTGCCTGTGTTCTTGTTCAGCATAAATCCTTAGTTAAGTTTATTGTTTTCACAGTTACGATAGAAATAAATTTAAATCTCTATTCACCCCCCTCTAGAGGATTCTCAGAGGGACACTGTGCACTTTCACCGCCACACAATCGAAAGATCTTAGAGATCTTTCCCTCCCAATCCAATGCTCAGTCAGGCACCTTGGAGGGCACTAACAACCAACTCGAAAACTAGCCTAGAGGAGAGAGCTCAAAAAAGATCCCATCCCCTCCAAGGTGCCCTTAAGTGTCTATTTATAGATCTTCTAGGATGGTCTGCAAATAACATGAATCTGCCTTTTGATTTTACTAATCGCACCCCAAATTGATCTGCTAACAACCTAGCTCCGCTGTTTTGAAGGGCTATTGGCAGTCCCTCAAGGCCATCCAGGTAATTTTATCTTTGAATCCCACTGGGCGAGTGGTCCATGAGGGTACCACTTGCTAGGCTTCTCTCAGGCCTTCCACCTTCGAATCCGGGCGGGCGAGTGGTCCTTGAAAGCTTCACTCGTCAGCCCTGGGTGAGTGATCCGTAGAGGCACTGTAACACCCCAAATTCCAGTTATGCATTTCTCGAGAAATCAACTAGTCAGGATTGATTTCTCGAGAAATCAATTGAGCGGGTAAGGTACTTCTCGAGAGATCCTTGAGCAGGATTTGTTCTTCCCGAGAGTGTAATAGTAATAATACTTCTCGAGAAATCAGGATTGATTTCTTGAGAAATCAATTGGAGAAGTTAAGCTTCTCGGGAAAACTTAAGCGTAGGCAGGACCAGTTCTCGCAAAATTAGAATTTGCCTTTTCGTGGCCATTCGTCGAACGCAGTTCTGCTGCCATTTGTCGAGCGTAGATTTACTGAAATTCGTCGAACGCAAGGCTTCAACCGTTGGTCGAACGCAGTTTTACTGCCATTCGTCGAACGCTGTTCGACGTTCATCGAACGCAGTTTTACTGCCATTCGTCGAATGCAGGCAGATTCTTCGTTTTGCGGAGTTTCAGTCCCGTGACTTCTTAATCTTGGCCGTCTGCTCTAGGGCTTTAAATCCAAAGGCTGAGATTTATTTCTGCCTTTATTTAGGGTTGGTGCAGAGGTGTATATATACCCTCTTTTACGTCTAAACCTTATTCTCGATTATCTTTGCGGAAGACGGAAGCCGAGTGGAAATCAACGACAGCAAGGAGGAAGTAGGAGTGCCTTCTGCCATTGAAGGAGCTTCGGAGCTCTGATTCGCGAGCCGTTTTTAGATATGGAAAGTGTAGGCCGTTCCGAAACTTTCTATCCGATTGAAATCTCAGATCCATGGCGAAGAAGAAAGCTCCAAGGGTAACGATTTTTTCTCCCGGTCGTTGGACGTGTTCTTGTCCTCTCATTCCCTTTTCTATGCTTGCATGAGGAATCCCTTTCACCAAATGGGTGAAGTGTAGGATTTCCTCTAGTTCTTTGGAACTCCGGGTCGATTGTGTCCGTCCCCGGCATATTGCATTTAGAAATCCGGTAGTCGTGCGGATTTAGGCATTTTTGTGTGAAGCCTATTCGTGGCCGTGAGCCAGGATCGGTGATGCTTGGATTGCGACGTTGCATTTAGGTTAAGCCTAGAATGCGTGCCGGAGAATGCCTCCATGGGAACTTATATTATGTTGCGGGATTTGAGTTTTAGGTGCCTTTTGAGAGCCTAATGAAAGCCCCTTGCTTGGGTGGTTGAATGCAAACCTTCGCCACTAAATTTGAAGAGGAGTGGTCTTGGATCTCATCCTTGGTTGTTATTTGCGAAATCTAAGTCCATGTGAAAGGATTTGATGCGAGCTTAATTATGTGGGCGCTTGATGTGCCAAACCCTTACGGGCCGAGGTGAAGCCGTACCCGCGTCGTGCGATAGATCGCGACGGTTAGAGCACGGGCAAAGCTGAACCAAACCCGTTTCCATGCCGATCGGTGAGAGGTCCAAACCTCATGAAAGCCGTGTGATCATGGGAGAGGTCGTGGAAGGTGTCTTACCTAGACCGACCAAAAGCTCTTTTTCCCCACCTAAGGCTATGTCCTTAGGGTGGAGTGTTTGTGATGAATTGATGTTATGTTAGCCTCATGCGATTGTTGGAGTTGCCATTGTGATCTAGAAGTGGTCAAACATGTAATCTCACTGCCAACGCGATATGAGCCTGCAGGGTCGCACGTAAGAGCATGTGGAGAAGTTGGTAGATTGACTGTGTTGGTAAATGTTACCAATCACCATATATAGAATGGGGAAATCCAGCAGGTTGTTGCTGTCTGAATTCGTCGGATTTACACGGATGGAATTCGTCGGATTCGTCGGGATTCGTCGGATTGTCCCGTGAACACTCGACGAATTATTACAGAAACCCTTCATTCGACAAAATGTTGTCGTCTGTCTGGATTTGTCGGGATTCGTCGGGATTCGTCGGGTTGTCCCGTGAAGACTCGACGAATTGTTACAGAGATCATTTTCTCGGCAAATGTTGCCGTCTGATCTGATTCGTCGGATTCGTCGGATTGTCCCGTGAAGACTCGACGAATTGTTACAGAGATCATTTTCTCGGCAAATGTTGCCGTCTGATCTGATTCGTCGGATTCGTCGGATTGTCCCGTGAAATCTCGACGAATGATCTTCCGTGGAATTCTGACGAATTGTAACAGAAGCCCTTATTCTGCTGTGTGGTCTGCGGATAGCGATTCTTCTAGAAGCTGTTTATCCTTTGGGTATAAATAGGACTTCGTTTTAGGGTTCTCATAACTAACGAAAAGAAAAGGCCGACGGAAGGAGTTCCGCTCTCGCCTTACGAACCCTAGCCGACGGAAGTGTTCGGCCGTCTCTGAATCGCGTCCGCCGACCTCCTCTCCGGCGATCGTCGCCGTGTGTGTTCTTCCTGGAGCGAACCTAGCAGTTCGTGGAAGTTCAAGGTGCAGTCATTCTTCTCCCGGCTCGTGTGGATCACTGTAGAGACGTAGATATTATTCTACGTGAGGACTCGCATAGCCGACGACAGGAATCAACTCGTGGAGCATCTAGGTTGGATTTGATCCAATCCCGCAAAGGTAATTTCATACCTAGCATTTTCTTAACTTCTTGATTCAACATTCATGGCCGATCCAAAGTCTTTTTGGGTTGTTTCTCTTCATTTCCGCTGCGCCTACATTTGATTTATGGTTCTAGAAAAACCCAACAGCGATTGCTTAGGCGGTTGTGGGGAACCTTCGGGTGAACCCAGCCAACATCATGTGCATGCTTAGGTTCCCTTTTCTTTAATGCTCAACCTAGAAGATTGATTGTGCTTGAAACCTCACCCTTTGTAGTTTGCACTTTCCTTATATTATCACATGTTGCTAGTACGGCTTGATTGTAGGGAAGAAGCTCCGCCACCCCGAGAAAGGGGTGGGGTCATTATAATTTGGTCAACTGTGCTGACCGTTGCTTTATTTTCCACCTCTTGGTGGAATGTTCTTATGCAGGAGCAGGTGAGCCTAGCGGGAAATAACGGGCGGTGGCCCTTTGCTGAGTTGGCCCTCGAAGGCCAGCCTCTTTTCTGTTTTTCATGTTTTGCCGGCCTGCGCGCCGATGTATGCTTGAGTTTAGTACATTTGGTAAATGTAAGGCCTTAAGGCCGTAACTCTACTTTATTGTTTCATTCCTGTGATAGTGGACTACTCTAGAAGAAATGTTAAATCTTTATGCTTCCTCTTATGTTTAGTATACTCTGGTGTAGTTCTTTTCTGTATATATCCTTTTAACGCCTAGCTAGTGTGATTAGTATAGCGTGGGGTCCCGGCCAGACCTACTGTTATTATTTGTACTGGCAGGGTGTTATAATTTGGTATCGGACTTAGGGTGTCGATCCGTAGTTTAGCGAATTCGGGACGAATTCCTTTTAAGGGGTGGTGTGCACGGGATGTGCATTCACCTAAAATGACAAAAAAAAACTAATAAGAATATCCACTTAGGAATGGAAAAACATACTTGTTTGCGGAACCTGGGCGTTCCATGATTTTTGTTTGCCATGTTTTCGGTCACTAAATTGTGTATTGCACGATTATAGGTGACTAGGAGTGCTGCGGGGCAGTCTCGACCCCGTAACACCGCTGAAAGTAGTGCATCGGCTGAGGTGCCAGCGACCACTCCTCCAGCTGAGATGATCAGGTTAATCGCTGAAGCGGTCTTAGAGATGATCAACACTCAACCCCAAAGGCTTGCACAGCCTGCTATGCCCACTTCGGATGTGGCCTTGGTGGTAGCTGCCGCAGTGGAACCGAGGGTGGAGATCCCTGTACCAGTGGCCGCAGTGGAACCTGCGGTGGAGCCAAGGGTGGATTGTCGAGTAGAGCGAGTAGTTGTTGCGCGAGCGCGTGATCAACAACTTCAGTACTTTCTAAGTTTCCATCCTCCAACCTTTTCGGGGACTGGATCCTCAACGGAGGCGGAGGACTGGCTGTCAACAGTTAGAAAAAATCTAAAGGCGATAGCAACGGAAGAAGCTATGATGGTCACCCTAGCCACCTTTCTCCTTAATGGAGAAGCAGAGCTTTGGTGGGCCGAACAGGAAGCAAATAAGTTTGAAGGTAAGGATATTACTGAGATCTCTCTGGCGGAGTTCTCAAAGTCATTTCTTCAGAGATATATTCCCTCTGCCCAACGCATTGCGTTGCAGAACCAGTTCTTGAAGTTAACTCAAGGCGATAGCTCGGTGGACGAGTACTTGCACGAGTTCACTAGGTTGGGCCACTATGCGGGGTTTTTGGTGGAAGATGAGGAAATGTAGATGAACAAGTTTTATGAAGGTCTTCGAGATGAGTTGAGGCCGCTCCTTGCAGGCCCAATGACGTTTGGCTTCCATGTGATGGTGCAAAGCACCAGATCTCTAGAGTTGGACATGAAGAGAGTGCAAGCAAAGGGCATGGCAAAGAAACCTGAATTTCATGCGCCGACCTCTAAATCCAAATCTGAGTTCAGGAGGAACAAGAGGAAGTTCAAGTCTGCAGAACCAACTCGCTCAAATGTGTCGGGAGCTACAACTGCACGTGGTACAATTACATGTTTCACTTGTGGAAAGGTGGGACACAAAGTACGTGTGTGTCGCAGTGGTCCCCCGCGGCCAGAGAACCGAGCGATGGACTATGCTCGTGCTGCGAGTCATGCGGAAAAGGGAAAAACTGCGGAGTCTGCTGCTTCCCAGCCCATTCCGACCCAGCCGAGAGTTTATTCGCTTGGCCAGCAAGAAGCCATACGACAAACTGATGTCGTCACAGGTATGGTTTAGAAGTTAGCTTTTACAGCTATTTATGAATGATACTGTTGTGCGACTTTACGTTTGGTTTGTGTGCAATTAGGGTTCGTCCTAATTTTCAACTATCCGGCGAGAGCTCTATTTGATATGGGTGCATCACACTCTTTTCTGTCTGAGGACTTCGTGGTGCGAATCGGAGTGCCGTCTACCTTAGTAGATGATAGATTGGAAGTAGTGCTACCCAATGGATCTCGTTTGGGTGCGGATAGGAAGAGTCGTGTGAAGGTGCTGATTGGAAATCAAGACTTCGACTTGGAAGCATCGTTATTACCGCTAGTTGAATTTGACGTGATCTTCGGCATGGACTGGCTCTCGGAGCAGCGAGCATGCATCGATTGCAATTCTAAGGAGATCACTCTGAGAAAGAACACTGGAGACGAAACCACGTTCGCGGGTATGCGAGGAGCGAGCAAGACGCTGATGTCTGCTCTCCAGGTGGTTAAGGCGGTGAGAAAGGGAGTGGAGTTGTTCTTCACTTTGTTGAAGGCTTCAGAGCCAAAGCGTACTTTAAGTGATGTCCCAGTTGTAGCGGAGTATGCCGATGTGTTTCCTAACGAACTCCTTGGGGCTCCGCCTCAGCGAGAGATTGATTTCTGTATTGAGCTGGTGCCGGGTGCCAAGCCTGTAGCACGCTCACCGTACCGAATAGCGCCAAAGGAATTGGCAGAGCTGAAGGTTCAGTTGCAAGATCTACTAGAGCAAGGCTATGTTCGTCCAAGTTCTTCACCTTGGAGTGCATCGGTCCTCTTTGTGAAAAAGAAGGACGGGAGCTTGCGTCTATGTATTGACTACCGAGAGCTGAATAAGCTGACCGAGAAGAACCGTTATCCGATTCCAAGAATCGACGACTTATTCGACCAACTGGTTGGGTCGACGGTATACTCCAAGCTAGACTTAAGGTCCGGCTACTATCAGCTTCGTATTAGGGAGTGTGATATTCCAAAGACAGCGTTCAGTACCCGGTTTGGGCATTATGAGTTCACGGTTATGCCGTTCGGTCTGTCTAATGCACCGTCGGTATTCATGGACTTAATGAATAGAACGTTCCGAGATTTTTTGGATCAATTTGTGATCGTCTTCATCAACGATATTTTGGTATACTCTCAGTCGGAAGAGGAGCATGCAGAGCATCTGCGCGCAGTTTTCAGCACCCTGAGGAGAAATCAGCTATATGCCAAGTTCTCCAAGTGCGAGTTTTGGCTATCGTCAGTAGCATTCCTTGGTCATGTTGTTAGTGGAGAAGGAATCGCAGTCGATCCTTCGAAAATAGAAGCAATCCAAGCATGACCTGTGTCGAAAAGTGTAGCGGAAGTCTGAAGTTTCTTAGGACTTGCCGGCTATTATAGGCGCTTTGTGGAAAACTTATCGAGGATTGCACTTCCTCTCACTAAACTAACTAGGAAAGATCATAAGTTCGTTTGGTCGCCCGAGTGCGCACGAGCTTTTGAGGAGCTGAAGAGCCGTCTGACCACGGCACCCATTTTATGCTCGCCATGTGGAACAGAAGGTTACGAAATATATAGCGACGCCTCGGGAAGTGGCTTGGGTTGCGTCTTAGTGCAATTTGGAAAGGTGATTGCATATGGCTCCCGCCAGTTGAAGGTACATGAGAGGAACTACCCGGTCCATGATTTGGAGCTAGCGGCCGTGGTATTTGCTCTTAAGCTTTGGAGGCACTACTTGTATGGAATGAAGATCGATATCTTTACGGACCACAAAAGCCTCAAGTACCTGCTTGATCAAAAGGAGTTGAATATGCGTCAAAGGAGGTGGATGAAGTTCCTTGGGGACTACACATTCGACATTCGATACACTCCTGGGAAAGGAAACGTGGTTGCGGACGCGTTGAGTCATCGGGCTCCTGCACAGGCAAACTGGATTTTGATGCATGATGAGCGTCTAATCCGGGAGCTAGAAGCCTTGGAGATAATTTGTGTTGATAGAAGAGCGTCTCCTTCAGCATGTTTGAACTGGACGGAGGTTCAATACGACCTGGCCGACCGAGTTTGACAAGCTTTGGAGCTGAATTCGAGCATGCAACGTTATAAAGCGAAGACCGTGGATGGGTCAAACGCTGATTTCTCCTTCGAAGATGATCTTATGTGGAAGAATGGCAGATTGTGCGTCCCAAAAGTTGGTACATTGCGGGCAAAATTGATGTACGAGGCTCATCATACCAAGTACTCGATCCATCCGGGGAGCACAAAAATGTACATGGATATGAAGAAACTCTTCTGGTGGCCAGGAATGAAGAAAGACATTGCACTCTACGTGTCCAAGTGTCACACTTGCGCGTTGGTGAAGGTTGAATGTCAAAGACCTGGTGGGTTTCTAAAGTCCTTACCGATTCCGGAATGGAAGTTCGACGATATTTCGATGGATTTCGTGCACGGATTGCCGAAATCGCAGCATGGAAACGACACCATCTGGGTGATCGTAGATCGATTGACGAAAGTTTCGCACTTTATTCCGAACCGGAAAGACGACTCCGTGGAAATGCTAGCAAAGTTATACGTTGATAATATCGTACGGTTGCACGGGGTTCCCCGTAGCATTGTGAGCGATCGTGATGGGCGGTTCACATCAAACAATTGGAGGCTGATTCATCAATTATTGGGTACCAAGCTAAAATTTAGCACAACCTTCCACCCGCAAACAGATGGACAGACCGAAAGGACCAATAAGACGATGGAAGACATGTTGAGGATGTGTGCCCTGGACTTCGAAAAGAGATGGGAAGATCATCTCTATATGATTGAGTTTCCCTACAACAACAGCTACCAAGCAAGTATAAAGATGGCACCTTTCGAGGCTCTTTATGGTAGAAAATGTTGTACACCGTTGGCTTGGGCTAAAATGGGCGACACGAAGTTGTTGAAATGCAAGGACGTGGATGAAGCAAATACATCAATCCGGGCAATACGAGAGCGGTTGCTCATTGCCCAGGATAGGAAGGCAAAGTACTACAATGCAAATCACCGAAACGTCGAGTTCGCCGTTGGTGATTGGGTTTACCTGAAGATCAAACCGTTCAAAGGAGTATCGAGGATCCGACGCTTGAAAAAGCCAAGTCCGAGATACTTAGGACCGTTCGAGATCTTGGAGCGCATTGGTGAAGCTGCCTACCGGCTTGCTCTATCTTCGGAGCTGAGTGGGCTGCATGATGTATTTCATATCTCTGTGTTGCGGAAGGCTGTCAAAGTGCCTAGTCTCGTTGTTGCGGACGATAAAGTGTCGGTAGATGGTGGGCTAGCGACGAGAGTCCGGCCCATTTGCATTGAAGACACCGAAGTAAAGCAGTTGCGGAACAAATCCATTCGGATGGTAAAGGTCCGTTGGAATAATTGTGGTCGTGAGGAGCATTCTTGGAAGCGAGAGCAAACCATGCGAGACGATCTCCCCGAATTATTCCGTTAAGGTACACGTTATTTATGTATCTTATGTTTAGATGCACTGTTAGAATTTCGGGACGAAATTTCTTAAACGAGGGGAGATTTGTAACACCCCAAATTCCAGTTATGCATTTCTCGAGAAATCAACTAGTCAGGATTGATTTCTCGAGAAATCAATTGAGCGGGTAAGGTACTTCTCGAGAGATCCTTGAGCAGGATTTGTTCTTCCCGAGAGTTTAATAGTAATAATACTTCTCGAGAAATCAGGATTGATTTCTCGAGAAATCAATTGGAGAAGTTAAGCTTCTCGGGAAAACTTAAGCGCAGGCAGGACCAGTTCTCGCAAAATTAGAATTTTCCTTTTCGTGTCCGCTCGTCGAACGCAGTTCTGCTGCCATTTGTCGAGCACAGGTTTACTGAAATTCGTCGAACGCAAGGCTTCAGCCATTCGTCGAATGCAGTTCGACGTTTGTCGAACGCAGTTTTACTGCCATTCATCGAACGCATTTCGACGTTCATCGAACGCAGGCAGATTCTTCGTTTTGTGGAGTTTCAGTCCCGTGACTTCTTAATCTTGGCCGTCTGCTCCAGGGCTTTAAATCCAAAGGCTGAGATTTATTTCTGCCTTTATTTAGGGTTGGTGCAGAGGTGTATATATACCCTCTTTTATGCCTAAATCTTATTCTCGATTATCTTTGCGGAAGACGGAAGCCGAGTGGAAATCAGCGACAACAAGGAGGAAGAAGGAGTGCCTTCTGCCATTGAAGGAGCTTCGGAGCTCTGATTCGCGAGCCGTTTTCAGATCTGGAAAGTGTAGGCCGTTCCGATACTTTCTATCCGATTGAAATCTCAGATCCATGGCGAAGAAGAAAGCTCCAAGGGTAACGATTCTTTCTCCCGGTCGTTGGATGTGTTCTTGTCCTCTCATTCCCTTTTCTATGCTTGCATGAGGAATCCCTTTCACCAAATGGGTGAAGTGTAGGATTTCCTCTAGTTCTTTAGAACTCTGGGTCGATTGTGTCCATCCCCGACATATTGCATTTAGAAATCCGGTAGTCGTGCGGATTTAGGCATTTTTGTGTGAAGCTTATTCGTGGCCGTGAGCCCGGATCGGTGATGCTTGGATTGCGACGTTGCATTTAGGTTAAGCCTAGAATGCGTGCCGGAGAATGCCTCCGTGGGAACTTCTATTATGTTGTGGGATTTGAGTTTTAGGTGCCTTTTGAGAGCCTAATGAAAGCCCCTTGCTTGGGTGGTTGAATGCAAACCTTCGCCACTAAATTTGAAGAGGAGTGGTCTTGGATCTCCTCCTTGGTTGTTATTTGCGAAGTCTAAGTCCGTGTGAAAGGATTTGATGCGTAGCTTAATTATGTGGGCGCTTGATGTGCCAAACCCTTACGGGCCGAGGTGAAGCCGTACCCATGTCATGCGATAGATCGCGACGGTTAGAGCACGGGCAAAGCTGAACCAAACCCGTTTCCATGCCGATCGGTGAGAGGTCCAAACCTCATGAAAGCCGTGTGATCATGGGAGAGGTCGTGGAAGGTGTCTTACCTAGACCGACCAAAAGCTCTTTTTCCCCACCTAAGGCTATGTCCTTAGGGTGGAGTATTTGTGATGAATTGATGTTATGTTAGCCTCATGCGGTTGCTTAGGCGGTTGTGGGGAACCTTCAGGTGAACCCAACCAACATCATGTGCATGCCTAGGTTCCTTTTTCTTTGATGCTCAACCTAGAAGATTGATTGTGCTTGAAACCTCACCCTGTGTAGTTTGCACTTTCCTTATATTATCACATGTTGCTAGTACGGCTTGATTGCAGGGAAGAAGCTCCGCCACCCTGAGAAAGGGGTGAGGTCGTTATAATTTGGTCAGTTGTGCTGACCGTTGCTTTATTTGCCACATCTTGGTGGAATGTTCTTATGCAGGAGCAGGTGAGCCTAGCGGGAAATAGCGGGCGGTGGCCCTTTGCTGAGTTGGCCCTCGAAGGCCAGCCTCTTTTCTGTTTTTCATGTTTTGCCGGCCTGCGCACCGATGTATGCTTGAGTTTAGTACATTTGGTAAATGTAATGCCTTAAGGCCGTAACTCTACTTTATTGTTTCATTCCTGTGATAGTGGACTACTCTAGAAGAAATGTTAAATCTTTATGCTTCAGCTTATGTTTAGTATACTCTGGTGTAGTTCTTTTCTGCGTATCTCCTTTTAACGCCTAGCTAGTGTGGTTAGTATAGCGTGGGGGTCCCGACCGGACCTACTGTTATATTATTTGTACTGGCAGGGTGTTACAGGCACCACTCGCCATTTCCGGATCCCCCTGCGCGAATGGGGTTCTGACCTTCCTTTGCCTGTCCGGGCGAATGCTACCTTGGCTCTCCGAGCGGATGCCCCTCTGGGCCTTTGCGAATGCTTGTTCACCTCACTCATCTCTCCTTCCAGCCTCCATGAGTTTGGGGGACCCACTCGGCGAATATGGGGTTGTACATAGACAAAATCCGCTGAGAAGATAAACTGTCTCAACGGATCCGCTGAGAAGAAGACAACTCAACTGCTGAGACTGAAGACTGTCTCAGCCCAACCGCTGAGACAGATTCAAATCTGGAAGACGACACTGGCGGGATCTGCTTTTGATGCAAACAGTTGTAAAGCTAGATAAAGTATGTTATCCATCTCCATGATGTGTCAGGGACTTTTAAGAGCCGTTGAAGATGGAAGGAGTATAAAAGCACATAATAGGGCATTTCAGAAGGCCTGGTTGCTGCTGGTGTGCTAAGTGCTAAAAGAAGAATAGCTGTTTACTGTTCCATTGACGGCTTTCAAGAACACTCTCCTTCTGCTTCCATAACTAGCAAGAAGAAATATGTAGAGTGTTGGGTTTTCTACTTCATTCATAAATGAACAACATATCATATATGTGCAGCGGAAATAAACATGAACACCCCAAAAGAGTTTTGGATCTTGCGATTTCATGAATCAAGAAACATATAAAGCAACACATTGCAATATACCTGAGAGGGATTGAGTTAACACTCAACCAAGATGCTCCAAAGTCTGATCCCAAAAACCGAACTCTGAGTTCCAAATCTGAAATGGATCAACACCTCTATAGGAATGCACACAGTGAAGGAGAACCCCACAACTCTTATTCAACAAGAGCTGGGATGGAGGAAGAATGCCCTCTGCATCTCCCACAAACTGCTAGATCCGACGACAGGGAGCGGCCGCGGCGATCTCGCAGAATATCGAGACCTATGCGGAACTCTTCCGCTTCGGCCCTGATGGTTTTACGAAAAGGATTATCTCTACAGGAAACCTAATCATTTACCATTTTATACTCAAGGCATAAAACACATTATCCGCAGACCAGAAATCTAATTGGAGTAAATGTGTATTGTCAATACAATTCGATGCAATGTCGAGTACAAGAATTGCGTCGAGACAATCTCGACCCAACATCAAGTACAATGCGTCGAGACAATCTCGACCCAGCGTTGAATATAATATGTTTGTCAAGACAATTCGACGCAACCTAAAGTCCAAGACTTGTGTCGAGACAATCTCGACGCAACGTCGAGTACACTGCGTCAAGACATTCTCTACGCAACGTCGAGTACAAGAATTGCGTCGAGACAATCTCACTACAATGTTGAGTACACCACGTCGAGACAATCTCGACGCTGCATCGAGTATAATTCGACGCAACTCCAATCAGCAACAGGATTGGTCCTCCAATCATATCCAAAATGAGTAAGACCTACACAATACTTCATCCAACTTCTCCAACACTTTTATGTGCGACCCTATAGGCTCATATTGCATGGCAGCAAGACTAACTACTTGATTGCTTTGAGATCACCTTGGAATAACCAACAGTCTCCCACTTGATCACAAAGTATCAACAAAAGTCTCACAAACAATGAGCGGTATCTAGCACATCATTACTACCCAAGCAATTCGAGTTCATAACTCAATAAGCCTATTCTGACTAATGTTTTAGTGTTGTCTTGTCCCTTTGTCCTTTACATCCGGATAGAACTAGAGGCATGGACCGTGTCACCCTCATAATTGTTTAATCCTAGTTTCCTGATCTAGAATAGACTGTCTGAAATTGATGAGCTCAATATCCCATATTGACTCAACTAAGCATGACCATGCATTTCTCAGTCTCATTCCATCAAGGGGCCCTTGGATGTAACTCCTGTCATATAGGAGGACAAATCTCATATTTGTCCACACACAAACATCCAAATGAATCATAGCATACCCAATAACCACCGTTATCATCAACTTTTTTCAAGGAAGACTTTTGATGGCATCAAAGTACATTCTTCCTCACTTGATGAATGCTGTGACTTCAAGTCAAAGAACCAAAAACACCATTGCTAAATGAGACCTACTTGTGACACATTCATATAACAATCCACAAAATAGTCTCATGGTGGGTCTGTCCAATACAACTTGTTCACAAACAAGTACCCATGTGCTGACTTGATATCACAATATCATGACCTGTGAGAACCGGTCATCAGTCAACGCACATGCTAGTCTAATTATACCATCATTGCCCTTAGCTTCTTTGATGATACACAGACCAGGGACTATTTAAGAATGAAGCTTCTAATAAACATAGGCCCTCACATTCAAGTCACGCACTTGAATTCCTATGAAAGCGAACATTCTAAAGACATTTATTATTCTAATTATTCTATCCTATAGAAACAGTTGACATAATAAAAGAATTTGCCATTAATGTAAAATAAAATATGAAATACTCTATTCATCACATGAATAACAACCGACATAAATATAATCCACAAGACTCCAACTAGAGACGATCATCCAGGTATCTAATACCCATTGATCTAGTATGACCATCATGCTTTCTCTATGCAAGAGGCTTCATCAGTGGATCCGTAATATTCTCTTCAGTCGGTACTCTACATATGCTCACATCTCCTCGACCGACAATCTCTCGAATGAGATGGAACCGTCGAAGTATGTGATTTGAGCACTGATGAGATCTAGGTTCCTTAGCTTGGGCAATTGCACCATTGTTGTCACAGTAGAGAACTCTGGGATCAACAATGCTAGGAATTACATCTAGCTCGCCGATAAATTTCCTAATCCATACAGCCTCCTTCGCCGCATTTGTTGTAGCGATATACTCGGCTTCTGTCGTAGAATCAACAACTATCTCTTGCTTGGAACTCTTCCAGCTTACAACTCCTCCATTCAGGAAAAATACAAAACCTGATTGAGACTTTGAGTTGTCCCTATCAGTCTGGAAGCTAGCATCGATGTAATCCTTTACGACGAGCTCTTCCTCTCCACCAAACACCAAGAATACATCCTTAGTCCTTCTCAAGTACTTTAGGATATTCTTGACAGTTGTCCAGTGACTATCACCGGGATCAGACTGATATCTTCTTGTCATGCTCAAAGCATAGGAGACATCGGGTCGTGTACATAACATTGCATACATGATTGATCCAATTGCCGAGGCATATGGAATCAACTTCATGCGATCCTTATCTTCCAAAGATTTAGGATGTTGGTCCTTAGAGAGATTCACACCATGAGACATAGGTAAGTACCCCTTCTTGAACTCAAGCATGCTGAACTGTTTCAGCACCTTGTCAATGTATGTATTTTGGGTCAAACCCAGCAACTTCTTCGATCTATCTCTATAGATCTTAATACCAAGTATATAAGTTGCTTCGCCCAAGTCTTTCTTAGAAAAGCAGTTCCCTAGGTTGTTCTTAACAACTTGCAGGGTTGGAATGTCATTCCTGATCAACAGTATGTCATCTACATACAGTATCAGGAAGACAAATATGCTCCCACTAATTCTCTTGTAAACATAAGGCTCATCTTCATTTTTGATGAAACCAAACTCTTTGATTTTCTCATCAAAATAGAGATTCCAACTTCGAGAAGCTTATTTCAATCCATAAATGGATCGATTCAACTTGCATATTTTAGTGGCTTCATTTGGATATTCAAGACCCTCAGATTGTGTCATATGCGCTTCCTTAAGGAGGTTTCCATTTAGGAAAGCCATTTTGACATCCATTTGCCAGATCTCGTAGTCATAATACGCAGCAATAGCAAGTAGAATTCTGATGGACTTAACCATAGCGATAGGGAAAAAGGTCTCATCATAGTCAACACCATGAATTTGCTTGAAACCTTTAACCACTAATCTCCCTTTGAATGTCTGTACATTCCCATTGATGTCGGTCTTCTTCTTGAAGACCCACTTGCACCCTATGGGTCGTACCCCTTCAGGTGGTTCTACCAAGGTCCAAACTTGGTTTGCATACATTGAGTCAATTTCAGGTTTCATGGCGTCAAGCCACTTCTCAGAGTCTGGTCCATTCATAGCCTCTTGGTAGGTTGCAGGCTCATCATTATGATCTATTAGCAACACATTACCTATTTGAGACACGAGAAATCCATATCTCTCAGGCTCAAATCTTGGTCTACCAGATCTACGTAGGACCTATGTTTCTTGAGCAGGCTCTCCAGCTACAACTGCTTGTAGTCCTTGCTCAGGTTCCAATTCAGGTTCATTTTCAATTTGGGATTCTTGAACTTCTTCAAGTTCTACCTTTGCAGTCTTTCTGGATAAGAACTCTTTCTCCAAAAAAGATACCAGTCCTTGCAACAAACACTTTGCCCTCAGACGACAGGTAGAAGTAGTATCCTTTAGTCTCCTGATGGCGCAAATCTCACACACCGCTATAGGCGGTAGCTCGACTGCGACACGAAACGGCAGTGTACCGATCGTTCAAGTAATATAAAACGAGGAGTAATCCCCGAGTATCGAATCTCTCAAGGAACACAGTAAGGTGGAGTTAAATGTCGAGGAAGGACTTGAGATTGAAGTCCTTAACGTCGGATGGAATGCGGAAATGGGGTGATTGGGCTTTTGGAAAATAAAATAAAAGCTATCAACTACTCCTATGCAATGCCGCTATGCAAAGTTTCGCTTGGCGGGATGGAGACTAGGCAGGCCTTGAGCGCGCTGCGTCGCAAGGGCGGATGGGCGAGTAGGCTAGCGAAATGAGGGTCGCAAGCACCTCTTCGACAAGCACGCCACTAGCAATTGCTAGTGCGGCACCGGACACGGTGGTGGGATGGAAAATGGATGGTGGCGCTCCTCATAGACACATAAACCACAAAAGCATTTCACAACAACATGAAATATATATAAATACAAACTAGTTCAAGTGCAACTTCATCAACATACATAGATCTAGCTATTACAACAATCAATAAAAGGAGAACAAGGCAAGAAATCGACCGAATCCGAAGGCTCGTTGAAGATTCACGGTTGGAATCGCCGGGTTGTCAATCCGCGTCCAAGCTCGGTCCACAACTACGTCCGGGGTAGAGAGAGCTGTCACGACTCTCCAATGGACCCGTCTTCTTCGTGTCACGATCCGGTGGAGGTTGC
Source organism: Dactylorhiza incarnata (assembly GCA_033032865.1). Taxonomy (NCBI): domain Eukaryota; kingdom Viridiplantae; phylum Streptophyta; class Magnoliopsida; order Asparagales; family Orchidaceae; genus Dactylorhiza; species Dactylorhiza incarnata. The sequence goes on along the minus strand of JAWHQI010000009.1, from coordinate 5,174,155 downwards.
CAACTTCCTCTTGCTCGATGGAGATAGCGGCTAGGTCTTCCTTTGGAGCTCTTGGATGAAGGAGGAGGCCGAGAGGAAACTCCGGCTCAAGATTGGCGTGAAGAGCAAGCCCGGAGCACCTCTATATGGTGGGCGACGGTGGAGGAGCGAAATCGGGCGGAACCGGGCGGAAAACGGCGCTGAAAATCGGGATGATGACCTAAAATCGCGAGCAGGGAATTTATAGGCGCTGGAATTAAACAGTGCGCACGGTCAGTGGCGCACGACCATTGGTCGTGCGCACTGGAATCCTGTGATCGTGCGCTCTGCCTGGACAGAACCTGCAAAGACAGAAATTACAAAATAACATGTTCGCACGACCAGTGGCGCACGACCGATGGTCGTGCGCACTAGCGTCAGTGGTCGTGCGCAATAGATGAAACAGAACTTAAAAATTAATGGTCAGTGCGCACGAGCAGTGGCGCACGACTGGTGGTCGTGCGCACTGGCATTAGTGGTCGTGCGCACTGCACCAAACAGAACTCGTGAAAAAGGCGTTAAGTGCACACGATCAGTGGCGCACGACCAGTGGTCGTGCGCAATAGAACCTGTGATCGTGCGCAGTGTTCCTGTGCAGAATTGCACCGGAAACACCTGCACGACTCCTATTCTAGCGCACAACCACAAATCCAGCCACTAAAAGTGGCACCTAACAGTGCATGAAAACCACTAATGAAAATATACATGAAATCACACTAAAAATGGGCCAAAAGGTGCACCTAGCATGGATTAACAAATATGAACTAAAACAGGGCTAAAGTGCAGTGAAATGACTAACTAAACGGCCCAGATGAGTCCATAAAAGTGTATATGATCAGGACTCATCACACCCCCAGACTTAACTGTTTGCGCGTCCCGAGCAAACGAATTCTAAGCGAACAGGGAAAGAAAAGTAGATGGCTTAACATTACAATGCAGAGTACCATGCGAAGTCGCATGCTCATGTGCATAAGAAAATTAGTAGAAAAGACTACTGATTATATAAACAGTCTATATATTTCTAAAAGAGTAAAAGCATATTACAACTACTCAAAATGGTGAACAACGGTGAATCATTCGGTCGTGCATACGGAGAAAGTAAACTGAACGCTGAGACGAGCATTGCTCAAGATCGGGATGCGGGAAAAACTCCACTGAAATCCATCAGTGTCGGTGACCATAAGCTTGCCCGGTCACATTCTCTCCACGGCACTGGTTTGACTCAAATGCGTGAATCAATAGGACTTTAGGTTTTAAATGGGGCTTGGGTTTAGGTGAGGATAAACAAAGATAAAATCGACGGCTCAAGCACTAAACCCAAATGAGCTGATGCAGGAAACTATCCTCATTCGCCACACAAACACACGGGTACACAACACCCCCAGACTTGAACTTAACAACATGGGTGTGTGCACCGCCTATTCCCAAATATAAATCGATATAAAAAGATTTTCAATGAAACTTTACTTCTCTTTCCTTTCTTTTTACTTCTTTTCTTTTTCTCAATTTTTTTCTTTTTCTTATCATTTTCAGCAAATAACCAATAGGACGCATCCACATCTTCACAAAATACTACCACAATCAACACCACCAACTCATGAAAATAATAAACAGCTACAGCTCATATTTGGGTGTGCGACTAGGATTGGCATTTAGGCTTTGGTGAAATGAAAGTGGGGCTGAATCAAAGAACGGGTAGGCACAACTGGGCTAGCGAGGATAAAGCGGTAGGGATAGGCACAAAAGCTCAACCGGGCCAAAATGATGGCCTATATCACATTCACGCAATTGAGTAACCGTACACCCATGCTTCAAGAATCGCTTGGGGCAAGTTCTAGCCACCGAGAAAGATTCTCCTTTCTCCCGACTCAAGCAATACGAATCTAGCGATCGTTTACACACATCCCTATGCTACCGTTTGATTCACACCGGATTCACCATTTGAGTAGAGTAAACAACATTTACACTAATAGAAAAATATAAAACCATAAGCATAAAAAGAAGTCTAATCTACACAAATTTCTATGCAACCGAGCACTCGACTAGGAGCACTACTAGAGTCAACATTTTACTCTGCTACATAATTCTAAACCATCACCTAGATTTTCCCAAATAAGCGGAAGAATTAAATTCACAGTAGAGCGAACAAACAGATGAGTACACGCTCAAGTGGGTGTTGTGGTGTATGCAATAATAAAAATACACTTCTGATATGCAAAAACGTGTACACGTGTAGTGAACACTCGGTACACTCCCCCCCAGACTTAAACTAAACAATATGCGCAAAATGTAGCTATGAAATTCAGAATAATGCTAGGGAAAGAGGGTACCCAGTGCTCAGAAATGAGCACACCAGAAGATTGGCGTGAAAACCTGGACTAAGCTGCAGCGTCCGCCATCCAGAGAAAGATACCTGCAAGGGTCAGCTCCGCAAAAACAAAAGACAAAAGAAAATTGAAAAGAAAATACTACTAACTAAACATGATGAGATAAAAATAGAAATGCAGAAAAGGAAGATAACTACTGGGGTTATTGTCATCCCAGCACGACTTATTCAAAATCTTAAAGGTTCTAGCTAATGGGCCTATGGAAGGAGAAGTGGACAGGTAACTGGCCTAATATCCGTGTCGGTAGCGGGTACCGATACGGTGATAGAACAGTCACGCCTCTACCTGAATATAAATACCTGCTCCTCACAGGTAGAGGGAAAAGAAAGTAAGAAGAGGAGGAGGCCTGGTCCTCACTCATCTCACCAAAACTATCCTTGCCCAGCAAGGTATCGTCACCAGGGAGGCAGCAGGAGGAAAAGGAAATGAGTGGAGCTTCCTCAACGGAGGAGGAATAAACCTCCTCACATATGAGGATACATTCATCATTGACTTGAGCATCATGCTCCAAGTCCTCCTGATGTACCTGTGAAGACTCAACCTGCACAGGCTCAGATGAAGAAGGAGGGTCAGGAAATAAAAGAGACGAATGACATAAATAATCAAAAATCGGGGAAGTGGTCCCGGTCTCACTCCCATCAGGTTGGGGAAGTAAAATAATGTTAGCATTGTCATCAATGCTACAAGATTCGGCGGGATCAATGGTGGCCAGGCTTAGGATTTGGACTTCCTCCACCGGTGTTGAGGAAAACTCCTCTTCACCTAGAAGGTTGTCCTCCTCCATAGGAATAGGCACAACACTAAGATCAACAACCTCATCCTGCGACACATCATCGACAATGTCGTCAGAGACGAGTGTAGTATGCACAATAGGGAGAGGAATAGTGCTCGGATAAAAGTCGAGCACCGATTCCTCACAAAGAATCGAATCCACTGGAAGTGGTGGATGCACATGGAGAATAGGCTCAGCAATGTCGGTGCCCAAATCAGCCACACATCTGGTGACTGTGTCAACGCCATACCCTTCAAGATGTGAAGGTGGCAATGACACAAAACCGGATGTTGAAGGTGTGCCGCCAGAGTTAGGATTCGGGACGATCCGGATATCCGGCTCATCATCCTCATCCAATTGGCGACGAAAAGCAGCACAATCCTTCAGGGCGTGATCTGTGCTCTGACAAAACTGGCACTGCCTAGCAGGCTTCTTTGGCACAGCGGGTGCTGAAGCCGAAAAGAAGTAAGACGGTAATGGCTCAGCAGAGTAGCCATAAGACTTACGCGCACCATATGGAGTATCAGACGGAGTCGATGCTCTATATGCTGGGCGAGAAGAATTATGCCTACTATTCTCCGCAGGGCATTCATCACTAGAGTGGGAGGTAGCTCCACACCAACGGCAACGGAAATTGAGATGTGCCCACATAGTGCGAAGATAAAACGATTCAAAATAAAAATGCTATTGTGCAAATACTAAACCAAATAGAAATTACTAAAGCAACCTGATATAAAACAAGAAAAAGGAATAAAAAGAACAGAAATAAAATAAGAGATGCAATTTACAAATGGAAGAGCTTCTCTCTCAGACTCTCCCTCTCCAGAAAACTCACACGTCTGTGTTCCCCGGCAACGGCGCCAAAAACTTGATGGCGCAAATCTCACACACCGCTATAGGCGGTAGCTCGACTGCGACACGAAACGGCAGTGTACCGATCGTTCAAGTAATATAAAACGAGGAGTAATCCCCGAGTATCGAATCTCTCAAGGAACACAGTAAGGTGGAGTTAAATGTCGAGGAAGGACTTGAGATTGAAGTCCTTAACGTCGGATGGAATGCGGAAACGGGGTGATTGGGCTTTTGGAAAATAAAATAAAAGCTATCAACTACTCCTATGCAATGCCGCTATGCAAAGCTTCGCTTGGCGGGATGGAGACTAGGCAGGCCTTGAGCGCGCTGCGTCGCAAGGGCGGATGGGCGAGTAGGCTAGCGAAATGAGGGTCGCAAGCACCTCTTCGACAAGCACGCCACTAGCAATTGCTAGTGCGGCACCGGACACGGTGGTGGGATGGAAAATGGATGGTGGCGCTCCTCATAGACACATAAACCACAAAAGCATTTCACAACAACATGAAATATATATAAATACAAACTAGTTCAAGTGCAACTTCATCAACATACATAGATCTAGCTATTACAACAATCAATAAAAGGAGAACAAGGCAAGAAATCGACCGAATCCGAAGGCTCGTTGAAGATTCACGGTTGGAATCGCCGGGTTGTCAATCCGCGTCCAAGCTCGGTCCACAACTACGTCCGGGGTAGAGAGAGCTGTCACGACTCTCCAATGGACCCGTCTTCTTCGTGTCACGATCCGGTGGAGGTTGCCAACTTCCTCTTGCTCGATGGAGATAGCGGCTAGGTCTTCCTTTGGAGCTCTTGGATGAAGGAGGAGGCCGAGAGGAAACTCCGGCTCAAGATTGGCGTGAAGAGCAAGCCCGGAGCACCTCTATATGGTGGGCGACGGTGGAGGAGCGAAATCGGGCGGAACCGGGCGGAAAACGGCGCTGAAAATCGGGATGATGACCTAAAATCGCGAGCAGGGAATTTATAGGCGCTGGAATTAAACAGTGCGCACGGTCAGTGGCGCACGACCATTGGTCGTGCGCACTGGAATCCTGTGATCGTGCGCTCTGCCTGGACAGAACCTGCAAAGACAGAAATTACAAAATAACATGTTCGCACGACCAGTGGCGCACGACCGATGGTCGTGCGCACTAGCGTCAGTGGTCGTGCGCAATAGATGAAACAGAACTTAAAAATTAATGGTCAGTGCGCACGAGCAGTGGCGCACGACCGGTGGTCGTGCGCACTGGCATTAGTGGTCGTGCGCACTGCACCAAACAGAACTCGTGAAAAAGGCGTTAAGTGCACACGATCAGTGGCGCACGACCAGTGGTCGTGCGCAATAGAACCTGTGATCGTGCGCAGTGTTCCTGTGCAGAATTGCACCGGAAACACCTGCACGACTCCTGTTCTAGCGCACAACCACAAATCCAGCCACTAAAAGTGGCACCTAACAGTGCATGAAAACCACTAATGAAAATATACATGAAATCACACCAAAATGGGCCAAAAGGTGCACCTAGCATGGATTAACAAATATGAACTAAAACAGGGCTAAAGTGCAGTGAAATGACTAACTAAACGGCCCAGATGAGTCCATAAAAGTGTATATGATCAGGACTCATCATCTCCCTAGGATACCCCACTAGAGAACACTTTTTCGATTTGGGTTCCAGCTTGTCAGACATTTGACGTCGTATGTATGCCTCACAACCCCAAATATTAATGAAACATACTAGGACGCTTCCCAGTCCATATCTCATATGGTGTCTTTAGAACCGTTTTTGTTGGAGCACGATTTAAGGCGAAAGCAATAGTCTCTAGAGCAAATCCCCAAAAGGAAACGGGCAGATCTGCATTACTCATCATCGATCGCACCATGTCTAACAATGTATGATTCCTCCTCTCGAAAACACCAATGTGTTGTGGTGTTCTAGGTGGAGTGAGTTGTGATACAGTACCACACTCTCTTAGATGATAACAAAACTCGTGACTCAGGTATTCGCCACCTCGATCAGATCAGAGTGCCTTAATCCTTTTTCCCAGTTGGTTCTCTACTTCATTCTTAAACTCATTGAACTTTTCAAAGGTTTCAGATTTACACTTCATAAGATATATATGTCTGTATCTACTGAAATCATCATTTAATATAACGAAGTAGTAGTACCCACCTCTAGCCATGGAACTCATGGGTCCACATACATCACTATGTATGATACCCAAAAGATCATCAGCCCTCTCACTACAACTAGTGAAAGGGGCCTTTGTCATCTTGCCTAATAAACATGACTCACATCTCTCAAACGATTCATAATCAAATGAGTCCAATAGTCCATCTTTATGGAGCTTGGATATGCATTTCTCATTTATATGACCTAGATGACAGTGCCAGAGATATGTAGGATTAGAGTCATTAGTTTTTAGTCGTTTGGTATTTTCTATGTTATAGATTGGATGATTTATGTTCAAAACATACAAACCGTTAAACATTTGAGCAACACCATAACAAACATCATTCTTATAAATGGAACAATAATTGTTCTTGATAATAAAAGAAAAAACCATTCATGTCCAAACATGAAATAGAAATGATGTTTCTAGTTATAGTAGGAACAAAATAACAATTATCAAGTTCAAAAATAAGCCAAGTGGGCAAGGAAAGACGGTACAGTCCTACGACAATGGCAACAACTTTTGCTCCATTTCCAACGCGGAGGTCCACCTCACCTTTTCCCAGCAGTCTTCTCCTTGTCAGTTCCTGCACATTCGTACAAATGTGACAACCACATCCGGTATCCAATACCAAAGATGAAGGAGCAGACAATTTAATTTCTATAACAAAAATACCTGAAGTGGAATTCACAATTCCCTTCTTCTTCAGATCCTCGATGTAGAGGGGACAGTTCCTCCTCCAATGCCTTGCCTTACCGCAGTGGTGACAATTTCCTTCTTTATCTAATCCCTTCTTTTTCAGTGTAGAAGACTTGGGATCAAGGCAAAACTTAGGTCCCACCTTAGTCTTCCTTAATCCCTTGGCCTTGCTCTTGCTTTTATGCACCATCAATATGGGGCTAGCAGGCTTGGTCTTCTTCATGTTGCTCTCGACAGTTCTTAACATGCCTAGGAGCTCGGGCAATGTCTTATCTATCTCATTCATGTTGTAGTTCAAGACAAACTGCTCGTAACTGTCCGGCAACGATTGCAGGAACAGATCATTAGCCAACTCTTGGCTTAAAGGAAACCCCAGTCTCTGAAGGTTCTCAATGTACCCAATCATTTTGAGTACATGAGTTCCCACTGGGTCTCTAGCTCCCATTTTACACTGAAATAAAGCCTTAGTGATGTCGAACCTCTCTTGTCAAGCCTGCCCTTGGAACTTTTTCTTCAGGTGCTCGATAATTGAAAAGCCACACATGGTCTCATGTTGCTTCTAAAGCTCAGAGTTCATGGTAGCGAGCATGAGGCATTCGACATCTAGGGATTCATCTTGATACTTCTTATAAACATCTTTGTTGGAATGTGACGTTTTCCCGGTCTGCACTGGGGGGGGGGGGATCCTCTTCCAAGATATAGAGCTTACGCTCTTGCCTGAGAACAATTCTCAGGTTTCTATACCAGTCAAGGAAGTTAGTCCCATTGAGTTTGTCCTTCTCAAGGATAGCTCTTAGGGACAAGGTGGAGTGAGATCAACTTGCCATGGAAGTTCTACAAATTATGCAAAATTAATTTCAGTATTATATTTCAAAATACATTTTATTTAATAAGGTCTTTTTTAAATACTCCCACTATTTTATTCAAATTGATAACCCTTAATATCAATTCAGAGAGGTAAAGCGAGCTACTCTCTTAGTGGATAAGATATGTATTTCACCAACACAATGAGTCCACTTTGGCGTTCCTCTCATAATGCGTTTATTTAGGTAGACAACACTTGCCAATTGCATCATTATGCAACTCTTGTATGGTTGGTGAATAACTCTTTATTCGCATCCATTATATGGTGCATACCAACCCTATGCCTCTAGACATTCAACATTTGAGGTCACCTAGTTAAGTTGGACCCGATGTCAACAGTGGGATATCACAATTATCCGCTCGCACCCTTACCAAGATAGATTGATGCACCTTGCTTTGGCAAGCCCACACTTCATCGATCGAGGCAGGAAGAGTGTCATCCATCGGAAGGCATCCGTACACTTAATATTTAATAAGGGATTTTATTATAATCGATTAACAATTAATCAATGTGCACATATACAAAATTACAACATTCACAAACCAAATACATCCCAGATGTGCACAAAAATAAAATTATCAACACTTTGATAAAAGGGCTAAATCTGAGCATTTAGAACACTTCTAAACCTCCAGATTAACATGCATTGGCCATAGGCAAAAACAACTCCACTTATGCAGTAGACAAGCTCGTCTCTCAATGTCAGATTCAAAATCTAAGACACTTGGTTTCACAAACCAATCCGAGGGACGGTTACTACAAAGGAGAAATGATTTCTGAAACATGAAAATCGCAACGCAATCACATGCGTTCCTGGCGGGGTTCCAAGGGGCAGCGCCCCTGGCGGTGGTCTCGCTGACCGTTCAGTGAGTGGGGTCAAGGGGCAGCGCCCCTGCGGGGTGCGGAGTAGAGCCCCGACTAATTTTGAAAAACACACCACCAGAAACCTTGCAAAATTACATCAAGATTGATGCTCCAGGAAGAAATCTAAACATTTAGAACACTTCTAAATTTCCACTATTGGGTTTTCTAATTCATTCATAAATGAATAGCATATCATATATGCACAGCGGAAATAAACAAGAATAACCAAAAAGAGCTTTGGATCTTGTGATTTCATGAATCAAGAAACAAATAAAGCAACGCATTGCAATATACCTAAAAGTTATTGAGTTAACACTCAACCAAGATACTCCAAAGTCTGATCTCAATAACCGAACTCTGAGTTCCAAGTACTGAAATGGATCAGCACCTCTATAGGAATGCACACAGTGAAGGAGAATGCCACAACTCTTGTCCAACAAGAGCTGGGATGGAGGAAGAATGCCCTTTGCGTCTCCCACGAACTACTAGATCCGACGACAGGGAGCGGCGACGACGATCTCGCGGAATATCGAGACCTATGCGGAACTCTTCCGCTTCGGCCCTGATGGTTTTACGAAAAGGATTATCTCTATAGGAAACCTAATCATTTCCCGTTTTATACTCAAGGCATAAAACACATTATCCGCAGACCAGAAATCTAATTGGAGTAAATGTGTATTGTCGATACAATTCGACGCAACATCGAGTATAAGAATTGCGTCGAGTCAATCTCGATGCAACGTCGAGTACAATGCGTCAAATATAATATGTTTATCAAGACAATTTGATGCAACGTAAAGTCCAAGACTTGCGTCGAGACAATCTCGACGCAATGTCGAGTACACTGCGTCGAGACATTCTCTACGCAACGTCGAATACAAGAATTGCGTCGAGACAATCTCGACGCAACATCGAGTACACCACGTCGAGACAATCTCAATGTAGCATCGAGTACAATTCGATGCAACTCCAATCAGCAACAAGATTGGTCCTCCAATCATATCTAATATGAGTAAGACAAACACAATCCTTCATCCAACTTCTCCAACACTTTTATGTGCGACCCTATACGCTCATATTGCGTTGGCAGCAAGACTAACTACTTGATTGCTTTGCGATCACCTTGGAATAACCAACAGAGAGAAGATACCTCTTCTATCTAGAAGAGTAAGGTGATCCTTTCTCATTTACTGAAGAGAAGGATCAGATAGGAGCAGGTCTGAAGATAGCTTTCAGTCCAGCTTCAAAGTTGCATTAGCTGTGCATTGTCAACAGAAGACATCAAATCAATGATGTCAACTATTGTAAGCTAAAACTTGTACTCATTGTAGGAACTATGTAGTTCTGAGCTTGTAGGGCACTGTGCCTGAGTTTGTAGGGTTAATGAACCTGAGCTATAAGGCTGTTGAGCCTGAGTTTGGTAAAGCTGTTGAGCCTGAGCTATATGGCATTTTGCCTGAGAAGTAGGGCTTCTTGATAGGACTGAGGTGGGAGATAAAGGTGATCTCTGAGCTGTAGGAGTGGGAGCACTCTGAGTTGGTAGGGCTGTTAGGCCTGAGGTAGGGTTTGGAGAAAACCTAAGAGATCCTGAGGGATCTGAGTTGTAAGCTCTTGGAGATGAGATAGGAGGAGTTTGACTTATCTAACACACCGTTAGAAAGGTGTAGAGGGAAAGTGGACTACCTATAGGCACACTGTCTTAGTGAACCACTATAAACAACTGTGTGATTTCTGTGTTTGCTTGAGTTTTTATTTACTACTAATTAACTGCTAGCAACAATTAAGTAAAACTCAAAGAGACCTATTCACCCCCTCTAGGTGAATTAGACTACTAACCTATAAACTATCAAGTGGTATCAGAGGGAGGTTTGTCAAAAAGTACTTAACAGTCTGACCAGATCCTACATAGGCGTAGTCAAATCTGAATCCAATGGCTACCAATGGAGTTCAGAAGGAGATGGGGTCAATGAAGTTGCCAATATACAAAAAGGAAACTTTTGGCATTTGGAAGCAGAGGGTTAGGCTATTCATGGAGGCCTCAGACCCTAGGATTTATATCACTGTCCATAAGGGTCCCCTTTTAGTCACAAAGCCCTCCATTATTGATCCTACTAGACAGGTAGCCAAGTCATATACTGAAATGACAAGGGATGGTATTGCATTGGCCACAATGGACAAAGGAGCACAAAATATAATAGTCAATGTAATTGATGATTCCACCTTCCAAAACTTGGTTCACTGTGAAACTGCAAAGGACATGTGGGATACACTGATTGTGTATATGGAAGGAACTGTATAAGTGAGAGATGATAGAAAATCCCTCCTTAATCAAGAGTATGAAGCCTTCAGGCAACAAAACCTGGAATGCATAACTGATTGCTATGAAAGGTTTTTCAGAATAGTGAATGAGCTGAGGACCTATGAAAGGGTCTTCACTCATTATGAGCTGAATGATAAATTTCTGAGATCTCATACCAGAGATTGGGACACCAAGATCTCTGCCATTAGAGAAGTGGCAAAGCTGGGTGAGAATCCTCCCCATACTCTGTTTGGAAAGCTGCTCTCATATGAGATGCAGTTATCTACAAGGAAGGAGGAGAACACATTCTCTAGGCCTCATGAAAGGGAGAGGACTGTGGCTCTCAAGGCTGAGTGCTCCAAGAAGAACAAGGCAAGGATGCATTCACCTCCAAGGAGGGCTGCTGGTTCGGAAAATTCTGAGCCCAACTCATATGATAGCAACTCTTCTGATGAGAAGTTTGCTGCCTTCTCAAGACATTTCAAGAAGTTGATGAGGAGGAAGCAGTGGAAGAACAAACCTTCCTCCTTCTCACATCCTAGGTAGGATTACAAAAAATCTGAAAAGCAGCACCCAAGGGGGACATGCATGATTCTAAACATGTTAAACATGTTTCAAATAATATGATTTGTTACTGCTGCAGCAAGCCTGGACATGTCATTGCTGATTGTCCAGTCAGGAGGAAGGAGAAGGGTGATAAGAAAATTTATCACCAGAAGGGAAGGAAGGGTGAAAAACCCTTCCTAGCCAAGAAGGAGAAGAGCTGGAGTGAATCTGAGTCATCATCTTCAGATTCAGAGAAGAAGAAGAAGCCTACATTGGGCTGTTTGCAGCTGAAGAGGATGTAGACTATCCTGCTGCAAATATGGGCATCAGGGCCCCTCTATCACACTCAGACAGTGACATAGAGGAGGATGAAGAAGATAGAGAACATCATGGCTTGATGACCATAACTGATGATGATGAAGATAGTCAGGTCAATCCTGACAAGGTATCAATTCCTCTCAACCCTTCTTCTAATTATGAATCTGTACCAGAATCTAAAGCATGCTCATCTAATGATGAGAGTGGCTCAGATTCTGAAGTGGCTGTCAATCAATTGACTGAGAAGTATGATGTTTTATTGGATGCTCTGAAGAAGAGCAAGAAGCTAGCCAAGAGGCAAGCTCAGGAAATTGCCTCCCTCAAGTTGACTAAGCAAGACAATACTGGTCATCTACTCAGGTGGCTCAGACGAGTGGAGTGATAAGCCAACTCAAGGGAATAAAAATTGTCCAACTGAGCACCATCTCCCAAAAGAACAAGGTCATAAAGGACCTTGAGGATAAGCTTCTCAAAGAGAAGGGCCTAGTGGCTTAATTCTCCAAGCCCAAATCTATACTATCAATCATTGACACCTTTTCATCCTAAACTAATAGGAGAGGACTATGTTTCAATAATATGGTAGTGGGTGATGGGAGTGGAGAAATGAGCAAGGCTAAGGCTAAGCCTCATACCACCTTTCAAAAGGTATTAATTCCCTCTAACAGGTATGACCATGACAGTATGTATGGTCACTGGAAGAATGAGAGTTCCTATAGGAAGGAAAATACTCCTTACTATAATAGAAGAAAGGGCATGTGGATGAGTGCTATGAAAGCTCCCCACGAAGAAATTCAAATGGCCTATCCTATACAATTTGTTTTTGGTGCTTCAGCCCCATCATTCTAGAATAAGAATGCAAGCTCTTCCAAGTCCCTACCAGCAAAGCCCTTGGCTGCTAACAAGATTGTTATCATATCTAACAACTCAGTGTCTGATGCCATCTAATCTTTCCTAGCTACCAAGCCAAGACAAGCTGATGTCATTCAGACAAAGACTGTCAAGACTTACCATAGATTGCCTTTCAACCAAATCATTGCTGAGAGGAATAGACAGAGTGCTGCTGTCTTCCCTCCTGAACCCAACCATATTGATGCTACTTCTTCAAAGAATGTTCAGAAGAGAAGATACAATATTCATGAGTGTTGGTGCTGTGGTAAGGTGAGACACTTTGCCATAGATTGTTGGCACAATCCCAATGTGCCTAATGCAAAGTTGAGATTTCCTGCAAAGGGTGCAGCTTGTGTGAAGTTGCCTTTTCATGCTAACAAAGGCCTAGGAACCAAAATTAATTGGGCTCCTAAGGGTAAATAACTTCCCTCATGCAGGTTAGTCCAAGTACCAGCAAAGGGCAAATATGGTACTTGGACAGTGGGTGCTCAAGGCACATGACAGATACAAAGAGTCTTCTAGAGGAATACAAAGCTGTGAAGAATGGACCTAAGGTCATCTTTGGTGGATCTAAAAGAGGCATCACCAGAGGTTATGTTATGATATCCAATGGCGTAGTTTCCATCACAAGGATGGCTTATGTTGAAGGGTTGCAACACAACCTTGTAAGCATAAGTCAACTATGTGACTTAGGCTATGTCATTGAATTCCACAATGATAAGTGCTTGATCAAAAAGTCACATGACTTAGAGATCATTCTCTCAGGCACTAGGAGTGAGAATGTTTATTGCTTAGATTTTATATGCAATTCTTCTTTATCTCATGTGTGTCTTGTGGCTAATGAAAGTGAGTCTCTTTGTGTTCAATGACATAAGAGACTTGCTCACATTAACTACAAGACAATGTATAGGCTATTTTCTAAAAACCTTGTTAGGAATAGTCCTAATTTGAAATGTATTAAAAGTGGTCCATGTCATGCATGCCAAATGTGCAAGCAAGCTAGGGTCACCTTTAAAAGCATTGGCTCCAAAGACACTGAAAGAAATCTCTATCTATTGCACATGGACTTGTTTGGTCCTTTGCCAATTCAGAGCCTAGGTGGGAAGTTGTATACTTTGGTATTGTTGATGATCACTCAAAGTATACATGGGTATTCTTCCTTAAGAAGAAATCTGATACTTTAGATGTCTTTATAAACCATGTTAAGGCAATCCAGAATGAACTACAATGTACTGTGGTCAAGACTAGAACTGACCATGGTTCCAAATTTCAATCTGGGGGCAATGACAAGGTTTTGTCAAGAATTTGGTATCACCCAAGAATTTTCCTCCCCAAGGACTCCACAGCAAAATGGTGTGGCTGAGAGGAGGAATTAAACCTTGATAGAAGTTGAGAGAACATTGCTTAGTGACTCCTCACTTCCAGAATATTTCTGGGCCGAGGCAGCCAATACTGCATGTTATGTTCTCAATAGAGCATCTATCAATATGGCCCTAGGAATAACCCCCTATGAGATTTTGAAAGGCAAACAACCAACTATTTCATACTTTAGAATCTTTGGTTGCAAATGCTACATTTTAAATAAAAAAATGCTACATTTTAAATAATGGAAAATCTCAATTTACAAAGTTTGCTGAAAAATGCAATGAAGGGGTTCTTGTTGGATATAGCTCACATAACAAGGCATATAGAGTATTCAACAAGAAAACTCATGTTGTAGAAGAGTCTATGCATGTAGTATTTGATGAGACTAGCCTGCTCTATAAGGGCTAGTCCAGTTCTCTTATTTTGACAGGTAATGAACAGAAGATGCAAGATATGTCTCTCCAAGACATACCCAGCACAAGCAAGATCAATTCAGAGGTATCCATCCCTGAAGTTGATGATCAACAAGCTGCTGAAGATGCCGCTGCTCAAGAAGAAGAGCTGCAAATTGCTGACAGGTTGCCCGCAGCAAACAGGCACCTAAGGGATCATCCAAGAAACCAAATAATTGGAGAAGTAAACCAAGGACTGGTTACAAGAAGCAGAGCTCACAATGAAGCTCTATTCTTGAGCTTTCTATCACAGATGGAGCCCAAGAAATTTGAAGAAGCAAATGAAGACACCTTCTGGATTCAAGCAATACAAGAAGAACTGCTTCAGTTCAAGAGGTGAAAAGTGTGGGAATTGATGCCAAAGCCTCAAGGACACAACATCATTGGCATCAAGTGGATCTACAGGAACAAGCTTGATGAGAATGGCACCATCATCAAGAACAAGGCTATACTAATGGCCAAGGGGTACAGACAAGAAGAATGTATTGACTTTGATCAAACCTTTGCACCAGTTGCAAGGTTAGAAGCAATAAGGCTATTGCTTGCCTATGCTGCCCACAAGGGGTTCAAAATATACCAGATGGATGTCAAATCAGCATTTCTGAATGGTAATCTAAAGGAAGAGGTATATGTGGAGCATCCCTCAGGTTTTGTTCATCCAACCCTCTCCTCTCATATTTATTTTCTTAGGAAAGCACTATATGGTCTAAAGCAAGCCCCTAGGGCTTGGTTTGAGACCTTGTCTAGTTTTCTCATCAAGAATAAGTTCATGAGGGGAAAGATAGATAGTACATTGTTTCTTAGGGAAATAAAGGGAAAATGTCTCATAGTCCAAATTTATGTTGATGACATAATCTTTGGGTCTACATATGACAACATTTGCAAAAGGTTTGCCAACCTTATGCAGGGGGAGTTTGAGATAAGCAGTATGGGAGAGCTCAAGTACTTTTTAGGCCTCCAAGTGAAACAGTCTGATGAGAGAATTTTCATCTCTCAGACCAAGTACACTAGGGAGCTTATTAAGAAGTTTGAGATGAAATCATCTTCCACCATGAAAACTTCTATGTGTTCCAATATTTCCCTGGACAAGGATGAAAAGGGTAAGCCCTTTGATGAGTCCATGTATAGGTGCATTATTGGGTCCTTGTTGTATCTAACTGCCAGTAGACCAGACATTATGTATGCTACATGTGTTTGTGCTAGGTACCAAGCATGCAATAAGGAATCTCATTTCTCAATTGCAAAGAGGATTTTGAGATACCTTAAGTGCAGCCAACAACTTGGCCTTTGGTACCCTAGGAACAATGATTTTGAACTAATTGGCTTTTCAGATGCAGATTTTGCAGGTTGCAAAGAAGATAGGAAAAGCACAAGTGAAACTTGTCAATTCCTAGGAAGAAGGCTGATCTCATGGAGCAGCAAGAAGCAGACCAGTGTGGCAATATCCACAGCTGAATCTGAATATATAGCTGCTTGAAGTTGTTGTGCACGGCTATTCTGGATACAACATCAACTAGAGGATTATAACCTCAAGGTAAGTAATTCTCCCCTGTATTGTGACTCATCTAGTGCTATCTCTATAACTAAGAATCCTGTCTCACATAACAGGACTAAGCATATAGAGATAAGGTATCACTTTATTAGAGAGCATGTTGAAATTAAAGATATATGCCTTGAATTTGTCCCCACTGACAAACAAGTAGCTGATATCTTTACAAAACCATTGGATGAGGCAAAGTTTAATGCTTTTAAAATTGAGCTTGGTATGTTAAATCTAGAATAGATTTTCTACTGTCAATTTATCTAACTTGCTCATTTTGTTATTCCTTAGCCTTAGTAAAACATGTAAACTTGTATAACAAGCTTTGATATGAAAAGTGGCTTTCTAAAATACTTAGAAGCATGCTTAGGACTTGAATCATTCCTAATTATTTAGTTCACTGATAGGCAGTGAAATCAGCTGAGAAGGTTTCAGCCGAACCACTGAGACAGCTGAGAAGGTCTCAACTAATCAGCTAAGACGACTAGAACTGTGTCAGCGGTTGACAATACTTTGTCCCAGCGGATAACAACTCCATCTCAGCGGTTCCACTGAGACAGGCTGGATAAATTAAAATATGCCCTAATTGACACGTCAGCAATGTAAAATCAATCAAATTGATTAATCTAATCAACATATATTTACTTAGGACAACTCTAAACCTAAGTTAAGCCCATATAAATAGAAGAATGTTGATTAATTAATTACACTTCTCATTAACCTAGCCGATGAGACGAACCATTCTCCCCCCCGTCTCAGCGACCTATCCTTCAGAAGAAATGGCGCCAAAGATGGCAAACGATCTCCATGAAGGATATGAGATAGTAAGAAATGGATTCCAACATGCCCCTGCAGAGATAAGATAAGTGATTCAACTTCTATCAGATCAAGGACTAGAGTATGTGTTATCTGAGCCAACAATAATTCTTAGAACTAAAGTTCTGGAATTCTTCACCAGTGCCAAGATGTCCTCATCCAATTCCTCAATCAAGGGCAAGAGAGGGAGTGTAAAGATAAAAATCTCTCTTAGGAAAATGGAGAAGGCCCTTCAGCTGACATCTTGCACTGAAGAAGAGGAAGATGAAATTTCTGAAAAAGATAGATCAAGCCTTACAATGGTGTGAGTATAGTGATGCCAAATTTGGCTCACTAAAGAGAAAGTTCTTCAATCAGAGAGGCAAACTGCTCTCTGATATTGTTGGCAAGGCAATATTATGTAAGCCTAGATCTCATGACACCATATCCAAACACCTGTTTGAATTGATGTCAAGAGTCATTCTGAAGAAGAAGACATCATGGGCAACTGCCATATTTCAAAGGATTAGAGAATGTCTGCAAGCCCCCAACCTTGGCAGAATTCTCTCACTCTACCTTCTAAACACTTACCCAGTAGGATTTGACAAGTCAAAAGGAACAAACCTCCATTATCTGAAAAGAATGGATATCAAAACCTTGGACGAATTCTCAAGGGTCCTCCCCATGAGCCAACCCTCAGAGCCCAAGGAGAAGAAGAGAACATTGGTCAAAGGGCTGAGGAAAGCCAAGATTGTCTGCTCTAATTCTGGGCCAGAGGCAGAATAGAATGTCCAGGCTGTGGACACTCAAGGACCAGCCAGACCAAAGGATGATCAAGAAGGAGAACATGACAATGAAGGTCATGAAGAGCATGATCCTAAGAAACAACATGAAGAAGAAAATGATGATACTGCTGAACAAGAGCATCAGAAGGAAATGGCTGCTGCTGCTATTGATAAAGGTGTACAACATGTACCATCCTCTTCAGAAGATCATGACAATGATCAAGGAAACTCTGATGTTGATCTTCAGGGTAAGATTGATGTTATTATCTCAAATCTAGAGAATAGATTTAAGCTAATTCCTACTGAACCAGCAGATTTCTGGGGAGATGATCTGGAAGATGATAATGCCCCATCTGAGGGGAGCAGTAGAAGAGAGGTTCTAATAAGGAAGAACAATGTGCTCCTAATGAGGGGGAATAAGAAAAGAAGGATGATGAAGTCCATCCCAATGATAAAACTGAGGGGGAGCACTTCCCTGCTCAAACTGAGGGGGAGAATGATCAGCAAGAAAAGGATCCACCTGTCCCTGAAGACCATGCTTCAACATCTGTAGTATCACATGAGAAGCTGATCAGATCCATCAGTATATTAATTAAAGGTCAGATGAATTCAATGAAGAATTATATTGACAATTCAATCATGTCTATAAGGGAAGAAGTCATGGCTGAAGTAAAAGAGATTAAGGAAGAAACTGCCTTCCTTAATAAGTAAATGACTAAATGGGTTGATCTGGTAGAAAATTCAATAGTTGCTTAGAATACTATCCTGAGATCAATGGACAAAAAACTCCAACTGTCTGAGCAAGACATGTCCTATGTAAAGAACTCTGTGAGCAAGACAGATGAAGTCATAGAAAAAGCCTCCAATCATATTGAAGAGTATGTCTGGTATACAACTACTACAATGATTGTAGAGGCAGAGAAAATGAAGGATGAGCTGAAATCTATTTTGAAGAATGCCTTCCAGAGACTTTTAGGTTCTGTAGCTGCTGCCTCCCAAACAATAGAAGCCAAAGTGGTTGAAGAAGCCAGAAAGGGGGAGGTGGCCAATGCTGAGACTAATTCTGAATTAGCTCTCCAAGTGCTACAAGGAACAAGGGTAGCCCTGAATCTTCTCTTCCTGGACAACTACAGAATGGAAGACTTTGATTTTGAAGAACAAGCAAGAATATCTCAAAATGCTCAGCTTGCAAAGAGAAGGAAAAGAGAACATATAATGCTACCTGAAGAATTTATGGCTAAACAAAGGGAAGGAATTGCAATGACCATGATTATGAGTACTAGAGTGAGGACTCTAAGAGCATCATTCTAAATGCCTGGCTCAGCGATGGTCAAGTTTGCAAGGATATTGATAGAATTTATCCAGCTGAAAAATGCATAAAACACCTAGAAAGAAACACAAGAATGGAGAGAACCATCAAGGAAAATCTTGTGAGAAAGCACAACCCAAGAAGTATGCCTTGTAGGTACATTCCAAAGCCATACCTGTACTTCTAGAGGCTAGAAAACAAGAAAAAGGTAGCTGAGATATAAGCAACAAATGCAGAAAAGGACTCTGCTGCCAAGGATGCTGCTGCTGAAGCCAAAGATGTTGCTGCTGAGAACAAGGAAGCAAATGATGAAAACAAGGAGCCAACTACTGAAGACAAGGAGGCCACTGCCAATGGAAAGGAAGTTGTTGCTGACATAGCAGAATGCTCAACTTCTTCAAAAAGGAGAAAAATCTAGATCTATGTATTTTGTTTTTCATTAAAAACAAATTATAATTACTTGACAATGTTTCAACATTATGACAACAATGAAAATGAAAAGTTTGTTGAATTTAATGGTTTGTGTTATAGGCTAAGCATAATGTTATTCAATATTATTGCTTTATATATTCTATGATGCCTAGATATATATAGTTAACAATGTTATTGTTTTGATTAAACAATGTTGTTATGAAAATAAACTATCATGACATTTTTCTGCGACGACAAATAATTGTTAACATTTACATGGTATGATATCATGAATGCTATGTAATCCATTTTCATGATAAGTTCTTTTTATGGTTATGTATTTTAGCATTGGGGATGTTTTGCCTTCTTCAAATAGGGGGAGATTGTTGGAAATATTGCCCTCAATGTTCCCTTGATTTGAAGAGGCATCACTCACAATGCTAAGAACATATTGTATTAGATAAACCCCATTTTGCATCATGACTGAGCAAGGTTTAGATATTCCAATCATTGGAATAATGTGGGTGGTTCACTATCTGAACTGCTGAGAAGAACTCACTGTCTCAGCGGAACCGCTGAGACGAGGCCAGGAGTCGCTGAGAAGGGGTCTGCCTCAGCTGAGCTGCAGATAGACAAAATCTGCTGAGAAGATAAATTGTCTCAGCGGATCCGCTGAGAAGAAGACAATTCAACCATTGAGACTGAAGACTGTCTCAGCCCAACAGCAGAGATAAATTCAAATCTGGAAGGCGACACTGGCGGAATCTGCTTTTAGCGCAAACAACTGTAAAGCTAGGTAAAGTATGTTATCCATCTCCATGATGTGACGCGGAACTTCTAAGATCCGTTGAAGATGAAGGAGAATAAAAGGACATGATAGGGCATTTCAGAAGGCCTGGTTGCTGCTGGTGTGCTTTGTGCTAAAAGAAGAATAGATGTTTGCTGCTCCATTGACGACTTTCAAGAACACACTTCTTATGGTTCCATAACCAGCAAGAAGAAACAAGGAGAGAAGATAGATCTTCTATATAGAAGAGCAAGGTGATCCTTTCTCATATACTGAAGAGAAGGATGAGATAGGAGCAGGTCTGAAGATAGCTTTTAGTCCAGCTTCAAAGTTGCATCAGATGTGCATAATCAACAGAATACATCAAATCAATGCTGTCAACTATTGTAAGCTAAAACTTATATTCATTGTAGGAACTATATAGTTCTGAGCTTATAGGGCACTGTGCCTGAGTTTGTAGGGTTGATGAACCTGAGCTGTAGGGTTGTTGAGCCTGAGTTTGGTAAGGATATTAAGCCTGAGCTGTAGGGCATTTTGCCTGAGAAGTAGGGCTTCTTAATAGGCCTGAGGTAGGAGATAAAGGTGATCTCTGAGCTGTAGGAGTGGGAGCACTCTGAGTTGGTTGGGCTGTTAGGCCTGGGGTAGGGTTTGGAGAAAACCTGAGAGATCCTGATGGATCTGAGTTGTAAGCTATTGGAGCTGAGATTGGAGGAGTTTGCCTTGTCTAACACACTGTTAGAAAGATGTAGAGGGAAAGTGGACTACCCATATGCACACTGTCTTGGGGAACCACTATAAACAACTGTGTGCTTTCTGTGTTTGCTTGAGTTTTTATTTACTACTCATTAACGGCTAGCAATAATTAAGTACAACTCAAAGAGACCTATTGTTGGAACATGGTCTTCCACATCTCCTAGGTTTGAGAATAACAAATTCTATGTGTATTTGATCTTGTGTGTTTAAGTGTGCAGAAAACAATGACACATGACTCAAGGATAATTTATGGAGGTTTCCCTCAAATTTGATTCCAGAATTCCAACATGCCCACTAGCGCCGACGGTAGCACCTAGCACAGGTGCTAGCTCTGATTAGAGCAATTTTGGGAGCAGTTTTAGAAGGCGCTAGCGCTAGGCGGTAGCAGATAGCGCAGGCGCTATCGCGGAGCACATGAGGCATCTCGATTGGCTTTCCTTGGAATGAAAGATACGCACGCGCAGAATAATTCTATATCAGGATAGCGCCGACACTAGATCCAAGGCTATATAAAGGACCCCTTGGCTCCATCTTTCTCATCCTATTGCCACCCAAAATTCCAAAGCTTCATGCCACATCATATAGAGGAAGTTTCAGAGAGATACTCCCACAAATCCATGAAGGCTTAAGGAGATCATTAGAGATGATTTCAACACAGTTCATCATCGTAAAGAAAGACCGCATCGACTACGATCATACTCTGCAGGTCTTTATCTAATTCTTCAAGAGATCCACATAGAGGGAGTTTTTATATTGTTGTTGTTTCAATTCTTATAACCGTGTAGTGAATTCGCCTCGTGTTGGCGACTAGGTTTGGGTAGGACTTAGGGCAGAAATTCAACTCGTGTTAGCGACTAGGTCTAGGGTGTAGATCTAGAGGGTGCTCGAGGCCATATCCGGGGAAGGATTGGCTAGAGCGGCTTGAGGCCGTATCCGGGGAAGGAGAGGCTAAAGCCACTAGTTCGTGGGGATGCGAGTCGGGATAGAAAACGAAAAAGACTTTATAATTATTCGCCTTCGATTTCTAGCGTCATAGAAATCTATTTTTGCAATCAATTTTATCAGTAGTAATCATGTCTCTCTTTGTGTAATAAAATTGATTTGTTCTTCATTTTCTCTAAATTTTTTATTATACTCTCTTTCATTATAAATCAATTTAGATCTTTATTTAAATCACTATTTTAATCTCTTATTATTTCAAGTCATTCAAAATATAACATAAGTTTTAAAACCCTTATTCACCCCCCTCTCTAAGGGCGCCTACAGATCCAACAAGTGGTATCAGAGCGGTTTTATTCCAAAATGGTCTAACAACCGGGAATATTGACGTCTTGTGATCTCGCTTTTCTGGAGGGTCAAGGTGTTAGTATACTACCTCTTTTTACTGGGTCAGATTTCAATTACTGGAAATCTAGAATGATGTGTTTTCTTATGACCATGGGTATAGAAGTATGGAACATGGTGGAAGCTCGGTACTCTCCTCCTACAATTGTAGTAGGAGAGGCTGCCTTAGAAAAACCAAAGGATAGATGGGACAATAACGATAAACTTAGGTACAAAAATAATGCTAAGACGATGAATGATTTAT
This sequence comes from Dactylorhiza incarnata, assembly GCA_033032865.1. Classification (NCBI taxonomy): domain Eukaryota; kingdom Viridiplantae; phylum Streptophyta; class Magnoliopsida; order Asparagales; family Orchidaceae; genus Dactylorhiza; species Dactylorhiza incarnata. Next base: position 5,151,693 of record JAWHQI010000009.1, on the reverse strand, counting down.
ATTGTGCTTTAAATAGAACTGAATTTAATTGAATTTCTGCATGTGTAACTGCTTATGATACCAATTAGAAGTTACTCATGAAGGTACATCGCATGTTAAAGATGCAAAGTTATTCCAACTGGAATCGGAATATGAAAAATTCAGGATCGATGCTGAAGAAGACATCAACTCGATGTACACACGCTTCACCATGATCATCAATGCCTCAAAATCTCTTGGAAAGATCTACTCCGACGACGACTTGGTCAGAAAAATTCTTTGCTCTCTACCTCTGAGGTTCAATCTAAAGGTGACGTCCATATCGGAGTCACGCAACCTAAGAATGCTCCAGATCGAGAATCTCATTGAGAATCTCAAAACCTATGAGGTAGAACTCCAGATTCAACATGAAGAGTACAATATGGAGCCGAAAATGAAAGCATTGGTGCTAAAAGTAAAAACTGAGGCCGACAACGAAGAAGACGATAATGAAGAATGTCTCTTAGTGAAGAACTTCAAAAGATTCATACGGGATCCTGAAAGAAGAAAAACTTTTTTCAAATATCTCACCAAAGGGTCCAACAAGCAAGGGTAATGGAAGAACAAGTCGAGGCATGATGATGTGGAGAAATATCTTCCAGAGTGCTTCAACTGCAGGAAGATCGGACACGTCCAAAGTGAGTGTCCAAAAATTCTAGAGAAGGAGAAGAGGCACAAAAAGAAGAACAAGAAGAAAAAGTATACGTCTTCTGAGGAGTCAAGCGCAACAACTTCAAGCGACGACGAGGAAGCAAACATATGCTTCATGACAAAAGGCAACGATGATGACACCAGTGTTCTTAGTGACACTGAGGTAACTCCTCCCACCTTCGAAGAATTTTTTGATGAATTTGTTCAAACCTGCAAAGTCTACGATAAAAGTATAGAAGATAATAATATTTTAAATCGTGAAAATGAATCTCTCATCAAAGAAAATGATAAGCTTACCAAAAAATTAATTTCTTTGGAAAAGAGAAAGGCTTCTGTCAATAGTGAACACTCCTTATTTAAGGCAAAAGAACTTGAAGTTTCTCTTTCTAAGGCCCTCTTACAGATCAAAATTCTTACAAGAGAAAAGGGGGACTTATAGAGAAAACTAAAAACCTCTCTCTTACAAATTGAAAATAACAAAAAGGGCTTTGAAAATAAATGTGTCATGCTTGTTAAAGAAAATTTATCTTTTAAAAAACAAACTCATGACCTCAATATGACCATCAAAATTTTTGGAATTAGTCAAAAATCCCTGGACATGATTTTGGGGAACCAATGTTATCATTCTGGAAAATTTGGGCTCGAATATCAAAGTGATAGCTACCGCCCGACGCTAGCCACTAACGCCGACAGTAGCCCATCATTTAAAAAATCTTCTGCTTTTTCTAAAAATCAAACCTCATCTAGTAAGAGCAGTTTAGAATTTCAGAAAAGGGTCTCAACCCCCTTTATTTCGTGTGCAAACTGTCATAGGCTTGGACACACGTCTAGCTCTTGCAGGAAAATAAAACATGGATCTCTAATGCAAATCTAGATACCTAAGGCATCCACTTATTTTATGAGTGGTACCACTTGGGTATCCAGATCTTTACCCATATCTTCTTTCTAGATTTGCAGGAAGGCTAAGGACAAGGAGGATGTATGGTACTTGGACCCGGGCTGCTCCAAGTACTTGATGGGCAACAATGCAAAGCTCCTTAGCCTAAAAAGGGATAAAGGATTAAACATATTATTTAAGTCACATTCATAAACACAATCGTTTCATGCATTTTTTTTCTATCTAAACATCTCCAAACTTTCTAAAAATTCTGCATGAAAATAATCTTTGGACACTTAATCAATATCAAAAATCAAAATTTTCAAAATCTTAAAATTAGTGTATTGTTTGCCGCGCTAGCGCTAGCGCCGACGCTAGCTCGAGTATCAAATTTTCTGATTTTTTAAAATCTTGAAAAATCACTACAAATATATTTTCTTATATATACTACTTATTTTTGCATTTCTGCCTTTAATTGATTTTTGAAAAAGTAAAATACAAAATTGCAAAATCTAAAATTACAAAAAATATTTGTTTTCTTTTCTTTCTTTGTTTATTTATCTGTTTTCTATTTCTATATGTAAAAATCAAATACAAAAATATAAAACAAAGAATTATCAAAAATTATTTGTTGAACTTAACTTTTCTATATTCATATATCTTGCGAAAGGGAGATTTGGGCTATCACCCCATCACATCTCCTAGTACCGGGCGAACCCCTCATATGGTAGACATAAGGAAGTCCAAGTTCAATTTTTAAATCAAAATTATTTTTATCAAAAAAATTGTATGAACTTTATTATAAATATCAAGCGTGGTTTAATCTATCATTTAGACCTTCTACAATGTTGCAATTTATCTTTTCAAACTACATTGAACATTGTTTTTATCATGCTTTGATATATCTAATCATATGTGCATCAATTGTATTGTAAAAGTTGTGTAGAATCAAGCTTAGCATGCCTCTAAGTATGAGTAAATGTTTTATGTTTGATAATGATCTTTCTTCACTCACTTATTTTGGCAAAGTTTACATATGCTCTTAATCTAAGAATGCTTGCTTGTGTATTGTAATTGTATAATGAATTAAAATTTGCACAAGTATATTACCTACACTCTATTTATGTGCACTCTTAAAAATTAAGAAAAGTGGTTGTGCTTTCAAACTACATTGGCTTGCAAAACAAGTGTATTCAGAGAACTTTGTACAAAACAAAAAAATCATAAAATAAATTGACAAAGATAACTCTTCCAAGCACTACTTGAACCTCCTGATAAGCCTTAATAAGCATTGTGAGGTTGAGCACTTTGGAAAGAATAGTAAAGTGTCTTGTGCAAATCATAAGTTTTTCTTTACACCACTTATTCTTAAGTACACCGGATCACAAAAATATCAATATTGAAAAATAAATTGTGTGATCCCCCAAGCACTACTTTGCACCCTGATAAGTCTTCATGAGCATTGTGTGTGCAAAGCACCTTGGTAGTTGTACATTTTCTGTATGTGCATTGAAGTGTGTGGAAGTAAAATTATTTGTGTTTTATTGTGCACTTTACTCTACGTATGTCTTGTATTTTTGATTAAATCATTTGTTTACTCTATTCAAAATACACTTATGTGCACATCATTATCTTCCATAACACTTCTTCTCATGCGTATTGGATCCTAATGCTAAATTCTATACTCCTCTTTATTTATAAATGCACTAGATAACGTAGCATGCTCTCTACAATGTTTGGTATGTTTTGAATTTGTGAATTACATTAACATTGTAGTAGTCTCTTTTTGATATATTTCATTCATGCTTCATTACTTTATTGTCAACCTTAAAGATTTTAAAAGGACAATGATTTACAAATACATCTTATTTTGGAATTTCAAGTCATATTTCTTCTTATAAATCATCATGATTACAAAAAGATGTTCATTATATTTCTATAAGCCTTCCGCAATATTACCTTATAACTTTTACCTTGCGCTTTCATGCTTATATCAAAGTCTTAAATCTCAAAATTCCTATTTTTTCAACAAGTGGTAGACTTGCTTAGTAGAATTTATATTGGTTGTTCTAATACGAATATCATTTTTATGCTAAAAACTCTGATTCATTAATGGATTTCAAAATAACTATGTGAGTTTTTCAAAAATTCAAATAAAAATATAAACCCATAGGCTATGAATTTAATATTAGATTTAAATGTTTAATCTTTTCAATGATTATTATCCCATGATTACATATCTCACCATAGCGAGGGCATAGGGTTGTAGGCATTAAATAACCTAACCTCTAAGTCATGTCTTGTCCTTAACCGGGGAGGGTTGTAGTGGGGCCTTGCGAGGCACTGGGGGGAAAGAGTGCTAGGTTGAGTATTTTCTAGTGTTTGCATATGTGACTAACTCCCCAACCTACGACATGTATGCAGCTCCTCATGACCATCTGTCACTTAGTATGGGGCTAGGCTGTAGACATTGTCTGGGTAGAGTGGTTTCTGGAAATCATTACCTTATTATGCTTAAAACTCCTTATCATTTCATTTCCTCTAAAACTCGATCATGCCTTATCTTTTCTTATTAAAATCCTCTTTCTATGTCTATTGCTACCTTAACCCACTTTTGCTAATAACAAAAGGGGAGAAGTATCATGATAAATAATAATCGCTATCAAAAGGGAAAACTAAAGATTAAGAAGATAGCTTACATATAAGGGGATCATTCACATAGGGGGAGCATGTATTTAGGGGGAGCAATGCTATATACTAAAAATGACAATTATCCTAAGTCATCACTCACACACACACATAAGTAGGTTTCTTCATGCTTTATATATTAATGCTCTGATTTATCATTATTGGATTTATTATTATCAAAAGGGGGAGTTTGTTGGAACACGGTCTTCCGCAACTCGTAGGTTTAAGAATAAGAAATCTTATGTGTATTTGATCTTGTATGTTTAAGTGTGCAGGAAACAATGCCACATGTCTCAAGGATAACATATGAAGGTTTCCCCCAAATATGATTCCAGAATTCCAACATGCCCACTAGCGCTGGCGGTAGCACCTAGCGCAGGCGCTAGCTCTGATTAGAGCAATTTTGGGAGCAGTTTTAGAAGGCGCTAGCGCCAGGCGGTAGTTGATAGCGCAGGCGCTATCACGGAGCACATGAGGCATCTCGACTGGCTTTCCTTGGAATGAAAGATACGCACGCGCAGAATAATTATATATTAGGATAACGCCGACGGTAGCGATAGCGCAGGCGCAAGCTCCAAGGCTATATTAAGGACCCCTTGGCTCTGCCTTTCTCATCCTCTTGCCACCCAAAATTCTAGAGCTTCATGCCACATCATATAAATGATGTTTCAAAGAGATACTCCCACAAATCCATGAAGAATTAAGGAGATCATTGGAGAAGATTTCAACACGCTTCATCATCATGACGAAAGACCGGATTGACTACGATCATACTCTGCTGGTTTTATCTACTTCTTCAAGAGATCCAAGTGGAGGGAGTTTTTATATTGTTGTTGTTTCATTTCTTATATTCGTGTAGTGAATTCACCTCGTGTTGGCGACTAGCTCTGGGTAGGACTTAGGGCAGAAATTGGCCTCGTGTTGGCGACTAGGTATAGAGTGTAGATCTAGGGGGTGCTCGAGGCCATATCCAGGGAAGGATTGTCTAGAGCGACTTGATGCCGTATCCGTGGAAGGAGAGGCTAAAGCCACCGGTTCGTGGGGATGCGAGTCGGGATAGAAAATGAAAAAGACTTTTTTATTATTTGCCTTCGATTTCTAGCATCATTGAAATCTATTTTTGTAATCTATTTTATCAATAGTAATCATGTCTCTCTTTGTGTAATAAAATTGATTTGTTCTTCATTTTCTCAAAATTATTTATTATACTCTCTTTCATTATAGACCAATTTAAATCTTTATTCAAATCACTATTTTAATCTCTTATTATTTCAAGTCGTTCAAAATATAACATAAGTTTTAAAACCCTTATTCACCCCCCTCTAAGGGCGCCTATAGATCCAACACCTATTCACCGCTTCTAGGTGAATTAGACTACTAACCCAAAAACTATCACCCCCTTGAAGTGAGCTCCGAGAACAACTCCAAGTAGCGAGCGAAGCCTTCTGAACGACCTCGCGAAAAGTGGCTTCGTGAATATATCCACAAGGTTGTCTTCGCTCCGCACATGCTCCATTACAATCAAGCCACCCAACACTTTCTCTCTGATGAAGTGATGCTCAATCTCTATAGTCTTTGTTCTTGTGTGACACACTGGGTTGGTTACCAGTTTCAGAGCACTCATTGTCCCCCTGAAGCACAGTAGGTTCACTGACCTTCTCGTCCACGTCTTCCACCATCCTACTCAACCAGATACACTCCTGAGCTGCTAGGGATGACACCTTATACTCAGCCTCAGTGGTCGAAACGGAGATAAAAACTTGCTTCTTGCTACACCACGAAATGGCATCAGCTCCACATAGAAACACGTATCCTGGGATCGACTTGTGATCATTAGCATCACCTGCGTAGTCTGCATCCGTGTACCCATGCAGCTTGGAGTCAGACTTCTCTTCATAAAACAACCCCATCTCAAGGGTTCCCTTCAAATACTTCAGAATCTCTTTGGCTGCCTCCAGATGAGGCTTCCGCGGCTCCTACATATACCGACTAACTTGGCCGACGACAAAAGCGATGTTTGGCCTCGTGATAGTCAGGTAGATAAGACTCCCCATCAGTGCCCAGAAGATCTTCGGATCAGGAAGAATCCTCCTTTCTTCCTCCCAAAGCTTCAGCCCAGCCTCTAGTGGAACAGAACTGCTATTCCCTTCCTTCATGCCGAATCTCTCGACAATCTGCTTATCATACTCTCTCTGGGAAATGAGCAGCTCTCCTATTCTCTTCTCAACTTGAAGGCCAAGGAAATGGTGCAGTTCACCAAGATCCTTCATCTCAAACCTGATGGATAACTGCTGTCTCAGCGTCGCGACCTCCTCACTATTGTTTCCTGTCATGATCATATCGTTGAAGTACAGCAGCACCAACATATGAAGATCTCCACTCTTCTTTATGAACATGCTATAGTCTGAGTCTGAGGCATCATAAACATAGAACTGCAGGTACTGCACAATCTTCTCATACTAGGCTCTCAGGGCTTGTTTCAACCCGTAGAGGGCCTTCTTCAGCTTGCACACATGATGTGGAAGTGACTTGGACACATATCCAGGTGGTTGCACCATGAATATGTCCTTGTCAATCTCACCATACAAGAATGCATTCTTCACATCAAGCTGCCACAACTTTCAACCTCGGCACGCCGCCCGAGCAATGATTATCCTCACCGATGTCATCTTTGCCCCAGGACAAAACATCTCCTCGTAGTCCTTTCCATAGGTTTGCGAGAAACCCGAGTGACAAGTCTCACCTTATACTGCTCTACTTCTCCATCAGCTCTCTTCTTTACCTTATACACCCATTTCCAGGTGACAGGGTTAATGCCTTCAACCATGGGAACAAGGTCCCAGGTCTCATTTTTCTTTAATTTAAGGCCTCCATCTCTTTATCCATATCCACGTCCCACTCCTTAGTGCCAACAACATCTTCAAAGCGGAAAGGTTCCCTCTTGTCGAGTGGTCCTGCGAAGAAGCAAGAGACAAAACTCACGACGTTCCCCTCCTTATAGCGAGCAAGCGAGGCGATGGTACGCTTCGACCTCCTCAAGGCTTGACCACTTTCTACCACCCCGATAGACTCCTCCTCTTCAGCTCTTCTCCCAACATCTCTTGAAGCATCGCTCCCCTTGCTTCTAGAGCATGACCCCCCCGAGCTAGATGGCGATGAGGCACTGTGAGATAGCTCCAACTTCATAGTAGAGTCCTCAGTGACTCTCTCTTCTCTCCTGCTTGAATCTCCACTCTCCAACATCACCATATAAGAGACTCCCTGTTACGATATCAGTTCGTCAAACACCACGTCGTGCGAGATGACAAACTTATGGGTCTGCAGATCCAAGCACTTCCACCCTTTCTTCCGCTCATCGTAGCGGATGAAGACACACTTCCGTGCTTTCAGCTCCAATTTGGTTCTCTGTGCATCCGGGACGTGCACGAAGCAGGTTGAACCAAATACTCTCATGTAAGCCATGTTTGGCTTCTCTCCGAACATAAGCTGGTGTGGAGACACCATCCTGTTGGGACTCAGTGGTAGTCTGTTGATCACGTGGGTTGCACATGCCATTCCCTCCACCTATAAGGCCTTGGGAATGCCCATGGCATGTTGCCAGCTCCTGGTTGTCTCCACCAGATGGCGGATCTTCCTCTCTACGACCCCATTTTGCTGAGGGGTGTGGGTGCAAGAGAGCTCCCGCTGAATGCCGAACTTCCAGCAGAAAGAATCAAACTCATTAGATACCCCCATTGTCATTTCTCAGCTTCTTCACCCTCAGGTTTAGCCTCCTCTTCACAAGTTCCTTCCACTCCTGGAACTTCAAGAAGACTTCCGACTTCTCCCTCAGAAAGTATGCCCACGTATAGCGGGTGTAATCATCCACCATAACTAGCACATACTTATTTCCTCCATAAGTAAGGGTGGCGCACGACCCCATCACATCAGCATGTACGCACTCAAGAGGTGCCTTACACCTGGTCTCCTATTGGATCTGTAGCTGCCCTTAGAGGCGGGGTGGGGGGGGGGGGGGTTGAATAAGGGTTGTAAAAACTTTTAATATATTTTGTAGAGGCTTGAAAACTAAGTAGATCAAAATAGTGATTTTGAATAAAGATCTAAATTGTTTTATAATGAAAGAGAGGATAATAAACGATTTAGAGAAATGAATAACAAACCAATTTCATTACACAAAAATAGACATGATTACTAATGATAAAATTGATTACAAAACTAGATTTCTATGACGTTGGAAATCGAAGGCGAAAAAGTTAAATCCCTTTTTGTTTTCTATCCCGACTCGTATCCCCACGAACCGGTGGCTTTAGCATATCCTCCCTCGGATACATCCTCAAGCCGCTCTAGCCAATCCTCCCCCAAATACGGCCTCGAACACCCCCTAGACCTACACTAAATCTAGTCGCCAACACAAGACAAATTCCTCCCTAAGTCCTACCCATACCTAGTCGCCAACACGAGGCAAATTCACTACAAAATTACAAGAGTAAAGAGATGCATGCAATAATAATAATATGAAAAACTCCCTATGTGGATCTTGTGAAGAAGTAGACGAAGACCGCATATTATGATCGTAGTCGATGCGGTCTTTCATCATGATGATGAAGTGTGTTGAAATCTTCTCCACTGATCTCCTTAAGCCTTCATGGATTTGTGGGAGTATCTCTCTGAAACCTCCTTTATATGCTGTGGCACGAAGCTCTGGAATTTAGGGTTGTGATAGGATCATGAAGACAGAGACAAGGGGTCCATTTTATAGCCTTGGAGCTGCCTCCTGCGCTATCCCTACCACCTACGCTATCTCGGTTTAGGTAATATTCTGCGTATGAGAATCTTTCATTTTTAGAAGCGTATGCCGACATCCCAAAGTGTTTTGAGCTACCGCCGGTGCTAGCTGCCTTCTATATATGCATCCTCCATCCCGCCAGCTTGAATTTCACTTTCGCGCTTTCAGGAGCTACCGCTGGCTCTAGCGGTACCGCTGGAGCTGCCTCCTGCTCTAGCGGCCATGTTTGAGTTTTGGCTCCAAACTCGGGCGCTTCTTTCATATATTACCGTTAAGTCACATGACATTGTTTCCCGCACACTTAAACACATATGATCAAATACACATAAGATATGTTATTCTCAAACCTAGGAGATGCGGAAGACCTTGTTCTAACAAACTCCCCCATTTGCTAATAACAAATCCATTAATGATAAATCAGAGCATTAATACATAAAACATGACGAATTATATTTGTGTGTTTGTGAGAGAGATGACTTAGGATAAATTTGCAATTTTAGTACTTTGAAGTGCTCCCCCTAAATGCATGCTCCCTCTATGTGAATGCTCCCCTTATAAGTAGACTATTTTCTTAAGAATTAATCATGTTAGCTCTCCCCCATTTGATTGCGATTATTATTTATCATGTTAGTTCTCGCCCTTTTGTTATTAGCAAAAGTGGGTTAAGGAAGCAAGAGACATAGAAATATGTTTTTTGATAAAATGTTAAGGCATGATTGAGCTTTTAGAAGAAATGTAATGATAAGGAGTTTTCAGCATAAATTTTTTTTCACAAAAATTGATCTAGTTTTTAGCATAAAAATAATGCTTGTTGGAACAACCAATATAAATTTATCAAGCAAGTCTACCACATGTTAAAGAAAAAGAGTTTTGAAATTCAAGTGATGATACACACCAAAAAATAAGACTTGTAATAAGCATGAAAGTGCAAGGTAAAAATATATAGCAATAGTGCGGAATACTATAGAAAAAAAACATCTTTTTGTGAGCATGAAAATCAATAGAGTAAATATGAGTTTAAGTCCAAACATTAGAAGATATTTTAGAGTTCAAAATTTTAAGAGTTATAGCATAATTTTTGAACGATTTCAAATAAGATAAATCAGAAGATAGTAACTACTAAGGCAAGCATGATTGCACATATTCTAGAAGATAGTAACTACAATGTTATTAATTTGCATTTCAAGTTATGAAAATATTGTAGAGATCATGCATTGCAATCTAGTGCTTTTACTAAAGCTTTCTAGAGAATTTATGTAAGGAAGCATTAAAGTCCAATTCTCATGAGTAGAAGCTTTATGAGAGATAATGATGTGTATAAAAAGTATTTTGATAAAAGTATACAGGTGATATAATCCAAAACACATGACTTATATAGTGAAGTAGAAACATTATTAAGCATGTAATCTTTCTAACTACTTCTTCTAGATTTGATACAAAGCACAATAAAAAGTATAACTACCAAGATGCTTTGCCCCCACAATGCTCATTAAGACTTATCAGGGAGCGAAGTAGTGCTTGGGGGATCACATATTTTATTTTTAATAAGAGCTTTTTGTGATCCGGTGTACAAAATAGAAGTGTATCAAAGTAGTTTGCACAAGACACTTTACAATTCTTTCCAAGGTGCTCAACCTCACAATGCTTATGAAGACTTATCAGGAGGTTCAAGTAGTGCTTGGTGGAGTTATCTGTCATTTTATTTTTGATTTTTTGAGTGTGGCAAAGTTCTCCGAATTCACTTGTTTTTGCAAACACTTATATTTTTGAAATTTCACTTCTATATGTGCAACAAAATTTTGAATAATGTGTAGGTAATAGAGATAAACATCTTAATATTGTAAGCTACTACACTACACAATCATGCAGGGTTAAGAATTATAGGCCCATGTAGTCTACCAAAAGTGTGAGTGTAAAGAGATCATTATCTAACATAACACGTTACACATACATAAAGGCATACAAAATCAATCCTACACAATTCACCATAGTCTTTTTCATTGCACATAACAAGATTAAAATCTAAGCAAGACAAGCCAAAATAATATTTAGAAAACATGAGATTTTAAATTAAACATTTTTAACCAAATATAAAAGAACAAGCTTTGTCATTTTTGCCAAAGTAATGAAACATAGAAATCTTATTATTTTAATAAAACATTGCAGAAACAAATAAAAATAAGCATAACATATTTGTGTATTTTTGTATTTTGAAATTTTATATTTTGATTTTTTGAAGAAATTTTTTTTTCATAAATTTTGTAATAAATTTCTTTTCAAAATTTTGAAAATAGTAAAACAAGAAAATAAACTGAGAACAAAGACATTTTTTTTTGCATTTTTAAATTTTGTATTTGATTTTTAACAAAAATCACAGTGGCATAAAGATAAAAATAGGTAGTACATATAAAAGACCATATTTTTAGAGATTTTTCAAAATTTTAAAACTTGGAAAATTGGAGAGTCGAGCTAGCGCGGTAACCAGTGAGCAAAATTTTGAGATTTTGAAATTTTTGTCTTTTGATCTTGATTAAGTGTCTAAAGAGAAGTTTCATGCAGAAATTTTAGAATTTTTGGAGATGTCTTAGATAGTGTAAATTGCATGAAACGTTAGCGATTTCTTATATGACTAGACTAAATAAACATTGCATGAGATATATTTTCATATATCTTCATTTTGATTTTTCTAAGGCTTGTGTTTATTAAAATAATATAAACTGAAAATGATAGGAAATGTAAACACAAGATATCATATTCAAATAAGCCAAATAAGCATGATTTAAATGATTATAGTATGAAATGAATTTTATGCAAAGAATAAAATAGGTATGCCCTAGATAAAAATACCCAGACTATATGTCTACACTATAGCCCCGTACTAAGTGATAAATGTGCATGAGTAGCTGCACACATGCTGTAGGTTGGGGTGTTACTCCTATATGCATACACTAAAGAATGCTCAACGTAGCACTCTTTTCTCCCAGTGCCTCGCAAGGCCTCACTAGAACCCTCCCCGGTTAAGGACAAGACATGACTTAGAGGTTAAGTCTTCTAATGCATGCAACCCTACACCCACGCTATTGTGACACATACAATATTGTTATATGATCATGGACATATAAATGATTAGGTTTAAGAATGATTTATAAACTATGAGTTTGTTTGTATTTTAGAATGATAATATAAAACCTTAAGTTATTATGAATTTTAAGTTCCAAATTTTTCAATTTTTATATCTTTGCAATCATATGATAACTAACAATGCATGAGATTAGCATGATAACTAATAATATTCATTAGGTGATAATGTTTGTATGATGAGTTAATATTATGCCATATGAATAATGCATGTTTTTAAATTGATAGAGATTCAATTTGTAGACATAAAATTAAGTGATGATTTGATTTGATGTTATTGATATTAAGGTGATTCTAAGCTCTATATATAGTAAGATACATGTAAAAATTGTAACATCCTCAAACAACTAGACCCCCAGGTTGGTTTTGTCATGACTAGGTTATGATAAAACCCTAGGAAGCACAAAGAGATCATAAGAGCTTAGGCTTGATGGTGAAGAGCACCTTGGTCTGCAGATAGCAATTTCCACTTACCAAGCCTAGTGTTGGACTTTAGGGCGTCACCATGACCCATGCCCCCACCATAACAAGCCTAATCCATTATGAGGTCCCTTTGTAATACCCCAATTGTCCAATTGTAGAAAGAGAGGTAACAAGAGTTCAGAGCTAGCGCCGACGCTAGGTGCTATCACTGGCAGAAGCGGTTGTCTAGACGAACCGCTGAGACGAGCTCCAAACCGCTGAGAAGAGCCATATGTCATTGAGAAACTAGCGTTGGCTTTAGCGGTTGTCTCGACGGACCACTGAGACGAGCTCTATACCGTCGAGACGAGCGCCGAACCGATGAATGTTACGCCGTCGAGACGCTAGCGCTGGCGCTAGCGCCAGCGGTAGCTAAACCGACGGGATCGAATTTGGGGGGAGTAAATCTTGGACAAGGGAGGTCAAAAGTCTTCCCAATTGATAGGGATTCATTCCCCCTATCAATTAGGAGAAGTTTAAAGGGTTTTCCAACTCACACGGGGGCTAAATTTGATGGCTTTTTGGGGATGGACGAAATTCACCATTAGTGGTGTTAATGGTGGAATCCCCAGGCTTTGCTTCTTCCCCTCCCTAAATTGGATCTTTAAAATGCCTCACGGGGTGAAGGGAAGGAGTTTCCCCCACTTTCCAGAAGAAATTGACCCTCTAAACTCATATCGGCATGGCACCAAAAGCTTCAAGGCCAACAATGGCGGACCGACGATCGACGCAGCTTCATATCACCACACAGGTCCTCCCTTCCTCCTCTCTCTTTGCGGATAGATCTTATCTTGTTGGCCACAAGGTTTGACGCCAATTGGCCTTGGATCGGCATGGACGAAATCTTGGGTTTAAGCTTTATTCTTCTTGCCTAAAATCTCGATTCCGGCCGCCTCCGACCGACCAACCACCGTCCATCGCCGACCACCACCTCAACGGCGGTGGTGGTGGCATTGGACGACTGAGAGAGGGTCTAGATGGTCGGTAAATCACCTCCCAAGTTGGTACAGGACGGGCCAATCATGGCCGTTGGCTGATTGGAGAAGATGAACCGATGCCCTCCATTTTATCTAGACAGATTTTATAATTTTATGATTTTTAACGTCATAATTTCTCCTAGAAATGCAAGTTTTTGAAACTGAAAATTGTACCCCCTTGAGGTCGTTTTAGGAAAAATGGCCAGAGACAAAAGTTGTAGATTTTTATGTCTAGTTTAATTTAAAATTGATTTGAGCCGATTTGGCCCACTGGTTTGACTGCAGCACTCAGTTTGGTGCAATGTGTCATAAGGTTGACCAGAAATTAAAATGGGTTTTCCCGCTAAATTACTCATCTAAATGCTTTGAAATTTGGAGCATAGTCTAGATTTACCCTTACCGTCAACATATCCAAAAAAGAGAATTTTTGGAGGAACTTTTTCTATAGTTTTTGTGAAAATTTAATAAACCATATATGAATTAATTTTAGGGTCTAGAGACCTCCAAACCCTAACAAATTTTGGTGGGTGGTCCTTAGGGTCATGAAATAACTCTAGTAAAAATTTCATCCCATTTGGGATTGATTTGGTTAGGTTATTAAGTAATCCAAATTTGGTCAAACTAGAGGATATTAGGTTAAAGGCGCACTTGATGGATTTGAGGGGTCCACCATCATCCAAATGTTGTGAAACCTTGTCCACTGATTTAACATCATATAAAACACCCCTACAAGTGGTTTTGGGGTGGTTTGGGTTTGATGTTCCCTAGAACCCTAGTTCAAACCCTAGGGTTGATTATTGAACCTATTGAAGGACATTAGTTCTTATGTCCCTGGATTGACTTGAAACTTAGTAGAGAGGTTCATAGGGTAGTATTACGCCCTAGATAATTTACCTAGAATTTTTAGGAACCTTTATCCCCTCTAAATTAATTAAGAATCAATTATGGCACTTTCTTATATCAAGAATTTGTATACCCATAATACCTTGAATGTTTATGGAATTTTGGCAGTGAGCTTATGTTAGTGATATTGTTCTTTGATAATTTTATTGTGAATTTTAGATTGATCTATATAGTACTTCATTCACAAGTCCATTTTTGCCCAATTTATAAAGGGAATTAATTAAGGGTTAAATACATACTGGAAAATCATGAAACTTAGTCAGAGGACCTTTTAGGGCATGAATATGATATGTAAATTTTAGTATAATTTTTGGATGTGTTTTTATGGGTTCTTTTCACAAAGTGCCCTATGAATTGTTTATTTGAATAAAGGATTAATATGGTCAAATGAATTTGGAAAATTATGGAACTCAAGCAGTGAACATTTCTGATCACCTTAGACACATGGTAATTTTATTGTAAGTTTTGGATGAGTATTTTTGGTACCTTCTTTGTTAACCCTTGATTTTGATAAATTAGTCCATATTTTAATTGGAAGTCAAAACCTTTTTGGAATTTTATGAATATCATATGTGGTTGTTATTTTTATGATATATAACTATACAAATTTTTGTAAGGCCTTAGCTTATCAGGAAACCATACTTGGTGTTCAAAGTTATAGGTTCCTTGATTTTGAGGAAGTTATAATAAATGCCAAATAAATTAGGGAAATTATGAATTTCTGGAGATAGTCTTAAAATGTCATAGCACACCCCCAATAAAATTTTTGGGTCATTTGGATGATTATTTGGAGTACCTCTTCTCATGCACCTCATGTAGTTCAAATGGTCTGCGTATAGTGAAAATACTAATTTAAGACAAACATTAAGGTTTTACATGGGAAGTTAAGGAAGTTGGTGCACCCAGACTGATTGGATTGGAAGCGGTCACCAATGGAAAGTAGGAGTGAGATGTCTGGTTGACTAGGAGGCAAGAGTGTGCTTGAGATTGACGAAAGATTGACATTCCCTTGGAGTGAAGTAAAACACACTTAGCGTTAGTAAGTGTAACATTAATAGTGGTCGGGTAAGGGGAGACACCAATAAGAATAAGTGACTTGGAAAGGGCGGTTTGGGATATCATCCCATCATACCTCCTAGTATCACTGCGAGCCCCTCACAAGGTAGACCTCGGGAAGTCCAAGACCAACACAAAATCATAGGATAATTCATTATGCAAGATTAACTTACTAATACACTCACCCACACCGGTTGCTACAGGTGGTTAGTTGGTTTGGCCTTATGAGCGGTGGGCTCGGTGGTTGTAGGTATGGACGGGTTAGTCTGGTGAGCCGGTGGATTAGAAGGTTGTGGTGACGGGCATGTTAGCCCGAGGAGCTTATGGCTCGGAGGTATATAGTAATTCATAATTGCATGTGCATAAAGGTGGTGGGTCTTCGGTATTGGACGGTCGTTCACACCGACGTCGATACGCTGACTCGGTAAGTGTGATTCTGCAATTGTCCATGGAAAGACTGGTGGGCCAGCCAGCAAGAGTACGCAGGCGCTCCACGGTTGTGTTCTTCGCGTTGAGGCGTACGATAGTGTTGGGAATCTTGTCCACATGATTCCTGATTTGAAGAAGTCATCATGTTAAGAGTACTTCACTTTGTATTTGATCGTACATCTAGTTCATAATCTCAGGAAAATATAAGTATATATCGTCGACAAGAACATGCGATATCGTCGACAATGCGTGTTTGTCGCCGTAATGATGGGCAGAGCAGCAGCCGCTGAGAAGCAAAGTATTCATCGACCGCTGAGACGTGGCGAGATCGTCGAACGAAGAATGCCGATCGTCGAACGCTGAGACGTGGCAAGATCATCGAATGAAGAATGGCGATCGTCGAACGAGGGATGGAAAGTTCGTCGATCGCAAAAAGCTGTTCGTCGAACGCAGAGAAGAATAAAAAATATCGAAGGAAGGAATGTCGTCAAGAAGATGCAGTATCGTCGACATCAACAAAGTGGCCTTACTGTAAAGAAGAACAGACATCCTCATGAAGAAGGCATGTCGTCGAGTAAAAACATGATTACGACGACATATTGCAAGAAAGAGGATCTCAACGACATAGTCAAAAATGACATATCGTCGTATATGAAGAATCGCCAGGATGTATTGTATTGTCGTGATACCAGCATCAGAGGCAGAAGAAAGAAGACATGAAGGTCTACCAGAATTCATGGCATCGACAAAGGCCTGTCGTCGAGATATTATCCATGTCGTCATAACAATGGAAATATCGTCGAGACAGATTCAAATCTTGCGGACATACTGTCAGCAGTTAATGCCGCCGCCTGATTTTCTAATCAGCGCGTGCACTTAAAGAATCGAGGTATTAGCGCGTACTCCAAAAGAAACAAAGATATCAGCGCGTGCTAAAAAGAAATGGAGGTCTGACACATAAAGAAACTTTTTAGAAGACCGTTAGGAGACATTGCAGTCTTATAAAAAGGATACATGAGGTTGCCCTAAAAGGGTTAATCATCAAGAAAGAACTTGCGCACATAGCGAATCAAAAAACACAAGCGCCGCAAGAAAGTAAGAGAAAAAGAAGGAGCAGTCATCTTCAACCACTGCTAAGAAGCCAATCCTCATCTGGCTAAGAAAAGATTTGAAGAAGTACCGTGCACTCAAGATATGATTCAGAACAATCTTCTTCAATCTTAAGGAGCCAATCTTCAACAGGCTAAAGGTCCCGATCTTCATCGGGCAGAAGAAACATTTTATTATTGTATTTTCTTGTAAGGCTTGCGGGCCAAATTGTCTAGCTTGAGGGATGGAGAGCTGTGAGGCTTGCGGGCCAGGGCAGTGGACTATCGGGACAGATCCAGGGCTCCCAGGGAGGACAGGTATAAATCCAACTCCAGTAGATATGATTTAAATAATACTGTTTGCTATTCTTGCAGCAAAACAGGTCACATGGCTGCAGACTGCCCCTCCAAGAAAAAGGAGTCAAGGAACCACAATGAGAGAAGAAGCTCTAGGAGCAAGAGAACCTCTGAAAAGGGGTTCGTGGCAAAGAAGACCAAAATGTTGAGTGACTCTGACTCAAGATCCTCTGGGATTGAGGATGAAGCACTCATTGGACTGATGGCCATCAATGAAGGAAACCAGGATGACAACTCTCCTGGAAAGGTAAAACACAAAACTTCTCTATCTGCCTCTGATTTTGGATCAGTGGCAGATTCTTTGCATGATGATGAGGAGGTGTCTGCTGCCAACAACACAACCTCAAGATCTCAGTATGAAGTTGAATCTGAACTAATAAGGCAATATAAATGTACAACTCATATTCGCGGAGTGGGTCCCTCAAGCCAACTGGCGAGATCTGGGTCAGCCAGATCATTCGCCCAGGCTGAGACAGGTGGGAAGACCCCCGGGTGAGTAGGGGCGAGCCGCAGGCGAGAGGGAGAAAATCGGCGAGTGGCGCCCTCGCGGACCACTCGCCCAGGAGTGCGTGCATTCGCCCAGCCGAGCGGGAGCTCGGCGAGTGGTGGCCTCATGGACCACTCGCCCCCCAGGGCTTTAAGGAGGAAATGACCACGATGCCCCTTATGGGATGCAAATAGCCCTTCAGAACAACGGAGTTAGGCTATAAGCAGACCAATTTGGGGTGCGGTTAGTAAAATTAAAAGGCGGATTCATGTTATTTGCAGACCAGCCTAGAAAAATCTATAAATAGACCCTTAAGGGCACCTTGGAGGAGATCCAATTCTTGGAGAGTCCTCTCCTCTAGGCTAGTCTTGGTTGGCTGCTAGTGCCTTCCAAGGTGCCCGACTGAGCTTTGGTTTGGGAGGGGAAGCTCTCTAAGATCTTCCGGGTGTGTGGCGGGACCTCCTCGCTGCAGCCTTGGGTCTATTCCAATTTCCTCATCCACCAGTCAGAGAGTTTAGTGAGGGAGAAGTAAGCGTCGGCTACACCCCCCAGTGGGTCCGAACTCAGGAGACCGGTTGCCGGTTTCAACATTTTTGGTGCGGTGAGCATGAACCGTTGCTGGTGAAGGAAAATCTCAAGCTAGGTTGGATGACAGTAGATGGGGGAAATGGTTCTGACTCAGGTCACTCGCAGCCACCGGCGACAGGGGAGTGGCTGGAGATGTTCGAAAAGTTCAAGCGAGAAGTCCTGCAGATGGTTCTCGCAGGGAGAAGCGAGTGCGAGACGCCGGCAGTCCCCATGGTTCCGCCCCAACAGATCGACGAGAATGCTCCGGGGCAGCGACCTGGGAAGGAAGTGCCAGCGGAAGGAAGCGCGCGAGATCTCCCCGAGCGGCAGCTGTTCAGCAGCCCGACGAGTGCGGAGGTCTGCGAGTTGGCTCCGCACGAGAGGACTACTCGCCGAGCAGGGGAAGGGAGCCCTTTTTGTGAGATGATCCTCTCGGCCCCAGTGCCGGAGGGGTTCCGAGGGCCGGAGATGTCCTATTATACCGGCAAGGACGACCCAGTCGTGCACCTGCAATGGTTTGAGGACATGGTTTCAATTCTGCCCATGTCGGATGCCTTTCAGTGCCGACTCTTCGCGACCACTTTGAAGGAGAAAGCTAGGGACTGGTTCCACCAGCTCCCCGTAGGTTCCATCTATGCGTTCGACAATCTGCGCCGGAGCTTCCGGCTGCGCTTCTCGATGTCGAAGAAGAGAAAGAAGGATGCGGTGGCTCTCTTCAAGATCAGGCAAAGGGAGGGGGAATCACTGGCATACTATGTGGACAGGTTTCAAGAGGAGATACACCTCATGCAGGAGGTGCCGGGGTTCGCCCTCAAGATGGCATTCATCGTGGGGTTGCGAGATGGATTCTTCAAAATGGACCTGAAGAGAAGGGCTCCTCTCTCCTTTGAGGAGTTGATGAAGCGGGCAGCGGAGGAGATAGAAGGGGAGGCGGCCAACCCAGAATTCTACAAGAGGTTGGAGAAGATGAGCGAGCCTGAGGTGAGGCAGCAAGAAGGAAGAAGGCGAGAAGAACCCAGGGGTCAGGGGTTCAAAAGACCGCCTCGGAATTTGAGGTATCAAGAGCCCAACAACAGGTTGGGCTGGAGGCACCAGGAAGGACCAGCGAGGGGTCAGGAAGGGGGGTACCAAGGAAGAGAGGCGGGGGGAATCAACCCGGGGTGGAGGCAAGGCCCCAGACCCCCTCGCCCCCCAAGGGAGCAAGCTATGGCAGTAGGCCGATGAGGAGGTGGTAGAGGAGCCAGAGGAGGAAGGGGAAGAGCAGGAAGAGGGGGCAGGGTGGCGTTGCCCTTTTGTGACTTTCATCAAGAAGAAGGTCACGCGACGACCACCTGCCCAGAATTCTTGGAGATGAGGGAAAGGGGTCAGCCACGGCCGCAACCAATGAGGATCGAAGAGGTCTTCCCGGAGGGGGAGGAAGACCGGTGCGAAGATAGGGCGGATGTAGGAGCCAGGGGGAATTGGGGTGATTCATGGTGGGGTTGGGATAGAGGCCTCTCGCAAGAGGAGCTTCCAGGCGATGTTCTAGAGAGACGTCGCGTCAACTTCCCAGACCCCACCCCCCACAGAGAAGCTCACCTTCTCCTCGGAAGATATGCCCAATTTTGAGGACCCGTTCTGCGACGCCCTGGTGATCCAGACGACGATAGAAAACTTCACGGTCTCCCGGATCCTGGTGGACAATGGGAGCTCAGTGAATGTTATCTTCAAGAAGGCTTTCGATGCGATGGAGGTGGAGAAGAAGAGGGTGCAGGCCTCTGATGGGCCGCTGTTCGGTTTCTCAGGAGAAAGGAAGGAGGTTGAGGGAGGTGTCGGCCTCCAGGTGACATTAGGAGGGGTCCCGAGGAACTGCCGGTTCGTCATCGTTGACGCTCCGAGCAGCTACAACGCCATATTCGGACGCCCCCTCATCAGTGCCTTCCGATGTGTGCCCTCATCATACCACCATTGCTTGAAGTTCCATAGTGGAGGAGTCCAGATCCGAATCCGGGGAGATGCAAAGGTGGCAAGGCAGTGCTACGTGACTGCCGTCAACACCATCTCTTGGATGGCGGAGGCCGAGAAGATGGATGAAGAGATGAAGAGGCCGGAGGGGCCAGGGGAAGGAGTGGAGAAGAGGGGAGAAGAGGAAGAGGGCAGTGCCCGAGGAAAGGAGATGGAGGTAGCTCAGGAGGAGCAGGTCGAACCAATGGAGAAGGAAGGTGCGGCAGAGGAGGAGGCCTGGGTAGAAGGGCGAGAAGCGAAGGGCAGATGGGAAGAGCCATCCCGGCTTGAGGCGGCGGAGGAAGTGGTAGAGATGGAGGTCATCACCCAGGAAGGAAGGGTGGAGAAGGTGCGTGTCAGCGGGGCCTCGGCCCGGAGGATAGGTTAAGGATGCTGGAGTGCATCCAGAAGAACGTGGACATCTTCGCATGGAGTGCAGCAGACATGCCAGACATCGAGGCGGACGTGGCTTGCCATCGTCTCAACCTTGAGCCATGAGCCCGCCCCATCCGACAGAAGAGGAGGACCTTCGCCAACAAGCTTGAAGAACCGATCCACGAGGAGGTGGCCAAGCTCCTCGAAGCAGGTTTTGTATCGGAGATCCAGTATCCAGGCTGGGTCTCCAATGTCATCATGGTAAAAAAGGGTGATGGTCGCTGGCG
Organism: Dactylorhiza incarnata; assembly: GCA_033032865.1. Taxonomy (NCBI): domain Eukaryota; kingdom Viridiplantae; phylum Streptophyta; class Magnoliopsida; order Asparagales; family Orchidaceae; genus Dactylorhiza; species Dactylorhiza incarnata. The sequence continues at coordinate 5,130,564 of JAWHQI010000009.1, read as the reverse complement.
TATGTGTATTGACTTTTCTTTGTTAAACAAAGCCTGCCCTAAGGATTGTTATCCCCTGCCTCGGATCGTCGTGCTGGTTGACTCAGCCGTCGGTTTTTCTGTGATGAGTTTTTTGGATGCTTTTTCAGGTTATCACCAGATCAGGATGCACCCCCCGGATATCAAAGATGTCTCGTTCATCACCCGGGAGGGGTGCTACTGCTATAAGATGATGCCCTTTGGGCTGAAAAATGCAGGAGCAACCTACCAGAAAATGATGGATCGGGTTTTTAAGGAGCAAAGAGGAAGGAACTTGGAGGTTTACGTAGATGACCTCATGGTGAAGAGCAAAAGCGTGAGCATTCATCTCCAAGACCTCGAGGAAACCTTCGCCACCCTACACAAGTACAAGATGCGTCTGAACCCCCTGAAACGTGGGTTCGGGGCCAGCAAGGGGAAGTTCCTGGGACACCTTCTCACCCCTTCGGGGGTAGAACCTAACCCGGACAAGGTCAAAGCCATCATGGAGTTAGGATCGCCTTGGAATGCCAAGGAGGTTCAGCGCTTGACGGGAAGGCTCGCGGGATTGAGCAGGTTTCTCTCATGGGCCGGGGAGAAATGCTCCCCCTTCTTCAAAACGTTACGAGGAAACCAGAAATTCGAGTGGACAAAGGAATGCGAGGAGGCCTTCCAGGCCTTGAAGAGCCAGCTGACCCAGGCTCCGCTGCTCCAGGGTCCCAAGGAGGGGGAGGACCTAGCCTTGTACCTCGGAGTCGGGACTGAGGCCGTAAGCTCCGTCCTGGTCCGGGAAGAAGGCAAGAAGCAGCTGCCCATCTACTTCGTAAGTAGGGTCTTGAGGGAGGAGGAACTCAGGTACCCAATTTTAGAGAAGCTGGCCTTCGCTCTGGTCGTCGCGGAAAGAAAGCTCAGGCCATACTTCCAGGCCCATTCAATTCAAGTGGTGACTGATCACCCCCTTCGCTAGATCTTCGAAGGAGTAGAGCACTCGGGGAGGCTCGCGAAGAGGTCAATAGAGTTAAGTGAGTTTAATATCACCTTCGTCCCTCGACTATCCATGAAGGCACAGGTAGTGGCAGATTTCATGGCAGATTATGTGGCCGAGATGGAGGAGGATCAAGCCCCTCATCATGTTCCGTGGAAGCTGCTGGTCGACCGGGCCTCGGGCAAAAATTCTCTCGGAGGAGGGGTGGTGCTGGAGAGCCCCCACGGGATGAAGATCGAGCAGACGCTCGTAATACATTTCCCAATCACCAACAACTAGGCGGAGTATGAGGCGGCAATCACCGGCCTGCATCTGGCTCAGGAACTGGGAGTCCATGACGTGGAGGTCCTCACCGACTCAATGATAATAGCCTCTCAGATCAAGGGAGAGTTCGAGACGAGGGAACCTACACTCATAAGATACTTAGCCAAAGTGAGAAGCCTCATTGGAGCGTTCAAGACTTTCTCCATCAGGCACATCCCTCGGGAGGAGAGCACCCCAGCGGATCGCTTGGCCAAGGACGGTCCTCGAGCCGGAGGAACCCTGACAGACCTGTTCCGTCCTTCGATCGAGGAGGGGGAACTCATGGAAGTAGAGCAGCGGCCCTCTTGGAAGGATCCCTTCCTTATCTTCCTTGCAACATGGAAATTCCCGGAGGAGGTTCCAGATCAAAGGCACTTCCGGTACAAGTCCGCCTACTACGTGCTCCATGAGGGGGATTTGTATCAGAAGACCCTCTCGGGCCTCCTGGCCCGATGCATCTCAGAAGATGAAGTCTCGAGGATCTTGGAAGAAGTTCACTCCGGCGAGTGTGGCAGCCACTCGGGGAGCAGGATGTTGGAGGCAAGGATAATGAGGCAGGGGTACTTTTGGCCGACCTTGAGTAAAGATGCTGCGGCCTTCACTAAGAAATGCCAGAAGTGCCAGATGTTCGCCCCGCTTCAGCTCCTGCCTGCTCAGAGGCTAAGGAGTATCACGGCACCCTGGCCATTCGCCATATGGGGGATGGATCTGGTGGGACCCTTTCCCCAGGCCAGTGGGCAGAGGAGATTCCTCTTGGTCATGATCGACTACTTCTCGTAGTGGTTAGAAGTCAAGGCGCTGGCCAAGGTCACCTCCCAGGTGATCCGCAACTTCATATGGGGGGTGAGATCATCTGTCGACATGGGCTTCCGCAGGCCATAGTCACAGATAATGGCCCGCAATTCGCCAGTGAGGAGTTCATCAGTTTTTGTGGCCAGTTGGGGATAGACCTCAGGTTTGCATCCGTCGACCATCCCAGGAGAAACGGGCAGGTGGAGGCGGCAAACAAGATTATCGTGAACTTGCTCAAGAAGAAGGTGGAAAATCTTAAGGGAAATTGGGTGGAGCAGCTCCCCTCGGTCCTGTGGGCTTTAAGGACTACCCCCAACACCGCCACGGGAGAGACCCCTTTCAAGCTCTCTCACGGCTGCGAGGCCGTCATCCCCATAGAGTTCGAAGTCATGACGCCACGGGTAAAGGCCGCCACGAATGGAGAGGAAGATTGGAGAGCTGGGAACGAAGAGGAGTTGCGACTCTCCCTCGACCTCATCGAAGAAGCCCGGGATCTGGCAGCCATTCGCCAAGAAGAGGTCAAGCGGCGGATGGCTAAGTACTTCGACAAGCACATCAGGGTCAAGCAATTCGAAAAGGGGGACCTAGTACTCAAGAAGGTCTACGCGGCTGGAAGGTTTGCCGCAGTGGGAAAGCTTAATCCCAACTGGGAAGGTCCCTATGTCGTGGAAGAGGAGCTAAAGTCTGGGGGATATCGCCTTCAGAATGTGGAGGGCCAACCCCTCTGTCACACATGGAGTGGTGACGATCTCAAATGCTTCTATCCCTAAAAACTATGTAATGCTAATGCTTTTGAAATGAGAATACTCTGTTTAACCTGTATGTGTGAAAGTAATGCTGCAGCTTGTGGGGAAACCTCGAAGGTTCCAGAAAATGGCCTCGAGCAGACCCGCTGTCCAGGCTCTCATCTAGCTGGCAGGTCCGAAGGCTCACTCGGTGGCAGGTTCTAAGTTTTTGGGAAGATGGCCCCGAGCAGACCCGCTGTCCAGGCTCTCATCTAGCTGGCAGGTCCGAAGGCTCACTCGGTGGCAGGTTCTAAGATTTTGGGAAGATGGCCCCGAGCAGACCTGCTGTCCAGGCTCTCATCTAGCTGGCAGGTCCGAAGGCTCACTCGGTGGCAGGTTCTAAGTTGTTGGGAAGATGGCCCCGAGCAGACCCTCTATCCAGGCTCTCATCAAGCTGGCAGGTCCGAATGCTCACTCAGTGGCAGGTTCTAAGTTTTTGGGAAGATGGCCCCGAGCAGACCCGCTGTCCAGGCTCTCATCTAGCTGGAAGGTCTGAAGGCTCACTCGGTGGCAGGTTCTAAGTTTTTGGGAAGATGGCCCCGAGCAGACCCGCTATCCAGGCTCTCATCTAGCTGGCATGTCCGAAGGCTCACTCGGTGGCAGGTTCTAAGTTTTTGGCAAGATGGCCCCGAGCAGACCCGCTGTCCAGGCTCTCATCTAGCTGGAAGGTCCGAAGGCTCACTCGGTGGCAGGTTCTAAGTTGTTGGGAAGATGGCCCCGAGCAGACCCGCTGTCCAGGCTCTCATCTAGCTGGCAGGTCCGAAGGCTCACTCGGTGGCAGGTTCTAAGTTTTTGGGAAGATGGCCCCGAGCAGACCCGCTGTCCAGGCTCTCATCTAGCTGGCAAGTCCGAAGGCTCACTCGGTGGCAGGTTCTAAGTTTTTGGGAAGATGGCCCCGAGCAGACCCGCTGTCCAAGCGCTTATCTAGCTGGCAGGTCCGAAGGCTCACTCGGTGGCAGGTTCTAAGTTTTGGGGAAGATGGCCCCAAGCAAACCTGCTGTCCAGGCTCTCATCTAGCTGGCAGGTCCGAAGGCTCACTCGGTGGAAGGTTCTAAGTTATTGGGAAGATGGCCCCGAGCAGACCCACTATCCAGGCTCTCATCTAGCTGGCAGGTCCGAAGGCTCACTCGGTGGCAGGTTCTAAGTTGTTGGGAAGATGGCCCCGAGCAGACCCGCTGTCCAGGCTCTCATCTCGCTGGCAGGTCCGAATGCTCACTCGGTGGCAGGTTCTAAGTTGTTGGGAAGATGGCCCCGAGCAGACCCGCTGTCCAGGCTCTTATCTAGCTGGCAGGTCCGAAGGCTCACTCGGTGGCAGGTTCTAAGTTTTTGGGAAGATGGCCCCGAGCAGACCCGCTGTCCAGGCTCTCATCTAGCTGGCAGGTCCGAAGGCTAACTCGGTGGCAGGTTCTAAGTTGTTGGGAAGATGGCCCCGAGCAGACCCGCTGTCCAGGCTCTCATCTAGCTGGCAGGTCCGAAGGCTCACTTGGTGGCAGGTTCTAAGTTTTTGGGAAGATGGCCCCGAGCAAACCCGCTGTCCAGGCTCTCATCTAGCTGGCAGGTCTGAAGGCTCACTCAGTGGCAGGTTCTAAGTTGTTGGGAAGATGGCCCCGAGCAGACCCGTGATGGCGCAGATCTTAGCACACCGCTATAGGCGGTAGTAAGACTGCGGCACGAAACGGCAGTGTACAGATCATTCAAGTAATATGAAATGGGAATGAATCTCCAAGTATCGATCTCAAAGGAACACAGTAAGGTGGAGTTAACGTTCGAGGAAGGACTTGGGATTGAAGTTCTAAGGGTCGGATGGAATGCGAAAACGGGGTGATTTGGCTTTTGGAAAATAAAAGAAAACAACTACAACTACTCCTATGCAATAACGCTATGCAGTGCTTCGCTTGGCGGGATGGAGACTAGGCAGGCCTTGAGCGCGCTGCGTCGCAAGGGCGGATGGATGAGTAGGTAAGCAGAGTCGAACTGTGCAGGCCTTGAGCGCACTGCTTCGTTGGGCGAATGGATTACACGGGCCGCTATGCCACGCTTCGCTAGGCGGATGGAAGAGTAGGCAAGCAGATGGAATGGTTCGCACCGGCGGAGTCAGAATGGATTACATGGGCCGCTATGCCACGCTTCGCTAGGCGGATGGAAGATTAGGCATACGGATGAGGGTCGCAAGCACCTCGTCGACAAGCACGCCACTAGCAATTGCTAGTGCGGCACACGAACGTAACGACGGGATGAAGGATGGATGGTGGCGCACCTCGTACACATATGAACAAAATATAACTTCACATAGACATGAAATTAAGATTACAAGCACGATTCATAGTGTTCATCATCCATACATGAGAAATCTAGCTACAAACACATCAATAAGAGAAGAACAAGGCAAGAAATCGACCGAATCCGAAGGCTCGTTGGAGATTCACGGTTGGAATCGCCGGGTTGTCAATCCGCGTCCAAGCTCTGTCCGCAACTACGTCCGGGGTAGAGAGAGCTGTCACGACTCTCCAATGAACCCGTCTTCTTCGTCTCACGATCCGGTAAAGGTTGCAAACTTCCCCTTGCTTGATGGCGATGGCGGCTAAACCTTCCTTGAAGCTCTAGGATGAAGGAGGAGGCCGAGAGGAAGCTCCGGCTCAAGATTGGCGTGAAGAACAAGCCCGGAGCACCTCCAGATGGTGAGCGGCGATGGAGGGGTGAAATCGGGGCTCTGGAGCGAGAAAATGGCAGACTGAAGCGGAAGAAATGCGGAGCTCTAACCTAAATCGCGAGCAGGAATATTTATAGGCGCTGGAATAAACAGTGCGCACGGTCATTGGCGCACGACCAGTGGTCGTGCGCACTAGAATCCTGTGATCGTGCGCCTGCCTGGGCGGAGCCTGCAATGTAAGAAATTTATAAAATATAATGTTCGCACGACCAGTGGTCGTGCGCATTATCGTAAGTGGTCGTGCGCATTGGTCGAGCCAGAACTCATAAAATGGGGGTTAAGTGCGCACGATCAGCGGCGCACGACCAGTGGTCGTGTGCAATAGAACCAGTGATCGTGCGTAGTGTTCCTGTACAGAATTGTACCGGGAACATCTGCTACTGAAAGTGGCACTCAACAATACGATAAGGCTATCAAAAGAGAATAAACATCAAAACACACCAAAATAGGCCAAGAAGTGCACCTAGCATAGAATGACAAATATGAGCTAAAACAAGGCTAAAGTGCAGTGGAAAGACTAGAAAAACCGCCCAGATGAGTCCATATATGTGTATATGATCAGGACTCATCAACCCGCTGTTCAGGCTTTCATCTAGCTGGCAGGTCCGAAGGCTCACACGATGGATGGTCCTAGATTCTCAAAGGTCGACCTCGGGAGCACTCGCGAGGACTGCACACCAGTGAGGTAGTTTCTCCTCTCTCCCTTATAATCTATCCATGCGAGACCCCTGACCTAGGCGAATGGTCAGAGGCGGCGAGTGGAGCGAATAGCGGAATATCGAAAAGAGCAGGGCATCCTAAGTCACCTTCGAGCGTCCGGCGAGTGGCCAAGACAATTACACTACGACCCAACGTCCTAATAAGCCTAGCGAGATACAATAGCAAATGAAGAAAAAATCAAGATAGCACAAAAATCTGTAATCGATATATATGCCAAGGGGACTCGCCCCAGTTCATGATTACATCCAAAATGAAAGATAAAAAGAAAGCAAAAAACCACAAGGGCCCCTCTCACGGGTCGGCAAGCTTCCCGCCGGAAGATCCGTCGCACTCGCCCGAATCCGGGAGGAGGGCGTCTTCTCGTGGCTCGCCGTCCTCATCTTCCGGGAAGGGGGTCGGGATGTAGAGCTCGGGGATGACTTGTCGGGCAGAGAGGCATTCGGCCTCCTCCTTCAGGTACCCAGCCTGCCGCAGCACCTGCAGCTCATGCTTCACGACGCTTTGAGCGTTCTCCTGCATCAACTGCTCTAGCTCATGTGAGGGTAAAAGTGCCCCCTACTCCCTGAGGAGAGTGCCAAAGCATCGGCTTCTCGCGACTGTTGGGCCTCAACTTTAGCCAGTCGGACTTCCTCCTCAAGGCTGACCACCCGCACGCGAAGCATCTCGGCGATCGTAGTGTCCTGAAAAAACAAAGGCGGTGAGAAGAAAGTGCGGTAGTCAGCAACGGTCATTCGTGGGGGGGGGGGGATATACCTCTCTGATGGGGCGGCTGGCGAGAAGGGCTTCCGCAGCTTCCACCTTCACCCTGAGTTCACGCGCCTCAGCAGAAACAATAGCCCTGGTCTCCTCAACCTCCGCCAGACTCCGCGCCAGATTAATGCTCCGGGGCGAAGACATATGCGCAAGCTCAAGGGCCCGCAGCAGGGCTCGAGCGGTCTCGTGGGCGAGAACTTGCGTCTTCTCGGCATCGAAGACCTCGACATCTTCACGACCGTAGAGGGCATACGCAATGGCGTAAGCCTCACCACTGGCAAAGTCGCTCTCTATCCATGATGGATGGAGGGTGGAGAGCGAGACCCTATTCGAGTTCCTGTCCCACTTCACCAAGGGAGCCCCTGAGGGGTCCACATACTTCTCGCCCTGGGGGAAGTTCTAGTGGTCCCTGGGCAATGGATCCGACGGCAACGACGGCCCCGCATGGAGAACATTCCCGTCCGACGCACCCGTTCCCGGGATCTGGGCCGGAGCTTTCGCCCCTGGGGTCTCATCCAAAACTCCCTTCCCTTTGACGGAAGGAGGACATCTCGACTACTTGGAAGAGGAGGAAGGAGGCACCCCGGTTTTTCGTTTCCGGCTGCTAGACTTGGAGGAGGAGGGTTCCTCCTGACAGGCATCCGCGGCGGCTTGTGCAAAAGACACGGAAACCCCAGAGGGACGCGGCGGATGAAGAGGGAGGTCTCACACGCCTATTTGTGAACACGAACGACTCAGCGAATGGTATGAAATCAACAAAACCGAGCGAATGGAGAAGGTTTAGAAAACTCATCCTCACCCTGCGGAATGGGCGGGAGCAAGTTGACGTTTCACCGGAGGTAGACGAGGTCCATCCCGTGCTCCAGGATGTACTGGTGCAGTTTGGCCTCGTGCCCCCCCAGAATCGGGGGCCGGAAGGTTGATTCCTCCTCCTGCACTAGGGCGAGAAGGGTGTTTCTGAGGCTCCCGCTGACGAAGATGAAGCGGCGAACCCAGTCATGGTTCTTGTTCGGGAGACCCTGGTGTTTGAGTGGACTCTGACCCGAGAAGAAGGAGATGCCGTGTGAACAGCGGAAGGTGTACAGCTTACGGAAGACGGGTAGCGAAAACTCTATCCCCTCTTCTCGCAGGAAGCACGCATACCCTACCAGCATAGCGATGGAGTTGGGGTTGAGCTGGGCGTGCACGACCCCGTAATACCGGAAGGTCTGGCGGAGTTCTGGCCAGATGGGGAGACGAAACCCCACCTCGAAGTGCTCCAATGGGATCGCGAGAGCACACGGCGAGATGGAGTTTAGGCGATCGTCCGGCCCGGGCTTTCGCGCTTCAAATCCCGACGGGAAGTAGTTCGCGACGGCGGTTAAATAAGCTTCATCGGAGAGGTCGTAGGAGTCGAAGACGTGGTTAACAAACGCGCTGGCACACTTCGCCCTGCCTTCGGTCTCGCCACCCATTTCACGAATGCTGGGGAGGACGGGAGTCACGAAGAAGAGAGAAGTGCGAGTGCTAGCGCAAGGAGAGAGAGGGAGCGGATGGCAGGATAATCAATACGGTAGTTGGGACCGCCTATTTATAGAAGAACTAGAAAACGCTTGGGCTTTCGAGGCAACGGGTGTGCGGATAGCAATCGCGCCTTCCCGACGCCTCGAAACCCGGGCCGGTCCCTCTTGCCCATTAATGGCAAATGCCCTATGTCTACTCGCTCGATGGCTACGCGCAAGGGTTGAAAAAAAACATTCGGCAGTAAGATATCATTCGGCATAACCAGGCAAGCTGCGAGAAATATAAACAAAAAGCAAAGCATTCGCAAGGCACAGAGTAAGAATTATTACAGACGTGAATAAGTCCAATGTCCTCAACACCATAAACGGAAAAAGAAATAGTAAAAGAAGCGAATGATGACCAGCCTAGCGCTCCTCAAAGTACCAATGACCCTGCCCTCGCGGCCCAGCCTCCGGAGGCATTCGCGGGCGATAGTACGCGAGCATGGAGGTGATCTCATGAGAGGCCAGCTGAAGCTGGTCCCGGGCTCGCGCGGCATGTCTCCCGGGAGACAGCTCCCCACCTTCACCTCCCAGACGCTCCACCGCTGCAAGGAGGCCAGAGTAGTCCTTCCGAAGGGCCTTCAGCTCGCGTGTGACTTCGATCCGCACACCATCCACTTGGCCGACGATGTCCCGCTGCATACAAATAAGCTTCCCCAAGACCTCCGTCATTCGCTCCTTCAGGGTCGCGTGGTCTGAAGGGTCGCCGAGGAAGACAGATAGGTCCCCAGGAGAAGGGAGAGGCGAGGGCATCCCGTCTTCCCCCTCGTGGTAGGACCCAAAGGGAGAGGCTTCCCGATAGCCTACGAGATCACAGGCTGGTCAGTCGCGTTGAACAACACGAATGCGCTACATGCGGTCGAGGTCACTAACCTCGAATGGGTTCCCCATGACCTGGAGGATGTGACGAGTGGGGGTGCGCTTTAAACAATCCAGCAGCGGGAGGAAGGACTTTTCCTTTCCCAGGGCGGAAGGGCTGTAAAGAAGGAACTGAAGCATTCGCGTGATCATCTGCACGGTCTTGCTGACCGGGTTCCCTTTCAGGGGAGACCCTCTGCTCATTTGCAGGCACGGAGGGGTTCTGTTGAACAGGGGAACCCGGAGGAATGGTGTCCCGCGGCGGAAGATCGGGGTTGAGGGCTATAAAAAACAGTGGTCAGTAACGCACAGCGTGCAGGACAAGAATTCATAACTTACCAGATTGTCGTGTGGTCTCGCCCGGAGGGGGTGGAGGAGCAAGATCCATATTTGGAGGAGGCCTCGCATCCACGAGAGGTGGCACCACGGCACTGTTCGAAACGGCCCCATGGCCATCCTCAAGCGCCGAAATCCCCTGCGAATGGTCAGAGTGATTGCAGGATGAGGGGGCAGGAACTAAACAGAAAGACGGGAGGAATTCCCATACCTGCGTTCCGGGGTCCGGAGAAGTGTTCACCGGAGACGTAAGGGGCACTCAGGTCACGCTTGGACGTAAGCCAGGGAGCAAACCTGGCCGTCTTGGGGGCAGTTGCGCTCTGGGCCGCAGCCAGGCGTTCAATCACTTCCTGCGAGAGGGGTCTCGCGGAAGGCTTGTGAAAAGACATTGGAATTGGCGAAAGGTCAAGGGAGAGAAAAGGCTCCGAGCCGAGGAATGAGAGCGTTCCAGGAAAGTCTGACATGAAGAAGTATATATAGGGTGACGGTGGGACCCACAGAATCTTATGGGTCCAGTCAGCAAGCACTCACCGAATACAGGGTTGGACTGTTCTTTCCGAGCGCAGGAACCGCTAGCAAAGAGCGGGGATTGTGTACAACCCGTATTCGCGGAGTGGGTCCCTCAAGCCAACTGGCGAGATCTGGGTCAGCCAGATCATTCGCCCAGGCTAAGACAGGTGGGAAGACCCCCGGGTGAGTAGGGGCGAGCCGCAGGTGAGAGGGAGAAAATCGGCGAGTGGCGCCCTCGCGGACCACTCGCCTAGGAGTGCGTGCATTCGCCTAGCCGAGCGGGAGCTCGGCGAGTGGTGCCCTCATGGACCACTCGCCCCCCCAGGGCTTTAAGGAGGAAATGACCACGATGCCCCTTATGGGATGCAAATAGCCCATCAGAACAGCGGAGTTAGGCTATAAGCAGACCAAATTGGGGTGCGGTTAGTAAAATTAAAAGACGGATTCATGTTATTTGCAGACCAGCCTAGAAAAATCTATAAATAGACCCTTAAGGGCACCTTGGAGGAGATCCGATTCTTGGAGAGTCCTCTCCTCTAGGCTAGTCTTGGTTGGCTGCTAGTGCCCTCCAAGGTGCCCGGCTGAGCTTTGGTTTGGGAGGGGAAGCTCTCTAAGATCTTCCGGGTGTATGGCGGGACCTCCTCTCTGCAGCCTTGGGTCTATTCCAATTTCCTCATCCACCAGTCAGAGAGTTTAATGAGGGAGAAGTATGCGTCGGCTACACCCCCCAGTGGGTCCGAACTCAGGAGACCGGTTGCCGGTTTCAACAATAAAGCCTTAGGGAAAGCCTTCAAATGCAGTAAGAAACTCCTCAAGGTGCAAACCAAGGAGTTAGAATCCTTGAAGCCTGTCCAATCCAAGCTCCAGGAGGCAGCTGAGAAGCTAACTTCTATGAGCAAAGAAGTGGACAAGCTTAAGGAAGCCATAAGGCTTAAGAATGCTGAGTTAGGGCAGAAAAACAAGGTCATTAGGGACCTTGAGGAAATGTTGTTGGCCGAGAAGAAACTTGCTTCCAGCTTCTCAATGCCTAAAACTATCCTGCCAGCAACTGACACCTTCTCTGGACAGTTCAGAGCTGGTATCAGTTTCTATCAGGAGCCAGTCATGGGCAAAGATCCTGAAGCTAGACCCTCTTAAAAGAAGGTGTTGTTAGCAAGTCCTTCAGTCCACAGACCTGCAACAACAGCAGATAAGAGAATGGGAAATGTTATTCCTACAAAGCCTGCTCCCAAGAAGGTGAACCAAAGAGTGGTGAAGACAATTCCTCCCCCGGCTCACACACATGAGGTTCACCCTAGATCTGTTAGACAATAAGCCTTCTCTCCTGCTCATCAGTGCTGTCATCCTACTCAGATGATGAAGCAGAAGAGAAGATGTAACAGATATGAGTGTTGGTGCTGCGGGAAAGTAGGCCACTTTTCATTGGACTATTGGTTCAACCCAACAGGGCTCAATGCAAGGAGAGTGCAGAACCCTCCAAGGTTTGCGATTCTATTCTATCATCCTAACAGAAACCAAGGACCCAATCCCTATTGGGTACCTGAGGGGAAGTGATTTGTTTTGCAGGTAGATCCAAATGCCAACCAATCTCCAATTTGGTATTTGGACAGTGGCTGCTCCAGGCATATGACTGGAGTCAGAAAGTATTTGAAAGAATTCATCCCTATGGAGAATGGACTGACTATTATCTTTGGAGGTTCAGAAAAGGGAGTGACCAGGGACTACGACAACATAACTAATGGGTACAGTGGAAAGATTAGAGAAGCTATCCATTGAAGACAATACCGACACCTCATTCGACAACAAGAATCAGCTAGTGATGGTTGAAATAGAGGTAGAACCTGCAGAAGATACAGAAATGGCAGAAGAATTGCGTCCTGCAGAAGTAGCTCCTGCAGAAATACCCAGAACACTTACAACTGCCTTAAGACAAGTAAGAGATCATCCCCAAGAGCAGATAATAGGAAATGTTAACCAAGGGGTACTGATAAGGAGTAGAGATGCAAATCAAGCATTGTACCTGAGTTTTCTCTCTCAAATTGAACCCAAGAAATTTGAGGAAGCAAATCAGGATCCTTTTTGGATTGCTGCAATGAAGGAGGAACTAAAGCAATTTAAAAGATGCAAAGTATGGAAATTGGTTCCAAGACCCCAAGGGCACAACATCATAGGAACCAAATGGGTCTATAGGAACAAGTTGGATGAAAATGGAATCATCACCAAGAATAAAGCAAGACTAGTGGCAAAAGGCTACAAACAAGAGGAGGGGATAGATTTTGATCAGACATTCGCTCCAGTAGCCATACTGGAAGCAATAAGACTATTCCCCGCCTATGCACCATACAAAGGTTTCAAGGTCTACCAAATGGATGTGAAGTCAGCCTTCCTAAATGGTGACCTCAAAGAGGAAGTATATGTAGAGCATCCCTCAGGTTTTGTTTACTCTACTTATCCTGATTATGTTTACTTTCTTAGAAAAGCTCTTTATGGCTTAAAGCAGGCACCTATGGCCTGGTATGAGACTCTGTCAAGCTTTCTAATTGAGAACAAGTTCTCAAGGGGAAAGATTGATAAGACATTGTTCCTAAGGGAAGTGAAGGGCAAGATCTTGCTAGTGTAGATCTATGTAGATGACATCATCTTTGGCTTTACATATAACAATATCTGCAAAAAGTTTGCCAACTTGATGCAGGGAAAGTTTGAGATGAGCAGTATGGGTGAGCTCAAATACTTCCTAGGTCTCCAAGTGAAACAATCTGAAGATGGTATTTTCATCTCTCAGACCAAATTCACTAGGGAGCTAGTCAAGAAATTTGGATTGGAGAGTGCTTCTTCAATGAAAACTCCAATGGTAACCAATGTGTCTCTGGACAAGGATGAGAAGGGCATACCCTTTGATGAAACCAAGTACAGATGCATGATTGGATCCTTGCTCTATCTAACTATAAGTAGGCCTGACATAATGTTTGCTATATGTGTCTGTGCTAGATATCAGGTGAATCCTAAGGAATCTCACTATGTCTCTGTCAAGAGAATCTTAAGATACCTAAAGGGTACATCAAAACTTGGCCTATGGTACCCTAGAAACAATGAGTGTGAACTGGCTGGTTATTCAGATGCAGATTATGCAGGGTGCAAGGAAGATATAAAGAGTACCTCAGGGACATGCCAATTCCTTGGTGGAAGACTGATTTCTTGGAGCAGTAAGAAGCAGACTAGTGTGGAAATCTCGACAGCAGAATCAGAGTATATCTCTGCTGGGAGCTGCTATGCCCAACTACTATGGATTCAACATCAACTTGAAGACTACAATCTAAAGATGACCAAAACACCCCTGTTTTGTGACTCTTCCAGGGCTATCTCAATTGCTAAGAACCCTGTATCTCACAGCAAGACTAGGCATATTGAGATCATGTATCACTTCATCAGGGAGCATGTGGAAAATGAAGATATCACCCTTGAATTTGTCCCAACAGACAAACAAGTGGATGATATATTTACAAAGCCCCTAGATGAAGCTATGTTTAACTTCTTCAAATTCCAATTGGGAATGTTAAACTTAGAGTAAACCTCAACTTTATTATTTACTAATGCCTTTCTAGATGAGTGGTCAGAAAATCTCACAGGACCTTGAAGAATCATACCTGAACAAGGGGGAGCTTGTGCTACTCCTTGGTTAGAAAAGCAGAAGGCAAGAAGTCAGAAAGGGGGAGAAATGGTGCTCAAGAAGACCTCAAGAAGACCTTAAAGGCAGGGGGATCAAGGAAGAGGCATCAAATCAAGGGGGAGCTACAAGCTTGATGCATTCCAAGAGTTCTGCAAAAGATAAGTTAAATCTTTAAACAGTTCCATCTAAGATTATGATATTTACTGTCATGTGAAAGTAGGCTTGAATTGAGATTCTGACTTCTTTAAATAGGAGGAGATTGTTGGGAATCTTGTCCACATGATTCCTGATTTAAAGAAGTCATCATGTCAAGAGTACTTCACTTTGTATTTGATCGTACATCTAGTTCATAATCTCAGGAAAATATAAGTACATATCGTCGAGAAGAACATGCGATATCGTCGACAATGGGTGCTTGTCGTCGTAATGACGGGCAGAGCAGCAGCCGCTGAGAAGCAAAGTATTCGTCGACCGCTGAGACGTGGCGAGATCATCGAACAAAGAATGCTGATCGTCGAACGCTGAGATGTGGCGAGATCATCGAACGAATAATGGCGACCGTCGAACGAAGAATGGCAAGTTCGTCGATCGCAGAAAGCTGTTCGTCGAACGGAGAGAAGAATCAAAAATATCAAAGGAAGGAATGTCGTCGAGAAGATGCAGTATCGTCGACATCAACAAAGTGGCCTTACTGTCAAGAAGAACAGACATCGTCATGAAGAAGGCATGTCGTCGAGTAAAAACATGATTACGACGACATATTGCAAGAAAGAGGATCTCAACGTCACAGTCAGAAATGGCATATCATCGTATATGAAGAATCGCCAGGATGTCTCGTATTGTCGTGATACCAGCATCAGAGGCAGAAGAAAGAAGACATGAAGGTCTACCAGAGTTCATGGCATCGATAAAGGCCTGTCGTCCAAATATTATCCATGTCGTCATAACAATGGAAATATCGTCAAGACAGATTCAAATCTTGCGGACGTACTATCAGCAGTTAATACCGCCGCCTGATTGTCCAATCAGCGCGTGAACTTAAAGAATCAAGGTATTAGCGCGTACTCCAAAAGAAAGAAAGATATCAACATATGCTAAAAAGAAATGGAGGTCTGACACATAAAGAAACTTTTTAGAAGACCGTTGGGAGACATCGCAGTCTTATAAAAAGGATACATGAGGTTGCCCTAAAAGGGTTAATCATCAAGAAAGAACTTGCGCACATAGCGAATCGAAAACACAAGCGCCGCAAGAAAGAATGAGAAAAAGAAGTAGTAGTCATCTTCATCGACTGCTAAGAAGCAAATTCTCATCTGGCTAAGAAAAGATTTGAAGAAGAACTGTGCGCTCAAGATCTGATTCAGAATAATCTTCTTCAATCTTAAGGAGCCGATCTTCAACGGGCTAAAGGTGTCGATCTTCATCTAGTAGAAGAAACATTTTATTATTGTATTTTCTTGTAAGGCTTGCGGGCCAAATTGTCTAGCTTGAGGGCTGGAGAGCTGTGAGGCTTGAGGGCCAGGGCAGTGCACTTGTGGGTAAGATCTGTCGAGCTTGAGGGCTCGGGTGCAGTAGGGGCTTGCGGGCCTAGGCTGTAGGCACAGGACTTGCGGGTCTGTGTTGTGTAACGCTTGAGGGCCTGAGTGTCGAGCTTGCGGGCTCAGGGGCAGTAAGGGCTTGAGGGCTTAGGCTGTTGGGACATGCGGGTCCGTGTTGTAAGGCTTGAGGGCCTGAAGCCTTAAGCAGAGTTTGCCGATCCTAGCACACTGCTGGGTAGGCGTAGAGGGAAAGAGGACTACTCAAGACACCCTATCTTGAGGAACATATATAGATCTTGTGTCGTCTGGTGTGACTTATTTGTGTGTTAACTTTGTGCATTTCTTGAATATTGATAACTCACACTAATAGATCAAAAAGTACCAAGATCACCTAACACCCCCCCTCTAGGTGAACGTTCAATCCCCAACAGATATGTCTAGGTTAGGTTGTGTGAATACCAACCTAGAGGTGGGCAAGGACCAACCCACCGCTTCCGTTTGCCACTATGGGGGGTATCCTGAGAGTCTTGCTAGCTCCAAAAAGGGGGAACTCGGGTGCGTGAGTTGCACTTGTGTGATCATAACATTAATCAGCATAACTCTGCATGTCATAGCATAAGCATTGCATTTCAACCCCTACCAATATCGTATAAATTGGTGTGAGACTTTTTATACGATAAACCTTGCTAAACGACCCCTTGGTCTATAGGTCTGTTTGGGCATTCCTCTAAATCAAAAGTTAGTTTTCTTACTTACTTTACTCTACTATATTATTATTAGTTTTCACCTTGCTTTATTTACTGCTTCATTTATATATACACCTGTGTAGTGGTAGATATTCATGTAGCTAGGCCATGTCATCTGCTTTGATATATACCCGTTGCTGTCCTCCGCTTCATCCCTCCCGCACAGTGCCTAGGAGCAACTGGGGGATGGGTGGTGGGAAATAAGGCTTAGTCTTTTGACTAACGGTCGGTGGACCATATCATTTTAGGGGACCGAGGAGACGCACCACCCGCAGAGGCCGGTGCAGATAGAGGCGGGATAGTCTAGTACAGGAGCAACAGTCTCAGGATCCTTGAGTGTTACTAGTAGTTCTTGCTTCCGCGAGTGACCTTATAGTGACGACTTGATGTACTGGGCATGCGCCCTTTTATTTTCTACCTTTTATTCAGTTCATTATCTGCGGACATCTTTCATTATGATTTATATATTATGTGATGTGGACTTGAGCTTAATTTGGCTTCAATTGTACTTTTCTTCTTCTGTGATTGATATGGCCGACAGGATCGGCATTTTGTCATGGTGACCTTCTCGAGTGTTGGTGTCACCGCAAAGCGGTGGTTCTGGGCATAAAACCCGGTTTTGTAGCAAAAAAAGGGTCTTACAAACTGGTATCAAAGGGGAAACCTCGATCAGAAGAAAAGAAGTCCACAAACCCTTGGACACCTCGCGCGAGTTTAGTTTGTGGACAAACTAAGCTGCGGAAGCAATGGTGTGCCCATATGGGGAATCACATGAAAAAGTCCACTTTTAACTGAATCTTTTTAGCCAATCTCCTTATGGGTGATAAACTTTCTTTTGTAGCCTGCGGCTAACCTTTCCCCTCAGCAGGGAATACCTCCTGCTGCAAAGATCTCATTAGATAGTCCTCTAATCAATGAGTTAGGCTCAACCCCACTAGGACACATGACTTACAATGACAATTTATACCATGCCCTAGTCTGAAATACACCGTAGGTATAAATTTGATTAAGGTACGAGGATACCCCAAAAAGGTTAGAGGTGGAGTTTAATGCGAGAAAGACCACCTAAGCCATAAACTCTGATGTCCCTACTTCACATACCAAGGATTATCCAAACTGATAGGACCGCCTTAAGGAGATTGACGCATAAGTAGAATGGTAGGGGACTCGTAGACTCAAACCTCGTACCAGTGATATGTTTGCATTGAGACAACCACAATGCCAAACACCGAGGGTCGGATAAGAATTCAAGTTGAGAAGAGACCCAAATGGGATTGGGTCACATGTGACCCTGATAAGACTGTCGTAAAGGGTACCTTGAAGAGTCTAAGGTAAGGAGCATATTAACAAGTTTCAAAATAGAACCCCAAGTCTATGGTTGTATGCCCTAAGGATTGTTTGCATACTTAGGACGAATATTACATAGTGATGTCGAAGATGCTTAGCCGAAAATAGACAGTGGCTTATCTTTTATTTATTGGGGCTTACCTATTATTTATTGGGCAAATTAGTTACTAACTTGGGTTTCCCTTAGATCTAATTTAGAAAGTGTTGCATCGTGAACATAGTGATTTTGAAGATAATCTTATTCAATGTTACTTGGGCGAAGATGGGATTCTGTAAAAGCACATTGGGAATGGTGACCTGTAGTATTACCAGGACAATGGATAGACATCGTTGATCGAACAACGACTTGACCTTAGTTGAAGCATTAGAAATGTAAAGTTGCTAGGTTTAGTCACTTAGGGATGCATATGCCCTTTTGGAAGTTGGGAACTGAAATTTGGGCTTGCAAGCTATAGTTACATTTGAAAGTTCTTGTGGTTTGGTGCTTTCAAAGTGATTAACTTATGATTTGTTAAAAATCACACCCTATCATGGTAGATAATTTTAACTACAATAATAATGATTGGTTAACATATACTCATAAAGGTTCACGAGTACACCACCCTTAAATTTTGAGGATAATTGGGAAGCTTGACGATCTGATCAGTTTCATCAATGGTAAGAACTGGATAAGTTGTAGAGTTGAGTTAATTGATTACTCGGACGTACATGAAGGAATAAGAATCTGAACGTGTAGAGAAAACTTTATAGAGGCGTTGTCTACCCATACAAACAAGAGCTTTAGTCACCGGAAAAATGGTGTATTCTGGAGCGTGTATTTCCCCAGAATAAAGAAAGACATCATAGGTTTTGTGATGCACGGTGAGGTATGCCGACTGGAGAAGGCCAAGTGCAAGAGCCTTTGTGGAACTACCACAGTCACTGCCCATGTTAGAGTGGAAGCTCGAGGATATAATTATGAATTTCATACACAGGTTACCACATCCCCACTCCTGGCACAAGTTTATTTGGAACATTGAGGATAGATTGACCAAGGTAGATAGGGTCACCCCGGGCTGGAAGGACGCTCCCGTTGGTGTTTGATGGAATTTGTTGAGCTATTTGTCTGTTATCGTCATGTGCCCGGGATGATCGTGTCGGATCAAGATGGACGGTTTACGTCCAAGAAGTAAAGATCAGTCCAGGCTTATCTGGGCTCTTGGTTGACGTTCAGCACAACTTTCCACCCTCAGAGGGATGGAGGCGCAGGACTCCACTATCTTGGATCCAGGATGAGGATTTAAAGGTACTTGGCTCGAAATTTGTGGAAGACATAGATGCCCAGGTGCGACGGATCTAAGATAGGATGTGGGAGGACCAGAGTAGGCAGGCTATGTATTACGATGCGCGACATTGTCCAATGGAGTTCCAGGTTGGAGACCGGGTGTTTTTGAAGATACGTCGGATGCGTGGAGTCTCGCTGGTACGCGGGCGGAAGAAGCTCAGTCCGAGATAAATGGGGCTCTACAGGATCCTAGAGTGGATCGGCCCGTTAGCATATAGACTGGAGCTACCACTGGAGTTAGCGGGTTTGCATGATGTCTTCCACGTCTCCTCTCTTAGGAAGGCTCTACTGCGGCCGGAGCAGCAGGTTTCTACTGTAGATGGCCCGGTAGCTTCTGACCGATCAGTTCGCTTGGAGCCAGTCAGGATAGACAATACGACAAAGCGAGTCTTGCGATGCAATAAGAAGGTCCCGCTGGTCAAGGTCATGTGGAGGAATCATGGATAGGTGGAGCACACTTGGGAGCCACTAGACCTGTTGCAGCAGAGGTAGTCGGTCTTCTTCGCGTCAGGTATAACTTCAATTCTTAGGGGATGTTACATTTAGTGTTGGGACCATTGCCCACAATGCCCTAGATTTGGAGAAGTCCATTCCTAAATCAAAGATATAGCTCACAATGTATTTGATATATTATCTAGAATCACTGTGCAGGAGAACAGGTCAAGCTAAATGATCAAGAAGTTCATCTAAGTCCACAAGCGTCGAGACACTACACATCGCTCGAAGCCTGTGACCCAAAAGCATCGACCTATGTTTGCTGTCTCAACGGCAAGGTCACTGGCTGAAAATTTGAGACTAAGTCAAAAGAAAGCGTCGAACCAAGGAACATCACTCGACGCCATGGAATAAGAAGCGTCGACTGAGTTACACACTGATCAACGCCCTCTTCCTGAAATGCTCTAAGTAAAGGATTGTGCTACAGTACATCTACAGCAAGCTAAGCCACGTCGAGACGATGACCATGTCTCGACGCCTTGTCAATACTAAAGCCGTTGAAGACCGTTGAGGATCTGACGTCATGCTGACATGGAGGAGCGTCTCAGATGGCGCGGATTGCGGGTTATAAATAGAAGGCATGATCTGTAATTTAGAGAGATTTCTAGACATTATCTTCTCCATCTTTCAAGGCGCAATTTGAGGAAGTATCCAAGGAAGAATATCCAGGAAATTCATCAAGATCTGCAGCTGCCATTCATTTCCTATTCTAGAGATATTGCCGTTGCAATCAAGGATACAAAAGAAAGGTTTCCATTAAAGAGAATTATAGTTTTTATCCTGAAAAAAAGTCTCTCAAAAGAAGAATAAGAAGAAATCTTCTCTTCGTTCAGAATCGTTTTGACTTGAAGAAATCATTTCAGCAATCTGTTGCTGACATTTTCTGAAGAAGGAAGGTCAAGGAGGAAGAACTTATCTTCCTAAAGAAAAACAGTTATCACAGCCTGTGCAATTCAAGAAGACGATTTTGTTGTTGATGATCTGTTGAAGTATTCTGTCTGATCATTCAGATAGAATAAAAGGCTCTATACATTGAAGAACTAGAGTCTAGTGATATTACAATCAATTTTCAATTCCTGTAGGATCTTTTGAAGATCTGAGCTGTAGGATCCTTTGTGATCTGAGTTGTAGGATCCAAGGGTGGATCTAAGTGTAGGCCTGTTGTTATAAAGG
Organism: Dactylorhiza incarnata; assembly: GCA_033032865.1. Classification (NCBI taxonomy): domain Eukaryota; kingdom Viridiplantae; phylum Streptophyta; class Magnoliopsida; order Asparagales; family Orchidaceae; genus Dactylorhiza; species Dactylorhiza incarnata. The sequence goes on along the minus strand of JAWHQI010000009.1, from coordinate 5,109,981 downwards.
CTGAGGTAGGACTTTGGTAAGTCTGAGACTGTAGGATCTATTGAGATTTGAGACTGTAGGATCTGTTGAGATCTGAGACTGTAGGATCTGTTGAGATCTGAGACTGTAAGATCTGTAGAGATCTGAGCTGTAAGACCTTTTTATGGTCTGAGATCTGGAGGAGATATAAGCCCTATCTGGCACACTGCTAGAGGGGAGAAGGGGGAAAGTTGATTACCCTAGATATGGGAACCACTATAAAATTCTATGTGTTTGAGATTGTTTCTTGAAAGCTCTTTATAACTCACATACACTTAAGATTTGGTCAAGAACTTAAATAAAATTTAAAATAACCTATTCACCCCCCCCCCCCCCCTCTAGGTGATTTGCTACCCTTAAATAAAGACTTTCAAGTGGTATCAGAGGGAGGTTGTTCAAGAAAAGGTTTAACAGCCTGAACAAGACCTCCTAAGGGTAGATCTGTTAAGTCTTCATGGCAAACAGTGAAGGGAACAAGGAATTCACATCCATGAAGTTACCAATCTGTAGAAAAGAGAATTTTGGGATTTGGAAGGAAAGGGTTAGATTATTCATGGAAGCCTCTGACCCTAGGATATACATCACAGTACTAGAAGGACCTTTTGTTCCTATGAAGGTCTCATTCACAGATGGAAACATCAAGACTCCCAAAACATATTCTGAGATGACTAAAGATGAAGTAACTCTGGCCACCATGGATACGAGAGCCCAGAACATCATTGTTAGTGCAATTGAGGATTAATCTTTCCAGAATCTAGTGCACTGCAAAACTGCCAAGGAAATGTGGGATTCACTCATTGTCTATATGGAAGGGACTGAAGAGGTTAGAGATGACAGGAAGTCTCTTCTGAATCAACAATATGAGGCTTTCAGACAAGACAAGAAGGACTTAATAACAATATTTTATGAGAAATTATTCAAAATTGTCAATGGTCTGAAAACCTATGGAAGAATATTTACAGACTATGAGCTGAATGATAAATTCTTGAGATCCCTTAACAAAGAATGGGACATCAAGATCTGTGCTATCAGGGAAATGGGAAATCTGGGAAACATTCAGCCCCAGAACCTATATGGGAAACTTCTGCCCCATGAACTTCACCTGAACACCAGAAAAGCTGAAGAAGGACACAACAAGGAGAATCTCATTGCTCTGAAGGCAGAAAGTTCCAAGAGAAGCAAGGAGAGGATGTCATCACCCCCCAGCATACCATCTGAATCTGAAGAATCAGTGACCAGCAATTCTGACTCTGAAATATTAGATGGTGAACTGGCATCCTTCACCAAACAGCTGAAAAGGATGCTCAGAAGAAAACAACACTGGAAAACTAGGCCTTCTCAATCATCCAGATCCAAGAAGCACTCCAACTGTTCAGAAGGATTCAGACCATATTCCAAGAAGGACAGGTATAATTCTAAACATAATAAATTTAATTTAGAAGAAACTGTGTGCTTTGGATGCAGGAAGCCTGGGCACATGATTGCTGATTGTCCATCAAAAAGAAAGAACAACAAGAAGTCTGATGAGAGGAGGCACAAGTCTAACAAGAAACATGAGAGGAGCCTGATAGCCAAGAAAGGCAAAGTCACTCTCAGTGACAGTGAGTCTCAACCATCTGATTCAGACAGTGAAGAGGCACTCATGACACTGATGTCTGTCCACGAAAGTGAAGACATTCTGAACCATAGACCTATGATAAGAGCCCCACCATCAAGGTCTGATACTGAAGAGGATGAAGAAGAAAATATAGGACTCATGGCCCTTAGGGATGAAGAGGATCAGGAGACAATCTCCATTGTGAAGGTACTTGATAGAACTCCTTCATCTGATTCTGAATCTGAACATAAAACTATTTCAAAACTTGAGGCAAATTCATTTTCTTCTGATGAGAGTGACTCAAAATCTAACTTTCATGTAGATGAAATGATTGAGAAATATGAGTCACTTCTTAAAGACCTCAAAAAGAGTAAAAGGCATAACAAGAAGCTATATAAAGAAATAACTGAACTAAAGGAGACTAACTCCCAATACTCCGAGGCAGCTGAGAGGCTGAATCAGGTAAGCAAGGAGCTTAGCAAATTTAGAGTTGAGTCCATCATTCAAGTTGAGACTATATGCTCTAGAGAGAAATTAATAAAAGAACTTGAGACAAAGCTCCTAGCTGAAAGGAAGCTTGTGGCAGAATTTTCAAAACCACAAACTGTCATTCCCATAATAGACACATTCTCTGCACTACACAGATGTGGCATAGGATACAAAGGGAAGGCAGAAAATAAATCTAAAGATAATGACCAGGCACCCATGCACCCCATAAAATTCAACAGAGCCATGCTTACCACAAATGAGTATGATCTAGAGGGTGTGCATGGACATTGGAAGAATGAGTGTTCCACTAGCAAAGCTCACTCAATTCAACCAAGTATTAGTGCTGCCAAATCTCTACACAAAGAAAAAGAATTATTTCATCATGACCCCTTTGTATTTGGAACAAACACCAAATCCAAAGGAGAGGAACTGAGACCAGTAGTGAGGACTACTGTTGTAAAGAAATCTGAATCTGCAAAATTCATCGAAGAACTTTACAGAAAATTATCTCAGAAAACTCCATTGATTAGGGTAACTAGACAAAATGTGAGTCAACCCAAAGAGGTGAAAAGACCTCAAAGGAGGTATAACAAATATGAATGTTGGTGCTGTGGAAAGGTTGGCCATTTTGCTCTTGATTGCTAGTTCAACCCAACTGTCCCAAGAATTAATTCTGGAAAACCAGTACTCAGACCAATGGCAACACACACAGCACAAAGGATCAAACAATAAGTAAATAAACCAGCTTATGCTAACAAAGTTCTAGGACCCAACTTTGTGTGGGTTCCTAAGAAAAAGTAATTTTCTTACTGCAGGTATGTCCAAAGACCAATCAAACTCCTATCTGGTATTTGGACAGTGGGTGTTCCATGCACATGACTGGAACCAGAAGTCTACTGAATGACTATACTTCTGTGAAGGATGGACCAAAGGTTATATTTGGAGGATCTGATAGAGGTAAAACTAAAGGATATGGTAAAATCACAAATGGAATTGTCGCCATCACCAAAGTTGCTTATGTTGATGGATTGCAACACAATCTTATAGCATAAGTCAATTATGTGATCTTGGGTATGACATTTCATTCCACAAGGATGAGTGCCTAATTATGAAAGAGAGTGAGATAATTCTCTCAGGCACTAGGAGTGGCAACATTTACTGTTTAAACTTTATATGTTCTGAACAAGAAAATCATATATGCTTAGTAGCTGAGAATAAAGCCTCTAGTAGTGTGCAATGGCACAAAAGGTTAGCTCATATAAACTATAAGACTATAAATAAGCTCATTTCAGGAGAACTAGTGAGAGCAGGGCCAAAGTGGAAGTGCATGCAGGAGGGTCCCTGGCATGCTTGTCAAATGGGTAAGTAAACCAAGTCATCCTTCAAACTAATTGGTGAGAAGGATTCCACAAGATGTCCATACCTCCTACACATGGACCTGTTTGGCCCAATGCCAATTCACTGTTTAGGAGGAAAGGTTTACACTCTTGCAATTGTTGATGATTACACTAGATTCACATGGGTGTTCTTCCTAAGACACAAGTCAGATACTCTAGAAGTATTCACTAGCTTTGTTAGGCAAATCCAAAATGAAATAGGAAATACAGTGGTCAAAATCAGAAGTGGCCATGTAACTGAATTTCAGTCAGGTGCCATGACCAAGTTTTGTGAAAATCTAGGCATCTCAAAAGAGTTTTCATCTCCCAGAACTCCTCAACAAAATGGGGTTGCTGAGAGAAGAAATAGAACACTCATTGAAGCCTGTAGGAGTATGCTGAGTGACTCCTCACTTCCTGAGCACTTCTGGGCTGAAGCTGTAAACACAGCATGTCATGTGCAGAATAGAGCACTTATCAATAAGAAACTGAATAAGACTCCTTATGAGTTGATGAAGGGTAGAAAACCCACTATAGCCTACTTCAAAATATTTGGAAGTAAGTGCTTTGTGCTAAATAATGGAAAGCACCACCTCACTAAGTTTGCTGAAAAAGCCTATGAGGGAATCTTTGTTGGCTATAACTCTCAAAGTAGAGCCTATATAATCTAGAACAAAAGCTCTAATAAGATAGAAGAATCTATACATGTTGTATTTGATGAAACCAGCCTTATTTATAAGGATCTGGGAAGTCTCTCTAGTAATGCAGGTCCAGCACAGAAATTGAAGGAGCTGAATATCAATGAACAACACATTAAAGATAATGATGAAACTAATGGACTGTGACTGTGACTAGAGAGGATGAGTCTCAAGAAGAAGACACACATGAAGAACCAATTGCTGTTGAAGAACCACAACATCCAGAACCTCAAGAAAAGCCAACTCAAACAGCTGCACTAGAATCACAAAGGGAAAAATGAGAGGTGGAGAAATGCAACCAAGCACCTGAAGGATCACCCCAAAGAACAGATTATAGGAAATCCCAATGAAGGTGTGCAAACAAGAAGAGGAAACTCAATAAATGAGGCATTGCATCATAGCTTCCTATCCAAAATAGAACCTAAGAAATTTGAAGAAGCCAATAGGGACCCTTCATGGACATTGGCTATGCAAGAAGATCTAAATCAATTTGAAAGATGCAAGGTCTCAACATTGGTACCAAGACCAAAGAAACACAATGTCATAGGGACCAAGTGGGTATTCAGGAATAAATTGGATGAAAATGGAGTGATTATCAAGAACAAAGCAAGGTTGGTTGCCCAAGGATACAGACAGGAGGAAGGCATAGACTTTGATCAAGTGTTTGCTCCTGTGGCAAGACTGGAGGCAATCGGGCTATTCCTGGCCTTTGTAGCACATCTTGGATTCATAGTGTATCAAATGGATGTGAAGTCAGCATTCCTTAATGGAACAATATTGGAGGAAGTATATGTAAAACAACCCCCAAGTTTTATTGACTCTACTCACCCAAACTATGTTTATCTATTACAAAAAGCCCTGTATGGTCTAAAATAGGCACTAGAGCCTGGTATGAGACATTGTCTGGGTTTCTCATTGAGAACAAATTCTCAAGAGAAAAGATAGACAAGATATTGTTTCTTAGGGTAGTTAAAGGTCATATACTATTAGTACAAATATATGTAGATGGCATAATTTTTGGCTCAACTGATAATAACCTTTGCAAAAGGTTTGCAAGTCTTATGTAAGGGAAATTTGAAATGTGCAGCATGGGAGAGCTCAAATACTTCTTGGGACTCCAAGTAAAACAGTCTGAGGAAGGAATTTTCATTTCTCAGACCAAGTACACCAAGGAGATCATCAAGAAGTTTGGAATGAAAAATTCCACTGTCATGAAATCCCCAATGGCAGCCAACATGTCACTGGACAAGGATGACAAGGGGAAACCTATTGATGAAACCTTATACAGAGGCATCATTGGCTCATTGCTCTACCTAACTGCTAGTAGGCCAGACATTGTGTTCTCAACATGTGTGTGTACTAGGTACCAAGTGAACCCTAAAGAATATAACTACACTGCTGTCAATAGAATCCTGAGATATCTGAAGGGTACTCTCAATCTTGGCCTATGGTACCCTAGGAGCAATGATTTTGAACTGACTGGAATTTCAGATGCAGATTTTGCAGGATGCAAGGAGGACAGGAAAAGCACATCAGGCACCTGTCAATTCCTTGATAAAAGGCTAATATCTTGGAGTAGCAGGAAGCAGACTAGTGTAGCTATCTCTACAGCAGAATCTGAGTACATCTCAGCTGGAAACTGCTGTGCTCAGCTACCATGGATTCAACATCAACTCCAAGACTATAAAATCCAGCTAAGTAAATCCCCTTTATATTGTGATTCAACTAGTGCCATTGCTATTGCTAATAACCCTGTATCACATAGTAGAACAAAGCACATAGAAATTAGATATCATTTCATTAGGGAACATGTAGAAAATGGGATATCACAATTGAATATGTCCCCACAGACAAACAAGTGGCTGATATATTCACTAAACCCTTGGATGAAACAAAATTCAATAACTTCAAAATTGAATTAGGAATGCTAAATATGGAATGATATTGTCTTGAAATATACAATAATCCAAAACAACGCTAGAATAAATAACAATTTTCAAATAGTATAGAAAATGTAATAAAAAAAATAATTGAATTAAGTCCAAAAAGGTGACTAACATTATACATGGCGTCGAGCGAGGATAACTGGAATCAAGCAAGGATAACTGGCGTCGAACGAGGATAACTTACGTTGAGCGGTGTCAACGCTTTTACAGAAAGAGCAAGACTGTCTCGAGACAGGGTGAATCTGAACCATTTGATCAATCTTATCAAACAAATCTTGTGCGCGACTTTTCAACTACCAAGAACTAGAAACTCTATATATAGGGAAGATACTTCGGTAGTACCTATGCTTTCTTAAACCTAGAATTCCCAGTTCGAAATTCTCTGCCCTAGAAAATCTCATTCTCAAGACCTTCAATCAAAAACCTACAACAACAATGCCTCCCAAGAACAGCGATTACCTCTACGAAGGAGGAGAGCTAGTTCGAAATGGTTTCCAAGCCGCACCAAACGAAATCAAGAACACTATCGAGTTAATTCATTAATCAGGGCTAGAATACCTCTTATCTGAATCGACATTAATCTGGAAACGAGAAGTCTTAGAGTTATTCTCTAATGTAGTAGTAGACACCGCCAATTCCAACCTCAAATCTACCGTAAATGGAAAGAAGGTTAAGATCACACCTAAAAGACTTGCTAAGGCACTACAACTGCCAAGGCACAAGAGTGATGAAGAAGAAGAAGAGGTAAGTTCTGAACAAATCAGGTTAGCTCAAGTTTGGTGTGGGATTGAAACTTCACACGAAATATCTGGAAGCGTGTTGAGGAAAGGAATGAATTCAAGAAGAAAACTATTATCAGACATAGTTGGAAAGGGACTGTTATGTAAGACAGGCTCCCATGATAAAATCTCTAGGAAAATGTTCATCCTATTGACCAGAATCATCTATACTCTTAAAACTGACTAGGGACGGGTTGTTTTTGATAGAGTGATAGAATGTATCCAAGCACCCAACATGGGTAGGATACTGTCCCTTTACCTTGTAAAGGTGATCCCAGATACATTAAACCACAAACTTGGCTCAAAAATAAACCATATGGAGAAAATGGATATAAAGATGCTGGAACGATGGGAAAGGACTATGTCAAATCAACCACCAGCAGAGACATCCTCCAAGCAGAAGAAAATTCAAAAGAAAAAGAAGAAGCAGGTCTCTTCCAGCCCGTTAAGTTCATCATCCTCCATAAGGAAATCAAAATCCACCCCAATCCACAATCCTTATCTCACAACATCTGAAGATGAAGAAAAGGAACAACCTAGGGACAGTATTCCTGACACAAAAACATGTACTGATCCAATATTGGAAGTGTCTGTAAGATCAATAAGGAACAAGGTGAGAAAGAGCAAGAAGAAGAAGAGAGAGAAGTTCTATCTGGATTCCCTGCTATAGCTGAGGGGAAGTTTCTAATTGAGGGGGAGGCTCAGGATGAGATCCCTGCTCAAGATAATACTAAGTTAGACAATGCAGGAATTGAGGGGGAGGCTCAGGATGAGATCCCTGCTCAAGATAATACTAAGTTAGACAATGCATCAGTTGAGGGGGAGTCTCAGCATGAGATCCCTGCTCCAGAGAACCTTGATATTGATACTATGGATATGGGAGAAGAATCTCAAACCAAAAAGAAAAAAAACTGAGCAAATTATCAAAATAGAATCATCCTCCAGTTTATATATGAGCTATAGAAAAGATTCTTTGTTCAAAGAAGACAGCAGTAGCAGTGCTAGTGAAGCAAGAGCAAATAATGTGAACCTAAGTTCTATACTACCTCAGCTAGAGGGTTTGCTTAACAGTCAAAGAAGATCATTGGAGCAGTATATTGAGGAAAACAACACTAAAATGAAAAATGAAGTAAATTTTCAAATGAGATTAGTAAGGTTTGAAGTCAACCTTCAGATGACTGAAATGAGAGATGAAATGGTTAAGTTTTTCAAAAGAGCTGCTGCTTCTGTGGATTACACAGCTGACCAATTAAATGACATCAAAGAGACTTCAAAGACCATTAAAGCAAAACAAGCAAGTATTGAAAAGACAGCAAATGATGTTCAACGCAATCAGGGCATTTTGAGCAACAATATGCAAGTTTTATATAAAGAACAAGTTGCACAGATTTTATCAGGAACTGCCAAAATAGAAGCCAAGTTGCAACAACATGATACTGATATGCTAGCTAAGATTGATGAGAGCTCCTCTACATTAAGAAATCAAGTAAAAATGAATACAGATACCATTGATGACCACCTTCTCAAGGTCAAGAAAACTATTGAAGGAGGAGTTAATCATCTGGAGGGTCAGGTTAGATTTCATAAAAATGTCCTCGGAGATCATATAGTAGAAGAAGTCATAAAGAGGGAGAGGTCAATAATTAAAGGCAGCTCTGATCATGCTATTTGGACCTCCAATTGCATTAGAGAAACCTTAGGCCATCCTCCCATAAACTATGATGATCAAGTTTCTGAATCCAAGCCTGCATCTCCTACCCAAATTCAAAAGAACATTGCTAAGATGTATAGTCCTGAAGATAAGAACAAGAGTAAGAATATTATTTATGAACAAGTAGAATCCAACAAGAGGAAATTCAGAGAAGAAATTGAAGCAAGGGATGATTATGAACACTGGTCTCCCTCCTCAAGGGAAATAATTCTTGCAGCATGGAAAGCAGTTAAAACTAATCCAGGAGAAAGAGAGAAGTGGTACTCTAAAGTTGAGTGGAGAAAATACAGGGATCAGGAGGAGCTGATTATAAAGTTCAAAGCTGACAAGCTGGCTGGGAGAGTTCATGCAAATGCTAAGGAGCCAATCAGATACTTCCCAAAACCATTTGACTACTTCCAGAGAAGGCAAAGAGTTGCTGAAGCTCAAACCAAGAAAGCCAGGAGAGGACCAGAAATCAAGGAACCAGAACAACAATAGGACTTGAAATTTTCTTTAAAAAAAAGAATCTCAGACAATATATTATGTAAATTGGATAATCTTAATGAGCCCCCAGAGCAAACTGATTTTTCTTTGATTATCATGATATATATATTCCTGTGATGTGATCTTTTCACTATATCTACATGATTAATTCTGAACTGCTTGTGATGTAGATCATGTAATCTGTGATTCTGTGCTTATGTTATAACTCATGCCTGAGATGTTTTCTCCTATTAGATTGATATGGTAATCTGATTTTATGAAAAGTGTTATATTAATCATATTATAATTGCCTGTGTAGAAAATATTGGTTATCTATGTAAAATGGGGTATATCATTGAATAAGGTTATGACTTCTTCAAATAGGGGGAGATTGTTGGGACTATTGCCCACAATGTCCTAGATTTGGAGAAGTCCATTTCTAAATCAAAGATATACCTCACAATGTATTTGATATATTATCTAGAATCACTGTGCAAGAGATCAGGTCAAGCAAAATGATCAAGAAGTTCATCTAAGTCCACAAGCGTCGAGACACTACACATTGCTTGACGCCTGTAACCCAAAAGCGTCGACCTATGTTTGTTGTCTCAACGGCAAGGTCACTGACTGAAGATTTGAGACTAAGTCAAAAGAAAGCGTCGAACCAAGGAACATCACTCAACGCCGTGGAATAAGAAGCGTCGACTGAGTTACACACTGATCAACGCCCTCTTCCTGAAATGCTCTAAGTAAAGGATTGTGCCACAGTACATCTACAGCAAGCTAAGTCACGTCGAGACGACGACCATGTCTCAACGCCTTGTCAATACTAAAGCCACTGAAGACTGTTGAGGATCTGACGTCATGGTGACATGGAGGAGTGTCTCAGATGGCGCGGATTGTGGGGTATAAATAGAAGGCATGATCTGTAATTTAGAGAGAGTTCTAGCCATTATCTTCTCCATCTTTCAAGGCGCAATTTGAGGAAGTATACAAGGAAGAATATCCAGGAAATTCATCAAGATCTGCAGCTGGCATTCATTTCCTATTCTAGAGATATTGCCGTTGCAATCAAGGATACAAAAGAAAGGTTTCCATTAAAGAGAAGTACAGTTTTATCCTGAAAAAAAGTCTCTCAAAAGAAGAATCAAAAGAAATCTTCTATTCCTTCAGAATCATTTTGACTTGAAGAAATCATTTCAGCATTCTGTTGCTGACATTTTCTGAAGAAAGAAGGTCAAGGAGGAAGAACTTATCTTCCTAAAGAAAAACAGTTATCACAGCCTGTGCGATTCAAGAAGACGATTTTGCTGTTGCTGATCTGTTGAAGTATTCTGTATGATCAACAAATAGAATAAAAGGCTCTATACATTGAAGAACTAGAGTTTGGTGATATTACAATCAATTTTCAATTCCTGTAGGATCTTTTGAAGATCTGAGCTGTAGGATCTTTTGTGATCTGAGTTATAGGATCCAAAGGTGGATCTGAGTGTAGGCCTGCTATTATAAAGGCTGAGGTAGTACTTTGGTAAGTCTGAGACTGTAGGATCTGTTGAGATCTGAGACTGTAGGATCTGTTGAGATCTGAGACTATAGGATCTATTGAGATCTGAGACTGTAAGATCTGTAGAGATCTGAGCTGTAAGACCTTTTTGTGGTCTGAGATCTGGAGGAGATATAAGCCCTATCTGGCACACTGCTAGAGGGGAGAAGGGGGAAAGTGGATTACCCTAGATAGGGGAACCACTATAAAATTCTGTGTGTTTGAGATTGTTTCTTGAAAGCTCTGATTATAACTCACATACACTTAGGATTTGATCAAGAACTTAAATAGAATTTAAAATAACCTATTCACCCCCTCTAGGTGATTTGCTACCCTTAAATAAAGACTTTCATTTAGTTACTCTCGGTGAAAAACCCCTCAAGTCTAACCTGAATTTCGGGGACGAAATTATTCTTTTGTTTATTGGGATTTGTAACATCCCCCAAACAACTAGACCCCTAGGTTGGTTTATCATGACTAGGTCATGACAAAACCCTAGGAAGCACAAATAGATCATAAAAGCTTAGGCTTGAAGGTGAAGAGCACCTTGGTCTGTAGATAGCAATTTCCAGTTACCAAGCCTAGTGTTGGACTTTAGGGCATCATTATGACCCATGTGTTGGTGTTTCCTATTTGATCTCAAAGCAATCAAGCAGTTAGTATTACTGCCAACGCGATATGAGCCTATGGGGTCACACACAAGTGTGTTTGGAGAACTTGGAGTGAAGGATTGTGTTGTCCTTACTCATATTGGATATGAGTGAAGGAACAATCCTATGACTCTTTGGAGTTAGGTCAAAACAACTAAGTGTTGCATAATATCACCTTGATTGTCAAGATGATGCTTTGGTCTTCAAGACGATATCGTCGAGATTGTCTCGACGATATAGGTCTTCAAGACGATATCGTCGAGATCTTCTCGATGATGTTTATGTCTTCAACATGGTATATGTCTTCATGACGATATAGGTCTTCAAGACAATATCGTCGAGATTGTCTCGATGATATAGGTCTTCAAGATGATATATGTCATCAAGACGATGTCCTTAAGATCGTCTTGACGTTACATGTTATCATGACGATATCATCGAGATCATCTCTTCGATATTTAGTGATCACGATGATACTTGCTGAATACTCCAATACTAGTCTCGGGTCTGCGGATATCTTCTTTTGCGCCTGTGGTATAAATAGAATACGATTCTATGCACTAAGGGTGCTCTCTCCTTTTTGGGATTGATTAGAGCGACGGAAGTGTTCTGCAAGCTTACGGAAGCGTTCCAACCGACCATGATATTCTGTAACCCATCGCGTCGGCGACGCCTTTCCCCTTTGACGGATCTAAGCAGTCTGTGGGAAACATAGAGGGCTTTTCTTCTCCAACCTAGTTCTTGTTCGACAAGAAGCTAGGGTTCTCCTTCATTCATGTGGACTTCAATAGAGGCGCAAATCCTTTTTTGTGCTCGGAACTCGATGTTTGTTCTCGGGACTTCTTCTTGGAGCACCTTGGTTGAGTATCAACTCAATCCCTCTCAAGTATATTGCAATGTGTTGCTTTATTTATTTCTTGATTCATGAAATTGGAAGATCCGAAACTCTTTTGGGTTGTTCTTGTTCATTTTTCCCGTTACGTGCATTTGATGCATTATTTCATAGAAAACCCAATAGTGGTATCAGAGCTAGGTTGCGATCCATTGCATGTAAATCAGAGATGTAGAAACATTCTGAAGGTCTTAAATTTAAAACGCATGTGATTGCGTTGCGATTTCATTGTTTCAAAATTTGTTTCACCTTTGTAGTACCCGTCCCTCTAATTAGTTTGTGAAACCAAGTGTTTATGATTTTGAATCTGACATTGAGAGACGAGCTTGTCTACTGCATAAGTGGAGTTATTTTTCCTGTGTGCAATGTATGTAAATCTGAAGATTTAGAAGTGTTCTAAATGCTCAGATTTAGCCTTTTTATCAAAGTGTTGATAAGTTTATTTTGTGCACATCTGGGATGTATTTGGATTGTGAATGTTGTAATTTTGTGAATGTGCACATTGATTAAATGTTAATCACGATGAAATGTTCATCGATTATATCTTAAAATCCCTTATCCAATATTAAATATTCCGATGCCTTCCGATGGATGACACTCTTCCTGCCTCGATCGATGAAGTGTGGGCTTGCCAAAGCAAGGTGGATTAATCTATCTTGGTAAGGGTGCGAGCGGATAATTGTGATATCCCATTGTCGACATTGGGTCCAACTTAACTAGGTGACCTCAAAGGTTGAGTGCCTAGAGGCATAGGGTTGGCATGCACCATATGATGGATGCGAATAAAGAGTTATTCACCAACCATACAAGAGTTGCATATTAATGCAATTGGCAAGGGTTGTCTACTTAAATAACCACACTATGAGAGGAACTCCAAAGCGGACTCGTTGTGTTGGCGAAATATGGATCTTGTCCACTAAGAGAGTAGCTCACATAAACTGTCCGAATTGATATTAAGGGTTATCAATTTGAATAAAATAGTGAGAGCTCTTAATAAAAGTCCTTATTAAATAAAACATATTTTGAAATATAGTACTAAAATCTACTTTGCAAAATTCCTTGTAGAATATCCATGGCAAGTGGATCTCACTCCACCTTTTCCCTGAGAGCTATCCTTGAGAAGGACAAGCTCAACTGGACGAACTTCCCTTACTGGTATAGGAACCTGAGGATTGTCCTCAGGAAAGAGCGCAAGCTCTATGTCTTGGAAGGGGAAGCCCCACCAGAGCCAACTGAAAATACTCCTCGAGCAGACAAAAATGCTTATAAGAAGTATCAGGATGATACCTTGGATGTGGAATGCCTCATGCTTGCTACTATGTCCTCTGAGCTTCAGAAGCAACATGAGAGCATGTGTGGTTATGAGATAATCGGGGACCTCAAGAAAATATTCAAGGGGCAAGATCGGCAAGAGAGGTTTGACATATCCAAGGCATTGTTTCAGTGCAAAATGGGAGCTCGAGACTGAGTAGGGACTCACGTACTCACGATGATTGGGTATATAGAGAACCTTGAAAGACTGTGTTTTCCCTTAAGCCAAGGGTTGGCCACTGATCTGATCCTGCAATCATTGCCGGACAGTTATGACCAGTTCATCTTGAACTATTACATGAATGAAATAGACAAGACACTGCCCGAGCTCCTAGGCATGTTGAGAACTTCCAAAATCAATATGAAGAAGATCAAGTCTGCTAGTCCAATATTGATGGTGCATAAAAGCAAGGGCAAGACCAAGGGATTCAAGAAGACTAAAGTAGGACCTAAGTCATATCTTGATCCCAAGTCTTCAGCACTGATGAACAAAAATTTGGCGAAGGAAGGAAAGTGCCACCACTGCGGTAAGATAGGGCATTGGAGGCGGAACTGTACCCTCTATATTGAGGATCTCCAAAAGAAGAAAGGATGTGTGACTTCCATTTCAGGTATTTATGTTATAGAAATAATTTTTTTTGCTCCTTCATCTTGGGTATTGGATATCGAATGCGGTTCTCACATTTGTACAAATGTGCAAGAACTGAGAAGGAGAAGAATGCTGGGTAAAGGGGAGGTAGACCTGCACGTTGGAAATGGAGCAAGTGTTGCTGTCGTTGCCATTGGCGTCTATCATCTTTCTTTGCCCACTGGGCTTGTAATAGAATTAGATAACTATTATTTTGTTCCAGCCATAACTAGAAATATTATATCCATTTCACGTCCTGACATGAAAGGTTTTTCGTTTATAATTAAGAACAATTGTTGTTCGATTTTTATGAATGATGTCTGTTATGGTGTAACCCAATTGTTTAATGGTTTATATGTTTTGAACTTAGACCATCCGATCCTACGTACGTTTGGCATTGTCATTTAGGCCATATAAATGAGAAGCACATATCCAAGCTCCATAGAGATGGACTACTAGTCTCATTTGATTATAAATCATTTGAGAGATGTGAGTCATGTTTATTAGGCAAGATGACAAAGGCCCCTTTCACTAGTTGTAATGAGAGGTCTGATGATCTTTTGGGTGTCATACATAGCGATGTGTGCGGACCCATGAGTTCGATGGCTAGAGGTGGGTCCCACTACTTCATTACGTTTACTGATGATTTCAGTAGATACGGATACATGTTTCTTATGAAGAACAAATCCGAAACATTTTAAAAGTTCAAAGAGTTTAAGAATGAAGTAGAGAATCAACTAAGAAAGAGGATAAAAACACTCCAATCTAATCGAGGTGGCGAATATCTGAGTCATGAGTTTCGTGATCATATGAGAGAGTGTGGTATTGTATCACAGCTTACTCCGCCCGGAACACCACAGTATAATGGTGTTTGAGAGGAGGAATCGTACTTTGTTGGACATGGTACAGTCAATGATGAGTCATGCAGATTTTCCCATTTCCTTTTGGGGATTTGCCCTAGAGACTGCTGCTTTCACACTAAATCGAGCTCCAATTAAAATGGTTCTAAAGACACCATATGAGATATGGACTGGGAAGCATCTGAGTATGTCTTTTATTAAGATTTGAGGCTGTGAAGCATACGTGCGACGTCAAATGCCTGACAAGCTGGAACACAAATCAGATAAGTATTATCTAGTGGGGTATCCTAGGGAGACCAAAGGGTACTACTTCTACCTACCGTCTGAGGGCAAAGTATTTGTCGCAAGGACTGGTGTCTTTTTGGAGAAAGAGTTCTTATCTAGAAAGACTGCAAAGGTAGAACTTGAAGAAGTTCATGGACCATAAACAATGAATGAACCAGAATTGGAACCTGAGCAAGGACTACAATCTGTTGTAGCTGGAGAACCTTCTTAAGAAACACAAGTCCTACGTAGATCTGGTAGACCAAAATTTGAGCCTGAGAGATAAGAATTTCTCGTGTCGCAAATAGGCAATGTGTTGCTTATGGATCATGATGATGATCCTGCAACCTACCAAGAGGCTATAAATGGAACAGACTCCGAGAAATGGCTTGACGCCATGAAATCTAAAATGGACTCCATGTATACAAACTAAGTTTGGACCTTGGTAGAACCACCTGAAGGGGTAAGACCCATAGGGTGCAAGTGGGTCTTCATGAAGAAGACCGACATGGATGGGAATGTACAGACATTCAAAGGCCGGCTGGTGACTAAAGGTTTCAGGCAAATTCATGGTGTTGATTATGATGAGACCTTTTCCCCTATTGCCATGGTCAAGTC
The DNA here is from genome assembly GCA_033032865.1 of Dactylorhiza incarnata. Lineage (NCBI taxonomy): Eukaryota > Viridiplantae > Streptophyta > Magnoliopsida > Asparagales > Orchidaceae > Dactylorhiza > Dactylorhiza incarnata. The sequence goes on along the minus strand of JAWHQI010000009.1, from coordinate 5,094,136 downwards.
CATCAAAATTCTACTTGTTATTGCTGCGTATTATGACTACGAGATCTGATAAATTGATGTCAAAACGGCTTTTCTTAATGGAAACCTCCTTGAGGAAGTGTATATGACACAACTCGAGGGTTTTGTATCTCCAAGTGAAGACACTAAAATATGCAAGTTGAATCGATGCATTTATGGATTGAAACAAGCTTCTCGAAGTTGGAATCTGTGTTTTGATGAGAAAGAGTTTGGTTTCATCAAGAACGAGGATGAGCCTTGTGTTTATAAGAGGATTATTGGGAGCATTGTTGTCTTCCTGATATTGTATGTAGATGACATACTATTAATCGGGAATGACATTCCGACCCTTTAAGTTGTTAAGAACAACCTAGGGAGCTGCTTTTCTATGAAATACTTGGGCAAAGCGACTTACATACTTGGTATTAAGATCTATAGAGATAAATTGAAGAAGTTACTGGGTTTGACCCAAAGTACATACATTGAGAAGGTGCTGAAACGGTTCAGCATACTTGAGTCCAAGAAGGGATTCTTACCCATGTCTCTTGGTGTGAGTCTCTCTAAGGACCAGTGTCCTATATCTTTGGAAGATAAGGACCGCATGAAGTTGATTCCATATGCTTTGGCAATTGTATCAATCATGTATGCAATGTTATGCACACGACCCGATGTCTCTTATGCTTTAAGCATGACGAGCAGGTATCAGTCTGATCCCAGTGATTGTCACTGGATAGCTGTCAAGAATATCCTAAAGTACTTGAGAAGGACTAAAGATATGTTCTTGGTGTATTGTGGAGAGGAAGAGCTTATTATAAATGGTTACACGGATGCTAGCTTCCAGACTGATAGGGACGATTCAAAGTCCCAGTCAGGTTTTGTATTTTGCCTTAATGGAGGAGCTGTAAGTTGGAAGAGTTCCAAGCAAGAGACAGTTGTCGATTCTATGACAGAAGCCGAGTATATCGCTGCAGCGAATGCGGCGAAGGAGGCTGTGTGGATTAGGAAATTCATCGGCGAGCTAGATGTAGTTCCTAACATTGTTGATCCCGTAGTTCTCAACTGTGACAACAACGGTGCAATTGCCGAAGCTAAGGAACCTAGATCTCATCAGCGCTCCAAGCACATACTTCATCGGTTCCATCTTATTCGAGAGATTGTTGATCGAGGTGATGTTAGCATATGCATAGTACCGATTGAAGGGAATATTGTGGATCCACTGACAAAGCCCCTTGCATAGAGAAAGCATGATTGTCATACTAGATCAATGGGTATTAGATACCTGAATGATCGTCTCTAGTGGGAGTCTTATGGATTATATTTGTGTCAGTTGTTATTCATATGATGAATAAAGTACTTTTATATTTCATTTTACATTTATGGCAAGTTCTTATTATTATGTCAATTGTTTCTATTTGATAGATTAATTAGCATAATAAATTCCCTTAGAATGTTTGCTTCCATAGGAATTCAAGTGCGTGACTTGAATGTGAGGGCCTATGTTGAATTAGAAGCATCATTCTTAAATGGTCCCTGGTCGGAGTATGATCTTAGAAGTTGAAGGGCGATGATGATACATTAAGACTAGCATGTGCGTTGACTGATGACCTGCTCTCACAGGTCATGATATTATGATATCATGTCATCACATGGCTACTTGTTAGTGAACAAGTTGTACTGGGCAGACCTACCATGAGACTACTTTGTGGATTGTTATATGCATGTGTCACAAGTAGGTATCATTTGGCAATGGTGCTTGTGGTTCTTTGATCTGAAGTCACAACATTCATCAAGTGAGGAAGAGTGTACTTTGATTCCATCAAAAGTCTTTCTTGAAGAAGGTTGATGATAACGGTGGTTATTGGGTATGCTATGATTCATTTGGATGTTTGTGTGCGGACAGATATGAGATTTGTACTCCTATATGACAGGAGTTATATCCATGGGCCCCTTGATGGAATGAGACTGAGAAATGCATGGCCATGCTTGGTTGAGTCAATATGTGATATTGAGCTCACCAATTTCAGACAGTCTATTCTAGATCAGGAAACTAGGATTGAATGATTATGAGGGTGACATGGTCCATGCCTCTAGTTCTATCCGGATGTAAGAAATAAAGGGACATGACAAGACTGAAACATTAGTCAGAACGGGCTTATTGAGTTATGAACTCTTATTGCTTGAGTAGCAATGATGTATTGCTAGATGCCACTCATTGTTTGTGAGACTTTTGTTGATACTTTGTGATCAAGTGGGAGACTGTTGGTGTTTCCTAGGTGATCTCAAAGAAATCAAGTAGTTAGTCTTAATGCCAATGCGATATGAGCCTATGAGGTCACACACAAGAGTGTTTAGAGAAGTTGGAGTGAAGGATTGTGTTGGCCTTACTCATATTGGATATGAGTGAAGGACCAATCCTATGACTCACTGGAGTTAGGTCAAAATGGCTAAGTGTTGCATTATATCGTCTTGATTGTCAAGATGATGCTTTGGTCTTCAAGGCGATATCTTCGAGATTGTCTCGACGATATAGGTCTTCAAGGCGATATCCTCGAGATCATCTCGACGATGTCTATGTCTTCAACACGGTATATGTCTTCATGATGATATAGGTCTTCAAGATAATATCGTCGAGATTGTATCGATGATATAGGTCTTCAAGATGATATATGTCATCAAGATGATGTCGTCAAGATCGTCTTAACGTTACATGTTATCACGACGATATCGTCGAGATCGTCTCTTCGATATTTAATGATCACGACGATACTTGCTGAATACTCCAATACTAGTCTCGGGTCTGCGGATATCTTCTTTTACCCCTGGGTATAAATAGAATACGATTCTATGCCCTAAGGGTGCTCTCTCCTTTTTGGGATTGATCAGAGCGACGGAAGTGTTCCGCAAGCCGATGGAAGCATTCAAGCCGGCCACAATATTCTGCAACCCATCGCTGTCGGCGCCGCCTTTCCCCTTTGACGGATCTAGCAGTCCGTGGGAAATGTAGAGGGATTTTCTTCTCCGACCTACTTCTCGTTCGACAAGAAGCTAGGGCTCTCCTTCATTCTTGTGGACTTACATAGAGGCGCAGATCCTTTTATGTGCATGGAACTCGACGTTTGTTCTCGGGACTTCTACTTGGAGCACCTTGGTTGAATATCAACTCAATCCCTCTCAGGTATATTGCAATGTGTTGCTTTATTTATTTCTTGATTCATGAAATCAAAAGATTCGAAACTCTTTTGGGTTGTTCTTGTTCGTTTTTTCCCGCTGCGTGCATTTGATACATTATTCCATAGAAAACCCAACACCATGCCTCCACCATAACATGCCTAATCCATTAAGGGGTCATTGTGTAATGCCCCAATTGTCTAATTGTAGAAAGAGAAGTAATGGGAGTTCAGAGCTAGCGCTGGAGCTAGGTGCTAGAGCTGGCGAAAGTGGTTGTCTAGATGAACCGCTGAGACGAGCTCCAAACCGCTGAGAAGAGTCATATGTCGTCGAGACACTAGCGCTCGCACTAGCGTTTGTCTCGACGGACCACTGAGATGAGATCCATACCATCGAGATGAGTGCTATGATGTCGAGACGCTAGCACTGGCGCCAGCGCTAGAGCTGATGGTAGTGGCCGAACCGACGAACGTTACGCCGTCGAGACGCTAGCGCCGACGGTAGCTAAACCGATGGGATGCAGACGGGTTCAAATTTGGGGGGAGTAAATCATGGCCAAGGGAGGCCAAAAGTTTTCCCAATTGATGGGGATTCATTCCCCCTATCAATTAGGAGAAGTTTAAAGGGTTTTCCAACTCACATGGGGGCTAAATTTGATGGTTTTTTGGGGATGGCCGAAATTCACCATTAGTGGTGTTAATGGTGGAATCCCCAAGCTTTGCCTCTTCCCCTCCCTGAGTTGGCTATTTGAATGGCCTCAAGGGGTGAAGGGAAGGAGTTTCCCCAACTTTCCAGAAGAAATCGAGCCTCTAAACTCATATTGGCATGGCACCAAAAGCTTCACGGCAAACAATGGGGGATTGGCGATCGGCGCAGCTTCATGTCACCACACAGGTCCTCCCCTCCTCTTTCTTTGTGGATAGATCTTATCTTGTTGGCCGCAAGGTTGGAGGTCAATTGGCCTTGGATCGGCATGGCCGAAAGCTTGAGTTCAAGCTTTACTTTTCTTGCCTGAAACCCCGATTCCGGCCGCCTCCGGCCGGCCAACCACCGTCCATCGCCGACCACCACCTCAACGGAGGTGGTGGTGGCATTGGCCGACGGGGAGAGGGTTTAGGTGGCCGGGAAATCACCTCCCAAGTTGGTACAAGATGGGTCAATCGTGGCCGTTGGCTGATTGGAGAAGATGAATTGATGCCCTCCATTTTATTTAGACAGATTTTATAATTTTATGATTATTAACGTCATAATTTCCCCAAGAAATACACATTTTTGAAACTGAAAATTGAACCCCCTTGAGGCTGTTTTAGGAAAAATGACCAGAGACAAAAGTTGTAGATTTTTGTGTCTAGTGTAATTTACAATTGATTTAAGCCAATTTGGCCCACCGGTTTGACGACAGCACTCAGTTTTGTAAGACCCCATTTTTTTGCTACAAAACCGGGGTCTTATGCCCAGAACCGCTGCTTTGCGTTGACACCCTCGCACGGGAAGGTCGCCACTACAAAGCGTCGATTCTGCCGTCCAGATCGATCACAAAGAAGAAAAGAATACTTGAACAAATATAAATCCAAGTCCACAATCACATGCTATATATAAATATAAATGTCCACATTATATTAACTGAATACAAAAATAACAATAATAAGAAGAAGGCCTCATGCCCAGTACATCATAACCTCACTACAAGATCACTCACGGAAGCTAACTACTAATCACTCTATGATCCTGTGACTGGTGCTCCTGTACTAGACTTGTCCGCCTTCGTCTGCACCGGCCTCTGGTGTTGCTGCGTCTCCTCGATCCACTAAAATGATATGGTCCACCGACCGTTAGTCAAAAAGACTAAGCCAATCCCCACCCCTCCCCCGGTGACTCCTAGGCACCGAGCGGGAAGGATGAAGCGGAGGACAACAAGGGGTATAATCAAAAAGCAGATGATGGGGCATGATCTACAGGAAGAGTTCTACCACTACTCAAGTATATATATACATAATCGAAGCAGTTAATAAAGCATAGTAAGAGCAGGTAAAGAGTAAGTAAAGTGCAGTAAGTAAAGAAAATAATAAAAGAAAAGTAACCATTGATTTATAGGAATGCCCATACAAACCTATAGACCAAGGGGTCATTTAGCATGTCCTATCGTATAAGAAGTCCCATAACCGACTTATACGATAGGGGTAGGGGTTGAAATGCAATGTTTATGCTATGACATGCAAGGTATGCAGTTTATACTATATTCATACAAGTGCAACTCACACACTTCGACTCTATGCGCATAAACCTTTAGTTCCCCCTTTTTGGAGCTAGCAAGACTCCCAGGATACTCCCGTAGCGGCAAACGGAAGCGGTGGGTTGGGCCTCTCCCACCTCTAGGTTGGTATTCACACTAGCTAACCTAGACCTATCGTACGCCTCAACGCAAAACCACGGAGCATCTGCGTACTCTTACTGGCTGGACCACCAGACTTTTATGGCTAAGTGCAAATTCCACACTTGCCGAGTCAACGTATTGACGTCAGTGTGAACGATCGTCCAATATCGAAGACCCACCACCTTCGTGCACATGCAAACATGTTCTACTATCTATATCCGAGCCATAAGCTCCCTGGGCTATCCTACCTGTGACCATAACCTTCCGAGCCACCGGCTCGCCGGACCAACCCGTTCGTACCAACAAACCTTACTGAGTCACAAGCTCACCAGACTAATTAGTCTACTGCTACAACCACCGAGCCTACCACTCGTAAGACCAAACTGACTAATATTCCTGTGATAACGGGGTGTGGTGAGAGTATTATTAAGTTAATCTTGTATAACAACTTCTTACTCCTACGACTTATGGTTAATCTTGGACCTCCCGAGGATTACCCTGTAAGGGGCTCGCTACGGTACTAGGAACTGTAGTGGGATGACACCCCAAAGTTCCCTTTCTCAAGACACTTAGTGTTGTTGGTATCTACCCATAAGAACACCCCTCTTATCATTTCACTTGAGTTAAACCTAAGTGCTTTATGACACACTAGGGGAAAGACGATCCTTCGTCAATCCCAAGCACTACCTTACCCTTAACTCACCAAGCACTCTTAATACATAACTCCTTTTTGGTGACCTAAATCTCTTCATCCTGACCATGTACACCAACTACATGCTATTCCCACTTAGTAGGCCACTAGTTACCCAAGTTCCACAGTTTTACTAAACGCAGATCAAACTAATTATATGAAGCTTGTAATTAGAGGTACTCCAAATATTCATCCAACTGACTCAAGATAATTACTGGGGGTCTATCATGATGTTATAAGACTAAATCCAGATAATCATATTTTTCCTTAATTATTTAGTATTTATTTTAATTTCTCCAAACATTTGCTAAGTATGAAAATGAACATGAAGTATAAGGAATTCTTATGATATGGCTCTCCAAAAATTATGATAAATCTATGATGACTAAATAACAGTAAATACATCATATCATGTTTTTACAGTAAGAATTTGTCCTCTATAATTAATATTTATCATCCATCCAAGTTTGTGAATTTGTGAAGGAAACACCAAAAATATCTACACCAAAATTATGGGAAAAATAATGAGCTCTTGTTTTCATCAGAAAAGCCTACTGACTAAATTTCAGAATTTAAGGAAATCATTTTCTCACTTAAATAAATACCTTAATAAAACCTCAAATTAAATAAATTGTGAAGTAGCCCACTGATTTAAGTCTTCAAAAATTCTGTAAAAAATCACAGAGCTTCCTAATGCTTTGAATTGTCCTATCACTAATTTGAACAATTTAACAAAGAGTATTGGACCCTCAATTATTTTTCTTACGCCTAAGACAAAATAGGTGCCTTGTGAATGAAGTACTGGTTAAATCATTTAATAAAATACACAAAAATTACTAGAGATCCAAAACATGATTATAGAGGCACTACCAAGGTTTCATCTCCGTCCAAGACATTTTGTGCATGTAAATATCTCTTATAAAAAAAATTCCCTAAAGGGGTTATGACCTATTTCAAAGGGAATACTTGTTCCTAAAATTCTTATAAAATTACCCAAGGCCTATTTACATCCTATGAACTTATCCACCAAGTTTCATAACCATCAAGGGACTTTTGACCACATGGCCTTCACAAGGTCCTAAATGCACACCTAGGAATAAAACTAGTGTTCTAGTGCTTAACCACCTCCACACCACCCCAAACCCCTCATGGGGGTACTTCAGGTGATCCTAAATCAGTGGATAAGGTTCCACCTCATGGTGAGGAGATTTGACCACAAAATCCCAAGATAAACACCTTGCCCTAACTATGACCCAATTTGACCTAACTTGGGTTAACCAATTACTCAATCAAAACAGTCCCAATTGGGCTGAGATTTTTACTTATGTCATAACATAACCCTAAGGAGCACCCACCAAAATTTGGAGGGCATTGGAGGTCTTTTGACCCACTAATTAATTAATATATTATTTATGAAATTATCCCCAAAACCTTAGATAAAGTTTCCCCTAAAAATCCCATCTTTCAGTATGTTGTGTGGGTGCATGTGAATAGCCTAGGTTTTAAATATCAAGGCCATAGCATCTACCAATAAAAAGATATGTAGGAAAGAGTCACTGCCCTACCCTAGGGACCAGTCCCACCATTTTGTCTCTACAAGGAGCTACAGAACTCCTCTGGGGTGAAATCAATTTTAAAACACATTAGACTCCAAGGGCTACAACTTTGATGTTGACTACTTTTTCATCAGAGGACCCTAAATATTTTTAATAATTAAATCTAGGTAAAGCTAAATATGTAACAGAACTTACATAAACATTTATTTATATAAGGGATTCTGCGTTCGACGAAATGTTTACTGCGCCCGACGAATTGAACTCTGCGTTCGACGAAATATTATATAAGCTACGTTCGACGAATTAAACTCTGCGTTCGATGAAATCTTATCTAAGCTGCGTTCGACGAATTAAACTCTGCGTTCGACGAAATATAACAGCGCTCGACGAAAGCAGAACCAATCTGCGTTCGACGAAATACTGACTGCACCCGACGAAAATAGATTAAATCTACATTCGACTAAGTAAAGCCAGCGTTCGACGAAATGAATTCCGTTCGACGAACTCTAATATCAGTTCGTCGAACTCAACTATCAGATCGACGAAGTCTAAAACGCGATCGACGAACCATTTCCGTTCGACGAATCCAGAATTTCGTTCGACGAACGCACAGTTGCGTTCAACGAATGAAATGAAAAAAACGTAAACATTAATAAGTAGATCTGACGGCTCTCTATCATCATCCCCAAGGAATGGACGACGCGCAACAGCCCGACCTGGGCTTCTTTGCGGGGTGATTTCCCGGCCACCTATGCTTCTTTCCGGTCAGCCAATGCCACCACCACCTCCGTTGAGGTGGTGGCCGGCAATAGGGGTGGTTGGCTGGCCGGAGGTGGTCGGATTGGGATTTTAGAGGAGGGAAAAAGTGTACGTTTCGCACCCTTTCGGAAGCACAATCCGGGCCCTTTTGAACACAGATCAAGCCCCAAATTTAGAAAAGATCTAGCACCAAGGGAGGAGAAGAGGATCGGACCTGTGTGGGGGCTTGGTGGTGTGAATTCCGGCGAGTTGCCATTGACGGTGCTGGAGCTTTTGGTGCCATGCCGATCCTTGCTCCTGGTACTCGATTTCTTCGGGGAAGAGGAGGGTTTCACTCCTTTCCACCTCTGAAGATGTTAAAAGGGTTGATTGAGGCTAGGGGTGGGGAGTTACTCGGATTGCCATTAATGGCCATAAGTGGAGATTTCGGTTACACATAGGGGGGATGAATTGGCCATCAATTAGGCCGGGAAGAAGCTGAAAACTTCTCCTCTCCCCAAGGGGAGATGAATGGAGCCATTAATTGCTCAGATTGGGGGGTTTCTCCTTCTCCTCCATTAATTCCCCCTTCTCTCTCTCTCTCTCTTCCAAATTGGGCTCTCTCTCCTGGCCGATTTCTGAAATTGAATGGCCAACTCAGCAACATTAAATCCCCAATAGGTAGTGAACCACACCAATTGGGTCTATCTCAAGTGTAATGGGTTCAATTTGGGTAAAGTAGGTCATGTTGACCTAAATTTAGGATAATGTTGACATTGGTCAAATTGACCAATTGGGTTGACCACAGTGGGTGGCTTAGGCTCCAATGGCTTCCCTTAAGGGTTAGGAAGGTGTAGGTGGAGCCAATTTGGCAAGGTGAGGGTGAATTGCCCCTTAATAGGGTACTTTGACCAAAATAGGGCTAGGGTTGACTTAGGGTAAATTGGTCAAATTGGAGGTCCCATGATTGGGCTTTTTGGTCCATTAGGTTCCTAGTACCCATACAAGGGTAGGGGCAAGGTCAATTTGGCATGGTGAGGGCCAATTGACCTTAATTGAGTTAGTTTGACCAATTTAGGGTTAAGGTTGACTTTAGTCAAATTGGCCTCTTAGGTTGACCCCAATGGGTCCCTGGGGCTCCAAGAGGCCCCTAATGGGTTAGGGATGCTACGGTGGGGTCTAGGATCAAGGTGAGGCCCTAAAGTCCAACCCTAGGCTTGGTATCTGAAAATTGCTATTTGCAGACCACTTGGGTTTTCTCCTTCTCTCTCCTAAATTCACATGGTCTTGGGCTCTTCCTATGGTTTTGTCATGACCTAGTCATGACAAAACCAACTTAGGGGTCTAGCTGTTTGGGGGATGTTACAAATCCCAATAAACAAAAAAATAATTTCATCCTCGAAATTCAGGTTAGGCTTGCGGGGTTTTACCGAGAGTGACTAAACGTAACATCCCCTAAGAATTGAAGTTATTCCTGGCTCGAAGAGCACCGACTATCTTTGCCACACCAGTTCTAGTGGCTCCCAGGTGTGCTCCTCCTGTCCATAATTTTAGAACATGATTTTTACCTACGGAATCTTCTTGCGCCGCAAGACTCGCACCGTCGTATCATCTATCCTGACCGGGGTGACCTAGCTACCTTGGTCGATCTATCCTCGAACTTCCACTCTAACCCGGGCAGATTCTTATGCCTCTAAAGTTCTCTTCGCATGTTCAAATTCTTACTCCTTCAGGTACGTCCGAGTAATCAATCATCTCTACTCTACAACTTTTCCAGTTCTTACTATTGATGGAACTAATCGGATTGTCTAGCATCCCAATCATCCTTAAAATTTAATGGTGGTGAACTTGTGAACCTTTATGAGTACATATTAACCAATCATAATGGTAAGATGACTCCCTAGACGAGTAAAATCTTTTGAAACCCTAAGATTTTTTTATAAGTCCATTCCATCACAGAAATATCATCTCGTTTATTTCACCAAATCTTCTATCACTTCAACTTATGCTAGTCTTGATCACTTTCAAATGGTCCAAGGTAAGATAAACTTAGATCGATCTTATCATAGTAAACTCAAATGCTATATTCTAATTCCAATAAGTCCACGCCTAAGATCTCGGGTTATTCATCATCATAGCTCCCAAGGTATAAGGGTTATTATTGTAGTTAAAATTTTCCACCATAACAGGGCGTGATTTTTAACAAATCATAAGTTGATCACTTCCGAATGCCCCAAACCACAAGTACTTCCAATTATAATTAGAGCTTGCTCGACCTAATTTTGGTTCCCAACTTCCAGAGGGTATCTGCATCCCTAAGTAACCAGACCTAGCAACTTTACATTTCTAATGTTTCAACTAAGGTCAAGTTGTTGTTCGATCAATGATGTCTATCCATTGTCCCGGTAATACTACAGATCATGATTCCCAAACATACTATTACACCGTCTCATCTTTGTCCAAGCAATATTGAATAAGATCGACTTAAAAGTCATCATGTTCCCGACATAGCACTTGCTAAATTAGATCTAAGGGACACCCATGTCAGTAACTAATTTTCCCAATAAACAAAGGGTCGGCCCCAATAAACAAAAGATAAGCCCAATAAACAAAAGATAAGCCACTATCTATTTTGGGCTGAATATCTTCAATATCACCAAGTTATATTCATCCCAAGTATGCAATCAATCCTTAGGGCACACAACCTTAGACTTGGGGTTCTATCTAAAACTTGCTGGTATACTCCATACTTTAGACTCTTCAAGGTACCCTCTACAACAGCCTTAAACATGTGACCCAATCCCAAATAGTTCTCTTCTTAACTTGAATTTCTTATCCGACCCTCGGTTCTTAGTGTGATGGTTGTCTCAATGTAATCATGTCAACGGTACAAGGGTTGAGTCTATGAGTCCCACACCATTCTGTTTATGTGTCAATCTCTCTTTCTCTAACCTCTTTGGGGTATCCTCGTACCTTCACCAAAGTTATACCTACGGTCTGTTTCAGACTAGGGCATGCATGGTATAAATTATCATGGTAAGTGACGTGTCCTATTGGAGTTTAAATCTAACTCGTTTACTAAAGGACTATCTAAAGAGATCTTTGCAGCCGGAGGTATTCCCTACTGGGGGCAGGGTTTGTCGCTGGCTAAAAAAGAAAACTTGACACTCGTAAAGAGATTTGGCTAAAAAAAATTCAGTTAAAAGTGGACTTTTCATGTGATTTCCCCATATGGGCACACCACTGCTTCCGCTGCTAGTTTGTCCTCAAACTAAGCTCGCACGGGGTGGCCCAGGGTTTGTGGACTTCTTTTCTTCGGATCGAGGTTTGCTTTGATACCACTTTGTAAGACCCCGTTTTTTTTGCTACAAAACCGGGGTCTTATGCCCAGAACTGCCGCTTTACGGTGACACCCTCACACGGGAAGGTCGCCACTACAAAGAGCCGATTCTGCCGGCCAGATCGATCACAAAGAAGAAAAGAATACTTGAACAAATATAAATCAAAGTCCACAATCACATGCTATATATAAATATAAATGTCCACATTATATTAACTGAATACAAAGATAACAATAATAAGAAGAAGGGCTCATGCCCAGTACATCATAACCTCACTACAAGATCACTCGCGGAATCTAACTACTAATCACTCTCTGATCCTGTGACTGGTGCACCTGTACTAGACTTGTCCGCCTTCGTTTACACCGGCCTCTGGTGTTGCTGCGTCTCCTCGATCCCCTAAAATGATATGGTCCACCGACCGTTAGTTAAAAAGACTAAGCTAATCCCCCACCCCTCCCTGGTGACTCCTAGGCACTGAGCGGGAAGGATGAAGCGGAGGACAACAAGGGGTATAATCAAAAAGCAGATGACGGGGTATGATCTACTGGAGGAGTTCTACCACTACTCAAGTAAATATATACATAATCGAAGCAGTTAATAAAGCATAGTAAGAGCAGGTAAAGAGTAAGTAAAGTGCAGTAAGTAAAGACAATAATAAAAGAAAAGTAACCATTAATTTATAGGAATGCCCATACAAACCTATAGACCAAGGGGTCGTTTAGCATGGCCTATCGTATAAGAAGTCCCATAACCGACTTATACGATAAGGGTAGGGGTTGAAATGCAATGTTTATGCTATGACATGCAAGGTATGCAGTTTATGCTATGTTCATACAAGTGCAATTCACACACTTCGACTCTATGCACATAGACCTTTAGTTCCCCCTTTTGGAGCTAGCAAGACTCCAAGGATACTCCCGTAGTGGCAAACGGAAGCGGTGAGTTGGGCCTCGCCCACCTCTAGGTTGGTATTCACACAACCTAACCTAGACATATCGTACGCCTCAACGCAAAACCGCGGAGCATCTGCGTACTCTTAATGGCTGGACCACCAGACTTCTATAGCTAAGTGCAAATTCCATACTTGCCGAGTCAACGTATTGACGTCGGTGTGAACGATCGTCCAATACCGAAGACCCAACATTTTCGTGCACATGCAAACATGTTCTACTATCTATCTCCTAGCCATAAGCTCCCCGGGCTATCCCGCCCGTGACCATAACCTTCCGAGCCACCGGCTCGCCGGACCAACCCGTCCGTACCAACAAACCTTACTGAGTCACAAGCTCACCAGACTAATTAGTCTAATGCTACAACCACCGAGCCTACCACTCGTAAGACCAAACTGACTAATATTCCCGTGATAACGGGGTGTGGGTGAGAGTATTATTAAGTTAATCTTGTATAACAACTTCTTACTCCTATGACTTATGGTTAATCTTGGACCTCCCGAGGATTAACCTGTAAGGGGCTCGCTACGGTACTAGGAACTGTAGTGGGATGACACCCCAAAGTTCTCTTTCTCAAGACACTTAGTGTTGTTGGTATCTACCCATAAGAACACCCCTCTTATCATTTCACTTAAGTTAAACCTAAGTGCTATATGACACGCTAGGGGAAAGACGATCATTCGTCAATCCCAAGCACTACCTTACCCTTAACTCACCAAGCACTCTTAATACATAACTCCTTTTTGGTGACCTAAATCTCTTCATTCTGACCATGTACACCAACTACATGCCATTCCCACTTAGTAGGCCACTAGTTACCCAAGTTCCACAGTTTTACTAAATGCAGATCAAATTAATTATATGAAGCTTGTAATTAGAGGTACTCCATATATTCATCCAACTGACTCAAGATAATTTCTGGGGGTCTATCATGATGTTATAAGACTAAATCCAGAGAATCATATTTTTCCTTAATTATTTAGTATTTATTTTAATTTCTCCAAACATATATCATGTATGAAAATGAACATGAAGTATAAGGAATTCTTATGATATGGCTCTCCAAACATTATGATAAATCTATGATGACTAAATAATAGTAAATACATCATATCATGTTTTTACTTTAAGAATTTTTCCTCTATAATTAATATTTATCATCCATCCAAGTTTGTGAATTTGTGAAGGAACCACCAAAAATATCTACACAAAAATTATGGGAAAAATACTGAGCTCTTGTTTTCATCAGAAAAGCCTACTGACTAAATTTTCGAATTTAAGAAAATCATTTTCTTACTTAAATAAATACCTTAAGAAAACCTCAAATTAAATAAATTGTGAAGTAGCCCACTGATTTAAGTCTTCAAAAATTCTGTAAAAAATCACAGAGCTTCCTAACGCTCTGAAATGTCCTATCACCAATTTGCACAATTTAATAAAGAGTATTGGACCCTCAATTATTTTTCTTAAGCCTAAGACAAAATAGGTGCCTTGTGAATGAAGTACTGGTTAAATCATTTAATAAAATACACAAAAATTAACAGAGGTCCAAAACATGATTATAGAGGCACTACAAAGGTTTCATCTCCATCCAAGACATTTTGAGCATGTAAATATCTCTTATAAGAAAATTCCCTAAAGGGGTTATGACCTATTTCAAAGGGAATACTACTTGTTCCTAAAATTCTTATAAAATTACCCAAGGCCTATTTACATCCTATAAACTTATCCACCAAGTTTCATAACCATCAAAGGACTTTTCACGACATGGCCTTCACAAGGTCCTAAATGCACACCTAGGAATAAAACTAGTGTTCTAGTGCTTAACCACCTCCAAACCACCCCAAACCACTCATGGGGGTACTTTAGGTGATCCTAAATCAGTGGACAAGGTTCCACCTCATGGTGAGGAGATTTGACCACAAATTCCCAAGATAAACACCATGCCATAACTATGACACAATTTGACCTAACTCGGGTTAACCAATTACTCAATCAAAACAGTTCCAATTGGGCTGAGAGTTTTACCTATGTCATAACATAACCCTAAGGAGCACTCACCAAAATTTGCATGGCATTGGAGGTCTTTTGACCCACTAATTAATTAATATATTATTTATGAAATTATCCCAAAAACCTTAGAAAAAGTTTCTCCTAAAAATCCCATTTTTAGTATGTTGTGTGGGTGCATGTGACTAGCCTAGGTTTTAAATATCAAGGCCATAGCATCTACCAATAAAAAAATATGAAGGAAAGAGTCACTGCCCTACCCTAGGGAAAGAGTCACTGCCCTACCATAGCATCTACTTTGATGTTGACCACTTTTTCATTAGAGGACCCTAAGTATTTTTAATAATTAAATCTAGGTACAGCAAAATATGTAACAGAAATTACATAAACATTTATTTATATAAGGGATTCTGCGTTCGACAAAATGTTACTGCGCTCGACGAATTGAACTCTGCGTTCGACGAAATATTATATAAGCTACGTTCGACAAATTAAACTATGCGTTCGACGAAATCTTATATAAGCTGCGTTTGACGAATTAAACTCTGTGTTCGACGAAATCTAACAACACTCGACGAAAGCAGAACCAATCTGCGTTCGATGAAATACTGACTGCGCACGACGAAAACAGATTAAATCTGCGTTCGACTAAGTAAAGCCAGCGTTCGACGAAATGAATTCCATTCGACGAACTCTAATATCAGTTCGTCGAACTCAACTATCAGATCGTTGAAGTCTAAAATGCGATCGACGAATCCAGGATTTCATCGAATCCAGGATTTCGTTCGACGAATCCAGGATTTCGTTCGACGAATCCAGGATTTCGTTTGACGAATCCAGGATTTCGTTCGACGAACGCATAATTGCGTTCGACGAATGAAATGAAATAAACATAAACATTTATAAGTAGATCTGACGGCTCTCTATCATCGTCCCCAAGGAATGGACGGCGCGCGACAGCCCGACCTGGGCTTCTTTGCACGGTGATTTCCCGGCCACCTACGCTCTTTCCGGACAGCAAATGCCACCACCACCTCCATTAAGGTGGTGGCCGGCGATAGGGGTGGTTGGCCGGCCGGAGGTGGTCGGATCGGGATTTTAGAGGTGGGAAAAAGAGTACGTTTCGCACCCATTCGGAAGCACAATCCCGGCCCTTTTGAACACTGATCAAGCCCCAAATTTAGAAAAGATCTAGCACCAAGGGAGGATAAGAGGATCGGACCTGTGTGGGGGCTTGGTGGCGTGAATTCCTGCGAGTTGCCATTGACGGTGCTGGAGCGTTTGGTGCCATGCCGATCCTTGCTCCTGGTACTCAATTTCTTCGGGGAAGAGGGGGGTTTCACTCCTTTCCAACCTCTGAAGATGTTAAAAGGGTTGATTGAGGCTAAGGGTGGGGAGTTACTCGGATTGCCATTAATGGCCATAAGTGGAGATTTCGGTTACACTTAGGGGGGATGAATTGGCCATCAATTAGGTCGAGAAGAAGCTGAAAACTTCTCCTCTCCCCAAGGGGAGATGAATGGAGCCATTAATTGCTCAGATTGGGGGGTTTCTCCTTCTCCTCCATTAATTCCCCCTTCTTTCTCTCTCTCTTCCAAATTGGGCTCTCTCTCTATCCTGGCCGATTTCTGAAATTGAATGGCCAACTCAGCAGCATTCAATCCCCAATAGGTGGTGGACCACACCAGTTGGGTCTATCTCAAGTGTAATGTGTTCAATTTGGGTAAAGTAGGTCATGTTGACCAAAATTTAGGATAATGTTGACTTTGGTCAAATTGACCAATTGGGTTGACCACAGTGGGTGGCTTAGGCTCCAATGGCCTCCCTTAAGGGTTAGGAAGGTGTAGGTGGAGCCAATTTGGCAAGGTGAGGGTGAATTGCCAATTAATAGGGTACTTTGACCAAAATAGGGCTAGGGTTGACTTAGGGTAAATTGGTCAAATTGGAGGTCCCATGATGGTACTTTTGGTCCATTAGGTTCCTAGTACCCATACAAGGGTATGGGGAGGGTCAATTTGGCATGGTGAGGGCCAATTGACCTTAATTGAGTTAGTTTGACCAATTTAGGGTTAATGTTGACTTTGTCAAATTGGCCTCTTAGGTTGACCCCAATGGGTCCCTGGGGCTCCAAGGAGGCCCCTAATAGGTTAGGGATGCTTTGGTGTGGTTAAGGATCAAGGTGGGGCCCTAAAGTCCAACCCTAGGCTTAGTGTCTAAAAATTGCTATTTGTAGACCACTTGGGTTTTCTCCTTCTCTCCTAAATTCACATGGTCTTGGGCTCTTCCTATGGTTTTGTCATGACCTAGTCATGACAAAACCAACTTAGAGGTCTAGCAGTTTGGGGGATGTTACAAGTTTGGTGCAAGGCGTCAAAAGGTTGACCAGCAATTAAAATGGGTGCTCCCGCTAAACTACTCATTCAAATGCTTTGAAATTTGGAGCATAGTCAAGATTTATCCTTACCCTCAACATATTCAAAAATGAGAATTTTTGGAGGATTTTTTTTCTATAGTTATTATAGAAATTTAATAAACCATATATGAATTAATTTTAGGGTCTAGATACCTCCAAACCCTACAAATTTTGGTGGGTGGTCCTTAGGGTCATGACATGTCTGGTAAAAATTTCAACCCATTTGAGATTGATTTGGTTGGGTTATTAAGTAATCCAAATTTGGTCAAACTAGGGGATATTAGGATATAGGTGCACTTGATGGATTTGAGGTGTCCACCATCATCCAAATGTTGTGAAACCTTGGCCACTAATTTAACATCATATAAAACACCCCCACAAGTGGTTTTGTGGTGGTTTGGGGAGGATGTGCCCTAGAACCCTAGTTCAAACCCTATGGTTGATTATTGAACCTATTGAGGACATGGGGTCATATGTCCCTGGATTGACTTGAAACTTGGTACAGAGGTTCGTAGGGTGGTATTATGCTCTAGATAATTTACCTGGAATTTTTAGAAACTTTTATCCCCTCTGAATTAATTAAGAACCAATTAGGGCACTTTCTTATATCAAGAATTTGCATACTCATAATACCTTGAATGTTCCTGGAATTTTGGCAGTGAGCTTATGTTAGTGATATTGTTCTCTGATAAGTTTATTGTGAATTTTAGATAGATCTATATATTACTTAATTCACAAGTCCATTGTTTGCCCTATTTATAAAGGGAATTAATTAAGGGTTAAATACATACTGGAAAATCATGAAACTTAGTCAGAGGACTCTTTAGGGTAAGAATATGATCTGTAAATTTTAGTATAGTTTTTGAAGGAGTTTTTATATGGTTCTCTTCACAAAGTGCTCTATGAATTGTTTATTTGAATAAAGGATTTATATGGTCAAATGAATTTGGAAAATTATGGAACTCAAGCAGTGAACATTTCTGATCACCTTAGACACCTATTAATTTTCTTGTAATTTTTGGATAAGTATTTTTGGCACCTTCTTTGTTAACCCTTGATTTTGATAAATTAGTCCATATTTTAATTAGAGGTCAAAACCTTTTTGGAATTTTATGAATATCATATGCGGCTGTTATTTTGATGATATATAGCTATACAAATTTTTATAAGGCAATAAATTATCAGAAAACCATACCTGGTGTTCAAAGTCATAAGTTCCCTGATTTTGAGGAAATTATACTAAATGCCAAATAAATTAGGAAAATTATGACTTTCTGGAGATAAACCCCTTGATGTCCTTCGCTTCATCCCTCCTGCACGGTGCCTAGGAGCCACTGAGGGATGGGTGGTGGGAAATGAGGCTTAGTCTTTTGACTAACGGTTGGTGGACCATATCCTTTTAGGGAACCGAGGAGATGCAGCACCACTAGAGGCCGGTGCAGATGAAGGCGGGCCAGTCTAACACAGGAGCACCAGTCTCAGGATTCGTGAGTGTTACTAGTAGTTTTTTCTTCCGCTAGTGACCTTATAGTGAGGACTTGATGTACTTGGCATGAGCCCTTTTATTTGATACCTTTTATTCAGTTCATTATCTGTGGAATCTTTCATTATGATCTATATATTATGTGATGTGGACTTGAGCTTACATTGGCTTCAATTATATTTTTCTTCTTCTGTGATCGATATGGCCGACAGGATCAGCGTTTTGTAGTGGCGACCTTCCCAAGTGTTGGTGTCACCGCAAAACAACGGTTCTGGGCATAAGACCCGGTTCTGTAGAAAAAAAAATGGGGTCTTACCAAAATAGTGAACCACATTTCACATAATACACCAACCATAGTATGAAGTTATAATACCAATAACCAACATATAAATCATAATTCCTAAGTATAATAAAAGTAGTTGATTTAAGATAATTCTTGATAGATTATAAATTATGATATATGATTATAGAGAATTTTAGCATAGGATATCACAAGATCATGGTAGCGTGTGTGACTTCAATATTCATTCTGTTGAGTTATAACAATTAATTATTTTAGTATGTCTTTTGTGATTTTCTTTTTAATTACGAATTTTGAATATATATAATTTTCTGAAAGTACAAGATAATGATTATTTTCTTTTTTTGGTCATTGCAAGAGTACGCAAGAGTCTATAATTAATTTGATTTTTGCTAGACTTTAGTTAGACTTAACAATTTAGAGTGGATCTTGGACTTCCCGAGGTCTACCGGGTGAATGGCTCGCAACGGTACTAGGAGGTACGATGGGGTGACATCCAAAACATCCCTTTCTCAAGATATTTAAGTGTTATTGGTTGCTACCCATACTTAATATTTAAAATTTATAGACTCAAAATTTTCTGAAAGAGAAAAAATGAAGTTCGTGATTTCATTAATCTAGATAAATTACTCATAACAAATTTAGAATTAGATTTATATGGATAATATAAGATATTTATAGACAATGAATTTAAGAAAGATAGAAAGGTCACAAAAATAAAATATGACTTTGAAGTTTGATAAACTCATTATGTTTTAAGAGATAAAATCATATTTCCAATAATATATAAGATGATCATGACATGATGGCTTAAAAATGTAAAACAAAAACAAAAGAAAAAAGAATATTAAGCATATCATGAAGTAAAGTATTATTATTTCATTTATGAAAAGATTCTACTTCATGCAATTTAATGATACCTAACAAATAAGAGATTTAGGTATCCAAATTTGACCAAGTGTGGTGGTTCCTTTGGGTACCCAAATATAACGTGTTGGCTTATGGGGAGATAGTGATGAACGAGTCATTTCATGTGAAGTTAATGTTTCATTTTTAATTTTGGATCTACATTCATACTTTGGTTTAATATTATAATTATGCATCAAATTTCCTTATTCATTAAACTTAGGCTTAGAATAATGATGACTTTTGAAACCATTTTTCATTGGAAATTTTTGCACATTTGCATTTAGTTTGGGAGATACATAAAGAGGGTTAGATTTCATTATGCTTTTATGATTAAACATTTTACTAGGTGTTCGTTTAATATATTTTAAAATACTAGTAGAAGTTTTACACATGTTTGATGATAAACTAGAAATAAAAGATTTCTTATTACTTATAAATTTTTGCACAAATAGTTTTAATGATTCTAGTTTATTACAGAAAATATTATTTTCATTTACCAATTTTTCATTATGCTATTTTGAAATTAAAAGTTCTTTTTCAAAATCCTTGAATTTTTCTTTAATATCATTACAATCAAAACAAGGCTTTGAAATTTCAATTAAAGAGTAAGATGGAGAAGCCACATCACAACTAGATTCTACATTAATATTAGCTTTTAACCTTTTATTTTCTAAACATAATTTATCATTAGAAAATTTCAATTTCTTAATTTTATGTTTAGCGATTTGTAGCATATGTAATGCGGAAATGGAATTTGTCACAAAAGAGAAGAATTTGATTTCCTTACATTGCTATCGGAAGAGGCAAGATTTGAACATATAGTTCCTTTGACTTCTTTTTGGCACTCCTCTTCCAAATATAAGATTTCTTCTTCTCTTTCACTTGAAGTGCACTCCGTTGATCCATTATGAGAGGAGCTTTCTTGAACATATGTGCAAGCTTGTATGTTCTCCAATTCTTGTGTTTGTTCCATACATGTAGATGGAGAATCATAAGTTATCTCATGAATATTTCACGTCTTATATGCAGTAGGAAAAGTATAAATGGGATTTTGGAAATATTTTGATTAAGTGCACAAAATAGACAATTCATTGATTTAGCATTTAAGACACTCTTCCCTACTCAACTCATTTGGTGGGTTCCTAATGGTAATATTCCATATTTTAATATCTAATGACTTAAGAAATTTTTCCATTAATATTTTCCACCGTTTAAATTTTTTCCTTCAAATAAAGGTGGTGCCAAAGATTTCCCCTCTATATAAATATTTCTCTCGCTAGTAGAAGCGAGATCATGACTACAAAGCGCAATTATTCCTGGGAGTTAAACCATTTTGGAATAACCTCCTCTGATACCACTTGTTGGATCTGTAGGCGCCCTTAGAGGGGGGGGGGGGGGGTGAATAAGGTTTGTAAATTTTTTTAATATATTTTGTAGAAACTTGAAAACTAAGTAGATCAAAATAGTGATTTTGAATAAAGATCTAAATTGTTTTATAATGAAAGAGAGGATAATAAACAATTTAGAGCAATAATTAACAAACCTTTTTCTATTGATAATATACATGATTACTATTGATAAAATTGATTACAAAACTAGATTTCTATGATGCTAGGAATCGAAGGCGAATAAGTAAAATCCCTTTTTGTTTTCTATCCCGACTCATATCCCCACGAACCAGTGGCTTTAGCCTATCCTCCCCCGAATACGGCCTCAAGCCGCTCTAGCCAATCCTCCCCCGAATACGACCTCGAGCACCCCCTAGAACTACACTAGATCTAGTCGCCAACACAAGGCAAATTCCTTTCTAAGTCCTACCCAGACATATTCGCCAACACGAGGTGAATTCACTACACGATTACAAGAGTAAAGATATGCAAGTAATAATATTAATATGAAAAACTCCCTATATGGATCTCTTGAAGAAGTAGACAAAGACCCGCAGAGCATGATCGTAGCCAATGTGGTCTTTCATCACGATGATGAAGCATGTTGAAATCTTCTCCACTGATCTCCTTAAGCCTTCATGGATTTGTGGGAGTATCTCTCTGAAACTTCCTCTATATGTTGTGGCACAAAGCTCTAGAATTTAGGGTTGTGAGAGGACCATGAAGACAAAGACAAAGGGTCCATTTTATATCCTTGGAGCTACCGCCTGCGCTATCCCTACCGTCGGCGCTATCTCGGTTTAGGCAATATTTTGCGTGTGAGAATCTTTTATTTTTAGAAGTGTCTGCCGACTTCCCAAAGTGTTTTGAGCTACCGCCGACACTAGCAGCTACCACCGGCACTAGCTGCCTTCTATATATGCATCCTCCTTCTCGCCAGCTTGATTTTCACTTTCGCACTTTCAGGACCTACCGCCGGCTCTAGCAGCTACCACGGGAGCTACTGCCCGCTCTAGCAGCCATGCTTGAGTTTTGGCTCCAAACTCAGGAGATTCTTTCATATGTTACTGTTAAGTCATATGACATTGTTTCCTGCACACTTAAACACGTATGATCAAAAACACATAGGATTTGTTATTCTCAAACCTAGGAGATGCGGAAGACCATGTTCTAACATCTCTGACTTGTCAAACGAAAGTCGATGTGACTTTGCATATTGACAGCCCTCACACACATGGTCGTCGCCCTAGGAAGAGAGATTAGGCAGGCCAGTGTAACACCTCCCCTGAAATGATCATATAACATGGGTCCGACCGGGACCCCACTACATATAACCGCCACAGCTTCAGTATTAAAAGATGATATTGACTACCCATTCTCAAAACTCAGACAACACAGCGGAAACAAACAGAAAACACAGAGATTGTCCATACTACATAAGAGTCCAACTGGCCTTAAGGCCATACAAAACCACAGTCCACATCACCAAACATTCAACACAAAGAGAGTCCCGACAAAAGGGGACAGATAATAGTTTTACCTAAACTACCTCGGCATGCAAGCCGGTTACAACAAAATGTAATAATAAAAGTGCATGAAGACTGGGTAAACACTTCATGAGGCTTTAGGCCTTTTTGGCCGGCGCGCTGGGTCCAGCCTGCGATTCTTGCCCTGCAACCAAATCACAAAGAGCGGTAAACGAGGGTCAGCTATGGCTGACCACAAACGGTGTAACAACATCCCTCCTCCCGGCCGTCCTAGCGGACCCCGGGGAACTACTTCACCCTGCAAGTCAGCACTTCGTATGCAAATGTACATAAACGGAAAACAGCATAAAAACAGGTATGAGTGTCACAAACATCATCCACGTTTCTATGTTGAGCAGATAATAAAAAGGGGCCTATCAGTGCAGAATGAATGCAAACCCGGGTTTCACCCAAGGCACCCTAAAGCGTATGAATCTATCACATCATCATACATCATCATCACATCACAAACACAAGGGTACTTATCGTTTCCCCGCAAGGGCATCATAACCCAAGGCCAAGAGCTCTCGCTGAGACCCACCTCGCCTGGCTCACCACGCCATCGGGCTTGTCTAACAGCTCACACGCTCGGGCCGCCAACAACACACCAAGACCGATACTAAGAATTCTGGCTAACCAAAACGTCCCAAGGCCCTGGACTTACTCTCGGGACAACGTCCACCGATTGCCTCGCCTGGCGACCGTCAACGGACTCATCCGTAGCACAGACATTCTCGTCAGTCAACAATCGAAGGGACTAATCTTGCCGGGACACTCTCCACACGTGAATCTCAGTCTTCACGGGATAGCCAGCCGACCACAAAGACCAATCGCACCTTCGCATAACACTAGGCATCACAAGCCCCATAATCCGCACATTATTTCTCCGCCCTAAACCCAACGTTCGTTACCACACGAATCTACAAGGGCATCACAACGACGAGTTCGCCGTAATCGGATTTCTAACGAAACCCCTAAAATGCGCGTAAATCAACATCACCGAATCGGACCAACGGCCACAAATCCGGCTTCACCCACAATGCCTAATCCGCTAACGGAGCGGATCTCTAGTGCAAATCATGTCGGGGACGGACTCAATCAACCCGATGGTTCCTTTTGAACCAAGGCGACCCGGATCCCTCTCACTCGACGGATTCGGTGCCAAAATGCAGAAAATAAAGGAATGCCAAGCACGCATCCTAAAGACCGTGAGGAGAAATGTCGTTACCTTTTGAGATCTCCTCCTAGCCATGAGAAGCTTGCACACCAACGGTGGAGAAGAAGCGCCTTGACGCCCTCTACACATTGCCGGTCTCGGATCGGCGATCGGAGCTCCGAAGCTCCAACAATGGCGGATCTCCCCTCTTCTTCCTCCTTGCCCCCTTCTCCTTTCTCCAACTTAAGAGAGAGAAAAGGCTTGAAAATATGAGGGATTAACCCCTCATCCAAGCCCTAAAGCCCCCCAGCGAAACATCTCAGCCGCTGGATCAAATCCCGAATCATTTGATCGGTCGGATCGTCATCCCCGCACGATTTCGCGGAACAGAAATAAACAGGGTGCATGATCACAGGCGCACGATCACTGGTCGTGCGCGAAGAGGAGAATGGTCGTGCGATAAGCCGAGACAGAACTCCGATTCCTTGCGAGATACGCACGATCACTAGCGCACGATCACTGGTCGTGCGCGAAGAGGCCAATGGTCGTGCGCATAGAACTGTTGTGGAATTTTTAGCCTATCCCGAGCGCAGCATTACCACTCCGCCTACCTCGCTGAACTACGATTTTTGGGGTGTTACAACTCCACCCCCCTTAAAAGAATTTCGTCCTCGAAATTTCAGAATTTAAACAGGAAATTCATAACGCATACCTGGAGCGAAAAGTTCTGGGAAATCCTCCCGCATCGCTTGCTCACGCTCCCAAGAGAATTCGTCTCGCCCGCAGTTGTCCCATCGCACCTTTACAAGTTTGACTTGCTTGTTACGCAACTGCCGGACTTCTGAATCCTCCACGCACACCGGGCGAACCCTCGCCCCCAAGTCCTCCATCACCGGCACCACCGCCGCTTCGACCACGACGCTCGGCTCTACCAAAGCTTTCCTCAGCACGGAGACATGGAAAACGTCATGTAATCCACTCAACTCTGCGGACAACGACAAACGATAGGCTGCTTCGCCTATACGCTCTGTAACCTCGAACGGACCCAAATACCTCGGACTCAACTTCTTGAGTCGCCGCACCCACGAAACACCCTTGAACGGCTTGATCTTCAAGTAGACCATGTCGCCCACTGCGAACTCCACATTTCTGTGACGCGCATTAAAATACTTCGCTTGTCGATCCTGAGCAACCTTCATGCGCTCCTGAATCGTCCGCACAATCTCGCAAGCATCTCCCACCACTTGCTTTCCCAAAATCTTAGTGTCTCCCACCTCTGCCCAAGACATCGGCGTCCGACACTTCCTTCCATACAAAGCTTCGTATGGCGCCATCTTGATACTCGCCTGGAAGCTATTATTATAGGCGAACTCCACCATGAAAAGGTGGTCTTCCCAACCTTTGCCAAAGTCGAGAGCACACATCCTCAACATGTCTTCCAACGTACGGTCGTTCGCTCCGTCTGACCATCGGTCTGCGGATGGAACGCAGTACTAAACTTGAGCTTCGTGCCTAGACTTTTCTGCACTAATCTCCAGTCCTTCGAGGTGAATCGCCCATCGCGATAACTAACGATGCTCTTCGGAATCCCGTGCAACTGCACAATGTTTCGAACATAAAGCTCCACGAGCTTCTCCACGCCATCGCCCTTCTGATTCGGAATGAAGTGGGCCACCTTCGTCAGGCGATCCACTATCACCCAAATCGCATCGTTACCCTGCTGCGATCGAGGCAACCCATGCACAAAATCCATAGAGATGTCATCAAATTTCCATTCGGGAATGGGAAGAGGCTTCAAGAACCCACCGGGCCTTTGGCACTCAGCCTTCACCAAGGCACAAGTCTGACATCGGCTCACGTACTCAGCTACATCCCGCTTCATCCCAGGCCACCAAAAAGATTTCTTCAAATCCGCGTACATCTTTGTACTTCCTGGATGAACGGAGTACTTCGTAAAGTGAGCTTCAAACATCAACTCCTCGCGAAGCTTGCCGAAGCGCGGAACACAGATCCTTCCGTCTCTCCTCAGAATTCCACCAACCATCTCCAAAGCAGTGCCTTCGCTTTGCTGAGCCTCCAACACCAACTGTTGGCACTCCTCGTCCGCACTGGTCGCCTCTCGGATTCGATCCGTTACATCACACTGCATTTCAATCCAGTTCAAACGAGCTACGCTAGACTCACCTCTAGCCACACAAGAAATGTCAAGGGACTCCAAGTCTCGAATCAAACGCTCGTTATGCGCCTCCATCCAATTACCTTGCCCGGAGTACTTCCTACTCAAAGCATCCGCCACCACGTTGGCTTTACCCGGCGTAAATTGAATCTCCACGTCGTAGTCCCCAAGAAACTCGACCCACCTACGCTGCCGCATATTCAGGTCCTTTTGGTCTAGAAGATACCTCAAGCTTTTGTGATCTGTGAAGATCTCCACCTTCGCACCATAAACGTAGTGCCGCCACAACTTTAGCGCAAAGATTACCGCCGCCAACTCCAGATTGTGGACGGGATAATTCTTCTCATGAGTCTTTAACTGCCTTGACCCATAAGCGATCACCTTGCCGTGCTGCACCAGCACGCAACCCAACCCGCAACCTGACGCGTCGCTGAAAATCTGAAATCCTTCCGTCCCACTAGGAAGACTAAGGATTGGAGCAGACATCAACCTTTCCTTCAGATTCTCAAATGCACGGGCACACTCCGGTGTTCATACGAACTTCTGGTCCTTGCGAGTGAGAGTGGTGAGGGGCAACGCCATCCGCGAAAAGTTCTCCACGAACCTTCTGTAATAACCGGCTAGTCCAAGGAAACTCCGGACTTCCGCCACGGTTCTCAAAACAGGCCAATCTCTAATGGCTTCAATCTTCGCTGGATCTACCGCCACCCCGTCTCCACTAATTACGTGACCCAAGAATGCCACCTTCTCGATCCAAAACTCGCATTTTGAGAACTTAGCATAAAGCTGATTCTCCCTTAGAGTCTGCAATACTTGCCTCAAGTGAGACTCATGCTCTGCCTCCGATTTTGAATACACCAAAATGTCATCAATAAACACCACCACGAATGAATCTAAGAACGGGCAAAAAACCCTGTTCATCAAATCCATGAACACAGATGGCGCGTTCGTCAGTCCGAACGGCATCACCGAAAACTCGTAGTGTCCATACCGAGTCCCAAACGCTGTCTTGGCAACGTCCTCTCCTCGAATCTTCAGCTGGTAGTACCCCGATTTCTAATCCAACTTGGAGTACACCACCGACCCCACTAACTGGTCGAACAAAACATCGATTCGGGGAATCGAATATTTATTCTTAACCGTCAATTTATTCAATTCACGATAATCGATGCACAACCGCATACTTCCGTCTTTATTCTTCACAAACAATACCGGCGCGCTCCACGGCGAAGAGCTGGGCCTAATGTACCCTTGCTCTAACAACTCCTGCAACTGAACCTTTAGCTCGGCCAGTTCCTTCGGTGCCATCCTAAACGGAGGACGCGATACCGGCCTCGCACCCGGTACCAACTCTATCGAGAAATCAATTTCACGCTGAGGAGGTGCTCCCGGAAGCTCCTCGGGGAATACATCCTCAAATTCTTTCACCACCGGGACTTCTCTAATAGCCAACTTTGTGGAGTGAGTCTCCAACAAAGCTAAGAACGCCTCGCCTCCTTGGTTTACCGCACGCCTCATTTGCATAGCGGAAATCAGGGAGCAAGCCACTCCGCTTAGGCCTTCAAACTTGACCTCTGCTCTACCTTCACCTCTCAGGGTTACCACCTTCAACTGGCAGTCGATACTATCTCGCTGCTCCGCAAGCCAGTCCATTCCCAAGATAACATCGAATTCGGCTAGTGGCAGAATCGCTGCTACTAACACGAAATCACAATCGCCAAATTGCATCACAATGCGTCCCTTCCTCATGGTAGTCATGAAAGACCCATTCGGTATACGCACACTCAACTCCACTTCTGCCACTACGGACTCAGCACCAATCTTCCGGATAAAACATTCCGCAAGAAAAGAGTGTGACGCCCCCGTGTCGAACAACACTCGAGAGGGGTAGCCCGAAACTAGCACGAAACCTAACAACGTGCAAAACAACATGAAAGGTCGCAACCTACATTATAGTAATAACGAAACTTAAACCTTTCGTACCTGTCACCACATCGGGTTGACGTATCGCTTCCTGTTGCCCAAGATTATAGGCTCTAGGCTGCACTGGAGGGAACCGCGAAGCACTCGACTCCACTGCTTTCCCCTTCTCTACAACACTGGGACCCGAACGCACCGATTGTTCTTGCCTCGGCTCTGGCCCAGCTCCGCCCTCGGTACAAAAATGACTAATGTGACCCACCTTGCCACACTGGTAACAAGTAACCGGACCTTTGGAACGGAAATCTCCCGAAGGTGCGCCACTTCTCTCCCCAGGCCTATTAGGATGGGGCTTCTTCTTCCATCGGCTGCCCTCAGATTTCCACTGGGGCTGAGACTGAGAAGGCTTTCCTTCTCCCTGCCTTGCCGCAACACCCTTTCGCCGCTGAGTTCGCTCCAAGTCGCTCTCCAGCGTGCGAGCGGCTTCGACCAACTCATTGAATCCCGCATTCTTCAAGGCTATGAGTGGTTGCCTTAAATTTTCCCTCAACCCTTGATAAAAGAGGTTATCTCTCTCTTCATCATTTGCCATAGTCGTACCCGCATAACGACCCAACCGAGTGAACTCTTGCAGATATTCATCCACTGTCTTCTCCCGCTGCACCAAATGCAGAAACTGCCGCTGCAGTGCTAACCTTGTTGAAGCCGGAATGTAACGCTTTAGGTAAGCGTTTCCGAACTCCTCCATGGACGGAACACGCCCAACAAAATGTCGACCGTTATGGTTCACCCACCACAACTTCGCATCGCCCTCTAACATAAAGCTCGCAAAGTGAGACTGCCTCTCAGCTGGGGTCTCAGCTGCCTTCAAGAGCTCCTGGATCCTCGAAAGCCAATCCTCGGCATCCATTGGAGTGCCCACTCCCTTGAATGTCGGAGGGTGGAAACTCAAGAAATACTTCATGAATCGATCACCCATCGGAATAGCTCTCTCCGCTAAAGGCTCTGCTTGCCTTACTTCGACCTCCGGTGTATCCGGCGTAGCCGCCGGAGTAACAGGAGTCGCAACTTGCACTACCGGCGTAGTAACCCGTGGCATCGCTCCAGCTTGAGCCGCTACCATTGCCTCCGCTAGCATGCGACAAAAATCAGCCGGGGACATGCCCACATTCATGAGGCCTGGAGCAGTAGCACTGCTCCCCGAAGGCTCCTCTTGCCTCCTCGACGTCCCCGCATCGTTGCCAACATCCTAGCATAAGCAAGGAAAAATAAAAGCTCATCAGGATCTAACGCAAGACTCGAACGCAGGGATACTCATGATCCCGCACAATACTCCTATGTGGACAATCTCTTACGCGATCCAAAAAACACTAGACCTCGCAATAATACAAAACCTATCTCTGATACCAAATTGTAACACCTCCCCTGCAATGATCATATAACATGGGTCCGGTCGGGACCCCACTACATATAACCGCCACAGCTTTAGTATTAAAAGATGATATTGACTACCCATTCTCAAAACTCAGACAACACAGCGGAAACAAACAGAAAACACAGAGATTGTCCATACTACATAGGAGTCCAACTGGCCTTAAGGCCATACAAAACCACAGTCCACATCACCAAACATTCAACACAAAGAGCGTCCCGACAAAAGGGGACAGATAATAGTTTTACCTAAACTACCTCGGCATGCAAGCCGGTTACAACAAAATGTAATAATAAAAGTGCATGAAGATAGGGTAAACACTTCATGAGGCTTTAGGCCTTTTTGGCCGGCGCGCTGGGTCCAGCCTGCGATTCTTGCCCTGCAACCAAATCACAAAGAGCGGTAAACGAGGGTCAGCTATGGCTGACCACAAACGGTGTAACAACATCCCTCCTCCCGGCCGTCCTAGCGGACCCCGGGGAACTACTTCACCCTGCAAGTCAGCACTTCGTATGCAAATGTACATAAACGGAAAACAGCATAAAAACAGGTATGAGTGTCACAAACAGCATCCACGTTTCTATGTTGAGCAGATAATAAAAAGGGGCCTATCAGTGCAGAATGAATGCAAACCCGGGTTTCACCCAAGGCACCCTAAAGCGTATGAATCTATCACATCATCATACATCATCATCACATCACAAACACAAGGGTACTTATCGTTTCCCCGCAAGGGCATCATAACCCAAGGCCAAGAGCTCTCGCTGAGACCCACCTCGCCTGGCTCACCACGCCATCGGGCTTGTCTAACAGCTCACACGCTCGGGCCGCCAACAAGACACCAAGACCGATACTAAGAATTCTGGCTAACCAAAATGTCCCAAGGCCCTGGACTTACTCTCGGGACAACGTCCACCGATTGCCTCACCTGGCGACCGTCAACGGACTCATCCATAGCACAAACATTCTCGTCAGTCAACAATCGAAGGGACTAATCTTGCCGGGACACTCTCCACACGTGAATCTCAGTCTTCACGGGATAGCCAGCCGACCACAAAGACCAATCGCGCCTTCGCACAACACTAGGCATCACAAGCCCCATAATCCGCACATTATTTCTCCGCCCTAAACCCAACGTTCGTTACCACACGAATCTACAAGGGCATCACAACGACGAGTTCGCCGTACTCGGATTTCTAACAAAACCCCTAAAATGTGCGTAAATCAACATCACCGAATCGGACCAACGGCCACAAATCCGGCTTCACCCACAATGCCTAATCCGCTAACGGAGCGGATCTCTAGTGCAAATCATGTCGGGGATGGACTCAATCAACCCGATGGTTCCTTTTGAACCAAGGCGACCCGGATCCCTCTCACTCGACGGATCCGGTGCCAAAATGCAGAAAATAAAGGAATGCCAAGCACGCATCCTAAAGACCGGGAGGAGAAATGTCGTTACCTTTTGAGATCTCCTCCTAGCCATGAGAAGCTTGCACACCAACGGTGGAGAAGAAGCGCCTTGACGCCCTCTACGCGTTGCCGGTCTCGGATCGGCGATCGGAGCTCCGAAGCTCCAACAATGGCGGATCTCCCCTCTTCTTCCTCCTTGCCCCCTTCTCCTTTCTCCAACCTAAGAGAGAGAAAAGGCTTGAAAATATGAGGGATTAACCACTCATCCAAGCCCTAAAGCCCCCCAGCGAAACATCTCAGCCGCTGGATCAAATCCCGAATTATTTGATCGGTCAGATCGTCATCCCCGCACGATTTCGCGGAACAGAAATAAACAGGGCGCACGATCACAGGCGCACGATCACTGGTCGTGCGCGAAGAGGAGAATGGTCGTGCGATAAGCCGAGACAGAACTCCGATTCCTTGCGAGATACGCACGGTCACTAGCGCACGATCACTGGTCATGCGCGAAGAGGCCAATGGTCGTGCGCATAGAACTGTTGTGGAATTTTTAGCCTATCCCGAGCGCAGCATTACCACTCCGCCTACCTCGCTGAACTACGATTTTTGGGGTGTTACAGCTAGACACTAGGCCCTTCGCAACCATCATCTTCAACTTGTCCATCCCCACATGACCTAGCCTCTTATGCTAAATCGCAGCGCTGTTGTTTGTCTCAGCTTATCCATATAGGCATTTGCGGATAGAACTTACCAATTCTTTACCCTTCTCCCGGTGAGCGTGATGTCAGTATCAACAGACGACAGGTTCTTCAGGAACTTCACCTCCTTTCGTCCAAACAGCACGTGGTATCCAGCATCCACTATGTTTGCAATCGAGAAGAGGTTCTTCATCATGTCAGGCACGTGATACACACTCTTCAGTGTCATAGGCTTCTTTTCACTCCCAAGGGATGCCATCCCTTCTTTCTCAACTAGATGCATCGTATCATCCGCAGTGATGATAACATCTGATCCTTCATATGCCTTCAGAGAGGAAAACTTAGACACATCTCCAGTGAGATGGTGCCTGTAGCCGGAATCCACAATCTAGTCTTTGTCGAAGTTGATGGAGGCTAAGACCTCGACTGACGTTGCCGTCATCTCAGCCAGGAAGCAGTTATCTCTGGCCTCACCACCTTGGTGAACTCCACCTCTCGCCCCATATCTCCAGTGGTCTTCTTCCTTCTCAGCAACATGACCGACCTTCAGATTGGTCCGACTGTCCTTTTCCATATGCCTGTACTTCTTACAGGAAAAGCAAAGAGTTCTCCTCTTCTCGTCGCGAGCAGGGAGGAACTTCCCTTTATCTCATTGAGAGTATGTTGATGGTTCATCTCCGGAGTTCTTCTTCCTCTTGTCCTAGGACTTCTTCTTTCTTGAGAACAACACCTTGCTATCTCCCCCTGAGATAGATGCTCCAGCCATCTACTTTGCCAAGCTCTCCAGTGACGACAACATGTTTTCTAGTTCCTGTAATGAAGGCTGAGTAGCCAATCCTTGCACAAAAGTAACAAACAGAACATACTCCTTCCACAGACCTCAGAGTATATGCCTCTTCAACTTCGCCTCAGAGATCGGCTCATCAGGATCCAAAGCAGAGATCTCAGCACACAGGTTCTTCACCTTCAGGAAGAAGGTGGATATTGATATCCTCCATGAGTGGACCGCGCCAACTCATTCTCCAGAAATTGTAGCCCCGCTACATTCTTCTTGTTGAATAACCAATCGAGGGATTTTGAGATTCCAGACGCTGACTTGCAACCTATGATGTGGTCGAACAAGTCAGGTGAAATAGCTCTCTTCAGAGTGAACTTTGTCTTGATGTTAGTCTTCCTCCAAGCCCTCACAGCTGGACCATTTACTTCGGTTGCCAAAACTTCCTCCTGTTCTTCTCCACCAGCAACCTCCTAAAGGTCCTCTCCGAGTAGGTATCTCTCCATACAAGACTTCTATTTCTTGTAGTTGGTCTGAGTAAGCAACTCAATGCCAAGTCCTCTCACAACCTCCTCCATCATCCATCTTGGTTACTCAGTGCTTGTTCCAACCTACCTCTAATACCATGTGAAATATTCGGGACCAATTGAGCACCGAGACAAGAACACCAAGGATGAACACAAACACTTCTCTTCAATTCCAAATGAAGGTTATAAGTTACAAGTTACAAATTAACAGGACTGAAAACAAGTTGCATATAACTCGATTTACAACAGCCAAATAAGAAGTAAAAAAATGGTCGCGGACGGTGTCCGCTTCTCTTCCACAACACACCACACAGGTGCCACTCGCTGCTCGCTAACGCCCGACGTTAACTCCTAACGCCCCCCATTAGCCCTCTCGCAAGCTATCTGCTCGCACTCGCAGCTCACTAGCCGCACTCGCACTCACAGCTCACTAGCCGCACTCACGTACACTAACGCCTGGTGTTAACTACTTAACGCTCCGCGTTAACTCGCGATTACTCTAAATCAAGAGACCTTCTCTAGGTCACTCGCCGAACTCACTCCGAGTTCTCTGTTATCTCGCCCAAAAATTAATAATTAATCAGAGGGGGGGCGCCGGGTTCCTCTCTGGTATGAGTGGGAAAAGGGGTGGGGGAGAGGAGGGAAGGGAAAGAAAAAGAGGGGAAGGAGAAGAAAAGGGGGGGAGTAAGAGAAGAGGGAAAGGAAAAAAGGAAGGGTGGGAGAGGAATTGCACGAGATTGAGAGATTTTGAAATATGAATTAAAAAAAAACAAAGTCGGTTCTAATTAACTCTATAAATTCTTTTTTGTGCTTATGTTAATAGTTGTGCAATGTTTATCCATCTAAATAAAGGATTCCATTTCTTGATAGCACTGTTAGTTATAAAATAGTTGGTGAGAGATCTTAATTATAAAATAGTTGGTGATAGATCTTAAAAGCCTGATCAGCTTACCATTGAAGATTTAATCCTTCCTTAGAATCAGATAATAGTGGTAGTTACATGAACTTTTAAGAGTGCGAGTAATGAAATTAAGATGAAGAGGAGGGAGTGTTGAAATATTATCCTGACATTAGCATTTTAAGTTTGATGTTGCAACAATGACTACAATTACAACCTTGAGCAAGAGCATGTACAAAAATTTGACAAATATTATCAAAAAAAATTGAGCAAGAGCCTTATAAGGTAAATACAGATGATGAAGGGAATCTTAGCCTAAAACTATAAAGTGTTGACATAGGGGTGTTGTCTATATGCGTGTTACCAGAGGTCTAAGGCAACATTTTTATATCTTTAAGCAACACTATATAAAAACTGTTGCCTAAACCCTTAGAATATAAAACAATTTTTCGATGGACCTATTGCAACAGTTTTGAAAAGTTGTCTCATATTTTTATATTCAGCAAATATTGCCTAATCTTTTTAATTAAGAAAAAAAATTAATTCCAGATTTTTTTATTATTACTATACAAAAAAAGGCAACACTATATCCAAAAATGTTTCCACACTTATGTTGACCGGCTCTTTTATCAATTATCAATAAACATATATGTTCGCCAAATATCCACCACACTTATGTCATGCCAAATATCCGGCAAGCATAAATTACAAATTCATATTTCCATCTTACAGTTTTATCAAAAGAAACTTTTATGCATACAACCAGATAACAAATTAGAAAATAGAAGCAGGTTGCTGGTATGTTTGGCCGTGTATCAAATTGTTCCTTGCTTTCCATACGTTGTAGAGAATTGCAAGCCCACATTTTGCCTTAAACGAACTTCTGTTAGAAGCAGCCTC
This sequence comes from Dactylorhiza incarnata, assembly GCA_033032865.1. Taxonomy (NCBI): domain Eukaryota; kingdom Viridiplantae; phylum Streptophyta; class Magnoliopsida; order Asparagales; family Orchidaceae; genus Dactylorhiza; species Dactylorhiza incarnata. Next base: position 5,059,393 of record JAWHQI010000009.1, on the reverse strand, counting down.
TACTTGTAATAATTCCAATGTTCTGTTGAAGGAATCATGCATAAAATTAATATTCATCCTGGTACATTCAGAATTGACCATGCCCATGAATTGCGTGTTTACCATGTGAGCCGCTCCACAGTAAAGTCTTGATTAAGCTATTTATCTTCCTTATGGCTGATAATGGCATCAGGGCATTGCATAGATAATGGCCCGGGATTACTATATTTCTCCCACCATCAGCTATATTCAAACTGGAAACAAACTGCTAGAGTGCAGCTCTTGATCAGGAGACAAAATGATTCAAAACAGCGATAGAACAAGCCGAGACAGACCCGTTCAGCTCTCAAAGCTGGATGTCGTGTCAAGATCGAGCACTACGCATTGGTCGCCGATGAAAACTTAAGTAATTTGCTATGTTGGATGGATGACCAGAACCCATTTTGGTCATGGCCTGATCATCATAGCCTCCATTAACCTGCAAATTTTTAACTTTTTTTAGAATGAAGCATATAACACGAACAAAGATTGGTCTTCTTGCCTACTTGAGCATCTAATGATAAAATTAGCACTCAATAACCTACCTTTCCATGATTGTAGAACACTAAGATGTGAATCTTTTGCAATTTCACAAATAATGAAAGGAAATTAGGACGCAAGCAACATATTTTAGCGAGCTTTGTGTAATTTGAAGAAGATACAAAGCATATTAAACTGTTGTATGCTCGAAACATCCTCAGCACAGTTGCTGGAACATGAATTGCTGGGATAGGGACCTGAGCTGCTGCAACCGCGACATGAACTGTTGGAACTGAAATCAGTGAATCGCTAGAAGCAACTGCTGTAGAATGCTAATCTGAAAATAAAAATTTATAAGAGCGTTTGGATCTGCCTTTCTATTAATTCCACTTCTTTGGAAGCTTGTGCTGACCCCAAATAGTTGCGTAGACACGAGAGTGGGAGTTATATATACATAAATTAATTTATATATAGGTTTAATAAAGGTTTAACCATATACCGTAAATTTTTTAATAAATGTTACATTTTATTGATATAATTACACTACACGCCAACTTGATGATCACCAATCCACCCCTAAAAAATTATCCAAAATAGAAAATCACACTCCTTATTACAACTCTCTCTCAAGTTACCCAACAGAAGGAATAAAAGTAATCTTGCAACCATCCCGTAAAAGATTAAAATCATTACAAATTGTCACACACCAAATAGAAGAAAGCAGCAAACATGAACGAATTTCAGAAGAAAAAATTCCCAAAGGCAATGAGATTGGGAACCTGCAATATAACACAAGCACTATACAAAAAACAACACAATATAGAAAATACTATTAAAGCAAACCTGAATAAAAAAAAAATCCACCCATCCATCAGAATGCCACAAGTCGTACAGAACATGCACAAAACATAGACATTGTAGGAAAAAAACCATCCAGAAATCGGAAATATTAAGGCTACCTGCTGGGAACACCTTAGTGTTAGAACATATGCATCTAACCTAAAATCAACAATGCATCTTCCTCATATGAACATAAATTGAACATAATTCAATAAAAAACTTAAAATAATTCATCACATTTAAGAAGATGGCAGGTGTTGGCAACAGTGCCCAACAATGTTCCTGATTTGAAGAAGTGCTCAGCTCAATGATAAGTGCAAGCTGTATTTAATGCTCCATCTAGCTCATGCTTGCAGAGATCGACAAATGTCAAGTACTTTAACTATTTCTGAAAGTACTATATATATCGTCAAGAAAAACAAGATTCGTCGAACGCAGAAGGGAGTTTGTCGAATGAAAAAGGAAGATCGTCGAACTCAGAAGAAAGATCGTCGACCGCTGAGACTGGGCGAGATCGCCGAACTCAGAACGAAGGTCGTCGATCGGTGTGACTTGGCATGTTCGTCGAATGAAAAAGGAAGATCGTCGAACTCAGAAGGAAGATCGTCGACCGCTGAGACTTGGCGTGTTCGTCGAACAAAAAAGGAAGAACGTCAAACTCAGAAGGAAGATCGTCGACCGCTGAGACTTGGCAAGATCGTCGAATGCAGAGAAGATGCGGTATCGTCGACTTCACCAAAATGGCCTTGTCGTCGAGAAGACTAAAGAAGGCATGTCGACTGAAGAAAGAGAAGCTGAAGACTAGCAGCTGCTGAAGCGTCAACATAACATCACTCATGTCATCGAGAGAACAACATGATTACGACAACAGACAGGAAGAAAGAAGATCTCAACGACACAGTCAGAGAAAGCTTATCATCGTATATGCATAATTGCCAGGATATCTTGTGTCGTCGAGATACCACCATCAGTGGCTGAAGTAAGAAGACTTGAAAGTCTACCAAAGCCCAAGGCATCTTCAAAGTCTTGTCGTCGAGATATTGTCCATATCGTCGAGAAACTGTCGGTATCAGCTTGAAGGTGGAAATATCGTCGAGACAGAATTCAAATATTGCAGACGCATTGTCAGCAATTAATGCCGCCGTCTGACTGCCTGATAGCACTTAACGCCGCAACCTGAATGTCTATCAGCAATTAATGTTGTCAGCAATCTACGCATGCTCTTAAGGAATGAAGCGTCTGACACTTATGGAACTTTTTCAAGAAGACCGTTGGGAGCCTCTCAGTCTTATAAAAGAGATAGTAGGTCCCCTTACAATAAAAAATACACAAGAGAAAGAAAAAGAAAAAGAAAGAATCCCGCCGCTCTTCAATAGAACATTATATTCAGTGGAGAAGAAGAATGAGAACTGTTGGGTTTTTCTAGAACCATACATCAAATGTAGGCGCAGCGGAAATGAAGAGAAACAACCCAAAAAGACTTTGGATCGGCCATGAATGTTGAATCAAGAAGTTAACAAAATGCTAGGTATGAAATTACCTTTGCGGGATTGGATCAAATCCAACCTAGATGCTCCACGAGTTGATTCCTGTCGTCTGCTATGCGAGTCCTCACGCAGAATAATATCTACGTCTCTACAGTGATCCACACGAGCCGGGAGAAGAATGACTGCACCTTGAACTTCCACGAACTGCTAGGTTCGCTCCAGGAAGAACACACACGGCGACGATCGCCGGAGAGGAGGTCGGCGGACGCGATTCAGAGACGGCGGAACACTTCCGTCGGCTAGGGTTCGTAAGGCGAGAGCGGAACTCCTTTCGTCGGCTTTTTCTTTTTTTCGTTAGTCCTGAGAACCCTAAAAGAAGTCCTATTTATACCCAAAGGATAAACAGCTTCTAGAAGAATCGCTATCCGCAGACCACACAGCAGAATAAGGGCTTCTGTTACAATTCGTCGGAATTCCACGGAAGATCATTCGTCGAGATTTCACGGGACAATCCGACGAATCCGACGAATCAGATCAGACGGCAACATTTGCCGAGAAAATGATCTCTGTAACAATTTGTCGAGTGTTCACGGGACAACCCGACGAATCCCGACGAATCCAGACAGACGACAACATTTTGCCGACTGAAGGGTTTCTGTAATAATTCGTCGAGTGTTCACGGGACAATCCGACGAATCCCGACGAATCCGACGAATTCTATCCGTGTAAACCCGACGAATTCAGACAGCAACAACCTGCTGGATTTCCCCATTCTATATATATGGTGATTGGTAACATTTACCAACACAGTCAATCTACCAACTTCTCCACATGCTCTTATGTGCGACCCTGCAGGCTCATATCGCGTTGGCAGTGAGATTACATGTTTGACCACTTCTAGATCACAATGGCAACTCCAACAGGAACAAGATTCAAGAGTTCTCAGAAGGATCAGTCATCTTCATCGACTGAAAAGTAGCCAATCTTCATCAGGCAAAGAGTAGAGATTGAAGAAGAATTGCACTGTCAAAGATCTGAATCAAAAAATCTTCTTCAATCGTCAGAAGCCAATCCTCATCAGGCTAAAGTTGCCAATCTTCATCCGGCAGAAGTAACAGTCTTATTACTGTAATCTCTTATAAAGGCTTGCTGTCCTATTTGTCTAGCTTGAAGGTTGGAGAGCTGTGAGGCTTGAGGGCCAGGGCAGTGGACTTGCGGGTCCGACACCGTCTAGCTTGTGGGCTGGAGAGCTGTGAGGCTTGAGGGCCAGGGCATTGCACTTGCGGGTGGGATTTGTCAAGCTTGCGAGCATGGGGGCAATAGGGGCTTGCGGGCATAGGCTGTTGGGACTTGCGGGTCCGTATTATAGGGCTTGAGGGCCTGAGTGTCGAGCTTGCAGGCTCAGGGGCAATAGGGGATTGCGGGCCTAGGCTGTTGGGACTTGCGGGTCCGAGTTGTAAGGCTTGAGGGCCTTAAGTTTTTGGCGGAGTTTTCCGATCCTAGCACACTGCTGGGTAGGCGCAGAGGGACAGAGGACTACTCAAGACTCCCGGTGTTGAGGAACCTCTAAAGATCTTTTGTGTGCTTTCTGTGATTTGCTCTTTACTTTACAGATCTACTAACCATTATCAAGAACACCTAAAAGGGGATAATATAATTTGAAAAACCTATTCACCCCCCCTCTAGGTGATAAAGTAGACAACCTATAAACAACAAGTGGTATCAAAGCGAGGTTGTTCAAAGAAAAGCTTAACAGCTTGAACAGATATGCCAGTGGGTGTCTAAGCATCATAAGTATGGAATCAAGGATATCTGTATATTCTAGAGAGAACTTTGCCCTTTGGAAAGTTAAAGCAAGAATTTACATGGAGGCAATGATCCCAGAATATTTTTGATTGTTCAAGAAGAACCATGTACCTCAATAGCTATGATAAAAGATGAGGTTCTTCTAAGCAGCATGGACAAGGAAGCCAGAAACATTCTAGCTAGTACAGTAGATCTGCCAACACTCCAGAAGCTAAGTCATTGCACTACAATAAAGGACATGTGGGATTCCTTAGAAGTCCTCATGGAAGGGTCAGAGGAAGATTTTGAAGAAGAAACCTCTCATGAAGAGGTATGTATCAGAGCACCTCTGACCACTTCATACAGTGAATCAGAAGATGAAGAATGCTCTAGAGCTGGAGAAAGAATAAGAGCACCCTTGACTCTCACAGACTGTGACTCTGAGGATGAGGAAGTCTGTGGGTTGATGGCTCTATCAGATGAAGAAAATCATGATGAACCATATCATGATCAGGTATGCATCACTCACACACCTTTACTACCTGCTTCATTTTCATTTAAGAAGACCAAGAGTGCATCAGGTGATTGTTCATCATCTGAAGATGATGCAGAAGACTGCTCATCTTGCAACAATAAGAATCATACTGATCTATTAGAGCAGTTTGGTGATCTCTTGGAGGCTCTGAGAAAGAGCAAAAGGCTTGTTAAGGAACAAGCTAGGGAGCTAGAATCTCTCAAACCTTTTAAGGTTGAATCGGATAGGAAATTGGGTATGTCCTACAGCAAGTACTCTGATCCAAATGAGCTCAACAAAATCATAGACAAGCTTTATGATGAAAGAAGCCGAAGGGAAGAACTTATCAAGAAACTTAAGAATGACCTTCTTAAGGAAAGATGCTTGGTGGCTCAATTCTCTAAGCCCAAAACTGTACTGCCCAGCATTGACACCTTCTCCTCCTATGGAAATAGGAGGGGATTGGGTTACAATGAAGGGGCAATAGATGCTGGGAATGGAGAAAGGGGAAAAACTAAAGCAGAGCCTCATACCACCTTTCAGAAGGTAGTGCTTCCCTCAAATAGGTATGATCAGCACAGTGTCCATGGTCACCGGATGAATGGAAGCTCCACTAGTCACGAAAATACTCCTGACTATGGAAATAGAAAGGGCATGGGGATGAGTGCATTAAATACTCCCCATGAGGAAATTCAAATGGCCCATCATGGACCATTTGTATTTGGTTTCCCAGCCCCCACTCTCAAGGATAAAGGTGCAACATTTTCTCAATCTCTTCCAGAGAAAGATCAGACTAGTAGCCCCAGTATGATCAATTCTCACTTGAACATATCTGATGCCATCAACACCCTGTCGGCTACCAAGCTGACACCTATTGCTGACAAACAGATAAAATCAAGAAGAAATAATGATACTAGAGCAACTAGTCAGCTCTTGGCTGAGAGAGATAGGAAGAATGCTGCTGCCTTCTCTACTGAACATACTTCAAAAATTGTTCAGAAAAGAAGGTACAACATCCATGAATGTTGGTGTTGTGGCAAAGTGGGACACTTTGCCATTGACTGTTGGCACAACCCTAGTGTGCCTAATGCAAAGGAGAGACCTCCTGGAAGGGCTGCGGTGAGTAGAGGGATTCCCCATTATGCTAACAAGAACCTAAGACCCAAGTCACCATGGGTTCATAAGGGATATTAAATCTGTCTTGCAGGGTAGTCCATTTAGCCATTAAAAAGCAAACAAGGCTAATGGACAATAAGGGATCCAGGCTCAGCTCTGGACTAAGAAAAACTTACCACATACCAAGGTGCACTAATTTATGGGAGCTGGAAGTAAAGATAAGTGGACATTCCATCGAGGGGGAGCCACTAGCTTAAGGATACTTAGAGGCCAAGGTGAAGGTAACCATGTTAATGTTTAACACATAAACTCATCTTCATCTAATATTGTAAAAGTAATTTTCAAAAACCATATCGTCGGAATGATGATTGGTATCATTGAAAGATCTGCATCACGACGATATCCAATCATCAACGTACTCTTAATTAGGTCTAAGCTCAATCATTACAGCTAAATTCGAGATAGTCAGATATTTAACAAATGACACTTCAACTTCCAACTCGGACACTATAAATAAGGTCAAATGTCTTAAGGTTAAAACACTCTCTACATTAGCTCTAAAAAGCCGTCGTGTTCTCCACGCCTTCTAAGAGTGAACGAGTCGACTGTGCTGAAATCATCCGGGGTCAAGCAAAATATGGCGCCAAAGAAGGAAGACTTTCTATTCGAAGGAAATGAAGTTGTGAGGAACGGATTCTCAGAAGGTTCAGAAGAAATCCAGGGCACCATTAAGCTACTCGAGACCATCGGCCTGGAATTCTCCCTCTCTGAGCCAACAGTAATATTAAAAAGAGAAGTGTTGGAGTTCTACTCAAAAGACAAGGGTGGCTCGAAGGGAACGTCTGTGAAGAGCAAAATTAACGGGATAAAGGTTAAGGTGAATCCCAAAAGATTGAACAGGGATCTTCAGTTGCCAGCCTTTGCCAAGGGGGAGGAAGACAAAAAGATTACTCGAGAAGACCTTGTCAAGGCTCTGGCTTGGTGCGGCCATTCGAGCAAAACCTATGGATCTCTCGAAAGGAAAAGCTTAAATCAACAAGGAAGCTGTTGGCAGACATTATGGGAAAAGCACTCTTCTACAATGTAGGGTCTCATGATAGGATGTCCAAACCCATGTTCGAGATGATGGCAAGGATAATCCTGAGTAAAAGGACCAACTGGGGTCAGCTAATCTTCAAGAGGATACAAGAAAGCTTTCAAGTCCCAAACCTAGGAAGGATTTTATCACTATACTTTCTGCTTTCCTACCCTGAAAATTTTAACAAAAAGTATGGAGTAAAAATCCATCACATGAAAAGGATGGATATCAGAATACTAGAATGATGGGAAAAAGTTCTGACTAGGCCTTCCAAGAAGATGAAGACTGCAGAAGATGTGAAAAGGAAGGTAGGAAGCTCCTCTGAAGAAAGTGAGTCAGGCAACAACACACCTCCATCTGACTCTGAGGCAGCTGTGGAGACAAGGAACATTGTCCTCCAAAGCTCTGCTCCAAGTCAGGGATCCAGGACAACAACAAAATCAAATCAAGGTAGTGCTGAAACTGAGGGGGAGAAGGACAATGGGCTCCCTGCTCAAGTTGAAGAAGTGATCAATAAGATCATAGGAGCTGAGGACACTGGTCATTCTGAATCTGCAATGCCAGGGTACAACCAAGAGAACCCTGCAGATGGAACTAGCAAACACCAGCAAAGTCCTGAAGTGGAGAATGAGCCAAACCACTCATCAATAAGAAAATCTCTATCTCCAATAATTGAAGGGGATGAAGAAGAGGAACAAGATGGTTCACCTCCAGAGGTTAGTCTAGTGGAGCTCCCACTATTATCTCAGATAAAGATGCTCCAGGAAGAGCAAAGATTAAAACTTGAAAGTTATGTCACCTCTGCTATCAATGATCTAGGAAGAGAACTGTCTGCTGAAATGGCAACCCTAAGTAATGATGTGAAAAATCTGCACGAATTCACTGCCCGTACTCACAAAGGTATATCTAACCTAGGGGCTAATCAGTCAATGATTGTCGGCAGCATAAAAAGGCCTACATTGCATCCACCAAGAGGATGGCTGAACATAAAACTGATCTCAAAGAAAGTCTACATCAAAACAATAAAGATCTAGACAGTCATCTGCTTGAAACCAAGAATCACTTGGAAGCAGGTATCCATATGCTCAAGAATAAAATACTGGCATCCGAGGAGAATCTCCACAGAGGGATATCTGAAGAAGTAATAAAGGGGGAGAGATCAATGATAAAGGCCAGTAGTGATCATGCCATCTGGACCAACAACACCATCAGGGAAGCAATGAATCTCCCTCCTCTGTATTATGATGAGCCTGCTGAAGAGCAACATACAGATACTCCTATTACTGGTAATGGTAAAGAAAAGGAAGCACTGGAGGATGAAGAAACAAAAGTGAGGAAGAGAAAGTACATCGAAGAAATGGAGAAAAAGGATGACTATGAAAGATGGAGTCCTATATCCAGGACCATCATTCTAAAAGCTTGGGAGCAAGTGAAAGTTAACAAAGGTGAAAGGTACAATGTATACAATTCTCAAGAATGGGCTAAACATGAAGATCAAGAAGAAGTAAGGAGAGAACACAGAAGAAATAAGCAAGCATGAAGTATTCCAGCTGACACTCCTGAACCTTTAAAATATCATCCTAAACCGTTTGAGTACTTCATCAGGCAAGCTGATAAGGTGCAGGAAGCCAGTGCCAAGAAAGCAAAGGATGCTGCTGATATGAGAGCACCAGAGAAATAGATGGCTAAAACTGTAAGGGGGCTAAATGTAGAAATGTCAAAACTTTTGAAAACATTTGGCACTATTTAGAAATGAAGTGACATTCGCCAAATTTCTGTGCTCACTCATGTTTAGCTGAAATATCATCACTACATGCTTATATGCTTGAAGTGTTAAACCTTTTTATGTGAATGGCATTTATCATTGAGTGAGTTATGACTTCTTCAAATAGGGGAGATTATTGGGAACAGTGCCCAACAATGTTCCTGATTTGAAGAAGTGCTCAACTCAATGATAAGTGCAAGCTGTATTTAATGCTCCATCTAGCTCATGCTTGCAGAGATCGACAAATGTCAAGTACTTTAATTATTTCTGAAAATACTATATATATATATATATATATCGTTAAGAAAAACAAGATTCGTCGAACGCAGAAGGGAGTTCGTCGAACGAAAAAGGAAGATCGTCGAACTCAGAAGGAAGAATGTCGACCGCTGAGACTGGGCGAGATCGTCGAACTCAGAAGGAAGGTCATCGATCGCTAAGACTTGGCGTGTTCTTCAAACGAAAAAGGAAGATCGTCGAACTCAGAAGGAAGAACATCGACCGCTGAGACTGGGCGAGATCGTCGAACTCAGAAGGAAGGTCATCGATCGCTGAGACTTGGCGTGTTCGTCGAATGAAAAAGGAAGATCATCGAACTCAGAAGGAAGATCGTTGATCGCTGAGACTTGGCGTGTTCATCTAACGAAAAAGGAAGATCGTCGAACTCAGAAGGAAGATCATCGACCGCTGAGACTGGGCAATATCGTCGAACGCAGAGAAGACGCGGTATCGTCGACTTCACCAAAATGGCCTTGTCGTCGAGAAGACTAAAGAAGGCATGTCGATTGAAGAAATACAAGCTGAAGACTAGCAGCTACTGAAGCGTTGACATAACATCACTCATGTCGTCGAGAGAACAACATGATTACGACGACAGATAGGAAGAAAGAAGATCTCAACGACACAGTCAGAGAAAGCTTATCGTCGTATATGTAGAATCGCCAGGATATCTTGTGTCATCGAGATACCACCATCTGTGGCTGAAGTAAGAAGACTTGAAGGTCTACTAAAGCCCAAGGCATCGTCAAAGTATTGTCGTCGAGATATTGTCCATATCGTCGAGATACTGTCGGTATCAGCTTGAAGGTGCAAATATCGTCAAGACATAATTCAAATATTGCAGACGCATTGTCAGCAATTAATGTCGTCGTCTGACTGCCTGACAGCACTTAACGTCGCAGCCTAAATGTCTATCAGCAATTAATGCTGTCAGCAATCTACGCGTGCTCTTAAGGAATGAAGCGTCTGACACTTAAAGAACTTTTTCAAGAAGACCGTTGGGAGCCTCTCAGTCTTATAAAAGAGATAGGAGGTCGCCCTAAAAATAAAAAATACACAAGAGAAAGAAAAAGAAAAAGAAAGAATCCCGCCGCTCTTCAATAGAACAGTATATTCAGCGGAGAAGAAGAACGAGAACAAGATTCAAGAGTTCTCAGAAGAATCAGTCATCTTCATCGACTGAAAAGTAGCCGATCTTCATCAGGCAAAGAGTAGTGATGGAAGAAGAACTGCGCTGTCAAAGATCTGAATCAGAAAATCTTCTTCAATCATAAGAAGCCAATCCTCATCAGGCTAAAGTTGCCAATCTTCATCCGCAGAAGTAACAGTCTTATTACTGTAATCTCTTGTAAAGGCTTGCGAGCCTATTTGTCTAGCTTGAGGGCTGGAGAGCTGTGAGGCTTGAGGGCTAGGGCAGTTGACTTGCGGGTCCGACACCATCTAGATTGCGGGCTGGAGAGCTGTGAGGCTCGTGGGCCAGAGCAGTGCACTTGCGGGTGCGATTTGTCGAGCTTGCGGGCTCGGGGGCAGTAGGGGCTTGCGGGCCTAGGCTGTTAGGACTTGAGGGTCCATATTGTAGGGCTTGAGGGCCCGAGTGTCGAGCTTGCGGGCTCGGGGGCAGTAGGGTCTTGCGGGCCTAGGCTGTTGGGACTTGCGGGTCCGAGTTGTAAGGCTTGAGGGCCTGAAGTTTTTGGCGGAGTTTGTTGATCCTAGCACACTGCTGGGTAGGCGCAGAGGGACAGAGGACTACTCAAGACACCCGGTCTTGAGGAACCTCTATAGATCTTTTGTGTGCTTTCTGTGGTTTGCTCTATACTTTACAGATCTACAAACCAGAAATCAAGAACACCTAAAAGGGGATAATATAATTTGAAAAACCTATTCACCCCCTCTAGGTGATAAAGTAGACACCCTATAAACAACAGTAGGTACCTTTCAACATGCAGAAATCCACTGGAAAAAATCGATATTATCATCCGTGTTCTCTGTAGTTACAATAATGCAGGAATCCACTGAAAAAGATCAAAAATTACATCTTTATGAAGAGGATGACATAAAAAAGCTTCAAACTCATAATAACTTGCCTGTCCGCAGTTCACAAAGAGTGTTGCATGCTCTTTTTCTTGTTATCATCCTTGACCTTTTGCTTGAGCTGTCCATCGGATCGGGCCCTAAACTTGTTCATCCCCAATACAAGCGCGACTCGCGCCTAGTACAAGAAACGCTTGGCCATCCTCTTCCAAGACGTTTGATCACCAGTCGCCGATTTCACATGGGAGCGCTCTGCAGTACTGGTCAGCAAGCAATTGAGCATCTCCTTCTCCACTTGGGAAAATGGCTCCCCTGCAGATGGGGCGGGGATGGTGGCCGCCAATATCTGATTCAAACTAGGCAATTGTTGATCGACCATAAATGGCGGACGCGAACCAATCTCGCTGACAACGGACGTGCTGGCCACAACAGGTTCCTCCGTCGTCGTGATGACTGCAGAAGAGGCTGGTTGATTTGAATTCGGGGTGGTTGGAGATACAGCTGGAACTGATGGTTCGGTTGGCGGCGACGGAGGAATGTTGCGGGAGCCTGGATCGCCGTGCAGGTGGGCTGCCTCGTAATGCAATTTCAAAGGGGAATGATGACCTGGTCATGCCGATGTTGTTGATGTCGCACTCTTCTTGAGGCGTGCAAGATACTCCCAACGATTCTGGATCTACTTGTGGGTCATCACGAGCAGATCCTCACGACGGGAAGCAATGCCGGCGTAGGCGGGGGCGACTACCTTGGTCCAATGAATGTTGTCGGCATGCCCGACATCAATCTCTTGTTGAACCAGTCGATTAATGATATTGTCTGCTGATCCTACAATGAGTTGTTTGTGTGCAGATTGCAGATCCGATGTATGGGTTTGACGTGAACTGTGATCGGCGTCAGTTGCCAAGGTGACGATTCGAGTTGTAGTCGTCATCACGGTCTCTTCCTACTGCATAATGTTAAAGCTGGCAATAGGGGGCGGCCGCAATGGAGCAATCACCGACGCGGCTTGATTCAGGGCAGTAATGATGTTGCATTTGGGCGCTGCTTGTTGAATGGGCAATCTGAATCGGGCCCGGGCAACCATATCCTCCAGGTGTTGTTTTAGGACCTGTTCTGATTTCGGGCGAATGAATCATTTGAAAGCAAAATTGGTGCTGCGCAAAGCCGAGACAAGAACAGACCAGATTCGATGCAATTATGGAATATGCAAGGATTCAATGGGAAAATTCTTCAGATCCTGTAGTTCATCGGGCAGAAGAAATTTGAGAGCAATCATTCGGATCAAGCGACGCTCCAAGGGGTTGATCATCGGTGAAGTGCTCATGATAGCTTCCCAGAGATTAAGCCCTTGTAATGCTGATTGACGTTCATTGCCCAATGCGTTGATGCTGCGAGATTTCTTATGGTGACTCGATGAAGAGATGCTCTTATGCGATGTTGGTCCTGGTTTGCGGCGCTTGCGATTGGACTGAATGGAATGGGGTGGGGGGGGGGCGTTGTTGACATTGACGCCAGGTTTGGCGCAAATCAACTGATCGACGTCATCGACATGCTTTAGATCGACGCCATTTCTGATGTGCTTTTTCTGCGTCACATGGCAAGCGAGAAGTTTGCTCATCACGATGCGCTTGGATGGTGGCACATCATTCTCCATTTCCCACTTTTCAATGCGATCCAACATTGCATTTAATTCAGACTCAATGATGGAGCCTTCCCGCATTGGAGCTTGTCCAGTGCCAACAATGATTTCGGCCATGACAACCATGAATTGTTCGTGTCGAGCACGATCCGTGCCGTTCGAAATGTCCCGGTACCTCGTGATCAGGTGATGATTGTCTAGGAGAACAATTATGTTCTCGAACTCTTCAAGCCATTCCCGATCATCGCAGCACTTGTCCAGGTACATGATGAGCAACGAAGTATCAATGCCATAAGAGTTGTACCGTTTCAGCAAACCCCGACCAACAGATCGACGTTCCGCATTGCCCGTCGTGGCTGTGAATTGATGGGAGAGGATTTGTTGGCGCTCATTCAAGATGGAGTGCAATCCATCAACGGGGGCGAATTTCCTGCCGTTGAACTCATCCTTCAATTTCATGCGTCCTGGCACGTTGTGATGATGGTCTGCCGAGAGATGAGTCCCGGTGATGGCGCCTTCCATTCGGTTGAAGAATAAGAGCTGACAAGCAATGTAGTCGTTGATCAGGCCTGTCAGCGTTGATTCCACTGGACCGAGAGTGCCACTGTACCCCTTGCAATGCTGAAAAAATGAAGGAAAATTGGGAAACACTATCGGATCCTGAGGCGACGACGATTGCCCGAGTGCGGCATCCCGAGCATGCATTTCCAAATTCCATGACACGTGACCACGATATAGCGCGGCTTGATGCATGTATTGAGTTGTTCGGGCACAATGAATCACCTTGGTTGCATCAGCACTGCCGGAACGGGACGTGTATGTTGGGAAATTGACCCTCAATGTTCACTTGATTTGAAGAAGGCCTCACACTCAATACTAAGTACAAGTTGTACTTGATAAACCCTATTTCTATCTCATAAGCATGCAGGGTTAGGACTTAACAAGGTGCAGGGGTTGTTTAGTTTGTTTACTGACAAAATCGTTGAGACAAGCTCTTAGTCTCAGCTGAACCGCTGAGACATGGGCAGGAGCCGCTGAGAACGTGTCTGGGCCAGCTGAGCTGTAGATAGATGAAAACCACGGAGATAGCTGTTTGTCTCAGTGGATTCGCTGGAACGGTATAGAATAATACCGCTGAGACGGCTGACCATCTCAGCCCAACCGCTGAGACAGTTCAAACATGATCTGGCGGGGTCTGCTTTTGGCGCAAGCTGCAGGAATGCATTGTGGGGACCACCAATCACTCCCATACCTGACAGGAGGTCAGCTAAGAGCCGTTGAAGATCAGAGATGTATAAAAGAAGAAGTTAGGGCAACTTTGAAAGGGCTGGTGAAGTGCTTAACATTTACTGTTCCATTGTTGGCCAAGCAGATCTTCTCATTCTCCTCCTGCTCACTGAACAATCAAGAAGAATCTGAGAGATAAAGTTAACTCCTTTGCAAGAAGGAGCAAGGAGATCTTCCACCCCTCAACTGAAGAGGAAGATCAAGTTGTAGCTGTCATTATCATGATCAGCTACAGGATAGCACAAGCAGTGCAGAAACTACAGGAGACATCTTTACTGTGTTGTCAGCTGTAGTAAGTTCAAATACTCTTTTACTGTAGGACCATTTGGTCTGAGATTGTAGGAACCTTTGGGTTCTGAGTTGTAGGGCTGAAGGCCTGAGTTTGTAGGATCTGTTGATCTGATTTGTAGGTCTTTATTGACTAAGCTGTAGGAGGTGGATTCCTCTGAGGTAGGGCTTATTGTCCTGAGTTTGTAGGACCAGCTGTGGTCTGAGTTGTAGGATCAGTGGTTGATCTGAGGTAGGGCTGTTTAGCCTGAGGTAGGGTTTGGAAAAACCTGAGAGATCCTGATGGATCTGAGTTGTAAGCTCTTGGAGATGAGATTGGAGGAGTTGGCCTGTTGGGTTTTTCTATGACCCTACATCACATGTAGGCGCAGCGGAAATAAAGAGAAACAACCCAAAAGACTTTGATCGGGCCATGAATATTGAATCAAGAAGTTAATAAAAACTAGGTATGAAGTTACCTTTGCGGAGTTGGATCGAATCCAACCTAGATGCTCCAAGAAGAAGATTCATGTCGGCGGCAAAGAGAGTTCTCACGTAGAATAATGTCTACGTCTCTACTGCAGTCCACACGAGCCGGCAGAACACCAAGTCACGTCGCACGCAACTCGGAAGGGAGAACAACTGCACCTTTGCACTTACACGAACTGCTAGGTTCGCTCAAGGAAGAACAATCACGACGACGATCGCCGGAGAGGAGGTCGGCGGAGGCGAACTGGGCGGAACACCTTCCGTCTAGGGTTTGGGCGAGAGCGGAACGCTTTCGTCGGCTGGATTTCTTCGTAAGTCTATTTAGAACTCTAAAAGAAGGTCTATTTATACCCAAGGTATAAACAGGCTTCTAGAAGAATCGCTATCCGCAGACCACACAGCAGAATTGGGGTTTCTGTTACAATTCGTCGGGATTCCACGGAACAGCATTCGTCGAGATTTCACGGGACAATACGACGAATTCCGACGAATCATATCAGACGGCAACATTTGCCGAGTGAAGGATCTCTGTGATGATTCATCAGGATTCCACGGAACATTCCGACGAATTCCGACGAATTCCGATCAGACGGCAACATTTGCCGAGTTAAAGATCTCTGTAATGATTCGTCGGGATTCCACGGAACATTCCGACGAATTATGACGAATTCAGACAACAACATTTGCTGAACCTCCCCCATTCTATATGGTGATTGGTAACCTTTACCAACACAGTCAATCTTCCATTTTCTCCACATGCTCTTATGTGCGACCCTGCAGGCTCATATCGCGTTGGCAGTGACATTACATGTTTGACCACTTCTAGATCACAATGGTAACTCCAACAGTCTCCCACTTGATCTTGAAAGTATCAAACCAAAAATCTCACAAAAATGAGCGGCATCTAGCAATGCATCATTGCTCCCCAAGCAATAAGAGTTCATAACTCATAAGCCTTTATGACCAATGTTTCAGTGTTGTCTTTGTCCCTTACATCCGGAAAGAACTAGAGGCATGGACCGTGTCACCCTCATAATAGCTCAATCCAAGTTTCTTGATCTAGAACGGACTTCCAGAGAATGGTGAGCTCAATATCACATATTGACTGAACCAAGCATGGCCATGCATTTCTCAGTCCAATTCCATCAAGGGGCCCATGGATGCAACTCCTGTTATATAGGAGGACAAATCCCATATCTGCTCACACCCAAACACCCAAATGATTCGTAACGTACTCAACGACCACCCTTATCATCAACCTTCTTCAAGGAAGACTTTAGATGACATCAAAGCACGCTCTTCCTCACTCGATGAATGCTGTGACTTCAGGTCAAAGGATCACAACACCATTGTCAAATGAGACCTACTTGTGACACTTTTAAGTAACAATCCACAAAGTAGTCTCAGGTTGGGTCTGTCCAGTACAACTTGTTCACTAACAAGTACCCACGTGATGACTTGATATCACAATATCATGACCTGTGAGAACCGGTCATCAGTCAACACACATGCTAGTCTTAATGTATCATCATCACCCTTAGCTTCTACGATGATACCTCGACCAGGGACCTTTTAAGAATGAAGCTTCGAGATCATAAGCTCTCACATTCAAGTCACGTACTTGATGTCCTATGGAAGCGAACATTCTAAGGGTATTTATCACGAATTTTATTCTATCATATAGAAACAGTATATCGTAATAAAAGAACTTGCCATTAATTGTAAAAGGAAATAATTGGTACACAATTCATCATATGAATAAATAAAAATAGCCAACAGAATATATATTTTACATGCAACCCACAAGACTCCCACTAGAGTTGATCACTCAGGTATCGTATACCCATTGATCTAGTATGACCATCATGCTTTCTCTGCGCGAGAGGCTTTGTCAGTGGATCTGCAATATTCTCCTCAGTCGGCACTCTGCAAATGTTCACATCTCCTCGTTCGACAATCTCACGAATAAGATGGAACCGCCGAAGTATGTGCTTGGAGCGCTGATGGGATCTAGGTTCCTTAGATTGTGCAATTGCACCATTGTTATCACAGTAGAGAACTACGGGACCAACAATGCTAGGAACTACATCTAGCTCGCCGATGAATTTCCTAATCCATACAGCCTCCTTCGCTGCATTAGCCGCAGCGATATACTCGGCCTCAGTTGTAGAATCAACAACTGTCTCTTGCTTGGAACTCTTCCAGCTCACAGCTCCTCCATTCAGGCAAAACACAAACCCTGACTGAGACTTCGAATCATCCCTATCAGTTTGGAAGCTGGCATCCGTGTAACCACTTACAACGAGCTCTTCCTTTCCACCATACACCAAGAATACATCCTTAGTCCTTCTCAAGTACTTCAGGATATTCTTTACGGCTATCCAGTGACATTCACCGGGATCAGACTGATACCTGCTAGTCATGCTCAAAGCAAAAGAGACATCGGGTCGAGTACATAACATTGCATACATGATTGACCCAATTGCCGAAGAATATAGAATCAACTTCACGCGGTCCTTATCTTCACAAGATTTTGGACACTGGTCCTTAGAGAGATTTACACCATGAGACATGGGCAAAAATCCTTTCTTGGACTCAAGCATGTTGAACCGCTTCAACACCTTCTCAATGTATGTACTCTGGGTCAAACCCAGCAACTTCTTCGATCTATCTCTATAGATCTTAATACCGAGTATGTAAGTCGCTTCACCCAAGTCCTTCATAGAAAAGTAGTCCCCTAGGTTGTTCTTAACAACTTTCAGGGTAGGTATGTCATTCCCGATCAACAGTATGTCATCTACATACAATATCAGGAAGACAACAATGCTCCCACTGATTCACTTGTAAACACACGGTTCATCCTCGTTCTTGACAAAACCAAACTCTTTGATCTTCTCATCAAAACGAAGATTCCAACTTCTAGAGGCCTGTTTCAATCCATAGATGGACCTATTTAGCTTGCATATTTTAGTGGCTTCATTTGGGGATACAAAACCCTCGGGTTGTGTCATGTACACTTCCTCAAGGAGGTTTCCATTAAGGAAAGCCGTTTTGACATCTATCTGCCAGATCTCGTAGTCATAATACGCAGCAATAACAAGCAATATCCTAATGGACTTTACCATGGCAACAGGGGAAAAGGTCTCATCATAGTCAACACCATGAATTTGCTTGAAACCCTTAGCCACCAGTCGCCCTTTGAATGTCTGTACATTCCCATCCATGTCGGTCTTCTTCTTGAAGACCCACTTGCACCCTATTGGTCGTACCCCTTCAGGTGGTTCCACCAAGTTCCAAACTTGGTTTATATACATGGAGTCCATTTCGGATTTCATAGCCTCAAGCCATTTGTCGGAGTCCGGTCCATTCATAGCCTCTTGGTAGGTCGCTGGTTCATCATCATGATCCATAAGCAACACATTACCTATTTGAGACACGAGAAATTCATATCTCTCAGGCTCAAATCTTGGTCTACCAGATCTACATAGGACTTGTGTCTCTTGAGCAGGTTCTCTAGCTACAACATCTTGTAGTCCTGGCTCAGAATCTAATTCTGGTTCATTCACTATTTGTGGTTCTTGAACTTCTTCAAGTTCTACCTTTTGCGTCTTTCTTGACAAGAACTCTTTCTCCAAGAAGACACCCATCCTTGCAACAAACACTTTGCCCTCAGACGGTGGGTAAAAGTAATATCCTTTCGTTTCCTTAGGATATCCCACCAGATAACACTTATCTGATTTGGGTTCCAGCTTGTCAGGCATTTGACGTCGTACGTATGTCTCACAGCCCCAAATTTTAATGAATGACATACTAGGACGCTTCCCAGTCCATATCTCATATGGTGTCTTTAGAACTGTTTTCGTTGGAGCGCGATTCAGTGTTATTGCAGCAGTCTCTAAAGCAAAACCCCAAAAGGAAACAGGCAAGTCTGCATGACTCATCATCGACCGTACCATGTCTAACAGAGTACGATTTCTCCTCTCAGACACACCATTATGCTGCGGTGTCCTTGGTGGAGTGAGCTGTGATACAATACCACACTCTTTCAGATGATCATGGAACTCATGACTCAGGTATTCGCCACCTCGATCAGATCGGAGTGCTTTAACCTTTTTACCCAATTGGTTTTCCACTTCATTCTTAAACTCTTTGAACTTTTCAAAAGTTTTGGATTTGCACTTCATAAGATACACGTATCCGTATCTACTGAAATCATCAGTAAATGTAACGAAGCAGAAATACCCACCTCTAGCCATAGAACTCATGGGTCCGCATACATCACTATGTACAACACCCAAGAGATCCATAGCCCTCTTAGTATAACCAGTGAAAGGGGCTTTAGTCATCTTGCCTAACAAACAAGACTCGCATCGCTCAAATGATTCATAATCAAATGAGTCCAATAGTCCATCTTTATGGAGCTTGCATATGCGCTTCTCGTTTATATGGCCCAAACGACAATGCCAGAGATATATAGGATTTGAGTCATTTGTTCTTAGTCTTTTATTATTATCTACATTATAGATCGGATGGTCCAGGTTCAAAACATAAAGACCATTAAACAATTGAGCTACAGCATAACAAACATCATTCTTAAATATAGAACAACAATTGTTCTTAATTATAAAAGAAAATCCAATCATGTCTAAGCATGAAATGGATATAATGTTTCTAGTTATAGCTGGAACATAATAACAATTATTAAGTTCTATTACAAGCCCACTGGGCAAAGAAAGACGGTAAACCCCTACGGCTACAGCAGCAACTCTTGCTCCATTGCCGACGCGCAGGTCCACCTCTCCTTTACTCAGCAATCTCCTCCTTCCCAGTTCCTGCACATTTGTACAAATGTGAGAACCACATCCGGTATCCAATACCCAAGATGAAGGAGCAGAAAGGTTTATCTCTATAACGTAAATATTCGAAGCGGAAGTCATACCTCCCTTCATTTTCCGCAGACCATCAATGTACGAAGGACAATTCCTCCTCCAATGACCAGCCTTGCCACAGTGGTGGCATTTCCCTTCCTTCACGGTGCTCTTCTTTTTCAGTGCAGAAGATTTGGGCTCAAGATGTGACTTAGGTCCCACCTTCGTCTTCTTGAAGCCCTTGGCCTTACCCTTGCCTTTATGTACCATCAATATGGGACTAGCAGGCTTGGCCTTCTTCACGTTTATCTTGGCAGTTCGTAACATGCCTAGGAGCTCGGGCAGTGTCTTGTCTATTTCATTCATGTTGTAGTTCAAGACAAACTGCTCATAACTATCCGGCAACGATTGCAGGATAAGATCTGTGGCCAACTCTTGACCCAGAGGAAAACCCAGTCTCTCCAGGTTCTCTATATACCCAATCATCTTGAGTACGTGAGTACCAACTGATTCTCGAGCTCCCATTTTGCACTGAAATAAGGCCTTCGTGACATCGAACCTCTCTTGACGAGCTTGCCCTTGAAACATTTTCTTTAGGTGCTCGTCAATCTCCTTGCACCCCATGTTCTCGTGTTGCTTCTGAAGCTCAGAGTTCATGGTGGCAAGCATAAGGCACTCGACGTCTAAGGCGTCATCGGTATACTTCTTATAAGCATCCTTATCAACACGGGACGAGTTCCCGGTCGGCACCCCGGGGTTTCTTCTTCCAAGACGTAGAGCTTTCGCTCTTGCCTGAGAACAATTCTCAGGTTCCTATACCAGTCCATATAGTTCGTCCCACTAAGCTTGTCCTTCTCAAGGATAGCTCTCAGGGACAAGGTGGAATGTGAACCACTTGCCATGGAATTCTACAAGAATTCATGCAGAATTTAATCAGTACCTTAATTTCAAAATACAATTTATTTTAATTTGGACTTCAATTAAATACTCCCACTATTTTATTCAAATTGATAACCCTCACTATCAATTCGGAGAGTCCATGCGAGCTACTCTCTTAGTGGACAAGATCCGTATTTCACCAACACCACGAGTTCGCTTTGGCGTTCCTCTCATAATGCGGTTATTTAGGTAGACAACGCTTGCCAAATGCATCCTCATGCAACTCTTGTATGGCTGGTGAATAACTCCTTATTCGCATCCATCATATGGTGCAAGCCAACCCTATGCCTCTAGGCACTCAACCTTTGATGTCACCTAGTTAAGCTAGACCCGATGTCGACAGTGGGATATCACAATTATCCGCTCGCACCCTTACCAAGATAGATTGATGCACCTTGCTTTGGCAAGCCCACACTTCATCGATCGAGTCAGGAAGAGTGTCATCCATCGGAAGGCATCCGAACACTTAATATTTGATGAAGGGATTTTAATTTTTTAATAATAGGTTAACAACTAACCATGATCAACATTTGATCAAGTGCACATCAACAGAAAAATAAGCTTTCTAAAATCCACATGCATCCCTTATGTGCACATTATAAGACTATCAACCTTTGATAGACGAAAGGGCTAAATCTGGACAATTAGAACTCTTCCAAATCTTCAGATTTACATGCATTGGACAAAGGCAAAGACAACTCGACTTAAAGCAGTAGACAAGCTCGTCTCTCATTGTTGGATTCAAAATCCAAAACAATACAAGGGTTCATTAACCACTTGAGGGACGGTTACTGCTAAGGAGACAACAATTTCTAACAATTAGAAATAACCACGAAATCCTGGACATTTCTGAAACAACATTCATGACTGTAACCTGGCTTTGATACCACTGTTGGGTTTTTCTATGACCATACATCACATGTAGGCGCAGCGGAAATAAAGAGAAACAACCCAAAAGACTTTGATCGGGCCATGAATATTGAATCAAGAAGTTAATAAAAACTAGGTATGAAATTACCTTTGCGGAGTTGGATCGAATCCAACCTAGATGCTCCAAGAAGAAGATTCCTGTCGGCGGCAAAGAGAGTTCTCACGTAGAATAATGTCTACGTCTCTACAGAAGTCCACACGAGCCGGGAGAACACCAAGTCACATCGCACGCAACTCGGAAGGGAGAACAACTGCACCTTTGCACTTCCACGAACTGCTAGGTTCGCTCCAGGAAGAACAATCACAACGATGATCGCCGGAGAGGAGGTCGGCGGAGGCGAACTGGGCGGAACACCTTCCGTCTAGGTTTCGGGCGAGAGCGGAATGCTTCCGTCGGCTGGATTTCTTCGTAAGTCTATTTAGAACTCTAAAAGAAGGTTTATTTATACCCAAGGTATAAACAGGCTTCTAGAAGAATCGCTATCCGCAGACCACATAGCAGAATTGGGGTTTCTGTTACAATTCGGATTCCACGGAACAACATTCATCGAGATTTCACGGGACAATACGACGAATTTCGACGAATCATATCAGACGGCAACATTTGCCGAGTGAAGGATCTCTGTGACGATTCGTCGGGATTCCACGGAACATTCCGACAAATTCCGACGAATTCCGATCAGACGACAACATTTGCCGAGTTAAAGATCTCTGTAATGATTCGTCGGGATTCCACGGAACATTCCGACGAATTCCGACGAATTCAGATAGCAACATTTGCTGGACCTCCCCTATTCAATATGGTGATTGGTAACCTTTACCAACACAGTCAATATTCCATTTTCTCCACATGCTCTTATGTGCGACCCTGCAGGCTCATATCGCGTTGGCAGTGACATTACATGTTTGACCACTTCTAGATCACAATGGTAACTCCAACATGTCCCTCTCTAACACACTGTTAGAAGGGTGAAGGGGGAAAGTGGACTACCCATAGACACACTGTCTTGGGGAACCACTATAGATGCTGGTGTGTTTTTTGGTTTGCTTGATTACTTGCTTAGTATAATTTTAACTAGCTATATCATCTAAGTAAAAATCAAAAGACCTATTCACCCCCCCTCTAGGTGATTTAGACTACATCCTTTATAAACTTACAGTTTACAAGTCGTATGCCATTTGAACAAGACCGACGTCGTACGCGCTCTGTTCGAACAGCTGCACGGGATAGTTAAGGATGATGAGCGTCGGGATCAACTTCTCGGTTTTGGCCTCGTCCATGACATGGAACGTGGCACCACAACCGACTGAGCTCTTCGACTTCTTGCACATGTATCGAGCATAGATAGCCAATGCATTGAGGCTGCGAGATTTCTTATGGTGACTTGATGAAGAGCTGCTCTCATGCGATGTTGGTCCTGGTTTGCGGCGCTTGCGATTGCACTGAATGGAATGGGGGGCGTTGCTGACTTTGACGCCATGTTCGGCGCAAATCAACTGATCAATGTCATCGCCATGGTTTAGATCACCATCTCCCCGCGGTGCAGCATTGTCTTCTTCAACGATGCGATAATCATCGTGAGCTCGCTTGACAACAACAACAACAACAACGACAACATCGAGGGTATCGTGCACAATCGCATCGAATTTATGACTCGACCAAATTGCATTATCGGTTATTGATTCTGTGACCATTCCAAGCGATTACAGTTGCCCTACAGGAATTTCGGGTAGTTGAGGAAGGGATTGTCCAAACGCTGTCATTAATCCAAATTCATCATCATAATCATCGATTGAGAGAGGCAATAGATGAAACATCGTCGACAGAGACGTAGGTGAGGGAGTGATGCCATCGGTCGGAAACATTGCGAGAAACTAAGTGAGAATGATATGCATCCCAGAGATTGGCAAATACGCCCAGCGAGGATCAAATTGGAGTTCGCCTCGAAAGATGATTTGAGCGACAATGGCATGGAGCAGCAAGTTCCCTCCTTCCAGGGATATGGTCTCCGGGCAAATGGCTCGTCCATGGCGCTACAAGTTGTCGTTCTTCCCCGATCCACGATGCAGACTCGAATGAAAGAAGCAATCCACGATGGTAGTCGATGCGGATGCGGGCGGCGTTAAGCAATTTCTGATGTGATTTTTCTGCGTCTCATGGCAAGCGAGAATTTTGCACTTTAGGTGATTTAGACTATATCCTTTATAAACTTACAAGTGGTATCAGAGGTAGGTTGGTCAAGAAGGACATAACTGTCTGACCAGATCCCATAAAGGAATAGTCACATCACAATCCAATGGCTTCCTCTGGATTGCAGAAGGAAATGAGATCTATGAAGTTACCCATATGCAACAAAGAAAATTTTGGCATATGGAAGCAAAGGATCAGAATGTTTATGGAAGCATCTGATCCAAGGATCTTCATTACAGTTGAAGAAGGACCTTTCACTTTTCAAATATCCTCCACTATAGATCCAACAAGAAGAGTGGCCAAATTATTCAAAGATTTGACCAAGGATGAACTATAGTTGTTCACCATGGACAAAAGGGCCCAGAACATCATAGTTAATGCTATTGATGACTCCACTTTTCAAAACTTGGTACACTGCACTTCTGCCAAGGAAATGTGGGATACATTTGTAGTATATATGGAAGGGACAGCTGAAGTAAGGGATGATAGGAAGTCACTCCTTAATCAAGAGTATGATGCCTTCAGGCTGCAGAGCCAAGAAAACATCTCCATGTGTTATGAGAGGTTCTTCAGAATAGTTAATGAGCTGAGAACCTATGAGAGAGCATTCACCAACTATGAGCTGAATGATAAGTTCCTTAGATCTCTAACAATGGACTGAGACACAAAAATCTGTGCCATCAGGGAAGTGGCCAAGCTTGGTGAGACCCCAACTCACACATTGTTTGGAAAACTGCTCTCCTATGAGATGCAGCTGTCTGCAAGGAAGGAAGAGGACACCTATACAAGGGCTCAAGCAAGGGAGAATTCTGTAGCTCTCAAAGCTTGCAGCTCCAAGAGAAGCAAGAGCAGGATGGTGTCTCCTCCAAGGAGAAGTGCTGAACCTGAAGTCAGCACTTCAGGAAGCTCTTCCTCTGATGAAGAATTTGCCGCCTTAGGCAGTTCAAGAAAATGATGAAGAGGAGGCAATGGAAGAACATGCCCTCCTCATCATCATACTACAAGAAGGAAAGCAAGAAATCCGAAAGACATCACCCAAAGGGTGACAGGTATAATTCCAAACTTAGTAAACAGGTTTCTAATAACATTATTTGCTATAGCTGCAGCAAACCTGGACATGTCATAGCTAACTGTCCAGCCAAAAGAAAGGAGAATGGTGATAAGAAGCATCATCACCAAAAAGATAGGAAGGGTGAAAAATCCCTCCTAGCAAAGAAAGAAAGAAGCTGGAGTGAATCTGATTCCTCAACATCAGATTCTGAAAATGAAGAAGAAGCCTACATTGGGCTATTTGCAGCAGAAGAAGATGAAGACTACCCAACTACAAAGGTTGGAATCAGGGCCCCTATATAACACTCAGATAGTGACATAGAGGAGGATGATGAAGAAAATATTCAGATAGGTCTTATGGCACTCACTGATGAGGAAGACAGTCAGAATTGTTCTGACAAAGATCAGGTATTAATTTCCTCCATTTCTCTTTCTAATCATGTTGCATGTCCAGAATTCGAAGCACCTTCATCAATTGGTGGAAGTGGTTCAGAAACTGAGGAAGATGTCAATCAATTGATTGACAAGTATGATGCTCTATTGGAAGCTCTGAAAAAGAGCAAGAAGCTTGCCAAGAGGCAAGCCCATGAAATTGTTTCCCTTAAGATGACTAAAAATGACTACACTGAACCTACCACCCTGGTGGCTCATATGAGTAGACAGATTAGCCATTTACAGGGATTAAGAATTGTGCAATTAAGCACTATTTCCTTGAAGAACAAGGTCATCAAGGACCTTGAGGAGAAGCTTTTGAAGGAGAAGATCCTGGTGGCTCAATTCTCCAAGCCCAGATATGTGCTTCCTATTATTGACACCTTCTCCTCTCAAACCAATAGGAGAGGACTAGGATTCAATAAAATGGATGTAGGAGAAGAGAGTGGAGAGAAGAGCAAGGGGAAGACTAAGCCTTAAACCACCTTTCAAAAGGTGTTACTTCCTTCCAACAGGTATGACCATGAAAGCATTAATGGTCACTGGAAGAATGGGAGTTGCTATAGGAAGAAAAATGCTCCTTCCCATAGTGGAAGAAAGGGCATGGGATTGAGTGCCTTGAAGGCTCCCCATGAGGAAATTCAAATGGCCCAACCTGGACCATTTGTATTTGGTACTTCAGCCCCTGCATTCATGAATAAGAAAGTAAGTGCTTTAAGGTTAATTCAACCAAGAACATGACTGGTGTCAAATCAGTGGACTTGTCTAAGTGCTCAGTGTCTAATGCCATCAAAAATTGCATTGCCCAAAAGCCAAAGCAAGCTGATGCCATCAATACAAAGACCACCAAGACTGTACACAGATTGACATTCAACCAAATCCTTGCTGAAAGAAACATGAGAAAAACTGCTGTTTCTCCTCCTGAACATGTGGACTGTGCTGCACATCCCTCAAGAAATGTTCACAAGAGGAGATACAATATTCATGAATGTTGGTGCTGTGGTAAAGTGAGACACTTTGCCATAGATTGTTGGCACAACCCTTATGTGCCATATGCAAAGATGAGCCTTCCTACAAAGGGTGCATCTAGTGTAAGGTCATTTTATCAAGCTAACAACCACCTAGGACCCAAAGCTACTTGGGCTCCTAAGGATAACTAAACTTCTTCTGCAGGTTAGTTCAAGTACCAGCCTAAACTAGATTTGGTACTTAGACAGTGGGTGCTCAAGGCACATGACAGGAACAAGGAGTCCTCTACAGGACTACAAGCCTGTGAAGAATGGACACAAGATTATCTTTGGATGCAGCAAAGTTTAATGCTTTCAAACTTGAACTAAGAATGTTAAATGTTGAATAGGGTACAATACTTAAATCTTTCAATCATGTGTAATATAATGCTTGACTTGTTGTAATTTAAAGTATTGAAACATTAACCTTATTAGTGACATGCTTAGGCCCTTAAATCAATCATATATAAATGATGGTTAAGTAGTAAGATCAGCTTAAATAGATCAGTCTGTTTCAGCTGAGCCGCTGAGACGGCTAAAACTATCCCAGCGGCTGATTGCATTCTGTCCCAGCAGATAGGTCACCGTCCTAGCGGTTCCGCTGAGATGGGTTGGATTTATCATAAGTTGTCTAATTGCAACCCTAGTTGACCCATTTCTCCTTTAATCATAAGAGCA
The DNA here is from genome assembly GCA_033032865.1 of Dactylorhiza incarnata. Taxonomy (NCBI): domain Eukaryota; kingdom Viridiplantae; phylum Streptophyta; class Magnoliopsida; order Asparagales; family Orchidaceae; genus Dactylorhiza; species Dactylorhiza incarnata. Next base: position 5,032,223 of record JAWHQI010000009.1, on the reverse strand, counting down.
ATTAAATCTAATTTACTAGGTTTAATTTCACCTAAGTCTAAAGCCATATAAATAGGACATTTGCTTAGTGAAAGGCACATGACCCTTCTCTTCTAGCCGCCGAGACTAAACACCTTCTCTTCTGTCCCAGCGCTTTCATCTCCTATAGTAATGACTCCCAAAAGCTCGAGAGATCTTCTTGAGGGTTATGAAATAGTTAGGAATGGGTTTGCTCATGCATCTGAAGATATCAAGGGAGTAATTCAACTCTTTGAAGATCGAGGACTGGAATACCTTCACTATGAACCAAGCCCCATTTTCAGAACTGAAGTTCTGGAATGGTTCAATAATGCCATATTATCCTCCTCCAAGTCCTCTATCAAATCCAAGATAAATGAAGTAAGGATAAAAGTAACCCCAACAAAGATAGAGAAAGCCTTTCATCTTCCATCCTGCAGCACAAGTGAGGAAGAAGAAATATCTGAGAAGGATAAGAAGAGGGCATTGAAATGGACTGAATATAATGATGCCAAGGTTGGATCATTAAAAAGGAAGCTCTTTAATCAGAAGGGGAAGTTATTATCAAACATTGTGGGAAAATCTATCCTCTGCAAACCTGGCTACATAATACTATCTCCCAGTACATGTTTGACCTCATGACTAGGAATATTCTGAAAAAGAAAACCTCCTGGGGAGTTGTAATCTTTCAAAGAATAAAGGAATGCCTTCAGGCACCCAACATGGGAAGAATTATCTCCTTATATCTACTGCAATCTCACCCTGTCAAGTTCAATAATTCCAAAGGATCAAGCCTTCATTACCTCAAGAGGATGGATATCAAGACCTTGGACAGATTCACAAGGGTCCTTCCAATGAGTCAGACCACTGAGTCTAAAGGAAAAGAGAAATTAACTACCAAACCCTCTAAGAAATCAAGGCTGGTACTATCAAGTTCTAAGTCTGACCCCTCAGATAAGAATGATGATGTTGTTGCTGACTCTAAACCACATTAGTTAGTCACAAACAAACCTCCAAGAAACTACTCTCTAAACCTTCATCCTACACATTTAATCAATAACTCATAGCAAATCAATTTAGTTGTCTATTCTGATATTTAACTAATGTGGACCTTAACTCCCCAAGGACAAATGAATGATCTAACTGAGGGGGAGCATCAACAAGAACCAACCCCTACTGATCTAACAACCATCAATGATGCTGATGAAGACATCAGGCCATCGGCCCAAGATATGCAAGGTCAGCTTGACAGACTCGTTTTCAACCTTGAAGAAAGAATTAGACTTAATCCTGATAATGAACCAGCCCTTTGGTCCATCCCTACACAAGGTTCATCTGGTGCTCCATCTGAGGGGGAGGAACCATAAGGGACATCAGCACTAAAAGACCACGCTCTTGACTTCATGGACTCATCCATACAAGTTGACATATCTGAAGGGGAAGTGCAAAAAGAGTCACCTTCAGAGAAAGATGAAGTTATAGGTAAATCTAACCCTCTTACCATTAGAATACCTAGGTAGTTGAATCTAACTTCAAATATATGTCTCAGCATTCCTGGATTCATCTGACAAGGATGCACTCTCTGAGGGGGGAGAAGCAAGTTGTTGATGATGAAGACAATCTAGATGATCATCAAGATGATGATTCTGAAGATGGGATGGATGATGATCAGCTCCATCCTGATCATATTGATGCCATGACAGCAGGTGCTGAGCTGGTGGATGCCACAGCTGCAACCCCGCATGAACCTCCAGTCCAATTAGTCATCCATATCCTCAATACTCCAAGCTCACCAAGACCACCAACCCCAGTGTTACCTATTAAACAAGCCTCTACTTCCACCTCACCCAATGAGGCTCTTCTCAATGCCATCAATCTGCTACTACAGTCCCACCTCTCCTCCATGCAATCCCATATAGATCAATCAGCCACCTCAATCAGGGATTGTGTTGTTCAGTCTATCAGAAATGTGAAGGCTGAAGTCCTGTCTGAAGTCAAGGAAATAAAGGAGACCACTGCAATTCTCAACAAGCAGATGACAACATGGTTTGATCTGGCTGAAAAATATGTTATTTCTCAGAATACAATTTTAAGATCTATGGACAAACAACTCCAGCTGTCTGAACAGGACATAAGATATGTCAAGAACTATGTCAGACAAACAGATGAAGTCATAGAGAAGTCAGCAAATCATCTCCAAGAGTATGTCTACTCTACTGCAATGAAGTTAAATGAAGTAGCTGACAGCTACAAGAAAGAGCTGAGAGCAGAACTTGCAACCATGTCCCAATCCCTTGATACAAGAGCCACCTCCTCCCATCTAAATGAAGAAGTTGGCAAGTTAAAAGATGTGCTTCAAGCTGACTTTGAGAATGTCTTCCAGACTCTCTCTGGCACAATCTCAACAGCTAAGCAAGACCTTCATCACCAGATTTATGAAGAAGCCAGAAAGGGGGAGGATACAAATGCACTCATCAATTCTGACCTCACAGTGAAAGTCCTACAAGGCACAAGGATTGCTCTGAATCTGCCCTTACTAGATGCTAATAGGGCAGAAGACTGGGATTTCCCTCATCAAGAGGCCATAACATAAAATCAGAGATTGAAAAAGAAAAGGGAAAGAGAGCATGTGTTGCTCACTGAGGAATTCATGGCCAAACAAAGGGATGAAAACAGTAGAGACCCTGACTTTGAATACTGGAGTGATGATTCCAAGAAGAAAATCATGAATGCTTGGCTAAGCCATGGTCAAATATGCAAAGATATTGATAAGTTATATCCACCAGAGGAATGGATAAAGCATCTTGAAAGGAACACAAAAAGAGATAAGGTATTCAAAGAAAATCTTGTAAGGAAAAATAACCCAAGAAGAATGTCATCTAAATACATCCCAAAACCATTTATGTATTTTAGAAGGCAAGAGAACAAGAGGAAGATAGCTGAGATTGAAGAAACCAATGCTCAAAAGGACACAACTACAAATCTGACTAAAGGCATTGTTGTACCTGCTGAAAATAAGGAGCCTACAGACCAAGAGGAAATTGGTGCTGAAAGTATTGATGGTGCAACAAATCAACTGGTCTCAACCAAGGGAAAAGAAGCAGCTGCTGATTTTCCTGGATGTTCCTCCTCTAAGAAAAGGAAATTTTGAATGAATGTATAAATTTCCTATGAATGGCTGGTCAATGAGTGAACTGTAGTTTGTCTGAATTGTTTTGTGCAAAACTGAGTTTTAAATTACTACTATATCTGTTTTGTGCAAACTGAGATTTAGCTAAATTTTACCATGGTATTATTGGTTACATTAATTTGTGTTGCATTGTCATGATTATCAAATCACACTGATATATTGATTAATCTCTGTGGTAATATGACCTTCATCATCTGTTATGATATACTATACTGACAACATGTACTGTTATGATATACTGACATCTGAACTGATCAAACTTACAGCAGGCATACGCCATATGATAGGGTAGACAATCTCCCTAAGAATGTTGAATGTAGGATAGTATATAGTAGAATGATCAGCTGAATCAGAAAAATCTGGATCAAATGAGCTTTAGGTTTCCCTTAAATCATACGATCAATAGATATGCTCCAAATGAGGGGGAGCTAAAATGGATTGTTCAAAATGAACAAGATCAGCTATTAAAGATAATAGTTCTCAATTTGAGGGGGAGCAAGTTCCTGCTCAGATTGAGAGGGAGTTGGCAAATGCTGTAGTGGTTCCCTCCCAATTCCTATGGGAAAAATATTTGAAGAAACCAGAAAGGGGGAGATGGCCAATGCTTTGACTAAATCAGAGTTAGCCCTCGGATAAAGTTATCAGAGGTAGTTATTATGAATAAGCTTAATATAATCTGAGTTAGAATGTGGGAGATAACCTATGAGCTAGTCAAAGCTTTACATAATCTGTCATAAGGTATCAAAGCATGCTTAAACAATGTTATTTTAAGCAATGTTATCATGAATGCTACATAGTTCATTTTCATGATATGTTTTTATTTGGGTATGTACCTTAGCATTGGGAATGTTCTGCCTTCTTCAAATAGGGGGAGATTATTGGGAAATTGACCCTCAATGTTCCCTTGATTTGAAGAAGGCCTCGCACTCAATACTAAGTACAAGTTGTATTTGATAAACCCTATTTCTATCTCATAAGCATGCAGGGTTAGGACTTAACAAGGTGCAGGGGTTGTTCAGTTTGTTTACTGACAAACCGCTGAGACAAGCTCTCAGTCTCAGCAGAACCGCTGAGACAAGGGCAGGAACCGCTGAGAAGGTGTCTGGGCTAGCTGAGCTACAGATAGAAGAAAACCGCTGAGGCAGCTATCTGTCTCAGTGGATCCGCTGGAACGGGATAGAAGAAAACCACTGAGACGGCTGACCATCTCAGCCCAATCGCTGAGACAGTTCAAACATGATCTGGCGGGGTCTGCTTTTGGCGCAAGTTGCATGAATGCATTATGGGGACCACCAATCACTCCCATACCTGACAGGAGGTCAGCTAAGAGCCGTTGAAGATCAGAGATGTATAAAAGAAAAAGTTAGGGCAACTTTGAAAGGGCTGGTGAAGTGCTTAACAATTACTGTTCCATTATCGGCCAAGCAGATCTTCTCATTCTCCTCCTGCTCACTGAGCAAGAAGAATCTGAGAGACAAAGTTAGCTCCTTTGTAAGAAGGAGCAAGGAGATCTTCCACCCCTCAACTGAAGAGGAAGATCAAGTTGTAGCTGCCATTATCATCATCAGCTACAGGATAGCACAAGCTATGCAGAAACTACAGGAGACATATTTACTGTGTTGTCAGCTGTAGTAAGTTCAAATACTCTTTTACTGTAGGACCATTTGGTCTGAGATTGTAGGAACATTTGGGTTCTGAGTTGTAGGGCTGAAAGCCTGAGTTTGTAGTATCTGTTGATCTGACTTGTAGGTCTTTATTGACTGAGCTGTAGGAGGTGGATTCCTCTGAGGTAGGGCTTGTTTGCCTGAGTTTGTATGACCAGCTGTGGTCTGTGTTGTAGGATCAGTGCCTGATCTGAGGTAGGGTTGTTTAGCCTGAGGTGGGGTTTGGAAAAACCTGAGAGATCCTGAGGGATCTGAGTTGTAAGCTCTTGGAGCTGAGATTGGAGGAGTTGGCCCTCTCTAACACACTGTTAGAAGGGTGAAGGGGGAAAGTGGACTACCCATAGACACACTGTCTTGTGGAACCACTATAGATGCTTGTGTGTTTTCTGGTTTGCTTGATTACTTGCTTAGTATAATTTTAACTAGCTATATCATCTAAGTAAAAATCAAAAGACCTATTCACCCCCCCCCCCCCCCCCCTCTAGGTGATTTAGACTACATCCTTTATAAACTTACAGTGTATAAGTCGCATGCCATTTGAACAAGACCGACGTCGTGCGCGCTCTGTTCGAACAGCTGCACGGGATAGTTAAGGATGATGGGCATCGGGATCAACTTCTCGGTTTTGGCCTCGTCCATGACATGGAACGTGGCACCACAACCGCTTGGGCTCTTCGGCTTCTTGCACACGTATCGAGCATAGATAACCAATGCATTGAGGCTGCAAGATTTCTTATGGTGACTCGATGAAGAGCTGCTCTCATGCAATGTTGGTCCTGGTTTGCGGCGCTTGCGATTGGACTGAATGGAATGGGGGGGGGGGGGGGGCATTGCTGACATTGACGCAAATTTATTGACTTCATAGATGTCAGTTAAATCTACTAACATATAATAGTCAAATATATCAAAATATGGGTGCCAGGAAATCTGCATGGCTAAAATAAATAATTACAAAAAAGAAGTCAAAGCATGCCGACTTTAATAAATTGTGTTCACACTAATTGTGCTGACTACTTAAAAATTCTTTTTTTTACATATACACCATAGAACCAATGTTCTTATATGGATCTAGGTATTTGGACGTAAAAAAGTAGATGTTGTTATTTATGTTCAGTGGGGTAAAAAGAGAATAGTAAGATGAATGCGTTAATCTAGGAAAGATAAAGAATAAGGCAAACAAATAGGTGATGTCTATGGCAGATAGTAAATGAAAAACAGACTGAATTGTTTTTGATAAAATTAGTATCATAAGATAAAGGAAGAGGGGAAGATCTAAATCAGAATGGACAAAAAATGTTCAAAATTGAAAGTATCTAGTTGCCTACCTAAATCACCTAGAGGGGGATGAATATGTGGATTCTATGGCTTTTTGCGGAATAAAAAATATAGAAATAAAAGCACACAGAAAACCAAAGAGCACAGCACAACACAAGGAATTTATAGTGGTTCCCCGATCTTGGGTAGTCCACTTTGCACCTCACCTATCTAGCACGACTGGCTAGACTAGGCTACTTCACTATCTCGGATTATTAATAATCCTACAAAAACTCGGAGTCACCACTCCTACAATAACTCGGAGAACAATCTTCTCCTACACAAACTCGGAGCAAACCACTCCTACAAAAACTCGATCCTTCAACAAGGATCTACAAAAACTCGGAGGAAAACCTCCTACAAGAATATGTAAAGGATTTTTACAAAACTTTAGATTGAAAAACAATCTTCTTAAAATCTTCTGGAGACTTGACTTATTCAGATCTGAAAAAGATAGATCTTCTTCTTCCTATAATAAAATAGAAATCTGGATCTTGAAGGAGGAAGAAGAAATCTTGCCTTGAAAGAACTTGATCTGAATACTTTGGAGAAAAACTAGATCTGAAAGAAGCTTTATAGAATCAGAAATCAGAGATCTGTTTTTCTCTTTTCTTCAAGAAGAATCACCAACAAATTTGTCGGCAGCGACAAAAGACTTTTCGAGAATGAACGGGGCGCAGACAGAATTCTTGTGTTCTTCTTCTGTTTATTTTCGAATCATGATTATAACCATTTTTTGAACGAATAAATCAAAGGGAATATATAGAGACCTCCTTTCCAACGGCTAAATGAAATAATTAAGGAAGATATTCTCCAACGGCTATCTGCAGGAATTAAGGCAAATAATTCTCCCAAAGACTGTCTGCATGATTCAAGGAAGATATTCCGTGAAGCATTAATTGAGATTTGACAGCAATTTGAATTTCAAAACAGCGCAAAGCAAATTCTATCGTCTGCTAAAAAATTCGTCGATCGGAACAGCGCTCGACGAACGGCCAACGCTCTGCGTTCGACGAACGGCCATCTCTCTGCGTTCGACGAATGGTCATCTCTCTGCGTTCGACGAACGACCATCTCTCTGCATTCAATGAATGGCTAATGTTCTGCGTTTGACAAACGACCAATGTTCTGCGTTCGACGAACGGCTAATTCCCTGAGTTTGACGAACGGACAGTTCACTGCGTTCGACGAACTCAATGCTGCGTTCGACGAACCGCTATCTCAGCGGTCGACGAAGAATAGCAATCTCAGTGGTCGACGATCCCATCTCAGCGGTTCAGCGGTCGACGAACAGATCCCGTCTCAGCGGTCGACGAAAATCTGCGTTCGACGAAAAACTTAAGTTCGTCGAACGGCGGTCGACGAACAGAGAGTGATGAAATGCTTTAGCTACAGCAAAACAGAGATCGACGAACTTCTTCATTTCGTCGAACGGAGATCGACGAACATGATTGACAAAATTACTTCACCTTCAGCAGAGCAGCGATCGACGAACTCAATCCTGCGTTCGACGAACTCAATCCTGCGTTCGACGAACTGCCAATACTCTGCGTTCGACGAACTGCCACATCTTTGCATTCGACGAACTCTAAGCTGCGATCGACGAACGACTTCCTGCGTTCGACGAATTCTAGAAAACTTAGGAAAAAAGATTCTTCCATCTTAGCAGCAACTTCTCTTGGCTCTTCCTTTGTGTTTGAATATGAAGTACATCTCAATAGAGAGATTCCACATAAGTCAACACCTTGGTCTACACAATGAGGAATTACATTGCATAGGCCTGTGTTTTATGACTCATTGAAACCTGACATTGGTTTGTACTTGGTCATTTATAATCTGCAAACACACACTAGATAGCAACATCAAATACAATCTCAATTCAACTTAGTTCAAGGGACACTTCTTCAAATCAATGTAATTGTGGCTACAATACCCAACAAAAATAATTTACAAAGAATATGTTGGCTGATGAAGATGATGAAGAACACAAAATAGAAAGGACAAAAAATAGGTGAGAATGTTGTTCATATACATATAGTTTTTAAGCTTTATAACGTTTCAGAATAACCTTATAGATCAGAATATTAGTTTGGAGTAAAACTCAAATAAATCAGAAGGAACCTACAGTAGCTATCAAGGTCTTAAGTACTTAGGCCTCTAACATCTGTGAATACCCTTTTATGATCACATATATATATTTCACTGGAAAACACATGCAAATGCAGGAAGATCTAAATAAGTACATGTCGAATAATAGAGTTGCTGGCCTTGATTGAAACAAAGTCTCATTTGGACTCAATTATTCTACAGAAAATAGGTTGATTCAACTACCTTGACACCATTAGTTAAATAAAAAGAAAGAATGGTAATTCAAAAAATCAAGAAGCTCATTGTTAAAAATATTAGGATAATATTTACTACTACTGGTAGCTAGAAAGCATCAGGGAGTGGAAATACCATATTAAATTTATTCAGTGCACAAATAAACAAAAATCAGTACAAATCAAATAGAGAAATATCTAACAGGAAAACAAACAAAACCTTGAAGGCACTCCAGGACTGAAAATGGAATATTGTTGAGAACTTCATGGGGTAATGCAGCAATCTCCTGTTGAAAGAGGATACAAAAAATGATTGAAATTAGAGGAGTCAATCGAAGAAATGGAAGAGGAGAAGTCGAGTAGAATGGAGATGGTCAGAAGATGATACCTGTTTATGCTCTTGTCATCGACGAGGGACGCAATCTAGGTCGAGCATGATAGCCGATAAGGGCTGAATGGGGATAGTCAATGCTGGAATCGCTGCTGGAGTCGCCTGGAATAGGAGAAATTGTCGAGAGAGAGAGAGAGAGAGAGAGGGAAGAGGAGAATTGAAGAGGGAAGAGGAGTAAGACGTCGTCGCGAGGGAAGAGGAAAGATTCGCCGCAACGGCAGTCGAGGATCTCGCGTGTGAGAGAGAGGTTGCGGGAGAGAGAGAGAGGAATAGGGTGGCGTTAAGCGTGAAGAAGACGATCTCACGTGCGAGAGAGGGGTTGCGGGAGAGAGAGGAATTGGGCGGGTACTGTGTGGGGAAGACAATCCTGCAGCGGCTGGAGCGAATCGCGAGCGAGAGGCTGCGGGAGGAAATCTCGAGCGGAAGGAAATTGCGAGAGGCTGCGGAAGGAATGGGAGAGAGGCTGGGGGCATTTTAGGTATCGCACAAATTCAGTCAAATTAAGTTGACGGGAGTTAGGCCCAACCGGGGGGGAGGGGGGAGATTGCGCCGCTCCGGTTCCAATCGACGATGCGCCGCATGGTTACGGTCTCCGCCCCAACACGAGGAAATCTTATCACGACATGGTCCGCTAAGTTGAGCATTTTCTAGTTCGTTATTTTATAAACTGTTGTGCTTCATTTTTATTTAATTGTGCGCGTCCGATCGACCAAAATGTTAGGCGGTCACACACGTTTTATCTCTCTTTCATTTCATGCATTTATCTTAAGTCAAAACATTTGAGTGGCTAGGATGAGATCTAGGAAATGTGTGGAGTAGGAGTGCTCTATGTTGGGAGTATAAATACTCCATTATTTGGTTTCAACCTAATGAAATTTTAGACAAAAAAAGAATCGCAGGTTTCTTCTAGGGCTGCGATGGCTCCCCCTCCCTCCGCTCGGCGTGACACCGGCGGCTCCGAGTTTCCCCTCTGTCTGGCGCGACACCAGCGGCCTCTTCCCCTCTCCCTCTCGGCGACCCCCCCTGCTCTCCGTTGGAGGACCGCTCGCTCCGCCAACTTGGCGAGATCCGACCGAGGAACCCCCCTACAGCCCCGGCGAGCTTCAGCCCCGGCGAGCTTCAGCCCCGACGAGAAGGGTCGCCTCTGACGCACTCAGAACCACCGAGGTCGATGGGGGTGACTTCCCCTAACGCCGGCGCCACCTGCGCCCTGCTTTCTTCCAGTTTGGGACCGGTTGGGTAACGCTTTTCTAGCCTCCCCTTCTAGTGTGATTCGTCTTTATTTCCTTGTTCTTGTGGTGGTGACTGGTTTGGTGTGTGATCAGATAGCTTGAAAACAAATCTGAGCGATTTCCGCTTGTCGCCGCGTCCCCGCTCAATTGATCGGACAGGAAACACGTGAGGTTCAATTTTTTTCTTATTGGGATTTCTCCGAACCCGGACGAATCCTAGCGATCAAACGCTGCGCCCGCGAGTTCATCGCGAAAACGTTGATAAAAAAACTTGTAATGGCGAATTTCCGTAGGAAGATCACTTGAGTGCATGCTAAGGGTTTACAGCAATATCTTCTTGTGCGTGCGTTGGAAAGTTGTGTGCGACCTTCTAGGGGTGGTGTGGTTTAAGTTGGGCATGCCTTGGAATTTTATTTTCATTACTATTTGCGCATCGATCGGATTGGATGGATCTCTTTCGCTTGATTGAACATCGGCTTCATAGCCCTTGGGAGATCTAAAGAGGCTTAGCGAACCTTCGCGTAGTAGTTAATTTTAATAATCTTCATTCGTAGCCGTGTACGCCCGGTAGTGCTACATCAATTTGGTATCAGACTTCGGCGCAAAGATTTCTTAATCTTTGCCGGTCCTCTCGTTTCACTTGTATGCACACACGCTCGGGGAACGTGTATCCCTCTCACTCTTCCGCGTCCAATAATATGGCCGACAATCTGGATAAACGCGAGGTTACGCAAGCCCAACTAGCGGCCGTTCAATGTGATCTCACCGATCAAATCGCTCAACTCACCGCGGCCTTTACAAACCTCACCCACACGATCCAAAACGGTGTTCCACCGCAAAACCAACCTAATAACCCTCCACAGTGTAATCCTCCGCACCGCCAACAACGTCAACACACTGACCGTGGCGACGAGGACTACAATGGCGCTTGGCACAATGACCTCACCCGCAAAATAAAATTCGATGCACCAACGCTCGACAGCTATGGTGACCCAAAAATTTTTAAGGACTGGCTGATGAAAATTGAATGTTATTTTGAGTGGCATACCTTGGATGACCACCCAAAAGTAGTTGTCGCGCGTATGAAATTAGAAGGGCGTGCCCAAGTATTTTGGCTCAATGAGGAGCATCGTGTTGGCGGGATTCCACACACATGGCCACAAATGCGTAACATCCTCACTAATCACTTTGTCCCCGCCTACCACCGAGCAAATATGTTTGACGAATTCACCTTTTTACGCTAAGGCACTAAATCGGTGAGTGAGTATATGGGCGTTTTGAATGAATTAATGATCCGATGTGATATTAATGAGATGCCCGAGCTTACCGTCTCCCGCTTCCGAAAGGGCCTTCGTTCGGATATTCAAAATCAAATCCGGCGATATGAGCACCATGACCTAGACTCGGCAATGAATGCCGCCCTTGACATTGAAAAACATCTTTCAATGACCGCCACTTCGCGGGCATCTTCCTCCAAGGGATTTTTCCACTCCAAATCAACATCCACACACCATACTACTTCTAAGGGCAAAAATGTCTCGCACGATAATTCCAAATCCGTTATCATCACCGCTAGAAAAGCCAATGATAAAACGGGCGAGCGTCTCCCCATCGGCAAAACTAGCAAAGCACATGTTACTTGTTACGCTTGTGACCAGCCCAGGCACTACGCGGTTGAATGTCCCACCCGCAAGAAATTGGTCACTTTGATTGCACCCACGGCCGACGACGACGATCTTATCTATGAGGAGGTTAGTGATGTTGAGAAATTTGATATTCCTAGCGACATGGAAGAGGATTATACCTCCAACAATCTTGCGGTTATGCGTTGCATCTTGACTACCCCACGTAGTAGTCATGATTGGAAGCGCTCTAGCATCTTCTCCTTCTATTTTAAGAGTGGGGAGAAGTCTTGCAAGCTCATTATTGATAGTGGGAGTTGCATGAACGTGGTTTCCGAAACCGCGCTTCTCCGAATGAAATTGACTCCCGAGCCACACCCCACTCCTTACCAAGTCGCTTGGGTCAATAAGACCTCCATTCCGGTTACCAAGCGTTGTTTAGTACCTCTTGTCATCAAAGATTATGTCGACCAAGTTTGGTGTGATGTTCTTTCTATGGACGCATGTCATGTCCTTCTAGGCCGCCCTTGGCTCTACGATTACAATGTCACTCACTACGGTCGTGCGAACACATATGAATTTTGATTTAAAGACCAACGCATCACGTTACGTCCCGCAGCACCTAAGGACCTTAAAATAATGGACACGATTGTTCCCGCCGTCAAGCACCCACTCACTCTCATTCATCCTAAGGACTTTGAAAAGGCTAGCTTTTCCGATGGTGTGCTCTATGCGTTAGTCTTACTTCAAGCTAACGACATTCCTCTCCCCACGTCATCTTTTCCCGCCGATATCGTCACGCTAATTGACGAGTTTAAGGATGTCCATCCCGAGGAACTCCCTTCTGATTTACCGCCTCTTAGGAGTATCCAACACGCCATTGATTTTATTCCGGGCTCCTCTCTTCCCAATTTACCTCATTATCGTCTTAATCCTAGTGCTCACGCCGAGCTTCAAGCCCAAATCTCCGATTTGCTCTCCAAAGGCCTTATCCGGCATAGTTTGAGTCCTTGTGCGGTGCCGACACTTCTTGCCCCCAAAAAGATGGCTCTTGGAGGATGTGTGTCGATAGCCGGGCGATAAACAAAATCACAATTAAATACCGATTTCTGATTCCCCGGTTGGATGATTTATTGGATATGCTTAGTGGTGCCACCATTTTCAAAACTTGATCTTCGAAGTAGATACCACCAAATACGAATTAGAGAAGAGGATGAATGGAAAACCGCATTCAAATCGAAGGATGGATTATATGAGTGGCTTGTAATGCCGTTTGGGCTCTCCAACGCCCCAAGCACATTTTCCCGTATGATGACACAAATTTTCAATTGCTTTATGGGAAAAATTTTGGTGATCTATTTCGATGACTTACTTGTCTATAGCACGTCCGCACATGACCACATCTCCCATTTACGACAAATATTTGAAGTTTTGCGGACGGAAAAATTGTATATTAATTTAAAGAAATGTATCTTTATGGATTCTTCCGTATCCTTTTTAGGCTATATTGTTAGTGCGGATGGTATAAAGGTCGACCCCGCGAAAATTCAAGCGATTGTTGACTGGCCGGAACCAAAATCTATTCGGGATGTTAGAGGTTTTCATGGGTTGGCCACATTTTATCGGCGTTTTATTCGTCACTTTAGCGCCATTATGGCTCTGATTACCAAATGTATGAAACTTGGTGAGTTTACTTGGTCTAAATCCGCTTCTCTCGTTTTCGGAAAAATTAAGACATTGATGACCGAGGCACCGGTTCTCCGGTTACCCGATTTTAATAAAAATTTTGAGGTATCTTGTGACGCCTCGGGTGCGGGTATAGGTGGCGTGTTAAGTCAAGAAGGCCACCCGGTTGGCTTCTTTAGTGATAAATTAAGTGGGCCCAAACTCAATTATTCAAACTACGAACGTGAGTTTTACGCACTTGTCCTAAGTCTACGCCATTGGCGTCACTATCTTTTTCCTAAGGAATTTATTCTCTTATCGGATCATGACGCTCTACGTTACATTAACTCTCAACATAAGCTTAGCCCGCGACAAGCCAAATGGGTCTCTTTCCTACAAGAGTACACGTTTGTGATTAAACATTGCAAGGGCAAGCATAACCGCGTTGCCGATGCTTTTAGCCGTGTTAACTTACTTTTGACCACCCTTAACGTGAAAGTCCTAGGCTTTGAACGTATCCGTCGCGAGTATGCCGAGTGCAAGGACTTTAAGGACATTTTTCACTCTCTCCAAACCCCCGCCTCTCACATTATTTCTGAATATGTCCTTCGTGATGGATATTTGTTTAAGGGTTCACGGTTGTGCATTCCGGATTCCTCCCTCCATCTTTTTATTATTTGGGAGATGCACGGCGACGGTTTGGGTGGCCACTTTGGCCGCGACAAAAACATATCTTTAGTCGAGGACAAGTTCTTTTGGCCCGATTTGAAACGCATGGTTAACCAAGTTGTGAATAGTTGTAGGACGTGTCAACTCGCTAAGGGGAACAAAAACAACTCGGGTTTATATACTCCACTTCCCATTCCTTCGGTACCATGGGACGACGTTAGCATGGATTTCATTTTGGGACTTCCACTCACACAACGCAAGCACGACTCTATCCTCGTGGTCGTTGATCATTTTTCGAAAATGGAGTATTTCATTTCTTGCAACCGCACAAACGATGCCTATCATATTGCGAAAATCTATTTTAAAGAGGTCGTTATCCATCGGGGGCTCCCTAAAACTATAGTCTCGGATAGGGATGTTAAATTCACCTCATATTTTTGGAAGACTTTATGGATGTTAGTTGGCACCAAACTTGTCTTCTCAGCGGCTTACCACCCCCAAGCGGATGGTCAAATCGAGGTAGTCAATTGGAGTTTGGGTAATTTACTACATTGTTTGGTGGGCGATCACAAAGGGAATTGGGATCTTATCCTACCCCAAGCCCAACTTGCGTATAATAATTCCAAGAATCGCTACATGGGCCTCACCCCAATTGAAATTGTGCACGGTTACAATGCACGTGTGCCGCTTGACTTGGTCCCGTTACCTCCCACATATAAAACAAGTCAATTTGCACATGATTTTGCTCATCACCTTCATGCTTTGCACAAAGAGATCTAAGAACGGTTAATCCCTACTTACAAGGTTTATCAATCGGACGTGAACGTACACAAACGGGCACAACTCTTTGACATCGGAGATTTAGTCTTGGTCAAGTTAATTCCCGAGCGGCTTCCCACGGGTGTGTGAAATTTTTCGAATCTTTATGGAGTGAGCAGGAAACATACAACTTAGAGTTCACAAGCCAAACAACCAGAAGCAAATGGAGGCAAACAAGTAATCTTTATTGATAAGCAAATTCTTCATTACAGGGAGAGGTATGCTTGGCGAGACATGATTTCGCCAGCACACAAAACCAAAGAAGAAAATACCCAACTTGAAGGAAGATAACTGAGACCGCTCCAGACCGCGCAGTCTCCTTGTCGATCTCTGCAAGCTGCCTAACCGCACAACACTGCCGGTTACAAAACACCACCTCAGACCGCTGAGCATACCGCACCCTCCTGACGAACTCTACTGATTCTCCCAAACTCCAGCAACCCACACTGCAAGCCGCAGACCGCTCGAACACTTTCAGAGGAAGAGGTGATCGTTGCAGACCGCACTATCCGCAGAAGCTGCACAAGAAAATTCAATCAGCAGACCGCCCGGTCAGAAATACATACCGCAGGAATTAGGATAAACTCAGCTTACACTTGGTGTGTCTTGTTTGCTGCTACAGTGGCTCCTATTTATAGGCGTGGGACCTGATCCAGTCACCGCCCTATGATATAGAATCACCACCACCAGACCGCGCGACCAGACTGGTCAACCCGCGCGATCAGCAACAGTTCTTTCTTCTTCATTTGATGAGCTCGCCGGCTTCACTCCAGACCGCGGGAGATCGCCACTCCCTCAGTCAAATCGCGACTCCACAAGGAGATCGCCAGACCGCCAAGAAGCCGCTCACCACCAGTGTTTTCCCGAGACCGCAAACACTATTTGTTCGCCACAAGACCGCGAACACCTGTTCGCAAGCCGACCTCCTCCTGAGACCGAGAACAGAGACCTGTTCGCATACCAGCCTCCTCTTGAGACCGCGAACAGAGACCGCGCGACTAAGAGACTTAGTCCGCGAATACCGCCAGAAAACCCGGACAGCCACAGCCACCAGACCGGCTGCCAGCACCACGCTGTCAAAAGCAGACCTGAAGACGCCAACCCGCTATGCGGTCATAGACAGACCGCGCGGCCTCACCTTCAGCCGCCTTGGACAGATACCAGCGGTCATGCCAGGAGACTACGGCTAGGCAATACAAGCCAGACCGCAGAACATATCGCCAGGTCGTGCGGTCTCACCAGATCGCGCGACCTCCTCCCAGAACGCCCAGATCCAAAACCACCACAAACTTCCACTTCAACATTTTCAACACTCCCCCTTGAAGTGGGAAGTTGAAAACAGCCCAAGTAGACTCTGAAAATATCTTATCGCAACCTAAATCACCTAGAGGGGGGGTGAATAGGTAGATTCTGCCTCTTTTTGCGGAATAAAAATATCGGAAGTAAAAGCACACAGAAAAGTAAGCACAGCACAACACAGAGAATTTATAGTGGTTCCCCGATGTGGGTAGTCCACTTTCCCGCCTCGCCTATCTAGCACTCCAAGGCTAGATTCAGCTACTTCACCAAACTCGGATCAATCAATATCCTACTACTCGGAGTTCACAACTCCTACAAGCTCGGAGCAAGAATACACCTACAACAACTCGGAGAACAAACTTCTCCTACAAACTCGGAGCACACAAGCTCCTACAACTCGATCCTCAACCAAGGATCTACACAATAACTCGAAAGCAAGCTTCCTACAAGATTTAAAATAAGGTTCTTACAACAACACAGTAAATTGAAAAACAATCTTCTTAAACTTCCGATGAAGTTCTTCTTCAGATCTTGAGAGATAGATTTCTTCTTCTTAGCAGTAAACTTCAGTCCTTTGTGAATGAAGAATGAAGAAATCTTGAAAATGATTTGAAGCTAGATCTGAGAACTTGAATCGACTTGATCAACAGAAGATGAGAGCTAATCGGATCTTGATCTTGTCGATTGAATCTTTAGAAGACGAAACAAGAATCGCTGGCTTTGTCAGAGACGAAACACTTGCGTGAAAACAGTCGGCCGTTAGAAGTAATTTTCGATTTCTTTTTCAATTCACGATTAGGGTTATCTGGAAATAATCCTTAGGTATTTATTGAGTCTTCTTCCAACGGTCATAAGCGCGAATTAGGGATCTAGCTCCACGTGTACTGTACATGGAGAAAGCCCTAAAGAATATGCCGTCGAATTGAACCGGAGAATACCTGCAGACCGATTTGGCGAAATGGATTAACCGAATGGCATTAACCGAATTTATTCGGTTAAACCATATAGTCGAATTCGGCAGCTCTAGGGATTCGACTAAACCAATTCACAGAATTACAATAACCGAATTCGACTATTCTTATACTTAGAAAAATAAACCTTTCGGACAGGGATTAGCCGAATTCGGTTATATCCATTCAAACCATATAGTCGAATTCGACTATATGTTCCAAATGATGTAATCAAATTTTACTTGGGTTAATTTCCATTCTCAATTGATTCCATCATCAGCTCCAGTCCTTCTTCTCTAGCACTTTGTAAATGAAGTACATCCCAATAGAGAGATTTCACATGAGCCAACACTTTGGTCTATACAATGAGGGATTACATTGCATAGGCCTGTGTTTGATGACTCATTGAAACCTGACATTGGTTTGTACTTAGAGTGGAATAACCTGTCACATCACAGCTAAAGTGCATAGTCAAATACAATTACAATTCATCTTAGTTTGAAGGGGACTTCTTCAAATCAGGGCTATTGTGGATACAATACCCAACAATCTCCCCCTATTTGAAAAAGTCAGAACCCTATCTACTAAGGTGAATTGCACATGAAATAATAAATATAAGCAAGTAAAGAACTGAACTATGTGGATATATAAAAGCATCATAAACAAAAACTTAAGTCCACCAAAAATTAATTAGACAACAATATATAAATGTTCTTAAAAGAGAAATAGAGTGTAGAGATCAAGCATCCATCATTTCTCTTTTGTCTTTCCCTTTTGAATTTTCTTCAATTGTCTGGTAAAATAGGCCCTTGGTTTTGGATAGTATCTTGGAGGAGGAGAAGGAGGCTTTTCATCATCTTGATGGTTCCTATAGTGAATTCTTCTCTTGAGCCTAGCCATCTCCCATTTGTGGATCTCATCTCTATCATAGTGATTGTCAACAGACTCATTTTAGTTCATAACAAGATTATAAGTGTCCAAAATAATATTCCTGGATTCCGGACTCCACAGTTCTCCAACAATCTTCCTGGGATGAGGTGCTCTTGGTTCTAGAAATCTGGGACCTGCAGCCCTTCTAGCATCATGCATAAAACCACCTGAGCTTGATCCTCCTTGATCAACTCTAGCTCTTTTCCTGAAGTTTTCTTCTTCATCGTCTGACCAATGAAAAACTTCAGGAGGAATAAAAGGTTCAGACGGAGCAGCAAATTGAATTTCTGGATGGAATTCTTCAGACGGAAATGCTGGTTGCGCAGAAGATTGGCCTGGCCCTTGGAAACCATGGGCATAGCCTCTTGACAATTCATTGTGCAACCACATTTGATTTTGATGCAGATAACCATATAGATCTTGAAACTTGACATCAATACCTCTTGAGATTTCTGAAAGCTGGGATTGAACATTTATATATGATTCTTGAATTCTTCCTTCTATCTCTCTATTCAAATCAAAAATTTGCGTTTGAATCCTTTCATGCAATCTTTCCTCCCCCTTTCTGACTTCTTCAGTCAGGGTTTGGATAATTTCATTCTTCACACTTGGAGAGAGTTCTGAACGATCGATCTTCCCTGCACTGCATCCTCAAAAATATATTGCTGATTTTCAGAGAGTTTTGTAGTGTTATCATAAATCAAGTGTAGTCCATCCACTACATGCTTTAGGGTGGAAGCACCCATCGAGAAATATTCATCTTGCTTTTCTTTGACCTTGTCTAAACTGTGAGCTACTGAGTGTAAGTGATTTCCCATTCCCTTCTCTATGGCTCTGGTCTTGTCAAAAACCTGATGGAGAGCAAATTCAGAGAATCTTTTCTGCTTTACAAGCAGTTCTTCCAAATTGATCAACATGGAGTCTTCAGCAGAGGGAGGTTGAGCTTGGAGTCGAGAAGATATTCCAAAATCATCTTTAGCCACCAGAAAATCACTTGAATCTACATCATTCATATAGTGATAAAATTGAAGAGCATCGAGGGTGTCATCAGTTTGAACTGGAGGAGGGGTGGAGCCTTCATTTCTCTTATCTTCAACAATTATCTGTATTTTGTGAATCTTGGGGTGTGGCACAGATTTCTCTTTCATCCTTGATGTAGAGGTAGAAGGCCCTGCTTCATGTTCATCTTCAAGAATGATTGTAATATTTTCAGGAGGCGGAGTTGGCTCTGGCTTATTTTGCTTGTCTGCAGCAGAAAGAGAATGATCAGTGTGGATATTCTCCCCCTCAATCTGAGCAGGGATTTCATCTTTTGGAAGAGAATCTTTGCTCTTAGCTGACTTAGCTATCTTCGTTGATTCAACATCTGGGTCATCTCCCCCTTCATCATTACCATCACTATCATAATTTCCACCAATATTGTCATCTGCCTTGGAAGGAGAGCTGTGAGGAGTAGGAATCTTTGGAGATGGAGCCAGAGAAATTACATGAGAATCTTGTTGGCCTGTTTATGGTAGCTTAGAATACTCCCCCTTGGAGGGTTCACGTTCTTTTTCACTGTCACTTTCTTTTTCAGGAGAGGAGACTGGAGAGTTACTGTCGAAGCTCCTTTCAGACTCATCACAAAGGATCTTTTTAGCTTTTGAAACAACGGGAGTCAGCACCTTGGTCTCACCAACTTTCCTGGACCATCTTTCAATCATGGAGGAGTCTATTCTTTTGAAATGGTGGAGAGGGGTTCCCGTCTTCATACTGAATCTGACTTTTTCCAAGCGATTGAGATATAAGGAGAGGATTCTTCCAAAGTTAGGAGTGTTCAGACTAGCTGAAATTCTGTCAAACAACACGCTGCCCCAATCAACCCTTTTTCTGCAGATCACTGAACCGAGCAATTTGAACATATCATTTGAAATGTAATCATGAGAGCCAACTTTACACAGAAGAGCTTTCCCCATAATATCTGAGAGCAGTTTCCCTTCCTCATTCATTTGCTTCCTATCGATGGATTTAGTTCCTTTAGGCAATCCACAAAACGACAATGCCTTCTTGAAGTCCTTGGAAAAGAAATCATCTGATTCAGTTACCACTGGTAGTTTGAGAAGTTTAGTCAATCTGGAGGGAGAAACTTTGACTGGGAAATCGCCTATCCTGCTCTTGATCACTGACCCTTGCTTCCTCAGCTCTGCATGCTTGAAGAACTTCAACACCTCCTTCTCAAGAACCTTGCACGGATGCTCGAGAATGAAGCCTAGTCCTGCGACTTCGAGAGCTAACACAACATTTTGAAATTCATCCACGGAACTGTCGAACCCAGTTCTCACGAGCTCACTGTCGGAGAGCAACTTGCTCGACTGCTTCTTGGACATTGCGAATGGAAGATTTGAGAAGAACGATTGAGGGAGACGAGCCGGCAGAAGGATCGCACGAACGGAGTTCGGAGTCGGAAATAAAGCGACGGATGAATTCGGGGGTGCGAATGATTCGGATTTCTCTTTTAAGAAGCATTTATATAGAGTTGGAAATTAGGAGAGAGAGCGCGTACCTGATATTTTGAAACGTGGCTCTTCGAATTCCAGTAAATAATAAGAAGGAAATTTGAATTCCGGAAGCTTCGTCATTCGGCTATAAGGATTAGTCGAATTCGATTAAACAGATTCGCCGAATTCGGTTAATAGGATTCGCCGAATTCGGTTAAAGGGTTTTGATTAGCTGGATTCGGTTAATTGAAATCGCCGAATTCGACTAAATGGTATAGTCGAATGCAGTTCGATTATATCTTCTGAAAAATTCGACTATTGAATTTTCTGATTTTCTGAGCTTGTTTCTAAGATTCTTTGTTTAACATGCCAAGCTCCATTTTGAAATAGTTGAACTTTGATTCGTCGAGCGGCTTTGTGAAGATGTCTGCAATTTGCCGATCCGTCGGGACATAGCTGAGTTCAATGTCCTTGTGCTCCACATGCTCCCGGATGAAGTGGTAACGGATCTCAATGTGCTTTGTCCTGCTGTGAGACACCGGATTATTGGCAATTGCAATAGCGCTTGATGAATCACAGTACATAGGAATTTCCTTAAGCTTCAAATTGTAGTCTTCAAGTTGATTTCTTATCCACAACAATTGTGCACAACAACTGCCTGCGGAGATATAATCTGATTCAGCGGTTGAAATAGCAACACAATTCTGTTTCTTGCTACTCCAGGAGATAAGCCGTTTCCCTAAGAATTGGCACGTTCCTGAAGTACTTTTCCTGTCGTCTTTGCTTCCTGCAAAATCAGCATCTGAAAAACCTGTTAGCTCAAAATCATTACTTCTTGGGTACCATAAGCCAAGATTTGGTGTGCCCTTAAGGTATCTCAAAATCCTCTTTGCAGCGGAGTAGTGAGATTCCTTAGTGTTCACCTGAAATCTAGCACAAACACATGTTGAGAACATTATATCTGGTCTACTCGCAGTAAGGTAGAGCAAGGATCCAATTATGCTTCTAAACTTGGTTTCATCAAAAGGTTTCCCTTTCTCATCCTTGTCTAGAGACATAGCTGAACCCATTGGAGTCCTCATAGAGGTTGCATTCTCCATTCCGAATTTCTTAATTAACTCTTTGGTAAACTTTGTCTGAGAGATGAAAATTCCATCCTCAGATTGCTTTACCTGAAGTCCTAAGAAATACTTCAGCTCTCCCATACTGCTCATCTCAAATTTCCCTTGCATCAAGTTAGAGAACTTTTTGCAGAGGTTATCATCGGTAGATCCAAAGATGATGTCGTCGACATTGATTTGCACTAGCAAAATCTTGCTTTTTACTTCTCTAAGAAATAATGTCTTGTCTATCTTTCCTCTTGTGAATTTGTTTTCAAGAAGGAAGCTAGACAGCGTCTCATACCAAGCACTGGGAGCTTGCTTGAGACCATATAAAGCTTTTCGTAAGAAATAAACATAATCAGGAAAAGAGGAGTCAACAAAACCTGGGGGTTGTTCTACGTATACTTCTTCCTTTATATCACCATTAAGGAAGGCTGACTTCACGTCCATTTGATAGACCTTAAATCCTTTGTGAGCAGCATACGCTAGAAACAACCGAATCGCTTCGAGCCTTGCCATGAGAGCAAATGTTTGATCGAAGTCGATCCCTTCTTCTTGTCTGTACCCTTGAGCAACAAGTCTGGCCTTGTTCTTGATGATCACACCATCTTCGTCCAGCTTGTTTCTGAATACCCATTTTGTTCTGATGACATTCTGTCCTTTGGGTCTGGGTACAAGCTTCCACACTTTGCATCTCTTAAACTGATTGAGTTCCTCTTGCATTTCGATGATCCATGAAGCATCGTTCTTTGCTTCATCGAATTTCTTTGGCTCAACCTGTGATAGAAAGCTTAAATGCAAAACCTCATTAGATGTACCTCTTCTTGTTCTTACACCGACACGGGTATCTCCAATAATTTGCTCAGCAGGATGGTCCCTTAAATGTCTGATCATTCCAGCATTTAGATGACCGTGAGGTTCCTGCACTTCAGGTGCATCTTCATCTTCTTGAGGATAATCTTCCTCATATGTAGATGGAAAATTTACTTCAATAGACTTTGGAACGTCTTCCTTTACAACTTCTTCTAAATTTAGTTCCTTGAATCTTGCATCTGCATCTTCAACAAAGACACTAGAAGAGTTGCTTTGAAGCATACTCGTCTCATCAAATAGAACATTATAAGTTTCTTCTACAACCAGGGTTTTCTTGTTGAAAATCCTATATGCCTTACTATGGCTACTATAACCTACAAAAATACCTTCAAAACATTTTTCACTAAATTTAGTTTTGTAATATTTCCCGTTAGTAAGTACGAAGAATTTACTACCAAAAATTCTAAAATAAGACAGGGTTGGTTTCTTGCCCTTCAGAAGTTCATAAGGAGTCTTATGATGATTCTTGTTGATCAGTGCTCTGTTTTGCACGTGGTAAGCAGTGTTGATGCCTTCAGCCCAGAAGTATTCTGGTAGTGAAGAGTCACTCAACATTGTTCTGCAAGCCTCTATGAGTGTTCTATTCTTTCTCTCAGTTACTCCATTTTGTTGAGGAGTACGGGGAGAGGAAAACTCATGAAAGATACCTAGGCTTTCACAAAATTCGGTCATAGCTCCAGACTTGAATTCTGTGCCATGATCACTTCTGATTTTGACCATAGAACATTCCAACTCATTCTGGATCTGCTTGACGAATGTGGTGAAAGAAGCAAAGGTGTCTGACTTGTGTTTCAGAAAGAATACCCAAGCAAAATGTGAGTAGTCATCAACAATAACTAACGTATAAGACTTACCTCCTAAACTTCGGATTGGCATGGGACAAAATAAGTCCATATGGAGCAGATATAAGCATCTGGTAGAATCTTTGCCAATAATGCTTTTAAAGGTAGCCCGAGTCTGCTTACCCATTTGGCATGCATGACACGGTCTTTCTTTAATGCACTTAACATCTGGAGCATCACGGACTAAATTGTGAGAAAATAACATACTTATAGTTTTGAAATTTATATGTGCTAGTCTCTTGTGCCACTGGTCACAAAGAGATGCACTATCTTTTGCTAAAAGACACACTGGTGTAGAAGAGTCTAAACAAAGGAAATTTAATCAGAAGATATTCCTACTCCGAGTGCCTGTTAAAATAGTTTCTGACGTGTCAGACGACTTTATCAAGCACTTGTCCTTGTAGAACTCAACCATATAGCCTTTGTCACATAGTTGACTTATGCTAATGAGATTATGTTGTAATCCTTTAACATAAGCTACATCTGTGAAAGAGACTATATCGTTGGTAATCATATCGTAGCCTTTCGTGATTCCCCGATCAGACCCGCCAAAAATAACTTTTGGTCCATCTTTCACAGGGGTATACTCTTGTAATAAACTTCTTGTTCCGGTCATGTGCCGAGAACATCCACTGTCCAAGTACCATATTGGATTTGAATTGGCCTTTGGACATACCTGCAATCAATAATCAATTGCCCTTAGGAACCCAAACAGATTTGGGTCCTTGGCTTCTTGTCAGATGACCGCCATTTGGAGTGTTAACACTGCGAGGAGTCACTCTTGCATTGTTACCTCGTGGGGTCTTAACCTAACTATAATTAAACCAGCAATCAATGGCGAAGTGACCAACTTTGCCACATCACCAACAATCGAACCGATTGTACCTTCTCTTTGTCTCCTGTTTTACTTTTTGAATGGGAGTTGAAACAGGAGTAGCTTTCTTATAAGATGCTTTCTTATAAGATGCTTTCTTAGAAGTGGGGGCCTCATGGTGACAGCACACACATGGCTCCAACTTCATCTCAACAGGTTTGGGTGCAATCGTTTTGATTTTTGGGGCCTTCTTAGCAGCTGATCCGTGAACAAATGGACCGTGATCCTTGAGAATTACTTCTTCATGAGGAGCTTTGAATGGAGACGCATCAAAGTTCCGGGGTCTGGTCCATCCTTGATATCTGTTGCTAGATTCAACATGTGTTGGTCTAGCAAAGTGACCAAAGGATGAGTCAAGGTCGAATGGATTTGTCGGAAAAACTACCTTCCTGAATGAAGGTTGACCTTGATTTCCAGTCCCTTTTCCTTTCATGGCTCTTTTCTCAGCAGCCTTACTAGTTTCAGCCTCATGACCAATGCCACTACCCTTTGCAGGAGCAGAAAACCTATCAATGAGTGCAAGAATAGTCTTAGGCTTCGAGAAGCTTTCTACGAGCTTTCTTTCTACCTTCAACTTATCTTCTAGTTCATTTATAGTTTTCTCCTTAAGATTCAACAACTCAGTGGAGCTTTTCAGTTCTTCTTTCAAGAGTTGGATTTCATCTTTAAGAGGAGTTAATTGTTCAATTTCCTCCCTCAAAGCTAATTCCACCGTCTTGAGAGATTCAATTTCTTTTGACTTGGATTTGACAACCTTGCGGCATTTGTCAAATCCCTTCACAAGGGCTTTGTACTGAGTCATTAAATCTGAATCCTCCTCTGATGAGTAGCCGTAATTTGCAACGGATGCAGTCTCACATTCAGAAGCGGAAAGAGGAGTATGAGAGTTTACCTTCCCCTTATAAAAGGAGTCGCCTACTTCTTCATCTGATTGTGCCATAAGCCCAAAGTAGGCTTCTTCTTCTGAGCTTGACGCATCAGTGTCGCTGTCGCTCAGAGTCTTGGCCTTTTTAGCGAGGAAGCTCTTTTCCTTCTTCTTTCCTTTGAAGGATCTCTTTTCTTCCTTCTTCGATCCTTCCTTCTTCTTATATGGACACTCGGCAATTACATGTCCTGGCTTATTGCAGCAATAGCAAATAATGTCAGTAGAATCATGTTTGTTCGGTTTAGATTTATACCTGTCATTATTGTAGTCCTTCTTGTGATGATCACCATCACGTCTTGATCTTCTGTGATCTGAAGCAGAAGATTGGCCTCTTTTCTGCTTTCTTTTATTAAGAAGTCTTTTGAATTGCTTGGATAGAAGTGAAAATTCTTCGTCAGACATGTCAGAGTTTGATGAGCAGCTTGCAGACTCATCATCCTCTTCAGATAACTGAGTTCTTATGGATGTCTTGACTTTGCTTTTCTTTGATCCTTCAGCTTTCAGTGCCATAGATCTTTCCTTCCCGGAGGTCCTGTTGCTTTCTTCCTCAGCTTTCCTAATGTTGAGCTTGAGCTCATGTGACAACAGTTTTCCGAATAAGATTTGCGGCTCCATAGTGGTCAACTTGCCGAATTCTCTGATTGCAAGGCCTTGGTATCCCATTCTTTCGTCAGGGATCTGAAGAACTTATCATTCAGTTTGCCAACAAAAAATTCACGGTCATTGTTCCTAAGACCATTTACGATCTTAAAGAACTTCTCATAGGTTTCAGAAATGGAGTCTCTTGGATCTTGCTTGAAAGCTTCGTATTATTGGTTCAGCAACGATCTTCGGTCATCTCTCACTTCCTCAGTACCTTCCATCAGAACAATAGAGAATCCCACATCTCTTTGGCAGATTTGCAGTGAATCAGATTTTGCAGCATCGAGTCATCCACTGCACCGGCTATGATATTTTTTGCCTTCTTGTCTAGAGCGACAAGAGCGATCTCATCTTTAGTAAGTTCTAACATCTTCTTCGGAATCATGATTGTAGAGTTTATTGAAGATGGCTTTGTAGGAACATGTGGACCTTCTTCCACTATTTGAAAAATCCTTGGATCGGCGGCCTCCATGTAGAATCTAACTCTTTCCTTCCACATGGGGAAATTCTCTTTGGTGTAAACTGGCAACTTGACAGAATCCTTTGATCTTTCCATTCCAGACATGCCTGACCAAGCGACTAGATTAGGAGATCTTGTTCAAGGTGTTAGCCTTTTGTGAACAACCTACCTCTGATACCAATTGAAAGTATCTAGTCGCAACCTAAATCACCTAGAGGGGGGTGAATAGGTAGATTCTGCGTCTTTTTGCGGAATAAAAATAACGGAAGTAAAAGCACACATAAAAGTAAGCACAACACAACATAGAGAATTTATAGTGGTTCCCCGATGTGGGTAGTCCACTTTCCCGCCTCGCCTATCTAGCACTCCAAGGCTAGATTCAGCTACTTCACCAAACTCGGATCAATCAATATCCTACTACTCAGAGTTCACAACTCCTACAAGCTCGGAGCAAGAATACTCCTACAACAACTCGAAGAACAAACTTCTCCTACAAACTCGGAGCACAACAAGCTCCTACAACTCGATCCTCAACCAAGGATCTACACAATAACTCGGAAGCAAGCTTCCTACAAGATTTAAAATAAGGTTCTTACAACAACACAGTAAATTGAAAAACAATCTTCTTAAACTTCCGATGAAGTTCTTCTTCAGATCTTGAGAGATAGATTTCTTCTTCTTAGTAGTAAACTTCAGTCCTTTGTGAATGAAGAATGAAGAAATCTTGAAAACGATTTGAAGCTAGATCTGAGAACTTGAATCAACTTGATCAACAGAAGATGAGAGCTAATCGGATCTTGATCTTGTCGATTGAATCTTTAGAAGACAAAATACGAATCGCTGGCTTTGTCGGAGACGAAACACTTGCGTGAAAACAGTCGGCCTTTAGAAGTAATTTTCGATTTCTTTTTCAATTCACGATTAGGGTTATCTGTAAATAATCCTTAGGTATTTATAGAGTCTTCTTCCAACGGTCATAAGCGCGAATTAGGGATCTAGCTCCACGTGTACTGTACATGGAGAAAGCCCTAAAGAATACGCCGTCGAATTGAACCGGAGAATACCTGCAGACCGATTCGGCGAAATGGATTAACCGAATGGCATTAACTGAATTTATTCGGTTAAACCATATAGTCGAATTCGGCAACTCTAGGGATTCGACTAAACCAATTCACTGAATTACAATAACCGAATTTGACTATTCTTATACTTAGAAAAATAAACCTTTCGGACGGGGATTAGCCGAATTCGGTTATATCCATTCAAACCATATAGTCGAATTCGACTATATGTTTCAAATGATATAATCAAATTTTACTTGGGTTAATTTCCATTCTCAATTGATTCCATCATCAGCTCCAGTCCTTCTTCTCTAGCACTTTGTAAATGAAGTACATCCCAATAGAGAGATTTCACATGAGCCAACACTTTGGTCTATACAATGAGGGATTACATTGCATAGGCATGTGTTTGACGACTCATTGAAACCTGACATTAGTTTGTACTTAGAGTGGAATAACCTATCACATCACAGCTAAAGTGCATAGTCAAATACAATTACAATTCGTCTTAGTTTGAAGGGGACTTCTTCAAATTAGGGCTATTGTGGATACAATACCCAACAGACTCCTTAGCCGTGTGAACGGCCCCTTTGCCAGCGCCTTTGTGAAGATGTTAGCAATGTTGTCCTGACTCCGAACATGCTCGACCGAAAGAGACCCCTCCAGCACCTTCTCACGAATGAAATGATGCTCGATCTCGATATGCTTGGTCCTCGCGTGACAAACTGGATTGGTCACCAGTTTGAGAGCACTCTCATTGTCACCGCGGAGCAGAGTCGGCTCCCAAACCTCCTTATGGACGTCTCTAACCAACCTCCTAAACCAGATGGCTTCCTGAGCTGCAAAGGCCGAAGCCTTGTATTCCGCTTCCGTGGTTGAGACCGACACAGAATCCTGCTTCTTGCTGCACCATGATATAGCCGTGGGGCCCGCCATGAAGACGTATCCAGACGTCGACTTCCGATCATCCGAATCTCCCCCATAATCAGTGTCCATGTATCCATGCACCTCGAAGCCCGCATCCCTCCTATAAAGGAGACCCATATCCGAGGTCTCCTTGACATACTTCAGAATGTTCTTGGCTACTAGCAGATGAGGCATCCGTAGCTCCGCCATATACCGACTTACTCTGCCAACTGCATATGCAATATAAGGCCTAGTGATCGTCAGATAGATCAAGTTCCTGACCAGAGCTCCGAATACCAACGGATCTTGCAGAATCCTTCCCTCATCCTTCCGAAGCTTCATAGCCTTCTCCAGAGGTGTGGATATGCACTTCCCTTCCTTCATGCCGAACCGCTCAACGATCCGCTCCGCATATCCAGCCTGGGACACTAGCACTCCACTCTCCTTCCTCTGCACCTCGAGTCCAAGGAAATGGTGAAGCTCACCCAGATCCTTCATCTCAAACCTGATAGATAGCTCTGCCCAAAGTTGCGCTACTTCCTCCTTCGAATTCCCTGTCACGATCATATCGTCGACGTAAAGCAGCACGATGACTTAAAGCTCCCCGCTCTTCTTGACGAACAAGCTTGAGTCTGAGTCTGAAGCACCAAATCCACAGAATAAGAGATATTCTGCGATCTTTCCATACCACGCCCTCGGCGCTTGCTTCAACCCATACAGGGCCTTCTTCAACTTGCAGACATGCTCTGGAAAATCTTCAGATACGAAGCCTGGCGGCTAGACCATGAAGATGTCCTTGTCAATCTCGCCGTACAAGAACGCATTCTTTACGTCAAGCTGCCAAATCTTCCACCCCCAACAAGCCGCCAAGGCAATCACAGCCCAAACTGAAGTCATTTTTTCCACCGGACTGAATGTCTCCTCATAGACTTCACCATATTGCTGCGAGAACCCCCGAGCCACAAGGTGAGCCTTGTACCGCTCGATACTGATGTCAACTTTCTTCTTCAGCTTGTAGACCCACTTGCATGTGATAGGAGTGGTGCCCTTGAGCCTGGGCACCATAGACCATGTCTCATTCTTCTCAAGAGCTGCCATCTCCTCTTGCATCGCAATGTCCCACTCCTTCACGCCTTTGGCCTTTTCAAAGCTCGACGGCTCCCTCTCATCCAAGGGACCAGCAAAGAAACACAAGACAAAGCTCACAATGTTTCTTCCTGTATAGCGATCAGGGGCAATGATAGTTCGCTTCGATCTCTGCAACGCCTTCCCCTGACTCGCAGTATCTTCGGCTGCTTCTTCCCTAACTCCCCTTCCAGATGTACTTGGAGCATCGCTCCCCCTGCTTCCTGACACAGAAGCCTCCGCCTCAGAACTAGATATTGATGGACCACCTGGTGACACATGTAGCTCCACTTGAAGATTTTCCACAACCCTCTCCGGCTCCTCCACCCTGCTTTCTGGTAGCTCAACACCAGAGCCCCCTTGTAAGATGTCACCTCGTCGAACACGACGTTGCGATATACAACAAATCTCTGCATCTCGGGGTCCATGCACTTCTAGCCCTTCTTCCGGTCATCATACCCCACGAAGACTAGCTTCCTTGCTTTCACATCTAGCTTCGTCCGAAGCGCATCTGGAACGTGCACATAACAGGTGGAGCCAAACACCTGAAGATGTGCCACACTTGGCTTTTCCTTAAACATCAGTTCATGCGGGGTCTTCATATTGATGGGACTCAGAGGCACCCTGTTGATGACGTAGGCAGCACAAGACATTCCCTCCGCCCAGAAGAACTTTGGGATACTCTTGGCATGCAGCCAACACTTGTAGGTCTCCGTCAGATGACAGATCTTCCGCTCTACAACTCTGTTTTGCTGTGGAGTATGTGCACAAGTAAGCTCCCTCTGGATGCCCGCCTTCCTGCAAAAAGTAGAGAACTCACCAGAGGTGAACTCCCCTCCGTTGTCAGTCCTCAGCTTCTTAACCCGCAGTCCAAGTCGACCCTCCACGAGCTCCTTGAACTCCACAAACTTGGCAAACGCCTCCGCCTTCTCCTTCAAGAAATATACCCAGACATATCTGGTGTAATCATCGATCAACACCAACATATATTTGCTGCCTCCGAGGCTTGGGGTAGCAGTCGGTCCCATCAAGTCACCATGGACGCACTCCAATGGCACACTACTCCTTGTCTGCGACTTGTCAAACGGAAGCCGATGAGACTTGCCGAATTGACATCCCGCGCACACATGACCGTCTCCGTAGGAAGATAGACTAGGCAGGCCCTTGACCAGACCTTTCACCGCCATAGCTTTTAGCTTATCCATCCCTACGTGCCCCAACCTCTCGTGCCATATCACAACACTGTCGTTTGTCCTCATCTTCTCAACATAAGAACTTGTCGATAAAACGAACAAGTCTTTAGCTCTCCTCCCCACATGAACTACCTCAGCCTTCACCGCCTCCACATTCCGAAGAAACCTCACTTCTGTTGGGCCAAATAGAACGTGATACCCAGTGTCTACAGCGTTGGTCATGGAGAAGAGGTTTTTCCTCATTCTGGGCACATGATAGACACTCTTCAAAGTTAGTGGCCCTCTATCACTGCCCAAGGAAACAACCCCCACCTTCTCTACAGCATGCACGGTATTATCAACAGTAATAATGGCATCATTACCTGAATAAGGCTGCGGTGAAGAAAGCTTCGACTCGTTCCCGGTGAGGTGATGACCATACCCCGAGTCCACGATCCAGTCCTCCTGATAGTTGATAGGAGCCTCAGCTCCAACAGAAGCCGAGAAGGCTCCTCCCCATCCTCCATCAACTTGCCTGGCTTCAGCTTCTCCCTTTCCTGCAGCAGCATGCCCCGGCTGAAGATTCACCCGGCAATCCTTCCTGATGTGACCAACCTTTCCGCACCTGAAGCACTTGGGACCTTCTCCCTTCTTCCTCCCTTCAGCCTTAGGAGCATAGCCCCTCTCCTGCTGTCCAGAAGTTGAAGGCCCATTGCCTCCTCCAGCGGTCTTCTTCGTATCCCACTTCTTCTTCTTCCATGTGAAGAGAACTTCGCCATCTCCCACAGACACTGACACCCCCGCCATCTGCCTTGCTAGACTCTCCTGCGAAGCAAGCAGATTTTCCAGCTCCAGCAGAGACGGCTGATTTTCCCAACCCTGCACCGACGTCACAAAGGCAACATATTCCTTTCGCAAGCCACGGATTATGTGCCTCTTCAGCTTCGCCTCAGAGATTGGCTCATCAGGATCCAGCGCTGAAATCTCGGCGCACAAGTTCTTCATCTTCAAGAAGAACGTAGAGATAGAAAGGTCACCTTGAGCCGATCTGGCCAGCTCATTCTCCAGGAATTGAAGTCTTGCCACATTCTTTTTGTTAAACACCCCATACAGGGCTCTCCAGATCTCCGCAGCTGATGCACACCCCAAGATGTGATCAAAAAGATCAGGTGATATTGCCCTCTTCAGGGCGAACTCTGCTTTGGCATTGAGCCGCCTCCAGTTCCTCACCTCATGATGGTTATCTCCAACCAAAAAAACTTCCTTCGTGCTCTCTCCTCCAACTACCTCCCAGAGGTCCTCACCCAGAAGATAGCTTTGCATACACGACTTCCACTTCTTGAAGTTAGTCGATGTAAGCATCTCAATTCCAAGACCTCTTGCAAAACCACCTTCCATTGCTCTACCACTGGTTCCTTCTTCACAAAGGCGATGGCAACTCTAAGTTGTTCACTGCTCTATCCACTCCAACCTTCCTCTGATAACATGTGAAATTTTTCGAATCTTTATGGAGTGAGCAGGAAACATATAACTTAGAGTTCACAAGCCAAACAACCAGAAGCAAATGGAGGCAAATAAGTAATCTTTATTGATAAGCAAAATCTTCATTACAGGGAGAGGTATGCTTGGCGAGACATGATTTCGCCAGCACACAAAACCAAAGAAGAAAATACACAACTTGAAGGATGATAACTGAGACCGCTCCAGACCGCGCGGTCTCCTTGCCGATCTCTGCAAGCTGCCTAACCGCACAACACTGCCGGTTACAGAACACCACCTCAGACCGCTGAGCAGACCACACCCTCCTTACGAACTCTACTGATTCTCCCGAACTCCAGCAACCCACACTGCAAGCCGCAGACCGCTCGAACACTTTCAGAGGAAGAGGTGATCGCTGCAGACAACACTATCCGCAGAAGCTGCACAAGAAAATTCAATCAGCAGACCGCCCGATCAGAAATACAGACCGCAGGAATTAGGATAAACTCAGCTTACACTTGGTGTGTCTTGTTTGCTGCTAAAGTGGCTCCTATTTATAGGCGTGGGACCTGATACAGTCACCGCCCTATGAGATAGAATCACCACCACCAGACCACGCGACCAGACTGGTCAACCTGCGCGATCAGCAACAATTCTTTCTGCTTCATTTGATGAGCTCGTCGGCTTCACTCCATACCGCGGGAGATCGCCACTCCCTCAGTCAAATCGCGACTCCACAAGGAGATCGCCAGACCGCCAAGAAGCTGCTCACCACCAGTGTTTGCCCGAGACCGCAAACATTGTCTGTTCGCCACAAGACCGCGAACACCTATTCGCAAGCCGACCTCCTCCTGAGACCGAGAACAGAGACCTGTTCGCATACCAGCCTCCTCTTGAGACTGCGAACAGAGACCGCGCGACTAAGAGCCTTAGTCCGCGAATACCGCCAGAAAACCTGGACAGTCACAGCCACCAGACTGGCTGCCAGCACCACGCTGTCATAAGCAGACCTGAAGACGCCAACCCGCCATGCGGTCATAAACAGACCACGTGGCCTCACCTTCAGCCGCCTTGGACAGATACCAGTGGTCATGCCAGGAGACTACGGCTAGGCAAGACAAGCCAGACCGCAGAACAGATCGCCAGGTCGTGCAGTCTCACCAGACCGCGCGACCTCCTCCCAGACCGCCTAGATCCAAAACCACCACAAACTTCCACTTCAACATTTTCAACAGGGTGCTATCAAGAAATTAGCCAACCGGCGTGCCAGACCTTTCAAGATTTTAAAGAAGTTGGGAGATAACGCGTACGTGCTTGACTTGCCTCACGATTGGGGAATACACCCCGTGTTTAATGTTTCTGATCTAACACTTTTTCATGAAGCACCGCAAGAACTAGTTTCCCCTTCTTCTTCTTCATCTCCTTCAGGCCATTCTCATGGGATAGTGAGTGACCCCCCACCCTTTAATGTTGCCACATCGGACGTACCCGCCACACATTCACATGGGGGTATGGTCGATCCTATATTGGCTCCTAATGTTTTCCCAGGTTCCCGAAGACTATCTCCATCCCGGATTGTATATTGGACGACCACGTCATGGCTTCTTCTGATGGCGGTGTGCACCGCTACTTGGTTCGTTGAAAATATCGCCCATCTTGCGACACTACATGGGTGACCGCCGCGGAGATGGAACGCCTCAATGAAGACATGTTGCACCAATACCGCTTGGACCACTCATCAGTGATGAGTGATTTTGAGCGGGGGAGGATTGATGGCGCCGCTCCAGTTCCAATCAACGATGCGCCGCATGGTTAAGGTCTCTGCCCCAACTCGAGAAAATCTTATCGCGACATGGTCCGCTAAGTTGAGCATTTTCTAGTTCGTTATTTTATAAATTGTTGTGCTTCATTTTTATTTAATTGTGCGCGTCCGATCGACCAAAATTTTAGGCGGTCACGAACGTTTTATCTCTCTTTCATTTCATGCATTTATCTTAAGTCAAAACATTTGAGTGGCTAGGATGAGATCTAGGAAATGTGTGGAGTAGGAGTGCTCTATGTTGGGAGTATAAATACTCCTTTATTTGGTTTCAACCTAATGAAATTTTAGACAAAAAAAGAATCGCAGGTTTCTGCTAGGGCTGCACGGCTCCCCCCTCCCTCCGCTCGGCGTGACACCGGCGGCTCCGAGTTTCCCCTCCGTCTGGAGCGACACCAGCGGCCACTTCCCCTCTCCCTCTCGGCGACCCCCTGCTCTCCGTTGGAGGACCGCTCGCTCCGCCAACTTGGCGAGATCCGACCGAGGAACCCCCCCTACAGCCCCGACGAGAAGGGTCACCTCTGACGTACTCAGAACCACCGAGGTCGGTGGGGGTGACTTACCCTAACGCCGGCGCCACCTGCGCCCTGCTTTCTTCCGGTTTAGGACCAGTTGGGTAATGCTTTTCTAACCTCCCCTTCTAGTGTGTTTCGTCTCCATTTTCTTGTTCTTGTGGTGGTGACTGGTTTGGTGTGTGATCGGATAGCTTGAAAACAAATCAGAGCGAGTTCCGCTCATCGCCGCGTCCCCACTCAATTGATCGGAAAGGAAACGTGCGAGGTTGAATTTTTTTTCTTATTGGGATTTCTCCGAACCCGGACGAATCTTAGCGCTCAAACTCTGCGCCCGCGAGTTCATCGCGAAAACGTTGATAAAAAACTTGTAATGGCGAATTTCCGTAGGAAGATCACTTGAGTGCATGCTAAGGGTTTACCGCAATATCTTCTTGTGCCTGCGTTGGAAAGTTGTGTGCGACCTTCTAGGGGTGGTGTGGTTTAAGTTGTGCATGCCTTGGAATTTTATTTTCATTACTGTTTGCGCATCGATCGGATTGGGTGGATCCCTTTCGCTTGATTGAACATCAGCTTCATAGCCCTTGGGAGATCTAAAGAGGCTTAGTGAACCTTCGCGTAGTAGTTAATTTTAATAATCTTCATCCGTAGCCGTGTACGCCCGGTAGTGCTACATCAGGGGGGGGTCTGCCCTCCTATTTATAGGAAAAGAAGAGACCTTCTAGAAGCCGAGCTAATGTCGGTGTTAGTTCTAACGCTGGGCCTTAGCTCACTTCAAAATCTAACAAATACAAGATTTTTTTACATAGCTTACTAATTGCTAATTTGTTCGGTAGTTTGTGCAAATTATAACATGCAATTCACCTCAAACTATGCTTTGCTTGAATCTACGCGAACACATTAAACAAATTATAGCATGCAATCTAGTTATTGTAGTTTGGTTTATTTCCAAATCCTTTGGGCTTTTGTGAAACTTTGAATCCAACAAATTGCGTATGGCATAAGTTCCGATCACTTTCCCTCTTATCGCTCGGTGTTCCCCCATGCGTCGGCTTTTATGTGTTTGTGGTTCTCCAATTTGTAATTCAATGCAGGTCAGTTTCCACAAATCAAATCTGTGGGTTCAAATATCTCTCCAATCTCAGGTTCATCAAATTATTGTTGGGTTTATACATATGTTATGCCTAAGGAGAATTGCTCAAATTAAAGTGTTATTCAAAATTGCATAGAATTGTTAGCCTCCAATTGATTTCCCTCCCACGAAATGTTCCTCCATTCTCTCGGCACAGGGAATAAGGAATTGACGCGACCTCCTTCTACGCTGGATGAACATCCCGAACCTACTCAATCATTCCAGGTACATCTCCGAATACCTGAAGTTCATCTTGGTTTATCTCTCCAATAGTTTGATTTCTTGCTATGTTTTGGGTTTGGACAACCATTT
This sequence comes from Dactylorhiza incarnata, assembly GCA_033032865.1. Classification (NCBI taxonomy): domain Eukaryota; kingdom Viridiplantae; phylum Streptophyta; class Magnoliopsida; order Asparagales; family Orchidaceae; genus Dactylorhiza; species Dactylorhiza incarnata. Next base: position 4,996,446 of record JAWHQI010000009.1, on the reverse strand, counting down.
ATAGTTTAATACTTTCATGTTGCCTGCTAACTTGCAGGATTACTACAGACTCTAAAGCCATGACATGGATGGATTTCTACAGTACCTTAAAGGTGTATGTACGGACTGGTAATTCAGTTAATTTGACCATTTTAAACGGGTTTTTAGTCCTCTCAAATTATCTTAAGGGCCCGTTCGTTTGGACGGAATTGGAATTCGATATTGGAATTGAATATTGATAAAAAATGTGGAATTAAATATTGGTGACTAATTCCAATTCCAACGTTCGTCTAATAAACAATATTGTTGAATATTGTGGAATTCATCAATACTTTTGTTCGTTTGTTAAATAAAATTCAATTTAAGAATTGAAAATTTTTACAAGAAGCTAATATTTATCACATATCATAAACAAATGTATGTCATGGCGATAATTTTTTCGCCCGGGTGCCATTTTTTCGCCAGAGAACGATTTTTTCCGCCCGGGCGCAATTTTTTCGCACAACCGCGATTTTTTCGCCCGTGCGCGATTTTATGTACCGGGCACGATTTTTTTGCCCGGGTGCAATTTTTTTCCCGGTTGCGATTTTTCCACCCTCCCGGCCGAAAAAAGCTCGCATAGGCGATAAAAGCGCGTCCCAGCAAAAAGCCGCTCCCCGGTGAAAAAATCACGCCCAAAAAATAGCCCCCGAGATAAAAATCTCGTAGGGCGAAAAAAACTCGCCCGGACAAAAAAATCACACCCGGCCAAAAAAATCTTGCCCGGGTGAAAAAATTGCGCCCGGGCGAAAAAATTGCGGGCGGGCAAAAAAAGCGCTCTCTGACGAAAAATCGCGTTTGAGCGAGAAATTCGCACCTCGGCGAAAAACTCTCCCCTGGGAGAAAAATTCACGCCGGGGCGAAAAATTCGCGTTCGGGCGAAAAATTCGTGCCCGGGTGAAAAAATTGCGCCCAGGGGAAAAAATCGCGCCAGGGCGAAAAACGCGCACCCGGGCGAAAAACGCGCGCCCAGGAGAAAAACGCGCGCCGTGGCGAAAAACTCGCGCCCAGGAAAAAATTGCGCGCCCGGGCGAAAAATTGCGCACCCGGGTGGCAAAACAGGTGCCCGGGCGGAAAACGCGCCCCGGGCGAAAAACGCGCGCCCGGGCGAAAAACGTGCGCCAGGGATAAAAACGCACGCCAGGGCGAAAAACGCGCGCCAAAAAAACTCGCGTCTGTGCGAAAAACTCGTGCCCGGGAGAAAAATTGTGCGCCCGGGCGCATAAACGTGCGCCCGGACGAAAAAACGCGCGCTAAGGCGAAAAACGTGCGCCAGGGCAAAAAACGCGCGCTAGGGCGGAAAATTACCGCCCGGGCAAAATTTGGGCGTCTGGGCGAAAAACGCGTGTTCGGGCGAAAAAACGGGCGTTCGGGCGAAAAATTCGCGTCCGTGCGAAAAACTCGCGCCCGGGCAAAAAATTGTGCGCCCAGGCGCATAAACGCGCGCCCGGGCAAAAAACGTGATAAATCGAGCGTGCCATACTCGCCCAATTCAGATATGTCTAGCTAGATTTTGTGCTTAGGCTAAAATCAATTTCATAATATTCAACATAAATTTCAGTTATTAAACCTACCTAACAAGCGGACGGAGTAATTGGAATTCGACGTCGAATTTCAATTCCAAGTCTTCCATTCCGTCCAAACGAACGGGCCCATTCGTTTGGACGGAATTGGAATTCGATATTGGAATTGAATATTGAAAAATATTGTGGAATTAAATATTGGTGACTAATTCCAATTCCAACGTTCGTCTAATAAACAATATTGTTGAATATTGTGGAATTAATCAATACTTTTGTTCGTTTGTAAAATAAAATTCAATTTAAGAATTGAAAAATATTACGAAGAAGCTAATATTTATCACATATATCATAAACAAATGTATGTCATGACAACGATTTTTTCGCCCGGGGATGATTTTTTCGCCCGAGAACGATTTTTTCCGCCCGGGCGCAATTTTTTCGCACAACCGCGATTTTTTCGCCCGGGCGCGCATTTTTTGCCCGGGCTCATTTTTCCGCCCCGGCGCGATTTTGTGTCCCGTGCACGATTTTTTGGCTTGGGCGCAATTTTTTTTCCCGGGTGCAATTTTTCCACCCGCCCGGCCGAAAAAAGCTCGGATAGGCGATAAAAGCGCGTCCCAGCAAAAAACCGCTCCGCGGTGAAAAAATTGCGCCCGAAAAATAGCCCCCGAGCAAAAAAATCTCGTAGGGCGAAAAAAACTCGCCTGGGCAAAAAAATCGCTCCCAGCCAAAAAAATCTTGACCGGGCGAAAAAATTGCGCCCGAAAAACTCGCGCCCGGGTGACAAAACATGCGCCCGGGCGAAAAAACGCGCGCCAGGGCGAAAAACGCGCGCTTGGGCAGAAAATTTCCGCCCGGGCAAAATTTGGGCGTCCGGGCGAAAAACGCGCGTTCGGGCGAAAAACTGGCATCCGTGCGAAAAACTCGCGCCGGGAGAAAAATTGTGCGCCCGGGCGCATAAACGCGCGCCCGAGCGAAAAACGCGGGTTAGGGCGAAAAAACGCGCGCCAGGGCGAAAAACGCGCGATAGGGCGGAAAATTTCCTACCGAGCAAAATTTGCGCGTCCGGGCGAAAAACGCGCGTTCAGGCGAAAAACTCGCGTCCGTGCGAAAAACTCGCGCCCGGGCGAAAAATTATGCGCCCGGGCGCATAAACGCCCGCCCGCGCAAAAAATGCGATAAATCGAGCGTGCTAGACTCACCCAATTCCGATATGTCTAGCTAGATTTTGTGCTTAAGCTAAAATCAATTTCATGATATTCAACTCAAATTTTAATTATTAAAGCTACCTAACAAGTGAACGACGTGATTGGAATTCGACGTCGAATTTCAATTCCAAGTCTTAAATTACGTCCAAACGAACGGGGCCTAAAGGAAAAATACCATTTGGTGCAACATTCCGTATCCCATCTTACAATCTCTTCCTCTAAAATTGGCATTCACAAATTTCAAATTAATTTAAAACTCCATGCCTATTACAGTCAATTTCCATAGCCCCTGCCACACTTCTTTCACCTATTCCCGATGTCCACCATCACATTCCCACCGTCCTCACTACAACAAAAATATCAAATAGCAAGGAAGAAATTACCTTGCTAAATGTTGAAAATTGTTGCTAATTTAGATTAGCAAGTCATTTAGGAACAAAATCAATTCATAGCCAATTTGAGCCTAGTTAAATTTAGCAAGAGTGGATTTACTTCCTAATCTGCCACAAATTATCAACAATGAATTTATTGCTATCTAAATCAACAAGAAATTCTATCTACCAAAAATTTCGAAGCTAATAATCATCAAATGATATTGATCATAATATTAGCTAGCAATAAAATTGTTACAAAATTTGTTGCTAATAAATGATAAATACTAAAAATAAAATTATTTGACAACAAATTCTTTTGTGAAAAAGCTACCCGACAACTTCAAAACATGAGCTTCTCCAATGTGATGGGGACCATCCCTTCAGCCCCTCTCTTTCCCCCACCCCAGATGATGAAGACCCCTTCACCGAGCCTCATTTGGTAGGGGATGTTGCTGATGAAGACCCCCACATCCACTTGGTTGGGGATACTGATGATACTGCTGCTGGCCTGATGATCTTGATGGTTGCCGTTGCTGCTGCTTCTGACTGTTTTCCCCTCACGGACCACTCATCGGAGATCAGTAATTTTGAGTGGGGGAGGATTGATGGCGACATTGCTGATGCGGTCGTTCATCCCCGACATAGAGAGTTCATGGATTGGGACGGTCGTTTCTTCTCCTTCGCCGCGACGTTCTACGTCAACGCCGCAACGTTCTTCGCCTTCGCCGCTACACATTTTGCACGACGTCCGCCGTCACCATTTTAAATAAAATATATAATCATAAATTAAATAATTATAATTATATATTTTATTACTTATCATTTCAAACAATTTATTTTTAGCAATTTCAATTTAAGCATGTTTTATTTAAAGCAATTATATTTTTATTATGATGGCTGCATATAACCATCGTAATATTTGTTTCTATTTTCATGTAGTTAACTTTTGGTATTATTTTTATTTTATTCTAAATTTTGTATGGAGGAGATTGAGTGGTGTAAGGCTATATATAACCATGCTTGTTGTTGATTTCAAGGGAGATTGAATGATAAGAATTTTGAAACCCTAAAGCCTCCTCCCTCCTCTCTAGCTTTTTTCCCTCTCCTTCTTGTGGTCGCCCCCTCCCTCTTTCTCCCTCTCCAAGTTTCGGCCAAGGGAGGCCGCCCCCTCCTCTCCTCCTCCTTCTAGCCGCCGGCCGCCCCCCTCCTCATGGAAATCCGCCCACCCTTCTCCCTCTCTCTACCGTTTCTCCCTCTACATTCTCTCACGCATCAAGGCGGTCTTGGGCTTGTTCGTAGCGGCGGGATTCGAAGGCGACGATGCACATCTTCAAGGACTCCCCTCCGGCGACCACCTCCGTGAATAACGTAGGACTTTCTACAACCCGGATCTACTATTCCGGGAGGGTAACGCTTTCTACCTCTTGAGCGATTCTTCAATAGTTATTTGTGGTGGATAAGAATTGTGACGAACTTTCCGACATTGATTTTTTTCGCGATCCTTCTCATTTGTGATAGTTGAACGATCTTGAATTATTTTTTACTCGACGAGGAGTGGCGATTCTCTTTTGCCTTTGTTGGGGAAGATCCTCCTATTTCCGGAGTTTTGCTTTCGGAGGATCTTCTTGTGGTTGTCTTTGCGTGATAGTTGTGAAGGACTCACCTGTAGGTGGCTGCGTTTGTTCATCCGATTAGGTGTTATTTAGAAATGATCTCGCGATCCAATCGATCGCGCAAGTGAGAGCGACCCGAACACCCAAGCCTACATCACAATGCTAGAATTTTTTTATTATGAGGAAGGACTTACAGATTTGTAAAGTGGAACCACCTAAAAGCATTATAATATGCAAAATAATTAACCAATTCCTATACTAAATGCTACTAGCAAGAACAATTTAAAAAATAAAAAAAAACAAGTCCAAGTGCTCAGCCAATAGAGTTAACAGCTTTGAACACCACATCATTGTTAAATGAACACAGACAATAAATTGAAGAAAACCCATGAAATTTTTAGAAAAATCTAAAGAAAGAGGTATGATAATTAACAATAATACATCCAACAAAACAACGAAATAAATTTACTATAAATATGATTAAATGTCATACATAACATATATAGCCAAATTGACATACATAACATACATAACATATATATATATATATATATATATATATATATATATATAGAGAGAGAGAGAGAGAGAGAGAGAGAGAGAGAGAGAGAGAGAGAGAGAGAGAGAGAGAGAGAGAGAGAGAGAGAGAGAGAGAGAGAGAGAGAGAGAGAGAGAGAGAGAGAGAGAGAGAGAGAGAGAGAGAGAGAGAGAGAGAAAATTGACATACCAACAAACTTTGATATATAGTCAAATTGCAATACATAATCAAAAGTAATCCCACCAAAATGAGATAACATATATCAAAATTTTAAACAAAACAAAATGTGACAACTATGAGAGTGCAATCGGCTGATCTGGGTCAGAAGATTGACATTGAATTGGAGAACAATCTTGGTTTGGAGCTTGATATTGAGCATGTGGATGATGATTTGGTATTCGAAAATAGTTCGGAGTTGCATAGTAGCTCGGAGCTGGAGCTGAAAAGGAACCAGAACCTGGAGCAGAGAATTGACTAGAAGTATATGTTCCAGGAGAAGTGTAATGCCCAGGAGAAAAGTGATTGTTGAAACCGATTTCTCGGTCTCGTGTGGAGCTCGGGGCCCTCACCGAGATGAGGGGCAGCTGGCCCTTACCGGTCCCTCGGGAGAGGTAAGGTTGACGACTCGAGCAAAGAACAAAGACCCTAGTCTCAGCGAGGAGGTCCCTCCACTAACCCGGAAGATCGTTGAGCGCTTCCCCTCCCAAGCCAAAGCTAAGACTCGGGCACCTTGGAGAGCTGGAGAGCCCAAACCAAAGCGACCTAGGGAGAGTAGAGCTCAGATAATCAACCGCTCTCTCCAAGGTGCCCTTTGAGGTCTATTTATAGATTTTAGTTTTGTGGTCTGTCAATAACCAAATCCCGCTGTCCATTCTTACTATCCGCACACCGGATTGGCCTGCCAACAGCCAAACTCCGCTGTTTGGAGAGGCTAGGTGCAGACCACCGGGGGCCTCTTGGTAAAAATCCCTTCCTGGACCTTTACGGGGCGAGCCAGCCCGCTTCGCGACCTCCCTCGCGAGTGGAGCTCGCGAGCCTCTGGGTCGGTGAACTCCAGAGGTATTATCAACTCTCACTCGAGGCGGGCTCGCCTAGCGGACCCCTTCCTCGGATGGTTGGGCTCGCTCCTAGCGACCCGGCCAAGCCGACTGCCCTCGCGAGCGGAGCTCGCGAACCCCCGGGTCAGCGAACCCCAGGATGGCTAACTGCACCCCAAAATGGCTAACTGTACCCCACGAGGTTCCGGGCTCGCCTGGCGAGCTCCCTCCTCAACCGGTCGGGCTCGCATACACTGCCCTCGCGAGCCTCTGGGTCGGCGAACCCCAGGATGGCTATCCGCACCCCAAAATGGCTAACTGTACCCCACGAGGTTCCGGGCTCGCCTGGCGAGCTCCCTCCTCAACCGGTCGGGCTCGCATACACTGCCCTCGCGAGCCTCTGGGTCGGCGAACCCCAGGATGGCTATCCGCACCCCAAAATGGCTAACTGTACCCCAAGAGTGGCTAACTGTACCCCACGAGGTTCCGGGCTCGCCTGGCGAGCTCCCTCCTCAACCGGTCGGGCTCGCATGCACTGCCCTCGCCGAGCTTCGAAGGAGCCGGTTACCTTCCCTTCGCTGGGCTCGCTCGCCTGCGCAGTCTCTTGCTCTTCCTTGACCTACCTCGCCGGAGATCAGGGTTCGCCCCTCTGGGCTCGCCTCCTTGAGCGCGAGCTTTGGTTACTCCCTGGCGAACATCGGGGTTGTACACAATCCCCGCTCTTCGCGAGGTTGTCCTAAGCTCGCGAAGATACGTCCAACCCCTGGTGTTCGCCGACTCTGCTGACGTGGCGGGAATCTTTTGTGGGTCCCCTGCCCGAAGCTATAAATACCGCCCATCGGGGGTGGTGATTAAGCCTTCCCTTTTGTTTCTTTCTCGCCGAAATCGTTCTTCCTTCAGGATGTCCACCAAGCAGAGCGCGTTGGAGCGACTGAAGGCTTCTAGGGAGATGACGAAAGCTCGGGCCGCCGAGCACAACGCCTGGATATTCAACCCTGACGCCTCCTCTTCCCCCCAGACTAAGAAAGCTAAGTCGGTTAGGAGGTCGCCGGGGGAGGACGCGACATCGCCACTTGACTCGTCCCCTCCGCCGAATACCGAGCTTGCACAACAGGTATCCTTTGCCTAAAGCCTTTACATCGACTCCTTGCTCATTCTCTTCCTTTTCGCAGAATTTTCCACCCGAGGACCGCATGGCGAGCCTCGCGCTGACAACTTCCCATGCTTCGTCCCCCGCGAAGCTGGGATCGCTAGATGCTGGGGTCGGGACCTCGTCCCAACAAGCGCCTCTCTCGCAACCTCGTAAGTCGCTCGTCTCCTCCATTATTTCTGCATGTCCCGGCGGTATCTACGCGTTTGTGGTCCATGTAGGTACCCCATCGCCGAGCCCCAAGGAGAAAAGCTCTACACCGGCGAACTCGCCGGTCCCGCCTAAGGTTAGCGTGGTGACCCCTGGCTTCGGTCTGATGGGGAAGCGAAGTCCAGGCGGCTCGCTTCTCGACGGTGCCAAAGTCGCGGAGAGAGTGGTATACCCTCCTGGTCTGGGGAAACCCCACGTCTCGGGATTCCGCGGAAACTTCCGGGGTCGGCCGGAGTCTTCGTGCAAGCCCCATCGCGAGTCCCCCTCCTCGCCAGGTTGGCATGTTTTCGCGAGCTCCCATCTCTTGCTTGCCTTCAGATCCTACTAACTCTCTCCGCTGAAATCCCAGGAGCCACCCCTGAGTCAGAGCACGGGAGGATGGAGATGTCACCACCGCCTTCGCCCAGCCAGATTGAAGATTTCTTGGGTGACCCCGGCGACCCCGTGCGGATGAAGAGTCGGGTGTCCGAGGTGCTTCAGAAGCACGGCATGATGTTACGCGAGTTGGAAGAGCGGTATGACGCGGATCGGGCTGCCTTTGACGAGAGGTTCGCCGTGTTGGAAGACGCGAATGCGCGCTTGATCGCCGAGGCGGAGCCGGTGCCTCGCGCCGATGTTACCTCACCCGGCGTGCACATCTCGCGGGGCGAGGATCAAGCGCACCTGATCCTGCGCGAGTTTAAAGCGCTTCGCGACTACCATTATCCGAGAGTGCCGCCGCGTGCGGGGAAGCGAGGCCGGGGTCGCTGGAAGTGGCTTCCTTACCCCTGAGACCGCCGCGGGTTGAATGCTACTATCCCGCTGTTTTTGCTTCTTTTATGACGTCTGTATGAACAATATTTGGTGTGGTAATACTCGCGAGTCTATCGTGACTCGCCTTTTATCGTTTTTCTTTTATTCTTCTATTTGTTTCGGCGGTGTGCCTGTGGTTTGTTTAGTTCGTTCGCTGTGTTTGATACGTTCGCCCTCGTGGAGCGTTTGTGAGTTTTTATGCAACGCTAGGCATAGACCCTTTTTCCTCGCAGGCTGGCCGCGGCGAGCTTGGGTTCGCAAGACTACTGTACTATCGGGTAGGATTTTACTTTATTTCCGTTATCCGCACTCCTGACGCTTCGATTCCCGTGCCCATCAGAGCCCTCTATAAATAGTTTGGATTCAATCCTCTACCCGTCGCATTTATTTCTCCCGTCTTCTCGCGCCTACGCTCATCTCCGTTCTCGCAAGATCGTGTTCGCGTTCGCTGCTCGTAGGCTGTCTTTTCCTGACTCGATGCGGACGAATCAGCAAGTGGGAGCGGATGGCGAGAGCGAGGGGCGGTCAAAATGCGCCTCAGCGTTTCAAGCCCACGAGTTCTACTGCGCGAACATCACAGCCGAGGAGTATAAGCTCGCGGTGGACCGCTATCTCCCGGAGGGTTACTCGGCTCGCTGTCCAAGCGAGAACTCCACCTTAAACGAGACCGAGGCTGACGAGCTCGCGATCCCCATCGCGCATTTTGAGAATGGGTTGCGACTCCCTCTGTGGCCTGAAATCCGTCAGGTATTTCGCCTGACCTTCTCGCTGCCTCGTGTTCGCTATCGCAACTTTCTCATCGTTCTTTGTAGGTGTTGCGATATTATGGGGTGTTGCCGAGCCAGTTGACCCCAAATGCGATCGCGGACATTGTCGCGTTCGCCTGTTATCTGCGGGAAGAGAGGATCGAGTTCAGCCTCCTCGTCTTCCGCAAAGTATTTTCTTTCCGCGCCTTCCGAGATGGGACTACCTATTTCGCGAGCCAGCACGTCACCGTCTGCGAGACGGTGAACAAGAGCCACTATTGGACCCAGAAGTTCCTCCTAGTGAAAGGACCCTTCGGCAACCTCCACTTCACCCCCATCCAGCGGGATGACGCCACTTACCGCCCTCCGAGCTCGCTGGGCGGCGCCGACGCCAAACTCCTCCAATACCTCTCCGGCAAGAACTTCGAAGTCGCCTATCTGCGGCGCAACGTCGATTCGTTACTCTCCGTTCCTCAAGGGGAAGGTAGGGTTCGCTCGCGCCTCACTTTCTTTTCCCTTTCTTCACCGTATAACGCTTACTTTACAGGTGAGCGCGAGGTCCCCGTCAATCCCCCGCACGCGCAGGGCATCACCCTCACGGTGGATACTCTCGCGACCGCGGCGGCAGAGGCTTGCCGCGACCTTCCCGCCGTCGGGTCCGGCAAGAAGCGGCCCCCTTCTGCGAGTCAGCCGAGTTCGCGGTCCTCCAAGAAGCTGAAAGGAAAGACCTCCGCTGTTAAGGATAGGAGCGCAGTCGTCTATCTGAGCGAGACCGACGGCTCGCCTCCTTCCCCTGCGGAAAAGCTTGACCCCCCGGTGAACCAGGGTGCTGGGAGTTCCTCCGTGACCCCTCAACCCAAAGGTCACAGGAACTTTGGTCTAGGCGAGAAAGTTTCCGACCTCCTTGGCGAGCCCCTGCTCTCCTGGGACCCCAATGCCAACCGAATTTCCTGCTCCACCCTTCACCCTTCCTGGGTGGAGCTCGGTAAGGCCGGGGAGGAGGCGTTCTCCATCTCCTTCCGCTTATATGGCCGCGAGGACGCCGCCGCCTACAAAGAGATGGGGCCCAGACAGTTGGTCTATGAAGAAATGCGAGCCCAATTCCGCTCGACGGAGCTCGCACATATGGCGGGGCGCCGATATCTGCAGGCGGACAGGGACATCCGCGCGTACAGGGAAGAGCTGAAGAAGGCTCGCGAGGAAATCAAGGGCCTCAAGGAGAAAGAAGAAGTGACGGAAACCCTTCTCGCCGGGATGCAGGGCAAGATGGTACGCGACCCCCGGGTTTCTTTTCTTTGCTGTTTACGATCTCTGGCCTTCCCCTAACTCGTTTGATGCTCAGGATGCCGACGTGGCCACCAAGCTCCTCGCTCGCAACGGCGAGCTGGAGTTGGAGAATATCATGTTGAAGGCTCGAGTGGATGAGCTGGTCCGCGGCGTGCTACCTCCCTCTCCTGGGCGAGTCGGCTCTCAACAGAGGGCTGCCGAAAGTGAGGAGCAGAGGCGGCGGGATGCACAGGAGGTCGCCAACCTTGTTTTCACGACCCTTAAGGATGCAAGCCTGCTAGCCGAGGACGCGATGGAGTTCACAGCGGAAGACGTCTGTCTGGACCTCTTCGCCATGGCGCCCTGGTTGGGGACTCGCAAAGACGGCGAGGGCCCCCCAGGGTGAGCTCTTTTCTTCTTTCCCCCTTTTCGCAAATGTATATCATTTTTTGGGCTGGCGAGATTGCTGCCGAACATATAGTTATAACTTTTTGTTAACCTTTATGATCATGCTTGTGTTTATTTCTTCTCGTGGATTTCTTTTCCAACCTCATAACTAATCGTCACGTGGTGGTGCTCCCGGAGAGTTCGCGAGCGCGCGTGCCTGGGCTCGCCTCGCCGAGGTTTTCTTTTCTATGGGTCTCGCGAGCCCGGGTTATCATCGCCCGCGAGCACTGCCCGGCGAGCCTAACTTTGGTGAGTATGGGTAGTCATCCCGTGAGCTGAGATTCCCTGACTAGTATTCCAACCTGTTATCTTAGTCCTTGACCCTTATTGCTAGCCTTGCCAGCCTTTCCAGGGGTTAACCAGAACCCTCCGTCTAGGTGAAAGCCCGGGAGCGGAATCGATCTGGGGCATTCCAGCACCAACATATCCAACCTTGCCAGCCTCTCCAGAGATCAACCAGAACCCCCCGTCTAGGTGAAAGCCCGGGAGCGGAATCGATCTGGGGCATTCCAGCACCAACATATCCAACCTTGCCAGCCTCTCCAGAGATCAACCAGAACCCCCCGTCTAGGTGAAAGCCCGGGAGCGGAATCGATCTGGGGCATTCCAGCACCAACATATCCAACCTTGCCAGCCTCTCCAGAGATCAACCAGAACCCCCCGTCTAGGTGAAAGCCCGGGAGCGGAATCGATCTGGGGCATTCCAGCACCAACATATCCAACCTTGCCAGCCTCTCCAGAGATCAACCAGAACCCCCCATCTAGGTGAAAGCCCGGGAGCGGAATCGATCTGGGGCATTCCAGCACCAACATATCCAACCTTGCCAGCCTCTCCAGAGATCAACCAGAACCCCCCGTCTAGGTGAAAGCCCGGGAGCGGAATCGATCTGGGGCATTCCAGCACCAACATATCCAACCTTGCCAGCCTCTCTAGAGATCAACCAGAACCCCCCGCCTAGGTGAAAGCCCGGGAGCGGAATCGATCTGGGGCATTCCAGCACCAACATATCCAACCTTGCCAGCCTCTCCAGAGATCAACCAGAACCCCCCGTCTAGGTGAAAGCCCGGGAGCGGAATCGATCTGGGGCATTCCAGCACCAACATATCCAACCTTGCCAGCCTCTCCAGAGATCAATCAGAACCCCCCGTCTAGGTGAAAGCCCGGGAGCGGAATCGATCTGGGGCATTCCAGCACCAACATATCCAACCTTGCCAGCCTCTCCAGAGATCAACCAGAACCCCCCGTCTAGGTGAAAGCCCGGGAGCGGAATCGATCTGGGGCATTCCAGCACCAACATATCCAACCTTGCCAGCCTCTCTAGAGATCAACCAGAACCCCCCGTCTAGGTGAGAGCCCGGGAGCGGAATCGATCTGGGGCATTCCAGCACCAACATATCCAACCTTGGCACCGCAGCAGTCAAAAACACAACAAACGAAAGTAAGATATTGATTGAATGACATAATAAAGTTTTTAAGGGTAGAATCGTTTCAAATCATCCCCACTCCGAGCTCGGTCAAGGGGTATCCCTTCCACATCCTGGAGGTGATACCCCCCCCCCCCCGACTTGAGCACCTCGCTTACGACATAAGGGCCTTCCCAGTTGGGGTTAAGCTTACCCACTGTGGCCCCTCTGCCGGCCGCATCGACCTTCTTCAGGACTAGGTCCCCCTTCTGAAAGTGTTTGACCCAGATATGTTTGTCAAAATATCGAGCCATCCGCCTCTTGACCTCTTCCTGCCTGATGGTGGCCAAGTCCCGGAGTTCTTCCACCAGGTCCAGGGATAGCCTCTGCTCGGCACTGTTACCTTCTAGCCACTCTTCATCCCCCTCGCATGCAGCGGTCACCCGGGGGGTCTTTACCTCGAACTCTATGGGGAGAACGGCCTCGGACCCGTGGGAGAGCCTGAACGGAGTCTCCCCGGTGGCGGTATTCGGAGTAGTCCTCATGGCCCAGAGGACGGAGGGTAGTTGTTCCACCCAACTTCCTCGTAGGTTCTCCACTTTCTTTTTTAGCAGGTTGACGATTATCTTGTTCGCCGCCTCCACTTGCCCATTGCTCCTCGGGTGGTGGACTGAAGCAAACCTGAGGTTAATGCCGAGCTGAGTGCAAAAGTCGACAAACTCTTCACTCGCAAACTGTGGCCCATTGTCCGTTACTATGGCTAGAGGGAGCCCATGTCTGCAGATTATTTCCCCCCACACAAAATTCCTTACAACCTGAGAGGTCACCTTAGCTAGCGCCTTCACCTCTACCCACTTGGAGAAGTAGTCGATCATGACTAGCAGGAACTTCCTCTGACCGCTGGCTCGGGGAAAGGGGCCGACCAGGTCTAACCCCCATATGGCGAAAGGCCAGGGAGCCGTGATGGATCGGAGCCTCTGAGCGGGGAGGAGTTGGAGCGGAGCATAGAGTTGGCACTTCTGACACTTTCTTGTGAACTCTGCTGCATCCTTGCTGAGAGTGGGCCAGAAGTAGCCTTGTCTCAACACCCTCCCTTCCAGGGTCCGACTCCCGGAGTGACTGCCGCACTCCCCGGAGTGAATTTCTTCCAGCACCCTCAGGACCTCTTTCTCGGAGACACAACGAGCCAGAAGTCCTGAGAGAGTCTTTCTATATAGCCCCCCTGCATGCAAAGAGTAATAGGCGGACTTGTACCTGAAGCGCCTCTTGTCCACATCCTCTCCAGGGAACTGTCCGGAGGATAGGAAGGTGATGAATGGATCCATCCATGAGGCCTGCTGATCCACTTCCATCGACTCTCCCTCCTCGATGGAGGGCCGGAAGAGTTCCGAAGTCGTTCCCCCCGCTCGAGGACCGAACTTGGCTAGGAGGTCCGCCTGGGTGCTCTCCTCCCTCGGCACATGTTTGATTGAGAAGGTGCGGAACTGCCCGATGACTCCCTTAACCTTCTCCAGGTATAGTAGGAGGGTTGGATCCTTTGCTTCAAACTCGCCTTTGATCTGGCATGCCACCACCATGGAGTCTGTGGAGACCTCCACGTCCTGCACACCCAGTTCCCGGGCCAGCCGAAGGCCCGCTATCACTGCTTCGTACTCCGCCTGGTTGTTGGTAATTGGGAAATGGATGTTTAAGGCTTGCTCAATCCGAGTCCCCTGAGGACTCACTAGGACTATTACCCCCCCCGAAGGAGTGTTTTCCCGACGCTCCGTCCACCAACATCTTCCATGCTTCCGGGGGAGGTGGCTCGTGCTCCCCCACTTCGGCCGCGTAGTCGGCCATGAAGTCTGCCACTGCTTGAGCCCTGATGGATGTCCTGGGTACGAAGGTGATATTGAACTCGCTTAACTCCACGGACCACTTTGCCAACCTTCCTGAGTGTTCCACCCCTTCCATGATTTTGCGGAGCGGATGGTCGGTCACTACTTTAATTGAATGGGCTTGAAAGTAAGGCCGGAGCCTCCGGGCCGATACCACCAAGGCGAAGGCTAACTTTTCTAGGATTGGGTATCGGAGTTCCGCCTTCTTCAGCACTCGACTAACATAGTAGATTGGGAACTGTTTCTTCCCCTCCTCCCGGATTAGCACGGAACTTACTGCCTCGGATCCTACCCCTAGGTATAGAGATAGGTCCTCTCCTGGTCTCGGTCCCTGGAGTAGAGGGGTTTGAGTGAGCTGTTCTTTCAGGGCTTGGAAGGCCCTCTCGCACTCCGGGGTCCATTCGAACTTCTTGTTTCCCCGCAGTACTTTGAAAAAAGGTGCACATTTTTCTCCTGCCTTGGAGAGGAATCTACTGAGCCCAGCCAATTTCCCTGTGAGGCTCTGGACCTCCTTCGGGTTCCTCGGCGACTCTAACTCCATCACCGCTTTAACTTTGTCCGGGTTGGGCTCCACTCCCGCGGGGGTGAGCAAATGGCCCAGGAACTTCCCTCGGCTTGCCCCGAAGACACACTTCAAGGGATTGAGCTTCATCTTGTACCGCCGCAGGGTCCCGAATGTCTCTTCGAGGTCTCGGAGGTGGGTCCCGAGGTCTCGGCTCTTAACCATGAGGTCGTCGACATAGACCTCTAAATTTCTTCCTTTTTGTTCGCGGAAGACCCTATCCATCATCCTTTGGTATGTTGCCCCTGCGTTCTTGAGCCCGAAGGGCATCATCTTATAGCAATAACATCCATCCCCCGTGATGAAGGAAACGTCCTTAATGTCCGGGGGATGCATGCGGATTTGATGGTAACCTGAAAATGCATCTAAGAAGGACATTACAGTAAAACCGACGGCTGAGTCAACCAGCGCGTCGATTCTGGGCAAGGGGTAGCAATCTTTCGGGCATGCTTTATTAAGAAGTGAAAAATCGATACACATACGCCACTTACCTCCACCCTTCTTCACCATAACGACATTGGAGACCCAGCCTGGATACTGGATCTCCGATACAAATCCGGCCTGCAGGAGTTTGCCCACCTCCTCGCGGATGGGCCCTTCTAGCTTGTCTGCGACGGCTCTCCTCTTCTGGCGGATGGGGCGGGCACCGGGGTCGAGGTTGAGGCGATGGCACGCCACATCTGCATCGATCCCGGGCATTTCGGCGGCGCTCCAAGCGAAGACGTCCACGTTCTGTTGCACGCAAGCCAGAATCTCCGCTTGATCTCCTGGGCTGAGTCCTCCGCTGACCCGGACTTTTTCCACCACCCCCAGCCGGGTGACGACCTCGAGCTCCACGACCTCGTCCACGGCCTCCAACCGGGACTGCTCCCCCCAAGCCTTCTCTTCCTCGGCACGAGCGGGAGCCGGGATCTCTTCCTCGACTCCCTCCCCTAACACCATCAGCTCTTCCGCCCTTTCCTCCTGGGCCTTCTCCTCTTCTTCCTTTCTCTCCGCCCGGGGTATCTCAGCCACCCCTTCCTGGGCATGAACTTCACCTCCCTTCTTCTCTTCAGCCACCTCCAGACCTCCGGCTTCGGCTACCTCCTCCATCACCTTATCCCACTCCTCGGCTTCTCCCATCCAGGAGATGGTGTTGACGGCCGTCACGTAGCACTGTCTTGCTACCTTGGGATCCCCCCGGACCCGCACCTGGACCCCTCCGTCGTTGAACTTGAGGCACTGATGAAAAGTGGAGGGGATGCAACGGAACGCGCTGATGAGTGGCCGTCCGAAGATGGCGCTGTAACTGCTCGGGGCGTCCACTATGACAAAGCGACAGTTCCGAGACTGCCCCCCCAGGGTCACATGGAGCCCTACCCCTCCTTCTACTTCCTTCCTTTCTCCCGAAAATCCGAACAGAGGGCCATCCGAGGCCAACACCCTTCTGGGCTCCACCTCCATCTTGTCGAATGCCTTCTTGAAGATGACATTGACCGAACTCCCATTGTCCACTAGGATCCGGGAGACGGTGAAGTTCTCGATCGCCGTCCGGATGACCAGTGCGTCGCAGAACGGGTCTTCGTAGCTCGGCATGTCCTTTTGGGTGAAAATAATTTTCTCGGTCGGGGGTGGAGCGGTGGATGTTGACGCCACGCTCCGGCGGTAGATGGTATGGAGACTAGCCTTGCGGGTCGCCTCCACCCCTACTCCCCCATGGATCACTCCGATCCCTCCTCTGTTCCCCAGATCTGCTCTATCCTCACATCTTTCATCCTCCTCCCGAGGTTCCACCTCCACGATCCTTAATGGCTGCTGCGGTGGTGGCGCGGGTGCTCGGCCCCTCTTCACCTCCAGGAACTCCGGACAGGTGTCCGTGGAGTGGCCTTCCACATCGTGGAAGATGCAATAGGGTACCGCCGCTTCCCTTGCCCCGGTCTCTGCTATCCTGTTCCTTCTTCTCCTAGCGGCCGCCGCCTCCGCTTCTCCTCTTCCCCTTGCTCTTCCCCGGCCAATTGCCATGGCCTGTTGAGGTGGGGGAGGCAACTGCATTGGGCCTTGCCTCCACCCCAACTGGGGGGGTCTCCATTGTCCCTCGAAACGGTTACCCCTTCCTGGGCCATAACCCCTTCCTTGCCCCTGCACTCCTCCACCCTGCGGCCTCCATCCCCCCTCCGGGGCCCGGGGCTCCTCTCTTCTTCTGACCTCTTGCTGCCTCACCTCCGGCTCACCGAGCTTGGCCAGCCTCTTGGTGAGCTCTGGGTTGGCTTCTTCGCTTGCTACTTCCTCCGCCACCCTCTCCATCAGCTCCTCATAGGAGACGGGGGCCTTTCTTTTCAATGCCATCTTGAAGAAACTTTCCTTCAACCCGACTGTGAAGGCGAGTTGAAGTGCAAACCCGGGCACCTCCTGAGTGAGCTGCACTTCCTCCTGGAACCGATCCGCGTACTGGGCCAACGTCTCCCTGGACTCCTGCTTCACCGCGAAGAGGGAATCAGCGTCCTTCTTCCTCCTCTTTGAAGTTGAAAATCTCAACAAGAAACTACGGCGCAGGTCCTCGAACGCGTAGATGGAGCCTGCCGGAAGTGAGTGAAACCAGTCCCTGGCCTTCTCCTTGAGAGTGACGGCGAAGAGCTGACATTTGAAGGCATCGGACATCGGCCAGATGGAGACCGAGTCCTCGAAAGACTGCAGATGCTGAACTGGGTCATCTCTGCCATTGTAGTACACTCTATCCCATTCTCCGAATCCCGCCGGAACGGGTGCAGACAACACTAATTCACAGAAGGGGCTTCCCCCTCCTACCATCTTCTCTCGCTCGGCTCGCGGACCCAGCTCGCTTGCCAAGCTGGGGATCGCACTCGCGAGGGCGACGCTCGCCTGAACCACCCCGACTGTCGTCGCGTTTTCCTGGCGTGCGCTCGCCTGTGTCGTGCTCGCTGGGGCAGAGCTCGTCGGCACCGAATTCGCCGGCGCGGAGCTCGCTAACACCGGGCTCGCCGGACTGGCGAACAGCACTCGCCCTTCCCTGTCATGTCCTGGTTCAATGGCAACTTCTTTTCCAGCCCTTCCTCCTGGTGCCCTCTCGCCGACTGCTGTTGGGGGAGTGGTCGCCTGAGGTGCCGGGGTCGCGAACTCACTCCGCAGAGCCGTGACCGTGAACCCCAAGGTGTCGAGCACCTCCTTCCTGAAATCCGCGAACATCCTAGCCATTGCTTCCTGAGGGGTCTCGCCGAACTCCTCGCCCTGCTCTTCATCCCCAGCCATAACTCTTCCTTGGGACTTTCTTGAACCAGCCGCGCTCCACGCTCACCGCACCAAAATGTTGAAACCGATTTCTCGGTCTCGTGTGGAGCTCGGGGCCCTCACCGAGATGAGGGGCAGCTGGCCCTTACCGGTCCCTCGGGAGAGGTAAGGTTGACGACTCGAGCAAAGAACAAAGACCCTAGTCTCAGCGAGGAGGTCCCTCCACTAACCCGGAAGATCGTTGAGCGCTTCCCCTCCCAAGCCAAAGCTAAGACTCGGGCACCTTGGAGAGCTGGAGAGCCCAAACCAAAGCGACCTAGGGAGAGTAGAGCTCAGATAATCAACCGCTCTCTCCAAGGTGCCCTTTGAGGTCTATTTATAGATTTTAGTTTTGTGGTCTGTCAATAACCAAATCCCGCTGTCCATTCTTACTATCCGCACACCGGATTGGCCTGCCAACAGCCAAACTCCGCTGTTTGGAGAGGCTAGGTGCAGACCACCGGGGGCCTCTTGGTAAAAATCCCTTCCTGGACCTTTACGGGGCGAGCCAGCCCGCTTCGCGACCTCCCTCGCGAGTGGAGCTCGCGAGCCTCTGGGTCGGTGAACTCCAGAGGTATTATCAACTCTCACTCGAGGCGGGCTCGCCTAGCGGACCCCTTCCTCGGATGGTTGGGCTCGCTCCTAGCGACCCGGCCAAGCCGACTGCCCTCGCGAGCGGAGCTCGCGAACCCCCGGGTCGGCGAACCCCAGGATGGCTAACTGCACCCCAAAATGGCTAACTGTACCCCACGAGGTTCCGGGCTCGCCTGGCGAGCTCCCTCCTCAACCGGTCGGGCTCGCATACACTGCCCTCGCGAGCCTCTGGGTCGGCGAACCCCAGGATGGCTATCCGCACCCCAAAATGGCTAACTGTACCCCACGAGGTTCCGGGCTCGCCTGGCGAGCTCCCTCCTCAACCGGTCGGGCTCGCATACACTGCCCTCGCGAGCCTCTGGGTCGGCGAACCCCAGGATGGCTATCCGCACCCCAAAATGGCTAACTGTACCCCAAGAGTGGTTAACTGTACCCCACGAGGTTCCGGGCTCGCCTGGCGAGCTCCCTCCTCAACCGGTCGGGCTCGCATGCACTGCCCTCGCCGAGCTTCGAAGGAGCCGGTTACCTTCCCTTCGCTGGGCTCGCTCGCCTGCGCAGTCTCTTGCTCTTCCTTGACCTACCTCGCCGGAGATCAGGGTTCGCCCCTCTGGGCTCGCCTCCTTGAGCGCGAGCTTTGGTTACTCCCTGGCGAACATCGGGGTTGTACAGTGATGACCTTGATAAATTCCATGCACCTCTAAGGCAGTAGAAATAGCATTTTTAACAATATGTTTAACAACATTATCCACTCTCTGTTCAAAATTATTATTCATCTCCATTTGAATTTTCTCTAACTCTTCAACACGATGCGTGTACTTCTCAATTACAACTTGCGTATTGGTTCTTAGACTAGTACCAGAGATGACACTCTCATTGTATGAATTGCCAAATCCATAGCAACAACCATTTTTAAGATCACCGAAAGCTTCGATCCATAAATCAGAATAATATGTGCAAGTAGCATTGGTAAAAGGCAATATAATTGTATCATTACTTTGAGATTGCTTCTCATTTAAATTCAAGGTGTGAGACTCCTATAAAATAAATTAGAAACAAAAATAAGTGACATTAAGAAATAATATATTGGCATATCTATTTAAAACTCACAATGAGAAGACGACTTACAAATATTTTCTTTGATTTCTTATCGACAAATGACCATCTTCCTTTATTCATAATATTCTAATATGTTGTATATTCTAAAAACATATTAGAATATTCTGAATAGAAAAAAATAGAATTATAAGGGAAAAATTTACCATTTTCCAACGATGATTAATATTTCTCGTCGGTCTTCATCATGCTCGACCTCATTTTTGCTATCTAGATTAGTTGACTCTAGTTGGTCCAAAGAAGGATCCAAGATATAATGTTGAGTAATATTCACCTCTTCAGACACGAAATGTTCAATATTCACATTTTCTGACATATCCTCGTCCATATCATTTTCTGAGTCAGAATCCGAGGTTGAGTGATGATTCACATCTTCCATTAAATGATTTTTAGATAATAATCCACCTCCCCTTCCTGTAATCCTCTTCATGCTCGAAGAATGGTGTAAACCTTATTTAAGATACGAGAAATAATTGACAACATTTAGAGCATTAAAATAGTAAGTTAGAGATAGGTAAAACAACCATAATTCAGTGAATTCCAGGTAAATGCAAGAGAAAAGCTATTATATCAATGCTACCTAAAATGGTCAGCTTAAAACCCGCAAAAGAATCATCTGAGGGTTCACACTTGTACTATATGGGCAAAAAGAACTTGTTAGTACAACAGGTCCCTACTTTTTTGCAATTGAACAAAATATCATTATAAACTAAAAATGGAAATGTATATTTCCTTCTTGTATAACATAATTTGTTAGCCATAATTTGGAATTACTAAAATTCTAAAACATTGAATGATAAAATTCAAACATCACCATGATCAAATTAGTAGATTGAAAATGAATAAAATCTACAATAATTTGTGTATAGTGAAGAAATAACTTTTGAAGTTATAATTCACGGTAAGGAAGAAAAGTCTATACTTAACAGAAGAAAGCATGTTTCTTGGTTACAGAACTCATTAAAACCATCAAAATGTAAAATTAACTCATACTTCAAATAGTCTAATAGAGAATATCTCTAGAGCATATTTCTAATAATAATAAAATAAGCATCAGTCTATTGCATGTGAGCACAAGTTAAAATAATTAAGCATTTGACCAAGCTTAAAAAACGCAGCACAAGTTATATATATTTTAACTTTGATTTTGCTTTGAATTTCAAAATACTTGTAATCTTCAAGCAAAATACATAATATATCAACACCACTTAAGCACTGTGCACAAAAAATGGGAAACAAGCTTGCAGTGACAATGTCCAGTAAAGAAGGCGAAGATAGTTGTGAAACAAACTTGCATTCACAAAATACCAAAAATATCAAATGCCTTCATCATCTGATGAGTCCACATCATTTAGTTCATCAGAATCAATATTTTTTCAAGTTCCCTCTTTGATTGTTGTAATTCATCGGGGCTTACTTCTGCTTGACAATAAATATCGGTTAGAATAGGAACATCATCTAATACAACATGGGTTGGGTTAGTAGTTGATGCCTCTTGGTAAAATTCCTCTCGTGGTGTTTGTTGACAATGCATTGGAGTATGATTTATCTCATACATACTTCTTGCTTTAACCTTAAAAACAGTGTGCCAACGACGATCAAGTGTTTTCTTTCTCCAATGATATTGTGAGTAGTATACTTGATGACATTGAGAAGCAAACCCAAAAGGGTTATCTTCGGCCATGCTACGATCATTATTAATATCAATAATCTTATATCTTGGATGAACTTTTGTTCTCCGTTTTCCAGTATCAAACCATCTACACTTGAACATCACTATAATATTGCCAATAGGACCTAAAATACTCAGCTCAAGGATTTCCGTCAGTTCTCCATAATAGTTTTCACTAGAATCATCATAATAACTTCCATTAACACAAACTCCACTATTCATTGTAGATTTTGGTTCTCTGTACTCGAGTGTGTGGAATCTATATCCATTCATTATACACACATTCCAAGTTGTAACAATGTACTAAATCCGCGTGCAAAGACTTTAATATTATTATTCGTTATTTGGTTGGTTGGATTCTCAACCTATTAAGAAAAAAATGATTTTTCAATCTTAGCACGACCAATATATAGTAAATAATCATATAACTTATAATAACATATAACTTACATATTTTTCAAACCATTTGACAAACTCTTTATCACGCATAACTCCTAATTCCTTAGGAGTTAAATTGGTACTTGGACTCGTTGTTCAACATCATAAAGTCTGCAATGCATACTTTGTGATCACTTTTGAATAACAATGAAGGTAGTGACGAAATATTAATTATAATGTTACTCAACATATTCAGCTATCTCTGAACAGTTCAACATAATATAGATTGTGCATACAGCCTTTTTAAAATGCGCTTGTGATCTTTTGGACTAAAAAGTCTACTAGTAGAATTAAACAGATAATCAGCTACATGGTTCAACTTTATTGATCATATTATCATTACGCCAAATAATTGTAGATCTTGTTTCCACATTAGGAGCAAAAAAATGAGAGCAAACGGTTGAAGTTTCTTCGATCAAGTAAGCTTCAACAATTGATCCTTCTACGCGTGCCTTGTTCTTTACCTTGCATTTCAATGTGTTCAAAATCCTGTGGATATCAAAATTAATATACACATATATAATATGAAATACAAAAATAGGTTCAATTATTTTAGATCTCAAAAGGATACATCCAACAATACTGAACATGCCCGCCAACCCTTGCTTCATATGCCAAATGTATTGGCAAATGCTCATAGAATAAAAAAAGCTGGAGGAAATATCTTCTCAAGTTTGCATAATATTATGACTATGTTCTCCTCCATTTTTTTTCATTTTTTATTCATACAAATAGTTGAACACATATCTCTAAAAAATTGACTTAATTCAGTTATGACATTCCATATAATTTATGATTATAAATCTCGAAATACAAGAGGAAGCCATCTTTGCATAAAAACATGACAGTCATCACTCTTCATTCCAAGCATACTACTATCATCCAAATTAACACAACTACCTAATTTGGATGCATACTCATCCGGAAGTCTCAAGTTTTTTATCCACCTCAAAACAATCTCTCGTTCATCCTTAGATAATGTATAATTTGCCTTAGGTTTAAAATATTTCCCATTCATCTCCTTGAGCTCAAGATCTCGACACTTACATATGTTCTGGAGTTCTAGACGAGCTTTATCATTATCATTGGTCTTATCTTTTACATCATAATAGTGTTAAATACATTATCAAACACATTTTTTTCAATGTGCATTACATCAAGATTATGATATATTAAATTTGTTTTCCAATATGACAAGTCCCCAAAAATACCTTTTTTCAACCAATTATGAGATTCACCAAAACCTTCTAATCTATTCTTGTCCTTTCTTTTACCAAAATCAATGCATGGTAATGATGCAACTATAGCCTCGAGCTCATGACCAGTTAAGCGAATGAGAGGTGTATTTGTCTCAATCCTTCCCTTAGTGAGGTTGCCTTTTTGATATCTCTAAGGATGATCTAGAGGCAAAAATGAATGATAACAATAAAAAAACCTGGTTTCCTACCATGTTTGAGTCTAAATGACTCGATACAATTCATGCAATACGGACATGCTAGTTTGCCTTGTGTGTTCCAGCCTGACAACATTCCATATGCAGGAAAGTCACTGATGGTCCACATTAGTGTTGCCTTCATCATAAAATTTTGTTTTGTAGAGATGTCATAAGTCTCAACCCCAAAACTCCATAGTGTCTTCAAATCATCTATCAAAGGTTGTAAATATACATCTAAGCTATTACCTGGACTCTTTGTACTTGGCACGAGTAAGGTAAGAAACAAATAAGGTCTATTCATACACATCCATGGAGGTAAATTATAAGGTGTGAGGATAACCGACCAACAAGAGTAAGGTCTAGATCCTTGATTATGTGCATTAAAATCATCAAATCCCAAGTCTAACATTTCGTGGCTCGGCTGCAAATATAGCTTCAGTTCGATCAAAGTGCTTCCAAGCTTCGTCGTCCCTTGGATGACATAATTTTCCCTCCTCGCTAAGGTTTTCCTTTGCCATCTCATGTGTTCTGCAGTGGCTTTAGACATATACAACCTTTGTAACCTTGGCGTAAGTGGTAAATAACTCAATTGTTTAAATGGTATATGTTTATGCTTTTTTCCACATTTAATCCTAGGCTTAAGCCTAGGGTGGTGACATATCCTACATTCTTGCAACACTTCCAATAGAACATACAATCATTTTCGCATGCATCAATCTTTTGAAATCCAAGGCATAGTGGAGCAACTGTCTTCTTGCATGAATAAAAGCTATCAGGTAACTTATGTTCCTTAGGCAACATCGGACCAAATGCCTTTAAAAATTGATTAAAATGTTTCACGCTTACATTTGACTCGGACTTGAAGTTTAAAAGTTCTGCCAATGTTGACAACACTGAATAATTCTCGCAACCAGGCCAAAGAGGGCTATCAGCAACATCCTTCATTTCAAAAAATTTCTTTGCCATTGGGTTAGGATCTTATGGATCATCCCTAATATTCCAATCAAATTCAGGACCAACGACATCAACAACCATATCCCTCAAAGAATTTTGTTTCTCTTCAATGACTCCCTGTTCAAACTCAATCCGCTCAGGCATACGAATGGTAAAGGCTTTAGTGGATGTTCATCCCAATATGGTTTCCCTTGCCTAACCCAATTAATATAATCACGTTCAAACCCTCTAGAGATAAGGTGGAAATTAACCATATCAGGCATAATAAATTTCAAGCTCCTGCAATCACAACATGTGCATCGAATCTTTCCTTGGTCCATATATTCTGGATATTGTTGGCACAATTCTATGAATCCCTTCACCCCCATTATGTACTCATCTGTAATACCATTTCCTCCTGGACAAACACGATTTTTAATCCATCCCCTATCTGGACGCATAATTGTCATTCTGCATATACAACATACAAAATTATTATTCACTACACATTTATTATAAACTCTCGTAGAAGTCATCAACTTCAATTAAAACTCAGATAAAGATGAATATTTGCTCAATCACGACAGATTAATTTGTGAGTACATAAATAAATGCAATCCTAATAATAGATAGCATAGAGAACTAAATAGCTGCACATAATAGTTATAAAATTATATAAATTCTAAATGATGAAAAATAAAGAAAAATGTTCAATGGTGTATTCATATTTATAGAAAGGCATTTCAACTACACTTGCTCCAGTCACAGCCTTGGGCGAGAATATTCTATACAACCATAGTTGTACCCCCACAAAGAAAGCGACTTTCGTGATTCAAACCTATAACCATGTCGCACTAAAGATAACAATTGTCTGATCCCCAGCCTCTATACATTTTGATGTCTTACAAAAGTATTTGCATCCATAAATTGAAAGCATTTTCTTGTATCATAGATAGGAGACTATCAATGATAACAATCACTACAACAAAAATGTCTATTATGATCAAAAATTAGCAAGGCACAATAATTTGTTGCCAATTAGCTACAAATTTAGGTAGGAATATTACTATTATGCTTTGATACAAAATTAGCAACAAAATAATTTTCTTGAAGATTTAGAATCAAATAATTTTGTTGCAAAATATCACTACTTAATTAGAAACGAAATATTCTATATCTAAAATTTGTTGGTGATTAATTTTCCTCCTCCCCCCAAATGTATGGAGGGAAAAAAATCTCCCCCCAGGTTTTATTTCCTCTTTCCTGATCCCGTCCCTCAAAAATCCTGGCATTCATCTCCCCCTTCCAACGTTTCTCCAGTCCGGTCGCCCTCCTCCCATTTCCCTCCTCCGATATCCTTCCTCCCGTCGTCCTCCTCTCGTTGCCCTCCTCCCGTCGCCCAGCTGCTCCAGACGTCATTCCCTTGCTTCCGTTGACATAACCTAGTGGTGTTCCTCCCGTCTCTTTCCTCCCATCTCCCTCCTCCTGTCGCCATGATCGAAGAACCGCCTAGCTCCGATAACTAGTAGAAGCTTTTAATTAGCACACATTCATTTGAAAATTTTGCTTGTTTATTAAAAATTGATTTCAGATAATGTTGTTGTTGTGGAGGACAGTCCAGTCAGACTATTGAGTCTCACAATCTGCTATGATTTAAGGTTCCTTGAGCTCTACTAGCTGCTTCGCTTTGAACACAGTAAACATTCATTCATATGATTTAAAAGTTTTTGATGAAATTACTTATTTTTTATCTTTCTTATGTTAGTTCATCTTTATTGTCTTTTGTAATTCTTTGATAGATTTTGTTGGTGCCATTAGCTTTTGGTAAGGCACATTGGGAAAAAAATTTCAGGTCCCGAGCAATTGATACACAGTGCTTTGTAAGCTTCTAGATATCCTTTTCTACAAATGTGATTTCTATGTTTCTTTCTTGGATCTATGTTCATTAGTGTTGAAATATTTTCTATATATTGAATTCTCCGATGTAAGAAAATTATATTTCAAAATACTAATTGATAACAACAAAGATATCACACTAATAGTGCTTTACATAAACTTTGATTATCGAGTGCTATCCATTTTTCTCATATTGATTGATAAATTTTATGACTTCAAATTGGAGTCACTATATCCCTACTATCCAAAGTATTCCTTTGATTCGAACCTTTATATGGTGGTTTAGTGATGGGAAACAATTGATGGGGTGTTTGACCCAGATTTCTAGCTGTTATTCGCTATGTGCGTATCTTTCAAGCTACTTTCTTCCTTTTGCTTCATAATAACCATATGTTAATGGAGTTGGAAAAAATCAATGTTGAATTTAGATTTACAAGGCTTTGATTGATTTGTCTATTGGTTTATAAGGCTTTAGTTGATAATAACCATTTTTTCTATGTATTGTTGATTTGTGAACAGTACATGATTGTCGAAGATGAGCGAGATGAAAATGAATATGTCGGTATGTCTACGCCACCACCCACTCAAAATGTTGAAGAGATGGACACAAGTGAAGTCAAAAGATTTCGTCAGTTTCGAAATCAGCATAAAAAAAAAAAATCAAAGACAGAGATGCACATTTTGTACATCGAGATGCACTGATTGAACATTTGTGGGCACGACATTACAATAAAGCAATGTAATTTTGAAAATTTTATGTATTTTAATTTGAATGTATTTTGATTTATTTGCAAGTTTAATCAGTAAAACGTCTTCTCTTCTTTTTGTATGATAAATAATAATTTGAAAATACTTAATATTAGTCTTATTTTGTAGGTCTTAAAAGATGATTTTATTAATATATTATATATCTTAATTAGAAAAGTAAATTAGCAGCTATGAAGATTATATAGTAATACAGAAATTTTGTAAACAAACTAAATAAATAATAATAAAAAACAAAATAATAAAAAAAAGAGCAAATGCCGCACCCGACATTTCCTCTCCCCCTCCTCTAAATTTAGAGGAGGAGAGAGAGGATCAACATTTATGCAGAGGTCTTTGCCGATCGGTTGGAGAAATTTAATTATTCCGGCAAAAAATGGAGATTTCGGGAAAACAACGATCCGTTGGAGATGCTCTTAGAGTTTTTATTTCACACATAACGCTTAAGAGTGCAGAAGATTACAAGATATCGTTTGAACTGACGAGGAAATAATTTCATGTCAGATTGTGTTTTGCATTAACAATTAAAGAGTCTGAGTGCCAGACAATTGGAAATGTCGGGATCGATATTCCAAACGTATTCAGTCATTGTCAATTGTAGGTTGCTTTATCACGAGGGATTTCATCGCAGTCCACACGAGTTTTAGTCAAAAACTACGCTATCGAGGGTCATGAGGGTGTGTACACGAAGAAAGTGGTGTTCAAAGAGATTTTTGTCCGGGTCGATTCGACGACGAAAAGAAGTATAGTATGACATCAACTACAACTGAGCAACATTTTAGGTCATGCCTAATACTAATACTATCATTTCATATCAAATTATTTATATCCTAACCTATATCAATGGTTTCTCAGGCTTGACAGACTCACATGCTGAAAACTATCTAACCGCTAATACCATTGACACAAATGAAAATATAGACACGTATGTGGTCTGATCTTTCGCGTAGTGTTGTTAAAGGATTTCGAATGATTATACCAGTGGTGCCAAAAAGCATGTATGAGCAAGAAGAATGAAACTTTATTTTTGATATGATTAGAAGGTAAATAATTTTTTCATGCTTTAAATAACCTCTTTTTTAATATTTTATTGATGTTTAATGCTCCTCTCACAACTAAATAATATTTTTGAAAATATTCTGTAGATGCTAAAAAAAATGGAAGCCTACTGATAGAAAGCCGCGACAATGATGTCAGACGGTTACTAGCGTTTATCAATTGGTCTACTTGCATGCTTTTTTCATATAATATTTCCTCTTTTAATTTTACAATAGCACTGCTTTCTAAATCTATGAAGTTGTTTGTTGAAATTTTCGGCCTGACTCATGTTTGATTGCTTGGAGATGTTTTAGTTTTATGAGTTCATTGCTCTCGAGTTCTATATTATCTGTTCATTCAATTGCATGTCTTAGAATATTCATATTGTTATAGTTTGCTTTCTTTCATATGATGACGGTCCATAAAATTTCCGATTGTTGTTTACATGATGATTCATTTATGTTAATTAAGATTTTGCTTGATACGTTTGTGTATACTTGCCCATCTCAGTAAGTTATTTGTTAATATATATTTGGACTTATAATGAGCTCGGAGGCTTAACGGGTCGGTTCGGATACTGAGACATTCGATACCCATATGGAACCTATGGTTTCACTATAAATACCTAGCTGGGGGCAACGAGTAGTTGATTCCACTTTGATCCACACCCGGATGCTTCGAGCAAACCTAACATTCTCGAATCAGCCTCCCCCCATCGCTCGTCGCTCATCCCGTGTGAGATCGCAAAGTTCTCTCCCGTTGCTGATCGTGCTCGGGAAGAGCTCCCGTCGCCGACCGTGCTCTTGAAGCCCTCCCGTCGCCGCTGTCTTCCGTCGTAGGTCTATGGCTTCACCTAGATCTTCGTCATCGCTGCGCCTCGGTTGCAGAAGGTCGCTCCCTTTCCAGCTTGTAAAAGAAGGAGATGGCCCAGATCCTTCCCCTTCTCAGTCTCACAGAAAGAAGAAGAAAGCTCTCAACGAAGCTGCTTTCTCGACGAATTCGTCGAGACCTCCCGTGTCATTTCGACGAATCAGTTCACTCGATGAATTCAGTCTCGATGATTCGTCGAGTCCTCTCGGTGATCTCAACTTCACTCGATGAATCAAGTTGTCTCGACGATTCCGCTATCGACGATTCGCCGAGTCCACTCGACGAATCAAGTTGTCTCGACGGTTTCACTCTCAACGATTCGCCGAGTCCTCTCGACGAATTCAGTTCTCTCGCCGAATCCCTGCTCTCGATGATTCGTCGAGTCATCCTGTGCCCTTTCGACGAATTCGTCGTGATCTCTTTACGAATTTGTTGAACTCATTATGATGAAGGGAAACTCCTTCTCCTCCACTATTCCGATGGTCAAGTTAGAAAAATTCATGGCTTTTGAGTTCAATTCCTGGAAGTTAAACACTCAATTCGGAATGAAGTGTCTAAACGTGTTCTACATAGTTCATTCAGATCGTGCTGATTTCTTAGGGACAAATGATTAGGAGCAATGGGTTAGTGATGAGGAATTCTGCAGAGACTAGCTATCTGCTGAATTGTCTTTCTCCGAGTCTAGCAAAGACTTATTTGAAGATGAAGACTGCTAAGGAGATCTGGACTGCTTTGGAGGAGCATTTTCGGCAGGAGGCGGACCTGTCAAAAGCTCACTTGGTGGACAAGTTTCACTCCTTCACGTTTGACGAGGAGAAAGCAATTCTCCCCCATGTATTAAATTTTGAAAATTTGGTTGACTCTTTACACAGCGAAAACATTTCTCTGCCATACAACTTTGTTGCTGGCACTATAATTTAAAAGTTGTCATCCACGTGGTATAATTTCAAAATTGAAATGTACCGCAAGTAAATGCAAGTTGGTCTGAACGGCCTCAAACATTTTATACGCATCGAGGATGAAAATAAGACTCGACATGCTCTAGAAGTTGTTAGCAAGCAGAAAGCTGCTACAAACATGATCTCAAACTCTAGACGCATGCTGAATCCTAAGAAGACCAAACCTTCCCCGAGTAGCTCCCCGGTTGCAGGCCCAAGTAACAAAATTAAAAAGTTCAAGGGCAAATGTTTTAACTACAATAAGAGGGGCACAACGCATCTGATTGCAGGCTTCCTAAGAAGGAAAGAAGCAGAGGACCACAAGAAGGCAACCATGCCAACATGATTAGTCTTGCTGAGCCCTTCAACTTCGTTGCTATGGTTGGAAATGTAAAGGCCAGCACTGAGTGGTACCTGGATTCAGGGGAAACATGTCATGTTTGCAACAACGCTAATCTGATGGCAGGGCTAACAGCTGTAAAAGAATCTGTGACTGTTGCAAATGGCGAGACAGCAAAACTTTAACTATAAAGAATGTTAAATTTATTCCTTCATTAGCTGCTAACTTAATGTCTATTAGCTTATTGTGTGATGCTGAGATGTCTTTTAATTTCTGTAGCGGTAGAGTAACACTGTCAGTTAACTCACACTATTTTGGGTGTGCCTACATCCAAAATAGAATGTACCGACTAAGTCTAGCAAACGAAATAGTTCAAACAAACTTAGTTAGCACCAAGACTCTATATTAGAGACTAGGACACGTGAACTACAGGAAAATGTTCCAAATTGCTAGAACTCACCAGATCACTCTAGACACTACAAATGTAACTGAAAAATGTGAAGTGTGTGCTCAGACAAAGATCACTAGGAAACCTTTTAGTGTGGTTACTAGGAGCACAAGACCTCTAGAGCTTATACATTCTAACATTTGTGACTTTAAAAGTTTTGTCACAAGAGGAGGAAGGAAGTATATGATCACCTTTATAGATGACTGCTCTAGATTTTGCCACATTTATCTCCTTAAAACTAAAGATGAAGCGTTTGAAACATTCTGTCTTTTCAAAACCAGGATTGAAAACCAACTTGACATGAAAATCAAAAGATTTAAAAGTGATAGAGGAGAATATATGTCCAGTGAGTTCAAATGTTTCCTTGTCCAACATGGAATCATAGCAGAAACCACTGCTCCTTACTCACCCCAATCTAATGTTATAGTTGAGCGCAAAAGTAGAATGCTAACAAAAATGTTGAATTCTATGCTCTTGACTGCAGACATGCCTTCTGCTTATTGGGGAGAAGTAGTCTTGACTACAAACCACATTATGAATAAAATTCCTCATGCTAAGTTAGAGGTGACACCCTACGAGCTTTGGTTTAAGAGACCCCCAAGCCTCACTAGACTTAAGACCTGAGGCTTTATAGCCTACGTCAGGGTCCTTAACCCTAGACAGTCTAAGATTAGACCTAGGACCAATACATGTGTCTACCTAGGTTGTGCTGAAGAGAGTGCGGCAGATAGACTCTTAGATATTTCCAATAATGTCGTCATAGAATCTAGGGATGATGTGTTCTTTGAAGATAATTTCTTAAAGATAAGAACCTATCACTCTCAGGTGTGCAAGTAACTATTACTGACGAAGATCCTGAATCAGTACCGAGCACCTCCTATTCAGGGCATGTAGACAACTTTGGCCTAGAGTCTAGGAGAACTTCAATAAGAGTGAGAACTCCCAGAACCTTCGGTAGTGATTTTGTCACTTACCACATTGAGGCAGATCCATCCACCTATAAGGAAGCGATGAGATCAAGGGACTCACTACTCTGGAAAGAAGCTATTGATGAAGAGATGAACTCTCTACTTCAGAACAACACATGGATGTTGGTTGATAAGCCAAAAGGAGATAAAACTGTAGGGTGTAAGTGGGTTCTGAAAAAGAAATTAAATCCCGATGGTAGCGTAGCTAAGTATAAAGCACGCCTGGTGGCTAAAGGTTTCACACAAGTAAGCAGAGTAGATTATTTTGATGTTTATTCACCCGTGTGTCACCTAGAAACAATTCAGATCCTCCTTGCTATTACATCTAATGAGAAATTTGTTGTTCATCAAATGGATGTTAAGACTACATTCTTGAACGGAGATCTGGTCAAGGAAATCTACATGAATCAGCCTGAAGGTTTCATTGTAGAAGGTCACGAGACCAAGATCTGTAAGTTACTTAAATCTCTATATGAACTAAAACAAGCACCTAAATTATGGCATGAGAAGTTTGACTATAGTGTAAAGAACATGGGATTCATGTCGAATCTCTCGGATAATTGTCTTTACATATGTCATAAATCAAATAAAGTCACTATAATATGCTTGTATGTCGATGATATGCTCATTCTAGGGACTGATAATTCCGAAGTGGATGACATCAAATCAGGCCTAATAAAATAATTTAGCATTCAAGGCCTAGGTGTAGCTGAAACTATACTAGGCATGCAGGTGAGTTTTGGGAGAAATGACATCTCCCTAAGTCAAAGCCACTACATAAAGTCCATGTTGGATACGTGGGGATACAGTGAAAGTAAAGTATTAGAGACACCTTATGACTACAATAATCGGTTAAAGCCCAATGAAGGATCTACGGTTAGACAGTTAAATTATTCTAAACTCATTGGGAGTCTCATGTATGCTATGGTCTGCACTAGACCTGACATAGCCTTTACGATCGACATGTTATGCAGATTCACTAGCAATCCTGGCCAAGACCATTGTAATGCCCTCGATAGGCTGATGAGATACTTAAAGCACACTTAAGAGTATGTCATATGTTACTCTGGTCATCCTTCTGTTCCTGAAGGATATTCTGATGCATCATGGTGCTCGGAAATAAATGACAGCAAGTCCACTAGTGGTTTTGTTTTCACATTAGGAGACAGTTGTAGCCTGGAAGTCTTAGAGGCAATCATGTATTGCTCTCTCTTCTATGAAATCCGAACTCTACGCTCTAGCTTCGGCAGGAGAAGAAGTAGAGTGGATAAGAGATTTGGTGATGGACATTCCACTAACGAGCCTGAAACTGAGTTCTGTTGCAGTTTATTGTGACAATCAGGCTACTAAAACGATTGATGTGAACACTTTGTTCAATGGCAAAAGAAGACAACTAAGGATGAAACAAGCCTGGTTGACCTCACTCATAAGTCAAGGGATTATGACCCTGATTGATGGGAGATCAAAAGATAATGTTGCAGACGCTTTGACCAAAGGCATGAATAGAGTTCTTACAATAACAACATCGAGGGAGATGAGACTACAGTTCATAGAAATATGAAACTTTCCTCCTATGTTTATGTTTTGATAGTAAGAACTTGTAGTCGCAGTATTCAAGCATCTAATAACAAACTGAAATCCCCAAATAATTTCTTGATGAACACCCAAGATGGTTAGATGTCAGTTATTATACATCTGATAACTAAACATCTTTCTCATTGTAAGTTGATTTGAGAATTATTCAACTGGAAATAGACAGTTGTTGCAAAGGTTAATCTAATATTAATGATCATAGCACATTATTCCACATTTGATAATGTTGCAAATGACGTTGTGCCAAGTCATATGATAAGGTACATAATGATCCTTAATGAGTAAAATAACAACGTGTGATTTGTCAAAATCATAACTTGATCGGTCCTAGTTAGACTAGATAGAGTTGCTGACAGTGCTATCTCACCACTGCTATGAGTACTAAGCTCATTTAGGCAGAGCTAGTTTATTTCAAACGTTACTGCATATGTTTATGAATTCATGGAGCCTAAAACTCATGAAATTCCTTGCAGGCACTGGTGAAGATGGAGGAGAGAAAGTAGATATTGACATGGATGAAGATGATCTACTCGTTGAGTATAATTATTATTTTTTTGATCCTCTGCACTTTTGTTTTCAGAATTATAGCTCCTTAGTAGCTCTTTTATATTTTGGATGTATAATTTTACATGTTAAAACTCCTTTTATGTTTAACTGTGCCAACTCTTCTGGAAAACGTGTGAAGTCGGAAACTTTTGCTCTCTATTTTCTACACTCTGAAACGTAAACGTTATGTCACAAATATATGAGGAGACTGTTAATGTATATTTGGACTCATAACAGGCTCAAAGGCTTAACGGGTTGGTTCGGATACTGGGACATTCGATACCCGTATGAAACCTAGAGTTTCACTATAAATACCTAGCTGTAGGCAACGGGTAGTTGATTCCACTTTGATCCACACCCAGAAGCTTCGAGCAAACCTAACATTATTTACTTGCATGTTGAGATGAAATTGCATTTGATGTAGATCGGGGTACTGCGGCGATTGTCACCGCCCATGCCGTTGCACTCCCTTAGGGCTGGAAGTCCGTGTCGTTTCACGGTAACTTCTTCAGATGTTTGATTTTAATCAATATGTAATGATATATCTGTGCCAAATTCTAAAAAAATAGAACTTATTGGAATTCTTATAGAGATTATGACTCCGTTTGGGGGGGGACTTATTTTCACCGGTCAAGCGGTTACGACCGCATGAACTGGACCTTAATTATGATCTGATTCATGCGGTGTTGACCGGTGAAAATAAGCCTCCTCAAAAGGAGCCTATATCACCGTAGCCATCTCATTTTGTTCTTGCTGCCCAAAATTTGATTTATATTGATGCTCAGTTTTATTTTTTATGACAGTTCTAGCTTTATGTTTGTTAAGGGTTTGAGGCATGCTGATGGGTTAATATTATAGTGGTTACATCATGAAACATAATGCTTGATGTATGACAGAAGTGCCTTTAGCCTGACGCACAAGGCCATTTTTTGATGTCGTTGTTGATAGGCCTGCAAGCTGTTCGGTTTTATGTAAAACCAAAACCGAAACGAATAGCCTCGGTTTTTACACACCCAAAACCGAAACCGAACCGAATCCATTCGGATCGGTTTGGTTCAGTTCGGTTTTTTACCCGTTGGTTCGGTTTTCTACATTTGCTTCGAAGTTTAGTATTTTTGTAGGTTCATGAGCTCAATCATAAAATTCTATAAGATTTTTGAACTATAATTATTATTTTATACAGGAACTCTCGGCCTTAAAAAAGCATGCATAACAAAAAATTTAATACTTTTTATAAAAAGGCAACTAAGAAAGACAATTTAATTGTGATATTTTATTTTAATACTTTTTATTCTGCTAGTCGGTTCGGTTCGGTTCAACCAGTTTTTCCATGGTGAAAACTGGACCGAACCGAATATGGGTCGATTTTCAGCCACCACAAACTGAAACCGAATCAAATCGGTCAGTTAGGTTCAAAAGTCGGTTCGGTTCGAGCGATTTCGGTTTTTTACGCACATGGCTAGTTGTTGAGAATCAGGAGATAGACATAATTTGCTAAAACATCGGCGCCCACGATAAATGTCGCCCCCCACAACAAAGGTCGCCGCCCACGACAAATGTCGCCGCCCATGATAAATGTCACCGCCTACGATAAATATTGCTGTCCACGATAATTGTCGTCTCACACGACAAATGTCGCCGCCCACGACAAATGTCGCCGCCCACGACAAATGTCGCCGCCGCCGACAAATGTTCCCGCCACGACAAATGTCCCCTACACGACAAATGTTCCCGCCCACGACAAATGTCGCCACCAAATGGTGCAGTGGTCCTCACCCATTATAGATCCAGAAGCGATTAGAGTTCAAATCCTAGTGATTTCTTTTTACAAATATTAAATACCTGGGCTTTGTGTCCCGTCCGGTTCTGCAAACCCGCGCCCAGTTTCTGGTTGGCCGGTCCGCCCGCCCGGTTTATCGGTTCTTGGGCGGTCCACTGCCATAGCGGTCCTTGATCCTTGACGGGACTGCCTGGGGTCCGGTTGGCGGTCCAACCGGTTGAACCGGCCGGTTCGGTCCAGATTTTAAAAGCTTGGTCCATACATTGATAAGAGGTGTATGAATTCTCGAGAAGAGATGAGCCGTGGGGGTCCCCCTGTACCGTCCGGATCTCACAAGTGAATAGAAAGTTCAATCTCCATTGGATCTCACCTGAATCGCCTCATCTCTCTTCCTGAGGAGGAGTTTGGTTTCAAATTCGGATTCGGGCAGGAGTGTGCCATACTAATGTTCCTTAGATGATCACATTTTCGGGTTAGGCGCCGATGGACACATTTAACTATTCATGTAGCTGAGAGCCTTCACATCTCAGGCACAACGATGCAATTATCAGGGAAGCACTCTAACACTGAGCTAATGACTCGTCGTGAGGGCCTCCCTGGGGGAGGTCTGCTATGCAAAAATCTTTTGTACGTCCATGTCTCTCCTGTGTGGTGACATGAGAATGTACAAAAGAGATCCTATCAACTTGTTACTACCCTTGGATAATAAGCTCATGGGCTTGATCGACGATAAAATCAATTTTCTTTTTGTGTGGAACTAACAACTAAGAAGGTGATATCCTTCCTTGCCCCCAAAATTAAAATTAATTAAAAACAAGATAGGCAACAAGAAAATAGGATATATATATAGAGATCCGGGCACCAATAGGCTGATCAAGGATGTAGTAGCCTGAGTGCAGACTGCCTGAGGCCCTGAAGGTCGACGGAGGCTTGCCGCTCGCCTGAAGGACGAAGGAGGCTCATGTGAACGTCAACAGAGGCTGCTTGCGCCTGGTGTTTCAGCATTATAGGATCAAAGAAATAAATCATCTTGTGATTATTTTTCTCCATCCGTTGATATGTATTATTATTGTCATTTGTAATTAGTTTTGTTACATTAGAAATAAATCATTTATATTATAAAATAATATTATTCAATATATTGATGTATGTAGTTAATCACGTGATAAAGCTTTGTGGACATTTCTTTAGTGTCTGTGCTCATTGTAATTTATTGATCTAGCCGAATGATGTCATGAAAAAGTGAGCATCGATTAAAAGCCCTGTCAAAAATGATGCAACTGCTTTAAATTTTTATCCTTGTTGTTTGTTTCATACTTTATTCTTAGTGTTTCATCAAAGCAAATATATATTATTTTATTAAATATAAAACCAACAATATAAATATGATAATAAGTTAGGATTATGGGTAATGAAAATGGATATTTTATTGATATAATATTCCGTCATACTTTCCTCACAGCTTCATCCTTGATGTTCTTGAGAATGGCACATTGTCGGGCGGGATTGGACGATCTCATCATCAATTGGCCTATAAATCGATTTGATCTAGCTCAAGAGCTATTTACAGAGTTTGAAAACAAGGTTATTCTCAAAATTTAGCTCTAAAATAATTTTATTATTATTATTATTCAAAGTTTTACATGCATGAGAATGGAACTATGGAAGAACTTTTAACATTCTACTCATAAATTACATCATTTTTTTTTGTTAATCCACTTTGATCTGATACAAAAGTGGTATTAAATCATTAGAGCGTTCAATTATTTTTTAATCAGTAAAACACTGTTTTGTTTAAGATAAATTTTGATGCAGTAGTTGTGCACTTTGTTCTCATATCCGCAGTGTGTTGTGGCTGGGTATGCTTTTGTCGTACACTATTACATTAATTAAAATTATATTCATATTATACACATTGAAGTATAAATAGTATCATAAAAAATATTAAAGTTAAGTGATTGTCTTATTCAACAAATATGAACCAACTGAATATAATAAGAGTTCCTAAATCACTTCTCTTCAAAAATTAAGTGCAATGTTTCGTCAGAAAACTTTTCTCCAGCTCTTACTTGGGTTTCGTTTGGCCCTGTGTTTTTGCTCCGATGAGTGGGCAAAAACAAACCATCATAGTATACATATTTGACATGACAACGATTATAACAGTCATGTAGATGAGAAAACTAGTTTTGAAAATAAAAATAGTTTCTTATGTGAGGGCTGACGTTCATGGACGACGGTTCATGACCATCACCTTCGTATCAAACCAAGCCTTAGTATATGTATATATGTGTGTTTCTATATATATTGTTCACAGCTATTCATTTCTTTTCGGATGATCGAGAACAAATCAATAATCAAATGGTTAAAACAATACATATACAATTTTGTTAATTCTCAGCCATCCAAAATGGTTTGAGAGTTGGAATGGAAGCTTTTAAATACTAGAATTTTATTATATATCTATACTATTGTTCCGGGTCGTTCAACGCTCTCACGGACCGGCCGAAGCGGACCGTCTTAGCTCGACAGTGAGCCGAATGCGCAAACAATCAAAACAGAGAACTAACAGCAGACAAAATTTTTACGTGGAAATCTTGAAAAGGGAAAAACCACGGGGTCATGCCAAGTTCTGACAAAATCCACTAGTAGCAGCCAAATACAAATATCAACTTTTCAGAGGGTGACAAACCACCACTCGTTTACAAGTATTTCAAAGTATCAGGTGTTTGGACGATGCAGAGCAGACGAAGCACAATTGAGTGCGCACTGGAGAGGAGCGCGGAGGCGTGAACTGGAGCAGATGAAGCACAATTGAGTGCGCACTCGAGCGGAGCACAGAGGCGCGAACTGGAGCCGACTTGAAGACGAATCGGGTGCGCGAGAAACTTGTGCTGAGCGGGAGGTTGAGCGCTGAGTAGAGATTTCGTGCCTTGGAGTTGGACATAAGTGTTTCACTCATCGTCGAAAAATCTTAGAGCTCTCTCTCATCCTCTTTCCTCTGTCGCCTTCAAATGAAGGTTGAAGCCCATTTCTTATAGTTTTTTTCAGAGGGGCACACAAGTAATTGCGTTCTCATGATTATTGAATACGTGAATATGAACGCTCAGTTTAAGTCTCTAGGATCACCAAATTTTGAGATATAGTGACCTTGCCCCCCCCCCCCCCCCCCCCCCCCCCCCCCCCCGAGCTGCTCGGTCAAGCTCATCGACGATGACGGTGGCGGTGCGCACGCAGGGTATTCTCTCTGCCATCCTTCAAGGACAAATCTGTTTTCCATTATGTACCCTGGTGCTACACCATTCTCACTCACCCCTCGGGTGTTTGGCTGTACCGCGTTTGTTCACTCTCCCTCACCCGGTCGTGATAAACTTTCATCTCGCGTCATCAAGTACGTGTATCTTCGTCGGCTACTCTCCTACTCAAAAGGAATATCGTTGTTATGACCATATTCTCAAAAAATAATATGTTTCGGCTGACGTCACCTTCTTCGCGTCTAATCCTTATTTCCCCGCCACTATTATTTCTTCCCCTCCTACAGATTCTCCTCCTTCCTCTCTTCCCATTTTGCATGCTCCTCCATCAGATATTCCTTCACCTCTTTCGCTCCTCTCGACACCTTCTCCTTCTTTAAGTCCTCCCTTGCATCCAGCTACTCTGGGGCTCCCTCTACCAGCTCTCAGGCCAGCTCTCTCTCTCTCATTGTCAGAAGGATCTGATAATGATAAAATATCGGACCTTGATCTACCTATTGCTCTTCACAAAGGAGTCCACACTTGTACTCAACATTCCATTAATGATGTTGTGTCGTATGCTCGTCTTACTTCTTCTTGCAGAGACTTTGCTCTAGACATCTCGGCTACTGCCACCCCGGACACTTACCAAGAAGCTCTTTCCTTACCACATTGGAAAGCTACCATGGACGAGAAAATGTCCACCTTAACAGAAAGGGGTACTTGGACTCTTGTCCCTACCCCTCCCGGTGTAGATATTATTAGTTGATGTTGGGTTTTTGTTGTGAAATATCATTCAGATGGCACTGTAGATTGCTACAAAGCTCGTTTGGTTGTCAAAGGGTTCTCCCAAACCTATGGTGTTGATTTCTTCGACACTTTCTCTCTCGTTGCTCGCAATAGCACTATCCGAGTCATTTTCTCTTTGGCTATCAACAAGGACTGGAAAATGTCTCAACTGGATGTTAAGAATATCTTCTATGGTGATCTGCAGGAGTAAGTGTACATGGAGCAACCTCCTAGGTATGTTGCTCAGGAGGAGTCCTACATATACAAATTGCAAAAGGACATTTATGGACTCAAACAAAGTCCTCGTGCCTGGTTTCACAAATTTAGTGAAGTCAACTCTACTATTGGTTTCACTAGAAGCTCTGCTAATCACTCTCTGTTTATACAAAAGACCACTGGCGGATTGATTGTTCTTGCAATATATGTTCATGACATCCTTCTCACAGGAGATGATGTGTCTGACAAAGAAATGATTAAGAAACATCTTCACGACAACTTTGTAACCAATGACATGTGATCTCCCAAATACTTCATCGGCTTCAAAATTGTGAGATAGTGCAACTCCGTTGTCCTATCCCAACGTAAGTATGTGCTCGATCTTCTAAGTAAAACTGGTCTATTTAGTGCTAAGCCTGAAAGAGGCGGTGATATAGAAAATTTAGGGTTTGTT
Organism: Dactylorhiza incarnata; assembly: GCA_033032865.1. Classification (NCBI taxonomy): domain Eukaryota; kingdom Viridiplantae; phylum Streptophyta; class Magnoliopsida; order Asparagales; family Orchidaceae; genus Dactylorhiza; species Dactylorhiza incarnata. Next base: position 4,956,361 of record JAWHQI010000009.1, on the reverse strand, counting down.
TTAAGCAATGGATTAAAGATTTTTTTCCAAAACTATACTCGATGAAGGCAAGTGTACCTTATCGTCTTTAGTATAGGATATTTAGAAATACCAAGGTCATATTCTACGGGGCGCGTTGATTACTTCTACTTCGAGGAAAATCACTATTATCTTATCTATTAAATTTTGAGGATTTGTTTTACTTAGCTAATGAGAGACAATTTGCAAGCTAAAAGAAAGGTTTAAATGATGGTAAAAAGATTAGTGCTCAATCTAAATTCACCTTGGAGTGAGAATTATCAAGTGAAGGAAAAATAAATCTAATTCCGTTTAACTAAACTACTTGACCGTGGAGGTTCCCGAAGCTCGAACATGCCTCTCTCGAGGGAAATGTCCAACTAAGTTTAGGAAAAATCAACTGAACTCTCATTCTATAATTGATTACCTAAAACTTGCTTTACATTATGAACCCCACTATTGGATGTGACTCCAATCTGGGAGATTTACATCATCCTCTCTCGAGGGGTGCGTGCAACTCTCTTTACCCTTGAGTGATCGATTCATACTTTGAGCCTCTCGGTTAACTAAGTATGAAAACCTAAGCGAAAACCATACATCGAAAATATGGTCTCACTAATTAAAAATCAAGGGTAATTCAAGTGTTTACAAAAATGGAAAAAGAGAGCTTAGAAAGTCATAACTTGATTATCTCATCCTCGGATCATTTAGATCGAGCACTAATGAGAATTAGTTAATCATGTTGGAGGGGAAAGAGAAAGAAAAATAAAATTGCATAAAGGAAAAATTACTGAGATAGAAGGAGAAAAAGAAAGAGAGCAAACTAAATTTTATTGATAACCGAAACTATTACAAGCTTTAAAAGGGATTACAATGCTATAAAGGAAAATATTGCAAGCTTATACTAGGCTATTGCAAGAAGGAAAATTAAAACAATACTTGACATGAAGAGAAAGAGAACATGAAATGTAAAGACATGAAAAAGCATGAAAGAAACAAGAAAAAGCTCACTAACAGCTCTAGCAGCACCTCCCCCTCCCCGAATTTCTGAACCCTGGACTCAAGGAGACCCTCTAAATTTATAGAAAAAATTTTCAAGTTACACGCCCTCGGTCACGGGCGTGACCAAGGGCGTGTAAGCACTATTCACATCAGTTCAGACAGCGGCGTGGGGCTTGCATGACAGCGCGGAGAAAAAGTGCATGTCACAACCGTGACATGCGGGTCACGGGCATTACTTTGGATGGCTTCATTTAATGCAGCGTGGGCTTGATTGCGGTGCGGCGGTGTGCATGGATCATGCGGGAAAGTCACGGCCGTGACATATGGGTCACGGGCGTGACTTATGTTGACTTCTCGACGACATCTCCACGTCTCAATGGCAGCTTGCTGGGAAGATTCTAAGTTTGCACGCCCTTGGTCACGGGCGTGACTTTGGGTCACGGGCGTGACCGAGGGCGTGACTTCCTGTGGACTAGCTCAATCAGCGCAACATCGATTCTGGACTGACCTTCAGGTTACACTCCCTTAGTCACGGGCGTGACCAAGGGCGTGACTTGTAAATTTCTCTAATTTGTCCCAAAATTCTGCAAAAAATGAAATTAAGCTAAGTTAAAATCAAAATTACAAAAGAACTACTTATAATCTAAAATTGACATGAAAAAGAAAAATTCATATTAAATAATTACAAAAATTTCGATTAAAAAGTTATATAAATACTACTTATCAGGCGGTAATCTTTTTAGAAGTACTCAAAGGGGGGGGGGGGGGGGGGGGGGGGGTGAATAGAGTACTTAAAAATTTAAGAGGATTTATTTAACTATTTTGCACATTTTTATTAAATTCAAGTTATATCACAATCATAATAATTTATCAGTTAATAAAATAAGTGCGGAAAATGAAAGCACAGAGAAAAGGCACACATCACAGGCAACACAATATTTTATAGTAGTTCCCCAATAAATCTGGGTACGTTTACTAGTTTGCTCGCAAGCAGGATTTCACTATCACAGTGTGGGGATTTTGATAAGAATCACTTAGAGCTGTGGAGTTGTTGATAATGTCTCTCCAAGTCAAGTGAGCTGCTGATAAGGAAGCTCAACTAGGAATTGTTGATAATGGCTCTCCAAACCGACTGAGCTGTTGATAAGGAAGCTCAACCAGGAGTTATTGATAAGGTCTCTCCAAACTGAGTGTGTTGTTGATAAGGAAGCTCAACCAGGAGTTATTGATAAGGTCTCTCCAAAACTAAGATTCTTTTCTAAGGGAGACTCAATGAACCAGGAGTTGTTGATAAAGTCTCTCCAAATTAGTTAGAATCTCTTAAAGAGATATTCAATAACTCTTTGGGCAGGTTGAATTTGCATTTCCACAATGTGTCCTTCAACATCAGATCTCTGGAGCAAATAGTTCGTTGCGGTGCGGTGTGGATTCAGTCGAGAGTGTACATCAACTTCTTCTTGTTAACCAAGATTCTGGAGGAGAAGGATGAATCTTGATCTTCAACGATGACCCTTAAGACAAGGGCTTCTTTGTTTAAATCTTCAGAAAGAAGAGAAGATTCTTCTTGATCATCAATTCGAGTTTTTGAGAGGAATCCTCCTTCAGTGGATGTGCAAGACACACAGAGAGAGTTAATTTTATTCCTTTCCTAATGATCAATTGTTATCATCTTGCTCTCACACACTCTTTGTTTTGTCTGATAATTACACTTATAGAAGTCCTTTTGTTCTGAATTCATTCCAAAACTTCAACATTAATTGTTCTGGATATTACTTACATAGTCGTGGATATCTTGCCTAAAATAGAAGTTCAACGACTGTATTCTATCAACGATTTTTGTCGTGGCATGTTCCATGAGATGACTGTTGGAGACTTTCTAAGAATGTCGACGCCAGTTGTCCTTAAAAGACCTTTTGACGTATATTCTGAATAGAGGTAGCGAAGACATCAGAGTTGTTAAAGGAGTCAATGATACTTTTGCGATTTTGACACTACTAACGAATTTACCACTACTTGGAGATTTTGACGCTGCTTTGGGAGAATTATCGTCGCTTGGATATTTCGACGCTTCTCTGGTGGATTTAGCACTGTTTAGAGTTTTCAACGCTTCTTTGAGTAGTTCAGTGCTGCTTGGATATTTCGACGCTGCTTTTATGTATTCAACACTACTTTTGACCAACTTGATGCTAGTTTGAGAAATACACAGATTTAACCCAAATTATCCTTCAATACAATATGGGTAATAACCTAATTAATCACTCTTCAAATTGTATATCAAATCAAGAGGTGAGTTTTTCCCAACAATGTCCCTATATGATATACCAGTTCTTAAAAGATTTTTGAGTGATTTTCAGAGAAAGAAGACATTAAGGCAATCAATACATTTCTCAGATTTTACATTGCACAGATAAGATAAATTTCTCAGATCAACTATCGCACAGATAAGATACATTTCTCAGATCAACTATTGCACAGATAAGAGAAGAAATTAATACAATCAGCATGAATAGAAAAGCAAAAAAGTTTGAGCATGATCCAGTTATCAAGAACTTTATATTTTGTAGTAAAGTTTCTTTAGTGAATATTTTTCTTGACTTACAGATAAGATTAAACCCTAAACCTCGTTTAAACAAATCCTAATTGTCTTACATACAGGGAGAGAGAAAAGGGGGAAAAGGAGAGAGGAATTGGTGGATTTGGGAAAGAGACTGTGCCCAGTCCTGCACATGTTTGAGGTTAGGACATGAAAATCCCAGATGCCACTCGCTCCCCCTGGGGAGATTGACTGTGTTCTTCACGCATCTTCAGAGTTGTTGCCGCCTTTGCCTTGGTGGGCAGTGGGCAGCGGGCTCCTGGCGACAAAGGGGTCACCTTGGTGGATGAGAAGAAAGGAAGAGGATTCAGAAAGAGAAATCTTAAGAGATGCTTCTCAATGCTCGATATCTTCTCCCCCTAAGGAAGAGACCAACATAACTCATTGGGCGTCCAGTGAGCATATGTGGCATTATGAATCCTTGCAAGAGGTTTTGTCCCATCAACCTCATGCAAGGGACTGTCCATATGTGACATTGCACATTCATGGTTCACACTAGGATACACCATTCTCCCCCTTCTTGATTCTATAGAAGATAGAGATCAAGACCATCCTAGGAGGGAACAGTTTAGGGGAGTAGGAGATGTTGCTTGAAGAAGACAGAGTGCTTCAAGAATAGGAGAAAGTGAATGAGAAGAGAAGAAATGAGATAGAAGCAGACAAGAGTTCTAGTATAATGTGCAAGAAATCTGGATCGTCTAGCTTAGAATGACTATTCAGTTCTTTTGACCAAAACAGATAGTAAAAATAAATGTGTGACTGTTAACCTTTTGAGTTTTCAAGAGACGTGACGATCTCTTGGTTCCGAGGAGATGAAAAGTTTTCTTGTCGTTTATCGCATGCATTTCCAATGCAAGCGATTATCTTCTAAACTCTAGAACCTAGAATTACACTAGTTCAGAGGTGCGTTAACTTATGCATTTAAGTTTTGAGCTTTATGCCCTAAGATCTCCTTTAATGATTTATTCCAACAATTAAGCATTTTTAGGTAAGTCTATATCCACATCTGGTTTGTGGAAAGGAGGGCTTTTTACCTGTAATAAGGATAAACAGCAGAAGGATCCCAATTTATCTTGGGTCATGAATTTTTAGTATAATAGTTAATGTGAGAATGGAGAGGGGTTCTCACAAAACTTCTAGGTTGAGAAATTGCTGATAAATTGTCTCTGCAGTCTTTCATGAAGTGTACTACCTTATGGCAGCAATAACACTCATACCTATTATATTTAATTTTTCTTTTCAAATGAATGTTGTGAGAGAAAGAGAAGTTCTCAAATTCATTTCATTAAATCTGCTATAGAGAGAGGTAGCAGTCTGAAATCCAAGATTAGGTCGAATAATATTCAACATATAAGAACTGTGTCGAGTAACATTTGATGGGGCTTGATAGCTGTGTCGAATAGTATTCGACGAGACTATAGGGTTGCGTCGATTTGTTTTTGACGTGACATAGCCACACTGATTATTGTTTGGCGCGCATTTGGTGTTGCGTCGAGTAGTATTTGATGCATACTCAGAACACTTAAGATTTTTGTTGAGCTTTGTTTTTTCTTGAGTTAATTTTCTTGGAGCTTTTCCAAGGATCCCTTCCCGAGAGAAAGAGATTGGAAGGTTTTCATTATTATTATTATTATTATTGCTAGATTTTGATGTTTAAGAGACATCTTCTGAAGATATTGGGGCTTTTCCTTTAACAAATGCCACTGAGCTCTTCCAAGAAGGAATATTTGAAGGGTCCTTTGGCATGATAGGATTAGCTCTTAAGCCTAGATTCTTAAACCTTATTGATAGGTTTTTAGAAATATCTTTTAGTTTGTTGCTTCTACCCTTTAAGAAATTTTCAAACTCCTTTGCATTGACAAGTTGCTTATTTAATTCCGCAACTTCAACTTTTAGGGAATTAATTTCCTTTTCTTGTTTAGAGTTTTGTACTTTAAGAGCCCAATTTTAAATTTCTGTGGCATCACTCATCATTGTTTGTTTTAGGGATGTCAACTTTTCCTTGAGATCTTTGATATTCTTTACTGCCTTGAGATGATCATGATGAAGGACTTCAAAGTTTCTTTTTGATTCAGGTGAAATGTAATTAATAGAGTCAGAATATTGTACCTCTTCTCCCTGATTACCTTCTTCAAGGTCTGAGTCATTGAGAGCCATTTTGTTGACCTCAAATTCCTTAGCCTCTACATCATCATCTGAGCTGGGGAAGCTTTCCTCACTTTGGCTCTAGGTTTTAGCACTGATCTTTGTTCTTCTTGGCTTTGTCCCACGTGTCCTCAATGCACTCAGTGGAGCCTTCTACTAATCTGGTGAGAGATTCTCATATTTCTTTTGCTGAAAGAAATCAAGTAATTTTCTGAAAAATGTCATCAAACATTATTGATATTAGAATGTTCAGTATCACATGTTTTGGCCTTCTTGATATTAGAATATTTAGGTTGCACATAGGAGGTATTGTGATTGCATAATCTCTGTCTAGTGATGTGCTCATGTTTGTGATCTAACCTTTTTCTCAAGAAATTAGTCCTCTGGGGATCTTGTTGATCAAGGTGTTAACCTTTTTCTGATCAACCTCCCTCTGATACCATTGAAAGGGATTGTGATCTCTTGAGAAGTACTCAAAAGAGGGGGAGGGGGGTTAAATAAAGTACTTAAAATTTTAAGAGGAATTATTTAACTATTTTGCACAATTTTATGGAATTCAAGTTATATCACAATCACAACAATTTATTAGTTATTAAAAGAAGTGCGGAAAATGAAAGCACAGAGAAAAGGCACAGAACACATACGACACAAGATTTTACAGTAGTTCCCTAATAAATATGGGTACGTCTACTCTTCTGCTTGCAAGCAGTATTCCACTATCACAGTGAGGATTTTGGTAAGGATCTCTTAGAACCGTGGAGTTGTTGATAAGGAATGTCAATCAGGATTTGTTGATAAGGTCTCTACAAACTGAGTGATCTGTTGATAGGGACATTCAACCAAGAGTTGTTGATAAATTCTTTTCAAACCGAGTGAGCTGTTGATAAGGAAGCTCAACCAGGAGTTATTGATAGTGTCTCTCCAAAACTAAGTCTTTTCTAAGGGAGACTCAATGAACCAGGAGTAGTTAATAAGGTCTCTCTAAACCAGTTAGAATCTCTTAAAGTGAGATTCAAGAGATCTTTGGGAAGGTAGAATATTTTAAAGAGAAGCTCAACCAGGAGTCGTTTGATAATTACTCTTATATAAGTCCTTTTGTTTTGAATTCATTCCAAAACTTCAGCATTAATTGCTCTGGATGCTACTTCCATAGTCATGGATATCTTTCCTAAAATAGAAGTTCAACGATTGTATTCTATCCATGATTTTTTCTGGATGTTTTCCCAACAAAGCCTACTTGATGCCCTGTGGAGGTAGGAGAGGACAAACTTTAGAGTGAGGATTCTCCTCTCCTTCCTAATGCTACTCAATATAGACAGTTAGTTGGTAAACTCATTTATCTTACCGTTACAAAACTAGACATTTGCTATGTTGTTAGGAAGGTAAGCCAGTTCATGCAAACACCTAGAGAGTGTCATCTTCGGACAACAACAAAATATTGGAATATGTTAAAGGATCTCTGAGCAGAGGTCAATTATTTTACAAGAATAATCATTTGCAGATAGAAGCATATTCAGATGCCATCTATACTGATGACAAAGGAGATTGAAAGTCCACTTCAAGGTTCTACACATTTTGTAACATCCCCCAAACAACTAGACCCCTAGTTTGGTTTTGTCATGACTAGGTCATGACAAAACCCTAGAATACGCGAAGAGATTATAAGAGCTTAGGCTCGAGGCAAAAATCACCATGGTCTGCAGATAGTAATTTCCAGTTACCAAGCCTAGGGTTGGCTTTAGGGCATCACCATGACCCCACCATGAAATGAATAACCCATTAAGAGGTCCTTTGTGACACCCCAATTGCCCATCTGTAGAAAGAAGGGGTTATATTGAATGCGGAGCTAGCGCCGATGCTAGCGGCTAGCGCTGACGTTAGTGGTGGCTTAGCCGGACCATCGAGATGAGCTCTGAATCGCTGAGATGAACCGTACATCTTCGAGATGCTAGAGCAGGCGCTAGCTCCAGCGCAGGCGCTAGCGCAGAGCGCTGGCGGCGGTTGCTGAACCGACGAGCGTTACGCCATCAAGATGCTAGCGCTGGCGCTTGCACTAGTGCCGGTGGTTGCTCAACCGACGGGAGGTGGACGGGACTCGTTTTGGTGCCCAAGTTCATGGCCAAGGGAGTCCAAAAGTCCTCCCAATTGATGGGTATTCATTCCCCCTATCAATTAAAAGAATATTAAGAGGTTTTCCACCTCTTAAGTAGGGTGAATTTGGTGACCTTTAGGGATGGCCGAAATTTTCCCCATGAATGGTGTTAATGGAGGAATCCCAAGCTTCATCTCCTCTCCTACCTGGATTGGTTCTATAAAAGGGCTCAAGGTGTAAGAGCCCATTTTTTCTTTTGGTACCCGGGTCTTATGCCCAGAACTGCCGCTTTGCGGTGACACCCTCACTCCGGAAGGTCGCCACTACAAAATGTCGGTCCTGTCGGCCTCGTCGATCACAAAGAAGTAAAGCTTAAGCAGACTTATATAAGTCAAGTCCATATCACATAAAAGTAAAATCATCATAAAGAGATGTCCACATCAAATGTCTGAATAGAAAGGTACGATAAAAGTGAAGGGCTCATGCCCTGTACATCAATTCCTCACTACATTTTCTCTCGCGGAAGCATAAAATACTAAAGATAAACGATGCTCACGGATCCTGCCAATGGTGCTCCCGTGATAGACTGCCCCATCTCTATCTGCACCGGCCTCTGTTGCTGCAGCATCTCCTCGGTCCCCTAAAATGATAAGGTCCACCGACCATTAGTCAAAAGACTAAGCCAATCCCCCACCCCTCCCCCGGTGACTCCTAGACACCGAGCGGGAGGAATGAAGCGGAGGACAACAAGGGGTGTAAACAATAGCAGGTGACGGGGATAAAATCTACAGGGAATTTCTACCACTACGCAATATATATCATAACTAAAGCACTAAGTAAAGTAGAGTAAGAACAAGTAAAGTAAACAAGTAGAGCAAATATATAAAGGTAAGTAAAGAAAAGTAAGCGTTGATTTATAGGAATGCCCACACAAACCTATAGACCAAGGGGTCGTTTAGCAAGGCCTATTGTATATGAAGTCCCATAACCAACTTATACGATAGGGGTAGGGGTTGAAATGCAATGTTGATGCTATGTCATGCAAGGTATGCAGTTAAATGTTATGTTTACACAAGTGCAACTCACACACCACGACTCTATGCGCACAGACCTTTAGTTCCCCCTTTTTGGAGCTAGCAAAACTCCGAGGATACTTCCGTAGTGGCAAACGGAAGCCGTGGGTTGGGCCTCGCCCACCTCTAGGTTGGTATTTGCACTACCTAACCTAGACATAACATACGCCTCAACGCTAAGAACACAACAACGGAGCTCCTGCGTACTCTTGTTGGTTAGACAACCAGACTTGTCTTGGTGAAGGGTTATCCACACTTACCGAGCACGAAGTATTAATGTCGGTGCAACGACCATCAACACTAAGGACCCACCACCTTATGCACATGCAAACATGTTTACATCTATCTCCGAGCCATAAGCTCCCTGGGCTAACCTGTCCGGCACAACAAACATGATTGAGTCACAACTCACCAGACTAATAAGTCTATTGCAACAACCACCGAGCCTACCGCTCGTAAGACCAAACTGACTAAAGCACCTGCGACAATGGAGTGTGAGCGAGTATATTACTTAGTTAATCTTCTATAACAACTTAGCCCTACAATTTATGGTTAACATTGGACTTCCCGAGGATTACCCTGTAAGGGGCTCACTACGGTACTAGGAACTATAATGGGATGACACCACAAGGCTCCCTTTCTCAAGGCATTAAATGTTATGGGTATCTACCCATATGCCTAAGCCTCTTACCATTTCACTTGTATTAACCCTAGCTGGTTTATGACACGCTAGGGGAAAGACGATCTTTCGTCAATCCCAAGCACGACCTTACCCTTAGCTCACCTAGCACTCTTATCTCCTAAACTCCTTTTTGATGACCTCAACCTCTTAATCCTGACCATGTACACCAACTACATGCCACTTCCACTTGGTAGGCCCCTAAATACCCAAGTTTCATATTTTTACTATACGCAAACCAAACTAACTATATGAAGCTAATAAGTAGAAGTACTCAAAATATTCATCCACATGACACAAGATTTTTACTGGAGGACTTTCATGGCATTATAAAACTACATCTAAGGATTCATATTTTTCCTTAACATTTTAGCATTTATTTTAATTTCTCCAATATTTGCCAAGCCTGAATATGAACTTGAAGTAATTATAATATATTTAGCATCTATCCAAAGTTGGAGGTTAATGAAGGAACCATCAAAATTACTTATCCAAAAATTATGGAAAAATTACTAGACCTTCATATTAGTCAGAAAAGTCCACTGGCCAAGTTGTAGAATTTATAAAGGCAAATTAATCACATAAATGAATATTCCAAAGAAATCATGTCTAGGGAAAATTGTGAAGGAACCTATTGTTAAATAATTCCAAAAATTATGAAAAAAATACTAGATCTCCAATATGTTCATAAACGCTTGCTGACTTAGTTTCATAATTTGTGGAAATAATTTTCTCACCTAAATAAATATTCCAAATATTTCTTAATATGAACATGTTGTGAAGTAGTTTACTGATAACAATCTCCAAAAGTTATATCAAAATTTACAAAGCTTCCTAGTGCCCTGAAATGTCCTTTCACCAAGTTGCACATTTTTCTAGAGAGCATTGGACCCTCAATTATATTTCTTAAGGTTAAGGTAAAATAAGTGCCTTATGAATGTAGTGCTGGTTAAATCATTTAATTAATTACACAAAAATTACCAGAGGTCCTTCATGTGATATTAAAGGCACTACCAAGGTTTAACCATCATCCAAGGACATTTGGGCATGTAAATTTCCTTTACAAGAAAAAGCCCTAAAGGGGTTATAATCTAATTTAGGGGGAATATATACTCCTAAAATTCTCTCAAAATTCCCTAGGGCATTATTACACCCCATGAACATATCTACTAAGTCTCATGACCATTCTAGGACTTTTGACCACATGACCTTCACAAGGCTCTATATGCACCACTAGGGATAAAGCTAGAGTCCTAGGGCATATCCACCTCCACACCACCCCAAATCACTCATGGGGGTGTCATAGGTGATCCTGAACTAGTGGCCAAGGTTTCACATCATGGTGATGAGTTTTGACCACAATACCCCAAGATGAACACCATACCCTAATTTTGACCTAGATTGACCCAACTTGGGTTAACAAATTATCCAACTAAATCAGTCCCAATTGGGCTGAAATTTTTACCAAGGTCCGATAATAACCCTAAGGAGCACCCACCTAAATTTGGAGGGGATTGGGGGTCATTATACCAATTAATTAATTAATATTTGAATTATAAAATTATTACAAAAACCTTAGAAAAATTTCCTCCTAAAATTCCCATCTTTTGATATGATGAGGGGGTTGTTATAAGTAGCCTAGGTTACAATTTTCAAGTCAATCCCATGACCCAATCAAAAGTTATACAAGGAATGGTGGCTGCCCTACCCTAGGGACCAGTCCTACCAAAAAGGATCTACAAGGAGCAATAGTGCCCCTATTGGGCTGAAACAAATTTTCACTTAAAGTTAACCTCAATACCTACAACTATCATGTAGAACATTTTCTCTGAAACTGAGCCTAAGTATTTTTAATATTTATAACAAGATACTGCATTATATGTGACAGAATAATACAAATCATTTCATTAAATCATTTAGGCCTGCGCTTATCAGATCGCGGCAGATCCAACGGCTCGCAATCATCGTCCCCAATCAGTGGACGGTGCACGACAGCCTGTCTTGGGCTCACTTTCTCCTCACTTTCCCGCCCACCTGAGCGCCGCCCCGGCCGACCAATGCCACCACCACCTTCGTGGAGGTGGTGGCCGGCGATTAGAAGTGGTTGGCCGGCGGGAGGTGGCCGGAGTGAGGGGATTCTGCGGGGGAAAGAGGGTTAAAAATGAGCCCTCTCGGAAGCACGATCCGAGCACAATTGAGCTCGGATCAAGCCCCGATTCATCGGAGGATCTAGCACTAGAGGAGAGGAAGCGGATCAGACCTATGTGGGGGATTGGTGGCGCGTATTCCAGCGAGTCGCCATTGCCGGTGGTGGAGCTTTTGGTGCCATGCCGATTTGCACTTGGAGAGCTCGATTTCTTCGGGGAAGAGGGGGGTTTCACTCCTTTCTGACCTCTGAAGGTGTTAAAGAGGTCAATTGGGGGAGAGGAGGAGCCATGACATCAATTGCCATTAATGACCATAAGTGGAGATTTCAGTTACACTTGGGGAGAATTAGTTGGCCATCAATTAGGCCGGGAAGAAGCTGAAAAATTCTCCTCTCCCCAAGGGGAGATGAATGGAGCCTTCAATTGCTCAGATTAGGGGTTTCTTCTTCCTCCCCAATAACTCCCCTCTCTTTCTCTCTCTTCCAAATTGGGCTCTCTCTCCTGGCCGACTCCCTTCAAATTGAATGGACAACTCAGCAACATTCAGTCCCCACAAGGTAGTGGACCACATCAATTGGGTCTAGCTCAAGTGTATTGGATTCAATTTGGGTAAAGTAGGTCATTTTGACCTAAATTTAGGATAATGTTGACTTTGGTCAAATTGACAACTTGGGTTGACCACAATAGGTGGGTAGTGACCCATTGGACCCTCTTATGGGTTAGGAAGGTTTAGATGGAGTCAATGTGGCAAGGTGAGGGTGAATTTCCCCTAAATAGGGCACTTTTGACCAAATTAGGGCTAGAGTTGACTTTGGTAAAATTTGCCAAATTAGAGGTCCCATGATGGGGATTTTTGGTCAAATAGGTCCCTAGTGTCCTTATAAGGGTAGAGGCAGGGTCAATTTGGCATGGTGGAGGCCAATTGGCCCTAATTGAGTTAGTTTGACCAATTTAGGGTTAGGGTTGACTTTAGTCAATTTGGCCTCTTTGGTTGTCCCCAATGGGTTCCTGGTGCTCCAAAGAGGCCCCTAATGGGTTAGGGGTGCTATGGTGAGGTCATGGTTCAAGGTGAGGCCCTAAAGTCCAACCCTAGGCTAGGTATCTGAATATTGCTATTTGCAGACCACTTGGGTTTTCTCCTCTTACCCATGCTCACATGGTCTTGAGCTCTTTCTATGGTTTTGTCATGACCTAGTCATGACAAAACAAACTTGGGAGTCTAGTAGTTTAGGGTCTGTTACAAATCCCAATACATAAAAATAAAAATTTCGTCCTCGAAATTCAGGTTAAGCCCGTGGGGTTTCTACTACAAGAAAGAAAATGTAACATCCCAGAAAATTAAATTCTACCTGCTGCAAAGAGCTCCGGGTACTTTTGCTGCATCAGGTCCAGTGGCTCCTAGGTGTGCTCCTCCTGCCCATGATTCCTCCATAGGACCATGACCAGCGGAACCTTCTTGTGCCGCAAAACTCACAACTCCGTGTCGTCTATCCCAACCGACTCTAGGTGAACCAATCAATCAGTAGCTACTGCCCCCTCCATAGTAGATACCTGCTGATCTGGCCGTAGTAGAGCCCTCCTGAGTGAGGAGATATGGAAAACGTCATGCAGTCCCTATAACTTCGGCGGTAGCTCCAGTGTGTAAGCCAAGGGACCGATCTGCTCCAGGATCCTGTAAGACCCCATGTATCTCGGACTGAGCTTCTTCCGCCCGCGAACCCGCGAGAGTCCATGCATCAGACGTATTTTCAAGAAAACACGATCTCCCAACTAGAACTCTACTATACGATGTCGTGAATCGTAGTACTTGGCCTGCCTACTCTGGGCCTCCAACATCCTGTCTCAAATTAGTCACACCTGGGCCTCGGTGTCTTCCACAAACTCTGAGCTGAGTGCCTTGGGATCCTCATCCTGAATCCAAGACAATGGTGTCCTGCATCTCCGTCCGTATAATGCCTCGTAGGGTGCCCTGCCTATACTAGCCTGGTGACTAGTGTTGTATGAGAACTCGACTAATGGTAACAATCTCTCCCATGGCTCCCCGCGGTCCAGAATGCAAAGGCGTAGAAGATCCTCCATGGTCCGGTTGGTACATTCCGATTGTCCGTCTGTCTGGGGGCGGAAGGTTGTACTAAAAGTCAGCCGGGTGCCTAGGTAGGCCTGCACCGCTCTCCACTCCCATGACGTAAATCGTTCATCTCGATCCGACACGATCGTCCTAGGCACACCATGATACCGAACAACTGCTCCACGAACCTCCGTACCAAAACACCAACCGGAGTGTCCTTCCTGACTGGAATGAATCTGGCCACCTTCGTCAATCTGTCAACGATCACCCAAATCGAGTCGTTTCCTGCATGAGATCAGGGAAAACCGTGTATAAAGTCCATCGTGATGTCATCGAACTTCCACTCCGGTACCAGGAGCGGCTGCAATAATCCGTCTGGGTTATGGCACTCCGCCTTCACGAGTTGGCAAGACTCGCAGTGGGTCACAAAATAGGGGATGTCCTTCTTCATACCCGGCCAATACATAGTCCTCTTCAGTTCCGATGTCATCTTGGTGATATTCGGGTGCACAAAATATCTATTGCAATGAGCCTCTGTCATAATATCCTCCCGAATCTGGCTCCCTGCCGGTATATATACTCGGCCTCTAAAACTCAATAGGCCATCCTTCAACGAATAGTCTCCGGCTGAGCCTGTCTCCAAGGCTCTGATAATCAGCTCTAGCTTGGCATCCTGCCTCTGCCCATCCCTGATGCGGTCTCGAATGTCATAAGTGGCACCCATCGCTGCTAAGTACTCCTCGTGTAGCTCCGGATCGTCCTCAGATACTAAGGAGATCTGCATGTCCTCGAACATCCGTACCAGCTCCATGGCCATCAACTTGGGCTATGCTCCCGATGTGGTAGCTCTCCTGCTCAGAGCGTCTGCTACTACATTCGCCTTCCCTGGGTGGTAATGCATAGTGTACTAGAAGTCTGATAAAAACTCCACCCATCGTCTTTGTCGGATGTTCAGCTCCTTCACCGTATCTACGTACTTCAGATTCTTGTGATATGAGAATATGTCGCAGTGGACACCGTAGAGGTAGTGTCGCCAGATCTTGAGAGCGAATACAACTGCTCCCATCTCCAAGTAATGCACCGGGTAATTCCGCTCGTGATTCTTTAACTGGCGGGAAGTGTATGCTATCACGTGCCCATTCTGCATCAGAACGGCACCCATCCCCTGGTATGACGCTTCTGTGTACACCTAGAATCCTTCCCTCCCTGATGGAAGGGCAAGGATGGGGGCCGTAGTAAGTCGACCCTTCAGCTCCTGGAAGTCTGCCTCACACTGCGACGTCCAGGTAAAAGTAACATTCTTTTTCGTCAGGGATGTGAGCGGGAGTGCTATCTGGGAAAACCCCTGCACGAACTTCCGGTAATAGCCGGCAAGTCCTAAGAAACTCTGCACGTCAGTGGCCGTCTTCAACGGTGGCCAATCCCGCACTGCCTGGATCTTTGCTGGGTCAACTGCTAGACCAGCTCCATTGATAATATGGCCTGGGAAGGCCACTTCCTTCAGCCAAAATTGGCACTTGCTGAACTTCACATACAGACGATGCTCCCGAAGCTTCTCCAATGTTAGTGCCAAATGTCATGCATGCTCCTCCTCCGTCTTTGAATAGATGAGGATGTCGTCGATGAACACGATGACGAAGATGTCGAGATAAGGCTCGAACACCCGGTTCATCAGGCTCATAAATGCTGATGGTGCATTCGTGAGTCCGAACGGCATCACCGTGAACTCATATAATCCGTATCGGCTGCTGAAAGCCGTCTTCGGGATGTCCTCTTCCTGGATCCGTAGCTGATAATATCATGATATCAAATCCAGCTTCGAGAAGCAGTGGGCTCCCTCCAGCTTGTCAAAAAGTTCGTCGATCCTTCGTAACGGGTACATATTCCGAACCATCAGCCGGTTCAAGGCTCTATAGTCGATGAACAATCTGAGCGTCACATCCTTCTTCTTCACGAATAACACCGGAGCTCCCCAAGGTAAGGAACTCGGCCTAACGAACCCTGCTTCTACCAACTCCTGCAGCTGGCTCCGAAACTCTACTAGCTTTTTCGGGGCCATCCGATAAGGAGCTCTAGATACCGACTTAGCCCCCGACACCAGTTGGATCTGAAAATCCTTCTCGCGGTGCGGTGGCAGCCCTGACAGCTTCTCCGGAAATACGTCGGCAAAATCCCGCACGACCGGGATTTTCGACACTGAATCTTTGATTTCCGTCTCCTCAAAGAGCACCTGGTATACTTCATCTCCCTGCAGGTGGGCCTTGATGGCCTTAACTGATGATAAAAAGAGACCGGAGGGGGGTTTGATACCTTCGATTACTACTTCACCATCTTCATGCTTTAGAGCGATCCTCCTTGTCGGACAGTCAATCTTTGCATGGTTACAGCGTAGCCAGTTCATGCCTGAGATCAGATCAAAGTCTTTCATCTTCAAGCGTGTCGCCGACATTTCGAACAGTTTCCCTCCAATCTCCACATTCATGTTGCACTTCACATTTGTTAGAATCTCAGATCCATCCGGGAATCACACTCTCCTGTAGATGCCCTCCAAGTGTTGGACTTGGCACAAATCATCTACGAATTCTTCTGAGACGAACGAGTGCGAGGCACTCATATTGAATAAAGTGTTTGTGGGGCTTGCCGCAGACGAGTACTATACCTGGGTGGTTTTTGTTTGTTTGGTTTAATGCTAAGGTAAAACTAGAATTGAAAGGTACTAACAATTATATAAAAAGGGAACATCAAAGTACCTGTGATGACCCTTGCCGAGTCCCGGGGCTGTGCTAGGTCCAAGGCATACATTTGTTCCCTGTTCTGTCTCTGGTCTCCACCCTGAAATCGGCGACCTCGTCCACGTCCCCGGCCCCTGAAATGCTGGGCCGGTGGGGCAGCCTGTAGTGCTGGTGGTGCATTCCTCTAAGGGTAGTTCCTCCGGATGTATCCAGTCTGGCGGCAGTGGTAGCACTCCGGAGGTGGCCCACCTCCTCCAATCCTCGGCATCTCCCACATCTGTAGAGGCTGAGGAGCCAACACTACCGTCTCCCTCTGCTCCTGTCTCTGCTCCTGGTGGGGTCGGACCTCCGTCCTTCCTTCCCCAGCATCTCGACCTCTTTGCTGGTCCCTTCTGCCTCCCCGTCCCTGGTCCTCCATTGGTCTCTTCCTTCCACGAACAGTTTGCTGGTCCACCTCCAGCTTCTTGGCCATCTCCAGGATTTTAGTCATACTGTCGTCGGAGATGAAGAGGAGGGCCTGCCTTAGCTCATCACGAAGGACCTTGTAGAACCTCTTTGCGCATCCTGCGTCATCCAGCTGATACAAAACTGCAAACCGGGATAGATGGGTAAACTCCCGGTGATACTCTAGAACTGTCATGCTCCCCTGCCTCAACTGCAGAAATCTGTCCTCCAGCTCGTCTCTTGCAGACTGTGGCACGAAATGCTCCAGCAGTGCTACCTTAAACTCATCCCAAGATACATCTGCATCCCCCAGTCCTGCATATGTTGTGTCTAGGAACCTCTTCCACCATCTCTTTGCATGGGACTCCAAGCATGAGACCAACAGTGGCACCTCCATATCTGTCGGGCACTGAATCCCCGTCAGCATATCTCCTCCTTGATGTCCACCCACTCCTCAGTCCTCACAACTGCCCCTGTCCCGAGGTATGATGGGGGGGGGGGAGACCTCGAAAGACGCTCAGCAGTTGGCCCCAGGGTTTTTATGAGGAGCCGGTGCCTAATGTGCCCTGAATGTCTCCAGTATAGCTGTCAGTGTTTGTCCCATCTCCGTCTGCTGGAAGGGAGTAGGAGCCGGAGGTGGTGGAACGACGTTTGGAGTCGGTGAAACTTCATGCTGCGGTGTAGGGTTCCTCGCGGGCTACACAAGAAAATTACGCTCGTAAGGGACTTACCTAAAGAATATTCAGTTAGAAGTGGACTTTTCATGTGATTTCCTTTATGGGCACACCATTGCTTCCGCTGCTAGTTTGTCCTTAAACTAAGCTCGCGCGGGGTGGCCTAGGGTTTTTGGACATCTTTTCTTTTCTCCGGATCGAGATTTCCTTTGATACCACTTTGCAAGACCCCATTTTTTTTTCTTTTGGTACCCGGGTCTTATGCCCAGAACTGCTGTTTTGCGGTGACACCCTCACTCGGGAAGGTCGCCACTGCAAAACGCCGATCCTGCCGGTCTTGTCGATCACAAAGAAGTAAAGCTTAAGCAGACTTATATAAGTCAAGTCCATATCACATAAAAGTAAAATCATCATAAAGAGATGTCCACATCAAATGTCTGAATAGAAAGGTACGATAAAAGTGAAGGGCTCATGCCCTGTACATCAATTCCTCACTACATTTTCTCTCGCGAAAGCATAAAATACTAAAGCTAAACGATGCTCACGGATCCTGCCAATGGTGCTCCCATGCTAGACTTTCGCGTCTCCATCTGCACCGGCCTCTGGTGCTGCAGCATCTCCTTGGTCCCCTAAATAATAAGGTCCACCGAACGTTAGTCAAAAGACTAAGCGAATCCCCCACCCCTCCCCCGGTGACTCCTAGGCACCGAGCGGGAGGAATGAAGTGGAGGACAACAAGGGGTGTAAACAATAGCAGGTGACGGGGATAGAATCTACAGGGAATGTCTACCACTACGCAAAATATATCATAACTGAAGCAGTAAGTAAAGTAGAGTAAGAACAAGTAGAGCAAATATATAAAGGTAAGTAAAGAAAAGTAACCGTTGATTTATAGGAATGCCCACACAAACCTATAGACCAAGAGGTCGTTTAGCAAGGCCTATTGTATAAGAAGTCCCATAACCAACTTATACGATAGGGGTAGGGGTTGAAATGCAATGTTGATGCTATGTCATGCAAGGTATGCAGTTAAATGTTATGTTCACACAAGTACAACTCACACATTATGACTATATGCGCACAGACCTTTAGTTCCCCCTTTTTGGAGCTAGCAAAACTCCCAGGATACTTCCGTAGTGACAAACAGAAGCGGTGGGTTGTGCCTCTCCCACCTCTAGGTTGGTATTTGCACTACCTAACCTAGACCTAATGTACGCCTCAACGCTAAGAACACAACAACGGAGCTCCTGCGTACTCTTGCTGGTTAGACCACCAGACTTGTCTTGGTAAAGGGTTATCCACACTTACGAGCCCAAGTATTAATGTCAGTGCAATGAACATCAACACTAAGGACCCACCACCTTATGCACATGAAAACATGTTTACATCTATCTCTGAGCCATAAGCTCCCCGGGCTAACCCGTCCGGCACAACAAACATGGTTGAGTCACAACTCACCATACTAGTAAATGTATTGCTACAACCACCGAGCCTACTGCTCGTAAGACCAAACCGACTAAAGCACCCATAACAATGGAGTGTGAGTGAGTATATTACTTAGTTAATCTTGTATAACAACTTAGCCCTACAATTTATGGTTAACCTTGGACTTCCCAAGGATTACCCTGTAAGGGGCTCACTACGGTACTAGGAACTATAATGGGATGACACCCCAAGGCTCCCTTTCTCAAGGCATTAAATGTTATGGGTATCTACCCATTTGCCTAATCCTCTTACCATTTCACTTGTATTAACCCTAGGTGGTTTATGACACGTAAGGGGAAATACGATCGTTCGTCAATCCCAAGCACGACCTTACCCTTAGCTGACCTAGCACTCTTATCTCCTAAACTCCTTTTTGATGACCTCAACCTCTTCATCCTGACCATGTACACCAACTACATGCCACTTCCACTTTGTAGGCCCCTAAATACCCAAGTTTCACATTTTTACTATACGCAGACCAAGCTAACTATATGAAGCTAATAAGTAAAAGTACTCTAAATATTCATCCACATGACACAATATTTTTACTGGAGGACTTTCATGGCATTATAAGACTACATCCAAAGACTCATATTTTTCCTTAGCATTTTAGCATTTATTTTAATTTATCCAATATTTACAAGCATAAATATGAACATGAAATGTATGGTATTCTTATGATATGGCTCCCATAAAATTAAGGTAAATCTATCATGCCAAAATAACAATAGGTACAGAATGTCACAGTTTTACAATCAGTAATTATCCTCTAATTATAATATTTAGCATCTATCAAAAGTTGGAGGTTAATGAAGGAACCATCAAAATTCCTTATCCAAAAATTATGGATAAATTATTAGACCTTCATATTAGTTAGAAAAGTCCACTGGCCAAGTTTCGGAATTTATAAAGGCAAATTAATCACATAAATGAATATTCCAAAGAAACCTTGTCTATGGAAAATTGTGAAGGAATCTATTGTAAAATAATTTCAAAAATTATGAAAGAAATACTAGATCTCCAATATGTTCATAAAGGCTTGCTAACGAAGTTTCACAATTTATGGAAATCATTTTCTCACCTAAATAAATATTCCAAATAAATCTTAATATGAACATGTTGTGAAGTAGCCTATTGATAATAATCTCCGAAAATTATATAAAAATTAACAGAGCTTCTGAGTGCCCTGAAATGTCCTATCACCAAGTTGCACATTTTTCTAGAGAGTATTGGACCCTTAATTATATTTCTTAAGGTTAAGGTAAAATAAGTGCCCTGTGAATGAAGTGCTGGTTAAATCATTTAAATAATTACACAAAAATTACGGGAGGTCCTTCATGTGATATTAAAGGCACTACCAAGGTTTAACCATCATCCAAGGACATTTGAGCATGTAAATTTCCTTTACAAGAAAAAGCCCTAAAGGGGTTATAATCTAATTTAGGGGGAATAAATACTCCTAAAATTCTCTCAAAATTCCCTAGGGCATTATTACACCCCATGAACATATATACTAAGTCCCATGACCATTCTAGGACTTTTGACTACATGACCTTCACAAGGCTCTATATGCACCCCTAGGGATAAAGCTAGGGTCCTAGGGCATATCCACCTCCACACCACCCCAAATCACTCATGGGGGTGTTTTAGGTGATCCTAAACTAGTGGCCAAGGTTTCACATCATGGTGATGAGTTTTGACCACAATACCCCAAGATGAACACCATACCCAAATTTTGACCTAGTTTGACCCAACTTGGGTTAACAAATTACCCAACTAAATCAGTCCCAATTGGGCTGAAATTTTTACCAAGGTCAGATAATAACCCTAAGGGGCGCCCACTAAAATTTGGAGGGGATTGGGGGTCATTAGAACCATTAATTAATTAACATTTGAATTATGAAATTATTACAAAAACCTTAGAAAAATGTTCTCCTAAAATTCCATCTTTTTATATGACGAGGGGTTGTTATAAGTAGCCTAGGTTTCAATTTTCAAGTCAATCCCATGACCCAATCAAAAGTTATACAAGGAATGGTGGTTGCCCTACCATAGAGACGAGTCCTACAAAAAAGTCTCTACAAGGAGTTATAGTGACCCTATTGGGCTGAAACAAATTTTCACTTAAAGTTAACCTCAATACCTACAGCTATCATGTACAACATTTTCTCTGAAACTGAGCATAAATATTTTTAATATTAATAACAAGGTACTGCATTATATGTGATAGAATAATACAAATCATTTCATTAAATCATTTAGGCCTGCGCTTATCAGATCGCGGCAAATCGAACGGCTCACAGTAATTGTCCCCAATCAGTGGATGGCATGCGACAGCCTATCCTGGGCTCACTTCCTCCTCACTTTCCCGGCCACCTGAGCGTCGCCCCGGCCGAACAATGCCACCACCACCTTTGTGGAGGTGGTGGCCGGCGATTAGAGGTGGTTGGCCAGCCGGAGGTGGCCGGAGTGAGGGGATTCTGCGGGGGAAAGAGGGCTCAAAACGAGCCCTCTCGAAAGCGCGATCCGAGCCCAATTGAGCTCAGATCAAGCCCCGATTCATCAGAGGATTAAGCACTAGAGGAGAGGAAGCAGATTAGACCTGTGTGGGGGCTTGATGGCACATATTCTGGCGAGTTGCCATTGTCGGTGGTCGAGCTTTTGGTTCCATGTCGATTTATACTTGGAGAGCTCGATTTCTTCGGGGAAGAGGGTGTTTCACTCCTTTCCGACCTCTGAAGGTGTTAAAGAGGTCAATTGGGGGAGAGGAGGAGCCAAGACATCAATTGCCATTAATGTCCATAAGTGGAGATTTTGGTTACACTTGGGGGGAATGAGTTGGTCATCAATTAGGTCGGGAAGAAGCTGAAAAATTCTCCTCTCCCCAAGGGGAGATGAATGGAGCCATCAATTGCTCAGATTGGTGGTTTCTTCTTCCTCCCCAATAACTCCCCTCTCTTTCTCTCTCTTCCAAATTGGGCTCTCTCTCTCTCCTGGACGACTCCCTTCAAATTAAATGGCCAACTCAGCAACATTCAGTCCCCACAAGGTAGTGGGCCACATCAATTGGGTCTAGCTCAAGTGTATTGGGTTCAATTTGGGTAAAGTAGGTCATTTTGACCTAAATTTTGGATAATGTTGATTTCGATCAAATTGACCACTTGGGTTGACCACAATAGGTGGATAGTGACCCATTGGACCCTCTTATGGGTTAGGAAGGTTTATGTGGAGTCAATTTGGCAATGTGAGGGTGAATTGCCCCTAAATAGGGCACTTTTGACCAAATTAGAGCTAAAGTTGACTTTGGTAAAATTGTCCAAATTGGAGGTCCCATGATGGGGATTTTTGGTCCTATAGGTCCCTAGTGTACTTATAAGGGTAGGGGGAGGGTCAATTTGGCATGGTGGAGGCCAATTGTCCTTAATTGAGTTAGTTTGACCAATTTTAGGGTTAGGGTTGACTTTATTCAATTTGGCCTCTTTGGTTGTCCCCAGTGGGTCCCTGGTGCTCTAAGGAGTCTCCTAATGGGTTTGGGGTGCTATGCTGAGGTCATGGTTCAAGGTGAGGCCCTAAAGTCCAACCCTAGGCTAGGTATCTAAAAACTGCTATTTGCAGACCACTAGGGTTTTCTCCTTCTTACCCAAGCTCACATGGTCTTGAGCTCTTTCTATGGTTTTGTCATGACCTAGTCATGACAAGACAAACATGGGGGTATAGTTGTTTAGGGGATGTTACACAAGGGGTGAAGGGAATGAGTTTCCCCCAGTTTTCTTGAAGAATTCTACCATCTAAGTATCTACCGGCTTGACACCCAAGAGCTCTCGACCAACCATTGCGGACCGGCGATCGACACGACTACAATCCGCCACACAGGTCCTCTCCTCTCATCTATTTCTTAGTGGTTTGATCTCATCAAATTGGCTGCTAGATTTTGGGCCAATTAATCTTGGATCGGCATCGCCGAAAGCTTGTGTTTAAGCTTTACTTTTCTTGTTTAGATCCCCGAATCCGGCCACCTCCGGCCGGACAACCACCGTACATCGCTGGCCGGGAGAGCATCTAGGTGGCCGGGAAATCACCTCCCATGTTGCTACAGGACTGGCCAATCGTGTTCGTTGACTGATTGGAGAAGATGAACTGATGCCCTCCATTTTATTTTGTACAATTTTATGATTATTTACGTCATAATTACTCCTAGAAATACATGTTTTTGAAACTGAACGTTGAACACCTTAGATGCCATTTTAGGAAAAGTTTCCAGAGACAAAGGTTGTAGATCTTTGTGTCTAGTTTAATTTAAAATTGATTTGAGAAAATTTGGCCTACTGGTTTGACTGTAGCACTCAAAATGGTGCAACCTGTACATAGGGTTGACCACAGATTGATTTGAGTGCCCCGACTAATGCAGAAATCCAAATGCTTTGAAATTTGGAGCATAGTCTAGATTTACCCTTACCCTCAACCTATCCAAAAATGAGAATTTTTGGAGGACCTTTACCTATAGTTTTTGCAAACATTTAATAATTCATGTATGAAATAATTTTAGGCTCTAGAGACCTCTAAACCCTTCCAAATTTTGGTGGATGGTCCTTAGGGTCATGACATGACTCTGGTAAAAATTGTTGGATCTTGAGGCGCCTTTAGAGGGGGGGGGGGGGTGAATAAGCGTTTTAGAAAACTTTAAACTTTTATAAAAAACTTTTGATATTTTAGTAGAAGTAAGTTAAATCAAAAGTAAAGAGATAATGAAATTAGAAATGAAATCAATTTTATTAAACAAGAAAAGACATGATTATCATTTATAAAATTGATTATAAAATCTAATTTCTATGACGCTAGAAATCGAAGGCGAAATATGAATATTCTTTTCATTTTCTATACTGACTCGTATCCCCACGAACCGATTGGATTTAACCGATCTCTCCCCATATACGACCTCAAGCCGCTCTAGCCTTCCTATCCCCAGAAAGGCCTCGAGCACCCCTTAGATCTACTCCCTAGACCTAGTTGCCAACACGAGGCGAATTACTCCATAAATCCTACCCAGACCTAGTCGCCAACACGAGGCGAATTTCTGAACCGATTACAAAGATAAAAATAAAAAACAAATACAAATGACAAATATAAAACTCCCTATGAGGTAATCTGAAGGAGACGCCGACGAATCGCTGAAGATCGTTGAAGTCCAAGCACGCGTTCTTTGCATTGAGTTAGCGTGTTGATCCAAGCCTCCTTCGATTCCTCCTTTTGAATTTGTGTGGGAGATGATGATCTAGAAAAATACGGCTCTCAAGGAGTTTCTGAATTGCTGGAATATGGCTCTTAGCAATCAGCAGCTGGAGAAGATGAAATCCACCTTTTTATAGGACTGGAAGCTAACGCCGGCGTTAAGAGTTAATGTCGGGCGTTGACTCAGTATAGAAATAACTTGATGGCTCGGATCTTCAAAACAGGAAGGAGATTCTGCATCTTTGGAAACATTCAATTTAGGCAACCTTAATGCTGGCGTTGACTCTAACGTCGGGCATTGAGTCAAATCATTCCCAAAATGCTCATGTAATTATGGCTGCTTCCCTCCATTCATTTCGCATCTTGGCGGAAACAAAAGTTAACGTCGGCGTTAAAAGTTAACGTCGGCGTTAAAAGTTAACGTCGAGCGCTGAGTTAAATCATTCCAAATTGCTCCTGCAACCACGACAACTTCCCTCCATTCATTTTGCATCTTGGCGGGAACAAAAGTTAATGTCGGCATTAAGAGTTAACGTCGGGCGTTATCTCTCTTCTTTTCTTTTCATCTTGAGAGCAATTCCAGACCAATAGCATCATCCTAGTGTCATATCTGTGCAAGCCTGCATGCTAAAAACACAATGGCAAACAAGATCAAATACATGTAGGATTTGTTATTCTAAAATCAAAGGGATGCGGAAAAAACCGTGTTCCAACAAAAATTTCATCCCATTTGGGATTGAGTTGGTAGGGTAATTAAGTAACCCAACTTTGGTCAAACTATGGTATATTAGATCAAAAGTTCACTTGATGGATTTGGGAGATCAAACCTCATCCAAATGTTGTGGAACTTTGACCACTGACTTGATGTCACATAAAATACCCCCACAAGTGGTTTTTGGATGGTTTGGGGTGGATGTGCCCTAGAACCATAGTGTGAACCGTAGGGTTATATATTGAACCTATTGAAAGACATAGGGTCATATGCCATCAGATTAACTTGAAACTTGGTAGGTAGTTTCATGGGGTGGAAATATGCCCTGGATAATTTATTTGGAATTTTTAGGAATATTTATCCCCTCTTAATTAATTATGAAGCGATTAGGGCCCTTTCTTATATTAAGAATTTACATAAGCATATTACCTTGGATGTTCATGCAATTTTGGCACTGAGCTTATGTCAGTGATATTGTTCTTTGATAATTTTATTGTGAATTTTAGATTGATCAATATAGTACTTCATTCACAAGTCCATTGTTTGCCCAATTTATAAAGGGAATTAATTAAGGGCTAAATATATACTGGAAAATCATAAATCTTGGTCAGAGGACTTTCTAGGGCAAGAATATGATCTGTTAATTTTAACATAATTTTTGGAGGAGTTTTTATATGGTTCTCTTCGCAACGTGCCCTACGATTTGTTTATTTAAATAAAGGATTTATATGGTCAAATGAATTTGGAAAATTATGGAACTCAAGCAGTGAACTTTTTTTATTCTGTTAATTTTCCTGTAATTTTTGAATGAGTATTTTTGGTACTTTCTTTGTCAACCCTTGGTTTTGATGAAGTAGTCAATAATTTATTTGGAGGTCAACACCTTTCTGGAAAATTATGAAATTCATATGTGGCTGTTATTTTGATGACATATAGTTGTACAAATTTTATTAAGGCCATAGCTTATCAGAAAACCATACTTGATGTTCATAGTCATAGTTTCTCTGCTTTTGAAGAAATTATAATAAATGCCAAATAACATAGGAAACATTATGAATTTCTGGTGATAGTCATAAAATGTCATAACACATCCCCAATAATAATCTTGGGTCATTTGGATGATTATTTGGAGTACCTCTTCTCATGCACCTCATGTAGTTCAAATGGTCTGCGTATAGTGAAAATTCTGGATTAAGACAAACATGTAGGTTTTACAAGGGGAGTTAAGGAAGTTGGTGCACCCAGGCTGATTGGATTTTGGAGGGATTACCAAAAGAAAGAAGGAGTAAGATGTCTGGTTGACTAGGAGGTAAGAGTGTGTTTGGGATCGACGAAAGATCGTCATTCCTTTAGAGTGGAATAAAACACACTTAGAGTTAATAAGTGTAACATTAGTAGTGGTCTGGTTAAGGGTAGACACCAATAAGAATAAGTGTCTTGGATAGGGCGGTTTGGGCTATCATCCCTATTAAAATTTTGGAGATGGATCGAAGACAACAACAAAAGACTTCAATTCAATTCAAAACTGTTAACCAGTGACAATGAAGGCAAGAGAATCTCAATTGACTACTATCTTATTACAATGCGTTGCATACATAGCGAGACATGATTTATAAGAGAAACACTTAGATGAGAAGAACAAGCAACACAACAAATATCTAGCGAACAGAAAACTGAAATCGCCCAGATCGCTCGAACTCAGCAAGATCACCGGCTTCCCTGAGACTGCACGAACAGAACAGGTCGGTGACCTGTACTCTGCCAGACTGCCAATCACAGACTGCACAATCTGCTTCTTATTGAACTACTGGAAAACAAGTTGTCCGCACTTCTTGATCGCCCAGACTGCACGGTCTCTAGATCACAGAAGTAACCCGCGAACACAAGATGAAGAACTGCTCTCTACTGCAAGACTACAACTCAAGACCGCCTGACCGCTTAAGGTCACCTGATCAACTAAGCCCGCTGCAATAGACCAAGAACTTCAAAACACAGTTCATCCAGACTAGACCGTTGGCAAGCTGGTTTATTCAAAGTTGGAAAGAAGGAAGAATGCTGACGGTAGACCGCTGGCTGCTAACCTGTGAACAAAACAAATCGTTCAACAAACCAAACCGCGCGACCTCAAAAAAGAGACCGACATAATCAATCCAAACTTTAGTTCTTACATTTCTTGCATACAAATGACATGCCCTGCCCCTCTATTTATAGGCAAACGAACGGATGTCGTCACCGCCCGAGAGGGATACAATCACCTTTCTTATTGAAGCATGCGATCTCCAGAACCAGAACGTGCGGTCTCCATAAGACCTTTATTGTACTTAAGCAAAACTGTCCAAGTAAGACAGCTTGCCAAGAACAACCCGACAGACCGCCCGGTCACTTATAAGAACAGACATGAGCATCTGACCGATCAAGAGCAGACCGCCAAAACCGAGCTCATACAACCCACCCGGATTCTTATAAGACCGAAGCCACATGAACATCCTGAGATACCATAACTATCTGCCAGAATGAACGCAGGCAGACCGCAGTACCAGACCGCCAAAGCGACCTCCAGTACAAGACCACCCAGTCTAAACCAGAATAGGAACACTTGGGCCCAATCGGCAAACCACAATAGTTTGCCAACACCAAAGATGTGAGAACACAAAGCCGGATTGCCATACCAGATCGCTAGTTTGCGTGGTCTCTGCGGTCTCCAAAGTCAGACCGCCCGGACACTCCACTTCCACTTCAAAAATTTAACACTCCCCATTGGAGTGGGAAGTGGAAGTCAGCCCAAATAGACTCCTCAACCAATCAAACGGACCCTTCGACAATGGCTTCATAAAGATGTCTGCGACATTATCCTTGCTCTGCACATGCTCAACCGTAAGAGATCCCTCCAACTTCTTCTCCCGACTGAAATGATGTTGAATCTCTATGTGCTTGGTTCGCGCATGACAAACTGGGTTATTCACAAGTTTGAGGGAACTCTTATTGTCACCCCGAAGCAGAGTAGGACCTCGCACCTGTAACGGTCCAGGCCCGCCAACACGGGACCCAGCTGGACCGCCGACACCCTCCCGGCCCAGGCCCGCCAACACGGGACCCAGCTAGCACCGGAAGGGTTCAGCCTAACCAGATGGTCTGCAAACCATGCACCCCAACCACTCTCTGTCCCACCACAGGGCACAGTGGGTTGTTGGAGACCGTAGTCCCCCTTTGATGAGAATTGAGCTAGTTAAGCGGCAGCGCGTGAACTTCCCAAGAGGTCACCCATCCCAGAATTACTCCAGCCTGAGCACGCTTAACTATGGAGTACTCTGGGATGGGTGACCTCCTGGGAAGTTCACGCGCTGCCGCTTAACTGGCTCAATTCTCATCAAAGGGGGTCTGCGGTCTCCAACAACCCAATGTGCCCTTTGGTGGGACAGAGAGGGGTTGGGGATGGTCTGCAGACCATCTGGTTAGGCTAAGCCCTTCCGGTGCCAGCTGGGTCCCGTGTTGGCGGGCCTGGGCCGGGAGGGTGCCGGCGGTCCAGCTGGGTCCCGTGTTGGCGGGCCTGGACCGTTACAAAAAGTCATATCCTTGTAAGACCCCTTTTTTTTCTTTCAAACAACCGGGTCTTAGGCCCAGAACCGCCGCTTTGCAGTGACACCTTCACTCGGAAAGGTCGCCACTACAAAATGCCGATACTGCCGGCCAAATCGATCACGAAGAAAAGTAATACATCCACGTAGAGATGTTCACATAAATATAACTGAAATAAGGAAAGAGATAACAAGGGCTCCTGCTCGATACATCAAGCCTCACTACAAATTCACTCGCGGAAGCAAAATAACTAGAACTAATAGCCACTCACGGATCCTGTCATCGATGCTCCCATGCTAGACTGCCTTGCCTCCATCTGTACCGGCCTCTGGTGCTGCTCCGTCGCCGCGGTCTCCTAAAATGATAAGGTCCACCGACCGTTAGTCAAAAGACTAAGCCAACCCCCCACACCTCCCCCGGTGACTCCTAGGCACTGAGCGGAAAGGATGAAGCGGAGGACAAATAAGGGGTAATAGCAAAAGCAGGTGACATGGTATATTCTACAGCAAGAGTTCTACCACTACTCAAGTATATATACATAAATGAAACAGGTAATAAAGCATAGTAAGAGCAGGTAAAGAGTAAGTAAAGTGCAGTAAGTAAAGACAATAGTAATAGAAAAGTAACCATTGATTTATAGGAATGCCCACACAAACCTATAGACCAAGGGGTCGTTTTGCAAGGCCTAGCGTATAAGAAGTCTCATAACCGACTTATACGATAGGGGTAGGGGTTGAAATGCAATGTTTATGCTATGACAGGCAAGGTATGCAGTTATGCTATGTTCATACAAGTGCAACTCACCCACTTCGACTCTGCGCGCACAGACCTTTAGTTCCCCCTTTTTGGAGCTAGCAAGACTCCCAGGATATTCCCATAGTGGCAAATGGAAGCGGTGGGTTGGGCCTCGCCCACCTCTAGGTTGGTATATGCACTACCTAACCTAGACCTATCGTACGCCTCAACGCAAAACTGCGGAGCACCTGCGTACTCTTACTGGCTGACCACCAGACTTTAAAGGCTAAGTGCAAATTCCACACTTGCCGAGCCCGAGTATCAACGTTGGTGCAACGACTATCGACACTAAGGACCCACCACCTTGTGCACATGCAACATGTTCTACTATCAATCTACAAACTCCAACATAAACCACCTGGGCTTAACTTGCCCAACCAAGAACCAAACTGAGTCACCAACTCTCCGGATCAACAATCCGCACCTACAACCACCGAGCCTACAACTCGGGGTACCAAACCAACCAAATTCCCATGAAAATGGAGTGTGAGTGAATGTGTTATTTGTTAGTCTTGAGCATCTTCTATACTCCTACGATTTATGGTTAATCTTGGACTTCCCGAGGGTTACCCTGTGAGGGGCTCGCTACGGTACTAGGAACTGTAATGGGTTGACACCCCAAAGTTCCCTTTCTCAAGATACTTACTGTTATTGGTATCTACCCTTAAGAATTCCCTTCTACCGTTTCACCTGAGTTAGACCTAAGTGCTTTAGGACACACCAGGGGAAAGACGATCTTTCGTCAATCCCCAGGACAACCTTATCTTAAGCCACCAAGACACTTTCCTCACATACACTTCCTTGGGTGGACTCACGATTATCTGATCAACCCATGTGCACCATCTGCACACCATTTCCACCTAGTAGGTCACTAAAAACCTAAGTTTCACAGTTTTACTATACGCAGACCAAACTAATTATATGAAGCTCACAAATTGAGGTACTCCAAATACTCATCCAACTGACACAAGCTATTTACTGGAGGTCTAACATGATGTTATAAGGCTAATTCCAGAGAATCATATTTTTCCCTAATTAATTAATATTTATTTTAATTACTCCAAACATCTGCCAAGCTTGAAAATGAACATGAACTATAAGTAAATCTTATGATATGGCTTTCCAAAAATTATGATAAATCTATGGTGACTAAATAACATCAGAAACAGCACATCATATTTTTACAGTAAGAAATTCTCCTCCAATTTAATTATTTATCATCTATCCAAAATCATAGTTTTATGAAGGAACTACCAAAAAGATCAACACTAAAATTATGGGAAAATTACCAAGCTCTTATATTCACCAGAAAAGGCTACTGACTAAGTTTCAGGATTTAAGGAAATCAGTTTCTCACTAAAATAAATAAATTAAGAAAACCTCAAATTCAATGAACTGTGAAGTAGCCTACTGATTTAAGTCCTCATAAATTCTATAAAACTTTACAGAGGTTCCTAATGTCCAGAAAGGGCCTATCACCAATTTTCACAATTTAGCAAAGAGTTTTGGACCCTTAAATATTTTTCTTAAGTTTAAATCAAAATAAGTGCCTTGAGAAAGAAGTACTGATTAAATTATTTAATAAAATTCACAAAAATTACCAGAGGCCTAAATCATGATTATAATGGCAAAACCAATGTCTCATCATCATCCAAGACTTTTTAAGCATGTAAATTTCTCTTATAAGGAATTTCCCTAAAGGGGTTATGACCTATTTTCAAGGGAATATTGGCTCCTAAAATTCTTATAAAATTATCGAGTGCCTATTTACACACTATAAATCTATCCACCAAGTTTCGCAATCAACCAGGGACTTCTGACCACATGGCTTTCACAAGGTTCTAAATGCACACCTAGGAATAAAGCTAGTATTCTAGGGCTTATCCACCTCCACACCACCCCAAACCACTCATGGGGATTCTTTAGGTGATACTAAACCAGTTACCAAGGTTTCACTACATGGTGATGAGTTTTGACCACCATACCCTAATGTAAACATCATGCCCTAATTTTGACCTAATTAGACCCAACTTAGGTTTACAAAAAACTCAAACAAAACAGTCTCAATTGGGCTGATAATTTTACCAAGGTCATACAGCAACCCTAAGGAGCACCCACCAAAATTTGGAGGGTATTGGAGGTCATTTAACCCACTAATTAATTATTATATGATTTATGAAATTATTTCAAAAACCTTAGAAAAAGGTTCTCTTAAAAATCCCATCTTTGGATATGATGTGTGTAGGTATAAGTAGACTATGTTTCAAATCTCAAGTCCATATCATTTACCAATCAAAAGTTATTCAAGAATTGGTGGCCGCCCTACACTAGGGACCAGCCCCACTAAAATGGACCTACAGGGAGCTACAGAACTCCTTTTGGGGTGAAATCAATTTTAAAATAAAGTAGACCCCCTAAGGGATACAACTTTGGTGTTTGACCACGTTTTCTGTAGAGGGGCCTAAGTATTTTTAACAATTAAATCTAAGTACAACAAAATATATGACAGAAATCTTGAAAACAATTAATTAAATAACTGTTTCTGGGTTCGACGAAATTTAAACTGCGCTCGACGAAAGCAGAGCAAACTGCATTCGACGAAAGCAGATCAATTCTGCGTTTGACGAAAGCCGAACAACTCTGCGTTCAACGAAATCTGAACAAGCTGCGTTCGACTAATATTATTAAAGCAGCACTCGACTAAAGTAGACCAACTTTCGTTCGACGAAATATTTCGTTCGACGAACTTCTCGTTCGACGAACTATCTCGTTCGACGAACTTCTTGCGCCGCTCGACGAATTAAATGATAAAATCATAAACGTAAATAAATAGATCCGACGGCTCTCCATCATCATCCCCAAACGTTGGACGGCTCGCGACAGCCCGTCCTGGGCCTCTTTGCGGGGTGATTTCCCGGCCACCTGCGTCTCTTTCTAGCCGGCCAATGCCACCACCACCTCCGTTGAGGTGGTGGCCGGCGATGGGGGGTGGTTGGCCGGCCGGAGGTGGTCGGATCTGGTTTTTGAGGGAGGAAAAAATGGGTACGAAATGCACCCTTTCGGATGCACAATCCGAGCCCTATTGTGCACGGATCAAGCCCCGAAATGTGAAGAGATCTAGCACCAAGGGAGGAGAAGAGGATCGGACCTGAACAGGGGCTTGGCGGCGTGAATTCCGGCGAGTTGCCATTGACGGTGCTGGAGCTTTTGATGCCATGCCGATCTAGGATTTCTCTGCACAAAATTCACTGGGAAAAAAGGGGATCTCTTCCTCTCTGAGCACTGAAGGAAATGGGAGGAGTTTCATTCGGCTAGGACAGCTTTATCTCCAAAAGCCATTAATGGCCATTAACCAAATTTCGGTTACAGCTATATTCTCTCTGAAACAGCCCCCTTGGCCATGGAAAACTCCAGAAATTCGTGGGTAACTGAAGGGAGAGATGAATGAACATCAATTGGGAGGGATTTGAAGGATCAATAACATATAATCACCATAAAAGCTCTCTTTCTCTCTCTCCGATTTGGGAGAAACCTCCCTTTTCTCTCTCCTGGCCGACTCTCTCTAAATTGAGTGGCCACCTCAGCAGCATTCAAACCCCATTAGGTGGTGGACCACCTTAATTGGGTCTAGCCCAAGTGGATTGGGCTAGATTAGGTTAAATTGGGGTATGTTGACCTAAATTAAGCTTGAGTTTGACTTTGGTCAAATTGACCAATTGGGTTGCCCCAAAGGGTGACTTTAGCTCCATTAGCTTCCCTCAAGGGTTAGGAAGGTATAGGTGGGGTCAATTTGACAAGGTGAGGGTGAATTGCCCTTTATTAGGGCACTTTGACCAAATTAGGGTTTAGGACAAATTGGTCAAATTGGAGGCCCCATGATGGGGCTTTTTGGTCCATTTGGATCCTAGTACCTACACAAGGGTAGGGGCATGGTCAATTTGGCATGGTGGGGGCCAATTGATCTTAATTGAGCTAGTTTGACCAATTTAGGGTTAAGGTTGACTTTAGTCAAATTGGCCTCTTAGGTTGACCCCAATGGGTCACTGGTGCTTCAAGGAGACCTCTAATGGGTTAGGGATGCTATTGTGGGGTCTAGGTTCAAGGTGGGGTCCTAAAGTCCAACCCTAGGCTTGGTATCTGAAATTTGCTATTTGCAGACCACTTGGGTTTTTTCCTTCTCACCTATGTTCACAAGGTCTTGAGCTCTTCCTATGGTTTTGTCATGACCTAGTCATTACAAAACCAATTTAGGGGTCTAGTTGTTTGAGGGATGTTACAGCACCTCCCTATGAATGCCCTCCACAAGCCTCCTAAGCCAGATGGCTTCCTGAGCTGCCAAAGTCGAAGCGTTGTACTCCGCTTCCGTGGTAGAGACAATTATAGAATCCTGCTTCTTGTTGGACCATGATATATCTGTAGAGCCTGTCAAAAAGAAATATTCAGAAGTCGATCTATGATCATCTGAATCTCCTCCATAATCAGCATCCATGTATCCATGCAAGCAAAAGCCCGAGTTCTTCCCATAGAAGAGACCCAAATCTGAGGTGGACTTTACATACTTCAGAATACTCCTAGCTGCCATAAGATGAGGTTTATGAGGATCTGCCATAAACCAACTCACTCGGGCAACTACATAAGAGATATCTGGCCTTGTGATCGTCAAGTATATCAGACATCTGACCAGAGATCGAAACACCAAAGGATCAGAAAGAACCTTCCCCTCATCACGCCGAAGTATCGTACCAACCTCCAGTGGAGTAGAGCTAATTTTTCCTCCTTACATGCTGAATTGCTTCACAATTAGATCTGCATAGCCCTTCTGGGAAACAAGCATACCGCCCTCTATCCTCTCCACTTCAAGTCCAAGGAAATGGTGGAGCTCACCCAAGTCCTTCATCTCAAATCTGATAGCTAACTCAGCTCGAAGTCTAGCTACCTCCACTTCAGAATTTCCTGTGATGATCATATCGTCAACATATAAAAACACCAAGACACAAAGCTCCCCCATCTTCTTTACGAACAAGCTTGAATCTGAATCTGAAGCAAGGTATCCATAGAACTGGAAGTATTATACTATCTTGCCATACCACGCCCGAGGCGCCTGCTTCAAGCCGTAAAGAGCCTTCTTAAGCTTACACACATGTCTTGGGTAGACTTCAGAAAATAACCAGGTGGCTGATCCATGAAAATATCCTTGTCAATCTCGCCGTAAAGGAAAGCATTCTTCACGTCGAGTTGCCAAATTTTCCACCCTTGGCAAGCTGTCAATGTGATCACCACCCGAACTGAAGTCATCTTGGCAACAGGGCTGAAGGTTTCTTTATAATCCTCCCCATACTTCTGAGAGAAACCTCGAGCTAGAAGGCGAGCCTTGTATCGCTCAATGCTACCATCAGCCTTCTTCATCAACTTGAAAACCCACTTGCAAGTCACTAGAGTAACACCCTCAACCTTGGGCACCAAGTCCCAAGTCTCATTCTTCCTGAGGGCAGCCATCTCTTCATCCATGGCCTCTTCCCACTCCTTGACTCCAACGGTGTTTTCAAAGCAAGATGGCTCTCTCTCATCCAGGGGACCTGCGAAGAAACATAAGACGAAGCTCACCAAGTTTCCCCCCGTATACCATCTGGTGGAAAGATAGTTCTCTTGGACCTCCTGAGAGCTTTACTCTGAACCACCTCTTCAACTACCTGCTCTGAACTTGCTCTCCTTCCAGGCATACTTGGAGCATCGCTCTCCCTGCTACCAGAACCTGAAGCACCTGACCTAGAGCTAGAAGCAACTGGAGCACCTGGAGAAACAGGCAACTCCACCAGAACCTCCTTAGTAGCTTCTTCAAGTCCACCATCTGACCTGCTTCCTTGTAGCTCAACAGAAGAGCTACCATGGTATGATGTCAATTCATCAAATACCATATCCCTTGAGACCACAGCTCTCCGTGTCTCTGGATCCATGCATCTCCAACCCTTCTTCCGGTCATCATAGCCGACGAAGACTAGCTTCCTTTCTTTCGCATCTAGCTTCATTCTGAGGGCATCAGGAACATGCACGTAGCAAGTAGATCTGAGCACATGAAGATGTTCCACCGTAGGCTTAATCTTGAACATCAACTTATGAGGGGTCTTCATGTTGATGGGACTTAGAGACATCTGATTGATGACATAAGTTGCACAAGACCTTCCCTCTGCCCAGAAAGACTTTGGGATATTCTTGGCTTGAATCCAACATTTGCAGGTCTCTGTAAGATGACGGATCTTCCACTCTGCAAAACCATTCTGTTGTGGAGTGTGAGCACAAGAGAGCTCTCTCCGGATGCCATGCTTCCTGTAGAAGTTGAAGAATGTATTTGAGGTAAACTCCCCTCCATTGTCGGTTCTAAACTTCTTGATCCGTAGGTTACGCCGACCTTCCACCAGCTCATTAAACTCCACAAACATTTCAAATGCTTCTGACTTCTCCTTCAGAAAATTTACCCAAGTATATCTAGTGAAGTCATCAATGAAGACTAGCATATACCTGCTACCTCCAAGACTGGCAGTTGCGTTAGGTCCAAACAGATCACCACGAATACAATCCAACGGTGCTATTCATATGCTTTGTGATTTGTCGAATGGAAGACATTGAGCCTTACCATATTGACAACCTGCACAAACATGACCTTCACCAAAAGAAGACAAGCTAGGTAGACCTCTCACAAGGCCTCTTCCCTCCATAGATTTCAGCTTCTCCATCCCAACATGTCCTAGTCTTTCATGCCAGATAGCAGCGCTATCATTTATTCACATCTTATCAACATAGGAAATTGTAGATAACACAAACAAGTCCTTCACCCTTCTTCCAACATGAGTGATATCTACCTTTACCGCTGATACGTTTCGAAGAAACTTCACTTTTGTTGGACCAAACAGAATGTGATAGCCAGCATCAACAATAATGGTCACCGAGAAGAGTTTTTTCTTCATCCCCAGAACATGATAGACACTCTTAAATGTGAGTGGACCTCTATCTCTGTTCAAAGAAACTACACCCTCCTTCTGAATTGTATGTATAGTATCATCAGCAGTAATGATAGCATCATTATATGAGTATGTCTGCAAAGAAGAGAACTTTAACTCGTCTCCGGTTAGGTGATGACCACAAACCGAGTCCCCAAAAAAATCATCCTGAGAGTTGATAGACGCCAAAGCCCGAACACATGTGCCCGTCATAAAGGCTCTATCACCCCAGATATCTCCTGTATTAGAAACAGCTTCTTCTTTTCCTGCAGCATGCCCTGGCTGAAGATTGCCTCTACAGTCTTTCTTGAAATGACCAAGCTAATTGCACCTATAGCACATTGGTCCTTCCTTCTTCTTTCCATCATGCTTAGGAGCATTACTCCTCTTTTGCTGATATAAAGTTGAAGGTCCATCACTAACAGATGACTTCTTCTTCATCTTCTCCCATCTCTTCTTCTTGCCTGAGTAAAGAACCTCACTTTCTCCCCCAGAGACAGATATCCCAGTCATTTGCTTTGCCAAGCTCTCTGGCGAAGCAAGCAAGTTCTCCAGCTCTAGCAACGACGGCTGATTGGCCCAACCTTGCACAGAAGTGACAATGGCCACATACTCTCTCTGCAAACCGTAGATTATGTGCCTCTTCAACCTTGCTTCTGAAATAGGTTCATCCGGATCCAAAGCTGATATATCTGTGCATAGGTTCTTCATCTTCAAGAAGAAAGTTGAATTGGATAGGTCCCCTTGAGTTGCTTTCGCCAACTCATTTTCAAGAAACTGTAGCTGAGCTATGTTCTTCTTGTTGAACAAGCGATCCAAGGCTGTCTAAATCTCTGCAGCTGGCCAACATCCAATTATGTGGCCAAACA
The DNA here is from genome assembly GCA_033032865.1 of Dactylorhiza incarnata. Taxonomy (NCBI): domain Eukaryota; kingdom Viridiplantae; phylum Streptophyta; class Magnoliopsida; order Asparagales; family Orchidaceae; genus Dactylorhiza; species Dactylorhiza incarnata. The sequence continues at coordinate 4,919,054 of JAWHQI010000009.1, read as the reverse complement.
ACTCTGGAATGATAACACTCTTGAGAGTGAACTCTGCCTTAGCATTTATTCTCTTCCAAGCTTTCACCTGCTCAGCATTGCCTTCAGCAGCTATAACAACTTGTCTATCATCTCCTCTGACTACCTCCCATAAATCCTCGCCAAGAAGATAACTATCCATGCGCGACTTCCAATTCTTGATGTTAGTCTGCGTAAGGAGCTCAATTACAAGACCTCTTGTGTAACCTCCTTCCATTGTTATCACACTGGTTAACAACCTTTGAGAGACTGAAGCAAGATTTTGTGGTTGATCACTGCCTCAAACCTACCTCTGATACCATGTTAAAATTTTGGAGATGGATTGAAGACAACAACAGAAGACCTCAATTCAATTCAAAACAGTTAACCAGTGACAACGAAGGCAAGAGAATCTCAATTCACTATAATCTTATTACAATGCATTGCATACATGACGAGACATGATTTACAAGAGAAACACTTAGATGAGAAGAACAAGCAACACAGCAAGCATTTGGCGAACAGAAAACTGAAACTGCCCAGATCGCTCAAACTCAGCAAGATCTTCGGCTTCCCTAAGACCGCACGAACAGAATAGGTCGGTGACCTATACTCTGCCAGACCGCCAATCACAGACCGCACAATCTGCTTCTTATTGAACTGCTGGAAAAACAAGTTGTCCGCACTTCTTAATCGCCCAGACCGCACAGTCTCAAGATCACAGAAATAACCCACAAACACAAGATGAAGAACTGCTCTCTGCTGCATGACCACAACTCAAGACCGCCTGACCGCTTAAGGTTGCTTGATCAACTGAGTCCGATGCAACATACCAAGAACTTCAAAACACAGTTTGCCCAGACTAGACCGCTGGCGAGCTGATAAGCTGTAAAGAAGAAAAAATGATGATGGTAGACCGCTGACCGCTAACCTGCGAACACAACAAACCGGTCAAGAAACCAAACTGCGCAACCTCAAAAAAGAGACCGTCACAATCAATCCAAACTGTAGATCTAACAGTTCTTGCATACAAATGGCTAGCCCAGCCCCACTATTTATAGGAAAACGAACGGATGTCATCACCGCCTAAGAGGGATACAATCACCTTCCTTATTGAAGCACGTGGTCTCCAGAACCAGACCGCGCGGTCTCCATAAGATCTTTATTATACTTAAGCAAACTGTCCAAGTATGACAGCTTGCCAAGAACAACCCAGCAGACCGCCCGGTCTCTTATAAGAACAGACATGAGCATCTGACCGATCAAGGGCAGACCGCCAGAGCCGAGTTCATACAACCCGCCCGGATTCTTATAAGATCGGAGCCACATGAACATCCTGACATACCATAACTGTCTGCCAGAACGAACTCAAGCAGACTGCAGTACCAGACTGTCGAAGCGACTTCCACTACAAGACTGCCCGGTCTAAACTATAATAGAAACACTTGGGCCCAACCAGCAAACCATAATAGTTCGCCAACACCAGAGACGCGCGAACACAAAACCAGATCGCCATTTCGCACTATCTCTGCGGTATCCAAAGTTAGACCGCCCGGATACTCCACTTCCACTTCAAAAATTTAACAATCCCATAGTACCTCCTAGTCATTGCGAGCCCCTCACAGGGTAGACCTCGGGAAGTCCAAGATTAACACTAAGCCATAGGAATAACTCGTTACGCAAGGTTAACTTAATAATACACTCACCCACACCCTGTTGCTATGGGTGGTTAGCTGGTTTGGACTTACGAGCAGTAAGCTCGGTGGTTGTAGGTACGGACGGGTTAGTCCGGCGAGCCGGTGGCTCGGAAGGTTATGGTGACGGGCAGGTTAGCCCGGGGAGCTTATGGCTTGGAGATATATAGTAATCATAATTGCATGCGCATAAAGGTGGTGGGCCTCCGGTATTGGACGGTCATTCATACCAATGTCAATACATTGACTCGGCAAGTGTGTTTTTGCACTTAGCCAAGAAAGTCTGGTGGGCCATCCAGCAAGTGTATGAAGGCGCTCCGCGGTTTTGCGTTGAGATGTACGATAGGTCTAGGTTAGGTAGTGTGAATACCAACCTAGAGGTGGGCGAGGCCCAACCCACCGCTTCTGTTTGCCACTACGGGGCTATACTGGTAGTTTTGCTAGCTCCAAAAAGGGGGAACTAAAGGTCTGTGCACATAGAGTCGAAGTGTGTATGTTGCACTTGTGTGATCATGGCATACCCAGCATAACTCTACATGTCATAGCATAAGCATTTCATTTCAACCCCTACCCCTATCGTATTAATTGGTTATGGGACTTTTATACGATAGACCTTGCTAAACGACCCTCTTGATCTATAGGTTTGTATGAGCATTCCTATAAATCAATGGTTATTTTTCTATTCTATACATATCTTTACTTGCTTGCTTTACTTGTTCTTTACCTTGCATTATTTACTGCTTTATATATATAAACCAGTGTAGTGATAGATACTCCGGTAGCTAAGACATGTCACCTGCTATATTTTATACCATTGCTGTCCTCCGCTTCATCCTCCCACTCGGTGCATAGGGCCACTGGGGGATGGATAGGAGGAAACGAGGCTTAGTCTTTTTGACTAACGGTCGTTGGACCATATCATTTTAGGGGACCGAGGAGACGCAGCGCCACCAGAGGCCGGTGCAGATGCATGCGGGCTAGTCTAGCATGGGAGCACCAGTTTTAGGATTCGTGAGTATTTACTAGTAGGTTATGCTTCCGCGAGTGATTTTGTAGTAAAGTCATGATGTACTGGGCATAAGCCCTTTATATTGCTACTTTTTATTCAGTTAATATTTGTGGACATCTTTTTATGACATCTATATAGCATGTGATTTGTGGACTTGTCTTCATTTATACTTCTCTTTTTTGTGATCGATATTGCCGGCAGGATCGGCGCTTTGTAGTGGCGACCTTCCCGTGTGTTGGTGTCACCGCAAAGCGGCGGTTTTGGGCATAAAACCCGGTTTGTAGCGAAAAAAAATTGGGGTCTTACACATTTGTTGGGGGAAATCTTGTTATCTAGAAAAGTAAGAAGCAAGCTGTAGTGCCCAGATTAAGTGTTAAAGCAGAATATAAGAGTGACTCAAACCACGTGTGAATTAAAGTGATTTCGAGCAATTCTACTTGACCTCGGAGAAGTCTACAATCATCTTCTGTCCATGTTTTGCGACAATAAAGTTGTCATATATATCTTAAAGAATCATGTTTTTCATGAAAGAACAAAGCATATCGAAGTTGACTATCACTTTTGTTAAAGAAGAAGTTTTGAAGAAGCCGATTTGAACAAAACTTGTTACTTCATCATTTTCAGAGATATGTGACAAGATGGGCATGATCGATATATATGCTCCAGCTTGAGGGGGTGTGTTAAAACATAAATTGAAGAATTGCAAAGGATGGGTGGTTACTCCATGTGTAACTGCCCGGTGTTGCTGGCTTGGATGACTTAGAGATTGGGCAATTTTTCATGCTCTAACCGCCCCTGCTTGGTGAGGTGCTTTAGTCTGGGAGGTTACTCATGGTGTATCCTCCCCTTCCTATTCTTACTATAGTACGGGCGGATATTGCACAAGGAGAGAGCATTGGTCGGCCACCCTTAATGGCAGCTCCATAAGCAACCCACCTCATGCCAAATTGAGTTGACCATCACCTTCAGAGAGCACAAAGTAGTTGAAATCGAGTTTTGAAGTGGAGCTTTTGGTGGAGAAATGAGGGATCAGCAAGGTGCTTGAAGGAGGTGGTCGGAAATGGCATTCCAGAGAAATAACCATCAACAAGCCCATTACAGGTCCAGTTTTCCTCTCCTCCCCTTGTGCAATATCCCTAGATCCCCTATCCTGTGCACTGTTTTGGCCGAAAACCGCCTCCTCTCGACGACCACCACCTCAATGAAGGTGGTGGCGTTGGAGGCCGACCAGGGAGGTGGCCCAATCGCCGAGAAAATCCCCTAAAAGATGCTCCATCTCGGTGAAATCAGGGCCATCAGCTCAAGGAAGAAGACGCAAGGATGCCATCGGTTTTGATCCCTGATGACTATCTGCATGCCAATATATATATAAATGTGCATTTTATCACTCCCTGGACAGAACTTTTCAAACTGATTTTTATGTATCTTAGAGGATGAATCAAGACAAATGTTCAATATAATAGTTGTAGATCAAGGTCTCAACTAAAATTAGAAATTTGTATCATGTGAATTGGGGGACTGTAGCTTCCTCAGCACCAATTTTGGTGGGCTGTGTACATAGAGTGCCCTAAGCACAAAATAATTATTTCGGAAGTTATACAACTCCAAATAGGCTGAAATTTTGTACACGCATGATTCATGTCCAAATACATCCCCTGCCCAAAAATGAGAATTTTTGGAAAAACTTTTCCTATAGTTTTTGTAGTAATTTTATTATTTATGTATGATTAAATTAGGTGGGTATATTAACCCTACAGACCCCAAATTTTTGGTGGGGATCTTATTAGGTCATGTTAGGCCTCTGGTAAAAATTCTAAACAATTTGGGCGTGTGCATGTGTGGGAAATTTCACATGCATGTAATAGTAGTGTATGAGAGAATGGTGTGCTTATATCACTACAATGTAGTGCAATATTTACATGGTTAAATCAACTCAAATTGACCCAAATCTTGGGAGGCATGTTAATTAGATCAAAAATAGTCCATGGTAAAAATATAAGGTCATTTGTACCTATGCATGTTGGTGTATTCGACATGCATGTAAAGGGGAATTTGGTGTGCATATAGTACCATAATGTAGTAGTAGATTTCCTTGGTTAAATCAACTCAAAATAACCCAAATTTTGGGCACATGGATAATTTGATTATGCTTAATCTCTGACCAAAATATAAGGTCATTTGGACCTATGCGTGTTGGTGTATTCCACATGCATGTAAAGGAGAATTTGGTGTGCATATAACACTATAATATAGTAGTAAATATACATGGTTAAATCAATTCAAAATAACCCAAATTTTGGGCACATGGATAATTTGATTATACTTAATCTCTGACCAAAATATAAGGTCATTTAGACGTATGCATGATGGTGTATTACACATGCATGTGAACATATAGTTTAAGTGACTTGGTGTGCACTTAGCCAAGTTTGATGTTTTGTGAATTGATAGATATTCCCTTGGTCAATTCTGATGAAATTCAAAAGATGCACTTGATATCTTGAGATCTCATATCTCAGGGAAAATCATGAACATTGGGGTTGATTTCCCTAGGAAATTAGGGTTTATTTGATTTTATCACATTGAGCTTAAATGAGTGTTTTAGTGTCAAAACTTTCTGAAATGTTATAAAACACTATGATTACCCTTAAAAAGTGAGATTACACTATGTAGATTTTGGTGGAATTTTTAGAAATAATATAGACCCTTATTTATTAATTATTCAAATTACCCCAATCTTCTTTATCCTATCTTTATGTAAGTTAATGTATTTAGAGTTTCATGAAATTGGGTAATTAGACTTACGAGGCCATTTGTATTCTCTAGAAATTTTAACAAAATTTATTGTTGAATATTTATGATACTTCCTTCACAAGGTGGAATTTTAATGTTTACATTGATTAATTCATAATGTTAATTTAATGAAACTAGAAAAATTATGGAATTGAGTTTTTAAGCCCGTGGGCTCATTATTGACCTTTGTAAATTTTATTAGATTTAATTACTGAGTAATTATCATACTTCACAAAATGATATCTTAGTATTTGCATGATTAATTGATAATGTTGAACTATGGAACTATAAAATTTCAGAACTTGGTGAGTGAGCTTATGGGATAAAGATAAAGACCTGAGAATTTTGTTATAGTTATTTTCTGAATATTTACAGTAGTTCTTTCATATTGTGGATTTGGGTGACAAGTATGGCTTATTCATTATTGATGAATTAATGTTACTAGAAAAATGCCAAATATTGCTGGAATCCATCTTCAGCTAATTTGAACACATGGAAATTTACTTACATCATTATGATGAATAATTTCAGTAGATCCTTCACAAATTGAATTTAGTACCCATGGAAATTTAATTGATTTTCTGGAATTATATTGGGGAGAAAAATAATAAAATTATGTTGAACTTCATTTTGGACCATAACTAACTTCTGGAATTTTTATTAGAGTTATTGGCCTATGACAAATGGTACAATGTTCAAACATAGTAATTCCCGGAATTATAAGAAATTATTTAAATAAGGCCATATATGATTTTATTATATGAAAAATAGGAAATATGAATTTTGACATCCATACAACTTCTGGAACTAGATTGGACACATATTAGTTAGAAGATCATGTAGTCACATGTCTAAGTCATGTTATCACACTTGATGACAATTTGGTCTGCGAATAGTAAAAATGAATTATTTGGCTTAAACTCCATCTGATTATCACTTATAGAATTGCTACCCCCTGATTTCTGTATAAGCATAGATTGATTGAAGGATTAACCATTAGGGGCATATACTAACAGTAGTGGTTGGGGTGCATTTAATAATATTATTAATTCGGGAATTGACAATGATAGGATAGGAGATGTAAGGAATGATCCATAATCAAGTATACGTTTTGATTGATGTATGAATTTGGAACCATTAAGTAGGGATTGAGTGATGACACGCAAAATAGTCGGTCACTAGGAAAGGTAGGGTTCGATGTTCTATTGAACATCGACAATCGTCTGTCCGGTCTATTTGTAATACACCTTAGGATTTTAGAGTAACTAGAGAGAAAGTGGGTATAAAAGAATGGGTAGCCACCAATAAGAATAAATATCCTGAAAAGCGGGATTTGGACTTCAACCCATTGTATTCTCTAGTACCGTTGCGAACCCTTCACCAGGTAGCCCTCGGGAAGTCCAGAATTAACCCTACACTTCTATGTACAACTAACTGATAGAGAAGGGTAGTTTAAGTAGCAGAATTTGATAGTGTAAACCTCGTAACAAATTTAGGACGGAATGGTACAAGGACTAGTAGTCCTGCGAGCTAGAGGCTCAGGAAAATTATGATATCAGGATGGGTTAGTCTTGCAAGGGTATGCTCGATGTTATCTAAAGAGGACTGGACAGTCCGGTGAGCTGGAGGCTCGGAGAAATATTATTATGACGTGTTTCATACCAGATAGTATGCAGATACCCTATGTATTCTTAGGGTCATACGTGAGGTCTTAGCTGGGAGGTGTCATACTAGCCTAGGAGTGGAGGACCCGATCCACTGCCCCTGTTTGCCTCAACAGGGTGTACCTGAGTGGAGACTTAAAAAGTGGGATAGTGGTGGTGCTTACCAGATAGTACGCAGATACCATGTGTGTTCTTAGGGGCGTACATAACGCCTAGGCCGGGAGATAGTGAAAGGTGTCTGATGCGCGAATCTAGCATACTGCTATAGGCGAGAGCGAGACTACGACATGAAATGACAGTGTACCGATTGTTCAAGTAATATAAAATGAGGAGTGAATCCCCGAGTATCGAATCTCAAAGGAACACAGTAAGGTGGAGTTTACTTTTGAGGAAGGACTTGAGATTGAAGTTTTTTAGGTCGAATGGATTGCGGAAGAGTTTAGATTGGATTGTGGAAAGCAAAATAAAGAAAATAAACTACTATATAGGCCGCTATGCACTGCTTCTCTGGGCGGATGGAAACTATCAAAGGCCGCTATGCACTACTTCACAAGGTTGTTGGACGAGAAGGCAAGCAGATGAGATGAGTGTAACTGCGGAAAGGTTTGAGGGTCGTTAGCACCTCATGGCTAGGAGGATGGATTAGACAGGCCATTAGCAACGCTTCGCTGCGTGGATGGACGAGAATGCTCATGGATGGAGTGAGATGCACCGACAGAATGAGGGTCGCAAGCACCTCGTCAACAAGCACGCCACTAGCAATTGCTAGTGCGGCAACACCGAACACTAACACCACAATCACCACAAAAGCACACCTCAAGCACTCATAATGCATGAAAACATTTCATAATATATAATCAAGAAGTTAACAAATATTGAGTGCAACATCATCAACATAATGAGAAACTAACTAAAATCATAAGTAGGAAAGGAGGAAGAGCTAGAAATACAACCAAATCCAGAGGCTTGTCAGGATTCACAGTAGGAATCGCCGGGTTGTCAATCTGCGTCCTAGCTCGGTCAACAACTGACGTCCGGGGTCCATAGGAGCTGTCACCTCCCTCCAATATACCTGTCTTCTCTGTCTCACGATCCGGCCGCCACAAAAGCTGTATACTCCTTCCTCGGTGATGAAAGTAGGGCTTGGATCTCCCCCTTGAAGTGCTTGGATGATGCGAGGTGGCCTCGGGAGAAAGGGGAGGAAGAAACCTTCAAAAATAGAGCTTTCCCCCTTACGGCGAAAGAAAATCGCGAGCAGCTGATATAAAAATTGTTATTTTTGAATTTATGAGAATTTAAGAGATTTGTTGTTGTTGATGTTCTCCAATTCTATATCCGATGAAGGCAAGCGTACCTTATTGTTTATAGTATAGGATACTTAAGAGCAAATATCAAGGTCGTATTAAAACACAGGTATGTCTAGTACTTCTACTTCGAGAAAGCTAACTATTATTTTATCGGAAATAATATTGGAAAAGAGCTTATAATTAAAACAATTTAGAAGAGAACTAAATAAATAAAGAAAATAAAAAAGAACAAAACTTGATTAGAACTCGCTTCAAAATGAAATAAAAAGATAAATATTATCATTCTACTCTAAACCTTGACCGCGGAGATTCCTAGTTTATGAACGCACCTCTCTCGAGGAACACGCCCACCTGAGATTAAGTTGATCGGCCAGACTCTCATCCTATAAACGAAATGCCTAATACTTGCTTTAACGAGGTGAATCCCACTATAGGATTTGACTCCTATCCATAAGATTTACACCATCCTCTTTCGAGGGGTGTGTGCAACTCTTTTTTATTCTCGAGCAATCGATTTGTACGCAAAAGCCTCTCGGCTAACTAGAATACGAAAACAAATACCGAAATTCATAACCGGCATATGAACTCGATATCGTTATTTTTCGAGAATAAATCGAAGGAGAGGAGATACGATAATAAGGTGAAGAGATAATTTTGAATCAAAGCTTGCAAAAATCAAGAACAACTAAATATTAGCTAAAGGAAAAAAATAAGAAAAAGTGGTAAGGAGGGAAGAGGAAATTTTGCAAAAATGAAAGAGAGCTAAAAATTTTCATTACATAAAAAGAGATTACATAATTTGAAATCTACATTACATTGCATGAAAATAAACCTAAACTACCTTGCATGAAATAAAGAAGAACAAGACATGAAATTAAACTTAAGAAAAAAAATTACATTAATTAAAAACAAACATAAACATGAAAATAAATAAAATCTATACAAGAAGAGCCCAAATGGGCAGGGGGAAGGAGCAGGAATTGCTGGAAATTGGCTCCTGAATTTATAAGAGAAAATTTGTGGTTACACGCCCTTGGTCACAGGCGTGACCCTGGGGCGTGTAATCACTATTCTGCATCGGCTGGGACGGTGACATGGAGCTTGCGTGATGGCGGGGAAAAGATGGACATTACACGCCCGTGTAACTTGTGTCATGAGCATGTAATCTGGGCATGTTCATTAATGCAGCGTGGGCTAGAATGCGGCGCGCCGGATAGCAGAGATCACACGCGAAATTCACGGGCGTGACCTACGGGTCACGGGCGTGACTTGGGTAAACTTCTCGACGACAGCTCCTCTTCTCGACGGCATCACTGTTGGCAAGATTCTATGTTTACACGCCCTTGGTCACGGGCGTGACCATTGGGTCACGGGCGTGACCGAGGGCGTGACTTGTTGTGGACTAGTTCAAATGCGCGGCAATAACTCTAGACTGATCTTATGATTACACACCCTTGGTCACGGGCGTGACCTAGGGCGTGTACTGCCAATTTTTAGCAAAACTCCAGAAAATCTGCAAAACAGAAATACAACTATATTTAGAATAGAAATTGTAAAAGAAATGATTTTTAAACTAAATATAAATAATACTTACAAAATTATATAAAAATTAATCTAAATACTATAATTAAAATATGCACAATTCCTACTTATCAAATACCCCCATACTTAAGCTTTTGCTATTCCAGAGTAAAAATATGAGAAATATTTATAAGACATTAATAAGGTTTTTTAATTAAGGCTAAAATTCTATTTAAATCCAAAGTTAGCTAAAAATAAAACTTTAGGGATTCAAATAATAAGTCCTAAATTATAACAATAATTTGAAAAGAGAGAAGTGTTTAGCCAAGTCTTCTCAAGTTACTTAACTAGCAAACAAAATTGGAGTAACTAGCAAACAGGTTTAGCTTTAAAATTATAAAAAAAACATTACTTGAAAGAAACTTTAAGGAAAGGGTAACCTACTAAAAATTTCTCTCATTATAATTTAACTTAAATCTAAATCAAAGATATTGGTTATGGGGGCTCACAAAATTTGGCATAAGAAGAGATCTTAGAAAGGAGGTGATGAATTTTATCCTCACCTTAATTTTTTGTATATGTTTAGGAAAATGATGAATTTTAACCTCTCATTTTCCATGCCATATAATCTTTTAAAAATTCTCTTCTAATAAAATCCCAAAATGTATATGTTTAGGAGTAATGAATTTTATCCTCTTACTCCATGCCATATAATCTTTTAAATGATTTTGGGTGCATATGTATAAGGAATAATGGATTTTATCCTCTTATTCCCATGACATGATCTTTTAAAACATTTTTTTTATATGGCCACAAAAGGGTAGGGGAATGAAAAAATTTCTAGCTTATATATTAAATTATTTTGAGAGCAAATTCTAGTAAATTAAACTTTCCTAAGATTCTAAAAGTATGAGGTAGAAATAATTAAAATCTAAATGTGTTAAGCACAATTACTCCAAGATTGGAACTATTTAAAATAAAAGAGAAAAAAGTGCTAAAGAAAAATAAGCTAACCAAATTAAAATCATAAATTATTTCTTAAAACTAAATTGCCTAAAAAATTAAGTTTAACAAACCAAGATAAAATAAAAATTAGCAAATTAAAAAGACAAATACAAATGCTTATAAATAAACTCATAAAACAAAATTGATTTTGGAAATAATAAAAACCAAAGCAAGGGTTTATTATATTTTTGGAATTTTTCTTCAATTTTTTTTTGAAAATTTTCGTATTATTTTTTTTTTGAATTTTTGATATTATCTTATTTTGATATTATCTTTTTTGGATTTTTGATATTATCTTTTTTCTTATATTATCTTTTTTTTGGATTTTTGATATTATGTTTTTTGGATATTTGATATTTTTTTTTTGAATTTTTGATATTATTTTTTTCTTGGATTTTTGATATCATCTAAATAAATGTTAAACATGAACTAAAAGGCCTAAAATTTTTTTTGCTAATTCTTGGACTTCCCGAGGTATACCCTGTGAAGGGTTCTCAACGGTACTAGGAGATGTGCTGGGATGATAGCCCAAACGTCCCTTTCAAAGAAATTAATTTTCTATTTTCGATTTTTTGAAGAATTTGGGTTTTCTATTTTTTTGAAAAAGCTAATTTTTCTTTTTGTAAAAAGACAACAAAATAGCAAATACATTATGTACAAAAAGAAAATAACTATGTACAAACAAAATATTTTTGGAATTTTGGGATTTTCAAATTTTTTTTTTGAAATTTTCTACGATTTTATAATTTAAAAGAAAGGGAAAAACACCCCCATACTTAAAATTCAACATTGTCCCCAATGTTGAAAGCTAAGTATGAAGAAGAAAAATAAAATACAAGCACATGATTATGAAAGAAAATGAACAAGGAGGGGAGAAAGAAGCACATCCTTGATTTGGAGACGGACGACTACCACGATCACCTGCAAAATTATTTAAAAAAAAACAAAACACAAAATAAAAAGGAATAAAACATAAAAGTTACTTATTAAATTTTTTTTTTGATAAAAGTAATAGCGCTTTCTCTTTTCAAAATATCGAAAAAAAAATATCCCCGGCAACGGCGCCAAAAACTTGATATAAAAATGGTTGATTTGGAATTTATGAGAATTTAAGAGATTTGTTGTTATTGATGTTCTCCAATTCTATATCCGATGAAGGCAAGTGTACCTTATCGTTTATACTATAGGATACTTAAGAAAAATATCAAGGTCATATTAAAACATTGGTATGTCGAGTACTTCTACTTCGAGAAAGCTAACTATAATTTTATCGGAAATAATATTGGAAAAGAGCTTATAATTAAAACTAGTTAAAAAGAACTAAATAAATAAAGAAAATAAAACAAAAACAAAACATGATTAGAACTCGCTTCGAAATGAAATAAATAGATAAATATTATCATTCAACTCTAAATCTTGACCGTGGAGATTCTTAGTTTATGAACGCACCTCTCTCGAGGAATACGATCACCTGAGATTAAGTTGATCGGCCGGACTATCGTCCTATAACCGAAATGCCTAATACTCACTTTAACGAGGTGAATCCCACTATAGGATTTGACTCCTATCCAGAAGATTTACGTCATCCTCTCTCTAGGGGGTGCGAGCAACTCTTTTTATTCTCAAGCGATCGATTCATACGCACGAGCCTCTCGGCTAACTAGAATACGAAAACAAATACCAAAATTCATAACCAGCATATGAACTCGATATCGTTATATAAATCGAAGGAGAGGAGATACGATAATAAGGTGAAGAGATAATTTTGAATCAAAGCTTGCAAAAATCAAGAACAACTAATTATTAGCTAAAGGAAAAAAAATAAGAAAAAGAGATAAGGAGGGAAGAGGAAATTTTGCCAAAATGAAAGAGAGCTTAAAAATTTCATTACATAAAAAGAGATTACATAATTTGAAATCTACATTACATTGCATGAAAATAAACCTAAACTACCTTGCATGAAATAAATAAGAACAAGGCATGAAATTAAACTTAAGAAAAAGAAATTACATTAATTAAAAACTAATCATAAACATAAAAATAAATAAAATCTATACAAGAAGAGCCCAAATGGGCAGGGGGAAGGAGCAGGAATTGCTAGAAATGGGCTCCTGAATTTATAGGAGAAAATTTGGAGTTACACGCCCTTGGTCACGGGCGTGACCCTAGGACGTGTAATCACTGTTCTGCATCGGCTGGGACGGCGACATGGAGCTTGCGTGACGGCAGGAAAAAGTCGGACATTACAAGCCTGTATAACTTGGGTCACGGGCGTGTAATCTGGGTGTGTTCATGAATGCAGCGTGGGCTAGACTGCGACACAGTGGAGAACAGACATCACGCGCGAAATTCATGGGCGTAGCCTACGGGCACGGGCGTGACTTGGGTCAACTTCTCGACGGCAGCTCCTCTTCTCGACAGCATCACTACTGGCAAGATTCTATGTTTACACGCCCTTGGTCACGGGCGTGACCATTGGGTCACGGGCATGACCGAGGGCGTGACTTGTTGTGGACTAGCTCAAATGCGTGGCAACAACTCTGGACTGATCTTATGATTACACGCCCTTTGTCACTGGCATGACCTAGGGTGTGTACTGCCAATTTTTAGCAAAACTCTAGAAAATATGCAAAACAGAAATACAACTATATTTATAACAGAAATTGTAAAAGAAATGATTTTTAACCAAAATATAAATAATATTCACCAAATTATATAATAATTAACCTAAATACTATAATAAAAATATGCACAAATCCTACTTATCAGCAGCCCCGGCTTGGAATGACCTAAAAATTGTAAACATCATATATATATATGCGGGAGATAAAATAGCGCGCACGACCATTGGTCGTGCGTGAAGAAATGCCATTGATCGTGCGCGAACAACCTGTAGCAGAATCTAGAATGCCAAAATAGCGCACAATCATTGGCGCACGACTAGTGGTGGTGCGAGAAGGAATCCAATGATCGTGCGAACCGTCGTGCGAGAAGGAATCCAATGATCGTGTGAACCGCTCAGTTGGAAAAGGGGGAAATGCGAATGACCAGTGGTCGTGCTCTGGTCGTGCGCGAACAAAAATGCACGACCAGTGGCCAATTAGGCTAAAAATGTCCCAACCCACTCTGAGAGTCCACACAATCACTGTACCTGCAGGAAAACAGCCAGGACTACTGGTAGAGATAAACATCCCAAGTATTCATATGTATAAATAAGACAATAAAAATAACGGAATGAAAGGGAAGGACAAACTATACCACAATGGGCCAAAAAGTGCACTTCGTGTAATCCGGTGTATCAATGCAATATAAATAATAATGTGCAGAAAGTGAAGTGCAAGTGAGAGAAAACTAGCCCTGATGAGTCCAAAAAACCCTAAATAAACTAGACTCATCAATGCCTAGAAGTGGACCTGCCCAATCCACTGCTCTGTTTGCCTCAACGGGGTACCTGGGTTGACACACTTGAACAGAGGGAACTAACAAAAAGGTCTGTACGTATAGAGTCAAGTGTGTGAGTTGCATCATTGCATTGCACGTCATAGCATAACATTTTTTCATAAACAAGACCTCATCATATAAATTAGTATGGGCTCTTTATTGTTTACCTTAGTGCAAGATCCCCTAACTTATAAGTTTGTATGGGCATTCATATTAGTTAGTGTTACTTTTGTAACTACTTCTTTTATACTTTACTTACTTATACTGTTGTTAATGCTATTGTTTGATCGTTGTGCTATATTGCTACTATTAGAGCTTTTCTTGTCTATAACACTTTTATATATAGATTGAATAGTAGAATTGCTAGAATAGACTATTTTTCTATCTATACATGATTGCTAGTAGTTACATGCCATCTGCTTTATTTTTACCCCCTGATGTCCTCTGCTTTGTCCTCCCGCTCAGTGCCTAGGAGTCGCGGGGGGGTGGTGGGAGGCGAGGACAAAACTTCCTTAGTCTTTTTGACTAACGGTCTGATGTGGCCATAACACCATGGGTCTGAGGAGCTGGAGCAGCAGTTCGACCAGCAGGACATGATGGCAAGACCTAAGGAGCAGTTGTCGTGCAACACCACTACCCGATGACAGATTGACGAGAGTTTGATAGCTTTTACATAGATGTAGAGTAAGAGAGAGTGTTTTACTTTATTTTGGACATGTACCGGGCATAAGACCTTACTCTATTTCAGATTATTGTACTCATTGTTGGACTTCTATTCTTTTGGATATATATAAGTGTGTGATTGTGGACTTGCTTACTTCTTATCTCATGTTGGCCTGGTTGATCGTTCTTGTCGGCAGGCTCCACATCTTGAAGAGGCGAATAACTCGTGTGTTAGTGTCACCGTAAGGCGGCGGTTCTGGGTATAAGATCTGGGAACTCTCTGGTGCAGGAGAGGGATCTTACACTGGCTGACCTCCTACCTCAGATCCCAAGGATCCTACAACTCAAAAGCTCTGGTTGGCTTCCTACCTCATGTCATATAAGACCATATGAAAGTATCTAGTTGCGACCTAAATCACCTAGAGGGGGGTGAATAAGTGGTTTATATGTCTTTTTGCGGAATTAAAAATATAAGAAATAAAGCGCACAGAAAACCAAAGAGAACAGTACACACAAGGATTTACAGTTGTTCCCCGTACTTGGGTAGTCCACTTTGCACCTCACCTATCTAGCACAACTGGCTAGACTAGGCTACTTCACTATCTCGGATTCTCAAAAAATCCTACAACTCGGAGTCAAACTCCTACAATCTCGGAGAACAAACTCTCCTACAAAAACTCGGAGCAAAACAACTCCTACAAAAACTCAGCGCAAAACAACTCCTACAAAAACTCGGAGCAAAACAACTCCTACAAAAACTCGGAGCAAAACAACTCCTACAAAAACTCGGAGCAAAACAACTCCTACAAAAACTATAAAAGGGGTATTACAAAATTCTTGGACTAACAAATCCAATTTCTAAGAATTTCCAAGAAATCCTTTTTCTTCTTCAGATCTGATAAAATAGATCTTCTTCTTCTTTTTTGAGTATAGAAATCCTGAATGAAATTGAGGAAGAAGAAAACTCCTTTATTTTTCTTGAAACTCTTGATCTGAGAACTTATCTACTCAACAAGATTGGGAGTGGAGATAATGCAATCCAAGAGCAGTAATCTTGTTGAATAGAGACTTGATGAAGAATTGAGCACACAAACTATCGGCCACCAGAGATCTGAACTATTGAGTGAGTGAGAGAAGAAGATGGCTGAAACTCAAAAAATCTTCTTTTTGGATTTTCAATTCACGATTGGCTCTATTCGGGAAAAATAGAACATAATATATATGTCTATATCTTTCTCCAACGGCTATAGAGAATGAATAAGGAAAATTAATTCTGTCAACGGCTGAATATTAAAATAAAGGAAAAATATAATCTCCAACGGCTCTCTGCAATAATTAATGAAGATTAATTCTTTAACAGCAAGATTTAAGGAAGATCTCTTTCCATGGTTATGAAAATAAATCTCTAACAGCTGTCTGCAGGATTTAAGGAATAAATTCCATGAATACTTCACGCGGAGGAAGCCTATATGGAAAGCAGATAATAAGGAAGCCAGCGATTTGAATTTCGAAACAACGCAGACCAAAATTCAGATTCTGTCAAAATTTCGTCGAACGAAATTGCGATCGACGAAAAACCTTCCTTTCGTCGAACGGAGATCGGCAAACGTGATCGACGAAATATATATAAGCAGCGCTCGTCGAAATCTTTAGCCAATAGCACTCGACGAAATTTTATGTTCGACGAATTCTCTCAGTTAGCCGAACTGAGCTCAACGAAATTTTCCCAATTCGTCGAACTAAAATTTCTTAAGCAAAATTTTCTTTCTTCCAATTTTAGCTGCAACTCTTCTAAGCTCTTCCTTTGTGTTTGAATATAAAGTACATCCCAATAGAGAGATTCCACGTGAGTCAACACTTTGGTCCATATAATGAGGAATTACATTGCATAGGCCTGTGTTTAGTGACTCATTGAAACCTGACATTGGTTTGTACTTAACCATTTAGAACCTGCAAACACATAACTGAAAATAACATCAAATACAACTCAATTCAACTTAGTTCAAAGGAACACTTCTTCAAATCAAGGTAATTGTGGCTACAATACCCAACAATCTCCCCCTATTTGTAGAAGTCAGAACCTATGTACTGAGTTGAATTGCACTTAGATTAATATATATCAAATTGATATGGAGAGTTAAAAACTTAGCTTTTTCAACTTTCTCTCCCTTTCATCTTTCTCTTTCAACTTTGCCAATTCTAACTTTGTCAATTCCTCCCAACTTCAAATTCTCTTGCAATTTCAACTTCTCTCCCCCTTTCTGACTACTTCAGATAGGGAAGAAAAAGCATGAGAGCTCGAAGCTCCCCAACATCAAATACACAAGGGAACATCAAATACAACTCAATTCAACTTAGTTCAAATGAACACTTCTTCAAATCAAGGTAATTTTGGCTACAATACCCAACAATCTCCCCCTATTTGAAGAAGTCAGAACCTATGTACTGAGTTGAATTGCACTTAGATAAATATATATCAAATAGATAAGGAGAGTTAAAAACTTAGCTTTTTCAACTTTCTCTCCCTTTCAACTTTCTCTTTCAACTTTGCCAATTCAAACTTTGTCAATTCCTCCCAACTTCAAATTCTCTTGCAATTTCAACTTCTCTCACCCTTTCTGACTACTTTAGATAGGGAAGAAAAAGCATGAGAGCTCAAAGCTCCCCCTCAACAACTGCATAGGAGTACACATTTGGGAGTATAATTTGAATATGTTAAATCAGCTCCCCCTCAATCTTTTCTCCCCCTTAGTCTTATCTCCCCCTTAGAATTTCAGTGCCTGGACTGATTTCCTAATCTTTTCAGCAACCTTACTATATACTTCTATGTTCTGGTCAAGTACCATGAACATCCACTGTCCAATTGCCTGATTAGAGTGTTGGTTGGCCTTTGGACATACCTGCAAACACAGATTAATTTCCCGTAGGAACCCAAAATGATTTGGGTCCTAGGTTCCGGTTAGCATAACAATAAATATTTCTACTAACTGCAACTCCAATAGAAAATCTCTTCTTTGCATTAGACACACAAGGTTTGTGCCAACAGTCGATGGCAAAGTGTCCCACTTTACCACAGCACCAACATTCATGGATGTTGTACCTTCTCTTCCGAGCATTTTTTATTTGCAAGTGGCATCATAATTCTTGATTTCAGTTGAGGAGGCAGCAACATTCTCCCAATTTTTCATAGCGAGTAGCTGATTGGGTACAATAGTATACCCATTTTCACTTGGTTTTATCTGTTTGACAGCAACAGATGAAAGCTTGGAAGCTCTTATGGTGTTGATGGCATCAGATATATTCAAGTGAGGGTTGGTTATGGTGTTGCACCTAGTTTGCTTCCTTGCTGGAAAAGATTGGGAGGATGATGCTTCCTTACCCTTGAATGTAGGGGCTGGTGCATTGAACCCAAATGGTCCAGGTTGGGCCATTTGGATTTCTTCATGGGGAGCTTTCCAAGCACTCACCACCATTCCCTTTCTTTTACTATAGTTAGGAGTAGTTTCCCTGCCATAGCAACTTCCAGTATTCCAGTGATCACGGATGTTGTCCTGATCATACCTGTTAGAGGGAGTCCGCACCTTTTGAAAGGTGGTGTGAGGCCTAGCTTTAGCTGTGCTCTTTCCTCTATTCCCAGAGTCAATTGATTTAGGTTTAGAGAATTGAGCCACTGGCTTTCTTTCCATATAAAGCTTCTTCTCTAAAGATCTGATAGTTCTTTCTTGAGCCTCAGATTTCATTCGAAGTAAAATGAGTTCATTGAATAAACTAATTACCTCTTTGGTCATTTCCTTTACCTGAGATTCGAAAGGCTTAAGGATTCTGATTTCCTCAGCCTGAGACTCAATCAACTTCTTGCTCTTTTCAAGATCTACTAAGAGAGCATCATACTGGTTTGCCAAATTAGGTGTGTCATCATTTTCTGATGAGCTTGTCTCAGCTTCAGAGTCTGTAACAGACAGAGGTGCCCATACGCATACTTGTACGGGATGGGTTTCATCTTTGATTTCCTCTTCTGACTCAGATAATACAGTCAGAGCAAGAAATGTTTCTTCTTCAAGTTCTGAACAGCTTGAATCACTGTTACTTAAGGTCCTGACCTTTTTCTCCTTTATGGTGTCATGTTCTTCCTTTGATCCTTCCATAAGAGCTATTAGATCTAAGTTTTCCTTCCCTTCATGAGGCGTGTCATAGTTATTCAAATCTGAATTTGCCGTAAGCCCAAAATAAGCTTCATCATTCGAGCTTGACTTAACTTAGTCACTGTCGCTAAGAGTCTTGGTCTTCTTTGCCAAGAAGCTCTTTTCCTCTTTTCTTTTACTCTTGAAGGATTTCTTTTCTTCCTTCTTTTTGTATGGGCATTCCGTACTTATATGTCCTGGCTTATTACAACAATAACAGATAATATCAGTCGAAACATGTTTATTCGGTTTGGTTTTATACCTGTCGTTGCTGTGTTCTTTCTTGTGATGTTCATCATCACGCCTTGATCTTCTTTGGCTCCTTTTTCTGAGCAATTTCTTGAATTTCTTGGAGAGTGAAGAGAACTCTCCATCGGACATATCAGAGCTTGAGGGGCAAGCCATAGACTTGTCGTGTTCATCTGACGACTGTGTCCTTTCAAATGATCTAGCTTTACCTCTTCTTGACTCTTTGGCCTTCAGTGCCACAGAGTTCTCCCTTCCAGAAGTGGAGCATCCTTCTTCTTCAGCTTTTCTAATACTCAGCTTTAGCTCATGTGATAGGAGCTTGCCAAAGAATATTTGTGGCTCCATTGTAGCCAACTTTCCGAATTCCCGGATAGCAATTGCCTTGGTATCCCATTCTTTCGTCAGGGATCTCAAGAACTTGTCATTTAATTCTCCGACAGTGAATTCCCGATCATAATTTCTAAGACCGTTTACGATCTTGAAGAACTTTTCATAAGTGTCAGAGATGGAGTCTCTCGGGTCTTGCTTAAATGCTTCATATTCTTGATTCAGCAAAGATCGTCGATCATCTCGCGCTTCTTCTGTACCTTCCATGAGAACCACTAGGGAGTCCCACATTTCTTTTGCAGATTTGCAATGTATCAGATTTTGCAACATAGAATCATCCACTGCACCGGCAATGATGTTCTTGGCCTTTTTATCCAATGAGACGAGAGCAATCTCATCCTTGGTCAATTCCAGCATTTTCTTGGCTATTTGTATATTAGAATTAATTGAAGAAGGTTTCATAGGAACATGAGGGCCATCTTCAACAATATGAAAAATTCTTGGATCTACAGCTTCCATGAAGAATTTTACTCTTTCTTTCCACATCGAAAAATTTTCTTTAGTGCAGACTGGCAACTTGACGGAATCCTTGGATTTGTCCATTCCGGACATACTGTCTCTTGCAAACTAGATTTATAGATCTTGTTCAAGGTGTTAGCCTTTTAATGAACAACCTCCCTCTGATACCAATTGAAAGTATCTAGTTGCGACCTAAATCACCTAGAGGGGGGTGAATAGGTGGTTTCTATGTCTTTTTGCGGAATTAAAAATATAAGAAATAAAGCACATAGAACACCAAAGAGCACAGTACACGCAAGGATTTATAGTGGTTCCCCATACTTGGGTAGTCCACTTTGCACCTCACCTATCTAGCACAACCGGCTAGACTAGGCTACTTCACTATCTCAGATTATCAAAAAATCCTACAACTCGGAGTCAAACTCCTACAATCTCGGAGAACATACTCTCCTACAAAAACTCAAAGCAAAATAACTCCTACAAAAACTCGGAGCAAAATAACTCCTACAAAAACTCGGAGCAAAATAACTCCTACAAAAACTCGGAGCAAAACAACTCCTACAAAAACTCGGAGCAAAACAACTCCTACAAAAACTATAAATGGGGTATTACAAAATTCTTGGACTAACAAATCCAATTTCTAAGAATTTCCAAGAAATTCTTTTTCTTCTTCAGATCTGATAAAATAGATCTTCTTCTTCTTCTTCTTTGAGTATAGAAATCCTGAATAAAATTGAGGAAGAAGAAAACTCCTTTATTTTTCTTGAAACTCTTGATCTGAGAATTTATCTACTCAACAAGATTGGGAGTGGAGATAATGCAATCCAAGAGCAGTAATCTTGTTGAATAGAGACTTGATGAAGAATTGAGCACACAAACTGTCGGCCACTAGAGATCTGAACTTTTGAGTGAGTGAGAGAAGATGATGGCTGAAACTCAAAAATTCTTCTTTTTGGATTTTCAATTCACGATTGGCTCTATTCGGGAAAAATAGAACAGAATATATATGTCTATATCTTTCTCCAACAGCTATAGAGAATGAATAAGGAAAATTAATTCTGTCAACGGCTGAATATTAAAATAAAGGAAAAATATAATCTCCAACGGCTCTCTGCAATAATTAATGAAGATTAATTCTTTAACAGCAAGATTTAAGGAAGATCTCTTTCCATGGTTATGAAAATATATCTCTAATGGCTGTCTGCAGGATTTAAGGAATAAATTCCTTGAATACTTCACGCGGAGGAAGCCTATATGGAAAGCAGATAATAAGGAAGCCAGCGATTTGAATTTCGAAACAACGCAGACCAAAATTCAGATTCTGTCAAAATTTCGTCGAACGAAATTGCGTTCGACGAAAAACCTTCCTTTCATCGAACGGAGATCGGCGAACGTGATCGATGAAATATATATAAGCAGCGCGCGACGAAATCTTCAGCCAATAGCGCTCGACGAAATTTTGTGTTCGACGAATTCTCTCAGTTAGCCGAACTGAGCTCGACGAAATTTTCCCAATTCGTCGAACTAAAATTTCTTAAGCAAAATTTTCTTTCTTCCAATTTTAGCAGCAACTCTTCTAAGCTCTTCCTTTTTGTTTGAATATAAAGTACATCCCAATAGATAGATTCCACATGAGTCAACACTTTGGTCCATACAATGAGGAATTACATTGCATAGGCCTGTGTTTAGTGACTCATTGAAACCTGACATTGGTTTGTACTTAACCATTTAGAACCTGCAAACACATAACTGAAATTAACATCAAATACAACTCAATTCAACTTAGTTCAAAGGAACACTTCTTCAAATCAAGGTAATTGTGGCTACAATACCCAACACCATACAACTCAGAAGCATTGGTTTAACTTCATACCTTAGGTCATACAAGACCCTACAACTTAGAAGCTATTGATAGCCTCCTACCTCAGGTCATACAAGATCCTACAACTCAGATTCAACAAATGAATCATACAGCTCAGATCTCAGAGAGATCCTACAGTTATATAGGTTTGTGATACAAAACCTATCTATAGACTCAGAATGATAAGACTTGGTAAATCTAGAGTCTTCTTGAAGCTTGATGTGGATTGACTTCAACCTTAATCTTCTTATAGAGGACTTTGAAAGAATCTGTTTCCGTGAAGAATGTTTCCTCTACACTTTTGAAGATCCTTCTTCCTCTTCTTGTAGATAGATGATTTGGCTTTTAGTAGATCAGCAAGATGAGTCAAAATCTTACTTCTGGAGAAGAAAAGATTTTCTTTAAGGAATATCTTCTCCGTTTTTGAGCCTCATGATGAATATGCCTCTTTTTGAAGATTTTGGCAGTGAGCTCTTTCTTTTTGATATTATGATTGTTATGATTATGGGTTTGTTAATTTTTGTCTCATCCCTTTTATAGGGATATTCAATAACGATTGAATCTTCGGACAACCATTATGTCAGAGATATTCTTTCCATAAAACACAACTCTCATTAACCCAATCTGCGGCGAGAATAAATGAGATAATGACAAAATTGCGCCTTAAATTGTAATCAGGCCTTTCCGCAATTCGACTAGACGTCTGGTCGATCTTCTTGATGTCTAGTCGAATGTAGATCTTCTAGTCGAATTTGGAGTTATCAAAACTTCTTTAGTTAAAACCTTCTCCATGAATCGTCTTGATGATACTTGTAGTCTACACGATGATATTTGACTACCATTATCTTTAAGCTGAATGAATGAGCTTATCAAGTTGAATTCTGTGTTCAACACAATAACTTCCTTCTATATTTCTGAAATGTTATGTTGACTCCTCGACGATATTTCACCTATCCTCGACGACAATTGAGATGAAAGCGCACAGTGTGCCTCTGAGTATTCTCTAGAGGGGGTGAATAGAGATTTAAAAAATCTTTACACTAAGTGTGCACATATAATAAAATAACTACTCTAATAACTATGCAATCAACAATCCCAACTCAGAATAATGTAGAAATGGAAAGCAGTAATCAGTAAGCAAAAAACAGTAAGGAGACAGCACAGAATAGCAATACAGAAGACACGGTAATTTTATAGTGGTTCCCCAAAATGTGGGTAGTCCACTCTTCTACCACCTTGGTAGGATTGCACTAACAGTGCCTGAGTCTTTTGATAAGGAGACCCTCAGAACCACTAAGTCTTTTGATAAGGAGACTCTTAAAACCACTGAGTCTTTTGCTAAGGACACTGATAAGTAGTTTTTATATGACTTTTTAGTAGAAATTTTAGTAATAATATAATACGAATTTTTCATTTTTATGACAATTTTAGTTTATTAATAGTTCTTTTATGAAATTTGATCATAATTTAGCTTATTTTTATTTTTGCAGAATTTTGGGACAATTTGTGAAAAAATTGAATTACACGCCCCTAGATCACGCCCGTGACCAAGGGCTTGTAATCTTAATGTCAGTCCAGAGTTGAGGCCGCGTAGTTTGAGCTCATCTACAACATGTCACGCCCGTGTCTCTCAATGTCACGCTCGTGACTCTCTCGCGTGATCTCCAATCCCAACCGCGCTACACTCATGCCCATGCTGCATTTAATGAAGTCGCCCAAGTACACACCCGTGACACAAATGTCACAGACGTGTAATGCCTGATTTCTGACACGCAGTCATGCAAGCTCCACGCCACTGCCCCAACTTAGCAGAACATTGTTTAAACGCCCTTGGTAAAGGGCGTGACCAAGGGGCGTGTAACTTGGAATTTTTTCCTATAAATTCCAGAGGTCTCCTTGAGTCCAGGGTTCAGAATTTTGGAGAGGGAGAGATGCTGCTAGAGCTGATAGTTGCTATTTTCAAGTGTTTTCATATTTTTACTTTCCATGTTCTCTTTCTCTCTTTCTCTCTTCTTTTCAAGTAAGGTTCTAATTTAGCTTTCATGCAATAGTTTCTAGTGATCTTGTAATCTTTTCTTGCTAATGTTGTAATCTTCCTTTAAGCTTGTAATCCCTTTTGTTATTAATAAAATTTAGCTTTGCTTTCTTTCATTTTCTCTCTACCTTTAGTTAAAATTTTCCTTTATGCAATTTTATTTTTCTCTCCTTTTCCCCTCCACCACGATTAACTAAACTCTCAATAGTGCCTGATCGAAATGATCCGAGGATGATAATCAAGTTATGACCTTCTAGCTCTCTTTTTCCTTTTTTGTAATCACTTGATTTACCCTTGATTTTTAATTAGTGAGACCATATTTTTTATATATGGTTTTCACTTAGGTTTTCATGCTTAACTAGCCGAGAGGCTCAAAGTATGAATTGATCACTCAAAGGTAAAGAGAGTTGCACGCACCCCTCGAGAGGATTGGAGTCAAATCCAATAATAGGGTTCACAACGTAAAACAAGTTTTAGGTAATTGATTATAGAACGAGAGTTCGCTTGATTTTTCCTAAACTTAGTTGGGCATTTCCCTCGAGAGAGACATGTTCAAGCTTCGAGAACCTCCACGGTCAAGTAGTTTACTTAAAAGGAATTAGATATATTTTATCTTCTCTTGATTATTCTCACTCCAAGGTGATTTTAGATTGAGCGCTAATCCTTTTTACCATCATCTAAACCTTACTTGAGTTTGCAATTTGTCTCTTTTAGTTAAGTAAAACAAACCCTAAAAAATTATTAGATAAGATAATAGTGACCTCCTCAAAGTAGAAGTAATCAACGCTCCCCGAGGAATACCACCTTCGTATTTTTAAAATATCCTATACTATAGACGATAAGGTAAACTTGCCTTCATCGGATAGAGTATTGGAAAACATCATCAATCTCTTCGCAATTTCATAAATCCAAATCCCTAAGTAGTTAGATTTTTTTATATCAAATTTTTGGCGCCGTTGCCGGGGAAATTTGAGTAGATATTTTGAAAAGAGGATAGCTATTAATTTTATCATTTTTCTTTTCCTTTTTTTAGTTTCAAAAATCTTAAAGGTGTAATTTAAATCTTGGAAAGGGACGTTTGGGCTATCATTCCATCTCATCTCCTAGTACCGTTAAGAACCCTTCACATGGTATACCTCGAGAAGTCCAAGACTAACTTAATCTGCCTAAAAATAAGAAAAAAAACAATAATTAAGTTTTTCTTTTTCTTTTGTTTTATTTATTTTATTCTCTCTCCTTTCTATTTCTTTTCTTTTCTTTTCTTCTCTCTACTCTCCCCTTTTCTTTTTTCCAGAGTATGACCCGAGGTAGCTCTTCGAATATTCCTTTTGATCTAGAGATTGAGCGAACACTCTTGCATCACCGCCATTCTCGTGATCAGGATACACATTTATTATTCGAAGAGTCAATCGGGGACACTACCATAGAAAATATGGAGTCTAACGCGCCCAATCCTAATGAGGCCCCAAAAAGAACCATGTCCTATTATGCGTGACCAAATCTGGAAGGCACACAGTCAAGTATTGTTTGCCCCGCGGTTGTGAACAATAACTTTGAGATCAAGTCTACCATCATACAAATGGTGCAACAATTAGTGACCTTCGATGGTCTGCCGGACGAAGATCCAAACTATCATATTTCTAATTTTCTAGAAATTTGCGACACCTTCAAGCTAAATGGCATCACCGATGATGCCATTCGTTTATGTCTTTTTCCTTTTTCTTTGCGGTCTAAGGCCAAGCAGTGGCTGGACTCCCTTCCTAAGGAGTCATCACTACATGGGCCGATATGGTGGAAAAATTTCTTACTAAGTATTTTCCGCCTGCAAAGACCGCCAAAATGCGAACAGATATTGCGTCATTTATGCAAATCGACTTGGAGACTCTCTATGATACATAGGAGATCTTCAAGGAGCTTTTGCGTAGATGCCCTCACCACGCACTCCCTACTTAGCAACAAGTACAAATATTATATAATGGCTTAAATATCCAATCTAGGCAAATGATTCATGCGGCCGCCAGGGGTACTTTAAATAAAAAAAACCCAGAGGACGTGTTGAAATTTTGAAGTGAAGTGGAGGTGTCTGGGCGATCTGTCTTTGGGTGAACGCCAAGACCGCGCGGTCTGTGTTTGTATTCTGCCGGTCTGACTCTGCCGGTCTATTCTGGCGGACTGCTGGTTCTTCCGGTCTATTCTTGATTGCTGCAGTTTGTTCCCAAGTTGATCTGCCGATTGGCCTGTCTTCTTGGTTGGAAGACCGGGCGGGTTTGTTCTTATGTGACCGTCTGTCCAGGAGGTCTGTCTTGGCGATCTGGCGACTTGTCTGAAGTCGGCCAGATGGTTCCTGGTTTGCTCCTGGTGGTCTAAGGGAGGAGTACCTTTGTGCCCGCACGGCTTGTGCGCGGTCTCGTGTTCACGCAACCTGTGCTCGGTCTGCTTGCTGATCTGCGGTCTTGGTCGGATGGTCGTCCAAGTTGTATGATCGCTTGGTCTGCTTTGTGAGACCGATGGCGATCTGACGTGTGGTGATTGTACCTCTCCTGTGCGGTGATGACATCCGTCTACCCGCCTATAAATAGGGGTGCAGGGCCCGTCATTTATAACGAGAACTGTAAGAACTGAGCCTGGGTTAATTCGTGTGGTCTCAACTTTGAGGTCGGGCGGTCTCGGAAGCGAGTTGACTGTTTGTTGTGTTCGCAGGTTTTCGGTCAGCAGGTTGCGGTCTCCTTCCTTGGTGATTCCCAGCAGCTTGAATAAACAGTTCGGCAGCGGTCTGTCTGCGAACTGGTTTATGTTCGTTCTTTTGCTGTTCGCAGCGAGCTCAGCGATCAGGCGACCTTCAGCGGTTAGGCGATCTGAGTTGCGGTCTGGGGACAGCTTCAGTTCTTTGTTCCAATAAAGATCCAGTTCGTGCGGTCTGAGGTGGCGGTCTTGCAGTGCGGGCGGTTTGTCTGTTTTCTGTTCGCGCGGTCTCAGGTCAAGCCGGGCGACTTCTAGAGTCGAGCGGTCTGTGCGGTCTCTGTTTGTCTAGCCGCCAGATTCGTTTTGGTGTGTTTTGTTCTTCTCGCCTCCATGATTCTTATGAATCATATCTCGCCATGTATACCTCGCATTGTAAATGAAGTTTGTGATTCAATAAAGTTTCTTGTGTTGCTGTGTGGCATTGTGGTTGTTTGGCTTTAACTCAGTTGATGCAACTCCTGCTTACTCCTAAACGATTCAAATCAAAAATTTTAACATGGTATCAGATCTAGGTTATTGGAGTGGATAAGCAGTGTTCAACTTGAGTTGCCATCGTCTTTGTGAAGAAGAGACCACATAGATTACCATGGAAGGTGGATACGTAAGAGGGCTTGGTATTGAACTCCTCACATCGACTAACTATAAGAAATGGAGGTCATGTATGGAGAGCTATTTACTTGGCGAGGATCTATGGGAGATAGTTGGAGGAGAAGACACACAAGAGGTGTTTCTAGAAGGAGATAATATGGCAGAGGTGAGACTTTGGAGGAGGACTAATGCTAAGGCAGAGTTCACACTCAAGAGGGCTATCTCACCGGAGCTATTTGATCACATCATTGGATGTAAATCTGCTGCTGAGATTTGGACGTCTTTGGACGGGTTGTTTAATAAGAAGAATGTAGCTCGACTACAGTTTCTTGAAAATGAGTTGGCGAAGGCCTCTCAAGGCGATCTTTCTATTTCAACCTTCTTTCTCAAGATGAAGAACCTCACAGCAGAGATTTCTGCATTGGACCGTGATCAGCCCATCTCGGAGGAAAAACTGAAGAGGCATATCATCCGCGGTTTGCGGAAGGAGTATCTTGCCTTTGTGACTTCAGTTCAAGGTTGGGCAAATCAACCATCTCTGTTGGAGATGGAGAACTTACTTGCTTCACAAGAAAGTTTGGCAAGACAGATGGCAGTGACTTCTATCTCTGGGGGAGATAGTGACGTGTTGTTCTCTGGGAAGAAGAAGAAGAAGTGGGAGAAGAAGAAGCTGGGTCAGGATGGACCCTCTACTTCAGGTCAGCAGGATAGGGGTTATGCTCCTAAGTCTGATGGGAAGAAGAAGGGAGAGGGACCAAGGTGCTTCAGGTGTAATAGGACCGGCCACTTCAAGAAGGATTGCCGGGTTAATTTTCAGTCGGGACATGTAGCAGAGAAGGAGAAGCCAAAGTCTAATGAAGCTGGATGGGGAGGAGCCTTTGCGGCTAATATGACGGTGATGCCCGTTAAGGCTTTGGCTGCCATCAACTTCGAAGAGGATTGGATTGTTGATTCAGGGTGTGGACATCATCTCACCGGGGATGAATCAAAGTTCTCTTCTTTGGCGCCTTATTCAGGTAACGATGCTATCATTACGGCTGATAATTCTGTTCATGCAGTAGAACAAGAAGGTGTTGTCTCCCTGAGCAGTGATAAGGGTCCACTCACTTTGAGGAGTGTTTATCACGTGCCTGGTATGAAGAAGAATCTCTTCTCTGTGACCAATGCGGTCGATGTCGGTCATCACGTTCTGTTTGGCCCAACAGAAGTGAAGTTTCTTAAAACTCAACCGGAGATAAGGGGGGGGGGTGTTATTCATATTGGGAAGAGGGTGAAGGACTTGTTCGTGTTATCGACAAGTACCTATGTTGATAAGATGAAGACCAACGATAGCGCGGTTATCTGGCATGAAAGGTTGGGGCATGTTGGCATGGACAAATTGAAGGCTATGGCGGTAAGGGGCCTTATCAAGGGCTTGCCTAGCTTGTCCTCTTATGGAGACGGTCATGTTTGTGCGGGATGTCAGTTTGGTAAGTCTCATCGACTTCCATTTGATAAATCACAAACAAGATGCAAAGCGCCGTTGGAGTGCATTCACGGTGATTTGATGGGACCGACTGCCACCCCAAGCCTTTGCGAAGTTTGTGGAGTTCAAGGAGATGGTGGAAGGTCGGTTAGGCCTGCGGATGAAAAAATTGAGAACTGACAATGGTGGGGAGTTCACCTCTGGTGAGTTCTCAAGTTTTTGTAGGAAACACGGCGTTCGGAGAGAGATCTCACTTGTGCCTATACTCAACAGCAGAATGGCGTTGCGGAGAGGAAGATCCGTCATCTGACGGAAACCTTCAAATGCTGGCTTCATGCCAAGAGTATCCCAAAGTCCTTTTGGGCGGAGGGAATGTCTTGTGCGGCTTACGTCATCAACAAAATGCCTCTATGTTCTATCAACATGAAGACCCCTCACAAACTAATGTTCAAGGAGAAACCGAGTGTTGCACACCTTCAGGTGTTCGGGTCAACCTGCTATGTGCATATTCCTGATGCTCTTCGGACAAAGCTAGATGCGAAAGCAAGGAAGCTAGTCTTTGTTGGGTATGATGAGCGGGAAAAAGGATGGAGATGCATGGATCCTGCGATACGGAGATCAGTGGTATCTCGGGATGTGGTGTTCGATGAAGTGACTTCCTACAAGGGGAGTTCAGGAGTTGAATTATCGGAGAGCAGGGTTGATGAAGCAGGGAAAGCTGCGGGAAGTCTTCAAGTGGAGTTGCCTGTTTCACCAGGAGCTCCAGCTGTGTCAAGCTCTGAGATGGAAGCTTCAGGTTCTAGAAGCAGGGGGAGTGATGCTCCAAGTTTGTCTAGAAGAGGAGCTGGCACAGAAGAAGCAGCTAAAGAGGTGGTTAGTCAGGTGCAACCTCTTAGGAGGTCGAAGAGGACTATCAAACCACCAGATCGATATACAGGAGGAAACATGGTGAGCTTCGTTTCATGTTTCTTCACTGGTCCCTTGGATGAGAGGGAGCATCCGAGCTTTGAGAAAGCCAAATGCGTGAAGCAGTGGGATATTGCTATGCAAGAGGAGATGGATGCTCTTAAGAAGAATGAGACTTGGTCTCTAGTGCCCAGGCCCAAGGGCATTACCCCTGTGACATGCAAATGGGTTTATAAGCTCAAGAAGAAAGCTGACGGCACGATCGAGTGATACAAGGCTCGCCGTGTAGCTCGCGGGTTCTCACAGCAGTGTGGTGAAGATTATGATGAGACGTTTAGTCCAGTGGCAAAGATGACTTCGGTCCGATTTGTTATTGCTTTGGCGGCATCTTGTGGATGGGAGATTTGGCAACTTGATGTAAAGAATGTTTTCTTATACGGAGAGATTGACAAGGATATCTTCATGATCCAGCCGCCGGGTTTCATCTCAGAGGATCGTCCGGACTACGTCTGCAAGCTGAAAAAGGCCTTATATGGGTTGAAGCAAGCGCCTCGGGCGTGGTATGGGAAGATCGCGGAGTATCTTCTGCGGGTTCTTTGCTTCAGACTCTGATTCTATCTTGTTCGTCAAGAAGTTGGGGGCGCTTCAGGTTATTGTGCTGCTGTATGTGGATGACATGATTGTCACCGGGAACTCGAAGGAGGCGGTAGCAAGGCTGAGAGCTGAGCTTGCTATCAGGTTCGAGATGAAGGATCTGGGGGAGCTTCACCATTTCCTTGGACTCGAGGTCCAGAGGCGGGAGAGGGAAGTGCTCGTTTCTCAGGAAGGATATGCGGAGCGGATCGTTCAACGATTCGGCATGGAAGAAGGGAAGAGCAGCTCTATACTTCTAGAACAGCATCATAAACTTTAGAAGGATGAGGGAAGAGTTCTATCTGATCCGTTGGTGTTCCGAGCTCTGGTTGGGAGCTTGATTTACTTTACCATCATGAGGCCTGATATTGCTTAAGTAGTAGGCAAAGTGAGTCGGTACATGGCGGAGCCACGGAAGCCTCATCTTCTGGCGGCAAAAGGAATTCTGAAATATGTGAAGTCGACCTCTGATTTGGGTCTACTATTTAGGAGAGGGTAAAGCTTGGAGTTGCATGGATACATGGATGCTGACTACGGGGGAGACGTGGATGATTAGTGATCAACGTCTGGTTATGTCTTTATGACGGGCCCCACAGCTATTTCTTGGTGCAGCAAAAAGCAGGACTCGGTGTCCGTATCTACCACAGAAGCGGAGTACAAGGCTTCGGCCTTGGCAGCTCAGGAAGCCGTTTGGCTCAGGAGGTTGGTGGAGGACATTCATGAGGAGGTTCGAGGTCCCACTATGCTACGCGGGGACAATGAGAGTGCTCTCAAGCTGGTTAATAATCCAGTCTGTCACGCGAGGACCAAGCATATTGAGATTGAGCACCATTTCATTCGTGAAAAGGTGTTGGGAGGATCTCTTATGGTCGCGCATGTTCGGAGTGCCGACAATGTCGCAGACATCTTCACAAAGCCGTTGGTGAAGGGACCGTTTACACGGTTGTGGAGTTTACTCGGGCTTGTCTCCACTTCCCACTTCAAGGGGGAGTGTTGAAATTTTGAAGTGAAGTGGAGGTGTCCGGGCTGTCTGTCTTTGGGTGACCGCCAAGACCGCGCGGTCTATGTTTGTATTCTGCCGGTCTGACTCTGCCGGTCTGTTCTGGCGGACTGCTGGTTCTGCCGGTCTGTTCTTGATTGATGCGGTCTGTTCCCAAGTTGATCTGCTGGTTGGCCTGTCTTCTTGGTTGGAAGACCGGGCGGGTTTGTTCTTATGTGACCGTCTGTCCGGGCGGTCTGTCTTGGCAATCTGGCGACTTGTCTGAAGTCGGCCAGATGGTTCCTGGTTTGCTCCTGGTGGTCTAAGGGAGGATTACCTTTGTGCCCACATGGCTTGTGCGCGGTCTCGTGTTCGCGCAACATGTGCGCAGTCTGCTTGCTGATCTGCGGTCTTGGTCGGATGGTCGTCCAAGTTGTATGATCGTGCGGTCTGCTTTGTGAGACCGTTGGCGATCTGACGGGTGGTGATTGTACCTCTCCTATGCGGTGACGACATCCGTCTACCCGCCTATAAATAGGGGTGCAGGGCCTGTCATTTATAACGAGAACTGTAAGAACTGAGCCTGGGTTAATTCGCGCGGTCTCAAATTTGAGGTCGGGCGGTCTCGGAAGCGAGTTGACTGTTTGTTGTGTTCGCGAGTTTGCAGTCAGCAGGTTGCGGTCTCCTTCCTTGGTGATTCCCAGTGGCTTGAATAAATAGTTCGGCAGCGGTCTGTCTGCGAACTGGTTTATGTTCGTTCTTGTGCTGTTCGCAGCGAGCTCAGCGATCAGGCGACCTTCAGCGGTTAGGCAATCTGAGTTGCGGTCTGGCGACAACCTCAATTCTTTGTTCCAATAAAGCTCCAGTTTGTGCGGTCTGAGGTGGTGGTCTTGCAGTGCAGGCGGTTTGTCTATTTTCTATTCGCGTGGTCTCAGGTCAAGCCGGGCGACTTCTGGAGTCGAGCGGTCTGTGCGGTCTCAGTTTGTCTAGCCGCGAGATTCGTTTTGGTGTGTTTTGTTCTTCTCACCTCCGTGATTCTTATGAATCATGTCTCACCATGTATACCTCGCATTGTAAATGAAGTTTGTGATTCAATAAAGTTTCTTGTGTTGCTGTGTGGCATTGTGGTTGTTTGTCTTAAACTCAGTTGATGCAACTCCTGCTTACTCCTAAACGATTCAAATAAAAAATTTTAACAGGACGCTCAAGAGCGTTTTGAGGCAATGGTCTTAAGCAATCACCGTCATGCAATTGCGTGGCAAATTTCAGATATCAAGGGTATTAACCCTTCCTTCTGCACTCACAAAATTTTCCTCGAAGATTATTCCCGCAACACTGTCCAGCCTCAACGAAGGCTAAACCCGAATATGAAAGAAGTCAATAAGGCTAAAGTTATCAAACTTTTAGACACGGGAATCATATACCCGATCTAGGATAGTACTTGGGTTAGCCCAGTACAAGTTGTGCCAAAGCGGTGTAATGGTAGTTGCAAATGAAAACAATGAATTGATCCCAACCCGTACGGTTATGGGTTGGCGGATGTGAATAGATTATCAAAAACTAAATGATGCTACCCGTAAGGAT
The DNA here is from genome assembly GCA_033032865.1 of Dactylorhiza incarnata. Classification (NCBI taxonomy): domain Eukaryota; kingdom Viridiplantae; phylum Streptophyta; class Magnoliopsida; order Asparagales; family Orchidaceae; genus Dactylorhiza; species Dactylorhiza incarnata. The sequence goes on along the minus strand of JAWHQI010000009.1, from coordinate 4,885,891 downwards.
CACTTCCCATTTCCCTTTATCGATCAAATATTAGAATGCCTTTCAGGTCACTCCTACTATTGTTTTCTCGATGGTTTGTCGGGATATTTTCAAATCCCTATTTTGCCCGACGACCAAGAGAAAACAACATTCACTTGTCCCTTTGGCACCTTCGCTTATCGAAGGGTGCCATTTGGTCTTTGTAATGCGTCGACTACATTCCAAAGATGTATGCTGGCGATATTCGATGAGTTATTAGAGGAAGTGGTGGAAGTTTTCATAGACTACTTCTCCGTCTTTTGAAATGCTTTTCAAAGTTGTATAAAATATCTCGAGCGTGTGCTACAATGTTGTGAGGAAACAAATCTAGCTCTTAATTGGGAGAAATGTCATTTTATGGTCAAAGAAGGATTAATCCTTGGCCATAAAATATCGGGCAAAGGCATCGAGGTCAATAGGGCCAAGATCAAAGTTATCGAATAACTCCCCCTCCAACGAATGTAAAAGCAATTAGAAGTTTCCTAGGCTTTCAAGAGCGTAGACTTGGGAGTGTAAGCTAGAGCAGAGATCTAGCAATGCATTCTAGACACAGATCATTGAAGATGTCTTTATCTGGTGATATGCTTTCTTTCGCTTCTTCTGCAACTTTTTGCGCTTAAGGCGTTTCAGGTTTCTGTCGTACTACGGCTCAATGTAGACGGCCCTAAAAGTACCTCACCCTTTTGACAGTCCCATCCTGCCGCTCACATTTTTGCAGGGTTTTTTCGGCATTTTACTCAAAAAAATTTTAAATCACGAAGCCGTTAACCCGTCTTCTCGAAAAAGAATCTTCTTTCCTTTTTAACGATGAATGTCATTTGGCCTTTAAAATTATAAAAGAAAAGCTTATAAATTCTCCGATTCTAGTCTCACCGAATTGGTCGCTACCCTTCGAAATTATGTGCGACGCGAGTGATATTGCGGTAGGAGCCATATTAGGCCAACGAGTGAGTAAGTATTTCCACCCAATTTATTATGCGAGCAAGACACTCACGTCGGCACAAGCGAATTACACCACTACCGAGAAGGAGATTCTAGCAATCGTTTTTGCTTTTGATAAGTTTAGGTCGTACACCACTCTCTCCAAAGTAATTGTTTTCACAGATCACTCTGCTCTTAGATATCTTTTAAGTAAATCAGACGCCAAGCCCCGTCTCTTACGATAAATCCTCCTCTTGCAGGAGTTTGATTTAGAGATCCGGGACAAAAGGGGAGCTAAAAACTTGGCAGCCGATCATCTGTCCCGATTAGAAAATCCCTCTACAGAAGCGTTAGTAGAAGCCTGTATTAATGATAAATTCCCTAAAGTGCGCCTCCTTACTCTCAAAAATATAATGACACCGTCCTCCCCCTGATTCGCAGATTTGGCTAACAATCTAGTAGCTCGGGTCCTGCCAAAAGAATTCTCGAGTCAGCAAAAGAAGAAATTCTTTTCTGATTTAAATTATTATTTTTGGGAGGACCTCTTTCTATTCCGTGTCTGCGCGGACCAGGTAGTGAGAAGATGTGTCTCGAGTGAGGAAGGTCTAAAAATTTTATGGCATTGCCACGAGGGACAAACTGGTGGTCATTATCAAGTGAACCGAACCGCAATGAAGGCGCTGTTGGCGGGCTTTATTGGTCCACAATCCTTAAAGATGCTCATACATTGTGAGCACAAGCCACAGCTGCCAGCGGTTAGGGAACATCTCCCGCCGAAACGAGAAGCCCCAAAATATTTTCTTAGAATGCATAATTTTTTACCTTTGGGGTATCGATTTCGTTGGTCCTCTCCCTCCCTCTTATTCAAACAAATACATTCTCGTTGCGGTTGATTACGTGTCAAGGTGGGCGGAAGCGTAAGCTCTCCCAACCAACGATGCGAGAGTAGTGGAAATTTCTTAAAAAAATTATTCTCTCGATTTGGCACGCCGCACGCTATAGTTAGTGACCGGGCCACCCATTTTTGCAATAGCCAATTCACAAAAAATTTATCAAAATATGGTGTCATGCACAAACTCCCCACTGCTTGTCACCCACAAACGACCGACCAAGTCGAAGTCGTGAATCGAGAATTAAAGCAGATATTAGAAAAACTGTTTCTATTAATCGGAAGGATTGGGCACTTAAGCTCGATACGTTCAAGGACGCTATCGGTTGCACATCGTATTGATTGGGGCTTGCCACCTTCCGGTCGAATTAGAACACCGCGCATTTTGGGCGCTTAAATTTTTAAACCTCGATTCTACATTAGCAGTCGAACAAAGAAAATTTTAAATTAACGAGCTAGATGAGTGGCGAGCGAATGTGTACGAGAGCAACAATTTCTATAAGGAGGCGAATAATGTTTTACCACGATAAACATATAAAATTTTCAAAAACTTTTTCGCCGGGCGATCTCGTCCTCCTTTTTAATTCTCGTCTTCGCCTTTTTCGGGAAAGCTAAAATCAAGATGGTCTTGCCCCTTTATCGTTAAAGAGGTTTGGCCATATGGGACGATTCTCATTTCCCACTTAGAAAAAGATTCCTTCAAAGTTGTTGGGTCCAGCGTTCCTTCACTTGACCCGTAGCGCCTTTCCATTGATATAAAGATCAAGTTGCGCCTTCACCAAATAGTCCGGGCTTTTGGTGCAGTTGGTTGCGCTGGGTCCTCTCAATTGGTATCAAAGCAGGTTGCGGGTTCGAGACCGGGGGGCACTGATAATTCCTGAAATTCTCTCTACCTGTGTGGGTCATGGCGGGTCAGGCGGCCGGAGCCATGTGTCAAGCCACCTCTGATCTTGCGGGCCATGTGGAGCACCTCTGAGCTTGCGGGTTGTGCTGGACGCTGGGGGGGGGGGGGGGAGGGGATTGTTGGGTCCAGCGTTCCTTCACTTGAACCGTAGCGCCTTTCCGTTGATATAAAGATCAAGTTGCGCCTTCACCAAATAGTCCGGGCTTTTGGTGCAGTTGGTTGCGCTGGGTCCTCTCAAAAGTAAACAGGCACCGCCTTAAGTTGAATCTTCCAGGAGATCTATCTAACGAAAAGAGTGATTCAATAATTCTTCCGCCTATAACGTGATCGCCAATTGGGTCAAGCTACGCGACCTTAAACAAAGCGCTTTTGGGAGGCACCCCAAAGTTATATTTTCGTTGTTTTTGTTTTTATTTTAACATGTTTTGTAGGTAACCGCCGCTTCCCCCCGCATCTTCATAACTAAGGAAGCCCTTTAACCTCTCCTTCCTTTTTGTTTTAGCCTGCACTTTGTTTTCTTTTTCATCTTCTTGTTTCTTCATACTTAATTTTAAACATTGGGGACAATGTTTAACTTTGAGTATGGGGTGTAATATAGTTTTTAAATTAGAAAATTTTTCAAAAAAATATTTCTTATGTCTTCTTTTATTCAAGCACTTCCCAAAAATTCAAAAAAAGAAAATTAGATAATCAAAAATTTATATCTTGAAAGGGACGTTTGGGCTATCATCCCATCACACTTCCTAGTACCATTGAGAACCCTTCATGGGGTATACCTCGGGAAGTCCAAGAGTTAGCAAAAAATTGTTAGGATTAAAACTAGTTTCTTTTCTTTTATTATTAAAAATAAAAAAAAATAAAAATACAAAAAATATGAAAAAACTTAGAACAAAAACCAAAAAAATTATAAAACCCCTGCTTGTTGTTTTTATGATTTCTTAGAAATCTAGTTAAGAATATTTATAAGCATTTTTACGTTTTTAATTGGCTAAAATATTGTTTATCAAAATTTGTTAAATTTAAATTTTAGGTAATCTTGTTTTAAAAATTATTTTATGATTTTAACTTGATTAGAGAATTTATTTAGCATGACTTCTCTTTTTATTTTAAATGACTTTGTTTTGTAGTAAAATTGCTAAACCCCTTCGATTTCTATTATATTTTCTTCTAGCCTTTTAGATCTTAGGAAATGTCAATTTACTAGAATTTGCTCTCAATATAATTTAATTTATAAGCTAGAAATTTTTCCCTACCCTACCTCTTTGTTGGCATATATAAAAAAAGAGTTTTAAAAGATCATATGTCATGATAATAAGAGGATAAAATTTATTATTCCCTAAACATATGCACCCAAAATCATTTAAAAGATTATATGGCATGTAATAAGAGGATAAAATTCATTACTCCTAAACATATACATTTTGGGTTTTTGTTGAAGAGAATCTTAAAAGATTATATGGCATGGAGTAAGAGGATAAAATTCATTACTCCTAAACATATACAATTAAAAAAAATTGAGTATAGTGAGAGGATAAAATCCATCACCTCCATTAAAAGATCTCTTCTTATGCCAAATTTTGTGAACCCTCAACCAATTTCATGGATCTAGATCTAATTTAAGTTATGGGGAGAGCAATATTTAGTAGGTTACTTTTCCTTAAATTTCTTTTAAGATAGAGTTTGTACAACCCCGGTATTCGCTAGGAGGTGAGCGGAGACTAAGGAATCAGTAGGCGAGAGGAGTAAGAAGGAGGGCGAGCCAGAGTCCCAAAGCAGGCTCGCAGGAAAGCGGGCGAGCCAGGCTCTCGCCGGCTGCTTGCAAGGAGCGGGCGAGCCGGGCTCTCGCCAGCCGCTCTCAAGAAGGCGAACAGGCCTGGACCCTCGCGGGCCGCCCGCAGGAAGGAGGGCGAACCAGGTCCTCCCGGGTCGCGAGAGGAGCCCCTCTGGGTAGCTAGCTCAGTAGGGGTCTAGGGGTATTTTTACCTGGAATCCCCTGGTGGTCTGCAATTAGCCTCTCCAAAGAGCAGAGTTTGGCTGTTGGCAGACCATTTTGGGCAGCGTATAGCAAAAGAGTAAGGTGGAATCCCGCTATTAGCAGACCATGAGTAAAAAGCTATATATAGACCTTGAAGGGCACCTTTGGAGAGGATTCCAATCTCAGTATTCTGAGCTTCTTTCTCCCTAGGTTATCTTGGCTTAGCTCTCAGGCTCTCCAAGGTGCCCAGTCTCAGCTTCGGCTTGGGAGGGGAAGCGCTCAAAGATCTTCCGGGTGTGTGGTGGGACCTCCTCGCTGCGACCAAAGGTCTGTGTCTAGTTCCAAGTCTCTGGTCTGTTCCTTACGAGGAATCAGTAAGTGCTAGTTGCCCCTCATCTTTGAGGGCCGAGCTCCATAAGAGACCAAGTCCTGGTTTCAACATTTTTGGTGCGATAAGCGTGGAGTGCAGCTAGTTCAAGAAAGATCTAAGGAAGAGACATGGTGGGAGGCGACGAGCGAGAGGCAGACTTCGGCGGTTCGCCACCACCTGGCACGCCAGTAATGGTGGAGATGATGGCCGACCTCAAGAGGGACCTCTTCGGGGCTTTCCAGTGTGCCCTCGTCATGGCCCTTGGTGGTCTCGCAACCCTTGCACTCCAAGTGGCCCCTTAAGCTGGAGCAGGCGAGAGCGCCCCGGGGCAGAGGCCAGGGAAGGAGGCAATGTCCCAGGCGCTGGACCGAGACCTCACGAGGCGGGAGATTTTCCCCAGCCCGGCATAAGCGAGTGGGGTCTAGGCAAGCATCGTCCCGGGAGGAGGGATCCCAGCCAGTGGGGTCTCGGCGAGCGGTCCCTCGGCAAGTGTGAGACCGGGAGGATCCGGTTTGCCCGGGTAGCTCGCGGGGCGACTAGAGCAGGTCAGGTGTGTGAAGGGGGGAAGCCCTTTCTGTGAGTTGGTGCTCTCGGCGCCACTCTCTGAAGGGTTCAGTGAGCCGACCATGATGTTGTATACCGGCAAGGATGACCCCACTCATCACCTATAGTGGTTCGAAGACATGGTCTCTATCAGACCTATTTCGGATGCTTTCAAGTGTCGACTCTTCGCCACCACCCTAAAAGAGAAAGCAAGGGACTGGTTCCACCAGTTGACAGCCGGGTCAATCTATGCTTTTGAGGATCTGCGTCACGGCTTCCTACTGCGCTTCTCGACCTCAAAGAAGAGGAAGAAGGACCCTGAGGTGCTCTTCAATATCAAGCAGAGACAGGGGGAGTCGCTGGCTCACTATGTGGATCGATTCCAGGAGGAGGTCCTCCTCATCCAGGAGGTGTCGGGGTACACTCTCCAGCTCACCTTCATAGTGGGGATGCAAGAGGGGTTCTTCAAGATGGACCTTAAGAGGAGGGATCCTTTGTCTTTTGAGGAGCTGATGGAGAGAGCGGCGAAGGAGATAGAGGGGGAGGCATCAAACCCCGAGTTCGCGAAGAGGTTGGCACGGCTGAGCGAGCCGGAGGTCAAACATCCGGAGGCATGGAGAAGAGAAGAGGCGAGGGCCCTGAAGGTGGGGTGGAGGCAGCAAGAAGGGGGGAGGCAAGGACCGGGAAGGGGTTTCCACCAGGGAGGGGGCAACTTCCAAGGAGGACAAGGAAGACCCCATCAACTAGGATGGAGGTAGGGCCAGAGGCCACCTCATCCCCACCCGCCTCAGTATCCAATATCGGTCGGTCGAGGGAGACCAGGAAGGGGAAGAGGAGCAGGAGCCAGAGGATCCGGTCATAGGAGGAGGAATAGAGGAGTAGAGGCTGAGAGGTGGGGGCAGCGTTGTCCTATTATGACTTCCATGAGGAGAAAGGTCACGCAACGGCCACTTGCCCAGAGTTCTTGAATGTGAAGGGAGCCAAAGAGCTGGCGCCGTGGGAGCAGCGGGCGGTGAGGATTGAGGAGGTCCTGTCTTAGGATGAGGACGACGAGAGGTGTGAAGACCAGGTCGATGTGGGGACCCGAGGAGGGATCGGGGTGATCCATGAGGGGGTAGGGATTGAGGCCACCCAGAAAGCAAGCCTCCATACCATCTATCGTCATAGCATGGCTTCAACGTCCCTATCCCTGCCCCCAGCAGAGAAGACCTCGGTCACCCAGAAGGACATGCCAGGTCATGAAGACCCGTTCTACGATGCGCTGGTCATTCAGACGGCGATCAGGAAAATCACCGTCTCTCGGATCCTTGTGGATAACGGGTGCTTGGTCAACGTCATCTTCAAGAAGTCATTTGATGAGATGCAGGTGGAGGCATGGAGGGTGTAGTCCTCGGATGGCCCGTTGTTTGGGTTCTCCGGGGAGAGGAAGGAGGTAGAAGGGGGAGTAGGACTCCATGTGGTCTTGGGGGGGGGGGGGGGGGTGGGCAGTACAGGAATTGTCGCTTCATTATAGTGGATGTCCCGAGCAGCTACAATGCCATCTTTGGATGATCGCTCATCAGTGCGTTCCGCTGCGTCCCCTCCACTTTCCATCAATGCCTTAAGTTCAATGCGGGAGGAGTCCAAGTCCGGATAAGGGTGGATCCGAAGGTGGCCAGGCAGTGTTATGTGACTGCCGTGAACACCATCTCCTGGATGGCCGAGACAGAAGAATGGGATCAGGAGATGGAGGATCCGGCGAGGCTCGAAGAGGCAGCTGAGGAATAAAGGAGAGGAGGAGAAGGTCAGGCCCAGGAAGGAGGGGCGGAAGAGCTGATGGTGGTAGAGGAGGAGAGAGTAGGAGAAGGTCAGGCCCAGGAGGAAGGGGCGGAGAGCAGATAGAGGATGAGAAGGAGTGGAAAGAAGAGGATGGGGAGGCCCGGGAAGAAGGGGCAGAAGAATTGATGGAAGTTCGGGAAGGGAGAAAGGAGGAGGAGGTCGAAGCGCTAGCTCACGGCGAGAAGAAAAAGGGTGTTTGGGGGGGAGCAGTCCCGACTGGAGGTCGTGGATGAGGTTGTGGAGCTCGAGGTCACCACCCGAGTGGGGGGTGGTGGAAAAAGTCAAGATCAGCGGGGAGCTCAACCCAGAGGAGCAGAAGCAAATCCTGATCTGCGTGCAGGAAAATGTGGATGTCTTTGCCTGGAGCGCAATAGAGATGACCGGGATTGATGCAGATGTGTCTTGCCATCACCTCAACCTCGATACCGGCACCCGACCCATCCGGCAAAAGAAGAGAGCCATTGCTGACAAGCTGGAAGGGCCCATCTGAGAGGAGGTGGGAAAGCTCCTCCAAGCAGGGTTTGTATCAGAGATCCAGTGCCCAGGCTGAGTCTCCAATGTGTTTATGGTAAAGAAGGGGGGAGGTAAGTGGAGAATGTGTGTTGACTTTTCTTTACTTAATAAATCATGCCCCAAGGATTGCTACCCCTTGCCCCGAATCAACGCGATGGTTGACTCGGCCGTCGGTTTTTCTGTGATGTCTTTTTTAGATGCTTTTTCAGGTTATCATCATATCCGCATGCACCCCCCCCCTGACTTCAAGGATGTCTCTTTCATCACAGGGGATGTTGCTATTGTTACAAAATTATGCCCTTCGGGTTGAAAAATGTAGGGGCTATGTATCAGCGGATGATGGACCAGGTTTTCCGAGAACAAAAGGGCAGGAACCTGGAGGTCTATGTTGATGACCTCATGGTGAAATGTCGAGACCTTGAGTCCCACCTCCGTGACCTTGAAGAAACCTTCGGGACATTGAGAAAATTCAAGATGAAACTCAACCCCTAGAAGTGTGTCTTCGGGGCTAGTCGGGGAAAGTTTCTAGGCCACTTGCTCACCGCAGTGGGAGTGGAGACTAATCTAGACAAAGTCAGGGCCATCATAGAGTTGGGGTCACCAAGGAATGCAAAGGAGGTTCAGCGGCTCACGGAGAAGTTGGTCGGGCTTAGTAGGTTCCTCTCCAGGGCAGGAGAGAAGTGTGCACCCTTCTTCAAGGTGCTGTGGGGGAACCAGATGTTTGAATGGACCCCTGAATGTGAAAAGGCTTTTCAAGCACTGAAAGAACAACTGACCCAAGCTCCTTTGCTGCAAGGGCCGAGATAGAGAGAGTACTTGCCCTTATACCTGGGGGTAGGACCCAAGGTAGTGAGTTCAGTGTTAGTCCAGGAGGAAGGCAGAAGGCAACTCCCAATCTACTATGTTAGCCGAGTACTGAGGAAGGCGGAGCTCTGATACCCCATCCTAGAGAAGTTGGCCTTCACCTTGGTGGTGTCGGCTCGGAAGCTCCAGCCTTATTTCCAAGCGCATCTGATTAAGGTGGTGACCGACCACCCCCTTTGCAACATCATGGAAGGGGTGGAGTGTAAGACCCTTTTTTTTCTTTTCAAACCCGGGGTCTTATGCCTAGAACCGTCGTTTTGCGGTGACATCATCACTTGGGAAGGTTGCCACTACAAAACGCCGATCCTGCCGGCCTTATCGATCACAAAAAAGTAAGAGTAACAAACTTGAGAAGACAAGTCCACATCACATAAATAGTAAATCATCAAAAAGAGATGTCCACATAAGCATAACTGAAATGAAAGACAGAAATAATAAGGGCTCCTGCCCGATACATCAAATCCTCACTACATAAACACTCGCGGAAGCAAACCAACTAAAACTAGTAAGTCACTCACGGATCCTGCCAATGGTGCTCCCGTAATAGACTGCCCCGTCTCCATCTGCACCGGCCTCTGGTGTTGTAGCATCTCCTCGGTCCCCTAAAATGATAAGGTCCACCGACCGTTAGTCAAAAGACTAAGCCAATCCCCCACCCCTCCACCGGTGACTCCTAGGCACCGTGCGGGAAGGATGAAGCGGAGGACATCAAGGGGTGTAACAAAAGCAGGTGACGGGAACATAATCTATAGGGAATGTTTCTATGCTACACATGTGTATATAAATAATTGAAGCAGTAAAAGAGCATAGTAAGAGCAGGTAAGGAATAAGTAAGGGCAGTATATAAAAATAGGTAAAAGGAATGAAACCATTGATTTATAAGAATGCCCACACAAACCTATAGACAAAGGGGTCGTTTAGCAAGGCCTATCGTATAAAAAGTCCCATAACCGACTAATACGATAGGGTAGGGGTTGAAATGCAATGTTAATGCTATGTCATGCAAGATATGTAGTTAAATGTTATGTTCACATAAGTGCAACTCACACACTACGACTCTATGCGCACAGACCTTTAGTTCCCCCTTTTTGGAGCTAGCAAGGCTCCCAGGATACTCCCGTAGTGGCAAACGGAAGCGGTGGGTTGGGCCTCGCCCACCTCTAGGTTGGTATTTGCACTACCTAACCTAGACCTATCGTACGCCTCAACGCTAAGAACACAACATCAGAGCTCCTACGTACTCTTGCTGGTTAGACCACCAGACTTGTCTTTGTAAGGGGTTATCCACACTTACCGAGCCCAAGTATTTATGTCGGTGCAACGACCATCAACACTAAGGACCCACCACCTTATGCACATGCAAACATGTTTACATCTACCTCCGAGCCATAAGCTCCCCGGGCTAACCCGTCCGGCACAACAAACATGGTTGAGTCACAACTCACCAAACTAATAAGTCTATTGCTACAACCACCGAGCATACCGCTCGTAAGACCAAACCGACTAAAGCACCTGTGACAATGGAGTGTGAGTGAGTATATTACTTAGTTAAGCTTGTATAACAACTTAGCCCTACAGTTTATGGTTAACCCTGGACTTCCCTAGGATTACCCTGTTAGGGGCTCGCTACGGTACTAGGAACTATACTGGGATGACACCCCAAGGTTCCCTTTCTCAAGGCATTTAATATTATAGGTATCTACCCATATGCCTAAGCCTCTTATCTTTTCACTTGTATTAACCCTAGGTGGTTTATGACACGCTAGGGGAAAGATGATCTTTCGTCAATCCCAAGCACGACCTTACCCTTAGCTCACCTAGCACTCTTATCTCCTAAACTCCTTTTGATGACCTCATCCTCTTCATCCTGACCATGCACACCAACCACATTCCACTTCCACTTGGTAGGCCCCTAAATACCCAAGTTTGACATTTTTACTATACGCAGACCAAACTAACTACATGAAGCTAACAAGTAGAAGCAATCCAAATATTCAACCACATGACACAAGATTTTTACTTGAGGACTATCATGGCATTATAAGACTAAATCTAAAGACTCATATTTTTCCTCAACATATTAGCATTTAATTAAATTTCTCCAATATTTGCCAAGTATGAATATGAACGTGAAGTGTAAGGTATTCTCATGACATGACTCTCATAAAATTATGATAAATCTATCATGAAAAAAATAACAGTAAGTACAGAGTGTCACAAATTTGCAATCAGGAATTGTTCTCTAATTACAATATTGAATATTTAACCAAAATTAAAAATTAAAGAAGCAACCACCAACAATACTTGTCCAAAAATTATGGGAATATTACCAGACATTTATATTGATCAGAAAAGTTCTCAGGTAAAATTTTAGAATTTATAAAGGCATATTAACCACTTAAATAAATATTCCAAAGATATCATAATATGAGCATGTTGTGAAGTAGCCTACTGATAACAATCTACAAAAATTATATAAAAAATGACAGAGCTTTCTAGTGCTCTGAAATGTCCTATCACCAAGTTGCACATTTTTCAGAGAGTTTTGGACCCTTAATTATATTTCTTAAGATTAAGGTAAAATAAGTGCCTTGTAAATGAAGTGCTGGTTAAATCACCTAATTAATTTCACAAAAATTACCAGAGGTCCATCATATGAATATAAAGGCACTACCAAGGTTTTATCACCATCCAAGGCCATTTGAACATGTAAATATCTCTTATAAGAAATTTCCCTAAAGTGGTTATGACCTAATTTAGGGGAAATAAGTACTCCTAAAATTCTCTCAAAATCCCCTAGAGCATAATCACACCCCATGAACATATCTCTTAAATTCCATGGCCATTCTAGGGCTTTTGACCACATGGCCTTCACAAGGTTCTATATGCACCCCAAGGGGTAAAACTAGGGTCCTAGAGCATATCCACCTCTACACCACCCCATCTTACTCATGAAGGTGTTTTAGGTTATCCTAAACCAGTGGCCAAGGTTTCAATTCATGGTGATGGGTTTTGACCACCATACCCCAAGATAAACACCATGCCCTAATTTTGGCCTAGTTTGACCTAACTTGGGTTGACAAATTACCCAACCAAATCAGTCCTAATTGGGCTGAGATTTTTAACAGGGTCATGCTATAACCCTAAAAAGTACCCACCAAAATTTGGAGGGCCTTGGAGGTCATTTGACCTAATAATTAATTAATAATTGATTTATGAAATTATTACAAAAACCTAAGAAAAATGTTCTCCTAAAAGTTCCATCTTTTGATATGATGAGGGGGTTGATATAAGTAGCCTAGGTTTCAATTTTCAAGTCAATCCCATGAACCAATCAAAAGTTATACAAGGAATGGTGGCTGCCCTACCCTAGGGACCATTCCCACCAAAATGGCCCTACAGGGAGCTACAGGGCTCCTTTTGGGCTGAAACAAATTTTGAATTAACGTAGACTCCAAGGGATAACTTTTTCATGTTGGACACTTTGTCTGATTATGAATGCATAATATTTAAAAAAAATAAAAGAACCTACAGCAGTTTAATTGGTACATAAATATTTAAATAGAATATACATTCATGTTAATCAAATCAGACGGCTGGGGTGTTTCGTCCCCATCACGCCCATGGTCAGAAAAAGCCCGTCCTGGGCACTCTTCCAGCCTATTTTCCCGGCCACCAAGACCCCTCCCCGGCCGGCCAATGCCACCACCACCTTCGTCGAGGTGGTGGCCGACGATTGGGGTGGTTGGCCGGCCCGAGGGTGGCCGGAATAAGCTTTTTAGGGCGGGAATAAATGGCTTGAAACCAGCCATTCATGAAGCTTCATTCGAGCCCGATTTGGCTCGGATCAAAGCCAATTTTGATGTGGATCTATGCACTAGCTAGGGGAGGAGAAGAGGATCGGACCTGAATTGAGGTCGAAAGCCTTGTGGATCTTGGGTTCACCATGGGAGCTCGGGGAGCATTTGGAGCCATGACAATCCGAGCCTAGAGTGCACAATCCTTTCGGGAAAGTTGGGGGTTTCACTCCTCTCACTCTGTTGAATATGTTAAAGGCCTTGATTGGGAGAGGGGGAGGTTACAACCTTGAATGCCATTAATGGCCATCAAGGTGATTTCAGTTTTGGCTTGGGGGAGATGAATAGGGGCTCAATCCAGTCGGGAGAAGGCTGGAAACTTCTCCTCTCCCCAAGAGGATATGAATGGTGCCATTATTGGAGGAGATGGGAGGTTTCCTCTTCCTCTCCAAACTCCCCCTTCCTTCTCTCTCTTTCAAATTAGGGCTTTCTCTCTCCTGGCCGAATTTCCTGAAATTGAATGTCCAATTCAGTAGCACCCAACCCCATTAGGTGGTGGACCACCTCAATTGGGTCTAGCCCAAGTGAATTGGGCTTGATTAGGTCAAAATAGTTCATTTTGACCTAAATATAGCATAATGTTGACTTTGGTCAATTTGACCATTTGGGTTGACCCCAATGGGTGGATAGTCACTCATTGGCCTGCCTTAAGGGTTAGGAAGGTCTAGGTAGGGTAAATTTGACAGGGTGAGGGTCAATTGACCCTTAATAGGCCACTTTGACCAAAATAGGGCTAGGGTTGACTTTGGTCAAATTGGCCAAATTGTTGGCCCATGATGGGGATTTTTGGTCCATTAAATCCCTAGTATCTTTATAATGGTAGGGGCAAGGTCAATTTGGCATGGTGGAGGCCAATTGGCCCAAATTAAGCTACTTTGACCAATTTAGGGTTAGGGTTGACTGGTCAATTTGGCCTCTTTTGGTTGACCCCAATAGGTGGGTAGTGACCCATTGGACTCTCTTATGGGTTAGGAAGGTTTAGGTGGAGTCAATTTGGCAAGGTGAGGGTGAATTGCCCCTTTATAGGTGGAGTCAATTAAGGCTAAAGTTGACTTTGGTAAAATTGGCCAAATTGAAGGTCCCATGATGGGGCTTTTTGGTCCTTTAGGTCTCTAGTGACCCTATGAGGGTAGGGGCAGGGTCAATTTGGCATGGTGGAGGCCAATTGGCCCTAATTGAGCTAGTTTGACCAATTTAGGGTTAGGGTTGACTTTAGTCAATTTGGCCCCTTTTGTTGACCCCAATGGGTCCCTGGTGCTCCAAGGAGGCCCATAGTGGGTTAGGGACACTATGGTGGGGTCAAGGTTCAAGGTGAGGCCCCTAAGTCCAATCCTAGGCTAGTATCTGAAAGCTTCTATTTGCAGACCACTTGGGTTTTCCCTTTCTCACCCACACTCACATGGTCTTGAGCTCTTCCTATGGTATTGTCATGACCTAGTCATGACAAAACCAACTTGGCGGTCTAGTTGTTTGGTGGATGTTACATGGAGCACTCAGGAAGGCTGGCTAAGTGGTCGGTGGAGCTAAGTGAATTCGATATTTCGTCTGTACCCAGGTTGTCCATAAAGGCCCAAGCGGTGGCGAACTTTTTGGCGGACTATGTAACTGAGGTGGAAGAGTCCGCGCTACCCAATTCGGTGGCTCCTAGCCTGTTGTGTAGCGGAGGAGGAAGTCCCGAGGGTCCTAGAGGAAATCCACTCGTGGGAGTGTGGCAGCCACTCTGGGAGCCAAACCTTGGAGGGGAGAGTGCTGAGGCAAGGCTACTTTTGGCCTACCCTCAGCAAGGATGCGGCGGAGTTCGTAAGGAAGTGATCAAAGTGTCAACTATTCACTCCTCTCCAGCTCTTGCCAGCCCAAAGTGAAAGACTTTATATAAGGGTAGCTAATCACCTAGAGCGGGGGGGGGGGGGGGTGAATAGGTTATTTAAATTTATTGCAGTTCTTGAATATAACCTAGATAAATCTGATCAGAGCTTTCAAGAAAAATAACACCACAGAAAAGAACACACAAATTTTTATAGTGGTTCCCCTTATCTTGGGTAATCCACTTTCCCCCTTCTACCCTTCTAGTAGTGTATTAGATAGGGTTTATAACTCCTCCAGATCTCAGACCACAAACAGGTCTTACAGCTCAGATCACCAAAGGGTCTTACAATCTCAGATCACACAGATCCTACCTCAGCCTTTATAACTAGGCTTACAACTCAGATTCACCCCTGAATCCTACAACTCAGATCATACCTGATCTTACAACTCAGATCCTTGACAGATCCTACACTCAGATCTGACAACTCAGATCCTACAGAAATTCAGAAAGAAAGTAACAAATACTTAGACTCAGGTTTGCAATTGTTGAGCCTTCTTGATCTGTTTGAATGATCAGACAGAAACCTTCAATAGAACAGCAGCAGCAAATGATCTTCTTGATTCGACAGGCTGTGATGACTGTTCTTCTTCTTAGGAAGACAGATTCCTCCTTCTTGACCTCCTCCTTTCAGAAAAAGATATCAGCACCAGATTGCTGAATGAATTCTTCAAATCAGATTGGTTCTGAAAGGGAAGATGACTTCTCAGAAATCTTTCTCAAACTTTTACTCGAGAACGATAATAGCTTTTAAAACTTTTCTTCACTGCTTCAATGCTTAGCTACATAACCCTTAGGTCATGCCTTCTATTTATAGCCCGCCATCTGCAATTACAGTTACGATCCTCTACGTCAGCATGACGTTATGTTTTCAACGGTCTTTATCAGAAACAAAAGCTCAGCCAGCTGTAGAAGAAATTCCTCAGTTCAGACTATCTGTAGAAGAGGCGTTGAGCGCTTACTGTCTTTGTCAACACTTTCTCAATTAGGCGTCGAGCAACACTCGACGCATACTCCTTAGACTGAAGCTCTCGGCTTCTCCTTCTCAGGTGTTGAGTAATCATCACTCAGTCGACGCCTTTTAACTTTGTCTTCATATCTCTACACTTCTGGATGATGCTGGGCAGATAAGAGTTAATTCAACACTTCTCATTCCAAGGCGTCGAGCAATATAACTTGGCTCGACGCTTTCTAACTTGAACTCAGAACTTCTAGTTGGCGCTGAGCTGACTGAAGTTAAGTCGACACTTCTCTTTCCAAGGCATCGAGCAATCCACCTCGGCTCGACACTTCCGAACTTGGTCTCAGAACTTCAGCGGCGACCTTGTCTATTTGAGTAGTAGACATGAGTCAACGCTTCTGGGTCACAGGCGTCGAGCGATGTATGATGTCTCGACGCTTCTGAACTTGAATAAATTCCATGAACATTTTGCCTGACCTGATCTCCTGCACATAGATTCTAGAGAGTATATCAAATACATTCTGAGATATATCTTTGACTTAGAAATGGACTTCTCCAAATCTAGGACATTGTGAGCAATGATCCCAACAGTCTCCCCCTATTTGAAGAAGTCATAACCTCAGTCAATGATATATCTCTCATTTTTTTCTTAAAAAACAATGTGTACAAATTTCTATATAGATAATCAAAAGAAGGAGTATCATACTATATAGAATCAAATTACCAACACATTCTATCCACAGACATTCTCTCAGACATAACATCTCATATAAGCATAAAAACATAAGCAATTCAGAATAAGATATGTCATGAAGAGAACCATAATCACATCACAGGCATATATATATATATATATATATGTAATCATGAAAAATAGATCACACCAGAAATTCACCAGGATTGTTCAAAAGTATATTAATTACATTCATCAGAAAGAGACAGTGAAGATTAAAGTTTTAAGAATGCCCAGGATCCTTGAATTCAATTCCTCTTTTGGCTCTTTTGACAAGTGCTGCAGCAACTTCCTTTCTCCTTTCGAAATAACCAAATGGCTTTGGGAAGTACCTGATTGGCTCCATTTCTCCTGCCTGGACTTTCCCAGCCATTTTGTCAGCCTTGAATTTGATCTTTAGATCTTCTTGAGCCCTATGCTTTAACCACTCAGCTTCAGAATACCACTTTTCTCGTTGATCTGGATTATTTTTCACAACTTCCCATGCTGATAGAATCAATTCTCTGGAAGATGGAGACCAACGTTCAAAATCAGCTCTTGATTGAACCTCTTCTCTGTACTTTCTTTTGCTTGATTCTTCTTGCTCACTAGGAAAATGTTCTCTTATACCTTTATCCTGAGGACTATACATTTGAGCAATCTTCTTTTGAACCTCAGTGAGAGAGATTGGCCCTGTCCTAGAGACTTGATCATTCTCATAGTCTATGGTAGGATATCCAAGAGTTTCTCTTATAGAGTTTGAGGTCCACATAGCATGTTCAGAACTAGCTTGAATCATTGACCTCTCCCCCTTTAGGACTTCTTCAACAATATGATCTCTTATAATATTTTTCTGAAATCTGACTTGACCTTCCAAATGAAGAACTCCACTGTCAATGTTTTTCTTTATTTTAAGAAGATGATCATCTAAAGTGTCTACATGCATCTTTACTTGGTCTTTTAAAACTGTGGAGCTCTCACCAATGTTAGCCAAAATATCAGCATTATGTTGTTGTAATCTTGCTTCAATCTTATTTGTTCCTGTGAGAATTTGTGATACTTGTTCTTTATACAAAACTTGCATGTTGCTACTCAGTATTCCTTGGTTTGTCTGAACATCATCCACTGTCTTAGTAATTCCGGCTTGTGATTCTTTAATAATCTTGGATGCTTCTTTGATGGCATCAAGCTGTTCAGTTGAATAATCGACTGAAGCACCAGCTCTCTTAAAGAACTTTACCATCTCCTTCCTTAAAGCAGACATCTGATGATTGACTTCAAATCTAACCAACTTCATTTGAAAATCCACTTCCTTTTTCATTTTATCATTATTTTCCTCAATATATTGTTCTAATATTCTCCTTTGATTATTCAGTAACACCTCCAGCTGAGGTAGAACAGGACTAAGGTCCACATGGTTTTCCCTTTCCATGTCAACACCTTTGCTACTTACTTCCCTGAGAAAAGAATCATTTCTTTGGCTCATATGAGAGCTAGAGGATTCTATCTTAATAACTTTCTCAGCAGATTTCTTTGTTGCTTCATGCTCTACTTCCACCTCCATTGCCTCAATGACAGGATTTACTTTATCAGGGATCTCAGCCTGAGACTCCCCCTCAATCAAATCAATTTTATCCTGAGCAGGGATCTCATCCTGAGACTCCCCCTCAATTGCTGCTTTGCTTAGTTCGGAATCGTGCTGAATGATGAGTCCTGATCATATACACTTTTATGGACTCATCTGGGCCATCTATTTAGTCTTTTCACTGCACTTTAGCCCTGTTTTAGCTCATATTGGTCATTCTATGCTAGGTGCACTTATAGGCCCTATTTGGTGTAAATTCGTATCTTTCTTCGTTATTAGTTTTCTTGTGCTGATTAAGTTCCACTTTCAGTGGCTATACTGGTGTCGTATGCTGGAATAGGAGTCGTGCAGGTATTCCCGGTACAATTCTGTACAGGAACACTGCGCACGATCACTGGTTCTATTGCGCACGACCACTGGTCGTGCGCCGCTGATCGTGTGCGCTTAACCTTATTTTTCTGAGTTCTGTTTCGAGCAGTGCGCACGACCATCTACGAGAGTGCGCACGACCACCGGTCGTGCGCCACTGTTCGTGTGCACTTATCATCAATTTCATGAGTTCTGTTTCAACCAGTGCGCACGACCACCTACGATAGTGCGCACGACCACCGGTCGTGCGCCACTGGTCGTGCGAACATGTTATTTCATAATTTCTGTCTTTGCAGGTTCCGTCCAGGCAGAGCGCACGATCACCGAATTCTAGTGCGCACGACCACTGGTCGTGCGCCAATGACCGTGCGCACTGTTTAATTCCAGCGCCTATAAATTCCGCTGCTCGCGATTTAGGTCGGATCGCTCGCTGTTTTCCGCCGTTTCTGCTCCAGTTTTGTCCGACTTCGCCCCTCCACCGCCGCCCACCATCTGGAGGTGCTCCGGGCTTGTTCTTCACACCAATCTTGAGCCGGAGTTTCCTCTCGGCCTCCTCCTTCATCCAAGAGCTTCAAAGAGAGATCTAGCCGCCATCTCCATCGAGCAAGAGGAAGTTTGCAACCTCTACCGGATCGTGACACGAAGAAGACGGGTCCATTGGAGAGTCGTGACAGCTCTCTCTACCCCGGACGTAGTTGCGGACCGAGCTTGGACGCGGATTGACAACCCGGCGATTCCAACCGTGAATCTACAATGAGACTTCGGATTCGGTCGATTTCTTGCCTTATTCTTCTCTTATTGATGTGTATATGTTTTAGATCTCATTATTATGATGAAGTGGCACTTAAACTAGTTGTATTTCTATTTATTTCATGTCTATGTGAAATATTTGTTGTTTGAGTTGCTTGAGGTGCGCCGCCGTCCATTTCCATTCCGCCGTCACGTTCGTGTGCCGCACTAGCAATTGCTAGTGGCGTGCTTGTCGAAGAGGTGCCTGCGACCCTCACTCTGCTAGCCTACTCGTCCATCCGCCTACCGAAGCGTGGCATCGCGGCCCGTATTCCATCCCGCCTAACGAAGCAGTGCGCTCAAGGCCTGCACAGTTCGATTCCGCTTGCCTACTCGTCCATCCGCCCTTTCGACGCAGCGCGCTCAAGGCCTGCCTAGTCTCCATCCCGCCAAGCGAAGCATTGCATAGCGGCATTGCATAGGAGTAGTTGATAGCTTTTATTTTATTTTCCAAAAGCCAACCCAACTCCCCCGCATTCCATCCGATTTAAGGACTTCAATCTCAAGTCCTTCCTCGAAACCTAACTCCACCTTACTGTGTTCCTCAAGAGACCGACACTCGGGGATTCTATTCCCAAAATTTATTACTTGTGCGACCGGTGCACTTGCCGACACGCATCAAGTTTTTGGCGCCGTTGCCGGGGAACACAGTCGTGTGAGTTTTCTTGAGAGGGAGAGCCGAGAGATAGTAGTTCTTCCAGTGTGTATAGCCGCTTTATTATTTTTGTTTGCCTTTTAATTATCTTTTGTTTGTTTTTATTTTTTCCTCCCCTATTTTAAAGTTTTAGGCAAGTTTTATTCAAGGAGTTTTTCTAGTTGTGTAGATTTCCTTGCAAAGAATTTCAGTTTCTTTTTATCTGCTTTGAATTTTGAAAATGTCGTCATGGGGTATTTCGCCTAGCTTTAATGATAAGATGGTTTATTATATAGACCAAATGAATGAGTTGAATGCTAGGCAGTGTAGGAACTTTGTTTGCTTGTTGTGTCGAGGAGAGGGTCATGAATTGAAGGACTGTCCTAGTCTTTTCAAGCCTGACCGACACTCCTCCACTCAGGACAACATTGTCCCTATCGCTCATTCTTTACCCATGGAGGCAATTGTGCCCTCTACCCCTGAGCTTGTCTCGTGCACGGACTCCTTACTCCCTGTTTATGGCTTCACTCCCAGTGATGATGATCACTCATCTGTTGGCCAACAAGGAGAGGAATGGGAGCTCCTAGATGCACCTGAGTTTGATGAGAAAAGTATTCTTTCCATCGGGGAGGCTTTAGCAGATCTTTTTGCGGAGGAACCGAATCTTTTTGTCCCTCCAGTTTCTTTGCAAGATTTTTCTACACATATTCTTTATGATCCTATCGAAGTAAAGGAGCTGGGTGATGCTTCTGACTCGGAGGGTGCTCTAAAGTGGGATGAGGATGTCATTTTCCCTGAGGGGGAGAATGAATACTTTGAACACGATGATGCACCTCGGTGGGATGAGGAGGATACTCTCTCTGATGAGGAGGTTTGCACTTCTTCATGGGACGAGGAGGTCCAAATCACCACTGAGGCTCCTGAGTTCTCAAGTCCCCCTTGCTATGATATTTACGATGATGATAGTGATCTATCCTTGGATCCTGCCGGGAGTGAGACCGGGATCACTCCCCCGATTTTTGATTATTTATGTTCTTCGTCTTCTTTATTTCTTGATCCCCTTCCTTCTTCCGAGCCTGTGCAGGTTGAGTCTTTACAGGTGCCCTAGGAGGACTTGGAGCTTTTTGCTCAAGTCAATGATGAGAGTATCCTCTCATGTGAGGAGGTTTATTCCCCCTCCGTTGAGGAAGCGCCACTCATTGCCTTTTCCTCCTGCTGCCTCCCTGTTGACAATTCCTTGCTAGGCAAGGATGTGTTTTGTGAGATGAGTGAGGACCAGGCCTCCTCCTTTTCTTACATTCTCTACCCTCTACCTGTGAGGAGCAGGTATCTATATTTAGGTAGAGGGGTGACTGTTCTATCACCGTATCGGTACCCGCTACCGACACGGATATTAGGCCAGTTACCTGTCCACTTCTCCTTCCATAGGCCCATTAGCTAGAACTCTTAAAGTTTGAATAAGTCGTGCTGGGAGGACAATAACCCCAGTAGTTATCTTTCTTTTCCTGCATTCTTATTTCTTCTAATCATGTTTAGTTAGTAGTACTTTCTTTTCAGTTTTCTTTTGTCTTTTGTTTTTGCGGAGCTGACCCCTGCAGGTATCTTCTCTGGATGGCGGATGCTACAGCTTAGTCTTGGTTTAAACGCCAATCTTCTGGTATGCTCACTTGCTGAGCATTGGGTACTCTCTTCCCCTAGCCTTTGCTGATTTTCATGTCATATATTATGCGGAGTGTTTAGTTTAAGTCTGGGGGAGAGTAGTTTTGTTTACCCGCTCACGTGCACTATTGCACTGCATGCTAGAAGATTTCATTTAAAATGTTTTGTTTATTTTCATTGCACACCACATCACCCACTTGAGCGCGTACTCATCTGTTTGCTTGCTCTATTGTGAATTTAATTCTTCTGCTTATTTGGGAAAGTCTAGGTGATGGCTTAGGACTATGTAGCAGAGTAAAATGTTGACTCTAGTAGTGCTCCTAGTCGAGTGCTCGGTTGCATAGAAATTTGTGTAGATTAGATTTCTCTTTATACTATGGTTTTATATTTTTCTCTATTAGTGTAAATGTTGTTTACTCTACTAAAATGGTGAATCCGGTGTGAATCAAACGGTAGCGTAGGGATGTGTGTAAACGATCGCTAGACTCGTATTGCTTGAGTCGGGAGAAAGGAGAATCTTTCTCGGTGGCTAGAACTTGCCCCAAGCGATTCTTGAAGCATTGGCATAGGATAGTTCTAGTGCGTGAGAATGACGTAGGCCATTATTTTGGCACATTTGAACTTTTTATTTCATACCTATCGTCTACCCTTGCTAGCCCCTTTGTGCCTACCCTTTTCTTAATTCAGCTCCACATTTACCTCACCAAAGCCTAAAAGCCTAGCCTAGTCGCACACCCAAATCTGAGCTTTAGTTGTAGTTTCATTTACATTTTGGGGGTGTTGATTGTGGTGTCTATTATGTGAATCTGTGGATGTGCTCATTTGAAAATTTTGTTGAAAGAAAAAAAAAGACGAGAAAAAGAAAGATAGAAAGAAAAATGAAAGGAAAAGAGAAAAAAAAAAGAAAAAGAAAATTGAGTTTTATTGAAAAATCATGTAGAAATATTATGTATTGGGAGTAGGCAGTGCACACACCTGTGTTGCAAAAGTACAAGTCTGGGGGTGTGGTGCACCTGCATTCGATTTTGGTGCGCGGGTAGTTATTTTAAAAGCTCAATTGGGTTATGTGTTTTAAGCCATTTTGTTTATCATTGTTTACCTCACCGTAACCCAAGCCTCAATTAAAACCTGAAAGTCCTACCGACTCACGCTATGGACCAATCTAGTGTCGTGGAGAGGATGTGACCGGGTGAGCTTATGGTCACCGACACTGATGGATTTCAGTGGAGTTTGTCCTGCATCCCGATCTTGAGCAATGCTCGTCTCAGCGTTTAGTTTACTTTCTCTGTATGCATGACCGAATGATTCACCGTTGTTCACCATTTTGAGTAGTTGTAATATGCTTTTACTCTTTTAGAAATATATAAACTGTTTTTATAATCAGAAATCTTTTCTACTATTTTTCTTATGCACGTGAGCATGCGACTTCGCATGGTACTCTGTAGCGTGATCATTAAGCCATCTACTGTTCTTTCCTAGTTCGCTTAGAATTTGTTTGCTCGGGACGCGCAAACAGTTAAGTCTGGAGGTGTGATGAGTCCTGATCATATACACTTTTATGGACTCATCTGGGCCCTCTATTTAGTCTTTTCACTGCACTTTAGCCCTGTTTTAGCTCATATTGGTCATTCTATGCTAGGTGCACTTATAGGCCCTATTTGGTGTAAATTCGTATCTTTCTTCGTTATTAGTTTTCTTGTGCTGATTAAGTTCCACTTTCAGTGGCTAGACTGGTGTCGTATGCTGGAACAGGAGTCGTGCAGGTATTCCCTGTACAATTCTGTACAGGAACACTGCGCACGATCACTGGTTCTATTGCGCACGACCACTGGTCGTGCGCCGCTGATCATGTGCGCTTAACCTTATTTTTCTGAGTTCTGTTTCGAGCAGTGCGCACGACCATCTACGAGAGTGTGCACGACCATCTACGAGAGTGCGCACGACCACCGGTCGTGCGCCACTGTTCGTGCGCACTTATCATCAATTTCATGAGTTCTGTTTCAACCAGTGCGCGCGCACGACCACCTACGATAGTGCGCACGACCACCGGTCGTGCGCCACTGGTCGTGCGAACATGTTATTTCATAATTTCTGTCTTTGCAGGTTCCGTCTAGGCAGAGCGCACGATCACCAAATTCTAGTGCGCACGACCACTGGTCGTGCGCCAATGACCGTGCGCACTGTTTAATTCCAGCGCCTATAAATTCCGCTGCTCGCGATTTAGGTCGGATCGCTCGCTGTTTTCCGCCGTTTCTGCTCCAGTTTCGTCCGACTTCGCCCCTCCACCGCCGCCCACCATCTGGAGGTGCTCCGGGCTTGTTCTTCACGCCAATCTTGAGCCAGAGTTTCCTCTCGGCCTCCTCCTTCATCCAAGAGCTTCAAAGAGAGATCTAGCCGCCATCTCCATCGAGCAAGAGGAAGTTTGCAACCTCTACCGGATCGTGACACGAAGAAGACGGGTCCATTGGAGAGTCGTGACAGCTCTCTCTACCCCGGACGTAGTTGCAGACCGAGCTTGGACGCGGATTGACAACCCGGCGATTCCAACCATGAATCTACAACGAGACTTCGGATTCGGTCGATTTCTTGCCTTATTCTTCTCTTATTGATGTGTATATGTTTTAGATCTCATTATTATGATGAAGTGGCACATAAACTAGTTGTATTTCTATTTATTTCATGTCTATGTGAAATATTTGTTGTTTGAGTTGCTTGAGGTGCGCCGCCGTCCATTTCCATTCCGCCGTCACGTTCGTGTGCCGCACTAGCAATTGCTAGTGGCGTGCTTGTCGAAGAGGTGCCTGCGACCCTCACTCCGCTAGCCTACTCGTCCATCCGCCTACCGAAGCGTGGCATCGCGGCCCGTATTCCATCCCGCCTAACGAAGCAGTGCGCTCAAGGCCTGCACAGTTCAATTCCGCTTGCCTACTCGTCCATCCGCCCTTTCGACGCAGCGCGCTCAAGGCCTGCCTAGTCTCCATCCCGCCAAGCGAAGCATTGCATAGCGGCATTGCATAGGAGTAGTTGATAGCTTTTATTTTATTTTCCAAAAGCCAACCCAACTCCCCCGCATTCCATCCGATTTAAGGACTTCAATCTCAAGTCCTTCCTCGAAACCTAACTCCACCTTACTGTGTTCCTCAAGAGACCGACACTCGGGGATTCTATTCCCAAAATTTATTACTTGCGCGACCGGTGCACTTGCCGACACGCATCACTGAACAGGAATCTCATCTTGAGTCTCTTTTTCATTTGGCAGAACCCCTTCAGATCTAGCTGGGGATAATGGAAGACTTCCTCTTTCTTCTTCCCCTTTTTCATTTGCATCCTTAGAAGTAATAGGAGAACTATCCCTTTCATTGTTCTTTTCTACATCTTCAGATGTTGTAAGATTTGGATCATGAATTGGTGAAGATGTAGATTTTCTCTTGGAGGAGGATGTACTAGAAGAACTTGAAGAAACCTTAGTCTTCTTTTGCTTCTTTGCTTTCTTCTGCTTGGGAGAAGAATCTGCTGGAGGAGGGTTAGATAAGATTCTGTCCCATCTCTCTATCATTCTCATATCCATTTTCTTCATATGATTTATCTTTGATCCATGTTTATTATTCAAAATGTCAGGGGATACTTTTACTAAATACAGAGACAGTATCCTACCCATGTTGGGTACCTGGATACACTCAACTATTCTGTCAAACACAACTCTTCCCCAATCTGTTCTTAGAGAATGAATGATCCTTGTCAGAAGAATAAACATTTTTCTGGATATTTTGTCATGCGATCCAGTCTTGCATAACAATCCCTTTCCTATCACATCTGTTATCAGTTTGCCTTTCGGATTCATTCCTTTTCTTAGAATACTTCCAGGGATTTCTCTTGACGTGTCAATTCCGCACCAGATTTGTGCTAGTCTAATCTGCTCAGAGGACACCTCTTCCTCTTTCTCGTCCATTTTTAACCTAGGCAGTTTCAGTGCCTTAGCGAGTCTAGATGGAGTTATCTTAATCTTCTTGCCATTCACACTAGTCTTTATCTTTGAATTTACAGAGTCAATTACTATGTTAGAATATAGATCTAATACCTCTCGTTTCCAAATGAGAGTTGATTCAGACAACACGAACTCCAGTCCAGCATTGTAGATTAACTCGATTGTTGATTTGATCTCCACCGAAGCTGATTGGAATCCATTTCGAACAAGCTCACTTCCTTCATGAAGATACTCACTGCTTTTGGGAGGCATTGTTTTTGATGATTGAGGAGAGAAGGAATTGATGAAGAAATTTTCTAGGGCAGCTAATTTCGAACTTAGAGACCTACAGCATATACGCTAATCGAAGTGACTTTCTTATTTATAGGAGTTCTAATTCAAGAAGATGAGAAGCCGCAGGCTGAACTTGTTTGACAAGATTGATCTAATGGTTCAATTTTACCCTGTCGAGACGGCCTAGCTATGTTTGCATAGGCGTTGAGATCGCTTGACGTCATGTATCTTCAGTCGACGCTATGTGTCTTCTCGACGCCAAATATCTTCTCGACGCTAAATAATTTATCTCGACACCAAGAATAGTCTGTCGACGCCAGATGGCTTCTCAACTCACCTTATATGGCTTAATCAATATTTTCATTTATTTAATTCAAAATAACTTTAATCCATTTTTAACATACCTAATTCAATTTTAAAATTATTGAATTTGGTTTCATCCAAGGGTTTAGTGAATATGTCAGCAACTTGTTTGTCAGTGGGAACATATTCAATTGAGATGTCTCCATTTTCTACATGCTCTCTAATGAAATGATATCTTATTTCTATGTGTTTAGTTCTGCTATGAGATACAGGATTGTTAGGTATAGCAATAGCACTAGTTGAATCACAAAATAGAGGAGATTTACTTAGCTGAACTTTATAGTCTTGGAGTTGATGTTTAATCCATAGTAGCTGAGCACAGCAGTTTCCAGCTGAGATGTACTCAGATTCTGCTGTAGAAATAGCCACACTGGTCTGCTTCCTGCTACTCCAAGATATTAATCTTTTGCCAAGAAATTGACATGTTCCAGATGTACTCTTTCTATCCTCCTTGCATCCTGCAAAATCTTCAGCAAGTGTCTAGCATATACACATATATATTGATGTTTTCCAAGATAGACACACAAGGTGCATGACATGTTTTTAGTTTAACAGCATGCAATAAACATAACAGTGATTGCATATTGAATATCATACCCCAAAAACATTTCAGGCGTATGCTTTATAATCATTCATATTTAATATCAGGCATATAACTTGACAAATTGTTCTTAACAATATATAAGTTCAATAGATAGATGATTTTTAAATATTGAAAGGCAAGACGGCTTTGCTGGAGCAGTCTTCCTTCTTCTTCTTTCGTTTAAAGTAGTGGAGAGGCTTCGGTATTTTCTTTGGAGGGGGAGGAGGACCATGGGGAAAAGCCAATTTGTGATACTTCCTTGCCTCCAGCTCTTTCTGATGATGATTCCATTCTATTGAAGAGTATACTCTTCCATGGTCGACCTGAGGATGTCCGAACGCGATCCACGATTCTGTGATGATTTCCCTTGAACGGGGACTCCATCTACCGGCTTCGGGATCCTGTTCAATCTCACTCAGCCTTTTCTTCCTGTACTCCACACTGGATGTTCTTCTTCTCTTCTTAGATGAAGATGACTCATCTGAATTACCTCCATACGCATCAGAGTCGGAACTTGAAGAGGGTTCAGTGAGTGCATATTGACACGGGGTCACATGAAGTGCTTCTTTAACTCGATTACTCACCCACATTGCTTGGAGTGAGCAGGCACCAATATTTTTATTACCAACCTCCTTGATCTCCTCTTTAACATTCTCCTCCATCTCCTGGATGTCTTCAGATAAGGAGTGTTGCAGTCCGACTAAATGCTGCATGGCTACTTGATTTCCTGCATCCACGAAGTCTCTAACCTCCAACATACGGGCATTCAAGTTTTGCTCATGGTCATTGATCCTGTTCAGAATCAGTTCTGTGAAGTGGACATGTTGAGTATTGAGATTTAGGACTTCTTTCTTTATTGAATTTATCTCTGTTTTGATCTCATTCTTGAATTCAGTTATGATCTTCTGTATAGAATTCTCTATCTGTTCTTTCTGAGTAGCTAAAAGAGTTAAAATACAGTGGAGGAGAGGGTCATTCTGAGCTAAGGATTTTCCTGATCCGAAAATGTTACCTTCCTTTTCCATGGGGATGAGAAGATGAATCGACGGAGACAAAGAAGAGAATTGGAAGAGTCAATAGCTTGGACTATAGGTAGTCGATCTATTTATAGTGCGGGAAGGTGAAGAGTCGCTCGATACCCGTGCATTTTTGTATTTATCGACGAACTGACAGTAGTCGCGTAAGGTGCCTCTAATGTATTGGATTACTAGCATTTTATTTAATTTAATATCTCTTCGTTATGACAGGTATTATGATGTTAAAATATTTTACAGAGAGATGATTCCTTCGCTTGTCTGTTCTAGACAATTTTCGCTCCTTCCCAGAGGACTTCTAATTTTGGCTACAAAATTTCCTATTTCATTTGTGATTTGCCTTAACCTTTAGTTTTACCTCTTTCAGATCCTCCAAAGATAAACTTTGGTCCATTCCTTATGGGAGAGTAATCATTCAGCAGACTTTTTGTTCCTGTCATGTGCATAGAGCACCCACTGTCCAAGTACCAGATTGGAAGCTGATTCGTCTTTGGAGAATCCTGCAAAAAGAATTACTTTTTCTTAGGAGCCCACACCAAGTTGGGTCCTAGAACCTTGTTAGTATGAGCTGGAACATTTAGTTGTTGAATAATCCTAGGTGCTGTGAGATTTGCCATAGGTCTGAATACTGGTCTCC
The DNA here is from genome assembly GCA_033032865.1 of Dactylorhiza incarnata. Taxonomy (NCBI): domain Eukaryota; kingdom Viridiplantae; phylum Streptophyta; class Magnoliopsida; order Asparagales; family Orchidaceae; genus Dactylorhiza; species Dactylorhiza incarnata. Next base: position 4,857,771 of record JAWHQI010000009.1, on the reverse strand, counting down.
CAGAGTTGAATCTTGGAGCAGTTGGATTGAACCAACAGTCAAGAGCAAAATGTCCAATCCTACCACAGCACCAACATTCATTTCTATTATATCTCCTTGAAGGTCTTCTTATTTCTCTATGTTGATTCATATTTTGCCTACTTTCCTTATTCACAGGAACTATGTAATTTGTCTTAGTGAATTTTACTGGTTCAGTTTTCTTTCTATTGAATTTAGTATTAGCTTTGAATTCAAATAGAGGTTTGGCATTATTATTACTGGGCTGAATTAAATCATCTTTGCTATTAGAACATTCACCCTTATAAAACTTATGCACACCTTTTTGATCATGCTTGTTTGTGATGGGCATGATTCTATTAAGCTTTAAAGGTTCTATAGATACTTTGTCATTAATTTTGAGATTTTTATCTTCATCCCTATCATATCCTATGCCACATCTGTATTGAGCAGAGAATGTGTCTATTATAGGAAGAATAGTTTGAGGTTGTGAGAACTTTGCCACAAGTTTCCTTTCTGCTAGGAGTTTTGCTTCAAGTTCTCTTATTAATTTTTCTTTGGTGCACAGAGTTTGTATGTGAATAATTGACATTACTTTTAATTTGCTAAGTTCTTTACTTGTCTGATTCAGCCTCTCAGCTGTCTCAGAGTTTTGAACATTGGTTTGCTTTAATTCAGATAATTCTTTTTGAAACCTTTTGTTATGCCTTTTGCTCTTCTTGAGTGCTTTGAGAATTAATTGATATTTTTCAATAATCTCATCTACTTGAAGTTTAGATTGTGAGTCATTTTCATCTGAAGGGAATAAGTTTGTTTCAGATTCAGAATTAGAATCAGATAAAGGAGTTTTATCAAGTACCTTTATATCAGTAGTTGTCTCCTGATTTTCTTGATCACTCAATGCCATGAGTCCTGCATTTTCTTCTTCATCCTCTTCACTATCAGACATTGATAGTGGGGCTTTTATCATTGGTCTATCATTTAGACTATCTTCATTTTCCTTGGCAGCCATCAGAGCTATGAGGGCCTCCTCACTATCTGAGTCAGATGATTGAGATTCACTATCACTCAGAGTGACCTTGCCCTTTTTGGCCATTAGACTCTTTTCATGTCTTTTGTCAGATCTATGCTTTCTTTCATCAGAGTTCTTGTTGTGCTTTCTTTTCGAAGGACAGTCAACGATCATGTGTCCTGATTTCCTGCAACCAAAACACACGATTTCTTCTGAATTATTTTTATTGTGTTTAGAATTGTACCTGTCCTTATTGAAGTTTTGTTTTAATCCTTCTGAAGAATTTGAATGCTTCTTAGATCTGGAAGACTGAGATGGTCTAGTTTTCCAGTGTTGTTTTCTTCTCAATATCCCTTTTAGCTGTTTGGTAAAGAATGCCAATTCACCATCTGATATTTCAGAATCAGTATTATTGGTTTCTGATTCTTCTGATTCAGATGGAATTCTGGGAGATAATGACAGCCTTTCTTTGTTTTTCTTGGAGCTCTCTGCTTTCAGAGCAATGGGGTTTTCCCTGCTAAGTCCTTCCTCAGCTTTTCTGGTATTCAGATGAAGTTCATGGGACAAGAGTTTCCCATATAAATTCTGTGGCTTAATGATTCCCAGATTTCCCATTTCTCTGATTGCACAGATCTTGATATCCCATTCTTTGTTCAGTGATCTTCAGAATTTATCATTCAGCTCATAATCTGTGAAAGCTCTTCCATAAGTTTTTAGACCATTTACAATCTTGAAGAATTTTTCATAGCAGACTGCAATTGAATCTTTCTTGTCTTGTCTGAAGGCTTCATATTGCTGATTCAGAAGTGACTTCCTGTCATCTCTGACTTCTTCAGTCCCTTCCATATAAACGATAAGAGATTCCCACATTTCTTTGGCAGTTTTACAATGGATTAAATTTTGGAAGGTTGAATATTCAATAGCACTAACAATGATGTTCTGAGCTCTCTTATCCAAGGAGGCCAGAATCACTTCATCTTTGGTCATCTCTGAATAGGCTTTTAGAGTCTTTATATTACCGTCTGTAAATGAAACTTTCATAGGAACAAAAAGTCCCTCCAGAACAGTTATGTAAATCCGAGGATCAGATGCTTCCATAAAAAGTCTGACCCTTTCTTTCCAAATTCCGAAGTTTTCCTTTCTGCAGATTGGAAGCTTCAAGGATGTAAATTCTTTGCTTCCCTCCGAATTAGCCATCACAACTTCAGAAATCTACCCTTAGAAGATCTTGTTCAGGCTGTTAAACCTTTTCTTGAATAACCTCCCTCTGATACCACTTGAAAGACTTTATATAAGGGTATCTAATCACCTAGAGGGGGGGGGGGGGGTGAATAGGTTATTTAAATTTATTGCAGTTCTTGAATATAACCTAGATAAATCTGATCAGAGCTTTCAAGAAAAATAACACCACAGAAAAGAACACACAGATTTTTATAGTGGTTCCCCTTATCTTGGGTAATCCACTTTCCCCCTTCTACCCTTCTAGTAGTGTACTAGATAGGGTTTATAACTCCTCCAGATCTCAGACCACAAACAGGTCTTACAGCTCAGATCACCAAAGGGTCTTACAATCTCAGATCACACAGATCCTACCTCAGCCTTTATAACTAGGCTTACAACTCAGATTCACCCCTGAATCCTACAACTCAGATCACACCTGATCTTACAACTCAGATCCTTGACAGATCCTACACTCAGATCTGACAACTCAGATCCTACAGAAATTCAGAAAGAAAGTAACAAATACTTAGACTCAGGTTTGCAATTGTTGAGCCTTCTTGATCTGCCTGAATGATCAGACAGAAACCTTCAATAGAACAGCAGCAGCAAATGATCTTCTTGATTCGACAGGCTGTGATGACTGTTCTTCTTCTTAGGAAGACAGATTCCTCCTTCTTGACCTCCTCCTTTCAGAAAAAGATATCAGCACCAGATTGCTGAATGAATTCATCAAATCAGATTGGTTCTGAAAGGGAAGATGACTTCTCAGAAATCTTTCTCAAACTTTTACTCGAAAATGATAATAGCTTTTAAAACTTTTCTTCACTGCTTCAATGCTTAGCTACATAACCCTTAGGTCATGCCTTCTATTTATAGCCCGCCATCTGCAATTACAGTTACGATCCTCCACGTCAGCATGACGTTATGTTTTCAACGGTCTTTATCAGAAACAAAAGCTCAGCCAGCTGTAGAAGAAATTCCTCAGTTCAGACTATCTGTAGAAGAGGCGTTGAGCGCTTACTGTCTTTGTCAACACTTTCTCAATTAGGCGTCGAGCAACACTCGACGCATACTCCTTAGACTGAAGCTCTCGGCTTCTCCTTCTCAGGTGTTGAGTAATCATCACTCAGTCGACGCCTTTTAACTTTGTCTTCATATCTCTACACTTCTGGATGATGCTGGGCAGATAAGAGTTAATTCAACACTTCTCATTCCAAGGCGTCGAGCAATATAACTTGGCTCGACGCTTTCTAACTTGAACTCAGAACTTCTAGTTGGCGCTGAGCTGACTGAAGTTAAGTCGACACTTCTCTTTCCAAGGCGTCGAGCAATCCACCTCGACTCGACACTTCCGAACTTGGTCTCAGAACTTCAGCGGCGACCTTGTCTATTTGAGTAGTAGACATGAGTCAACGCTTCTGGGTCACAGGCGTCGAGCGATGTATGATGTCTCGACGCTTCTGAACTTGAATAAATTCCATGAACATTTTACCTGACCTGATCTCCTGCACATAGATTCTAGAGAGTATATCAAATACATTCTGAGATATATCTTTGACTTAGAAATGGACTTCTCCAAATCTAGGACATTGTGAGCAATGATCCCAACACAAAGACTCTGAACCATCACAGCTCCCTGGCCCTTTGCTATATGCGGCTTGGACATGGTGGGTCCTTTCCCGCAAGCGAGTGGCCAAAGAAAGTTCTTATTGGCGATGATTGATTATTTCTCCAAGTGGCTGGAGGTGAAGGCGCTGGCCAAGGTAACGTCTCAAGTAGTTAGAAATTTCATATGGGCTGAGATAATATACAGGCATGGGCTCCCACTAGCCATAGTTATAGACAATGGGTCGCAGTTTGCCAGCGACGAATTTGTCAGCTTTTGCACCCAGCTCGGCATAGCCCTTCAATTTGTGTCATTCCACCGCCCGAGGAGCAATGGGCAAGTGGAGGCGGCAAACAAAATTATCGTGAACTTGCTGAAGAAGAAGGTGAAGAAACTCATGGGGAATTGGGTTGAGCAGTTATCCTTGGTCCTCTGGGCCTTGAGGAACACCCCAAACACGGCCACCGAGGAGACTCTGTTCAAGCTCTCCCACGGGTCCGAGGTCGTCCTCCCAATAGAGTTCGAAGTGAAATCCCCTAGGGTGGTCGCCGCGGGCGAAGGAGATGAAGAATGGCTGGTGGAGAATGGGGAAGAGCAAAGGCTATCTCTGGACCTTCTGGAAGAGCTCTGGGACTTAGCCACTGTCCGACAAGAGGAAGTAAAATGGAGGATGGCTCGGTACTTTGACAAGCATATCCGAATAAAATAGTTCGAGAAAGGAGACCTGGTGCTGAAGAAGGTTGACGCGCCCGGGAGAGGAGCTGCGGTAGGAAAGCTCAATCCCAACTGGGAGGGACCTTATATTATAGATGACGTGCTCAAGTCAGGAGAGTACTGCCTCCGAGATGTGATGGGGTAACCCTTGGCCTGGCCAGGAGCGGGGATGACCTGAAATGATTCTGCCCTTAAAACTTTTTGTAATAGATTTGTTATATGTTTGACTCACCATATATTGGTTATGAAGTTTTTACTAAGCAGGAGTCCTCAAGCGTTTCATGCTAGAATGCCCCGGACGATCCCGCTGTCGGGCTCTCACTAGCCGGTGGGTCAGGTTAATCTCGCGGAGAGCTTGGCAAGGTGATAAGTTTTTGTGATGGAATGCCCCGGACGATCCCGTTGTCGGGCTCTCACTAGCCGGTGGGTCAGGTAGATCTCGCGGAGAGGCTGGCAAGATAACAAGTGTTCATGCTGGATTGCCCCAGACGATCCCACTGCTGGGCTCTCACTAGCAGGTGGGTCAGGTAGATCTCGCGGAGAGGCTGGCAAGGTGATAAGTTTTCATGCTGGATTGTCACGGACGATCCCGCTGTCGGGCTCTCACTAGCCGGTGGGTCAGGTAGATCTCGCGGAGAGGCTGGCAAGGTGATAAGTTTTGTGCTGGAATGCCCCGGACGATCTCACTGTCAGGCTCTCACTAGCCGGTGGGTCAGGTTGATATCGCGGAGAGGCTGGCAAGGTAACAAGTATTCATGATGGATTGCCCCATACGATCCCACTGTCGGGCTCTCACTAGCCGGGGGTAAGGTTGATCTCGCGGAGAGGATGGCAAGGTGATAAGTTTTTGTGCTGGAATGCCCCGGACGATCCTGCTGCCGGGCTTTTACTAGCCGGTGGGTCAGGTTGATCTCGCGGAGAGGCTAGCAAGGTAATAAGCATTAATGCTGGGATGCCCCGGACGATCCCGTTGTCGGGCTCTCACTAGACGGTGGGTCAGGTTGATCTCGCGGAGAGGCTGGCAAGGTAATAAGCATTCATGCTTGAATGCCCCGAACGATACCGCTTCTGGGCTCTCAGTAGATGAAGGGTCAGGTTGATCTTGCGAAGAGACTGACAAGGTAACAAGTATTCATGCTGGAATGCCACGAATGATTCCGCTGCCGGGCTCTCACTAGCCGGTGGGTCAGGTCGATCTCGCGGAGAGGCTGGTAAGCAAGTTGTTCGTGTTAATGGGCTTGGTTCGCAAAATCTCCCAAGATAAGGCCGAGACGGGGCGAGCCCTGGGGCTCGCTCGCGGGAAAAAAAGCAACATCGGATGGAAAATGCTTAAGTCCAACGGTGACAACGAGGCGGCTGAATACGGTGGTCGCAAGGCTCGTCGCGTCGGGCCCTGGCTCGCGAAATCACTTGGAGAATTGATACGCAATGCCTAAAACTAGCGAGTCTGGAAGGTCCGCCGGCGTATTGGTTAACAAGCAACACTGGTCGCACGCAGGGGTTGGGCAAGCGACGCAGGTTAATGTCGACCCCGCTCGCAAGGGCCCCCGCTGGGCGAGCCAAAGGCGCGAAGCGGACCACGCATTACCCAGGCGCGAAAGCAAACAAAAGGTCTATTAACGAAGCTTCTACGTGAGAGAAGCTATGCGAACACTTCATTGGGTGTGCGCGAGGGGTAGTAGCAGGACGAAATGAAAGTACGATAAAATGGTGAACCTTAAAACCATCGCCGATAAGAAATATGCGAGCGCGAGTATGACTAAATGCAAAGATGCGAGCATGGTTAAGCATGGAGATGCGAGCACATCTAAGTGTATTGGCACAAGCATAGCAAAGTACATCAGCGCAAGCATATAAGAAAGCATGGGCGAGAGCAAAATAAAATGGCAGTCAAAAGATTGAAAAAATATTTCCTTGTTTCATTTCTCGAAAGTGCATTACAAGTAACGACGAACTCGCCAGTCAAAACAAAAGATTTACATTGAAGAATAAAAAGTTAAGGTCGATCGCCGGATAGCTCTTCCCCGCTCCCGCGATCGTTGTGCTCTAGGATTGGCGCGAACAGGACCGGGACGACGTCCTCGATGCTGAAATCCATGGCATCCAGAGAAGCAGGCCCACCCCTTTGAGTGTATCGAAGACAAGGTTGGAGACGACCATTGAATTCTTACGGATCGCCTCCTTCTCGTCTCGCAATTTGTTGCGAGCCTCGGCTCACAGAGGGGACGGGGGGAGCACTGCTCTGGTCAGCTCATGGACTTGGGCCTTTAGGAACGAGACCTCCTTCTCCAGGTCGGTGTTCCGCGAGAGGAGTTGGCTCCCTGTTTTAGCATCCTGTAAAAAAAGAGATTAAGTGATGCAAAGGGACATATGGCGAGCGAGATAGAAGTTATACGAGTGACTTACCATTCCACCTTGGAGGTTGGCGAGGAGACCTTCCGAGATGGCCTCCTTCCCCTTGAGGCTCGCAACCTCATCTGAGGCCTCCTTGAGCTCGCGCTGGAGCTCCTTAGAATCCCTTTCCGCGGTAAGGTACCGTCGGGAAACCATGTGGGTGAGCTCCATAGACCAGAAGTGAGCTCGCATGGCCTCGTTAACGAGAAGCCGGGATCGCGGGGCGCCGAAATGGGCGGCGTCCTCACGGCCATACAGCCGAGGGAGAACGCCTCGCCTCCAACCTTATCACTCTCAACCCAAGAGGGGAGGAGCGAAGAGCAAGAGATCCTATTGAGGTCAGGATCCCATGTGAGCACCGGCTCGCCTATTGAATCGTGGAGCTTCGCCCCCAGGCCAAAGTTCTTGTGGCTGGCTGGCTAGCTTGGGCTCGCTAGGAGCGTCCCTAGGCTCACTACTCTCTTTGGCATCCTTTTGACTCGCAGATGGGGTGAGCGGAGTCTCTGTCTTGCTCAGGTCCATGACCACTTTCCCCTTGGTTGCGGAGGGGGTATCCTTGTTCCTTTTCTTTGCTGGGGGGCTTTGCGGCGAGCTTGCTCGCAGATGGCGGCCGCTTCTTACCAGAAGTCAAGTTGAGAGGTTCTCGACACGCTTCGGCGGCCGTGGTGGCGAGAGTGCTGGGGCAGAGGGATGCGCTCCTCGTGTGCGGGGGGGGGGGGGGGGGTGGAGCAAAAGATCCCTCTCTCCTGCAAAGGCGATGAAAGTGTTAGCGACAAGGATTGGAAACAGGTATGGAAGTTTGCGAGTGCGAATCGAACCTTCTCCTTGAGGGACCGGCAACAGCGAGTCCACCCTCTGCTGAAGGTAGACGACCTCGAAGTTCTTCCCATCCAAATACTGGTAGAGCCTCGCGTCATCACCCCCAAGCGAGGTAGGGGAGAGGTAGGTGGCCTCGTCCCGTTGGAGGGGGGAGAAGGGGATATTGTTGAATGGTCCTTTGACAAGGACGTATTTATGGTGCCAGTAGTGGGTCTTGTTCACTATCTCGTAGACAGTAACGTGCTGGCTCGCGAAATGGGTTGTCCCATCTTTGTAAGCGCGGAAGGAGAAGACCTTACGGAAGACAAGCAAGTTGAACTCATTCTTCTCCTCCCGCAGGTAGCAGGCGAACGCGACCACCACTGCGATCGCATTCGGCGTCAATTGGCTCGGCAAAATGTCGTAGTACTTGAGTACCTAAGAAATTCACCAAAGTAAGGTTAGCATGCTCCTTGCGAGGCGAGTAGGAAATGCGACGGTGGAGTAGAGTACCTAGCGTACTTCCAGCCAGAGTGGGAGTCGCAACCCATTCTTGAAATGGGCGATGGGGATGGTGAGATCTTCGGTGGACGGCTTGTTGATGGCAACAAAGTTCGGCGGGCGGCGAGCTACAAACACTGAAGGGATGTTTGTCCACCATGGCAAGGAACTCATCACCGGTGAGCGAGGCGCAGAAGAAATGGTGTTCACAAAAGGCCCCGGCACACCGAGCTTGCCCCTCGGATTCTCCCTCAACAACCATGGTGTTACTAACAGCGAGCCGGGAGAAGAACAAGTGCGAGCTGAGATCTGCAAGAGAGCTTGGAAGGGAGAAGAAAGACTGAGGAACAGTTAATGCGGTGGTTAGAAAGTAAAAGTCGTCGACTCTTTATAGAAATGAAAAGGGTGGGAAGGATTCGAAGCGCCGGGGGGGGGTGCAGTTAGCGGAACCGCGTAGTGATTTTTCAGCTCCTTGTGGCCTTATCCGCTCCAAGTGGGTTAGCGTCCTGGCAAAATCCTCTAACTCGCCGTCAGCGAGCCAAAATTGCAGAGAGAAAGGGAAAAAGTTGCGAGGGCGGGGCAGTACTTCGCGAGCCAAGCATATCAAATGAAAAGTAAGCGGTGCACGAGCCCAATTATCATAATGATAGAAGTAATGCAAAGTGAAAGAGAAAGCTCGCGAGCGAGCGGGAATATCCTTATTACAAATTCATAAATTGTTCGAAACCCCAAAGGGGGGGACAAGAGCGAGCAACAAATAACGATAAAAGACAACTGTTCAATTGTTGATCCACTTCCAGCTACCGTGACCTCGCACACCCGAGCGCAAAGGAACCCTTGGATAGTGGTACTCGCGGACCGACTGGACCTCACGCTGCATCAGCCGCATATAATCCTTAATTCGCGCGAGGTGCACCACAGGTGAGGTGACCCTACCGCGACCGACTTGCCATATCTCAGCGAGGACGCGCACATTGGCATCCTCCATAGCGGCGAACCTCTCCTCATAAGCGGCCCTATTCATCCGTTCATGATTTTATAGCTCTTGCAGCATTAGAGTATGCTTCTGAAATATCTCGGTGACTCACCTTTTCATCTGCTCCAAGTTGTCGGGGTCCCCTAGGAAATCTACGACCTGGCTTGGCAAGGACGGTGGAGACATCTCCACTTCCCCATGCTCTGATTCGGTGAGTGGGGTCGGGGGAACACATGCGAATTAAAAATCAGCATAAGAGGCAGTAAAAGAGGTAATCGGCAGAAATTGTTTAACCTGGCGAGATGAGAATAATACTGGGTCGCGGGCGAGAAGATCTTGGCTGGCCTTTGAAGGCTTCAGCAAAGGCCGGGGTAATGGATTTTCCCAGGCCAGGGTGGAGCGTCGTCGTGTCTGCGACCTGTGGTTCGGCAAGTAATGAGCCCCCAGGCTCCGTTGGCCCAGAATGCCAAATCCAAGGGTGATGATGTTCATTTTTGGTGGGGCCGGCGAGCCCACCGCAGTGGGGACTCACCTCTCCGGGGTCGCGAGAGGAGACTCTACAAAAGGAATAATGCGGGTCAGCGGTCAAAGAAGAGCGAGAGATGGCAAGGCAAACGACTTACTGGGATGCGAGGGTGAGGCTCGCATGTCAGTGGTCCTCACATCAGGGGGGATCATTCCTCCCGAGGGACATGGGGCGAGACCCCGTTAGTGATGGCCTGATTAGATTTTCCTCGGTGGGAGGGTCCTGCGAGCAAGGAAGTAGAGTTAAGCGAATACTATTTGGAGTATCGAGTCCTTTTTTAGCAGAACCTGTGAGGCGAGCTCGTGGAGGGGAGAGGGATACAGTGGAGATGACTCATCCTCCCTAGATTGCCGTCGGACGGTCTTAGCCCTCTTAACCTGAGGCGGGGGTGGAGTAGTTTGCGGAGAGATCCCGGGGGCGAGCTCGGTAGCTTTGGCCTTCTGGACCTCCTGCGAGGCCTTGAGGCTGGCAAGTATCTCCTACTTCTTGGACATCTCATAGAAAATAGTAGCGAGCAGCGAAGGGAGTGAGAGGGAGAAAAAAGTTCATGCACCAGCCAGAAGGAATGGTATTTATAGCAGTCGGCATGGGTCCCACCAAAAGATTCTCACCACGTCATCAAGGGGCCGGCGAACACCAAGTGTTGGACATTTCTTCGCGAGCCTAATGTAGCCTCGCGAAGAGCAGGGATTATGTACAACCCCGGTATTCGCCAGGAGGTGAGCGGAGACTAAGGAATCAGCAGGAGAGAGGAGTAAGAAGGAGGGCGAGCCAAAGTCCCAAAGCAGGCACACAAGAAAACGGGTGAGCCGGGCTCTCGCCGGCTGTTCGCAGGGAGCGGGCGAGTCGGGCTCTCGCCAGCCGCTCTCGGGAAGGCAAGCAGGCCTGGACCCTCGCGGGCCGCCCGCAGGAAGGCAGGCGAGTCAGGTCCTCCCGGATCGCTAGATGAGCCCCTGTGGGTGGCTCGCCCAGTAGGGGTCCATGGGTGTTTTTACCTGGAAGCCCCTGAGGGTCTGCGGTTAGCCTCTCCAAACATTGGAGTTTGGCTATTGGCAGACCATTTTGGGATGTGTATAGCAAATGAGTAAGGTGGAATCCCGCTATTAGCAAACCTTGAGTAAAAAGCTATATATAGACCTTGAAGGGCACCTTTGGAGAGGATTCCAATCTCAGTATTCTGAGCTTCTTTCTCCCTAGGTTATCTTGGCTTTGCTCTCAGGCTCTCCAAGGTGCCCAGTCTCAGCTTCGGCTTGGGAGGAGAAGTGCTCAAAGATCTTCCGGGTGTGTGGTGGGACCTTCTTGCTGTGAACAAAGGTCTGTGTCTAGTTCCAAGTCTCCAATCTGTTTCTTCTGAGGAATCAGTAAGTGCTAGCTCCCCCTCATCTTTGAGGGCCCGAGCTCCACAAGAGACCAAGTCCCAGTTTCAACAGAGTTCTTATAATTTTAATCTAATTTAGTTTTATAATTTCTACAATTTTGTTTACTAATTAATTATCTTGAGAAGTCCTTGCCTAAACACTCCTCCTCTTTTCAAATCATCATAATAATTTAGGACTTAATTCCTCCTAGAATTTATTCTTAACTTAACTTTTGATCTAAATGAAATTTTAGTTTAAAATAAAAAATTATATGAATTTCTTATGAATTATGTCTCATACTTTTGCTCTGGAATAACAAAATCTCAAGTATGGGGGTATTTGATAAGTAGTTTTTAGTATAAATTTTAGTAGAAATATAATATGAATTTTTAGTAGAAATTTTAGTAATTATTTAATATGAATTTTTCTTTTTTATGATAATTTTAGTTTATAAATAGTTCTTTTATGAAATTTGATCATAATTTAGCTTATTTATATTTTTGCAGAATTTTGGGACAATTTGGGAAAAAATTGCATTACACGCCCCTATGTCACTCCCTTGACGAAGGTCGTGTAATCTTAATGCCAGTCCAGAGTTGATGCCATACAGTTTGAGCTCGTCCACAACATGTCACGCATGTGTCTCTCATTGTCACGCCCGTGACTCTCCCGCGAGATATACGATCCCAGCCGCGCTGCACTCGCACCCATGCTGCATTTAATGAAGCCGCCCAAGTACACGCCCTTGACCCAAATGTCACAGGCGTGTAATGACTGATTTCTGACACGCCATCATGCAAGCTCCACGTGACTGTCCAACTAAGCAGAACAGTATTTACACGCCCTTGTAATGGATCTGATGGCGCCCTTAAAGGAGGGCGTGGGTGAATAAGGGGTTTACTGTTTTTAAGATAAACTGAAGATTTTAAATAACAGAAAACCTTTTGGGCTCTGTCGCTAACGCCTGGCGTTAAGAGTTAATGTCGGGCGTTATCTCTCTAGAAAATATTCTTACAGAAATATTCAAAATGATTTTCTTTATGAAATTCAATTCCAGAAAAATTAGATATACTGAAAAAAATATTTATATTTCACAAAAATGATTACAAGGATAAAATTTCAATAACGCTTGAAATTAGAGGCGACAACTTAAAAATCACTTTTTGTTCCTTCACTGGTCCTCCCAAGGACTAGTTGTCTATAGCCTATCTTTCCCCAAATAAGGCCTCTAGCCACCCCCTAGATCTACCCTAGACCTAGTCGCCACGCACAAGGCGGCAAATTTCCCCTTAAACCAAACCCAGCTTAGTCTGCAAACGCAAGGCGACAAATTCACTACCGTTACAAGGAAAAATGAAAAGATAAAGTAGGAAGTCAGAATAAAAGACTCCCTAGATTGAAGAGCGCTGAAGGAGATGTTGAAGATACGCCATGACCACGTCGGAGTTGAAGCTAGCGTCCTTCTTCAAATTTGCCATTGGAATTCTCCTTCTCACACTTGTTCCTCAATGTTGGTGTTGGGAGTTCTCTCTGTATTCGGGATGAAATGATCTCTCTGAAGTATAGAATGAAGGCATGGATTCTTATCCACTTGAGCAAACGAGATCATGTCTTTAAATAGACAAGTGAGCTAACGCCTGGCGTTAAGAGTTAACGCCAGCATTAAGCATCGTGTACGGCAGTTGCTGATAGCGTCTAAACTATCGAGATCGTGGCAGATCGGGACTCAACGCGGGCGTTAAGAGTCAACGCTAACATTGTCTCTATCTTCTCGACGAATTCCTTCTCGACGACATTTCATCTCGACAGCTTCTTCTTGACGAAAGTTAACGCATTAGCTCTCTTTTCAGAGAATCATCATCCTGTTCATAGGGTATTTAACTGTAGTACCTGCACACTATAAACACAAGTAAGATCAAATACATAGTGTGATTTGTTATTTCTCAAACTAAGAGAAGTGGAACACAAGCTCCAACAATCTCCCCCTTTTGATAATTACAAGTCCACTAATAAGAAATAAAACATAATTAGAGTAGTGTTTATAGTATATATTAAATGGGATAAACATACATACTCCCCCTATGTGGATACTCCCCCTACATGAGTGCATTTCCTAATTTACTCCCCCTACATCATAGATTTCTCTAATTTATTTCATTAATTTAATCTCCCCCTTTTGTTATAATCAAAAGGAGGTAGGGATGAGTAGAATCAATTTTCCTTTGTGCACTATGACGAAATAAATGCAACTTTTTTGAAAAATAGTGAACACAGCGAAAGCAATATTGAACTTCTTTAAGAATTTGTAAGAACAAAATATAATAAGCTTTTAAAATAAGTAGATGTTTTGAATTTAGATACACAAGTTGCAAGTACATTGGAAATTTGTAATATAATAGTAGCAAGCAAGATTTATCAAGGAAATATATGTTTATAATGTAAAGTAATTTGCATTTCAAGTATGCATAAACATTGTAAAGATCATGCCTTGCTATCTAGTGCAATTACTCATGATTGTAGAGATATGTATAGATAAGTTTTTAGTCCAATTATCATGAGTGGAAGTATTATAAATGATAATTATGTGTTCAATAAGTGTGTTTTGATAAAGTATACAAGTGTATAAATCAAACCACATGAAACTATGTAACGTAAGAACATAACTATGAATTGAACATAAACAACTTTACTTCCACAAATTTCAATGCACATATTTTTTTTTTATTATTTTTAAAGAGAAGTGGTGAAAATTTTGTTTACACAAGACACTTTACAATTCTTTCCAAGGTGCCCAACCTCACAATGCTCATTAAGACTTATCAGGAGGGTGAGTAGTGCTTGGTGGAGTTAACCTTGTCATTCATTATTTGCTTTTTAGTTTAGTGACTAAGGACTCCAAATTCACTTGTTTTTGCAAACATAGAAATTTTATTTTATATACCACATTTCTCTAATCACAAGTGCATGAAAAACAAAGAATTCAAGAAAGAATTCAATGTTGTGTAGGTAAATTATTTATGAGATTCAAAATAAGTTCTTATACTACACAATTATGCAATAAGATTTAAAATACATGTATATTAACAAAAAGGTGTAAGTGAGAAAAATCATTATCAAAGATAAAAACTTTACTCATACTTAGAGGCATGTAAAAACGTTTCTATACATGCAATCTATAATCAAATTTTTTGCACATTTTAAGATGATATTCAAGGCATGATAAAATCAAAACAATGTTTGTAAGAAACTTGAAGGTTTAAATTAAACATTGTAAACAATCCTTAAGCAATATATATAATCATCCTTGAATTAAAAATTTAAGCATAAAAAAATTTGTTTTTAACTTTTAGAAGTAAATCATCAACAAAAAATAGAAAACCTTTAAAAAAGAGAATAAAAAAAATACTGCAATAAAATAATACCAAGAATTTTTCAATAAAACAGAAAAGAGAAAAAAAATTTGATCATAGAGGCTAACGCCATGCGTTAGCTTCTAAACGCCGAGACAGAACTCCAATTTTTAACTTTTTGAAAAATCTTTTTCATGATTCATTTGTAATATAAATAGGCCTTCTTATAGTTGAAATTTCAGACATTATGAAGTTGATATGAAGGCTCCTTTAGCGTGTTTTTGGTGGTTTGTCTATAGTTCTTACATTTTTATTGATCTTTGAATGTTTTTTTAATATGCAAACAAATATAACAAAGTACATAAGATAATTTTGATAGCTTTTTATAAGGATTATAGTGACATTTCTAAGACACCTAATTCTAACCTAAGCATGTGAAAACCTGCATCGGGTAGAGATTTGGTAAAAATGTCGGCAAGTTGTGATTCAGTGCCTATAAAGCTAATTTTAATATGTTCCTTCTTAATATGATCTCTAATGAAATGATGTCGGACATTTATATGTTTAGATCTAGAATGATGTACGAGATTGTTTGTGAGATCTATAGCACTCTTGTTGTCACACTTTCATTCTATGTTATTTAGATGAACACCAAAGTCTTCTAACATTTGGGTCATCCACAAGGCTTGTGCACAACAACTACCTAGGGCGATATATTCGGCCACTGTGGTGTAGAGGGCAATAGAATTTTGTTTCCTACTTGACCATGATATAAGTGAAGGGCCTATAAAATGACACGTGCCACTAGTGCTCTTACGATCTAATGAACATCTTGCACAGTTCGAATCAGAAAAATCATGTAAAATAAAACAATCATTATGAGGATACCATAAACCTAATCTAGATGTTTAGATTAAATATCTAAAAATATGTTTAACCACTTTCAAATATGATTCTTTTGGGTTAGCTTGAAATCTAGCACATAAACAAACGAAAAACATAATATCGGGTCTAGATGCGCTTAAATAAAGCAATGAGCCTATCATTCTTCTATATAATGTTTGATCAATAGAAATACATGCTTCATCTTTTCCTAATTTTAGTGATGCACTCATTGGTGTATTAGCTTGTTTTAGGTTTTCAAATCCAAATCTCTTAAGAATATCGTGAACATATTTAGTTTGACAAATAAATATACCATCTTGTTTTTGTGAGATTTGAAATCCTAGAAAATAAGTGAGTTCTCCTACCAAGCTCATTTCAAATTCATTTTTCATCACTAAAATTACTTCATTACATAACTCTTCATTAGTGGCTCCAAAAATGATATCATCAACATAAATTTGCAATATAATCAAATCATTATCTACTTGCTTAATGAAGAGTGTATTATCCGCACTTCCCATTTTATAACCGTGCTTTATCACAATTAATGTCAATCTATCATACTAAGCACGTGGAATTTGCTTCAAACCATAAAGCGCTTTTTTTAACTTATACACATGGTTTGGAAAATTTTCACTCACAAAATCGGGGGGTTGTTCTACATAAACTTCTTCTTTTATAATCCCGTTTAAAAATGCACTTTTAACATCCATTTAAAATAGTTTAAATCTTTTAAAACTCGCAAATGCAAGAAATATTCTAATTGATTCTAGGCGAGCAACGGGTGCAAAAGTTTCTGTTGGATCTTATGGCGCCCTTAGAGGGGGGGCGAATAAGGGGTTTACTATTGTTAAGGTAAACTGACATATTTTAAATAAAAACAGAAAAACATTTCGTCTCTGTAGCAAACGCCTGGCGTTAATGTTGGATCTTACGGCGCCCTTAGAGGGGGGTGAATAAGGGTTTTATGGAATTTAGATCTTAATTAAATTTATCAAAGTTTGGGACTGAAGTTTCAGAATATTTTATAGAAAAATATATTTTAATATCTCAGATAAGGGAAACAGAACTTTTTACTTACTGTTGCTAACGCCTGGCGTTAGGTGTTAACGCGGGGCATTAGCTCTTCAGAAAATTAATCTGCTAGAATTATGTCAATGAGATTTAACTAATGAAAACATTGATGAAATACAATTCCAGAAAATCAGAGATAATTAAAAATGATTATTGTATTTCAATGATAATTAAACAAATGTTAATTTTAATACTTTAATGGAATAGAAATTAAAACATTCTTGAAGTGGAAATAAAATAAATTGAATAGAACATTAAAGGACATGATTTTATTTCATAATAAATTGAATACACAAATGTTTAATTTCTATAATGCTAGAAATCGGAGGCGTATAAAGTAAAACAATTTTTCCTTTTTCTATACCGACTTGTATCCCAACAAACCGGTTGGCTTTAGCCTATCCTTCCCCAGATATGGCCTCAAGCCGCTTAAGCCAATCCTTCCCCGGATATGGCCTCGAGCACCCCCTAGATCTAATCACTTAGACCTAGTCGCCAACACAAGGCGAATTCCTTCCTAAGTCCAACCCAGACCTAGTCGCCAACACAAGGCGAATTTACCCATGGAATCCTTCCCGAAATCCGTCGTTCTCCCTGAATGATTTATCCACACGAATTACAAAGAGAATAAAATAAAAGATTACAAGATAAGTAAAGAGAAACTCCCCAAGAAATTCTGAAGGTGAAGACGAAGTCGATGTAGATGTGTGCGTTCTTGAAACGATCGTCCTTCGTATGGGATAAGCGTTGTAGACCTTCTCCTTCATAATCCTCTTTAGATCTTCATGATAGCCCAAGGGAGATCTCTTAATTGTTGTACACGAACCTCTCTCCAAAGTATCAAAATTTTGGAATCATCATCTATAGAATGAGAGGGATGTACTTTTAAATAGCCACGAGAGCTAATGAGTGGCGTTAAGAGTTAACGACGGCATTAGTGATCGTGTACGGCCGTTGCTGAGATCGTGTATAGCGTCGAGAGCGTGGATGAACCAAATTTCGTCGAACGAAACCAATTTTGTCGAACGCGCCTTCGTCGAATGGAATTCTATGCAACCGTCAGGATCGTGGCAAAACCAATTTCGTCGAACGCAATATTGTTGTGCAGCATGTTCATCGAACGGAACTCCATGTTCGTCGAATGCGGCTTGTCGAGCACAATTTCGTCGAGCGCAGAAATTTTCATCGAACGGAACTCCAAGTTCGTCGAACGCAGCTTGTCGAGCGCAATTTCGTCGAGCGCAGGCAATTTCGTCGAAGAGAACTCCAAGTTCGTCGAATGCAGTTTTCTTCCAAGTTCGTCGATCGGAAGTATCAGTTCGTCGAACGCAGTTTCGTTCTGATTTCGTCGAACGCAGGTTCCTTCAAAGTTCGTCGAACGCAGTTAACATGGGGCGTTAACTACTAACGCGTGCGTTAGCTCTCTTTCCAGAGAGTCATTTCCAATCAGCAAACTATTCATAAGGATGTGTAGCTATAATTCCAGTACAACTTGCACAATATAAACACACAAAATACAAGATCAAATACAATACAGTATTTGTTATTCTCAAACCAAGAGATGTGAAACATAGGCTCCAACAATCTCCCCCTTTTGATAATAACAAATACCTGTATGAGAAATTAGTGAGATAAGACCATTTGTGTTTATAGATAAGTGATCTAATAATATATGCATGAATAACAGGTTAAAAGCATGATTGATTTGAAAGCTATAATGCATACTCTTTCTATATGAAGTCCTCCCCGTAAATAAGTGTTCACTTAAAATTTACTCCCCCTAAATATCTATTTTACTAGATTTCTCAATTTCTTCTCCCCCTTTGGTTATTAACAAAAGTGGGTAGAGATGAGTGTATATCTTCTAAGATTGATTAGGAACCACTTATTGAAGGATGGTCATGATCGAGCATATGATAGTGTATGCACCTCCTATATGATTACTCCCCCTACAAATATACCTCTTTTTCTGTTTAATATTATTATAATGCACTTCTTCTAAATATTAGATTTATGCAATTTAATCTCCCCTTTTGGTAGTATCAAAAGAGGGTTTTAGGAGTGAGTATGTAATAAGCAGTAATATGTTCTATGTCGAGAAGAAAAATAGGATGCAATCAAAATCTTATTAAATACTACTTGTTGAGAAAAATATAAGCATGATGTAACATATAGTAGTAAGCAACATAGCTAACATGATAAAGTAAGCATTCTATTTTAAAATACCACTTGTTGAAACCATGGTGTTAAAAATAATAGATATGAATGAGCATAAGTGGTAAACTTAGCAGAAGAATATAATAAGCACTGTTAAATATAAACATCATTTTTAGAAGATAAAATCATATAACGGATAATGAGTTTGAAATTTGAAAAGTTGATGTTTGAGTTAAAGATTGAAGAGATGCTATTCCATTAAGATAAACATTGCAAGCATGATTTCATAATATTAAGAAAAGATACACAAACTACAATGTAATAAAATTTGCATTTCAAGTAAACATAAACATTGTAGCGGTCATGCTTTGCTATCTTGTGCATTTACTTAAGTTTGTAGAGAATAGTGTAGATGAGCATTAGGATCCAATTCTCATGAGTAGAAGTTTTATGAAAGATAATGATGTGTACAAAGTAGTGTTTTGATAAAGTATACAAGTGAATCAATCAAAGACACATGACATATATAATGAAATAACACAACATTAAAATACACAAATACTATTACTTCCACAATATTTCAATGCACATGAATAAAGAGTACAACTACCAAGGTGCTCTGCACACACAATGTAAGATTAAGACTTATCAGGGTGCAACGTAGTGCTTGGGGGATCACTTTTATACTTTTTAGCTTTATTTTCAATTTTTTATGATCCGGTGTTCTAAGAGAAGTGATGTATAAATGTTTGCTACAAGACACTTTACAATTCTTAGCCAATGTGCTCAACCTCACAATGCTCATTAAGACTTATCAGGAGGGTGAGTAGTGCTTGGTGGAGATTTCCTTTTCATTTATTATTTGCTTTTTAGTTTGGTGACTAAGGACTCCGAACTCACTTGTTTTGTAAACATAGCATGTTAAACCACATTTCTCTAAAGAATAAGTGCATGAAAGACAAAGAATTGTAATAACCAATTCAATGTTGTATAGGTAATCTATTTATACATTTTAATTATTTATGTTATTACACTACACAATCATGCAAGTATCAGATTGTAAACATATGTAGATTATCAAAAATAAGTGAGTGATTGAATCATTATCAAACATAATACATTACTCATACTTAGAGGCATGCTAAGCATTTCTACACATGTTTATCTACAATCAATTTCATTGCACATAACAAGATAATTTTCAAGGCATAACAAATACACAACAATATTTTTAAGAAACTTGAAAGCTAAAATAAACATTGTATTTAATCTTTAATTGATATAATTAATCATCCTTGACAATGGCAATGAATAACAATCAGTTTTTTTAATGAATTTTTTAATTTTTTTATACATGCACAAAACAATAAACACACATAAAGAGAAAAACATATTTTTGATCTTTGAAATTATTTTGTAATTTTGTATTTGATTTTCTTTATATATTCTCTGGAAAATATAGAAGGCTTTAATAGCCCTTTCAGTAAATGATATTCTATGCCAGAGAAATAAACCCAAAATAATGCATGAGTAAAAACATATATTTTTTTAAAGAAATAAAATTTCATTGTAAAGGAAATAAAAAGATAGAAAACTTTTTACAAATAGAGAAATAAAACACACACAAAATATTAAAATAATAACAGAAATAATTCAAAACAAAAAATATATATTTTGGAGCAAAGGAGCTAACGCCAGGCGTTAACTTCTTAACGCCAAAACAGAACTGCATTTCTTGATTTTTTGAAAAATGTTTTTCAAAAATCATTTGTATTATAAAGAGACCATCTTTCAGATGAAAATTCATAGTATATTGATTAGATTTGAAGGCTCTTTTAGCATGTTTTTGGTGATTTTTCAAATACTTGTGTTTTGTAAAATAATTAAAGCTCAAAATAATAAAATATGCAAATACAAGATGCAATGTTAGAACAAAACAAATATGCATGATTTATGTATAAAGAGTGAGATAATGTTCATACAATGAATATAATATGAGTATATCTAAGATCAAGTTACCTTAACTATATGACTACACTCTAGCCCCGTACTAAGTGATGGATGGGCATGAGGAGCTGCACACATGCCATAGGTTGGGGTGTTAATCCCATATGCATACAAAAGACAACGCTCAACCTAGCACTCTTTCCCCACAGTGCCTCGCAAGGCCCTACTGGAACCCTCCCTGGTTAAGGACAAGACATGACTTAGAGGTTAGGTCTCTAATGCACACAATCCTACGCCCTCGCTATTGTGAGACACAAGTCATGGGTTAATGATTATAGATATACTAAACGTGTATGCCTTAAATATATTAACAATGGTATAATTGCATGATTAGTTTTGGATTTACAATTATATCGATGATTGTTGATTTTAAATCCATTTAGAATAAATTTTATTCATGCAATCTACAAAGGAAATTATGATTTTCATATTCGAGTAGTATAATTTACTTTAGCATTGTAAGATATATAACTAGCATGGACATTGATTTCTACCAACGATAAGTGATGATGCCAGTATGATGAATTACGACAACAAGGTGCAAAGCTAAGAAAATTGGACAAATATATAATTGAATTGCATGTATTCAAACATAGAGTTTTGAATTTTCATAGACTAGAGAGAAGTGTCAATTCTATTTGATTTCATCTTGTTTATATCAAGTTAATACATAGGTCTAAAGAAAATGAGATACATGCAAACAATAAAGATGCACATCACACACACAAAACAAGATATGAAACTATAATACCAATAACCATCATATATTTCATAATTCCTAAGGTTGATAGAAATAGTTGATTTAAGATAATTCTTGATAGATCATGAATTACGATATATGATAATAGTAAATTTTAGCATAGGATATTAATAGATCAAGATGGAGTGTGTGAAATCATATTCATCATTTTTGTAATTTTTCAATTATGATTTTTCATTATAGGGGCTATCATATGCAACAAAGAAAATAGACAAATATGCAATTAGTTGCGTATTTAATATTTTAGCCTAAGACCCCTAAAAGTCCATTTAAATCTTATTTTGAAAGTAATTTCATTAGTCTTGATAATATCATTTTGCAAATTTAGCATTCAATTTATAATGATAATATAAGACATTTATAGGCAATGGATTTAAAAAGGATAAAACATAAAAAAGAAAAGATAGATCACTTAAAAAAATATAACTTTATGTTCAATTTAATTCAATTTGATTTGTTAAACATTTGGCTTAAAATGAAAGTCATATCTCATGATACATAAAGTGATCATAAACAAGTTGGCAAAAAAAATAAACAAAAGAAAAAGCAATTAAGCATATCATGAAGTAGAGTAATGCTATTTCATTTTTAATTAATTTCTACTTCATGCAATACAATGATTCCTAGTGAATGAGAGATTTTGGTATCCAAAGGGGACCATGTGTGATGGTTCCTTTGGGTACCCAAATACATCGTGTTGGCTTTTGGAGAGATAGTGATGAATGGGCCTTTACAAGTGGAGCTTGTGTTTCATTTTTAATTTTGGGCCTCCATTCATACTTTTGTCGTTTATCACTTAAATCCATAAAATGATTATGTGACATCTTTTTATGATGATACTTGTTTGAAAAATAATTCATTGGGGATTCATGTTTATTCAAATTATTTTTCAAAATAGCTTGATGTTGATAATCATAATTAGTTTTATTATATGGATTCTTTGAAAGTTTATAAGAGTGATTGTCTTTCTTTAGAATTGAATGTTGAAAGACTGGGTTACAATATGTTTTAAATGATTGATTCTTATTTTGATGTTTTCCATTTCCACTCTTTCTTATAGACATACTCTTATAATGTGAAGTTAAGCTTTTAGGCTTTTGATAATTTGATAAACTAGAAATAAAAGATTTTTTATTATATGGAAAATTTTGAATAAATATTTTTAATGATTCTAGTTTATCCTTTAAATTATCATTTTCTTTTATCAATTTTTCATTATGCTCTTTTGAATTTAAAAGACATTTTTCCAAAACCTTGAGTTCTTCTTTAAAAGTATTATAATCAAAACAAGGTTTAGCTTTTTTAATTAAAGAGCATGAATGAGAATTTGAAACATCAATATAAGATTCTACTTTAGCGTTTGCTTTTAAAATTTATTTTCTAAACGTAATTTGGAATTAGCATGTTTCAACTTTGAAATTTTACGTTTAGCAAATTTAAGCACACGAAATGTAGAAATAGAATTAGTTACTAAAAGAGAAGATTTAGATTTTCTTACCTTGCTATAGTTTCCGTCTTCTCTTTTGCTTGATGTTTTGCCATCAATTGAGTTCAATATTGTTTCTCTCTTAGATTGATCTTCCTCCAAGAATGAGTCCTCGTCGATTTCTTCTCTTGGATCCATAAGGAATTCCTCTTCTTCATCATCTATGGAAGGAAGACTATAAGTATTCTCAAGGAATTTCCAAACTTCAAAAGTAGTAGGAAACGTATAAATAAGTTTGAAAATATTTTGATCTAGAGCACAATATAGACTATTCATAGATTTGGCATTTAAAAACATTTCATTTTTATTTAAAATACTTGGGGGCATTTTAATTGTAATATTCCAAACTTCAATATCCAAAGTTTTAAGAAATTTTTCCATAAATGTTTTCCACCCACTATAATTTTCACCCATAGATAATGGTGGACATAATGATTTTTCATTTTCATAAAAATTATCCCCTCTAGAAGAAGCGAGATCATGAAGCGCCATTATTCCTGGTTGTGAAGCCGTATTGGAATAACCTATGCTCTGATACCACGCGTTCGATCTTATGGCGCCCTTAGAGGGGGGTGAATAAGGGTTTTATGGAATTTAGATCATAATTTAATTTATCAGAGTTTGGGACTGAAGTTTCAGAATATTTTATAGAAAAATATATTTTAATATCTCAGATAAGGGAAACAGAACTTTTTCCTTACTATTGCTAATGCCTGGCGTTAGGTGTTAACGCTAGGCGTTAGCTCTTTAGAAAATTAATCTGCTAGAATTATGTCAATGAGATTTAACTAATGAAAACATTAATGAAATGCAATTCCAGAAAATCAGAGATCATTAAAAATGATTATTGTATTTCCAAAATAATTAAACAAATGTTAATTTTAATACTTTAATGGAATAGAAATTAAAACATTTTTGAAGAGGAAATAAAATCAATTGAATAGAACATTAAAGGACATGATTTTATTTCATAATAAATTGAATACACAAATGTTTAATTTCTATAACGCTAGAAATCGGAAGCGTACAAAGTAAAACAATTTTTCCTTTTCTATACTGACTTATATCCCCACAAATCGGTTGTCTTTAGCCTATCCTTCCCCGGATATGGCCTTAAGCCGCTTTAGCCAATCCTTCCCCGGATATGGTCTCGAGCACCCCCTAGATCTAATCACCTAGACCTAGTCGCCAACACAAGGTGAATTCCTCCCTAAGTCCTACCCAGACCTAGTCGCTAACACAAGGCGAATTTACCAACGGAATCCTTCCCGGGATCCGATGTTCTCCCCGAACGATTTCTCCACACGAATTACAAAGAGAATAAAATAAAAGATTACAAGATAAGTAAAGAGAAACTCCCCAAGAAATTCTGAAGGTGAAGACGAAGTCGATGTAGATGTTGGCGTTCTTGAAACGATCGTCCTTCATATGGGATATGCGTTGTAGACCTTCTCCTTCAAAATCCTCTTTAGATCTTCATGATAGCCCAAGGGAGATCTCTTAATTGAAGTACACGAACCTCTCTCCAAAGTATCAGAATTCTGGAATCATCATCTATAGAATGTGAGGGTTGTACTTTTAAATAGCCACGGGGGCTAACGCGTGGCGTTAAGAGTTAACGCCGACGTTAGTGATCGTGTATGGCAGTTGATGAGATCGTGTATAGCGTCGGGAGCGTGGCTGAAACAAATTTCGTCGAACGAAACCAATTTCATTGAACGTGCCTTCGTCGAACGGAATTCCATGCAACCGTCAGGATCGTGGCAAAACCAATTTCATCGAACGCAATATCATCGTGCAGCATGTTCGTCGAACAGAACTTCAAGTTTGTCGAACGCAGCTTGTCGAGCGCAATTTCATCTAGCGCAGACATTTTTATCGAACGGAACTTCAAGTTCGTCGAACGCAGCTTGTCGAGCGCAATTTCGTCGAGCGCAGGCAATTTCGTCGAATGGAACTCCAAGTTCGTCGAACGCAGTTTCGTTCCAAGTTCGTCGAACGGAAGTCTCAGTTTGTCGAACGCAGTTTCATTCCGATTTCGTCGAATGCAGGTTCCTTCAAAGTTCGTCGAACGCAGTTAACACGGGGCGTTAACTACTAACGTGTGTGTTAGCTCTCTTTCCAGAGCGTCATTTCCAATCAGCAAACTATTCATAGGGATGTGTAGTTATTGTTCTTGTACAACCTGCACACTATAAACACACAAAATATAAGATCAAATACAATACGGTATTTGTTATTCTCAAACCAAGAGATGCGGAACATAGGCTCCAACAGTTAACAGTCAACGTCGGGCGTTATCTCTCCAGAAAAAGTACTTTTACAGAAATATTCAAAATGATTTTCTTTATGAAATACAATTCCAAAAAAAATTAGATATAGTGAAAAAGAATTTTATATTTTACAAAAATGATTACAAGAATAAAATCTTAATAACGCTTGAAATTGGAGGCGACAACTTAAAAAACACTTTTTGTTCCTTCACTGGTCCTTCTCCCAAGGACCGGTTGGTATAGCCTATCTATCCCCAGATAAGGCATCTAGCCACCCCTAGATCTACCCTTGACCTAGTCGCCACGCACAAGGCGGCAAATTACCCCCTAAGCCGCACAAGGACCTAGTCGCCACATGCAAGGCGGCGAATTCCCTACCGTTACAAGAAAATATAAAAAGATAAAGATAAAATCAGAACAAAAGACTCCCTTCAATGAAGAGCATGGAAGGAGATGTTGAAGATACGCCATGACCACGTTGGAGTTGAAGTGAGCGTCCTTCTTCAAATTTGTCGTTGGAAATCTCCTTCTCACTCTTGTTCCTCAATGTTGGTGTTGGGAGTTCTCTCTGAATTCAGAATGAAATGCTCTCTCAGATCTCTGGAATGAAGGCTTCAATGCATCTAACTTGAGCAAACGAAATCAGGTCTTTAAATAGATATGGGAGCTAACGCCCGACATTAAGCATTAACGCCAACATTAAGCATCGTGTACGGCAGTTGCTGAGATCGTGCAAACCATCGGGATCATGGCAGATCGTGACTCAACACGGGCATTAAGAGTCAACGCTGGCGTTGTCTCTGGCTTCTCGACGGATTCCTTCTCGATGACATTTCATCTCGACGGATCCTTCTTGACGAAAGTTAACGCGGGGCGTTAACTACTAACGCGGGGCGTTAGCTCTCTTTTCAGAGAATCATCATCAATCAGCATCCTGTTCATAGGGTTATATAACAATAGTACCTGCACACTATAAACACAAGCTCCAACAATCTCCCCCTTTTGATAATAACAAATCCACTAATAAGAAATAAAATATAATTAAAGTAGTGTTTATAGTATATGTTAAGCGTTATAAACATACATACTCCCCCTATGTGGATACTCCCCCTACATGAATGCATTTCTTAATGTACTCCCCCTAAATAAAAGATTTCTTTATTTCTTCAATTATTCTCCCCCTTTTGTTATAATCAAAAGAAAGTGGGATAGAGTCATAGCAATATAAAACAATATGCATTTAGTAGAGATAAGAGCAACTTAAGTATAAATAGTGAACACAGCTAAAGCAATTTGTAACAACTTGTAGAAATTGTAAGTACAAAATGTAGTAAGTGTTTAACTAAAAATATTTAGATGTTTTGAATGTTAGAAATAAAAATTGCAAGTTCATTTGTAATTTGTAACAAAAAGTGGCAAGCAAGATTATAAAATATCAAGGAAAGATATGTTTACAATGTAGAGTAATTTGCATTTCAAGTATACAAAAACATTGTAAAGATCATGTGTTGTTATCTGGTGCATTTACTCATGATTGTAGAAAATTGTATAGAGAAATTTTTAGTCCAATTCTCATGAGTGGAAGTATTATAAATGATAATGATGTGTTCAATAAGTGTGTTTTGATAAAGTATACAAGAGTATAAATCAAACCACATGCAACAATGTAATGTAAGAACATAACTTGAATTGAACATAAACAACATTACTTCCACAAATTTCAATGCACATAAAGATTTTTTTTATTTTTAAAGTGAAGTGGTGAAAATTTTGTTTGCACAAGACACATTACAAATCTTTCCAAGGTGCTCAACCTCACAATGCTCATTAAGACTTATCAGGAGGGTGAGTAGTGCTTGGTGGAGTTAACCTTGTCATTCCTTATTTGCTTTTTAGATTAGTGACTAAGGACTCAGAATTCACTTGTTTTTGCAAACATAGAAATTTCATTTTAAATACCATATTTCTCTAAACACAAGTGCATGAAGAACCAAGAATTCAAGAAAGAATTCAATGTTGTGTAGGTAAACTATTTATGAGATTCAAAATAAGTTTTTATACTACACAATTATGCAATAAGATTTAAAACACATGTATATTAACAAAAAGGTGTAAGTGAGAAAATCATTATCAAAGAAAAAAAACTTTACTCATACTTAGAGGCATGTAAAAACATTTCTACACATGTAATCTATAACCAATTGTGTTTTTGCACATTTGAAGATGATATTCAAGGCATGATAAAATCAAAACAATGTTTTAAGAAACTTGAAGGTTTAAATTAAACATTGTAAAAAATCTTTAAGCAATATATATAATCATCCTTGAAATACACATTTAAGCACATATTTATTTTTGTTTTTTTTATTTTTGAAGTAAATAACAACAAACAAGAAAAAAAAAATTAAAAAAAAAATTTGAGCATAGAGGGCTTCTTAACGCCGAGACAGAAACCAATTTTTGACTTTTTGAAAAATCTTTTTCATGGTAAATTTGTAATATAAATAGGCCTTCTTACAGATAAAATTTCAGACATTATGAATTTGATATGAAGGCTCTTTTAGCGTGTTTTTGGCGGTTTGTCTATAGTTTTTACATTTTTATTGATTTTTTATTTGTTTTTTTTAAACAAAAACAAACAAATATAACAAAGTACATAAGATAATTTAGATAGCTTTTTATAAGGGTTATAGTGACATTTCTAAGACACATAATTCTAACCTTAGCATGTGAAAATGTGCATCAGGTAGAGGTTTGGTAAAATTGTCGACAAATTGTGATTCAATCCCTATAAAGCTAATTTTAACATGTTCCTTCTTAATATGATCTCTAATGAAATGATGTCGGACATCTATATGTTTCGATCTAGAGTGATGTACGGGATTGTTTGTGAGATCTATAGCGCTCTTGTTGTCATACTTTAATTCTATGTTATTTAGATGAACACCAAAGTCTTCTAACGTTTGGGTCATCCACAAGGCTTGTGCACAACAACTACCTAGTGCGATATAATTGGCCTCGGTGGTGGAGAGGGCAACAGAGTTCTGTTTCCTACTCGACCATGATACGAGTGAAGGGCCTATAAAAGGACACGTGCCACTAGTGCTCTTACGATGTAATGAACATCCTGCATAATCTGAATCAGAAAAACCATGTAGAATAAAATAATCATTATGAGGATACCATAAGCCTAATCTAGACATTTCGATTAGATATCTAAAAATACATTTCGCTTTTAAATGTGATTCTTTTGTGTTAGCTTGAAATCTAGCACATAAGCAAACAGAAAACACAATATCGGGTCTAGATGCGCTTAAATATAGCAATGAACCTATCATCCCTCTATATAATGTTTGATCAATAAAAATACCGGCTTCATCATTTCCTAATTTTAGTGATGCACTCATTGGTGTATTAGCTTGTTTTAGGTTTTCAAATCCAAATCTTTTAAGAATATCATGAACATATTTAGTTTGACAAATAAATATACCATCTTGTTTTTGTGAGATTTGAAATCCTAGAAAATAAGTGAGTTCTCCTACCAAGCTCATTTCAAATTCATTTTTCATCACTAAAATTACTTCATTACATAACTCTTCATTAGTGGCTCCAAAAATGATATCATCAACATAAATTTGCAATATAATCAAATCATTATCTACATGCTTAATGAAGAGTGTATTATCCGCACTTCCCAGTTTATAACCGTGCTTTATCAAAAATAATGTCAATCTATCATACCAAGCACGTGGCGCTTGCTTTTATCCATAAAGCGCCTTTTCTAACTTATACACATGATTGGGAAATTTTTCACTCACAAAACAGGGGGTTATTCTACATAAACTTCTTCTTTTATAATCTCGTTCAAAAAGGCACTTTTAACATCCATTTGAAATAATTTAAATCTTTTAAAGCTCACAAATGCAAGAAATATTCTAATAGACTCAAGGCGAGCAACGAGTGCAAAAGTTTCATCAAAATCTACCCCTTCAATTTGTGAATATCCTTGTGCAACTAGTCTAGCTTTATTTCTTGTTATCCTAGAGTCACCATCTAGTTTATTTTTGAAAATCCATTTGACTACAATAACCGGATGATTATATGGCCTCTCTACTAAATTCCAAACCTTATTACGTTCAAATTGATTTAATTCATCATTCATAGCTAAAAACCAAAATTCATCATTTAAAGTGGTTGAAACGTTTTTTGGTTCTATTTCGCATACAAAACAAAGGTTTAAAAAAGACTCATATAAAGAAGAACGAGTACTTACCCCTTTTGACGGTTCTCCTATCACAAGCTCCCTTGGATGATTCTTTGAAAATTGTAGCACACTTGGAGGTACATATTATACTATCTCATCCTCTTTCTCTTCTTTTTCTTCTCCTTTTTCTCCAAGTGATTCATCATCCTCATGCTCTAAAGGGGAAATAGGTTCATCTTCATTTCCTGTATGATTAGAATCTACACAAGGAACAAACTCATCAAATCTTACATGTATAGACTCTTCAACTACTTTAGTTCTTTTATTATATATTCTATAAGCCTTGCTAGTTGAAGAGTAACCAATGAAAATTCCCTCATCACATTTTTCATCAAATTTCCCTAGTGCATCTTTAGTGTTTAAAATGAAACATTTACAACCAAACACATGAAAATAAGATACATTAGGTTTTCTTTTAAAGTAAAGCTCATAAGGTGTCAATTTTAAAATAGGACGAAGCATGACACGATTAATGATATAACATGAAGTATTAACCGCTTCGTGCCAAAATAATTTAGGCAACCCATATTCACAAAGCATAGTGCAAGCTAGCTCTTGAAGGGTTCTATTTTTCTTCTCCACTACACCATTTTGTTGTGGGGTGCGAGGAGCGGAAAATTCATGTTTAATTCCTAAATCATCACAAAAAGAAGAAAATCTATCATTTTCAAATTCTCCTCCATGATCCGAACGTATGCATGTAATCTTTAAATCAAGTTCATTTTGAATACGAATGCATAGTTTAGTAAATTCAAGGAATGCATCGGATTTGGAAGATAAAAATAATGTCCAACAAAATCTAGAATAATCATCAATTATTACAAAAGTATATTTTCTACCTCCTAGACTAGAAGTGCTAACTGTTCCAAACAAATCCATATGAATTAATTGAAGAGGTCTAGTGGTAGAAATTACATTTTTGCTTTTAAAATAATTTTTTAAAGATTTTCATTTTTGGCAAGGCGTACAAAGAGAAGATAAATTTCCATTAAGCATGGGTAATCCCTTAATTAATTTATCTTCTGATAATTATAAAATAAGCTTGGTGCTAGAGTGACCAAGACGTCTATGCCAAAGTTTGAATTCTTCTTTTTTAGAAATAAAACATTTTAAAGATGAATTTGAAAGATCATTAAAGGCAATCATATAAACATCATGCATCCTAGGTGTGGTGAGTATGACATCATTTATTTTAGAATTTATAATTTTGCAAAGATTTGTAGATGATTCAAATAATACATTTAAGCCTATATCACATAATTGACTCATTGAAATTAAATTATGTTTTAAGCCATCTACAAATAAAACATTTGAGATTGAAAAAGTATCGTTACCCACTGTGTCGATGCCCATGATCCTTCCTTTTCCGTTGTCACCAAATGTCACCATCCCTCCTTTCTTCATCTCAAGGCTAAGGAACTTTGCTTTGTTTCCCGTCATGTGTTTGGAGCATCCGGAGGAAGAAGACAGAAGAAGTTGACTGAGAGAATAATTGTTGTATTTTTTGTTCTTCGTGAGCATACTTATTCTCTATTGATTTGTGTTTGAATTTCATTCTTCTTCTGGACTGTCCTTAGAAGGAATGTCCATTGGATAATAAATATTTCCTTCTATTTCTGTTCCTGACCAGTCAAGACTAATTTGAATATCTTCCAAGAATTTCATTGATGTTTATCCGGAATACTCCATTCCATTCTTTGCAATAAACGAGCTGTTAGAAAACAGTTTTTAGCTTTATAGACCTTTTGAAAAGGTATTAGAAAAGACAGCAGAAAACATACTTTTTCTGACTGCATCGACTTCAATATTCGTCAAATTGACGCACCTCTGAATTCTTATAGAAGCAGCTTTGAATTCCTTCTTAGCTCTGGCTGAACTCAGATGTCGACGTTGCGTCGAGTACTTATCGACGTATCCATCGAGTTGAAGACTTGGATTTGAACTTCATCATCTGCGTCGAATTGGACTCTAAGTTACGTCGACTTCTAAGATGGCTTCGACAGACTCTTCCTTCTGCGTCGAGTTCATTTCCACGTTGCATCAACTTTACTTGATACTTTGACAGTCAATCTTAGTTTCTTTGACTTTCAGTCATGGTTTGGTCGACTTCTAGTCGAAGTTGCGTCGACTACTATTCGACGCAAGTTTTAACTCAACTGAATTTGTGCTTATCTTGACCTGGTCTTGATACTCTAAGGTGAGTGTGACATCGTAGGACATTTATTGACCATTTTACCCTTTCTATACAATGTGGGTAATGTTGGATCGGTAGGCGCCCTTAGAGGGGGGGGGTGAATAAGGGTCTTAAAACTTATATTATATTTTATGTATTTAAAATTATAAGAGATTAAAATAAGAAATCAAGCAAATCAATTGAAATAAAATTGAGACATCATTTTATTAATATGAAATGAAGAGTTACAAAACTTGATTTCTTATAACGCTAGAAAACGAAGGCGAATAATAAAAAGACTTTTTCGTTTTCTATCCTGACTCATATCCCAACGAACCGGTGGCTTTAGTGTATCCTTCCCCAGATAAGGCCTCAAGACGCTCTAGCCAATCCTTCCCCGGATATGGCCTTGAGTACCCCCTAGACCTAATCTAGATCTAGTCGCCAACACGAGGTGAATTTCTACCCTAAGTCCTACCCAGACCTAGTCGCCAACACTAGGCAAATTCACTAAGCGATTACAAGAAAAGATGTGACAATTATATTAAAAACCCCCACTTGAAGAACTTCTGAAGTTGGAGACGAAGGACCGTTGTAGTATAAGCGTTGTTGAAGCGATCTTTGGTCGGATCCGGCGTGAATAAATCCTTCTTCAGAAATTCACGGAACTTTGGTGGGAGATCACTTTTTGGCAGAATAAGGCTCTGGAATTCTAGCACTCAACCTCTCTCAAACTTGTGTTTAAAAACGAGAGTGGAGGGGTCCTTTTATAGGAGAGCGAGCTAGCGTCTGCGCTAACGCTACTGTCGGCGCTATCTTGAATTAGGAAATATTCTCTGTGTGCGTATCTTCATTCAAAGGAAACCTGCTGTCATTCCTTTTGCGCTGCCGCCTGCGCTAGCCGATATCTCCTATGCTAGATGATAGCGCTTGCGATAGACGCTATCGTCTAGCGCTATCTCCTTCTATATCTGCCTCCCAAAACTGATGTAATCAGAGCTAGCGCCTGTGCTAGGTGTTACCGCCGACGCTAGCGAGCATGTTGGATTTCTTGGTTCAAATCTGGGGGCAACCTTCTTATGTTAACCTTTAGTCATATGGACTTGTTTCCTGCACACTTAAACACACAAGAACAAATACACATAGGATTTTTTATTCTCTAACCTAGGAGATGCGGAAGACCATATTTCAACAGGTAATATAACCTAACTGATGAAATCACTTGTATAAAATTAGTTTAGATAAATCAAGGGTATTTTTCCCAATATGAGATAACCTCGGCGATAAAGAACTTAGTCTCGACGATAAAGAACTTAGTCTCTACGATAAAGAACTTGGTCTATTCTCAGCTCAATATATTTCTGAAATGTCGTGTAGGTTCCTCAACGACAAATGACTTCACCTCGACGATAAAGGACTTAGCCAGATTCTTCCTTTATAAAAGCTTCCAAACATCTGTTGATCATCTCCAAGACGATATGAGAATAACTGAACCTTGTCAAGACGATATCATCTTGGATAGTGTATTACCAAGACAATATTTGGAGTTTGGACTACTTCTTCTAACCAAGACGATATTTAACTTCATCTGACAGTCTAGAAGATGATACCGTCTTGAAGCTTAAGGTCTTCAAGTTGATATTGATACCTCTTCAAGACGATATTTGGACTCTCCAACACGATATGACTTAGTCATTTTTTGATCATCCTGAATTCAGTTCCTTTGCTCTTTGCAACTTGCTAGACATTTCTTCCTGATGTATACAAGTGAGTGACAAGTCTAATATAGTCTTGATCATAGGTCGACATGGTGTTTTGCACAATGAGTTATTACATTGGCAAAACTATGTCTGATGACACTAAGTCTAGCACTATGTTAGACTTACACTTTCTAATGCCTCGAATCATCATTCTAAACACATGCATTAAATACAAAGTGTGTTTATTCTTGACTTGAGGATTTCTTCAAATCAGGAACATTGAGGGCAAGGTCCCCAACAACATGGATAATTGAATAATTGCACACATCAGCCTTAACATGATCAAAACTGTTAGTCTTTGGGTTTCTTCACCTACACTGGGGGGGGGGGGGGGGGTGAATAGGTGATATCGGCTATTTTAAAACTTTGCGGAATAGTAAATGTAAATGTCAAAAGCACACAACACAGACACAACAATTTATAGTGGCTCCCCAAGATAATATGTCACCAGGCACTCCCCTTCACATATATAGCAGTGTTCTAGACTCAGCAATCTCTGCCAAAACTCAAATCCACAGATCCTACAACTCAGAGACAGTGTCTCCTACCTCAGGTCCCGTAAGACCCTACAACTCAGAAGCCTTGTATGACTTCCTACCTCAGATCCCGCAAGATCCTACAACTCAGAAGCTCTCCTAGCTTCTTACCTTAGAGACAACATTTCCTATGCTCAGGCTATACAAAGCCCTATAACTCATATTCCACACGGGAATCCTACAGCTCAGATCTCAAAGAGATCCTACAATTTAATAAGTTTTATTGCAAAACTTTATATAGAGTCAAAATGAATAAGCTTGAATGCTTTGGAGTCTTATTGAAGCCTTGATGAAGATTTACTTCGACTAGAGTCTACCTGCGTATGTTGTAGATGTAGCCATGAAATTTCTTTTGCGCAGATGATGATTCTTCTTTTGGCTGAATGATCATTGATCTGAATCAACAACTACGATCAACCTATCTTAAGCTTTTCCATGGAGCATGTTTTCTCCTTCCTTAAGCTTTTCAATGGAGCAGATCTTTCAGCGGTGGAAAAGCTTTTCTTTTTCAATTTGTCGATTAGGGTTTTGCATCAGCATCACATTCCCTTTATAAGATACGAATGTCTAACTGTCGATTTTAGTACTAACATTATATCAGAGATCTCTTTCTGTAGCAAGCGTGATTCATTGGCTC
The DNA here is from genome assembly GCA_033032865.1 of Dactylorhiza incarnata. Classification (NCBI taxonomy): domain Eukaryota; kingdom Viridiplantae; phylum Streptophyta; class Magnoliopsida; order Asparagales; family Orchidaceae; genus Dactylorhiza; species Dactylorhiza incarnata. Next base: position 4,823,306 of record JAWHQI010000009.1, on the reverse strand, counting down.
AATCTGAGGCGACAATAAATAATGTGGCGCCAAAATCACGCTTTAATTTGAATTCACGCCTTTCAGCCAATCGACTAGATGTCTAGTCAATTTTACTTCTTCTGGACGATTCTTCACTATAAAGCTTTACATCAGTTCTTTTGCACGATTTGTCTAGATGCCTTGATAATCTTTAAGATGATTTGTCATAATGTATTCTTTTGGTCGAATCATCTACATGAATCGTCTTGGTGACTGATAATCTACACTATGATATTTCACGCTTTATTCTTCTAGATGATTTGTCTGCACAAATCATTTTACTATCTCTTCTTCAAGACTATATTTCAATCCTTCCGCCTTCTAGCCGATTCTTCTATGCGAATCGACTTGATCTTTCTTCATAGTCTTCAAGATGACATTTTGTTTCTTCAGCCATGAATAGAATTGATCTTTCTTCATATTCTTCAAGATGACATTATAATCCTTCAGTCTTCTAGCCGAGTCTTCAACACGATTTGACTTGATATATATCTTTATAGTCTTTAAGATGATATTTGAGTTCTTGTAAATGAATCGACTTGATATTCATGAAATGTCGTCTTGGTTCCTCGACGATATTTCGAGTGACCAAGAGATAATTGACTTAGTCAATTTCTTCCTTCATATAACTCTTTCAGACTATACATGTAGCACACTTCTAAGACGATAAGAAGGTATATGAACCTTGTCAAGACGATGTCGTCATGGAAAGTATTTCACCAAGACGATATTTGGATATTTTACTTGTTCTTCTTAGACAAGAAGATAAAGACAATGATGTGAGTTTACAAGATGATATCATCTTAGAGCTTAGTGTCTTCAAGATGATATCGAGATCTTCACTCGACGATATTGAAGCTTACCAAGATGATATTTGCCTTAGTCAATTTCTGATCTTCTCCAATCTAGCTCTTTGCTTCAGCTCACTTGATAGACTTATATACTTTATGATTTAAAGTTATTGTCAAGTCTAATATACTCTAGATCATAGGTCGGCATGGTGTTTAGCATAATGAGGGATTACATTGGCAAAATTATGTCTGATGACACTAAGTCTAGCCCTATGTTAGACTTGCATTGTCAAGTACCTGAAATCAATAATCTAGAACAAATATGTTAAATACAAAGTGTATTTATCTTTGACCTTAGGACTTCTTCAAATTAGGAACATTGAAGGTAAAGTTCCCAACAACCTCCCCCTATTTGAAGAAGTCAGAACCTCATTCAAAGATAAACTACACCTACAACAATTAAGGTTATGACACGGAGATTTGAGACAACATTTAAAATATCATATATATAAAAGTTCTAAATGTTTGGAAATGGATAATCAAAACTACATTTGCCCCCTGTTGCATATCTAAATTCAAAGTTCAAAGGTTCTGTTTCTTTCCATCTGCTTTTTCTTTTCCTGATAACTTTCTCTGTTTCTGCTGACTTATTTCAGCTCTTGTATGAATGCCTTCAGAATAGTGCACATGATTGTCACTAGTTGGAGGTTCAATCACTATGGGATTGAGTCCTAGGGAGTGATGAAGTGCATTGACTGCCCAGATTGATTGGTGAGCCCCAATCTTCTCCCCCTTTCTGACTTCTTCAAATTTATATTTGTGTAGGTTCTGGGAGGATTCATCTATCTTCTTGGTGAAAGTGTTAATGGTCGGTGTCCGAGTGTTCAGAAATTGGCTCATCATACTATTTTGACTATCAGCCAACATTTTGTTGATAAATTCCACTGCACTCTCTAGGTTTTCTTCTGATCTCTGTTGTGATTCCAGTGTAGAATCCATTCTTGTGCCCAGAGATTGCAATGCTTTCATGTTGCAATCTACTGTTGTTCATGCCTTTGTGAACTAGCCAATAATTTGATTATTAATGTGAGCAATGTCTGACTTCATCTCTCTCATCTGAGCAGAGAGGTCTTCATGCATATCTTTCACCACATCATCCACATTGGATTGAAAGTGAAGCCTTTCAACAACTAGCAGATCTTGTATCTGATTGATTATTGAACTTGAAGATTCTACTAGCGGTTGAGGAGCAGATGAGCTGGGAACAACCTTCTCTTGGACGATGTCTTGAAACATTCTATCCATTTCCTCATCATAATGTATGATGTATGGAGAGTCCTGTCTTGTAACATTTATTTATGCTCTGATATCCACAATATCAGCAGCTTCCATGATCTTCTGAGAGGATTCTGGGTTCTCTTGGAGAGTCAACCCATGTAAGGTTGCTTCCTCAGCCCCTAGAGCAGGGAGCTCAGTGTGAGTATCCCCCTCAACTAAAACACTATCTTGCATATTTGCCTATCCCTCTGCAGCTGGAGCATTCAATTCTGGAATAATGGCCTTATTGGTGACCATGGGCTCACCCAATGGTTCAGTTGAAGTATTCAGAATTAATACTTGACAAGTCTCCCCCTCAATTTGTGCAGGGGTTATACTGGAAGCAGTGGCTTTCTTGGCCTGTTTGGGTGCCTTGGAGAACACCTTCTCCTACCTCTCCAGTGTTCTAATGTCCATCCTTTTAATGCAGCGGATGGGAGCTCCAAGTTTCTTATTTAACTGCTCTAACATGCTAGCCAATAGGTATAAGGATAATATTCTTCCAAATTGGGGGCATTGAAGCTTTTCCCAATTTTATCAAACAAGACTTGAGCCCAGTTGGTATTTTTGCTCAGAATAATCCTATTCATAATCTCAAACATTTCTCATGAGATTCTATCATGAGACACAGGCTTGCATATTAACGCTTTTCCCGCTATGTCAGCCAGGAGCTTTCCCTTGGAATTGAAATTTGCTCTTTTCAAGGAGCCATAACAGTCTCCTTCATGTCCACACCATTTCAGTCCTTCAGAGTAATCTTCATCTGAAATTTCATCCTCTTCAGCTTCCTCCTCAAAGACGGGCAGGCGAAGGGCTTTCGTCAGCCCTAGAACTGTAACTCTTAACAAGGTATCATTTACCCTTGTTTATATGGCTTTGTCGGAAGTGCTCATATGATGCTTAGAAAAGAACTCTGCTAGTTCTCTATGAATGATTGGTGTTGGTTCAAAGAGAACATACTCAAGACCGGACGCATTTAGTAATCCAATGACGAATTTAATTTATTCATCTGTCCGATTGAATCCACCTCGTACAAGCTCGCATCCAATATTGCAGTAATTGTCTCCCTTATTTGGTGCCATTGTCATACAAGTTTGAGAGAAGAAGGTCATTGTTGTAGCGTGTGATGAGTTTTTTTCGACGACATAGGGAAAATAAAGGTCTAACATTTTTCTAAACATATAACCTATATATATACTTTATTTTAGGAATGCCAACAGTCGCGAACCTGGGTGCTTTTATTAAAGCTATTGATCTTTTATTGGACGGTTGTCATGGGAGATCTAATAATAGCTAATTTTGGCATGTCAGAGACGCTCCAAGATGACACACTTTCTATGTTGGCTTGATCACCCTTCGATATGACCACTATGTCATCTTATGTACTCGATGGCATAGGCTTGATTTGCTATTTATTCTGCATTTTCTAACTTATCTTCTGCAAAATACTTGTTAGAATGCATAAGAACCATAGTAAGCAAATAGTATAACATTGATATGATTACTCTAAGTTCAGCATACCAAGCTCAAATTTAAAGAAGTTAAATTTAGCTTCATCAAGGGGTTTAGTGAAGATATCTGCTACTTGATTATTAGTGGAGACAAACTCAAGACAAATATCTTCCTTTTCAACATGCTCCCTGATGAAATGATACCTGATTTCAATGTGCTTAGTCCTGCTGTGTGACACAGGGTTCTTAGCAATTGAAATTACATTGGAATAATCACATCACATAGCTGTTCTTCTTGTCTTTATGTTGTAATCTTCCAACTGATGTTGAATCCATAGCAGTTGTGCACAACAGCTCCCAGCTGAAATATATTCTAATTTAGATGTGGATATTGCCACACTCGTCTGCTTCTTGCTGCTCCAAGAAATCAGCCTCTTTTCTAGAAATCAGCCTCTTTCCTAGAAATTGATAAGTACCTGAAGTCCTTTTCATGTCTTCTTTGTAGTATGGAAAATCAACATCTGAATACCCAACTAGTTCAAAATCATTACTTCTAGGGTGACAAAGGCCAAGATTATAAGTTACCTTAAGGCATCTCAAGATTCTCTTAGCAGAGGTATAATGATATTTCTTAGGGGAAGCTTGATACCTAGCACAACCAAATGTAGCAAATATGATATCTAGTCTACTAGCAGTGAGGTAGAGCAGGGATCTAATGATGCATCTATACAAGGTCTCATCAAAAGAAGATTTCCCTTTCTCATCCTTGTCTAGAGACACATTGGGGCTCATTGGAGTCCTTATAGAGATTGCACTCTCCATTCCAAACTTTTTATAAGCTCTTTTGTGAACTTGGTTTGAGAGATGAAAATTTCATCCTCAAATTGCTTCACTTGGAGCCCTAGGAAGTATTTCAGCTCTCTCATGCAGCTTATTTCAAGCTTCCCTTGCATTAAGTTAACAAACTTCTTATAAAGTTGGTTGTCAACAGTACACCCAAAAATTATATCATCAACATAAATTTGGACTATGAGACTCTTGCACTTTACTTCCCTTAGAAATAATGTCTTATCTATCTTCCCCCTTGAAAATTTGTTTTCAATGAGGAAGCTAGATAGGGTTTCATACCAAGCTCTAGGAGCTTGTTTCAAACTATATAGAGCTGTCTTTAAAAAGTAAACATGATCGGAGAAGTTAGGAATGATAAAACTTGATGTCTGCTTTACATATACTTCTTCCTTGAGATCACCATTGAGGAATGTAGACTTCACGTCCATTTGGTACACCTTGAATCCTTTGTGAGCAGCATAGGCTAAGAAAAGCCTTATTGCCTCAATTCTTGCGTCTAGTGCATAGGTCTGGTCAAACTCTATCCCATCCACTTGTCTTATCCCTTTGCAACTAGTCTTGCCTTGTTCTTGATGATGATCCCATTCTCATATAGTTTGTTCTTATAGACCCACTTAGTTCCAATTACATTCCGGTGTTGTGGTCTAGGAACTAGCTTCCACACTTTGCATCTTTTGAATTGGCTCGGCTCTTCTTGCATAACCATGATCCAAGAAGGATCTGAGTTGACTTATTCAAATCTTTTGGGTTCAATCTGAAAGAGAATGCTCAGATACAGTTCTTCATTTTGAGCACTTCCCATTATTCTAACTCCTTGACCCATTTCTTTAATCACTTGACTGATTGGATGATCTTTGTGGTTCCTCCAAGCTGGTGGCAGTGCCCCTTGAGCATCAGCATTTGCTGTACAAGCTGGCAGTTGTCCAGGTGTTGTATCTTGAGCTTCTCCTTGGATTATTGATTTATCCTCAATGTTCGGATCAGGAGATGTTGATTCTTCTAAGTTTAGCTCCTTCATTTTCAGATATGTACCTGCAACACTAGAAGAGGTAGACAAGCCTTGATGAATCATGCTTGTCTCATCAAATACAACATGTATTAATTCTTCTACCACATGAGTTTTCTTGTTAAATATTCTATATGCCTTGTTGTGACAACTATATCCAACAAGTATTCCCTCAAAACTTTTCTCAGCAAACTTAGTTAGATAAGATTTACCATTATTAAGGACATAACATTTGCATCCAAAGATTCTAAAGTAGGCCAGATTTGGTTTTCTTCCCTATATTAGCTCATAAGGAATTTTCTTGTGGCTTTTAATGATAGAGGCTCTATTTTGCACATGACAGACAATGTTGACAGCTTCAGCCCAGAAATATTTTGGTAGTTAAGAGCCACTCAACATCATCCTACCAGTCTCAATGAGAGTCCTATTTTTCCTCTCAGCAAGTCCATTCTGGTGTTCTTGGAGAAGAAAACATCTAAAGGATATCTAGTTCCTTGCAGAAATTTGTCATGAGTTCAGATTAAAATTCTGTCCCACAGTCACTTCTGATTTTGACCACAGAACAGCTCTTTTCATTCTGAATTTGCTTGACAAATGAAGCAAAGACATCCAAGGTATCCGACTTTTTCTTAAGAAAGAATACCCAAGCATATCTAGAGAAGTCGTCAACTACCACAAGATTGTATAACTTCCTTCCTAAGCTATGAATTGGCATGGGACCAAATAAGTCCATATGCAATAAGTAAAGGCATCTTTCTGAATCGTTGGAACCTATGCTTTCAAAGGTGGTCTTAGTTTGCTTTCCCATCTGACAAGCATGAAAAATATCCTCTTTAATGTTATGAGCTTCATACTTCTTTTCAAGTACAGAAAGCTCATTGGTCAACCTTGTTATTTCAAGGGATTTCTCATCCACCTGGGATCTAAAAGTCTTAAGAATTTATATTTCTTTAGCCTGAGTTTCGGTCAAGGCCTTGCTCTTCATGAGTGCTTTTAGAAGAGTACCATATTGGCTAAGCAGATCATCAAACTAGTCTGCTAAATCAGAATCACTCTCATCATAAGCTAATGAGTTTGCTTATGTTTCAGCATCAGTCTCATTGTCTGGTCTAGAAATTAAAAAAGGTGTTCTGAATTGTACCATATTAGGACAAGAGTTGTCCTCTTCTTCTTCATCAGTTATGGTCATCAATCTATGATTGATCTCTTCTTCTTTAGAGTCACTGTCATCGTCTGACAATGATAGAGGTGCCCTTATACACACTTTGCTACATGATAGCAGATGTCCCATTCTTCTCTTCTACACATAGGCAGCTTCATAGAACTGATCTCTTTAGAGTTCTCTTCAGAAGCCATGGTGAATATATTTCTTCCCTTTTTGAGGATGTTGTTCAAGTTGTTAAGCTCTTTTTGAACAACCTCTCTCTGATACCACTTGTTAGTCCAGGAGTGTCTTCACCTATATGGGTGTGAATAAGTGATGTCGGCTATTTTAGAACTTTGCAGAATAGTAAATGTAAATGTCACAGCCACACATCAAACACAGCATAGACATAGTCATTTGTAGTGGTTCCCCAAGATAATGTGTCACTGGGTACTCCATTGTCCCCCTTCACCTATCTAGAAATGTGCTAGACTCGATAATCTCCGCCAAAACTCAAATTCGTGGATCCTACAACTCAGAGACAACATCTCCTACCTCAGGTCCCGCAAGACCCTACAACTCAGAAGCCATGTTCGACTTCCTTCCTCAGATACCAAGTCTCCTACCTAAGATCCCACAAGATCCTACAACTAAGAAGCACTCCTAGCTTCCTACCTTAGAGACAACGTCTCCTACGCTCAGGCTAGACAGAGCCCTACAACTCAGATTTCATACGGGAATCCTACAACTCAGATCATAAAGAGATCCTACAATTTAATAAGTTTTATTACAAAACTTTCATAGACTCAAAATGAATAAACTTGAATGCTTTGGAGTCTTCTTGAAGCCTTGATGAAGAATTGCTTCGACTAGAGTCTTCCTGCAGATGTTGTAGATGTAGTTATGAAATTTCTTCTACGCAGATGAAGATTGTTCTTTTGGCTAAACGATCCTTGATCTGAATCAGCAACAGTGATCAGCCTTTCTTCTTGTAGAAGATTAAAGATTTGATTTGAGCTTGTCTTCTCCTTCCTTAAGCTTTTCAATGGAGAAGAGCTTTCAGCGTCAGAAAAGCTTTTCTTTTTCAATTTGTAGATTAGGGTTAGCATCAGCATCGCATTCCCTTTTATAAGACATGAATGTCTAACGGTCGATTCTAGTACTGACATTATGTCAGAGATCTCTTTCCGTAGCAAGCGTGATCCATTGACTCAATTTACGGTGGTAATAAATCACGTGACGCCAAAATCACGCTTAAATTTGAATTCACGCCTTTTAGCCAATCGACTAGATGTTTAGTCGATTTTACTTCTTCTGGATGATTCTGCACTATAAAGTTTTACTTCAGTTCATCTGCACGATTCGTCTAGATGCCTTGGTAATCTTTAAGACGATTTGTCATAGTGTATTCTTCTGGTCAAATTGTCTACATGAATCGTCTTGGTGACTGATAGTCTACAAGATGATATTTCACGCATTATTCTTTTAGACGATTTGTCTGCATAAATTGTTTTGCTATCTCTTCTTCAAGACGATATTTCAATTCTTCTGCCTTCTAGACGATTCTTCTATATGAATCGACCTAATCTTTCTTCATAGTCTTCAAGATGACATTTCGTTTCTTCAGCCATGAATCGACTTGATCTTTCTGTTGGAACATGGTCTTCCACATCTCCTAGGTTTGAGAATAACAAATTCTATGTGTATTTGATCTTGTGTGTTCAAGTGTGTAGGAAACAAAGTCTATATGACTCAAGGATAACATAAGAAGGTTGCCCCCAAAAATTGAGCCAACAAATCCAACATGCCCACTAGCGTCGGCGGTAGTACCTAGCGCCCGACGCTAGCAATGATTAGCGCAATCCTGGGAGCACATTTAGAAGGCGGTAGCAGATAGCATAGGCGGTAGCGCGGAGCACAGAAGGCAAGACGAAAATGTTTCCTCGGATTGAAGATTCTCCAGCGCCGAATATGTTCTAATATGGAATAGCGTCGGCGATAGCGGTAGCGCAGGTGCTAGCGCTAAGGCTATAAATAGGACCCCTCTTCTCTCGTTTCATAGAACCATCAGGGAGAGAGGTTGAGTGCTAGAATTCCAGAGCCTGGTTTGGCCGAAAGTTGATGCTAGAATTCCAGAGCCTGGTTTGGCCGAAAGCTGATCTCCCACCAATGCTCTGCGAATTTTTGAAGGAGGACTTCTTCACGCCGAATCCAAACGACGTCCGCTTCAACAATGCTTATCCTACAGCGGATCATTGTCTCCAACTTCAGAAGTTCTTCAAGAGGAAGTTTTTATTATTATCATTTCATATTATTTGTAAACCGTTAGAGAATTCGCCTCGTATTGGCGACTAGGTCTGGGTAGGACTTAGGGAAAAAATTCACCTCGTTTTGGTGACTAGATCTAGGTTAGGTCTAGGGAAGGCCATATCTAGGGTTGGATTGGCTAGAGCGGCTTGAGGCCGAATCTGGGGAAGGATAGGCTAGGGCCACCGGTTCGTGGGGATGCGATTCGGGATAGAAAACAAAAAGAGCTTATTATTATTCGCCACCGATATCTAGCGTTATAGAAATCAATTTTTGTAAAACCATATTTCATATTAATAAAGCATGTCTCTACTTTATTTCACTTGGTTTGTTTGATTTCTCACTAATCACGTATTATTTCAAGATATTCAAAATATAAGAAAAATTTTTAAAACCCATATTCACCCACCCCCCCCCCCCCCCTCTAAGGGCGCCTACCGATCCAACAAGTGGTATCAGAGCGGTTTTATTCCAATCGGCTTAACAACCAGGAATAATGGTGTCTCATGATCTCGCTTCTACTAGTGGGGTAAATTTTTATGAAGAAGAAAAATCTCTTAAACCACCTTTATTTGAAGGAACAAATTATAAAGGATGAAAAATTTTAATTGAAAAATTTAGTAAAACTATAGATATCGAAGCATGCAATTTTGCAATAGTTAGACCAGTGGATGAATCAAATAAAAAGGAACGTCATCTAAATGCAAAAGCCAAACACAATTTATTTTGTGGTTTATCAAATGAAGTTTTCAAATTAATATATTGTTTTTCTAGTGCATACAAGATATGGAAATTTCTTGAAGAAATGTATGATCTTCCTCTCACAGGTATGGAACAAACACAGGATGAGAATGACATACAAGCATCCACCACTATTCAAGAAGATCTCCCTCATAGAAAAATCATGGAAAGTATCTTAGACGACGAGAACAATACATCAAGAGAAAAAGAAGATGAAATTTCATCTATAAAGGAGCTTCATGTTCACATCTTGCCTCTTCCGATTGCACTGTAAGAAAGTGAAATCCTTCTTCTTATTTCCATATACTAAAAATTGCTAAACATAAAATGAAGAAATTAAAAATTGCTAATAAAAAATTACGTTTAGAAAATAAAAGCTTAAAAACTAATTCAGAATCCAAATATGATATGGCTTCTCCATCTTGCCCAAAAATTGAAATCTTAAAACAAAAAAGGAACTTCATGTTCACATCTTGCCTCTTCCGATAGCACTGTAAGAAAGTCTAATCCTTCTTCTTATTTCCATATACTAAAAATTGCTAAACATAAAATGAAGAAATTAAAAATTGCTAATAAAAATTTATGTTTAGAAAATAAAAGTTTAAAAACTAATTCAGAATCCAAATACGATATGGCTTCTCCATCTTGCCCAAAAATTGAAATCTTAAAACCTTGTTTTGATTGTAATAATATTAATGAAAAATTCAAGGATGTTGTAAAAGAACTATTAATGGTAAAAGAACAAAATGAAAAATTATGTTTAGAAAATTCATCTTTCAAAAGCAATTGTGCTACATGCCAAAATTATAAAATTGAAATCAAAGAGATGGACGAAATATTTGAGGAATTTAGAAATGACTATCAAAATCATATTGACTATATTGTTTCCACTCTTAAAAATAGCACAATAGCTTATAATAAAGCTAGGCATAATCTAAAGATCAAGAATGATGAATTAAAATCAAAAATTAACTTGCTTATGAAAATTATAAATAAAAATTCACAATATCAAGAAATATCTAAAAACATGTTGAATATGAATATGAATATCTAAACTAAGCCAAATAATGGAAAGAAGAAACACAACGTATTTGTGAATCAAAGTCAAAATCACCATTAGTTACAAAATCATGTTTCTCCCAACTTAAAAGCAACATTACACAAATTTCCTATAAACAATACCTTCAATAATCATTACAATCATAATCTTCAATATAAAGATTATCACAATGAAAATTTGATGCATAATAAACCAAGATTTGAATGGAGGCCCAAGATAAAAACTGAAACTTTAACTTCACATGAATGGACCCATTCATCAATATCTACTCACAAACCTAAACATTATATTTGGGTACCCAAAGGAACCACCACACTTGGTCCCCTTTTGATACCTAAATCTCTTATTCATTAGGTATCACCAAATGCATGAAGTAGAATATTTTCAAAATAAAATATACAAATCACTACTTCATGATATGCCTTAATTTATTTGTTTTGTTATTTTTTTTGCTATAATGGTATGGTCATCATATAAACACAAGACTTTATCACTTAAAGATTTATAAATCAAATTATAAAATTTTAAAGTCATGCCCTTTATTTCTAATGAACAATCTACTCTTCCTAAACCCATTGCATATATATACATCATATATCATCAACATAAATTGAATTCAAAATTTTCTGTGTGATATTAAAATCTCAAGTCATATGATTTCAAACATATACTACTTCATATGATCTTAAAATTGCTTAAACATCTGCACTTCATATGACTTCAAATTTATAAATAAAACGTAAAATAAAACCTTCAAAAACTACCAAAGAAGAACCAGATAAAGATAGCCAAACATCCCAAAACAACAAAAGTAAATTTAACAGATAGCGCTAGCAGGTAGCGTCGGCGCTATCAGACAGTAACCAAGAACATAAGTTCAAATTCCTATATTATTACAAAACTGAAAACTTAGTTACCCTCAGGTCCTTCCTCTTTCATTACTCTTCCTCATCTACCTCTTCCACACTTGGACTTGGTGACCGTCGTCTGCAGGTTTGCCGAACAGAATGTATTGGAGGATCCTCTGTTGGGCTATCCCATTCCCTTCTTTCTGGAGATGACAACTTCAGCTTTAAGGCCATGATCATAAATTTCAACATCTTTTTCATGCCGAACACATCCTTCTTTACCTCCAATATATCCTCCTCCACCTGTGTCATTCGTTCTCCCATATCATCTCGAAATCGATCAAATGAACCATATCGTGTCTCTCAGGTTGATGCTCCTCGCCGAAGTGGTGGTCGAGTAGACGTTGATGGCTCATCCGGGAGGGATGTAGCTCATAAGTGTGAGGTACTGTAGATAGGAGGATAGCAATCCATAAGATAAAAAACCAATCTCAATAGAAGGGTACAACATTTGAATGACCCTTTGTATGATACCACCAAGGGGCAAGTTGTTATATCTCTGGCGGGAAGGTTGCTGCAACTTGTATGAGTAACGAATCAAAGAGAGTAACAAGTCAGCCACGTCAAATTTTTCCTCCTCTAAAATGAAATAGGAGACATAGCTAAGTTGTGTTGTGACCTTCGTTGTATCACCTAACTTCAGCATAATAGTGTGGCGTAATACATCTTGAACTACTAGGGCGTCTACTATAAGTGTCGAGAGAGAGGTGATCAGACTCTTGCATGCCCTATTATGTAGCACCAAATTCACATTAGTCCAATCCATATCTACCCTACACTTCTCAACTATCTCCAACCGATCTGGATATTCCATCAATCCAAACACGACCCTCAGTTTTTCATGGGTGAGAGTCACCACTTGTCCTTGCACCTAAGACCGCACTCCTCCATCCAGATCAGTCTGCGATGGGTCTTCCAAGTGCATATAGAACTCTCATACTAACTCTGAAGAAAACCCCTCCGAAAGAAAAACATTCAACACTTCGGAGGTTGCGAACAGTTGCATGATGTGGTGATTTCTTGGCATGGAAAACTCCACGTAATATGAGACACCTACTATGGCTGTCTCCACAGCTAGTCCTGCTTGTTTCTTCCCTTTTGATCCAGGAGCCATCTGCCACATTAAAAGAAAAATTAAAATTTGAGCAATAATCACTAGTGCCCGGCGCTAGCACTAGCGCCCGACGCTATCACTAGCGCCTGCAGTAGCGCCGGAGCTAGTCCTCTGATCTAAAATGGTAAGATCTCTCTACTATAAAATATTTCCAAATCCTAACTTTCTTAAATTGCTAGATCCAAAGAAACCCACATAATCTGAGCTAAAATCAAAATTAGAAATCTTCTTAAAAAGTCAAATTGAAAAACAAAAATTATAAAAATAATGAAGATCCTTTTTTTGATCTAACCTTCTTCTAGATCCATCATCAAAATCAAAAGTTTTTTTTACAAGAGTTCATAATATTCATCACAAACATCAAAATCAAATTTTTAGTACAAGAATCATACAAAGATGATGATTTGTCCTAGTTCCTCTCTTCAAAAATAAAAGAATCAAGCATTGTAGATCTATCATCTAAAACCACTTAATAACTTCAAATATCTTCATCTTTAACATCAAAATCAAAGTTTAAAACAAAAATCATAAGAAAAGATAATGTTTTACCTTAGATCTATGCGTGGGCTGCGTTATCTTCTAGGGTTTTTCGGGAGAGCTTAAGAGGCAATGGCCGAAATGACAAGTGAAAAGGGAAATAAATAAAGCAGCACTACCGCCAACGCTATCGTTAGCGCGAGCGGTATCGCTTGGTTCTATTTTTATGTATTTTTAAAAAAATTATAAAATACATAAAATTATGCTCAATTATATGTACTACATAGTTTTGCAGTTATGTTTTGAATTGATTTTCGAAAAATTAAAACAAAAAATATACAAAAGCCAAAATTACAAAAAATATTTCTTTTACTTTTTGTTTTTGTTCACTTGTTTAAATTCTATTACTAAATACAAAAATCAAATACAAAAATATAAAACACAAAAACTAACAAAAAAACTGTATGGACTTTATTATGAAAATCAAGCATGTTTTAAACTATCTTTAGAACTTCTACAATGTTCCAATTTATCTTGTCAAACTACTTTGAACATTGTTCTTATCATGCTTTGATATATCTCTTAATATGTGCATCAATTATCTTGTAAAAGTAGTGTAGAACCAAGCTTAGCATGCCTCTAAGTATGAGTAAATGTTGTATGGTTGATAATGATATTTCTTCACTCACTTTTTGGCTAAGTCTACATATGTTTTTAATCTAAGGATGCTTGCTAGTGTATTATAATTGTACAATAAATTAAATTTGCACAAGTATCTTACCTACACTACATTTATTTGCACTATTAAATATAAATAAAAGTGGTTGTACTTTCAAAATTCAATTGGTTTGCAAAGCAAGTGTAATCGGAGAACTTTGTACAAAAAAAATCATGAAATAAATTGACAAAGATAACTCCACCAAGAACGACTTGAACCTCCTGATAAGTCTTAATAAGATTTGTGAGGTTGATCACCTTGGAAAGATTAGTAAAGTGTCTTGTGCAAACCTTCATTTTTTAAAAAAAACACTTATTCTTAAGTACACCGGATCAAGAAAATTGATATTGAAAAAAAAATTTGTGTGATCCCCCAAACACTACTTTGCACCCTGATAAGTCTTAATGAGCATTGTGTGTGCAAAGCACCTTGGTAGTTGTACATTTTGTATGTGCATTAAAAGTGTGTGGAAGTAATCTTATTTCTATTTTATTGTGCACTTTACTCTACAGTTGTCTTGAATTTTTTATTATAACATTTGTTTACTATTTTCAAAATACACTTTTGTGCACATCATCATCTTCCATAACACTTCTTCTCATGAGTATTGGATTCAAATGTTAATTCTATAATACTTTTTATATCTAAATGCACTAGATAACCTAGCATGCTCTCTACAATGTTTGGTATGTTTTGAATTTATGAATTCGAATAACATTGTAGTAGTCTCTTTTCATACATCTCTCTTTCATGCTTGGTTACTTCATGATAAACTTTAATGATTTTCAAAGAAAAATAATTTACAAAAACATCTTTTTTCATTTTTGGTCCTTCACTCATATTTCTTTTTATGAATCATCATATCTTACTAAAAGATGTTTGTTGTATTTTTATATAAGTCTTCCGCAACATTACGTTTACCTTGTGTTCGTTTCATGCTTATCTCAAGTTTTCCAACTCAAATTCAAATGGTAGACTTGCATGGTAAATGTTATATTATTCCCTTTAAAGCTAAAAACCCTTATTTATTTCTATGAACATACTTATGCTAAAAACTCTGATTTATTTCTATGAAAATTATTCTAAAACTCCTTATCATTCCCTTCTCTCTCAAAGCTCGATCATGCCTTTATCTTATTATCAAAACTTTTATGTGTTTTGCTTCTTTACCCACTTTCGCTAATAACAAAAGGGGGAGAACTAACATGATAAATATAATCCGCTATCAAAATGGAAAACTAACATGATTAATTAAGATGATAGCTTACATATTAGGAGAGCATTCACTTAGGGGGAGCATGTATATAGGGGGAGCAATTCTAAATACTAAAATTGATAATTATCCTAAGTCATCACTCTCACACACACACAAATAGGTTTCATCATGCTTATATATTAATGGTCTAATTTATCATTAATAGATTTGTTATTATCAAAAGGGAAAGTTTGTTGTAACATGGTCTTCCGCATCTCCTAGGTTTGAGAATAACAAATCCTATGTGTAATTGATCTTGTGTGTTCAAGTGTGCAGGAAACAAAGTATATATGACTCAAGGATAACATAAGAAGGTTGCCAACAAAAATTGAGCCAACAAATCCAACACGCCCACTAGCGACGGCGTTAGCACCTAGCGCCCAGTGCTAGAGATGATTAGCGCAATCCTGGGAGCACATTTAGAAGGTGCTAGCGCCAGGTGGTAGCGGATAGCGCAGGCGGTAGCGTTGAGCACGGAAGGCAAGACGGAAATGTTTCCTCGGATTGAAGATTCTCCCGCGCCGAATATGTCCTAATATGGGATAGCGTCGGCGGTAGCGCTAGCGCAGGTGCTAGCGCTAAGGCTATAAATAGGACCCCTCTTCTATCGTTTCATAGAACCATTAAAGAGAGGTTGAGTGCTAGAATTCTAGAGCATGATTTGGCCGAAAGTTGATCTCCCACCAAAGCTCTGTGAATTTCTGAAGGAGGACTTCTTCACGCCGAATCCAAATGACGTCCACTTCAACAATGCTTATCTTACAGTGGATCATCGTCTCCAACTTCAGAAGTTCTTCAAGAGGGAGTTTTTATTATTATCACTTCATATTATTTGTAAGTCGTTAGAGAATTCGCCTTGTGTTGGTGACTAGGTTTGGGTAGGACTTAGGGCAGAAATTCACCTTGTGTTGGCGACTAGATCTAGGTTAGGTCAAGGGGGTGCTCAAAGCCATATCCGGGGTTGGATTGGCTAGAGCAGCTTGAGGCCGAATCCGGGGAAGGATAGGCTAGGGCCACCGGTTCGTGGGGATACGAGTCGGGATAGAAAACAAAGAGAGCTTATTATTATTCGCCACTGATTTCTAGCGTTATAGAAATCAATTTTTGTAAAACCATATTTCATATTAATAAAGCATGTCTCTACTTTATTTCACTTGGTTTGTTTGATTTCTCACCATCTTAATCACGTATTATTTCAAGATATTCAAAATATAAGAAAAGTTTTTAAAACCCTTATTCACCCCCCCCCCCCCCCCCCTCTAACGCCTACCGATTCAACATTTTCTTCATATTCTTCAAGACGACAGTTTGCTCCACCAGTCTTCTAGTCGAGTCTTCAACGCGATTTGACTTGATATATATCTTCAAAGTATTTAAGATGATATTTGAGTTCTTGTAAACAAATTGACTTAGTATTCATGAAATGTCGTCTTGGTTCCTCGACGATATTTCGAGTGACCAAGACAATAATGACTTAGTCAATTTATTCTTTCATATAACTCCTTTAGACTATATGTGTTAAATTTTTTGATTTGAATCGTTTAGGAGTAAGCAGGAGTTGCATCAACTGAGTTATAGCCAAACAACCACAATGCCACATAGCAACACAATAGACTTTATTGAATCACAAAACTTCTTTACAATTCGAAACATACATGGCGAGACATGATTCATAAGAATCGTGAAGGAGAGAAGAACAAAATACACCAAAAACAAATCTGGCGACCTGACAAGCAGAGACCGCACAGACCGCTGCACTCTAGAGACCGCCCGGCTTGACCTGAGACCGCACGAACAGAAAGCAGGCAAGACGACCTGTACTGCAAGACCGCCACCTCAGACCGCACGAACTGGAGCATATTGAACTGAACAGAGAACAGAAGCTGTCGTCAGACCGCAACTCAGATCGCCTAACCGCAGAAGGTCGCCTGATCGCTGAGCTCACTGCGAACAGCATAAGAACAACATAAACCAGTTTGCAGACAAGCCGCTGCTGAACTGTTTATTCAAGCCACTAGGAAATCACCAAGGAAGGACACCACAACCTGCTGACCGCAAACCTGTGAACACAACAAATAGTTAACTCGCTTCTGAGACCGCCCGACCTCAAAGTTGAGACCGCACAAAACAACCCAGGCTCTAGTTCTTACAGTTCTCACAGAGCAGCCCGTGCGATCACACCACTTGGACAACATTCTGTCCAAGACCGCAGGTGAGCAGCAGACCGTGCACAAGCCGCGTGAACACAAGATCACGCACAAGCCTCGCGGATACAAGAACACTCCTTCCTTAGATCACCAAGAGCAAACCAAGAACATCTGGGCGACTTCAGACAAGTCGCCAGACCAACCTTCATAAGCCGCCCGGTCACAGCAGTTACACAAGAACAGGCCGCCCGGTCTTCTTACAAAGGAGCAAGAATAACCAAGCATAGCAGACTGGGAAGAGACCGGAACAAGCAAGAACAAACCGGCCAACACAACAGACTGCCAGAGCCATACCAGCAGAGTATCAATACAGAGACCGCGCGGTCTCTGCGGTCACCAATAATCAGACCGCCGACCAACTTCCACTCCACTTCAATAATTTCAACACTCCCCCTTGAAGTGGGAAGTGGAAACTAGCCCAAGTAAACTCCAGAACCGGGCAAACGGTCCCTTCGCCAGCGGCTTTGTGAAGATGTCTGCAACATTGTCCGCACTTCGAACATGCTCGACCATAAGAGATCCTCCCAACACCTTCTCACGAATAAAATGGTGTTCAATCTCAATGTGCTTGTCCTTGCGTGACAGACTGGATTATGAACCAGCTTGAGAGCACTCTCATTGTCCCGGCATAGCATAGTGGTACCTCAAACCAACTCATGAACATCCTCCACCAACCTCCTGAGCCAAACGGCTTTCTGAGTTGCCAAGGCCGAAGCCTTGTATTCTGCTTCTGTGGTAGATACGGACACCGAGTCCTGCTTTTTGCTGCACCAAGAAATAGCTGTGGGGCCTGTCATAAAGACAAAACCAGTCGTTGATCTCCGATCATCCACGTCTCCCCCGTAATCAGCATCCATGTATCCAAGCAACTCCAAGCTTGACCCTCTCCTCTGCAGGAGACCCAAATCAGAGGTCGACTTCACATACTTCAAAATTCCTTTTGCCGCCAGAAGATGAGGCTTCTGTGGTTCCGCCATGTACCGACTCACTTTGCCAACTGCATAAGCAATATCTGGCCTCGTGATGGTCAAGTAGATCAAGCTCCCAACCAGAGCTCGGAACATGATGAGTCCCAATTATATACACATATACGGACTCATCTGGGCCGATTTTCTAGTCTATGCACTACATTTTAGGCATGTTTTCGCTCATATTTGTTATTCCATGCTATGTGCACTTCTAGGCCCGTTTTGGTGTTATTTCTTGTTTATCTTCGTTATTAGTTTTCATGCATTGTTAAGTGCCACCTTCAGTGGCTAGATTGGTGTTATATGCTGGAACAGGAGTCGTGCAGGTGTTCCCGGTATAATTCTGTACAGGAACACTGCGCACGATCACTGGTTCTATTGTGCACGACCACTGGTCGTGCACCGCTGATCGTGCGCACTTAACCCCCATTTTATGAGTTCTGTCTCAACCAATGCGCACGACCACTTACGATAATGCGCACGACCACAGGTCGTGCGCCACTGGTCGTGCGAACATTATATTTTATAAATTTCTTACATTGCAGGCTCCGCCCAGGCAGGCGCACGATCACAGGATTCTAGTGCGCACGACCACTGGTCGTGCGTCAATGACCGTGCGCACTGTTTATTCCAGCGCCTATAAATATTCCTGCTCGTGATTTAGGTCGGGGCTCCGCATTTCTTCCGCTTCAGTCCGCCGTTTTCTCGCTCCAGAGCCCCGATTTCGCCCCTCCATCGCCGTCCACCATCTGGAGGTGCTCCGGGCTTGTTCTTCATGCCAATCTTGAGCCGGAGCTTCCTCTCGGCCTCCTCCTTCATCCTAGAGCTTCAAGGAAGGTTTAGCTGTCATCGCCATCAAGTAAGAGGAAGTTTGCAACCTCTACCGGATCGTGACACGAAGAAGACGGGCTCATTGGAGAGTAGTGACAGCTCTCTCTACCCCGGACGTAGTTGCGGACCGAGCTTTGACGCGGATTGACAACCCGGCGATTCCAACCGTGAATCTCCAACGAGCCTTAGGATTCGGTCGATTTCTTGCCTTGTTCTTCTCTTATTGATGCGTTTGTAGCTAGATCTCTCATGTATTGATGATGAACACTATGAATCGTGCTTGTAATCTTAATTTCATGTCTATGTGAAGTTTTATTTTGTTCATATGTGTACGAGGTGCGCCACCATCCATCCTCCATCTCGCCATCACGTTCGTGTGCCGCACTAGCAATTGCTAGTGGCGTGCTTGTCGACGAGGTGCTTGCGACCCTCATCCGTATGCCTACTCTTCCATCCGCCTAGCGAAGCATGGCATAGCGGCCCGTGTAATCCATTCCGACTCCGCCGGTGCGAACCAGTCCATCCGCTTGCCTACTCTTCCATCCGCCTAGCGAAGCGTGGCATAGCGGCCCGTGTAATCCATTCACCCAACGAAGCAGTGCGCTCAAGGCCTGCATAGTTCGACTCCGCTTGCCTACTCGCCCATTTGGCCTTGCGACGCAGCGCGCTCAAGGCCTGCCTAGTCTCCATCCCGCCAAGCGAAGCACTGCATAGCGGCATTGCATAGGAGTAATTGTAGTTGTTTTCTTTTATTTTCCAAAAGCCAAATCACCCCGTTTCCGCATTCCATCCGACTCAAGGACTTCGATCTCAAGTCCTTCCTCGAACGTTAGCTCCACCTCACTGTGTTCCTTGAGAGATTCGATACTCAGGGATTACTCCTCGTTTTATATTACTTGAACGATCGGTACACTGCCGTTTCGTGCCGCAGTCTTGCTACCGCCTATAGCGGTGTGCTAAGATTTGCGCCATCAAGTTTTTGGCGCCGTTGCCGGGGAACACAGACGTGTGAGTGTTCTTGAGAGGGAGAGATGAGAGAGAGAAGTTTCTTCTAGTGTGTATAGCCGCCTTATTATTTTTGTTTGATTTTTACTTATTTACCGCTTGTTATTATTTCTTTCCCTCTTATTTTAAAGTTTTAGGCAAGTCTAATCCAAGAATTTTTATTAGTTTGTGTAAATTTTCTTGCAAAGAATTTCAGTCTCATTATATCTGCTTTAATTGTCAAATATGTCATCATGGGACATTTCTCCTAGCACTTACGACAAGATGGTCTATTATATAGACCAAATGAATGAGTTAAATGTTAGGCAGTGTAGGAACGTTGTTTGCTTGTTGTGTCGAGGAGAGGGTCATGAATTGAAGGACTGCCCTAGTCTTTTCAATCCTGACCGCCGCTCCTCCACTCATGACAACATTGTCCCTATCACTCATTCTTTACCCATGGAGGCAATCGTGTCATTTGCCCCCGATCTTATTTCATGCATGGACTCCTCACTCCCTATGTATGGCTTCACTCCTAGTGATGATGATCACTCATCTGTTGGCCAACAAGGAGAAGAATGGGAGCTCCTAGATGCTCCTGAGTGGGATTTGGAAAGTATTCTTTCCATCGGGGAGGCATTAGCAGATCTTTTTGCGGAGGAACCTGATATTCTACTTTCTGATTCTGATGTTCCTCCAGTTTCTTTGCATGATTTTTCTACACACAATCTTTATGATCCTATCGAAGTGAAGGAGTGGGGTGATGCTTCTGACTCGCAGGTTGCTCCAAAGTGGGATGAGAAGTTTGTTTTCCCCGAAGGGGAGAATAAATACTTTGAACACGATGGTGCACCTCGGTGGGATGAGGAGGATGCTCTCTCTGATGAGGAGGTTTGCACTTCTTCATGGGACGAGGAGGTCCAAACCACCACTGAGGCCCTTGAGTTCTTGGGTTCCCCTCGCTATGATACTTACGATGATGATAGCGATCTATCCTTGGATCGTGCTGGGAGTTAGACCGGGATCACTCCCCCGATTGATTTTTATTCATGTTCTTCTTCTTTTTTATCTCTTAATCATCTTTCTCTATCTAAGCCTGTGCAGGTTGAGTCTTCACAGGTACTTCAGGAGGACTTGGAGCATTCTGCTCAAGTCAATGATGAGTGTATCCTCTCACGTGAGGAGGTTGATCCCTCCTCCATAGAGGAAGCCCCACTCATTGCCTTCTCCTCATCCTGCCTCCCTGGAGATGATACCTTGCTGGGCAAGGATAGTTTTGGTGAGATGAGTGAGGACCAGGCCTCCTCCTCTTCTTACTTTCTTTTCCCTCTACCTGTGAGGAGCAGGTATTTATATTCGGGTAGAGGCGTGACTGTTCTTTCTCCGTATAGGTACCCGCTACGTACACGCATATTAGAATAGTTACCTGTCCACTTTTCTTTTCATAGGCCTATAAGCTAGAACTGTACAAAACCTGAATAAGTCATGCTGGGATGACAATAACCCCAGTAGTTATCTTACTTTTATTGCATTTTCATTTTCCTAGTTAGAGTAGTTAGTTAATTTCTGTTCAGTTTTAGCATTTCTGCTTTCTTCTGTTTTTGTGGAGCTCACCCCTGCAGGTACTTATTGTAAATTCTGAATGGCGGGTTTGCTTCAGTTTTTCACGCGTCTTCTGGTATGCTCACTTCTGAGCATTGGGTAATCTCTTTCCCTAGACTTCATTTTCAATTTTCATGGTTACATCATTTATGTCTATTGCTTAGATTTAGTCTGGGGGAGAGCCGCTATATGTTACCCACTGCACGTGCACATCTCATTTGCATACTAGAAGTATTTTAATTTCAGATATTTAGTTATGTTCAATTGCATTGCACACCACTACACCCACTCGAGCGTGCACTTAGTTGTTGGCACGTCTTGAGCTGAACTCATTTCTTTTTGTGTAATTTGGAAAATCATTGTGCTGGCTTAGGATTGTGAGTAGGAGTAAAATGTTGACTTCGATAGTGCTCCTAGTCGAGTGCTCATGTCTCACATAGAAATTCGTGTAGATTCAATTTCTTTTTATGCTTTTAGTTTATATTTTTCTATTAGCGTAAATATTGTTTACTACACTCAAAAATTGGTGAATCCGGTGTGAATCAAACGGTAGCATAGGGATGTGTGTAGACGTTCGTTAGCCTCGTATTGCCCGAGTCGGGAGAAAGGATTATCTTTCTCGGTGGCTAAGAACTTGCCCCAAGCGATTCTTGAAGCATGGGTATACGGTTAATCAATTGCGTGAATGTGATATAGGTAATCATTTTGGCCCGGTTGAGCCTTTGTGCCATTCCTATCATCATTTCCTCGCTAGCCCAGTTGTGCCTACCCCATTATTTTGGTTCAGCTCCACTATTGTTCACCAAAGACTAAACTCCAATCCTAGTCGCACACCCAAAATGCAAGCATTTTGTTTAAATTTTAAATTGGTGGTGTTGATTGTGGAAGTACAATGTGAAAATGTGGATGTGCATCTTTGAAAATTTGCTGAAATTGCTAAAGAAAGAAAAAGAAAAGAAGAAAAAGATTTGAAAAGAAAAAGAAGAATGAAAAGTTTAATTGAAAAAAAATCTGTTTGAGATTTATATTTGGGAGTAGGCGGTGCACACACCCATACGTCTAAGTCTAAGTCTGGGGTGTGGTGCATCCGCGTGTTTTTTGGCTACTTGGATAGTGTTATGCATTTGCTCATTTGGGTTTTTGTGTTCTAAGCCTTCATGTTTATATTTGTTTACCTCACCTAAACCCAAGCCTCATCTAAAACCTTAAGTCCTATTGATTCACGCATTTGAGTTAAACCAGTGCCGTGGAGAGAGTGTGAATGGGCAAGCTTATGGTCACCGACATTGATGGATTTCAATGGAGGTTGTCTCGAGCCCCGATCTTTGGCAATGCTCGCCTCAGCGTTCAGTTTACTTTCTTCCTATGTACGACCTTATGATTCACCGTGATTCACTTTTTTAGTAAATGTAATATATAAATACTCTCCTAGAAAAGTATAAACTAATATGTACAATTAGAAATTTTGTCTACTGTATTTCTACGCGCATGAGCATGCGACTTCGCATGATACTCCGCTTTACAATTTCTATGCCAGCTGTGTATTTTTCTCAGCCGCTTGAGGGATTTGTTTTCTCGGGACGCGCAAACAGGTAAGTCTGGGGGTGTGATGAGTCCCAATTATATACACATATACGGACTCATCTGGGCCAATTTTCTAGTCTATGCACTACATTTTAGGCATGTTTTCACTCATATTTGTTATTCCATGCTATGTGCACTTCTAGGCCCGTTTTGGTGTTATTTCTTGTTTATCATCGTTATTAGTTTTCATGCATTGTTAAGTGCCACCTTCAATGGCTAGATTGGTGTTGTATGCTGGAACAGGAGTAGTGCAGGTGTTCCCGGTACAATTCTGTATAGGAGCACTGCGCACGATCACTGGTTCTATTGCGCACGACCACTGGTCGTGCGCCGCTGATCGTGCGCACTTAACCCCCATTTTATGAGTTCTGTCTCGACCAATGCGCACGACCACTTACGATAATGCGCACGACCACTGGTCTTGCGCCACTGGTCGTGCGAACATTATATTTTATAAATTTCTTACATTGCAAGCTCCGCCCAGGCAGGTGCACGATCACAGGATTCTAGTGCGCACGACCACTGGTCGTGCGCCAATGACCGTGCGCACTATTTATTCCAGCGCCTATAAATATTCCTGCTCACGATTTATGTCGGGGCTTCGCATTTCTTCCGCTTCAGTCCGCCATTTTCTCGCTCCAGAGCCCCGATTTCGCCCCTCCATCGCCGCCCACCATCTGGAGGTGCTCCGGGCTTGTTCTTCACGCCAATCTTGAGACGGAGCTTCCTCTTGACCTCCTCCTTCATCCTAGAGCTTCAAGGAAGGTTTAGCCTCCATCGCCATCAAGTAAGAGGAAGTTTGCAACCTCTACCGGATCGTGACACGAAGAAGACTGGCTCATTGGAGAGTAGTGACAGCTCTCTCTACCCCGGACGTAGTTGCGGACCGAGCTTGGATGCGGATTGATAACCCGGCGATTCCAACCGTGAATCTCCAATGAGCCTTCGGATTTGGTCGATTTCTTGCCTTGTTTTTCTCTTATTGATGCGTTTGTAGCTAGATCTCTCATGTATTGATGATGAACACTATGAATCATGCTTGTAATCTTAATTTCATGTCTATGTGAAGTTTTATTTTGTTCATATGTGTACGAGGTACGCCACCATCCATCCTCCATCCCGCCGTCACGTTTGTATGCCGCACTAGCAATTGCTAGTGGCGTGCTTATCGACGAGGTGCTTGCGACCCTCATCCGTATGCCTACTCTTCCATCCGCCTAGCGAAGCGTGGCATAGCGGCCCGTGTAATCCATTCTGACTCCGCCGGTGCGAACCATTCCATCCGCTTGCCTACTCTTCCATCCGCCTAGCGAAGCGTGGCATAGCGGCCCGTGTAATCCATTCGCCCAACGAAGCAGTGCGCTCAAGGCCTGCACAGTTCGACTCCGCTTGCTTACTCGTCCATCCGCCCTTGCGATGCAGCGCGCTCAAGGCCTGCCTAGTCTCCATCCCGCCAAGCGAAGCACTGCATAGCGGCATTGCATAGGAGTAGTTGTAGTTGTTTTCTTTTATTTTCCAAAAGCCAAATCACCCCGTTTCCGCATTCCATCCGACTCAAGGACTTCGATCTCAAGTCCTTCCTCGAACGTTAACTCCACCTCACTGTGTTCCTTGAGAGATTCGATACTCGGGGATTACTCCTCATTTTATATTACTTGAACGATCGGTACACTGCCGTTTCATGTCGCAGTCTTGCTACCGCCTATAGCGGTGTGCTAAGATTTGCGCCATCAAGTTTTTGGCGTCGTTGTCGGGGAACACAGACGTGTGAGTTTTCTTGAGAGGGAGAGCTGAGAGAGAGAAGTTTCTTCCAGTGTGTATAGCCGCCTTATTATTTTTGTTTGCTTTTTACTTATTTACCGCTTGTTATTATTTCTTTCCCTCTTATTTTAAAGTTTTAGGCAAGTCTAATCCAAGATTTTTTATTAGTTTGTGTAAATTTTCTTGCAAAGAATTTCAGTCTCATTATATCTGCTTTAATTGTCAAATATGTCATCATGGGACATTTCTCCTAGCACTTACGACAAGATGGTCTATTATATAGACCAAATGAATGAGTTAAATGTTAGGCAGTGTAGGAACGTTGTTTGCTTGTTGTGTCGAGGAGAGGGTCATGAATTGAAGGACTGTGCTAGTCTTTTCAATCCTGACCGCCGCTCCTCCACTCATGACAACATTGTCCCTATCACTCATTCTTTACCCATGGAGGCAATCGTGCCATCTGCCCCCGATCTTATTTCATGCATGGACTCCTCACTCCCTATGTATGGCTTCACTCCTAGTGATGATGATCACTCATCTGTTGGACAACAAGGAGAGGAATGGGAGCTCCTAGATGTTCCTGAGTGGGATTTGGAAAGTATTCTTTCCATCGGGGAGGCATTAGCAGATCTATTTGCGGAGGAACCTGATATTCTACTTTCTGATTCTGATGTTCCTCCAGTTTCTTTGCATGATTTTTCTACACACATTCTTTATGATCCTATCGAAGTGAATGAGTGGGGTGATGCTTCTGACTCGGAGGATGCTCCAAAGTGGGATGAGGAGTTTGTTTTCCCCGAAGGGGAGAATGAATACTTTGAACACGATGGTGCACCTCGGTGGGATGAGGAGGATACTCTCTCTGATGCGGAGGTTTGCACTTCTTCATGGGACGAGGAGGTCCAAACCACCACTGAGGCCCTTGAGTTCTTGGGTTCCCCTCGCTATGATACTTACGATGATGATAGCGATCTATCCTTGGATCTTGCCAGGAGTGAGACCGGGATCACTCCCCCGATTGATTTTTATTCATGTTCTTCTTCTCTTTTATCTCTTAATCCCCTTTCTCTATCTAAGCCTGTGCAGGTTGAGTCTTCACAGGTACTTCAGGAGGACTTGGAGCATTCTGCTCAAGTCAATGATGAGTGTATCCTCTCACGTGAGGAGGTTGATCCCTCCTCCGTAGAGGAAGCCCCACTCATTGCCTTCTCCTCCTACTGCCTCCCTGGAGATGATACCTTGCTGGGCAAGGATAGTTTTGGTGAGATGAGTGAGGACCAGGCCTCCTCCTCTTCTTACTTTCTTTTCCCTCTACCTGTGAGGAGCAGGTATTTATATTCGGGTAGAGGCGTGACTATTCTTTCTCCGTATAGGTACCCGCTACCTACACGCATATTAGAACAGTTACCTGTCCACTTTTCTTTTCATAGGCCTATAAGCTAGAACTGTACAAAACCTGAATAAGCCGTGCTGTGATGACAATAACCCCAGTGGTTATCTTACTTTTATTGCATTTTCAATTTCCTAGTTAGAGTAGTTAGTTAATTTCTGTTCTGTTTTAGCATTTCTGCTTTCTTCTGTTTTTGTGGAGCTCACCCCTGCAGGTACTTATTGCAAATTCTGAATGGCGGGTTTGCTTCAGTTTTTCACGCGTCTTCTGGTATGCTCACTTCTGAGCATTGGGTAATCTCTTTCCCTAGACTTCATTTTCAATTTTCATGGTTACATCATTTATGTCTATTGCTTAGATTTAGTCTGGGGGAGCCGCTATATGTTACCCACTGCACATGCACATCTCATTTGCATACTAGAAGTATTTTAATTTCAGATATTTAGTTATGTTCAATTGCATTGCACACCACTACACCCACTCGAGCGTGCACTTAGCTGTTGGCACGTCTTGAGCTGAACTCATTTATTTTTGTGTAATTTGGAAAATCATTGTGCTGGCTTAGGATTGTGAGTAGGAGTAAAATGTTGACTTCGATAGTGCTCCTAGTCGAGTGCTTATGTCTCACATAGAAATTCGTGTAGATTGAATTTCTTTTTATGCTTTTAGTTTATATTTTTCTATTAGCGTAAATATTGTTTACTACACTCAAAAATTGGTGAATCCGGTGTGAATCAAACGGTAGCATAGGGATGTGTGTAGACGTTCGTTAGCCTCGTATTGCCCGAGTCGGGAGAAAGGATTATCTTTCTCGGTGGCTA
Source organism: Dactylorhiza incarnata (assembly GCA_033032865.1). NCBI lineage: Eukaryota > Viridiplantae > Streptophyta > Magnoliopsida > Asparagales > Orchidaceae > Dactylorhiza > Dactylorhiza incarnata. The sequence continues at coordinate 4,795,999 of JAWHQI010000009.1, read as the reverse complement.
AGAACTTGCCCCAAGCGATTCTTGAAGCATGGGTATACGGTTAGTCAATTTCGTGAATGTGATATAGGTCATCATTTTGGCCCGGTTGAGCCTTTGTGCCATTCCTATCATCATTTCCTCGCTAGCCCAGTTGTGCCTACCCCATTCTTTTGGTTCAGCTCCACTATTGTTCACCAAAGCCTAAACTCCAATCCTAGTCGCACACCCAAAATGCAAGCATTTTGTTTAAATTTTAAATTGGTGGTGTTGATTGTGGAAGTACAATGTGAAAATGTGGATGTGCATCTTTGAAAATTTGCTGAAATTGCTAAAGAAAGAAAAAGAAAAGAAGAAAAGGATTTGAAAAGAAAAAGAAGAATGAAAAGTTTAATTGAAAAAAAAAATCTGTTTGAGATTTAAATTTGGGAGTAGGTGGTGCACACACCCATGGGTCTAAGTCTAAGTCTGGGGGTGTGGTGCATCCGCGTGTTTTTTGGCTACTTGGATAGTGTTATGCATTTGCTCATTTGGGTTTTTGTGTTCTAAGCCTTCATGTTTATATTTGTTTACCTCACCTAAACCCAAGCCTCATCTAAAACCTTAAGTCCTATTGATTCACGCATTTGAGTCAAACCAGTGCCGTGGAGAGAGTGCGAACGGGCAAGCTTATGGTCACCGACATTGATGGATTTCAATGGAGGTTGTCTCGAGCCCCGATCTTTGGCAATGCTCGCCTTAGCGTTCAGTTTACTTTCTTCCTATGTACGACCTTATGATTCACCGTGATTCACTTTTTTAGTAAATGTAATATATAAATACGCTCCTAGAAAAGTATAAACTAATATGTACAATTAGAAATTTTGTCTACTGTATTTCTACGCGCATGAGCATGCGACTTCGCATGATACTCCGCTTTACAATTTCTATGCCAGCTGTATATTTTTCTCAGCCGCTTGAGGGATTTGTTTGCTCGGGACGCGCAAACAGGTAAGTCTGGGGGTGTGATGAGTCCCAATTATATACACATATACTGACTCATCTGGGCCGATTTTCTAGTCTATGCACTACATTTTAGTCATGTTTTCGCTCATATTTGTTATTCCATGCTATGTGCACTTCTAGGCCCGTTTTGGTGTTATTTCTTGTTTATCTTCGTTATTAGTTTTCATGCATTGTTAAGTGCCACCTTCAGTGGCTAGATTGGTGTTGTATGCTGGAACAGGAGTCGTGCAAGTGTTCCCGGTACAATTCTGTACAGGAACACTGCGCACGATCACTGGTTCTATTGTGCACGACCACTGGTCGTGCGCTGCTGATCGTGCGCACTTAACCCCCATTTTATGAGTTCTGTCTCGACCAATGCGCATGACCACTTACGATAATGCGCATGACCACTGGTCGTGCGCCACTGGTCGTGCGAACATTATATTTTATAAATTTCTTACATTGCAGGCTCCGCCCAGGCAGGCGCACGATCACAGGATTCTAGTGCGCACGTCCACTGGTCGTGCGCCAATGACCGTGCACACTATTTATTCCAGCGCCTATAAATATTCCTGCTCGCGATTTAGGTCGGGGCTCCGCATTTCTTCCGCTTCAGTCCGCCGTTTTCTCGCTCCAGAGCCCCGATTTCGCCCCTCCATCGCCGCCCACCATCTCGAGGTGCTCCGGGCTTGTTCTTCACGCCAATCTTGAGCCGGAGCTTCCTCTCGGCCTCCTCCTTCATCCTAGAGCTTCAAGGAAGGTTTAGCCGCCATCGCCATCAAGTAAGAGGAAGTTTGCAACCTCTACCGGATCGTGACACGAAGAAGACGGGCTCATTGGAGAGTAGTGACAGCTCTCTCTACCCCGGACGTAGTTGCGGACCGAGCTTGGACGCGGATTGACAACCCGGCGATTCCAACCGTGAATCTCCAACGAGCCTTCGGATTCGGTCGATTTCTTGCCTTGTTCTTCTCTTATTGATGCGTTTGTAGCTAGATCTCTCATGTATTGATGATGAACACTATGAATCGTGCTTGTATTCTTAATTTCATGTCTATTTGAAGTTTTATTTTGTTCATATGTGTACGAGGTGCGCCACCATCCATCCTCCATCCCGCCGTCACGTTCGTGTGCCGCACTAGCAATTGCTAGTGGCGTGCTTGTCGACGAGGTGCTTGCGACCCTCATCCGTATGCCTACTCTTCCATCCGCCTAGCGAAGCATGGCATAGCGGCCCGTGTAATCCATTCTGACTCCGCCGGTGCGAACCATTCCATCCGCTTGCCTACTCTTCCATCCGCCTAGCGAAGCGTGGCATAGTGGCCCGTGTAATCCATTCGCCCAACGAAGCAGTGCGCTCAAGGCCTGCACAGTTCGACTCTGCTTGCCTACTCGTCCATCCGCCCTTGCGATGTAGCGCGCTCAAGGCCTACATAGGAGTAGTTGTAGTTGTTTTCTTTTATTTTCCAAAAGCCAAATCACCCTGTTTCCGCATTCCATCCGACTCAAGGACTTCGATCTCAAGTCCTTCCTCGAACGTTAACTCCACCTCACTGTGTTCCTTGAGTGATTTGATACTCGGGGATTACTCCTCGTTTTATATTACTTGAACGATCGGTACACTGTCGTTTCGTGCCGCAGTCTTGCTACCGCCTATAGCGGTGTGCTAAGTTTTGCGCCATCAGAACACCAACGGATCAGTTAGAACTCTCCCCTCATCCTTTCGAAGTTTATGATGCTGTTCCAGAGGTATAGAGCTGCTCTTCCCTTCCTTCATGCCGAATCGTTGAACGATCCGCTCCGCATATCCATCCTGAGAAACGAACACTCCGCTCTCCCGCCTCTGAACCTCGAGTCCAAGGAAATGGTGGAGCTCACCCAGATCCTTCATCTCAAACCTGATAGCAAGCTTGGCTCTCAGCCTTGCTACTGCCTCTTCGAGTTCCCGGTGACAATCATGTCATCCACATACAGCAGAACAATAACCCGAAGCACCTCCTCATTCTTGACGAACAAGCTAGAATTAGAGTCTGAAGCAAAGAACCCGCAGAATAGGAGATACTCCGCGATCTTTCCATACCACGCCCGAGGCGCTTGCTTTAACCCATACAGGGCTTTCTTCAGTTTACAAACGTAGTCCGGACAATCCTCTGAGATGAAGCCCGGCGGTTGGATCATGGAGATATCATTGTCAATCTCTCCGTATAAGAAAGCATTCTTCACATTGAGCTGCCAAATCTCCCATCCACTGGATGCCGCCAAAGCAATAACAAATCGAACCGAGGTCATCTTTGCCACTGGACTGAACATCTCATCATAATCTTCTCCGTACTGCTGTGAGAACTCGCGAGCCACAAGGCGAGCCTTGTTTCGCTCGACTGTGCCGTCAGCTTTCTTCTTGAGTTTATAAACCCATTTGCATGTCACAGAGGTAATGCCCTTGGGCCTGGGCACTAGAGACCAAGTCTCATTCTTCTTGAGAGCATCCATCTCCTCCTGCATAGTAATGTCCCACTGCTTCACGCCTTTGGCCTTCTCAAAGCTCGATGGCTCCCTTTCATCCAAAGGACCAGCAAAGAAACATGAGACAAACCTCACCATGTTTTCTCCTGTGTATTGATCAGGTGGCTTGATAGTCCTCTTCGACCTCCTAAGAGGTTGCTCCTGACTAACCACTGATGCGATGTTCGGCAAGTGCACCAGTCGCTGTCAAGTAATAAATGTTGGGAATAGAATCCCCGAGTGTCGGTCTCTTGAGGAATGCAGGTTGGGTGAACGAATCGCGTTGTGTGACAATTGTTACACAAGCGGGAACAAACACAACAAGAGGGGTTTTGATTTGGTTTCCTATTGTTAACAACAATAAAAGAAGTGCGGGTCGAAATCACCGCTTCGCAAGGCGAGATGGGTGCAACGGCCGCGATGCCGAGCTTCGTGAGGTGGATGGATGGTGCGCAAGCTAGTGAAGTGATCACTAGTGCGGGGAGTGAGGGTCGCGGACACCTCTTCACAAATCGGCGCTAGCTCTTGCTAACGCGAATCGAACACAATGAGTGCGTGAGTGAGTGAGTGGAGTCAAAACGAATCACAAGCAAATGTTGATGAACCGAGAAGAAACAAACATTGCATTTAAACTAAACATCATGATATTCAAGTTCAAATGATTCAAAGAAATACAACAAAGGGGAGAAGAAGAAGATAACTAATGGATGAAGACTAGCGACCGTTCACGGCCGGAATGGTAGTTTGTCAAGCTACCTCCGGACTCGGGCGGACTGTGCTTCCGGCGTCGAGAGACTGTCACGATCTCTCCACGTGCTTCCGTCGTCTTCTACCTCAGGATTGTTGTTCTTCTCACCGGACAGAAATGGAGACAGCTTGCTTGAGTGCTTGCGGATGGCGGAGAATGCTTCTGGACGATGGAGAAATGCTTAGGATGGCCGGAGACGACTTCCCCTTCCAAAGAAGATGAGGTGGAGGTGGCTGGAAGTGGAAAACGGCGGCGTACGGACTGGAAATCGCGCTCCCGGAAGCCGGGCTATCCCTAATTTGCGGAACAGGTCATTATATAGGCGCTGGCGAAAATACTGCGCACGGTCATTGGCGCACGACCAGTGGTCATGCGCGCTGGAGTTCTGTGATCGTGCGCCTGCCTGGGCGGAACCTGCAACGTAAGAATTTTATAAAATAACATGTTCGCGCGACCAGTGGCGCACGACCAGTGGTCGTGCGTACTATCGGAAATGGTCGTGCGTTTGGTCAAGACAGAACTCAAATTTTGGGGGTTGAGTGCGCACGATCAGTGGCGCACGACCAGTGGTCGTGCGCAATAGAACCAGTGATCGTGCGTAGTGTTCCTGTACAGAATTGTACCGGGAACACCTGCACGACACCTGTTCCTACAGAAATGCTAATCAGGCCACTGAAAGTGGCACTCAACAATATGATAAGGCTAACAAAGGAGAATAAACATAAAAACACACCAAAATAGGCCAAGAAGTGCACCTAGCATAGAATGACAAATATGAGCTAAAACAAGGCTAAAGTGCAATGGAATGAGAAGAAAAACGACCCAGATGAGTCCATATATGTGTATATAATTGGGACTCATCAACCACCTCCTCAGCTGCTTCTTCTGTGCTAGATCCTCTTCCAGACGAACTTGGAGCATCGCTCCCCCTGCTTCCAGAACCTGAAGCCTCCATCTTAGAGCTTGACACAGCTGGAGCTCCTGGTGAAACAGGCAACTCCACTTGAAAATTTTCCGCAGCCTTCCCTTCTTCATCAACCCTGCTCTCCGGTAGTTCAACTCCTGAACTCCCCTTGTAGGAAGTCACCTCATCGAACACCACATCCCAAGATACCACTGATCTTCGTGTCTCAGGATCCATGCATCTCCATCCCTTCTTCTGCTCATCATATCCAACGAAGACTAGCTTCCTTGCTTTCGCATCTAGCTTTGTCCGAAGAGCATCAGGGATATGCACATAATAGGTTAGCCCGAACACCCAAAGGTGTGCAACACTTGGTTTCTCCTTGAACATCAGTTCGTGAGGGGTCTTCATGTTGATAGGACTTAGAGGCATCCTGTTGATGACGTATGCCGCACAAGACATTCCCTCTGCCCAAAAGGACTTTGGGATACTTTTGGCAAGAAGACAACATTTGCAGGTTTCCGTCAGATGACGGATCTTCCGCTCTACAACGCCATTTTGTTGTGGAGTATGGGCATAAGTGAGCTCTCTCCGGACATCGTGCTTCCTGCAAAAACTTGAGAACTCACCAGAGGTGAACTCCCCACCATTGTCAGTTCTCAATTTTTTCACCCGCAGGCCTAATCGACCTTCCACCAGCTCCTTGAACTCCACGAACTTCGCAAAAGCATCTGACATCTCTTTCAGAAAATACACCAAAACATATCTGGTATAATCGTCAATCAACACCAACATATATATGTTGCCTCCAAGGCTATGGGTGGCAGTCGGTCCCATCAAATCACAGTGAATGCACTCCAACGGCGCTTTGCATCTTGTTTGTGATTTACCAAATGGAAGTCGATGAGACTTACCAAACTGACATCCCGCACAAACATGACCGTCTCCATAGGAGGACAAGCTAGGCAAGCCCTTGACAAGGCCCCTCACCGCCATAGCCTTCAATTTGTCCATGCCTACATGCCCCAACTTTTCATGCCAGATAGCCGCGCTATCATTGGTCTTCATCTTGTCAACATAGGTACTTGTCGATAAAACGAACAAGTCCTTTACCCGCTTTCTGACATGAATAACGTCTCCCTTTATCTCTGGTTGAGTTTTAAGAAACTTCACTTCTGTTGGGCCAAACAGAACGTGATAACCGGCATCGAGCACATTGGTTAAGAGAAGAGATTCTTCTTCATACCAGGCACGTGATAAACACTCCTCAATGTGAGTGGACCCTTATCACTGCTCAGAGAGACAACACCTTCTTGTTCTACTGCATGAAAAGAATTATCAGCCGTAATGATTGCATCGTTACCTGAGTAAGGCGCCAAAGAAGAGAACTTTGATTCATCCCCGGTGAGGTGATGCCCACACCCTGAATCCACGATCCAATCCTCTTTGAAGTTGATGGCATCCAAGGCCTTAACGGGCATGGCCGTCATATTGGCTGCAAAGGCTCCTCCCCATCCAGCTTCATCAGACTTTGGCTTCTCCTTCTCCGATTCATGTCCCGACTGGAGATTAACCCGGCAATCCTTCTTGAAGTGGCCGGTCTTATTACACCTGAAGCATCTTGGTCCCTCTCCCTTCTTCTTCCCATCAGACTTAGGAACATAACCCATATCCTGCTGACCTGAAGTAGAGGGTCCATCATGACCTGGCTTCTTCTTCTCCCACTTCTTCTTCTTCTTCCCAGAGAACAACACATCACTATCTCCCCCAGAGATAGAAGTCCCTGCCATCTATCTTGCCAAACTTTCCTGCGAAGCAAGAAGGTTTTCCAGCTCCAACAGAGATGGCTGAATTGCCCAACCCTGAACTGACATCACAAAGGCAAGATACTCCTTCTGCAACCCGCGGATGATATGCCTCTTCAGTTTTGCCTCCGAGATGGGCTCATCAGGGTCCAATGCAGAAATCTCTGATGTGAGGTTCTTCATCTTGAGAAAGAAGGTAGAGATAGAAAGATCACCTTGAGAGGCATTTGCCAACTCATTTTCAAGAAACTGTAGTCGAGCTACATTCTTCTTATTGAACAGCCCGTCCAAAGACGTCCAAATCTCAGCAGCAGATTTACAGCCAATGATGTGATCGAATAGCTCTGGTGAGATAGCCCTCTTGAGTGTGAACTCTGCCTTTGCATTAGTCCTCCTCCAAAGTCTCGCCTCTGCCATATTATCTCCTGCCAAAAATACTTCTTGTGTGTCTTCTCCTCCAACTATCTCCCACAAATCCTCGCCAAGTAAGTAACTCTCCATACACGACCTCCATTTCTTGTAGTTATTCGATGTGAGGAGTTCAATACCAAGCCCTCTTGCGTATCCAACTTCCATGGCAAACTATGTGGTCTCTTATTCACAAAGACGATGGCAACTCAAGTTGAACACTACTTATCCACTCCAACAACCTAGCTTTGATACCATGTTAAAATTTTTGATTTGAATCATTTAGGAGTAAGCAGGAGTTGCATCAACTGAGTTATAGCCAAACAACCACAATGCCACATAGCAACACAATAGACTTTATTGAATCACAAAACTTCTTTACAATTCGAGACATACATGACGAGACATGATTCATAAGAATCACGAAGGAGAGAAGAACAAAATACACCAAAAACAAATCTGGTGACCTGATAAGCAGAGATCGCACGGACCGCTGCAATCCAGAGACCGCCCAGCTTGACCTGAGACCGCACAAACAGAAAATAGGCAAGATGACCTGTACTACAAGACCGCCACCTCAGACCGCATGAACTTGAGCTTATTGAACTGAACAGAGAACAGAAGCTGTCGTCAGACCGCAACTCAGATCGCCTAACTACAGAAGGTCGCCTGATCGCTGAGCTCGCTGCGAACAGCACAAGAACAACATAAACCAGTTCGCAGACAATCCGCTGCCGAACTGTTTATTCAAGCCACTGGGAAATCACCAAGGAAGGAGACCGCAACCTGCTGACCGCAAACCTGCGAACACAACAAACAGTTAACTCGCTTCCGAGACCGCCCGACCTCAAAGTTGAGACCGCACAAAACAACCCAGGCTCTAGTTCTTACAGTTGTCGTTATGAATGATGGGCCATGCACCCCTATTTATAGGCGACAAGATGGATGTTGTCACCGCCGCAAGAGAGGTACAGTCACCACCCGTCAGATTGCCAGCGGTCTCACAGAGTAGACCGCGTGATCACACCACTTGGACAACATTCTATCCAAGACCGCAGGTGAGCAGCAGACCGCGCACAAGCCACGCCAACACAAGATCGCGCACAAGCCTCGCGGACATAAGAACACTCCTTCCTTAGATCACCAAGAGCAAACCAAGAACATCTGGCCGACTTCAGACAAGTCGCCAGACCAACCTGCATAAGCCGCCCGGTCACAGCAGTTACACAAGAACAGACCGCCTGGTCTTCTTACAAAGGAGCAAGACCAACCAAGCATAGTAGACCGGGAAGAGACCGGAACAAGCAATAACAAACCGGCCAACACAACAGACCGCCAAAGCCAGACCAGCAAAGTATCAATACAGAGACCGCGTGGTCTCTGCGGTCACCAATAATCAGACCGCCGGCCAACTTCCACTCCACTTCAATAATTTCAACAATATGTAGCACACTTGTAAGATGATAAGAAGGTATATGAACCTTGTCAAGATGATATCATCTTGGAAAGTATTTCACCAAGACGATATTTGGATATTCTACTTCTTCTTCCTAGACAAAATGATAAAGGCAATGTTGTGCCTTTACAAGACGATATAGTCTTAGAGCTTAGAGTCTTCAAGACAATATCGAGATCTTCACTCGATGGTATTGAAGCTTACCAAGACAATATTTGCCTTAGTCAATTTTTGATCTTCTCCAATCTAGCCGTTTGCTTAAGCTCACTTGATAAACTTATATACTTGATGATTTAGATTTAGTGTCAAGTCTAATTTAGTCTAGATCATAGGTCGATATGGTGTTTCGCACACTAAGTCTAGCCCTATGTTAGACTTGCACTGTCAAGTACCTGAAATCAATAATCTAGAATAAATATGTTAAAATCGAAAGTGTATTTATCTTTGACCTGATTATTTCTTCAAATCAGGAACATTGAAGGTAAAGTTCTCAACAAAAACCTATCAAACATGTGGTCCAAGCCTAAATAGGCTCACACAAGCCTTTACCCAGCCCCAATGAACCGATGTGGGACACCCAATGCCATCTCACTACCAGATAGGTCAAACCATAACCCAATGGCTCAAACCTAATCCCATTGGGTTCCCATTATTCCAAGTCAACCCAAATCCTATCAATATCTGAAGATGGCAATGGAGGAGTCATTTTTCCTCCCCCCCCCCCCCCCCCCAAATTATTTTCACACCATGGTAGTGGCAGAGCAGCCAGCGGCGGATCCATGTTATGTGTGTTCACACAAAGAGGGGAGGAATCCAAGTCCAAACCACCTCTATACATCAGTCACTCAAAGCTCATCCCACCACCTTTGTGGCATAAAACAAAATACTAGGACCCCCTCCTCTGCGACGATCCCATGCGACGACAAAGACTATTTTTTACCAATTCGAGAACATGATTATAACATCCCTCAAATAACTATACCCCTAAGTTGGTTTTGTCATTACTAGGTCATGACAAAACCATAGGAAACACAAAAGACCATGTGAGCTCAGGCAAGAAGGAGGAAAACCACAGTGGTCTGCAAATAGCAATTTCCAGCTACCAAGCCTAGGGTTGGACTTCAGGGCCTCACCTTGACCATGTGACCCCCACCATGACATCCCTAACACATTAAGGGGTCCCTTGGAGCACCAAGGACCCATTGGGGTCAACCAAAGTGGCCAATTTGACCAAAGTCAACCCTAACCCTAAATTGGTCAAAGTAACATAATTAGGGTCAATTGGCCTCCACCATGCCAAATTGACCTTGCCCCTACCCTTATGAGGATATTAGGGACCCAATGGACCAAAAAGCCCCATCATGGGGCCACCAATTTGGCCAATTTGACCTAAGTTAAATATAGCCATGTTTTGGTCAAAGTGGCCTATTAAGGGTCAATTGACCCTCACCTTGATAAATTGACCCTACCTAGACCTTCCTAACACTTAAGGGAGACTAATGGGTGACTAGGCACCCATTGGGGTCAGCCCAAATGGTCAAATCAACTAAAGTCAACTTAACCCTAAATTTAGGTCAAAATGACCTATTTTGACCTAATAAAGCCCAATCCACTTAGACTAGACTCAATTAAGGTGGTCCACCACCTAATGGGGTTGGGTGCTACTGAGTTGTCCATTCAATTTCAGGAAATTTGGACAGGAGAGAGAAAGCCTCAAATTGAAAGAGAGAGAGACAGAGGATTGATGGGGAGGAAGAAGAAACCTTCAATCTCCCCCATTAATGGCCACATTCATCTCCTATTGGGGAGAAGAGGAGTTTCCAGCCTTCTTCCGGCCGGATTGAGGCCCCATTCACCTCCCCCAAGTGAAACCGAAATTCCCCATAATTGCCATTAATGGCTTTCGGGAATAAAGCCTCCCAAGGCTCCAATTGAAACCCCCACCACCATCAGTGATTAGAGAGGAAGAAAACCCCCAAATTTCCAAGATGAATCGGGCACTGGAAACCATGAGAGGCATGGCACCAAAAGCTCCAACTCCGGCCATGGCAACCCGCTGGAATACGCAACCTCAGGCCACCACACAGGTCTGATCCTCCTCTCCTCCTGTAGTGCATAGATCCTAATCAATTTGGGGCTTGATTCGAGCTCAATCGGGCTTGAATCACGCTCCCGAAAGGGCTCGTTTTCAAGCTCTTTGCCCCCGCTAGAAAACCCCCTCCGACCACCACCGGCCAGCAAACCATCGCCAATCGCTTGCCACCAATTTTGGATAATTATTCAATATTATAATTAGAGGCCTATACCTTACTGTAAAATTGTGATATTATGTATTTGCTGTTATTTTGATATCATAGATTTTCCATAAATTTGTGTAGGCCATATCATAAGAAGACCTTACACTTCATGTTCAATTTCATACTTGGCCAACTTTGGAGAAATTATAGTAAATGCCAAATAAATAAGGAAAATTATGATCTTCTGGATTTAGTCTTATAATATCATGATAGACTCCTAGTAATAATCTTGAGTCATTTGCATGAATACATGGAGTACCTCCTCTCATGTACCTCATATAGCTCATTTGGTCTGCGTATAGTAAAACTATAAAACTTGAGAAAATTGTCGAGCAGTAGGTGGGAATGAAAGGTAGATGGTGTACTTAGTCTGGTTGGGGAGATTTGAGATAAGCTAAGAGGCAAGGTCGTGCTCGGGATTGACGAAAGATCGTTTTTTCCTTAGAGAGTCATAAAATACTTAGGGTTAATCCAAGTGTAATGATGAGAGGGTATTCTTATGGGTAGTTACCAATAACATTAAGGGTCTTGAGGATGGGAGGTTTGGGTAATCATCCCATCGTACCTCCTAGTACCGCTGCGAGCCCCTCACGGGGTAGACCTCGGGAAGTCCAAGATTAACCCTAAATTGTAGGAGTAAATTGTTGTGCAAGATTAACTTAATAATACACACACACACACCGTGGTTACGGGAGGTTAGTTGGTTTGGTCTTACGAGCGGTAGGCTCGATGGTAGTAGGAGCGGACTAATTAGTCTGGTGAGCTTGTGAGACAGAAATGGTTCTTGGACGGGGAGGTTAGCTCGGGGAGCTTATGGCTCGGAGATGTAAATAATATTCATAAATGCATAAGCATAAAGGTGGGGGGTCCTTAGTATTGACGGTCGTCGCACCGACGTCGATACTTTGGCTCGGTAAGTGTGGTTAACACTTTGCCAAGGAAAAGCCTGGTGGACTATCTAGTAAGTTTACGCAGGAGCTCCGTTGTTGTGTTCTTAGCATTTAGGCGTACGATAGGTCTAGGTTAGGTAGTGCAAATACCAACCTAGAGGTGGGTGAGTCCCAACCCACCGCTTCTGTTTGCCACTACTGGAGTATCCTGGGAGTTTTGCTAGCTCCAAAAAGGGGGAACTAAAGGTCTGTGCGCATAGAGTCGAAGTGTGTGAGTTGCACTTGTGTGATCATAGCATAAACTGCATAACTCTGCATGTCATAGCATAAGCATTGCATTTCAACCCCTACCCCTATCGTATAAATTGGTTAAGGGACTTTTTATACGATAGGCCCTGCTAAGCGACCCCTTGGTCTATAGGTCTGTATGGGCATTTCTATAAATCAAGGTTACTCTTCATTATTATTGTTTACTTAATATTGCCTTACTTATTATTGCTTTACTTATTACTGCTTTAATAGTTACTACTTTACTCACTATAATATACGCTGCGTAGTGGTAGACCCTTCCTGTAGATTAGATTCACTGTTACCTGCTATTGTTTATACCCCTTGCTATCCTCCGCTTCATTCAACCCGCTCGGTGCCTAGGAGTCACCGGGGGAGGGGTGGGGGATTGGCTTAGTCTTTTTGACTAACGGTCGGTGGACACTTATCATTTTAGGGGACCGAGAAGACGCTGCAGCACCAGAGGCCGGTGCAGATGGAGGCGGGACAGTCTAGCACAAGAGCACCCATCTCAGGATCTGTGAGTGTTACTAGTTGATTTGCTTCCGCGAGTGACATTGTAGTGAGGATTTATTGTATCGGGCAGGAGCACTCATTATTACTATCTTTATTTCAGTTACTATATGTGGACCTCTTTTATCCTGAGATATTTTATTTCATGTGATGTGGACTTGATTTCTATATATCCAAATGTATACTTTTCTTCTATTATGATCGATATGGACGGCAGGATCGGCATTTTATAGTGGTGACCTTCCCGAGTGATGGTGTCACCGCAAAGTGGCGGTTCTGGGCATAAGACCCGGTTTTGTAGCGAAAAAAATGCGGTCTTACAAACTGGTATCAGAGCAAACCTCGATCCAAAGAAAAGAAGTCCACAAACCCTGGACCACCCCGCACGAGCTTAGTTTGAGTACAAACTAGCAGCGGAATCAATGGTGTGCCCATGTGGGGAATCACATGAAAAGTCCACTTTTAGCTGAATAGTTTTAACAAAGCCCCCCTTACGAGTGTCAAATTTTCTCTTGTAGCCTACGACGAACCCTACCCCATAGTAAGGAGTGCCTCCGACTCCAAACATCATCCCACCACCACTGTCTCCTACTCCGTTCCAACAAACGGAGATGGGACAAACACTGACGGCCATATTGGATGCATTCAGGGCACAGCAGGCATCAACTCCTCAGCCAAACCCCGGGGCCAACTAGATGAGTGCCTTCCGATGTCTTTCCCCTCCATCATACCTCGGGATGGAAACAGTTGTTCGGACTGGGGAGTGGGTAGACATCATGTACGAGATGCTAGCAGGGATCCAGTGCCCGACAGATATGGCAGTACCCTTGGTAGTTTCGTGCTTGGAATCTCATTCGAAGAGGTGGTGGAAGTGACTACTGGACACCACCTATGCTGGATTGGAGGTGGCTAACATCTCATGGGATGAGTTCAAGACGGCGCAGCTGGAGCACTACGTACCGCAATCTGCGAGAGATGAGATAGAAGACAGGTTCCTGCAGTTAAGGCAGGGTAGCAAGACAGTGGTGGAGTATCACCGGGAGTTCACACACCTAGCCCGGTTTGCGGACTCTTATCAGCTGGATGATGCAGGCTACGCAAAGAGGTTCTATAAGGGCCTCCGTGACGACCTGAGGCAGGCCCTCCTCTTTATTTCTAACGGAAGTCTGGCCATGGTCCTGGAGATGGACAAGAAGCTGGAGGCCGACCAGCTTATCGTTCGAGGTAGGAAGAGTTCGATAGAGGACCAGCGAAGGAGTGGCAGGAGGGACCAGCATAGGGGCCGATTCATTGGGGAAAGAAGAAAGGAGGACCGACCCCGACGGGAGGAAAGGCAGTAGCAGAGGGAGCCGACAGTGTTGGCTCCTCAGCCTCTACAGATGCTGGAGGTGTCGAGGATAGAAGGAGGTGGGCCACCTCCCCCACAGGAGTGCTACTAGTGTCATCAGCCGGGCCACATCCGGAGGAACTGCCCTCAGAGGAATGCACCACCAGCACTAGAGGTTGTCCCACAGGCCCAACATTTTGGGGTCCGAGGACGTGGACGAGGTTGTGGATTCCAGGGCAGAGACCGGAGACAAAACAGGATCAGATGTATTCCCTGGATCTAGCACAGCCCCGAAACCCGTCAAGGGTCATTACAGGTACTTTAATGTTTTTCTAATTATAACTAGTATCTTGCAAACCTTAGCTTTACCTTAGCATTGAACCAAACGAACAAAAAAAATCACCCAGGTATAGTACTCGTCTGCGGCAAGCCCGCATACACCTTATTCGACACGGGTGCCTCGCACTCGTTTGTCTCAGAAGAATTTGTGGACGATTTGGATCAGGTCCAATACTTCGAGGGCATCGATAAGAGGGTGTGATTCCCGGATGGATCAGAGATTGTAATGAATGCTAAGTTCAATATGAACATGGAGATTGGAGGAAAGCTGTTCGAAGCGCCGACGACGCTCTTGAAGATGAAAGACTTCGACCTGATCCTGGGCATGAACTGGCTGCACGGGAACCAGGCAAGGATTGACTGCCCTGCAAGGAGGATTGTTCTAAAGCATGAAAACTCTGAAGTAGTAATCAAAGGTATTAGACACCCCTCCCGCCTCTTATTATCGTCTATTCAGGCCACCAAGGCCCACCTACAGGGAGACAAAGTATATCAGGTGTTGTTCGAGGCAATCGAGGTAAGGATTCTGTGGCCAATATCCTGGTAGTGCAGGATTTTGCCGATGTATTTCCAGAGAAGCTACCCGGGATGCCACCGCACCGCGAGAAGGACTTTCAGATCCAGCTGGTGTCGGGGGCTAAGCCGGTATCTAGAGCTCCTTATCGGATGGCCTCGAAGGAGCTAGCGGAGTTTTGGAGCCAGCTGCAGGAGCTGGTGGAAGCAGGGTTCGTTAGACTGAATTCCTCACCTTGGGGAGCTCTGGTGTTATTTGCGAAGAAGAAGGATGGGTCTCTCAGATTCTGCATCGATTATAGAGCCCTAAACAGGCTGACGGTGCAAAACACGTACCCATTGTCGAGGATAGATGAGCTATTTGACCAGCTAGAGGGAGCCCACTACTTCTCGAAGCTAGATTTGAGGTCAGGGTATTATCAGCTACGGATTCAGGAGGAGGACATCCCAAAGACGGCATTCAACAGCCGATATGCACTGTATGAGTTCACTGTGATGCCTTTCAGGCTCACGAATGCACCATCAGCATTTATGAGTTTCATGAACCGGGTGTTCAAGCCTTATCTCGACATCTTCGTCATCGTGTTCATCGACTACATCCCCATTTATTCGATGACGGAGGAGGAGAATGCACGGCATCTGGCACTGACTTTAGAGAAACTTCGAAAGCACAACCTCTATGCGAAGTTCAACAAGTGTCAGTTATGGCTGAATGAGGTGGCCTTCCTGGGTCACATTATCAGTGGAGCTGGACTAGCAGTGGATCCAGCGGAGATCCAGGCGGTACGAGATTGGCCGTTGCTGAAGACGGCCACCGACGTGCAAAGTTTCTTGGGACTTGCCGATTATTACCGGAAGTTCATACAGGGGTTTTCCCAGATAGCCCTCCCGCTCACATCCTTGACGAAGAAGGATATTGCATTCATTTGAACGCAGTGCAAGGCGGCCTTCCAGGAGCTGAAGGGTCGGCTTACGACGGCCCCCATCCTTTCCCTTCCATCGGGGAAGGAAGGATTCCAGGTGTATACGGATGCGTCATACCAGGGGATGGGTGTCGTTCTGATGCAGAACGAGCACGTGATAGCATACGCCTCCCGACAGTTGAAGAATCATGATCAGAATTACCCGGTGCATGATTTAGAGATGGGAGCGGTTATATTTGCTCTGAAGATCTGGCGGCACTACCTTTACAGTGTTCACTTTGATATATTCTCAGATCACAAGAATTTGAAGTACGTAGACACGCAGAAGGAGTTGAACATCCGACAGAGGCGCTGGGTGGAATTCTTATCCGACTACCAGTACACGATGCATTACCACCCAGGGAAGGCGAATGTGGTAGCAGACGCACTGAGCAGGAGAGCTACCACTTCGAGAGCAGAGCCCCAGTTGATGGCCATGGAGCTGGTACGGATGGTTGAGGACATACAGATCTCCTTAGTATCTGAGGATGACTCGGAGCTATACGAGGAGTACCTGGCGGCGATGAGTACCACAGATGATATACGAGACTGTATCAGGGATGGGCAGAGGCAGGATGCCAAGTTGGTGCTGATATTTAGGGCCTTGGAGGCAGGTATGGCAGAAGATTATTCGTTGAAGGACAGCCTGTTGAGTTTTAGAGGCCGAGTATATATACGGACAGGGGGCCAGATTCGGGATGACATCATGACAGAGGCTCGCTGCAGTAGGTATTCGGTGCACCTGGTATCACCAAGATGACGGCAGACTTGAAGAGGACCATGTACTGGCCGGGCATGAAGAGGGACATCACTTATTTTGTGACCCACTGCGAGTCTTGCCAACTCTTGAAGGCGGAATGCAAGAACCCAGCTAAACTACTGCAACCACTCCCGGTACCGGAGTGGAAGTTCGATGACATTGCGATGGATTTCATACATGGTCTCCCTCGATCATATGCGGGGAATGATTCAATATGGGTGATCGTCGACAGGTTGATGAAGGTGGCCAGATTCATTCCAGTCAGGAAGGACGCTCCGGTGAGTGATTTGATACGGAAGTTCGTGGAGCAGTTTGTCTGATACCATGGCGTGCCTAGGACGATCGTGTCGGATCAGGATGGACGATTTGATTCGAGGGAATGGAGAGCGGTGCAGGCTTACCTGGGCACATGATTAACTTTCAGCACTGCATTCCACCCCCAGACGGACGGGCAAACGGAGCGTACCAACCGGACCTTGGAGGATCTTCTACATCTTTGCATTCTGGACCGCGGGGATCCATGAGAGAGACTGTTGTCGTTGGTCGAGTTCTCATACAACAACGGCCACTAGGCTAGGCATGGCACCCTACGAGGCTTTATACGGACAGAGATGCAGGACTCCATTGTCTTGGATCCAGGATGAGGATCCCAAGGCACTCGGCTCAGAGTTCGTGGAGGACACTGAAGCTCAGGTGCGGCTGATTCGAGACAGGATGCTGGAGGCCCAAAGCAGGCAGAACAAGTATTATGATGCGCAGCATCGTATGGTAGATTTCCAGGTGGGAGATCAAGTATTTTTGAAGATACGTCTGATGCATGGAGTCTCACGGGTACGCGGGCGGAAGAAGCTCAGTTCGAGATATATGGGGCCCTACAGGATCCTGGGGCGGATCGGCCCCTTGGCTTACTAGATGGAGCTACCGCCGGAGTTTGTGGGATTGCACGAAGTCTTCCACTTCTCCTCACTTAGGAGGTCTCTACTATGGCCAAATCAGCAAATATCTACTAAAGAGGGGCCAGTAGCTATTGATCGATCGATTCACCTAGAGTCGGTCCGGATAGATGATACAGAGATGTGAGTCTTGCGGCGCAAGAAGGTTCCACTAGTCAAGGTCCTATGGAGGAATCATGGATAGGAGGAGCACACCTGGGATCCACTGGACTTGATGCAGCAAAAGTACCCAGAGCTCTTGCGACGGTTTAGTTTCTTTGGGATGTTACATTTAATCTCTTGCGGTAGGAACCCCGCGGGCCTAACCTGAATTTCGGGGACGAAATTTTTATTTTTATGTATTGGGATTTATAACATCCCTCAAACAACTAGACCCCTAAGTTGGTTTTGTCATTACTAGGTCATGACAAAACCATAGGAAACACAAAAGACCATGTGAGCTTTGGCAAGAAGAAGAAAAACCACAGTGGTCTGCAAATAGCAATTTCCAGATACCAAGCATAGGGTTGGACTTTAGGGCCTCACCTTAACCCGTGACCGCCACAATGACATCCCTAACCCAATAAGGGGTCCCTTGGAGCACCAAGGACCCATTAGGGTCAACTAGAGAGGCCAATTTGACAAAAGTCAACAATAACCCTAAATTGGTCAAAGTAGCCTAATTAAGGTCAATTGGCCTCCACCATGCCAAATTGACCTTGTCCCTACCATTATGAGGATATTAGGGACCCAATGGACCAAAAAGCCTCATCATGGGGCCACCAATTTGGCCAATTTGACCTAAGTCAATTATAGTCCTATTTTGGTCAAAGTGGACTATTAAGGGTCAATTGACTCTCACCTTGCCATATTGACCCTACCTACACCTTCCTAACACTTATGGAAGGCCAATGGGTGACTAGGCACCCATTGGGGTCAACCCAAATGGTCAAATTGACCAAAGTCAACTTAACCCTAAATTTAGGTGAAAATGACCTATTTTGACCTAATCAAGCCCAATCCACTTCGACTAGACTCAATTAAGGTGGTCGACCACCTAATGGGGTTGGGTGCTACTGAATTAGCCAATCAATTTCATGAAACTCAGCCAGGGGAGAGAAAGCCCCAATTTGAAAGAGAGAGATAGAGAGGGGGGATTAATGGGGAGAAGAAACCTTCAATCTCCCTCATTAATGGACACATTCATCTCCTCTTGGGGAGAGGAGGAGTTTCCATCCTTCCCCTGGACGGATTGAGGCCCCATTCACCTCCCCCAAGTGAAACCAAAATTCCCCATAATTGTCATTAATGGCTTTCGGGAATAAAGCCTCCCAAGGCTCCAATTGAAACCCACACCACCATTAGTGATCAGAGAGGAAGAAACCCCCAACTTTTAAAGAGGAATCAGGCACTGGAAACCAGGAGAGGCATGCCACCAAAAGCTCCAATTCCGGCCATGGCAGCCCGCCGGAATACGCGACCTCAGGCCACCACAAAGGTCTGATCCTCCTCTCCTCCTCTAGTGCATAGATCCCAATCAATTTGGAGCTTGATTTGAACTCAATCGGGCTTGAATCACACTCCTGAAAGGGCTCGTTTTTGAGCTCTTTGCCCCCGCTAGAAAACCCCCCTCCGGCCACCACCGGCCGGCAAACCACCGCCAATCGCCTGCCACCACCTCGACGAAGGTGGTGGTGGCATTAGCCGGTCGGAAGGATGAAAGGGTGGCCGGCAAATCAAGCGCAAACGTCACCCAGGACGGGCTGTCGGGGACCGTCCAATTATTGGGGATGATGATTGGGCGCCGTCCGATCTGACGGGATTTGCTAAGCGCAAACTAGATGATTTAATTAATTAAGTTTTGTATGTTTTCTGTCACATATTATGCTGTGTTTGGTTTTAATTATTAAAAATACTTACACTCTGATTTGGAAAACATAGTGTACATGATAGTTGTAGGCCATGAGGTCTATTTAATTTAAAATTGGTTTCATTCAATTTGGGTCAGTGGTCTGTTCACAACACTCAAAATGGTGCAGCATATACAAAGGGTTGACCAGAAATTGACTTGTGTGCCCCCCCCCCCCCCCCCCCACCATCAATCCAGTTATCCAAAAGACTTGAAATTTGAAAAACATGTTTATACCAACACCCTTAACATACCCGAAAATGAGAAATTTTGGAGGACATTTTTCTATGGTTTTTACAAAAATTTAATAATCCATGTATTAATTAATTATAGGGTCTAGTGACATCCAAACACCACCGAATTTTGGTGAGTGGTCCGTAGGGCCATGTTATTCCTCTGGTAAAAATTTCATCCCATTTTGGATTGATTTGGTTGGGTATTTAATTAACTCAAGATTGGTCAAACTAAGGGCTAAAAGGTCAAAAGTGCACTTGTTGGGTTGAATGGTCAAAACCCAAAGGTGATGAAATCTTGGCCACTAGTTTAATATCACATAAAACACCTCCTCCCTAGATTTGGGGTGATTTGGAGTAGTTGAGCCCTAGAACCCTAGTTCAAACCTTAGGGTTATACATTGAACCCATTGAAGGGCATAGGCTCATATGTCAATAGATTGACCTAAAATTTGGTAAAGGGGTTCATAGGGTGGTTTCAAGCCTTAGGAAATTTATTTGGAATTTTTGGAGACTTTTATTCCCTCAAATTTAATAAAGAGTTATTTAGGGCATCTCCTTGCTAAAAGGAATTACATGTTCATATAACCTAGGATGATTATGAAACTTTGTCAGTTATCTTGTGTTAGTGTTAATGTTCCCTGATATTTTTGTTGTGATTTTTAGGATGATCTATATGGTACTTCATTCACAAACCCTTTATGTGAGCTATTTGTGAGAAAGATTAATTAAGGGTTTATTATTCTCTACAAAATCATGAAAATTGGTGATATGACTTTTTATGGCAGTAATGTGATCTGTAAATTTTGGTGTAGTTTTTGGAGCAATATATATATATATATATGGTTTCCTTCTTAAAGTGCCCTTAGGCTTGATTATTTAAATAATGATATTACATGGTCAACACTAAATAGAAAATTATAGAACTCCACTAGTGAACTATTCTGACCATTTTGAACAATAGCAAATTTTCTTGTAATTGTTGAATAAGAATTTCTAGTAGCTTCTTTGTTAATCATTGATCATGATTATTTAGTTAATATTTTAATTGTTAGTCAAGACCTTTCTGAAAAATTGTGAAACTTGGCAATATGACATTTTAGGGCATTACAAAGCTCTGTGAAATTTTGTATGATTTTTTGGAAGTATTTATCAGTAGGTTACTTCACAATGTGCCCTAGTTTGGATTTTCTCGAAATATTTAATTATGTGACTAAATAGTTTTGAAAAATTATAAAACTCAGTCAGTAAACTTTTCTGATCATAATAGAGGTCTGGTAATTTTACCATAATTTTGGATAAGTATTTTTGATGGTTCCTTCATTAGCCTCCAATTTTGGATAATTATTCAATATTATAATTAGAGGTACCTTACTGTAAAATTGTGATATTACGTATTTGTTGTTATTTTGATATCATATATTTTCCATAAATTTGTGTAGGCCATATATCATAAGAAGACCTTACACTTCATGCTCAATTTCATACTTGGCCAACTTTAGAGAAATTATAGTAAATGCCAAATAAAAGAAGAAAATTATGACCTTCTGGATTTAGTCTTATAATATCATGATAGACTCCTAGTAATAATCTTGAGTCATTTGCATGACCACATGGAGTACCTCCTCTCATGTACCTCATATAGCTCGTTTGGTCTGCGTATAGAAAAACTGTAAAACTTGAGTAAATTGTAGACCATTAGGTGGGAATGGAAGGTAGATGGTGTACTTAGTCTAATTGAGGAGATTTGTGGTCACCAGTAGGAGTCCATAGTTGAATGTGCCCGATAAGCTAAGAGGCAAGGTCGTGCTCGGGATCGACGAAAGATCATCTTTTCCTTAGAGAGTCATAAGATACTTAAGGTTAATCCAAGTGTAATGATGAGAGGGTATTCATATGGGTAGTTACCAATAACAATATATGTCTTGAGGAAGAGAGTTTTGGGTTATCATCCCATCGTACCTCCTAGTACCGATGCGAGCCCCTCACAGGGTAGACCTCAGGAAGTCCAAGATTAACCCTAAATCGTAGTAGTAAAATATTGTGCAAAATTAACTTAATAATACACACACACACACCCAGTGGTTACAGGAGGTTAGTTGGTTTGGTCTTACGAGCGGTAGGCTCGGTGGTAGTAGGAGCGGACTAATTAGTCCGGTGATCTTGTGACACAGAAATGGTTCTTGGACGGGCAGGTTAGCTCGAGGAGCTTATGGCTCGGAGATGTAAATAGTATTCATAGATGCATGTGCATAAAGGTGGTGGGTCTTTAGTATTGACGGTCGTCACACCGACGTCGATACTTTGGCTCGGTAAGTGTGGTTAACACTTTGCCAAGGAAAAGTCTGGTGGACTAGCCAGTAAGAGTACGCAGGAGCTCCGTTGTTGTGTTCGTAGCATTGAGGAGTACGATAGGTCTAGGTTAGGTAGTGCAGAT
Source organism: Dactylorhiza incarnata (assembly GCA_033032865.1). Taxonomy (NCBI): domain Eukaryota; kingdom Viridiplantae; phylum Streptophyta; class Magnoliopsida; order Asparagales; family Orchidaceae; genus Dactylorhiza; species Dactylorhiza incarnata. The sequence continues at coordinate 4,773,813 of JAWHQI010000009.1, read as the reverse complement.
ACAACCTAAAGGTGGGCGAGGCCCAACCCACCGCTTTTGTTTGCCACTACGGGAGTATCCTGAGAGTTTTGCTAGTTCCAAAAAGGGGGGAACTAAAGGTCTGTGTGCATAGAGTCGAAGTGTGTGAATTGCACTTATGTGATCATAGCATAAACTGGATAACTCTGCATGTCATAGCATAAGCATTAGATTTCAACCCCTACCCCTATCGTATAAATTGGTTATGGGACTTTTTATACGATAGGCCCTGCTAAACGTCCCCTTGGTCTATAGGTCTGTATGGGCATTCCTATAAATCAAGGTTACTCTTCTTTAGTATTGTTTTACTTAATATTGTCTTACTTATTATTGTTTTACTTATTACTGTTTTAATAGTAACTGATTTACTCACTGTAATATATGTTGCGTAGTGGTAGACCCTTCCTGTAGATTAGATTCACCGTCACCTGTTATTGTTTATACCCCTTGCTGTCCTCCGCTTCATTCCTCCTGCTGGGTGCCTAGGAGTCACCGGGGGAGGGGTGGGGGATTGGCTTAGTCTTTTTGAATAACGGCCGGTGGACCTTATCATTTTAGGGGACCGAGGAGACGTTGCATATAGAGGAGGGACAGTCTAGCACAGGAGCGCCCATCTCAGGATCCGTGAGTGTTAGTAGTTGATTTGATTCCACGAGTGACATTGTAGTGAGGATTTGTTGCATCGGGCAGGAGCCCTCATTATTACTATCTTTATTTCAGTTACTATATGTGGACCTCTTTTATCCTGAGATATTTTATTTCATGTGATGTGGACTTGATTTCTATATATCCAAATATATACTTTTCTTCTGTTGTGATCGATAAGGCCGGCAGGATCGGCATTTTGTAGTGGCTACCTTCTCGAGTGGTGGTGTCACCGCAAAGCGGCGATTCTGGGCATAAGGCCCAATTTTATAGCGAAAAAAATGGGGTCTTACAATGATAACCAACCGACGATCAAGTTGCCTCCACCCTCCCCCGATGAGCTCCCTAACTCCCTTCCTCCCTGCAGATGTCAGCCCGAGCCATGACGAGCAACTTCAGCCGCCAGGGCAACAAACCCGACGAGTTCAAATTCTCGGACCACCAATTAATTAGAAGATGGAGGCCAACCACCGACCTTAGTGGCTGGTGGGGCATCATAATGGGTGCGTAGTCCTGCCAGAGACCCCCAAGGACCCTTGAGGAACTTCCTCGTCGGAGGAGACGAATATAAGCAAATCGATAGTGAGAAATTGAAGCAAATCATGGTTTGGTTATATCCGACCACCACTGGCGGTGATAGTCATCGGACCACTGCTAGCCAACACGCCTCATGTCAGCGAACCTATCGGCGGTAGTGTCCAATTGATATGGTCAATGGAGGCGGGAGTAGGAGGCTTGAGAAGCACTATTGGACGGTGGCCACATCCATCGTCTGATCAACATTTAATAAATCTGGGATCCAGATCATGAGGCCAATGAGTGGAGAGAGATGATTCCCTCCCCACCTTCTGTGGTAAAGAACCTCTGCCTAGACTGATCTGAGCCATCAGATCTTCCCAGGATTTGTGCAGGATCCATTTTTAATAGCTATATACAACCTAAAATTAGTAGTAACTTAGTCAATTTTTGAGCTAATTATGAAGATTGACATACCACCACTCATATTTCTATCACGTTCGATGATCGGTGATCTGATATCATCGATTCACATTCGACGACCAGTGATCGACTATCCTTGATCCGTGTTTGGTGATTGGTGATTGGTGATTGAAAATTCCTCTTTCGTAGGGCAATAGTCATGATCGTCCATCTATGCTCAGTGATTGACGATGGGCGATCAATTATGTAAGACATTGATTGGTGAATCATGTATTCGTTGATCGACAATCGATCCAATTTTACAAAACTAAACAGAGATAGACGGTTTCTGCGAAATGGAGGAAACAATTTTTGGCTAATTGGTTTCGCAAGAGACTTTGATACGACTGTAAAGTTTCCATGACATCAAATGAGTAGTGGAATGCAGAAAATTGTTGAAAGGATCTATGTGAAACACAACAAATCAAGAATAGATATCATATAAATCAAATTTCATAAAGAACAGTGGTTTTGGAGTCAAGGCGCATAACATAATTCACGCCTCTACAAGTATCCACATGAACGCAGAAAACACAATGCAGTTCATCCAACAATCTCACGGTTGGAAGATGATCACCCGTCTCTGCAATAAAATACTAGTTTCGTTTCTGCACACAAAAATTCTTTTCACTTTCTCCATATTCTCTCAATTTTACATAGAAGACCAAACATGCGACCCTATAACATTCAGTCAAAATCAAAATTGACATTCTTTTTGACCGTTTCCAAAATGTGTCCCCTTTTTTATATCAGAGAGAGGATTTTGAAAATATGTAAGAGAGAAATTTATGGCACTTTGGAAGTTGTCGTTTCGGTTTAAAATCAAAAATAATATTCTCAATTAATTAATTATCATTTAAATATATATTCTGAATTTGATTTTATTTAAATCTAATATAAATAAAACCACCATGATCAATAGTCCGATTTCATACGTTCTTAACGTACGATCTTATAAATTCATATTATGTTGACAGTAAAACTAAACACTTGATAGGTTCTAGGTCATAGACTCCAACAGCATGCAACTCCGTTATGTGCAGCTCTATGTTTTTTATAACGGAGAAAGTGTAGTACATGAAGTTCCTTTCATCAAATATGAGTCATAACATATAACAATTGTCAACCCCTCAACATCCGACCTCTTAAAATGAAGGATTATGCCCAATTTTAAAGGGTTTTGTTTGACGGGGTGCTTAGGATATTTTGGTGTTATAATTTTGTAACTTACGAATAGGAGCACACAATTTATGTTCTCAGATCGTCTCATTTGGGTAAAATGGTAGCCCGCCAAAACTCCATGGAATCTTTCGATTGATATGTCCTTGTGTTTTTATTTCCATGCTATTTCAGGGGGGGGGGGGGGGGGGGGGGGGGGGTGCTTAGGATATTTAAGACCACTACCCCTTTGTAAACCCACGCTGCTTTTTAGCAAAACGTCGAAGGGCAAACATCTCAATGGCATGATTTTGGACTTTCCAGTATCTTCTCGACGAGTAGTCGTAGTCGTGGTACTTCAGTATTGGTTTTGACCACTTTCATTTTTTAGGGGTACCAACAATTACACCCAACTTTCGGGGTTGCCCTCAGGAAAGCCCCGAAAGTTTGTCATCCTCAAGCACGCCGCCACGACCACTCCTTTGGTGTTGGCATGAACACCCCTTCGATATCATGAAACAGCTCACTTGCTGGTGAGATAAAAAGTCTGAAACTTTCCCATATACAGATCTTGGTGAATCTTTTGCAACTACGACAGATCTGCAAAAACCGCTGCAGTCCAAGCAAGGCTTGTGGTTAACAAAAACAAAACAGTACATGAACACACCGGATCATCTTGATGTGAGGTAATATTACCCACATGTTAATTATACAATTAACAATGTCAAGAAATGAAAGGCAAAAAATGTAAACCCTACAAAACTATCAAGCCACTAAAACCGAAACAAGAGATTGGTTTGGTACGGTTTAAAACATACTCAAAATAGCAGGCGATCTCGTTATTGCGCTACGCCCTGCACATTATGAGCTCTACTATGAGGAAAACTGAACACAACCAAACCGCCCACCCCATGGGAACAAACTAGCCTTTAAAATGTATGTGTGCCTTGAGAGAGAGAGATAAATGGCAGCAAAGATAATGTAATAATAATAAATAAATAAATAAATAAACCTTAAACAAAAAAGCAATGCGTATAAAGAAAAAGCAAATAGTGTTATTAACAAACCCTTCAATAACAGCAGCACTATGTGCTGAATGCCTTCATGATTATACAATTATTTACAGAGTTAAAGAAATACATCAACTTCACTGAGGCGTAGCCTTTAGCATTAGCCAGTTCATGCAGAAGAAACAGCAAGAAATTCTGGTCCAATATCCCCTTCTTTATGAGCTATACATGCATGAATTGCAGTACAAACATCCGTCTTCTCGAAAAATTTATACGCATTGAACAGGATGATCGGAGTGTACTCGAGCACCAGTTTCTTGCACTAAAGAGATGAATACAATGCAAGAATATTGGTTATTTATTTGTCACAAAAATTTGGAGAAAAATGATCTAATTAATAGCAGCATCGAAGTTTATTTTAGTTTTTTCTGGTAAAATCAGATGGATATTTGAACAGGCATGTCTCTGTTGAATAGTAAAATTCTATTATTGGAATTGTTGCTAGAATTAGCAAGAGTGGGGGTATTTCTGTATAGTCCCTCGTAGGAAATTGGTTAGTCCTTTTTCTTATAAGCTTAAAGTAATATATTTTTATAAAATAGAATTGATCATTGGTATATAAGGGCTTCGTTTGGCACAGTGGTGGCAGTCGTGAACAACGTGGTCATGAACCGTTGTTCGTGAACGCCCGACCTCACCTAAAAAAATTCATGCATTTTATGCTCTAAACTAGTTTATTTTCTTTATAGCGATCATAACCTTTGTCTTGCCAAACATACATTATGATAATGGCGTTTTTTATCAAACTCACCGGAGCAAATAAGCCGCGCCAAACGAAGCCTAGGTCTGACTTTGATTCCATGTAGTTGACAAACCCAAACATTTGGCATGGAGTCAATAGTAGCTCCCATGGGACTTGATTGAGTTTATTATGGTCCAGATGGTTCTGAGTGTGGGTAACTTTCACATAGTTCTATGTGATGGAGTAGATTCTTGACGAATGATACCAGTGATAGGGAGATAGTAAGGCACATGAGAGTTTGGAGCTAACCTGACGCAGGACGAATCTATAGGTGGCGGATAAACCGAGACCTAACCCTACATGCTATGCAAAGCCCGACGGATTAGTCACCAATTAGATAATAAATTTAAACATCCCACGCAGTTAATTCACAGCAAGATACAATAATTAATTAGGGCGAAACAAGCTTAGGCGTTCCTCCGCGTGGAGGGCCAAAGCAAGAGCGCGCGGCGAATAAACCCTGTAAATCACAATAATAATCTAGAGCAATATTCTACGATGATGTTTCTCCAAACAAATATAAGATGTCCAACCCAATAAATAACTGCTGAAAATAATCGTCCAAATACAATAAGTGACTCACCAAAGTAGTGGGCTGACCAAGGCACTGAAGAATTCGAAGCCGGAGATGCCGTGGGCGACGATCCGAGGTGTAACCGAAGGCGTGGAAATGATGACAGTGGCTGTCCTTGGCGGTGGAAGGTGAAAACGGGCCGGAAATGGATGGATCCGGCGACGTGGGTAGAGATCCGGACGAGGGTGGATAGATCCGATGATTTGGGAGCGGATCCGGGCTGGTTTTGTCCAGATCTGGACTGATTTGGACAAGGAGGGGTGGAGGTGGTTCCACGTCGAGGAGAGGGCTGGGAGAAAGGGCTGTTGCGGACTGACGGCGGGGAGGAAGGCTGCTTGGGTTGGCGGCGGGAGAAGAGGGCTGCTGTGGGCTGGCGACAAGGAGGAGGGCTGCTGTGGGCTGGCGACAAGGAGGAGGGCTGCTTGGGAAGGGGCGAATGGAAGGTTGGCGGTGGGCTGCTGGACAGCAGAGTGGCGGTGGCTTGGGAGAGCAAGGTGGCTGGCGGCGGGTTGGCGGCGGGTTGGCGGCGGGTTGGCTGGGAGGCGGAGAAGGGGGCTGAGAGAACTATATTAAGGAATAGTAAATTTCATAAAGGAATAGTGCCAAGAGGGGATTTTCTGGACAGCCAACAGTGGCTGTTTGGGGGGGCTGTTTGGGGGGCTGTTGGGGGGGCTGTTGGGGGCTGCAGGAGGGAGTTTGGGAGGGGGAAAAGAGGGCTAGGGTTAGGGGGTACCTTGGGGAGGGAGATACAAGCCTAGGAGTCGTCACCTAGGGTTCCACGGAGTCGGCACCGTGGAGGGATCGCCGGATTTCGGGATTTCTCTTCTCCAAAATCTGCAATGCCTCAAAACCAGCCACTACATGTCTATTTATAATAAAACAAAAGCTAGGGCATCCCCCATCAACGGCTATGATTGGCCGGAGGTGAGGCTACCCAAATACATCAAAATAAATGCAAACATAGTAAAATAATATATCAAATCGATTCGCAACGCGAATCCGGACACATCTGTGGAGTCCGATCGTCGATCCGGGCACGCCATATATGGTAAGTCGCCAAATCAGCCCTGAATGGGCCCAAAACTCGTCCTCGTCTCTACTCCGCCTCAATCTCCCCGGCTTGAAAGAATTCATCTCCCGATGAATTGGGATCGGAATTCTCTCGATGAATGCCGGGTACAACTCGAAGAGGTCCACCGGAGGTCGTCCAAGTGTCGTCAATGGAAGAGTGTCCACGCCGATCGACTCTCCCCAACTGAAAAGTTGTCATCTCCGGTAAATGGAGACAACCGTACCGAAGTCGAAGTCCAGGGGTGAATCGATCACGCTCTGCTGCAAGTACCCAGGTGTCACCAACGTCTGTAGTAGGGATGCACTGGTGGAATCTGGTCTCCATGAAGCTCTCAACGCTCAACTCACGAGTGGTGGATCCCGGTGCGATCGGTGGCGCCGTAGGTAGAACCAAAGAAGACGAGTCCCCAGGTGGGTGGGTGTCAAAAGTAGGTGAGTAGTGGTGGCCATCAAACGTGGGTGGGCTATGAGGGTTGTAAGACAACGAGAGTGGAGGTGTGGGCGGCTGGAAGTCCCCACTGCTTGGGTCCACATACTCGCGAGGCTCGTAGTACGGCGTCATATTTTCAACACTAAATACCAGGTGGATACCCATACTTGCAGGGATATCAAGATCGTAGATGTTTGCTTCGATCTGCCTCATGATTATATAGGGATCAATTCGCCTAACGCTCAAGCTTTTAGCAAGCCTCGTACGGAGCCTCACAACGCAGATTCTCACCATCACCTGCTCGCCTTCATGAAGTACCTGCACTTGCCAATGAACATCCACATGTGATTTACAATATTTATTACCAATATGGATTCTTCGTCGGACCGACTCATGACACACATGCAAACGATGAACAGACAACACAACAGACTCATGCAAATGATGACGAAACGACTCAACAGACTCATGCAAATGATGTAAATGAGACACGACAGACACAATATACTCGCTACGAAAAAGGATAATAGCCACTTGAAAATCTACCAAAGGAGGTGGCCTATCAGGAGTCTCTCTTGGGGGAGTGTAGAAAAATTCATCCAGTGTACGACGAGTGTTCAGATGATCGCGTGAGATATCTATACTCAAATACGAGCTCGTAAAGATCCAAGTGTCTCTCAGGGAACGTGACACATCAGGGGGCTCACCAGGAGGTGTGTAAGAAAAATCATCGCGAATGCGACGAACGCCTAAGTGAAAATCGTGTGCACCGACTAGAAGACGTGACTCTATAGTGTAATGATTGTCCCCGAAAAGAAAGAGCTCGTCTGGTGGGTCAGCATGTGGTGCATCCCAAAACTCAGCGAGAGTGCGATGTGTGAGCAGGTGGGGCCTTAAATATTGGATGCTCCTCACAATATCCATCCTCTGGGTCAGGGACGATAATGGAAGAGGCTTCCATAAATCGATACTCATACATGCGAGGCTCACCTGAATCTCATCCTCATCAGGATGTGGCGGATCATCCGGAGGCTCAACTGGGGGTTCATCAAATAACTCGTCACTAAGGTCATGGTCCTCCAGATGAGTATCATCGTGAGGGGTAGTGTCCCCGTGAATGGGTGACATAGCCACTACGGGATCAACACCAAGCTCTGGGCTCTCAGTCGCGATGTGACTCAGAGCAATGACAATGGGTGGTTGACATAAATCTATACTCAAGAATGGATCCGTAGGTACGGTGTCAGGAAGTGGGTCTGTGGTTGGGGTGCTAACTAACCCATGCCATGCCAGAGGTGGTGGTGTGGGTGAGGGGCACGACACTATAGGCTCAAGAGGTCGCTCAAGCTCACTCTCAGTCGGGGTCACAAGAGACGGGTCAGAAACAAGAGATAGGTCACTCACTGGGCTAAGCACCTCACTGGGGTGAGAGCAATCCGTATCAGGTATCACTTCTGCCATGTCTGACGGAACAATGGTAGGCAAAGTGGTGTCCTTGGTGTGGGAGGAGCTCGTACTGCGGAGGTCAGAGTGAGGTTCCAACCGACCAGCTCTTGCGAATCTCAAAGACTGTTCGTAACGAAGGGCAAGCTGATATGTCTGCTCGAGGGACTTCGAGCTATGATAAACCACCTCCGTACGAATGTCTGATCGAAGGCCAGACCGAAATCTGCAAGTGGTCATGGCTGAGTCCTCTCGGATATCGCTCCTCACAACTAACTCATCAAAGCGATCTCTATACTCAGCGACGGACATGGATCCTTGCTGAAGGGAAAATAATTGGTCGAGCAAGCGACTCCGATACGACGAAGGCAGATACCTCTGACACAATGTACGCTTCATGTCCACCCAACTAGTGACGCGGTGTAGACGGTCTCGCTCGCGTGTCCTCTCAACGCTAGCCCAATATGCCCTCGCCTGATCTAAAAGTCTAAGTTTCGCAAACTTGACACGACGCTCACCGAATATCTCAAAATGGTCAAAATAATACTCCATATCCACGAGCCAGTAACTGAAAGACTCGGGACACGATGAGCCGTCAAAGGAAGGGGCAGCAGTACGAAACTGACTCTCGAGATCTCTCTCGGAACAACGATCCTCATAATAATCATTCCTAAGGTAACTGAGTCGTGTCGAAGGATCAACACGATCTGCTCGCATGTACGGATAAGAACGACGACAACCATCATACTGATCGTCTCTAGTGTAGTGGTTTCGTGTCAGTGGGTCAACACGATCTCTAAAAGTGGTGTGCTGCGATCGAGAATAATCGTCGTAGTAACGTGAAGATCTCCCTGACGGGGCTCTGTGAGAGCGGGTGCTAGTGGACTCGAGACCTCTAAGGTGAGGGGAGGCATAATTTTGACACCTAGACATAATAAAAAAATATCCTATAGACTCTACGACTGCGTATCGAAAAGTGTGCGCAACCTCCCTCTGATACCAATTGACGCAGGACGAATCTATAGGTGGCGGATAAACCGAGACCTAACCCTACATGCTATGCAAAGCCCGACGGATTAGTCACCAATTAGATAATAAATTTAAACATCCCACGCAGTTAATTCACAGCAAGATACAATAATTAATTAGGGCGAAACAAGCTTAGGCGTTCCTCCGCGTGGAGGGCCAAAGCAAGAGCGCGCGGCGAATAAACCCTGTAAATCACAATAATAATCTAGAGCAATATTCTACGATGATATTTCTCCAAACAAATATAAGATGTCCAACCCAATAAATAACTGCTGAAAATAATCGTCCAAATACAATAAGTGACTCACCAAAGTAGTGGGCTGACCAAGGCACTGAAGAATTCGAAGCCGGAGATGCGTGGGCGACGATCCGAGGTGTAACCGAAGGCGTGGAAATGATGACAGTGGCTGTCCTTGGCGGTGGAAGGTGAAAACGGGCCGGAAATGGATGGATCCGGCGACGTGGGTAGAGATCCGGACGAGGGTGGATAGATCCGATGATTTGGGAGCGGATCCGGGCTGGTTTTGTCCAGATCTGGACTGATTTGGACAAGGAGGGGTGGAGGTGGTTCCACGTCGAGGAGAGGGCTGGGAGAAAGGGCTGTTGCGGACTGACGGCGGGGAGGAAGGCTGCTTGGGTTGGCGGCGGGAGAAGAGGGCTGCTGTGGGCTGGCGACAAGGAGGAGGGCTGCTGTGGGCTGGCGACAAGGAGGAGGGCTGCTTGGGAAGGGGCGAATGGAAGGTTGGCGGTGGGCTGCTGGACAGCAGAGTGGCGGTGGCTTGGGAGAGCAAGGTGGCTGGCGGCGGGTTGGCTGGGAGGCGGAGAAGGGGGCTGAGAGAACTATATTAAGGAATAGTAAATTTCATAAAGGAATAGTGCCAAGAGGGGATTTTCTGGACAGCCAACAGTGGCTGTTTGGGGGGGCTGTTTGGGGGGCTGTTTGGGGGGCTGTTGGGGGCTGCAGGAGGGAGTTTGGGAGGGGGAAAAGAGGGCTAGGGTTAGGGGGTACCTTGGGGAGGGAGATACAAGCCTAGGAGTCGTCACCTAGGGTTCCACGGAGTCGGCACCGTGGAGGGATCGCCGGATTTCGGGATTTCTCTTCTCCAAAATCTGCAATGCCTCAAAACCAGCCACTACATGTCTATTTATAATAAAACAAAAGCTAGGGCATCCCCCATCAACGGCTATGATTGGCCGGAGGTGAGGCTACCCAAATACATCAAAATAAATGCAAACATAGTAAAATAATATATCAAATCGATTCGCAACGCGAATCCGGACACATCTGTGGAGTCCGATCGTCGATCCGGGCACGCCATATATGGTAAGTCGCCAAATCAGCCCTGAATGGGCCCAAAACTCGTCCTCGTCTCTGCTCCGCCTCATAACCCCTTATTGGATTGGTGGGGAAAAATGATGGGAGCATAAATACCAAATGTTAGTTGACACTCCCGAACAATTTGTATCAGAATGGATGGTTTAGTTGGGGCAAGTGATTCAAGTTGTTAGTAACTCTAATGGCACTTGGTCGCTTTTATTATGACTGAGCAAGGCTCTAGAATGGGGGTGACTTACAAAAATTTCAAGTCGCTGAGTAGGCTTTTGATACATGATACTGGTGAGGGTGTGAGAGTTTGCGTTCATACCCTTATTAGATAAGTGAAAAATCTGATGGTATGCTAGTACAAATGTTTAGGTGACACTCCCTAACATTTGGCATATGAGACGATAGTTTTGTTTGGATTTAAAATGATTTATGTTGTTAGTAGGTCCCATGGAACTTGGTTATTATGATTGTGCATGGTGCAAGAGCAGCTCGTCGTTGAGTGGGATTTTGACGCATGAAACTAGTGAGACGGGGCATAATAAGACAGTTGAGTGTTTGGATTTAGAGTCCGTTTGACAATGCATTTTTGCTCCAGTGAGTTTGGACAAAAACGTCATCGCCATAGAATGTATGTTTGGCATGACAACGATTATGACCGCCACCAAGAAAAGAAAGCTAGTTTTGAACATAAAAGGGAATGAAGTTCCGTAGGTGAGGTCGGGCATTCACGAATAATGGTTCATAACCATCGCGTTCACGACCGAAACCACCGAGCCAGACGGAGCCTTAGTCCCCAATTAGTCCTCCCACATATACTAAAGTTTTTGGTTTGAGAAAGAGCCCGAGCACTGTTGTATCCGGACCAATTTTGATCCCATCAACTATCTAACAATTATATTAGTTTATGAAGTAGATAATATTGACAGTATTTTAATAACGAAGGGAGCTTGCAAATTTTGGCAATATTGCAATCGTGGCAATAGTTTTTTGCTAAAGATTAATCAACTCAGGAAGATAGCTTAGTTAATGCTTTTTTTGCTAAAGATTAATCAACTCAGGAAGATAGCTTAGTTAATGCTTACCTGATGAGAAAATTTTTCAATCCGGTTGCATCCTTTCAAAAGTGTTTGAATTATCTCAAGCTGCGAAACATCCCAAGAGGAAGGGAAGTAGAAAAAAATCAGTTGAAAAATCACGAAGGTAAATGCTTAAAATAGTATCTTGATGTTTCTTCCTTAGCAACTACTCACTGAATTTTAAAAAAAAAAACTACTCACTGAATTCATGTAAACATGTATTGAAGTTCCAATCAATTGCAGGCGTTATCATAAAGAGTGGTGCTAAAATGAAGTTCTACAGCAAGAATGCATTTAAAATCAATTTGCACAAACAGCAGCCACTCACACATTATATATACATGAGGAATCTAATTGCATTTTCTATGGAATTATATCATGTTGGAAAAAATGCATCGGTTGAGCAGTGATGAAAAAAATTTAGAAGCAATAGAAGATAAAAATACTAGAAAACTTTGGAGATGAGATTTATGTGGTTCAGCGAGACGCAAAAAGGAAAACTTTCACTAGATTAGAGTTAAATGCAAGGTACAGTTTTAAATACCCAAAATCCTCTCGCTCACTGTAAGTCCCCTATTTTCTATCCACGCTCTTTTTGCTTCTTTTTCCCGAAAAACATACATGCCCAACTCAACAACCAACCTGATTACCGGCTCCGTTTGGAGCGGCGTTTTTTCTCCGGTGAGTTTTTGGACAAAAACACCACCATCATAGAATGTATGTTTGGCAATGCGGTGGTTGTAACCGTCACCAAGAAAAGAAAACTAGTTTTAAATATAAAATTGGATGATGTTCCTTATGTGAGGTCAGGCGTTCATGAACGACGTTCATAACCACCGCATTCACGATCGCCACCACCGCGCCAAACAAAGCCCAACCCAAACACCAACAGAATCATCTTTATACAACACTTATGTGGCACCAGTACTTCCGCATGTTTCTTTTTGGATTGATCAAAGTTCTTCCAAAAGATCTTTATAGAAATATGTGTTAAACCTTCCAACAAATTAGGTAGATTAATAGGCAATAAGCTACTATTTGTTAGGCTAATTTGGAAAAATAAACTATGACCTGATTTTTTTCTCCCCATTAGCTAAATTGAAGGGGAGCCTTGGCGGACCGGTTGAAGCAGCCTCTTGCAATGCAGGATAAGGTTTGCTTACATTTCACCCTCGTGGTGGGACCCTTCCCCGGACCCTCGCTGCGCGGGGATGCTTTGTGCACCGGACTGCACTTGTTTTTAGCTAAATTCAAACATAACATATTCAACTACTTAAGAACAACATAAATATAAACCACTTTATACATAAAGTTTTCTGATTCTGATTTAAATCAAAGTTTACATATGAGATAATATTCTTAGTATATCAGCAATCTCCCATTTGAAGAAAAATTATCGATGTATTTCTTAATAGTCAACTTTATACAATATCTCTTGTCATTGCCGACTTAGGCTGTGTAATACCTCAACCCCTAGTGATATACTCATCTGAAACACTCACCAAACAATTCCACTGTCACTTTGTTCATGCTCAATACAAAAACCAAGCGATTCTCCAATAAAACCATCTTTCCTTGGTAGTTAATGTTGGGTTTCGAGGGCATCAAATGCGCGGCGGAAATACAGGAAACCCTCGACAGGATCCATACAAAACACACTAAATCAAGAAAGAAGATAATATCTACGTCAAAATCAGATTTCGAGAAGGATAACTGGCGTTTGAGTCCAAATGCAGAAAAATATTTGCGTCTCTAACGGTGTTGACCCAGAAATCGGCGATCCTTTCCTAGGAGATTTTTACTGCCTTTCTCATACAGGTCACGCGGTTGAGAAGATTCAACCCGCCCGGATAGGCCGGGCGGCCTCCTCAAACCGCCCATAAGGGGCGGACTTCGTTAAACCGCCCAGCTTGGGGGCGGTCTTCCTCAAACCGCCTGTAAGGGGAGGCCTTCGTCAAACCGCCCAGCTAGGGGGCGGTCTTCCTCAAACCGCCCGTAAGGGACGGCCTTCGTCAAACTGCCCAGCTTGGGGCGGTCTTCCTAACACGCCCGTAAGGGGCGGCCTTCGTCAAACCGCCCAGCTTGGGGGCGGTCTTCCTCAAACCGCCCCAGGTAAGTGCCCAAGCCCGCGGTCTCCTCCGGCCAACCGTCAGGTCGGCGGTCTCCTATCCTCTAACCGCCAGGCTGGAGGTCATCTTCTAACCACCAGGTCAGCAGTCTCCTCCGTCTAACCGCCAGGTCGACGGTCTCTTATTTTCTAACCGCCTGGTCGGCGACCTTCACCAGGGGTAAGCGGCGACTGCCTCCAACCGCCTCAGGTAAGTGCCGATCTCCTTCTTTTTTAACCGCAGGATGGCGGTCACAACTTGCCTAGCCGCCGACTAGACGACCTCCGAGAACAGTTGAGCTCGCCGGCAGCCTCCATCGTTCCAGTCGACAAGGAATGCGGCGACCTCCAGTTTCCTAACCGCGCGGGTAGAGTTCTGGCCACCGGCTCACCGGCGGTGACGACACCGACCCAGAGCCTATAAATAGGACCCTCGAGCATGAACAGTTAGGGGCAAGCAAGTGGGGGGACCAAACCGGCGGTTAGAAACAGCCAGACCGCACATAGCAGCGGCCTGTCCGGCGATCTCCTAATGACTAGCCCGGGCGGCCTCAGCGGACAATCCGGGCGGTTAGACTTGGGCGACTAGTCCGGGCGGCCTGAGGTATTAGGCTTGCGCGGCCTGGCAGTGGTCCTGAGCGGGCTGGCAATCCAAGTGGCTTCGACGGCTTCCTTTTCTTATCTGTCATTCTCTTGTAGTTGTTCTATTTCCATGTACCTAAAACCGCATGTTGTAATACCAGATTATTAACTAAAGGGAAAGCCCGCCGCAGGAGTGGCATTTGTCGCGGCGGGCGAAATCTGGCCTCGCCGCAAGCTAGCGGCCCTCTCTTCTCCTCTCTCTCTCATCTCTTCACTCGCGACTCAAGTAACCTGCTGCTCGACAGTTAACCCCTCTCATCTCACAAAGCTAGAGCATCGTGGATGTGGTACAATTTTGGCATCAACAGAAACACGCGACCTTCAGATGTTGAGTGGTTGATGAACAACGGTTGCGATGAAGATGTGGGATTTTGCCGAGAATGACACTCAATCTTAAAACAGCTATAACTTTTGAACCGCTTGTCCGTTTTCAGCCTATAATAGCTTTTCAGAACCGGCTCGAAGCCGTCCATCCAATGGCGAACCGGTTTACCCGTTCGGGTTCATTTAGCATGCTCAGATTACACGAATTCGACTCCGTTTAGAAGTTATTGCAATTTTTCTCTTTCGACAATTTCTGTTTTCATGGATCATCCGTCAAAAGGCCTCGAACATCCTTCCAATCATCCTAAAGTTCCTGTCCAAAGAAGCGACATCAACTCCCTATTAGCAGAGATCGCTCGCCTCGAAAGACAATCGGATTCTCAACTTAATACTACAGTAGCTGCTAATGGCAAGCTTTCTAGCAATTATATAGAACATTTGCTGCAACCTGAAGCAGAAGAACTCTCCATTCCTCATCATGAGTCCCATAAGGTTTGTATGGGTGATCCCCCTTACCTAGTTGATAGATTAATAATTCCTGCAGGAGAAGAGCAAGAGCCTTCCCCATTATCATACAAAATTCGTTGGGAAGGAGTCTCAAGTGATTTTAAAGAGCCGCGTCTACCAGTCTATTCTGGAATAAGTGATCAGGTTTTTCATCTACAAGTCTTTGAGGCGGCTACTTCACTAAGAACTCTATTAGATGGTATCAAGTGCAAACTTCTCATCATGACTTTTGACGATCAAGTTTTGGATTGGTTCTATCAGTTACCACCTCAATCGATCAATTGCTTTGGGGATCTTCGAAGAGAATTTCACTTAAGGTTTAGTACTTTAAGAAAGCGTAAGAGAGGTCTACCAGCCCTTTTTCAGATCAAGCAAAAAGATAGCGAATCTACTGCTCACTTCATCGATCGTTTTCAAAAAGAGATCCTTGACGTCGTTAATGTTGATCAAAATTTCTATAAATTCTCCTTAATCAATGGTCTCCAAGAAGGTCCTCTTAAGTTCGAAGTCACCATGAAAGAGCCAGAATCCTATGCTCATCTTATCGAAATAGCAAATCAGTCATTAAGGGTGAGGTTGCGAACCCCGGTTATTTTGCTTCATTAATTCAGAATCCGCAACCACAACAGATCTTATACCACCAACAGAAGGATCATTCTTCTCATGATTATCTTTCTATCAATCATGGTGGCTATTTGTTAGAATATGAACAAGGTCCCAACTTACCATCTCAACATGAAATATGTTATGATCATGGGCGTTTATCTGCTTCTCAAAGTATCCTGCAACTAAAACAATCAGAGTTATGTCTTGCCAACCCTAATATCTCAACTCAGGCTTATGATTGCAAGCCATGTGATCCTCCTCGCCCATATAAGCAAGATAAGTTCTGAGGAAGGTATACAAATTTAACTATCTCTATCTATGAAAGAAGTTTTTCAGATTATCTAGCATGAACCTGGTTTTACGAGACCTTCTCTCCTGCGACCTGATCATGGGAGCTGTCACAAAGACTCATTTTGTCAATACCACATGTGTGTGGGTCATGATACAGAAAAATGTCGAGCTCTACATAAGCTCGTTGAGAAATTGCTAAAAGATGGTAAGCTGCGAGAAAATGTTGCTTAAAAATATTATTGCAAAATCTTTCCTAGCAATATTGGG
This sequence comes from Dactylorhiza incarnata, assembly GCA_033032865.1. Lineage (NCBI taxonomy): Eukaryota > Viridiplantae > Streptophyta > Magnoliopsida > Asparagales > Orchidaceae > Dactylorhiza > Dactylorhiza incarnata. Next base: position 4,757,508 of record JAWHQI010000009.1, on the reverse strand, counting down.
TATTCAATCAATGCTAGATCTACTTTCATTGGCAGAAAGGTTTGTCTTAAAGATGTCTTAAAGCTTTTTCAGTTATGTTTGCACTAGCTTTTTCCTTCAAATACGTACGTGGTTAAACATGACTTGTAAATGTTGTGGCAATCAAACCCACGTTTTGGTGGTTACCCAAGTTTCTATAAGGCAATCGAACCCATCTTTCGATGGTTGCCCAAATCTTTAAAAGCAATAAAACCCATCTTTCGATGGTCGCCCGAATCTTTAAAGACAATAAAACCCATCTTTCGATGGTCGCCCAAATCTTTAAAGGCAATAAAACTCATCTTTCGATGGTCGCCGAAATCTTTAAAGGCAATAAAACCCATCTTTTGATGGTCGCCCAAATCTTTAAAGGCAATAAAACCCATCTTTTGATGGTCGCCCAAATCTTTAAAGGCAATAAAACTCATGTTTCGATGGTCGCCCAAATCTTTAAAGGCAATAAAACCCATCTTTCGACGGTCGCCCGAATCTTTAAAGGCAATAAAACCCATCTTTCGATGGTCGCCCAAATCTTTAAAGGCAATAAAACCCATCTTTCGATGATCGCCCAAATCTTTAAAGGCAATAAACCCCATCTTCCGATGGTCGCCCAAATCTTTAAAGGCAATAAAACCCATCTTTCGACGGTTGCCCAGATCTTTCTAAGGCAGTCGAACCCACCTTTTGGTGGTCGCCCCAATGCAGTTTCAGCTTTATATCCACATTGTAGTGGTTGCTCTGATTGAGCATTGTAATTTCTTTTGTATCTGATACAGATGCTATGCTAGCTTCTTGCTTATGAATGAGATGTTATTCTCATATCCCTCTAAATACGCGGATGAGGTGAATATCACTATATTGTGTCGAGGCACCCAAAACTTCTCTTTTATGAATGTTTATATGAACACATGTTCTTTATGTATATCCTTTGTAAAAATGAACAGGTGATCTCGAGTTCTCTTCAGGTACTCGCATTATAAAAATTCTTTTTATACCTGCTTTAAGCTCTCTTTTGCAGAGATTAGCAGGTGATCGTGAGTTCTCTTCAGGTACTCACGTTATAAATTCTTTTATACCTGCTCTGAGTTCTCTTTTGCAGAGATCAGCAGGTGATCGCGAGTTCTCTTCAGGTACTCGCATTATAAAATTTCTTTTTATATCTGCTTTAAGTTCTCTTTTGCAGAGATTGGCAGGTAATCGCGAGTTCTCTTCAAGTACTCGCGTTATAAATTCTTTTATACCTGCTCTGAGTTCTCTTTTGCAGAGATCAGGAGGTGATCGCAAGTTCTCTTCAGGTACTCGCATTATAAAATTTCTTTTTATACCTGCTTTAAGTTCTCTTTTGCAGAGATCAGCAGGTGATCGCGAGTTCTCTTCAGGTACTCGCATTATAAAAATTCTTTTTATACCTGCTTTAAGCTCTATTTTGCAGAAATTAGCAGGTGATCGTGAGTTCTCTTCAGGTACTCGCGTTAAATTCTTTTAAACACCTGCTTTTGAGTTTTCTGTTGCAGAGATTAACAAGTGTTCGCGAGTTCTGTTCAGGTACTCGCACTACGTTTTTCTTTACCTATTTGTCGAGTTCTCTTCAGAGACTAGCAGATACTTACAAGTCCTCCTCAAAGATCAAAATGAGCCGATGTTCGCAAGTTCCCTTCAGGTACTTGCAAGTTGTGTCTTATACTTGCTATGACTCTTCTCCCTTGCAGGAGAAAGAATAAGCATTCACCAGTTCCTTTATGGAGAGGCATCAGGTACATGTTCTGATGCAGCACGCCCGGACCCGCCCCGGTCGGCGGAGTCACACCTGCCAGCGGAACACGAACTGGCACGCGCCGCGAAAGGACTGCAGCCCAGACACCCCAACCCGTCTCCGCACCTATTCTCAGCGCGGCGGGTTGTTGAGGCTGGGGCTCGATCCCCAGACCTCCTTGATAAGCACCTTTCCTAACAGGCCTCATCACCAACTGACCTGCAGGTGAGTTGGTGATGAGGCATGTTAGGAAAGGTGCTTATCAAGGAGGTCTGGGGATCGAGCCCCAGCCTCAACAACCCGCCGCGCTGAGAATAGGTGCGGAGACGGGTTGGGGTGTCTGGGCTGCAGTCCTTTCGCGGCGCGTGCCAGTTCGTGTTCCGCTGGCAGGTGTGACTCCGCCGACCGGGGCGGGTCCGGGCGTGCTGCATCAAAAAAGTGCACTTTTTGATGCAGCACGCCCGGAGTTGATGGAGATCGACAGCGACGTTGGCCCACGCACGTATATTCCCGCCGCAAGCGGGCGTAATTTTCTGATCCTGTATTTTGAGAGCCCTTTCGGACGATCCGAGCCCGTGGATGCGCCCGGAAGGTCGACGAGAGTATATTTTGTATTTTGTTTTTCCTGATTCGGACAGGTTTTGATATTATTTTGGTACCCGGAAGATCGGGCATCGTGAGTCGTTGATTTCGGGATGCCCTAGGCGTTTTCTCTATTTATTGGAGCCATGAGGATGGGGAAGCCACCGTATGTTTGGGAGATTCTGCAGCCGGTCCGTTGGTGTGACGCCGACATCCCCAGGTGCGACGCCTAGGGTTCCCGATCCCCGCCGCTCGCCTCTTCCCCACTGCCGCCAGCCCGTCTTCCTCCGGTAAGGTCTCTTTCGCCCTTAACTCCTCCCGTCGGCCTGCCCCCTCCCCCTCACAGAACCGGCGAGCCTCCCTTTCCCCTCCATCCAACCCGACGTCCACCGTCAGCTCTGTTTTCCTCCCCACCAAGCTTCTCCCAGCCTCCCAGCAGCCGGCCGACCTCCCCCTAGCCTCCCCACCACCAGTCGACAACCCTCCAGCTTTCCCCCTACCTCATCGACCACCCTCCAGCACTCCCTCTACCCCGTCGGCCACCCAGATCCTCCCTCCATCCCGCTAACCCCACTTCCAGCCTTCCTGCAGCCGGTCAGCCCTAACCCAGCCCTCCACCACTCCACCATCCTTCCGCACAACCACTATACTCCGCCGTCGTTGGCCACCAAAGACCCGGATCCATCCCTCTCCACATTTGGTGCCCCCCTTGTCTGATTGGCTCCTCATTGTGATTGTAAGTTGTACTTGGATTTCAGATTTGGACGTTGTTTGCTTTGCTAGTTTGCTATTTGCTTTTGCTTGTCATTTCATATCATTTGGATTGCTTGAGTTTGTGCTAACCTGCAGGGCGTATCCGCTTATCATTTAATTAATTGCGCTCTCCGATTTGGAGCCACTCTTGTGTGCCTTTCCATTGCTATAATCATTCTTGTGGAATCCGCTAAAGCTTAAATTAACCCGTCATAAAAAGAAAATTAATTTTAAAGCCGCCCGGATTTGTGAAGCTCGCATTGTGTTGGTTTTTCTACACCTTTATTCGCCAGTAGTGTGTCTAGCTTCTCAACCCTAGCCTGCCCCTGCGTCAGATTGGTATCAAAGCGTCAGGTTCACGCTCGTCGCATGTTACGTAGTGGTAGGCCATTTAGACGAGATATGTCTGACCCAAACGTTACCGGTGAGCGGTCCAATGGCACCAACGCGGAGGTGTCCCTTGCCGATCTCCAACGCTTGATGCTAGAGCGATTCGACCAAATGGGTACCCAAATTAATGAACTTCGAGCACGTCAAGATAATTATGAAGGTCAAGGGGATCACCCCAATCCTGGTCGTCGCCCCCGACGACAACCTGGCCCCCCTGATTATGGTTATGAGGCCCCAGGAGACCCCGTGCCAGATCGACACGACTACGGCCGTCACGACCGTCACGACGGTTTACCACGATGACATCACTCGCCGAGTTCGCTTAGAGGTATCATCTTTTGATGGTCAGCAGGACCCCGGAGCATTTAGTGATTGGCTTCGAGAGATGGAGCATTACTTTGATTGGTATGATATGAGTGATGAGCGTAAGGTTAGACTCGCACGGATAAAATTAGTGGGTTCTGCTATGAACTATTGGACTAGTGTCGAGCGAGCCCTGGAGCGTGATGGCTATCGACCCATCATTAGGTGGGAAGATATGAAGAGACGCCTGAAGGAGAAATATCTCCCCGACTCTTATCGTGATCGACTGCTTGATCAGGTCTATGCGCTACGACAGGACACATTGTCGGTAGCCGAATATATGACCAAATTCGATGACCTATTGGTGCGGAGTGACCTTCGAGAGGAGGGCAGCGCCGCAGCGTCCAGGTTCCGGAACGGCCTGAGACCCGAAATTAAGAGAGAACTGATTCCCCACCGCCGAGAGACAGTCGACCAGATTTATGAGTTGGCCCTAGAGTATGAACTCTACCTTCGGACCACTGGCTCCCGCCAGCAGCCTCCGAGGACTGATGGCCCCACATTCAGGAGGCCCACTCTTCCCCACCCTCAGGCTTCTGAGGATGCGAAAGGGAAGGTTGCTATGGCTGGACCCTCCAAGCCCAGCGGGCCTCAGTGTTACAGATGTTCTAGACGAGGTCATTATGCGGCACAGTGCCCCATGAGGAACTTGTTGATTGAAGAAGAGGAGGACGAGGGTATGGACCCTATAGTGGGGACTGAGGGCGATATTGTAGCCACCGTGGGTGAGGACTGGGAGAGCGATGCAGAGAGGTCGTTAGAGTATGGAGTTATACGCCGCCTTCTGCATACCCCGCGTGCGGAGGATGATTGGCGTCGGTCCACCATCTTTTACACTTATTTTCAGAGTGCAGGCGGCCCCTGCAAACTTGCTATTGATGGTGGGAGTTGCGTCAATATCGTTGCTAAGAAGGCGCTTGAGCGGATGCAGCTCACCCCTGAGCCACACCCTCATCCCTACCGTTTCCTATGGGTGGACAAATCCGCTATCCAGGTCTCCCAGCGATGCTTAGTGCCATTGCGGTTAGCGTCCTTCGAGGACAAGGTTTGGTGTGATGTCATCCCGATGGACGTGGCCCATGTACTTCTAGGTCGACCTTGGTTGTATGATCGAGACGTTACGTGTTACGGGCGATCGAACAAATGCGTATTCTACGACCGGGGCCGGAAGGTCACCTTGTCCCCGACCCAGCCCAAGGACTCACCCAAGGGCAAGACCGATTCCCCCGTCAGTGCCGGGCCCCCCAGGCCTCTGCACCTGCTGAGGATGCATGATTTTATGAGAGAGGGCCTAGACTCGGGGATTGTATTCATTGTAGCGGCCACCTTGGCTCCCGACACCCCTAGTGGTGGTGCCGTCCCCACCGACCCTGATGTGCAGCGACTGTTGAGAGATTATACGGATATCACGCCCGAGGAGCTTCCCGATGAGCTTCCTCCCCTGAGAGATATTCAGCACGCGATCGACCTCGTGCCTGGGGCATCATTGCCCAACCTCCCACACTATCGTATGAGTCCGACCGAGCATGCCGAGCTGAAGCGGCAGGTCGATGAGTTACTTAGGAAGGGTTTTGTGCGCGAGAGCTTGAGCCCATGCGCAGTCCCAGCCCTTCTCACCCCGAAGAAGGACGGGAGTTGGCGCATGTGCGTGGACAGTAGAGCCATCAATAAAATCACAGTGAAATACCGTTTCCCGATTCCCCGCCTCGATGACTTACTTGACGCTATGGCTGGTGCCCGTATCTTCACGAAGATCGATCTTAGGAGCGGGTACCACCAGATTAGAGTCCGTGAGGGAGATGAATGGAAGACGGCCTTCAAGACGAAGGATGGCCTATTTGAGTGGCTAGTGATGCCCTTCGGATTGTCGAACGCCCCCAGTACGTTCATGCGGGTGATGACCCAGGTCCTGCGGCCCTACATGGGCAAGTTCCTAGTTGTGTACTTCGACGACATTCTCATTTACAGCCAGGAGCGTACTGACTACCTACATCACGTCTGTTTGGTGTTCGACATCCTTAGGAGGGAGCATCTGTTTATCAACATGAAGAAGTGCGATTTTCTAGCTGAGTCGGTGCACTTCCTTGGGTACATTATTTCTGCGTCGGGCATCTCCGTAGATCCCGACAAAGTGAGAGCTATCCGTGAGTGGCCCGTTCCCACCACCATCCATGAGGCCAGGAGTTTCCATGGACTAGCCACATTCTACAGGAGGTTCGTCCGTGGGTTTAGTGCTCTTATGGCCCCCTTTACGAGTTGCCTACGTAAAGGAGATTTCGTGTGGACCCCGGCCGCCACTAGAGCATTCGAAGAGATCAAGAATCGGCTAGCTTCTGCCCCTGTCCTTAGATTACCAGATTTCAGCCTCGCTTTTGAGGTCGCGTGCGACGCTTCAGGACTGGGGATTGGAGGAGTACTTAGTCAGGAGGGCCACCCCATTGCTTATTTCAGCGAGAAGCTGAACGAGGCCCGCCAGCGGTATTCCACATATGACCGGGAGTTTTACGCGATAGTCCAGACCCTGCGGTACTGGCGACACTATCTCCTACACAAGGAGTTCGTGCTGCATTCTGACCATCAGGCCTTACGTTATCTAGAATCCCAGTCGAAGCTTAGCCATAGGCACGCCAAGTGGGTAGAGTTCCTGCAGAGCTATCACTACGTTATCAAACACCGCGCGGGTGTTGATAACAAGCCCGCCGACGCCTTGAGTCGCCGGATTAGTCTCTTGCAGACGATGAGCACGCGTGTCACTGGGTTTGAGCGCCTTGTCGTAGAGTACGCTGAGTGCTCTGATTTTGGGGATATCTATAGGTCCCTCACTCGAGACCCACCTGATACGGTCGAGGGATTTACTGTTTCTGAGGGATACCTGTTTTTCGGCACCCGACTCTGCATCCCCTCTACTTCCCTTCGCGACTTTCTGATCTGGGAGATGCACGCAGGAGGCGCCGCGGGACACTTTGGGCGTGACAAGACTACTGCCTTAGTGGAGGATCGCTTTTATTGGCCCTCACTGAAGAGGGACGTAGCGCGTGTGACGAGGCACTGTAGGACATGCCAAGTGGCAAAGGGTTCACGCCAACCCAGCGGCCTGTATTCCCCATTACCCATTCCTCACAGGCCTTGGGTTGACATTAGCATGGACTTTGTTCTTGGGCTACCCCGTACGCCCAAGAAACATGACTCCATTTATGTTGTCGTGGACCGTTTCTCGAAGATGGCCCACTTCATCCCGTGTCGCAAGACTGCCGATGCCTCCCTGGTTGCCGCCCTATTCTTTAGGGACATTTTTAGGTATCACGGGTTACCTTCCTCCATAGTGTCTGATCGTGATGTCCGCTTCATGAGCTACTTTTAGAAGACACTATGGATGAAGACTGGCACCACTCTCAAGTTTTCCACCGCCTACCACCCACAGACGGATGGACAAACTGAGGTGGTCAATAGGAGTTTAGGTTCCCTTCTACGTTGTCTTGTTGGTGAGCATGTATGTACTTGGGATTCTGTGTTGCCCCTAGCAGAGTTCGCGTACAATAGCTCGGTGAATAGGACTACTGGTCTTAGCCCCTTCCACATCTTGTTAGGGTACGAACCTAGGAAGCCGATCGACCTAGTTCCCCTCCCACTTGAGACCCGTCCTAGTGAGTCGGCCAAGTCCTTTATCCAGCACATGCATGAGCTTCACGAGTCCATTCGAAGGAAAATCGCAACAAGTAATGATAATTATAAAGCCTATGCGGATGTACACAGGAAGGAGAGGAGTTTTGAGATTGGCACACAGGTGTTGGTTCGTCTTCGTGCCGAGAGGTTCCCCTCAGGAACTGCAAAGAAACTAAATGCTAGACGGATGGGCCCTTATACGGTGGTGCAAAGGATAGGGCCAAATGCTTATGAGATTGATATTCCAAGGCACATGGGGATCAGCAGAGTATTCAATGTGGAAGACCTGACTCCATACTACGACGAGCAAACTTATGAGGATCCTTTCGCCCCCCTTCCCTCAGAGCCGCCATTTGAGCCACCACTTCCCCAGTTGTCACAGTTACCCTCTCAGTCCCAGCCCACAGCGACACCGCCTGAGGACCTGGCAGCACCACCGGCTGTGCCACCACCGGAGAGTTCATTAGAGAGTGAGCCGCCACCTGCAGAGGCGGATACCGACCTGGAGACCATTGAGGGCATCTTAGCCCATGACTACATGACAGCAGCAGATCCGAGCACTCTGCGATACTTGGTCCACTGGAGGGGCCGTCCCAGCTTTGACGACACTTGGATCGCCCCGGGAGAACTTGCGAGGATTGCCCCCGAGCTACGCCAAGAGTATGATCACCTCCATTCCTCGGAGATGAATGCTTCTAAGCCGGGGGGAGTTGATGGAGATCGACAGCGACGTTGGCCCACGCACGTATATTCCCGCCGCAAGCGGGCGTAATTTTCTGATCCTGTATTTTGAGAGCCCTTTCGGACGATCCGAGCCCGTGGATGCGCCCGGAAGGTCGACGAGAGTATATTTTGTATTTTGTTTTTCCTGATTCGGACAGGTTTTGATATTATTTTGGTACCCGGAAGATCGGGCATCGTGAGCCTTTGATTTCGGGATGCCCTAGGCGTTTTCTCTATTTATTGGAGCCATGAGGATGGGGAAGCCACCGTATGTTTGGGAGATTCTGCAGCCGGTCCGTTGGTGTGACGCCGACATCCCCAGGTGCGACGCCTAGGGTTCCCGATCCCCGCCGCTCGCCTCTTCCCCACTGCCGCCAGCCCGTCTTCCTCCGGTAAGGTCTCTTTCGCCCTTAACTCCTCCCGTCGGCCTGCCCCCTCCCCCTCACAGAACCGGCGAGCCTCCCTTTCCCCTCCATCCAACCCGACGTCCACCGTCAGCTCTGTTTTCCTCCCCACCAAGCTTCTCCCAGCCTCCCAGCAGCCGGCCGACCTCCCCCTAGCCTCCCCACCACCAGTCGACCACCCTCCAGCTTTCCCCCTACCTCATCGACCACCCTCCAGCACTCCCTCTACCCCGTCGGCCACCCAGATCCTCCCTCCATCCCGCTAACCCCACTTCCAGCCTTCCTGCAGCCGGTCAGCCCTAACCCAGCCCTCCACCACTCCACCATCCTTCCGCACAACCACTATACTCCGCCGTCGTTGGCCACCAAAGACCTGGATCCATCCCTCTCCACATTTGGTGCCCCCCTTGTCCGATTGGCTCCTCATTGTGATTGTAAGTTGTACTTGGATTTCAGATTTGGACGTTGTTTGCTTTGCTAGTTTGCTATTTGCTTTTGCTTGTCATTTCATATCATTTGGATTGCTTGAGTTTGTGCTAACCTGCAGGGCGTATCCGCTTATCATTTAATTAATTGCGCTCTCCGATTTGGAGCCACTCTTGTGTGCCTTTCCATTGCTATAATCATTCTTGTGGAATCCGCTAAAGCTAAAATTAACCCGTCATAAAAAGAAAATTAATTTTAAAGCCGCCCGGATTTGTGAAGCTCGCATTGTGTTGGTTTTTCTACACCTTTATTCGCCAGTAGTGTGTCTAGCTTCTCAACCCTAGCCTGCCCCTGCGTCATGTTCCCTCTCTCTTTCCCACTTTTTTGACGGTTTACCAGAGGCGGATCACGATTTTTGTGGGTCAGTACCTACTTTTTCGAAGTTTCTTAGAAACTTGAAAAAGTGCGGGGATTATGTTGACCCAGAAATCGGCGATCCTTTCCTATGAGATTTTTCCTGCCTTTCTCATACAGGTCACGCGGTTAAAAAGATTCAACCCGTTCGAATAGGCCGGGCGGCCTCCTCAAACCGCCCATAAGAGGCGGACTTCGTTAAACCGCCCAGCTTGGGGGCGGTCTTCTTCAAACCGCCCATAAGGGGCGGCCTTCGTCAAACCGCCCAGCTTGGGGGCGGTCTTCCTCAAACCGCCCGTAAGGGGCGGCCTTCGTCAAACCGCCCAGCTTGGGGGCGGTCTTCCTCAAACCGCCCGTAAGGGGAGGCTTTCGTCAAACCGCCCAGCTTGGGGGCGGTCTTCCTCAAACCGCCCGTAAGGGGCGGCCTTCGTCAAACCGCCCAGCTTGGGGGCGGTCTTCCTCAAACCGCCCCAGGTAAGTGCCCAGGCCGGCGGTCTCCTCCGGCCAACCGCCAGGTCGGCGGTCTCCTATCCTCTAACCGCCAGGCCGGCGTTCATCTTCTAACCACCAGGTCGGTAGTCTCCTCCGTCTAACCGCAAGGTCGACGGTCTCTAATTTTCTAACCGCCTGGTCGGCGACCTTCACCAGGGGTAAGCGGCGACTCCCTCCAACCGCCTCAGGTAAGTGTCGCTCTCCTTCTTTTCTAACTGCAGGATGGCGGTCACAACTTGCCTAGCTGCCGGCTAGACGACCTCCGAGAACATTTGAGCTCGCCGGCAGCCTCCATCGTTCCAGTCGACAAGGAAGGAGGCGACCTCCAGTTTCCTAACCGCGCGGGTAGAGTTTTGGCCACTGGCTCACCGGCGGTGACGACACCAACCTAGAGCCTATAAATAGGACCCTCGAGCATGAACAGTGAGAAGCAAGCAAGTGGGGGGACCAAACCGGCGGTTAGAAACAGCCAGACCGCACATAGCAGCGGCCTGTCCGGCGATCTCCTAATGACTAGCCCGGGCGGCCTCAGCAGGCAGTCCGGGCGGTTAGACTTGGGCGACTAGTCCGGGCGGCCTGAAGGATTAGGCTTACGCAGCCTGGCAGTGGTCCTGAGCGGGCTGGCAATCCAAGTGGCTTCGGCGGCTTCCTTTTCTTATTTGTCATTCTCTTGTAGTTGTTCTATTTCCATGTACCTAAAACCGCATGCTGAAATACCAGATTATTAAATAAAGGGAAAGCCCGTCGCAGGAGTGGCATTTGCCGCGGCGGGCGAAGCCTGGCCTCACCGCAAGCTAGCGTCCCTTTCTTCTCCTCTCTCTCTCATCTCTTCACTCGCGACTCAAGTAACCAGCTGCTCGATAGTTAACCCCTCTCATCTCACAAAGCTAGAGCATCGTGGATGTGGTACAATTTTGGCATCAACAAACGGTATCCACACGAACGCCGGAAACACCACGCAGTCCGTCTGACCAACTCGGATTGGAAGACGATCGCTTTTACTCTCCTACGAAATGCTAGTTCTGATCCTTGGAGAGATGTGTTCTTGATGATTTTACGGGATGAAGAAATCTGAATCAAGCGTACTTTATTCAGGATAAATTGGTCGATTTATAGGAACGAACTCGCACGTACAAAAACCGTCGTACACGTTCGTTGCACACGCCCATGTGCCCGGCCGTGTGTCCCAAAAGACGCGTCAGTTCGAACAGGTACGTCTCCTCGTGAGTCTGGAACGATAAACCGCACATACGGTCATGGCACACGGGCGTGTGCCTAAAAAACTCGTACAACATATCATATATGCCAAACCAGAACTTGATTTCACAAACCAACACGATCAAACAATTACAATTTCCGCACGTTCTTATAAGCGACCCTTTAGACTCGTATTACGTTGGCAGTAAAACTAAATCTTTGACTACTTCTAGATCACTAGATTACAACAATCTCCCACTTGATCTAGAACGTATCAACCATAGTCTCACAAACAATGAGCGGCATCTAGCAATACATCATTGCAACCAAAGTAATACAAGAGTTGGTAACTCAATGAAGAACCTTTTGTGCCCAATGTGTAGTCAAGTCTCTTTGTCCCTTACATCAAGACTGAACTCGAGGTGTGGACTTTGTCACCCTCTTAATCATTCAATCTATCTTTCCTAATCTCTGAGTAGACTAATTGAAATAAGTGAGCTCAACAATTTGACTCAACTTAACATGGTCATGCATTTCATAGTCCAACAATATCAAGGGCCCATGGATGTTACTCCTATCATATAAGAGGACAAATCCTATCTATATCACTCATAACCATCCACATGTCTTGAAACACGCCTAATAACCACCTTTATGGTCAATATTTCTCAAGAGAAGACGTTAGATGGCATTTAAGTATGCTCATCCTCACGCAATGAATGCAGTGACTTCAAGTCAAAGGACAACATACACCATTGTCAATATGAGAATTACTTATGACACATAACAGTTCACAAAGTAAACTCAAAAGTAGGTTTGTCCAGTACAACTTGTTCTCTAACAAGTACCCGCGCGAGGACTTGATATCCAATATCATGACCTATGAGACTCGGTCATCAGTCCATCCCACATGCTAGTCTCAAATGTATCATATTGCCCAATTTCTACAATGATACCTCGACCAGGGACCATTTAAGAACGATGTTTCAATTATTTATAGGATCTCTTATTCAAGTTACGCACTTGAATTCCTACGAAACAAACATTTTATGGACATTTATTATGCTTAATTTATCTCACTATAAAAATGAATAAAGACAACAAAAGATATGCATTTTAATAAATAAATGAAATCATAGTACAAGTCATGACATGAACCCAAACATGACAGACAAATCCACAAGCCTCTCACTAGATCCGATCATTTAAATATCTAATACCAAGTGATCTTGTATGACCATCATGCTTTCTCTGAGGAAGACCCCTTGTGAGGGGATCTGCTATGTTGTCATTAGTCGGTACTTTGCATATGTTCGCATCACCTCGATCGATTATCTCTTGAATGAGATGGAACCGCCGTCGTATGTGCTTGGAGCGTTGATGAAATCTAAGTTTTCTAGCTTGAGCAATTGCACCATTGTTGTCACGGTAGAGATCTACGAGATCAACAATGTTAGGAATTACATCTAACTCGCCGATGAATTTCCTAATCCATACAGCCTCTTTCGCCGCTTCAGAAGCAGCAATATACTTGGTCTCTGTTGTAGAATCGGCAACTGTCTCTAATTTCAAATTCTTCCAGTATACAACCCCTCCATTTAGGCAAAACACAATCAAATTGGGACTTTGAGTCATCCCTATCAGTTTGGAAGCTTGCATCTGTGTAACCCTCTACAACAAGCTCTTCCTCACCACCATATACCAAGAATGTATCTTTAGTTCTTCTCAAGTACTTCGGGATATTCTTAACTGTCGTACAATGACATTCACCTGAATCTGACTGGTATCTGCTAGTCATGCTCAATGCAAATGAGACATCAGGACGAGTACATAACATTGCATACACGATTGATCCAACTGTCTAGGCATATGATATCAAACTCATGCAGTCATTCTCTACCTTAGATTTAGGACATTGTGTCTTAAAAGACTCACACCATGAGACATGGGTAAGAACCCTTTCTTAGACTCAAGCATGCTGAACCGCTTCAACATCTTATCAATGTATGTACTTTGGGTAAGCCCGAGCAGCTTCTTCGATCTATCTATATAGATCTTAATACCAAATATGTAAGTTGTTTCACCCAAATCTTTTATAGAAAAGTTGTTCCCTAGCATATTCTTTAACAACTTATAAAGTTGGAATGTCATTCTCAATCAATAGTGTGTCATTTACATACAATATCAGGAATACAACTATGCTCCCACTAATTCTTTTGTAAACACAAGGTTCATCTTCATTCTTGATGAAACCAAACTCTTCGATTTTCTCATCAAACGAAGATTCCAACTTCAAGAAGTTTGCTTAAATCCATAAATGGATCTTTGCAACTTCAATATTTTAATGGCTTCATGTGGAGATACAAAACCCTCTGGTTGTGTCATGTACACATCCTCGAGGAGGTTTCCATTATGGAAAGTCGTTTTGACATTCATTTGTCAGATCTCGTAGTCATAATACGCAGCAATAGCAAATAGAATCCTGATGGAATTAACCATGACAACTGGGGAAAGATCTCATCATAGTCAATACCATGAACTTGTTTGAAACTTTTAGCCACTAATCGCCCTTTGAATGTTTGTACATTCTCATCCATGTCAGTCTTCTTCTTGAAGACTCACTTGCACCCTATGGGTTGTACCGCTTCAGGTGGTTCCACTAAGGTCCAAACTTAATTTTCATACATGGAGTCCATTTCAGATTTCATGACTTCAAGCCACTTCTCGGAGTCCGGTCCATTTATAGCCTTTTGATAGGTTACAGACTCATCATCATGATCCATAAGCAAAACATTACCAATTTAAGTCATGAGAAATCCATATGCAGGCTCAAATTGCGGTCTATCAGATATACGTAGGACTTGTGTTTCTTGAGCAGACTCTCTAGCTACAACAATTTGTAATCCTTGCCCAGGTTCCATCTTAGGTTCTTTCATTACTTGTGGTTCTTGAACTTCTTCACATTCTATCTTGGTAGTCTTTCTAGATATGAACTCTTTCTCTAGAAAAACATTAGTCCTTACGACAAACACTTTGCCCTCGGAGTGATTATAGAAATAGTACCATTTAGTTTCCTTAGAATACCCCACAAGACATCAAGTTTGTCAGACATTTGACGTCGTACATAAGCCTCACAACCTCAAATCTTTATGAAAACATACTAGGATGTTTCCCAGTCCATATCTCATATAGTGTCTTCTGAACCGTTTTAGTTGGAACACGGTTTAGTGTAAGAGCAACTGTCTCTACAGCGTATCCCCAAAAGGAAATAGGCAGATCTGCATGACTCATCATAGAACGCACCATGTCCAACAAGGTGCAATTTCTCCTCTCAGAAACACCATTATAATGTGGTGTTCTCGGTTGAGTGAGTTGTGATACAATACCACACCTCTAAGATAGTCTTGAAACTCTTGACTCAAGTATTCGCCACCTCGATCAGATCGAAGTGCTTTAATAGTTTTTCCTAGTTGATTTTGTACTTCATTCTTGAATTCCTCGAACTTTTCAATGGATTCAGATTTGTACTTCATAAGATACACATATCCATATCTACTGAAATCATCAGTAAATGTAATTGTTGGAATTATACTTTTATTATTTTGCCTTGTATCTCTCTCCTATATAAAGGAGAGAGCCTCTTTACATTCAATATTATTATTTTCCTTCTTTCCAACATGGTATCAAAGCAGGGCGTAACCTAATTTCCCCTTCGCTCGTGCGTCTTTCGCGCTCCTATCGGCAACTTCAGCATCTGCGTGCATTCTCCCGTCTTCCGCCTCCGGCTCCAGAGTCGACGGCAAGCTTCAGATCCAGCGGCTCCAGTCGGCAGCGTCGTCTGCGCCTTCTCCAGTCGTCGGCCTCCAGTCGCCCTCTAGAACAAGTCGGCCTTCTTCAGAACCAGTCGGCAAGCTTCAGATCTGTCGGCCTCCAGTCGTCCGTTCCTCTCTCTCCAGTCCGGTAAAGCTTCGACTCCAATCTGCAGCCCCGTCGCCTTTCTCCAGCGCCAGTCGGCATAGTCTTCTTCGCATGGTTGTTTGAGCCTTTCTTGACGCTGGATCTATGCAGGCTTGAGTCTGTGATTGCTCTTCCGGGATCCGTTCTCCCTTCTTGTGGGAATGTATCTTCCTCTCATTGCGTGATTGCGTCCCTCCGACACATCTCCTCTTTCTATGAGTGAGATTTTTCGTCTCTAGACGCTCGGGTTTTATTTTTCCCTGGTTTGTTATGTCAAGAAGTGGTGAGACTCCGGATGTCTCCTCCGATGGGAGTGCGCCCCTCATGATCTCTTCGTGCATAGAGTTTTATTTTTCCTTCTACTGGATCTCTTTGTGCCAACCACGATCATGGGCCTCCTCATATTACTACCATTAAGTTGGATGTCACTAATTATCTCCCCTGGGCTCGTTCCGTTACTCTGGCCCACAAGAGCCGCCGTCTATTTGGCTACATCAACGGCACTACTAGGGCTCCTACTACTACCTCTCCGGATTGGCCCCAGTGGGAATCCGAGAACTCCTTGGTGATGTCCTGGCTGACCAACTCTATTCAAGAGTCTATTGCCCGCAACTATCTATTTTTGGATACTGCGGCCAACATTTGGAAACGCGGCGAGATTACCTACTCCTGTCGTGGGAATGTCGCTCAGATTTTCCAATTAGGGCGACGGATCTTCCTCTTGCGCCAAGGGGATCGCCCTCCCGCTGCCTATTACCTAGAGTTTACCCAGCTTTACCAAGAGTATGACCACTTCGACTCGCTTACTCTTGTCTCCCCTGAGGATGAAGTGTTGGTCCGTGCCCGGGAGGAACGCAATCGAGTTTCTTCATGATCTCAACCGTAACCTCGATCCCATCAGTGTTCAGATTCTTGGTCGTTCTCCTCTGCCTTTCTTACCTGAGGTATATAGTTTGGTTCAACAAGAATATGAACGCCGACAAATTCGTCTACCAGACACTGTTGCTGAGGGCTCTGCCCTTGCCACTCAGTTCAGTCCCGGTGGTCGCTCTATCCGGGACACTAGGTCTAAACCTATGGACAAGGACCATTTGACGTGCGATTATTGTGGGAAAGCCCGTCATACTCGGGACACTTGCTTTAAGCTTCATGGCTTTCCTCCTCGCGGTGGTCCTGCTCCTCGTGGCGGTTGTGGCTTTGCTCGCACTCTGGGTCGTTATACTCCATCTCGCTCGGCTCATCTCTCCGATATTGTTGATGATCCTGCTTCTTATGAAGGACCTGATGCTCCTGCGGTTCCTTCTGCCCTTTCTGCTGAGGAGATTCAAGCCTTCTGCCGCTTCATGCTTGGCCACTAATCTGAGTCTGCTAGCTCTTCATATGCCCACCAGAGGACTCCAATTGCTCACTCTGCCACCGCTTGCTCTCCCACCCAATGGATCATTGATTCTGGCGCCACAGACCACACGACTGTTCTGCTACAGGTTTTGTGTCTTATATCCCTTTGTCTGGTAGGGACAAAGTGAGCATTGTTGGTGGCTCCCTGTCTCCCATTGTCGGGAAAGGGTCCATTCCTTGCTCCTCCCTCGCCCTCTCTTCGGTGCTTCATGCTCCAAAGTTTACCCACAACCTGCTTTTTATTAGTCACCTTACTAATTTTATGAATTGCTCTGTAACATTTTTCCCTCCTGTGTCTTTCAGGACCTGAAGACGGGGACAGTGATTGGCTCTGGTAGACTGCGGGATGGCCTCTACCTGTTTGACCCCTCAAACTCTGCCTCTGCGCCGAAGGCTCTTTCTGCTGTTCAGACCTCTGTGGACTCTTGGCACTGCCGCCAGGGCCATCCTTCTTTATCTACTATGCATCTTTTATTTCCGAATATGTCAAATGTATCTTTGAATACTTTTAAATGTGATGTGTGTGCTCTTGGTAAACATCATCGTGCTTCTCTTAATCATGTGTCTACTCCTAGTGCTTCTCATTTTGCTGTGGTTCATACTGATGTTTGGGGTCCTTGCCATGTTGCCTCTATTTCGGGCTTCCACTGGTTTGTTATGTTTATCGAAGGTTTTTCTCATTGTACGTGGGTCTACTTAATGAAAAACAAGAATGATGTCTTTCCCTTATTTCAACGTTTTCATAAGATGGTGGACACTCAATTTAATGTTGTCATTAAAGTTTTGCGCAGTGATAATGGTCGTGAGTACGTTGACTTTTCCTTTGAGCGTTATCTTAGTGATCAGGGCATTATACACCAGACATCTTGTGTCTACACCCCAGCTCAGAATGGGGTCGCAGAGCGCAAGAATTGCCATCTTCTAGAGGTCGCTCGTTGCCTCCTCCTGAAGATGCACCTCCCGAAGCATTTTTGGGGGGATGATGTTCTTACTGCAGCGTATATTATTAATCGTTTGCCGACTCGTGTACTTCGTCATAAATCCCCTCTTGCGGCTCATTCTGTCTCTCCCACACATCTTTCCTCGGATCTTTGGGTGTGTGTGTTTTGTCCATGTTCGCCCCACGTCCAAACTTGATCCTTGTGCTCTCAAGTGTACCTTTATTGGGTATTCGCCTACCCAGAAAGGATATAAATGCTTCCATCCAGCTTCCCGAAAGATATTCGTTATAATGGACGTCACGTTTCGGGAGTCTGAGTCCTTCTACGAGCCCTCAATTCAGGGGGAGTCTTACCCAATGGAAGTGAGCTCTCTTCCCCTATCTATTCCTCCTTCATATCTTCCTCCTCTTGTGCATATGCCTGTTATGTCTACATCCTTGCCTACTCCTGCTCATACTCCTGTGACCGCTCCTCCTTTACAGGTGTATACTCGGCGGAAAAGCGGTCAAGGTACATCAGCATCTCTCAGGCTACCAGCTCCAACATCAGATCCTACTTTGGGGACTCAAGGTAACTGTATCTCTACCAAACATCCGATGTCCCACTTTGTGTCCTATAACTCATTATCCCCCACACATAAACTCTTTATTGCCTCTCTCTCCTCCATTTCTATTCCCTCAACTTGGCAGGATGATATCGCTCACCGAAAGTGGCAAGATGCTATGTTTGAGGAGATGTTGGCCCTAGAGAAGAATTGCACATGGGACATGGTCTATTTGCCACCTGGCAAGACTGTGGTAGGGTGTAAGTGGGTGTTCTCCATCAAGCAGAACTCTCAAGGTGTTGTTGAGCGATACAAGGCTCGCTTGGTGGCTAGGGGCTATACTCAGACCATGGGGATTGACTATCAAGAAACCTTTTCCCCTGTGGCAAAGATGAATTCTATAAGAGTTTTGCTCTCGTGTGCTTCCTACAAAGGGCAGACTTTGACCCAGTTAGATGTAAAAAATGCCTTTCTTCATGGGGACTTGGAAGAAGAGGTCTACATGTCGTTACCGCCTGGTCTTACCCTAGCCGGATCTGGGGGAAAGGTATGCAGGTTGAAGAAAGCCTTATATGGCTTAAAACAGTCTCCTCGGGCCTGGTTTGGGAGATTTTATAGAGCTATGGTCGCATTTGGATACTCCCAGAGAAATGCCGATCATACTTTATTTGTAAGGCACAAACATAGGAGACTCACTGCTCTTATTGTTTATGTGGATGATATCGTTATCACGGGCAATGATACTGAAGAAATCCAAATTCTGAAACAAAGACTGGTAAAGGAGTTTGCAGTAAAAGACCTGCGAAATCTCAAATACTTCCTGGGAATTGAGGTCGCTCGATCAAAACATGGCATATTCATATCCCAGAGAAAGTACATCCTTGACTTGCTCCAATCATGTGGGATGAGTGGGTGTAGACCTGCTGACACCCCAATTGAAAACCACAGATTGGGTAGAGATGATGGGGAAGTGGTAGACGATATCACTGGGTTTCAACGACTGGCAGGTCGCTTATCTATCTATCTCATACTCGTCCGGATATTTCATATGTCGTTGGTGTTATCAGTCAGTTCATGCACTCACCAAGAACTCGTCACTTAGAAGTTGCTCATCGAACCCTTCGGTATCTCAAATCCTCTCCTGGAAAGGGTATCCTATTCTCCCGGGGTAAAGAACTGATTGTTGAAGTCTATATTGATGCTGATTGGGCTGGTTCGGTTGAAGACAGGAGGTCCACCTCTGGTTATTGGTAATTTGGTGGTAAATTTGGTAACGTGGAGGAGTAAAAAACATGTGGTTGTCAGGTCGAGTGCTGAGGCAGACTTCAGAGCCATGACTCATGGGATTTGCGAAGGACTGTGGATTAAATCTCTTCTGAAAGATCTTGGCATGGAAAACAAGGATCTCGTGAGACTTTACTGTGATAGCAAAGCCGCCATTAGCATTGCTCACAATCCTGTCCAACATGACCGCACAAAGCATGTGGAGGTTGATCGTCACTTCATCAAAGAGAATATAGAAAGAGGGGTTGTGAGCACACCTTTTGTCCCTTCAGATCAACAGTTAGTGGATGCTCTCACCAAGGGGTTAAGTCGGAACGTGTTTGAAAAAATTATGTGCAAGTTGGGCATGCAAGATATCACACGTCCAACTTGAGGGGGAGTGTTGGAATTATGCTTTTATTATTTTGTCTTGTATCTCTCTCCTATATAAAGGAGAGAGCATCTTTACTTTCATTATTATTATTTGTCTTCTCTCCAACAGTAATAAAGTAGTAAAAACAACCTCTAGCCATAAAACTCATGGGTCCGCATACATTATTGTGTATTACACCCAAAAGATCATCTGCCCTCTCAGTATGACCAGTCAAAGGGGTTTTAGTCATCTTGCCTAACAAACAAGATTCACATCTCTCATATGATTCATAATTAAAAGAGTCCAATAGTCCATCCTTATGGTGTTTGAAAATGCGTTTCTCATTTATATGGCTGAAACAAAAATGTCAAAGGTACGTAGGATTATAGTCATTTGTTTATAATCTTTTAATATCATTTATTTTATAAATGAGTTGATCTAAGTTTAAAACATAAAGACCATTAAACATTTATGCTATTCAAATAAATAGAGCAACAATTGTTCTTTATAATAAATGAAAATTCTTTCATGTCCAAATAAGAAATGAATATTATATTTCTGGTAATAGCAGGTACATAATACCAGTTCTCTAACTCTATTACAAGCCCAGTAGGCAAAGATAGATGATAAGTTCCTACAGCAACGACAATAATTCTTGCTTCATTTCCAACTCGTAGGTCTACCTCGCCATTAGCCAACATTCTTTTCCTCCTCAATTCCTGCACATTTACACAAATGTGAGAACCACATCCGGTATTCAATACCCAAGATGAAGAAGTAGAAAGATTGACTTCTATAACAAAGATACCTAAAGTGGAAGTCACACTTTCTTTCTTCTTTTACAGATCTTCAATGTAAAGAGGACAATTCCTCCTCTAGTGCCCTACCTTGCCACAATTATAGCAATTTTCTTTTTTAGCTAGTCCTTTCTTTTTCAGTGTAGAGGACATGTGATTAAAGTAAGACTTAAATACAATCTTAGCTTTCTTAAATCCCTTAGTCTTGCCCTTACCTTTATGCACCATCAATATGGGGCTAGCGGGCTTGACTTTCTTCATATTTATTTCGACAGTTCTTAACATGCCTAGAAGCTCGAGTAGAGATTTGTTAATTTCATTCATAATGTAATTCAAGACAAATTACTCATAACTGTCCGGCAACGATTGCAGGATCAAGTTAGTGGCCAACTCTTGGCCCATAGGAAAACCCATTCTTTGTAGGTTCTCTATATACCCAATCATATTGAGTACGTGAGTTTCCACCAGGCCTCGGGCCGTGTGCCCTCAAAAGTCGCACCCTTTGACCCAAAGACGCACCCGACCATTATCCCGCCATTTTGAGCACACGCGCCCTTGGCACATGGGCGTGTGCCTCGGGCCGTGTGCCTCAAAAACCCGTGCAACATATCATATATGCCCAACCAGAACTTGGTTTCACAAACCAACGGGATCAAATACTTCCAATTTCCGCACATTCTTATGTGCGGCCTTTTAGGCTCGTATTACGTTGGCAATAAGACTAAATCTTTGACTACTTATAAATCACTAGATTCCAACAGTTAAAACTCAAGTATAATTCCATATGAAAAGTTTAGGTTCATGTGCCTGTGTAGCAATAAATAAAGCAAAGCAGAGGAATATATGTACTTCTCATCATCATTTAAGATAGATTATCCAAAGAAACTGAGTCCTTTCTTTCTTAGAATTGTAGTACTCACAACATCCTTCCAAAACTCCCAACTCTGGCAATCCAATACACAATATCAGGCCATTCACTCTTTTATTCAGAATAACAAACACGCTCCTTGTGGTACTGGTGTGGTATTCCCGAATGCATTCTCATGCACATCCACAACTGCTCAAATTCACCGTTGTTTCCAATACTCCCTAATCTCAAGCCTATGGGCTTTTCTCTGATACATTTCCACCTGGCTTTTCCCTCTCATAAAAGAATAAAACACACTGACGGTTATTTTTCAAAAACTAAAGTAATGCCTTCACAACGTAATCATCAATGAAGTCATGTAGCATAATGAGCCTCCAAGAGCTGCACTATGATGGTCTCTATAAATTGGTATGAACATCCATACTCTTGAATTCACTTCAATATGTACGAAACAAATCTTCCTTTGCTTGACAAGGACACAATCTTAACATAATCAAGAATCTACAGATTATAATTCATATGGCTTACCAATTCATTACAGTTCCTTCTACATGTGCACTCAAAAACTGAGACCAAAATAGCTCCCTCTATTCATGTGATTGAAGGTAACATACAATATCTCAACCTTCCTATTATTATCACCAGAGCACTCTTGATCAACTTCCAAGTATTAATACAGAAGGCAGAGATGTATCATTCTACATCCAACTATCCAACATGCAGTAAGTTCAACTTTAATCCCACAGTATGCCTCACCTTTATACATAATCTCATTAGAAATTTCAACATGCCATCATCAACATTCACAATCCTCAAAGTCTCATCATCTTCAATATGCAACATCGTAATCGCAAGCATCATAATTACAATACACATGAGCCTTGGATCCATGACTCCCTCAGTTATCTACACTAAGAACAGTTGTGAAAATCATCTATTGCGGCATTCGCAGAGGCTCTGAACATTATCCACCCTGCCACTGTGGGCAGTTCATCTTCATATAACCTGCCTTGCCACATCTCAATCAAGTACCAGTGCAGCCTTTTTTAGATCTTTTCCCTCTAAGATTAAGATAAACCATTGTAGTTATCTTTCACACTTATCCTCAATTAAGAGCAGCAGAAGAAGAAACACCTCCTAATATCCTTGCTCAAGATAAATTCCTAGAAATTATTGAGCGTGAACTGCTGATTGCTCTCACAGTTCCATACCACAGCGCACATGATAACAAGCTTAATGTTCAAACTTCACCGTCAAAGTGAATAAAAGCAGAGATCAACTGACTCGTGTGCAGATTGAACTCATTGACGCATGTTGCTGCAAAGATGATTTCATCCATCCTGGAAATACAAAATTTATTCATTATAAATACCTTAAATGGCTTCTCATACATGTCCGAAGAGCTTTTAAGACTCTAGCCGTGGTCTTCTAATGCAAAAGTTGAAGGAAATTTTATCAATCAGAAACCAGTATCATGATTCAAGGTTGCAGTCTTTTCTCCAAAGGGAGGTAGATGGGGTTTTTTGAGTGCAGGTGATAATTGATATGGATATCCTAGTACATAAAATCATTGTCATGAACTTGTTGACAGCCACCATTGCTCCCTCTTTTTTTCTCCATAGAACCTCAAAGTCACTCCTTGGAACTAATCATTGGGTGAGGGGGGAGGGATGTCTCTCAAGCAATGATGATAACGAATAACCTAGGTGTGCAACCACGTAAAGAGATGCTTCCACTGGATAACAACCAAGTACATGATAAATTTTGAATACTCCAAAATTGTCCCTCTCTCTCGTTAGAATTTCCTCTAGTATTCCCTCACAATCTTTTTCTTTCACCTCTTTAACTAAAAACATCCAAAAGCTGATTCGGGAACGAGTGTCTCAGTGAGAGGTCCAGATGAGACCAGGAGAGTTCCAATGGAGGGCGGACCCTTCCATGCCTATAAAAGTTGTGGAGGACCGTTGCGTCTGAGGAGTCTGGTGAATGTCAAAATACTACTCGGCACGGGCAATCCAACCCAGGGGGTCAGTCCCGTTGAATGTGAGAATGTCGAGGCGGGGGAATACGAAGGAGGCAATCCCGCCAAAATGTATCGAGGGATCCCAAGGCAGAAGCGGCGTTAGGCCCGGAGTGCTGGCTGGGTTGTAAATTGTACAGTAGGGTCATAATTGAAGCGAACAGCTCGTCTTGGACCTCAAGGCGAGAGTTGATGGTGGTGATGGCGTGTTAGAGGGCCTCCACACGGGATTCCATCGAGTGACAAGTCTTAGGCATAAGAAGGAGAGGGCATAGGAGGCGACAAAGAAGAAGGGCGCGGACGAGGCACTACCGGTGGGAGAAACGGCCGACGGAAGTAGATGTCCAAGGAGAAGGCGCGAGAAGAAGGACGCAGCAGTGGGGCAAGCTAAGTGTCGCCGGAAGGGCGAGCGCGGAATCGATGCGAGACTGAGGAGACATTTGGATGCACAGGTATGCGCGCTGGACACGTGGTGACTGCTCTGGACGTGCGTGAAACCGATGTTGGACAGTGCGTTGGATGTGTCGTGCCGAACAAAGCAGGCAAGACCAAGACTCACGCGCTGGGAGGAGTCACGCGTTGGAGCCGTGCGTTGGTCATGTAGCAGACAAGGTCGCAGAAGTCGTGGGCTGGGTCGGCGACTAATTTGTGTGTTGGTCGCAGGAGGAGGCGGCCGAACGATCGGGGAAGATGACCGGGCGTGGGCGTGGGCGTGGGTCGCAGACGAAGTCCCGACGGCTATAGAAGTAGCGGACGGGGTCGGCATGTTGGACCAATGTTACCGAGGAGAAATTAATTGTAATAAAACTTGACGAATTTGGACACAATCACGAGGTATACTCGTGTCTAACCTCAGGAGGCTGGTTCGTCCTAGAAGTCCCTCTTCAAAAAGATCACAAAACCCTAATCCAAAACCATGTCTTCAACTCCCAAGTCACCTCCTTATATAAAGAGTGGGGCTAACATACATTTTACCCTAATGCCCTACAAATTAAAGATAAAAAATACAAATAAGAACATGCCCGCGCGTGCGTAACAAAGACATGTGATATTCATTTTTTCTTCATTTTTTCACTGTTATATCTCGCATATCATCAGTATATTAAACGAAGACAGTTTGTCACAAAAACGTATAATATCCTAAATAGGAGTCATGAATAAACACATATAATCAAGTGAATCCCACCATTTTTCTCCATGTCTTTCTCCATGTCACCAACGCAAAATACATAATTTTTGGGCATTTTTGAGTATGCTCAGACGTATCCGGAAGTATCTGAAAGTATTCGTGAGTATCCGAATTTTTTTATCTAAAATTAAAAGAAGAAAAAATTCCGAGAGTTTCGAGGACCGGGGATGGATTTCTGAGAGTTTCTGACGTATGACGAATTTATAGGTGACGGTTGCGCGATGCTCTAACCATAGATGAAATGCAAGCAACCAAGACGAATGTAATGGAACAAATGACAACCCTAAAGATGTGAGAGGCAGAAGAAATGCAAGCACACACAATCCAATGAATAGGAATGCATGATACCTACAACATAAACCCCAAGCCTAATGTGTATGCAAAACTTCAGTCATGCAATTAATTTCGACGAGAGATTAATTAAACAATAAAATTTAAAACTCGTGTCTTTAATCACAATTAATCGTGCATGTTCAAATTAAGTAATCAAAGACCATTACAAATTAATTGAGAGTGCATCAGAATTCAAAGCACATGAAGAATAAGAAATATACGCCTTCAGAAAATGAAATAATCAAATTAATTTGGGTAAAACATTACAAACAATACAAGGTACCCGTACAATGAGAAGAAATGAAAACTGGAGGTAAAATCTCACCAAGTAATTGATGTTGGTGGTGGTGGGGAAGATCCGATGGTGGTGGTCGTTGTCCGGAATGAAGGATGTTGATGTGTAGGACAACTAGAGATGGGGGGATTGTGTATGTGTGTATTCGGGGGGAGGGGGGTTCAAATATGGGTATAAGGGATGCAAGGGCAGGTTGGCAGGAGCTGGGACATGGAAGAGGCAAGCCAGAGATTATTGTTGGGGAGTAATCTAGGAGGGAAAAATAAGGAGGAAATGTGGTTGGAGAGGGTGGCGGGAGGGAAGGGATAATAAATACCTTTGGAGGGCTAGCCGACACAGGGAAGGGTCGAACGGCAGCGTTGGTGTTGGAAGTAGTCGGTGGACGCAGGGAGGTTGGTGGCTCATGTTCTGGAGTGGCAGAGACAGAAACAGGCTTGGTTGGGGCAAAAGCAGACGACGGTAGGCCCTAGACGAAGCGGCGGCGACTAGTACAGGAGGCGTCGACACCATCAGTGATCGTCGTAGGCCCATTGGAGTCGACACTAGGAGGTGTGGGCGTCGACAGCCACGAAGCAGAGAACGAGCGGCTTGTAGTTTCTTTTGAAGCCATAATATTTTGAAAGACTTTAATTAAGGGTAGCTAATCACCTAGAGGGAGGGTGAATAGGTTATTTAAAAACTATTACGATTCTTGACTATAATCGAGATAAAACTGATCAGAGCTTTCAAGAAATAAAGATATACACAGAAAAGAACACACAGAATTTTTATAGTGGTTCCCCGTATCTTGGGTAATCCACTTTCCCCCTTCTCCTCTTCTAGCAGTGTGTTAGATAGAGGTTATAACTCCTCCAGATCTCAGACCACAAACAGGTCTTACAGCTCAGATCACAACTGATCTTACAGTCTCAGATCCACAGATCTTACTAACTCAGATCAAACAGATCCTACCTCAGCCTTTATAACTAGGCCTACAGCTCAGATTCACCCCTGAATCTTACAACTCAGATCACACCTGATCCTACAACTCAGATCCTTGACAGATCCTACACTCAGATCTGACAACTCAGATCCTACAGAAATTTATAAAGGGGATTACAAATACTTAAGACTCAGATATGAGATTGTTGAGCCTTCTTGATCTATCTGAATGATCAGACAGAAATCTTCAGTAGAACAGCAGCAGCAAATGATCTTCTTGATTCGACAGGCTGTGATGACTGTTCTTCTTCCTGGGAAGACAGATTCTTCCTTCTTGATCTTCTTCTTTCAGAGAGAGGTATCAGCACAAGATTGCTGAATGAGATCTTCAATTTAGAATGGTTCTGAAAGGGAAGACAACTTCTCCAGATTCTATCTCAAACTTTCTCTCAAAATGATGGAGACGATAATTGCTTTTGAGAAGATAGGAAAAACTTTTCTAACTTCACTTTTCTTCACTTCATAACTTGGATTAACTGCACAACCCATAGGTCATGCCTTCTATTTATAGCCCGCCATCTGCAATGTCTGTTACGCTTCTCCACGTCAGCATGACGTTACGTCTTCAACGGTCTTTAATGAAAACAAAAGCTCAGCTAGCTGTGGAAGATATTCCTCAGTTCAGAGTATTTGTAGAAGAGGCGTTGAGCACTTAACATCTCTGTCGACGCTTTTCCAGTTAGGCGTCGAGCGATATTTAGACGCTCGACGCATACTCCTTAGACTGAAGCTCTCGACTCCTCCTTCTCAGGCGTTGAGCAAACATCACTTACTCGACGCTTTTTATCTGAAGAAGTTGAGCAACATCCAGGGGCTCGACGCTTCTTAACTAAGCCTTCATATCTCGACACTTCTGGTTGGCGCTAAGCTGACTGAAGTTAAGTCGACATTTCTCTTTCCAAGGCGTCGAGCGACACAACTTGGCTCGACGCTTCCAAAATTGATCTCAGAACTTCAGCGGCGACCTTGTCTATTTGAGTAGTAGACATGAGTCAACGCTTCTGGGTCACAGGCGTCGAGCAATGTATGATGTCTCGACGCTTGTGAACTTGAATGAATTCCATGAACTTTTTGCCTGACCTGATCTCCTGCACATTGATTCTAGAGAGTATATCAAATACATTCTGAGATATATCTTTGACTTATGAATGGACTTCTCCAAATCTAAGACATTGTGGGCAATGATCCCAGCAATCTCCCCCTATTTGAAGAAGTCATAATCTCAGTCAATGATATATCTCTCTTTTCAAAGATAAACAGTGTGTTCTAAACTCTATACAGATAATCAAAATAAAGAGTATCAAACTTTATAACATTAGATTACCAAAACATTCTATCTACAAAAATTATCTCAGACATGGTTTCTTATATAAGCATAAAAACATAGGCAATTCAGAATAAGATGTCATGAAGAGAGACAAAATCACATCACAGACATATGTATATATATGAACATGAAGAATAGTTCACACTGGGAATTCATCAAGAGTGTTCAAAAAAAAAATATCAATTACATTCTTCTGAAAGTGAAAAGTAAAGATTAAATTTCTAAAGCTGTCCAGGATCCTTGAATTCTATTCCTCTTTTAGCTCTTTTGGAGAGAGCTTCAGCAACTTCCTTTTTCCTCTTAAAATAGCCAAATGGCTTTGGGAAGTATCTGATTGGCTCCATTTCTCCTGCCTGGACCTTCCCAGCCATTTTGTCAGCCTTGAATTTGATCTTTAGTTCCTCTTGATCCTTATGCTTTAACCATTCAGCTTCAGAATACCACTTTCCTCTTTCCTCTGGGTTATTTTTCACAGCTTCTCATGCTGATAGAATCAATTCTCTGGAAGAGGGAGACCAATGTTCAAAATCAACTCTTGATTGAACCTCTTCTCTGAACTTTCTTTTACTTGATTCTACTTGCTCACTAGTAAAATTTTCTCTTTTACTTTTATTCTCAGGATTATAAATTTTAGCAATCTGTTTTTGAACCTGAGTAAGAGAGGCTGGCCTTGTCTCAGAGACTTGATCATTCTCATAGTCTATGGGAGGATATCCAAGAGTTTCTCTTATAGAGTTTGAGGTCCACACAGCATGTTCAGAACTAGCTTGAATCATTGACCTCTCCCCCTTTAGGACTTCTTCAACAATGTGTTCTCTCAAAGTATTCTTCTGAAATCTGACCTGACCTTCCAAGTGATTAATCCCACTTTCAATGGTTTTCTTTACTTTAAAAAGATGATCATCTATAGTATCTGCATGCAACTTTGCTTGATCTTTTAGAAATGTGGAGCTCTCATCAATTTTAGCCAAGATATCAGCATTCTGCTGTTGCATTCTAGCTTCAATCTTATTTGTACCTGTTAAGATTTGTGCTACCTGTTCTTTATACAGAACTTGCATATTGTTACTTAGTATTCCTTGGTTTGTCTGAACATCATCCATTGTCTTTGTAATTCCAGCTTGAGATTCTTTAATAACCTTTGATGTTTCTTTGATTACATCAAGCTGTTCAGTTGTATAATCTACTGAAACACCAACTCTCTTAAAGAACTTTACCATCTCCTTTCTCAATGCAGATATCTGATGATTGACTTCAAATCTAACCAATTTCAGTTGGAAATCTACTTCATTTTTCATTTTTGTATTATTTTCCTCAATATATTGTTCTAATAATCTTATTTGATTATTCAGCAACACCTCCAGCTGAGGTAGAATAAGACTAAGATCCACATGGATTTCTTTTTCCATTTCAACACCTTTGCTGCTCTCTTCTCCGATTAAGGAATCATCTCTCTGGCTCATATGGGAGCTAGAGGATTCTATCTTGATAATCTTCTCAGCAGATTTCTTTGGTGCTTCAGGTTCTTCTTCTACTTCCATAGCATTTATTTCAGAATTCTCTTTAGCAGGGATCTCAGTCTGAGGCTCCCCCTCAAATGGTGCATTACCTTCAGCTAGAAATTCAACTTGAGACTCCCCCTCAGTCTCTACATTGATCAGATCAATTTTATTTTGAAGAGGGTTCTCATCCTGACCCTCCCCCTCAGCTGCTACCTTGCTCATTTCATCATTTTTCTGAGCAGGAATCTCATCTTGTGTCTCTTTCTCATTTAGAAAAACCCATTCAAGTCTAGCAGGGGATACATGAAGACTTCCTCTTTCTTCTTCTCCTTTCTCACTCTCATCCTTTGGAGTATCAGGAGAACTGTCCCTTGCATTGTTCCCTTCTTCATCTTCAGATGTTGTAAGGTTTGGATCATGAATTGGAGTGGATCTAGATTTTCTTTTGAAGGAGGATGAGCTGGATGAGCTTGAAGAGCTTGAAGAAGCCTTCTTCTTCTTTTGCTTCTTTGCTTTCTTCTGCTTGGGAGAAGGATCTGCTGGAGGAGGATTAGATAAAATTTTGTCTCATCTCTCTATTATTCTCATATCCATTTTCTTCATGTGGTTTATCTTTGATCCAGGTTTATTATTCAAGGAGTCAGGAGAGACTTTTACTAAATATAAGGACAATATCCTACCCATGTTGGGTACTTGGATACATTCAACTATCCTATCAAACACAACTCTTCCCCAGTCTGTTCTCAGAGAATGAATAATCCTTGTTAGTAGAATAAACATTTTTCTAGAAACTTTGTCATGTGATCCAGTCTTGCACAGCAGTCCCTTTCCTATAACATCTGTTATCAATTTACCTTTTGAATTCATTCCCTTTCTCTGAATACTTCCAGTGATTTCTCGTGACGTCTCAATTCCGCACCAGATTTGTGCTAATCTAATCTGTTCAGAGGTCACATCTTCTTCTTCTGCATTCCTTTTTAACCTAGGCAATTCTAGTGCCTTAGCTAGTCTAGAAGGAGTTATTTTAATCTTCTTACCATTCACACTGGACTTCATCTTTGAGTTGACGGAGTCTATTACTATGTTAGAGTATAGCTTTAATACCTCTCATTTCCAGATGAGAGTTGATTCAGACAGTACAAATTCCAGTCCGGCATTGTAGATTAATTCGATTGTTGATTTTATATCCACAGAAGCTGATTGGAATCCATTTCGAACAAGTTCACTTCCCTCATAGAGATACTCATTGCTTTTGGGAGGCATTGTTGTTGATGAACGGAGAGAGAGAATTGATGGAGTGATTTTCTAGGGCAGACAATTTCGAACTTAGAGAACTAGGGCACTAACGAAGTGTCTTCCCTATTTATAGAAGTTCTAGTTCAAGAAGATGAATAGCCGCGCGCCTAACTTGTTTGACAAGATTGATCTAGTGGTTTAAATTGACCCTGTCGAGATGGCCTAGCTATGTTTGCATAAGCGTTGAGATCGCTCGACGCCATATATCTTCAGTCGACACCAGGTGTCTTCTCGACGCCAGATATTGTCTCGACGCCAGATACTTTCTCTCGACGCCAGGTGATTTCTCTTGACGCCATGTATCTTCTTTCGACGCCAGATAACTTCTTCACTCACCTTATAGGTCTCAATCATTATTTTCATTTATTTAATTCAAAATAGCTTTAATCCATTTTTAACATACCTAATTCAATTTTAAAATTATTGAATTTAGTTTCATCCAAGGGTTTAGTAAATATGTCAGCAACCTGTTTTTCGGTTGGAACATATTCAATTGAGATATCTCCATTTTCTACATGTTCTCTAATGAAATGGTATCTTATTTCTATATGCTTAGTTCTGCTATGTGATACTGGATTGTTGGCTATAGCAATTGCACTAGTTGAATCCCAAAATAGAGAAGATTTACTTAGCTGAACTTTATAATCTTGGAGTTGGTGTTGAATCCATAGTAGCTGAGCACAACAGTTTCCAGCTGAAATGTATTCAGATTCTGCTGTTGAAATAGCCACACTTGTCTGCTTCCTGCTACTCCAAGATATTAGTCTTTTGCCAAGAAATTGACATGTACTAGATGTACTCTTTCTATCCTCCTTGCATCCTGCAAAATCTGCAGCAAGTGTCTAGCATATACACATATATAATGATATTTTCCAAGATAGACACACAAAGTGCATAGCATGTTGTTAGTTTAACAGCATGCAATAAACATAACAGTGATTGCATATTGAATATCATACCCCAAAAACATTTCAGGCATATGCCTTATAATCATTCATATTTAATATGAGACATATAACTCGACAAATTGTTCTTAACAATACATAAGTTCAATAGATAGATGATTTTTAAATATTGAAAGGCAAGACGGCTTTGCTGGTGCAGTCTTCCTTCTTCTTCTTTCGCCTATAGTAGTGGAGTGGCTTCGGTATTTTCTTTGGAGGAGGAGGAGGACCATGGGGAAAAGCCAATTTGTGATACTTCCTTGCCTCTAGCTCTTTCTGATGGTGATTCCATTCTATTGAAGAGTATACTCTTCCATGGTCGACATGAGGATGTCCGAACGCGATCCACGATTCTGTGATGATTTCCCTTGAACGGGGACTCCATCTACCGGCTTCGGGATCCTGTTCAATCTCACTCAGCCTTTTCTTCCGGTACTCCACATTAGATGTTCTTCTTCTCTTCTTAGATGAAGATGACTCATCTGAATTACCTCCATACGCATCAGAGTCGGAACATGAAGAAGGTTCAGTGAGTGCATATTGACACGGGGTCACATGAAGTGCTTCTTTAACTTGATTACTCACCCACATTGCTTGGAGTGAGCAAGCGCCAATATTTTTATTACCAACCTCCTTGATCTCCTCTTTAACATTCTCCTCCATTTCCTGGATGTCTTCAGATAAGGAGTGTTGCAGTCCAACTAATTGCTGCAGGGCTACCTGATTTCCTGCATCCACGAAGTCTCTAACCTCCAACATACGTGCATTCAAGTTTTGCTCATGGACATTGATCCTGTTCAGAATCAGTTCTGTGAAGTGGACATGTTGAGTATTGAAATTAAGGACTTCTTTCTTTATTGAATCTATCTCTGTTTTAGTCTCATTCTTGAATTCACTTATGATCTTCTGTATAGAATTCTCTATCTATTCTCTCTGGGTAGCTAAAAGAGTTGAAATACAGTGGAGGAGAGGGTCATTCTGAGCTAAGGATTTTCCTGATCCAGGAATGCTGCCTTCCTTTTCCATGGGGGTGAGAAGATGAATCGACGGAGACAAAGAAGAGAATTGGAAGAGTCGATAGCTTGGACTATAGGTAGTCGTTCTATTTATAGTGCGGGAAGGTGAAGAGACGCTCGATACCCGTGCATGTTTGTATTTATCGAAGAACTGACAGTTGTCGCATTAGGTGTCTCTAATATATTGAATTACTAGCGTTTTATTTAAGTTAATATTTCTTCGTTATGACAGGTATTATGATGTTAAAATATTTTACAGAGACATGATTCCTTCGCTTGTCTGTTCCAGACAATTTTCGCTCCTTCCCAGAGGACTTCTGATTCCAGACATGTTCATGGAGCACCCACTGTCCAAGTACCAAATTAGAAGCTGATTGGTCTTTGGACAACCCTGCAAAAAGAAATTACATTTTCTTAGGAGCCCACACCAAGTTGGGTCCTAGAACCTTGTTAGTATGAGCTGGAATATATAGTTGTTGAATAATTCTTGGAGCTGTGAGAGTTGTCATAGGTCTGAATACTGGTCTCCCAGAGTTGAATCTTGGAACAGTTGGATTGAACCAGCAGTCAAGTGCAAAATGTCCAACCCTTCCACAGCACCAGCATTCATATCTATTATATCTCCTTGGAGGTCTTCTTACTTCTTTATGTTGACTTATGTTTTGCTTAATTGCCTTATTCACAGGAGCTATGTAATTTGTTCTAGTAAATTTTATTAGTTCAGTTTTCTTTCCATCAGTGGTTTTTACTTTAGGTCTTGGTTCCTTTCTTTTGAATTTAGTATTTGCTTTAAATACAAAGGAATCATGATGAGTTAATACTTTTTCTTTGCATAGAGGTTTGGCATTATTGTTACTTGGTTGAATTAAATCATCTTTGCTATTAGAACATTCACCCTTATAAAACTTATGCACACCTTTTTGATCATGCTTGTTTGTCATAGGCAAGACTTTGTTAAACTTTAAAGGTTGTATAGGTGCATTGTCATTACTTTTAGGGTTTTTATCTGCATTCCTATCATATCCTATGCCACATCTGTATTGTGCAGAGAATGTGTCTATTATAGGAAGAATAGTTTGTGGTTTTGAGAACTTTGCTACAAGTTTTCTTTCTGCTAGGAGTTTTGCTTCAAGTTCTTTTATTAATTTTTCCTTGGTGCTCAAAGTTTGTATGTGAATAATAGACATGACTTTTAGTTTACTAAGTTCTTTACTTGTCTGATTCAGCCTCTCAGCTGTCTCAGAATTTTGAGAATCAGTTTGCTTTAATTCAGATATTTCTTTTTGTAACCTTTTATTATGCCTTTTGCTTTTCTTAAGTGCTTTAAGAATTAATTGATATTTTTCAATAATTTCATCTATATGAAGTTTGGATTGTGAGTCATTTTCATCAGAAGAGAATGAATCTATTTCAGTTTCAGAATTAGAATCAGAAAGAGGAGTTTTATCAAGTACCTTTATATTAGTAGTTGTCTCCTGATTTTCTTGATCACTCAATGCCATGAGTCCTGCATTTTCTTTTTCATCCTCTTCACTATCAGACTTTGATAGTGGGGCTTTTATCATAGTTCTATCATTTAGACTGTCTTCATTTTCATTGACAACCATCAGAGCTATGAGTGCCTCCTCACTATCTGAGTCTGATGACTGAGATTCACTATCACTAAGAGTGACCTTGCCCTTTTTGGCTATTAGACTCTTCTCAAGTCTTTTGTCAGATTTGTACTTTCTTTCATCAGATTTCTTGTTGTTCTTTCTCTTTGAAGGACAATCAGCAATTATGTGTCCTGATTTCCTGCAACCAAAACACGCAATTTCTTCTGAATTAATTATATTGTGTTTAGAATTGTACCTGTCCTTCTTGTAGTCTTGTTTGAATCCCTCTGACAAATTTGAATGCTTCTTAGATTTGGATAACTGAGAGGGTCTAGTTTTCCAGTGTTGTTTTCTCCTCAACATTCTTTTTAGTTGTTTGGTAAAGAGTGCCAATTCACCATCTGATATTTCAGAATCAGAATTACTGGTTTCTGATTCTTCTGATTCAAATGGAATCCTGGGAGATAATACCATTCTTTCTTTGCTTTTCTTTGAACTTTCTGCTTTCAAGGCAATAGGATTTTCCCTGCTGTGTCCTTCCTCAGCTTTTCTGGTATTCAGATGAAGTTCATGAGAAAGTAGTTTCCTATATAAGTTTTGTGGCTGAATGTTTCCCAGATTTCCCATTTCTCTGATTGCACAGATCTTGATATCTCATTCTTTGTTCAGTGATCTTAAGAACTTATCATTCAGCTCATAATCTGAGAAAGTTCTTCCATAAGTCTTTAGGCCATTTACAATCTTGAAGAATTTTTCATAGCATATTGCTATTGAGTTTTCTTGTCTTGTCTGAAGGCTTCATATTGCTGATTTAGAAGTGACTTCCTGTCATCTCTGACTTCTTCAGTCCCTTCCATATAGACAATAAGAGATTCCCACATTTCTTTGACAGTTTTGCAATGGACTAAATTTTGGAAGGTTGAATCTTCAATAGCACTAACAATGATGTTCTGAGCTCTCTTGTCCATAGAGGCCAGGATCACTTCATCTTTGGTCATCTCTGAATAAGTTTTAGGAGTCTTAATATTTCCATCTGTAAGTGAAACTTTCATAGGAACAAAAGGTCCCTCTAGAACTGTTATGTAAATCCTAGGATCAGATGCTTCCATGAAAAGTCTGACTCTTTCTTTCCAAATACCAAAGTTTTCTTTTCTGCAGATAGGAAGCTTCATAGATGTGAATTCTTTGCTTCCTTCTGTATTAGCCATCATGACTTTAGAAATCTACCCTTAGGAGGATCTTGTTCATGTTGTTAAACCTTTTCTTGAACAACCTATCCTCTGATACCACTTGAAAGACTTTAATTAAGGGTAGCTAATCACCTAGAGGGGGGTGAATAGGTTATTTAAAAACTATTACGATTCTTGACTATAATCGAGATAAAACTGATCAGAGCTTTCAAGAAATAAAGATATACACAGAAAAGAACACACAGAATTTTTATAGTGGTTCCCCGTATCTTGGGTAATCCACTTTCCCCCTTCTCCCCTTCTAGCAGTGTGCTAGATAGAGGTTATAACTCCTCCAGATCTCAGACCACAAACAGGTCTTACAGCTCAGATCACAACTGATCTTACAGTCTCAGATCCACAGATCTTACTAACTCAGATCAAACAGATCCTACCTCAGCCTTTATAACTAGGCCTACAGCTCAGATTCACCCCTGAATCTTACAACTCAGATCACACCTGATCCTACAACTCAGATCCTTGACAGATCCTACACTCAGATCTGACAACTCAGATCCTACAGAAATTTATAAAGGGGATTACAAATACTTAGACTCAGATACGAGATTGTTGAGCCTTCTTGATCTATCTGAATGATCAGACAGAAATCTTCAGTAGAACAGCAGCAGCAAATGATCTTCTTGATTCGACAGGCTGTGATGACTGTTCTTCTTCAGGGGAAGACAGATTCTTCCTTCTTGATCTTCTTCTTTCAGAGAGAGGTATCAGCACAAAATTGCTGAATGAGATCTTCAATTTAGAATGGTTCTGAAAGGGAAGACAACTTCTCCAGATTCTATCTCAAACTTTCTCTCAAAATGATGGAGACGATAATTGCTTTTGAGAAGATAGGAAAAACTTTTCTAACTTCACTTTTCTTCACTTCATAACTTGGATTAACTGCACAACCCATAGGTCATGCCTTCTATTTATAGCCCGCCATCTGCAATGTCTGTTACGCTTCTCCACGTCAGCATGACGTTACGTCTTCAACGGTCTTTAATGAAAACAAAAGCTCAGCTAGCTGTGGAAGATATTCCTCAGTTCAGAGTATTTGTAGAAGAGGCGTTGAGCACTTAACATCTCTGTCGACGCTTTTCCAGTTAGGCGTCGAGCGATATTTAGACGTTCGACGCATACTCCTTAGACTGAAGCTCTCGACTCCTCCTTCTCAGGCGTTGAGCAAACATTACTTAGTTGACGCTTTTTATCTGAAGAAGTTGAGCAACATCCAGGGGCTCGACGCTTCTTAACTAAGCCTTCATATCTCGACACTTCTGGTTGGCGCTGAGCTGACTGAAGTTAAGTCGACACTTCTCTTTCCAAGGCGTCGAGCGACACAACTTGGCTCGACGCTTCCAAAATTGATCTCAGAACTTCAGCGGCGACCTTGTCTATTTGAGTAGTAGACATGAGTCAACGCTTCTGGGTCACAGGCGTCGAGCAATGTATGATGTCTCGACGCTTGTGAACTTGAATGAATTCCATGAACTTTTTGCCTGACCTGATCTCCTGCACATTGATTCTAGAGAGTATATCAAATACATTCTGAGATATATCTTTGACTTATGAATGGACTTCTCCAAATCTAAGACATTGTGGGCAATGATCCCAACATATTTGATACCTTAAAATTGGAAGAGGCGCATATATATGAGTGAGTTAAGTTAAGAGGATATGATGGCTAAGATTGTCCGATCGAACAACTTAATCTAACTCTCACAATAGAGCTCCGAAAAAAATAGAAATTAGGAAAAACGAGCCGATCACAATCGCGGGTTCCGGTCGTCTATCTGACGATCCAAAAATTGTCGATAAAGACAAATATCCCAATGTAACGCGATCGATCCCCATCAATCTCCCCGAATAAGAAGCCTCATCTCCGATGAATGGAGGTTGTCATGCACGTGGTGCAGACCAAGCAAGAGTAAAATCAGTTACATGAGCTCTGACATCTCGATACCGTAGCCCCAGGTTCCTTCATGGCTAGTTATAGGCACCATCTCTCTCCTCTAGTTGAGGATCCCGTGTCTGTCCATTCCCGATCTCATAGATCCCCTTCGGAAAGATCATCATACTATTATGATGATTACCCTCGCCCCCGACCCATCGCTCATAGAGATCATCGTGTTGACCCATCGACACAACTCAATTATGGTAAGAACGACTACCACGATGATCCGAAATTTTGAGGAGTCTCAAGTATATGTTTTGTAGAGTTTCCCCACCGTTTGATGGTTATCGTGTCCCGGATCACTTTGAGTTATTTGGTAAGTGTCGCGTCAGATTTGCAAAGCTTAGGCTGCTAGGTCAAGCGAGAAAGTACTAGGATAACATTGAGAGGACCCTTATACGAGATCGTTTTCTCCTCATCACTAGTTGGGCCAGGGTGGATATGATGTGGAGATTGTGTTGCAGGTATTTACCGACGTCGTATAAGAGTCGTCTCCTCGAGCAAGTATTTACCCTCCAGCAAGGATCCATGTCTGTTGCAGAGTATAGAGATTATTTTGTCGAGTTAGTAGTGAGGAGTGACACTCATGATGGGTCAGTCGCAGTCGCTGCTAGATTTCGTTTCGGACTTCGGTATGCAATTTACGTAACACTGAGCGGTTATAGGTTAGATTCTGTCAAGCAGACATTTCAACTCTCCCTCCACTATGAGCAATCCTTGAGATCCACTAGAATTACTCGAGTAGATTCGCACTCTGACTGCCCCATCATAAAGATTCCTCCACATCCCAAGGCTATCATCATGCCTACTTGTGTCCTTATGGATACGAAAGATGGGATACTTGATAGAGAGTTCTCTTACCCCAGTGAAGTACCTTGTCTGATAAGTGGTCCGTCATTTGAGTTTGACTCAGACCCTATGTCCCTGAAAAAGAGTGAGTGCGAGCGATTTGGTGATTCTATATTTATATCATTCTATTGTATTTATAGACCCTTCCCTTTCCTCGACCTCATGCGTTAACTTAGTCACGACCTTGATCATAGACTCGCCTTTGAATCTGCATTCATCTGAGTGTACCCATGTTGTGGTGACGAGTCATATCTTGAGTGAGGGTTAAGAGTCTAAAATTGATTTTGTTGTGGTTGTCCCATTTATTTCCGCAGATACTACCGTTATTGATGATTTTCTCCCAGAGAGACCCATTTGATGAGGCTTCCTTTCCAGGGAGTATTCACCTTAGTATGAATGGCTTGAGTCTTCGCACGAGTGAGCATCGCATTCACGATGAATTTTCTTATATACCTCCTAGAGAGACACCTGACGAGCTTTGCCATTTGGGAGATACTCGACACACACTTGAGTTGCATTCTTTTTCTACCACCTTTGACATTCCTTCGGGTGAAGGCATCATTCATGACGAATTTTTCTATTTACCGCCAAGCGAACCTCTCGATGATTCACATCCCTTAAGAGGCATTTGACATACCATGATTCTGCATCTCAGTGTCGATGTCTCAAGCACTTTGGGTGTCCGTCGCACACGTGATGAATATCTCCATACGTCGTCGAAGACACCGCCGAATAAACCACCCGTCTTTATGGACTTTTATCGCTATGTAGATTTTGCGCTTAGTGAGTTTGTTTGGTTCATCATTTTTTATTTGCATTTGTTGCATGATTTGCATATCATACTCCGACGTAAAATTATATTAAATAATAAATATTTTAAAACGTGTGTGGGTAATCACATGAGAGAACAAATGTTTAAAGAAGGTTATTGAGTGATGATTAGCACTTTATTTGAGAGGTTCTCACTGTGGAAAGCTATAAATTTGAGTGATGGGCGAATGGGTTCATACGTTGGCGTTAGAGAGTTTAAGTCAAATTATTATGAGTTTGATATTCCTAGGAATATGGGTATTCATTACGTATTCAATATAGATGATTTAATCCTAGATGTGGAGTCACCTAGTTTTGGGGCCTCCAGACTTCGCTTTTAGTTTCAGCCTCTAATTTTAGTTACAACCTTCGCTTTCAGTTTCAGCCTTTGCTTTCAGTTTCAGACTTTGCTTTCAGTTTCATCCTTCGCTTTCAGTTTCAGCCTCCACCTTCATCGGAAAGTCTCTTGCACCTCCAACATACACTGCAACCTTACTCTTCCCCCTACGACGGCTTACTTCGTGCATGGGATCCTCAGTAGAGTTAGTGGTCGCCGACCCTTGTGGACACTGCACCCACAGGAGCATGACAGTCGTCATTCCTCGAAGATGAAAGGCTCGATTTTTCATATTTTAATGTATTTTTGTTTTATTTTTTTAGCATTGTTTTGATAGTTATGGCAATGGAGCCGATCGCGCGATACAATCCATCCGATCTACTTAACCTACCCACCTTTTTATATACTTTACTTTTGCCCTAAAAGGAGGTGTCGACGATTTTGCTGAAAAGTTTTGAAGCACATTCGGTCGCTTCGGGTGTCAACGCCTGATC
This sequence comes from Dactylorhiza incarnata, assembly GCA_033032865.1. Taxonomy (NCBI): domain Eukaryota; kingdom Viridiplantae; phylum Streptophyta; class Magnoliopsida; order Asparagales; family Orchidaceae; genus Dactylorhiza; species Dactylorhiza incarnata. The sequence goes on along the minus strand of JAWHQI010000009.1, from coordinate 4,718,018 downwards.
CCTCCTGGTCCCAACTTCAGGGGTTGTGGCCTCCAACGATCTCGTCGGAAGACCATCCAACCACGACGCTCAGTCCCAAGCCCGTAATCACTTCCTTCGTCCTCCACAATACCGACAACCACAGTGTGTGGTTATTGCGACCTCACCTCCACTATCGACCATCAGATGCACCTTCTGCCGCCTTCCATGTCCACGGGAACCCTTCCAGCCGCCAATCCCTTCCTCAGATTCGCTTACTGTCGCTTTCTCCGTCCACGGGGACCCTTCCAGTCGTTGTACCCCTCCTCAGATCCACCTACTGTCGTCGTCCCTGTCCAAAAAAACCTTCTAGCTGTCAATCCCTTCCTCAGATCCTCCCCCAGTCATCACTGCCACTTCCAAGGCAACCTCCTTGTCACTCAAATCACTAGATCCACCCCACTACCGTCCACCGCAGATGCCAGTCTTTGGGTGAGTCTTTACATCTAGTTTTCATCTTTTTTGAATTGAATGGATGATCATGGATATTTCTAGTCGTATTGCGTGAAATTTATTTGATAGATTCCTTTCAATGTTTTCATGTCTTATTTGCGTAATATTCAACTTTAAGCACTCTCAATTATATGAAGGTATTACTTGTCGCCTTCTTAGAATCAATTGTAATCAATTATGGTTGTCTTATGCGAGTTTTAATTTTATTATTTAATTAATTGTGTCGGAGCAACTGCGTGATTGAATCATTTTGGCATTTATATCTCATTAAGGTTTATGTCGAAAGCCTCTTGTTCATTGGATTGTGTGTTGCTTCTGAGCTTCCCATTCATCAGTCGTGTGAAGTTTGCTTGCTCGCATCTGCATTATCATTTTAGGGTTTGTCGCGGATCTTTGCATTTGTTTGTATTTGCTCGCATTGCATCCAGGGCTATGGCATCACGAGTTCCCCATCTATAGATTCATCCTGCATCAGTTTGCCGACTCCAAAAAGTTTCAAATACGAAACGCAAGACTGTTGTAAGTATTTGTGCTCAATAAGCTACAAACCATTGTTCCGTTCAAGTGTTGAACTAGAAAATAAATAGAAATTTCGACTTACTTTTAAGATGATCAAAGTTCTTCCAATATGCCTTAATTTAAACATAGGGCCCAACAAGCTTCCAAAATATTAGATAGATTGTTAAGCAATAAACTGCTATTGTCGGGCATATTTTGAACCACAAGCTTTCAACAATTTTATGACAACTAAATAAATTCAAAAGAAAATTTAATAGATTAACATGTTAAAATTTTAAATTAACATTATGCTTCTCTAATAGTAATTTAAATTCAAATTTAAGATAAACTATTCTTCATACCTCACTAAAAGGGTGTTAACAAATTAGCAACACATTAAAGAAGACAAAGATACAATACCTGCGCATCTGGATCATCCAATTTAGTAAGAATTTCATCAACAACATTATGGCAGATTGTGCAGGGATCATCATTCTTTACTCGATGAACCACCTCTGCTTTCTCGCAAAACTTTACATTATCACACAACTGCTTAGGCTCTACTTTGGCAATCTCCGCAAAAAGAATAGATGAGTAGTAGTCCACCAACAAAATACACTGCCAAAAAATTGATTGAAAATGGTAATAAGACATTAAAAAAAAACTCTTTTTAAATTAAAAAATGCATATTCTACAAAACCTAGGTTCTACAAACCTGCTTCGAGGAGTGCAGGAGGGAGCAAACTTGATGAAGAGTGCTGAAGATTTCAGTTTGCGTCTCATTTTCCTTCAAAAAGTTTATGGTTCGTGTGGTGAAATCTTGGCAGAGTTGGCAGAAATTTTCATTCCTTGCAGTAACAGCACTGGAAACTACACATGATTGAGAAGGTCAGTTTTGTTACTGTAGAGAAAAATGTGTCCACCTTGTATATACTCGTTGAATACCTAATTACAAGTATGAATACAAATATATAGGAGGAGAAGGAGGCTAGTCACTCCAATGTCAAGATGTGGGACTAAACAAGAGTAAGAAGGAACTACATAAATGGGCCTCATAAATGGGCTTTTACACCAATTTCTCTAACTCCCCCGCAAGCTAGAGCGTACAAATCGTAGGCACCCAGCTTGGATAAGAACTGGAGATATAGTGACCGAGGAAGAGCTTTTGTTAGGATGTCAGCAATTTGTCTCGCAGCAGGAACATGCTCCAATTCTACCTTATTTGCTTGAACCTTTTCTCTGATGAAGTGACAGTCAACCTCGATATGCTTTGTTCGCTCATGAAAAACTGGATTGTTGGCTATATGAATTGCAGCCTGACCGTCGCACCGAAGTGTTGTCGGAGAAGAAAGTCTAACACCCAAGTCACCAAGAAGGCTTTCAATCCATGTTAATTCTGACACAACAGCAGCCATAGCCCTGTATTCAGACTCAGCCGAGGAGCGGGCGACCACAGTCTGTTTCTTGCTTCGCCATGTTATGAGGTGTCCACCAAAATAAGTGCAAAAGCCAGTCGTGGAACGCCTGTCATCAGGGGACCCGACATAGTCAGCATCCGAGTAAGCAAGAAGAGATGGTGAGTTGGATGGTTTGTAGACAAGGCCTTGTCCCGGAGCGGTCTTTAGATATCTGAGAATACGCTCAACAGCTTGAAGGTGAGAAGTGTGTGGAGTATGCATGAAGCGACTCACAACACCAACAGCAAATGAGATATCCGGTCGAGTAACCGTTAGGTAGATCAGTTTCCCAACCAATCGTCGGTAATATTCTGGATTCTCAAGAAGCTGGTCAGAATCAGACCCAGCAGCACACAATTTATGATTAGCATCCATAGGAGTATCCGCAGGTTTGCACCCGGAGTATCCTGCTTCATGAAGTAAGTCGATGCAGTACTTCCGTTGGGACATAACCAACCCATCGGGTCGTCGGGCGACTTCAATCCCAAGGAAGTATCTAAGATTTCCAAGATCCTTGGTCTGGAAGGCCGAGTTCAGATGTTCCTTGAGCTGTTGTATCACAGAGAGGTCATCGCCGGTAATCAGGATATCATCAACGTAGACAAGAAGGATCACAGTGCCAGTTGGTCCATGCTTGGTGAATAGAGAGAAGTCGGCAGAGCTCCGAGTAAACCCAAGAGCTAAGAGAACCTCAAACCAAACTCGTGGTGGGCCCATAACCCACAGGTCATAGGATCGGAACCTATCTCTGATACCATATAGAGAAAAAGGTGTCCACCTTGTATATACTCGTTGAATACCTAATTACAAGTATGAATACAAATATATAGGAGGAGAAGGAGGCTAGTCACTCTAATCTCAAGATGTGGGACTAAACAAGAGTAAGAAGGAACTACATAAATGGGTCTCATAAATGGGCTTTTACATCAATTTCTCTAACAGTTACTACAGTTCAGACCCATATCATTTGTATATCATTTGGTTAAGAGAAGCATGTCAGATGAGGAGCGCACCAATCCCTCGTGCATAGGGGTATTCACGAACCGAATCGAATCGAATAGCTCTTCAATCGAAACCAAAATTGTTATAGAATGCAGAGATTCGGATTCGTTCGATTATATGAATTCGGATTCGTCACGAAATCCTGGATTCAAATTTGGATTCGAATTCAGATTTAGGTTTGGATTCGAATTCGAATTCGCTTCAAATGATGGACCAAGTCTACTTTAATCGGATGACTAGGATCATCTTTATACATAATATAGATACTCTTATTATTCGTGAACTATTCGCGACTATTGTCAATGGAGATAATATTATTTGAATTCAAATTCAAATACCACTCGAATCCGAATTTGGATTTGAATCCGAAATCGAATTCGAAAAATACGAATCCTAATCGAATCTTCACGAATCAATTCCCGAATTATTCATGAACTATTTGGTTTGCGAACAACCCTACTCTTGCATAGTATGCGGCAACATGAGAATTCTTGGCCGTCACTCGGTGCAAAAATATCTTTCCTATTTAATTTATTTTTCTCGCCATTATTTTTTTATTACTATTTTTATTTATAATTTTATTCTACAATTTTACTTTATTAATCATCTGATCTTTTGTAAAAAAATAGTTTTTTTTTAATATGTAAAAAAAATAGTTTTTTTTTTAATATGTAAGAAAAAGTAAATAAAAAATTGTAGCAGTGGTTGAAAACAAAAATTAACCTAAGTTTTGCCAAAAAAAATCAAGTTAGCGTGTCAATGTTTTCAGCCTGCGTTGCACGAAAGTTGGATTATTGAGGGCTAAATACGAATTATATATTTTATCGTGCATGACCAAGGGGACTTCCATTATATAATAGTATATTATGTTGAGCCAAGAATTTCTCCATGTTTTTTCGATGAATTAATGCAGGTAAGCTCTGATTTCTCTGATGTTGTGATGACAGTGACAGAGAGAATGACCAACACAGGTATGACTTGTTTGTCAGCAACGTGTTAAGAAAAACTTAGTCTCATTACATAGAGAAGACATCCATACATAAAAGAGATATGATCCTTAGATACAATAATGAGTGATCAGGATTAAAATCCTTGTGAAGAAGTCTAAAATAACTCAAAAACTCCCTCTCAAGTTAAAACATATATATACAGGGTTAATTATGAGGACCTCCCATGAGAGTTTGCATAGTTACAGGTTGCACCCCTCTATCTTTTGAAATTACATTTACCTCCCCTCTAAATTTCCCCCGTTTACAAAAATGACCCTTCGGTTAGAAATATGGATGGAAAATGATAGAATCAGCCAAATTATTTTACATTATTCAATTTTACCCTTTGTAATGACTCTACATTGAAAGGTGTAATCTTTTCCTTTAGAAATATAGATGGAAAGTCAAATATGCCAAATTATTTTATGATATTCCAATTTTACCCATTGTAATAACTCTACATTGAAAAGGGTGCGTTCCAATTTTACCCTTTGTAATGAATCTAGAATCATTATACAATGATAAATTTGAGATATCATAAAATAATTTGGCTGATTTAATCATTTTCCATCCATATTTCTAACGGTGGGGGCATTTTTGTAAACTTGGGAAACATAGAGGGGGAGGTAAATGTAATTTTGAAAGAAATAGGGGTGCAACCTGTAATTATGCAAACTCCCAGGGGAGGTCCTAGTAATTAACCTTACACTTATATATAGATTATATATTATATATACTATGAGAATAAGGGGATGTTAAAGCGTCACACCAACAAAATAATTAGAACAGTCCATCATATTTGATGGGATTCCCCAATAATAATTCGGTCGAAACGGAGATTTTTTACCACGACCTCGACCGGCTCTCCGATACAATTCCAGCGGGCTCAGTCTCGCGCAATTCTGAGCTTGGCCTCCCAATCGGATGTCGGAACACCCGAGCGCGCAAGCCTCGCACAAGTCCCGCACGAAAGTACATCGCGTGCGGCATAAAGCGGCGCACGGAACAGTGCACGCGACACTGTTCCGTGCGCGGAGAAATGGCACACGCGCGGCACTGCCGCGCAGACCGCGCGGCAATTGCCGCCCGCCAAAGGGGAGCGTTGAATAAGCGCCCCCCCCCCCCATTGGGTGTTGACTTGGTCAGAGCCCTGATGGGGCGCTCCCCAATTGGGGAGTTGCTCCCTACAGCACTCTGCAATTGGTGAGTTATTCCCGTACAACACTCCACAATTGGGGAGTTACGCGGCAACTGTCACGCAGGCCGCGCGACAATTGCCGTGGGGGCGCACGGCATTTAAATGTCGCGCGCCCCTTCTCCATTTCTTTGGGCGTTGTTCTTGGCGCCTCCTGATGCCGCTCCCCGCCATACCCGCAACACCATGACCGGCGCGCTCCCGCGCTCACAACGCCTTTGTGCTCACGACGCGCTCACAATGCCTCCGCGCCCACGACGAGCTCACAACACATCCCCGCTCACGGCGAGCTCACAACGCCCCCACGCTCACGACGCGCTCACAACGTCTGCGCGCCCATGGCGCGCTCATAAAGCCTCCGCGCTCACAACGCCCACGCACTCACTGCGCGCTCACAACGCCCCCGCACTCATTGCGCGCTTACAACGCCCACGCGCTCACGGCGCGCTCACAACGCCTTCGCGCCCACGGCGCGCTCACAACGCCTCCGCGCACACGGCGCGCTCACAACGCCTTCGTACCCACGACGCGCTCACAACGCCTTCGCGCTCACGGCGTGCTCACAACGCATCTGCGCTCACGGCACGCTCACTATGCCTCCGCGCTCACGGCGTACTCACAACGCCTCCGCGCTCACAACGCCTCCGCGCCCACGCCGCGCTCACAACGCCTATATAAGCCCAGAGCCCTCATTTGAAGAGACCTTGCGTTTAGCACCAAAGAGAGCTTCTTCGAAGATCCTTCAAAGTTCTCCTTCGGTGTTCGAAGATTTCTTTGAAGATCTCCTTTGGGATTCAAAGATCTCCCTCGTCCTTTGAAGATCTCCTTCCCTTTCGAAGATCTCCTTCGAAGGCGACTCGAAGATCTCACTACGGCCTTCGAATATCTCCCTCCCTTTCGAAGGCGACTCAATGATCTTTCTTTCGCATTCTTCCAAACACCTCTTGCAACAAGTGGTGGTCTGTCACCCTCGAGCATTCTACTACTTGTAACACTCAGAGAAATAGTGCATATTAGTCGGCACCGATCCGACCCTGTGATTTTTCACCCTTTCTGGGTTTTCCACGTAAAAAATCTCCCTTCCTGTTGTTAGTCTCTATTGTGACTGTTTGCACGCCCGACTCACTCTCAAGCTAAGACGGTTCATTTTGACCGGACCGTGAGAGCGTCGAACGACCCGCAACAGTTTGGCGCTATCTGTGGGAAAGATGTTCCCCAAAGTTCTCTAAAGACTCCCTGAAGACAATACTCGCCTCACGACAATACTCGTGACTGATAGCCAATGGCCAGTAAAGGGACCTGTATTACTAAGGGATCAATCCCTGGGGGCACGCTGACCCAGCCCCCTCCCACTCGCTCGTCAACGTACCGCTCATGGAAGAGGGTATGATCGCGTCCGTTGCTGCACTGGAAGGGTGCGTGCGTCAAATGGAAGAGCTCCTAATCCTGCCCTTGAACAAGGCAATCCACCTCCACTAGCTCTGGACCATGCTTCGGTCGAGCGCGCCGCTCACGAGCATCGAGTCCCAGAAGAAGAGTTCTCTGACGCGCCCAGCTCAACGCGCCCAGCTCAATGCACCCAGCTCGTCCGGCCACAGAACCTGAAGCTCATCATCACCACCGCCCGGAAACGGCCGACTTCAGGCATGCAATTGGAAGGCTCACTGGCGAAGAGATCCGCGACGTGATCGCCGAAGAGTATGGACAGGTCAGACGACTGGACGCTTTTGCCTGTCGCCCTCTCCACCACGACTCTTCGTTGTCGCCTGAGATTCTAGCGCATCCGATCCCGCATGGTTTCAAGCTCCCGAGCATAGAGACATTCGACGGAACCGATGATCTAATAGTGCATATCAACCAATACACCACCATCATGAGTATTCACAACGCCTATGACCAACTGTTATGCCAAGTGTTTCCGGCAACACTGAAGAGGCAAGCACGCACTTGGTTCCACTCTCTGAGAGAAGGATCCATCGACAGTTTCACGGAACTGACTCGGCAGTTCACCGACCAATTCATCGCCAACCGCAGAACCGTCCGGGACCCGTCCTACCTTTCAGGAATACGCCAGAACGAGGGAGAGATCCTCAAGGATTTCTTCCGTCACTTCACTACAGAGGCGCGACAAATTCCAGGGGTGGACCCCGAGCTTCTACGAGAAGTTTTTCTTGGAGGGCTCCGCCCCATTGGTTTCTACTCCGCATTAATGTGGGAGAATGTACCCAGCTACTCAGACCTCGTTCACCGAGTCGAGGCCCAGATTGCAGACGATGAGGCAATTGAAGAGCACCGCCAGCAATTCGAGGAGAGCTCGAAGAGGAAGCGGGGGAAGGAGCCGCTGCCGCAGTCGGTTCCCAACAAGAACGACGAGCATTGCGACAACCCCCGCCGAGACCGAGGATCTCGTCAGAATCAGGACTGCACTCCCCTGAACACCACAAGAACTAATGTTCCCCTTGCCATCCGTGTAGCAACGCGCTTCGTAGGCCCAAGCCGCTTGCACCAAACAGGGGAAATTAGTCGCAATATTACGACTTCATCACGGGCATGGACACAGTACTAAAGGCTGCAACCGGTTGAAGGAGGAAATCGAACGCCTTGTCCAACAAGGTCTCCTAGAAAGGTTTTTACTAAACCAAGTCCCGAACCAGCATGTGACACAGACTGACAATCCAGCAGAGGGCAACGTCGTACCCTGGTGCGGATGAGCCAAAAGTATTGGGCAGAGGAACTTTCCCCCTAATAGAGCACGCACAAACTTCGTCTCATCTACAACAATTCCCATTTTTGCTTCTTCCAGCTTTTTGCTTTAAAACATTTTTAAGATTACTGCAGCTGCTTTATGCCTCCATTAGCGATACGGATCTCCTGAAGCGAGGCTCCGAAAGTTAAGGCCACGACCTATGGTATTGACGCCAAGCAGCAAACTCGCCAACGTGGTGACCGCAAAAAGCCTCCTGCGAGTGGCGAATGTGCGTCGATTACGACGACCTCAACTACACCTGCCCAAAAGACAATCTCTCCACCGCGCTGCTTGGGCATCACGAGACCGCGCTTCTTGGGCGTATCGACTATCGCCACCGCGCTGCTTGGGCATATCACCGACGCCCTGCTAGGGCATCTCGCCGTCGCGCTGCTTGGGCATCACGCCGCCGCGCTGCTTGGGCATCACGCCACCGCGCTGCTTGGGCATCACGCCGCCGCGCGGCTTGGGCATCACGCTGCCGTGTTGTTTGGGCATCACGCTCCCGCGTCCTTGCTCCGTGCTGCTTAAGAATTCCGCTCGCATGCTGTCCGAGCCTCCCTCTCCAGTGTCGCTTCTACCAAAATCAAACCTCCAGGAATACAAACTCAGAAACCCCCGGTGAAGCCAGACAAATGTCCCCTTATGCCACAACAGAGTGTCGACCTCCGGCATCAATGTCGAGCGGCGATATCCGATACTAATGCCAAACGGCAAGGTCGCGACGATGTCCGACGCTAAACACCAAGCAGAAAGCTTGTGACGACCCCCGACGCTAACGACCAGCGGCAAGCTCGAGATGACTTCCGATGCTAATGTGAGGCGGCAAGTTCACGACAACTAACACCAAATAACGGGCTAGTAGCTCAAACACCGACTTCCGGCACCTGTGTAAAGTGGTGAGCCCATAACCACGTTGGACGTGGCATTTCTCTTAAGCAAACTCTTACATCCGAAAATATACGACCGTTAGGAAAAAAAATCCTGGCTCATTTTCTGCTGAAAACGACCTCCCAAAATTTGGGGGCATTTGATGGGATTCCCCAATAATAATTTGGTCAACCGGAGATTTTTTACCACGAGCTCGACCGGCTCTCCGATACAATTCCAGCGGGCCTAATCTCGCGCAATTTTGAGTGTGCTTGGCCTCCCAATCGGACGCAGGAACGCCCGAGCGCGCAAGCCCCACACAAGTCCCCCCACGACACTACATTGCGGGCGGCACAAAGCGGGGCGTGGAACAATGCACGCGGCATTATTCCGTGCGCAGAGAAATGGCACCAGTGCGGTGCGGCAAGTGCTGCACGGCAATTGTCGCGCGGCAATTGCCACCCGCCCCAGGGGAGCACTGAATAAGCGCCCCCCCATTAGGCACTGACCAAGTCAGCGCCCTGATGGGGCGCTCCCCAATTGGGGAGTGATGCGCAGTCCCTAATTGGGGAGTTGCTCCCATAAAGCACTCCCAACTTGGGGAGTGCTCCTCACTCTCCAATTGTGGAGTTGCGCGGCAACTGCCGCGCAGGCCGCGCAACAGTTGTCGTGCGCCCCTTCTCCCCTTCTTTCGGCGTCGTTCTTGGCGCCTCCTGACGCCGCTCGCCACCGTACCCTCATCACCATGATCGGCGCGCTCCTGCCCTCACAATGCGCTCGCAACCCTTCTGCGCTCACTGCGCCTCCGCGCTCACGGCGCGCTCACACACCTATGCGCTCACGGTGCGCTCACAACATCTCCGCGCTCACGGCGCGATCACAATGCCCCCGCGCTCACGGCGCGCTCACAACGCCTCCGCGCCCACGTCGTGCTCACAGCGCGCTCAGCCGCTCACAACGCCCCCGCGCCCACGGCACGCTCACAACGCCCGCGCTCTCACGACGCGCTCAGAACGGCCCCACGCTCACGACGCACTCATAACGCCCCCGCACTCACAACGCCTTCGCGCCCACAGCGCGCTCACAATTCCTTTGCACGCACAGCGCGCTCACAACGCCTCCGCGCTCACGGTGCGCTCACAAAGCCTACGCTCTCACGACGCGCTCACAAAGCCTTCGCTCTCACGACGTGCTCACAACACATCCGCACTCACGGCGCGCTCACATCGCCTCCGCGCCCACGGCGCGCTCACAACGCCTCCTCGCTCACGGCACATTCACAGCATTGTCGCACGCACGAGCACGCAGAATTACTTCCGAATGCGCGATGTAGTTTACATTCTTTGCCTCTTGTGTCCACAAATATTACAGGATTGTTCGTGTTCACCGCCATCACCATCACCGCCGTCACCGCCTATGTCGTCGGTCCTGCCCGAACTGCTAGGGGGGGCAAAACTATCATATCCGCAAAAATGGTGATCTGTGTGCTCCAGTTCGAGAAACATGATTCGCCCATCCGGTCGTTATGGTGGTTACAACGACACAATTACAAGTTGCATCTGTCAAAAGCTATAAAAGGAGCCCAGAGTACTCATTTGAAGAAACCTTGTGTTTAGCACCAGAGAGAGCTTCTTCGAAGATCTTTCAGAGTTCTCCTTCGGTGTTCGAAGATTTCCTCGAAGATCTCCCTCGGCCTTTGAAGATCTCCTTCCCCTTCGAAGATATCCTTCGAAGGCGACTCGAAGATCTCACTTCGGCCTTCAAAGTTCTTTGTTATGAAGGGGAAAACACTTGCACTAAACGGAATAACTGGATACAATCACGAGGTATGCTCGTGCCCAACTTCAGGAGGCTGGTTCCTCCTATAAGCTCCTCTCCAAAATGAGAGATCTCAAACTTAGCTCCCAAGTCACCTCCTTATATAGGGAGGGAGGCTCACATGTCAAAACCCTAACGCAAAAAATTAAAATATGAAATACAATAATAATAATACGCGCATGCGTAACAATCCATCCCGCCAGAAAATCGACCTTGACCCCAAGGTCGAGGTGCCGCCCGCCATCTAGTAGTGATATGCCCGCGGGTGGGCTGCCGCAGAGGTGCCCGGAGCTCCGTCCGGCGGTACATCCGTGATCATAAGGGCGTCAAAATCAGTCATGCCGAACTCGTTCAAGTCATCCCCGATGAGGGCCCGAAACTCCTTGACAGGATAATTATGATTAGGCGAGTAGGGTTGCCTGCAATGGTAGCACAGACCCTTGCTCCACAAGTCATTGTACTCTTGGTTAGACAGGCGATGAGTAGGAATATGGTGGTTGGTGTGTGGGACCATAATGGTCGGTCAAGGTAGAGGAGGCGACAGTGGTGGAGGTTTAGACGGGTGAGAAAAATATGGTTGGAATGGAGGTTTGGAAGGAGGCGATGGGAAAGGAGGGTCCCCGGCCGTCGCTAGGAAGTCGGCTTCCACTAGTGAGGCGAGGTTCATGGCTTGGTGGACATTTAACGGTTGCAGGGTGCGGAGGAGGGCTCGGATGTGGGGTTGTAAGTCGTGCATGAAGTAGGCCAAGTAATGGTACGGTGGAAGCCGTGGAACATGGGTGACCAACTCGATAAATGAATCAACATACGAGTCAATGGATCCGGTCTGACGGACTCCGTAAAGGCGCTCGATCATAGAGTCGGAGTAGCGGTGATCATACCGATGGATGAGGGCCTCCGTGAGAGTTGTCCAGGTGAGGCCGGGAGAGGACTGGCGGAGCCAGCGGACCCTTCCATGTCAATAATTGTTGTGGAGACCTGATGTGTATGAGGAGTCTGATGAATGTCAAAAAACTGCTCGGTGCGGGCAATCCACCCGAGGGAGTCAACCCCGTTGAATGTGGGAATGTCGAGGCGTGAGACTTGCGGAGGAGGCAATCCCGCCAGTGCGGGTTTGGCGGGGGATAATGTGCGGGGGATCCCAGGGCAGAGGTGGCAGGAGGGCCAGAACTTTGGCCGGGTTGCAAGTTGTGGAGCATGGCCATGATCGAAGTGAACTGCTCGGCTTGGGTCTCGAGACGAGCGTTGATGGTGGTGAGGCTGCGTTCGAGGGCCTCCACGCGGGATTCCATTGATTGACGACCCTTTGACATAAGAAGAAGAGGGCACAAGAGCTGGAGGGTGAGAGAGAGCACAGAGGATGGCGGGATACGGCGAGGAGAGTCGGGAAGAAGAAAGTTGGTAGGCTAGAGACTTTGCAGGCGTCTCGTCTGGATCTGTTGTTATGGCTGTCGGGCGGGATCGGGACTTCGCAGACTCCGCAGACATCGTAGACGAGATCGGGACTTCGCAGGCGCTGCGGAAGGGAATGGATATGACTGGACGTCTGGATTGTCGAGGGACTCAGCGCGAAAAGGAAGCAGACCGATCGACTAATTGCTATGGCCGACGGAATCGATCGCTGTGGTCGACCAGGTGCTGGAGCGAGAGCTGAAACAGGGACGATGGAGTCGAGGGCTGCGGGCTAGACGGGATCTGTTCGAGCGGACAAGCGCTGTCAGGGAATCGACGGGTCGACTGTGGAAGTTGGCGATCATGGAGGACGGTTGTTGACCCAAGGAGAACGGTGGAGAAAGGAACCCGGCGGCACACGATGCGCAGGCGGGGAGGCTAGGTCGGACCAAATGTTACGAAGGGGAAAACACTTGCACTAAATGGAATAACTGGGTACAATCACGAGCTATGCTCGTGCCCAACTTCAGGAGGCTTGTTCCTCCCAGAAGCTCCTCTCCAAAATGAGAGAACTCAAACCTAATGATCCAAAAGGTAAACCTAACTCCCAAGCCACCTCCTTATATAGGGAGGGGGCTCACATGTTGATGCGCGAATCTTACACACCGCTATAGGCGGGCGCAAGACTGCGGCACGAAACGACAGTGTACCGATCGTTCAAGTAATATAAAATGGGAGAGTAAATCTCAAGTATCGACCTCAAGGAATGCAGGTTGGGGTGCGTGGTTTTATCGTTAGGAAAACTAATTATAAAGATTTCTAATAATTAAAAAGGGGGTTTTGGTTGGTTGAGCGACACAATTAAAGAAAACTAAATTAACAAATGCGGGTCGACTGCACCGCTTCGTTTGGTGGGTGGACGAGTTAGCTTGCGAATGAAAGAGAAGGCTTGCGGATGGATGATTCGTAACCGGCGGAGTGAGGGTCGTGAGCACCTCGTCAATAAGCACGCAACTAGCAATTGCTAGTGCTGCACACAACGCAATGGTGGAATGGAAAGTGGAATGGGGGCGCTCCTCAACTCACATAAACCAAAACATATTTCACAAACATGAAATTAACATTATCATTAACAAAGGTTTATGATCATCATTCTCAACAAATACAAATCCACAAGAAATAATCGCAGCAATACAAGGGAGGAAAGAGTAAACCGAAGCCCGAAGACTCGCTGAAGGTTCGCGGCCGGAATCGTAGGTTTGTCATGCCTCGTCCGAGCTTGGTCTTCAGTTGACGTCCGGGGTTCAGAGGAGCTGTCACCTTCCTCCACGTTACCCGTCTTCTTCAGATAACAGCTCAAGCTAGCTCTCGCCAGAGAACCCTTGAATGCAGCAGAAAATGTTTTGGGATGGAGCTCTTGAGCTTACGAATGATGCCCGGAACAGGCCAAGGTGGAAGCTCTAGCTCTTGATTTGGAAGGAAATGGAGCCCGGAGTGTAACACCCCAAGAAGTCGTAGTTCAGCGAGTTAGGCGGAGAGGTGGTGTTGCGCTCGGAATAGGCTGGAAATGTCATAACAGCTCTTCGCGCACGACCATTGTTCCTCTTCGCGCACGACCAGTGATCGTGCGCCAGCGATCGTGCGTTAATTCGCAAGAAAACAGAGTTCTGTTGCGGTAAGCGCGCACGATCAGTGGAGGTGCTTCGCGCACGACCACTGACCGTGCGCCGATGCTCGTGCGCCCTGTTTATTCTGCTCCGCGAATTTGAGCGGAGAAGGAGATCGGGCCGATCGAATCTCTTGGAATCCGATCCGACGGCTAGGATGGAATGCTGGAGGCTATTAGGGCTTATGAGAGGAGTGTAACCCTCATTATTTCTTAGCCCTTCTCTCTCCTCCCTCTCGATCGCTCCCCTCCTCTCTCTCGATCTCTCTCCCGTCGCCTGGAGCAAGGAGCCGCCCCGATCTCTCGATCTCTCTCTTGCCGTCGACCTGGAGCAGGGAAGCGAAACCCCCGACCTCTCTCTCGATCTCTCTCTCTCGCCGGTCAAGAGGAGGCCGACGCCCTCTCTCTCTCACTCGTCGGTTAAGAGGAGGCCGACGCTCTCCTCTCCTCCCTTTTTCTCGCTGTTTTGGCGCTTGTCCGAGGATCTAGAGGAGATCTCTTGCGAGAGCCGTGTGTGGAGCCGAGTCGAGGCTAGATCCGAAGTAGGGCAGCGATTACCGTCTCCGTGGCGTTCAACCCATGGTTCAGAAACGACGCCTAAGGGTAACGATTCTCTTTACCCTCGTTTGGACATGTTCTAGTCCGTTCCTTGCATCGTTGAGGCCCCCTACCCAAAAGGTGAGGGCGTGGCCTCCGACGGGTCGATTCGTGTTATCCCCGTCAAATCTTGCATACATGTAGAGTCCATACGTGAAATGGACGTAGGCGCGCTGTGTGAAGCCCATCTGAGACGGTTCGTCCAGATTGGTGATGCTTTTGGTATTATGCGTGCCGGGGGAAAACTACGTGTTGATATCCTGCTTCGTAGGACTAGAGGGTGCTACTGCATGCGCTGCAACGCCTGGGGGTGTGCCCCGGGGAGCACCCGAAGTGAGAAACAGAAATGGGGTTTCTGTTCACTACCGTCGGCGTTAGCGTTATCGCCGCACGGTAGCTCCCAGACTGAGTTCTGGTGATGTTGTTGTGCCCACCTGTTGAGAGGACCTGAGGCCTTGTGCCCGACCCGTGAGGGTGTCCTGGTGGATGACTTAGCGGCCCGTAGAGCCGGCTAATTAAGAATACCTGGGCTGAGGGGACGCCATACCCGCTCTTCGTGTGTACAACGAGAGCTGTGAACAACGGGCATCTGGCGAACCTGAAACCGCACCATTGCAGCACCTAATTAGTGAGTCTCGTACAGCATGTCGGGAGGCAATGGGAAAGAGTCTTCGGACTACGGTATGTTCACAATTAAAGCACGGGGGTGCCCTGGTATTCGGGCCACCGACTTTAGCCTCGTAAGGCAAAGCCATCAAGAGTGGATGGCGGTGGAAGGCGGAGTACACCAAAGAGTGCCTGAGAGCACGAGACGTGGAGGCCATTCCCACGTTTCTGATTGTTGCATATGTATGAACTGTTGTGGGCTTTGCTAGTCGCACTCTTATATATATATATATATATATATATATATATATATACTGCTGAGACTGTTTTGCAGGGATGGTTAGAACTGCCACCCCCTTGAAGGGGTGGGGTCGTTATAATTTGGTCAGCTTTAGCTGACCGTTACCCTATTTTGCCACCGTTTTTGGTGGGCTTGTTGTACAGGTGCTGGACCGAGCGGGAACATAGCGGGCTGAAGCCCCTGCGCTGTTGCGGCCCTTGAAGGCCTTTTGATGTTCCTTCTGTTTTTCATGTATGGCCGGCCTGCGCGCAGATGTTGGTAAACTGTAAGGCCGTCGTGCCTCTTTTGTTGTGTAAAACCTTTTATTCCTATTAATAGAAGTGGACATACCCGGGTTCGGGTTTTGGTGGTTTATATATTTTGTCTCTCTCTTTTGCTTCCGCATAGAATGCTCTGAGTTAGGTTCATTGTTTAGAGTCGTTCGATATTTCAATTAAGTGACGTTCCCGTTTGTTTTGTAGTATATGGCGTGGGGCCTCGGCCGGACCTTCTGTCATATGCTTCTTAACGGATGGGGGTGTTACAAATTGGTATCAGCTTCTAAGGTTTCCGTATCTTTCTAAGGAATTCGTGGACGAATTCTTTTAAGGGATGGTGAGCACGTGTGTGCGCTACCGTCGAGACGTAAAATAAACCCAAAAATGTCCACTTAGGAATAAAATGTAACAACAAACCAACAATAATTGCATGTTTGTGGAACCTGAGTGTTCCTTTTGTTGTTAGTTGCGGCTGTGCTGTCGCCTAACTATGTGTTGCACTTGTGTAGGGCACTCGAAGTGCAGCGGGACCGTCGCGTCCCCGTGATGTGGCTGAGAGTAGCGGGTCCGCTGAAGCCCCTACAACTCCTTCTGCTGAGTTGGTCCGGCAAGTTACAGAAGCCGTTCTAGCTGCGTTGAATGGCCAGCCTGGAAGGCAAGGCCAACCGCCGATACAGGAAGTGGCCCCAG
This sequence comes from Dactylorhiza incarnata, assembly GCA_033032865.1. Taxonomy (NCBI): domain Eukaryota; kingdom Viridiplantae; phylum Streptophyta; class Magnoliopsida; order Asparagales; family Orchidaceae; genus Dactylorhiza; species Dactylorhiza incarnata. The sequence continues at coordinate 4,701,463 of JAWHQI010000009.1, read as the reverse complement.
AGCCACTAAGAGTGGAGCAAGTCCCCGTGAGGCGTGCTCCTGAGCAACAACTGAAGCACTTTCTGGGATTTCGACCTCCTCCGTTTACCGGGGTTGAATCCTCAGCTGAGGTCGAGGACTGGTTGTCGCATGTGGAGCGAACTCTGACAGCGACACAGTCAGATTAAGCGCAGAAAGTGACATTTGCTTCTTACTTGTTGAAAAAGGAAGCCAGGCGGTGGTGGGATGAGGTAGAGAAGCGCCAGTTCGCGGGAAGGCGACTGGTTGATGTGCCGATGGAAGAGTTCTCGAAAATCTTCCTGGCAAGCTATGTGCCTCCGTCGCAGCAGATCGCGATGGAGAACCAGTTCTTGGCTCTGACGCGGGGTTAAAGACTGGTTGATGACTACCTGTACGAGTTCACCCTCCTCGGGCGTTACGCTGGAACTTCTTTCGATGACGAAGGGAGAAGGGTGAACAGGTTCTACGGTGGACTGCGTAGTGAGTTGCGGTACCTTCTGACAGGGCCGTTGACGCAGGGTTTCACGACCCTCGTTGGTTCAGCCCGAGCGCTTGAGCAGGACATGCTCAGGGAGAAGGGCAAGGTGGCTGTGGTCGAGGCAGTGCCGGAGGGCAAGGCGCCGAGTGCGGCGAAGTTGCGGGGGTTGAATCGCTGGAAGAAGGCTCGTGTATCTGGGCCAGCTCCCTCTGCTTCGGGCGCGTCGTCTGGACGTGGCCCTCTTATTTGTTTCACTTGTGGCAAGCCTGGCCATTTCTCTCGGGATTGCCACAGCGGGCTCCCAAGGTCAGAGAAGGCAAAGGCGGTTGAGTCCACGGCTTCCCGTATGGCTCCACCGCAGGCCAGAGTCTTCAACCTTGGTCAGCAGGAGGCTATCAAAGCCAAGGACGTCGTGACAGGTATAATTTAAAATACAGTCCTTACTGTTTTATATACCTGTTTTAGTGTTCATGCTAACCTTGTTTGGCGGCGTAGGCTTTGTTTATGCTTTAGGCGTTCCCGCGAGAGCGCTTTTCGATACTGGAGCTTCGCACTCCTTCTTATCGTCGGACTTCGTCCAACGTATTGGTGCGCCGTCGATTGCTTCTGCAGATGGACTGGAGGTCCTACTGCCGAATGGATATTCGATGCGTGTGGAGAGGAGTTGCTGCGTGAAAGTTCTAGTTGGAAGTCAGGAGTATGACCTGAAAGCATCGTTACTCCCCCTGGTTGAGTTCGATGTAATCTTTGGCATGGACTGGCTGTCAGAACAGCGTGCGTGCATCGATTGCACCACCAAGGAGGTGAGGTTTGGGCAGTGTGCCGATCGTGAGACGGTCTTTGCGGGCATGCGTGGATCGAGCAAGATGCTGATGTCTGCTCTCCAGGTGTCCAAGGCAGTGCGTCAGGGAGCAGAGTTGTTCTTTGCTCTAGTGGAGGCTCCAACGCCGAGGCCCAGCCTAGCGGATGTTCCGATAGTTTCAGAGTTCCCCGATGTGTTCCCGAGTGATCTCCCCGGTGCTCCACCGCAGCGGGAGATAGATTTCGCGATTGAGTTGGTGCCAGGCGCCAAGCCTGTGGCCCGCTCGCCGAATCGTATGGCTCCGAAGGAGTTGTCGGAGTTGAAGCTGCAGTTGCAGGAGCTGCTTGAGCAGGGCTACGTGCGTCCGAGTTCCTCACCTTGGAGTGCACCTGTCCTCTTGGTCAAAAAGAAGGACGGTAGCCTGCGGCTTTGCATCGATTATCGGGAGCTAAACAAGCTGACCGAGAAGAACAAGTATCCTCTTCCGAGGATAGACGACTTGTTCGACCAGCTCGTTGGTTCGACAGTATACTCGAAGTTGGACTTGAAGTCCGGCTATTATCAGGTGCGGATCAGGGAGTGCGACATCCCGAAGACTGCCTTCAGTACAAGGTACGGGCAGTATGAGTTCACCGTGATGCCGTTTGGGCTGTCTAATGCGCCTTCAGTGTTTATGGACTTGATGCACCGGACTTTCCGAGAGTACCTCGACCGGTTTGTGGTCGTCTTCCTTGACGACATACTGGTCTACTCTCAGTCCGAGGAGGAGCACAGTGATCACCTGCGAGTAGTCTTGGAGGTTCTGAGGAGGAACCAGCTGTATGCCAAGTTCTCGAAGTGCGAGTTCTGGCTTCCTTCCGTGGCGTTCTTAGGCCATGTGGTCAGTGGAGCAGGTGTAGCGGTAGATCCGGTGAAGGTTGCGGCCATCAGGGAGTGGCATGTTCTTTCTACTGTAGCGGAGGTCCGTAGCTTTCTCGGGCTGGCTGGCTATTACAGGCGCTTCGTGGAGAATTTCTCACGGATCGCGCTGCCTCTTACGACGCTGACACGGAAGATGCAGGAGTTTATTTGGACGCCCGCGTGTGCGCAGGCTTTCGAGGAGTTGAAGCGGCGGCTTACCACGGCCCCGATCTTATGTTTGCCTTGCGGCACGGAGGGCTACGAGATCTGCACCGACGCTTCTGGGAGCGGCCTTGGCTGTGTTCTGCAGCAGCATGGCAAGGTTATAGCGTATGGCTCTCGCCAGCTGAAGGTGCACGAGCGGAACTATCCGGTCCACGACTTGGAGTTGGCGGCCGTGATATTTGCCCTGAAGCTTTGGCGGCATTATGTGTATGGCTTGAAGATCGACATCTTCACGGACCATAAGAGTCTGAAGTACCTTCTGACGCAGAAGGGGCTGAATATGCGGCAGCAGAGGTGGATGGAGTTCCTTGGGGACTACACCTTTGAGATCCACTACACTCCCGGGAAGGGGAATGTGGTCGCAGATGCACTCAGTCGCAGGGCTCCAGCGCAGGCCAACTGGATTCAGATGCATGATGAGCACCTGATACGTGACCTGGAGGCCTTGGGTATTTCTTGCGTAGAGAAGAGGAACAGTGCCGGTGCCTGTTTGAGTTGGACTGAGGTACAGTACGACCTCGCAGGTAGAGTCCGCCAGGCTTTGGAACTCGATCCGAGTTTAAAGCGCTATGCGGAGGAGGCTGGTGGTGGGCCGGATGCCCAGTTTCAGGTGCGTGACGGGTTGCTGTGGAGAGGCGACCGTTTGTGCGTCCCCAAGGTGGGTGAGCTGCGCGATGAGTTGATGTACGAGGCGCATCGTACCAGGTATTCAGTTCATCCGGGGAGCACGAAGATGTACAAGGACATGAAGGTCCTTTTCTGGTGGCCGGGTATGAAGAGGGACATCGCTCACTACGTGGCCAAGTGCCACACTTGTGCGCTAGTGAAGGCGGAATGTCAGAAGCCCGGTGGCTTTTTGAAGTCACTACCGGTTCCAGAGTGGAAATTCGATGATGTTTCCATGGATTTCGTGCATGGGCTGCCGAGATCGCAGAGCGGGAACGATGTCATCTGGGTAGTCGTAGACCGGCTGACAAAGGTGGCGCACTTTATCCCAACCGGAGGGATGACTCGGTGGAAAAGTTGGCAAAGTTGTATGTTGATACAGTAGTACGACTGCACGGGGTGCCCCGTAGCATCATCAGTGATCGAGATGGACGCTTTACTTCGAGCGATTGGAGGCTAGTCAACCGTCTATTGGGTACGAAGCTGCAGTTTAGCATGGCCTTTCATCCGCAGACGGATGGCCAAACTGAGCATACCAATAGGACGATGGAAGATATGCTCCGGATGTGCGTCCTGGATTTCGGCAAGGGGTGGGAAGATCACCTCTTTCTTGTTGAGTTCGCGTACAACAACAGCTACCAGGCGAGTATTCAGATGGTGCCTTTCGAGGCCCTCTATGGCAGGAAGTGCCGTACTCCCTTAGCTTGGGCGGAAACGGGCGAGACGAAGCTCTTCAAGAGGAAAGACGTCGAAGAGGCGACTTCGACGGTGCGTATGATCCGGGAGAGGCTTTTGGTTGCGCAGGATAGGCAGGCGAAGTACTATAATGCGAAGCACCGCGACGTCCAGTTCGCCGTCGGCGATTGGGTTTACTTGAAGATCAGGCCGTTCAAGGGTGTATCCAGGATTCGACGCTTGAAAAAGCTGAGTCCGAGATACCTTGGACCGTTTGAGATCATCGAGCGCGTCGGTGAGGCGGCTTATAGGCTTGCACTATCGGCGGAACTGAGCGGGCTACACGATGTTTTTCACATCTCCGTGTTGCGGAAGGCGGTGCAAGAGCCTACGCATGTGGTCGCGGCGGATCAGGTACCCGTGGATAGTGGGCTTAAGACGGCGGTCAGGCCCGTTAGCATCGAGGATGCTGAGGTGCGTCAGTTGCGGAACAGGGCGATCCGTATGGTAAAGGTCCGTTGGGACAACTGCGGTCGCGAGGAGCTCTCATGGGAGCGTGAGCAGACCATGATGGAGGAGTTCCCCGAGCTGTTTCGGTGACGTTTATCTCTCTTTTTCCCCTTTATGTAAAGACTTTTTTTTTATATATATATTTATATGCCTGTTTTTACAAATTTCGGGACGAAATTCTTTTAAGGGGGGTGGAGTTGTAACACCCCAAGAAGTCGTAGTTCAGCGAGTTAGGCGGAGAGGTGGTGCTGCGCTCGGAATAGGCTGGAAATGTCATAGCAGCTATTCGCGCACGACCATTGTTCCTCTTCGCGCACGACCAGTGATCGTGCGCCAGCGATCGTGCGTTAATTCGCAAGAAAACAGAGTTCTGTTGCGGTAAGCGCGCACGATCAGTGGAGGTGCTTCGCGCACGACCACTGACCGTGCGCCGATGCTCGTGCGCCCTGTTTATTCTGCTCCGCGAATTTGAGCGGAGAAGGAGATCGGGCCGATCGAATCTCTTGGAATCCGATCCGACGGCTAGGATGGAATGCTGGAGGCTATTAGGGCTTATGAGAGGAGTGTAACCCTCATTATTTCTTAGCCCTTCTCTCTCCTCCCTCTCGATCGCTCCCCTCCTCTCTCTCGATCTCTCTCCCGTCGCCTGGAGCAAGGAGCCGCCCCGATCTCTCGATCTCTCTCTTGCCGTCGACCTGGAGCAGGGAAGCGAAACCCCCGACCTCTCTCTCGATCTCTCTCTCTCGCCGGTCAAGAGGAGGCCGACGCCCTCTCTCTCTCACTCGTCGGTTAAGAGGAGGCCGACGCTCTCCTCTCCTCCCTTTTTCTCGCTGTTTTGGCGCTTGTCCGAGGATCTAGAGGAGATCTCTTGCGAGAGCCGTGTGTGGAGCCGAGTCGAGGCTAGATCCGAAGTAGGGCAGCGATTACCGTCTCCGTGGCGTTCAACCCATGGTTCAGAAACGACGCCTAAGGGTAACGATTCTCTTTACCCTCGTTTGGACATGTTCTAGTCCGTTCCTTGCATCGTTGAGGCCCCCTACCCAAAAGGTGAGGTCGTGGCCTCCGACGGGTCGATTCGTGTTATCCCCGTCAAATCTTGCATACATGTAGAGTCCATACGTGAAATGGACGTAGGCGCGCTGTGTGAAGCCCATCTGAGACGGTTCGTCCAGATTGGTGATGCTTTTGGTATTATGCGTGCCGGGGGAAAACTACGTGTTGATATCCTGCTTCGTAGGACTAGAGGGTGCTACTGCATGCGCAGCAACGCCTGGGGGTGTGCCCCGGGGAGCACCCGAAGTGAGAAACAGAAATGGGGTTTCTGTTCACTACCGTCGGCGTTAGCGTTATCGCCGCACGGTAGCTCCCAGACTGAGTTCTGGTGATGTTGTTGTGCCCACCTGTTGAGAGGACCTGAGGCCTTGTGCCCGACCCATGAGGGTGTCCTGGTGGATGACTTAGCGGCCCGTAGAGCCGGCTAATTGAGAATACCTGGGCTGAGAGGACGCCATACCCGCTCTTCGTGTTGTACAACGAGAGCTGTGAACAACGGGCATCTGGCGAACCTGAAACCGCACCATTGCAGCACCTAATTAGTGAGTCTCGTACAGCATGTCGGGAGGCAATGGGAAAGAGTCTTCGGACTACGGTATGTTCACAATTAAAGCACGGGGGTGCCCTGGTATTCGGGCCACCGACTTTAGCCTCGTAAGGCAAAGCCATCAAGAGTGGATGGCGGTGGAAGGTGGAGTACACCAAAGAGTGCCTGAGAGCACGAGACGTGGAGGCCATTCCCACGTTTCTGATTGTTGCATATGTATGAACTGTTGTGGGCTTTGCTAGTCGCACTCTTATATATATATATGCTGCTGAGACTGTTTTGCAGGGATGGTTAGAACTGCCACCCCCTTGAAGGGGTGGGGTCGTTATAATTTGGTCAGCTTTAGCTGACCGTTACCCTGTTTTGCCACCGTTTTTGGTGGGCTTGTTGTACAGGTAGGGGTGAGCATAAAAAACCGCAAACCGCAAAAACCGCCCGCACCGCACAAACCGCACCGATTTTTAAACCGCACCGCATAGTTTCGGTGCGGTGCGGTTTTGAACTTTTACAAACCGAGCGCGGTTTGGTGCGGTGCGGTTTTTGGATCTTGAAAACCGCAAAAACCGCACCGCACCGACTAATGACATATTTTCAATTTTAATAAACTTGTGACATATCACATATATATAAATTAAGTATAACTTTTAAATTATTAATTAATAATAGTAATTAACTAATTATATTAGCGCATATAGTTGGTTTTTTGTTTAGTTTGTTTGTTCTTTATTAATTTATTGATGAATTTGAAGATTAGTAAGCTTTTGTTAAGTGCAAATAGTATCATAATGATTCATCTAACTATAAATGCGTATTCACGAGATTTCTCGTAATATTTCAATGTTTGAAGGATAAAAAAGCTGCAATTATGTGAGTGTTGTGCATATCTAGGACTTAATATCATGATGATTGTATTATATAAAGATCTATATTTAGCTCGTGGTTGATTTTGTAGTATTTGTATTTTAAAAATATATGTATTAAATATTTTTTCATGAAAATATAACTCATTTAACTATGTTTTTGCCCAAATTTTACAACTTATTTTGCCTCACATTATCCTTTTGGTGTATATGCATATCACATGCTAAAAACCGCACCGAAACCGCAACCGCACCGCAAAAAACCGCACCAAACCGAAACCGCACCGCATAATTTCGGTGCGGTGCGGTTTTGCTCGGGCCAAAACCGTGCCCTTGCGGTGCGGTTGCGGTTTGGGCCAAAACCGCACCAAACCGCACCGCGCACACCCCTATGTACAGGTGCTGGACCGAGCGGGAACATAGCGGGCTGAAGCCCCTGCGCTGCTGCGGCCCTTGAAGGCCTTTTGATGTTCCTTCTGTTTTTCATGTATGGCCGGCCTGCGTGCCGATGTTGGTAAACTGTAAGGCCGTCGTGCCTCTTTTGTTGTGTAAAACCTTTTATTCCTATTAATAGAAGTGGACATACCCGGGTTCGGGTTTTGGTGGTTTATATATTTTGTCTCTCTCTTTTGCTTCTGCATAGAATGCTCTGAGTTAGGTTCATTGTTTAGAGTCGTTCGATATTTCAATTAAGTGACGTTCCCGTTTGTTTTGTAGTATATGGCGTGGGGCCCCGGCCGGACCTTCTGTCATATGCTTCTTAACGGATGGGGGTGTTACACGGAGCTTCTCCTAAGAGTGGGCGATGGTGGAGCGACGAAAGGGGCGGAACTGGCGCGAAAATGGCAGGCTCGGTGTTGATCTCCCTCATAGGGCGAAATTCCTGGCTTTAAATAGTAAACGGTCAGAAAATTGGTCACGCACGGTCGAACGCACGACCGTGCGTGAACCGTGCATTATTAAACACACAGGAAGCCCAGGAAGATGAAGCAAAGCGCCCGTGCGATTTTACTCACGCACGGACGAAACCGACCGTTCGTGCAAAACGCAAGGATAAATCCAGACAGCCTGAATTCTGGCTAACAACAGGAGATCGTGTGTTTCCTTCGCGCACGGTTGAGTCCAACCGTGCGTGAAGCAAACACACGGGCAATAAGACTTACACATATTTGGACAACAAGAGATGCTCGTGCGATTTTACCCATGCATGGGCAAACTGCCCGTGCGCGAACAAATCGCACGAGCGGGGACAGAACATCATTCTGAGCCGCAGATGAACGCGCACGGTCAGAGCGATCGTGCGTCAAGGAAACGCACGACCGTGCGATTCATGCAGGCATGAAATCTGGGCAAAATGGATGATCCACCCACCTGCATAGCAATCCAAACAGCAATCATACAGCTGGGAACACCCTTTCAGCTCAATCCAATCACAGAAAAAGGATGGGGAGCACCATGTGCTGACCCCCAATAAATTAGCGTGCAAATACACACCAAGATGGGCCTAAACAGTGCACATAGCGTGAAAGCGTATACGAGTGAAATACAAGCGATTATGGCTTGAAAGTGTAGTGCACACAAGTGAAAACTAGCCCGAATGAGTCCATAAAACAGTGTAAATATCGGACTCATCACATGTCAAAACCCTAATGCAAACAATTTAAAATATAAAATACAATAATAATAATACGCGCATGCGTAACATTTTCCCTCCCCTTCGAGGATCTCCTTCGAAGGCGACTCGATGATCTCTCTTTCGCATTCTTCCAAACACCCCTTGCAACGAGCGGTGGCATGTCACCCTCGAGCATTCTACTACGTGTAACACTCAGAGAAATAGTGCATATTGGTCGGCACCGATCCGGCCCTGTGGTTTTCCACCCTTTCCGGTTTTCCGCGTAAGAAGTCCAATTGCCAGTTGTTAGTCTCTATTGTGACTGTTTGCGCGCCTGACTCACTCTTGAGCTAAGACGGTTCATTTCGACCGGACAGTGAGAGCGTCGACCGACCCGCAACAATATCTATTATGTATCAATAATAAAATTAAATACAATATATAAAAATAAAATAATAAACAAAGAAAAATAATGTATATAAAATAATCTATATATTTATTCTATATGAGACTAGAGGAGAGAGCATGGATTCTCTCTGCACACATATTTAATGGGAGCTAAATGAGAAAATGTAAAATGAAACAATTGAATTTTAACTTTTAGACCATCAACCATTCATTTAATGAAATAGATTATATATAAAGTATTAGAAGTTCTGCCCTGCCGTATTACATGTATAGAAACCTTTAATCGAATGACCCACTTCTAGCCCACATTCAGCCCGACAACAATAGCATAGTCCCTGGATCTACCTCCAGCAACACCAAATCTCCCATCCAGCCCTAGACCAACCCATCCCAAGCCTCCAAGCCTCAATAGACCCCCTTGCAGCCTCCAGAAGACTTCGCCGACCCTCCCCCTTACTCCCTTCTAAGCCCCGGCCCTGCTAAAGCCCCAACCAGCCACCCCAGCACCAAAACAACTACCCTCCCTCCTCCAACAGCCCCTGTCCAGCAAACGTTGTTCCTCCGAAGTACCTGCACCACATTTACAACCACCGGATTTTTGCACCTACGTCGACAACCCTTTACTTGGTGAGCTCCACATTTATTTTTAAATTCATATGCATTGCAAAGATACAACTTACTAGAGTGGTTCACAAATCAAATAGTTCGTGAATAATTCGGGAATCGATTCGTGAAGATTCGATTAAGATTCGTTTTTTATGAATTCAAATCTAAATTCGAATACAAGTAGAATCTAAATCTGAATCCGAATAATATTATCTCTACTGGCAAGATTCGTGAATAATTCTCCAATAATAACAATATATATTTAAATAAACTTTATGTAATTAAATAAATTGTATTTGAAAGGGCAATTCGAATTAGAATCCAAGTCCGAATCCAAATTCGACTCCAAGATTTCGGGACAAATTTGGATTCGATTGAAGAGTTATACGATTCGATTCGGTTTGTGAACACCTGACCTTCCTATTTCTAGTCATGTTTTGCTCAGTTGATTTGCCTCGTTTAATTTATTTATGTGTGCTTTATTCGCCCTTGTATTAAATTTTAACACTTTCAGTTAATTTGCATTTATTATCTGTTTGCCTAAATTACAATATTTGTAATCGATTGTGAGGCTTGCGCAAAATTTTAAAAATAATATTGTTTAATTAATTGCATGTCGAAAGTAATTGGACGATTTAAGTGTTGTGCTTGCATTAGGGTTAGGGTTTTTGCTACGAGCTCTTTATTCATTTGATTGTTTGCTAAGTCATTAACATTATCATTAGGGTTGTCTTAGTGTCTTTCATTTTCGGGTGCATGCTTGCTTCATTTAGGGTTAGGAGTCGTGCATCTTTCTCGTAGATTCGTCAAGTGTCAATCATCTATCAGTTGATAAAAGAATCCAAACAATTATTCCAGTGTTGTTTATCATCCTAGGAAGCCAAGGGTTTGGGTTGGAAGAAACTTTGATACATGTGGACTCAAGTCACAATAGGTTCACAATAATGTATAAATTCTTCTATGCAGAAAAGGCCAAATACCATTGGCCTCAACATTGGTACCTAAACCGTGGGTGCTCCATGTTGGAACCGAGATTTGGCTCAATGAGGAGTTCGGACCCATAAGAGGGGGCAGCTAGCACTTACTGAGCCCGCAGAGAAACCTGACCGAAGACTTAGAACTAAATACCGACCTTTGGCTGCCGCGTGGAGGTCCCACCACACACCCGGAAGATCTTAGAGCACTTCCTCTCCTAAGCCAAAGCTGAAGTCGGGCACCTTGGAGAGACTGAGGAGCTAACCAAAAATGTCCTAAGGAGGAAGAAGCCAAAGATCTGGATCCTCACCAAAGGTGCCCTTTAGTGTATATATATAGTTTTTCTCTTCTGATCTGCAAATAGCGAAACTCCGCCTTTTAGTTTTACTAACCGCACCCCAAACTGGCTTGCTAACAGCCAACCTCCGCTGTTCTGAAGGGCTATCGACAGCCCACCAAGGGTATCTAGGTACATTCACCCCTAGACCCCACTGGGCGAGTGGCATGTGAAGGCACCACTCGCCTGCCTTACCGCGAGTCGGGCTCGCGAGATCTCACTATGCCAGTGGCCCGCGACAGTACCACTCGTTAGCCCCCCTGGCCTCCCGGGTGAATGGGGTTCCGCCCCTCCTTCGCCTGGTGGCCCGCGCATCCAGAAGCCTGGGCGGGCGAGTGCTTGATGAAGAACGCGCTCCCCCACCCCTTTCTACCAGCCTGAGTCGCTTAAGCGAGGCAGCGAGCCCTCACTTGCCTCGTCATTGCTAAATGCACCCAAAGAGGCGAGCTTACACTCGCCTCGCCCTCACCCTATGCTCCTCGCAAGGAGGCGAGTCTGGCTCGCCTCGCCCTCGCGACCCGCTCCTTGCAAGGCGGCGAGCCCCTTCTTGCTTCGTCTGTGCCCGATTCTCAATTTTACCCCTCGGCAAACACGGAGTTGTACACAATCCCCGGTCTTTGCGAGATTATCCTAAGCTCGCAAAGAAACGTCCAACCACTGTTGTTCGTCAGTGGCTGCTGACCTGGCAGGAATCTTTTGGTGGGCCCCATCCCCAGCGCTATAAATACCACTAGTCATGGGTGATGGGTAACATTTTGACCCTTCGTCTTCTTTCGCCATCTGCTACTGTAGCCGCTGAAATGCCTCTTTCGGAAGAAGCCCAAGCTCGCCTAGACGCGTCGCGGGCGAGTGGACGGTCATTCACCGTCGAACTTGCGCCTTGGCTCGCTCGGCGGGCCCCCGCAGCTTTACCCAAGATAAATAAAGCGAAGACGGTTCGACGACACTCCGGGGAAGACGGGTCCTCGCACCCGGATCCGTCACACGACACCGGGCTCGCCCAGCAGGTATTCAAGTTGATAAGTCTTGAACTCCCACGAAAATATGCTAACATCATTCTCTTACTCGCAGGACGTGCTTCGCGAGGGAGTCGCCGCGGGCGAGGATCTGACGGGCACTCGCCCTCCAACCCCTGGGAGGGACGATTCGGCGGCCATGGACGTCGTCGACCTGCTCGATTCCTCGCCGCGACCTGGTGAGTTGCCTGCCTTCATCCCTGCCAACTGGATCCTCTCGGCCATTGATTTTCCAAGACGGTCGCCTCTTGCAGAGACCCTCCTCGCGACCCCTGGGAAGCGCACCACTCCTGCGGGCTCGCCGGTTCCACCGGGCGAGACCATCCCCACCCCAGGATTTGGTCTCCTTGGTCAAAAGAGCCCTGGCAGCTCGATACCCGCAGTCATCCGGATCGCCAACAACGCGCCGCACCACCCTGGCATGGGGAAGTCTGTCACGTTGACCTACACTGAGGCCTTCCAGGGACAGCCAAGCTCCTCCCGCCAGCGACCCGGTAAAGCGATCATGGCCTCGTCAGGTCGGTCAACACCGGTGATTATTTGTACCATGTCTTCGCCACTGATTTCTCTTTTTTTACAGGTGCCCGCGAGAGCCTCCCCGCCGACTTGACTTTGGGGAAGAGGAGATGCCCCCCCCCCCCCCGCCCTCGCCGGACAAGATTGCTGACTGCCTGGGCGATCCCCGAGACCCCGAGGTGAAAAAGCGGACCACCAAGGTGCTCCATGCCACATGCTGCGGGATCTGCACAACCAGGCGCGGGAGGACAGGACAGCCTCCGAGGAGCGGCTCGCCGTCCTCGAGGATGACTACGCGCGGCTCCTGGCCGAGCTGCGGATGGATGTTCGCGGCGAGGTCACCTCCCCGGGGGTGCACCTCTCGCTAGCGGAGGACCAGGTGCGCCTGCTACAGCGCGAGCTCCGTGCCGTCCGCGCCTATCATTATCCTCGGGTGCCACCGAGCTCGGGGGTGCGAGGCCGAGGTCGATGGAGGTGGATTCAGTACTCATCCCTCTCGCGCTCGCACCCACTCGACGAACCCTGTATTGTAATCTTTATTTATTTTGGACAATCTGCGAACTCTGTTACTAAGATTAGCTTGGTACTTCTCGCCCGCCATTGGGCTTTCTTTTACTTGCTCGTGATGTGATATTATTGTTTGTGTCGCGTTCGCTAGTTAACCAGGCGCGGGAGGACAGGACGGCATCCGAGGAGCGGCTCGCCGTCCTCGAGGATGACTAAGCGCGGCTCCTGGCCGAGCTGCGAATGGATGTTCGCGGCGAGGTCACCTCCCTGGGGGTGCACCTCTCGCGAGCGGGGGACCAAGTGCGCTTGCTGCAGCGCGAGCTCCGTGCCGTCCGCGCCTATCATTATCCTCGGGTGCCACCGAGCTCGGGGGTGCGAGGCCGAGGTCGATGGAGGTGGATTCAGTACTCATCCCTCTCGCGCTCGCACCCACTCGACGAACCCTGTATTGTAATCTTCATTTATTTTGGACAGTCTGCGAACTCTGTTACTATGATTAGCTTGGTACTTCTCCTCCGCCATTGGGCTTTCTTTTACTTGCTCGCGCTGTGATATTATTGCTTGTGTCGCGTTCGCTAGTTTTTCTTTTACTTTTATTTCTTTATGTTCTTGCATGCGACTTATATTGTGCTCGCCTCGCCTGCCGCAAGCTGGCCTTGCTTGCCAGCGTGCTCGCGCCTCTTTATTGTTGTGAGCGGGTGAGGAAGAGGGGCTGGCTCAAGGATCGAGGCGTATCGCAGCGAGATTCTGCTAACTGCACCCCTCGACGCTTCGACTCCTTCCCGCTTTTTCTGCTTTTCTATAAATAGGTCTTGACGCCATGCCTAACTACCGAATTTATCGTCCTAGCCCTCCGCCTCCTTCGTTCTTGAGACCTCGCTCCTTCCTTCTCGCGCTCGCTTCTTCAGCCCTTGAACGATCTTAAAAAATGGGTGGTGATGGTGGAGGGTGCCGAGGGCCGGGCCAAGTGCGCCTGGACCTTTTGCGACCACTCTTTCTTCAACTACTCGCTCACCGAGAGCGAGTACCACTCCGTGGTCGCCAACTATATCTCGCTCGGGTTCTCCGCTCGCCAGCCTACGAAGACCGAGGCCATCAACGACACCTCGCCGGACGAGCTCGCTATTTCCGCATCTCACTTTGATGTCGGCCTGCGGTTGCCCCTATGGCCTGAAGTCTGCCAGGTACTTATTCGCTTTATGATGCTCCTCCTCGCTCTAGCATAAGGTTTCTAACCGTACATTGTGGGTTTGTCAGATACTCAAATATTCCGGCGTGATTCCGGGCCAGATGACCCCCAACTCGGTCGTCGTCGTGGTAGCCTTCGCCTGCTACCTGAGGGAGGAGCGGATCGAGTTCAGCTTACCGGTCTTCCGCAAGCTCTTCTCCTTTCGGGCTTACAAAGACGGGACCGCCTACTTCGCGAGCCAGCACGCCAAGGTGTGCGAGACTGTGAATAAGAGTCACCACTGGCTCCAGAAGTTTGTTTTCATGAAGGGGCCTTTCGACAACATCCCCTGCTCGCCCGTCTAGCACAACGAGGCGACCTACGGTCCTCCCACGCTCGGCGGCCACAAAGTCGAGCTCTTCAAGTTACTTGGCGACGAAGAACTTCGAGGTCGTCTACCTTCGAAGAAATGCCGACTCGCTACTCCCCGTGCCGCCTAGAGCAGGTTCGACTCGCGTTAGCCCCATACTTTGCATTCTGCTTTACTCTCGCTAGCTAACCTCTGTCCGTTGTATCACTTGCAAGGGAGCGAGACCTTCCACTTGTTGGTGTTTCCAAGGTGATTTGAAAGTGATCAAGCATTTAGTCTCACTGCCAACGCAATGTGAGCCTATGGGGTCACACACAAGAGTGTTTGGAGAAGTTGGAGGAAGAATTGTGTTGGCCTTACTCATATTGGATATGAGTGAAGGACCAATCCTATGACTCATTGGAGTTGGGTCGAGTCAACTGAATGCTCCACAGGTATTGTGAATATTGTATGGAGCGTGTTAGGCAAATTCTCGAGACGAGTCGTCGAGACATACATTAGTTCGTCGAATGAACGAATCGTAATCACTCGACGAATACATGTTGACTCGACGAATTTATTGTGACTCGACGAATTCATAATTAGTCGGCGAACCAAACGAATTCATGATTCGACGAATTTATGATTACTCGACGAACCCGACGAATTCATGACTCGACGATTTTATGATTACTCGACGAAATGATAATCACTCGACGAATTCTGTTTACTCCATTTCTGGTCGTGGGTGTGCGGATAGCTTTTCTCTCTCACATGGGTATAAATAGATCCTGATTTTATGCCCTAAGTGCGAAATTTTCTTTTGCGATCTGTGAGAGTCGGAAGGGTTCCGACGGATGAGTTCCGAAATAGCTCCGACGGAAGAGTTCTGACCGGTCGATCCCGCCGCCGCCGTCGCCGCCTCTCCCTGTCGTCGGACCTAGCAGTCCGTGGGAGAAGTTGAGGCTGTTCTTCTCCGACCTAGTTCTTGTGCGACAAGAAGCTTGGGTTCTTCATCGCTCGTGTGGACTCCCGTAGAGGCGCTGATCCATTTCAGCGCTTGGGACTCAACGATCGTTCTTCGGAATCTCATTTGTGGAGCAACTTGGTTGAGTGTTGACTCAATCCCCTTCAGGTATTGCAATGTGTTGCTTCTCCTATTTCTTGATTCATGAAATAGCAAGTTCCTTGAACTCTTTAGGGTTGTTCTTGTTCTTTATTTCCGCTGCGCATATGTGATATGCTTTCTACATTTGATGTATAGAAATTCCTACACCACTCCACCCCCCTTACGCGAGGACCGGGACTATCCTCCCTGGTCTCGCGCTCGCCGTCTTCGCTGCCGCCGCGTGCCGGGCTTAGTTGTTAAAGGCGCGCCTCAAGCGCGCCTAAGGCTCCAGGCTCAACATGCTCAGAGGCTTGCGCCTCCATGCGCCTTTTTTGCGCCTTTGGAGTATAAAAGGCGCGCCTGAGAGCGGTTTCTGTTGCAAACCTTTTTTCCTCAATAGAAAGAAAGAAATAATGTAAGAACTCAATATTTTTTGCAGGATTTAGTGTTTGTGAAACATAATCGAGTGTTAAGACTTAGATATGATGTAAACGACCATATTAATTCTATTTTTTAAGAGTTATAAATGATAGTAATGAATGATTAATGAGTAGAATAGATGTAAAATTTGATCAAGAAGATGAACTGATGTTTGATGCAGGAAACCATCGGAGGCCATGCATTCGCCCTCTCCTTCGAGCTCTACGGCCGGGAGGATGTCGGCGACTTCAATGACCTGACGTTTCGAGTGCTTGCTCACGAGAGCGTGCGAGCCCAGCTCCGCGCCCTGGAGCTCGCCCACATGACAGGTCGGCGATGCCTCCAGGTGGATAGGAATTCTAAATAGCTCAAGCGCGAGCTGCAGGCCGCTTCGGAGGAGATCGCGAGCCTCAAAGAGAAGCAGGAGATCTCTGATGGCCTCCTCGCCAGCCTTCAGGGCGGAATGGTGAGCTGTTGAAGAATTTTCCCCCTTGTCCTCGTTGTTTTCTTCGACTGACTCGCCTTTTCCTTCGCAGGATGCCGAGACCGCCAGCCATCTTCTCGCCCGCACCTCCGACCTGGAGAAGGAGATCATCGGGCTGAAGGCTTAGAATAGCGAGCTGACCCGGGCCGTCCTTCCTCCGCCTCCTCACCTCGGCAACACTCAGACCTTCTCGGAGCGCGAGCTGGATGAGATGATGCAGAAGAATGCGATCGTGGTGGTGAAGCACATCTTCCGCACCCTGAAGGAGGCGAGCCTTCTATATGAAGAAGCGGCGCAGCTGACCGTCGAGGAGGTGGTCCCGGAGCTATTCTTTCCACTGTCGGAGACTAGTGACTGCGAGAGTGAGCGGTCTGAGGGCCACCCTTAAATTGTAATGTATTTTTATTTTATTTTTTTGGCTGGCGAGATCGTCGCGACATCTGTAATAGAACTCCTTATGAAATGAAATGAAATTTTGCTTAGCTCTCTTTTTCTCGTCATTCTTATTTTTTTGCCTCGCCGCAACGTACCCGCATAGCCTTCACGTGGCACTCGCGCGCCTTTAAATCATAGGACTCGAGCGCCTTCTACTTGTAGGACTCGCGCGCCGCCTTTTACTCATAAAACTCGTGCACCTTTTACTCGTTGGACTCGCGCGCCTACTACTCGTAGGACTCGCGCGCTTTTTACTTATAGGACTCGCGCGTCTTTTACCCATAGGACTCGCGCGCCTTTTACTCATAGGACTCGCGCGCCTTTTACTCATAGGATTCGCGTGCCTTTTACTCCAGCACCACATTACCTTGTCAACCTCTCCAGAGATTAACCTGACCCACCGTCTAGTGAGAGCCCGACAGCGGAATCGATCTGGGGCACTCCAGCACATGTGCATTGTATGAACCTATAACGGAAAAAAGACAACAATATCAATTCATATCAACTTAACATAAGAGTTCAAGGGTAGAAACGTTTTAAGTCATCCCCGCTCCAAGTGCGGCTGAGGAGTACCCCTTCCACATCCCGGAGGTGATATCC
This sequence comes from Dactylorhiza incarnata, assembly GCA_033032865.1. Taxonomy (NCBI): domain Eukaryota; kingdom Viridiplantae; phylum Streptophyta; class Magnoliopsida; order Asparagales; family Orchidaceae; genus Dactylorhiza; species Dactylorhiza incarnata. The sequence continues at coordinate 4,684,203 of JAWHQI010000009.1, read as the reverse complement.
TCCCGACTTGAGTACTTCATTTACAATATAAGGACCTTCCCAATTGGGATTGAGTTTTCCGACCGCGGCTCCCCTCCCGGCTGCGTCAACCTTTTTCAGGACCAAGTCCCCCTTTTCGAACTGTTTTACTCGGATGTGCTTGTCAAAGTACTGCGCCATCCGCCGCTTGACCTCTTCTTGTCTGACGGTAGCCAGGTCCCGGAGCTCTTCCACAAGGTCCAGAGATAGTTTTTGCTCTTCATTCTTCATTCATCACTCCTCGTCTCCTTCGCCTGCTGCGACTACCCTGGGTGATTTTACCTCGAACTCGATCGGGAGCACAGCCTCGCATCCGTGGGAGAGCTTGAATGGGGTCTCCCCTGTGGCTGTGTTTGGCATGGTTCTCAAGGCCCATAGGACTGAGGGTAGCTGGTCCACCCAGCTACCTCTCAGGTTCTCGACCTTCTTTTTCAGTAGGTTCACAATTATCTCATTTGTCGCCTCCACCTGCCCATTGCTCCTAGGGTGGTGCACCGACGCAAAGCGAAGATCTATGTCCAGCTGGCCGCAGAAGCCGACGAACTCGTCGCTGGCAAATTGCGGCCCATTGTCTGTGACGATGGCTAATGGGAGCCCATGTCGACAGACTATTTCCCCCCAAACAAAATTTTTTACTACTTGAGATGTTACCTTAGTCAGTGCCTTCACCTCCAGCCACTTGGAGAAGTAATCGTCATTACCAGCAGGAACTTCCTTTGGCCACTAGCTTGGGGGAAAGGGCCTACCAAGACCAACCCCCATATCGCCAATGGCCATGGCGTCGTGATGGTCCGAAGCCTCTGGGCTGGTAGGAGTTGGAGGGGAGCATACAACTGGCACTTGGAACACTTCTTTGCGAACTCTGCCGCATCCTTGCTGAGGGTAGGCCAAAAGTAGCCTTGCCTCAACACCCTTCCCTCCAGGGTCCTGCTCCCAGAGCGGTTGTCACACTCCCCCGAGTGGATCTCCTCCAGGACTCTCGGGGCCTCCTCTTCCAACACACAACGGGCTAGGAGTCCCGAGAGGGTCTGTCGGTACAATCCTCCTGCATGCAAAGAATAGTATGCCGATTTGTATCGGAATCGCCGCTTATCTATATCCCCTCCTGGGAACTGCCCCGATGTCAGGAAGGTGATGAAGGGGTCCACGACGCTCACCGGTCCACCTCCATCAACTCTCCTTCCTCGATGGATGGTCGGAAGAGTTCTGACACCGTCCCCCCTGCCCGGGGACTGAACTTGGCCAGGAGGTCCGCCGAGGAGCTCTCCTCCCTCGGCACGTGCCGAATTGAGAAAGTGCGGAATTGTCCAATGAGTCCCTTGACCTTCTTCAGGTATCGCTGGAGAGTCGGCTCATTTGCCTTGAACTCCCCCTTGACTTGGCAAGCCACCACCATGGAGTCCGTCGAGACCTCCACATCCTGCACCCCCAGCTACCTGGCCAGGAGGAGCCCTGCGAGCACAACCTCATACTCGGCCTGGTTGTTGGTGAGTGGAAAATGTATGTTGATTGCCTGCTCAATCTTTGTTCCCTAGGGACTCGCCAGGATCACTCCTCCCCCAAAGGAATGCTTCCCCGACGCTCCGTCGACCAACATTTTCCATGGCACCGAGTGGGGTGGCTCGGGCTCTTCCACCTCGGTTACGTAGTCAGCTAAGAAATTCGCCACTGCTTGTGTCTTAATTGATAGCATAAGAACAAACGAGATGTCAAACTCGCTTAGCTCCACCGACCATTTGGCCAACCTTCCTGAGTGCTCTACCCCCTCCATGATGTTGTGAAGGGGATGGTCGGTCACCACCTTGATAGAATGTGCTTGAAAGTAGGTCGGAGCTTCTGGGCCGACACCACCAGGGCGAAGGCCAGCTTCTCCAGGATGGGATTCCTAAGTTCTGCCTTTCTCAGCACCTACTGATGTAGTAGATTGGGAGTTGCTTCTTCCCCTCCTCCCAGACCAAAACCGAACTCACCGCCTCGGCCCACACCCCCAGGTATAGGGATAGGTCATCACCCTGCCTTGGTCCTTGGAGCAGCGGGGCCTGGGTTAATTGTTCCTTTAGTGCTCGGAATGCCCCCCTCGCACTCAGGGGTCCATTCGAATTTCTGGTTCCCACACAGCACCTTGAAGAAGGATGAGCATTTCTCCCATGCCCTGGAGAGAAACCTGTTTAGCCCGGCCAACTTCCCAGTGAGACGCTGGACCTCCTTTGCGTTCCTTGGCGACCCTAACTCAATTATTGCTCTCACCTTGTCTGGGTTAGGCTCTACCCGAGCAGGGGTGAGTAGATGGCCCAAGAGCTTTCCCCTGCTGGCCCCAAAAACACATTTCTGAGGGTTGAGTCTCATCTTGAATTTTCTCAAGGTGCCGAAGGTCTCTTCAAGGTCCTGGAGGTGGGACTCGAGGTCCCGGCTCTTGATCATGAGGTTATCTACGTAAACTTCCAGGTTCCTCCCCTTCTGCTCATGGAAGACCCTGTCCATCATCCGTTGGTAGGTTGCTCCTGCATTCTTCAGTCCGAAGGGCATCATCTTGTAGCAATAGCACCCGTCCCCAGTGATGAATGAGACGTCCTTAACGTCGGGGAGGTGCATGCAAATCTGATGATAACCTGAAAAGGCATCTAGAAAAGTCATTAGAGAAAAACCGACGGTTGAGTCAACCAGCGCGCCGATTCGAGGCAAGGGGTAGCAACCATTAGGGCATGATTTATTTAACAAAGAGAAATCGACACACATCATCCACCTTCCATCTCTCTTCTTTACCATTACTACGTTGGAGACCCATCCTGGATATTGGATCTCTGAGACTCTGATACAAATCCTGCTTTGAGGAGCTTATTCACCTCCTCCCGAATGGGCTCCACTAGCTTGGCAGCGATGGACCTCTTCTTCTGCCGGATGGGGCGAGTGTCGGGGTCAAGGTTGAGGCGGTGGCAAGCCACATCCGCATCGATCCCCGGCATTTCCGTCGCGCTCCAAGCGAAGATGTCCACATTCTCTTGGACGCATGCTAGGATCCTCCTCTGGTCCTCGGGGCTGAGCTCCCCACTGATCTTTACTTTCTCTATCACCCCCGCCCGGGAGACGACCTCCAGCTCCACGACCTCCTCCACGGCCTCCAGCCTAGATTTCTCCCCCCAATCATCTTTCTTTTTCTCTCCGCATGCGAGTGCTTCGGTTCATTCTTCCTCCATCCTCTCCTCCCGAACTTCCAGCAGCTCCTTCGCCCCTTCCTCCTGGGGCTGATCCTGTTCTTCCCTTCCCTCTCTCGTCTCCTCTGCCTCGGGCCCTTCTACGGCCCCTTCCACCGCATCCTGCTTCTCCATCTCCCAGTCCATCTCCTCCGCCTCTGCTTGCCAGGTGATGGTGTTGACCGCGGTAACATAGCATTGCCTTGCTACCTTTGGGCCTCCTCTCACCCAGATCTAGACTCCGCCCACGCTGAACTTGAGGCACTGGTGGAACGAGGAGGGGACACACCGAAACGCACTGATGAGGGGCCGCCCAAAGATGGCGTTGTAGCTGCTCGGGGCGTCAACGATGACGAACCGGCAGTTTCGGGACTGCCCCCCCAGGATGACGCGGAGTCCCACTCCCCCTTCCACCTCCTTCCTTTCCCCTGAGAACCCGAACAGTGAGCCATCCGAGGCTAGCACCCTCCTTGCCTCCACCTTCATCTCGTCGAACGCCTTCTTGAAGATGGCGTTGACCGAGCTCCCGTTGTCAGCGAGGATCCGAGAGACGGTGAAGTTCTCGATGGCCGCCTGGATTACAAGCGCATCGCAGAACGGGTCTTCGTGGTCGGGCATGTCCTTCCGAGAGAAGGTGATCTTCTCCTCCGGAGGTGGGGTTTGAGACGTCGAAGCCACGCTCCGATGATACATGGTGTGTAGGCTTGCCTTTCGGGTCGCCTCGATCCCCACTCCTCCGTGGATCACACTGATCCCTCCTCGGCTCCCCACGTCAGCCCTATCCACGCACCTATCCTCATCCTCCGCCGCCCCGGTCACCTCCTCTATCCTTACCAGTGGCTGCTGCTCCCTAGGGCCTCTCGCCCTCCTGATCTCCAAGAACTCTGGGCAGGGGGCCGTTGCGTGACCTTTCTCCTGGTGGAAGTCACAATATGGCAACGCCATCCCCCCTCCCTCGGCCTCCGCCGCACGGTTTCTCCTCCTTGCCCTTGCTCCTCCTCCTCTGCTCCTACTCTCCTTCCCCTTCCTCGGTCGATCGTCATGGCCTGCTGAGGCGGGGGAGGGAGTGGCCTCGGACCATGCCTCCACCATGGGTGGTTGGGTCTTCCCTGACCTCCCTGGAAGTTGCCCCCTCCTTGGGCGAAACCTCTTCCCGGGCCCTGCATCCCCCCTCCCTGCTGCCTCCACCCCAACTCTGAGGCCCTCGGCTCTTCTCTTCTCCTAACCTCCTGTCGCCTGACCTCCGGCTCAGTCAGCTTCGCCAGCCTTTTTGCGAACTCCGGGTTGGCCGCTTCCCCTTCGATTTCCTCTGCCGCCCTCTCCATCAGCTCCTCGAAGGACAGGGGGGTTTCCGCTTCAGGCTCATCTTTAAGAAACCCTCCCGCAGCCCCAACGTGAAGGCAAGCTGGAGGGTGAACACGGGCACCTCCTGGATGAGCAGGACCTCTTCTTGGAATCGGTCCACGTAGTGGGCTAGTGACTCCCCCGGTCCATGCTTGATCTTGAAGAGTGCTTCGGCATCCTTCTTCCTCTTCTTCGAGGTCGAGAAGTGTAACTGAAATCTACGACGTAGATCCTCGAACGCGTAGATCGACCCCACTGAGAGCTGCTGAAACCAGTCCTGCGCCTTCTCCTTAAAGGTAATGGCAAAATGTCGGCATTTGAAAGCATCCGACATATACCGAATGGAGACTGTGTCCTCAAACCATTGCAGGTGTTCGACGGGGTCATCCTTGCCGGTGTAGTAGACCACGTCCGGCTCTCTGAAACCTTCTGGAACGGGCGTTGAAAGCACCAGTTCGCAGAACGGGCTTCCCCCGCTCGCCGTCCTCGCCTGGCCCACCCTCCCTACGAGTTCACCCACCGAGCTCGCACTCGCCGGGCTGTGGAACAACTCTCGCCCTGCTAGATCTCGCCCCGGCGCCTCGCCGACGTGCTCCTTGTCGGGCCTCTGTCCCGGGGTATTCTCTCATACCCCCGGCAGCGGGACGACCTGGGCCGCTGGGGTTGCGAACTCGCCTCGCGCTGCAGCGAAGGCGAGGTTGAACGTCTCGAGCACCTCCCTTCAAAAATCTGCCAGCATCCCTACCGTTGCTGGCGATCCAGATGGTGGCGAACCGCCACAGCCGGCATCTCGCTCATCCTCTCCATTCATGATGTCTCCTTGAGAATTTCTTGTACTAGCCGCGGTCCACGCTCACCGCACCAAAAATGTTGGAACCGAGAATCGGACCAACGAGGAGTTCGCACCCCCAAAGAGGAGGCGGCTTGCACATACTTGGCCCGTGAAGAACTTGACTGAAAACTTAAAGCTAAGCACTGACCCTTGGCTACAGCGTGGAGGTCTCACCACACACCCGGAAGATCTTATAGCGATTTCCCTCCTAAGTCAAAGCTGAAGTCGGGCACCTTGGAGAGCCTGAGGAGCTAACCAAATATGACTTAAGGAGGAAGAAGCCAAAGATCTGGATCCTCTCCAAAGGTACCCTTCAGGGTCTATATATAGTTTTTCTCTTCTTGTCTGCAAATAGCGAAATCCGTCTTTTAGTTTTACTAATCGCACCCCAAACTGGCCTACTAACAGCCAACCTCCGCTGTTCTGAAGGGCTATCGACAGCCCACCAAGGGTATCTAGGTAAATTCACCCTAGACCCCACTGGGCGAGTGTCCTGTGAAGGCGCCACTCGTCTGCCTTCCCGCGAGCGATCTCATTATGCAACTGACCCGCGACGGTAGCACTCGCTAGCCCCCCTGGCCTCCCGGGCGAATGGGGTTCCGCCCCTCCTTCGCCTGGTGGCCCGCGCATCCAGAAGCCTGGGCGGGCGAGTGCTTGATGAAGAACGCGCTCGCCCCCCCCCCCCCCCTTTCTGCCAGCCTGAGTCGCGTACGCGAGGCAGCGAGCCCTCACTTACCTCGTCGTTGCTAAATGCACCCCAAAGCGGCGAGCTTACACTCGCCTCGCCCTTGCACTATGCTCCTCGCAAGGAGGCTGGCTCGCCTCGCGACCCGCTCCTCGCAAGGCGGCGAGCCCCTTCTTGCTTCGTTTGTGCCCGATTCTCAATTTTACCCTTCGGCGAACACGTGGTTGTACACTCCAGACACATGATTGAAGACAAAAGGCTATTGGTTGACTTCAAAGCCAAAGAAAGGTCCCAAAATTATCTTTGGAGACTCAAATTGTGGCCAAACCACAGGTTATATAAGACAACATAATGAATCCTTTGGGATTTGATACCACGAAGAAATTACGTAATTTCTTTCTTGTTACATTCATGGCCATCTAGCACACAATGACCTACACACAAATCAGGAAGTATAGAAGAAGAATAAATGCATGAAAAAAAACCTATAATCATATAGTAATCATGCTTAAATACATATAACCTGACTAAGATGATCCATGGGAAGGGGATTGATGGGTGTCAACAAGTACGTTAAAAAGAGCTAAGCTCGAACAGCACATTCAGAGAGACAGGAAAGTTATTCGGTTAAGAGAATTATAAGCAAAGAAAATTTATTGAGGAGAAATCAAGAAGAAGCGATCAAGGTTCGGAGCATACCAATCATGTCCATGTGCTCTGTATTTTTTGCCCCAACATAACTACTCCAACCAATGATCATGACACCGAGCAAAAAAACCTCCATTTTGGATACCATTATGCCTGCCATAGAGAACATAAATCAAAATGTGATTCAAATTCGCTGATACACTAGTAATATTCTTTGTTTAGTTATAAAGACCTTCATGAACCATCCCTATAAAAGAGATAATAACTACCCCAGGAATCCAATTAAAGTATTCATTGCTACTTGTAATTAGAAATATAAATAAAAAGTTGGAGTGATATCAACAAATATGAGGAATGGGCGTGATGTCATAACTTTTTTTCTCTAAAGCTAAGAAGAATATCAATAGAACAAGTGTTGTCTCTGATTAAATTATGGAAATGTTCTCCATAAAAAGAGCGAGTAGGTTTCAGCATTGAATTTTGCTTATAAGAAGATTTCATTGTAATCAAGTAATACACAAACAGAGGGGTCAATTACAATGTAGCTGCAAACAGTTAACCAACCAGGCAACCTCAACCAGATTTTGAAGGAGATCAACTGCAAAGTAATTAAGTGCCCAAACTAATCAATTTAATTCACCAAAAGTAGTTATCCTTTGTAACACCCTTAAATTAATTCGCCAAACAAATTTAACTGCAGAGCCTGGTCTCGAGCAAGGCTGAGCAAGCCCACGTCAAGTCGAGGTACAATTTATTATGATCAGTAGTCGCATATTAATAAGTTATTAAACAAAATACTTGGAAGTTTATATATGAAGCATTTTATTAATATGAAATCGTGACGCGTAGAACTAGCAGTTATTAAGGTGTGTCGTTATCATACTACGATTTTAAAGGTTTTAATGTTTTTCTTCTTAAACGATTCTGCCTTTTCCTTCCCTCATTAGCATACAGATATATTAGATAGAAACCGCAAGTCACGCTCACACCTCTTCGTAACCGGCGCTGAGCGTTATCGTCACTGCCATCTCATTAAGAGGCGTAAGCGAGTAGCTTTCTTCAGTTGTCGAAACCGCCGATCAATTCTTTTCGCAGAGCCCTTCCTCTCGCAAATGTTTCCTTCCCCGCGCTCGTTCCGTGCAGACGAGCGAGAGATTCAAGATCGCGGCACTTTCTGCGTTCGTCGGGTACGCAACGAACCCTAGCCTCCTCGACGAGCGTCTCCAGCCCCGATCTTCCCCTCCAAACCTAGCGATCTCAGCGTGAAGTCTCGAATAGAGAGATTTTCTCGTCTCTTTGCTCTGCGCAGTTTACCGCCGAGCACCTCTCAGGACAGCCGCATGATCGGTTTCTTGTTCGCTGGACTGCCTCTTGGGATTTCTTCGTTCATCCTCCATCAAGGTGAAACTCTTTTGTTTACGTTATTCCCCTCAGAATGTAGCGATGAATGATCCATAGTCTTAAAGATCGTTGACGCTTTAGGGTTCATTTAAAACAGTCTATTTTACATCACAAATTCTGTAAGTGGGGAAATGAATTTAACTAAGGAGTATATGATCCCCAAATTTAGGGTTCGAGTCCACGTAAATCGGTGAAAGAATCAAGCGTTCGCGAGGCGATTAAACGGGAACCATGCCGCCGCGTCAGGTGTACGAACGCCGCAACCCCACGGTAAGAAATCCTATTCTTTTTGGCTAGATATAACACACAGTAGTAGACATACGTTTAAATGTTATGAAATGAAATTTGCCAGTATGAATTGTATGAAATTGTTTAGCCAAATTAGCCATGCATTCCTTTAGATGCACAGTTATAAATATGAACTCCAGAAAATGTATACGGGAAATCCCTTAGCGTAAAATACGACTAGCGGCATTTATTTTAATAAATAAGTAAACCGACAAATATTCCTAATAATTAGGAGGCACGATTGGGACTCTCCCCACCGTGATAGGTAGAGGCGCACTATCTTACTTATGGGGCATAGTAGACCCTATGAGCCTCAAAAATAGGGGGACTTTATCTCCAATAGAAATTCAGAAGATACGAGTCTATGTTCGTGAGACACTAGAGTCTCTACGTTCGATAGATGGACTCGGATCGTTAGAATGCGCATAATCAGATTCTCAGTATAAGATATTAAGAAGGTTACTCATTGGACTAGTAGAAGTCTGCATACGACAAATTAGAAACGATATTATAGTTAATCGATTCTTTTCAAGCTTGAATTATTATGCTTAAGTTATTCAAAATCCAGAACAAACAATTATGTTAAATATTTATTAGAAAAGCATGCATAGTAAATATTTTATAAATATTTTACTCTTGTAGAATAACATGTCATTTTTAAAAGAAAAAGCCATAAAGTATGTTCTTATTAAAATATTTTTTTTAGTGTCACTAAGAAGAGTAGTCTTTCTTACTCTCCAGTTGGGCTGACCCATTTTTGGGCTTATTATTACAGGGGTCACAGGTGGGTGTTGCGCCTAGGATGAGCGCGTTTGCCGATGTTTCCCTATCTAGTTTGTCTACTTTTAGTAGTTTATTTCTTCAGTATTGATATGTATTGTTGGACGTGTACCCAGATTTCCTGATGTTTCTTGTAACAGACTTTGTATAAGATTTCAGCCTTTCAAATATGTTGACTCTTTCAATTTTAGTGGCTCTGTGAATTCAGCTTTCGAGGTACACTTTACCCCTAGTTTCATTCTTTAATTCCGCTGTAAGTACTCTTTAGCACTGTTAATTTATACCAGCTATGTACCAATTATTATTACCGTTTCTTGGTTTGCTATATAATCACGGGGCCCGCCGGACTGCGGATTTGTGGTAAAACTAAGGTGGGGTCTTACATCCTTGATAGATGTAAAGAATCAATATCATTTCAACAATAGAGTATACATATATATATATACACACACACACACATGAGAGGATGATCACAACACCCGAGATGAGCCTAAGCTATATCTACCACCATATACAGTCTCTAACACCCCCTCAAACTCACAGGGGATCATACACCGAGAGTTTGGACAATAAATAGATATGTTGGGTTCGCGTCTGTAGCTTAGTCATCAAATCGGCAAGTTGTTGCTCAGAAGGAACAAAGTAAGGAGCCGGAGTGCCACGACCATACTGCTCACGTAGGAAGAAAACATCCACCCCGATATGCTTGGAAAGAGAGTGCTTCACCGGGTTCAGAGTACTCTGAATGGCACCGGTGTTATCACAGTGGAGTGGAGTGGGATCTGGAGAAGAGACACAAGGTCCTCAAGAAGCCAGCGGAGCCAAATAATGTCCTCAGCGGTGGTAGTCATAGCCCGAAGCTCAGCCTCAGTGCTGGAACGAGAAACACCGGTCTGTTTCTTGGACTTCCATGCAATAAGTGAAGAACCCAAGAACAGACAGAAACTAGTGACATATCGATGGTCAACAGGATCACTGGCCGAGGTAGCATCCGAGTAAGGACGGAGCTGTAGAGAACTACAGCTGGAGAAGAAGAGGCCACGTGAAATCGTCGCCCGGAGATAGCGCAGGAGCCGCAGTATGTGACCATAATGTACGGAGGTAGGCGCACTAACAAATTGGCTCAACACATGAACAACATGGGCAATGTCGGGCTGAGTAATAGTGATTAGTGAGGTAGACGAGACTCCCAACAAGGTGACGATAGCGAGTAGGATCAGAGAGTGGAACCACATCATTTGGACGTAGTTGAAGGTGAAGCTCCATAGGGGTGTCCACGGTGCGAGAGTCAGAGAGAGCAGCCCGAGCTAAGAGATCTGATGTGTAACGTCGATGAGGGAGCTGAAAACCACTGTCTATAGAGGTGACCTCAAGTCTTTCGACTCTCTGTGAATCTCTTAGAATTGATCTCAACTCTTTCTTGTGTTCAAGCTCCGATTTGGCTAGTAAACAGCTAGTCTATACTAGGCAACTTATTATTCCAAGACAAGTTAGCTATTGATTCCCCTTTTTATTGTTCCTTAGGAAACATCATAATCCAAATTTCCATTCATAAAAAATCTCCGTGAATCTCTGAGAATTGATGTCAGCTCTTTCTTTTGTTCAAGCTTCGATTTGCCTAGTAAACAATCAATCTATACTAGGCAACTTCTTATTCCAAGACAAGTTAGCTATTGATTCCCCATTGTATTGTTCCTTGGGAAACATCATAATCCAAATTTCCATTCATACAAAATCTCCGTGAATCTCTTAGAATTGATCTCAACTCTTTCTTGCGTTCAAGCTCTGATTTGGATGGTAAACAGCTAGTCCATACTAGGCAACTTCTTATTAAAAGAAAAGTTAGCTATTGATTAGAGCACTAGAGCTCCCTCTCTCGAAGAACCCCTTCCCGGGGTTCACTTGCTCTTATTTACAGCATGTGAAGAAAGAAACCCAAAATAGAAGAACTCTACTTCACACTCTCAATTAGGGTTTTAAATTTAGCTCTCCCTCTCTCAAAAAACCTCTTCCCGGGGTTGACTCGCCCTTTCTTTACGGTGTGTGAAGGAAGAAACCCAAATAAGAAGTCTACTTCACACTCTCAATTAGGGTTGTAAATTAGCACGAAGATCGTGGATTGCTTGAAAATGGATTGATTAAGTTTGGATCGAAGTCAAGGAATCAGAGTCACGAACCATGTATGGCTAAACTCAAGGCAGATTCAAGAAAACCTACAACAAAAATTGGCTCGATTTGAGAAAAGATGAAGTTACTTAGGGCCAACCTTGAGATGGTGCTAATTGTCTCCGCATCCTTAACAACAGCCCTACTGACGCAGGACGAATCTATAGGCTGCGGAAAATCCGTGACCTAACCCTACATGCTATGCAAAGCCCGACGGATTAAATCACAATTGAATAATAAACATTAAACATCCCACGCAAAAATAAATTCACAGCAAAGCAAAATAATTTATTAAGCGAACAGGTTTTGGTTTCCCTCGGCGTGGAGGGCCAAAGCAAGAGCGCGCGACGAATAATTCCTTCCTGCAGTTAGAGATTAATCCAGGCGCAAATAACTATAATAAAATGAACATTCACACAAGCATGTTATAATCCAAACAATATCAATGTTTTACAACCGAATACCAATATAAAACACAACACAAATAATATGGCTGCTGTAAATAATGAAAATCTGAACGTTTGAGGACACAAAGAGGGGTTCCGGTGGTTGGTGGACCGGATCGGGTAAGGGGAAGGCTGATTGGGTATTGGGAGGGCTGGATCGGAGCGGAGGTTGGCTGAATCCGGGCTGAAATACCCAAATCTGGGCAGATCTAAAGGGGGGAACGAGTTTTGGAGGTGGTTCCACGTAATGAGGGGTGATGGCAGCAAAACGGGGAAGGAGAAGGGGCTGGACCTGGCTAGAATGTCCAGATCTGGACTGGTTCTGAGTGTAGACAGCCAAGGAAGGCTGTTGTGGCTTGCGGGAAGGTTACCTGGGGAGTGGAGGAGTGGCGGGCTGTTGTTGGTGGGCTGCTGTTGGCGGCCTGCTGTTGGCAGGGAGGAGGAGGGGCGGCGGGCTGGGACTAGGGGAGGAGGGTGGCGGCTGACTGGGACTGCAGGGAGGGGCGGTTTGCAGGGAGGAAATCAGGGAGGAGGGCGGCGGCTGGCTGGGGTTGCAGGGAGGGCGGCGGCAGGCTGCAGGGAGGGCGGCGGCTGGCTGAAAACAGGGGAAAGGGAGGAGGTGGCTGGCTGGACAGCGGGATGGAGACGTGGAGAGGGCGGGGAAAACACAAAGATACAAGTAACTTACCCAAGGAGTCGTCACCAAGGGGTTGCACGGAGTCAGCACCGCGGAGGGGATCACCGGAATGAAGGAAGAAGCTCTCCAAATCATTCAACAAAATATTCCAGCAGCCCTAAAGATCTATTTATAAGAAAACAATATTAGGGCAACCGAAATCGACGGCTATGATTGGCCGGCGGTTCCGATCCAATAACTACATGAAATAAAACTCAAAATACATAATGGTATATATGAAATCGACTCGCAACACGAATCCGAACGCATCCACGGAGTCGGATCGTCGATCCGGGCACGCCATATATGGTAAGTCGCCAAATCAGCCCCGAAAGGACCCAAAGCTCGTTCTCGTCTATGCTCCGCATCAATCTCCCGGGCTTGAAAGAATTCATCTCCCGATGAATAGGGGTCAGAATCCTCTCGCCGCATGCCAGGTAAAACTCGAAGAAGCCCGCCAGAGGTCGTCCAAGTGTCGTCGCTGAAAAGTGGCCTCGCCAATCAACTCCACCGGACTGAAAAATTTCCATCCCCGGTGAGTGGAGACGGGCGTACTGAAGTCGAAGCCCGGGGGTGAATCGATCAATCTCATCTCTCAACACACTAGTAGGAGGATCCGGTGGGATCTGAGGTGCCAATGGTGAAGCCGTTGGGGACAACATCCCGGGTAAGTAAAGGTCAGAGGTGGGCTGAGAGTGGGGCAATGAATGTGGTGTCAATGACTCGGGGGCAGACTGAGTGGTGGGTAGTAAAAACAGTGGTAAGGGCTCGGGAGGGCCGCCAAGATGTGGGCCTAAATACTCGTGAGGTGCAAAGGATGGCGTCAGGTCCTCGACATTGAACACAGTATGGGTACCCATGCTCGCGGGGATGTCCAGCTCATAAGCATTTGTCCAGATGCGTCTCAGGACTAAGTAGGGCCCATTCGCCGAACACTCAAACTTTTAGCAAGCCTCGCACGGAGCCTCACAACGCATATTCTCACCATCACCTACTCGCCTTCATGAAGTACCTGCACTTGCCAGTGAACATCCGTATGTGATTTACAAAATTTATTATCATTATGGATTCTTCGTCGGACCGACTCATGACACACATGCAAACGATGAACAGACAACACAACAGACTCATGCAAATTATGACGAAACGACTCAACAAACTCATGCAAATGATGCATATGAAACTTGACCGACACAACATGCTCTCTATGGGAGAATCTAATAATGACCGTGGTGTCTCTAAAATGTGGTGGCCGATCAGGTGGCTCCCTCGGTGGAGTGTAGAAAAATTCATCCTGTGTATGACGAGTGCTCAGATTATCGTGAGAGACAACTATACTCAAATACGAGCTCGTAAAGATCTCAGTGTCTCTCAGGGAACGTGACACATCAGGGGGCCCACCAGGAGGTGTGTATGAAAAGTCATCTCGAATGCGACAACCGCCTAAGTCAAAATCATGTGCACCGACTAGAAAACGTGGCGCTATAGTGTGGTGAGTGTCCCCGGCAAGAAAGAACTCATCGGGTGGGTCAGTGGGTGGTGTGTCCCAAAACTCATCACGAGTGTGATGTGTCATAAAGTAGGTCCTCAAAATATGAGTAGGCTCTTGTGTGCTCAAGGTAGGTCCTACATACGTCTTACTCCACTCACGACCCATCCTCTGGGACAAGGCCAGAGATGATAGGGGAGGGACGTCAACAACTCGAAACTCGTAAACAAGCGCCTCACCTGAATCTCATGTTCACCAGGATGTGGTGGATCATCAGGAGGCTCAACTGGGGGTTCATCATAGAACTCGTCACTAGGGTCATGGTCCTCCAGATGAGTACCATCGTGAGGGGTAGTGTCCCCGTGAATGGGTGACATAGCCACTACGAGATCAACACCAGACTCAGGTCTCTCGGTCGTGATATGACTCAGGGTAATGACAATGGGAGAGCGACATAGATCTACGCTCGAGAATGGGTCTGTGGGTGCGGTGTCGAGACGTGAGTCCAGGATAGGGGTGTTAATCAACCCATGACATGCCAGAGGTGGTGGTGTGGGTGAGGGGCACGACACTATTGGCTCAAGAGGTCGCTCAGGCTCACTCTCAGTCGGGGTCGCAGGAGACGAGTCAGAAACAAGAGATATGTCACTAATTGGGCTAAGCGCCTCACTGGGGTAAGAGCAATCTGCATCCGGTATCACTTCTGCCATGTCTGACGGAATAATGGTAGGCAGAGTGGTGTCCTCGGTGTGGGCGGAGCTCGTACTGCAGAGGTCAAAGTGAGGATCCAAACGACCAGCTCTTGCGGATCTCAAAGACTGTTCGTAACGAAGTGCAAGTTGATACGTCTGCTCGAGGGACTTCGAGCTATAATAAACCACCTCAGTACGAATGTCTGATCGAAGGCCAGACCGAAATCTGCAAGAGGTCATGGCGGGGTCCTCTCGGATATCGCTCCTCACAACTAACTCGTCAAAGCGATCCATGTACTCAGCGACGGACATGGATCCTTGCTGAAGGGAAAATAATTGGTCGAGCAAGCGACTCCAATACGATGAGGGCAAATACCTCTGACGCAATGTACGCTTCATGTCCACCCAACTAGTGACGCGATGTAGACGGTCTCGCTCGCGTGTCCTCTCAATGCTAGCCCAATATGCCCTCGCCTGATCTAAAAGTCTAAGTTTCGCAAACTTGACGCGACGCTCACCGAATAACTCAAAATGATCAAGATAATACTCCATATCCACGAGCCAATAACTGAAAGACTCAGGACTCGATGAGCCGTCAAAGAAAGGGGCAGCAGTACGAAACTGACTTTCAAGATCTCTCTCGAAACGACGATCCTCATAATAATCATTCCTAAGGTAACCGAGTCGTGTCGAAGGATCAACACGATCAGCTCGCGTGTACGGATAAGAACGACGACAATCATCATACTGATCGTCTCTAGCATAGTGGGGTCGTGTCGGTGGGTCAACACGATCTCTAAAAGTGGTGTATTGCGATCGCGAATAATCATCGTGGTGTCGTGAGGGTCTCCCTGAAGGGGATCTATGAGGGCTGGTGCAAGTGGACTCGAGACCGCCAAAGTGAGGAGAGGAATAATTGTGACACCTAGACATAATGAAAAAACTATAGACTCTACGACTGCGTATCGAAAAGTGCGCACAACCTGGCTCTGATACCAATTGACGCAGGACGAATCTATAGGCGGCGGAAAATCTGTGACCTAACCCTACATGATATACAAAGCCCGACGGATTAAATCACAATTGAATAATAAACATTAAACATCCCACGCAAAAATAAATTCACAGCAAAGCAAAATAATTTATTAAGCGAACAGGTTTTGGTTTCCCTCCGCGTGGAGGGTCAAAGCAAGAGCGCGCGACGAATAATTCCTTCCTGCAGTTAGAGATTAATCCAGACGCAAATAACTATAATAAAATGAACATTCACACAAGCATGTTATAATCCAAACAATATCAATGTTTTACAACCGAATACCAATACAAAACACAACACAAATAATAGGGCTGCTGTAAATAATGGAAATCTGAACGTTTGAGGACACAAAGAGGGGTTCCGGTGGTTGGTGGACCGGATCGGGTAAGGGGAAGGCTGATTGGGTATTGGGAGGGCTGGATCGGAGCGGAGGTTGGCTGAATCCGGGCTGAAATACCCAAATCTGGGTGGATCTAAAGGGGGGAACGAGTTTTGGAGGTGGTTCCACGTAATGAGGGGTGATGGCAGCAAAACGGGGAAGGAGAAGGGGCTGGACCTGGCTGGAATGTCCAGATCTGGACTGGTTATGAGTGTAGACAGCCAAGGAAGGCTGTTGTGGCTTGCGGGAAGGTTACCTGGGGAGTGGAGGAGTGGCGGGCTGTTGTTGGTGGGCTGTTGTTGGCGGCCTGCTGTTGGCAGGGAGGAGGAGGGGTGGCGGGCTGGGGCTAGGGGAGGAGGGTGGCGGCTGACTGGGACAGCAGGGAGGGGCGGTTTGCAGGGAGGAAATTAGGGAGGAGGGCGGCGGTTGGCTGGGGTTGCAGGGAGGGCGGCGGCAGGCTGCAGGGAGGGCGGCGGCTGGCTGAAAACAGGGGAAAGGGAGGAGGTGGCTGGCTGGACAGCGGGATGGAGACGTGGAGAGGGCGGGGAAAACAGAAAGATACAAGTAACTTACCCAAGGAGTCGTCACCAAGGGGTTCCACGGAGTCGGCACCGCGGAGGGGATCACCGGAATGAAGGAAGAAGCTCTCCAAATCATTCAGCAAAATATTCCAGCAGCCCTAAAGATCTATTTATAAGAAAACAATATTAGGACAACCGAAATCGACGGCTATGATTGGTCGGCGGTTCCGATGCCATAACTACATGAAATAAAACTCAAAATACATAATGTTATATATGAAATCGACTCGCAACACGAATCCGAACGCATCCACGGAGTCGGATCGTCGATCCGGGCACACCATATATGGTAAGTCGTCAAATCAGCCCCGAAAGGACCCAAAGCTCGTTCTCGTCTATGCTCCGCATCACCTACACTCAGCAAACACAGTTTAGCGTAACTTTCTTCATACGAGAATTTGAGTACCATTTACTCAAGCTTTCTAAAGTTCAGCATGCCATAAACGATCGTTTGAAGATCAGGCAAGTTAATAGTTTAGAAAATCTCAATTCGAAATCATTAATCAAAAGAGTTGAGTTAAAGGGGGAAATATTAAACATAAACATATCGATGAAATTCCCCAACATCAAAGCACCAAACAGAAATCCAGAGGGGCATAAACGATCGATTAAAAGAGTCATACACAGCATCAGCTAGCAATCGAAATGAACATAAAATAAAGTGATTACCAGATTATGTTGACTCAAATTGCTGCCGGAGGAGCGGAAAACCCCTGGGAAAAGGATTCGCGTTCAGCTTCCGTTGGAGTACCCGAGGGACGGAGAGAAGTTGCGGCGATTCTACGTTTACAAAGCTTTTTGGTCAGTGTCTCAATGATGGTAATATGTTTCCGTTGCTCCGCTGGTATACGTTAAGGGAAAAAAAAGGTGCGAATTGTTTAGCGTCTGCAGCAGCAAAGCCAGAACCGCACGTGCGACTTCGCTAAAAAGGTATAAAATAAACGTCGACAGCAGGGTTCGAACCTGCGCGGGCGTAGCCCAACAGATTTCAAGTCTGTCTCCTTAACCACTCGGACATATCGACTGTTGTGTTTTAAACTATTACATACATATTATTACAATCTAAATAATCCTGCACTGTTTTTATCTTCTATAGTTAATTGGTTTCTTAATCTTCGTTTATTATAAAATAAATACATTTTTATTACAGAATATTGAGACTTCCATTTTTGTTTCTTTCAATGCATTTATATGCACAACAGAGAGTAAATAGGAACCGGTGCTAATGTAGATTTGTAGTAAATGAAGTGAGAAAGCAATTTTAGGATTAAGTATGATTAAAACAACAATACTCAAGCCTTTATCCCACCATTGTGGGGTAAGACTATATGGATCCTCTGTTGCCATTGCGCCCTCTTTAATCATAGTCTCATTAATGCCTAAGTACATCATCTCTTTCCTTATAGTTTCATTCCAAGTCTTTTTTGGTCTACCCCTCCCCCGTTTAATATGTCTAGTGACTAAACTCTCACAACGTCTAACAGGTGCCTCTAATGGTCTCCTATGTACATGTCTGAACCATCTTAAATGAGCTTCTCGCATCTTCTCTACAATTGGCGCCACTCCTGTCTTATCCCTGATACATGCATTCCTAATTTTATCCAGTCTCGTGTGACCACACATCCACCTAAGCATTCTCATCTCCGCAACTCACATTTTTTGCTCCGATGACATAAGATCACAGACGCGCCTTTCCACTTCAACCTGTTAGTGCGCTCGAAGCATCCACGTGACTGTCAAGTTTGGAACAGTCTACCCGTTGCTCCTAGCAGGGTATTTATAGGCAAACCCTAAATACTCGGCGGGTAAGTGAATTCCTATTGGATCCTAACCAACCGCGAAGTATCTGTTAACCCGTTATATAAATATACCTCAACAATCTCCTCATATATTGTAAATAACGGGGTCACATCACAGATTACTTAAACAAGAGTTAATAACAACAAAGCATGAGTTTTCCAGAGAACATAATTATGAGTTTTAGAATACAGAATATCTAAACTCAAACACATGATTCCAAACAAAACAGTGAATAAAACTGAGAAACTCAAAACAGATAATGAATCACTGGTTTATGCAAACAGCAGATCATCATCATCCGGATCGAAATCAACTTTCTCTCATTCAGTCTCCATGTGATCTGCAAGCAATCACAATAAGAATGTCATGAGACAAATCTCTATGAATTCTAACATTTGTTAATCAAAAGTAAAGTGATTAGTTCTAGCATTAAAAGAACGTAATACTCTAACCAGGAAGAAAGAATCACATATTAGCATCTCTATCCAATTTACACAAAATTAGACAATTGATTTCATAGAATCAAATCACGTTCCTTTGATTATTAAGATTATTACTAAACGTTTCACAATTGTGTTATACCATCAAGTTTGGAATGATACAACAAGTTGTGATCAATATATCATCAAGTTTGGAATTGTTGGAACCCGGATACCGGTCCAACTATGTTCGAGACTTGGGGGTGACCAAAGGCTACTCGTTTAGGGATCAACCCATGTGATACAAGGTGATAAGAAGCTAGAGAGCATACAAACCACTCCAACCTGCCTATAAACAAGACCCGCGTGCTGCAGCGAGGAGGTCCCGCCACATACCCGGAAGTCTATAGGAACTTCCCCTCCTAAAGCCAATGCTGAGCTTGGCAAAAGAGAGGCAGGCAATGTACTCGCCCACCATAGGGGGGTGAAGGTGCCTTCTACTTGTGCTTTGGGGTCCTATTTATAGGCAAATCCAAATGGACTGCGAATAGTTGCTCCCGCCTTCTGAAATGAGCTGCGGATAGCCGCTCCCGCCTTTTGACGGGGTGAAAATATGTACTCGCCCCAGGTGGGGGAGTTCATCTGTACTCACCCATGTGGGGGTCTTCTGTACTCGCCCAGGTGGGGGAGGTCTTTTGTACTCGCCCAGGTGGGGGAGGTCTTCTGTACTCGCCTAGGTGGGGGAGGTCTTCTGTACTCGCCTAAGTGGAGGAGGACTTCTGTACTCACCCAGGTGGGCGAGGTCTTCTGCTCTCTCCCAGGTGGGCGAGGTCTTCTGCGTTGTCCTCATGCATTTCTGATATCGAAGAATTACGGGTTATACATAAATGATATAAGTAATGCTCATAATATCAGGACACATATCAGCAACCTCAGTATTCCTTTTTGAAATGATACCCAAATCATCCTTTGAATAAAATAATTGTGTAAGTCGTCAAGTTTGGAATGACTGATAACTATTCATCTCTGGCTTTCATCAGATAGCATCTGAAATACTTCCGTATGCTCAATCTAGATGCTCGAATGTAAGCAGACTACAGTTCTAAAAATTTAAAACATAAGCAAGGTATTAAGTCATACTAAATGAACATTAATCTCATCTCCCCCGATGTTTTAGTTGTTAGAACCTTACATAAGCCCATGGTAAGGACATCTGCTACATTATCTTTTGATCTCACGTCCAATAGAGAGATTATCCCCTGATTGGTGAGATAGGTCAACCAGGCCTGTTTCATCCTTAGTTGTCTTCGATTTCTATTGAACAATGTATTTGTTGCAATGGTCTTTGTGGCTTGATTGTCACAATATAACGAATAGAGTGTATTTTCAGACTCGTCATTGGAATGTCCATTATCAGATCTCTTATTCACTCTGCTTCTTCTCCTGCTGAAGCGAGAGCATAGAGTTCTGATTCCCTAGAGGATAGTGTAATGCACGCCTGCCTCTTTGACTTCCAAGCTACTGCAGCTCCTCCTCGGGTAAACATAAAACTGCTAGTGGATCTACTGACAGCAATTTTTGAGCACCAGAAGGCGTCAGAATACCCCTCAAGCACATGAGGATGTCCACTGTAACATAAAGCATACTTCTCAGTGTACTTTAAGTATCACATTAGCCTTTCTAAGGCATCCCAGTGGTCCTTCCTAGGTTACTTGTAAATCTACTTAACATGCCGACCGTAAAGGCTATGTCAGGTCTAGTGCAGGTTGTAGCATACATGGGACTACCTATGAGTTTGGAGTAATCCAACTATCTAATAGATGAACCTTCATTCGGTTTCAGTCTATTGTTATAATCCTATGGAGTCTCACTATTTTTGTTATTAACGTAACCCCACTTCTCAAGTAGATTTCTAATGTAGTGACTCTGACTTAGGGTAATACCCTTTTCAGTGAGGTTCACTTCTATTCCTAAGATGGTTTTCACCAAACCTAAGTCAGTCATGCTAAATTGTGTCGTCAAAGCAACTTTCATGTCTTTCACCTCAGACTGGTCAGTGCCCAGAATTAGTATGTCATCAACATACAATCATATAATTGCAACTTTATTTGAACTTATTCTAACGTACAGACATTTATCTAAAAAGCTGGATTTAAAACTCATGGCTTTAACACGCACAAGTGTCAAATTTTCCGTGCCACAATTTAGGTGCTTAATTCAATCCGTAGAGTGACTTAATCAACTTACAAACCTTATTCTCTAGACCTTCGACGACAAACCCTTCAGGTTGGTGCATGTAGATCTTTTCAGTCAGATCTCAATTAAGAAATGCAGTCTTGACATCCATCTGATGAACTGTAAAGTGTTCAATAGATGTTATCGCGAGAAGTATCCTAATCGTCGCATAGTGACAAACAGGTGAGTATATATCAAAGTAGTCTATTCCACTCACTTGAGTGAAGCCTTTTGCAACTAGACGTGCTTTGTATTTTGCACTACTCCCATCAGGAGTAAGCTTCTTCTTCAGAACTCACTTGTTTCCAATGGTCTTAGCTCCTTTGGGCAAGTCAACCAATGTCCACGTATTGTTCTGCATGAGAGAGTTTAACTCTTCATCTATGACTTCTTTTCATAATAGAGAGTCTCGAGATCGCATCGCTTCCTTATAGGTGGATGGATTAGCTTCGACTTGGTAAGTCACGAAGTCTGTACCAAAGCTAGCTTTTAGGCACTTTCTCTATACTAGAAAGTCTTCTGGTATCTAAACCACTCGTGTCTACAGGCTCAGTGTCAGAGTTACGTTGGCTTGGCTCAGCTAGAGGCTCAAGACTAGTGGCTGGCAGACCTGGAAGCGTCAGGTTCTTATCCTTAAGGAACTTATCCTCAAAGAAGACAGAGTCTCTAGATTCTATTACAGAGTTCGTTGAGAGATCTAGAAACTTGTCTGCAGCACTACCCTCTGCACATCCAAAATAGACACACGTATTTATCCTATGTCCAATCTTAACTCGTCTAAGATCAGGTATCCTAACATAAGCGATACAGCCTCAGGTCTTAAGATTATCAAATCTAGGAGGTCTCTTAAACCAAAGCTCATAGAGTGTCTTAGTCAACTTAGCATGGGGAACTTTATTAAGAATGTGATTTGACGTGAGGACAGCTTCACCTCAGTAGGCCACAGGCATGCCAGCAGTTAACAACATAGAATTCAACATCTCTGTTAGAGTTCTATTTTTTCTTTCAGCGATACCGTTGGATTGGGGGGAATAAGGGGCAGTGGTTTCAGGGATTATTTCATTGCTGGCAAGAAAATCTCTGAACTCCCCCGAGACGTATTCTCCTCCTCTATCACTCCTTAGCCTTTTGATTTTCATGTCAAGTTGATTCTCAACTCTATTTTTGAATATACAAAAATTTTCAAATGCTTCATCTTTGGTTTTAAGGAGGTAAATGTGACTGAATCTAGAGTAGTCGTCGATAAAGATTATCAGATACTTCCGACCTTCTCGTGTGACAAAACTTTTTTAGTCACATATGTCGGGGTGTATTAACTCTAGCAATTGTGTGCGCCTAGAAACCTGACTAAAAGGTGTTCTAGTTATCTTAGTTTGAGCACAAATTTCACATTTGTCGAATTTGGTTATTGTGTCTAAGGGGATGTTGTGAGTTCTAGCTAGCAAGAGTAGTTTTCTATAATTGACGTGTCTTAGTCTTGCATGTAAAATCTTAGATCTATCAAATTTGAGATAACTTGATTTACTATTTCATTTGCTAGACTCAACCTATACATTCCGTTTACGACAAACGCACAACCAAAATAATGCGAGTGAACCATCGGCGTTACTCGACCACCACTAATATTAAATGACATACCAGCATCGCATAACAAGCTAATCGAAATTAAATTAACAGCTAATGAAGGTATAAATTTAACATTTTTCAGAGTAAGAGTTTTACCTGAGGAGAGCGTCAAGGTAGCATTGTCGACCTTCAGCACGTCAGCTACTCCTCCATTTGCAACAGTGACAGTCTCTCTGACTGCAGTGACATCCTCCAAAAGCGCAGAGTTGTTGCAGACGTGACATATAACACCTGAGTCTAGCCACCACTCGGTACTGGCCTTTCTTTTACCGACCATGACAACAAAGTCGGTAGGCGCAATTTGATGAACCATATTGGCCCTGTTATCAGTCTTTGGTGTGCAAGAATCACCTCTCTTGGGTTGCTTGCACTCAGAAGCGCAGTGACCCCACTTGTTACAGTTGTATCACTTGCCTTTGAATTTCTTAGCTTTGTTGCTGGTGTCCACAACTGTGGGTGCACTGGGCGGCGGTCTAGTCTTTCCAGTCTTAAACTTACGCTTAGGATACGAAACCATATTGGCAGCAGAGGCTTGCTTGTTATCTGTCTGCATAGCGTGTCTAGTCCGGTTCTCATTCTCAATGCAGATGAAGCGCTTGAGGTCTTTTAAACTGACCTGCGATTTCTTCCGATACATTTCTGTCTTGAAAGAGTACCACGCCGACGGGAGCTTAAAAATGATGGCTCCTGCAACAAAACCATCTGGCAGTGGGATGTTCTCACTGTTCAGCTTGTCCACCAGATTTTTAAAATCAGCGACCTGTGGAAGGATTTCCCTTCCCTCAGTGAATGTGAAAGTCATGAACTTATCCATCAGGTGCGTCTTGGACATATTTTCCTCTTCCTTGAACTGCTCCTCCAGAGCGTCCCAGATTTCCTTTGCAGTCTTCAATTTATTGTACGTCTCGGCAAGCTTGTTGGAGAGACAATTCAGCAGGAAGTCACGGTAGAAATCCTCATCCTCAACCCACTGGGTCTCGCCGTCATTCCCAATAACTTCAGCGCGAACAGACTGAACAGTGTAGAACACGTTCAGGTACTTCAGGCCGAACTGCGTGTTCCTCTTCCAAGCACTAAACTCTGAGTTGGAGAATTTCTCCAGCTTGATCATCAGAACGAGAGTATTTCCCTTCGACATTGTATCTCTTTCCAAACAGTAGAGTTCTACTAGCAAACAAAGTCACGAGTAGAAAACTAGAAAGAAATCACCTGAAGCGCGTAGAGACGAGGAAATCTTCAGATCCAATCCAGAACTTGATGTGCTCTGAGTCGAGATGGTTCTGCGTCGAGAAAACTGCAGGTCGATTCGACGTTGCGTCGAGAAGGAGCTGCGTCGAGAAGGCCCTGCGTCGAGGACCTGTGTCGAGAAGGACCTGCGTCGAGAAGGACCTGCGTCGAGAAGGCCCTGCGTCGAGAAGGCTGAGCGACGATTCAACGTTGCGTCAAATTGGCACTGCGTCGAGAAAGCCCTGCGCCGAGAAGAGGGGGAGACTATTCGACGTTGCGTCGAAAAGAACCCTGCGTCGAAAAAATGCTCTGTGAGAAACTCTGCAGACGATGACGACGGAGGCAGGTTTGGCCTTGCCGAGCAAAGATCGACAGAGGCAGCAGTTTCTCCTCCTTGCTTGAAGTTGACGACGATGCTGGTGTTGAATCCAAAGATGTACCCCCGCGGTTTGCGACTAGAAAAGCGGAGGTTGCGGACTGTCGGTTACTTAGAAAGAAGAGAATGAGACCGCTAGCAGCGGTCGAGGCCGAACTTCGCCCGTCACGGCAAATGCCACTCCTGTGACAAGCTTTTCTTTGATTAAAGTGAGAAGGTTACAGCGGGTTACAAGCGCAAGCCGGCCGGTCAAGCAGGTCGCAAGACAGGGAACTCGAGTCCGCAGCTCAAACAAGCGAGCTCCTAGATTCGAGTGTGCGTGTCTTGGGAACAGTGCCGCCCCTATTTATAGGCTCGGGGGCCTGCCCGAACGGGCAGGGATAAAATAACCGCCTGCCCGGGTACAGGAGAGTCGGGCAGGCGGTGACGAGATACGAGGGAAGAGAAAGAGGTCGCGCGGTCTGACGGCCTGCACTTCCGATCTGACTTGGTCGAAGTTTTGAAGATGTTATGACCAAGGAGACAGCATAGTCCGAGCGGTCTCTTGTATGAGGCCGCGACTTGCCCTCCGGGTTTGAACCTTGATATTCTTCATGATGCAACCCGAGTGGCCTCTGTCTTGAGACCGCAACTTGAATTCTTGCCTCGAGCTTTTGACAATCTTGGGAGTGGCCAGGAGTGGCCAGGAGTGTTACCAGACCGTCCAGATTGGCTTTCCTTGGTCAGAAGGCGGCTTCTCTTGGGATTACCCGACCTGGCCTGTCAAGCCGCCCGGCCCGGGCTGTCAAGCCGCCCGGCCCAGGCTGTCAAGCCGCCCGGCCTGGGAGAGGTTCTACTTTAGTAGCGGTTTGCCGGGTAAACATAATCCCCGCATATTTTCAAATTCCAAAGAGATTTCGAAAATATCAGTCTTGCCCGGAGACCGCGCCCGACCTGCCAAAATTTATATAAGGGTCTGAGAGCCCCCCCCCCCCCCCCCCCATTTTTCTTCATAATCCTTTCGAGACCACGGGGAACTATTCGCCAGCTGCGGTCAGATTTCTGAAGTCCGATTTCTTGAGTTCGGCAATGAATGTTTTAAATAACTTCGCCAGCCGGACGGGCAAAGATAGCGACCAGAAGAAAGGTGATAAAGGAAAGGAGGACGAGCGGAAGAGGAGAGAGGAGCAGAGAAGAAAAGATCGAAAGAGAAAAGAGCGGTTTGAGAAAGAGCAGGCCGAGAAGGCCAAGGCCGAGAAGGAACATGCCGAGAAGGCCAGAGCTGAGAGGGAGCTGGCCGAAAAGGCCAGGGCCGAGAGGGAGCTGGCCGAAAAGGCCAGGGCCGAGAAGGAACAGGCCGAGAAGGCCAGAGCTGAGAGGGAGCTGGCCGAAAAGGCCAGGGCCGAGAGGGAGCTGGCCGAAAAGGCTGAGGCTGAAAAGGAGTTGGCCAGGCAGGCCGCAGAAGAGGAATTAGCTAGGCAGGCTGCTTCGGACATGCAACAACCCGCCACGGAGTTGGTGGTTTCAACTCTCCTGGAACAACCCGAAGCGGGTGGTTATAAGGCTCTCCCTCCAGACGTATCCATGTTCCTTAGTTCCGATATCGACCTACGAGAAGGGGGAGAGTCCGCCCCTCCAGTTACTCTGCTGAAAGGAGGGGAGCCCGCTGTTGTTGATAAAGCGGACTCCAACCAGGTCGCTTCCAGGACTGACGACGTGGCCCCTTCCTTCGCGATGGACAT
Organism: Dactylorhiza incarnata; assembly: GCA_033032865.1. Lineage (NCBI taxonomy): Eukaryota > Viridiplantae > Streptophyta > Magnoliopsida > Asparagales > Orchidaceae > Dactylorhiza > Dactylorhiza incarnata. The sequence goes on along the minus strand of JAWHQI010000009.1, from coordinate 4,658,147 downwards.
TACTCCTTCCGGGGAGCATCGCTTACTAATAAAAGTTGGGGAGGAAGGAGCGGCCAATTCTTCAACACCGGGCGGATTGGAAGAGGATGAGGCGGTCACCTCTCAGAGGTCGCGCGAGTTGATCCTCACCTCGACAGATGCGGCAGGCGAGCCCAGTCGGTCTCATCCGCCTGACTTGCCGTCCGCCAAGAAGAAGAAGAGGAAGAGGGCTGAGACGATAGCCGAGCGGATTGCTAGGAAGGCCGGAAAATTGAAGGTCAAGAATAAGTCGATTTCGAAGAAGTCCGACGCGGCTAGCCTTCAGTTCAGGTCGCATGAGAAAGAGGTATCTGAGGGGCAGGTTACTCCTTCGGACAGGCCGGAAGAGATAAACCTGAATTCTGTGGAAAGTTTTTCCATGAGTGCTGTTTTTAATGATATGGATACACTTGTGCAGCGGGATAGACTTCTTGGCAGCCCGATCACTCGTACTGACGTTGTAGACCTTGATGCTGACGAGGCCAGCACTGGGGAGGCCGTGGCGAAGGTCGACGCCATTAGAACCGGGATGCAACTGTTGAAGGCGAAGGCGGAGTCAATGAGAGGTTCCTTTGTCAAGCCGCAACGGCTTGATCCTTTCTCGACAGGTAAACAGGTCTTGAATTTCCGTCCCGTCCGCTTCTTTCGATCGCGGCCTCGTAAGATGCAAAATGTTCTATTGTTGAACCCGCCGCCGAGCTTTTTTCCATCCGCGGCTCAGACCTCCGCGGCTAGACGAAAGCTCAATGAAAGATTGTGGAGGGTGCAGCGACAAAGGATGGACCCTGAACAGTCGCGACGGCCTGTCCTCCCAGGCATTAATTCCGTTATACCTTTTGCATAAATTTGTTCGGTTTTAATTGTTCCCTAACCGCTTTATTTCTTGCGTCAGATAATCCTGAATCGCCAGTTAGGCCGGGCGACCTGGAGGCCCTTCTTCCACCACTGCCCAGCTCCATCTTGAGAACAGATCCCGGAACGGAGCATCTCAGTAAGCTTCAACACGATTGTGGGACGGTGAAGGTGATGTTGAAAGAGAGGGAAGAGAAAGAAAGAGCTGCGCGAGCTGGTCTTGAGGTTAGTTTGGAGATTGAGAAGAAAGAGAAGGAGATTCTGATGGCTCAGTTGGAGGCCGAGCGAGCTGAAAGAGTGGTCGACCGGACTGAAAGGCTGTCATGGGAGAAGGCTTTTCAGGAGCGGGAGAAAGCTCTTAAAGAAGAGGTTGCCGCGGCGCGGGGCCAAATCGCTGTGGTGGCCGGGCGGCTTGATAAGGAGAAGAAGGCGAACAACAAACTTGAGGATGACCTGAAGCACTACAAGGATAAATTCTACAATTTAACCCGGTCGATTAATAAGGGTCAGCGAACCACTTTAGCCACCTTGACCGTCGGAGAGACCTCAAATCCTCCAGCGGCCAAGGAGACTGGCCGGGTTAACTTTCCTAATGAGGTTGCGGCGTCGCGCGCTATTCCGGCTGCCCGGGTAGAGCGTGATGCCGCGCGACTTCATAGTACTTTTCAGCTAATGCATAAAAGCATGAATTCTTTGTATGGGCTTCTAATTCAAGCCGGTGACCAGACCGCACGACTGCATAGGGAAGACGTTCCTCCGGAAGATCCCCAGCCATGAATGGCTTTCAATTCAAACAATGTTGTTTGTAATATTATTTGCAGTCTTCAGACTTATGACAGTCTTCTTGATGATATGCGCGGTTTAATGTTTCTGATACTCGCGATCTGTTTTTATGTCATAAAGCTGCGCGACCTATTTGCTTGAATGGATTTATAGTCCACGATTTCTGTATGTATTTCTTCCTTTGCAGGGCTTGAAAATTGATGGCCATACGGCCCGTGTTGTGATGATTTTGAGCACCTAGCTCAAACTATTTGATAGAACGTATATTGAGAACCGCGCGGTTAGAACGTATTTTTGCTAACTGCAGATCATTGGAAGCTATAAGTATCATCTTCTGCGGAGTCATTCTCACAATTCCATGGCGCGATCCAAGGGCAAATCGGAGCGGTCTGAGAAGATCAAATCGAAGCGAACTGATGCGGCCGCAGCTTTTCATTCTGCTGACCATAAAGAATGTCGTTTAACCCAAGACGAGCTGGACGATTTCATAATGAGGCACATGACCGGGAGCAACCTGCTCGTGCGACTTCCCTTTCGTGATGAGCCGGTTAATTCTTCCAATCCGCACCAGGTCGCAGTGCCCATTGATCATTTTGAGAATGGTTTTAAGTTCCCACCACCTCTCGAGGTCATTGAGGTGTTTGACCATTATGGAGTTGTGCCCGGACAACTCCCGCCGAACTCTATAGCCTCAATATATAGCTTCATTTCGTATTTGCGGTCTGAGAGAACTCGATTCTCTATTGATCTCTTCAGAAAATTCTTCTCGGTGCGAGCTAAAACAGATGTAGGGACCAACATCTTCAGAGGGAATCTCTATTTCAGATGCCGCGGCTTGAAGGTTGTTAATCTCGCGAACAAACATTCGAACAGGTCGGAACGATACCTTATGTTTGAAGGCGATTTCGGGTTGATGCCTGTTAGTCTGCAAGTCAGGGACGAAGAGGCATTCCGCCAGGTCGACGTTGGGCAGATCGAGTTGAAAACTTATAAGCTCCTTGAGAACGAACGGCTTGACGTTTACCATTATATTCCCCTATTTTCTAAGCTAGGGAATGTCCGTCCTGAAGATAGTAAGCTTCCCTTCAACTCGCTACTTCCAACCGGGCGGATTGTTTTTACTAAAACTTGACTGTCTTGCAGTTGCCCATATGGTTCCTTTGAACAAACCAGCCACGCCGTCCGTCCCGGTTTTGACTCAGAGGGAGAGGAAGGAAAGGAGAAAAAGGACAGATGGGACGGACTCATCCGAAGATGAGGGCCCGTTTTCCCCGGAGGAATTCGAACTCCTCCGGTCTTGTAGGAATCCGCGCGACTTGAAAGGCAAGGCGACAGTCCAATGGCATAAGGACGAGGCCGTCGTTCAAATCTCCACCGCGCTCCCTTTCTGGGGGAGCGGAAACGTTGGACGCCATGCGCTAGCCGCCGGTGCGGCCTTGTATGGCTGGAAGAATCTGAGGAAGTTGAAGAGGGTTCCCGAGGAAGAACTTGCCAAGGTGGCCGCGCAAGCCGGAGCTTGGGGTTTTACAGCCAACCACTTTATGGCTCTGGCATATAAGCGGCTTGTGTCGGCCCAAGTGTATGCGGAGAAGAAAATTGAGGAACTAACCGAAGAGGTTACTCGGTTAAATAAAATTGTGGAAGTAAGTTGGTGATTAACTGCGGCTTGTCTTTTTTCTGACCGCACGGCCTGATTCTGTTCGCCTTCTTTATAGGATAAATATAATCCTGAAAACCCGGATTTCCAAGATGAAGTCTTCTCTCTTATTTCTGATGGGGTCGACGGTGCCTTGAACATTCTGAGGGAACGAGATGGTCTGTCCACCGGTTTTGAGGATGTGACCTTTCCGGATGTCTTTCCCCATCTTTCGGATCAGTACGAAGAACTCCAACGGAAAAAGAGAGGGAAGGACCCGGCTGAGTCCGGTGACGACTCGCAAGAGACCGGGGAAGATAAAGATGGGTCCGCTGCGGCTGATAATGACGCCGCCGAGCAGGAGGATATTGAAGACGCCGCGGTCAGTGGAGCCGCTCCTGAAGATACATCTGTTAAGGAAGAAAAAAGCTCATCTTCCAGTTCGGGTTCATCTTACAGCCGGTCCGCGCGGACCGGTGATAGCAGTTCTTCAAGCTTTTCATCTTCTAGCGAAGATTACTCGCCAGAGGTGAACGTTGATGGCAATTCGCCGGAGGTGGACTCAAACTCTCCTGCTAAAAAGAAACATAAGTCGCGCGAATAGTTCTTTTCTTTTTTTTTCCTCTTAGAAAGTTGTATGATAACCAACCGGTCTTATTTTGTTAACCGGGCGGTTTAAGTTAAATGTAAAGACTTGTTGATAGTGAATGGAATGTTACCTGTTTAGCTGTTCATTGTTTGTAACTTACTTGTGTTCGATGCGATCTCATTCCTTTTCAATTTTTATTTCTTCTTACCAAGTCGCGCGATTTGTCATAAGGCCGGTTGAATAATTAGCCTCGGATTCTCAGCAAATATATAAAACTATCTTGTCATAACATAAGCTGTCCGCGCGGCCTGATTTTTAATGAATCGAATACTTCCTGTGGAATTCTCGATGAGCTCGTATGGCTTAAATCTTAATCCGAACGGACAGAAAGACAGACTTTCAATCTCGATACAATAAATCAAATATATTATAAAGAGATCCTGATGAATCCCGAACGGTATGGAGATTAATCCGTGCGGACGGGAAGATAGGCCATTATGATGAACCGGCAGATCAATTATTTTCAAAAGAATTCTTTGATAAATCTGAGCGACCTGGAGACTAATCTGATCGGGTAGAGAGACTTTAGATTTTGTTTCAATAACCTGTAATGTACTCGAGCGACTTGAATTTCGACCCGGGCGGATAAGGGTATTAATTCCCAAACTTGCCTCTGTCAATTAATCATGGCATCATAACGAATTCAAACACTCTGAGCATCAAACCGATCGGTTCGAAGGAGAACTTTACGTTTGATCCAGTAATTTAATCATTTTTGAGGAACTCGTTACGAACTTGAGCGGCATGAATATTAGATCGCACGGACAGGAATCTGGGTCCAGTTCGATGAACTTATCGACCGGCTTAATGAAGAACGGACAACCGTTATTTAATACAAGCGTTGTCAACCCGCTGTTCGGGAAATTGTCAATCCGCGCAATCAATAATTTTAATTCCTGAACGATATTTAAAAAACCCTTAAGTTATAATCAAGTCCGAGCGGCTAGAATATATCTCTGGTGACCAAATAACGATCAACTTTTGAAGACCAGAATCTACCAACTCGAATTATTTGGATGTAATCCATACGACTCATGATGTTGTTGAAGTAATTCCTGATCGTTCGGTTTGAACATCGAACTGCTGTCTAATTCCAGATCACCGACCTGGTGACTCAAGCTGCCAGATGTATACCTGCTTATCAAACCGGATGGTTTAATAATTCAAACCGCTCGGCTTGAATATTATGTGGGCCTAGGCGGCGAACATTGCTTTCCTCAAGCGGTCATGAGGGTTGTAAATGACTAGACTGCTCTCCCCACCTGGGGTTACAAGCTGAGTTGATCAATTGGGCAGGTGTGGTTATGCCGCGGGGGCTCTACCGACATTGCTTTTCTCAGAGGGATCAACTCAGTTGCGGGTTGTAAACGACTCGACTGCTCTCCCCGCCTGGGGTTACAAGCTGAGTTGATCAATTGGGCAGGTGTGATTATGCCGCGGGGGCTCTACCGACATTGCTTTCCTCAGAAGGATCAACTCAGTTGTGGGTTCCGCACAGGCGTCGCTTGAGAGTACCTTGGAGTATTCGATGGTTATAGACTAAGATGATCAGTTGGGCAGGTATGGTTATGTCGCGGGAGCTTTACCGAGATTGCTTTCCTCAGAAAGATCATCAAAGCTATAACTATATCCCTTTCGGGGTATGATAGAGCTAACAATCACCCGGACCTGGTGCGTTAGATATCAACGGAGATCTGAGATTCTGAAGACCACCGCACGGGAATTGGCAAGCTGCCACTACACATGTGCGAAAACTCCCCGCTACATGTGGTCGACGTGGGCTTACACTAATGACTACAATCCGAGGGGGTTCAAGCAGAATTCAGCGATGTCTCCGCGGTTCAGTGAGTTTGATATATAAAGAAAGTAAGAAAAATTTAGACAAGAAGAAGTGTCAGTACGGGGCTTTTCATCGAATATCTAAAAAATGCTTAAAATGAAGAAAACTTTTTTTAAGGATAAAAACGTTTGAGATCGTCACCGCTCCAAGTGCGTGAGATGTCTTCTCCGTCGCTTGTTTGGAGGCGGTAGGCCCCATTTCTCAAGGCTTCCTTGATGATGAATGGCCCTGCCCAGTTGGGATTCAGCTTTCCAACATTGCCAGATCTGGCTGCAGCATCTACCTTCTTTAGTACCAAATCCCCGACTGCAAACTGTTTTACCCTGACATTTTTGTCAAAGTACTTTGTCATCCTCCTTTTGACTTCTTCCTGTCTGATTGTTGCCTCGTCCTGAAGTTCTTCGATCAGATCCAAACTATACTTGATAGCCTCGTCATTTTCATCTATCCATGCTTCTCCTCCCTCCTTTGCATATACCACTCTTGGAGTGACCACCTCAAACTCTACAGGAACAACAGCCTCCGAGCCATGGGATAGTTTGAATGGTGTCTCTCCCATAGCGGAAGATGGAGTGGTACGAAGAGTCCAAAAGATAGAAGGGAGTTGGTCTGCCCAATTTCCTCTTTGATTCAAGACCCTCTTCATCAAGAGTCGCTGAATATGCCGATTCGCTGCTTCTACCTGACCATTTGTCCTTGGATGATGCACTGAAGCAAACCGAAGATCAATCCCCACCTGATCGCAAAAGTTTATCATCTCTGGATTGTTAAATTGCGGGCCATTGTCAGTGACAATCGCTAGCGGAATTCCATGCCGGCAGACTATCTCTCCCCAGATGAAGTTCCGGATAATTTGAGTTGTAGTTTTTGCCAATGCTTTTGCCTCAATCCACTTGCTGAAGTAGTCGATCATCACAATGATAAAACGACGCTGGCCACTGGCTATCGGGAAGGGTCCGATAAGATCCATCCCCCATACTGCGAAGGGCCACGACGCAGTTATTGATCTGAGTGACTGAGCAGGCAAATGCTGAAGAGGAGCGAACTTTTGACACTGAACACACCGCTTGGCAAATGCTTCAGCATCCTTTCTCATGGTTGGCCAAAAATATCCTTGCCTCAAAATCCTCTTTTCCAATGTCTTTGCTCCCGAGTGACTGCCGCACTCCCCAGAATGGACTTCTTGTAGTATAGTGGGGATCTCCTCTTCCGAGATGCATCGAGCCAAAGGAGAGATGAGAGTTTTTCGATACAAGATTCCAGCCACCAAGCAATAATAAGCCGCTTTTCTTCTGAATCTCCTTCTGTCTTTGATAGATTCGTGGAACTCTCCTTTTGTCAGGTATAATTCATAAGGATCCATCCAGGAAGGATGTTGATCGATTTGCATTAGTTCCCCCTCCTCTATAGTTGGATGAAAAAGCTCAGAGGTCACTCCTCCTGATGGAAGACCGAACTTTGATAACTCATCAGCTTCTCCATTCTGCGTCCTCGGGATATGTTCGATGACGAAAGATTTAAATCTTCCAATCTCTTCTTTTGCTAGCAGTAGATACTTCCGCAATGTCGGCTCACGTGTTTCATAGTTTCCCAAAACCTGCGAAGCCATTACCAGGGAATCAGTTTTTACATGCACATGCTCTATGCCCAGTTCTTTCGCAAGCCTTAGCCCGGCTAGAAGCGCCTCATATTCGGCTTGATTATTCGTCACCGGAAAAAAGAACTTGATTGCCTGTTCGAGCTTAAGGCCATTAGGACTGAGCAAGATTACTCCTGCTCTTACCGAGTTCTTCCCCGAAGCACCATCCACGAAGATAATCCAAGCCCAAGGGGACTTCTCCACTTGCTCGGATTTTGATTCTGGTATATCGACCATGAAATCTGCCAAGACTTGGGCCTTAATTGCGGTTCTGGGGATATAAGTTATTTCAAACTCGCTTAGCTCAATGGTCCACTTGGCTAATCTTCCGGAATGGTCAGGCTTTTCCAGGATGCTCCTCAACAGATGGTCTGTGATTGCTTGGATTGGATGTGCTTGGAAATAAGGTCGGAGCCTTCTTGAGGATTGAACCAGAGCCAGAGCTAGCTTTTCCAGGATTGAATATCTCGTTTCTACATCTTTAAGTATATGGCTAACATAGTATATAGGAAACTGCCTCTTCTTTTCTTCTCAAACGAGAACAGAGCTGACAGCATCGGGTCCAACCCCCAAATATAAGAACAGAGTTTCCCCTTCACGAGGGCTCTGGAGAAGAGTCGATGTTAATTGTTTCTTCAGTTGATCAAATGCGTCATCGCACTCCTTGTCCCACTCAAACTTCGACCCTCCTCGGAGTGTCTTGAAGAAAGGAGCACTTTTATCTCCCGATTTAGAGATAAACCTGCTCAGTCCTGCCAATCTTCCTCCAAGTTGTTGTACTTCTTTCGTATTACGAGGAGGGGTCATTTCTAGTATGGCCTTTACCTTATCCGGATTTGGTGCAAGGCCATCGGGCGTAAGGAGATGTCCAAGAAACTTTCCCTTATTTGCCCCAAACACACATTTCAAAGGGTTTAATTTTAACTTGAACCTTCGTAGAGTAGCGAACGTCTCTACGAGGTCTGCCAAGTGAATTGAGAAGGATTTACTTTTTAGGAGGAGGTCATCAACATAAACCTCGAGGTTCCTTCCTTTTTGCTGCTTAAAGACGGTTTCCATCATCCTCTGGTACGTCGCTCCCGCATTTTTAAGCCCAAAGGGCATTACGAGGTAACAGTAACAGCCATCGTTTGTGAGGAAAGATGTATGCGGGATATCAGGTTTATGCATTTTGATTTGGTGATAACCAGAAAATGCATCGAGAAAGCTCATAAAGTTATACCCAACCGCGGAATCTACTAAAACATCTATCTGAGGCAAAGGGTATCAATCTTTGGGGCACGCTTTATTGAGTTTTGTGAAATCTACCACATGCGCCATTTTCCCCAAGATTTTTTCATCATTACGACATTTGACATCCAAGTGGGGTATTGGATTTCAGAAATAAAATTTGCTTTAAGAAGTTTTGCAACTTCTTCTTTGATGGGTACCGCCAACTTGGTTGCCACCTCCCTCTTCTTTTGTTGGATCGTCTTGAATTCAGGGGAGACATTGAGGTGATGGCATGCAATATCCGGATCTACTCCAGGCATATCTTCCGCCGACCAGGCGAAGATGTCCAAATTCTTCAATAGACAGGAGATCAGTTGAATCTTCTCCTTTTCTGATAGTTCAGCATTGATGATTAGTTTCTTTTCTTCCCCTTCAGCAATGGGGATCTCTTGGGTCTCCTGGGCAGGTTCCAGGTGATCCCCTTCTCGCTCTGTGCTTCCTTCAGCCTCTTCAAGGGGCTTGGATACTTCGTGGACATCATTCTGAAGTTCGAGAAATGGTGTCTCGGTGATCACATTGACTGTTTTTACATAGCATTCCCGAGCGACTTTTGGATCACTTCGGATCCGATATTGACGTCCTTCGGCAGCGAACTTTAAAGCCAAGTGGAAAGTGGACACTATTGCCTTGTAAGCGTTCAGGATTGGCCTTCCAAAGATTGCACAATAGCTGCTCGGGGCTTCCACCACTACGAAGCTTATCAGCTTTGTTATGCCTCCCAATGACACCAGAAGCTTTACACATCCTTCCACTTCTTTCTTTTCTCTCGAGAAGCCGTAGAGGGGCCCTTCCGTGGAGAGCAGAGACTTTCCAATCTTAAGAGCTTCGAATGTTTGACGGAAAATGAGGTTAACTGAACTACCAGTATCAATCAGAATCTTGTGTACAGTGTAGTTCTCGATGACTGCCTTTATAACTACAGCATCATCGAAAGGGTTTGCATTCGGGGGAAGGTCTTCTTGGCCAAAAGTAACGACCGACCTTTCTGGGGCAGAAGTGGAGGCGGTCGCCACTTCTTGTTTGGAGATTCTTCCAATGCTGGATTTTCGAGAGGATTCTGGCCCTGCTCCACCATGGATACAGTAGACGTTGTCGAGGGGACCAACATCATTTACTTCTACACATTCGGTGACAGGATGTATATCCCCATAACAACCTGCCTCTTCCACGTCAGCACATTCCCAGGTCACTTCGACCGCTTCCTTCTTCTTTTCGGTTCGGGGCTCAGCAGGTGTGTCCTTATGGACCAGTCCTCGGAGCTTCCCTTCCCTTAGAAGCTTTTCTACCAGGAAGCGGAGGGCTCGACAATCTTCCGTCAGATGACCTGCTTCCTTGTGATAATCACAATAAAGATTCGGATTTCGGCTGTGAACATCCGATCTCATAGGAGCGGGTTTTTTAAAGTCAGGTCTCTTTTGCAAAATTTGGACTACTTCGTCCATGGAAATATTCAGAGAAGTGAATGATTCTTGCGAATCATCATATTGGATGGATGGGGCAGTCGAGGATGGCTGCGCGGTATATTGTGGCTGATATACTGGCATGGCCTGTGGAATGGCCATGGATGGAGCGGGTGCGATGGCCAACGGTGGTTTCTGATCTTGAAACCGCTGATGGCCAATTAATGGTTGCTTATGCTTGTAGTTCCTCCCCCTTTGAGCTCGGGATTCGAAATAAGACGGAGCGGATGATTGGTAAGTAGGGAGTGAGTAAGGTTGACCTTGATCATTTAGAAGCCTAGCCACATACCCAGGGTTAGTCTTTTCACCCCTGATAAACATATTGGCCATACTTATCAATTCCTTATAAGTTCGAGGTTCTCTTATGCTGGCTTCAAATTTTAGAGGGCCTTCCCTCAACCCATTCATCAGAGCTACCCTGTATAGCTCTGGATCCACATTTTAGATCTTCATTATTTCTTTTTGGAAACGGTCGACAAACCTGGCCCAAGTCTCGTCCTCCCGCTGCTTAATATCAAAGAGGGCCGCCGGGCCGCTCTTTCTCTTCTTTGAGGTAGAGAATCTAAGCAAAAATTCTCTACGCAGCTCAGCAAAGCAGCTGATTGACCTTGGATTCAACCCATAAAACCATTCTCTTGCTTGCCCCTCAAAGGACGTCACAAGAAGTTTGCATTTGATAGCATCGGTCAGGGTTCTTAGTGTTATGGCTGACTCAAAAGCTTGAAGATGAAGGGCTGGATCAGCTTCTCCACTATAGGTTGCCAGACGTGGCTCTCTGAAGCCATTCGGAGCTGGCTCGCTCCGAATGTAATCCACGAACGGGGAGGTTTCTTCCATATCCTCATACAGAGGAGGAACATTGTAATAAGCCATCTGACTCATGGTGACCTGAGGATAAGCCGCCCGACCTGCGGTGGCTTGAGGATAAACCGCCTGATAGGAAGATCTGGCGGCGGCTTCTGGCGGACAGGCCGCCGGGTTGGACAGGCGGGCTGCCTGAAAAGTCGCTTCCTGGAAATTCAAAATCCGAGCCGGCGTGTTTTGGGCGGCTTCCTGGTAATAACCTTGTCGTGCGGCAAAATCGCCCTGAGCCGACTGGCAAGCTGCGGCTTGTGGAAGCGGGTATGGAGGGGGAGGAGGAAGGACCGGAGTGACCGCTTGGTTAACCGCGACCTGGGGAACTAGTCGCTCGGTTAACACGGTCAAGGCTTGGCTGATCGCCTCCAGGCACTGGTCAGTCGCCTTTTGAGTTCGCTCGGCTTCACGCTTGCTTTCTTCCAGAGCCTCCCAAGTGAATCCTCACTATGGTCAGAGCGATCTCTAGGAGGGAAATGGCGGTCTGACATTTCTTCGAAGTTTTCACCGACAACCTGCGATCTGAAGGTCGCGTGTTTCTGTTGAATCCAAAGATGTACCCCGACAGTTTGCGACTAGAAAAGCGGAGGTTGCGGACTGTCGGTTACTTAGAAAGAAGAGAATGAGACCGCTAGCAGCGGTCGAGGCCGAACTTCGCCCGTCACGGCAAATGCCACTCCTGTGACGGGCTTTTCTTTGATTAAAGTGAGAAGGTTACAGCGGGTTACAAGCGCAAGCCGGCCGGTCAAGCAGGTCGCAAGACAGGGAACTCGAGTCCGCAGCTCAAACAAGCGAGCTCCTAGATTCGAGTGTGCGTGTCTTGGGAACAGTGTCGCCCCCTATTTATAGGCTCGGGGGCCTGCCCGAACGGGCAGGGATAAAATAACCGCCTGCCCGGGTACAAGAGAGTCGGGCAGGCGGTGACGAGATACGAGGGAAGAGAAAGAGGCCGCACGGTCTAACGGCCTGCACTTCTGATCTGACTTGGCCGAAGGCTTGAAGATGTTATGACCAAGGAGACAGCATAGTCTGAGCGGTCTCTTGTATGAGGCCGCGACTTGCCCTCCGGGTTTGAACCTTGATATTCTTCATGATGCAACCCGAGTGGCCTCTGTCTTGAGACCGCAACTTGAATTCTTGCCTCGAGCTTTTGACAATCTTGGGAGTGGCCAGGAGTGTTACCAGACCACCCGGATTGGCTTTCCTTGGTCAGAAGGCGGCTTCTCTTGGGATTACCCGACCTGGCCTGTCAAGCCGCCCGGCCCGGGCTGTCAAGCCGCCCGGCCTGGGAGAGGTTCTACTTTAGTAGCGGTTTGCCGGGTAAACAGCTGGAGAACGACTTCGGAGCAGCGATCGAAGAAGACCTAAACAGCGGTCGGACGGGGCTTCCTCGATCGGCAACGGAGACAACTCTTCGACGAGAGAGAAGGGACGACGCTTCCTTGACAAGAGAAGATGATTCGCCGTCGTCGAAGTGCACAGGAGTGGCGGCGACCTCCTCCAAGACGAGAGAAAGAACGAGAGCGGCGGGCGACGGTTAGAGCGCACAAACGAAAAATGCTTCGAGAATGTTAGTGCGCTCGAAGCATCCGCGTGACTGTCAAGTTTGGAACAGTCTACTTGTTGCCCCTAGCAGAGTATTTATAGGCAACACTAAATCCCCGGCGGATAACTGGATTCTTATTGGATCCTAACCAACCGCGAAGTATCTGTTAACCCGTTATATAAATATACATCAACAAACCAACCTGCTTGGATTCAATGTATCACATCTTTATCTACACCTCCATTTTTTTGAATTATCGATCTCAGATATTTAAAGCGCTCACTGCGGGAAATATCTTGATCACTCAATTTAATGACAGAGTCATCCGACCTTCTTGCACTACTAAATTTGAGCTCTATATACTCCGTCTTTGTCCTGCTCAACATAAAACCCTTATTTTCTAAAGTGTCTCGCAAAGGGGTAAGTATGATTGATCTTTTAAAATTTAAGTCTCGAGAGAAGAAGAGGTTCGCATGAGTTCACAGATTTTGAACTACTGGCAAAAGGCAAATTCACATTTCAACGAGCCTTAAGTATTGTATCAGTTTTATTTATTAAGACTTAAAAGCCTGCGCATCCTAATTAGCTATTATATTCTATTAATTGAATATAGGCTTCGTTTGGGGGGACTTATTTTGTCCAGCCCAGCTAAAAAAAAAGCAACCACAACTTTTTAAAACGTTTGGGAATGGTTCAGTGTGGACCGCATCCGCTGATTTCCGCCGATTTGCCATCGTGATTTTCCATCGAGGTGGGCGGATTTACACGCGCGTTTACCCAAAAATAGAACATCCCGATCGCGCCTCTCCTCATTCGCAGCCGCAACTCCCCGATAGGTTTCGCAGCCGCTTCTCCTCCTCCAATCTCGATCTCTGCAAATCACGCCTCTCCTCATTCACAAACCATAGTTCATGACCACTCCATTCACAAACCACAGTTCATGACAACTCCATTCATGACCGCCATCACCGCGCCAAAGTAGCTCATAGTCTTGCATGAAACATGAATGATTCAAAAAATAATCAACAAAATAATTATAATAACTAATCTAGTTGATTTCTTAATATTTTCCGCATACTTTTTCACCATCCACCAGCATTATTGGTCATCTCGATACACACAGTATACCTGAAACTATAGTCCAGGTTGATTTTGAATACCAAAAAATCTAAGGTACTCTAAGGGTCCTTTTGGCACGGCGGCGGTTATAAACCGTTATCCGTTTGGCGCCGCATTTTCTTTCCACCACCATGCCAAACAGACCCTAAACCTCAACCATAAACCGCAAACAAAACAGCTAACATCTAAACCAAACATCCCCTAAAACTGGAAATATGATGTAAATGAAACCGCAAAACAGAATTGAAAGACTATATACATTAATGTAAAATACACATGATTACAAACATTTGATCCGCTTACGAAAATGGAGAATATATATCTCCCTATAAACAGCATGGTAACAACATCATCCCCCACATAAAATTCAAACAGTCAGAAAAAAGCTTTAACTACCTACTTTTCTACCAGCCGGTCCTACCCTGTGCAAGAATATTGTCTCCTCTTTTTGCTCATCTTCTTCCTCTTCAATCTTTCATTTCTCAAGAGCCGCGCGAACAAAACAAAACCAAATCTCTTCCTCTTCGTCGGATTCTTCTTGCGAGAAGAACCGCAACCATTCTTCGGAGATAAAACTTCCGCTCCTCGGTCCAGTAATTGACCAAGCGAAACCTTCACCTTTTCCACTGATATCTGGCATATTCCCGTGTTATAATCATCATCTCCAGGTCCAATCAACTTCCTACTAAGTATCTCTCCTATAGAGAATGTATGCCTCAGCCCACTCCATGGATCATCATTAACCAAATTTAGCCCATTAAGGTCAAGCATCCTCGAGGATACGCGTTTTTGATGACCTGGATATGAGCTCTTAAATTTGGCGGAGTTATGAATGTATCTTCGCCTCTGCCCGTGCTCGGATCTCCATCTCCGCAATGCTTCTTCGGCAGACAGTTTTCCCCGGTTCGCCGCATCGGCACGATCCATGGCTTCTTTGAGAAACTTCTTCGCGGTTTCTAAATCTGTTGCAGCTTCCGCGAGTTTCTCCATCAATTCCACATTAGATTGGTTCGCTCTCTCCACATCGAGCACCGAGAGTTCGATACTCTTCCTGGAGATTTCCTCGGCCTCTTGAACTTTGCGAATCAGAATGGTGTATTCGTCGGTTGAAAGGATCACTTTGATCGAGCTGCTAGTGTTTGATAAAGCTTTAGCTTGAGCAACAGCAGCAGCTTCAGTGGCTTTAGCAGCTTCTTCCATCTTTTTAGAAGCAAAAAGCCTAGTTTCACCGGTCTTTATACTAACATTTATCAGTTCAATCTCAGAAGCTAGTCTTTTTACTTCAGATTTAGCAGTTTCAATGGCTTGTTTAAATTGTTCTCTCTCAGAAGCTAATCTTTTTACTTCAGATTTAGCAGCTTCAATGCCTTGTTTAAATTGTTCTCTCTCAGAATTGAGTTTCTTGATTTCCACGGAGATACTTAAAGGATCTCCATTACAGTAACCTTTAGCTTCTTTGGTCAACCGTAGCTTCGAAGTCATTTGCTTCAAATCTTCTTCCAAAGAAGAAACAATGGCATTTTTCGAAGAAACATTTTCCAGATTTTTTTCGCGCAAGGCTTTCTCTTCCCGTAATTTATAGTTGATTGATTCTATGGAGGCTTGAATGTTAGTCAGATAGCTTGTTGTTCTGCTCAGAATCACTTTGGCTTGGCCGAGCTCAACTAAAATTGATCCAGGAGATCCTGCTGCCTTCACGCCGCCATGAATGAAATGTACAGGGGAACCATTTGCGAGGGCTTCAGGGAATTTATTGGCATCAGATAATTCATGTAATCGGAATTTCAAGTCATCTACAGTCTTTTTAGTCTTTTCAAGTTCCAGTAGAACCTCCAGAGTTTCCCTTTCTTTTATAATAAGATCCTTCTCCAGTTGAGCAGCCTGCTCTTGCACATTCATAAGCTCAAAATCCTCCACTGAATGATGTTTCTAAGAAGAAAAGAAACTATTTTGAGAAATTTCTAGTACCAAATTGTGCAAAAACATTGAGAAGCTAACATGAAACTGACTAAAATATGAAGAACACTTCAAAAAAGAACAGAGAACAAAAAATTGAAGAATTTAATGTTATTTTCATAATCAGTGTGGAGCCATTCTTTTTATCAGTTCAATAACCCAAAACATGTTCAAGAAGCAGGAAGATACTCTTACAAAATTTAGAGTGGACAAACTCTAACTAATCAGCCCAGCTTTTGCAAAGTCCTTTTTTTGAGCTTAGATTAGCCTAGCTTAAACCATACCAAATTCATTGCTACATTCTAGCCCAAGGCACGAGAGTATTGGGTTAGTACATGTGATAGGTAAAAAATGATGACACAAAAACATTTAGTCGCTGGCTCTCTCCAATATAATTGAGCTTTATAAATAATGGTTGAATATGGGTATGACCAATTTAGTACACATTTCGTACAAGGAACGAGTAATTTGTATTGTTTTTTGCTCTCATGGATAATGACGCATATAACGGCTCAAAAATAGTTAAGGTTCAAAAATAATGACTCATACGGCTCCACGTGGTTGAGTAAAATCTTGATGTGTGATACACAATGACATTGAAAGGCTACTTTGTGAGGGGGAGTAATAGCTCCACATCGGATATGTTAAACATAAGTCGGTGCAGAAGTACTAAATAGTTGACCCTCCCCCCGACACACACACCAAGTCTTGGTTCACATTTACCCACACTATGTAGTAAAAAGGTAACAGAAGATTAAGTTAACGTTTGAGCTGGGTGCTGGTTCTACAACAAAATAAAAGGTAACCTTAAATATCATAAAATTCCAAACATGCGAAGCCAGGCCAAAATAAGGGATAGATAGATAAGTCGGACAACCAGGATTCCTGACACACTATCATTAGGTTCCGTTAGTGTGTCCGTATTCTATTTGCTCCTTGTCACTCCTATATATATAAAGGAGTGACCCTTGCTTAATGTAATATGGAAACTAATTTCAGTCAACATGGTATCAGAGTCACGGCAACCCTAATCGCGCTTCGCCGATCTCTTCCGCCCGCGTCCCGTTCTCTCGCACCGCCCGTCCACTGCGCATCCCGCTCCCGTTTCGTCCACTGCGCATCCACTCGCGCTCCGCCGATCTTCCTCTCCTTCTGACGCCAGCTCTCGTCGATCTCCTCGACACAGTTCTTCTGCTCCCGCTCCGCCGCTCTCCTCAACAGTTCTTCCGACGCCAGATCCCGTCGCCTCCTTCTGCGTGAGGGGATGAGCCCGTGAGAATGTATTTGGGATCTCTGGCGTCTCGTCTTGCTTCAGCGTGAGGGGATGATCCCTCCGTTCTCCTTCCATCCTTTCCTCGGCTTCTTCGTCGGGTTCGTGTGCGTTCTTCTCTTTCTATGAGAAGTTTTTAGGGATGCACCCCTTTCTTCCCGTTCGTGTTTTTCCCGTGGTTTCTATCCTCGGGTTGCAATGGAAGGGAGTGTTGAATCTCCAAACATGTCCTCCGGCGTGCGTATTGAGTCCTCTCAGACGTTAGCATTGGGCTCCAACCGCGCTATCCATGACCATGGAACTCCTCAAATTACCACCATGAAACTCGATGGCGCCAATTACCTCCCGTGGGCTCGGTCTATCATTCTTGCTCTCAAAAGCCGCCGTATGTTTGGCTATGTTACCGGTACTACGAAAGATCCCGATCAAGCCTCTACTGAATGGTTTCAATGGGAGTCAGAGAACTCCCTGGTGATGTCGTGGCTGCTTAATTCCATGCAAGAGTGCATCGCTCGGAATTACCTATTCCTGGACAATGCCGCAGATATTTGGAAAAGAGCTGAGGTTACTTATTCATGTCGGGGGAATGCCGCTCAGATCTTCCAACTCCACCGGCAGATTTTCCTCTTGAGGCAAGGCGATCGTTCTCCTTCCTCCTATTACCTGGAGTTTACTCAGCTCTATCAAGAGTATGATCACTTTGATGCTCTCACCCTTGTCTCACATGAAGATGAAGTTTTTGTTCGCGCTCGAGAAAAATGCAACCGGATTTTTGAATTTCTCCATGGTCTGCATCGAGAATTTGATCCTATTAGTGTCCAGATTCTTAGGCGATCTCCTCTTCCCTCTCTGTCGGAAGTCTACAGCCTTGTTCAGCAAGAATTTGATCGCCACCAGACGTTACATCCTGACTCTGCCACTGAGGGCTCTGCCCTGGCTGCTCAATTTAGCCTCGATGGGCGTCCTTCTCGTGACTACAAGCCCAAGTCGGGTGACAAGGATCATTTGCAGTGTGACTATTGCGGGAAGGCCCGTCATACTAGGGACACATGCTTCAAGCTTCACGACTTTCCTCCTCCCAGGAGGGGTCCTGCCACTCGTGGTGGTCGTGGTTATGGTCGTTCTCCCGACTGCTCTCCTCTGTCCAGATCGGCTCATCTCTCGGATGCCTCTGAAGATATTTCCCCTCACAGTGCTATTTCTGCCCTCTCTTCTAAGGAGATTCAAGCCTTCCGCCGTCTGATGCAGGGCCAGCCTTCTGAGTCCTCTACCTCATCTTCCTCTTATGCCCAACATGCGCTCATTCTGCTACCAGCCGCACTTCCACCCAGTGGATCATCGACAGCGGAGCCACCGATCATATGACTGACTCTACCTCAGGTTTTGTATCCTACTCTCCTCTGTCTGTTCGAGACAAAGTGAGTGCTGCTGATGGTTCTTTTTCCTCCATTGCTGGGAAAGGAACCATTCCCTGCTCTTCTCTCACTCTCTCGTCCGTTCTTCATGTTCTAAAATTTACTCGAAACCTTCTTTCCATTAGTCACTTGACCAATTCTATGAACTGCTCAAGTGACTTTATTCCCCTCTTCTTGTATCTTTCAGGACCTGAAGACGGGGAAGGTGATTGGCTCTGGTAGCCTGTGTGATGGTCTGTACTTGTTTGATCCCTCCAGCTCGGCTCCTCCTCCGCATGTTTTTCATGCGGCGTCGTCTTCTGAATTGGATTCCTGGCACTGTCGCCTAGGACATTCATCTATCTCTGTTATGAAACTTTTATTTCCTGCTATGTCGAACCCTATGTTTAACAATTTTACTTGTGATGTATGTGAACTGAGTAAGCACAAAAGAACCTCTCTCCCTCATATGTCCCCTCCTAGTGCTACTCCCTTTGAGATTATTCATTCTGATGTTTAGGGCCCTTGCCTGATTGCTTTTATATCTGGTTGTAAGTGGTTTGTTACATTTATAGACTGTTTCTCTCGTTGCATTCAGGTTTACCTAATGAAAAACAAATTTGATGTGTTTCCCTTGTTTCAGCGTTTTCATAAAATGATCGTCACTCAGTTCAATGCTCCTGTTAAAGTGCTGCGCAGTGATAATGGTTGTGAGTACATTGACTCTCACTTTGAACGTTACCTTAGTGATTTGGGTATCATCCATCAAACTTCATGCGCTTACACGCCGGCTCAGAATGGGGTCGTTGAGCATAAGAATCGACACCTTCTTGAGGTGGCTCGATGTCTCTTACTTACGATGCATCTTCCCAAATATTACTGGGGTGACGTCGTCCTCACGGTTGCGCATCTTATTAATCGCCTACCTACTCGTACCCTGGTTGGGGGAAATCTGGTAACCTGGAGAAGTAAAAAACAACATGTTGCCAGGTCTAGCACCGAAGTTGAATTCAGAGTATGACACATGGAATATGTGAGGGAATGTGGATTCGATCTCTTATATCAGAACTTGGTATTCAAAGCAAGGTCTCATCCGGCTTTATTGTGACAATAAGGCGGCCATTAACATCGCTCACAATCCTATTCAGCATGACCGCACTAAACATGTGGAAGTTGACAGACATTTCATCAAAGAGAACATAGTGAGGGGAGTTATGAGCACTTATTTGTCACCTCCGATCAACAGCTGGCTGATGTTCTTACCAAGGGGTTGAGTCATAGAGTTTTTGGAAACATATTGTCCAAGTTGGGTTTGACAGACATCACAAGCCCAACTTGAGGGAGAGTGTTAGTGTGTCCGTATTCTATTTGCTCCTTGCCACTCCTATATATATAAAGGAGTGACCCTTGCTTAATGTAATTTGGAAACTAATTTCAGTCAACATGTTCATTTTTAAAAATCAAGAGCATGAGATTCCCACAATAACTCCATATAGTTGAGTGGATTCTTGGTGGATGATGCTTATAAGAAAAATGTTGTGTAGAAATACTAAGTGATTTTCTCTCACCCAAAGGTTTGAGCTTTTGGAATCAAAATATTGGACCCCTTCGGTCCACATGCTTAACAAAGTGGTCCCACGACAATAGTTTGATTGAGATCGAGTATGTTCATGTTGTTTGTGCCTCGCATGGGTCTTGTGATATGCACATGTCTTTACATATTTTGTCATGTAATTGTGTTTTCATCTATATAAGGAGCCCCTTAGGTGAGTTATCTTTTATCTTGAGAGTGTTAGTTTTTTGTCTCTCATTCGAGAGGGGAGTGTCTTGGAGTACCCAGTCTCCGGGTGCTTGGCGGGAGCTTGTTTCTCGATTGTATCTTTATTTCATGCAATGCAAGTTCGTGTTCTATGTTTTAGATCTTGATACGGCCACCGTGTAACAATTGGTCCTACTTGCCGCTCATTTAGGATTTCCGACGGAACCCTAATTGGATTTTTCTCCTTTGCCAACCGCTTTCCCCCTCCCGCGAGCGTCGACCAACGCCATTGGCTTCCCGCGCGACCCGAGCCCTGCGCGTCTTTGTCCCCCACATGCCTGATCGCGGCCGATCCTACGCTTGACGGGTCCTGCGCAGCTCGCCTCGCCCGTCCCGCATCAACCTGCTCCGACAACTGCGAGCCCGACCTCCGTTCGGACGACGCCTTTCGGCCTGCACATTTTTTGTGGCTAGTCTCAGCAGCTGCGAGCCCGATTCTGCAGCAAATACCAGTTTTGGTGTCCACTCCAGCACACCACCCCTCCATCGGTTGCTCCTCCCTCCCTAGATCCGTACGGACCTCTTCCTCCCGCGCGGCGCCAATTCCAGAGTCGTCGTTCTGCGTTTCTTCATCTATTCTAGCGCTCCTTTGGCTATTCCAAAGCCTTCTTCAGCTACTATGGTGCGTCCCCTGCCGCCCAGCAACCCAACTGCCCCCTTCCGCATTCTGGCGGACTCCTTTGGCTCTTGCAACATTCCGGCAGCCCTCCGGCAGCTCCTGCAGCATTCTGGTGGCCCTTCTGCGGCACGCGGCACCTACAGCCTCCGGAGCCTCCTGTCGCATTCTGTTGGCCCTCACACTCCTTTTCCTCCATGACACTCTTTCTGGACTCAGTGATCGCTTGATGCAATCGAATTGAAGTTGTCATGGATAACCTCCTTGCCATGGTGCTTGCGCTTCATAGTCGGCTTCTTCCACACGCACCCTTACAGACCATGTACACCCCTCCATTTCCCGTCGAACCTCCTCCTCCCTCCATCCCACCGCCACACCTCAGTTTTGACCATTGGAAACGTTGTCGCTTCCTTCTTTCCCAACACCTCCTTCGTTCTCCCACTGCAGACCGCGGCACGCAGCCCCCTAATACCTCCCCCTCCCATTTGCAGTGGTTTACCTCCAGCCCGCTCGCCTTCCGAGAAATTTATGACAGAGGCTCCACCTGGCGGCTCGCCAACCTTTTACACGGCGCCACATGTTTTTTCTGCTCACCTCCATTTCTTGGAGCCCCCCGCCCACATGTCAGCTATCTTATCTCCCAACATCTATTTTCCAACATCTCTCGAGCCCATTCTTACCCTACCCTCACTTCTTAACACTCTCCTACTTCGACCAGACTTCCAATCGGGTTTCATTCCAAATCCACATTACCTACTCCTCATCGCCCCAAACACTCTTTCGGGATCTGGATGGATTTCCGCCACCAGTCTTCCTAGCATCCGACCTCCGACTGAGGCCCTAGCCCAACTGGCAAGCACCTTGCTCGACCTTGAAGATGAGATTTTTTGCGGGCATGACATTGTTTCACCTCTCGAGCAGTCTCATGCCAAGTTATACGCCTGCTTCGGTCACCTGTACCACAGATCTATAGCAACTAGGCCGTCACAACGCCTCTAAGCTTTTAATGTTTCACCAGATCCGCCCACCGGAGGAGCCGCCCGAGTCTCGCCGACGCGCCCGTAGGACCCTTCCCGGCTCGACTTTGGGGACAAGGTCGCTTCTCAGGATGGGTGTATTGATACACACGTGTCTTTACGTATTTTGTTATGTAGTGGGGCCTCCAACTATATAAGGATCTCCTTAGGTGAGTTATATTTTATCTTGAGTGTTAGTCTTTGGTCACTTTTAGGAGAGGGGAGTGTCTTGGAGGACTCAGCCTCTGGGTGCTTGGCGTGAGCTTACCTCTTGATTGTATCTATATTTCATGCAATGCAAGTTCGTGTTCTATGTTTTAGATCTTGATAAGGCCTCCATGTATCGTCTTGGCAATTTCAACCATGATTTATCAAAGATCAGATGACTCCTACGAAGGCTCCATGTGACTGAGTAGGATCTTATTGTATGATTGGGTTATGGGCTTCGAGCCTAGTTATCGTTAGGGGCTTCGTGTCTAGTTAACTTCAATTTAAGTCCAGTCATTATTAGTTGTTGGTAGTTAATAGCTATTGGTAGTCATTAAGAGTTATGTACGCCTATGTAAAGATAAGTAATGTTGGAATGAAGGAATCTAGAAAATTAGAATCTCACCTCTTGTCTTGTTCAGAGATTGTGGTAACTCTCTCTCTCTCTCTCTCTCTCTCTCTCTCTCTCTCTCTCTCTCTCTCCCCGAGCATACCCCGCTTAAGCATCTGCAGTTCTGGCTCTGCAGTATCTTCTCATCGTCATCTCCACCTCCGGTCACCTCCTCTGGTGAAGCCACCGACGCATTACAGGTTAGCCTGTAATAACTCGATATCAGAGCATCGTTTTGCGGGTTGAATCGAATCGGTTAGTAGGATCGGATCGAGGATCGTAAGATTCTACAACATTCATGAAGTAAGACTTAAAATTTGAATTTGAATTTGGTATTATCTAATTACACAAACAATCAACACAAAAAATTATAAAACTAATTAATAGTTGAATAATTATATCAAAATTCAAAAGAAAGCAAATAAACTAAACTAAAAAATAGCATAGTTCTAACTATAAGATCTACGTTAGTAAATATAAAATACACATCAAATAATAGTTTTTGTTCGACGACCGCAAGGTCAATCATTAAATCATCAGTACAAATCCTTAACATGTACATCAGCCATATCCTCATCTTCAAGTTTCGCATTTTCTTCATCATCACCACTGGCATTCTCATTATCATCTCATTCACCATCAATAATATACTCGATAGCATCGAGGTCACCGCGCCTTATGGTGAGATCCTCGACTCCGCCTAAAATAAAATAATTTAATTAAATGAGAGCATGATGTATAATGCAATTGAGAAATTTTGCATTATCAAACTTACATTCTTCATTTACTTTTGTAGTGGATTCTTCAACATTCCTTTCAACACTATCATCACAATAAGTTTCCTGTGGATTTCTATTTCGTAGAATCTCCAACCAGTTACCCTTACGAGGAAGAACTGGATCTTCCCTCTCTGTGATCCATTCATCATCAAAAGGAATATCCTTACAATTAAAAAATATTTCCTTCAATTGCATATCTCTTCTTTCTTGTCGTTTCATCAACTTCATGTTGTACATCACAAAAACTAGATCATTCATTTTCTTTTGATGCACAAGATTTCTTCTTTTTGAATGCACCTATTATGAAAATAAAAAACTATAAGAACACTCATACATGAATCAATGTTACATGTGAGCATATTTTAGTACAATAAATCTCACCATCTCAAATGCACTACAGTTGTTTTCACATCAGGAAGAGCTGCATGCCAAACTTAGAACCCGAATTGCAAATCTTTTTAATTCCTGGCAGTTATTTTTCTACCCTTTGCTATCGTTGTTTTATGCAGCTCAATTTTTTTCTCAAAATCTTATAGAATCAAATCAATACAATGTGCAGCACATTGTGTCCAATATAGATTTTTTTCTCTTCTCCATCAACATTTGACCGACCGCCTTGTAGTTTAAAGCATTATCTGTTACCACTTGCACACCATTTTCTTCCCCAATCTTCTTATCCACAACTTCATCTAACATTTGAAAAACTTTATCTGATGTTTTGGAGATATCATAAGTATCTATGGATGACAAGAACATAGTGCCTTTTGGGCTATTCACCAAGAAGTTGCATATGAATCTCCTTTTTCTATCGGACCATCTGTCAGAGGCATAATTGTGCAACCAACTTTCCTCTATTCCACCTTGTACTCCTCTAGTAACTCTAGAGTTCTATAAACCTCTTTTAGGTACTTCACTCTAATATCATTATAAGATGGTGGTATCATTACAGGGCCATGTTGGTCGATTGCTTCAATCATGTTTATGAGCTCTGAATTCTTCACATAATTGAATGGAATTGCACTTGTAGTAAAAATGAGTAATTTGTTGACATGTCTTTTCACCCGCATCTTTCTTAAATATATGATTAAGTATAGATTAACTCGATTTTCTAACAAAAACATCCATTGGTTTCTTTCTTTTTTGTTTTTTTGGTAGACACAATTCAACCTCATAATTAACAATGGATACCTCAGTATTTTTTTCTTCTTTAGAGCCTCCTCTCCATGAGCTTGAAGAATTCTCAACAATTGATTTTTCACATTTTCGGTTACTTTTTTGCATGCTTCCACATTAAATTTGGTCCCTGCTAGGTGATGTTTCAACCTATATATTCCACCATATCTAATGACTAGACAATATTTGCACTGCACTTTTTTAGTCGTACTGTCAATTTCAATCACATGCTCCCAACCCGGATCACTTCTTGAACCGTGAGCATTTTTTTCGAGGCTTTTTGTCGATGGGATTTGAACCCTACTCAGAAGCAGACATCTAGAATTAAGTTAATCAAGAATAAGTAAATAAGATATCCAAAAAAAATTTACAAGCTATAAAAATTGAAAACAAAATCCTAATAGGAATTAGGAAACTGTGCATGAAAATCTTAATAAGTGCGGGAAAATCAAAATAAGTGCACAAACCGTATGCATCAAATTCTGTTTTAGATGTAAACTTGAAAACAAAGAGCAAGGAGTAATAAATAATGACTTAAATCTAGGTGGACGGCATCAATTGAACAAGAACAAAAACTTGCTTTAAATGTTAATAAGATTCTTTAGGGTTCCTCAAAAATGATAAGAAAAGCTATATACATAAGATTCTCTCAATCATATTGATAAGAAAAATGGACCCAGAATAGCAAAAATGATCCAACCAGCCCCCTCAGTTCCTCAAAAATGATAAGATTATGTAGGGCTCCTATACATAATGATAAGAAAAGCCATATGATCCAGAATCCTTCAGGGAGCAAAGCGATCTAGGATGATCTACATATAGTGGGATGATCTACATATAGTGGCTCGATCATATTTATAGAAAAGTCATATGACTCAGAAGCCATATAAAATAAGTGAATGAAAAAACTAAAAGAAAAAACACAAAGACATTAATCTAAGGTGACCTACATCCATTATAAGAAATAGCAGGAATGAAGAAATCGACCCCAAATACGAGGAGAAACTGAAATAGCCGGAGAGAGCAGGAAAATTACCAATCATAAATGAAGGGTAAAAGACGAACTGGACTGCGGAACGGAGGAGAGAGCAGTATGACGGCAGGAAAGGGCCGAACAACGCCATAAATATCAAGTTTGGAGTGGTCCGGGTGGAGCGTCACCGGAGAGAGTGTGAAATCAGCAGTACTTCGCCGTCGGGCCACGCAGAGAAGAGAAATAGGGTTTTCACAAGCGGTAGATGCAAGACGCGAGAGTGGGAAATAAAAGAGGCGCTTGGGTTTTTTTAATTAGGCGAGCTCCGCTCGAATCGTTAGGATCATGCATGGATCGCGATCCTAACGATCCTACGATCTCATGCGTGATCTCGTGTGGTCAAAGCCAGATTTTGATCCCAATTACGACTCGGATCGAAATTCAAATCCCATATCGTAGGATCGTGTGATCGTACGATCCGGAACGCGATCCTGACAACATTGGTTATCATGAAATCCAACGGGATCGCACTACCTTTGTTAGCACTGTGCGATCACCTCCCTGCAACTAAGCACGCTCTCCCTGTTATCGACTTCGACGCAGAGACTCGACACAGAACTTTGATCTAGAACTTCGACGCACATCGAATTCACGTCCTGGTTTCTCCAACCCCGCGGCTTTGATGCAGACCTAGCGCAACGTCAGGCTTGACGCAGACCGTGCCCTACAACTTGTCCTCAGTCACGACCTTACCATGACACTGAGCCTTACAACCTGCTTTCTCTTCCATCGACGCAAATCGAGTGCCCCTGTCAAGCACGCAGATCCCTCGCATATCCTCGAAATATCTGAGATCGAGCCCAATGCCTTTAGACTTCGAGTCGCACACCATCATTCCCAATCGATCCACAAACAGTTGTTCCGTTGAGCCATGTACCCTCGGTATCAGGCAAAGGGATGCTAGTCATTAAACATATAATTACTTTAATTAATTACTACAGTAATTAATTGATTACGTATATTAAAAAATGTGTTCCGCCTTATTATTTTTGTCATCATAGAAAAGCGTCGCGAATCTCGTGACACTTGAGTCCACCAGTAACTCGCTCATTTTTCCCGTACCTCTTGCAACATGGGAGATTCCACTGATCAAATGGATCAGCTTATTGTTTTAATACATACATTCATCGTGACTAAGTCACTTAGACCAACACTGGAAAATGACACCAAGAAGCTCTTGCTGTCATTCACACCAAGCTCAACGGGCTCACAGCAGCAGTCCAAGTCATTCCCATTCTAGCATAGAACCAAGCCAGCAACAGTCGGAGACCTCCGCCACCTCTCATAAGCACTGAATCCCCAACTTTTGTATGACAGGAAGCTCATATCGTTCCTTGTTACACTAAGTTGGAGCTCACAACCTACGATAGGAAAATAGAGTCATTAGGATGGCTCACTCGATGCGAGCAATGTTTTGGCCACCAACAAACACTGTTAGCGGAATGGATTAGTCTAGCGTCCTTCTACCTTCTCGATTCAACTCAAATATGGTTTGCTCGTTTGCAAGTAAAAAAACCAGGAATGAATTGGGACGACTTCAAAAGGTTCCGCAACATACGATTCGGTCCCCCCATTTGCAGCAATCCCCTCGACACACTCACTACCTTGTGACAAATAGATTATGTGGATGCACATCTGGAATAGTTTTAGGTTATTCTAGCTCATGTTATGATACACCCAGTGTAGTAGGTCACAATCTTTACAATGGGAGTTCAAGAATGGAAATCGAGTTTGAAGACCCCCGATATTTAGTTACTGCAACGAGTTTGGCTGGCTTTGTGAGCGTCGACTGCATGTGGATCACAACAACTACAGACCGACAGGCGACACCCAGACACCCCAGCAAACTAACCCCCACAAATCCGACGTTTGTCTCATTCAGTAATGTCTAAACAATGCTCAAAAGATTTATGTTATAACTATGACGAGCACTACATTTATGGACATCGCTAGAAAAAGTTGTTTTATATAGAAGTAGAGGACTCTGGCAAAGAAGGAATTGAGTAAAACTAAGCACAAACCTTTGATCTCCCTCTGAGCTTAAGGGGAAGCTCATTTTTCACAGCGTGAGTGATGTTACGGGATTCAGGTCTAGTTATTTAGGGTCACCATGCTAGTTATCTTTAATTTAAGTCCAATTGTCTTTTATTATTAATGTCCGAGTCATTACTAGTCATTGGTAATTAGTAGTTATTGGTTCATTAAGATTTAAGAGTTTTGTAAGCCTATTTAAAGGTAAGTAATGTTGAATGAAGGTATCCAGGAAATAAGAATCTCTCATCTTGTCTTGTCAAGAGATTGTGGTAGCTCTCTCTCTCTCTCTCCGAGCACACGCCACTTAGGCAATCACAGTTCTGGCTCTGCGGTATCTTCCCATCGTCATCTCCACCTCCGCTCACCCCTTCGGCAAAGCCACCGACGCCCGTAACATATTGTTGATAATATTGAAAAGTTTTAATTTGTGGCGTGATGGTTGATGTGAAAGGGAAATTGTTAAGGCATGTAAAACTATTGGTATAGTCCCACATTAGATATGTCAAAAATATATAGATGTAGAAATACTAAATGATAGTCCCTCGCCCACAGGCTTACATCTTTAGATTGAAAACATTTTCGGCCACATGTGTGCTTGGTGCAAGTTTGGCTCCCTTTGGTTCACACTGACAATTTCTAACATCCAAAAGTGAACTTATTGCTCAAAGATGATTCAACAAATGAGAGGAATAAATTTCAAACTCAAAGACAAACTAATACAATACATAATTGATGGCAAATAAATTTTTACACAAAAATCAAGCTTTCAAAGTAGAGAAATTTGTTTTCCTTTCTAGTGACTAGTATAAACAAAAAAGTACTACAAAATCAGAAATAATTCTAAATTTACGGTAGCCTTGATGTATCAAAATTGAATTAATATGTTGCACGACAATACCAAGATGCTAGATCACTAGAATCCGCGATAATATTTAAGAATAATGAACAAGGAGATTCTAAAAGAGACAGGTGAAGTAGTACAATTGCAAAGACAAATATTGTCTGTAAGTATGATGCATTTAAAGCCCAGCCATCTCAACTGAGACGCCTACATAGAAACTGGTAACTAACACTATATCTATACGTTCTAAATCCCTAATTAAGATATTTCTGTAATTTGGTGCATAATGCTCGCAGATTTACAAAAAAAGACACAAATGTGCTTCTATTTTGATAATACTCCAGAATATAGAAAAGTCAACAGAACTACCAACTTTCACTATCAATGATTAGTTGAATTCTTGAGGTTTTAGTCATATGAATGCAGTTACATGACTTTGCTAATTCATTTTAAATGCTTTAGGATTAGTTTGTTAATAAAGAAAATTCCAATGACACATGTAAATCTTCCTAAGAACTTGTACAATTGACAGTTTGATACCCACTTCAACCAGAGTCATGGCGATTCCAAGCTCATTGCAATTTTGCAGAAATTTAATGTGCTAGAAAAAAAAATTACTAGTGTACCTGTTACCCACGCGGTAACAGGCAGCCGATAGTAGCAGCGATAGCGGCGAAGGAAGCGGATTGCTGACGCCGGGCGATAGCGGCAAGGGAGGCGGACGGCTGACGCCGGGCGATAGCGAGCGGGAACGAGAGAGAGGGGAGGTCGGGAAATAGAGAAAGAGGGTTAGAGAGAGAGAGAGGAATAGGGAGAAGACTAAGGGGAGCAGCCCCAATTTTGATAATTGATCCAAAGATGCAAATAACCCTAAGGTGATCCCTTATATAGGAGGGATCCACCACACACCAAAAGTGACATTAAAATATTACAATGCATATAAAATAAAACAGGACAGCAATTAACATAAGGGGGCGACCGGCCCTTAGCGTGCTTCCACCGAACCGCCCGGTTCGGTGCTTGGTCCGGCGTTGTTCGGTCCGCCCCTTGGTTCCCCGCCTCCTCGCGTCCTCCTCGAATATACGTGCCATTCCGGCTCCTCTGGTTGGGCGTCGGTAATAATACCCCCGTCTGGAAAATTAGCCTTGTCCTCAAGGCAATAGTCTGGAAACTGACGACGGAAGTCGTCCCGCAGTAGCCATGTCGCGGCGGTGATGGGGCGGTCACGCCATGCGACACGTATCTCCTCCGGCAGAGCATCTCCCGGTTGAAGGTGGCGCCGATCCACGATGGAAGTCAGGTACAATGGCGGGGAGTCGGAGTGCTCAATATCGGCCGGAATGTGATCGGTGACTGGGTGGTCGCCGATCACACGGCGAAGCTGGGAAACATGGAATACTGGATGGATGCGGCTATGGTCCGGTAGGCGAAGACGGTATGCGACGGCTCCAATGCGGCTGATGATCTCGAAGGGGCCGTAGAAGCGAGGGGCCAACTTGGGGCAAGTGCAGCGGGCCACTGTCAGCTGGCGGTAAGGATGAAGTTTAATGATAACATGCTCGCCCACCTGAAAGGAAAGGTCGCGGCGCTTCCGGTTAGCAAATGAGAGCATTTTCGCCTGGGCGCGACGCAGGTGGTGTTTCAGGCTCTCCAGAATCACGTCCCGATCGTACAGATGATCAGCCAGGCTGGCCACGGGGCATTCGCCCGGCAGATGTCGGAGAATCGACGGAGGGGGTCGGCCATAGACCGTCTCAAATGGCGAGGTGTTGGTGGAGTGATGGTAGGCGGTGTTGTACGAGTACTCCGCCCAACAGAGCCACTTTGCCCACGATCCGAGTCGCTCACCGATGAAGCACCGTAAGTATGTCTCTAAACAGCGGTTCAGCACTTCGGACTGCCCATCTGACTGGGGGTGATATGATGTACTCATCCGGAGTCGAGTGCCCTGAAGATGAAACAGCGAGGTCCAGAAACTGCTGAGAAAGAGAGGATCTCTATCACTCACTATGGAACGCGGAAACACATGCAGGCGGACTATCTCGGAAATGAAACAGTCGGCCACCGTCGCAGCGGTATAAGGATGCCGGAGTGGGACGAAGTGGGCGTACTTCGTCAGGCGGTCGACCACCACCAAGATGCAATCAAACCCGTTCGACCGAGGTAGACGGGTGATGAAGTCCATCGCGATGTCTTCCCAGACACGCTCGGGAATCGGAAGGGGCTGCAGGAGGCCGCTTGGGAACAAAGTCTCGTACTTCGCCTTCTGGCACGACAAACAGGCCGCCACGTACGCCTTCACCTGGCGGAGCATATGGGGCCAATACAAGGAAGCTGCTATCCGCCGATACGTCCGAAAGGCCCCAGCATGGCCCCCCGAGGGGGTGGAATGAAACTCAGCGAGAAGGAGCGGAATGCGGGAAGACGAGGCGGACAGCACAAGGCGGCCCCGATGGAACAGTCGGCCCCCGAGGAGTGTATAGGGCGGCCAGGCCGCTGGGTCGGCGAGTAGGGCCGCACGGATCGCTATCAAGTGGGGGTCGTTAGCCGCCTCCTACTGAAGAATGGCCGCGTCCTCCCAAACAGGCCGCGAGATGGCGGCTAACTCCGGAGCGTGGGGGTGGCGGGAGAGCGCGTCGGCCGCCCTGTTGGTCTTGCCCGACCGGAACTCGATGACGAAGTCATAACCGAGAAGTTTGGCTACCCAAAGCTGCTGCGTCGGGGTAGCAATTTTCTGCTCAAGTAAATACCGGAGACTGTGATGATCGGTGCGAACGATGAAGGGCCGACCCAGCAGATACGGCCGCCAATGTTGCACGACCAAAACCAAGGCCATAAGCTCATTCTCATAAGCTGATTTGCTACGCACCACCGCCGAGAAAGCGCGGCTAAAGTAAGCCACCGGTCGGCCGGCCTGCATCAGAACGGCGCCGGCGCCCGAGCCGGAGGCGTCGCATTCCACTATGAACTGCTGGCGGAAGTCCGACATGGCTAAGACCGGCCCTTGGATCAGAGCTGACTGTAACGCGGCGAAGGCCGCCATGGCGGTCGGAGGCCACGAGAACGGCCCGTCGTCGGGGGATTTGAGCAGCTGGGTGAGAGGGCGGGCCAACCCGCCGTAATCCCGAATGAAGCGTCGGTAATATCGGGTGAGTCCAAGGAAAGCCCGAACGTCACGGATGGACGTTGGGGTTGGCCACCGAGTCACTGCGTCGATCTTGTCCGCATCCATGGCGACGCCAAGGGCGGAGATGGTATGCCCCAAATAGCTGACCGTCGTGGCGCCGAAGGTGCACTTCTTCCTGTTGACGTTAAGGTGGTGGCGGCGAAGAGTGGAAAATGTCTCCCGCACATGGCGTAGATGGTCCTGCCAAGAAGTACTAAACACAAGGATGGTATCAAAGAAAACGAGCACGTGCTTACGCAGGACCGGGCGGAATATGTCGTTCATGGTGGCTTGGAAGGTGGCCGGGGCGTTGGTGAGCCCAAACGGCATGACCAGGAACTCGAAATGGCCGTCATGTGTCTGGAAGGCCGTCTTCGGCACGTCTTCCGGCCGGACTCGAATTTGGTGATAGCCGGCGCGGAGGTCGAGTTTGGTGAAGAAGACGGCGCCATGAAGCTCGTCCAAAAGTTCCTGGATGACGGGGATGGGGTACTTGTCGGGTACCGTAGACTTGTTGAGCTCCCGGTAGTCCACACAAAAACGCCAACTGCCGTCCTTTTTGCGTACCAAAAGCACCGGGCTGGAGAAGGGACTAGCACTGGGCCGGATGAGGCCCCCCAACAGCATCTCCCGCACGAGTCGCTCGATCTCGTCCTTCTGCGCATGCCCGTAGCGGTAGGGGCGGACTGACACCGCCGCTGCCCCTGGTTTGAGGACGATGACGTGATCGGTCGGCCGCGATGGCGGGAGGCCGGGCGGAGTAAACAACTCCGGGAAATCAGCGAGAACGGCGTCCATATCCGCGGCGGTACAGACGGCCGATGGAGGAGATGGCTGGACCGTCCATAACCACGCGGAGAAATCAATGTCGGTGACGCGGGTCATTGCCCGGAACGAGACCGGCGAGCGAAGGAGCGCTGAATCCCCCACTAAACGGCAAGGCTGGCCCTCATGCAGGAAGGACATGGTCATGGAGGCCCAATTGACGCGAACGTCGCCCAGCGTCTGTAGCCAAGCTACCCCCAAAATGGCGTCGAGACCGCCCAACTCGAACAGATAAAAGTCGGCCGTAACCTTGCAAGGCCCCAAGGACAAGGTGACGCCTGCGCACTGTCCCAACGTCGGTCGGCGGCGGTCATCCCCCAGGCAGACGGAGAAGTCAGGGGAGGGATCGTAAGACAAGGCGAGGTCCCGCGCCAGGTGGGCCGACATGAAGTTGTGGCTAGCACCACTGTCAATCATCACTACCACAGGTTGACCCTGGAGTGTCCCGGCCAGCTTCATTGTGCGGGGGCCCGTAAGGCCGCCCACCGAATAGAAGGGTAACTCCAAGACCGTGAGTGGTGCCGGCTCCGCGTCCGCCAACGGAGAATCGGATGGGGGTTCGAACAGAGATGGGTCCTCGGGCGCGTCGTCGCCATCACTATCCACAAAAATGGCATGAAATTCCTTCACCGCGCATATGTGTTGGGGGGAGTAGGGTTGGCGGCAACGGAAGCATAGACCGCGGCGGCGGAGTTCGTTGTAGTCGACGCGTGGCGGGGCATCCGTGCGGGGCGGCCGGCCGTGTCCCGGAGGGGCCGCCCTAGGCCCGGTGGTATGCGACGGAACTGGCCGATAGGCGGGGGCGGGGGTCGGCCCCCTGCCCAAATCCGCCTCAACAGCCCGCGCAAGCTCGAGCGCCTCGGAGACCGTGTGGGGGTGGTGCGTTCGGAGGCGAGAACGGATGTTCGGGCGGAGACCTTGCAGAAAGAAGCCCAAATAATGGTCGGGTGGGAGGCCCGGCACTTGCGTGACGAGCGCGACGAAGTCATCGATGTACGCATCCACGGTCGTCGACTGACGGGCAGAGCAGAGCCGCTCGATGGCGGAGCCGGTGTAGCGGGAATCGTAGCGAGTAATCATTTCTTGCTTGAATTCGTTCCACGGGATGAGAGGTTGGATCTGACGTAGCCAGCGTGCCCAATGGAGGGCCGAGCCGTCCAAGCCGACCATGGCGGTGCCGACGCGATCCGCCGGGGGAGTACTGTTGAGGTCGAAGTATTGTTCCGCGCGGGCAATCCACCCCATCGGGTCTGTCCCGGAGAAGGAGGGGACGTCTTGCGCGAGCTGTGGTCGGAATGCGGCTGGCAGCGGTAGCGCTGTAGGTTGCGGGTATGGGGCCGGCGCTGGGAAGAGCGGCGCTAGCGGGGATGGGGGCATCTCGAGCACCGAAGAGGTGTCCGGCGGAGACGCAGCCGTGAGCGGTGGCGGCGGCGTGCTTGGCGAGGGTAGAAGCTTGTCCAGGCGAGTGACTAGCGCGTCGAAGGGGGACTGGAGGGATGCGATTTGGCCGGTCTGGGTGGCCAACTGGTTGCTGTGCTGGGCGAGGATGTCGGCGACGGGAGCGGCGTCGTCGGAGGGATCGTTCGGATGCAGACGGGTGTTCGGCGCCATGGCGGAGTTCGGCGGCTTAACCTAAGCGGGCGAACGGGCAGGTCGGACCAAATGTTACCCACGCGGTAACAGGCAACCGATAGTAGCATCGATAGCGGCGAAGGAAGCGGATTGCTGACGCCGGGCGATAGCGGCAAGGGAGGCGGACGGCTGACGCCGGGCGATAGCGAGCGGGAACGAGAGAGAGGGGAGGTCGGGAAATAGAGAGAGAGGGTTAGAGAGAGAGAGAGGAATAGGGAGAAGATTAAGGGGAGCAGCCCCAATTTTGATAATTGATCCAAAGATGCAAATAACCCTAAGGTGATCCCTTATATAGGAGGGATCCACCACACACCAAAAGTGACATTAAAATATTACAATGCATATAAAATAAAATAGGACAGCAATTAACATAAGGGGGCGACCGGCCCTTAGCGTGCTTCCACCGAACCGCCCGGTTCGGTGCTTGGTCCGGCGTTGTTCGGTCCGCCCCTTGGTTCCCCGCCTCCTCGCGTCCTCCTCGAATATACGTGCCATTCCGGCTCCTCTGGTTGGGCGTCGGTAACAGTACCATTCTAAACACATGATTTAGCAGTGGACAGCTCTAATCAATGTTACTTCACTACTGTGCCAATCATTAAACTCTTATACTTTAGTGCTAGATAAGTTACTTAACCTTAGATATAAACTTGAGCATGGATTCAGGAGCCACCTGAGCCTTGACTCTATTGACAAGACTCAATCAATAAGGATATTGAGATATCATGAATCCTAATATACTTAAAGCCTTTTTAGTTGACATGTATTGAATCAATAAGGGCATGTGTCATCATGAATATGTTGCAGTATATTTTATTTTAGGTTTCTTCTAAAATTGTGTCGTTCACATAATCAACCTTATATATGTGTGTGCCGTCTAAAAAAACATTAAAATCTACAAAAATTTGTGCAGCAAGAACACACAATAGAACATAGCCTTTGCTTAACATTGCGAGATAACGAGTTCAAATAACAAGTTCAAATAAGAACTTGTTATAAGTTCAAATAAGAACTCTAACATCACGAGATCACTCATTTCTCTTCCTCAAACAAACACCTTACAGCCTTTGCTTAAAATTGCAGTAGATTCCTCCTCTCTTCCTATAGCCGATTAGAGAGAGAGGCGCCTTCTTAAATCATGTGTTTGCTCGATGTAGAAGCTCGGCTAGATGCCAAATAGAAGAGGGATTGGCGTTGTTTTTGTTTTGCAACAAATGGTCAATCTGCTATGTCCAAAGCACAGGAATAAAAGTGAAACTTTGGATCGTAAAGATTCTCATTCACTTAGCTCTGGTTGAACCAAGCCATTAACACATAAAACAATCTTCACGTTGGCTTGTGTCCAATGAGCCACCTTCTGAACATTGTTATAGATGTACTAACTCTCTTAGTCTCCCCTCATACCTGAGTGTCTGAGTAAGAGTCATGCTTGACTTGAGCTTCTCAATAGCAGCCAATTAATCTCTCATTTCTCTTCCTCAAAGAAATGCCTTCGGTTTTTTCTTAAACTCTAACTAGACCCACTTCCTTCTCTCTTACTTCGATCAATCGAAAGTGTGACTACACAAGGGAGAGAGGTCCCCTTCATTCTCCTTCGAGCCTGAATTCACTCCGCAAAGAAATTCGGCCTAAAGTGATGAACAGTAAGGGTAGGCGTTGTTTTGATTGCGTGATAGAACATTCATCTCTTGCTTCTCTTTACAATTCAAACCTCTATAGTGAACATCTATCACTGCCAGTGCATATAGCTCCTTCTTGAGTGAATCACATAATTTTTTGTGTTGTACGATTCATACATGTTTCTTCTTTCTTTACTTGAGTATCCATAATAAAGGGTATAGTAGAGTTGCAGTTATAAGCCCAATTCGATCTTCGAAGAATCTACTTGATATGCTTTACCCAACATGTGGAGGATGGTTTTCTTAATTAAACTGAATAGAATAGTGTTATGGGCTCTTAGCCTAATTGTCGTCACGGCGTCGTGCCTAGTTGTCGTCATGGCGTCGTGCCTAGTTAACTTTAAGTTGTGTTTTATTAATCAATGTTTTGAGTCTTATCTTTTATTATTGTTGAGAGTTATTATATTTAAGTCTATGTGTTTAGTCCCACACCGGCTAGCGGTGTTTTGTGTCTTGTTGTATTGTTATATAATACCCCCCTTTGTGGAAGAATAAAATGCACCTTCTATTTTTGTTTCATAGATTCTAACATGGTATCAGAGCAGGAGTTGACTCCTCCCTGAAATTTGGTTGCCCTAGAGCGACTTACATTTCTCGGTGGCTTCCTCTCTTTGATTTCCGCCTCTTCCTCACGATTTGACCCCGTATGTCGCGCTGTTAAAGCCCCCGGTCGAGCAGCTCCGCTCCCGCTCCCGTTGATGAGATCGTTCTTTTATCTCATCGACGGGAGCGGCATCTTCTCTGGTTCTCGAGCGACATCTGCTCTGGTTCTCGAGGGGCATCTGCTCTTGTCCTTCTCCCCCCTCAATCCTGTCGCCAGAGGGAGCGTCTTCTCCTCCCTCGATCTCGTTACCAGACGGATCGAATGCTGCTCCCGGTCGTGGACATTCTGCTCGACTCTATCATCGCCTGCATCGTCGAGCCCCTCGACCATCTTCGTCGTTCGGCTCTCTGTTATGGATCGACGAATCATGCCCTCCCTCTCGCTTGCACTGCTCCAAGGCCTCTGCTGCTTCTTCTCCGGCCCGGCAGCCCTCTCGTTGTTGCTGCTGCTTCTTCTCCGGCCCGGCAGCCCTCTTGCTGTTGCGGCTGCTTCTTCTCCGGCCCGGCAGCCCTCTTCTTGCTGCTGCCCTTCTACTTCCGGTGTTGCCGGCTGCTCTCGTCTTGCCGCTGGAGCTTCTTCTCCCGACTGTTGTGCCGCTGCTGCTATGCCGTGCCGTCTCCATTTTTTTTAAAAGTGTCGCTGTAGTTTTTTTTGTGTTTACTTATTGTGTTGGTAGTGTCGTCTAGTCGTGTGCTATGGACGATGGTTTCCGTGTTGTTGCTCTTTGGGTGCCGAGCTCTTCTCTTCCTCCCTTCTCACTCGCCGCTGCTTGAGCACTCTGCTCGCAGCCGCTTGAGCCTTCTGCTCGCAGCTGGCTTGTGCTTTGCTCGCTGCATCTCGGATCGTGGTCATTTCGGCAACCGTTATCCATAGTTGTCTTTCGTTTTATGTGTTATTCTGATTGTCTTCGTCTGTGTCTCCATGCGAGTCTATGCCTTCTTGCACGTGTTCCACGTGAGGGGAAGTGTTTGTGATAACGGCGACTCGGATGCCTCTTTCCCGACTCCTGCCTTAGTCACACACGGCCTCCAGGCATATTTCGTATGTTGTGTGTGTCTCCCCATCTTTTTCTTTGATGTTAGGTAGGTGTGGTTTGACCTTTGTTGGTTGACCTGGTTTCAGCTCCGGGAGCATCCAGTGTGCTCATGGTCGGTTTGTGGACCAACGTCGTGTGGCATTTGCCCGATTGAAGTATCCCCGGTGACACGCGGTTGGGCCTCGGTGGCTGGTGTCTTGTCCCACGTTGCCAACCACCATTTACCTTTTTCTTTTATGTTGTGTTCAAGTTGAAGGGTTCCCCTTCAGCTTGTGTTCAAGCTGAAGGGTTCCCCTTCAGCTTGAGGGGGAGTGTTGAGAGTTATTATATTTAAGTCTATGTGTTTAGTCTCACACCGGCTAGCGGTGTTTTGTGTCTTGTTGTATTGCTATATAATACCCCCTTTGTGGAAGAATAAAATGCACCTTCTATTTCTGTTTCATAGATTCTAACAATTATTATTTAATGTCGAGTCATTATGATGTCATTATTAATTAGGAGTTGTTAGGTGTAATTAAAAGTTATGTAAGCGTATTAAAAGGCAAGTGTTGTGTGGAATGAGGGTATCCAAGAATTTAGTCTATTCCTCTTGCTTTTAATGAGATTGTGGTAGCTCTCTCTCTCTCTAGAGCACACCCGCCTAAACAGTTGTGGTTTCAACTACGTAGTATCCTCTTGTTGTGTGGAATGAGGGTATCCAAGAATTTAGTCTATTCCTCTTGTTTTTAATGAGATTGTGGTAGCTCTCTCTCTCTAAAGCACACCCTACCTAAACAGTTGTGGTTTCGACTACGTAGTATCCTCCTCCCACGACTCTCCAACGTCTACGGGTTTGCACATAACAACTTGGTCACCTCCTTCATCTTCAACACACTCCGCCGCAAAGATTTACATTCACATCCATTTGATTCCTCGACAAACAGAGAAATCATCTCTATCTATACCCTTCCAACAATGATTTAATAACTGGACGACTCCTGTCAACTCTGACATCCACTCCACCCACCTATTCCACAACCTCCATCCAATGGTTGTTCTTGAGCCCAGCGACCATCCAGAGCATCACAGCATCGTCAAAGTTGCTTCCTTGTGCATCATCGTCAAAGTCGATTCCCTATGCATCGTCGTCGAAGCTGCTGACCTGCGCATCATCGTCGTCGAAGCCTACCAAGCATCATCATCTCTGTCGACAAACTCCTAGGCCGACGGAACCACCAGTTTGTTCACCTCCCCACTGGACGCACGCAGAGGAGCTCTTCCCCATCCTTGTCGGGCAACGTGCTCTACCTCGAACCACCCTCTCCTTCCTTTGCGCTGAATACTCGCAGAGAAGAAGCCAACATACTCCTATTTTTGAGCCCACAGCCAACCTTTTGAGCCATGTGCATTGTTAAACAGCTTGTTGCATATCACATGCCCTTGATAATTAATCTATTAAGATTAATTAAATCAAGGTCCAATCAAACTTAGGGGCCTTATAAACTGGCGCCATCATAGGAAATCGTCGGGGATCGTGTGGCACTTCAAGCACACCATCCATATCCATCTCCGAGAATTCAAGTCGGCATGTAACCCATTCCCTTTCTCATTCCTCTTGCAACATGAGGGACTCCAAAGACCAAATGACTGCTTATTGCGCTAATACAGATAATCGTCGGGACT
Organism: Dactylorhiza incarnata; assembly: GCA_033032865.1. Lineage (NCBI taxonomy): Eukaryota > Viridiplantae > Streptophyta > Magnoliopsida > Asparagales > Orchidaceae > Dactylorhiza > Dactylorhiza incarnata. The sequence continues at coordinate 4,619,348 of JAWHQI010000009.1, read as the reverse complement.
CAAACCGATGTGGAAAGATGGCACCAAGAAGCCCTTGTCGCCATTCAGACTAGGCTCGACGATCTAACACTAGTCATCCAAGTTATTACAGTGCCTGCCCAGGAGCAGGCAAGTAGCAGACATGGACCTATACCACCCCCGCTACACATTGCGCCACCAACTTTTATATGCCAGAAAGCTCAAATTGTTCCCCGTTACACTAAGTTGGACATTCCCACCTACGATGGAAAGAAGGATCCATTGAGATGGCTCACTAGGTGCGAATAATTTTTTGGTCACCAACAAACTCCTATAGGGGAATGGATTCGTCTGACGTCCTTCCACCTTCTTGATTCCACTCATTTGTGGTTTACCCAGTTGTACGTCAAACAGCTGGGGATCACTTAGGACGACTTCAAAAGTTTCTGCAACATGCACTTCGGACCTTCCATCTGCAGTAACCCTCTCGGTACACTCACTACATTATGGCAAACGAGGTCGATAGATGCATATCGGGAACAATTTCAGGTTCTTACATCAAAAATGCAGGTCGCCATTTCGATAGCAGGCCTTCAGGAACGCCTGCAAATGGACGTCGAGTTTGAAGACCCCCGAGATTTAGTTACTATGATGAGCCTAGCCAGACTTTGTAAGTGTTGACTGCATATGGATCGCAACAACTATCGAACCACATGCGACATTGTTGACACCCCGACAGACCCACCCCCACATATCCAATGTTCGTCTCATGCAGTCATGTATGAAAAACGAGCAAAAGGGTTAAGTTATAGCTGTGATGAGCACTACACTCACGACCACGGGTCATCGCTGCAAAGGGTTGTAGTGGAAATACAAGAATGGTGTTCTTATTATCTTTATCTATTGTTATTACATTACTTTCTTATATAGACACAAAGAGAGGGACCACAACCCGAATAGGGGACGTGGAACTAAACACGAGATAAAATGGGCCTTATAAGTGGGTCTTTATATACAAACTTACACAAACCAACACTCCCCCTCAAGAAGGGCGAAAGATATCCACAAAACTCATCTTGTCACATAACCTAGATAAACCCAGTGAGCTGAGAACTTTAGTAAGACAATCAGTCACTTGCTCTTTAGTAGCAACATATTCCAGCTTTAGTACTCCACTATCCAGTTGTAGATCAGTCACTTGCTCTTTACCAGCACGGATTTCAACCATAGCATCTCCCTTACACCTAAGGTCATGACCCTGTATTTTGCCTCAGCTGTAAATCTTACAATTACAGTCTGCTTTTTGCTCTTCCAAGAGACCAGATTGCCCCCTACAAACATTCAGTATTAGGGCGTGGACCTCCTGTCGTCAACACAACTAGCCCAGTCACAATCGCAATAGCCCTCGATATTCGAATGCCCATTTTTTCGGAAGATCGGCCCCTTTCCAGGTGCACTTTTCAAATACCTCTAAATCTGATACACGACATTCATGTGGCCCTCCCTAGGAGCATGCATATAAAGGGCCACCACACTCACAGCAAAGGATATGTCGGGACAGGTGTGACTCAGTTAAATCAAGCGGCCTACCAATCTCTAATATCTTTCTTTTTCAATTCGCTCTCCCGCCTCAGCATTAAGTTTGGTCTTCTGATCAATGGGAGCTACAACAGGCCTGCACCCCAACATACATGTCTCTTTGAGTAGATCCAGCACATATTTCCGTTGAGAAAGAACGATCCGTCCTGCACCGCGAGCTACCTCATTCCCAAAGAAGTATCTTAGTTGTCCCAAATCTTTTACCTTGAACTCCTTGCCCAATCTCATCTTCAACTGAGCAATTTCACTCTCATCATTGCCCGTAATAATCATATCGTTCACGTTGTACAACCCTGAATTCGCCGAGTGTTTTTTCGAGACCCAGGAGTCCTTTAGAACATTGTGCGGTAACATAGTCCATGGCAGGAAGAGTAGGGGCAGAGGGGGCGAGCAGGGAGGGGGGCCAGCCCCCTGGCTCGCCCCAGACACTTGGGGGGCGAGCCGGGAGGGGGGCCAGCCCCCTGGCTCGCCCCAGACCCTTAGGGGGCGAGCGGGGAGGGGGCCCAGCCCCCTGGCTCACCCCAGATCCCTTAGGGGGCGAGCCGGGAGGGGGCCCAGCCCCCTGGCTCGCCCCAGAGCCCTTAGGGGGCGAGCTGGGAGGGGGCCCAGCCCCCTGGCTCGCCCCAGAGCCCTTAGGGGGCGAGCCGGGAGGGGGCCCAGCCCCCTGGCTCGCCCCAGACCCTTAGGGGGTGAGCCGGGAGGGGGCCCAGCCCCCTGGCTCGCCCCAGAGCCCTTAGGGGGCGAGCCGGGAGGGGGCCCAGCCCCCTGGCTCTCCCCAGACCCTTAGGGGCGAGCCGGGAGGGGGCCCAGCCCCCTGGCTCGCCCCAGAGACCTTAGGGGGCGAGCCGGGAGGGGGCCCAGCCCCCTGGCTCTCCCCAGACCCTTGGGGGGCGAGTCGGGAGGGGGGCCAGCCCCTGGCTCGCCCCAGACCCTAAGGGGGCGAGCCGGGAGGGGGCCCAGCCCCTGGCTCGCCCCAGACCCTTAGGGGGCGAGCCGGGAGGGGGCAAAGCCCCCGGGCTCGCCCCAGAGCCCTTAGGGGGCGAGCCGGGAGGGGGCCCAGCCCCCTGGCTCGCCCCAGACCCTTAGGGGGCGAGCCGGGAGGGGGCCCAGCCCCCTGGCTCTCCCCAGAGCCCTTAGGGGGCGAGCCGGGAGGTGGCCCAGCCCCCTGGCTCGCCCCAGACCCTTAGGGGGCGAGCCGGGAGGGGGCCCAGCCCCCTGGCTCGCCCCAGAGCCCTTAGGGGGCGAGCCGGGAGGGGGCCCAGCCCCCTGGCTCGCCCCAGACCCTTAGGGGGGCGAGCCGGGAGGGGGGCCAGCCCCCTGGCTCGCCCCAGACCCTTGGGGGGCGAGCAGGGAGGGGGGCCAGCCCCCTGGCTCGCCCCAGACCCTTAAGGGGCGAGCCGGGAGGGGGGCCAGCCCCCTGGCTCGCCCCAGAGCCCTTAGGGGGCGAGCCGGGAGGGGGGCCAGCCCCCTGGCTCGCCCCAGACCCTAAGGGGGCAAGCCGGGAGGGGGCCCAGCCCCCTGGCTCGCCCCAGAGCCCTTAGGGGGCGAGCAGGGAGGGGGGCCAGCCCCTGGCTCGCCCCAGCTCCGAAGTAGGAGGCGGTCTGCGTTTAGCGTCTCAGAACAGCGGGACTTGGCTATCCGCAGCCACTTCCGGGGGTATGTTGGTATTTTCAGGGACCGGTTTTTGGTTATTTGCAGCCCAAATCCAGAAATCATATAAATAGGACCAAGGGGGCACCATTTGGAGGCAAGCTTATTCTAGGCTAGCTCTCTCTCTCTCCCTCCCCAAGCCTCTCTAGGGGGTGAGGAGAGCCTCCAGTGGTGCCCAAGCTTAGTAGTGGCTTGGGAGGGGAAGTTCCTAAGGGCTTCCGGGTATGTGGCGGGACCTCCCCACTAAGCCCTTGGTCCAGTCCATAGTTCCTCAACCTTCAACCTAGAGCTCTCCCTTGGGGGGAGTAAGGGTTGGTCGCCCCTCAGCTTGCTGAGGGCCCCGAACTCCACAGAGACCGAGAAATCGGTTTCAACATTATGGTGCGGTGAGCGTGGAGTGTGACCGATTCAAGTAACTCTCAAGATGAGCTCCATGGACGGAGGTGGAGGAAGATCCGACCCAAGTCACTCGCAACCCCCGGCGGTTGGGGTGACGTTGGAGATGTTCGAAGATTTCAGGCAAGAGGTCTTACAGACCTTCCAGGTTGCTTTCGCCATGATAATCGGAGGTAGAAGAGGAGATGGTCCAGAGGTCCCGCCCCAGCAGATGGACGAGGTAACTCTCGGCCAACAGTCCAGGAAAGAGGTACCGGTGGAGGTAGAGTGGGGAGGTACCATACCCCCACTCACCCATCATCAAGGGGGCGAGCTCGGGAGGGAGGCGCCCTCCCAGCTCGCCCCGCCCCTTCAAGGGGGCGAGCTCAGGAGGGAGGCGCCCTCCCAGCTCGCCCCGCCCCTTCAAGGGGGCGAGCTCAGGAGGGATGCGCCCTCCCCGCTCGCCCTTTCAAGGGGGCGAGCTCAGGAGGGAGACGCCCTCCCAGCTCGCCCCGCCCCTTCAAGGGGGCGAGCTCAGGAGGGAGGCGCCCTCCCAGCTCGCCCCGCCCCTTCTAGGGGGCGAGCTCAGGAGGGAGGCGCCCTCCCAGCTCGCCCCGCCCCTTCTAGTTCAGCCCCGAAGGGTGGCGAGCGGGGAGGCATCCGGCCCCCGCTCGCCCCACTCCAAAAGGAGTCGAGTGAATGTTAGTGGGCGAGACCACCTCGGGTGGCGGCTACCCAATAGCCCGGCGAGCGCAGAGGTCAGCAATTCGACTCCGCAAGGGCAAGGAAGGAAGGACTTTCCGAGGAGAAGAGCCAACCGATCGAGATGGAGGCAGGAATCGAGCACACCCTCTCCGACACCTCAGCAAGCCACGACGATTGGTCGGGGAAGAAGGAGGGGGGCCAGGAAAACAGAAAGAAGAGGGAAAGGAAGAGATATGGTTGAGTTACCTTACTGCGACTTTCACGATGAGGAGGGTCACGCGACATCCGCCTGCCCTGAGTTATTAGAAATGAAGGAAGCAAGGGATCCAGGGCAACAACAGCAACTACCAGAAGAAGTCGAGGAAGACCAGGCCTGGGAGTGGGGGACTCAGTTCGGTTTTCATGCCTAAGTTTTCTTTTCTATCCCTAAGATCATGTAATGCAATGTTTTGTTTCCATGCCTAGTTTCCTCACATGTATTAGGATGTTTAAGATAATGAAAGTTTTTCACAAAAAATACTCCCCCCCCCCCCCCCGATGCTGGCCCGCTGACCAGGCTCTCACCTAGCTGGCAGGGCCGGGAACCACTCGGGGCAGGAAAGAAAAAATATCCACCTCTAGTTGAGCCGGGCTCCTAGATTGTGTCGACTCTTATCCACCTCTAGTTGAGCTCGGCTCCCATAGTGTGTCGACCTTGTACTCCCCCCCCCCCCCCCCCCCGATGCTGGCCCGTTGACCAGGCTCCCACCTAGCTGGCAGGGCCGGGAACCGCTCGGGGCAGGAAAGAAAAAATATCCACCTCTAGTTGAGCCGGGCTCCTAGATTGTGTCGACTCTTATCCACCTCTAGTTGAGCTCGGCTCCAAGATTGTGTCGACCTTGTACTCCCCCCGATGCTGGCCCGCTGACCAGACTCTCACCTAGCTGGCAGGGCCGGGAACCGCTCGGGGCAGGAAGGAAAAAATATCCACCTCTAGTTGAGCCGGGCTCATAGATTGTGTCGACTCTTCTCCACCTCTAGTTGAGCCGGGCTCCTAGATTGTGTCGACCTTGTACTCCCCCCGATGCTGGCCCGCTGACCAGGCTCCCATCTAGCTGGCAGGGCCGAGAACCGCTCGGGGCAGGAAAGAAAAAATATCTACCTCTAGTTGAGCCGGGCTCCTAAATTGTGTCGACTCTTCTCCACCTCTAGTTGAGCCGGGCTCCTAGATTGTGTTGACCTTGTACTCCCCCCCCCCCCCCCCCCCCCCCCCCCCGATGCTGGCCCGCTGACCAGGCTCCCACCTAGCTGGCAGGGCCGAGAACCGCTCGGGGCAGGAAAGAAAAAATATCCACCTCTAGTTGAGCCGGGCTCCTAGATTGTGTCGACTCTTATCCACCTCTAGTTGAGCTCGGCTCCCAGAGTGTGTCGACCTTGTACTGCCCCCCGATGCTGGCCCGCTGACCAGGCTCCCACCTAGCTGGCAGGGCCGGGAACCGCTCGGGGCAGGAAAGAAAAAATATTCACCTCTAGATGAGCCGGGCTCCTAGATTGTGTCGACTCTTATCCACCTCTAGTTGAGCTCGGCTCCTAGATTGTGTCGACCTTGTACCCCCCCCCCCCCCCCCCCCGATGCTGGCCCGCTGACCAGGCTCCCACCTAGCTGGCAGGGCCGGGAACCGCTCGGGGCAGGAAAGAAAAAATATCCACCTCTAGTTGAGTCGGGCTCCTAGATTGTGTCGACTCTTATCCACCTCTAGTTGAGCTCGGCTCCCAGAGTGTGTCGACCTTGTACTCCCCCCCCCCCCCCCCCCCCCCCGATGTTGGCCCGCGGACCAGGCTCCCACCTAGCTGGCAGGGCCGGGAACCGCTCGGGGCAGGAAAGAAAAAATATCCACCTCTAGTTGAGCCGGGCTCCTAGATTGTGTCGACTCTTATCCACCTCTAATTGAGCTCGGCTCCTAGATTGTGTCGACCTTGTACTCCCCCCCCCCCCCTCATGCTGGCCCGCTGACCAGGCTCTCACCTAGCTGGCAGGGCCGGGAACCGCTCGGGGCAGGAAGGAAAAAATATCCACCTCTAGTTGAGCCGGGCTCCTAGATTGTGTCGACTCTTCTCCACCTCTAGTTGAGCCGGGCTCCTAGATTGTGTCGACCTTGTACTCCCCCCGATGCTGGCCCGCGGACCAGGCTCCCACCTAGCTGGCAGGGCCGGGAACCGCTCGGGGCAGGAAAGAAAAAATATCCACCTCTAGTTGAGTCGGGCTCCTAGATTGTGTCGACTCTTATCCACCTCTAGTTGAGCTCGGCTCCTAGATTGTGTCGACCTTGTACCCCCCCCCCCCCCCTGCTGGCCCGCTGACCAGGCTCCCACCTAGCTGGCAGGGCCGGGAACCGCTCGGGGCAGGAAAGAAAAAATATCCACCTCTAGTTGAGCCGGGCTCCTAGATTGTGTCGACTATTATCCACCTCTAGTTGAGCTCGGCTCCCAGAGTGTGTCGACCTTGTACTCCCCACCCCCCCCCCCCCCCCCGATGCTAGCCCGCTGACCAGGCTCCCACCTAGCTGGCAGGGCCGGGAACCGCTCGGGGCAGGAAAGAAAAAATATCCACCTCTAGTTGAGCCGGGCTCCTAAATTGTGTCGACTCTTATCCACCTCTAGTTGAGCTCGACTCCTAGATTGTGTCGACCTTGTACTCCCCTCCGATGCTGGCCCGCGGACCAGGCTCTCACCTAGCTGGCAGGGCCGGGAACCGCTCGGGGCAGGAAGGAAAAAATATCCACCTCTAGTTGAGTCGGGCTCCTAGATTGTGTCGACTCTTCTCCACCTCTAGTTGAGCCGGGCTCCTAGATTGTGTCGACCTTGTACTCCCCCCCCCCCCCTGATGCTGGCCCGCTGACCAGGCTCCCACCTAACTGGCAGGGTCGGGAACCGCTCGGGGCAGGAAAGAAAAAATATCCACCTCTAGTTGAGCCGGGCTCCTAGATTGTGTCGACTCTTATCCACCTCTAGTTGAGCTCGGCTCCTAGAGTGTGTCGACCTTGTACTCCCCCCCCCCCCCCCCCGATGCTGGCCCGCTGACCAGACTCCCACCTAGCTGGCAGGGCCGGGAACCGCTCGGGGCAGGAAAGAAAATATATTCACCTCTAGTTGAGCCGGGCTCCTAGATTGTGTCGACTCTTATCCACCTTTAGTTAAGCTCGGCTCCTAGATTGTGTCGACCTTGTACTCCCCCCCCCCCCCGATGCTGGCCCGCTGACTAGGCTCCCACCTAGCTGGCAGGGCCGGGAACCGCTCGGGGCAGGAAGGAAACATGCTCCACCTCCAGTTGAGCTCGCGCTCGTCTAGCGAATGGCCTGGAGGGTGTCGACTCTTATCCACCTCTAGTTGAGCTCGGCTCCTAGAGTGTGTCGACTTTGGCCCCGAGCAGAGACCGCTGACCGGGCCCGTTGATGTCGGCAGGGCTGGAGTCTCACTCGGCGAGGCAGGTGATTCAGGTTGGTTAAGGTCCCGGGATGGCTCCGCTAGCCGGGCTCTCACTAGCCGGCAGGGATGGAGGACCTCTCGAGGAGGCTTTATGTTTTCTCTCGAAGTAGCTCCGTTAGCCGGATTCCCAACGACGCTCGTCGAATATACAGGGTTGGACGTTTCTTTCCGAGCGCGTACCTCGCTCGAAAAGAGCGGGGATTGTGTACAACCCTGAACTCGCCGAGTGTTTTTTTCGAGACCCAGGAGTCCTTTAGAACATTGTGCGGTAACATAGTCCATGGCAGGAAGAGTAGGGGCAGAGGGGGGAGAGCAGGGAGGGGGGCCAGCCCCCTGGCTCGCCCCAGACCCTTGGGGGGCGAGCCGGGAGGGGAGCCAGCCCCCTGGCTTGCCCCAGACCCTTAGGGGGCGAGCGGGGAGGGGGGCCAACCCCCTGGCTCGCCCCAGAGCCCTTAGGGGGCGAGCCGGGAGGGGGCCCAGCCCCCTGGCTCCCCCCAGAGCCCTTAGGGGGCGAGCTGGGAGGGTGCCCAGCCCCCTGGCTCGCCCCAGAGCCCTTAGGGGGCGAGCCGGGAGGGGGCCCAGCCCCCTGGCTCGCCCCAGACCCTTAGGAGGCGAGCCGGGAGGGGGCCCAGCCCCCTGGCTCGCCCCAGAGCCCTTAGGGGGCGAGCCGGGAGGGGGCCCAGCCCCCTGGCTCTCCCCAGACCCTTAGGGGGCGAGCCGGGAGGGGGCCCAGCCCCCTGGCTCGCCCCAGACCCTTGGGGGCGAGCCGGGAGGGGGGCCAGCCCCCTGGCTCGCCCCAGACCCTTCGGGGGCGAGCCGGGAGGGGGCCCAGCCCCTGGCTGGCCCAGACCCTTAGGGGGCGAGCCGGGAGGGGGCCCAGCCCCCGGGCTCGCCCCAGAGCCCTTAAGGGGCGAGCTGGGAGGGGGCCCAGCCCCCTGGCTCGCCCCAGACCCTTAGGGGGCGAGCCGGGAGGGGGCCCAGCCCCCTGGCTCGCCCCAGAGCCCTTAGGGGGCGAGCCGGGAGGGGGCCCAGCCCCCTGGCTCGCCCCAGACCCTTAGGGGGCGAGCCGGGAGGGGGCCCAGCCCCCTGGCTCGCCCCAGACCCTTAGGGGGCGAGCCGGGAGGGGGCCCAGCCCCTGGCTCGCCCCAGACCCTTAGGGGGCGAGCCGGGAGGGGCCCAGCCCCCGGGCTCGCCCCAGAGCCCTTAAGGGGCGAGCCGGGAGGGGGCCCAGCCCCCTGGCTCGTCCCAGACCCTTAGGAGGCGAGCCGGGAGGGGGCCCAGCCCCCTGGCTCGCCCCAGACCCTTAGGGGGCGAGCCGGGAGGGGGGCCAGCCCCCTGGCTCGCCCCAGAGCCCTTAGGGGGCGAGCCGGGAGGGGGGCCAGCCCCTGGCTCGCCCCAGACCCTTAGGGGGCAAGCCGGGAGGGGGCCCAGCCCCTGGCTCGCCCCAGAGCCCTTAGGGGGCGAGCAGGGAGGGGGGTCAGCCCCTGGCTCGCCCCAGCTCCGAAGTAGGAGGCGGTCTGCGTTTAGCGTCTCAGAACAGCGGGACTTGGCTATCCGCAGCCACTTCCGGGGGTATGTTGGTATTTTCAGGGACCAGTTTTTGGTTATTTGCAGCTCTAATCCAGAAATCCTATAAATAGGACCAAGGGGGCACCATTTGGAGGCAAGCTTATTCTAGGCTAGCTCTCTCTCTCTTTCTCTCCCTCCCCAAGCCTCTCCAGGGGGTGAGGAGAGCCTCCAGTGGTGCCCAAGCTTAGTAGTGGCTTGGGAGGGGAAGTTCCTAAGGGGCTTCTGGGTATGTGGCGGGACCTCCCCACTAAGCCCTTGGTCCAGTCCATAGTTCCTCAACCTTCAACCTAGAGCTCTCCCTTGGGGGAGTAAGGGTTGGTCGCCCCTCAGCTTGCTGAGGGCCCCGAACTCTCCCCCTCTCGAAATCACTCATCACTGGTGAGTGCTCCGAGCGGTAGTGTTGTAGAAGATCAGCATCCATGCGCTGTAACTCCTCGGCCAAGACCCAGCTGGTCTCGGTCTCTGGTCTGCCATGCCAACGAACCAAGTATCTCCGAACACCACCATCAGTAGTGGTCACTGTCTCATCATTCAATATCTGCTCGGAAACCAAGATCTGTCGCGGAAGTCTGTCAGCGGCTCTGGGAACTGGTATGAAGGAATCACCTGGTGCCTCATGCTCAGCCTGAAAGCTGTCAGTGGAAAACGGTAAGACTGCTGCTGGTGTGTCAGTAGCTGAATGAGTGTCGGTGTGTCCGGAATGTGGCTCCTCACTAACACTCCCCAACCCAGAAGCAACAAATGGAGGAGAAGGCAATGGAAAATCTAAAGATTCATGCGGGTAATCGTGGAATAAAGTCAGATCGGCTACGTTGAAAACCGGATTTGCACCCCAATCGGAAGGCATTTCAAGTTCATACGCATTTTGCCCAATCCGCTTAACCACTCTAAAGGGTCCAGTTCTACGGTCAGCTAACTTCTTTACGGTACCCGAAGGTAGCCGTTCCGGATTTAGCCGAACCATTACCAAGTCATCCACTTTAAAACTAATAGCTCTTTTATGCTTGTTAGCTTGAGTTGCGTATAAATCATAAGTACTATGCAATTTCCGCTCAATTTCTTTATGCAAATCATGCAAATGCAATGCATAGTCGTGTGCAAACTGGCTAGTCCTAAAAGTGGGTGGTAGTGGAGCTAAATCTAGCGGCACTCGTGCAGTGTGACCATGAACAACCTCATTGGGAGATAAACCCGTAGATCTATTTTTCGAATTATTATAGGCCAATTGAGCGTGGGGAAGAATTAGATCCCAATTCCCCTGGTGATCTCCTACCAAACAGCGTAGTAAATTTCCTAAACTCCTATTAACAACCTCAGTTTGACCGTCGGTCTGTGGATGATAGGCGGTCGAAAATAGAAGTTTAGTACCTAATAGTCTCCAAAGTGACTTCCAAAAATAACTGGTGAACTTGACATCTCGGTCGGTAACGATAGTCTTAGGTATCCCTCGGTGTGCGACAACCTCTTTATAATAAATTCGGGTTATATGAGAGGCGTCGTCGGTTTTGTTGCAGGGGATGAAATACGCCATTTTAGAAAACCGATCGACCACGACAAGAATGGAATCGTGCTTCCTAAAAGTGCGCGGCAATCCAAGCACAAAATCCATGCTAACGTCATCCCAAGGAATACTGGGCACTGGTAAAGGTGTATACAATCCAGCGGGCTGTTTATTGCCCTTTGCTACCTGACAAGTGCGACAGCTGCTGACAATTTGAGCGATAACCCGCTTCATCCCGGGTCAATAGAATCGCTCCTCTACTAAGGCTACCGTCTTATCTCGCCCAAAGGGTCCACCTATGCCTCCGCCATGTAATTCCCATACAATGAAATTTCGCAACGAGGTGCAGGGAATACACAGACGGGTTCCACGAAACAAATATCCGTCTCGAATGAGGTAATCTGTCTCATCGTGAAAGGGATCAGAGCGTATCGCATCATAAATTCCGCTAAAATCGGGACAATTATAATAGTCATCCTTGATACGCTCAAATCCTATCACCTGAGTACGCATCTGTGATAACACGAGGGTAACTCGACTAAGGGCGTCGGCAACCCGATTCTCCGTTCCCTTACAGTGCTTGAGAACGAAGGTGTACTCTTGCAAATATGATACCCACTTAGCCTGTCGGGGGTTCAACTTTTGCTGTGAATTGATATAACGCAACGCCTGATGATCGGAGTGGAGGACAAACTCCTTACGCAATAGATAATGTCTCCAATAACGCAACGTCTGCACAATCTCATAGAACTCGCGCACGTAGTTGGAATAATTCAGCTTCGGGCGTGAAAGCTTTTCACTAAAAAATCCAACGGGATGACCCTCTTGACTAAGTACACCTCCTATCCCAACCCCAGAGGCATCGCAGGATACCTCAAACACGTGACTAAAATCAGGGAGTCTCAAAACAGGTGCAGTGGACATCTTATCTTTGATGATCTCAAAGGCTCTAGCTGTCGATGACGGCCACTTGAAATTTCCCTTCTTCGTACACTCAGTGACTGACGCCATAATAGAACTGAAGTTCTTTATGAATCGACGATAAAAGGTGGCTAGCCCATGAAAACTACGGACATCGTGAATGTTCTGGGGTGTAGGCCACTCACGAATCGCTCGAACTTTTTCGGGGTCCATAGTGATGCCAGCGGAGCTCACTATATATCCTAAAAAGATAACAGACTCAGCCATAAAAACGCATTTCTTCAATCTGAAGGTCGCGTGTTTCTGTTCGATTCAAAAGTGCGCTCACGAAGAAAATCGAGGGCTGCGGATTATCGGTTACTATTTGGTTAGAGAATTTAGACCGCTAGCAGCGGTCGAGGCCGGACTTCGCCCGCCGCGGCAAATGCCACTCTTGCGACGGGCTTTCCTTTGATTGAAAAGTAGCGGTTACAAGTGCAGGAAAGCAGAAGCCGGCCGGTCAAACAGTTCGCGAGACCAGAAACTCGAGACCGGAGCTCCGACAAGCGAGCTCTTCGATTCGAGTGTGCGTGTCTTGTGAACAGTGCCGCCCCCTATTTATAGGCTTGGGGGCCTGCCCGAATGGGCAGGGATAAAATAACCTCCTGCCCGGGTACAGGAGAAACGGGCAGGCGGTGATGGGATGCATAAAGAAGAAAAAAGAAAGAGGCCGCGCGACCTGACGGCCTGCCTTCCCTACCCGTCTGACTTGAGGCTGAGGATACCGGGACTAAGTCAATGATGCAGACCGAGCGGCCTGGAGATTGAGGCCGCGGTCTGCCTTCTGGTCATGACTTAGCCGTTTTTCACAAGGTAACCCGGATAGCCTTTGATCTGGAGCCCCGGCTTGTTCTTCGGGGCTGGAACCTCGAGTTTCTATGGGACAACCCGCGCGGCCTTCTAGCTGAGACTGCGGATGAACTTTTTGCCTTAGCTCTTGACGATCTTCTCCCTTTGGGGGCGATCCGGAAATGACACCAGGCCGCCCGGCCTGGCCCTTCTTGAACTGGGAACCGCTGATCCCGGGACCCAGCGGCCTGACCCAGGAGTTCGAGCGGTCTGCTAATGGTCCAACCCGAGAAGCGGTTTTCCGGGCAAACATAATCCCCGCATATTTTCAAATCTCAAGAGAATTTCGAAAATATTAGCTTTGACCGGGAGACCGCATCCGACCTGCCTTAAATTCTATAAGAGAGCCAGAGAATTCATTCTGCGGAGTTTTTCCTGAAATCACGGGGTATTACTCGCCAGTTGCGGTTAGAATTTTTAAGACCGGCAATTCTTCCGCAATGGACTTCCTGGACGCTGTGTTAGACCGCGTGGATCCCAGCGGAGATCAGAAGAGGGTGGAAGATAAGAGGCGCGAATCGTCGGAGAAATCGAATAAGGAGAAGGAAAAGCAAGACCGGAAGGACCGGAAAAAGAGAAAGCGGGCCGAGAAGGCCGCAGCGGATAGCCCCAAACCGGTCGTGGACTTAACAACTCCCAAGACTCCTGCAGAGCCCGTGGCGAACAGTTCGAGGCCTCTTCTTGGTGACCCGCTGATTCCTTCAGAAGACCCTGGTCAACAGGTCGCCAACCCGCTGAACAAAGAGGAGACCGCTCCTCCTGAAAAAGCTGATACCGGTAGCCCTTCGAAGAAGACCGGCGAAAACGACTCGTTTGGCATGGAGATTACTCCTTCTGGGAACCCCCATCTGCTAGTTAGAAACTTGGAGGAAGAGGCGGTCAACTCCCCAAGGGCGGGCGATCTGAATACCCCTTTGTCCGTGGACGACTACCCTAGCCCTTCCAAAGAAGTTAGCCCAGCTCCGAGCAAGAAGGAGAGGAAAAGGAAGAAGACCGGGTCCGTGACCGAGCGGATAACGAAGAAGGTCAAGAGGTTAGCCGCTAAGGAAAGGGCGGCTCTTAAGAAACCGACCGAATCCCTCCTCCAGACCAATTCGCGACTAAAGGAGGAGCTAGGCCTCGCGACTCCTCCACCCAACAAGTCAAATGAATCACCGGCTACCCCTGATACGAAACCGGGCGAACTGCCTCCGGACTCGGCGAGCAGCTTATCTTTTAATGGGATCTTCAGGGGTATGGATGAGCTGGTGAAGCGAGATCAGCTTCTTGACAGCCCGATTGTTTCCAGACAAAATCCCTCTGCCACTGATAATTCAGTCCGGCCTGAAGAGACCGCTCGGACGGAGGCCGAAGAACGAGAAGCTGCCGCCCGGACTGCCTTGGAGGTCGAAGAGAGAACGAGGGAGCTTGAAGAAATGCTGAAAGCGCGGGAGGAAGTTCCCCCAGCGATGACCGGGGAAGAAATAATGATGGTGAAGAAGGAGGGGGCGGAACGAACTTTGAACAAGCCGTCGCGGCCTGATCCTCTTGTGGCAGGTAAGGGCTCCACGGACTATAAAGCTGTCCGCTTCTCCATTCCGCGGCCTCGCCATAATAAATTAGTGAACCTGCCGCCGATCCTTCTTTCTTTAGCGGCCCGGTTCCCTTCTGTTAGACAAAGTACGGAAAGACTCTGGCGTGAGCAATGTCAGAGGATGAATCCGGAACGGTCTAAGTGGCCTGTCCGTCCAGGCACTGCTCTTGTATTTATGTTCATTTGTATATATATATATGGCGTTGCATGCTCTTACTTTTCATAACCGAGCGGCTTCTTTCAGATAGCGTGGATCAGGTTACGAAGCCGGGCGACCTTGAGGCCAGCCCGCCTCCGTTAGTTCCACTGATTCCAACCAGTGCAACGACTTTGCCGGAAGGACTGCAGCTGTTTGACCATCTCGAGGAAGATCTGGTCAACCTGAGAGCCCGCTTGAAGGAGGTAGAAGACCGGGAGGTCGCCACTCGGACCGCTCTGGAGGCTGAGCAGATTGCGAGGAAGAAGGCTGAAGAGGCGCTGAAGGCGCAGTCGGAGATCAACAGGAAATCTGGCTCAGAAAAGGAGAAAGTCCTGGAGACTCAGCTTGAGGCCGCGCGGGCAGCAGTGGTGGCTACGCGAGCTGCTCTAACCGCTCAACTGGAGAAGGAGAAGAGAGCCTCTGCTAAATTTGAGAGCGACTCGAAATATTACCAGGATAAATTCCTGCGGTTAACCAGAGAAGTCGCCGCTGGTCGGCGAAATATGAACGATGGGGTGGTAGCTGTTAGCCGCCCGACTATTGGAGCGGGCTCGAATCCTCCCCCAGTCCGGGCGGCTGATCCAATGATTGACGAGGCCGCCGCAACCCCCTGTATGATTGCCGCTACGCGGGTCGAAAGGGATGCCGGGCGGCTTCATAGCACAATCAACCACCTTCATTATCATACAAGCCAAATTTACTCTCTCCTGAACACAACCAGTGACCAGGTCGCGCGACTTCACAGAGAGGATGTCTCCCCAGAACGCCGTCAGCCGTGACCGGCCTTTGAGAACAATTTGTACTATAAGCGTGGCTTATTGGTTTGAACAATGTTCTTTGTCTTGTATTCTGGATAACTCGTGCGGTCTCTTATTTAACCGCTATACTTTGTGTTCTGTTTTAGATCTCATGCTTTATTCGAACCGACTTCAGGTCGCTCGATCTGTGATGTATGCTTGCTTCTGTTTTCCTGGATGCCTTTGCTTCTTTTATTTTTCTGGTGAATCTAACCACTTAGGTCATTGACCGCGCGGTTAGAATGTATAGTCGCGATGTGATTTTACTATTCACAGATCATAGAAATCTATAAGTAGGGAATTCTTCGAAGTCATTCTCACGATTTCCGGATGGCGCGATCCAAGAACAAGTCGCAGCGACCTGTTAAAGTTAAAGCCGTCCGAGCTGATGCGGCCTTAGCATTCCATTCGGGGGACCATCCGGAATGCCGCCTTACTCAGAGCGAACTGGACGATTTCATCGCAAAACACATGGCAGGGAGTAGTCTGCTCGCGCGGCTTCCTTTGCGCGACGAGCGGATTAACTCTTCCAATCCGCACCAGTTAGCTATCCCGGTCGACCACTTCGAATACGGTTTCAAGTTCCCACTGCCATTTGAAGTCATAGCCATCTTCGACCATTACGGGGTCGTACCCGGTCAACTTCCACCGAACTCCATCGCCTCCATATATAGTTTCATCTCGTACCTGCGGTTCGAGCGGATCAGGTTCTCCCTCGACCTATTCAGAAAGTTCTTCTCGGTGCGGGCGGTCTCCGACTCGGGGACTTCAACTTATAGGGGACACTTCTACTTCGGCTGCCATGGGTTGAAGATCGTCAACTTGGCAAACAAAGTCTCCGACTGGTCGGAGCGGTTTGTAATGCTCGAAGGCAACTTCGGACTGTTGCAGACCAACCCGCAAGTCCGAGGGGAAGAAGTTTTCCAGATCCCTCAGGTCGGAAAGATTGAGGCGGACACCTTCGCGTTCCTTGAGAACGAGCGGTTGGATATCAACCACTACATCCCGCTGTTCTCGGAGCTGGAGGATATCCTCCCTGAGCATAGTAAGTTCTTTTAGACCGCCTGTATGTAACCGCGCGGACTTCGTTATTTACACTTTTGTTTTCTCTTTACAGCTGCCCACGCCGTCCCTGCGAACAAGCCGGTCACGCCAGTCGTCCCGGTTTTGACTCAAAGGGAGAAGAGGCTGAAGCGAAACAGATCGCTATCGTCTGAGGAAGAAGGCCCGGCTTCTCCTGATGACTACGAGCTCCTTCGCTCTTGTGGGAACCCGCCCGATCTGCAGGGCAATCCGACCGTCCTTTGGCATAGGGATGGAAGCCGGATCCGGGTATCCACCGCTCTTCCTCCATGGGGGAGCGACAAAATTGAACGCCATGCCCTAGCCGCTGGGGCCGCCTTGTATGGTCGAAAGACCCTAAGGAGGCTGATGAGAACCCCTGAAGAAGAGCTCCCCCGGCTAGCGGCTCAAGCCGGCGCCTGGGGGTTTTCGGCCAACCACTTCATGGCCCTGGCGTATAAGCGGCTAGTTTCTGTTCAGAAACACCTGGAGAAGAAGTACGAGGAGCAGGCTGCGGAGAATACGCGGCTTCGAGAGGAGAACGCGCGGCTTCAAGAAGTCGTGGCGGTGAGTTTCTCAAAAGACAACGCGGTTCCCTTTGTTTAGCCCGAGCGGCCTAATTCATTTTTCCTCTTCTTGCAGAAGCAATATGAGGTGACCAACCCGGCCTTCCAAGATGAGGTGCTGCCTCATGTGGCCCAGGGGATCGACAAAGCCTTGGGGCTCATAGGTGACCGGGGCGGTCTGTGTGAAGGATTCGATGGAACCACCTTCTCCGACCTCTTCCCCGCCTTGAAAGTCCAACTTGACGAAATCAGCCGAAGGAAAAAAGGAAAATCCAAGGTAGGCGAGGAGGCCGAGGCCGACGCGGGCAGGGAGATCGTGCTCCATCAAGGAGGCGATGGAAGTGGTGAAGCCGCTGAAGAAGCCGACGCGGATGGTGATGCCAGCGACGACGACGACGAGGACAGCTTGTCCTCTGGAACCACCGGTTCTGCAAGCAAGACCGGGCGGTCTAGTGACAGCAGTTCATCCGGCTCCTCCTCATTAAGCGAAGGTTATTCGCCGGAGGCTGACATCGATGGTGCGGACTCAAATTCTCCTGTCAAGAAGAAGAAGAAAGAATCGGCAGACTAGTGCCCTTGTTTTTTGTTTTAATTTTTGTAACCGCCGGTTTCTTTTTGTTAGCCGGGCGGTCAATATTTTGTTTTAACATATTTTGAAGAAATGAATAGAAATTTTTACCTGTCTGGCCGTCCTTCTGTTACTACTTACTTGTGATTGATACCTTGTCTTTTCCCTTTTTCTTTTCTTTTGCTCTTTTCGTTCTAACCGCGCGGACATCCTGGTCCGAGCATAAGTGATGATTGATTGTCTTCGACGATCCTTTGTCCAACCCGCACGATTATTTATTTGGATCTCAGGATATTCGATTTCTAATCGGTATAGACCATAACAGATAGATTCATGCGACTAAAATTCGGACCGCGCGGCTTCTTTTCATTTGAAGATACTTTATACTTGCTGCTATAAATAATGAACAACTTTCACGCGGTTCGAATTTAGTCCTGGCGAGTAATCCATTGTGTCTAGAGATAATTTTCGCTAAGAAATAGCTTAACCTGATCGGTTAGAGCACAATCCGAGCGACCATATATTCAGATCCAGAAATATCCAATTTCGACTATTCATTCAGGAATAGATAGTGCCCGGCCGGTTTAAATTTCAACCCGGATCATATAGCCAGATCCAGAAATACAACTTGATAGAATGGAGAGATAGATAGATCCGATTCAGTCAAAATGTAACCCGAGCGATCATATAATTAGCTCCAGAAATATTCAACTTTATAAAGGATGGATGATCCCGCCCGGTTTGAATGCAACCCGGACAATCAGATAATCAGCTTTGGAGATATCCAACTTAGTTTAAAGACAGACAGATTCGCCCGGCTGGAACACAATCCGGATAATCATATGACTAAATCTAAAAAACATCCAACTTATTAAAGGATGGATAGATAGATAAAACCGTCCGGCCAGAATGAGATTCGAGCAATATTAGTTCCCGAAATATCAACTTATAAAAGATGAATGGACCCGCCCGGCTTGAATGCCACCCGGGTAATAGATGATCAGCTTCGAAGATTTCCAACTTAGTTTAAAGACAGACAGATTCGCCCGGCTAGAACACAATCCGGATAATCATATGACTAAATCCAAAAACATCCAACTTATTAAAGGATGGATAGATAGATAAAACCGTCCGGCCAGAATGAGATCCGAGCAATTATATATATTAGTTCCCGAAATATCAACTTATAAAAGATGAATGGACCCGCCCGGCTTGAATGCCACCCGGGTAATAGATGATCGGTTCCGGAGATACCCAATTAAAAAATTGATAAGGTCGCCCGGTTGGATAACCACTCGGGTCATTATATAATTGTCAGGAAATATCCCAACTTATATCCAATCAGACCGTTCGGTTTGGATGTTCAGACCGCACGGTCTTAATATCATAACCCTTTATTAGGGTAGACGAACACCTGCACCTGTTTTAACCAAATCTTCCTCGAATTGTTCTTATACAAGAAACCATAAGAGGCAAATGCCTCCCTGTAGAGAAAGAATAAAAAAGGTATGTACAGACTCAAATGACCAAGTGGGCAGGTGGGCCTCGGCGGCGAACATTGCTTTCCTCAAGTGGTCATAAGAGCTGTAAACGACTCATCCGCTCTCTTGCCTAGGGTTACAAGCCGAGTTGATCAATTGGGCAGGTGGGCCTCGGCGGCGAACATTGCTTTCCTCAGAGAGATCAACTCAGTTGTGGGCCCAACTAGGCACCGTTTCGAGAGTACCTAAGAGTATTCGATGGTCACAGACTATGATGATCAGTTGGGCAGGTGGGCCTCGGCGGCGAACATTGCTTTCCTCAGAAAGATCATCAAAGCTGTAACTATATCCCTTCGGGGCATGATAGAGCTGACAATCACCTAGACCTCCCTTGATGCAGGGGTGTGTCAGATATCGGCCGGGATCCAAAATTCTGAAGACCTCCGCAGCGGAATTGGCAAGCTACCACTACACGTGTGCGAAAACTCCCCGCATCACATGGTCTTGGTGGGTTTTACGCTACGACTACAATCCGAGGGGGTTCGAGCAGAATTCGGCGATATCTCAGAGGTTTGGGGAGTGAGATATGTATATTTACATTCACAATGTAGAGAACCATCAGACAAGAAGAGGTGTCAGTATAGGGCTTTTCATTTAATACCAAAAGAGATGTAGAGAATAAAAGAGATAATTCAAGGATAGAATCGTTTAAGATCGTCACCGCTCCAAGTACGCGGGATGTCTTCCCCTTCACTGGTGTGGAGACGGTAGGCCCCGTTCTTTAATACTTCTTTGATGATAAAAGGTCCTGCCCAATTAGGATCCAGCTTTCCAACATTACCAGACCTGGCTGCAGCATCTACTTTCTTTAATACCAAGTCACCACTTGCGAACTGCTTTACTCTGACATTCTTGTCAAAATATTTTGCCATTCTCCTTTTAACTTCCTCCTGTCTGATAGTTGCCTCGTCTTGAAGCTCCTCGATCAGATCCAGACTATACCTCATAGCCTCATCATTTTCATCCATCCATGATTCTCCTCCCTCTTTTGCATACATAACCCTTGGAGTGATCACTTCAAATTCTACGGGAACAACAGCCTCTGAGCCATGGGATAGTTTGAACGGCGTCTCCCCTGTAGCTGAAGATGGCGTAGCACGAAGAGTCCAAAGGATGGAAGGAACTGGTCCGCCCAATTCCCTTTTTGATTTAAGACCCTTTTCATCAAGAGCTGCCGGATTTGCCTGTTCGCTGCTTCCACCTGACCATTGGTCCTGGGATGATGTACTGAGGAAAATCGCAGATCAATTCCCGCCTGATCGCAGAAGCTTTTCATCTCGGAATTGTTGAACTGTGGACCGTTATCGGTAACAATTGCTAACGGAATTCCATGCCGGCAGATTATTTCCCCCCCAGATGAAGTTTTTGACAATTTGAGTTGTTGTTTTCGCCAGCGCTTTTGCCTCAATCCACTTACTGAAATAGTCGATCATTACAAGGATGAAACGGCGTTGACCGCTGGCCATCGGAAAGGGTCCCATAAGATCCATTCCCCATACTGCAAAGGGCCACGGCGCGGTTATCGACCTGAGCGACTGAGCAGGCAAATGTTGAAGAGGAGCGAACTTTTGGCACTGGACACATCGCCTGGCAAATGCTTCAGCATCTTTCCTCATGGTCGGCCAGAAATATCCCTGCCGCAAGATCCTTTTCTCCAAAGTCTTCGCTCCTGAATGACTACCACACTCTCCTGAATGAATTTCCTGAAGTATGATCGGAATTTCTTCTTCTGAGACACATCGCGCTGAGGGAGAAATCAGAGTTTTCCTATACAGGACTCCTGCCATCAAGTAGTAGTAGGCTGCCTTTCTTTTGAATCTATTTCTGTCCCTGATTGATGAATGAAACTCTCCTTTTGACAGAAACAATTCATAGGGGTCTTTCCAGGAAGGATGCTGATCGATCTGCATGAGCTCCTCTTCCTCTGTCTCATCTATTGCCGGACGAAAGAGTTCTGAGGTCACCCCTCCTGATGGAAGACCAAACTTTGACAATTCGTCCGCCTCTTCATTCTGTGTTCTCGGAATGTGTTCGATAATGAAGGATTTGAATCTCCCAATTTCTTTCTTAGCTAAAAATAGATACTTTCTCAATATCGGTTCTCTTGTTTCATAATTCCCTAGAACCTGCGAAGCCATCACAAGAGAATCAGTTTTCACATGAACGTGTTCTATCCCAAGCTCCTTCGCGAGTCTCAAGCCGGCCAAGAATGCTTCGTATTCGGCCTGGTTATTTGTAACTGAAAAGAAGAATTTGATAGCCTGCTCCAGCCTGATGCCATTTGGACTGATCAGAACCACTCCGGCTCCCACGGAATTTCTGCCAGAAGCCCCATCCACATAAATGATCCAAGCCAAGGGAGATTGCACTACTTGTTCTGGATTAGACTCCATCGTGTCTACCAAGAAATCTGCCAATACTTGTGCCTTTATTGCCGTTCTGGGAATGTATAATATTTCGAACTCGCTTAGCTCGATTGCCCATTTGGCCAACCTTCCTGAATGATCCGGCTTTTCCAAGATGCTCTTTAGTGGATGGTCCGAGACCACCTGAATGGGATGAGCCTGAAAATAGGGGCGGAGCCTTCGTGATGACATGACCAAAGCCAAGGCTAATTTCTCCAAGATTGAATATCTAGTTTCCGCATCTTTGAGGATGTGGCTGACATAATATATAGGAAACTGCTTCTTTTTTTCTTCCCGCACCAGGACAGAGCTTATCGCATCTGGGCCCACTCCCAAGTATAAGAATAGTGTTTCCCCTTCGCGAGGGCTTTGAAGAAGAGGGGTTGAGGTTAACTGCTTTTTCAACTGTTCGAAAGCATTATCGCACTCTTCACTCCATTCGAACTTAGATCCTCCCCTAAGTGTTTTGAAAAATGGAGCGCTTTTATCCCCTGACTTGGAAATGAATCGGCTCAATCCTGCCAACCTCCCCCCAAGTTGCTGCACTTCCTTCGGATTGCGAGGAGGGGTCATGTCTAGGATGGCCTTTACTTTATCTGGGTTTGGCGCGAGGCCATTAGGAGTGAGAAGGTGTCCCAGAAATTTTCCTTTGTTGGCCCCAAACACACATTTCAAAGGATTTAGTTTTAATTTGAACCTCCGCAGAGTAGCGAACGTCTCTACGAGGTCTTTCAGATGGATTGAAAAAGTTTTACTTTTTAGAAGAAGATCGTCTACATATACTTCAAGATTTCTCCCTTTCTGTTTTTTGAATACTGTGTCCATCATCCTCTGATATGTCGCCCCCGCATTTTTGAGCCCGAAGGGCATGACAAGATAACAATAACATCCATCATTGGTAATGAAGGATGTATGCGGGATATCAGGTTTATGCATCTTAATCTGGTGATAACCAGAAAATGCATCTAGAAAGCTCATGAAATTATATCCTACCGCGGAATCTACTAAAACATCTATCCGAGGCAAGGGATAGCAATCTTTGGGGCACGCTTTATTGAGCTTTGTGAAGTCCACGCACATGCGCCACTTCCCACCAGATTTTGGAACCATTACAATGTTTGACATCCACGTTGGATATTGAATTTCAGAAATAAAACCCGCTTTTAGGAGCTTGGAAACCTCCTCTCTGATGGGTAATGCCAGCTTTGTTGCCACCTCCCTCTTCTTTTGTTGGATCGGCTTGAATTCAGGAGAGACGTTGAGGTGATGGCATGCTACGTCTGGATCTACCCCAGGCATGTCCTCCGCTGACCAGGCGAAGATGTCCAAGTTCTCCAACAGGCAGGAGGTTAGTTGAGCTTTTTCCTCTTCCGGCAGCTCGGCGTTGATGATCAGCTTCTTCTCTTCCCCTTCAGCAATGGGGACTTCTTGGATCTCCTGGGCAGGTTCCAGGTAAACTCCTTTCTGCTCTGTGCTTTCTTTGATTTCCTCAGGGAGCTTGGACACCTCGTAGATGTCATTCTGAGCCTTGTGAAGTGGTGCCTCGGTGATCACATTAACTGTCTTTACATAGCATTCGCGAGCAACCCTTGGATCACTCCGGATCCGATATTGACGCCCCTCAGCGGCGAACTTCAAGGCCAAATGGAAAGTAGATACTACCGCTCTGTAAGCGTTCAGAATTGGCCTTCCGAAAATTGCACAGTAGCTGCTTGGGGCTTCCACCACCACGAAGTTTATCAGCTTTGTTATACCCCCCAGCGATACCAAAAGCTTTACGCACCCCTCCACTTCCTTCTTCTCTCCCGAGAAGCCATAGAGGGGCCCTTCCGTGGAGAGTAAAGACTTTCCAGTTTTAAGGGCTTCGAATGTTTCACGGAAAATGAGATTAACTGAGCTGCCGGTATCAATCAGAATTTTGTGCACGGTGTAGTTTTCAATAACCGCCTTTATCACCACTGCATCATCAAAAGGATTTGCATTTGGGGAAAGATCTTCTTGGCCGAAGGTAACGACCGCCCTTTCTGGAGTAGAAGTGGAGGCGACTGCCACTTCTTGCTTCGTAACTCTCCCGATGCTAGATTTCCGAGAAGATTCTACTCCTGCCCCACCATGAATGCAATAGACGTTGCCAAGAGGGCCAACGTCATTCACCTCTATACACTCGGTTGTGGGATGTATATCCCCATAGCAACCTGCCTCTTCCACATCAGCACACTCCCAGGTCACTTCGACCACTTCCTTCTTCTTCTCGGTTCGCGGCTCAACTGGGGTTTCTTGCCGAATCAACCCTCGGAGCTTCCCTTCTTTCAGGAGCTTCTCTATCAACCACCGGAGGGCCCGGCAATCCTCAGTCTGATGCCCTTCCTCTTTATGATATTCACAATAAAAGTTAGGGTTCCGGTTGCGAACTTCTGATTTCAAGGGAGGAGGCCTCTTGAAGTCAGGCCTCTTTTGGAGAATCTGCACGACCTCGTTCATGGTGACGTTGAGAGGGGTGAACGACTCCTGAGATTCATCATATCGGATGGATGGGATAGTTGGGGATGGTTGTGCGATGTACTGCGGCAGATATACAGGCATTATTTGCGGAGCTCCCATGGGTTGAGTGGGTGCGATGGCCAACGGCGGTTTCTGATCTTGAAACCGTTGATGGCCGAGGAATGGTTGTTTAGGCTTAAGATTCCTCCCCCTCTGAGCCCGGGGTTCGAAATCAGGCCGAGATGGATGATTATAACGTTGCTGATGAGTTGATGCGGGATTAAACTGATCGTTATCGCTGAGCAATTTGGCAACATAACCAGGATTAGTCTTTTCTCCCCTGATAAATTTGTTAGCCAGACTAATCATCTCCTGGTATGTTTTTGGCTCCCTGATTTGAGCTTCAAATTTCAGCGGCCCCTCCCTAAGGCCATGCATCAGAGCGACCCTATATAACTCTGGATCGACGTTTTGCACCTCCATTATCTCCCTTTGGAAACGGTCAACGAAGCGGGCCCACGTTTCGTTTTCCTGCTGCCGTATCTCAAATAGGGCTGCCGGACCGTTCTTCCTCTTTTTCGAGGTAGAGAATCGAAGCAGAAATTCTCTACGCAGTTCTGCAAAACATCTAATGGATCGAGGATGCAATCCATAGAACCATTCTCTGGCTTGTCCATCGAAGGACGTCACCGGGAGCTTACACTTAGTTGCATCGGTGATGGTCCTCAGAGCAACAGCCGATTCAAACGCTTGGAGATGAATTGCCGGATCGGACTCCCCACCATATGTTGATAAGCGTGGTTCTCGAAAGTTATTCGGAGCCGGCTCTCCCCGGATCTCATCCGTGAAGGGAGAACTCTCCTCGGCATCCTCGTATAGAGAAAAAGCAGGGTGGTAGGGGATCTCTGCTGCGGTCATTTGCGGACAGGCCGCCTGATAGGAGCGGGCAGGTGCTCCGGCCGGGTAGGACTGGTAGGCGGCGACCTCAGGCGGATAGGAAAAGCGAGCGGCCTGAGAAGCCGCCCCCTGGAAGTCAAGGACTCGAGCCGGCATACAGCGCGCGGCCTCTTGGTAGAAATTCTGCCGATCCGCAGAACCTTCTGGTGGCGGTTGGGAGTGAGCGACCTGCGCAAATGGGTATGGAGGTGGAGGAGGTAGAACAGGGGTCATGGCCGGGTTAACCGCGGCCTGTTGGGGGGCTAACCGCTTGGTTAGCAGAGCTAGAGCCTGACTGATCGCGTCCAGACGCTGATCAGTTGCTTTCTGAGCCTGGTCGGCTTCTCTCTTAGTTTGCTCCAGAGCCTCCCACAGGGAGTCATCGCTATGATCGGACCGGTCTCTTGGAGGGAACTGGCGGTCTGACATTCTGAACCAAAGATTTCGCTGATAGTCCGCGATCTGAAGGTCGCGCGTTTCTGTTCGATTCAAAAGTGCGCTCACGAAGAAAATCGAGGGCTGCGGATTATCGGTTACTATTTGGTTAGAGAATTTAGACCGCTAGCAGCGGTCGAGGCCGGACTTCGCCCGCCGCGGCAAATGCCACTCTTGCGACGGGCTTTCCTTTGATTGAAAAGTAGCGGTTACAAGTGCAGGAAAGCAGAAGCCGGCCGGTCAAACAGTTCGCGAGACCAGAAACTCGAGACCGGAGCTCCGACAAGCGAGCTCTTCGATTCGAGTGTGCGTGTCTTGTGAACAGTGCCGCCCCCTATTTATAGGCTTGGGGGCCTGCCCGAATGGGCAGGGATAAAATAACCTCCTGCCCGGGTACAGGAGAAACGGGCAGGCGGTGATGGGATGCATAAAGAAGAAAAAAGAAAGAGGCCGCGCGACCTGCCTTCCCTACCCGTCTGACTTGAGGCTGAGGATACCGGGACTAAGTCAATGATGCAGACCGAGCGGCCTGGAGATTGAGGCCGCGGTCTGCCTTCTGGTCATGACTTAGCCGTTTTTCACAAGGTAACCCGGATAGCCTTTGATCTGGAGCCCCGACTTGTTCTTCGGGGCTGGAACCTCGAGTTTCTATGGGACAACCCGCGCGGCCTTCTAGCTGAGACTGCGGATGAACTTTTTGCCTTAGCTCTTGACGATCTTCTCCCTTTGGGGGCGATCCGGAAATGACACCAGGCCGCCCGGCCTGGCCCTTCTTGAACTGGGAACCGCTGATCCCGGGACCCAGCGGCCTGACCCAGGAGTTCGAGCGGTCTGCTAATGGTCCAACCCGAGAAGCGGTTTTCCGGGAAAACATACTATACATCAATTTGAAGAAATGCGGTCTACCCAGGAGTTCGAGCGGTCTGCTAATGGTCCAACCCGAGAAGCGGTCTACCTTTTTTATTCTTTCTCTACAGGGAGGCATTTGCCTCTTATGGTTTCTTGTATAAGAACAATTCGAGGAAGATTTGGTTAAAACAGGTGCAGGTGTTCGTCTACCCTAATAAAGGGTTATGATATTAAGACCGTGCGGTCTGAACATACAAACCGAACGGTCTGATTGGATATAAGTTGGGATATTTCCTGGCAATTATATAATGACCCGAGTGGTTATCCAACCGGGCGACCTTATCAATTTTTTAATTGGGTATCTCCGGAACCGATCATCTATTACCCGGGTGGCATTCAAGCCGGGCGGGTCCATTCATCTTTTATAAGTTGATATTTCGGGAACTAATATATATAATTGCTCGGATCTCATTCTGGCCGGACGGTTTTATCTATCTATCCATCCTTTAATAAGTTGGATGTTTTTGGATTTAGTCATATGATTATCCGGATTGTGTTCTAGCCGGGCGAATCTGTCTGTCTTTAAACTAAGTTGGAAATCTTCGAAGCTGATCATCTATTACCCGGGTGGCATTCAAGCCGGGCGGGTCCATTCATCTTTTATAAGTTGATATTTCGGGAACTAATATTGCTCGGATCTCATTCTGGCCGGACGGTTTTATCTATCTATCCATCCTTTAATAAGTTGGATGTTTTTTAGATTTAGTCATATGATTATCCGGATTGTGTTCCAGCCGGGCGAATCTGTCTGTCTTTAAACTAAGTTGGATATCTCCAAAGCTGATTATCTGATTGTCCGGGTTGCATTCAAACCGGGCGGGATCATCCATTTATAAAGTTGAATATTTCTGGAGCTAATTATATGATCGCTCGGGTTACATTTTGACTGAATCGGATCTATCTATCTCTCCATTCTATCAAGTTGTATTTCTGGATCTGGCTATATGATCCGGGTTGAATTTTAAACCGGCCGGGCACTATCTATTCCTGAATGAATAGTCGAAATTGGATATTTCTGGATCTGAATATATGGTCGCTCGGATTGTGCTCTAACCGATCAGGTTATGCTATTTCTTAGCGAAAATTATCTCTAGACACAATGGATTACTCGCCAGGACTAAATTCGAACCGCGTGAAAGTTGTTCATTATTTATAGCAGCAAGTATAAAGTATCTTCAAATGAAAAGAAGCCGCGCGGTCCGAATTTTAGTCGCATGAATCTATCTGTTATGGTCTATACCGATTAGAAATCGAATATCCTGAGATCCAAATAAATAATCGTGCGGGTTGGACAAAGGATCGTCGAAGACAATCAATCATCACTTATGCTCGGACCAGGATGTCCGCGCGGTTAGAACGAAAAGAGCAAAAGAAAAGAAAAAAGGAAAAGACAAGGTATCAATCACAAGTAAGTAGTAACAGAAGGACGTCCAGACAGGTAAAAATTTCTATTCATTTCTTCAAAATATGTTAAAACAAAATATTGACCGCCCGGCTAACAAAAAGAAACCGGCGGTTACAAAAATTAAAACAAAAAACAAGGGCACTAGTCTGCCGATTCTTTCTTCTTCTTCTTGACAGGAGAATTTGAGTCCGCACCATCGATGTCAGCCTCCGGCGAATAACCTTCGCTTAATGAGGAGGAGCCGGATGAACTGCTGTCACTAGACCGCCCGGTCTTGCTTGCAGAACCGGTGGTTCCAGAGGACAAGCTGTCCTCGTCGTCGTCGTCGCTGGCATCACCATCCGCGTCGGCTTCTTCAGCGGCTTCACCACTTCCATCGCCTCCTTGATGGAGCACGATCTCCCTGCCCGCGTCGGCCTCGGCCTCCTCGCCTACCTTGGATTTTCCTTTTTTCCTTCGGCTGATTTCGTCAAGTTGGACTTTCAAGGCGGGGAAGAGGTCGGAGAAGGTGGTTCCATCGAATCCTTCACACAGACCGCCCCGGTCACCTATGAGCCCCAAGGCTTTGTCGATCCCCTGGGCCACATGAGGCAGCACCTCATCTTGGAAGGCCGGGTTGGTCACCTCATATTGCTTCTGCAAGAAGAGGAAAAATGAATTAGGCCGCTCGGGCTAAACAAAGGGAACCGCGTTGTCTTTTGAGAAACTCACCGCCACGACTTCTTGAAGCCGCGCGTTCTCCTCTCGAAGCCGCGTATTCTCCGCAGCCTGCTCCTCGTACTTCTTCTCCAGGTGTTTCTGAACAGAAACTAGCCGCTTATACGCCAGGGCCATGAAGTGGTTGGCCGAAAACCCCCAGGCGCCGGCTTGAGCCGCTAGCCGGGGGAGCTCTTCTTCAGGGGTTCTCATCAGCCTCCTTAGGGTCTTTCGACCATACAAGGCGGCCCCAGCGGCTAGGGCATGGCGTTCAATTTTGTCGCTCCCCCATGGAGGAAGAGCGGTGGATACCCGGATCCGGCTTCCATCCCTATGCCAAAGGACGGTCGGATTGCCCTGCAGATCGGGCGGGTTCCCACAAGAGCGAAGGAGCTCGTAGTCATCAGGAGAAGCCGGGCCTTCTTCCTCAGACGATAGCGATCTGTTTCGCTTCAGCCTCTTCTCCCTTTGAGTCAAAACCGGGACGACTGGCGTGACCGGCTTGTTCGCAGGGACGGCGTGGGCAGCTGTAAAGAGAAAACAAAAGTGTAAATAACGAAGTCCGCGCGGTTACATACAGGCGGTCTAAAAGAACTTACTATGCTCAGGGAGGATATCCTCCAGCTCCGAGAACAGCGGGATGTAGTGGTTGATATCCAACCGCTCGTTCTCAAGGAACGCGAAGGTGTCCGCCTCAATCTTTCCGACCTGAGGGATCTGGAAAACTTCTTCCCCTCGGACTTGCGGGTTGGTCTGCAACAGTCCGAAGTTGCCTTCGAGCATTACAAACCGCTCCGACCAGTCGGAGACTTTGTTTGCCAAGTTGACGATCTTCAACCCATGGCAGCCGAAGTAGAAGTGTCCCCTATAAGTTGAAGTCCCCGAGTCGGAGACCGCCCGCACCGAGAAGAACTTTCTGAATAGGTCGAGGGAGAACCTGATCCGCTCGAACCGCAGGTACGAGATGAAACTATATATGGAGGCGATGGAGTTCGGTGGAAGTTGACCGGGTACGACCCCGTAATGGTCGAAGATGGCTATGACTTCAAATGGCAGTGGGAACTTGAAACCGTATTCGAAGTGGTCGACCGGGATAGCTAACTGGTGCGGATTGGAAGAGTTAATCCGCTCGTCGCGCAAAGGAAGCCGCGCGAGCAGACTACTCCCTGCCATGTGTTTTGCGATGAAATCGTCCAGTTCGCTCTGAGTAAGGCGGCATTCCGGATGGTCCCCCGAATGGAATGCTAAGGCCGCATCAGCTCGGACGGCTTTAACTTTAACAGGTCGCTGCGACTTGTTCTTGGATCGCGCCATCCGGAAATCGTGAGAATGACTTCGAAGAATTCCCTACTTATAGATTTCTATGATCTGTGAATAGTAAAATCACATCGCGACTATACATTCTAACCGCGCGGTCAATGACCTAAGTGGTTAGATTCACCAGAAAAATAAAAGAAGCAAAGGCATCCAGGAAAACAGAAGCAAGCATACATCACAGATCGAGCGACCTGAAGTCGGTTCGAATAAAGCATGAGATCTAAAACAGAACACAAAGTATAGCGGTTAAATAAGAGACCGCACGAGTTATCCAGAATACAAGACAAAGAACATTGTTCAAACCAATAAGCCACGCTTATAGTACAAATTGTTCTCAAAGGCCGGTCACGGCTGACGGCGTTCTGGGGAGACATCCTCTCTGTGAAGTCGCGCGACCTGGTCACTGGTTGTGTTCAGGAGAGAGTAAATCTGGCTTGTATGATAATGAAGGTGGTTGATTGTGCTATGAAGCCGCCCGGCATCCCTTTCGACCCGCGTAGCGGCAATCATACGGGGGGTTGCGGCGGCCTCGTCAATCATTGGATCAGCCGCCCGGACTGGGGGAGGATTCGAGCCCGCTCCAATAGTCGGGCGGCTAACAGCTACCACCCCATCGTTCATATTTCGCCGACCAGCGGCGACTTCTCTGGTTAACCGCAGGAATTTATCCTGGTAATATTTCGAGTCGCTCTCAAATTTAGCAGAGGCTCTCTTCTCCTTCTCCAGTTGAGCGGTTAGAGCAGCTCGCGTAGCCACCACTGCTGCCCGCGCGGCCTCAAGCTGAGTCTCCAGGACTTTCTCCTTTTCTGAGCCAGATTTCCTGTTGATCTCCGACTGCGCCTTCAGCGCCTCTTCAGCCTTCTTCCTCGCAATCTGCTCAGCCTCCAGAGCGGTCCGAGTGGCGACCTCCCGGTCTTCTACCTCCTTCAAGCGGGCTCTCAGGTTGACCAGATCTTCCTCGAGATGGTCAAACAGCTGCAGTCCTTCCGGCAAAGTCGTTGCACTGGTTGGAATCAGTGGAACTAACGGAGGCGGGCTGGCCTCAAGGTCGCCCGGCTTCGTAACCTGATCCACGCTATCTGAAAGAAGCCGCTCGGTTATGAAAAGTAAGAGCATGCAACGCCATATATATATATACAAATGAACATAAATACAAGAGCAGTGCCTGGACGGACAGGCCACTTAGACCGTTCCGGATTCATCCTCTGACATTGCTCACGCCAGAGTCTTTCCGTACTTTGTCTAACAGAAGGGAACCGGGCCGCTAAAGAAAGAAGGATCGGCGGCGGGTTCACTAATTTATTATGGCGAGGCCGCGGAATGGAGAAGCGGACAGCTTTATAGTCCGTGGAGCCCTTACCTGCCACAAGAGGATCAGGCCGCGACGGCTTGTTCAAAGTTCGTTCCGCCCCCTCCTTCTTCACCATCATTATTTCTTCCCCGGTCATCGCTGGGGGAACTTCCTCCCGCGCTTTCAGCATTTCTTCAAGCTCCCTCGTTCTCTCTTCGACCTCCAAGGCAGTCCGGGCGGCAGCTTCTCGTTCTTCGGCCTCCGTCCGAGCGGTCTCTTCAGGCCGGACTGAATTATCAGTGGCAGAGGGATTTTGTCTGGAAACAATCGGGCTGTCAAGAAGCTGATCTCGCTTCACCAGCTCATCCATACCCCTGAAGATCCCATTAAAAGATAAGCTGCTCGCCGAGTCCGGAGGCAGTTCGCCCGGTTTCGTATCAGGGGTAGCCGGTGATTCATTTGACTTGTTGGGTGGAGGAGTCGCGAGGCCTAGCTCCTCCTTTAGTCGCGAATTGGTCTGGAGGAGGGATTCGGTCGGTTTCTTAAGAGCCGCCCTTTCCTTAGCGGCTAACCTCTTGACCTTCTTCGTTATCCGCTCGGTCACGGACCCGGTCTTCTTCCTTTTCCTCTCCTTCTTGCTCGGAGCTGGGCTAACTTCTTTGGAAGGGCTAGGGTAGTCGTCCACGGACAAAGGGGTATTCAGATCGCCCGCCCTTGGGGAGTTGACCGCCTCTTCCTCCAAGTTTCTAACTAGCAGATGGGGGTTCCCAGAAGGAGTAATCTCCATGCCAAACGAGTCGTTTTCGCCGGTCTTCTTCGAAGGGCTACCGGTATCAGCTTTTTCAGGAGGAGCGGTCTCCTCTTTGTTCAGCGGGTTGGCGACCTGTTGACCAGGGTCTTCTGAAGGAATCAGCGGGTCACCAAGAAGAGGCCTCGAACTGTTCGCCACGGGCTCTGCAGGAGTCTTGGGAGTTGTTAAGTCCACGACCGGTTTGGGGCTATCCGCTGCGGCCTTCTCGGCCCGCTTTCTCTTTTTCCGGTCCTTCCGGTCTTGCTTTTCCTTCTCCTTATTCGATTTCTCCGACGATTCGCGCCTCTTATCTTCCACCCTCTTCTGATCTCCGCTGGGATCCACGCGGTCTAACACAGCGTCCAGGAAGTCCATTGCGGAAGAATTGCCGGTCTTAAAAATTCTAACCGCAACTGGCGAGTAATACCCCGTGATTTCAGGAAAAACTCCGCAGAATGAATTCTCTGGCTCTCTTATAGAATTTAAGGCAGGTCGGATGCGGTCTCCCGGTCAAAGCTAATATTTTCGAAATTCTCTTGAGATTTGAAAATATGCGGGGATTATGTTTGCCCGGAAAACCGCTTCTCGGGTTGGACCATTAGCAGACCGCTCGAACTCCTGGGTCAGGCCGCTGGGTCCCGGGATCAGCGGTTCCCAGTTCAAGAAGGGCCAGGCCGGGCGGCCTGGTGTCATTTCCGGATCGCCCCCAAAGGGAGAAGATCGTCAAGAGCTAAGGCAAAAAGTTCATCCGCAGTCTCAGCTAGAAGGCCGCGCGGGTTGTCCCATAGAAACTCGAGGTTCCAGCCCCGAAGAACAAGCCGGGGCTCCAGATCAAAGGCTATCCGGGTTACCTTGTGAAAAACGGCTAAGTCATGACCAGAAGGCAGACCGCGGCCTCAATCTCCAGGCCGCTCGGTCTGCATCATTGACTTAGTCCCGGTATCCTCAGCCTCAAGTCAGACGGGTAGGGAAGGCAGGCCGTCAGGTCGCGCGGCCTCTTTCTTTTTTCTTCTTTATGCATCCCATCACCGCCTGCCCGTTTCTCCTGTACCCGGGCAGGAGGTTATTTTATCCCTGCCCATTCGGGCAGGCCCCCAAGCCTATAAATAGGGGGCGGCACTGTTCACAAGACACGCACACTCGAATCGAAGAGCTCGCTTGTCGGAGCTCCGGTCTCGAGTTTCTGGTCTCGCGAACTGTTTGACCGGCCGGCTTCTGCTTTCCTGCACTTGTAACCGCTACTTTTCAATCAAAGGAAAGCCCGTCGCAAGAGTGGCATTTGCCGCGGCGGGCGAAGTCCGGCCTCGACCGCTGCTAGCGGTCTAAATTCTCTAACCAAATAGTAACCGATAATCCGCAGCCCTCGATTTTCTTCGTGAGCGCACTTTTGAATCGAACAGATGTATAGTCGTTCGGCTCGCAGGAGCTCGAAAATAGTACGTAGGTGAGTCAAATGTTCACTCTCAGTCTGACTATATATCAAAATGTCGTCGAAATAAACTACTACTAACTTCCCAATGTAAGGCCTGAAGACATGGGTCATCATCCGAGCGAAAGTACTAGGGGCATTGGACAACCCAAAGGGCATCACAAGCCACTCATAAAGTCCATCCTTCGACTTGAAGGCAGTCTTCCACTCGTCTCCTTCGCGTATACGGATCTGATGATAACCACTACGAAGGTCGATCTTAGGGAAGATCGTAGCCCCAGTCAACATGTCCAACATGTCATCCAGTCGGGGTATCGGGAATCGGTATTTCACTGTGATCTTGTTGACAGCAGACTGTCAACGCACATACGCCATGTACCATCCTTTTTCGGGGCAAGGAGAGCAGGCACCGCACAAGGGCTAAGGCTATGGCGAATAAAGCCTCTGTCTAATAACTCTCCAATCTGCTTCTGCAGCTCCTCGTGGGCGGCAGGATTCAATCGATAATGCGGTAGATGAGTGAGGGAAGCTCCAGGAACAAGGTCTACCGCATGCTGAATACACCTAATGGGAGGTAACTCAGCCGGAAGCTCATCAGGGTGTAGGTTCTGGAACTCCTCTAAGAGTCTCCTAGCAGGTATAGGAGTAGACTCATATACCTCTGATAAATCAGATGCCTGTAAAACCACTAAGGCATAAATAAATCCACCGTCAAAACTCTCTCGATGGAACTCAGTACCTCGTATAATGCTAAGAGTCCTCTTTCTTTCAGTGGGCGGAAGAGATTCTTTCGCACTACTACTCGCGCGGAATGACGGTGCTTTGGGTCGCACCGGGGTCAACACTACTCTCTTTCCGTCCAGTAGAAAGAGCATGTGTTGGACCTACCATGTATGGTGACATCTCGGTCGTATAACCAAGGTCGCCCAAGTAATACGTGACACACATCCATAGGCATAACATCACACCATATCTTATCGGAGTACGTTCCGATAGTGATGGACACTAAACATCTCCTAGTCACCGATAGTGTAGTCTTGGTAACCCAAGCTACCTGAAATGGGGATGGGTGCGGCTCAGCAGTGAGTCCCATGCGGGCTAGAGCTGTCTCAGCTATCACATTCATATAACTCCCGCTATCCACTACTAAACGACACACTTTCTCCCCAGCCTTAAAGTAGGCCTGGAAGATGTTCGTCCGCCAATAATCGGCTGATTCTTGCGGTGTAGATAGCATGCATCTCACCACTAGAATGTCGGGATCTATCTCCTCATCACTAGGCGTACCGTACACTTCGTCGTTCAAAACGTGTGAGTCTCTCTCGACTCCAGCTTCTTCCACCTGCTCATCCTCCTCAGTCACCTCATGAATAACCAACGTGCCTTTCCTCTTGGGGCAATCTCTCGAAATATGGCCCATCTGTTGGCACTCATAACATCGGATCTGTGAAGGGGTCACAGTTCCCATGGGTACTTCCTATTCTGATCTCTGGTGTAAGTCGAGGTGGGCTTTGATGCACTCTCCTTACCCTTCTGTTCTTCTTTCTTGTAAGAAGTATTCGTTTTAGGTTGAGATTTGAACCGGGAGGTTCTCTTCTGGTGCTCTTCGATATCGATGGCGATAGATATGATCTCAGGGAGAGAATAGTGGCCATATCGAATCAACTCATCTCGGATCTCAGATCGCAGCCCACACTTAAATTTGGATAATGTGTCACGTGGGTGTTCTACTACGTTGCACCTAATCATAAGATCCTTCATCTCGGCTAAGTAATCAGAAATTGATTTGGACCCTTGACGTAGAGACGTCAGCTCGTCTCGTAGACGGGACTGGTAATGTTGGGGAATGTACTGCTCCTCTAATATGGCCTTCATGTGGGGCCAAAGTGTAATGGGAGGGCGTCCATTCCTCTCTAGACTACGCTCCTCACCTATCCAAAAGATCTTCGCTCGCCCAGTCAATCTCATTTTGGCGAACTGAACCTTTTGGTCCTCTGTCATACGATACCACTCAAATAAGTCTCTATGTCAATAACACCATCTGAAAAGACCTTGGGATCCATAGAACCATCATAAAGTGGTGGATCAAGTTTCACCACTCGTGTGAGATCCGGTCGCCTATCCCGGGGAGGATAGTCGTAATCATCATCGTAAGGATCACGATAGTCTCGACGTCGTGGGGGCGGCGGTCGATGCCAATCTCTAGGGAGATCATTACGATGCATGGCCGGTATAGGCCGATGATGGTCTCGAGGACGCTCCTCTCTCGCTACGTCATAATGTGGCCTCTCCTGATAATTATCTCGCACGCCTAATATAGGCCCTCGTTGGGGTTCAGGAAAATTCCTTGGAAAATTCCCACCCTGATCACGCGCAAACTCGAGCATATTTATGGGATTCCGACCCTCTCCCTCAAATAGAGGATTTCTCCTAAGTGTAGACCTCTCTCCATAGTGTGGAGGGGCTTCATACTGTGGGCGAACAGAATGCTCATCTCGAATTGGAGGCGGCATTGAAACTCGAGGAGGTGCTTCTAAACTATGCATCCTAACACTAAGGTTTTCAAACCCTTCTCTCACTTGATAGACACTCTCGGTTAACGCTGCCATTTGGTGAGCGAAAGGTAGAAACCATTGGGGTGGTTCCGTCCCTTCGTTCACACGACTCGCTTGGCCACATTCAACTCGACGCATCTCAGAATTTACCTCTTGAGGGTGTTCAGGTGGAGTGTGATGTGGTGAACTCATGCTCACTAACCTACCACTACGCAGATGCATGCAAACACATAATTAAGATGATGATTATGCTAAAAATAAAATAAAACCTCTTTTTTTTTGAAAAATTAAAATGCTATGCGGGTTCCTATTCTACGCAGAGCGAATTTCGAAACTTAGAAAAATTTCGGAACCTCCCTCTGATACCAAATTGATGCAGGACGGCGCGTAGGGTTTGCGCGCCTGTCGGCTATTCTAGGAATCCCAAAGTACATGCAATTTAAAAATTGAGATTTGAGCGGGCGTGCACGAACTTTAAGAAATTAAGCAACTAGATTTTGTAAAGCATAAAATTACTATTTTATGTTTAAATGAATTTTTCTTGAAATATGGTTCAATTCTAAATCCGGGGAAAGAAGTTCGCAACTTTCGTTCCGTTCCCCTTGTTGTAGTAAACGGAAATCATAAACTCCAAATACGTTTCCGTTTGGAGTTTTCAACGTAGCGTTCACTGACAAAATCCAGGCGAAAACCCAACAATGAATCTAATATCCTAAAGAGAAAATTTAGATGTACACAAAGGAAAATAAAGGAACAAGTTACCCACGGAAAGAGGCGTCTTTCCGCAATCAAAGTCGACAGCGATCCCGCGAGGAATTCCTCGTCACCTTCGATCTCCCGCTCCGTGGACGGCCGCTATGGCACTCGGACACCACGAAAATATTTCGCTCACTCACACACAAAGTGTATCCACGAAATCTCAAAGATCACTGTGTAATGAAGCCACAAACTAAACAACCTAACTTCTCACTCGCTCTCGCACCTATGGTGGGTCCACGAAATCTCAATCACTCAAAGGTGGATCCACGAAATCTCTAACGAAATAAAATCAAACAGGAAGACCACCTTTCTACTCTCAATCGAAGTAGAAACAGGGTTTCAATTCTCAGTCAACTCCTATGGGTAAATTAATTATGAACAGTAAATGTAATGTTACTGTTCATCTTCCTCTAAGGATTCTCTCACGGGTCCACAAGTACAGAAGCAATCCCCTTCACAATATTGATTCTTCTACCAAATCTTAAGCATTCACATAAGCACAAAAAAACGGAAATTTCTATTCCAACAGCACAGGAAAAGGACTCGAACGGGGGCAACAGCAACAGGAACAACTAGCACTATTCTTCAACCCCCTCACGGAAGCAAAAACGCAGAAAAACAACAAGATCTTTCACAGAATTCCACAAAAAACAACGCCCAAATCCCTCGCAGCCACTATCTTTCTCATTTCACGGAAACAAACACAGCACCCAATTGAAAAAAACAAAATGCCAGATCTTCTTTTTACAGAACTCTCCACTGCCACTATTCATCATCTTCTCACCATTTATAAGCTTCACCAAACTCCTCCCCGTCGAACGACGCAGCCATGGTAGATACGTGGGTAAGTGTCGAAAAAGCTGAGGGAGTCGTGCTCTTCAATCACGCATGGCATGGGTGGTTGACGGGTCGGGAGCGCGTCCTGTGAACGTCATGAACCGGAAGTCGTCCCTGTGAGCCCTAGCACGTGAACCGTCTGGGTTTTGCAAGCTAGACCGGCTGGGAAAGCATGGAACCGAGGATTCTGACCAAAGATTTCTTATATATATTAATATATGTATAGATATAAGGAAAAAAATTTGCAACAATGACACAAATTGCAAAATTACACACAATTACACAGAATAAAATAGATATGACTCAGGGCCGATAAA
The DNA here is from genome assembly GCA_033032865.1 of Dactylorhiza incarnata. Taxonomy (NCBI): domain Eukaryota; kingdom Viridiplantae; phylum Streptophyta; class Magnoliopsida; order Asparagales; family Orchidaceae; genus Dactylorhiza; species Dactylorhiza incarnata. The sequence continues at coordinate 4,581,849 of JAWHQI010000009.1, read as the reverse complement.
GGTCCGGACGGGTGCGGCGTCGGGTACTTTTGCGACGACCTGATCTGGGCTGATCTCCACTAGACAGGTAGTCTGATGTTGGATTCCTTGTGATGACAGGTACTCGCCAAATGCCCTGTTGGTGTATTATGTCTCATTGTCAGACCTCAACGACTTCACAATGACACTATATTGAGTCTAAACCCCTCTGTGAAATTTTTGAAGCAGTCAAATACATCACTTTTGTTTTTCATCAAATAAAGTCAAGTTACATGAGAGAAACAGTCAATGAAAGACACAAAGTAACGAAATTCATTCACAGTAGGTGTGGGACATGGTCCCCAAACATTATAATGTACTAGGTTAAAGGGATACAAACTCCTACTGCCAGAACTAGGATAAGAATTTGTTGTATGTTTTCCCAACTTATACGCATCGCATACAAGTTTGTCGTGATTTACTTTCTTAAACAAAAAAGGATACATTTGTCTCAAAACATAAAAGAAAGGATGATCCAAACGTAGATGATGAAGTAGAAACAAGTCCTCCACGCTTCTTCCACCCCCTGCAGTATTCTCTACCCGTGTTGAAAGAGTTGAGTTCATATTCTCCTTATCCAGGTACCACAAGCCATTATGTCATGTTCCAGTCTCAAGTCTCCTGCCAATCTCCTGCCAATCTCCTGCCAGTCTCCTTCTCCTGGAAGATCACCTTTGGGATATCAAATAGGACGACACATTTTAGTTGGGATATAATGGCATTAATGGATAAGAGATTCACAGGAAAAAGAAGAAGCATGCAAAACATTGGACAAAGTTAAAGTGTTGGTACATTGCACAGTACCCTTACCAACCACTAGATGAGCAGTGTCAAGAGCAGTCTGAATGCGCACTGGGATTGTTAGGGGAGTATACGAAAAGAATTCCCCAGCATCCCCAGTAACATGTCGAGAGGAACCCGAATCGATTATCCAATCTAGTGAGCTAGTAATGGATATAGATGTGAGGGCAAGAGCCTCTTAAGTACCTGCGACTGAGTAAGCAAAAGAGGCAACATTACCTCTGGATGAAGTTGCAGTGAGTGCGTCATCAACTGTACCCTCCTTCTTCCGCATCAGCTGAGAATAAGCATCCAAAATTCTCTGCTCCTCCGAGTAACTTGCATCAGTCATACTCTTTCTGTTCTTTCATCTATTATCATCAGGTTTGCTCGGTAGCCTCCACTCTCGCCACCACTACGACCCCAACGACCTCGACCACGACCCCGAAATTGTCCCCGTCCACCTGCATCTCATTCCTTTGGTGGCTTGGGGCAAGTCAGTCGGAGATGACATATCTCACCACAATTGTAACATTGTCGTGTATCATTCTGTATCCAGTGTGCCCTGAGTTGGTGACCACAAGAGCCGATTTCACTATTGGAAGTGTAGCAGTGCCAGACTTGAGCCGTATCCGGCTCTCCTCCTGCATTATGGCTGAGATAATCTCATAGAGGGACGGAATCTTTGGTTGAGCGAGTAGCATTGCACACCTTGGCTCAAATGTCAGGTTCAACCCTCTCATAAAGTGCATAGTCCGTCTCTGAGCATCTCTCTCCCCGTTCTTGCACTCAGGATCTTTGCAACATACAGCTGGTGAGAAATGACCATAGTCTACCGACAATCGCTCTAGATCTGCAGCATACTCCTGGATCAATCGATCTTCTCGTGTCACTGTTTCTATCTCTCTCTCAATCTGAAACACCATCATGCTATTGCCAACTCCAGCATAAATCCTTTGTAACTTCCCCCACACATCACTCACGATTTCTATGTCATCCACCATGACAGCGATAGACGTGACCATCGAGTTTAGGAGCCAAGTGTGCATAGGCTATGTGTAGTCTTCCACTCATTGTATCCAACCGAGTTCTTTTCTGGCTCCCCCTTCTCACCATTCAGGTAGCCCTCCAGCCTCCAGGTTCCTCCCGGAAAATGCTCTCTTCACCCGACGCGACCAACTCAAGTACGTAGCTGATCCATCGAGTTTCAGCTCCACCGGAGGAAGATCCAATTTTGTCGGAGGCTGCGGTGACTGAGTCGATCCCTCGCCTTTCGACATCCATAAGAACTCAAAAAACACCTTTAGATCTGCCTCCTCCATCTTGGCAACCAACTTCTCCATGACACCAAATGTAAATTTCAAAAGAACAAACTAATGTTGGATAAGATTCTTCAAGTACAACACAACTACAAGTTGTATTTCACCGCTCAGACTTGAAGAAACCGCCCAAGGTGATGAGTAACCACCCAAACTACACGATCGCAGCCCGAGCACTTCCGAACCCGCAAGAGTTCGCTTGCCGCACAGGTTGGTCCAGCCTCAAGACTGCCACTCCAAGAGTTCATAGCCAATTCACGCGACCACACCGCAAGTTGCTGTCCGCGAACCCAAGAGTATCCGCCCAAGTTCGCCACTGCACGCGAACTACAAGATTGTTGTCCGCCGCACAGCCTTGAGCCCGCCTGAACTCGGGATCGAGGAGTGTTCGAATTCCTGACTCCTAACCGACGCAGAAGTTGCTTCCCGCTAGCGACTTTGATGAGTTCGCACAAGGCACCGCAGAAGTTGTGACCCACCAACGACTTTGATACCCGAATTCGCACAAGGCACAAGTTATTGTCCGCCGGCAACTTTTCAACCAGATCTCGCACAAGGGACTATCACAAGAGCTCGTATAAGGCACACCCTGAAGCCGCACAAGGCACACAATCTAGGAGCTTGCCGAACAAAGGATCGAGGATCTCAGAGCTTTCCGAACACGGGATAGAGGATCGCAGAACTCAACGGGATCTGGGATCGAACCTGCCTCTGATACCAAGTGGAAATACAAGAATGATATTCTTATTATCTCTATCTATTGCTATTAAATTGCTCTCTTATATAGACACAAAGAGAGGGACCAACACAAACCAACAGTTGTTCTATACGAAAGTGGGGAATCTGATGAAGAAGGAATTGGGTGAATTAGACACCGAGCCTTGATCTCCCTCTGAGCTTGAAGACAAGCTCATTTTGCAGTGGGAGAAATGTTATGGGCTCCGATCCTAGTTGTCGACATGGCGTCGTGCCTAGATATTTTTAAGTTATCTTTAATTACTATAGTTTCGAGTCTTGTCTTTTATTATAATTTATTGTTGAGTCATTATGATGTTATTAGTTAGGTGTTGTTAGGTGTCATTAAAAGTTCTATAAGCCTATTTAAAGGCACTTGTTGTGTGGAATGAGGGTATCCAAGAACTTAGCCAATTCCTCTTGTCTTTGTATGAGATTGTGGGAGCTCTCTCTCTCTCTCTTCCGTGCACACTCAGTCTTGATAGTTGCGGTTCCGGCTTCATAGTATTCTCTTCCATCATCCCAACCTCCGTTCGCTCCTCCGACGACAAGCCTACTGGTTTGCCTGTAACAAAGAGTTACTTTTTTTTCTTCAAAAAATGGGTGGAAGACAAATATGAACTACCCAAGATAGTATCTGTAATAATAAATAGACTACAGTAGTATACAATTACAATTAAACTAATATGCTACAGAAATACACTGACAAAAAAACTCCATGTAATTAATAAACAACGCGTAATAGAAACATTGCAGTCATGGTTGAAGACATAAACAAAATGCAGCAAATGATTCGATAAAATCTACTCACGTCAGGGTTGAAGAGCTGTTTGCGCTGAGACCTCCACACCGCGCTTCCTCCAAATCGATTAACGGCCTCCTTAACGGACCCAAACGGTGCCGAGGTGTCAATCACCGCCCTCACAGTTTCCGACACCTCCGCTGTCTTCGATCCTTCGCCGGAGTTCAGGGTTTCATATGGTGCCGTTCCCGCTTTCCCAACCAATATTGAAGCTTGGGTAGCAGTCATGGTACTCTCTCTCTCTCTCTCTCTCTCTCTCTCTCTCTCTCTCTCTCTCTCTCTCTCTCTCTCTCTCTCTAAGCTTGAATGGTGCTCAGCAAAGGAGAACTAGGGCTTAGGGCGTGGGATTGTTTTGGGAGTTTCTACATAAGTGAAGGAAGACGGCCTTAACTTCTTTAATCTTTTCTTCACTTTTAGAGGAACGTTGGAGGGTATATACGAAGAGCTTTCATTTGGTACGTATGTGTATATAGCATAGGTGCACGTGCACTTGTGACCGTCCGATCGTGAGATCTGACGGTCGGATCTTGTCTGTATTTGCGTTTAATACAGCAGTATTAAGGGAGCATTAGATCTCGACCGTCGGTTGGCGAGATCTAACGGTCGCGCACAAAAAAGCACTATATACGCATACGTACGAAATTATTTGGGATATACGAAAGATCCGCCCTCCAAGTTGGTTTACCGTGAGACCTCCGGTCCAAATTAATGCTTGATTTGATTGGGGGAACCAAAGATGACCAAATTATTTTAGGCAAAATTAGGATTTGAGTCCTTAAGTTCTTATGCCTATAAGAAATCTTTCCCTAAATTTTACTTTAGGAAATCAATCTCTAAGGTCTTGTGTCTTTAAATATGGGTGTTGCTATAAGCACTGTAGTTTTGGCTATCCGCACTCAATTTGTTCGAGTTATTACGCATCTTTTGAAAATATGTCTTGTATATTCATTTTTAGGAAAAGTGTTCAACACGAAAGTTGTAGATCTCGTCGAGATCTACAACTTTCGTGTTGAACACTTTTCCTAAAAATGCATGTACAAGCCATATTTTCAAAAATTCGCTATAATTATGCTCATATTTCAATCAGAGCGGCAATACGTCTTGTGCGTGCATTTTTAGGAAAAGTGTTCAACACGAAAGTTGTAGATATCGACGAGATCTACAACTTTTGTGTTGAACACATTTCCTAAAAAAATGTACAAGGCGTATTTCCAAAAGACGCGTAGTAACTCGTACAAATTGAGTGCGGATAGCCAAAATTGCAGTGCTAATAGCAGCGCCCTTAAATATTTAGTCCGCAAATTTTTTACTTTAAGAATGCGCGCTCGGGTCAAAAATGCACGCTCGGGCGGAAAAGTGCGCATCTGGGCGGAAAAATGTGCGTCCGGACCGAAAATGTGTGCCCGGGTCGGAAAAAAAGCGCCCTAGCAGAAAATGTGTGCTCGGGACTGTTGCGGGTCACTCGACGCTCTGGTTAACCGGTCGAATTGAAACACCTTCGCTCAAGAGCGAGCCGAGCGCGCAAATAGTCAATAAGAGAGTTAACAAATAACAAGAAAACTTTTTATCGTGGAAAATCCGAAAATGGTGAAAAATCACGCGGTCGGAGCTGTGCCGACCAAATTCCTCTACCTTCTGGTTTGTTACAATTAAAATCTGAGAACCCGAACGCGAGATGTCGCTGCTCATTACAATGGTGGAGAGAGAGAACCTCGAGGGTGACAGGTCACCTCTCGAGAGACTAAGGCTCTGTTTGACTCAGCTGCAGCGATTGGAGAAGCAGCTGATTTGCAGAGTGGTGGAAAAATCAGCTGTTTTGCAGAGTGGTGAGAGAAGCAGTGAAACTGTTTGGAAGATTTGCTTTTCAAATGTTGTTTGAATAGAGAAGCAAACTAACTGTTTGACAGAGTAGCAATGTGGTGGCTGATTGTAAATTAAGACATTTTCTTGCAAATTTATATATGTCATAAATGTTGTTTAAATTGTAAATACCACACAAAAATATATTTAAAATATTATATATTAATAACATATATTCATAAATTAATTATTTTGTTTAATATATTATTTAAATATATATATACAAACACACACACACCACGATGGAGAAGAAGCAATTCAGCACGACGGAGAAGACCTCGACTCTAATCGTGGTCTGCAGTATGTTCTCCCCGGTGCCATCATTAGCTTCCCGCATCGTGAACAGGTGTGATGTCAAGAGACCTCTCAGGGATGTGATATAGCAACGGAGCATTTGGCATGGATCTCGCCGCCAGGATTCTCCGGCGTAGCCCGGGCTATGCGCTGCTCGTCATCACGGAGGCCACCGGACCACCACCAGCGTGGTCGCCGGCCTCCAGCGAACCTGACAGAGGCACCAACTTCCCTGCCAGAACCCTCCCCCACCACTAGCGGTGTTTAAAACCAGGAGCAGCGACACAAAGTTGTTTTCACATGGAGGAGAAGCTATTTTCACGAGGTCAGCCGGCATATGGCTGGCCGACGCTTGCCGGATCGCGGGCCGCATGCACGACCGGAGGGAGCGCGGCCTGTCACGGGTCGCGCGCACGGCCGGTGGTCGGCGATGCGCGGGCTGCGCGCACAACTGGTGCTGGCCAACGCGTGGTCACCGCTCGGCAAGCGGCAGCTGCGTGCGCGCGCTAGCGTGCGGCCGGCGCGTGCGCGCCTGCGCACAGCCGGTGCAGCGAACCTGACGGCCTGCGCGCGCGCGCCCTGAGTGCGGCCAGTGTGCGGTCGATGCAGGCCAATGCGTGGTCGCTGCTTGGTCGGGTCGTGCACGCGCACGACTATTGTCGTCTAGTGTGTGGCCGGCGTGCGGGCCGCGTGAACGTGTGCGCATGCGGCCGGTGCTCGGTCGCGGCATGGGTGGCATGCGCGCGGTCGGGCTTTTGGACGGCGCTCCCGAATGGGCGCGCGTGGTCGGTGCTGGTTGGCGTAGTTTGACTAAAGCGTGCACACTTGGGCTCTTCGCTCCCTGGGGTACGCGTGTTTGTTTGGTGATTCGTCGCGCGGCTTTTGCTTGACGTACTTATTAAGATGTTTTTTCCTTTGTTATTTCAGTCTTCAAAATGGACATGTGGCCTATGCGACTGCGTTCCGCCCTTGATAGCGCGCGAATCAACATATGGCAGAAGCACTTGGGATTGCCCTCGAGCGTTGAATTGAAGATTCCTCGAGAGGAGTAACGCGCTCAGAACACTCCGACGGGCTTCATAACTCTTTCGGAGAGTTGTTTGAAGTCTGGGTTGCACTTTCATCCTTCGGATGAGGCCATTGATGTGTTTGGATGACTCCTTGGCTTTCATGGAGGAGCGGTTCCAAATCTCAGAGGAGCTTCGCGCTGAGATTATGACCAAGGAGGTTGAGCCTTTGGTGGAGGATGAGTGCGAGGTCACCTTTCAGAGGGGCATCCAGAAGACTCTTCGTATGATGGAGAGGAAATTCGGATGCGGTATTGCTGAACTTGGAGTCGGGGACCTCTCGGAGGAGGATCGTCCTGATGTGGACGAAGATTGATCTTTGTATTTGTTATGTTTACTGTTCATGTCTTGTAGTTTTCTTTTTCCGCTTTTTAGTCCCGTTCAGTTATGTACATCGTTGTAGTGATATCATTGTACCTTGTGGCTCCATAATTGTATGTGGCATTTGTTCTTTCGTGTACTTGGTAATTCTTTGTTTTAGCCACTTCCTGCGTGTTTGTCGGGGGACTGGTTCCGAAGTTGACTGTGAAGAGCGTTAGTTTTCAAACCAATGGTAACCGTGCGATGAGCAGACCCTTACGGTTGCAGGGAGAACATGCCTCGGAATCGACGATGAAGAGCATTAGTGTTCAAACCACTGGTAACCGTGCGAGGGACATGCCTTTACGGTTATAGGGGAACATGCCCCGGAATCAACGGTGAAGAGCGTTAGTCTTCAAACCGCTGGTAACCGTGCGAGGGACAGACCCTTACGGTTATAGGGGGAACAGACCCCGGAATCGACGGTGAAGAGCGTTAGTCTTCAAACCGCTGGTAATCGTGCGTGGGACATGCCCTTACGGTTACAGAGGGAACATGTCCCAGAATCGACGGTGAAGAGCGATAGTCTTCAAACCACTGGTAACCGTGCGAGGGACAGACCCTTACGGTTATAGGGGGAACAGACCCCGGAATTGACGGTGAAGAGCGTTAGTCTTCAAACCGCTGATAATCGTGCGTGGGACATGCCCTTACGGTTACAGGGGGAACATGTCCCATAATCGACGGTGAAGAGCGATAGTCTTCAAACCGCTGGTAACCGTGCGCGGACATGCATTTACGATTACAAGGGGGAACATGCCCCTGAATTGACGGTGAAGAGCGTTAGTCTTCAAACCGCTAGTAACCGTGCGAGGGACATGCCCTTACGGTAACAGGGGGAACATGCCCCGGAATCGATGGTGAAGAGCGTTAGTCTTCAACCCGCTGGTAACCGTGCGAGGGACATGCCCTTACGGTTACAGGGGGAACATGCCCCAAAATTTTCCCGTGGTGATAGGGTTAAGAGTAAACAAAACAAGTTATACTGAATTGAAGTGAATTTTAGTACACGTGTAAGTATACATTTGCGATTTTTGATCTAATGACAGTCTTAAATATAAACAAAGCAAAGTGTTGATAACATAGAGCTTTTCTTCTCGGCTCTTTTTCTCCCCGTGCAGAGGTTGGATGAGTTTTCTTGAGTATTTGGTATGACGTGCAACAGTAACTTCATCCTTTAAACACAGACACTGCTTTCTATGGTTCCCTCGACCCCGGTGAAAGTCGCAAAACTGGGATTGATTCCATGAGTACGGGGAAGCGACCCTGACCATTTGATAATCTTGCGATTGTAGATTATAGATAGGATATGCTCGCGAGAGGCGTTTAACGAGGTGTAGATCTGGGGTTTCCGGTTCATCATCCCTCGGGAATAGTCTGGCTGGCTCTGGTTAGGCCGACTGACTTCAGTGATTGGTCGTTGTCCCTTTCTCTTCTGACCCATAGTTTTGAGTTATGGCGAACTGGTTGATGCCGAGAGATCAGTTTTTACGATCGGCTGTGGTACTATGCAGCTTCTCTCTGAGCAACGCTTATTGGGAAGCAAGCTTTGTGGGGGGTCGTGGCTAACCCAGAGAACACCGGTTGTTGCATTGTTGATATGCCGAATAGAGTCCTGGAGGATCTTTCCTTTGTTCGTCATACGACCTGCAATGGAGGTGTCATGTTGCAGTGTGTCGAGCAGGATGCTCCCAAATATTGCGTCATATGGTGAATCGGTTTCTGTGATGACGAAGTAGACTTCGTATTGGACGGGGTCCGAAAGTGTTCCTACGTGTACGGGGAGGATGACGTTTCCTATGGTGGGAATTATTGTTCCGTCCAGAAGTTCTGCATCGCTACCTCTGTGCTTGAGGTTCCTGCCAAGGAGCTTGAGTCGTGTCACAGTTGTCATGAACAATATATTGAACGATATGCGGTGGCTTATCAATGCTCTTCTCAACTCAAACGTCGGGCTCCCAATGCTTGTGTGCATAGAGAAATCCAAACCTCCATGAAGATTCTCTTGATGCGATCTCATGACGACGTCCTCCTGGCGCTGGTTGCGCCCTACTTGTTTTGAGAGGAAGAGTTCGTGTAACATCCCTCAAGCAACTAAACCCCTAAGTTGGTTTTGTCATGACTAGGTCATGACAAAACCATAGGAAGAGCTCAGGACCTTTAAAGCTTAGGTGGGAAGGAGAAAACCTAAGTGGTCTGCAAATAGCAATTTTCAGATATCAAGCCTAGGATTGTATTTAGGGGCCCCACCTTGAACCTTGACCCCACCATAACATCCCTAACCCATTAGGGGTCCTCTTGGAGCACCAAGGACCCATTGGGGTCAAATTAAGAGGCCAATTAGACCAAAGTCAACTTTAACCCTAAATTGGTCAAACTAACTCAATTAGGGTCAATTAGCCTCCACCATGCCAAATTGACCTTACCCCTTCCCTAATAGGGCTGCTAGGAACCTAATGGACCAAAAAGCCCTATCTTGGGGCCTCCAATTTGACCAATTTACCATAAACCCTAATTTGGTCAAAGTGCCCTGATAAGGGGCAATTCACCCTCACTTTGCCAAATTGGCCCTACCTAGACCTTCCTAACCCTTCAGGGAAGCCTATGGAGCCCAAGCCACCCTTTGGGGTCAATCCAATTGGTCAATTTGACCAATGTCAAATTTGCCCTGATTTAGGTCAAAATAACCTAGTTTGCCCAAATTGGACCTAATCCATTTGGGCTAGGCCCAACTAAGGTGGTCCACCATCTGGTGGGCCTGGTAATTACTGAAATTACCACTTAATTTCTGTAATTGCTGAGTAGGAGAGAGAAAAAGGAGGTTTCTCCCAAATCAGAGAGAGAGAAAGAGAGCTTTCATGGGATTAAATGCAATTGATCCTTCAAATCCCTCCCCAATTGATGTGCATTCATTCCCCCCCCCCCCTTCAGTTACAAATGATTTTCTGGAGTCTTCTATGGCCAAGGGGGCTGATTGAGAGGAAATTTAGTGGTAACCGAAATTTGGGTTAATGGCCATTAATGGCTTTTAGGAATAAAGCCATCCAAGCCGATTGAACCCCCCCCCCCCCCCCCCCCCCCATTTCCTTCAGTGCTCGGAGAGGAAGAGTTTTCCCAACTTTCCAGTGAGAATCATGCAGAGGAGGTCTAGATCGGCATGGCACCGAATGCTCCATCACCGTCAATGGCAACTCGCCGGAATTCGCGCAACCAAGCCCCAACTCAGGTCCGATCCCCTTCTCCTCCCTTAGTGCTAGATCATTTCTTAATTTGGGGCTTGATCCGTGCCCAATAGGGCTCAGATTGCGCTTCCGAAAAAGGCTCGTTTCGAGCTCTTTTCCCTCCTCTAAAACTCAGATCCGACCAACTCCGGCCGGCCAACCACCTCCTATCGCCGACCACCACCTCAACGGAGGTGGTGGTGGCAATGGCTGGCCGGAAGAAGGCGTAGGTGGCCGGGAAATCACCCCGCAAAGAAGCCAAGTCGGGTTGTCGCGTGCCATCCATTTCGCTGGGACGATGATAGAGAGCCGTTAGATCTTATTAATAATGTTTACGTATATATCATTTCATTCGTCGAACGGAATTACAGGGTTCGTCGAACGGAATTAATTCGTCGATCTGAATTAATTCGCCGAGCAGAATAGATTTCGTCGAGCTCAGATTAGAATTAATTGTTTAAGTCTATTTCATTTAATTCGTCGAACTGAGTTAGACGTTCGTCGAACGCAGAAATATTCGGCGTTCGTCGAACGCAGTTCTTCGTTCATCGAGCGCATTTATGATTTTCGTCGAACGCAAAATTATTCGGCGTTTGTCGAACGCAGATCTTTATTCGTCGAACGCAGTTAATATTTCGTCGAACGCAGCTTATTCATCATTTCGTCGAACGCATGGTCAGTAATATAATTGAATGATATATTGTTTTCTGTCACATTTCAAGCAGAGTTTCATTTTAATTATTTAAAATATTAGATCACCTCTGATGAAAAAGTGCCCAACACCAAAGTTGTAGCCCTTAGAGTCTACTTTAGTGTAAAATTTGTTTCAGCCCAAAAGGAGTACTGTAGCTCCCTGTAGAGACAAAATGGTGGGACTGGTCCCTAGGGTAGGATAGTCACTCTTTCCTTCATATCTTTTTATTGGTAGATGATATAGCCTTGATATTTAAAACCTAGGCTAGTCTCATGCACCCACACAACATACTAAAAGATGGGATTTTTAGGAGAAACTTTTTCTAAGGTTTTTGAGATAATTTAATAAATAATATATTAAATAATTAGTGGGTCAAAAGACCTCCAATGCCCTCCAAATTTTGGTGGGTGCTTTTTAGGGTTATGTTATGACCTTGGTAAAAATCTCAGCCCAGTTGGGACTGTTTTGATTGGGTTATTTGTCAACCCAAGTTAGGTCAAATAAAGTCAAAGTTAGGGCATGGTGTTTATCTTGGGACATTGTGGTCAAATCTCCTCACCATAAGGTGGAACCTTGTCCACTGATTTAGAATCACCTAAAACACCTTCATGAGTAAGATGGGGTGGTGTGGAGGTGGTTAAGCCCTAGAACTCTAGTTTTATTCCTAGGTGTGCACTTAGGACCTTGTGAAGGCTTTGTGGTCAAAAGTCCCTTGATGGTTATGAAACTTGGTGGATAAGTTCATAGGATATAAATAGGACCTGGGTAATTTTGTAAGAATTTTAGGAGCAAGTATTCCCTTTGAATTAGGTCATAACCCCTTTAGAGAATTTTCTTATGAGAGACATTTACATGCTTAAAAGGTCTTGTATGGAGATGAAACTGTGGTAGTGCCCTTATAATCATGGTTTAGACCCCTGGTAATTTTTGGGTATTTTATTAAATGATTTAACCAGTACTTCATTCTCAAAGCACCTGTTTTGATTTTGACTTAAGAAAACTATTTGAGGGTCCAATACTATTTTATAAATTGTGCCAATTGGTGATAGCACATTTAAGAACATTAGAAAGCTCTGTGAATTTTTATGAAATTTTTGGAGACATAAATCAGTAGGCTACTTCACAACTTTTACTATTTGAGGTTTTCTTTAAATATTTATTTTTGTGAGAAAATGATTCCCTTAAATCTTGAAACTTAGTCAGTAGCCTTTTCTGATGAATACAAGAGTTTGGTAATTTTCCCAGAATTTTAGTGTTGAACTTTTTGGTGGTTCCTTCATAAAACTATAATTTTGGACAGATGATAAACAATTAAATTAGAGGACAATTTCTTACTGTAAAATTATGATATGCTGTATTTGCTATTATTTTGTCATCCTAGATTCGTCATAATTTTTGAAGAGCCATATCATAAGAATTTATTACATTTCATGTTCATTTTCATACTTGGAAAATGTTTGGAGAAATTAAAATAAATACTAAATAATTAAGGAAAAATATGATTCTCTGGACTTAGTCTTATAACATCATGATAGACCTCCAATAAATATCAAGGGTCAGTTGGATGAATATTTGGAGTACCTCTAGTTGTAAGCTTCATATAGTTAGTTTGGTCTGCGTTTAGTAAAACTGTGAAACTTAGGTAACTAGTGGCCTACTAAGTGGGAATGACATGTAGTTGGTGAACATGGTAAGGATGAGGAGATTTAGGTCACCAAAAAGGAGTTATATATTAAGGGTGCATGGTGAGTTAAGGGTAAGGTAGTGCTTGGGATTGGCGAAGGATCGTCTTTTTCCTAGCGTGTCATAAAGCACTTAGGTTTAACTCAAGTGAAATGATAAGAGGGGTGTTCTTATGGGTAGATACCAATAACAGTAAGTATCTTGAGAAAAGGGAACTTTGGGGTGCCATCCCATTACAGTTCCTAGTACCGTAGCGAGCCCCTTACAGGGTAACCCTCGGGAAGTCCAAGATTAACCATAAGTTGTAGGAGTATAGAAGATGCTCAAGACTAACTAATAACACATTCACTCACACTCCGTTGTCACGGGAGTTTGGTTGGTTTGGTACCCCGAGTTGTAGGCTCGGTGGTGGTTGGTGCGGATTGTGGATCCGGTGAGTTGTGACTCAGTTTGGTTCTTGGTTGGGCAAGTTAAGGCCAGGTGGTTTATGTTTGGAGGTTGTAGATAGATAGTAAATCATATTGCATGTGCACAAGGTGGTGGGTCCTTAGTGTCGACAGTCGTTGCACCGACGTTGGTACTCGGGCTCGGCAAGTGTGGAATTTGCACTTAGCCATAAAAGTCTGGTGGTCTAGCCAGTAAGAGTACGCAGATGCTCCGCGGTTTTGCGTTGAGGCGTACGATAGGTCTAGGTTAGGTAGTGCATATACCAACCTAGAGGTAGGCGAGGCCCAACCCACCGCTTCCGTTTTCCACTACGGGAGTATCCTCGGAGTCTTGCTAGCTCCAAAAAGGGGGAACTAAAGGTCTATGCGCATAGAGTCGTAGTGTGTGAGTTGCATTTGTGTGAACATAACATAACTGCATACCTTGCATGTCATAGCATAAACATTGCATTTCAACCCCTACCCCTATCGTATAAGTTGGTTATGGGACTTCTTATACGATAGGCCTTGCTAAACGACCCCTTGGTCTATAGGTTTGTATGGGTATTCCTATAAATCAATGGTTACTTTTCTATTATATACACGTCTTTATTTGCTGCACTTTACTTATTCTTTACCTGCTCTTTCTATGCTTATTAACTGTTTCATTTATAATTATATATACTTGTGTAGAGGTAGATCTTTTCCTGTAGATTATACCCTATCATCTGCTATTGTTTTTACCGCTTGTTTGTCCTCCGCTTCATCCTTCCCGCTCGGTGCCTAGGAGTCACCAGGGGAGGGGTGGGGGATTGACTTAGTCTTTTTGACTATTGGTCGGTGGACCTTATCATTTTAGGAGACCATGGCGACGGAGCAGCACCAGAGGCCTGTGCAGATGGAGGCGGGGCAGTCTAGCACGTGAGCACCGATGACAGGATCCGTGAGTGGCTATTAGTTCTAGTTGTTTTGCTTCCGTGAGCGAATTTGTAGTGAGGCTTGATGTATCGGGCAGGAGCCCTTGTTATCTCTTTTTATTTCAGTTATATTTATGTGGACATCTCTTGTGGATGTTTTACCTTTTCTATGTGATATGGACTTGGCTTTCTTGTTAGCTTATTTTTCTTTGCTTCTTCGTGATCGATTTGGCCGGCAACATCGGTGTTTTGTAGTGGCAACCTCCCCGAGCGAGGGTGTCACCGCAAAGCGGCGGTTCTGGGCCTAAGACCCAGATGTTTAAAAAAATGGGGTCTTACAGTTCGTCCCTCTCAGACTCCTTTGTTGTCTGAGTTAATTTTCTGACACCCTGTTCTCGGACCTCATGCCATTCGGTAAATAATTGGGATAGCTCAGTGAAGTTGTGAATGACTCCTTCTGGCAGCGATTGATACCAATTGAGAGCGTCACCACAAAGTGTTGCGGGGAAGATCTTGCAAGCAATCTGGTCTGGGAGCCCGAATGCTTCCATTGTGGTTAGGAAATAATTGACGTGCTCATACAGGTTTTCTGCTCTGTAGAACTTCCTATACCGTGGGGGCTTGGGCCAAAGTGGGACTGAGTATGTCAAAATCTGCCTTGACAAGGGGGATTGACTGGCCTAGAACACGTCGTTATCGGGAACTTGCTCCGTCATCGGGGGGGGGGGGTTTGCTTGTCGACAATGTTGGGTCGTGGAGGTAGGATAGGTGCAACGACGGGCGCACCTCCTTTTGAATTTGCGGGGAGAGAGGAACTGCCCATGTCTGAAATGGTCGGGTGAGTATCCATCCTTGCCAGACTCTTGAGGAGATTGCTTCTAGATCTAACTGGGAACTCTGTTCCCACAAATGATGCCAAACTATTGCGGGTCACTCGACGCTCTGGTAGACCGGTTGAATTGAACCACCTTAGCTCAAGAGCGATCCGAGCGCGCAAACAGTCAATAAGAGAGTTAACAAATAACACGGAAACTTTTTATCGTGGAAACCCAGAAAGGGTGAAAAACAACGCAGTCGAAGCTATGCCGGCTAAATTCCGCTATCTTCTGGTTTGTTACAATTAAAATATGAGAACTCGAGCGCGATAGGCCACAACTCATTACAATGGTGGAGAGAGAGAACCTCGAGGGTGACAGACCACCTCTCGAGAGACTAAGTACTTTTTTAGGAACGGAAGTGAGATTCCCGAGTCGCCTTTCATAGCTTGAAGGAAGATCTTTGATGGCATGAAGAATACCTTCGAAGGCTCGAAGAAGATCTTCGAAAGTTCGAAGAAGATCTTCGAAGTTCGAAGGAGATCTTCGAGCGCCGAAGGAGAATTCCAAGAAAATCTTCGAAGTAGCTCTCTCGGGCGTAGAAGACAGGGTCCCTTGCAATGAAAGCTCTGGCCTCCTTTTATAGCCTTGGGCAGGGGTAGCCCGGTTATTTCGCCGCTGTAACCACCGTAACCACCTGACGGGCGAATCACGCTGGTCGATTTGGAGCACACGAATCAGCACTTTTTGGATATTCTCGTCTTGCCCCCCCCCGGGCAGTTCGGTCAGCTTGAGCAGTTTGAGCAGCTTCGTTGACGGCGTTGAGCAAAGTGAAGTGGACCTGCAATCTAGGAAATTGGGAAAGGTTAACTGTCGTGCATGTCGCGAACATGGAAGCGTTCCGAGCGTGCAACAAACACGGAAGCGTTCTGAGCGTGCAATGAACACGAGAGTGTTCTGAGCGCACAATGAACACAGACGCGTTCTGAGCGTGTGATGAATGCAGGAGTACTTAGCTTGTTTCGCGGGCGGAAAGCCAAGGATGCAATTGCGCGCGCCTTCTGAGCACATGTCTCTCAAGACGGGAGGGCGCACCCTCCTGAAAGGAGGGGTGCTTAGATTCTAGTTCCCCCTGAGAGGGGCTCAATGCCGGCCTCACCCCCATGGGGGTTGCTGCACCGGCCTCACCCCAAGGGGGCTCGACCCCGGCCACACCCCACCACCTGGGGTGTGGCTCGTGCCGCACCCCACTAAGTGGGGCGAGGTTTCGGCCGCCCCCACTACACGGAGTGTGGTCTCGGTCGCACTCCGCTAGCGGGGAGCGGGTCGTACCTCCTTAGCAGGGGGGTGGGCGCTTAGCCGCACCCCCTTAGTGGGGTGCGACCAAGCGACTTTGGTTGCGCCCGACGGTGGCAGAGTGCGGTCTCGCTATCGCATAAGCAGGCTCCTACGAGCGATGGTTGTGACGGTTTATTCTCCACTCCCATTGTCATGGGAGTTAGCACGCCCCCACTAACTCCACTCTCATGGTGGAGATGCGGCTAAACGCACCCATGGAGAGTTATATAAACGAGTGCATATCAGGGACGAAAATGCGCACACGGGCGAAAAATGTTCGCCCGGGCGAAAAATGCACTCCCGGACGAAGAAATATTTGCCCGGGCGGAAAATGTGTGGTCGAGCACAAAATGCGCGCCCGAGTGGAAATTGCACGCCCGACGAATAATGCGCGTCGGGGCAAAAGGTGCACACTTAACTAAAAATGTGCGCCCGAGCGAAAACACACCCTGGAAAAAATGTGCCCGAACGAAAAAAGCACGCTCGTGAGAGTTTGCAATTCTGGAATGTTCAATCTCAAAATCTACGGCATGACCTAAATATTCGACGAAGAGTTTTGTAGGTTTATTTCAATATCGATGGCTTTGGACTTAAAAGCCAATTCCGTTCTAAAACCATTCATCCGAACATCAGTATTGGTTTTTGTATTCTCAAAGACAATTCTTATATTCAAAAGTCAATTCTTGAATACCAATGTCGTTCAAATGAACGAACCATAAGGGACTGCAATTTTAAAGTAAATAAACCTTAAGGACCAAAATGAGAATTTTGCCATTGATTTTACTATTTTAGCAAAATTATTCAGTATTCGCCCGTAAATTCATGTAAAAAACTACGTCCTTTATTTTCTTGAATAAAAACTGACTTCCAAATATTTTATATTTATACTATATAATAAGCAAGTTATCGCTTCTACAGTAAAAGTGTTTGCAACAGCTATGTGCCTGCGTTTCTCATTTTTTTTTAAAATTCAGGCGCCAGCAACACCGAAGCACTACTTAGCCTTTTGTCCTCTCCCCGTTGTCGTCACTCAGCCATGCATCATTGCACAACCCTTTCATGTCGTCAGCTGAGAAACATCTCGCGCTCCGCCTTTCTCCATCTCCTTCGGTGATATCAGACAACCCTCGCCAAAGTACAGTTACTCCGTTTCGCGGTAAATTTTATGGTCTGTTTGGGAGAGTGTTGGCGGTTGCGAAAGGAGTGGTGGTAAATGGATTGCAATTGGAGTTGTAGGAATCCAGCTGTTGCAAAGGGAGATCTATTTGGATTATCTCTGTTTGCAAAGTTGTTCATAACATAGAAATTTTTCAGCTGTTTGGCAAAATAGCGGTGCGATATTATATGTTAAAAGAAGGGTGTTGTTATTTCTACCCCATATATGGATATTCGTACCCAAAAAATAATTTTTTCTATTAATTTATAATGTCCTAAAACTTAATATTTGTACCCACCTTCCTTTCGCGCCAAACTCCTCGACCTTCCTTCCAATCAGTCGGCTCCTATGTCGTTATCGCCTCCATCTCTACCTCCGGTGTCGGATGGAATACGGAGGTCGCCGCCGCCAATGCCTCAGCGGTGCACCGGACCCCACCTCAGCCAAGAAGAAGAACGTCGGCGCCGTGAACAATCTTGCCGCCACCCCTGCACCTCGAGCTCCTCTGACCTATCCAGCTACGACTGCTTCTTCTCCTCTGACCTCAAATCAGTCTCCACAACTCTGTTGTAACATGGTCTTCGGCATCTCCTAGGTTTGAAAATAACAAATCCTATGTGTATTTGATCTTATGTGTTTAAGTGTGCAGGATAACAAAGTCCACATGACTCAAGGATTACATAAGAAGGTTGCCCCCAAATTTGAGCCATCAAATCCAACACTCCCTCTAGCACCGGCGGTATCAACTAACGCCTGGCGCCAGCGCTAAGGAACCGCTGAGATGCAGACTGGCGCTCGACGAACTGCTTACTCTACCGCGACGCGCTAGTACTAGCGCTGGCGCTAGCGTTCGCTCGACAAATTGTTAGCTGCGCTCGACGAAATGATCATCATAGCGTTCGCTCGACGAACTGTTAGCTGCGCTCGACGAATTGCTCATCACAGTGTTTGGCGATCTTGCGTTCGACGATTCTCCGTTCGACGAATTTCCGATCGACGAATGATGAAGCCCGGTCGACGAACTCCGGTCGATGAAAATTCGATCGATGAAAAGAATGCTTAAGCGCAATTCCGGGAGCACATATAGAAGGAGATAGCGCCTGGCGGTATCTGATAGCGTAGGCGATAGCGCGGAGCACAGAAGACAAGAGAGAATTGTTTCCTCAGATTGGAGATTTTGCCGCGCAGAATATGTCCTAAAATGGGATTGCGCCGATGGTAGCACTAGCGCAGGCGCTAGCTCCATGGCTATAAAAAGGACCCATTGGCTCCGTCTTTATAGTCCTATTGAGATCCAAAATTCCAGAGTTCGTGCCACATCATAGAGAGGAAGGTTCAGAGAGATACTCCCACAAATCCATGAAGGCTTAAGGAGATCTGTGGAGAAGATTTCAACACGCGTCATCATCATGACGAATGACCGCAACGACTACTATCATACTCTGCGTGTCTTTGTCTACTTCTCCAAGAGATCCACATAGAGGAAGTTTTTATATTATTGTCTTTTTATTCACATCTTTTCTTGTAATCGTTTAGTAAACTCGCCTCGTGTTGGCGACTAGGTCTGGGTGGGACTTAGGGCTAAAATTCGCCTCGTGTTGACGACTAGGTCTCGGGTGTAGGTCTAGGGGGTGCTCGAGGCCATATCCGGGGAAGGGTTGGCTAGAGCGGCTTGAGGCCGTATCCGGGGAAGGATCGACTAAAGCCAACAAGTTCGTGGGGATACGAGTCAGTATAGAAAACAAAAAGAGTCTTTCATATTTCGCCATGATTTCTAGCCTCATTGAAATCAAAATTTTGTAATCAATTTTATTAATAATAATCATGTCTCTCTTTGTGTAATAAAATTATTTGTTTTTCATTTCTCTAAATTGTTTATTATCCTCTCCTTTATTATAAAATAATTTAGATCTTTAAACAAAATCACTATTTTGATTTCTTATCACAAGCAAGTATTTTAAAATATAATATAAGTTCTTAAAACCCTTATTCACCCCCTCTAAGGGCGCCTGCCGATCCAACAAGTGGTATCAGAGCAATGTTATTCCAATCGGCTTGACAACCAGGGATAATGGCATCTCATGATCTCGCTTCTACTAGTGGGGTAAATTTTTATGAAGAAGGAAAATCACTAGCACCACCTTTATTTGAAGGAAGAAATTTTAAAGGATGAAAAATATTAATGGAAAATTTTCTTAAAGCTTTAGATGAAAAAGTTTGGAATATCACTATTAAAAAGCCACCTAGCGTATTAAATAAAAATGAAATGGTTTTAAATGCAAAATCTATGAATAGTCTATTTTGTGCGTTAGATCAAAATATTTCCAAACTCATTCATAATTTTCCTACTGCATACGAGATGTGGAATTTTCTTGAGATAACTTATGATCTTCCTCTTGCAGGTATGGAACAAACACAGGAAGAGAAGGACATACAAGCATCCACCATTATTCAAGAAAATCTCTCTTGTAGCAAAACCATGGAAATCATGGAAATTGACTTAGCCAAAGAGAGCAATTCATCAAGAGAAGATGAAAATTCATCTATAAAGAAGGAAGGACTAGAAGACGACAAAGGAACGCCATGTTCACATCTTGCCTCTTCCGATTGCGCTGTAAGAAAGTCTAATTCTTTATCTTATTTCCATATACAAAAATTGCCAAACGTAGAATAAAGAAATTAAAAATTGCTAATAAGAGATTACGTTTAGAAAATAAAACTTTGAAAACAAATGTGAATGAAGAATCCAAAAAGGATGTGTTTGAATCTCAATCATGCTCTTCATTTGAAAACTATACACCTTATTTTGATTATAATAATATTAAAGAAAAATTCAAGGATTTAGAAAAAGAACTTTTAATTTCAAAAGAACATAATGAAAAATTGATAAACGAAAATAATATTCTCTCTCATAAACTACAATCTTTAAAATCACTCTTTCAAAAAAGATTAAATGATTTTAAATATCTTATTTCTAGTTTATCATCAAACATGTGTAAAACTTCTACTAGTATGTTAACACATATTAAACATGCACCTAGTAGAATGTTTAATCACACAAACATAATGAATTCTAACCCACATTATGTATCTCCCAAATTAAATTCTAATGTGCACAAATTTCCTATAAAATATAATTTCAAAAGTGATTATTATTTTAAACCTAAGTTTAATGAATATGGAAATTTGATGCATAATATTAAATCAAAATATGAATGGAGACCCAAAATAAAAAATGAAACATTAACTCCACTTGAAAGAATTCGTTCATTGCCGTCTCCCCAAAAATTATCACGCTATATTTGGGTACCTAAAGGAACCGTTACACTTGGTTCCCTTTGGATACCCAAATCTCTCATCTACTAGTATCATCCAAATGCATGAAGTAGAATATTTTCAAATTGAAATATACAAATTTCTACTTCATGATGTGCTTTAATGTCTTTTCTATTTTTTCTTTTTGTTTTCTTTTTAAGCTATCATGTTATAGTCATCTTATATATTATAGGAAATATGATCTTATAAATTAAATTGATCAAAATTCAAAATCATATTTTATTTTGATGACCTATCTTTTATTCTTATATTCATTACTTCTAAATATCTTATATTATCCATATGAATCAAACTCTAAATTTGTTATGAGATATTTATCTAAATTATAAAGAAAATCACAAAAGACATATTGAAAGATTAATTGTCTTAAATACTAATGCCACTCGCACCACCATGATCTATTGATGTCCTTTGATAAAATTCTCTAAAAATCGTATATCATAATTCATATAAAAAATCATCTAAAAACAACTATCTCTATCACATGTATATGAATTATATGATAACACTTGACATTATAATTGTTTACCATGGTTGGTGTATTATGTACGTATTGTGATTTATGTCAAGTTTGGACCTTAGAATCATCGTGATATCAACAAAGTCAAATCAAATAGAATCTTCACTTCATTCTAGGTCTGTAAGTTGAAACACTATCAAACTTTGACATAACATTAATCATATCTTCTTTGTTTGCATATTCAATAATAATTAAGCTTAAATGGTTGTGCAAAACTCAAGAATTAAGGTTTAATGAATATGGAACTTTAATGAATGTGAAACCCATGTACTAAAATTTTAACTTCCGCAACTTTTTGCGATTTCTTCTCGTCTTTTCACTTCATTAGACATGCCTTACATTGCAAAAACATAATTAAGAAAAATCGAAAGCAAAATCGAAGAAAATCTAGGCTATATGATTAAAATAAGCACTCTCTGTGAGCTAACGCAGGCGCTAGGACTTAACGCCGGCGCTAGCTCAAGTGCCCGATTTTCTGTAATTTTAAAATTCTGAAAAATCACTAAAAATATATTATGTTATATGTACTACTCATTTTTGCATCTATGCCTATAATTGATTTTTGAAAAATTAAAATACAAAATTACAAAAACAAAATTACAAACAATTTTTTTTTCTTTGGTTATTTGTTTGATTTCTATATGCAAAAATCAAATACAAAAATACAAAAAAAAATATGAACAAGTATTTTTTTTGAACTTACATTTTCTACTTACATGTATCTTGTGAAAGGGGGATTTGGGCTATCATACCATCACATCTCCTAGTACCAGGCGAACCCCTCACAAGGTAGTCCTCGGGAAGTCCAAAATCAATCTTATGAGTTCAAACTTTAAATCAAAATTATTCTTCAAAATATCAAAAATACTGTATGGACTTCATTGAAAATCAAGCATGATTTAACCCATCATTTAGAACTTCTATAATGTTGCAATTTATCTTTTCAAACTACTTTGAACATTGTTTTTCATCATGCTTTGATATATCTATTAATATGTGCATCAATTATATTGTAAAAGTTGTGTAGAACCAAGCTTAGCATGCCTCTAAGTATGAGTAAATGTTTTATGTTTGATAATGATATTTATTCACTCACTTTGGCATTGTCTACATATATGTTTAATCTAAGAATGCTTGTGTATGTTTTGTATTAGTACAATGAATTAAAATTGCACAAGTATCTTACCTACACTACCTTTATTTGCACTTTTAAAAGTTAAGAAAAGTGGTTATGTTTTCATACTTTATATTGGTTTGCAAAACAAGTGTATTCGGAGAACTTTGTACAAAACAAAAATTATAAAATAAAGTGACAAAGATAACTCCACCAAGCACTACTTGAACCTCCTGATAAGTCTTAATAAGCGTTGTGAGGTTGAGCACCTTGGAAAGAATAGTAAAGCATCTTGTGCAAACCATATCTTTCTTTCAAAATAAAAACCACTTACTCTTAAGTACACCAGATCACTAGTTTCAATTTTAAAATTAAATAAAATATGTGATCCCCCAAGCACTACTTTGCACCCTGATAAGTCTTGATGAGCATTGTATGTGCAAAGCACCTTTGTAGTTGTACATTTTTTTGTGCATTGAAGTGCGTGGAAGTAAAATTATTTGTGTTTTATTGTGCTCTTTACTTTACATATTTCTTGTATTTTTGATTAAAACATTTGTTTACTTTATTCAAAATACACCTATGAGCACATCATTATCTTTCATAACACTTCTTCTCATGAGTATTGGATCCTAATGCTAAAATTCTATAATACTCTTTCTATATAAATGCACTAGATAACCTATCATGCTTTCTACAATGTTTTGTATGTTTTGAATTTGTGAATTAAAATAACATTGTAGTAATCTCTTTTTGATAACATTATTTCATGCTTTGTTACTTTATTGTTAGACTTAAAGATTTTAATTGAACAATGATTTACAAAAACATCTTCTTTATGAAATTTAACTCATATATCTTTGTATGGATCATCATTGATTACAATAAGATGTTTCTTATATTTCGATAAGTCTTCCGCATCATAACCATATAATTGTTTTACCTTGCACTTTCATGCTTATTTAAAGTCTTTTATTTTGTGTGCATCCTCACTTGAATCTTAACATTCCTTTCTTTCAACAAGTGGTAGACTTGCTTGGTAAAATTTATATTGGTTGCTTTAAACAACAATATTTTTTATGCTCAAAACTCTGATTTATTTCTATGAAAATATTGTAATACTAAAACTCTGATTTATTAATGGATTAGCTATGTGAACTTTTCTTTAAAAATTCAAATATTAAAACCCATTGGCTATGAAATTATAATTTGATTTAAAACGCTTAAATGTTTCCAATAATTATTATCCATGATTACATATCTCACCATAGCGGGGGCATAGGGTTGTAGACATTAGATAACCTAATCTCTAAGTCCTGTCTTGTCCTTAACTGAGGAGGGTTCCTGTGGGGCCTTGCGAGGCACTGGGGGGAAAGAGTGCTGGGTTGAGTTTTTCTAGTGTTTGCATATGGGACTAACACTCCAACCAACGGCATGTATGCAGCTCCTCATGCCCATCCGTCACTTAGTACGGGGCTAGGGTGTAGACATATTGTCTGGGTAGTTTAGTTACTTGGAAATCATTACATTTTTTATGCTTAAAACTCTTATATAAAAAGGAAAAACTAACATGATAATATTGAGTACTTGACAAATGTTAGATTGTTCATCTTTAAGCTCAAAACTCTGATCTATTTCTATAAAAATTATTCTAAAACTCATTATTATTCCCTCTCTCTAAAAGCTCGATCATGCCTTTATCTTATTATCAAAAATTGTGTTTTGCTTCCTTACCCACTTTTGCTAATAACAAAAGGGGGAGAACTAACATGATAAATATATTCCGCTGTCAAAATAGAAACTACCATGATTAATTAAAGATGATAGCTTACATATTAGGGGAGCATTCACTTAGGGGGAGCAGGTATTTAGGGGGAGCAATTCTAAATGCTAAAATCGATAATTATCCTAAGTCATCACTCTCACACACACACAAGTAGGTTTCATCATGCTTATAGAATAATGCTCTGATTTATCATTAATGGATTTGTTATTATCAAATGGGGAGTTTGTTGGAACATGGCCTTCCGCATCTCCTAGGTTTGAGAATAACAAATCCTATGTGTATTTGATCTTGTGTGTTTAAGTGTGCAGGATAACAAAGTCCACACGACTCAAGGATTACATAAGAAGGTTGCCCCCAAATTTGAGCCATCAAATCCAACACTCCCTCTAGTGCCGGCGGTATCAACTAACGCCTGGCGCTAGCGCTAACGAACCGCTGAGATGCAGACTGGCGCTCGACGAACTGATTTCTCTACCGCGGCGCGCTAGTACTAGCGCTAGCATTCGCTCGACAAACTGTTAGCTGCGCTCGACAAAATGCTCATCATAGCGTTCGCTCGACGAATTGTTAGCTGCGCTCGATGAATTGCTCATCACATCGTTCGACGATCTTGCGTTCGACGATTCTCCGTTCGACGAATTTCCGATCGACGAATGATGAAGCCCGCTCGACGAACTCCGGTCGACAAAAATTCGATCGACTAAAAGAATGCTTAAGCGCAATTCCGGTAGCACATATAGAAGGAGATAGCACCTGGTGGTATCCGATAGCGCAGGCGGTAGCGCGGAGCACAGAAGGCAAGAGAGAATTGTTTCCTCAGATTGAAGATTTTGCCGCGCAGAATATGTCCTAAAATAGGATAGAGCCGGCGGTAGCACTAGCGCAGGCGCTAGCTCCAAGGCTATAAAAAGGACCCCTTGGCCCCATCTTTATAATCCTCTTGAGATCCAAAATTCCAGAGCTTCGTGCCACAACATAGAGAGGAAGGTTCAGAGAGATACTCCCACAAATCCATGAAGGCTTAAGGAGATCTGTGGAGAAGATTTCACCACGCGTCATCATCACGACGAAAGACCGCATCGACTACGATCATACTCTGCGTGTCTTTGTCTACTTCTCCAAGAGATCCACATAGAGGAAGTTTTTATATTATTGTCTTTTTATTCACATCTTTTCTTGTAATCGTTTAGTAAACTTTCCTCTTGTTGGCGACTAGGTCTGGGTGGGACTTAGAGCTGAAATTCGCCTCGTGTTGGCGACTAGGTCTCGGGTGTAGGTCTAGGGGGTGCTCGAGGCCATATCCGGGGAAGGGTTGGCTAGAGCGGCTTGAGGCCGTATCCGGGGATGGACCGGCTAAAGCCAACCGGTTCGTGGGGATACGAGTCGGTATAGAAAACATAAAGAGTCTTTCATATTTCGCTTTGATTTCTAGCGTCATTGAAATCAAAATTTTGTAATCAATTTTATTAATAATAATCATGTCCCTCTTTGTGTAATAAAATTATTTGTTCTTCTTTTCTTTAAATTGTTTATTATCCTCTCCTTTATTATAAAACAATATAGATCTTTAAACAAAATCACTATTTTGATTTCTTATCACAAGCAAGTATTTTAAATATAATATAAGTTTTTAAAACCCTTATTCACCCCCCTCTAAGGGCGCCTACCGATTCAACAAACTCACCTTGTCGTCCTCATAAAATCAATCGTTCTCCCAGGTGAGTATGATTGTAGGCGATGATTGCGGCCCACTCCAACGAAGAGATTGCTGAAGAAGAAGGCGCCACCTACAGCGCCGACGACAAGTAGAAGCTAAAGTGAGTAGCCTAATTGCCATGAAAGGGGCGACGGGCTGCCGGAAATCTAATGGGAGTTCAGCCTCTTACCAAATCTGAAATGGTGTTACGAAGAACCTCGCTGGCGACGGGCTGTGAACCAAGAAATGTGCGGAGGGCTGCGATCGAAGAGAGGGGCATCGGGCTGCGAGGGGAGAAATGTACGTCGGCGAGCGAACAACTGCGAGCGAAGAGCGAAGAGCGAAGAGATCCAATTGGCGTGGTTAAGAGAAACGAACAGCTTCAACAACCAACTGAACTGAGAACAGGCGCGGAGACGGGGTTGGGGTGCATGGACTGCAGTCCTTCTGGCAGGCGTGCTTGACCGTGGTATGATGCCACGGGGTGCGGCGGGGCCCCGACGTCCTGCATCAGTGAATATCCATTTATGGGGTACCGATAACAATTCCCAAGAAGAACTTGCTCAAAAAATTGATGAATCACATGACAAATTTTTTTGATATTTTTTTATTACATCAATTCTAGAAAAACATACATACATCAGGGCGAACAATTTTAAAACATGCATATTACGTAGAAGCTCTGTACAGTTGTTCGACAATATTGGAGTCACGCATCACACACATCTCATCAACACCTACACACACACACCCTCAACTACAAAAAAGTGCCTTTTTGCTACACTTTTATTTACCAGGGAGCAAAATTTGTAGCTAATATTATGATTTTAGCTGTACAACCCCTATTCTCCGAGGGAGGGCCCATTCGATGCCACATAGGCAGAAGTTAGAGTCAATGGTCAACGCGAAGATATCAGATAGCGTACCGGGACTATGTAACTCCGGGGTGCGAGTAGGGCCTTGCTCGCACCCAACTGGCGAGAAGGATTACGCCCCGAAGTTATCCAGACATACGAGCGAGAAGGTAACATGCCTGGACATACTCGCCTATAGGCGACTTTCATCAACCAAATCGCCAGCCTGCGACGAGTTCCTTACCTACTCGCTCGCTTATGCCTTTGCTCAACCATCTCAGAAGGGGGTCAGGGACAGTCTCCTGCACCCCCTCCCTCAAGATTTGTCAATAAATAGACCCCAGGGGTACCAAAAAGGGTACTTGTCAAAAACCAGAACTTCATCATCCTTATAGGCGAGAATCCTCCCTAGCCAGTGCCTTCCTAGTACCAAGCTCGTCCATTCATTGGTTGTGGAGGAGAAGACTCCTTTGAGCTTCTAGGTATGTGGTGGGACCTCCCTATTGCGGCACCTGGGATCTTGTTGTTGTCGTTGCTCTTCTAATTCTTCGTTGTTGCCCGTCAAGTCTTCTCGTTGGACTGCTGGGCAAGTAGCCTCCGGCTGCATTGGTCCGAATCTTGGAGTCAGGATTTTCTTGGCTT
This sequence comes from Dactylorhiza incarnata, assembly GCA_033032865.1. Taxonomy (NCBI): domain Eukaryota; kingdom Viridiplantae; phylum Streptophyta; class Magnoliopsida; order Asparagales; family Orchidaceae; genus Dactylorhiza; species Dactylorhiza incarnata. The sequence goes on along the minus strand of JAWHQI010000009.1, from coordinate 4,554,417 downwards.
CAACACTTTGGTGCGGTGAGCGTGGATCATAGTCAGATGGAGAAAGTATAGTAGAAAGGCGAGATGGTGGTAGTTGGCGACCACGAGGAGGTAGTTGGTAACTCGGCCGGAGGCGGCGAGTCTGTGACTTTGACTGTCTTTGAAGAGTTCACGCGACGACTCGAGGGGACCGTGTAAGAAGCTCCCCAACCTCGCAAGGAAGGAACAACGTCCTTGCCTCATTGTCCGATTCTTGCCGAGGAAGGTGTTCAATCCCGGCAAGTAGGGAAGGAACATGAGGAGGAGCTCGAGCGACCAAGGAGGTCGCAGTTCTACCCGCAGGCCTAGTAGGGAGCTGGCGGAACTCGATTCCGCAAGGAGGAAGAGCAGGCGAGGTACTACAGTACTCGCCAAGTGAGCGAGTATGGAGGAGATACTCGCCAGGCAGAGGATCATCGCCAGGTGGGTGGGAGGAGCCCATTCTGTGAAGAGATCATCGCTGAGCCCGTGCCGGAAGGGTTCAAAGATCCCACGATGAATTACTACTCAGGGAGGGATGACCCTATCTGACACATCCAGTGGTTCGAGGATGTAGCCTCCATCCGAACCATGTCAGATGCCTTTAAGTGTAGGCTCTTCGCTATCACCTTCCGAGGGAAGGTCAGGGACTGGTTCCACCAGTTGCCAGCAGGTTAGATCTACTGCTTCGAAGATCTGTGCCGGGGGCTTACGATGCGGTACTCCACGGCCAAAAAGATGAAGAAGGAGGCAACGACCCTCTTCCACCTCGTGCAGGGAGCCAAAGAAACGTTGGGGCATTACATCGATTGCTTCCAGGAGGAGGTGTTGGACATCCAGGAGGTGGATGGCCCCACCTTGCAGCTAGCCCTGACATTCGGCCTTCGTGAAGGACTCTTCAAGTTGGAGCTCGGCAAGAACCCTCCCTATTCCTAAGACAGCCTCATCGAGAGGGCCAACAAGTTCGTTTAGGGGGAAGCTTCTAACCGAGGTTTCTTGGCCCGGCTCACTAGGGTAACTAGGGAGGATGAGGAGGAAGAAGAGAAGACCCCCAAGATAAGGAAGAGAGAGGAGCCCAGGAAGGCGGAGAAGAGGAAGCCTGAGGAGAGGTGAAGGGAGGAAAGGAGGAAGGAGGAGCCCAGGAAGGAGGAGCCCAGAATGAACAATGAAAGGAGACTCATCGTGGCTCTAGAGCGTCGGGAGGAGGAAAGACGCTACAAAGTTCCCATCAACCGGCCGCCTTGGAGGCCGGCAAGAGGACCTCAGCATCAGGATCAGGGAAGGAGATCCCCAGAGAGAAGACTCTTCGACGGGCCAGAGAGGCGTCAGGAAAGAAGAAGGGAAGAAGCAATGGCGGTTGCCCGGCGCGGCAACCGCCAAGGTCGGAAGAATCAACAAATGAGGCTGCAGGCGAAGGAGATCCCTCTCTACTGTGATCTGCAACAAGTAGAGGGGCACGAGATGATGGCTTGCCCAGATTTTTGGGAAGCCAGGAGAAGGTTGGCAGCAGGAGAAGTGGGAGGAGAGCAGCGGAGGATCGAAGCCCCTGTCGAGCCGCCGGTAGTGCAAGCCGTCGATCAAAGGAGGAACGAAGACCAAGTCAACCATGGAGGTCGAGGGGGCATCACCTAGGGAGGCTGATGAGTAGGGGTGATCCACGAGGGAGCAGGACTGTGAGCTTCCCGCAAGGGCAGTCTCCATCAGATTTATCGAAGGAGTGTCGCTTCAACCTCGCAGACACTGCCCCCGTTGGAAGAAATCACCTTCTCAGAGGAGGACATGTTGGGGAATGAGAATCCCTTCCATGATGCCCTCATAATCCAAGCTGCAGTAGAGGACTTCACCATTGATCGAATCCTGATCGATAACGGTAGCTCTGTGAACGTCGTCTTCAAGGAGACGTTCGACGGTCTAGGCGTCGGAGCCGAAAGAGTCTGGGCATCCGATGGTCCCCTCTTTGGCTTCTCGGGAGAGAAGAAAGAGGTGAAAGGAGGAGTAGATCTCCTTGTAACACTCGGTGTCACCTCACTCATTTGCCGCTTCATCATCGTCGATGCCCCAAGTTGCTACAAGGCCATCTTCGGAAGGCCGCTTCTCAACACCTTCAAAAGCCGTTCCATCTTCCTACCATCAGTGCCTCAAGTACTGCCAAGGGGATGTCCAAGTGAGGATCAGGAGCGATCCAAGAGCTGTCCGCAAGTGCTATCTCAGCGCGGTTAGCACCATCAGCTGGATGGCTGATGCAGAGGAGTTTGAAAGAGTGCTGGGGGGGGGGGCACGACTAGGCTGAATGTGGCCGAGGAAGTATAAGAGATCGAGGTACTCTCCAGGGCGGGAGTACCTGGACTGCTGAAGGTCGGAGGGTCGCTGAAGACCGAAGAGAAGATCAAGATGGAGGCATGTCTTCAAGAGAATGTCGACATCTTCGCCTGGAGCGCTGCTGAGATGCCGGGGATTGATGCGGAGGTCGCATGTCATCGCCTCAATCTAGACCCCGCGGTCAAGTCGGTCCGCCAGAAGAAGAGGTCAAGTGCCACCATGTTGGTCATACCTATCAGAGAGGAGGTGAAGAAGCTGCTGAAGGTGGGGTTTGTGTCAGAGATCCAGTACCCAGGCTGGGTCTCGAACGTTGTAATGATGAAGAAAGCTGGGGGCAGTTAGAGAATGTGTGTTGACTTTTCGTTATTGAATTAAAGCGGCCCAAAGGATTGTTATCCCCTGTCTCGAATCGACGCGCTGGTTGATTCATCCGTCGGTTTTTCTGTAATGAGCTTTCTCGATACATTTTTAGGATACCACCAGATCCGGATGCATCTCCCAGACTGCCATGACATCTTCTTCATTACTGGTGATGGTTGCTACCGCTACAAGATGATGCCCTTCGGGTTAAAGAATGCAGGGGCGACTTACCAGCAGATGATGGATCATGTCTTCAAGGAGCAGAAGGGGAGGAACCTGGAGGTGTATATGGATGATCTTTTGATCAAAAGCAAGAGCGTCCAGGAGCATGCAGCTGATCTGGTGGAGACCTTTGCAACGCTGAGGAAGTTCAAAACGAGGATCAATCCGGCAAAGTGTGTGTTCGGAGCTGGAAGAGGGAAGTTTCTGGGGCATCTCATCACCCCGGAAGGGGTAGAGCCGAACCCTGACAAGGTTAAGGTAATCCTGGAGATGACTTCGCCAAAGACGATGAAAGAAGTCCAAAGGTTGACAGGAAGGCTGGCAGGTCTTAGCTGCTTTCTGTCAAAGGCAGGAGAGAACCACTCTTCATCCTTCAAAATGCTTCGGAAGAGCGAGGACTTCAAATGGTCCGAAGAATGCGAGAAGGTGTTCGACAGGCTGAAGCAGCAGTTAACCCAAACTCCCCTCCTCCAAAGTCCAAAAGAAGGCGAAGCCATACTCATCTACCTAGGAGTAGGAGCGGAAGCCGTGAGCTCCGTGCTAGTCCGGGAGGAAGGGAAGACGCAGCTACCCATCTACTATGTCAGTCGGGTGCTGAAGAAGGCAAAACTTCAGTATCCGATCCTGGAGAAGCTTGCCTTTGCCCTAATAGTGTCAGCGCGGAAGCTCCGTCCTTATTTCCAAGCTCACTCCATCTATGTCGTAACTGATCATCCTCTCTGAAATGTCTTAGAAGGGGTGGAACATTCGGGAAGATTGGCGAAATGGTCGGTCGAACTCAGTGAGTTCGACATTTCTTTCTCACCCCGGGTGGCGTCAAAGCGCAAGCAGTGTCTGACTTCTTAGCCGACTTCTCAGGAGAAGCGGGTCCAAGTGAGGGGCCTTTCGATCTAGTCCCCTGGAAGATGTTCGTGGATGGGTCTTCAGACAAGAGCTCTGTGGGAGTAGGCATTGTGCTTGTTGTCCCACATGGAACTAGGATCGAACAAGCAGCCGAGATCCTCTTCCCCGTCACAAATAACCAAGCAGAGTACAAGGCCATAGTAGCAGACTTGCGTCTCGCAAAGGAATTGGGCATCCAAGACATTAGAGCTTTCACTGATTCAATTGTGGTTGCGTCGCAGATTCGAGGAGAGTTCAAAGTGCGCGACACCATTCTGCAGAGGTATCTTGTCAAGGTAAAAGGATTGATTGGAGGCTTTCAATCCTTCTTCATCGAACATGTACCGAGAGAGGAGAACTCGACAGCAGATCACCTGGCCAAGTACGGGCCAAGGGCCGGCGGGACCATCACTGAATTATTCTAACCGTCCATTGAAGAAGGGGAGATCATGGAGATTGAACAGCGCCCTTCCTGGATGGATCCGTTCGTGGCATTTCTGAATACTGGACAGATCCCTGTGGAAGAAGGGGATCAAAGGAAGTTTCGATACAAGGCGGCGTACTACTTATTGCAGGACGGGGAGCTATATCGTATGACCATCTCGGGCCCCCTGGCCAGATGCGTCTCTGAAGATGAAGTACCTCGAGTGTTGGAAGAGATCCACTCGGGAGAGTGCGGAAGTCATTCCGGGACTCGTACTTTGGATTAGAGAATCCTAAGGCATGGTTACTTCTGGCCAACTATCCGTAAGGATGCAGAGGTCTTCTCAAAAAAGTGCCATAAGTGCCAGCTATTCGCCCCCTTTTGTTGCAGCCGGCCCAACAACTTCATTCAATCACCGCCCCATTGCCGTTCACTATCTGGGGAATGGATTTAATAAGCCCCTTTCCTTCAGCCAGTGGCCAGAGGTATTTCGTTCTCATCATGATCGACTACTTCTCCAAATGGATCGAGGCCAAAGCTCTGGCCAAGACCACCTCTCAGGTCGTGAAGAACTTCATCTAGGGAGAGATCGTCTGCAGATTCAGGATCCCTCTCGCCATCGTCACCGACAACGGTCCCCAATTTGTCAGCTTAGAGCTGGAAGATTTTTGTAGACAGCTGGGAACTGATCTTCGATTCGCTTCAGTACATCACCCCAGGAGTAACGGGCAAGTGGAGGCCGCCAACAAGCTGATCATCAACCTCCTAAAGAAGAAAGTCAAGAACCTACGAGGTAATTGGGCGGAGCAGCTCCCCTTAGTGTTGTAGGCTTTGAGGACCACTCTGAGCTCAGCCATAGGGGAAACCCCGTTCAAACTCTCTCATGGGTCCGAGGCTCTCATCCCAGTAGAGTTCGAAGTTAGGAGTCCAAGGGTGGTTGCGGCTAAAGACGGAGACGAAGAATGGCGACTGGAGAACGATGAAGCTCAAAAACTATCTCTCGACTACATCAAAGAACTCCGAGACTTAGCCTCAGCTCGGCAAAAGGAAATCAAGCGCCGAATGGTGAGACACTTCGACAAGAACGTCCGCCTCAAGCACTTCCAAGCAGGAGATCTAGTCTTGAAGAAAGTAGACGTGGTAGGAAGATCAGTGGCCATTGGGAAGCTCAACCCAAATTGGGAGGGGCTCTTCATCGTCCACGAATCACTAGCTACCGGAGGATATTGCCTGCGAAATTATGAAGTGGAGCTGCTTGGAAATACCTGGAGTGGTGATGACCTGAAAAGGTTCTACCCCTAGCAGGTGTATGTACATACCTCTTTTTTAAATACAACTTAGATTATATAATAAAATCTCCCACCCCCTGAAACACGGGATGGTGTGAGTCCTTTTTAGCAAGACATTTCAAGAATAATGAAGACAGGCAAGATCGATCTCCACGACAGGTTGGGAAACAGGCCTCCGACTCAATCCTCATAAAAATCAGAACGGATGATGGGACAGTGCCTCAGTAGTGAGTTCTCCTAAGACCAAGCCTCTGCACTAATGGTCGAGATCATCTCCCCCCTTGCACGTTGGCCGTAGATACCCTTCGACATCATTTCTCATCCGTCTGGAAAGATTATCAGGAAAGAGTCTGGACGCCAACCTACCGACTCAACGAAGAGATGAACGATCTAACTAGGCCAAGACCCTTGAACAAAGGAGTCTCATACCCCCTAAAAGAGCAAAAAAGCTCGCAGCTAAAGCTTTTCTCCTGTTATTTTTATCCAATCACATGAGTTAGTGCGATTAATCTCCTCTGATTGTTGAGTAACAGTACAAAGACTCGTCAGAATCCAAGAACAAGGGAAGTAGGGCGGAGACTATCGGGATTGTGTGTCCCCTTGGACCCCCCGATTGTCCTTCCCTATCTGGCAGTTCTCGACTGTGCGAGAAATGTCAAAAATGCTCAAAAATACATATGTTCACTTAGAATCGTGAGCGTAATCAGAAGAGTTCAACTGGTCGTCCTCCTCGTCATCCTGGACTTCATCCTTGCTCGCATCCAGAATATCCGAGAGAAGCCCTTCCATCGTTAGCTTCTCGGCTCCCGGTACCAGCAGGCATGCAACATGAAGCTTCGTGAAGACCAAGTCACCGGCGGCGAGGGCTATCTCCCACCGAAGCGATGACAACTCTTGCAAAGATAGGAATGTCCCCTCCACGCGGAGAGAAGGTCCAGCCTCTGAGGAAGGCTGGGAGGGCATCCTCGACTCCAACTCAGCAATGCAGACTTGCACCGCCTCCAGCGAGGTCTAGCTAGACTACAAGTCGCTCTCCAACTTGGAGATCATCTCTGCCGCGACCAACTGCTTTTCCTACAGAGGCGAGAAAGGTAAGGTTACAAAAGAAGGATAAAAAGACAGTGCACAAATTAGAGTCCTGGCGAACTACCAAGATCACCTCGAAGCCTCTCCTCATTTCGACTTTATCCTCGGCCGCTCTGGCCCATTTCATGGCCTCGGCCTCGTGCTTATCTGCCTCCACGGTGAGCTTCTGATAAAGCGCGAGCTCCTGCTCCGCGCCAAGGAGGTTCCGGGTGGTCTGATGAGCAAGCTCAGCGGCCTGCAACATCGCGCGCGACCCCTGATCGGCAAGGAAGTGAGGAGTAACACTTTGAAGCACCTTCGCATCATCTCGCCCGTAAAGGTCGAACATGACACAGAAGGCGTCATCGTTGGGAACCTCATCCTTGCTCCAAAAAGGCAGGCGAGAACTCAGGGAGACCTCGCTCCGGTCCCTTCTCCAGGAAATGAGCAGCTCGCCCTCTAGTCCCCGATTCAGCGAGCCTTGCCCGAAGTTGGGGTGACTCTTGGGGACACTGTCCTCCTGCTGGCGCTTGCACTCCGCTGTCACCCTTCAGGAAACTTCCTTCCTCTTCCTTTTCTTCGCCGCTGGTGGTTCATGTTCATTCGGCCATCCCGCCAGGCGAATAATCTCGGCTGGATCGCCGTGCTCAGGAGGGATTCACGAAAGAGGGGAACCCTCCCCGCCTTCTTCTTCCTCTCCCTGCCGCGCTGTCGCCGAAGTCGCCGAAGGAGATGGAGGAGGTGGGGTCTGGCCCCCTACAGGCAAAGGCACCGACGGTAGGTGGCGACAACCTAGAAGAGAAATGTTAGAGAATGATAAAGAACTGATCAAATCAACTCAGGTCATAGCAATGTTACCCTCGCCAGGCTCCACATAGGTGAGTTGGTTGACGTTCTTCCGCCAAAAGATGATGTCGAACTTCTTGTCCTTCGTCACAAAGAAGAGGTCCTCGCACCCATCGCGAAGCAGAGGGGTGGCGAACGTTGCCGCCAGTCTCTGCTGCGGCCGAACAAGCATTTGCGAGAAGTCGCCAGATATGAAGACGAACTTCTCATTCAACCGATGAACCTTGTTCGAGGTTCCCGATACTTTGAAGTGATGGCTGCCAAAGTAGATGACCCCTTCCTTGGTCGCAGCCATGTAGAACACCTTCCGGATGACATCGAGATCGTAGGCGATCTTCTCGGACTGCAGGAAGCATAAGTAGCCGATGATGATGGCTACACCATTCATGTTGATCTGTGCGGGGACCCACCAATAGTACCTCAAGATCTGGCAAAACTCAGGCCAGAGCGGAAGGCACAACCCAATCTCGAAATGGGAGAGGGGAAAGGCGAGCTTCCCATCTGAGAAGGTATTGATCCGCTCTCCAGAGGCCGGAAGACAAGTGTGGAATCCCTGGGCGAGGTAGTGGTGAACGAACCTCTCCAGATCGTTCGGGCGAGTAACAGACTTTTTGAACTTCTTCGCGATGAAGTTCTGGGCATAGCTCAGGAGGTGAGCTTCGCCATCCACAGAAGGCGTCATCGAGAAGGAAAGAATCTTGTCGAGATAGTTGGATACTCGAGGGGTTTCAGGAAAGCGTATCGACTTCGGACCCTGTAACACCTCAATTTCTAGTGCATTGAAATTAACAAGTTGTGGTTTTAAAGCTAACGCCAACTTTAGGGCTAACGCCAGGCGTTAGACTAGGTCTTAGTGTTGGCAATTTCTCGAGAAATCAAAGCAAGAGAATTGCATTCTCGGGAAATCAAAAGGCTGAAGACTAACGCCAGCGTTACGATTAACGCCCGGCGTTAGCCCAAGCCATTCGTCGAACGCAGGCAGCCGTTCGTCGAACGCAGCTCTCTAGCCATTCATCGAACGTAGTCAGCCGTTCGTCGAACGCAGCTTTCTAGCCGTTCGTTGAACGCAGCCAGCCGTTCGTCGAACGCAACCAATCATTCGTCGAACGTAGGCTGCAGAGAGTTCGTCGAACGCCGTTCGGCGAACTCCAGGCCATTCGTCGAACGACGATCGTCGAACGCCATCAGGCTTTAAGCGGCTGTGGATAAACTCAGCCACCGCCTTAGGGGCTAATGCCCGGCGTTAGGTGCTAACGCCGGCGTTAGCTAAGAAAATATAAAAGACAGTCAAATTCAGTTTCCCTTCTCATTTTCTGATTCCAAGCTCGTTCCAAAGGCAGCGAACTTGGGATTTCTGAAGGAAGGAGGTCTTTTTGGGCTAGTTTTTTGCTTGTGTTGAGAGCAAATTCGTGGGGGAGATTGCTTGCGTGTTTGCCATTTTTGATCCAGTGGAAATGAAGCTGTTTCAAAGTGTCCAGCCGAGTTCCTCTCAGATCTATGGCACCGAAACGAGCATCGAGGGTAACGATTCTCCTCTATAATCCTTGGACACGTTCGTCCTTTGATTTGCATAGTAGTAGGCAGATTTCCACTAGCAAGTGGATAGATTTCTGCCGACGGGTCGATGTTATCCCCGTAGAAATAGCAGATAGAGTCCGGAATTGAAGTACGGGCATAGGCATGCTGTGTGAAGCCCATCTGGATAGGTTGGTCTGGATTGGTGATGTTGATATGTTATTGCATTCCGGAGAAGACTCCGTGATCTATGCTGTGTTTTTCGGGTTCTGTGTACCGATACGTACTACAAAGAGGTCTGGAGGTGCTTCCCAGAAAATACCCGGAAAGGGGTAGCAGAACTGAGTCCTGTCACTAATGCAGGGCGTTAGAGCTAACACCGGCGGTAGCTCCTAGTTAGCTGTTTGAAGCCTGTGAAGCCTATGTCCATGAACTGGGTTGAGCAGCAGAAGCTGTAGGGCCGTGTACCTCGCTTCGTTGACCTTACAGGTCAAGAGCGGGTTAGGGAAAGCCGTACCCGTTTTAGGTTGATGTAATCCCTAATGTTATGAGCGCGGGCATTTGGCGGAACTAACCCCACCCCCTTAGCCATCTTGTGATGAGGATTGCAACCTCGGGTCACGATGTGTCGTTTGGGACTAAGACTCGTCAAGGTCGGCCAATCTTGACGAGAGTCCGCTCATGTAGATCCAAGTTGAAAAATGACTTGTCGATGGCGTGCCGAGAGTGCACAAAGCGTGTAGCCTAAATCCAAGTTGAAAAAGGACTTGTCGATGGCGTGCCGAGAGTGTACAAAGCTTGTAAGCCTAAATCCAAGTTGAAAAAGGACTTGTCGATGACTTGCCGAGAGTGGATGTCACCTTATGATGAATGTTTCTATGCGGTGCTTAGACGCACCTGTGAAATATATACTGCTATTGCTTGCCTGCAGGAAAGGAGCACCGCCGCCCCGAGCATGGGGTGGGGTCGTTATAAATCTGGGTCAGCTAAAGCTGACCCGTTACTTGTTTTCCCACCGCTTGGTGGATTTGTTTGTATAGGTCCTGGCGAGACTAGCAGGAAATAGCGTGCTGAAGTCCCTGCTGCTGCGCTGTACTGACCATCGAAGGCCAAAGATTCTGTTTACTGTTTTCATGTGTGGCCGACCTGCGCACGGATGTTTGGAAGCCACCTTTATTATGTAAACAAACCTAGTAAAGAACTTGTAATGTATTTTATTCCTAGTGGCTTTTGTGGACATTAACAACATAATCCTTGGCGATTGGGCGAGGCCCAGTCACTTGTTATAACTGTGGTAAGCCGGGTCATATAGCCCGAGAATGTCGTGGAGGCAAGAAGGAGGCTGCGGCTTACGCGACAGAGAAAGGGAAGGCGGCGGAGTCAACTGCATCCCATGCTGCTCCAGCCTAACCTAGAGTGTACAACCTTGGCCAGCAGGAGGCCATCAAACAAAGCGATGTGGTGACAAGTATGCGCTAGTATACATCTTTTGTTACATTTTATACTTCATACCTTCATCATTGCTTGTAACCATTTGTGTATTAGGCTTTGTCGTAATATTTAACTCTCCGGCAAGAGCGTTGTTTGATACAGGAGCTTCACATTCTTTTCTATTGGAGGCCTTCATATGACAGCTTGGGGTGCCTTCGTCATTTAGAAAGGAACGTTTAGATGTGATGCTGCCCAATGGATGCTCGATGAGTGCGAATCGAGGCTGTGTTGTAAAGGTACGAATAGGAAGTCAAGATTTCGATTTGGAAGCACTGATACTGCCACTTTTGGAATTTGATGTGATCTTTGGTATGGACTTGCTGTCGGCGCAACATGCCTACATTGATTGCACTTATAAGGAGGTCACTCTGGGATGGAATATCGAACGTGTGACTACGTTTGCCGATTTGTGTGGATCGAGCAAGACGTTGATGTCTGCTGTCCAAGTAGTCAAGGCAGTTCGGCAAGGCGCAGAATTGTCTGTTGTGTTAGTGGGGGCTGCAAAGCCTCAGCCCAGTCTGAGTGACGTTCCTGTTATTTCAGGGTATCCTGATGTGTTTCCTAAAGATCTTCCTGGGGCGCCGCCTCAGCGAGAGATAGACTTCACTATAGAGCTGGTGCCAGGTGCCAAGCCTGTGTCACGCTCTCCGTACCATATTGTGCCAAAGGAAATGGCAGAATTAAAGGTTCAATTACAAGAGTTGCTAGAGCAAGGCTATATACGCCCATGTACATCACCTTGGGGTGCTCCAGTCCTTTTTATGAAGAAGAAGGACGGAAGCTGAGGTCGCTGTATCGACTACCGTGAATTGAACAAGCTAACCAAGAAGATCAAGTATCCGATTCCTCGAATCGATGACTTATTTCATCAGCTAGTGGGTTCGTCGGTGTATTCCAAGCTGGATCTTAAGTCTGGCTACTATCAGTTGTGGATTTGGGAATGTGACATCCCCAAGATGCATTTAGTACCCTCTACGTGCACTATGAGTTTACTGTTATGCCATTTGGACTGATGAATGCGCCGCTAGTGTTCATGGATCTAATGAATAGGACCTTTCGAGAGTACCTGGATCGATTTGTCATCGTCTTCATCGACGATATCTTGGTGTACTCTCAGTCCGAAAAAGAACACGCAAGTCATTTGCGCGTAGTTTCGGAGACCCTGCGACGGAGTCAGTTGTATGCCAAGTTCTCCAAGTGCGAGTTTTGGCTAGCTTCAGTAGCGTTCCTTGGTCATATGGTTAGTGGTGAGGGTATCGCAGTGGATCCAGCAAAGATTGTTGCTATCCAAGAGTGGCCCGTTTTGACGACAGTAGCAGAAGTCAGGAGTTTCCTTGGACTTGCCGGCTACTATCGGCGCTTCGTGGAAAGCTTTTCACGGATTGATCTTCCTCTCACAACCTTGACAAATAAGGATCAGAAGTTCGTTTGGTCACCAGCGTATGCACGAGGTTTTGAAGAATTAAAGAGTCGTCTGACCACGACACCGATCTTGTGTTTGCCATGTGGTGCAGAAGGCTATGAAATTTACAGCGATGCGTCAGGGAGCAGCTTAGGCTGCGTACTTCTTTAGCATGGTCAAGTGATAGCTTATGGCTCTCGCCAGTTGAAAGTGCATGAGCGGAATTACCCGATCCACGACTTGGAGTTGGCGGCTGTGATCTTCGCTCTGAAATTGTGGCGACACTACTTGTATGGTGTGAAGGTTGATATCTTTACGGACCATAAGAGCTTAAAATATCTACTAAATCAGAAAGAGCTCAATATGCGACGACGAAGATGGATGGAGTTCCTGGGGGACTACACTTTCAAAATACACTATACTCCCGAGAAGGGAAATGTCGTCGCATATGCTTTGAGCCGGAGGGCTTCTGCGCAGGACAACTGGATTCAGATGCATGACTCACGTCTGATTAGTGACTTAGAAGCTTTAGAGATCTCCTGTGTGGAGAAGAGCTCTAGTGCAAGTGCATGCTTGAACTGGACGGAGGTGCAATACGACCTCGCAGACAGAATACGACAGGCCCTGGAGCTTGATTCGAGCATGCAATTCTATTTGGCGGAGCCTAAAGGTGGGACTGCTGCAGAGTTTGTGTTAGACGACGGTCTGATGTGGAAAGACGGTCGGTTGTGCATCCCAAATATGGGTAACTTGCGGGAGGAATTGATGTATGAAGCCCATATTACAAAATACTCAATTCACCCAGGGAGCACAAAGATGTACCAAGACATGAAAAAGCTATTTTGGTGGCCAGGTCTGAAGAAAGACATCGCCTTGTACGTGGCAAAATGCAAAACTTGCGCACTTGTGAAGGCGGAATGTCAGAAACCTGGTGGGTTCCTGAAGTCGTTGCCAGTACCGGAATGGAAATTTGACGATATTTCTATGGATTTCGTGCACGGTTTTGCCGAGATCTCAGAGTGGGAATGATGCCATATGGGTGATCGTGGATCGCTTGACGAAGGTAGCCCACTTTATTCCAAACCGGAGGGTCGATTCAGTTGAAAGGTTGGCAAAGCTATATGTTGACAGCATTGTACGATTGCACGGTGTGCCCCGTAGCATCGTCAGTGACCGAGATGGGCGCTTTACTTCGAAAGATTGGAGGCTAATCCACCAGTTGTTGGGTACAAAGTTGAAGTTTAGTACTGCCTTCCACCCTCAAACGGATGGACAGGCTGAACGTACGAACAGAACTCTGGAGGACATGCTCCGTATGTGCGTCCTGAATTTCGGTAAGAAGTGGGAAGATCATCTTTTTATGATCGAGTTCGCTTATAATAACAGCTATCATGCAAGTATAAAGATGGCGCCCTTCGAGGACCTCTATGGTAGAGCTTATCACACTCCCTTAGCTTGGGCGGAGACAGGTGAGATGAAGCTGTTTAAGCGGAAGGAAGTCGAAGATGCAAATTCGGCTATTCAAACAATCCGGGAGAGATTGTTGATTGCACAAGATAGGCAGGCGAAATACTACAATGCCAAGCACAGAAATGTTGAGTTCGCCGTGGGAGACTGGGTTTACCTAAAGATCAAACCTTTCAAGGGTGTGTCCAGGATTCGGCGCTTGAAAAAGCTGAGTCCGAGGTACCTTGGACCGTTTGAGATTCTGGAGCATGTTGGCGAAGCTGCCTATCAACTCGCTCTTTCGACAGAGTTGAGCGGACTACATGATGTGTTTCACATCTCTGTGCTGCAGAAAGCTGTGCCAAAGCCTAGACAGGTCCTGGTAAAGAATCAGGTGTCGGTCGATGATGAGTTGAAGATGTTGGTCTCACCTATTTGCATCGAAGACACTGATGTCAGGCAGTTGCGAAATAAAATGATCCGAATGGTCAAAGTCCGCTGGAACAACTGCGGTCGTGAGGAGCTTTCCTGGGAGCGGGAGCAAACCATGCGGGATGAGTTCCCCGAATTGTTCCGTTGAGGTACAAGTTATGTTTTGTATCTCTTGTTTCTTTGCACTGTTAAAATTTCGGGATGAAATTTCTTAAAGGAGGGGAGATTTGTAATACCTCAATTTCCATTGCACTGAAATCAGCAAGTTGTGGTTTTAAAGCTAACGCCAGTGTTAGGGCTAACGCCAGGCGTTAGCCTAGGTCTTAGTGTCAGCAATTTCTCGAGAAATCAAAGCAAGAGAATTGCATTCTCGGGAAATCAAAAGGCTGAAGACTAACGCCAGCGTTACGACTAACGCCCGACGTTAGCCCAAGTCGTTCGTCGAACGCAGGCAGCCGTTCATCGAATGCAGCTTTCTAGCCGTTCGTCGAACGCAGTTAGCCGTTCGTCGAACGCAGCTTTCTAGTCGTTCGTCGATCGCAGCCAGTCGTTCGTCGAACGCAGCCAGTCGTTTGTCGAACGCAGGCTGCAGAGAGTTCGTCGAACGCCGTTCGACGAACTCCAGGCCATTCGTCGAACGCCGATCGTCGAACGCCGTCGGGCTTTAAGCGGCTGTGGATAAACTCAGCCACCGCCTTAGGGGCTAACGCCCAGCGTTAGGTGCTAACGCCAGCGTTAGCTAAGAAACTATAAAAGGCAGCCAAATTCAGTTTCCCTTCTCATTTTCTGATTCCAAGCTCGTTCCAAAGGCAGAGAACTTGGGATTTCTGAAGGAAGGAGGTCTTTTTGGGCTAGTCTTTTGCTTGTGTTGAGAGCAAATCCGTGGGGGAGATTGCTTGCGTGTTTGCCATCATCGATCCAGTGGAAAGGAAGCTGTTTCAAAGTGTCCAGCCGAGTTCCTCTCAGATCTATGGCACCGAAACGAGCGCCGAGGGTAACGATTCTCCTCCCTAATCCTTGGACACGTTCGTCCTTTGATTTGCATAGTAGTAGGTAGATTTCCACTAGCAAGTGGATAGATTTATGCCGACGGGTCGATGTTATCCCCGTAGAAATTGCAGATAGAGTCCGGAATTGAAGTACGTGCATATGCATGCTGTGTGAAGCCCATCTGGACAGGTTGGTCTGGATTGGTGATGTTGATATGTTATTGCATTCCGGAGAAGACTCCGTGATCTTTGCTGTGTTTTTCGGGTTCTGTGTACTGATACGTACTGCAAAGAGGTCTGAAGGTGTTTCCCAGAAAATACCCGGAAAGGGGTAGCAAAACTGAATTTTGTCACTAACGCCGGGTGTTAGAGCTAACGCCGAGTGTTAGAGCTAACGCCGGCGGTAGCTCCCAGTGAGCCGTTTGAAGCCTGTGAAGCCTATGTCCATGAACTGGGTTGAGCAGCAGAAGCTGGAGGGCCGTGTACCTCACTTCGTTGACCTTACAGGTCAAGAGCGGGTTAGGGAAAGCTGTACCCGTTTTAGGTTGATTTAATCCCTAATGTTATGAGCGCGTTCATCTGGCAGAACCAAACCCCCCTAGCCATCTTGTGATGAGGATTGCAACCTCGGGTCACGATGTGCCGTTTGGGACTAAGACTCGTCAAAGTCGGCCAATCTTGATGAGAGTCAGCTCATGTAGATCCAAGTTGAAAAAGGACTTGTCGATGGCGTGCCGAGAGTGCACAATGCGTGTAATCCTAAATCCAAGTTGAAAAAGGACTTGTCGATGGCGTGCCGAGAGTGCACAAAGCATGTAAGCCTAAATCCAAGTTGGAAAAGGACTTGTCGATGACTTGCCGAGAGTGGATGTCACCTTGTGATGAATGTTTCTATGCGGTGCTTAGACACACATGTGAAATATATACTGCTATTGCTTGCCTGCAGAGAAGGAGCACCACCGCCCCGAGCATGAGGTGGGGTCGTTATAAATCCGGGTCACCTAAATCTGACTGATTACTTGTTTTCCCACCGCTTGGTGGATTTGTTTGTACAGGCGCTGGCGAGACTAGCGGGAAATAGCGGGCTGAAGTCCCTGCTGCTGTGCTGTACTGGCCCTCGAAGGCCAAAGCTTCTGTTTACTATTTTCATGTGTGGCTGGCCTGCGCACCGATGTTTGGAAGCCACCTTTATTATGCAAACAAACCTTGTAAAGAACATGTAATGTATTTCATTCCCAGTGGCTTTTGTGGACATTGTATAAACTGGTTTTAATTGAAATTAAATGCTTCCGTTGTGTGACTCTGTGTGCTGAGATGGTTATGTTATTAACTGTTTAATGCTAATTAAGTAACGCGCTCTTCTGTTCGTTTCATATGGCGTGGGGTCCTGGCCGGACCTACTGTTATATGCTATGTAACAGGGAGGGTGTTACAGACCCCACCCCCTATTTATCGAAATCGCAAGGGGGGGGGGGGGTCGCGACTTAACTACTTCCAACATATCTACCTACTCGCTCGATACAAAGTTGCGTACCACCAATATAAGCGACAATCACAGGGACCTTCTCGCGGAGAAGAGCGACAATCAACAATTAACATAAAAACCCTGCAGAAGATGGAAGCAACACAAACACGACTAACCAGAAAGTTCAAAATTATTACAGAAAATTCGAGGTTATTACAAATAGAGTTCGAATAATGTTCATAGATGGGGTACAAGAGGAAGATGAAATTTCTAAGTCACAGAAGGATCGCCGCGTCTGTCCGAGGTCGCGCCATGTCGCCCGGAGAAGCCCAGCTGGCGAGCGAAAGCCAACTGCTCCCTAGCCCTCGCCATGAGTTCCTGATGGGGCAAATCTATATCCGCAAACGACAACGGCAAGTGTACCGTATCGAGTGTAGTATAGGTTGTAAGAAACCATGGTCGTATTAGACTCGGGGCAGTTGAGTACTCTTACTTCAAGAAAGTCTCTATTATTTTATCAAATAGAACTTGGGAGTGATTTTGCAAAAGGAAAATAAAAATAAAACGACGAGTAAAATGACTAGCACTCGATCTTTGAATCACCGCGGAAAATAAACATAATAAGAACAACTTCTAATTCTCTTAATAAATTACTTGACCGTGGAGGTTCCCGATTTATGAACATACCTCTCTCGAGGATACGCTCAACTGAGTTTAGGTTGATCAATCGAACTTTCGTTCTAGAATCGAAATCCCTAAAACTCGCTTTATCGTAGTGAACCCCTCTATTGGATTTGACTCCAATCCGGGAGAATTATGTCATCCTCGCTTGAGGAGTGCATTCAACTCTCTTTATCCTTGAAATGATCGATTCGAATTCAAAACCTCTCGGTTATTAGATTACGAAAACAAGAATGAGAATTATATATCGAAAATATAATCTCAACCAATTAAAATTCAAGGATAAATCTTAAGCGACCTAAAGAAGAGAAAGAGAAGCTAAAGATTAAATCATGAATTATATTTTCCTTGGATCATCTCGACCGAGTCCTAATAAAATCTTAGCTACTCATGGAGATGGAGGAATTAACGAAAATAAAAGAGTACATCATAAAAGAGAGAGTGGAAAAGAGAAAGAGAACTATTTTATTGAAATGCAAAAGAGATTAAAACTAAGGAATTGAGAAATTACAAGCTTTGAATTGAAAACTACAAATGCTAATAAGAAAAAGAACATAAAAGAACTACTAAAACATGAAAATAAAACATGAAAAGAAGAGTCTAAGTCCTAAAATTTGTCTCCAAACTTCCTCCCCAAACATCTGGTGAAGCTGGCTTTAAATAGGCAAAAATTTGGTGTTACACGCCCCTGGTCACGCCGTGACCAAGGGGCGTGTAGGGGGCGTGATCGGTGCTGGCGGAGAGGGCGCGTTCTGGCTTCAATGCAGGCGTTTCGGACGCGTCACGCCCTAGGTCACGCCCATGACCTGGGGCGTGTAATCTTTAAATCTTCAGCTGGCGGGAAACTTTGGCGGGAAGGAGCGCGGGGAGAGTTATGCCCGTGACTGGATGTCACGCCCATGGTCACACCCATGACCTGGGGGCGTGTAACTTTACATGACGTGGCAGGCGTGCTGGCAGCTGGTGGCGGGGTCCTGGCCGTGACTTGGATGTCACGCCCCTTGGTCACGCCCGTGACCTGGGGCGTGTACTTGGCGAATCTTCACGGAATGGCCCCCGGGGTGGCGGAATCGGGTCTGGAACACATCTAGGCTGTCATGCCCCATGGTCACGCCCGTGACCATGGGCGTGTACTTTGGAATTTTTCTCAAAAGTGCCCAGGAAACCTGAAAATACAAAATAGGTCTAAGTTGGATTATAAATTTAGAAGGGAACAGATTAAATAAAAAATGCAAATAAATTGAATAAATTCATATTAAAACTATATTAAAATTATACTAAAAGATGAGTATAAAAACTACTCATCAAACACCCCCATACTTGAGTTTTTGCTATTCCAGAGCAAAAGAGTGAGGAAAGAATTACAAGACATCGATATTATTTTTTAATTAACTAAAATTTCATTAAACCAAGAGCAAGTTAAAAGTAAATTCTAGGAATTCAAGAATTAAGTCATAAGTTATGTTGATAACTTAAAAAGAGAAATTTGTTTAGCTAACTACTTCTCAAGATAACTATTTAGCATCCGTAATTATAGAAATTTTCAAACAAAATTAGATTGAAATTATAGACACTCTAACATAAAAGAATTTTAAGGAAAAGACACCTACCAAAATATTGCTCTCTTAATAATTTAGTTTAGGACTAGAAACAATAAAATTGGCTAGGGATGGGTTTAAATGGAATGGCAAAATGAAGACAATGGATATGAAGAGGTTTTTGATTGGGGTGATGAATTTTATCCTCTCAACCTTTTTTTTTAGTATATGTAATACCAGAGAATGATAGACTATTATCCTATCATTTCCACGACATATACACATTTTTTCTCTCTTCATTTTTATTTTTGGGTTGCATATGTTTACCAGAGAATAAAGAACTAACATCTCCTTATTCCCATGACATATGATCTAACAATAGGGGAAAAGAAAAAAATACATATGTTTACCAAGGGTAAAGAAATACTTCTAGTTTATAAATTAAACTATTTTGAGAGCAACTTTTTAGTGGAATGAAATTTCCTAAAATCTTAAAGTTAATAGCGAATATAAAAAAAAATCTAGAGATGTTTAGCCAATTTACCACAAAGTGAAGCTATTTAAAATTAAAAGGAGAAGTAGTGCTAAATAGATTCTCTAATCAAATTAAAAACATAAAATATTTCTTAAAACCAAATTACTTCAAATTTAAATTTAACAAATTCTGATAAAACGAAATATTAGCTAAATCAAAAATGTAAGAATACTTATAATCAAACCTCAAACTAAATTTCTAGAAGAATAAAAACAACAAGGCTAGGCGTATTTTTTTTTTATAAATATTATTTCTTGGGCTTCCCGAGGGCTACCCGGTGAAGGGTTCGCAAGGTACTAGGAGCTGTGATGGGAGTTCAAGCCCAAAGTGCCCTTTCCAAGAAATTAGATTTTTATAATTTTTATAATTTTTTTTTTCAAATAAAAATACAGTGAAAGCAAAGCTACACCCCCATACTTAAAATTAAACATTGTCCCCAATGTTTAAAACTAAGTATGAAGAACACTCGAAAAATAAACTTTAAAAAAAAATACAAAAAGTTAAAGATAAGCAAGGGGTGCCTCCCAAGAGCGCTTTCTTTTTTCCGTCTCTAAGCTAGACGGTTAGTGTTAGGAAAAAGGAAAATAAAAAGAGAAGTGGACAGGCAACTCCCTTAATTTGCGCTGAGGCGAATGTGCCGGCGTCAGTCGCCCGGCTACTCCTCCGCTGTAGTCTTGATTCTTTTGCTGTCGGTGAGCTTGAAATTGTGAATCCAAATTACCTAAACAAACTGTAGGTGATTTGGAAAGCTGGAGATGAGCGGCAAATGGATCTCTGAAGACGTTTGGTTGCAACGGCTCATCATCAAAAAGGAAATTATTAGTATCAAAAGAATCAGGACTAAGCGATTCAGAAAATTTTTTGTAAGGTGGAAGCGCTTGCGAAAATATAAGATTAAGCTCCGGTTGTTCCTTTTTTAAAATAAAACTTTCTTTAGAAAAATCTAGTGCGTTACCAAGTGGAATAAAATTTTCGGACACAAAATTTTCATCAAATTTTGGTTTGATAGAAGAAATTCGCGAATATTCATGACAAAGAAAATGAAATCCGGGTTAAGTAGGGGAATAAACTTGTTCTTCTTCTATGTCATCCGGGGTGCCCATAACTTTAAGAAATTCTTGGTAAAGTAAATTTTCTTCATCTTTGGTAAAAGAAGTTATGGGATTACATGAAACCACATGTTCCTCCATAACTAAATTATCCAAAGATGGAGAAAAAATACTAAAAGAAATAAAATTTTCCTCTAATTTTTTTTTTGGGGGGGGGGGGGGGGGGGGGGGGGGGGGGGGGGGAGTGGAGTATCAAATTGATTCGGTGGAGATTCCCCAAAATTAGAGAAAGAAAATTGCGGCGCAAAAGAAGAAGAACAAGAATTCGGATCTAAAGATTTATCTTCATCGCCCCGAAAACTATCCGGGTGACCTTGCCACCAAGAATAATCTACTTCGGGGCTAGAAGAAAAATTATTAGAAGCCGAAAAATTATTCTCGTGAAAATTAGAGAAAACGCTAGACGAAATAATATTTTCCTCTAAATTTTGGGGGGAAGTATCTATTTGGATATGCGAAATTTCCCCCAAATTAGAGAACAAAAACTGCGGTGTATAAGAAGAAAAACAAAAGTTCGGATCTACAGATTTATCTTCATTGCTCCGAGAACTATCCGGGTGAGCTTGCCACGAGGAATAATCTACTTCGGAGCTAGAAGAACAATTATTAAATGACGAAAAATGATTCTCATTAAAATTAGAAAAATTATTTTCATCAAAGTTTGAAAAATTATTTTCATTAAAAGATGAAAAATTATGATCATAATTATTATCAAAATTATTTGCATAATATTGAGGATAATTATTTCCATAATAATTATTCTGAGAATATGAATGTAAATAACATTCCTCACTTTGATGAGGCGCACCACAATAATAACAACTAAATTGGCGCCTTCGAGCGGCTTGTAAGAGTTCAATTTGGTTTCGAAGCACAGTAATTTTAATGACCGCTTCTACTAATTTCATAATAAGAAAAAAAAGGAAACAACTTTCACATAAATAATTGGAATTTTTAAAATATTTTTATTATATATTTTTTTTCAAAAAGCGGGTTAAATTAGTCCCGGACTTCCCAAGATCTACCCGGTGAAGGGTTTGCAAGGTACTAGAGGCTTTGATGGGAATTCAAGCCCAAAGCGTCCTTTCTGAGAATTTAGATTACGCTTTTTAAAATTTTTTTTTAAAAAATTTAAAGAGAAGGGGGAGAAGAAAGAGAACGATAAAATTAATAAATATTTCTTTTTTCAAAATATCAACCAAACTCCCCGACAACGACGCCAAAAACTTGATGGGGCAAATCTATATCCGCAAACGACAACGGCAAGTGTACCGTATCGAGTGTAGTATAGGTTGTAAGAAACCAATGTCGTATTAGACTCGGGGCGGTTGAGTACTCTTACTTCAAGAAAGTCTCTATTATTTTATCAAATAAAACATGAGAGTGATTTTGCAAAAGGAAAATAAAAATAAAACGATGAGTAAAAAGGCCAGCACTCGATCTTTGAATCACAGCAGAAAATAAACATAATAAGAACAACTTCTAATTCTCTTAATAAATTACTTGACCGTGGAGGTTCCCGATTTATGAACATACCTCTATCGAGGATACGCTCAACTGAGTTTAGGTTGATCAATCGAACTTTCGTTCTAGAATCGAAATCCCTAAAACTCGCTTTATCGTAGTGAACCCCTCTATTGGATTTGACTCCAATCCGGGAGAATTATGTGATCCTCGCTTGAGGAGTGCATTCAACTCTCTTTATCCTTGAAATGATCGATTCGAATTCAAAACCTCTCGGTTATTAGATTACGAAAACAAGAATGAGAATTATATATCGAAAATATAATATCAACCAATTAAAATTCAAGGATAAATCTTAAGCGACCTAAAGAAGAGAAAGCGAAGCTAAAGATTAAATCATGAATTATATTTTCCTTGGATTATCTCGACCGAGTACTAATAAAAATCTTAGCTACGCATGGAGATGGAGGAATTAACGAAAATAAAAGAGTACATCATAAAAGAGAGAGTGGAAAAGAGAAAGAGAACTATTTTATTGAAATACAAAAGAGATTACAACTAAGGAATTGAGAAATTACAAGCTTTGAATTGAAAACTACAAATGCTAATAAGAAAAAGAACATAAAAGAATTACTAAAATATGAAAAGAAGAGTCTAAGTCCTAAAATTCGTTTCCAAACATCCTCCCCAAACATCTGGTGAAGCTGGCTTTAAATAGGCAGAAATTTGGTGTTACACGCCCCTGGTCACGCCCGTGACCAAGGGGCGTGTAGGGGGCGTGATCGGTGCTGGCAGAGAGGGCGCGTTCTTGCTTCAATGCAGGCGTTTCGTATGCATCACGCCCTAGGTCACGCCCATGACCTGGGGCGTGTAATCTTTAAATCTTCAGCTGGCGGGAAACTTTGGCACGAAGGAGCGTGGGGCGAGTCACGCCCGTGACTGGATGTCATGCCCCATGGCCACGTCCGTGACCTGGGGGCGTGTTACTTTAAATGATGTGGCAGGCGTGCTGGCAGCTGGTGGAGGGGTCCCGACCGTGACTTGGATGTCACGCCCCTTGGTCACGCCCGTGACCCGGGGCGTGTAGTTGGCAAATCTTCACGGAATGGCCCCCGAGGTGGCGGAATCGGGTATGGAACACATCTAGGCTGTCACGCCCTATGGTCACGCCCGTGACCATGGGCATGTACTTTGGAATTTTTCTCAAAAGTGCCCAGGAAACCTGAAAACACAAAATAGGTCTATGTTAGATTATAAAATTAGAAGGGAACAAATTAAATAAAAAATGCAAATAAATTGAATAAATTCATATTAAAACTATATTAAAATTATACTAAAAGATGAGTACAAAAACTATTCATCAGTTCCTCACTAAGAGAATATGCTCCTCCATGCGAGTAAGGGTCCCGAGGGATCCCATACTCACTCAGATGCCGCGAATGTCCTCCTTCAGCAAGTCCTGGTGATGCTCCACATCCGCCATTAGCCTCTCCATCTCGTTGATAAGGTAATGCTTTCCTTCCGAAGTCTCCACCTGATGCTCAAACCCTTCGATATTCGCGATGCGCCCTCCAGCTGAGATATGCGCTGATGTACCTCGTATGCCATTAGCCTTTTGACTTTCATCTCAAGGCCGAGATAGGCAGAGGCCATCTTCGTCCTATACTCGCGAGTAGGAAGGCCCAACGCCTCGATGAAGGCCGACCCCAGAGACATCGCCCGAGCTGGAAAGAGGGTACATTAGTAAAAGAGAATCAAGAATATAGTTCGGCATATCATTTATACCTGCTCGCGTTGGTGCTTCCCTTGGTTGATGACGAGGAGAAGGCGATCGCCGAAGAACATCCCGGAGAGGAGGTGAGGCTATTCTGCGAGTAGACGACGATTGCCGAGGGCTAGGCCGCCGCCGAGGAGGAGGAGAACGGCGTGGCGAAGGCGAGCGATGAGGAGAGATACGCCGACCCCCTAAACGTCCGCCCCGACCATTCCCTCCACTAGAGTGATGAGGCGGAGGTGCCACGTTGTGCCGCCGAGGAGGAGGATCAATAGGCAGATCTTGGGGCACCGCCCTGCGAACACTGGACCTCACCAATGACGAAGGTTGGGTACGTGGAGTTCCGGACGAGGAAGCCGACTACGAAATGGTAACCCGAGAGTTCTTTAAGGTTACCTGCCCTAAACGGATACCATCGCCTTCCGCGCGCTCCGATAAAGGGGGCGATTGGCGAGCAGGTTCCTGCTACGGGATAACCCCTGCGGGAAAGATCAGGAGAGGCGATAAGTGCTCGACACTCACGCGCTCCTCCACCAGAGGCGCCTGCCCACTCGCCTCCGCGGGCATCTCACCTACAACAAATTGTCAGCATCAACGAAAAGGTAGTCACAATTTCAACACTTGAGGCAATAATCACCTTCTCGGAGAGGGTCAGGATGGGCGCTTAGATGCTCTTCTTTGGCATCCGGTTGGAGGATGTCATCCCCCAAACCTTCATCGTTCGGCCAGGTTGGGGTCTACTCAGGTAAGGAGGCCGCAGTTTCAGTGCGAGTGACCTCCTCGCTTAACGGCTTGGAATGAGGATCGGTAGACTCCCTCTTCCTCTTGCGCGCTTTAGAGCTCTTTGACTTCTTCATCAATTTCCTTAGCAACTCGGCCTTCGCGAACATCTCATCGGTAGTCAACATCTCGCCAGGTATAAAAAAGTGGCGTGCCAAGGAAGAACCATCCCCCCTATTTATAGATTTCAAAGGACCCCCTAGCTTCCGAATAAGATAGATACTCGCCAGAAGCAGCTCGTCGAATACGGGTTGGATGATTCTTTCTGAGCACCTTCGTTACTCGCAAAGAGAGGGGATTGTGTACAACCCCTATTCTCCGAGGGTGGGCCAATTCGAAGCCACGTAGGCAGAAGTTAGAGTCAATGGTCAACACAATGATATCAGATAGCGTACCGGGATTATGTAACCCCGGGGTGCGAGTAGGGCCTTGCTCGCCCCCAACTGGCGAGAAGGAGTATGCCCCGAAGTTATCCAGATAGACAAGCGAGAAGGTCACAGGCCTGGACATACTCGCCTATAGACGACTTTCATCAACCAACTCGCCAGCCTGCGACGAGTTCCTTACCTACTCGCTCTCTTAAGCCTTTGCTCAACCATCTCAGAAGGGGGTCAGGGACAGTCTACCCCCTCCCTCTAGATTTGTCAATAAATAGAACCCCAGGGGTACCAGGAAGGGCACTTGTCAAAAACCAGAACTTCATCCTCCTTATAGGCGAGAATACTCCCTATCCAGTGCCTTCCTAGTACCAAGGTCGGCCATTCGTTGGTTGTGGAGGAGAAGACTCCTTTGAGCTTCTGGGTACGTGGTGGGACCTCCCTGCCGCAGCACCTGAGGTCCTGTTGTTATTGTTGCTCTTCTAATTCTTCGTCGTTGCCTGTCAATCCTTCTCGTTGGACTCCTGGGCAAGTAGCCTCCGGCTGCATTGGTCCGAATCTTGGAGTCAGGATTTTCATGGCTTCAACATTAGCCATAGTTGCAAAAATCACGGCTAATAGTTTAGTTTTAGTCCGGGCTAAAAATAATATGGCTAATACATAAGTATTAGCCACGGTAAACTATAAACGTGGCAAAAGGTTGTGTATTTGTCAAGGTTTTGACATATTGTGGCTAATATTGAAGACTATTGTCTATTGATGCCTCTTGATATCAAAGTCGCGCCTAGAAAACCTATTCTTACGAAAATGAGTCCCTTCTCGCCTTCTCGACGCCCTCGTTCTGCCACCCACCTTCTCCATTTTCAAAGACCATCGATGACAGCATCCTCCACTCTCCAGATCCCCTCCTTGCCGGCGGTGACGTAAGTTAAAAGTGTATCCTCTTCTTTGCCCCAGTGTGTGACACCAACCTAGGGCATCCTGTTGGGAAGTAGGCCCTCAATGTTCTTAGATTTGAAGAAGGAACACAAGTATAAATAAGCAAAGTTGTTTTTGATATTATGTTTTAGTTCATGATGTGGCAGCTGTATCAAAGCTACATTCTCATATATCAAGACTATAATAGAAGTGAAAATCATCTAAGTTAAAAAATCATCTTGATGCTGAGCCATTACATCGTTGAGACTGAAGTATATCGTCTTGAAGAAGCTTTATCATTGAAATGGTTAAGTAAAGATCGTGTCGACAAAGGTCTAGACGATTTCGTCTTGAAGTAGTCATATCGTCTTGAAGATTAAATATACATCATGTAGACTAAAACATCAGGACGATATCATCTAGAAGGAAGTATATCGTCTATATATCTTAATAAGTTGTGAAGGCAGAAGTATGTCGACGACATCGTCGTGAAGAACATATATCGTCTTGATGTTCAAGACGATATCGTCTTGAAGGAAGTTTGTCATCTTGATAGCTGCAGAGCTGCATTTAATGCAATGATCTTTCTTGAATATTGATATACGGGGAATATACACGCCGCCTATCTTGTGTAATAATTAAGGAATATTAAATGATATATTCTCTACAGATCTAGCCGCTACACAACATTTAAAGTAGAATATCAAATACTTATATATTATGCAAATTCCAAAAATGGCAAAACATTTATGACATATTATTCTGCCGTTTCAGTCTATATTCCTGAATGATCCATTTAATTATGAAATAAATTATTGAGGGATGCAAAAGTGCAGAGAAATATAAATAGAGAGAATTTTGAAATCTATACATAGTTCTTTTGATCTTACTCTATTACTCTCACACTTACATTCAGAAAGGAGAAAAGTGCTGAACAAGAAGTCTTCATTATTGTGCAGTGAAGATAAAAGAAAGAATCATCTTCCTGGTTAAAAAAGATAATCTGATATTTTTCAGAAGAAAATTCTCATGAAATCTTTGGTGATCCAAAAGATCTCTGAGGCTACATCTGGTAGAAGAAGAAGAAGAAGAAGTCCATTCATTGAAAAGCTCTATCTTTGAAGCCTTCTCTTCTACAACAACAAAACAACCTTCTCATTTTGTAGGGTTCTGTGTGAGCCTGAGTTTGGTAGGATCTTGGTGAACATCTGAGTGTTTGGTAGGATCTTAGTGAAGATTTGATTGTTTGGTAGGACTTGTCAAGTCTGAGTTATTGGTAGGTGTTTTGTAACTTGAGAGTAAACTTTTCTGTGTGAGGGCTGAGGTAGGATCCTTTGTGATTTGAGTTGTCAGATCTGCTATATTGTAAAAGAGATATGAGTTTTTGGAGAAGTTGCCTAGTCTAGCACATTGCTAGATAGGTTGGAGGGATAGTGGGCTATCTCTTGAAATATTGTCTTGAAGAAAACCACTATAAATCTCTGTGTATTTTCTGGTTTGCTTGTGGGCTGTGCTAAATATTTTAAAGGACTATATAATCTTGTAAACACCTAATCACCCCCCTTAGGTGTATATTAATCAAATTCAAATCTTTTAATTGATATCAGAGGGGTGTTAAGTTCAAAGGCCTAACATGTTAGAACAAGATCCCTAAATTATATTGGATTATTAGCAAACAATGGCTGGTGAGCATCACAAGGAGATGAGCTCAATGAAGCTGCCCATTTGCACCAATGAAAATTTTCCCATATGGAAGCAAAGGATCAAATTGTATATGGAAGCCTCAGATCCTAGAGTCTACTTCGTTGTAAAAGAGGGACCCTATGTCCTCATGACTATTCATGTGTACCCAACAACAGTCCCTATTCCTAAGACCTTGTCTCAGTTCACCAAAGATAAAGTTGCATTGGTCACCATGGACAAGAGAGCCAAAATATAATTGTAAATACAATTGATGACTCCACATTTCATAACATGCTCCATTACAAAACAACAAAAGAAATGTGGGATTCCTTAGTTGTCTACATGAAAGGAACTGAAGAAGTTAGGGTTGACAAAAAATCCCTTCTGATCAGGAATATGAATCCTTTAGGCAAGAAGGACAACATAACCACCTGCTATGAAAAATTCTTCAGAATTATTAATGGGCTCAGAACTTATGAAAGAGAGTTCACCAATTATGAGCTCAATGATAAGTTCCTGAAATCCCTGAATAAGGAATGAGATATGAAGCTTTGTGCTATCAGAGAAGTTGGCAATCTAGGAAACATGGAGCCTCAACAGCTGTTTGGTAAACTCCCATCTTATGAGCTACACTTGAATACCAGAGAATCAGAAGAGGATAACTTTAAGGCTCACAATGGAGAAAGGGCAGTGGCTTCAAAGCTGAGGCTTCCAGAAAGCACAAGGCTGTGGAGGCTTCTTGCATCTTAGAAGATGAGATCATCAGTAATTTAAGTTCTGATCTCTCAGATGGAGAACTCCCCTTGTTCACCAAGTAGTTTAAGAAACTGCTGTGAAATAGAAGAAGAGGGAACAGGAGGCAGGAAGCTTCTCCCTCTAGTTTAAGGAGAGAAGACAAATCTGGGAGCAGACACAAATCAAAGAGGTATGGTTCTAAACCCAACAAACAAAATTCTTCTAATATTATTTGTTACAGCTGCCAGAAGCTTGAACATATCATTGTTGAGTGCCCATATAAGAGAAAAGAGAAGAGTGAAGATAGGAAGTACTCAAAGAGCAGGAAGGTGGAGAAAAGCTTTGTAGCAAAGAAAGTGAGAACACTCAGTGACAGTGACACTGAGGCATCCTCATCAGAATCAGATAGTCATATAACAACTATGACTCTCTCAGATGAAGGATGTTGTGATGAATCCCATCACAACTAGGTAATTCTTAAAGCCTCTCCAACCATTTCTGACACATATTCAGATGTCTGCTCCTCTTCAACAGTAAGAAGTTGACTCTGAATACATTGAGAAATTTGGTGCACTTCTTGAGGCACTTAAGAAAGCAAAAGCTCTCTATAAGGCTCAATTATCTGAGATTACC
Organism: Dactylorhiza incarnata; assembly: GCA_033032865.1. Taxonomy (NCBI): domain Eukaryota; kingdom Viridiplantae; phylum Streptophyta; class Magnoliopsida; order Asparagales; family Orchidaceae; genus Dactylorhiza; species Dactylorhiza incarnata. Next base: position 4,526,046 of record JAWHQI010000009.1, on the reverse strand, counting down.
TCCTTAAATGACAAGAGAGATGAGTTGCTTGAGAAAGTTAATGAACTTACTCAAGAAAAGACCAAATTATCAATGTCTACACTAAGCAGTAGTGTTGGGAACAGTGCCCATCAGTGTTCCTGATTTGAAGAAGTGCTTAACTCAATGATAAGTACAAGTTGTATTTAATGTCATATCTAGTTCATGCTTGTAGAGATCAGACAATATGTCCAGTACTTCAATGCCCAAGTACAATATCGTCGGAAAGGACTGGACATATCGTCGAGAAGTATATGCATGTCGTTGAAATGATATGCAGAGCAAAGGAGAGTGATCATATCGGCTATCGTCGAGACAACATGCGTATGATAATATCATTGTGATATCAACACTACATCACCTAACAACGATATCAGAAAGCCGATATGAAGAAGAAGACTCAAGCACAACACATGACAAGATGTCGACGATATCGTCGAAAAGAAGCCTTGACGTCGATAAGGCTAAGTAAGAACATATATCGTCGTAAAAGAGGCATGTCGTCGATAAGGCTGAACAAGACCGGTATCGTCGTAAATAAGTCTTGTCGTTGGAAAGGCTAAGTAAGACTGATGCCGATGACATCGTCGGAAAGAAGGCGTGATGTCGAGAAGACTAATGAAGGTCATATGAAGACATGCAGTTGCTGAAGAATAGTCTGCGACATGATATCAATTATGTCGTCGACAAGATAAGGTGGTTACAGCGATATCGAGCAGACAAGAAGATCACGTCGACATCAGTTAGATGACTTCATGATTGTCTTAAGTGCAAGTGCAGAAGGGATGTCCCGTGTCGTTGAGATATCTCTATCTGAAGAAGAGGGAAGGAGATTTGAAGATCTATCCTAGTTCAAGACAATGACAAGTCCTGTCGTCGAGATATCCATGTCGTCGTAACAATGGAAATATCGTCAAAACAGATTCAAAAGTAGCCAGACGCGCTATCAGCATTTAATGTCGCCTCCTGATTGTCCAATCAGCGCGTGCTCTTGAGGGATGGGCGTCTGTCAGTAAAGGACATAATAGGTGACCGTTAAGCGGCACATCCATCCTATAAAAGGGAATAGTGATGCCCTAGAGAAAAGAGAGAACTGAGGAACGAAAAAGAATCCCGCTGAGAATTTTGAATACAACAGTACAAGTTGCGGTGAAGAAGAAAGAAAGAAGGGAAGAACAAATCGATCATCCTGTGTTCTTCAAGTAGCAGTCAAGTCTCATCGACTGCTAAAAATCATTCAAGAAAGGAAGCCAGTCAACATCAGGCAAAGAAAGAAAACTTGAAGCAGATTTATGCCATTGAGATTCAAAATCAGAAGCATCTTCTTCAAGAAAAGAAGCCGATCTCCACCAGGGAGAAGAACTTATTGTAAATCTTTCTTTGTAAGGCTTGTGGGACAAATCTGTGAGATCTATTTTCAGATCTGCGTGTCGAGCTTGAGGGCTTGAGATCTGTGAGGCTTGAGGGCTAGGGCAGAGGGACTTGCAGGTCCAAACGTGTCGAGCTTGCGGGCTCGGGTGCAGTGAAGGGGCTTGTGGGCCTAGGCTTCAGGCAAGACTTGCGGGTCTGTGCCGTGTAGGGCTTGAGGGCCTGAGTGTTGAGCTTGTGGGCTCGGGTGCAGTGAAGGGGCTTGCGGGCCTAGGCTGCAGGCAAGATTTGAGGGTCTGTGCTGTGTAGGGCTTGAGGGCCTGAGTGTCGAGCTTGCGGGCTCGGGTGCAGTGAAGGGGCTTGCGGGCCTAGGATGCAGGGACTTGCGGGTCCGAGTTGTAAGGCTTGCGGGCCGGAGACATTGGCGGAGTTTGCCGAGCCTAGCACACTGCTAGGTAGGCGCAGAGGGAAATAGGACTACTCAAGACACCCTGTCTTGAGGAACCTCTATAAGTCTTTGTGTGTTTTCTGTGCTGTGCCTTTCAATCTCTAAATCTATTAACCAAAAAACAAGAACACCAAAAGGGGAATAAAACAATTTAAAAAAACCTATTCATCCCCCTCTAGGTGATAAGTCGACACCGAATAACTAACAAGTGGTATCAAAGCTAGGTTGCTCAAAGAAAGCTTAACAGCTTGAGCAGATCTGCTATTGGGTGTGTCAAATCATCAGCTCAAGAATTTTAAAAGCTCCATGGAGAAAGTCAGAAGATTTGACATCAGGAAGTTCAGATCCTTAAGTGAAAGCAGCTGGAGCTCTTCTCGTATTAAAGAAGAAAGAAGTATAAGGATCAGTGCCATAGGGATCAGAGCACCCTTGACTATTTCAGCAGTGAATCTGAAGATGAAGAATGCTCTGTAGTCAGAAGAAGAATAAGAGCACCCTTGACTCTCACAGACTGTGACTCTGAGGATGAGGAGGTCTATGGGTTGATGGCTCTATCAGATGAAGAAAATCATGATGAATCACATTATGATCAGGTATGCATCACTCACACACCTTTACTCACTGCTTCAATTAAGAAGACCAAGAGTGCATCAGATGATTGCTCATCTTCTAAAAATGATGCAGAAGACTGCTCATCATGCAACAATAAGAACCATGCTGATCTAATAGAATAGTTTGGTGATCTCTTGGCTGCTCTGAGAAAGAGCAAGAAGCTTGTTAGGAAGCAAGCTAAGGATATAGAATCACTCAGACCCATTAAGGCTGAGATGAATGAGGAAATGGTTATGTCCCATAATGAGGGCACCGATTCCTGTGAGATCAAGAAGATCATAGGTAAGCTTCATGATGAAAGAAACCAAAGGGAAGAACTCATTAGGAAACTTGAGAATGATCTTCTTAAGGAAAGAAGCTTCGTGGCTCAATTCTCTAAGCCCAAAACTATACTGCCCATCATTGACACCTTCTCCTCCTATGGAAATAGGAGGGGATTGGGTTTCAATGAAGGGGCAGTAGATGCTGGGAATGGAGAAAGGGGCAAAACTAAAGCTGAGCCTCATACCACCTTTCAGAAGGTAGTGCTTCCCTCTAACAAGTATGACCATGACAGTGTCCATGGTCACTGGATGAATGGAAGCTCCAATAGCTTGGGAAATGCTCCTAACTATGGGAGGAGAAAGGGCATGAGGATGCGTGCATTGAAGGCTCCCCATGAGGAAATCCAAATGGCCCATCATGGACCATTTGTGTTTGGTGCCTCAGCCCCCAACTTCAAGGGTAAAGGAGCAACACCTTCCCAATCTCTTCCAGATAAGAAGCAGTCTGGTAGCACCAGTATAATCAACTCCCACTTGACCATATCTGATGCCATCAACACCATGTCAGCTACCAAGCTGACATCTATTGCTGACAAACAGATAAAGTTAAGAAGAAATAATTATACTAGAGCAGCTAGTCAGCCCTTAGCTAAGGGAGATAGGAAGAATGCTACTGCCTTCTCTACTGAACATAAGCATTGTGATTCTCCACCCACCTCAAAAATTGTTCAGAAAAGAAGGTACAACATCCATGAATGTTGGTGTCGTGGTAAAGTGACACACTTTTCCATTTACTGTTGGCACAACCCTAGTGTGCCCAGTGCAAAGGAGGCACCTCCTGGAAAGGCTGAGGTGAGTAGAAGAATTCCTTATTATGCTAACAAGAATCTAGGACCCAAATCACCTTGGGTTCCTATATGATATTAAATCTGTCTTGCAGGGAAGTCCATGTAGCCAATCAAAAGAAAACAAGGCTAATGGACAATAAGTGATCCAGGCTTAACTCTGGACTAAGAAAAACCTCACCACAAGCCAGGATGCTCTGGTCAAGGGGGAGCTAAAAGGAGTAAAGTATAGAGACATCACATCAAGGGGGAGCTACTAGCTCAAAGAATTGCAAAGGCTAAAGTGAAGGTAACAATGTTAATGATCAATTCATAAACACTCACATGTTACTATATAAAAGCAGTGTCGACTTGAGTAAGCACAAGGGACCACTCAAGGAGTACATATACATGTGGCTGCTAAAACATAACACTAATCATACACAAGAATGAACAATATCATTTTGAATACAAAACAATATTGTCGAAATGATGATTGGTATCGTCGAAATGATTCCTCGACATCGAGATTGCATCACGATGATACCTAATCATCAATCTAACTCTTAAATAGACCCGAGCTTAATCAATCGTAACAACTTAATTTGGGTTAATCAGACATTTAACAAATGGCACTTCGTCTTCCAACTCCGAAACTATAATAGGGTCGGATTTCTTAAAGTTAAACCACATTCTATATTTCCCTAAAAAGCCGTTGCGTTCTCTGCTTCTTCGAAGAGTGAACGAGTCGACAATGCTAAAATCCATTCCAATCAAGTAAAAGATGGTGCCAAAGAAGGAAGGATTTCTCCATGAAGGAAGTGAAGTAGTGAGGGGTGGTTTCTCAGAAGGGCCAAAAGAGATTCAGAGCGCCATTAAGCTATTATACACCATCGGCCTGGAGTTTGCTCTCTCAGAGCCAATAGTAATATTAAAAAGAGAAGTGCTGGAGTTCTACTCGAATGCCAAGGGTGGCTCAAAAGGAACATCTGTGAAAAGCTTGATCAACGGGATGAAGGTCAAGGTGAATCCCAAGAGATTGGCCAGGGTTCTTCATCTGCCGACCTTTGCCAAGGGGGAGGAAAATGAGAAGGTCACTCAGGAAGACCTTAACAGGGCTCTGGCATGGTGCGGACACTCCAGCAAGACCTATGGGTCTCTGGAAAGAAAGAATTTTAATCAACAAGGGAAACTCATGTCTGATATTGTAGGAAAAGCCCTCCTATGTAAAGTAGGGTCGCATGATAGGATATCCAAGTCCATGTTTGAGATTATGGCGAGGATAATCCTAAGTAAGAAGACCAACTGGGGTCAGATCATCTTCAAGAGAATACAAGAAAGCTTTCAAGTTCCAAATCTAGGAAGAATATTATCTCTATTTCTACTAATATCTTACCCTGGAAGCTTTGACAAGAAGTATGGTGTAAAAATCCATCATATGAGAAGGATGGATATGAGGATACTGGAAAGGTGGGAGAAAGTTCTGACTAAGTCTCCCAAGAAGCTGAAGACTGCAGAGGATGTGAAGAGGAAGGGAGAAAGCTCATCTGAAGAAAGTGAATCAGGCAACAGCTCAGACTCGTCTTACTCTGAAGTGCCTGTAGAGAAAAGGAATGTATCCCTCCAGACCTCTGCCCTAAGTCTGGGATCCGGGACAATGGTAATAGTAGGAACAGAGCAAGAGGATGCTGAGACCGAGGGGGAGAAGAATAGTGAGGGGGAGAAGAATAGTGAGCTCCCTGCTCAAGTGGCAGATGTGATCAATAAGATCATTGGGGCTGAGCATGCTGCTCATTCTAGACCAGTAGTCCAAAAGGACCCAACTGAAGATCCCCAGGAAGACAACCAAGAGAATCGTGCTGATAAGGCTAGCAGAGATATGCCAAATCCTGAAGAGGAAAATGAGTCAAACCAGTCACCCATCAAAAGACCTCCATCTCCCATGATGGATGGGAATGAAGAAGAGGAACCAGGACAAGCTAGTTCACCTCCAGAGAATAGGCCAGTGGAGTTCTCACTACTGCCTCAGATAAAAATGCTCCTGGAAGAGCAAAGGCTAAAAATTGAAAGTCATGTTACCTCTGCTGTCAATGAACTAAGAAGGGAACTATCTGCTGAAACTGCAAGCCTGAGAAATGATGTGAAGAATATACAAGAGTATACTGCCAAAGAGATAACACTTACTCACAAGGATCTATCTGATTCAGGGGATAATCAGATAATGCTCAGCAACAACATAGAGAAGGCTTACATAGCAACCACCAGGTGGATGGTTGAACACAAGACAAATATCATGGATAAACTTGATCAACACAGCAAAGAGCTAGATAGTCATCTGCTGGAGACAAAGAACCATTTGGAGAAAGGGATTTATATGCTGAAAGAAAAGATACTAGTACTTCAGGAGAACCTCCAAAGGGAGATGTCAAGAGAAGTCATAAAGGGGGAGAAATCAATGATAAAGGCCAGTGGTGAGCATGCCATCTGGACCACCAATACCATCAGGGAAGCAATGAATCTCCCTCCTCTCCATTCTGATGAGCCTACTGAAGAGTACCCTGCTGAAGATCAATATGTAGACATTCCTGATGCTGATACTGATCAGAGTATAGGAAAGGAAATATTGGAAGAAGATGAGGTAAAGATAAGAAAAATAAAATACATGGAGAAAATGGAGAAAAATGATAACTATGAGAGATGGAGTCCCAAGTATAGAGCCATCATATAAAAAGCATGGGAGCTGGTGAAGGTAAATAAAGGTGAGAGGTACAAAGTGTACAGTCCTCAAGAATGGGCTAAGTATGAAGATCAAGAAGAAGCAAGGAGAGTATACAGAAGGGACAAGAAAGCAGGCAGAATCCCTGCAGACGCTCCTGAGCCTCTCAAGTATCACCCTAAGCCATTTGAATACTTCACCAGACAAACTGAGATGGAGCAGGAAGCCAGCGTCAAGAAAGCAAAGAGTGAAGCAGCTATAAAGGAACCAGAGAAATAGATGGCTAAATCTTTAGGGGCAAAATATAGAAATGTCAACAACTTTAAAACATTTGTCACTATTTATAAATGAAGTGATATTTGTCAAATTCTATGTTCACTCAAACATAACTGCAAAGTCATTATTATATGCTTATTTGCTTAAGATGTACTTTATATTGAGTGGGTTATGACTTCCTCAAATAGGGAGAGATTGTTGGGAACAGTGCCCAGTAGTGTTCCTGATTTGAAGAAGTGCGCAGCTCAATGATAAGTACAAGTTGTATTTAATGTCATATCTAGTTCATGCTTGCAGAGATCAGACAATATGTACAGTACTTCAATGCCCAAGTACAATATCGTCGAAAAGGACTGGACATATCGTTGATAAGTATATGCATGTCGTTGAAATGATATGCAGAGCAAAGCAGAGTGATCATATCGGCTATCATCGTGACAACATGCGTATGATAATATCATTGTGATATCAACACTACATCACCTAACAATGATATCAGAAAGCCGAGATGAAGAAGAATACTCAAGCATAACACATGACAAGACGTCGACGATATCGTCGAAAAGAAGCCTTGACGTCGATAAGGCTAAGGAAGAACAGATGTTGTCATAAAAGAGGCATGTCATCGATAAGGCTGAACAATACAGGTATCATCATAAAGAAACCTTGTCGTTGGAAAGGCTATGTAAGACTGATGCCGATGACATCGTCGTAAAGAAGGCATGATGTTGAGAAGACTAAAGAAGGCCATCTGAAGACAGGCAGTTGCTGAAGAATACTCTGTCGACATTGTTGAAATTGTTGAAGTGAAGTGGAAGGGAGTCCGGCCGGACTGAAGGCTGGAGACCGCAGAGACCGCGCGGCCTGCGCTGGTGCTCTGGCGGTTTGGTTCTGCGATCTCTCCCTGCTGTTTTGGCGATCTGCTGTGATCGGCCAGTTTGTTTCTTGGTTTGGTCGTTGGTTCTGGCGACCTGTTGCGAGTTCTTCCGGTCTTGTTCTGGGCGGCCTGTTCTTGGTTGTCCGCAGTGACCGGGCGGCTTGTTTGGGCTGTTCTGGCGACTTGGTTCAAGTCGGCCAGATGTTTGTCCCTGCGTTGGCGATCTCAGGAAGGGTGGTCGCTGTGTCCGCGCGGCTTGTGCGCGGACTGCTGCTGTCTTACTGACTTGTGCTGGATCTTGTCCAAGTGTTGTGTCCGCGCGGCTTGTGCGCGGACTGCTGCTATCTTGCGGACTTGTGCTGGATCTCTTCCAAGTGTTGTGTCCGCGCGGTCTGTCTTATGAGGCCGCTGGCGATCTGATGGGCGGTTATTGTATCCCGGTTTGTGCGGTGACGACATCCGTCTACCCGCCTATAAATAGGGGTGCATGGCCCGTCATTCATAACAAGAACTGTAAGAACAAGAGCCCGGATTGTTTCTTGCGGACTCAAGTTTGAAGTCGCACGGTCTCGGAGAAGGTCATGTATGCGAAGGATGTCAGTTTAGAAAGTCTCATCGACTTCCATTTGACAAATCGCAAACAAGGTGCAAAGTGCCGTTGGAGTGCATCCACGATGATTTGATGGGACCGACTGCCACCCCAAGCCTTGGAGGCAACATATACATGTTGGTGTTGATTGACGATTACACCAGATATGTCTGGGTGTATTTTTTGAAGGAGAAGTCGGAAGCATTTGCAAAATTTGTGTAGTTCAAGGAGCTGGTTGAAGGCCGGCTTGGCCTGCGGGTTAAAAAACTTAGAACTGACAATGGTGGGGAGTTCACCTCTGGTGAGTTCTCTAGTTTTTGCAGGAAGCATGGCATCAGGAGAGAGCTCACTTGTGCCCATACTCCACAACAGAATGGCGTTGCCGAGAGGAAGATTCATCATTTGACGGAAACTTGCAAATGCTGGCTTCATGCCAAGAATATCCCAAAGTCCTTCTGGGCGGAGGGAATGTCTTGTGCAGCTTATGTCATCAACAGATTGCCTCTGAGTCCTATCAACATGAAGACCCCTCAGAAACTAATGTTCAAGGAGAAGCCGAGTGTTGCACACCTTCGAGTAGGGGTGTAAACGAGTCGAGCTCGAGTCGAGCTTGACAAAAATCCCAAACTCGAGCTCGAGCTCGAGCTAAATATTTCGAGCTCGAGCTCGAGCTCGAGCTCGTCGAGCTCACCTTGCTTGGCTCGAGCTCGAGCTCGAGACCAGTATATTGAGCTCGAGCTCGAGCTTTCGAGCTTGCGAGCTCGAGTCGAGCTCGAGCTGCTCGCGAGCTTTTTGCTCATGAACCCATTTTTATTTTTATATATATATATATTTTTAAAAAAAATACCCAAAAAAAAAAGCTCGCGAGCAGGCTCGCGAGCTCATGAACAAGAGTAATCGAGCTCGAGCTCAGCTCGAAATCGAGCTCGGGCTCGTCGAGCTCGAGCTCGAGCTCCACTGGTTCGAGCTCGAGTCGAGCTTTTTTCGAGCCGGCTCATCGAGCTCACGAGCCGGCTCGACTCAACTTGCAGGGCTACCTTCGAGTGTTTGGATCAACCTGCTATGTGCATATTCCTGATGCTCTTCGGACAAAGCTAGATGCAAAAGCAAGGAAGCTAGTCTTTGTTGGGTATGATGAGCGGAAGAAGGGATGGAGATGCATGGATCCTGAGACACGGAGGTTAATTGTTTCTTGGGATGTTGTGTTCGATGAAGTAACTTCCTACAAGGGGAGTTCAGGAGTTGAGCTACCGGAGAGCAGGGTTGATGAAAGAGGGAAGGCTGCTGAAGATCTTCAAGTGGAGTTGCCTGTTTCACCAGGAGCTCCAGCTGTGTCTAGCTCAGAGGCGGAAGCTTCAGGTTCTGGAAGCAGGGGGAGCGATGCTCCAAATTCGCCTGGAAAAGGAGCTAGTTCTGAAGAAGCAGCTGAGGAGGTGGTTAGTCAGGGGCAACCTCTTAGGAGGTCGAAGAGGACTATTCAACCACCAGATCGATACACAGGAGGAAACATGGTGAACTTTGTTTCATGTTTCTTTGCTGGTCCCTTGGATGAAAGGGAGCCGTCGAGCTTTGAGAAGGCCAGAGGCATGAAGAAGTGGGACGTTGCGATGTAAGAAGAGATGTCAGCTCTCGAGAAGAACGAGACTTGGTCTCTTGTGCCCAAGCCCAAGGGCACCACTCCTGTCACTTGCAAGTGGGTCTTCAAGCTGAAGAAGAAAGCTGACGGTAGTATCGAGCGTTACAAGGCTCGCCTTGTAGCTCGCGGGTTGTCACAGCAGTACGGAGAAGATTATGATGAGACGTTCAGTCCAGTGGCAAAGATGACTTCGGTTCGATTTGTTATTGCCTTGGCGGCTTCGAGTGGTTGGGAGATTTGGCAACTCGACGTGAAGAATGCCTTCTTATACGGCGAGATTGACAAGGATATCTTCCTGATCCAACCGCAAGGCTTCATCTCGAAGGAGTATCCGGACTACGTTTGTAAGTTGAAGAAGGCCTTATATGGGTTGAAGCAAGCGCCTCGGGCGTGGTACGGGAAGATTGCAGAGTATCTCTTATTCTGCGGATTCTTTGCTTTAGACTCTGATTCTAGCTTGTTCATCAAGAAGGAAGGGGGTGCTTCGGGTGATTGTGCTGCCGTACGTGGATGACATGATTGTCACCGGGAACTCGAAGTAAGCTGTTGCAAGACTCAGGGCTGAGCTTGCTATCAGATTCGAGATGAAGGATCTGGGGGAGCTCCACCATTTCCTTGGACTCGAGGTGCAGAGGCGGGAGAGCGGAGTGCTCATTTCTCAGGCTTGCTATGCAGAGCGGATTGTTCAGTGATTCGGCATGGAGGAAGGGAAGAGCAGCTCTATACCTCTGGAGCAACATCATAAACTTCGGAAGGATGAGAGGAGAGTTTTATCTGAACCGTTGGTGTTCCGAGCTCTGGTTGGGAGTTTGATCTACTTGACGATCACAAGGCCAGATATTGCTTATGCAGTAGGCAAGGTGAGTCGGTACATGGCGGAACCACGGAAACCTCATCTTCTGGCGGCAAAAGGCATCTTGAAGTATGTGAAGTCGACCTCTGATTTGGGTCTCCTATATAGGAGAGGGTCAAGCTTGGAGTTGCATGGTTTCATGGATGCTGATTATGGGGGAGACGTGGATGATCGGAGTTCAACGTCTGGTTATGTCTTTATGACATGCCCCACAGCTATCTCTTGGTGCAGCAAGAAGCAAGACTCGGTGTCTGTATCTACCACAGAAGCGGAGTACAAGGCTTCGGCCTTGGCAGCTCAGGAAGCCATTTGGCTCAGGAGGTTGGTGGAGGACGTTCATTAGGAGGTTCGAGGTCCCACCTTGCTACGCGGGGACAATGAGAGTGCTCTCAAGTTGGTCAACAATTCAGTCTGTCACGCGAGGACCAAACATATAGAGATTGAGCACCATTTCATTCGTGAAAAGGTGTTGGGAGGATCTCTTATGGTCGAGCATGTTCGGAGTGCGGACAATGTCGCAGACATCTTCACAAAGCCGCTGGCGAAGGGACCGTTTACACGGTTAAGGGAGTTTCTCGGGCTAGTTTCCACTTCCCACTTCAAGGGGGAGTGTTTAAATTGTTGAAGTGAAGTGGAAGGGAGTCCGGCCGGACTGAAGGCTGGAGACCGCAGAGACCGCGCGACCTGCGCTAGTGCTCTGGCGGTTTGGTTCTGCGATCTCTCCCTGCTGTTCTGGCGATCTGCTGTGATCGGCCAGTTTGTTTCTTGGTTTGGTCGTTGGTTCTGGCGACCTATTGCTAGTTCTTCCGGTCTTGTTCTGGGCGGACTATTCTTGGTTGTCCGCAGTGACCGGGCGGCTTGTTTGGGATGTTCTGGCGACTTGGTTCAAGTCGGCCAGATGTTTGTCCCTGCGTTGGTGATCTCAGGAAGGGTGGTCGCTGTGTCCGCGCGGCTTGTGCGCGGACTGCTGCTGTCTTACTGACTTGGGCTAGATCTTGTCCAAGTGTTGTGTCCGCGCGGCTTGTGCGCAGACTGCTGCTGTCTTGCGGACTTGTGCTGGATCTCGTCCAAGTGTTGTGTCCGTGCGGTCTGTCTTATGAGGCCGCTGGCGATCTGATGGGCGGTTATTGTATCCCAGTTTGTGCGGTGATGACATCCGTCTACCCGCCTATAAATAGGGGTGCATGGCCCGTCATTCATAACAAGAACTGTAAGAACAAGAGCCCAGATTGTTTCTTGCGGACTCAAGTTTGAAGTCGCGCGGTCTCGGAAGTGAGCTAACCGGTTGTTGTGTTCGCACGTTTGCGGTCAGCAGGTTGCGGTCTCCTTCTTTGGTGATTTCCGGTGGCTTGAATAAACAGTTCGTCTGCGGTATGTCAGCGAACTGGTTTATTGTGTTCTTGTGCTGTTTGCAGCGAGCTCAGTGATCAGGCGACCTTCAGCGGTTAGGCGGTCTGAGTTGCGGTCTGGCGACAGCTTCAGTTCTTTGTTCCAATAAGCTTCAGTTCGTGCGGTCTGGGATTGCGGTCTGGCAGTGCAGTTTGTCTGCTTCTGTTCGCGCGGTCTCAAGTTGTTTCTGCGGTCTGACTGTGCAAGCGGTCTGGGAGTACAGCAGAGCAAGCCGGGCGGCCTGAGTCTTTTTGCAGTCCGTGCGGTCTCTGCTTTGGCAGACCGCCAGTTTCATTTTTGGTGTGTTTGTTCTTCTCATCTCCGTGATTCTTATGAATCATGTCTCGCCATGTATATCTCGCATTGTAAAGCAGTTCTGTTTCAATAAAGATTTTTTGTGTTGCTGTTTTTGGCATTGTGGTTGTTTGGCTATAACTCTTGTTGATACAACTCCTGCTTACTCCTAAACGGTCTTTCAAAAATTTTAACAGACATGATATCAATTATGTCGCCGACAAGATAAGGTGGTTACAGCGATATTGAGCAGACAAGAAGATCACGCCGACATCAGTTAGAAGACTTCATGATTGTCTTAAGTGCAAGTGCAGAAGGGATATCCCGTGTCATCGAGATATCTCTATCTGAAGAAGAGGGAAGGAGATTTGAAGATCTGTCCTAGTTCAAGACAATGACAAGTCCTGTCGTCGAGATATTGTCCATGTCGTCGTAACAATGGAAATATCGTCGAGACAGATTCAAAAGTAGCCAGACGCGCTGTCAGCATTTAATGCCACAGCCTGATTGTCTAATCAGTGCGTGCTCTTGAGGGATGGGCGTCTGGTAGTAAAGGACATCATAGGTGACCGTTAAGCAGCTCATCCATCCTATAAAGGGATCCGTGATGCCCTAGAGAAAAGAGAGAACTGAGGAATGAAAAATAATCCTGCTGAGCATTTTGAATACAATAGTACAAGCTCCGGTGAAGAAGAAAGAAAGAAGGGAAGAATAAAATGATCATCCTGTGTTCTTCAAGTAGCAGTCAAGTCTCATCGACTGCTAAGAATCGTTCAAGAAAGGAAGCTAGTCAACATCAGGCAAAGCAAGAAAACTTGAAGAAGATTTGTGCCGTTGAGATTCAAAATCAGAAGCATCTTCTTCAAGAAAAAAAGCCGATCTCCACCAGGCAGAAGAACTTATTGTAAATATTTCTTTGTAAGGCTTGCATGCCAAATCTGTGAGATCTGTTTTCAGATCTGTGTGTCGAGCTTGAGGGCTTGATATCTGTGAGGCTTGAGGGCTAGGGCAGAGGGACTTGCGGGTCCAAACGTGTAGAGCTTGCGGGCTCGGGTGCAGTGAAGGGGCTTGCGGGCCTAGGCTGCAGGCAAGACTTATGGGTTTGTGCCGTGTAGGGCTTGAGGGACTGAGTGTCGAGCTTGTGGGCTCAGGTGCAGTGAAGGGGCTTGCGGGCCTAGGCTGCAGGCAAGACTTGCGGGTCTGTTCTGTGTAGGGTTTGAGGGCCTAAGCGTCGAGCTTGCGGGCTTGGGTGTAGTGAAGGGGATTGCGGGCCTAGGATGCAAGGACTTGCGGGTCCGATTTGAAAAAGCTTGCAGGCCGGAGTCATTGGTGGAGTTTGCCGAGCCTAACACATTGCTAGGTAGGCGTAGAGGGTAAGAGGACTACTCAAGACACCCTGTCTTGAGGAACTGATGCGTGTCGGCAAGTGCACCGGTCGCTGTCAAGTAATAAATGTGGAGAGTGGAATCCCCGAGTGTCGGTCTCTTGAGGAATGCAGATTGGGTGAACGAAACGCATTGTGTGACTCTTGTTACACAAGCACAACACACATAAAAAAGGGGGCTTTTGGTTGGTTGTTCCTAATCTTAACAACAATAAAAGAAATGCGGGTCGAAAGCACCGCTTCGCGAGGCGAGATGGATGCAACGGCCGCGATACCGTGCTTCGTGAGGCGGATGGAGTGTGCTCTAGTGCGAGAAGGTGAGGGTCGCAAACACCTCCTCACAACCGCCGTTAACTCTTGCCAACGCGGATCAAACACCTTGAGTGCGTGAGTGAGTGAGTGGAAACGGAGTGATTCACAAACAAGCTATGAAGAAGGGCAAAGAAACATTCATTTCAATCAAACCAAACATCACAATATTCAAGTTTACACGATTCAACGAGTACAATGAAGGAAAGAAGAAAGAGATAACCGATGGGTGAAGACTAGCGGCCGTTCATGGCCGGAATGGTAGGTTGTCGGGCTACCTCCGGACTCGGGCGGACTATGCTTCCGGCGCAGAGAGCTGTCACGATCTCCCTACATAGCTCCATCGTCTTCGACTTCAGATTTCCTCTTCTTCTCACCGGGTCGTAGTGGGGAAATAGCTGCTTGGAGGCTTGCGGATGATGGAGAACGCTCCCGGACAATGGAGGAAGGCTTGGAATGGATGGAGGAGACTTCCCCTTGCGTAGGAGATGAAGTGGAGGCGTCCCAAGATGGTGGTCGGCGGCGTACGGAACAGACAATCCACTCCCGGAGGCTGGATCATGACCTAAAATCGGAACAGGCATTTATATAGGCTCTGATTTAAACAGTGCGCACGGTCATTGGCGCACGACCAGTGGTCGTGCGCACTAGAATCCTGTGATCGTGCGTCCGACTGGACGGAACCTGCAAGAAAAGCAATTTATAAAATATAATGTTCGCACGACCAGTGACGCACGACCGGTGGTCGTGCGCACTATCATAGGTGGTCGTGCACACTGGTCGAGACAGAACTCAGAAAATTAATGCTAAGTGCGCACGCACAGTGGCGCACGACCGGTGGTCGTGCGCACTATCGTAGGTGGTCATGCGCACTGCACCAAACAGAACTCATGAAAAAAGGGTTAAGTGCACACGATCAGTGGCGCACGACCAGTGGTCGTGCGCAATAGAACCGGTGATCGTGCGCAGTGTTCCTGTGCAGAATTGCACCGGGAACACCTGCACGACTCCAATTCCAGCACAACCACGAATCCAGCCACTGAAAGTGGCACCTAACAGCGCATGAAAACTACTAATGATGAAAAGCAATGAAATCACACCAAAATGGGCCTAGAAGTGCACCTAGCATGGAATATCAAATATAAACTATAACAAGGCTAAAGTGCGGTGAAATGACTGAATAACTACCCAGATGAGTCCAAACAAGTGTATATGATCAGGACTCATCAGGAACCTCTATAAGTCTTTGTGTGTTTTCTGTGCTGTGCCTTTCAATCTCTAAATCTATTAACCAGAAAACAAGAACACCAAAAGGGGAATAAAACAATTTAAACAAACCTATTCACCCCCTCTAGGTGATAAGTTGACACCCAATAACTAAAAACTAGCACTTTAACTGAAGTCATTAAGAATAAGAATAAAAGAACCAAAGAGTTGGAGGATAAGCTCCTAGTGGAAAAGAAGATTGTGGATAGTTACTCCAAGCCACAAACTGTTCTTCCCTTGATTGATGGCTTTTCTCAAACTAACAAGAAGGGTTTAGGCTATGGTCAAGGTGAGGACAGTGAGAAATCTCCCCAAGGAAAGACAATCTTCATAAAGGTGATCATACCCACAAATTTCTATGATTACAACAGCATCTATGGATGCAAAGAAAGCAAAAAGACTAAGAGTGGTCTTAAGCTCCCTTCTACTTGGCTGAGCAAAAAACAGATTTTCCTTAGGAAGAGTGCACTATCTGCACCCCAAAAGAATCTTCCTTTGAGAGCCTCTAGAAATTCTCATGGTGGGGGAAATTCTTCATCTTCCAAGAAGGGAGGGTTAGCTGCCAAGCAACAACTTAACCCAGCCAGATCAAGCATAACAAGAAAATCTAGATATAATAGATTTGAATGTTAGTGTTATGGGAAAGTAGGGCATTTTGCCTTAGATTGTTGGTTCAATCGAACAGTCCAGAATGATCCTCACATGATAATTAGAAGACAAGCTGTTAACTTTCCATTTAGATCTTTTTCTAACAAGCACCTAAGACCCAAGAAAGCATAGGTTTCTAAGGAGGTATAGCTATCTTGCAGGTATGTCCAAAAACCACCAAGACTCCTGTGTGGTATTTGGACATTGGTTGTTCCAGGCACATGATTGGAACTAGAAGCCTCTTGAATGAGTTTACACCTGTAGAAGATGGACCCAAAGTCAAATTTGGAGGATCTGATAGAGGTGTAGTCAGAGGCTATGGTAAGATCACTAATGGTAGTATCACAATCACAAGGGTAGCTTATGTTGAAGGGTTACAACATAACCTTATAAGCATAAGTCAACTATGTGACTTGGGATGTACTGTTGCCTTCCACAAGGATGAGTGCCTAATCAAGGATTCTAAGAATGCTGAATCTATTATAACAGGCACTAGGAGTGGCAACATTTATTGCTTGAATTTTATTTGTATTAGGAAGAATGAACCTGTATGCCTTGTAGCAAATGATGGAGTGTCTGCTTGTGTAAAGTGTAACACCCTCCATGTTACATAGAACATAGCAGTAGGTCCGGCCGGGACCCCATGCCATAATAAACGAACAGTAGAGCGCGTTACTTAATTAGTCTAAATAGTTAAGAATATAACCATCTCAGCACACAGAGTCGCATAACGGAAGCATTTATTTTATTAAGATAAAATCAAGCCACAACTTGTCCACTTCTATACAGGGAATGAAAATACAACAGGATTTGTTTATTACACTATTTATATCAACTAATTCGCTTACAAACATCGGCACGCAGGCCGGCCACACATGAAAAATAGTAAACAACAAATTGGGCCTACGAGGGCCATCACAACACAGCAGTAGGGGCTTCAGCCCTCTATTTCCCGCTAGTCTCACCAGGACCTGTACAAACAAATCCACCAAAGAGTGGGGAAAACAAGCAACTGGTCTGTAACATCCCCCAAACAACTAGACCCCTAGAGTGGTTTTGTCATGACTAGGTCATGACAAAACCCTAGGAAGCTTGAAGAGATCACTTGGCCTTAGGCTTGAAGGAGAAGAGCACCTTGGTCTGCAAATAGCAATTTCTAGTTACCAAGCTTAGGGTTGGACTTTAGGGCCTCACCTTGACCCTTTGACCCCACCATGGCACACCTAACCCTTTGGAGGGTCCCTTAGAGCATCAAGGACCCATTGGGGTCAACCAAAGAGGCCAAATTGACCAAAGTCAACCATAACCTTAAATTGGTCAAAGTAGCCTAATTAGGGTCAATTGGCCTCCACCATGCCAAATTGACCTTTCCCATACCCTTATAAGGTTATTAAGGACTCAATGGACCAAAAAGCTCCATCATGGGGCCATCAATTTGGCCAATTTGACCTAAGTCAAGTCTAGCCCTGTTTTGGTCAAATTGTCCTAATGTGGGTCAATTGACCTCCACTTTGCCACATTGACCCTACCTAGACCTTCCTAACCCTTAGGGGAGGCCAATGGGTCACTAACCACCCTTTGGGGCCAACCCAAATGGTCAAATTGACCAAAGTCAACTCCACCCTAAATTTAGGTCAAAATGACCTATTTTGACCTAATCAAGCCCAATCCACTTGGGCTAGACTCAATTGAGGTGGTCCACCACCTAATGGGGTTGGGAATTACTAAAATTTCCATTCAAGTTTAGAGAATTCGGCCAGGAGAGAGAAAATCCCATTTTCCCAAAAATGGAGGAGAGAGAAAGAGAGAAGTAATGGCATTCATGGCCAAGGGGAGGCCAAAGGCTCTCCCAATTGATGGGGATTCATCTCCCCTGGATGTTACAAGAATTTTAGGAGTTTTTCCAGCCCACATGGGGGCTGAAATGGGGAGTTTTCATCATGGCCGAAATTAGGCTTAATGACCATTAATGACCATGGCCGAAATCCCCCCCCCCCCCCCCCCCCCCCCCTCAAATTCCCCCTATACAGCCCCCATTCTCAAATCTAACTCGACCATTAACTTCAAAAGGTGGATGTCAGTCGAAATCATATATTGGATCGAAGGTTTTGGTGGAGAATGGAGAGATCGGGCAAGCTCGCCGGAGAAGGGAAAAGCCATGGCCGAACACCGCCTCCATCATCGTCGGGCTCCAAGAAGGTCTGGTTCTTCTCCTCTACCCTAGTGGATAGATCTACATCTATTGCTTGCAAGATTTAAGGCCAATTGGCCCTAGATCGTGTGAGCGGAAAAGTCCATTTTTTGGAGCTTTTTCCTATTGTCTAAACCCCTATTTCCGGCTACCACCGGCCGGCCAAGACGTCCCATCGCCGACCACCACCTCAAGGAAGGTGGTGGTGGCATTGGCCGGCCGGGGAGGGGCGTGGGTGTCCAGGAAAACCACTTCCAAAACTGCCCAGGTCGGAGCAATCTCAGCCGTCGGCTAGAGGAGGAAGACGAAGGGATGACGTCCATTCTGCGTCAAGATTCGTGCGGCTCTATTATATGAAATGTTTAATAAACGGATTTTCTGTCATACATTTTGCTGTACATAGATTAATTTATTAAAAATACTTAGGGCCCTCTACAGAAAGAGTGGTCAACACCAAAGTTGTATCCCTTAGAGTCTACTTTATTTTAAAATTTGTTTCAGCCCAAAAGAAGTTCTGTAGCTCCCTGTAGGTCTATTTTGGTGGGACTGGTCCCTAGTGTAAGACAACCACCATTTCTTGAATAACTTTCGATTGGATTATGGGATTGACTTGAAATTTGAAACCTAGGCTATTTGTACCTACATCCATAACATATCCAAAGATGGGAATTTTAGGAGAACATCTTTCTAAGGTTTTTGTAATGATTTAATAATTCATATATTATTTTAATTTATGGTCTAATGACCTCCAATCCCCTCCAAATTTTGGTGGGTGCCTCTTAGGGTTATTATATGACCCTGGTAAAAATTTCAGCCCAATTGGGACTGATTTGGTTGGGTAATTTGTCAAGCCAAGTTAGGTCAAATTGGGTCAAAGTTAGGGCATGATATTTATCTTGGGGTATGGTGGTCAGAACTCATCACCATGAGTTGAAACCTTAGCCACTGGTTTAGGATCACCTAAAACACCTCCATGAGTAAGATGGGGTGGTGTAGAGGTTGATATGCCCCAGGACCCTAGTTTTACCCCTTGGGGTGCAGATAGAGCTTTGTGAAGGACATGTGGTCAAAAGCTATATAATGACCATGGAACCTAGGAGATATGTTCATGGGATGTATTTATGCTCTAGGGAATTTTGAGAGAATTTTAGGAGAATTTATTTCCCCTAAATTAGGTCATAACCCCTTTAGGTAAACTTCTTGTAAGAGATATTTACTTGCACAAATGATCCTGGATGAAGATGAAATCTTGGTGGTGCCTTTATAATCATAATATTGAACCCTGGTAATTTTTGTATAATTTATTTAATGATTTAACTAGTATTTCATTCTCAAGGCACCTATTTTGTCTTAATTTTAAGAAATACAGATAAGGGTCCAAAACTCTCTGGAAAAATGTGCAACTTGGTGATAGGACATTTCAGAGCACTAGGAATCTCTGTAATTTTTTATATAATTTTTGGAGGTTGTTATCAGTAGTACACTTCACAATATGTGCAAATTAGGAATTATTTGGATTAATTATTTGAGTGAGGAAATGATATCCATAAATTGTGAAACTCTGTAATTAAGCTTTTCTAAACATAATATAGGTCTGGTAATTTTTCTATAATTTTGGCATAAGTATTCTTGGTAGTTTCTTCATAAATCTTCAAGTTTGGATAGAAGTTTAATATTAAAAATAGAGGACATTTCCTTAGTGTAAAATTGTGATATTCATTATTTACTGTAATTTTGGCATGATAGATTTATCTTAATTTTATGGGAGCCATATCATAAGAATACCTTACACTTCATGCTCATATTCATACTTGGCAAATATTGGAGAAATGATAATAAATGCAAATAATTAAGGAAAAATATGATTCTCTGGATTTAGTTTTGAAACATCATGATAGACCTCCAGTAAATATCTTGAGTCAGTTGGATGAATATTTGGAGTACTTCCCCTTATGTAACTCATATAACTCATTTGGTCTGCGTATAGTAAAACTGTAAAACCTGAGAAATTTATGGATCATTAGCAGGGAATGGAAGGTAGAGGTTGTACCTAGACTGATTGAGAAGATTGAAGGTCACCAGAAAGGACTTTAGGTGATGAGAGTGTGCTTGGTGAGTTAGGGGTAACGTTGTGCTCGGGATTGACGAAAGATCGTCTTACCCCTAGCGGGTCATAAAAATACTTAGGGTAATCCAAGTGTAATAACAAGGAGGGTGTTCTTATGGGTAGATACTAATAGCATTAAGTGTTAGAATATAAAGTATGTAACTTTATTCATCCCAAAGAGGGGTATTTATAGGACAAGAGTAGAGAGCAACAAAGAGAATAGGAGATGTGGGACTAAAAGAACCTTAGTGGGCCTAAACAATGGGCCTAAACAATGGGCCTTTATACATAATATAAACATTACTTTAACACCCCCCCTCAAACTTATAACTGTTGAAGTTGAAGTTTGAATAGCAGCGGAACAATCAGGGAACAACATTGTCACATGTGTCGATCAAGGAGAGCTGGCGAATCAGAAATTCGTGACGCTGGACTGAGTGAGACTTGGTAAAGAAATCAGCTATCTGAGAAACAGATGGTACATGAGGCAATGAGATAATGTTGTTGAGGAATTGCTGTCTAACATAATGGCAATCAATTTCAATATGTTTGGTGCGTTCATGGAAAACTGGATTTGAAGCAATCTGTATAGCACTAGTGTTGTCGCAGTAGAGTGGTGTAGCGCCAGGGACGGTGGTATGGAGCTCCTGCAACAAACGACGGAGCCAAGTTATTTCTGCAGTAGTGGTAGCCATGGCACGGTACTCAGCTTCAGTTCTAGAGCGAGATATGACATCTTGTTTCTTGGATTTCCAGGAGATCAGAGAGTTGCCAAGAAATATGCAATACCCAGTGGTAGACTTGCGATCAGATATGTCACCAGCCCAATCAGCATCAGAATAGGCACGAAGTTCTAGAGGAGAAGTTGAGTCAAAAAATAGTGATCTTGTTCTTGTACCCCGAAGGTATCGCAAGGTGCGGAGAAGAGCCGCATAATGGGTGCCCCGTGGTTGCGCAACAAACTGGCTAAGAATGTGAGTAGCGTGAGAGATGTCCGGCCGACTGATGGTGAGATACACTAGCATCCCAACTAGTTGTCTGTATCTGGAGGGATCAGGTAGGATCTCTCCTTCCTGAGGACTCAGTTTAACATTTAGTTCAATAGGAGTTGCAGCAATGCGGTCATCTGTTAGAGCAGCACGGTCAAGTATCTCAGTGATGAACTTCTGTTGAGATAAGACGTATCCTCTGGGAGAATGATCAACTTCAACACCTAAAAAATATCGTAATGGTCCGAGGTCTTTCATCTCGAATTGTGTATTTAGATAAGTCTTGACTTCTTGGATATGCCGAGAGTTTCCTCCTGCGATAATCATATCTTCAACATATAGAAGCAGGATAGTGCCGGAGACATGAGTAAACAATGCCGGATCAGAGAGACTAGCAGTAAAGCCAAAGGCCAACATTGCAGTTGCAAATTTTGAGAACCAAGCACGAGGAGCTTGTTTGAGACCATAAAGAGCTTTGCGAAGATGACAGACTTGTCTAGCTGAGTGTTGAAATCCTGGTAGTGGTGTCATATAGACATTTTCAGAAAGGTCTCCATGTAGGAAAGCATTCTTGACATCAAGCTGAGAGATGTTCCATGAGTGAATAGAAGCAATAGCGAGAATGGTACGAATGGTGGTCATCTTGGCAACTGGTGCGAAAGTTTCATCATAATCAATACCATATTGTTGTTGGAAACCACGAGCAACCAAGCGTGCTTTATATCTGTCGATGGTGCCATCAGCCAGAGTTTTGATTTTGTAAACCCATTTGCAACTGATAGGTCGAGTGCCCTTAGGAGGCACAACAAGGTCCCAAGTATTTGTTTTCTTCAAGGCTTGTAATTCTTCATCCATTGCATGCTGCCAAGCAGGTATAGAAGCTGCCTCATGGTATGTTTGGGGTTCCCGATGGTTAGAGGTAGTTGAAAGAAATGCTTGGAGAACAGGAGTGAGAGAGGAGAACAGGCTAAGACGATTTGGAGGCTTGTGGGTGCGAGTAGACCGACGAAGAGGGATTGGAGAGTGTGATTCATCACTGTTATTGGGGTGTGAATCAGGGATTTCGGAAAGGGCCTGATCGCTTGCTGGGTCGAGTTCACTAGGTCGAACATCAGGAGGAACAGAGATGGTTACTGGAGATGTAAGTGGTTGAGAAATGTCAAGAAATATGAGATCTTCAGGGGTGGATGGTGTTAATGGGATAGGTGGATTTGGAAAGGCATAGTAGGGAAGATGTTCAAGGAAAACCACATGTTGAGAGATACGCATGCGTTTGGCAACAGGATCATAGCATCTGTAGCCCTTGTGTTGTTCGCTGTAGCCCAGAAAGACACAAGCCACAGAGCGAGGTGATAACTTATCTCTTTCAATGGAGGGGAGTTTAACAAAGCAAGTACACCCAAACACTCTTAAGTGGGAGTATGTTGGGGTCTTGTGATAAAGTCGCTCGAACGGGGAGATGTTTTGCAGGTTTGGGGTCGGGATTTTATTTGTTAAGAAAACACTGGTAAGAACGGCTTCTGCCCAGTATTGGACAGGTACCGAAGAGGTGAGAAGAAGAGATCTCGCTACTTCCAAAATGAGGCGATGTCGACGCTCGGCTACTCCATTTTGTTGGGGAGTATGAGCACATGAGTATTGAGCAAGAGTTCCTTGAGACCGAAGGAACTGCTAAAAATGGTGTGAGAGATATTCCCCCCTAGAGTCAGTACGCAAGATTTTAATTTTACAGGCAAATTGCGTAGCTACCATAGAAGTAAATTCAACATACTTAGAGAAAACATCAGACTTAGCATTCAACAGATATAACCAAGTAAAGCGAGAGTAATCATCAACAAAAATGACATAATATTTGTTTCCTCCTTTGGAAATGTGAGGAGAAGGCCCCCAAACATCGGAGTGAACTAACTCAAACGGGGCTATAGCAGCGGAAGTGCTGGTGGGAAAAGAGGAGGCGATTTGACGACCTCGAATACAATGAGTACAAGGGTTAAGCATTTTTGTAGTGACAGAACCCAGAGCACCGGAGGAGGCCAGGAGTTGAAGCCGTGGTAACGAGACATGAGCAAGACGTCGGTGCCAGAGATCACACGAGGAGAGGACGGCAGGAGAAGCAACAACAATAGTTGACTGGGGAAGTGGGAGATGCAGACTGGTAAGGTAGTAGAGACCGTTCCGACGAAGACCCTTACCAACAACCTTCCCCGTAGTGGAATCCTGTATAGAGCAGTTAACAGTATTGAAAGAAACAGAAAAGTTATGATCAGTAAGTTGAGAAACAGATAAGAGATTCATGGCCAATTTCGGAACATAATAGACATGAGGAATAATGAAGTTAGGGTGGTCTAGGAGATGTCCACGACCCTGAATTGGGAGAAGAGTACCGTCGGCAGTGCGAATAGAGGAGGATGAGGAGAGAGGTGTAAGAAAAGAGAGATGGCTATCATCATTCGTCATATGGTAGGAAGCACCCGAGTCCAAAATCCAAGAGGCAGGAGCAATACCGGCGGCAGCAGCAGCGGAGGAGGAACCTATGTCAGAGGGGGAACTGTTGACCTGCATCATTGCCATAAGTTGCTGCATCTGTTCTGTAGAGAAGGTTGGGGTGAGAGTAGTAGTAGCGGCCTGAGGAGCGGGGCGATTAGCGGGCCGGTGGCCTGCAGCTTCTTGAGCCTTGCGGTTGGCAAGAGCAAAACACTCTTGAATGGTATGAGTTCCATAGCGTTTGTGCCAGTTACACCATTTTTGCCCAGGGGTAGTAGCCGGCGCTGCCCGAGATTGGCGATGTCCAGAGGGGGAGGGTGATGACCAGGGAGGAGGCCGAGAGGTAGCAGCCATAGCAGGGGTGACCGGGGTAGCCAAAACAGTGGGTTCCATAGAGGAACCATTCTCAAGGGCAAGGCGGCGATTTTCCTCTGCAGTTAGTTCGTTTACCGCGACATCTAAGGAGGGAGTCGGTGATCGTTGAAGAAGTATGCCAGCAAAAGTTTGAAATTCAGGCCGGAGATGCATAAGGAACTGCAGTAGTCGACGACGATCGCGAAGAGCAAGGTACTGTTGATAGAAGGGACTTGTGTCTCCGGAAAGCGGAGATGGCTCCATGATGCTAAGCTGATTCCAGAGATCAATCATGGTGGCATGGTACTGAAGAATGGAGAGATTCCCTTGACGGGTGGTCTGGATAGTTTGAAGAAGCTGGAACTCATGCGCACTGTCAGTTAATGTGAAGTAGGTACGGAGGTGATTCCACATTGAGGCTGCAGTGTCATAAGGTTCAAGTTGTAGCATGATTGAGGGCGAGACGGATTGAAGGATGACATCGATTGCCCGATGCTCATCATAGTGCCAGGTATCAAGAAGACTGAGGAAAGCCTTATCAGTTGCTTTGTCAGCTGTTGTTGTAGGGATGGGGGTGGTGCCATCGATATGCCCCCAGAGACGGCGACTGCGAAGATGACTTTTGACGGCTAACGACCAAATCCGGTAGTTGGTGCTATCAAGAGTGATGCGGAGACGGGACTCAGAGGTAACAGTAGAGTCGGCCATCAAGACAATAAATGGAGGAGAGCTCGGATTCTCAGCGAGGGGTCTCAGCTAGGTGGTCTCGGCGAGAGGTATGGGAGGTTGCTGTTTGGGCGAGGGGAATGGATGGGATAGGGGGATTGCTGGGGGGTGTGTGTGGGGGGGGGGGGGGGGGGGGGGGGGGGGGGGTTGGGCGAGTGGGATAGGGGGGGGGGGGGGTTGGTTGGGGGTGTGGGCGAGTGGGATAGGAGGTTGGGCGAGAGAGATAGGGGGGGTTGCTGGTTGGGGGGTTCGGGTGAGAGAGGGCGAGTGGGAGAGGGCGAGTGGGAGAGGGGCGAGTGGGAGGAGGGCGAGTGGGAGAGGGGTGAGTGGGAGGGGGGCGAGTGGTAGAGGGCGAGTGGGTTCGGGTGAGAGAGGGCCAGTGGGAGAGGGCGAGTGGTAGAGGGCGAGTGGGAGGGGGGGGGGCGAGTGATAGAGGGCGAGTGGGTTCGGGTGAGAGAGGGCGAGTGGAGGTAGGTTGGGCGAGTGGGAGGGCGAGTGAGAGGGGCGAGTGGGGTTGGGCGAGTGGAGGTAGGTTGGGCGAGTGGGATTGCTGTTTGGGCGAATGGAGGGAGGTTCTCCTTAAATTTTTCGTCTCTTCTGCTCGCCAACTCTCAGCTAGGCTCTCCTGCTCACTCCCCTCCCACTCCCTCTCAACCTCCCTCTGATACCATGTTAGAATATAAAGTATGTAACTTTATTCATCCCAAAGAGGGGTATTTATAGGACAAGAGTAGAGAGCAACAAAGAGAATAGGAGATGTGGGACTAAAAGAACCTTAGTGGGCCTAAACAATGAGCCTAAACAATGGGCCTTTATACATAATATAAACATTACTTTAACATTAAGTACCTTGGAAAGGGAGCTTTGGGGTGTCATCCCATTATAGTTCCTAGTACCATAGCGAGCCCCTTACAGGGTAATCCTCGGGAAGTCCAAGATTAACCATAAATTGTAGGGATAAGTTGATATACAAGATTAACTTAATATCACACACACCCACACCCCATGGTTACGGTATGTTAGTTGGTTTGGTTTTACGAGCGGTAGGCTCGGTGGTTGAAGCAGCGGACTAGTTAGTCCGGTGAGCTTGTGACTCAGTAGTGTTTGTTGGTACAGACGGGTTGGTCCGGTGAGCCGGTGGCTCGGAAGGTTATGATGACGGGCGGGTTAGCCCGGGGAATTTATGAATCGGGATATAGTAGAACATGATTGCATGTGCATGAAGGTGGTGGGTCTTCGGTATTGGACGGTCGTTTACACCGACGTCAATATGTTGACTCGGCAAGTGTGGAATTTGCACTTAGCGATGAAAGTCCGGTGGTCCAGCCAGTAAGTGTACGCAGATGCTCCGCGGTTTTGCGTTGAGGCGTACAATAGGTTTAGGTTAGGTAGTGTGAATACCAACCTAGAGGTGGGCGAGGCCCAACCCACCGCTTCCGTTTGCCACTACGGGAGTATCCTGGGAGTCTTGCTAGCTCCAAAAAGGGGGAACTAAAGGTCTGTGCACATAGAGTCGAAGTGTGTGAGTTGCACTTGTGTGAACATAGCATAAACAACATAAATCTGCATGTCATGGCATAAGCATTGCATTTTAACCCCTACCCCTATCATATAAATTGGTTATGGGATTTTTTATACGATAGGCCTTGCTAAGCGACCCCTTGGTCTATAGGTTTATATGGGCATTCCTATAAATCAATGGTTAATTTTCTACTATGTACATACTTTACTTACTATTCTTTACTTACTATTTACTATGCTCTATTAATGCTTCAATTATCTGTATACACATGTGTAGTGGTAAAACTTTTCGTAGTTAGATTCACAGTCATCTGCTCTTTGTTATACCCCTTGTTGCTCTCCGCTTCATCCTCCCACATGATTCCTAGGAGCCATTGGGGGTGGGGTGGGGAACATAAGGCTTAGTCTTTTTGACTAACTGTCGGTGGACCATATCATTTTAGGGGACGGAGGAGACGCAGCAGTACCAGAGGCCGGTGCAGATGGAGACGGGAAAGTCTAGTACAAGAGCAGCAGTTCAGGACCAGTGAGTGATTAGTAGTTAGGTTCCGCGAGTGATCTTGTAGTGAGGACATGATGTACAGGGCATGAGCTCTTTATTATTGTAACTTTGTTATTTCAGTTATACATGTGGACATTCATTCTATATATATCATGTGATTGTGGACTTGAACTTATATTTGTTCATTTATACTTTTCTTCTTTTGTGATCGATATGGTCGACAAGATCGGCGTTTTGTAGTGGCGACCTTCCCGAGTGATGGTGTCACTGCAAAGCGGCGGTTCTGGGCATAAGACTCGGGTTTTCAAATGAAAAAATGGGGTCTTACAAAGTGGTATCAGAGGAAACCTCGATCCGAAGAAAAGAAGTCCACAAACCCTGGGCCACCTCGCGCGAGTTTAGTTTGAGGACAAACTAAGCAGAGAAAGCAATGGCGTGCCCATATGGGGAAATCACAAGAAAAAGTCCACTTTTAACTGAATCTTTTTGACAAGTTTTCTTTGGTAGCCTGCGACGAACCCTGCCCCCTGCAGGAAATACCCTCGGTTGTAAAGATCTCTGTAGATAGTCTTTTAGACAATGAGCTAGATTCAACCTCACTAGGACACATGACTTACCATGACAATTTATACCATGCCCCCAGTCTGAAATAAACCATAGGTATAATTTTGGTGAAGGTACGAGGATACCCCAAAAAGGCCAGAGAAAGAGAGATTGACACATAAATAGAATGGTAGGGGACTCGTAGATCTAACCCTCGTATCAGTGACATGATTATATTAAGACAACCACCATGATAAACACCGAGGGTCGGACAAGAATTCAAGTTTGGAAGAGACCCGTTTGAGAGTGAGTTGCATGTTGACCTTGATAAGGTTGTCGAAAAGGGTACCTTGAAGAGTCTAATGTATGGAGTATACCAACAAGTCTCAAGATAGAACCCCAAGTCTAAGGTTGTGTGTCCTAGGGATTGTTTGCATACTTGGGACGAACATAACATGGCGATATCAAAGATACTTAGCCCAAAATAGATAGTGGCTTATCTTTTGTTTATTGGGGCTTATCTTTTGTTTATTGGGGCTTACCTTTTGTTTATTGGGCAAATTAGTTACTGACTTGGGTTTCCCCTTAGATTTAATTGAAAAAAATGTTGGGTCGCGAACATAATGATTTTGAAGTTGATCATATTCGACGTTACGCAGGCAAAGATGAGATGGTGTAACAGTAGGTCTGGAATGATGATCTGAAGTATTACCAGGACAATGAAAGGACATCGTAGATCGAGCAACGACTTGACCTTAGTTGAATCTTTGGAAATGTAAAGTCGCTAGGATTAATCACTTAGGGATGCAGATGCCTTTCTGAAAGTTGGGAACTGAAATTAGGTCGTGCAAGCTTTAGTTATATTTGAAATATCTTGTGGTTTGGGGCTTTCAGAAGTGATTAACTTATGATTCGTTAAAAATCACGCCCTGTCATGGTAGAAAATTTTAACTACAATAATAGCCCTTATACCTTGGGAGCAATGATGACGGATAACCAGTGATCTTAGACGATAACTTATTGGAATTAGAATATAGTGTTTGAGTTTACTATGATAAGAACGATCTAAGTTTATCTTACTTTGGACCATCCGAAAGTGATCAAGACTAGCATATGTGGAAGTAATAGGAATTTGGTGAAATAAACGTGGTGATACTTCCTTGATGAAATTGACTTGTGAAAAAGCTTAGGGTTTCAAAAGATTTTACCCATATACCTTATGAATCAAACCCCATATAGAAAATGATTGGGAGCTATCTTACAAACATTGATACTAATAAAGATTGGTTAACATAAACTCATAAGTTTCACAAGTGCATCACCATAAAATATGAGGATGATTGGGACGCCTGATGATCTGATCAGTCCCACCAATGGTAAGAACTGGATAAGTTATAGAGTGGAGATGATTGATCACTCGGATGTACATGAAGGAATAAGAACCTAAACATGCGAAGAAAACATTATAGAAGCGTTGTCTACCCATATTAACAAGAGCTTTAGTCACCGGAAAAAGTGTATTCCGGAACACGTATGTCCTCGGAATGAAGAAAGACGTCATAAGTTTTGTGACGCACTGTGAGGCTTGTCAGCATGGTGAAGGCCAAATGCAAAAGTCTTCGGAGAACTACAACAGTCACTGCCCGTGTTTGAGTGGAGTTCGAGGACATAATTATGGATTTCATACACAGGTTACCACATCCCCACTCCGGGCACAAGTTCGTTTGGAACATCGAGGATAAACTGACCAAGGTAGCTAGTGTTGAAAATGTTGAAGTGGAAGTTTGTATAGTTGGCGGTCTGGGGGGAGACCGCGCGGTCTGCTCTTACCGCATGGTCTTGCGGTCTCCTCTAGCGGTCTGACCTCTCTGGTCTAGCCGCGGGCTATTTGGCGTGACCGCCGTTCTTCTGTCCAAGGGTGCTGAGGTGAGGCTGCGCGGTCTGGTCGTGTGACCGCATGGAAACCTCTCTTCTGTTCGGTGTAACCGCGCAATCTGGTGCTTGTGATCGCGTGGTGGGGGCAGCCCGGTCTGGTGGCTGTCCGGTCTCTTTGTGGTGCGCGCAGACTAAGGTCTTCTTAGTCGCGTGGTCTCTAGGTTGTGTTCGCATAGCTGGTCCTTCGACGATCTGCTAGTATATGCTGTCACAGGTGTTTGGTCGACTTGGCGGGCTATTGTCCTAGTCGGCCTGGTGTGTTCGCGGTCTCTGGAGGAGGTCGGCTGGCGAACACAGGTGGTGAGCATCATGACCGGGCGAGTTGTCATGATCGCGGGGCTTCTGTTGAAGTCGGTGAGCTCACCAAGCAAGAGGATCTTTTTGTTGATCGCGCGGTCAAGGGTGGTGACTCTATCTCATAGGGCAGTGACTGGATCAGGTCGCCCGCCTATAAATAGGAGTCACTGTAGAAGCAAAATAATCGCACCAAGTGTAAGCTGAGCTTGCGTCCTGTTCTTGCGGTCTCTTTTTGTAACCGGCCAGTTAGCTGATCGAACTTGTCTTGTGCAGCTTCTGCGGATTGTGCGGGTAGCAGCGGTCACCTCCTCTTCTGAAGGTGTTCGGGCGGTTTCGCGGCTTGCAGTGCGGGTTGCTGGAGTTCGGGAGGATCAGTGGAGTTTGGGAGTCTGCGGGGTTCTCAGTTGGTGTTGTTCAAGTAGCAGGCAGGCAGTTCGGGTTGTCTTGTTCTCTAGCCGAGCGGACTATCAGGTCGAGCGGTCAGGCGGTCTCGGTTGGCAGACCGCTGGTTATCTTTTCAGCTTGTTTTTCTCTTCTGTTTTTGTGTACTGGCGAAATCATGTCTCGCCATGTATACCTCGCCCTGTAATGAAGAATTTTGCTTGATCAATAAAGATTGAAGTTATTTTCATGTGCTTCTGGTTGATTGGCTATAACTTTTAGTTGTACAATTCCCGCTCACTCCTAGATCTTGGAAAATTTCACATGGTATCAAAGCGAGGTTGGAGTGGATAGAGCAGTGAATAACTAAAAGTTGCCATCGCCTTTGTGAAGAAGGAACCAGTGGTAGAGCCATGGAAGCAAGGGGTCTTGGAATTGAGATGCTTACATCGACTAACTTTAAGAAGTGGAAGTCGTGTATGCAAAGTTATCTTCTGGGTGAGGACCTCTGGGAGGTGGTTGGAGGAGAAAGTACGGAGGAAGTTGTTCCAGCTGGGGACAATGGTTATGAGGTGAGGAATTGGAGAAGGACTAATGCGAAAGCAGAGTTTGCTCTGAAGAGGGCAATCTCACCTGACCTATTCGATCGCATCTTGGGGTGTGGATCAGCTGCTGAGATCTGGAGAGCCCTGGATGGGCTGTTTAACAAGAAGAATGTGGCAAGACTTTAATTCCTGGAAAATGAGCTGGCCAGATCGGCTCAAGGTGATCTTTCTATCTCTACATTCTTCTTGAAGATGAAGAACCCGTGCGCTGATATTTCAGCACTGGATCCTGATGAGCCAATTTATGAGGTGAAGCTGAAGAGGCATATCATATGTGGCTTGCAGAAGGAGTATGCGGCCTTTGTGACGTCGGTGCAGGGTTATGCAAATCAGCCATCTCTGCTGGAGCTGGAAAATCTGCTTGCGTCACAGGAGAGTCTGGCAAGGAAGATGGCGGGGCTGTCAGTGTCTGAGGGAGAAGGCGAGGTTCTCTTTTCAGGGAAGAAGAAGAAGTGGGATAAGAAGAAGAAGACCGCTGGAGGAGGCAATGTGCCTTCAACTTCTGGACAACAAGAGAGGGGCTATGCTCCAAAGGCTGAAGGGAAGAAGAAGGGAGAAGGACCCAAGTGCTTCAGATGCGGGAAGCTTGGTCACATCAGGAAAGACTGCCGGGTGAATCTTCAGCCGGGGCATGCTGCTGCAGGAAAGGAGGAAGTTGAGGCCAGGCAGATTGATGGAGGATGGGGAGGAGCCTTCTCCACTTCTGTTAGAGCTGCGGATCCTATCAACTATCAGGAAGACTGGATCGTGGACTCAGGGTGTGGTCATCACCTCACCGGGGACGAGTCGAAGCTTTCTTCAGCTCAACCATACTCAGGTAATGATGCCATTATAACTGCTGATAACACCGTGCATAATGTCGAGAAGGTGGGGGTTATTTCCTTGGGCAGTGATAGGGGGCCGCTAACTTTGAAGAGTGTCTATCATGTGCCTGGAATGAAGAAAAACCTCTTCTCCGTGACCAACGCTGTTGACGCTGGGTATCACATTCTGTTCGGCCCAACAGAAGTGAAGTTTCTAAGAAATGTTGAGGCGGTGAAGGTCGAGGTAGTTCATGTCGGGAGGAGAGCTAAAGACTTGTTCATTTTATCGACAAGTTCATATGTCGACAAGATGCAGATGAATGATAGTGCTGTCATATGGCACAAGAGGTTGGGGCATGTAGGGATGTGTTGGAACAACCCTATTTCTGATTTGGGCTAGGATCACTATCTGTTGTCTAAGGATAAGGTTGACCCCAATGTATAGTTTATGGGTCAAGAGTTTAGGAAGAGTTTAGGCTATTAGAACTAGAAATTTCATACAGATTCTGCCTTCGACGAACGACTATCTGCGTTCGACGAATGACTATCTGCATTCGACGATCGGCAAGCTATCTGCGTTTGACGAACGGCTTGCTTCAAGTCCGTCTCAGAGGTCAACGATCTCATCTCAGCGCTCGACGATCCCATCTCAGCGGTTCAGCGCTCGACGCTCTCGTCTCAGTGGTCGACGAACAGATCCCAGCTCAGCGCTCGATGCTTTTGCTCAAGCTCAGCGCTCGACGCTTTTACTCAAGCTCTGTGGTCGACAAATTTATCCAGGCTCAGCGGTCGATGAATCTTTCCGTTTGACGAACTCAAGTCCGCGTTCGACTAATATTCAGCAGATGTTCAGAACAGTGAATTAAATAATAAGGTCGACGAAGTAAATATAGTGTTTGACGAAAATATTGAGGTCGACGAATCTGGGTTCGACGAATTTTATTCAGATCGAAGAAATATCATTTAAGTGCAGATTTATTTCAGAATATTATATTTATTCATTCTCTGAACTCAGATCGACGACAACAACGGCTCTTTCCATCAGATCAAGTAATGAAAATATATTTCCTTTATTATTTAAGTTATAGCCGTTGACATCTCCTCGGAAAAGGACATATTCATGGAAAAGGAAAGAGAATACGACGTGACACTTGCAGTTCCCAGAAATATGTCTTCAGAATAATATATTCCTTAATATAAGAGATTTGCATTTAATTCTGTCAGAGATTTGAAAAAGAAAAGGAAAGAGAATATTACAGAATAATTTAACAACTTTCATGACAACATTAATACAGATTTTATTACAATTTTGCTGTACATAATATACAGAGAAAAAGAAAAGTATACAGGAAGAAAAGGATTTGAAAAATCACTCTTATTCCTCCTCAGCATTCTTCAGAGAACATAACTTCATCTTCTTCCTCCAGCAACACACTTTTTTTGAGAACATCTTCAACACCATCTCAGATTTCCTACTGCAAGAATCAAGAAAGAAAGAAGAAGAAGAACAAGCATAGATCTTCAAAAGAGCAACAACAAACTGAAGCATTCTTGTCTCTCAGTTTAATCAGCTAACAGGAAGATCATTTTTCAAGAAAAGGCTTCAGCAAAATCAACTGTCAAACATCTCATATCAGACAGAGTTCTTTTCAACATCAACATCCACTAGAGTCTTCTCTATACATCTTGACAGAGAAGAACATCTTAACCCATCTCTATCCCATTCTGTACAAGGTTAAAAATCCCTTCAAAAGTTTACCCATTGGTGGCAAGAGACCTTATCAAAAAATCTAGCTTGGTTTTTGGGCACCTTATCAAAAGCTCATTGGTGTGAGGGCACCTGATCAAAAATCCTAGTGGATTCCTACTAAGGGTGGTAGAAGAGTAGACGTACCCAGATTTATTGGGGAACTATTATAGCTCCTTATGTCCTCTGTGATTGTTTATTTCTCTGTGCTGTGCTGTGTGATTTTATTTATTATGTTTTTATTAATCACTCTGCTTACACATATATAACACTATTTTTAATTCCGCAAATAAAACTAAGGGAAAAAGTTTTAAACTCTATTCACCCCCCCTCTAGAGTTAATTTAAGATCTAACCTCCACTTTCAATTGGTATCAGAGGGCTGTTGATTCCTTACAGGCTAACACCTGAATCATAAAGATCAATTAAATCTTAAATTATTTTAGTGTTATTTTATTTATTTTCTGTTAAAAACTCATGGCACAAAATAAAGAGTATTCAAGCACAAGACCTCCTATGTGCAATCTCAGTAAGTTTACACTATGGAAAGCAAGGATTAGATTGTACATGAGCTCTATTGATGAAGAAATCTTTAATGTCATATTAACAGGACCTCCTGCTCCCTCAGCATCAACAAGCACTGAAGCAATAATAGACAACCATGCTGTCCCACCTCCTGAGTGGACAGAAGCACAAAAGAAGCAAATGAGTGCTGATGTAAAAGCCAAGAATATTCTGGCTCAAACAATGTCTGATGACATATTTTAGAAAGTGGTGGATTGCACCTCAGCTAGAGAGATATGGACCTCTCTCAACAATATGGTTGCAGGCTCTGCTGATGAAAGAAAAGACAGAAGATCTCACTTGATCTCTCTGTATGAGAACTTCAAAAAGGGTGAAAAAGAATCAGTTGTAGATATGTACACTAGATTAAGTGTAATCATAAGTGAACTGAAAACACTGGACAAGGAAATCTCATTAACTGAGATTAATGACAAGATCCTAATGTGCTTCCCTAGCACTTGGGACTCTAGGATCTGGCCTATCAAGGAAGCCAGAAGCCTCAATGAGATTACTACTGAGACACTGCTAGGAAAGCTCAAATCCTATGAGCAACTCATCAAGACAAGAGAAGCTGAACAAGTGAGCACTTCCTCTCCAACAAAGAAGGACAGGAACACTGCCTTCAAAGCTACAGAAGAAGAAGGAAAGACTCCTGACAATGAGGAGTTCATGAGCCTTATAGCCAAGAGATTCTTCAAAATGGCTAAGAAGTACTTCAGAAAGAAGGACTCCAGATCAAGGGAAAAGCCAAGGTATGACAAAAACAATTCTAAAGAAATTATATGTTTTGGTTGCAGGAAACCAGGACACTTAGCATCTGATTGTCCAGAAAATCAAAACAAGAAGGACAAGAAGGAAAAGAGAAAAGAAAAGGAAGAAAGAAGAAACTCCAGCAAATCTTCGTCCCACAAACACAAAAAGAAGGGAAGAGGATTTGTAGCTGAAACTTGGAGTGAAACTGAATCAGATTCATCATCCAGCTCTTCTGATGATGAAGATAATGAAGAAGAAAGAAGTCTCTGTATGATGGGTATCAATGCCTCAGCAAGCAATTCAGATGAAGAATCAGAATCTGAAGCTGAAAATGATGCAGATCAGGTAATATATAACTTTATTTTACTTCAGTTGAATTCAAAGATGAATTCAAGGTTCTTTGCTTAGAATTAATTAAATCTGAGAAAGAAATAATCTCACTCAGACATAAGCTAGCTGAAATGAATAATATAAGTGAAGAAAATGTAAACCTTAAGAAAGATTTGGCTGCCTCTAGAGAACAAACTATTCTCCTTGAGAATAAACTTTCTGAGGCCAAGAAATTTGAAGAATCCCTAAATGGGAGAAGCATCAAAGTAATGGACATTACAAGCACTGTTAATGCTAGATTTAATAGCAAACTAGGCTTGGGTGCTTTATCAAGTGAGCCACCTCTAATTAAGAAGAACATACTCTCTACACCTATAAAATTCATCTCTGCTAAAAGCAAAGAGGTTGTAGGAGTAAATAAAAACATTTAAAGTAAGACTGTCGAAAATAGCAGAATTCAGCTAAATTCGTCGAACGGAGATCGACGAAATGTATCCCCTTCATCGAACTGAGCTCGACGAACTCTTAAGACAGATTTTCAATATAGTAATTATATGAACGACGCTCGACGAAATCTCAGTCATTCGTCGAATGACGCTCGACGAACTCAGCCCAGTTCATCAAACAGAAACTATACAACAAATCTGAACAATTCTTATTCTTCACATTATAAGAATCCTTTCACTGAATGGATTATACCTCCAAGGAGATATCATCCACAAGGTTATAAGGACCAACCTGAAATGTCTTTTATTTCAGATTTTTGTGAAAATTCAAAAAGACCCAAGGTAGTCTGGGTCAAGAACAAATAGTTTTTTTTTGTTTTTGCAGGTACACAACTGTCCAAGAATAAATGAAAAATGGTATTTGGTTAGTGGCTGCTCAAAGCATATGATAGAAATCAAATTTTGATGATCTTAATTGGTATCAGAAACCAAATTCTCAATTGGTAAAAGAAATTTTCAATTTGGTAATACTTTAACAGATAAGGCCAATATATTTAACTATAAGACAATGCTTAAACCTATTGAAAATATTTTTAACTCCAATTGTAACAAACAAAAAGGTATAGGATTCAATTGAATCTTCTCGTCTTAAGAACAAAGTCAGATGACCACATGTTCCTACATACTTTCTCAGATTCATCAAGATTAGAGTATTCTACTCTAGTTGCATTGATCAGAAATGATCATAGCACTGAGTTTTTTTGAATCTC
This sequence comes from Dactylorhiza incarnata, assembly GCA_033032865.1. Taxonomy (NCBI): domain Eukaryota; kingdom Viridiplantae; phylum Streptophyta; class Magnoliopsida; order Asparagales; family Orchidaceae; genus Dactylorhiza; species Dactylorhiza incarnata. Next base: position 4,490,229 of record JAWHQI010000009.1, on the reverse strand, counting down.
CTCTGATAAGAGAATTCTGTAAGAAGGAAGGTATCAGGCAATGTATCCTTGAGAAGATAAGAATTCCTTAGAATCCATTAAAAGCTGTAGCAATTCATCATATTAATAGAATCCTATTGAAACAAAATCTAGGAAAGTTAAAAGAAGAAGAGAAATTAAAAGAAGAAGAAATTTAGTAATTTATGATTAAATGCTTTCAAAAGAACAACTTAATTCTACTATCTGTTCATTCTATATATCTGTTCATTCTAGGATATTTTCGTTCTAATAAAGCATAAAGGGTTTATAACAAATCCTCTCTTAAAATAGAAGAGTCCATGCATTGTTGGAACTAACCTATTAAATGAGGAAAGGAACACTACCTCTACCAGAAACATTGTGCCGGTACCAAAGGTCACTTTCAATTGGCTTTCAATTGGCATAAACTATCAGAGACCTCAACTGATATTAGAGGACTTTCAATTGGTATCAAAGCAGAACATAGATACTCAATTGCACTTTCAATTGGGATCAAACTATCAGTTGCAGAAATAAAAGAAAGGGTTTACACTCTCAAGACAAAGAATGCAAATGAAATTGCAAGTTCAATATCAGAGAACCAGAACTTTCATTTATCTGAATGCCTACAAAATTATTTCTCTTTCTAGTTCCCTTTGCAATTGATCTCTATTTTATTGTGCAGGAACAATAGCAATGACAATCTTGCATACTTCCCTACCTCCATCAAATGTCCCTTCTTCAAGGGGCCTAGTTTCAGGCCTTTCCTGAAACTAGGCAGGGGGAGAAGTTTGTTTGAACAAGCTCTATTTGATGTAGTGTTTTGCTCAGGGAGAGTTGTTCTATAAACTAGGCAAGGAGAGAAAGATGAAGAACCTCCAGTCTCAGGGAGAGACACTCTCAGGGGGAGTTGCTGTATGAAGAAGCTTGATAAAGCTTACAGCAGTTTGCTGATTGCAAATTTCTGTTTCAGAAAAATTCAGATACAGCTTATAATCAAGTTCAGATGCAGATACATCTCAGCTTATCAGAAATTCAGAAATCAGTTAAATATTCAGATCAGAATTCAGGATAATACAGATTAGATAAAATCAGAATTTCAGAATTCACAAGCAGCAGAATTCAGAAAAATCAAGGTTCTGATTGTATTTTCATTTCTGTTTTTATTGAAATGTATTTTCAAAACTCAGAGTACTTTTCTTTCATATCTGATAAAATATTTAAATAATATCAGATATATTCATGCTCTATTGTTTTTGATGCTTTAGTATTTGTTTATTTTCAATTTATGTCAAATAGTGTCCTAACCCAATAGGGGGAGATTGTTGGAACAACCCTATTTCTGATTTGGGCTAGGATCACTATCTGTTGTCTAAGGACAAGGTTGACCCCAATGTATAGTTTATGGGTCAAGAGTTTAGGAAGAGTTTAGGCTGTTAGAACTAGAAATTTCATACAGATTCTGCGTTCGACGAACGGCTATCTGCGTTCGACGAACGGCTATCTGCATTCGACGATCGACAAGCTATCTGCATTCGATGAACGGCTTGCTTCAAGCCCGTCTCAGCGGTCGACGATCTCGTCTCAGCGCTCGATGATCCCATCTCAGCGGTTCAGCGCTCGACGCTCCCTTCTCAGCGGTCGACGAACAGATCCCAGCTCAGCGCTCAATGCTTTTGCTCAAGCTCAGCGCTCGACGCTTTTACTCAAGATCAGCGCTCGACGAATTTATCCAGGCTCAGCAGTCGATGAATCTTTCCGTTCGACGAACTCAAGTCTGCGTTCAACGAATATTCAGCAGATGTTCAGAACAGTGAATTAAATGATGAGGTCGACGAAGTAAATATTGTGTTCGACGAAAATATTGAGGTCGACGAATTTGGGTTCGACGAATTTTGTTCAGATCGAAGAAATATCATTTAAGTGCAGATTTATTTTAGAATATTATATTTATTCATTCTCTGAACTCAGATGGACGACAACAACGACTCTTTCCATCATATCAAGTAAGGAAAATATATTTCCTTTATTATTTAAGTTATAGCCGTTGACATCTCCTCGGAAAAAGACATATTCATGGAAAAGGAAAGAGAATACGGCGCGACACTTGCAGTTCCCAGAAATATGTCTTCAGAATAATATATTCCTTAATATAAGGGATTTGCATTTAATTCTGTCAGAGATTTGAAAAAGAAAAGGAAAGTGAATATTACAGGATAATTTTACAGCTTTCACGACAGCATCAATATAGATTTTATTACAATTTTGCTGTACAGAATATACAGAGAAAAAGAAAAGTATACAGGAAGAAAAGGATTTGAAAAATCACTTCTTATTCCTCCTCAGCATTCTTCTGAGAATAGAACTTCATCTTCCTTCTCCAGTAGCACACTTTTTCTGAGAACATCTTCAACACCATCTCAGATTTCCTGCTGCAAGAATCAAGAAAGAAAGAAGAAGAAGAACAAGCACAGATCTTCAAAAGAGCAACAACAAACTGAAGCATTCTTGTCTCTCAATTTAATCAGCAAACAGGAAGATCATTTCTTCAAGAAAAGGCTTCAGCAAAATCAACTGTCAAACATCTCATATCAGACAGAGGAGTTCTTTTCAACATCAACATCCACTAGAGTCTTCTCTATACATCTTGACAGAGAAGAACATCTTAACCCCTCTCTATCCCATTCTGTACAGGGTTAAAACTCCCTTCAAAAGTTTACCCATTGGTGGCATGACACCTTATCAAAAAATCTAGCTTGATTTTTGGGCACCTTATCAAAAGCTCATTGGTGTGAGGGCACCTGATCAAAAATCCTAGTGGATTCCTACCAAGGGTGGTAGAAGAGTAAACATACCCAGATTTATTTGGGAACTACTATAGCTCCTTGTGTCCTCTGTGATTGTTTATTTCTCTGTGCTGTGCTGTGTGATTTTATTTATTCTGTTTTTATTAATCACTCTGCTTACACATATATATAACATTATTTTTAATTCCGCAAATAAAACTAAGGGAAAAAGTTTTAAACTCTATTCACCCCCCATCTAGAGTTAATTTAAGATCTAACCTCCACTTTCAGGATGGATAAGCTGAAGGCTATGGTGGTGAAAGGTCTGGTCAAGGGCCCGCCTAGTATATGCTCCTACGGAGATGGTCAAGTGTGCGCGGGATGTTAGTTCGGCAAGTCTCATCGACTACCGTTTGACAAGTCGCAGACAAGGAGTAATGTGCCGTTGGAGTGCATCCACCGTGACTTGATGGGACCGAATGCTACCCCAAGCCTAGGAGGCAGCATATATATGCTGGTGTTGATCGATGACTACACCAGATATGTCTGGGTATATTTCTTGAAGGAGAAGGCGGAGGCGTTTGCCAAGTTCGTGGAGTTCAAGGAGCTTGTGGAGGGTCGGCTTGGCCTGCGGGTTAAGAAGCTGAGGGCTGACAACGGAGGGGAGTTCACCTCTGGTGAGTTCTCTACTTTTTGCAGGAAGGCAGGCATCCAGAGGCAGCTTACTTGTGCGAATACTCCACAACAAAACGGAGTTGCAGAGCGGAAGATCCGTCATTTGACAGAGACCTGCAAGTGTTGGCTGCATGCCAAGAGTATCCCAAAGTCCTTCTGGGTGGAGGGAATGTCTTGTGCTGCTTATGTCATCAACAGGATGCCATTCAGTCCTATCAACATGTTGACCCCGCATGAGATGATGTTCAAGGAAAAGCCAAGCGTGGAACACCTTCGGGTATTTGGTTCCACCTGCTATGTGCACGTTCCAGATGCGCTTCAGACGAAGCTAGATGCGAAGGCAAGGAAGCTAGTCTTCGTGGGTTATGATGATCGGAAGAAGGGATGGAAGTGCATGGACCCAGAGACGCGGAGATTTGTTGTATCTCGCGACGTCGTGTTCGACGAGGTGACGTCCTACAAGGGAAGCTCTGGTGTTGAGCTATCAGAAAGCAGGGTGGAGGAGCCGGAGAAAGCCGTGGAAAATCTTCAGGTGGAGCTGCCTGTGTCACCAGGTGGTGCATCAATATCTAGTTCTGAGGTGGAGGCTTCTGGATCAGGAAGCAGGGGGAGCGATGCTCCGAGTACGTCTGGAAGGGGAGCTAGGGAAGAAGCAGCTGAAGATACTACGAGTCAGGGGAAGGCGTTGCGGAGATCGAAGCGAACAATCATTGCCCCTGATCGTTATACAGGAGGAAACATGGTAAGCTTTGTCTCATGTTTCTTTGCTGGTCCCTTGGATGAGAGGGAGCCGTCGAACTTTGAAAAGGCCAAAGGCGTGGAACAGTGGGATTCAGCTATGCAGGAAGAGATGAGTGCTCTTGAGAAGAATGAGACTTGGTCTCTGGTGCCCAAGCCCAAGGGTATCACCCCTGTGACATGCAAGTGGGTCTATAAGCTTAAGAAGAAGGCTGACGGCAGTATCGAGCGATACAAGGCTCGCCTTGTGGCTCGGGGATTCTCGTAGCAATACAGTGAAGACTATGAAGAGATATTTAGTCCGGTGGCAAAAAATGACTTCAGTTCGGGTTGTGATTGCCTTGGCGGCGTGTTGGGGATGGGAGATTTGGCAGCTTGACGTAAAGAATGCGTTCTTGTACGGCGAGATTGACAAGGACATCTTCATGGTCCAGCCGCCAGGCTTCGTGTCTGAAGATTTTCCTGACTATGTCTGCAAGTTGAAGAAGGCCCTGTATGGGTTGAAGCAAGCGCCGAGGGCGTGGTATGGAAAGATAGCAGAATATCTCCTATTCTGTGGGTTTGGTGCTTCAGACTCAGACTCAATCTTGTTCGTCAAGAAGAGCGGGGAGCTTCAAGTCATTGTGCTGCTTTACATCGACGATATGATCATGATGGGGAATTCAAAGGAGGAGGTAGCAAAGCTTCGGGCCGAGCTATCCATCAGGTTCGTGATGAAGGAATTAGGTGAGCTTCACCATTTCCTTGGACTCGAAGTGCAGAGGAAGGGAAGTGGAGTGCTGGTATCCCAGGCTAGATATGCAGAGCGAATCGTGGAGCGGTTCGACATGAAGGAAGGGAAGTGCATTTCCACACCTCTGGAGAAGGCCATGAAACTTCGCAAGGATGAGGGGAGGATTCTGGAAGATCCGCTGGTGTTCTGGGCTCTTGTTGGGAGCTTGATCTATCTGACGATTACCAGGCCAGATATTGCGTATGCAGTTGGCAGGGTGAGCCATTATATGGCAGAACCACAGATGCCTCATCTACTAGCGGCCAAGAATATATTGAAGTATGTCAAGGCGACTTCGGATATGGGTCTCCTTTATATGAGGGATGCGGGCTTCGAGATGCATGGGTATATGGATGCTGATTACAGGGGAGATTCGGATGATCGGAAGTCGACGTTTGGATACGTCTTCATGGCGGGCCCCACGACTATATCATGGTGCAGCAAGATGCAGGATTCTGTGTCTGTCTCAACCACGGAAGCGGAATACAAGGCTTCGGCCTTGGCAGCTCAAGAAGCCATCTGGCTTAGGAGGTTGGTAGGAGACGTCCATAAGGAGGCTCGGGGTCCGACTCTGCTGCGCGGCGACAATGAGAGTGCTCTCAAACTGGTTACTAATCCAATTTGTCATGCGAGGACTAAGCATATCGAGATCGAGCATCATTTCATTCGTGAGAAGGTGTTGGAGGGGTCTCTTTCGGTCGAGCATGTTCGGAGTCAGGATAACATTGCTGACATATTCACAAAGGCGCTGGCGAAGGGGCCGTTCACTCGGCTAAGGAGTTTACTTGGGCTGTTTTCAACTTCCCACTTCAAGGGGGAGTGTTGAAAATGTTGAAGTGGAAGTTTGTGTAGTTGGCGGTCTGGGGGAGACCGCGCGGTCTGGTCTGACCACACGGTCTTGCGGTCTCCTCTGGCAGTTTGACCTCTATGGTCTAGCCGCGGGCTATTCGGCGTGACCGCCATTATTCTGTCCAAGAGTGCCGAAGTGAGGTCGCGCGGTCTGGTCATGTGACCGCGTGGCAAGCTGTCTTCTGTTCGGTGTAACCGCGCGATCTGGTGCTTGTGATCGCGTGGTGGGGGCAGCCCAGTCTGGTGGCTGTTCGGTCTCTTTGTGGTGCGCGCGGACTAAGGTCTTCTTAGTCATGCGGTCTCTGGGTTGTGTTCGCATAGCTGGTCCTTCGACGATCTGCTGGTATATGCGGTCACAGGTGTTTGGTCGACTTGGCGGGCTGTTGTCCTAGTCGGCCTGGTGTGTTCGCGGTCTCTGGAGGAGGTCGGGTGGCGAACACAGGTGGTGAGCGTCATGACTGGGCAAGTTGTCATGATCGTGGGGCTTCTGTTGAAGTCGGTGAGCTCACTAAGCAGGAGGATCTTTTTGCTGATCGCGCGGGTTGACCGGCCTGGTCGCGTGGTCAAGGGTGGTGACTCTATCTCATAGGACGGTGACTGGATCAGGTCGCCCGCCTATACATAGGAGTCACTGTAGCAGAACAATAATCGCACCAAGTGTAAGCTGAGCTCGCGTCCTGTTCTTGCGGTCTCTTTTTGTGACCGGCCGGTTAGCTGATCGAACTTGTCTTATGCAGCTTCTGTGGATTGTGCGGGTAGCAGCGTTCACCTCCTCTTCTGAAGGTGTTCGGGCGGTCTCGTGGCTTGCAGTGCGGGTTGCTGGAGTTCAGGAGGATCAGTGGAGTTTGGGAGTCCATGGGGTTCTCAGTTGGTGTTGTTCAAGTTGCAGGCAGGCAGTTCGGGCGGTCTTGTTCTCTAGCCGAGCGGACTGTCAGGTCGAGCGGTCAGGCGGTCTCGGTTGGCAGACCGCTGGTTATCTTTTCAGCTTGTTTTTCTCTTCTGTTTTTTGTGTACTGGCGAAATCATGTCTCGCCATGTATACCTCGCCATGTAATGAAGAATTTTGCTTGATCAATAAAGATTGAAGTTGTTTTCATGTGCTTCTGGTTGATTGGCTATAACTTTTAGTTGTACAATTCCTGCTCACTCCTAGATCTTGGAAAATTTCACAGGGTCACCCCAGGATGGAAGGAAGCTCCCGTTGGTGTTTGGTGGGATTTGTTGAGCAGTTTGTCCATTATCGTAGGGTGACCAGGACGATCATGCCGAATCAGGATGGACGGTGTACGTCCAAAAAGTGAAGATCAGTCCAGGCTTATCTGGGCTCTTGGTTGACGTCAGCACAGCTTTCCACCTTCAGAGGGACGAAGGCGCAGGACTCCACTATCTTGGATCCAGGATGAGGATCCCAAGGCACTCGGCTCAGAATTTATGGAGGACATAGATGCCCAGGTGAGACTGATTTGAGTTAAGATGTTGGGGACCAGAGCTGCCAGGTCAGGTATTACGATGCGTGGTACCGTCAAGTAGAGTTCCAGGACGGAGACCGGGTGTTCCAAAGATACTCCCGATGCAGGGAGTCTTGCGGGTACGCAGGAGGAAGAAGCTCAGTCTGAGATAGATGGGGCTCTATAGGATCCTGGAGTGGATCAGCCCGTTGGCTTATAGGCTGGAGTTGCCACCGTAGTTAGCAGGATTGCACGACGTCTTCCATGTCTCCTCCTTTAGGAGAGCTCTACTACGGCCGGAGCAGCAAATTTATACTATAGATGGTCCGGTAGCCTCCGATCGATTGATTCACCTGAGAGCCACTAGAACTAGTGTAGCAGTGATAGTCGGTGCTCTTCGAGTCAGAAATAACTTCAATTCTTAGGGGATGTTACATTCAGTCACTCTCGGTGAAAACCCCGCGGGCCTAGCCTGAATTTCGAGGACGAAATTATTTTTTTGTTTATTGAGATTTGTAACATCCCCCAAACAACTAGACCCCTAGAGTGGTTTTGACATGACTAGGACATGACAAAACCCTAGGAAGCTTGAAGAGATCACTTGGCCTTAGGCTTGAAGGAGAAAAGCACCTTGGTCTGCAAATAGCAATTTCCAGTTACCAAGATTAGGGTTGGACTTTAGGGCCTCACCTTGACCCTTTGACCCCACCATGGCACACCTAACCCTTTGGAGGGTCCCTTAGAGCATCAAGGACCCATTTGGGTCAACCAAAGAGGCCAAATTGACCAAAGTCAACCATAACCTTAAATTGGTCAAAGTAGCCTAATTAGGGTCAATTGGCCTCCACCATGCTAAATTGACCTTTCCCCTACCCTTATAAGGTTATTAGGGACTCAATGGACAAACAAGCTCCATCATGGGGCCATCAATTTGGCCAATTTGACCTAAGTCAAGTCTAGCCCTGTTTTGGTCAAATTGTCCTAATGTGGGTCAATTGACCTCCACTTTGCCAAATTGACACTACCTAGACCTTCCTAACCCTTAGGGGAGGCTAATGGGTCACTAACGACCCATTGGGGCCAACCCAAATGGTCAAATTGACCAAAGTCAACTCCACCCTAAATTTAGGTCAAAATGACCTATTTTGACCTAATCAAGCCCAATCCACTTGGGGTAGGCTCAATTGAGGTGGTCCACCACCTAATGGGGTTGGGAATCACTAAAATTGCCATTCAAGTTTAGAGAATTCATCCAGGAGAGAGAAAATCCGATTTTCCCCAAAAATGGAGGAGAGAGAAAGAGAGGTAATGACATTCATGGCTAAGGGGAGGCCAAAGGCTCTCCCAATTGATGGGGATTCATCTCCCCTGGATGTTACAAGAATTTTAGGAGTTTTTCCAGCCCACATGGGGGCTGAAATGGGGAGTTTTCACCATGGCCGAAATTAGGCTTAATGACCATTAATGGCCATGGCCGAAATTCCCCCCCCCCCCCCCCCCCCCCCCCCCCCCCCCCCCCCCCCCTCAAATTCCCCCTATACAACCCCCATTCTCAAATCTAACTCGACCATTAGCATCAAAAGGTGGATGACAGACGAAATCATATATCAGATCGAAGGTTTTGGTGGAGAATGGAGAGATCGGGCAAGCTCGCCGGAGAAGGGAAAAGCCATGGCCGAACACCGCCGCCATCGTCGTCGGGCTCCAAGAAGGTCTGGTTCTTCTCCTCTACCTTAGTGGATAGATCTACATCTGTTGCTTGCAAGCTTTAAGGCCAATTGGCCCTAGATCGTGTGAGCCAAAAACTCCATTTTTTGGAGCTTTTTCCTCTTGTCTAAACCCCTATTTCTGGCTACCACCGGCCGGCCAAAACCTCGCATCGCTGGCCACCACCTCAAGGAAGGTGGTGGTGGCATTGGGAGGGAATGGAAGGTAGAGGTTGTACCTAGACTGGTTGAGAAGATTGAAGGTCACCAGAAAATACTTTAGGTGATGAGAGTGTGCTTGGTGAGTTAAGGGTAAAGTTGTGCTCGGGATTGACGAAAGATCGTCTTTCCCCTAGCGGGTCATAAAATACTTAGGGTAATCCAAGTGTAATAACAAGGAGGGTGTTCTTATGGGTAGATACTAATAACATTAAGTACCTTGGAAAGGGAGATTTGGGGTGTCATCCCATTATAGTTCGTAGTACTGTAGCGAGCCCCTTACAAGGTAATCCTCGAGAAGTCCAAGATTAACCATAAATTGTAGGGATAAGTTGATATACAAGATTAACTTAATAACGCACACACCCACACCCCGTGGTTACAGTAGGTTAGTTGCTTTGGTTTTACGAGCGGTAGGCTCGGTGGTTGAAGCAGCGGACTAGTTAGTCCGGTGAGCTTGTGACTCAGTAGTGTTTGTAGGTACGGACGGGTTGGTCCGGTGAGCCGGTGGCTCGGAAGGTTATGATGACGGGCAGGTTAGCCAGGGGAATTTATGAATCGGGATATCGTAGAACATGATTGCATGTGCATGAAGGTGGTGGGTCTTCGGTATTGGACGGTCGTTCACACCGACGTCAATACGTTGACTCAGCAAGTGTGAAATTTGCACTTAGCCATGAAAGTCTGGTGGTCCAGCCAGTAAGTGTATGCAGATGCTCCGCGGTTTTGCGTTGAGGCGTACAATTGGTATAGGTTAGGTAGTGTGAATACCAACCTAGAGGTGGGCGAGGCCCAACCCACCGCTTCCGTTTGCCACTACGGGAGTATCGTGGGAGTCTTGCTAGCTCCAAAAAAGGGGAACTAAAGGTCTGTGCGCATAGAGTTGAAGTGTGTGAGTTGCACTTGTGTGAACATAGCATAAACATCATAACTCTGCATGACATGGCATAAGCATTGCATTTTAACCCCTACCCCTATCGTATAAATTGGTTATGGGACTTTTATACGATAAGCCTTGCTAAACGACCCCTTGATCTATAGGTTTATATGGGCATTCCTATAAATCAATGGTTACTTTTCTACTATGTACATACTTTACTTACTATTCTTTACTTGCTCTTTACCATGCTCTATTCTGCTTCAATTATCTGTATACACATGTGCAGTGGTAGAACTTTTTGTAGTTAGATTCACCGTCATCTGCTCTTTGTTATACCCCTTATTGTTCTCCAGTTCATCCTCCCACACGGTGCCTAGGAGCCATTGCGGGTGGGGTGGGGAACATAAGGCTTAGTCTTTTTGACTAACGGTCGGTGGACCATATCATTTTAGGGGACGGAGGAGACGCATCAGTACCAGAGGCCGGTGCAGATGGAGACAGGACAGTCTAGTACAAGAGCAGCATTTCAGGACCAGTGAGTGATTAGTAGTTAGCTTTCGCGAGTGATCTTGTAGTGAGGACATGATGTACAGGGCATGAGCCCTTTATTATTGTAACTTTGTTATTTCAGTTATACATGTGGACATTCATTCTATATATAACATATGATTGTGGACTTGAACTTCTATTTGTTAATTTATACTTTTCTTCTTCTGTGATCGATATGGCCGGCAGGATCGGCGTTTTGTAGTGGCGACCTTCCCGAGTGATGGTGTTACCGCAAAGCGGCGTTTTTGGCATAAGACCTGAGTTTTCAAATGAAAAAAATGGGGTCTTACATGGTTAGCCTTTAGCTGACCAAGACTATAACGACCTCACCCCATTCCCGGGGCGGTGGTACTCCTTTCCTACAGAAAAGAGTTAGCAGCATATAAACACATATATCCGCAAACAACACCAGCGTAGGCAATCACAGCCATCCGCTTCGTGCTCTCAAGGCACACTTTGGCATACTCCCCGAGTTACGCCTTCACGCTAAGCATTTTTCGACTTAGACAACTATTTGAGCTAGGCCATACACACGAAGTTCCGGCACTCTTCCCTAGACCGGTGCACTGAGGGGTGATCTCCTCACCACCACTATGGGCGGGTAAGGATTAACTAGGCCCGTGCTCAATCATCGCGATCAATTCTGCACGATGCGGGTAAGCTTTCACCTTGTGCTCGTTTCTCAAAGCTAGGCTCTCCAGCCCCTTTAGCTTCTTCTGCTACGCACCCAGCCTCCAGAACATAGGTTGCATAGGAACACACAATCAGTTCACTGGGCGCTACCGCCAGAGCCCGATGTTAGTAACAGAACCTAGTTCTGCTACTATTTTATGGGTATTTTCTGGGAAACACCTACAGAACCATTTACAGTACAAATCAGTATGCAGAACCCGAAAAACACAGCATATAGCTCGAAGTCTTCTCCGACATGCAATTAACAAGCATCACCAATCCAGACCAACCTGTCCGGCTGGGCTTCACACAACATGCCTATATCCGTACTCCAATTCCAGATTTTAAATGCAAATTATTGCGGGGAAAACATCAACCCACTGGAAGAGCCCATCTACTAATTAGTAGAAGTCTTCCAAATCATGCAAATCAAAGGACGCCCATGTCCATAGATGTAGGGAGGAGAATCGTTACCCTCGTCGTTCGTTTAGACGCCATAGATCTGCGATTATTCTGGAGAGAACTTGCTGAAATTGCTTCCTCTCCATGGAGTCGATGATGGCACTTGCACGCCGGATCTCCTTCGTGGATTCGCCCTTAGCTCAACGAACAACTAGCCCAACCCTCTACTTCCTTGTTGTAGGAGAGAGAGAATAAGAGCAGGAAATGAGAAGAGAACCTAGAATTTGGCCTCTATATCATTTTCCCGCTAGCGCTGGCGCTAGCCGCTAGCGCTAGCCCCGAGTTGGTATCGCTTAATGACTTTTCTACCGCTAGCGCTCGCGCTAGCGCTACCGCCAACTCTATCATTCATCGACGAATTCACTTAGGTTTAACATGGTTCGTCGAAACAAAATCTTCGGCATGCTACTCGACGATAAGAGCTACTACCTGCGCTATCACTAGCGCCTAGCGCTAGCTCCATAGACTTCAACGCCTTATGACTTCAGTGCACTTGAAAAACTGGGGTCTTACAATTCTCTCCCCCTTATAAAAATTTCATCCCAAAATTTGTACAGTGAAAGGAAACATACAGATACAAACCTTTTAACTTGTAACTCAACGGAACAATTCGGGGAACTCGTCACACATGGTTTGCTCGCGCTCCCATGTAAGCTCCTCATGACCGCAGTTGTTCCAGCGGACTTTGACCATCTTGATCAATTTATTCCGCAACTGTTTGACATCAGTGTCTTCGATGCAAATAGGCGTGACCATCATCTTCAACCCATCATCAACCGGCACCTGACTAGCCACAAGCACTTGGCTAGGCTCTGGTACAGCATTCCTCTGCACCGATATGTGGAATACATCGTGCAAACCACTCAACTCTGTCGAAAGAGCGAGCCGATAGGCAGCTTCACCAACATGCTCTAGTATCTCAAATGGTCCAAGGTATCTTGGACTCAGCTTTTTCAAGCGTCGAATCCTAGACACACCCTTGAAAGGTTTGATCTTGAGATATACCCAGTCGCCCACAGCGAACTCAACATTCCTGTGCTTGGCGTTATAGTATTTTGCGTGCCTATCCTGCGCCACCAATAATCGCTCCCAGATTATTCGAATAGTCGAATTTGCATCTTCGACTTCCTTCCGCTTAAACAGCTTTGTTTCACCAGTCTCCACCCAAGCCAAGGGAGTACGACAAGCTCTACCATAGAGGGCCTCGAAGGGCACCATCTTTATACTTGCCTGGTAGCTGTTATTATAAGCGAACTCGATCATGAAGAGATGATCTTCCCACTTCTTACCGAAGTCCAGGACGCACATGCGGAGCATATCCTCCAAAGTTCTGTTAGTACGTTTAGTCTGTCCATCCGTTTGAGGGTGGAAGGGAGTACTAAACTTCAATTTTGCACCCAACAACTGGTGGATTAGCCTCCAATATTTCGATGTAATGTGCCCATCTCGGTCACTTACGATGCTACAGGGCACACCATGCAATCGTACAATGTTAGCAACATATAGCCTGGCTAACTTCTCCACTGAGTCGCCCTTCCGGTTTGGAATAAAGTGGGTTAACTTCGTCAAGCGATCCACGATCACCCAAACAGTGTCATTCCCACTCTGCGATCTCGGCAAATAGTGCACGAAATCCATCGAAATGTCATTAAATTTCCATTCCGGTACATGCAACGACTTCAGGAACCCTCCAGGTTTCTGACATTCGGCCTTCACAAGTGCGTAAGTTATACACTTTGCCACGTAAAGAGCGATGTCCTTCTTCAAACCTGGCCACCAAAACAGCCTCTTTATGTCCTGGTACATGCTCCCAAGGTGAATTGAGTACTTTGAGAAATGTGCTTCGTACATCAATTCCTCCCGCAATTTTCCCACATTTGGGACGCACAACCGACCATCTTTCCACATAAGACCGTCGTCCAATACAAACTCTGCAGCAGACCCATCTCCAGTCTCTGCCAAGTAGCGCTGCATGCTCGAATCAAGCTCCAGGGCCTGTCGTATTCTGTCCGCGAGGTCGTATTGTACCTCCGTCTAGTTTAAGCACGCACTAGCACTAGAACTCCTCTCCACACAGGAGATCTCTAATGCTTCCAAGTCTTTGATCAGACGCGAGTTATGCATCTGAATCCAGCTAGCCTGCGCAGAAGCCCTTCAGCTCAAAGCATCTGCGATGACATTTCCCTTCCTGGGAGTATAGTGTATCTCAAAAGTGTAGTCCCCCAGGAACTCCATCCACCTTCGCTGTCGCATATAGAGCTTTGTCTAATTTAACAGGTACTCTAGGCTTTTATGGTCCGTAAAGATATCAACCTTCACACCTTACAAGTAGTTCCGCCATAATTTCAGAGCGAAGATTACGGCCGCCAACTCCAAGTCGTGGACTGGGTAATTTTGCTCATGCACTTTTAACTGGCGAGAGCCATATGCTATCACCTGACCATTCTGAAGAAGTACGCAGCCTTAGCCGCTCCCTGACGCATCACTATAAATTTCATATCCTTCTGTACCACATGGCAAACAAAAGATTGGTGCCGTGGCCAGATGACTCTTTAACTCCTCAAAAGCTCGTGCACACGCTGGTGACCAAATGAACTTTTGATCTTTCCTTGTCAAGGTCGTGAGAGGAAGAGCAATCAACAAAAAGTTCTCCACGAAGCGTCGATAGTAGCCGGCAAGTCCAAGGAAACTCCTGACTTCCGCTACTATCTTCAAAACGGGCCACTCCTGGATAGCAACTATCTTTGCCGGATCTACCGTGATACCCTCACCACTAACCACATGACCAAGGAACGCCACTGAGGCTAGCCAAAACTCACATTTGGAGAACTTGGCATACAGTTGACTCCGTCGCAGGGTCTCCAAAACTACGCGTATATGAATCGCGTGTTCTTCTTTAGACTGAGAGTATATCAGAATATCGTCATTAAAGACGATCACAAACCGATCAAGGCACTCTCTAAAGGTCCTATTCATCAGATCCATGAACACTGATGGTGCATTCATCAGTCCAAACGGCATAACGGTAAACTCATAATATCCGTAGCGGGTACTAAATGCCGTCTTGGGAATGTCGCACTCCGGAATCTGCAACTAGTAGTATCCAGACTTAAGATCCAGCTTTGAATATACCTTTAATCTGACTAGCTGATCAAACAAGTCATCGATTCGAGGAATCAGATACTTGTTCTTCTCGGTCAGCTTGTTCAATTCTTGATAGTCTATGTGTACAACCCTCATTCTCCGAGGGTGGACCCCCCCAAGGACACGTAGACAGAAGTCAAAGGTCAAAGGGTCAGCACAGAGACCAGTAGTCCAAGACACAAGGCAACTCAGCCAGCAGGAGCAAGACACGAGCTGGGCGAGCAAGACGCGAGCTGGGCGAGAGCAGGTGGCGACTATGGAGAGCAGGTGGCGACTATGGAGAGCAGATGGCTACTATGGAGAGCAGGTGGCGACTATGGAGAGCAGGTGGCGACTATGGAGAGCAGATGGCGACTATGGAGAGCATGTGGCGACTATGGAGAGCAGGGGCGACTATGGAGAGCAGGTGGCGACTATGGAGAGCAGATGACGACTATGGAGAGCAGGTGGCGACTATGGAGAGCAGGTGGCGACTATGGAGAGCAGGTGGCGACTATGGAGAGCAGGTGGCGACTATGGAGAGCAGGTGGCGACTATGGAGAGCAGGTGGCGACTATGGAGAGCAGGTGACGACTATGAAGAGAAAGTGATGACTATGGCATAGTACTCGCCGAGTAACCCATAGTCGCCGGGTTGGGGGCTGGGCTATAAAAGGCCCCCCCTACCCTTTGGTTTTCCTATAAATAGGACCCCAGGGGTACTTGGATTGGCACTTGGACTTGAGCTTTTGGACCCCGATTCCCGAACTCTCGAGCCCGTCACCCTTGCTTCCAGCCAAGCCGGTGCCTTCCCTGTACCAAGCTCGGCCACTTTGGTTTCGGAGGGGAAGACTCTCTCGAGCTTCTGGGTACGTGGTGGGACCTCCCTGCCAAGCACCTGGGGTCCTGTTTGTTGCTCTTCTAGCTCCTTCATAGTTGCCAGCCAAGCCCTCTCATTGGACTGCTGGGCGAGTAGCCTCCGGCTGCATCGGTCCTGTTTGTTGCTCTTCTAGCTCCTTCATAGTTGCCAGCCGAGCCCTCTCGTTGGACTGCTGGGCGAGTAGCCTCCGGCTGCATCGGTCCGAATTTTGAGGTCAGGATTTTCCTGGCGTCAACACTTTGGTGCGGTGAGTGTGGACCGCAGTCAGAGAAGGAAAGTTCGGCAAAAAGGCGAGATGGTCACAGTTGGCGACCATGAGGAAGTAGTCGGCAACTCGCCCGCAGGCGGCGAGTTTGTGATGCTAGCAGTTTTCGAAGCCTTCGCGCAGCGCATGGAGGGGATCTTGCAAGCAGCGCTTCAGCCGCGCGCCGAGGTCACGACGACCTCGCCGCATCGCCCGGTTCTGACCGAGGGAAGGAGTCCCCCTCGGCGAGCAGGAAAGGAGCACGTGGAGGATGAGATCGAGCGACCAAGGAGGTCGCAGTTCTACCAGCCTACCTCGCAAGGGATTCGCTTCTGCGAGACGGACGAGCAGGCGAGGTATCAGGATACTCACCCATATGGCGAGTATGGTCAGGATACTCGCCCCTATGGCGAGTATGGTTATGATAGTCGGCAGGTGGAAGATCATCGCCAGATTGGGGGTAGGAGCCCATTCTGTGAGGAGATCATCGCCGCGCCAGTGCCGGAAAGGTTCAGGGATCCCCCGATGAATTACTACTCTGTGAGGAATCATGCTAGACAAGAAGTGCGTAAGGAGGAAGGATGCATGGAGTCGATGGTTGCTGTCCGTCAGGGAAATAGACATAATCGAAAGGGTAACCGGAGGAGGAATAGGGATCGGGTCAGCCAAGGATGTCAAGGAAGGATCAAGGCCGGGGAGGTAGGAGTGAGTTTTGGAGAAGCGGTGCTCGGATCTTTCCGCAAAACGAATTTCCACCAGGCCTACCGCCAGAATGTCGCTCTGACCTCTCAAGCACCACCCCCGCTAGAGGAAATCACCTTCTCGGAGGAGGGTATGTTAAGGGATGAGAATCCCTTCCATGAGGCCCGTGTGATTGATGCGATCGTCGAAGACTTCACCGTCAACCGAATCCTGGAGTGCAACGGGGGATCTGTCTGTGTCATCTTTACGTCGTTCTCACGAACACGTTTGACAACCTGGAGGTCGAGACAATCAGGATGATGATCCTGGACAGTTCCCTTTTTTGATTTCTTAGGTAAGCAAAAGGTGGACGCGGCAGGAAGATCAGCCGCCGTCGGGAAGCTTAACCCAAGGCGGGAAGAACCCTTCATCGTGAAGGGGAGCTGTTGGAAAACACATGGAACGGCGACAACTTGAAAGGGTTTGGCTCCTGAACGGGAGTATGTACACATCCCACCCCTGTAAATTTGTTATCCATAAATAAAACCATCACCTCCCTGAAACATGGGAATGGTGAGTCTTTTGTCTCTTTCGGCTATGTGTTTTCAAGAAAGAAGAAAGCGAGCGAAGCCGATCTCCGCGTCAGGTTGGGAAACTGGCCTCCGACTTGATTCTCATAAAAACCCAGAACGGGTGATGGGACAATGCCTCGGTTATACGTCCCCTTAAGACCAAGCCTCTGCAATGACGGCCGAGATCAGCTCCCCCCTTTCATGTTGGCCGCGGTTCCCACCGACTGCATTTCTCATCCGACTGGTGAGATTATCAGGAAGAAGTCTGGACGCCGACCTCCCAATCCGACGAAGGAATAATCGACTTCGGCAAGGCGGTGCTCGCCCTTATCTGCTTCATCAAAAATGTGTTTTCTAGTAATAGAAGGGAAGTAGGTGAAGTTGATCTCCACGGCAGGTTGGGAAACTGGCCTCCGACTTTATTATCGTAAAACCCAGAACGGATGATGGGACAATTCCCCGGTTGAGCATTCCCCTAAGTCCAAGCCTCTGCAATGACGGCCGAGATCAGCTCCCCCCTTGCACGTTGGCCGCGGTTCCCACCGACTGCATTTCTCATCCGACTGGGGAGATTATCAGGAAGAAGTCTGGACGCCGACCTCCTAATTCGATGCAGAGATGATCGACTTAAACCGATCAGGGGACCCTTGGATAAAGGTGTTGTGTACCCTCGAGGGCTGAAAGCCCGTAACAAAGCAATTCGTTTCCAATTATTTCCTCCAATTGTGTGAGTTAATGTGCTTAACTCCCCGTTCAAATTATTGAGCAACAGGAAACAGGTTGGGTCAACATTCAGCACCCAAGTAGGATATAGACCTTGGGATGTTGTGATCCCTTGGAAGGTGCTCCATTAGAACCTCCCCGACAGTCATTCCCTACTGTGTCGACCTCTTCAACAGCATCAACAAGAACAGCAAGATGGAGGCCTCGGGATGCCGGCAGAGTGGAGACCTCGAGTGTGTATGTCCAGAAGGACCCCCCCCCCCCCCCCCCCCCCCCCCCCCCCCCCCGCCGAGAATCATGCCCTATCCAGGCAAGGCGATGAAATTCAACCAAAGCGATCATCGATTCACGTCACGAGTGGGTTAGAGGATGAGTATCCTGCTTAGCTCTCATAACATCCAGAGCGGGTGATGGGATATTATACCGAGTTTTTTAATGCGTCCTCCTAAGACCAAGCCTCTGCACTGATGGTTGAGATCAGCTCCCCCCTTGCACGCTGGCCGAGCTACCCTCCGATTGTACTTCTCATCCGTTTGGAGAGATTATCAGAGTAGAGTTGGAAACCACCCTCCTAGCCCGAAGTTGTTCACACCCTCGAGTGAAAAGAAGTCATTGAGTTGTGGAGTTGTCGTAGTCCAGGCCTCTGCCCGACCTCTTCTCCAGCAAGCCGGCTACTTGCCTCCTCGGATGACTCCATCTCTCCACCTCTAGTTGAGCTCGGCTCCTAGAAGGTGTCGACCTTCTCTCCGCCTCTAGTTGAGCTCGGCTCCTAGAAGGTGTCGACCTCATATCCGCCTCTAGTTGAGCTCGGCTCCTAGAAGGTGTCGACCTTGTCTCCACTTCCAGTTGAGCTCGGCTCCTGTGAAGTGTCGACCATCTCTCCACTTCCAGTTGAGCTCGGCTCCTGTGAAGTGTCGACCATCTCTCCACTTCCAGTTGAGCTCGGCTCCGGTGAAGTGTCGACCATCTATCCACCTCTAGTCGAGCTCGGCTCCTAGAAGGTGTCGACCTCATATCCGCCTCTAGTTGAGCTCGGCTCCTAGAAGGCGTCGACCTTGTCTCCACTTCTAGTTGAGCTCGGCTCCTGTGAAGTGTCGACCATCTCTCCACTTCCAGTTGAGCTCGGCTCCTGTGAAGTGTCGACCATCTCTCCACTTCCAGTTGAGCTCGGCTCCTGTGAAGTGTCGACCATCTCTCCACCTCTAGTCGAGCTCGGCTCCTAGAAAGTGTCGACCATCTCTCCACCTCTAGTCGAGCTCGGCTCCTAGAAGGTGTCGACCTCATATCCACCTCTAGTTGAGCTCGGCTCCTAGAAGGTGTCGACCTTGTCTCCACTTTCAGTTGAGCTCGGCTCCTGTGAAGTGTCGACCATCTCTCCACTTCCAGTTGAGCTCGGCTCCTGTGAAGTGTCGACCATCTCTCCACATCTAGTCGAGCTCGGCTCCTAGAAAGTGTCGACCATCTCTCCACCTCTAGTCGAGCTCGGCTCTTAGAAGGTGTCGACCTCATATCCGCCTCTAGTTGAGATCGGCTCCTAGAAGGTGTCAACCTTGTCTCCACTTCCAATTGAGCTCGGCTCCTGTGAAGTGTCGACCATCTCTCCACTTCCAGTTGAGCTCGGCTCCTGTGAAGTGTCGACCATCTCTCCAATTCCAGTTGAGCTCGGCTCCTGTGAAGTGTCGACCATCTCTCCACTTCCAGTTGAGCTCGGCTCCAGTGAAGTGTCGACCATCTCTCCACCTCTAGTCGAGCTCGGCTCCTAGAAAGTGTCGACCATCTCTCCACCTCTAGTAGAGCTCGGCTCCTAGAAGGTGTCAACCTCATATCCTCCTCTAGTTGAGCTCGGCTCCTAGAAGGTGTCGACCTTGTCTCCACTTCCAGTTGAGCTCGGCTCCTGTGAAGTGTCGACCATCTCTCCACTTCCAGTTGAGCTCGGCTCCTGTGAAGTGTCGACCATCTCTCCACTTCCAGTTGAGCTCGGCTCCTGTGAAGTGTCGACCATCTCTCCACCTCTAGTCGAGCTCGGCTCCTAGAAAGTGTCGACCTTCTCTCTGCCTCTAGTTGAGCTCGGCTCCTAGAAGGTGTCTACCTTCTCTCTGCCTCTAGTTGAGCTCGGCTCCTAGAAGGTGTCGAACTTGTCTCCACTTGCAGTTGAGCTCGGCTCATGTGAAGTGTCGACTATCTCTCCACTTCCAGTTGAGCTCGGCTCTCGTGAAGTGTCGACCATCTCTCCACCTTTAGTCGAGCTCGGCTCCTAGAAAGTGTCGACCATCTCTCCCCCTCTAGTCGAGCTCGGCTCCTAGAAAGTGTCGACCTTCTCTCTGCCTCTAGTTGAGCTCGGCTCCTAGAAGGTGTCTACCTTCTCTCTGCCTCTAGTTGAGCTCGGCTCATAGAAGGTGTCGAACTTGTCTCCACTTGCAGTTGAGCTCGGCTCCTGTGAAGTGTCGACCATCTCTCCACTTCCAGTTGAGCTCGGCTCCTGTGAAGTGTCGACCATCTCTCCACCTTTAGTCGAGCTCGGCTCCTAGAAAGTGTCGACCTTCTCTCTGCCTCTAGTTGAGCTCGGCTCCTAGAAGGTGTCTACCTTCTCTCTGCCTCTAGTTGAGCTCGGCTCATAGAAGGTGTCGAACTTGTCTCCACTTCCAATTGAGCTCGGCTCCTGTGAAGTGTCGACCATCTCTCCACTTCCAGTTGAGCTCGGCTCCTGTGAAGTGTCGACCATCTCTCCACTTCCAGTTGAGCTCGGCTCCTGTGAAGTGTCGACCATCTCTCCACCTCTAGTTGAGCTCGACTCCTAGAAAGTGTCGACCTTCTCTCCGCCTCTAGTTGAGCCCGGCTCCTAGAAGGTGTCGAACTTGTATCCGCCTCCTGTTGAGCTCGACTCCTATGAGGTGTCGACCTTTTCTCGCCAGAAAGACAGCTCGCCAGAAAGATAGCTCGCCAGAAAGACAGCTCGTCGAATAAGGGTTGGATGATTCTTTCCGAGCAACTACGTTACTCGTAAAGAGCGGGGATTGTGTACAACCCTCATTCTCCGAGGGTGGACCCCCCCAAGGCCACGTAGACAGAAGTCAAAGGTCAAAGGGTCAGCACAGAGACCAGCCGTCCAAGACACAAGGCAACTCAGCCAGCAGGAGCAAGACACGAGCTGGGCGAGCAAGACGCGAGCTGGGCGAGAGCAAGTGGCAACTATGGAGAGCTGGTGGCGACTTTGGAGAGCAGGTGGCGACTATGGAGAGCAGGTGGCGACTATGGAGAGCAGGTGGCGACTATGGAGAGCAGATGGCGACTATGGAGAGCATGTGGCGACTATGGAGAGCAGGGGCGACTATGGAGAGCAGGTGGCGACTATGGAGAGCAGATGACGACTATGGAGAGCAGGTGGCGACTATGGAGAGCAGGTGGCGACTATGGAGAGCAGGTGGCGACTATGGAGAGCAGGTGGCGACTATGGAGAGCAGGTGGCGACTATGGAGAGCAGGTGGCGACTATGGAGAGCAGGTGGCGACTATGGAGAGCAGGTGGCGACTATGAAGAGAAAGTGACGACTATGGCATGGTACTCGCCGAGTAACCCATAGTCGCCGGGTTGGGAGCTGGGCTATAAAAGGCCCCCCTACCCTTTGGTTTTCCTATAAATAGGACCCCAGGGGTACTTGGATTGGCACTTGGACTTGAGCTTTTGGACCCCGATTCCCGAACTCTCGAGCCCGTCACCCTTGCTTCCAGCCAAGCCGGTGCCTTCCCTGTACCAAGCTCGGCCACTTTGGTTTCGGAGGGGAAGACTCTCTCGAGCTTCTGGATACGTGGTGGGACCTCCCTGCCAAGCACATGGGGTCCTGTTTGTTGCTCTTCTAGCTCCTTCATAGTTGCCAGCCGAGCCCTCTCGTTGGACTGCTGGGCGAGTAGCCTCCGGCTGCATCGGTCCGAATTTTGAGGTCAGGATTTTCCTGGCGTCAACACTATGCATAGACGCAGACTTCCGTCCTTCTTCTTCACAAAGAGGACCGAAACACCTCAAGGGGATGTACTTGGGCGTATATAGCCTTGCTCTGGCAACTCCTATAACTGGACCTTCAACTCCGCCATCTCCTCTGGCGTAATTCGGTATGGAGAGCGTGACACAGGCTTAGCACCTGGCACCAGCTCTATAGTGAAGTCTATCTCTCGCTGAGGTGGCGCCCCAGGAAGATCTTTAGGAAACACATCAGGATACTCTGAAATAATAGGAACGTCACTCAGACAGGGCTGAGGCTTTGCAGCCCCAACTAGCACAACACATAACTCTTCGCCCTACCGAACTGCCTTGACTACTTGGACAGCAGACATCAACGTCTTGCTCGATCCCCGCAAACAAGCAAACTTAGTCGCACGCTCAGTATTCCTCCCCAGAGTGACCTCCTTTGAAGTGCAATGAATGTGCTGCACCGACAGCGAGTCCATACCAAAGATCACATCGAACTCCAAAAGTGGTAGTATCAGTGCTTCGAAATCAAAGTCTTGACTTCTGATTCGTATCTTTACCGCACAACCTTGATCCGCACACATAGAACACCCATTGAGCAGCATCACATCTAACCTTTCCGTTATCATCATCGAAGGTACTCCAAGTTGTCGTATGAAGGCCTCCGATAGTAAGGAATGCAAAGCTCCCGTATCAAACAGTGCTCTCGCCGGACAATTAAATATTAGGATAAAGCCTAATACACACAAGGTTAACAAACAATGCACGAGGTATGAAGTATAAAAAGCAATAAAAGCTATATACTAACACATACATGTCACCACGTCACTCTGCTTTATGGCCTCCTGCTGGCCAAGATTGTACACCCTGGGCTGGGCTGGAGCAGCATGGGATGCATTTGACACCACCGCCTTCACTTTCTCTGCCGCATAAGCTGCAACTGCCCTCTTGCCACTGCGACAATCATGAGAATAATGCCCCAGCTTGCCATAGTTATAACAGATGAGTGGGCCCCACCCAGCTATCCCATCCGAACCAGCAGACTGAGCTGACCCAGAAGGTCTCGCTCTTTTCCTCCATCTGCCTTGCCCAGACCTCGCATAGCTCGGTGCTTTGAACTCTGGATTTACCACCGCTAACTCCTTTCTGCTTTGGGACCGCTTCATATCCTTTTCCAAGGAACGAGCCGTATTGACCAGGGTCATAAACCCCTGCGTCATTGGCCCCGACAGAAGGAACCGCAATTCTTCTCGCAGACCTTCATAAAATTGATTTATCTTACGAGCTTCATCTGCAAAAGTCGTTCCTGCGTACCTCCCCAACTGGGTAAACTCATGCAGATAGTCATCAATCATCCTATCGCCTTGAGTTAGACGGTTGAACTGGTTCTCCATTTCAATCTGTTGAGCAGGTGGGAGATACCATGCCAAGAACATTCACGAGAACAAATCAAAAGAGATATCTGTCAGTTGCCTTCCTACTAGCTGATGCAACTCTAGCTCGTCCTACCACAGCCGCGCTTCTCCATCAAGAAGGAAGGTTGCCAAGGTAACCTTCTGCTCTTCCTCCATATCAGTGGCCTTCAAGGTATTTCTCACCCTCGATAGCCAATCCTCAGCTTGCGTCGGGGTTCCTGCCCCCGTGAACGTAGGAGGATGAAAACTCAGAAAGTACTGCAACTGTTGGTCCGGAGCTCTTCGTGCCCTCACCGGCACTGGTCTTTCGACCACAGGTTCAGCTGCCACAACCGGAACCGGAGCCACCCGAGGGTAGGAGGCTGTCCAGGGACCTGCCCTCTAGGTTGTGCAGCAAACATAACAAACACCACTTCGGCTATCATCCTTACTGTCTCAGCAGAAGGAGGAGTAGGCACCTCAGCTGGTGCACTGCTCGCAGTCAAATGCGGGGGTCGAGACGGCCCCGCTCCACTTCCAGTCGCCTATAGATGTGTACAAAACAAAATTAGCGACTACGAGATATCATGAATCAACAAAGGAACACACAAGTGGCATCACAAGGCTACAATTTTACATGTAATTCATTCCAAAAGTGGACAGTTACTGGTTATTTACATGTCTTAATGACGACGCACACACGTGCTCACCACCCCTTAAAAGAATTCGACCACAAATTTAGATGGAAATGGATCGAGACCCGTAGCTGATACCAATTTGTAACACCCTCCCTATTGCATAGAACATAGAAGTAGGTCCGACCGGGACCCCATGCCATATTAAACGAACAGTAGAGCGCGTTACTTAATTAGTCTAAACAGTTAAGAATATAACCATCTCAGCACACAGAGTCGCATAACAGAAGCATTTATTTTATTAAGATAAAATCAAGCCACAACTTATCCACTTCTATACAGGGAATGAAAATACAACAAGATTTGTTTATTACACTGTTTATATTAACTAAGTGGCTTACAAACATCGGCACGCAGGCCGACCACACATGAAAAAAAATAAACAACAAATTGGGCCTTCGAGGGACAGCACAACACAGCAGCAGGGGCTTCAACCCGCTATTTACCGCTAGTCTCACCAGGACCTGTACAAACAAATCCACCAAAGAGTGGGGAAAACAAGCAACCGGTCAACTTTAGCTGACCAAGACTATAATGACCCCACCCCATTCCCGGGGTGGTGGTACTCCTTTCCTACAGATAAGAGTTAGTAACATATAAACAAATATATCTGCAAATAACACCAGCGTAGGCAATCACAACCATCCGCTTCGTGCTCTCAAGGCACACTTTGGCATACTCCCCGAGTTATGCCTTCACGCTAATCATTTTTTGACTTAGACAACTATTTGAGCTAGGCCGTACACACGAAGTTCCGGCACTCTTCCATAGCCCGGTGCACCGAGGGGAGACCTCTTCACCACCACTGTGGGCAGGTTAGAATCAGCTAGGCCCGTGCTCAATCATCGTGATCAATTCTGCACGATGCGGGTAAGCTTTCACCTTGTGCCTGTTCCTCAAAGCTAGGCTCTCCAGGACCTTTAGCTTCTTCTGCTACGCACCCAGCCTCCAGGACATAGGTTGCACAGGAACACACAATCAGTTCGCTGGGCGCTACCGCTAGCGCCCGACGCTAGCAACAGAACCCAGTTCTGCCCAACGCTAGTAATAGAAGCCAGTTCTGCTACCTCCGGAGTAACACTCCCAGAACTCATCTTCTTTTGCTCACCTGGAGCTACCGCCGGCACTACCGCTAGCGCCCGACGTTAGTAACAGAACCTAGTTCTGCTACTATTTTTCGGGTATTTTCTGGAAACACCTCCAGAACCATTTACAGTACAACTCAGTACGCAGAACCCAAAAAACACATCATATAGCTCGGAGTCTTCTCCGACACATAATTAACAAGCATCTCCAATCCAGACCAACCTGTCCGGATGGGCTTCACACTTCATGCCTATATCCGTACTTTGATTCCGGATTCTAAATGCAAATTATTGTGGGGAAAACATCAACCCACTGGAAGAGCCCATCTACTAATTAGTAGAAGTTTTCCAAATCATGCAAATCAAAGGACGCACATGTCCATAGATGTAGGGAGGAGAATCGTTACCCTCGACGTTCGTTTAGACACCATAGATCTGCGATTGTTCTGGAGAGAACTTGCTGAAATTGCTTCCCCTCCACTGATTTGATGATGTCACTTGCATGCTGGATCTCATTCGCGTATTCGCCCTTAGCTCAACGAACAACTAGCCCAACCCTCTGCTTCCTTGTTGTAGGAGAGAGAGAATAAGAGCAGGAAATGAGAAGAGACCTCTATATTATTTTCCCGCTAGCGCCGATGCTAGCCGCTAGCACCTGGCGCTAGCCCCGAGTCGGTACCGCTTAATGACTTTTCTATAGCTAGCGCTCGCGCTAGCGCTACCGCCCGCGCTATCATTCGTCGACGAATTCACTTAGGTTCAACATGGTTCGTCGAAACAAATTCATCGACATGCTACTCGTCGATAAGAGCTACCACCGACGCTAGCACTAGCGCCTGGCGCTAGCTCCATAGCCTTCAACACCTTATGACTTCAGTGCACTTGAAAAACTGGGGTCTTACATAAAGTGACACAAGAGACTAGCCCACATTAATTACAAGTATCTTAAGAAATTAATGACAGAAAATTTGGTAAGAGATGCTCCTATGATGGATTGTCTAGAAATGGGTCCTTGTCATGCATGCCAAATGGGCAAACAAACAAGGACTTCATTAAAAAGCATACAAGACAAACAATCCACTAGGTGCTTATACCTTCTCCACATGAACCTATTTGGCCCTATGACAGTGCACATCTTAGGAGAAATGGCTATTACATTGGTTATTGTTGATGATCACCTTAAGTTTTCCTGGGTGTTCTTCTTAAAACACAAGTCTGATACCCTAGGTACATTCAAGAATTTTGTCAGACAAATTCAGAATGAAATAAACAACACTGTGGTTAAAATCAGAAGTGATCATGGGACTGAATTTCAATCTAATTTAATGACCAAATTTTGTGAAGAAGAAGGTATCTTACAAGAGTTTTCTTCTCCCAGAACTCCCCAACAGAATGGGGTGGCTGAGAGGAAAAATAGAACACTAATTGAAGCTAGCAAGATGATATAAAAATTATTGTTTTCGGATATTATGAGAATTTAAGATTCGTTGTTGAAGTTCTCCAATTCTATATCCAATGAAGGCAAGCGTACCTTATCGTTTATAGTATAGGATACTTAAGAAAAAAATATCAAGGTCGTATTAAACACGGGTTTGTCGAGTACTTCTACTTTGCGAAAGCTAACTATTATTTTATCGGAGAAAGAGCGGAAAAGTGTTAATAATTAAAACTAGTTAAAAGAGAACTAAAAGAAATAAGGAAAAAAAAAACAAAACTTGATTTAAAACTATCTTTGAAATGAAAGAGAAAGAATAATATTATCATTCTACTCTATTCCTTGACCGTGGAGATTCCTAGCTTATGAACGCACCTCTCTCGAGGAATACGCCAACCTGAGATTAAGTTGATCGGCCGGACTCTCGTCCTATAACCGAAATGCCTAATACTCGCTTTAACGAGGTGAATCCTACTATATGATTTGACTCCTATCCAGAAGATTTACGTCATCCTCTCTCGAGGGGTGCATGCAACTCTTTTTATTCTCGAGTGATCGATTCGTACACATGAGCCTCTCGACTATCTAGAATATGAAAAAAATACCGAAATTCATAACCGGCATATGAACACGATATCGATATTTTTTGAGAATAAACCGAAGGAGAGGAGAAACGATAATAAGAAAAAGATAATTTCGAATCAAAGCTTGTAAAAACCAAGAACTACAAAATATTTACTAAAAGAAAAATTAAGAAAGAGAAATAAGGAGGGAAGAGGAAATTTTGCAAAAATGAAAGTGAGCTTAAAAAAATTTCATTACATAAAAAGAGATTACATAATTTGAAATCTACATTACATTGCATGAAAATAAACCTAAACTACCTTGCATGAAATAAAGAAGAACAAGACATGAAATTAAACTTAAGAAAAAGAAATTACATTAATTAAAAACTAAACATTAACATGAAAATAAATAAAATCTATACAAGAAGAGCCCAAATGGGCAGGGGGAAGGAGGAGGAATTGCTAGAAATGGGCTCCTGAATTTATAGGAGAAAAGTTGAGGTTACACGCCCTCGATCACGGGCGTGACCCTGTGGCATGTAATCACTATTCTGCATCGGCTGGGATGGCGACATGGAGCTTGCTTGATGATCGGAGAAAGTTGGACATTACACGCCCGTGATATGTGGGCCACATGCGTGTACATGGGTGGTTGTATTGAGTGCAGCATGGGCTTGAGTGCGGCGCGCCGGAACTCAAAGATCACGCGGGAGTGTCACATGCGTGACTTGAGGGAGACAAGTGTGACTTGTGCGACAACTTTGGATTCGGTGGCTGACAGGTCCACTTGGAAGGCTTGATTTGATCTTTAATATTACACGCCCTTGGTCACAGGCGTGACCAAGGGGCGTGACACAGGTCACGAGCGTGACTTGTAGATCTTGGCTCAAATCTCATCAGCAGTAACTCTGGACGTGCATTATGATTACACGCCCCTGGTCACGGACATGACTTAGGGCGTGTACTGCAAATTTTGAGCAAAACTCCAGAAAATCTTCAAAACAGAAATACAATTATATTTAGAACATAAATTATAAAAGAAGTGATTTTTAACTAAAATATAAATAATATTTACAATTTTTATATTAAACTTAACCTAAATATTATTATTAAAATACGCAAAAATCATACTCATCAAATACCCCCATACTTAAGCTTTTGCTATTCCAGAGCAAAAGTATGAGAAATATTTATAAGACATTTAATAAAATTTTTAATTAAAACTAAAAATTTATTGAATCATAGGTAAGCTAAAAAGAAAATTTAAGGATTGACGAATTAATTCGTAAATTATGAAAGTAGAATGATAAGAGAAAAATATTTAGCCAAGAACTCTCAAAAATAATAACTAGTAAACAAGATTGAGTAATTTGTAAACAAATTTAGATTTAAAATTATAAAAACCATAACTTTGAAAGAAACTATTGGAAAAATACAATTTACTACTTATGCTCTCTTAATATTTTAATTTTAACTAAAAACAATTGAATTGGCTAAAAGGGGTTTGGATAAATATGAAGAGATTTTTTTTATTGGAGGTGATGAATTTTATCCTCTCACCCCACACATTTTTCTTCTTCTATTTGTATATGTTTAAGAAAATGATAAATATTATCCTCCCATTTTCCATGCCCTATAATCTTTTCTTAATACTCTTCATACAAAGGATATGGTGCATATGCTTAGGGAATGATGAATTTTATACTCTCATTCCCATGACATATGATCTTTTAATAATCTTTTTTTTGGGTAAAGGCTAGAGGTAAATGGCTAAAACAAATATTTAGTTTAAAATAAAATACTTTGAGAGCAACTATAGTAAATTATACTTTCCAAAGATTCAAAAAGCATGAGGCAGAAATAATTAAAATCTAAAGGTGTTAAGCAAATTACTACAAAATTAAACTATTTAAAATAAAAGAGAAGAAGTGCTAATGAAATTTCTCTAATCAAATTAAATCATAAAATATTTCTTAAAATTAAATCACCTAAATAAAAAAATTAGATCTAGCAAACCATGATAACATAAAAGATTAGCAAATTAAAAACAAAAAATAGATGCTTATAAATAAACTGATAAAAAATGATTTTGGAAATAACAAAAACCTAAGTAAGGGCTTATTATATTTTTTTTTGGATTTTTCTAAGTTTTCTTAATTTTTTTTGAAGATTTTCATATTATTTTTTTATTTTTGATATTATCTTTTTTTTTGGATTTTTGATGTTATTTTTTTTGGATTTTTGATATTATCTTTTTTTGGATTTCTGATATTAGTTTTTTTTGGATTTTTGATATTATCTTTTTTTTTTGAATTTTTGATATTACATAAAAATGCTAAACATGAACTAAAAGGCCTAATTTCTTTTTGCTAATTCTTGGGCTTCCCGAGGTATACCCCGTGAAGGGTTCTCAACGGTACTAGGAGATGTGTTGGGATGATATCCCAAACGTCCCTTTCCAAGAAATTAATTTTCTATTTTCTTTTTTTTTTGAAGATTTTGGGTTTTCTAATTTTTTTTGAAAAAGCTTTTCTTTTTTTTGTAAAAGACAACAAAATAGGAAATACATTATGTACAAAAAGAAAATAACTATGCACAAACAAAATATTTTTGGAATTTTGGAGTTTTTAAATTTTTTTCAAAAATGTTCTACGATTTTATAATTTAAAAGAAAGGGAAATACACCCCCATACTTAAAATTCAACATTGTCCCCAATGTTGAAAGCTAAGTATGAAGAAGAAAAATAAAATACAAGCACGTGATTATGAAAGAAAAAGACGAAGGAGGGGAAAAAGAAGCACGCCCATGATTTGGAGACGGACGACTACAACGATCACCTGCAAAATCATTTTTAAAATAAAATAAAAGACACAATAAAAAGAATAAAACATAAAAGTTACTTATTAATTTTTTTTTTGAATTTTGATAAAAGTAAAAGTGCTTTCTCTTTTCAAAATATCGACAAAATGTCCTCGGCAACGACGCCAAAAACTTGATATAAAAATTATCATTTTCGGATTTTATGAGAATTTAAGATTCTTTGTTGATGTTCTCCAATTCTATATCCGATGAAGGCAAGCGTACCTTATCATTTATAGTATATGATACTTAAGAAAAAAATATCAAGGTCGTATTAAACACGGGTTTGTCGAGTACTTCTACTTCGAGAAGGCTAACTATTATTTTATCGGAGAAAGAGCGGAAAGGAGTTAGTAATTAAAACTAGTTAAAAGAGAACTAAAAGAAATAAGAAAAAACAAAACTTGATTTAAAACTAGCATTGAAATGAAAGCGAAAGAATAATATTATCATTCTACTCTATTCCTTGACCGTGGAGATTCCTAGCTTATGAACACACCTCTCTCGAGGAATATGCCCACCTGTTAAGTTGATCGGCCGAACTCTCGTCCTATAACCGAAATGCCTAATACTCGCTTTAACGAGGTGAATCCCACTATAGGATTTGACTCCTATCTAGAAGATTTACGTCATCCTCTATTGAGGGGTGCGCGCAAATCTTTTATTCTCGAGTGATTGATTCGTACGCACGAGCCTCTCGGCTAACTAGAATACGAAAACAAATATCGAAATTCATAACCGACATATGAACTCGATATCGATATTTTTCGAGAATAAATCAAAGGAGAGGAGAAACGATAATAAGGAAAAGATAATTTCGAATCAAAGCTTGTAAAAACCAAGAACTACTAAATATTTACTAAAAGAAAAATTAAGAAAGAGAAATAAGGAGGGAAGAGGAAATTTTGCAAAAAAGAAAGAGAGCTTAAAAATTTCATTATATAAAAAGAGATTACGTAATTTGAAATCTACATTACTTAGCATGAAAATAAACCTAAACTACCTTGCATGAAATAAAGAAGAACAAGACATGAAATTAAACTTAAGAAAAAGAAATTACATTAATTAAAAACTAAACATAAACATGAAAATAAATAAAATCTATACAAGAAGAGCCCAAATGGGCAGGGGGAAGGAGGAGGAATTGCTGGAAATGGGAGCCTGAATTTATAGGAGAAAATTTGAGGTTACACGCCCTCGGTCATGGGCGTGACCCTGGGGCGTGTAATCAATGTTCTGCATCGGTTGCGATAGCGACATGGAGCTTGCATGACGGAGGGAGAAAGTCGGACATTACACGCCCGTGACATGTGGGTCACGGGAATGTACCTGGGTGGCTGCATTGAGTGTAACATGGGCTGAGTGCGGCACGCCGGAAGTCAAAGTCACGCGGGCGTGTCACAGGCGTGAATTGAGGGACACGAGTGTGACTTGTGCGACAACTTTGGATTCGGTGGCTGACAGGTCCACGTGGAAGGCTTGATTTGATCTTTAATATTACACGCCCTTGGTCACAGGCGTGACCAAGGGGCGTGACACAGGTCACTAGCCTGGCCTATGGATCCTGGCTCAAATCTCATCAGCAGCAACTCTGGACGTGCATTATGATTACACGACCCTGGTCACAGGCGTGACCTAGGGCGTGTACTGCCAATTTTGAGCAAAACTCTAGAAAATCTGCAAAGCAGAAATACAATTATATTTAAAATAGAAATTACAAAAGAAGTGATTTTTAACTAAAATATAAATAATATTTACAATTTTTATATTAAATTTAACCTAAATATTATAATTGAAATACACATAAATCATACTCATAATAAGACCATGCTAAGTGACTCCTCACTCCCAGAATACCTTTGGGCTGAGGCAGTCAATACTACATGTCATGTAGAAAATAGAGCACTCATCAATAAGAACCATAACAAGACTCCTTATGAGCTGCTTAAAGGT
This sequence comes from Dactylorhiza incarnata, assembly GCA_033032865.1. Lineage (NCBI taxonomy): Eukaryota > Viridiplantae > Streptophyta > Magnoliopsida > Asparagales > Orchidaceae > Dactylorhiza > Dactylorhiza incarnata. Next base: position 4,458,303 of record JAWHQI010000009.1, on the reverse strand, counting down.
AAGAAACCAACACTAGCTTACTTCAGAATTTTTGGAAGTAAATGCTATGTGTTGAAGAATAATAAGCATTATATTACCAAATTCTCTGAAAAGAATTATGAAGTTATCTTTGTAAGATATAACAAGCATAACAAAGCCTACAATGTCTTCAATAAGAATGCTCTTACAATTGAAGAATCTATTCATATAGTTTTTGATGAGAGCAGCATGCTGCATAACCCTCTATCTAGTACATGTAGTGCATGAATTGAAGCTGGACTGGACAATCTGAAAATCAGAGAAGAAGAGTCTATTGAGAACGAAGAACTCTTTCCACAGAACTCTATTCCAGAAAGAGTAGAAGAAGCTACTGAAAATACAAATTCTCAGAATGGTAATCCTGAAGCAACAGCTGAAGAAGAAATTACTGAAGTAGAAGAACCTCAAAGGGTGTTGCCCATTACAGGAAGATATCTCAGAAATCATCCAGCTAACTAGATAATTGGTGAGCTTAATCATGGAGTTAGAACCAGAAGTAATGCTCTGAATGAAAGCTTGCACCTCTACTTTCTATCACAACTTGAACCAAAGAAATTTGAGGAAGCCAACTAAGACCAATTCTGGGTCATGGCCATGCAAGAAGAGCTCAACCAATTCAAGAAATGCAAAGTTTGGAAGCTTGTTGCAAGACCACAATGGCATAATGTCATTGGGACAAAGTGTGTCTACAGAAATAAGATGGATGAAGCTACAATGATCATAAAGAATAAAGCAAGACTAGTAGCCCAATGATACAAGCATGATGAAGGCGTAGATTTTGATCAGACATTTGCTCCTGTAACTAGATTGGAGGCCATCAGACTCTTTCTAGCATATGATTTCTAAGTGGAGACTTAAAGGAGGAGGTCTGTGTATCTCAACCACCAAGTTTTATCTCTCCTACCCGTCCTGATTATGTCCATTTTCTAAGAAAAGCCCTGTATGGCTTGAAGCAAGCACGAAGGGCTTGGTATGAGACACTGTCTACATTTCTTTTTGAAAACAAGTTCTCAAGAGGGAAAATATATAAGACTCTTTTCTTGAGAGAATTGAAAGGCCAGATCCTTTTGGTCCAAATATATGTTGATGACATTATATTTGGACCAACTGATAGAAATCTTTACAAGAAGTTTGCCTAGCTCATGCAAAGTAAATTTGAGATGAGCAGTATGAGAGAGCTTAAATATTTCTTAGGTCTTCAAGTAAAGCAATTTGAGGAAGGAATTTTCATTTCTCAGACCAAATTTACCTTGGATATTATAAAGAAATTTGGAATGGAGAACTCTACCCCTATGAGAACTCCTATGTGATCAAATGTGTCTCTAGACAAGGATGAAAAGGGTAAACCCTATAATGAGTCCATATATAGAAGCATAATTGGCTCATTGCTCTACCTCACTGCTAGTAGGCCAGACATCATGTTTGCTATATGTGTTTGTGCAAGATATTAAGTGAACCCCAAAGAATCTTATCACTCAGTAGTCAAAAGAATTTTGAGATATCTGAAGGGTACTCCCATTCTAAGACTCTGGTATCCTAAGTCAGATGATTTTGAGCTGTATGGTTATTTTAATGCAGACTTTGCTGGATGCAAAGAGGACAAAAAAGCACTTCAGGAACTTGTCAGTTCTTGGGGATAAGACTTGTGCCCTGGTGTAGCAAAAAGCAAAATAACATTGCTATCTCCACAGCTGAATCAGAATATATTTCTGCTGGTAGTTGTTGTGCACAACTCCTTTAAATTCGACACCAATTAGAGGATTATAATCTACATATTAAGAGAACATCTCTCTTCTGTGATTCCTCTAGTGCCATTTCTATAGCTAAAAATCATGTGACACATAGTAGAACAAAACATATTGAGATTAGATATCATTTCATCAGGGAGTATGTAGAAAAGGAAGATATCTGCCTTGAGTATGTCAGTACAGATAGGCAAATAACTGATATTTTTACCAAGCCCCTTGATGAGTCTAAGTTCAATCAATTCAAAATTGAATTGGGAATGCTAAGTTTTTAAAAATTGGGCATGTTGAATTCCATCCTTCATGTATAGTTGTGATTAACTTATAATGTTGATGGGATGGATCTTTCACAAGATCCACCCTAAAGAAGACTAACATTTTCAGTTTTTGAAAGACAACACAACAAATTGACTGAGGAATACATAGAATCGCCTAGAAAATACTGGAAATTATAAAAATCATCGTGATGAATCAAGACGATACTATACTCTCGCCGACAATGCATTTGTAATCAAGACAATACTAAATACACCATCTCGATGAGAAGATGACATCATAGGTCACATGAGCGTCATAATTACGTCGCAATTACGGGCTTTTCAAAACAATTCAGGTAGATTTCATCAGGTACGTGCCTCTTTACCTAACAAAAGCATAATAATATATATTAGACAATGTGAAAGCCTAGAAATTGTGCATACACAAAATCCTAGAATCCCTATTTCACCTTCTTCTTCCTCTCAACGACTTCTTGCAACAAGCAATGGCGCCAAAGATGCCAGATGAGAAAGTTCTATCTTGAGGAGAGTTATTACAAGATGGCTTCAAAGGTGCTGATGAGGATCTTGACATGGTAATTACCTTGCTATATGCTTCAGAATTAGAGTATGTTCTCACTGGGCCTACTCGACTATACTACACTGCATTGTCTGAAATATATGCAAATGCCCAAATTAGCAAGATAGGAAAAGCAATTCTCACCACTATGTCTGGAGAATATATATGGATAACTACCATAGGCCTAACCAATGCCCTTAAACTAACTATTTTGGATGAGAATAAAGAAGAAGAATCAGTCAGTCCTGAGGACTTTCTGGAGGGATATAAATGTTGTGGACTTGATGGCAAACCATATGGAAGATTCAAAGAAATAAGATGAATGTGCAAGGTAAGCTTTTATCAGATATTATTGGGAAAGTACTATTATGCAAGGCTGGGTCACATCATAGAATCTCCAAATAAATGTTTGAGTTGATGATCAGAGACATTCTTAAGAAGAAGACTAACTGGGACAGATTCATTCTTGAGAAGTACTGTTTGATTAGATCAAAGAAAGCCTGAAGGCCCCCAACTTTGGCAGAATCCTTTCATTATACTTAAAGCACTCCATTCCTCAACATCTGAATGAATCTGAATCAACACCTCTCTATTATCTAGAAAGAATAGATATGAAAACCATCAGCAGATGGGAGAAGAAGTTCACTAAAAAGATAGAAGGTAAACCTTCCTCACAAAGAATTGATGTCCCTCAAAGCCATGCACAACTTCCACAAACAGCTCAAAACTCTCCCGCTCCTATTGAGGGGGAGCCACTGAGAGAAGATACTGCTGTGATTGATAGTGACCCAGTTCCTCAAGAGGTGGTGTCCCCAGAAGATGTTCTGATAATTGCTAAAGAGGCTGTAATGGATGTAGAAGTTGATGAGCCTGAGAAAAGTCCAAGTAGTGGACATCTAATTATTGAAGAGGTGGAAGATTCTAACAGATTCTTGGACGACTTTCTAAATGATGATATGCATCAAAGTAGTCCAGAAAATGAAGATGTGCAGCCCTCTGATATCCCTGCAATAATGGAGGGAGAGTCTACTATTCATATTACACTGCAACCCTCACCTCCAAGGATAGTAAATGAGCAACATTCTCCAATCCTCACAACCCCCACAACCACATCCAATGAACTCATGTCCCAAATGGAAGCCTTGTTTGAAAGGCATAAAATACACTTTGAAGCATATGCCAATAATGATGTCACAAGTTGTAAAGATGAGCTATCTGCTGATATATAAATTTAGGGTTTTGCAAAGTGAAATAGTTAAAGATTTTCTCCAAAACTATATCCGATAAAGGCAAGTGTACCTTATCGTCTATAGTATATGATATTTAGAAATACCAAGTTCGTATTCCACGGGGCACGTTGATTACTTCTACTTTGAGGAAAATCACTCTTATCTTATCTAATAGATTTTTGAGTTTTGTTTTACTTATCTAAAAGATAAAATTTGCAAACTAAATGAAGGGGTTAAACGATGGTAAAAGAGATTAGTGCTCAATCAAAAGTCACCTTGGAGTAAGAATAATCAAGCGCAAGGAAGATAAATCTAATTCCATTTAATTAAACTACTTGACCGTGGAGGTTCCTAAAGCTTAAACGTTCCCCTCTCGAGGTTAATGTCCAACTAAGTTTAGGAAAAATCAACCGGACTCTCGTCCTATAATTGATTACCTAAAACTTGCTTTATGATGTGAACCCCACTATTGGATTTGACTCCAATCCGGGAGATTTACGTCACCCTCTCTCGAGGGGTGCATGCAACTCTCCTTATCATTGAGTGATCGATTCATACTTTGAGCCTCTCGGCTAACTAAGTATGAAAACTTAAGCGAAAACCATACATCGATAATATGGCCTCACTAGTTAAAAATCAAGGGTAATTCAAGTATTTATACAAAACGGAAAAAGAGAGCTTACAAAATCATAACTTGATCATCTCATCCTCGGATCATTTCGATCGAGCACTAATGAGAATTAGTTAATCATGGTGGAGGGGACAGAGAAAGAAAAATAAAATTGCATAAAGGGAAAATTAACTAAGGTAGAGGGAGACAAATAAAGAGAGCAAACTAAATTTTATTGATACCAAAAAGGATTACAAGTTGAAGGAAAATTACAACACTAGCAAGGGGAGATTACAAGATCACTAAACTATTGCATTGAAAGAAAATTAGTACATTGCATGAAAAGAAAAGAGAGAACATGAACAAAAACATGAAAAACTCACTAACAGCTCTAGCAGCACCTCCCCCTCTCCAAATTTTTGAACCCTGGACTCAAGGAGAGCCTCTGAATTTATAGAAAAAAATTTAAAGTTACATGCCCTCGGTCACGGGCATGACCAAGGGCGTGACAACACTGTTCACATTGGATCCAGCAGCGGCGTGGGGCTTGCGCGACGACTCGACAAAAAAGTGCATGTCACGGGCATGATATTTGGGTCACGGGCGTGACTTTGGACGACTTCATTTAATGCATCATGGGCTTGCTTGTGGCGTGGCGGTGGGCAGAGATCACACGCGAAAGTCATGGCTGTGACATATGGGTCACGGGTGTGACTCATGTTGACTTCTCAACGATAACTCCACGTCTAGACGGCAGCACGCTGGTAAGATTCTAAGATTACACGCCCTTGGTCACGGGTGTGACTTTGGGTCACGGGCATGACCGAGGGCGTGACTCGCTGTGGACTAGCTCAATTGGCGCGACATCGACTCTGGACTAATCTTCAGGTTACATGCCCTGGGTCACGGGCGTGACCGAAGGCGTGACATGTAAAATTTCTCCAAATTGTCCCAAAATTCTGCAAAAAATGAAATTTAGCTAAGTTAGAATCAAAATTATAAAAGAACTACTTATAACCTAAAATTGTCATGAAAAAGAAAAAATTCATATTAAATATATACAAAATTTCTATTAAAAAGTTATATAAATACTACTTATCAAATACCCCCATACTTGAGGTTTTGCTATTCCAGAGCAAAAGTGTGAGACATAATATATAAGACATCCATATAATTTTTAATTTCAAACTAAAATTTCATTTAAACCAAAAGTTAGGTTAAGAATAAATTCTAGGAGGAGTTAAGTCCTAAATTATGATGATGATTTGAAAAGAGAGAAAAGTTTTTAGGCAAGGACTTCTCAAGATAATTAACTAGCTTACCAAAATTGTAGAAATTATAAAACTAGATTAAATTAAAATTATAAGACCTCTATTTTAAAAGAAACTTAAGGAAAAGTGACCTACTAAATATTGCTCTCTCCATAACTTAAGTTAAACCTAGATCAAAGATATTGGCTAGGGGGGGGGGGGGTTACAAAGCTTGGCCTAAGAAGAGATTTTTGAAAGGAGGTGATGAATTTAATCCTCTCACCTCCATTTTTTTTTCTTTTCTCTTTTTTTTGTATATGTTTAGGGAATAATGAATTTTATCCTCTTATTCCCATGCATATAATCTTTTAAATTCTCTTCTGATAAACCTAAAATGTATATGTTTAGGAGTAATGAATTTTATCCTCTTACTCCATGACATATAATCTTTTAAATGATTTTGGGTGCATATGTTTAGGGAATAATGAATTTTATCCTCCTATTCCCATGCATATGATCTTTTAAAATGCTTTTTATGCCATCAAAAGGGTAGGGTAGGAAAAATTTCTAGTTTATAAATTAAATTATATTGAGATCAAATTCTAGTAAATTTAAATTTCCTAAGATCTAAAAAGCTAGAAGAAAATATAATTGAAATTTAAAGAGGTTTAGCAAATTTACTACAAAATGAAGCCATTTAAAAATAAAAAGAGAAGTCATGCTAACAAAAATTCTCTAATCAAACTCAAATCATAAGATGGTTCTTAAAATAAGATTACCTAAAATTTAAAATTAACAAACTATGATAAACAAAATTTTAGCCAATTAAAAACCTAAAAATGCTTATAAACATTCTCAACTAGATTTCTAAGAAATCACAAAACAACAAGTAGGAGGGGATAAGAGTTTTTTTTTGGTCTAAATTTTTCATATTTTTTTTGGAATTTTTGATATTATCTTTTTTTGAATTTTTGATAATAAAAGAAAGGAAACTAGTTTTAACCTTAACAATTTTGTTAACTCTTGGACTTCCTGAGGTATACCCCATGAAGAGTTCTCAACGGTACTAGGAGGTGAGATGGGATATGGCCCAAACGTCCCTTTCCAAGATTTAAATTTCCGATTTTCTAATTTTTTTGAATTTTTGGGTTTTACAAGTGCTTAAATAAAAGAAAGCATAAGAATTTTTTTTTGAAGATTTTCTAAATTAAGAACTACATTTTTAATAACTATTTACACCCCATACTTAAAGTTAAACATTGTCCCCAATGTTTAAAACTAAGTATGAAGTAACAGAAAATGAAAAGGCAAAAAGTCATGCAAGAAAAAAGAAGAAGGAAAAAGAGTTTCCCTGATTTTTTTTGAAGCTTGCGTGGGGAAGCGACGATTACCTACAAAATATGTTAAAGAAGAAAAACAAGAGAAAACAATAAAAAGATAAATTTGGGGTGCCTCCCAAAAGCGCTTTATTTAAGGTCGCGTAGCTTGACCCAATTGCCGATCATGTTATAGGAGGAAGTAATATCGAATCACTCTTTTCGTTAGCTAACTCTCCCGGAAGATAGAACTTAAGGCGGCGCCCGTTAACTTTGAAGGAACCTTTTTCCGGGTGGGAAATTAGGATTGTCCCATAAGACCAAACCTCTTTAACAATAAAGGGTCCGGACCATCGGGATTTTAATTTTCCAGGAAAAAGGCGAAGGCGAGAATTATAAAGGAGGACGAGATCGCCCGACGAAAAAGCTTTCAAAAATTTTATATGTTTATCGTGATAAAACTTTGTTCGCTGCTTATATAATTTGTTACTTTCGTACGCATTCGCTCGCCACTCGTCTAATTCGTTCATTTGAAATTTTCTTTGTTCGGCCGCTAATATAGAATCGAGATTTTTAAATTTAAGCGCCCAAAATGCGCGGTGTTCTAATTCGATCGAAAGGTGGCAAGCCTTGTCCATTCAATACGGTGTACAAACGATAGCGGTCTTGTACGTCGTTCGATAGGCCCATAGCGCATCATCGAGCTTAATTGCCCAATCCTTCTGATTAATAGAAATAGTTTTTTCTAAAATCTGCTTTAATTCTCGATTTACGACTTCGACTTGGCCGCTCGTTTGTGGGTGATATGCAGTGGATAGTTTGTGTGTGACACCATATTTTGTTAGAATTTTTGTAAATTGGCTATTGCAAAAATGGGTGCCCCGATCACTCACTATATCGCGCGGCGTGCCAAATCGAGAAAATAATTTTTTAAAGAAGTTAACGATGGCTCGCGCATCGTTGGTGGAGAGAGATTGCACTTCCGCCCACCTCGACACGTAGTCGACCGCAACTAGAATATATTTATTTGTAAAAGAGGGAGGGAGAGGACCAACAAAATCAATACCCCAAAGATCAAAAATTTCGCATTCTAAGAAAATATTTTGGGGCATCTCATCCCGGCGGGAGATGTTCCCCGACCACTAGCAGCTGTCTTAAGTACTCACAAGGGTGTGAGCATCTTTGAAAAGCGTGGGCCAATAAAAGCCCGCCTCCAATGCTTTCCTCGTGGTTTGGTTCACTTGATAATGACCACCGGTTGGTCCCTCGTGACAATGACATAAAATTTTTAGCCCTTCCTCACTCGAAATGCATCTTCTCACCACCTGGTATGCGCAAACACGGAATAAAAAGGGATCCTCCTAAAAGTAATTCTTTAAATCAGAAAAGAATTTCTTCTTTGCTGACTCGAGAATTCTTTTGGCAGGACCCGGGCTACTAGATAGTTAGTCAAATCCGCAAACCAGGGGTGGAAGATGTATTTAAATTTTTGAGAGCAAGAAGGCGCTCTTCAGGGAATTTATCATTAATGTTGGCTTCTATTAGCGCTTCCGTGGCAGGGTATTCTAAACGTGAAAGATGATTGGCCGCCAAGTTTTTGGCTCCCCTTTTGACCCGGATCTCTAAATCAAACTCTTGCGAGAGGAGGATCCATCGCAAAAGGCGGGGCTTGGCGTCCGATTTACTTAAAAGATATCGAAGAGCGGAGTGATCCGTGAAAACGATGACTTTTGAGAGGGTGATGCATGACCTAAACTTATCAAAAGCAAAGACGATCGCTAGAAGCTCCTTCTCGGTTGTGGTGTAATTTGCTTGTGCCGACGCGAGTGTTTTGCTCGCATAATAAATTGGGTGGAAATACTTACTCACCCGTTGACCTAATACGACACCTACCACAATATCACTCGCGTCGCACATAATTTTGAAGGGTAGCGACCAATCCGGCACAACTAGAATCAGAGAATTTATAAGCTTTTCTTTTATAAGTTTAAAGACCAAATGACATTCGTTGTTAAAAAGGAAGGAAGACTCTTTCTCGAGGAGATGGGTTAACGACTTCGTGATTTTGGAATTTTTTTGGATAAAACGCCGATAGAACCCTGCGTGACCTAGGAAACTTCTAATAGCTTTGACATTCGTTGGAGGGGAAGTTTTTCAATTACTTCGATCTTGGCACTATCGACCTCGATCCCTTTGCCCGATATTTTATGGCCAAGGACTAATCCTTCTTTGACCATAAAATGGCATTTCTCCAAATTGAGAGCTAAATTTGTTTCCTCACAATGTTGTGGCACGCACTCGAGATTTTTTAAACAATTTTGAAATTTTTTTCCGAAAACGGAAAAGTCGTCCATGGAAACCTCCATCACTTCCTCTACTAACTCATCGAATATCGCCAACATACATCTTTGGAATGTAGCTGACGCGTTACAAAGACCAAATGACATCCTACGATAAGCGAAGGTGCCAAAGGGACAAGTGAACGTTGTTTTCTCTTAGTCGTCGGGCGAAATAGGGATTTGAAAATATCCCGACAAACCATCTAGAAAACAGTAGTAGGAATGACCTGAAAGGCGCTCTAAGATTTGATCGATGAATGGTAATGGGAAGTGATCCTTACGGGTGGCATCATTGAGTTTTCGATAATCAATGCACATCCGCCAACCGGTAATGGTACGGGTTGGTTTCAATTCATTATTTTCATTTGCTACTACCGTTACGTCGCCTTTCTTAGGCACGACTTGTACTGGGCTAACCCAAGTACTATCCGATATCGGGTAGATGATTCCCGCATCTAAAATTTTGATAACTTCAGCCTTAACGACTTCTTTCATATTCCGGTTTAGCCATCGTTGAGGCTGAACCGTGTTGCGGGAATTATCTTCTAGGAAGATTTTGTGAGTGCAGAAGGAAGGGTTAACACCCTTTATATCTGATATTTGCCACGCAATTGCGTGGCGGTGCTTGCTTAAGACTATAGTCAATTCAGAAATTTCTGAATCGCTAAGTTCAGATGAAATGATAACGGGTAGCTTAGACTCTTTTTCTAAAAATAGATGTTTTAGGTGAGGAGGGAGTTGTTTTAATTCTAAAACGGGTGGCTCTTCATAAGAAGTTTTGATTTTTTTATTTTTCCAGAATTAGTGGTTCGGGTGGTGTGGAGCGAGAGACTTCTTCTTCTAAACAAAAGAGCTCGGCGAGCTCGGATTCGTGACTCGATGTGAAGACTAACTCGGGAAGTGGATAAAATTCATTCTCAAAACATTCTTCTAAATAGAAGCACGAATCGTCATTTTCTAAGGTGTTTCTCATCGAGGGATTTATACTAAAAGTAACTTCATCATCTCCAACCCATAAGAGGAGCTTTCCGTGACTTACATCGATAATTGCGCGCGAGGTGGCAAGGAAAGGGCGGCCAAGTATGAGGGGTACTTCGACATCCTCTTCGATGTCAAGAATGACAAAGTCCACCGGGAAGATGAACTTGTCAACCTTAACGAGCACATCCTCCACTATCCCTACCGGATATTTCAATAAACAATCCGCTAATTGAATACTCATTCGAGTGGGGCTAGGATTTCCTAGACCTAACTTTTTGAATAACGAAAAAGGCATGAGATTGATGCTTTCTCCAAGATTCGCTAAGGGGTGTTTTACTAACGAATTGCCAAATAGACGCGGGATGGAGAACCGTCCTGGGTCATTTGCTTTTTGAGGCAATTTGTTGAGTACAACCGCGAAGCATTCTACGTTTAAGGAAATATGCGAAATATCTTCTAATTTTTTCTTATTGGAGAGCAACTCCTTAAGATATTTCGCATACTTAGGCATTTGAGAGATAGCCTCGCAGAAGGGTACATTAATATGAATTTGTTTTAAAATTTCTATAAACTTTTTATAAATTTTCTCGGTGCACTCGCTTTTAAACTTAGACGGATACGGAATATTAGAACTAGAAGCATGCGGAGCTAGCGTAGCGGGCAAATTTGACGATAAAATAGGAGGAGGAGGAGGAGAAGAAGTTACCTTGGGTTCGTCCTGTTTTGAAACCACCTCCTTCCCGCTTCGGAGTGTAATCAAGTTCGTGCTTTCCCTTGGATTTTGCTCCGTATTCCCCGGTAGTGCTCCTTGCTGTCGCTCGGAAATCATCTTTGCTAGCTGGCCCACTTGATTCTCTAAATTTTTGATCGATCCGGTAAGGTTCCAGATGTTCGTTTCATTTGTAGCAACATATTTTGCAAAAACCTCTTCAAGCGGAGAGAGATTTTGCTGTTGCGGTGGAAAACTGGGCGGATTAAAATTTGGAGGGGGAGCTAAGTTAAGAAGTTGATTCGGAGATTGATTCAAATTTAAATGACGCTGAGCATTTCCTTGGTTGCTCTACGAGAAATTTAGATGATTCCTATAACCCGCATTGTAAGTGTTATTATACAGAGCGGTGTTCGGGTTATAGGAAGGCCGAGGTGGATTTCCCATGTAGTCAACCTACTTTTCAATTAAAATATTATTAGCCCAAGGAGGAAGCAAACATCTCCGCCACTTGCTTTGTTAAGCGCTCAACTTGTAAAGCTAAATTTGCATTTGCGTCTATTTCAAAAATTCTGGCTGGCTTGTTAGGCCGCGCTTGGGGCATATTCTATTGGTACGCATTCATGGTCATTTCCTCAAAAAGCTCTTGAGCGGCTTCCGCGGTCTTCTTATTTAATGTTCCCCCGGAGGTCGCATCAATCATTTGCTTCGTTTGGAAATTCAAGCCATTATAAAAAATTTGCACTTGTTGCCAAGTGGGAAGTGCGTAGTGAGGGCATCTATGCAAAAGCTCCTTAAAGCGCTCCCATGTGTCATAGAGAGTCTCCGAGTCTATTTGCATAAATGATGCATTATCTGTTCGCATTTTGGCGGTCTTTGTAAGCGGAAAATATTTAGTGAGAAATTTTTCCACCATATCGGCCCATGTAGTGATGGACTCCCTAGGAAGTGAGCCCAACCACTGCTTGGCCTTATACCGCAAAGAAAAAGGAAAAAGACGCAATTGAATGGCGTCATCGGTGACACCATTGATTTTAAATGTGTCACAGATTTTGAGAAAATTAGAAATATGACAGTTTCGATCTTCGTCCCGCTGACCATCGAAGGTCACTGATTGCTGCACGTTAGAGTGTGTGTGTGTATGAGTTTAATTTTTTTCTTTTCTTTTAATTTAGTTCTTTTTATGTTGGTGTGTGTGTATTGTTTTTGTTTGTTTTATTTTAGTTTTCTTATTGTTGTGTGCGTGAGTGTATGAGATTAACTATTATTTTCTTTTTATTTAGTTTTTTCGTTTCAAAGTAGAGTGTGTGTGTATGAGATAGTATTTTCCTTTTTTGTAACTTAGCTTTTAATTTAAAGTAGAGTGTGCGTGTGTGCATGAGAATAGTTTTTATGCTTGCTTTCATTTCAGTTTTCATTTCAAAGAGTGTGTGTGTGTATGAGATAGCTTTTACATTTTTTTTGTAACTTAGTTTTCATTTAAAGTAGAGAGCGTGAGTGTGATTTATTACTTGTCATTTAAATTATTATAGAGTGTGTGAGTTTTCAATTTAGTGTGTGAGTTTTTAATATAGTGTGTTGTTATTTTGTCTTTCTTTTAATTTTTGTTAAACGAATTTATATTAGCTTAAAATATTATCATGTATTTTTTAATCACTAATGTCGTCCCCTTTCCGATGAGTGGCTAATCTCCATTAACGGACGATGTCGAAGAGCATTGGGACAAATAAATGATTTTCTAAAATTAAAATATCTCTTTCTTTTCTAAAACAATTAACAAGCTTAAGGTTTTCCTGGGAAAAATGTTTAGTGGAATCATATAATCGATGTATGGTTCTCATTTCCGTTTCCGTACACTAGTTAGCCGAGAGGCTCGTGTGTACGGATTGATCGCTCGTGGGTAAAGATAATTATGCTCTACCCTCGAGAGAGGATGAGGTAAGTCTCCCGAATTGGAATAAAAACCCAATAGCGGGGTTCACAACATAAAGAGAGTATTAAGGTGATCTGATTAAAGAACGAGAGTTCAGTCGAATATTCTTACTCTCAGGTGGGTGTACCATTGAGAGAGGTGCGTTCATACTTATGGAACCTCCACGGCCGAGCCGTTCTAATGATTTGAAAAATCAGATCTTTTACTTCTAAAAAAGCTATTTTCATCTCAAGGTAATTCGACATCGGGCGCTATCTTTATCATCATTTTCAGAACCTAGTTATACTTTTATTATTGCTCTCTAAAAATTAAAAAACCAACTCAAAATCTTATTTCGATAAAATAATTGTTCGTTCCTTATAAGTAAGAATAATCAATATGATCCGTGGAAAAATATGACCTTGATATTTTCTAAAAAATATCATATACTATACGCGATAAGGTATACTTGCCTTTATCGAAGATTAGTTTGGATAAATTTCCAAAAGCTTTCAAAAAGAAAAGCATCACACCATTCTATACTTATCAAGTTTTTGGCGCCGTTGCCGGGGAACTTGTGTTGTTATTTTGAAAAAGAAATAACTATTAATTTTATCTCTTACTCCTTCCTCCCCTTTTTTTCTTTCTTATATATATATTTTCAACACAAACACAATTTTTTTTTGAAAAAAGCAAGAAAAAAATCAAAATTTTTCATTCTTTTAATATTACTGTATGACCCGAGGAAGCTCTTCGAAAGACCCATAAACTCATTTTGATCCCAAAATCGAGCGAACCCTTCACGAGCGCCTTCGATCTCGTGATCAAAATCCACCTTTAAATCTCGAAGAGTATCGGAGACGCTATCGCTGAAGTTATGGCTGAGCCCAATCCAGTTGCGGGCCTGCCACAGACCATGGCATAATATGCGCGCCCAAATTTGGAAGATATGGGTTCAAGTATCACTCGGCCAACGGTGGCCAATAATAACTTTGAAATTAAATCTAGCATTATTCAAATTGTACAATAGTCAATACAATTTGAAGGTTTGCCAGATGAGGATCCAAATTTAAACCTTTCAAATTTTGTAGAAATTTGTGATACATTTAAAATTAATGACGTTACTGATGACGCCATTCGTTTACGCTTATTTCCATTTTCGCTGCGGACAAAGGATAAGACGTGGTTGAGTTCTCTTCTAAGAGGATCCATCACTACTTGGGACGAATTGACAGAAAAATTTTCAACGAAATATTTTCCTCCATCTAAAACCGCTAAATTACGCACAGATGTCGCCTCTTTCATTCAATTCGATTCTGAGTCTCTCTACGACAATTGAGAGCATTTTAAAGAGTTCTTATGTAGGTGTTCTCATCATGCGCTCCCGTCTTGGCTGCAAGTCCAGACGTTCTATAATGGATTGAATTTCCTAATTTGACAGATGATTGATGCAGCCGCCGGGGGAACGTTAAACAACAAAACTCCGGAGGCCGCTCAAGCTCAGTTCGAAGAAATGGCCATGAACGCCTATCAATGGAATGTGCCTCGATCACGGCCTAACAAACCAGCAGAGATTTACGAAGTGGATGCCACTTCTCACTTAGCCTCGCAAGTAGAGCGGCTAAGTAAGCAAATGACGGAGATGACTACTTCCTCCTCCACTCCCGTTTGGCCTCCAAATAATAATAATTTAGTCGAAGAATATGTAGACTACCTAGGCAACCCAGTTCGGCACCCTTTAACCATAACAACAACCCTTTTAGTAATAATTATAATTCAGGTTGGAGGAACCACCCAAACTTCTCCTGGAGTAACCAAAATAACGCTTAGCGGCCCCCAAATGCAAATCCGCAAGGATTTCTCCAAGGATTTTCGCAAGGATTTCAGCAGGGATTTCCGTCGCCTCCTCCAAAACCTTCTCCGCTCGAAGACGTTTTCACTAAATATATTGCGTCCAACAAGTCAAATATCCGAAATATTATCGTATCGATAAAAACTTGGAAAACTAGGTTGGACAGCTTGCGGAGATGATCTCCGAGCGTCCTTTCGGAGCTTTGCCAGGGAATATGGAGCCGAAACCCAGGGAAAATGCTAACGTCATAAACCTTCGTAGCGTCATGGAGGTAACCTCCCCCAACCGGGTTGAGCCTAAAATACATATTTTGAGACCGACCTCTACACCCTCTCCTTCGATAGCTAAATCGTCAAGTATTCTGAATATGACTAACGTTTCATTCTCGCCTCTTCCTTATCCTTCGATATTAAATAATGAACGAAAAGACGAGCAATATAAAAAGTTCTTACAAATTTTCAAACAAATTCAAATAAATGTTCCCTTCTGCGAGGCACTCTCCCTAATGCCGAAATATGCAAAATATCTTAAATAGTTGCTTTCTAACAAAAAGAAACTCGAGGATGTTTCACGCATTTCCCTTAACGCAGAATGCTCGGCAGTCCTCCTTAATAAATTGCCGCCAAAATTGAACGACCCGGGACGGTTCTCCATCCCATGCCTCTTCAGCAATTTATTAATAAAGTACGCTCTAGCGGACTTGGGCGCCAACATCAATTTGATGCCATTCTCTCTTTTCAAAAAACTCGATTTAGGCATTCCGAGCCCGACAAAGATGAGCATCCAACTCGCGGATTGCTCGATATAATACCCGATAGGTGTAGTGGAGGATGTTCTGGTCAAGGCCAACAAGTTTATCTTCCCGGTAGACTTCGTCATCCTTGACATAGAGGAGGACGTCTAGGTACCTATTATACTCATTTGCCCTTTCCTCGCAACCTCCTGCGCAATGGTTGATGTAAGTAACAGTCGACTCCTCCTTCGGGTGGGAGACGACAAAGTTACTCTTCACATCAACCCCTCTATACGGAACTCCCTATTGAATGATGATTCCTCTTTTAACATGGAACCCGCGTTTGAAGAGGAATGTTCATACCTTTTAGAATTTCTCTCTTTAATGCCAGATAATTCAGAATTGGCGAATCTATTCTGTCTCAACGAAATGCCGACAGATTCGCCATTCGAACCCTTTGATTCAGAAGTTTTAAAAATTAAACCATCATATGAAGAACCGCCATCCCTCGTGAAAGGAGAGGTTCTAGTTCTTATTTATCTTTTTGAAAGATCTTGGTTAAGTTTTTGATTTCAAAATCAATGATATGTATATTTACATGTGTTTACTGAGTGATTAATTTTCACAAACAATAAGAGTGCACAGCAAAATTAGAAACATAAAACATAAACAAATACAATCCAGATGACACAAGAAGTATAGTAGTTCCCCAAAACTTGGGTACATCTACTCTTCTACCCACTGGTAGGAATCCACTAGGATTTTTGATCAGGTGCCCTTACACCATTGGAGGTTTGATCAGGTGCCCAATTCACCACAGTCAGGTTTTTGCTAAGGTGACTTATCACCAGGAGTTCACTTTTGAAGGGAGTAATAACCCTGTACAAGATGGGGATAGGGAATAAAATAACACAGAAATTGAAATGTTCTTCTCTGTATAAGAAGACTCTTGAAGATCCAGATGTGGTGCTGAATGGATCTGATATTGAAGAGCTCCCCCTGTCTGATACAGATTGTTGACAGTTCTGGAGGTCTCTTCTTTCACACACTTCTTTCCTCTGATGCAATGGTAATCCTGAGCAAGTAGTTGTGATTTGTGTCTCAGGATGTTCTTAATCTGCAGGAAGATGTTAGCAACCAGAGTGTGCTGTGTTTTTGTGTTGTCTCTATATATCTATTGTATATCTCCTTCTCTCTTGTATTTATAATCCGAGAAGTACTTTTTGAATTCTTGCCCGGGAAAATGGAAAGAGATAAAGTCTCTTTAATTTCATTCCTTGGGAAGATAAGTATGTCGATTTGACACATCAGAAACGGCCATGAACTTTAATGCTGCAACGACTAGATTAGTCAAAAGATATTGTATAATATATAAGAGAGCCGTTAACTATAAATCAAATTTTAGTCGAACTGACAGAGGTATAGAATTTCGTCGAACTCAGCTTTGCTTTCGTCGAGCCGAGCTTATCTTTTGATGTGCTAAGCAATTCTCTTTATATACTTGATTTGATCTGAATAGATTTCGTCGATCTTGATTTATCTCGTCGACCTGCTGAGCTTTAGAGAAAGCGTCGAGCGCTGAGGCTGATCGTCGAACGCCGGTAGCAGTTCGTCGAACGCAGATAGCAGTTCGTCGAGCGCAAGAAGACTTATGATAATTTTATCTTTTCTTCTCCGATTCGATCGCATTATATTTAATTAGATGTTTTCTTTAGAATGATGTGATTTAAGTTAAGAGATTAGATGTTGATCCTAACTCAAATAAAACCTATGGTTTGTAACACCCCAAAACTGGTAGTTCCGCGAAGTAGGCGGAGTGGTAGTGCGGCACGTGAAGCAGGCTAGAATTTTCCCTGTCTGCTCTTAGCGCACGATCAGTGGCCTCATCGCGCACGATCAGTGATCGTGCGCCAGCGATCGTGCGTTAATTCCGAAGAGAATCGAGTTCTGTCTCGGACAGTGCGCACGACCATTTCCCTCTTCGCGCACGACCAGTGATCGTGCGCCAGCGATCGTGCGCTTATTCGCAAGAATTCAGAGTTCTGTCCCGGATAGTGCGCACGACCATTGCCCTCGTCGCGCACGACCACTGACCGTGCGCCTGTGATCGTGCGCCCTGTTTATTCTGTTCCGCGATTTTGAGCGGAGAAGAGGATCCGACCGATCAAATTTCTTGGAATTCGATCCAACGGCTGGGATTTATTGCTGGGGGGTCTTAGGGCTTTGGAGAGGGATTAAACCCTCATATTTTCATAGTGTTTCTCTCTCCTAGGCTAGAGGAAGGAGAAGGGGGCAAGGAAGAAGAAGAGGAGATTTCGCCATTGACGGAGCTCCGGAGCTCCGTTTCGCGAGCCGTTTCCAGATCCGGAGAGTGCAGCCCGGTGCGGTTCTTTCCCTCCGCGTAGAATCTCGGATCCATGGCGAAGAAGAACACGTCTAGGGTAACGATTCTTCCTCCCGAACTTTGGACTTGTATTTGTCCATTTATTCCTCTTTCTTTGCTTGCATGAGGTATCTCTTTCACCAAATGGGTGAAGTGTAGGATTTCCTCAAGTCCTTCGGGACTCCGGGTAGATTGTGTCCGTCCCCGGCATATTGCATGTAGAAAATCCGGTAGTCGTGCGGATTTAGGCATTGTGTGTGAAACCTATTCGTGGCCGTGAGCCCGAATCGGTGATGCTTGATTTGCGACGTTGCATTTAGGTTAGGCCTAGAATGCGTGCCGGAGAATGACTCCGTGAACTCACCTATAGTATTGCGGGAGTTAAGTGTAGGCGTCTTGTGAAGATCCTAACGAAAGCCCCATGCTTTGAGGTTTGGATGAAGGCAAACCTTCACCACGAAATTGATGCGGAGCGTATGTAGCTCCCTTGTTGAGAATTCGCGAAGCCTAGATCCTTGTGAAGGGGTTAGGTGCGTAGCATATATTTTTTTAATGTAGCACTTGAAAGTGCTGAACCCTTACGGGCCGAGGTGAAGCCGTACCCGCGTCGTGCGATAGATCGCGACGATTAGAGCACGGGCAAAGCTGAACCGAACCCGTTTCCATGCAGATCGGCGAGAGGTCCCTTCCTCATGAAAGCCGTGTGATCATGGGAGAGGTCGTGGAAGGTGTCATACCTAGACCGACCAAAAGCTCTTGTTTCCCACCTAAGGTTGTGACCCTTAGGGTGGAGTGTTGTGAATTTGATGTTATGTTTAGCCTCATGCGATTGCTTAGGCGGTTGTGGGAAACCTTCGGGTGAACCCAACCAACATTATGTGCATACCTAGGTTCCCTTCTTTTTGATGCTCAACCTAGAAGATTGTTTGTGCTTGAAACCTCACCTTGTGTAGTTGCACCTTCTGTATACTAGTATTTGTGCTAGTATAGCTTGCTTGCAGGGTAGAAGCTCCGCCACCCCGGGAAAGGGGTGGGGTCGTTATAATTTGGCCAGCTGTGCTGACCGTTACTTTGTTTGCCACCGCTTGGTGGAATGTTCTTATGCAGGTGCAGGTGAGCCTAGCGGGAAGTAGCGGGCGTTGACCCTTTTGCTGTGTTGGCCCTCGAAGGCCAGCCTCTTTCCTGTTTTCTCATGTATTGCCGGCCTGCGTGCCGATGTATGCCTTTTTGGAGTTTTGTACATTGTTTTGATGTAAGGCCCTAAGGCCGTAACTCTTACTTCTGGACTCATTCCTATGATAGTGGACATGTCTTTTTGAATGGTTTAATTAATGCTTCCGCTTACGTTTTTGTACTCTCGTTTTGTAGTTACTTTTCTGGTTATCACCTTTTAACTCCTAGCTAGTGTGGTTTGTATGGCGTGGGGTCCCGGCCGGACCTGCTGTTATACTTTTCGTACTGGCAGGGTGTTACAATTTGGTATCGGACTTAAGGCGTCGATCCGTAGTTTAGCGAATTCGGGACGAATTCCTTTTAAGGGGTGGTGCGCACGGGCTGTGCATTCACCTAGAACGACAAAAACTAATAAGAATGTCCACTTAGGAATGAAAAAACATACTTGTTTGCGGAACCTGAGCGTTCCATGTTTGATGTTTGATACGTTTAGGGTCACTAAATTGTGCCTTGCATGATTATAGGTAACTAGAAGTGCTGCGGGGCGGTCTCAACCCCGTAACACCGTTGAAAGTAGTGGGTCGGCTGAGGTGCCAGCGACCACTCCTTCAGCTGAGATGATCAGAATGGTCGCAGAAGCAGTCTTCACGATGATCAATGCTCAACCGCAAAGGCTTGCACAGCCTGCTACGCCTACTACTGATGCGGCCCCGGTAATTGAACCTGCAGTGGAACCTGCGGTAGCACCAAGGGTTGATGCCCCTGTGTCAGTAGCTGCAGTGGAACCGGCGTTAGCACCGAGGGTGGAGCGTCAAGTTGCGCAAGTAGTTGCGGGGCGAGCGCGTGACCAACAATTAAAGCACTTCTTGAGCTTTAATCCTCCTACCTTCTCGGGATCTGAGTCCCCAACGGTGGCAGAAGACTGGTTGTCAAGAGTTAGAAGAACTCTGAGGGCGACGACGACGGACGAAGCCATGATGGTCACCTTAGCCACTTTCCTTCTTGACGGAGAGGCTGTGCTGTGGTGGGAAGAGCAGGAACTGCACAAGTTCGGCGATAGAGACATTACTGAAATAACAATGGCTGAGTTTTCAAAGTCGTTCCTCCAGCGGTTTATCCCCTCTGCCCAACGCATTGCGTTACAAAACCAGTTCCTGAGGTTAACTCAAGGTGATCGCTCCGTTGACGATTACTTACATGAGTTTACCAGACTGAGTCGCTATGCGGGGGCATTGGTGGAGGATGAGGAGACGAAGACGAATAAATTCTATGAAGGGCTTCGGGACGAGTTGAGGCTGCTCCTTGCAGGCCCTATGACGTTTGGCTTCCAAGTGATGGTGCAAACCGCCAGATCTTTGGAGTTGGACATGAAGAGGGTACAAGCAAAGAGTGTTGTAAAGAAACCCGAGTTTCATGCGCCGGCCTCTCAGTCCAAGCCGGACTTCAGAAGGAACAAGCGGAAGTTCAAGCAGGCGGAACCAGCTTCTTCGAATGTTTCGGGAGCCACGACCGCGCGGACTCCTATTACGTGTTTCACCTGCGGGAAGGTGGGACACAAAGCTGCGGTGTGTCGAAGTGGTCCCCCAAAGGCGGCAAATCGAGCGGTGGAGTATGCTCGGGCTGCGGAAAAGGGCAAAGCGGCAGAGTCTTCGGCCTCCCAACACATTCCGACTCAGCCGAGAGTCTACTCGCTTGGCCAACAAGAAGTTATACGACAAACCGATGTAGTCACAGGTACGAATTAGAAGTTAGCTTTTACAGCTATGTATATGATTCTTACTGTTGTACGACTATATGTGTTATTTGTGTACAATTAGGTTTCGTCCTAATTTTCAACTATCCGGCGAGAGCTCTATTCGATACGGGTGCATCGCACTCTTTTCTGTCCGAGGACTTCGTGGTGCGAATCGGAGTGCCGTCTACCTTTGTAGAGGATAGATTGGAAGTAGTGCTACCCAATGGATCTCGAATGAGTGCGGATAGGAAGAGCCGTGTGAAGGTGCGGATCGGAAGTCAAGATTTCGACTTGGAAGCGTCGTTACTACCGTTAGCTGAATTCGATGTGATCTTCGGCATGGACTGGCTCTCGGAGCAGCGAGCATGCATAGATTGCAATACAAAAGAGATCACTCTGGGAGCGAACACCGACGATGAAACCACATTCGCCGGTATGCGAGGGGCGAGCAAGACGCTGATGTCTGCTCTCCAAGTGGTTAAGGTGGTGAGAAAAGGCGCCGAGTTGTTCTTCACCTTGTTGGAGGCTTCGGAGCCAAAGCCCAGGTTGTGTGATGTCCCAGTTGTAGCGGAATACGCCGACGTGTTTCCTAACGAACTCCCTGGGGCTCCGCCTCATCGGGAGATTGATTTCTGTATCGAGTTGGTGCCAGGTGCCAAACCTGTGGCCCGCTCACCATACCGAATAGCGCCAAAGGAATTGGCAGAGTTGAAGGTCCAATTGCAAGAGCTGCTAGAGCAAGGCTACGTACGTCCAAGTTCTTCGCCTTGGAGTGCACCGGTCCTCTTTGTGAAAAAGAAGGATGGGAGCTTGCTTCTATGTATTGATTATAGAGAGCTAAACAAGTTGACCGAGAAAAACCGATATCCGATTCTTAGAATCGATGATCTGTTCGACCAACTGATGGGGTCGACGGTTTACTCCAAGCTAGACCTAAGGTCCGGCTACTATCAACTGCGAATAAGGGAATGTGACATTCCAAAGACAGCGTTCAGTACCCGCTTTGGGCACTATGAGTTCACGGTAATGCCGTTCGGTCTATCCAACGCACCGCCGGTATTCATGGACTTGATGAATAGGACATTCCGAGAGTATTTAGATCAATTTGTGATCGTCTTCATCGACGACATTTTGGTATACTCTCAGTCGGAAGAGGAGCATGTAGGGCATCTGCACGCGGTCCTGAGCACCTTGAGGAGAAGTCAACTATATGCCAAGTTCTCCAAGTGCGAGTTTTGGCTACCGTCAGTGGCATTCCTTGGTCATGTTGTTAGTGGCGAAGGAATTGCAGTTGATCCGTCGAAGATAGAAGCGATCCAAGCGTGGCCTTTGTTGAAAAACGTAGCGGAAGTCCGAAGTTTCTTAGGACTTGCCGGCTATTATAGGCGCTTTGTGGAAAACTTCTCGAGGATCGCACTTCCTCTCACAAAACTGACTAGGAAGGATCATAAGTTCGTTTGGTCGCCCGAGTGCGCACGAGCTTTTGAAGAGCTAAAGAGCCGTCTGACCACGGCGCCCATTCTATGCTCGCCACAAGGTACGGAAGGCTACAAAATATATAGCGACGCCTCAGGAAGTGGTTTGGGTTGTGTCCTAGTGCAGTTCGGGAAGGTAATTGCCTACGGCTCCCGGCAACTGAAGGTTCACGAGAGAAATTACCCGGTCCATGATTTGGAGCTAGCGGCCGTGGTTTTTGCCCTCAAACTTTGGAGACACTATCTATATGGCGTGAAGATCGATATCTTTACCGACCATAAGAGCCTCAAGTACTTACTAGATCAAAGGGAGTTGAACATGCGCCAAAGGAGGTGGATGGAGTTCCTTGGGGACTACACCTTCGATATCAAATATACTCCCGGTAAAGGAAACGTAGTTGCAGACGCGTTGAGTCGTCGGGCTCCCGCACAAGCAAATTGGATTTTGATGCACGATGAGCGTCTAATCCGTGAGCTAGAAGAAATGGAGATCATATGCATTGATAGGAGAACGTCTACCTCAGCATGCTTGAACTGGACGGAAGTTCGCTACGACCTTGCCGACCGAGTTCGACAAGCATTGGAGTTGGACGAGAGCTTGAAACGATACAAAGCGGAAACCATTGAAGGGTTAAACGCTGATTTCTCCTTCGAAGACGACCTTATGTGGAAGCAGGAAAGGTTATGCATTCCAAACGTTGGTACTCTACGGGCGGAGTTGATGTACGAGGCTCATCATACCAAGTACTCGATCCACCCGGGGAGCACTAAAATGTTTATGGATATGAAGAAATTGTTCTGGTGGCCGGGCATGAAGAAAGACATTGCCCTTTACGTGGCCAAGTGTCATACTTGCGCATTGGTGAAAGCGGAATGTCAACGTCCCTGTGGGTTTCTGAAGTCCTTGCCGATTCCGGAGTGGAAGTTTGATGATATTTCGATGGATTTCGTGCAGGGATTGCCGAGATCGCAACATGGAAACGACGCCATATGGGTGATCGTGGACCGTTTGACAAAGGTATCACACTTCATTCCGAACCGAAAGGATGATTCCGTAGAGAAGCTAGCAAAGCTCTATGTGGATAGTATCGTGAGACTGCACGGTGTCCCTCGTAGCATCGTCAGCGATCGTGACGGGCGTTTCACATCGAAAGATTGGAGGCTTATCCATGAACTGTTGGGCACAAAATTGAAGTTCAGCACGGCCTTCCACCTGCAAACGGATGGACAGACCGAGAGAACCAACAGGACTATGGAGGATATGCTCCGAATGTGCGCTCTAGACTTTGGAAAGAGGTGGGAGGATCACCTCTTTATGATCGAGTTCGCCTACAATAATAGCTACCAAGCCAGCATAAAGATGGCTCCTTTCGAGGCCCTCTATGGTAAGAAGTGTCGTACGCCGTTGTCTTGGGCGGAAACGGGCGATACTAAGCTATTGAAGCGAAAGGATGTTGAAGAAGCAACTTCGACGATCCGGTCTATACGCGAAAGGCTATTGGTTGCCCAGGATAGGCAAGCAAAGTATTTCAACGCCAAGCATAGGAACTTAGAGTTTGCCGTTGGTGACCGGGTTTACTTGAAGATCAAACCGTTCAAAGGGGTATCAAGGATTCGACGCTTGAAAAAGCTCAGTCCGAGGTACTTAGGACCGTTCGAGATCGTGGAGCGTGTTGGTGATGCGGCTTATCGACTTGCACTATCTACAGAGCTGAGCGGTCTGCACGACGTGTTCCACATTTCAGTGTTGAGGAAGGCAGTGCAAGAGCCTACTCATATCATTGCGGTCGGCAAAGTTCCGGTTGATAGTGGGTTGTCGACGAAAGTCAAGCCTTTACGCATCGAAGATACCGAAGTAAAGCAGCTGCGGAACAAGTCCATTCGGATGGTAAAAGTCCGGTGGGATAACTGCGGCCGAGAGGAGCTCTCTTGGGAGAGAGAGCAAACGATGCTTGCGGAGTATCCCGAGCTTTTTCCCTCAGGTAAAGTATAACTGTAATTTATGCTATTACTGTTTCCTGGATTTCGGGACGAAATTCTTTTAAGGAGGGTGGAGTTGTAACACCCCAAAACTGGTAGTTCCGCGAAGTAGGCAGAGTGGTAGTGCGGCACGTGAAGCAGGCTAGAATTTTCCCTGTCTGCTCTTAGCGCACGATCAGTGGCCTCATCGCGCACGATCAGTGATCGTGCGCCAGCGATCGTGCGTTAATTCCGAAGAGAATCGAGTTCTGTCTCGGACAGTGCGCACGACCATTTCCCTCTTCGCGCACGACCAGTGATCGTGCGCCAGCGATCGTGCGCTTATTCGCAAGAATTCAGAGTTCTATCCCGGATAGTGCGCACGACCATTGCCCTCGTCGCGCACGACCACTGACCGTGCGCCCTGTTTATTCTGTTCCGCGATTTTGAGCGGAGAAGAGGATCCGACCGATCAAATTTCTTGGAATTCGATCCAACGGCTGGGATTTATTGCTGGGGGGTCTTAGGGATTTGGAGAGGGATTAAACCCTCATATTTTCATAGTGTTTCTCTCTCCTAGGCTAGAGGAAGGAGAAGGGGGCAAGGAAGAAGAAGAGGAGATTTCGCCATTGACGGAGCTCCGGAGCTCCGTTTCGCGAGCCGTTTCCAGATCCGGAGAGTGCAGCCCGGTGCGGTTCTTTCCCTCCGCGTAGAATCTCGGATCCATGGCGAAGAAGAACACGTCTAGGGTAACGATTCTTCCTCCCGAACTTTGGACTTGTATTTGTCCATTTATTCCTCTTTCTTTGCTTGCATGAGGTATCTCTTTCACCAAATGGGTGAAGTGTAGGATTTCCTCAAGTCCTTCGGGAATCCGGGTAGATTGTGTCCGTCCCCGGCATATTGCATGTAGAAAATCCGGTAGTCGTGCGGATTTAGGCATTGTGTGTGAAACCTATTCGTGGCCGTGAGCCCGAATCGGTGATGCTTGATTTGCGACGTTGCATTTAGGTTAGGCCTAGAATGCGTGCCGGAGAATGACTCCGTGAACTCACCTATAGTATTGCGGGAGTTAAGTGTAGGCGTCTTGTGAAGATCCTAACGAAAGCCCCATGCTTTGAGGTTTGGATGAAGGCAAACCTTCACCACGAAATTGATGCGGAGCGTATGTAGCTCCCTTGTTGAGAATTCGCGAAGCCTAGATCCTTGTGAAGGGGTTAGGTGCGTAGCGTATATTTTTTTAATGTAGCACTTGAAAGTGCTGAACCCTTACGGGCCGAGGTGAAGCCGTACCCGCGTCGTGCGATAGATCGCGATGATTAGAGCACGGGCAAAGCTGAACCGAACCCGTTTCCATGCAGATCGGCGAGAGGTCCCTTCCTCATGAAAGCCGTGTGATCATGGGAGAGGTCGTGGAAGGTGTCATACCTAGACCGACCAAAAGCTCTTGTTTCCCACCTAAGGTTGTGACCCTTAGGGTGGAGTGTTGTGAATTTGATGTTATGTTTAGCCTCATGCGATTGCTTAGGCGGTTGTGGGAAACCTTCGGGTGAACCCAACCAACATTATGTGCATACCTAGGTTCCCTTCTTTTTGATGCTCAACCTAGAAGATTGTTTGTGCTTGAAACCTCACCTTGTGTAGTTGCACCTTCTGTATACTAGTATTTGTGCTAGTATAGCTTGCTTGCAGGGTAGAAGCTCCGCCACCCCGGGAAAGGGGTGGGGTCGTTATAATTTGGTCAGCTGTGCTGACCGTTACTTTGTTTGCCACCGCTTGGTGGAATGTTCTTATGCAGGTGCAGGTGAGCCTAGCGGGAAGTAGCGGGCGTTGACCCTTTTGCTGTGTTGGCCCTCGAAGGCCAGCCTCTTTCCTGTTTTCTCATGTATTGCCGGCCTGCGTGCCGATGTATGCCTTTTTGGAGTTTTGTACATTGTTTTGATGTAAGGCCCTAAGGCCGTAACTCTTACTTCTGGACTCATTCCTATGATAGTGGACATGTCTTTTTGAATGGTTTAATTAATGCTTCCGCTTACGTTTTTGTACTCTCGTTTTGTAGTTACTTTTCTGGTTATCACCTTTTAACTCCTAGCTAGTGTGGTTTGTATGGCGTGGGGTCCCGGCCGGACCTGCTGTTATACTTTTCATACTGGCAGGGTGTTACATGGTTCCAACAATCTCCCCCTATTTGAGTTGGGATCCTAAATCAAATTAAAACTAGTGGCCTGGAGGTCTCCCCCTATTTGGTTTAGGATGCCGACAGTTTTAATTTTTATATACTCCTTTTCTTTCTCACTTGGTTTCTCTGAATTTCTCATTTTCTTTCTCACTTGGGTTTTAATAAATTTTCATCCCTTCTTTTTTTTTTAAAAATATTTGAGCCACTCTGCTTTCCTAGATTTTAATTTCTTAAGATCTGAATTAAAATTTTCAATTGCAGCCACTTTTGTAATTAGAGAGATTAAATCTTATTTGGGGTTTTGAGCTTCTCATTTTCTCTCTCACTTGGGTAACTTTATTATCCTAGAAGGTTTTAATATGTGAATTGCTACAGCTGTTAATGAATTTTAAGAGATGTCAGACATTTTCTTTCTCATAGAATCCCCTTATCAGAAGAGACTCACACTCAGTGCTATGATCATTTCTGATCAGTGCAGCTACAGTAGAATGCTCAAACTGACTTTAGAGAAGTCTGTAAGAATACAAAGTTGTCTTTAACATTGTTTTTATAATGGAAACAATCCATGTAAATTTTAGATTTGTTGTTTTAGAATTGGAATGGAGTTTAATGGAGAAAAACTTTTTAATACCTTTTGAAAATTCTATTAGAAATATATGTTTTAAGAATTTTAAAATCTGATTTTTAATGCTAATTGAAAGTTTTCTTTTGTAGTCATTAAAATATATGTTTGAAATTATTTTAAAGTTTTCTTGACAATCATTAAGCACTTTATCCTTAATTGATCTATTTTGTGTCTTTAATTTTTCTTCAGTTTTGTTACTTTCAGAAGTTAAATGATTTATCTTTATTAACTTCCTTTTAATTTCTTTGTCTGTTGTTATTGAATCTGTGAGAGTTATTTCAAAAACATTTTTAGAGGTAGAGTTATGATTTGATTTTACCTCTTTTACCTTTCCTAGATCTGCTTTTGCATCTGGATTTTGGTATGACCCATTTATGGCCATCATGCAGAAAGCTCTAGCTCTAAGTTCTTCTTCCTCTTCTTCTTCACTTAGGTTTGTTGATGGTTCTGCATCAAAAATACAATCAGTTGAAGAGATGGAAGAAGGTTCATTTACCATCCTAGAGAGAGAGTTCCAAATTCCTCTTGCAGAGGTGCAGTCTTCAACTCTTTGAATAGTGTCTTTTGACACTGATTGAGTCAAGATCTGCATAGCTTTTGCCTCTGCATCAGTGGTTGTTTTCTTTGAAGAAGTTATATCAGTGCCAGCATGAACGGGTCCTGTCAAAATAGATTTGTAAATCTCTTCATCTATAGCATTCATATATAATCTGATTCTAACTTGCCATAAAGAAATATTATCCAACTTAAATATAGGTGGATCTGAAAACAGAAGGATTTCTTGTGCCATTTTGAAAATTCTAAGAACTAAAAGTGATCTTTGTGATTTCAGGTGTTAACCTGTGTGACAAATCAATTTCTCTAATACTAATCGAAAGAAGTCTTAATTTTGAAAGTATTAAATGCTAGAAATTGAAATGGTAAAATCACCAGCCTCTGATACCAATTGAAAGGAGAGGTTCTAGTTCTTATTTATCTTTTTGAAAGATCTTGGTTAAGTTTTTGATTTCAAAATCAATGATATGTATATTTACATGTGTTTACTGAGTGATTAATTTTCACAAACAATAAGAGTGCACATCAAAATTAGAAACATAAAACATAAACAAATACAATCCAGATGACACAAGAAGTATAGTAGTTCCCCAAAACTTGGGTACATCTACTCTTCTACCCACTGGTAGGAATCCACTAGGATTTTTGATCAGGTGCCCTTACACCATTGGAGGTTTGATCAGGTGCCCAATTCACCACAGTCAGGTTTTTGCTAAGGTGACCTGTCACCAGGAGTTCACTTTTGAAGGGAGTAATAACCCTGTACAAGATGGGGATAGGGAATAAAATAACACAGAAATTGAAATGTTCTTCTCTGTATAAGAAGACTCTTGAAGATCCAGATGTGGTGCTGAATGGATCTGATATTGAAGAGCTCCCCCTGTCTGATACAGATTGTTGACAGTTCTGGAGGTCTCTTCTTTCACACACTTCTTTCCTCTGATGCAATGGTAATCCTGAGCAAGTAGTTGTGATTTGTGTCTCAGGATGTTCTTAATCTGCAGGAAGATGTTAGCAACCAGAGTGTGCTGTGTTTTTGTGTTGTCTCTATATATCTATTGTATATCTCCTTCTCTCTTGTATTTATAATCCGAGAAGTACTTTTTGAATTCTTGCCCGGGAAAATGGAAAGAGATAAAGTCTCTTTAATTTCATTCCTTGGGAAGATAAGTATGTCGATTTGACACATCAGAAACGGCTATGAACTTTAATGCTGCAACGGCTAGATTAGTCAAAAGATATTGTATAATATATAAGAGAGCCGTTAACTATAAATCAAATTTTAGTCGAACTGACAGAGGTATAGAATTTCATCGAACTCAGCTTTGCTTTCGTCGAGCCGAGCTTATCTTTTGATGTGCTAAGCAATTCTCTTTATATACTTGGTTTGATCTGAATAGATTTCGTCGATCTTGATTTATCTCGTCAACCTGCTGAGCTTTAGAGAAAGCCTCGAGCGCTGAGGCTGATCGTCGAACGCCGGTAGCAGTTCGTCGAACGCAGATAGCAGTTCGTCGAGCGCAAGAAGACTTATGATAATTTTATCTTTTCTTCTCCGATTCGATCACATTATATTTAATTAGATGTTTTTCTTTAGAATGATGTGATTTAAGTTAAGAGATTAGATGTTGATCCTAACTCAAATCAAACCTATGGTTCCAACAACTCGAACTGAAACAACTCCCCAATAATCTGAAATACATTTTCCTTGAAAAAGATTTAAAACTTCATGTTATTATCTCTTCTACTTTAAGTGATTCGGAGACTTCCAAATAGTAGAAGTTTTAAATAAGCATCACCGTGCAATTGTATGACAGATTTCAGATATCCGGGGGATCAACCCCTCCATCTGTACCCCCAAAATTTTTCTAGAGGATAACCCCCGCAAAACGATCTAGCCTCAACGACGACTTAACCTAAACACGAGGGATGTCATTAAGGCTGAGGTAATAAAGCATCTCGATGCGGGAATTATCTATCCTATCTCAGACAGTATGTGGGTAAGCCCCGTATCAGTCATCCCCAAAAAGGGCGGCATAACGGTCGTGGCAAAAGAAAACAACGAACTGATCCCAACTCGTACTGTTATGGGTTGGAGGGTGTGGATCGACTACCGAAAATAAAATGATGCCACCAGAAAAGACCACTTCTTGCTATCGTTAATCGATCAAATCTTGGAGTGACTCTCAGGTCATCCTTTTTATTTTTTCTCGATGGTCTCTCGAGGTTTTTCCAAATCCCTATTTCCCCCGAAGACCAAGAGAAAACAACTTTTACTTGCCCCTTCGGCACCTTCGCATATCGAAGGATGTCGTTTGACCTCTACAATGCACCAGCTATATTCTAAAGAGGTATGCTGGCCATATTTGGCAAGCTTGTAGAAGACATCATGGAAGTCTTTATGGATGACTTCTCTGTATTCGGAAACTCTTTTACAAATTGCTTGAAAAATTTAGATATAGTCCTCCAGCTGTGTGAATAGACGAATTTAGTTTTAAACTTGGAGAAGTGCAACTTCATGGCCCGAGAGGGTTTAGTCCTCAGCCATAAGATTTCTGCCAAGGGGATGGAGGTCGATAAGGCAAAAGTCAAAATTATTGAAAAACTTCCCGCACCTTCAAACATAAAATCCATTAGAAGTTAGTTTTCTAGGCCATACGGGGTTTTATCGTCGGTTTATACAATTTTTTTCTAAAATTACAAAAACATTAACCCACTTCTTGGAAAAAAGACTCGCCTTTCATTTTTGATAGCGAATGCGTAGAGGTATTTAATTTCATTAAAGAAAAACTTATTAATTCTCCCATTTTGATGGCGCCAGATTGGTCCCTTCCGTTTGGAATCTTGTGTGATGCAAGCGATATCACCGTAGGAGCCGTTTTAGGCCAGCATATTAATAAATATTTTCATCCTATTTATTATGCTTCCCAAACGCTCACACCCGCACATGCCAAGTACACTACAATGGAAAAAGAAACTTCTGGCCGTTGTCTTTGCCTTTGATAAGTTTAGATCCTACGTCATGCTTTCGAATGCAATAATCTTCACTGACCACTCTGCCCTCAAATATTTATTAGCCAAAGTTGATGCCAAGGCCCGCTTGCTTCGAAGCATCCTCCTTCTGCAGTAATTCAACTTAGAGATCCGAGACAAGAAGGAGGCTGAAAATTTAGCAGCCAACCACCTCTCTCATTTAGAACGCCCAGCAACAGAAGCGTTCATATAACCCGAAATAGATGATAGATTTCTTGAGGAGCGCCTCTTAGCTGTAAATAGGATAAAATCTTCTCCCACCCATGTCACAACCCGCATTTTCCTGAAATATTTTAAGTATTATCAGAGTAAGGGGAAAATATGTGTCATGATGCCACGTCATATAGGGGACAACTGCAGATGCTAAGGCAAGCACTTTTTTACGAACATTTATACAAAATATAGATATTATTAAATCTAAGATAACATTGGCTTCTTTTAAGTTAAGATCGTGTCCCTCGGTCCTGTGGATTACTTACTCCACAACTAGAAATTTACATACGCGATGGAAATATAGGTTCATTCATCCTATGCAAGCATGAAAACCAAACATGTCTTCAAGTCTAGCACATGCTTAGATTTATTATATATAGAAGAAGATACTTAACATGATTTCATAAATAGATGTTACATAATAAGAAAAAAAATTATGCTATGCAATCTTTACAAAAAGTAGCTCACATCATTTAGCCAAAATACACATTTCCCAGAGAGCAACTCCTACCTACCTCAAAAGTAGTACAAAATAGTAGCAACCCGGGTGTCCACTGAAATAAAAAAACAAACTTACAGGCTTCTACAACTGACATAATCCCACAAGGTAGCATCAGGAAAGGCACACATCTAAAGACTGCTCCTCACCAAGAAGGAAGGGAAGATCCTCTACCGGGGACTAGACAGCGTAGCTCTACCGCTTGCCGCAACTACTGACCTAAACCTGAACCTGGGGCACAAAAGAGAAGAATGCCTCAGCCCAAAAGGGAGCAAGTAACAGTAAAAGTAGGAAAGAAAACTATGAAGCAATAAGACTGACAATTAGTCAAGAGTAAGCATAGAGTTAGCACAAGCAACTTGAACAAATACAGATTATTAATGGTAAGTTTGACAATGAGACCACCTCCATCTTTTGTTAATGGTAGGTTGGACAATGAGACCACCACCATCTTTTGTTAAGGGTAGTTGGACAATGAGACCACCACCCTCTTTACAGATGATTGATGCAGCCGTCGGGGGAACATTAAACAACAAAACTCCGGAGGCCGCTCAAGCTCTGTTCGAAGAAATGGCCATGAACGCCTATCAATGGAATGTGCCTAGATCATGGCCTAACAAACCAGCAGAGATTTACGAAGTGGATGCCACTTCTCACTTAGCCTCGCAAGTAGAGCGGCTAAGTAAGCAAATGACGGAGATGACTGCTTCCTCCTCCACTCCTGTTTGGCCTAGACTATCTAGGCAACCCAATTCATCCCCCTTCAACCATAACAACAACCCTTATATTAATAATTATAATTTGGGTTGGAGGAACCACCCAAACAGCTCCTGGAGCAACCAAAATAACGCTTAGCGGCCCCCAAATGCAAATCCGCAAGGATTTATGCAAGGATTTTTGCAAGGATTTCAGCAGGGATTTCCGTCGCCTCCTCCAAAACCTTCTCCGCTCGAAGACATTTTTGCTAAATATATTGCGTCCAACAAGTCAAATATCCGAAATATTACCAGATCGATAAAAAACTTGGAAAACCAGGTTGGACAGCTTGCGAAGATGATCTCCGAGCGTCCTTTCGGAGCTTTGCTAGGGAATATGGAGCCAAACCCCAGGGAAAATGCTAGCGTCAAGGAGGTAACCTCCCCCAACCGGGTTGAGCCTAAAATACATATTTCGAGACCGACCCCTACACCCTCTCCTTCGATAGCTAAATCGCCGAGTATTCCGAATATGACGAACGTTTCTTTCTCACCTCTTCCTTATCCTTCAATATTAAATAATGAACGAAAAGACGAGCAATATAAAAAATTCTTACAAATTTTCAAACAAATTCAAATAAATGTTCCCTTCTGCGAGGCACTCTCCCTAATGCTGAAATACGCAAAAATATCTTAAAGAGTTGCTTTCTAACAAAAAGAAACTCAAGGATGTTTCACGCGTTTCCCTTAACGCAGAATGCTCGACAGTCCTCCTTAATAAATTGCCGCCAAAACTGAACGACCCGGGACGGTTCTCCTTCCCATGCCTCTTCGGCAATTTATTAATAAAGTACGCTCTAGCGGACTTGGGCGCCAACATCAATTTGATGCCATTCTCTCTTTTCAATATACTCGATTTAGGCGTTCCGAGCCCGACAAAGATGAGCATCCAACTCGCGGATCGTTCGATATAGTACCCGATAGGTATAGTGGAGGATGTTCTGGTCAAGGTCAACAAGTTTATCTTCCCGGTAAACTTCGTCATCCTGGACATAGAGGAGGACGTTGAGGTACCTATTATTCTCAGTTTCCCTTTCCTCGCAACCTCCCGCGCAATGGTTGATGTAAGTAACAGTCGAATCCTCCTTTGGGTGGGAGACAACAAAGTTACTCTTCACATCAACCCCTCTATGCGGAACTCCCTTTTGAACGATGATTCCTCTTTTAACATTGCACCCGCATTTGTGTTCTTCCCTTTTAGAATTTCTTTCTTTAATGCCAGATAATTCAGAATTGGCGAATCTATTCTGTCTCGATGAAATGCCGACATATTCGCCATTCGAACCCTTTGATTCAGAAGTTTTAAAAATTAAACCATCATATGAAGAACCGCCAGCCCTCGAACTGAAACAACTCCCCGATAATCTCAAATACATTTTCCTTGAAAAAGATTTAAAACTTCATGTTATTATCTCTTCTATTTTAAGTGATTCAGAGACTTCTGAATTAGTAGAAGTTTTAAATAAGCATCACCATGCAATTGCATGACAGATTTCAAATATCCGGGGGATCAACCCCTCCTTCTGTACCCCCAAAATTTTTCTAGAGGATAACCCCCGCAAAACGATCTAGCCTCAACGATGACTTAACCTAAACATGAGGGATGTCATTAAGGCTGAGGTAATAAAGCATATCGATGCGGGAATTATCTATCCTATCTCAGACAGTATGTGGGTAAGCCCCATATAAGTCATCCCCAGAAAGGGCGGTATAACGGTCGTGGCAAATGAAAATAATGAACTGATCCCAACTCATACTGTTATGGGTTGGAGGGTGCGCATCGATTACCGAAAATTAAATGATGCCACCAGAAAAGACCACTTCCCGCTACCGTTAATCGATCAAATCTTGGAGCGACTCTCAGTTCAACCTTTTATTTTTTCTCGATGGTCTCTCGAGGTTTTTCTAAATCCCTATTCCCCCCGAAGACCAGGAGAAAACAACTTTTACTTGCCCCTTCGGCACCTTCGCATATCGAAGGATGTCGTTTGGCCTTTACAATGCGCCAGCTACATTCTAAAGATGTATGCTGGCCATATTTGGCGAGCTCGTAGAAGACATCATGGAAGTCTTTACGGATGACTTCTCTGTATTCGGAAACTCTTTTACAAATTCCTTGAAAAATTTAGACATAGTCCTCCAGCAGTGTGAAGAGACGAATTTAGTTTTAAACTTGGAGAAGTGCAACTTCATGGTCCGAGAGGGTTTAGTCCTCAGCCATAAGATATCTGCCAAGGGGATGGAGGTCGATAAGGCCAAAGTCAAAATTATTGAAAAACTTCCCGCACCTTCAAACATAAAATCCATTAGAAGTTTTCTAGGCCATGCGGGGTTTTATCGACGATTTATACAAAATTTTTCTAAAATTACAAAAACATTAACCCACCTCTTGGAAAAAAGACTCGCCTTTCATTTTTGATGGCGAATGCGTAGAGGCATTTAATTTCATTAAAGAAAAACTTATTAATTCTCCCATTTTGATGGCACCAGATTGGGCCCTGCCGTTTGAAATCTTGTGTGAGGCGAGCGATATCACCGTAGGAGCCATTTTAGGCCAGCGTATTAATAAATATTTTCATCCTATTTACTACGCTTCCCAAACGCTCACAGCCGCACAGGCCAACTACACTACAATGGAAAAGGAACTTCTGGCCGTTGTCTTCGCCTTTGATAAGTTTAGATCCTACGTCACGCTTTCAAAAGTAATAGTCTTCACTGACCACTCTGCCCTCAAATATTTATTAGCCAAAGTTGATGCCAAGACCCGCATGCTTCGATGCATCCTCCTTCTGCAGGAATTCAACTTAGCGATCTGGGACAAGGAGGGGGCTGAAAATTTAGCAGCCAACCACCTCTCTCATTTAGAACGCCCAGCAGCATAAGCGCTCGTAGAACCCGAAATAGATGATAGATTTCTTGAGGAGCGCCTCTTAGCTGTAAATAGGACGAAATCTTCTCCCACCCCTGTCACAACCCGCATTTTCCTGAAATATTTTAAGTACTATCAGAGTAAGGGGAAAATATGTGTCATGATGCCACGTCATACAGGGGACAACTGCAGATGCTCAGGCAAGCACTTTTTTATGAACATTTATACAAAATATAGATATTATTAAATCAAAGATAACATTGGCTTCTTTTAAGTTAAGATCGTGTCCCCCGGTCCTGTGGATTACTTACTCCACAAATAGAAATTTACATACGCGGCGGAAATATAGGTTCATTCATCCTATACAAGCATGAAGACCAAACATGTCTTCAAGGCTAGCAAATGCCTAGATTTATTATATATAGAAGAAGATACTTAACACAATTTCACAAATAGATGTTACATAATAAGAAAAAAATTATGCTATGCAATCTTTACAAAAAGTAGCTCACATCATTTAGCCAAAATACACATTTCCCAGAGAGCAACTCCTACCTACCTCAAAAATAATACAAAATAGTAGCAACCCGCAAGTCCACTGAAATAAAAAAAACAACCTTACGGGCTTCTACAACTGGCATAAGCCCACAAGGTAGCATCAAGAAAGGCACACATCTAAAGACTGCTCCTCACCAAGAAGGAAGGGAAGATCCTCTACCGGGGACTGGACAGCGTAGCTCTACCGCTTGCCGCAACTACTGACCTAAACCTGAGCCTGGGGCTCAAAAGAGAAGAATGCCTTAGCCCAAAAGGGGAGCAAGTAACAGTAAAAGTAGGAAAGAAAACTATGAAGCAATAGAAATGACAATTAATAAAGAGTAAGCATAGAGTTAGCACAAGCAACATGAACAAATACACAAGTTCACAGAAAAACAGGCCCATAAATGGGGACATCAAGTAAAGAGGGTGGTGGTCTCATTGTCCAACTACCCTTAACAAAAGATGGTGGTGGTCTTATTGTCCAACCTACCATTAACAAAAGATGGAGGTGGTCTCATTGTCCAACCTACCATTAATAAGAGATGGAGGTGGTCTCATGGTCCAACCTACCATTAATAAAAGATCTGTGATGGAGGATCTCGTTGTTCTCTTACCCATCCTTCCAGTTCAAAGTAAATCCATACATAAATCAACATTATACTTGCTTAGGCAATGTCTAAAGCTGGCAAACCAGGCCAAGACAAAAGAATCATAATGTAGACCTTACCGTAGAATAAACAAAAACTATTACTTCCGAACAGTTGGACAAGTCAGTACAATACTGAAAGAGTTTACAATAATATAAGATGATTCAAGTGATTCAAGTGGAATCAAAGGGATTTTTCCCACTATACGACAAAAAAGACTAAAAAAAGAGTATTTAATGAAAAAACTGCACTACGAAAAGAAAATCAGCGGGTGCTCCCGTCGATCGACGGGTCGTCACGTCGATCGACTGGAAGCCCCGTCGATTTTGGCTTAACGACCCAGGGAAGCATCTTCCCCAGCTGATGCCGCCGATCGACGGGACGGTCTCATCGATCGATGGGAGGTCCCGTCGATCGATGGGAAGGCCCATCGATTCTTGTTGGATCTTGTGGCGCCCTTAGCGGGGGGGGGGGGGTGTGAATAAGGGCCTTTTTAAATTATGATTTTTTACTTAAGAATTTTTAAAACAAATTTTGCTTTTCTAAAAATCACTTATAAAAATTTTCAAACTACGAAAAATTTTAAATTAATTCAAACACAAATTTCTAAGTTAAAGATTAAGCAACCAAATTTGCAATTAAAGAAAAAGTCATAATAATTTTTTTTAATCATGAAATTCACATACAATAAAAATGATCTTAACAATGCTTAAGATCAAGGCACAAATATGATAATAAACTTTTAACAATTTGTGTTTACCAATCCTTCTCCCAATGATCGGAAGGCTATCACTTGTCTCTCCCTAGACCAAGCCCAAGCCTATCCTCTAGATCTTCCCAAGATCTAGACGTAGCACACAAGGCCATGATTTCCTACCAAGCCACGCAATGACTTGGATGCTCCACACAAGGAAGCGATTTTCCCCTAAGCCACGCAAGGACTTACACTTCACGCACAAGGAGACGATTTCCCTACCAATACAAAGTGAAATGTATATAAATGAAAATACAAAATCAAAAGAAGAACTCCCTAGAAATTCAGATCTCTAAAAGGAAGGTTGAAGCCTCGAGATGATCGTTGATGTAGAAGCGCGTCCGATCTCGTTTTCAATCTCAAACCTTCTAAGCACAAATGGGAGTTGATGAGGTTCTGGAGCTCTCTGGTTCGTATGCACTCAGGAAAGTGTTGGATCGTATGACGCCCTTAGAGGGGGGGGGGTGAATAAGGGTGTGTCTAAAAATTAATTTTTACTTAGTAATTTTTTTTAAAGAGATTTTACTTTACTTAAAAAATTACTTATAAATACTTTCAAAACAATGCAACTTTAGTATTAAACCAAAACACAAATTTCTAAGATAAAGATTATGCCACCAAATATGTAATTAAAGAAAAATACATAATTATATTAATCCTGAAATTTGAGTACAATAAAAATGATCTTAACAATGCTTAAGATCAAGGCACAATTATGTTAATAAAAAAAAATTCTACAATTTTGGTTTACCAATCCTTCTCCCAAGGATCGGAAGGCTATCGCTTGTCTTTCCCAACACCAAGCCCAAGCCTATCCTCTAGATCTTTCCAAGATCTAGACGTAGCACACAAGGCCACGATTTCCCACCAAGCCACGCAAGGACTTGGACGCTCCGCACAAGGAAGTGATTTTCCCCTAAGACGCGCAAGGACTTAGACGCCGCACGCAAGACGACAATTTCTCTACCAATACAAAATGAAAAGTATGTGAATGAAAATACAATATGAAAAGAACAACTCCCTAGAAGATCAGATCTCTGAACGGATTGTTGAAGCCTCGAGATAATCGATGATGTAGAAGCGCGCCCGATCTCGTCTTCAATCTTCAATCCTTCTTTGCACAAATGGGAGTTGAAGAGGTTCTGGAGCTCTCTGGTTCGTATGCACTCAGGAAGGGACTTGGAATTCTCAAAGCTTGGAATGCACGAACACAAGGAGGTAATTTATAGAAAATCACTGTCGCCTGGGCGACAGTGACTGTCGGAATTTTCCGACAGTGTTAAACTGCCGCTGGAGTGGCGTCGTGCGGGCTGTTGCTGTAACCGTCGAGCTGTCGCCTGGACGACATCGATGTCGGATTTCCGACAACACAAAACTGCCGATCGTGGGTGGTGTTGTGGGCAGTTGTTGTAACCTCCGAGCTGTCGCCTGGGCGACACCGCTGTCGGAATTCCGACAGCTCAAAACTGCCTTTCGTCGATCTGGCGTGGAGGGAAGTAGTTGTAACTTCTCTGCTGTCGCCTGGGCGACAACGGCTGTCGGAATTTTCCGACAGTGAAATTTCCCACATTCATATTTAGCTCCAGCAGAAATGTGAACATCTCATACCTGTTATCTGCACACCATTAATAAAAAATAGAATCAAATACAAACGGGACTTTGTTATTATCAAACCGGAGGAGTGCAAAACGCATGCTCCAATAATCTCCCCCTTTTGATAATAACAAATCCGTAAAAAAAATCATGTCTATTTAGATTGTTGATTTTAACATTTGGTGTGTGCACAAAAATAACATGATATATTTCTCTTAAAATAAATAATCTCCCTTTAGATGAAGGCTCCCCCTAAATGAATGCTTCCCCTAAATATATGCTCCCCCTAGATATATGATGTATTGTGTAGGTGGAATATTTAGGTGTAATAGATTTTTGATTTTTCTTTTTATACGTGTTAATTCTCCCCCTTTTGGTATTAGCAAAAGTTAATATTAGATAAAAGAGTAGTTCTTAAGGGAAAGTATATAGGATATAGAAATGAAGAGTAAGCGGAAGCACTTTGTTGGAAATGATTGAAGTTCATGAAATAATAGGAATATGCCATAGTATGAATAAACTCATGAAGTGACGGTATAGCCATATGAAGTAATGAAAGAAAATAACTTAAAACATGAGTAAGGTCATTTGAAAGTATCATAGAAAGACACAATAGTGTATAGAATTATGGAATATTTTTGGTCCAATTCTCATGAGATGAATGTTTATATAACATAATGATGTGTACATGTGATACTTAGATCAAACATATGAAGTTATTTAATTTACATAATCATTGAGATGTAGAACATAATATAAGCATATAAAGTTAACTTTGACTTTGAAGATATAGCACAAGATGAAATAGAAAACCATTTTTCTTTTGTGCAAGACACTTTACAATTCTTTCCAAGGTGCTTAACCTCACAATGCTCATTAAGACTTATCAGGAGGGTAAGTAGTGCTTGGTGGAGTATCCTTGTCTTTATTTTAAACTTTTTTTTATCACAAATGTTGTGATACCTTTTTTTTAGATTTTGATATATAATTTTTTTAATTGACCAATGATCTCCGAATTCACTTGAATCGCAAAAGATGGTGTAAATTATTGTTGTGCTAACAAATCAAGGTTGAAAGTTGTATTTATGAAGTGCTATTTTATTATGTTAAAGCAAATATGATCCATGTATATATTAAATAAAAAGTCATACGTATGGACCAAAAGAAGTGAATGTGAGAGTTCATTATGATAGATAACCAATTTCTCATACTTAGAGGCATGCGAAAACAATTTCCAATGGTCTACACAACTAAGTAGGAGTGTCAATATGATGATAGCTTGGAAATGAAAGCATATAATCATGTAAGAGTCATTTTTTTTAAAAACATAGAAAGCACATGGTTTGTCATCAAGTAATGAGATGAAGCAGTAATAATGACATATAACTATTGTAAATCATGAAAGGTACCCAAAAATTGAAGTTTTGTCAAAACAGGAGCTGTCGGAAATTTCCGACAGTCACTATCGCCTGGGCGACAGCCAAAATTATAAATAGGGCTTTGGACCGAGTCAAACCCTATTGTGCTTCATTTTTCTGGACTGTAGAGCGAGAGAGGGCTGTCGGAAGTCGGCGACAACTCAAGATCTAAGGTATGTATTTTTGATTTTTATGTTTTTGACTCAAATGTTTTTTAGGTATTTGTGATTTTCAAAGTAGAGAAGAAAGAAAATGTAGTTTTCATTTTGATTTTTGATGAATGGTGTAGGTTTTTGAAGTTTTGTATTATTTTTTTTTTTAAAAATGTAGATCTAGTTTAAAACAAGTGGATCTTGTTGGATCTTTGTTAAAAATTTTTGATTTTGTGATTCTTGTGATGAAGGTTTCCATTTGTTCATTCTCTAATTTTTAAAATGGAAAATTTTTTCCTTTTGAAGGAAGGTTGAAGATGATGAATAGTAAAGGATTTGGAGAAGATTTTGATTTGAAAAACAAATTTTTTTCTTAAAATTGTTGTTGAAATAACCTTGATTTGAGTAGATCTGGAAGGGTATGTAAAAAATTTCGAGAGAAGTTCACTGGAGAGCTGTCGGAAATTTCTGACAGTCACTGTCGCCTGGGCGACAGTGTTCCAGTGCACAACACATGTTTAATCAAAATTTTTTATGTTATTTGCAGAATGG
Organism: Dactylorhiza incarnata; assembly: GCA_033032865.1. Taxonomy (NCBI): domain Eukaryota; kingdom Viridiplantae; phylum Streptophyta; class Magnoliopsida; order Asparagales; family Orchidaceae; genus Dactylorhiza; species Dactylorhiza incarnata. The sequence goes on along the minus strand of JAWHQI010000009.1, from coordinate 4,417,663 downwards.
CTTCCAGTTCCAAAGCTCAAAGGAGTACTTCGGAAGATGCACATAGTTCATATCAAGTTTTTCCTGGGGTGGAGAAAGCTATTGTTGGAGTTGCGAAGTATGTGGAATTTGATTCGCCGAAGCATGATCATATCTATGATCGGCTTGCGAATGCAGGTATTCTCTCAATAATCACCCCAGAGCCGTTCTCTTCCTTTTTGATTCGCGAGTTCTATAATCATTTGGAAGATCCAAATTGCACTGATTTGGATGGAGGAGTAAGATCAAGAATTCAGGGTCAACATGTGGAAATAACACATGTTGATCTAAGAGAGGAATTCGGATTAGTGATTAGTGAAAATGTGACGGATATAGTGGAGAGTTATAGAAAAGATAGAGATTGGACCCTTGTAAACATGAGTTTACATGGGAATCAAAAAAAGACTCTAACCACTGAAGTTACGTCACTCAATCCGGATGCTTTCTTAGTTCAAGATATGTTAAGGAATTAGTCATGTTGAAGAGTGGAGATACAAGAAGTATTACGGCTCAGTTGACCCTCATTACTTACTACATTTTGGAGGATGAGCTTTTTGATGTGGCAGACTTCATACTCTCCCAGATTCGGTATACGTATAGATTAAAGCATCCAAGATGGGTGAAGGTTCATACGCTGCCAATGGGGGAGATAATTTAGCGTATACTTTATAATAAATACGGATGGATAGCGCAAGGTTATTATTTGGATGATTGTTATCCGGAGATTTATTATACGGGTTCGATGAAAGTGAAGAAGACGCCGAAAAAGGCTCATCCGGGAATTGAGATTCGAGAGCCGCCATTGCCTAGGGCAGGATCACTACGAGAGTCCATTGATGATTTACGTGAGTCATTAGAGGATCACAAGAAGGAAGTGAAGAAGGACCGTAGTCGAATGCAGAAGTTTATGAAGTTTCTCGTCAAAGGTCTGAAGTTGAAGCCAACGCCGGAGGAAGAGGCCGAATGGCAAGTTCCGGATGAAGAACCGCCACACCAATCGGTGAGGCGGACTCGCCGTGGTAAAGCCGTGAGACGAGGACCTCCAGAAGATTGTCCAGAGAGCAGCGGGGCTGGATTTGAAGATTCTGATTAGTTTCATCAGGCTGCTGCTGGTTGATGTCGAAAATTTCTGACATCCACTATCGCCTGGGCGACAGTGAATTTCTTCAGATTTCTATTTCTTGTTTAATGAACTTGATCCTTATGATTTTTCTACTGTTTTATTGGAATAATATTGATGTAATATTGATGATGTTTGAATTTTTGTTAAGTCTTTTAAAATTCTATGGTTTGATTTTAAAATTTAGGCTTTTTCTTTTTAAATTGTTTAGGTTTTGTGATAATAAATTTTTTTTTTAAAAAAAATTTAATAGGCTTTAAATAGTGATATATTCATTGTGAAATGTCTAGAATTCCCAATTCTAGACTAAGCATAGAAAAACGGGAATCCGGTAATGGCTTAGTGAATATATCCGCTAGTTGATTTTCCGTGCCTATAAAGTTGATTTTTATATTACCCTTCTTAATATGATCCCTTATAAAATGATGTCGGACATCTATATTCTTAGATCTAGAATGTAATACGGGATTGTTAGTTAAGTCTATAGCACTTTTATTGTCACACTTTAATTCTACACTACTTTGTTGCATGCCAAAATCTTCTAATGTTTGTGACATCCAAAGAGCTTGGGCACAACAACTACCTAGTGCAATATATTCGGCCTCGGTAGTAGAGAGGGCAACAGAATTCTGTTTCCTACTCGACCATGAAATAAGTGAAGGGCCGATAAAGTGACAAGTGCCACTAGTGCTTTTCCTATGTAAAGAACATCCCGCATAATCGGAATCCGAAAAACCATGTAAAATAAAAGAATCATTATGAGGATACCATAAACCTAATTTTGATGTTCCTATGAGATATCTAAAGATACGTTTCACCGCTTTTAAATGTGACTCTTTAGGATTAGCTTGAAATCTAGCACATAAACAAACGGCAAACATAATATCAGGTCTAGATGCGGTTAAATACAATAAAGACCCTATCATACTTCTATAAAGGGTTTGTTCAATTGAAACACCACTTTCATCTTTTCCTAATTTTAGTGAAGTACTCATAGGAGTGTTTGCATGCTTAAGGTTTTCAAATCCAAATCTTTTTAATATATCATGAATATATTTGGTTTGACATATAAAAATTCCATCATGTTTTTGTATAATTTGAAAACCTAGAAAATATGAAAGTTCTCCAACCATACTCATTTCAAATTCATTTTTCATAATTTGAACTACTTCATTACACAACTCTTCATTAGTGGCTCCAAAAATAATATCATCAACATAAATTTGTAAAATAACTAAATCATGATCAATTTGCTTAATGAAGAGTGTAGAATCAGCACTTCCTATTTTATAATCGAGCTTTAACAAATATTGAGTTAATCGATCATACCAAGCACGAGGCGCTTGTTTTAATCCATAAAGTGCTTTATCTAATTTATAAACATAATTTGGATATTTCTTATTTATAAAGCCAGGGGGTTGTTCTACATAAACCTCTTCTTTTATATACCCGTTTAAAAATGCGGTTTTGACATCCATTTGATATAATTTAAATCTTTTACAACAAGCAAATGCAAGAAATATCCTAACCGCTTCTAATCTTGCTACGGGTGCAAAAGTTTCATCAAAATCTACCCCTTCAATTTGTGCATAACCTTTTGCAACTAATCTGGCTTTATTTCTAATAATTCTAGATTCATTATCCATTTTATTTTTAAAAATCCACTTAACACCAACTATAGGACGATTTTTGGGTCGTTCTACAAGATTCCAAACCTTATTACGTTCAAATTGATTAAGTTCTTCATTCATAGCTAAAACCCAAAATTCATCATTTAAAGCGGTGGAAACATCTTTTGGTTCTATTTCAGAGACAAAATAAAGGTTTGAAAATAAAACATGTAGCGATGAACGAGTACTAACCCCTTTTTGCGGATCTCCAATGATAAGCTCCTTTGGATGATCCTTTGAAAATCTCAATTCACTCGGAGGCACATATTCTTCTCTTTCTTCTTCTCTTTCTTCTTCTCTTTCTTCTTCTCTTTCTCCTTCTCTTTCTTCTCCTTTTTCTTCTTCATTTTCTCCAAGTTCTTCATCATCATTCTCCACCGAAGGAAGGGGATCATCTTCTTTTCCTGTTATTTTCTTTTCTACACATGAAGCAAACTCATCAAACCTAACATGAATGGATTCTTCAACTATTTTTGTTCTTTTATTAAAAATCCGATACGCTTTACTAGTTGAAGAATAGCCAATAAAAATACCTTCATCACATTTTTCATCAAATTTTCCCAAGGAATCTTTAGAATTCAAAATAAAACATTTACAACCAAAAACTTTGAAATAAGAAACATTTGGTTGTTTATTAAAAATTAATTCATAAGGAGTTAATTTTAAAATAGGGCGAAGCATTACTCTATTTATTACATAACATGCTGTGCTAACCGCTTCAGCCCAAAAAGATTTTGGTAATTTGAATTCAGATAACATTGTACGGGCTAACTCTTGAAGAGTTCTATTTTTCCTCTCCACTACACCATTTTGCTGTGGTGTGCGTGGAGCGGAAAATTCATGTTTAATTCCTAACTCCGTACAAAAAGAAATAAACTTTTCATTTTCAAATTCTCCTCCATGATCCGATCGTATGCGTTTAATTTTTAACTCAAATTCATTTTGAATACGCAAACATAATTTTGAAAATTCTGAAAATGCTTCGGATTTGGAGGTTAGAAATAAAGTCCAACAAAAACGAGAATAATCATCAATCAAAACAAATGTGTATTTTCTACCTCCTAAGCTAGAAATTCCAATTGGCCCAAATAAGTCCATATGTATTAATTGAAGTGGCCTAGTGGTAGAAATAATGTTTTTACTTTTGAAAGATGATTTTGAAAATTTTCCTTTTTGGCAAGGCACACATAGTGAAGAAGATAAATTTCCATTTAGCAAAGGTAAACCTTTAATTAATTTATCTTTTGAAAGTTTTGAAATTAACTTGGCACTAGCATGTCCAAGTCGCCTATGCCATAAATCTAATTCATCATTTTTTGATAAAAAACATTTTAAGGTAGAATTTGAAAAATCAAGAAATTTAATCATATATACATTATGACATCTAGGTGCGGTAAAAACAATTTCATTTATTTTGGAATTAATAATTTTGCATAAATTTGTAGAAGATTCAAATAAAACATTTAAACCCTTATCACATAATTGACTAATAGAAATCAAATTATGCTTTAATCCTTCTACAAATAAAACATTTGAAATTGAAAAATTTTCGTTACCCACAACTCCGATGCCGATGATTTTTCCTTTTCCATTGTCTCCGAATGTAACAACTCCTCCTTTCTTCATCTCTAGGCTAAGGAACTTTTCTTTATTGCCCGTCATGTGCTTTGAACAACCCGAGTCCAAGTACCACACGTCTTCTTTGTCCTTAGCCTGCCAACATACCTAGAAAGAAGAGGTGAGTAAAGATCTGGTTACCCAAGTGGTTCCACCCATAATATAGGTAGAAGCCTTAGGCACCCAGATTTGTTTGATTTTACTTTTCCTTCTTTCCAGCAAGAGTCCATAGTGTGACCAAATCTATAGCATTTGGCACATGTAATGTATTTAGAGGAGTATAACTTTTCTGGACTTTTACTGGATGAGGATGCAGTATTTAACAATTCATTAATTTTAGAATTTTTAAAAGTGAATTTTCTAGACTTTTCACTGTCGCCGGCGACAGTGGTTGTCGCCGGGCGACAGCTTCCAGATGTGTATCCGAGCCCAAGCCTTCCAGATCCATGGCGTTGGTATCCTAAGATCATATCCAGTGATCTTCGGCCCATTCCAAATTTTTTCATGGCTAGTATTAAGTCATGAATCTGGTTTTTCATTTGTGTATTCTCGGATACTAGATTTACGCATCTATGTTCAAAAGATTTCTTTCCCTCATGGACTTTGGAGATTGAAGATTTCAGATCTCTCTCTAAAATCTCATTCTTATTAGTAAGAATTTTTATTGTAGAATGAGATTTGGAAAGAGATTCTTCAAGTTCATTAATTCTTCCCAAAAAGTGATCACACTCTTGGCAAGAGATATCTCCTTTTCCAATAGTCTTAATTTCCCTTAACAATTTTTTGTTTTCTTTAAGTAAAATATCATTTTCAGATTTAAGAAGTTCATTGTCTTTTAAGCTTTTTTTCAAAAAATTTGAAAGTCTTTAAAAATTCAGAAAACAATTCATCATAGGTTGGAGGATTACCTCAGTGTCGCTTTGGACACTGCATTCGTCATCAGATATGACGCTCTTTCCCATTAAGCATATGTTGGCCTCCTCTTCTTTACTTGAGTCGGAACTGCTTGCATCCTCAGAAGTAGTATCATCCCAGGTTTCCGCCTTCAACACCTTCTTCGACCCTTTGTGCTTCTTTTCTTTAAGTTCTTTCAAGTACTTTGGACACTTGCTTCGAATGTGTCCTAACTTCTTGCAGTGATAGCACTCCGGTGGCGGTCTCTCTTCCTCCTCATTGCCTTCCTTTCCTTTTTTCTTCCTAAAGGTCTCCTTCTTAAAATACTACTTAAACGAATTCCTTCTCTTCGGATTTTTCATAAATTTTCTAAATTTTTTAACAAATAAACTTTCCTCATCTTCTTCATCCTCCTCAGAATCACTAGTTTCTTCCTTCTTTGATCTTAGAGCCAATCCCTTCTTCCTTGGCTCCATATACTCTTGTTGTTGAATTTTCAATTCAACTTCATGAGTTTTCAAGTTCCCAATGAGGCTCTCCAATTGTAAGGTCTTAAGATCATGTGACTCGGAAATTGCAGTCACTTTAGGATTGAACTTCGGGGGAAGTGATCTTAAGATTTTCCTTACCAAATCTCCATTTGAGAACACCTTTCCTAGCACCTTTGAGTCGTTCACGATTTTTGTAAATCGTGTGTACATCGTATCAATCTCTTCATCTACCTCCATTTTGAACCTTTCAAATTCAGATTCCAGTTGAAATAGCTTTGAATCCTTTACCTGCGAAGTACCTTCATGAGTGATTTCTAATAAATTCCAAATTTCAAATGCAGTATTACAAGCACAAACTCTATTAAATTCAGTGCGATCTAGTGTGCAAAATAAAGCATTCATGGCTTTTGCATTGTTCTTACATTTTAATTTATCGTTGTCATCCCACTTGTCTTTGGGCATATCCATGGTTACATCTCCTACAACAAATGTTGGAGAAGTGTAACTAGATTCTACCATATTCCAGACTTCTATATCTAGCGCAATTAGAAAACAACGCATACGTGTTTTCCAATAATTATAGTCTGTGCCCGTAAAAAGTGGTGGCCTACTAATTCCTTGCCCCTCAACGAACGCGTGATCATTGTGCGCCATTACTCCCGGTGGTAAAACCGTTTTGGAGTAACCTGCCTCTGATACCACTTGTTGGATCGTATGACGCCCTTAGGGGGGGGGGGGGGGGGGGAATAAGGGTGTGTCTAAAAATTAATTTTTACTTAGTAATTTTTTTTAAAGAGATTTTACTTTACTTAAAAAAATACTTATAAATACTTTCAAAACAATGCAACTTTAGTATTAAACCAAAACACAAATTTCTAAGATAAAGATTATGCCACCAAATATGTAATTAAAGAAAAAGACATAATTATATTAATCATGAAATTTGAGTACAATAAAAATGATCTTAACAATGCTTAAGATCAAGGCACAATTATGTTAATAAAAAAAAATTCTACAATTTTGGTTTACCAATCCTTCTCCCAAGGATCGGAAGGCTATCGCTTGTCTTTCCCAACACCAAGCCCAAGCCTATCCTCTAGATCTTTCCAAGATCTAGACGTAGCACACAAGGCCACGATTTCCCACCAAGCCACGCAAGGACTTGGACGCTCCGCACAAGGAAGCGATTTTCCCCTAAGCCGCGCAAGGACTTAGACGCCGCACGCAAGACGACGATTTCTCTACCAATACAAAATGAAAAGTATGTGAATGAAAATACAATATGAAAAGAACAACTCCCTAGAAGATTAGATCTCTGAACGGATTGTTGAAGCCTCGAGATAATCGATGATGTAGAAGCGCGCCCGATCTCGTCATCAATCTTCAATCCTTCTTTGCACAAATGGGAGTTGAAGAGGTTCTGGAGCTCTCTGGTTCGTATGCACTCAGGAAGGGACTTGGAATTCTCAAAGCTTGGAATGCACGAACACAAGGAGGCAATTTATAGAAAATCACTGTCGCCTGGGCGACAGTGACTGTCGGAATTTTCCGACAGTGTTAAACTGCCGCTGGAGTGGCGTCGTGCGGGCAGTTGCTGTAACCGTTGAGCTGTCGCCTGGGCGACATCGATGTCAGATTTCCGACAGCACAAAACTGCCGATCGTGGGTGGTGTTGTGGGCAGTTGTTGTAACCTCCGAGCTGTCGCCTGGGCGACATCGCTGTCAGAATTCCGACAGCTCAAAACTGCCTTTCGTCGATCTGCGTGGAGGGAAGTAGTTGTAACTTCTCTGCAGTCGCCTGGGCGATAGCGGTTGTCGCCTGGGCGACAGCGGCTATCGGAATTTTCCGACAGTGAAATTTCCCACATTCATATTTAGCTCCAGCAGAAATGTGAACATCTCATACCTGTTATCTGCACACCATTAATAAAAAATAGAATCAAATACAAACGGGACTTTGTTATTATCAAACCGGAGGAGTGCGAAACGCATGCTCCAACAGAAAGGACTTAGAATTTTCAAAGCTTGGAATGCACGAACAAAACAAACCAATTTATAGTTTTTCACTGTCGCCGGGGCGACATCGCTGTCGGAATTGCGACAACGCCAAATTGCTGCTCGTCGTATTGTCGTGCGGGCTGTTGCTGTAACTTCTGTCTTGTCCCCTGGGCGACATCGCTGTCGGAATTCCGACAGCGCCAAACTGCTGCTCATCGTGCTATCATGCGAGCTGCTGCTGTAACTTCTGTCCTGTCGCCTGAGCGACAGTAGATGTCGGAAAATTCCGACATCGAAATTCTCCATACAGTCAAATTGTGCTCCAATCAGAATTGTGAACATCTTATACCTGTTACCTGCACACCATCAATAAAAATAGAATCAAATATAAACGAGATTTTGTTATTATCAAACCGGAAGAGTGCGAAACGCATGCTCCAACAATCTCCTCCTTTTGATAATAACAAATCCGTATAAAAAGAAATCATGTCTATTTAGGTTGTTGTTTTGAACATATGGTGTGTGCACAAAAATAATATGATATATTCCTCTAAAATGTAAGCTCTCCCTAGATGAAAGCTCCCCCTAAATGAATGCTCCACCTAAATGTTATAGTAAATTGAAATGATGTATTGTTTAGGTGGAAGATTTAGGTGGAAGATTTCTTGAATATACTTATAATTCTCCCCCTTTTGGTATTAGCAAAAGTTAATTTGAAATGAATGGGTAGTTCTTAAGGGAAGAGATAGGATGTAGAAAATAAGAGTAGGCAGAAGGACTTGTTTTGAAAATGATTGAAAGTCTTGAAACAATAGTAATATGCCATAGTATTGAATAAACTCATGAAGAGATGGTATAGCCATATGAAGTAGTAGAATAAAAAAAATAACTTTAACATGATTAATGTCATTTTAAAGTATCATAGAAAGACACAATTGTGTATAGAAATTTGGAATCTTTTCGGTCCAATTCTCATGAGATGAAGGTTTATATAACATAATGATGTGTACAAGTGTTGCTTTGATCAAACATATGAAATTATTTAATTTACATGATCATTGGACTAGAAAACATAATATAAGCATATAAAAAGAACTTTGACCTTGAAGATATAGCACAATAAGAATAGAATACCATTTTTTATTTTGCACAAGACACTTTACAATTCTTTCCAAGGTGCTCAACCTCACAATGCTTATTAAGACTTATCAGGAGGGTAAGTAGTGCTTGGTGGAGTATCCTTGTCCTCAATTTAAACTTTTTGTTGATCACATAGTTTGTGATATCTTAACTTTGTAGTTTGTATAGATATTTATTTTTAATTGACCAAGGATCTCCGAATTCACTTGAATCACAAAAGACGGTGTATATTTGGTTGTACTAACAAATCAAGGTTGAAAGTAGTATTTATGAAATGCTATTGTATTATGTTAAAGCAAACATGATTCATGTATATATTAAATAGAAAGACATATGTATGGATCAAAAGAAGTGAACGTGATAGCTCATTATTATATATAAACAATTTCTCATACTTAGAGGCATGCGAAAACAATTTCCAATAGTCTAAACCACTTAGCAGGAGTGTCAATACTATGATAGAGCGGAAATGAAACCATATAATCATGTAAATAGCCATTTTTAAAAATAGAAAGCACATGGTTTGGCATCAATTCATGAGTTGTGGCATTAATAATGACATATAACTAGTGTAGAGTATCAGAGAGACCAAAATTGAAGATTTATCAAATTTGGGAGCTGTCGGAATTTTCCGACACTCACTATAGCCTGGGCGACAGCTAAACGTATAAAAACGGCTAAAAACCAAGTCAAACCCGATTGTACCTCATTTTCTGGACTGGAAGGCGAGAGGAAAGTGTCGGAGTGCGGTGACAACCCTAGATCTAAAGTATGTTTGGTTGATTTTGATGTTTTTGACTTAAATTTTTGAAATAATGTATGTTTGAATCTTGTGTTTTTGTGTTTGGGGTTTAAGATTTGTATTTTTACATTGATTAATTTCAAAAACTGTAGATGATCATTTTGAAGAGGGTTGAAGAAGTTGAATAGGAAATGATATGTGAGAAGGTTTAGTTTGGTTCAAAAAATTTTTTTTAACAGAAATATAGCTTGATTTTGAGTAGATCTGGAAGTCTATGTTGAAAAAACATATAAAAAGCTCACTGGATCAATGTCGGAAATTTCCGACAGTCAATGTCGCGTGGGCGACATCGTCCCAGTGCACAGAACAGTGATTAACTTAGTTTTTTTTAAGTTTGCAGAATGGCTTCCAGTTCTAAGGCTCGTAAAAGTATATCTGAAGATGCTCATAGTTCATATCAAGTATATCCGGGGATTGAGAAAGCAATTATTGGAGTTTCAAAATATGTTGAATTTGACTCTCCTAAGCACGACCATATCTACACTCTTCTTGCTAATGCAGGTATATTATCAGTAATTTCAGTAGATATGTTCTCATCTGTCTTGATCCGAGAGTTTTACAATCATTTGGAAGACCCTAAATACACTGAATTGGATGGGGGAGTGCGATCGAGAATCCAAGGTCAACAAGTGGAAATAACACATGTTGATCTTAGAGATGAATTTGGTCTTCTTATGATTGCTCATATGCCAGACATAGTAGAAAGCTATAGAAGGGACAGAGATTGGACTCTTGTAAACATGAGTTTACATGAAAGTAAAAAGAGGACCCTAATCACGGAAGTCTCTTCACTCACTCCTGATGCCTATTTAGTCCAAGACATATTGAGAAACACGGTCATGCTAAAAAGTGGTGATACATGAGTATCACAGCACAGTTGACGCTGTTTACATATTTTATTATAGAGGAGGAACCCTTTGATGTAGCGGACCTCATCCTTGCCCGGATTCGTTATGCTTTTAGATTAAAACAACCAAAATGGGCGAAGATTCATACTTGGCCAATGGGGGCTATAATTCAATGTATTCTATATAAGAAGTATGAATGGATAAGTCAAGATTCGTACTTAGATGATTGTGTTCCTGAAATATACTATACGGGTACCATGAAAGTTAAGAAGCCTCATAAAAAGCCTCATCCTGGAATAGAGATTAGTGAGCCTACAAATCCTAGAGGAGGAATACTATGAGAGGATATAGATGATCTTCGTGATTCATTTGAAGAACACAAGAAAGAAGTGAAGAAAGATCGCAGTAGACTGCAGAAATTTATGAAATTTTTGGTGAAGGGACTGAAGTTAAAGCCTACTCCTGAAGAAGAGGCCGAATAGGAAGTCCCAGATGAAGAACCACCATGACAATCGGTTAGGAGGACTCGATGTGGAAAGGCTGTAAGACGTGGATCTTCAGAAGATTGTCCAGAAAGTAGCGGGGCTGGATATGATGATTCTGAGTAGTTTCCAGCAGGTTGCTGCTTTTGACTGATGTCGGAATTTTCCGACACTCACTGTCGCCTGTGCGACAGTCAACTTACCCAGATTTCATTTTCTATTTACTGAACTTAATCTTATGTTTATTTCTACTGTTTTTCTGGAACAATTTGTATGAATTATTAATGATGTGAGAATTTTTGTTAAGTCATTCAAATTCTATGTTTTGATTTAAAATGATGTTTTTCCATTGTTCTTTATCTTATTAAACTTGATTTGTCATATTGGATATGCTTAGTTTGAAATATCTAGGATTCCTAATTCAAGCCTTAGCATTGAAAACCGGGAATCCGACAATGGTTTTGTGCATATATCGGCTAGTTGATTATCCGTTCCTATGAAGGGAATTTTAATCTGATTATTTTTAATGTGGTCTCTTATAAAATGATGCCTAACGTCAATATGCTTAGACCTAGAGTGATGAACCGGGTTGTAAGTTAAATCAATTGCACTTTTGTTATCGCACCATAGCTCTATAGTTTGTTGTTTAATGTTAAAGTCTTCTAAAGTTTGTTTCATCCAAAGAGCTTGTGGACAACAACTACCAAGTGAGATGTATTCGGCCTCGGTGGTTGAGAGGGCAATAGAATTCTGTTTCCTACTCGACCATGAAATGAGTGAAGGGCCTAAAAAGTGACAAGTGCCACTAGTGCTTTTCCTATCTAGCGAACAACCGGCATAATCAGAATAGCCAAAAAGAGTAAAATCATCGCTATGAGGATACCACAAACCAAGTTTAGATGTGCCAATTAAATATCTAAAAATTCTTTTTACCGCTTTTAAATGTGATTCTTTGGGATCGGCTTGAAATCTAGCACATAAACAAACTAAAAACATAATATCTGGTCTAGAAGCGGTTAAGTATAAAAGTGAACCTATCATGCCTCTATATAAAGTTTGATCTATAGATATTCCACTTTCATCTTTTCCTAATTTTAAAGAGACACTCGTAGGAGTACTAGCTTGTTTAAGATTTTAAAATCCAAATCTTTTCAAAACATCATGTATATATTTTGATTGATTTATAAAAATTCCATCATGTTTTTGAATAATTTGAAATCCTAAGAAATATTTTAGTTCTCCTACCATGCTCATCTCAAATTCACTTTCCATCATTTTAACAAGATAATTACATAACTCTTCATTAGTGGCTCCAAAAATAATATCATCAACATAAATTTGTAAAATAATTAAATCATCACCAACTTGCTTAATGAAGAGTGTACAATCAACACCACCCATTTTAAAACCATTTTGTAATAAATATAAGGTCAATCTATCATACCATGCTCGTGGTGCTTGTTTTAAACCATACAAAGCTTTTAGTAATCTATACATGCGATTAGGAAATTTTTCATTTATAAAGCCTGGGGGTTGTTCAACATAAACTTCTTCTTTAATCAACCCATTTAAAAATGCAGTTTTAATATCCATTTGCAATAATTTAAATCTTTTATGACTAGCAAATGCAACAAAAATTCTAACTGCTTCCAATCATGCAACGGGTGCAAAAGTTTCATCAAAATCTACCCCTTCAATTTGATTGTATCCTTTTGCTACAAGCCTAGCTTTGTTTCTAGTGATCTTAGAGTCAGTATCTAATTTATTTTTAAAAACCCATTTGACTCCTACCACAGGATGATCACTAGGTCTATCTACAAGAATCCAAACTTTATTTCTTTCAAATTGGTTAAGTTCTTCCTTCACAGCTAGAAACCAAGATTCATCATTTAAAGCGGTGGCAACATCTTTTGGTTCTATATTTGAGACAAAACATAAATTTGAAAAACTTTCATGTAAACTAGAACGTGTACGTACCCCACTTGATGGTTCTCCAATAACAAATTCTTGCGGATGATCTTTTGAGAACCTTAGCTCGGTTGGAGGTACATATCCTTGTTCTTCTTCTTCTTCACCCTCTTTTTTGTCTTCTTTCTCTACTTTTTCTCCATCATCATCATCATTTTTCCTCAGATTTTGTTCCACATCTTCTTCATTTTTCTCATTACCTGCAACTTTATTATTTTCTACACAAGAAATGTTTTCATCAAATTTTACATGAATAGTTTCTTCAACCACTTTAGTACATTTATTATAAACTCGATAGGCCTTGCTAGTTGAAGAATAACCAATGAAAATTCCTTCATCACATTTTTCATCAAATTTACCTAAGTTATCTTTTGTATTCAAAATAAAGCATTTACAACCAAAAACTTTAAAGTAAGATACATTTGGTTTTCTTTGAAAATAAATTTCATAAGGAGTTAATTGTAATGTAGGACGAATCATGACACGATTAATAATATAGCATGCAGTACTAACCGCTCCGGCCCAAAAATATTTTGGCAATTTAAATTCACAAAGCATAGTACGTCCTAATTCTTGAAGTGTTCTATTTTTCCTGTCCACTACACCATTTTGCTGTGGTGTGCGAGGAGCGGAAAATTCGTGTTTTATCCCAAATTCATTACAATATGAAATAAATTTTTCATTATCAAACTCTCCTCCATGATCTGATCTAATGCATTTTACTTTTAAATCAAGTTCATTTTGAATACGTGAAATTAGTTTTACAAATTCATCAAAAGCATCAGATTTTGAATTTAAAAACAATGTCCAACAAAATCTAGAATAATCATCAATAATAACAAATGTATATTTTCTACCTCCTAGACTTTGTGTAGTAATTGGACCAAATAAGTCCATATGCAATAATTGTAAAGGTCTAGTAGTAGAAATAACAATTTTGCTTTTAAAAGATGATTTTGTAAACTTTCCCTTTTGACATGGTGAACATAATGAAGAAAGATTTCCATTCAAATTTGGTAAACCTTTTATTATTTTATTTTTAGAAAGCTTTACTATGCGTTTAGCACTAGAATGTCCTAGTCTCCTATGCCATAATTCAAGTTCATCATTCTTTGAAATAAAACATTTAAGTGTAGAATGAGATAAATCATGAAAAGTTGTTGTATAGACATTGTTTATTCTTGGTGTAGTAAGTACAATTTCATTTGTTTTGGAATCAATAATTTTGCAAAGGTTTGAGCTAGAGTCAAATAAAACATTTAGATTTTTATCACATAGTTGACTAATAGAGATTAGATTATGTTTCAAACCTTTAACATATAAAACATTTGAAATTTTAAACTCTTCGTTACCTACTACTCCAATGCCTTTGACTTTACCCATGCCATTATCTCCAAAGGTCACTGTTCCACCTTTCTTCATCTTCAGGCTTAGGAACTTTGATTTATCGCCCGTCATGTGTTTTGAACAACCAGAGTCCATATACCACACGTCTTCCTTGTTCCTAGCCTGCACGCACACCTAAAAAGATGATGAGAGTAAAGATCTGGTTACCCAAGTGGTCCCTCCCATGGTATAGGTGGAAGCCTTAGGTACCCAGATTTGTTTAACATTAACTTTTCCTTTCTTCCAGCATGAGTCCAAGATGTGACCAAATCGATGACATTTGGCACATGCAATGAATAGTGAGGAACCATTCAATAATGGTTTCTCTGGACTCTTGCTGGAGGAAACATCTTTATGTGTGGACTTAGAAAATTTTTTATTTTGAAAAAGAGGTTTTCTGAAACTGGAGCTGTTGCTGGTTCCGACATCAGTTGTCAAAAATTTCCGACAGCTTCCAGAGCTTCCAGAAACGTATCCTAGTCCAAAGTTTCTGACCCATGGCATTGGTTGCCTAAAATCATATCCAGAGATTTTTTTCCAACACCAAATTTTCCAATTGCCATGTTCAATTCATTTACTTTGGACTTTAAAATTGAATTTTCTTTTACTATCATGCCACGTCGATTTGTAATATTTTTCTTGTAATTCTCTAATTGAGAATGAGAAGTTTTGACAACCTTTTCTAAGTCCTTTTTCTCTTTTAGAAGTTGATCAATTTTTTGATCGGACTTAGAAATAGTGTTTTCAAGTTCTTTTATCCTTGTCGAAGAGTGATCACACTCTTGACAAATTACCTTCTCGTTCCCAATAGATTTCAACTCATTTGATAACTTTTTATTTACTTTGAAAAGATCTTTATTTTTACATTTTAAAAAATCGATTTCCTTTAGGCTTTTATCCAAAAATTTGCAAGTTTTCATAAGTTCAGAATATAAATCATCATAAGATGGAGGAGTTACCTCAGTGTCGCTTTGGACACTACTATCGTCGTCAGATGACAGATTTTCTTTCCCCATCAAGCATACATTTGCTTCTTCTTTATCTTCATCGCTTGCTTCACTTGAGCCTTCAGAAGTTGTGTCATCCCAAGTCTCTGCCTTCAGAACCTTCTTTTTGAACTTCTTATCGTGCCTCTTCTCTTTCTGCTCTCTCAGATAATTTGGGCACTTTCTTCTTATATGTCCAATCTTTTTGCAATGATAGCATTCCGGTAGCGGACGTTCTTCTTCATCATCCATTTTTCCATTGCCTTTGTTGTAGGAAAAATCCTTCTTTTTGAAATTTTTTCTAAATGAGTTTCTCCTCTCAGGATTTCTCATAAACCTCTTAAAGTTCCTCACAAACAGTCCTTCTTCATCTTCCTCACTTTCTTCAGTCTCACTTTCAATTTCCTTTTTACATTTCAATGCCAAGCTCTTCTTTTTGGGCTCCAAATTGTACTCTTGGCTTTGAATCTTCAACTCCACTTCATGGGTTTTAGATTCCCAATGAGGCTCTCCAATTGTAAGGTCTTAAGATCATGTGACTCAGAAATTGCAGTCACTTTAGGATTGAACTTCGGGGGAAGTGATCTTAAGATTTTCCTTACTAAATCTCTATTGGAGAAAACCTTACCCAGCACCTTTGAATCGTTCACGATTTTAGTGAATCGTGTGTACATTGTATCAATTTCTTCATCCACCTCCATTTTGAATCTTTCGAACTCTGACTCCAGTTGAAATAGCTTTGAATCCTTTACCTGTGAAGTACCTTCATGAGTAATTTCTAAAAGATTCCAAATTTCAAATGCAGTATTACAAGCACAAACTCTATTAAATTCAGTGCGATCTAGTGCGCAAAATAAAGCATTCATGGCTTTTGCATTGTTCTTACATTTTAATTTATCATTGTCATCCCACTTGTCTTTGGGTTTGTCCATAGTTACATCTCCTACAACAAATATTGGGGAAGTATAACTCGTCTCGACCATATTCCAAACTTCTATGTCGAGAGCTATTAGAAAACGCCGCATTCGGGTTTTCCAATAGTTATAGTCTGTGCCCGTAAAAAGTGCTGGCCTACTAATTCCATGCCCCTCAACGAACGCGTGATCGTTGTGCGCCATTACTCCCGGTGGTAAAACTGTTTTGGAGTAACCTAGCTCTGATACCACGTGCTGGATCTTGTGGCGCCCTTAGAGGGGGGGGGGGGGGGGGGGGTGAATAAGGGCCTTTTTAAATTATGATTTTTTACTTAAGAATTTTTATTACAAATTTTGCTTTTCTAAAAATCACTTATAAAAATTTTCAAACTATGAAAATTTTAAATTAATTCAAACACAAATTTCTAAGTTAAAGATTAAGCAACCAAATTTGCAATTAAAGAAAAAGTCATAATAATTTTTTTTAATCAAGAAATTCACATACAATAAAAATGATCTTAACAATGCTTAAGATCAAGACATAAATATGATAATAAACTTTTAACAATTTGTGTTTACCAATCCTTCTCCCAAGGATCGGAAGGCTATCACTTGTCTCTCCCTAGACCAAGCCCAAGCCTATCCTCTAGATCTTCCCAAGATCTAGACGTAGCACACAAGGCCACGATTTCCTACCAAGCCACGTAAGGACTTGGACGCTCCGCACAAGGAAGCGATTTTTCCCTAAGCCATGCAAGGACTTAGACGTCACGCACAAGGAGATGGTTTCCCTACCAATACAAAGTGAAATGTATATAAATGAAAATTCAAAATCAAAAGAAGAACTCCCTAGAAATTCAGATCTCTGAAAGGAAGGTTGAAGCCTCGAGATGATCGTTGATGTAGAAGCGCGTCCGATCTCGTCTTCAATCTCAAACCTTCTAAGCACAAATGGGAGTTGATGAGGTTCTGGAGCTCTCTGGTTCGTATGCACTTAGGAAAGGACTTAGAATTTTCAAAGCTTGGAATGCACGAACAAAACGAACCAATTTATAGTTTTTCACTGTGGCCGGGGCGACATCGCTGTCGGAATTGCGACAGCGCCAAACTGCTGCTCGTCGTGTTGTCGTGCGGGCTGTTGCTGTAACTTCTGTCCTGTCTCCTGGGCGACATCGCTGTCGGAATTCCGACATCGCCAAATTGCTGCTCGTCGTGCTATCGTGCGGGCTGCTGCTGTAACTTCTGTCCTGTCGCCTGGGCGACAGTAGATGTCGGAAAATTCCGACATCGAAATTCTCCATATAGTCAAATTGAGCTCCAATCAGAATTGTGAACATCTCATACCTGTTACCTGCACACCATCAATAAAAGTAGAATCAAATACAAACGGGATTTTGTTATTATCAAACCGGAAGAGTGCAAAACGCATGCTCCAACAATTTTGACTTAACAACTCGGGGAAGCATCTTCCCTAGCTGATGCCGCCGATCGACGGGACGGTCTCATCGATCGACTGGAGGTCCCGTCGATCGACGGGAAGGCCCGTCTATTTTGACTTGGCAAAAGAAGAAGAACAAATTCAGAACTTACTTAACACAACAACAACACCTTGCCTAACAGCTATTAAAGATATTTGGTTTACAACATTTAAACCTACTTTTGCCTTAATAAAAAATTAATGATATTTTGCTTTAACATTCATTCCTACTCTCAAAAACTCAGAAAACTTATCCCTTCATATATTCAGACATATTTATATATTCTTCCTATAAGAGTTTAAATACTCCTAAAATTTCCTGGAAGAGAAGAAAATAGAAATATACGGAAATCTGAACATATACTCAGAAAAAATCTGGAAATACAACAAATTTCTGGGATAATACTCAGAACATATTTGATAGCAAGACTCAGATATACTTTCTGGGAAATGATCATCAACAATAATACGATCACAAAAAAAAACTGCACTTGCCTCGATTTCGAATGACGACTCATCAACGGCCTTCCGATTCTTCGCTCCGGCGATGAAATCGACCTCCAAAAACTCCTTCTCAGACCACAAGCCTAGCTTTCTCTCTCCTTCTCTCTCTTTCTCTCTCTAAATTGGTTGAAGCTTCTTCGGGAGGGAGAAAATATATTCCTACAGCTTTCTATATACTATTTTACATGGCATACAACTATTTTCCAATTAGACTTATAGTGGAAATTAAGAATCTATACATATATTTGATTATATATATGTAGAATATTATTATTATAAAGTTATTATATCTTCAACTATGTATATATATATATTTCTATCTGCTGAAT
Organism: Dactylorhiza incarnata; assembly: GCA_033032865.1. Classification (NCBI taxonomy): domain Eukaryota; kingdom Viridiplantae; phylum Streptophyta; class Magnoliopsida; order Asparagales; family Orchidaceae; genus Dactylorhiza; species Dactylorhiza incarnata. The sequence continues at coordinate 4,399,019 of JAWHQI010000009.1, read as the reverse complement.
ATATATATATACTTACTATTTATATATATATATATAGTTACTGTATATATATATATATATACATATCTTTAACTTATAAAACTTGCCGGTTCTTGAAGACGCGTCCGAAACGGTAATGCCCTTACGTCATAAACTTCGCATTAATTTTCATTTCAAATAATCTACTCAAAATTCTGGGGCGTTACAGCCACCCCTCCTAACAAAAAGTTTTCTAACACGAAGCACACAAGAAAAGCACAAAAAGGGGAAGGCTTATCAGTAAACTCTAGACGAAAAGATGAGGATATGACTCTCTCATCGCTGATTCTAGCTCCCAGGTTGCGCCTCAAACATTCTGATTGCTCCAAAGAACCTTTACCATAGGAATCATCTTCCTTCGCAACACCCGATCTTGCTTCTCTAAGATACGAATAGGCTGCTCCATATAGGACATATTTGGCTGCAACTATGGCACATAATCCAGGACATGGCGGTCACTAAGAATGCACTTCCGCAGCTGGCTCACATGAAACACATCATGAACACCAGGGAAGGAGGCAGGCATCAACAATCTATAAGCAGAAAGTCTGATGCACTCCACAATCTGAAACGATCCTACATACCTGGGATCCAGCTTATGGTTCTTCCCAAACCTTTTAAAACCGGCCATCGGAGGAACCTTCAGGAACACCATGTCCCCAACTTCAAATTCTAAATTGACCCTTCGCCGATTGGTGTACTTCTCATAGCGCTCATGAGCTAGAAGAAGCTTCTCACGGATCTACGTTACAGCAACGCTCATTTCTTCCAATGCACCTGGACCCAAAACCGGCTTCTCGCCTACTTCAGCCCAAAACAGGGGAGTCCAACATCGTCTCCCATACAGAGCTTCGAAAGGATCCATCTGCAAGCTCTCTTGATAACTGTTATTGTAAGCAAATTCCATAAGCCCTAGGCGTTCATCCCAAGCTCCACCATGCTCCAAAATATAACACCTGATCATATCCTCTACAATCTGATTTACCCTTTCTGTCTGCCCATTCGTCTACGGATGATATGCGGTAGAATACCGAAGGTCGGTTCCCAAAGCTCCCTGCAAACTCAGCCAAAAATGGGATGTATACCTGGAATCTCGATCTGACACGATGCTCGCGGGCACACCATGCAATCTAATAACTTCTTACATGTACATCAATGCAATCTTCTCCATTGAATAACCAATCTTGTACGACACAAAGTGAGCACATTTGGTCAATCTATCCACAATCACCCACACCGCATCATGACCACGAGGAGATCTCGGTAAACCAGTAATGAAATCCATAGAGATACTTTCCCATTTCCACATCGGAATATCCAACAATGTCAACTTGCCTCCGGGTCTCTTATGATCTGCCTTGACGTGTTGACAAGTATAACACTTCGACACAAACCTTGCAATATCATTCTTCATGCCTGACCAGCAAACGATCTGCTTCAAATCGTGGTACATCTTCGTAGAACCAGTATGATATGCAAGACTTGAATCATGAGCTTCCTTGCAAATCTTCGCTCGAATCTCTTCCACAGTGGGAATACAAAACCTGCCACGATACTTCAAGGTACCTTCTTCATCGATCAAGAAATCTGGCAATTCACCTTTCTCGGCTCTACCACGGAGGTGCTACAAATTAGGATCATCCTTTTGATGCAACCTCGACAGCGCAATCCAGGAAGGTTCTTCAACTTCTATACTAGACGGTCCATCCTTGGACTTCACAACAATGCTCATCAAATAAAACTCCTCCACTAGCGACTGCACAGAGAGATCGAAAACAGAAGCATACTTTCTACTTAGGGCATCCTCCACGACATTCGCCTTGCCAGGGTGATATAAGATATCCACATTATAGTTTGCAATGTACTCCATCCACCGATGCTGGCGCAAATTCAATTCTATATGATAAAACACATAAATAACACTCTTATGATCTGAGTAGATCTTGCACGACACCTCGTACAATAAATGCCTCCATAGCTTTAAGGCATAAATCACCACAGTGAACTCTAAATCATGCACAGGGTAGTTCCTTTCATGAACCTTTAGCTGCCTCGACCCGTACACAATCACTTTAGCAGTGGTTATTCATCAGACGGTCCTGCTCAACTATCAGCAAGAATTTCTTTAACAACATTCTCTTAAATTGATCCCACGAACAACCTTCTGCAAGTGCTTCTTTTTATCTAATCCACCAACTCTTTGCCAGGCCCTTCAGCTGAAAGGCTGCGACCATCACCTTCTGGTCGACAGAAACACCAGAGTACGAGAACATCTCCTCCATCACTAGGATCCAATCATCAAGTGCCATAAAGTCTGCCCTCCCATCATAGTTCGGGCATCCTAGCCTCTGGAAGTGCGAAATAAAGTTCAACTCTGACGGCAACTCTACAGGGGGAACGAGGGGTGCAAGACAGATGGGCTCCGGCTGATTTGTCACCGGTTGCTTCCGCTGAGTGGTAGTCAACAATACTTGCATCTGCTCTTGCATCGCGACCAACTGTCGTGTCAATGTCTCATTGCTAAGATGCAACTCCTGCAATATAGACTCGCTATGTGCACCTGACAACTCTCCCTCAGATGTGGGGGGGGGGGGGGGGGGGACAGGTCTCACAGGCTGGCGCTTTGGAGCCATATCTAAGGAAGACAAGAACAAATATCCTATCAAAACTAGACTCAATCCTTTAGGAAGAGAAGACATACAAAAAGACATACAAACGCTTGCTCTTGCTACTACCTTGCTCTGGGAAAAGTTTTATATACGATATTTCGCTATACTCGGGATGATAAATAATCACCCCTGAATCACTCGTGCACCTCTCCCGTATGCATGAAGGCTTAACATCTTTCTTTTATAACCATGAGTGTACATGTGTCATCATGTAGATCTCCAGCTTGGCACGTGTGCTTATGCGATGTTATGCAATGCATGCAGTGCTATGCAGTCTAAGAAAAGCCATAATGCATGCTATGAGTGGCGTACACATGCGATCTTATGCATCCCATACTACATATTAACACATGTAATGAAAAAGAAAATCTAATGGACATGCATGTGACCTACGTTATGCATCCCATACTACATAATAGTCGCATGTTGTCACCTATGAGGATCTATATAAAGACACATATTATGCATCCCATACTACATAATATGCCCTGTATACTTCATTCATGCTTATGAGTGTAGTGTCCATACTTCAGCCGAGATCTACTGATGACCCATCGGTGGGTGTATGCAATGAATAATGTATCTCACCAGGTGGTTAACCAGGCAAACCAAACTATCCCAGCAACCCGGCTAACCTAGCTCTGATACCAACTGTCACAACCCGCATTTTCTCGAAATATTTTAAGTATTATCAGAGTAAGGGGAAAAAACACGTCATGATGCCACGTCATGCAGGGGACAACTGCAGACGCTCAGGCAAGCACTTTTTTACGAACATTTATACAAAATATAGATATTATTAAATCTGTAAGACCCCTTTTTTTTTCTTTCCAAACACCGGGTCTTAGGCCCAGAACCGCCGCTTTGCGGTGACACCTTCACTCGGAAAGGTCGTCACTACAAAACGCTGATCCTGCCGGCCAAATCGATCATAAAGAAAAGTGCATTAAAGAAGACAAGTCCACAGAATCAACATGAAAAATATAAAAATGTCCACATGATATAACTGAATAAAAAGATTGTTACAATAATAAAGAAGAAGGAAGGGCTCCTGCCCAGTACATCATGTCCTCACTACAAGATCACTCGCGGAAGCTAACTACTAATCACTCACTGATCCTGAATCTGGTGTTCCTGTAATAGGCTGGCCCGCCTCCGTCTGCACCAGCCTCTAGTGCTGCTGCGTTTCCTCGATCTCCTAAAATGATATGGTCCACCGACCGTTACTCAAAAAGACTAAGCCAATCCCCACCCCTCCCCCGGTGACTCCTAGGCACCGAGCGGAAAGGATGAAGCGGAGGACAACAAGGGGTATAACAAAGAGCAGGTGACAGTGGTACAGGAAATGTTTCTACACTACACATGTGTATATATATGACTGAAGCAGTAAAAGAGCATAGTAAAAGCAGATAAAGAATAAGTAAAGTGCAGTAAGTAAAGACAACAATAATAGAAAAGTAACCATTGATTTATAGGAATGCCCATACAAACCTATAGACCAAGGGGTCGTTTAGCAAGGCCTATCGTATAAGAAGTTCCATAACTGACTTATACGATAGGGGTGAGGGTTGAAATGCAATGTTTTTGCTATGACATGCAAGGTATGCAGTTATGCTATGTTCATACAAGTGCAACTCACCCACTTCGACTCTATGCACATAGACCTTTAGGTCCCCCCTTTGGAGCGAGCTAGACTCCCAGGATACTCCCGTAGTGGCAAACGGTAGCGGTGGGTTGGGCCTCGCCCACCTCTAGGTTGGTATTCACACTACCCTACCTAGACCTATCGTACGCCTCAACGCAAAACCGCGGAGCATCTGCGTACTCTTACTGGCTGGACCACCAGACTTTTAAGGCTAAGTGCAATTTCCACACTTGCCGAGTCAACGTATTGACGTCGGTGTGAACGACCGTCCAATACCGAAGACCCACCACCTTCATGCACATGCAACATGTTCTACTATCTATCTCCGAGCCATAAGCTCCCCGGGCTAACCCGCCCGTCATCAATAACCTTCCGAGCCACCGGCTCGCCGGACCGACCCGTCCGTACCAACAAACACTACTGAGTCACAAGCTCACCGGTCTAACTAATCCGCTGCTTCAACCACTGAGCCTACAGCTCGTACAACCAAACCAACTAGCTTCTCGTAACCACGGGGTGTGGGTGTGTGTATTATTAAGTTAATCTTGTATAACAACTTCTTACTCCTACGCCTTATGGTTAATCTTGGACTTCCCTAGGATTACCCTGTAAGAGGCACGCTATGGTACTAAGAACTGTAATGGGATGACACCCCAAAGTTCCCTTTCTCAAGGCACTTAGTGTTGTTGGTATCTACCCGTAAGGATACCCTCCTCGTCATTACTCTTGGATTAACCCTAAGTGGCTTATGACTTTCCAAGACGATCTTTCGTCGACCACGAGTGCAACTTACCTCTAACTCACTAAGTACAGCTTTATCATCTATAATCTTTCTTGTTGACCATCATACCTTCTCAACTAAACTAGGTAAACCACTTACCTCCCATTCCCTCCTAAGGATCCACTTGATTCTCAAATTTCACAGTTTTACTATACGCAGACCAAATGAGTTACATGACGCTGACAACTAGAGGTACTCCAAATACTCATCCAACCGACCCAAGCTATTTACTGGAGGTCTATCATGATGTTATAAGACTAATTCCAGAGAATCATACTTTTCCCTAATTAATTATTATTTATTTTAATTTCTCCAAACATCTGCCAAGTATGAAAATGAACATGAAGTGTAAGTAAATCTTATGATATGGCTCTCCAAAAATTATGATAAATCTATGGTGACTAAATAGCATCAGAAACAACATATCATATTTTTACAGTAAGAAATTCTCCTCTAATTTAATTATTTATCATCTATCCAAAATCATAGTGTTATGAAGGAACCACCAAAAAGACCAACACTAAAATTATGGGAAAATTACCAAACTTTTGTATTCACCAGAAAAGGCTACTGACTAAGTTTCAGGATTTAAGGGAATCATTTTTTTATTAAATAAATACTTTCAAAAAAACCTCAAATTAAATAAATTGTGTTGTAGCCTACTTATTTAAGTCTTCAAAAATTCTATAAAAATTCAAAGAGCTTCCTGATGCTCTGAAAGGTCCTATCACCAATTTTCACAAATTAACAAAGAGTTTTGGACCCTCAAATATTTTTCTTAATTTTAAATCAAAACAAGTGCCTTGGAAAGAAGTACTGATTAAATCATTTTATACATTCACAAAAATTACCAAAGGTCTAAAACATGATTTTAAGGGCACCACCAAAGTTTCATCATCATCCAAGACATTTTAAGCATGTAAATGTTTCTTATAAGAAGTTTCCCTAAAGGGGTTATGTCCTAATTCAAAGGGAATATTGGCTCCTAAAATTCTTATAAAATTATCCAATGCCTATTTACACCCTATAAACCTATCCACCAAGTTTCATAACCATCGAGGGACTTTTGACCACATGGCCTTCACAAGGTCCTAAATACACACCTAGGAATAGAACTAGTGTTCTAGGGCTTAACCACCTCCACACCACCCCAAATCACTCATGGAGGTGTCTTAGGTGATCCTAAACCAGTTACCAAGGTTTCACTTCATGGTGAGGAGTTTTGACCACCATACCTCAAGGTAAACACCATACCCTAACTTTGACCCTATTTGTCCTAACTTGGGTTTACAAAATACACAAACAAAACAGTCCCAATTGGGCTGATAATTTTACCAAGGTCATACAGTAACCCTAAGGAGCACCCACCAAAATTTGGAGGGCATTGGAGGTCATTTGACCCAATAATTAATTATTAGATGATTTATGAAATTATTTCAAAAAACTTAGAAAAAGGTTCTCCTAAAAATCCCATCTTTGGATATGATGTGTGTATAGGTATAAGCAGACTATGTTTCAAATCTCAAGTCCATATCATTTCCCAATCAAAAGTTATTCAAGAAATGGTGGTTGTCCTACACTAGGGACCAACCCCACCAAATGGACCTACATGGAGCTACAGAACTCCTTTTGGGGTGAAATTAATTTTAAAATAAAGTAGACCCTAATGGCTACAACTTTGGTGTTGGCCACTTTTTTGTAGAGGGGCCTAAGTATTTTTAATAATTAGATCTTGTTGAAATTGTTGAAGTGAAGTGGAAGGGAGTCCGGCCGGTCTGAAGGCTGGAGACCGCAGAGATCGCGCGGTCTGCGCTGGTGCTCTGGCGGTTTGGTTCTGGCGATCTGGTGAGATCGGCTAGCTTGCTTCTTGGTTTGGTCGTTGGCGACCCGTTGCGGGTTGTTCGCGAGTAGATCTGCTGGTTTGCCTGGTCCCCTTATTGGAAGACCGGGCGGGTTGTTCATATATGACCGTCTACCCAGGCGGTCTATCTTGGCGATCTGGCGACTTTTCTGGAGTCGTCCAGATGGTCCTTGCTTGCTCCTGGTGTTCTAAGGAAGGAGCGTTGTTGAGACCGCACGGATTGTGCGCGGTCTCGTATTCGCGCGGCCTGTGCGCGATCTTGTCTGCTGATATGCTTCTTGGTCGGGTGATCGTCCAAGAAGTCTGTTCGCGCTCTGATGGGTGGTGTCTGTATCCCGGTTTGTGCGGTGACGACATCCGTCCACCCGCCTATAAATAGGGGTGCATGGCCCGTCATTCTTAACAAGAACTGTAAGAACCAGAGCCCGAATTGTTTCTTGCGGTCTCAAGTTTGAGTTCGCGCGACTTGGATGCGAGTTAACCTTTGTTGTGTTCGCAGGTTTGCGGTCAGCAGGGTGCGGTCTCCTTCCTTGGTGATTTCTAGTGGCTTGAATAATCAGTTCGTCTGCGGTCTGTCAGCGAACTGGGTTATTGTGTTCTTGTGCTGTTCGCAGCGGACTCAGGGATCAGGCGACCTTCAGCGGTTAGGCGGTCTGAGTTGCGGTCTGGCAACAGCTTCAGTTCTTTGTTCCAATAAGCTTCAGTTCGTGCGGTCTGGGGTGCAGTCTTGCAGTGCTGGCAGTCTGTCCGGTTTCTGTTCGTGCGATCTCAGGCAAGCCGGGCGAGTTCTGGAGTGGTGTGGCTTGTGCGGTCTGAGCTTGTCTAGCCGCCAGCTTTGCCTTTTTTGGTGTGTTTTGTTCTTCTCGTCTCCGTGATTCTGATGAATCATGTCTCGCCATGTATACCTCGTATTGTAAAGCAGTTCTGTTTCAATAAATATTTCTTGTGTTGCTGTTTTGGCATTGTGGTTGTTTGGCTATAACTCTTGTTGATACAACTCCAGCTTACTCCTAAACGGTCTTTCTAAAATTTTAACATGGTACCAGAGGTAGCTTTCTGGAGTGGATAAGCAGTGATCAACAAGAGTTGCCATCGTCTTTGTGAAGAAGAGACCACATAGATTGCCATGGAAGGTGGATACGCAAGAGGTCTTGGTATTGAACTCCTCACATCGACTAACTTTAAAAAGTGGAAGTCGTGTATGGAGACTTACTTGCTTGGCGAGGATCTATGGGAGGTAGTTGGAGGAGAAGACACCCAAGAGGTGTTTCCAGCAGGAGATAATATGGAAGAGGTGAGACTTTGGAGAAGGACGAATGCTAAGGCTGAGTTCACTCTCAAGAGGGCTATCTCACTGGAGCTGTTTGATCACATCATCGGATGTAAATCTGCTGCTGAGATTTGAACATCCTTGGATGGATTGTTCAATAAGAAGAATGTAGCAAGGCTACAGTATCTTGAAAATGAGTTGGCGAAGGCCTCTCAAGGTGATTTTTCTGTTTCTACTTTCTTCCTCAAGATGAAGAATCTCACGGCAGAGATTTCTGCATTGGACCCTGATGAGCCAATTTCTGAGGCAAAACTGAAGAGGCATATCATCCGCGGGTTGCGGAAGGAGTATCTTGCTTTTGTAACTTCAGTTCAGGGTTGGGCAAATCAACCGTCATTGTTGGAGCTGGAGAACCTTCTTGCTTCGCAAGAAATTTTAGCAAGACAGATGGCGGGGGTTTCAATCTCCGGGGGAGAAAGTGATGTGATGTTTTCTGGGAAGAAGAAGAAGAAATGGGAAAAGAAGAAGCCGGGTCATGATGGACCCTCCACTTCAGGTCAGTAAGATAGGGGCTATGCTCCTAAGTCTGATGGAAAGAAGAAAGGAGAGGAAACGAGGTGCTTTAGATGCAATAAGACCGGGCACTTCAAGATAGATTGCCGGGTGAATCTTCAGCCGGGACATGCAGTGGAGAAGGAGATGCCAAAGTCTGGTGAAGTTGGATGGGGAGGAGCCTTTGCGTCTAATATAACGGCGATGCCCGTTAAGGCCTTGACTTCCATCAACTATGATGAGGATTGGATTGTTGATTCAGGGTGTGGGCATCACCTCACCGGGGATGGATCAAAGTTTTCTTCTTTGGCGCCTTACTCAGGTAACAATGCTATCATTACGGCTGATAATTCTATTCATCCAGTAGATCACGAAGGAGTCGTCTCTCTGAGCAGTGATAAGGGTCCACTCACGTTGAGGAGTGTTTATCACGTGCCTGGTATGAAGAAAAATCTCTTCTCTGTGACCAATGCGGCCGACGCCGGTTATCACATTCTGTTTGGCCCAACAGAAGTGAAGTTTCTCAAAACTCAACCGGAGATAAAGGGAGATGTTATTCATGTCGGCAAGCGGGTGAAGGACTTGTTTGTTTTATCAACAAGTACCTATGTTGATAAGATGAGGACCAATGATGGCGCGACCATCTGGCATGAAAGGTTGGGGCATGTAGGCATGGATAAATTGAAGGCTATGGCGGTAAGGGGCCTTGTCAATGGCTTGCCTAGCTTGTCCTCCTATGGAGACGGTCATGTCTACGAAGGATGTCAGTTTGGTAAGTCTCATCGACTTCCATTTTACAAATCGCAAACAAGGTGCAAAGTGCCGTTGGAGTGCATTCACGGTGATTTGATGGGACCGACTGCCACCCCAAGCCTTGGAGGCAACAGATACATGTTGGTGTTGATTGACGATTACACCAGATATGTCTGGGTGTATTTTTTGTAGGAGAAGTCAGAAGCCTTTGCCAAATTTTTGGAGTTCAAGGAGCTGGTTGAAGGCCGGCTTGGCTTGCGGGTTAAAAAACTTAAAACTGACAATGGTGGGGAGTTCACCTCTGGTGAGTTCTCAAGTTTTTGCAGGAAGCAGGGCATCATGAGAGAGCTCACTTGTGCCCATACTCCACAACAGAATGGCGTTGCGGAGAGGAAGATCCGTCATCTGACGGAAACCTGTAAATGCTGGCTTCATGCCAAGAGTATCCCAAAGTCCTTCTGGGCGGAGGGAATGTCTTGTGCAGCTTATGTCATCAACAGATTGCCTCTGAGTCCTATCAATATGAAGACACCTCACGAACAAATGTTCAAGGAGAAGCCGAGCGTTGCACACCTTCGGGTGTTTGGATCAACCTGCTATGTGCACATTCCTGATGCTCTTCGGACAAAGCTAGATGCGAAAGCAAGGAAGCTAGTCTTTGTTGGGTATGATGAGCGGAAGAAGGGATGGAGATGCATGGATCCTGAGACACGGAGGTCAATTGTTTCTCAGGATGTGGTGTTCGATGAAGTGACTTCTTACAAGGGGAGTTCAGGAATTGAGCTACTAGAGAGCAGGGTTGATAAAGGAGGAAAATCTGCCGGAAATCTTCAAGTGGAGTTGCCTGTTTCACCAGGAGCTCCAGCTGTGTCTAGCTCAGAGGCGGAAGCTTCAGGTTCTGGAAGCAGGGGGAGCGATGCTCCAAATTCGCCTGGAAGAGGAGCTAGGTATGAAGAAGCAGCTGAGGAGGTGGTTAGTCAGGGGCAACCTCTTAGGAGGTCGAAGAGGACTATTCAACCACCAGACCGATACACAGGAGGAAACATGGTGAACTTTGTTTCATGTTTCTTTGCTGGTCCCTTGGATGAAAGGGAGCCGTCGAGCTTTGAAAAGGCCAGAGGCGTGAAGGAGTGGGACATTGCTATGCAAGAAGAGATGGCAGCTCTCGAGAAGAATGAAACCTGGTCTCTTGTGCCCAAGCCCAAGGGCACCACTCCTGTCACTTGCAAGTGGGTTTTCAAGCTGAAGAAGAAAGCTGACGGCAGCATCGAGCGGTACAAGGCTCGCCTTGTAGCTCGCGGGTTTTCACAGCTGTACTGAGAAGATTATGATGAGACGTTTAGTCCAGTGGCAAAGATGACTTCGGTTCGATTTTTATTGCCTTGGCGGCTTCGAGTGGTTGGGAGATTTGGCAACTCGACGTGAATAATGCTTTCTTATACGGCGAGATTGACAAGGATATCTTCATGATCCAACCGCAAGGCTTCATCTCGAAGGAGTATCCGGACTACGTTTGTAAATTGAAGAAGGCCCTGTATGGGTTGAAGCAAGCGCCTCGTGCGTGGTACGGGAAGATTGCAGAGTATCTCCTATTCTGCGGATTCGTTGCTTCAGACTCTGATTCTAGCTTGTTCATCAAGAAGGAGGGGGTGCTTCGGGTGATTGTGCTGCTGTATGTGGATGACATGATTGTCACCGGAAACTCGAAGGAAGTTGTTGCGAGACTCAGGGCTGAGCTTGCTATCAGATTCGAGATGAAGGATCTGGGGGAGCTTCACCATTTCCTTGGACTCGAGGTGCAGAGGCGGGAGAGCGGAGTGCTCATTTCTCAGGCTGGCTATGCAGAGCGGATTGTTCAGCGATTCGGCATGGAGGAAGGGAAGAGCAGCTCTATACCTCTGGAGCAACATCATAAGCTTCGGAAGGATGAGGGAAGAGTTCTATCTGAACCGTTGGTTTTCCGAGCTCTGGTTGGGAGCTTGATTTATTTAACCATCACGAGGCCTGATATTGCTTATGAAGTTGGCAAAGTGAGTCGGTACATGGCGGAACCACGGAAACCTCATCTCCTGGCGGCAAAAGGCATCTTGAAGTATGTGAAGTCGACCTCTGATTTGGGTCTCCTATATAGGAGAGGGTCAAGCTTGGAGTTGCATGGTTTCATGGATGCTGATTATGGGGGAGACGTGGATGATCGGAGATCAACGTATGGTTATGTCTTTATGACGGGCCCCACAGCTATTTCTTGGTGCAGCAAGAAGCAAGACTCGGTGTCTGTATCTACCACAGAAGCGGAGTACAAGGCTTCGGCCTTGGCAGCTCAGGAAGCCGTTTGGCTCAGGAGGTTGGTAGAGGACGTTCACCAGGAGGTTCGAGATCCCACTATGCTACGCGGGGACAATGAGAATGCTCTCAAGCTTGTTAACAATCCAGTCTGTCACACGAGGACCAAACATATAGAGATTGAGCACCATTTCATTCGTGAAAAGGTGTTGGGAGGATCTCTTATGGTCGAGCATGTTCGGAGTGCGGACAATGTCGCAGACATCTTCACAAAGCCGCTGGCGAAGGGACCGTTTACACGGTTAACGGAGTTGCTCGGGCTAGTTTCCACTTCCCACTTCATGGGGGAGTGTTGAAATTGTTGAAGTGAAGTGGAAGGGAGTCCGGCCGGTCTGAAGGCTGGAGACCGCAGAGACCGCGCGGTCTGCGCTGGTGCTCTGGCGGTTTGGTTCTGGCGATCTGGTGAGATCGGCTAGCTTGCTTCTTGGTTTGGTCGTTGGCGACCTGTTGCGGGTTATTCGCGAGTAGATCTGCTGGTTTGCCTGGTCCCCTTATTGGAAGACCGGGCGGGTTGTTCATATATGACCGTCTACCCGGGCAGTCTATCTTGGCGATCTGGCGACTTGTTTGGAGTCGTCCAGATGGTCCTTGCTTGCTCCTGGTGTTCTAAGGAAGGAGCGTTGTTGAGACCGCACGGATTGTGCGCGGTCTCGTATTCGCGCGGCCTGTGCGCGATCTTGTCTGCTGATATGCTTCTTGGTCGGGTGATCGTCCAAGAAGTCTGTTCGCGCGGTCTGTCTTTTGAGACCGTTTGCGATCTGATGGGTGGTGTCTGTATCCCGGTTTGTGCGGTGACGTCATCCGTCCACCCGCCTATAAATAGGGGTGCATGGCCCGTCATTCTTAACAAGAATTGTAAGAACCAGAGCCCGGATTGTTTCTTGCGGTCTCAAGTTTGAGTTCGCGCGACTTGGATGCGAGTTAACCTTTGTTGTGTTCGCAGGTTTGCGGTCAGCAGGGTGCGGTCTCCTTCCTTGGAGATTTCCAGTGGCTTGAATAATCAGTTCGTCTGCGGTCTGTCAGCGAACTGGGTTATTGTGTTCTTGTGCTGTTCGCAGCGGACTCAGGGATCAGGCGACCTTCAGCGGTTAGGCGGTCTGAGTTGCGGTCTGGCAACAGCTTCAGTTCTTTGTTCTAATAAGCTTCTGTTCGTGCGGTCTGGGGTGCGGTCTTGCAGTGCTGGCTGTCTGTCCGGTTTCTGTTCGTGCAATCTCAAGGCAAGCCGGGCGAGTTCTGGAGTGGTGCGGCTTGTGCGGTCTGAGCTTGTCTAGCCGCCAGCTTTGCCTTTTTTGGTGTGTTTTGTTCTTCTCGTCTCCGTGATTCTGATGAATCATGTCTCGCCATGTATACCTCGCATTGTAAAGCAGTTCTGTTTCAATAAAGATTTCTTGTGTTGCTGTTTTGGCATTGTGGTTGTTTGGCTATAACTCTTGTTGATACAACTCCTGCTTACTCCTAAACGGTCCAATCAAAAATTTTAACAGATCTAGGTACAACAAAATAAGTGACAGAAATTGCATAAACATTTATTTATATAACTGTTTCAGCGTTCGACGAAAATATTAAATATCACTCGACGAAAGCAGACCAACTCTGCGTTCGACAATCTTAACTGCGCTCGACGAAGTCAGAACAATTCTGCGTTCGACGAAATATAAATAGCGCTCGACGAAAGCAGATCGACTTTGCGTTCGACGAAATTAACTGTGCTCGACGAAGGCAGAACAACTCTGCGCTCGACGAAAAAACATATAACAACGTTCGAAAAATTTCAAGCCGTTCGACGAATTATTCGCTCGACGAATTATTATTAAAACAGCGCTCTGCTAAGCTAATATAAAACCACGCTCGACTAATTAACATAAATCAGCGTTCGACGAATTATTCGTTCGACGAACTTCTTACAGCGCTCGACGAAACAAATGAAATAATGGTAAACAATAATATAAAGATCCGACGGCTCTCCATCATCGTCCCCGATCGTTGGACGGCTCGCGAAAGCCCGTCCTGGGCCTCCTTGCAGGGTGATTTCCCGGCCACCTACGCCTCTTTCCGGCCGGCCAATGCCACCACCACCTCCGTTGAGGTGGTGGCCGGCGATAGGGGTGGTTGGCCGGCCGGAGGTGGTCGGATCTAATTTTTAGAGGAGGGAAAAAGAGTACGTAACGTACTCTTTCGAAAACCCAAATCTGAGCCCTATTGTGCACAGATCAAGCCCCGAAATATGAAAAGATCTAGCACTAAGGGAGGAGAAGAGGATCGGACCTGTGTGGGGGCTTGGTGGCGTGAATTCCGGCGAGTTGCCATTGACGGTGCTGGAGCTTTTGGTGCCATGCCGATACATGCTCATGGTGCTCGATTTCTTCCGGGAAGAGGGGGGTTTCACTCCTTTCAAACCTCTGAAAATGTTAAAAGGGTCGATTGAGGCTAAGGATGGGGAGTTACTCGGATTGCCATTAATAGCCATAAGTGGAGATTTCGGTTACACCTAGGGGGGATGAATTGGCCATCAATTAGGCCGGGAAGAAGCTGAAAACTTCTCCTCTCCCCAAGGGGAGATGAATGGAGCCATTAACTGCTCAGATCAAGGGGTTTCTCCTTCTCCTCCATTAACTCCCCCTTCTTTCTCTCTCTTCCAAAATGGCTTTCTCTCTCCTGGCCGACTCTCTCCAAATTGAATGGCCACCTCAGCAGCATTCAATCCCCATTAGGTGGTGTACCACCTTAATTGGGTCTAACCCAAGTGGATTGGGTCCAATTTGGGCAAATTAGATCATTTTGACCTAAATTAGGGCAAGAGAAAATGGGTCAAATTACAAGTCCCATGATGGGGCTTTTTGGTCCATTAGGTTCCTAATATCCCTATAAGGGTAGGGGCAAGGTCAATTTGGCATGAGGGAGGACAATTGACCCTAATTGAGTTAGTTTGACCAATTTAGGGTTAAGGTTGACTTTAGTCAAATTGACCTCTTAGGTTGACCCCAATGGGTCACTGGTGCTTCAAGGAGACCTCTAATGTGTTAGGGATGATATTGTGGGGTCAAGGTTCAAGGTGGGGTCCTAAAGTCCAACCCAAGGCTTGGTATCTGAAAATTGCTATTTGCAGACCACTTGGGTTTTCTCCTTCTCACCTATGTTCACAAGGTCTTGAGCTCTTCCTATGGTTTTGTCATGACCTAGTCATGACAAAACCAACTTAGGGGTCTAGCTGTTTGGGGGATGTTACAGAATCAAAGATAACTTTGGCTTCTTTTAAGTTGAGGCCGTACCCCTTGGTCCTGTGGATTACTTAGTCCACAACTAGAAATTTACATACGCGACGGAAATATTGGTTCATTCTTCCTATACAAGCATGAAGACCAAACATGTCTTCAAGGCTAGCACATGTCTAGATTTATTATATATATAAGAAGATACTTAGTTTTATTAAAATTTTGTAATATTCCTTATAAATTATTAAATAAATGATTTGTTTTAGTTAATTTATATATCTTTATTATATAAGACAATATATTATTCTTCATGCTCTTACCATACTTTTAATCTCAGCCATTCATTTTTCACTACTTTTTAAAACCTAACTCTTATTAAATTTCTACCCACGCTCAAACCACCCGTAATATAATCCCGCGCATCTCCCCTCATTCTCCACGACACCAAACCGTCGCTCCTGCGCGACAATCCCCCTTCACGTTCCGACCCCAAACCATCGTGTCTCTCTTCTTCATCAAACGCCTGGCACCGCTTTCTTCGGACCCGTCGCAACATACACAGAAGTCCTTCGCTGACCGCTGTTGAACCCCGTCGCATCCTCCGCATAAGTCCTTCACTGCCCTGCTACCTTTCTCCGGCCTCGCCTCCATCAACGATGAGACCGCCCGCTGCTACCATTTTCCGGCCTCATCCCAATCATCTAAACATCTACGCGAATGTGATATCGCTGTTGCCCAGTGCGTGGATGTGATGTTGCCGTTTCCATGGCCCTAGGTATGCTTTGATGGACATATGTTGGCCTTACATTCAGAAATGAAGCTTTGTATATTTTTCTGACATTGAGTTTCTTTTTACATTGAAGTCCATTCTTTCCTAAACAGCTCTCGAAATCTCTTGAACACAGCCCCTCTCCATCACATCAACCTCTCAACCGCAGCCGCCTCTCCAACGCAGCAGCTTATACGTCCAGTCGCCTTCCCGTCGCAACAACCTCTCCGTTGCTGTCTACAATGCTCTCCGACGTATATAAAAAATGGCTATATAATGTATCTTATCTCATCCGGTTGTTTCTGAATATGATTCTTGCTATTCATTTTTCTGGCTATGAGTTTACTCTTCAAGCATTGCAGAAAGTATGTAATATCCATGCATTTAAGGTGTTTGATGTTTGGTCCGAAATAGCTCCCTTTTATAATTTTCTGCTTCCGTGACATGGTTAGAAAGACGGCGTTGATGAACCAGCATCCTCCTCCTCTGCAAGATCCAAGCTTCCTCCTCCTCTGCAAGATCCGGTAAAATCTAAACCTTCTTCTTATACATTTATCTAAATTCATTTACTCTTCATACCAAGGTTATTCTCCTACGCATTAGTGAAATCCCTTTTTGGGAGTTTAATCATTTAATGTAATTCTTACTAAGATGAAATCTAATAAACAAAAGGTAAATTTTGTAGCTGAGATCATTTGTCATTGAAATGGGGCAAATTCCCTATTGAGTAGTCTGATCAGCCAGCTTCACATGCATCTTATCAATCTAGCACTATCCTTTTTATTAGCTATTATTACCTTTAAATAGGATTCCAGTTATATAAAATTGATCAAAGTATATGTTGATTCCAAACATTCCAAGTGTTTTTTTAACAAAAGTTGTACAAAATTTAACAAATACAAGATCTGATAAGTGAGAACACTATTTGTCTCTATTCGAAACATGAGAAAGTTAAACAGATGCTGCCAGATCCGCCCCTGCCGAATGTCTCCTCCCCAACCGAATATCGCCGTCCCCTTCGAACGTCGCTGCCCCCCGCCGAATGCACCTCCCCCGCCGAATATCGACGCCCCCGCCGAATATCGTCACCCCCTTCGTATGTCGTCGTCCTCTTTGATTGTCGCCGCCCCATTTGAATGTCGCCCTCCTTTCGAAAGTCGCTTCCCCCTTCAAATGTCGCCGCCCCTGCCCAATGTCGTCTCCCCCGCCGAATGTCCCCACCCCCGCCGAATGTCGCCGCCTCCTTCGAATGTTGCCTAATCTTAGATTTCTTACTCAACTAATGCAGCCACAGTAGGCTTTCAAGAACATGTAATTTGGGCATCAGTTCACAAAGTTTTGCTTAACTATTACGCTGCTATTAAGATTTTGCACAATTTCATAACTTCATCCACCTATGTCATGTTATTGTTTTAACACAGTACACAATACTACACATGTGAGGCAATGAAGTATGACAATTTAAAATTAAATGAAGATTGAGTTTTTTCTACTATCTAAATGACATTGTGGATGGCCTGGGGAAAGGGTTTGCAGGCTACCCATGCTACTATCATTATTGTTGAAAGGAGGTCGGAACATTTGGCTTTCTTCTCTCTTCCTATCTTATTCAACTAATTTGGAAGCCATCTGAGCCTGTTCTAATGAGTTTATTGAGCGTTAATAATTTCCTGCTCATTAACTTTTGGATGTGATTCTTCTTACTCTACTACATCTTTTATTTTCATTCTCTAAATATAGGGAGCTCTTACTAGATTTTGGGTTGTTTATAATTCTCAGGTTCATTATGCGCATTTTGAATAGCAATTAATTGGTAATTAGTAATTAGCTGCATTTTTTCAGCTAATTGCTATAATCACATGTTCATTTTTTCAGCTAATTGTTATAATTCACACGTTTATATATGTTTATTTAGAGGCTCTTTGCTATGTTTTGATGTGGAAGAATCATCTACTCCTCCACTATTCTATTTTATTTGTTATTTTTTGCGTTGGCTTTGAATTTTGGTGGTTCTACTGTCCATGCAACAAAATTATTAGCTCTTTGGCTTAGTTGTTTCGAACTTCTATCTTTTTGCCTATTTAATTCAATGTCTCGGATGTTAAATGAAAAAAAAATTATATGGACTATACGTTATTTCATCGGTCAGTAGATGGGTATTAATTTATCAATTAGTGCTTTTTTTTGACAAAGATTGGACGAATTATCACACGTTTAAATTTACCCCCAAATCGTGGAGTAATTTTATTGCAAATCTTTTTTTCTTCTTCGGAATGAACTTCTTTGATCTCATCTTTCACTTCTTGATAATGCAATGCAGGTTAAGGAGGTTAGGACTCATAAACAATATAACTTTCAAGCGTTTAATGACATATTTCAGGTTCGTGTCTCTTTTGATTTTTTTGGAAACATCTGAGTTTGGTTAAACAACATAAGCCTTAATCTCATACAATTTATTGATTACTTGCAACATTAATTTTTAATAAGCGACTCGATTTTTCTCCAATTTTATTTGCTTCGATTTTTATAATCATTTTGGGTGGTATGTGATATGTTTGGTTTGCTTCTTAAGCCGATCTTCCCCATCCCCTAGACTTTTAAAATGGCAGTAACTCGACCTTTTAGTAATCATTGCCTCAACAGGAATCCCTTCATCTCTCTATCTTCTTATCCAAGATGTATTAGTTCCAGACAGTGTTTGATCCATGGGAGGCAAGTTCCCCATTTGGATTGGAGATCTGACAGTTCGAGTGGTTTCTCTTCATCAATTGAATAGCATCATGCTCATCACACACCTAATAAGCCACTTCTCCTGTAAGCACAGCTCAAGCCAAGCTTGAAGATATTTTCTCAACAGAAGAAAATGATTCTTAGACTCTTTGAGGCCATTCTCAGTGGAAGGCCTGACAATATCAATGGGCTGAACTCAAAGACCACATTTGCTTCTTCTCTTCTTAGTACCATCTAGGTAGACTTAAAGTCCAAAGGCTTAAGTCTCAAAGACCACATTTGCTTCTTTTGCTTTAATTCTCTTAATATTTTCAACTGTGCAAGGGCTAACAATATCAATAGCCATAACCCAAAGGCTTAATTTGCTTCATTTCTTCTTACCACCAGTTGATGCATTTTCTGGTTTTGAAAGTCCCTGAAAAAGAAGAATCACCATTTAGGTTAGATTATGCATGGACAACAACTATCGTGTCATTTGCTTATTCTCTTCTTTGTACCATTATGCCATTTTGACACTCATTTTTTTGTTAGAATAATGATGTTGTGAACTAAAATTTATTGTGGAACTATTGTGTTATTTTTCTTAACCCAATACAGATTAAAGTGATGGCCCCCCACGACAAATGTCTCCCCCACGACAGATGTCGCCCCCACGACAGATGTCGCCACCCACAACAAATGACGCCCTCACAACAAATGTTGCCACCCACAACAATTGTTGCCCTCTACGACAATTTTCGCCACCCACGATAGTAGTCGCTCCCCACAAGAAATGCCGCGCCCCACGACAAATGTCGCCCCCCACGACAAATGTCTCCCCAATGACAAATGCCGCCCCCAACGAGAAATATCACCCCCATGACAAATTCTGCCCACAAGACAAATGTCTCCCCCACCACAAATGTCGCCCCTCACGACAAATGTTTCACCCCAAGACAAATGTCCCCCCCCGGCAAATGCCTCCCCCACAATAAATGTTGCCCCCCATGACAAATGTTGCCCCTCACAACAAATGTCACCCCCAACGACAAATATCACCCCAACGACAAAAGTCGCCCGCACGACAAATGTCGGGCCCCACGACAAATGCCGCCTCACGACAAATGTCGCCCCCACGACAAATGTCGCCTTGGATCAGGTCGGAGGCCCGTGCCTGTCACTCGTATATATATATATCTATATGTAAAAATGAATTATTTAAGTATATTTTAAATATAAACTATATAATAAGTATGCAAATATTTATGTAATTATATTTATATATTTGAAGTATACTAAATATATATGTAAAATATTTATCAAAATAAAGAATATATCTATATATATGTGTAAATATAAATTATAAATAAAGTTAAATAAATAAAAACTCAGTTTCTTTAACTTTTTTTTTGAATTAAATCAGTCCCGTCGATCGGCATCCAATCCCGTCGATCGACGGGACGGGATACCAATCCCATCAATTTTCCTTTCCTGTCCAGTCGGTTACTGCTTAAACCTTCCGTCGACACCCCTTCCCGCCGATCGACAGGACGGGATGTCGATTTTCCCTTCCTATCTTTTTAATGCTTATTATTCTAACTTATTATAATATAATATATATATGTTTCTGTGTTTAAACAGAAGAGCGCGCTTGCTCTAGTGGACTTGGTCTGGCTAGCCTCCCTTGAGGTGGTGGGTTCGAAACAAGGGCAGCTTCGTTTTTGCTGGATTAAATCCAGCTATTCGCACCCCAACTAGCATCTGTCCCGTCGACTTCCAGAACTAGCAGCTGTCCCGTCGATCTTCCAGGGCACCTTCCCGTCAATCCAGACCTCTTCCCGTCGATCGACCCAGAGTCCTGTCGATCGACGGGAAGCCTTCCAGCCCGCCAGCTCAAGCCTTCCAGAACCTCCAGCTGCTATCCGCACCCCACCTTCTAGTGCCATCCAGCTCACCACCTAGTGCCATCTAGCTCACCTCCAGCCCATCACCTTCTAGAAAATTCAAAATGCACACCTAGCTTCTCCAACAAGCTAAGATTTCTCTATAAATACAAGCCTACCCCCTCACTTATCCTCCCTCTTGGATTGCCCATTTTGGGTTGATCTTCCACCTTCATTCTCCACCTTAGTTTGTGTATTTTCTTTTTATGTTTTTTAATTAAGTGTTGTTTTTGTAATTTCTTTTTGTATTTTAATCGTGATGTTGTAATGTTTCTATTTCTTGTAATTTTTATTTCTTGTAACCCCTTATTATGGCAATAAATAAACTTAGTTTTTATTTCGTGCAATTTCAGTTCTGCAATTTTATTTCTGCACTGCAATTTTAATTCACAACTGTTTTACCCAGAAATCGGCGATCTCTACGAGCTAACATTTTTAGGTATTACGGTATGTTCGGAGATCCGGGCCGATCTCGCTCCTCCGGGGGGGGGGGGGTCTCGTCGCGCCCGGGAGGTCTCGCGTAGGAGGAGGTCGCCCCTTCCTGGGCGACCTAATGCAGGGGAGGTCGCCCCTTCTGGGCGACCTCTCAGAGGGAGGTAGCCCCTTCTGGGCGACCTCGCAGAGGAAGGTCACCCCTCCTAGGCGATCTCGCTGAGGGAGGTCGCCCCTCCTGGGCGACCCCGCAGAGGGAGGTCGCCCCTTCTGGGCGACCTCACAGAGGTAGGTCGCCTCTCCTGGGCGACCTCACAGAGGGAGGTCGCCCCTCCTGGGCGACCTCGCAGAGGGAGGTCGCCCCTTCTGGGCGACCTCGCAGAGGCAGGTCGCCTCTCCTGGGCGACCTCGCAGGGGGAGGTCGCCCCTCCTGGGCGACCTCGCAGGGGGAGGTCGCCCCTCCTGGGCGACCTCGCAGAGGGAGGTCGCCCCTCCTGGGCGACCTCGCAGAGGAAGGTCTCCCCTCCTGGGCGACCCCGCAGGGAAGAGATTGCCCCTCCTGAGCGATCTCCCAAGGAGTAGGCCTCCCCTTCCGGGCGACCTCGAGCAGAGCAGGACGCCCCTCCCGGGCGACCTCGCAGGGAGGAGATCGCCCCTCCTGGGCGATCTCCCAAGGAGCAGGTCGCCCCTTCGGGCGACCTCGAGCAGAGCAGGCCGCCCCTCCCGGGCGACCTCGCAGGGAGGAGATCGCCCCTTCTGGGCGATCTCCCAAGGAGCAGGCCACCCCTTCCGGGCGACCTCGAGCAGAGCAGGATGCCACTCCCGGGCAACCTCGCAGGGAGGATATCGCCCCTCCTGGGCGATCTCCCAAGGAGCAGGTCGCCCCTTCTGGGCGACCTCGAGCAGAGCAGACCGCCCCTTCCGGGCGACCTCGCAGGGAGGAGATCGCCCCTCCTGGGCGATTTCAAAAGGGGAGATCGCTTCTCCTCGGCGACCTCGCTCTAGAGGGTCTCGGTCCCACACTGATTCTGTTTTGTTTGATCTGTTCAGGTGATCCAGGCCCAGACGATCTCGACGATCTCAGCGGTATCAGCAGCGCTCTCAGGCGATCTCAGCAGTTCCAGGCAGCCCGTTACCCTTCAGATCTGCCCGTTCGGGCAGGCTCCGCGTCTATAAATAGAGGGGTAGGGGAACCATTTGGGGGATCTTTTTGAGAGTTCTCAGCTCCAGCCAGGGACTCGAGCGGTCTCTGTTTTTTGAGACCGCGGAGACCTTCCCGGCTCCCTTTCGGAGACCTCTCCACCTCTTTTACATTTTTTCTATTGTAACCTCAGCTGTAACACAAGCTTTATATCAATAAAATTCCCTTTCTTTCAGCTCAAAGTCACCGACCACCCAACAGTCTCACCCCCCGTCCTTCAGTTCGAGCAAGTGTGGAGTTGGTACATTTTTTGTTCTGTTGGTACCAAAAAATCTACCAACTCCACACTCGCTCGAACTGAAGGATGGGGGGTGAGACTGTTGGGTGGTCGGTTACTTTGAGCTGAAAGAAAGGGAATTTTATTGATATAAAGCTTGTGTTACAGCTGAGGTTACAATAGAAAAAATGAAAAAGAGGTCTCCTGAAAAAGAGGTGGAGAGGTCTCCGAAAGGAAGACGGGAAGGTCTCCGCGGTCTCAAAAAATAGAGACCTTTCGAGTCCCTGGCTGGAGCTGAGAACTCTCAAGAAGATCCCCCAAATGGTAACACTACCCCTCTATTGATAGACGCGGAGCCCGCCCGAACGAGAAGATCTGAAGGGTAATGGGCTGCCCGAAATTGTTGAGATCGCCTGAGACCGCTGCTGAGACCGCTGCTGAGACCGCTGAGATCGTCGAGATCGTCTGGGCCTGGATCACCTGAACAGATCAAACAAAACAGAATCAGCACGGGGCCGAGATCCTCCGGAGTGAGGTCGCCGAGGAGAAGCGATCTCCCCTTTTGAGATCGCCCAAGAGGGGCGATCTCATCCCTGCGAGGTTGCCAGGGAGGGGCGACCTGCTCTGCTCGAGGTCGCCCGGAAGTGGCGGCCTGCTCTGCTCGAGGTCGCCCGGAAGGGGCGACCTGCTCCTTGAGAGATCGCCCAGGAGGGGCGATCTCCTCCCTGCGAGGTCGCCCGGGAGGGGCGTCCTGCTCTGCTCGAGGTCGCCCGGAAGGGGCGAGTTGCTCCTTGGGAGATCGCCCAGGAGGGGCGATCTCCTCCCTGCGAGGTCGCCCGGGAGCGGCGGCCTGCTCTGCTCGAGGTCGCCCGGAAGGGGCGACCTGCTCCTTGGGAGATCACCCAGGAGGGGCGATCTCCTCCCTGCGAGGTTGCCCGGGAGGGGCATCCTGCTCTGCTCGAGGTCGCCCGGAAGGGGCGGCCTGCTCCTTGGGATATCGCCCAGGAGGTGCAATCTCCTCCCTGCGAGGTCGCCTAGAAGGGGCGACCTACCTCTGCGAGGTCGCCCAGGAGGGGAGACCTCCCTCTGCGAGGTCGCCTAGGTGGGGCGACCTCCCTCTGCAAGGTTGCCTAGGAGGGGCGACCTCCCTCCGCGAGGTCGCTCAGGAGAGGCGACCTGCCTCTGCGAGGTCGCCCAGAAGGGGAGACCTCCCTCTGCGAGGTCGCCCAGGAAGGGCGACCTCCCTCTGTGAGGTCGCCCAGGAGAGGCGACCTGCCTCTGCGAGGTCGCCCAGAAGGGGCGACCTCTTTCTGCGAGGTCTCCCATGAGGGACAACCTCCCTCTGCGAGGTCGCCCAGGAGGGGCGACCTGCCTCTGCGAGGTCGCCCAGAAGGGGCTACCTCCCTCTGCGAGGTCACCCAGAAGGGGCGACCTCCCCTGCATGAGGTCGCCCAGGAAGGGGCGACCTCCTCCTACGCGAGACCGCCCGGGCTCGACGAGACCCCCCCCCCCCCCAGAGGAGCGAGATCCCCCCGGATATCCGAACATACCATAATACCTAAAAATGTTAGCTCATAGAGATCGCCTATTTCTGGGTAAAACATAATCCCCGCATTTTTTTAAGTTTTGAAAAAACTTCGAAAAAATAAAACTTACCCACGAGAATCGCGATCTAACTTTCCTGTTATAGTAGAGCATGTGTGATGAAAAAGTGCAAGTACCTATGCGAACATCCTACCGCCAGGCGTGCTTGCGAATATTTTTTCTCTTCTTAAGAAGACTTGCGAATATTTGGTATTAAGCGAGTGCCTGAAGAGAAAATGCGAGCACTTGCCTATCTCTGCGAAAGAATGGTCAGAACAGGTATAGGAAATGATATATTACATGAGTACCTGAGGAGAACTAGTGAGCACCTATTTCCATATGCGAAAAGGTATGTTGAACAGGTATGTGTAAAAGTAAAGATATGTCAGGTACCTGAGACAACTTGTTGCCGATCAATTGATCTGAAACTGATGAGATACTTATTTTGTTCATATTTGAGCTTCAATTAATAATTTAGAATGACGATCGTTTGGTTGTCAAAGCGCCTTTTAAGAAGTTATTAGGTTTGGCCATTTGAAGCTGCTTTGTTATGAAATAATTATGATGTCAATTATCTGTAAATGCCGATCTTCAGTACTCAAGGTCTTCTAGGGAGAAACCAAATTATGATAATCCATAAATGATGATCCTGAACTCTTGTAGTCCCCTTTGAGTGATCTTTAAGGGATGAATGTTGGTCTCAAATAATTCAGACCGCCCCTTCCTGTGGAAAAAATGGTAAATATTTGATGGATTCATGTTAGAAGATTGATTTACTAATTATTCCAATGATCCCGGACCATCTTCTAACCGAAAAAATAGAAAAAGATCTCAAGAAAAGCCTTGGTATACTTTAGATTGCTTGAGTTAATAAATGTCCATGTTGTGGTCATAATTTCTCCAGACCGCCTGAAATAAATATGAGAGGTTCTCAGTTGATGATCATAATTTTTCTAAACCACTTGTCAGTCAAAAAGCTTTTCATAGGAGACCCAGTTAATAGTCTCCAATACTTCAGATTGCCAAAATCTCTTCTAAAACTGAAAATTTTCTGGAGATCCCACTAGCAATCTCTAACATCCAAATCCTGGAGGAGATCCAGCTGGCGGTCTCAACATATCTAGATCTCCGAAAACCACTTTCTGAAAAGAAATGGAGAACACAACCAGCAATCTCAAACATCCAAGTCCTGGAGGAGATCAAACCGGCAGTCTCAACATATCTAGATCTCCGAAAACCACTTTCTGAAAAGAAATGGAGAACACAACCAGCAATCTCAAACATCCAAGTCCTGGAGGAGATCAAACCGGCGGTCTCAACATATTTAGATCTCCGAAAGCCACTTTCTGAAAAGAAATGGAGAACACAACCAGCAATCTCAAACATCCAAGTCCTGGAGGAGATCAAACCGGCGATCTCAACATATTTAGATCTCCAAAAACCACTTTCTGAAAAGAAATGGAGAACACAACCAGCAATCTCAAACATCCAAGTCCTGGAGGAGACCAAACCGGCGGTCTCAACATATTTAGATCTCTGAAAACCACTTTCTGCAAAGAAATGGAGAACACAACCAGCAATCTCAAACATCCAAGTCCTGGAGGAGATCAAACCGGCGGTCTCAACATATTTAGATCTCCGAAAACCTCTTTCTGAAAAGAAATGGAGAACACAACCAGCAATCTCAAACATCCAAGTCCTGGAGAAGATCAAACCGGCGGTCTCAACATATTTAGATCTCAAAAAATCACTTTCTGAAAAGAAATGGAGAACACAACCAGCAATCTCAAACATCCAAGTCTTGGAGGAGATCAAACCAGCAGTTTCAACATATTTAGATCTCCGAAAACCACTTTCTGCAATGAAATGGAGAACACAACCAGCAATCTCAAACATCCAAGTCCTGGAGGAGATCAAACCGGCAGTCTCAACATATTTAGATCTCCGAAAACCACTTTCTGAAAAGAAATGGAGAACACAACCAACAATCTCAAACATCCAAGTCCTGGAGGAAATCAAACCGGCGGTCTCAACATATTTAGATCTCCAAAAACCACTTTTTTTTAATCTCAACCAGATGACTCGACTATTAACCTCTATCATCACATAGATAGAGGTTGGGAGAGAAAGAGGTTGAAGGAGAAAGAGATTGGGGGAGAAAGGGGGGTTGGGTTACCACGACACATCTGCGTTTATTTCTAGCGAGATGTGTACTTGGTGGTTTTATGACCCGGAGAAGAAGAGATAATTAGAGATGTTACTTTCACACTTTATATCAAACAACAAAAATGGTATTTCTACCTTCCATAACCACGCATTTCTAGAAATATTAATGCAAATAGGAAAAAGTAAAATAATGAAAAAAAAGTTTTAGACGTACTTGGCTGAATGTCTGCAGTGAATATGGGTATGAAGTTTGATATAGCTAACTGCTAAAAAAATCCTCACAATGGTAGCTGCTTGTAGAACACAGATTACTGCCACACTTATTACAAGTAAACTTTGAAAATAAAAGATACAGAAACTCCAAACAAATGGGAGACATACAAAACAAAAAAGACACTCCATCTCATCCCTATTTCATGTATTTCTTTTATTGAAGGAGAGAATCTCTGTTTTGTAAAGTTGTATCTGCTGGAAAGAAAAATCATCTTCATATTATTAAACAACATAATCTTGTAATTTTCCTGCCTTCAATAGTTGATCTATCAATTTTCGGAGAGCACGACAGTCTTCTGTATCATGACCGATAGTTGAATGGTATATGCAGTAGAGTTCCTGATTTCGATTTTCAACTTTAGACTTTATAGGATGGGGTCTTCTATACTCTGGCATAATCGGAATAATTGGAAGAATCTCTTCCAAAGGGAGATTCAACTGATCAAACCCTTCTGAGTAAGTTTCATATTCAAATGTTGTAGGATCATAGGACAGAATGGGAGAGATATCCAAGTATGGAGATGGCATATCCTGTTGAGGTGGTGTGGACGTATTTGGAGGAGGTGAATAAGACTTGAACTGCTCACCTTGCAGAGGGATTTGTGATGAAGATGAACGATGATGATATAAATTCCCCCGATGCTGTTGAGTCTGCTGGTTCCAGGAATTCATATAGTTGGGATTCATCGCCTCACCCTCAATAAACCAATTTGCTATTTCGATGAGGTGCCTATAAGACTCGGGCTCATTTATGCTAACTTCAAATTTGAGAGGGCCTTCTTTGAGTCCGTTGATTAAGGCAATTTGATACAGTTCTTGATCTACATTAACAATTTCAAGAAGCTCTCTCTGGAATCTATCGACGAAGATGAAGGACAAGCCACATCAGCTGGGGCCGGAAAATAAGCACACTTCTCCTGAGAGTTAGACATTTCTACGGTACCTCCCCGGGCAACTGGTCAGAAATTGTCACGACGAGTAGAGGCGAACTCTTCAGCTTTGGATAGCGGAGGAACAACTGGATGTGCAAATCTTGTAGGAGGAAGAGGAGCTGTGGATTGAGGAGGAAAAAGATCCGCGACTCGAGGAGGGAAAGGAGCTTTCTCAACAGGAGCTTGAACCTCTGGCGTCTGCATTGCTACTCAAAAAATAGGAATTGCCGAAACAGAAAAACTGCGAAAACTTCAAAACGGAGTCAAATTTTAGCATTTTTGAGGGCTGAAGAGTGCCTGAATGGGGAAGCCTATTCAATTTTTGGATAGTTCAGGTCGAGCCGGTTCAAACAAGCTTTGAATTTCTGAATTCCGACACCTGGATCAAAAGTTATGGCCTTTTGAAGTTTTGGTGTATTTTAGGTCGAATCCAACAACTTCCTCGCAGCTGCTGTTCACCAACAACTCAAAATCTGAAGGTCGCGTGTTGTTCTGTTGGTACCAAAAAATGTACCAACTCCACACTCGCTCAAACTGAAGGACAGGGGGGGTGAGACTGTTGGGTGGCCGGTTACTTTGAGCTGAAAGAAAGGGAATTTTATTGATATAAAGCTTGTGTTACAGCTGAGGTTACAATCGAAAAAAATGAAAAAGAGGTATCCTGAAAAAGAGGTTGAGAGTTCTCCGAAAGGGAGACGGGAAGGTCTTCGCGGTCTCAAAAAATAGAGACCGCTCGAGTCCCTGGCTGGAGCTGAGAACTCTAAAAAAGATCCCCCAAATGGTACCCCTACCCCTCTATTTATAGACGCGGTGCCTGCCCGAACGGGCAAATCTGAAGGGTAACGGGCTGCCCGGAACTGCTGAAATCGTCTGAGACCGCTGCTGAGAGTGCTGCTGAGACCGCCGAGATCGTCGAGATCGTCTGGGCCTGGATTACCTGAACAGATCAAACAAAACAGAATTAGTACGGGACCGAGACCCTCCAAAGCGAGGTCGCCAAGGAGAAGCGATCTCCCCTTTTGTGATCGCCTAGGAGGGGCGATCTCCTCCCTGCGAGGTCGCCCGGGAGGGGCGACCTGCTCTGCTCGAGGTTGCCCGGAAGGGGCGGCCTGCTCTGCTCGAGGTCGCCCGGAAGGGGCGACCTGCTCCTTGGGAGATCACCCAGGAGGGGCGATCTCCTCCCTGCGAGGTCGCCTAGGAGGGGCGTCCTGCTCTGCTCGAGGTCGCCCGGAAGGGGCGACCTGCTTCTTGGGAGATTGCCCAGGAGGGGTGATCTCCTCCCTGCGAGGTCGCCCGGGAGGGGCGGCCTGCTCTGCTCGAGGTCGCCCGGAAGGGGCGACCTGCTACTTGGGAGATCGCCTAGGAGGGGCGATCTCCTCCCTGCGAGGTCGCCCTGGAGGGGCGTCCTGCTCTACTCGAGGTCGCCCAGAAGGGGTGGCCAGCTCCTTGGGAGATCACCCAAGAGGGGCAATCTCCTCCCTGCGAGGTTTCCCAGGAGGGGCGACCTCCCTCTGCGAGGTCGCCCAGGAGGGGCGACCTCCCTCTGCGAGGTCGCCCAGGAGGGGCGACCTCCCTCTGCGAGGTCGCCTAGGAGGGGCGACCCGCCTCTGCGAGGTCGCCCAGGAGGGGCGACCCGCCTCTGCGAGGTCGCCCAGGAGGGACGACCTCCCTCTGCGAGGTCGCCCAGGAGGGCGACCTGCCTCTACGAGGTCGCGCAGAAGGGGCGACCTCCCTCTGCGAGGTCGCCCAGGAGGTGCGACCTCCCTCTGCGAGCTCGCCGAGGAGAGGCGACCTGCCTCTGCGAGGTTGCCCAGAAGGGGCGACCTTCCTCTGCGAGGTCGCCCAGGAGGGGCGACCTGCCTCTATGAGGTCGCCCAGAAGGGGCTACCTCCCTCTGCGAGGTCGCCCAGAAGGGGCGACCTCCCCTGCATGAGGTCGCCCACGAAGGGGCGACCTCCTCCTACGTGAGACCGCCCGGGCTCGACGAGACCCCCCCCCGAGGAGCGAGATCAGCCCGGATCTCCGAACATACCGTAATACCTAAAATTGTTAGCTCGTAGAGATCGCCGATTTCTGGGTAAAACAATAACTTAGTTTTATTTCTGTCCTGTAATTTCAATTCATAACTTAGTTTCATATCCGCACTTTAATTATGCAATTTCAATTCCTGCATTTTTCGCATTTTTTCTCGCTTTCGTAAGCAATTTATTTATTGCCGTAATTTTGGTTTTCGTTTTAATTCAAATTTATTCGTCTTCGTAACTTTCACTCTTTTTCTTCCTTGACACCGAATCGATGGAGCCGAATATTACGTTTCCGTTTATTTTCACATTAATTCAAATTTTGGTTACCTCTTTTTTTTGCTTTGATTAGACATTACCGGTGTCATAATTTTCATTCTTTTTTCTTCCTTGACGCGATAGAGATTAGAGCGGAATATTATGTTTTTCGTTTATTTTTGTCTCGAAGCAATTTTCGTTCTCGTTATGTTTCGTTCCGCAATTTCTTCCTTCGTTGTTTTCCATTTTTCCGCTTTCGTTTTTTTGTTAAAGTTTATGTTTTTGTTTATTTCTATTTTTGTTTTTTGTTTTATTAATAGCTTATGCAATTTCCTTTCGTAGCGCTGTTTTTTTATCGTACTGCAATTATTTCCCGTCTACCCGTTTGGGTAGAACTTGCACCGTATTTATTCCCCGTCTACCTGTTTGGGTAGAACTTGCACCGCATTTATTTCCCGTCTACCCATTTGGGTAGAACTTGTCATACATTTATCCGTCTACCCTTTTGGGTAGAACGTGCACCGCATTTATTTCCCATCTACCCGTTTGGGTAGAACTCGCTCACGCATTTACTTCCCATATACCCGTTCGGGTAGAGATTGCATTTCTGTCTTTCATTTTCTGTAATTTCAATTTCTGTTTTTCAATTATGTAATTTTAATTTCTTTAAATCACATTTTTATCCAATAAAACAATAGCCGTATTCTCGAAGTAGCAGTACTCGACGAGATCCGTGGAAAAATATGACCTTGATAATTTTCTAAAAAATTAGCCTATACTATACGGGATAAGGTATTCTTGCCTTTTCGAATGATTAGTTAGGATAATAACGATACAAAGACTCGCAAAAACTCTCCCTTTATAAAAAATTAATCAAATGAATTCGGCGCCGCCGCCGCGGCGTGATCGTCGATATTCCGAAAGAAGGAAAGGTCGTTACTTCTATTCATCGAAGCAGGATAAAAGGTTAGTTCCTCAAAGTAGGAGTACTTGCGAGACGCCTCAATCGCGCCCGCCAGATTATAATATCCGCACCTAGAAAGCTTTTGCAAAACAAAAACAAAATCATAATCATCATACATAATAGGAAAAAAATTATGCTATGCAATCTTTACAAAAAGTAGCTCACATCATTTAGCCAAAATACATATTTCCCAGAGAGCAACTGCTACCTACCTCAAAAGTTGTACAAAATAGTAGCAACCCGCAAGTCCACTGAAAAAACAACCTTACGGGCTTCTACAACTGACATAAGCCCACAAGGTAGCATCAGGAAAGGCACACATCTAAAGACTGCTCCTCACCAAGAAGGAAGGGAAGAACCTTTACCGGGGACCAGACAGCGCAGCTCAACCGCTTGCCACAACTACTGACCTGAATCTGAACCCGAAGCACTCAAAAGAAAAGAATGCCTCAACCCAAAAAGGGAGCAAGTAATAGTAAAAGTAGGAAAGAAAACTATAAAGGAACATGACTGACAAGTAGTCAAGAGTAAGCATAGAGTTAGCACAAGCAGCTTGAACAAATACATAAGTTCACAGAAAAACAGGCCCATAAACTGGGGCATCAAGTAAAGAGGGTGGTGGTCTCATTGTCCAACTACCCTTAACAAAAGATGGTGGTGGTCTCATTGTCCAGCCTACCATTAACAAAAGATGGAGGTGGTCTCATTGTCCAACCTACCATTAATAAAAGATGGAGGTGGTCTCATTGTCCAACCTACCATTAATAAGAGATGGAGGTGGTCTCATTGTCCAACCTACCATTAATAAAAGATCTGTGATGGAGGATCTCATTGTTCCCTTACACATCCTTCTAGTTCAAAGTAAATCTATACTTAAATCAACATTATACTTGCTTAGGCAATGTATAAAGGTGGTAAACCAGGCCAAGACAAAAGAATCATAATGTAGACCTTACCGTAGAATAAACAAAAACTATTACTTTCAAACAGTTGGACAAGTCAGTGCAATACTGAAAGTGTTTACAATAGTATAAGAGGATTCAAGTGATTCAAGTGGAATCAAAGGGAATTTTTCCCACTATACGACCAAAAATACTAAAAAAAAGAGCATTTAAAGCAAAATCTGCATTAAGGAAAGAAAATCGGCGGGTGCTCCCATCGATCGACGGGTCATCCCGTCGATCGATGGGAAGCCCCGTCGATTTTGGATTAATGACCCGGGGAAGCATCTTCCCCAGCTGATGCCGCCGATCGACGAGACGGTCTCGTCGATTGACGGGAGGTCTCGTCGATCGACTGGAAGGCTCGTCGATTTTGAGTTAACAACTCGGGGAAGCATCTTCCCCAGCTGATGCCGCCGATTGACAGGAGGTCCTGTCGATCGATGGGAAGGCCTGTCGATTTTGACTTGGCAAAAGAAGAATAAAAAAAATTCAGAACTTACTTAACACAGCAACAACAACACCTAGCCTAACAACTATTAAAGATATTTGGTTTACAACATTTAAACCTATTTTTGCCTTAACAGAAAATTAATGATATTTTGCTCTAACATTCATTCCTACTCTCAGAAACTCAGAAAACTTATCCCTTCATATATTCAGACATATATATATTCTTCCTGTAAGAGTTTAAAAACTCCTAAAATTTCCTGGAAGAGAAGAAAACAGAAATATAAGAAAATCTGAACATATACTCAGAAAAAGAATATGGAAATACAACAAATTTCTGGGATAATACTCAGAACATATTTGATAGCAAGGCTCAGATATACTTTCTAGGAAATGATCATCAACAAGAATACGATCACAAAAAAACTGCACTTGCCTCGATTTCGAATGACGACTCGTCGGATCTTGATGATCTTGACGACTCGTCGGATCTTGACGATCTTGATGACAGCGTTCTGATTCCTCGCTCCGACGACGAAATCAACCTCCAAAAACTCCTTCTCAGACCACAATCCTAACTTTCTATCTCCTTCTTTCTCTCTTTAAATTGGCTGAAGCTTCTTCGGGAAGGAGAAAATATTTTCCTACAGCTTTCTATATACTATTTAACATGGTATACAGCTGTTTGCCAATTAGACTTATATTGGAAATTAAGAATCAGGAGGGTGCGCAAATTCTACGACACTGCCACGAGGGCCGGCTGGTGGACATTATCAAGACAACCACACCACGCGGAAGGCTTTTATTGGCCCACTCTCTTCAAAGATGCTCACTCTTTTGTGAGTTCCTACGATAGCTGCCAGCGGTCGGGAATATCTCTCGTCGTGACGAGATGCCCCAAAACCTTTTTCTAGAGTGTGAAATCTTCGATTTATGGGGCATAGATTTTGTAGGCCCCCTAACATCTTCTTTTAACAACCATTATATTTTAGTGGCGGTCGACTACGTATCTAGGTGGGCAGAAGCGCAATCTCTCCCCACCAACGATGCGAGAGCCATCGTCCATTTTCTAAAAAAATTATTTTCTCGATTCGACGCGCCCCGTGCAACAGTATGTGATAGGGGTACGCACTTCTGCAATGCTCAATTTACAAAAATCCTATCTAAGTACGGCGTTACACACAAGCTCGCCACCGCCTATCACCCCCAAACAAGCGGCAAAGTCGAGGTAGTAAATCTAGAAATTAAACGCATTCTAGAAAAATCTGTTTCATTAAATAGGAAAGATTGGTCCATAAAGCTCGACGACATGCTGTGGGCATATTGTACGACGTACAAGATCGCCATCGGTTGTACGCCCTATCGATTAGTCTACAGAAAAGCGTGTCATTTACTGATAGATTTAGAGCACCACGCCTTTTGGGCTCTAAAATTTTTAAACCTCGATTCGAACATAGCCTCAGAAAGTAGAAAATTTCAACTAAATAATCTCGATGAATGGCGTGCGAACGCATATGAGAGTAATAAATTTTATAAGGAGCGTTCTAAGTTCTACCACGATCGAAAAATAAAATTTCCAAAAACTTTTGCGCTGGGCGATCTTGCCCTTCTTTATAACTCACATCAAGCTTTTTTCGAGTAAGTTAAAATATCGCTGGTCCGACCCCTTTCAAGTTAAAGAGGTTTGTCTATATGAGACCGTTCTTATCTCCCACCCCAAAAGAAGGCTCATTTAAAGTCAACGGACACCGTTTACAACTTTACCTTGCGGGCGATCCAGTGGCCGGAAAAGACAAATCCTTAACCCTCCCCAACTTTTTATCTTACCATGCTAAATTATTCAAGCTACACAACGGTAAACAAAGCACTTACTAGAGACACCCCATATCTATATAATATTTTATTATACTTCATTTTTTTTGTTTCTGCAGGGTTTCTTGCGGCATCGCCGGTCTCAATTCTGGGAAGCATTTTTGCTCCCCCTTCTTCCTTTTTGTACAAACTGCACTTTCTTTTTTCTTTGCTAGCTTCTTCATATCTAAATTATAACATTGAGGACAATGTTGGGTTTTAAGTATGGGGGTCTTTTCCTGTTTTCATTATAAAACCACACAAAATTTTTATATTTCTTTCAACAAATATGTGTAAATTTATTTTACTAAACCACCAAAACTCTCCAAATTTAAAGAATTTTTTTTTACAAAACCCTAATTCTCCAAAAATAAGTTTATTTTGTAGTAGAAAAAAACATAAAATAATAATAATAAACCATATTTTTTTTTCAAGCACCTAGTTTCGAGAGTATCTGAAAGATATGGGTTGTCTAAAATCTATACCTAGAGGGGGGGGGGGGGGGGGGGGGTGATTAGGTGTTTTCAGTATTCTTTGCTACTTTAAAATTTATCTATCCCAACACAAGAGCAACAAAGAAAGCACACAAGATTTATAGTGGTTCCCTACAAGACAATGTGTCTAGAGGTAGTCCACTGTCCCTCCCACCTATCTAGCAATGAGCTAGACTAGGCAACTTCTCCAAAACTAAAATCTTTTCCACTATACAGCAGATCTTACAACTCAGATCACAAAAATCCTACCGCAGCCCTTCACACAAAAAAGCTTACACTCATGTTATACAAACCTTATAAATTTTTTCTCAGACTTTACAAGTCCTATCAAACACTCAGATTTGCACCAAGATCCTACCAAAACTCAAGCTCACACAGAACCCTACCAAGCTCAGGAAGAATAAATTATCATAAATGCCTTGCCGTTCTTGGAACTTGCAGAATATGGAAATAATAATATTCTTCATTAAATACTGTGCAACGACTATATTCTGTAGAGAATATATCATTTATTACTCCTTGATTGGTGTGCAAGATAGGAGGCATGCGCATTCCCTGAATACCAATTTCCAAGAACGTCTGCGCGTTAAATGCAACTCTGCAACTATCAAGGCGATAATATTCCTTCAAACCGATATCTTCTTGATCAATGTAAACGACAGATATTCTTCACGACGATATCGTCGACATACTTCCTTCTTCAAGACTCTACTTGATATCTCAATGATATTGCTTCTTCTAGACGATATCATCGAGATGTTTCTTTTTATAAGACTTAGACTTATTTCATCAGGTTGATAGTTTTTCTTCAAGATGATATCGTCTTGATCTTCTAGACGATATTAGGTATTCAAACCGATGTTTGTCTACATGTTATGTATTTAATCTTCAAGGTTATACCTCTTCTTCAAGACAATATCGTCGAGACATCTTAGCTTTATCTACGATAAGCTTTATTCAACCTTCAAGACCATCTTCTTCAGGACAATATTGTCGAGATATTTGAACTTAGATTTATCAACAATAAGCTTTCTTCAAGATGATATTGTCAGAACTGTCTCGACGATATGTTTCCTTTCTCAATGATTCACCTGCTGAGTCTTGAGATGATATTTTACTTTGTGAATTTTTATTACTTTTATCGTCTCGATACTAGTGATGTAGCTTTGATGCATTTCAACGATATGTATATCATCTCAACGATATGTCCAGTCCTTCTTGATGATTTTGGACTTAGAAAATTACTGGACGTATGGTTTATCTTCTATAGTCATGAATAAAATATACCATCAAATACATAGTGCATTTATCATTAATCTGAGCACTTCTTCAAATCAGGAACATTGATGGGCACTGTTCCCAATAATCTCCCACTATTTGAAGAAGTCATAACTCACTTCAATGAAAAATGTCAAACGATAAATAAAATCAAAATTTGAAGACATTTAGCAAGTATTATATGATTCTTCTATCAACATGATATAAATAGAGAATGTTTTAAAACAAAAAATATTTCAATCATTTGCGCAAGTCATATTTAGATAAAACATTCTATGATCTTTAGGTCCTGCTGCTGCTTCTCTTTCCTTTTCTCCTCTGTCTTTCATAGAAGCTGATTGGTTTTGGAATCTTCTTTGGAGAAGGAGGAGGACCATAAGGGAATGCTAGTTTATGATTTCTGCTTTTCTCCATTTGAGTTAAATGCAGATTCCAGTCAGCAGAATAGTAAACTCTTTCTGACTCATCTTGAGGGTATCCAAACTCCATACAGGCTTCTGAGATCATGGTCCTAGAGTTAGGACTCCACTTGCATGACTATGGATCCTACTCAATTTAGCCTCTTCTGCCTGTACCTCTTGCTCTTAACCCTTTTCCTTTTTCTGGAGCTGGCAGATTCTCCAACTTCTATGCCATATACCTCTGAGGCAGTGCTCTCAGATGGTTCTGCTAACTCATAGGCTGAGGGAGGTTTCTGTAAAGCTTGCTTATCTTGATTGATAGTCCACATGGCTAGATTTGAGTCAACATTTATCATTGCCTTCTCCCCCTTTAGGACTTCTTCAATAATGTGATCATCAAGGTCCACTTATACCAAGTTTATCCTCTCATGTAGGTGTTGTTCAGCCTCATCCAAGTTATTTCTTACTTCTAGTAGATGTTCATCTAAGTTCTGAGTATTCACTTCCATTCTATTCAGAATTTGATCTTTATCTGAATTCATAAACCCTGCTATTTGTCAAAGAGCCTCTCAGTATTCCTTGACATAGTGCCTTGGTTTTGAACGATCTGATGAGACTGATGTCCAACCTTGTTGATCTCCTCACCAACATGTTCAATGGCTGGAGATGCTAAGTGAAAGAAGTGAGTGTGTTGAGTGTTGAGTGTTGAGATGATGTATATCATCCTTCACAGTTTACAGCTTTGCCTTCATTTCTTGCCTTAGGTCATCTACAGTTTGTAGAATGAACCTTTCTATCTTTTCCCTTTGAACATTCAGCAAGGCTGTGATCATATGGAACAGGGAGCCTGAGTGATCAGTAGATGGTCCAGCTACATCCACTTTTGGAGCAGCATTTTCCTCTGGAAAACCACTAGGAGTACTGTCCTGAGCCAGAAGATCAGGAGAGTCTACCTGCATCTGCTCATCTTCTTCCACCAGCACTTGCTTGCCTTTGATAAGAACTAGGTAAAGCCGTGTCTGGGGATTAGAACTTCCATCCTTCTCTGGAACATCATCTTCAGTTACCTTCTCTGCAACATCCTTCTCCTGGACTACTTTCGTAGCTGCAGGTCCTTCATCTTGATCCTCCAGGTTAGAGCACCCCAAATGGGGCTCCCCCTCAACCCTCTCAGTATCTTGAGTCAGGCTTCCAACCAGGAACTCCCCCTCAACTGGATTACTGCCCAGAATTGGGCTTCTTCTTGCATCAAAAATCTTTGTGTTAGCAGGTTCACTCATATCCTCTGAGATTATTTGATTTATAGCTTCCTCCCCCTCTGTCAAAGCATGGTTTGGTAGAGATAGGGATCCTTCTTCCTCAGAAACCTTGGACAGGTTTGGGTCTGGAATTGAAGATGCTCCTCCTACGTCAGAACTGCTAGAGGACCCTTCCACCTCTGAGTCATCAACTATCATAACTTTCTTTTTCTTTCCTTTTTCAGTAGCTTGGGTAATCTTAAGGGTTTTGGAAATAACTCTCTCCCATCTATCCAACATCTTTGAATCTAGCCTCTTTGAATAGTGTAGAGGTGCTCCCATGTTTCTCTTCACCAAATCCCCATGGGTATTCGGGAGGAAGATAGATAGGATTATTCCTAATGAAGGGGTCTTTAGGGTGTTCTTGATCCTTTGGAATAGAAACTTTCACAAGTCTGTCTTCTTTGAAATAATGATCCTGCACATTGCCACAAATATTTCCTTGGAAATCCTGTCATGGGAACCGGGCTTGCATATCAGTACTTTCCCTACAATGTCTGCAAGGAGATTTCCCTTCTGGTTGAATTCTGCCTTTTTAATAGACCCATAGGTCTTGCCACTGTGCCCACACCAGACATATCC
Source organism: Dactylorhiza incarnata (assembly GCA_033032865.1). Taxonomy (NCBI): domain Eukaryota; kingdom Viridiplantae; phylum Streptophyta; class Magnoliopsida; order Asparagales; family Orchidaceae; genus Dactylorhiza; species Dactylorhiza incarnata. Next base: position 4,361,151 of record JAWHQI010000009.1, on the reverse strand, counting down.
AATAAAAAGGTCTTCAGTAGTCAGATCTTCCTCTTCAATTTCTTTCTCCAGTCTTAGAATCCTTAAGGCTTTTCCTAAGCTCTTGGCAGACATTTTGATCTTCTTTCCAACCACTGCAGACTTTAGGATGGTCTCTGAGCGATTGATTCTCGCTCCATAAGAGAATTCCGAGAGCTCCCTATTCATGAGAACAGAGGGTTCACAGAGCAGATATTCTAGGCCTACCGATTCTACCAGTCTAATTACTGACCTAATTTCTTTGTAACAAGAGTTAAATCATCCTCTCCAAAGCTCACAGCCGGAGATGACTGAAGATTCTTCCTTCTTGGGTGCCATTGAGGTAGAATGTCGAGAATAAATGATTGTCGGAGATGGAAAGGAGGTTTGTCGTAGAAATGACTTAGAGTAAATGAAAGTGTAATTTTTGACCTTAACATTCACTCTATTTATATTAGAAGTAGATGAAGAGGTGCGTACCTTTTTGTCCTAGTTAATAGATTAAGAATCCATCAGACGGCTCTGATTAAGTGTCCAATATTGCATTGAGTATCTGGGTTGAATTTCGACGATGTGCATTTTTGTTGTCGATAGTGTCGTCGAGATTACTTTAACCTTATCGTCAGATTCACTTCAACTTTGTCGTCTAGACTCCAGTAATATCGTCGAGACTTAGATTTTGTCGTCGAAACATTTCATTATGTATCGCTGAGAATTCATCTATGTCGTCGAGATACTCATCTGATATTTGTCTAACTTGAGAAGTTTATCAACACTTCTTGAAGGATTCTTGGAGACAGTGCCACTTAGATTTTCTCCTTCACATCTCTTATATAGAAATACCAATTTGATATTCACTTGAGCAAGGGATCCATTCTTCAATGTTTGGTTTCTTCTTTACTACTTCCATTCTCTTCATTTTTGGCCTCTTGTTCTTCAGAGTTAGCATGATGTCTGTTGCTTTTCTGGACCTGCCCACTTCCACTGGCATATTGAAAGTGGAGGTTAGATCTTAAATTAACTCTAGAGGGGGGTGAATAGAGTTTTAAAACTTTTTCCCTTAATTTTATAGCGGAACTGAAAATACTGATATAAGTATATATGTATAGAGTGAGTGATAAATAAAAACTGAAATAAAATGAATAATGAAAAACAGTACACAACACAACAAAGAAAAGAAATCAAACACAGAAGACACAAGGAGCTATAGTAGTTCCCCACTAAACTTGGGTACGTCTACTCTTCTACCACCCTTGGTAGGAATCCACTAGGATTTTTGATAAGGTGCCCTCACACTAATGAGCTTTTGATAAGGTGCCCAAAAACCAACTAGATTTTTTGATCAGGTGTCTTGCCACCAATGGGGTAAACTTTTGAAGGGAGTTTTAACCCTATACAAAATGGGATAGAGAAGGGTTTATATGTTCTTCTCTGTCAAGATGTATAGAGAAGACTCTAGTGGATTTGATGTTGTAGAAAGGCTCCTCCGTCTGATTGAAGATGTTTGACAGTTGAATGGCTGGAGCTTTCTCTTTGAAGAAATCATCTTCCTGTAGCAGATAAATCTGGAAGAGAGAGTTCTTTAGATTTTTGTTGCTCTTTTGAAAGATCTGTGCTTGCATCTAATGACTGAGAGAATAATGTTGATGTTCTTCTCAGTTGAATGAAGTTGCTGCTGTTGAGGAAGAAGAAGATGATGTTCTTTTTGTTCTTCTTTTTTTCTCTTCCTGAAGCTTTTCTTCTTTCTTGATCTAATTCTTTGCAGCAAATGATTGAAATGGGGTGTTGAAGATGTTCTCAGAAAATATTTGATGCTGGAGGAGGAAGAAGAAGATCTGTTTAGCTATTCTTCTTCTTGTTCTTCCTGTCTCCTTTCTTTTTCTCTGTATATTCTGTACAGCAAAATGTTCTGTATATGATCTATCATGTAAAAACAACTGTAAAATTATTCTGTAATATCTTCTTCCTTCTCTCTTTTGAAATCACTGATAGAAATTAAATGCAAATTCCTTATATTAAGGAATAAATATATCTGAGAGAATATTTTGAAAACATAAATCTGCTGCGCCGTTTAATCTCTTTCCTTTTCCACGAATATGTCCTTTTCCGAGGAAATGTCAACGACTATAAACTTGGAATAATAAAGGAAATATATTTTCCTTGATCTGATAGAAAGAGCCGTTGCCTTCGTCGATCTGAGTTCAGAGAATGAAATAAGTATAATCCTTTTGAAATTTCTGAGCTTAAATAAGAAATCTTTGATCTGAACAAAATTCGTCGAACGCAGATTCGCCGACCTCAAGATTTTCGTCGAACACAACATTTACTTCGTCGACCTCAACATTTAATTCACTGTTCTGAACATCTGCCGAATATTCATCGAATGCACACTTGAGTTCGTCGAATGGAAGGATTCGTCGACCGCTGAGCCTGGATAATTTCGTCGACCGCTGAGCTTGAGCAAAAAGCGTCGAGCATTGAGCTGGGATCTGTTCGTCGACCGCTGAACCGCTGAGACGGGATCGTCGAACACAGAATGTAATTAGTCGAGCGCTGCACTTAGAAAAATTCTTCGACCGCTGAGACGGGAGCGTCGAGCGCTGAACCACTGAGATGGGATCGTCGACCGCTGAGACGAGCTTGAAGCAAGCCGTTCATCGAACGCAGTGTGGAGTTCGTCGAACGCAGAATCTGAATGAATTCTCTAGTTCTAACAGCCTAAACTCTTGACCCATAAACTATACATTGGGGTCAACTTTGTCCTTAGTCAACATATGTGTTCCTAGCCCAAATCAAAAATAGGGTTGTTCCAACAATCTCCCCCTATTTGGGTTAGGACACTATTTGACAAAAATTGAAAATAAACAAACACTAATACAGCAAAAACAGCAGAGTATGAATATATCTGATATATTTTGAATATTTTATCAGATATAAAATGAATAGTACTCTGAGTTTTGAAATTACATTTTAATGAAAAATAAAACTGATAGAAATACAATCAGAACCTTTGATTTTCTCTAAATTCTTTCATTCTGAATTCTGAAATTTGATATTGTCTGAACTGTATTGTTCTGAATTCTGATCTGTAACTGAACTGTATCTGCTATGTAAATCAGCTTTCTGAATTTGATCTGAACTGAGTTTGTCTGAATTCTGATTTTGTCTTTCTCTGATTTCTGAATTCTGATTAGCTGAGCTTGTAGCAATAACTGATATTGAATTTGCTATATACTAAATTTGCTAAATCAAAATTCTTCTTCTGAACTGTATCTGCATCTGAACTTGTTTATGAACTTTATCTGAAGTTTTCTGAAACAGCAAACTGCTGTGAGCTTTATCAAGCTTCTTCATACAGCAACTCCCCCTGAGAGTGTCTCCCCATGAGACTGGAGGTTCTTCAACTTTCTCTCCTTGCCTAGTTTATAGAACAACTCCCCCTGAGCAAAACACTGCATCAAATGGAGCTTGTTCATAAAAACTTCTCCCCCTGCCTAGTTTCAGGAAAGGCTGAAGCTAGGCCCCTTGAAGAAGGGACATTTGATGGAGGTAGGGAAGGATGCAAGATTGTCATTGATATTGTTCCTGTACAATAAAATAGAGATCAAGTGCAAAGGGGAACTAGAAAGAGAAACAATTCTGTAGGCATTTATATAATAATAAAAAACTTAGTTGGATATGATAAGGAATGAGGGGTAAATAGAAAACTTAATTTTTATCAAATTGAATCTCCATCTATCATTCCCAACTGATTTATAAAGAAAATATGTTTCTTTTCATCCAAGGGCTTGGTGAAAATGTCAGCTCTTTGCAAATCAGTAGAGTTGAATTGTAGGCAAATTTTATTTTTTCCATATTATCCCTAAGGAAGTGGTGCCTAATTTCTATGTGTTTAGTCCTACTATGGAGAACTGGATTTTGTGCTATAGATATTGCACTAGTATTGTCACAAAATATAATTGAATTATTTAAGTTGACACCATAGTCTAGGAGCTGATTTTGTATCCACAATATCTGTGAGCAGCAACTACCTGCAGCTATGTATTCAGCTTCAGCTGTTGATGTAGACACAGATGTTTATTTCTTACAAAACCAAGACACAAGCCTATCACAAAGAAACTTGCAAGTTCCTGATGTGCTTTTCCTGTCTACTCTGCATCCAGCATAATCTGAATTTGAGAATCCAGTTAATTCAAATTCAGCTGCGGTTGGATACCAAAGTCCTAGATTAGGGCAACCCTTTATATATCTCAAAATTCTTTTTAATAAAATTAGATGAGATTCTTTGGGGTTAACTTGGAACCTAACACAAATACAAGTAGCAAACATTATATCTGGCCTACTAGCTGTTAAATAAAGTAATGAGCCAACAATTGCTTTATATGCTTTCTGATCAACAAGTTTCCCTGATCATCTGTATCAACAACAGCATTAGAGGGCATGAGTGTTTTCATGGTGGAAGAATCAAACATACCAAATCTTTTCACTAATTCCTTAGCATACTTAGATTGGGATATGAAGATTCCATTTGGGGTTTGCTTCACTTGAAGACCAAGGAAGTATGATAGTTCACCCATACTACTCATTTCAAATTTAGATTGCATTAGATTAGAAAATCTTTTGCATAAGTTTGAATTAGTAGAGCCAAAGATAATGTCATCTACATATATTTGAACTAGTAGAGTTTGATTTTTATGTATCCTGTAAAATAAAGTTTTATCTACTATGCCTCTACATAATTTATTCTCTAAAAGAAAACTAGCTAAGGTCTCATACCATGCTCTGGGAGCTTGTTTAAGACCATAGAGAGCTTTCTTAAGCTTAAATACAAAAGAAGAGTGAGTTGGAGAGATGAAACCTGGTGGTTGTTCCACATAGACTTCTTCTTTGATTTCTCCATTTAAGAATGCACTCTTTACATCCATTTGATAAACCTTGAACTGCTTGTATGCAGCAAATGCAAGGAAAATTCTGATTGCTTGTAACCTTGCAACTGGTGCAAAAGTTTGATCATTGTCTATTTCTTCTTCTTGTGAGTATCCTTGAGCTACTAGTCTAGCTTTATTTCTCACAATGTTGCCATCTGCATCTAGCTTATTCCTGTAGACCCACTTAGTTCCAATGACTGGATGATTCTTTGGTCTAGGAACCAATTCCCAAACTTTGTTTGTGTCAAACTGATTGATCTCCTCTTGCATAGCAATGATCCAGTTGGGATCTTGTTCTGCATCTTATAGGGATTAAGGTTCATTCTGAGAGAGAAAATAAGTGTGCATCATATTCTGATTTGCTTGATGCCTTGTTTGCACACCAGTTGATATGTCTCCAATTATTTGAGATCTGGGGTGATCTTTAATATTGACATAATCAACAGGTATAGTGGGATCAGCAATGATTTCCACTTGGGGAATTTGTTCAGCTGTGATATCCTGTGGAAGATGTTTTGCTGTAATCTGATTTGAACTATCAGTAAAATCTTCTTCACTATCTTCAGCATCCTGCTGTTCAGGATTTAGAAATCCTTCTTTATGTAGAGCTAATTGATTTAGCTGCTCACATAGTGTGGGTACCTGTAGATTTTCTATGGTAGAAGAAATCTTCTCCTTGTAAAACATATTAGTTTCATCATAGGAAACATGCATAGATTCTTCAATTTTAAGAGAAGATTTGTTAAATATCCTATATGCTTTGCTGACTAATGCATAACCTAAGAAAATTCCTTCATCAGATTTTGGTTCAAATTTCCTAAGGTATTTTTTATCATTATTGTGAATGAAACATTTTCAACCAAATGCTCTAAAATAGTTAACTTTAGGTTTCTTCCCTTTAGGTAACTCATAAGGAGTCTTACCCTTAAGTTTGTGTATCAAACTTCTATTCAATACATAGTTTGCTGTGCTAACAGCCTCGGCCCAAAAAGATAGGGGAAAATTAGCATCTGCAAGTAATGTTCTTGCAGATTCAATTAGAGTTCTATTTTTCCTTTCAACTACCCCATTTTGTTGAGGAGTTCTAGGAGCTGAGAAGCAATGCCTGATACCTTCCTTCTCACAGAATTCTTGCATGAGAAGAGACTCAAACTCAGTGCCATGATCACTTCTGATCAATGCAATATGAGTAGAGTACTCAATCTTTATGCTCTTAAGAAAGTCTGTAAGAACTTTAAAGTTATCTGACTTTTCTCTCAAAAAGAACACCCAAGTGAATCTAGAGAAGTCATCTACAATAACTAGAGTGTTAGACTTCCCCCCTAAACTCTTTGTTGCAATAGGTCCAAAAAGGTCCATATGTAGCAAATATAAGATTCTAGGTGAATCACTTTTAGATAATGATTTAAAACTGTTTTTAGTTTGCTTGCCTAGTTGACATGCCCTACAAAGACCTTCTTTCTTGTATGAACCTAAAGGTAAACCTCTAACAAGATTGTCCTTAGATAATTTAGCAATGGTCCTAAGGTTTACATGTCCTAATCTCTTATGCCAAAGTTCACTAGGTTTGCTTAATTCATTAAATAAACAAATTTCTGATGTAGATGAATTGAAATTTACTAAATATATATTACCTTGCCTAATACATGATAAAACAATAACATTATCAGAAGATTTAATAAGGCATTTCAATTTATTAAAGGTTACCTGATACCCTTCATCACATAATTGACTTATGCTGATGAGGTTGTGCTTTAGTTCCTTGACATAAGCTACCTCTTTGAAGGTGACTTCTCCAACCTTGACTTTTCCATAGCCTTTTGTCTGTCCAGAGTTGGAGTCTCCAAATATAACTTTTGGTCCAAGCTATGCCTTGTAGTTATTCAGGTTGTCCTTGTTTCCTGTCATATGCTTTGAACAGCCACTGTCCAAATACCATTTTTCATTTATTTTTGGACAGCTGTGTACCTGCAAAAACAAGAAAACAATCTATTTAGTCTTGACCCAGATTACCTTGGGTCTTTTTGTATTTCCACAAAAATCTGAAATAAAAGACATTTCAGGTTGGTCCTTGTAACCTTGTGGATGATATCTCCTTGGAGGTATTATCCATTCAGTGAAAGGATTGATAGAATGTGAAGAATGAGAATTGTTCAGATTTGCTGTATAGTTTCTGTTCGACGAACTGGGCTGAGTTTGTCGAGCGAGCGCCGTTCGATGAATGACTGAGATTTCGTCGAGCGCCGTTCATATAATTACTATATTGAAAATCTGTCTTCAGAGTTCGTCGAGCTCCGTTCGACGAAGTGGATACATTTCGTCGAGCTCCGTTCGACGAATTCTGCTGAATTATGCTATTCTCGATAGTCTTAGTTGAAATGTTTTTATTTATACCTACAACCTCTTTGCTCTTAGCAGAGATGAATTTTATAGGTGTAGATAGTATGTTCTTCTTAATTAGAGGTGGATCACTTGATGAAGCACCCAAGCCTAATTTGCTATTAAGTCTAGCATTAACAGTGCTTGTAATGTCCATCAGTTTGATGCTTCTCCCATTTAGGGATTCTTCAAATTTCTTGGCCTCAGAAAGTTTATTCTCAAGGAGAATAGTTTGTTCTCTAGAGGCAGCCAAATCTTTCTTAAGATTTACATTCTCTTCACTTATTTGATTCATTTCAGCTAGCTTATTTCTGAGTAAGATTATTTCTTTCTCAGATTTTAGTAAGTCTAAGCAAAGAACCTTGAATTCATCTTTGAATTCAACTGAAGTAAAATCAAAGCTAGATATTACCTGATCTGCATCATCTTCTTCTTCTGATTCTGATTTTTCTTCATCAGAATTATTGGCTGAGGCATTGATTGCCATCATGCAGAAGTTCTTCTCTTCTTCATTATCTTCATCATCACTGGATGAAGAAGCATCTGCTGACTCACTGCTTGAGTCATAAATGGCCATCAAGCATTGGTCATTTTCTTTTGTTTCTTCTTCATCATCTGAAGAACTGGATGACTGTTCTGATTTAGTTTCACTCCAGGTTTCTGCTACAAATCCTCTTCCCTTCTTTTTGTGTTTGTGGGAGGAAGACTTGCTGGAGTGTCTTCTTTCCTCTTTTTCAGTTCTCTTCTCCTTCTTCTGATTTTCTGGACAATCTGGCAGAATATGTCCAGGTTTCCTGCAACCATAACAAATGATTTCTTTAGAATTTGACTTGTCATACCTTGTCTTTTCAAGGCTCCTGGATGACTTTTTCCTGAAGCCTTTTCTTGCCATCTTGTAGAATCTTTGGGCAAGTAGACTCATGAATTCCTCATCTCTTGGAGATTTTTCTTCTTCTTCAGCTGCTTTGAAAGCAATATTCTTTTCTCTCTTTATTGTTGGAGATGAAGTAGATGATTCAACTTCCTGGATTTGATGAGCTGCTCATAGGATTTGAGCTTGCACAACAAAGTTTCAGTGGTAATCTCATTGAGGTTTCTGGCTTCCTTGATAGGCCAGATCCTAGAATCCCATGTGCTGGGGAAGCACATAAGAATCTTATCATTGATCTCAGTCATAGAGATTACTTTATCCAAGGTCTTCAGCTCATTTATTATGAGTCTGAGCCTATTATACATGTCAGCCACACTTTCAGATTCTCCTTTCTTGAAATTCTCATATTGAGAAATGAGATGGGATCTCCTGTCTTTCCTTTCATCAGCAGATCCCTCAACCATATTGTTGAGAGAAATCCATATTTCTCTTGCTGAGGTGCATTCTACTACTTTCTGAAATATGTCATCAGACATTGTTTGAGCCAGAATGTTCATGGCTTTTGCATCAGCACTCCTTTGCTTTTTCTGTGCTTCTGTCCATTCAGGAGGTGGGACAGCATTATTGGTAGTGTTGGTTTCAGTACTTGCTGCTGCTGTAGGTGTTGGAGGCCCTGTCAAAATAACATTAAATATTTCTTCATCAATTGAGTTCATATAATGCCCAATCCTTGCTTTCCACAGTGTAAACTTACTGAGATTGCACATAGGAGGTCTTGTGCTTGAATACTCTTTGTTTTGTGCCATGAGTTTTTAACAGAAAATAAATAAAATAAAAACTCTAAAATAATTTAAGATCTAATTGATCTTTATGATTCAGGTGTGAGCATGTAAAGAATCAACAGTCCTCTCATACCAGTTGAAAGTGGAGGTTAGATCTTAAATTAACTCTAGAGGGGGGGGGGGGGGGGGGGGATGAATAGAGTTTTAAAACTTTTTCCCTTAGTTTTATAGCAGAATTGAAAATACTGATATAAGTATATGTGTATAGAGTGAGTGATAAATAAAAACTGAAATAAAATGAATAATGAAAAATAGCACACAACACAACACAGAAAAGAAATCAAACACAGAAGACACAAGGAGCTATAGTAGTTCCCCACTAAACTTGGGTACGTCTACTCTTCTACCACCCTTGGTAGGAATCCACTAGGATTTTTGATCAGGTGCCCTCACACTAATGAGCTTTTGATAAGGTGCCCAAAAACCAACTAGATTTTTTGATCAGGTGTCTTGCCACCAATGGGGTAAACTTTTGAAGGGAGTTTTAACCCTATACAAAATGGGATAGAGAAGGGTTTAGATGTTCTTCTCTGTCAAGATGTATAGAGAAGACTCTAGTGTATTTGATGTTGTAGAAAGGCTCCTCCGTCTGATTGAAGATGTTTGACAGTTGAATGGCTGGAGCTTTCTCTTTGAAGAAATGATCTTCCTGTAGCAGATAAATCTGGAAGAGAGAGTTCTTCAGATTTTTGTTGCTCTTTTGAAAGATCTGTGCTTGCATCTAATGACTGAGAGAATAATGTTGATGTTCTTCTCAGTTGAATGAAGTTGCTGCTGTTGAGGAAGAAGAAGATGATGTTCTTTTTGTTCTTCTTTTTTCTTCTCTTCCTGAAGCTTTTCTTCTTTCTTGATCTAATTCTTTGCAGCAAATGATTGAAATGAGGTGTTGAAGATGTTCTCAGAAAATATTTGCTGCTGGAGGAGGAAGAAGAAGATCTGTTTAGCTATTCTTCTTCTTGTTCTTCCTGTCTCCTTTCTTTTTCTCTGTATATTCTGTACAGCAAAATGTTCTGTATATGATCTATCATGTAAAAACAACTGTAAAATTATTCTGTAATATCTTCTTCCTTCTCTCTTTTGAAATCACTGATAGAAATTAAATGCAAATTCCTTATATTAAGGAATAAATATATCTGAGAGAATATTTTGAAAACATAAATCTGCTGCGCCGTTTAATCTCTTTCCTTTTCCACGAATATGACCTTTTCCGAGGAAATGTCAACGACTATAAACTTGGAATAATAAAGGAAATATATTTTCCTTGATCTGATAGAAAGAGCCGTTGCCTTTGTCGATCTGAGTTCAGAGAATGAAATAAGTATAATCCTTCTGAAATTTCTGAGCTTAAACAAGAAATCTTTGATCTGAACAAAATTCGTCGAACGCAGATTTGCCGACCTCAAGATTTTCGTCGAACACAACATTTACTTCGTCGACCTCAACATTTAATTCACTGTTCTGAACATCTGCCGAATATTCATCGAATGCAGACTTGAGTTCGTCGAATGGAAGGATTCGTCGACCGCTGAGCCTGGATAATTTCGTCGACCGCTGAGCTTGAGCAAAAAGCGTCGAGCGCTGAGCTGGGATCTATTCGTCGACCGCTGAACTGCTGAGACGGGATCGTCGAACACAGAATGTAATTAGTCGAGCGCTGCACTTAGAAAAATTCTTCGACCGCTGAGACGGGAGCGTCGAGCGCTGAACCACTGAGATGGGATCGTCGACCGCTGAGACGAGATCGTCGACCGCTGAGACGAGCTTGAAGCAAGCCGTTCATCGAACGCAGAATCTGAATGAATTCTCTAGTTCTAACAGCCTAAACTCTTGACCCATAAACTATACATTGGGGTCAACTTTGTCCTTAGTCAACATATGTGTTCCTAGCCCAAATCAAAAATAGGGTTGTTCCAACAATCTCCCCCTATTTGGGTTAGGACACTATTTGACAAAAATTGAAAATAAACAAACACTAATACAGCAAAAACAACAGAGTATGAATATATCTGATATATTTTGAATATTTTATCAGATATAAAATGAATAGTACTCTGAGTTTTGAAATTATATTTTAATGAAAAATAAAACTGATAAAAATACAATCAGAACCTTTGATTTTCTCTGAATTCTTTCATTCTGAAATTTGATATTGTCTGAACTGTATTGTTCTGAATTCTGATCTGTAACTGAACTGTATCTGCTATGTAAATCAGCTTTCTGAATTTGATCTGAACTGAGTTTGTCTGAATTCTGATTTTGTCTTTCTCTGATTTCTGAATTCTGATTAGCTGAGCTTATAGCAATAACTGATATTGAATTTGCTATATACTAAATTTGCTAAATCAAAATTCTTCTTCTGAACTGTATCTGCATCTGAACTTGTTTATGAACTTTATTTGAAGTTTTCTGAAACAGCAAACTGCTGTGAGCTTTATCAAGCTTCTTCATACAGCAACTCCCCCTGAGAGTGTCTCCCCATGAGACTGGAGGTTCTTCAACTTTCTCTCCTTGCCTAGTTTATAGAACAACTCCCCCTGAGCAAAACACTGCATCAAATGGAGCTTGTTCATAAAAACTTCTCCCCCTGCCTAGTTTCAGGAAAGGCTGAAGCTAGGCCCCTTGAAGAAGGGACATTTGATGGAGGTAGGGAAGGATGCAAGATGGTCATTGATATTGTTCCTGCACAATAAAATAGAGATCAAGTGCAAAGGGGAACTAGAAAGAGAAACAATTCTGTAGGCATTTATATAATAATAAAAAACTTAGTTGGATATGATAAGGAATGAGGGGTAAATAGAAAACTTAATTTTTATCAAATTGAAAACTTAATTTTTGAGGAAGAAGAAGATGATGTTCTTTTTGTTCTTCTTTTTTCTTCTCTTCCTGAAGCTTTTCTTCTTTCTTGATCTGATTCTTTGAAGCAAATGACTGAAAGGAGGTGTTGAAGATGTTCTCAGAAAATATGTGCTGCTGGAGGAGGAAGAAGAAGATCTGTTTAGCTGTTCTTCTTCTTGTTCTTCCTGTCTCCTTTCTTTTTCTCTTTATATTATGTACAACAAAATGTTCTGTATATGATCTGTCGTGTAAAAACAACTGTAAAATTATTCTGTAATATCTTCTTCCTTCTCTCTTTTGAAATCACTGACAGAAATTAAATGCAAATTCCTTATATTAAGGAATAAATATATCTGAGAGAATATTTTGAAAACATAAATCTGCTGCGCCGTTTAATCTCTTTCCTTTTCCACGAATATGTCCTTTTCCGAGGAAATGTCAACGACTATAAACTTGGAATAATAAAGGAAATATATTTTCCTTACTTGATCTGATAGAAAGAGTCGTTGCCATCGTCGATCTGAGTTCAGAGAATGAAATAAGTATAATCCTTCTGAAATTTCTGAGCTTAAATAAGAAATCTTTGATCTGAACAAAATTCGTCGAATGCAGATTCGTCGACCTCAAGATTTTCGTCGAACACAACATTTACTTCGTCGACCTCAACATTTAATTCACTGTTCTGAACATCTGCTGAATATTCGTCAAACGCAGACTTGAGTTCGTCGAACGGAAGGATTCGTCAACCGCTGAGCCTGGATAACTTCATCGACCGCTGAGCTTGAGCAAAAATCAACGAGCGCTGAGCAGGGATCTGTTTGTCGACCGCTGGACCACTGAGACGGGATCGTCGAACGCAGAATGTAATTAGTCGAGCGCTGCACTTAGACAAATTCTTCGACCGCTGAGACGAGCTTGAAGCAAGCCGTTCGTCAAACGTAGATAGTCGTTCGTCGAACGCAGTGTGGAGTTCGTCGAATGCAGAATCTGAATGAATTCTCTAGTTCTAACAGCCTAAACTCTTGACCCATAAATTATACATTGGGTTCAACTTTGTCCTTAGTCAACATATAGTGTTCCTAGCCCAAATCAAAAATAGTGTTGTTCCAACACATACTCATCCATAAAGTAAGTTTGATAGCTGTCAGGATGTTGATATTGCTCTAGAATAACTTCTGGTATTGCCTCATTTGATGGACTTTCAGGGAGACTGCTTTCTGCAATGGGATGTTGATAAGCAATCCCATAGTCAATTGTATATTGTCCCATGTGAGGACCAACTTCATTGGATAACCACATAACATGGTGCTCATGTTCTATCCATGGAAGTAAGGACTGTACTGTGAGAGGAGCAGAGGATTCCCCCTCCATTATTGCAGGGATTTGAGAGGGTTGCTTAAATTCTTCTTCATCTGTATATAGATGCATGCCATCATTGAGAATTTCATGCAGGGATCTGGTAGATTCTTCTACTTCTTCAATAACTTCAAGTCCACCATTTGGATCTTTCTTAGATTCCTCAATTTCCTAATTCAAAACAGCCTCTTGAGTAATATTGAGGTTATCTTTTTGATTTTACTCATCTTGAGGAGCCAGATCAGTTTACATCACAGTTGTATCTTTTCTTAGAGACTCCCCCTCAGTAGAAGCAGGAGAGGGTTGAATTGCTTGTGGGAGGTGTGTTGGATTTGAGTGGCATCAATTTGTGGAGAGGAAGGTTCACCTGCCATCATTTTGGTGAACTTCTTCTCCCCTCTGCTTATTGTCTTTATGTCTATTTTTTTGTTTAAATCCCCAAGTATCACTATTGGTCAATTTTCTTTGGATTGAGTTTTCTTGAATACTTATTTACTCCAGCCTTGTGCCTGGATCAACCATTGTCCAAATGCCAAAAGGGTTGGCATTTGGAAATACCTGCTGTTGGGAAAAAATCCCCTTGGATTTAAGTTAACAAAATATCTCAAAAGTGATTTTATATCTTAGGTGTTAATTACCCATTGTATAGTGAGGGTAATATGGTCATTAGATGTCTTAGGATATCTCACTTAACTTAGGGTGACAAGACCAGATCGAGACAAGCAGAATTTGGGTTAAGTTAACAATTGCGTCGAATAAAAATCGACGCAACATCGAATTGTTGTCGACGCTACTTAGACTAAAAGTCTATGAAACTCAACCTTCTGTCGAAGTAGATCAAGTCGATGCTACTTTGAAAGGATGTCGACGTAAAGGAAATGGACATGTCAAAGTATCATGAGAAGTCAACGCAGCTTCTACTTCAACTCAACGCAGAAGAAAAAAATCTGTCGAAGCCATCTAATGTCGATGCAACATCGACTTCAATTGGACGCAGATGATGAAGTTTTGAATCAAGCCCTCAACTCGACGATTATATCGATAAGGTATCGATGCAATGTCAACAAGCAGATTTCAATCAGAGCAAGAATGAATTCGAAGCTGCTTTTACAAGAACTCAGAGGTGCGTCGATTAGAGAGAAAGAGAAATCAACGCAATGTCGAATACAGTCTAAAAAGGAAACCTTTTCAGCTGCCATTTTGGAACTCTCTCTCTCAAGACCCATAATACTGAAGACCATTCTACAATGGCTTATTTATTGCCTAGAATAGAAAGAAGCAATAAATAAGACAACAAAAGCTTTCTTGGAAAGGATCAAGACAATTGGCAGATGGGTCGAGAACAAATGTGGAAAGGAAGAGAAATTGTCCAGGCCAATACCTTTTCAGCACACTCTAAAAGAGGGAACAAATTCAAATTAAAGCATAAATAATAAATAAGAAGATTAGAGAGAAGAAACTAGAGCATTCATTATATTGTTTTCTTCCTGCTGTCGATTAGGGTTTCCTGCTTCTTCTTCTTCCTCCCGGAGCCCCAAAAAGACAAAAACAGAACATCTGCTCTCCCTCTCTCTCTCAAATCAGAAGAACAAAAGGCTGCTTCTCATCACTACTACACAGCAGCCAGATTTGAATAGAAGAAAAGTAGAACAAGATTTGAAGCTCATAATCCTTGCAAAACATCACTATCATAAGCAAGGATTCATTATTCACAGATCCAGAAAAGAGAAAACTAAAGCACAAGGCTTCACGGAATTCTCCCTCTTTCTTTATCTTCCTTCTTCACTTTCTCTTTACCTGTAAACGAGTTTTTAGAATCCCTCTTCCAAAGGATTCTGTGGTTCAAGATCTCCTTATCAAAAGATATGGTTGGTTAATGATCTCCTTATCCAAAGATCATTGGTTCATGATCTCCTTATCAAAAGATCATTGGTTCTAAGAGTCTCCTTATCAAAAGACTCAGACACAGGTGGTGCATTACTACCAGGTGGTAGAAGAGAGGACTACCCACATTTTGGGGAACCTCTATAAAACCCTTTGTGT
This sequence comes from Dactylorhiza incarnata, assembly GCA_033032865.1. Classification (NCBI taxonomy): domain Eukaryota; kingdom Viridiplantae; phylum Streptophyta; class Magnoliopsida; order Asparagales; family Orchidaceae; genus Dactylorhiza; species Dactylorhiza incarnata. Next base: position 4,345,900 of record JAWHQI010000009.1, on the reverse strand, counting down.
TTGTGCTGTGCTTTTCTATGCTGTCCCAACTTTCTTTCTCAGCATTTCATTTCTTGCACTATATTATTCAGCCTCTGTTTTGTTTGAGCATAACTCTTTAGTTTATTTTATTGTCTACACAGTTAGGATATAAATATTTTAAATCTCTATTAACCCCCCTCTAGAGGATTCTCAGAGGCACACTGTGCACTTTCAATTGGTATCAGAGGGAGGTTGATCATTAAAAGGTTAACACCTTGATCAAAAAGACCTCCTACTCTTATTTCTTTATTCAAACATATTTTTCAAAGAAAAATGAGCTCTAAGGATTATGCCTCAATAAAACCACCATTATATAACTTGAATAAGTTTACACTCTGGAAGGCCAGAATAAAACTCTATATGAATTCTATTGATGAAGACATATTTGATGTCATTACTACAGGTCCACCAACTCCATACAAGAGAGATGCCAGTGGGACCTCATCTCAGGAACCTATGCCCAGGGTAGAGAAAAAGCAGAAGGCATGTGGTGCCAAAGCCATGAATATTCTGGTCTCCACAATGTCAGATGACATTTTCCACAAAGTTGCTGACTGCCAATCAGCTAAAGAAATATGGGAATCACTTTCCAGACTTGTAGAAGGAAGTGATGATGAAAGAAAGGACAAGAAGTCCCTTCTCATATCCCAGTATGAGAACTTTCAGAAGAAAGCTGAAGAGACAGTTGCTGATATGTATGACAGATTCAGCATGATCATTAATGAGCTCAGAGGCTTGGACAAGGAGATATCCTTGACTGAAATTAATGATAAAATCCTCATGTGCATCCCTAGCTCATGGTATTCAAGGATCTGGGCCATTAGAGAGTCCAGATGCCATAGAGAAATCTCTACTGAGGCTTTGCTAGGAAAGCTAAAGTCATATGAGATGCTCCTTAACAACATGGCTGAATCAGAGGAAAAAGAGTCAACCCCTGCTCCTGTCCAAAGGAGCGTTGCTCTGAAAGCTTCTGAAGGAGAGCCCTCTACTCCTGAAGATGAAATGTTCAGTATCCTAGCAAGGAGATTCAAGAAATGGGTCAAGACGGAAGACTCAAGGAGAAGAGAAAGGGGCTCAAGGCCTAGATATGATAACTCTCCAAAGAAGGAGATTATTTGCTTCACTTGCAACAAACTAGAGCCCATTGCTCCTGAGTGACCACAAGAACAAAGAAGTAGGAGCAGCAACAAAGATGAAAAGTGTTAAATTTTTGAAGTGGAAGTGATAGGTCGGGCGGTCTATTTTTTGGAGACCGCAGAGACCGCGCGACTTGTGTTGCGGTCTTCCTTTGGAAATTGCGAGCTCGGTATGGCGACCTGGCTGGTGTGATCACGCGTCTCTAGTGTTGGCGGCCTGTGTTTGGTCTGCCTGTTTTGCCCAAGTATCCTTATTCTGGTTTAGACTGGGCGGTCTGTACTGGAGGTCGATTCTGCGGTCTCGTACTACGACCTGCATGAGTTCGTTCTAGCGGTCAGCTTGGTGTGTCAGAATGTTCATGTGGCTCCGATCTTATAACAGTCTGGGCGGGTTGTATGACCTCATTTCTGGCGGTCTGCTACTGATCGGTCATATGCTCATATGTCTATTCTTATAAAAGACCCGGCGGTCTGCCGGTTTGTTCTTGGCAAGCTTTCTTGGACAGTTGTGCTTAAGTGTAATAAGGTCTGATGAGATTGCACGGTCTGGCACTGGAGACCACGTGCTTCAATAAGGAAGGTGACTGTATCCCTTGGGGGTGGTGACGACATCCGTTCATTTGCCTATAAATAGGGACACCGGGTTAGCCATTCACACGCAATAACTGTAAGAACTCAAGTTGGCTTTATTGTGTCGGTCTCTTTTTGAGGTCGCGCAGTTTGAGTTGTCTGACTGGGTTATTCTATTCGCAGGTTAGCAGCTAGCAGTTACCGTCAGCATTCTCCCTTCTTTCCAGCTTTGAATAAACCAGTACGGCTGCGGTCTATCTGTGCTGACTGTGTTTACGAGTTCTTGGACTGTACATCAGTCTCAGTTGATTAGGCGGCCTTGAGTGGTCGTGCGGTCTTGAGTTGCAGTCCTGCAGCAGGAAGAAGTTCTTCATCAAGTGTTTGCGGGTTCTTCTGTGATCTTGAGACCGCGCAGTCTGGGCGATCAAGAAGTGCGGACAGTTATTTTTAGCAGTTGAATAAAGCAGCGAGTTGTGCAGTCTATGGTTGTGGTCTGACAGCAGTGGCTTGTGCTCTATTCGCGCGATCTCATGGATAGTCGTTCGAGTGGTCTGGTGGTCTCTGCTCTGGCAGTTCACTGGCGGTTTGTTTTTGTGTATTGTGCTTCTCTCCTCTGTGATTCTTATGAATCATGTCTCACCATGTATGTCTCACGCTGTAAAGAGATAGTTAATACAAGATCACTATTCTGTCTTCCCATTATCATTGATTGTTACGCTTGTGGATTGTGTTGAAGTGTTCCACATTTTTACTTCACTCCGGACCTCTAAAATTTTTAACAAAAAGAAGAAGAAGACTTACAAGGGAAAAGACAAGAAGAAAGCAAAGGGTTTCATTGCTGAAACCTGGAGTGACACTGAAGAAGAGTCAAGCTCCTCTTCATCAGAGAGTGATGAGGAAAAAGAAGCAGAAGCAACATGCATGATGGCACTGGGGATGTCATCAGATGATGAAGAAGAACAGGTATCCCTGTTTGATGATTTTGATTTTAGCTCTGATGATTTTAAATCCTTGCTTTAAAGAATTCTGTAATGATTTTATTAAAACTAAAAAAGAATTAGAAGCAGATAGGGAAGAATTAGAAAACTTTAAGAAGGATGATCTATATATAAGAAATCAAGACCTAGTAGAAGAGATGAATAATAAAGAATCAGAATTACTTGAAATCAGAAAAGAAAATCTGAAGTTAAAGGAAGAGCTAGCAAAGACAAAAGTCTTCGAGGACTCACTCAATGGGAGGAGTCAACAGCTCAGATACATCACAGAAAAGCTCTCTATGAGATTTAATCATCTAGGGTTAGGAGCATACCCATCTACTAGCACAGAAATCCCTAGGAAACCTGCCTAGAAAAATCCAGTTAGTTCGTTAGACCTAGTGACTATGAATCATGTAAGGACAGTGCAAACATTAAAGAATAGGAAGTTAATAAAACAAGGAAAACAACTAGAGATAATAAAACAAATCTCAACAAAGAAAAGAAATTTCAAGAGAAGAATAATGTAGAAAAACAAAACAATCAAAAGGTAAAAGCAAAACCTAGGATAATAAGACACTCTACTGATCTCCTATATTTAGATACATTCTATACTCATTTTAAGTATCAAAATAATAGGTTTGGGAAACCCATTCCTTATCATCCAAAAGGATATCATGAAATCCCTTCTATTCTTTCATTGAACCCTACAATGGTAAAACCAAAGGGCCCATGGTAACCTGGGTCCCTTCTAATGTTTGAATTACATGTGCAGGATTATGTAGGGTCCCACTCAGGAGAAAAAGGAGTGGGAAGAAAGATGTAAGTCTTGAATAAGGAACAAAAATCATCCAAGGGAGTGTTTTCTGCATTGAATCTTCCTTATAGTTCATAAATTTAATATCATAAACTTATTTTCAATAAACAAAATTGCTGGGAAAAACAGCAATAATATTCTAAAGAAAATAGATCTGTTTATTCTGAGGTACATCGAATAGAAGTCGAAGTACCATCGAATCCTACTCGATGCCAGCATCGAGAAGCACTTAGAGTGGATAATACGAATAGAATTTGACGCAACGTCAAGTTCATATCGATGCATGCGTCGACTTAATGGTGGCTGATCAATGTCGAGGTCGCGTCGATTGGAAATTGATGTAACGTCGACATGACTATGTTGACTTAATGATTGCTGAACAATCTCGTAGTTGCGTCGAATATTAATCGACTCAATGTCTGTAACACCCACCCTGTTACATAGCATATAACAGTAGGTCCGGTCGGGACCCCACGTCATATGAAACGAACAGAAGAGCGCGTTACTAAAATTAGCATTTAAACAGTTAAAACTATAACTATCTCAGCATCAGAGTCACAACGGAAGCATAATTAGAATTTCATTTAAAACCAGTTTATAACAAGTCCACATTACTTCTAGGAATGAAATACAACAGGAGTTATTTACATGAGTTTGTTAAAATCATCTACGTGGCTTCCAAACATCGGCACGCAGGCCGACCACACAAGAACAAAAGTAAACAAAAGCTTTGGCCTTCAAGGGCCAGCACAGCACAGCAGCAGGGGCTTCAGCCCGCTATCTCCCGCTAGTCTCACCGGGACCTGTATAAGCAAATCCACCAATTGGTGGGAAAACAAGCAACCGATCAGCTTTTGCTGACCAAGATTTATAACGACCCCGCCCCACACTCGGGGCGGCGGTTCTCCTTCCTTGCAAGTAAGAGTCAGCAACATATATAGATATATATCCGCAAACAACACCAATGGAGGCAAACCAAGCCACCCGCTTCGTGCTCTCAAGGCACACTTTGGCATACTCCCTGAGTTACGCCCTTACGCTAAGTCCTATTTCAACTTAGACAAGCAAATTGAGCTAGGCCGTACACACGAAGTTTCGGCACTCTTCCATAGTCCGGTGCACCGAGGGGCGACCTCTTCACCACTACTATGGGCGGGTTCGGATTAGCTAGGCCCATGCTCAACTATCGCGATTCAACTCTGCACGATACGGGTAAGCGTCACCTTGTGCCCGACACTTAAAGCTGGGCATTGCAAATTCCACAACTTTATCTGCTATGTATCCAGTCCCCAGGACACTGGGTAACACTGAATCACACAAGTTGCGTGCTGGGTGATGAGTCCTGATCATATACACATTTATGGACTCATCCGGGCCGTTATTTAGTCAATTCTCCGCACTTTAGCCTTGTTATAGTTTATATTTGATAATCCACGCTAGGTGCACATCTAGGCCCACTTTGGTGTGATTTTCGTGCTTATTGTCATTAGTAGTGTTCATGTGTTGTTAAGTGCCACTTTCAGTGGCTAGATCTGTGGTTGTGCGGGAATAGGAGTCGTGCAAGTGTTCCCGGTGCAATTCTGCACAGGAACACTGCGCACGATCGCCGGTTCTATTGCGCACGACCATTGGTCGTGCGCCACTGATCGTGTGCACTTAACCCTTTTTCACGAGTTCTGTTTGGTGCAGTGCGCACGACCATCAACGACAGTGCGCACGACCACCGGTCGTGCGCCACTGCTCGTGCGCACTTATCATTAAAATTCTGAGTTCTGTTTGCTGTATTGCGCACGACCATCAACGATAGTGCGCACGACCAACGGTCGTGCGCCACTGGTCGTGCGAACATTTTATTTTATAATTTCGTATCTTGCAGGTTCCACCCAGGCAGTGCGCACGATCGCAGAATTCCAGTGCGCACGACCACTGGTCGTGCGCCAATGACCGTGCGCAGTATTTAATCCAGCGCCTATTTAAACGCCTGTTGCGATTTTAGGGCATTCGATCACTGGCGGGAGCGGGATTCCTGTTCCGTACGCCGCCGATTTCCACCATGGGACGCCTCCACTTCATCTTCTACGCAAGGGGAAGCCTCCTCCACCCATTCCAAGACTTCCTCCATTGTCCGTGAGTGTTCTCCATCGTCCGCAAGCCTCCAAGCAACCATTCTCTCATTCCGCCCGGTGAGAAGAAGAAGGAACCTGAAGTCGAAGACGACGGAGCTACGTATGGAGATCGTGACAGCTCTCTACGCTGGAAGCATAGTCCGCCCGAGTCCGGAGGTAGCCCGACAACCTACCATTCCGGCCGTGAACGGCCGCTAGTCTTCACCATCGGTTATTTATTTCCTCTTTCCTCCATTGTACTCTTTGAACCGTGCAATACTCGAATATTGTGATGTTTATTTTGATGGAAATGAATATTTCTTTGTTGTTCTTCATGGTTTGGTGGTGATTCATTCCGCTTTCTCTCACTCACTCGCGCACGCACGCAAGGTGTTTGATCCGCGTTAGCAAGAGCTAACGGCGGTTGTGAAGAGGTGCTTGCGACCCTCACCCTCTCGCACTTGAGTTCACTTCATCCGCCTCATGAAGCACGGCATCGCGGTCGTTGCATCCACCTCACTTTGCGAAGCGGTGTTTTCGACCCGCATCTCTTTTGTTGTTGATAAGATTAGGAAAACCAACCAAAAGCCCCATCTTTGTGTTTGTTGAACGCTTGTGTAACAATAATCACTGCACGATTCGTTCACCCATCCTGCATTCCTCAAGAGACCGACATCCGGGGAATTAATTCTCCACAATTATTACTTGACAGCGACCGGTGCACTTGCTGACACGCATCACTGGGCGCTACTGCCGGCGCTAGCACTAGCGCCCGGCGCTAGCAACAGAACCCATTTCTGCCCGGCACTGGTAACAGAAGTCAACCCTGCTACCTCTGGGAATAAACCTCCAGACATCAACACTGGTAGCTCACCTGGAGCTACCGCCGGCGCTAACGCTAGCGCCCAACGCTAGTGACAGAACTCAGTTCTGCCACCAAATTCGGGTATTGCGTGGGAAACGCCTCCAGGACCCTTTTGCTGTACAAAACAGTACTCATGACCCGCATCACAGCACGTACACGGAATTATTTCCGGCACTTTACACGCACTAATCATCACCAATCCGGCTCGACCTATCCAGATGGGCTTCACACAGCATGCCTATGTCCGTAATACCGTTCCAGACTCTATATGCAATTTGTGGGGAAATCACTTCAACCCACCGGAATAGCCGATCTACTAATTAGTAGAAGTATTCCAAAACAACATGTAAATCAAAGGGCATACATGTCCAAAGACTAGGGAGGAGATTCGTTACCCTCGCGGGACGTTTTGGTGCCATAGAATTGAGAGGGAGATGGCTGGAATCCGCGGTGGCACACGCACGAAGACGATGCTTCACAATCCCTCCTGGCACGACCTTAGCTCAACTCCAAAGGCTCTCCTTCCTTTCTCCCAGCTCTCTGCCCTCAGCTCTCCTCTCAGCTCTCAGATCAGGAAAAGGCAGAGAAATGGGAAAAGAGTCGGATTTTGGGGAATTTATGATTTTCCCGCTACCGTCGGTGCTAGCCACTAGCGTCGGCGCTAGCCCTAGAGTCAGTACCGCTAAGAGCCACTACCGCCGGCACTAGCGCTAGCGCCTGGCGCTATCGACAGCTCGACGTCTCGATGCCTCGACGCTTCGATGGCTCAATGGGTGCGCTACCACCGGCGCTATCACTAGCGCTGGCGCTAGCTCCTTAGCTTCAACTTATTTCATTTTGTGTATTTTGGTGTGCACATAAAATTTGGGGTCTTACAACTCTCCCCTCCTTAAAAGAATTTCGTCCCGAAATTCTACCAGTGCAAATAATCACAAAAATACGAAATATGATTTGTACCTCAACGGAACAGCTCGGGAAACTCTTCACGCATGGTTTGCTCGCGCTCCCATGTAAGCTCCTCACGATCGCAGTTGTTCCAGCGGACTTTGACCATCTTGATCACTTTATTCCGCAGCTGCTTGATCTCAGTGTCTTCGCTGCTAATATGTATGACCTTTGTCTTCAACCCATCATCGACCGGCACCTGATTAGCCACAATCACTTAGCGAGGCTCTGGTACAGCTTTCCTCAATACCGATATGTGGAACACATCGTGCAGACCACTCAACTCTGTCGAAAGAGCTAGCCGATAGGCAACTTCGCCAACACGTTCCAGTATCTCAAACGGTCCAAGGTATCTTGGACTCAGCTTTTCAAAGCGCCGAATCCGGGACACACCCTTGAAAGGTTTGATCTTGAGATAAACCCAATTGCCCACGGCGAACTCGACATTTCTGTGCTTGGCGTTGTAGTATTTCGCCTGCCTATCTTGCGCAATTAACAATCTCTCCCGGATTGTTTGAATAGCCGAATTTGCCTCTTCGACTTCCTTTCACTTAAACAGCTTCGTTTCACCTATCTCCGCCCAAGATAAGGGAGTGCGACAAGCTCTACCATAGAGGGCCTCGAAGGGTGCCATCTTTATACTTGCCTGATAGCTGTTATTGTAAGCGAATTCGATCATGAATAGATGATCTTCCCACTTTTTACCAAAGTCCAGGACGCACATTCGGAGCATATCCTCCAGAGTTCTGTTCGTACGTTCAGTCTGTCCATCCGTCTGAGGGTGGAAGGCAGTCCTAAACTTCAGCTTTGTACCTAACAACTGGTGGATTAGCCTCCACTCTTTCGAAGTGAAGCGCCCATCTCGGTCACTGACGTTGCTACGGGGCACACCGTGCAATCGTACAATGCTATCAACATAAAGTTTTGCTAACTTTTCAACTGAATCGTCCTTCCAATTTGGAATAAAGTGAGCTACCTTCGCCAAGCGATCCACGATCACCCATACGGCATCATTCCCACTCTGTGATCTCGGCAAACCGTGCACGAAATCCATCGAAATGTTATCAAATTTCCATTCCGTTATAGGCAACGACTTCAGGAAACCTCCAGGTTTCTGACATTGCGCCTTCACCAGTGCGCAAGTTTTGCATTTTGCCACGTACAAGGCGATGTCTTTCTTCAATCCTGGCCACCAAAACAGCTTTTTCATGTCTTGGTACATCATTGTGCTCCCTGGGTGAATTGAGTATTTGGTAAAATGCGCTTCGTACATCAATTCCTCCCGCAACTTACCCACATTTGGGACGCACAACCGACTGTCTTTCCACATCAGACCGTCGTCTACCACAAACTCTGCAGCAGTCCCATCCCCAGACTCTGCTAAATAGCGTTGCATGCTTGAATCAAGCTCCAAGGCCTGTCGTATTCTGTCGGCGAGGTCATATTGCACCTCCGTCCAGTTCAAACACGCACTTGCACTAGAAGTCCTCTCCACACAGGAGATCTCCAAGTCTTCCAAGTCCCTGATCAGACGTGGATCATGCATCTGAATCCAATTGGCTTGTACATAAGCCCTCCTGCTCAATGCATCTGCGACGAGATTCCCCTTTCCGGGAGTATAATGTATATCAAAAGTGTAGTCCCCCAGGAACTCCATCCACCTTCGTTGTCGCATATTGAGCTCCTTCTACGTTAACAGATACTTAAGGCTCTTATGGTCTGTAAAGATGTGAACCTTCACACCATATAAGTAGTGCCGCCACAGCTTTAGAGCGAAAATCACGACCGCCAACTCCAAGTCATGGACCGGATAATTCCGCTCATGCACTTTCAACTGACGAGAGCCATAAGCTATTACTTGACCGTGCTGAAGAAGTACGCAACATAAGCCGCTCCCTGACGCATCACTGTAAATTTCATAACCCTTTGCACCAGATGGCAAACATAAAATTGGTGTTGTGGTCTGATGAGTCCTGATCATATACACATTTATGGACTCATCCGGGCCGTTATTTAGTCATTTCTCCGCACTTTAGCCTTGTTTTAGTTTATATTTGATAATCCATGCTAGGTGCACATCTTGGCCCACTTTGGTGTGATTTTCGTGCTTTTTGTCTTTAGTAGTATTCTTGTGCTGTTAGGTGCCACTTTCAGTGGCTAGATCTGTGGTTGTGCGGGAATAGGAGTCGTGCAAGTGCTCCCGGTGCAATTCTGCACAGGAACACTGCGCACGATCACCGGTTCTATTGCGCACGACCACTGGTCGTGCGCCACTGATCGTGTGCACTTAACCCTTTTTTCACGAGTTCTGTTTGATGCAGTGCGCACGACCATCAACGACAGTGCGCACGACCACCGGTCGTGCGCCACTGCTCGTGCGCACTTACCATTTAATTTCCGAGTTCTGTTTGCTCCAGTGCGCACGACCATCAACTCCAGTGCGCACGACCACCGGTCGTGCGCCACTGGTCGTGCGAGCATTCTATTTTATAATTTCGTATCTTGCAGGTTCCACCCAGGCAGTGCGCACGATCGCAGAATTCCAGTGCGCACGACCACTGGTCGTGCGCCAATGATCGTGCGCAGTATTTAATCCAGCGCCTATTTAAACGCCTGTTGCGATTTTAGGGCGGATCGTTCATGCCGGGAGCGGGATTCCTGTTCCGTACGCCGTCGATTTCCACCTTGGGATGCCTCCACTTCATCTCCTACGCAAAGGGAAGCCTCCTCCATCCATTCTAAGACCTCCTCAATTGTCCGTGAGTGTTCTCCATCATCCGCAAGCCTCCAAGCAAGCATTTTTCATTCCGCTCGGTGAGAAGAAGAAGAAACCTAAAGTCGAAGACGACGGAGCACGTAGGGAGATCGTGACAGCTCTCTACGCCGTAAGCATTGTCCGTCCGAGTCCGGAGGTAGCCCGACAACCTACCATTCCGGCCGTGAACGGCCGCTAGTCTTCAACATCGGTTATTTCTTTCCTCTTTCCTCGTTGTACTCTTTGAACCTTGTAAAACTCGAATATTGAGATGTTATTTGTTTAAATGAATGTGTCTTTGTTATTCTTCATGGTTTGGTTGTGATTCACTCCGTTCTCATTCACTCACTCGCGCCCGCACGCAAGGTGTTTGACCCGCGTTAGCAAGAGCTAATGTCGGTTGTGAAGAGGTGTTTGCGACCCTCACCCTCTCGCACTTGAGTTCAATTCATCCGCCTCACGAAGCACGGCATCGCGGCCGTTGCATCCACTTCACTTTGCGAAGCGGTGTTTTTCGACCCGCATTTCTTTTGTTTTTGCTAAGATTAGGAAAACCAACCAAAAACCCCTCTTTGTGTTTGTTGAACGCTTGTGTAACAATCATCACTGCGCGATTCGTTCACCCATCCTGCATTCCTCAAGAGACCGACATCGGGGGAATTTATTCTCCACAATTATTACTTGACATCCAAAGGAGTAGCGGATTTTATGCCGCCAGAGCAACCAGAACAGTTAGCAACTTTGGTGGTCGGGGTATTAAACAAAATGAATGACCAATCTGCCGCAATCCAACAGCTTCGATCTACTATAGGGACGCTGTCCGATGTCGTTTCTGGGCTTGCAAGTCAGCCTCCTGAGTCAGTGAACACCATGCAATTGAGAAGTGGGAGAAGTGTAGACAATCCTCCTCGACAGGAACCACTTGCGTGTTCCACTGACAAGCATAATGAAGACACTTCCGAGAAGCTAACTCAGAGTCATATTGAGCCGCATCCCGTGAGCGAGGCACAAACCTCGAAAAGTGATGTTCACCCCCCATTCCCCCACAGGCTGCGAAACGAGAAATCCGAGAAGCAATTCCGCAGATTCTTGGAAATAATGAAGGGAGTGCAAGTGAGCATACCACTGATTGAAGCTATCTCTCAAATGCCAGGTTACTCCAAGTTTTTGAAAGATTTGATCTCGAAGCGGAAGCAGTTGGAGGGTCTCAAAACTATTGACCTCACCGAGGAGTGCTCCGCCATCATTTCCAATTTGCCCACAAAGTGCAAGGATCCGGGTAGCTTTACGATTCCCTGCAGGATCGGCCATCACCGTTTCAGCTAGGCACTCTGTGATTTGGGGGCATCAATCAACTTGATGCCGCTTTCTATCTTTCGTGAACTTGGTGCTGGGATCTTGAAGCCAACGCAGGTAATGCTGCAGCTAGCTGATCGGTCGATCAAGAAGCCGTCAGGAATCGTCGAGGACCTCACAATAGTTGTAAACAGTCTCACTTTTCCAGCTGATTTTATCATCCTCGACATGAAGGTCGATTCAAATGTTCCCATTATCTTGGGGCAGCCCTTTCTCGCTACTGCTCGTGCTATTATTAATGTGGAGCAGGGGGAGCTCACACTAAGACTGAGGGAGGATGCTATATCTTTCAACGTCCACAGCCCGTCGCAACTCTTTGAAATCTCGGAGTGCGAACCAGCAGAGGCGCTTGAAGAATTTGATGGTCAGAACGTTGTGGAGTTGGATGACAGTGAGGTGTGTTGGCAGCACGAAGACAAGGAAGAAGGGGGTGCACACTCAAACCAGCCCGATTTGTCACACTCAATCAGAGAACCCTCCAACGATTCTGCGAATCCAAATCCTTGTCCGGCACTCAAACAACTCCCGGATTCTCTAAAGTACGTTTTTCTTGGAGAAAATAACACGCATCCGGTGATTATTTCCGCAGCCCTGTCTGCCGCCAACGAAACTGCATTAGTGGGCGTGCTGAGAAGGTACCACATGGTATTCGGACGGTCTCTTGCTGACATTAAAGGAATCAGCTCCACGGTCTGCATGCATAAGATCCTCCTTGAAGATCAGTACAAACCGACAGCACAGCCCCAGAGGCGGCTGAACCCGAAAATGCAAGAGGTAGTGAAGGCTGAAGTTATAAAGCTGTTAGACGCTGGCATCATTTACCCAATCAGCGATAGCAAATGGGTCAGTCCAGTCCAGGTGGTACCAAAGAAGGGAGGGATTACTGTCGTTGCCAATGAAAAAAACAAACTGCTACCAACCCGAGTGATCACCGGGTGGAGAGTCTGCATCGACTACCGCAAGCTGAATGATGTGACGCGCAAGGACCATTTTCCGCTCCCCTTCATTGATCAGATGCTAGAAAAGTTAGCGGGGCAGGATTACTACTGTTTCTTGGATGGATACTCAGGGTACAATCAGATTCTAATTGACCCATCTGATCAAGACAAGACGACATTCACATGTCCCTCCGGTACCTTCGCGTTCAAAAGAATGCCATTCGGACTGTGTAATGCCCCCGCAACCTTCCAACGTTGTATGCTCGCCATTTTTGCTGACATGGTGGGGGACTTCCTCGAAGTTTTCATGGATGATTTTACTCTATTTGGCAGTATCTTTGACATTTGCCTCGCGAATTTGGCCAAGACCTTGAAGCGGTGTGAAGACACCAATCTTGTCTTGAACTGGGAGAAATGCCACTTTATGGTGCGCGAAGGAATTGTGTTGGGACATAAAGTTTCCTGCAAAGGGCTTGAAGTGGATCAAGCGAAGGTAAGTGTTATCAGAAACCTCCCTCCACCCATGTCAGTGAAAGGCATCCGAAGTTTTCTTGGTCATGTGGGCTTCTATCGAAGGTTCATCAAGGATTTTTCCTCCATCTCAAAGCCTTTATCTCGCCTGCTGGTTAAGGACATCCCCTTCCACTTCGACGAAGCATGCATGCAAGCCTTCGAAACTTTACGGGGACAACTCATCTCAGCCCCAATTTTGGTGGCGCCCGACTGGACTTTGCCTTTTATTATCATGTGCGACGCAAGTGATGTGGCCGTAGGTGCTGTACTCGGTCAAAAGAAAGACAAGACTTTTCACACTATAGCGTATGCCAGTCGAACTCTTAACAGTGCTCAAGCAAATTATACCACCACAGAGAAAGAAATGCTAGCCGTGGTCTTCGCTTTTGAAAAATTTCACTCGTACTTGGTACTTTCCGAAGTGATCGTGTATACGGACCACGCCGCTCTCAGGTATCTTTTCAGTAAGAAAGAATCCAAATCGCGCCTTATTCGTTGGATTTTACTTTTGCAGGAATACAATCTGGAAATCAAAGATAAGAAAGGGGTGGAGAACGTGATTGCGGATCATCTCTCGCGATTGGAGTACGACACTCCCAACAGCGTTGAGGAGGAAACGAACGACTATTTCCCGGATGAAAAGTTATTCACAATTACTACGTCCTCCCCAACCGCACCTTGGTACGCAGATATCGCTAATTACTTGGCTTGTAAAACCTTCTCCCCGAATCTGTCCCCTCAGCAAAGACGGAAGCTTGCCTCTGACTCAAAATACTATTTTTGGGAAGATCCGCTCTTATTCCACACGTGCAGCGACGGGATTATTAGGCGTTGTATTCCGGAAGCTGAGTTTCAGTCTATATTGCAGCACTGCCATGACAGAGAAGCTGGCGGGCACTTCGGGGCCGTTCGAACAGCACGAAAAATCCTGCAATGTGGATTGATTTGGCCGACCCTCTTCCGGGACGCCCATGCCTATGTCACCAAGTGCGACGAGTGCCAAAGGACCGGAAATATTTCCCGGCGTGATGAGATGCCCCTTAATAACATGCTGGTCTGCGAACCCTTTGATGTCTGGGGAATAGACTTCATGGGTCCCTTCCCAATGTCTCACGGTAAGCATTACATTATTGTGGCAGTTGATTATGTTTCAAAATGGGTGGAAGCTGAGGCGGTTGCCACGAATGATGCAAACACAGTGCTACACTTTATCCACAAGAATATCTTCTCCAGGTTTGGGACGCCGAGAACTATCATCAGTGACGGCGGTAGTCATTTTTGCAATAAGCAGTTTGTGCAGCTCATGAAGAAGTTTGGGGTCCATCATAAGATTTCTTTGGCATACCATCCCCAAACATGCGGGCAAGTCGAAGTCTCCAACCGCGAGCTCAAGCAAATAATTGAGAAATCAATACATTCAAATAGGAAGGAGTGGGCTAAAAAGGTTGACGACGCATTATGGGCTTACCGGACTGCGTTCAAAACACCCATCGGCATGACTCCGTTTCAATTAGTCTACGGCAAGGCATGCCACCTCCCTGTAGAGCTGGAGCATAAAGCATTATGGGCAACCAAACTTCTGAACATGGACATTGGAGCCGCGGCCGAGGTGCGTCGTTCCCAACTCAACGAGTTAGAGGAGCTCCGTCATTTCGCTTATGAAAACGCTCGTATCTACAAGGAGAAAACAAAGAAATGGCACGATCGGCATATCATTCCTAAGGAGTTCAAAATTGGGGACCAAGTGTTGCTCTACAACTCCCGTCTCCGCCTCTTCCCAGGGAAGCTAAAATCGCGGTGGAGTGGTCCTTTCTCCGTGACTGATGTCTCCCCCTTCGGTGCCATAGAAATATCTGGGGATAAGGGGGACAAGTTTAAGGTCAATGGACATCGGCTGAAGTCATACGATGGCGCCACTATAAACAAGGAGTGTCAGTTGTTGACATTGGGAGATGGGCATCATACAAACACCGGCAGCTGATTTCCCCTTCTTGTCTCTTATTTTTGTGAAACTCTACTTTTGAGAACTCTTTCTTTTTAATTCTTGCACTTTATAAACACTGCTAATACAGGTATTTGGTCCAGCTTAAGGACGTTAAATGAAAGCGCTACTGGGAGACAACCCATATTTCCTGTTTTCGTATTTCTTTTTATCTAACTTCTTTTAGTTCAGCTTTTGTATCTGCTTTTGTTGCTTTGAGTTTATGCTTGCAGGTTTTGTGTTCGATGGAGCGGATGCTGCGGACTATTCTTGATTATTTATGCCAATCGTCTGGTATGCTCATTTCTGAGCATTGGGTAACACTTCCTCCCCTCTTGTTGCTTCAAATTTCTAGAGATATTGTTTAGCTTAAGTCTGGGGGAGCGGTTGTTGTTATCCACTGTGCACGAGTGCACCGCATACTAGAAGGTTGATTCTTATTTATCTTATCATTATCGTTGTTTTCCATGTTTCACACACCCTTTCACCCACTTGAGTGCGCGCTTATCTTTTTGTTGTTGTTCCGTTGTAAACTATCTTGGTTGGAGTATGAAATAGGTTGTTAACGTAGGAATTATTATTTGGAGTGCGATGTTGACTCATGTAGTGTTCTAGTCACTTCGCATGCTATGGTAGAATTTGTGTAGAACAAGATTTTCTTTATGCATCTAATTTATGTTTAGTATTTCTGCGTAAATTTAGATTTAATATACTCAAGTGGTGAATTTGTATGGAATTGACGATAACCCGGTGTTGTGTGTGTGCGATTGCTAGTCGTGTGTTGCTCGAGTCGGGAGGAAGGTTTATCTTTCTCGTGGGCTAAGAACTTGCCCCTAGCGACTCTCGAAGCATGGGTGAGAGCTACTCGTTGAGTCAAACATGATGTAGGCCACCCTTTGGCTAGTTTGAGCTTTGTTATTCCATGTCCATTTCATTCACCTTTGCAAGCCAATTTTGTGCCTACCAATCCTTTGTTCAGCTCATCTTCATCCACCAAAGCCTGAAGCCTATCCTACTCCCGCAACCAAAATGTTTTTAACTACGCTCATAATTCTAAACTTGTGTGGAGTGTGGAATCCTTGTGTTATGAAGGAAAAATAAATTCTGTCTGCTGATTTTGAACCAACCGGGGGTTACATAAAAGAAGTAAAATATGTAAAAGAAAAAAAAGAGTATTTTGAAAAAAAATCCTACCGAGCTAAAAACAGAAAATCTGTTGGTATTTGTGTAGTAGGCCGTGTGCACACCTGGTTTTCATGATAAGTCTGGGGGTGTGTCACACGAGCATTGTTCGTTGGTCTTGTTTGTTGCAGCGTTCCGTTAGCTCACTTGGGTTGCGTAGCCACCGTGTTTAACTTTGAATATCATACCGTAACCTAAGCCTCGTTTTAATCCTATAAGTCCTACTGATTTGATTTGCGAGTTTGCTAGCGCCGTGGAGAGAGTGTGACCGGGCGAGCGTATGGTTCACGACGTTGATGGATTTCAGCGGAGTTATTCCTAAGCCCCGATCTTTTGCAACACCCGCCTCAGTGTCTCATCACTTTCATACCGGGCATGATCGTCAAATTCTTCATAATTCACCAATTGAGTACATCTAAATCTTTAATTACGCTTTAATACTCTTGTAAATTATTTAGCATATTTAGAATCTCCTTCTACTAAATTCTCTACTTGCATGCGTATGTTACTTCGCACCGTACTCCTTTGTGTAATTCTCTATGTCAATTATCGTTTTCACGCTCCGCCGGATTCGTTTGCTCGGGACGCGCAAACAGTTAAGTCTGGGGGTGTGATGAGTCCTGATCATATACACATTTATGGACTCATCCGGGCCGTTATTTAGTCATTTCTCCGCACTTTAGCCTTGTTTTAGTTTATATTTGATAATCCATGCTAGGTGCACATCTTGGCCCACTTTGGTGTGATTTTCGTGCTTTTTGTCTTTAGTAGTATTCTTGTGCTGTTAGGTGCCACTTTCAGTGGCTAGATCTGTGGTTGTGCGGGAATAGGAGTCGTGCAAGTGCTCCCGGTGCAATTCTACACAGGAACACTGCGCACGATCACCGGTTCTATTGCGCACGACCACTGGTCGTGCGCCACTGATCGTGTGCACTTAACCTTTTTTTCACGAGTTCTGTTTGGTGCAGTGCGCACGACCATCAACGACAGTGCGCACGACCACCGGTCGTGCGCCACTGCTCGTGCGCACTTACCATTTAATTTCCGAGTTCTGTTTGCTCCAGTGCGCACGACCATCAACTCCAGTGCGCACGACCATCAACTCCAGTGCGCACGACCACCGGTCGTGCGCCACTGGTCGTGCGAGCATTCTATTTTATAATTTCGTATCTTGCAGGTTCCACCCAGGCAGTGCGCACGATCGCAGAATTCCAGTGCGCACGACCACTGGTCGTGCGCCAATGATCGTGCGCAGTATTTAATCCAGCGCCTATTTAAACGCCTGTTGCGATTTTAGGGCGGATCGTTCATGCCGGGAGCGGGATTCCTGTTCCGTACGCCGCCGATTTCCACCTTGGGACGCCTCCACTTCATCTCCTACGCAAAGGGAAGCCTCCTCCATCCATTCTAAGACCTCCTCCATTGTCCGTGAGTGTTCTCCATCGTCCGCAAGCCTCCAAGCAAGCATTCTTTCATTCCGCTCGGTGAGAAGAAGAAGAAACCTAAAGTCGAAGACGACGGAACACGTAGGGAGATCGTGACAGCTCTCTACGCCGGAAGCATTGTCCGTCCGAGTCCGGAGGTAGCCCGACAACCTACCATTCCGGCCGTGAACGGCCGCTAGTCTTCAACATCGGTTATTTCTTTCCTCTTTCCTCGTTGTACTCTTTGAACCTTGTAAAACTCGAATATTGAGATGTTATTTGTTTAAATGAATGTGTCTTTGTTATTCTTCATGGTTTGGTTGTGATTCACTCCGTTCTCATTCACTCACTCGCGCCCGCACGCAAGGTGTTTGACCCCCGTTAGCAAGAGCTAACGGCGGTTGTGAAGAGGTGTTTGCGACCCTCACCCTCTCGCACTTGAGTTCAATTCATCCGCCTCACGAAGCACGGCATCGCGGCCGTTGCATCCACTTCACTTTGCGAAGCGGTGTTTTTCGACCCGCATTTCTTTTGTTTTTGCTAAGATTAGGAAAACCAACCAAAAACCCCTCTTTGTGTTTGTTGAACGCTTGTGTAACAATCATCACTGCGCGATTCGTTCACCCATCCTGCATTCCTCAAGAGACCGACATCCGGGGAATTTATTCTCCACAATTATTACTTGACAGTGACCGGTGCACTTGCCGACACGCATCATGGTCAGACGCCTCTTTAATTCCTTAAAAGCCCGTGCACACTCCGGTGACCAAACGAACTTCTAATCCTTCCTCGTCAAGGTGGTGAGAGGTAGAGCGATCCGCGAAAAGTTCTCCACGAAGCGCCGATAGTAGCCGGCAAGTCCAAGGAAACTCCTGACTTCCGCTACTGTTGCCAAAACGGGCCACATCTGGATTGCATCAATCTTTGCTGGATCCACTGCGATACCCTCGCCGCTAATAACATGACCTAGGAACGCCACTGAGGCTAGCCAGAACTCGCACTTAGAGAACTTGGCATACAATTGACTACGTCGCAGGATTTCCAAAACTTCACGCAAATGAATCGCGTGTTCTTCTTCAGACTGAGAGTACACCAAGATATCGTCAATGAAGACAATGACAAACCGATCAAGGCACTCTCGAAAGGTCCTATTCATCAGATCCATAAATACTGATGGTGCATTCATCAATCCAAACGACATCACTGTAAACTCGTAGTGTCCGTAGCGAGTACTGAATGCGGTCTTAGGGATATCACAATCCCGAATTCGTAACTGGTAATAGCCGGACTTGAGATCCAACTTTGAATACACAGTTGAACCAACTAGCTGATCGAATAAGTCGTCGATTCGAGGAATCGGATACTTGTTCTTCTCGGTCAGCTTGTTCAATTCTCGGTAGTCAATGCATAGACGCAGGCTTCCGTCCTTCTTCTTTACAAAAAGGACTGGAGCACCCCAAGGGGAGGTACTTGGACGTATATAACCCTGCTCTAGCAACTCCTGTAATTGAACTTTCAATTCTGCCATCTCCTTTGGCGTAATTCGGTACGGAGAGCGTGAACCAGGTTTGGCACCTGGCACCAGCTCTATAGTGAAGTCAATCTCTCGCTGAGGTGGCGCCCCAGGAAGATCTTTCGGAAACACATCTGGATATTCTGAAATCACAGGAACATCACTCAAACTGGGTTGAGGCTTTGCAGCCCCCACTAGCATAACACATAACTCTGCGCCTTGCCGAACCGCCTTGACCACTTGGACAGTAGACATCAGTGTCTTGCTCGATCCATGCAAACCAGCAAACGTAGTCGCACGTTCGGTATTTCGCCCCAGTGTGACCTCCTTAGAAGTGCAATCAATGTAGGCCTGCAGCGCTGACAGCCAGTCCATACCAAAGATTACATCGAATTCCGAAAGCGGGAGTATCAGTGCTTCCAAATCAAAGTCTTGACTCCCTATTCGTACCTTTACCACACAACCTCGATCTGCGCACATCGAACACCCGTTGGGTAGCAACACATCTAATCGTTCTTGTCTAAACGATGAAGGCACTCCAAGTTGCTGTATGAAGGCCTCCGATAGAAAGGAATGTGAGGCACCTGTGTCAAATAGTGCTCTCGCCGGATAGTTAAAGATCAGGACAAAGCCTAGGACATCAATGGTTAACAAGCAATGTATAAGGTATGAAGTATAAAAAGCAACAAAAGCTATATACTATCGCATACCTGTCACCACATCATTCTGTTTGATGGCCTCCTGTTGGCCAAGGTTGTAAACTCTAGGCTGGGCTGGAGCAGCGTGGGATGCGGTTGACTCTGCCGCCTTCCCTTTCTCTGCTGCATAGGCCGCAAATAGCTTCTTCCCACTATGACAGTCACGTGCTATATGTCCCGGCTTGCCGCAGTTGTAACAGATGATTGGGCCTCGCCCAGTCACTCCCGATGCTGAAGATTGAGCTGACCCAGACGGTCGCGCTCCTTTCTTCCATTTGCCTTGCCCCGACTTTGCCGAGCTCGATACTTTGAACTCTGGCTTGACTACTGCTAGCTCCTTCCTACTATGGGACCGCTTCATGTATTTCTCTAAAGAACGAGCTGAGTTGACTAGGGTCATAAACCCTTGCATCATTGGCCCTGTCAGAAGAAACCGCAACTCTTCTCGCAAGCCTTCGTAAAACCGATTTGTCTTACGAGCTTCATCCGCAAAGGTCACGCCTGCATAGCGACCCAACCGTGCAAACTCATGCAAATAATCATCGATAGTACGATCACCCTGAGTCAGACGGTTGAACTGATTTTCCATTTCTATCTGTTGGGCCTGTGGAAGATATCGCGCCAAGAACAGTCTGGAAAACTCATCAAAAGAGATATCGGTCAGCTGCCTTCCCGCTAGCTGATGTATCTCCATCTCATCCCACCACAGCTGCGCCTCCCCATCTAGTAGGAAGGTTGCCAAAGTCACTTTTTGTCCTTCCTCCGTGTCTGTGGCCTTGAAGGTTTTGCTCACCTTTGACAGCCAATCCTCTGCTTGCGTCGGGGTTCCTGCCCCCGTGAACGTGGGAGGGTGGAACCTCAAAAAGTATTGCAGGTGTTGATTTGGAGCTCTTCGTGCCCTCAACGGCACTGGCCTTTCTACCGCAGGTTTGGCTGCTGGAGCCAGCACCGGAACCTCTCCCGGATTAGGAGGCTGTCCAGGGACATGCCCTTCTGGCTGCGCCGTGAACATCGCAAATACTGCCTCAGCGATCATCCTTACGGTTTCAGCCGAAGAAGGAGTCAGCACCGGAGTTGGTGCACTACTTGCAGTCAAACGAGGGGGTCGAGAAGGCCCCGCTCCACTCCCAGTCGAATATATATGTACCCAAAATATAATTAGCGACTAAGAGATAGCATAACGCAATAAAGGAACACAGAAGTTCCATCTGAATGCTACACATATACATGTAATTCATTCCTAAAGTGGACAAAACTAGTTATTTATATGAGTTAAAGGAGACGCACACACGTGCTCACCACCCCTTAAAAGAATTCGACCATGAATTCAAACAGAAAGGGATCGAGACCCGTAGCTGATACCAATTTGTAACACCCGCCCTGTTACATAGCATATAACAGTAAGTCCGGCCGGGACCCCACGTCATATGAAACGAACAGAAGAGCGCGTTACTAAAATTAGCATTTAAACAGTTAAAACTATAACTATCTCAGCATCAGAGTCACAACGGAAGCATAATTAGAATTTCATTTAAAACTAGTTTATAACAAGTCCACATTACTTCTAGGAATGAAATACAACAGGAGTTATTTACATGAGTTTGTTAACATCATCTACGTGGCTTCCAAACTTCGGCACGCAGGCCGGCCACACATGAACAAAAGTAAACAAAAGCTTTGGCCTTCAAGGGCCAGCACAGCACAGCAGCAGGGGCTTCAGCCCGCTATCTCCCGCTAGTCTCACCGGGACCTGTATAAGCAAATCCACCAATTGGTGGGAAAACAAGCAACCGGTCAGCTTTTGCTGACCAAGATTTATAACGACCCCGCCCCACACTCAGGGCGGCGGTTCTCCTTCCCTGCAAGTAAGAGTCAGCAGCATATATAGATATATATCCGCAAACAACACCAACGGAGGCAAACCA
This sequence comes from Dactylorhiza incarnata, assembly GCA_033032865.1. Lineage (NCBI taxonomy): Eukaryota > Viridiplantae > Streptophyta > Magnoliopsida > Asparagales > Orchidaceae > Dactylorhiza > Dactylorhiza incarnata. Next base: position 4,324,182 of record JAWHQI010000009.1, on the reverse strand, counting down.
AGCCACCCGCTTCGTGCTCTCAAGGCACACTTTGGCATACTCCCTGAGTTACGCCCTTACGCTAAGTCCTATTTCAACTAAGAAAAGCAAATTGAGCTAGGCCGTACACACGAAGTTCCGGCACTCTTACATAGTCCGGTGCACCGATGGGCGACCTCTTCACCACTATTATGGGCGGGTTCGGATTAGCTAGGCTCGTGCTCAACTATCGCGATTCAACTCTGCACGATACGGGTAAGCGTCACCTTGTGCCCGACACTTAAAGCTGGGCTTTGCAAATTCCACAGCTTTGTCTGCTATGTATCCAGTCCCCAGGACACTGGGTAACACTGAATAACACAAGTTGTGTGCTGGGCGCTACCGCCGGCGCTAGCACTAGCGCCCGGCGCTAACAACAGAACCCATTTCTACCCGGCACTGGTAACAGAAGTCAACCCTGCTACCTCTGGGAATAAACCTCCAGACATCAACACTGGTAGCTCACCTGGAGCTACCGCCGGTGCTAACGCTAGCGCCCGGCGCTAGTGACAGAACTCAGTTCTGCCACCAAATTCGGGTTTTGCCTGGGAAACGCCTCCAGGACCCTTTTGCTGTACAAAACAGTACTCATGACCCGCATCACAGCACGTACAAGGAATTATTTCCGGCATTTTACACGCACTAATCATCACCAATCCGGCTCGACCTGTCCAGATGGGCTTCACACAGCATGCCTATGTCTGTAATACCGTTCCAGACTCTATATGCAATTTGTGGGGAAATCACTTCAACCCACCAGAATAGCCGATCTACTAATTTGTAGAAGTATTCCAAAACAACATGTAAATCAAAGGACATACATGTCCAAAGACTAGGGAGGAGATTCGTTACCCTCGCGGGACGTTTTGGCGCCATAAAATTGAGAGGGAGATGGCTGGAATCCGCGGTGGCACACGCATGAAGACGATGCTTCACAAATCCCTCCTGGCACGACCTTAGCTCAACTCCAAAGGCTCTCCTTCCTTTCTCCCAGCTCTCTGCCCTCAGCTCTCCTCTCAGCTCTCAGATCAGGAAAAGGCAGAGAAATGGGAAAAGAGTCGGATTTTGGGGAATTTATGATTTTCCCGCTACCGTCGGCGCTAGCCACTAGCGCTGGCGCTAGCCCTAGAGTCGGTACCGCTAAGAGCCACTACCGTCGGTGCTAGCGCTAGCGCCTGGCGCTATCGACAGCTCGACGTCTCGATGCCTCGACGCTTCGACGGCTCGACGGGTGCGCTACCGCCGACGCTATCACTAGCGCTGGCGCTAGCTCCTTAGCTTCAACTTATTTCATTTTGTGTATTTTGGTGTGCACATAAAATTTGGGGTCTTACAATGTCGATATAACAGTGCGCGCAGAGTTGTTTCTTATGTTTGCGCGCCAAATATTAATTCTATATCGACGATACTTAAACCCTAAGTTGCGGCAATTCGCCATCTTTTAAGCAATTACAACGCCGAGTTCAGTACGCTTTCGAATTTTTCTCTCCTTGCTCTCTTGTTCTCCAGCTCTTCCGTGTTGTTCTCTCTCTCATTTTCTCTTGTGTTTGCAGGCACCTCACATCAATGGCTCCACCAAAAGTAAACTCTGACTTTGTTGTGGATATTGATTCTTTCAGTGAAGCGTTCGAAAGCTTCAAGGCCATTCTTGGTCTATTTCAAGATGCTGGCTTAACCAAGCTGATATCCATAAGATGCAAGATCTTGGATATTGGACTGACTGAGTTTAAAGATAGTGTTCTAATAAGTGAGGATGGATCCCTCAAGGGAAAAGTGTCTAACACAAATGTACTGATAATATAGGAGCTACTGAATCAAACATATGATCTTATAACTAGAAATGAGTCAGATGAACTAACAGGGGATGAGACCAAGAGGGCCTTGGAGATTATACAGTTCAAGAAAGATAAGCCCATAAATCTGAAAAAGATCGATCTTGGAGAAGAATACAGGTTCCTTGCTGACATAGTAGGGAAGGTGTTGCTATGTAAGATTTCAGCACATGATGCTATTCCCAAGCAACAACTTCAGATAACCGGTGCTCTTGTTCTTAAGAAAAAGATAAATTGGGGGAGATGCCTTCTGAAAATGAGTGGGCACAAGTACTCTCATAAGGAAAATGCATATATGAGAGTTATTAGCCAAGTACTTCTCCATCACTTCGCAGCAGTGTGTAAGTCAAAAGGAGTGCATATTCCTCCTGGAAAGAGAATAAATATAGGAATATTCTCAAAATGGACCAGACAGATCTTGAAGCCTGGTCAAGCTCCAGTTTCTCCCCGTCCCCCTCCAAGGGATAATATTCCTCCTCCTCCCTCTCCAACTCCACTGGACACTGTCCCAGATCTTCCTCGGGACGGTGTTCCAGCTCAACCATCTCCTCAGCAACAACAACAACAAATCCCTCAATCCATTCCATCTACTTCAGTCCCAGAGCCAGCACCTCTCATTCCTCAACAGCAATCATCCACTATTACCACAAATTCTCAGTCTCCTCTTCCATCTCCACCACCACCAATCCATATCTCCCATGAAACCTACCATGCTCTCGCCCCTATCCAAGAAGACTTCCAACCATCACCTCCTCCATCTACCTCACATATCCCTCCAATTTACCTTGAGCAGGTCATTTCTAAGGCAGATGGCTTGGCCTCCTCTACATTTGCTGATTTATTAGCCACTCAAGCCAGAAAGTTTGACAGGAAATACTCCCAAATGGAGGTTGAACTGCTAGATTCCAAAAGATCCCTCCAAGGCATTAAGAACTACATGTATTCCTCCCTTGTATCCAAGGAGTTCTTAACCCTTCTTGCCAGCAAGGTTAAGAAGTAGGAGAATATTTTGGAGGAAGAAAATATTATGGAGGAAGTAAGGCCTGTACTAGATGAGAGTGGCCTTAATAAAGGGAAAGATGATGAAGCCCCTGAGAAAGTGACCCTTTTCCAGGGTCCAAATATCCAGGGGAGCAAGCTTCAGAGCATCAAGAAGAGCAAGAAAAAGACAAAGAGCCAGAGAATCAAGTGGAAATTGATGTAGATAGCCAATAGGAGCTTCCATCTAATTAGGGGGAGCCTATCCCAGATGTTCAGGATGAAAATCTACTGGATGAGGTGGCAAAGATTGCCAAGGAAACTGATGATACTGCTGAGCTGAATGCACAAATTCAGGGGGAGCTTCTGAAAGATAATGTTGCTAAAGAAGCAGTCATGTCCTCTGAAGATGATGAGCCTCTGCAGATTGCTCCAAGGAAGGTTATTCCAAAAGTCTTCTCAAGAAAAAGAAAAACTCCTGAGAAGGAGAAATGAAGCTCAGGTATTTTGTAATCATTATACTTCCTAGAAACAAACAATTGTGGAGATCAATATAATTTCTTGACAAATGAATGAAATAGCCTGTGATTCAATCTATCATATTCAATTGTCTATATTGTCTTGAATGTATTTTCTATTTACATAAAAAGAATGAGTAAAATCACTTTAACCAATCTGTAAAATTTGTTAAGATAAATATGGGGAGATTGTTGGGAAAAACCCCTTGGATTTAACTTAACAAATTATCTAAAAGTAATTTTATCTCTTAGGTGTTAATTATCCATTGTATAGTGAGGGTAATATGGTCATTAAATGTCTTAGGATATCTCACTTAACTTAGGGTGACAAGACCAGATCAAGACAAGCAGAATTTGGGTTAAGTTAACAATTACGTCGAATATAAATTGACGCAACATCGAATTGATGTCGACGCTACTTAGACTAAAAGTCTAAGCAACTCAACCTTCTATTGAAGTAGATTAAGTCGATGCTACATTGAAAGGATGTCGACATAGAGGAAATGGACATGTCGAAGTATCATGAGAAGTCGACGCAACTTCTACTTCAACTGAACGCAGAAGAAAAAATCTATCGAAGCCATCTAATGTCGACACAACATCGACTTCAATTCGACGTAGATGATGAAGTTCAGAATCAAGCCCTCAACTCGACGGTTACGTCGATAAGGTATCGACACAATGTCGACAAGCAGATTTCAATCAGAGCAAGAATGAATTCAAAGATGCTTTAATAAGAACTCGGAGGTGCATCGATAAGAGAGAAAGAGAAATTGACGCAACGTCGAATACAGTCTAAAAAGGAAAACTTTTCAGCTGCCATTTTGGAACTCTCTCTCAAGGCCCACAACACTGAAGACCGTTCTACAACGGCTCATTTATTGCCTAAAATAGAAAGAAGCAAGAAAGAAGACAACAAAAGCTTTCTTGGAAAGGATCAAGACAGTTGGCAGACGGGTCGAGAACAAATGAGGAAAGGAAGAGAAATTGTCCAGGCCAATACCTTTTCAGCACACTCTAAAAGAGGAAACAAATTCAAATTAAAGCATGGACAATAAATAAGAAGATTAGAGAGAAGAAACTAGAGCATTCATTACAATATTTTCTTCCTGCTGTCGATTAGGGTTTCCTGCTTCTTCTTCTTCCTCCTAGAGCCCCCAAAAGACAAAAATAGAACATCTGCTCTCCCTCTCTCTCAGATTACAGGAACAAAAGGCTTCTTCTCATCACTACTACACAACAGCTAGATTTGAATAGAAGAAAAGTAGAACATGATCTAAAGCTCATAATCCTTACAAAACATCACTATCATAAGCAAGGATTCATTATTCACAGATCCAGAAAAGAGAAAACTGAAGCACAAGGCTTCACAAAATTATGAAAACAGAATTCTCCCTCTTTCTTTCTCTTCCTTCTTCACTTTCTCTTTACCTGTAAAAGAGTTTTTAGAATCCCTCTTCCAAAGGATTCTGCGGTTCAAGATCTCCTTATCAAAAGATCTGGTTGGTTCATGATCTCCTTATCAAAAGATCATTGGTCCATGATCTCATTATCAAAAGATCATTGGTTCTAAGAGTCTCCTTATCAAAAAGACTCAGGAACAGGTGGTAAAAGAGAGGACTACCCACATTTTGGGGAAACTCTATAAAACCCTTTGTGTTTGTGCTGTGCTTTTCTATGCTGTCCCAACTTTCTTTCGCAGCATTTCATTTCTTGCACTATATTATTCTGTTTATGTTTTGTTTGAGCGTAATTCCTTAGTTTCTGTTAGGAGGATAAACTGAAATATTACACCTCTGAGTGGTCTGCACCCTTCTTGCATTAGACACTGTTGGATTAAACTAGCAGTCGAGGGCAAAATGACCAATTTTTACACAACACCATCACTCATTCCTATTGTTTCTTCTCTTATACCTCACCATATGAAAATGCTGGTGGGCAGGAGTGAAGATAGCTGGCCTGATAGGCCTTGGATGAGCCTCACAAGTGTGAGTATGTAGTTGAGCTGGTCTCACCACTTTTTGGTTCACCACTTTGGGAACAGGCTTGGTGGGGACTGCCATTCCCATACTTTTGAGTGTTGATGTTGTAGGTATATGGACATGAGGACCTGGATTCTTCATTTGAGTCTCTTCAAGGGGTACTTTATAAGCCCTCATCCCAAAATGTGCTCTTCTATGTGTGTTAGAGGGTTTACTACCTCTTGTAGAGCAGGCATTGGTCAGATGACCATATGTAGATTCCTGGTCAAAGAAATTTGATTCCAATAGCTTCTCCTAGAAAGAAGGATGGACTTCATATGTCGTGCCCTTGACTGTCTCCTTATCAAATCCTACACTACTTCTGAATGGTGCAAAGAATTTGTCAATAATGGGAAGGACAGTCTTGGGCATTGATGAGTCCTGATCATATACACATTTTTGGACTCATCCGGGCCGTTATTTAGTCAATTCTACGCACTATAGCCTTGTTATAGTTTATATTTGATATTCCATGCTAGGTGCACATCTTGGCCCACTTTGGTGTGATTTTCGTGTTTATTGTCTTTAGTATATTCTTGTGCTGATAAGTGCCACTTTCAGTGGCTAGATCTGTGGTTGTGCGGGAATAGGAGTCGTGCAAGTGTTCTCGGTGCAATTCTGCACAGGAACACTACGCACGATCACCGGTTTTATTGCGCACGACCACTGGTCGTGCGCCACTGATCGTGTGCACTTAACCCTTTTTCACGAGTTCTGTTTGGTGCAGTGCGCACGACCATCAACGACAGTGCGCACGACCACCGGTCGTGCGCCACTGCTCGTGCACACTTACCATTTAATTTCCGAGTTCTGTTTGCTCCAGTGCACACGACCATCAACTCCAGTGCGCACGACCACCGGTCGTGCGCCACTGGTCGTGCGAACATTCTATTTTATAATTTCGTATCTTGCAGGTTCCACCCAGGCAGTGCGCACGATCGCAGAATTCCAGTGCGCACGACCACTGGTCGTGTGCCAATGATCGTGCGCAGTATTTAATCCAGCGCCTATTTAAACGCCTGTTGCGATTTTAGGGCGGATCGTTCATGCCGGGAGCGGGATTCCTGTGCCGTACGCCGCCGATTTCCACCGTGGGAAGCCTCCACTTCATCTCCTACGCAAAGGGAAGCCTCCTCCATCCATTCCAAGACTTCCTCCATTGTCCGTGAGTGTTCTCCATCGTCCGTAAGCCTCCAAGCAAGCATTCTTTCATTCCGCTCGGTGAGAAGAAGAAGAAACCTAAAGTCGAAGACGATGGAGCACGTAGGGAGATCGTGACAGCTCTCTACGCCGGAAGCATTGTCCGTCCGAGTCCGGAGGTAGCCCGACAACCTACCATTCCGGCCATGAACGGCCGCTAGTCTTCACCATCGGTTATTCCTTTCCTCTTTCCTCGTTGTACTCTTTGAACCGTGTAAAACTCGAATATTGAGATGTTATTTGTTTAAATGAATGTCTCTTTGTTATTCTTCATGGTTTGGTTGTGATTCACTCCGTTCTCATTCACTCACTCGCGCCCGCACGCAAGGTGTTTGACCCGCGTTAGCGAGAGCTAACGGCGGTTGTGAAGAGGTGTTTGCGACCCTCACCCTCTCGCACTTGAGTTCACTTCATCCGCCTCACGAAGCACGGCATCGCGGCCGTTGCATCCACTTCACTTTGCGAAGCAGTGTTTTTCGACCCGCACTTCTTTTGTTATTGCTAAGATTAGGAAAACCAATCTAAAACCCCTCTTTGTGTTTGTTGAACGCTTGTGTAACAATCATCACTGCGCGATTCGTTCACCCATCCTGCATTCCTCAAGAGACCGATATCCGGGGAATTTATTCTCCACAATTATTACTTGACAGCGACCGGTGCACTTGCCGACACGCATCAAGTTTTTGGCGCCGTTGCCGGGGATTGCAGACGTGATGAATTTGTCTGCGTGAAGATTTGTTGCACGAGAATTTTCTTTTCTTTCACTTCTTTTGTTCACCTCTGGTATCTCCGTTTCTTTTCGATACGCGCTTCTGATTACTTTCGCCTTTTCCATCATTCGCTAATCATTTTGTTCGCTAGTATTCGTAGCTTGACCTCCATTCAGGAATGCATCTATCAGGGAAGCTTGGATGATTTAAGGGATCAAGCAGAAAGGAACAATCATGACTTCGGGATCTCCGCCGACGTCATTGAGTACATGTCAGGGAACTGCAAGTTCAGCGGGGATGAGCATGAAGACGCGGTGCAACACATGCAGGACTTTTTAAAAATCTATTACACATGTGTATTCAATGGAATTGAAAATGACCTACAAAAGATTTTGGCATTCTCATTCTCCTTGCATAAAAAAGCCAAAAGCTGGTATTGGGATATTCGGAAAAGAGAGGTGACCACATGGAAACAACTCGAGGGGAGATTTTTTCAAGAGTTTCAACATCGTACCCAAGCCGTGGACAAGTACAGGGAACTCGTAACCTTTGGACAAGGGAAGGAGGAGACGTTAGTTGATGCTTGGGAGCGTTTCCAATCCTTGCATAGGGGATGCTACCGTGAAGATCTTTCAGAGGCTTTCTTAATTCAGATTTTTTATTTCGGAGTGCTGAATAAATTCCGTCTACTTTTTGATATGGCAGCTGGAGGGGCCCTGTTTAATAAATCAGGGAAGGACGCGTGGGAAGTGGTCGTGAATATTGTTCACACCAGTCAGCACTGGAGTCATGTTATTCGCTCCCCAAGCACTGCTGCAGTTAATGCCGTGACATCCAAAGGAGCAGCGGATTTTATGCCGCCAGAGCAACCAGAACAGTTAGCAACTTTGGTGGTCGGGGTATTAAACAAAATGAATGACCAATTTGCCGCAATCCAACAGCTTCGATCTACTATAGGGACGCTGTCCGATGTCGTTTCTGGGCTTGCAAGTCAGCCTCCTGAGTCAGTGAACACCATGCAATTGAGAAGTGGGAGAAGTGTAGACAATCCTCCTCGACAGGAACCACTTGCGCGTTCCACTGACAAGCATAATGAAGACACTTCCGAGAAGCTAACTCAGAGTCATATTGAGCCACATCCCGTGAGCGAGGCACAAACCTCGAAAAGTGTTGTTCACCCCCCATTTCCCCACAGGCTGTGAAACGAGAAATACGAGAAGCAATTCCGCAGATTCTTGGAAATAATGAAGGGAGTGCAAGTGAGCATACCACTGATTGAAGCTATCTCTCAAATGCCAGGTTACTCCAAGTTTTTGAAAGATTTGATCTCGAAGCGGAAGCAGTTGGAGGGTCTCAACACTATTGACCTCACCGAGGAGTGCTCCGCCATCATTTCCAATTTGCCCACAAAGTGTGCAAGGATCCGGGCAGCTTTACGATTCCTTGCAGGATCGGCCATCACCGTTTCAGCCAGGCACTCTGTGATTTGGGGGCATCAATCAACTTGATGCCGCTCTCTATCTTTCGTGAACTTGGTGCTGGGATCTTGAAGCCAACGCAGGTAATGCTGCAGCTAGCTGATCGGTCGATCAAGAAGCCGTCAGGAATCGTCGAGGACCTCACAATAGTTGTAAACGGTCTCACTTTTCCAGCTGATTTTATCATCCTCGACATGAAGGTCGATTCAAATGTTCCCATTATCTTGGGGCGGCCCTTTCTCGCTACTGCTCGTGCTATTATTAATGTGGAGCAGGGGGAGCTCACACTAAGACTGGGGGAGGATGCTATATCTTTCAACGTCCACAGCCCGTCGCAACTCTTTGAAATCTCGGAGTGCGAACCAGCAGAGGCGCTTGAAGAATTTGATGGTCAGAACGTTGTGGAGTTGGATGACAGTGAGGTGTGTTGGCAGCATGAAGACAAGGAAGAAGGGGGTGCACACTCAAACCAGCCCGATTTGTCACACTCAATCGGAGAACCCTCCAACGATTCTGCCAATCCAAATCCTTGTCCGGCACTCAAACAACTCCCGGATTCTCTAAAGTACGTTTTTCTTGGAGAAAATAACACGCATCCGGTGATTATTTCTGCAGCCCTGTCTGTCGCCAACGAAACTGCATTAGTGGGCGTGCTGAGAAGGTACCACATGGTATTCGGACGGTCTCTTGCTGACATTAAAGGAATCAGCCCCACGGTCTGCATGCATAAGATCCTCCTTGAAGATCAGTACAAACCGACAGCACAGCCCCAGAGGCGGCTGAACCCGAAAATGCAAGAGGTAGTGAAGGCTGAAGTTATAAAGCTGTTAGACGCTGGCATCATTTACCCAATCAGCGATAGCAAATGGGTCAGTCCAGTCCAGGTGGTACCAAAGAAGGGAGGGATTACTGTCGTTGCCAATGAAAAAAACGAACTGCTACCAACCCGAGTGATCACCGGGTGGAGAGTCTGCATCGACTACCGCAAGCTGAATGATGCGACGCGCAAGGACCATTTTCCGCTCCCCTTCATTGATCAGATGCTAGAAAAGTTAGCGGGGCAGGATTACTACTGTTTCTTGGATGGATACTCAGGGTACAATCAGATTCTAATTGACCCATCTGATCAAGACAAGACGACATTCACATGTCCCTCCGGTACCTTCGCGTTCAAAAGAATGCCATTCGGACTGTGTAATGCCCCCGCAACCTTCCAACGTTGTATGCTCGCCATTTTTGCTGACATGGTGGGGGACTTCCTCGAAGTTTTCATGGATGATTTTACTTTATTTGGCAGTAGCTTTGACAGTTGCCTCGCGAATTTGGCCAAGACCTTGAAGCGGTGTGAAGACACCAATCTTGTCTTGAACTGGGAGAAATGCCACTTTATGGTGCGCGAAGGAATTGTGTTGGGACATAAAGTTTCCTGCAAAGGGCTTGAAGTGGATCAAGCGAAGGTAAGTGTTATCAGAAACCTCCCTCCACCCATGTCAGTGAAAGGCATCCGAAGTTTTCTTGGTCATGTGGGCTTCTATCGAAGGTTCATCAAGGATTTTTCCTCCATCTCAAAGCCTTTAGCTCGCCTGCTGGTTAAGGACGTCCCCTTCCACTTCGACGAAGCATGCATGCAAGCCTTCGAAACTTTACGGGGACAACTCATCTCAGCCCCAATTTTGGTGGCGCCCGACTGGACTTTGCCTTTTATTATCATGTGCGACGCAAGTGATGTGGCCGTAGGTGCTGTACTCGGTCAAAAGAAAGACAAGACTTTTCACACTATTGCGTATGCCAGTCGAACTCTTAACAGTGCTCAAGCAAATTATACCACCACAGAGAAAGAAATGCTAGCCGTGGTCTTCGCTTTTGAAAAATTTCACTCATACTTGGTACTTTCCGAAGTGATCGTGTATACGGACCACGCCGCTCTCAGGTATCTTTTCAGTAAGAAAGAATCCAAATCGCGCCTTATTCGTTGGATTTTACTTTTGCAGGAATACAATCTGGAAATCAAAGATAAGAAAGGGGTGGAGAACGTGATTGCGGATCATCTCTCACGATTGGAGTACGACACCCCCAACAGCGTTGAGGAGGAAACGGACGACTATTTCCCGGATGAAAAGTTATTCACAATTACTACGTCCTCCCCAACCGCACCTTGGTACGCAGATATCGCTAATTACTTGGCTTGTAAAACCTTCTCCCCGAATCTGTCCCCTCAGCAAAGACGGAAGCTTGCCTCTGACTCAAAATACTATTTTTGGGAAGATCCGCTCTTATTCCACACGTGCAGCGACGGGATTATTAGGCATTGTATTCCAGAAGCTGAGTTTCAGTCTATATTGCAGCACTGCCATGACAGAGAAGCTGGCGGGCACTTCGGGGCCGTTCGAACAGCACGAAAAATCCTGCAATGTGGATTGTTTTGGCCGACCCTCTTCCGGGACGCCCATGCCTATGTCACCAAGTGCGACGAGTGCCAAAGGACCGGAAATATTTCCCGGCGTGATGAGATGCCCCTTAATAACATGCTGGTCTGCGAACCCTTTGATGACTGGGGAATAGACTTCATGGGTCCCTTCCCAATGTCTCACGGTAAGCATTACATTATTGTGGCAGTTGATTATGTTTCAAAATGGGTGGAAGCTGAGGCGGTTGCCACGAATGATGCAAACACAGTGCTACACTTTATCCACAAGAATATCTTCTCCAGGTTTGGGACGCCGAGAACTATCATCAGTGACGGCGGTAGTCATTTTTGCAATAAGCAGTTTGTGCAGCTCATGAGTAAGTTTGGGGTCCATCATAAGATTTCTTTGGCATACCTTCCCCAAACATGCGGGCAAGTCGAAGTCTCCAACCGCGAGCTCAAGCGAATAATTGAGAAATCAATACATTCAAATAGGAAGGAGTGGGCTAAAAAGGTTGACGACGCATTATGGGCTTACCGGACTGCGTTCAAAACACCCATCGGCATGACTCCGTTTCAATTAGTCTACGGCAAGGCATGCCACCTCCCTGTAGAGCTGGAGCATAAAGCATTATGGGCAACCAAACTTCTGAACATGGACATTGGAGCCGCGGCCGAGGTGCGTCATTCCCAACTCAACGAGTTAGAGGAGCTCCGTCATTTCGCTTATGAAAACGCTCGTATCTACAAGGAGAAAACAGAGAAATGGCACGATCGGCATATCATTCCTAAGGAGTTCAAAATTGGGGACCAAGTGTTGCTCTACAACTCCCGTCTCCGCCTCTTCCCAGGGAAGCTAAAATCGCGGTGGAGTGGTCCTTTTTCCGTGACTGATGTCTCCCCCTTCGGTGCCATAGAAATATCTGGGGATAAGGGGGACAAGTTTAAGGTCAATGGGCATCGGCTGAAGTCATACGATGGCGCCACTATAAACAAGGAGTGTCAGTTGTTGACATTGGGAGATGGGCATCATACAAACACCGGCAGCTGATTTCCCCTTCTTGTCTCTTATTTTTGTGAAACTCTACTTTTGAGAACTCTTTCTTTTTAATTCCTGCACTTTATAAACACTGCTAATACAGGTATTTGGTCCAGCTTAAGGAAGTTAAATGAAAGCGCTACTGGGAGACAACCCAGATTTCCTGTTTTAGTATTTCTTTTTATCTAACTTCTTTTAGTTCAGCTTTTGTATCTGCTTTTGTTGCTTTGAGTTTGTGCTTGCAGGGTTTTGTGTTCGATGGAGCGGATGCTGCGGACTAGTCTTGATCGTAAACGCCAATCGTCTGGTATGCTCATTTCTGAGCATTGGGTAACACTTCCTCCCCTCTTTTTGCCTCAATTTCTAGATATATCGCCTAGTTTAAGTCTGGGGGAGCGGTTGTTGTTATCCACTGTGCACGAGTGCACCGCATACTAGAAGGTTGATTCTTTTTTATCTTATCATTATCGTTGTTTTCCATGTTTCACACACCATTTCACCCACTTGAGTGCGCGCTTATCTTTTTGTTGTTGTTCCGTTGTAAACTATCTTGGTTGGAGTATGAAATAGGTTGTTAACGTAGGAATTATTATTTGGAGTGCGATGTTGACTCATGTAGTGTTCTAGTCACTTCGCATGCTATGGTAGAATTTGTGTAGAACTAGACTTTCTTTATGCATCTAATTTATGTTTAGTATTCATGCGTAAATTTAGATTTAATATACTCAAGTGGTGAATTTGTATGGAATTGACGATAACCCGGTGTTGTGTGTGTGCGATTGCTAGTCGTGTGTTGCTCGAGTCGGGAGGAAGGTTTATCTTTCTCGTGGGCTAAGAACTTGCCCCAAGCGACTCTCGAAGCATGGGTGAGAGCTACTCGTTGAGTCAAGCATGATGTAGGCCACCCTTTGGCTAGTTTGAGCTTTGTTATTCCATGTCCATTTCATTCACCTTTGCAAGCCAATTTTGTGCCTACCAATCCTTTGTTCAGCTCCTCTTCATCCACCAAAGCCTGGAGCCTATCCCACTCCCGCAACCAAAATGTTTTTAACTGCGCTCATAATTCTAAACTTGTGTGGAGTGTGGAATCGTTGTGTTATGATGGGAAAATAATGTCCATCCGCTGATTTTGAACCAACCGGGGGTTACATAAAAGAAGTGAAATAAGTAAAAGAGAAAAAAAAAGAGAGTATTTTGAAAAAAAAATTCCTCCCGAGCTAAAAACAGAAAATCTGTTGGTATTTGTGAAGTAGGCCGTGTGCACACCTGGTTTTCAGGATAAGTCTGGGGGTGTGTCACACGAGCATAGTTTGTTAGTCTTGTGTGGTGCAGCGTTCCGTTAGCTCACTTGGGTTGCGTAGCCACCGTGTTTAACTTTGAATATCATACCGTAACCTAAGCCTCGTTTTAATCCTATAAGTCCTACTGATTTGATTTGCGACTTTGCTAGCGTCGTGGAGAGAGTGTGACCGGGCGAGCGTATGGTTCACGACATTGATGGATTTCAGCGGAGTTATTCCTAAGCCCCGATCTTTTGCAACACCCGCCTCAGTGTCTCGTCACTTTCATACTGGGCATGATCGTCAAATTCTTCATAACTCACCAACTGAGTAGGACTAAATCTTTACTTACGTTTTAATACTTATGTAAATTAGTTAGCATAATTAGAATCTTCTTCTACTAGAATTTCTACTCGCATGTGTACGTTACTTCGCACCGTACTCCCTTGTGTAATTCTCTATGTTAACTATCGTTTTCGCCCCGCCGGATTCGTTTGCTCGGGACGCGCAAACAGTTAAGTCTGGGGGTGTGATGAGTCCTGATCATATACACATTTTTGGACTCATCCGGGCCGTTATTTAGTCAATTCTACGCACTATAGCCTTGTTATAGTTTATATTTGATATTCCATGCTAGGTGCACATCTTGGCCCACTTTGGTGTGATTTTCGTGTTTATTGTCTTTAGTATATTCTTGTGCTGATAAGTGCCACTTTCAGTGGCTAGATCTGTGGTTGTGCGGGAATAGGAGTCGTGCAAGTGTTCCCGGTGCAATTCTGCACAGGAACACTGCGCACGATCACCGGTTCTATTGCGCACGACCACTGGTCGTGCGCCACTGATCGTGTGCACTTAACCCTTTTTCACGAGTTCTGTTTGGTGCAGTGCGCACGACCATCAACGACAGTGCGCACGACCACCGGTCGTGCGCCACTGCTCGTGCGCACTTACCATTTAATTTCCGAGTTCTGTTTGCTCCAGTGCGCACGACCATCAACTCCAGTGCGCACGACCACCGGTCGTGCGCCACTGGTCGTGCGAACATTCTATTTTATAATTTCGTATCTTGCAGGTTCCACCCAGGCAGTGCGCACGATCGCAGAATTCCAGTGCGCACGACCACTGGTCGTGCGCCAATGATCGTGCGCAGTATTTAATCCAGCGCCTATTTAAACGCCTGTTGCGATTTTAGGGCGGATCGTTCATGCCGGGAGCGGGATTCCTGTGTCGTACGCCGCCGATTTCCACCGTGGGAAGCCTCCACTTCATCTCCTACGCAAAGGGAAGCCTCCTCCATCCATTCCAAGACTTCCTCCATTGTCCGTGAGTGTTCTCCATCGTCCGTAAGCCTCCAAGCAAGCATTCTTTCATTCCGCTCGGTGAGAAGAAGAAGAAACCTAAAGTCGAAGACGACGGAGCACGTAGGGAGATCGTGACAGCTCTCTACGCCGGAAGCATTGTCCGTCCGAGTCCGGAGGTAGCCCGACAACCTACCATTCCGGCCGTGAACGGCCGCTAGTCTTCACCATCGGTTATTCCTTTCCTCTTTCCTCGTTGTACTCTTTGAACCGTGTAAAACTCGAATATTGAGATGTTATTTGTTTAAATGAATGTCTCTTTGTTATTCTTCATGGTTTGGTTGTGATTCACTCCGTTCTCATTCACTCACTCGCGCCCGCACGCAAGGTGTTTGACCCGCGTTAGCGAGAGCTAACGGCGGTTGTGAAGAGGTGTTTGCGACCCTCACCCTCTCGCACTTGAGTTCACTTCATCCGCCTCACGAAGCACGGCATCGCGGCCGTTGCATCCACTTCACTTTGCGAAGCGGTGTTTTTCGACCCGCACTTCTTTTGTTATTGCTAAGATTAGGAAAACCAATCTAAAACCCCTCTTTGTGTTTGTTGAACGCTTGTGTTACAATCATCACTGCGCGATTCGTTCACCCATCCTGCATTCCTCAAGAGACCGACATCCGGGGAATTTATTCTCCACAATTATTACTTGACAGCGACCGGTGCACTTGCCGACACGCATCAGGCATTGAGAAGCTGACAACAATTTTCTTCTCAGCCAATAACATTGTCTTAAGGTCCTTGATAACCTTATTCTTCTGACCCAACTCAGCATTTTTGAGCTTTGTGATATTCTTGAGTTTGTCCATTTCTTTGCTCATAGCAGTCAGCTTTTTAGCTGTCTCTTGGAGCTTAGATTGGGCAGATTTTAGGGATGCTAACTCCTTAGATTGAGCTCTAAGAAGCTTCTTGCTTCTTTTCAAAGCAATCCACAAGGCTTTATTATGTTGCACTAAATCAGATTCAATCTCATGTGGGGATCTTGAGGGTATGCTATTGCAAGAAGATCCATACTTACTCTTATGCACATAATCTGTCATTGATTCAGAATCATAGACAGACAAGGGAGCTCTAATAAGTACCTTCCCAGGAGAAGTGTTGTCATCCTGAATTTCTTCAGTTATGGCCATGAGGCCAATGAGAGCTTCCTCCTTAGTTTCTGATAAATCTGAATCAGAATCACTAAGTGTTCTGATTTTCTTAGCAATGATGCCTTTGTCAGATTTCTTTTAGTCCCTTGGACTTCTTATATCATTCCTCTTCTTTGATTCTTTCTTCTTGGAGGGGCAGTCAACAATCATGTAACATGTCTTCTCGCGGTGATAACAAACTAAGTTAGCCAAATCAAATTCACTGAATCTAGAGTTATACCTTTCCTCCTTTGAGGATTTAGACTTTTCTAGTTGACCAGATCTTCTGGAGTTTGAGGAGGATGTCCTATGGCTGTCTCTTCTTCTTCTAAGCATCTTCCTTTTGAACTGCTTGGTGAAGAGTACTGGATCTTTAATAATGTCATCAGATTCTGATGTGCTTGCATCAGAAGCTTTATTGTCTTCATAGATATTCTAAATTATATGAATCTTGTCCTTGGTACTCCTCAAGCTTTCACCTTCAAGAGCCATGGGCCTTTCTCTGGTGTTCCCCCTTGAGTTTTCTTCTTCAGTTCCCTCCATGTAGACCTCCAAGGAATCCCATATTTCTTTTGTTGTTTTGCAATGACTTAAGTTTTGAGATGTAGATTCATCAATTGCATTTTCAAATATGTGTTTTGCTCTCTTATCCATAGTTATCATGTCTACATCTTCCTTGGTGAACTGTGACAATGTTTTAGGGATTAAAGGAGTTGTTGGAGTCATTGAAACAGTTATGGGGACTAAGGGTCCCTCTTCAACAACCATGAATAATCTGGGATCTGATGCTTCCATGAACAACTTGACTCTTTGCTTCCAGATGGCAAAGCTCTCTTTGGTGCAGATAGGCAGCCTCATTGATCTCATCTATTGATGATGATCACATGCCATTGAAAGATCACAACCCAATCAAAAACTTGTAGATCTTGTTCTAAGCTGTTATGCCTTTGAACTTAACCTCCCTCTGATACCAATTGAAAGATATGTGTTGTCTATAATCTACACCTAGAGGGGAGTGATTAGGTGTTTTAAGTATTCTTTGCTACTTTAAAATTTATCTCACAGCACAAGGGCAACATAGAAAGCACACAAGATTTATAGTGGTTCCCTACAAGACAATGTGTCTAGAGGTAGTCCACTGTCCCTCCCACCTATCTAGCAATGTGCAAGACTAGGCAACTTCTCCAAAACTCAGATCTTTTCCACTATACAATAGATCTTACAACTTAGATCACAAAGGATCCTACAACCCTTCACACAAAAAATCTTACACTCATGTTATACAAACCTTACAACAATTTTCTCAGACTTTACAAGTCCTACCAAACACTCAAATTTGTACCAAGATCCTACCAAAACTCAACCTCACACAAAACCCTACCAAGCTCAGGCTCACAAAGAACCCTACAAGACACAGGTTCATAAAGAACCCTACCAACTCAGATCTGCCATAAGATCCTACAAGCTCAGGCTCACACAGAGCCCTACCAGATAAGAAAGATGTTGTTCTGTTATAGAAGAGAAGGCTTCAAGATATAAGCTTTGAATATCAGACTTATTCTTGCATATGTAAGCCCAGTAATCTTGTGGATTACAGAGCATTTCTATTGAATCTGTTGAAAATATTGAAGTGAAGTGGAAGGTGGTCGGTGGTCTGTATATTAGTGACCGCAAAGACCGCACGGTCTCTGTGCTGGTGCTCTGCCGGTCTAGCTCTGGCGGCCTGCTGTGATTAGCCAGGTTGCTCTAGCATGTTCCGGTCTCTTCTCGGTCTGATCTGCTTGGTTGGTCTATCTTCTTTGTAGAAGACCGGGCGGTCTGTTCTTGAGTAACCGCTGTGACTGGGCGGCTTATGCAGGTTGATCTGGCAACTTGTCTGAAGTCGGCCAGATGTTCTTGGTTGGCTCTAGGCGGTCTAAGGAAGGAGTGATCTGTGTCCGCGTGGCTTGTGCGCGGTCTGCTGCTGATTTGCGGTCTTGGACAGGATGTTGTCCAAGTGGTGTGATCGCGCGGTCTGCTCTGTGAGACCGCTCACGATCTGATGGGTGGTGACTGTACCTCTCTTGCGGTGGTGACGACATCCATTCCCTCGCCTATAAATAGGGGTGCAGGGCCCATCATTCATAATGAGAACTGTAAGAACTAGAGCCTGGGTTGTTTTGTGCAGTCTCAACTTTGAGGTCGGGCGGTCTCTGAAGCGAGTTGACTGTTTTTTGTGTTCGCAGGTTTGCGGTCAGCAGGTTGCGGTCTCCTTCCTTGGTGATTTCTCAGTGGCTTGAATAAACAGTTCGACATCGGCTTGTCTACGGACTGGTTTATGTTGTTCTTGTGCTGTTCGCAGTGAGCTCAGCGATCAGGCGACCTTCTGTGGTTAGGCGATCTGAGTTGCGGTTTGGCGACAACTTCTGTTCTCTGTTCAGTTCAATAAGCACCAGTTCGTGCAGTCTGAGGTGGCGGTCTTGCAGTGCAGGTCATCTTGCCTATATTTTGTTCGTGCGGTCTCAGGACAAGCTGGGCGGTCTCTAGAGTGCAGCCGTCTATGCGGTCTCTGCTTTGTTAGGTCGCCAGATTTGTGTTTTTGGTGTGTTTTGTTCTTCTCTCCTTCGTGATTCTTATGAATCATGTCTCGCCATGTATGTCTCGAAATGTAATGAAGTTTTGTGATTCAATAAAGACTATTGTGTTGCTATGTGGCATTGTGGTTGTTTGGCTATAACTCAGTTAATGCAACTCCTGCTTACTCCTAAATGATTCAAATCAAAAATATTAACATGGTATTAAAGCGAGGTTCTTGGAGTGGATAAGCTGTGATCAACTTGAGTTGCCATCGTCTTTGTGAAGAAGAAACCGCATAGTTTGCCATGGAAGCTGGATACGCAAAGGTATTAAACTCCTCACATTGACTAACTTCAAGAAGTGGAAGTCGTGTATGGAGAGTTACTTGCTTGGCGAGGATCTATGGGAAATAGTTTGAGGAGAAGACACACAAGAAGTTCATCTAGCAGGAGATAATATGGCAGAGGTGAGACTTTGGAGGAGGACTAATGCATAGGCAGAGTTCACACTCAAGAGGGCTATCTCACCAGAGCTATTCGATCACATCATTGGATGTAAATCTGCTGCTGAGATTTGGACGTCTTTGGACGGGCTATTCAATAAGAAGAATGTAGCTCGGCTATAGTTTCTTGAAAATGAGTTGGCGAAGGCCTCTCAAGGTGATCTTTCCATATCTACTTTCTTTCTCAAGATGAAGAACCTCACAGCAGAGATTTCTGCATTGGACCCCGATGAGTCCATCTCGGAGGCAAAACTGAAGAGGCATATCTTTCGTGGGCTGCGGAAGTAGTATCTTGCCTTTGTGACGTCAATTCAGGGTTGGGCAAATCAACCATTTCTGTTAGAGCTGGAAAACTTACTTGCTTCGCAGGAAAGTTTGGCAATACAGATGGCGGGGACTTCTATCTCTGGGGGAGATAGCGATGTGTTGTTCTCTGGGAAGAAAAAGAAGAAGTGGGAGAAGAAGAAGCCAGGTCATCATGGACCCTCTACTTCAGGTCAGCAGGATGGTGTTGGAGCTTGTGTTCCACATCTCTTAGTTTGAGAATAACAACTCACACTATGTATTTGATCTTGCTTGTGTTTATAAGTGTGCAGGTACTATTGTTAAATAACCCTATGAACATGATGTTGTTTGATGAGGATTCTCTGGAATATGTGCTAACGCTTGCGTTAGTAGTTAATGCCCAGCGTTATCAACCGCTGAGAAGAAAACCGCTGAGACAAAACTGCTGAGAAGGAAACTGCGTTCGTCGAATGGAACCTGCGTTCGACGAACTCTGAAGGCGCTCGATGAAATCTGAAGGAAGCTGCGTTCGATGAACGAGGAGTTCCGTTCGACAAAATTTCCTGCGCTCGACGAACTTGCGCTCGACAAGCTGCATTCGACGAATGAGGAGTTCTGTTCGACGAAATTTCCTGCGCTCGACGAACTTGTGCTCGACAAGCTACGTTCGACGAACGAGGAGTTACATTCGATGAACTAAGCCTGCACTCGACGACATTGCGCCCGACAACTGCGTTCGATAAATTTGAAGTTCCGTTCGACGAAATTGATTCCGTTCGATGAAAGTTTGTTCTGTCATGATCCCGGCGGTTTAAACGATCCTACGGTTGCGGTTTTTCCGTTCGACGAAGGGTGCGTTCGACGAAGGCATGTTCGACGAAATCAGTCTCGTTCGACGAATTTTGGTTCTGTCACGCTTTCGACGGTTTGCACGACTTCAGCAACTGCCAGTCACGATGCTTAACGCTGGCGTTAACGCTAACGCCAGGCGTTAGCTCCTGTGTCTATTTAAAGACCTGATTTCGTTGTTCAAGGGAGCTTTTCTGGAAGCCTTCACTCCAATCATTTGAGAGAGCATTTCATCCCGGAATTCAGAGAGAACTCCCAACACCACCATTGAGGAACAAGAGTGAGAAGGCGATTTGCAACGGTAAATTTGAAGAAGGACGCTCGCTTCAACTCCGATGATGATCAAAGCGTGTCTTCAACATCTCCTTCAGTGCTCTTCAATATAGGGTGTCTTTTATTCTGTTTTTTATCTTTATCTTTTCATTTACTTGTAACCGTAGTGAAATCGCCGCCTTGCGTGTGGCGACTAGGTCCTTGTGCGGCTTAGGGGGTAATTCGCCGCCTTGTGCATGGCGACTAGGTCTAGGGTAGATCTAGGGGGTGGCTAGAGGCCTTATCTGGGGATAGATAGGCTATAGCCAACCGGTCCTTGGGAGAAGGACCGTTGAAGGAACAAAAAAGAGATTTTCAACTTGTCGCCTCAATTTCATGCGTTATTGAAATATTATCCTTGTAATCATTATGTGATATATAAAATTCCTTTTTCAGTATATCTATTTTTCTGAATTTGTATTTCATTTGAGATTGTGCAAGTAAAATCACTTTGTTTATTTCTGCCAAAATATTTTCTGGAGGGATAACGCCAGGCGTTAACTAGTCAATGCCAGGCATTAGCAACAGTGCTAAAAAGTTTTCTGTTTCTTTAAAATCTGTCAGTTTATCTTAAAAACAGTAAACCCCTTATTCACCCCCCCCCCCCCCTCTAAGGGCGCAATCAGATCCAACACTTGGTATAAGAGCGAGGTTATTCCAAAACGGTCTCACAACCGGGAATAATGGCGCATCACGATCATGCCTTTTTGAAGGGTCAAGGGATAAGTAGACCTCCGCTATTTACTAGAACTGATTATAATTATTGGAAAACTAGAATGCGTTGTTTTTTAACTGCTTTAGATAATGATGTTTGGGGTATGGTAGAACAAAGTAATTCTCCACCAACATTTGTTGTTGGAGAAGTCACCATGGAAAAACCTAGAGATAGATGGGATGCCAATGATAAGTTGAGATGTAAGAATAACGCTAAAGCAATGAATGTGTTATTTTGTGCTTTAGATAGAATGGAGTTTAATAGAACTTGTGCTTGCGAAACAGCTTATGATATTTGGAATCTTTTAGAAATTACTCATGAAGGCACTTCGCAGGTGAAGGATTCAAAGCTCTTCCAACTTGAATCTGAATATGAGAAATTCCGGATGGAGACGAATGAAGACGTGGATTCTATGTACACAAGGTTCACCAAAATCGTCAACGACTCAAAAGTGCTTGGAAAGGTGTTCTCCAACGGCGACTTGGTGAGAAAAATTCTAAGGTCTCTCCCTCCAAAGTTTAATCCAAAGGTGACGGCTATCTCGGAGTCGCACTTGGAGCCAAAGAAGAAGAGTTTGGCCTTAAAGTCAAAAAAGGAGGCAAATGGAGATGATGATGAAGAGGACGAGGAGAGCCTTTTTGTGAAGAAATTCAAAAGGTTTATGAAGAATCCGAAAAGGAGAAACAGCTTCCGGAAAACTTCATCAAAAAGGGATCTTCATCAAATAAAGAGAGAGGTAGCGACGAGGACGATGATGAACGACCACCACCGGAGTGCTACCATTGTAGAAAGACCGGACATATTCGGAGTAAGTGCCCAAAATATCTGAAAGAGCGTAAAGAAAAAGGGCACAAGGGAAATGAGAAGAAGAAGGTACTAAAAGCGGCTACATGGGATGACTCCTCCTCTGAGGATTCAAGTGGCTCATCCACTAGCAATGAAGAAGATGCAAATATTTGCCTTATGGGAAAAAGTAACAAGACATCCGAGGATGAATGCAGTGTCCAAAGCGACACTGAAGTAACTCTCCCTACTTCTTATGATGATTTATATTTTGAGTATTTACAAACTTGCAAATTCTTTGATAAAAGTTTAAAAGATATTGATCTTCTAAATTCTGAAAATGAACTTTTGTTAAAAGAAAATAAAAAATTATCTAAACAATTGGGGAAAGAAAAGGTATCTTGCCAAGAGTGCAATCACTCCTTGGCTAGAGTGAAAGAACTTGAAGAAGCTCTTTCACTTTTACATAATTTGTAAGATAAATCTGCAGGATGTTTTCCCAACAATCTCCTCCTATTTATCATAACAAATTTTATAAACATTTTAGGTGATTTCAATCATATTGAAAAATAAAGCAGAGTACATACAAGTATACTATAACAAAATGACGCCATAAACTCACACATATGATTAATAGAAATAAGTGTTTATCAGAATTAGTTACCCAAAGAAGTATGCTACTTTTTCTTAATGAGAAAAGTAGATAATGCCTCATAGAACTTGGCTGATTTGAAGTTGGCTGATTTGGCCTTTTCTGGATTCTTCTAGATTCTGTCATGCCCTTTTAATAATTTTTCCAAGTCAGGTTCTACATCAGGGTAGACATCATTGATCTTGAATCCAAGGCTGATGATTTTAGCAGCTAGCTCATTTATTTCAACCAGATTAAGCTCTTCTGAATCTGGATCTGGCACTATGAATGTTGACTGTGGGTTACCAGAAGTTGGAGCTATCTTGAAAACAATCTTTTTCTTCTTTTTGTATGGCTGATCTTCCATGTCTTGATTACATCCAAGACCCCTTTTGTCAAGTTGTCCTTTATCTCCCAAAATTTTAGCTTGAGGGTTCTTGGAAACTAATTTTGAAGGGTAAAATAAAGTACTTGGAATTTGGATTGCCTCTTTTATTTTCTCTCCTTCCACAACATCTTTTCCCTTTTTCAGTCTTTTAATGAATTTCTGTCTCTTTTCTTCAATTTCTCTTTGCGATGCCTCATATTCATATTGTTCTCTTTCTCTACTCTCTTCAAGGACTTTCTCAAGAATTGGGTCAGTATACAATTTCATCTGATTTTTTAGGTATTTGAATTTTCTCATAAGTTTTGTTGTATGACCCAACTTTTTTGTTCTGTTTTATCTGTTCTTTTGTGCATCTCTCCTAGCCAGGTCTATTTCTCTCATATGCCCTTCCTCTAAATGTGTTTCTTCCTCTGACTATGTTTCTTCCTCTGAATGTGTCCCTTTGTCTGAGGGCTAATACTGGAGCTATTAGAATATGAACAGAAGGAAGCAGGTCTGGAGTAGAATTAGGAAAGGAAAGAAAAGAATCAGAAGCCTGAGTAGATACAACATGTGGTATTGTGGTTGATTCTTCAGAAGAAGGCTTGAGTTTTGATTTCTCAGGGATGGGTGAATCAACCCATACTGAGAATTCTTTCAAACTGGCCCAATAATCCTCATCATTTGAGAATAGATCAGACTCCCCCTGATTTGTTGACTCCCCTGGATTGCAGGAAGAATCTGGGAGGAGAGGATGGTGCAGGTGCCAGAGAGAATTGGGAGGTGATGGCTGGTTAACCTTCAAAAATATAGGGAGATTGTTGATATTGATGCTCTATGACAGTATACACTAAATAAGGAGGGGGCCTACTGTCGCACTTCTCCCCTACTTTATATCATTGAAGAAGGATATAAAGACTTTAGTAGGCAGTGCTGCCGATCTAAACTCCTTTTCGATGGCTGATGCGGTAACGGCAAGTGCACCGGTCGCACAAGTAATAAAGTTGGGAGTACGTCCCCGAATATCGTCTCTCAAGGAATGCGCGTGGATTGTTTGATTCTTCGAATTGAGAAAATAATTACTAGAGTGGATTAAAGGAACAAATGGAGCTTTGATTTTGGTTTCCTAAATTACTACACAGAAATAAAATGCGGGTCAAAACTTCGCTTCGCAAGGCGGGATGGATGCAACGGCTGCGATGTCGTGCTTCAGTGAGCGGGTGAACGAGAAGGCTGGTGGGTTACGGCGCTCCTCAAATCTCATGAACCACAAAGGATCTCAAAAACATGAAATCACATTAACTAAAACACAATGTTCATGATCATCATCCATAATAACAAACACATCTAAGGAAAACTCTGAAGCAAGCGAAGGGGAAAAGAGGAAACCGAAGCTCGAAGACTATGCTAAAGATTCTCGGCCGGAATCGAAGGGTTGTCAAGCCTCGTCCGTGCACGGTCTTCAGTTGCGTCCGGGGTCCGAGGAGCTGTCACCTTCCTCTACTTATACCCATCTTCTTCGTGGTCTAGCTCGTGGTAACTCTTGTTCGACACCTTGAATGCAGCGGAAGCTCTCCGCCTATGGCGTTCTTGAGCTCAAGGATGATGGAGGAGGCCAAGAAGGGAGCTTTGGCGGAAGATTTTTAAGCCAAAGGTCAACGGAGCTCCTCCTAGGTCAAATGGTGGTGGAGCGGCAGACTGGGCGAAAATGGTGGGCTCTGAAGCTTTTCTCACGGGGGATTCTTTCCTCTGGCAGATTTCCTGCATTAAATACTAAAAAGTCAGAAATTTAGTCACACACGGGCGAACGCACGACCGTGCGTTGCCGGTGCGTTATTTAACAAATTAATTGGCTTGTTGAAGAAGCAGCAGCGCCCGTGCGTTTTACTCACGAACGGGCGAATCCGCCCATGCGCAAAAACGCACGAACAAATTCAGATTGGCTAAAAAATAGATGAAATAGGTGATCGTGCGTTTCCTTCACGCACGGGCAACTGCCCGCGCGTCAAGACGCACGAACAAATTCAGATCACTGGTTTTCTCCCCAGATGAAGGCGCACGACCGCGGCTATCCGTGCATCAAGAAAATGCATGACTGTGCGATATAAATAAACATGATTTCTGGGGTAAAATAGGGTGATCCAACCACCTGTAAGAACAACAATCCAGCTGGGAATACACCTCCAGCACCAATCAGACAGATAAAAAGGATTGGGGAGCACCATGTGCTTACCACCAATATCATGGAGCGCAAACGCACACCAAAACAGGCTTAAAAGGAGCACAAAGCACGCAAGTACGCAAGGATGAGCATAAGAGAAATTGATGCAATAATAGCTCGAAAATGATGCACATGAGAGTGAAAACTAGCTCGGATGAGTCCATCAAAGTGTATATAAATGGGACTCATCACACCCCCAGACTTAACCGTTTGCACGTCTCGGGCAAACTACTTAGCTCTCCCATCGGAACAATTGGGTGTTAGAGTGAATTTGAGCGGTAAAGATCCCTGCGAAGTCGCATGCTCACGTGCGTAGAAATACGTTAAAATAGAATTTATCTCAAGATTATATTTAACTATTTCTAAAACAGTAATTTGGCTAATCTAGTTTACTCGGATGGTGAATCTCGGTGAGTCTTTCGGTCGCGCGCAAGGGACAATAGTGTGACTAATGAGTAGAGTATTACTCGAATCAAAATTCGGGACAATCTCCTAAGAAGTCCATCAAAGTCAGTGTCCATAGGCTTGCCCGTTCGCACTCTCTCTACTGCATGAGATGACTCATATCTAAAATCAATATGACTTATAGGTTAAGATTTGGCTTAGGTTGAGTTTAGGTTAGATAAGTAGAAGAACGATGGGCATCACACTTAACATAACCTGAGTACTCAAGAGTATAAAATCACCAATACAACACTTTCAAGAACCACACAGCACCCCCAGACTTCAACTGGACACTAGGTGTGTGCTAAGCCAACCATACATTGTTTTATCGAGAGGTTGCACTTGAAAGTTCTTTTTGCACAATTATTTTTTTTATTTTTTTTCTCTTCTCGACAAATAAATCTTTTGTAAGCACTTTGTAAACTTCTCCTTTAGCTTTCTCAAAGCTGCCATACACAACATAGATAACACCAAACATGGTAGATATATAAAATTCTTTTCAAACTCATTTGTTGGTGCGAATATAGGTTTGGCCGTAAGGCTTTGGTGAAATTTAAGTGGAGCTAAGCAAGAAGGATAGGTAGGCTCAAGTGGGCTTGCAAAGGTGATTACATTGGTTAGGATTTCAAAAGCACAAACGGATCAAGAAACGGCCTACATCACGCTTTATAACGAGTTATTCAACGTAATCATTTCAAGAGTCGCCTAGTGCAAGTTCTAGCCACCAAGAAAGGTTATCATTCCTTCCGACCCTAGTAATAAGCTACTACTAATTCTGCTACACTCGACCCTATGCTACCGTTGGATTCAACGGATTCACCACTAGAGTAAAATAAATTGCAACTACTATAATAGAAATAATTAAATTATAACATTGAATTTTATTCTACTCTAATTGAATTTCTAGGCGTGACGGGAGCACTCGACTAGAGCACTACTCGAGTCAACATTTTTCTCCACCCCTCACTCCTACACTAACAATCCAATTCTTACAAGCGGGGAACCTCGCAGCAATACCCAATAACGCGCGCGATTAAGCACGCATGAACTAGGTGCAAATGTATGCAATGTGTGCAACAAAATTGAAAATCCTAACTCAGCACATTCTAACATGCTATGCAAAGTGCGTGCATGTGCATAACTCGATCTCTCCCCCAGACTTGATCACAATCCTATGAAATAAAGAATTCATGAATAAGGAAAATAGGGGTAGAGTGGACCTATGCTCACGAATGAGCATGCCAGAAGTGCGGCAATTCCTTCTTTAAATTTCTCCTTCCTCATGCCCCGAGCGAGAGCTTAAACCTGCGATGTTAGCATAAAACAAACAACAAAACATAATAAATAAAAATCTGAACAAAAGATCGGAACCGAATGGTTCCCCCATGGGTTGTCTCCCAAGAAGCCCTTTTGTTTACTCTCCTTAAGGTGGACCAAATACCTGTATTAAGCAAAGTTTATAAAGTGCGGAAGTTTTAAAGAAGAGTTCACACGCAAAATTCTCAGAACACGAAAAAATAACATCAGCTATAAGCACGTTTGTAGTGCCCATCTCCAGTGGCTTGTAGGCTGGAGGTGAAAGTTTTCGGGCCAAAATTAGTATCGCCCAATTTTCCCCAATTGTCTGCCATCTTGCCAGGGAGAGCAGCGGAGCATGCACCACACAATAGTCTCTCTTGTTTACGCTTCTTCACTGTTGGAGAGCGCCAGCGTTGATAATCTTCAGCATTTCCCACCTTGGTGGTGGGTGGCATCACTTCCGTTGACGTAGTGGCGAATGGATCAGCCCAAGAGATAGAACGTTTAAGAGGTTTATTACATAATTCATTACAAGCTAACAATGGGACGTCATCCCGAGTTAAGTTCGGCTCGACAGGTTCAGAAATGAGGTTCTCCTCCCTCTTTGAGTCACATTCTTTCTGAAAGTCAACTTCTTCCTCTTTTCCGCTCGACTGATCTTCTTCCTTTTCTCCATTAAATGATCCTTTTTCTTCCCTGTTTTCTGTATTACTAAGTGATTCATCAATAATAAGGTGGGGAGAGTGAAATAATGTTGCAGTTGCAATCTTGGGGCAAGTAGGGGATGTTACCTTACTAGGTAAGATAACACACCCCATAGAGAAGTCCAAAGTGGCACCGCTCTCTTTCAAGAATGGTACTCCCAAGATGGGAATAGATTGATTCTCACGGGGTCCCAATACTTGGAAATCGGCGACCACCACCGTCCCCTCGATTATGACTTCAACATTTCTTACTTCTCCCTCCGCCTGAATGACAGTCCCATTCTCAAGCACTGGGGACTTTCGGTCATCCGTGTTCATTTCAAGTTGCATTTTAGCAACGTCCTGCAGTGCAAGGACGTTGTGGGATGAACCAGAGTCACACAAGGCAGCAGTTTCAACATTATTTATGGAGCATGTGATTACCAACTCACATGAGTTACCTGCTTCCGCATCGGTGAGACTCTTCCCTTGATTGATTGGATTCTTTTCTGTGTTGCTGGGAAAGGTCCCTTGAGAACGCTCGGTCAGCAGTTGAGCCAATTGGCCCAATTGCGTCTCTAAGCTTCGCATGGATGCGGTTTGGCTAACCATATTAGAGTTAGCAGCCTACATGAATCTCTCCATCATTTCTTCTAGATTGCTCTTCTTGGGGGCTGGGAATTTTGCGTATAACCCGGTTGTGGTGGCCGCGGTTGGCTACCAGAGGCTTGAGCATCAAATTGATGCAAGCCTCCTTGCTATCGTTGGCCAGGAAAGTTTTGTTTCCACGAGAAGTTCGGGTGATTCCTCACACCTGGGTTATAAGCATTATTTAAAGGTGCTCCACGATTTTGATCATTCATATAATTTATGCTTTCATCATAAGATACTTCAGTAGGTTGCTCACCCATGGGACACTCATATGCATGATGCCCCGAGCTTCCACAACCTTGACATGAGATGGCCATTACTGGGGTAGGAGGAAGGGAAGGCCTCTTATGCAGCATGACATTTTCATAAGGTGCTGATGCCATCTCAGCAGATGCACCATATGTGTTCACCTCAAAGAGTCCCCGAGCATTCCTTGGAGCGTTCCTTCCAGCAGTCCAAAATGAACTATGAATGGCAGTGTCCTGGAGAATCCGCAGTGCATCTTCGGGGGTGTGGTTCATCAGAGTTCCGCCTGCAGCTGCCTCTATCACGGCCCTGTAGTTGGGCTCGATTACAAAGTAAAAATTTTCCACTAGGCTCCATGGTTGCAGCTCATGCTTGGGGAATTTCCGGAGAAGGTCCATGAACCTTTCCCATGCTTCTGCGAGAGTCTCCTGATCATGTTGTCGGAAGGTAATGATTTCCCTCCTCAAGTTCACAACCTTGTCAACTGGGTGGAACTTTGCCAAAAATTTCATTTGTAGAGCATCCCAAGTGGTGGCTGTGCCAGGCGGTATCGTGTGGAGCCATGCTTTCGCCTTGTCTCGGAGGGAGAATGGAAACAGCCTGAGTTTCACCATCTCATCAGCGATCCCATCGTACCAAAATGTTCCGCAAATTTTTGCGAATTCAGCCAAGTGAAGATGGGGATCTTCACTGACTAACCTAGAGAATTGGGCGTGGTTGCTGATCATATTCAGGATGGCCGGCTTTATCTCAAAATTGTTGTTAGTGATGGCTGGGCCAAATTCGGGGTACACACTCCCAATAGTGGGCGTAGTGTAGTCTCTCATGGTCCTGGGTCTCGGCCTAGCCACTTCATTCTCATCGGCTGCCTGACCAGCAACTGGTGCATTTCCCGCCTCGGGATTGATCTGATTTCCATTGGCGTCCATGGTTGCAGCAGCATGGAGACGCGTCCGTAGGGTACGCTCTATTTCAGGGTCAAATGCTACGATGTCACCGGGGTCTCGTCTATGCATACACGCATCGAAAATAATAGAAAAAAACAACTCCCGTAACTATTGACTCAAACACCGAAATCAAACTACGCCTGCATTCCCCTGCAACGGCGCTAAAAACTTGATGCAGTAATGACAATTGCACCGGTCGCACAAGTAATAAAGTTGGGAGTACGTCCCCGAATATCGTCTCTCAAGGAATGCGCGTGGATTGTTTGATTCTTCGGATTGAGAAAATAATTACTAGAGTGGATTAAAGGAAAAACGGGGCTTTGATTTTGGTTTCCTAAATTACTACACAGAAATAAAATGCGGGTCAAAACTCTGCCTCGCAAGGAGGGATGGATGCAATGACCGCGATGTTGTGCTTCGGTGAGCGGGTGAACGAGAAGGCTGGCGGGTTACGACGCTCCTCAAATCTCATGAACCACAAAGGATCTCAAAAACATGAAATCACATTAACTAAAACACAATGTTCATGATCATCATCCATAATAACAAACACATCTAAGGAAAACTCTGAAGCAAGCGAAGGGGAAAAGAGGAAACCGAAGCTCGAAGACTATGCTGAAGATTCTCGGCCGGAATCGAAGGGTTGTCAAGCCTCATCCGTGCTCGGTCTTCAGTTGTGTCCGGGGTCCGGAGGAGCTGTCACCTTCCTCTACTTATACCCGTCTTCTTCGTGGTCTAGCTCGTGGTAACTCTTGTTCGACACCTTGAATGCAGCGTAAGCTCTCCGTATATGGCGTTCTGGAGCTCAAGGATGATGGAGGAGGCCAAGGAGGGAGCTTTTGCGGAAGATTTGCAAGCCAAAGATCACCGGAGCTCCTCCTAGGTCAAACAGTGGTGGAGCGGCAGATTGGGCAAAAATGGCGGGCTCTGAAGCTTTTCCCGCGGGGGATTCTTTCCTCTGGCAGATTTCCTGCCTTAAATACTAAAAAGTCAGAAATTTAGTCACGCACGGGCGAACGCACGACCGTGCATTGCCCGTGCATTATTTAACGAATAAATTGGCTTGAGGAAGAATCAGCAGTGCCCGTGCATTTTACTCACGCACGGGCGAATCTGCCCGTGCGCAAAAACACACGAACAAATTTTGATTGGCTAAATAATAGATGAAATAGACGATCATGTGTTTCCTTCACTCACGGGCAACTGCCCGTGCTTCAAGACGCACGAACAAATTTAGATCACCGGTTTTCTCCCGAGATGAAGGCGCACGACCGTAGCCGTCCGTGCATCAAGAAAACGCATGACCATGCGATATAAATAAACATTTCTTCTGGGGTAAAATAGGGTGATCCAACCACCTGTAAGAACAGCAATCCAGCTGGTAATACACCTCCAACACCAATCAGACAAAGAAAAAGGATTGGGGAGCACCATGTGCTTACCCCCAATATCATGGAGCGCAAACGCACACCAAAACGGGCTTAAAAGGAGCACAAAGCACGCAAGTGCGCA
Source organism: Dactylorhiza incarnata (assembly GCA_033032865.1). Taxonomy (NCBI): domain Eukaryota; kingdom Viridiplantae; phylum Streptophyta; class Magnoliopsida; order Asparagales; family Orchidaceae; genus Dactylorhiza; species Dactylorhiza incarnata. The sequence continues at coordinate 4,293,216 of JAWHQI010000009.1, read as the reverse complement.
TGAATGTGCATAAGAGAAATAGATGCAATAATAGCTCAAAAATGATGCACATGAGAGTGAAAACTAGCCCGGATGAGTCCATCAAAGTGTATATAAATGGGACTCATCAATGACTTTTGTTCGTGCAGATAGGTTCCTTAGCATGTGATGTTGAGCACACAACTTTCTATAACAGTCCTTAGAGAATTCTAGGTATAGAGAAGAGAATTGAGATAATAAAGTCTCTAATGCCAGATCAATGGTGTCTAGAACGTCTCTGTTAGAAGCCATTGATTATCGTTGTGTACCTGCAAGAAAGAAAGATGACAGAGGTAGAGAGGCAGAAAGGGAGGAGAGTGAGAGGGAGAGAATTTGAAAACACAATAAAGTCTAACGACTGAGTTGCTTTTAGAAGATGATATGTTGCAACTTAGGGTTGCACTCGAAGCAATGTTGAAAAGAAGTTGATTCAGCACGCCAAAATATATCGAAGTAGCTTATAGAAGCCAACTTAGAAAAGAAGTCGACGTGGCATCGAGTCGAAATCGATGTGACTTCTAATGTGAGCAACAACTATTATGTTGACACATGCATTATTGGGAACAGTGCCCAGCAGTGTTCCTGATTTGAAGAAGTGCTCAGCTGAATGATAAGTGCAAGTTGTATTTAATGTCATATCTAGTTCATGCTTGCATAGATAAGACAATATGTCCAGTACTTAAATAACCTGCCTAAGTATAGGCACATCGTTGAAATGATGGGAAAAGAAAAGAAGAATGATTGTGTCTGATGTCATCGAAAAGGATCAAGCGTATCGTCGACAACAGCAGGCATATCGTCAACAACATGCAGTGCAAGGCAAAATGGTGATATCGTTGTGACATCTACATGATGATATCAGAAAGTCGAGATGAAGAAGAAGACTCAAAGATGTCGGCGATATCGTCGACAAGAAGCCTTGACGTCGATAAGGCTAAGGAAGAACAGATGTCGTCGACGTGAAGCCTTGACGTCGATAAGGCTAAGGAAGAATAGATATCGTCGACAAGAATCTTTGTCGTCGGAAAGGCTAAGTGAGACTGATGCCGATGACATCGTCGTAAAGAAGGCGTGACATCGAGAAGACTGAAGAAGGTCATATGAAGACAGGCAGTTGCTGAAGTATAGTCTGCCGACATGATATTAATTAGGTCGTCGACAAAATAATGTGGTTTCAGCGATATCTAGCAGACAAGGAGTTCTCGCCGATATCAGTTTGATGACTTTTTGTTGTCTTAAGCTCGAGTGCAGAAGTGATGTCCCGTATCGTCGAGATATCACTATCTGATGAAGAATTGAAGAAGAAACTAGTTCAAGGCTTCGACAAGCCCTGTCTTCGAGATATTGTCCATATCGTCATAATAATGGAAATATCGTTGAGACAGATTCAAAAGTAGCCGGACGCGCTGTCAGCATTTAATGTCGTCGTCTGATTGTCCAATCAGCGCATGCTCTTGAGGGATGGGCGTCTGTCAGTAAAGGACATCATATGTAACCATTAAGCGGCTCATCTGTCCTATAAAAGAGAACAGTGATGCCCTAGAAAAGATGAGAAAGAGAAAGGAACGAAAAAGAATCCCGCCTAACAATACAACAAGCGACGGTGAAGAAAGAAAGAAGGGAAGAACAAAATGATCATTCTTTGTTCTTCAAGTTGCAGTCAAGTCTCATCGACTGTTAAGAACTGTTCAAGGAAGATAGCCAGTCAACATCAGGCAGAGCAAGAAGCTTGAAGAAGATTTGCACACTCAAGGTTCACATCAAAAGCATCTTCTTCAAGTAAAGAAGCCGATCTCCATCAGGCAGAAGTTCAATATTGTAAATCAATCTTTGTTAGGCATGCAGACCAAAGTTATGGGATTTGTTTTCAGATCTGAGTTTCAAGCTTGAGGGCATGAGATCTGCGAGGCTTGAGGGCTAGGCCAGAGGGACTTGCGGGTCCAAACATGTCGAGCTTGCGGGCTCGAGTGCAGTGAAGGGGCTTGCGGGCCTAGGCTGCAGGTAAGACTTGCGGGTCTGTGGTGTGTAGGGCTTGAGGGCCTGAGTGTCGAGCTTGCGGGCTCAGGTGCAGTGAAGGGGCTTGAGGGCCTAGGCTGCAGGGACTTGCGAGTCTGAGTTGTAGGGCTTGAGGGCCTGAGTGTTGAGCTTGTGGGCTCGGGTGCAGTGAAGGGGCTTGAGGGCCAATGCTGCAGGGACTTGCGGGTCCGAGTTGTAAGGCTTGCGGGCCAGATACATTGGAGGAGTTTGCCGAGCCTAGCACACTGCTAGGTAGGCGCAGAGGGAAAGAGGACTACTCAAGACACCCTGTCTTGAGGAACCTCTATAAGTCCTTATGTGCTTTCTGTGTTATGCTCTACCAAACGCTAAATCTATTATCCAGAAAACAAGAACACCGAAAAGGGAAGTAAAATAATTTGAAAAACTTATTCACCCCACTCTAGGTGATAAGTAGACACTCAATAACTAACAAGTGGTATCAAAGCGAGGTTATTCAAAGAAAAGCTTCACAGCTTGAGCAGATCTGCCCGTGGGTGTCCATTCTTCATAGCTATGGAATCAAGAATAGCTACTTGTTCTAGGGAGAGGTTTGACCTTTGGAAAGTTAATGCTAGAATATTCATGGAGGCAGTGGACCGTAGAATGTTTCAAATTGTTCAAGAAGGGCCATATGTCCCCAATACAGTGCCCAAGAAAATGACGAAGATGAGATCGTCCTAGTCAGCTTGGACAAGGAAGCCAATGATATTATAGCTGGTGCAGTTGATATCTCAACACTTTAGAAACTGGCTCACTGCATAACAGTAAAAGAGATGTGGAACTCTCTAACAGTCCTTATGGAAGGATCAAAAGAAGGAAGAGCAGAATCAGTACTGCCTTCCAAGAATCAGAAAGAACAAAGAAGCAGGGTAGCTGAGAAGAAAGTGAGAGCATTGAGTGACAGTGATTCAAGCTGTTCAGACTCAGAAGAGAATGTTGATTTTGGACTGACTGCCTTATCTGAGTCAGAGGAGGAAACTCAGGATGATGTCTCTCCTTTACAGGTATGCATAAAGGCTCCTCTATCTACCTCAGACTCAGAATCTGAGACAAGCTCATCATGAAATGATGACTTGTCCAAGCCACATGATGTCCTTCTAGAAGATCTCAAAAGGTTCAGGATGCTCTGCAAGGAGCAAGCTGAAAAGATCTCGATCCTTCATGCCAGAAATTCTGATCTCTCTAAAAAGGCTGAAAAGCTAACTCTACAGAATGCAGAGTTTTGCCAACTCAAAAAGGACTTCAAGGCAAGCTCCAACCTTGATCTAATAAGCAAATTTGGGAAAACTCTGAAGGCACTAATTGACAGTAGGGAGCTGTGCTGTTCTCTAACCAAAGAGATTGTGCTTCTAAAGAAGGATATAGAACAACCTAGTGCCCTAAAATCTGAGAATAATAATATCAGAAGGGTGGAGGATAAATCCTTCATTGCAAGGAAGCCTGTGGCAAGCTCCTTCAAACCCCAGAACATGCCTAAAACCCCAAGGGTACCTCATGAAGAGATGATCACAAGAAGGCAGAAAGTTACTGGGTCTAGCAAAGAGAAGAAATCACTAAAGAAGACTGACTCCAGACGGAAAGCCGTGGATGGTGATGGTCAACATCACACTCACAATCAGTACATATCAGTCTCCTTCAAATATCCTTCTGTTCACAGACAAAGGACTCATGTTCACACATTCAGCCTGAAAGGAAGATACAACAGGTTTGAATGTTATTGTTGTGGGAAGACTGGGCACTTTGCAATAGATTGTTGGTACAATCCAACTGCTCCAAGGGTAACACATATGTTAAGACTGCTAGTAATCTTATTCATCATCACTGTGCATATTCTGGAGCAGTTAGATCCAGTGTGCCTTTTAAAGCTAACAAAATCCTAGGACCCAAGGCTACTTGGGTACCTAAGGGCCTATAATCTCATGTTGCAGGTAGTCCAAGTGCCCATCAGAAGCAAATCTGGGCCTTGGACAAGATGGCTGTTCTGGCCCATAGGCAGAACAGCAAAGTCAGTTTACTAACAAACTTAGTGCAGGTCATCCTACTAAAAGGGGCCTAAAGATGTCGTAGGCTGATAAGTTTTGGAATCTATATCGTCGATACAAAAAGATGTTACGACGACAATGGATCAAGTTGGAAGGATGCGCATCCAAGAATCATTTTGACGACAATAAGCAGTATCGTCAAAATAAAAACGAGTTATTCATCACGGCACTGGATCGGTCCATCGGAGCCGTCTGATCATTTTTCATCAATGCAGTTGAAGGTAAGCGCCCCTTCACCTACTTGCACTATAAATAGAGTGAATGATCAAGAATAAAAATTACGATATCATTTGCCCCAAACTACTCTGTCGACAAACTACTGCTTCATCTCCGACGTGCTGCCTTCTCTCTCGCTCTAGATCAATGGCTCCCAAGAAAGAAGAAGTAATTTCCGGTTGTGAACTCCAGCGTGGAGTGTTCAACTCGTGCTCAGACGAAGTGAGGTCAGTGATAGGGATTCTAGAATCCAACGACCTAGAATATCTGTTGTGCGAACCCTCAGTTCTTCTTCACCGAGAACTGACGGAGTTCTTCGCTGAAGCTCGACTCAACCATTCTGAAACCTAGATAAAATCCATCGTAGCCAGGAAGAAGGTCAAAGTATCAGTTAAGAACCTCAGAAAGGCACTCCATCTGCCAAGAATTAAAGGGGGAGAGGAAGAAGAGCTGACAACAAAGGATATCTCGGCTAGCTACTCCTGGTGCGGCCATACCGTGAAGACCTACGGGTCAATTAAGAGGAATGAGTTTAATCAAAAAGGAAAATTGCTAGCAGATATCGTGGGAAAGGTACTGCTATGCAAGCCTGGGTCGCATGACCGAATCTCCAAGGAGATGTTTGTTGTCATGGCCCAAATAATTCTGGCCAAGAAGACTGACTGGAGCGGTTTTCTCTTCCAAAGAATGAAGAGCACCCTGACAACCCCCTACTATGGAAGAATACTGCCCCTCTTCCTTCTAAACACCCTAGATGAAGTACTGCAAAAAGAATGGGAGTCACCCTGCACTACTCCAAGAGACTGAATGCAAATATGCTCAATCGATCAGATAGGACTATCCCTAAACCATCATCTGTTGTCCCGCCTGCTCCTAAGAAACAAAAGAAACAAGCAGTCTTAATAGATCCCTCTGAAAAAGAAGATTCATCAAGCAGTTTTGATGGCAAACCCTCACCCCCACACAATCCTGCTCCATTGGAAGGTGAGACATCTACTCGAGGAAACGCTCTTGTATCAACTCCCGAACTTGCTCCCAAAGAGGTTGTTGAAGAAGAAAGAGACCCCAACTTGGGGAGTGACCCTGTTGAGGGGTAGTCCCAATTCAGGGGCTCAGCCAACGATGATGAAATGATCCATGAGGAGCTCCCAGCTGGAGGCTTAGCCCCAGAGGATGCTCAAGTTGAGGGGGAGATCCAACTAGGGTACTTTGCCCTAGAAGATCAAGGGAATGTGCCCTCTACTCCAGAAGATCAAGGGAATGTGCCCTCTACTCCTGAAGATCAAGGGAATGTGCCCACTACCCCAGAAGATTGAGGCAATGTGCCTGAGACCATGGAAGACCTCACTCCTTCAGACGACAGAGAATTAATCATAGCAAGTAAGATTGTGCTCACATCTCCAAGTGAGACACTGCCAGAGGTTTCCAAGGGAAACGCTAAAGTTACAATCCACATAAGTGAAGAATCATCTGAAGACATCTCTGAAGAAGCTCAACAAGAAAAAGAATGTGAAGAAGAACAAGCCGCTGAGCCATCATCGGCTCAGTCAGGTTCTCTCTTTCACATGATATCAGCCCTTCTAACTGCTCAACGGAAACAATTGGAAACTATTGTCGTAAAGACAATGGATGGTCTAAGGAAGGAGCTGAAGGCTGAAATAAAGGCAGTTAAGAGGGACATTCTTCATCTCAACACCCAGTGTACCCACTTCTACACCATGGCAGCTCCAGCAATAGAAAAGATGGGTTAGGAACTCAACAAGGTGGGACATCAAACCCACAAGATCTTGGCAAATCAAATAACATTTTCAGAAAATGTGGACTATTCTTTTGAGCAGATAGAAATAGGTGCTACCAATAACAGGAATCAAATCTTGAATAGGGTCAATATAAGGAACAATTTGGATGTGACTGAACACCACATACAAGAACAACTGACTCTGGCCAGAGAAGGTCTTGAGGAATGGGTAATTGAACAAGTCCTAAATGGGGAGAATGATATAATAAATGTCGGATCCCATCAAGCGATGTGGATAGCAAATCAAGTAAAGCAGAAAATGCAAAAAAAAACCCATCAGTATATGAGGTTGCCAACCCTTCTGAAAGCACTGACTCAGCAGAGTACGACATGGAATTCAGAGAATCAGCATTCTCCAAGAAGAGAAAGAGAATTCAAAGTAACAAGCATAGGCAGAAGAGACTGAGGGAAGTTGAGCTGGATCCACAATCAGGAAGGTGGAGTACAGTCTCAAGAGAAATCATAACAGAATCATGGATACAGTTTGGATACCCTATGGAGAACTATCAAAGGGTATATCAGTTAGTTGAATGGGAAAAGCATCTAAAATAGCTGGAAAGGAGGAAGAATCACAAACGAGCATTCCCACAGGGTCCTCCTCTCTCTCCTAAGAAGATTCCAATGCCCTTCAACTATTATCAGAGGCAAAGGAAGAAAGACAAAGGGGCAATCAACAACAGACACTGAGGAGCGCTAAATTAAAATCTTAATTAGAATGGGGCAAATGAATGCCAACTTTCATTCATGAACATTTAATCTATCTATGTCCTTGGTGTCTAGTGTCAAGAACATTTAATCTATTTTTGTGATTGCTGCTTAATGTGATGCTATTATCTGAAATGTTAAATCTGTATATGTGTGGCATTTATCATTGAGGTAAGTTAGGACTTCTTCAAATAGGGGGAGATTGTTGGGAACAGTGCCCAACAGTGTTTCTGATTTGAAGAAGTGTTCATCTCAATGATAAGTGCAAGTTGTATTTAATGTCATATCTAGTTCATGCTTGCAGAGATAAGACAATATGTCCAGTACTTCAATAACCTGCCTAAGTATAGGCACATCGTTGAAATGATGGGCAAAGCAAAGAAGAATGATGTCTGATTTCGTCGAAAAGGATCAAGCGTATCGTCGACAACAACAGGCATATCGTCAACAACATGCAGAGCAAGGCAAAATGGTGATATCATTGTGACCTCTACATGACGATATCAGAAAGTCAAGATGAAGAAGAAGACTCAAAGATGTTGAAAGTGGAGGTTAGATCTTAAGTTACGCTAGAGGGGGGGGGGGTGAATAGAGTATTAAAAAAAATTATTAGTTTTTAAAGCAGAATTAAAATACTGATGTATATATATATGTGTAATGCAAAGTGTGTTATATAATTTGAATAAAGAAAATAGCACACAACACAGAAACAATACAGAAAATCACAAGCACAGATGATTATCCTGTTTGGATCTTCAGACTTCTTCTTGCTTATGTAGAGATCTTGAGCTCCCAGTATAGTTTGAGATTTAACATGAGGGACAAAAGCTTCTGGGTGCTTTTCAAGATATTCTTCAGCATTGAATAACTCTTTGGAATTGTACTTGTCAAGCTCTTTACTTCTGTAATCAGACATGGTAGAAATGTTTGTGAAATCTTTACCTTCTGATTTTGCTTTGTTAATCTGGGCATAAGCAATTGTTTCTTTGAGTCTTGCCATTTGAGATAATCTTTCCTCTTCAGGATCTGGAAGATAGGGAACATATTCTGAAATATCAACTTGATCTTGAAGATCACTTTGAGGATTTTTGATCTTGTGAAAAGATCCATTAGAAATGTGAAGTATGTATTCTGAAGATATTTGAGATGAAACAATGACTGGACTTTCTTGTAAAGCAACTGCTGATTTCTTAGAAGGAGGATTACTGGTTGATCCTGGTACTTGAGATCCACTAGAACTACCAGATTTCCTTGAGTGCCGAGAGCTGGGCTTCTGAGAAGTAGAAGAAGGTCTTGCTGAGCCTGCTGATCCTGCTGGAGGAGGAGGAGGATGGTTATATTTGACAGGCTTGTCAGAATAGTAACCAGTCTTCCTCATCTTCTTTCTTCTTTTATTCTAATTCCTTGAGAATTTCATCCAATGTGGTGTATCTTTATCAAGAGTAATGTTATCAAGAACATAATAGGGGACATCATTCTCAGGATTTGGAGGCTTGGGAACAGCCTTTGACTTTGCTTTTCTTTTCTTTCTTTTCCTTGATAATGTGTCATCAGAGTCACTTTCATTGTATTCTTCATTAGAATCGGAAGAGGGAATTGGATTATCATATAAGTCATTAACCAATTTAAGAGCTTTGATTCTTTGCTCTTCAGCTTCATAAGCTTCATCTTTTGCTCTCCAGATTTCATCAATGTCTGGAATTGGTGATTCATCAAAGACAAAAGTTGGGTATTCAAAATTATTGATAATTTCTTCTGAAATTTTAACTGATTCATCTGCAAGACTTTGAACTAGAACTGGAACAAGAGCTGGAACTGCTCTTTGAACTGCAAAGCTACTAATGATCTTTTTTAGTAAAACTTTGTCAATTGGAGCAGTATAAGGAACAATTACTCTTGAATTATTATGATGTTTTGGCAAAACTAAGGAAACAACATTGAACTTAGACAATAAGGAAATAATATCTAGGGAGGGATGGATATAGATATTATTTAACTTTTCTATGACTGGTACTTCTGGAGCTTCTTCAAATATATCTACATCAGAAGTTTGAATTGTTTCTTCAGTATCCTCTTCAGCAAAAACTGTATCTGTATCAAAAACTGTATCCTCTGAAATTTGAGCTTCTGGAACTTCTTCATGAGGCATCTCCCCCTGCCTAGCTTCAGGGAGACCTGAATCTAGGCCCCTAGAAGAAGGGACAGAGATGGAGGAGGGAATTGAAGATATAGTAGAAGATAGTTCAGAGATTGCTTGAAGAATTGGAGCAATTTTTGCATCCAATGTGGAGTCAAGAGTAGAAATAATGTTATAGACTGGAGCAAGTTTTGCATCCAGGATTTGATCAATCTTGGGAAGAATATAGTCAAGAATTTGATCTGCAACAGTGTGGAAATGTAGAAATAGCATTTCAGGTGGTTGAGATGAAGATGGTTGAGAAGTGGAAGGAATAGAATTTGGTACAAAAATGTTTGCAATATTTGCATGTTGTTGAGGGATGTCAAAATGAATGGGGCAAGAGTGATGGGTGGGTGAATGATAGTCATCATGCATTGGAGATGGAGGTGGAGAAGTATGAGTGGTGAGAAGGGTAGATGAGGATGGAATGTCATCAATGAGTGTGGGAGAGTTTGGTGGTGGAGATTGTGCAGGGGAAATATTTTGAGGTGGAGATGGGAGAGGAGGAGAAGAAATAATAAGAGGAAGAGAAGAGGCTTCTAGAAGGGGTGAGGGAGTGACTGGATCAGTCCTTGTGCCTTCAGAAGTTTTCTTCTTTGTAGCTGCTCCTGTGTTCTTCTTGGTAAACACCCTATCCCATTTAGCAAAGAGAGCTGAGGTCAGCTTCTTGCTAGCATTAATTGTCACCTTGGGAGAGACCATAAGCTCTTGGTTTCTTTCCTGCAAAACAATTCCTATAATCCTTCCAAAACAAACATTGTCCTTTGAAATCTTCTTCTTAATCAATCCAAAAAAGATTGATCCCCAGTTCACTTTCTTCTTTTCCATTATGACCACCATCAACATAAATTGGTGCCTATTAATATAATCATGTCCTGTTGTTTTCCCTAACAACACTTTGCCAACTATATCAGAAAGAAACTTATATTCCACAGATAAGTTCTTCTTAAGCAGGTGATTAGGGTTTCCAGTGGAATGACCCATTTTAATCAGTGCTTCACCAGTTTCAACAGAGCTGAGCTCTATTTCATCATCACCATTAACAAAACTAAAAACTTCAGTTAAAATGGTAGGGGTAAGAGAGACCTGGTGTCCTGAGATAGTTCCTGTCAGACTTTCATCTTCCTGCTTAGCTGTAAAACACCATTCCTTGATTTCTGCTATGTGCAGCTTTATCCTCATGCTCATTAACTTCTTTAACTGCCGCTATTCAAACAGTTGAAGAATATACTTGAAGATTTGGTCAGATTGAGTGAACGATTCCATGTCGATGTCAACCCCGGCATCGAACTTCATCGAATATAGCGCGACTTGAGAAATTGCCATTTGTACCTGCAAGAGAGAAAGATCAAGTGCAGAGAGGAACTGGAGGGAAACGATTTCTATAGGCGCAATCTATTTTGAAATAGAAAAAGATATTATATAGACCGGAGAAGGGGGCACATTTGAGGAGCGGGGTTCGACAAAAACCTAATAAAAATAGAAGTCGAAAAGACCTTAGGTCTCCGTCAGATAGCGTTCGACAAAAGTATCCTTTTCGTCGACCATCGTTCGACAAATGAAATTGTCTTTATCGATTTTGAAGTTAACAGGTTTTGTCGACCGCCGTTCGACAAATGGTTCAAATTTGTCGTCCTCTGTTCGACGAATTTAGGGGATAAATAGAAATATATTAATTTTTAACATATTGAATCTCCATCTATCATTCCTAGTTGTTTTATAAAGAAGATGTGCTTCTTTTCATCCAAGGGCTTGGTGAAAATGTCAGCTCTTTGTAAATCAGTGAAAATGAACTGTAGGCAAATTTTATTTTTATCCACATTATCCCTAAGGAAGTGGTGCCTAATCTCTATGTGTTTAGTCCTACTATGGAGAACTGGATTTTGTGCTATAGATATTGCACTTGTATTGTCACAAAATATAGTTGATTTATTTAAGTTGATACCATAGTCCAGAAGTTGATTTTGTATCCACAACATTTGTGAGCAGCAACTGCCAGCAGCCATGTATTCAGCTTCAGCTGTTGATGTAGACATAGATGTCTATTTTTTACAAAACCAAGACACAAGCCTATCACCAAGAAACTGACAAGTTCCTGATGTGCTTTTCCTATCTACTCTGCATCCAGCATAATCTGAATCTGAGAATCCAGTTAATTCAAATTCAGATGCTATTGGATACCAAAGTCCTCGATTAGGGAAACCCATTATATATCTATAAATCCTTTTTAATAAAATTAAGTGAGATTCTTTGGGGTTAACTTGAAATCTAGCACAAATACAGGTAGGAAACATTATGTCAGGTCTGCTAGCTGTTAAATAAAGTAGTGAGCCAACAATTGCTCTGTATACTTTTGAATCAACAGGTTTCCCTGATTCATCATTAACAATGATAGCATTTGAGGGCATGGGTGTTTTCATGGTGGAAGAATCAGACATACCAAATCTTTTCACTAATTCCTTAGCATACTTAGATTGGGATATGAAGATTTCATTTGAAGTTTGCTTCACTTGAAGACCAAGGAAGTATGATAACTCACCCATACTACTCATTTCAAATCTTGATTGCATTAGATTGGAAAATCTTTTGCACAAATTTGAATCAGTAGATCCAAAGATAATGTTATCTACATATATTTGAACTAGTAAAGTTTGATTCTTATGTACTTTGTAAAATAAGGTTGTCTACTATGCCTCTACAGAAATTGTTTTCCAAAATAATACTAGTTAAAGTCTCATACCATGCTCTAGGAGCTTGTTTGAGACCATAAAGAGCTTTCTTAAGCTTAAATACAAAAGAGGGATGAGTTGGAGAGATAAAACCTGGTGGTTGTTCCACATAAACTTCTTCTTTAATTTCTCCATTTAGGAATGCACTCTTTACATCCATTTGATAGACTTTGAATCTTTTGTATGCAGCAAATGCAAGGAAGATCCTGATTGCTTCTAGCCTTGCAACTGGGGCAAATGTCTGATCATAGTCTATCCCTTCTTCCTATGAGTATCCTTGAGCTACTAGCCTAGCTTTGTTTCTCACAATATTTCCCTCTGCATCAAGCTTGTTCCTGTAGACCCATTTGGTTCCAATCACTGGATAACTCTTTGGTCTTGGAACCAAATCCCAAACCTTGTTCCTTTCAAACTGGTTGAGCTCCTCTTGCATTGCTAGAATCCAATTTGGATCTTGTTCTGCATCTTTTATGGTTTGAGGTTCAACTTGTGATAGGAAACAAGTATGCATCTGATTTTGGTGTAGTTGATGCTTTATTTGAACACCTGCTGAAATATCTCCAATTACTTGTGAAATTAGATGATCTCTAACTGTGATGGGGTCAACAGTTAGAGTTGGTTCAGTAATTGTATCCACTTGGGGAATTTGTTCAGCTGTTATATCTTGTGAAGAATGATGTGTTGTTGTCTGTTCTGATCTTTCAGCAAAAACTGGGAGTTCTTCTTCACTCTCTTCATCATTATGTTGTTCAAGATTCAGAATTCCTTCTTTATTTAGAGCTAATTGATCTAGATGCTCACATAATATAGGTACCTGCAGATTTTCTATGGTAGAAGGAATCTTCTCCTTGTAAAACATATTAGTTTCATCAATAGAGACATGCATAGATTCTTCTATTTTAAGAGTGGATTTATTATAAATCTTATATGCTTTACTGATTTGAGAATAACCTAAGAAAATTCCTTCATCTAATTTTGGTTCAAATTTCCTAAGGTATTTCTTATCATTAATGTGAATATAACATCTACAGCCAAATGTTCTAAAATAGTTAACTTTAGGTTTCTTCCCTTTAAGTAATTCATAAGGAGTCTTTCCATTAAGTTTGTGTATCAAACTTCAATTCAGAACATAATTTGTTGTGCTAACAGCCTCTGCCCAAAAGGATAGGGACAGATTAGCATCTGCAAGCAATGTTCTTGCTGATTCAATTAGAGTTCTATTTTTCCTTTCAACTACCCCATTTTGTTGAGGAGTTCTAGGAGATGAGAAACAATGCATGATCCCTTCCATCTCACAGAATTCTTGCATAAGAAGAGACTCAAACTCAGTACCATGATCACTTCTGATCAATGCAACTACAGTAGAGTACTCAATATGTATGCTCTTAAGAAAGTCTGTAAGAACTTTAAAGTTATCTGACTTTTCTCTCAAAAAGAACACCCAAGTGAATCTAGAGAAGTCATCTACAATAACTAGAGTGTAAGACTTCCCTCCTAAACTCTTTGTTGCTATAGGTCCAAAAAGGTCCATATGTAGCAAATATAAGATTCTAGGTGAATCACTTTTAGATAATGATTTAAAACTATTTTTAGTTTGCTTACCTATTTGACATGCCCTACAGAGACCTTCTTTCTTGTATGAACCTGAGGGTAATCCTCTAACAAGATTGTCCTTATATAGTTTAGCAATGGTCCTAAGGTTTACATGTCCTAGTCTCTTATGCCAAAGTTCACTAGATTTGCTTCCATCATTAAATAAACAAACTTCTGAAGTAGATGAATTGAAATTCACTAAATATATATTACCTTGCCTAATACCTGATAGAACAGTAATGTTATCAGTAGATTTAATAAGGCAATTCATCTTATTAAAGGTTACCTGATAACCTTCATCACATAATTGACTTATGCTGATGAGGTTGTGCTTCAGTCCCTTGACATAAGCTACCTCTTTGAAGGTGACTTCTCCAACCTTGACTTTTCCATAGCCTTTGGTCTGTCTACAGTTGAAGTCTCCAAATACAACCTTTGGTCCAAGCTTTGCCTTGTATTTGTTCAGGTTGGCCTTGTTTCCTGTCATATGCTTTGAGCAGCCACTATCCAAATACCACTTTTCATTAATTTTTGGATAGCTGTGTACCTGCAATGACAGAAAAATAAACTAGTTGTTTTTGACCCAGACTACCTTGGGTCCATTTGTTTGTCCACAATATTCAGAAATAAAGGTCATTTCAGGCTGATCCTTATAGCCTTGTGGGTGGAATCTCCTTGGAGGTATTACCCACTCAGTAAAAGGATTTCTAGTATATTTAGAATTAGAATTCTTAGAACTTTCTGTATAATATATATCTGTTCGAAAAATTTGGGTAAATTCGTCGACCGCCGTTCGATGAATGTGCATGTTTTTGTCGAACGCCGTCCATATTATAACTATACTGAAAGTCTGTTCTCAGTTTTCGTCGATCCCCGTTCGACAAATTTGAATCTTATTGTCGAGCTTCGTTCGACGAATTCTTCTGAATTCTTTTATTCTTAATATTCTTGCTTGAAATATCTTTATTGGCTTCAGTAGCCTCTTTGCCTTTAGCAGAGATGAATTTTATGGGTATAGAGAGAATGTTTTTCTTAATTAGAGGTGGCTCACTTGATGAAGCACCCAAGCCCAGTTTGCTATTGAGTCTAGCATTGACAGTGCTTGTGATGTTCATCAGTTTGATACTTCTCCCATTTAGGGATTCTTCAAATCTCTTCGCCTCAGATAATTTATTCTCAATGAGAAAAGTATGTTCTCTGGAGGTTGCCAACTCTTTCTTAAGAGTAGCATTTTCTTCACTTAAATTATTCATTTCAGCTAGCTTAAGTCTGAGTGAGATTATTTCCTTCTCAGATTTAATTAAGTCTAGGCAAAGAACTTTGAATTCATCCTTGAATTCAATGGAAGTAAAATCAAAATGAGATAGTACCTGATCAGCATCATCTTCTGCTTCTGATTCTGATTTTTCTTCATCAGAATTGTTGGCTGAGGCATTGATTGCCATCATGCAGAAATTCTTCTCTTCTTCATCATCATTGGAGCTGGATGAAGAAGTATATCCTGACTCACTGTCTGAGTCATAAATAGCCATTAAGCATTGGTCATTTTCTTTTGTTTCTTCATCATCAGAAGAGCGGGACGAAGATTCTGATTCAGATTCTGTTTTACTCCAGGATTTTGCTACAAATCCTCTCCCTTTCTTTTTGTGATTGTGGGAGGAAGATTTGCTGGAGTTTCTCTTTTCTTCCTTTCTTTTCTCTTTTCCTTCTTGTCCTTCTTGTTTTGATTTTCTGGACAATCAGGTGCAATGTGTCCAGGTTTCCTGCAACCAAAACATATAATTTCATTTGCATGATTTTTGTCATACCTTGGCTTGTCATAGCTTCTGGATAACTTTTTCTTGATGTCTTTCTTAGCCATCTTGTAAAATCTTTTGGCTATCAGACTCATGATCTCCTTATTGTGAGGAGTTTTTCCTTCTTCTGCATCAGCTGCTTTGAAAGCTATGCTCTTTTCTTTCTTTGTTGCTGGAGATGTAGTGGATGATTCTGCTTCCCTGGACTTGATGAGCTGCTAATAAGATTTGAGCTTGCCCAACAGTGCTTCTGTGGTAATCTCATTGAGACTCCTGGCATCCTTGATTGGCCAGATTCTTGAGTCCCATGTGATGGGGAAGCACATTAAGATCTTGTCATTTATTTCAGTGATAGAAATCACTTTGTCCAGAGATTTTAGCTCTTTAATTATGAGACTGAGTCTGTTGTACATGTCAGCCACCATCTCTGTGTCTCCTTTCTTGAAGTTTTCATACAGAGAGATCAAGTGTGATCTTCTGTCTTTTCTCTCATCTGCAGAACCTGCAACCATGTTATTTAGTGAGATCCAAATCTCTCTGACTGAAGTACATTCAACCACTTTTGAAATATGTCATCCGACATAGTTTGAGCCAATATGTTCATGGCCTTAGCATCTGCATTTCTTTGCTTCTTTTGAGTTTCTGTCCACTCAGGAGGTGGGACAGCATGATTGTCTCCTGTAGCTTCAGTGCTGGTTGATGCTGTAGGTGCTGGAGGCTCTGTCAGAATAACATTAAAAATCTCTTCATCAATGGAGTTCATATAAAGACTAATCCTTGCTTTCCAAAGTGCAAACTTGCTAAGGTTGCACATTGGAGGTCTTGTGCTTGAGTATTCCTTGTTTTGTGCCACGAGTTCTTAAAAAAAAATAAACAAAAACTCTAGATAAATTTAAGATCTAATTGATCTTTGTGATTCAGGTGTTAGCCTGTAAAGAATCAACCTCCCTCTGATACCAATTGAAAGTGGAGGTTCGATCTTAAGTTACTCTAGAGGGGGGGGGTGAATAGAGTATTAAAAATTTTTTTATTAGTTTTTAAAGCGGAATTAAAATACTGATGTATATATATATGTGTAATGCAAAGTGTGTTATATAATTTAAATAAAGAAAATAGCACGCAGCACAGAAACAATATAGAAAATCACAAGCACAGGGGACACAAGGAAATATAGTAGTTCCCCAATAAATTTGGGTACGTCTACTCTTCTACCACGGCTGGTAGGACATCCACTAGGAGTTTTTGATAAGGTGTCCACACACCACAGAGCTTTTGATAAGGTGCTCAAGACCAGGGGTTTTTTAATAAGGTGTCCACACACCAATAAGCTTTTGATAAGGTGCTTAAAAACCACACAAGGATTTTTTGATAAGGTGTCTTGCCACCACTGTGTAAACTTTTGGAGGGAGAATTAACCCTGTACAAGATAAGGTAAGAAGGTTTAGAGTGTTCTTCTCTGTCAATATTTCTGAGAGAAGACAAAAGGTGTTGAGGATGAAAGCTCCCCTTGTCTGTTTGAAGTTGTTGACAGCTTGAGGATGAAGCTTTC
Source organism: Dactylorhiza incarnata (assembly GCA_033032865.1). Classification (NCBI taxonomy): domain Eukaryota; kingdom Viridiplantae; phylum Streptophyta; class Magnoliopsida; order Asparagales; family Orchidaceae; genus Dactylorhiza; species Dactylorhiza incarnata. The sequence goes on along the minus strand of JAWHQI010000009.1, from coordinate 4,276,554 downwards.
TCTAAAACAGAAGTCTTCTGTAGCAGATTAATCTGGAAGAGGTAAATCTTCAGATTGTTGTTGCTCTTTTGAAGACTTGAACTTGCAGCAGATCTGAGAGAATTAATGTTGTTCTCGGAGAGATGAAGATGTTGCTTTTAGGAAGAAGAAGACTGAAAGTATATGTTCTCTGTGTGTTTATTCTTCTTCCTTTCCATTCTCTAATCCTTCTATATTCTTGTTGTTCTACAGAACTGTATTTCTGAGAAACTTAAAAATAACTGTGTAAGATCTCTGTCGTAAAAGAGTATACAACTATTTTTGTATCTGCTTTCTTCTGTGATGGATTTCTAATTTTAAATTCAAATCATCTGTCTTTAAGGAATATATTATTCTGGCTTAAATCCTTCTTGGATCTGTAACAGCCACCAAAACGATTTTGGCAGGTCCTTTTTGATTCCTTTGACGTGAAAGATGTCGTAGCATTAAATGTCAACGGCTATTCTTGTCTTGGAATAAAAGGAATAAAAGAATATAATAAATGAATATGATATCCTTACTAAACTGACTGAATACGTCCAAAAGTACTTGAATAGATCCGTTAAGGTCGTCGATCTATGTTCAGAGTGTTGACAAAATAACTGATATAGATGATCTGGACTTGTATTTGGCGAGCTGAGCTTTCATATAGAATTTGTCGAGCTTTGGATGGAATTCGTCGAACGCTGCTTGCCATTTATTGAACGCTGCTCAGAGAATGTCGAGCGCTGGAACTGGCTATAATTCTTCAGTCTGCTGAGAAGAATTTGTCGAACGAAGCTAGACATTCGTCGAACGCCACTCGCCATTTGTCGAATGCTGGGAACTTAAATATTCCTTAAGTTCTAGCAAATCAATCAGCCTAAAGACTTGACCCTTAAGCTATACAATGGGGTCAACTTGATCCTTAGTTAAAATATAGTGATCCTAGCCCAAAACCGTAATAGGGTTGTTCCAACAGATGTCGACGATATCGTCGACAAGAAGCCTTGACGTCGATAAGGCTAAGGAAGAATAGATGTCATCGACGTGAAGCCTTGACGTCGATAAGGCTAAGGAAGAATAGATATCGTCGACAAGAAGCCTTGTCGTCGGAAAGGCTAAGTGAGACTGATGTCGATGACATCGTCGTAAAGAAGGCGTGACGTCGAGAAGACTGAAGAAGGTCATATGAAGACAGGCAGTTGCTGAAGTATAGTCTGCCGACATGATATCAATTATGACGTCGAGAAGACTGAAGAAGTTCATATGAAGACAGGCAGTTGCAAGAAGCTTGAAGAAGATTTGCACTGTCAAGGTTCACATCAAAAACATCTTCTTCAAGTAAAGAAGCCAATCTCCATCAGACAGAAGTTCAATATTGTAAATCAAACTATGTTAGGTTTGCGGGCCAAAGTTGTGGGATCTGTTTTCAGATCTGAGTGTCAAGCTTTTGGGCTTGAGATCTGCGAGGTTTGAGAGCTATAGCAGAGGGACTTGTGGGTCCAAACGTGTCGAGCTTGCGGGCTCGGGTGCAGTGAAGGGGCTTGCGGGCCTAGGATGCAGGCAAGACTTGCGGGTCTGTGCTGTGTATGGCTTGAGGGCCTGAGTGTCGAGCTTGCGGGCTCGGGTGCAATGAAGGGGCTTGAGGGCCTAGGATGCAGGGACTTGCGGGTCCGAGTTGTAGGGCTTGAGGGACTGAGTGTCGAGCTTGCGGGCTCGGGTGCAGTGAAGGGGCTTGAGGGCCTAGGCTGCAGGGACTTGCGGGTCCGATTTGTAAGTGATAAGTAATAAAATATACATATTTTTAGTATAATTATTAGTAAAATTTTAATTAATATTGTAAATTTTATATGTAAATTAATGAATAATTGCTTGTTTTATTATTTCTGTTACTAACTTAGCTTTATTTCTTTTTTCATATTTTTGACAAAATTTTCCCAGGTCATGCCCTCGGTCACGCCCGTGACCGAGGGCGTGTAAATTTAAAGTTCAAAATTCGTCGAATCCCGAGCTGAGGTCGACGAAAGGCGAGCTGAGTCCGACGAACGGCAAGTCACGCCCTCGGTCATGCCCGTGACCAAGGGCGTGTAAATTTAAAGCTCTGCGCCCGACGAATTCCTTTCCAGCTCAGTCCAGTTGACCAAGTCACGCCCGTGACTCTACAAGTCACGCCCGTGTTCCAACAGAGTCACGCTCGTGAGCCACCAGCGCGTCACGACCCAAAGTCGCACCCATGCTGCCGACATCTGCCACCCATAGTCACGCTCGTGACTCTACAAGTCACGCCCGTGACATACCAAGTCACGCCCGTGTGCAGCCATGTTTGATGGCCAGACCTTCCAGAAGGCGGCGAATACAACAGAGCAAATGTCACGCCCTAAGTCACGGCCGTGACATCCAAGTCACGCCCGTGACCTAGGGCGTGTAAAAATAAAATTTTGCCTATAAATAGAGGGGCTCGGCTGAAGCATTTCCCATCCAAATTTTGAGTGCTTTGTAATGTTTTTCTGAGTTCTTTGAGTGAATGCGAGTTTTCTTTATGCAACTGAGTTATGTTCGTTTGTAATTTTCTCCTTTTAGAAATAAAATGTTGTTTTTCTCATTTGATGAGAATAGTTTTATTGCTTTCATAACTTAGTTTATTGCTTTCATAAATGTAGTTTATCGCTTTCTTTATCGCATTCTTTTAAATGCTTTCTTTCGATTCAGTCTTTTATTACAAGTAGAGTGCGTGAGTTTATGAGATAGTATTTTTCTTTTTTGTAACTTAGTTTTATTTCAGTCTTTATATAATTGCTATATACCACCCCCATCTTGAATAAGAGGCTAATTTACTTTAGCACTTATTTAAGTCGGTTGGGACAGATATTATTTCTGCACCTTTATAAGTCTTTTCATTTCTATACCACACCCTTCTTGAATAAGAGGCTAAGAACTTTTTAGCGCTTGTTTAAGGCGGTTGGGACGGATACTATTACAGTTTTTATATAAGTCTTTTTATTTCTTTTTTATCCGCTTATATCCGCTTTAATTATTAAACATGTATTTTCCATCCGATAATGCCGTCTCCATTGCGATGAGTGGCTAATTTCCTTTAGCGCACGATGTTGAAGAGCATTGGGACAAAAAAAATAGTTTTTCTAAAAATAAAACATCTCTTTCTAAAATAATTAACGCTTAAGGTTTACCCGAGAATCACGTTGAGTGGAGCCACATAATCGACGTGTGGTTTTCATTTCCATCTCCGTACACTAGTTAGCCGAGAGGCTCGTGTGTACGGACTGATCGCTCACGGGTAAAGAGAAGTGCACTCTACCCTCGAGAGAGGATGATATAAGTCTCCCGAATTGGAAGTAAAAACCCAATAGCGGGGTTCACAACATAAGGCGAGTATTAAGAAGATTCGATGGTCGAAAATTCATAATCTCCGGTGGGCGTACCCTCGAGAGAGGAGCGTTCATAAATATGGAACCTCCACGGCCAAGCCGTTCTAATGTTTTAAAAAGTCATCTCTTTTACTTCTAAAAAAGACTATTTTCGTCTCAAGGTAATTCGACATCGGGCGTTATTATCATCATCGTTTAGAACTCTAGTTATTCGCTTATTATCGTTTTCTTTTAAAAACCCAACTAAAAACTTATTCCGATAAAATAATAGTTCGTTCCTCAAAGTAGGTTAATCAACACGATCCGCGGAAATATACGATCCCGATATTTTCTAAAACAAAATATCCTGTATTACTTGCGATAAGGTATACTTGCCTTTATCAAATGATTAATTTGGACTAAGAATTAAAACACAGCTTTCCAAACTCATTTAGTGCAAAACTCTCCTTTTCTACTTCTCAATTCAATAGAATTCGGCGTTGTAGCCGAGGCGTAATTGTCAATATTCCAAAAGAAGAAAAGACCGTTACTTCTATCATTCGATAGGATAACGGTTAATTTCTCAAAGTAGGAGTACTTGCGAGACTCTTCGAAAACATCCGCCAATTCTAATCTCTTAATATAAAGGTTATCTTTTATTTATAAAACAAAAAGAAGAAGTCCAACTTAAATCATCAAGTTTTTGGCGCCGTTGCCGGGGAAACTTCATGTTGTTATTTGAAAGTAGGAGCTGCTATTAATTTTCTTCCTTACCTATATATTTTTACTAAAAAAAACCAAAAAATACAAAAAAGTAATATAAAAAAATATACATAAAAACTTATATGTAAAAAATAATAATAATAATAATAAAACAAAAAATCCAAAAATATTGTTTTTAGTATATAACCCGAGGAAGCTCGTCAGACGGTTCGACTATTCCTTTTGACCCCGAAATCGAGCGCACTCTTCGTGAGCGTATCCGATCTCGTGATCAAAACTTACTCGAAACCCCCGAAGAGTCAATCGGAGATACTGCAAATATGGGCGATCCAATTCCAAATGCGGCCCCAGCCCGGACCATGGCATATTATGCCCGGCCCAATTTGGAAGATACAGGATCAAGTATTACTCGCCCGACAGTTAATAATAATAATTTCGAAATAAAATCCAGCATAATCCAAATGATAAAACAGTCGATTCAGTTCGACGGTTTGCCAGATGAGGACCCAAAGCAGCACCTTTCAAACTTTTTAGAAATATGCGACACCTTTAAAATTAATGGCGTCACTGATGACGCCATTCATTTATGCTTATTTCCATTTTCGCTACGGTTAAAAGCCAAATCGTGGTTGACTTCTCTTCCGAGAGGGTCCATAACCACGTGGGCCCAATTGACGGAATTTTTCTTAACTAAGTATTTTCCTCCGTCAAAAACCGCAAAACTTCGCACGGATATCACATCCTTTTTACAATTCGATCCCGAGTCTCTTTATGAGACTTGGGAGCATTTTAAAGAATATTTGCGTAGGTGTCCTCATCACGCGCTACCAACTTGGCTACAGGTCCAGACGTTTTATAATGTTTTAAATTTTTCTACGCGACAGATGATCGATGCGGCCTCCGGGGGAACGTTAAACAACAAAACCCCGGAGACCGCTCAAGCTCTAATCGACGAAATGGCCATGAACGCGTACCAATAGAACGTGCCAAGGTCGCGTACTAATAAACCGGCTGGTCTTTTTGAAGTGGACGCCACTACTTTCTTAGCCTCACAGGTAGAGCGGCTAAGTAAGCAGGTGGCGGAGATGACTGTTTCCTCCTCCACTCCCGCTTGGAATAATAATAACGTAATCGAAGAATCGGTGGATTACCTCGGTAATCCGGTTAGGCCCCCCTTCAACCCCAATAACAACCCGTATAGTAATAATTATAATCCGGGTTGGAGGACCCACCCTAGTTTCTCTTGGAGCAATCCTAACAATGCTCAGAGGACCCCAAATATAAATCCCCAAGGATTTCCGCAAGGATTTCCGCAGGGATTCCAGCCTCCTCCTCCAAAACCTTCGCCGCTCGAAGATGTTTTGTCTAAATACATCGCGTCCAACGATTCAAATATCCGAAATCTTACCGGATCGATTAAAAACTTGGAAAAACAGGTTGGACAACTTGCAAAGATGGTCTCCGAGCGGCCATACGGAGCTCTACCAGGGAATACGGAGCCGAACCCCAGGGAAAATGCCAACGCTATAACCCTTCAAAGAGGCAAGGAGGTCGTCTCCCCATTGCGGGTTGAGCCTAAGGTATGCATTTCGCCTTCAACCCCTCCACCATCTTCTTCGATTCTAATTGCTCCGGATTCTCCGGTTGCGCCGAATGTTTCGACTCCTCGAATTCCTTACCCGTCTAAAATTAATAAAGAGAAGGAGGACAAAAATTATCAAAAAATTTTGCGTATTTTAAAAAAATTCAAATAAACGTCCCCTTCTACGAGGCACTCTCCCAAATGCCGAAATATGTTAAATATCTTAAGGAGTTGCTTTCTAATAAAAAGCGACTCGAGGATGTTTTGCGTGTTTCCCTTAACGCAGAATGTTCGGCTGTTCTCCTTAACAAATTGCTGCCAAAACTGAACGAACCGGGACGGTTCTCCATCCCGTGTCTCTTTGGCAATATGTTAATAAAGTACGCTCTTGCGGACTTAGGCGCCAGCATCAATTTGATGCCTTTTTCTCTTTTCAAAAAACTTGATTTAGGCGTTCCGAGTCCGACAAAATTGAGCAACCAACTCGCGGATCGCTCGGTAAAGTACCCAATAGGGGTAGCGGAGGATGTTCTGGTCAAGGTCGACAAGTTTATCTTCCCGGTAGACTTTATCATCCTGGACATAGATGAGGACATCGAGGTACCCATCATCCTCGGTCGCCCCTTCCTCGCAACCTCCCGCGCATTAATCGATGTCAGTAACGGTCGCCTCCTCCTTCGAGTTGGAGACGACGAAGTTACTTTACATATCAACCCCTCCATGCGGAACTCACTATCGAATGATGATTCCTGTTTCAATTTGGAATCCGCATTTGTGGACGAGTGTTCTTCTCTTTCGGAATTGCTATCTTTAATGATAGACGATTCAGATCTGGCGAATCAACCTCCTTTAGAAGAATTACCGCCAGATTCGCCTTTCAAGCCTTTCAATTCGAAAGATTTAAAAATCTCCACTTCCTATGAAGAACCTCCGGTCTTGGAGCTTAAGCAACTCCGCGACCATTTAAAATATGCTTTTCTAGCCGAGAACTTAAGATTTCCGGTTATAATATCATCTACTTTAACCGATTCGGAAACATCCGAATTGGTTGAAGTTTTATCTAAACATCGCTGTGCGATTGCATGGCAAATTTCTGATATCAGGGGAATTAACCCCTCATTCTGCTCCCACAAAATTTTTCTCGAAGAAAACCCCCGCAAAACTATTCAGCCTCAACGATGACTTAACCCGAACATGCGGGAAGTCATTAAGACTGAAATTATTAAACTCCTCGATGCTGGGATTATCTATCCTATTTCCGACAGTACGTGCGTAAGCCCCGTACAAGTCGTCCCTAAAAAAGACGGTATAACGGTCGTGGCAAACACGAATAATGAATTAATCCCAACTCGTACTGTTATGGATTGGAGGGTGTGCATCGATTACAGAAAATTAAATGATGCCACCAGAAAAGACCACTTCCCGTTGTCGTTTATCGATCAAATCCTAGAGCGTCTCTCCGGTCATCCTTTTTATTGCTTCCTTGATGGTCTCTCGGGATTTTTCCAAATCCCTATTTCACCCGAGGACCAAGAAAAACCGACTTTTACTTGCCCTTTCGGCACCTTCGCATATCGAAGGATGTCATTTGGCCTCTGTAACGGGCCAACTACATTCCAATGATGTATGCTGGCAATATTTGGCGAGCTAGTAGAAGACATAATGGAGGTCTTCATGGATGACTTCTCCGTCTTTGGAGACTCTTTTAAAAATTGTCTAAAAAATTTAGATAGAGTCCTCCAACGGTGCGAGGAGAAGAACTTAGTCTTGAACTGGGAGAAATGCAACTTCATGGTCCGAGAGGGTTTAGTCCTCGGCCATAAAATTTCTTCCAAGGGGATGGAGGTCGATAAGGCCAAAGTCGCTATAATTGAACAACTTCCTGTTCCTTCGACGGTAAAATCAATTCGAAGTTTTCTCGGCCATGCAGGTTTTTATCGGCGGTTTATTCAAGATTTTTCAAAAATAACCAAACCGCTAACTCACCTCCTGGAAAAGGATTCCCCATTTATTTTTGATAAAGCCCGCGTAGAGGCGTTTAATTTTATTAAAAAGCAACTTATCAATTCTCCAATTCTGGTGGCGCCAGATTGGTCTCTTCCGTTTGAGATTATGTACGACGCGAGCGATATCGCAGTAGGAGCCATCTTAGGCCAACGCGTAAATAAATATTTTCATCCAATATATTACGCTTCTCGCACACTCACAGCCGCACAAGTTAACTACACCACGACGGAAAAGGAACTTCTCGCCGTCATCTTTGCTTTTGATAAATTCCGACCCTACGTAACACTTTCACACGTAATCGTTTTCACTGATCACTCCGCCCTAAAATATCTTTTGGCCAAAATAGATGCCAAGCCTCGCTTGCTTCGATGGATCCTCCTTTTACAGGAATTCGACTTAGAGATCCGAGATAAGAAGGGGGCTGAAAATTTAGCAGTCGACCACCTCTCACGTTTAGAACAACCCTTCGCAGAAGCGCTCGTCGAACCAGAAATAGACGATCGATTTCCTGAAGAGCGCCTTTTAATTTTAAATAACATAAAAACTTCTTCCACCCCTTGGTTCGCAGATTATGCGAACTATCTAGTCGCGCGGGTCCTTCCAAAAGATTTTACGACTCAGCAAAAGAAGAAATTCTTTTCTGATTTGAAAAACTACTTTTGGGAGGACCCATTTCTCTTTCGAGTATGTGCAGACCAAGTGGTGCGAAGATGTGTTTTAAGCGAGGAGGGTACGCAAATTTTGCGACACTGCCACGAGGGGCCTGCTAGAGGGCATTATCAAGCCAACCGGACCGCGCGGAAAGCATTAGAGTCGGGCTTTTATTGGCCCACTCTCTTTAAGGATGCTCACACTTTTGTGAGTAAATGCGATAGCTGCCAGCGGTCAGGTAACATCTCTCGTCGTGACGAGATGCCCCAAATTTTCTCGAGTGTGAAATCTTCGATCTGTGGGGCATCGATTTTGTAGGCCCCCTACCTTCTTCTTTTAATAATCGTTATATTTTAGTGGCGGTTGACTACGTATCTAGGTGGGCGGAAGCGCAAGCTCTGCCCACCAATGACGCGCGAGTCGTCGTCCATTTTCTAAAAAAAATATTTTCTCGCTTTGGCACGCCCCGTGCAATAGTAAGTGATAGGGGTACGCACTTCTGCAACGCCCAGTTTTCAAAAATTTTGTCTAAATACGGTGTCAAGCATAAGCTCGCCACCGCCTATCACCCCCAAACGAGCGGCCAAGTAGAGGTAGTAAATCACGAGATAAAACGCATTCTGGAAAAAACTGTCTCTTTAAATAGGAAGGATTGGTCCTCAAAACTCGACGACGCGTTGTGGGCTTATCGTACGGCATACAAGACCGCTATCGGTTGTACGCTCTATCGATTAGTCTACGACAAAGCGTGCCATTTACCGATAGAGTTAGAACACCGCGCTTTTTGGGCATTAAAATTTTTAAATCTCGATTCGAACTTAGCCTCCGAGAATAGGAAATTCCAACTAAATGAACTCGATGAATGGCGTGCGAACGCTTATGAGAGTAATAAATTTTATAATGAGCGTTCTATGTTCTACCACGATCGAAAAATTAAATTTCCAAAAACTTTCGCGCTAGGCGATCTTGTCCTTCTTTATAATTCACGTCTTCGTCTTTTTCTGGGTAAGCTCAAATCCCGATGGTCTGGCCCCTTTGAAGTCAAAGAGGTTTGGCCGTATGGGACCGTTCTTATCTCTCACCCTGAAAAAGGCGATTTTAAAGTCAACGACCACCGTTTAAAACTATATCTTGCGGGCGATCCGGTGGACGGACATTCGAAATCTTTAACCCTCCCCAATTTATAATCTCACCACGCCAAATGCGTCAAGCTACGCGACGGTAAACAAAGCGCTCGTGGGAGGCACCCCATATTTATCTAATATTTTTATTATGATTCCTTTCTATTTTTGCAGGGTTTCTTACGACCCCGCCAGCTTTAATTCAGGGAAGCATTTTTGCTTCCTCTTTCCTTTTGTATATATTGCAATGTTATTTCCTCTTCTTCATACTTACATTACAACATTGGGGACAATGTTGGGTTTTAAGTATGGGGGTGTTTTACCGTTTTCATTTAAACAAACCAAATTTTTTTTTCAAAAAAAAAAAATTTGTTTTATAGCACCTTGCCTACTTTTGTAAATATAAGCAAAAAATTAAACTGTCATAATACAAAAAAATAAAAAAAAAATAGTTGCCAAATAAATATGTATTTTTTTTACTTTGTCATAATACAAAAAAATTACAAAAAAAAAAATTTAGCAAAACCCCAAAACTTTTCCAAAAAATATATATATAACTATATAGTAGTTGAAAAAAAATCTGAAAATAATAAACCCTACTTTACTTTTATTCTTAAAGCATTTAATTTCGAGAGTATATGTTTGTGGATTTTCATAATCGCTAGTTTTACTATTTGTTTGTTTATCTAAGATCGATAGATTTAAACGTTCGGGGTTAAGTTTTAAAGAATATCTTGTGTTTTTAATTTAAATAGAGGCTTTGTTATCAAACACTACTTCTACTAGCTAAAATAGAGACATGTGTATTATGTTGGCAAAACAACTTTAGACTGCAATTATCCCTACTTTATGTCTTCAGGAATCTAGGAATATTTAACTTACTAAAGTTGCTCTTAAAACTTTTTTTTATTATTCTAGAATTTCTCTTGAAAACCCCTTGTATACACCAATTTAGCATGGCAAAAAAAAAGATCTTTTGTCAATGGCAATAAAAAAAAATTCCGTAAACATAGGCACCCAATATTTGTTAAAAGAGATCCTATGTCAATGGGAATTAAAAATTCCGTAAACACAGGCATTGGGTTAATTAAAAAGGTCAATTTTCCCTCGTACACAAACGATGGGAGTCAAAGGAAACTATATAAGAGGGGTGAGAGGATAAAATTCATCACCCCTAATTTAAGTACTCTTCTATTTGCCAAGGCTTTTTACCCCCTTTTTCCTTAGCCACATTATTGTTTCTAGTTTTAATTCAAAAAAAAATCATTTGAGAGCATAATTAGTAACATATATTTTTCCTTCATGTTTCTTTAAACAAAGGTTATTATAATTTCGATCTAATCTCGTTTACTAATGATTGCAATTTTGTTTGCTATTTGGTTAATTAAGAAGTCTTTTGGCTAGGACATTTCTTTCTACTTAAATCATTTGCATAATTTAGGACTTAACTCTTATTACTCCGAATTTTTATTTTTCAGTCTCTTATGATTAAAATAAAGCGATAGCCAAAAATTAGAACTTATGTTAATCCCGTATAGATCTCTCTTACTTTTGCTCTGGAATAGCAAAAGCTTAAGTATGGGGTATTTGATAAGTAATAAAATATACGTATTTTTTAGTATAATTATTAGTAAAATTTTAATTAATATTATAAATTTTATATGTAAATTAATGAATAATTGCTTGTTTTATTATTTCTGTTACTAACTTAGCTTTATTTCTTTTTTTCAGATTTTTGACAAAATTTTCCCAGGTCACGCCCTCGGTCACGCCCGTGACCAAGGGCGTGTAAATTTAAAGTTCAAAATTCATCGAATCCCGAGCTGAGGTCGACGAAAGGCGAGCTGAGTCCGACGAAAGGCAAGTCACGCCCTCGGTCACGCCCGTGACCAAGGGCGTGTAAATTTAAAGCTCTGCGCCCGACGAATTCCTTTCCAGCTCAGTCTAGTTGACCAAGTCACGCCCGTGACTCTACAAGTCACGCCCGTGTTCCAACAGAGTCACGCCCGTGACCCGCCACCGCGTCACGACCCAAAGTCGAACCCATGCTGCCGACATCTGCCACCCATAGTCACGCCCGTGACTCTACAAGTCACGCCCGTGACATACCAAGTCAGGCCTGTGTGCAGCCATGTTTGACGGCCAGACCTTCCAGAAGGCGGCGAATACAGCCGAGCAAATGTCACGCCCTAAGTCACGGCCGTGACATCCAAGTCACGCCCGTGACCTAGGGCGTGTAAAAATAAAATTTTGCCTATAAATAGAGGGGCTCGGCTGAAGCATTTCCCATCCAAATTTTGAGTGCTTTGTAATGTTTTTCTGGGTTCTTTGAGTGAATGCGAGTTTTCTTTATGCAATTGAGTTATGTTCGTTTGTAATTTTCGCCTTTTAGAAATAAAATGTTGTTTTTCTCATTTGGATCATCTTCCTTTTCATTTATGTTAGTATGTGTGTGTGTATGAGAATAGTTTTATTGCTTTCATAACTTAGTTTATTGCTTTCATAAAAGTAGTTTATCGCTTTCTTTATCGCTTTCTTTTAAACGCATTCTTTCGATTCAGTCTTTTATTACAAGTAGAGTGCGTGAGTTTATGAGATAGTATTTTTCTTTTTTGTAACTTAGTTTTATTTCAGTCTTTAAATAATTGCTATATACCACACCCATCTTGAATAAGAGGCTAATTTACTTTAGCACTTATTTAAGTCGGTTGGGACGGATATTATTTCTGCACCTTTATAAGTCTTTTCATTTCTATACCACCCCCTTCTTGAATAAGAGGCTAAGAACTTTTTAGCGCTTGTTTAAGGCGGTTGGGACGGATACTATTACTGTTTTTATATAAGTCTTTTTATTTCTTTTTTATCCGCTTATATCCGCTTTAATTATTAAACATGTATTTTCCAACCGATAATGCCGTCTCCATTCCGATGAGTGGCTAATTTCCTTTAGCGCACGATGTCGAAGATCATTGGGATAAAAAAATAGTTTTTCTAAAAATAAAACATCTCTTTCTAAAATAATTAACGCTTAAGGTTTACCCGAGAATCACGTTGAGTTGAGCCACATAATCGACGTGTGGTTTTCATTTCCGTCTCCGTACACTAGTTACCCGAGAGTCTCGTGTGTACGGACTGATCGCTCACAGGTAAAGAGAAGTGTGCTCTACCCTCGAGAGAGGATGAGGTAAGTCTCCCGAATTGGAAGTAAAAACCCAATAGCGGGGTTCACAACATAAGGCGAGTATTAAGAAGATTCGATGGCCGAAAATTCATAATCTCAGGTGGGCGTACCCTCGAGAGAGGAGCGTTCATAATTATGGAACCTCCACGGCCAAGCAGTTCTAATGTTTTAAAAAGTCATCTCTTTTACTTCTAAAAAAGACTATTTTCGTCTCAAGGTAATTCGACATCGGGCGTTATTATAATCATCATTTAGAACTCTAGTTATTCGCTTATTATCGTTTTCTTTCAAAAACCCAACTAAAAACTTATTCCGATAAAATAATAGTTCGTTCCTCAAAGTAGGTTAATCAACACGATCCGCGGAAATATACGATCCCGATATTTTCTAAAACAAAATATCATGTATTACTTGCGATAAGGTATACTTGCCTTTATCAAATGATTAATTTGGACTAAAAATTCAAACACAGCTTTCCAAACTCATTTAGTGCAAAACTCTCATTTTCTACTTCTCAATTCAATAGAATTCGGCGTTGTAGCCGAGGCGTAATTGTCAATATTCCGAAAGAAGAAAAAGACTGTTACTTCTATCATTCGATAGGATAACGGTTAATTTCTCAAAGTAGGAGTACTTGCGAGACTCTTCGAAAACATCCGCCAATTCTAAACTCTTAATATAAAGGTTATCTTTTATTTATAAAACAAAAAGAAGAAGTCCAACTTAAATCATCAAGTTTTTGGCGCGGTTGTCGGGGAACCTTCATGTTGTTATTTGAAAGTAGGAGCTGCTATAAATTTTATTCCTTACCAATATATTTTTACTAAAAAAAAACCCAAGAAATACAAAAAAGTAATATAAAAAAATATATATATAAACTTATATTTAAAATAATAATAATAATAATAATAAAACAAAAAATCCAAAAATATTGTTTTTAGTATATGACCCGAGGAAGCTCGTCGAACGATTCGACTATTCCTTTTGACCCCGAAATCGAGCGCACTCTTCGTGAGCGTATCCGATCTCGTGATCAAAACTTACTCGAAACCCCCGAAGAGTCAATCGGAGGTACTGCAAATATGGGCGATCCAATTCCAAATGCGGCCCCGGCCCGGACCATGGCATATTATGCCCGGCCGAATTTCAAAGATACAGGATCTAGTATTACTCACCCGGCAGTTAATAATAATAATTTCGAAATAAAATCCAGCATAATCCAAATGGTACAACAGTCGATTTAGTTCGACAGTTTGCCAGATGAGGACCCAAATCAGCAACTTTCAAACTTTTTAGAAATATGCGACACCTTTAAAATTAATGGCGTCACTGATGACTCCATTCGTTTACGCTTATTTCCATTTTCGCTACGGTTAAAAGCCAAATCATGGTTGACTTCTCTTCCGAGAGGGTCCATAACCACGTGGGCCCAATTGACGGAATTTTTCTTAACTAAGTATTTTCCTCCGTCAAAAACCGCAAAACTACGCACAGATATCACATCCTTTATACAATTCGATTCCAAGTCTCTTTATGAGACTTGGGAGCGTTTTAAAGAATATTTGCGTAGGTGTCCTCATCACGCGCTACCAACTTGGCTACAGGTCCAGACGTTTTATAATGGTTTAAATTTTTCTGCGCGACAGATGATCGATGCGGCCTCTGGGGGAACGTTAAACAACAAAACCCCGGAGACCGCTCAAGCTCTGATCGACGAAATGGCCATGAACGCGTACTAATGGAACGTGCCAAGGTCGCGTCCTAATAAACCGGCTGGTCTTTTTGAAGTGGACGCCACTACTTTCTTAGCCTCACAGGTAGAGCGGCTAAGTAAGCAGGTGGCGGAGATGACTGTTTCCTCCTCCACTCCCGCTTGGAATAATAATAATAATAACGTAATCAAAGAATCGGTGGATTACCTTAGTAATCCGGTTAGGCCCCCCTTCAACCCCAATAACAACCCGTATAGTAATAATTATAATCCGGGTTGGAGGACCCACCCTAATTTCTCCTGGAGCAATCCTAACAATGCTCAGAGGCCCCTAAATATGAATCCCCAAGGATTTCCGCAAGGATTTCTGCAGGGATTCCAGCCTCCTCCTCCAAAACCTTCGCCGCTCGAAGATGTTTTGTCTAAATACATCGCGTCCAACGATTCAAATATCCGGAATCTTACCGGATCGATTAAAAACTTGGAAAACCAGGTTGGACAACTTGCAAAGATGGTCCCCGAGCGGCCATACGGAGCTCTACCAGGGAATACGGAGCCGAACCCCAGGGAAAATGCCAACGCTATAACCCTTCGAAGCGGCAAGGAGGTCGATTCCCCATTGCGGGTTGAGCCTAAAGTATGCATTTCGCCTCCGACCCCTCCACCCTCTTCTTCGATTCTAATTGCTCCGGATTCTACGGTTGCGCCGAATGTTTCGAGTCCTCGAATTTCTTACCCGTCTAAAATTAATAAAGAGAAGGAGGACGAAAATTATCAAAAAAATTTGCGTATTTTAAAACAAACTCAAATAAACGTCCCCTTCTGCGAGGCACTCTCCCAAATGCCGAAATATGCGAAATATCTTAAGGAGTTGCTTTCTAATAAAAAGCAACTCGAGGATGTTTCGCGTGTTTCCCTTAACGCAGAATGTTCGGTTGTTCTCCTTAACAAATTGCCGCCAAAACTGAACGACCCGGGACGGTTCTCCATCCCGTTTCTCTTTGGCAATATGTTAATAAAGTACGCTCTTGCGGACTTAGGCGCCAGCATCAATTTGATGCCTTTTTCTCTTTTCAAAAAACTCGATTTAGGCATCCCGAGTCTGACAAAAATGAGCATCCAACTCGCGGATCGCTCGGTAAAGTACCCAATAGGGGTAGCGGAGGATGTTCTGGTCAAGGTCGACAAGTTTATCTTCCCGATAGACTTTGTCATCATGAACATAGAGGAGGACGTCGAGGTACCCATCATCCTCGATCGCCCCTTCCTCGCAACCTCCCGCGCGTTAATCGATGTCAGTAACGGTCGCCTCCTCCTTCGAGTTGGAGACGACGAAGTTACTTTACATATCAACCCCTCCATGCGGAACTCATTATCGAATGATGATTCCTGTTTCAATTTGGAATCCGCGTTTGTGGACGAGTGTTCTTCTCTTTCGAAATTGCTATCTTTAATGATAGACGATTCAGATCTGGCGAATCAACCTCCTTTAGAAGAATTACCGCCAGATTCGCCTTTCGAGCCTTTCGATTCGAAAGATTTAAAAATCTCCACTTCCTATGAAGAACCTCCGGTCTTGGAGCTTAAGCAACTCCCCGACCATTTAAAATATGCTTTTCTAGCCGCGAACTTAAGACTTCCGGTTATAATATCATCTACTTTAACCGATTCGGAAACATCCGAATTGGTTGAAGTTTTATCTAAACATCGTCGGGCGATTGCATGGCAAATTTCCGATATCAGGGGAATTAACCCCTCATTCTGCTCCCACAAAATTTTTCTCGAAGAAAACCCCCGCAAAACTATTCAGCCTCAACGACGACTTAACCCGAACATGCGGGAAGTCATTAAGATTGAAATTATTAAACTCCTCGACGCGAGGATTATCTATCATATTTCCGACAGTATGTGGGTAAGCCCCGTACAAGTCGTCCCTAAAAAAGGCGGTATAACGGTCGTGGCAAACACGAATAATAAATTAATCCCAACTCGTACTATTACGGGTTGGAGGGTGTGCATCGATTACAGAAAATTAAATGATGCCACCAGAAAAGACCACTTCCCGTTGCTGTTTATCGATCAAATCGTAGAGCTTCTCTCCGGTCATCCTTTTTATTGCTTCCTTGATGGTCTCTCGGGATTTTTCCAAATCCCTATTTCACCCGAGGACCAAGAAAAAATGACTTTTACTTGCCCTTTCAGCACCTTCGCATATCGAAGGATGTCGTTTGGCCTCTGTAACGCGCCAGCTACATTCCAAAGATGTATGCTGGCAATATTTGGCGAGCTAGTAGAAGACATAATGGAAGTCTTCATGGATGACTTCTCCGTCTTTGGAGACTCTTTTAAAAATTGTCTAAAAAATTTAGATTGAGTCCTCCAACGGTGCGAGGAGACGAACTTAGTCTTGAACTGGGAGAAATGCAACTTCATGGTCCGAGAGGGTTTAGTCCTCGACCATAAAATTTCTTCCAAGGGGATGGAGGTCGATAAGGCCAAAGTCGCTATAATTGAACAACTTCCTGTTCCTTCGACGGTAAAATCAATTCGAAGTTTTCTCGGCCATGCAGGTTTTTATCGGCGGTTTATTCAAGATTTTTCAAAAATAACCAAACCGCTAACTCACCTCCTGGAAAAGGATTCCCCAGTTATTTTTGATAAAGCCTGCGTAGAGGCGTTTAATTTTATTAAAAAGCAACTTATCAATTCTCCAATTCTGGTGGCGCCAGATTGGTCTCTTCCGTTTGAGATTATGTGCGACACGAGCGATATGGCGGTAGGAGCCGTCTTAGGCCAACGCGTAAATAAATATTTTCATCCAATATATTACGCTTCTCGCACACTCACAGCCGCACAGGCTAACTACACCACGATGGAAAAGGAACTTCTCGCCGTCATCTTTGCTTTTGATAAATTCCGACCCTACGTAACGCTTTCACACGTAATCGTTTTCACTGATCACTCCGCCCTAAAATATCTTTTGGCCAAAATAGACGCCAAGCCTCGCTTGCTTCGATGGATCCTCCTTTTACAGGAATTCGACTTAGAGATCCGAGATAAGAAGGGGGCTGAAAATTTAGCAGTCGACCACCTCTCAAATTTAGAACAACCCTTCGCAGAAGCGCTCATCGAACCCGAAATAAACGATCGATTTCCTGAAGAGCGCCTTTTAATTTTAAATAACATAAAAACTTCTTCCACCCCTTGGTTCGCAGATTATGCGAACTATCTAGTCGCGCGGGTCCTTCCAAAAGATTTTACGACTCAGCAAAAGAAGAAATTCTTTTCTGATTTGAAAAACTACTTTTGGGAGGACCCCTTTCTCTTTCGAGTATGCGCAGACCAAGTGGTGCGAAGATGTGTTTTAAGCGAGGAGGGTACGCAAATTTTGCGACACTGCCACGAGGGGATGGCTGAAGGGCATTATCAAGCCAATTGGACAGCGCGGAAAGCATTAGAGTCGGGCTTTTATTGGCCCACTCTGTTTAAGGATGCTCACACTTTTGTGAGTAAATGCGATAGCTGCCAGCGGTCGGGTAACATCTCTCGTCGTGACGAGATGCCCCAAAACCTTTTTCTCGAGTGCAAAATCTTCGATCTGTGGGGCATCGATTTTGTAGGCCCCCTACCTTCTTCTTTTAATAATCGTTATATTTTAGTGGCGGTTGACTACGTATCTAGGTGGGAGGAAGTGCAAGCTCTGCCCACCAATGACGCGCGAGTCGTCGTCCATTTTCTAAAAAAATTATTTTCTCGCTTTGGCACGCCCCGTGCAATAGTAAGTGATAGGGGTACGCATTTCTGCAACGCCCAGTTTTCAAAAATTTTGTCTAAATACGGTGTTACGCATAAGCTCGCCACCGCCTATCACCCCCAAACGAGCGGCCAAGTAGAGGTAGTAAATCGCGAGATAAAACGCATTCTGGAAAAAACCATCTCTTTAAATAGGAAGGATTGGTCCTCAAAACTCGACGACGCGTTGTGGGCGTATCGTACGACATACAAGACCGCTATCGGTTGTACGCCCTATCGATTAGTCTACGGCAAAGCGTGCCATTTACCGGTAGAGTTAGAACACCGCGCTTTTTGGGCCTTAAATTTTTTAAATCTCGATTGGAACTTAGCCTCCGAGAATAGGAAATTCCAACTAAATGAACTCGATGAATGGCGTGCAAACGCTTATGAGAGTAATAAATTTTATAAGGAGCGTTCTAAGTTGTACCACGATCGAAAAATTAAATTTCCAAAAACTTTCGCGCTGGGCGATCTTGTCCTTCTTTATAATTCACGTCTTCGTCTTTTTTCGGGTAAGCTCAAATCCCGATGGTCTGGCCCCTTTGAAATCAAAGAGGTTTGGCCGTATGGGACCATTCTTATCTCTCACCCCAAAAAAGGCGATTTTAAAGTCAATGACCACCGTTTAAAACTATATCTTGCGGGCGATTCGGTGGACGGACATACGAAATCTTTAACCCTCCCCAATTTATAATCTCACCACGCCAAATGCGTCAAGCTACGCGACGGTAAACAAAGCGCTCGTGGGAGGCACCCCATATTTATCTAATATTTTTATTATGCTTTCTTTCTATTTTTGCAGGGTTTCTTACGACCCCGCCAGCTTTAATTCAGGGAATCCTTTTTGCTTCCTCTTTCCTTTTGTATATATTGCAATGTTATTTTCTCTTCTTCATACTTACATTATAACATTGGGGACAATGTTGGGTTTTAAGTATGGGGGTGTTTTACCGTTTTCATTTAAACAAACAAAAATTTTTTTTACAAAAAAAAAAAAAATTCACCCTGCCTACTTTTGTAAATATAAGCAAAAAATTAAACTGTCATAATACAAAAAAATCAAAAAAAAATAGTTGCCAAAAAAATATGTATTTCTTTTTTTTACTTTGTCATAATACAAAAAAATTACAAAAAAAAATTTAGCAAAACCCCAAAACTTTTCCAAAAAATATATATATAACTATATAGTAGTTGAAAAAAATAGAAGAAAAAAAAATCCAAAAATAATAAACCCTACTTTACTTTTATTCTTAAAGCATTTAGTTTCGAGAGTATATGTTTGTGGATTTTCATAATCGCTAGTTTTACTATTTGTTTGTTTATCTAAGATCGATAGATTTAAACGTTCGGGGTTAAGTTTTAAAGAATATCTTGTGTTTTTAATTTAAATAGAGGCTTTGTTATCAAGCACTACTTCTACTAGCTAAAATAGAGACATGTGTATTATGTTGGCAAAACAACTTTAGACTGCAATTATCCCTACTTTATGTCTTCAAGAATCTAGGAATATTTAACTTACTAAAGTTGCTTTCAAAACTTTTTTCTTTATTATTCTAGAATTTCTCTTGAAAACCCCTTGTATACACCAATTTAGCATGGCAAAAAAAAAGATCTTATATCAATGGGAATAAAAAAATTTCCGTAAACATAGGCACCCAAGATTTGTTAAAAGAGATCCTATGCCAATGGGAATTAAAAATTCCGTAAACACAGGCATTGGGTTAATTAAAAAGGTCAATTTTCCCTCGTACACCAACGATGGGAGTCAAAGGAAACTATATAAGAGGGGTGAGAGGATAAAATTCATCACCCCTAATTTAAGTACTCTTCTATTTGCCAAGGCTTTTTACCCCCTTTTCCCTTAGCCACATTATTGTTTCTAGTTTTAATTCAAAAAAATCATTTGAGAGCATAATTAGTAACTTATATTTTTCCTTCATGTTTCTTTAAACAAAGGTTATTATAATTTCAATCTAATCTCGTTTACTAATGATTGCAATTTTGTTTGCTATTTGGTTAATTAAGAAGCCTTTTGGCTAGGACATTTCTTTCTATTTAAATCATTTGCATGATTTAGGACTTAACTCTTATTACTCCGAATTTTTATTTTTCAGTCTCTTATGATTAAAATAAAGCGATAGCCAAAAATTAGAACTTATGTTAATCCCGTATAGATCTCTCTTACTTTTGCTCTGGAATAG
Organism: Dactylorhiza incarnata; assembly: GCA_033032865.1. Classification (NCBI taxonomy): domain Eukaryota; kingdom Viridiplantae; phylum Streptophyta; class Magnoliopsida; order Asparagales; family Orchidaceae; genus Dactylorhiza; species Dactylorhiza incarnata. The sequence goes on along the minus strand of JAWHQI010000009.1, from coordinate 4,256,217 downwards.
CAAAAGCTTAAGTATGGGGGTATTTGATAAGTAATAAAATATACGTATTTTTAGTATAATTATTAGTAAAATTTTAATTAATATTGTAAATTTTATATGTAAATTAATGAATAATTGCTTGTTTTCTTATTTCTGTTACAAACTTAGCTTTATTTCTTTTTTTTCAGATTTTTGACAAAATTTTCCCAGTTCACGCCCTCGGTCACGCCCGTGACCAAGGGCGTGTAAATTTAAAGTTCAAAATTCGTCGAATCCCGAGCTGAGGTCGACGAAAGGCGAGCTGAGTCCAATGAACGGCAAGTCACGCCCTCGGTCATGCCCGTGACCAAGGGCGTGTAAATTTAAAGCTCTGCGCCCGACGAATTTCTTTCCAGCTCACTCCAGTTGACCAAGTCACGCCCGTGACTCTACAAGTCACGGCCGTATTCCAACAGAGTCACGCCCGTGAGCCGCCAGCGCGTCACGACCCAAAGTCGCACCCATGATGCCGACATCTGCCACCCATAGTCACGCCCATGACTCTACAAGTCACGCCCGTGACACACCAAGTCACGCCCGTGTGCAGCCATGTTTGACGGCCAGACCTTACAGAAGGCAGCGAATACAGCCGAGCAAATGTCACGCCCTAAGTCACGACCGTGACATCCAAGTCACGCCCGTAACCTAGGGCGTGTAAAAATAAAATTTTGCCTATAAATAGAGGGGCTCGGCTGAAGCATTTCCCATCCAAATTTTGAGACCTTTGTAATGTTTTTCTGAGTTCTTTGAGTGAATGCGAGTTTTCTTTATGCAATTGAGTTATGTTCGTTTGTAATTTTCGCCTTTAAGAAATAAAATGTTGTTTTTCTCATTTGGATCATCCTCCTTTTCATTTATGTTAGTGTGTGTGTGTATGAGAATAGTTTTATTGTTTTCATAACTTAGTTTATTGCTTTCATAAAAGTAGTTTATCGCTTTCTTTATCCCTTTCTTTTAAATGCTTTCTTTCGATTCAGTCTTTTATTACAAGTAGAGTGCGTGAGTTTATGAGATAGTATTTTTCTTTTTTGTAACTTAGTTTTTTTTAAGTCTTTATATAATTGCTATATACCACCCCCATCTTGAATAAGAGGTTAATTTACTTTAGCACTTATTTAAGTCGGTTGGGACGGATATTATTTCTGCACCTTTATAAGTCTTTTCATTTCTATACCACCCCCTTCTTGAATAAGAGGCTAAGAACTTTTTTGCGCTAGTTTAAGGCGGTTGGGACGGATACTATTACTGTTTTTATATAAGTCTTTTTATTTCTTTTTTATCCGCTTATATCCGCTTTAATTATTAAACATGTATTTTCCAACCGATAATGCCGTCTCCATTCCGATGAGTGGCTAATTTCCTTTAGCGCACGATGTCGAAGAGCATTGGGACAAAAAAATATTTTTTCTAAAAATAAAACATCTCTTTCTAAGATAATTAACGCTTAAGGTTTACCCGAGAATCACGTTGAGTGGAGCCACATAATCAATGTGTGGTTTTCATTTCCGTCTCCGTACACTAGTTAGCCGAGAGGTTCGTGTGTACGGACTGATCACTTATGGGTAAAGAGAAGTGCGCTCTACCCTTGAGAGAGGATGAAGTAAGTCTCCCGAATTGGAAGTAAAAACCCAATAGCGGGGTTCACAACATAAGGCGAGTATTAAGAAGATTCGATGGTCAAAATTCATAATCTCAGGTGGGCGTACCCTCGAGAGAGGAGCGTTCATAATTATGGAACCTCCACGGCCAAGCCGTTCTAATGTTTTAAAAAGTCATCTCTTTTACTTCTAAAAAAGACTATTTTCGTCTCAAGGTAATTCGACATCGGGCGTTATTATCATCATCGTTTAGAACTCTAGTTATTCGCTTATTATCGTTTTCTTTTAAAAACCCAACTAAAAACTTATTCCGATAAAATAATAGTTCGTTCCTCAAAGTAGGTTAATCAACACGATCCGCGGAAATATACGATCCTGATATTTTCTAAAACAAAATATCCTGTATTACTTGTGATAAGGTATACTTGCCTTTATCAAATGATTAATTTGGACTAAAAATTCAAACACAGCTTTCCAAACTCATTTAGTGCAAAACTCTCCTTTTCTACTTCTCAATTCAATAGAATTCGGCGTTGTAGCCGAGGCGTAATTGTCAATATTCCGAAAGAAGAAAAAGACCGTTACTTCTATCATTCGATAGGATAACGGTTAATTTCTCAAAGTAGGAGTACTTGTGAGACTCTTCGAAAACATCCGCCAATTCTAAATTCTTAATATAAAGGTTATCTTTTATTTATAAAACAAAAAGAAGAAGTCCAACTTAAATCATCAGTAAGGCATGCGGTCCAGAGACATTGGAGGAGTTTGCCGAGCCTAGCACACTGCTAGGTAGGCGCAGAGGGAAAGATGACTACTCAAGACACCCTGTCTTGAGGAACCTTTATAATTCTTTGCGTGCTTTCTGTGTTATACTCTACCAAACGCTAAATCTCTTATTCAGAAAACAAGAACACCGAAGAGGGAAGTAAAATAATTTGAAAAACCTGTTCAGCCCCCTCTAGGTGATAAGTAGACACCCAATAACTAACTTGCGTCAATATGAAGTCGACAATATGTCGAGTGTCATTCAAATTAACTATCCCAATCAGCTCTCGAAGTTGGCGTCGAGTAGAAATCGATGATGCGTCGATTTTTTTTCGACACATCTCTGATTGAACAGTTATAATTTTCCAAAATTTTACTATTTTCCCAGCAATATCTTTATATGAAAAATTGGTTTTATTACCTAATGAATGTGACCTAAAGTTCTCCATCAAGCATTCCCAATGCATTGATGAAGAAATTGTGCTTGCTTTCATCAAGTGGCTTAGTGAATATATCAGCCCTTTGATTATCATTGGAAATATATTGAAGATTGATCTTACCCTTCTCTACATTATCCTCGAGAAAGTGGTACATTATATCTATGCTTAGTTCTACTGTGGAGAACAGGGTTGGAAGCTATAGAAATAACACTAGAACTATCATAGAATATTATGGATTTCTCATGAGTAAAGTTGTGGTCGAACAACTGATTCTGCATCCATAATATTTGTGAGCAGCAACTTCCTAGAGTTATATACTCAGCTTCAGCTATAGAAGTGGAGACTGAGGTTTGGTTTTTTCTAAACCAAGAGATCAGTCTAGCACCCAAGAATTGAAAAGTTTCTGAGGTGCTATTTCTATCAAGCCTGCATCCAGCATAATCTGCACCTGAATAACCTACTAAATCAAATCCATATTCTGTGGGATACCATAAGCAAAGTTCAGGTGTAACCTTTAGATATCTGAGTATTCTTTTTATAGAACTCATGTGAAATTCATTGAGGTCAACCTAAAATCTAGCACAAATACATGTAGTAAACATGATATCTGGTCCGCTAACTGTAAGATAGAGGAGTGAGCCAATGGCTTCTCTGTAAGTCTTCTGATCAAATGATTCCCCCTTTTCATCTCTATCAAGTACAATATTGGTAGCCATGGGGGTTTTCATGATAGAGGCATTTTCCATCCCAAACCTCTTGATAAGCTCTTTGGTATACTTGGATTGGGACATGAAAATGTCATCTGCATTTTGCTTTACTTGGAGGCCAAGAAAGTAGGATAATTCCCCCATGCTACTCATCTCAAACTTAGACTGCATTAGGTCAGCAAACCTTTTGCAAAGTATTTGGTCTGTTGAGCCAAATATTATATCATCTACATATATCTATACTTGGAGTAGCTGATCTTTATGTGCTCTAGTGCAAAGTGTTTTATCTACCTTACCTCTTACAAAAGAGTGTTCTAGAAGAAAGGTGGATAAGGTCTCATACCAAGCTCTTGGAGCTTGCTTGAGGCAACACAATGCTTTATCTAATCTATAAACAAAGGAAGGATGAGATGGGTTGGTAAAACCTGGGGGTTGCTCCACATATACCTCTTCCTGAAGAGTTCCATTAAGGAAAGCACTTTTCACGTCCATTTGATATACCTTTATCTTCATATGTGCAGCATAAGCAAGAAACATTCTGATTGCTTCCAGTCTAGCCACTGGAGCAAATGTTTGATTGTAGTCACTTCCCTCCTCTTGCATGTATCCTTGGTCAACAAGTCTGGCTTTGTTCCTGACTATGACTCCATTTGAGTCCATCTTGATTTTATATACCCATTTTGTTCCTATGAATGCGTAATTTCTTGGCCTTTCAACTAGGGTCCAGACTTTGTTTCTTTCAAATTGTGCAAGCTCCTCTTGCATGTCAGCTATCAAATGGGGATCACTATCTACTTCTTCAAACTTCTTTGGATCATATTATGAGAGAAATCACTGCAACATTCTCTCATTTGTGACCTGGTTTCTTGTCTTCACTCCCACTGTCATATCTCCTATAACTTGATATGAAGAGTGATCCTTTAGGATTAACCTAGTTCTTGCTGAACTGTTGAATGGATTCACATCGTCATAGATTTCTTCTTCCTCATTGACTGTGGGAGCACCATTTTCTTCCTTTAGAGTAACCTCTATTTCTGGTAGAGCAGATGTTTTAATGACATCATCATACACATCAGAATCTTCATCTAATTCATTGTCAGTTTGTTATTTTCCTTTGTCCTGGCAGGCTGAGAGAGCTCTTATTATAACACATATAGGCCTTGCTTGATGAGGAGTATCCCAAGAATATTCTATCATCAGCCTTCTTGTCAAATTTGACAAGTTGGCTCTTTCAATGTATAAAATGAGGCAAGTACACCCAAAAATTCTAAAGCATGCGACTATAGGTGTCTTTCCTTTCAATAGCCCATAAGGAGTCTTTAACTTAGTTTTGTGGATGAGACTTCTAGTCAGAACATAGTTGGTTGTATTCACTGCCTCATCCAGAAGGACTTTGGCAAATTAGATTTAGACAATAATGTCCTTCCTGATTTAATTAGGGTTCTATTTTTCCTTTCAGTCACCCCATTTTGTTGGCGGTTCAAGGAGCTGAAAAGCTTTGTCTTATCGCTTGATCCTCACAGAATATACAGATTAACTGGTTTTCAAACTCAGTACCATGATCACTCCTTATCATAACAACCTGAGTATTAAATTTAAATTGAATCTGTTTAATGAATCTTGAGAGGATCTTGAAGGTTTCTGACTTTGCTTTTAGAAAGAACACCCAGTTGAATCTAAAAAATAATCTACAATGACTAATGTATAAGACTTGTCTGCTAAGCTTTGAGTGGAGATAGGACCAAATAGATTCATGTACAATAGATAGAGGGTTTTAGGGGAATCATTCTTACCAATTGGTTTGAATGATGATTTGGTTTGTTTTTCTAATTGGCAGGCTCTACAAGGATTGTCTTTCTTAAACTTACCAATTGGCAAGCCTCTCACTAGGTTATGCTTGGATAACTTGGATATTGTATTAAAATTTAAGTGATTAAGTCTTCTATGACATAATTCATTATTTTCTAGGCTGGAGTTAAACAAACAAACTTCAATCTTCGCATAATTAAAATCTAATACATATACCTTACCCTTTCTAAGACTAGATAATACTATTTGATTAGTTACAGAACTAACTATATGACATAATGATTTAATGAATACAACTTTGTATTCACCATCACATAACTGGATAATACTGATTAGATTATGTTAGATATATACCTTTAACATAGATTACCTTGGAAAAGGAGATTTCTCCAAATTTGAGCACACCATATCCTCTGGTCTGACCAAAGTGGGAGTTACGAAAGATAACCTTAGGGCCTTCATTGGCCTTATAGTTTTTCAGCAGCTCCTTTGCTCTAGTCATATGCATGGAACATCCACTATCCAGGTACCACTGCTGCTTTATGGTAGAACAGTTTCCTTTCTGTACATGTATTTAAATATTAGTATATATCCTCACTTGCTGGGGTCCCTTTCTTCTATCAGCATAAGGAGTTATGAAAGAATAAGTTGGTCTTTCAGGATACCCCTTAAGTTAAAGAAGTGCTGGTTTATTATGCCAGCAATGTTTGGCCTTGTGCCCTTGTTGGAACAACCCTTTTATTGATTTGAGCTAGGATCAATATCTGTGGTTAGGACTCAAGTTGACCCCATTGTATAGTCTTAGGGTCAATGTCTAAGCTTATCTAAGTCAGCTAGAACTTAGGAAGATTCTAGGTTTCTGTGTTCGACGAACACCTTTCTGTGTTCGACGAACTCCTTCCTGTGTTCGACGAACACCGTGTATCAGTTTGACGAACTTGATTCTCAGCTCGACGAAATCAGTCTTCCAAGGAAGTTTTGCAGATTTTATCTCTCAGTTCGACGAACTCCAGATTGAGATCGACGAACTCAGCTTCTGTTCGACGAATGAGTAACTAAATGCTCAGTTCGATGAACTCAGTTTTCCGCTCGACGAACTCAGCTTTTTGTTCGACAAAATTTCCTCTTCAGCTTGACAATTTCTGAAGAATCAGTTATCTATTTTCTCCGAACTCAGATCGACTATTCAGCAACGGCTCTATTCATATATTTGGACTTATTTATTATCAGATAAGTCAAGATTTGATCTTTCCTTTTATATATTCATTCTATTATATTCTTTCGAGAATGTAGTCGTTGACATATTGGAAAAGGAAACTTTCATAGAAAAGGAATTAAAGTTTTTGCAGAGTTGCCATTTGCAGTCCCAAGAAAGATTTAATTCAGTTAATTCTATTCCTTATCAGAAGATTTGAAATTTCAAATCAGATATATCTCAAAGGAAAAGGTTGAAGTAGTAGATGATAAAAAGAGAAGTAGTAGTGAAGGAATAGACAAGAGAGAAATATAGAGAAAGACAAAGAGATACAGAGATCTTCATCAACAGCAGCACCTTCATTCTCTGAGAAAAACAACAATCTTCTCTCAGTTTCATCTGCTAGTTCTTAATCTTCAAGAGCAACAATAATCTGAGAAACATTTTTTTCTTATATTCATCTGCTATCAAGGAAGATCTGTTACAACCAAGAGGAAGCTCCATTAACTGTCAACAAATTCTATTAGATAGGGGGAGCTTTACAACAACATCAATCCACTAGTCTTCTCTCAGATCTTATTGAAAGAGAAGAACTTCATAACCTTTTTGTTTATCTTCTTACCCCATCTTGTACAGGGTTCTAACTCCCTTCAAAAGTTAACCTTTGGTGGCAGGGCACCTGATCAAAAACCTGTGGTTTGGTTTGAGCACCTGATCAAAAGCTCAGTGGTGATAGGGAACCTGATCAAAAACCTAGTGGATTCCTACCAAGGGTGCTAGAAGAGTAGATGTACCCAGGTTGATTGGGGAACTACTGTAGATCCTTGTGTCTTTGCTGTGATTGTGTTTTTCTTTTTGTACTGTACTGTTTTTATTGTTTTGCTTTTATACTCACTCAACTACATATATATATCAGTATTTTAATTCCGCTATAAAATAAGTTAAAACTTATAATACTCTATTCACCCCCCCCCCCCCCCCGCTCTAAAGTAAATCTAAGATCTAATACCTCACTTTCAGCCCTATTTTAGAACAGTAGAAGCGTCTAGAATTGTCGTGAGAAATAAGAGAGGGAAGTCTAGATGTTTTAAAATCACTTGCTAAAAACATGCGTCGAAATGAAATCGACGCATCTCTAGATTTGCGTCAGGTGTAATTCGACGTGTTTGCATAGTTACGCCGATAATAAGTCGATGCAAAATAATGGTTTCATCGAGTGTAATTAGACACATCTTCATACCTGCTTCGAGTCGATGTCGAAGCATATACAGACCTCCGTTGAGTTGCATTTGACGCATCTTTAAAATTGCATCGAGTTCTATTCGACGCATAATTCCTTTTATTAATAATTTGATAATTATTGATTGAGTTTTCTAAGGGGTGCTTACCTAGAATTCCTTTTTACTAAGTAATGTTTACCCTATTGAATTCATTGATCTTATTAGGGTTGTTATTCAATTCTTAACAAAGTTCTAAGTTATATGATGAAGGTTATCAGGTAAATTTTAATCATTCTTATGTCTTATTACCAATAATAAGAACATCAATGTGTTATCTGGTATTAGACATGGAAATATATATTTAGTCAATTTTGATTCTGCCAATTCAGACATTTGTTTATTTAATTCAATAAGTAAAATAAATTAATTATGGCATAAAAAACTAGGACATATTAACCTTAGAACTATCTCTAAGCTCTCCAAGGGCAATCTGGTAAGAGGACTACCTTCTGGTTCATATAAGAAGGAAGGACTCTGCAGGGCTTGTCAACTAGGAAAGCAGACCAAGAGTAGTTTCAAATCTTTATCCTAGAATGATTCACCTAGGATTCTGCACTTACTGCATTTGGATCTCTTTGGACCCACTGCAATACAAAGTCTAGGAGGGAAACATTACACTTTAGTTATTGTAGATGACTTCTCTAGATTCACTTGGGTGTTCTTTCTTAGGAACAAGTCTGACACCTTCAGTGTTCTGACAGACTTTCTCAGGTCCATCAAGATTGAGTACTCTACTCTAGTTGCATTGATCAGAAGTGATCATGGCACTGAGTTTGAATCTCTTCTGATGAGAGATTCTGTGGAAAAGAAGGGATCAGGCAATGTTTCTCTGCTCCTAGAACTCCTCAACAAAATGGGGTAGCTGAAAGGAAAAATAGAACACTACTTGAATCAGCAACTACATTGCTTGTTGATGCTCACTTGCCAATCTCTTTTTGGGCAGAGGCAGTGAACACAACAAATTATGTGTTAAACAGGAGTCTGATACACAAACTTAAGGGTAAAACACCCTATGAATTGCTTAAGAATAAAAAGCCTAAGGTTAACTATTTTAAGATTTTTGGTTGTAAATGCTATGTGCATAACAATGATAAGAAATATATAAGGAAATTTGAAGCAAAGGATGCTGAAGGTATATTCCTTGGATACTCTCTTTCTAGTAAAGCATATTGAATTTATAACAAATCAACTCTTAAGATAGAAGAGACCATGCATGTTTCTTTTGATGAAACTAACATGTTAAATGAGGAGAGGGATACCACCTCTACCAGAGATATTTTGCAGGTACCAGCTCTATGTGAAGAGCTTAGTGGTTTGGATCTACATAATAAAGACTCTCTACTCCCATCAACTCAAACTATTGAAGATAGTGAAGAAGAAGATAATCCAGAAGATCTTGCTGATAATTCTAATCAAGTGACAACTGAACAAATCCCTCAAGAGGAAACTCTTGCTGAACCCATTCAAACTGTCGATCACATCATAGTTAGAGATAATCCAATATCTCAAGTTATTGGAGACATCTCAGCAGGTGTTCAAACAAGACATCAACTCAACCAAAATCAGATGCATACTTGTTTCCTATCACAAATTGAACCTCAATCCATAAAAGATGCAGAACAAGATCCAAACTGGATTCTTGCAATGCAAGAGGAACTCAATCAATTTGAAAGAAACAAAGTCTGGGATTTGGTTCCAAGACCAAAGGGCCATCCAGTCATTCGCACCAAATGGGTCTTTAGGAACAAGCTAGATGATCATGGCTTGATAATCAGAAATAAATCCAGATTGGTAGCCCAAGGATACTCTCAGGAAGAAGGAATTGAATATGATCAAACCTTTGCTCCTGTTGCAAGACTTGAAGCTATCAGGATATTTCTTGCATTTGTTGCTTTCAAGAAATTTAAAGTCTATCAGATGGATGTGAAGAGTGCTTTTCTAAATGGAGATATCAAAGAAGAAGTATATGTGGAACAACCACTAAGTTTTATCTCTCCAACTCACACTTCTTATGCTTTTAAGATTAATAAAGCTCTCTATGGTCTCAAGCAAGCTCCCAGAGCATGGTATGAGATCCTAGCTAATTTTCATTTAGAGAACAAATTTTTTAGAGGCAATGTTGATAAAACCTTATTTTTCAGGATACATAAAAATCAAACTTTACTAGTTCAAATCTATGTAGATGATATTATTTTTGACTCTACTGATTCAAATTTATGCAAAAGGTTTTCTGACCTAATGCAATCCAAATTTGAAATGAGTAGTATGGGTGAGTTATCTTACTTCCTTGGCCTTCAAGTGAAGCAAACTCCTAATGGGATATTCATATCACAATCCAAGTATGCTAAGGAATTAGTGAAAAGATTTGGTATGTATGATGCCTCTTCTATGAAAACACACATGCCCTCCAATACTGTTGTTGACAATGATGAATCAGGGAAACATGTTGATCAAAAAGTGTATAGAGCAATAGTTGTCTCTTTACTTTACTTAACAGCTAGTAGACCAGACATAATGTTTGTTACATGCATTTATGCTAGGTTCCAAGTTAACCCCAAAGAATCTCACCTTATTTTATTAAAAAGAATTTTGAGATATATAAAGGGTTGTCCAAATCTAGGACTTTGGTATCCAACTGCATCAGAATTTGAATTAACTGGATTCTCAGATTCTGATTATGCTGGATGCAGAGTGGACAGGAAAAGCACATCAGGAACTTGCCAGTTCCTTGGTGATAAGCTTGTGTCTTGGTTTTGTAAGAAACAAACATCCGTGTCTACATCAACAACTGAAGCAGAATATATTACTACTGGCAGTTGCTGCTCATAGATTCTGTGGATACAAAATCAACTCTTAGATTATGGTATCAACTTAAATAAATCAATTATATTTTGTGACAATATTAGTGCAATATCTATAGCACAAAATCCAGTACTCCATAGTAGGACTAAACACATAGAAATTAGGCACCACTTTATCAAAGATAATGTGGATAAAAATAAAATTTGCCTACAATTTATTCCACCTGACTTACAAAGGGCTGATATTTTCACCAAACCTTTGGATGAAAAGAAGCACATCTTCTTTATAAATCAGCTAGGAATGATAGATGGAGATTCAATAAATTAAAAAATTAATTATTTTTACTTATCCCCTCTTTTCGTCAAACGGAGAACGACGAAAATTAGTCATTCGTCGAACGGAGATTGAAGAAACCTATTAGATCCAGAGATCGACGAAGCCAGCTCGTTCGTCGAACTAAGATCGACGAAAATTTATTTTTCATTGAATGCAGTCTGACGAAGCCCCAGGCTCTTCGACTTCTGTTTTTATTAGGTTTAGCCGAACCCAGTTCTACGAAAGCTTGCGTCTTCTCCGATCTCTCTCTTTATAATCAAATTTCGATTCCTTTTTGTCTTTGCGCCTACAGAACTTGCTCTTGCCTCCAATTCCCTTGCACTTGATCTTTTTCTCTTGCAGGTAGAAATGGCATTCTCTCAGTCGATGATCTCGTCAATGATGTTTGATGCAGGTTTTGATATAGATATGGAATCGTTTGCTCATTCTGACCAGATTTTCCAAGACATTCTTCAACTATTTGAAAAACAGCAGTTAAAGAAGTTTACGACTACAAGGATAAAGCTACCAGTTGCAGAGATCAAGGAATGGGTACATACTATTCAGTCACTGAATGCAACAACCTTCTTAGGAACTATTTCAGGAATCCAGCTTCCTTTTTCTCCAGAGATTTTAACAGATGTTTTTGGTTCGATAAATGGTGATGATGATTTGGATATTACTTCTGATGAGTTTAATATTGAATTGGATTAAATGGGTCACTCCAGTGGAAACCATAATCATCTTCTGAAAAAGAATTTGTCTATCAAGTACAAATTCTTAGCTGATATTGTTGGAAAGGTTTTACTAGAAAAAACCTCTGCTCATGACTATATTAAAAGGCACTAATTTCTGTTGATGGTGGCCTTAGTAGAAAAGAAGCAGGTCAATTGGGGATTGATTCTTTTTGAATCCATAAAGAAGAAGCAAAGCAAAATGAATGTTTGCTATGGCAGGGTCTTAGGCATTGTTCTTCAAGAGAAATGCCCAGAGCTGTTGGTGTCACAAACATTCTTTATCAATGCAAGCAAGAGGCTGACTTCAGCTCTCTTTGGTAAGTGGGAGAGAGTGATTCCCAAGAGGACTTCAGGGCAGGAACTTCCAGGCAAGCTTCTGAAAGCACAAGGACTGATACAATTACTCCCTCAACCCTACCAGAAGTTCCTCTCTCTGAATCTTCAACTCCTCTCCCTTCTCAACCTCTTCAGAACATTACTATTGAAGAAGTTCTTCCCTCCAATTCTCCCATAGACACTCCTTCCTCATTGTCTTCTTCTCCTCCTCTCCAGACAAATCTATCTGCAGAGTTTCCATCATCATCTATTCCAGATGTTGATTCTCTTCCCCCTCCTTCATTTGACCTCTTGTCTCCTCAACATTCTCCACCTCAATCTCCCATCTATGTGGATAATCTTCAACCCATTTCAGATGCTACTACCATCTTCCTACCCTCCTTAGTGTGCACCAATCATGCTCACACCTCTATTCCCTCATCTTCTATTCCTCCATCCTCATCTTCTCAGCATACATCTGACTTTGTGTATGTTGATTTCTCTTCCATTGCTGACCAGATATTCAACCATATCTCTCCTAGGCTGACAGCTCTTCTAGATGAGAAGCTAGCTCCTATTCTCAAAGCTATCTCAGACCTCTCTTCTAAGCTTGCTTCCCTTCCTTCCTCCTCATCCTTTGTCCCTTCTTCTAGGGGCCTAGATTTAGGTCTCCCTGAAACTAGGCAGGGGGAGATGCTTAATGAAGAAGCTCCAATTGATGCAGATTCAGTTACGGCTATTGATTCAGTTAATACAAATTCAGTTGCAGCTTCAGAGTTGTTTATTCCATTTATAGATTTAGTGAATAATATTTATATTAATCCTTCAGTAGATATTATTTCTTTATTATCAAAATTCAATTCAGTTTTCAGTTATCTGCCTAAGCCTCAAGATTTTTCAAAGGCTATAGTTCCCTATTCAGCTCCAATAGATTCAGTGTTGTTAAATAAAATCATCAAAAAATTTCCAGTTACAGTTGCAGTTACAGAAGAAGTTGGCTTGGTGAATTCACCTCCAATATTTGTCTATGATGATTCTCCTTTACCAGAGGATATTAAGCAAGAATTTGATATTGCTCTTACAGATCTTAATGAATTATATGATAACCCTGCTCAGTTTTCTGATAATGATGATTCTGATGATTCAGATTCAAAATCTTCAAAGAAAAGAAAATCCAGAAGCAAAGCAAAGGCTGCTCCCAAACCTCCATCTTCTACAAATGATACTCCATATTACATTCTGAACAACATCACTCTTACAAAAGATTCTCCAGCCTGGATGAGATTCTCAAGGAATGAGAATAAAAGGAGAAAGAAAATGAAGAAATCAGGATTCTACTCTGACAAGCCAGTCAAGTTTAATCCTTCCCCTCCTCCTCCAGCAGCTGGATTAGCAAGCATGTCCTATTCATCTCATAAATCTTTCCCTCAGCTATCAAGAAAATCAGGAGAAAGTCACAGAAGATCCAGTGGCTCCTACAGTTCAAGATCAGTCAGAGCTCCTCCTTCAGGATCTGCCAGAGCTCTTTCTTTAGTTTATAAATATCATGTATCTGATGGTTCCTTGTACAGGAAAAGAAATCCTCAAGGCCTTCAATCTTCATATCAGTCCAGTGATCATGATGAAAGGCCTCCATCTCCTATTAATCCAGATTCAGAAAAGAATGCTTACATGGCTAGATATAGAGAAACTATTGCTACTGCTCAGATTAATAAAGCCAAAGCAGAAGGAAAGGACTATTCTCAATTTACAACTATGTCTAAATTCAGAAGATAGGAATTTGAAAGATACAGCTCAAGACATCTCTTCAATGCTGAAGATTATCTAAGGTTGCACCCAGCTGCAGTGGTTCCTCATGCTTCATCTCAAACCCTGCTGGGAGCTAATGACCTCTATATGAGTAAGAGAGAATCTGAAAACCCTAATAGAGAAATCATATTCAGGCCTTCACCAAAGACAGAGTAAAGCTCGTGATTATCTGGTTTTGCTTATTTTTCTGCTTACAGTGTAAGGCTTTCTAAACTCAGAGTATTATATTTTCTATCTGCTGAAATGAAATTTAATTTCTGTCAGATATATATGCTCTATGTTTATTGTTGTTTGTTTTATTATTTGTCATTGTCAAATATTATCCTAACCCAAATAGGGGGAGATTGTTGGAACAACCCTATTACTGATTTGGGCTAGGATCACTATATGTGGTTAGGACTCAAGTTGACCCCATTGAATAGTCTTAGGGTCAATGTCTAAGCTTATCAGAGTCAACTAGAACTTAGGAAAATTCCAAGTTTCTATGTTCGATGAACATCTTTCCGCGTTCAACGAACTCCTTCCTGTGTTCGATGAACGTCGTGTATCAGTTCGACGAACTTGATTCTCAGCTCGATGAAATCAGTCTTCCATGGCAGTTCTTCAGATTCTATCTCTCAGTTCGACGAACTCCAGATTAAGATCGACGAACTCAGCTTTTCGTTCGATGAATGAGTAACTAAATGCTCAGTTCGACGAACTCATCTTTCTGCTCGACGAACTCAGCTTTCTGTTTGACGAAATTTCCTCTTCAGCTTGACAATTTCTGAAGAATCAGTTATCTCTTTTCTCTTAACTCGGATCGACTACTCAGCAACAGCTCTATTCATATATCTAGACTTATTCATTATCAGATAAGTCAATATTTGATCTTTCCTTTTATATTTTCATTCTATTCTCTTCTTTCGAGAATGTAGCCGTTGACATATTAGAAAAGGAAACTTTCATAGAAAACGAATTAAAGTTTCCATTAACTGTCAACAAATTCTATCCGACAGGTGGAGCTGTACAACAACATCAATCCACTAGTCTTCTCTCAGATCTTATTGAAAGAGAAGAACTTCATAACCTTTTTGTTTAACTTTTTACCCCATCTTGTACAGGGTTCTAACTACCTTCAAAATTTAACCTTTGGTGGCACGGCACCTGATCAAAAATCTGTGGTTTGGTTTGAGTACCTGATCAAAAGCTCAGTGGTGATAGGGCACCTGATCAAAAACCTAGTGGGTTCCAACCAAGGGTGGTAGAAGAGTAGATGTACCCAGGTTGATTGGGGAACTACTATTAATCCTTGTGTCTTTGTTGTGATTGTGTTTTTCTTTCTATACTGTGCTGTGTTTATTGTTTTGCTTTTATACTCACTCAACTACACATATATATATCAGTATTTTAATTCCGCTATAAAATAAGTTAAAACTTTTAATACTCTATTCACCACCCTCTAGAGTAAATCTAAGATCTAATACCTCACTTTCGGCCCTATCTTTGAACAGTAGAAGCATCTAGAATTGTCGTGAGAAATAAGATAGGGAAGTCTAGATGTTTTAAAATCACTTGCTGAAAACAAGCGTCGAAAAGAAATCGACGCATCTCTAGAATTGCGTGATGTGTAATTCGACGTGTTTGCATAGTTACGTCGATAATAAGTCGATGCAAAATAATGGTTGCATCGAGTGTAATTCGACGCATCTTCATACCTGCTTCGAGTCAATGTCGAAGCATATGCAGACCTCCGTTGAGTTGCATTTGACGCATCTTTAAAATTGCATCGAGTTCTATTCGACGCATAATTCCTTTTATTAATAATTTGATAATTATTGAATGAGTTTTCTAAGGGGTGCTTACCTAGAATTACTTTTTATTCAGTAATGTTTACCCTATTGAATTCAGTGATCTTATTAGGGTTGTTATTCAATTCTTCACAAAGTTCTAAGTTGTTATTAGATTTATTTTAACTGGGTTTAATGAACACTATAGGATTTTTGCAAGCAGGTTTGCTAGGGATTACTATGATCATGGATGGATCTGCTCCTAAACCATGATGCTTAAATCTCATGGAGAGATTCTCTGTAATATCCTTGAGCTTTTGACTCCTCCAATTGAGAAAGTCTTCAAAGGCGTTTTGTAACGCCCCTGAATTTTTTGTTATTATTTCGAAATATATTGATGGCGTCATAATGATGTAAGAGCGTTACGTTAGTGCGGAGTTAAAGGTGCGCTGTCGTTTGCGCATTTTCGCGTCCGTTCGGTCAAGTCGACCAAATTTTGAAACAACCCGGAATTGAAAAATTTGACGTTAGGAAATTAGATTATTTAATTTTAGAAAGGTTGTCAAAGTTTCGTGGTGTTCCGAGCAATTTTAGAGCCACAGTGAATTTTTCAAAGAATTGTATATTTTTCGTTCACGGTAAACTTCGGAAAATTATATCTCGAGAGCGTTACATTGGATTTTGGTATCGACTTCGTTGTTGGATTCGTAGCTCCGGTGTTCGCCTTCGGTGCAATTTTCATCGGTTTCGGTGTTCGTTTAGTTTTTGACAATAATATAATACTATTATAATAATTATTATTATAACATATAACTTCTTTTGGATTTCACGAGAGAATCCCGAGTTCGTTGGGCAAATCGGCAAATCCTTGCTATTAGGTTATTATATAAAAAAAAGCATTCGTCGAGAGTTTCTAATGCATTCGACTAACCGGGTTTTTCCTTCTCCTATTGTTATTATTTTTCTTATTATATATATATCCTTCTTCCCCGTGAGACAACTGAAACCTTATTTCTTTTCTTCCCTGACCCCTTGCGAACCGAAAGCGAATGTATTTCGACGAATTTGCTGTAAAGTTGGGTTTTTCCTGCGAATGTTTTTGGCTTTTTCTGTGGTGTCTGTTTTGGTCAGGATTTTGTGAATCTCTATTCCAAGTCGGTTGTTTTTGGACTGTTGGTGTAGTTGAACAATGAGGCCACTACCACAGTGCCTGTTTTCCTTTCCGTGGACTGTTGAAATTGTTGAAGTGGAAGTTTGGAGGCTTTTGGATCTGGGCGGTCTGGGTGAGGTCGGGCGGTCTGGCGAGTTCGCGCGAACTAACGGTCTGATTCTGCGGTCAGGCAAGTTTGCCGACTTGGCGGTCTGGATCGGCGGTTTGGCATGATCTGTGCCTAGTCGCGGTCTCCCGGGTTGACTGTTGGTCTGGTCCAAAGTCTGCTGAAGGAAGAGCCGCGCGGTCTGTGCGTGATCGCGTGGCAGGCTGTCCTCTTCAAGGCTGTGGCGGTCTGGTGTGACCGCACAGCTTGATCAAGGTTCTCTTCAGGATGCGGTCTGATAGCTGACCGGGCCTTCTGGGAGAGTTCGCGGACTAAGGGTCTTAGTCGCGCGGTCTCAGCTCGCGGTCTCAGGAGGAGGCTGGCTTGCGAGCTGGTTGCTGTTCGCGGTCTCAGGAGGAGATCGGCATGCGGACAGGAGTTCACGGTCTGATGGCGAACTGACTGTGTTCGCGGTCTCGTGCGAACACAGGTGCTGAACAGCTTCGGGCGGTCTGGCGATCTTCGTTGAAGTCGCGATCTGCCGTGAGAGCAGCGGTCTCTCATGGCTGATGTGTGAAGCTGGCGGGTTCACCAAAATGAAGCAGGAGTTCGGCTGCTGATCGCGGGTTGACCGGTTTGGTCACGCGGTCTGATGGGTGGTGACTCTATCTCATAGGGTGGTGACTGGATCAGGTCTCACGCCTATAAATAGGGAGCCACTGTAGCAACAAGTAGAACACACCAAGTGTAAGCTGAGTTCGCGTCTTTCTTGCGGTCTGTGTTTTCTGACCGGGCAGTCTCTGATCGAATTCTTCTTGTGCAGCTTCTGCGGATAGTGCGGGCAGCAGCGATCACCTCTTCCTCTGAAAGTGTTCGGGCGGTCTGCGGCTTGGAGTTGTGTTGCTGGAGTTTGGGAAGGTCAGGAGGTCGAAAGAAGGGAGCGGTCTGTGCAGCGGTTTGGTGGTGGTCTGAGGTCGGCAGGGTGTTGCGGTCTAGCAACAGGAGGAGATCGCAAGGGAGATCGCGCGGTCTGTGCAAGAGAGGTCGCGCGGGTTGTGCGGTCTGAAGTCCTTCAGTATTCTTCTCTGTTTTGGTTCTGGAGTGTTGTGCTGACGAAATCATGTCTCGTCAAGCATGTCTTGCCCTGTAACTGAAGTTAGAAAATCAATAAAGATCATTTGTTTGCCCCAAATTGTTTCTGGTTGTTTTGGCTTGTAACTCTAATTGTTATTCCTGCTTGCTCTCACAAGGTCCGGAAAAATTTCACATGGTATCAGAGGGAGGTTGGAGTTGAAAGAGCAGTGAATAACTTAGAGTAGCCATCGCCTTTGTGAAGAAGGAACCAGAGGAAGAGCAATGGAAGGTGGTTTTGCAAGAGGTCTTGGTATTGAGATGCTTACATCGACTAACTTCAAGAAGTGGAAGTCGTGTATGCAGAGCTATCTTCTGGGTGAGGACCTCTGGGAGGTGGTAGGAGGAGATGAAACAGAAGAGGTGAAAGCAGTAGAAGGAGGTGATAATGGACTGGCCGTGAGGGCATGGAGGAAGACCAACGCCAAGGCCGAGTTCACCTTGAAGCGTGCCATTTCACCTGATCTCTTTGATCACATCTTGGGGTGTGGATCAGCTGCTGAGATCTGGAGAGCCCTGGATGGGCTGTTTAACAAAAAGAATATAGCTAGGCTACAGTTCTTAGAGAATGAGCTGGCGAGGTCAGCTCAAGGTGATCTTTCTATCTCGAACTTTTTTTTGAAGATGAAGAATCTCTGCGCTGAGATATCAGCACTGGATCCTGATGAGCCTATCTCTGAGGCGAAGCTGAAGAGGCACATCATCCGCGGCCTGCGGAAGGAATATGTTGCCTTTGTGACGTCAGTGCAGGGATGGGCAAATCAGCCGTCTCTGCTAGAGCTGGAGAATCTGCTAGCTTCGCAGGAAAGTCTAGCAAGGCAGATGGCGGGAGTGTCAGTGACTGGGGGAGACGGCGAGGTGCTCTTCTCAGGGAAGAAGAAGAAGTGGGAGAAGAAGAAAAAGATCGCGGGAGGCTATGGGCCTTCAACTTCTGGGCAGCAGGAAAGGGGGTATGCTCCCAAGGCTGACGGGAAGAAGAAGGGGGAAGGTCCGAGATGCTTCAAGTGCGGGAAGGTTGGGCACTTCAAGAAGGAATGCCCAGTTGTTACTCAATCGGGGCATGTTGCTGGAAAGGTGGAAGTGGAGGCCAGGCACATTGATGGAGGATGGGGAGGAGCCTTCTCGGCTTCGGTTGAAGCCTCGGCTACTATCAACTATCAAGAGGACTGGATCGTGGACTCGGGGTGTGGTCATCACCTCACCGGAGATGAGTCGAAGCTTTCATCAGCACAACCCTATACAGGTAACAATGCTATCATCACCGCTGATAATACTGTGCATCCAGTCGAGAAGGTGGGGGTTGTTTCTTTGGGCAGTGATAGAGGGCCACTTACCTTGAAGAGTGTCTATCATGTGCCCGGGATGAAGAAAAACCTCTTCTCAGTAACCAACGCTGTTGACGCTGGGTATCACGTTCTGTTCGGCCCAACAGAAGTGAAATTTCTACGAAATGTAGAGGCCGTGAAGGCGGAGGTCGTTCATGTTGGGAGACGGGCAAAGGACTTGTTCGTTTTGTCGACAAGTTCCTACGTCGACAAGATGAAGACGAATGATGGTGCCGTGATATGGCATGAGAGGTTGGGGCATGTAGGAATGGACAAGCTGAAAGCTATGGCGGTGAGAGGTCTGGTCAAGGGCCTGCCAAGTCTATCTTCCTACGGAGAAGGTCATTTTTGCGCAGGATGTCAGTTCGGTAAGTCTCATCGACTACCGTTTGACAAGTCGCAGACAAGGAGTAGTGTGCCGTTGGAGTGCATCCACGGTGACTTGATGGGACCTACTGCTACCCCAAGCCTCGGAGGCAGCAGGTATATGCTGGTGCTGATCGATGATTACACCAGATATGTCTGGGTTTATTTCCTGAAGGAGAAGGCGGAAGCGTTTGCCAAGTTTGTGGAGTTCAAGGACCTCGTGGAAGGTCGGCTGAATCTGCGGATCAAGAAGCTGAGGACGGACAACGGAGGAGAGTTCACCTCTGCTGAGTTCTCCAGTTTTTGCAGGAAGGCAGGCATCCGGAGGGAGCTTACTTGTGCATATACTCCACAGCAGAACGGTGTTGCAGAGCGGAAGATCCGTCATCTGACGGAGACCTGCAAGTGTTGGCTGCATGCCAAGAGTATCCCAAAGTCCTTCTGGGCGGAGGGAATGTCTTGTGCTGCTTACGTCATCAACAGGATGCCTCTGAGCCCCATCAACATGTTGACCCCGCATGAGATGATGTTCAAGGAGAAGCCAAGCGTGGCACACCTTCGGGTGTTCGGTTCCACCTGTTACGTGCACATCCCTGATGCTCTTCGGACAAAGCTAGAAGCAAAGGCTAGGAAGCTAGTCTTTGTGGGATACGATGAGAGGAAGAAAGGGTGGAAGTGCATGGACCCGGAGACGCGGAGATTTGTTGTATCTCGCGACGTTGTGTTCGATGAGGTGACATCTTACAGGGGGTCCTCTGGAGTGGAGTTACCAGAGAGCAGGGTGGAGGAGCCGGAGAAAGCTGTGGAAAATCTTCAGGTGGAGCTACCTGTGTCACCAGGTGGTCCATCGCCTTCTAGTTCTGAGACGGGAGCTTCTGGTTCAGGGAGCAGGGGGAGCAATGCTCCTAGCACGTCTGGAAGAGGAGCTAGGGAAGAAGCAGCTGAAGATGATGCGGTTCAGGGGAAGGAGCTGAGGAGATCGAAGCGAGCGATCATCGCCCCTGATCGCTATACAGGAGGAAACACCGTGAGCTTTGTCTCATGTTTCTTCGCTGGTCCCTTAGATGAGAGGGAACCGTCGAGCTTTGAGAAGGCCAGAGGCGTGAAGGAGTGGGATGTTGCAATGCAAGAAGAGATGTCAGCTCTTGAGAAGAATGAGACCTGGTCTCTTGTGCCCAAGCCTAAGGGCACCACTCCTGTTACATGCAAGTGGGTCTACAAGCTGAAGAAGAAGGCTGACGGTAGTATCGAGCGGTACAAGGCTCGCCTTGTAGCTCGGGGGTTCTCGCAGCAATACGGTGAAGATTACGAGGAGACTTTCAGTCCGGTGGCAAAAATGACTTCAGTTCGTTTTATTATTGCCTTGGCGGCGTTCAGTGGATGGAAGATTTGGCAGCTCGACGTCAAGAACGCCTTCTTGTACGGTGAGATTGACAAGGATATCTTCATGGTCCAGCCTCCAGGTTTTGTGTCTGAAGATTTTCCGGAGCATGTCTGCAAGTTGAAGAAGGCCCTGTATGGGTTGAAGCAAGCGCCGAGGGCGTGGTACGGGAAGATCGCAGAATATCTCCTATTCTGTGGATTTGTTGCTTCAGACTCAGACTCAAGCTTGTTCGTCAAGAAGAGCGGGGAGCTTCAAGTCATCGTGCTGCTCTACGTCGACGATATGATCGTGACGGGGAACTCGAAGGAGGAGGTAGCGCAGCTTCGGGCCGAGCTGTCTATCAGGTTCGAGATGAAGGACTTAGGTGAGCTTCACCATTTCCTTGGACTTGAGGTGCAGAGGAAGGAAGGTGGAGTGCTGGTGACCCAGGCCGGCTATGCGGAGCGAATCGTGGAGCGATTCGGCATGAAGGAAGGGAAGTGCACTTCCACACCTCTGGATAAAGCTATGAAGCTTCGGAAGGATGAGGGGAGGATCATGCAAGATCCGTTGGTGTTCCGAGCTCTAGTTGGGAGCTTGATTTATCTGACGATCACGAGGCCGGATATTGCATATGCAGTTGGCAGAGTGAGTCGATATATGGCGGAGCCACGGGTACCTCATCTGCTAGCGGCCAAGAACATTCTGAAGTATGTCAAGGCGACCTCGGACATGGGTCTCCTGTACCGGAGGGATGCGGACTTCAAGGTGCACGGGTTCATGGATGCTGACTACGGGGGAGATTCGGATGATCGGAAGTCGACGTCTGGATTCGTCTTCATGGCGGGCCCCACAGCTATTTCATGGTGCAGCAAGAAACAAGATTCCGTGTCAGTCTCTACCACGGAAGCGGAATACAAGGCTTCGGCTTTGGCAGCTCAAGAAGCCATCTAGCTTAGGAGGTTGGTGGGAGACGTCCATAAGGAGGTTCGGGAGCCGACTCTGCTACGCGGTGACAACGAGAGTGCTCTCAAACTGGTAACCAATCCAGTTTGTCACGCGAGGACCAAGCATATCGAGATCGAGCATCACTTCATACGGGAGAAGGTGCTGGAGGGATCTCTTTCGGTCGGGCATGTGCGGAGTGCGGACAATGTCGCAGACATCTTCACAAAGGCGCTGGCAAAGGGGCCGTTCACACGGCTAAGGAGCTTACTGGGGCTGGTTTCAACTTCCCACTTCAAGGGGGAGTGTTGAAATTGTTGAAGTGGAAGTTTGGAGGCTTTTGGATCTGGGCGGTCTGGGTGAGGTCGGGCGGTCTGGCGAGTTCGCGCGAACTAACGGTCTGATTCTGCGGTCAGGCAAGTTTGCCGACTTGGCGGTCTGGATCGGCGGTTTGGCATGATCTGTGCCTAGTCGCGGTCTCCCGGGTTGACTGTTGGTCTGGTCCAAAGTCTGCTGAAGGAAGAGCCGCGCGGTCTGTGCGTGATCGCGTGGCAGGCTGTCCTCTTCAAGGCTGTGGCGGTCTGGTGTGACCGCACAGCTTGATCAAGGTTCTCTTCAGGATGCGGTCTGATAGCTGACCGGGCCTTCTGGGAGAGTTCGCGGACTAAGGGTCTTAGTCGCGCGGTCTCAGCTCGCGGTCTCAGGAGGAGGCTGGCTTGCGAGCTGGTTGCTGTTCGCGGTCTCAGGAGGAGATCGGCATGCGGACAGGAGTTCGCGGTCTGATGGCGAACTGACTGTGTTCGCGGTCTCGTGCGAACACAGGTGGTGAACAGCTTCGGGCGGTCTGGCGATCTTCGTTGAAGTCGCGATCTGCCGTGAGAGCAGCGGTCTCTCATGGCTGATGTGTGAAGCTGGCGGGTTCACCAAAATGAAGCAGGAGTTCGGCTGCTGATCGCGGGTTGACCGGTTTGGTCACGCGGTCTGATGGGTGGTGACTCTATCTCATAGGGTGGTGACTGGATCAGGTCTCACGCCTATAAATAGGGAGCCACTGTAGCAACAAGTAGAACACACCAAGTGTAAGCTGAGTTCGCGTCTTTCTTGCGGTCTGTGTTTTCTGACCGGGCGGTCTCTGATCGAATTCTTCTTGTGCAGCTTCTGCGGATAGTGCGGGCAGCAGCGATCACCTCTTCCTCTGAAAGTGTTCGGGCGGTCTGCGGATTGGAGTTGTGTTGCTGGAGTTTGGGAAGGTCAGGAGGTCGAAAGAAGGGAGCGGTCTGTGCAGCGGTTTGGTGGTGGTCTGAGGTCGGCAGGGTGTTGCGGTCTAGCAACAGGAGGAGATCGCAAGGGAGATCGCGCGGTCTGTGCAAGAGAGGTCGCGCGGGTTGTGCGGTCTGAAGTCCTTCAGTATTCTTCTCTGTTTTGGTTCTGGAGTGTTGTGCTGACGAAATCATGTCTCGTCAAGCATGTCTTGCCCTGTAACTGAAGTTAGAAAATCAATAAAGATCATTTGTTTGCCCCAAATTGTTTCTGGTTGTTTTGGCTTGTAACTCTAGTTGTTATTCCTGCTTGCTCTCACAAGGTCCGGAAAAATTTCACATGGACGTGTAGACTGTTGGTAGTGAGGGCTGTAACCACTGCCACAGTGCTTTTGTGCCTTGGATGTTTTGGTCTGATGGTTGGTTGGAAAGAATGCCTCCGCCTCAGTACTATTTTTTGGCTGGGATAGTGATTCATTTCTTGGGCAACTCGATACCTTTTCCTTTTGGATGTTGTTGGAATGCAACTTTGATCGCACATTTTGCCAGTCTTTCCTTACTTGTTGGATGCTAATATTTCTTTATGAGATTTGCTGATGTTCACATCTATTCTTGGTGGGTTGGTAACCCTCTTTTGCTAATATTTATCTTACTCTTTGATTATGATGTCTTTTCATGCCTTTGTGCTGAGGCATTCTTTTCTTTTGAATTCCTCAGGTTTGGATCAGTAGCAGGTTGAGCTGACCGAGTTCAGTTTCTGTCCGCAGTAGTTGTTTTCTTTACTCCTTTTGGAGAGGTAGACTGTTGATTTCTTTTGAGAACTTGTTAAGGTGATGGGTTCGTGTTTGTTTACCCGGAAGCCCGCATTCGAGTGGCATTTCTCATAGATCGGGCGGTCTGAGGATGCAAGTCTCCCGATTCAGATTCAACAAGGTCCTTCAGCACCAGTCAACACAAACCGGGCGGTCTGATAGAATTCGGGCCGCCTCCAAGGATTGAAGATCACTAAGGCTCAAGTCCAGAAGGCAAGCCGCGGTCTCAAGCCGGAGACCGCCCGGGTTGCTCCATGAAGACTACCAAGGCTCAAGTCCAGAAGGCAAGCTGCGGTCTCAAGTCGGAGGCCGCCCAGGTTGCATCATCGCCTTGGTCGCATCATCTTCAGTCCCCGGCCAAGACAGATCGGAACCACAAGCCGCCCGTTCAGGCAGGCCCCCGAGCCTATAAATAGGGGGCGACAATGTTCCCAAGACACGCACACTCGAATCCAGGAGCTCGCTTGTTTGAGCTGCGGTCTCGAGTTTCCCGTCTTGTGACTTGTCTGACCCGCCGACTTCTGCTTTCCTGCATCTGTAACCCGTTGTAACCGCTTCTTTTCATTAAAAGGAAAGCCCATCATAGAAGTGGCATTAGCCGTGACGGGAGAAGTCTGGCCTTGACCGCTGCCAGCGGTCTCATTCTCTCTAACTAAAAAGTAACCGACTGCTCGCAGCCTCCGATTTCCTTCGGAGGTGCAATTTCGGATTCAATAGAAACATGCGACCTTCAGATCGCGGATTGTCGGTGAAATCCTTGCCACAATGTCAGACCGCCAGTTCCCTCCGGGAGACCGCTCCGACCACATTGAAGATTCCCTGTGGGAGGCTTTGGAGCAATCAAAACGAGAAGCCGAGCGTGCTCAGAAAGTGACTGACCAGCGTCTTGATGCGATCAGCCAGGCTTTAGCATTGTTAACCAAATGGTTAGTTCCGCAGTAGACCACGGTTAACCAGGCAGTGACTCTGGTCCCTCTGCCTCCTCCTCCTTACCCGCTTCCACAAGTCGCCAACTTCCAACCACTGCAAGAAGGTTTTGCGGCTAGGCAAAACTTCTACCAAGAGGCCGCACACAGCATGCTGGCCCGAGTTTTGGATTTCTAGGGGGCGGATTTTCATGCTGCCTGCCTTTCCTACCCGCCTGAGGTCGCTGCTCATCATTCCTACCCGCCAGAAGCCGCTGCCCGCCCCTCCTACCAGGCGGCTTGTCCGCGAGTAGCCGCAGCTTAGGCGGCTTATTATTCTGCTCCCCTGCTGTATGAAGATGTTGAAGATAATTCTCCTTTCGTGGATGAAGTCCGAGGGGAGCTAGCCCCGAACAATTTCCGGGAGCCGCATCTGCCGGCGTATAATGGGGAAACTGATCCAACCGTTCACCTTCAGGCCTTTGAGTCGGCTATTGCTCTTAGGACCCTCTCGGATGCAACCAAATGTAAACTCCTTGTGACCTCCTTCGAAGGACAAGCAAGGGAGTGGTTTTATGGGTTGCACCCCAGGTCGATTAGTTGCTTTACTTGTACAACCTGTATTCGCTGAGTGGGCCCCTCAAGCCCACCGGCGAGATCTGGGTCAGCCAGACCACTCGCCCAGGCTGAGGCAGGTGGAAGGACCCCCAGGTAAGTAGGTGGTGAACCATAGGGCGAGAAGAGGAAATCGGCGAGTGGTACCCTTGCGGACCACTCGCCCATTAGCGTAAGCATTCGCCCAATCACGCGAGAGCTCGGCGAGTGGTGCCCTCATGGACCACTCTCCCCCAAGGATTTAAGGAGGAAATGACCACGTTGCCCCTTATGGGCTGCAAATAGCCCTTCAGAACAGCGGAGTTGGGCTATTAGCAGACCAATCTGGGGTGCGGTTAGTAAAATTAAAAGGCGGATTCATGCTATTTGCAGACCAGCCTGGAAAAACCTATAAATAGACCCTTAACGGCACCTTGGAGGAGATCCTTAAGGCGGATTCATGCTAGTCTTGGTTGGCCGCTAGTGCCCTCCAAGGCGCCCGGCTGATCTTCGGTTTGGGAGGGGAAGCTCTCTAAGATCGGGTGTGTGGCGGGACCTCCTCGCTGCAGCCTTGGGTCTTTTTGATGCGATGATTCGGCAAGTGCACCGGTCGCGCAAGTAATAATAATGGGGAAAATCCCCGAGTGTCGGTCTCTTGAGGAACACAGTAAGGTGGAGTTAGGTTTCGAGGAAGGACTTGAGATTGAAGTCCTTAAATCGGATGGAATGCGGGGGAGTTGGGTTGGCTTTTGGAAAATAAAATAAAAGCTATCAACTACTCCTATGCAATGCCGCTATGCAATGCTTCGCTTGGCGGGATGGAGACTAGGCAGGCCTTGAGCGCGCTGCGTCGAAAGGGCGGATGGACGAGTAGGCAAGCGGAATCGAACTGTGCAGGCCTTGAGCGCACTGCTTCGTTAGGCGGGATGGAATACACGGGCCGCTATGCCACGCTTCGGTAGGCGGATGGGCGAGTAGGCTAACGGAATGAGGGTCGCAAGAACCTCTTCGACAAGCACGCCACTAGCAATTGCTAGTGCGGCACACGAACGTGACGGCGGAATGGAAATGGACGGCGGCGCACCTCAAGCAACTCAAATAGATAAATTACACAAACACATAGACATGAAATATATATGTAAATATAACTAATTCAAGTGCCACTTCATCAACATGATTAGATCTAGCAATACACACATCAATAAGAAAAGAACAAGGCAAGAAATCGACCGAATCTGAAGTCTCGTTGTAGATTCACGGTTGGAATCGCCGGGTTGTCAATCCGCGTCCAAGCTCGGTCCGCAACTACGTCCGGGGTAGAGAGAGCTGTCACGACTCTCCAATGGACCCGTCTTCTTCGTGTCACGATCCGGTAGAGGTTGCAAACTTCCTCTTGCTTGATGGCGATGGCGGCTAGATCTCTCCTTGAAGCTCTTGGATGAAGGAGGAGGCCGAGAGGAAACTCCGGCTCAAGATTGGCGTGAAGAGCAAGCCCGGAGCACCTCCATATGGTGGGCGACGGTGGAGCGGCGAATCTGGGCGAACTGGAGCAGAAAACGGCGGAATACGGCCGGCTCTGACCTAAATCGCGAGCAGCGGATTTTATAGGCGCTGGAATTAAACAGTGCGCACGGTCATTGGCGCACGACCAGTGGTCGTGCGCACTAGAATCCTGTGATCGTGCGCTCTGCCTGGACGGAACCTGCAAAGACAGAAATTATGAAATAACATGTTCGCACGACCAGTGGCGCACGACCGGTGGTCGTGCGCACTGGAGTTGATGGTCGTGCGCACTACAGCAAACAGAACTCGGAAATTAAATGGTAAGTGCGCACGAGCAGTGGCGCACGACCGGTGGTCGTGCGCACTGGCATTGATGGTCGTGCGCACTGCACCAAACAGAACTCATGAAAAAGGGTTAAGTGCACACGATCAGTGGCGCACGACCAGTGGTCGTGCGCAATAGAACCGGTGATCGTGCGCAGTGTTCCTGTGCAGAATTGCACCGGGAACACTCGCCCGACTCCTATTCCAGCGTACGACACCAATCTAGCCACTGAAAGTGGGACTTAACATCGCAAGAAAACTAATAACAAAGAAAGGTACGAAATTACACCAAATAGGGCCAATAAGTGCACCTAGCATAGAATGACCAATATGAGCTAAAACAGGGCTAAAGTGCAGTGAAAAGACTAAATAGATGGCCCAGATGAGTCCATAAAAGTGTATATGATCAGGACTCATCACACCCCCAGACTTACCTGTTTGCGCGTCCCGAGCAAACAAATTCTAAGCGAACGGGGAAAGAAAAGTAGATGGCTTAAAACTACAATACAGAGTACCATGCGAAGTCGCATGCTCACGTACATAAGAAGAATAGTAGAGAAGATTTCTGATTATATAAACAGTCTATATATTTCTAAAAGAGTAAAAGCATATTACAACTACTCAAAATGGTGAACAACGGTGAATCATTCGGTCATGCATACGGAGAAAGTAAACTAAGCGCTGAGATGAGCATTGCTCAAGATTGGGATGCCGGATAAACTCCACCGAAATCCATCGGTGTCGGTGACCATAGGCTTGCCCGGTCACATTCTCTCCACGGCACTGGTTTGACTCAAATGCGTGAATCAATAGGACTTTAGGTTTTGAATGGGGCTTGGGTTTAGGTGAGGAAAAACAAAGATAAAAACGACGGTTAAAGCACTAAACCCAAATGAGCTAATGCAGGAAACTATCCTCATTCACCACACAAACACGCGGGTACACAACACCCCCAGACTTGAACTTGAACGCATGGGTGTGTGCACCGCCTACTCCCAAATATAAATCTCAAACAGATTTTTTTCAATCAAACTTTTCATTCTTCTTTTTCTTTTCAAATCTTTTTCTTCTTTTCTTTTTCTTTCTTTAACAATTTCAGCAAATTTTTAAAGATGCACAACCACATTTTCACAATGTACTACCACAATCAACACCACCAATTTGAAATTTAAACAAAATGCTTGCTTTTTGGGTGTGCGACTAGGATTGGAGTTTAGGCTTTGGTGAACAATAGTGGGGCTGAACCAAAAGAATGGGGTAGGCACAACTGGGCTAGCGAGGAAATGATAATAGGAATGGCACAAAGGCTCAACCGGGCCAAGATGATGGCCTATATCACATTCACACAATTGACTAACCGTATACCCATGCTTCAAGAATCGCTTGGGGCAAGTTCTAGCCACCGAGAAAGATTCTCCTTTCTCCCGACTCAAGCAATACGAGTCTAGCGATCGTTTACACACATCCCTACGCTACCGTTTGATTCACACCGGATTCACCATTTGAGTAGAGTAAACAACATTTACACTAATAAGAAAAATATAAAACCATAGTATAAAAAGAAATCTAATCTACACAAATCTCTATGCAACCGAGCACTCGACTAGGAGCACTACTAGAGTCAACATTTTACTCCGCTACATAGTCCTAAGCCATCACCTAGACTTTCCCAAATAAGCAGAAGAATTAAATTCACAACAGAGCAAGCAAACAGATGAGTACGCGCTCAAGTGGGTGATGTGGTGTGCAATGAAAATGAACAAAACATTTTAAATGAAATCTTCTAGTATGCAGTGCAATAGTGCACGTGAGTGGGCACAAAAACTGCTCTCCCCCAGACTTAAACTAAACAATCCACAGAATATATGACATGAAAATCAGAAAAAGCTAGGGAAAGAGAGTACCCAGTGCTCAGAAATGAGCACACCAGAAGATTGGCGTTTAAACCACGACTAAGCTGCAGCATCCGCCATCCAGAAAAAGTAACTGCAGGGGTCAGCTCCGCAAAACAAAAGAAACAGAGAAAGATAAACTACAATACTACAGCTAACTAAACAGGATTGAATAAAATAAAATGCATGAAAAGTAAGATAACTACTGGGGTTATTGTCATCCCAGCACGACTTATTTGGCATTTGTACAGTTCTAGCTAATGGGCCTATGAAAAGAAAAGTGGACAGGTAACTGTTCTAATATGCGTGTCGGTAGCTGGTACCGATACGACGAAAGAACAGTCACGCCTCTACCCGAATATAAATAATACCTGCTTGACACAGGTAGAGGGAAAAGAAAGTAAGAAGAGGAGGAGGCCTGGTCCTCACTCATCTCACAAAACACCTCCTTGCCTAGCAAGGTATCGTCAACAGGGGGGCAGCAGGAGGCAAAGGCAATGAGTGGAGCTTCCTCAACGGAGGGGGAATAAACCTCCTCACATGAGAGGATACTCTCATCATTGACTTGAGCAAAAAGCTCCAAGTCCTCCTGGGGCACCTGTAAAGACTCAACCTACACAGGCTCGGAAGAAGAAGGGGGATCCAGAAATAAAAGAGAAGAATGACATAAATAATCAAAAATCGGGGGAGTGGTCCCGGTCTCACTCCCATTAGATTGGGAAAGTAAAATAATGTCAGCATCATCGACAATGCTGCAGGGCTCGGTAGGTTCATCAGTGACCTCCTCCACGATTTGGACTTCCTCCACCGGTGCTGAGGTAAAATCCTCATCACCTTGGAAAATATCCTCATCCATAGGAATAGGCACAACACATAAATCACCTGCCTTATCCTGCGACACATCATCAACAATGTCGTCAGAGACGAGTGTAGTATGCACAACAGGGAGAGGAGTAGTGCTCGGATAAAAGTCGAGCACCGATTCCTCACAAAGAATCGAATCCACTAGGGGTGGTGGATGCACATGGAGAATAGGCTCAGCAATGTCGGTGCGTAGATCAGCCGCACATCCGGTGACTGTGTCAATGCCATACCCTT
The DNA here is from genome assembly GCA_033032865.1 of Dactylorhiza incarnata. Lineage (NCBI taxonomy): Eukaryota > Viridiplantae > Streptophyta > Magnoliopsida > Asparagales > Orchidaceae > Dactylorhiza > Dactylorhiza incarnata. The sequence goes on along the minus strand of JAWHQI010000009.1, from coordinate 4,225,885 downwards.
CAAGATGTGAAGGTGGCAAGGACACAAAACCGGATGTTGAAGGTGTGCTGCCAGAGTTAGGATTCGGGACGATCCGGATATCCGGCTCGTCATCCTCATCTAATTGGCGACGAAAAGCAGCACAATCCTTCAGGGCATGATCTGTGCTCCGACAAAACTGGCACTGCCTAGCGGGCTTCTTTGGCACAGCGGGGGCTGGAGCCGAAAAGAAGTAAGACGGTAAAGGCTCAGCAGAGTAGCCATAAGACTTACGCGCACCATATGGAGAACCAGACGAAGTCGGTGCTCCATATGCTGGGCAATAAGAATTATGCCTACTATTCTCCGTAGGGCATTCATCACTAGAGTGGGAGGTAGCTCCACACCAACGGCAACGGAAATTGAGATGTGCCCACATAGTGTGAAGATAAAACGATTCAAAAAGAAGAACACTATTGTGCGAAATACTACACCTAACAAAAATTTACTAAAGCAACCTACTATAAAACAAGAAAATGGAATAAAGAGAACAGAAATAAAATAAAAGATGCGATAAACAAATGGAAGGGCTTCTCTCTCAGATTCTCCCTCTCCAAAAAACTCGCAAGACTGTGTTCCCCGGCAACGGCGCCAAAAACTTGATGCGATGATTCGGCAAGTGCACCGGTCGCACAAGTAATAATAATGGGGAAAATCCCCGAGTGTCGGTCTCTTGAGGAACACAGTAAGGTGGAGTTAGGTTTCGAGGAAGGACTTGAGATTGAAGTCCTTAAATCGGATGGAATGCGGGGGAGTTGGGTTGGCTTTTGGAAAATAAAATAAAAGCTATCAACTACTCCTATGCAATGCCGCTATGCAATGCTTCGCTTGGCGGGATGGAGACTAGGCAGGCCTTGAGCGCGCTGCATCGAAAGGGCGGATGGACGAGTAGGCAAGCGGAATCGAACTGTGCAGGCCTTGAGCGCACTGCTTCGTTAGGCGGGATGGAATACACGGGCCGCTATGCCACGCTTCGGTAGGCGGATGGGCGAGTAGGCTAACGGAATGAGGGTCGCAAGCACCTCTTCGATAAGCACGCCACTAGCAATTGCTAGTGCGGCACACGAACGTGACGGCGGAATGGAAATGGACGGCGGTGCACCTCAAGCAACTCAAATAGATAAATTACACAAACACATAGACATGAAATATATATGTAAATATAACTAATTCAAGTGCCACTTCATCAACATGATTAGATCTAGCAATACACACATCAATAAGAAAAGAACAAGGCAAGAAATCGACCGAATCCGAAGTCTCGTTGTAGATTCACGGTTGGAATCGCCGGGTTGTCAATCCGCGTCCAAGCTCGGTCCGCAACTACGTCCGGGGTAGAGAGAGCTGTCACGACTCTCCAATGGACCCGTCTTCTTCGTGTCACGATCCGGTAGAGGTTGCAAACTTCCTCTTGCTTGATGGCGATGGCGGCTAGATCTCTTCTTGAAGCTCTTGGATGAAGGAGGAGGCCGAGAGGAAACTCCGGCTCAAGATTGGCGTGAAGAGCAAGCCCGGAGCACCTCCATATGGTGGGCGATGGTGGAGGGGCGAATCTGGGCGAACTGGAGCAGAAAACGGCGGAATACGGCCGGCTCTGACCTAAATCGCGAGCAGCGGATTTTATAGGCGCTGGAATTAAATAGTGCGCACGGTCATTGGCGCACGACCAGTGGTCGTGCGCACTAGAATCCTGTGATCGTGCGCTCTGCCTGGACGGAACCTGCAAAGACAGAAATTATGAAATAACATGTTCGCACGACCAGTGGCGCACGACCGGTGGTCGTGCGCACTGGAGTTGATGGTCGTGCGCACTACAGCAAACAGAACTCGGAAATTAAATGGTAAGTGCGCACGAGCAGTGGAGCACGACCGGTGGTCGTGCGCACTGGCATTGATGGTCGTGCGCACTGCACCAAACAGAACTCATGAAAAAGGGTTAAGTGCACACGATCAGTGGCGCACGACCAGTGGTCGTGCGCAATAGAACCGGTGATCGTGCGCAGTGTTCCTGTGCAGAATTGCACCGGGAACACTCGCCCGACTCCTATTCCAGCGTACGACACCAATCTAGCCACTGAAAGTGGGACTTAACATCGCAAGAAAACTAATAACAAAGAAAGGTACGAAATTACACCAAATAGGGCCAATAAGTGCACCTAGCATAGAATGACCAATATGAGCTAAAACAGGGCTAAAGTGCAGTGAAAAGACTAAATAGATGGCCCAGATGAGTCCATAAAAGTGTATATGATCAGGACTCATCACTTTTCCAATTTTCGCATCCACCAGTCAGAGAGTTTAGTTAGGGAGAAGTAAGCATCGGCTACACCCCCCAGTGGGTCCGAACTCAGGAGACCGGTTGCCGGTTTCAACATTACTGAGCTGCGAAGAGAGTTTCTGCTCAGGTTTTCCACTTCGAGAAAGAGGAAAAGTGGCCCGGCGGCCCTTTTCGATATCAGGCAGCGGGAATACGAAACGTGGGCCCATTTCGTGGACCGTTTTCAGAAGGAAATCATGGAAGTTCAGAACGTAGACCCGGAACTGTACAGGGTGGCCCTTATTCATGGCTTGAGGGAAGGCCCCCTAAAATTTGAGGCAAACATAAGGGAGCCAAGAACTTATCAAGAGATGATAAGTTTGGCTAACATGTTCATCAGAGGAGAAAAAAGCTATCCTGGCTATGTCGCGAAATTGGTGAGCGACAAAGAGCAGTATATTCCATCCTTCAATCATCCACCAAACCAACCTCACTTCGAGCCCCATTCCCAGAGGGGAAGAAATTACAAAAACAAGCAACCCTTCGTCGGCCATCAACGGTTTCAGGATCAGAAACCGCCATTGGCCATCGCGCCCGCTCCATCCGTTCCTCTGCCACAAATAATGCCAGTATACCTGCCACAGTATGCTGCACAGCCATCTTCAGCTCCTCCATCCACCCTGTATGATGACTCGCAAGAGTCATTTACTCCTCTGAATGTTAACATGGACGATGCCTGAAAGACTTAATTTAAGGGTAGCTAATCACCTAGAGGGGGGGGGGGGGGGTGAATAGGTTATTTAAATTTATTGCAGTTCTTGAATATAACCTAGATAAATCTGATCAGAGCTTTCAAGAAAAATAACACCACAGAAAAGAACACACAGATTTTTATAGTGGTTCCCCTTATCTTGGGTAATCCACTTTCCCCCTTTTACCCTTCTAGTAGTGTACTAGATAGGGTTTATAACTCCTCCAGATCTCAGACCACAAACAGGTTTTACAGCTCAGATCGCCAAAGGATCTTACAATCTCAGATCACACAGATCCTACCTCAGCCTTTATAACTAGGCTTACAACTCAGATTCACCGCTGAATCCTACAACTCAGATCACACCTGATCTTACAACTCAGATCCTTGACAGATCCTACACTCAGATCTGACAACTCAGATCCTACAGAAATTTAGAAAGAAAGTAACAAATACTTACACTCAGGTTTGCAATTGTTGAGCCTTCTTGATCTGCCTGAATGATCAGACAGAAACCTTCAATAGAACAGCAGCAGCAAATGATCTTCTTGATTCGACAGGCTGTGATGACTGTTCTTCTTCTTAGGAAGACAGATTCTTCCTTCTTGACCTCCTGCTTTCAGAAAAAGATATCAGCACCAGATTGCTGAATGAATTCTTCAAATCAGATTGGTTCTGAAAGGGAAGACGACTTCACAGAAATCTTTCTCAAACTTTTACTCGAAAACGATAATGACTTTTAAAACTTTTCTTCACTGCTTTAATACTTAGCTACATAACCCATAGGTCATGCCTTCTATTTATAGCCCGCCATTTGCAATTATAGTTACGATCCTCCACGTCAGCATGACGTTATGTTTTCAATGGTCTTTATCAAAAACAAAAGCTCAGCCAGCTGTAGAAGAAATTCCTCAGTTCAGACTATCTGTAGAAGAGGCGTTGAGCGCTTACTATCTTTGTCAACACTTTCTCAATTAGGCGTCGAGCAATATTTAAACACTCGACGCATACTCCTTAGACTGAAGCTCTCGGCTCCTCCTTCTCAGGCGTTGAGTAATCATCACTCAGCCGACGCCTTTTAACTCTGTCTTCATATCTCTACACTTCTGGATGGCGCTGGGCTGATAAGAGTTAAGTCAACACTTCTCATTCCAAGGCGTCGAGCAATATAACTTGACTCGACGCTTTCTAACTTGAACTCAGAACTTCTAGTTGGCGCTGAGCTGATAGGAGTTAAGTCAACACTTCTGGGTCACAGGCATCGAGCGATGTATGATGTCTCAACGCTTCTGAACTTGAATGAATTCCATGAACATTTTGCCTGACCTGATCTCCTGCACATTGATTCTAGAGAGTATATCAAATACATTCTGAGATATATCTTTGACTTACAAATGGACTTCTCCAAATCTAGAAATTTGTGAGCAATGATCCCAACAATCTCCCCCTATTTGAAGAAGTCATAACCTCAGTCAATGATATATTTCTCTTTTTTAAAAAAAACAATGTGTACAAATTTCTATATAGATAATCAGAAGAAGGAGTATCATACTATATAGAATCAAATTACTAACACATTCTATCCACAGACATTCTCTCAGACATAATATCTCATATAAGCATAAAAACATAAGCAATTCAGAATAAGATATGTCATGAAGAGAACCATAATCACATCACAGGCATATATCATGAAAAATAGATCACACCAGAAATTCACCAGGATTGTTCAAAAGTATATTAATTACATTCATCAGAAAGAGAAAGTAAAGATTAAAGTTCTAAGAATGCCCAGGATCCTTGAATTCAATTCCTCTTTTGCCTCTTTTGGCGAGTGCTGCAGCAACTTCCTTTCTTCTTTCGAAATAACCAAATGGCTTTGGGAAGTACCTGATTGGCTCCATTTCTCCTGCCTGGACTTTCCCAGCCATTTTGTCAGCCTTGAATTTGATCTTTAGATCTTCTTGAGCCCTATGCTTTAACCACTCAGCTTCAGAGTACCACTCTTCTCGTTGATCTGGGTTATTTTTCACAACTTCCCATGCTGATAGAATCAATTCTCTGGAAGATGGAGACCAACGTTCAAAATCAGCTCTTGATTGAACCTCTTCTCTGTACTTTCTTTTGCTTGATTCTTCTTGCTCACTAGTAAAATGTTCTCTTGTGCCTTTATCCTGAGGACTATACATTTGAGCAATCTTCTTTTGAACCTCAGTAAGAGAGATTGGCCCTGTCCCAGAGACTTGATCATTCCCATAGTCTATGGTAGGATATCCAAGAGTTTCTCTTATAGAGTTTGAGGTCCACATAGCATGTTCAGAACTAGCTTGAATCATTGACCTCTCCCCCTTTAGGACTTCTTCAACAATATGATCTCTTATAATATTTTTCTGAAATCTGACTTGACCTTCCAAATGAAGAACTCCACTGTCAATGTTTTTTCTTTACTTTAAGAAGATGATCATCTAAAGTGTCTACATGCATCTTTACTTGGTCTTTTAAAACTGTGGAGCTCTCACCAATTTTAGCCAAAATATCAGCATTATGCTGTTGTAATCTTGCTTCAATCTTATTTGTACCTGTGAGAATTTGTGCTACTTGTTCTTTATACAAAACTTGCATGTTGTTACTCAGTATTCCTTGGTTTGTCTGAACATCATCCACTGTTTTAGTAATTCCGGCTTGTGATTCTTTAATAGTCTTGGATGCTTCTTTGATGGCATCAAGTTGTTCAGTTGAATAATCGACTGAAGCACCAGCTCTCTTAAAGAACTTTACCATCTCCTTCCTTAAAGCAGACATCTGATGATTGACTTCAAATCTAACCAACTTCATTTGAAAATCCACTTCCTTTTTCATTTTATCATTATTTTCCTCAATATATTGTTCTAACATTCTCCTTTGATTATTCAGTAACACCTCTAGCTGAGGTAGAACAGGACTAAGGTCCACATGGATTTCCCTTTCCATGTCAACACCTTTGCTACTTTCTTTCCTGAGAAAAGAATCATTTCTTTGGCTCATATGAGAGCTAGAGGATTCTATCTTAATAACTTTCTCAGCAGATTTCTTTGTTGCTTCAGGCTCTGCTTCCACCTCCATTGCCTCAATGACAGAATTTACTTTATCAGGGATCTCAGCCTGAGACTCCCCCTCAATTTCTGCGATGATCAAATCAATTTTATCCTGAGCAGGGATCTCATCCTGAGACTCCCCCTCAATTGTTGCTTTGCTTAGTTCGGAATCGTGCTGAACAGGAATCTCATCTTGAGTCTCTTTTTCATTTGGCAGAACCCCTTCAGATCTAGCTGGGGATATATGAAGACTTCCTCTTTCTTCTTCCCCTTTTTCATTTGCATCCTTAGAAGTATCAGGAGAACTATCCCTTGCATTGTTCTTTTCTACATCTTCAGATGTTGTAAGATTTGGATCATGAATTGGAGAAGATGTAGATTTTCTCTTGGAGGAGGATGTACTAGAAGAACTTGAAGAAACCTTAGTCTTCTTTTGCTTCTTTGCTTTCTTCTGCTTGGGAGAAGAATCTGCTGGAGGGGGGTTAGATAAGATTCTGTCCCATCTCTCTATCATTCTCATATCCATTTTCTTCATATGATTTATCTTTGATCCAAGTTTATTATTCAAAATGTCAGGGGACACTTTTACTCAATACAGAGACAGTATCCTACCCATGTTGGGTACCTGGATACACTCAACTATTCTGTCAAACACAACTCTTCCCCAATCTGTTCTTAGAGAATGAATGATCCTTGTCAGAAGAATGAACATTTTTCTGGATATTTTGTCATGCGATCCAGTCTTGCATAACAATCCCTTTCCTATCACATCTGTTATCAGTTTGCCTTTCGGATTCATTCCTTTTCTTAGAATACTTCCAGGGATTTCTCTTGACGTGTCAATTCATCACCAGATTTTTGCTAGTCTAATCTGCTCAGAGGACACCTCTTCCTCTTCTTCGTCCATTTTTAACCTAGGCAGTTTCAGTGCCTTAGCGAGTCTAGATGGAGTTATCTTAATTTTCTTGCCATTCACACTAGTCTTAATCATTGAATTTACGGAGTCAATTACTATGTTAGAATATAGCTCTAATACCTCTCGTTTCCAAATGAGAGTTGATTCAGACAATACGAACTCCAGTCCTGCATTGTAGATTAATTCGATTGTTGATTTGATCTCCACAGAAGCTGATTGGAATCCATTTTGAACAAGCTCACTTCCTTCATAAAGATACTCACTGCTTTTGGGAGGCATTGTTTTTGATGATTGAGGAGAGAAGGAATTGATGAAGAGATTTTCTAGGGCAGCTAATTTCGAACTTAGAGAACAACAGCATATACGCTAACGAAGTGACTTCCTTATTTATAGGAGTTCTAATTCAAGAAGATGAGAAGCCGCGGGCTGAACTTGTTTGACAAGATTGATCTAATGGTTCAATTTTACCCTGTCGAGACGGCCTAGCTATGTTCGCATAGGCGTTGAGATCGCTTGACGTCATGTATCTTCAGTCGACGCCATGTGTCTTCTCGACGCCAAATATCTTCTCGACGCTAAATAATTTCTCTCGACGCCAAGAATAGTTTGTCGACGCCAGATGGCTTCTCCACTCACCTTATATGGCTTAATCAATATTTTCATTTATTTAATTCAAAATAACTTTAATCCATTTTTAACATACCTAATTCAATTTTAAAATTATTGAATTTGGTTTCATCCAAGGGTTTAGTAAATATGTCAGCAACTTGTTTGTCAGTGGGAACATATTCAATTGAGATGTCTCCATTTTCTACATGTTCTCTAATGAAATGATATCTTATTTCTATGTGTTTAGTTCTGCTATGAGATACAGGATTGTTAGCTATAGCAATAGCACTAGTTGAATCACAAAATAGAGGAGATTTACTTAGCTGAACTTTATAGTCTTGGAGTTGATGTTTAATCCATAGTAGCTGAGCACAGCAGTTTCCAGCTGAGATGTACTCAGATTCTGCTGTAGAAATAGCCACACTGGTCTGCTTCCTGCTACTCCAAGATATTAATCTTTTGCCAAGAAATTGACAGGTCCCAGATGTACTTTTTCTATCCTCCTCGCATCCTGCAAAATCTGCATCTGAAAAACCAATTAGTTCAAAATCATTGCTTCTAGGATACCAAAGGCCAAGATTAAGAGTTCCCTTCAGATATCTCAGGATTCTTTTGACAGCAGTGTAGTGAGATTCTTTAGGGTTCACTAGATATCTAGCACACACACATGTTGAGAACATAATGTCTGGCCTGCTAGCAGTTAGGTATAGCAATGATCCAATGATGCCTCTGTACAAGGTTTCATCAATAGGTTTCCCTTTTTCATCCTTGTCCAGTGACATATTTGCTGCCATTGGTGTCTTCATGACAGAGGAATTTTCCATTCCAAACTTCTTAAGAATTTCTTTTGTGTACTTGGTCTGAGAAATGAAAATTCCTTCCTCAGACTGTTTCACTTGGAGTCCTAAGAAGTATTTAAGCTCACCCATGCTGCTCATTTCAAATTTTCCTTGCATAAGGTTTGCAAACCTCTTGCAAAGATTATTATCAGTAGAGCCAAATATTATATCATCTACATATATTTGTACTAGAATAATGTGACCTTTAACTATCCTAAGAAACAATGTCTTATCTATCTTTCCTCTTGAGAATTTGTTCTCAATAAGAAATCTAGATAATGTCTCATACCAGGCTCTAGGTGCCTGTTTCAGACCATACAATGCTTTTAATAGAAGATAGACATGATTTGGATGAGTAGAGTCAATAAAACCTGGGGGTTGTTCAACATATACTTCCTCCAATATTGTTCCATTAAGAAATACTGACTTCACATCCATTTGATAGACTATGAAACCAGTGTGAGCTGCAAATGCCGGGAATAACCTGATTGCCTCCAACCTTGCCACAGGAGCAAACACTTGATCAAAATCTATGCCTTCCTCCTGTCTGTATCCTTGAGCAACCAACCTAGCTTTGTTTTTGATGATCACACCATTCTCATCTAGCTTATTCCTGAATACCCATTTGGTTCCTATGACTTTATGTCTCTTTGGTCTTGGGACCAATATCCAAACTTTGCACCTATCAAATTGATTTAACTCTTCCTGCATAGCTGATATCCATGAAGAGTCTTTATTGGCTTCATCAAACTTCTTAGGTTCTATTTTGGAAATAAAACTGTGATGCAAGGCCTCATGTATTGAGTTTCCTCTTCTGGTTTGCACACCATCATTTGGATTTCCTATGATCTGTTCCTTGGGATGATCCTTCAGATGTTTGGTTGCAATCCTCCACTTTTCATTTCTCCTTTGAGAATCTGGTGCATCTGTTTGAGTAGGTTCTTCTAGAGGTTCTGGATGAGGTGGTTCTTCAGCAGCAGTAGGTTCTTCATAATTGTCTTCTGCTTGAGGTTCATCCTCTCTAAATACAATTGTATTCTCAATTGATTCTTCATTATCCTCATTTTGTTGTTCATTGATATTCAGCTCCTTTAATTTCTGTGTTGAACCTGCACAACTAGATAGACTTCCCAAATCCTTATGAATAAGGCTGGTTTCATCAAATACAACATGTATAGATTCTTCTATCCTATTAGACTTTTTATTGAAAATTCTATAAGCTCTTCTTTGAGAGCTATACCCAACAAAGATTGCCTCATGTGCTTTTTCAGCAAACTTAGTGAGATGATGCTTTCCATTATTTAATACAAAGCATTTACTACCAAATATTTTAAAATAAGCTAAAGTAGGTTTTCTACCTTTCAACACCTCATATGGAGTCTTATCCAATCTTTTGTTTATAAGAGCCCTATTCTGAACATGACAAGCTGTGTTTACAGCTTCAGCCCAAAAATACTCAGGAAGAGAAGAATCACTCAGCATACTCCTGCTAGCTTCAGTGAGGGTTCTATTTCTTCTCTCAGCAACCCCATTTTGTTGGGGAGTTCTAGGAGATGAGAACTCTTGAGAGATTCCTAGATTCTCACAGAATTTGGTCATTGCACCTGACTGAAATTCAGTCCCATGATCACTTCTAATTTTGGCTACAGAATTTCCTATTTCATTTGTGATTTGCCTTACAAAACTTGTAAATATTTCTAAGGTGTCTGACTTATGTTTGAGGAAGAATACCCAAGTGAATCTAGAATAATCATCAATTATTACAAAAGTGTATGATTTTCCTCCTAAGCTATGGATTGACATTGGTCCAAATAGATCCTTGTGGAGTAGATATAGACATCTAATGGAATCCTTCTCAGCAATTGGTTTGAATGAAAATTTGGTCTGCTTACCCATTTGACAAGCATGGCATGGACCCTCCTGCTCACACTTCCAATTAGGTCCACCTCTCACTAGGTCTTTTGAGATGAGCTTATTTATAGTCTTATAATTTATGTGAGCTAATCTTTTATGCCATTGAACACTACTAGAAATCTTATTTTCTGCTACTAAGCATATAGAATTAGTTAGATCAGAACATATGAAATTTAAGCAGTAAATATTGCCACTCCTAGTGCTTGAGAGAATTATCTCATTCTCTTTCTTAATCAAGCACTTATCCTTGTGGAATGAAATGTCATACCCAATATCACATAATTGGCTTATGCTGATGAGATTGTGTTGCAATCCATCAACATGAGCAACATTGGTGATGATGACAATTCCATTTGAGATATTGCCATAACCTTTAGTTTTACCTCTTTCAGATCCTCCAAAGATAACCTTTGGTCCATTCCTTATGGGAGAGTAATCATTCAGCAGACTTTTTGTTCCTGTCATGTGCATAGAGCACCCACTGTCCAAGTACCAGATTGGAAGCTGATTGGTCTTTGGACAATCCTGCAAAAAGAATTACTTTTTCTTAGGAGCCCACACCAAGTTGGGTCCTAGAACCTTGTTAGTATGAGCTGGAACATTTAGTTGTTGAATAATCCTTGGTGCTGTGAGATTTGCCATAGGTCTGAATACTGGTCTCCCAGAGTTGAATCTTGGAGCAGTTGGATTGAACCAACAGTCAAGAGCAAAATGTCCAATCCTACCACAGCACCAGCATTCATATCTATTATATCTCCTTGAAGGTCTTCTTATTTCTTTATGTTGATTCATATTTTGCCTACTTTCCTTATTCACAGGAGCTATGTAATTTGTCTTAGTGAATTTTACTGGTTCAGTTTTCTTTCTATTAGTGATTCTTACTTCAGGTCTTAGATTCTTTCTTTTGAATTTAGTATTTGCTTTGAATTCAAATAGAGGTTTGGCATTATTATTACTGGGCTGAATTAAATCATCTTTGCTATTAGAACATTCACCCTTATAAAACTTATGCACACCTTTTTGATCATGCTAGTTTGTGATGGGCATGATTCTATTAAGCTTTAAAGGTTCTATAGATGCTTTGTCATTAATTTTGGGATTTTTATCTGCATCCCTATCATATCCTATGCCACATCTGTATTGAGCAGAGAATGTGTCTATTATAGGAAGAATAGTTTGAGGTTGTGAGAACTTTGCCACAAGTTTCCTTTCTGCTAGGAGTTTTGCTTCAAGTTCTCTTATTAATTTTTCTTTGGTGCACAGAGTTTGTATGTGAATAATTGACATGACTTTTAATTTGCTAAGTTCTTTACTTGTCTGATTCATCCTCTCAGCTGTCTCAGAGTTTTGAACATTGGTTTGCTTTAATTCAGATAATTCTTTTTGCAATCTTTTGTTATGCCTTTTGCTCTTCTTGAGTGCTTTGAGAATTAATTGATATTTTTCAATAATCTCATCTACTTGAAGTTTAGATTGTGAGTCATTTTCATCTGAAGGGAATGAGTCTGTTTCAGATTCAGAATTAGAATCAGATAAAGGAGTTTTATTAAGTACCTTTATATCAGCAGTTTCCTCCTGATTCTCTTGATCACTCAATGCCATGAGTCCTGCGTTTTCTTCTTCATCTTCTTCACTATCAGACATTGATAGTGGGGATTTTATCATAGGTCTATCATTTAGACTGTCTTCATTTTCATTGGCAGCCATCAGAGCTATGAGTGCCTCCTCACTATCTGAGTCAAATGATTGAGATTCACTATCACTCAGAGTGACCTTGCCCTTTTTGGCCATTAGACTCTTTTCATGTCTTTTGTCAGATCTATGCTTTCTTTCATCAGAGTTCTTGTTGTGCTTTCTCTTCGAAGGACAGTCAGCAATCATGTGTCCTGATTTCCTGCAACCAAAACACACGATTTCTTCTGAATTATTTTTATTGTGTTTAGAATTGTACCTGTCCTTCTTGAAGTCTTGTTTGAATCCTTCTGAAGAATTTGAATGCTTCTTAGATCTGGAAAACTGAGATGGTCTAGTTTTCCAGTGTTGTTTTCTTCTCAATATCCCTTTTAGTTGTTTGGTAAAGAATGCCAATTCACCATCTGATATTTCAGAATCAGTATTATTGGTTTCTGATTCCTCTGATTCAGATGGAATTCTGGGAGATAATGACAGCCTTTCTTTGTTTTTCTTGGAGCTCTCTGCTTTCAGAGCAATGGGGTTTTCCCTGCTATGTCCTTCCTCAGCTTTTCTGGTATTCAGATGAAGTTCATGGGACAAGAGTTTCCCATATAAATTCTGTGGCTGAATGATTCCCAGATTTCCCATTTCTCTGATTGCACAGATCTTGATATCCCATTATTTGTTCAGTGATCTTAAGAATTTATCATTCAGCTCATAATCTGTGAAAGTTCTTCCATAAGTTTTTAGACCATTTACAATCTTGAAGAATTTTTCATAGCAGAGTGCAATTGAATCTTTCTTGTCTTGTCTGAAGGCTTCATATTGCTGATTGAGAAGTGACTTCCTGTCATCTCTGACTTCTTCAGTCCCTTCCATATAAACGATAAGAGATTCCCACATTTCTTTGGCAGTTTTACAATGGATTAAATTTTGGAAGGTTGAATCTTCAATAGCACTAACAATAATGTTCTGAGCTCTCTTATCCAAGGAGGCCAGAATCACTTCATCTTTGGTCATCTCTGAATAGGCTTTAGGAGTCTTTATATTTCCGTCTGTAAATGAAACTTTCATAGGAACAAAAGGTCCCTCCAGAACAGTTATGTAAATCCGAGGATCAGATGCTTCCATAAAAGTCTGACCCTTTCTTTCCAAATTCCGAAGTTTTCCTTTCTGCAGATTGGAAGCTTCAAGGATGTAAATTCTTTGCTTCCCTCCGAATTAGCCATCACGACTTCAGAAATCTACCCTTAGAAGATCTTGTTCAGGTTGTTAAACCTTTTCTTGAACAACCTGCCTCTGATACCACTTAAAAGACTTAATTTAAGGGTAGCTAATCACCTAGAGGGGGGGGTGAATAGGTTATTTAAATTTATTGCAGTTCTTGAATATAACCTAGATAAATCTGATCAGAGCTTTCAAGAAAAATAACACCACAGAAAAGAACACACAGATTTTTATAGTGGTTCCCCTTATCTTGGGTAATCAACTTTCCCCCTTCTACCCTTCTAGTAGTGTACTAGATAGGGTTTATAACTCCTCCAGATCTCAGACCACAAACAGTTCTTACAGCTCAGATCGCCAAAGGATCTTACAATCTCAGATCACACAGATCCTACCTCAGCCTTTATAACTAGGCTTACAACTCAGATTCACCCCTGAATCCTACAACTCAGATCACACCTGATCTTACAACTCAGATCCTTGACAGATCCTACACTCAGATCTGACAACTCAGATCCTACAGAAATTTAGAAAGAAAGTAACAAATACTTAGACTCAGGTTTGCAATTGTTGAGCCTTCTTGATCTGCCTGAATGATCAGACAGAAACCTTCAATAGAACAGCAGCAGCAAATGATCTTCTTGATTCGACAGGCTGTGATGACTGTTCTTCTTCTTAGGAAGACAGATTCTTCCTTCTTGACCTCCTGCTTTCAGAAAAAGATATCAGCACCAGATTGCTGAATGAATTCTTCAAATCAGATTGGTTCTGAAAGGGAAGACGACTTCACAGAAATCTTTCTCAAACTTTTACTCGAAAACGATAATGACTTTTAAAACTTTTCTTCACTGCTTTAATACTTAGCTACATAACCAATAGGTCATGCCTTCTATTTATAGCCCGCCATTTGCAATTACAATTATGATCCTCCACGTCAGCATGACGTTATGTTTTCAATGGTCTTTATCAGAAACAAAAGCTCAGCCAGCTGTAGAAGAAATTCCTCAGTTCAGACTATCTGTAGAAGAGGCGTTGAGCGCTTACTGTCTTTGTCAACACTTTCTCAATTAGGCGTCGAGCAATATTTAAACACTCGACGCATACTCCTTAGACTGAAGCTCTCGGCTCCTCCTTCTCAGGCGTTGAGTAATCATCACTCAGTCGACGCCTTTTAACTCTGTCTTCATATCTCTACACTTCTGGATGGCGCTGGGCTGATAAGAGTTAAGTCAACACTTCTCATTCCAAGGCGTCGAGCAATATAACTTGACTCGACGCTTTCTAACTTGAACTCAGAACTTCTAGTTGGCGCTGAGCTGATAGGAGTTAAGTCAACACTTCTGGGTCACAGGCGTCGAGCGATGTATGATGTCTCAACGCTTCTGAACTTGAATGAATTCCATGAACATTTTGCCTGACCTGATCTCCTGCACATTGATTCTAGAGAGTATATCAAATACATTCTGAGATATATCTTTGACTTACAAATGGACTTCTCCAAATCTAGAACATTGTGAGCAATGATCCCAACAATGTCGTCCAAATCCTCCAGAAGAGGCCGGACTTCAAAAGGCCTGCTCCCCTGAAATCGGATGTTTGCAACCGAAATCCAAATCTTTACTGTGAATATCACAAGGAGGGAGGGCATCTGACCGAAGATTGTCGGGCCCTCCGCTTATTGATCGAAAGGCACTTGGGAGAGGGAAAGCTCCGAGGCCTAGTACGGAAGGAAGTGGCTGACGAACCAGCAGCTGAGAAGAAGAAAGAAACAGTGGAGATAACTTGGGAGTACGCCGACGTCGAGGACGCCAGCTGTTACGGAAATAGTCACCCATCAACCGAATGTATAGAGGTCAATGATGTGGGCCCCCTGGGGGATATCTATTGCATTCATGGAGGGGCTGGGGCAGAATCATTTCGTAAATCGAGCATTGCGAGAGTCCTGAAGCAAGAAGTGGCGGCGACCACTACTTCTGCCACGGAAAGCACCATCATCACTTTTGGTCAAGATGACCTTCCTCCAAATGCCAATCCATTTGATGATGTCGTGGTGATCAAAGCCATTATTGAAAATTATACAGTTCATAAGATCCTGATCGACACGGGCAACTCAGTTAATCTCCTCTTTCGTCCAACCTTTGATGCCCTGAAGACTGGGAAGCCTCTGCTTTCCACAGATGGGCCCCTGTACGGCTTCTCAGGAGAGAAGAAGGAGGTTGAAGGTTCTGTAAAGCTCCTGGTTTCTCTGGGAGGAGTCGTGAAGCTGATTAACTTCGTGGTCGTGAATGCCCCAAGCAACTACTGCGCCATCTTCAGAAGGCCTATTCTTAATGCATACCGGGCATTAGTGTCAACGTTCCACCTTGCTCTTAAATTTGCTGCCGAGGGGAGGCAGTATCAGGTCAGAAGCAACCCAAAGGTGGCTCGGGAATGTTATGTGCGAACCGTCAACATGATCACCAACATTCCACTTCCCGAGGCCACGACTGAAGTTCTTGAAATGGCTGAATTTTCAAAGGATGCTGAGGAGAGGAAAGATTGAGAAGGGGCTCACCTGGAACCTACCCAGGCAACCCAAGAAGTCCCCATTGCTGAGGGGGAAGACAAGAAGCTGATCATTAATGTGGAGATGGAAGAAGAGGAGAAAGTGCAGCTTATCGCCTGTCTTTTGGAGAACCTGGATATCTTCGCCTGGTCAGCGAAGGATATGTCAGGAGTGGATCCGGACGTGGCTTGCCATCATCTGAACATATCTCCTGAGTTCAAGCCAGTCCAGCAGAAGAAGAGAGAAGTGGCAACCAAGCTGGCGTTGCCCATCAGAGAGGAGGTTGCCAAACTCCTGAAAGCGGGCTTTATTTCTGAAATTCAATATCCCACGTGGATGTCAATTGTTGTAATGGTTAAAAATTTGGTGGGAAGTGGCGCATGTGCGTGGACTTTAACAAACTTAATAAAGCATGCCCCAAAGATTGCTACCCTCTGCCTCGGATAGATGTCTTGGTAGATTCCGCGGTTGGGTATAGTTTTATGAGCTTTCTCGATGCTTTCTATGGATACCATCAAATTAAAATGCACAAACCTGATATCCCGCATACCTCATTTATCACAAACGATGGGTGTTACTGCTATCTCGTAATGCCCTTCGGTCTTAAAAATGCGGGTGCAATATATCAAAGAATGATGGATACCGTTTTTAAACATCAAAAAGGCAGGAACCTCGAAGTTTACGTTGACGATCTCCTTCTGAAAAGTAAAACATTTTCATTACACTTGAAAGACCTCGTAGAGACATTCGCTACTCTACAGAGGTTCAAATTAAAATTGAACCCATTGAAATGTGTGTTCGGAGCGAACAAGGGAAAGTTTCTCGGGCTTCTCTTAACTCCTGATGGCCTTGCACCGAACCCAGATAAGGTGAAGGCCATCCTTGATATGACCCCTCCTCGTAATACTAAGGAAGTCCAGCAACTTGGAGGAAGGTTGGCGGGGCTGAGCAAGTTTATTTCCAAATCAGGAGATAAAAGTGCTCCATTATTTAAAATTCTCCGGGGAGGATCAAAGTTTGAATGGAGCGAGGAGTGCAACAGGGCTTTTGAGCAGTTAAAAGTACAATTAACTTCAACTCCGCTACTTCAAAGCCCCCGTGAAGGGGAAATATTGTTCTTATATTTGGGGGTCGGCCCAGATGCAGTAAGTTCTGTCCTCGTCCGGGAGGAAAAGAAGAGGCAGTTTCCAATATACTATGTTAGCCATATTCTCAAAGATGCAGAAACCAGATATTCGATCTTGGAAAAGCTAGCCTTGGCTTTGGTTATGTCATCACGAAGGCTTCGTCCTTATTTTCAAGCTCATCCTGTCCAAGTAATCACAGATCATCCTCTGAGAAGTATTCTTGAAAAGCCAGATCATTCAGGGAGGCTGGCGAAATGGGCTATCGAACTGAGTGACTTTGAAATATACTACATTCCCAGAACGGCAATCAAAGCGCAGGCCTTGGAGGATTTCTTGGTAGATACGAGGGAATCCGGTCCTGAACAAGTTGAAAAATCTCCTTTGGCTTGGACCGTCTATGTGGATGGGGCTTCTGGTAAAAACTCCGTGGGAGCCGGAGTGGTTTTAGTTAGCCCAAATGGCATTCAACTTGAACAGGCAATCAAGTTCTTCTGTCCGGTTACAAATAATCAGGCAGAAGACGAGGCACTTCTGGTTAGGTTGAGGCTTGCAAAAGAACTGGGCATAGAACACTTACATGTTAAAACTGATTCACTTGTAAAAGCTTCTCAGGTTCTGGGGAATTTCGATACAAGAGAACCAATTCTAAGGAAGTATCTACTGCTAGCTAAGAAGGAGATCAGAAGATTTAAATCATTTATCATTGAACATATTCCCAGGGCACAAATGCTCTTGGGAATGCGGTCTCGAGTTTCCCATCTTGCGACCTGTCTGACCGGCCGTCTTCTGCTTTCCTGCATCTGTAACCCGTTGTAACCGCTTTTTTTCAATCAAAGGAAAGCCCGCCACAGGAGTGGCATTCACCGTGACGGGCAAAGTCTGGCCTTGACCGCTGCCAGCGGTCTCATTCTCTCTAACTAAAAAGTAACCGACAGCCCGCAGCCTCTGATTTCCTTCGGAGGTGCAATTTCGGATTCAACAGTGTTAGTTTGTTGATGCCCATAGCCTGAGTTCTTTCTATGTTAGACTTATTCTTACAATTTATGCTACTACGGTTACCTTGCTATTAGTACAAATGCTCTTGGGAATGTTTTATGTTAGGATGCATAGTAGATATTTTACATACAAAAATCTGCATAATTCTTCATACATGACACCACTTTTAAAACTATCATCCTTCCATTTTGAAGCTCGTAAAAGAAACCTTTTTTACCTATACTAAATCTAGAAATTACATATCATTAGAAGGCTGGTTAGTTTATCATGCTCATATAGGGTAAATTAAAGTAAATTATGTATTTTCCGCTGCGTAAATCTATACTTTCTTATTTATGGACTAGTTGATCCAGTAAACCGAGGGACATGGTGTTTGAAAACCTTAAACTTAACTTCTGTCTTAAACACAAGTTCATAACTTTCTAAGGAAAAGTTGGAGGTAGAGCTGCCTGAGCATCTGTAGTTGTCCTCTGCACGATGTGACATCATGAAGCGTATATTCTCCTACTCTGATAATATATTTATATATATTGAGAAAATGCGGGGTGTGATAGTTGGTATCAGTGCCAGGTTTGTTTGACAAATCGATCGAAAGACCTTTTCTAATCAGGTGTTAATCATCTTGTCTCATTGCATACACACACCGAAGTGTCATCAGTAAGTCTTGGCTGAAGCATGAACACTACACTCAAATCATGATAAGAAGTATATGGAGCATATTATGTATTATGTGATGCATAGTATGTGTTTGTATATGGATCCTCATAGGTGACAACATATGACCATTATGTAGTATGGGATGCATAACACCAGTCCCATGGATGTCCATTACCTCGATTTTTATTTTTTTGTTGCATGCAATATTATGTATTATGGGGTGCATAATAGTTCATGCGTACGCCGCTCATAATATACATTAAGGCTTTTCTTAGAATGCATAGCACAACATGAACATCATAACATCGTATAAAGCACCCATGCCAAGCTAAAGATTAATATGATGACGCTTATACACACATGATTTGAAAAGAAGATTTAAACATTCATGCATGCATGCGATATGCACAAGAGTCAAAGGATGATAGTATATCATCCTAAGTTAAAGCATAACATCATTTATATAAAATCCCAGAGCAAGGTAGTAGCTGGAGCAAGTGTCTTTTCCTGTTTGGTTCGAGCTAAGTTGAGTAGTTCTAGTTCCAAGCTAGTGTTTTGATGAGCTGTTTGTTCGTATTTATAGATATACCACCGAGGCGTGTTGCGACGAGGTTGACTCCCCAATCAGATGGTGAGTCTTCGGGTGCGCAGAGTGAAGCCATGATCGAGAGTCTGCGATAGAGTAATGAGGCTCTGTCAAGGCAGTTGGCTGTGATGCAATCACAGATTCAATCATTGTTGACTGCCGCCGCTGTGCAGCATCCTGTGGTGCAGGACCCTGCATTGGGTCAGACTGTGCATGTTCCTTTCGCTCCTCTGGTGCCTCCAGTTCTGCTGCCACTAGAGAAGAATTTTATCTCGCACTTTCAGCGACTAGGACCTCCCACGTATGACGGAAGAGACGATTTCATGGCGTTGGATGACTGGTTAGTTTCCATTGAAGTGATGTTTGCATACTCAGGAATCTCACCGAGCCAAAGGGTGATGGTTGCCGCTTACCAGCTAAAAGGACTTGTTAAGAGCTGGTGGATCAGGGAGAGAGAGAGAGAGCCTCGTAGATGGATGTTCGTGGGAGTCATTTAAGGGGATGTTGCTGAAGAAGTTTCTGCCGTCGGTCGAGGAAGACCGTCTGATGAATGATTTTCTGCACCTGAAGCAGAGACAACTCACAGTTAGTGAGTATGAGATTGAATTCAGTATGTTGAGCAGATTTGCTACAGATTTAGTGGCTTCTGAGGAAGGAAGAGTGAAGCGATTTCTCAGAGGACTTTGTAGTGACGTTCAGCAATTGGCTAGCGCATACAGATCTGAAAGCTATGCGGAAGTAGTAAAAGCCGTGCTGAAAGTTGAGGCCATCGACAACACCAAGAATAGAGGCGCGTTGATGAGAAAGGACAAGAGAAAGGTCGAAGAGGGGAAATCCCCAAGGTATCTGGCCCTGCTCCAAAAAAAAGAGTGGCGAAGTTTGTAGTTTCTATAGTCACCCTGGCCATCATTTTGAGAAATGCTTTAAGAGATTGGGAACACAGAAGAAGCATCAAGTGCTGGCAATTCAGAGCGCTCCCAGAGGAGATCTGAACTGTACCTTCTGTAAGCGAAAGGGGCATGATATTGCCCATTGCTGGTCTAAAGATAAGGTGTGCTTTCAGTGCGGACAGAAGGGGCACATTAAGACTAAATGCCCGCATTTCCAGCCTGCTCTGCAACCAATGCCACTTCAGGCTTTGCCGCCACCGCAGTCGCAGCATCAGGATAGAGGAAATGACAAGAGTAATGTGATGACTATGGAAGAATCACATAATTTCACCCAAGTTATTTCAGGTTAGACCCTAATCAAACCCTCAGCTCTTATCGCTAGTTTTTTATTTATGTTCATCTAGTTATGTATCTGATTCCTTATAGGAGAATTTAAGGTAAAGAATCGTTGGGCGCGTGTCCTTTTCGATTCTGGTGCTACCCACTCATTTGTGGTTAGGACTTTTGTAGAGCGTCATCATTTGAACCTTGATCAGTTTGGCGATGCGTTTTGTGTTAAGTTTACTTATGGCGACTCCGTGGTGTCAAACCAGGGTATCCAGAATTGTCTTATTCTCTTAGGCTATTTCTTAGCGTTTGCTGATTTGAAGATGCTAGACCTGGAAGATTTCGATGTGATTTTGGGCATGGACTGGTTGTCCAGATATGATGCGGTTATCCAATGCAAGGTAAAACATTTGGACTTCAAGTTGGACAACGGTCAACCAATGAGTGTGTATGGCTTTCCACGCTAGGATTCCCCAATTATTTCTGCGGTATGTGCTCGGAAACTTATAGATTCTGGTTGTTTTGCTTATCTTATTTCTATTTTAGAAACTGTTAGTGGTTTTCCATGTATCGAGGATGTTCCTGTGGTGCGAGAGTTTCCTGATGTTTTCCCTATTAGTCTTCCTGGTCTTCTGCCTGAGAGAGATGTGGAGTTTGTTATTGATCTTGAGCCTAGTACTCGTCCTATTGCTAAGGAACCATACCGTATGGCCCCGCGCGAGCTGGAGGAGTTGTGTACCCAGCTAGATGAATTGTTGCAGTGTGGATTTATTAGGCCAAGTTTTTCGCCCTAGGGTGCTCTAGTGTTGTTTGTTAAAAAGAAGGATGGTTTTATGAGGTTGTGCATAGACTATAGGGAGTTGAATAAGGTAACCATCAAGAATAGATATCCGTTGCCGCGAATCGATGATTTGTTTGATCAGTTGCATGGTAGTTCTGTTTTTTCAAAGATTGATCTTCGTTCAGGTTACCATCAGTTGTGGATCCGTGAGTCGGACGTCCCTCAGACTGCCTTTCATTCTCGTTATGTTCATTTTGAATTTCTGGTGATGTCATTTGGTTTGATAAATGCACCCTCTACATTTATGGACATGATGAATTTCTGGTGATGTCATTTGGTTTTTTCAAAGACTTTTTAGACCATTTTGTTATAGTTTTCATCGACGATGTGTTGGTGTATTCTAGAAGTGCTGAGGAGCATGCTACGCATTTGCACTTAGTATTGTCTACTCTAAGCGAGCACAAGCTGTATGAGAAATTGAGTAAGTGCGAGTTCTTGCTTTCGTAAGTGTCTTTCCTGGGTCATGTTGTGAACAAAGATGGAATTTTTGCAGACCCAGCAAAGATTTCCACTTTTTTGGATTTGAAGAGGCCTACAACGCCTAAGGAGATAAGGAGTTTCTTAGGGTTGGCAGGTTACTATAGAAGGTTTGTGCAAAGATTTTCGGTGCTGTCAGCACCTCTGACTAAGCTTGCCCAAAAGAATGCAGCTTTTGTTTGGAATAATTCCTGTGAAGAAGCCTTCTAGGAATTAAAGAGGCGTTTATGCAGTGCTCCTGTTTTGGCCTTACCGACCGAGGGAGTAGAGTATGCGGTTTATGTGGACGCATCTCACATTGGACTGGGGTGTGTTTTGATGCAAGAAGGAAAGGTAATTGCATATGGGCCAAGACAATTGAAAGTTCATGAAAGGAATTACCCTACGCATGATTTAGAGTTTGCGGCAGTGATTTATTCCTTAAAGCTTTGGAGACATCTTCTTTATGGAGTGTCATGTAAGATTTTCACGGACCCTAAGAGTTTGAAGTATGTCTTTACCCAAAAAGAACTGAATTTGCGCCAGCGCAGATTGTTTGAGTATGTTGCGGATTATGAAGTTGACATCCTGTATCATCCGGGTAAGGCTAATGTGGTGGCCGATGCCCTGAGTAGAAAGACTGCACATGTCTTCAACCTTTCTGTTCAGGCCTTAGTGGAGGAGTTTATGCAGATGGATATCTTAATCGGTAGCAGTAACGTACCTTCTAGTTTAGAAGCTGAAGAGCCTTCTTGGATTACCCTTACAAGACTGCATCAGAAGAAAGTTCCAGATTTGCAACATCTCCGAAATAGGGCTGAGAAAGGGAAATTACCTAATTTTTCAATTGATGATAAAAATACTTTGAAGTATCGAGGTAGATATTGTATCCCTGTATTTGAGGATATTTGAACAAAGATCTATAGTGAAGCGCATGACTCTAGTGTTTCCTATCATCCTGTTTTCACAAAAATGTATAAAGACCTGAAGCAGATTGTATGGTGGTCAGGTATGAAGAATGATATAGCTAAATATGTGTCTGAATGTTTTACTTGCCAGCGTGTCAAGGCATATAATAGGAGACCAGGAGGTAAATTGAACCCTTTGGATATTCCAAGCTGGAAGTGGGAGAGTATTTCAATGGACTTCATTACCGGTTTGCCGAGGTCTCCCGGAGGGCATGATTCTGTGTGAGTCATAGTTGACAGATTGACAAAGTGTGCTCACTTTGTGCCTTTTAAGATTGGTTATTCCATGGAGAAAATAACAGATCTTTACTTGGATGAGGTCATCAGATTGCATGGTGTGCCCATGAGTATTGTGTCAGATCGGGATTCTAGGTGTATGTCTCATTTCTGGCAGAGTTTGTAGGGAGCTTTTGGGCACTGACCTCAGATACTCTACCGCTTAGCACCCTCAGACCAACGATCAAATGGATAGAGTGAATCAGATTTTGGAATATATGATCAGATGTTATATTTTGGATCATGGTGGAGCTTGGGATAAGCGTCTTGGACTGATGGAATTTTCTTATAATAACAGTTAATAGGAGAGTTTGCAGATGGCCCCCTTTGAGGCTTTGTATGGGAGGCGCTGTCGAACTCCCTTGTTTTGGGCCAAGGTTGGTGAGAGTCCATTGTTAGCTCCAGAAGCTTTGGAAGAGATAAATGTTGTCGTGACTAATATCCGCGAGAAGCTTCGCGTTCCTCAGGAGAGATATGAGAAGTATGTTAATCGGAGAAGGGTTGATCTGGAGTTCGCAGTTGGGGACATGGTGTTCTTGAAAGTTTCTCCGATGTCAGGTGTTAAGAGGTTTGGAAGGAACCCCAAGTTGGATCACCGGTATATGTGACCTTTCCAGATTGTTGAGCGCATCAGAGTGTCGACTTATAGGCTGGTTTGCCCTCTTCTTTCCCAGGTGTTCACGATGTGTTTCATGTCAGCCAATTGAGGAAGTGCGTGCATATTGATCGTCATGTCCTTGACTCGGTGCCTCAGTTGCAACCTAATATGTTTTATGTTGAAGAGCCAATTCGTATTCTAGAGACTCAGGACCGAGTGTTGCGGAAGAAGACGATTCCCATGGTCAAGGTCCTTTGGCAAAACCAAGACATCGAGAGCGCGGCATGGGAACTGGAATCTGTTATGAGGGAATCTCATCCTCATCGTTTCTCCTAGATCTCCCTGGTGATTGTTTTCTTCCGTTAGCTTTCGGTTTCTCGCTTCTATCTTTTGTATTCGAGTTATTTGTTAAAGTTTCAGGACGAAACTTCTTTTTATGGGGAGTGGCTGTAACACCCCTGAATTTTTGGCTATTATTTGGAAATATATTGATGATGTCATAATGACGTAAGGGCGTTACGTTAGTGCGGAGTTAATGGCGCATCATGGCTAGCGCGTTTTCGCGTCTGTTCGGTCAAGTCAACCAAATTTTGAAACAACCCGGAATTGAAAAATTTTATGTTAGAAAATTAGATTATTTAATTTTAGAATGGTTGTCAATGTTTCGTGGCGTTCCGAGCAATTTTAGAGCCTCGGTGAATTTTTCACAGAATTGTATATTTATCGTTCACCGTAAACTTCAGAAAATTATATCTCGAGAGCGGTACGTTTGATTTTAGTTTCGACTTTGCCATTGGATTCGTAGCGCCGGAGTTCGCCTTTGGTGCGATTTTTGTCGGTTTCAGCATTCGTTTAGTTTTTGGCAATAATATAATACTATTATAATTATTATTATTATAACATATAACTTATTTTGGATTTCACGAGAGAATCCCGAGATCTCTGGGCGAATCGGCAAATCCTTGCTATTAGGTTATTATACAAAAAAAAGCATTCGTTGAGAGTTTCTAATGCATTCGACGAACCGGGTTTTTCCTTCTCCTATTGTTATTATTATTCTTATTATTATTATCATATTTATGTATATATATATCCTTCTTCCCCGTGAGACAACCGAAACCCTATTTCTTTTCTTCCCCGACCCCTCGTGAACCGAAAGCGGAGGCGTCCTTCCGTAAGATTTCAGATCACCGCCACCGGAACTCCAAAGCATGAAATCTTCACTAGAGCATAGATCTGGAAAGCTCTTGTCGAGCTCTTCACATGTGCCGTAAGTTGAAAGTGCACAGTTAACGTCACTAGAATTATCTAGAGGGGGGTGAATAGAGATTTAAAAGTACTTTGTGTAAAGTTAACAAATATATATATATATATGTGTGTAATAATCTCAGAGTTAAGCTTCCCACACACACCAACAAGAATTAAGTAAATAAAGAAAGAAATAGCAAAATGAAAATCACAGCACAACACAAAGAAATATAGTGGTTCCCCAAACTTTGGGTAGTCCACTCTTCTACCACCTTGGTAGGAATTCACTATCTTGTACTGAGTCTTTTGATAAGGAGACTCTTAGAACCAGCCTGAGTCTTTTAATAAGGAGACTCTTAGAACTAGTACAACTGAATTTTTTGAAGAGAGATTCTAAAAACTCTGTTACACTGTTTAAAAATGAAATGAAGATAAGAAGAAGAAGTAGAAGAAATAATTAAAACAAGAAAGAATCTTCTTCCTAGCAAGAAGATTAGAAGCACAAGAAATAGTGAATGAAATATCTCTTCTATAGTGAGAAGGAGATTATAGGCCTTTTCTCTTTCAAAGAGAGCTATCAGAGATTGCAGCAGTATGGCTTCAGAAAAAGAGGATGAAGAAGGCTTGTTGTTTGCTTCAGCACACTATCACTTCTCTCTGCTTTTTATCACTTTTCTCTTGGGAGCTTTTCCTCTATTACAAATGTATGGAGTGGATCACTTCTTATTTTTCTTTGCCGACTTCCTCTTATTTATAGCTCTGTTTATTCAAAAAATACTATAGGAGAATAATCAATTAAGAGTTAGAGAAATGGTAAGAGAGAAAAGATTCCATAATCAATATTTCTGTAGAAGGAAAGAGATCATTCTGATTTCAAATAATATCCATAATAAACTTAATCAATTTAGCCAAGAATCATTTAGAAGGAAAGACTGATTCAAAATGGCTAGAAAAGAATAATATCATTCCATAAAATTCAGATCTACAGATAGAAGGAAAGAAATCTGGCGTGTTTTGAATTTGACATAGAAATCGACGTACGTCGATTACTATTCGACGGAAGCGTCGATTTCAGATTGGCTGGACGTCGAGAGGAGAATAAGGATGGTGCGTCGACTAAGGTACGTCGAATTCACTAGATGCGTCGACTAGAAGTCAGAGTTACGTCGACATAGGTTACGTCGAATTCTGTTTAGAGCTACTTCGACTCATTCTGAGAGGAACATCGACTATACTTCGACGTTGCGTCGAATACTATTCGACACATATTTACTTAGACTAATTTTTCATTCTTAGAATTTATATTCTACTAATTAGGGGTTAAGATAAATCATTTCCCCAACAATCTCCCCCTATTTGTCTTAACCCTATTCAGGGAGAAATTGTACAAGCTTTTAATCAACACAGCAAGGCATTTATATAGAAAAGAAATATGTTAAGTACTCAGAAGAAAGTAGAATCATATACACAGACTTTATAAGCAGTATTTAAGCATGGAGAACGAAAATATAGAGTATATCAACATTTGTTCAACACATTGTTCAACACATCACTCAGGAGGGGTAGGAGGAGTTTTTCTTTTCCTAGTGAATACTAAGGTTTTTAAAGAAGAGAGGTTCTCCTTCTCAGTAACATGTGGTTCACTCAGCTCCCCCTGAGTCACAGCAGTTTGCTCCCCCTGAGATGGAATATCCTTTGATCCTTCTACTTCTGCCTCTTCAGTTTCTTTCTCAGCTCCAGCTTCAGTTATGTCAGCATTTGGCTCCCCCTGAGCAACAGCATCTTTTTCAACAAAAGTTTCCTTTTCAACTTCTCTCTCTGCTCTGCTAGCCTCCCCTTGAAAGAGAACTACTTGTTGTATAGCTTCTCTTGCTATAGAGAGTACATCTGTTATCTGGTCCTCAGTATGTAGCTCTGGGACTAATTCATTCCCAATTGTCTTATCAGCTTTTGAAGTAGGAAGGGACTTGTGTGAGAGAGATTTGTGACTTGAGAGCTGCTCCTCATCTAATTTCTCCCCCTTCTTGACCTTCTTAGCCAAGGAGGTTAAGAAAGACTTGGTCACTTTGGAGGAAGAGACAGAGGACTTCAAGCTTTGCACAGAGGCATTGACCCCATATATTTGGGTTTGCATGTGTATGATGGAGGAGTGAAGTTGGGAGCAGTGTGCATCTAGCATTTCTTGAAATTTTTGGGCTGCTGATTGGATACACTGGGTGATGAGAGTGTTAGTGGATGGAGATGGCTCAAGGTGTGTTGGAGTAGGAGATAATGGTGAAGGAGGAGGTGATGAAGGTGGAGAGAGAACTATATCATTGTGATGAGGTGAGTTTGATGGAGGAGGTGGAGGAATAGAGGAGGGTTGAGCAGGTGGATATGAAGATGTAGGTAGGATAGGAATTGTGATGGTAGTAGAGACTATTAGTGTGGATGATGTAGGTAGGGAAGAGATGTCTGTATGCTGAGGAGGAGGTGAGGATGGATGGCTAGGAGAGTTAGGAGGAGAGGGAGTCCTGTCAGGAATGGCACCAGGCTTGGGAATTTGCATGGTCCATTTTGAGAAGAGGGCAATGGACATCCTTTTTCCAAGGGGAATGGTGATTCCTTTTGACCTACATAGGTCAGGGAAGGAGTGGAGGAGTACCTCCCCTTTGGTAGGCCTCTGACTAGGTTATTCCTTGCTAGTTTACTAATGGTCTTGTAGTTTAGATGACCCAGTCTCCTATGCCATAATTCACTTTTATCAATAATATTGTTGAACAAACAAACTTTTGTGGGTGTGGAGCTAAAGTCTACTATATACACTTTCCCTTTTCTAATTCCACTGAGTACTATGGCACCAGTTTTGACATCAATAAAATGGCAAAACAGTGTGGTAAATTTTACCTCATACTTACAACTGTCACATATCTGACTTATACTTATCAGATTGTGCTTCAGTCCTTTGACTACTGCCACATTCTTGAAGGTAACTTTCCCTTCTTTGAAATCTCCAAAGCCCCTAGTTTGCCCACAGCTAGAGTCTCCAAAAGTCACTGATGGTCCATGTCTATCTTCAAAGTTGGTTAGTAGATTGTTGTACCCTGTCATGTGCATGGAGCCTCCACTATCCAAGTACCACACCATCCTGAATGTGTGATACATCTGCACATAAGATGTTAAACATTAGTTTAGAACCTGCTAAGCTGGGGTCCCTTCCTCCCAATAGAAAAAGGTTCAATGAAAGAGTAAGTTGGTTTTTCAGAGTGCCCTTTCTTCTTTGGGAGTGTTGGCTTATCATACCAACAGTCATTAGTAATATTGCAGAAATAGTATTCATAATAAAAAGAAATGGATTGAGAAGACTTTTTGGAAAAGGAGATATTTCTGTTAAATTGGTTGCGTCGATATGAATTCGACGTATGTTTAAGGTTGCGTCGAGTCGAAGTCGACGCTTCCTTCATTCTGTGTTCTCTTTTAGTCGAAGCATAGGAGAGGTTGCGTTGATTGGGAGTCAACATATTATTTGAGTTGCGTTGAGTAGAATTTGACGCACGTCGATACTGATTCGACACAAATTTGTTTCTTTTCAGAGGATATTTATCTAGGATTCCTTCATAAATAGTGAAATTATTTTTATTGAAAACAGTAGTTGTTTCTGGATTTTCTTGTGATTCTTCTCCTATGAGATTATTCTTCCTAGTGAAGTGGATAGGATGTCTCCAGACAAGTTTGCTGGGTGACTGAGGCCTGGGTTCTAAGTCAGTATTAAACTCTAGTTGTCTAAATCTATCAGTGAGATTTTCAGAGATTTTCTTGAGTTTTTGACTTCTGCCATTTAGAGAATCTTCAAAGGCTTTTGCCTTTGCTAGCTCATTTTTCAGTGTTTGATTTTCAGCATTTATTTTATCTAGCTGCTCCTCTGATCTAGAGAGTTCTTGACTGAGCTCATAGTTTTTATATTGTGTATCCATTTGTTTGAGATTGTTTAATTCATTTCTTAGCCTTTTTATTTCTTTCTCAGATTTGACTTGATCTAAACAAAATTCTTTGAAACTATTTTTAAAATCAGTAGAAGAAAAATCTATATCATCAGATATATTTACCAGAGATTCATCATGCTTCTCAGTGGCCATCAAACAGATTTCCTTTTGCTTAGCCTCTTCTTGGTCATTTTTAGATGAGGTACTTTCTTCAGATTCTGAATCACTCCATGATTGAGCAACGAATCCTTTTTCTTTCTTCTTTTTCTTTAGATCTGTTCTTTTCAGATCTTTCTTATAGCTGAGTTCTTTAGGACATTCAGGTGCAATGTGTCTAGGTTTCCTGCAAGAGTAACATATAATCTCTTTAGTAGGGTTTTGTTATACCTGGTTTTTGAATCTCTCCTTCTGGACTCTTCTGTTTTGATCCACTTTTTGAACCTTTTGGCCAGTAGACTGATCAGCTCCTCATCACTTGTAGAGGGTTCATTTGCAGTGGCCTTTAAGGCAATACTCTTTTCCTTTGAGAGTGAAGGAGACTTTTCTTTCACTTCTTTCTCAGCTCTTATTTTCAGCAACTGTTCATAGGATCTTAATTTACCCAACAGAACATCTGTTGAGATTTCATTTTGGCTTCTGGAGTCTCTAATTGGCCAAATTCTTGAGTCCCAAGAGCTAGGGAAGCAGGTTAGCAATTTATCATTTATCTCAGTGAGAGATATGTCCTTCTCAAGTGTTCTTAACTCATTTGTTATGAGGTTGAATCTGGCATACATGTCAGCAACAATTTCACTGTCTTTCTTCTGGAAGTTTTCATATTGAGAGATGAGTAATGCCTTTCTATCTTTTCTCTCATCAGCACTCCCTTCTACCATTTTAGTGAGAGCTTCCCATATTTCCTTAGCTGGCTCAAATTCAACAATCTTTTGGAAGGTTTCATCTGAGAGGGTTGAGACTAAGATATTCATAGCCTTGGCATCACATGCATGAGCTCTCTTTTCTTCATCTGTCCATTCAGCCTTTGGAGCAAGTGTTTGTGTGACCTTTCCACTTGAGTCCTTCTTGAATGGCTTGGGAGGACCTGTCATAATAACATCAAATAATTCTCCATCAATAGAGTTTAGATAAATTTTAATTCTTATTTTCCAAAGTGCAAATTTTTCAAGGTTGCAAATTGGTGGTCTGGTGGAAGCATAATCTTTGATTTGTGCCATGTGAGAAATATTTTTTAGAAATCTAAATATATGTATGAGGTAGGATCTTTTTTATCAAGGAGTTACCCTTTTTAGATCAACCTATCTCTGATACCAATTGAAAGTGCACAATTAACCTCACTAGAATTCTCTAGAGGGGGGGGGGGGTGAATAGAGATTTAAAGGTACTTTGTGCAAAGTTAACAAATATATATATATATATATGTGTGTAATAATCTCAGAGTTAAGCTTCCCACACACACCAACAAGAATTAAGTAAATAAAGAAAGAAATAGCAAAATGAAAATCACAGCACAACACAAAGAAATATAGTGGTTCCCCAAACTTTGGGTAGTCCACTCTTCTACCCCCTTGGTAGGAATTCACTATCTTGTACTGAGTCTTTTGATAAGGAGACTATTAGAACCAGCCTGAGTCTTTTGATACGGAGACTCTTAGAACCAGTACAACTGAATTTTTTTAAGAGAGATTCTAAAAACTCTTTTACACTGTTTACAAATGAAATGAAGATAAGAAGAAGAAGTAGAAGAAATAATTAAAACAAGAAAGAATCTTCTTCCTAGCAAGAAGATTAGAAGCACAAGAAATAGTGAATGAAATCTCTCTTCTATAGTGAGAAGGAGATTATAGGCCTTTTCTCTTTCAAAGAGAGCTATCAGAGATTGCAGCAGTATGGCTTCAGAAAAAGAGGATGAAGAAGGCTTGTTGTTTGCTTCAGCACACTATCACTTCTCTCTGCTTTTTCTCACTTTTCTCTTGGGAGCTTTTCCTCTATTACAAATGTATGGAGTGGATCACTTCTTGTTTTTCTTTGCCGACTTCCCTCTTATTTATAGCTCTGTTTATTCAAAGAATACTATAGGAGAATAATCAATTAACAGTTAGAGAAATGGTAAGAGAGAAAAGATTCCATAATCAATATTTCTGTAGAAGGAAAGAGATCATTCTGATTTCAAATAATATCCATAATAAACTTAATCAATTTAGCCAAGAATCATTTAGAAGGAAAGACTGATTCAAAACGGCTAGAAAAGAATAATATCATTCCATAAAATTCAGATCTACAGATAGAAGGAAAGAAATCTGGCGTGTTTTGAATTTGACATAGAATCGACATACGTCGATTACTATTCGACGGAAGCGTCGATTTCAGACTGGCTGGACGTCGAGAGGAGAATAAGGAAGGTGCGTCGACTAAGGTACGTCGACTTCACTAGATGGGTCGACTAGAAGTTAGAGTTACGTCGACATAGGTTACGTCGAATTCTGTTTAGAGCTACTTCGACTCATTCTGAGAGGAACGTCGACTACACTTCGACGTTGCGTCGAATACTATTCGACGCATATTTACTTAGTTTTTCATTCTTAGAATTTATATTCTACTCATTAGGAGTTAAGATAAATCATTTTCCCAACATAAGTATTTTTAGTTTCGTTGATGAAGGGTATAGGCCTAATCTTCCTTTTCATCCCAAAAGTTTCAGAAATTCTTTCTTGAGGTCTTCTAGCGGTCGATCTGCGACGTGGAGTGCGTTGGAGGACATTTTCTTTGAAATGTTTGAGACAAGTGGTGGATTTCCCCCTTGCCACGTTTATTATCACTTCTTTACCCAATCTTTTGGTCAAGAATATTGTGTTTGTTTATTACTGCCAAAATTTCCTGTATCCAAGTAAACTCGTAGAATGTTCTGAATCAAATTCGTCAAGTTAATTTCGCCGATTGATTCCGTGAAGTCGAGACGAATTCGTTGAGTGAATTCATCAAATTTTGTAGAGTAACTATATAAAGTTGAGTTAATTCATCGAGTGTAGATTCGTCGTATATTTACGTGTAATTTCGCCGAGTATTCCAAGTAGATTCGTCGATTCATTTCGACGAATTTGTCAATTAGGATTAGGAATTCGTCAAGCAGTTTTAGGCTTCCAATAGTGATTTCACCGAGTGTTCTTGTGATTCGTCGAATAGTCTCGACGATTTCACCGAGTATTTCTTGGATTCGTCGAATGTATTTTGATGAATTTGCTGTAAAGTTGGGTTTTTCCTGCGAATGTTTTCGGGTTTTTCGGTGGTATCTGTTTTGGTCAGGATTTTGTGAATCTCTATTCCCGACCGGTTGTTTTTGGGTTGTTGGTGTAGTTGGACAATGAGGCCACTACCACAGTGCCTGTTTTCCTTTCCATGGACGTGTATAATGTTGGTTGTGTGGACTGTAACCAACACCATAGTGCTTTTGTGCCTTGGATGTTTCGATCTGATGGTTGGTTGGAAAGAATCCCTCCACCTCAGTACTATTTTTTGGATGGGATAGTGATTCATTTCTTGGGCAACTCGATACCTTTTCCTTTTGGATGTTGTTGGAATGCAACTTTGACCGCACTTTGTGCCAATCTTTCCTTACTTGTTGGATGCTAATATTTCTTTACGAGATTTGTTGACGTTCACAACTATTCTTGGTGGGTTGGTAACCCTTTTTTGCTAATATTTATCTTACTCTTTGATTATGATGTCTTTTCATGCCTTTGTGCTGAGGCATTCTTTTCTTTTGAATTCCTCAGGTTTGGATCAATAGCAGGTTGAGCTAACCTAGTTCAGTTTCCGTCAGATCCGCAGTAGTTGTTTTCTTTACTCCTTTTGGAGAAGTAGACTGTTGATTTCTTTTGAGAACTTGTTAAGGTGATGAGTTTGTGTCAGTTTGTTGATGCCCATAGACTGAGTTCTTTCTGTGTTAGACTTATTCT
This sequence comes from Dactylorhiza incarnata, assembly GCA_033032865.1. Lineage (NCBI taxonomy): Eukaryota > Viridiplantae > Streptophyta > Magnoliopsida > Asparagales > Orchidaceae > Dactylorhiza > Dactylorhiza incarnata. The sequence goes on along the minus strand of JAWHQI010000009.1, from coordinate 4,193,179 downwards.
TGCAATTTTTGCTACTACTATTACCTTGCTATTAGTGCAAATGCTCTTGGGAAAGTTTTATGTTAGGATGCATAGTAGATATTTTACATACAAAAATCTGCATAATTCTTCATACATGACAACACTTTTAAAACTATCATCCTTCTATTTTGAAGTTCATAAAAGAAACCATTTTACCTATACTAAATCTAGAAGTTGCATATCATTAGAATGCTGGTTAGTTTATTATGCTCATATAGGGTAAATTAAAGTAAATTATGTATTTTCTGCTGCGTAAATATATACTTTCTTATTTATGGACTAGTTGATCCCCTAAACTGAGGGACACAGTATTTGAAAACCTTAAACTTAACTTATGTCTTAAACACAAGTTCATAACTTTCTAAGGAAAATTAGAGGTAGAGATGACTGAGTGTCTGCAGTTGTCCCCTACAAGACGTGGCATCATGACGCGTATATTCTCCTACTCTGATAATATATTTATATATATTGAGAAAATGCGGGTTGTGACACTTTTGCCTTTGTAAGTTCTTCTTTTAAATTTAAGTTTTCATTAGTTAGTTTATTTATTTATGTTTCTTTCCTATATATCTGATTTCTTAATTCATAATTAACAAAACATAAATTATATTTATTAAGGTCTTCTAATTCTTCTCTAATTGTTTTAAGTTCTTTTTGACTGTTAAGATGTCTTGACAAAAATCTTTAAAACATTCTTTAAAGTCTTCTGAAGAAAAAACAAATTTATCAAATAAGGATACCTGATCTTCTTCAGTTGAATCATCTAAAGCCAATAAACAGGCTTCTTCAGTAGCACATTCTTCATCACTATCAGATGAAGAAGAGCTTGACTTAGATTCCGGGTCACTCCAGGTTTCAGCTATGAATCCTTTTCCTTTCTTCTTGTCCTTTTTCCTGAAGGACTTCTTCTTATGCTCCTTCTTGCTGCTGCTTCTGTCCTTTTGCTCTTCAGGACATTCGGGGAAATGTGCCCAGGTTTTTTGCATGAACCTGCAAAGCAGATAATTTTCTACTTTGGAGTCTTATCAAACCTTGGTTTTTTTGAGCTCCTTTCCTTTCTTCTGGAGTCTTCAGACTTGGCCCATCTTCTGAATCTCCTGACTAAGAGATTGAGCATCTCTTCTTTAGATGTAGAAGGCTCTCCTTCAGCTGCATTCAATGCTATTGTCCTTTATTTTGGGGTTGAGTCTTTCTCCTTTGCCTCAGTCTCAGCTCTACTTTTCAGCAGTAGCTCATAGGATTTGAGCTTGCCAAGTAAGGCATAAGTGGAGATATCTTTGTGGCATATGGACTCTCTAATGGCCCAGATCCTTGAATCCCAATTGCCTGGGAAGCACATGAGAAGCTTGTCATTGATCTCAGTGAGTGAGATCTCCTTATCCAGTTCCCTAAGCTCATTAAAAATGATGATGAATCTCTCATACATCTCTAGCAATATTTTCTTCAGATTTCTTTCGAGAGTTCTCATATTGGGATATGAGAAGGGACTTCTTGTCGTTTATTTCATTTGAGCTACCTTCAACTAGTCTATACAGTGATTCATAGATTTCCTATGCTGAGTTACAATCAGCCCCCTTTTGGAATATGTCATCTGACCTAGTTGACACTAGGATGTTCATAGCCTTTGCATGATAGGCTTTCATCTTCTTTTCAGCATCTGTCCATGCAGCTCTGGGGACAAGTTCCCGTGTCACAGTCCCACTTGCATATTTTTTTAATGGGACTAGAGGACTTGATACAATGACATCAAAAATTTCTTCATCTATAGAATTTATAAAAAGTCTTATTCTGGCCTTCCAGAGTGTAAACATATTCAGATTATACACTGATGCTCTTGTGGATGCATAGTTTTTAGAACTCATTTTCTGAAAATAGTTTAAAAATATAAGAATTTTTGAATGAGGAGATCTTTTGATCAAGGTGTTAACCTTTTTATGATCAACCTACCTCTGATACCAATTGAAAGTGCACAGTGAGACCTTTGAGTATTATCTAGAGGGGGATGAATAGAGTTTTAAAACTTTACTATAAAATATGCACAGAGCAATAAATTATTTCTAACAATTATGCATTCAGAATTCCAATCCAGAATAAAATAAACACATAGTAACAAAATAAATATGGGACACAGAAAATTAGCGCAAATTGAGGCAAGATCTATAGTGGTTCCCCAAAATATGGGTACTCCACACTTCTACCACCTTGGTAGGAATACACTATCTTGTGCATGAGTCTTTTGATAAGAAGACTCTTAGAACCATGGTCTTCAATATGGGGACTCCACTCTTCTACCACCATGTAATAGTGAGAGAATTGTGTTATGAATATTTCCATTTACAAGCTAGTAGTGAGAGAATAAACCACCCCATAAGTCATCGCCTCTTTTATTCCGGGTTCTAGGTATTTTCTTTTTGATGCATAGTTGTTTGAAACCATGGTGTAATTTTCTTTGAGAATGTAAAAGGTCTGATTGATTTTTTCTTTATAGTTCAGCAACTACTATGATCATAATTTTGAGAATATATGTAGCACATGTGGTCATAGGTGTAATATCCTTATTTCTACCAGACCCTTAGTGTGAGTTAGGGCAAGACATGTGAATTAAGGCAAGAAGGTGACCCTAGGACCCAAAATGAGGAATTAATGGAGAATCCAGGAATCGACATAGGACCTCAACTTGAAGGTTCAGACATGGCACCTTGGACAAATCACCGTCAAAAAGCCTCAATCCAGGTCATTTTCTCATTCTCTCCTTCCATGCTAGATCTTTTAGATTTTCATTGGAGCTCAATATAGCTCGGATCTAGATTTTAAAAATTAAGATTTTGGCCAACTTTTACCCCCCCCCCCCCCCAATCCCTGTTCATGCATTTTCCCGCGGCCAAATCACTGTTAGTCGACGACCACCACCTCAACGGAGGTGGTGGTAGTAGCTGCGGACCTGAAGTGGAAGGGATGGCCTAGAACAGCCCTTGCAAATCGGACCAGGTCGGTCTGATCCCAGTCGTCGGCTGAAGGAAGAAGATGAACTGAAGTTGTTGGATGGACTTTAAGATTCGTGTTAAAGCTAATATTTATACAATGAAGTTTATAATAATAAACATTTAAATTGTCACAGATTTAGCTCCATGTTCATGCAGATATTTGAACACCTTAATGTCAAAATCAGTTTAATCCATGAACAAAAAAATGTAGGCCTTGAAGAGACCTTTCCATAGTGTGGTTGAACATCCCAAGGGGTGCTCTACAACCCCCAGAATTTCCATTTTAGTGAAGGGTGTTCTAAAGGTGCCCAAGACACTAAATGGTGAATTCCCAACTATTGGCTCATTGCATGTGGCTGAAATTTTGGCCATGCATAAGTGTCACCAAGATCTAATGCCTGCCCCAAAATCATACATTTTGGGAAAAAAATTCTATAGTTTTAGAAAATATTTAATTAATCATGCATGTGATAGATCTATGGTTAGATCACTTCCAATTGACATGAATCTTTGGTAAATGCTTAATTAGGTCATCAAAAATCCCTGGTAGAAATTTGGGATTATTTGGCTTAGTCATGTGGAGGAATTCCATTTACAAGACTTATCTATTTAGAGAAATAATGTGCATGTAGCACAAAATACTATTTTGGGTATTTTCCCAAATTGCTGAATGCATGTCAATGAAATTTTGGCTATGCTTATATTATGATGAGATGTATCACCTCTAGAGAAATTATAATTTTTAGACCTAATTTCCCTAATTTTTGAATTATTATTAATTAGGCCACACATTGAACTTACTATAGTAAATGTGACTAAACAAATTTATAAAAATCCAAATCTCTGCAATATCATTAATTAGATCAAAATATGTCTTTGAGAATTTATTTGGATTTTTGAGTATAATTTCCTCTATAAATTATCATTATATGGAATTGTCTCATATATGAATATGTGATGAATACCTGGTCAATTTATTTTGGAAAATTCCAATTTTCTGTCTAGACACTTTTTAGAGTAAGATAAATCTCTGGAAATATAATTAGAACTTTTGGATGAGTAATTTATATACTTCCTGTGTAATGTTAGAATTACCCCATGAAAGTATTTGTGGAATTTTAGTGAGAAAATAATTGTGAAAAATATTTACTCTCTTAAACATATTTTTAGAGTATAATGAACCTCTGGAAATTTAATTATATATTTTGAATGAGTAATCTATATACTTCTTGTATAATGTTAGAATTACCCCATGAAAGTATTTATGAAATTTTAGTGAGATAATAATTGTGAAAAATATTGATTATCTGTTAAACACAGTTTTACAGTATATTGAACCTCTGTAAATTTAATTAGAATTTTTGGAAGAGAACTTATATAGTTCATGTGTAATGATGAATTTGTCTCATAAAAGTATTTGTGGAATTTTAGTGACCAATTAATTATGAAAAATATTTATTCTACGTTAGACACATTTTTATGACTTAATAAACCTCTGGAAAATTTTATGGAAATATTTGGACATCAATTTTCTGTTCTTTATGTATAAATTTAGATATGACTCATATTTAATGGAAATTATTATCATAGTCAAATTAATTAGAAAAATTATGAATCTCTGGCAGAACATATTTAATGACATGATGAACTTAGATTTGGAGGACTGGATAGTCCTGAGAGCTGGATGCTCGAATGTGTGTGGTTGAGGTGATACTCATGCATGTGCATATGATGTGGTGGGTCTTCGGTACTGGTCCAGTCATCACACCAATGGAAGTATGTTGACTTTGTAAAGTGGTAGACATTCAGAGGGCCAGGTTGGTTTACTGCGGTCTGAAAGGTCAATTCCCTAAAACCCTACACTTGGCCATAAAAGACTGGAGGATTCCAACATAAGTATGCAAAAATTTGAGCACCTAGGATGTGTACCGAGGCATACGTAAGGTCTAGGCATGGTAGTGTGCATAATCGCCTAGGAGTGGAGATACATGTTCCATTGCCTACGTTAGCCACAAAGGGTGGTACCTAAGAGGCTAGATACTTCCAAAAAGCAGGAAAAAGAAAGGTCTATGCGCATAGAGTCGTGTGGGTGAGTTACACATGTGTGAAATTATAGCATAAACATTGCATAACATAGCATACTCACCATTGCATACAACAAGATCTTGATCATATAAATTAGTATGGGCTCTTTTATATGATGAGTTATTTATACAACCCGAACCTTAACTTATAAGTTTGTATGGACATTCATATAAGTTAAGTTACTTTTCTGTGTTAGTTAGCTGCTTTACTTTATTTATTACTGCATCGCATTTACTTACTGCCCTTTATTTACTGCTCTTACTTTACAGTACCTTATATGGTAGAACTACTAGTGTAACTATACATTACTATACACTATTATGTTAGATAGAGTCATGTCACTTGTTGATATATATATATATACTGCTTTGCATACCTTTTCTCTTCGTCCTCCTGCCTGGTGCCTAGGAGTCATGGGGGAGGGGTGGACGAAACTGCTTAGTCTTTTTGACTAATGGTTAAATGTGGCCTTAGCAACCAGGAGCATGTGGAGATGGAGCAGGAGAAGCAGCAGCAGGCCAGGGAGATAGTGAATGAGGAGCCTATGCAGCTTACCACGACACTCACGTAGACGAATGTGAGTGTGAGAGTTTAGTTTGCTTATGCGAGATGATTTGGAGAGATTTTGATGTATCAGGCATAAGCCTTTTTATTATTGTATCTCATTTGTGGACATTTATCGTTTGAATTATATATCATGTGTGATGTGGACTTATAGATATTCATTTGCTTCTTTTCTTTATGGTTGACCTGGGATGTTTGAATTAGCTGGTAGCATCGGCGTCTTATAGTAGCGGCGGTTCTGGGCATAAGACTCCCCTCGGACCGGTGCGAGGTCCGAAGAAAAAGTGGAAAAGAGAAGTCTTACAATTGGTATCAGCTGACATGATCCTAAGAGAAAGAAGTCCACAAAATACAGGGACACCCCGCTCGGGCTTAGTTTGCGGACAAACTAATGCAGCGGAAGCATTTGATGTGCCCATGTGAGGAATCACACAATTTTGTCCACTTAACAATGAGATTAGGCCGACCTGACTAGTATACCATTATAGTTTGACTTATCAAGGAGTTTTAGGAGGTATCTTAGTCTAATATCGACCACTGGTATAGATTGGCTGAAGTGTTAGGATACCTAAAGTGACTAACTGAAAGATTTCAAAGCAAGTGTAAGTGTTCAAGCCTTACACTCTGATATTATCACTTCAATTCTTGTGTGATATTATCACCCCTTACACGAGCTAATAGGATCATATCAAGGAGATTTAATGCCTATAATATAATGACATATTAGTAGGAGACTTGAAATCTTAGCTTTTGTGCCTATAAGTTGATACCTCGCACTCCCATTTATGTAAAAGTTATCACAAGGATAGGGCACCAAGTGTAGAATGAGAATTCCAACCTAGAGAAGACCACTTTATAGGATAAGTCACTTTTGCCCTTAAAAAGGTTGCGGTAAATGGTAGTTCTTAGGGCAAAGAACATTATTATATCCACAAGTCTCAGGTACCATTGTACAAAGTGCCATGATCCAATTGTTGACGCCAGGAAAATCCTGACCTCAAAATTCGGACCTTTGCAACCGGAGACTACTTGCCCAGCTATCCGACAAGATGATCAAGCTGGCGACTATGAAAAAACTAGGAGAGCAACAACAGAACCCCAAATGCTGCGGCAGGGAGGTCCCACCACGTACCCGGAAGCTCAAAAGAGTCTTCCCCTCCACAACCAAGAATGGCCGAGCAAGGTACGAGGAAGGCACTGACTTGACTAGCAAGCAAGGGTGATGGGCTCGAGAATTCGGAAATTGGGATCCAAAAGCTCAAGCACAGGTGCCAATCCAAGTACCCCTGGGGTCCTATTTATAGGCAACCAAGGGGTAGGGGGGTTTTATAGCCCAGCCCTAACCTGGCGACTATGGGTTACTCGGCGAGTACCATGCCATAGTCGCCCATCTGGCGAGTATTGGGTGCTGCTCGCACATGCCGGGCCAATACTCGCACAGGGCTTCTGATGTTTCCTGTTTCTGCCTTGGACTGCTGGTCTCTGTGTTGACCCTTTTGACCTTGACTTCTGCCTACGTGGCCTTGAGTGGGTCCCATCCTCGGAGAATAAGGGTTGTACACAATCCCCGCTCTTTGCGAGTAACATAGTTGCTCGGAAAGAAACATCCAACCTTTATTCGACGAGCTTCTGTCTTGGCGAGTATTGGGAGATACTCAAAATTTTGTCGGCCGATGTCTGGGATCTATATATAGGGGGGTCTCCGATGAATCCGTCCTTCTGCACTCGCACATAATGTCGCTAGCTTTTGCCGAGGCTGCAAAAAAGGCCAAGGCTGATCTCGCGAATTTGATCAGCGTTCCCATGCCTCCTCCTCGCATGGACGCCGAGGTAGACGCCTTCCTCGCTAATAAGAAGAGGAAGAGGGCGGCTAAGAAGAAGAAAGGGAAAAAGAAGGAGGCGACTATGGAGAACGTCGCGGATCCTCTGAGCGGACAGCGTCAGCAGCTGCTGGAAGATTTGGGCCTTTCCCACGAGGGGCTTTCGCCTGCTCCTGCTCTTCATTCTCCTTTGGCAGAGGTCTCCCTGGAGGCGAGTAGGGCTGGGGCCCAAACTCAAACCCAATCGGACCTCCCTCCTGCGCGAGGTGAGCTTTTTAGTCGCTGTTCTGAGGACTATGCTGCTACAAGAACCACTCCTGGCGGGATTTCTGACGCTTTTTGCTTCTATTTTCAGATCCGCCGAATACCGAGATTCGGAAGGAACCTTCGGACGCTCTGCCGCTGCGATCATCCTCGCTGATCTCGCCTGAGGGTGGATCTCGAGGTGGTCGCGCGGTGAGGATCCTCCACAGTTCATCCGTGGAGAAGAGGCCGATCAGCGAGCATGGGGCTCCTCTGTCGAGCGTCAATCCTCCTCCGCCACCACCTGACTCGCGACCAGAGCTGGCGAGCAGCTCGCATCTGCCTGGGGTTGTGCTGTCGCCGCCTCCTCCTGGACTTCCGCCTTCAGTGGCTCCTCCGGGCGATCAGCGCCCTTCAATTTCAACGGCTCCCTCTATCCACCAAGGGGAGTCCTCGCGCAGAGGCGAGACTGGAGGGTCTTCGGCCTTCTTTGCTCCAAGGGGTGGAGGGCGCACAGGAGATGGTCGCGGTCGGGGGAGCACGCCCCATAACCGGGATCATCCTGGCGGACACTCGACTCGCTGAGATGGCATCCATCGCAGCCTCTCCCCGCATCGAGGAAGGGTCTCTCCTCGCCGGCGATCTCGCAGCCCTGGTCGCCGACGTTCTCGCAGTCCTCGGTCAGGTACTTGGTCGCTGCCTTGGGATAGTTGCCACCGCTCTTTTGATTTCTGCGGGAGTTCTGACTTTTCACACGCTCTTCTGCAGGTCGCGCTCATACTCCCATGGGAGCATTGATCGACGCTGTCGGGCTTCCCCCTCGCGAGTACCAGGAGAAGGCTACTCGCGCTATCTTGGATTTGGAGTCCAGGATAGAGCGGCTTTCGATCTGTGAGCCTCATCGTCGCTTGACTGAGGTGGAGTCGCGGGTTGAGCGCCTAGCGGCCAGTGACCCTCATCGTCGCCTGACTGATTTGGAGGCGCGAGTATCCCGGCTGGAGGAGTTTGATACTCGCCTGTCGGGTACTGAAGCTCGCCTCCAGTCTATCAGCGACTTGGAGCGCAGGGTGGCACGGATCGAGCACCGGCAGCAGCTGCATCATGACGAGTTGGTCGGGATACGCGCGAGCATGGGCTCGGTGGGGAGGCTGGCGAGGATCGAGGACTAGCTGCGACAAGGCGAGGATGCTATGTCCGTGGCCTTCGAGCATTTCAAGCGTGCTCGCAGCATGGGCTGGGTCGGGAGACAACCTCAACCCCAGGATACCCAGGCGAACATTCAAGCACAACCTTAGCTGCTGCCCCTTCTTCATTTTTCTTCTTCTTTGTAGCTTGTAGCTCCTAGCGAGCATCTTGCATCTGTGAATACTTTCTTATTTGAAGTAGTATTGATTTGCCGAGTAATTGGATACTCGTCTTTTATTCTTGTCTTGCTTTCCTTTATCTGTTGTTGTTTGGATTTTTTCTCTATCTTCTTCTTACTGTTTGCCGAGCATATGGTTGAAAGTCGCCTGCATCCTGGCGAGTTTCTTCGTGTTTCTGCGATGTAGGTACTCGCTAGCTGAAGGTCGGCATTTTGACGTGCTCTGAGCCTTTGGCGATTTACTTCGATACTCGCCACCCCTAGTCGTGCTCACGGAGTCGTGTCCGATAAGCCAGGCTACCCGACTACTATAAATAGGGGGGTGGGTGAGTCTTAAATACGCTTTCGGCGATCTCTAGCTCCTTGAGCGACTATCTGCCAGACTTCTTCTCTTCGCTCTTCTTCCATACTCGCTCCCTTTCCTTCCTTCTCAAAATGTCTGACGAGGCGACCATCAGGCGGGCTAATCATGCTAAGAATTTCGAGGAGAACTCGTTCAAGAAGCTGATTACTCAACAGAAGGACTTGGATGACTTCAACGCCAAGTTTGCGACTCCGGGGTATGTCGCCAGGCTTCCTCGCCAGTCTGAGCGACTAAACACTTCCTCACCCTTGGCGATGATACTTCCTATTCGCCACTTCGAGGTCGGTCTGCGACTTCCTCTGTGGCCCGAGTTCCGCCAGATACTCGTCTTCTACGGGATAGTTCCTTCGCAGATTAATTCCAACGGAGTGGCGATGATCATGGGATTCTTGTGCTTCCTGCGGGAACAGAATATCATCTTTGACCTTGCGGTCTTTAGGCGAGTATTCACCATTATGGCAACCGGCGAGGGCGTCATCTTTCTGTGCAGCCATGTCTGCACTCTGGCGGGTACTTCAAATAAGAATCACCGCTGGGTGGAGCGACTAGTCGCCATCGTGGGCGACTTCGCGGGCATCTCCAGCTCGCCCATCCAGCCGTCGGAGAATGTCTTCACGGTCCCCTTCCTGAAGGAGAGTCAGGAGAAGCTGCTCGACTCCTTCAGGCATCGTCGCTTTGACGTGGTGTTCTGGAGGAGGCGAGTAGACGAGCTCACGGAAGTTCGCCTAGGGGAAGGTACTTTTGCGCGAGCATCATCTATTCTGGCCCTTGAGTCTTGATCAGGCGACTAATCTTCGGTCTTCTTGTTTGTAGGCGTGCAAACTCTTCCGCGCGATGCTCTTCCTCCCGCGTTGAAGGCGACGGCTGCCACCCAAGGGGGTGTGGGAACCTCGGCGCGCGAGGTTGGGGGCTCCTCCCCAATCGTCTTGTCGCCAGGAGGCGATGATCTAAATGTCGCCGGTGGTGGGGCCGTGACCTCGAAGAAGCGAACGGGCAAGGCTAAGGCCTCTGAGCCTAAGAGACAGAAGAAGGAGGTCGCCCATAGGGATCTGGGCAAGAAGGCGGATCCGTCGGAGGCTGGCGAGCCGAGCGACCATCCGTTCTTTAATGAAGGCACCCGCAGCGAGGACGCTTATGGTCGCCCATTGGTGACCTGGGCTGAGCGCGCGCATGAGGTGACCCTCAGCTCAAACCTCCCCGCCTGGTCAGATGAGTGGGAGGACAAGTGGGAGGCCTTCGACGTGACCTACGCCCTATATGGTCGCGCGGACGCCGAAGTCCTGCAAGACACAACTACCGAGGATCTGGCGCACCAGGCCTCGCGCTCCCTCTTGCGGTTGATGGCGCAAATCTCACACACCGCTATAGGCGGTAGCTCGACTGCGGCACGAAACGGCAGTGTACCGATCGTTCAAGTAATATAAAACGAGGAGTAATCCCCGAGTATCGAATCTCTCAAGGAACACAGTAAGGTGGAGTTTATTATCGAGGAAAGACTTGAGATTGAAGTCCTGCGAAAGGCGGAATGCGAATGAAAGGGCTTTGGGGGTTTGTGAATACTTAAAATAAATATTACCACTACTCCTATGCAATGCCGCTATGCAAAGCTTCGCTTGGCGGGATGGAGACTAGGCAGGCCTTGAGCGCGCTGCGTCGAAAGGGCGGCTGGACGAGTAGGCAAACGGATCGAACTATGCAGGCCTTGAGCGCGCTGCTTCGTTAGGCGGGATGGAATACGGGCCGCGATGCCACGCTTCGGTAGGCGGATGGGCGAGTGGGCTAGCGGAAAGAGGGTCGCAAGCACCTCTTCGATAAGCACGCCACTAGCAATTGCTAGTGCGGCACCGGACACGGTGGTGGGATGGAAAATGGAATGGAGCGCGCCTCAATGACACAAATGAACAAAATAATTTCATAAACATGAAATTAGCAACATTAGGCATGATTCATAGTGTTCATCATCAAGATAAAGAGAATACATCACACATAACCACAAAAATAGAGGAAAAAGGCAAGAGATACGACCGAATCTGGAGTCTCGTAGTAGATTTACGGTAGGAAGCACCGGGTTGTCAATCCGGGTCCTAACTCGGTCCCAACTGCGTCCGGGGTAGAAGAGGGCTGTCACACCTCCCAATGGACCCGTCTTCTCCAGCGATTTACAATCCAGCCACGTCTATCGCGGAGAACCTCTTCCTTAGCGGTCAAAATGAGTGTAGGACCCCTTCCTTTAAGCCTTTGGATGATGGAGGAGGCCTAGGGGGCGGAAATCCCCTGAAAACGGCGAAAACGGCGGACTGAACGGAGCAGAGTTCCCTCCATTTTCCCTTCACCTGTTTCTTGGAAATGCGTCTTCTCTGCACAACTCAGAAGTTCATCAGAAATAACAAGAGGGGGAGGAGTGGATGTGTCGGCTCTAGCTTCGAGATGAATGGGCTGCAGCGCCGTGTTAGGTAAGATGACGCACCCCGTGGCAAAGTCAAGGGTGGCGCCGCTCTCTTTCAAGAACGGCACCCCCAAGATAGGGATGGACTGATTTTCCCGGGGGCCCAACACCTGAAAGTCCGCGACCACAGTTGTCCCCTCAACTATTACTTCCATGTTTCTCACCTCTCCCTCGGATTGAATAATGGTGCCGTTAGCGAGAATCAGCGATTTCTTTCCCTCTGTGTTAATCTCCAATTGAAGTTTCGCAACATCTTGCAGCGCAATAACATTGCGAGAGGAACCGGAATCGCATAGAGCCTTAGTTTCAACCTGATTGATGGAACACGAGATTGTCAGCTCACTCGGATTGGCATCCACCACATCCCCCAAACTTTTCCCTTGATCAATGGGATTCTTTTCCGTATTACTGGGAAGGGACCCCTGCGAACGCTCAGTTAGCGCTTGGGCCAATTGACCCAAATGCGTCTCCAAGTTTCGCATAGATGCAGTTTGGTTTGCCATATTCGAGTTAGCTACAAGCATGAATTTTTCCAACATTTCTTCTAAATTACTCTTCTTTTGAGTAGGGGGTGCTTGGTTGTAATCCGGGTGCGGCGGCCTCGGTTGGCTCCCGGAAGCGTAAGCATCATTTTGATGCTGCCCCAGTGACCATCGTTGGCCGGGCGTGTTGGGATTCCACGAGAAGTTCGGATGACTTCTCGCTCCCGGATTATAAGTGTTATTATACGGCGCCCCCTTTGACTGATTTCCAACATAATTCACAGATTCATTTAAAGATAAGTGCACGAAATCACCTACCACTTGGTTCCCCGAGCATTCGTAAGCATGGTGGCCTCCGCCTCCACATCCTTCACAAGTAATGATGGCAGCAGACGGAGAAGGAAGAGAATCAACCATGAAGAGTCCTCGGCTGCTTCTTGGAGCGTTTCTCCCTGCAGTCCAGAAGGTACTGTGGGAGGCAGTGTCACGCAAAATCCGCAGGGCATCTTCAGGGGTGTGGTTCATCAAGGTACCACCGGCCGCAGCATCGATCATTGCCCTATAATTGGGCTCGATCGCGAAGTAGAACAATTCAACCACGTTCCACGGCTGGAGCTCGTGGCCAGGGCAACGGCGAAGGAGTTCATTGAGGCGCTCCCAAGCTTCCGCAAGAGTCTCTTGATCCAACTGCCGAAATGTGGCGATTTCACGCCGCAAGCTTACAATCTTATCCACCGGGTGGAATTTAGCCAGGAATTTGGATGCAAGGGCATCCCATGTTGCAGCAGTCCCGGGCGGGATGGAATGAAGCCATACTTTTGCTTTATCACGGAGGGAGAAGGGGAACAGTCTCAGTTTGACTGTGTCATCAGCAATGCCCGCATAGCGGAAAGTTCCGCAAATATCAGAGAATTCTGCCAGATGCAGATGCGGGTCTTCGCTAGCCATCCCCGAAAACTGAGCATGGTTTCGGATAATGTTTAAGATCGCCGGCTTTATCTCAAACTGATTGTTCATGATATTGGGCCCAAAGCCCGGATACACGCTTCCAGCAGTGGGGGTGGTATAATCTCTCATAGTACGAGGCCGAGGTCTCTCCGCCTCCTGTTCCTCAGTGGCCGGATTTTGCCCCTCATCGTGCACTCGCGCATCAGCATCATTCGGGATCACATGATCACCCATGGCTGCTTGCAGAGCCGCAGCACGCCTTCGCGCGCGAGCGGTTCGTTCGATTTCTGGGTCAAAGGGTGCAAGTTCACCTGCAGTCTGCCTCTGCATGCACTGTCAACAACAAGAAGAAAACGAAAAGATCAAAGACAACTGCTCGTGTAACGAGAGTCACGACACAAGACGATACACGCCTGCACTCCCCGGCAACGGCGCCAAAAACTTGATGGCGCAAATCTCACACACCGCTATAGGCGGTAGCTCGACTGCGGCACGAAACGGCAGTGTACCGATCGTTCAAGTAATATAAAACGAGGAGTAATCCCCGAGTATCGAATCTCTCAAGGAACACAGTAAGGTGGAGTTTATTATCGAGGAAAGACTTGAGATTGAAGTCCTGCGAAAGGCGGAATGCGAATGAAAGGGCTTTGGGGGTTTGTGAATACTTAAAATAAATATTACCACTACTCCTATGCAATGCCGCTATGCAAAGCTTCGCTTGGCGGGATGGAGACTAGGCAGGCCTTGAGCGCGCTGCGTCGAAAGGGCGGCTGGACGAGTAGGCAAACGGATCGAACTATGCAGGCCTTGAGCGCGCTGCTTCGTTAGGCGGGATGGAATACGGGCCGCGATGCCACGCTTCGGTAGGCGGATGGGCGAGTGGGCTAGCGGAAAGAGGGTCGCAAGCACCTCTTCGATAAGCACGCCACTAGCAATTGCTAGTGCGGCACCGGACACGGTGGTGGGATGGAAAATGGAATGGAGCACGCCTCAATGACACAAATGAACAAAATAATTTCATAAACATGAAATTAGCAACATTAGGCATGATTCATAGTGTTCATCATCAAGATAAAGAGAATACATCACACATAACCACAAAAATAGAGGAAAAAGGCAAGAGATACGACCGAATCTGGAGTCTCGTAGTAGATTTACGGTAGGAAGCACCGGGTTGTCAATCCGGGTCCTAACTCGGTCCCAACTGCGTCCGGGGTAGAAGAGGGCTGTCACACCTCCCAATGGACCCGTCTTCTCCAGCGATTTACAATCCAGCCACGTCTATCGCGGAGAACCTCTTCCTTAGCGGTCAAAATGAGTGTAGGACCCCTTCCTTTAAGCCTTTGGATGATGGAGGAGGCCTAGGGGGCGGAAATCCCCGGCAACGGCGCCAAAAACTTGATGCGCGTCGGCAAGTGCACCGGTCGCTGTCAAGTAATAATTGTGGAGAATAAATTCCCCGGATGTCGGTCTCTTGAGGAATGCAGGATGGGTGATCGAATCGTGCAGTGAATATTGTTACACAAGCGTTTCACAAACACAATAAGGGGTTTTTGGTTGGTTTTCCTAATTTTAACAACAATAAAAGAGATGCGGGTCGAGAACACCGCTTCGCAACGTGAGGTGGATGCAACGGCCGCGATGCCGTGCTTCGTGAGGCGAATGAGGTGGACTCAGGCGCGAGAGAGTGAGGGTCGCAAACACCTCTTCACAACCGTCGTTAGCTCTTGCCAACACGGAGCAAACACCTTGCGTGCGTGTGTGAGTGAGTGCGCTTGAACGTGGTGAATCACAAACAACCCATGAATAAGAACACAGAAACATTCATTCTCATCAAGTAGATATCACAATATTCATTTAGTGAAAGCTTCACAGGGGTACAATCAAGGAAAGAGGGAAGGAGATAACCGGCGGTGAAGACTAGCGGCCGTTCACGGCCGGAATGGTAGGTTGTCGGGCTACCTCCGGACTCGGGCGGACGATGCTTCCGGCGTAGAGGGCTGTCACAATCTCCCTACGTGCTCCGTCGTCTTCGACTCAAGGTCTCTTCTTCTTCTCACCGGGCGGAAAGCGAAAATGATTGCTTGGAGGCTTGCGGATGATGGAGAACACTCACGGACGATGGAGGATGTCTAGGAATGGACCGAGGAAGCTTCCCCTTGCGTAGGAGATGAAGTAGGGGCGATCCAAGGGGGCGGTCGGTGGCGTGCGGAGCAGAAATCCCGCTCCCGGAATGATGATCCGCCCTAAAATCGCAACAGGCGCTTAAATAGGCGCTGGATTAAACACTGCGCACGATCATTGGCGCACGACCAGTGGTCGTGCGCACTGGAATCCTGCGATCGTGCGCACTGCCTGGACAGAACCTGCACGAGATGAAATCATGAAATACAATGTTCGCACGACCAGTGGCGCACGACCGGTGGTCGTGCGCACTGGAGTTGATGGTCGTGCGCACTACAGCAAACAGAACTCAGAAATTTAATGGTCAATGCGCACGAGCAGTGGCGCACGACCGATGGTCGTGCGCACTGGAGTTGATGGTCGTGCGCACTACACCAGACAGAACTCGTGAAAAAGGGTTAAGTGCGCACGATTAGTGGCGCACGACCGGTGGTCGTGCGCACTAGAACAAGTGATCGTGCGCAGTGTTCCTGTGCAGAATTGCACCGGAAGCACTTGCACGCCTCCTATTCCAGCACAAACACAGATCTAGCCACCAAAAGTGGCACTTAACAACATGTGAGTACTATGAAAGGAAATAAACACGAAAACACACCCAAGTGGGCCAAAATGTGCACCTAGCATGGGTTATCAATTATAAACTATAATAAGGCTAAAGTGCGTGATATTGACTAAATAATGGCCCGGATGAGTCCATGAAGGTGTATATAATCAGGACTCATCAGCGGTCCGCCGAGCTGGCTCACGCGACAGCAAGGCGACTACTTGAGTACGAGCAGGAGATCAAGATGCAGGGTCCGAAGCTGATCGCCCTCGCGCTCCGGATTAAGGAGTTCGAGGTATTCGCCTTTGCGTCTTTTCTTGTTACTAAGATACTCGCCATCTTGCAAACTGTCAAGCTTACCTTTCGCTTTTTACTTTCTGCAGGCTGCCGAGCTGGAAACAGCAAAGAGATTGTCCCAGGCTGAGAAGGAGCTGGAGGATACTCGCTCGGCCCCGGAGGTCACCCAGATCCGTATCGCCGAGTTGGAAACTCGGCCTGCCGAGCAGCAATCGGCAGAGGCGGCTACTCCTAGGGGCAAGCGCATAAGGATGCACGGCGATGACATGCCGTATATTCGCCGGGAGATCGTGCGAGCAACGGGGGAGGTCATCCTGAACCAGCTGAAGGCAGACGATCTTCTGAAGCTGGAAGCTATGGGATTGACAGTGGGGGACATCATTCCGGCGTTGCTCGTCGAAGAGTCCACATCGCCCTTGCGAGTATCCTCGCCGCAGCCCAGCGAGGCCGAGGATGAAGACGATGAGGACGACGATGATGATGACGATTATGATGCGGACGACGATGATGTTGACGACGACGATGCTGACGTAGATATAGAAGGCGAGAATGTCGCCTAGTCGCCTGGGCTGCCTTTTTGCTCGCCCGATGACCTTTTTGTGCAGTTCTTTAATATACCTGTAACTTGATGTACACAAGATTTTTTGCATAAATGAAAGGAACTGGATTATATTGCTTGCCTGTTCTTTGCCTTTATACTTACTTCCTTGCTTGTATGTTGCTTAGGCTCCTAGGCTCGAGGCGAGGTTGAGTGCTCGCTAGGCTCTTAGGATCTCGGCAAGGTTGAGTACTCGCTACTGCATACTCGCACCAACATACTCGCACCTGCATTCTTGCTCCCAGAACCTTGACTTGTACCCAGTGGAGAGTTTGTTATGATTTATGCAATAATCAAAAGGAGCTCTTCAAGGGAAGGAAGAAGTAGAGTTCAGTAGTCGGGGAGGCCCGGGGGAACTTATCATCCCGAGGCTTCCCTTCTACTTAAAAAACTGATGTCGAGGGAGAATGACGTCAAATAAGGAATGACAGACGGGCAGGTCCCTCAGGGACACACCGTCCCGTGGTTCCCTCTTACTTGGATGTTTTGATGCCTTCGAAGGACGACATCAAGTATGGGGTGGCAGCCGGGCAGGTCCCTCAGGGACTCACATTCCCAGGGCCTCCGTTGACTTGGATGTTTTGATGCCTTCGAAGGGCGACGTCAAGTATGGGGGTGGCAGCCAGGCAGGTCCCCCAGGGACTCACATTCCCAGGGCCTCCGTTGACTTGGATGTTTTGATGCTTTCGTCTTTCGGTCGGTCAAATCGGTCACCTGTTTTTCCAAGTCGGGATATCGGCGTCCGGACTTCTTCCTGGTAATCCCTCCAGTTGAATGAGAAGCGCAGTCGATACGAACCGTGGCCAACATGCAAGGGGGGAGCTGATCTCGACCGTCAGTGCAGAGGCTTGGTCTTAGAGGGTTGCTGAATCGAGGCACTGTCCCATCATCCGTTCCGGGGTCTTACGAGGTTCAAGTCGGAGGCTCATCTCCAAATGGGTGGTGACGGATATTGACGAGCAGATCGTCCGGTAGTGAATGACTGTCGGGGAGTTCCATGGGAACATACCATCCCGAGGTCTCCTCCTACTTGGATGATGAATGCTGACCAAACTTGTTTCCTGCTGCTCAACAATTTTAAAGGGAGTTTTAGCATATTTAAGCACAGTAACTCATACATTCCGAGGAATGCTGGAAATAAGACGCTTTGAAGCGAGCTGGTTTAATTTGAGCACTTCTCTGCCTGATCGGAAGGTCGGCGTCCAGACTTCTTTCCTGTAATTTCGCCAGTCGAATGAGAAGTGCAATCGATACGAACCATGGCCAACATGCAATGGGGGAGCTGATCTCGACCATCAATGCAGAGGCTTGGTCTTAGAGGGTTGTTGAACCGAGGCACTGTCCCACCATCCGTTCTGGGGTGTTACGAGGATTAAGTCGGAGGCTCATTTTCCAACCTAGCATACTCTTCGCTAAAGATTCTTGTTGTGATAGAAAAAAGCTTCCCAGTCCCGTGTTTCAGGGAGAGGAAGGTTTTTATTTATAAATCAATAGGGATTACAAGGGTGGGACATACACATGACCCCTTAGGGGTAGAACCTTTTCAGGTCATCACCGCTCCAAGTATTCCCAAGCAGCTCTCCTTCCTGGTTCTGCAGACGGTATCCTCCGGTTAGGAGTGACTCGTGGATGATGAAGGGCCCTTCCCAGTTTGGATGGAGCTTTCCGATGGCCGCTGATCGTCCCGCTGCGTCTACCTTCTTCAGAACCAGGTCACCTTCTTGGAAGTGCTTGAGGCGGACATTTTTACCAAAATGCCTCACCATTCGTCGCTTGATCTCCTCTTGTCTGGCGGAAGCTATATCTCTAAGTTCTTCGATGTAGTCGAGAGATAGCTTCTGAGCCTCCTCATTCTCTAGTCGCCATTCCTCACTTCCGCCCTTGGCGGCGATCACCCTTGGACTTCGGACTTCAAACTCTACTGGGATGAGAGCTTCCGATCCGTGAGAGAGCTTGAACAGTGTCTCCCCGGTAGCTGAGCTTGGAGTGGTCCTCAAAGCCCACAGAACCGAGGAGAGTTGGTCCGCCCAGTTACCTCACAGGTTCTCCACCTTTTTCTTCAGCAGGTTGATGATCAGCTTGTTGGCGGCCTCCACCTGGCCATTGCTCCTCGGGTGATGCACAGAGGCGAATCGAAGATCAGTTCCCAGTTGTCTGCAGAAATCTTCCAGCTCCAGGCTGGCAAACTGAGGACCGTTGTCGGTGACGATGGCGAGAGGAATCCCAAACCTACAGACGATCTCCCCCCAGATGAAGTTCTTCACGACTTGAGAGGTGGTCTTGGCCAAAGCTTTGGCCTCGATCCACTTGGAGAAGTAGTCGATCATGACGAGAATGAACTTCCTCTGACCACTAGCTAGGGGGAAAGGGCCAATCAAATCCATTCCCCAAATGGCGAACGGCCATGGGGTGGTGATTGAACGGAGCTACTGGGCTGGCTGCAACTGGAGGGGGTCGAAGAGCTGGCACTTCTGGCATTTTTTCGAGAAGAGCTCAGCATCCTTCCGGATAGTAGGCCAGAAGTAACCATGCCTTAAGACTCGCTGCTCTAAAGTGCGAGTCCCAGAATGACTTCCACACTCTCCCGAGTGGATCTCTTCCAACACCCGGGGAACTTCGTCTTCAGAGATACACCTGGCTAGGGGGCCCGAGATGGTTTTACGGTACAGCTCCCCATCCTGCAAAAGATAGTACGCCGCTTTGTACGGAAACCTTCTCTAATCCCCTTCATTTGTTGGAAGCTGGCCGGTGGCAAGGAATGCCACAAAAGGATCCGTCCATGAGGGGCGCTGCTCGATCTCCATCATCTCCCCTTCTTCGATGGACGGCCGGAATAGCTCGGTGATGGTTCCCCCCGCTCTTGGCCCATACTTGGCCAAACGGTCCGTCGCCGAGTTTTCTTCTCTCAGGATGTGCTCGACGAAGAACGACTGGAAGCCTCCAATCAATCCCTTGACCTTCACCAAGTACTTCTGTAGGATGGTGTCGCGCACTTCAAACTCTCCTCTGATCTGTGACGCGACCACCATTGAATCCGTAAAGGCCCGAACATCACGGATCCCTAGCTCCTTGGCGAGGCGCAAGCCTGCCACTATGGCCTCGTACTCTGCCTGATTGTTTGTGACGGGAAAGAGGATCTCGACGGCTTGCTCGCTCCTCGTTCCCTGTGGGCTGACAAGAACGATGCCCACTCCCACAGAGCTCCTTCCCGAAGCTCCGTCAACAAATATCTTCCAAGGGATTGGGTCGAATACCCCTTCCCCTGGCTCTGCTTCTGTCGAGAAGTCTGCCAAGAAGTCTGCTACCGCTTGGGCCTTGATCGCCACCCGGGGTGAGAAGGAAATGTCGAACTCGCTGAGCTCAACCGACCATTTCGCTAATCTCCCTGAATGTTCCACTCCTTCCAAGATGTTTCGGAGAGGATGATCAGTCACTACTCGGATGGAGTGAGCCTGAAAATAAGGCCGGAGCTTCCGCGCTGATACCACCAAGGCGAAGGCAAGCTTCTCCAGGATTGGATACTTCAGCTCCGCCTTCTTTAATACCCGACTGACGTAGTAAATGGGTAATTGCTTTTTTATCTCTTCTCGGACTAGTACAGAGCTCACAACCTCTGCCCCTACTCCCAGGTAAATTAGCAGGTCTTCGCCTTCTTTTGGGCTTTGAAGGAGAGGTGTCTGAGTCAACTGCTCCTTCATTTTTACGAATGCCTTCTCGCATACTTCGGACCACTCAAAATTCTCCGTTTTGCGGAGTGTTCTGAAGAATGGAGAGCACTTCTCCCCGGCCTTCGACAGGAAGCGGCTAAGACCTGCCAACCTTCCAGTCAACCTCTGCACCTCCTTCATTGTCTTCGGGGAAGGCATCTCCAGGATCGCCTTAACCTTGTCGGGGTTAGGATCTACTCCCTCCGGGGTAAGGAGATGCCCCAGGAACTTGCCCCTTCCTTCTCCAAAGACGCACTTCGCAGGATTCAACCTCATTTTGAATCTCTGTAGCGTCGTGATGCGCAAAACTATGCTTGCAAACGACAACGGCAAGTGTACCGTGTCGAATGTAATATAGGTTTATAAAACCAAGGTCGTATTAGACTCGGGGTGGTTGAGTAATTCTACTTTGAAAATCGTTATTATCTTATCAAATATAAATTTGGAGTTGGGGTTGCGAATAGTAAAAACTAGAAATGCTAATAGAATTAAATCGATGGTTTAAAACTAGTACCCGATCTTTGAGTCACCTCGGATATAGAGAAAATTGAAATAAGAATAGATTACAATTCTCTTGTTGAAGAGGCTTTGACTGTGGAGGTTCCCAAAGCATGAACACCCCTCTTTCGAGGTTTAGGTTCAACTAAGCTTAGGTGTATCGACCGAACTTGCGTTCTCAAATCGCATCGCCTAAGACTTGCATTAGGTTGTGAACCTCGCTATTGAATTTTACTTCAATCCGGAAGAGTTACGTCGTCCTCTATCGAGGGTTGCGTTCTACTCCTTTTACCGATGGGTGATCGATTCGCCTTACGAGCCTCTCGGCCAACTAAAGAGCGAAAACCATTATGAAAACCATATAAAAGATATAGCCTCAATGAGTTGACCAACGGTAAATCGTACGCGTTCAACAATTAGAGAAAAATAAATCTAAAAATCATAACAAAATTTATCTCATCCTCGGATCATCGCGACCGAGCACTATAGAAATTAGCCGCTCATGGAGATGAAGAAATTATTATTATAAAACTGAGACATTATGAAACGAACAGCGCGACAAGAACACCAAATTGAAATATGAATAATTTTCAAAAGGAAATAGAATTGAGATTTTATTGCAAGCGGACGAAAAAAAACGTGTTTCAAAATAAAAGTGCGAGTTACACACATAAAATATTAAATTGAAAGAAGAGAAGTACACGATTAAATTAGAGAATCAAAAGACGAACAATCTTAACACGAGAAATATATAATAATAATTAAACCATCTAATAAATTATCACTCTTATTTTTCTCTTCTGCCAATGCCTCTAATCTGTCAAAAACCGAATGATAATAAATCTGATCCCCTCCCTCCTCCGTCGCGAGATAATTTATAGAGGTGTGGAGTTGAAACAGCTTGGGCAGAGGGGCGGTTTGACGGCAATATTAATCGGAGGCGGCATCAGCGGAGGCGGCGCATATGGAGGAGTTGGGCTGGAGGCGTTACACAGCATGGAGGAGACTCGTGTTGGATTGCTGACGTGGAGGGCTTGGCCGGAGGAGGCGCACGGGCTGGATTGCTGACGTGGAGGACTTGGCCGGAGAAGGCGCACGGGCTGGATTGCTTGAGGTGGCGACCCAGCCAGGTGGCCGGAGCTGGTGCTGCTACGGAGGTGGCATCGGCGGAGGAGCTCTGGTTGAGGTGGCCGGTTGCATGCATGGAGGAGGTGGCGGAGCTGCTACGGAGATGGCATTGGCGGAGGAGCTCTGGTTGAGGTGGCCGGTTGCATGCATGGAGGGGGTGGCGGAGCTGCTACGGAGATGGCATCGGCGGAGGAGCATGAATTATATATACGTTTATATATATATATATATATATAAACGTATATATATATAAACATATATATATAAATATAATCATATATATATAAACATATATATATAAATATAATCATATATATATATATAAACATATATATGAATATAATCGTATAAATATATATATAAATATAATCATATATATATATATAATACACACATATATATATATATATATATAAATGTATATAAATGTATATGTTTATATATATATATAGAGATGTGTGACAGTTTGCGAGTCTTGGGCGCGACAGCAGGACTTCGCACCTAAATTCCCCAGGCCTGCCGAATCCCTAAAAATATAGAAAATATATTAGTTATAACATACAATATTATTTTTACGAAAATTTATAAAAATAATGAACAAATGCGATAATCCATTTAAATATCAAATAAGATATTAGGCTAAAACGATGACTAAATTATCAGTCATCAAACACCTCCATACTTACTCGTTGCTCGTCCTGAGCAAACTATTCTTCATAAGAGTAGGAAAAACTAATGCTAGATAGAATCTTGAAAGCTAGAGAGTAAAATGCGAAGTTTTATGCCGGCATGCGTAGATATTTTAGTAGAAAGACGTTCTTGGCATAAATACTAATTTATGAAATAATTCAAAATACGTTTTAATTATTTATTATCACTTTTAAAATGAGTCGACGGCCAATCTCAAAGTTATGTAGAGGGAGAAAATAGCGTGATCGATGAGATTTAAATTACTAGATATTGACGCTCGGGGTGGCCTCCAAAGAAATCCATCAATGTCGATGGCCATAGGCTTGCCTGTTTGCACCTTCTCCACTGCACTCCATACTAAATCAACATTATGGATCTTTAGGACTTAAATAGGGTGTAATTTAAGGCTTGGGTTTAAGGGCGAGGTGAAAAATGATAAACATGAAGGTGTATTCATGGTGAGTATTCCCGCCTGTCAAGCGGGTGACCCGGGTTCGATCCCCGGCAACGGCGCCAAAAACTTGATGCGCAAAACTATGCTTGCAAACGACAACGGCAAGTGTACCGTGTCGAATGTAATATAGGTTTATAAAACCAAGGTCGTATTAGACTCGGGGTGGTTGAGTAATTCTACTTTGAAAATCGTTATTATCTTATCAAATATAAATTTGGAGTTGGAGTTGCGAATAGTAAAAACTAGAAATGCTAATAGAATTAAATCGATGGTTTAAAACTAGTACCCGATCTTTGAGTCACCTCGGATATAGAGAAAATTGAAATGAGAATAGATTACAATTCTCTTGTTGAAGAGGCTTTGACCGTGGAGGTTCCCAAAGCATGAACCCTCTTTCGAGGTTTAGGTTCAACTAAGCTTAGGTGTATCGACCGAACTTGCGTTCTCAAATCGCATCGCCTAAGACTTGCCTTAGGTTGTAAACCTCGCTATTGAATTTTACTTCAATCCGGAAGAGTTACGTCGTCCTCTATCGAAGGTTGCGTTCTACTCCTTTTACCGATGGGTGATCGATTCGCCTTACGAGCCTCTCGGCCAACTAAAGAGCGAAAACCATTATGAAAACTATATAAAAGATATAGCCTCAATGAGTTGACCAACGGTAAATCGTACGCGTTCAACAATTAGAGAAAAATAAATCTAAAAATCATAACAAAACTTATCTCATCCTCGGATCATCGCGACCGAGGAATATAGAAATTAGCCGCTCATGGAGATGAAGAAATTATTATTATAAAACTGAGACATTATGAAACGAACAGCGCGACAAGAACACCAAATTAAAATATGAATAATTTTCAAAGGGAAATAAAATTGAGATTTTATTGCAAGCGGACGAAAAAAAAACGTGTTTCAAAATAAAAGTGCAAGTTACACACATAAAATATTAAATTGAAAGAAGAGAAGTACACGATTAAATTAGAGAATCAAAAGACGAACAACCTTAACACGAGAAATATATAATAATAATTAAACCATATAATAAATTATCACTCTTGTTTTTCTCTTCTGCCAATGCCTCTAATCTGTCAAAAACCGAATGATAATAAATCTGATCCCCTCCCTCCTCCGTCGCGAGATAATTTATAGAGGTGTGGAGTTGAAACGGCTTGGGCGAGGGGCGGTTTGACGGCAATATTAATCGGAGGCGGCATCAGCGGAGGCGGCGCATATGGAGGAGCTGGGCTGGAGGCGTTACACAGCATGGAGGAGACTCGTGTTGGATTGCTGACGTGGAGGGCTTGGCCGGAGGAGGCGCACGGGCTGGATTGCTGACGTGGAGGACTTTGCCGGAGGAGGCGCACGGGCTGGATTGCTTGAGGTGGCGACCCAGCCAGGTGGCCGGAGCTGGTGCTGCTACGGAGGTGGCATCGGCAGAGGAGCTCTGGTTGAGGTGGCCGGTTGCATGCATGGAGGAGGTGGCGGAGCTGCTACGGAGATGGCATTGGCGGAGGAGCTCTGGTTGAGGTGGCCGGTTGCATGCATGGAGGGGGTGGCGGAGCTGCTACGGAGATGGCATCGGCGGAGGAGCATGAATTATATATACGTTTATATATATATATATATAAACGTATATATATAAACATATATATATAAATATAATCATATATATATATATAAATATATATATATATAAAGTATGCCATTCTTGCTAACACCATCAATTGCATCTGAACCGTCCGATCCAAACAGGATCAAATATGGGCTGTCCGATCTATGGGGGAAGGCCTGCGTATAGCTGTTCCAAGTAAAAGGCCACTGTTCATCCCAGGAGAAATCCCGATACCTGCCTTCCCTGCGCGTCCGCCTCGCCAGTTCCCGCCGCCGCCGCCGCCGGAGCCACCTGCTGCCTGACCGGACCCCACCTGGAGGTTCGCCGCCCCCCCTGCGAACTCGCCGCCGGTTGTCCGGCGGCGAACGGGCAGGGCCGCCGACGCATAAAAATTCCTGATACCCTGCCTTCCCTACGCGTCCGCCTCGCCATTTCCCGCCGCCGCCGGAGCCACCTGCTGCCTGACCGGACCCCACCTGGAGGTTCGCCGCACCCCGGCGAACGCTCCGCCGGTTGTCCGGCGGCGAGCTGGCAGGGCTGCCGCAGATGTAGGGTTCACGGGCAGGGCCCCCGCCGGCGGCGGCCCTGCCCGCGCTGCGCCGTACAACCGGCGGCGAGTTCGCCGGGGGGAGGCGAACCTCCAGGTGGGTTCCGGCCTGGCAGCAGGCGGCTCCGGCGGCGGCGGCGGCGGCGGCGGGAAATGGCGAGGCGGAGGCGGAGGGAAGGCGGGATTTTTTAATTTTTGTTTTTTATTTTATACTTACTAAATAAATATTTTAATAAACAAGATTTTAAATACTTATTCAATATTTAAATAAATAACTATTTTAATAAACAAAATATTAATCTCCACCCGCACATTCACCTTTTCACCACGCCGTCTGCGCCGGAGCCGCCGGACGCCTGACCGACGCCCACCGGCAAATTACTATAAAAAACTTATATTTCTTTAATAATTACTACAATTAGTACATTACAAAAATATTGTGTTAATGATTACTAAAATTATATTAATTTAATTTACTAAATTATATAAGACTTTTAAAATTTATTATTTCTAAATATCAGCCTTCTGGAGGGCGCCTAAATGCGTCCGAAGGCCGCCCGAGAGCATCGAGCATGAGCGACAGGGGGTGGGGGCGAAGACCGCCGAGAGGCGGGCGAAGCCCGCCGATGCCGAGGGGGCGGGCGAAGCCCGCCTTGAATGACAAGCGGGCGAAGCCCGCTTGATTGCGGGCGAAGCCCGCACTGATGCGGCCAAAGGCCGCCCGAGAGCATCGAGCACGGGCGTAGCCCGTGCGAAGATGCTCGTATATATATATAAACATATATATATAAATATAATCATATATATATATATATATAAACATATATATGAATATAATCGTATAAATATATATATATATAAATATAATCATATATATATATATATATATAATACACACACACATATATATATATATATATATATATATATATAAATGTATATGTTTATATATATATAGAGATGTGTGACAGTTTGCGAGTCTTGGGCGCGACAGCGGGACTTCGCACCTAAATTCCCCCCAGGCCTGCCGAATCCCTAAAAATATAGAAAATATATTAGTTATAACATACAATATTATTTTTACGAAAATTTATAAAAATAATGAACAAATGCGATAATCCATTTAAATATCAAATAAGATATTAGGCTAAAACGATGACTAAATTATCAGTCATCACGTCGCAAAGGTCTCCACCAAATCCACAAGGTGTTCTTGGACGCTCTTGCTTTTAATCAAGAGGTCGTCCACATACACCTCCAGGTTCCTCCCCTTTTGCTCCTTGAAAATGTGATCCATCATCCGCTGATAGGTGGCTCCGGCATTCTTCAGCCCAGAGGGCATCATTTTGTAGCTGTAGCAGCCATCATCAGTGATGAATGACACATCGCGGCAATCAGGGGGATGCATCCGGATTTGATGGTATCCTGAAAACGCATCAAGAAAGCTCATTACAGAAAAACCGACGGTTGAATCAACCAGCGCGTCGATTCGAGGCAAGGGATAACAATCCTTTGGACAGCTTTTATTCATCAAAGAAAAGTCTACACACATTCGCCAGCTGCCACCTGCTTTTTTAACCATTACAACATTTGAGACCCATCCGGGATACTGGATCTCTGACACAAAGCCTGCGTCCAGCAGCTTCTTCACCTCCTGCCGGATTGGCTCGGCCAGGATAGTGGCATTTGTCCTCTTTTTCTGGCGGACGGGCTGGGCCGCGGGATCCAAATTGAGGTGATGACAAGCGACCTCAGGATCGATCTCCGGCATCTCTGCTGCGCTCCAAGCAAAGATGTCAACGTTCTCTTGAAGACACGCCGCCATCCTTATCTTCTCCTCGATCTTCAGGGACCCGCCGATCTTCACCAGTCCGGATGCTCCTGTTGCGAAGAGCACCTCGATCTCCTCGATTTCCTCGGCTACCTCCAGCCTAGCTGGGCTCTCCAGCACCCTTTCGAATTCTTCCGCGTCAGCCATCCAGCTGATGGTACTGACGGCGCTGAGGTAGCACTCTCTGGCGGCTCTTGGATCGCTCCTGATCCTCACCTGAACATCTCCCTAGCAGTACTTCAAGCACTGATGATAGGAGGAAGGGACGGCCTTGAAGGCGTTGAGAAGTGGCCTCCCGAAGATGGCCTTGTAACAGCTCGGGGCGTCGACGATTACGCATCGACAGTTGATGGAGGTGCCACCGAGGGTTACAAGGAGATCCGCTCCTCCTTCCACCTCCTTCTTCTCTCCGAAGAAGCCAAAGAGGGGACCATCTAATGCTCGAACTCTGTCGGGCCTGACTCCCAGTCCGTCGAACGTCCCTTTGAAGATGACGTTCACGGAGCTACCGTTGTCGACCAGAATTCGATCAACGGTGAAGTCTTCCACCGCGGCCTGGATGACGAGGGCATCATGGAAGGGGTTCTCATTCCCTAGCATGTCCTCCTCGGAGAAGGTGATCTCCTCCAATGGGGGCGGGGCTTGCGAGGTCGAAGCGACGCTCCGACGATAAATCTGATGGAGGCTCCCCTTTCTCGAAGCTCCCAGCCCGGCTCCCCCATGGATCACTCCAACTCCTCCCCCTCGACTCCCTTGGCCAAGCTCTCCATGGCCTCCACGGTCGACGCGATCCTCGTTCCTCCTTCGAACGACGGCAGCCTGCCCTGCCTGCGGCTCGGCAGGGGTCTCGATCCTCCGCTGCTCTCCTCTGTCTTCCCCTGCGGCCAGCTTCCTTCTGGCCTCCCAAAAAGCTGGGCAGGCCATCATGGCATGCCCCTCCGCCTGGTGGAAGTCGCAGTAGAGCGGAACCTCTTCTATCTGCTCCTTCCTTGGCTTCTTCTTCTTCTTCTTCTTCTTGCCCTGAGGGTGCCCAGGCCTGGCAACCGTCATGGCTTCATCTCTCCTTCCCTCTCGCCTTCCCTACTGGTGATAAGGCCTCCTCTCGGGGGATCTCCCCCTCTGATCCTGACGCTGGTGCCGTCCAGACGACCTCCATGGTGGCCGATTGTCCGGAACATGATAGCGCCTCTCCTCTTCTCGACGCTCCGGAACCACGGCGGGTCGCCTCTCATCATTCCTGCCTGGTTCCTCCCTTCTCTTCTCTTCTCGACGCTCTGGCTTCTTCCTCTCTGCCCTCGGGGGCTCTTCCCTCTTCCTCTTCTCTGGGACCTTCTCCCTCCCTCTGTTGCCCACCTCCGCTAGGTTGGCCAAGAAGTCCCGGTTGGAAGCCTCCCCCTGAACGAACTTGTTGGCCCTCACGATGAGGTTGTCGTAGGAGTAGGGAGGGTTCCTGCCAAGTTCCAGCTTGAAGAGGCCTTGCCCTATCCCGAACGTCAAGGCCAGCTGCAGGATGGTGCGATCCACCTCCTCGATGTGCAGCACCTCCTCCTGGAAACGCTCGATATAGGCCCCCAACGGCTCATCCGGCCTCTGGGTCACAAGGAACAGAGCTGTCGCCTCCTTCTTCAGCTTCTGGGCCGTGGCGAACCGGGTCGTTACTCCACGGCACAGGTCTTCGAAACAGTAGATCGAGCCCAGAGGCAACTGGTGGAACCAGTCCCTGGCTTTCCCTGTAAAAGTGATGGCGAACAACCGGCATTTGAACGCATCCGACATGGTTCGGATAGAGATAATATCCTCAAACCACTAGATGTGACGAACAGGGTCGTCCCTCCTGGTGTAGTATTTCAACACAGGATCCCTGAATCCTTCCGGCACGGGCGCGACAAGGATGTCTTCACTGAATGGGCTCCGCCCACTCGCTGGACGACGATCTTCAAACTGGCGAGTATCATGGCCATACTCGCCATAAGGCCGAGTATCCTGATATCTCGCCTGCTCTTCCACCTCGCGGAAGCGAATGCCTTACGAGGATTGCGGGAAGGGCTGCGACCTCCTTGGTCGCTCGCTCTCCGGATCGACGTGCTCCTTGCCGGTGCGCCGGGTGCGCTCCTCGCCCTCGGTCAGCACCGGGTGATGAGGCGAGGTCGCCGTGCCTTCCGCACCCTGCTGGACCACTGCTCGCATAGCCCCTTCCATGCGCTGGGCGAATGCTTCGAACACTTCCATCGTCACGAACCTGCTAGTTCCTGACGGGTTGCCGACCACTTCCTCGTGGTGGCCTTCTACGACCATCTTATCTTCCGATTAGGCTTTCTCCCTCTGGCTGCGATCCACGCTCACCGCACCAAAGTGTTGACGCCAGGAAAATCCTGACCTCAAAATTCAGACCTTTGCAACCGGAGACTACTTGCCCAGCTATCCGACAAGATGATCAAGCTGGCGACTATGAAAAAACTAGGAGAGCAACAACAGAACCCCAAATGCTGCGGCAGGGAGGTGCCACCACGTACCCGGAAGCTCAAAAGAGTCTTCCCCTACACAACCAAGAATGGCCGAGCAATGTACGAGGAAGGCACTGACTTGACTAGCAAGCAAGGGTGACGGGCTCGAGAATTCGGAAATCGGGATCCAGAAGCTCAAGCACAGGTGCCAATCCAAGTACCCCTGGGGTCCTATTTATAGGCAACCAAGGGGTAGGGGGTTTTATAGCCCAGCCCTAACCTGGCGACTATGGGTTACTCGGCGAGTACCATGCCATAGTCGCCCATCTGGCGAGTATTGGGTGCTGCTCGCACATGCCGGGCCAATACTCGCACAGGGCTTCTGCTGTTTACTGTTTCTGCCTTGGACTGCTGGTCTCTGTGTTGACCCTTTTGACCTTGACTTCTACTTACGTGGCCTTGAGTGGGTCCCATCCTCGGAGAATAAGGGTTGTACACCAATGATTTCATGGCAAAGATCACAGACCCGCCCACAATTAGGTCTTCGATTTTAACCTGTCTCTCGTACCCGGTTATCACCCATCCATGCCATCAAGGCTTATCGGCAGGGAGATGAGGTGTTCATGATTTTCCTTGAGATGAAGGGGTCGGAGACCTCCATAGCTGATATTCTGGTAATTCGGGACTTTTCTGATGCCTATCCAGAGAAGATACGCGTACTACCCCCGCACCGAGACATAAATTAGCCACATATAAACCCACGAAGAGTTTACATGAACACTAACGGTTCTGAGCATTCATTAAATTAATAAGTCTCAAAGGTTGTCATAAAGGTATTCTGATACGTGAACCTAGTTGGTAAGATTTTAAGTCGAGGATGTATTCCCCTAAGGATTATTGTTGGGTATTGTGTCTACAATCACCTTGATTTGAAGATGTCCCCTAGTAAACTAAAGTGAATTGTATTTGTATTTGATGACTTTTGTTTAGATGTGTTATGACAGGTCGTAATGCTAAGTGCATACCAAAGTCAGGTTGCAATGGATCACCAAACACAGTTCTAAACAATGTAATCCCTCATTGTATAGAACAAAGTGTTGGTCCATGTGTAATCTCTCTTTTGGGGTGCACTTCATATACATAACTGAAGGTGTTCAAAGTTGTGGAGTGGAGCAGGGTTTCAGAAGAAAAGAAAATGTTTGCTGAGTCCATTCGTCGAGATGACTCGGGTCATTCCGACGAATCCCGACGAATGTTGACAGAGGACAGTTTGGCTGGGTGTTAAAGAAATTCCTGAAGCCAAGTCCATTCGTCGAGATGACTCGGGTCATTCCGACGAATCCCGACGAATGTTGACAGAGGACAGTTTGGCTGGGTGTTAAAGAAATTCCTGAAGCCAAGTCCATTCGTCGAGATGACTCGGGTCATTCCGACGAATTCCGACGAATGTTGACAGAGGACATTTTTGCTGGGTTGTGAAGAATTTTCTGAAGCCAAGTCCATTCGTCGAGATGACTCGGGTCATTCCGACGAATCCCGACGAATGCTGACAGAGGTCAATCTTGTCTAGGTTCTGAGGAAAACTCTGCAGCTAAGTCAATTCGTCGGATGCTCTCGTGTTCTTCCGACGAATCCCGACGAATGACGGACAGACGGATTTCTTATCCTCGTTTCGTTTTTGAAAATTAGGGTTAGCCGACATGATCAGTACACGTGTCGCCTCTCCCTTCTTTGTCGCAAGAGCCGTTGAAGTCCTCCCTATAAATATGTCACTATTTTAGGGCAAAATGATCTATCAAAAAGAATCGACCTAAAAACCTTCTTCAGCCGTCAGTTCAGAAAAGAAAAAGCAAAAAGTCCTTCTTCTCTTCCTCTTTTGCTAAACAAGAATTCTGAGATCTAACTTTTGTGATTAGAGATTTCTCAGAAGAAGGCCTTTGATCTTAGTGCTGCTCACTTTATTGAAGATTCTTTCAAGCAAGTCAAAGGGCCTGGTCAGATCTGGTTAGCCAAGTCTTCTCTCTTCTCATCTTTCTAGTGCCAAGCCTTCTTTCAAGGTTGAGAAGAAGACTCTGTTTTCAAGATCTGAAGTTAATCTCTTTAGAGGTTAAGAAGAAATATTTTGTTTCCCTATATTTTCTTTTGTAGGAGTTGTTATACTCCGAGTTGTAGGAGTTGTTATACTCCGAGTTGTAGGAGTTGTTTTTCTCCGAGTTGTAGGAGTTGTTATACTCCGAGTTGTAGGAGTTTTTAACTCCGAGGTGTAAGATTAGTTATAATCTGAGTTTGGTGAAGTAGCCGAGTCTAGCCTCGAAGTGCTAGATAGGCGAGGCGGGAAAGAGGACTACCCACATCGGGGAACCTCTATAAATCCTTGTGTCTATGCTGTGGTTGTTTGTTTGCTTTTCTGTGTTAATTTTTTTAATTCCGCTTTAAGACATAGAATCCACCTATTCACCCCCCTCTAGGTGATTTAGGCCGCAACTAGATACTTTCAATTGGTATCAGAGCCAGGTTGTTCGCTATAAGGCTAACACCTTGAACAAGATCTCCTCATCTAGTTGCTAAAGCAAACATGTCTGGAATGGATAAGACCAAGGACTCCGTCAAGTTGCCAGTTTGCACCAAAGAGAACTTTCCTATGTGGAAGGAAAGAGTAAGATTCTACATGGAAGCTGCTGACCCAAGAATCTTTCAGATCGTGGAAGAAGGTCCCCATATTCCGATGAAACCATCTTCAATAAACTCCACCATCATGATCCCAAAGAAGATGTTGGAACTGAACAAAGATGAGATCGCTCTAGTGGCCCTAGACAAGAAAGCAAAAAATATCATAGCAGGTGCAGTTGATGATTCAATGTTGCAAAATCTGCTTCACTGCAAATCTGCTAAAGAGATGTGGGACTCACTAGTCGTTCTGATGGAAGGGACCGAAGAAGTGAGGGATGACCGAAGATCATTGCTGAACCAAGAATATGAAGCATTCAAGCAAGATCCAAGAGACTCCATTTCTGACACCTACGAGAAGTTCTTCAAGATCGTAAATGGCCTTAGGAACTATGATAGAGAATTCACAACTGGCGAACTAAATGACAAATTTTTGAGATCCCTGACGAAAGAATGGGATACCAAGGTTATAGCCATCAGAGAATTCGGAAAGCTCGGAACCACGGAGCCACAAATGTTGTTTGGTAAGCTCCTGTCCCATGAGTTGAAGCTAAATTCCCGCAAAGCTGAAGAAGAGGGGGTCAGAGCCTCTGGAAGGGAGAAGTCCTCTGCCCTAAAAGCTGAAAGCTCAAGGAAGTGCAAGGCTCTCCCACTTGTAAGGAGACCATCTTCTGATGAGGATGAGTCTGATGCTAGCCCATCAGGTTCAGAGATGTCTGATGGAGAATTTTCTCTTCTCTCCAAACAATTCAAAAGACTTCTGAATAAAAGAAAGCAGAAGAGAGGGCAATCCACTGCATTTGATCACAGAAGATCAAGACGTGATGGGGATCATCACAAAAAGGACTACAATAATGACAGGTATAAATCTAAACCGAACAAATTTGATTCTACTGACATTATTTGTTATTGTTGCAATAAGCCAGGACACGTAATTGCCGAGTGTCCATACAAGAAGAAAGAAGGATCAAAGAAGGAAGAAAAGAGATCTTTTAAAGGAAGGAAGAAAGAAAAGAGTCTTCTCGCCAAGAAGACCAAGACTCTGAGCGACAGTGACTCTGATGCGTCAAGCTCAGATGAAGAAGCCTACTTTGGGCTAATGGCTCATCTAGACGAAGAAACAGGCGACTCCTCTCATAAGGGGAAGGTAAACTCTCATACCCCTCTGTCTGCTTCTGAAGATGAGACTGCATCCGTAGCAAATGAGGGCTACTCCTCAGAGGAGGACTTTAAGTTAATAACTCAGTATGAAGCCCTTGTGAAAGGATTTGACAAGTGCCGCAAGGTCATCAAATCCAAGTCAAAAGAAATTGAATCTCTCAAGACAGTGGAATTAGCTTTGAGGGAGGAAATTGAACAATTAACTCCCCTCAAAGATGAAATCCAACTCTTGAAAGACGAACTGAAAAGCTCCACTGAGTTGTTAAACTTAAAGGAGAAAACTATAAGTGAACTAGAAAATAAGTTGAAGGCGGAAAGGAAGCTCGTAGAAAGCTTCTCCAAGCCTAAGACTATTCTTCCATTCATTGATACGTTTTCTGCTCCTGCGAAGGGTAGTGGAATTGGTCATAAGGCTGAAAGTAGTAAGGCTGCTGAAAAGAGAGTCGTGAAGGGAAAGGGAGCTGCTAATCAAAGTCAACTGTCATTTAGGAAGGTCATTTTTCCATCAAATCCGTTTGACTTTGATTCATCCTACGGTCATTTTGCTAGGCCAACACATGTTGAATCTAGTAATAGATATCAAGGATGGAGCTTTACCCGAAACTTTGACAACTCTCCCTTCAAAGCCCCTCATGAAGAAATAATCCTCAAAGATCATGGTCCATTTGTTCACGGATCAGCTCACAAGAAAGCACCGAAAATTAGAACGATTGCACCCAAACCTGTTGAGAAGAAGTTGGAGCCATGTGTGTGTTGTCACCATGAGGCCCCCACTTCTAAGAAGACTTCCTCTAAGAAAGTCACTCCTGTTGCACCTCCCGTTCAAAAGGCAAAACAGGAGACAAAGAGAAGGTACAATCGATTCGATTGTTGGTGTTGTGGCAAGATTGGTCACTTTGCCATAGACTGTTGGTTTAATCCGAGAAATGTCTCGACTCCACGGATTAACAATGCAAGAATGACCCCTCGCAATGTTAACATTCCAAGTGGTGGTCATCTAACACGAAGCCAAGGACCCAAATCAGTTTGGGTTCCTAAGGGCAATTGATTGATGATTGCAGGTATGTCCAAAAGCCAATACAAATCCAATCTGGTACTTGGACAGTGGTTGTTCACGGCACATGACCGGAACAAGAAGCCTACTACAAGAGTTTACCCCCGTGAAAGATGGTCCAAAAGTTATTTTTGGCGGATCTGATCGGGGAATCACAAAAGGCTACGGTATGATCACAAATGGTACAGTCTCTTTCACAGACGTGGCTTATGTTAAAGGATTACAACATAATCTCATTAGCATAAGTCAACTTTGTGACAAAGGCTATATGGTAGAATTCTACAAGGACAAGTGCCTGATAAAGCTGTCTGATAAATCAGAAACTATTTTAACAGGCACTCGGAGTAGAAATATTTTTTGTTTAAATTTTCTATGTTTAGATACTTCTACACCAGTGTGCTTTTTGGCAAAAGATAGTGCATCTCTCTGTGACCAATGGCACAAGAGACTAGCACATATAAATTTCAAAACTATAAATATGTTATTTTCTCACAACTTAGTTCGTGATGCTCCTGATGTTAAGTGCATTAAAGAGAGACCTTGTCACGCATGCCAAATGGGCAA
The DNA here is from genome assembly GCA_033032865.1 of Dactylorhiza incarnata. NCBI lineage: Eukaryota > Viridiplantae > Streptophyta > Magnoliopsida > Asparagales > Orchidaceae > Dactylorhiza > Dactylorhiza incarnata. The sequence goes on along the minus strand of JAWHQI010000009.1, from coordinate 4,157,879 downwards.
GCAGACGAGGGCTAGCTTTAAGAGCATTATTGGCAAAGACTCTACCAGATGTTTATATCTACTTCATATGGACTTATTTGGTCCCATGCCAATTCGGAGTTTAGGGGGTAAGTCTTATACGTTGGTCATTGTCGATGATTACTCACATTTTGCTTGGGTATTCTTTCTAAAACACAAGTCAGACACCTATGATTCTTTCACCTCATTCGTCAGGCAAATTCAGAATGAATTAGAATGCTCTGTGGTCAAAATCAGAAGTGACCATGGCACAGAATTCAAGTCTGGGGCCATGACTGAATTTTGTGAAAGTCAAGGTATCTTTCATGAGTTTTCCTCTCCCCGCACTCCACAGCAAAATGGTGTTGCCGAGAGAAAGAATAGAACACTCATAGAGGCTTGCAGGACAATGTTGAGTGATTCTTCACTACCGGAGTACTTCTGGGCTGAAGGTATTAACACTGCTTGCCACGTGCAAAACAGAGCACTAATCAACAAAAATCATCATAAGACTCCCTATGAACTTCTGAAAGGCAAGAAACCAACTCTGTCTTATTTTAGAATCTTTGGCAGTAAATGCTTCGTGCTTAACAATGGAAAGTATTATAAAACTAAGTTTAGTGAAAAATGTTTTGAAGGTATTTTTGTAGGTTATAGTAGCCATAGTAAGGCATATAGGATTTTCAACAAGAAAACCCTGGTTGTAGAAGAAACTCTTAATGTTATATTTGATGAGACGAGTATGCTTCATAGCAGCTCTTCTAGTGTCTTTGTTGAAGATGCAGATGCAAGATTCAAAGATCTACACTTAGAAGAAGTGGTAAAGGAAGACGTTCCACAATCTATTGAAGTAATTGCCCCTTCAGCATGTGAGGATGATGATCCTCAGGAAGATGAAGATGTACCTGAAATACAGGAACCTCATAATCATCTAAATGTTGGAGTGATCAGACATTTGAGAGATCATCCAGCAGATCAAATCATCGGAGATCCTTCAAGCAGAGTTCTAACTAGAAGAGGTACAACTAACGAAATTTTACATTTAAGTTTTCTTTCACAGATTGAACCGAAGAAGTTTGAAGAAGCAAACACCGATCCCTCTTGGATCCTTGCTATGCAAGAGGAGCTCAACCAATTCAAAAGATGTAAAGTTTGGGAGTTGGTACCTAGACCCAAAGGGCATAATGTGATTGGAACCAAGTGGATCTTCCGAAACAAGCTTGATGAAAAGGGCATCATCACCAAGAACAAAGCAAGACTGGTTGTTCAAGGATACAGGCAAGAAGAAGGGATTGACTTTGATCAGACCTTCGCACCCGTAGCAAGACTTGAAGCCATCAGATTATTTCTGGCTTATGCTGCATATAAGAGCTTTAAGGTTTTCCAGATGGACGTAAAGTCCGCATTTCTGAATGGAGACCTTAAAGAGGAAGTGTATGTAGCTCAGCCTCCAGGTTTTGTCGATCCTAACTTTCCTGATCATGTATTTTATTTACATAAAGCCTTGTATGGTCTCAAACAGGCACCCCGAGCCTGGTATGAGACATTGTCTAAGTTTCTTCTTGAGAACAAATTTACAAGAGGAACAATAGACAAGACATTATTTCTTAGGGAAGTTAAAGGCGAGATTTTGCTGGTGCAAATCTATGTCGACGATATTATCTTTGGCTCTACTGATGACAAACTTTGCAAAAAGTTTTCTAGCTTGATGCAAGGTAAGTTCTCACGACTACATATCTGAAGAGGCTTTTAAAATTCACACCGCTATAATTTGTCGGAAAAATTTCAATTTTGGTGAAGTCATCTTTGAGAAGATTAAAGAGAGCTTTCTTGCTCCAAATTTTGGAAGGATTCTCAGTCTGCTTCTGCATAGTGGCAATCCAGAATTTTTCAATCTTGGAAGAGGTACCCCCATCCACCACACTAAGAAAATCAATTCCTCCATTTTCACCAAATGGGAACGGGTAATTCCCAAGGGATTAGGGAATGCTGGAGTGAGGGCTCCTTTGAGTGATGATGAGGCCCCTCTCCCTGATGAACATAGGTCCACTGAAGCAGGGCAATCCTCCAGGGGGAGTGGACTTGATCCAGCTCCTGCACAGGACAGAGATGCACATGTTGAGGGGGAGTTTCCAACCCCAAGAGACATTGGTGCAAGCAGTGGTGCTGCAGATGTTGCTCCTCCTAGTGTTGCTGATCTTGGCTTGGAAGGTCCAGAGGTTGCTGCTGTGTTTGTTGAGGCTCCTCAGCTGGAAGATTCAAGGAGATCACCTGCCATGGTTGATTCTCTTTCTGAAGATCATGATATCTTGCCAGACACTCCTCTTGAGCAATCTGATTCTGGGGAGCAGGGCAGCCTTGGTGCCATGCTGAGGTTGGCTAAGGAGATGTCTCTTCCTGAGGGGGAGAAAGTCCAGGAAGATCTCTTCATGGCTGAATCTGTTCCTTCTGAGGTCCTTCCTCCTCTGCTGCTCTTGCCTCCTCCAGAAGTTTTTGTGGCTAGGAGCACCTCTCCAAGAGCAACTGTGCTTGACAACTTAGCACAGTCCTCAAGTTTTGTAGCTGAAAAACTTTCTCCTGAAGAGGGTGAGACTGGTGATAGCTCTCACTCTTCTTTGCTAAAGTCCATAGCAGGGATGCTACAGGGTCAGACTGATCACTTTGATCACTCTATAAAGCAAGTATATAAGAAGATTGACTCAGTTGATAGTTCTCTGAGGCAAGACATGGCTGAGATCAAGCATGACATGGGCAGATTCAAGACTGATCAAGAAGCCTGGATGCTATCTGCAGGGAAAGCTTTGGATCATACAAATAAAGCTGTGGGGCATGCTCTCCAGAATCTGCATCAGGTAAGTGAAGATGTGTTGCACCTGACTTCTGCTATCTCTACTCTCAGCTCTGCTCATGATCAAGGAATATCTTACTTGGATGATCAAGTTGAAAATCAGCTGAAAAGATTGTATACCCTCCTACATGAAGATGTCATAAAGGGGGAGGAGAGTGTGGTCTCCAAGTTAGAAGAAAATGCAAGCAAATTGGATGTTTTAAATGAAAGTGTAGCTTCTCAAATGCAAGATCTCAAGGAAAACATCTTACAAAATGTTAAGGATGTAAATTGGTATACTCATGAAGCTCAAAGCTGGCTGTTTAAGCAAGTGGCTGAAATGCTTGGGTTTGCTGTTGTGGAAAAAGGGCCTGTTGTTCCCTCCTCAAGTGCTCCAGGTCCCAGGGCTCCTAGTTTCTCTCCAAATCCTGCTGAGGACTCTGTGTTTGCTGATGAAGTCATCCCTGCTTCATCTTATCAGGAATTTTGGGATGATCCATCCCTTGTTCAAGATCCTGACAGCTCCTATTTTGCTGAACCAGCTGAGAAGTCTTTAAAAAGGAAGCTTTTTGATGATAAGCCACCTGCTAAGAAGTCTAATCCATTTAAGAAGATCAGAGAGTTTTATGATAAGCCTCCTCCTAGAAACTTCCAAGAAAGCTGGAGCCCTATCTCCAAAAGTATTATTCTCTCTGCTTTTGATAAAGTCAGTAATCAGAATGAAAAGGTCAGTGACCACTATAGTTCAGAAGAATGGAGCAAGTTTGAGAAAAGGACAAATGAAAGAAGAATTCACTTCAAGATTGGTGGATCTAAAGAGTCTGCTCCTGACAAATACTGGCCTAAGCCAAAGGCATTTTTTGAGAGAATGGATTCAGAACTGAAGAAGAAAACTGAGGCAGTGGACAGAATGGTTGCAAAGATGAAAGGCAAAGGTCATGAATAAGCTGTGCTTATCTGGAATCTTGATGTTTTCTTTGCTTATATATATATACTCAATTCTTTTGTGTTTAAGCTAAAACATTTAGTCCTACTCTGCCTTTCATTATATATATTACTGCCTGGGTTCTGCATTCTTATTTAGTATTCTTTCTGTGCAATTCAAGTTAGTGCCTAGGGTTATGACATCTTCAAATAGGGGGAGATTGTTGGGTATTGTGTCTACAATCACCTTGATTTGAAGATGTCCCCTAGTAAACTAAAGTGAATTGTATTTGTATTTGATGACTTTTGTTTAGATGTGTTATGACAGGTCGTAATGCTAAGTGCATACCATAGTCAGGTTGCAATGGATCACCAAACACAGTTCTAAACAATGTAATCCCTCATTGTATAGAACAAAGTGTTGGTCCATGTGTAATCTCTCTTTTGGGGTGCACTTCATATACATAACTGAAGGTGTTCAAAGTTGTGGAGTGGAGCAGGGTTTCAGAAGAAAAGAAAATGTTTGCTGAGTCCATTCGTCGAGATGACTCGGGTCATTCCGACGAATCCCGACGAATGTTGACAGAGGACAGTTTGGCTGGGTGTTAAAGAAATTCCTGAAGCCAAGTCCATTCGTCGAGATGACTCGGGTCATTCCGACGAATCCCGACGAATGTTGACAGAGGACAGTTTGGCTGGGTGTTAAAGAAATTCCTGAAGCCAAGTCCATTCGTCGAGATGACTCGGGTCATTCCGACGAATTCCGACGAATGTTGACAGAGGACATTTTTGCTGGGTTGTGAAGAATTTTCTGAAGCCAAGTCCATTCGTCGAGATGACTCGGGTCATTCCGACGAATCCCGACGAATGCTGACAGAGGTCAATCTTGTCTAGGTTCTGAGGAAAACTCTGCAGCTAAGTCAATTCGTCGGATGCTCTCGTGTTCTTCCGACGAATCCCGACGAATGACGGACAGACGGATTTCTTATCCTCGTTTCGTTTTTGAAAATTAGGGTTAGCCGACATGATCAGTACACGTGTCGCCTCTCCCTTCTTTGTCGCAAGAGCCGTTGAAGTCCTCCCTATAAATATGTCACTATTTTAGGGCAAAATGATCTATCAAAAAGAATCGACCTAAAAACCTTCTTCAGCCGTCAGTTCAGAAAAGAAAAAGCAAAAAGTCCTTCTTCTCTTCCTCTTTTGCTAAACAAGAATTCTGAGATCTAACTTTTGTGATTAGAGATTTCTCAGAAGAAGGCCTTTGATCTTAGTGCTGCTCACTTTATTGAAGATTCTTTCAAGCAAGTCAAAGGGCCTGGTCAGATCTGGTTAGCCAAGTCTTCTCTCTTCTCATCTTTCTAGTGCCAAGCCTTCTTTCAAGGTTGAGAAGAAGACTCTGTTTTCAAGATCTGAAGTTAATCTCTTTAGAGGTTAAGAAGAAATATTTTGTTTCCCTATATTTTCTTTTGTAGGAGTTGTTATACTCCGAGTTGTAGGAGTTGTTATACTCCGAGTTGTAGGAGTTGTTTTTCTCCGAGTTGTAGGAGTTGTTATACTCCGAGTTGTAGGAGTTTTTAACTCCGAGGTGTAAGATTAGTTATAATCTGAGTTTGGTGAAGTAGCCGAGTCTAGCCTCGAAGTGCTAGATAGGCGAGGCGGGAAAGAGGACTACCCACATCGGGGAACCTCTATAAATCCTTGTGTCTATGCTGTGGTTGTTTGTTTGCTTTTCTGTGTTAATTTTTTTAATTCCGCTTTAAGACATAGAATCCACCTATTCACCCCCCTCTAGGTGATTTAGGCCGCAACTAGATACTTTCAATTATGCACATACATGGAATACCTATATCTTTAGATGAAAGAAACTCTGTCAGTATTATAAAGGCGCATCCTATTTCTTTGTTTATTGAGCCCATAACCCACATGTCCTAGGATTTTTCTCAGGCTTTTGAGTTAGAAGAAGCAGATAATTACTTAACACACTGATAGTTTGTTAGGATGTAGTCTTAGTCACCTAGAGGGGGGGGGGGGGTGAATAGGTCTCTTTTTAATTTGGGCTTTAACCTAGGTATTTTCTGAGTTTAGGTTAGTAATAAATCAAGCACACAGAAAACACACAATGGTTTATAGAGGTTCCTCAAGACAGGGTGTCTTGAGTAGTCATCTTTCCCCCTTCACCTTTCTAACAATGAGTTAGATAAGGCCAACACCTCCAAACTCAACTCCAAGAGCTTACAACACAGATCCCTTGGGATCTCTCAAGTTTTCCCAAACCCTACCTCAGGCTCAACAAGCCTACCTCAGGCTCAACAACACTACCTCAGATCTCACAAAGATCCTACACTCAAGCTGACCTCTCAACTTTACTACTCAGGCCATACATCCCTACACCCTCAGGCAAAGATGCCCTACAATCTCAGAACTGTTTAGTTCCTACAGAAGTAATAATAGATGATTACAACAGAATGTATAATAAATCAAGCCTTGGTCTTCTATTGCTTAACAACTGCTGTAGCAGTATTGAATCTGGGATGAGTCCAATGGCCTCAACTCTGATTCTTCTGATCCTTTTCTTCAGAGAATGAATGAGGATCAACTTGTTCTATCTTGAGTTGATCAAGAGGAACAATCATTTCTCTCCTTGCAGCTTCAGGAAGCAGGAAATGAAAGCTTTCTTGGCTGAAATCAAAGGAACATTAGTATTCCTTCTTCAGTGTGTGTGAGAGAGTGATTTTACAAAGCCCTAATTGATTCTTTTATACTCCTCCAGTCTTCAACGACTATCAGAAGTCCTCCTGACACAGTATGGGGGTGATTGGAACCTCCTATCTTGCTTTCCAGTGTGTTGCGCCAAAAGCAAACCTGCCAGATCATTTGAATCTATCTCAGCGGTTCGGCTGAGACGGCCTGCATTCTCAACGACTATTACTATCCCGTCCCAGCAGATATGCTGAGACAGATAGTTGTCTCAGCAGTTTTCTTCTATCTGCAGCTCAGCTGGCCCAAACACCTTCTCAGCGGCTCCTGGCCTTGTCTCAGCAGTTCAGCTGAGACTGAGAGCTTGTCTTAGCAGTTTTCTTCTATCCGCGGCTCAGCTAGCCCAGATACCTTCTCAGCGGCACCTGGCCTTGTCTTAGCGGTTCAGCTGAGACTGAGAGCTTGTCTCAGCGGTTTTGGCAGCGAACCTACTTAACTTACTTCTTACCTTGGAATAACCTAACCCTGCATGGTCATGGGATGAAATAGGGTTTATCAAATACAACTTATACTTAGCATTGAGTGTGAAGCTTCTTCAAATCAAGGGAACATTGAGGGTCATATTCCCAACAATCTCCCCCTATTTGAAGAAGGCAGAACACCCTCAATGCTAAGGTACATAACATATAAATTCTTGACATGTAGCTTCACTACAAGGAGTTCATCATATCATACACATGGCATCAAAAATATTATAACAGATAATGTTTATGACAGTCATATTACCACAGAGTTAATCAACCATACAATATGATTAGATAATCATGTCAATGCATCATAGATTAATTTAAGCAATAACACTGGGTGAAATTAAGTTATGGCTCAGATTATCTTATGACAAGAAAACAATCAGTTCAACAATTCATTCTTTTTCAATTCATATTAGAAAATGAGACATTGTTCAATATACACTTAGAATACCATAACACTCAAATACATTTATTTAAATTTTTCTCTTCTTAGAAGAAGTAGAGCATTCAGCAAAGTCAGTATCCACTTCTTTTCCTTTAGCTGAGGTCTATTGGTCTGCTGCAATAGCCACACTTTCAGCAGCCACTTCATCTTCTTGAGTTGGGATCTCCTTATCTTCAATACCCATATCCATGTTTTCAGGAAGATTTGTGGCAGTGTCTTTTTCAGCATTAGCAGCCTCAATTTCTGCTATTTTTCTTTTGTTCTCTTGCCTTATGAAGTATAGATATGGCTTTGGGATATATCTTGAAGGCATTCTTCTTGGGTTTTCCTTTCTTACTAGGTTGGCTTTGAATACTTTATCTCTTTTTGTGTTTCTTTCTAAGTGCTTTATCCACTCTTCAGATGGATAGAGCTTAAATATATCTTTACCAATTTGACCATGACTTATCCAGGCATTCAGTATTATTTCCTTGGATTCATCACTCCAATACTCATAATCAGGATCTCTATTCTGCACATCCCTTTGCTTGGCCATGTATTCTTCAGCCAGCATTACCTTTTCACTTTCTCTTCTCTTTTTCAGTCTCTCATTTTGGGCAATAGCTTCTTGATTTGGGAAGTCCCAATCTTCTGCTCTATTGACATCTAGGAGAGGAAGGTTTGGGGCAAGCCTTGTACCTTGCAAAACCTTGAGAGTTAGGTCAGAATTTATGATTGCATTTGTATCCTCCCCTTTTCTGGCTTCTTCAAACACTTATTGATGTAGATCTTGTTTAGCTGTTGTGATTGTACCAGATAAGGTTTGGAACACATTCTCAAATCAGCTTGGAGCTCATCTTTCAATCTTATTACTTCAGTATTCAGTTGTGTAGCAGTTGATGTGGCAGCAATGGATTGGAAAATATTAGCAATGTCTGATTTCGGATCTTCCTTGTTCCTGTCAGCTTCCTCATTCAACTACAAAGCAGTGGAGTAGACATATTCTTGGCTATGATTTGAGGATTTTTCAATCACCTCATCTATCTTGCTGACATAATTCTTCACATAAGACATATCCTGTTCAGAGAGTTGCAGGTGTTTGTCCATTGATCTGAGAATTATATTTTGAGATACCACAGATTTCTCTGCCAGATCAAACCACTTGGTCATCTGTTTGTTCAGGATTGCAGTGTCTTCCTTAATTTCCTTAACCTCATCCATTACTTCAGACTTTACACTTAGAATGGACTGATCAATGTAAGCTTTTACTGTGGAAGCTGACTGGTCTACATACTCCTTCATAGATGTTAGATGAGTCTCTAACATAAGGTGAATAGCATTGAGAATGCTTTCATTGGATTTTGAGGAAGTGGAGGTTGAGGCTTGATGATTAGTAATAATTGGGACTGAGAGCCTTTTTGGACTTGGAGGAGGGACCACTTGAGGTATGATGTGCACTTTAGCCGCAAGAATCACCTGATCTGGATGTATGTTGTCCCTTTGGTCAGGATCATCCACCTTTTCAGCAAAGGATGCAATATCATCATTGTGATCAGGGTGGATTCCATCATTATGCTCATCATCAATATCAGCATTTTCTGGTTCCTCCCCCTCAGATAGACCATCTTGATTTGATGAGTCCAAAAATTCTGGGACAATGATTTGGAGTGAGATTTAATGCCTTGGGTATACTAAAGATGGTTAGTTAGTCTTACCAAGAACATCATTAGTACCAGCTGGTGGCTCTTTTAGCTTCTCCCTCTCACATGGGGCACCAGATTGTCCATGTTGTGGTAAATCCCAGAGAGCTGGGAAGTCATCAATGTTATTTGAAATTCTTCTTTCAAGATCTAGTATGATTGTATCAAGCTTACTTTGTAAGTCCTTAGGAGAAGGAACTTTGTCCTTATCAGTCGTGACTCCTTCACTCTCATTTTGATCATTGATACCATCCATGGAGGATGGATCTTGTTGATGCTCCCCCTCAAGTGGAGCACTTACTTGGCCTAGAGGAGCCGTGGTCCATATTAGTTAAGTGTCATTAGTGACAAACTAGTTGATTTGCTATGATTAAATAATATTATGAGTAATGATGAGCTTAAGAATTAATTACCAGGAGTTCTATCTATGTCCAAGTCCTGTGGATGGACAGTGTCAGTAGGCATGTCACTCAATGGAGCATCATTGTCAGGAATGCTGTGTGATCCAATATCAGCACTAGCATCTTCATTTTTATCTGAGTGATCAGACTCAGAACTTGATAAGACCATTCTTGGCTTCTTCACTACTTTGGATTTCTTTTTGCCTTTGTCTTTTGACTCAGTGGGCTGGCTCATGGGGAGCACCCTGGTGAACCTATCTAATGTCTTTATATCCATCCTTTTTAGGTAATTAATATTTGTACCTTTTAATCCCTTAAACCTTTTAGAATAGGTCTGGATCAGATATATAGATAGAATTCTACCCATATTTCGTGATTGCAGGCATTCCTTCAGTATCTGAAATATGACTTCTCCACGGGAAGTTCTCTTTGTCAGAATGATCCTTGCCATGATATCAAACATGGATTATGAAATGGTATCATGAGACCCTGGCTTGCAAAGGAGTGCTTTGCCCATAATATCTGACAGTAATTTTCCTCTTTGATTGAATAATTTCCTTTTTAATGAGCCAATCTTGGCATCACTATACTCAGTCCATTACAAAGCTAGCTGATTATCCTTGTCAGACATCTCTTCCTCCTCATCCATGTGGCATGTGGGTATGTGGAGAGCTTGTTCAATTCTTGCTGAGTATATTTTCACTCTTTCTCCTCCTATTTTGGACTTTAAGGTAGACTGGGAAGAGGATAACTTGGCATTACTGAACCATTCCAGAACTTCTGTTCTGAGAATGATAGTAGGTTCAGAAAGGGTATATTCTATCCCTTGTGCTTCTAGGAGTTGAATCACTCCTTTTATGTCTTCTGGAGCATGGGCAAAGCCATTTTTGACTATCTTATGCCCCTCCAGAAGGTCCTTTGAACTCTTGGGTGCCATTGGTGCTGTTGAGGAATGCGCATGGATGGAAGAGAATGTGATTCATCTCAGCGGCTAGGAAGGAAGGGTTGTGTATCTTTCACTAATTAATGATTGTCTATTTATATGGCTTGAATCTGTGTTATGATTAGCCCCAATAAGTAGATTTAAGTGAACTTATAGTTACAAGTAGAATTGTGTCAATTGGGGTTGCATTTAGCCAAACTGATATGAGACCAGCCCGTCTCAGCGGAATCGCTGAGACGATGACCTAAACTGCTGTGACAGAGCACTGTCAACCGCTGGGACAGTTTAGCAGTCTCAGCGGCTCAGCTGAGATTTTTCCCAGCTGTCTCAGCGGCTCAGCTGAAATAATCTTGTCTGTTTTAGCTGACCTTCCTACCTTATCATTAATCCTTTTGAGGTCTGAATGTGTTAAGACCTAATCATGTCACTAGGATTTGATGTGATAGGACAACCTTTTGGAATCATAACATAGCATGCAAAATATCATATATGATTGAAAGAGAGGAATATTTGACACAATTCAACATTTAACATTCCTAGTTCAATCTTGAAAGCATTAAACTTGGCCTCATCCAATGACTTTGTAAAGATATCAGCAACTTGATTGTCAGTGGGGACAAATTCAAGGCAGATATCTTTACATTCTACATGTTCTCTTATAAAATGATATCTAATCTCTATGTACTTAGTCCTGCTATGAGAGACCGGATTCTTAGCAATAGAGATAACACTGGATGAGTCAAAATAAAGAGGAGACTCACTTACCTTGAGGTTGTAGTCCTCTAACTGATGTTGGATCCATAATAGTTGTGCACAACAACTCCCTGCAGCCATGTATTCAGACTAAGCAGTGGATATTGCCACACTTGTCTGCTTTTTGCTGCTCCAAGATATCAACCTCCTTCCTAAGAATTGACAAGTGCCACTTGTGCTTTTCCTGTCTTCTTTGCATCCTGCAAAATCTGCATCTAAAAATCCAGTTAGCTCAAAGTCATTGTTCTTAGGGTACCAAAGGCCAAGATATATGCTGCCTTTAAGGTATCTCAAGATCCTCTTTGCAGCTGAATAGTGAGATTCCTTAGGGCATGCCCGGTACCTAGCACAAACACATGCAGCATACTTAATGTCTGGTCTACTAGCAGTTAGATACAATAGGGATCCAATAATACACCTATACATAGATTCATCAAAGACCTTGCCCTTCTCATCCTTGTCCAGGGAAATATTGGACCCCATTGGAGTTTTCATGGTGGAAGCAGATTCCATTCCAAATTTCTTTATAAGCTCCGTAGTGTACTTGGTCTGAGAGATGAATATCCCATCATCAGACTGTTTCACTTAGAGGCCTAAGAAGTACTTGAGCTCTCCCATACTGCTCATCTCAAACTCCCGCTCATAAGGTTTGCAAACCTTTTGTAGAGGTTGTCATCAGTAGACCCAAATATTATGTAATCAACATATATTTGGACTAGAAGACACTTGCCCCTTGTTTCCCTAAGAAACAATGTACTATCTATCTTTCCCCTCAAGAACTTGTTCTTGATGAGAAAGCTAGACAATGTCTCATACCAAGCCCTAGGGGCTTGCATTAGATCAAAAAGAGCTTTCCTAAGTAAATATACATGATTAGAGAGGGTTGGATGCACAAATCCTGATGGTTGTTCAACATATACCTCTTCTTTCAAGTCACTGTTGAGGAATGCTGATTAGACATCCATTTAATATACTTTGAACCCCTTGTGGACAGCATAGGCAAGGAGTGGCCTAATTTCTTCTAACCTTGCAGCAAAGGCAAAGGTTTGATCAAAGTTTATTCCCTCCTCTTGTCTATAGTCCTTGGCTACCAATCTAGCCTTGTTTTTGATGATTACTCCATTTTCATCAAGTTTGTTCCTGTAAATCCATTTGGTGCAGCTTCCAAACCTTGCATCTTTTGAATTGAAGAACTCTTCTTGCATTGCTTGAATCCAAAAAGTGTCTTGGTTGGCTTCTTCAAACTTCTTGGGCTCCATTTGTGATAGCAAGCTCAAGAATAGGGCCTCATTATGAGCCCTGCTCCTGGTTAGTACACCTTGGTTCTGATCTCCAATGATTTGTTCTCTTGGATGATCCCTTAGGTGTCTTACAGCTGCAGGTAATCTATCCTCAGCTTGCTGTAATATTTCTACTAGTTCAGTAGTGGCTTCAGCACCCTGGACCTCTTCATCTTCAGGAATTGCTGCATCTGTATATGCTTTGCTACTACTGGGTATGTCTTGCACAAACATCTTTTCCATATCCTTTTCATTTCCTATCAAAACAGAAGAACTCGACCAGCCCTTATAGATTAGGCTGGTGTCATCAAATACCACATGCATAGACTCTTCTACAACATGAATTTTCTTGTTATAAACTCAATAAGCTCTACTGTGAGAGCTATAGCCAATAAGAACCCCCACGTTGCATTTTTCTACAAACTTTGTTAATTGAGATTTTCCATTGTTTAAAATGTAGCATTTTGAACCAAAGATTCTAAAGTATGAAATTGTTGGTTGTTTGCCTTTCAGAATCTCATAGGGGGTAATTCCATGAACCTTATTGATGGAAGCTCTATTAAGAACATAACATGCAGTATTGACTGCCTCAACCCAGAAGTATTTTGGGAGTGAGGAGTCACTAAGCAGTGTTCTTCCAGCTTCTATCAAGGTTCTATTCCTCCTCTCTGCCACACCATTTTGTTGTGGAGTCCTTAGGGAGGAGAACTCTTGGGTGATACCAAACTCTTGACAAAACTTTGTCATGGCTTCAGATTGAAATTCTATGCCATGGTCCGTCCTAGTCCTGACCACAGTGCATTACAAGTCATTCTGAATTGTCTTGACATAGTTTATAAAGATATTTAAAGTACCTGACTTCTTCTTAAGGAGGAATACCCATGTATATTTGGAGTGATCATCAACAATCACCAAAGTATACAACTTCCCACCTAGGCTCTGAATTGGCAAAGGACCAAACAAGTCCATGTGCAATAGATATATACATCTTTCAGTGTTTTTGGAGCCAATACTTTTAAAGGTGACCCTTGTTTGCTTGCCCATTTAGCAAGCTTGACATGGACCACTTATAATACATTTTAAGTTTGGACTATTCCTAACAAGGTTTTTGGAAAATAGACTATACATTGTCTTGTAGTTAATGTGGGCAAGTCTCTTGTGCTATTGAACACAAAGTGACTCACTTTCATTAGTCACACGATAAACAGATGATAGAGAATTATTGCATATGAAATCTAGACAATAAACATTCCCATTCCTAGTGCCTGAGAGAATGGTCTCCAAGTCATTAGAATTTTTGATCAAGCACTTGTCATTGTGGAATTCAATGACATAGCCTAAATCACATAGTTGACTTATGCTTACAAGGTTGTGTTGCAAACCTTCAACATAGCTACCCTTGTGATTGAAACTATGCCATTGGAGATCATACCATATCCTTTGGTGATTCCTCTTTCAGATCCACCAAAGATGACTTTAGGTCCATTCTTCACAGTTGTGTAGTCCTGTAGAAGATTCCTGATACCTGTCATGTGCCTTGAGCACCCACTGTCCAAGTACCAAATTTGTGTAAGATTTGTACTTGAACTCACCTGTAAGAAGGAGTTTAGTTACCCTTAGGAGCCCAAATAATTTTGGGTCCTAGGTCCTTGTTAGCATGATAAGATGATCTCACACCTGCTGCACACATTGTAGGAAGGCTCTTCTTTGCACTTGGCATATTGAGATTGTGCCAACAATCTATGGCAAAGTGCCCCACCTTACCACAATACCAACATTCATGAATATTGTATCTCCTCTTCTGAACATTTCTTGAGGAGAGAGCATTAATGTGCTTATGTTCAGGAGGGGAGACAACCAAATTTTTCAAGTTTCTTTCAGCAATGATTTGGCTGAATGTTAACCTGTGAACAGTCTTGACACCCTTTGTCTTGATGGAATCAGCTTGTTTTGCCTTGAGAGTCTGGCAAGATTGGATGGCATCAGACACTGAGCAGCAGGACTTTGTTGGAACATTGTCTTCCGTATCTCCTAGGTTTGAGAATAACAAATCCTATGTGTATTTGATCTTGTGTGTTTAAGTGTGCAGGAAACAAAGTCCATATGACTCAAGGATGACATAAGAAGGTTGCCCCCAAAATTGGGCCAATAATTCCAACATGCCCACTAGCGCCGGCGGTAGCACCTAGCGCCCGGTGCTAGCGTTGATTAGCGCAATTCCGGAGCATATATAGAAGGAGCTAGCGCCAGGCAGTAGCGGATAGCGCAGGCGGTAGCGCGGAGCACAGAAGACATGGGAGAAATGTTTCCTCGGATTGAAGATTCTCCCGCACAGAATAATGCCTAATCCGGTATAGCACCGGCGGTAGCGCTAGCGCAGGATCTAGCGCTGAGGCTATAAATAGGACCCCTCTTCTCTCGTTTTGGACACAAATCAGAGAGAGAGGTTGAGTGCTAGAATTCTAGAGCCTGATTTGACTGAAAGTTGATCTCCCACCAAAGTTTTGCGAATTTCTGAAGGATGACCTCTTCACGCCGAATCCAAACAACGCCCGCTTCAACAACGCTCATCCTACAGCGGATCATCGTCTTCGACTTCAGAAGTTCTTCAAGAGGGAGTTTTTATTATTATCATTTCATTTTCCGTGTAAACCATTAGAGAATTCGCCTCGTGTTGGCGACTAGGTCTGGGTAGGACTTAGGGCAGAAATTTGCCTCGTGTTGGCGACTAGATCTAGGTTAGGTCTAGGGGCTCAAGGCCATATCCGGGGTTGGATTGGCTAGAGCGTCTTGAGGCCGAATCCGGGGAAGGATAGGCTAGGGCCACTGGTTCGTGGGGATGTGAGTCGGGATATAAAACAAAAAGAGTTTATTATTATTCGCCACCAATTTCTAGCGTTATAGAAATCAACTTTTGTAAAACTTATATTTCATATTAATAAAACATGTCTCTATTTTATTTTACTTAGTGTGCTTTTATTTTCTCATCATCTTAATCGCTTATTATTTTAAGATATTCAAATATAACATAAGTTTGTAAAACCCTTATTCACCCCCTTTAAGGGCGCCTACCGATCCAACAAGTGGTATCAAAGGGGTTTTATTCAAATCGTCTTAACAACCGGGAATAATGGCATCTCATGATCTCGCTTTTCCGGAGGGTCAGGGTGTTAGTAGACCACCTCTTTTTTCTGGGTCAGATTTCAACTACTGGAAAAATCGAATGATGTGTTTTCTTATGACCATGGATGTGGAAGTATGGAACATGGTAGAAGTTCGGTACTCTCCTCCTACAATTGTAGTGGGAGAGGCAACGTTACTAAAACCTAAGGATAAATGGGATGATAACGATAAACTAAGGTGCAAAAATAATGCTAAGGCAATGAAAACTTTATATTGCGCTCTAAATAGAACTGAGTTTAGTAGAATTTCTGCATGTGTGACTACTTATGATATTTGGAATCAATTAGAAGTTACTCATGAAGGTACATCGCAGGTAAAAGATGCAAAGCTATTCCAACTGGAGTCTGAATATGAAAAATTCAAGATGGATACCGAAGAGGACATCAACTCGATGTACACTCGCTTCACCAAGATCGTCAACGCTTCAAAAGCACTTGGAAAGATCTACTCAGACGGGGACTTGGTCAGTAAAATTCTTCGCTCCCTACCTCCAAGGTTCAATCCACAGGTGACGACCATCTCAGAGTTGCACAACCTAAGAATGCTCCAGATCGAGAACCTAATTGGGAATCTCAAAACCCATGAGGTAGAACTCCAGATTCAACACAATGAATACAATAAAGAGCCAAAGAAAAAGGAAGCAAAGACGAAGGAGAAAGACCACCACCGGAGAGCTACCACTGCAGAAAGACCGGGCACATTCGGAGCTAGTGCCCGAAACATCAAAAGGAGCAAAAAGAACAATACAAAGCGAAGGTGAAAAAGAAAGTATTGAAAGCCGCAACTTGGGATGAGTCTTCCTCTGAAGAATCAAGCGAATCTGAGTCAAGCAGGGAGGAGGAAGCAAACTTATGCTTAATGTCAAAAAGCAATGATGAAGACACCGGTGTTCTTAGCGACACTAAGGTAACTCCTCCCACCTTCGAAGAACTTTATGATGAATTTGTTCAAACTTGCAAATCCTATGATAAAAGTATAAAAGATAATATTATTTTAAATCGTGAAAATGAATCTATCATCAAAAAAAATCATAAGCTTACAAAAAAATTGATTTCCCTTGAAAAGAGAAAGGTTTCATGTCAAGAGTGTGAGCACTCTTTATTTAAGGCAAAAGAACTTGAAGTTTCTCTTTCTAAGGCCCTCTCACAAATCAAAACTATTACAAAAGAAAAGGGGAAAACTAAAAACCTCCCTCTTACAAATTGAAAATAACTAAAAGGGTTTTGAAAATAAATGTGTTATGATTGTACAAGAAAATACATCTCTTAAAAAACAAAATCATGATCTAAATATGGCCATAAAAAATTCGGAATAGGTCAAAAATCCCTGGTCATGATTTTGGGAAACCAATGTTATGGTTCTGGAAAGTTTGGGCTTGGATATCAAAATGAGCCCTACCGCCCGACGCTAGCCACTAATGTCGGTGGTAGCTCAACAGTTAAAAATCTCCTATTTTTTCTAAAGTTCAAACATTATCCATCTAGAGCAATGTAGAAATTCAGAAAAGGGTCTCAACCCCCTTTATTTCATGTGCAAATTGTCTTAAGTTTGGACACACGTCTAGATCTTGTAGGAATATAAAACAACGATCATTAAAACAAATCTGGGTACCTAAGAAATCCACTTACTCTATGGGTGGTACCTCTTGGGTATCCGGATCTTTACTCTCATCTACTTTCTAGAATTGCAGGAAGGCTAAGGAAACAGAGGACGTGTGGTACTTGGACTCAGGCTACTCCAAGCATATGATGGGAAACAAAGCAAAGTTCCTTAGCCTAGAAAAGAAGAAAGGAGGGATCGTAATGTTTGGTGATAACGGTAAAGGAAGGATCATGGGAGTAGGAACAGTGGGTAACGAATCCTTTCTTATCTCAAATGTTCTTTATGTAAAAGGATTAAAACATAACTTAATATCTATAAGCCAACTGTGTGATAAAGGATTAGATGTATTATTTGAATCATCCACTAATCTTTGCAAAATATTTAATCCTAAAACAAAATATGTGTTACTAACTGCACCTAGAATTCACAATGTTTACATAGTTTCATTTCATGATCTCTCCAAATCATTTGTAAAATGTTGTATAACAAAAAATGATGAATTAGAACTGTGGCATAGACGTTTAGGTCACGCTAGTACAAAGCTCATTTTAAAACTAGCAAAAAAGGAATTGATTAGAGGATTACCTAAATTGAATGGAAATTTATCTTCACTATGTTCTCCATGCCAAAAAGGAAAATTTACAAAATCATCTTTTAAAAGCAAAAACAAAATTTCTACTTCAAAACCATTGCAATTAATTCATATGGATCTCTTTGGTACCGTTAGCACCGCAAGTCTTGGTGGTAGAATATATACTTTCGTTCTAATAGATGATTTCTCGAGATATTGTTGGACTTTATTTCTCTCTTCCAAATCTGATGCGTTTTGCGAATTCTCAAAATTATGTACTCGTATTCAAAATGAACTAGATTTAAAAATAAAATGCATTCGCTCAGATCATGGAGGAGAATTTGAAAATGAAAATTTTAAATATTTTTGTGAAATGTTAGGTATTAAGCATGAGTTCTCCGCTCCACGCACACCTCAACAAAAAGGTGTTGTAGAAAGAAAGAATAGGACAATCCAAGAACTAGCACGCACTATGTTTTCTGAATATAAATTACCTAAGTCTTTTTGGGTTGAAGCCGTAAGCACATCATGCTATGTAATGAATAGAGTCATGCTTCGCCCATCTCTAAATCTCACACCGTATGAACTATATTATCAAAAGAAACCTAACATATCATATTTTAATGTATTTGGTTGTAAATGTAAATGTTTTATTCTTAATACAAAAGATTCATTAAGAAAATTTGATGAAAAATGTGATGAAGGAATATTTCTTGGATACTCTTCAACCAGTAAAGCCTATAGAATATTTAACAAAAGATCGAGTAAGGTTGAAGAGTCTATTAATGTTAAATTTGATGAATTTATTCTGTGTCAAGAAAGACTTCCTTAAGGTACAAATGATGAACATGTGCCATCTTTGGAGAACGACGAAGAGGAACCTTCCAAAGAAGAGGAGGAGAAGGCCAAGGAAGATGAATATGTGCCCCCAAGCATCTTGAACTTCTCAAAAAATCATCCAAAAGAGCTAGTCATTGGGGAACCTTCTACTGGGATAAGAACTCGATCTTCTCTTCATGAAACCTTTTCAAATATTTGCTTTCTTTTCGAAATCGAACGTAAAAATGTTTCCACCGCTTTAAATGACGAATTTGGTTTTTGGCTATAAATGAAGAGTTGGATCAATTTGAAAGAAATAAAGTTTGGAATCTAGTAGATAGACCACCTAATCATCCTGTTATTGGCGTAACATGGATCTTTAAAAATAAATTAGATGGTGAATTTAGGATTATCAGAAATAAAGCACGCTTACTTGCTCAAGGTTTTTCATAAATCGAGGGGGTAGATTTTGAAGAAACTTTTGCACTCGTTGCTCGCTTAGAATCTATACGAATATTTTTGGCATTTACGAGTTTTAAAAGAATAAAATTATTTCAAATGGATGTTAAAAGTGCTTTT
Organism: Dactylorhiza incarnata; assembly: GCA_033032865.1. NCBI lineage: Eukaryota > Viridiplantae > Streptophyta > Magnoliopsida > Asparagales > Orchidaceae > Dactylorhiza > Dactylorhiza incarnata. The sequence goes on along the minus strand of JAWHQI010000009.1, from coordinate 4,138,649 downwards.
TTAAATGAGTTTATAAAAGAAGAAGTTTATGTAGAACAACCCCCCGATTTTATAAATGAAAAATTTCCAAATCATGTTTACAAATTAGAAAAGGCACTTTATGGTTTTAAACAAGCGCCATGCGCATGGTATGATAGACTTACATAGTTTTTGTTAAAGCATGGTTATGTTATGGGAAGTGCTGACAACACACTCTTCATTAAGCATAATAATAATGATTTAATTATCTTACAAATATATGTGGATGATATAATTTTTGGAGCCACTAATGAAGAGTTGTGTAATGAAGTAGTCTTAGTAATGAAAAATGAATTTGAAATGAGTCTAGTAGGAGAACTATCATATTTTCTTGGTTTTCAAATTTCTCAATGAAATGATGGTATGCTTATTTGCCAAACAAAATATGTTCATGATATGCTTAAACGATTTGGCTTTGAAAATCTTAAACAAGCTTCTACTCCTATGAGTGCTTCATTAAAACTAGGAAAAGATGAATCTGGAATATCCATTGATCAAACTTTATATAGAGGAATGATAAGATCTCTTCTTTATTTGAGTGCATCTAGACCAGATATAATGTTTGTCGTATGTCTATGTGCTCGCTTTCAAGCAAATCCAAAAAAATCTCATTTAAAAGCGGTAAAACGTATTTTTCGTTATCTATTAGGGTCATCTAAATTAGGATTATGGTACCCACACAATGATTCATTTACACTTCACGTCTATTCCGATTCGGATTATGCCGGTTGTTCACTAGATCGAAAAAAGCACTAGCGGTACTTGTCACTTTTTAGGACCCTCATTAGTTGCTTGGTCTAGTAGGAAACAATCTTCAGTTGCACTCTCCACCACGGAGGCCGAATACATCGCACTTGGAAGTTGTTGTGCACAAGCATTATGGATAAGCCAAACTCTAGAGGATTTTGGATTTCATCTCAAAAACATTGACCTTAAATGTGACAACAAAAGTGTCACAGACCTTACAAATAATCCCGTACACCACTCTAGATCCAAACACATAGATGTTCGCCATCATTTCATTAGGGATCACATTAAGAAAGGGCATGTAAAAGTAAGCTTCATTGGTACGAACTCTCAACTCGCTGACATATTTACTAAACCTCTTCCCGATGCAAGATTTCGATTATTACGACTTGAGTTAGGTGTCTAAATCTTTCGAATTAAAACACATTCATAAACGCAATTATGCAATTTTTAACCATCTAAAACATCTCCTAAAATTCTGAAATTTTTGCATGAAACTACTATTGGGAAACTTAATCAAGATCAACAATTAAAAATTTCAAAATCATCAAAAATCGTGTACTGTTTCCCGCGCTAGCGCTAACGCCGGCGCTAGCGCACCTATCTATTTTTTTTTTTGAAAATTACTTAAAAATATATTAGTCTATATGTACAATTTATTTTTGCACTTCTGACTTTATTTAATTTTTGAAAACTCCAAATACAAAATTACAAAAGCCAAATTACAAAAAAAAAATTCTAAATGTAAAAATCAAATACAAAAATATAAAACACAAAAACTAACAAAAAAACTGTATGGAATTTATTGTAATAATCAAGCATGTTTTTAAACCATCTTTAGAACTTCAACAGTGTTCCAATTTATCTTGTCAAACTACTTTGAACATTGTTCTTATCATGCTTTTATATATCTATTAATATGCGCATCAATTATATTGTAAACGTAGTGTAGAACCTAAGCTTAGCATGCCTCTAAGTATGAGTAAATGTTTTATGGTTGATAATGATATTTCTTCACTCATTTTTTGGCTAAGTCTACTTATGTTTTTAATCTAAAGATGCTTGCTAATGTATTGTAATTGTACAATAAATTAAATTTGCACAAGTATCTTACCTACACTACACTTATTTGCACTATTAAATATAAAGAAAAGTGGTTGTACTTTCAAAATTCATTTGGTTTGCAAAGCAAGTGTAATCGGAGAACTTTGTACAAAACAAAAAAATGAAATAAAGTGACAAAGTTAACTCCACCAAGCACTACTTGGACATCCTGATAAGTCTTAATAAGCGTTGTGAGGTTGAGCACCTTGGAAAGATTAGTAAAGTGTCCTCTGCAAACCTTCATTTCTTAGAAAAATACCACTTATTCATAAGTACACCGGATCAAAAACAAAACTGAAAAATTCAAATCGTGTGATCCCCCAAGCACTACTTTGCATCCTGATAAGTCTTAATGAGCATTGTGTGTGCAAAGCACCTTGGTAGTTGTACATTTGTTTTGTATAAAAAGTGTGAAAGTAATCTTATTTGTGTTTTATTGTGCACTTTACTCTACACTTGTCTTGTATTTTTTATTATAACATTTGTTTACTCTTTTCAAAATACACTTGTGTGCACATCATTATCTTCCATAACACTTCTTCTCATGAGTATTGGACTCTAATGCTAATTCTATAATACTTTTTATATCTAAATGCACTAGATAACCTAGCATGCTCTCTACAATGTTTGGTATGTTTTGACTTTATGAATTAGAATAACATTGTAGTAGTCTCTTTTTCATGCTTGGTTACTTCATGATAATCTTGTTAAAGAAAAATGATTTACAAAATAAACATCTTTTTCATTTTATGAATCATCATGTCTTACAAAAAGATGTTTGTTGCAGTTTTATAAGTCTTCCGCTACATTACGTTTACTTTGTGTTCTTTTCATGCTTATCTCAAGTTTTTCAAACTCAAATTTTTTAAATGGTAGACTTGCATGGTAAATGTTATATCATTCCTTTTTAAAGCTAAAAACTCTGATTTATTTCTGTAACCATACTTATGCTAAAACTCTGATTTATTTCTATGAAAATTATTCTATGGCTCCTTATCATTTTCTTCTCTCTCAAAGCTCGATCATGCCTTATTTTATTATCAACACTTTTATGTGTTTTGCTTCCTTACCCACTTTTGCTAATAACAAAAGGGGGAGATCTAACATGATAAATAAAATCCGCTATCAAAATGAAAGACTAACATGATTAATTAAGATAATAGCATACATATTAGGGGAGCATTCACTTAGGGGGAGCATGTATTTAGGGGAGCAATTCTAAAATTCTACAATCAATATTTATCCCAAGTCGTCACTCTCACACACACACAAGTAGGTTTCATCATGCTTATATATTAATGGTCTGATTTATCATTAATGGATTTGTTATTATCAAAAGGGGGAGTTTGTTGGAACATTGTCTTCCGCATCTCCTAGGTTTGAGAATAACAAATCCTATGTGTATTTGATCTTGTGTGTTTAAGTGTGCAGGAAACAAAGTCCATATAACTCAAGGATGACATAAGAAGGTTGCCCCCAAAATTGGGCCAATAATTCCAACATGCCCACTAGCGTCGGCGGTAGCACCTAGCGCCCAGTGCTAGCATTGATTAGCGCAATTCCGGAGCACATATAGAAGGAGCTAGCGCCTGGCGGTAGCGGATAGCACAGGCGGTAGCGCGGAACACAGAAGGCATGAGAGAAATGTTTCCTCGGATTGAAGATTCTCCGCCGCAGAATAATTCCTAATCCGGGATAGCGCCGACGGTAGCGCTAGCGTGGGCGAGGCTATAAATAGGACCCCTTCTCTCATTTTGGACACACATCAGAGAGAGGTTGAGTGCTAGAATTCTAGAGCCTGATTTGGCCGAAAGTTGATCTCCCACAAAAGCTCTGTGAATTTCTAAAGGAGGACCTCTTCACGCCGAATCCAAATGACGTCTTCTTCAACAATGCTCATCCTACAGCGGATCATCGTCTTCGACTTCAGAAGTTCTTCAAGATGGAGTTTTTATTATTATCATTTCATTTTCCTTGTAAACTGTTAGAGAATTCGCCTCGTGTTGGCGACTAGGTCTGGGTAGGACATAGGGCAGAAATTCGCCTCATATTGGCGAATAGATCTAGGTTAGGTCTAGGGGGCTCAAGGTCATATCCGGGGTTGGATTGGCTAGAGCGGCTTGAGGCCAAATCCGGGGAAGGATAGGCTAGGGCCACCGATTTGTGGGGATGCGAGTGGGGATATAAAACAAAAAGAGTTTATTATTATTCGCCACCGATTTCTAGCGTTATAGAAATCAACTTTTGTAAACCTTATATTTCATATTAATAAAACATGTCTCTATTTGATTTTACTTAGTGTGCTTTTATTTTCTCATCATCTTAATCGCTTATTATTTTAAGATATTCAAATATAACATAAGTTTTAAAAACCTTTATTCACCCCCCTCTAAGGGCGCCTACCTATCCAACAGACTTGTCTACAGATTTGTCAGCAGCCAATTTCATTGATGGACAAAGCTTGAAAGGGATAGCTTCCTTACTCTTGAATGAAGGAATTGAAGTACCAAATACAAATGGTCCAAGTTGGGCCATTTGAATTTCTTCATGGGGATCCTTCATGGCACTCATTCCCATACCCTTTCTTCCACTATGGGAAGAAGTGTTTTCCTTCCTATAGGTGCTTCCATTCTTCCAGTGACCATACATGTTGTCATGGTCATACCTGTTAGAGGGAAGTAGTACCTTTTGAAAGGTGGTATGAGGCCTAGCCTTATCCTTGCTCTTTTCTCCACTCCCTTCTCCTACTTCCATTTTATTGAACCATAGTCCTCTTCTATTGGTTTGAGAGAAAAATGTGTCAATAATGGGAAGCACAGTTTTGGGCTTGGAGAATTGAGTCACTAGGCTCTTTTCTTTCACAAGTTTCTCCTCAAGGTCCATGATGACCTTGTTCTTTTGGGATATGGTGCTCAAATGCACAATTGTTATCCCCTTTAGATGGCTTATTTGTCTACTCATCTGAGCCACCATGGTAGGTGACTCAGTGCATTCTTTCTCAGCCATCTTAAGGGAAGCAATTTCCTGGGATTTTCTCTTGGCTAGCTTCTTGCTCTTTTTCAGAGCTTCCAAGAGAGCACTGTATCTGTCAATCAATTGATTGACAATTTCCTCAGAATCTGAATCACTTCCACCAATTGATGAAGGTTCTTCAGATTCTGGCTTGTCTCATAATCAGAAGAAGAGATGGAATAAGTTATTACCTATTCACTGTCAAAATTATTCTGACTGACTTCCTCATCAGTGATGGTCATGAGGCCTAGCTAAACATTGTCCTCTTCATCCTCCTCAATATCACTGTCTGAATGTGATATAGGGGCCCTGATTCCAACCTTGGCAGCAGGAAAATCATCATCCCTTTCTGCTGCAAACAACCCAATGTAGGCTTCTTCTTCATCATCTGAATCTGAAGTTGAGGATTCAGATTCACTCCAGCTTTTTCCTTTCTTTGCTAGGAAGGATTTTTCACCCTTCCTATCCTTTTGGTGGTGATGTTTCTTATCACCCTTTTCCTTCCTTTTGACTGGACAGTCAACAATTATATGTCCAAGCTTGCTGCAACAATAGCATACTATGTTATTTGAAACATGTTTACTGGGTTTAGTTTTATACCTGTCACCCTTGGTGTACTGTCTTTCAGATCTGCTATGATCCCTTTTGGAATGTGAGGAGGAAGATGGCTTGTTCTTCCACTGCTTCCTCCTCATCATTTTCTTGAACTTCCTTGAGAAGGCAGCAAACTCCTCATCAAATGAAGAGTTGTCTGAGGTGTTGTTCTCAGATTCAGCCGTCCTCCTTGGAGGAGACATGCACCATCCTGCCTTTGCTCTTCTTGGAGCTGTCAGCCTTGAGAGCCACAGATCTCTCCCTTGCATGAGCCCTTGTTGAAGTGTCCTCTTTCTTCCATCCAGATAACTGCATCTCATAAGAGAGCAGCATCCTAAATAGTGTATGGGTATGAGTTTCACCAAGCTTGGCCACTTCCCTGATGGCACATATTTTTGTCCCAGTCTCTAGTTAGAGATCTTAGGAACTTGTCATTAAGCTCATAGTCACTGAACACTCTTTCATAGGTTCTTAGTTCATTGTCTATCCTAAAGAACCTTTCATAGCAAATAGAAATGCTTTCCTGGCTCAGCTGCCTGAAAGCTTCATATTCTTGGTTGTGGAGTGATTATCTTTCATCCCTCAGCTCAGCTGTCCCTTCCATATACACTACTAGTGTATCCCACATTTCCTTGGCTGTTGTGCGGTGCACCAAGTTCTGAAAAGTGGAGTCATCAATTGCATTGACAATGATGTTTTGGGTTCTTTTATCCATAGTGAACAATGCAAGTTCATCCTTGGTCAAGTCATTAAAAGCGTTGGCCACTCTGCTAGTTGGATCTATGGTAGAGGCAGTTTGAAAAAAGGCCCTTGCTTTACAGTGATGTAGATCCTTGGGTCTGATGCTTCCATAAACAACCTAACCCTTTGCTTCCATATACCAAAGTTTTCTTTGTTGCATATGGGCAACTTCATAGATCACATCTCCTTCTGCAATCCAGTGGAGGCCAAGGATTCAGATATGACTACTCCTTTATAGGATCAGGTCAGACAGATATGTCCTTCTTGACCAACCTCCCTCTGATACCACTTGATAGTTGTTAGGATGTAGTCTTAGTCACCTAAAGGGGGGGGGGGGGGGGGGGGGGTGAATAGGTCTCTTTTTAATTTTGGCTTTAACCTAGCTCTTTTCTGAGTTTAGGTTAGTAATAAATCAAGCACACAAAAAACACACAATGGTTTATAGAGGTTCCTCAAGACATGGTGTCTTGAGTAGTCCTCTTTCCCAGATAAGGCCAACACCTCCAAACTCAGCTCCAAGAGATTACAACACAGATCCCCCATGATCTTTCAGGTTTTCCCAAACCCTACCTCAGGCTCAACAACCCTACCTCAGGATCAACAGCCCTACCTCAGATCTCACAAAGATCCTATACTCAAGCTGACCTCTCAGCTCTACTACTCAGGCCAGACAGCCCTACACCCTGAGGCAAAGATGCCTACAATCTCAGAACGGTTAAGTTCCTACAGAAGTAATAATAGATGATTACAACAGAAGGTAGAATAGATTAACCCTTGGTCTTCTGTTGCTGAACAACTGATGTACCTGTCTTGAATCTGGGATGAGTCCAATGGCCTCAACTCTGATTCTTCTGATCCTTTTCTTCAGAGAATGAATGGGGATCAACTTGTTCTATCTTGAGTTGATCAAGCGGAACAATCTTTTCTCTCCTTACAGCTTCAGGAAGCAGGAAATGAAAGCTTTCTTGGCTGCTGTCACAACCCACATTTTCCCGAAATAGTTTACGATATCAGAGTTAGGGGAAAATAGGCGTCGTGATGACACGTCCTACAGGGGACAACTACAGACGCTCAGGCAAGCACTCCTAACGATCATTTTTGCGAGAAAATAGATATTTTAGTTAAAAAAATAAATTGTATCATTTCTTCCTTTTTTTTAGACCGTGTACCTTGGCTCTGTGGCCCACCTAGCCACCAATAGAAAATATACGTACGCAGTGGAAAAATAGGTTCATTTTACCCTAAGAGCGCTGAAGACCAAAATGTCTGCAAGGCTTATATAATTCTAGGTTTAGTATACCATAAGAAAATACTTTCTACGCTCTTCCAAATAGGAGATAAATGATAATAAGTAAAGCAAAAGTATGCTATGAAATTAATTTACTATAAGGGTCTCAAATAACCCATAAATAAACACTTTTCTCAGAGAGTAAGGGAATAACAACCCCAAAAGAAGAAAAAGAAAGCACAAGTAGCAACATAAGCAAGTAAACTGAACATAAATGCCATATGGGTGCCAACAACTGACACGAACCCGCAGGAAAGAAGGAAAACATCCAAAAGAGGGCAACAACTAAAGAACTGATCCTTACTTAGAAGAGAGGAAGGGCCTCGACAGGTAAACTGAACGACCCCGCTCTACCTCCTGTGGCAGCTACAGACCTGAACTTGAGGCATTCATAAGAAAATAATGTCTCAGACCAAAGCGTGCAAGAAAACAGCAAGAAAAGAAAGAAAGCTATAAAATAACAGGTAGGTTGATCAGCCAAGAGTAAGGCACAGATTTAACAAATTTACCTTGAACAAGTGCACAAGTCACGTAAAAGCATCCCCAAACCAGGGCATCTAGTAAAGAAAAGAAAGTGCATAACATGCTAAAAGAACTGTGGTGGGGGCCTTAATATCCATCCACACTCCATTCCTAAACCACTGTGGTGAGGGCCCATACGTCCACCCACACTCCAGTTTAAAACCACTATGGTGAGGGCCCATGCATCCACCCACACTCCAGCCTAAAACCACTATGGTGAGGGCCCATGCGTCCACCCACACTCCAGTCTAAAACCACTGTGGTGAGGGCCCATACGTCCACCCACTCTCCAGTCTAAAACCACTGTGGTGAGGGCTCATGCGTCCACCCACTCTCCAGTCTAAAACCACTGTGGTGAGGGCCCATGCGTCCACCCACTCTCCAGTCTAAAACCAGTTTTCAACATGAACATATCAACAAGATGCTTGGTTTGACGCTCGAGGAGGGTCTTATATTTGTCATAGGGGAATGAAATTCCAGTATGCAAGATACACAGGCAGTCCGCATTGGTATCAAAGCAAAAAAGAAGGGGTGTCATAAGTGATAACAATTTAGGCACAGAGCAAAGGAATCGAACTTTAACATTTGCACTATAAGTATAAAGCTATTTAATAGCATTTGATAATATATATATATACACACACGAGTGATGTTCAATAACCTTTGATAATTTTACTATAAGTATGAAGTTGCCGATAATTGGAACGGATATAAAGCTCAAAACCAAAATTCATCTACATAACTTTCAAGTTTAACAATTAATGGCTCCACTGAATCATCAAGAATTAGCAAGCAAGATTTCAGGAAATTTAGCCAACAAAACCATCCAAATTTACCCAATAATTATATCCACGAGTTAGCAAACCCTCCATATCTATAGCCAATTGTATATACCCAGGAGCTAGCAAACCCTACATATCCTTAGCCGACTATATATATCCATCCAAATTTTTAGCTAATGAGTTATGCAGAATTAGCAAATAAATTATAATCAGAAAATAAACTATCCAGATTATCAGGCAGCAAGCATAAGAAACCAAGCAGCCACCAACATACGACCCAAGGGAAACTCTAGCATAATCCAAGCAGCCACCAACCCACATTTTCCAAAAAGAAAGGAACATTCCCAAGAAAAGAAATTCCTAGAAAGGTAAACCAAACAACCACCAGCCCTAAAGTCCCAAACAAATTCCAAATACCAAACCTGGAAGGAGAAACCAAGCAGCCACCAGCCACCAACCCCGATTTCCCCAAAGAAATTCCAAAATAATGAAATCTGAAGGGATAAACCAACCGCCACCAGCCCTAAATTCCCAAATAATTTCTACTACTAAAACCTGAAGGCAATGTGAAGCTTATAATCTGGAAGGAAATGGGGCAGATGTAAACATATAATCCTGGAAGAAAAATGAGCAAAGCAGAGCACATAATCTGGACAGAAATTCTAGCATATAAATCAGGTAGTGCGTTGACAACCCAACCAATCAAGCCAAGATCAGTTAAGAAAAGGGGGAAGGAGATGAGGGAGGAGAGGGAGAAGAGTTTCCTTGCCTCACATCAATGGCGACCCGCCGGCTCCAGACAAGCAGGGAAGGAGCCGCCCGGATCCTTAGCCCTGGCGATGAACACAAGCCCCGACAACCACGATCCTACCTCCTCCGACAGCTCGGACGCCGCTCGACACCGATCCGAAGCAAACCCTAACCCTCAACTCGCCGGCTTCACGGGACAGGGAGGAAGAGAATAGGCTTTCGATAACTCCTCCAGCAAACGAACATAAGCCCTTATATAAAACCTTTATCTATAATTTATATACATATAACTTGAACACATATATATATATATATATATATTATGTATATATATATACAAACTTTTATATACACCTGTATACATACATATATATATAATGTATATATATAACTTTTATTAATCCTTTGTACATATACATATATATATAATTATATATTTACATACCTACATATAAACCTTCCCATATGAATCTTCATGTATGCATACATATATGTATATATATTTGTATACATCTACCCGTATATAAACTTTCATACATGCATATATATATATACATATATATGTATATATACACATATACATACATATATCTGCATATATGTCTCCACCTAGAATTAACTCGCCGGATGACGATGACGTTTCCGAAACAGTAACGCCCCCTCGCATTAACACTACGTAATGATAAATTTAATATTGAAGCCATTATCATTCTGTATCCCCGCTTAAAAAGACTATAAGAAAAACCTGGGGCGTTACAACCACCCCTCCTAACAAAAAGTTTCGCCCCAAAACTCTAAAACGTCAATTCAAACCAAAAAGGCACAAGAGACGAAAGCTTACCAGGGAAAACTAGTCGAACAGATGAGGATAAGACTCCTTCATCACTGATTCCAGCTCCCAGGTTGCGCCCCGAACATCCTGATTACTCCAGAGAACTTTCACCATAGGGATTGACTTCCTTCGCAATACCTGATCTTGCCTCTCCAAGATACGAACAGGCTGCTCCACATAGGACAGATTTGGTTGCAACTCTGGCATAGAATTTAGAACATGGCGGTCACTAAGGATGCACTTCCGCAACTGGCTTACACGAAACATGTCATGGACACCAGGGAAGGAGACGGGCAATGACAACCTGTAAGCAGAAACTCATATGCTCTCAACAATCTTAAACGGTCCCATATACCTGGGGTCCAGCTTATGGTTCTTCCCAAACCTTTTAACACGCGCCATCAGGGAAACCTTTAGGAACACCATGCCCCCCATTACGAACTCTAAATCGATCCTACGCCGACTGGCGCACTTCTCATAGCGCTCCTGAGCTACCCAGAGCTTCTCGCGGATCCGCGTTACAGCAATGCTCATCTCTTCCAAGACCTCTGGACCCAAAACTGGCTTCTTGCCCACTTCAGCCTAAAACAGGGGAGTCCAACATCATCTCCCATACAGAGCTTCGAAAGGAGCCATCTGCAAGCTCTCCTAATAACTGTTATTGTATGCAAATTCCATAAACCCAAGGCGTTCATCCCAAGCTCCTCCATGCTCCAAAATGTAACACTTGATCATATCCTCCACAATCTGATTTACTCTTTCCGTCTGCCCATTCGTCTGCTCTCTGCGATCCGTGCCCAATGCCCCCCCCCCCCCCCCCCCCCCCGCAAACTTTGCCAAAAGCGGGAAGTGTACCTGGAATCCCGATCGGACACAATTCTCGTGGGCACTCCATGCAGTCTAATGACTTCTTGCACATGCAATGATGCAATCTTCTCCATCGAATAGCCAGTCTTGTATGGCACAAAATGAGCACACTTGGTCAACCTATCCACAATCACCCACACCGCATCATGACTACGAGGGGATCTCGGTAAACTGGTAATAAAATCCATGGAAATACTCTCCCATGTCCACATAGGAATATCCAAAGGTGTCAACTTGCCCCCAGGTCTCCTATGATCTGCTTTGATGCGCTGACAAGTATAACACTGCGATACAGACCTTGCAATATCGCTCTTCATGCCTGACCACCACACAATTTGCTTCAAATTGTGGTACATTTTTGTAGAGCCAGGATGATAAGATAGACTGGAGTCGTGAGCCTCCTCACAAATCTTCGCTCGAATCTCCTCCATAGCGGGAATGCAAAGCCTGCCACGGTACCCCAAGGTACCCTCACCATAGATCGAGAAATCAGGCAACTCACCCCACTCTGCTCTACCTCGGAGGTGCTGCAAACCCGGATCATCCTTCTGATGCGACTTCGCCAGAGTAAACCAACAAGGTTCTTCAACTTCCATACGAGACGGCCCACCCTTGGGTTTCACCGCAATACTCATCAAAAAGAACTCCTCCACCAAAGACTGCATGGAGATTCTGAAACAGAAGCCGACTTTCTACTTAGGGCATCCGCCACTACATTCGCCTTGCCTGGGTGATACAGGATATCCACATTATAATCTGCCACGTACTCCATCCACCGACGCTGGCGCAAGTTCAATTCTCTCTAAGAAAACATAAAAATAAAACTCTTATGATCTGAGTAGATCTTTCACGACACCCCATACAAAATATGCCTTCACAGCTTTAAGGCATATATCACCGCAGCGAACTCCAAATCATGCGTAGGGTAGTCCCTTTCATGAACTTTTAGCTACCTCGACCCATATGCGATCACCCTGCCTTCTTGCATGAGGACACAACCAAGGCCTATCCGTGAAGCATCAACATAAACCTGAAACTCTACTCCCTCAATAGAGAGGGCCAAAACTGGGGCGGAACACAATCTCCTCTTTAGCTCCTGAAAAGCCTCCTCGCACTGCTCGCTCCAATCAAAAACTGCTCTTTTCTGCGTCAACCTAGTCAGAGGCGCAGAAATTCCCGAGAATCCTTCCACAAACCTTCGATAATAGCCTGCCAATCCTAAGAAACTTCGGATTTCCTTAGGCGTTGCCGGTCTTTTCCAATCTAAAATAGCTGCAACCTTTACTGCGTCCACCGAAATGTCATCCCTACTCACCACGTGACCCAAGAAGGAAACTTGCGAAAGCCAAAACTCACATTTGCTCAGCTTGGCATACACACTGTGTGCTCTTAAGGTAGATATCACCAAGCGCAAATGTCAAGCATGCTCCTCTTCACTTGAAGAATAGAAACCACCATCATCTATAAAAACCACCATGAACTGGTCCAGATAGTCTCGAAATACTCTGTTCATCAAATCCATAAAAGCAGAGGGCACATTCGTCAGCCCAAAAGACATCACCAGGAATTCAAAATTCCCGTAACGCGTCCGGAAAGCAGTTCACAGAACATCTGAGTCTCAGATCCTCAACTGATGATAACCGGACCGAAGATCGATCCTCGAGAACAAGCAGCTACCCTGCAACTGATCGAATAGATCATCAATCCGCGGCAACGGATATCTGTTCTTAGTTGTAACCTTGTTCAACTCCCTATAGTCAATGCATAGCCTCATCGTACTATCCTTCTTTTTCACAAACAAAACTGGCGCACCCCAAGGCGACGAACTCGGCCTAATGAAACCAAACTGCAGCAACTCATCCAACTGAGTACGCAGCTCCTCCAATTCCTGCGGCGCCATACGATAGGGTGCCTTTGCAATAAGGCGAGTCCTAGGCTCCAGATCTATCACATCTATTTCTCGCTCAGGAGGGAGACCAGGAAGGTTGTCGGGAAAAACATTCGGGTACTCCTGCACCACAGGTATGTCCTCAACACAAGGCGACGATGCACAAGCCGCAAACATAATAGAAACAAAGCAAACATAGCCACCAAACTCCGCAAAGGCCTGGGCACAAACAACGGACATAATCGGGGAAGTTTGACGCGGAAAGCCAAACACACTTCTGGGCTGTCAATCGTCCATCAGGAAATCCAGACGCTTATCCCTGCACCGGATCACAGCGTCGTATCGGACTAGCCAATCCATGCCCAGAATCACGTCAAAATCCTCCAAATCTATCACCTTCTAGTTTGCATAGGGCAAGAATCCCTCCAAAATAATCAGACATTGCCCTATACACTAGTCTGACACCACCGAATCACTGGACGGGTACTTAACGCAAAACGGATCATCAACACGCTCCAAATCCCAACGATGCCGATCATCAAACTTCTTATCCAGGAAGGAGTGAGTGGCACCCAAATCAAAAAGAACATGCGCCCAACAATCTCGGACCTTAAACTCGCCTACAAAACATTATTGACAAATGAAATAACAAGGATAAAGCAATAATATAGCGACTAAATTACCACACAAAGATTGGACTACATTGAGAACGAGGACGAACCTAATACAAACAGCCTATTAAGACTGGACTCAAACCTCTAGGAAGAGAAGACATACAAAAACTTTCTTTTGCTACTACTTTGTCTTTGGGAAAAGTTTTGTACACGATATTTCGCTACACTCGGGATGGTATATCATCCCTTAGCCCTCGTGCACCTCTCCCATATGCATATATGCTTAGCATCTTACTTTTGAAATCATGAGTGTACATGTGTCATCAAGTTTATCTCTAGCTTGGCACGTGTGCTTATGCAATGTTATGCTATGTATGCAGTGTTATGCAGTCTAAGAAAAGCTTTAATGCATGCTATGAGCGGCGTACACATGCGATCTTATGCATCTCATACTATATATTATCGCATGTAACGAAAAAGAAAATCTAATGGACACACATGCGACCTACGTTATGCATCCCATACTACATAACAGTCGTATGTTGTCACCTATGAGGATCCATATATAGACATATATTATGCATCTCATACTACATAATATGCCCGGTATACTTCTTTCATGCTTATGAGTGTAGTGTCCGTGCTTCAGCCGAGATCTACCGATGACCCATCGGTGAGTGTATTCAATGAATAACATTTCTCATTAGGTGGTTAACCGGGCCAACCAGACCATTCCCAGCAAGCCGGCTAACCTGGCTCGGATACCAACTATCACAACCCGCATTTTTCCTGAAATAGTTTACGATATCAGAGTAAGGGGGAAAATATGCGTCGTGATGCCATGTCCTGCAGGGGACAACTACAGACGCTCAGGCAAGCACTCCTAACGAACATTTTTGCGAGAAAATAGATATTTTAGTTAAAAAACAACTTTTATCATTTCTTCCTTTTTTTGAGACCGTGTCCCTCGGCCCTGTGGCCCACCTAGCCACCAATAAAAAATATACGTACGCAGCAGAAAAATAGGTTCATTTTACCGTAAGAGTGATGAAGACCAAAATGTCTCCAAGGCTTACATATTCTAGGTTTAGTATACCATAAGAAAATACTTTCTACGCTCTTCCAAATAGGAGATAAATGATAATAAGTAAAACAAAAGCATGCTATGAAATAAATTTACTCTAAGGGTCTCAAATAACCCATAAATAAACACATTTCCCAGAAAGTAAGGGCATAACTACCCTAGAGAGCAGAAAAAGAAAGCACAAGTAGCAGCATAAGCAAGTAAACTGAACAAAAAAGTCATACGGGCGCCAACAACTGACACGAACCTGCAGGAAAGAAGGAAAACATCCAAAATAGGGAAACAACTAAAGAACTGCTCCTTAACTAGAAGAGAGGAAGGGCCTCGACAGGGAAACTAAATGACCCCACTCTAACTCCTGCGGCGGCTACAGACCTGAACCTGAGGCATTCATAAGAAAAGAATGTCTCAGCCCAAAGGGTGCGAGAAAACAGCAAGAAAAGAAAGAAAGCTATAAAATAACAGGTATGTTGATCAGCCAAGAGTAAGGCACGGATTTAGCAAATTTACCATGAACAAGTGCACAAGTCACGTAAAAGCATTCCCAAACTAGGGCATCTAGTAAAGAAAAGAAAGCCATACCAAGTTGTTGCATAACAAGCTAAAAGAACTGTGGTGGGGGCCTCAATATCCATCCACACTCCAGTCCTTAACCACTATGGTGAGGGCCCATACGTCCACCCACACTCCAGTGTAAAACGACTGTGGTGAGGGCCCATGCGTCCACATACACTCTAGTCTAAAACCACTGTGCTGAGGGCCCATGAGTCCACCCACACTCCAGTCTAAAACCATTGTAGAGAGGGTGGACCCATGGGCCCTCACCACAATGGTTTTAGACTGGAGTGTGGGTGGATGCATGGGGCCTCACCATAGTGGTTTTAGACTGGAGTGTGGGTGGACGTATGGGCCCTCACCACAGTGGTTTAGGACTGGAGTGTGGATGGATATTGAGGCCCCCACCACAGTTCTTTTAGCTTGTTATGCAGCAGCTTGGTACGGGTTTCTTTTCTTTACTAGATGCCCCAGTTTGGGGATGCTTTTACGTGACTTGTGCACTTGTTCAAGGTAAATTTGCTAAATCTGTGCCATACTCTTGGCTGATCAACATACCTGTTATTTTATAGCTTTCTTTCTTTTCTTGCTATTTTCTTGCACCTTTTGGGCTGAGGCATTCTTTTCTTATGAATGCCTCAGGTTCAGGTCTGTAGCCGCCGCAGGAGTTAGAGCGGGGTCATTTAGTTTCCCTATCGAGGCCCTTCCTCTCTTCTAGGTAAGGAGCAGTTCTTTAGTTGTTGCCCTCTTTTGGATGTTTTCCTTCTTTCCTGCGGGTTCGTGTCAGTTGTTGGCACCCGTATGACATTTATGTTCAGTTTACTTGCTTATGCTGCTACTTGTGCTTTCTTTTTCTGCTCTATGGGGTAGTTATACCCTTACTCTCTGGGAAATGTCTTTATTTATGGGTTATTTGAGACCATTATAGTAAATTAATTTCATAGCATGTTTTTGCTTTACTTATTATCATTTATCTCCTATTTGGAAGAGCGTAGAAAGTATTTTCTTATGGTATACTAAACCTAGAATTATGTAAGCCTTGTAGACATTTTGGTCTTCAGCGCTCTTAGGGTAAAATGAACCTATTTTTCCGCTGTGTACGAGTCTAAAACCACTGTGGTGAGGGCCCATGCGTCCACCCACACTCTAGTCTAAAACCACTGTGGTGAGGGCCCATGCGTCCACCCACACTCTAGTCTAAAACCACTGTGGTGAGGGCACATACGTGCACCCACTCTCCAGTCTAAAACCACTGTGGTGAGGGCTCATGCGTCCACCCACACTCCAGTCTAAAACCACTGTGGTGAGGGCGCATGCGTCCACCCACTCTCCAATCTAAAATTAGTTTTCAACATGAACTTATCAGCAACATGCTTGGTTTAACGCTCGAGGAGGGTCTTATATTTGTCATAGGGGAATGAAATTCTAGGATGCAAGATACACAGGCAGTCCCATTGGTATGAAAGCAAAAAATCAGGGGTGCCATAAGTGATAGCAATTGAGGCACAGAGCAAAGGAATCGAACTTTAACATTTGCACTATAAGTATAAACTGTTTAATAGAATTTGATAACATATATATATTCGAGTGATGTTCAATAGCATTTGATAATTTACTATAAGTACGAAGCTGCCGATAATTGGAACGGATATAAAGCTCAAAACCGAAATTCATCTACATAACTTTCAAGTTTAACAATTAATGGCTCCGTTGAATCATCAAGAATTAGCAAGCAAGATTCCAGGAAATTTAGCCAACAAAACCATCCAAATTTAACCAATAATTATATCCAGGAGTTAGCAAACCCTCCATATCTATAGCCAATTGTATATACCCAGGAGCTAGCAAACCCTCCATATCCAAATTTTTAGCTAATGAGTTATGCAGAATTAGCAAATAAATTATAATCAAAAAATAAACTATCCAGATTATCAGGCAGCAAACATAAGAAACCAAGCAGCCACCAACATATGACCCAAGGGAAACTCTAGCATAATCCAAGCAGCCACCAGCCCACATTTTCCAAAAAGAAAGGAACATTCCCAAGAAAAGAAATTCCTGGAAAGGTAAACCAAACAGCCACCAGCCCTAAAGTCCCAAACAAATTCCAAATACCAAACCTGGAAGGAAAAACCAAGCAGCCACCATCCACCAACCCCGATTTTCCCAAAGAAATTCCAAAATAATGAAATCTGAAGGGATAAACCAGCCGCCACCAACCCTAAATTCCCAAATAATTTCTAATACTAAAACCTAAAGGCAATGTGAAGCTTATAATCTGGAAGGAAATGGGGCAGATGTAAACATATAATCCTAGAAGAAAAATGAGTAAAGCGGAGCACATAATCTGGACAGAAATTCTAGCATATAAATCAGGTAGTGCCTTGACAACCCAACAATCAGGCCAAGATCAGTTAAGAAAAGGGGGAAGGAGATGAGGGAGGAGAGGGAGAAGAGTTTCCTTGCCTCGCATCAATGGTGACCCACCGGATCGCAACAAGAAGGGAAGGAGCCGCCCGGATCCTTAGCCCCGACGATGAACGCAAGCCCCGACAACCACGATCCTACATCCTCCGACAGCTCCGGCACCGCTCAACACCAATTCGACGCAAACCCTAACCCTCAACTCGCCGGCTTCACGGGACAGGGAGGAAGAGAATAGGCTTTCGATAACTCCTCCAGCAAACGAACATAAGCCCTTTATATAAAACCTTTATCTATAATTTATATACATATAACTTGAACACACATATATATGTATATATATACTACTTTAAAAAGAAATCATGGTATCAAAAATATTTGAATTAAGTGAGACAAATAATAGATCACGTCCGTCCATTAAGCACATCACTGTCCAATTAAAAAACAATGGTTGGGCCTACTTTTTATTTTGAATTTTTGAATATCCGTGTTAACTACTTTACAACACCCCATCACCATTACTTTATTTTGAATCCACCAACCTTCTACTTTTATTTTGAATCATAGCATCTATCCTATCGCCCTCTTTCTGATTTTCGCGACCCTCTACAAACCCTACCTCCTAGCGCTCTCCTCCGTTCCTAGCGCTCTCCTCCGTTCCTAGCGCTCTCCTCCGTTCCTAGCGCTCTCCTCCGTTCCTAGCGCTCTCCTCCGTCCTAGCGCTCTCCACCGCCACGCCGCTCTTATCGTCGGCAGACATCTCCTCTATCATCGCCCACGCCGACTGCAAACCCTAACGTGATGACACCTACCACACATTGTCGCTTCTTCTGAACACTGCTGGAGCTCCATGTTGTTTCGCGCCGGCCATTTTTGCTCCAAAAACCCTAACTCTTGCTGACAATCTTCATCGAGCATCAAATCTGCATCTACTCTTCATTCGACTCCAGGTTTCCCCACATCTTGCATCTCGCTTATGAAAAGAAAATAGGGTGTGCCGAGACGAGAAATTCGAAAGAAATCAAAACACAAAACACAACAAATCACAGAAGACACACAGATGTACAGAGGTTCACCACAATCCAGGCTACGTCCCCTCTCCCCTTCCTCTTCTCTTCGTTCTATTCACCAAGACGGATTACATCTTACAAGGTTACAAGGATCAAAACCGATCCTACCTCACTTATCCCTCTTCAGACAAGAACAGAGGAACTGCCGCCAAGGAAAATCGCGCAGAAACACTGTTGCACTCTCTTAGGCTTAATGACCTTAACCCTAAACCAAGGTTATGCACCCTTTAAATAGGGCGCCAAACCGGGCTCAGACCAAACATCCGCTGAGACGGTTCAATAACATCCGCTGAGACGGAACCTACTGAGACAGCATGTACATCAGGAGTCGAGTGTCGAACACATGCGTCGAGCGTTGAACGCAGGCGTCGAGCACAGGCGTTGAGCACAAGCATCGAGCGTCGAACACAGGCCTCTCCCATTCGACGAGTCGCTGAGATGGGAGTAATCAAGGACCCGTTCGTCGAACGCAGGCGGAGTTCGACGAACCCTTTTCCATTCGTCAAGCGCAGGTGGAGTTCGACAAACTCTTCTCCGTTCGTCGAACGCCGTTCGACGAACACTAACCAGAAGTGTTCCCCAACTCCAACATTCTCCCACTTGATGAACATCTTCCTCTGATGAGAGCTGCTCCTCTAACCTTCCTCTTCAACCCTACGGCCGTTGCACACCACTGAAATTTGGAAACAGGAACCGCCTTGGTAAGAAAATCAGAGTTGTTCTCCATCGTGTCCACCTTCTCCAGGTTAACTACCTTTTTCTCCACCCTCTCCCGGATGAAGTGATACTAGATGTCAATGTGTTTGGTTCGTGCATGGAAGGCTGGATTCTTGGCTAGCTGAATAGCCCCTTGGCTGTCACACCACAGTTTCACTGGCCCCTGCTCAAACCCGAGCTCCAAACATAGCCTCCGTAGCCATATGGCCTCCTTGCTCGCATGAGTAAGAGCCATGTACTCTGCCTCCATCGACGAGAGTGCCACCACGCATTGCCTCCGACTCATCCAACTGATTGCTCCTCCAAACAGTGTGAGCACGTACCCACTGGTGGATCTCCTGCTATCCAGATCACCTCCCTAATCCGAGTCCACGTGTCCAACCACGTCCAGGACTCCTCCTTCACCAGCCCCTTCAAAACATAGGGAGTAATTCGAAGTGCCTCGGAGATACCTGAACACACGCTTCACAGCATTCCAGTGTTCCTTTCCTGGTGTAGCCATATACCGGCTCAACACTCCCACTGCTTGAGCAATTTCATGGCGAGTGCAGACCATGGCGTACATCAAGCTTCCCACAGCACTAACATAAGGGACCTTCACCATATCCTCGACCTCATCTTGTGTCTTCGGGCTCAACTCTACAGATAGCTGGCACCCAACTGGCATTGGTGCTCCCACTGGCTTGTAGTCCGTCATATTGAACTTCTTCAACATCTCCTCGACGTACCTCTGTTGCCCCAACCAAAGCTTCTTCTTGCTTTGATCCCTGGAAATGTGCATTCCCAAGATGACACTTGCTGGCCCCAAATCCTTCATCTCGAATTTGGCTGAGAGCAGTTTCTTCAGTTGTTGGATCATCCTGACACTATTGCCCACCAGTAGCATATCATCTACATAAAGTGCCAGGAAGATGAAATGCTCTCCCTTTCTCTGGATGTACACACAGTGGTCCGAATTCGACCTTTCAAAACCTAACTCCAGCATGTAGGTGTCGAATTTATGGTACCACATCATCGGAGATTGTTTTAGTCCATACAAGGACTTCTTCAGCCTGCAGACCTGATCCTCCTTGCCCTTGGCTTTTAATCCTTCCGGCTGCTTCATGTATATCTCCTCCTTCAGATCACCGTGAAGAAATGCTGTCTTCACATCCATCTGCTCGATCTCTAAGTCATGCGCTGCCGCAATAGGGAGAACCAGTCTGATCAACGTCATCTTGGCTACCGGTGAGAAGATCTCATCATAATCAACACCTTCGACCTGGGAGAATCCCTTTGCAACCAACCTTGCCTTGTATTTCTCCATAGTGTCATCACCCTTCACCTTCTGCTTGAAGACCCATTTGCTTCCAATGACCTTCCTCCCCTTTGGAAGCTTACACAGACACCAAGTTTGATTCTTCCTCAGAGACTCCATTTCATCCACCATGGCTAGCTCCCATTGATTTGAATCAGCCCTTGATCTAGCATCTCTGGCAGAGATTGGATCTTCAACAAGCATACTCAGGCAACATTGTGCAGCCACTGCACATTGGGGATATCTCACTGGTGCCCTTCTTTCCCTTGTCGATCTCCTCAGAAGTGGAATTTCCTCAGCTTCATCTTCTGAATCATCAGCACTTCTCACCACCTCCAAATCATCTGATTCAGAATCAGATTCAGCCCCAATAGTAGTAGCTCCTTTCTCAAAGCTTCCTTGCACCACCACTGTCTCTTTCTCTGTTTCTTTGGCCTTCTCAGCTTGTGTGACAGCCTGTGGACTGGTTTCATGAAACACCACATCCTTGCTGAATGTTACAGTCCTGGTCACAGGGTTCCAAAGCTTGTACCCTTTTATGCCATCTTTGTAACCCACAAAGATGCACTTCTCAGATTTAACATCAAGCTTCCCCCTCTTCTCCTTTGGAATGTGAACATATGCATCACACCCAAACACACGAGCATAGGCCAAATTTGGCTTTCTCTTTAAGATGGCTTCAAAGGGTGTACATCCCTCCACAGCAGATGTAGGGGACTTATTCTTCAGGTAGTTTGTAGTCGCCACTGCTTCAGCCCAGAACTCCTTCCCCAAACCTGCCCAACTGAGCATACACCTGGCCTTCTCCATCAAGGTCCTGTTCAGCCTCTCCAACACTCCATTCTGCTCTGGAGTGTACGCTGTGGTCTTCTGTCGTGCAATCCCCTGCTCAGTACAGTACCGCTCAAAAGCATCAGAGCAGTACTCCCCTCCATTGTCAGAACGGAGGACCTTCACCTTTCTCTCTAACTGGTTCTCCACCAGGTTCCTAAATTCCTTAAATCTGTCCAGAACCTCTGACTTGGACCTGAGAAAATAGATCCAGGAATACCGTGAGAGGTCATCAGTAAAGGACACATAGTACCTTGCGCCGCCTAGAGATGGAGCTGGAGTTGGCCCAAACACATCACTGTGTATCAGCTCCAGCACTTCAGTTGCCCTCGTGCCCGTCCCACGAAAGCTTACTCTGGTCTGTTTGCCAAGCAGGCAATGCTCACAGAACCCAAGGCTTGTGGATCACTCCGGCACTCCTTCCACCATCTGACCAGATGCCATGGACGACATCCCCTTCTCACTGATATGCCAAAGCCGATGATGCCACAGCCTGGACACCTCCTCCTGGTCAACCTCCTGCCTCTCAGAGATAAGATCCCCACATGGAACCACTGTATCAGCAAGCGGAGTATACAGTGTTCCATGTCTCACTCCACTGGCAATCACCATTGCCCCCTTGACATCATGCAAGATTGCTTGTCATAGCTGAAGTGCACTCCTGCATCCGCCATGGAGCCCACCAAGATTAGATTCCTGCTCATCCCTGGAATGTGCATCACATTTGGAAGAGACCTTTGTGATCCCATTAGACAACTTCAACATCACCTTACCACGCCCAATAATCTGCACAGCAGAATCATCACCCAACATGACATCTCCACCATCAAACCTCTCATACTCATAGAACCAGTGCCTAAGAGGGGTCATGTGGTATGATGCTCCCGTGTCTACATACCACATATCAGAATCTCTCTGAGCAACGCACGCGGCAGCGATGTACATGTCACCGCCGTCGCCCTCCTTCTTCGTACCAGAAGTTGTTGGTGTCTCCTTGTTCTGAACGGCCTTATTCGGACATTGAGACTTCACAAGACCAGTCTCATTGCACTTCCAGCACCGAACGTGCTTCTTACTCTTCTCCCTCTCCTGGCTCTTGGATCTACCTAGAGACTTATCTCGATATCCACCATGCTTGTTCTCCCTTCGTTGAGGACGGGATCTAGATACACTCAAAGCACCTTTGCTCGTCGCCTCAGAACCTCCTCTTCTGGTCTCCTCAGATAAAAGAGCTGCACATACAGTATCATATGACAGTTACTTGTCTCCACTCCCCCCAATCACGACAATCAGGTTGTCCCATAAATCTGGCAGTGAGCACAACAAGGTGATGGCTCTATCCTCATCCGAGATATTCTCACCAATTGAGATTAACTGACTCACAATGGTATTGAATTGAGTCAAGTGCTCTGAAAACGAATTGCCCTCATGCATCTGAAGTTTATACCACTTCTTCCTCAATAGCAATTTGTTTACCATGGACTTGCTCTGGTAGAGGGATTCCAACTTACGCCACAGACTTCATGCTGAAGTCTCCTCCATGGCATTAGTCAAGATTGAATCTGCTAGGAATAACTGGATCAGGCCCTTAGCCTTTCGATCGGTTTTTGTCCAGGCCGCTGCCTCCGCTGCAACATCTGTAGTCGCGTCTGCAGATTTTCCCTACGATGCGCTCGCATCCTTCTCTGCAACCTTAGGAACGGGAGGATCATCTTCGATCGCAGACTATAGATCTCGATCAATCAACATATCTTCCATCTTCATCTTCCATAGATCGAATCGACTTCCATAAAACTTCTCGATCTCGATTGGCACACCGCCAGAACCCATTTCCAGGATCAAGAACCTAGCTCTGATACCGAATGAAAAGAAAATAGGGTGTGCCGAGATGAGAAATTCGAAAGAAATCAAAACACAAAACACAGCAAATCACAAAAGACACACAGATGTACAGAGGTTCACCCCAATCCGGGCGACGTCCCCTCTCCCCTTCCTCTTCTCTTCGTTCTATTCACCAAGACGGATTACAGCTTACAAGGTTACAAGGATCAAAACCGATCCTACCTCACTTATCCCTCTTCAGACAAGAACAGAGGAACCGCCGCCAAGGAAAACCGCGCAGAAACACTGTTGCACTCTCTTAGGCTTAATGACCTTAACCCTAAACCAGGGTTATGCACCCTTTAAATAGGGCGCCAAACCGGGCTCAGACCAAACATCAACTGAGACGGTTCAATAATATCCGCTGAGATGGAACCTGCTGAGACAGCATGTACATCAGGCGTCGAGCGTCGAACGCAGGCGTCGAGCATCGAACGCAGGCGTCGAGCATCGAACGCAGGCATCGAGCATTGAACGCAGGCATCGAGCGCAGGCGTCGAGCGTAGGCGTCGAGCGTCGAATGCATGCCTCTCCCGTTCGACGAGCCGCTGAGACGGGAGTAATCAAGGACCCGTTCGTCAAACGTAGGCGGAGTTCGACGAACCTTTCTCCGTTCGTCAAGCGCAGGCGGAGTTCGACGAACTCTTCTCCGTTCGTCGAACGTCGTTCGACGAACACTGACCAGAAGTGTTCCCCAACTCCAACACCTTACCTCCTACTACATCAGGTTCTCTTCATTCCATTCCAAGTTTGTAAGCATCTGAATTTCAGTCCCTTCTCTAAATTCTGATCGACTTTATCATGGTTTCTTAGGAACAGTTTAAATCCAAGGGAAAAAGGGAGAGGGGTTTTAGAGGGCTCCGCTCTTCAGGTATTTCCTATCGCTGGAGGCAAGTTCCTCTACAGGAGGTATATCTTAACTCCTGCTGTCTATGTTGGGTTTTCTACAATCATACATCATATGTAGGCGCAGCGGAGATAAAGAGAACAACCCAAAAGAGTTTGAATCGGGCCATGAACATTGAATCAAGAAGCTAATCATGAAATGGAGCGGGGCCGTCTTGACCCCCGCGTTCGACTGCGAGCAATGCACCAGCTGAGGTGCCTACTTCTCCTTCTGCTGAGATAGTGAGGATGGTAGCTTAAGCGGTGTTCGCTATGTTCACTACACAACTTGGAGGGCATGTCCCTGGACAACCTCCTACCCTCGGGGTGGCTCCGGTGCCGGTTGTGGCAGCTGAACCTGTGGTCGAAAGACCAGTGTCGGTAAGGACACGGAGGGCTCCAGACCAACAGCTGCAGTACTTTCTGAGTTTCCACCCTCCGATGTTCACGGGGACAGGGACCCGACTCAAGCTGAGGATTGGCTATCAAGAGTGCGAAAGACCTTGAAGGCCACAGATATGGAGGACAGTCAGAAGGTGACATTGGCAACCTTCCTTCTTGATGGTTATGCTTTCATAAATTCTATTGGTTTGCAAAACAAGTGTATTCGGAGACCTTTGTACAAAACAAAAGTCATAAAATAAAGTGACAAAGATAACTCCACCAAGCACTACTTGAACCTCCTGATAAGTCTTAATAAGCATTGTGAGGTTGAGCACCTTGGAAAGAATAGTAAAGTATCTTGTGCAAACCATATCTTTCTTTCAAAATAAAAACCACTTACTCTTAAGTACACCGGATCACTAGTTTCAACATTAAAATAAAATAAAATATGTGATCCCCCAAGCACTACTTTGCACCCTGATAAGTTTTGATGAGCATTGTGTGTGCAAAGCACCTTGGTAGTTGTACATTTTGTTTGTGCATTGAAGTGTGTGGAAGTAAAATTATTTGTGTTTTATTGTTCTCTTCACTTTACATATCTCTTGTATTTTTGATTAAAACATTTGTTTATTCTATTTAAAATACACTTATGTGCACATCATTATCTTCCATAACACTTCTTCTCATGAGTATTTGATCCTAATGCTAATTCTATACTACTCTTTATTTATGAAATGCACTAGATAACCTAGCATGCTTTCTATAATGTTCGGTATGTTTTAAATTTGTGAAATAAAATAACATTGTAGTAATCTCTTGTTGATAACATTATTTCATGCTTGATTACTGTATTGTTAGACTTAAAGATTTTAATTGAACAATGATTTACTAAAACATATTCATTATGAAATTTAACTCATATATCTTTTTATGGATCATCATTAATTCAACAAGTGGTAGACTTGCTTGGTAAACTTTATATTGGTTGCTTTAAACAAGAATATTTTTTTATGTTAAAAACTATGATTTATTTCTATGAATATATTGTAATACTAAAACTCTGATTTATTAATGGATTAGCTATGTGAACTTTTCTTTAAAAATTCAAATTTTAAAACTCATTGGCTATGAAATTATAATTTGACTTAAAACGCTTAAATGTTTCCAATAATTATTATCCATGATTACATATCTCACCATAGCGGGGGCGTAGGGTTGTAGACATTAGATAACCTGGCCTCTAAGTCATGTCTTGTCCTAAACCGGGGAGGGTTCCTCCACTGTCTCAGCAGAAGGAGGAGTAGGCACCTCAGCTGGTGCATTGCTCGCAATCGAGGGTTTCTCCACTTCTTGCTCTTCATTTCTTCAGCGGATCATCGGTAGATTTTCGATTTATATTTTGATTTGTGTTACTTCTTCCTATTTTTGATTTCGTTTTCTTTTTTGTTCCCGTTTTCATTTCTTATTTCTAGAAAATAATTCTTGCAAGGTTTAAACCTGATGAAAACCTCCGCATTCCATTCTGTAGGATTCCGAAAACAATTCCTCCTGCTACATGTTTGATTTCTAGGAAACAATTCCTCCTACATGTTGGATTCATAAAACCTAAAAAACCTTCTCATAGATTAATTAGTGATGTTTGAATGAAAACGTATGATGCACACATTTCTTTCTTTTGTGTTCAGCTTGGGCTAAAGGAAGAATGCAGCGAGTGATTCTCTAGGCCGTCTATAAAAGGAACCAATACAGTAATTCCTCACATTGTTCATCGTCAGTCCAGTTGACACATCACATTTCCAATTTCAATAAGATGTCTAGGCTCTCTCTTTCTCAAGGTTTTCCACTCAAAATCTTTTCTATTATTTATGCGTGTATTGTTTTCTACTCATTGTATTTTCTCAATGTTTTTCGGATTTCCAATTGCAATAAATAGTGCAGTTTGTGCACTCGCTCTCAGGTTAGTTCCTAACAAGTCCTAGCATAGTGGCTGCCCTCAGGTTAGTTCCTAACAAGTCCCTGAAGTGAATGTGCCAGTCGTATGCTTTTGGAGGATTATTTATGCCAATATCATTTCAAAATTTCTGTAACAAATCCCAAGTCTTGAGACATATAGAGCAAAAATATTAGTGCAGGAAATGCATACTTTGAATGATTTTTGCAGGAATCCTATGGATTCCAAGTTGATATATCACCTATATTTTCAAACTTGCTCATGATTAAATTCTTTTTCCCATTCCTTTTTTATCGCAAAGTATCTAGATATTTCCGTTAGCCTTTCGTGTTGGCATGTCATGCATATTCCGGCCTTCAAACTGGTTCTGTGATGTGTTCAGATTATTTTAGTGCTCCAATGTGGTTTTGGGAATGTTACATTGGGTTTACAACCTGGGTCGTGCATATTCCTATATCAATCTAAGGCGTCTAATAATTGAATCTAATGTGTCTTTATTTTAGCTCTTCCTAATTTGTTTGTTCTGTTCATTATGCATTTATTATGCTCCATATTATGCATTTGTTGACATTTGCGAGTCGAAATGATTCAAAATAAAGTAGATAGCGAAGGGATTCTAGGTGTGATGCGGTGTAGTAAATTGGACGGTGATAAGTATAATAGACTGGAAGGCTCTATCATTTGTCTCACATAATTTAAACAACTTCTCCTCGACTTCTTAGTACTCATGAGCAGTGTTTGTGGTTTTGGGATCCGTTTGGTGCAGCATTTTTTGAAAAAAGGGTTGAATTATCTGGGTTGTTTATAAACAACTTTGTTATTGTTTTTCTTTAATGTGAGGCGATGAAGAATGACAACTTGAAGTGAAACAGTGGAGTTTTCCTCTACTACGTTTAGGGTATTGAGGATGGCCTGGGGAGAGGTTTCCCAAGGCAACCCGTGCGAGTATCATCTGAGCCATTTTTTTTCTACTCTGCTTCTCTTTCCTTTGCCCCATGTGTTCTAGATCTGAAGAATCGTATTCTATGCTAATTTAAAAAGAAATATCATTGGACCAAAATTTTGACAACGGGATAGCGGTTTCGATGCGAAATGCTTCAAAATAAAGTTGACGGTGAAGGGATTCAAAATAATGTAGAGCTGACACGGTGTTGTAAATTGGACGGTGATGAATATAATTAACTCTATCATTTCTCTCATGATATTGTTGGTACCATGATTTCTCTTTTTAAAGACGGTGATGAGTATAATGTACGTACATGATCTATCATTTCTCTCACATAATTCACACAATATTTATACCATGATATTTCTTTTTAAATTAGTATAGATATATAGATGTTTTCATAACATCGCATTTTCTCCTCAACTTATTAGTACTCATAAGCAGTGATTGTTGTTTTGGGTTCCGTTTGGTGCGGTGTTTTTGGCAAAAAAAGGGGTTGAATTATGTGAAATGTTCATAAATAACTTTGTTATTGTTTTCCTTTAATGTGAGCTGATGAAGAATGACAAGTTGAAATGAAATGGCGGACTTTTTCTCTACTATGTTTAGGGCATTGAGGATGGCCTGTGGAGAGGTTTCTCAGGCAACCCGTGCGAGTGCCATTATTGTTGGAAGGAGACTGGAAGATTTGAGTTTCTTTTCTCTTCATATCTCCAATCCAATTTACAACACAATCTGAGCCTTTGTTTTTTTTTTACTTCTCTTTCCTTTGCCCATCTACTATTCTGCTTCTTATTCAACCTAATCTGCAATATTAGGTTATGATTGATCAAAGTAAAATGCGTTCATGATCATGACATCAAATTGTGTAAATTATGTTAGACACATGGTACATCCTGTCCGTCTATTATACTCATCACCATCCAATTTACAACAATGCATCACCTCTACTTTATTTTGAATCCTTTCGCATCGCAACACATATCCCGTGTTAGTCATATTCACCACAATAAGAAAGGCTTTCTTTATACAATAAATACAGAAACACACATTGTCTTATTAGTATGACCTTAGGCTCAGCAATAAAAGACACATCCCGTGGAAATGTCACGGTATCAAAAATATGTCAATTATGATAGATCATGTTCGTCCATTATACTAATCACCGTCTAATTTACAACACCGTGTTACCTCTACTTTATTTTGAATCTCTTCCCGTCTACATTATTTTGAATCATTTCGACTCGCAGTAGCTATCCCGTGGGTTGTTCATACATAACTTTGTTATTGTTTTCCTTTAAAGTGAGGCGATGAAGAATGACAACTTGAAATGAAATGGTGGAGTTTTTCTCTACTATGTTTAGGGCATTGAGGATGGCTTGGGGAGACGTTTCTCATGGCAACCCATGCGAGTATCATTATTTTTGGAAGGAGGCTAGAAGATTTGAGTTTCTTCTCTCTTCCTATCTCCTTCAACTAATTATGAA
This sequence comes from Dactylorhiza incarnata, assembly GCA_033032865.1. Taxonomy (NCBI): domain Eukaryota; kingdom Viridiplantae; phylum Streptophyta; class Magnoliopsida; order Asparagales; family Orchidaceae; genus Dactylorhiza; species Dactylorhiza incarnata. The sequence continues at coordinate 4,109,378 of JAWHQI010000009.1, read as the reverse complement.
GTCATCTGAGCCTTTATTTTTTTAAAACTCTGCTTCTCTTTCCTTTGCCAGTCTACTACTCTTACTTCCCCTTCATTTTTTACTTCCACCTCCCTATAATTTGCTGCTTTTTGACTGTCACCTATCGACGATTTCTCTGATTGCTGCTATGTTTGTGTTATCTGCTCTAGCACCTAAACATCTATCTCTCCCCTTCCACGACAAATGTCGCTTCCCACGACCAATGTCGCCGCCTAAGACCAATGTCGCCGCCCATGACCAATGTCGTCGCACACAACCAATGTCCCGACCTACGACAAATGTCGTCGCCCTCGCTAAATATCGCCTCCCATGTCGTTGCACTCACATAGGGCCAGAGGCCCGTGCCGTTTCACTCGTATATATATATATATATATATATATATATTAGACGTGCAAAAAAATCCCGGCGGGCCCAGGTCGGGCCCGTGCTTTTTTGCTGTCAGGCCCAGGCCGGGCCCTACTCAAACCGGGCCCAGGCCGGGCCCGGGCATGCACAAAATAAGGGGCCCTGATTGCGCCCTTTAAAGCGGGCCCAATCAGGCCCCATGCTGGCAGCCCTAGCATTTCTGCTGGGCCGCCAGCATCGGCAGCCCAGCAGAAATGCTGACTGCCAGCGGGTCTTAATGCCCGGGCGGGCCTGGGCTAGGCCCGGGCCGGGCACCAGGCAAGGCCCTGCCCAAATAAGGGGCCTGTTGTGCCCCCTTAGGCCTGGCCTGGGCCTGGCCCGGGCCTAACCGGGCCCAGGACTAATCGGTCTCAGGCCCGGGCAGACCCGGGCCTTTTTTGCACGCCTAATATATATATATATATATATATATATATATATATATATGTATATATATATATATATGAGTGAAACGGAACGGGCCTCCGACCCTATGTGAGTGCAACGACGTGGGAGGCGATATTTAACGAGGACGACGACATTTGTCATAGGTCGGGACATTGGTTGTGTGCGACGACATTGGTCGTGGGCGACGACATTGGTCATAGGCGGAGACATTGGTCGTGGGCAACGACATTGGTCGTGGAAGGGGAGAGATAGATGTTTAGGTGCTGGAGCAGATAACGCAAACATAGCAGCAATCAGAGAAATCGTCGATAGGTGACAGTCAAAAAGCAGCAAATTATAAGGAGGTGGAAGTAAAAAATGAAGGGGAAGTAAGAGTAGTAGACTGGCAAAGGAAAGAGAAGTGGAGTTTAAAAAAAATAAAGGCTCAGATGACTTCATAATTAGTTGAAGGAGATAGGAAGAGAGAAGAAACTCAAATCTTCTAGCCTCCTTCCAAAAATAATGATGCTCGCACGGGTTGCCATGAGAAACGTCTCCCCAAGCCATCCTCAATGCCCTAAACATAGTAGAGAAAAACTCCACCATTTCATTTCAAGTTGTCATTCTTCATCGCCTCACTTTAAAGGAAAACAATAACAAAGTTCTGTATGAACAACCCACGGGATAGCTACTGCGAGTCAAAATGATTCAAAATAAAGTAGACGGGAAGAGATTCAAAATAAAGTAGAGGTTACACGGTGTTGTAAATTGAACGGTGATTAGTATAATGGATGGACATGATCTATCATAATTGACACATTTTTGATACCGTGACATTTCCACGGGATGTGTCTTTTATTGCTGTGCCTAAGGTCATACTAATAAGAAAATGTGTATTTCTGTATTTATTGTATAAAGAAAGCCTTTCTTATTGTGGTGAATATGACTAACATGGGATATGTGGTGCGATGCGAAAGGATTCAAAATAATGTAGATGGCGAAAGGATTTAAAATAAAGTAGAGGTGATGCATTGTTGTAAATTGGATGGTGATGAGTATAATAGACAGACAGGATGTACCATGTGTCTAACATAATTTACACAATTTGATGTCATGATCATGAATGCATTTTACTTTGATCAATCATAACCTAATATTAAAGATTATGTTGAATAAGAAGCAGAATAGTAGATGGGCAAAGGAAAGAGAAGTAAAAAAAACAAAGGCTCAGATTGTGTTGTAAATTGGATTGGAGATATGAAGAGAAAAGAAAATCAAATCTTCCAGTCTCCTTCCAACAATAATGGCACTCGCACGGGTTGCCTGAGAAACCTCTCCGCAGGCCATCCTCAATGCCCTAAACATAGTAGATAAAAACTCCACCATTTCATTTCAACTTGTCATTCTTCATCACCTCACATTAAAGGAAAACAATAACAAAGTTATTTATGAACATTCCACATAATTCAACCCCTTTTTTTGCCAAAAACACCGCACCAAATGGAACCCAAAACAACAATCACTGCTTATGAGTACTAAGAAGTTGAGGAGAAAATGTGATGTTATGAAAACATCTATATATCTATACTAATTTAAGAAGAAATATCATGGTATAAAAATTGTGAATTATGTGAGAGAAATGATAGATCATGTACGTACATTATACTCATCACCGTCTTTAAAAAGAGAAATCATGGTACCAACAATATCATGAGAGAAATGATATAGTTAATTATATTCATCGCCTTCCAATTTACAACACCGTGTCAGCTCTACATTATTTTGAATCCCTTCACCGTCAACTTTATTTTAAAGCATTTCGCATCGAAACCGCTATCCCTTTGTCAAAATTATGGTCCAATGATATTTCTTTTTAAATTAGCATAGAATATGATTCTTCGGATCTATAACACATAGGGCAAAGGAAAGAGAAGCAGAGTAGAAAAAATGGCTCAGATGATACTCGCACGGGTTGCCTTGGGAAACCTCCCCCCAGGCCATCCTCAATACCCTAAACGTAGTAGAGGAAAACTCCACTGTTTCATTTCAAGGCCTCACATTAAAGAAAAACAATAACGTTGTTTATAAACATCCCACATAATTCAACCCTTTTTTCAAAAAATGCTGCACCAAACGGATCCCAAAACCACAAACACTGCTCATGAGTACTAAGAAGTCGAGGAGAAGTTGTTTAAATTATGTGAGACAAATGATAGAGCCTGCCATTCTATTATACTCATCACCATCCAATTTACTACACCGCATCACACCTAGAATCCCTTCGCTATCTACTTAATTTTGAATCATTTCGACTCGCAAATGTCAACAAATGCATAATATGGAGCATAATGAATGCATAATGAACAGAACAAACAAATTAGGAAGAGCTAAACTAAAGACACATTAGATTCAATTATTAGACACCTTAGATTGATATAGGAATATGCACGACCCAGGTTGTAAACCCAATGTAACATTCCCAAAACCACATTGGAGCACTAAAAAAATCTGAACACATTACAGAACCAGTTTGAAGGCCGGAATATGCATGACATGCCAACACGAAAGGCTAATGGAAATATCTAGATACTTTGCGATAAAAAGGAATGGGTAAGAGAATTTAATCATGAGCATGTTCAAAAACATAGGTGATATATCAACTTGGAATCCATAGGATTCCTGCAAAAATCATTCAAAGTATGCATTTCCTGCACTAATATTTTTGCTCTATATGTCTCAAGACTTGGGATTTGTTAAAGAAATTTTGAAATGATATTGGCATAAATAATCCTACAAAAGCATACGACCGGCACATTCACTTCAGGGACTTGTTAGGAACTAACCTGAGGGCAGCCACTATGTTATGACTTGTTAGCAACTAACCTGAGAGCGAGTGCACAAACTGCACTATTTATTGCAATTGGAAATCCGAAAAACATTGAGAAAATACAATGAGTAGAAAATAATACACGCATAAATAATAGAAAAGATTTTGAGTGGAAAACCTTCAGAAAGAGAGAGCCTAGCCATCTTATTGAAATTGGAAATGTGATGTGTCAACTTGACTAACGATGAACAATGTGAGGAATTACTGTATTGGTTCCTTTTATAGACTGCCTAGAAAATCACTCGCTGCATTCTTCCTTTAGCCCATGCTGAACACAAAAGAAAGAAATTTGTGCATCATACGTTTTCATCCAAACATCACTAATTAATCTATGAGAAGGTTTTTTAGGTTTTATGAATCCAACATGTAGGAGGAATTGTTTCCTAGAAATCAAACGTGCAGCAGGAGGAATTGTTTTCGAAATCCTACAGAATGGAATGCAGAGGTTTTCATCAGGTTTAAAACATGCAGGAAATTTTTTCTAGAAATAAGAAATGAAAACGGGATCAAAAAAGAAAATGAAATCAAAAATAGGAAGAAGTAACAAAAATCAAAATATAAATCGAAAAGCTACTGATGATCCACTAAAGAAATGAAGAGCAAGAAGTGGCGAAACCCTCGCTTGCAAGAGAAGACGGCATCGTTGGAGTAGGCGATGAGTGTAGGCGATGAGGTAGCAGAGGAAGCAAGGAGAAGTGGACAGAGGGAGTAGTGAAAGAGGGGTTTTCCCGGTTGGGGCTTGGAAGATGGAGATCGGGGAGGAGGCATAGAAGCGTGCCTGAGAAATCAAAGAAGAGCGGTAAATGTAAAATGGAGTTCAAAAGAATCGGCATTACCTAAATGAAAGAAGGCGCAAACCTCGGTTGAGGGTTGAAAATTTGGGTAACTTGTGATGCCCTAGCTCAGGAATTCTATTTGAGCAGAATAGGAGTTCAATAATGGTTGATTCCGAGAAGTGGAGCTCCCACCGTGATCATAAGCGATGGACGGCGTTGGTGTCGGCAAGAGAGAGGTGAGGAGCACGAAAATCAGAAAGAGGGCGACGGGATAGCTGCTGCGTTTGAAATGATTCAAAATAAAGTAGACGCGCAGGGATTCAAAATAATGCAGACGGTGAAGGGATTCAAAATAAAGTAGCGGTGACGCGGTGCTGTAAATTGGACAGTGATGAGCATAAGGGACGGATGGGATCTATTCTTTGTCTCACATAATTTACATAATTTTGATACCATGATATTTCATCAAACAGGTAATATGCATCCAATTTAATTCAAAGGTATTCAAATTTATGGAGCCAAGAAAATTATGAAAAGCGAGAGAAGTTGGCATATCCCAAATATGTTATTTTCATCCACAAATATGCTTAAAATTAAAATCATTAAAATGTTGAGTCTGCAAGTGCAAGACCTGCAAGAACAGAGCAACTATGCATAAATAAATTACCTAAAAAGATTGGCAAGGAAAACTAAGTTGCATAGTATAAAATGAATAAGAAAATACACCATACTCGTGACCCGCAAAAATTGCCCTTTGTAGTGCTGGATCGTGCTTCTAACTGCTGGTATGATTAAAGGTGGATGCATTTCAACTAAGGGAGATGCAAAGGAAATGATTAAGATGAAAAGGAACTATTTAAGTTGGAATGCAGTTAAGCAAACAAAATGCTTACAGTGGTAGACAGCAGGAGTTAAGAAATACCTCTTGTAGAGGAACTTGCCTCCAGCGATAGGAAATACCTGAAGAGCAGAGCCCTCCGAAACCCCTCTCCCTGTTTCCCTTGGATTTAAACTGTTCCCACGAAACCATGATAAAGTCGATCAGAATTTAGAGAAGCGACTGAAATTCAGATGCTTACAAACTTGGAATGGAATGAAGAGAACCTGATGTAGCAGGAGGTAACGGAGATGCAAGATGTGGGGAAACCTAGAGTGAGTCGAATGAAGAGTAGATGCAGATTTGATGCTCAGGGAAGATTGTCAGCAAGAGTCAGGGTTTTTGGAGCAAAAATAGCCGACGCGAAACAACATGGAGCTCCCGCAGTGGTCGGAAGAAGCGACAATGTGTGGTAGGTGTCGTCATGTTAGGGTTTGCGGTCGGCGTGGGCGATGAAAATGTCTGCCGACAATGAGAGCGGCGTGGCGGTGGAGAGCGCTAGGATGGAGGAGAGTGCTAGGAATGGAGGAGAGCGCTAGGAACGGAGGAGAGTGCTAAGAGGTAGGGTTTGTAGAGGAGCGCGAAAATCATAAAGAGGGCGATGGGATAGCTGTTATGATTCAAAATAAAGTAGAAGGTTGGGGATTCAAAATAAAGTAATGATGATGGGGTGTTGTAAAGTAGTTGACACGGATATTCAAACATTCAAAATAAAAAGTAGGCCCAGCCATGGTTTTTTAAATTGGACAGTGATGTGCTTAATGGACGGGCGTGATCTATTATTTGTCTCACTTAATTCAAATATTTTTGATACCATGATATTTCTTTTTAAAGTAGTATATATATATATATATTATGTATATATATACAAACTTTTATATACAACTTTTATATAATCCTTTGTACATATACATATATATATATAATTGTATATTTACCTGCCTACATATAAACCTTCTCATATGAATCTTCATGTATGCATACATATATGTATATATATTTGTATACATCTACCCGTATATAAACTTTCATACATGCATATATATATACATATATATGTATATATACACATATACATACATATATCTGCATATATGCTCCACCTAGAATTAACTCGCCGGACGACAATGACGTTTCTGTTGGAACATACTTTCGGCATCACTTGGTTTGACAATAACAAATCTTATTGTATTTGATCATACTTGTTTTGTGTTTATAGTATGCAGGATTCAGTGCTTTCAAATCTCCATGGAAATATGTTTTTGTTACTACCGCGCAGCGTTAAGACTACCGCTGCCGCTAACAAACCGCTGAGAAGGAAACTGGCGTTCGACGAACTGAAAGCTCTGTTCGACGAACTGTGAGCTCTATTCGATGAACTGTGAGCTCCGTTCGACGATCTGCATGTTCTACCGCGGCGCTCGACGAAATGTATGTTTTACCGCGACGCGTTAGCACTACCGCAAGCATTAGTGTTTGTTCGACGAAAGGAAAGCTGCGCTCGATGAAATGCTTATCACTGCGTTCGATGAATTTGCGATCGACGAAAGCCGAATCCCGTTCGACGAAAATTCGATCGATGAAATATAAGCCCAATTCGACAAAGATGCGCCCGACGAAAAGAAATGTGCTCTACCGCAGAGCGTTAGCACTATCGCTGGAGTTAGCATATATGGAAACTATTGACAGAAAGGAAACAGTGGAGAAAAAGGAATGTCAACGGGTCGCTATGTTTGGCATGTACTATCGCAGAGCGTTAGGTCTAACGCCCGACGGTAGATTTTTTGAAACATCCCGTCTGCAGTTGATTGAGGAGCAGATTTGGAAGAAGATTGTGGCTGAAGGAAGGAAATCTCGCTAACGCGGGGCGTTAGCGGTACCGCGGCGCGCTAGTGTTTGGCGCTCAGAATGTTGCCTAAACTACCACGATCCGTGTGCTTCATTGCCTTATGTGGATACTGCGGGGTGGTAGTACTACCGCAAGCGTTAGTGGTTGAATCTATAAAAAGACACGCACCTCCCCCGTTGTTGGCTTGCTGTTACAGAACGATTTGAAGCCATATTTTCGGAGCACTCGTGAGAGCCTTCCCAAGCAGCCCAAAGAACTTCGTCAACTATCGTGAACGCAAAAGAACTTGAAGACCGATCTGATCGCATCTACCTCGACATCAAGTTCTTGATTTGAGGGAGTCCTAGTTCTTGTCTTTATTTAGTTTTCAAATTGTAATCTTTATATCTTTTGTTAAGTAGAGGAATTCGCCACACGACGACTAGGGCCTTGCAAGGACTAGGGGGAAATTCGCCTCGCGTTGGCGACTAGGTCTAGTGTGTAGATCTAGGGGGTACTCGAGGCCTTTACCGTGAGGGAGGGGCTAGAGCGGCTTGAGGCCTTATCTGGGGAGAGATAGGCTAAAGCCAACCAGTCCTTAGGAGAAGGGTCCGTATAGAAAACCAAAAAGGGTATTTCGTTGGTCGCCTCTTTCCAAGCGTTATTGGAAAAAGTTTTGTAATCATAACTATTTCAAATTATTATTAATGAAAGTATGTCTATTTCTTCATCTTTGATTCGTGCAAATCTATTTTCCACTATTTTAACCTAAACGTATTTTCTCTATTACTAACGCCGAGCGGTAACACTACTACTGGTGGTAGCAACTGAGAATTACTTTCTTTAATAATCGGAAAAGTTTAAATCCCTTATTCACCCCCCCCCCCCTCTCTAAGGGCGTCTTCAGATCCAATAAGTGGTATCAGAGCTAGGTTATTCCAATTCTGTCTAACAACCGGGAATAATGGTGCTCCGTGATTTCTCTTTCCATGAGGGGCAGAGAATAAGTAGACCTCCGTTGTTTACCGAAACTAATTATAATTAATGGAGAATGCATATGCGTTGTTTTCTGATAAACTTAGATCTAGATGTATGGGCATGTATTGAAACTCCATACACTTCTCCTACATACATTGTTGGAGAAGTAACCATGGAAAAACCTAGGGATAAATGGGATGATGGAGATAAGGCTAGGTATAAGAATTATGCGAAAGCGTTGAATGCTCTGTTCTGTGCTCTTGATAGGACTGAATTTAATAGAGTCAGAGCATGTGAATCTGCTTATGATATTTGGAACTTATTAGAAATAATGCATGGAGGTACCTCACAGGTCAAAGATTCAAAACTATTCCAACTGGAATCTGAATTTGAGAGGTTCAGGATGGATCCAAATGAGGACGTCGACGCCATGTACACTCAATTCACCAAGATCGTCAATGCCTCAAAAATTCTTGGAAAAACATTTTCAAATGACGACTTGGTGAGAAAGCTTCTTCGATCACTCCCACCAAAGTTCAATCCAAAAGTGACGGCGATTTCCGAATCGCATGATCTTAGGCGGCTCCAAATTGAGAGCCTCATTGGGAACCTTAAAACCCATGAGGTAGAACTCAAGATTCAAGAAGAGGAGTACAACAAGGAACCAAAGAAGAAAGCCTTGGCACTGAAGTCAAGAAAAGAAGATGACGACAAGGAAGATGATGAGGAGAGTCTCTTTGTGAAGAACTTCACTAAGTTCATGAAGAATACGGAAAGGAGGAACACCTTCCGGAAATTTTTCCGAAAGGGCTCTTCATCCAAAAGAGAGAAGAAGGAGAAGTCTAGCGACGACGACGAAGAGCGGCCACCTCCCGAGTGCTTACACTGTAGGAAGACCGGGCATATTAGAGGTCAATGCCCAAAATTCCTGAAGGAGAAAAAAGAAAAACGGGTTAAAGGAAAGGAGAAGAAGAAGGTCTTAAAAGCTGCAACATGGGATGACTCTTCCTCCAGTTGCTCAAGTATTTCAAGCTCAAGTGATGATGAAGAGGCAAACTTGTGCCTTATGGGGAAAAGCAATGAATCAACTGACGACGAGTGCAGTGTCCAAAGCGGCACTGAGGTAATCCCCTCTAACTATGATGATCTTTATTTTGAATACTTAAGAACTTGCAAATCTTTTGGAAAAAATTTAAAAGATCTTGATCTACTTAAAACTGAACATAAAATTCTTTTGAAACAAAATCAATAATTAAATAAGGAAGTTTTTGCCTTGGGAAAGGAGATGGAGTCTTGCCAAAAGAATGATGATCTCTTGGCAAGGACTATCAAACTTGAAACTGATCTTTCTAATGCTCTCTCCAATATCGAATCACTCTCGAAACAAAAGAGAGACTTAGAAAGAAATATGAAACTCTCTCTTTCTAATGTTGAAAATGAAAAGAAAAAACTTTGCAAATTTAGTTAAAAGCTAAAATTCATGACCTTAACTTAGCCATAGAAAAATTCGGTGTTGGCCAGAAAAGTCTTGATATGATTTTGGCCAACCAAAGGCATGGTAGTGCAAAAACTAGTCTAGGTTTTGTCTCTACTAACTACCGCTCGGCGGTAACGACTAACGCTGGCGGTAGTACCAAAACTCATAATTCATCAAATAATCACAAATCTGGAATCTATTCTGCTGATTCCCCATCCTCCAGCAAGAGTCCACAACAAAAACTGGAAAAGGTCTCAACCCCTTTTGTGTTATGTGCCAAGTGCCATCATTTCGGGCATACCTTGGACTCCTGCAGGATGAAGGGTCGATGTAATGTCAAGCAAATTTGGGTGCCTAAGGTTTCCACCTATTCTATGGGAGGAACCACCTGGGTATCCGGATCTTTACTCTCATCTTCTTGTTAGGTATGTTGGCAGGCTAAGGAAAAGGAAGACATGCGGTACTTGGACTCAGGGTGCTCCAAGCACATGACGGGGGATAAAGCAAAATTCCTTAGCCTCACTAAGAAGAAAGGAGGAATGGTGACATTTGGGGACAATGGAAAGGGAAGGATATTAGGCACCAGTACTGTTGGTAACAATTCTTTCTCTCTTACTAATGTCTTATATGTAGATGGTTTGAAACATAACTTGATTTATATTAGTCAACTTTGCGATAAAGGTCTAAATGTTTTATTTGAGTCTTCTACTGATTTATGCAAAATTATAGATCCTGAAACCAATAGTATTGTACTAACTGCACCATGAATTCACAATGTGTATCTAATTGCCTTTCATAATCTATCACATGCGTCTCTCAAATGTCTTATATCAAAAAATGAAGAACTTGAATTATGGCATAGGCGTCTCGGTCACTCTAGCATCAAGTTAATTTTAAAATTGTCAAAGAATAAACTCATTAAAGGTTTGCCTATGCTAAATGGAAATCTATCTTCTTTATGCTCGCCATGCCAAAAAGGAAAATTTTCAAAAACATCGTTTAAGAGTAAAAAGGAAATATCCACTTCAAGACCCTTACAACTAATTCACATGGATCTTTTTGGACCCATTAGCACATGTAGTCTTGGTGGTAAAAAGTACACTTTTGTTTTAATTAATGATTATTCTAGATTTACTTGGACCATATTTCTCACCTCCAAATCCGATGCGTTTTCTGAATTTACAAAGCTTTGCAATCGTATTCAAAATGAATTAGATCTAAAAATCAAGTGTATACGATCGGATCATGGAGGGGAATTTGAAAATGATAGCTTCACCACTTTCTGTAATAATCTAGGTATTAAACACGAATTTTCCGCTCCACGCACCCCCCAACAAAGCGGTGTGGTGGAGAGGAAAAATAGAACTCTTCAAGAACTTGCACGCACCATGCTATCCGAATATGGGTTGCCTAGATATTTTGGGTCGAAGCCGTAAATACATCATGTTATGTCATAAATCGTGTTATGCTTCGCCCTATTTTGAAATTAACTCCATATGAATTATACTTTCAAAAGAAACCTAATGTATCATATTTTCATGTCTTTGGTTGTAAATGTTTTATCCTAAACACCAAGGATGCATTAGCTAAATTTGATGAAAAATGTGATGAAGGTATTTTTCTTGGTTACTCTTCCACTAGCAAAGCATATAGAGTATATAATAAAAAAATCTAAAAAGGTTGAAGAGTCTATTCATGTGAAGTTTGATGAACTTGTGCCTTGTGTAGATTCTACTTGTGCAGGAAATGAAGATGTACCTCTTTCACCATTAGAGCATGATGATGATGATCCACTTGGAGAAGAAAAAGAAGTAGAGACGGTGCAAGAGGAGCTCGTGCCTCTAAGTGTGCTTCGATTTACAAGAGATCATCCAAGGGAGCTTATAATTGGAGAACCATCAAGAGGGGTAACTACATGTTTTTCTTTTAATGAATCTTTTTCAAACTTATGCTTTGTTTCCGAAATAGAACCGAAAAATGTTTCCACCGCTTTGAATGATAAATTTTGGTTTATTGCTATGAATGACAAATTGAATCAATTTGAATGCAATAGGGTTTGGAAACTAGTTGAAAGACCATCTAATCACCCGGTTATCGGTGTCAAATGGATATTTAAAAATAAATTAGATGGAGAATCTAGAATAACTAGGAACAAAACTCGATTAGTGGCCAAGATTATTCTCAAATCGAGGGGGTAGATTTTGATGAAACATTTGCACCCGTTGCTCGCCTTGAATCAATTAGAATTTTTCTAGCTTTTGCGAGTTATAAGAAGTTTAAATTATTTCAAATGGATGTTAAAAGTGCTTTCTTAAACGGGATAATTAAAGAGGAAGTCTATGTTGAACAACCCCCCCCCCCCCCCCGGCTTTATTAATGAACAATTTCCAAATCATGTATATAGATTAGAAAAAGCGCTTTATGGCCTAAAACAAGCGCCCCTTGCTTGGTATGAACACTTAACTTCTTTTTTTATTAAAGCACGGCTATAAAATGGGTAGTGTCGATAACGCGCTCTTCATTAAGCATTTTGATAATGATTTGATTATTTTACAAATATATGTTGATGATATTATTTTTGGAGCCACTAATGAAGAGTTGTGTAATGAAGTTGTTTTAGTGATGCAAAATGAATTTGAGATGAGTCTAGTGGGTGAACTAACATATTTTTTAGGATTTCAAATAACCCAAAGAACTGATGGAATTTTTATATGTCAATCTAAATATGTCCATGATATGCTAAAACATTTTGGTTTTGAAAACTTGAAACAAGCTAGTACTCCAATGAGCGCATCACTAAAATTAGGAAAAGATGAAGTCGAAATTTCAATTGACCAAACGTTATATAGAGGAATGATTGGATCTCTATTATACCTTAGTGCATCTAGACCTGATATTATGTTTGCCGTATGTTTATGCGCTAGATTTCAAGCAAATCCAAATGAATCTCATTTAAAAGCGGTGAAACGAATTTTTCGATATCTAATCGGCACATCTAAATTAGGACTTTGGTATCCAAATAATGATTCTCTTCTCTTACATAGGTATTCAGATTCTGATTATGCGGGTTGTTCATTAGATAGGAAAAGCACTAGTGGTACCTGCCACTTCTTAGGTCCTTCTCTAGTTGCATGGTCAAGTAGAAAACTAAATTCTGTTGCTCTCTCCACCACTAAGGCAGAATACATTGCACTAGGAAGTTGTTGTGCCCAAGCATTATGGATGACTCAAACCTTAGAAGACTTTGGTGTTCATTTAACTAATATTGAACTAAAGTGTGACAACAAGAGTGCTATTGACTTAACAAACAACCCTGTTCATCACTCACGATCTAAACACATAGATGTAAGACACCACTTCATTAGGGATCACATCAAAAAGGAACATGTTCATCTAAATTTCATTGGAACAGAATCGCAACTTGCGAACATCATTACCAAGCCTCTACCCGATTCCAGATTTGCTCTACTTAGGCTAGAACTAGGGGTCTTGGACATTCATACTTAATCATGCAAAGCCTGCATTTTTGTGACCACGCATATCTGATTTCTGTACTGAATCACAGTGTCACTAATCTGCACAACTATATTCATAAGAAAAATTCTGAAAAATTTCACGTTTTCCCAAAAATTTGAGTTCTGTCACTAACGCCCTGCGATAGCATAGTGCCGCTAGCGTTAGTGGGTATTTCTGAATTTCCAGTTTTCTCTTTCATTTCTTATTTTTAAGATCCTGTTATTTTCTTTTAAAATTCTAAAAAAAACTATAAAACAAATCAAAATTCAACCATTAAAATGTTTTTTTATATATCAAAACCAACTACAAAATTGAAAAACCAATTAAAACAACAAAAAACATGCTTTTTATTTGTTTTATTTTTGTTTTTTGAAAAATTTAAAATTTATTAAAACGGATGTAATTTTCTATGTTTCAAGGATGATATGGTTTATCTTGCCAAGTTTTGTATACAATATTTCATTCTCTATTTCACGTATCTTAATAACATTGTTTTTGTATCATGCCTTGATCATTATCTTATGTGTGCTTTGAAATTGATTATAGAAATCATGTGTAGTAGTGCATTGCATGTCTCTATGTATGAGTAAATGACTTATATTTGCTAATGATTTTGTTTTCACTCACACTTTTTGATAAACTACCTATGAATTTAATCTTCTCTTACATGATTGTGTAGTGTAACAACTTCATATTATTGTTAGGCATGCTTAATTTTTACCTGCACCACATGTTAAAATCTGTTTCATGCACCTTTTTTTTTGAAGAAGTATGTCTTTTTAAAAATATTTTGTTTGCACATACAAGTGAATTCAGAGACCTTTATCGTCAAGCAAAAATTCAAATGAATAATTGACAAAGATAACTCCACCAAGCACTACTCACCCTCCTGATAAGTCTTAATGAGCATTGTGAGGTTGAGCACCTTGGAGAGAATTGTAAAGTGCCTTGTTGCAAACATTTTCTTTACTACTTCTTCTTGTACACCGAATCACATATAACTAAAATTCAAATTAATAATTGTGATTCACCAAGCACTACTTTGCACCCTGATAAGTCTTAATAAGTATTGTATGTGCAGAGCACCTTGGTTATTGTACTATTTTTATGTGCATTGAAATATTTATATAGCTTTGTGGGTAGAGGTAACTCTAAAAACGCTTGTCCAATAATATTGTGTTTATTCTGTTATTCATGTCATGTGTTTTGATTAACTCATATGTATACTTTTATCAAACACACTATTTTGCACACATCATTATCACTTGTAAGCCTTCTACTCATGAGAATTGGAGTTTATTGCATATCTACATGTATTCTCTAAATTCTTAAGTAAATGCACTAGATAGCCTTGCATGATCAATACAATGTATAAGTGTACTTGTTTTTCTCAATTTAGAACATTGTATTCTTCCATCTTGACTTGATATCTTGTATCATGTTTCAATATTTTTTCCGCTACGCCATGAGAACTCTGTATTGCATATCCTTCAAAACTAGTATATAGCTATGTTACAACTGATCTTATTTTGTGTACTTAAAATGCTACAACATCTATTTTGTTATATCTAAAATCCTTAATCATTTACTATGCTTCTCAATTCCTATATAGATGTTCACTAAACAAAAAATTTATTTTGCCATGCTTTCCACCTCTTTACTACTTGTTCGCTCGATCATGAATACATTTTTCCCAACAAGTGGTTTCTTTATGACTATTTCTTCACATTCCCTATTCACTCCTATATTCTTTTTCCTAAGCATATATCACTTTATCATGTTCATTCCCTCTCTACACAGTTATTGCACACTTTTAGTTGGCCTTTCTCTCCACCCTCTTTTGATAATACCAAAAGGGGGAGAATAAATTTGAAAGAAATTAATATGTTTGGGGAGTTAAGTTCATAGGATGTTTTGGTGTAGGGGGAGCATATGCACATGTCTTAAACTCCACGCTTGTCTCTATTATAAACACAAATTCCTATCAATTGAATTATTTCTTTCTAAGATGATTTGTTATTATCAAAAGGGGGAGTTTGTTGGAACATGCATTCCGCATCACTTGGTTTGACAATAACAAATTCTATTGTATTTGATCATACTTATTTTGTGTTTATAGTATGCAGGATTCAGTGCTTTTAAATCTCCATGGAAATATGTTTTTGTTACTACCATGCAGCGTTAAGACTACCGTTGGCGCTAACAAACCGTTGAGAAGGAAACCGCTGAGAAGGAAACTGGCATTCGAAGAACTGAAAGCTCCGTTCGACGAACTATGAGCTCCGTTCGACGAACTGTGAGCTCCGTTCGACGAACTGTGAGCTCCGTTCGACGATCTGCATGTTCTACCGAGGTGCTCAACGAAATATATGTCTTACCGCGACGCATTAACACTACCGCAGGCGCTAGTGTTCGTTCGATGAAAGGAAAGCTGCGCTCGATGAAATGCTTTTCACTACACTCGACGAATTTGCGATCGACGAAAGCCGAATCCCGTTCGACGAAAATTCGATCGACGAAATATAAGGCCGATTCGACAAAGATGCGCCCGACGAAAAGAAATGTGCTCTACCGCAGAGCGTTAGCACTGTCGCTGGCGTTAGCATATATGGAAACTATTGATAGAAAGGAAACAGTGGAGAAAAAGGAATGTCGACGGGTCACTATGTTTGGCATGTACTATCGCGGAGCGTTAGGTCTAACGTCCGGCGGTAGCTTTTTGGAAACATCTCGTCTGCAGTTGATTGAGGAGCATATTTGGAAGAAGATTATGGCTGAAGGAAGGAAATCTTGCTAACGCGGGGGGTTAGCGGTACCGCGACGCGCTAGTGTTTGGCGCTCAGAATGTTGCCTAAACTACCACGATCAGTGTGCTTCATTGCCTTATGTGGATACCGCGGGGCGGTAGTACTACCGCAAGCGTTAGTGGCTGAATCTATAAAAAGACGCGCACCTCCTACGTTGTTGGCTTGCTGTTCCAGAATGATTTAAAGCCATATTTTCAGAGCACTCGTGAGAGCCTTCCCAAGCAGCCCAAAGAACTCTGTGAACGATCGTGAACGCAAAAGAACTTGAAGACCGATCCGATCGCATCTACCTCGACATCAAGTTCTTCATTTGAGGGAGTCCTAGTTCTTGTCTTGATTTAGTTTTCAAATTGTAATCTTTATATCTTTTGTTAAGTAGAGGAATTCGCCACACGGCGACTAGGGCCTTGCGAGGACTAGGGGAAATTCACCTCGTGTTGGCTACTAGGTCTAGGGTGTAGATCTAGGGGGTGCTCGTGGCCTTTCCCGTGAGGGAAGGGCTAGAGCGGCTTGAGGCCTTATCTGGGGTGAGATTGGCTAAAGCCAACCGGTCCTTAGGAGAAGGGTCGGTATAGAAAACCAAAAAGGGTATTTCGTTGGTCGCCTCTTTCCAAGCGTCATTGGAAAGAGTTTTGTAATCATAACTGTTTCAAATTATTATTAATGAAAGTATGTTTATTTCTTCATCTTTGATTCGTGCAAATCTGTTTTCCACTGTTTTAACCTAAACGTATTTTCTCAATTACTAACGCCGAGCGGTAACACTACTGCTGGCGGTAGCAACAGAGAATTATTTTCTTTAATAATCGAAAAAGTTTAAATCCCTTATTCACCCCCCCCCCCCCCCTCTAAGGGCGCCTTCAGATCCAACAGTTTCCAAAACGGTAACGCCCCCTCGCATTAACACTACGTAATGATAAATTTAATATTTAAGCCATTATCATTCTGTATCCCTGCTTAAAAAGACTATAAGAAAAACCCGAGGCGTTACAGCTGCCGTCAATGGAACAGTAGTATTCCTTCTTCAGTGTGTGAGAGAGTGATTTTACAAAGCCCTAATTGATTATTTTATACTCATCCAGTCTTCAACGGCTATCAGAAGTCCTCCTGACACATTATGGAGGTGATTGGAACCTCCTATCTTGCTTTCCTACATGTTGCGCCAAAAGCAAACCCGCCAGATCATTCGAATCTGTCTCAGCGGTTGGGCTGGGACGGCCTGCACTCTCAACGACTATTACTATCTCGTCCCAGCGGATCCGTTGAGACAGACAGTTGTCTCAGCGGTATTCTTCTATCTGCACCTCAGCTGGCCCAGACACCTTCTCAGCGGGTCCTGGCCTTGTCTCAGCGGTTCAGCTGAGACTAAGAGCTTGTCTCAGCAGTTTTCTTCTATCTGCAGCTTAGCTGGCCCAGACACCTTCTCAGCGGCTCCTGGCCTTGTCTCAGCAGTTCAGCTCAGACTGAGAGCTTGTCTCAGCGGTTTTGGCAGCAAACCTACTGAACTTACTTCTTACCTTGGAATAACCTAACATTGCATGGTCATGGGATGAAATAGAGTTTATCAAATACAACTTGTACATAACATTAAGTGTGAAGCTTCTTCAAATCAAGGGAACATTGAGGGTCATATTCCCAACACACACAACATAAGGAGATGACATGTTTTCGTTAATGCACAATGACTTCATTGATGTAAAGTGCGGTGTATGTCGTTTACAAATCCACAAGAATTGGAGCAAATTGGCTTTCAAAATACTCTAATTTCATAACCCAACCATTATGACTATGTTTATTGTCTATGATTATCGGTTGAGAAGTTTGTTAAATAAAATTAACAGGTCGCAAGAGAAAACCGACATGAATTGTGACTTCGGTACAAAGTCTAATTAGGATTTGGAGTAGACAAGAGTAAGACTTGGTTATAGTCTGCAAGACGAATAATGATGTTATAATCCCATGTGAGGTGTGGTGTCATAGATTCACCTCCTTCTTGAGCCTAAGACGTTGATTCATAATATTGTTAGGGAAAATTATTAAACGCAAATGGTTCGATTGCAAAACTTGATTATGAATTGAGTTGGAAGTCAAGAGGTGAAGACTTAGAAATTTTGAATGAGGATAATTTAGGCCATGACATGATCTTGGAAATATAACGACTCCTAGAAGGCATAAAAAGTTAATGGTTGATATTCTAAGTTTAGGATATCTGAATTATGAGTATGATTACTTGGACATGACTCTGATGATTTGAGAATTGAATCACAAGACCATAAACTCATCTTCAAAAGGATTCATAATTTTGGGGAATCAATCATGATTATCAACATATATATTTTGAAATGAGCTATACATTTGGAATAAATGTCAAATCTTAATCTTCCTTTTGAAAGGATGGACTCGTGACAAATATTTGAAGTTTTGGAAATAATTTTACTTTATAAATCAAGCCTTTTGGACAATTAACTTGGAAAATGATTTATTGATGGTCCGAAACACCTACCCACTCCCCCGCATCGACGAGACATTTGATCAATCGGAGGGAGCGCACTGAATCTCCACTCTTGACCGAAGGTCAAGATATTACTATTTGAGGATTTAAGAGGAGGAAATTCCGAAGACAACATTTAGTTCTCGATATGGCCTATACGAGTTCACGGTGATGCTTTTCGGACTCACAAATGCCCCTTCCGCATTAATGAGTTTGTTGAACCGCATATTTGCGCCATACCTTAACATCTTCATGATAGTTTTTATCGACGACATCTTGATCTACTCCAGGACTGAGGAAGATCATGTGCACCATTTAGCACTGACATTGGTGAACCTGAGAGAGCACCGCTTGTATGCAAAGTTTTCGAAGTGCCAGTTCTAGCTTAGATAGGTTGGTTTATTGGGGCATATCATCAGTGGAGTCGGGCTGGCTATGGACCTGGCAAAGGTGCAGGCAGTTGATGCGCGAATCTTGCACAACGCTATAGGCGAGAGATAAACTGCGACACAAAATGGCAAGTGCACCGATCGCTCAAGTAATATAAAATGGGAGTGAGTTCCCAAGTATCGATCTCACAAAGAACACACTGCATGAATGATTTGTTAGAGTGCTGAGATTATTAATTTAGAAGATTATTAAAGGGAAAAATGTGATTGTGGTTTTGAAAACGAAAGAGGAAAAGTGATTTGAAATTTGTGCTGGTCGCCTTCACCACTTCGCTCTCCTGCGGGTCGCCTTCATCACATAGCTCTCCTGCAAGTCGCCTTCACCGCTTCGCAGTTGTGCGGGTCGCTTTCACCACTTCGAACTCGTTGCCTTTGCAATGTTCTTTCAACACACACAACAGAACACAATTTCTCTCAGCAATGACTCAATATACTTATGAAGATTCGAAAACCCAAAAACACACAACAAGTATATTAAAGATTCAAGATAAGGGTTACTTCATTTCTCACAATAAAATAACCTAATCATGAACACACAATCCATCATCGAAGGCAAAGCATGCAGTGATCAGATTAACAAAAGTGCAAACAAACATTTCAAAGAGTTCAAGCGAACAAGCACCGTTATCACTCTCTAAGCACGGGAGAGAAGAGAGTCTATCCCCTGGATTTGCAAGAAGGTTGTCACCCTTCTCCTCCTCTGGGTTGCATCCCCAATGTTGATTCAGATGGAGATCTCACCTCCATCAGCGGGTCTTCTCTCTTGATTGTCCCTCCAATGCTTAGAGGCTACGGACACGAAGAACTCCAGTGGAGGAAGTTGATCCTTGAAAAATCCTTGAAAAGAGCTTGTGAAATGAAGATGAAGATCCCATAGGGTTGTGGAGCATTCTCCCTCCCAAAAGGGCTGAAGAAGATGCCCTAAGGCCAAGTACTCCCTCAGGAGTCGAACCAGGATGGAACAAAATATAACTCCTAAATAATCTATAGAAAATAACTTAACTAGGAGTCAGCAGAGAAAACACGATCGGACGCACAGTCGTGCATATTGATCGTGCGCGAAGGATAATATTAAAATAAAATACAACGCCAAAATTCGGCACATCAATCAATCCACAACAAGGCTTCCCATGCTTATGTGTTTTGTTCACGCACGATCGAAACCGACCGTGCGAAAAGAAAATGAACGGTTTGGGATAGAACAATCAAAACTCAAGGAACACACGCGCACAGTCTGAAGTGTTCATACGCTAAGGAAATCGCATGACCATGCAATTTATCTAAATGGAGACCACCCGTGCAATTATTTTGACTCACGGTCGAACCCAACTGTGCGAGAAGAAAATGCACGAGCACACACCGAACACTAAAGTAGGGCCAAAGCATGCATTCGACTAGAAGGTTGCTCACGCATGACCGTCCAGGTCGTGCGAAAAGGAAAACACACGACCGTTCAATTTCCACATTCGACTAGACGGGGCCACACACACGCCCGTGCACGAAGGAAAATGCATGACCATGCGTGAGCAAGAAAATTAAACCTAGACAGCACAACGTGTTCTCACGATGCCCAAACGGATTGAGGTGATTAGCCACCGGCATGTGAAGACTTGCTAAGTGCATAAAAGTGAATAAATAGGAGAGCAAAGTGATGTCTCCACATTACTTTGGAATCGGCACTTTGCACACCAAATTAGGCATCAAAAGTGTTTCAAGCGTGAAAAGTGAACAAGTGATGTATGCGCTCTTTTCATATAAAAATGAAGCTAGTACAAAATGAAATATGTCTAGATGAGTCTAAAATATGCTATATGGAAACTACAAATCAAATACCCCCATACTTACTCGTTTGCTAGTCCCGAGCAAAAAACTCTCCATAGAGGTAGAAAAATTGACTATTTTATATAAACAAATGGGTTCAAAGAGTACCAATGTGAAGTTTAACACCTAATAATATAGAAAATTCAGTAATTAAACTTTTTTAACATACTTATTAGCTTATAATTTTCAAAATGTGATTTGATTTATTAATCTACTTGTGAATATAATTAATGATACATCCTAGGGACATGTAAATGGGGAAAGTAGCTTGATTTCTTAGAGCGATATTACTCAAGATCGAAATCCAGGATAGCGTCCAAAGACATCCGTCAATGATGGCGACCATAGACTTTCTCTTTAACACCCTCTACTTTCTCTTTAACACCCTCTCCATGACACTAGTCTATTTCAAAAGCATGAATCAATAGGATTTTTATAGGATGAAGAGTGTGATTAGTTTTTCAGTGTGGTGATCAAATATAAATGCGATGGCTAAACGCACCAAAACCAAAAATGAGCTTACAACCAAAAGATATCCAAGAAAAAAATATGTACACAAAAATCCTAGATTAGCATGAAACAAAATGGGTCGTGTACCTTGCCTACTCCCAAACACAATTTATCTATTCATTTTTTTTGTTTCTTTCTTTTTCAAATCTCAAATTGCTTTTGATTTATTTCATTTCAACATTTTGTTTTCAAAAGCAACGCATTCAACATTTCAATTTCTTTTTCAAAATACCCGACCACCACATTAAGAAACACCTCATCACTCCAAAAATTTATTTGAAAAACATTTTGAGCTCATACTTAGGTGTGTGATTAGGATGTTATATATGCTTTGGTGAATAATTTAGTGGAGCTGAATCAAAGGGGAGGTGTAAGGATCAAGTGTTGTGCACAAGGATATAAAATGTAGGTAAGGTGCAAAGGCTCAAACTTGCCAAGAAACAGCCTATATCATGTCCACACTAACGATCTAACTTATGCAATTGTTTTGAAGGTTGCTAGGGGAAAGTTCTAGCCATCGAGAAAGGATACCCTTCCCTCCAGCTCGATTAATAGCTATCTAGCGATCTTCTACACACTTTCTATACTACCGTTGGACAATATCGAATTCATTTCGACAAGTAATTTAAACTATCACTACACATTCAGAAAAATATAAATCTAGTGGTATGTTTAAAATTTAAACTTACTCGAATTTCTATACGCACGTGCGCGCAACTAGGAATACTACACGAGTCAACATTTTTACTATAAAAAATCAAGTTTTATACAAATAAATTTTTTTCCTATCCACTAACAAAGCTAATTTAATGAGAACTAAGCAAAAGAGTAAGTATTGTGTGAGTTGGTGCTTTACATGCGCGGCTAACTGAATTTACAAAAGAAAAGTCTTTGGTAATGCAAGTTTGCAAAACCGTGTAGTGATCAATGTGGGTGTGTGTTAGGTTCACTCTCCCCCAGACTTAAATGAAACTATATGATGAATCCAACTATAAAATTTAAGGTAAATACAGGAGAGAGGTTTAGAATGTACCCCATGCTCAAATATTGAGCATATCGGAAGATGATTGAAATATGAAATTCTTCTTCTTCAAGCCACAACATTTATGATTCTGGATGGTGTATCCGGCGAGACTGATCTCCAGCAAACTACAAAATACTTTTAGAAAAAATAAAGCTGCATACTAAATAAGAAATTAGAAAGCCACAGAAAAATTAATCTGGGTTGTCTCCCAGTAGCACTTTTGAAAGTGCACAGTTGCTCCCCTAAGAATTCTTAAGAGGTGGGTGAATAGAGATTTAAAAACTTTTACTAAGAAGTGCACAAAAAAATAATCCTAATTCCTAAGCATCCAAGATTCCTACCAGAATTTAATCAATCACAGAATAATAAAATTAGACAAGAGGCAATCACAAAAAATTCACAACATAGAAGACACAAGAGTTATAGTGGTTCTCCAAAATCTAGGTAGTCCACTCTTCTACCACCTTGGTTGGAGTACACTATCACAGTGCCTGAGTATTTTGATAAGGAGACTCTTAGAACCACTAAGACTTTTGATTACGAGACTCTTAGAACCATGAACCGAGTCTTTTGATAAGGAGACTCTTAGAACCAAACCAGATCTTTTGATACAGAGATCTTGAACCAAACCAGATCTTTTGATAAGGAGATCTTGAACCAAGAATGAATCCTTTGAAGAGAGATTCTTAAAACTCTTTACTCAGTTTACAGAAATGAGAATTAGAGTAAGAAGAAGAAGAAGATGAAGTGTAACCTTCTGATTTGAATCCTCTTTCAGCCGTCACTGAGGATTCTAGGCACTAAGTATTCTGGATAATTTGTAAGATGATGAATCCTTGCTTAGAAGAAGGTGCAAGGATTATATGCACTGATCCAGTCTTTCAGATTGATCTATGTATCTTTGATGAGATTCTTTCAGAGAGAAAAAGGATAAGAAGCTTTCTGCATCTTGAGGAAGAAAAACTGTTGTACAAAAATCTATCGGGTAGAATGAGAGAGAAAGAGAGGGGCAAAGAAGAACTGTTATGTCCCTTTTTTGAATTATGTATGTATATAATCCTCTGTTAATTTAGAATTGAATCTTTTTCCCTTTTGATCGATTCTCCAATTGGAATGTAGGGGGAGAATTATTGCTTTCTTTCCATCTGTGTTGACAGCCCATCAAAATCCTTATGTATAGCTTCCAATAATATCACATTTGAATATCTAATATCTTTCTTTTACTTTATATCATGTTGTAACCCTTTAGGATTCAAATATCTTCCATATATACATTTTGAATAATCCTTAGAATCTATTTTAGGAAGTATCCAATTGTTTGACTGTATTCGACGTTACATCGAATTCCTTCTAACTTTATATCGACGTGCCTTTGAATTCTATTAGAAGCTACGTCGAGATCTTCTTCACAGATTTACAATGAATTTTGCTATCGACATTGCGTCAATTTTTAATCGGTGTATCTGTGGACTTCAACTTCTGGCTTCTGCGTCGAATGTTAATCGATGTTGTGTCAACTTCATATTGAAAGAATGTATGCATCCACTTCTGCCTTTTGCGTTGATATATAGTTGACATTGCGTCGACTACCAATCATTTAAAGCACCGACTGCCAGTCTGAGTTACTTCTACTTCTATTCAAAGTTGCTTCGACTTTTAATCGAAGTTGTGTCGACTACTATTCGACGCAAGTTTAACTCAACTGAGTTTTGACCTCATTTTGACTAGGTTTTGGCACACTTAGGTGGATATGACAATCTAGGATATCTAAAGACCATATTACCCTCACTATATAGCATGGGTAATGAATCCTAGAGAATGAAATCACTTATACAAAATTTGTAAGGTAAATCAAGAGGGTATTTTTCCCAACAATCTCCCCTTATTTATCTTAACAAATTTTACAGACTCTTAAGTGATTTCAATATATTGAAAGTAAAAGAATACACATAAAAGCATATGCTAAGAAAGATATTATCATAAACTAAGATAGTATTATAAAAGATTGTGTTCACCATAATTGTTTCTCACATGTATGCACTGAAGATCATAAGAGTAGTTTTACAAGTCCTTCTCACTTGACTATGATTGATCTTTGTATTTAGGAGAAGATTTTCTTTTTCTAGAAAAGAAATGTATTGGCACATTTTTGTGTGGAAATTGGAGTGTGTACTCCTCCTTAGCAGTCTTGTCAGCATCCTTTTGAAGCCCCCTGAGTTGATGCAGCATTTTCAACGGTGAGGACATCTTCATGAGCAATTGTAATAATTTCCTCTTGAATTTGTTCATCAATTGTGAGAAGCTCCCATGAGTTTGTGCAGGCAGCTCCCCCAGGATCTATGCAGACACTGAAACATTTGGGACAGGAACTGAAACATCTGGGGCAGGAATTGAAACATCTAGGGCATAAACTTCCTCCTCATGAATAATCTCACCTTCTGAACCCTACAGGCTACTGAGGTTAAGAAAGATCTTGTTATTTTGGAGGAAGATATCCGTGTTTTGATTGCCTGCATTGACTCTTTTGTTTCTTTCATTTCAGTTTCCATCTGCTAATAATTTCTTTTAAATTTCCTGGAATGCATCTGTATCATCTCAGAAAATGTTCTAGTGGCCAGATCCACTGCTCTAGCTATTGCCTAATAAATATCAATGGATGGTGCTACATGAGAGGAAGACGGTGGAGGAGAAGCTTGTTCTATTGAAAACAGACGAGTTGGTGCAAGAGTAGGTTTGATAGGAATGTCTGAAGGTGGTTGTTGATGAGGAGTCTGATCTGGTTGAACATCGGCTGGCGTATCAGCAGGTGGAGAAGAGGGAGGAGACAGTGGAGTTTGGCATGGCTTCAAGATTTGGCGAGTCCATTTTGAGAAGAACCGAATGTTGATTCTTTTTCCAGGAGTAATAGACACTCCTTTGGTTCTGCACTCCACTGAATAGTGGTGATATAACACCTGACTCATAATCTACATATAAGCATTCTCTTTGTGAGCATATTTATGACCGATCAATTTTAGAAAGCATTTTCCCTAATTGATTCTTTTATTCAGAACTAAAACCCATATTATTTGCAACTGTTGTTTTGGAATGGCATCGTGGGCAGAGATTTTCCACAGTAGGACTTTTCCTACTATGTCGGTGATGCGCGAATCTTACACACCGATATAGGCGGTAACAAGACTGCGGCACGAAACGGCAGTGTACCGATCATTCAAGTAATATAAAATGGGAGAAACTCCCCAAGTATCAATCTCAAAGGAACACAGTAAGGTGGAGTTATCTTTCGACGAAGGACTTGAGATTGAAGTCCTTTAGGTCGGATGGATTACGGAAGGCTTGAATTGGATTATGGAAAACAAAAGAAAAGAAACTAAACTACTCCAATGCAGGCCGCTATGCACTGCTTCACCAGGTGGATGGAAACTATACAGGCCGCTATGCACTGCATCGCAAGGCGGATAGAGGAGAAGGCAAGCAGATGAGGTGAGTGTAACTGCGGAAAGGTTTGAGGGTCGTTAGCACCTCTTGGCTAGGCGGATGGATTACATGGGCCATTAGCACTGCTTTGTTGTGCAGACGGAAGAGTAGGCTTGCGGATGGAATGGTTCGCACCGGCGGAGTCGAGGTGGATTACATTGGTCGATAGCACCGCTTAGCTTGGCGGATGTAAGAGTAGGCACACGGAATGGGCGAGTAGTCAGGCGGAATGGAAGAGAAGACTTGCAGAATGGAAGAGTAGGCTAGCGTAGTGGAAGAGTAGGCTTGCATAATGGAATGGCGGGTTTGCAGAGTGGAATGGAGTGGGGAGGGATGAGGGTCGCAAGCACCTCGTCACAAAGTTCAACCAAGATCACAGGCGTATCATTCTATAGTGATTCCACACACCAAGCATAAACACAAAGAACTTTCATAAAAGCATAATGAAAGCTAATAATAATTAAAATAGGTGTATGCAAGGTTCATCATCAAGGTATAGGTGATTTCTTCCCATACAACCATAAAAGAGGAGAATAAAGGTAGAGATACAAACAACGATCGAGACTATGCCGTAGAAATGGGGGGATGCACTGGGTTGTCAATCCATGTCCTACAATCCATTCATCGGTTGCGTTCGGGATCTCTGAAGCTCTCACCACCTCTAGCCCATCTTCTCGAGTGTCTACGTTGTCCACATCAATCCCCTTGTTCTTCCTTACAATCCAGCTAATATGGAGTGGAGATCACCTTCTTGTGAGCTTAGGATGATGGGGAAACACTATGGAGTGATACCCTCCCTTGGAAGAAGAAAAACGGCAGAGCTGGAGCTCTTGGGTGCGGGAAAGACGATCGATCCGATCTAGGGCGAAGTCTGCAGCTTTTATAGAAAAACAGTTAGAATTTGGTCATGCACGGCCGAACGCACGACGTATAGAAAGCCCAGGAAGATGAAGCAGCCGCGCCCGTGCATTTTACTCATGCACAGTCGAAGCCGGCCGTGCGTAAAAATGCACAGGAAAATCTAGATGGCTTGAAAAATAGGCTATCAACAAGAGATCGTCTGTTTTCTTCACGCACAGACAAACTGCTCGTACGTGAACAAATCACACGATCGGGGACAGAACACCATATTGGCCAGCCGATCATCACGCACGGTCGCAGCCGACCGTGTGTGAATAAAATGCATGACCGTGCGATTCATGTAAACATGAATTCTGGGCAATATGGATGATCTGCCCACCTGCACAGCAAATAACACAGCCATCACACAGCTGGGAATACCCTTCTAGCAAAAGCATAATAACATAAAGAGAATGGGGAGCACAATGTGCTTACCCCCAGCAAAATAGTGCGCGTTGCTCACCACACTGGGCCAAAACATTGCACTTAAAGTGAAAGCGTGTACGAGTAGAATATAAGCAATTTAGGACTAAAAGTGTAGTGCAAATGCAAGAAAACTAGCCCGGATGAGTCCAAAAATCAATATATAAATGGGACTCATCACACCCCCAGACTTAACCATTTGCTCATCACGAGTAAATCATCCCTCAAGCGGACAAGAAAAAACACAAGCTGACATAGAAATTGTAAAGGCATAGTACCATGCGAAGTCGCATGCTCACGCTCATAAAAATTCAGTAGGAGAATTATCTAATTATGCATCATAGTTGACGCGCGAATTCCTACACCGCTTATAGGCGGGAGCAAATTGCGGTCTGAACGGCAGTGTACCGGTTGTTGTCAAGTAATATAAAACGAGGAGCGAATCCCCGAGTATCGAATCTCTAAGGAACACAGTAAGGTGGAGTTAATTATTGAGGAGGACTTGAGATCGAAGTCCTTTAGGTCAGATGGATGCGAAAGGGGGGTGATTTGGTTTATGGAAAATAAAGTAAAAGAGCTAAATAAACTACTCCTATGCAGGCCTTGAGCGCACTACTTCGCTTGGCGAGATGGAAACTACGTAGGCCTTGAACGCACTACTTCGCTAGGCGGATGGAAAGAGTAGGCACGCGGATGAGGTGGTTCGCACTGGCGGAAAGGTTTTGAGGGCCGTTAGCACCTCTTGGCTAGGCGGAAGGATTACACAGGCTGCTATGCACCGCTTCACTGCGCGGATGGACGAGAAGGCTTGCGGATGGAATGGGTCACACCGGCGGAATGAGGGTCGCAAGCACCTCGTCAACAGGCACGCCACTAGCAATTGCTAGTGCGGCACACAGAACACTCACACCACAATCACCACGAAAGCACACCTCAGGCACTCATAAGCATGAAAACATTTCATAATATTTGACAATAAGTTCAACAAATATAGAGTGCAACATCATCAACATAAGAGAAACTAACTACAATCATAAGGAGGAAAGGAGGAAAAGCTAGAAATACAACCACATCTAGATACTTGTTGGGATTCACGGTAGGAATCGTCGGGTTGTCAATCCGCGTCCTAGCTCGGTCCACAACTGCGTCTGGGGTCCTGAGGAGCTGTCACCTTCCCTCCAATATACCCATCTTCTCCGTGTCACGATCTAGCCGGCACAAAAGCTGTGTACTCCTTCCTCGGATGATGAGAGTAGGGCTAGGATCTCTCCCTTGAAGTGCTTGGATGATGTGAGGTGGCCTCGGGTGAAATGGGGAGGAAGAAACCTTCAAAACGGAGCTTTCCGCCCTGACGGCGGAAGAAATCGCGGAACAGCCCCGGGTCTCCGACCTAAAATCGCGCATAGGTATTTATAGAAAAACAGGACGCACGATCAGGCACACGAACAGTGGTCGTGCGCGAAGGAATGCCTCTGATCGTGCGCGAAGAACCTGTAGCGTATTCCTGAACTGCAAAATAGCGCACGGTCAGTGGCGCACGACCAGTGGTCGTGCGAGAAGAAGGTCTACGATCGTGCGAACTTCTCTATTTGGTAAGGGGAATTAACGCACGACCAGTGGTCGTGCGCCTGATCGTGCGCGAAGGAAAGCGCACGATCAGTGGCTTTTTAGGCAGAAATTGCCCCCAGTCATACTCCGAGCATCGCATGACCCTTGAACCTGCATGAAAATATCCAGGACCACTGGAATACAAGGAATCACACCAAAATGGGCATAAATGTTCACTAAGAGTGGAATAATAGATGACTATCAAATATGAACGAAAATAAGTCTAAAGTGTAGTGCTTTGACTAGAAAATTGGCCCAGATGAGTCCATAAAAGGGTATATAATTTGGACTCATCACACCCCCAGACTTACCTATTTGAGCATCCCGAGCAAACAAATCCCTCAAGCGGATGAGAAAATACAAAGCTGGCATAGAAATTGCAAGGGAGGAGTACCATGGGAAGTCGCAAGCTCACGCTCGTTGAAATACAATAGACAAAATTTCTAATTATACATATTAGTTTATACTTTTCTAGAAGCGTATTTATATATTACAATTACTCAAAAAGTTGAATCACGGGGAATCACCCGGTCACGTGTAGGAAGAAAGTAGAATGAATGCTGAGGCGAACATTACTCAAAGATCGGGTCTCGAGACAACCTCCATTGAAATCCATCAATGTCGGTGACCATAAGCTTGCCCGTTCGCACTCTCTCCACGACACATGTTTGACTCAAATGCGTGAATCAATAGGGCTTTAGGTTTTAGGTGAGGCTTGGGTTTAGGTGAGGTATACAATGATAAAAATGACGGCTCAAGCACTAAACCCAAATGAGCTAGCACAGAAAACTATCCTCAAGCACCACAAAAAGACATGCGGGTACACCACACCCCCAGACTTGAACTTGACTACATGAGTGTGTGCATCGCCTACTCCCAATCATAAGTTTGTACAAAAAGAATTTTGTTTTTTCACTTAAGCTCATATCTTTTCCTTTTCTTCTCACTTCTTTTATTTTTCTTATTTTCTTTTTCTTTTCCTTTCGTTTCCTTTCTTTTCAAAACATTTTCAGCAAATTGAGCAATGAAGCGCATCCATATTTTCACAAAAAAAATATCACCACATCAACACCCCAATCATGAAAACGATATACAACCAGCGCTCAAATTTGGGCGTGCGACTAGGATTGGCTTTTAGGCTACGGTGAGATAAAAGTGGGGCTGAATCAATGAACGGGTAAGCACAACTGGGCTAACGAGGATATAGCGATAGGAATAGGCACAAAGGCTCAACTGGGCCAAAATGATGGCCTAAATCACATTCACGCAATTGACTAACCTTATACCCATGCTTCAAGAATTGCTTGGGGCAAGTATTTAGCCACCAAGAAAGATAATTCTTTCTCCCGGCTCGGGCAATACACGTCTAGCGAACATCTACACAAATTCCTATGCTACCGTTTGATTCACACCGGATTCACCAATTTTTGAGTAAAGTAAACAATATTTACGCTAATAGAAAAATATAATCTAAAAACATAAAAAGAAATTGAATCTACACGAATTTTTATGCGAGGCATGAGCACTCGACTAGGAGCACTACAGGAGCCAACATTTTACTCCGCCTCATAATCCTAAGCCAGCGCAATGATTTTTCAAATCACACAGAAGAGACAAATTCGACTCGCGACGTGCCAACGGCTAAGCGCACGCTCAAGTGGGTGTTGCGGTGTGCAAAGAAAATGAACAATAACTTAAATAGAAGCTTCTAGTATGCTATGCAATAGTGCACATGAGCGGGCACAGAAAATAGCTCTCCTCTAGACTTAAACTAAACAATCCAACAGAATATGTAACTATGAAAATAAAAAATAGAGCTAGGGGAAGAGAGTACCCAATGCTCAGTAAGTGAGCATACCAGAAGATTGGCATGTAAACTAAAACAAAGCCGCAGCATCCACCATCCAAAAGAAGGACCTGCAGGGGTGAGCTCCTCCAAAAACAAAAGAAAATATACAAAAATAAAATGAAATACAGCTAACTAAACTAAACAAGGTGAAATAAGAAATGCAGGAAAAGTAAGATAACTATTGGGGTTATTATCTTCCCAGCACGACTTATTCAAATTTAAAATAGTTCTAGCTAATGGGTCTATGAAAAGAAAAGTGCACATGGAACTGTTCTAATATTCGTGTCGGTAATGGGTACCGATACGGCGATAAAACAGTTACGCCTCTACCCGAATATAAATAATACCTGCTCATCATAGGTAGAGGGAATAAAAAGTAAGAAGAGGAGGAATCCTCACTCAACTCACCAAAACTATCCTTGCCCAGCTAGGTGTCGTCTTCATGGAGGTGGCAGGAGGAAAAGGTAATGAGTGGGCTTTCCACTATGGAGGAGGGGTCAACCTGCTCACATATGAGGTTACGCTCCTCATTGACTTGAGCACAATGCTCCAAGTCCTCCTAAAGTACCTGTGAAGATTCAACCTGCACAGGCTCAGATGAAGAAGGGGGTTCATGAAATAAAAGAGAGAAATGACTTAAATAATCAAAAATCGGGGGAGTGGTCCCGGTCTCACTCCCAGCAGGATCCAAACATAGATCACTGTCGGTATCATATGAATCATAGCGAGGGGAATCCGGGAGTTCAAGGTCCTCAGTGGTGAGGTGGACCTCCTCGTCCAATAAGGAAGTGCAAACCTCCTCATCAGGAAAGGAATCCTCCTCATCCCACCTCGGCGCATCATCATGTTCCAAGAAGTCAAACTCCCCATTGGATAGAATAACATCCTCGTCCCACTTTGACGCAACCTCAGGCTCCGAATGAACCTCCTGCACAACATCATCAACCAACTCACAAAGAATAGGAGTAGAAAATTCTTGCAAAGAAGGCGGAGGAACAACAATAATAACATCATCAGAGAAAATATAAACAGGCTCCTCCGGGGGTGAATCCAAAAGAGGAGATGGAAGCAAAGGGAGAGGAATCTCCACCACGTCATCACACTGAGCAATCGAAAGTCTGATGGGAATATCTGCAGAAGTCCCCCATAGACAAGGTGGTACTGCGAACTCATCATTAGAATCAGAAGGGGCAACCAAATGAGAGGTGGATGGAATGACACAGACATCCGGTTCGTCATCCATCTCCATCTGGCGCTGGAATTCTGCACAGTCTTTCAACACATGCTCGGTGCTACGACAACACAAACATAATTTTCTATTCCTCGTCAGTCCTTGCGGGGTCGATGAGGAATATAAAAATGATGGAAGTGGCGAAGAAGAGTGACCATAAGACTTGGGTACAGTGTATGAAGTGTCGTAGGAAGACGATGCTCCATGCACTGAACCACGAGAGTTATGCCCACCATATTCAGTGGGGCACTTATCACTATAATGCCTAGCATCCCCACACCATTTGCAATGTATATTCAGATAAGAAAACATGGTGCAAAGGAAGATTTCACCAAACAGAAATATTCTAAGCAATAATTGACTATACACAAACAATAAAATTGAAAACCTGCTTTTGACAAATTGCAAATAAAGATTAGAAACAAAGAAATTAAAAGATGCTACTTATATATAAAAATACATAAAATGGTATAAACAAGGGGGAAATGGTTTCTATCTCTTGTCTCCCTCTCCAGAGAACTCACACGACTGTGTTCCCCGGCAACGATGCTAAAAACTTGACGCACGAATTCCTACACCGCTTATAGGCGGGAGCAAATTGCGGTCTGAACGGCAGTGTACTGGTCTTTGTCAAGTAATATAAAACGAGGAGCGAATCCTCGAGTATCGAATCTCTAAGAAACACAGTAAGGTGGAGTTAACTATTGAGGAAGGACTTGAGATCGAAGTCCTTTAGGTCAGATGGATGCAAAAGGGGGTGATTTGGTTTGTGGAAAATAAAGTAAAAGAGCTAAATCAACTACTCCTATGCAGGCCTTGAGCGCACTGCTTCACTTGGCAGGATGGAAACTACGTAGGCCTTGAATGCACTACTTCGCTAGGCGGATGGAAGAGTAGGCACACGGATGAGGTGGTTCACACTAGCGGAAAGGTTTTGAGGGCTGTTAGCACCTCTTGGCTAGGCGAATGGATTACACGGGCTGCTATGCACCGCTTCGCTGCGCGGATGGACGAGAAGGCTTGCGGATGGAATGGGTCACATCGGTGGAATGAGGGTCGCAAGCACCTCATCAACAGGCATACCACTAGCAATTGCTAGTGCGGTACACTGAACACTCACACCACAATCACCACGAAAGCACACCTCAAGCACTCATAAGCATGAAAACATTTCATAATATTTGACAAGAAGTTCAACAAATATAGAGTGCAACATCATCAACATAAGAGAAACTAACTATAATCATAAGGAGGAAAGGAGGAAAAACTAGAAATACAACCACATCCAGATACTTGTTAGGATTCACGGTAGGAATCGTCGGGTTGTCAATCCGCGTCCTAGTACGGTCCACAACTGCGTCCGGGGTCCAGAGGAGCTGTTACCTTCCCTCCAATATACCCGTCTTCTCCGTGTCACGATCTGGCCTCCACAAAAGCTGTGTACTCCTTCCTCGGTTGATGAGAGTAGGGCTAGGATCTCTCCCTTGAAGTGTTTGGATGATGTGAGGTGGCCTCAGGTGAAAGGGGGAGGAAGAAACCTTCAAAAACGGAGCTTTCCGCCCTGACGGCGGAAGAAATCGCGGAACAGCCCCGGGTCCCCGACCTAAAATCTTGCATAGGTATTTACAGAAAAATACGGCGCACGATCAGGCGCACGACCAGTGGTCGTGCGCGAAGGAATGCCTCTGATCGTGCGCAAAGAACCTGTAGCATATTCCTGAACTACAAAATACCGCAAGGTCAGTGGCGCACGACCAATGGTCGTGCGAGAAGAAGGTCTACGATCGTGCGAACTTCTCTGTTTGGTAAGGGGAATTAACGCACGACCAGTGGTCGTGCGCCTGATCGTGCGCGAAGGAAAGCGCACGATCAGTGGCTTTTTAGGCAGAAATTGCCCCCAGTCAAACTCCGAGCATCGCACGACCCTTGAACCTGCATGAAAATATCCAGGACCACTGGAATACAAGGAATCACACCAAAATGGGCATAAATGTGCACTAAGAGTGGAATAATAGATGACTATAAAAAATGAACAAAAACAAGTCTAAAGTGTAGTGCTTTGACTAGAAAATTGGCCCAGATGAGTCCATAAAAGGGTATATAATTTGGACTCATCAATAGTCTATATTTTTCTAAGAGCGTATCTATATATTATTATTACTCAAAATCTGAATCACGGTGAATCTTCCGGTCACGCATATGAAGAAAATATACTGAGCGCTGAGTTTGGTTCACTATGCGAGTCAGTAGTACTTTAGGTTTTAATTGGGCTTGGGTCACAGTGAGGTAAGCAATGGTAAACAAGAATGCTAAAATGCACCTAAACCCAAATGAGCTAGCACAAAAAGCTATCCATGCAGCAACAAAAAATAGCGCGGGCGCACCACACCCCCAGACATGAACTTGAAAACATGGACGTGTTCACCGCCTATTCCCAATACAAACTTACACAAAAATATTTTCATTATAACTCTTTTTTTCACAAATTTTTTTCTTTTCTTTTCATTCATTTATCATTTTCTCATTTCATTCATTTTTTTCAACTATTTTCAGCACATTTCTTCATTGTGGCACATCCACATTTCCATAATCATCATCACCACATCAACACCCCCAAAAGAAAACTATGAAAATAGATAAAGCTCAGCTTTGGGTATGTGACTGGGATCAGCTTTTTGGATTTGGTGAGAAAGCGATGGAGTTGAATCAAAGGAAAGGGAAGGCACAAAGGGTTAGCGAGGATCAGACGTTAGGAACGGTACAAAAGCTCAACCTGGCCAAAATGATGGCCTACATCACGCTCACGCATTGAACTAACTTGTACCTATGCTTCAAGAGTTTCTTCGGGAAAGTTCTTAGCCACCGAGAAAGATAATCCTTCCTCCCAACTCGAGCAATAAGAGCCTAGCAACCGTCTACACACATGCCTATGCTATCGTCGGATTCACACCGGATTCACCAATTTTGAGTAGAATAGACAATATTTACGCAAAATAGAAAAAAATATAAAACTATAAGCATTAAGAAAAATTAATTCTACATGAATTTCTACGCGAGACACAAGCACTCGACTAGGAGCACTACGGGAGTCAACATTTTACTCCGTCTCACAATCCTAACCCAACACAGATATTTTCCCAATCACACAAAAGAAACGAGTTGAACTCGTAATGCGCCTACGGCTAAGTGTGTGCTTAAGTGGGTGTTGTGGTGTGCAGTGAAGATGAATAATACTAAATAAATGAAATTAATATACTTCTAGTATGCAAATGATATGTGCACGTGTAGTGGGTAACACATAGCGGATCTCCCTCAGACTAAATCAAAGAAATAGACACAAATGAGGTAACCATGAAAATTAAATAAAAGACTAGGGGAAGAAAAGTTACCCATGCTCAGAAATGAGCATACCAGAAGATTGGCGTGTAAACCAAGAAAAAGCTACAGTATCTGCCATCCAGAAGAAGGACCTGCAGGGGTGAGCTCCGCCAAAACAATAGAAAATAGAAAAACTAAAATGAAATACAACTAACTAAATCACACTAGATGAAATAAAATGCAAGAATGAGTAAGATAACTACTGGGGTTATTTTCCTCCCAGCACGACTTTTTCAAATTTAAAACAATTCTAGCTAATGGGTCTATGAAAAGAAAAGTGCACAAGTAACTGTTCTAATATCCGTGTCGGTAATGGGTACCGATACGACGATAAAATAGTTACCCCTCTACCTAAATAATAATACCTTCTCTTCACAGGTAGAGGAAGCAGAAAGTAAGAAGTGGAGGAGGAGTCCTCCTCACTATTCTCACCAAAATATATGTCCTTGCCCAGCAAGGTATCGTCTTCTTCAGGACGGGTGCAGGAGGAGAAGGCAATGAGTGGAGCTTCCACCATGGAGGGGGGGTGATGTAAGGATGAACGAGACACGTGGACGTTACGCTAACGGAAAAACATTCATCACAGAAACTAAAATAACATAGGAGGGCTCCGACCAAAAGCGAACGAAAAGGGGTCAGTTGGCTCCCAAATCCGATGGATAAAATTGTGCGGGACTCGATACAACGTCCTTAGGACCTACCTCTCCAACAAGTACACAACTCACCGAAAGCCAAACTCGATACAACGTCCTTAAGACTTACCTCTCCAACAAGCACACAACTCACCACACCTACACAAGCATCTATTCTTCAACTTGAGCCGTTTCAAACGCAACAAATAATTTATTTCGGAGCGGCGGTAAACGATTAGTAGCGGACAAAATTCTGGTTGAGATTAATTCCCTTGTTAGCACAGATTGTGATAATCTTGGAGAGCAAGTCAAGGCTAGGCCGAGCTTTGCTCCCGCAATGGATCTTCCCAACCCGGATCACAAGAGATTCAATAACAACGATTCGAAATCAGAACTTGCAAGCGATGCGTTTTAAAAATCACGGAAAAGTCGGTTCGAAAACACCTCCACAAATCTCACAGCAAGAAGTCACAAATGAGGAAGAAGTTACCCAACCAAGAAGATGAACACATAAGATAAGGTGGGAGATTCACTCTCTCCACGGATCCACCGGCGTCACACCGAATGGGGTTGCAACCTTCTTCCTTGGAGTCACACCGAAGGAAGCCACGCCGGAGTCGCACCGAACGGGATGGAGATCGCAAGGAGAGGCTTCACACCAAGGGGGCGGCAAGGGGAGAGCTCCTTGTGGCCGAAATTTCCAAGAGGGAAATAGGGTTTAGTTTTTTTCTTCTTCAATGCCTCATCTCTTCATAATGGCCTCCTTAAATAGGAGTTACAACAAAATCTTAACCATCCAAGATGGAGATGTAATCTCATCCATCCATATGGTTAAATACACACCAAAATAATAAAAGAGTTCAAAATTAAAATTACAACCAACAAATGAATATAAAATTATCATGAAGCATGAAATAATTTTATATTCATTAATATAAAATAAAAGTGCATAAAAAAAAACTTTAAGTTTTCACGGCAGTTT
Source organism: Dactylorhiza incarnata (assembly GCA_033032865.1). Taxonomy (NCBI): domain Eukaryota; kingdom Viridiplantae; phylum Streptophyta; class Magnoliopsida; order Asparagales; family Orchidaceae; genus Dactylorhiza; species Dactylorhiza incarnata. The sequence continues at coordinate 4,072,664 of JAWHQI010000009.1, read as the reverse complement.
TGGCACGCCGCGGGCGGAGATTGTAACACGGACTTCCTTCAGCATCATCATGGCACCTTAGATCTTTGTGTCGCAGCGCCTCGGCAACCGGGTCATCATCATCAAGGAGTGTCGGAGGGGACGTGCCATCAATTCTCCCCCACTCAAAATCACGTATCTCTGATGTGTGGTCCGAGAGATAGCGGCGGAGAAGCTCGGCGTCCAAACGTTGAAGCTCTATCGCGAGTACCCATGAGTCGTCAGAGGGAGGGCGGTCACACCAACGGATGAGGAAGCGGTAGGTAGCACCATCAGGAGTAGCAAGTGGCTCAGCAGCAAGAATCACATCTGGAGTGAGAAACGTCTTGGGGAACCTGGGAAACATGTCAGCAGTAGGAATAAAGGAAGACAATATACCATCCGATGTTATACCTGCGGGGACCGAAGGAGAGAGATCATCTGAACTACCACTCCCCAACCCAATAGAATTTTTAGTGGAGGGAGAAGACGACAAAGAATCCAACTCATGCGGAGGCGAAACAAACGGCGTCAAATCCGAGACATTAAAAATAGGGGATATACCCCAATCAGCCGGCAAATCTAACACGAAAGCGTTGTCACCTAGCTTCTTTATAATTCGAAAAGGGCCGGCACGCTTTGGTGCTAACTTTTTAACGGTTCCAGTTGGCATTCGTTCGGGAACTAACCGTACTAAAACCAGATCGCCGACTTGAAAGTGTGACACCCTCCTTTGTAAATTAGCGTGCGTTCGATAAGACTCATATTGATCGGTCAAGGTAGCTCGTATACGTGCATGTAAGTCATGAATATGTTGGGCGAAGGATTGTGCGAACTGACTTGTCTTGTACGTTGGGGCAACGGAACCAAGTCAAGAGGCACAGGGGCCTTGTACCAGTGAACAATCTCGTTTGGAGACAGACCGGTGGACCGATTTTTGGAGTTGTTATAGGCCAGCTGGGCGTGAGGAAGAAGAAGATCCCACGTGCCTTTATGATCGCTCACTAGACATCTAAGAAGGTTTCCTAGGCTTCTATTGACTACCTCCGTCTGCCCATCAGTTTGCGGATAATAAGCCGCGGAGAATAGTAGTTTGGTTCCCATAAGAATCCACAAGGTTTTCCAAAAGTAGCTAGTGAATTTTACGTCCCTATCTGAGACCACTGATCGTGCGCCGCCGATCGTGCGCGATCATTTGCAGCCCAAAGTTGCATTCTGAATTTGGTCGTGCGTTTTTACGCACGGTCGTGCGTTTGGTCGTGCGATCTTTATATTTTATAAAGTTTATGTTGCAGGTTCCGTTGGGATAGTGCGCACGAACGCCTAACTTCTAGTGCGCACGACCACTGGTCGTGCGCCACTGGTCGTGCGCACTATTTCGCCAGCGCCTATTTAATGCCCTATTCCGCAATTTTAGGGTATTCATTCCGCCCCGTAGTCGCCCATCCACGGATTTTGGGAGCTTCTCTCCCCCCCCATTCGCCTCCCTTCGTCCATCCATCCTCCGTTCAAGATCCGGGCATCGATTCATCATCCAAACGCTCCGCTTACTCCACTCCGGCGAGTTCTCAACCACGCAACACTATTCAGGTGAAAAGAAGAAGAAGATGCAGGGATTCGGTGCCAGTTCAGAGGTTCAAGTGAAGAAGACGGGACGTTAGCGGAGGATTGACAACCCTTCGAGTATCCCGGACGTTAGCCGAAGCCGAGCCCGGATCCGGATTGACACCCGGAATTCCGGCAGTGAATGACGGCGATTCTTCATCCTTTGGTGACGAAACCTCTATCTCTCATTTTCATATTATTTCTTGTTGTGTAATTTTTGAGATTTTGGTGTATTGAACAATTAGTTGTTATAATATAATCATGTCTCGTTATGTTATTGGTTGATGATCTCGTTGTGACAATCGTTCGGTTTCATTCACGTTCACAGTCCACGCTATAGCAAAAGTGCTATTAGCATTTGCGAAGAGGTGCTCTCGACCCTCAACACTTCCGCCCTTGCGATCGCCCATCCGCGTGCCTTCTCGTCCATGCGCTTTCCGAAGCACGGCATCGCGGCCGTTGCATCCATCCCGCCTTGCGAAGCGGAGTTTTGACCCGAATCTCTCTTTTCTGCACTAGTTTAGGAAACCCAAAATCAAAGCCCCTATTTTTCCTTTAATTTACTCTTGTAATTATTTTCTCAATCCGAAGAGTTAAACTAACCACGCGCATTCCTTGAGAGACGATATTCGGGGACGTACTCCCAACTTTATTACTTGTGCGACCGGTGCACTTGCCGAACACGCATCAGCCACCACTATCTAACTCCCAAATGATGTGGAGTCGCAAAGAGGAGCGAGGGATACACAATTTCCCGTGTTTGAACAGATAGCCGTCCCGAAGTGAAAAGGACGAAATGGTCGTGGGAGAGCTATCCTGGGCAGATAGATATGCCTCCTGAAAATTAGGGCATGTGGCGTATTCATCCCTTATGCGCTCGAACCCAACCACGTGGACTTGCATGGAGGAAAGCAAGAGGGTGAGGCGACTGAGTGCATCGGCAACTCGATTTTCGGACCCTTTAAGGTGCTTCAGATTAAATGTGTACCCTTGCAAGAAGGATACCCATTTAGCGTGGCGTGGGCTGATTTTGTGCTGACCGTTGATGAATCATAATGCTTCATGATCAGAGAGGATCACAAATTCCTTAGAAAGGAGATAGTGCCTCCAATGATGTAAACATCTAACGATCGCATAAAATTCCATATCGTAGTTGGAATAGTTTAACTTAGCGCCCGCTAATTTCTCCCTAAAATAACTAATCGGGTGACCCTCTTGACTCAGGACACCTCCATTCCTACGCCTGATGCATCACAAGTAAGCTCGAAGACCTTGGTGAAGTCAGGGAGACGCAACACCGGTGCTTCGGTCATAAGCTCTTTTATACGACGGAATGCAAACGTGGCGGATTTCGTCCATGTGAATTCGCCCTTCTTCATACAGTCAGTAATGGGCGCCATGATACTACTAAAATCGCGAATGAAACGACGGTAGAACATGGCTAACCCATGGAAACTTCGTACCTCTCGAAGGCTAGTGGGCTCGGGCCAGTCTCTAATCACTTGGACCTTACCTGGGTCAACACGAATACCTGCAGAACCAACGATGTAACCCAAGAACTCGACCTCCGGAACATAAAACGTGCACTTCTTAAGGTTTAGAAATAAGGTTTCCTTTCTTAAGGTGGAGAGGATCACTTTGATGTGGGAGAGATGCTCGGCGGGGGACGTGCTAAAGACTAGGATGTCATCGAAATATACTACAACAAATTTCCCCATATACGGCCTAAAAACAAGCGTCATCATCCGAGAGAAGGTGTTGGGGGCATTGGATAACCCAAAGGGCATCACTAACCACTCATACAACCCGTCCTTAGATTTGAACGCTGTCTTCCACTCATCCCCTTCCCGAATCCTAATCTGATGGTCACCACTCCGTAAGTCTAACTTTGAGAAAATAGTGGCACCTGATAGGACATCCAAGAGATCATCTAGTCGCGGAATTGGAAACCTATATTTTATAGTAATTTTGTTGAGAGCTCGGCTATCAACACACATGCGCCAAGTGCCATCCTTCTTAGGGGCAAGAAGGGCTGGGACAGCACATGGGCTCATACTCATCCTAATGAATCCCTTACTCAGTAAATCCTCAATCTGGGTTTGTAACTCTTTATGGGCAGCAGGATTAAGCCTATAGTGGGGCTGGTTGGGTAGGGACGATCCAGGGATAAGATCTATGGCATGTTGTATATCTCTAAGTGGTGGCAACGACGCGGGCAGCTCGTCCGGGTAAACGTCCCTAAACTCATCCAACAATACCCGTAGCTCTCGGGGTAAATCATCCAATATGCCATTATCAGTCTTTGCACTCATGAGAACGAGAGCGTACATCATACCCTCAAGGAAGGAATCCTTCACAAATTCTTTCCTTCCAACTAAACTCAACGCTTTCCTTTCTACCGGGACAGAGGTATCCTTAGCCAACACTACCGGCTCTTTCGGCACAGTCGGTCTCAAGGTGACGGTCTTGCCGTTGAATTTGAACTCATATGTGTTGGCGCGACCATAGTGCGTCACATCACGGTCGTAGAGCCACGGGCAGCCTAACAACACATGACAAACGTCCATCGGCAGGACGTCGCACCAAACCTCATCCGTGTAGGATTTGAAGGTCAGGGGGACTAAGCAGCGCTGGGTAACATTAATAGTAACCTTACTGATCCAAGCAACCTGATAGGGGGTCGGATGCGGTTCAGCAGTCAAGGACATACGCTTAACGGCGTTCTCAGAAATGGCGTTCACGCAACTACCGCCATCAATAACTAGTTTGCAAAGTTTCTCGCCACTCTTAAAGATCAGGTAAAATATACTCGTCCTCTTCCAGTCGTCCACGGGACGAGGAGTGGTCAAGATGCAACGCATCACCATAAGGTGGTGATCGTCCTCTAAATCGCTTGGGACCCCATCGGGGTCACTCTCCTCAGCAGCCTCGTACTCGTAATCAGCAGGGTCAGTAGATGATTCTAGAAAGGCTACGGGTTTTGTCTTCGTAGGGCACTCAAAAGCGTAATGACCCTGAACGCCACAAGAATAACATGTGGTATTAGACTTGCTAACCTTCCCAATAGGGATACGCTCACTCGTGGGGTTCTTAGTGTTTCTAACGGTGATCACAACAGACTTTGACTCGATGGACCTAAACTTTCCCTTATCAGGATATGTGGAAGAAGAAGCCCCAGTGGTGGACTTATTCTTCACATGAGAGTATCGGGAGTGAGCCTTAGAGGCTAGGTGTTTTTCAATGTCCAGGGCGGCATTGAATGTCGTGTTTAAGTCTGTATGCCCATAGCGCAGGAGCTTCCTTTGGATATCAGGATGAAGCCCCTTACGGAACCTAGATAACGTGACTTCCGGAACCTCTCTAAGGTCGCAACGTACCATGCGGTCCTTCAGTTCTCCCATATATTCGGCTACCGAGTTCGAGCCCTATCGTAGGGTGGCAAGCTCATCGAACATTTGGGTTCGGTGGTACGCAGGGACGTACTGATCGGTCAGTAAATTCTTCATTATAGGCCAACCTATAGGTGGGACTCCCTGCCCAGCTCCTAATCTTTGCTCCTCGTTCAACCAATAAGTTTTTGCCCGTCCCGTTAACTTCATCCTGGCGACTTGGACCTTTTGAGGGTCCGTCAGGTTGTGCCATTCAAAGTAACATTCCATATCCACTGCCCAAGTAAGGAAGACTTGGGGGTCTCCCAAACCATCGTAAGTGGGGGCGTCAATCTTAACGGCCCTAGTGATGTCGAAGGCGCGCTCGGTGCGACACTCTCTATGGGGAAATCGAGGAGAGTTCCCATCGAAATCCGAATCATGGTCCTGTTGGTGCCGGTCTGGCTGCCCAACATTAACGGGTGGTGGTGGTGGTCCTCCTTGATTCAGAAGGATTTGTGCCAACATCGTCCTAAGTTCAGTCATTTCGGTACGTAGACCTGCTATGGCATCAGTGTTGGGATCAGCATGCTGATTTGCAGCCATCCTAGACGTAGACGGTGTCGTGTACTCAGTTCCTAGCCTAGTGCGCATACAGGGTTGGACACAGAATTGAAGTGAATTTTTTTTTTGTAGTGCAGATTAATAGAAAGTATTTTGGCAGGAAAATATATTCGGGATGTGACTAACAGTGAGAACTTTCAGAAATTGTTTTTTAAAATTTCGACGAAATTTGAATGTTTTGGCCCGCTATTCGCAGACCAACTAGACAGAATTACGACGTTCCCAATTTTCAGGCCGACCTAACGAGGACGAATCGAAAAATTTCCTGTTTTAATGTTGCTGGAAATACGTGCAGGAAGCTACAGAAAAAATTTCATATTTTTTTGACAAGTTTTAAAATTATGAGATTTTACTAAATGCAGACCAATCCGAAAATTTTCAGATTTTGACCGTTCTAACGAAGCACCGACTAGAGGACGGATAGCCTACAGATCTGAGAGTAAGGATGGTGTCGAGATAGAACTCAACACAACCTATCTCTGATACCAAATTGATGTAGGGATGAACGAGACACGTGGACGTTACGCTAACGGAAAAACATTCATCACAGAAACTAAAATAACATAGGAGGGCTCCGACCTAGAGCGAACGAAAAGGGATCGGTTGGCTCCCAAATCCGATGGATAAAATTGTGTGGGACTCGATACAACGTCCTTAGGACCTACCTCTCCAACAAGCACACAACTCACCGAAAGCCGGACTCGATACAGCGTCCTTAAGACTTACCTCTCCAACAAGAACACAACTCACCGCATCTACACAAGCATCTATTCTTCAACTTGAGCCATTTCAAACGCAGCAAATAATTTATTTCGGAGCGGCGGTAAACGATTAGTAGCAGTCGAAATTCTAGTTGAGATTAATTCCCTTGTTAGCACAAATTGTGCTAATCTTGGAGAGCAAGTCAAGGCTAGGCCGAGCTTTGCTCCCGCAACGGATCTTCCCAACCCGGATCACAAGAGATTCAATAACAACGATTCGAAATCAGAACTTGCAAGCGATGCGTTTTAAAAATCACGGAAAAGATGGTTCGAAAACACCTCCACAAATCTCACAGCAAGAAGTCACAAATGAGGAAGAAGTTACCCAACCAAGAAGATGAACACACAAGATAAGGTGGGAGATTCACTCTCTCCACGGATCCACTGGCGTCACACCGAATGGGGTTGCAAACTTCTTCCTTGGAGTCACACCGGAGGAAGCCACGCCGGAGTCGCACCGAACGGGATGGAGATCGCAAGGGGAGGCTTCACACCAAGGGGGGCGGCAAGGGGAGAGCTCCTTGTGGCCGAAATTTCCAAGAGGGAAATAGGGTTTAGTTTTTTTCTTCTTCAATGGCTCATCTCTTCATAATGGCCTCCTTAAATAGGAGTTACAACAAAATCTTAACCATCCAAGATGGAGATGTAATCTCATCCATCCATATGGTTAAATACACACCAAAATAATAAAAGAGTTCAAAATTAAAATTACAATCAACTAATGAATATAAAATTATCATGAAGCATGAAATAATTTTATATTCATTAATATAAAATAAAAGTGCATAAATAAAAGTGCATAAATAAACTTTAAGTTTTCACGGCAGTTTTGGCACGCCGCGGGCGGAGATTGTAACGCGGACTTCCTTCAGCATCATCATGGCACCATAGATCTTTGTGTCGCAGCGCCTCGGCAACCAGGAGGGGATGCGCCATCAGGGGGTCAACCTCCTCACATAAGGGAATGCTCTCCTCATTGGCATGAGCAAGATGCTCCGAGTCCTCCTGGAGTCCCTTTGAAGAATCAACCTGCACGGGTTCAAACACTAAAGAAGGGGGTCAGGAAACAAAAGAGAAGAATGACTTAAATAATAAAAAATTTGGGGGAGTGGTCCCGGTCTCACTCCCAGCAGGATCCAAACGTAGATCACTGTCGGTATCATATGAGTCATAGCGAGGGGAGTCCGAAAGCTCGAGGTTCTCGGTGTTGAGTTGGACCTCCTCATCCAATAAGGAAGTGCAAACCTCCTCATCAGGAAGGGTTTCCTCCTCATCCCACCTCGGTGCATCATCATGTTCCAAGGAGTCACACTCCCCGTCAGTGAGAATAAAATCCTTGTCCAACTTTGGCGCATCCTCAAGTTTCAAATGAACTGCCTGCCTAACATCATCAACCAACTCACCAAAAATAGGTGTAGAGAGTTCTTGCAAAGACAGCAGAGGAACAAAGGTAATAACATCATCAGAGAAAATGTGCACAGGTTCCTCCGGGGGTGAATCCCTAAGGAGTGATGAATGCGGCGGGAGAGAAGTCTCCACCATGTCTTCACACCGATCAGCAGAAAGTCTGATGGGGATATCCGCAGTAGTCCCCCATAGACAAGGTGGTACTGCGAATATATCATCAAAATCAGAATGAGTACCCAAATGAGGGGTGGATGGAGTGATAAGAACATCAGGTTCATCATCCTCCTCCATCTGGCACTGAAATTCTGCACAATCTTTCAATGCGTGCTCAGTGCTACGACAACACAAACACCATTTTCCGTTACTCCTCGGTCCAGACGGGGCTGAAGAGTAATATAAAAATGGTAAATGGGGTGAAGAAGAGTGACCATAAGACTTGGGTACGGTGTATGAAGTACCATAAGAGGATGGTGCTCCATACACTGGCCTCGAGTATTATGCCCACTATCTACAGCGGGGCATTTATCACTTGAATGATTAAAATCTCCACACCATCTATAATGGATATTAAAAGCATAAAACATGGTGTAGCGGGGGAGAATTCACCAACAGACAAAATTTCCTTGCAAAAATTAACTACATGCAAGAAATAAAAAAAAATGAATGTCTGCTTTAGATAAATCACAAAATAGATAAGGAATAAAGAACGTTAAAATGACAAAATTTATGAACTAAAACAAAGAAGAAAATGGTACAGACAAATGGAAAAGGGCTTCTATCTCTCGATTCCCTCTCCAGAAACTCACACGTCTGTGTTCCCCGGCAACGGGGCCAAAAACTTGATGCGCGAATCCTACACACTGCTATAGGCGGTAGCAAGACTACGACACGAAACGGCAGTATACCGATCATTCAAGTAATATAAAATGGGAGAAACTCCCCAAGTATCGATCTCAAAGGAACACAGTAAGGTGGAGTTATCTATAGAGGAAGGACTTGAGATTGAAGTCCTTTAGGTCGGATGGATTGCGGAAGGCTTGGATTGGATTATGGAAAGCAAAAGAAAAGAAACTAAACTACTCCTATGCAGGCCGTTATGCACTACTTCGCCAGGTGGATGGAAACTATGCAGGCCGCTATGCACTGCTTCGCAAGGAGGATGTACAAGAAGACAAGCGGATGAGGTGAGTGTAACCGCGAAAAGGTTTGAGGGCCGTTAGCACCTCTTGGCTAGGCGGATGGATTACATGGGCCGTTAGCACCGCTTCGTTGTGCGGATGGAAGAGTAGGCTTGTAAATGGAATGGTTCGTACCGGCAGAGTCGAGGTGGATTACATGGGCCGTTAGCACCACTTAGCTTGGCGGATGGAAGAGTAGGCACACAGAATGGGCGAGTAGTCGGGAGGAATGGAAGAGAAGTCTTGCAGAATGGAAGAGTAGGCTAACATAGTGGAAGAGTAGGCTTGCGTAATGGAATGGCGGGTTTGCGGAGTGGAATGGAGTGGGGGCGGAATGAGGGTCGCAAGCATCTCGTCACAAAGTTCAACCAAGATCACAGACGTATCATTCTATAGTGATTCCACACACCAAGCATAAACACAGAACTTTCATAAAAGCATAATGAAAGCTAATAACAATTAAAGTATGTTTAAACAAGGTTCATCATCAAGGTATAGGTGATTTCTTCCCATAGAACCATAAAAGAGGAGAATAAAGGTAGAGATACAAACAACGATCGAGACTATGCCGTAGAAATGGGGGGATGCACTGGGTTGTTAATCCATGTGCTACAATCCATTCATCGGTTGCGTCCAGGATCTCTGAAGCTCTCACCACCTCTAGTGTAACATCCCATTTCCTACTAGACCCCTTAACTTCAATTAGGGTAGGACATGTGGTGAGTGAGGTGAGTTTGAGCTTGGTGGTGACCTTGGGATGCACTGGGTTGAATGAACTCACATGTGATCCGCTATAGGAGGCAAGTCAAACTTAGGTCAACATAAGCCAATCCTTCCCCAATAAGTTCATTTGAACCCCAAAGCATGAAATTGACTTCACCCCTAGTCTTAGAACATCATGGGGGACCTAATTGACTCAAAAGCCCCATCATGGAGTCTTCAATTTGGCCAAATTGACCAAAGTCAACATTCCCCCAATTTTGGTCAAAATCACACTTATTGGTCAAATTAGCCAACCTAGATCCTCACCATGACTCAACCAACCTTGGGTGGTGTCAATAGATCCAAAACCATCACATTGGACCAGTCAACTCATCATTTGACTAAGTCAAACCCTAAAGTCAACCCTAAGTCAAATTTGGGCTAAAATTAGATAAGTGTTTGAATTAATTCAAGCCAAGTGGGTTAAGGCCCTCATCCAAGGCCCACTCTGAAGCCCATAAGCCTAATGACCAGCATTGCCCCCTAATTCCAACATGCAATGGCATGCAAAGGGGTAGCATGGTCATTTTTCCCTTCCATCATTAAGAAAAGGAGGAATTTGGGGAATGGAGGCCACGTGGCCCTCCATTCCTCTGCCCAAAGCTTAAATTGAACTCCTCACATGAATGCCAGCCGAAATTAGGCTGAAGGAGTGCCACTTGGTGGCTGGGAGGAGCATCCAAGGCATGGCCGAAAATGCCAAAGTTCAAAACCACCTCTACAGCTCATATCAGCCCAAACGAACCCTCCCATCAGCTTCAGAGCATCAAGAGGAGTTGAGCTAGAGCTTTACACTGAGGCAAACGGTGGAGAATCGGGTTTTTGAGGAGGATCGCCGGAGCTCGCCACCGCCATGCCGCACCACCATAATACCCGTCGTCAAGCTCGAAATCAGGCACAATTTCTCCCCCTCTCCCTCTGTGCTAGTTATCTAAGGTCTTAGCAAGGGCAGCCGAGCTCAATTGAGCCGTCAGCCATGGGATTTTCCCTTCCGTTTTTCCGTTTGGGCTTCCTCCAGGGATCGTCGGGAACCACCACCTCCGGCCACCATTCCACCGCCAATCGACGGCCAACCCCTCAACAGAGGTGGTGGCGGCGGTAGATGGCCGGGGAGGGTGGTGGTTGGCCGGGATCAGGGGCCGTTTCCTCTGGGCCGTTGATTTCGTCTCCTTGATCTCTATTGGCAGACCAAGGCAAATCTGCCTTCAAACATGAAGGGTCTTGCATGCAAAAATTGAAGGTCTTAGAGGCCATATTTGCAAAAAGTGGCAGAGATGACTTTTGTAGCCCTGAGTCTACTTTCATTTGCCACTTGAATCAAGTGATTTGGTGCACTGTGGACACTAGGGCACTCATTTTCCTAGGACTACTCCTTGTGTAGGGCAGAAATTAAAAATGCTATAACTTTTAAATGGCTTAACCAAATCCCTTGAAATTTCTACCATGCATGCATGGTATGATGACACACCTATGGTTTAAATTTGGGAATTTTTGGATGTATATCCATTTAGATATTTCATTTATTAGCAAAAGTGAATAATTGGTATTTATGGAGTTGTATAACTCCAAACACCCCCAAATTTGAGTGGTAAGCTCTTTATATATATCTAGACCACTGGTAGAAATTTGAGACCATTTGGCCTTGTGCATGTGGAGTTATGAGCCATGCAAGAGCTATGCTAAAGACCTTAATGGTGTGCCTTTAACAAATTTGGGGTGGAGTGAGCCCCAAGCCTTGGGGGTTGACCCAAAGGCTTGAGATATTGGACATGGGTCCATGGCAGTAATATGCCTTCCCAAAAGGTATTTGGGGATTTTTGGGTACAAAAATCCCAAGATATAGAATTTACTATATTACCCCTAAATTGAGTTATGAAATTAAAAAGGGGTCATATGATTTTAGAATGAAGTGAAACTTGGGGTTTAGCCTATAATTACATTATTATGGCAGCTGGAATTTTCTGAGAATTTTTTTGGGGAATTTTTCATGTTATAAGTAGCTAAGATTACATTTATGCCCTTTATGGTTTTTGTGCAAATAATGTGGGTTTAAAATGATTGAAAAATTACGACCTTCTGGAAATAGTGTTTTTATGTCAATATGAAGCTACTGTAATTTTTCCAGAATTTTAGGAAGTCTAATTTCAGTACTTGTAGTGTAAAGCCATTTTGTCTCTCCTTTAAAGATAAATAGATATTGTGGGTTCAAAATGATTGGAAAATTATGATCTTCTGGAAATAGTATTTTTATTTCAATATGAAGCTACTGTAATTTTTCCAGAATTTTAGGAAGTCTAATTTCAGTACTTGTAGTGTAAAGCCATTTTGTCTCTCCTTTAAATATAAATAGATATTGTGGGTTTAAAATGATTGGAAAATTACGACCTTCTGGAAATAGTGTTTTTATGTCAATATGAAGCTACTGTAATTTTTCCAGAATTTTAGGAAGTCTAATTTCAGTACTTGTAGTGTAAAACCATTTTGTCTCTCTTTTAAAGATAAATAGATATTGTGGGTTTAAAATGATTGGAAAATTACGACCTTCTGGAAATAGTGTTTTATGTCAATATGAAGCTACTGTAATTTTACCAGAATTTTAGGAAGTCTAATTTCAGTACTTGTAGTGTAAAGCCATTTTGTCTCTCCTTTAAAGATAAATAGATATTGTGGGTTCAAAATGATTGGAAAATTATGATCTTCTGGAAATAGTGTTTTTATGTCAATATGACTGTAATCTTTCCAGAATTTTAGGAAGTCAAAATCTTGTACTTGATGTGTAAAATTATTTTTCCATTCATTCTTTGAAAATTAGGGATCTTGGTTATTTAATTGCTGGAAAAATATGAAATATTGGAAATCTTGTTATCATGTCACATTTCATCTCTGGAAGGATATTTAACAAGTTTGAATTCACTAGCATGATACCTCCTTCACATTTTAGATTCAGATTAGTAATTAATAAATTTCTATAGAGGTCAAAATTATATGAAACATGCTTGGATTTTGATCATCTCTTATTTTATCCACTATTAACCTATGATAAAAATTAGAAGTCATTTGGAAGTAATTTGACCAAGGTTCCATCATAGGAATCTAAGTTAGTTATATGTCGTGGTCTGCGGATAGTAAAAACTCATTATGATGATTAGGCCAATAGAATCACAAAGGAAATCAGTGAAAATTGGATTATAACAAGAGATGAGTATAGACCACTTGGAGGACTAAGAATTATTAGAGTTGAGTCCAAAAGAACAATTGCTTAGGAGCGGGATGAAACATAAGGCGTGAAAACACTTAAGTTTTAAAGAGTAATGAGAGGGTGGAATGTTAGGTCAGGGTAGTCACCAAGAATATTAATTGTCCTGGAAAGGGGTTGGGTATCATCCCATCACATACCCTAGTACCTTGCGAACCCTTCACCGGGCAGCCCTCGGGAAGTCCAGGATCCACCCTAAACTTCCAAGTATAATAATAACTAAACAAGAGTAGTCTAAATAGGAGTTTAGGCGATGAGAGTGCTTGGTGAGCAATGGGTAAGGCGGTGCTCGGGATTGACGAAAGATCGTCCTTCCCCTTAGAGGGTCATAAAGCGCTGAGGTTTAATTCAAGTGAAATGATAAGAGGGTAATCTTATGGGTAGATACCAATAATACTAAGTGTCTTGAGAAAGGGAACTTTGGGGTGTCATCCCATTGTAGTTCCTAGTACCGTAGCGAGCCCTTACAGGGTAATCCTCGGGGGGTCCAAGATGAACCGTAAACCGTAGGAATAAGATGTTATACAAGAATATTTTAATAACGCACTCACCCACACCCCGTAGTTACGGGAGCTTAGTCGGTCTGGTGCTACGAGCAGTAAGCTCCGTGTTTGTAAGAGAGGATTGATAAGTCAGGTGAGCTTGTGACTCAGTAGTGTTTGTTGGTACGGACGGGTTGGTGCGGCGAGCCGGTGGCTCGGAAGGTTATTAATGACGGGCAGGTTAGCCCGGGGAGCTTATGGCTCGGAAGTAGATAGTAGGACATGTTGCTTGTGCACGAAGGTGGTGGGTCTTCGGTATTGGACAGTCGTTCACACCGACGTCAATACGTTGACTCGGCAAGTGTGGTATTTACACTTAGCCATGAAAGTCTGGTGGTCCAGCCAGTAAGAGTATGCAGATGCTCCGCGGTTTTGCGTTGAGGCGTACGATAGGTCTAGGTTAGGTAGTGTGAATACCAACCTAGAGGTGGGCGAGGCCCAACCCACCGCTTCCGTTTGCCACTATGGGAGTATCCTGGGAGTCTTGCTAGCTCCAAAAAGGGGGAACTAAAGGTCTATGCGCATAGAGTCGTAGTGAGTGAGTTGCACTTGTATGAACATAGCATAACAGCATACCTTGCATGTCATAGCATGAACATTGCATTACAACCCCTACCCCTATCGTATAAATTGGTATGGGACTTTTTATACGATAGGCCCTGCTAAACGACCCCTTGGTCTATAGGTTTGTATGGGCATTCCTATAAATCAATGGTTACTTTTAAATTACTTTACTTGCGTCGCACTGCTTCTCTATGTTTACTTCTTTTACTGCTGCGATATTACTTTACTGCACTTATTACTACTCTCTTACTTGTTTATACTGCTAGAGTAGTGCTTGCCTATATGTACACTGCTAGCTTAGCTTTCCCTGTCACCTGCTTTTGTTTACTCCACTTTGTTGTCCTACGCTTCTTCCTCCCACTCGGTGCCTAGGAGTCGCGGGGGGAGGCGAGGATAAAATCGGCTTAGTCTTTATGACTAACGGTCGGTTGTGACCGTAGGAGTTTGAGGAGCTGGAGCAGCCGCACGACTAGTCAGGACATGATGGTAGGATCTGGAGAGCAGAAGTCGCGCAGTACTTCTACCACAAGACAGGTGTTTGAAGATTTGAGAGTTTGTTTAGCTTCCGCATAGATGTAGAGTAAGAGAGTGAGATTTTGTTCTACTTTGGATATATACCGGGCATAAGCCCTTTTACTCTTTCATTTATTGTACTCATTGATGGACAGTTTACATTTGGATGTATATATACAGATGCGTGTGATTGTGGACTTGTTTACTTATTTTCTTCTTATTCTTGTTGGCCTAGTTGATCGTTCTTGCCGGCAGGATCGGCGTCTTGCTGAAGCGGCTAACTCGTGTGTTAGCATCACCGTAAGGCGGCGGTTCTGGGCATAAGATCCGGGAACTCTCCTGGTGCGGGAGAGGGATCTTACATCTAGCCCGTCTTCTCTAGTGTCTACGTTGTCCACATCAATCCCCTTGTTCTTCCTTGCAATCCGGCTAATATGGAGTGGAGATCACCTTCTTGTGAGATTAGGATGATGGGGAAACACTATGGAGTGATACCCTCCCTTGGAAGAAGAAAAATGGCGGAGCTGGAGCTCTTGGGCGCGGGAAAGACAATCGATCCGGTCTAGGGCGAAGTCTGCAGTGTTTATAGAAAAAACAGTCAGTATTTGGTCACGCACGGTCAAACGCACAATCGTGCGTGGACGGTGCGATATTAAATGTACAGAAAGCCCAGGAAGATGAAGCAGACGCGCCCGTGCATTTTACTCACGCACAGTCGAAGCCGACTGTGCGTAAAAATGCATGGGCAAATACAGACGGCTTGAAAAACAGGCTATCAACAGGAGATCGTTCGTATCCTTCACGCACGGACAAACTGACCATCCGTGAACAAATCGCATGATCAGGGATAGAACACCATATTGGACAGCCGATCATCTCGCACGGTCGCAGCCGACCATGCATGAAGAAAATGCACGACCGTGCGATTCATGCAGACAGGAATTCTAGGCAATATGGATGATCTGCCCACCTGCACATCAAATAACACAGCCATCACACATATAGGAATACCCTTCCAGCACAAGCATAATAACATAAAGAGAATGGGGAGCACAATGTGCTTACCCCCAGCAAAATAGTGCGCAATTGCACACCACACTGTGTCAAAACATTGCACTTAAAGTGAAAGCATGTACGAGTAGAATATAAGCAATTCAGAACTGAAAGTGTAGTGCAAATGCAAGAAAGCTAGCCCGGATGAGTCCAAAAATCACTATATAAATGGGACTCATCAGTCAACCAGAAGTCTGTATTCTTCAAAAAGTTCATTCTTCTTTAGATTGATTGTTTTGTCCTTGTTGAAGTTCATATTCTGTAGAGCTTGTTGTGTTTCTTGCGCTGAAAGGTCGGAAAACTCCTCACCTATTGGTAAATTAAATGCAAGGTTCAGTAATTCCTCTATGATAAGGATGACGATATCAGAATTTTTCCATCGTAGGGACCCATCCTTGTCGATGCTAATCGTGTCTTTCCGCTCAATTAATTCTATATCATATATTTTGCTCCTTGTTGAAATTAGTTTTGTGAGTCTTGCAGTTTGGAAGAGGGCCATGATTCCTTTGAAATTTTCAGCAGCAGATTTGAACGATTCAATGTCAACATCAAACCTTTAATTCACCTTTGGAGGATCCATTGAATCTTACAAGAGTACCTTAGGGTTGTACTCAAAGCAACATCAAAATTAGATAGATGCAGCATGCCAAAATCGATCGAAGAAGCTTCTAGAAGCAAATTATGTGCGCTCTCGAAATATCGACGTTGCGTCGAGTGGAAATAGATGTGAATTTTAATAAAGGCAACAACTATAAAGTTGACGCATGCGTCGATATGAATTCGACGCTGCGTCAAGTGCTATTCAAATTAACTATCCCAGACAGCTCTCGAAGCTGGCGTCAAGTAGAAATCAACGGTGCCTCGATTTGTATTTGATGCAGCTCTGAATAAACATTTGTATTTTTCTCAAAAAATTGTTGTTTTTCCAAGCAATAGCTTTCTATAGAAAATAGGATTTACTAGATAATATGTGTGGGTTAGGAAGCTCTGTCAAGCATGCCTAGAGCCTTGATACAGAATGTGTGGTTTTGCTCATCAAGAGGCTTAGTGAAGATATCAACCCTTTGATTATCAGTATTTACCCATTGAAGGGTTATTTTCCCCTTTTTCTATATTATCTCTGAGAAAGTGACCCTAAGTTTACCTGCACATGAAATTCAAACATTAGAGGGGACCCAGGTTACCTTGGGCCCTTTGCTTGTACCATTGTAGGGTGATATGAAAGAGTAAAATGGTCTTTCATTATACCCTTTTGGATGGAAAAGAATTGGTCTATCAAACCAAGACATGTTAGCTGGATACTGGAAATTTGCATAAAGTTTATCTCTGTACAATAAATCAGCAGAATGCATGATGATCTTTCTTTTGATTTTAGATTTTTAATTCTTGTCTATTAATTTTTGTAAAGGATGTTTGCCTAGATTTCCTTTCTGATTATTAGGGTTCACTCTATTAAATACAGTAGCTTTATAAGGATGATCATGTAATTCAACATAAATTTCACAGTTTTCATATACTTGATTCTTACTAGATTAACAAATACTACTGGATTTTCCCATGTAGGTTTGCTGGAAGATCCATTATTGATTGATGAATCTGCTCGTAATCCAAGATATTTGAATCTCCTAAAGAGATTCTCTGAGATATCTTTTAGCTTTTGACTCCTCCCATTGAGTGAATCTTCAAAAGTCTTTGCCTTTGTAAGCTCTTCCTTTAATGGTAAATTTTCAGTAGTTAATTTATCTATTTCTTTTTGCATCTGAGATATTTCAGTTCTCAATTCAGTGTTATCAGAATATCTATCTTCTTCCTTAAGATCTTCTAATTCTTTTAAGAATTTTAATTTCTTTCTGAGTTTCTAGATGATCATTACAGAATTCTTTAAAACAATTTTTAAATTCATCTAATGAGAAATCAAAATCATCAAAATACGATACCTGGTCTTCTTTATCATCTGAGGAAGCCTCCAAAGCCATCAGGCGGGCTTCTTCAGTAGCAGCTTCTTCCTCACTTTCAGATGAGGAACTTGACTCAGATTCTGGGTCACTCCAGGTTTCAGATATGGAACCTCATCCTTTCTTCTTGTCCTTCTTTCTGAAGGACTGCTTCTTGTACTCCTTTCTATAAGACTTCTCCTTTTGAAGATCAAGACACTCAGTTGCAATGTGCCCTGACTTCCTACATGCAAAACATGTAATCTCCTTATTTGGAGTCTGATCAAACTTTGGCTTGCTGAAGTTTCTGTCTCTCCTCATTGAGTCTTCACTTCTGACCCACTTCTTGCATCTTCTAGCTAGAATATTGAACATTTTTTCTTCTGAAGATGAGTGTGCAGTTTTAGAACCTTTTAGTGCAATGGTTCTTTCTCTTAAAGAAGTTGAAGCTTTCTCTTTGGCTTTTGTTTCAGCCCTGCTTTTTAGCAGCATTTCATAAGACTCTAGCTTGCCTAGTAGAGCATTTGTGGAGATCTCCTTGTGGCATCTGCACTCTCTGATGGCCCAGATCCTTGAGTCCCAAGTTCTTGGGAAGCACATGAGCAACTTGTAATTTATCTCAGTCAATGAGATCTCCTTGTCCTGTCCTTTGAGCCTTTACTTTCTTCTCAGCTTTCTTCTCAGTTCGGTCCACTCAGATCTAGGAACCAGTTCTTGTGTTGAGGCTCCACTGACATCCTTTTTGTAAGGCATTGGAGGATCTACCAACACAGTATCAAAAATGTTATCATAGAATTCATATAAAGTCTAATTCTAGTCATCCAGAGTGTAAACTTGTCCAGGTTACACACTGGTGGTCTAGTGGATGCATAATTCTCAGAACTCATTTTCTTAAAATACTTTTGAAATATAAAAATAACTTTTGATCAAGGTGTTAACCTTTTTCTGATCAACCTGCATTTGATACCAATTGAAAGTGCACAGTTGCTCCCATGAGAATTCTCTAGAGGTGGGGGGTGAATATAGATTTAAAAACCTTTACTAAGAAGTGTACAGAAAAATAATCCTAATTCCTAAGCATCCAAGATTCCTACCATAATTAAATAAATCACAGAATAATAAACGTAGAAAATATACAATCACAAAAAATTCACAACACAGAAGACACAAGAGCTATAGTGGTTCTCCAAAACCTGGGTAATGCACTCTTCTACCACCATGGTAGGAATATACTATCACAATGCATGTGTCTTTTGATAAGGAGACTCTTAGAACCATTGAGTCTTTTGATAAGCAGACTCTTAGAACCTGAAATCGAGTATTTTGATAAGCAGACTCTTAGAACCAAACCAGATCTTTTGATAAGGAGATCTTGAACCAAACCAGATCTTTTGATAAGGAGATCTTGAGCCAAGACTGAATCCTTTGAAGAGGGATTCGAAAAAACTCTTTACTCAGTTTACATAAATGAGAATTATAGTAAGAAGAAGAAGTAGATGATGAAGTGTAATCTTCTGATTTTAATCCTCTTTCAACAGTCACTGAGGATTCTAGGCACTAAGTCTTCTAGATCCTTTGTAAGATGATGAATCATTGCTTATAAGAATGTGCAAGGATTATATGCACTGATCCAGTCTTTTAGATTGATCTATGTATCATTGTTGAGCTTCTTTTAGAGAGAAAAAGGAGAAGAAGCTTTCTGCAGCTTGAGGAAGAAGAACTGATGTACAAAAATCTGTCAGGTAGATGAGAGAGAGAAAGAGAGAGGAAAAGAAGAACGATTATATCCCTTTTTGAATTCTATATGTATATAATCCTCTGTCAATTTAGAATTGATCTCTTTCCCTTCTGATCGATTCTCCAATTGGAATGTAAGAGGAGAATTATTGCTTTCTTTCCATCTGTCTTGAAAGACCATCAAAATCCTTATATATATCTTCCAATTATATCTCCTCTGAATCTCTAATATCTTTCTCTCTCTTTATATCCTGTTGCGACCCGTTAGGATTCAAATATATTCCATATATACATTTTGAATAATCCTCAGAATCCATTCCAGGAAGTTTCCAATTCTTTGACTGTATTCGATGTTACGTCGGATTCCTTCTGACTTCATATCGACATGCCTTTGAATTCTATTTGAAGCAACGCTGAGATCTGCTTCACAGATTTGAAATGAATTTTGTTATCAACGTTGCGTCGATTTTTAATCGACGTATCCGTGGACTTCAACTTTTGGCTTCTGCGTCGAATGCTAATCGATGTTGCATCGACTTCATCTTGAAAGAATGTATGCATTTAATTCTACCTTGTGTGTTGATATCCAGTCCCCGTTGCATCGACTACCAATCAATTGAAGCGTCGACTGCCAGTTTGAGTTACTTCTACTTCTATTCTAAGTTACTTCAACTTTTAATTGAAGTTGCGTCGACTAATATTCGATGCAAGTTTAACTCAACTGAATTTTGGCCTCCTATTGACTAGGTTTTGACACACATAGGTAGATGTTGATGCCGAAATTGCACCTCCATGATCAACTCTAAGAAAGCAAGGGAAAAGAGGAGGTTGCGGGTTGTCGGTTACTACTGACTCAGAAAATCAGACTACTTAGACCGTTGATAGCGGTTGAGACCGGACTTCGCCCGTCACAGAGAATGCCACTCTTGTGACGGGCTTTCCCTTGATTTAAGAAAAAAGTTTACAATGGGTTACCGGGTAATGAAAGAAAGAAGCTAGTTGGGCAACAAGTCACAAGACACTAAACTCAAGACCGCAGCTCTAACAAGCGAGCTCCTGGATTCGAGTGTGTGTGCCTTGGGAACGTCACCCCTATTTATAGGCTCGGTGGCCTTCCCAAATGGGCAAGGTTAAAATAACCGCCTGCCCGGATACAGGAGAATCGGGCAGGAGGTGATGGGATACAGAAGGGAGATAATAGAGAAGCCGCGCGGCCTGGCGACTTGAACTCCGATCTGTATCGAGTCGGGGTTGAGGCGAGCTATGAACAGAGCAGATAAGAAACTTGGGCGGTCTATGATTCGAAACCGTAGTTTTCCTATGGACTTGAGTCATGATTGTAACCCACCTTCGATGGCGGTCTGACGATACGTAGACCGTGCGGCTTGAGTCTGATGAACCAAGAGGCTTGTGTGCAAGTAATCATAGATAGAGCTAGGCGGTTAACATAGCCGACCACCAGTCTGAGTGGTTTATTGTATTGATAGCGGTCTTCTGGGTAAACATGATCCCCGCATATTTTTAAATTTTGAGAAAATTTCAAAAATATGAGTTCTATCCGGAGACCGCGCCTGTTTTGTTCTGGAATCTATAAAAAGCTCTAAAAGCTCTCCACTTTGCACAATTCTTCTGAAACCACAGGGCACTATTCGCCATTAGCGGTTAGAATTTTTTGAGCCGTCAGTCCCCTGGTACAAATGGTTGATCTGATGTCTAAGATCGTAATTCGTGAGGAAAAGGAGACTGACCGCTCCAAAATGTAAAAGTTTCGTCGGTTCGATAAGACCGACCGATCTGTCATAACTGCCACCACCAAAAAGGCCGCTAACTTGAATTCCCCCATAACCGACAAGAATGCCACTGAGCCCAACGCGGGTTGCTCCAATCCTCCCCCAGTCAATCCGCCCACCCCTTCTGACAAGGCGAGTTCAAGTACCGTTCCTTTGAAAGTCGCGGGTGGCAACCCCTTTGACATAGTATTCTCTCCTTCCGGAGTTCCTCATTTGAAGGTGAACGACTGAGAAGAAGGGGTAGTCAATTCTTCGTAGTCGGACGAATTGATTACTCCATCGGTAGTGGTCATAGAATACAACTCCAGTCGGTCTCAGCAGGCTGACTTGGATTTTGTTAAGAGGAAGAGAGCTAAAACGACGACAGAGAGGATAACGAGGAAGGCGAAGAAACTAAGGGCCAAGAACAAAGCGACCTCTATGAGATCGGATGCGGCTAGCCTCCAACATAAGACCCACGACAAAGAAGTTATTGAAGGGCAGGTCACTCCTCCAGATAAGCTGGACGAGTTGCCATTCAACTTTGCGGACAGCATAACCGTTAGCGATATCCTTAAGGATACGGATGACCTACAGAGGAAAGACAAGCTGCTCGGCACCCCTGCGACCATGAGGGAAGCCGAACATCCTGGCGAGGATGAAGCTAAACCTGAGGAGACTGCTTTGAGAATGGAGGCCTTTGAGGAAAGCGGGATGAAGCTGATGGAGGTGAAGGCAGAGGAGCTGAGGCGGTCTTTGGATAAGCCATGGCTGTCAGACCCCCTTGCAAAATGTAAAAATGGTGCGGGCTATCATCCTGTCCACTTCTTTAGAACGCGGCCTCGAAAAAAGTAAAATGATTTGATATTGAATCCGCCATCAAGATATTTCCATCCGCGATTCAAACTTTTATCGCTAAACGAAGACAGCTTGAAAGATTTTGGAGAGAGCAGCGCCGAAGAATGGACCCTGAGCAATCGAGGCGGCCTGTATATTCAGGCATTAATCTTGTAGTATTCTCTGTATTAGGTTATTCTCTTCTGGCTGTATTAACCGCAATTTCTTTATTGTAGATAACCCGGAGCAAACCATGAAGCAGGGTGACCTGACGGCTAGCCTTCCTCCATGCTTCCACCAGCACCAAGTTTTTCGCCAAACTCAAATACTGGAGAGGAGGAGCTAGCCGACTTCAAGGGTCTTCTTATTAACTTGAAGGAAAGGGTAAAAGACCTCGAAGACCAGGCTGAGATCACGCGGGCGAAGGAGCGAAATACACGTGCTATGCTGGATGCCAAAAATAAAGAGCGGGTAGAGAAAGAGAAGGTGATGCAGGAGCAGAACGCCGTTCTGGTCGTGCGGCTTAATAAGGAGAAGAAAGCGAATCTGAAGCTCGAGGATGACTGCAAGTATTATCGAGAAAAGTATATACATCTGACTAGGGAAGACTGCGGGAACTGACGACCTACAAATGTGAATGATGAGAGGTCGCGCACATAGAGCCGCCCAACTATTGGGGAGACCTCAAATCCCCCACCGGTCAGGGCGGCCGATCTGATTGTTACTATTGTAGAGACCGCTGCGGCATTGCCTGCTCGCATGATTCCTGCTGCACGGGTAGAGAGGGATGTCGCGCGGCTTCACAGTACTATCAATCACCTCCATCATAATGTGAATCAGATGTATACTCTTCTTCTTCAAACCGGTGACCAGGTCACGCGCCTTCACCGTGAAGACCCTTCATCTGATCATCAACCTTCAGTGGTTTACGTTTGGAAACAATGTGTTTGTAATATTCTTTAATCATTCTTTAGGACAACTTCCCAAACATTGAATATTTGCTTGGTGATAACTTCAAATGTTTATGATATTTCGGAATTATTTTGTAGTTCATGCGGCTTGTACTGCAAGCTTGTGATTTCTGCTTTTGATTACTTAGGACTTGTGTTATCATTGAATTTATCTGTAAGTCGTGCGGCTTATGTTGAATGCTTGCGGTTTTCTACTATAAAATACTGTGAATATGCAGGTTGATGGCCGCGCGGTTAAGACAGTTAGCCGCGATTTGATTTTGTTATATGCAGATCATTGGAGTCTATAAGTAACAGACAATCCGGAGGCTTATTCTACAACATTCAAGATGCGTGCTAAGAGCAAATCCCTGCGGTCTGATAAGGTTCCAGCCGTGCGGACTGACGCTACTTTGGCGTTTCACTCGACGGATCACAAGGAGTGCCGCCTTACTCAATCCAAATTAGATGACTTTATCGAGAGACATATGGCAGGAAGCCACCTGCTCGCACAACTTCCGCTTCGCGATGAGCGGATTAATTCTTCTTCTTCTACTCAAATCGCGATCCCTATTGACCATTTCGACAACGGCTTCAAGTTTCCGCCGCCGCTTGAAGTTACCACAATTTTTGACCATTATGGAGTTGTTCCCGGGCAACTCCCACCGAACTCCATACCTACCATCTATAGCTTCATTTCTTATCTGCGGTCTGAGCGAATCCGCTTCTTTATTAGCCTCTTCAGAAGGTTCTTCTCCATGCGGTCTATTTTGGACGCTGGAACGAAGATATTTAGAGGCCAATTATACTTTGGCTGCAGGGGATTGAAGGTCGTCAACCTTGCGAACAAGATCGCAAACTGGCCGGAGAGGTACTTGATCTTTGAGGGCCAGCTCGGGCTGTTGCAGGTTAACCCGCAGGTGCGTGAAGAGGATTTCTTTCGATAGTGCGATGTTGAAGGCATCGAGCTGAAGATTTACGAATTCATCATGGACGAGCGGCTTGATGTGAATTACTACATTCCGCTGCTCGCTGAATTAGATCAAGTCTGGCCCGAGGATGGTAAGTTTTCCATAAAAAGCCACTTCTGACCGCGCGACCTATTTTATTTAACTTTTCAACCTTGTTTTACAGCTGCTGCTATTGTCTCGAAGAACAAACTGCAAAGCCCGGGCATTCTGGTTCTTACGCAAAGAGAGAAAAGGCAGAAGAGGAGCAGGCCGCAGGTATCTGCTCGGCTTCTTCTGGCGAGTTCGATCTCCTTCGCTTTTGTGACAACCCCAAAGACCTATAGGGCAAGTCGACCTTATGCTTGCACCCAGATGACGACTATGTGCAGGTGTCAACCGCACTCCCGTATTGGGGGAGCGAGAAAATAAGCCGCCACGCAGTAGCCGCTGGGGCTGCTCTGTATGGCCGGAAAACCTTAAAGAAACTCAAAGAAGTTCCGGAGGAGGAGCTCTCCAAGCTAGCCACACATGTTAGTGCAAGGAGCTTCGTGACCAACCACTTCATGGGCCTATCATACAGGCGACTAATATCAGCGCATAATCACTTAGAAAGGAAATATGCTGAGCAGGCGTGGGAGATCGCGCGGTTAAAGGAGGCTGAGTTGGTAAGTTATCACCTGATGAA
The DNA here is from genome assembly GCA_033032865.1 of Dactylorhiza incarnata. Classification (NCBI taxonomy): domain Eukaryota; kingdom Viridiplantae; phylum Streptophyta; class Magnoliopsida; order Asparagales; family Orchidaceae; genus Dactylorhiza; species Dactylorhiza incarnata. Next base: position 4,048,172 of record JAWHQI010000009.1, on the reverse strand, counting down.
GATTTGTGATGTCCGAGTTTCTTACACCGTGCGGTCTAACCTTTTTTTCTTTTTCAGAAACAATATGATATTGACAACCTGGTCTTCCAAGATGATGTCTTTCCCCATGTTGGCAAAGGGATCGACGCAGCTTTAAACCGCTTGAGGAAGCTCGATGGCCTGTCTTCGGGTTTTGAAGACTTTAACTTCTCGGATGTCTATCCATCCCTGAAGAAAAAGTTGGATGACATTACCCGCAAGGCGAAGGATAAAAATAAAGTCGATGCTAGTATTTCAGAATAAGAAGATGATTGATAATTAGTTTTTAGTCATCGTTTTTAGGTTAGTTTATTATGTTATTTGCGTTTTTATTTTTATCTTTTGTTATATTTTATGCATGTTTTTGTTATTTTGTTATTTTCCTATTTTCAAAAACTAATGTTTTATTTTATGTTATGTTTTAATTTCGTGTTCTTATATTTCTTAAGCTAATTTTATGTATTGTTTTATTTTATGTTATGTTTTAGTTTTATATTTTTTTCTTAACTAATGCTAATGTTTTATTTTATTTTATTTTGTAGGAATGTTGTCGCTGCCACCTTTGCATGAAGTCGTCGCGTTCGCCGTCGTGTGCCCGTCCATGCCGCCATCGTCGCCGCAACGCCATCGTCGCGCCGTCAATATTCATGCCGCAACGCCGTGCTCACCGCAACGCCACGTCCGCGCCATTGCCGCCACCTTTGCATGAAGTCTACGTCATCGCCGCATCAGTTTGAAGAATTGTAGCCGACCACCTTTGACCAAGTATAGCAGACCGCTCCATGAAATGCCCAAACCGTGAGCTCCTTGCTCTCCACTTTAAAAGCCAACCCGCCACCTTTTGCTTGCATGCATGCATTCCCATTATTACCTATAGCCAGCCCACTTCCTCCTCTTTCAATCCATGCAGATCGTGAACTACACTTGTAGCAGCACACTCCACTTCATTTAATCATAGCAGCACACTCCGCTTCATTTAATCATAGCAGCCCACTCCTTTCAATCAATCCGTGAGCATCCATCAATTCATCCATGCTGCCACCTTAATGCATGCACTTCTCTCTCTCCTCTTTATACTCATCCATCCCCCCTCTCTCTCCTCCTCATTAAACCCATGCATGCATTATTCCATTCATGCATTTCCTTTCTCTCTCCCTCATCAAACCATGCATGTATCTCCCCATGCTATGGCCGACCCCTCCCTTTTGCCTCTTCAACTCCTCTTCCCTCTAGAACCTTCCCCCTCTCCTATATAAAGGACCACATCCCTCATGTTTTGAAGTTAGTAGGTAGTGGAGAGAAAAGTTATAGTTCTAGTGCAAGCCTTGTATTCCCTCTTTGTTGTTAAGTTTTCCCTTAACTTGTACTCTTTTTTTTTGTATTTTCTTTATCATCAATGAAAATGCTTTCTCTTCTTATCATTATAGTTTCTCTTTCAATTATGCGTAGCTAATCTTTTTGTGCTCGATCGCGATAAACTTTGCAATGGAATAACGTTTCGTTCATTTTATGTTTGCATTTGTATTTTTATTTTTGATCCGACCTTGAATTATTTCGTATCGACTCCGTATTTCATGTATACGGTAGTAGATTCCGATCTCATATTTGAGTAGCCGAGAGGCTCGTGAATGTGAAAGATCACTCAAGGAAGGAAGGAGTTGCACGCAACCCTAGAGATAGGATGACGTAAATCCTCCGGATTGGAGTCAAATCCAATAGCACGGTTCACTTCGATAATGCGACTTTAGGTCTTTTGATTTGCAAAGAGATTTCGGTCAAAACGTCTAGAAGTTAGGAGATTTAATGCTCTAGTGAGATTATTTCTCATTTTCGGATCCGCCACGGTGTTTATAAAATTACGAATGTTAAACTAATTTATTCCGTTATTTTATTTCAAAGTGAATCGTCGATCGAGCACTCTTTTGCAATAGTTTTATTTCTCTTTTAATTAAGTTAGTTTATTTTTATTCTCAAAATTCATCAATCGTTCGGCAGGATAATAGAGTCGTTGTGAGTAATAGTACTTGTCTGCCCCAAGTTTAAATACGACCTTGATATATTTTATATCATATGCTATATTTCGATAGGTACACTTGCCTTAATCGAGTATAGATTGGGGAACACAAATTTCTCTATCAATGATGATGATGATGATGAAGCTGTAAGGCCGAGGAAGAGAATGAGGCCTCTGGTGATGGCGAGGATGGTGGGAATTCGGCTTCTGAAGCTGATGCTACTTAAGGGGAGACCGATCGAATTGAGAGCCAAGAGGCTGAAAGCTCGAGCGGCTCTAGCAGTGGATCATCAAGTTCTTCATCGGTTAGCGGAGACTATTCGCCAGATGTTGATATTGAAGGTGGAGGAGATTCGAGCTCTCTTATGGCCAAAAGACTTAAATCGTGTGATTAGTTACTTTTGTGCTTTGAAATTTAACTTACATACCCGACGACTTAAATATGTTAGCCGATCGGTTTGGACGATTGTAAATGTATTTTTTGATAATTAATGAAAGATACAATTACCTGTTCAGCTGTTTTTCTTTGCGATTTTACTTACTTGTGAATGTTCTTATGCGACCTTTTGTTTGATCATTATTCCCTTTAAACTGCAAGTTCTTTCTTGAATCCGCCAGAGAATATATTAAGTCGTGTGGTCAGGATTTAGTTCGAGCGGCTAGAAGTTTGAGCTCTCATTATGTGAGAATTTCAGATAAATAATTGCCCGAATATAATGCAATGCTGCTCGGATGGTTTACAAGTCCTGAAACTGCCAGAAATGATATCTTTACAAGTAAGGCTGAGCATATTATTAAAAACTCGAAAGTCGCTCGAAAATCGCTCGAATATTGAGCTAAATCGGAATTTGTTACAATTGATTCGACTCAATTTGAGTCGATTCAATTTAACTCGAATCTAATTTCGAGTCGATATCGAGCCAGCCATGAAGCGCTCGAAATATGATTTGAATCAGCTCGAATTGATTAAAAATATTATGTATTTATTAATAAATTATTTTTTTTAATTAAAAATAGTAAATTTTTAACCTAAATAAAACTATTGAAGGTTTTAAGTATTTCATTTGCTAAATTTAGAAGTTTCCCAATTTAATTTCGAGCCAACTAGGAATAAAGAGAAAATTTCCTTAATTTCGAGCCAACTTGATTCAATTTTGATTCAGCTCGATTCAATTTCGAGCCAGCTCGATTCAATTTCGAGCCAGCTCGATTCGATTTCGAGCCAGCTCGGAATCGAGTCATTTCGAGTCGAGCCGACTCGAAATCGATTTCGTGTCGATTTCGACTCGAAAATTTCGATTTCGAGCTGAGCCAAAATCGCTCGAACTCGACTCGATATCAGCCCTATTTACAAGTCCTGATCGTAAGCAACAAGTCGTGCGGTTAGGATATATCCCGGACGACTAATAAAAGATTAATGTTTTTGAATCCAATATAAAAAGTATCAAGCCGCGCGGTTATTTCATAACTCGGGTGACTGTTGATGTAAATTCTAGATACTTAGGAATTTTCATAAGAACAATTTATCTTGATGTAATGAGACATATGCCTGGATAATGATCATCAACATATGTGGTCACTTTTCAGCCCGAACAGCTAACAGTTTGAGTTCCCTTTTCTGAAGTGCCTGGATGCTATGAAATATTGTTCGAACGGTTTAACCGATGTGAGTTCCCTTTTATGAAGTTGTCAGGGAAGCATTCTCATAAGTATAGATAATAATCAATAAGTCACGCGGCCAATGTATAATCCGGACGACTAATAACCTGAGTTGTGGAACAAATGTTAATACTGCAAGAACATTCCATGACCAATTTCTTGTGGGCGAATTAATTCAAACAGAGCGAATAATATAATATCAATGAATTGTACTGACTCATAACTTTCATAAGTAAATTCCCCCAGTCCGAGAGGATAGTACCAGCTCGCAGCAGTATAATGAGGTTAATCATAAGCCGATTGGTTAATATTGTTATTGATAACCTGTTAGAAACATTGCCTTACGGCTTCCTGTAATAACCTATTTTCTAGCTTTAAAGTTAGATTTATTCTAACCGCTCGGTTAGCACATTATGCAGCCATTTTCACCTGTTACTCATTCATGCCGATCGGCTTAGGAGATTAAATTGCCCGGTCTTAAAGTCATGTATCTGTAAGTAACCAAGTAGACAAATGCTCGTACCTGTTAAATACTGCTCCTCCCAAATGGTCATAAAAAACCATAAGAGAAAAAAACAACTTCTTGTAAAGAAGTAAAAGAATTATAGACTCAGATGACCAAGTGGGCAGGTGCGCTTAGGTAGCAAGCAATGCTTTCCTCAAGTGGTCCTAAGAGCTGTAAGAATTTCAACGACTCAACTGCTCTCTTGCCTAGGGTTACAAGCTAAGTTGATCAATTGGGCAGGTGTGGTTATGTTGCGGAGGCTTTACCGACTTTGCTTTCCTTAGAGAGATTAACCTAGTTGTGGGTCCCCTGTAAGCACCGCTCGAGAGTACCTTAAGAGTATTCGATGGTCACAGAATAAGATGATCAGTTGGGCAGGTGTGGTTATGCCGCGGAGGCTATAACGACATTGCTTTCCTCACAAAGATCATCAAAGCTATAACTATATCTCCTTTGGGGCACGATAGAGCTAACAGTCACCTGGACCTCCCTTGATGCAGAGGTGTGTTAGATACCAGCCGGGATCCAATATTCTGAAGACCTCCGCATGAATTGGCAAGCTTCCACTACACGTGTGCGAAAACTCCTCGCTACACGTGGTCCTCGTGGTATTACGCTAATGACTACAATCCGAGGGGGTTCAAGCAGAACTTGGCGATGTATCCAATGTTCAGTGAGGGATATACAAAAGTACAGAGTCACCTGACAAGGAAAAGTGTCAGTATGTGGCTTCTCATTGAATATCCAAAATGCAAATAATGAAAGACAACATTTCAAGGATAGAATCGTTTGAGATCATCACCGCTCCAAGTACGTGAGATGTCTTCCATATCACTTGTCTGGAGACGATAAGCCCCACTCTTTAATACTTCCTTGACGATGAATGGTCCTGCCCAGTCGGGATTTAATTTTCCAATAATACCCATTCTGGCTGCAGCATCCACCTTTTTCAATACAATATCTCCGACTGCGAATTGTTTGACTCTGACATTTTTATCAAAATGTCTGACCATTCTCCTCTTTACTTCCGCCTGCCTGATAGTTGCTTCATCTTGGAGTTCTTCGATGAAATCCAAACTATATTTTATTGCTTCATCATTGACCACTATCCAAGCTTCATCCCCTTGTTTTGTATACATTACTCTGGGACTGGTTACTTCGAATTCCATGGGAATGACTGCTTCTGAACCAAGAGATAATTTGAATGGTGTTTCTCCTGTGGCCGAAGTTGGCGTAGTTCGAAGTGTCCAAAGGACTGAAGGGAGTTGTTCTGCTCAATTCCCTCTTTGATTCAAATCCCTCTTCTGCAAAAGATATAAGATTTGCTTATTCTCAACCTCTACTTGCTCATTACTTCTAGGATGATGTACTGAGAAGAATCGTAGCTCAATTCCAATCTGATCGCAGAGACTGATCATCTCGGGATTGTTAAATTGAGGGTCATTATCGGTAACAATGGCCAACGGGATTCCATGTCGGCAAACAATTTCTCCACAGATGAAGTTTTTGATAACCTGCGTGGTAGTTTTGGCCAACGCCTTTGCTTCAATCGACTTGATGAAATAATCAATCATAACGATTATAAAATGGCGTTGTCCACTAGCAGTTGGGAAGGATCCGATAAGGTCCATCCCCCAAACTGCAAATGGCCAAGGCGATGTTATTGATCTGAGTGTTTGGGCAGGTTGAAGCTGAAGTGGAGCAAACTTTTGACATTGAACGCATCGCTTGGCAAATGCTTCTGCATCTTTCTTCATTGTTGGCCAAAAATATCTTTGTCTTAGGATTCTCTTCTCTAGGATTTTTGCCCCGGAATGACTCACACATTCTCCCAAATGTACCTCTTGGAGTATCACAGGAACTTTCTCTTCTGAGACACATCTTTCCAGAGGAGAAATGAAAGTCTTTCTGTATAAGAATCCTGCCACCAAGCAATAATAAGCTGCCTTTCTCCTGAATCTCCTCTTGTCTTTTATGGATGGATGAAATTTCCCTTTAGATAAGTACAACTCGAAGGGATCCTTCCAAGAAAGATGCTGATCAATTTGCATTAATTCCCCTTCTTCTGTTACCGGATGGAAAAGTTCAGAGGTTACTCCCCCTTACGGAAGACCAAACTTTGACAATTCATCCACCTCTTCATTTTTTGTTCTTGGAATATGATCGATGATGAACGATTTAAATCTTCAAATTTCTTTTTTGGCTTGCACCAGATACTTTATCAGCATTGACTCCTAGGTCTCGAAGTTTCCCAGTACTTGTGAGTCCATCACAGGGGAGTCTATTTTAACATGTATGTGCTCTATTCCCAGCTCTTTCATAAGTCTTAGACCGGCCAAGAGTGCTGCATACTATGCTTGGTTGTTCGTGACCAGAAAAAAGAACTTGATAGCTTGCTCCAACTTAATACCGTTTGGGCTGATCAAGACGACTCTAGCTCCTACGGAGTTTCTCTTCCTGAGGCCCCATCTACATAGATATTCCAGGCCAAAGGAGATCTTTCTATTTGCTCGGAATACCTCTCCACTGTATCGACCAAGAAATCGGCCAGTACTTGTGCCTTGATTACTGTCCTGAGGATATAAGATATTTCAAACTCGCTTAGCTCTATGGCCCACTTAGCTAATCTTCCCGAATGCGTTGGTTTTTCCAGGATATTTCTCAGAGGATGATCTGAAACAACCTGAATTGGGTAGGCTTGAAAGTAAAGACAAAGTCTGCGAGATGACATAACCTAAGCTAGAGCTAGCTTCTCCAAGATTCAATATCTAGTTTCCACATCTTTAAGAATGTGGTTGACATAATAGATCGGAAATTGTTTTTTCTTCTCCTCTCGGATAAGGACAGAGCTTACTGCGTATGGGCCAATCCCTAAATATACAAATAATATTTCCCCTTCGTGAGAGCTTTGGAGTATAGGGGTTGACGTTAACTGTATCTTCAGTTGCTCAAAAGCATTGCTACACTACTCATTCCACGCAAACTTGGATCCTCCAGAGTGTTTTACAGAATTGGGCACTTTTATCCCATGACTTGGAGATGAATCGGCTCAAACCTGCTAACCTTCCTCCCAACTGCTGAACCTCTTTTGGATTGTGAGGAGGGGTCATATTAAGGATAGCCCTCACCTTATCAGGATTAGGTGCAAGGCCATATGGGGTGAGAAGATGTCCGAGAAACTTTCCTTTGTTTGCTTCAAACACACATTTTAATGGGTTCAATTTTAGCATGAACCTCCGTAGAGTAGCGAACATCTCTACGAAGCCTTTCAGACGCATTGAAAAGGTTTTACTTTTCAAGAGGAGGTCGTCAACATAAACATTGAGGTTTCTCCACTTTTGTTGTTTAAAAACCGTGTTCATCATTCTTTGATATGTAGCGCCCACATTCTTGAGGCCAAAGGGCATTACAGGATAGCAATAACAACTGTCATTCATGATGAAAGACGTATGAGGGATGTCAGGCTTATGCATCTTAATTTGATGGTACCCAGAGAATGCATCTAGAAAGCTCATAAAATTATATCCAACCGCGGAATCAACTAAAATATCTATCCGGGGCAAGGGGTAGCAATCTTTAGGACACACTTTATTGAGCTTTGTGAAATCTACACACATCCACCATTTCCCCTAGTTTTTTTCACCATTACAACGTTCGACATCTAGGTGGGGTATTGAATTTCAGAAATAAAATTCGCTTTAAGAAGTTTGGCGACTTCTTCTTTGATTAGCACTGCCAGTTTGGTTGCCACCTCCCTTTTCTTTTGCTAAATTGGCTTGAAGTCGGGAGAGACGTTAAGATGGTGGAAAGCAACGTCCGGGTCCACTCCTGGCATATCTTCTGCTGACCACTCGAAGATATCCAAATTCTCCAAGAGGCAGGAGATTAGTTGATGGGGACTTCTTAGGTTTTCTTCTTCAGGCAGTTCCGCATTGATGATGAGTTTCTTCTCTTCCCCTTCAGCAATGGGGACTTCTTAGGTTGCCTGGGTAGGTTTCATGTGAGCCCCCTTCTCGTTCTATATTCTCTTCAGCAACTTCCGGAAGCTTGGCCACTTCAAGGATAACAGCCGGAAGCTCGGAAAGTGGAGTATCGGTAATCATGGACTGTTTTGACATAGCACTCCTGGGCCACCTTGGGATTGCTTCGGAACCAATACTGCCTCCCTTCAGCTGCAAATTTGAGAGCCAGATCGAAAGTAGACACCACCGCTCGATAAGCATTCAGAATGGGCCTTCCGAAGAAGGCATAATAGTTGCTTGGGGCATCCACCACCACAAAGTTAATCAGCTTCATTATTCCTCCCAATGATACAAGAAGCTTCACGCATTCTTCTACTTCCTTCTTCTCTCTCGAGAAGTTGTAGAGGGGCCCTTTAGTGGAAAGCAGAGGCTTTCCAGTCTTTAGGGCTTCGAAGATTGGGCGGAAGAGAAGATTGACCGAGTTGCCTGTGTCAATCAGTATCTTATGCACCGTGTAATTTTCAATGATAGCTTTAAATACCACGACATCATCAAATGGATTTGCATTCGGAGGAAGGTCATCCTGACCAAAGGTAACGACCGACCTTTCTGGAGTAGATGTAAAAGCGACTGCCTCTTCCTGTTTGAAGACTCTTGCGACGCTTGACTTTCTAGAAGATTTAGGCCAAGCCCCTCCATGAATGCAATAAATGTTACCAAGGGGTCCATCGTCATTTACTTCAATGCACTCTGTAGTAGTATGGATGTCACCATAACAGCCGACAAATTCAACATCGGCACACTCCCAGCTGACTTCTACTGTTTCCTTCCCCTTTGAAGTTGATGGCTCAATAGGCATCTCTTTTCAAACCAAACCTTGGAGCTTTCCCTCTCCCAAGAGCTTCTCAATTAACAAGTGGAGGGCTCATAAATTTTTGGTTAGATGCCCTCCTTCCTTGTGGTATTCACAGAAGAGGTTCGGATTATGGTTCCTGACATCCGACCTCAGGAGAGCAGGTTTCTTGAAATCAGGCCTCTTTTGTAAGATTTGGACAACCTCATCCTTAGTGATATTGGGGGGAGTAAATGACTCTTGAGAATCATCATACTGAGTGGACGGAGCAACTGGAGGTGGTGTTGCAGTATATTGTGGTAGATACACCGACATTATTTGTGAAATTGTCATGAATGGAGCGGGTGCGGTGGCCAATGGCGGTTTATGCTCCTGAAATCGTTGATGGCCGAAGGAAGGTTGTTTATGCCTGAAATTTCTCCCCCTTTGAGCACGGGGTTTGAAATTTGGCCGAGGTGGATGGTTGTATTGTTGTCGATGGGTGGAAGAAGAACTGGATGGATCGTTGTCATCAAGTAGCTTCGCGACATAACTAGGGTTACTCTTTTCACCCCTGATGAACATGTTCGCTAGGCTAATCATCTCCTGATAAGTCATTGGTTCTATGATATTGGCTTCAAATTTGAGTGGCTCTTCTCTTAGACCATGGATCAGAGCAACCCTGTACAATTATGGATTAACGTTTTGTATCTCCATGATCTCCCTCTGAAAAAAGCGATCAACAAAATGAGCCCACGTCTCGTCTTCGCGTTGCTTTATTTTGAATAGGGCCGACGTGCCACTTTTCCTCTTCTTTGAAGTAGAGAATCTAAGCAAGAATTCTCTACGCAGCTCCATGAAACAACTGATGGATTGGGGATGTAATCCATAGAACCACTCCCTTGCTTGTCCATCAAAGGATGTCACGAGGAATTTACATTTGGTAGCATCAGTGAGGGTTCTTAAGGCAACAACCGATTCGAAAGCTTGAAGATGAGTGGCTGGATCAGATTCTCCATTGTATGTTGGCAAGGGCGGTTCCCTGAAATTACTCAGAGCTGGCTCTCCCTGAACTTCGTCCATGAATGGAGAAGTTTCCTCGATGTCCTCATAAAGAAGAGGAACTGAGTAACAAACCGCTGAGTTGCGGCTATTTGCGGACAAGCCGCTTGATAAGGGAGGCGGGTTGCAGCTTCCAGAGGACAGGCCGCTGGATAAGAGAGGCGGGCCGCATGAGAGGTCGCCCCCTGTAAATCGAGAACCCGTGCCGGAATGTTCTGGGCGGCTTCTTGGTAGAAGGCTTACCAAGCTATGAAGCTTTCTTGAGGCGGTTGAAGGTTGGCGACTTGAGGTAATGGATATGGAGGAGGAGGAGGAACCGGAGTTACTGCTTGGCTAGTCATGGCTTGCTGAGGGATTAGCCGCTCGGTTAGCACTGCTAAAGCCTGACTGATCGCTTCTAATCGTTGATCGGTCAGCTTTTTAGCCTGCTCGGTCTCTCGCTTGGACTGTTCCAGTGCCTCCCACAAGGAGTCATTATTGTGGTCAGAGCGGTCTCTCTGGACGAACTGGCGATCTGTCATTTCGTCAAGAAATTCACCATCAACTCGTTGATCTGAAGGCCGCGTGTTTCTGTTGATGCCGAAATTGCACCTCCACGGTCGACGCTAAGAAAGTGAGGGAAAAGAGGAGGCTGCGGGTTGTCAGTTACTACTGACTCAGAGAAATCAGACTACTTAGACCGCTGGCAGTGGTCGAGACCGGACTTCGCCCGTCACGGCGAATGCCACTCTTGTGATGGGCTTTCCCTTGATTTAAGAAAAAGGTTACAGCGGGTTACAAGGTAAAGCAAGAAAGAAGCCGGCCGGGCAAAAGGTCGCAAGACACTGAACTCGAGACCGCAACTCTAACAAGCGAGAGCTCATATATTTAAGTGTGCGTGCCTTGGGAATGTCGCCCCCTATTTATAGGCTCGAGGGCCTGCCCAAACGGGCAGGGTTAAAATAACCGTCTGCCTGGATACAAGAGAATCGGGCAGGAGGTGACGAGATACATAAGGGAGATAAGAGAGAAGCCCGCGGCCTGGCGACTTGAACTCCGACCTATATCGAGCTGGGGTGGAGGTGAGCTATGAACAGAGCAGAGAAGCAACTTGGGCGGTCTATGATCCGAAACCGCAGTTTGTCTTCTGGACTTGAGTCCTGATTGTAACCCACCTTCGATGGCGATCCGACGATATGTAGACCGCGCGGCTTGAGTCTGATGAACCAAGAGGCTTGTGTGCAAGTAATCATAGATAGAGCTAGGCGGTTAACATAGTCGACCGCCCTATCTGAGTGGTCCATTGTATTGATAGCGGTCTTCTGGGTAAACAGTGGATATGACAATCTAGGATATTTAAAGATCATATTACCCTCACAATACAACATGAGTAATGAATCCTAGAGAATGAAATCACTTTTACAAAATTTGTAAGGTAAATCAATAGGGTGTTTTCCCAACAACTTTTATTTAACGTCTTTAAGTTGGACGCAAATACCTGTATTAGCATTTAAAGTCCAAAGCAGGAATAAGAAAAGCATTAAAAGTCCACAGAAATAAATTACAAAAACATCAAGGTAATCAACTATAACCGGATTTATGATGACTCTCTCCGGCTACCTAAAAAATACAGGAGGTGAATGCTTTAGAGCCCAGTAAATTGTGATCTTTCCTACCTCTAGCCTCCTTCTCATGCAGTAAATTGTGATTTTATCCACAGATGGAGAATGCCAACATCCACATGAAGGACTAATGATTTTTGCGGCCATCGTTTTCTTATCATCATTCAGCATCATTTCCTTTAACGACGTTGTTAAAGGATCAACCCAAGTAACGCTCTTCCTGGAATGTTTATTTACTAAAAGATTAAAAGTGATAGTGGGCCTCAATTCCTTGTTGTGGTTGGGCTCCACTTCATTACAATTGTTCTTATCAGCAGATCAACACCAATTAGATCCTTTGTGTTCTCATCCTTCACAATGTTGTTTGGTGCTAGCATCCAGTCTTATCCCCTCATCTTCATGTCCTTCTTCAGTCTCCTCTTCATCAACCTCAGTACTTCCTGCATCCTACCCATTTGGCGGGAAGCTGAGTTTTCTCACCCATCATGATTCTGACCCCACCCCGCGTCGCGAGGGGAAGGCCATCGAAGATTCTCTTGGTAAGGAAATCCCCTCGTCTCTTTCTTTCTCCATTTTTCGACTTCGCGCTAACCCTTTGCCTTTATCTCCAAATACTGACAACACGAAATATGACGAGTCAGATTATGCAAGAATCTACTCGACACCTCCTTCTCCGGACATGATCGACGAGTAACTGGGCGACCCCTCCAATGCTGCTGAGTTGAAGAGTCGAGTGGCAGGGGTCCTGTAGAAGCACATGCATATGCTTCGCGAGCTCCAGGAGGAAAGGGCTTTGGCGGAGAATGGCCCCTTTCCTCGCATCCTCTCCCTGGAACGACGAATGGAAGCTCTTGAGGGGGATTGCACTCTGCTCGCGGAGGAGGTGCATCGACTCGCGGGGGGCATTGCAACATCGTTGGAGCACTACTTTAAGCGAATTGAAGATAACGCGCTCGCTCTTCTATAGGAGATCGCCATGTCCCGTGAGTATGCCCTCGTGAGGCGAGGTCCAAGGATGCGGATAAGCGGTCGGGGTCCCCGGAGGTGAAATCCTCTATGCCTCCAATCCGCGCCCATTCGAGAGTTCTTTGAAATCAACTCCCTATTTTTTTTACTATACGAATAATATTATTTTCTTGTTGTGCTTAACCCCGCCACACGAGGAGTAATGTTTTTCTTTTCGTTTGGCATGACTCACATGTTCGGTTATTTCCCGTGTCGCTCTTTGATGTTAAGATTTGCAAAACCGTAGTGCTCTCGCTCGCTCGTCAAGAGCGGGCCGAGGAGACTTTGTGCGTAGGTAGGGGGAGTGGGTATGGGGCGAGTGGGTCGCATCACTAGTCGCGGACCCCCCTTCTGTACTTTCACCTACCACATTAATTCCCCTCTAGCTCTCTCCTCTCTCCTTTGACTTGCACATTCTACTTGCCAACCCTTCTGAAAATGGCCAGAGCTTCTGACCTTGTTGATGGGTGAGGGAACTGTGTCGCCAACTTGCCGACCACCTCTTTCTTGAAGGAAGAGTGCCGGAGGAGGATTGCCTCGCCTTCAAGGTCACTTTTCTGCCGGAGAGATACTGGGCTTGCTGCCCAAGGGAACGCGAGGCGATCAACTCCTTCTATGCGGATGAGCTCGCCTTCCCCTCTCCCACTTTATTGTTGGGCTTCGCCTCCCTCTGTGGCCTGAGGTAAAGCAATTCCTTAAATATTTTGGGATGGTGCCCGTGCAAGTTAATACGAACGTGATTGCTATGCTCATCGTGTTCGCTTGATATATGCGTGAGGAGATAATAGAGTTCAACCTTACGACCTCCCATAAGTTGTTCATGTATAGGGCGACCCCAGATGGAGTCGCCTACTTGAACGGCTCACAACTCAAGGTCTGTAAGACCCTCAACAAGGTCCACCACTAGAATTATAGGTTCCTCTTCATCAAGGGGGACTTCGGCAATACCCTGTACTCACTCGTCCAGAAGGGCGAATCTGTCTATCGTGCTCCTCATGTTGATGGTGAAGCGACAGAGTTTTACAAGTTCTTCAATGAGAAGAACTTTGAGGTCGCCTATTTGCGAAGACACCTCTACTCGCATGACTCAGATTATCTTTTTAGCTCACCCTCTTACTAACTTATATTTTTGCTTGTGCTATAGGGGAGCGCCTAATTCCCAAGAACCCGCCATATGCGGGTGGTGCGATGCTGACCTCCTCGCTTGAGCTTGCGAGGGCAGCTCAGCGGCATGGGAAAGAGGGTCGTGGTGGATCTCGACCCCCTGTCCCCGGTCGGATCGCGAAAGAAGCTCAAGAAAACCGTACCCAAGAAGAGGGAGACCGCCACGACGAGCTTCCTAGAGACCCCGGTCAGGGATAATGTAGGGGAGAGCGACACGGAGATGCAGGATGTGCACCCCAACATCAGCTTGGGGGAGAGGCCCAGGATAGTTGGGGGGGGGGGGGGGGGGGGGGGGGGGGGGGTGGTCCCCTTGCTCGTTTGGGAGGAGGCGGCTGAGAAGGTAACTGTTTCCTCCCATCGTCCTTCCTGGGTCGAGCATGGCCAAGATGGTGAGCATGCTTATGCCCTTTATTATGGGCTATACGGGAGGGAGGAAGAGGACTCCTTTGAGAAGGAGACCTTGCAGGAGCTCGTCTATGAGAGCTCGCGGGTCCAAATGCTCGCCACCGAGCTTTCTCATATGGCATCGCGTTGCGGCCTCTCCTTTACCAAGAAGTTCTACAATGCAGAAGCATCCAGAGAGCTCACGAAGGAGCAGGTTGGGGATCTGAAGATGTGACTTGGGCTCGCCGAGAGGCTCCTCGCGAAAGCCCCGAGCGGAGGGGTAAGTCTTACCCGAGATGCATTCTGATTTCCCTTCTTTTTTGTTTATCATTCTTATGCGAATTCAATGCAGGATGCCGAGGCCGCGGCCCAGATGGCGACTCTAGTCAACAAGCTGGAGCTGGAAGCCCTCGAGGCGCAACTCGCCCTGGTCCCTACGGTGATTCTGGCATCGGAGCGTGGTGAGTCCACCTCCAAGCGCGAGAAGGTGCTGTAGTTCATGCCCAGTGAGATCGAAGCGACCCCGAGGCTCCTGGCGATCAAGTCGGCCGAGACCACGCTCGATATGCTGCGCGACATCGACATGTTGGAGATGGGGTGGGAAAACATCACCGCCGAGGAGTTGATCCCCGCACTCTTTCTCCCCTACCCCCCGACGACCTCATCCTCCGACTCTCGTGACTACTTGCCTGCTGACGAAGATGACAACGAGCGAAGATGATCTCCCCAGGACCCACCGACGCCTTATATTTAGGCCTTCTCGCTCTTTTTTTATGTAAGGGCGAACCCCCAGAATTTTGTGCTTTCTTTATGAATGAAATATGAAATTTTCAAGTCTTTCATTGATTCCTTTCATATATATATATACATATATACATATATATGTGTTGGAGTTGCCATTGTGATCTAGAAGTGGTCAAACATGTAATCTCACTGCCAACGCGATATGAGCCTGCAGGGTCGCACATAAGAGCATGTGGGGAAGTTGGTAGATTGACTGTGTTGGTAAATGTTACCAATCACCATATATAGAATGGGGAAATCCAGCAGGTTGTTGCTGTCTGAATTCGTCGGGTTTACACGAATAGAATTCGTCGGATTCATCGGGATTCGTCGGATTGTCCTGTGAACACTCGACGAATTATTACAGAAACCCTTCAGTCGGCAAAATGTTGTCGTCTGTCTGGATTCGTCGGGATTCGTCGGGTTGTCCCGTGAACACTCGACGAATTGTTACAGAGATCATTTTCTCGGCAAATGTTGCCGTCTGATCTGATTCGTCGGATTCGTCGGATTGTCCCGTGAAATCTCGACGAATGATCTTCCGTGGAATTCCGACGAATTGTAACAGAAGCCCTTATTCTGCTGTGTGGTCTGCGGATAGCGATTCTTCTAGAAGCTGTTTATCCTTTGGGTATAAATAGGACTTCGTTTTAGGGTTCTCATAACTAACGAAAGGAAAAAGCCGACGGAAGGAGTTCCGCTCTCGCCTTACGAACCCTAGCCGACGGAAGTGTTCCGCCGTCTCTGAATCGCGTCCGCTGACCTCCTCTCCGGCGATCGTCGTCGTGTGTGTTCTTCCTGGAGCGAACCTAGCAGTTCGTGGAAGTGCAAAGGTGCAGTCGTTCTTCTCCCGGCTCGTGTGGATCACTGTAGAGACGTAGACATTATTCTACGTGAGGACTCGCATAGCCGACGACAGGAATCAACTCGTGGAGCAACTAGGTTGGATTTGATCCAATCCCGCAAAGGTAATTTTATACCTAGCATTTTGGTTAACTTCTTGATTCAACATTCATGGCCGATCCAAAGTCTTTTTGGGTTGTTTCTCTTCATTTTCGCTGCGCCTACATTTGATGTATGGTTCTAGAAAAACCCAACAATATGCACATATGTATATATATACATATATATATGTATATATATGTATATATACATATATATATACATATATATATACATATACATATATATATGTATATATATGTATATAGACATATATATACATATAGATATACATATATAACACCTATACATATATATACATATATATATGTATATATATGTATATATATATGTATATATATTAATGTATATATGTATATCTATATATGTATACGAGTGACAGGCACGGGCCTCCGGCCCGATCCAAGGCAGCATTTGTCGTAAGGGCGACATTTGTCATGAGAGGCGACATTTGTCGTGGGGGCGACATTTGTCGTGGGGGGTGACATTTGTCGTGGGGGGCGACATTTATCGTGGGGGCCTCATTTGTCGTTGGGGGCGAGATTTGTCGTGTGGGTGACAATTGTCGTGGGGACGACATTTGTCATGGTGGCGACATTTGTCGTGGGTGACGACATTTGTCGTGTGGGCGACCATTATCGTGGGGACGACATTTGTCATGGTGGTGACATTTGTTGTTGGTGGCGACATTTGTCGTTGGTGGCGACATTTGTCGTGGGTGGAGACATTTGTCGTGGGTGACAACATTTGTCGTGAAAGAAATATTTGTCATGGGAGCTTACATCAGTATGAGGCTTACACAGTAGTATAGAAGTTTAGGTGTAAGAATGGACATTGAGAGAAAATACCAAAGTTGCAGCGTATGATTTAGAATTGAAAGAACTTAAATAACACAAATTCAAGCTTATATTCAAGACCTTGCTTTTTAAAAGTAATGCATACGAATGTCCAATGAAACATTTGTAGTGTGTGAGGATTGCATAATTTAAAAGAAAAAACATTCTATAAAAATAAGAATGCAAGTAGAACATCTTTTAAACAATAATAACTGCTTCGACGTCAAAGGTATTTCCATTTTTTTGAGTTAATTGATGTAAGTTAAAGATCAGGGGTGTTCATCCCTTGTTTTCTTTTACCCAATTTTCTGGACAAATTCTATTGAAATTGTTTGCCGACTCCTTCTAGATCCAAATCCCAGCAGAGTAAATAGACATCTAAAATCATCTTATCATTTCCACATTTCATCTTTACCATTACTAATCAATTGCTTAAGCATGCGATGAAATGTAAGATTCAGATACCTGGCAAGAGAAACCAGATCTATGCAATCGTCCCGCCACCATAGAAGCCCATTTCTCAGACGCAGCAGTCAATCCATCAGAATCCGTGTAGGTCTTGCCATCCACGGGAGGCTCTCCAGGCTTGGACACCACAAAATAAGCCAAAACTTGGGTACAATCTCCAAGCAGCGGACCAGAAGAGGGAGAAGCCTCGATCGGCCCTAGACCAAGCACTCCGTTCACCATCGATGTAGCCACCTGATCGACCTTCACATTCTCCGGCAGGTAGAACTCTGCCCTGGAATAGTCGTGGGTGAGGCACGGGAAGAGGAGGGCGATTGAAGGAGAAGCCTCAATCGACCCTAGACCAAGCACGCCATTCTCCATCGATGCAGCTGCCTGATACACCTTCGCATTCTCCGACCAATGGAACTCTGCCCTAGAAAAGTCGCGGGGAGGCTTGATGTTGAAGACGACCTAGACAGCGACTCTCACCTCGACTGGGAAGGAGAAAGCTCTATGCCGAAAATGTCTTAGACTATCAGCTTGAGTGGAGGAAGCGTGAGAGGAGTGAGTGGAGGATGCGTGAGAGAAGGAGGCGGCTTCAGGAATATTGCCGAAGAAGGCGTGAGCGGGAGAGGGAACGGTAGAGGGGAGCGGGAACAGTAGAGGGGAGCGCGTTGTCGTACGAGGCGGAGTGGTGCGTGTTAGGGCTGAGGAATGTCGACGGGTTCAGTGGGTTGTACAGGGTGCTGTGCAGGAATCAGACGATCCGTAATTAACGCACCATAATTAGAGATTCTGATTTTTTACATGAATTTTTATTTCAGGCTACTCGCAGATCACAGTATTTCTTTTTAATATAGTATAGATATATATGTATGTATATATATATATGTCTATATATGTATATATCTATATGTATATATATATATATCTATACATATATATACATATAGATATCTATATCTATACTATTCTAAAAAGAAATAGGATGGTCTACGAATAGCA
Source organism: Dactylorhiza incarnata (assembly GCA_033032865.1). Lineage (NCBI taxonomy): Eukaryota > Viridiplantae > Streptophyta > Magnoliopsida > Asparagales > Orchidaceae > Dactylorhiza > Dactylorhiza incarnata. The sequence goes on along the minus strand of JAWHQI010000009.1, from coordinate 4,029,929 downwards.
TGATATCAAAAATTCCCAAAAAAATTTGACTGTTCGGATATGGCCTCATAATACAACAGTCGTCGGATTTCGTTCACAAAACCTAAAGAGCGCCTCATAAATCGGCAACCAGCGGAGGCTGGCGCGCGATTCCTTCCGGATCCCAAGCCCACACTTCTTCTTCATCCCGACCTCTGCATGAGCACAACGGCGTGAGGGCGACATTTGTCTTGGGGGTGACATTGGTCGTGGGGGCGATATTAGTCATAGTGGTGACATATGTCGTGGGGGCAACATTTGTCGTATGGGAGATATTTGTTGTGAAGGGCGACATTTGTCGTGGGGGGCGACATTGGTCGAGGGGGCGACATTGGTCGTGGGGGCGACATTGGTTGTGGGGGCGACGACATTCATTGTGAAGGCTACATTTGTCGTGGGGTGTGACATTTGACGTGAGAGTCGACATTGGTTGTGGGGTGCAACATTCGTCGAGGTTGTTGACTCAAAAAAGAAAAAGAGAAAATAGAATCGTATAATCAAAATTTAAGAATCGTATTGTCATTATGCCTTAATATGTCTAAATATCTAGAGCAATCATAAACCATAAGTGAAAATATATATTGAATGAAGGGTAGATGAAGAGGGGAGGTGTTACCGGAGGGATGCGCTGATCGTGCAGAAGGGCGGAGTTGCCTTGACGGTGCTCTAGCAAGGGACCTCTGGATGGGAGGAGTTTCCTGCGACTCATAGCCAAGGAAGTATCAATACTATCAGATCTCCAATGCTCACCTGCATATAGTTGATCATTAATCTCATCCCTGCAACCATTCAAAGAGAAGTATTACCAGAATAGGGCTGAACTGCGGATCAGTTATAATCTATTCAATAAACCCAATACTTTATAAAACTAATGGTGTCGAATGAAGTTGAAATTTTTAACAATTGTTGTTTGGTGCAAAATAAACTTAATCATGCTAACTTAATAAGGATAGTTGATTTTCCAAGGTTAATGTTGGCTTATTCAACAAAACAAACCATTTTTAATTTGCTTCAAAAACCGCATACCCCCAACTTATTAATAACTAATCAACAAAAAATAACTAATTGACAAAAATGACCACCATGAAAAGCAAACCACGGTAAGCATACAAATTTGGCGGCTTCGGCTTCCGGATGACCCCGGGGCTTCCGGACGACAGAAGGAGTTTGATCTGGAGGCTTCACATAACATAGGATGATATGAATGTAAACAAAAGTTTATGCTAAACATAACATAGGATGATATGAATGTAAACACTTTAGACAACAGTTAAGATGATTGAATGTATATGCGGTTATTTCTTGGCTCTTTCAGTTAATTTCTCTTCTGAAGATTGATGCTTTGTGCATGCTACGCCCGCATCCGCGTGGGCTACCCCCGCATCCAAGCGGGCTGCGCCAAATTGCATTATGCGCGTGTTATGTTTATCAGATTCTGTTGTTCATCAATTTATGAGATAACATGTGAATAGAAACAGTGAAACATGCCTTTGATAAACATCAGACAATTGAAGTTCACCTTTTCCCTGCACAAAGCATCAATTCCTCCTGATTCTCCTCAGCCAACCTCCACACTTTATCACAATCTATAAGATAATTATGGAGAATAGAAGAACAGATGAATTCAAAAAAAAATAGCAGCAAGAAAGTGATTCTTATATGGCTTGGTATGCAAATTAGTGATATCAATGAGAATGAAAACACATAAATCATTTGGTAAACACATGAACTTACATGCTTCCTGCAATGTATGCAGAGCCTAGACTCATGAAATTGTATTTCAAGTGCATTTGGATTACTATATGCCTCCGTTACTAATAATCAAATCTAGCTTGCTTCCTGCAATGTATAATATTGGTATGAAGGCAGAACAATTATGATATCCACTAATTAACTAATACCTCAAAGCACACCTATAGTACAAAAATGTAAAAAAAATAGGGTGGGAGCAAAATTGCGAAAGTATCCTAAAAAGTTCAAACAAAAGCTATCATCTACTTTGAAAGGGTAAAACCAAGGATTACCCTTAAAAACTGGAGCCATGCCCGACATCACCTATGCCACAAATCTTGTTGTTTCATGCTCTACCGCAATCCAACAAAACTTTGATACAAATTCATCAGGATCATCGTTTGCCGCAAAGCTTCACCCGGCTTCACCTCAAGATGGTCAAAACAAAAAATTAAATGCTTAATCTGGTTCAATAATCCATACTTACCTCTAATTCACTAATTCACATTTATTAAAACAATGTGTAAATAAATAATAACATTTGTATATTTACAATAATTAGTTCTTGACATGTTAAGTAAAATACTTGAAAAAAGAAAAAATATCTTGCTAAAACATGTGGGACTCAGGTAACGCATCCACAAAATATCGTGTAGATGTCCATCTTAAATCTGAGACTAAAACATAATAGGAGTAATAAATTATGGGAACATGTTGTCAAAGTTCAATACAACTGAGGAACAAATCATGCAGTATTTAAAATAGCAAGAAAGTCTTCATATGATTAATAGTTTGTAATTTATTCCGTAAGTATTGGCAAAACAGAGCAAGAGCATTGTACAGTTGTTACTGCGAGCATGTAACTATGTGACTGTGCATAGGGATGTTGTTCCTGTGCTTTCAACTAACTAATATATAGACACAGTTAACTCTAAACTATTGGCATCACGCACACATTGATTCATAAAATTACCTAGAAATATTTTATCAAACACCTAAAATGCAAACAGTGGTAAGAATTTTAAGAGGATGTCATGAATTCATTTCATAACTTTACCGATGAAAAAAAATGGAAAACTGATTTGACTATAGGAATAGAAAAGAGCTCATTGATTATGTGAATACCATAGAAAAATATAGATTCCATGTTGTAAAGAATACAAAAAAATATCAAAAGTGAAACGGTAGAACAAACATAGCAGAAAAAAAAGGGAATGGTAGAAGAAACAGTAGCCTTCTCTGCTCGTTAAATCAGCATGGAGTAGAAGAGAAGATTGGCTTGCCATGCTCATGAATCGCCTGAGGAGTCACGCGCTGCTCTGGCAGGATGAAAAAAAATGAAGCGGGATAGGCGATGCAGTGGTAACGAATCACTGGCAACCAGCATGAGCAAAGAAGGAATGCAGAAGAATGAGAGGTCCATACCTGCAAATGCTGGAAGCGGCAGGAACTATGGAAGTAGAAGGAAAAGAAATTCGTTGCGTCGCCACTGCCAAAGGAACATAAAGATAGAAGGAGGAGCTATCGGCGGCAGAGGCGCTGCGACCTCTCGCCGGAGAAGCCAAATCAGCCGGAGGATCTGTGAGGCAGTAAGAAGAGAGTCGCGGTGAGGCACATAGGGTGATGCCTTCGGCGATGATGTCATTAACAGGAGACCTCCATTTCTGGTGATGTCTTCAGCGGCTAGAAGACTCGCGGTGCATAGGAGATGGACTACTTACACCATGCGTAGAAAAGGGATGCGGGGCAGGGAACTCCAGAGATTTGGAGGTTTTGCGGGTTAGGGTAGATCTTGAACTCCGGCGGTGGTGTGAAACTCGGAGCGGTGAGTGGTCGTTAGAATAAGGGCGCTCATTGATGTCATCGGCGGCTAGTAGAATCACGTTGCAGAGGTCGGGATGAAGAAGAAGTGTGGGCTTGGGATCCGGAAGGAATTGCGCGCCAGCCTCCGCTGGTTGCCGATTTATGAGGCGCTCTTTAGGTTTTGCGAACGAAATCCGACGGCTGTTGTATTTTGAGGCAATATCCGAACGGTCAAAAGTTTTTGTCGTGGGTGACAACATTTGTCGTGAAAGAAATATTTGTCATGGGAGCTTACATCAGTATGAGGCTTACACAGTAGTATAGAAGTTTAGGTGTAAGAATGGACACTGAGAGAAAATACCAAAGTTGCAGCGTATGATTTAGAATTGAAAGAACTTAAATAACACAAATTCAAGCTTATATTCAAGACCTTGCTTTTTAAAAGTAATGCATACGAATGTCCAATGAAACATTTGTAGTGTGTGAGGATTGCATAATTTAAAAGAAAAAACATTCTATAAAAATAAGAATGCAAGTAGAACATCTTTTAAACAATAATAACTGCTTCGACGTCAAAGGTATTTCCATTTTTTGAGTTAATTGATGTAAGTTAAAGATCAGGGGTGTTCATCCCTTGTTTTCTTTACCCAATTTTCTGGACAAATTCTATTGAAATTGTTTGCCGACTCCTTCTAGATCCAAATCCCAGCAGAGTAAATAGACATCTAAAATCATCTTATCATTTCAACATTTCATCTTTACCATTACTAATCAATTGCTTAAGCATGCGATGAAATGTAAGATTCAGATACCTGGCAAGAGAAACCAGATCTATGCAATCGTCCCGCCACCATAGAAGCCCATTTCTCAGACGCAGCAGTCAATCCATCAGAATCCGTGTAGGTCTTGCCATCCACGGGAGGCTCTCCAGGCTTGGACACCACAAAATAAGCCAAAACTTGGGTACAATCTCCAAGCAGCGGACCAGAAGAGGGAGAAGCCTCGATCGGCCCTAGACCAAGCACTCCGTTCACCATCGATGTAGCCACCTGATCGACCTTCACATTCTCCGGCAGGTAGAACTCTGCCCTGGAATAGTCGTGGGTGAGGCACGGGAAGAGGAGGGCGATTGAAGGAGAAGCCTCAATCGACCCTAGACCAAGCACACCATTCTCCATCGATGCAGCTGCCTGATACACCTTCGCATTCTCCGACCAATGGAACTCTGCCCTAGAAAAGTCGCGGGGAGGCTTGATGTTGAAGACGACCTAGACAGCGACTCTCACCTCGACTGGGAAGGAGAAAGCTCTATGTCGAAAATGTCTTAGACTATCAGCTTGAGTGGAGGAAGCGTGAGAGGAGTGAGTGGAGGATGCGTGAGAGAAGGAGGCGGCTTCAGGAATATTGCCGAAGAAGGCGTGAGCGGGAGCGGGAACGGTAGAGGCGAGCGGGAACAGTAGAGGGGAGCGCGTTGTCGTACGAGGCGGAGTGGTGCGTGTTAGGGCTGAGGGATGTCGAGGGGTTCAGCGGGTTGTACAGGGCGCTGTGCAGGAATCAGACGATCTGTAATTAACGCACCATAATTAGAGATTCTGATTTTTTACATGAATTTTTATTTCAGGCTACTCGCAGATCACAGTATTTCTTTTTAATATAGTATAGATATATATGTATTTATATATACATATATGTCTATATATGTATATATCTATATGTATATATATATCTATACATATATATACATATAGATATCTATATCTATACTATTCTAAAAAGAAATAGGATGGTCTACGAATAGCATGATATCAAAAATTCCCAAAAACTTTTGACTGTTCGGATATGGCCTCATAATACAACAGTCGTCGGATTTCGTTCGCAAAACCTAAAGAGCGCCTCATAAATCGGCAACCAGCGGAGGCTGGCGCGCGATTCCTTCCGGATCCCAAGCCCACACTTCTTCTTCATCACGACCTCTGCATGAGCACAACGGCGTGAGAGCGACATTTGTTTTGGGGGCGACATTGGTCGTGGGGGCGATATTAGTCATAGTGGTGACATATGTCGTGGGGGCAACATTTGTCGTATGGGAGATATTTGTTGTGAAGGGCGACATTTGTCGTGGGGGGCGACATTGGTCGAGGGGGCGACATTGGTCGTGGGGGCGACATTGGTTGTGGGGGCGACGACATTCATCGTGAAGGCTACATTTGTCGTGGGGTGTGACATTTGACGTGAGAGTCGACATTGGTTGTGGGGTGCAACATTCGTCGAGGTTGTTGACTCAAAAAAGAAAAAGAGAAAATAGAATCGTATAATCAAAATTTAAGAATCGTATTGTCATTATGCCTTAATATGTCTAAATATCTAGAGCAATCATAAACCATAAGTGAAAATATATATTGAATGAAGGGTAGATGAAGAGGGGAGGTGTTACCGGAGGGATGCGCTGATCGTGCAGAAGGGCGGAGTTGCCTTGACGGTGCTCTAGCAAGGGACCTCTGGATGGGAGGAGTTGCCTGCGACTCATAGCCAAGGAAGTATCAATACTATCAGATCTCCAATGCTCACCTGCATATAGTTGATCATTAATCTCATCCCTGCAACCATTCAAAGAGAAGTATTACCAGAATAGGGCTGAAATGCGGATCAGTTATAATCTATTCAATAAACCCAATACTGTATAAAACTAATGGTGTCGAATGAAGTTGAAATTTTTAACAAATGTTGTTTGGTGCAAAATAAACTTAATCATGCTAACTTAATAAGGATAGTTGATTTTCCAAGGTTAATGTTGGTTTATTCAACAAAACAAACCATTTTTAATTTGCTTCAAAAACCGCATACCCCCAACTTATTAATAACTAATCAACAAAAAATAACTAATTGACAAAAATGACCACCATGAAAAGCAAACCACGGTAAGCATACAAATTTGGCGGCTTCGGCTTCCGGATGACCCCGGGGCTTCCGGACGACAAAAGGAGTTTGATCTGGAGGCTTCACATAACATAGGATGATATGAATGTAAACAAAAGTTTATGCTAAACATAACATAGGATGATATGAATGTAAACACTTTAGACAACAGTTAAGATGATTGAATGTATATGCGGTTATTTCTTGGCTCTTTCACTTAATTTCTCTTCTAAAGATTGATGCTTTGTGCATGCTACGCCCGCATCCGCGTGGGCTACCCCCGCATCCAAGCGGGCTGCGCCAAATTGCATTATGCGCGTGTTATGTTTATCAGATTCTGTTGTTCATCAATTTATGAGATAACATGTGAATAGAAACAGTGAAACGTGCCTTTGATAAACATCAGACAATTGAAGTTCACCTTTTCCCTGCACAAAGCATCAATTCCTCCTGATTCTCCTCAGCCAACCTCCACACTTTATCACAATCTATAAGATAATTATGGAGAATAGAAGAACAGATGAATTCAAAAAAAAATAGCAGCAAGAAAGTGATTCTTATATGGCTTGGTATGCAAATTAGTGATATCAATGAGAATGAAAACACATAAATCATTTGGTAAACACATGAACTTACATGCTTCCTGCAATGTGTGCAGAGCCTAGACTCATGAAATTGTATTTCAAGTGCATTTGGATTACTATATGCCTCCGTTACTAATAATCAAATCTAGCTTGCTTCCTGCAATGTATAATATTGGTATGAAGGCAGAACAATTATGATATCCACTAATTAACTAATACCTCAAAGCACACCTATAGTACAAAAATGTAAAAAAAATAGGGTGGGAGCAAAATTGCGAAAGTATCCTAAAAAGTTCAAACAAAAGCTATCATCTACTTTGAAAGGGTAAAACCAAGGATTACCCTTAAAAACTGGAGCCATGCCCGACATCACCTCTGCCACAAATCTTGTTGTTTCACGCTCTACCGCAATCCAACAAAACTTTGATACAAATTCATCAGGATCATCGTTTGCCGCAAAGCTTCACCCGGCTTCACCTCAAGATGGTCAAAACAAAAAATTAAATGCTTAATCTGGTTCAATAATCCATACTTACCTCTAATTCACTAATTCACATTTATTAAAACAATGTGTAAATAAATAATAACATTTGTATATTTACAATAATTAGTTCTTGACATGTTAAGTAAAATACTTGAAAAGAGAAAAAATATCTTGCTAAAACATGTGGGACTCAGGTAACGCATCCACAAAATATCGTGTAGATGTCCATCTAAAATCTGCGACTAAAACATAATAGGAGTAATAAATTATGGGAACATGTTGTCAAAGTTCAATACAACTGAGGAACAAATCATGCAGTATTTAAAATAGCAAGAAAGTCTTCATATGATTAATAGTTTGTAATTTATTCCGTAAGTATTGGCAAAACAGAGCAAGAGCTTTGTACAGTTGTTACTGCGAGCATGTAACTATGTGACTGTGCATAGGGATGTTGTTCCTGTGCTTTCAACTAACTAATATGTAGACACAGTTAACTCTAAACTATTGGCATCACGCACACATTGATTCATAAAATTACCTAGAAATATTTTATCAAACACCTAAAATGCAAACAGTGGTAAGAATTTTAAGAGGATGTCATGAATTCATTTCATAACTTTACCGATGAAAAAAAAATGGAAAATTGATTTGACTATAGGAATAGAAAAGAGCTCATTGATTATGTGAATACCATAGAAAAATATTGATTCCATGTTGTAAAGAATACAAAAAAATATCAAAAGTGAAACGGTAGAACAAACATAGCAGAAAAAAAAGGGAATGGTAGAACAAACAGTAGCCTTCTCTGCTCGTTAAATCAGCATGGAGTAGAAGAGAAGATTGGCTTGCCACGCTCATGAATCGCCTGAGGAGTCACGCGCTGCTCTGGCAGGATGAAAAAAAATGAAGCGGGATAGGCGATGCAGTGGTAACGAATCACTGGCAACCAGCGTGAGCAAAGAAGGAATGCAGAAGAATGAGAGGTCCATACCTGCAAATGCTGGAAGCGGCAGGAACTATGGAAGTAGAAGGAAAAGAAATTCGTTGCGTCGCCACTGCCAAAGGAACAGAAAGATAGAAGGAGGATCTATCGGCGGCAGAGGCGCTGCGACCTCTCGCCGGAGAAGCCAAATCAGCCGGAGGATCTGTGAGGCAGTAAGAAGAGAGTCGCGGTGAGGCACGTAGGGTGATGCCTTCGGCGATGATGTCATTAATAGGAGACCTCCATTTCTGGTGATGTCTTCAGCGGCTAGAAGACTCGCGGTGCATAGGAGATGGACTACTTACACCATGCGTAGAAAAGGGATGCGGGGCCAGGGAACTCCAGAGATTTGGAGGTTTTGCGGGTTAGGGTAGATCTTGAACTCCGGCGGTGGTGTGAAACTCGGAGCGGTGAGTGGTGGTTAGAATAAGGGCGCTCATTGATGTCATCGGCGGCTAGTAGAATCACGTTGCAGAGGTCGGGATGAAGAAGAAGTGTGGGCTTGGGATCCGGAAGGAATCGCGCGCCAGCCTCCGCTGGTTGCCGATTTATGAGGCGCTCTTTAGGTTTTGCGAACGAAATCCGACGGCTGTTGTATTATGAGGCAATATCCGAACGGTCAAAAGTTTTTGGGAATTTTTGATCTCATGCTATTCGTAGACCATCCTATTTCTTTTTAGAATAGTATAGATATAGATATCTATATGTATATATATGTATCTTTAGTTTTTGTATTATGAGGTCCGTGCCTATCACTCGTATATCTATATGTATATACATCTATATATATATGTGTATATATATGTATATATATGTATGAGTGATTTTCCGGAGCAAACCGATTTACTCCCTAATAGGGAGCAAACCGGTCCGATCTCCCTCGAAAATGCATCAAAATGAACATATAATATATGAAAATTGACTGGCTCGATGAGACCTATAACTTTCATGTTAAACATTTTTTCTAATTTTGAATGTATGAGACGGATTTTCGACCCGAAAAAATCTGGGCAAAAAACGGGACTAAGGACGCCCAGATTTTTTCGGGTCGAAAATCCATCTCATACATTCAAAATTAGAAAAAGTGGTTAACATGAAAGTTGTAGGTCTCATCGAGCCAGTCAATTTTCATATATTATATGTTCATTTTGATGCATTTTCGAGGGAGATCGGACCAGTTTGCTCCCTATTAGAGAGCAAACCGGTTTGCTCCGGAAAATTTTTCTATATGTATATATATGTATATATATGTATATATATGTATATATATGTATATATATGTATATGTATATATATATGTCTATATATATGTATATATATATGTATACACCTATACATATATAGACATATATATATACATATATATATATACATATATATATACATATAGATATATACATATATATATATACATATAGATATATACATATATATAGACATATATATATACATACATATATATATGCATATATAGACATATATATACATATATATATATATATACATACATATATACATATATAGACATATATATACGTATATATACATATATAAAAGCTCCTTAATCCTAGGATATACATATATATAGACATATATATACAGTGGAGGAGTGGGAATTTTAGTTTGGTTGTCTATTTTGTATTTTGTAATTGCATTAAATTTGGTTTGAACTATTAAGGCTTCATTTGGCGCGGCGGTGGCGGGCGACGTTTGCGGCAAACGTCACCGCAAGGTAGGTAAACAAACGCCGGGCGGCGGCGTTTGGCGTGTTTGCACCCGCCGCGCCATGGGAAAAGCTCCAAAACGGAGCTTTTCGATCCCCGCCTCCTCCCCTCCATTTCCAAACCTCCCTCTCCACCCGCCGGTTGCCCGCCACCGCCGCGCCAAATAAAGCCTAAATTTGGTTTGTACTTTGGACTTTAATATTTTGCTTTCTATGATTGAGCTGTAAGAGTGCTCTGATTAATATTTTGTTGCAAATATCTATGTTTTTGAGTTGCAAATATAAAATTTAGGCTTCGTTTGGGGCGGCGTTTCGCCGCCCCGTTTGGGGCAAACGCCGCCGGAAGGCGGCAAAACAAATGCCCCTCCGGCGGCGTTTGCCGCGTTTCGCCCCGCACGAAGAGGAAAATCCGCGGATAAGCAGCGTTTCCAGCCTTGGCTCGCCCCCTCCAATCCGACGGAGCGTCTCCCGCCGCCGTCTCCGCCCGCCCCCGCTGCGCCAAATGAAGCCTTAGACTATTCAGGCTGCAAATAAGAATTTTAGTAATTTCGGCTCGCAAATTTTAGCAATCCTAATCTGCAAATAATAATGTAGAAGAACTGACGGTGCAAAATGCCAAAAACTGGTCTTTCGTTGAGGCCCGTACGAAAATACCCCGAATTAAGAGGCCTAGGGTGCAAAGTGCCAAGAATATGAGAATGGGGGTGCAAAGTGCAATATTTAAATATTTGGGGTGCAAAGTGCCAAAGAGGGCATTTTCGAGGATGCAAAGTGCCAAAAAGCCTTCCTCTTTTTTGATTCCTTCTTGAATTTCATCATTCACTACCGCAGCGATATTTCGCCCTTCCTCCGCTGAATCTCAATCACACAACCACCGTACTTCTCTCCAGCGATACCGCTCCGGCAATGGTCGTCTCATCACTCCAGCACGACATCTCTTTCTCACTCCCTTACCTTAAATCTAGCAATGGTTGTCTCACTATATTGTTCCTTTGCACGATTTCCTTGCAGGCTCAGGAAATGACCTCCGCTTGGCAATTTCTGAAACCCCAAAGTTCAGCACTCTGACAACTGCAGGCAGCTTCAACATCCACTGGAGATTCTTCTCAAGGTACCTCCATCGCTGCATGTTGTGCATGATACCTTTTTCATAACTCTCTTAAGATCTCCTTCCAACCTAATGCACTCCATTGAATCAAGGTGTTTGCTGGGCATATAAAATCAATTAGATTACTGGGCGAGAAAATAATACCTACTACCTGTTCGATGGAATGCATCAACCACGTGTAAATGAGCAGGTTTCCGAAGTTGCATTTTAATTGACTCTCTCTGATTATTTGCAGAAATTATCTATTTCTAAGTATAGAGAATCGCGTTAGTTCAGTGTTATAGCATGTTTCTCTCCTAAGCCTCTCATTTTTAAAGATAACCATGCAATTTATTTATTAAGAAATTGCACATGCTACCTCTTATAGCATTTACTTGACAATTATTTGCTTCTAATTTCACATGCAACGTCTAAGAGTTGAACCTTTAAAATAGAGGTGGTTGCAGTTGGTTTCCTTTATATGTCTTACCACAGTGCACTGTTTTATTAAGAATTTTCTTTCCACATTTCAGATTTGTTAATCATTAAAAATTGATAGGTTTGCGCTCTTTCACTCAATCTTTTGAGTTTAGCCATCTAAACAATTAATACCCACAATGCACTGTTTTATTAATCATTTATGTACTTTCCAGCTGCTCAACATTACCTCCCTCAGCAAATCGACTACACATTCTTCAGGTTCGGGTGCTCCACAGTCTCCTTAGTAATTAATAGAAATGTTATTTCAATTCTCTAGATTTATTTCCTTGCATTACGGTTCTCTGCCAACATGGTAAACTCCCCAACATCGATTCCAAGATTATAATGATGTGCTAATCTGAAATTCATTTGCAGGTTGTCCATCATGTACATGAGAATTGTGGAGAAAGGCTTTGGACTATAGTATCACCAGTAATAAGGTAAAGAAATGAGACTTCACTCTCTACTCCTACTTTATTGTTTGCTGTAATGGCATCTTTGCCGTTCATGACCTACTCTATATACCACCTCATCTCTTTCTTAATTAAATATATTAGTTGTCTCTACTAGGTCATCTCCTTCACGCCTCGCAAAAGCTAAAGTTCACCTTGCAAGCGTGGATCTACACCTTGCCTCTTATTCTCGCCAGATCTAGGGCGCCACCAAGTAGCTTCAAACGGTAACCTCCCTGTTTTTCTACTACTCGAAAAGCAGTTCACTATTGCTTCATTTTCTGCATATCATTATAAATCTATGTTCGTTCAAATAGAAGTTCACAATTTCTTCGTTCACTGCATATCACTATAAATCTATGTACATTAATTTCTATACTTAAACATACCGAAAAATGCTCAAATTTGATTTACCGCAATTATTTTTATGCCAATTTTCCACGTTCTTGAAGATTTAGTATGACAAATAAATTGTGCTGAAAACTAAAATCAAAATATAAATGAAGAAAAATAAAACCAAACCTACTTCCAGTTGCACTGTTTATTTGCCATACTAAATCTTCAATTGCTTATAGGTCAATGTGCCTGCTAACATTCACCTGTTGCAGGGAAAATTTTAAGAAGGATCCTAGGATTTTGAAACATAGAATTCAGGTGAGTTGTTCATGATTTATCAAGTCTTTTGTTCGCACCTCTCTTTTCTCAACAAAAATTACTGCAATTTAAGCTCCTTATAATTAGGCACACACCATAATAGGTCGAAGTACCCTTGCAGGAAGAATTTTAGTTATTTAATGGTCAAATTATATTAAATATATTAACTATATATGTCCATTAAATATATACATGAACTTAAGTGATTTATGGACTGATTTACCTTTACTTAGTTATTGGAGCAAGTAAACTTTAATATGGACAAGTCCGTCCATTTGTACCCAAGAATTCTGCTTATAGAGATCAATTCTATGTAGCATGATATTGATTTGACAAGCCCAAATTCAGTCCATGCATGCTTAGACATATCCTGATCTGGAGAGAGATCCTTATGTTGTTGAGACATTAGTATCTACAAACTTAGGTATGGTTATGATAAATATGAATTATGCTTTGCTATATATATATATTTTGGTTGTGGGTATCAGAAATAACTTACTCTTCTGCGAAATTAATTAATAGAGGAGAATAGTTCTCTGATCTTTGCTTGATGCATGCTAGCCGTCCGATCAATTCCTTGATCTCCTTCCTACCTTCACAGTTGTGGAGGTTGCAAACGGGGCAACGAATGAGCTGTAGATCTGAAACTTAAAACATATTACTTTCAGAGGGTGGAGATTCATTCACCTGAAGCTTCTAAGAGATTGAACTAAGAGATCTTGCTAAGAAGATTGAGATTGGCATAATATTTCTTTCTCCACTCCCATCCACTTCAACTAAATCAATAGCAAATGACATCTAATTACATTTCGTTCAGTACGTGAATAGGAATATGATCAAATGTGCTCATTTTCTATAAAAACTAACATTTTCTTTATCTGCATTTATGTATTCACTTTTTGATTTTTTTATTAAATGCCCTCGAGCAGTTGTAGCCATCTCAATGAGCTAATCAGTGTTTTTCACCTTTATTTTAGCAAATTACATGGTTGTCAGTTACCTTTCTTTAATAACATTAAATAGTGAAGGATGCTCCTTGCTGCTGCAAAAATTCATGAAGAATGGCCAATGTAATGAGTAGGAATTGTTGAGCACGATAAATAATATATTATTCTAAGGTTCAGCTTTATGATGATTAATAATGCAATTGCTTGGATCAAATTTAGGAATTTTTCACCATTCATTTATGTTAGAATCACATTCGACGTCAACTGATTTTTAGATAAACCTTAAATGATGGTTTTGTATCTTGCCAATTTCAAAATATTGTGCTTTCGGCTCTGACACCGCAAATTGGACCCACTTTTTAAGGTGTTTGCTATGCCCTAGACGTGTCATGAAGAATAGTGAAGGGAGACACGGTGAACTATGAACCTCTCCCGTAATAGCTTCTCCAATAGGACATTCCTCAAGGTAACTATTTTGGTATTCTAATATATAATTGTTTTTTTATTTCTTCAATGTGGTTTTACTTTCCCTAGACGTAACTCCTTTCATTACAGTGTTGATCGCACGATCAAGCCTAGCTCGACATTACCATTTTTTGGCATTATTATATCAAGTAAGCTCATTAAATTTTTCCATGTGCAAATGTTATTTTAATGTGCGAATGATATTTTAATATGCAAGTGTTATGATATCAAGTAAGCTCATTAAAGATCCTCCTGGGTTTGTTTGGAATCAATTAGCCTGGGTACAAACGCTACTTTTGTTTGTACCCCAGCTCAATTTTTACAGATTTTTTGTTATTCTCTTAAGAAGATAAACAGATTTTGGATTTGTTATTCTCTTAAGAAGATAAACAGATTTTGCTTCCCAACAGTCAAGTGTCTGAATTTACTTTAATTTTTGAATGAAACTATAATAGGAGATTCCGACATTCAGTTTTGAGTTTACTGTTCATTGTATATGAATTGCAGTGGTATTTTTCATGTATGAAGCTGCAACTACGATTTGTTCCCTACTTCAATATCATCTCAGTTTCGATTTATTTCCTGTTCCACATTAGTTCTATTGGATTTACGTGGCTATTGTTCATTGTTTCTTTTCCTTATTTTATTAAATTTTCTCTGTTCAGAAGTTTCGGTTAAGAATTGTGGCAGCAATAACTTACACTTCAAATTGATTTTTTGTTTATTTTTTAATTTCAACCTATTTCTTTAATTGAATATTATGGCATTATTAATGTCACACCCACAATTAATGTCGCCCCCAAGATCAATGTCACCCCAACGACCAATGACTCCCCCCTCGACCAATGACTCCCCCCTCGATTAATGTTGCCCCAACGACAAATGTCGCCAACACGACATATGTCGTCACCACGACAAATGTCATCACCACGACAAATGCCGCCCCCATGATAAATGACGACACACACACTATGTCGCCGCCCTAGACAAATGCCGCCCACACGAAAAATGTCACCACCCATGACAACTAAAGCTCACCACGACAAATGTCGCCCCCACGACAAATGTTGCCCCCACGACAAATGTAACTCACCGCGACAAATGTCGCCCCCAAGACAAATGTCGCCCCACGACAAATGTCGCCCCCACGATAAATGTCGCCCCCACGACAAATGTCGCCCCATGACAAATGTCCCCTTGGATCGGGCCGGAGGCCCGTGCCTGTCACTCGTGTATATATATATATGTATATATATATATGTATATATATATATATGTATATATATATATATGTATATATATATATATGTATATATATATATATATGTATATATATATATATATGTATATATATATGTATATATATATATGTGCATATATATGTGTATATATATGTGTGTATATATATATTTGTATATATATGTATATATATGTGTATATATATGTGTATATATCTATATGTGTATATATATGTGTATATATATGTGTATATATATATATATGTGTATATATCTATATTATATAAAGTAAAACTTTCAGGCCCATCTTGAAGCCAAAATAGAACCATTAATTGAATCTCCACCGTCGGATCGAACACATCGGGTCTGCAAATAGCCAAAGTTTAAAAACTCTCCTCCCTAAATTCCGATGGCATCCCGCACCTTCTGTTCACGCGCGCTCCTTCCCGACTTCTGAAGCCAACGTCTGCTTCTCTGGTTTTTTTGGCGTTGGCTACCACCGCTCTTCCATCGGGAAGCAGTCCATCGAAAAGAAGAAGGATCACACCTCCTGGAAAAGAAGAAGGATCGCACCTCCTGTTCACGCCTGTTTCCCTTCCCCGCCGCCGCCGGAGCCACCGCCGGCCTGACCGGAGCCCGCCGGTGAGTTCGCCGGACCCCGGCGAACCTGCCGGGGGTACTCCGGCGGCGCTCCGTCAGGGCCACTGCCGGCGGCGGGGGAAGGAAATGTAGGGCGGCGGACTTCCGTTCGTTTAAAAAAAAAAAATTCTTCGTAAAAATATATATTATTATTATTTCAGTAAAAATTATTTTGTAAATTATATATAATATAACGTATATATAAATTAAATATAATATATATTATTATTATATATATAATATAATGCACATATAAATTATAAATATATATATCTATATTATATAAAGTAAAATTTTCAGGCCCATCTTGAAGCCAAAATAGAACCATTAATTGAATCTTCACCGTCGGGTCGGATCGAACACATCGGGTCTGCAAATAGCCAAAGTTTAAAAACTCTCCTCCCTAAATTCCGATGGCATCCCGCACCTTCTGTTCACGCGCGCTCCTTCCCGACTTCTGAAGCCAACGTCTGCTTCTCTGGTTTTTTTGCCGTTGGCTACCACTGCTCTTCCATCGGGAAGCAGTCCATCGAAAAGAAGAAGGATCACACCTCCTGGAAAAGAAGAAGGATCGCACCTCCTGTTCACGCCTGTTTCCCTTCCCCGCCGCCGCCGGAGCCACCGCCGGCCTGACCGGAGCCCGCCGACGAGTTCGCCGGACCCCGGCGAACCTGTCGGGGGTACTCTGGCGGCGCTCCATCAGGGCCACCGCCGGCGGCGGAGGGAATGAAATGTCGGACGGCGGACTTCCGTTCCTTTAAAAAAAAAATTCTTTAAAAAATTATTATGTAATGTATATATTATTATTATTATTTCAGTAAAAATTATTATGTAAATTATATATAATATAACGTATATATAAATTAAATATAATATATATTATTATTATATATATATAATATAATGCACATATAAATTATAAATATATATAATACATATATTTTGAAACTTTTAAACCTAAATTACAGAATTTTTTAATTTTTTAAATTTAAAAAAAAAATTATATATAATTGTGTGCTTGCAGGGAGCGGGCGAAGCCTTCCAGAGCGTGCAGGGTACGTACTGTCGCACGGGGAACGAGAGGCCCCCGTGCACTGTCACTCGAAGACCGCCGGTGGCGGGCGAAGCCCGTCGGGGGCACGTAGAGTACTGTCGCGGAAGGTACGGGGGGCCCCACGTGCACTGTCACTCGTATGTATATATATATATTTAGGTAATTATATATTAGTGAAGTTGATGAAAATTTATCTGAGCTCGTAAAATGCTGGCGGGTGAAATGTCAATAAAACCAAAAAAATTTAATATCAAGTTGGACTTTTTGAGGGTAGTTTGGTCCAAAAATGTTTCACCATCCTCACTTTACTCTTCCCTTAAATAATAAAGATATAATAAAGATATATATATATATATCTACTACTATATAAAGATACATCATATCAAGGAATTATCAAGTCATTGAAACATTTGTGGTCATCGGATCTGGCTTCATAAATTATTAGCCGTTCATTTTTTTACGAATAAACAAATAAATATCTATAGGTCTCCTAAAGCTATAGCTGGGTGAAGGATCAGAGAGAAAGGAAAGATGAGGAGAGAGAGTGAGGGGAGAGAGAGGAAGAGCGGGCGGGCGAAAAGAGAGAGAGAGAGGCCGTAGAGGAGAGAGAGAGAGGCTGTATATATTATATATATTATAGGGAGAGAGAGAGGACAGAGGGGGAGAGAGATTGACAGTGAGAGGGTGGCGGGAGAGAGAAAGAGAGAGAAAGAGGAAGGAGAGAGATCAAAAAAATCTTTTTAAGGATACACGTATATTTTTTTGAAAAATAAATATTGTAACATTCATTTAAATTATTTTACGGCCATTTTGAGTACTCATATGTATATGTTGCGGGCGCCGCCCGTAGACGAGTCAAGCACGGGCGAAGCCTAACGTCGCCGGTCGGATACTATATATAAAGGCGAAGGGGCGGGCGATGCCCGCCGTCGCCGGCCGGGTAGTATCGCGCGTCGCCATAGGGCCAGAGGCCCGTGCCGTTCAACTCGTATATATATACACAAATATACAAATATATATATATGTGTTATATACATATATATCTATATTATATTAAAAAAATAGTGTTTATGATTCAATGACAAGATAAATAAGAAACATATGGCAAGATAAATGAGACACTACCAAATCATCACCGTCCATTTGCTCATCTCAATTGCCTCCCCTCTATTAACGCCGCATTACCGTCGACATTCAGCCTCCTCATGCTCGACATCTCCAAAAATACCTAGGGTCGGCCTCTCCCGCACTTATCTCCTCCACGCCTCCTCGCCTCCTCGCGCCGCTCTCTCCCGCACTAATCTCCTCCACGCATCCACGCCTCTTCGCGGAACTCCAACTCCCACAACGACGAACTCCAACTCCCACACCGACGAACTCCAACTCCAATGCCGCCGACATCAGAGGACGAAACGTTGATCTCCCTTCCTCCGCCAGGTACCTCAGCGTACATCTCCTTCATTGTTTCTACATTCACGACAACCTCCTTACTCGGGAACATCTTCCTAAGGCATCGACATCTCCTCACGCCAACGCAAATCAGGTCCGTCATTTCCATGATACTTCCGTCTAAAAACAGAGAAGCTTCAAAGATTTTACTTACTTTTCCATGCCAATACCCATCAGGTTTGTCTGCAATTGTTCCTTCAACTATTTTTATTTTATTTCTTACAAATATCTTGCTGCTAGGCTATGTTTTTTTTTGTGTGTGCAGAAAGTAAGTCGATCTTAAGGGACGATTTTATGTGCTGACTTTGCTTATCATTTCCTCCTTCACTGTTGATTTTGTCATGCGCTCGAAAGCAAGAGAGCAGCTATTCACCATTGGCCCTCATCTAAATACTGCAATTTCTTCAGGTATTTTTCAAGCACGGTTTCCATTTTCATGGCCAATGATTGTCTTCAATCTGCATTTTTAGTGGTAATCTAATCAATCGGCATTTTCTCTTTTTAGTACTCGACTTAAAACAGTCAACTGTTTGAGCAATTTTTCATTAGTTTGCACACCAACTGTTTGTAGTTATGCCTCTTTGGTTTGGCTTGATTCCTCTAACTAATTCAAGAAGTTTGTGCGATGGAAATAACATGGTAATGGTTGATATTCTTTTTTGGATTTTCCAAGCATTTCTCCAATTGACTGTAATTTATGATTTCAATTCTAATCTATAGGCCAATGCAGGCTAAATTTGTTATAAAATTTCTACTTTTTGCAACATTTCTTCTACATTTCTATTAAAAGTGTTTGTTGCATTGCTTTTCATCATTTGGCCTGAATGGGTGGCAAAAAATTTGTCAGCCAAGAATTAAATTTTATTGATAGATTTTTCTTATCAGGAGGAGAGAAAGGACAACAAGGAGAAGAATTGGATTGGTCTTATATTTGCCGATACAAGCTTCTGAGCCTTGGTATGATTTTGCCAAATTCCAACTTTTGCATTTCTTTTCCACACTTGGAGTTTTTTTGTGCCGACAACTTTTGTTTTACAGTAGATCTACAGGTCAAGAGGGATCTGGTTCTTCTAAATAGTGGTGTATTTTGAGTTTGGAGTTCTCCAAAAATTGCAGCACACTTCAACTCTGTCACGGGCTTTATCACCAAATAAATCAAAGTTAATCTATTGATTTCATTTAATTAATAAGCAGAGGTGCATGCTGTCAACACCGTCGAGAGCCGCTGATTTCTTATGCACATGTTCAGCTACCGAGGGTTTACCTAGATTCCATGTAAGTAATAGCTCAAAGAGCTCTCTTTTATGATTCATGACTTCCACATTACTGTTTAAAGGTAATCATCATAATCTTTAATTTCTACAATTTTTCCCCAATGTAATTTTGTTTCAATTGATGCCTAGCTTCCAATGCACAAACTTATTATTATTAGCACCCCAATGTGGAAACTTATTACAAATGCTTAGATTTGATTGTGAAATGAATTTTCTTTATCAGCCTTAGAAAAGAGGGAATTCATTTATTTCTTCTACTTGGCATTTGATGGTCCTCTCATATGTTAGGTAATTAGTACATTCCTTCTTTGCAACTGGCTGGAATCTTGAAGGCTAGGCAATGCTAAGCGATGCTAGCCTAGCTTTGTGTAGAGATTATTTAATATTCTTAAATGTCTTGCTTTCCAATGTAAGTCTATGCACCTCATAAGAGGAGAATTTGATGTTTGTGGTTCATATAGA
Source organism: Dactylorhiza incarnata (assembly GCA_033032865.1). Lineage (NCBI taxonomy): Eukaryota > Viridiplantae > Streptophyta > Magnoliopsida > Asparagales > Orchidaceae > Dactylorhiza > Dactylorhiza incarnata. Next base: position 4,009,487 of record JAWHQI010000009.1, on the reverse strand, counting down.
GAATAATCTCTCATGGGAAATTCAAATTTTTAGGGCAGCTTACTTTAATAAAAGCTGTCTTCAACCAATTAACACTGAAAGAGGATATGCTTGATTACTTGAATTGATCAAAAGGAAACACAATCCACTTTAGGATGTCCTACTTATCCATTTTATTTTTTTAATTAATTAAGGAGTTGGCGGTTGTCGATCGGAATGGTGCAAGAGTGACGAAAACATAACATCCAAGAATTCTAACATAAAGAAAATAGAATATTAGAAACAACAATATAGGCTCTGCTTGGGATGACTACGTATACAAGAAATGTAGTGGTAGTGAACAAGTGTTAGGATTAGAGCTATTTGAAAAATAGTTGGGATACCCCGGCGAAGGTAGCCGCCCATGACCACTGTTGCCGCTCCCGGCGAATGTCGACAACCCCGACAAATGTTGCCGCCTATGACCAATGTCGCCGCCCACGACCAATGTCACCGCCCACAACCAATGTCTCTGCCCACGGCCAATGTCGCTGCCCACGGCCACTGCCGCCCCCACGACCACTGCCGCCCCCTCCCCCCAACGACCATTGCCGTCCCCCACGACCACTGCCGCCCTCCACGACCAATGTCGCCCCCCATGACCAATGTTGACCCCCACGACCGATGTCGACCCCCACGACAAATGCCCCCTACGACAAATGCCCCCCCTCACGACAAATGTCGCCCCCACGATAAATGTCGCCGCCCACGATAAATATCGCTCCCACGTCGTTGCACTCACGTCGGGCCGGAGGCCCGTGCCTGACACTCGTATATATATACATATATATACATATATATATATGTATATATATATACATATATATATATAACACATATACATATATATATGTATATATATATACATCTATACTTTATTAAAAAGAAATAGTGTTTATGATTCAATGGCAAGATAAATAAGAAACATATGGCAAGATAAATGAGACACTACCAAATCATCACCGTCCATTTGCTCATCTCAATTGCCTCCCCTCTATTAACGCCGCACTCCCGTCGACATTCAGCCTCCTCACGCTCGACATCTCCAAAAATACCTAGGGCCGGCCTCTCCCGCACTTATCTCCTCCACGCCTCCTCGCCTCCTCGCTCCGCTCTCTCCCGCACTAATCTCCTCCACGCATCCACGTCTCTTCGCGGAACTCCAACTCCCACAACGACGAACTCCAACTCCAACTCCCACACCGACAAACTCCAACTCCAATGCCGCCGACATCAGAGGACGAAACCGTGATCTCCCTTCCTCCGCCAGGTACCTCAACGTACATATCCTTCATTGTTTCTACATTCACGACAACCTCCTTACTCGGGAACATTTTCCTAAGGCATCGACATCTCCTCACGCCAACGCAAATCAGGTCCGTCATTTCCATGATACTTCCGTCTAAAAACAGAGAAGCTTCAAAGATTTTACTTACTTTTCCATGCCAATACCCATCAGGTTTGTCTGCAATTGTTCCTTCAACTATTTTTATTTTATTTCTTACAAATATCTTGCTGCTATGCTATGTTTTTTTTTGTGTGTGCAGAAAGTAAGTCGATCTTAAGGGACGATTTTATGTGCTGATTTTGCTTATCATTTCCTCCTTCACTGTTGATTTTTTCATGCGCTCGAAAGCAAGAGAGCAGCTATTCACCATTGGCCCTCATCTAAATACTGCAATTTCTTCAGGTATTTTTCAAGCACGGTTTCCATTTTCATGGCCAATGATTGTCTTCAATCTGCATTTTTAGTGGTAATCTAATCAATCGGCATTTTCTCTTTTTAGTACTCGACTTAAAACAGTCAAACTGTTTGAGCAATTTTTCATTAGTTTGCACACCAACTGTTTGTAGTTATGCCTCTTTGGTTTGGCTTGATTCCTCTAACTAATTCAAGAAGTTTGTGCGATGGAAATAACATGGTAATGGTTGATATTCGCTTTGGATTTTCCAAGCATTTCTCCAATTGACTGTAATTTATGATTTCAATTCTAATCTATAGGCCAATGCAGGCTAAATTTGTTATAAAATTTCTACTTTTTGCAACATTTCTTCTACATTTCTATTAAAAGTGTTTGTTGCATTGCTTTTCATCATTTGGCCTGAATGGGTGGCAAAAAATTTGTCAGCCAAGAATTAAATTTTATTGATAGATTTTTCTTATCAGGAGGAGAGAAAGGACAACAAGGAGAAGAATTGGATTGGTCTTATATTTGCCGATACAAGCTTCTGAGCCTTGGTATGATTTTGCCAAATTCCAACTTTTGCATTTCTTTTCCACACTTGGAGTTTTTTTGTGCCGACAACTTTTGTTTTACAGTAGATCTACTGGTCAAGAGGGATCTGGTTCTTCTAAATAGTGGTGTATTTTGAGTTTGGAGTTCTCCAAAAATTGCAGCACACTTCAACTCTGTCACAGGCTTTATCACCAAATAAATCAAAGTTAATCTATTGATTTCATTTAATTAATAAGCAGAGGTGCATGCTGTCAACACCGTCGAGAGCCGCTGATTCTTATGCACATGTTCAGCTACCGAGGGTTTACCTAGATTCCATGTAAGTAATAGCTCAAAGAGCTCTCTTTTATGATTCATGACTTCCACATTACTGTTTAAAGGTAATCATCATAATCTTTAATTTCTACAATTTTTCCCCAATGTAATTTTGTTTCAATTGATGCCTAGCTTCCAATGCACAAACTTATTATTATTAGCACCCCAATGTGGAAACTTATTACAAATGCTTAGATTTGATTGTGAAATGAATTTTCTTTATCAGCCTTAGAAAAGAGGGAATTCATTTATTTCTTCTACTTGGCATTTGATGGTCCTCTCATATGTTAGGTAATTAGTACATTCCTTCTTTGCAACTGGCTGGAATCTTGAAGGCTAGGCAATGCTAAGCGATGCTAGCCTAGCTTTGTGTAGAGATTATTTAATATTCTTAAATGTCTTGCTTTCCAATGTAATTCTATGCACCTCATAAGAGGAGAATTTGATGTTTGTGGTTCATATAGAGAATAATCTCTCATGGGAAATTCAAATTTTTAGGGCAGCTTACTTTAATAAAAGCTGTCTTCAACCAATTAACACTGAAAGAGGATATGCTTGATTACTTGAATTGATCAAAAGGAAACACAATCCACTTTAGGATGTCCTACTTATCCATTTTAATTTTTTATTAATTAAGGAGTTGGCGGTTGTCGATCGGAATGGTGCAAGAGTGACGAAAACATAACATCCAAGAATTCTAACATAAAGAAAATAGAATATTAGAAACAACAATATAGGCTCTGCTTGGGATGACTACGTATACAAGAAATGTAGTGGTAGTGAACAAGTGTTAGGATTAGAGCTATTTGAAAATTAGTTGGGATACCCCCGGCGAATGTAGCCGCCCATGACCACTGTTGCCGCTCCCGGCGAATGTCGACAACCCCGACAAATGTTGCCGCCTATGACCAATGTCGCCGCCCACGACCAATGTCACCGCCCACAACCAATGTCTCTGCCCACAGCCAATGTCGCTGCCCACGGCCACCGTCGCCCCCACGACCACTGCCGCTCCCCCCCCCCCCCCCCCCCACGACCACTTGCCGCCCTCCACGACCAATGTCGCCCCCCATGACCAATGTTGACCCCCACGACCGATGTCGACCCCCACGACAAATGCCCCCTACGACAAATGCCCCCCCTCACGACAAATGTCGCCTCCACGACAAATGTCGCCGCCCACGATAAATGTCGCTCCCACGCCGTTGCACTCACGTCGGGCCGGAGGCCCGTGCCTGTCACTCGTATATATATACATATATATATACGAGCAGTCGTGCACGGGGGACCCCGTGCGGGGGTGCGACATTGGTCGTGGGGCTGACATTGATCGTGGGGGGCGACATTGGTCGTGGGCGGAGACATTGGTCATGGGCGGCAACATTGGTCGTGGGGGGTGACATTGATAGGGGGCGACATTGATCGCGGGGGGTGACATTGATCGCGGGGCAACATTGGTCGTGGGCGGCCCATGACCAATGTCTACCCCCCCCCCCCCCCCCCCCCCCCCCCCCCCCCCCCCCCCCCCCCCACGACCACTGCCGCCCTCCACGACCAATGTCGCCCCCCATGACCAATGTTGACCCCCACGACCGATGTCGACCCCCACGACAAATGCCCCCTACGACAAATGCCCCCCCTCACGACAAATGTCGCCTCCACGACAAATGTCGCCGCCCACGATAAATGTCGCTCCCACGCCGTTGCACTCACGTCGGGCCGGAGGCCCGTGCCTGTCACTCGTATATATATGCATATATATATACGAGCAGTCGTGCACGGGGGACCCCGTGCGGGGGTGCGACATTGGTCGTGGGGCTGACATTGATCGTGGGGGGCGACATTGGTCGTGGGCGGAGACATTGGTCATGGGCGGCAACATTGGTCGTGGGGGGTGACATTGATAGGGGGCGACATTGATCGCGGGGGGTGACATTGATCGCGGGGCAACATTGGTCGTGGGCGGGGACATTGGTCGTGGGCGGCGACCAATGTCGGGGCGACAACATTGGTCTGGGTGGGTGACATTGGTCATGAGGGAGACATTGGTCGTGGGAGCGACATTGATAGTGGGGCAAAATTGGTCGTGGGTGACATTGTTCGTGGGTGGTTGTTCAGAATTCTTTTCATACAATTCTATTGAAATCCATAAATATTTTTTAGAGAATATGTTCCAATTAGTTGGTCAAAATTTCTCAAAGGATTAGTACATTAGTTTAACTAAGTTTATTTTTTCATATTTCATTCAAGAAAAGATCGAAATAAGTGCAACATAGTAGTTAGTACCTCAACAAAGTATAAAAGTAAATTACAGAAGTTGATCGCAAGGAAGACTTGAGGGGGAAAAAGTATTGAAATTATGTTTTGAAACCTAAAATTAGATGGTGGCATTGAAAAGAGAAATGAGGACATAGGAGCAAAACCATAATTAAAAATTAATTTTAGGACAGTATTTTTCTGCATAAGATTAATTTTAAAATCATGAAGGAGATTCTTAAAACAATTGTTATCCTTTTATTGCATCCTTACTTTTTGCATCCTTAGATTCCTGAACAAATTAGAATGATCTTTCTGATAAAACAATGAATAATAAATGGAATGAATAATAAATGTTCATGGAATCATAGGGTTCTACAATTTGTAACAAATTGGAATGAATAATAAATGTTGTAGAATGCATGTTTTGAAGCATTAGAAACAGAAAGATATAATTTTTAATATGTACTTATCTCTCCATTCTTTTTTTTACAAACTTCAATATTGTATATAATCTACAATCATCCCCTTTTTTGCATATGTTCTGCACTTCACTCTCCAAAGATCTTCCCAGTTTGCCCTTGTAGCAATCGAAGTCAAACCGCATTGATCGACAGATATTATTTATATACCCGTCGCCTCCTACAGAGTGATTTATAAAGATAATAAATATGTTGCACAATTTGTTATGCTATAATAACAGGGGGGAAAGGTAATTTGTTAAAAGTCAGAGTACCACTGGAGCTGCTGATATTGACTCTGCACTTATCTCAGACAAAATAGCCTATGAATGTCTTGCTTCAGATTTCTCATTTGAGTAACTGAAAGATCACACATTTTTTATAACTTGTGGTACTATAGTTGTAAATCACAGATTTCTCATTTGAGTATCTGTCATAGTTGTAGCAATATAAATTTTTGTATGTTTTTTAACCAGCAAAACCACTTTTTATATATATTTTGGCTCTCTATTTGGCGTGGGGGTTATAACTGTCGTTGCACCACAGAGTGAACACGCGAACTGTTGGGAATCATCAATTTTTTGCGGATTTTCTTCTACCATTGTTCAAAGGACCACCAAAAAGTGAGCGCCCTAATTTTTCAGCAGAACCTATGATTGTGGTAACTTTATGGCATGGAATCAATCTGAATAGATATCAAATGGAACAATGTTATATGGAGTTACGAATCTCCATATATTTTCTCATTTGAGGCATAAATAAATTATGTAAACTTAGCACCATGATTAAAATAAAGAATTTAATAAAAAAACTGTAGGCAGAAGATCCATAAAAAAGAATGTAATAAAATGATTGGGTAGGGTAGGTTGCTAAGTGGAAAAATACCTGGATACTTGAGTAAGATTAGCTTATCACAATTGAAATACATCCGTAGCCAGGTAGTGCACGATCACTTCCATGATGCTCATTTGATGCTCTGCATATGTTTTAGGAAAAAAGGAATTAATTATAATAATGAGTGCAATTGGTTATCGTAATAGCAACCTAAAAAACACATGTACGTGGATACACATATTATAACTATAAAGGAGACGTTGACTGAAGATATGCTTCAGTTAGCTTGAGCATTAACTCTATTAATCCTTAAGGGTACACAAACTGTTCATGGAACATGGAAACTAATTGGAGGTTCTGTGCGAATACTAAAATTGAAAGTGTGAATAGGGTATTTGGTAGATAATGTGATATAGTTTGAAAAGTAGGAAGATGAGTGAATACCTAAACTTCCATGTGGATGGAGAAGCGCATGAGGCCGCCAAAGAAGCATGTGAGATCGGATCCCACAAAATCCACAAGCTTCCTTCCTGTACACAGTTTTCCTACTCAAAATGTTATCCAATCTTCTAAGAATACAAAATCAGAAGCTAATGCCCAATATCTCCATAGATTAAAGATATCAAAAGCATACAACCAAATATGAATGAAGGTGTTGTGAGTGAGTTATCTCTTCCTGAAACATCATAAGATAAAAATAGTAAATAAAAACCCTTCCGTAGGATAGTTGTAACACTAATGAGCAAAATGAAAATCAGCAAAAGGTATTGATGTCAGGTAGAATTGAGAAGTGCATGCCGGAGTGAGAAATTTGTTAGCTGGAAAAACAAATTAAATTCATTATGGGCTGTAAAAGGAGTTCGTGAGGTACATATGCGTGTATAAAAGCAAAAAGAGAGCTTCATATCAGAAACAAAAAAATTAATACAATTATCCATTATGAAGCCATAACTAATATTGACTAATAACTCTGTATGCAAGAAGACAAATGCTACAGTATTCATGAACACATGTGTACTTCTTAGCATATATTCTTTTGTTGTGATAAATCTGAAGTAGTCTCGTGGAGATTCTGTCAAATAAAAGTTAAGAAAATGCAAACAATAGATCTAGGGTTCGTTTGGCTCGGCTTATTTGCTCCGGTGAGTTTGGACAAAATTGTCATTGTCATAGAATGTATGTTTGGTATGACAAATGTTACTATCATTACCAAGAAAAGAAATTAGTTATAAGCATAAAATGTTTGGTATGACAAGGACGTTTTTGTCCAAACTCACCGGAGCAAATAAGCCGAACCAAACGAAGCCCTAATATATTCTCCAAATCCATAAACCGGGTGATAAAAAAATTCATGTTTCATAATCAAGCACCTCCATATAAGGTGAATGTTTCATAATCTCACTTTGGCTAAAAAAGAATTCATATAACAATAAAAATAGAATTATAAACACACTGGACCATTAGAAAGATTCCCATAGAGATCAATATTTTAATGGAAGATAAAAATACCCATAGAAAACAGAATGATTGCTTTCCAAATTCAGCACTAAATCTCACTTTGACTAAAAACCAGCATAGATCAAGCACATGCCAATAGGGTGAATGTTTCATTTTGGCTAAAAATAATTCATGTTTCATAATCAAGCATAAAGATCAATATAAAAAAAGAATTATAAAATGTCATTGACGGATAGAATGAGGTGGGGCAATTAAAAAAATGAGGGGGGTGATTAAAAAATTGAGATGACACAATCTCATGTATAGAATACAAATGTAAAATTATTCATTTACTATATCTTGCAAAGATTATGAATGACTTAGATGATTTGAATATATCACAAACTATTTCAGTATTCAGCTCTTTCTCACCTTCTTCCTTTTCAGCCTCATTTTCTGCTCTTCTTCCCTCCCCTTGTAGTAGTGCCACTTGATTTGCAGCATCTCTTGCTATGTTGAGTACCTCTATTGTTTGTTCATCATTGTGTAGCTCAGGTACTATCTCATTCCCAATTGTCTTGAGCAGTGCAAGACTGTCTGATTTTGAAGGAGGGGATTTGTGTGAGGGAGATTTAAGATTGGAGGGCTGCTCTTCATCAAGCTTCTCCCCCTTCTTGACCTTCTTGGCCAAGGAGGTTAAGAAAGACTTGGTAACTCTTGAGGAAGAGAGAGAGTTCTTCAGACTTTGCACAGAGGCACTGACCCCATCTATTTGGGTGTGCATGTGTAGGATTGAGGAATGAATCTGGGAGCAGTGCTCATCCAGCATTGCTTGGAATGTTTGAGTTGCTGATGCAATGCACTGAGTGAGGAGAGCTTTAGTGGATGTAGATGGTTCATGTTGTGGTTGGGGATGAGGAGAGAGTGGTGAAGGTGGTGATGAGGCTGGAGAGAAGTTAGTTGATACATGAGGTATGGGTGATAAAGGAGGTGGAGAAACTGTTGTTTGAGGAGCAGGTGTTTGAGAAGAGGTAGGTAGAGTAGGAGTTGTGAGGGTGGTAGAGACTATTTGAGTGGATGATGGTGGTAGAGAAGAATTATCTCTTTGAGGAGAAGGAGGAGGAGATGGATGAGTAGGAGATGGATGAGCAGGAGAGTTAGGAGGAGAGGGAGTCCTTTCAGGAATGGAACCAGGCTTAGGAATTTGCCTGGTCCACTTGGAGAATAGGGCTATTGACATTCTTTTCCCTGGAGGAATGGGGATTCCTTTTGACCTACAGAGGTCAGGGAAGGAGTGGAAGAGTACTTGACTCATAATCCTCATATATGCATTTTCTTTGTGTGAGTATTTGGAGCCTATTATTTTGAGTAACCATGTGGCCCAGTCCACCTTCTTCTTCAGCACAAGGGCCCCCATGATGTTCAGTTGCTGCTTGGGAACTGCATCATGGGCTGAAATTTTGCATAGTAGTATCTTTCCTACTATGTCTGCTAGCAGTCTGTACTCCTCAGAAAAGTCTATTTTCTTTAGATGGATTGGTTTATCCCTTGAAAACTTCATGGTGGTTAGCAGATGCTTGATTTCATCAGGTGTGAGGTATATAGATTCATCACGTAATGGGGGAATGATAAAGACTTATAAGGTTACTCTTTAGAAATTGATTTCCTTTCCCTATTTTATTTAAACAAAGATAATATTAGGATATACCTGTAGGAAGATCAAAGGTGGTCCTAATATGTTCTGCAGAGATTGAGACTGGTGTCTCATAGATTATTCCCTGGATATCTCCTTGTTCAGATATCTGAACATGAGTTATTAGCTCTGTGAGCTCTGATTCCAGGAGCTTGCACCTAGTGGAGATGAGCTTGTCCAGTCCTGCTGCAGTAAAAAGAGCAATGATGCTCTTGTAGTTTTCTGCGGCTGCTTGGAAAGACTCAAGGTCTATGTCGAAGCCTGAGTTGATTTTGGGAGCCATTTTAGTTCAGTGAAAGGGAGAGGAAAAATCGGCTGGTCTGAGGAGCAAGAAGGATGAAAGATGCAGAGTCGTGAAGGCTTCTAACTGAAGATACTATTTAAGTCAGGTGAAGCGTCGAAACTGGACTCAAGTCGAGGCTTATTCGGTACTTCCGTGGATGTGATCGAAAATATTTTGGTATTACCGCTCGTTTTCATGAAGTCGACGTTACGTTGAGTGGAATTCGACGTGAGCGTCGATATAGTCTGATTTGGGATGATAGTATTGGATCGGTGATCGGTCGGCGCCCTTAGAGGGGGGGTGGGGGTGGTGAATAAGGGTTTTCAAAAACTTTAGATTATATTTAGAAAAACTTCGGAATATTGCAAGATTAATAAAGAGACATCAAGTAAAACAATAATAAAGAGATATGCTTTATTAATATCAAATAATGTCTTACAAAACTTGATTTCTATGACGCTAGAAATCGGAGGCGACTACTAAAAATTCTTTTTCGTTTTCTATACCGACTCGTATCCCCACGAATCGGTTGACTTTAGCCGATCTCTCCCCAGATACGGCTTCAAGCCGCTCTAGCCGATCTATCCCCAGAAAGGCCTCGAGCACCCCCTAGACCTAACCTAGATCTAGTCGCCAACACGAGGCAAATTTCAGCCCTAAGTTCTACCCCAGACCTAGTCGCCAACACGAGGCGATTTCACTACCGTTTACAGAAAAGATATGAAATGAAAAGACAATAATATAAAAATTCCCTCTATGTGGATCTCTTGGAGAAGTGGACGAAGGCCCGCAGAGTATGATCGTAGTCGATGCAGCCTTTCGTCACGATGATGACGCGTGTTGAAATCTTCTCCACGGATCTCCTTAAGGCTTTATGGAATTGTGGGAGTATCGCTCTGAATCTTCCTCTCTCTGCTGTGGCACGAAGCTCTAGAGTTTGGGATTGGAGGAGGATGAAGAATTCGGAGCCAAAGCATCCAATTTATAGCCTTCACGCTACCGCCGGCGCTAGCGCTACCACCGGCGCTAGCGCTACCACCGGCGCTAGCGCTACCACCGGCGCTAGCCCGGATTAGGAAACGTTTTGCGCGACATGATCTTCAATCCGTGGCAACATATTGCTCTATGCCTCTTGTGCGCCATTCTACCGCCAGCGCTAGTAGCTAACGCCGGGCGCTAGCTCCTTCTAAAAACGATGCCAGAATCGCGCAGATCAACGCTAGCGCTGGGCGCTATCGCTACCGCCGGCTCTAGTGAGCCTCTTCGAATTGTGGCCTCAATTTTGGGGGCAGACATCATGAGTACTCCTTGAGTCATGTGGACTATGCTAACCTGCACACTTAAACACACAAGATCAAATACACATAGGATTTGTTATTCTCAAACCTAGGAGATGCGGAAGACCGTGTTCCAACAAACTCCCCCTTTTGATAATAACAAATCCATTAATGATAAATCAAAGCATTAATAAATAAGCATGATGAGACTATACTTGTGTGTGTGTGTGAGAGTGATTACTTTAGGATGATTATTGATTTTAGCATTTAGAATTGCTCCTCCTAAATATATGCTCCCCCTATGTGAATGCTCCCTTAATATGTATGCTATCAACTGAATTTGTCATGTTGGGTTTATGATAGTGGGTTACATTTATCATTGTTAGTTCTCCCCCTTTTGCATTTTATCATGTTAGTTCTCCCCCTTTGTTATTAGCAAAAGTGGGTAGGGAAACAAAGCACTAAAAATGTGTAAATAAAAGAGAAGGCATGATCGAGCTTTTTAAGTAAATGATAAGGAGTTTTAGACTTGTCTTTCACTGAAAATGATCAGAGTTATGACTTATTTTATCTCTTTTGTTTGTAGTTCTCCCCCTTTTATAAATCAGAGTTTAGCAAAAAATAATGATTTTCCCTTTAAATAAGAGTTTTAAGCCTAAAAAAATCATGATTTCCAAGTAACCAATCTACCCAGACAATATGTCAACACCCTAGCCCCGTACTAAGTGACGGATGGGCATGAGGAGCTGCAAACATGCCGTAGGTTGGGGTGTTAATCCCATATGCAAACACTAGACAAAAACTTAACCTAGCACTCTTTCCCCCAGTGCCTCGCAAGGCCCCACTGGAACCCTCCCCGGTTAAGGACAAGACATGACTAGAGATAAGGTTATCTAATGTCTACAACCCTACGCCCCCGCTATGGTGAGAAATGAAGTCATGGATAACAATTATTGGAAACATTAAGCATTTAAATCTAATGGGAAATTTCATAGCATATGGGTTTATATTTTTATTTGAATTTTTGAAATAAAACTCACATAACTATATTGAAATTCATGAATGAATCAGAGTTTGAGTATTGTGGAAGATTTCGAAAAAGAAACATCATAATACTAAATAAGAGTTTAAGTTAAAAAGAGATGTTTTATAAGCAATATTTCACTTGTTGGAGGAGTGTTTAGAATAGAAATAGATCAGAGTTATAAGCAAAAAAATTCAACCAATATAAAGTTTACCAAGCAAGTCTACCACTTGTTGCAAGAAAGGAATTTGAAGATTCAAGTGATGATGCACACAAGATGAAAGATTTTAAATAAGTATTAAAGTGCAAGGTAAAACAATTATATGGTTATGATGCGGAAGACATATAGAAGTACAAAAAATATCTTATGGTAATCAATGATGGTTCATAAAAAGATATATGAGTTCAATTTCAAAAAGAAGATGTTTTTGTAAATCATTTTGCATTTAAAATTTTTGTTTTGACAATACAGTAACCAAGCATGAAATAATCTTATCAAAAAGAGATTACTAAATGTTACTTTAATTCACAATTTCAAAACATACCAAACATTGTAGAAAACATGCTAGGTTATCTAGTGCAGTTCATAAATAAAGAGTAGTATAGAATTAGCATTAGGATCCAATACTCATGAGAAGAAGTGTTATGAAAGATAATGATGTGCATAAAAGTGTATTTTGAATAGAGTAAACAAATGATTTAATCAAAAATACAAGTAATATGTAAAGTAAAGAGCACAATAAAACACAAATAATTTTACTTCCACTCACTTCAATGCACAAAGAAAAATGTACAACTACCAAGGTGCTCTGCACACACAATGCTCATCAAGACTTATCAGGGTGTAAAGTAGTGCTTGGGGAATCACATAGTTTTATTCTTCAAGATTGATTTTTATTGTGATCCGATGTACTTAAGAATAAGTGGTTTTTATTTTGAAAGAAAGTTATGGTTTGCACAAGATACTTTATTATTCTTTCCAAGGTGCTCGACCTCACAACGCTTATTAAGACTTATCAGGAGGTTCAAGTAGTGCTTGGTGGAGTTATCTTTATCACTTTATTTTATGATTTTGTTTTGTACAAAGTTCTCCGAATACACTGTTCTGCAAACCAATATAATTTATGAAAAAGATAACCACTTTTCTTAACTTTTAAAAGTGCAAATAAAGGTTGTGTAGGTAAGATACTTGTGCAATTTTAATTCATTGTACTATTACAAAACATACACAAACATTCTTAGATTAAACACATAAGTAGACAATGCCAAAATAAGTGAGTGAATTGCGATCATTATCAAACATAAAACATTACTCATACTTAGAGGCATGCTACGCATAGTTCTACACAACTTTTTCAATATAATTTATGCACATATTAATAGACATATCTAAGCATGATGAAAACAATGTTCAAAGTAGTTTGAAAAGATAAATTGCAACATTATAGAAGTTTTGAATAATAGATTAACTCATGCTTGATTTTTACAATAAAGTCCATACAGATATTTTTGAAAAATAATTTTTATTTAAAGTTTGAACTTATAAAATTGATCTTGGACTTCCCGAGGGCTACCTTGTGAGAGGTTCGCCTGGTACTAGGTGATGTGATGGGATGATAGCCCAAATCACCCTTTCGCAAGATACATAGAAAAGTTAAGTTCAGAAGAATAATTTTGATACTTGTTTTTGTTTTGTTTTATATTTTTGTAGTTGATTTTTACAAATAAAAGCATATTTTTGTAATTTTTGCTTTTGTAATTTTTATATTTGATTTTTGCATAAAGATGAACTTTAAATAAAGGAAACAACACAAGCGAAAAAACAAAACATATTTTTTGTAATTTGGTTTTTGTAGTTTTGTATTTGATTTTTCAAAAAATAAAGAAACACAGAAGTGCAAAACTAAGTAGAAAATATAGATTTATATATTTTAAGGGATTTTTAGAAATTTAAAAAATACAGAAAAATGAACATGGACGCTAGCGCCTGCGGTAGCGCTAGCGCGGGAGACAGTGAACGATTTTTTAGGATTTTAGAAATTTTGATTGGTGGTCTTGATTAGGTGTCCCAATAGTAGTTCCATGCTGAAGTTGCAGATTTTTAGGAGATGTTTTGGATGGTCCAAATTGCATGAAACGTAAGCGATTTCTTATATGACTTGACAAAATAATCATTGCATGAGATATATTTACTTATGTTTTCATTTTGACTTTTCTAAAGACTTGTGCTTATAACTTAAAAAATAGGAAATGAAAACCCAAGATATCATGTTTGAACAAATCAAATATGCATGATTTTAGAGATTAATAATAATGTTCATGCATAATCATACTATGGATAAGCCCTAGATGAGAATACCTAGCCTGTATATCTTGGTAAACAAATAAAGCCTAACATAGACACAAATATTCTTTAGGTGGCAATGTTAGAATGATAAATTTGAGATTAATGTTATACCAAGTTTTGATTGTGTTTCAACTTAGAGACCTAGAATGGAGTGACAATTCTATTTGATTTGATATCAAAATGATTCAAAGGTCTAAACTAGAAATAAATCACAATACACACATAATATACCAACCATAGTAAGCAATTATAATACCAATTGTCATTATATAAAATGTAATAGGTGATTCTTGATATGAATTATGATTTTAGAAAGTTTTAGCAAAAGATATCAATAGATCATGGTGGTGCGTATGACATCAATATTTATGACAATTAATCTTTCAATATGTCTTATGTGTTTTTCTTTTTAATTTAGATAAATATCTCATAGCAAATTCAGAATTTTATCTACTTGTTGGTGAAGGCTAAAAATCTAGTAACCGAATTTAATTTGAAATATCTTATAGCAAATTTAGAGTTTGATTTATATGGATAATATAAGATATTTAGAAGCAATGAATATAATAATAAAAGATAGGTCATCAAAATATGATTTTGAATTTTGATCAATTTGTTTTATAAAACCATATTAAGCTTTTAAGAGATAAAATCATATTTTCAATATTGTATAGGATGACCATGACATGATAGTTTAAAAGAAAATAAAAAGAAAAAGATAGAAAAGACATCAAAGCACATCATGAAGTAGAAATTTGTGTATTTCATTTTAATTGATTTCTACTTCATGCAAATGATGAGATACTAATGAATAAGAGATTTAGGTATCCAAAGAGGACCGGGAGTGACGGTTCCTTTGGGTACCCAAATATATCGTGTTTTCTTTTGGGGAGATATGATTGAATGGGCCCTTTTGATTTGAGTTTGTGTTTCATCTTTAACTTTTGGCCGCCATTCAAACATTGGTTTAATATTATTCTTATTTATCAAATTTCCATGATGATTTTCTTTCCTTTGAAGATTATAATTTAAATTATCGTTTATAGGAAATTTGTGTAATTTCAATTTTAAGTTGGGAGAAACATGATTTTGTAAATAATGATGATTTGGTTTTTGATATGAAAAATCATTTTGTTCCTTATTCCCATTATTAGATTTAGTTAAGATATTTGTATTCAACTTGCTTTTAGATATTACTTGATTTTCTAAATTTGTATGTTTTGAATTTGTATTTATAATTTTCATAAGCAAGTTGATTTTTTATTTTAATTCATCATTCTTTATCTTTAGATTATGCCTAGCTTTATTATAAGCTGTTGTGCTATTTTTAAGAGTGGAGACAATAGAGTCGATATGATTTTGATACTCATTTCTAAACTCATCAAATGTTTCATCCATCTCTTTTATTTCAATTTCATAGTCCTTACACTTAGCACAATTAATTTTTAAAGATGAATTTTCTAAACATAATTTTTTATTTTGTTCTCTTATAAAAATAATTTCTTTTTCAAGTTCCTTAATTTTTTCTTTAATATCATTACAATCAAGACAAGATTTTGTATTTTCAATTGAAGTGACATGAGTAAAGCTAGATAAATCGGATTTTGATACTACTTTAACTTTTGCTTTTAAAATTTTATTTTCTAAGCGCAATAGTTTATTAGCATTCTTTTATTTCTTAATTTTGCGCTTAGTATTTTGTAACAATTGTAATGAAGAGATAAAAGTACAAAAGATAGAATTTGATTTCCTTACATTGCTTTTGGATGAGGGAGGATTTGAACATAATGTTCCTTTGTCTTCTTCTTGGCACTCCTCTTCCAAAAGTAAGATTGCTTCATCTCTTTCCTTTGATGTGCGCTCCATTGATTCGTCATGAGGAGGGCATTCTTGATGATTTGTGCACGCTTGCATATTCTCCGGTTCTTGCGATTGTTCCATACCTGTAGATGGAGAATCATACATTTCTTCAAGAAATTGCCATACTTTATATGCACTTGAAAAGCAATATATCAATTTGAAAATTTCATTAGATAGACCGCAAAACAAATAGTGTTTAGCTTTTGCATTTAATTGAAGTTCTTTTTTATTTGATTCATTTGCGGGTCTTGCTATTGCTAAATTCCAAACTTCGATGTCTAAAGTTTTAATAAATTTTTCAATTAAGATTTTCCATCCTTTATAATTTGTCCCTTCAAATAAAGGTGGTGCAAGTGATTTTTCCTCTTCACAAAAATCTCCCCCACTAGTAGAAGCGAGATCATGAGACGCCATTATTCCCGATTGTTAAGCCGATTGGAATAAAACCCCTCTGATACCACTTGTTGGATCGGTCGGCGCCCTTAGAGGGGGGGGGGGGGGTGAATAAGGGTTTTCAAAAACTTTAGATTATATTTAGAAAAACTTCAGAATATTGCAAGATTAATAAAGAGACATCAAGTAAAACAATAATAAAGAGATATGCTTTATTAATATCAAATAAGGTTTTACAAAACTTGATTTCTATGACGCTAGAAATCGGAGGCGACTACTAAAAATTCTTT
Source organism: Dactylorhiza incarnata (assembly GCA_033032865.1). NCBI lineage: Eukaryota > Viridiplantae > Streptophyta > Magnoliopsida > Asparagales > Orchidaceae > Dactylorhiza > Dactylorhiza incarnata. The sequence goes on along the minus strand of JAWHQI010000009.1, from coordinate 3,992,762 downwards.
TTCGTTTTCTATACTGACTCGTATCCCCACGAACCGGTTGGCTTTAGCCGATCTCTCCCCAGATACGGCCTCAAGCCGCTCTAGCCGATCTATCACTAGAAAGGCCTCGAGCACCCCCTAGACCTAACCTAGATCTAGTCGCCAACACGAGGCGAATTTCAGCCCTAAGTCCTACCCCAGACCTAGTCACCAACATGAGGCGATTTCACTACCGTTTACAGAAAAGATATGAAATGAAAAGACAATAATATAAAAACTCCCTCTATGTGGATCTCTTGGAGAAGTGGACGAAGGCCCGCAGAGTATGATCGTAGTCGATGCAGCCTTTCGTCACGATGATGACGCGTGTTGAAATCTTCTCCACGGATCTCCTTAAGGCTTTATGGAATTGTGGGAGTATCGCTCTGAATCTTCCTCTCTCTGCTGTGGCACGAAGCTTTGGAGTTTGGGATTGGAGGAGGATGAAGAATTCAGAGCAAAAGCATCCAATTTATAGCCTTCACGCTACCGCCAGCGCTAGCGCTACCGCCGGCGCTAGCCCGAATTAGGAAACGTTTTGCGAGGCAGGATCTTCAATCCGTGGCAACATATTGCTCCATGCCTCTTGTGCGCCATTCTACCGCCAGCGCTAGTAGCTAACGCCGGGCGCTAGCTCCTTCTAAAAATGATGCCAGAATTGCGCAGATCAATGCTAGCGCCGGGCGCTATCGCTACCGCCGACGCTAGTGAGCCTCTTCGAATTGTGGCCTCAATTTTGGGGGCAGACATCATGAGTACTCCTTGAGTCATGTGGACTATGCTAACCTGCACACTTAAACACACAAGATCAAATACACATAGGATTTGTTATTCTCAAACCTAGGAGATGCGGAAGACCGTGTTCCAACAGATAGGGTTTCCTATCGACGCATGCGTCGATTTCACTTATTGAGTTGAGTTATCGACGGTGCGTTGATTAGAAGTCGACGTGACTTTTAATTTTCCTGAAGAATTCTAGGTGTTTATCTCTACCTAGTTCTAAGTCAGTCTTGGACTAATTTTTACAGATAGTTTGATTGGTTGTACCAGCATTGTTTGGCAAGGTGGCCAGTTTTGTTACATATATGGCACTTGATTATCTTATTATTATGATAATTTGAGTTTAGAGAAGAATAGAAGGGTTGATTAGAATAGAAGGTTTGATTATGATGGGAATTTTGGTTAGGATAGAAATTTTGGTTAAAATGGGAATTTTGGTTACCATGTTTAGGGTAAAAATCATGATAGAGGTGTTGATTAGGATAGAAATCATGATTGGGATGAATGGGTCCTGAATATGGGTTAGGATGAAAGGCTTTTGGAGGAAAGGTATTTAAGTTGCTCTGAACTTTTGTGCGTCGATATCTATTCGACGCATGTTGATAGTCGCGTCGATTTGTATTCGGCGCTTTCTCCAGATGGCGTCGATCTGATTTCAACGCATAGAGAAAGTTGCGTCGATTGGAAGTCGACGTGCTTTTGTTCAAGCGTCTAGAAGAGGTCGAGGCATCTGAGAGGTTGCGTTGAGTATAAGTCGACGCACTATCATTTATGCGTCGATATGAAGTCGACGCAATTGTATCTTCGATTTTCATTTTACCTTTTTCTGTTTTTACTCCTTTATGTGTCTTTTTTCTTGGATTAGTTGTTTCTTCAGATGAAGTTTGTGAGTCATCAGCTGAATAATATGATGTCTCATCAAATTCCTTTATTTCTTTGAAGGAGTTTTCTTCCTTATCTTGTGGGTCTGTTTCTTGGTTTGTCCATTTGACAGGTTTAGTGAATTTTACAGGGCTCATCCAAGCAGGTTTGCTGGATGGATTTAAGCTGGTTGATGGATCAGCTCCTAGACAAAGATTTTTGTGTCTCATTGTTTGTTTTTCAGTGATTTCCTTAAGAGTTTGGCTTCTCATGTTTATTGATTCTTCAAAGGCCTTTGCCTGGGAAACCTTATCCTTGAGGAACTGATTTTCTATTTTAGCCTTTTCTATCTCCTTTTCTATGATGTTAGCCCTTAATTCATAATCTTTAGAGCATTTAACTTCTCTATTTCTCTGGTTTTTAGCTACATTGATTTGTTCTTTTAGATCTTTAATTTCTTGTGTTGCTTTTAGTTGATCTAGACACATTCCCATAAAATCATTTCTAAAGTTATCACTTTGAAAATCTATTTCATCAAACATGCTTACCTCATCCTTATCCTCAGATTCCTCTATGAGAATAAGGCTATCTTCTTTTTCATCTTCAGAAGATATGCTTTCTTCTGATCCTGTCTCACTCCAAGATTTAGCACTATCATTATTTTTTGATCCTTCAAGGGCCATCAAGCATAGATCTTCTTGCTTAGGTTCTTCATTGTCACTCTTGGAAGTGGAGCTGTCCTCAGAGTCTGTATCACTCCAGGCTTCTGCTATAAAGCCTCTTTCTTTCTTCTTCCCCTTTTTCTTGAGATCTTTCTTTGTCTCAGCATTTTCTGGACATTCTGGGGCAATATGTCCAGGTTTCCTGCATGAATAACAAATAATTTCTTTAGTAGGAGTTTTGTCATACCTTGGTTTTGACTCTCTCCTTCTTGATCCATCTGTCCTGACCCATTTCTTGAATTTTCTGGCCAGGAAACTGAATAGTTCTTCTTCAGTGATAGAGCCTCCTTCCTCTGTTGCTTTTAATGCAATGTTCCTGTCTTTTGAGGAGATTGGAGTGTTTTCTCTTCTCTTCTTCTCTTCTCTAGTTTTCAACAATTGCTCATATGATTTGAGTTTTCCTAAGAGAGCATCTGTTGAGATTTCCTTTTGTCCTCTTGTGTCTCTTATGGCCCATGTTCTTGAGTCACATGAACTAGGGAGACTCATTAGCAATTTGTCATTAATCTCAGTGAGAGAGATCTCTCTATCCAAGTTTTTCAATTGATTGATGATTAGACTGAATCTGTCATACATCTCAGAGATACTCTCTTCATTTTTCTTTTGGAAGTTCTCATATTGTGAGATCAATAGAGCCTTCTTATCTTTCTTTTCATCAGCACTTCCTTCCACCATCTTTGTAAGAGCATCCCAAATTTCTTTGGCTGATTCACAGTCAACAACCCTTTGAAAGATGTCATCTGAGAGGGTTGAGACAAGTATGTTCATGGCCTTTAGATCACATGTTCTTGCCTTCTTCTCATCTTCTGTCCATTCAGATCTTGGAACAAGTGTTTGTGTGACATTGCCATTTGCATCCTTTCTATAAGGCTTTGGGGGACCTGTCACAGTAATATTAAACAAGTTATCATCAATAGAATTCATATAAATTCTAATTCTTGTTTTCCAAACTGCAAACTTTTCAAGATTGCACATTGGTGGTCTGGTGGAAGCATAATCTTTGATTTGTGCCATGTGAAAAATAATTGTTAGAGAAATATATATTTATAAATAAGAGGTAGGATCTTTTTGATCAAGGAGTTAACCTTTTTAGATCAACCTCCCTCTGATACCAATTGAAAGTGCACAGTTAACCTCACTAGAATTCTCTAGAGGGGGGGGGGGGGGGTGAATAGAGATTTAAAATATTTTGTGCAAAGTAAATATATATATGTGTATGATCACAGATTAGAGCTTCCCACACACACCAACAAGAATTATGCAAATAAAGAAAGTAAATGCAAGAAAAGAAATCACAGCACAACACAAGAAAATATAGTGGTTCCCCAAACTTTGGGTAGTCCAATCTTCTACCCCCTTGGTAGGAATTCACTATCTTGCACTGAGTCTTTTGATAAGGAGACTCTTAGAACCACCCTGAGTCTTTTGATAAGGAGACTCTTAGAACCAACTGAGTCTTTTGACAAGGAGACTATTAGAACCAACTGAGTCTTTTGACAAGGAGACTCTTAGAACCAGTACAACTGAATTTTTTGAAGAGTGATTCTAAAAACACTTTTACAATATGTGAGAATGAAAATAAGAAAAAGGAAAAGAAGTATTTAAAACAAGAATGAATCTTCTTCCTAGCAAGAAGATTGGAAGCACAAGAAGTAGTGAATTAAATCTTTCTTCTATAGAGAGAAGAAGATTTGTAGCTTTTCCCTCTTATGTGAGAGCAATCAGAATTTGCAGCAGAGTGATTTCAGAAGCAGGAGAAGAAGAATGCTTGAATATTGCTGTAGGGCTATTTCTCAATTCTCTCTTTATCACTTGGGAGCTTTTCCTCTTTTTCAATGAGTAAAATGGTGAATCACCTGGTCCCCTTTCTCTGCCGACCTCCTTGGTTATTTATAGCTATGTTCATTAAAATAACACTATAGAAGAGTAATCAATTAGCAGGCAGAGTATTAGAAAGAAAGAGAAATTTACATAACAGTTATATCCATAGAAGGAAAGTATTCAATCTGATTTCAAATAATGTCCATAAAGGATTTAATCAATTTAGCCAAGAATCTAATAGAGGAAAAGAAAGATTCAGAACGGCTATAAGACATAAATTGATTCCATATAAATCAGATCTATAAGATAAGGAAAGAGATCTGGCGATTTTGAATTCTGTCATAAAGATCGACGTGCGTCGATTACTATTCGACGCAAGCGTCGAATACATCCTGTCTGGACGTCGAGAGGAGAATAAGGAAGGTGCGTCGACTAGGGTGCGTCGACTTCTCAAGATACGTCGACTAGAAGTCAGAGCTACGTCGACATAGGATACGTCGACTTCTGCTTGGAGCTACTTCGACTCATTCTGATAGAAACGTTGACTTTATCTCGATGTTGCGTCGAATACTATTCGACGCATATTTACTTAGCCTTATTTTTCATTCTTAGAATTCTTATTCAACTCATTTCTAGGGGTTAAGAGAAATCATTTCCCCAACACTCTTACTTAGATATATTAAGAGATTCCCAAACTGCTCTACCAGGTTAGCATGGTTCTGATTGTTGCATGATGAGCAGTTTTCCACCTCATCTTCAGAGGACGTACTACCCCCTGATGCATCCCTGATCTTTTCAAATGAGAGCGGTAATAAAGTTGTGTGAGTGATGCATACCTGATCATGATGTGGTTCATCATGATTTGCTTCATTTGTTAGAGCCATCAGCCCATAAGCTTCCTCGTCCTCAGAAATACCAACGGTGAGGGTCACCGGTGCTCTTATTCCTCTTCTGACTGAGGAGCTTCCTTCATCTTCTGATTCGTCTTCCGAGGTAGATAGGGGTGCTCTGATGCATTCTTGCACATGTGGAACTTATTTTTGTAGGTTTTCCTCAGACCCTCCCATAAGAGCTTCAAGGAGATCCCACATGTTCTTTGCTGTGGTGCAATGACTTAGCTTCTGAAGAGTGAGCGAATCTACTGCACTAGCTAGTATGTTTCTGGCTTCTTTGTCCAATTTGAATAGAAGGATCTCATCTTTTGCCTTGATCATGGAGGGTTCTTCTTGAGTGATTGCAAACATCCTGGGATCTGTTGCCTCCATGTATATTCTTGCTCTTATTTTCCAGAGGGCAAAATTTTCTTTACAACACATAGCTATTCTTGATTCCATAGTCATGATCCTTAGACACCCGCTGGAAGATCTATTCAAGCTGTTAAGCATTATTTGATCAACCTCCCTCTGATACCACTTGTTGTTTATGGGAGTGTCTACCCAGATCACCTAGAGGGGGGGGGGGGGGGGGGGGAGGTGAATAGGTTTTTCTAATTTATACTATCCCCTTTAGGTATTTCTCGATTGTGATTAACAGATTTGCAAAATGTAAAGAACTAATCACAGAAAGCACACAATCGATCTATAGAGGTTCCTCAAGACCGGGTGTCTTGAGTAGTCCTCTGTCCCTCTGCGCCTACCCAGTGATCCGCTAGGCTCAGCAAACTCCGCCAAAATCTTTCGGCCCTCAAGCCTTACACCACGGACCCGCAAGTCCCAACAGCCTAGGCCCTCAAGCCCCTACTGCCCCCGAGCCCGCAAGCTCGACACTCAGGCCCTCAAGCCCTACCTTTCGGACCCGCAAGTCCCAACAGCCTAGGCCCGCAAGCCCCTACTGCCCGCGAGCCCGCAAGCTCGACACTCAGGCCCTCAAGCCCTACCTTTCGGACCCGCAAGTCCCAACAGCCTAGATCCGCAAGTCCCTACTGCCACCGAGCCCGCAAGCTCGACAAATCGCACCCGTGAGTGCACTGCCCTGGCCCTCAAGCCTCACAGCTCTCCAGCCCTCAAGCTAGACAATATGGCCCGCAAGCCTTACAAGAGATTACAAATATAAACTGTTTCTTCTGCCTGATGTTGATCGACAACCTTAGCCTGATGATGATCGGCTTCTTGAGAATGAAGAGAATGCTTCTGAATCAGATCTTGAATGTACGGTTCTTCTTCAATTCTTTCTTAGCCGGATGTGGATTGGCTTCTTAGCAGTCGGTGAGGATGACTGCTTCTTGAGAACTTCTTCTTCTTCTCCGCAAGAATGTACTGTTTTATTGAACGACGAGATACTTTTTTCTTGTTCTTTCTTGCACGCGAAGTTTTCTTTTCTAGGGCAACCCTGTTGCCTTTTATAGAGAGGTCAAGCCATATAATGGTCACATTAGCTTTCCTTTCCTGTCAGACGCCCAGCCATCATAGCAGGCCCCTGATTGGACAATTAGGCGGCGGCATTAATTTCTGACAGCGCATCCGCGAGATTTGAATTTGTCTCGACAATATATTCCATCGTTACGACGACATGGAATGTATCTCGACGACATGTCTTTGTCGGCCCCTTGTGCTTTGGTAATTCTTCAGGTCTCCTTGCTTATGCTTCTTGTGCTTGTATTTCAACGATACGAGACATACTGGCGTTCCTGTATATACGACGATATGCTGACTTTGACTATGTCGTTGGAACCTTCCATGTTCATTCTGTCGTTGTAATTGTAGTATTGTCTTGTTGACATGGCAGCTATTTTGATGTCGACGATACTCCATTCTTCTCGACGACATGTCTTTCTTTGACAGTTTCTCTGCGTTTGCTTTGCTTGTCATTACAGCGACAAGCATACTTTGTCAGCCATCCCTTCTGTCCTTCTCGACGATATATACTTGTATACTTGTATTCTCCTGAGATTATGAACTAGATTTGTGATCAAATACAAAGTGAAGTATTCTTGACATGATGACTTCTTCAAATCAGGAATCATGTGGGCACGATTCCCAACACTTTCCGAAGCATGACATCGCAGCCGTTGCATCCATCCCGCCTTGCGAAGCGGAGTTTTGACCCGCATCTCATTTCTGTGTAGTAATTTAGGAAACCAAAATCAAAGCTCCGATTTTTCCTTTAATTTACTCTCGTAATTAATTTCTCAATCCGAAGAGTCAAACTAACCACGCGCATTCCTTGAGAGACGATATTAGGGGACGTACTCCCAACTTTATTACTTGTGCGACCGGTGCACTTGCCGAACACGCATCAAGTTTTTGGCGTCGTTGCCGGGGAATGCAGGCGTAGTTTGATTTTGGTGTTTGAGTTAATAGTTACAGGAGTTGCTGTTTTTTTTATTTCTACTATTTTCGGGTTGTGTGTAGGCAGGAGCGATGTCATGTTCTTTATTGCCTCTGTCACAACATGATGAGGATACAACCTATTTGGAGGAGAAATTCTTCAAATTTGCTCAAATTATAATTCAAGGCCTTGAAACGCGGCAAGAGTATATTGATAGATTGACTATGCAGGTTGAGACTTTGGTGTCTCTTGCCTCGACCGTGTTGCAAGAACCTCCTCATGATGTGATAGTGGTACAATCAGAACCTGCAGGGAGTGAAACCGGGATCACTCCCCCGACTAATGATTCTTTATGTTCTTCATCTACTTTGTTTCTTGACCCTCTTTCATTGGTTACAATTCAACAGGAAGAGTTAGCGTTGGTCATCCAGGTAGAATCTGATCATCTCTCACGGGAGGATGTCACTTGTGACATTTCTTACTCCTGCTTTGCTCCTACGGATGTTTAGTATACTCTCACTCCATCTCTTCCTATTATTTCTAACATCGTTTCATTTGTACCCCCGCAGAATTTGGAATATGCTGACCCATTTTTGGGCAGTCGGATGATGCATTCTTGGCCGGATAAGCATGTTGCAGTGGCAGACGATATTGCTTTGTCCACTCCAGCGTCACCGCATGTGCTTCCCCTAAAGGACTTGCTGCAGGGGGGAAAGCAATTTTTCTTTGAAGAAATACTCATAGAAGAGAGAAAGAGAGCAAAAAAAGAGGAGACTTGGGGATGGAGGCTAAACCACTTACTTCGTTGCCATCAGTTGTGGGTCTCTGGACCTTTTTCTTCTATCTGCAGTTACTATTTTAAATCAACGTATAGTTGATTTCTCTGTATGGTTGTGTAATAATACATAGACTGGGATGACCTCCTCTCTTTAATTTTGTGTGAACAATTTTATAATCTTCTTAATACAGGTATTTAGTCCACCTTAAGGACTGTAAACAAAAGGGCTTCTTGGGAGATAACCCATGGGAACCACCCGGTTCCGTTTGCTTGCTTTAATTTCTATTATGTTTTGGTTGTTTTTGCTTTTGTGCTAACAATGCAGGTGTGAACTCGATTGGATGAAGAGGAGGAGATCTTTAAAGAAGGATTATACCACTCTTCTGGCATGCTCTTAGGAGCATAGGTACTCTTAACCCAGCTCTTATGTTGCTTCGAAAGATGTTTTTTGATTTGTTTTTCAAATCAAGTCTGGGGGGAGCGGGCCTTTGCTTACGCTACACGCACATACATGCTAGAATGTTGTGTTAGGAAATTTATATTGATTGTCTCATTGCATAACACACACCGCACATGTTTTATTTTTTTACTAGTGCGCAATTATCGTGTAAGTGCTTGATGTATATGTTTAGAAGTTTGATTGTTAGTTTAGGATTGTGTGGCGGAACAGGATGTGACCCGTGCGGTGCTACTAGTAGAGCGCTCACACAGTATAAAAATTCACGTAGAATAGATTAAATTACAAAGTTATAGTTTTATTTACTTCATTTGTGTAATTACTTAATACTTTACTCAAACAGTGAATTTGGTGAATCTAGAGGTAGCCCTAGGCCGAGTGTAGAAGAGCTGTTAGCCTCGTGTTGTTTGAGTTGGAAGGAGAGGAGACCTCGCTCGGTGGTTAAGAACTTGCCCCAAGCTATTTTCAAAACGAGTGCGTTGAATGATCTTGTTGGGAGCATGACGTAGGCCATCATTTGGTCCGGTTGAGCTTTGATTTCCCAACCTAACGTCATCCTTTGCTAGCCTCGTTGAGCCTTACCTCTCCTATTTGTTTTACTCCACTAAACTTTCACCAAGGCCACATATCCTAGCCCAATACGCACTAGAGTCGAACTTTGGAATATATACAAATTTATGATGATTTTGCGTTGCGGAGAAATATTTGTGTGCGCGCGAAAAAAAAGTGAATGAGTTAAAATTTTGATCGATCCTAACTTTTTATGGATCTAGAAAAGAAAGAGAGTAAAAGAACTCTAAAAGAATCGAAGCACAAGTATGGTAGTCTCGCGCGCACCATCGTGCTTAAATGAAGTCTGGGGGAGTGTGCTTTAAGGTGAAGAGGTTGAGGTTGAAATTTGTTATTTATCGGAGGATGAGTGCGTTTAACCTACGTTCTTCTACTTCATTACCGTACCTCAACCCAAGCGCTATGTCTAGCCTAAAAGCTCTACTGATTCTTGAAAAGATTGTCTCATGCAGTGGAGAAGGTGCAAAAGGGCAAGTGTATGACCACCGACCTTGATGGATTTCTTGGAGAGCTCTTCCTTGAGATCCAATTTGAGCAACGCTCACCTCAGCAGTTCACGCTATTTTCCCTAGGGCGCGACTGTTCAATTCACCAGTGATTCACCTCAGAGTAGTAGTATTTTGTTTTTTACACTTGTAGAAGTTCTTAAAATATAGTCTTTGTTTTAAAATCTTTTCTACTTTATTTTTATGCTCGTTAGTTCTTTTCTTCCCATCATGTTTTTCCTGCACAGTTGCTTCGTTAACATCAACTTTTCTATCATGGGATTGAGTGTTTGCCCGAGACGTGCAAACGAGTAAGTCTGGGGGTGTGATGAGTCCAATTTATATACACTTTTATGGACTCATCTGGGCTAGTTTTCACGCACTTGCACTTCACTTTTTGTGTATTAATGCTTATATTTCATTTAGTCACAATTCTCACATGAAGTGCACTTCTAGGCCCGATGTAGTGTATTTTCTTGATTATCACTCTTAATGTCTTTCATGCTGTGTTATGTGCCACTTTCAGTGGTTTTGATTTGTGTTTATGCTAGAACAGGGGTCGTTCAGGTGTTCTCGGTACAAATCTATACAGGAACACTGCGCACGATCATTGGTTATACTTCACACGACCACTGATCGTGCGTCGCCGATCGTGTGCGTTCATTTGCAGCCCAAAGTTGCATTCTGAATTTGGTCGTGCGTTTTTACGCTCCACCCTTTGCACCACCGCAGGTTCCACTGCAGCCACTGGCACAGGGGTCTCAACCCTCGGTTCCACCGCAGGTTCCGCTGTAGGTTCGATCACCGGGGCCGCATCAGTAATAGGCGTAGCAGGTTGTGCAAGCCTTTGCGGTTGAGCATTGATCATCGCGAAGACTGCTTCTGCGATTAACCTGATCATCTCAGCAGGAGTAGTGGTCGCTGGCACTTCAGCCGACCCACTACTTTCAGCAGTGTTACGGGGTTGAGACGGCCCCGCACCACTCCTAGTCACCTATAATCGTGTAAGACACAATTTATTGACTGAAAACATAGCAAACAACAATCATGGAACGCTCAGGTTCCGCAAACAAGTATGTTTTTCCATTCCTAAGTGGACATTCTTTTTAGTTTTTGTCGTTTTAGGTGAATGCACATCCCGTGCACACCACCCCTTAAAAGGAATTCATCCCGAATTCGCTAAACTACGGATCGACGCCTTAAGTCCGATACCAAATTGTAACACCCTGCCAGTACGAATAATATAACAGTAGGTCCGGCCGGGACCCCACGCCATACAAACCACATTAGCTAGGAGTTAAAAGGTGATAAACAGAAAGAACTACAACAGAGTATACTAAACACTAGCGGAAGCATAAAGATTTAACATTTCATTTAGAACTGTCCACTATCATAGGAACGACACCATAATAAAGAGTTACGGCCTTAAGGCCTTACATACACCAAAGTACAAAACTCAGAACATACTTCGGCACGCAGGCCGGCAATACATGAGAGCAGAAAAGGGAGGCTGGCCTTCAAGGGCCAACTCAGCAAAAGGGCCACCGCCCGCTATTTCCCACTAGGCTCACCTGCACCTGCATAAGAACATTCCACCAAGCGGTGGCAAACGAAGTAACGGTCAGCACAGCTGACCAAATTATAACGACCCCACCCCTTTCCCGGGGTGGCGGAGTTTCTACCCTGCAAGCAAGCCATACTAGCACAAGTTCTAATATAAAGAAAGTGCAACTTCACAAGGTGAGGTTTCAAGCACATTCAATCTTCTAGGTTGAGCATCAAAAAGGAGGGAACCTAGGTATGCACATGATGTTGGTTGGGTTCACCCGAAGGTTCCCACAACCGCCTAAACAACCGCATGAGGCTAACAACATGAATTCCAAAAACACTCCACCGTAAGGGCCATCGCCTTAGGTGGGAAAAGAGCTTTTGGTCGGTCTAGGTAAATCACCTTCCACGACCTCTCCCATGATCACACGGCTTACATGAGGTAGGGACCTCTTACCGATCTGCATGGAAACGGGTTCGGTTTAGCTTTGCCCGTGCTCTAATCGTCGCGATCTATCGCACGACGCGGGTACGGCTTCACCTCGACCCGTAAGGGTTTAGCACTTTCAAGTGCTACACAATTTATAAGCTACGCACCTAACCCCTTCGCAATGATCTAGGCTTCACAAATACTCAGCAATAGAGGTGTAAAACGCTCCGCATCATTTTCGTGGTGAAGGTTTGCCTTCATCCAATCTCAAAGCATGGGGCTTTCGTTAGGATCTTCACAAGACGCCTACACTTAAATCCCGCAATACTAAAGATGAATTCACGGAGTCATTCTCCGGCACGCATTCTAGGCTTAACCTAAATGCAACGTTGCAAATCAAGCATCACCGATTCGGGCTCACGGCCACGAATAGGCTTCACACAACATGCCTAAATCCGCACGACTACCGGATTTCTAAATGCAATATGCCGGGGACGGACTCAATCGACCCGGAGTTCCGAAGAACTTGAAGAAAATCCTACACTTCACCCATTTGGTGAAAGGGATTCCTCATGCAAGCATAGAGAGATGAAAGAGAAGACAAATGACAAGTCCAAAAATCGGGAGGAAGAATCGTTACCCTAGGAGCGTTCTTCTTCGCCATGGATCCGAGATTCTAGACGGAGGGAAACGACCGCACCGGGCTGCACTCTCCAGATCTGGAAACGGCTCGCGAAACGAAGCTCCGGAGCTCCGTCAATGGCGGGATCTCTCCTTCTTCTTCCTTGCCTCCTCTTCTTCCTCTAGGTTTGGAGAGAGAAAGGCTATGAAATAATGAGGATTAAACCCCTCTCATAAGCCCTAATAACCTCCAGCATCTAATCCTAGTCGTTAGATCGGATTCCAAGAGATTTGGACGGACCGATCTCCTTCTCCGCTCAAATTCGCGGAGCAGAATTAACAGGGCGCACGATCACAGGCGCACGATCACTGGTCGTGCGCGAAGAGGAGAATGGTCGTGCGATAACCCGAGACAGAACTCCGATTCCTTGCGAGTTACACACGATCATTGGCGCACGATCACTGGTCGTGCGCGAAGAGGATAATGGTCGTGCGCAGAGAACTGTTGTGGAATTTTTTAGCCTATCCCGAGCGCAGCACTACCACTCCGCCTACCTCGCTGAACTATGATTTTTGGGGTGTTACATCACACTCTCTTGCGAGCTTAGGGTCACTTCGGACCCTATATTGCTTCCCTTTTGCAGCAAACTTAAGAGCAAGATGGAAAGTTGAAACAACGGCTCTATATTCATTCAAAATGGGTCTTCCAAAGATTGCATAGTAGCTACTTGGAGCATCCACTACAATGAATTAAGCTTGCTTCACCACTTCACCCATCGTTACTGCAAGAGTAACGTTGCCTTCTACCTCTTTCTTCTCTCCTGTAAAGCCATAGAGGGGTCCTCCAGTGGAAAGAAGAGTCTTTCCACTCTTCAGGGCTTCAAAGGCTTTTTTGAATAATACATTCATAGAGCTCCCAGTACCAATCAGGATTTTATCCACTGTGAAATTCTCAATTACTGCTTTGATCACGATGATGTCATTAAATGGGTTGGCAAATTGGAGGCACGCCGTCCTGACTAATAACCACAACCTCCTGAGGAGGAGCTGAATAAGATGAAGCAATTTTTGATCGGAGCACTCTAGACATGCTTGCCTTCTTACAAGATTCCAAACTTGCTCCTCCATGAATACAAAAGCGGCAGCCAAATTGGCCCTTATCATTAGCTTCCACGCATTCATTCACATAATTAATGCTACCAAGGCGACCAACATCATTAACCTCCTCACACTCCCAATGAGCTTCAAAGATTTCCTTTCCTTTCGAAACAGCCTGCTTCTCTCCTACCTACCGAACAACGAGATCCTGAAGCTTCCCATCTTTATTAATCTTTCAACCAAAAATCAAAGGGTGCGATAATTCTCAGTCAAATGCCCTCTTTCTTTATGATACTCGCAATAAATGGATGGATTTCTAGATCTGATATCTGATTTCATTCGGGCAGGCCTTTTAAAGTAAGGTTGTTTCTAAATAATGTGCAAGAGTAATTGGAAGAGCAAGTTGAGTAAAGGACTCTTGGGAGTCATCATACTGTTGTTGGGGTCGAATAGCTGGAGGGGGAGGAGGCTGAAAAAATTTTGAATGCTAGGCCTGAGCTGGCATTTGCGGTCTCACTTGATTGAAGTGTTGATGATTGTTGAAAGGGTGGTGATGGTGGAGATTCCTCCCTCTTTTGGTAGGAGGATTATATTCTTGGCGAGGAGGACGCTGAAAGCATTGGGGGGGGGGGGGGGGGGGGGGGTTGCAGAGGAGGAAGCTGCAACAAATTTCTGCTAAGCTAGCTCGGACAGAGATGAGATCTATCCTGGATTGGATAACTCTCCATCAATGAAAGGATTGGCGATAGAGATTAGTTTCGGATAGGAACTTGGCTCCTTTGTTGTCACTTCAAACTTTAGTGGACCTTCCCGGAGGCCACTATTGAAGGTAACTTTATATAAAGAAGAATCCACATCCTGGATTCCCAAGATCTCCTCCTGAAATCTATCGACGAAGTGAGCAACAGTCTCACTCTCGCCTTGCTTGAACCTGAAGAGGGCTGCAAGGCTACTCTTCCGCTTTTTTTGAGGTAGCAAACCTCTAAAGAAGTTCTTTCCTCAAGTCCCCAAAAGATGCAATGGACTGAGGGGGAAACTTATAGAACCACTCCCTAGATTCTCCCTCGAAGGAGGTCACTAGGAGCATACAACGAAGGCTTTCGGACTGAGTTTTCATAGAAACTTCCGAATCAAAAGCTTAGAGGTGGGAGACTAGATCATCTCTCCCGGTGAAGACCTGGAGGTGATGCTCTTGGAAGCCATTTGGAATTGTCTCCCATCGGATTTGGGAGATAAGTGGAGAAGGGCTCCTCCTAGCTGTCAGTAGAAGGACTCTCACCGCCTTCTTGGAAGTTCATCACTCTTGCGGGAACTCCCAAGGCAGCTGCCCTAAAGGAGTCACAATGGTTAGTTGCGAACTCAGCATCTTGAGGCCGTAGAGGTGCTGAGGATTGACCAACTGGGCGAACAGGAGCTGAGAGACCGCTCAGAATCAGCGGTCTGGAGGGAGGAGTCGCAGCAGGTGTGGTTGGGGAGATAACCGCTGAGCTTTTGCGACTAGAGCTTGATTAACCGCTTCTAACTGCTGGGCAGTTTCACGATGAGCCTACTCCAGGAGAAATTCCATTTGGAGCTCGAGAGCTTCTAGATTGAGCACGCGGCTTGAACTGGATTGGTCGCCTACAGACGGACACTACTGGATATCTCGCTCAACCATGCTTTGTTAAACTTTTGAAGTGGAAGTGGAATGGGTTGCGCGGTCTGCAGTTTGGAGACCGCAGAGATCGCGCAGTCTACGCTGGTGCTCTGGTCTGTTCTGTCTTAGCGCTCTGTGTTGGGGCAGTCTGATCTGGGAGACCGCTAATTGTCTGGGCGGCTTACGCTGGTTGTTCTGGCGACTTGTTCAAGTCGGCCAGATGTTCTTGTAGGTCTGCCTTCTTGTAGTGACTGGGCGATCTGATGACTTATTCTAGTCGGTCTGGTTTACTGAAGAAGTTCTTTGCTTTTGCAATAAATACTGGGCGATCTGTTTTTGGAGACCGCAGAATCCGGGCGGTTTGTATATGGCCGTCTGATTTAATAAGGAGTTGTTAGCCTTGCTGAGCTCGGGCGGTCTGACTTGTGAGACCGCTCGCGATCTGATGGGCGGTTATTGTATCCTGGTTTGTGTGGTGACGACATCCGTCTACTCGCCTATAAATAGGGGTGTAGGGCCCGTCATTCATAATGAGAACTGTAAGAACAAAAGTTGGCTTGATTGTGCCGTTCTCAATTTCAGGTCACGCGGTCTGAGATTTTGACTGATCGGTTTGTTTATTCACAGGTTAGCGACTAGCAGCTCACGGTCAGCTTTTCTCCTTTCTTCCAGCTTTGAATAAACAAGTCCAGGCGGACTGTGTTTAGGTGTTCTTGCACAGTGCAATGAACTCAGTTGATCAGGCGGTCTTAAGTGGCCAGGCGATCTTGAGTTGCGGTCTGCATCAGGAAGCAGTTTTTCATTGGCAAGTGTTCACGGGTTCTTCGGTGATCAAGACCGTACGGTCTGGGCGATCAAGGAGTGCGAACAGGTTGTTCTTTTAGCAGTTGAATAAGCAGCAGGTCAGGCGGTCTGTGGTTGCGGTCTGGCAGGTGCAGCTTGTGCTCTGTTCGCGCGGTCTCAGGGGCTTCCCATCTGGCTTATCTGTTCGCATGGTCTGGCGGTCTCAAGTCGTCAAGTAATCAGCAACTTGTTTACTTTTGTGTTTGTGCCTCTCCTCTGTGATTCTTATGAATCATGTCTCGCCATGTATACCTCAAATTGTAATGAGATAGTTAATACCATAGCACTATTCAGTCTTCTCATTGTCATTGTTGTGCTACACTTGTGGAAAGTTTTGTGAAGTGTTCCACATTTTACTTCACCTCCGGACCTTAAGTTTTTTAACATGGTATCAGAGGGAGGTTGCTGAGCAGTAGTTGCTAATACTTCTCTCATATTCCTCAAGTTGGTTAGCAATCAGTGGGATAGCAATGGAAGGAAGATATGCTAGAGGTCTTGGTATTGAGCTCCTTACGCAGACTAACTTCAAGAAGTGGAAGTCTTGCATGGAGAGTATTCTTCTTGGAGAGGATTTGTGGGAGGTTGTAGGAGGAGAAGCAAGACAAGCTGTTATTCCTGCTGAAGGGAATGCTGAGCTCGTGAAGGCTTGGAAGAGAACGAATGCTAAGGCGGTGTTCACTCTCAAGAGAGCTATCATTCCGGAGCTGTTTAATCACATCATCGGATGTAGATCAGCTGCTGAAATTTGGACAGCCTTGGATGGCTTGTTCAATAAGAAGAATGTAGCTAGGCTACAGTTCTTGGAAAATGAGTTGGCAAAATAAACTCAGGGAGACTTGTCTATCTCAACATTTTTCTTGAAGATGAAGAACCTTTGAGCGGAGATATCGGCTTTGGACCCGGATGAGCCTATCTCAGAAGCTAAGCTGAAGAGGCACATAATCCGTGGCTTGCGGAGGGAGTATGCGGCCTTTGTTACTTCTATTCAAGGCTGGGGCAATCAGCCATCGTTGCTGGAGCTGGAGAACTTACTTGCCCCTGATTTTCGTTAATTATTTTACGTGCCCGCTGTGACGTAATTTTGGCGTAAGGGCGTTACGTCAGCTCGTCTAGTAGTGTGTTGAGCCTTAGCTTAGTTAAAGTATGTCTTGTAGATCGAGCGTGCGAGATTTCGCATCGTTTCGGGTTAAGGTAAAGATTTTGGGTGGATATCAAGATTTTAGCTTCGGGAGGCTTTAGCCCGAGTTTGGCACGTCAGAATTGAATTCTGACTTCGCCGTTGGATTCGTAGCGCCGTGTTTCAGTTAAGGTGCGAATTTCGTAGAAATCTGAGGTGATCTAGTTTCCCTCGCGGTTTTAAGTGAATGGTGGAATTAATTAATTAATTAATAAATTAGGTTTTTATATAAAGCCTAAAATCTTCTTCCCCTATTCATCTTCTTCCTCCCTCGATCAAATCAGCCGCCGAGCAAAAGGGCGAGTGCGGAGCTTCGAGGAGCGTTCGATCGGCGATTTCTAGGGCTGTAGTAGTCGGAATCGCGTTGGGAGAGTAGATTTAGAAAGCTCTCGGCGAAATCTTCGTTCTAGCGGTAAGCTTTTCCCGTTTTATGGAATTTTTGGAGTTAGGGTAGTGACCTAACCCCTTCTTTCGACCCGAAAAGTTTCAGGAATCTGTGCTCGTGTGTTTCCCTAGCCGATCCATAGCTTTCGGAGCGGAGATCTTCGAGTTTGCAAGGTTTAAGGCAAGTGGCTTCCTCCTCCTTCTCTTTCGTTTCTTGAAGCATTGTTTCGCTTGTGTCGATTTCATGTCGCACGGTTTAACTTAAGTCTTGGAGTGTTGGTTTGGTGGTAAGCATCCTTGATTGTTCTTCCTCGCTAAGCATCAAATAGTTTTCCCTGGAGAAAACCGTGAACTGGATAAACTCCCATTTTCTTTCTTCTTGCTAATTCCAGATTACTCGAGAAATCATACGCATCTCTCGAGAAATCATTCTCACCTCTCGAGAAATTGCCTTCCTCTCGAGAAATCAATTTTCATCACTCGAGAAATCCTACTCATCTCTCGAGAAATCCCTGCCTTCCTCTCGAGAAATCAAATTCCATCTCTCGAGAAATCCTACTCATCTCTCGAGAAATCCCTGCCTTCCTCTCGAGAAATCAAATTCCATCTCTCGAGAAATCCTTTTATCTCTCGAGAAGTTCCTTGTAGTTTTCGAGAAGTCCTAAATTTTGATGTGATTTTCGAAAAGTTTCAGGAATCTGTGCTCGTGTGTTTACCGCCAGGGGCGCTGCCCCTTGGACCCCGTTCGAGAAGTACTAAATTTTAATGTGAGTTTTTGTGTTTGAATCTCGTGTCCCCTCGGGTGTAATTGGATGATTGCCAGTGACCCTTCCGTGCTCCTGATCTCGAATCCCTCTCGTTTGAACTTCTTTTTTTTCTCATTGTGGTCTGTTAACATTTGAGTTACTCTTATGATTCATATTGATCGATGTGTACTTTGCCTTGACCCTATTTCTTAGGGCCTTCCAGTGATTATCCTTTCGGGCAGCGTCCCGTGTTTAATTAAAATTTAAGTAATAAGAACTACTGTCTTTATCCTTACACAGTAGTTGTGTTTGGGGGACAGTGGGGGAAATGTTATAGCCTTGCACGGTAGTCGTGTTTGGGTGGTTGGGTCTAGTGGTACCCCCACCTGGTTTTGGGCTTTGGGTAGCGGAGGTAGTTAACCGCTCCCGTATAATTTGAGCTGATCAGCCTCTTTAATTGATGTAACTAAATAAATGAACGTTTTGTTCCTCTTTTGGTATTTAGTGCACTTGATGCTTGTTGACTCTTTGTTTAGAGCTCTCTTTCGGTAAATTTGGCTTGGGTTGGTACCCCTTATGCCTTGCTTGTTTTTCTGCTAGTTTTCTGCCACTTGTAATTCCTTGCTGAGGCGTTCTTTGTTTTATTGAATGCCTCAGGTTCAGAGCCGTAACGGCTAGTGGTGTAGCCTGAAGTTCAGAGTTTTAGTAGTTGTTCACCCTGCTGCTGTGAGGTAGTTGTTTTTAGTCACTTCTTGTGCTCAGACATACTAGTTGGTGCCAATGGGTTAGTGTCATGTTGTTGGCGCCCGTTGTGCCCCTTTTTATACTTTATAGTTTATTTGCCAGATTATGCCACTACTTTTAGATCTTGTGTATCTTACCTTCTGGGAATGATTTATGTTAGGCGCACTATAGTTATAAAATGGTTTTTCTTCATCGTCATTGCATTCTTTCTAACTGAAACCCTTAATCTTAAAGTCGCCTAAAAGTATTTTCTACTCTTACAATACGCCTAGTTATGTGCATATCATTTACTTCATGCTCCGTTGTTTGCATACATGTACGACTTTAAGTAAACTAAATCAAGTACTTTCCGCTGCAACTAAATATATTTTCTCGGTGGACTAGTTGATCCACGAACTGAGAGACACAGTTCTTACCTCAAAACCCCTAATAAATGATTTCAAATGATGACTTATCATATAATCATGTTTTGTCTAGTTAAGTAATAGGTTTCCGCCTGAGCGTCTACAGTTGTCTCCTGTATGACGTGGCATCATGACGTGTATTTTCTCTTACTCTGATATCCTGAAATTCAGAGAAAATGCGGGTTGTGACAATGTCTGTCTCTGGGGGAGAAGGTGAGGTTCTCTTCTCTGGCAAGAAGAAGAGATGGGACAAGAAGAAGAAGACATCTGGAGATGATGGTCCGTCTACTTCATATCAGCAGGAGAAGAGCTATGCTCCTAAGCATTATGGGAAGAAGAAGGAAGGACCTAGATGCTTCAGGTGCAATAAGTTTGGTCATTTCAAGAGAGGCTGCCAAGTCAATCTTCAGCCAGGGCATGCTGCAGGAAAGGATGAGGCTGGTTCCAATTCAGAAGGTAGTTGGGGTGGTGGAGGTGCATTCATGACAGGCACTTGTGTTCAGGCTATTGCTTCCATCAACTATCAGGATGATTGGATAGTGGACTATGCGTGTGGTCATCACCTCACAGGAGATGAGTCGAAGTTCTCCTCATTGCAGGCATATACAGGTAATGACGCTATCATTACGGCTGATGATACTATACATGCAGTAGAGAAGGAGGGTGTGGTTTCTTTGAACGATGATAGAGGTATTCTTACATTGAAGAGTGGATGCTGGCTATCACATTCTGTTCGGTCCAACATAAGTGAAATTTCTCTAAAATGTTTCAGCCGTGAAAGCTGAGGTCACTCACGTTGGGAGACAGGTGAAGGACTTGTTTGTTCTTTCAACAAGTTCTTATGTTGATAAGATGAGGGCTAACGACAGCGCCGCTATCTGGCACAAAAGACTTGGGCATGTTGGGATGGATAAGTTGAAATCTATGGTGGGAAGAGGCCTGGTGAAAGGTCTGCCTAGCTTGTCATCTTTCGGGGATAGTCACCTGCTACCTCCATGGTGATCTGTTTGGACCTACCAACACTGCCAGTCTTGGAGGTAGCAGGTATATGCTGATTTTGGTTGATGACTTCATCAGATATACATGGGTATATTTTCTGAAGGAGAAGTCAGAGGCGTTCGAGAGGTTTGTGGAGTTCAAGGAGCTGGTGGAAGGTCGGCTCAACCTGCGGGTCAAGAGGTTCAGAACTGATAACGGATGGGAGTTCACCTCCATGGCGTTCTTTTACTTCTGCAGGAAGCATGGCATCCAAAGGGAGATTTCTTGTGCTCACACTCTCCAATAGAACGGAGTTGCAGAGCAGAAGATCCGTCATCTGACGGAGACCTGCAAATGCTGGCTTCATGCCAAGAGTATCCCAAAGTCCTTCTGGGCAGAAGGAATGTCTTGTGCGGCCTATGTTATCAACTGGATGCCTCTTAGCCCCATCAACATGAAGACCCCTCATGAGTTGATGTTCAAGGAGAAGCTAAGCGTGGAACACTTTCGAGTGTTTGGGTCTACCTGCTACGTGCATGTTCCGGATGCCCTTCGAACGAAGCTAGATGCAAAAGCAAGGAAACTAGTCTTCGTCAGTTATGATGACCGGAAGAAAGGGTGGAGATGCATGGATCCCAAGACACAGAGATATGTGGTCTCTAGGGATGTGGTATTTGGCGAGCTGACGTCATACCAATGTAGCTCTTCTGTAGAGTTACAAGGAAGCAGGGTGGATGGTGGACTAGAGGAAGCTGCAAGGGAAGTTCTGGTGGAGTTACCTGTTTCTCCAGGTGCTCCAGGTATTTCTAGCTCTGGGTTAGGTGCTTCTGGAAGTAGGGGGAGCGATGCTTCTTGTATACCTGAAAGGAGAGCTAGTCCAGAAGCTATAGTTAAAGAGGTGGTTCAGAGTCAAGCTCTGAGGAGGTCCAAGAGGACTATTATTCCACCTGATCGGTATACGGGTGGAAACTTGGTGAGCTTTGTCTCATGTTTCTTCGCAGGCCCCCTGGATGAGAGAGAGTCATCTTGTTATGAAAATGTCGTTGGAGTCAAGGAGTGGGAAGGAGCCATGGATGAAGAGATGGCTTCCCTCAGGAAGAATGGGACTTAGGACTTGGTGCCTAAGGTTGAGGGAGTTACTCCGGTGACTTGCTGATGAGTCCCATATATATATATTTTTGGACTCATTTGGGCTGATATTCTAGTGTTTGCACCACATTTTAGGCACGTTTTCATTTATATGTACTATTCCATGCTAGGTGCACTATGAAGCCCATTTCGGTGTGCAATTGCATTCCTTATTGTTGCGGGTAAGCACATTGTGCTCCCCTTCCCTTCTTTTATGTATTTCTGTGCTGGATGTGTATTCCCAGCTGGTATATCTTGTTTGCAGGTGACCTGATCGTCCCGTTTTCCCCCAAAAGTAATTTCTGTGCATATCGCACGGTCGTGCGTTTCCTTGACGCACGGTCTGTGCGGTCATGCGTTTGTGTCTGGGGAGAAAATGGAGCGTCGGAGTTTACTCGTGCGTTTTAACGCACGGGCGAATTTGCCCGTGCGTGAGTAAAACGCACGGTCGACCTGTATCTTTGTGATTTCAGAGCATCGGATTTTACCCGTGTGTTTGAACGCACGGGCGGCGTTGGTCGTGCGTGAACAAATCGCACGGGCGGCGCAGCGTCTTCTACAAGACATCTTTTATCCGTTAATATCGCACGGTCTGCGCACGATCATGCGTTCGACCGTGCGTGACCAATTTTCAGCCTGTTTCCTATAAAAAGCAGGAATCGAGGCAGTCAACGGAGCAGCGAAAAGGGACGACCGGGAGCGATTCAGAGAGCGGGAAATCTCTTCCTTCCTGCTGCTCTTGAGGGCTGAAGGCTTCCCCTTCATCTCCTCCACCATCAAGGCCATTTCCAGTGATTTCCACCTCCATCCTTCCATCCGGGAGCACTAGGAAGCTTCATCCACAGTTAGCTCAAGCATTCCTCGCCAAGGAGACCAAGGAAGCGCTGAAGATCGTAGGAGCGGTGACAGCCTCCTTTGAGCCAAGCTCACCATCTGAGGGCCGAGTCCGGAGAGAGCCCGACAACCTCTCATTCCGGCCGTGAACCCAAGAGGTGACTTCTTCTTTGTGGTCCTCTCTAACCTTGAATGCTTTTACTTCATTTTTGTGTTGTATGAATACTTGTTAAGTAAATCTTAAGGATTATTGCTTTCGTTCATATGCACTATTGTTGTGGTGGCATGAATAGCCCTTTTGTTCCTAGTGATTTTCTGAGTTACGTTGTGGGTGAAGCCACTAGCAATTGCTAGTGGTGATGTTTTGAGAAGAGGTGTGTGCGGCCCTCAACCATCATAGTGATTTCCCGTCCACGCGCCTTCCGAAGCACGGCATTGCGACCGTTGCATCCATCTCGCCGTGCGAAGCGGAGTTTTGACCCGCATCTCTTATTTCTGCAATAGTCTAGATCACCCATCATAAAGCCCTTGTTTTTTTAACTTTCTTTCACTCGTCATAACAATCGCCTCACTCTATTTACTTATCACCACATCCTGCATTCCTTGAGAGATCGATACTTGGGGATAACTTCCCATTTTTATTACTTGAGTGACCGGTGCACTGCCATCGTATCGCATTTCGTGCCTGCTAATTAGCAGTGCCGAAATAGCGCATCAAGTTTTTGGAACCGTTGCCGAGGAATGCAGGCGTGATGAGATGTTGTTTGTGAGTCGATTATTTTCGAGTGAGTCTTTTATTCTTTTTAATTTATTTCTTTTTCATGCTATTTTCTTCTTCTATATCATGTGGGCGCATTTGAATATCCGATGTCGTTGGTGTGGGGACACATCCCACGCTGGTGATAGGTGTCCCAAGGAGTATGGTGTTGTTCAGAAACCGTACGGAGCCCATAAGTCTTTTGGCTACTCTACTGCACCTTCGTTATCACACCTTTACACGGCTGCCGCACCTTTTGTGCCGGCAAAG
The DNA here is from genome assembly GCA_033032865.1 of Dactylorhiza incarnata. Lineage (NCBI taxonomy): Eukaryota > Viridiplantae > Streptophyta > Magnoliopsida > Asparagales > Orchidaceae > Dactylorhiza > Dactylorhiza incarnata. The sequence continues at coordinate 3,969,405 of JAWHQI010000009.1, read as the reverse complement.
CCGACAAAGCAGTGCTTATTTTGCAAAAGTAGAGAGCACGCCTTGAAGGACTGTGCTGCTTATCTTCGCGAATTGGCGGATGACGATGAGCCGGATATCCGGATCGTCCCATCTTCAAATTTTGTGAGCACAACTTCTTCCTCTGATTATGTGTCACTTCCACCTTCACCTTTTGAAGGCTTTGGAATAGACACGTACGTCAGTGTCCCTCATGACTCCGTTTTTGATGCGACACCCCATACTTCTTCGGTTCATGTACCACTTTGCGTGGATTTGTGCCCTTGCGTGGAGAGTGAGCCCGAACTCTTATGAAGCACGTCCTCTCCCGCCACTCACGAAATTACATTTATTGCTGATGTTTTTATTAAGGTCACTTTGCAGGATGTTGCGGACCTGCGCAATGTGGTGCCCACTCTCATGGAGGAGGACAGCCTCCTTGATTGTGCTGAAGCAACTGCTTCGGTCCAGTGCGAGGAAGTCCAAGTTATAGAGGAGTCCATTGTGTGCGCTGTGGAGTCTAGCGAAATCTTCGATGATATCATCAGTTTGTCATTGCCGCACCCCATGGGGGATGAAGCCGGGATTGTCCCCTTAGATGAGATTTCTTTTAGTTTTTCTTCCAATTTATTTCCTGACCCCCTTTCTTTATGTACAAGGATGCAGGATGCCCCTCCTCCGGTTGATCAAACCTTATGCATGGAGGAGCTGAAAGCCTGGCGGGATGAGGAAGATACAGTGAAGGAACATCTTGTTTCCTCATCTTCGTTGGTGCTTCCCCTTGAGGATTGGTTACAAGGGGGCAAGCGGTTTTTCTTTGAAGATATAATACTGGAGGAGAAGAAGAGAGCGAAAAAGGAGGAGATTTGGGGTTGGAGGCTGAGCATCTTACTTATTTTCCACCCCTACTACCAGGTCCCCGGACCTTTTTCTTTCATCAGCTGTTACTACTTCAAATCAGCTTATAGCTGATTTGTTTTGAGCTTGTAATAATAATTAGGATTTATTGACCTTTGGTCATTCCTAGACTTTATAAACTGCTTTAATACAGGTATTTGGTCCACCTTTAAGGACGTTAAACAAAAGGGCTTCCTGGGAGACAACCCATGGGAACCACCCGGTTTCGTCTATCTTTTTAATCCTTTTGCGTATTGTTATTTCAGTTTTGCTAACATTGTAGGTGAAGCTATGCTCTTGCGTGGAAGGAGATTTATTTTTAAAGAAATTGGGATTACCGCACTTCTGGCATGCTCCTTTGTGAGCATAGGTCAACTCTTCCCCTCTCTTACTTATGTTTGAATTGCTTATTTTAGATGTTCTCAATCAAGTCTGGGGGGGGGGGGGGGGGAGAGCGAGCTGTGCACGTGCACGCACGTCGCATGACATGCTAGAATGTGCTGAGTTAGGATTTATATTTTGTTGCATACACTTGCACCTAGTTCATGCGCACTTGATCACGCGTGCTTATTGGGTATCGCTGCGAGATTTTCCCGCTCATAAGAATTGAATTGTTAGTGTTTGAGTGAGGAGTAGAGAAAAATGTTGACTTGAGTAGTGCTCTAGCATGTGCTCCCGTCACACCTAGAAATTCAATTAGGGTAGAATAAAATTCAGAGTTGTAATGTAATTATTTCTGTTATAGTAGATGAAATTTATTTTACTTTAGTGGTGAATCCGGTGAATCCAACGGTAGCAATAGGTCGAGTGTAGCAGACTAGTAGTAGCTTATTACTAGGGTCGAAAGGAAGGACAACCTTTCTCAGTGGCTAGAACTTGTACTAGGCGACTCTCGACACGAGTGTGTTGAGGTACTCATCATGAAATGTGATTTAGGCCATCTCTTGATCCGTTTGTGCTTTTGAAATCCTTACTCACGTAATCACCATTGCAAGCCCATTTGAGCCTACTCTTCCTCCTTGTTGAGCTCCACTAATAATGTAACCAAAGCCATACAGCCGAACCTATGTTCGCACCAACCGTTGAGCTGAAAGAAATTTCTTTCTCGATCACATTTGGTGTCATCTATGTTGTGTATGGCAGCTTTAATTTAGCTAAAGGAGTCGTTTTATTGCGCTTAAAAATATTCTTTTGCCGAAAAAAGAAAAGAAAGAAAAGAAAAATAAAAGAGTTGTGCAATAATAATTTTCTCTCGGCAAAATTTTTGTATATCTGGCTCAACGCGCACCTAATGTTCAGTTGAAGTCCGGGGGTGTCGTGTTAGTACTGAAAATGTTGTATTGGTGATTGTCATTCTCTTGAGTGCGACGGTTGTGTGAGTGCGATTCCCATCGTCCTTCTACTTACCTAGCCTATACTCAACCTAAGCCCAATAATTGCCTATAAGTCCTATTGATTTTAGATACGAGTCATCTCATGCAGTAGAGAGAGTGCGAACGTGCAAGCCTATGGACACCGACTTTGATGGATTTCTTAGGAGATTGTCCCTGGCTTCGATTTGAGTAATACTTTACTCATTAGTCACACTATTTTCCCTTTTTGCGCGACCGAAAGATTCACCAGGATTCACCATCCAAGTAAAGTAAATTCCAAACTACTGTTTTAGAAATAATTAAATATAACCTTGAGTTTAATTCTGTTCTAATGTATTTCTACGCACGAGAGCATGCGACTTCGCATAATTCGCTACCGCTCAAACTCATGATAACATTCAATTGTTCCGACAGGAGAGCTGAGTAGTTTTCCCGAGACGTGGAAATAGTTAAGTCTGGGGGTGTGATGAGTCCCATATATATATATATATTTGGACTCATTTGGGCTGATATTCTAGTGTTTGCACCACATTTTAGGCACGTTTTCATTTATATGTACTATTCCATGCTAGGTGCACTATTAAGCCCATTTTGGTGTGCAATTGCATTCCTTGTTGTTGGGGGTAAGCACATTGTGCTCCCCTTCCCTTCTTTTATGTATTTCTATGTTGGACTTGTATTCCCAGCTGGTATATCTTGTTTGCAGGTGACCTGATCGTCCCGTTTTCCCCCAAAAGTAATTTCTGTGCATATCGCACGGTCGTGCATTTCCTTGACGCACGGTCTGTGCGTTCGTGCGTTTGTGCCTGGGAAGAAAATGGAGCGTCGGAGTTTACTCGTGCGTTTTCACGCACGGGCGAATTCGCCCGTGCGTGAGTAAAACGCACGGTCGACCTGTATCTTTGTGATTTCATAGCGTCGGATTTTACCCGTGCGTTTGAACGCACGGGCGACATTGGTCATGCGTGAACAAATCGCACGAGCGGCGCAACGTCTTCTCCAAGCCATATTTTATCCGTTAATATCGCACGGTCTGCGCACGATCGTGCGTTCGACCATGCGTGACCAATCTTCAGCCTGTTTCCTATAAAAAGCAGGAATCGAGGCAGTCAACGGAGCAGCGAAAAAGGATGACCGGGAGCAATTCAGAGAGCGGGAAATCTCTTCCCTCCCGCTGCTCTTGAGGGCTGAAGGCTTCCCCTTCATCTCCTCCACCATCAAGGCCATTTTCAGTGATTTCCACCTCCATCCTTCCATCCGGGAGCACTAGGAAGCTTCATCCACCGTTAGCTCAAGCATTCCTCGCCAAGGAGACCAAGGAAGCGCTGAAGATCGTAGGAGCGGCGACAGCCTCCTTCGAGCCAAGCTCACCATCTGAGGGCCGAGTCCGGAGAGAGCCCGACAACCTCTCATTCCGGCCGTGAACCCAAGACGTGACTTCTTCTTTGTGGTCCTCTCTAACCTTGAATGCTTTTACTTCATTTTTGTGTTGTATGAATACTTGTTAAGTAAATCTTAAGGATTATTGCTTTCATTCATATGCACTGTTGTTGTGGTGGCATGAATAGCCCTTTTGTTCCTAGTGATTTTCTGAGTTACATTGTGGGTGAAGCCACTAGCAATTGCTAGTGGTGATGTTTTGAGAAGAGGTGTGTGCGACCCTCAACCGTCATAGTGATTTCCCATCCACGCGCCTTCCGAAGCACGGCATCGCGGCCGTTGCATCCATCTCGCCGTGCGAAGTGGAGTTTTGACCCGCATCTCTTATTTCTGCAATAGTCTAGATCACCCATCACAAAGCCCTTGTTTTTTTTACTTTCTTTCACTCGTCATAACAATCGCCTCACTCTATTTACTTATCACCACATCCTGCATTCCTTGAGAGATCGATACTTGGGGATAAATTCCCATTTTTATTACTTGAGCGACCGGTGCACTGCCGTCGTATCGCATTTCGTGCCTGCTAATTAGCAGTGCCGAAATAGCGCATCACTTGCAAGTGGGTTTTCAAACTGAAGAAGAAGGATGATGGAAGTATTGAGCGGTACAAGGCTCGCCTTGTAGCTCGAGGTTTCTCCCAGAATTATGGGGAGGATTATGAAGAGACGTTTAGCCCCGTTGCCAAGATGACTTTGGTCCGGGTTGTGATCGCATTGGCAGCTTGCCAAAGGTGGAAGATTTGGCAACTCAACATGAAGAACGCTTTCTTATATGGCGAGATTGATAAGGATATCTTCATGGATCAGCCACCTGGTTATGTATCCGAAGAGCACCCAAGATATGTTTGCAAGCTCAAGAAGGCTCTTTACGGCTTGAAGCAAGCGCCTCGGGCGTGGTACAGGAAGATCACAGAATACCTCCAGTTCTATGGATACTTTGCTTCTAATTTAGATTCAAGCTTATTCGTAAAGAAGACGGGGGAGCTTCAGGTCTTGGAGCTACTGTACATTGTCGATATGATCATCACCGGGAATTCTGAAGTGGAGGTAGCTAGGCTTCGTGCTGAGCTAGCTATCAGATTTGAGATGAAGGATTTGGGTGAGCTCCACAATTTCTATGGGCTCGAAGTGGATAGGAAAGAGAGCGGTATGCTTGTTTCCCAAAAAGTCTATGCGGATCGTATCGTGAAGAGATTCGGCATGGAAGGGGGGAAGAGCAGCTCTACTCCACTGGAGGTTGGAGTTCATCTTCGACGAGATGAAGGGAAGGTTCTTACCGATCCTTTGGTGTTCCGGGCTTTGGTTGGAAGTCTGATATACTTGACGATCACGAGGCCAGATATTGCTTATGCAGTTGGCAAGGTGAGTCAGTTTATGGCAGAGCCTCAGAACCATCATCTTGTGGAGGCTAGGAGTATATTGAAGTATGTCAAATCCACATCGGATTTGGGTCTCTTATACGGGAGAGATTCAGGATTTTGCTTGCACGGGTACATGGACGATGATTATGGAGGAAATTTGGATGATCGGAGATTGACGTCTGGATATGTCTTTATGACAGGCTCTACAGCTATATCATGTTGCAGCAAGAAGCAGGATTCTGTGTCTGTCTCTACCATAGAAGCGGAGTACAAAGCTTTGGCTTTGGCGGCTCAGGAAGCCATCAGGATTAGGAGGCTTGTGGAGGACATTCATAGGGAGGTGTGAGGTCCTACTCTGCTATGTGGTGACAATGAGAGTGCTCTCAAACTGGTGAACAATCCAGTTTGTCATGCGCGTACGAAGCACATAGAGATTCATCACCATTTCATTCGTGAGAAGGTGTTGGAGGGATCTTTGATTGTGGAGCATGTGCAGAGCAAGGAGAATGTTGCTGACATATTTACTAAGCCACTGTCGAAGGGACCATTTAGTCGGTTGCAGAATTTGCTTGAGCTGACTTCCACTTCCCACTTTAAGGGGGAGTGTTAAATTTTTGAAGTGGAAGTGGAATGGGCAGGCGGTCTGCAGATTGGAGACCGCGGAGACCGCGCAGTCTACGCTGGTGCTCTGGTCAGTTCTGTCTCAGCAGTCTGTGTTGGGGCAGTCTAATCTGGGAGACCGCTAATTGTCTGGGTGGCTTGCACTGGTTCTTCTGGCGACTTGTTCAAGTCGGCCAGATGTTCTTGTTGGTCTGCCTTCTTGCAGTGACCGGGCGGTCTGACGACTTGTTCTAGTCAGTCTGGTTTACTGAAGAAGTTCTTTGCTTTTGCAATAAAGACTGGGCGGTCTGTTTTCAGAGACCGCGAAAACCAGGCGGTTTGTATATGGTCGTCTTATTTAATAAGGAGTTGTTAGCCTTGCTGAGCTCGGGCGATCTGTCTTGTGAGACCGCTCGCGATCTGATGGGCGGTTATTGTATCCCGATTTGTGTGGTGACGACATCCGTCTACTCGCCTATAAATAGGGGTGCAGGGCCCGTCCTTCATAACGAGAACTGTAAGAACCAAAGTTGGCTTGATTGTGTCGGTCTCAATTTGAGGTCGCGCGGTCTAAGATTTTGACTGATCGGTTTGTTTGTTCACAGGTTAGCGACAAGCAGCTCGCGGTCAGCTTTTCTCCTTTCTTCCTGCTTTGAATAAACCAGTCCGGGCGGACTGTGTTTATGTGTTCATGGACTGTGCAGCGAACTCAGTTGATCTGGTGGTCTTAAGTGGCCAGGCGATCTTGAGTTGCGGTCTACATCAGGAAGCAGTTTTTCATTGGCAAGTGTTCACGGGTTCTACTGTGATCAAGACCGTATGGTCTGGGTGATCAAGGAGTGCGAACAGGTTGTTCTTTCAGCAGTTGAATAAGCAGCAGGTCGGTCGGTATGTGGTTGCGGTCTGGCAGGTGCAGCTTGTGCTCTGTTCGCGCGGTCTCAGGGGCTTCCCATCTGGCTTATCTGTTCACGCGGTCTGGCGGTCTTAAGTCGTCAGGTCGTCAGCAGCTTGTTTACTTTTGTGTTTGTGCTTCTCTCCTCCGTGATTCTTATGAATCATGTCTCGCCATGTATACCTTGAATTGTAAAGAGATAGTTAATTCCATAGCACTATTCGGTCTTCTCATTGTCATTGTTGTGCTACACTTGTGGAAAGTTTTGTGAAGTGTTCCGCATTTTACTTCATCTCCGGACCTCAAGTTTTTTAATATGCTTAACTGCACGGTTCGCCGAAATAACTTTATCTGAAGGTCACGTGTTCGTTCCGTTGGTACAAAAATTTTACCTCCACAACTTCACGTCAAAAGACACTGAGAAGGACTGATGAGTTGTCTATAACTTGCGGTTAGAAGGATGCCAGAAAGAACAAAGGAGGCTTCCAAGCGGTAAGACCAGACTTACCCGCCGCGGCGAATGCCACTTGTGGTAGGTGAAAAAGTAGATTTGAAACTACCGGTTACAGAAATAGTTAATCGGGCGACAAGCTAGCGACTCAAAAGGAACTAAATTCGAGACAGCTTCCACGGATGGCCAGCTTAAGGATTCATATCAGGATGCCTTATGGGTACTTCTCACCCCTATTTATAAGGACGGGGGCCTGCCCTAACTGGCATGCTCTAAAATCCAGACTGCCCGGGATACAATGGAACCAGGCAGGGGTGAGAAGTTACATAGCGATAAATGAACTCTGACTGTGCGTTCCAACAGTCAGACTGGAAATTGATCCTGGCTTTTCCTTGAGCAGCTGCTAGAGAGAGCGGAGTGGTCTGGGCGGTCAATGAACTTGTTACCGGGCGGCCCATTCTTGAGAAATGCTGAGAGCTAGCCACGGGATTCTGGGTAAACACAATATATATGCAATAGTATAATAAGTACTAAGCTTTTGCAACTATATATGCAACATAACGGTGCAAGAAGATCGATCCATTGTGATCCTTATGCCATTTGAATTTCCTTAAATTTATTGTATGATGTATTGAGTTTTTGTGTATATGCTTTTATATACTCATGAACAAACACTTATATAGTCATGAACAAAACTTAAAACACATGCCAAACTATTGTATGAGACCTTTATAGAATCGAGGAATAAATGCATCCAAATAGTGCATCTATTAATTTCAAGAGTTCATTTATGTGCATCTATTAATTTCTCATTTTTTTATTCATCTAAATATTTCTGATTTTATTTCCACAGGAGCATTTTAATTACATTCAGGTTAGTCACCTCTTTTACTATGTTCTCCTTATGCAATCAGGGTTCGCTTTAATTTCATCTTCACGTAGGTCATCACTTTTTCTCTGTTTCTCATTTTTATTTCATCTAAATTGTTCTAATTTTATCTTCACAGGTCTGGGAAAGCATTTTGATTATCCAGGTTAGTTAGGTACTTTAGTACCTTTCTCATCTACATTTTTCTTGTCTTTAAGATGTCTCTCTAGGATCAATTTCTGTTATATTGCATTTATTATTAAGTGTCAACATAGAAGTGTTGACTTATTTTGTCATATTTTTTGTTTCACATTTATTGAGTTATCATAGTTTAACTTCTTTCTTAGATGCGTTCAATGTGTTTTTTCACGTGCGTAGCTCCAAATGTAAAACTTTAACTTTGCTTCATATGAAGATCTAAAACTTAAACCAAGATATTATATATGCATGAACATAATTATATTTCTCTTTCACCCTATTTCATTTGCTACAGTATATGTATACTACTCTAATAATACCTGTTGGGTATTATGCCCTCAATGTTCCTAGATTTGAAGAAGGAAAACAAGTATAGATAATCAAAGTTGTTTTTGATATTATATTTTAGTTCATTATGTGACAGAGGTATTAAAGCTACATTCTCATGTATCAAGACTATAACTGAAGTGAAAAACACTAGGTCATATATCGTCTTGATGCTGAGCCATTATATCATCCAGACAGAAGTTTATCGTCTTGAAGAAGCTCTATCATTGAAATGATTAAGAAAGATCATGCAGATAAGATCTAGACGATATCGTCTTGAAGTAGTCATATCGTCTTGAAGATTAAATATACATCGTGTAGACTGAAACATCAAGACGATATCGTCTAGAGGGAAGTATATCGTCAATATATTTTAATAAGTTGTGAAGGCAGAAGTATGTCGACGACATCGTCGTGAAAAACATATATCGTCTTGATGATTAAGACGATATCATCTTGAAGGAAGTTTGTCATCTTAACAGTTGCAGAGCTGCATTTAATGCACCGATCTTTCTTGGAAATTGATATACATAGAATAAACACGCCACTTTTCTTGTGCACTAATCAAGGAATAATTAAATGATATATTCTCTGCATATCTAGCTGTTACACAGCAATTAAAGTAGAATATCAAATATTTCTATATTATGCAAGTTCCAAAAATGGCAAAGCATTTATGGCACATTATTCTGTTGTTTCAGTCTATATACCTGACTGGCCTAATTTATTATGAAATAAATTATTGAGGGTCTTTATGGAAAAGTGCAGAGAAATATAAATAGAGAGAATTTTGAAATCTACAGTCCACTTCTGGTCTCTCTCTTTCTCTCACACACTTACATTCAGAAAGGAGAAAAGTGTTGAACAAGAAGTCTTCATTGATGTGCTGTGATGCTCAAAGAAACAATCATCTTCCTGGTTAGAAAAGACAATCTGATATTTTCAGAAGAAGATTCCCAAGAAATCCTTGGTGTTCCAAAAGATCTCTGAGGCTACATCTGCTAGAAGAAGAATTCCATTCAGTGAAAATATTTATCTTTGAAGTCTTCTCTTCTACAATAACAAAACCACCTTCTCATTTTGTAGAGTTCTGTGTGAGCCTGAGTTTGGTAGGATCTTGGTGAAGATCTTTGTTTGGTAGGATCTTGGTGAAGAACTGAGCTTGGTAGGATCTTGGTGAATATCTGAGTGTTTGGTAGGACTTGCTTAGTCTGAGTTGTTGGTAGGGTTTTTGTAACCTAAGAGTAAGCTTTTCTGTGTGAGGGTTGAGGTAAGATCCTTTGTGTAACATCCCCCAAACTACTAGACCCCTAGGAAATTTTTGTCATGACAAGGTCATGACAAAAATGGGATAAGTGACCTAGGGTACCTTGATGACAAGTTGAATGAGAGGAGAACGCTATGGTGTGCACTTAGCCACCATGGGTCATCCCAATTTAAGGAGAATTCAAGGGTAACTCAAAGGGGCTAAAGCACCCTATGCATCACCTATAACCATGGGGAAAACCCGTAGGCTAAATTAAAGTATACTAGGTGGCATGGATGGTTCCTTGAACCAAATGGTGTCCCATGATCACTAGAGGAGCCTTTGACCTGGCTAGGTGAAGTTATATATAAAGGCCCAATTTGACATACTTCACCCTAATATAGGTCAACTAGCATGAGTATGATGAAATTGACCACACCACACCCTTACTAAACACTAGGTTAGACTAATGAGATAAAATGGACCTATTGGAATTGACCAATTTTGGGAAGTTAGGCCAATTACCAAAAAGCCCCAATTTGACCTAATTGAACTAATTCCCTCAATAGACCTTCAATTGGCTCAATGTGATCAAATTGATCACACCCAACCCTCTATGACCATTAGGAGCGAGTAGTGGGACAACATTCACCCATTGGGGTGGACTAATTTTGAGAAATAGTCCACCAATTTGACTTAATTGAACTAATTCCCTCAATTGACCTTCAATTGGTCATATGTGATCAAATTGATCACCCCTAACACTCCAAGACCACTAAGGGAGTCTAATGGGTCCACATTGGACCTTAGGATAAACCAATTTTGGGAAATTAGGCAAAATTACTAAATTGCCCCAAATTGCAATTTTGCCCTATATGGTTCAATTGGCCCTCAATTGGCCAAATTGACCTAGCATAATCTCTCCTAAACTAAGGGGAGTATATGAGACCTAAATGGACCAAGGTGCACATTCAATTTTGGAAGATTAGGGAAAAAACACCAAAACCCCCAAAGCCCTAAATGTGAAATTAAACCCCATATGACCCCACCATGACCTAATTCCACTTGGAATAGGTCCATATGGTCTAAGGAACCAATATAGGTCATCCAGATTGGTTAGGGTGAGGTTCGGTCAAGCCCAAACTCAAAAGTCACAATTTGGTCCTTTTGGGTCAAGTGAGCCCAAACCCAAACTCAAACTCATTGGACTTAGCCCAACCCTAGAGCCATTATGCTCAACCCCACCTAATCAAACTCACTAGGGATGAAATTGCCTAAGAGATATTGGGCCCATGAGGGTGGATCATAAATGGTGGTGGCCGACCACCCCCAAGGAAGAATTCAAGAAGAATTCATTGGGTGGTGGCTACTTGGCCACCACTCCCTCTTTATTGGATAGCTCTCAGCATCCCCAAGAAATCCAGCTGTAATGGGCTGAGTTAGCAACCATTGAGAGGGGGGAGGAGAGAGAGCTCAACTCCACTTGCCGACCACCATTAATGGCACCCCCATCTTAACTCAATGGAGTTAAGATCTTGTCTCCCCTGGCAGGAATTTGAACTCAGGATCAAATTCCGGATGAGCTGGAGGGCTGTAGTTGGCTGGTTGAGGAGGTGGAAGTATATAGGAGTCGGTTAATGATAGCTAACCATATACACTCCCCCAACCCAAATCACCCACACCACCAGTTTTAGAATCGAGAGAGGAGAAGAAGCCCTTAGTCAGCTGAATAAATTGCGCCCAGTTGGACAGACATTGCCAGGAACTCACCGAAAAAGCTAGAATCGCACCCAAGAGGAACACCAAGGCTACCATTCACAATCAGGTCGGGTTCTCTCCTCCTCCACCTGTGCTAGATCTCCCCCTTTCTTCCTCTTTGAAATCCATGGCGGGAATGGTGTATCACCATCGCCTTCTTTTGATGTTCTGGGCCGAAAAATGAAAAATGTCGGAGGGTTACTCCGACAATCTTAGGCCAAATGGCCACCAACAATCGGAACCCCTAGGTCGGGTGATGGTGGTGGCGGGAGGGTTTCGCCGGAAACTGGCGGGATCCATCAGAAATTGGACCGCAAAATGCACAGGCTCCGGAAATCCCAGCCTTTGGCTCATCAGGGAAGATGATCCCGTGGCCATCCGATCATAGAGGCCCGTTAAATGCAGACCAGATTTAAATAAAATGTTATTTTGTCATATTTCAACATAAATCTTGGTTTAATTTTCTGGGGTATTTAGATGCAAAATAATGAAATATGTTCAACATCAAAGTTGTAGGGAATGCTCTTAGAAATTCGTAGAAATTTGTTTCATGTCATTTGGAACTCTGTAGTTCCCTGGGCACCAGTTTTGGTGCAAGGTGTACAAAATGAGCTTGCATGGGTATTTTTAGTATATCTCCATAAATACACCATGCATGCAAGTAAAATTTGGACCACATATGTGTGTACCTTAGACCTACTGTGTGCCCAAAAATCAAAATTTTTGGGGCTTATTTTTCCAATGTTTTACAAATAATTTAATAAATCATTTATGGTGTATAAATTGAGTTAAATTAACTCAAATATTGTCAAATCTCCTTTGGATGATGGGTTATGTGTATAATAGTGTCTGGTTAAACTTTTGGGCCATTTGGACCCTGCATGTGAGTAAAATCTAACTTTCAAATGAACCCTACTAGGAAAATTTTGAGTATGTGACACAAGTGTATTTTGTAAATTTAATCAAAACCACTCTATAGATGGCCTTGAAATTTTAACCATAGCTGAGATAAGACCAATTACATGGCCTATACAAAAATGGGAATTTTTGGAGGAAATTTTTCCAAGGTTTTAGAAATAATTTAATTAATCATGCATGCCATGATTATTGGATTATGTGAACCCAAATCCACCCAAATCTCATGTGGAAGGTGCATTAGGCCATGTTAGGTCACTGGAAACATTTTGAAACCATTTGGACCCATGCATGTGGAGTTCTCCTCATGCAAACCAAATCTAGAATATTTAACTTTAATATGTGACCTAGGGAGAATTTTGTGAAATTCTCCCAAACCCCTTAGGAATAGGTCGGAAATTTTATACAGTGGGGTGTCATGCCTAGTCCCACATTCTGGCCAAATTTAGTTATTTTTTGAATTTATTTTAATATAGTTCCATTTATTATTTAAATAAGCATGAATATGTAATATTCATGGCTTGGTCATAAATAGTGACCCCAAAATGTGTCAAATGATACTAAGGGTCAAAATACATCTCTGGTAGAGATTTGAAGTCAATTGACTCGGTTCATGTGAGAAAAATTCACATGCAAGTGCATGTAGAGTGGGAAGGGGTGCTAATAGCACAAAACCCCTTTCTTGAGTACTCATCTCAATTTGGCTTTTGCATGTAAGAAATAACTTGCACATGCATTGGATAGGAGGAAACATAACCCCTCCGGGAAATTGGGAATTTTTAGTACAAAAAAGTTCCCTGAGTCTTTAATTAGGGTATAAATATTACAAATGTTAATTAATGAAATCTTTTGGAGTAAAACCTTAGGGGAAAATATGAGACTTGGGTATATGATCTTATATGATTAAATGAACCTCTATAAATTTTGTGACACTGGAATTATAACTTGAGAAATTCATATCTTGAATTATTGACACTGGAATGCTGTAGAAATTTGTACATAGACTTTTGTTAGCAATATGAACTTCTGGAAATTATATTAGATTTATTTATTGAGAAGACATAATACTTTCTTCACAATGTAGAACTTGGAGTTATAACTTGAGGAATTCATCTCTTGAATTATTGATAGTGGAATGCTGTCAAAATTTATACATAGACTTTTGATAGCAATATGCACTTCTGGAAATTATATTAGATTTATTTATTGAGAAGACATAGTACTTCCTTCACAATGTAGAACTTGGAGTTATAACTTGAGAAATTCATATCTTGAATTATTGACATTGGAATATTATATAAATTTGTACATAGACTTTTGATAACATTATGAACATCTTGAAATTTTCTTGGATGTGACAAAGGCTACCTCATGCTCAAATCTAGTCTCACTAGGTTTATAAGAATTAATTATATAGGCCCAAATACGTGTGCTCGGTGAAACACAATTAAAAATCTGAATATGGGTAACCCTACTGGTACGTAAAATTTACGATATAATTATTTTCCAAATTCTATGAACTATAGGCAAGAACACCTATCGTTCATAACATAGGATATTTATAAATAAATATTAAGTGTCATATTCCACGGGTCTGTTGATTACTTTTACTCACACAAATTAATATAATTTTATCTAAATATAAAAGGATGTTTATAGAAATAAAAGAAAAAGGAAGAAGAGAGCATTTGATCAAAAATTCTACTTAAGTTGGATAAATCGTAAAATCTAAATTCAAAACGAATATGATAGAATAATTCGACCGTGGAGGTTCCCAAATCATGATAGCACCTCGCTCGAGGAATTCAACCATCTAACCTTAGGTTGATCGATTAAGACCCCCGGCCCATCGAAACCCCTAAGCTTGCTTTAGGCGGTGAACCCCACTATTGGATTTGAATCCAATCCGGAAGATTTATGTCATCCTCTCTCGAGGAGTGCATGCAACTCCTTTCACCGATGAATGATCTTCTCGTATTCACGGATCTCTCGATCAACTAGAATACAGATCTAAATTGACTATCATATACTAGTAATATGAAATCGATAAATTATAAATCAAAGGTGAATCATAAAAATTCTAAAACTAAAGCTATGAAAATGAGAAATTACAAAATAAGAAATTTAAGAATTCTTCCAATCAAATGCTATAAAACTAGCTACTCATACTTGAAAGAAAATTTATATTTCTAAGAAAAGAAATTACAAATGCAAGTAAAGTAAATCTAAACTAGGAATTGAAAAGTGCAAACATAAAGTAAATTGCATAAAAAGAGAAATACAATAAAATGCAGAAAAACTAAACTAAAGTTGATCCAATCAAAGCATGTAATGGATGCCCATCACTTTGGCAGCAGCTGGCTTTTATAGGCAGAAAATTAATGAGTCACGCCCGTGACCAAGGGCGTGTAAGGTGCATAGCTGTGACTTGAAAGCCCGGGAACGTTGGGGAAGAGAAACCGCCAAAAATCAATTGCACGACGGGTCACAGCCTAGGTCATACCTGTGACCTAGGGCGTGTCTTGACTGAGTCTGGAAACGGCGGGAAACAACGCGATCAGGAGTTAATCTAGCCATTGCGGGAGAGGTTACGGCCTCGGTCATGCCCGTGACTGAGTGTGTGTAGCTTGAAACGACAGGATCTAGAAAACTGCCTCCAGTGAACGCATCTCGGGCGAGTCACGCATGTGATCTTGAGGTCACACATTCTTTCATGCCCATGATAGAGGGCGTGTAACTTTAATCTGACGTGGTGTCATGTTTTGGCAGCTGGAAGATGGCTAGGCTGGGTCACGGCCGTGACATGGAGTCACGCCCCCAGGTCACGTCCGTGACCTAGGGCGTGTACTGAGGAATTTTGCAGATTTGTTCTTCTATTTCTCCTGAATGTGGCCGTGCGCTCAAATTTGTTATTAATAGCCCCAGATTACCTTAAAACAAAAAATAAATTAAATTAGATATATATTAAACTAAAATTATATAAAAACTAATTAATTACTACTAAAATATTATATAAAAATAACTACAAATAATGTACTATCAAATACCCCCATACTTAATCTTTTGCTATTCCAGAACAAAATTAATTAATAAGTATGAGAAGAATTTATAGGACATTTCTAAAAATATTTACTTCTAATTATGTACTCCAAATTTTATAAGACTCATATCAAAATAAGTCTAGAAATTGAAATTCAGATTTATAAGAAGTAATTAATAATTTATAAATTGAACTGAGTAGAATAAATATTAGTTTCGAAATTCTCTAACTAAATCTTCATAAACAAAATTGCATTGAATTAAGTAAAATAATCCAAGATTAAAATTATAGAAACTTTAAACATTATGAGAAACTTTTAGAAAACTACAAAATATTAACTATGCTCTCTCAAAAATATCTTGGATTAGCAAATAAACTTGGCTAATTGGGGTAAAATTGGCATTGAAGAAGTTACTTTGTATATAGGAAATGATGAATTTTATCCTCTCATTTCCATCTTTGTTAAATTCCTTCTTCTTTTATATCCCAAATATATATGTTTAGGAGTGATGAATTTTATCCTCTCAACTCCATGCCATATAATCTTTTACAAATTTGGGTGCATATATTTAGGAATGATGAATTTTATCCTCTCATTCCATGACATATGATCTTTTCAAACTCTTTTGTATGCCAAATAAAGTGTTAAACAAAAAAAGGTAGGGGAAGGTCTAGGGTTTAAAGGCTACAAAAATTCCAAAGATACATTTTAAGAGCATAGAAAACAATTTGAACCATCTAAAAGAAACCATAAGTTCAAGTTAATATAAGTAAAATCTAAAGATATTTAACACAATTTCTACAAAATTGAATTATGATATCTTAAGAAGAGAAAATAAAACTAAGAAATATTCTAAACAAACCAAGATAATGAAAAATTCATTAAATCAAATACATCTAAAAATTAAATCTAACAAATTTTGAAGAAACATTAAATTAAGAGATACATGAAAAGAAAACTCTTTAAAAATCCTATAAAGACAACTCATAATTAAAATTAATTTTGTCTAAATGAAGTTTGGAGAAATTTAATATTACAAAATTTATTTTATTAGGATTTTTAACTGTTTTTGGATTTTTATAATAAAACATAAATATTTTTTTTATTCTTGGACTTCCCAAGGACTACCCAATGACGGGCACGCAAGGTACTAGGCGATTTTGTGGGATGAAAGCCCAGCACGGCCCTTTCACAAGAAATTAGTTTTTTTAACATTTTATAATTTTTTGTTATTTTAATTTTGCATAAGAAGAAAAGAAGACACAAAGACATAAAAATTTAAAAGAAAACATTTTTTGTATTTTGTAAATTTGTTATAACAAAAAGTGAAAATAAGGAAAGAAAAACAATTTTTTACGATTTTTGAAAAAGATATTTTAATTTTTTTGGATTTTTAATAAAAATAGAAAATAAGAAAAAACACCCCCATACTTAAAAATAAACATTGTCCCCAATGTTTATAAACCAAGTAGGAGGGAAAAGTAAATAAAATGCTGAAAAGGTAAAGTGCAAGAAAAATAAAGATAAGCAAGGGGTGCCTCCCAAGAGCGCTTTGTTTACCATCTTTTAGCTAGACGGTAAGGGTTAGCTGAAAGGATAAACATAAGAAAAATGCACAGGAAACTCCCTTAATTCACGCTTAGGTATATATGCCAAAAACTGGTGCCCAACGACTCCTCCGCAATAGCCTTGATTCTTTTGTTGCACGTTAGTTTGAAATTGTGAATCCAAATTATCCATACATACATTAGGTAATTTGGATTGCTGGAGATGAACGGTAAATGGATCGATAAAAATGTTTGGTTGCAACGACTCATCTTCTACATGAAAATTGTTAGTATAAAAAGAATCAAGATTGAGTGAGTCAGAAAATTTTTCACGAGGAGTTTCTTGTGAAAATTCATGATTAAGTATTGGTTGTTCATTTTCTAAAATATTTTTTTTTTTAGAAAAATCTAGCGCATTACCAAGCGGAATAAAATTTTCGTACACAATGTTGTCATGAATTTCAACAAAAATAGAAGAATTTTGTGAAATTTCATGACAAAAAAAGAAGATCCGGGTGGAGTAGGGGAAGAAACTTGTTCTTCTTCTATTTCATCAGGTGTGCCCATGACATTAAGAAATTGTTGGTACAACAATTTTTCTTCATTTTTGGTAAAGGAAATTATGGGCGTAGATGAAAAATCATGTTTCTCCATAACTAAATTATCCAAAGACGGAGAAAAAACACAAGAAGAAATAATATACGCATCTAAATTTTGGGGAGTAGGATCAATTTGAAGTGGTGAAAATTCCCCACAATTAGAGAACTAAATTTACAATGCGCAAGAGGAAGAACAAAAATTCGGACCTAAATAATTATCATCCTCACTGAGAAAACTATCCGGGTGAATATCCCACCACAAATAATCTACATCAGAGCTGGAAGAAAAATTATTAGAATCGGAAAAATCATTCGCATGAAAACTAGATGAATTATTTTCATAAAAGTTCGGATAATTATTTTCATAAATAAATTCAAAATTATTTCCATAAGAAAAATTTTGAGGGTAAAAATTAGTATAACATTCCTCACTTCGATGTGGCGCACCAAAAAAATAACAACTAACTTGGCACTTTCGTGCAGCTTCCAAAAGATTAACTTTATTTTGAAGCTCGCCAACTTTGGCGGCCAATTGAGATAACATGTTTTAAGAAAGAAAGTGTTACAACCGTTGCTTAATAGAATGAAATTTGAAAATAAATCAAAAAGAGAAATGAGGGCGGAGAAAGAGATTGATAAAAGTAATAAAATTCACGCTTTCAAAATATCAACAAAAATATTTCCCCGGCAACGGCGCCAAAAACTTGGTACGTAAAATTTACTATATAATTATTTTCCAAATTCTACGAACTATAGGCAAGAGCACATATCGTTCATAACATAGGATATTTATAAATAAATATGGGGTGTCGTATTCCACGGTTCTGTTGATTACTTCTACCCACGCAAATTAATATTATTTTATCTAAATATAGAAGGATGTTTAGAGAAATAAAAGAAAAAAGGAAGAAGAGAGCTTTTGATGGGAAATCCTTCTTAAGTTAGATAAATCATAAAATCTAAATTCAAAATGAATAGGATAGAATAATTCGACCGTGGAGGTTCCCAAATCATGATAGCACATCTCTCGAGAAATACTACCAACTAACCTTAAGTTGATCGATTAAGACCCCTCGGCCAGTCGAAACCCCTAAGCTTGCTTTAGGAGGTGAACCCCACTATTGGATTTGACTCCAATCTAGAATATTTATGTCATCCTCTCTCGAGGAGTGCATGCAACTCCTTTCACCGATGAATAATCTTCTCTTATTCACGGATCTCTCGATCAACTAGAATACAGATCTAAATTGACTATCATATACTAGTAATATGAAATCGATAAATTATAAATCAAAGGTGAATCGTAACAATTCTAAAACTAAATTTATGAAAATGAGAAATTACAAAATAAGAAATTTAAGAATTCTTCCAATCAAATGCTATAAAACTAGCTACTAATACTTGAAAAGAAAATTTATATATCTAAGAAAAGAAATTACAAATGCAAGTAAAGTAAATCTAAACTAGGAATTGAAATGTGCAAAACATAAAGTAAATTGCATAAAAGGAGAAATATAATAAAATGAAGAAAAACTAAACTAAAGTTGATCCAATCGAAGCATGGAATGGACGCCCATCACTTTGGCAGCAACTGGCTTTTATTGACAGAAAATTGGTGAGTCACAACCATGGTCACGCCCGTGACCAAGGGCGTGTAAGGTGCTTTACTGCGACTTGAAAGCTAAGGAATGTTGGGGAAAAGAAACCGCCAAAAATCAATTGCACGGCGGGTCACGGCCTAGGTCACGCCTGTGAACTAGGGCATGTCTTGACCGAGACTGGAAATGGCGGGAAACGACGCGATCAGGAGTTAATCTGGCGGTTGCGGGAGAGGTCACGGCCTCGGTCACGCCCGTGGCCGAGGGCGTGTAGCTGGAAATGGTGGGATCTAGAAAACTGCCTCCATTGAACGCATGTCGGGCAAGTCATTCCCGTGATCTTAAGTTCATGCCCTCTATCACGCCTGTGACAGAGGGCGTGTAACTTTATTCTGACATGGCGGCGTGTTTTGGCAGGTGGAAGATGGCTAGGCTGGGTCACGGTCGTGACATAGAGTCACGCCCCCAGGTCACGCCCATGACCTGGGGCATGTACTGAGGAATTTGGCAGATTTGTTCTTCTATTTCTCCTGAACACGGTTGTGAGCTCAAATTTGTTATTAGCAGCCCCAGATTACCATACAAAATAAAGTAAATTAGATATCTATTAAACTAAAATTATATAAAAACTAATTAATTACTACTAAAATATTATATAAAAATAACTATAAATAATGTACTATCACCTACAACTCCTAGAACTAGAATCGACTCATTCTTAATTAGAATTCATATTGTCACCTCTTTAGGACCTGTGAGTTTGAATAAAGACTGTCGGACTGCAAATAGTAAAAATTAGAATGTTAGATTTAGACCTCTCCCTTCTGGTCACCACCCCTGGAGATGCTAACCATTTGGTATTTGCTTGTGCATTGTTGATTGATGAGTTAACCAGTAGTGGAATACACTAGTAGTAGAGGTTGGGGTGCGATTTGTAAAATTATCAAATCAGGATTAGATAACTCAAGCGATGTTTTAATGGGGGGGGGGGGGGGAGTCTACAGTAACTAGAACCTAGTTAATACTAGGTCATGAAACTTATAGATCATGTTTAAGAGAGTTCAGGAGAGATGGTCCACTACTAAGCAAGGCAAGGACTAGTGCTCAATTGAGCTCCATCGCTTCCCTGTCCATGTAGTTGAAAACACCCTTATAACACAACACAACATGAGAGGTATTACGGTAAAAGAATGGGTAGTCACCAATAAGTGTAAATATCCTGGAAAGGGGATTTGGGCTTCAGCCACCATCGCATTCCTTAGTACCGCTGAGAGCCCTTCACAGGGTAGACCTCGGGAAGTCCAAGATTCACCATAAACTTCTAAGTATAACTAAACGATAGACAAGAGTAGTAAGTAGGAGAACTCGATAAGTAAACC
This sequence comes from Dactylorhiza incarnata, assembly GCA_033032865.1. Lineage (NCBI taxonomy): Eukaryota > Viridiplantae > Streptophyta > Magnoliopsida > Asparagales > Orchidaceae > Dactylorhiza > Dactylorhiza incarnata. The sequence goes on along the minus strand of JAWHQI010000009.1, from coordinate 3,948,919 downwards.
TCATCCCAAATTTGGGACGGAACGGTACAAGGACTAGATAGTCCTCGGAACGGTAGGCTCGATATTGTCTAAGAAGGACTAGATAGTCCTGTGAGTGATTGGCTCGGTATTGTCTAAGGAGGACTAGATAGTCCGGCGAGCTAGAGGCTCCGCAAATTACAATAGAGGTGTGCTTACCAACTAGCACGTGGATAACCTGGTGTGTTCTTCAGGGGCGTACAAAAGTTCTAGGCCGGGAGGTGTTTGAGAAGGGCCTAAAAGTGGACATGCCCGATCCACTTTGAAATTGAGGTTAGATCTTAATGTTACTCTAGAGGGGGGGGGGGGGGGGGGGGGTGAATAGAGTCTTAAAAAGTTTTTCACTTAATTTTATAGCGGAATTAAAATAGTGATACTTATATGTGTATTACAGAGTGAGTTATAAAACAAATAAAAACAAATCACAACACACAACACAATACACAGAAATTCACAACACGGTGGACACAAGGATTTTATAGTAGTTCCCTAATAAACCTGGGTACGTCTACTCTTCTACCAAACTTGGTAGGATTCCACTAGGTTTTTGATCAGGTGCCCTATCACCAATGGGGTTTTGATCAGGAGCCCAAAACACCAAGGAGCTTTTGATCAGGTGCTTTAACCAAACCACAGGTTTTTGTTCAGGTGCCCTGCCAGCAAGGAGTTAACTTTTGAAGGGATTTAGAACCCTGTACAAGAGGGGATAAAGAAGGGTTTAGATGTTCTTCTCTGTCAATATTCTGAGAGAAGACTCTAGTGGAATGTTGTTGTAAAGTTCCCCCTATCTGATTGAAATTCTCGACAGCTTGAGGATGGAGCTTTCTCTTGAAAGTAGATCTTCCTTTGATAGCTGATGAATCTGAGAGACAGAAGTTTCTCAGATTGTTTGTTGCTCTTTGAAGATTTGAAACTTGCAGCAGGAATCTGAGAGAAGACTAGTATTGTTGTTCTCAGAGAATGAGATGTGCTGCTTGAGGAAGATGATCTTTCTTTTTGACTTTCTGAATATTTCTCTCCCTCGACTGATACTCTGATATTTTCTTTCTGTGTTACTGATATCTTTTTTTTGGTATCCTATTTCCTTTGAGAGAATGATAATTCATTTGAAATTCAAATATCTGAATAGGAATAGAATAATCAGCATTAATTATTTCCTTGGAACTGCAACTGATTCAACAAATCTTTAATCCTTTTCCTTTGCAATAAATGATATCCTTTTCCAATATAAGCCAACGGCTACTTTCTCGGGAAGAGAATGAAAAGGGGAATAAATAAGGGAAGGATAAAATCTAGTCTTATCTGGAAGAATAAATTCATTGATGATAGTCGAACTGAGTTCTGAGAATAATATAACTGATCTGAATAAACTGAGAGATAATTCATCGAGCTGAGAGATGAGTTCGTCGAACTGAACATTTGATAATGATTCATCGAACACACGCTGGAGTTCATCGATCTCAAGTTAGAGTTGGTCGAACTGAAGAATTCATCGACCGCTGAGCCACTGAGCCGCTGAGTATTGAAGATCATCGACCACTGAGACTGAGGCAAGCCGTTCGTCGAACACAGAGTGTAAGTCGTTCGTCGAATGCAAAAGGCATTTCGTCAAATGTAGTATTGAGTTCGTCGAACGCAGAAACTTAGAGATTTCCTAAGTTCTAGCTATCTTATCAGCCTAAAACTATGACCCTTAGACTATACATTGGGGGTCAACTTAGTCCTAGTCAGCACATAGTATTCCTAGCCCAAATTAGTAATAGGGTTGTTCCAACAATCTCCTCCTATTTGGGTTAGGATACTATTTGAAAATTTTCAAATAATAAACAACAGAAAAACAACAGAGCATATATATATATATATCTGACAGAATGTAAAACCATTTCAGCAGATAAAATAAGTATAGTGCTCTGAGTTTAATAATATTACAATGAAACAGAAATATAACAAAAACAAATAGGTATGAACCTTTTACTTCTTTGCTGAGGGAGGCTTGAAGATTTTCTGTCTGTTGGGATTTTCTGATTCTTTCTTGCTCATGTAAAGATCCTGAGCTCCCAGAATAGTTTGAGATTTGACTTGAGGAACTACTGCTTCTGGGTGCTTTTCTAAATACTCTTCAGCATTGAACACATTCTTTGATTTGTACTTTTCAAATTCTTTTCTTCTGAATTCTGACATGGTAAAGTATTGGGAGAAATCTCTGCCTTCAGCTTTTGCTTTATTAATCTGAGCTACTGCAATAGATTCTTTGAATCTTGCCATTTGAGATATCCTCTCCTCTTCTGGATTTGGAGAAGTAGGCCTATCATCAATTTCATTGGCCTTATAGGATGGCTGAGCAGGAGGATTTCTTTGCCTATGCAATGATCCATCAGATACTTGATACTTATATCCTGAAGAGCTGGATCTGGAAGAACTAGAAGGAGGTCTGGAAGACCTAGAGCTTTGAGATCCACTGGAACTGACTGGTCTGTTGGAATGCTGAGAATAAGATCTTTGAGAGGAGGAAGAAACACTTGCTGATCCAGCTGCACCTGCTGCTGGAGGAGGAGGAGGAGGAGGAGGATTGAACTTAACTGGCTTATCTGAGTAGAATCCTGTCTTCTTCATTTTCTTCCTTCTATTGTTCTCATTCCTGGAGAACCTCATCCATGCTGGTGAATCTTATGTTAAGGTGATATTATGCAGAATGTAGTATGGAACATTATTATTTGGATTTGGAGGCTTAGGAGCAGCCTTTGACTTAGACTTAGACTTTGCTTTTCTTTTCTTTGATGACTTATCATCAGAATCATCATCATCACTGTCATCATCATTTGAATCAGAAAATTGAGGATTATCATATAAATCATCAATTGCTTTAAGGACTTTATCATCAACCTTCTTCACAACATCAACTTTCTTAACATTGACATCTTGCTCAACATCAATTTCATCAAGATCTGGAATTAGGTAATCATCAAAGACAAATGTTGGAGGAGAATTCATCACTTCAACATCTTCTGATATTAAAACTAATTCTGGAACCTGAACTTGAATCTGATCTGGAACTGGAATTTGAATTGAAACTGGAACTTCTACTTCAAAACTCTTGAGAAGTTCTTTCAACAGAACTTTATCAACAGGAGCAATATAAGGAACGACTGCTTTTGAAACCACTTGAAATTCTGGCAAGCTATTGAAAATTGCATTGAACTGAGAAAGCAAATAAATAATATCTATCGATGGATTAATATATATATATTCTTTATTTCTTCTATAGCTGGAATCACTGATTCTTCTGAGAGATATGTCATCTCTGAATCACAATCTATAACAAAATCTTCTTGAACTGAAGCTTCGAACAAAATTGCATCTGAACTGCCAACTGCAAGGACTGGAGCTTCTTCACTAGACATCTCCCCCTGCCTGGTTTCAGGAAAACCTGAAGCTAGGCCCCTTGAAGAAGGGACAGAATAAGAGGATGAAGGGAAGGAAGCTATTTTAGCAGAAAGGTCAGCTAGGGCTTGAAGAACTGGAGCAAGTTTTGCATCCAGTAGATCATTCAGCTTTGGAGCAATATGATCAAAAATCTGATCAGCAGCAGATGAGAAATCAACATATACAAAATCTTGGTTATGATGAGAAGATGATGGGATAGTGAATGGGAGAGAGATGTTGGTGACATGTGCTATGGGTGGATGAATAGGGCAATGAGGGTGGATAGGTGATTATGGATGAATAAGTGATTGAGGGATAGGAGACTGAGGTGGAGAGATATTTTGAGGGATAGGAGACTGAGGAAGGGTAGGTGATTGAGGTGGAGATGAGATGTTTAATGATGGAGAATGAATGTCATTGAAAGATGAAGGCTCTACAAATGAATGAGTCTGAAGAATAGGAGAAGATGGTAATGAGGGAGAAAGGTTTATTGGAGAATTTGGAGGAGGGATGACTTCAGAGGAGACAAGGGGTGAAGATGGGAGAGGAGGACAAGAAACAACAGGAGGAACTTCTGGAAGGGTTGAGGGAGTGACCTGCACAGTCCTTGTGCCTTTTGAAGCTGGCCTGGGGGCATCAGCCCTTGGATTCTTCTTAGGAATTACTCTTTCCCATTTTCCAAACAAGGCTGATGTTAGCCTCTTACTTGCATTGATAAAGACCTTAAGAGAGACCAGAAGGTCTGGATGCTTCTCTTGAAGAAATATTCCCAATATTCTTCCATAACCAACACTTATCTTGCTGATTTTCTTCCTTAATGATTCAAAGATAATCATTACCAGTTAATCTTCTTCTTCTCAACCAAGGCCACCATCACCAGAAATTAGTGCCTTGTAATGTAGTCATAGGCTAAGGTTTTCCCAAGCAACACCTTGCCCACTACATTAGCTAAAAACTTATATTGAATAGATAAATTTTTCTTTAACAAATGGTTAGGGTTTCTATTGGAGTGACCCATTTTAATCAAAGCCTCATCAAAATCAACAGAAGATATATCCACATATTCATTTCGATTCACAAAACCAAAAACATCTGATAAAATTTCAGCAGTTAGAAGAACCTGGTGTCCTGAAATGCTTCCAGATAAAATGTCATTCTCTGACTTGAATGTATAAGCCCATTCATTGATTTTAGCCACTGGTAACTTGATTCTTGTTGTCATCATCTTCCTTAATTGTTGTTCTTCAAATAAACTGAGGATTCCCTGGAAAACATGATCGGAACGCGCAAACGACTTGATATCAATGTTAAACCCAACGTCAAACTTTATTGAGGAAAGAACTGCTTGGGAAATTGCCATTGTTACCTGCAAAAGAGAGAACGATCAAGTGCAAAGGGGAACTGGAGGGAAAAGCAAGTTCTGTAGGCGCAAAGATGAAGTAAGAAGAAAGATTTGATTATATAGAGAGATCGGAGAAGGGCGCACACTTTCATAGAACAGGGTTCGGCTAAACCTAATAGAATCAGAAGTTGAAAAGACTTAGGGCTTCGTCTGACTGCGTTCGACGAAAAGTTAATTATCGTCGACCTCCGTTCGATGATCGTGCTTGTCTTTGTCGATCCTGAACTAATAAGTATCATCGATCTCCGTCCGATGAACGATAACATTTCGTCATTCTCCGTTCGACGAAATGAGGGGGCTAAATAGAAAATTTAATTTTTAGCAGATTGAATCTCCATCTATCATTCCTAGATGATTTATAAAGAAAATATGTTTCTTTTCATCCAAGGGTTTGGTGAAAATATCAGCTCTTTGCAAATCAGTAGAAATGAATTGTAGGCAAATTTTATTTTTATCCACACTATCTCTGATAAAGTGGTGCCTAATTTCTATGTGTTTAGTCCTACTATGGAGAACTGGATTTTGTACTATAGATATTGCACTAGTATTGTCACAAAATATAATTGAATTATTTAGATTGATACCATAGTCTAGGAGCTGATTTTGTATCCCCAATATCTGTGAGCAGCAACTTCTTGCAGCTATATATTCAGCTTCAGCTGTTGATGTAGACACAGATGTTTGTTTCTTAAAAAACCAAGACACAAGCCTATCACCAAGAAACTGGCAAGTTCCTGATGTGCTTTTCCTGTCTACTCTGCATCCAGCATAATCAGAATCTGAGAATCCAGTTAATTCAAATTCTGATGCTGTTGGATACCAGAGTCTTAGATTAGGACAACCCTTTATATATCTCAAAATTCTTTTTAATAAAATTAGGTGAGATTCTTTGGGGTTAACTTGAAACCTAGTACAAATACATGTAGCAAACATTATATCAGGCCTACTTGTCGTTAAATAAAGTAATGAGCCAACAAATGCTCTATATACTTTTTGATCAACAGGTTTCCCTGATTCATCAGTATCAACAACAACATTTGAGGGCATGGGTGTTTTCATGGTGGAAGCATCAGACATACCAAACCTTTTCACTAATTCCTTAGCATACTTGGATTGTGATATGAATATGCCATTTGGAGTTTGCTTCACTTGAAGACCAAGGAAGTATGATAATTCACCCATACTACTCATTTCAAATTTAGATTGCATTAGGTTAGAAAACCTTTTGCATAGATTTGAATCAGTAGAGCCAAATATGATATCATCTACATATATTTGAACTAGTAAAGTTTGATTTTTATGTATCTTGAAAAATAGGGTTTTATCAACTATGCCTCTACAGAAATTGTTTTCCAAAAGAAAATTAGCTAAGGTCTCATACCATTCTCTGGGAGCTTGCTTGAGACCATAGAGAGCTTTATTAAGCTTAAATACATAGGAGGAGTGAGTTGGAGAGATGAAACCTGGTGGTTGTTCCACATAGACTTCTTCTTTGATGTCTCCATTCAAAAATGCACTCTTGACATCCATCTGGTATACCTTGAATTTCTTGAATGCAGCAAAGGCCAGAAAAATCTTGATAGCTTCAAGTCTTGCAACAGGAGCAAAGGTCTGATCATAGTCAATTCCTTCTTCCTGTGAATATCCTTGGGTTACCAATCTTGGTTTGTTTCTGACTATGTTGCCTTGATCATCTAGCTTGTTCCTGAAGACCCACTTGGTGCCAATAACTGGATGACCTTTTGGTCTTGGAACCAAATCCCATACCTTGTTCCTTTCAAATTGGTTGAGCTCCTCTTGCATTGCAAGAATCCACTTTGGATCTTATTCTGTATCTTTTATGGTTTGGGGTTCATCTTGTGATAGGAAACAAGTATGCATCCGATTTTGGTGTAGTTGATGCCTTGTTTGAACACCTGCTGAAATATCACCAATGACTTGAGATATTGGATGATCTCTAACTGTGATGTGGTCAACAGTTGGAGTGGGTTCAACAATAGCATCCACTTAGGGAATTTGTTCAGGTGACATTTGATTTGAACTGTCAGCAAGATCTGGATTATCCACTTCTTCACTGTCTTCAAGATTTTGAGTTTATGGAAGTGGGGAATCCTTATTCTATAGATCTAGTCCATTAAGCTCTTCACATAGAGTTGGTACCTGTAAAGTATGTTTAGTAGAGGTGGTATTCCTCTCCTCAATTAACATGTTAGTTTCATCAAAAGATACATGTATGGGCTCTTCTATCTTAAGAGTAGATTTGTTGTAAACTCTGTATGCTTTAATAGAAAGAGAATATCCAAGGAATATGCCTTCAGTAGCTTTTGCTTCAAACTTCCTTAGATACTTCTTGTCATTGTTATGCACATAGCATTTACAGCCAAATATCTTAAAATAGTTAACCATAGGCTTTTTATTCTTGAGTAATTCATAGGGAGTTTTACCTTAGCTTATGTATCAGGCTTCTGTTCAACACATAATTTGATGTGTTCACTGCCTCTGCCCAAAAAGAGAGTGGCAAGTTTGCATCAGCAAGCAATGTAGTTGCTGATTCAATTTGGGTTCTATTTTTCATTTCAGCTACCCCATTTTGTTGAGGAGTTCTAGGAGCAGAGAAACATTGCCTGATCCCTTCTTTTCCACAGAATTCTCTCATTAGAAGAGATTCAAACTCAGTGCCATGATCACTTCTGATCAATACAACTAGAGTAGAGTACTCAATCTTGATGGACCTGAGAAAGTCTGTCAGAATACTGAAGGTGCCAGACTTGTTCCTAAGAAAGAACACCCATGTGAATCTTGAGAAGTCATCTACAATAACTAGAGAGTAATGCTTCCCTCCTAGACTTTGTATTGCAGTAGGTCCAAAAAGGTCCAAATGCAGTAAATACAAAATCCTAGGTGAATCACTCTTGGATAAAGATTTAAAACTACTTCTAGTTTGCTTACCTAATTGACAAGTCCTACAAAGTCCTTCCTTCTTGTATGAACCAGAAGGCAGTCATCTAATAAGATTGTCCTTAGAAAGCTTAGATATAGTTCTAAGGTTAATGTGTCCAAGCCTTTTATTCCATAATTCATTTGTTTTACTTATAGAATTGAATAGGCAAATATCAGAATTGGCAGAGTCAAAATTGACTAAATAAATATTTCCATGTCTAATACCAGATAACACATTAATGTTTTTATTATTGGTAATAAGACATAAGGAATGGTTAAAGGTTACCTGATAACCTTCATCACATAACTGGCTTATGCTGATGAGGTTGTGCTTCAGACCCTTGACATAAGCTACCTCTTTGAAGGTAACTGCTCCAACTTTGATCTGTCCATAGCCTTTGGTTTATCCACAGTTGGAGTCTCCAAAGATCACTTTGGGTCTAAGCTTTGCCTTGTAGTTGCTCAGGTTGGCCTTGTTTCCTGTCATGTGCTTTGAACATCCACTATCCAAATACCATTGTTCATTTTTTCTTGGATAGTCTTGTACCTGCAAAACAGAAAACATTCTAGTTATTTTTGACCCAGACTACCTTGGGTCCTTTTGTATTACCACAAAATTCTGAAATAAAAGACATTTCAGGCTGATCCTTATAACCTTGTGGATGATGTCTCCTTGGAGGAATTATCCATTCAGTGAAAGGATTTTTAGTATGTGAAGAATAAGAATTCTTCAAATTTTCTGTATATTTTCCATTCGACGAACTGGGCTGAGTTCGTCGATCGCCGTTCGACGAATGGACATGCTTTCGTCGAGCGTCATTCTAGTAATGAATATACTGAAAGTCTGGCCTCAGAGTTCATCGATCTCCGTCCGATGAAGTGAATTCATTTCGTCGAGCTCCGTTCGACGAATTTTGTTGAATTCCTTTAATCTTAACAGCCTTGCTTGAAATGTTTTAATTTACATCTACAACCTCTTTGCTCTTAGCAGAAATGAATTTTATTGGTGTAGAAAGTATGTTCTTCTTAATAAGAGGTGGACCACTTGATGATGCACCCAAGCCTAGTTTGCCACTTAATCTGGCATTTACTGTGCTTGTGATGTCCATCAGTTTGATACTTCTCCCATTTAGGGATTCTTCAAATTTCTTAGTCTCAGATAATTTGTTCTCAATGAGAATAATATGTTATATAGAGGCAGCAAATTCTTTCTTAAGAATAACATTTTCTTCACTAACTTGGTTCATTTCAGCCAACTTATTCCTGAGAGAGATTATTTCCTTCTCAGATTTTATTAAGTCAAAGCAAAGAACTTTGAATTCAATTGAAGTAAAATAAAAATTAGATATTACCTGATCATCATCATTGCCAGACTCTGATTCTGATTCTTCTGAATTGTTTGCTGAAGCATTGATAGCCATCACACAGAAATTCTTTTCTTCTTCATCATCCTTATCATCACTGGAGCTGGATGAAGATGCATTTTCTGACTCACTGCTTGAGTCATAAATGGCCATCAAGCACTGGTCATTCTCCTTTGATTCTTCTTCATCATCAGAAGAACTGGATGAAGATTCCGAGTCAGTTTCACTCCAAGTTTCAGCTACAAATCCTCTTCCCTTATGCTTGTGCTTGTGGGAGGGAGACTTGCTGGAGTGCCTCTTGTCTTCTTTGTCCTTTCTCTTTTCCTTCTTCTGATTCTCTGGACACTCTGGCAGAATGTGTCCAGGTTTTCTGCAGCCAAAACAAATTATTTCCTTAGAACTTGATTTGTCATACCTTGGCTTTTCTCTTGATCTGGAATCCTTCTTTCTGAAGTCCTTTCTAGCCATCTTGTAGAACCTTTTGGATAGAAGACTCATGAACTCCATATCTCCTGGAGCTTTTTCTTCTTCTTCAGTAGCTTGGAAAGCTATGCTTTTCTCCTTTTTGGATGCTGGAGATGAAGTAGATTGCTCAGCTTCTCTAGACTTGATAAGCTGCTCATAGGATTTGAGTTTGCCTAACAAGCTCTCAGAGGAGATCTCATTAAGGCTTCTGGCTTCCTTGATTGGCCAGATCCTAGAGTCCCATGTGCTGGGGAAGCACATTAGGATCTTATCATTAACTTCAGTGATGGAGATCACTTTGTTAAAGGTCTTCAGCTCATTGATTATGAGGCTGAGCCTGTTATACATATCAGCCACTGTCTCAGATTCTCCCTTTTTGAAATTCACATATTGAGAAATAAGGTGGGATCTTCTGTCCTTTCTTTCATCTGCTGATCCTTCAACCATGTTGTTGAGTGAGATCCAGATTTCTCTTGCTGAAGTGCATTCCACCACTTTTTGGAAAATGTCATCAGACATTGTTTGTGCCAAAATGTTCATTACCTTGGCATCTGCACTTCTCTGCTTCTTCTGTGCATCTCTCCACTCAGGTGGTGGAACAACATTATTGTTAGTTGTGGTTTCAGCACTTATTGCTGCTGTAGGTGTTGGAGGTCCTGTCAAAATAACATTAAAAATATCCTCATCAATAGAATTCATGTACAATCTAATCCTTGCTTTCCATAGTGCAAACTTACTTAGATTGCACATAGGAGGTCTTGTGCTTGAATATTCTTTGTTTTGTGCCATGAGTTTTTAAGAAAAGAAAACTCTAAAATAAATTTAAGATCTTTTTGATTTAGGTGTTAGCCTGTAAAGAATCAACCAACCTCTGATACCAATTGAAAGTGAGGTTAGATCTTAAAGTTACTTTGGAGGGGGGGGGGGGGTGAATAGAGTATTAAAAAGTTTTTCACTTAATTTTATAGCGGAATTAAAATAATGATACTTATATGTGTATTACAGAGTGAGTTATAAAACAAATAAAAACAAATCACAGCACACAGCACAATACACAGAAATTCACAACACAGTGGACACAAGGATTTTATAGTAGTTCCCCAATAAACCTGGGTACGTCTACTCTTCTACCACACTTGGTAGGATTTCACTAGGTTTTTGATCAGGTGCCCTATCACCAATGGGGTTTTGATCAGGTGCCCAAAACAACAAGGAGCTTTTGATCAGGTGCTCTAAGCAAACCACAGGTTTTTGTTCAGGTGCCCTGCCAGCAAGGAGTTAACTTTTGAAGGGATTTAGAACCCTGTACAAGAGGGGATAAAGAAGGGTTTAGATGTTCTTCTCTGTCAATATTCTGAGAGAAGACTCTAGTGGAATGTTGTTGTAAAGTTCCCCCTATCTGATTGAAATTCTCGACAGCTTGAGGATGGAGCTTTCTTTTGAAAGTAGATCTTCCTTTGATAGCTGATGAATCTGAGAGACAAAAGTTTCTCAGATTGTTTGTTGCTCTTTGAAGATTTGAAACTTGCAGCAGGAATCTGAGAGAAGACTAATATTGTTGTTCTCAGAGAATGAGATGTGCTGCTTGAGGAAGATGATCTTTCTTTTTGACTTTCTGAATATTTCTCTCTCTCGACTGATACTCTGATATTTTCTTTCTGTGTTACTGATATCTTTTTTTTGGTATCCTATTTCCTTTGAGAGAATGATAACTCATTTGAAATTCAAATCTCTGAATAGGAATAGAATAATCAGCATTAATTATTTCCTTGGAACTGCAACTGATTCAGCAAATCTTTAATCCTTTTCCTTTTCAATAAATGATATCCTTTCCAATATAAGCCAACAACTACTTTCTCGGGAAGAGAATGGAAAGGGGAATAAACAAAGGAAGGATAAAATCTTGTCTTATATGGAAGAATAAATTCATTGCTGATAGTCAAACTGAGTTCTGAGAATAATATAACTGATCTAAATAAACTGAGAGAAATTCGTCGAGCTGGGAGATGAGTTCGTCGAACTGAACATCTGATACTGATTCGTTGAACACAGGCTGGAGTTCGTCGATCTCAAGTTAGAGTTCGTCGAACTAAAGAATTTGTCGACCGCTGAGTCGCTGAGACGCTGAGTATTGAAGATCATCGACTGCTGAGACTGAGGCAAGCCATTCGTCGAACGCAGAGTGTAAGTTGTTCGTCGAACGCAGAAGGCATTTCGTCGAATGCAGTATTGAGTTCGTCGAACGCAGAAACTTAGAGATTTCCTAAGTTCTAGCTATCTTATCAGCCTAAAACTATGACCCTTAGACTATACATTGGGGTTCAACTTAGTCCTAGTCAGCACATAGTAATCCTAGCCCAAATCAGTAATAGGGTTGTTCCAACACACTTCCCTCATTTGCCTCAACAAGGTACCTAAGTTGTGATACTCGAACAGAGGGAAGTAACAAGAAGGTCTATACGTACAGAGTCGAGTGGGTTAGTTGCATCATTGCTTTGCACAACATAGCATAACATCATTGCATAAATAAGACCTCGTCGTATAAATTAGTATGGGCTTTTTTATACGATGAGTTTACCTTAGTGTCAGATCCCTTAAATTATGTGCTTGTGAGTGTATAAATATAAGTTAAGGTTACTTTTATAGTTGTTCTCTTTTTATAAAATTTCTCATTCATATACTTTTATTATGGATATTATGGCTTGATGTTTCTTTATACTGTTGTTGGAACCTTGTGAACTCATGAATTGTACTTATGGCTTACTTTTGTACATATGGCTTACATCTGGAAAACTGTTAGAGATAAAGTACCTTATTCATAAATATACTTGTTAGCTAGTTCCATGTCATCTGCTTGTCTTTTACCCCTTGTTGTCCTCTGCTTCCTCCTCCTGCACGGTGCCTAAGAGTCGTGGGTGGAGGCGGTGAGGAACATGCTGAGTCTTATAGACAGACGGCCGGTTGTGGCATAACAAACATGAGCGCCATGGGGAGCAGACCCTCAACCAGAGGGAGGAATAGGACACGATGGCTAGAGTTGGACTTGGTCTCTCAGTAGCTGTGGGGAGAGCACCGGTGAGCGACCCTCTTCTGATACCCACTCTTCACATCTTCCCTAGGCAGAGCAGGGAGTTATACATTCGTGAAGGCACTAGTCTGTGTCAGTGTTTACAATGTTTATCTTTGCCAAGAGAGAGGACAAGAAAGCATGATGTATCGGGCTTAAGCCCTTTTTACCTTTAGCATTTCCTTTTCAGCACTTTATTCTATTATTATCTCATTTGAACATGCATTTAAATTTTTTAATGATTATGTGATTGTTGTGGACATATTCTCTTTATTATTTATGTCATTTGGTTGGCCTGAATGAATGATAAGCCCGCAAGATCGACATATTGTGGTGATGAACACCCCGTGAGTTGGTGCCACCGCAAGATGGCAGTTCTGGGTGGTAAGACCAAGAAATGAAAGAAAAAAAGTTGGTCTTACACGTTGTGATCTGAGTTGTCAGATCTGTTGTATTGTAAAAGAGATCTGAGTTTTGGGAGAAGCTGCCTAGTCTAGCACATTGCTAGATAGGTGGGAGGGATAGTGGACTACCTCTTGACATATTGTCTAGAAGGGAACCACTATAAATCTCTGTGTGTTTTCTATTTTTACTTGTGTGTTGTGCTAAATAATTGAAAAAGGACTAAATAACATTGTAAACACCTAATCACCCCCTCTAGGTGTATATTAATCAAACCCAAATCTTTTAATTGGTATCAGAGGGTGTTAAGTTCAGAGGCCTAACAGCTTAGAACAAGATCCCTAAACTATATTGGGTTATTACCAAACAATGGCTGGTGAGCATCACAAGGAAATGAGTTCAATGAAGCTCCCCATCTGCACTAAAGAGAATTTTCCTATTTGGAAGCAAAGAGTCAAACTATACATGGAAGCCTCAGACCTTAGAGTCTAATTGGTTGTAGAAGAGGGACCCTATGTCCCCATGACCATTCCTGTGGACCCAACAGTAGCCCCTATTCCCAAGACCTTGTCTCAGTTCACCAAGGATGAAGTTGCCTTGGTAACAATGGACAAGAGAGCCAAGAATATAATTGTGAATGCAATTGATGTTTCCACCTTTCAGAATCTGATTCATAGGGCAAAACAACAAAAGAAATATGGGATTATCTAGTTGTCTACATGGAAGGAACAAAAGAAGTTAGGGATGACAGAAAATCCCTTCTGAATCAGGAGTATGAATCCTTCAGGCAAGACAAGAAGGACAACATAGCCACGGGCTATGAAAAAATCTTCAGGATTGTTAACGGGCTCAGAACTTATGAAAGAGAGTTCACCAAAATTATGAGCTCAATGATAAATTCATGAGATCCCTAAATAAGGAATTGGATATGAAGCTTTGTGCCATCAGAGAAGTTGTAAATCTGGGAAACATGGAGCCTCAACAGCTGTTTGGCAAACTCTTATCTTATGAGCTGCAGTTAAATACCAGAAAATCAGAAGAGGAGGACTCTACGGCTCACAGTAGAGAAAGGGCAGTGGACTTCAAAGCTGATACTTCAAGAAAGCACAAGGATGTGGAGGCTGCTTGCATCTTAGAAGATGAGATCATAAACAATTCAAGTTCTGATCTCTCAGATGGAGAACTCTCCTTGTTCACCAAGCATTTCAAGAAACTGCTGAGAAATAGAAGAAGAGGGAATAGGAGGCAGGAAGCGTCTCCCTCCAGTTCAAGGAGAGAAGACAAATCTGGGAGCAGACATAATTCAGACATGTATGGTTCTAAACCCAACAAACAAAATTCTTCTAATAATATTTGTTACAGCTGCCAAAAGCCTGGACACATCATAGCCGAGTGTCCATATAAGAGAAAAGAGAAGAGTGAAGACAGGAATCACTCAAAGAGAAGGTAGGTGGAGAAAAGCTTTGTATCCAATAAAGTGAGAACACTCAATGACAGTGACACTGAGTCATCCTCATCAGAATCAGATAGTCATATAGCAGCTTTGGCTCTCTATAAGGCTCAATCAGCTAAGATTATCTCAAATAATACTAGAGAAAGGAAGCTTGAGAAAGTTAATGAACTTACTCAAGAAAAGACCAAAGTATCAATGCCTTCACTGAGCACTAGCACTTTAACTGAGGTCATTAAGCATAAAAATAAAATAATCAAGGAGTTCGAGGATAAGATCCTAGTGGAAAGGAAGATTGTGGCTAGTTACTCCAAGCCACAAACTGTGCTTCCCTTGATTGATGGCTTTTCTCAAACCAACAAGATGGGCTAAGGTTATGGTCAAGGTGAGGACAGTGGGAAATATCCTCAAGGAAAGACAATCTTCAGAAAGGTGATCATGCCCACAAATTCCAATGATCACAACAGCATCTATGGATGCAAAGAGAGTAAGAAGAATGAGAGTGATCTTAAGCTCCCTTCTACTTAGCTGAGCAAAAGGCAGACTTTCCTTGGGAAGAGTGCACTATCTGCACCCCAAAAGAATCTTCTTGTGAGAACCTCCAGAAATTCTAATGGTGGGGGAATTCCTCATCTCCCAAGAAGGCAGTGTCAGCTGCCCAGCAACAACCTAACCCAGCCAAATGAAGCACAATAAGAAAATCTAGATATAATAGATTTGAGTGTTGGTGTTGTGGAAAAGTATGGCATTTTGTCTTAGATTGTTGGTTCAATCCAACTTTACAGAATGATCCCCACATGAGAATTAGAAGGCAAACTGTTAATTTTCCATTTAGATCTTTTTCTAGCAAGCACCTAGGACCCAAGAAAGCATGGGTTCCTAATGAGGTGTAGCTATCTTGCAGGTATGTCCAAAAACCACCAAGACTCCAGTGTGTTATTTGGACAGTGGTTGTTCCAGGCACATGACCGGAACTAGAAGCCTATTGAAGGAGTTTACACCTATAGAAGATGGACCCAAAGTCAAATTTGGAGGATCTGACAGAGGTGTAGTCACAGGCTATAGTAAGATCACTAATGGTAGTATCACTATCACAAGGGTAACTTATGTTGAAGGGTTACAACATAACCCTATAAGCTTAAGTTAACTATGTGACTTGGGATGTACTGTTGCATTCCACAAGGATGAGTGTCTAATCAAGGATTCTAAGAATGCTGAATCTATTCTTACATGCACTAGGAGTGGCAATATTTATTGCTTGAATTTCATTTGCATTAGAAAGAATGAACTTGTATGCCTTGTAGCAAATGATGGAGTGTCTGCTTGTGTAAATAGGCACAAGAGACTAGCCCACATTAATTATAAGTCCCTTAAGAAATTAATGACAGACAATTTGGTAAGAGATGCTCCTAAGTTGGATTGTCTAGAAATGGGTCCTTGTCGTGCATGCCAAATGTGCACACAAATAAGGACTTCATTTACAAGCATACAGGACAAACAATCCACAAGGTTCTTATACCTTCTCCACATGGACCTATTTGTTCCTATGGCAGTGCACAACATAGGAGGGATGGCTTATACATTGGTTATTGTTGATGATCACTCTAGGTTTTCCTGGGTGTTCTTTTTAAAACACAAGTCTAATACCCTTGGTACATTCAAGAATTTTGTCAGACAAATTCAGAATGAAATAAGTAGCACTGTGGTCAAAATCAGAAGTGATCATGAGATTGAATTTCAATCTTATTTAATGACCAAATTTTGTGAAGAAGGTATATTACAAGAGTTTTCTTCTCCCAAAACTCCCCAATAGAATGGGGTAGCTGGGAGGAAAACTAGAACACTCATTGAAGCTAGTAGGACCATGCTAAGTGACTCCTCACTCCCAGAATACCTTTGGGCTGAGGCAGTCAATAAAGTATGTCATGTGCAAAACAGAGCAATCATCAATAAGAACCATAACAAGACTCCTTATGAGCTGATTAAAGGTAAGAAGCTAACACTAGCTTACTTCAGAATTTTTGGAAGTAAATGTTATGTGCTGAAGAATAATAAGCTTTACATTACCAAATTCTCATAAAAGAGTTATGAAGGTATCTTTGTAGGATATAGCAAGCATAGCAAAGCCTATACGGTCTTCAATAAGAATTCTCTTACAATTGAAGAATCTATTCATATTGTTTTTGGTGAGAGTAGCATGTTGCATAACCCTCTATCTAGTTCATGCAGTGAAGGAATTGAGGCTGGACTGGAAAATCTAAAAATCAAAGAAGAAGAGACTATTGAGAAAGAAGAACTCTCCACACAGAATGCCATTCCTAAAAAAGTAGAAGAAGCAACAGAAAATACAGATTCTCAAAATGGCAATCCTGAAGCAACAGGTGAAGAAATTGCTGAAGTAGAAGAACCTCAAAGGGTGTTGCTGAAAGTATCTAGTTGCTACCTAAATCACCTAGAGGGGGTGAATAGGTGAGTTCTATGGCTTTTTAAGTGGAATTAAAATCTATAAAGATAAGCACATATAAAACAAAGAGCACACACAAACACAAGGATTTTATAATGGTTCCCCGATGTGGGTACTCCACTTTCCTACCTCACCTATCTAGCACGCCCGACTAGGCTAGGCTACTTCACTAATCTCAGATTATAAATAATCTTACAACTCGGAGCACAACTCCTACAAGCTCGGAGTACAACCTCTCCTACAAAAAGCTCGGAGAACAATTTCTCCTACAAACTCGGAGAACAAACTCTCCTACAAACTCGATCCTCTAAACTAGGATCTACAAGAACTCGGAAGATAAAAATTCCTATAAGAATATTTAAAAGGAGTTTACAGAAAACTGTAGATTGAAAAACCGATCTCTTAGAATCTCAAGGAGATTCTACTTCTTCAGATCTGAAAGAATAGGTCTTCTTCTACCTTGAAATAGATGAGATCCTAAACTTGAATAGGGAAGAAGAAATCCTTTATCTTGAATGATTGGATCTGAATACTTGTCGACACAACAAGATCTAGAAAACACTTGAATCAATCTGAGCACAGTGGTCTTGTTGAGTCAAAACTTGATGAAGAATCGTGCAGAGAACTTGTTGGCGGCAGAAAACTTTCTTTGTGAGAGCGAGAATGACCAACAGACTTTATGATGTTCCTTTATCAAAATAGGACGATTAGGGTTTAAAGAAAAGTCCTTTAAGTATTTATAGTACCTTCTCAAACGGCTATAAATGGGACTTAAGGGATGATGTCCATGTGTATTGTACATGGAAGAAAACCCTAAAAGGAAAAATCGCATCGAATAGAAGAAAACGCGCTTTGTCAGTATTTGCCGAATGGACTCATCAAATAAAGGATTGCTCGACGAATTCCTATAAGACTCGATGAAAAGGACTTAGAGAAGAATGCACTGAGACAGGAAGAAAAGATCTTAGACCACTCGAGTATTCCACGAGAGCACTCAACGAAAAATACTTGTCAATTTTTTTTCGAGTTCTCTCGAGTAAATATGACGAATAGCTAAGTCTTCGCGAGTTGTCTCGACGAATTCACTTAGATTCTTTGAGACCACTCGACGAAATAGACTTAGACTAATTTCTTCTAATCCTGAATTCAGCAATTACTCCAACCCGTCTTCTCCAAAGTGTTTGAATATGAAGTACATCCCAACAGAGATATTTCATATAAGTCAACACCTTGATCTAGACAATGAGGGATTAAATTGCATAGGCCTGTGTTAATGACTCATTGAAACCTGACATTGGTTTGTACTTAGTAAATAA
This sequence comes from Dactylorhiza incarnata, assembly GCA_033032865.1. Taxonomy (NCBI): domain Eukaryota; kingdom Viridiplantae; phylum Streptophyta; class Magnoliopsida; order Asparagales; family Orchidaceae; genus Dactylorhiza; species Dactylorhiza incarnata. The sequence goes on along the minus strand of JAWHQI010000009.1, from coordinate 3,930,608 downwards.
TATCCTGCAAACACATAACTAAAATGGTACATCAAATACAATATCAATTCAACTTAGTTCAATGGACACTTCTTCAAATTAAGGTTATTGTGGCTACAATACCCAACAATCTCCCCCTATTTGAAGAAGTCAGAACCCTGTCTACTAAGGTGAATTGCACAAATAATAATCATATACATAAACAAAGAGCATGCCATAAAGAAGTAAATAATATGAATTGAAATATTAAAATATTAATATATAAATGTTTTTGGGATTTCAACAAAGTCCCAACACATAACTAAGGCATTTTAGCCTTCCCCTCCTTGCTTTTCTTCATTTTCCTGGAAAAGTATGCTTTGGGCTTTGGGTAATATTTTGGAGGAGGTGGAGGAGCATTTGGATTGTTGTGTCCATGGTCTCTGAAATGAATCTTTCTTTTCAGCTGAGATGCCTTGTGCTTATTAATCTCTTCTTGACTATAATACTTATGAGGCTCTTCATTTGAAATATAAACTAGCTTGTATGTGTCCATGATGATTGATTTATAAATTGGACTCCATACTTCAGTGTATTCTCTTCTCTCTGCCACTGGCTCTCTAAACTCTATGCATGATCCTCTCCTTTCAGAAGGATCTGACCTTCTTGTAAAAGAGCCTTCACCATATTTCCTTTTCTTAATAACAGACACTAATGATTCAGGAATATCTTCTTTGTCAGACCAAACCTGTGAATACTGCATTGGAGGGATATGAGCTATGTCTTCATAAATTGGCTCAAGAAAGGTTTGAACTTGAGATCTCCCCATCAATCCTTCATATAACCATTGAAAACTTTGATGATTAAAGACATTAGCTTCATAGAACTTACTTTCCAACTTACTCTCCACTTCTTTGCTCAAGTCATGCATTTGACATAAGATCTTCTCCTCCCCCTTTCTGACTTCTTCATTAAGGGTTTGGAAAATCTCTTCCTTGAAGCTTGAGAGGTCTTCAATTACTTCACTTCTTATGGTCTGCCCTTGATTAATGATTGAGCCTTGACCTTCTATTAGAGCCTTGGAATTATCATAGACATACTTGAGACCTTCATTAGTAAAGCTCACAGCCTTTACACCATTTGTAAAGTAATTATCCAGCTCATCTTTCATTGTAGATACAGTGTGCTTCACTTGTGCTAGGCCATTATTTAAATCTGATTTTACTTCTTTAACTTTGTCAAACACTTGCTTCATTGAAAATTCAAAAAGTTCAGCTTGAGTCTTAAGCAAGGCCTCAATAGATTATAGCAAAACAGAATTGGAGATGGAAGCAACTAGAGCAGGAGAACTATGAACTGGAAGTGTGCCTTGGATTTCATCAATAAACATAAGCTCTTCAGACTGAGCTCCCCCTATAGAGGGCACATTCAGATCCACTACATTCTCTTGAGCAGGAGGTGCAGATTGCACATCCTCACCTTCATCCTTTTTAGATAAAATCTCTATAACCTATACATGACTGCCCTCTTTCTCAAGCTCCCCCTCAGATATAGAAGGGGACTTTTCTTCAGCAGAAGGAACAAAATCAGCACAAAGAGAACCTTTTTCACCAAAACAACTTGTCTCAACAGACTCAGTATCAGGCACATCATCACCATCATCATTGTCATCATCACTGCCAAGATCACTACCAAGATCACTACCAAGATCATCACCAACAACACCATCAACATTAGCAGCTTCCTCATGCTCAGAATCATCAATAAATATCCTTTCTGGCTCCCTTGCAGGAAGATCAAGTATCTTCTCTGAGTAGTGCCCAGGGACCAGATTATAGCTTTTCTCAATGTTGACAACAAAAGCAGAAAACTGACTTTGAAGACTTGGAGGGGTTGGCAGAGCTGGAGAGGGATCTATCTGAACTGATAAAACTGGAGCTTGAGAGCTCTCCCCCTGGACTGATGCAGCAACAAGAGCATGAGAGTTCTCCCCTTGAGCAGGTGGAGAAACTGACTGAGGAATAAACCTTGAGGGAGAGGGTTCGTGTCTTTCATCTTCTTACTCATCTTCTTCCTCTTCTATAGCCTTCTTCAGATCTGGTCTTACAATATTTCTCCCATCTTAACAAAATGGAAGAAAAAAATCCTTTTTAGATGGTGAATGGGGCTTCCAGAAGCCATATCAAAATGGTCTCCATCCAGTTGATTTAGGTAAAGAGTGATGATCCTTCCAAAGTTAGGAGTCATCAAGTTTGCCTTTATCTTTTCAAATAAGATCATACCCCAATCCACCATTTTCCTGCAGATTACAGCTGCTACTAACTTGAACATGTCATTAGAGAGGTAGTCGTGAGAACCTACCTTGCAAAGTAAAACCTTTCCCAGAATATCAGAAATAAGCTTTCCTTCTCCATTCATGTGTTTTTTCGAGCAATAGTAGTTCCTCTTGGCAAAGCGCAAAACCACAAAGCTCTGTTATGGTCTTCCTTAAACAAACAGTCCTCTTCCTCTACTGCCGACAAATGCATATATCTGGTCAACCTAGACGGCTTCATCTTTATCACTTTATCTCTTACAGTTGACTTAATGACATCTCCATGATGTATAATTTGCGCGGTCTTAAAGAAGTCCAGAACATCTCAGTCAAGCATGCGACAGGGATGTTTGAGGATGAAAGAAAGGCCAGCTACTTCTAAGCAAAGAACGACATTTAAGAACTCATTTATGGCGCTGGCAAATCCGGTCCTGACCAGCTCTCCCCTACCTAAAGCAAACCATAAATCTTGTTATACATTGTTGCTTGAATCGACCGAGAAAATTGGCAAGGAAGATGAATCGATGGAAAAACTTGTCAACAGAGACGAATCGATAGAAGGGTTCAGCGAGAATGAATGTGTGACTTGTGAAACCCGTAAAAACATATATATATATTTAAAATAGAGTGGTGGCGCATACCTGGTAGATGAAAAGACTCTTCAGATCCAATAAATAATGAAATTAGATTTAAAACCTGGAATAATAGCATTCGACGAAATTGACTTGATGATTCGACGAAATGATTTGAGACAATTCTTCAATTTGAATAACTTTTCGATGAAAAGATTCTTGAAGACTCGACGAATTCGTCGAATTATTCCCTTAATTTCTTCGACAGACCCAATTTTGATTTGATCTTGATTCCTTTGACCTTTTCTTCAAGATTCCTTGTTCAGCATACTAAGTTCTAACTTGAAATAGTTGAACTTGGTTTCATCAAGCGGCTTCGTAAGAATATCAGCAACTTTCCTATCCATCGGGACATAACTAAGGTTGATGTCCTTGTTCTCCACATGCTCCTGGATGAAGTGATAGTGAATCTCTATGTGCATTGTCTGGCTGTGAGAGACTGGATTGTTGGCAATTACAATTGCACTTGATGAGTCACAGAACATCGGAATCTCCTTCAACTTCATGTTGTAGTCTTCAAGCTGATTCCTGATCCATAGTAGTTGTGCACAACAACTATCTGCAGATATATACTCTGATTCAACAGTTGAAATTGCTGCACAATTCTATTTCTTGCTACTCCAAGCGACAAGCCTCCTTCCAAGAAATTGGCATGTCCTAGAAGTGTTTTTCCTGTCATCCCCGCTACCTGCAAAATCAGCATCTGAAAATCTCGTTAGCTCGAAGTCATTACTTCTTGGGTACCATAAGCCAAGATTTGGTGTGCCTTTAAGATATCTCAAAATGCTCTTTACAACGGCATAGTGAGTTTCCTTAGAGTTCACCAGAAATCTAGCACATACCCATGTTGAAAACATTATGTCTGGTCTACTGGCAATAAGGTAGAGCAAGGATCCAATTATGCTTCTGTACTTGGTTTCATCAAAAGGTTTCCCTTTCTCATCCTTGTCTAGAGTCATATTTGAACCCATTGGAGTCCTCATTGAGGTTGCATTCTCCATTCCAAATTTCTTAATTAACTCTTTGGTGAACTTCGTCTAAGAGATGAAAATTCCATCTTCAGATTGTTTCACCTTAAGTCCTAAGAAATACTTCAGCTCACACATACTACTAATTTCAAATTTCCCTTGCATTAAGTTAGAGAACTTTTTGCAAAGGTTATCATCCGTAGATCCAAAATAATGTCGTCGACATAGATTTGCACTAGCAAAATCTTGCCTTTTACTTCCCTAAGAAATAATGACTTATCTATCTTTCCTCTTGTGAATTTGTTCTCAAGAAGAAAGCTAGAGAGTGTCTCATACCAAACTCGGGGTGCTTGTTTTAGACCATATAACGCTTTACGTAAAAAATAAACATAGTCAGGGAGGGAGGAATCAACAAAATTTGGGGGTTGTTCTACGTATACTTCATCCTTTAGATTACCATTAAGGAATTCTAACTTCACGTCAATTTGATAGACCTTAAATCCCTTGTGAGCAGCATACGTTAGAAATAACCGGATCGCTTCGAGTCTTGCCACTGGAGCATATGTTTGATCGAAGTCGATCCCTTCTTCTTGATGGTAACCTTGGGCTACAAGTCTGGACTTGTTCTTGATGATTACCCCATCTTCATCCAGCTTGTTTCTATAAAACCATTTTGTTCCGATGATATTCTGTCCTTTGGGCCTTAGCACTAGCTTCCAAACTTTGCATCTTTTGAACTGATTGAGCTCCTTTTTTATTGATATGATCCATGAGGCATACTCTTTGGCCTCATCAAATTTCTTTGGTTCAACCTACGAAAGAAAACTCAAATGCAAAACTTCATTGTACCTCTACTTGTCCTTATTCCGACTCTGGTATCTCCGATGATTTGATTGGCTGGATGGTCTCTCTGATGTCTGATCACTAGATTTCTTGCATCATCCCTGAGAGCAGGTTCTTCTGCTTATGGTACAACTTATATTTCTTGAGGTTCTTCTTCGGGTGTACTTGGATCATTTATGGAAACTATTTCTGAAGCATCTTCTTTGATGACCTCTTCCAAGTTCAGTTCTTTCAGTTTCAAACATGCACCTGCATCTTCAACAAAAATACTAGAAGAGCAGTTGTGAAGCATACTCGTCTCATCAAAAACAATATTTATTGATTCTTCTACAACCAGAATTTTCTTACTGAAAATCCTATATGCCTTACTATGGCTACTATAGCCTACAAAAATACCTTCAAAACACTTTTCACTAAACTTAGTTTTATAATACTTTTTGTTGTTAAGTATGAAGCATTAACTGCCAAAAATTCTAAAATAAGATACAGTTGGTTTCCTGTCCTTTAGAAGTTCGTAAGATGTCTTATGATGATTTTTGTTGATTAGTGCTCTGTTTTGCATGTGACAAGCAGTGTTGACGGCTTCTGCCCAGAAATATTCTAGAAGAGAAGAATCATTCAACATTGTCCTGCTTGCCTCTATGAGTGTCTGATTCTTTCTCTTAGCAACTCCATTTTGTTGTGGAGTACGAGGAGAGGAAAACTCCTGAAAGATATCCAAGCTTTCATAAAATTTTGTCATAGCCCCAGACTTGAATTCTGTTCTACGGTCACTGATGCGCAAATCTAACACACCGCTATAGGCGGTGGCAAGACTGCGGCACGAAACGATAGTGTACTGATTGTTCAAGTAATATAAATTGGAAGTGATCCCCAAGTATCGAATCTCTAAGGAACACAGTAAGGTGGAGTTCACTTTTAAGGAAGGACTTGAGATTGAAGTCCTTTAGGTCGAATGGATTGCGGAAAAAGGGGGTTTTGGATTACGGAAAATAAAAGAAAATAACTACAATTACTCCTATGCAATGCCGCTATGCAATGCTTCGCTTAGCGAGATGGAAACTAGGCTGGCCTTGAACGCGCTGCTTCGCAAGGCGGATGGACGAGAAGGCTTGCGGATGGAGTGAATCGCACCGACGGAATGAGGGTAGCAAGCACCTCATCACAAAGCTCACACCTAGCAATTGCTAGTGTAGCTAAACCAAACACTCACACCATAATTACCACAAAAGCGCACCTTAAACACTCATACACGGATAATAACATTGCAAGAAAATGAAATGAAGATGAAATTAGGTGTAGAGTACAAACATCATCAAATATAGAGGATTACACTAACAACAATAACCTAAGAAGAGAAAATTGCAAGAGATACAACTGAATCCGGAGGCTTACTGTAGATTCACGGTAGGAATCATCGGGGTGTCAACTCGTGTCCTAGATCGGTCCCAGCTATCGTCCGGGGTAGAGGAGGGATGTCACTTCCTCCCAATGGACCCATCTTCTCCGGTAAACTACAATCCGGCCACATCCGATGCGAAGAACTCCTAGCTTAGTGATGAAGATGAGTGTAGCCTCCTCTCCTTGAAACGCTTGGATGATGTGAGGTGGCCTTGGGCAAAAGGTGGAGGAAGAAGGGAAGAAAAAATGGAGCTGGAACTCCCTTTGCGGCGAAAAAAGGCGAAGCTGTCTATCTACCTGTACTAGGGTGAAATCTGCGGCTTTAATAGAAATAATCAGAATTTTTTGTCACGCACGGTCGAACGAACGACCGTGCGTGAACCGTGTGAAATTAATTAAGAAGGGAGGATGGGAGGACGACCCAGAACGCCCGTGCATTTTACTCACGCACAGCCGAATCCGCCAGTGCGTAAAAATGCACGGACAAATCGAGATGGCCAAAAACAATGCTAAACAGGTCGATCGTGCGATTCCTTCGCGCACGGGCAACTGCCCGTGCGTAAAGATGCACGATCAATGACAGAACATCAGTTTCTACCCTAGGTGAAGGCGCACGACCGTAGCCGTCCGTGCGTCAAGGAAAATGCATGACCGTGCGATGTATGCAGTAATAAAATTTGGGTAAAATTGGATGATCTATCCACCTGCATAAACAACGACTCAGCTGGGAATACCCCTCCAGCTCAATCCACAAATAGAAAAAAGGGTCGGGGAGCACCATGTGCTTACTCCCAACAAACATAGCGCGCAATCGCGCACCACAATGGGCCACAACAAAGCACTTAACGAGGAAATGTGTTCAAGTGAAATATAAGCAATAATGAACAACAAGTGAAGTGCAAATGCAAGAAAACAAGCCCAGATGAGTCCGAAAAAGAGTATACAACTAGGACTCATCAGTCACTTTTGATTTTGACTACGGAGCAGTTTAGTTCATTATGGATTTGCCTAACAAAATTAGTGAAAGAGTCAAAAGTATCTGACTTGTGTTTTAGGAAAAACACCCAAGCAAAATGTGAGTAGTCATCAACAATTACCAACATATAAGCTTTACCTCAAAAACTCCTAACTGGCATGGTACCAAATAGATCCATATGAAGCTGATATAAACATCTGGTAGAATCTATGCCAATTATGCTCTTAAAGTTGGCCCGAGTCCGCTTGCACATTTGACATGCATGACAAGGTCTCTCTTTAATGAACTTAACATGTGCGCCACACACTAAGTTGTGAGAAAATAACATATTTATAGTTTTAAAATTAATTTGTGCTAGTCTCTTGTGTCATTGATCACAAAGGATGCACTATCTTTTGCCAAAAAGTATACTGGTGTAGAAGAATCTAAACAAAGAAAATTCAAGCAGAAAATATTTCTACTTCTAGTGCCTGCTAAAATAGTTTCTGACGTATCAGTCGACTTTATCAAACAATTATCCTTGTAGAACTCAACCATATAGCCTTTGTCACATAATTGACTTATGCTAATAAGATTATGTTGTAATCCCTTAACATAAGCTACGTCTGTGAAAGAGACTATACTATTGGTAATCATACCGTAGCCTTTTGTGATCCCCTGATCAGATCCACCAAAGATAACCTTTAGTCCATCCTTGACTGGGGTGTAGTTCTGCAATAGGAATCTTGTTCCGGTCATATGTCGCGAACATCCATTATCCAAATACCATATATGCGTGTTGTTGGCCTTTAGACATACCTGCAATCAATAATCAATTGCCCTTAGGAACCCAAAAGGATTTGGGTCCTTGGTTTCTTGTTAGACGACTTCCACTTGGGTTGTTAATATTGCGAGTGGTCATTCTTGCATTATTAACTAGTGGAATTCTGGAATTCTTGGGATTAAACCAACAATCCATGGAGAAGTGACCAACATTGCCACAGCACCAACAGTCGAACCTGTTGTACCTTCTTTTACCTTTCTGCTTAACTTTTTGAATGGGGGGTCTAGCAGGAGCTACCGACTTGGAGGTAGAAGCCTCGTGATTGCAGCAAACACATGGCTCCTTCTCAAGTGGTTCCGTCGCAACAGATTTAACCTTTGGTGCTTTCTTTGCAGACGATCCATTCACGAATGAACCATAGTCTTTGAGGACTATCTCTTCGTAAGGTGCTTTGAAAGTAGTCGTTCCAAAGTTTCGGGGATGGCTCCATCCTTGGTTTCCCTTACTTGACTCAACGTGATTTGGTCTTGTAAAGTGACCATATGATGTTTCAAAGTCATATGTGTTTGTAGGAAATACTACCTTCTTGAAGGAAGGTTGACTCTGATCAGCCTTACCATTACCATTAACGACTCTTTTTTTAGCCGCCTTACTTTTCTCGGTCTGATGACCGATACCGCTACCCTTTGTAGGAGTAGAAAAGCCATCAATGAAAGGAAGGATGGTCTTTAGTTTAGAGAAGCTTTCCACTAGCTTTCTCTCTACCACTAGCTTTCCTTCCAACTCAGTTATGGTTTTCTCCTTCTGCTTTAATAGTTCAACAGAGCTTTTGAATTCATCCTTCAAGAGTTGGAATTCATCGCTAAAAGGAAGTAATTTTTCAATTTCTGCCCTCAGATCCAATTACATGTTCTTGAGAGATTCAATCTCTTTTGTCTGAGATTTGACTACCTTGCGGCATTTGCCAAATCCTTTCAATAGAGCTTTAAACTGAACTAGTATAGCTGAGTCTTCCTCCGAGGAATAGCCTTCAGCCGCAATGGAATCCATCTTAGATTCAGAAAGAGGAGTTTGGGAGTTTACCTTCCCCTCATAGGGGGTGTTATAGTTTTCCTCGTCGATCTGAGCCATGAGCCCGAAGTAGTCTTCTTCATCTGAGTTTGACTCGTTTGAGTCGCTGTCGCTCAGAGTTTTTGACTTTTTAGCCAAAAAGCTTTTTTCCTCCTTCTTACTTCTGAAGGATTTCTTGTCTTCCTTTCTCGATCCATCCTTCCTTTTGTACCGGCACTCCGCAATCACGTGCCCTGGCTTATTACAGCAGTAGCAAATAATGTCAGTCAAAGTATGTTTGTTCAGTTTATTTTTATACCTGTCATTATTTTAACCCTTCTTGTGATGTTCACCATCAAGTCTTGATTTTATGTGATCTGATGAGGAGGATTGACCTCTCCTCTGCTTCCTATTGTTCAGCAATCTTTTGAATTGCTTGGAGAGTAAGGAAAACTCTCCATCGGACATGCTTGAGCTTGAAGAGCAAGCCACAGACTCGTCATCTCCCTCTGACGACTGTGTCCTTACTGGCAACATGACCTTACCTTTCTTTGACCCTTCGGCCTTCAGAGCTACAGACTTCTCCTTTCTAGAAGTCCTGCTGCCTTCCTCCTTAGCTTCCATGATGTTGAGCATCAAGTCATGGGAAAGAATCTTTACAAATAGAATATGTGGCTCCATCATAGCCAACTTTCTGAATTGCCTAATGGCAATAGCCTTGGTATCCCATTCTTTCATCAGTGATCTCAAGAACTTGGCATTCAGTTCGCCAACGGTGAATTCTCGATCATAGTTCCTTAGACCATTGACGATCTTGAAGAACTTCTCATACATGTCAAAAATAGAGTCCCTTGGATCTTGCTTAAAGGCTTCATATTCTTGATTCAGCAACGATCTGCGAGCATCCCTTACTTCTTCCGTACATTCCATCAGGACTACAAGAGAATACCACATCTCTTTAGCAGATTTGCAATGGAAGAGATTTTGTAGCATAGAATCATCCACAGCACTGGCAATTATATTCTTTGCCTTCTTGTCCAAGGCGACAAGAGCAATCTCATCCTTTGTCAAATCAAGCATCTTCTTTGGAACTTATACAGCAGGGTTGATTGTAGATGTCATCATGGGAACATGAGGACCTTCTTCAGCTATCTGAAAGATCCATGGGTCGGCGGCTTCCATGTAAAACCTAACTCTTTCCTTCCATATAGGAAAGTTCTCCTTATTGCAAACTGGCAGCTTCATGGAAGAATCCTTGTTTCTGTCCATTCCAGACATGGTGTCTTTGAACAACTAGATGGAGGAGTTTGTTCAAGGTTTTAACCTCTTAACGAACAACCTACCTCGGATACCAATTGAAAGTATCTAGTTGCTACCTAAATCACCTAGAGGGGGTGAATAGGTGAGTTCAATGGCTTTTTAAGCGCAATTAAAATCAATAAAGATAAGCGCACAGAAAACAAAGAGCACACACAAACACAAGGATTTTATAGTGGTTCCCCGATATGGGTACTCCACTTTCCCACCTCACCTATCTAGCATGCCCGGCTAGACTAGGATACTTCACTAATCTCAGATTATAAATAATCTTACAACTCAGAGAACAACTCCTACAAGCTCGGAGAACAACCTCTCCTACAAAAAACTCAGAGAATAATTTCTCCTACAAACTCGGAGAACAAACTCTCCTACAAACTCGATCCTCTAAACTATGATCTACAAGAACGCAGAAGATAAAACTTCCAACAATAATATGTAAAAGGAGTTTACAGAAAACTATAGATTGAAAACCCAATCTCTTAGAATCTCTAGGAGATTCTTCTTCTTCAGATCTGAAAGAATATGTCTTCTTCTTCCTTGAAAGAGATGAGATCCTGAACTTGAACGAGGAAGAAAAAATCCTTTGTCTTGAACGATTGGACCTGAATACTTTTCGACACAAAAAGATCTAGAAAACACTTGAATCAATCTGAGCACAGTGATCTGGTTGAGTCGAAACTTGATGAAGAATCGTGCAGGGAACTTGTTGGCGGAAGAAAACTTTCTTTGCGAGAGAGAGAATGGCTGACAGACCTTGCGATGTTCCTTTTTCAAAATAGCATGATTATGGTTTAAAGAAAAGTCCATTAAGTATTTATAGCACCTTCTCAAACGGCTAAAAACGGGACTTAAGGGATGAGGTCCACGTGTACTGTATATGGAAGGAAACCCTAAAAGGAAAAATCATGTTGAATAGAAGAAAACACGCCCTGTCAGCATTCGTTGAATGGACTCGTCGAATAAAGGATTAATTGATGAATTCCTATAAGACTTGACGGAAAGGACTTAGAGAAGAATGCACTGAGACGGGAAGAAAAGATCTTAGACCACTCGAGTATTCCACGAGAACACTCGACGAAAAATACTTGTCAATTTTCTTCTGAGATCTCTCGAGTAAATACGATAAATAGCTAAGTCTTCACTAGTTGTCTCGACGAATTCACTTAGATTCTTCGCGACAACTCGACGAAAAAGACTAAGACTAATTTCTTCTAATCCTGAATTCAGCAACTACTCCAACTTGTTGATGAGTCTCATTTATATAGCATTTTATAGACACATCCAGGTATGTTTTCATTGATAAACACTACACTTTCATAAGGCATTCACTCATAGTTCTCTAAATCACATTTCATCATGATGTGCACATTTATGCCCGTTTTTGTGTGCAATTGCGCACTTTGTTTGTTGGGGGTAAGCACATGGTGCTCCCCAACCCTTTTTCTGTATTTGGATTGAGCTGGAAGGGTATTCCTAGCTGTGTGATTGTTGTTTGGTGCTTTGCAGGTGGGTAGATCATCCATTATGCCCAGATTTCATGTCTGCATGAATCACACAGTCGTGCATTTCCTTGACGCACGATTACGCCGACCATGCACGTTCATTTATAGCCCAAAAATGGCATTCTGGATTTGGTCATGCGTTTTTACGCACGGCCGGTTTTGATCGTGCTTGAGTAAAATGCACGAGCCCCTCTTTTGTCTAAAAAAAATATTATGTTTTATTTTGTTCACACACGGTCGTGCGTTTCTAAAACGCACGGTCGTGCATGAACAAAATTCTGCACTATATCTATTTAAGCTGTGATTTTTAGGTTTTCAGGGGACCGGATTCTATTCCGCCATTTCCACCGGAAGGAGAGCTCCAGCTCCATTTTCTTCCACCCTTCCATGAGGGCTTTGCCCTAGGCCGCCTCCATCATCCAAGAGCTTCCAAGGAGAGGGATCTAGCCCTACATCCATCATCATCCAAGGAGAAGGAAGCTTTGGTCTTGTGGCCGGATCGTGACACGAAGAAGACGGGCCATTGGAAGGTAGTGACAACCTTCTCTACCCCGGACGCAGTTGAGGACCGAGCTTGGACGCGTATTGACAACCCAGCGATTCCAACCGTGAATCTTCAACAAGGCTTCGGATTGGGTCGATTCCTTTGCTTTCCCCCTCTTTGTTTTGATGAATGTAATTCTCTATTCTTTGATGATGTGCACTATAAACCATGATTTGTAATGTCTCTTTCATTTTTATGAAATCAACTTGTTTATATGTGTGAATGAGGTGCGCCACCAAATCCACTCCACCCTACACTTCATTCTGCTAGCCTACTCGCCCATTCCGTGTGCCTACTCTTCCATCCGCCAAGCTAAGCGGTGCTAACAGCCCGTGTAATCCACCTTGACTCCGCCGGTGCGAACCATTCTATCCGCTTGCCTACTCGTCCATCCTCCCTTGAGAAGTAGTGCATTCAAGGCCTACGTAGTTTCCATCCCTCCTAGCGAAGCAGTGCGCTCAAGGCCTGCATAGGAGTAGTTGAGTAGTTATTTTCTTTTATTTTCCACAATCCAAATCACCCCCTTTTCTGCAATCCATTCGACCTAAAGGACTTCAATCTCAAGTCCCTCCTCAAAAGTAAACTCCACCTTACTGTGTTCCTTTGAGATTCGATACTCGGGGATTCACTCCTCATTTTATATTACTTGAATGATCAGTACACTGTCGTTTTGTGCTGCAGTCTTGCTACCGCTTATCGCGATGTGATAAGATTTGCGCATCACTTGTCTTCTCCAAAGTATTTGAATATGAAGTACATCTCAAAAGAGAGATTTCACATGAGTCAACACCGTGATCTACACAATGAGGGATTACATTGCATAGGCATGTGTTAATGACTCATTGAAACCTGGCATTGGTTTGTACTTAGCAAATAATATCCTGCAAACACATAACTAAAATGCTACATCAAATATAATATCAATTCATCTTAGTTCAAGGGATACTTCTTCAAATCAAGATTATTTTGGCTACAATAAACAACAGCTGCCCATAACAGGAAGACATCTTAGAAATCACCCAGCAGACCAGATAATTGGTGAGCTTAATCATGGAGTTAGAACCAGAAGAAAAGCTCTGAATGAAAGCTTGCACCTCAATTTTCTATCACAACTTGAACCAAAGAAATTTAAACAGGCCAACCAAGACCAATTCTGGGTTATGGCCATGCAAGAAGAGCTCAACTAATTCAAGAAATGCAATGTTTGGAAGCTTGCTCCAAGGACACAAGGGCATAATATCATTCGGACAAAGTGGGTTTATAGAAACAAGATGGATGAAGCTGGAGTGATCATAAAGAATAAAGTAAGACTAGTAGCCCAGAGATACATGCAGGAGGAAGGCATGACTTTTGATCAGACATTTGTCCATGTTGTTATATTGGAGGCCATCAGATTTTTTCCAGCATATGCTGCATTCAAGGGCTTCAAAGTCTATCAAATGGATGTAAGATCATCATTTCTGAATGGAGACTTGAAGGAGGTCTATGTAGCTTAACCACCAGTTTTTATCTCTCCTACTCATCTTGATTACGTCTACTTTCTAAAGAAAGCCTTGTATGGTTTGAAGCAAGCTCTAAGGGGTTGGTATGAGACACTGTCTATCTTTCTCCTTGAAAACAAGTTCTCAAGAGGGAAAATAGATAAGACTCTTTTCTTGAGAGAATTGAAGGGCCAGAACCTTTTGGTCCAAATATATGTTGATGACATCATATTTGGATCAACTTATGGGAGTCTTTGCAAAAGGTTTGCTAAGCTCATGCAAAGTAAATTTGAAATGCGCAGTATGCATGGGAGAGCTTAAATGTTTCTTAGGACTCCAAGTAAAGCAATATGAGGAAGGAATTTTCATTTCTCAAACCAAATTTACGTTGGATATCATAAAGAAATTTGGAATAGAGAACTTTACCCCTATGAAAATTCCTATGGGTTCAAATATGTATCTAGACAAGGATGAGAAGGGGAAAGCCTATAAAGAATCCATGTATAGAAGCATAATTGGCGCATTGCTCTACCTCACTGCTAGTAGGACAGACATCATGTTTGTTACATGTGTCTATGCATGGTATCAAGTGAACTCCAGAGAATCCCATTACTCGACAGTCAAAAGAATTCTAAGATATCTGAAGGGTACTTTCAATCTAGGGCTCTGGTATCCTAAGTGAAATGAGTTTGAGTTGTGTGGTTATTTTGATGCAGACTTTGCTGGGTGCAAAGAGGACAGAAAAAGCATTTCAGGAACTTTTCAGTTTTTGGGGAGAAGGCTTATGTCCTGGAGTAGCAAAAAGCAAAATAACATTGTTATCTCTACAACTGAATCAGAGTACATTTCTGCCGGTAGTTGTTGTGCACACCATCTTTGGATTCAATACCAATTAGAGGATTACAATTTACAAATAAAGAGAACACCTCTCTTTTATGATTCCTCTAATGCCATCTCTGTTGCTAAAAATCCTGTGGAACATAGTAGAACTAAGCATATAGAAATTAGATATCATTTCATTAGAGAGCATGTGGAAAAGGAGGACATCTGCCTTGAGTATGTCCATACAGATAGGCAGATAGCTGACATTTTTACTAAGCCCCTTCATGAGTCTAAATTCAATCAATTCAAAATTGAATTGGGGATGCTAAGTTCTTAAATTGGGAATGTAATACTGCATACTTTCTTTACTGTAGAATTTGATTTATATTATGAAAAGGCTGGATCTATTACAAGATCCACCCTAAAGAAGACTAACATTTTCAATTTTTGAAAGACAGCAATAACATATTGACTTAGGCATTAGCAGAATCGTCTAGAAAATACTAGATATTATAAAATTCGTCTTGATGAATCAAGATGATATTATATTCTCGACGACAATGCATTTATAATCAAGACAATACTGAATACACCATCTAGATGAGAAGGTGACATCATAAGTCACATAAGCATCATAATTACATCGCAATTACAGGCTTTTCAAAACGATTCGCCATGATTTCATCAGCTACGCGCCTCTTTACCTTCCAAAAGCATCGTAGTATAGTATAGACAATGTGAGAGCATAGAAATTGCGCACACACAAAATCCTAGAATCCCTATTTCATCTTCTTCTACCTCTTAACGACTTCCTGCAATAAGCAATGGCACCAAAGATGTCAGATGAGAAATTTCAGGAGGAGAGTTATTAAGAGATGGTTTCAAAGGTGTTGATGAGGATCTTGACATGGTATTTACCTTACTATATGCTTCAGAATTAGAGTATGTTCTTATTGAGCCTACTCGACTATATTACACTGCATTGTCTGAAATATATGCAAATGCCCAAGTTTGCAAGGTAGGAAAAGCAATTATCATAACTATGTCTGGACAATATATAAGGATCACTGCCACAGCGCTAACCAATGCCCTTAAACTAACTATTTTGGATGAGAATGAAGAAGAAGAATTGGTTAGTCCTGAGGACTTTCTAGAAGGATACAAATGGTGTGGCCTTGATGGCAAACCATACGGAAGCATTCAAAGAAATAAGATGAATGTGCAGGGTAAGTTGTTATCAGATATTATTGGGAAAGTTTTATTGTGCAAGGATGGGTCACATGATAGAATCTCCAAAGAAATGTTTGAGCTGATGATCAGAGTCATTCTTGAGAAGAAGACCAACTGGGGCAATGTCCTGTTTGACAAGATCAAAGAAAGTCTGAAGGCCCCCAACTTTGGCAGAATCCTTTCTGTTGCAAATGAGATTCGGCCCAACGAGGAGTTCAGACCCCAAAGAGGGGGCAGCTAGCACTTACTGATCTCGCAGAGGAACCTGACCGAAGACTTAGAACTAAACACCGACCCTTGGCTGCAGCGTGGAAGTCCCACCACACACCCAGAAGATCTTAGAGCGCTTCCCCTCCTAAGTCAAAACTTATGCAGGGCACCTTGGAGAGCCTGAGGAGATAACCAAAGATGTCCTAAGGAGGAAGAAGCCAAAGATCTGGATCCTCTCTAAAAGTACGCTTCATGGTCAATATATAGTTTTTCTCTTCTGGTATGCTAATAGTACAACTCTGCCTTTTAGTTTTACTAATCACACACCAAACTGGTCTACTAACAACCAAACTCCGCTGTTCTAAAGGGCTATTGGCAGCCCACAAAGGGTATCTGTGTCAATTCACCTCTGGACCCCACTGGGTGAGCGGTCCATAAAGGCATTGCTCGCCAGCCTTCCCGCGAGCCAGGTTCACGAGATCTCACTATGTGAGTGGCCCGTGAAGGCACCAATTACATCCAGAAGCCTAGGCGGGCGAGTGCTTGATGAAGAATGTGATCGCCCCACTTCTACCAGCCTGAGCCGCTTACGTGAGGCGGCGAGCCCTCAATCGCCTTGTCGTTGCAAAATGCACCCCAAAGAGGCAAGCATACACTCGTCTCGCCCTCACACTACGCTCCTCATAAGGAGGTAATTCTGGCTCGCCTTGCCCTCACGAACCGCTCGTCGCGAGGCAGCAATCCCCTACTTGCTCGCCTATGCACGATTCTCAATTTTACCCTTCGATGAACATGGGGTTGTACACAATCCCTGCTCTTTGTGAGATTATCCTAAGCTCGTAAAGAAATGTCCAACCCCTGGTGTTCGTAGGTGGTTGCTGACCTGGCAGGAAGCTTTTGGTGGACCCCATCCCCAGCGCTATAAATACCACCAATCATGGGCGATGGGTAACCCTTTCATCCTTCGTCTTCATTCGCCATCTACTACTGTAGATACCAAAATGCCTCTTTCGGAAGAAGCCCAAGCTCGCAAGGACGCGTCACGGGAAATTAGACGGTCATTCACCATCGAACTCACGCCTTGGCTCATCTGGCAGGCCCCTGCGGCTTTCCCAAAGATAAAGAAAGCGAAGAAGGCCCGACAACACCCAGGGGAAAATGGGTCCTTGCTCCCGGATTCATCAACCGACACCGGGCTCGCCCAGCAGGTATTCGAGTTGATAGGTCTTGAACTCTCATGAAAATAGGTTAACATCATTCTCTTGCTCGCTGGACGTGCTTCTCGAGGGAGTCACAACGGGCGAGGTTCTGATGGGCACTCGCCCTCCAACCCTTGGGAGGGTCTATTCAGCGTCCATAGACGTTGTCGACCTGCTCGATTCCTCACCGTGACCTGATGAGTTGTCTGCCTTCATCTATGCCAACTGGATCCCCTCGGCCATTGACATTCCAACATTGTCACCTATTGCATAGACCCTCCTCACGACCCCTTGGAAGCGCACCACTCCAACGGGCTTGCCGGGTCCTCCAGGCGAGACAATCCCCACACTGGGATTTGGTCTCCTGGGCCAAAAGAGCCATGGCGGCTCGATACCCATCATCATCTGGATCGCCAGCAACGCATTGTACCCCTCTGGTCTGGGGAAATCTATCACGTTGACCTACACTGAGGCCTTCCAGGGACAGCCGATCTCCTCCCGCCAGCACCCTGGTAAAGCGATCATGGCCTCGCCAGGTTGGTCAACATTAACGATTATTGGTACCTTGCTTTCGCCACTGACTTCTTTTTTGCAGTGCCCGCGAGAGCTCCCCCGCCGATCTTGACCTTAGGGAAGAGGAGATGTCCCCCCCCCCGCCCTCGCTGGATAAGATTGCTGACTTCCTGGGCGATCCCCGAGAACCTGAGGTGCTGAAGAGGCGGAGCACCGAGGTGGTCCAGAAGTATGGACACATGTTGTGGTATATGTACAACCAAGCGCGGGAGGACAGGATGGCCTCCAAGGAGCAGCTCGTCATCCTCAAAAATGACAAAGTGTTACTCCTTGCCAATCTACGACTGGATGCTCGCGGCGAGGTCACTTCCCTGGGGGTGCACCTCTCGCGAGCGGAGGAACAGGTGTGCCTGCTGTAGCATGAGATCCATGTCGTCCGCACCTATCATTATCCTTGGGTGCTGCCGAGCTCGGGGGTGTAAGGCCGATGTCGATGGAGGTGGATTAAGTACTGATCCCGCTCGCGCTCGCACCCACTCGGCGAACCCTGTATTGTAACCATTATTTATTTTGAACAATCCGCGAACTCTATTATAATGATTAGCTCGGTACTTCTCGCCCGCCATTGGGCTTTCTTTTATTTTCTCACACCATGATATTACTGCTTGTGTCGCGTTCGCTAGTTTTTACTTGTATTTCTTTATGTTCTTGATTGTGACTTATATTGTGTTCTCCTCGCCTACAGCGAGCTGGCCTTGCTTGCCAGCGTGCTAACACTTCCTTATTATTGCGAGCGGGTGAGAAAGAGGGGCTCACTCGAGGATCGAGGCGTATCGTAGGGAGATTCTGTTAACCGCACCCCTCGCCGCTTTGACTCCTTCCCGCCTTTTCTGTTTTTCTATAAATAGGTCCTCCCGCCATGCCCAACTACCACATTTATCGTCCTAGCCCTCCACCTCCTTCTTTATCGAGATATCTCACCTTCCTTCTCGCGCTCGCTTCTTCAGCTCTCCAATGACATTTAAAATGGGTGGTGATGGTGGTGATGCTGAGGGCCGGGCCAAGTGCGCTTGGAACTTTTGCGGCCACTCTTTCTTCAACTGCTCGCTCACTGAGAGCGAGTACCACACCGTGGTCGACAAATATATCTCGCCCGGGTTCTCTGCTCGCTAGGCTGCAAAGACTGAGGCTATCAACGACACCTCGCCGGACGATCTCACTATTTCCGCAGCTCACTTTTATGTAGGCCTGCGGCTGCCCCTATGGTCGGAAGTCCGCCAAGTACTTATTCGCTTTATAATATTCCTCCTTGCTCTCGCATAAGGCTTCTAATCGTATGTCTCTTATTCACTAGATACTCAAGTATTTCGTCGTGATTCTAGGCCAGATGACCCCCAAATCGGTCGTTGTCGTGGTGCCTTCGCCTGTTACCTGAGGGAGGAGCGGATCGAGTTCAGCTTGCCGGTCTTCTGCAAGCTCTTCTCCTTTCGGGCTCACAAGGACGGGACCGCTGTCTCCAGAAGTTTGTTTTTCTGAAGGGGCCTTTCGGCAACATCCCCTTCTCGCCCATCCAACACGACGAGGCGACCTATTTCCCTCCCACTCTCGGCGCTCACGAAGATGAGCTCTTCAAGTTCTTGGCGACGAAGAACTTCGAGGTCGCCTACCTTCAACGAAACATCGACTCGCTATTTCCCGTGCCGTCCAAAGCAGGTTCGACTCACATTCGCTCCCTACTTTGTATTCCACTTCTCTTTCGCTAGCTAACCTCTGTCCGGTGTATCATCCGCAGGGGAGCGAGACCTTCCACTCCACCCCCCTTATACGAGGACTGAGACTATCCTCCCTGGCCTCGCGCTCGCTACCTTCATTACCGCCATGTGTCGGAACATTCATGTTGGATTTGATGGCGCCCTTAGAGGGGGGGGGGGGTGAGTAAGGGGTTTACTATTTTTAAGATAAACTGATAGATTTAAAAGAAACAGAAAACTTTTTAGCACTGATGCTAACGCCTGGCGTTGACTAGTTAACGCCTGACGTTATCCCTCCAGAGAAATATTTTGGCAAAATTAAACAAAGTGATTTAACTTGAACAATTTCAAAAGAAATATAAATCCAGAAAAATAGATATACTGACAAAGGAATTTTATATATCACAAAATGATTATAAGGATAATATTTCAATAACGCTTGAAATTGAGGCGACAAGTTGAAGATCTTTTTTTTGTTCCTTCACCAGTCCTTCTCCCAAGGACCGGTTGGCTATAGTCTATCTATCCCCAGAAAAGGCCTCAAGCCACCCCCTAGATCTACCTTTGACCTAGTCGCCACGCACAAGGCGGCGAATTACCCCCTAAGCCACACAAGGACCTAGTCGCCACACGCAAGGCGACGATTTCACTACGGTTACAGTAAATGACAAGATAAAGATACAAATTAAAACAAAAGACTCCCTATATTGAAGAGTGCTGAAGGAGATGTTGAAGACACGCTTTGATCATCATCGGAGTTGAAACGAGCATCCTTCTTCAAATTGACCGTTGCAAATTTCCTTCTCACTCTTGTTCCTCAATGATGGTGTTGGGAGTTCTCTGAATTCGGGGATGAAATGCTCTCTCAAAAGATTGGAGTGAAGGCTTCAGAAAAACTATCTTGAATACTGAACTCAAGTCTTTTTATAGACACAGGAGCTAACGCCTGGCGTTAGGGTTAACGCCAATGTTAAGCATTGTGTCTGGCAGTTGCTGAAAATGTGCAAAAAGACGGGAGCGTGATAGAACTAAATTTCGTCGAACGAAACAAACTTCATCGAACACGCCTTCGTCGAACGCATCCTTCGTCGAACGAAAAAACCGCAATTGTTAGGATCGTGCAAACCGCCAGGAATCGTGACAGATCGAAATTTCATCGAATGAAACAAAATTTGTCAATCGCAGTTCAGTTCATCGAATGCTCCAAATCATCGACCGCAGTTCCATTCGTCGAACCCTCCAAATCGTCGACCGCAGTTCAGTTCGTCGAATGAAATAAGCCAAGCGCAGTTATCTTTAAAGCATCGAGTGCAGTTCAGTTCGTCGAGCGCAGGAATTCATCGAACGTAGGAATTTCGTCTAACGCAGGAATTTCGTCGAACGCAGCCCCTCGTTCGTCGAACGTAGGTTCCATTCTCAGTGGTTCTCTTCTCAATGGACGTTAACGCAGGGCGTTAACAGCTAACGCAGGGTGTTAGCTCTCTTTCCAGAGAATCCTCAGCAAACAACATCCTGTACATAGGGTTATTTAAAAATAGTACCTGCACACTTATAAACACAAGCAAGATCAAATACATAGTTTGATTTGTTATTCTCAAACTAAGAGATGTGGAACACAAGCTCCAACAATCCCCCTTTTAATAATAACAAATCCACTAATAAGAAATAAAAATAGAGTAGTGTTTATAGTATATGATAAGCGTGATAATCATGCATACCCCCCCTATGTGAATACTCCCCCTACATGAATGCATGTCATAATGTACTCCCCCTAAATAATAGATTTCTCTAAGTTATTTCTTGAAATTAGTCTCTTCTCCCCCTTTTGTTATAATCAAATGAAGATAGGGAGGAGTAGTAGGAATTTGTTCTTTTGTGCACTCTGTAGAGATAATTGCAATTTTTTGAAAGTGAACACAGCGAAAGCAATATTTGAACATCGTTAAGAATTTGTAAAAGCAAAACATAATAAGCGATGTAAATCAAATAAGTAGATGTTTTGAATTGAAATACAGAAGTTGCAAATACATTTGAAATTTGGAATATTTAAAGTTAGCAAGCAAGAATATATAATATCAATGGAAGATAGGTTTACAATGTAAAATAATTTGCATTTCAAGAAATCATAAACATTGTAAAGATCATGCTTTGCTATCTAGTGCATTTACTTATGATTGTAGAGAACAATGTAGGTAAGCTTTAAGTCTAATTCTCATGAGTGGAAGTATTATAATTGATAATGATGTGTACAATAAATGTGTTTTGATAAAGCATACAAGTGTAGAAATCAAACCACATGAGACGATGTAATGTAAGAGCATAACTTGAATTGAACAAAAACAGCTTTACGTTCACAAATTTCAATGCACTATAGATTTTTTTATGAGAAGTGGTGAAAAAAAATTTGTTTGCACAAGACACTTTACAATTCTTTCCAAGGTGCTCAACCTCACAATGCTCATTAAGACTTATCAGGAGGTTCAAGTAGTGCTTGGTGGAGTTATCCTTGTCATTCATTTGTTGCTTTTTAGACTTAGTGACAAAAGACTCCGAATTCACTTGTTTAGCAAACATAGTTTTTTATTTTTTTTGTTTTAAATTTTATTTACCACATTTCTCTAAATATAAGTGCATGAAAAAACAAAGAATTCAAGAAATAATTCAATGTTGTGTAGGTAAATTGTTTATGAAATTTAAAATAAGTTCTTATACTACACAACCATGTAAAAGTAAGATTTAAAAACACATGTATATTAACCAAAAATTGTAAGTGAGAAAATCATTATCAAAGATAAAAACTTTACTCATACTTATAGGCATGTAAAAGCATTTCGACATATGTTATCTATTCTCAAACTCTTTGCACATTTGAAGATAATTGATTTTGAAAGCATGATTAAATCAAAACAATGTTTTTAAAGAAACTTGAAGGTTTAAATTAAACATTGTAAATAATCTTGAACCAATATCTATATAATCAACCTTGAAATCAACATTTAAGCTTATAGTAAATTTTTTTGTTTTTAAGTTTCGAAAGAAAACTCACAAAACACACAAAATACCAACACAGTTGGAAAAACACACAAAAAAATTCTGAGCATAGAAGCTAACGCCAGGCGTTAACTTCTTAACGCCGAGACAGAACACCAATTTTTGATTTTTTGAAAAATATTTTTTCTGATACATTTGTAATATAAATAGGCCTTCATATAGTTGAAATTTCAGACATTATGGAGTTGATATGATGGCCTTTTTAGCGTGTGTTTGGTGGTTTTCCCATAGTTTTTAAATTTTTATTGATTTTTAATTAATATTTAAAAAAAAAATTAAAGTACATAAAATAATTTGATAGCTTTTTATAAGGCTCAAAGTGACATTTCTAAGACACCTAATTCTAACCTAAGCATGTGAAAACGTGCATCGGGTAGAGGTTTGGTAAAAATGTCGGCAATTTGTGATTCCGTCCCTATAAAGCTAATTTTAACATGTTCTTTCTTAGTATGATCTCTAATGAAATGATGTCGGACATCTATATGTTTAGATCTAGAATGATATACGGGGTTGTTTGTGAGATCTATAGCGCTCTTGTTGTCACACACTAATTCAATGTTATTTAGATAAACATCAAAGTCTTCTAACGTTTGGGTCATCCATAATGCTTGTGCACAACAACTACCTAGTGCGATATATTCGGCCTCGGTGGTGGAGAGGGCAACATAATTCTGTTTCCTACTCGACCATGATATAAGTGAAGGGCCTATAAAATGACACATGCCACTAGTGCTTTTACGATCTAATGAACATCCCGCATAGTCCGAAACAGAAAAACTGTGTAGAATAAAACAATTATTATGAGGATACCATAAGCCTAATCTAGATGTTCCGATTAGATATCTAAAAATACGTTTAACCGCTTTTAAATGTGATTCTTTTGGGTTAGCTTGAAATCTAGCACATAAGCAAACGAAAAACATAATATCGGGTCTAGATGCACTTAATTAATGCAATGAGCCTATCATTCCTCTATATAATGTTTGATCTATTGAAATACCGGTTTCATCTTTTCCTAACTTTAGTGATGCACTCATAGGAGTATTTGCTTACTTTAGGTTTTCAAAACCAAATCTTGTTTTTGTGAGATTTGAAATCCTAGAAAATAAATTAGTTCTCCTACCAAGCTCATTTCAAATTTATTTTTCATCACTAAAATAACTTCATTACATAACTCTTCATTAGTGGCTCCAAAAATGATATCATCAACATAAATTTGCGATATAATCAAATCATTATCTACATCCTTAATGAAGAGTGTATTATCCGCACTTCCCATTTTATAACCGTGCTTTATCAAAAATAATGTCAATATCATACCAAGCACGTGGCGCTTGCTTTAATCCATAAAGCGCTTTTTCTAACTTATACACATGATTAGGAAATTTTTCATTCACAAAACCGGGGGGTTGTTCTACATAAACTTCTTCTTTTATAATCACGTTTAGAAAGGCACTTTTAACATCCATTTGAAATAATTTAAATCTTTTAAAACTCGCAAATGCATGAAATATTCTAATTGATTCCAGGCGAGCAACGGGTGCAAAAGTTTCATCAAAATCTACCCCTTTGATTTGTGAATAACCTTGTGCAACAAGTCTAGCTTTATTCCTTGTTATCCTAGAGTCACCATCTAATTTATTTTTGAAAATCCATTTGACTCCTATAACCGGATGATTAGATGGACTCTCTACTAAATTCCAAACCTTGTTACGTTCAAATTGATTTAATTCATCATTCATAGCTATAAACCAAAATTCATCATTTAAAGCGGTTGAAACATTTTTTGGTTCTATTTCGGATATAAAACAAAGGTTTGAAAAAGACTCATGTAAAGAAGAATGAGTACTTACCCCTTTTAATGGTTCTCCTATCACAAGCTCCTTTGGATGATCCTTAGTGAACTGCAACACGCTTGGAGGAACATATTCTATTATCTCATTTTCTTTCTCCTCTTGTTCTTCTTCTTTTTCTCCAAGTGATTCATCATCCTCATGCTCCAAAGGGGAAATAGGTTCGTCTTCATTTCCTGTATGATTAGAATCTACACAAGGAACAAACTCATCAAATCTTACATGTATAGACTCTTCAACTACTTTAGTTCTTTTATTATATATTCTATAAGCCTTACTAGATGAAGAGTAACCAATAAAAATTCCCTCATCACATTTTTCATCAAATTTTCCTAGTGTATCTTTAATGTTTAAAATGAAGCATTTACAACCAAACACATGAAAATAAGATACATTAGGTTTTCTTTTAAAGTAAAGCTCATAAGGTGTCAATTTTAAAACAGGACGAAGCATGACACGATTAATGATATAACATGAAGTATTAACCGCTTCGGCCCAAAATGATTTAGGCAACCCATATTCACAAAGCATAGTGTGTGCTAGCTCTTGAAGGGTTCTATTTTTCCTCTCCACTACACCATTTTGTTGTGGGGTGCGAGGAGCAGAAAATTCATGTTTAATTCCTAAATCATCACAAAAAGAAGAAAATCTATCATTTTCAAATTCTCCTCCATGATCCGAACGTATGCATTTAATCTTTAAATCAAGTTCATTTTGAATACGAATGCATAGTTTAGTAAATTCAAGGAATGCATCGGATTTGGAAGATAGAAATAATGTCCAACAAAATCTAGAAAAATCATCAATTATTACAAACGTATATTTTCTACCTCCTAGACTAGAAGTGCTAACCGGTCCAAATAAATCCATATGAATTAATTAAAGAGGTCTAGTGGTAGAAATTACATTTTTGCTCTTAAAAGAATTTTTTGAAAATGTTCCTTTTTGGCAAGGCGTACAAAGAGAGGATAAATTTCCATTAAGCATAGGTAATCCCTTAATTAATTTATCTTTTGATAATTTCAAAATAAGCTTGGTGCTAGAATGACCAAGGCGCCTATGCAAAAGTTCTAATTCTTCATTTTTAGAAATTAAACATTTAAAGAAGAATTTGAAAGATCATTAAAAGTAATCATATAAGCATTATGCATCCTAGGTGCGGTGAGTACGACATCATTTGTTTTAGAATTTATAATTTTACAAAGATTTGTAGATGATTCAAATAATACATTTAAACCTTTATCACCTTGACTAATTGAAATTAGATTATGTTTTAAACCATCTACATATAGAACATTTGAAATTGAGAAAGAATCGTTACCCACAGTACTAATGCCCATGATCCTTCCTTTACCGTTGTCACCAAATGTCACCATCCCTCCTTTCTTCATCTCAAGGCTAAGGAACTTTGCTTTGTTTCCCGTCATGTGTTTGGAGCATCCCGAGTCCAAATACCACACGTCCTTTTTGTCCTTAGCCTGCCAACATACCTAAAAAGGAGATGAGAGTAAAGATCTGGATACCCAAGAGGTTCCTCCCATAGAATAGGCGAAAACCTTAGGCACCCAGATTTTCTTTATAGCACTGCGACCCTTTTTCTTACAAGAGTTTGAGGTGTATCCAAATAAATGACATTTGACACACGCTATAAAAGGGGATGATACCCTTTTTGAAGTTTTGGGTAAGCTCTTGCTAGAATATGAGGTAACATTTAAGTTTTTAAAATCATTATTACCAGAATTAATTTTTCTAGAATTATTGCTAACGCCGGCGTTAGAAGTTAATGCCTAGCGATAGCTTCCAGAACTATATCCAAGGCCTGATTTGTCATTCCCATGGCATTGGTTGGCCAAGATCTTGTCCAGAGATCTTTGTCCAACTCTGAATTTTTTAATAGCTAAATTTAAATCATGAATACGGGCTTTGAGAGCGGTGTTTTCCGTTACCAACATAACGCACCGATTCGCAAAACTCTTCTTCTCATCCTCTATTTGAGAAAGAGAGGTTTTTAAAGTTCTTTCCAAATCCCCATTCTCCTTAGTAAGAAGTTCAATAGTGGAGTGGGATTTAGAAAGAGCTTCTTCAAGTTCTTTCACTCTTGCCAAGGAGTGATTGCACTCTTGGCAAGATACCTTTTCTTTCCCCAATTGTTTTGATAATTTTTTATTTTCTTTTAACAAAAGTTTATTTTCATAATTTAGAATGTTAATATCTTTTAAACTTTTATAAAAAATTTGCATGTTTGTAAATATTCAATATATAAATCATCATAAGAAGTAGGGAGAGTTACCTCAGTGTCGCTTTGGACACTGCATTCATCTTCGGATATCTTGTTACTCTTTCCCATTAGGCACATGTTTGCCTCTTCTTCATCACTAGTGGATGATCCGCTTGAGACCTCGGAGGAGGAGTCATCCCATGTAGCCGCTTTTAGGACCTTCTTCTTCTCATTTCCCTTGTGCCCTTTTTCTTTATGCTCTTTCAGATATTTTGGGCACTTGCTCCGAATATGTCTGGTCTTTCTACAATGGTAGCACTCCGGTGGTGGTCGTTCATCATCGTCCTCGTCGCTTCCTTTATCTTTCTTTGATGATGATCTCTTTTTGATGAAATATTTCTGGTAGGTGTTTCTCCTTTCTAGATTCTTCATGAACCTTTTGAACTTTTTCACAAAAAGGCTCTCCTCGTCCTCTTCATCATCTTCATTTGCTTCCTTCTTTGACTTTAAGGCCAAACTCTTCTTCTTTGGCTCCAAGTTGTACTCTTGTTGTTGAATTTTGAGTTCAGCCTCATGTGTCTTGAGGTTCCCAATAAGGCTCTCAATTTGGAGCTTTTTCAAGTCGTGCAACTCCGAGATAGCTGTCACCTTTGGATTGAACTTTGGAGGGAGAGACCTTAGAATTTTCCTCACCAAGTCGTCGTTGGAGAACACCTTTCCAAGCACTTTTGAGTCGTTGATGATTTTGGTGAACCTTGTGTACATAGAATGCACGTCTTCATCCGTCTCCATCCAGAATTTCTCATACTCGGATTCAAGTTGGAAGAGCTTTGAATCCTTCACCTGCGAAGTGCCTTCATGAGTAATTTCTAAAAGATTCCAAATATCATAAGCTGTTTCGCAAGCACAAGTTCTATTAAATTCCGTTCTATCCAAAGCACAAAATAACGCATTCATTGCTTTAGCGTTATTCTTACATCTCAACTTATCATTGCCATCCCATCTATCTTTAGGCTTTTCCATAATGACTTCTCCAACAACAAATGTTGGTGGAGAATAACTTTGTTCAACCATACCCCAAACGTCATTATCTAAAGCAGTTAAAAACAACGCATTCTAGTTTTCCAATAATTATAATAAGTTCCAGTAATAGTGGAGGTCTACTTATCCCTTGACACTCCAAAAAGGCATGATCATGATGCGGCATTATTCCCGGTTGTGAGACCATTTTGGAATAACCTAGCTCTGATACCAAGTGTTGGATCTGAAGGCGCCCTTAGAGGGGGGGGGGGGGGGGGTGAATAAGGAGTTTACTGTTTTTAAGATAAACTGACAGATTAAAAAGAAACAGAAAACTTTTTAGCACTGATGCTAACGCCTGGCGTTGACTAGTTAACGCCTGGCGTTATCCCTCCAGAAAAATATTTTGGCTGAATTAAACAAAGTGATTTAACTTGCACAATTTCAAAAGAAATATAAATTTAGAAAAATAGATATACTGACAAAGGAATTTTATATATCACATAATGATGACAAGGATAATATTTCAATAATGCTTGAAATTGAGGCGATAAGTTGAAGATCTTTTTTTGTTCCTTCACCGGTCCTTTTCCCAAGGATCGGTTGGCTATAGTCTATCTATCCCCAGATAAGGCCTCTAGCCACCCCCTAGAACTACCCTTCACCTAGTCGCCACGCACAAGGCGGCGAATTACCCCCTAAGCTGCACAAGGACTTAGTCGCCACACGCAAGGCGGCAATTTCACTACGGTTACAGTAAATGAAAAGATAAAGATACAAATTAGAATAAAAGACTCCCTATATTGAAGAGTGCTGAAGGAGATGTTGAAGACACGCTTTGATCATCACCGGAGTTGAAATGAGCGTCCTTCTTCAAATTGACCGTTGCAAATTTCCTTCTCACTCTTGTTCCTCAATGGTTGTGTTGGGAGTTCTCTGAATTCGGGGATGAAATGCTCTCTCAAAAGATTGGAGTGAAGGCTTCAGAAAAACTATCTTGAATACTGAACTCAGGCCTTTTTTATAGACACGGGAGCTAATGCTTTGCGTTAGGGTTAACGCATCGTGTCTGGCAGTTGCTGAAGACGTGTAAAAAGACGGGAGCGTGACAGAATGAAATTTCGTCGAATGAAACAAAATTCATCGAACGCGCCTTCGTCGAACGCATCCTTCATCGAACAGAAAAACCACAACTATTAGGATCGTGCAAACCGCCAAGAATCGTGACAGATCGAAATTTCGTCGAACAAAACAAAATCCGTCGATCGCAGTTCAGTTCGTCAAACGCTCCAAATCGTCGACCACAGTTCCGTTCGTCGAACCCTCCAAATCGTCGACCCTAGTTCAGTTTAGCGAACAAAATAAGCCGAGCGCAGTTATCTTTAAAGTGTCGAGCGCAGTTCAGTTCGTCGAGCGCAGGAATTCGTCAAACGCAGGAATTTCGTCGAACGCAGGAATTTCGTCGAACTCAGCCCCTCGTTCGTCGAACGCAGGTTCCATTTTCAACAGTTCTCTTCTCAATGGACGTTAACGCAGGGCGTTAATAGCTAACGCGGGCATTAGTTCTCTTTCCAGAGAATCCTCAGCAAACGACATCATGTACATAGGGTTATTTAAAAATAGTACCTGCACACTTATAAACACAAGCAAGATCAAATACATAGTGTGATTTGTTATTCTCAAACTAAGAGATATGGAACACAAGCTCCAACAATTCCCAACACTTCCGCGCCCTCTGGCAAGAAGCGGTCTGCACCTGCAAGCCGCGGGACGCCTCCCTTACCACCGCCGCCAAAAAAGAAGAAAGCCTCTACTTCGGCTAAGGGGAAAGGGGTCCTTGGGGACCTTCCAGGAGCAGACCCTTCGACGAGCCTGACTGCCGATAAGGAGACCATCAAGGTTGATAAAGGGGTCACCGGTACCTCAGGCGTGCCTGCGCCGACGAGCCACCAGAATTTCTGCCTCGGCACAAAGCACCGAGACGAGGTCGGCGAGCCTCCACTAGATTGGGATCTGGAGGCCAATAGGGCATCCATGTCAACCCTCCTCCCCTCCTGGGTAGAGCAGGAGACAATTGGAGGTCAGGCCTTCGCTCTCTCCTTTGGGCTTTACGGCCGGGAGGATGACGTCGTCTTCAACGATCTTACATCCCGGGCGATCGCTTATGAGAGCGCGTGAGCCCAGCTCCGTGCCCTAGAGCTCGCCCACATGATGGGACGGCGATGCCTCCAGGTAGATATGAATTCTGAAGAGATCAAGCGCGAGCTGAAGGCTGCTTAGGAAGAGATCGCGAGCATTAAAGAGAAGCAGGAGATCTCTGACGGCCTCCTCGCCAGCCTCAAGGGCGGGATGGTAAGTTGTTGAAGAATTTCCCCAACTGTCCTCGATGTTTCCTTTGACTAACTCGCCTTTTCCTTTGTAGGATGTCGAGACCACCAATCAACTTCTCTCCCGCACCTCAGACCTAGAGAAGGAGATCCTCGGACTGAATGCTCAGAATTGTGAGCTCACCCAGTCCATCCTTCCTCCGCCCCCTCACTTCGGCAACACTCAGACATTCTCGGAACGCGATTTGGATGAGATGAGGCAGAAGAATGCGACCGCGGTGGTGAAGCATATATTCCGCACCCTGAAGCAAGTGGGCCTTCTGTCTGATGAGGCGGCGCAGCTGACCATCGAGGATGTGGTTCTGAAGCTATTCTTACCACTGTTGGAGCCCGATGACAGCGAGAGCGAGCGGTCCAAGGACCACCCTTAAATTTCAATGTAATTTGATTTCTAATTTTTGGCTAGCGAGATCGCCGCGACATCTGTAATAGTGCCCTTTTTGTGAAATGAAATGAAATTTTGTTTAGCTCTTTTTCCTTTCATTTCCTTATTTTTGCCTAGCCGCAACGTACTCGCGCACCCTTCACGCGACACTCGCGTGCCTTTTACTCGCTGCACTCGCGCACCTTTTACTCGTAGTACCCGCGTGCCTTTTACTCAAAGGTGGTTGTTGAACACGTGTTTGCTTACCCCATCCAAAAGCTCTCGAGTGCCGCTGCTTCTTCATCGCATTGCATACCCTTATGATGGTGATATCCTCCCCCGTCTAATGCATCTCGCTTCCGCGTCAGACCTGGCTCGCTTTCCCTCGGGTACCGCGAGTGAGGCTCCCCCCATACATGATATTTCCTGCGCGCCACTTATCTCGACCAATTCATTTTGATCTTCCATATCATCTGTTTCTATGAGCCCCAGACTCGCTCATCTAGGTGTACTGCCATTTTCCCTTTCTTAGGTACATGCGAGCGAGGCCCTCGCTCTCGGGAGACCTTGTAGCACTGGTTTGTTTTTCCGACCTCTCGCTAGGCGAGCCCTATTTTTCTTCGCCCTCTGAGTGACTTATCAACCCTGCCGGCTAGTGGGATATCGGCAGGGGAATTCCGAGGTCATGTCACAACCTTTACCTTGCCAGCCTATCCAGAGATCAACTTGACCCACCGTCTTGTGAGAGCCCGACAGTAGAATCGATCTAGGACACTCCAGCACAATTTTACCTTGTCAGCCTCTCCATAGATTAATCTGACCGATCGTCTAATGAGAGACCAGCAGCAGAAACAATCTGGAGCACTCCAACACAACATCACCTTGCCAGCCTCTCTAGAGATCAACCTGACCCACCGTCTAATGAGAGCCCGACAGCGGAATTGATCTGGGGCACTCTGATGCGTAAATCTTAGCACACCGCTATAGGCGGTAGTAAGACTGCGACACGAAATGGCAGTGTACTGATCGTTCAAGTAATATAAAATGGGAATGAATCCCCAAGTATCGATCTCAAAGGAACACAGTAAGGTGGAGTTTACTATTGAGGCAGGACTTGAGATCGAAGTCCTTTAGTCGGATGGGTGCGAAAGTGGGTGATTTGGTTTGTGGAAAATAAAGAAAAACAACTATAACTAGTCCTATGCAATGCCGCTATGTAATGCTTCACTTGGCGGGATGGAGACTAGGCAGGCCTTGAGCGCATTGCGTCGCAAGGGCGGATGGACGAGTAGGCAAGCGGAATCGAACTGTGCAGGCCTTGAGCGCGCTGCTTCGTTAGGCGAATGGATTACACGGGCCGCTATGCCACGCTTCGCTAGGCGGATGGAAGAGTAGTCATACAGATGAGGGTCGCAAGCACCTCGTCGACAAGCACGCCACTAGCAATTGCTAGTGCGGCACACGAACGTGACGGCGGGATGGAGGATGGAATGGGGCGCACCTCAAGCAACTTAAACAATAAAGCATTTCACATAGACATGAAATATATAGAAATATGATAAGAAAGTAACGCGACGTAGGAGGCAAGCGCACCTATCGCGTGTAGAATATATGATAAAAATCATATCAAGGTCGTATTTAGTACTGGGTCCCATCGAGTATTGTTACTTCGAGCTACAACTATTATTTTATCGAGTATTAAAAATAAGTGAGTGTTTGCAATAATTAAAAACAAAGCTGATAACAATCGCGGGCTTGGTGTGCGTTTAGCAAAAACCAAGAAAAGCGATAATACGATAATAAGTGCATTAATTTGAAAACAAAAATGATAACAATCGCGGGCTTGGTGTGCGTTTAGCAAAAACCAAGAAAAGCG
This sequence comes from Dactylorhiza incarnata, assembly GCA_033032865.1. Classification (NCBI taxonomy): domain Eukaryota; kingdom Viridiplantae; phylum Streptophyta; class Magnoliopsida; order Asparagales; family Orchidaceae; genus Dactylorhiza; species Dactylorhiza incarnata. The sequence goes on along the minus strand of JAWHQI010000009.1, from coordinate 3,898,362 downwards.
ATAGAAAAGACAAAAAAGCTAAGTTATGAAAGCTGTAAATAAGCAGAAAATCTAGCTATGAAAGCAGGAAAAATGCAGAAAAACTAATTATGAAAGCGGTAAAACTAATTATGAAAGCAATAAAAGAATGCAGAAAATCTAAGTCTATGAAAGCAGAAAAACCAACCTCATACACTCACACACACTTACAATAATTAAAAAAAAAAGAACATGAAAAAGAACTGAAGAAAGAAAAACATTAGCAGGAGGAACAAAGAAGAACAGGAATAAGAACAAAAAAAACTTATTTTATTTAAATAAAAATTACAAAAGAGAGAGACGGAGGGAGACAAGAGGGAGAAAAAATAAAAACACAAAATTTGGAACACAAATCCCCTACAAGGTTTGGAATTTGTGAACCCTTGAAACAACAACCAACCCCTTCTATTTATAGGCAAAAGTGGGGCTGCATTTAGCAAAAAAGAGAGAAAGAAAATAGAGCAGCTGGCTGTTTCACTGTGGTTGGCAAATTTGACTTGAGCTGGGGTGTGGATAGAAGCTTGCTTTAATTCTAGAAGAAGAGAGGTGGCAGGAGGCTTGCTGGAAGGAGAGGGTGGAGGACAGCTTGCTGGAAGGTGTTAGAAGAGCAGAGTGCTGGCTGGAATTCATCGAACGAAAAGAGAGGGGGAGCTCGACGAACGTCGATCAGGGGCAGAGTTTGTCGATCACCTGCAGGCAGAAATATAATATATATGATATTTATAATAATATGTAGAGTTCATCAATCTAGGAGAAGAGATCGACGAACACCTGCAGAAATAGACAATTATATATATATATATATAATAAGATTTAGTTCGTCGAACGAGGAGAGGGAGAATTTAGTCGAACGGTAGGAGATTTTGTTGACCTCCGGGATTTAGTCGAACGGCTGCAGGGGGAAATATAATATATATATTTATCATATTTATAATAATTAGAGTTCGTCGAACTCCAGGATTTTTCATCGAACGATGGGAATTAGTCGAACGCTGGTCTAAGCGGGCTGAGTTAGTCGATCGCCTGGATTTCGTCGAACGCTAGGATTTAGTCGAACGGCGGCAGAAATTATATAATGTTTGATACAATATATATATATATATTATTTAGTTTAGTCGATCTGCGAGCACGGAGGGGGAGATGTCAACGAACTCAGGGAGCGGAGAGATCGACGAACTCAACTCGGGCTGAGTTCGTCAAACGGGAGGAATTCTGCAAATATTTATTTATATATATAGTTATATATTATTATTATTTATACTTTATATACTATTATTTATTATTATATGTGTATACTTATTATTATTTATTATATACATACTATTATTATAATATATATATACTATTATTATTACTATTATTATTATATATATACATAAATATATATGTATTAAAAATATATCAATATTTATTTATACTTATAATATTTACATATATTTACAAACAAGATAAAACAAGCTATTATTTCAATAATTTACATATTGCATGTACAAAAATACCCAAATTAGGCTAGAAATTATATTAGAAATATTCAATATTTTCTATTCATCAAATACCCCCATACTTAAGATTTTGCTATTCCAGAGAAAAAGTAAGGGATACCTATAAGACGTTAATAAAATTTCTAATTTACTAAAGTTTTTATTAAATCAAAAGTGAGATCAAAATAAATTTAGGAGATTTAAAAAGGTAAGTCCTAAATTATGAAGATGATTTAAAAAGAGCGAAAATGTTTTAGCGAGACTTCTAAAGTTAGTTAAATAGCGTCGAATATTGCAGTCTTTGGCGCCTTTAATTATAGTAGAATTATATAAAACTTTAACTTTTTAAAGAAAATTTTTAAGAATAAATAAAACCTACTAATTATGCTCTCGCAAACTTTTTAAATTAAAATCTAGCTTACAATTTTATTGGCTAAGGGGTAGGGGAAAAAAGGTAGCCTTGGCAAAAAGAAGAGTGCTTGGATTAGGGGTGATGGATTTAATCCTCTCACCCCACCATTTTGGTGGTTTACTTTGGTTCCCAGCGTTGGTTTACGGGGGATAATTGAAATCTTTTTAAACTTAACCCAATGCCCGTGTTTACGGAATTTTAATTTTTTATTCCCATTGACACGGGATTTCTTTTAACAATATTGGGTGCCTGTGTTTACAGAATCTTTTTATTCCCATTGACACAGGATTTCTTTTAAAACTTCTTCTTTTACTTTTTTATGCCAAGCTAAAGGGGTGAGGGTTTTAAAAGAAAAACTAGAATAATAAAAAAGGATTTGAGAGCAAAATTTAGTAGATTAGAATATTCCTAAAGTTTCACAAGTTTAGAGTTAAAATAATTGAATCTAAAGATGGTTTGCCAATATAATACAAAAAGGAATCTATTTAGGGTAAACCCGAGGTAGTGCTAAAAATTCTGTTCTCAAATTAAATTAAGAGCGTAAGATTTTCTTTACTACTGAAAATTCCTCGATTTAAATTTTTCAAACTATGAAATAAATAAAATTGATTTAGTAAATCAAAAATAATGAAAAACACTTAAAGATAAACCTAACCTAGCCTTAGAAGTAACAAAAAGCTAAGTAGGGGTTTTATTCTTTTTTTTTTGGAAGAACAACTATCTATTTTATTAAAAACAAAAATTATTACAAAACTTTAGAGGATACAATGGAAACAAAGAGAAGAAAAAAAATAAAAACACAAACTAAAACACAAAAAGGTGGAACACAAATCCCCTAAACTCTTTAGAATTTTTTTTTTCATCATATATTTTTGGATTTTTTTTTTAATTTTGTTAAAAATATGTACATTAATAAAAAAAAGGAAAAGAAAAGAAAAGAGAGAAGGAAACACATTTTTGGTGTTATGACAAAATGAATTTTGTTATAACAAAATTTTATGTAGATTTTTCATCATTTTTTTGGATTTTGATTTATTATATAAATAAGGTTTATTTATATACAAATAAAAGACATAAACATAATACATTTATATAAACAAAATTTGTTTTTTCTAAGTTAATTAATGATTTTTTTTGGGATTTTTCATTTGATTTCCTATTTACATATTAAATTTTTACAAAAAGAAAAGAGAAATGAAAAGAGGGACAAAGATGTTGCAACATAATTTATTATGTCATAACAAATTTTGTTATGTTATAACAAATAATTTTTTATGTTGTAACAAATTTGCTATTTTATTTATTTTGTCATTTTTTGGTTTTTTCTAAGTAAAAAATGGGGGACAATAATTACAAAGGGGGAAAACAGCATACCATAAATCTCCCCGGCAACGGCGCCAAAAACTTGATAAGAAAATAACGCGACGTAGGAGGCAAGCGCACCTATCGCGTGTAGTATATATGATAAAAATCATATCAAGGTCGTATTTAGTCCTGGGTCCCGTCGAGTATTGTTACTTCGAGCTACAACTATTGTTTTATCGAGTATTAAAAATAAGTGAGTGTTTGCAATAATTAAAAACAAAGCTGATAACAATCGCGGGCTTGGTGTGCGTTTAGCAAAAACAAGAAAAGCGATAATACGATAATAAGTGCATTAATTTCAAAACAAAAATGATAACAATCGCGGGCTTGGTGTGCGTTTAGCAAAAACCAAGAAAAGCGATAGAAAAGACAAAAAAGCTAAGTTATGAAAGCTGTAAATAAGCAGAAAATCTAGCTATGAAAGCAGGAAAAATGCAGAAAAACTAATTATGAAAGCGGTAAAACTAATTATGAAAGCAATAAAAGAATGCAGAAAATCTAAGTCTATGAAAGCAGAAAAACCAACCTCATACACTCACACACACTTACAATAATTAAAAAAAAAAGAACATGAAAAAGAACTGAAGAAAGAAAAACATTAGCAGGAGGAACAAAGAAGAACAGGAATAAGAACAAAAAAAACTTATTTTATTTAAATAAAAATTACAAAAGAGAGAGACGGAGGGAGACAAGAGGGAGAAAAAATAAAAACACAAAATTTGGAACACAAATCCCCTACAAGGTTTGGAATTTGTGAACCCTTGAAACAACAACCAACCCCTTCTATTTATAGGCAAAAGTGGGGCTGCATTTAGCAAAAAAGAGAGAAAGAAAATAGAGCAGCTGGCTGTTTCACTGTGGTTGGCAAATTTGACTTGAGCTGGGGTGTGGATAGAAGCTTGCTTTAATTCTAGAAGAAGAGAGGTGGCAGGAGGCTTGCTGGAAGGAGAGGGTGGAGGACAGCTTGCTGGAAGGTGTTAGAAGAGCAGAGTGCTGGCTGGAATTCATCGAACGAAAAGAGAGGGGGAGCTCGACGAACGTCGATCAGGGGCAGAGTTTGTCGATCACCTGCAGGCAGAAATATAATATATATAATATTTATAATAATATGTAGAGTTCATCAATCTAGGAGAAGAGATCGACGAACACCTGCAGAAATAGACAATTATATATATATATATAATAAGATTTAGTTCGTCGAACGAGGAGAGGGAGAATTTAGTCGAACGGTAGGAGATTTTGTTGACCTCCGGGATTTAGTCGAACGGCTGCAGGGGGAAATATAATATATATATTTATCATATTTATAATAATTAGAGTTCGTCGAACTCCAGGATTTTTCATCGAACGATGGGAATTAGTCGAACGCTGGTCTAAGCGGGCTGTGTTAGTCGATCGCCTGGATTTCGTCGAACGCTAGGATTTAGTCGAACGGCGGCAGAAATTATATAATGTTTGATACAATATATATATATATTATTTAGTTTAGTCGATCTGCGAGCACGGAGGGGGAGATGTCAACGAACTCAGGGAGCGGAGAGATCGACGAACTCAACTCGGGCTGAGTTCGTCAAACGGGAGGAATTCTGCAAATATTTATTTATATATATAGTTATATATTATTATTATTTATACTTTATATACTATTATTTATTATTATATGTGTATACTTATTATTATTTATTATATACATACTATTATTATAATATATATATACTATTATTATTACTATTATTATTATATATATACATAAATATATATGTATTAAAAATATATCAATATTTATTTATACTTATAATATTTACATATATTTACAAACAAGATAAAACAAGCTATTATTTCAATAATTTACATATTGCATGTACAAAAATACCCAAATTAGGCTAGAAATTATATTAGAAATATTCAATATTTTCTATTCATCAAATACCCCCATACTTAAGCTTTTGCTATTCCAGAGAAAAAGTAAGGGATACCTATAAGACGTTAATAAAATTTCTAATTTACTAAAGTTTTTATTAAATCAAAAGTGAGATCAAAATAAATTTAGGAGATTTAAAAAGGTAAGTCCTAAATTATGAAGATGATTTAAAAAGAGCGAAAATGTTTTAGCGAGACTTCTAAAGTTAGTTAAATAGCGTCGAATATTGCAGTCTTTGGCGCCTTTAATTATAGTAGAATTATATAAAACTTTAACTTTTTAAAGAAAATTTTTAAGAATAAATAAAACCTACTAATTATGCTCTCGCAAACTTTTTAAATTAAAATCTAGCTTACAATTTTATTGGCTAAGGGGTAGGGGAAAAAAGGTAGCCTTGGCAAAAAGAAGAGTGCTTGGATTAGGGGTGATGGATTTAATCCTCTCACCCCACCATTTTGGTGGTTTACTTTGGTTCCCAGCGTTGGTTTACGGGGGATAATTGAAATCTTTTTAAACTTAACCCAATGCCCGTGTTTACGGAATTTTAATTTTTTATTCCCATTGACACGGGATTTCTTTTAACAATATTGGGTGCCTGTGTTTACAGAATCTTTTTATTCCCATTGACACAGGATTTCTTTTAAAACTTCTTCTTTTACTTTTTTATGCCAAGCTAAAGGGGTGAGGGTTTTAAAAGAAAAACTAGAATAATAAAAAAGGATTTGAGAGCAAAATTTAGTAGATTAGAATATTCCTAAAGTTTCACAAGTTTAGAGTTAAAATAATTGAATCTAAAGATGGTTTGCCAATATAATACAAAAAGGAATCTATTTAGGGTAAACCCGAGGTAGTGCTAAAAATTCTGTTCTCAAATTAAATTAAGAGCGTAAGATTTTCTTTACTACTGAAAATTCCTCGATTTAAATTTTTCAAACTATGAAATAAATAAAATTGATTTAGTAAATCAAAAATAATGAAAAACACTTAAAGATAAACCTAACCTAGCCTTAGAAGTAACAAAAAGCTAAGTAGGGGTTTTATTCTTTTTTTTTTGGAAGAACAACTATCTATTTTATTAAAAACAAAAATTATTACAAAACTTTAGAGGATACAATGGAAACAAAGAGAAGAAAAAAAATAAAAACACAAACTAAAACACAAAAAGGTGGAACACAAATCCCCTAAACTCTTTAGAATTTTTTTTTTCATCATATATTTTTGGATTTTTTTTTTAATTTTGTTAAAAATATGTACATTAATAAAAAAAAGGAAAAGAAAAGAAAAGAGAGAAGGAAACACATTTTTGGTGTTATGACAAAATGAATTTTGTTATAACAAAATTTTAAGTAGATTTTTCATCATTTTTTTGGATTTTGATTTATTATATAAATAAGGTTTATTTATATACAAATAAAAGACATAAACATAATACATTTATATAAACAAAATTTGTTTTTTCTAAGTTAATTAATGATTTTTTTTGGGATTTTTCATTTGATTTCCTATTTACATATTAAATTTTTACAAAAAGAAAAGAGAAATGAAAAGAGGGACAAAGATGTTGCAACATAATTTATTATGTCATAACAAATTTTGTTATGTTATAACAAATAATTTTTTATGTTGTAACAAATTTGCTATTTTATTTATTTTGTCATTTTTTGGTTTTTTCTAAGTAAAAAATGGGGGACAATAATTACAAAGGGGGAAAACAGCATACCATAAATCTCCCCGGCAACGGCGCCAAAAACTTGATAAGAAAATAACGCGACGTAGGAGGCAAGCGCACCTATCGCGTGTAGTATATATGATAAAAATCATATCAAGGTCGTATTTAGTCCTGGGTCCCGTCGAGTATTGTTACTTCGAGCTACAACTATTGTTTTATCGAGTATTAAAAATAAGTGAGTGTTTGCAATAATTAAAAACAAAGCTGATAACAATCGCGGGCTTGGTGTGCGTTTAGCAAAAACAAGAAAAGCGATAATACGATAATAAGTGCATTAATTTCAAAACAAAAATGATAACAATCGCGGGCTTGGTGTGCGTTTAGCAAAAACCAAGAAAAGCGATAGAAAAGACAAAAAAGCTAAGTTATGAAAGCTGTAAATAAGCAGAAAATCTAGCTATGAAAGCAGGAAAAATGCAGAAAAACTAATTATGAAAGCGGTAAAACTAATTATGAAAGCAATAAAAGAATGCAGAAAATCTAAGTCTATGAAAGCAGAAAAACTAACCTCATACACTCACACACACTTACAATAATTAAAAAAAAAAGAACATGAAAAAGAACTGAAGAAAGAAAAACATTAGCAGGAAGAACAAAGAAGAACAGGAATAAGAACAAAAAAAACTTATTTTATTTAAATAAAAATTACAAAAGAGAGAGACGGAGGGAGACAAGAGGGAGAAAAAATAAAAGCACAAAATTTGGAACACAAATCCTCTACAAGGTTTGGAATTTGTGAACCCTTGAAACAACAACCAACCCCTTCTATTTATAGGCAAAAGTGGGGCTGCATTTAGCAAAAAAGAGAGAAAGAAAATAGAGCAGCTGGATGTTTCACTGAGGTTGGCAAATTTGACTTGAGCTGGGGTGTGGATAGAAGCTTGCTTTAATTCTAGAAGAAGAGAGGTGGCAGGAGGCTTGCTGGAAGGAGAGGGTGGAGGACAGCTTGCTGGAAGGTGTTAGAAGAGCAGAGTGCTGGCTGGAATTCATCGAACGGAAAGAGAGGGGGAGCTTGACGAACGTCGATCAGGGGGAGAGTTTGTCGATCACCTGCAGGCAGAAATATAATATATATATAATATTTATAATAATATGTAGAGTTCATCGATCTAGGAGAAGAGATCGACGAACACCTGCAGAAATAGACAATTATATATATATATATAATAAGATTTAGTTCATCGAACGAGGAGAGGGAGAATTTAGTCGAACGGTAGGAGATTTTGTTGACCTCCGGGATTTAGTCGAACGGCTGCAGGGGGAAATATAATATATATATTTATCATATTTATAATAATTAGAGTTCGTCGAACTCCAGGATTTTTCGTCGAACGACGGGAATTAGTCGAACGCTGGTCTAAGCGGGCTGAGTTAGTCGATCGCCTGGATTTCGTCGAACGCTAGGATTTAGTCGAACGGCGGCAGAAATTATATAATGTTTGATATAATATATATATAGTATTTAGTTTAGTCGATCTGCGAGCATGGAGGGGGAGAGGTCAACGAACTCAGGGAGCGGAGAGATCGACGAACTCAGCTCGGGCTGAGTTCGTCAAACGGGAGGAATTCTGCAAATATTTATTTATATATATATATAGTTATATATTATTATTATTTATACTTTATATACTATTATTTATTATTATATGTGTATACTTATTATTATTTATTATATACATACTATTATTATTATATATATATACTATTATTATTACTATTATTATTATATATATACATAAATATATATGTATTAAAAATATATCAATATTTATTTATACTTATAATATTTACATATATTTACATATATTTACAAACAAGATAAAACAAGCTATTATTTCAATAATTTACATATTGCATGTACAAAAATACCCAAATTAGGCTAGAAATTATATTAGAAATATGCATACAAGATACAATGGCTGGGAATACACGTCCAGCATCAGAAAAACATAGAAGAAGGGAAGGGGAGCACCATGTGCTTACCCCCAACAACAAGGAGAACAATTGCACACCGGAATGAGCTTAAAAGTGCACCTAGCATGGAATAGTACAAATGAATGAAAATGTGCCTAAAATGTGGTGCATAGACTAGAAATACGGCCCAGATGAGCCCATAAATGTATATATAAATGGGACTCATCACACCCCCAGACTTACTTGTTTGCGCGTCCCGAGCAAACCATCTCTTACGCGGATGAGAAAAACATAAGCTGACATAGAAATTGTAAAGCGGAGTACCATGCGAAGTCGCATGCTCATGCGCTTAGAAATGCAGTAGACAAAAATTTCTAATTATACATATTAGTTTATACTTTTCTAGGGGCGTATTTATATATTACATTTACTCAAAAAGTGAATCACGGTGAATCATAATGTCGTACATAGGAAGAAAGTAAACTGAACGCTGAGGTGAGCATTGCCAAAGATCGGGGCTCGAGACAACCTCCATTGAAATCCATCAATGTCGGTGACCATAAGCTTGCCCGTTCGCACTCTCTCCACGGCACAGGTTTGACTCAACTGCGTGAATCAATAGGACTTTAGGTTTTAGATGAGGTTTGGGTTTAGGTGAGGTATACAATGATAAAAACGACGGCTCAAGCACTAAAACCAAATGAGCTAGCACGGAAAACTATTCTCAAGCACCACAAAAAGATACGCGGGTACACCACACCCCCAGACTTGGACTTGACTACATGGGTGTGTGCACCGCCTACTCCCAATCACAAATCTATAAAGATTTTCAATTAAGCACTGCTTCTTTTTCTTTTCTTTTTACTTCTTTTCTTTTTCTCATTTTTTTTCTTTTTTTTTCAACACATTTTCAGCAAGATAGCAATAAAGCGCATCCACATTTTCACAAAAAATATCACCACATCAACACCCCAATCATGAAAATAATAAACAACTAAAGCTCAAATTTGGGTGTGCGACTAGGATTGGCTTTTAGGCTTTGGTGAGATAAAAGTGGGGCTGAATCAAAGAACGGGTAGGCACAACTGGGCTAACGAGGATAGAGCGATAGGAATGGGCACAAAAGCTCAACCGGGCCAAAATGATGGCCTATATCACATTCACGCGATTGACTAACCATATACCCATGCTTCAAGAGTCGCTTGGGGCAAGTTCTTAGCCACCGAGAAAGATAATCCTTTCTCCCGACTCAAGCAATACGAGTCTAGCGATCGTTTACACACATCCCTATGCTACCGTTTGATTCACACCGGATTCACCAATTTTTTTTTGAGTAAAGTAAACAATATCTACACTAATAGAAAAATATAATCTAAAAGCATAAAAAGAAATTGAATCTACACGAATTTTTATGCGAGGCATGAGCACTCGACTAGGAGCACTACAAGAGTCAACATCTTACTCCGCCTCATAATCCTAAGCCAGCATGATGATTTTTCAAATCACACAGAAGAGACAAATTTTCCACGCGACATGCCAACAGCTAAGCGCACGCTCAAGTGGGTGCTGTGGTGTGCAAAGAAAATGAACAATACTAAATAAATGAAATAGAAATACTTCTAGCATGCAATGCTATATTGCACATGAGTGGGCACACAGAACTACTCTCCCCCAGACTTAAACTAGACAATACACACAATATATATCTATGAAATTCAGAAAAGAGCTAGGGGAAGAGAGTACCCAATGCTCAGAAATGAGCATACCAGAAGATTGGCGTGGTAACCAAGAAAAAGCTGCAGCATCCGCCATACAGAAGAAGAACCTGCAGGGGTTAGCTCCGCAAAAAAAAAGACAAACTAAAATAAACTACAGCTAACTAAACATGATTAGAAGAAATAAAAATGCAGGAAAAGTAAGATAACTATTGGGGTTATTGTCCTCCCAACATGACTTATTCAAATTGAAAACAGTTCTAGCTAATGGGTCTATGAAAAGAAAAGTGCACAGGTAACTGTTCTAATATGCGTGTCGGTAGCGGGTACCGATACGGCGACAGAACAGTCACGCCTCTACCCGAATATAAATAATACCTGCTCGTCACAGGTAGAGGGAATAAAAAGTAAGAAGAGGAGGAATCCTCACTCAACTCACCAAAACTATCCTTGCCCCGCAAGGTATCATCTCCAGGGAGGCAGTAGGAGGAGAAGGCAATGAGTGGGGCTTCCTCTATGGAGGGGGGGGGGGGGGTTTCAACCTCCTCACATGAGAGGATACACTCATCATTGACTTGAGCAGAATGCTCCAAGTCCTCCTGAAGTACCTGTGAAGACTCAACCTGCATAGGCTTAGATAGAGAAAGGGGATTAAGAAATAAAAAAGAAGAAGAACATGAATAAAAATCAATCGGGGGAGTGGTCCCGGTCTCAAATGAATAAAAATCAATCGGGGGAGTGGTCCCGGTCTCACTCCCGGCAGGATCCAAGGATAGATCGCTATCATCATCGTAAGTATCATAGCGAGGGGAACCCAAGAACTCAAGGGCCTCGGTGGTGAGTTGGACCTCCTCGTCCCATGAGGAAGTGCAAACCTCCTCATCATATAGAGTATCCTCCTCATCCCACCGAGGTGCACCATCGTGTTCAAAGCATTCATTCTCCCCTTCGGGGAAAACAAACTCCTCATCCCACTTTGGAGCATCCTCCGAGTCAGAAGCATCACCCCACTCCTTCACTTCGATAGGATCATAAAGAATGTGTGTAGAAAAATCTTGCAAAGAAACTGGAAGAACAAAAAGATTTGGTTCCTCCGCAAAAAGATCTGCTAACACCTCCCCGATGGAAAGAATACTTTCCTCATCACACTCAGGTTCATCTAGGAGCTCCCATTCCTCTCCTTATTGGCCAACAGATGAGTGATCATCATCACTAGGAGTGAAGCCATACACAGGGAGTGAGGAGTCCATGTACGAGATAAACTCGGGGATAGAGGGCATGATTGCCTTCATGGGTAAAGAATGTGTGATAGGGACGATGTTGTCATGAGTGGAGGAGCGGCGGTCAGGATTGAAAAGACTAGGACAGTCCTTCAATTCATGACCCTCTCCTCGACACAACAAACAAACAAGGTTCCTACACAGCCTAACATTTAACTCCTTCATTTGATCTATATAATAAACCATCTTGTCGTAAATGTTAGGAGAAATATCCCATGATGACATTTTTGATAATTAAAGCAGATAACAAAGCTGAAATTCCTTGCAAGGAAATTTACACAAACTAATAAATCACCTTGGATTAAACTTGCCTAAACTTTAAAATAGGAGAGAAAGAAATAATAACAAACAATATATAATTAAAAAGCAAACAAAAATAACAAAGCGGCTATACACACTGGAAGAACTACTATCTCTCGGCTCTCCCTCTCAAGAAAACTCGCACGTTTGTCTATCCCCGGCAACGGCGCCAAAAACTTGATGCGCAAATCTTAGCACACCGCTATAGGCGGTAGTAAGACTGCGGCACGAAATGGCAGTGTACCGATCGTTCAAGTAATATAAAATGGGAATGAATCCCCAAGTATCGATCTCAAAGGAACACAGTAAGGTGGAGTTTACTATTGAGGCCGGACTTGAGATTGAAGTCCTTTAGTCGGATGGGTGCGAAAGTGGGTGATTTGGTTTGTGGAAAATAAAGAAAAACAACTATAACTACTCCTATGCAATGCCGCTATGCAATGCTTCGCTTAGAAGGATGGAGACTAGGCAGGCCTTGAGCGCACTACGTCGCAAGGGCGGATGGACGAGTAGGCAAGCGGAATCGAACTGTGCAGGCCTTGAGCGCGCTGCTTCGTTAGGCGAATGGATTACACGGGCCGCTATGCCATGCTTCGCTAGGCGGATGGAAGAGTAGGCAAACCGATGAGGGTCGCAAGCACCTCGTCGACAAGCACGCCACTAGCAATTGCTAGTGCGGCACACGAACGTGACGGCGTGATGGAGGATGGAATGGGGCGCACCTCAAGCAACTTAAACAATAAAGCATTTCACATAGACATGAAATATATAGAAATACAAACTAGTTTAAGTGCTACTTCATCATAATAATAAAGATCTATAACATATACACATCAATAAGAGAAGAACAAGGCAAGAAATCGACCAAATCCGAAGGCTCGTTGAGGAGTCACGGTTGGAATCGCTAGGTTGTCAATCCGCGTCCAAGCTCGGTCCTCAACTACGTCCGGGGTAGAGAGAGCTGTCACGACTCTCCAATGAGCCCGTCTTCTTCGTATCACGATCCGGTAAAGGATGCAAACTTCCCCTTGCTTGATGGCAATGGCGGCTAGATCTCCTTTGAAGCTATAGGATGTAGGAGGAGGCCGAGATGATCTCCGGGCTCAAGATTGGCATGAAGAATAGTCCCGGAGCACCTCCTGGTGGTGAAAGATGATGCTGGGGGCGGAAGAGGCGAACAGGGCTCGAAAACGGCGGAGGAAAATGATCGTTCAGAATAGGGCAAGACCTGCGGCTTAAATAGAAATTCTATCAGAAAATGGTCACGCATGGTCGAACGCACGACTGTGCGCAGACCGTGCGTTATTAAATATAAAACTTGACTTGGGGAAAACGCTGCACCGCCCGTGCGTTTTGCTTACGCACGCTCAACACCGCCCGTGCGTATAAATGCACGGGCAAAATCCGACGCTCTGAAATCATGAATACACAGGTCGACCGTGCGTTTTACTCACGCACGGGCAAACCGCCCGTGCATAAAAACGCACAAGTAAACTCCGACGCTCTGTTTTCTGCCCATGCACAACGCACGACCGCAACCGACCGTGCGTCAAGGAAATGCACGACCGTGCGATATGCACAGACAGTACTTCTGGGGAAAACGGGATGATCCGGTCACCTGCATACAAGATACAATGGCTGGGAATACACGTCCAGCATCAGAAAAACATAGAAGAAGGGATGGGGAGCACCATGTGCTTACCCCCAACAACAAGGAGCGCAATTGCACACCAGAATGGGCTTAAAAGTGCACCTAGCATGGAATAGTACAAATGAATGAAAACGTGCCTAAAATGTGGTGCATAGACTAGAAATACGGCCCAGATGAGCCCATAAATGTATATATAAATGAGACTCATCACACTCCTACACAACATTACCTTGCCAGCCTCTCCAGAGATCAACATGACCCACCGTCTAATGAGAGCCCGGCACCGGAATCGATCTGGGGCACTCCAGCACAACATTACCTTGCCAGCCTCTCCAAAGATCAACCTGACCCACCGCCTAATGAGATCCCGACAACGGAATTGATCTGGGTCACTCCAGCACAAGATTACCTTGCCATCCTCTCTAGAGATCAACCTGACCCACCGTCCAATGAGAGCCCGACAACGGAATCGATCTGGAGCACTCCAGCACAACATTACCTTGCCAGTCTCTCCAGAGATCACTCTAACCCACCATCTAATGATAGCCCACCAGTGGAATCGGTCTGGGGCATTCCAGCTCATATGCATTGTATGAACCTATAATGGGAAAAGACAACAATATCAATTTATATCAACTCAACATAAGAGTTCAAGGGTAGAAACGTTTTAAGTCATCCCCACTCCAAGTTCGGCTGAGGAGTACCCCTTCCACATCCAGGAGGTGATACCCCCCCCCCCCCCCGACTTGAGTTCTTCATTTACAATATAAGGACCTTCCCAATTGGGATTGAGTTTTCCGACCACGGCTCCCCTCCCGGTTGCGTCAACCTTTTTTCAGGTGCAAGTCCCCTTTCTAGAACTATTTTACTTGCATGTGCTTGTCAAAGTATCGCGCCATTCGCCGCTTGACCTCTTCTTGTCTGACGGTAGCCAGGTCACGAGGCTCTTTAACCAGGTCCAAAGATAGTTTTTGCTCCCCTTCATTCTCCATTCGCAACTCCTCGCATCATTCACCTGCTGCGACCACCCTGTGTGATTTTACCTCAAACTCGATCGAGAGTACGGCTTCGGATCCGTGTGAAATCTTGAATGGGATCTCCCCTGTGGTTGTGTTCGACGCGGTTCTCAAGGCCTATAGGACAGAGGGGAGCTGGTCTACCCAGTTACCTCTCAGGTTCTCAACCTTCTTTTTTAGTAAGTTCACAATTATCTTATTTGCCGTCTCCACTTGCCCATTGCTCCTATGGTGGTGGACCGACGCAAAGCGAAGATCTTTGCCCAGCTGGCTGCAGAAGTCGACGAACTTATCGCACGCAAATTGCAGGCCATTATCTGTGATGATGGCTAATGGGAGCCCATGTCAACAAATTATTTCCCCCCAAACAAAGTTATTTACAACTTGAGATGTTACCTTAGCCAGTGCCTTCACCTCCAGCCACTTGGAGAAGTAATCAATCATCACCAGCATGAACTTCGTTTGGCCACTAGCTTGGGGAAAATGGCCCACCAAGTCCATCCCCCATATTGCGAATGGCCATGAAGTTGTGATGGTCTGAAGCCTCTGGGCTAGTAGGAGTTGGATGGGAGCATACAACTGACACTTGGAACACTTCTTCGCGAGCTCTATCGCATCCTTGCTAAGGGTAGGCAAGAAGTAGCCTTGCCTAAACACCCTTCCCTCTAGGGTCCTGCTCCCATAGTGGCTACCACATTCCCCTGAGTGGATCTCCTCCTGGACTCTCAGAGCCTCCTCTTCTGACAGGCAATGGGCTAGGAGCCCCGACAGGGTCTTTCAGTACAACCCTCCTCCATGCAACGAATAGTATGCTGATTTTTACCGGAATCGCCGCTTATCTATATCCCCTCCGAAGAACTACCCCGACGTCAGGAAGGTGATGAAGTGGTCCATCCATGATGCTTGCTGGTCAACCTCCATCAACTCTCCTTCCTCAATGTATGGTCAGAAGAGTTCCGACACCGTCCACCCTGCGCGGGAACCGAACTTGACCAGGAGGTCCGCCGGGGAGCTCTCTGATATAAAATTTTTTTGATTTGAAATTAAGTGAAGGTTTGAAAATTTTCTCCAAAACTATATCCGATTAAGGCAAGTGTACCTTACCGTCTATTGTATAGGATATTTAGGAATATCAAGGTCGTATTCCACGGGGCGCGTTGATTACTTCTACTTCGAGGAAAGTCACCATTATCTTATCGACGAAATTTTGAGGTTTTTTTTGCTTAACTAAAAAAAAGACATGCAAGCTAAATGAAAAGATTAAACGAAAATAAAAAGGCTTAATGCTCAGACATAGTGGAGGGGGAAAAGGAAAGAAAAATTAACATTGCATGAAAGGAAGAGTGCTTAAGGAGAAAGAGAATATGAAAGAAAGCAAACTTAATTTTATTGAAAACCAAAATGATTACAAGCTTAAGAAGAGATTACAAGGCAAGGGAAATTAAGATTACAAGCTTAAGAAAAACTAGTACATGAAAGTTACATTTAAACATTGCATGAAAGGAAAAGAGAGAACATGAAAGCTTAAGAAAAACATGAACATGAACTTGAAAAACTCACTAACAGCCCTAGCAGCACTTCCCCATCTCCAAAATTCTAAACCCCCTAGCAGCACTTCCCCATCTCCAAAATTCTAAACCCCGGACTCAAGGAGAGCCTCTGAATTTATAGCACAAATTTTCAAGTTACACGCCCTCAGTCACGGGCATGACCTAGGGCGTGTAAACATTACTCACATCAGATCTGACAGTGGTGTGGACTTTGCGTGACAGCGGGAGACATTCGGACATTACACGCCCGTGTAACTTTGGTCACGGGCGTGTACTTGGGCGGCTTCATTAAATGCAGCATGGGCTGGAATTTCGGCATGGCAGAGCATGGATCACGCGGGAAAGTCACATGCGTGATATTTCGGGTCACATGCGTGACATTTCGGGTCACGGGCGTGTTCCTGGGCGGCTTTAATTAATGCAGCGTGGGATAGAATTCGGCGCAGTAGAGCGCGTTCGTCAAACTCAGCTCAGGCTTCGTCGAACGCAGGGGCGGAGAGTGTTCGTCGAACGGAGCTCAGATTTTGTCAAACGCAGGGGCAGAGATCTTTTGTCGAACGCAGCGGCAGAGAACTTTCGTCGAATGCAGTGGCAGAGAACTTTCGTCGAACGCAGCTCCAATTTCGTCGAACGCAGGGGCAGAGATTTTTTGTCGAACGCAGCGGCAGAGAACTTTCGTCGAACGCAGCTCCAATTTCGTCGAATGCAGATCTTTAGGTTACACGCCCTTGGTCACGGGCGTTACTGAGGGCGTGACTTGTGATTTTCTCCAATTTTTCCCAAAATTCTGCAAAAATAAAAGTAAAACTACATTTAGAACAGAAATTATAAAAGAAGTGATTTTAAACTAAAATATAAATAATATTTGCAATTTTAAATTAAAACTAGACTAAATACTATAATTCTAATATGCATAAATACTACTCATCAAATACCCCCATACTTGAGGTTTTGCTATTCCAGAGCAAAAGTGCGAGACATAATTTATAAGACATCCTTAAAAAAATTTTATTTTTAAACTAAAATTTCATTTAAACCAAAAGTTAAGTTAAGAGTAAATTCAAGGAGGAGTTAAGTCCTAAATTATGATGATGATTTGAAAAGAGGGAAAATGTTTAGGCAAGGACTTCTCAAGAAAATTAATTAGTTTAACAATATTGTAGAAATTATAAAACGAGATTAAATTAAAATTATAAGAACTCTATCTTAAAAGAAACTTAAGGAAAAGTATCTTACTAAATATTGTTCTCTCCATAATCTTAAACTAAATCTAGAACAATGATAATTGGCTAAGGGGGATTTCATAAAATTTGGCATAAGAAGAGATATTTTTGAATGGAGGAAATGGAATTTATCCTCATCATGAATATTTGTTTCTTTTTTTTTTCTCTTCTAATAAAAACCCAAAATGTATATGTTTAGGAGTAATGAATTTTATCCTCTTACTCCATTCCATATAAACTTTTAAATGATTTTGGGTGCATATGTTTAGGGAATAATGAATTTTATCCTCTTATTCCCATGACATATGATCTTTTAAAATACTTTTTTATATGCCATCAAAGGGGTAGGGTAGAGAAAATAAATCTAGCTAGCTTTAAATTATTTTGAGAGCAAATTCTAGTAAAATTAAATTTTCTAAGATCTAAATAGTTAGAAGAAAATATAATTGAAATCTGAAGAGGTTTAGCAAATTCACTACAAAATGAAGCCATTTAAAAGTAAAAAGAGAAGTCATGCTAAATAAGTTCTCTAATCAAGTTAAAATCATAAGATGATTCTTAAAACAAGATTACCTCAAATTTAAAATTAACAAACTGTGATAATCAAAATTTTAGCTAATTAAAAACCTAAACATGCTTATAAATATTCTCAACTAGATTTCTAGGAAATCACAAAAACAACAAATAGGAGAGGTATAAGATTTTTGTATTTTTTTTGGGTTTTTTGTTCTAAATTTTTCATATATATATATTTTGAATTTTTATATTATCTTTTTTTGGATTTTTGATATTATCTAAATAATAAAAAAGCTAAACATAAATTAAAAAAAACTAAATTGTTATTGTTAATTCTCAGACTTCCCGAGGTCTACCCGGTGAAGGGCTCGCAAGGTACTAGAGGCTGTGATGGGAATTCAAGCCCAAAACATCCTTTCCGAGAATTTAAATTTTAGATTTTCTAAATTTTGAGTTTTTTGGGTTTTATAAGTGCTTAACTAAAAGACAATCCTTTTGAAAATTTTCTAATTTAAAAACTATTTATAAAGAACTATTTACACCCCCATACTTAAAGTTAAACATTGTCCCCAATACTTAAAACTAAGTATGAAGTTTAGAGAAAAGAAGTAAATAAAGTGCAAGACAAAACAAAAAGGAAATGCATGATAAAAGTGAAGGAAAAAGGAGAAAGGGCTTCCCTGATTTTTTTTAAAGTTTGCGCGGGGAAGCGGCGATTACCTACAAAATATGTTAAAGAATAAGAGAAAACAATAAAAAGATAACTTTGGGGTGCCTCCCAAAAGCGCTTTGTTTAAGTTCGCGTAGCTTGACCCACTTGCCGATCATATTATAGGAGGAAGTAAAATCGAGTCACTCTTTTCATTAGTTAACTCTCCCGGAAGATATAATTTAAGGCGGTGCCCGTTAACTTTGAAGAAACCTTTTTCCGGGTGGGAAATTAGGATTGTCCCATAGGACCAAACCTCTTTAACAATAAAGGGCCCGGACCATCAGGATTTTAGTTTTCCCGGAAAAAGGCGAAGGCGAGAGTTATAAAGGAGGACGAGATCGCCCGGCGAAAAAGTTTTCGGAAATTTTATGTGTTTATCGTGATAAAACTTTGTTCGCTCCTTGTATAACTTATTGCTCTCGTACGCATTCACTCGCCATTCATCTAATTCGTTTATTTGAAATTTTCTTTGTTCGCCCGCTAAAGTGGAATCGAGATTTAAAAATTTAAGCGCCCAAAATGCGCGGTGTTCTAATTCGACCGGGAGGTGGCAAGCCTTGCCATAAACCATTCGATATGGTGTACAACCGATAGCGGTCTTATACGCCGTTCGATAGGCCCATAGCGCGTCATCGAGCTTTATTGCCCAATCATTCCGATTAATATAACTATTTTTTCTAGAATCCGTTTTAATTCTCGATTATCAACTTTGACTTGACCGCTCGTTTGTGGGTGATATGGAGTGGATAATTTGTGCGTGACATCATATTTTGCTAAGATTTTTGTAAATTGACTATTGCAAAAATGGGTGCCCCGATCACTCACTATAGCGCGCGGCGTGCCAAATCGAGAAAATAATTTTTTTAAGAAATTAACGATGACTCGCGCATCGTTGGTGGGGAGAGCTTGCGCTTCCGCCCACCTCGACACGTAGTCGACCACAACGAGAATATATTTGTTTGAATAAGAGGGAGGGAGAGGACCAACAAAATCAATACCCCAAAGATCGAAAATTTTGCATTCTAAGAAAATATTTTGGGGCATCTCATCCCGGTGGGAGATGTTCCCCGACCGCTGGCAGCTGTCGCAAGTACTCACAAGGGTGTGAGCATCTTTGAAGAGCATGGGCCAATAAAAGCCCCCCTCCAGCGCCTTCCTCGCGGTTTGGTTTGCTTGATAATGACCACCGGTTGGTCCCTCGTGACAATGACGTAAAATTTTAATCCCTTACCCACTTGAGACGCATCTTCTCACCACCTGGTCTGCACAAACACGGAATAAAACGGGGTCCTCCCAAAATAATGCTTTAAATCAGAAAAGAATTTCTTCTTTTGCTGACTCGAGAATTCTTTTGGCAGGACCCAGGCTACTAAATAGTTAGCCAAATCCGCAAACCAGGGTGTAGAAGATGAATTAATATTTTCGAGAGCAAGGAGGCGCTATTCGGGAAATTTATCGTTAATGTCGGCTTCTATTAATGCTTCCGAGGAGGGATTTTCTAATCGAGAAAGATGATCGGCCGCCAAGTTTTCGGCTCCCCTTTTGTCCCGGATCTCTAAATCAAACTCCTGCAAGAGGAGGATCCATCGCAAAAGATGAGGCTTGGCGTCCAATTTACTTAAGAGATACCTAAGCGCGGAGTGATCTGTGAAGACGATAACTTTGGAAAGCATGACATACGACCTAAACTTATCAAAAGCGAAAACGATTGCTAGAAGTTCCTTCTCGGTAGTGGTGTAGTTTGCTTGTGCCGACGTGATTGTTTTGCTCGCATAATAGATCGGGTGAAAATACTTACTCACCCGTTGGCCTAAAACGACACCAACCGCAATATCACTCGCGTTGCACATGATTTCAAAAGGGAGCGACCAATCTGGGGCGACTAGAATCGGGGAGTTTATAAGTTTCTCTTTGATAAGTTGAAAGGCTAAATGACATTCATCGTTAAAAAGAAAAGATGATTCTTTCTCGAGAAGATGGGTTAACGACTTTGTGATTTTGGAAAAATTTTTTATAAAGCTCCAATAGAACCCCGCGTGGCCTAGGAAACTTCTAATAGCTTTTACGTTTGTTGGAGTGGTGAGTTTTTCAATTACTTCGATCTTGGCCCTATCGACCTCGATCCCCTTGCCCGAAATTTTATGGCCAAGGACTAATCCTTCTTTGAACATAAAATGGCATTTCTCCCAATTAAGCGCTAAATTCGTTTCCTCACATCGCTGCAACACGCGCTCGAGATTTTTTAAACAGTTTTTAAATGAGTTTCCGTACACGGAGAAGTCGTCCATAAACACTCCCATCACCTCCTCTACTAACTCGTCAAATATTGCCAGCATACATCTTTGGAATGTAGCTGGCGCGTTACAAAGACCGAATGGCATCCTTCGATAAGCGAAGGTGCCAAAGGGACAAGTGAAAGTGGTTTTCTCTTGGTCGCCGGGCGAAATTGGGATTTGGAAATATCCTGACAAACCATCGAGAAAACAGTAGTAGGAGTGACCTGAGAGGCGCTCTAAAATTTGATCGATAAAAGGTAGCGGAAAGTGATCCTTACGGGTGGCATTGTTTAGTTTTCGATAGTCGAGGCAAATCCGCCAACCCGTAACAGTACGGGTTGGGATCAATTCATTATTTTCGTTCGTAACTATCGTGACGCCACCTTTCTTTGGCACAACTTGTACTGGGCTAACCCAAGCACTGTCCGATATTGGGTAGATGATTCCCGCGTCCAGAAGTTTTATAACTTCCGCCTTAACGACTTCTTTCATGTTTGGGTTTAGTCGTCGTTGAGGCTGGACTAAGTTGCGGGAATTATCTTCGAGAAAGATTTTATGAGTGCAGAAAGAAGGGTTTATACCCTTAATATCCGATATTTGCCACACAATTGCGTGGCGGTGCTTTCTTAAGACTGTAGTCAACTCAGAAGTTTCTGAGTTGCGAAGATCGGATGAAACGATGACGGGTAGCTTAGAGTTTTTTTTTAAAAACAAATATTGGAGTTGAGGGGGAGTTGTTTTAACTCTAATTCGGGTGGTTCTTCATAAGAAGTTTTAATTTTCAATTTTTCTAGAAATAACGGTTCGGGTGGTGCGGGGTGAGAAACTTCTTCTTCAACATAAAAGAGCTCTACGGGCTCGGAATCACTACTTCCTGATGAAACTAACTCGAGGGATGAATCAAACTCACAACACTCTTCCAAGTAAAAACACAAATCGTCGTTTTCTAATGTGTTCCACATCGAGGAATTTATGTCGAAAGTAACTTCATCGTCTCCAACCTGTAGGAGGAGCTTTCCGTTACTTACGTATATAATAGCGCGGGAGGTGGCAAGGAAGGGGCGGCCGAGTATGAGGGGTACTTTGGAATCCTCTTCGATGTCAAGAATGATAAAATCCACCGGGAAGATGAATTCGTCAACCTTGACGAGCTTGTCCTCCACTATTCCTATCAGATACTTTAAAGAACGATCCGCTAATTGAATACTCATTCGAGTGGGCCTTGGATTTCCTAGACTAGCTTTTTGAATAACGAGAACAGCATGAGATTGATGCTTGCTCCAAGATCCGCTAAGGCGTGTTTTACTAACGAATTGCCAAATAGACACGGGATGGAAAACCGTCCCGGGTCATTTGCTTTTTTAGGCAATTTGTTGAGTACAACCGCGGAGCATTCTGCGTTTAAAGAAATTTGTGAAATATCTTCTAACTTTTTCTTATTGGAGAGCAACTCCTTAAGATATTTCGCATATTTAGGCATTTGAGAGATAGCCTCGCAGAAAGGTACATTAATATGGATTTGTTTTAAAACATCTAAAAATTTCTTATAATTTTTTTTCAGCGCACTCATTTTTAAATTTAGATGGATAAAGAATATTAGAAGTAGGAGCGTGCAGATTTAAAATAGAAGCGTGCAGACCTGAAAGAGAAACGTGCGGAGCTAACGTAGCGGGCAAATTCGAAGATAAATTAAAAGTAGTAGGAGGAGGAGAGAAAATTACCTTGGTTTCGTCCTGTTTTGAAACCACCTCCTTCCTGCTTCGGAGTATAATCGCGTGCGCGCTATCCTTTGGATTTTGCTCTGTATTCCCCGGTAGTGCTCCTTGTTGACGCTCAGAAATCATCTTTGCGAGCTGGCCCACTTGATTTTCTAAATTTTTGATCGATCTGGTATGGTTTCAGATGTTTGTTTCATTTGTAGCAACATATTTTGCAAAAACCTCTTCAAGCGGAGAGAGTTTTTGCTGTTGCGGTGGAAAACCGGGTGGATTAAAATTTTGAGAAATCAAATTTTGAGGCGGAGTTAAGTTAAGAAGTTGATTGGGGGGGGGGGGGGGGGTTGATTTAGATTCATAGGGCGCTGAGCATTTCCTTGGTTGCTCCATGAGAAATTCAGATGATTCCTATAACCCACATTGTATGTGTTGTTATACGGAGCGGTGTTGGGGTTATAGGAAGGCCGAGGCGGATTTCCCATGTAGTCAACATGTTCTTCAATTAAAACGTTATTAGCTCAAGGAGGAGTGGCGGAGGAAGCAGACATCTCCGCCACTTGCTTTGTTAAGCGCTCAACTTGCAAAGCCAAATTTGCGTTTGCGTCAATTTCAAAAATTCCGGCTGGCTTGTTAGGCCGCGTTCGGGGCATGTTCCATTGGTACGCATTCATGGCCATCTCTTTGAAAAGATCTTGAGCGGCGTTTGGGGTTTTGTTATTTAATGTCCCCCCGGCGGCCGCATCAATCATTTGTCTTGTTGAGAGATTTAAGCCATTATAAAAAATTTGCACTTGTTGCCAAGTGGGAAGTGCGTGGTGAGGGCATCTACGCAAAAGCTCCTTGAAGCGCTCCCATGTGTCATAGAGAGTCCTCGAGTCGATTTGCATAAATGACGCAATATTCGTCCACAATTTAGCGGTCTTTGAAGGCGGGAAATATTTATTGAGAAATTTTTCCGCCATTTCGGCCCATGTAGTGATGGATCCCCTAGGTAGGGAGCCCATCAACTGCTTGGCCTTAGACCGCAAAGAAAAAGGAAAAAGACGCAATCGAATGGCATCATCAGTAACGCCATTGAATTTTAAAAGTATCACAAATTTCAAGAAAGTAAGAAATATGCGAATTTGGATCTTCGTCCGGTTGACCATCGAAGGTCACTGATTGTTGCACCATTTGTATGATGCCGGACTTGATCTCAAAATTGTTGTTCGCCACCGCGGGGCGAACAATACTTGACTGTGTGCCATCCAAATTCGGTCGCGCATAATAGAACATGGTCCGTTGCGCGTCCTCATCAGGATTTGGCTCGTTAAGATTAGGAGGATTAAGATTATGATCCATATTCGCTGTGTTAGTGTCCCCAATTGACTCTTTGAAATCTAATTGATTATCCTTTTCACGAGAACGGCGGTGACTAAAAAGGGTTCGCTCGATCTCTGGATCAAAAGGAATATTCGAAGTGCTACCTCGGGTCATACACTAGAAAGAAAAGAAATGAAAAGGAAAAACTAATTTTTTTTCTTTTTTTTTTTGAAATTTAGAAAAAGCAAAATAAAATAAAAAGAAGCATGATAAAATTAATAGCTATCTTCTTTTCAAAATATCTACGCAAGGTCCCCGGCAACGGCGCCAAAAACTTGATATAAAAATTTTGTGTTTTAAAATTAAGTGAAGGTTTGAAGATTTTCTCCAAAACTATATCCGATTAAGGCAAGTGCACCTTATCGTCTATAGTATAGGATATTTAGGAATATCAAGGTCGTATTCCACCGTCCGCGTTGATTACTTCTACTTCGAGGAAAGTCACCATTATCTTATCAACGAAATTTTGAGGTTTGTTTTGCTTAACTAAAAAAAGACAAAATGCAAGTTAAACGAAAAGATTAAACGAAAATAAAAAGGCTTAATGCTCAAACATAGTGGAGGGGGAAAAGGAAAGAAAAATTAACATTGCATGAAAGGAAGAGTGCTTAAGGAGAAAGAGAACATGAAAGAAAGCAAACTTAATTTTATTGAAAACCAAAACGATTACAAGCTTAAGAAGAGATTACAAGGCAAGGGAAATTAAGATTACAAGCTTAAGAAAAACTAGTACATGAAAGTTACATTAAAACATTGCATGAAAGGAAAAGAGAGAACATGAAAGCTTAAGAAAAACATGAACATGAACTTGAAAAACTCACTAACAGCTCTTGCATCACTTCCCCATCTCTAAAATTCTGAACCCCGGACTCAAGGAGAGCCTCTGAATTTATAGCAAAAATTTTCAAGTTACACGCCCTCGGTCACGGGCGTGACCTAGGGCGTGTAAACATTACTGACATCAGATCTGACAGTGGCGTGGACTTTGCATGACGGCATGAGACATTCGGACATTACACGCCCGTGTAACTTTGGTCACGAGCGTGTACTTGGGGGGCTTCATTAAATGCAGCATGGGCTGGAATTTCGGCGCGGCAGAGCAGGGATCACACGGGAAAGTCACGGGCGTGACATTTCGAGGCACGGATGTGACATTTTGGATCACGGGCGTGTTCCTGGGCAGCTTCAATTAATGCAGCGTGGGATGGGATTCGGCGCGGCAGAGCGCATTCGTCGA
The DNA here is from genome assembly GCA_033032865.1 of Dactylorhiza incarnata. Taxonomy (NCBI): domain Eukaryota; kingdom Viridiplantae; phylum Streptophyta; class Magnoliopsida; order Asparagales; family Orchidaceae; genus Dactylorhiza; species Dactylorhiza incarnata. The sequence continues at coordinate 3,872,969 of JAWHQI010000009.1, read as the reverse complement.
ACTCAGCTCAGGCTTCGTCGAACGCAGCGGCAGAGAGCGTTCGTCGAACGGAGCTCAGATTTCGTCGAATGCAGGGCAGAGATCTTTCATCGAACGCAGCGGCAGAGAACTTTTTTCGAACGCAGCGGCAGAGAACTTTCGTCGAACGCAGCTCCAATTTCGTCGAACGCGGGGGCAGAGATCTTTCGTCTAACGCTGCGGCAGAGAACTTTCGTCGAACGCAGCTCCAATTTCGTCGAACGCAGATCTTTAGGTTACACGCCCTTGGTCACGGGCGTGACTGAGGGCGTGACTTGTGATTTTCTCCAATTTTTCCCAAAATTCTGCAAAAATAAAAGTAAAACTACATTTAGAACAGAAATTATAAAAGAAGTGATTTTAAACTAAAATATAAATAATATTTGCAATTTTAAATTAAAACTAGACTAAATACTATAATTAAAATACACATAAATACTACTCATCACTCTCCTCCTTCAGCACCTACCGAAATGAGAAAGTGTGGAACTGTCTGATGAGTCCTTTGTCCTTCTCTAAGTATCGTTGGAGAGCCGGCTCCTTTGCGGCGAATTCTCCCTTGACTTGGCAAGCCATCGCCATGGAGTCCATCGAGACCTCCACGTCCTGCACCACCAGCTCCTTGGCCAGGCGGAGCCCTGCGAGCACGGCCTTATACTCATCTTGGTTGTTGTGAGTGGGAAATGTATGTTGATTGCCTGTTCGATCTTCGTCCCCTAGGGGCTCACCAGGATCACTCCCCCTCCAAAGGAATGTTTCCCCGATGCCCCGTCGACCAATATCATCCTTGTCATTGAGTGGGGTGGCTCGGGCTCTTCTACCTCGGTCACGTAGTCAGTTAAGAAATTCGCCATTGTCTACACCTTTATTGATAGCCTGGGAACAAACGAGATATCAAACTCGCTTAGCTCCACCGATCACTTAGCCAACCTTACTGAGTGCTCCACCCCCTCCATGATGTTGCGAAGGGGATGGTCGGTCACCACTTAATCGAGTATGCTTGAAAGTAAGGTCAGAGTTTTTGGACCGACAACACCAGGGCGAAGGCCAACTTCTCCGGGATGGGATACCTGAGCTCTGCCTTTCTCAGCACCCTACTGCGTAGTAGATTGGGAGTTGCTTTTTCCCCTCCTCCCGAAACAAAATAGAACTCACTGCCTCGGCCCCTACCCCCAGGAATTGGGATAGGTCCTCCCCCTTCCTTGGTCCCTAGAGCAGCAGGGCCTGGTTTAATTGTTCCTTTAGTGCTCGTGTTGGAACCTTAGCTTTTGATTTGAGTTAGGATCCATTATCTTATCAATAAGTCATCTAAATCTAAGAAACATACATTAAATATGATGCTATCGAATCGGAGAATATACTTAAGTAATTAATATAAGATCTCTGCGTTCAACGAATGAAGAACGACGCTTGACAAATAGCCAGACAGCGCTCGACAAATATTCATCAGAACAGCGTTCGACAAATAGCGAACGACGCTCGACGAATCCAGTCAGAACAATTGGAGCGGCCAAGCATTCTCTGAATGGCACTCCACAAACTCAATCTAGCCATTTCAGTGGTCTACGAATTCCAAGATAGAGACAATCGCTCAGTACATAAGACAGCGAGCACAGCCCGACAAATATCAAGCTGTGATCGACGAATTTCTCTCTAAATTATTTTATATTTTCCTTTCTATCTTTTGACTATTCCTCTTAGCCGTTGCAGATCAATCAATACTCTTAGCCGTTGCAGAATAGCTTTAATGAAAAGAAACGGCAGGTTATCTTCTCGAGGAGTCAAAGCATTGATGGAGACCTCAGCTCTTTCCTTCTTCCCAAGAGAAGAATTCAAATTAAGAGAAAAGGTTCTCAGATTATAAAAGGACAGTTACAGAGAAAGAAAAACAAAGAACACACGAAAGAAATAAAGAGAAAATCAATTGTTCTTCATTGCTAACATCTTCCGGCAGATTAAAAACATCCTGAGACACAAATCACAACTACTTGCTCAGGATCATCACTGCAAAAAAAAGGAAGAGGTGGTTAAAAGAAGAAGCTCTATCCACAAGCTGTCATCAACTCGAATCAGACAGGGGGAGCCTTCTTCAACATCATATTCAGATCCATTCAACTTCAAATCAGGATCTTCAAGAGTCTTCTTAGAACAGAGAAGAACAATATAACTTCTATTTTTCATTTTTACTTCCTTACCCCATCCTGTACAGGGTTATAACTCCCTTCAAAAGTTAATCCCGGTGACAGGGCACCTTAGCAAAAACCTGCAGTTTGGTTAGAGCAACTTATCAACAACTCACCTGGTGTGTGGACACCTTATCAAAATCACCTTGGTGTGAGGGCACCTGATCAACAACCTCCTAGTGTATTCCTACCAGTGGGTAGAAGAGTAGATATACCCAGTCGAGGGGAACTACTATATATTTTGTGTCATCTGACTTTGCTTGTTTTTTACTTTACTTTTATTACTGTTATGCTGTGAATTTTCTTATGCACTATTAGTGCTTGATTTTATTCCTCACTCTGCATACATATATACATATATCATTACTTTGAAGTAAAACTTAAACAAGATCTTTTAATAAGAAGAATAAGAACTAAACCTCCACTTTCAATTGGTATCAGAGGAGTTGATTTTTCACACAGGCTAACACCTGAAATCACAAAGATCACTTTTAGTTCTTAGGGTTTTCAAAATGGCACAAGAAATCTTTCTATTCTCGGATCCACCCATATTTAATTTAGATAATATCTCATTATGGCAAGTTAGAATTAAATTATATATGAATGCTATAGATGAAGAAATTTACAAATCTATTTTGACAGGACCTCCCCTCATATCATCAAAGGAAGCTACATCTGCATTACCTAGTTCCATGGGTCTCAAGTCCCCTTCGAGAGCAATGAAAGGGCCTGTTTATGTTGGTGCTGATATATCTTCTTCAAAGAAGGCTACCAACAGAGAAACAGATGTCACTGCCCGTGTTTGCAAAATGAAGCCTGACAAATTCAAAACTGGTGCTGATGATGGGCAGACTGATAAACATAAAGGACCTTCCCCATCTTCAGACCACTCAACAGATGCAGATACAAAAGCCATGCAGATCTTAACTCAATCAGTGTCAAAAGACATTCTTCGAAGAGTTGAAGACTGCACTTCTGCACGAGAAATCTGGATCTCCCTCTCTAGGATGGTAAATGAACCCTCTTCTTCCTTTACTCTAACTAAATGTATTTATGATGCAGAACCGTCAATAAATCTGAGTGAAGAAGAAAAAGAAAAGGAGCACAGAGCTAGAGCTTTCTGCATGATGGCCATAAATTGATCATACCAATATCCAAATACAGAAGCAGAGTTAGGAAAGGTAAATGAGGTAAAATCAAATCATAACTCAACCTCTAAAACTGTGTTTAAAATAACAATTACAGATTCAGTAAAATCAAACAAAGAGATTAAAAAGAAGATAACAAACATAAATTATTTAGCTTCTAAAAATAATAAACCTAAAGGAAGCACAAGAGCACAAAATAAATCAATTAAAACTGAGTTACTTAACCTTAAAATAATTTCAAACATATATTTTAATGACTACAAAAGAAAACTTTCAATTAGTATCAAAAATCAGACTTTGAAGTTCTTAAAACATATATTTCTAAAAGAACTTTCAAATGGAATTAAAAAGTTTTTCACCATTAAACTCCATTCCTAATAAGCAAGCATAAAACTCATTCAAAAACAATGTCAGATAACTTCAGTATTCCTAAGGGTTGCTGCAATTGAAAATTTTAAATTCTTAATATAGGAAAGAAGAGTTGCTCAAATAATTTAAGAACAAAGATTATTAGAGACCAAGTGAGAGAGAAAATGAGAAATTCAGAGAAACCAAGTGAGAGAGAAAAGGAGAAAATAAAAATTAAAACTGCTAGCATCCTAATTACATAAATTAAAAATTTTAATTCAAGAAATAAGCTGCTGCACTTGAGAATTTTCAATCAAAAGCTGTTTGGACTAAAAGAAGATTTCCAGACCACTAAATTCTAACTTAAATCTTGATCCCAACTCAAATAGGGGGAGATTGTTGGAACCTTAGCTTTTGATTTGAGTTAGGATCCATTCTCTTATCAATAAGTCATCTAAATCTAAGAAAACATAAATTAAATATGATGCGATCGAATCGAAGAATATACTTAAGTAATTAATATAAGCTCTCTGCGTTCGACGAATGAAGAACGGCGCTCGACAAATAGCCAGACAATGTTCGACAAATATTCATCAGAACAGCGTTCGACAAATAGCGAACGACGCTCGACGAATCCAGTCAGAACAATTGGAGCGGCCAGGCATTCTCTGAACGACACTCGACAAACTCAATCTAGCCATTTCAGCGGTCTACGAATTCTAAGATAGAGACAATCGCTCAGTACATAAGACGGCGAGCACAACCCGACAAATATCAAGCTGGGATCGACGAATTTCTCTCTAAATTATTTTATATTTTCCTTTCTATCTTTTGACTCTTCCTCTTAGCCGTTGCAGATCAATCAATACTCTTAGCCATTGCAGAATAGCTTTAATGAAAAGAAACGGCAGGTTATCTTCTCGAGGAGTCAAAGCATTGATGGAGACCTCAGCTATTTCCTTCTTCCCAAGAGAAGAATTCAAATTAAGAGAAAAGGTTCTCAGATTATAAAAGGACAGTTACAGAGAAAGCAAAGAAGAGAACACACGAAAGAAATAAAGAGAAAATCAATTGTTCTTCATTGCTAACATCTTCCTGCAGATTAAAAACATCCTGAGACACAAATCACAACTACTTGCTCAGGATCATCACTGCAAAAGAAGGAAGAGGTGGTTAAAAGAAGAAGCTCTATCCACAAGCTGTCATCAACTCGAATCAGACAGGGGGAGCCTTCTTCAACATCATATTCAGATCCATTCAACTTCAAATCAGGATCTTCAAGAGTCTTCTTAGAACAGAGAAGAACAATATAACTTCTGTTTTTCATTTTTACTTCCTTACCCCATCCTGTACAGGGTTATAACTCCCTTCAAAAGTTAATCCCGGTGACCGGACACCTTAGCAAAAACCTGCAGTTTGGTTAGAGCACCTTATCAACTGCTCACCTGGTGTGTGGACACCTTATCAAAATCACCTTGGTGTGAGGGCACCTGATCAACAACCTCCTAGTGGATTCCTACCAGTGGGTAGAAGAGTAGATGTACCCAGTTGAGGGGAACTACTATATATTTTGTGTCATTTGACTTTGCTTGTTTTTTACTTTACTTTTATTACTACTATGCTGTGAATTTTCTTATGCACTGTTAGTGCTTGATTTTATTCCTCACTCTGCATACATATATACATATATCATTACTTTGAAGTAAAAATTAAACAAGATCTTTTAATAAGAAGAATAAGAACTAAACCTCCACTTTCAGCTCGGAATGCCCCTCGCACCCAGGGGTCCATTCAATTTTTTGGTTCCCACGTAGCACCTTGAAGAAGGAAGAGCATTTATCCCCTGCCTTGGACAGAAACCTTCTTAGCCCAGCCAGCTTCCCAGTGAGGCGCTGGACCTCCTTTGCGTTCTTTGGTGACCCTAGCTCCATAATTGCTCTTACCTTGTCGGGGTTAGGTTCTACCCCAGCAGGGGTGAGCAGATGGCCCAAGAACTTTCCTCTGCTGTCCCCAAAAACACACTTCTAGGGGTTGAGCCTCATCTTGAATTTTCTCAAGGAGTCGAAGGTCTCTTCAAGGTCCTGGAGGTGGGACTCGAGGTCCCGGCTCATGATCATGAGTTCATCCACGTAAACTTCCAGGTTCCTCCCCTTCTGCTCAAAGAAGACCATGAACATCATCTGTTGGTATATTGCTCCTACATTTTCAGCCCAAAAGGCATCATCTTGTAGCAATAACATCCATCCCCAGTGATGAATGTGATTTCCTTAACGTCGGGGAGTGCATGTGAATCTGATGATAACCTGAAAAGGCATCTAGAAAACTCATTAGAGAAAAACCGATGGTTGAATCTGAAAATGCACAGTGTGCCTCTAAGTATTCTCTAGAGGGGGTGAATAGAGATTTAAATATTTCCTAACCTAACTATGCACATACAATAAAAAAACACTAAGTATTATGCACTCAGCAATTCCAAACAGAATAAAGTAATTGCAGTAAATATTATACAAAAAATAATAAAGAGGGACAACACAGAAATTCAAACACAGAGGACATGGGAATTTGTATAGAGGTTCCCCAAAATGTGGGTAGTCCTCTCCTCTACCTCCCTGGTAAGATTGCACAACCTGTGCCTGAGTCTTTTGATAAGGAGACTCTTATAACCACTGAGTCTTTTGATAAGGAGACTCGTAGAACAACTGAGTCTTTTGATAAGGAGACTTTTAGAACCACTGAATCCTTTGAGAAAGGGATTAATAAAACTCTTTTACAGTTGAAGGAAAAGTGAGAAGAAAGGAAGAAGAAGAAGAATAGAATTCTATTTTTCATAATCCTTCAGAAGCAATTCTCCAGCTTCTATTTTTCACTGGATCTGTATAAGATGAACCCTTGCTTATGATTGTGATGATTTGCAAGGGTTATTTCACTGGATCCTTTTTCTGTAAGCACTTGCTGAAAACTTGTTGCTGTAAGGTGAAGAAGAAGCAGCTGTTTTCTTTTGTGTCAACGCACTTGTTTTTCTGTCTTAGGGTTTTTGGAAGGAGGAAGAAGACCCTATTCGACACTTGAGAAAAATGTAATGAATCCCCTACTATTCTTCTCCCCTTTAGTATACTTATTCTGTATGATTGATGGTGAATTAAATTTGAGCTTTGGCAAAAGCTTTCCGGGTGCGAGCAGAATTCGACGGGCATTTTTGAGGCATCTCGCGAGTACTCCTACTTCGAGAAACTAACCATTATCCTACTTGGGGGAATATAAGTAATGGTCTTTCCTTCTTTCAGAATATTGATGATTACGCCGCGATGACGGCGCCGAAGTCCTTAAATTTAAATAGAAAAGGAGAGCTTTTGCAAGTCTTTGTATCGTTATTATCCAAACTAATCATTCGATAAAGACAAGTATACCTTATAGTGTATAGTATAGGATAAATTTTTAGAAATTATGAAGGTCGTATTTAGATCCGGGTCTGTGGAGTACATCTACTTTTAGAAAACGGGCAATTATTCTGTCGATGGATTGCGTGATTTAAAGAAATTGAAATTACAGAATTGAAAGATAGAATTGAAATTACAGAAAATGAAAGACAAAATAATTAAATAGGAAATGAAATTGCATAATGAAAGACAGAAGTGCAATCTCTACCCGAATAGGTAGAGGGGAAATAAATGCGTGAGCGAGTTCTACCCAAATAGGTAAATGGGAAATAAATGCGAGAGCGAGTTCTACCCAAACGGGTAGACGGGAAATAAATGCGTGAACAAGTTCTACACAAATAGGTAGACGGGAAATAAATACGTGACAATAAAGAAAACAAATCTACGAAATTGAAATGCATAAACTATTAACAAAACTAAAACTAAAACAGAAATAAACGAAAACATAAACTAAACGAAAACATAAAACAAAAAATAGAAAATGACGAAGACGGAAAATAATGAAAGCGGAAATTGCGGGAACAAAAATAATGAGAGCAAAAATTTCTTTGAAATGAAAATAAACAAAAACATAATATTCGGCTCTAATCTCCACCGCGTCAAGGAAGAAAAGAGCGAAAATTACGACGGCAAATAATTTAAAATCAAAGCGAAAAAAACAATATTATGGCAATAAATTAACTTAGCTAAGAAAGAAAAAATGCAGGCATTGAAATTACGCTACGAAATTGAAATGATAGAATTAAAAATGCACGAAATAAAACTAAACTTATTTATTGCCATAATAAAAGAGATTACAAGAAATAAAAAACAATTACACTAAAAATAAAATTACAAAACATTAAAAATGGAAATTACAAAAAAAAAATACAAAAGTGGAAAAATATTGTGGAAGATCACCCAAAAAGGGCAATCCGAGAGGGAGAAATTGATGAGTGGGTCGACCTCTATTTATAGGCAAAAATTAGGATTACATGCCCTCGGTCACGGCCGTGACTGTGGGCGTGACCAGGGGTGTGTTTCTGGAAGGTTCTGGAAGCTTTGACTAAGGAGGTGGAGGAACAAGAGCGTGACCCAAGTCACGGGCGTGACCTTGATCGGTTGGTTCAACCGGGGCATGACTACTGGCGCATACGATTACTTTTGGAAGGATTTGATGGGCCACGGCCTCGCTCATGGGTGTGACCGAGGGCGTGACATCTTGATTCGTCGAGTCAGTAGGCTAAGTCATCGAGATGGCATGGTCTGCGGTTAGACAAGGAGTACATCAGCATGACCCGAGTACATTGCCTCGGTCACGGGCGTGACCGAGGGCGTGACATTTCATTTCATCAAGATTGCTCTGAATTTGGTCGGGATCATAGAGATTGGCTGTTTAAATTTACACGCCCTTGGTCACGGGCGTGACCGAGGGCGTGACTTGACAAAAATTGCCAAAATCTACAAAAACAAAAATAAAACTAAGTTAGTAAAGAAATAATAAAAACAAGTAATTTATTCATTAATTTACATAGAAAATTCACAATATTAAAAAAAACTATACAAAGAACTATACAAAGAACTATACTAAAAATACTTATATTTTACTACTCATCAAATACCCCCATACTAAAGATTTTGCTATTCCAGAGCAAAAGTAAAGGATACCTATAAGACATTAATAAAATTTCTAATTTACTACAATTTTATTTTATCAAAAGTAAGTTTGAAATAAATTTTAGGAAATTTAAAGAGGTAAGTCCTACATTCTGATAATAATTTAAAAAGAGCGAAAAAGTTTTAGCCGCAAGACTTCTAAAGTTAGCTAGATAACAACCTAAATGATTGAAATTACTAGCACCATGTTTATAATAGAATTATAAAAACTTTAACTTTTTAAAGAAATTTTTAAGAATAAATAAAACCTACAAATTATGCTCTCCCAAAAATTTTAATTTGTATCTAGGTTTCAATTTTATTGGCTAGGAGTAGGGGGAAACTTGGTAAGATAAGAGATTTTTGATTATGGGTGATGAATTTTATCCTCTCACCCCACTCAATTTTTTTCATCTGAATATGCTTAGGGAATGAAATCTTATTCCCATAATAAACATTTTTCAATCTTCAAAAATAATCCAAAATGTATATGTTTAGGGGACGAAAATCTTATTCTCATACAATATAATCTTTTAATAAAATTGGGTGTCTATGTTTACGGAATGAAATCTTATTCCCATTGACATAAGATCTTTTAAAATAAAAATATCAAGTAAATGGGATAAGGGGTAAGGAAAAAATTTCTAGAGTTTATAAATTAAGAAAGTTTAGAGAGCAAATTTTAGTAGATTAGAATATTCCTAGAGTTTCACAAGTTTGAAGTAAAATGATTAAAATCTTAGGATGTTTTGCCAATATAATACAAAATGAAGCTATTTAGGGTACACTAGAAGTAGTGCTAAAAAATTGTTCTCTAATTCATTTAAAATCATAATATGTTCTTTACAACTAAAATTCCAAACATTTAAATCTACAAACTATGATAAAATTAAAAGATGTAGTAAATCAAAAATAATGAAAATGCTTATAAATAAACTCAACCTTGCTTTGAAAATAACAAATAGCTAAGTAGGGGTTTTATTCTATCTTTAGATTTTTTGCTAAGTTTTTTTTCATCATTCATTTTTTTTGGATTTGATTTTGTTATAAATATACACATTAATACTTAACAAAAAAGAGAAAAGAAGAAAGAAAAAAGCAAAAAAATACAAATATGATTTTTTGGGGATAAAAAAAATACAAAAGGAAACAAAGAAAAAAAATACATATATAAGTTTTTTTGGTTTTTTCTAAGAAAATTTTTTTCATCGTCATTTTTTTGGAAATTTTGAAATATTATATTTTTTTTTGGATTTTGTTATATCAACTTTTTTTGAATTTTTGAAATATTATCTCTTTTTTTGTTTTTTTCAACTACGCATATTTACATACATATTAACACTTAAGAAAAATAAAAAACAAACTTAAGATAAAAAAATTACGAAAAGAAAAAACATCTATTTTTTGGTTTTTCTATTTTTTTATTTTTTTGGTGTTTTTTTTTTCTAAAAATAAAAGAGGGACAAAAATTTCAAAAGAGTGGAAAACACTCCCATACTTAAAAGTCAACATTGTCCCCAATGTTGAAATTAAGTATGAGGAACATATATGTACAAGAGCTAGGAAAAAAGGAAAATAAAACACAAAAATGGAAATAGTAGGGGGAAAGGTCACGTCCCTGCTTTTGAGACAGGGTGACAACATGACCACATGCAAAACACGTTAAAATTAAATAGCAAAATTTATATACAAGGAGGGGGGATAAAAAGGAAAAAAATAAGAAGAAAGAAAGTATGCTATATATAAATAAAAACTTAACAAAAAGAAAGAAAAAAGAAAGAAGAAAGAGAAAAGAGAAGGGTTAATAAAAATAAAAATACATATGTAAATGTTTTGGATTTAAAAAAACTTTTTCTTCTCTTTTTTTCATCAAAAAATATTTGGTTTTTAAATTTTGTTAAATATAAGCATTAATAGTAAAGTAAAGAGAAAGGAGAAAAGAAAAAGAAAAGAAGAAAGCAACAAAATGAAAATACATTAAAAAAAATTCATTTTTCTAAAAAATGTTTTTATCATTTTTGTTTTTTGAATTTTTGCATTTTTTGAAATATGCATAATTATATACATATTAATACGTAATAAAAAAAACAAGAAAGAGAAATTTTGCTTGGAGGTTTTCGAATATGATAATTTTTATTTTATTTTATTTTGAATATGATAAAATCAGTAGCAACTCTTTTAAAAATATCGACAAATGCTCCTTGGCAACGGCGCCAAAAACTTGATGAATTAAATTTGAGCTTTGGCAAAAGCTTTCCGGGTGCGAGCAGAATTCAGCGGGCATTTTCAAGGCGTCTCGCGAGTACTCCTACTTCGAGAAATTAACCACTACCCTACTTCAGGGAATAGAAGTAATGGTCTTTCCTTCTTTCAGAATATCGACGATTACGCCGCTGCGGCGGTGCAGAAGTCCATAAATTTAAATAGAAAAGGAGAGCTTTTGCAATTCTTTGTATCGTTATTATCCAAATTAATCATTCGATAAAGCCAAGTATACCTTATTGTGTATAGTATATGATAATTGTTTTAGAAAATTATCAAGGTCGTATTTAGATCCGGGTCTGTCGAGTACTTCTACTTTGAGAAAACGGGCTATTGTTCTATCGATGGATTGCGTGATTTAAAAAAATTGAAATTACAGAATTGAAAGACAGAATTGAAATTACAGAAAATGAAAGACAGAATAATTAAACAGGAAAATAAATTGCATAATGAAAAACAGAAGTGCAATCTATACCCGAATAGGTAGAGGAGAAATAAATGCGTGAGAGAGTTCTACACAAATGGGTAGATGGGAAATAAATGTGTGAGCGAGTTCTACCCAAATGGGTAGACGGGAAATAAATGCGTGAGTGAGTTCTACCCAAACGGGTAGACGAGAAATAAATGAGTGACAATAAAGAAAACTAAGCTATGAAATTGAAATGCATAAACTATTAATAAAACTAAAACAAAAACAGAAATAAATGAAAAGATAAACTAAACGAAAACATAAAAAAATGGAAAATGACGAAGACGGAAAATAACGAAAGCAGAAATTGTGGGAAATAAAATAATGAGTGAAAATTGCTTCGAAACGAAAATAAATGAAAACATAATATTTGCCTCTAATCTCTACCGCGTCAAGGAAGAAAAGAGCAAAAATTATGACATCGAATAATTTCAAATTAAAGAGAAAAAAATAGTATTACGTCTATTAATAAACTTAGCTAAGAAAGAAAAAATGCAGGAATTGAAATTGCGCTATGAAATTGAAATAACAGAATTGAAAATGCACAAAATAAAAACTAAACTTATTTATTGTCATAATAAAAGAGATTACAAGAAATAAAAGACAATTACACTAAAAATAAAATTACAAAATATTAAAAAAGGAAATTACAAAAAATACAAAATACAAAAAGTGGAGAAATATTGTGGAAGATCACCCAAAAAGGGCAATCCAAGAGGGAGAAATAAATGAGGGGGTCTGCCTCTATTTATAGGCAAAAATTGGGATTACACGCCCTCGGTCACGGCCATGACCGAGGGCATGACCAGGTGTGTGTTGAAGAAACCAGACTAGCTGGCTTATTTCTGGAAGATTCTGGAAGCTTTGACTGAAGAGGTGGAGGAACACGGGCGTGACCCAAGTCATGGTCATGACCTTGATCAGCGGGTTCAATCGGGGCGTGACAGCTGGCGTGTACGATTGCTTCTAGAAGGATTTGATGGGTCACAGCCTCGGTCACGGGCGTGACCGAGGGCGTGACATCTTGATTTGTCGAGTCAGCAGGCTGAGTCATCGAGATGGCGTGGTCCGCGGTTAGACAAGGAGTACACGGGCGTGACCCGAGTACACGGCCTCGGTCACGGGCGTGACCCGAGTACACGGCCTCGATTGCGGGCGTGACCGAGGGCATTACTTGTCATTTTGTCGAGATTGCTCTGAATTTTGCCGGGATCGTCGAGATTGGCAGTTTAAATTTACACGCCCTTGGTCACGGGCATGACTGAGGGCGTGACTTGACAAAAATTGCCAAAATCTGCAAAAAAAATAAAACTAAGTTAGTAAAGAAATAATAAAAACAAGCAATTTATTCATTAATTTACATAGAAAATTCATAATATTAATTAAAACTATACTAAGAACTATACTAAAAATACGTATATTTTACTACTCATCAATTGAGATTTGAAATACTTTCTTCTTTTAGGCTGTCCTGAAAACTAATTCTTTTTGGACACATAATTTTCATTTCATCTTTTAATCCCGACCCATCCATCGATTTGAATATATTCCAGTGTGTTTTTGGTTGTGTCCTGGAATACTCCATTTCATTATTGGCAATAAATGAGCTGTTGGAGAACTGTCTTTAGCCTTATGGTCCTTCTGAAAAGGTCTTACAAGGACACCGGAAAAAGCTTCCTTTATCTGAATATATTCGACACTGCATCGACTTCATCATTCTTCATGTCGACGCACCTCTGAGTTCTTACCGGAGTAGCTTCGATTTCCTTCATAGCTCTGGCTGAACTCAGATATCGATGTTGCGTTGATTACCAATCGATGTATCCGTCGAGTTAAAGCCTTCAACTTGAACTTCATCTTCTACGTCGAGTTGAAGTCGAAGTTGTGTCGACTTCTAAGATGGCTTCGACAGGCTCTTCCTTCTATGTTGAATTCCTTTCAACACTGCGTCAACTTGACTTATACTTTGACAGACTGAACAAGTTGTTTGGACTTCTAGTCGGAGTTACGTTGACATCTAGTCGAGGTTGCGTCGACTTCTATTCGACGCAGGTTTTAACTTAACTTATTTTTTTGTGATTTTCTTGACATGACCTTAACACTCTAATGTGAGTGTGACATCCTAAGACATCTAATAACCAATTTACCCTTACTATACACTGAGGGTAATATAATCTACCTGATGAAATCCCTTTAAATAATTTGTTAGATAAATTACAAGGGTTTTCCCAACAATCTTCCATATTTATCATTATAAATTTTACAAAATAAAGTAGGTGATTTCAAACAGCTTTTGACATCAGTTCAAATACAAACAAGATATACATAAGACAGAAAAGTATAATAGACTGAAAAAAAATCTGATTGGTATAACTGAGTGTTTATTAGAGATAGTTTTTACCCAAGTCATGATTTAATTTTTCTTTTTGAGGAAAGTTGACAAGGCCTCATAGACTTTCCTGGATTTCCTCTCCACATATTTGAAATTTGCTGGAATAGATTTTTCTGGATTCTTCTGAATTCTCCCATGTCCCTTGAAAAGCTTTTCCAGATCAGCTTCTATTTCAGGATACACATCACTAAGCTTTGATCCCCTACTAATAACTTTAGCAGTCAGCAAGTTAATTTCTTCCAGATCTATATCCTCTGCATCAGGGTCTGGTACTATAAAGGTTGTCTGAGGGATGCCTAAAACTGGAGCTATTTTAAAAGTGATCTTTCTTTTCTTCTGATATGGTAGGTCTTCTAAATCTTGACTGATTCCAAGACCCTTTGTACCTTGTTGCCCTTTCTCATCCTTGAATTTAGCCTGAGGGTTCTTTGCAGTATATTTAGAAAGATCAAACAGAGTGCTGGGAATCTGGATTGCTTCTTCTAATTATTCTTTTTCAACAGCCTCTTTACTCTTCTTCAGCCTTTCAATGAATAATCTTCTCTTTACTTCAACCTCAGTTTGAGAAGCTTCAAACTCATATTTCTCTCTTTCTCTAATTTCATCCAGGGCCCTGTCAAGCTTTGGATCAATATACTCCTTCATTGTATTTTCAGGGATTTCAACCTTCTCATAAGTTTTGTAGTGGGATCTGCCCTTCTTGTAATATTTTCATTGTTCTTTTGAATACCTCTCCCAAATAGGTATATTCCTTCCATAACCTCTTGCTCTTCCATCTCTTCCTCTAAAATTTCTTCCTTGCCAACTTCCTCTATATGGAGGTCTTCCTATAAAAGCAGGTGCTTGGAGAATTGGAGTGAGTGCTAGAGTAGGATCAGGAGGGAGCTGAGCTGGTGGTGGAGATGATGGAGCAGATTCAGGAACTTGACTAGCAGACTTGACTGGATGTGATGTTGTTGTAGATTCCCCAGAATAGGTCCAGAACCCTTGTGTCTCAGGAATTTCAGTGGACTCATTGTGTTGTTGCACACTTTTCAAGTAACCATAGTCATCTGAGAATAGGTCACTCTCCCCCTGTCTTGATGACTCCCCATATCTTAGAGGCATGGTTCTTGGAGGAGAGGAAGATTCAGGGAGTGGAAGAAACATGGAGGTAAAAGCAGGCTCTCCTTCAGAAGCAAAGGATAAAGGGAGAGTTGTAGTGTATACTGAATCTTGGGGTGGCCTGCTGGTACACATCTTCCCCTGCTTTATATCATTGAGAAATGATATAAAGACATCATCAGGCAAGACTGGAGATCTTATTTCTATATCAAGGGCCTTGATTTCAACAGTCAGATCTCGTAATCTTTTGTGTTGAGCACACAACTTTCTATAGCAGTCTTTTGAGAAGTCAAGGTAGAGAGAACTGAATTGAGAGAGCAGATTCTCTAGAGCAAGACCAACTGCTTCGACAATATCTCTTTGAGTTGGAGGAGACGCCATTGATATCCTATGAGTACCTGCACTGAAACAGAAAGAGAGAAGTACAAAGGAAAATGGAGGAGTGTGAAAGGGAGAGAAGTCGAAAAGCACAATAAGGTTGAATGCCTGAGTTGCTTTGAGTAGACGAATCATCGCAACTTAGGGTTATATTCAAAGCAACGTCGAAATGAAATGAATTCAGCGCGCCAAAATATGTCGATGTCACCTCTGTGCGCGCTTTGCAAATTTGACATAGCGTCGAGAAGAATTCGACGTGGCTCCGAATATAGTCAACAATTATGATGTCGACGTAAGCGTCGATATATATTTGATGCTATGTCACGTGCTATATGAAGGAACTATCCCAATCTGATCTCGAAGCTGGCATCGAGTAGAAATCGATGGTGTGTCAATTTGTATTCGACGCAGCTCTGAATAAACATTATATTTTGCTTAAAATTTTCGCTATTTTTCCCAGCAATACCTTTCAATAAAAAATAAGCGTGAATGCATAATAGAGGTGTTCTAGAGGGCTCCATCAAGCATTCCCAGTGCATTGATGAAGAACTTGTGCTTACTTTCATCAAGTGGCTTAGTGAAGATGTCAGCACTTTGAATATCAGTGGAAATGTATTGAAGGTTAATCTTACCCTTCTCAACATTGTCCCTAAGAAAGTGGTGCCTTATCTCTACGTGCTTAGTTCTGCTGTGGGGAACAGGATTGGAAGCTATAGAAATAATACTAAACCTGTCACAAAATATTGTGAAATTGACAAGAGAAAAGTTTTAGTCTAACAACTGATTTTGCATCCATAGTATTTTTGAGCAGCAGCTTCCTGCAGCTATATACTCAACTTCAGCTGTAGAAGTAGAGACTGTGGTTTGCTTCTTGCTAAACCATGAGATCAGTCTAGCACCCAGGAATTGACATGTTCCTGAGGTGCTTTTTCTATCCATCCTGTATCCAGCATAGTCTGCATCTGAATAACAAACTAATTCAAATCCAGATTCTGTTGGATACCACAAGCCAAGTTCAGGTGTACCCTTTAGATATCTGAGTATCCTTTTTACAAAACTCATATGGGATTCCTTGGGGTCAACCTAAAACCTAGCACAAATATAGGTATCAAACATTATATCTGGTCTGCTAACTGTCAGGTAGAGAAGAGAGCGAATGGCTACTCTGTAAGTCTTCTGATCAAAGGACTTACCCTTTTAATCTCTATCTTAAATAGCATTAGTAGCCATGGGGGTTTTCATGACAGAGGCATTTTCCATCCCAAACCTCTTGATAAGTTCTCTGGTATACATGGATTGGGATATGAAAATGCCATTTGCATTTTTCCTTACTTGGAGGCCTAGGAAATAGGATAGCTCCACCATGCTACTCATTTGAAATCTTGACTGCATTAGGTAAGCAAACCTTTTGCATAGTACTAGTAAAAGCTGATTCTTATGTGCTCTTGTGAAGAGTGTTTTATCCACTTTCCCTCTTTCAAAAGAGTATTCCAGAAGGAAAGTGGATAAGGTCTCATACCAAGCTCTTGGACCTTGCTTGAGTCCATATAGTGCTTTATCTAACCTATATACAAAAGATGGATTGGCAAAACCTGGGGGCTGCTCTACAAACACTTCTTCCTGAAGAGTTCCATTTAGGAAAGCACTCTTCACATCCATCTGACAAACCTTTATCTTCATGTGTGCAACATATGCAAGGAAAATTCTAATGGCCTTCAGTCTGGTTTGTAACGCCCCGGATTTTCTTATATTTATTTTAAAAGGGAATAACAATAATCATTCTAAAATGAAATATTAGTTCAAAGCTCTGATGTGAGGGCGTTACCATTCTGGAAACGTCGTCGTCGTCGTCCGGCGTTTTGTTTCTAGAAAGAGGCTTATGCGGGTATATGTATAAATATATATAGATGTATATATTTGTGTATATAGGGTCTCGTATAAGTAAGTTTGTGCAATCGTGTTTTCTTATAGGGAGGTAATTGTGGGCGGATATATATATATTCTCACAGTTATGTATATGAGTATATATAAGTTTTATGCGTATAAAATTTTTCTTATATATGTATATATATATAAAAGTTATACATATAATTAAATATAATTATACATATAATTACATATAATTATACGTATAATTATACATATAATTATACATATAATTATTCATATAATTATATATATATATATAATAATACTTATACAATTAAGAAATTATAATTATATATATATATAATTATACTTATATAAGTATACATATAAGCCATTTTTTCATTATCCCCTTCCCAATAACTGCCATTTCCCCCGTGAAGCCGGCGAGTCGCGGAGTTAGGGCTTGCGTCGGTCGGTCTCGAGTGGCGCCGGAGCCGTTGGGGAGAAGGATCGTGGTCGTCGGGGTTCGTCTACGTCGCCGGAGCGGGGTTGTGGTGTGTTCCCGTTGGAGTCGGCGGCGGTGGTGAGGTCCTCCCGTCATGGTTTGCGCTTCATCGTGTGGTGTCGCTTCTGAATCCGAGGCAAGGAAACTCTTCTCCCTCTCCTCCTTCACCTCCCTCCCCTTTTCTTAATTGATCATGGCCTGGTTGTTGGGTTGTGAAGGCACTACCCGATTCTATGCTCACATGGTTGATTGCCCAGATTTCCTTCCATATTTTTTTTGTGTTTTACATTGTGATTATCCTGGCTTGATTATTGATTGTCCAGATTATAGGTACCACAATGCCCCCATTTATTTATTTATTTTTACTTCCAGGTTATAAGCCCCACATGCCTTCAGGTTTTTGTGTTAGAGATATTTTTTTTCTTTCTTCTTGGGAAAATTTGGGGCTCATGGCAGCTGGTTTAAGCTTCCAGAATTCATTATATTGGAAGTTTGTTCTTTTGGGGAATTCAAGGTTGGTGCTGCTCGGTTTCTCCCTTCAAATTTGGAATTGGGAAATTGCTTGGGATCCTAGGGCTGGTGGCTTCTGGGTTTAAATTTTGTGTTGGGAATTTAGTGGGTTCCCTTGGTTCCATGCTAGCAGTTTTTTTTGTGTTAAGTGGGGAGTTGGTGAGTTCCCTTGGTCATGCTAGTAACGACTTGATTATGTGCTGAAATTTAGTGAATCCCCCATGGTTTCATCCTAGATTAAACTCTCGATTATGAAATTCTGCATCTATATGCTAGGATTTTTCTTGGGTATATGCTTAGTTAAATTTTCTGGGCAATATGCTAGAGATTTTGTTCTTTTGGGGAAGGTTGAGCCTATCAGCTATTCATTTTAAGTTGGGGTTTTTAATTCTGAGGCTGCTAGTTAGAATTATTATGGGGGGCTGCTTTTCAAAGTTTATTGTCCATTCCAACATTTATTATTATGGGGGGCTGCCTTGTAGCAATCTGTTTGGGGTTGTTTCTTATTTATAGTCTAATTGGGGGCTGCTATTTATTATCTAAATTTTGGGGCTGCTTTGCATCACTCTTGTTGGTTTATATTGGGGTTGGTTTGTATAACCCCGATTAAGAGGCTGCTATATATCCATTGATGTTGGTTTTATTTTGTGGCTGCTCTATGTAGTACAAGTTGGGGGATGCCATATGTTGTTCCAGTCGGATTATTTTGTTTGGGACCGCTATGCGTAGTTTCTATTAGCTATATATATAGTTCTATTTTTAGAACTATATGGGGGTCGCCATATCTAATTCTATCTTCGATATTATGCTCAATTGTTGTTATATGACTGGTGGGCCGCCTTCAGGTTGCAAGTCTCGATAATTCAAATTTCGTAATCGGCTCTTAGCTCAAGCTTATTCTTGTTATTTGGCCTTCAACTGCTTTGGTTTTATGACCCTGGGAATAAGAGAATATGGTTGGCATGTTCGGCATCTATATTTAGATGTTGGTTAAATTATTAATTCACTCATAGTCTCATGCTAGTAGCCTAGCTGTTGAGGTCTCTTTTTGCCGTTTCCCTTCTCTTTCAACCCTTTTCCTGGTTTTGCTCCTCTTCCCCTTTAATGATTGTTTCTCCCCCTTTTCTGCAAGTGAAGTTTTGTTTGTGGTCTTCCTTGTCTGCCTAACCTGTTGATTTTAGGTTAGTGGATGTTGTGTTTCCCTATTTGGGTCTTGATTGGTGTTCTGGGTTCTTAATTCCTGCTGTCATCCCCCTTGGAATCTGGATAGCTTCTATACCTGTTTAGTTATGCTACCAGGTAGTCTGATAAGATTTCCTTAGGTTTAGAAAAGTTTGCTCGCCCTAAGATCGTACAATTACTTCTTCTTTAATGAAGTTTCTCGTCGACTTTGATATGAGTCTTTTTCGTCGACTTTGATATAAGTCTTTCTCGTCGACTTTGATATAAGTCTTTCTCGTCGATTTCTTCGCTTATTCTGAATTGTTTCCTCATATATTTATATGTTCTTTTGCCGGGTGTTCCCGGGTATCTTAAGCGGTGTTTTCAAGCATTTTAGTCTTTTCGTTGAGACTTTTTAGATGAAGCTATGCTTTATTCTTTAAGTTGTCCTGTAATTGATTGGTGACCGATTATGGTATTGTTTCGTGCCTTATTCGTCGTATTGTTATGAGAAGTTCGTTGGGAGTCATGTTTGGACTCACCAAATGTTTTCAAATGAATCGTTGAGTAGTGTTTATTTCTTTGTGACCCTATCCTTGGGGTGTTATGGTGCTGATATCTCGGGTTACGTTCCGTGTCTTAATTGAAACTTAATTTGATTATTTAGAACCTTTGTCTTAAGCCTTGCACGGTGTGTAGTTTTGGGTGGCAGTGGATAGAGTACCACCACCCGGATTTGGTTTTTGGGTGGCAGTGGATAAAGGACCACGACCCGATTTTGGGCTGCGGGCGTTAGTGGAAGATACCATCGTCGCAGTACCTTCTTTTGGGGGACGCTTTTCCCTCGAGCTGACCAGTCTCAAGTTCTTAAACATATATGCTTATATATGTGTATTATGATATTATATGTATGACCATCACCTCTAAGCCGCAAAGGCGGACACGTGGTGGGCTTTGATTGTGTTGACTATTACCTTCTGGTGCAGGCTTTTCTTCTTACCGAGTGCACTCGTTTGAGCTGGCTCGGGTTGTTGTAAGATTATAGATGTTTACCTGCTTAGTTTTCCTTTCTGCACTCTCTTATTTCTCTTACTGCTAACCTTGGTTTTCTTGCACCCTCTTGGGCTGAGGCATTCTTTTCTTATGAATGTCTCAGGTTCAGGTTTTTAGCCGCCACAGGAGTTAGAGCGGTGTCGTTCAGTGTTCCTGTCGAGGCCCTTCCCCTCTTAGGTAAGGGACAGTTGCTTAGTTGTTGTCTCTCCTTTAGCTGTTTTTCCTTCTTCCCTGCGGGTTCGTGTCAGCTGTTGGTGCCCGTATGGCTTTTTGTTTAGATTACTTACTGTTTGCTTTGCTGTTACTTTGAGTACTTTACCTACTTGCTCTCTGAAAAGCCTTTTCGTTAAGATGTAGTAGTTACTTTATTGATATAAAAATGTCGTTCTTGCATATCATGCTTTTAAATAAAGATCGCATACTTTGAAATTCGTAGAAAAATCCTTTCTTACTATACTAAACCTAGATATGTGCATATCATTTCTGGAATGTTTATTTTCTTGCTCATGTAGGCTAAAAGAAACAAACCTATTTTCTGCTGCATAAGTATAGTTTTCTACTTGTGGACTAGATGATCCACCAGACCGAGGGACGCGGTCTTAAGCTAAAAATGAAAATTTCTCTTTTAATCCGAACACGGATATGTCTTTTATAAAATTATCGTAAGGAGTGTTTGCCTGAGCGTCTGTAGTCATCTCCTGCAGGCGTGGCATCACGATGCATATTTTCCCGTTGCTCTGATAATACGTATTATATTCTTCGGAAAATGCGGGTTGTGACATGGTTACTGGAGCAAATGTCTGGTTAAAGTCAATCCCCACCTCTTGCCTATATCATTGAGCCACAAGTCTGGCCTTATTCCTGACTATGACTCCTGTTGAGTCCATCTTGTTTTTGAATACCCATTTTGTTCCAATGAATGGGTAATTCCTTGGTCTCTCAACCAGTGTCCAGACCTTATTTCTCGCAAGTTGGGTTAGCTCTTCTTGCATTGCAGATATCCAGTGAGGATCATTGTCTGCTTCTTCAAAATTCTTGGGTTCATATTGAGAGAGAAAACATTGCAGCATTATTTCATTAGTTAGCTGATTCCTTGTCTTCACTCCAACTGTCAAATCTCCTATAACTTATATTGGAGGATGATCCTTTAGGTTCATCCTTATTCTTGTTGAGTTATTAAGGAGATTCTCTTCTTCCTGAAGATCCACTTGCTCATTGACAGTGGGAGCACCAACTTTATTCTTTAGAGTGATCTCAGTGACTGGTTTTTCAGGTGATGTAAGTTCCTCTTCATCAGCTACAGAGTCTTCATTTGAATCAGTGTCCACTTTCTGTTTCCCTTTGTCTTGACACATTGATGAATGATCCATGATGTCGAGCCTTTTAACGTAGTTTGCTAGTTGGTCTTCTTCCTGCAGAATAGTGCCGGTGGAAGTTTCCTTCCCCTTATGAAACTTGTTAGCTTCATCAAAGACCACATGCATAGACTCCTCAATCTTGTGAGAGATTTTATTATAGCACCTATAGGCCTTGATTGATGAGGAATATCCCAAAAATATTCCATCATTAGCCTTCTTGTCAAATTTGGCAAGATGGCTTCTCCCATTATTGAGGATAAAGTAAGTACACCCAAAAATCCTAAAGTAAGTTACTATATGTGTCTTTCCCTTCAATAACTCATAGAAAGTCTTCAACTTTGTCTTGTTAATGAGACTTCTATTCAGCAGTATTCACTGCCTCAGCCCAAATGGACTTTGGCAAAATTGGATTCAGCCAATAATGTCCTTCCTGATTCAATTAAAGTTCTATTTTTCCTTTCAGCCACCCCATTTTGTTGGGGGTTCTAGGAGATGAAAAGCTTTGTCTTATCCCTTCATCCTCATAGAATCTACACATTAACTGATTTTTAAACTCAATACCATGATCACTTCTGATCACAGCAGCCTGGGTATTGAATTCAGATTAAAACTGACTAATGAATCTTGAGAGGATCATGAAGGTATTTGACTTAGTTTTTAGAAAGAATACCCAGCTGAATCTCGAAAAGTCATCAATAATGACTAGAGTATAAGACTTACCTGCTAAGCTCTGAGTGGAGATAGGACCAAATAATGTCCATGTGCAGCAGGAATTGGACTCTGGGGGAATCATTCTTACCAATTGGTTTGAATGATGATTTGATCTGCTTTCCTAGTTAGCAGACTCTACATGGATGGTCTTTATTGAACTTACCTGTTGGTAAGCCTCTTACTAGGTTAAGCTTAGACAGTTTAGCAATGGTCTTAAAATTAAGGTGAATTAGTCTCCTATGCCACAACTCACTGTTTTCTAACTGGAGTTAAGGCTCTGTTTGGGAGAGCTCTGGCGGCTGGAGAAGCTCTTTACCAGCCGCCAGAGCTGTTATTACATTCGTTTGGGACAGCTCCCTAATGAAATCGCTCTTCAAAGAGCCGCTCCCAGCGCTCTTATCTGGAAGCCCCCTCCCCCCGAGTTCCGCTCTGCAGGAAGCGCGCTGGAAGCCCGCGATTCGCGATCCCGCGACCATCCCGATCCCGCGACCCCCGATCTCTTATCAATGCCTTCTCCCGATCCATTTCCGACGCTTCCCCCTCCATTTCTGATGCTCCCTCCTCCGTCGCTTCCCCCTCCATTTCCGACGCTTCCCCCTCCATTTCCGACGCTCCCTCCTCCGCCGCTTCCCCCTCCATTTCTGACATCGACGACGGGCCTTCTCCCGATCCAGTCGTGCCCTAGCATTCCGACGCCGACTAAGGACCTTCGCCAATCTTCTTCCTCCCAGATCCAGCCCTTCGCATAGCGTTCTTCCTCCCCGAGCCCGACTCCAGAGCCCTAGCTTCGTCGGCGTTGATTTGTCGCAGGTGAGCTTTGTTTTGATTTTTGGTTTGATTTCTGATTTTGCCTCAGTTTTCGATTTGTATATGTATGTGATGTGTGTATTCTTGTGTGCGTGTTGTTCTTATGTGTGTGTGTGATTTATGTTGTGTTTTTCAGTTTTGTTCTTGTGTGTGTGTGATTTATGTTGTGTTTTTTGTATGTGTTTGTGTGTGTGTGTGTGTGTTTTGATGTGTGATTTGTGTGTATATGTTTGTGATGTGTGTGAGTTTATTTGTGTTTAGTTGTGATCTATGTGTATGTGTGTGTGTGTGTATATGTTGTTGGAACATAGTTCAACCCTATTACTGATTTGGGCTAGGATGTCTATTTTTTCTAGGTATAGGATTTGTTTTGACCTATCATGTATAGTATAAGGGTCATGGGCTAAGTCTAGAAGAGATTTGAAGATCAGCTAAGTCAAGGTGTTCGACGAACTTTGAACACGTTCGACGAAATCAGAATCCGTTCGACGAAATCAGAATCCGTTCGACGAACTTGGTTCGACGAACTCCAAAGATCGCTTCGACGAAAGTTTCTTCTTGTTCGACGAACTTCCCAGTTTAAGTTCGACGAACTTTCCCTCAGGTCGACGAACTTCTTCAGAGTTTCTATATTCAGTGACCTCTTCTATTCAGAGTATTATTTTGGAGTTATCCTCAGGATTTCTTATGAAGGCTGACAGCTGTTCTCATTATAATATCAGTCAGTTATTGCAGTATTTTCTATCAAAGATTTTATGACCGTTGCTGCATTAATTAAGGGCTGCGTGCATATTTTTCTATAAGGCAGATTGCAAGTTTCAAGAATTTAATATATTGGTATTCCTTTTCTGTCAGAGGCAAATCCTTCCTTTTTTGTCTCATTCCTTTCCAGCCCTGTTGGAAATTTGAAAGAGGATCAACTCTCTCCCGTCCAGAGATTATCTTTGCTATTTATTCTAGAGAAAGACACAGATACAGACATACACATAGATAATCTTTTGCTACTCAGTTTTTATTTCTCTCAAGAACTCTCTCTGATTTCCTCTGAAGTCTTCATTTTCTCCAGACGCCTAATCTTAATATCTAGGAATCATCTGCATCGAATCCTTCTAGAGAAATTTTGCTGGAGATACTCTGAAGATCAAGAAGACCTACACCCTGAGCAGATTTTCTCTCCTGTTTTTCTTACTCTTATTCACAAGGGGAGATCTGACAATCATTCAACAATCAACTAGTCTTCTCTGTTGTTAGAGAAAAGAGAAGACACCATCATCTTTACATACTTTTATTTTATAACTGTGTACAGGGTTGTAACTCCCTTCAAAAGTTTATTTTTGGTTTTGAGCACCTGATCAAAAGCTCTGTGGTGGTTTTGAGCACCTGATCAAAAGCTCTGTGGTGAAGGCTCACCTGATCAAAAAAGGGCCTTAGTGGATTTCCTACCAGGGTGGTAGAAGAGTAGATGTACCCAAGTTGATTGGGGAACTACTATAGATCCTTGTGTCTTCTGTGTTTGTCTTTATTATTTGTGCTGTGTTGTGTGTGCTGTGTTTTAGTTTGTGTTTATATCTGTGCTGCACTCACTTACACATATTCTTAAATAACTTAAATTGTTCTCTACAGATTTGTTTAGGCTAAGTGAAATTATTTTAAAATACTCTATTCACCCCCCCTCTAGAGTAATCTTGATCTATCCCCACTTTCATATGTGTGTGTATATGTTTGTGATGTGTGATGTGTGTGTGTGTGTGTGTGTATATATGTTTGTGATGTGTGTGTGTTTATTTGTGATGTATGTGTCTGTGTCTGTGTATATGTGTGTGTGTATATGTTTGTGATGTGTGATGTGTGTGTATATGTTTGTGATGTGTGTGTGTGTATATGTTTGTGATGTGTGTGTGTTTATTTGTGTTTATTTGTGATGTATGTGTATGTGTGTGTGTGTGTGTGTATGTGTGTGTGTATGTTTGTGATGTGTGATGTGTGTGTGTGTATATGTTTGTGATGTGTGATGTGTGTGTGTGTTTATTTGTGATGTATGTATATGTGTGTGTGTGTATATGTGTGTGTGTGTGTATATGTTTGTGATGTGTGATGTGTGTGATGTGTGTGTATATGCTTGTGAGTTTTATTTGATTTGTGTATGTTTTAAAATTTCATTACTTATTAATAGTGTAATGGGTAAACAAAAAGAAAGAGGAATCATATCGAGTTGGGAGTCTAGCGAGGTCATGTTATTTTGTGATCTCTGCATAAAAGAGATTGGTTTGGTTAATCGGCCTACCACCCACTTTAGCAAAGAAGGGTGGAAAAATTTGATTGCGGGGTTTAAAGAACGAACCGGGAAAAGCTACGATCGATTGCAAATGAAAAATAAATGGGATCATTTGAAGAAGGATTGGAAGTTATGGAAGGAGCTGAAACATGGCGAGACTGGTTTAGGTTAGGATCCAGAGAAGAGAACTATTGCTGCATCAGAAGAATGGTGGGCAGATAAAAATAAGGTGAAAACAAATTCATTTTTCATTTCATGGTAGTAGTTTTTTTTTTGACAGATTTTAATAGTGATGTTATGATTATAACAGGTTGTTCCAGCAGCGAAAAAATTTCAATACGGAGGTATTGCACCTGATTTGGAGGAGAAACTGAACACCATGTTCAGTCAGGTTGTCGCAACTGGAGAAGACTCATGGGGTCCTTCAATTGGGAGTTTGCCATCGGATGTGGGGAGGATCCAATTGGAAGATAATGATGTAGAAGATATCATGAAGAACAATCAACGTGGCCCTGAAGAGATAGGAGGTCATTCAACAAACATTGGGAATGCATCCACCTCAGTGAATTAAAGAAGAAAGATCGGGAAGATCAAAGGAATGACATTTTCTTTGATGTCAGACTTACATCAATCCACCCTAGTTGTGAAGCCTCCACCAGTTATCACAGTCAAAGAGGTGGTGGAGTTGATTTCCAGTAGCCTAGAGATACGGGCAAACCTGGATCTATATTACTTTGCTCTCGACCACATCAGGGACAAGACCAGTAGGGAGATCTTCATGAGTATTCCAGAAGATATGCGGGTTTGGTGGATTATGAAGGCGTACGAGAAGAGGGCTCAGTGATCAGTTATTTTTAATTTAGGGTCCACATTAAAAAATTTATGTATTTTAAGTTAAAAAAAACAGCTTCCAAAATGTTATGTGGTATTTTCTACCTTTCTGATCTGTACCTCATGCTGATTAACATTGGACCTTGAATTTATATTAGTTGTTCTGGTATTTTCTTTACATAGATTATGATAAATGTTTTGTGATATTAAATGCAGTTACTACAATGGAAGAGCATGACTCCTCCCCTGAGGATTCAGGGGACTCAACAAGTCTTTCGCCGGAGCGGATGCAATATATAGAGTATTGTCGTGCAGTTATGCCAATGATTGAGATGATGAATTATCATGTTCGTGACACACGACCATGCATGACATCTACCTAAACAGGTGAGAAATGGATTAAAGAGTTACTAGAAGGACATCCAGATAGGATTCATGATGCATTTAGGAAGTCGAAACGCATTTTCATAGATTTACTTCATAATCTAGAGGTAGATCATGAACTTCAAGGGTCACAACGGACATCGTCAAGAGAAGTCCTAGGGATGACATTGTATAGCTTAGCACAAGGAGGTTCCATTAGATTGGCGAAAGAGCGATTCCAGCACTCGACCGAAACAATTAGTAGATATTTTTCGAAATGTCTTAGATCTCTTTTGTTACTCTCAATTGTTGTTATAAAGCCTATAGACTGTCAGTTTAGAGATATTCCGGTTGAGATAAGGTATGATGCTCGTTACATGCCATTCTTCAAGGATTGTGTTGGTGCAATTGACGGTACACATGTAGATGCGAGGATACCCGTAGAAGATCAAGTCATATACATAGGACGTCACGGCACTACGACACAAAATGTAATGGCAGTCTGTGATTTTAACATGTGTTTTATATTTTCCCTGGCTGGATGGGAGGGATCTGCTCATGATAGTCACATCTTCGCACGCGCATTGGCAGACGATAGATTGCATTTTCCACATCCCCCACAAGGTATATTAATCAATATTTTTACATTCATTCAAATCCTTCAAATATCCCCTAATGTTTGCTTGTTTAACATACAAAATAAATGCAGGTAAATATTATTTAGTAGATGCTGGATACCCGTTAAAGATGGGTTATTTGAAGCTGTATCCGGATACAAGATATCACTTGGCAGACTTTTGCCCGTGGGAGTCGTCCTGTTCAAGGAAGGCAAGAAAATTTCAATAGGGCGCATTCATCTCTTCGCAGTGTTATTGAACGAACATTTTGGAGTGTGGAAGAAGAAGTGGCACATTCTGAGCAAAATGCCACAGTATAGCTTCAAGAAACATAGGTCCATAGTGTTGGCCATAATGGCCTTACATAACTTCATTTGTAGACATCCTTCTCGCTGGGACCCTGAGTTTAATGTTTGTGATGCTGACGAGTCTTCTTTCGCTCCCTCAGAGGATGAAGACCCTGCGGCGGAGGATGATATTGGAAGCGATATGGGTGATGCTGTTGGAGCTGAACATATGTCTACAGTACGAGATAGCATTGCCGAAGAAATATACGGGGCACGTGGATAGCATTACCAAAGAATTATGTAAAAGACTATTGTTATCGGTTGTTTTTTATTTTTCTCCACGTTTAAAACTTTATGTATTTTAAGTTCTAAAAAAACAGCTTCCAAAAGCTGTTTCTCCAAACAACTAAATTAGAAAATCGCTCTTCAAAGCGCACTTCTGCACAGAACACCCAAACACTCTGCAACTTTTCAAAACTGCTCCCCAGAGAGGTCTTTTAAAACAGCTCTATCCGGACAGCAGCTTTTCAATCCGCCAGAGCTGTCCCAAATAGACCCTAAATAAGCAGATCTCTGACTTAGTATACTCAAAGTCTACTACATATATATTACCTTTTCTAAGACCAGTCAAAACTATTTGGTTAGTTACAGAACTAACTATATGACACAAAGACTTTGTGAATACAACGGTGTATTCACCATCACATAGCTGAGTAATGCTAATTAGATTATGTTGAAGTCCTTCAACATAGGCTATATTTGAGAAGGAGACTTCCCCAATCCTGATTAAACCATATCCTTTGGTTTGATTAGAGTGGGAATTCCCAAAAATTACCTTCGACCCTTCCTTGGCCTTGTAGTTATCCAGCAGTTCTTTTGCTCTTGTCATATGCATGGAGCATCCACTGTCCAGATACCACTGTTGGTTTGTGGTTGAACAGTCTCCTTTCTGCACATGAAATCAAAAATTAGTATTGACCCTCACTTGCTGGGGTCCCTTTCTTCTATCATCATATGGAGTTATGAAAGAATAAGATGGTCTTTTAGTATACCCCTTTAGGTGAAGAAGTGCTGCATTACTATGCTAGCAATGCTTGACTATGTGCCCAACATTAGAACAACAAAAACATCTAGGAATATAAGTAGAGAAAGATTTAGATGTTTGAAAAATTCTTGCTGGAAGCATGCGTCGAGAAGAAATCGACGCATCTTTAGAGTTGCGTCAAGTGCAATTTGACGTGTATGTATAGTTCCGTCGATAATAATTCGATGTAGAGTACTGGTTGCGTCGAATATAATTCAACGCACCCTCATACTTGCTTTGAATTAATGTCGAAGCATATGTTGAACTCCGTCGAGTTGAATTCGATGCATCTTCAAAACTGCATTGAGTTCTAGTCGACGTATGAATCTTTTTATTAAAATTTTTATAATTTTTGTTTGTCTTTTCTAAGGGGTGTTTACCTAGAATTCTTGTTTGGTTAGTGATGTTTACCCAGTTGAATATAGTGAGTTTATTAGGGTTATTATTTTGTTCTTCACCAGATTCTAAGTTGTTATTAGGTTGATTCATGGTAGACCTAATGAATGCTACAGGATTTTCCCAAGCAAGTTTGTTAGGGATTATAGTGCTAGTGGATGGTAGTGATTCTAGATCATGATGATCAAATCTCTTTCAGAGATTTTGTGAGATATCCTTAAGCTTTTGACTCCTTCCATTGAGTGAGTCCTCAAAGGCTTTTGCCTTTGTAAGTTCTTTCTCTAAGTTAGAATTTTCATTACCTAATGTGTATATTTCTTTTTCTTTCTTAAACAATTGACCTCTCAAGTCATAGTTAACTGAGTACGTATGATCTTTCCTAAGGTCTTCTAGTTCTGTTCTGATTATGTTAAGTTCCTTTTGACTATTAATATAATCTTGACATAATTATTTGAAACAATCTTTAAAATCTTCTGAGGAAAAGTCAAAATCATCAAAGATTGTTACCTGATTTTTAGCAGTGGAGTCTTCTAGAGACATTAAGCAGGCTTCTTAAGTTCCACACTCTTCATCACTATCAGATGAGGAGGAGCTTTACTCAGACTCTGAATCACTCCAAGTTTCAGCAATGAAACATTTTCATCTTTTCTTATCCTTTCTCATGAAGGATTTCTTCTTGTGCTCCTTCTTCTGTTTGTTGTTTTTGTTCTTTTCTTCTTCAGGACATTCAGTGGAAAAGTGCCAAGGTTTTCTACAAGAGAAGCAGATAATCTCCTGTTTATGTGTTTTGTCATACCTTGGCTTGCTTGAACTCCTCTCTTTCCTTCTGGAGTCCTCTGTCCTGACCCATCTCTTGAATCTTTTAGCCAAGAGATTGAACATCTCTTCTTCATAGGTGAAGGTCTCTGCTTCAATAGTCTTTAGTGCAAGTCTCCTTTCTTTAGGAGTTGAGATTCTTTCCTGGACCTCTGACTCAGCCCTACTTTTTTGTAGGAGCTCATAGGACTTGAGCTTCCCTAGTAGAGCTTCTGTTGATATTTCTCTGAGGCATCTAGAATCTCTGATAGCCCAGATTCTTGAGTCCCATGTGCTTAGGAAGCACATGAGAAGCTTTTCATTAATTTCTATTAGAGAAAATTCTTTATCAAGCCCTCTCAGCTCATTCATGATAAGGCTGAACTTGTCATACATTTTAGCTATGCTTTCATCAGCCATCTTCTAAAAGTTCTCATATTGAGATATGAGAAGGGACTACTTGTCCTTTATTTCATCATAGCTGCCTTCAACTAATCTGGAAAGAGATTCCCATATTTCTTTGGCAGAGTTGCAATCAGCAACTTTTTGAAATATGTCATCTGACATGGTTGACACCAGAATAATAATGGCTTTGGCATCACATGCCTTCACCTTCTTCTCAGCACCAGTCAACTTTGCTCTGGGGACTGCAGTTTGTGTTATTATCCCACTAGCATCTCTTCTCACTAGGACTGGGGGACCTGTAAGAATGACATTAAAAATGTCTTTATCAATTGAGTTCATGTAAAGCTTTATTCTGGCCTTCCAGAGTGTAAACTTATTTAGGTTACACACTGGTGGTCTTGTTTATGCATAATCTTTAGAACTCATTTTCTTTAGAAAATAGTTTTAATTATCTTAAAATAAAGAAATGAGAGGAGGAGATCTTTTGATCAAGGTGTTAACCTTTTGATGATCAACCTCCCTATGATACTAATTGAAAGTGCGCAGTGTGCCTCTGAGTATTCTCTAGAGTGGGTGAATAGAGATTTGAATATTTCCTACCCTAATTATGCACACACAATAAACAAACACTAAGTATTATGCACTCAGTATTTCCAAACAGAATAAAGTTATTGCAGTAAATATAAAATAGAAAATAATAAAGAGGGACATCACAGAAATTCAAACACAGAGGTGAAATGAATTTTTATAGAGGTTCCCCAAAATATGGGTAGTCCTCTCTTCTACCTCCCTGGTAGGATTGCACAAGCTGTGTCTGAGTCTTTCGATAAGGAGACTCTTAGAACCACTGAGTCTTTTGATAAGGAGACTCTTAGAACCATTGAGTCTTTTTATAAGGAGACTCTTAGAACCACCGAATCCTTTGGAAGAGGGATTAATAAAAATCTTTTACAGTTGAAGGAAAAGTGAGAAGAAAGGAAGAAGAACAATAGAATTTTGTTTTTCAGAATCCTTCAGAAGCAATTCTCCAGCTTCTGTTTTTCACTAGATCTGTATAAGATGAACCCTTGCTTATGATTGTGATGATTTGCAAGGGTTATTTGACTGTATCCTTTTTCTGTAAGCACTTGCTAAAAATTTGTTGTTGTAAGGTGAAGAAGAAGAAGTGGCTGTTTTCTTTTGTGTTCAAATCACTTGTTTTTGGAAGGAGGAAGAAGACCCTATTCGACAGTTGAGAATAATGTATTGATTCCCCTGCTATACTTCTCCCCTTCAGCATACTAATTCTGTATGATTGAGATTTGAAATTTTTTCTTCTTTTAAGCTGTCCTGAAAAGGAATTCTTTTTGGACACATAATTTTCCTTTGTTCTTTTAATCCCGACCCATCCATCAAATTTGAATATATTCCCAGAGTGTTTTTTGTTGTGTCCTGGAATACTCCATTCCATTATTGGCAATAAATGAGTCATTGGAGAACTGTCTTTAGCCGCGTGGTCCTTCTGAAAAGGTCTTAAAAGGACACCAGAAAAAGCTTCCATTTTCTGACTGTATTCGATGCTGCGTTGACTTCATCATTCTTCATATCGAAGCACCTCTGAGTTCTTATCGGAGTAGCTTTGAATTCCTTCTTAGCTCTAGATGAACTCATATATCGACGTTGCGTCGATTACCAATCGACGTATCTGTCGAGTTGAAGGCTTCATCTTGAACTTCATCTTCTGCGTCGAGTTGAAGTCAAAGTTGCGTCGACTTCTAAGATGGCTTCGACAGGCTCTTCCTTCTACGTCGAGTTCCTTTCAACATTATGTCAACTTGACTTATACTTCAACAGACTGAACAAGTTGCTTAGACTTCTAGTTGGAGTTACGTCGACATCTAGTCGAGGTTGCGTCGAATTCTATTCAACGCAGGTTTTAACTTAACTAATTTTGTGATTGTCTTGACTTCACCTTGACACTCTAATGTGAGTGTGACATCCTAAGACATCTAATAACCAATTTACCCTTACTATACACTGAGGGTAATTGATAATGCATTATTTATAGTTATTTTTATATAATATTTTATTAAAAATTAATTAACTTTAATTTAGTTTTAGTTAATTTATCACTAATTCACCTTCTTTTTGTATTTTTAGGTAATTTGGGCTGCCAATAACAATTTCAAGCTCATAAGAATAATCAGGAGAATATTTGGAGTACTTCTGCCAAAATCGCAAAGTACACGCCCAAGGTCACGGGCGTGACCAAGGGCGTGACACCATGTCACGATCGTGAACCAGCCCCGCCATATTTCAGTTGAAGAAGTCAGCGCCACGTTAGATTAAAATTACACGCCCTCCGTCACGGGCGTGACAGAGGGCGTGACCTCAAGGTTATGGGCGTGACTCGCCCGAAATCCGTTCAATGCAGCCAACAATCAATTCCCTCCATTTTTAGCCTACACGCCCTCGGTCACGGGCGTGACCGAGGGCGTGACTCTTCTGCAACCGCCAGATTAACTCCAGATCGCGGCGTTTCCCGCCGTTTCCAGACCCGGTCAAGACACGCCCTAGGTCACGGGCATGACCAAGGCCGTGATCCGCCATGCAATTGATTCCTGGCGGTTTTTCTTCCTCAACGTTCCCGGGCTTTCAAGACAGCAATTACGCAGTTTACACGCCCTTGGTCACGGGCGTGACCAAGGGCGTGACTCCCCATTTTTCAACTATAAAAGGCAGCAATCTCCAGAAGTCAAGGGGATCGATTTTGGAGATTACTTTCAGCTTTAGTTTACTGTTTTTGATGTTCTAGCTAGTTTTCCTAAAGTTGTAAGTTTTTAAATTATTGCAATTTTAATTCAAGTATGGTTGTTTTCTTAATCATGTCCTTTTCATCTTCTACTTGTATTCCCATCACTATGATGAGTAGCTAAATTTCCTTTAGCACTTGGTCTTGATGAACTTTGGAATAAAATAAAATATGTTTTGAATCTTTCTAATTAACAAACTCTCGTATTGTTTATTTTCGATTTATCTTTGAATTACTTTGTTTTGATTCCATATGTCCGGAATATGACTTTCAATCTAAGATTCGTTTGCTAGTGATCGAGAGATCCATGCGAACGAGGAGATCACTCGAAGATAAAAAAAGTTGTATGCATTCCTCGAGAGAGGGTGACACAAATCTTTCGGATTGGAGTCAAATCCAATAGTGGAGTTCACCGCTTAAAGCAAGCTTAGGGGGTTTCGACTGGCCGAGGGGTCTTAATCGATCAACCTAAGGTTAGGTGGTAGTTCTCTCGAGAGAGGCTCTACCATATTTTGGGAACCTCCACGGTCGAAGATATTTCAATAAGAGTTTGCGGTTTCATTTTTTATAAAATTATATTTTATTCCAGAGGGATTCGAGACCAAGTGCTAATCCTATAAATCATAATTTTTCTTCGTAGTTAATTTTCTCCAAATCGTTTTTCCAAAACAAACCCAACTTTCGATCGATAAAATAATAGCTCTTCTTTGTGAGTAGAAGTACTCAACAAGCCCAGAAAAATACGACACTTGATTTTCTAAATCCTATACTGAAAGTGCACAGTTTACCTCACTAGAATTCTCTAGAGGGGGGGTGAATAGAGATTAGAAATTATTTTGTGCAAAGTTAATATATATATATGTGTATGATCACAGATTATAGCTTCCCACACACCAACAAGAATTAAACAAGTAAAGAAAGTAAATGCAAGAAAAGAAAACACAGCACAACACAAGAAAATATAGTGGTTCCCCAAACTTTGGGTAGTCCACTCTTCTACCCCCTTGGTAGGAATTCACTATCTTGCACTGAGTCTTTTGATAAGGAGACTCTTAGAACCACCCTGAGTCTTTTGACAAGGAGACTCTTAGAACCACCCTGAGTCTTTTGACAAGGAGACTCTTAGAACCACCCTGAGTCTTTTGACAAGGAGACTCTTAGAACCAGTACACTGAATTTTTTTGAAGAGAGATTCTAAAAACTCTTTTACAATATTTAAGTAAGAAGAAGAAAGAAGAAAGAAATAAGAACAAGAATGAATCTTCTTCCTAGCAAGAAGATTGGAAGCACAAGAAGTGAATTAAATCTTTCTTCTATAGAGAGAAGAAGATTTGTAGCTTTTCTCTCTTATGTGAGAGCTATCAGAATTTGCAGCAGAGTGGCTTCAGAAGAAGAAGGTGAAGATGAAGGCTTTGTCTCTGCAGCACACTATCACTTTTCTCAGCTTATCTCTCTATTCTTTTGGGAGCTTTTCCTCTATTTCAAATGTATGTGGTAGATCACTTGTTCTCGTTTTTCTTCCGACCTCCTCTTTATTTATAACACTGTTAATTCAAAATAATACTATAGGAGGATAATCAATTATCAGTCAGAGAAATAGAAAGATGAAAATGTTTCCATAATATTTATTTCTGTAGAAGGAAAGAACTAATTCTGATTTCAAATAAGGTCCAAATAAGTTTAATCAAATTAGCCAAGAATCAGATATAAGGAAAGAATGATTCAGAACGGCTATAAAATATTGACATTTATTCCATACAAATCAGATCTACTGAAAGAAGGAAAGAGATCTGGCGCATATTTAAATCTGTCATATAAATCGACGTGCGTCGATTACCACTCGACCTAAACGTCGAGTTCTTCTTGGCTGGACGTCGAGAGGAGAATAAGGAAGGTGCGTCGACTAAGGTGCGTCGACTTCTCCATATGTGATGAGTCCTGATCATATACACTTTTATGGACTCATCTGGGCCATTTATTTAGTCATTTCACCGCACTTTAGCCCTGTTATAGTTCATATTGATCAGTCTATGCTAGGTGCACTTCTAGGCCCATTCTGGTGTAATTTCGTATCTATCTTTGTTATTAGTTTTCTTGCACTGTTATGTCCCACTTTCAGTGGCTAGATTAGTGGTATACGCTGGAATAGGAGTCGTGCAGGTGTTCCCGGTGCAATTCTGCACAGGAACACTGCGCACGATCACCGGTTCTATTGCGCACGACCACTGGTCGTGCGCCATTGATCGTGTGCACTTAACCCTTTTTTTATGAGTTCTGTTTGATGCAGTGCGCACGACCATCTACGCTAGTGCGCACGACCACCGGTCGTGCGCCACTGTTCGTGCGCGCTTATCATCAATTTCATGAGTTCTGTTTCAACCAGTGCGCATGACCACCCACTGACCGTGCGCACGAGCACCGGTCGTGCGCCACTGGTCGTGCGAACATGTTATTTCATAATTTCTGTATTTGCAGGTTCCGTCCAGGCAGAGCGCACGATCACCGAATTCTAGTGCGCACGACCACTGGTCGTGCGCCACTGACCGTGCGCACTGTTTATTCCAGCGCCTATAAATTCCGCTGCTCGCGATTTAGGTCGGGGACTCCGCATTTTTCCGCCGTTCTTCCGCCGTTCCGCGCCAGTTTCGCCCCTCCACCGCCGCCCACCATCTGGAGGTGCTCCGGGCTTGTTCTTCATGCCAATCTTGAGCCGGAGTTTCCTCTCGGCCTCCTCCTTCATCCAAGAGCTTCAAAGAGAGATCTTGCCGCCATCTCCATCGAGCAAGAGGAAGTTTGCAACCTCTACCGGATCGTGACACGAAGAAGACGGGTCCATTGGAGAGTCGTGACAGCTCTCTCTACCCCGGACGTAGTTGCGGACCGAGCTTGGACGCGGATTGACAACCCGGCGATTCCAACCGTGAATCTACAACGAGACTTCGGATTCGGTCGATTTCTTGCCTTATTCTTCTCTTTTTGATGTATATGTAGCTAGATCTAATCATTATGATGAAGTGGCACTTGAATTAGTTATATTTACATATATATTTCATGTCTATGTGATTGTGTAATTTATCTATTTGAGTTGCTTGAGGTGCGCCACCATCCATTTTCCATTCCACCACCGTGTCCGGTGCCGCACTAGCAATTTCTAGTGGCGTGCTTGTCGAAGAGGTGCTTGCGACCCTCACTCCGCTAGCCTACTCGTCCATCTGCCTACCGAAGCGTGGCATCGCGGCCCGTGTATTCCATCCCGCCTAACGAAGCAGTGCGCTCAAGGCCTGCACAGTTCGATTCCGCTTGCCTACTCGTCCATCCGCCCTTTTGACGCAGCGCGCTCAAGGCCTGCCTAGTCTCCATCCCGCCAAGCGAAGCATTGCATAGCGGCATTGCATAGGAGTAGTTGATAGCTTTTATTTTATTTTCCAAAAGCCAACCCAACTCCCCCGCATTCCATCCGATTTAAGGACTTCAATCTCAAGTCCTTCCTCGAAACCTAACTCCACCTTACTGTGTTCCTCAAGAGACCGACACTCGGGGATTTTCCCCATTATTATTACTTGCGCGACCGGTGCACTTGCCGAATCATCGCATCATGTTTTTGGCGCCGTTGCCGGGGAACACAGTCGTGTGAGTTTTCTTGAGAGGGAGACAAGAGATAGAGGTTCTTTCTTTGTGAATAGCCGCATTATTATTTTTGTTTGCCTTTTAATCTTCTGTTGTTTGTTTTTATTTCTTTCCCCCCTATTTTGAAGTTTTAGGCAAGTTTTATTCAAGGAGTTTTTTTTAGTTGTGTAGATTCCCTTGCAAAGAATTTCAGTTTCATTGTATCTGCTCTTTTATTGATAATGTCGTCATGGGATATTTCACCTAGCTTTAATGACAAGATGGTTTATTATTTGGACCAAATGAATGAGTTGAATGCTAGGCAGTGTAGGAACATTGTTTGCTTGTTGTGTCGAGGAGAGGGTCATGAATTGAAGGACTGTCCGCGTCTTTTCAATCCTGACCGCCGCTCCTCCACTCATGACGACATTGTCCCTATCACTCATTCTTTACCCATGGAGGCAATTGTTCCCTCTACCCCTGAGCTTGTCTTGTGCACGGACTCCTCACTCCCTATTTATGGCTTCACTCCCAGTGATGATGATCACTCATCTGTTAGCCAACAAGGAGAGGAATGGGAGCTCCTAGATGCACCTGAGTATGATGAGGAAAGTATTCTTTCCATCGGGGAGGCTTTAGCATATCTTTTTGCGGAGGAACCGAATATTTTTGTCCCTCCAGTTTCTTTGCAAGATTTTTCTACACATATTCTTTATGATCCTATCGAAGTAAAGGAGCTGGATGATGCTTCTGACTCGGAGGGTGCTCCAAAGTGGGATGAGGATGTCATTTTCCCTGAGGGGGAGAATGAATACTTTGAACACGATGATGCACCTCGGTGGGATGAGGAGGATACTCTCTCTGATGAGGAGGTTTGCACTTCTTCATGGGACGAGGAGGTCCAAATCACCACTGAGGCTCCTGAGTTCTCAAGTCCCCCTTGCTATGATATTTACGATGATGATAGTGATCTACCCTTGGATCCTGCTGGGAGTGAGACCGGGATCACTCCCCCGATTGATGTTTATTTATGTTCTTCGTCTTCTTTATTTCTTGATCCCCTTTCTTCATCCGAGCCTGTGCAGGTTGAGTCTTCACAGGTATCCCAGGAGGACTTGGAGCTTTTTGCTCAAGTCAATGATGAGAGTATCCTCTCATGTGAGGAGGTTTATCCTCCCTCCGTAGAGGAAGCTCCACTCATTGCCTTTGCCTCCTGCTGCCCCCCTGTTGATGATACCTTGCTAGGCAAGGAGGTGTTTTGTGAGATGAGTGAGGACCAGGCCTCCTCCTCTTCTTACTTTCTTTTCCCTCTACCTGTGAGGAGCAGGTATTTATATTTAGTTAGAGGGGTGACTGCTCTGTCTCCGTATCGGTACCCGCTACCGATGCGCATATTAGAACAGTTACCTGTGCATTTTCTTTTTCATAGGCCCATTAGCTAGAACCGTTTTAATTTAGAATAAGTCGTGCTGGGATGACAATAACCCCAGTAGTTATCTTTCTTTTCTGCATTTTTATTTCTTCTAATCATGTTTAGTTAGCTGTAGTTTATTTTAGTTTGTCTTTTTTCTTTTGTTTTTGCGGAGCTGACCCCTGCAGGTATCTTTTTTTGGATGGCGGATGCTGCAGTTTTGTCTTAGCTTACACGCCAATCTTCTGGTGTGCTCATTTCTGAGCACTGGGTACTCTCTTTCCCTAGCCTTTTCTGATTTTCATGTCATATATTTTGTGGATTGTTTAGTTTAAGTCTGGGGGAGAGTAGTTTTGTTTACCCGCTCACGTGCACTATTGCACTGCATGCTAGAAGATTTCATTTAACATGTTTTGTTTATTTTCTTTGCACACCACAACACCCACTTGAGCGCGTACTCATCTGTATGCATGCTCTGTAGTGAATTTAATTCTTCTGCTTATGTGGGAAAATCTAGGTGATGGCTTAGGACTATGTAGCAGAGTAAAATGTTGACTCTAGTAGTGCTCCTAGTCGAGTGCTCAGTTGCATAGAGATTTGTGTAGATTAGATTTCTTTTTATACTATGGTTTTATATTTTTCTCTATTAGTGTAAATGTTGTTTACTCTACTCAAATGGTGAATCCGGTGTGAATCAAACGGTAGCGTAGGGATGTGTGTAAACGATCGCTAGACTCGTATTGCTTGAGTCGGGAGAAAGGAGAATCTTTCTCGGTGGCTAGAACTTGCCCCAAGCGATTCTTGAAGCATGGGTATACGGTTAGTCAATTGTGTGAATGTGATATAGGCCATCATTTTGGCCCGGTTGAGCCTTTGTGCCTATCCTTACCGCTATATCCTCGCTAGCCCAGTTGTGCCTACCCGTTCTTTGATTCAGCCCCACTTTTATTTCACCAAAGTCCAAAAGCCAATCCTAGTCGCACACCCAAAATTTGAGCTTTAGCTGTTTATTATTTTCATGAGTTGGGTTGTTGATGTGGTAATATGTTTGTGAAGATGTGGATGTGTCCTTTTGTTTATTTGCTCAAAATGATAAGAAAAGAAAAAAAAATGAGAAAAAGAAAAGAAGTTAAAAAGAAAGGAAAGAGAAGGAGTGTTTAATTGAAAATCTCTATGTATAGATTTATGTTTGGGAGTAGGCGGTGCACGCACCCATGCTGTTAAGTCCAAGTCTGGGGGTGTTGTGTACCCGCGTGTTTGTGTGGTGAATGAGGATAGTTTCCTGCATTAGCTCATTTGGGTTTAGTATTTGAACCATCGTCTTTATCATTGTATACCTCACCTAAACCCAAGCCCCATTTAAAACCTAAAGTCCTATTGATTCACGCAT
The DNA here is from genome assembly GCA_033032865.1 of Dactylorhiza incarnata. Taxonomy (NCBI): domain Eukaryota; kingdom Viridiplantae; phylum Streptophyta; class Magnoliopsida; order Asparagales; family Orchidaceae; genus Dactylorhiza; species Dactylorhiza incarnata. The sequence goes on along the minus strand of JAWHQI010000009.1, from coordinate 3,833,370 downwards.
TTGAGTCAAACCAGTGCCGTGGAGAGAATGTGACCGGGCAAGCCTATGGTCACCGACACCGATGGATTTCGGTGGAGTTTGTCCGGCATCCCAATCTTGAGCAATGCTCATCTCAGCGTTTCGTTTACTTTCTCCGTATGCATGACTAAACGATTCACCGTAGTTCACCATTTTAAGTAGTTGTAATATGCTTTTACTCTTTTAGAAATATATAGACTGTTTATATAATCAGAAATCTTCTCTACCATTCTTCTTATGCACGTGAGCATGCGACTTCGCATGGTACTCTGTATTGTAGTTTTAAGCCATCTACTTTTCTTTCCCCGTTCGCATGGAATTTGTTTGCTCGGGACGCGCAAACAGGTAAGTCTGGGGGTGTGATGAGTCCTGATCATATACACTTTTATGGACTCATCTGGGCCATTTATTTAGTCATTTCACCGCACTTTAGCCCTGTTATAGTTCATATTGATCAGTCTATGCTAGGTGCACTTCTAGGCCCATTCTGGTGTAATTTCGTATCTATCTTTGTTATTAGTTTTCTTGCACTGTTATGTCCCACTTTCAGTGGCTAGATTAGTGGTATACGCTGGAATAGGAGTCGTGCAGGTGTTCCCGGTGCAATTCTGCACAGGAACACTGCGCACGATCACCGGTTCTATTGCGCACGACCACTGGTCGTGCGCCATTGATCGTGTGCACTTAACCCTTTTTTTATGAGTTCTGTTTGGTGCAGTGCGCACGACCATCTACGCTAGTGCGCACGACCACCGGTCGTGCGCCACTGTTCGTGCGCGCTTATCATCAATTTCATGAGTTCTGTTTCAACCAGTGCGCACGACCACCCACTGACCGTGCGCACGACCACCGGTCGTGCGCCACTGGTCGTGCGAACATGTTATTTCATAATTTCTGTATTTGCAGGTTCCGTCCAGGCAGAGCGCACGATCACCGAATTCTAGTGCGCACGACCACTGGTCGTGCGCCACTGACCGTGCGCACTGTTTATTCCAGCGCCTATAAATTCCGCTGCTCGCGATTAAGGTCGGGGTCTCCGCATTTTTCCGCCGTTCTTCCGCCGTTCCGCGCCAGTTTCGCCCCTCCACCGCCGCCCACCATCTGGAGGTGCTCCGGGCTTGTTCTTCACGCCAATCTTGAGCCGGAGTTTCCTCTCGGCCTCCTCCTTCATCCAAGAGCTTCAAAGAGAGATCTAGCCGCCATCTCCATCGAGCAAGAGGAAGTTTGCAACCTCTACCGGATCGTGACACGAAGAAGACGGGTCCATTGGAGAGTCGTGACAGCTCTCTCTACCCCGGACTTAGTTGCGGACCGAGCTTGGACGCGGATTGACAACCCGGCGATTCCAACCGTGAATCTACAACGAGACTTCGGATTCGGTCGATTTCTTGCCTTATTCTTCTCTTTTTGATGTATATGTAGCTAGATCTAATCATTATGATGAAGTGGCACTTGAATTAGTTATATTTACATATATATTTCATGTCTATGTGATTGTGTAATTTATCTATTTGAGTTGCTTGAGGTGCGCCACCATCCATTTTCCATTCCACCACCGTGTCCGGTGCCGCACTAGCAATTTCTAGTGGCGTGCTTGTCGAAGAGGTGCTTGCGACCCTCATTCCGCTAGCCTACTCGTCCATCTGCCTACCGAAGCGTGGCATCGCGGCCCGTGTATTCCATCCCGCCTAACGAAGCAGTGCGCTCAAGGCCTGCACAGTTCGATTCCGCTTGCCTACTCGTCCATCCGCCCTTTTGACGCAGCGCGCTCAAGGCCTGCCTAGTCTCCATCCCGCCAAGCGAAGCATTGCATAGCGGCATTGCATAGGAGTAGTTGATAGCTTTTATTTTATTTTCCAAAAGCCAACCCAACTCCCCCGCATTCCATCCGATTTAAGGACTTCAATCTCAAGTCCTTCCTCGAAACCTAACTCCACCTTACTGTGTTCCTCAAGAGACCGACACTCGGGGATTTTCCCCATTATTATTACTTGCGCTACCGGTGCACTTGCCGAATCATCGCATCAATATGCGTCGACTAGAAATCAGAGTAGCGTCGACAACACATACGTCGAAATCTTCCTAAAGTTACTTCGACTCAATCTGAAGGAAACGTCGAGTTCATTTCGACGTTGCGTCGAATAGTATTCGACGCATATTTACTTAACCTTGTTTTTCTTTCTTATAATTCATATTCAACTTATTTCTAGGGGTTAAGAGAAATCATTCCCCCAACAATCTCCCCCTATTTGTCTTAACCCTACTTAGAGAGAAATTGTATTAGCATAAAATCAATCCAGCACAACATTTGTATAGAAAAGAAATATGTCAAATAATCAGAAGAGAAAGTGGAATAAGAAAGCATATTGTTGAGTCCGAAATCGCACCTCCGAGGGAAACCGGAGGCTGCGGGTTGCCGGTTACTTTTTATGCAGAAGAATGAGACCGCTAGCAGCGGTCAAGGCCACACTTCGCCCGCCGCGGCAAATGCCACTCCTGCGACGGGCTTTCCTTTGATTAGAAAGAAGGGGTTACAGCGGGTTACAAGTGTAGGAAAAGAGAAGCCGGCCGGTCAGACAGTCCGCAAGACGAGAAACTTGAGTCCGCAGCTCAAACAAGCGAGCTCCTAGATTCGAGTGTGCGTCCCTTGGGAACAGTGCCGCCCCCTATTTATAGGCTTGGGGGCCTGCCCGAACGGGCAGGGATAAAATAACCGCCTGCCCGGGTACAGGAGAAACGGGCTTGCGGTGACGGGATACACAAAGAAGGAAAGAAATAAGCCGCTCGGCTTGGCGGCTTGCCCCTCCGACTTGTCTGACCAGAAGCTAAAGATGATGCGGCCAAGGCGACGATGCTACCCGCTCGATCTCTGTCTTGAGACCGCGGCTTTGTTCTTTGACTTTGGACCTTGGCTTATCTCCATGGCATAAACCGCGCGACCTCCGACTTGAGACCGCGACTTGCCCTGCTGGACTTGGGCTTGGACTATCTTTAGTACTTGGCGGCGGTCTGAGTTATGCCAGACCGCCCGGCCTGTGCTAGCTGGTGTCGATGGATCTCGTTTATCCTGAGCCGGGCGACTTGGATCTGCAAACCGCTCGGTCTGCGAGTAATCCTCTTGAAAGCGGTTTCCCGGGTAAACATAATCCCCGCATATTTTTAAATTTCCGTGAAGATTTCGAAAATATCAGTGCTAGCCGGAGACCGCGCCGACTTCACCCTGTTGGTTATAAATGTTCCAGAAGCTTCGATTCTGGCATAATTCCATTGTTACCACGAGTCACTACTCGCCTATTGCGGTTAGGACTTTTGGGTTGAACAGCCCGAAAAAGATGGTGAACTTGATGGCTGAGCTCAAAGTTCTTGAGAAGTCCGGAAAGAACCGCGAGAGAGACCGCTCGAAAGAGAAGAAGAAGAAAAAGGCGAAGCGGCCTGATAAGACCATAACAATTGCTTCTACGAGTAAACCGACCGACCTGCCTGCAGAGTTGACAATCAACTTGTCATCTAAACAGGAGGAGAACAAGCCGACCGAACTGCTTCCTGAGCAAACAGTCGTCCTGTCGACTAAAAATGAGGCGAGCTGTCTGTACCCGCCCCCAGCTGATCCCCCAACCTTCTCTGACAAAGGAAACAGCCCGCCTTCTCCGCCGGGTAAGACAGACTTGGAGACTGCTTCCCAGAAAGGCGATGAGGATGAGTATTTTAAGATGGAGGTCACCCTGTCCGGGGATATTCATCTAAAAATTAGAGATGAAGGGGGAGAGGCAGTTGACTCCCCCAAGCCGACCGATCTGGAAGCTCCAGTTATTAACGTCGAGGACAGCCCGGACAAACCAACCGTCCTGAAGTCAAAAAATAGAAAGAAGGAGGAGTCCGCTGCGGACAGACTTCTGAAGAAGATGAAGAAGCTGAAGGCCAAGAATAAGGCAGCATCTGGGAAACCGAGAGCGGACAGCCTGCAAGGCAAGTCGCGCGAGAATGAAGTTTCGGAAGGCTTGATTACTCCTTCTCCCCAGCCGAACGACCAGGTTCCAGTCGATGCTCTTATCATTTCCGTAAGTGAACTCCTCAAGGATTTTGATTCTTTTCAGAAGCAAGATGATCAGCTGAGAACTTCTTCCGAACTGCAGGCTGCCAACTCGCCAGGAGAAAAAGGATTCGCCCTGTCTGAGGATGCGACCAGCCTTAAGGAAGCCATCCTTCCTGAGGTCGCGACTGAAAGAACCATACCGGTACCTGAAGATACCGTGACGGCCGGTTTGCGGTTTATGCAGGTGAAGGCGGAGCGAGTAAGAGACCAACTTGCCAGGCCGCCCCCGCCGCAGCCCAATCTTTTGCTGCAAGGTAAAGAGGAAGCGGATTACCGCCCTGTTCATTTTTTCAGGACGCGGCCTCGAAACAAGTCGCGCGCTTCGTTGTTGAACCCGTCGCCCAGCTTCTTTCCCTCCGCTGCTCAACTTTCTGCTGCTAAGCGGAGGCAAATTGAGAGATAGTGGAAAGAACAACGCCGAAAGTTCGATACCGAGCTAGCAAGGCGACCCGTCCGCCCGAATTCAATTCAAACTGCCGCGGCTTGTAAGCGAGGAAAATTCGATGAAAGCGGTTTCCTTTTGAATACTCCTTGACTATTTTCTCTTATTGCAGATGACCGTGACTCTATCCCGAAGCCGGGCGAACTGGTGACCTATCTTCCCCCTCTTGATCCACCCCTGCTGAGTTCTTCTCTGCCGGATACTCGGATGGAGGACGAGATGTCCCGGCTTCAAAAGAATCTGAAAACCCTTGCTAAGTAGTTGAGGGCTGTGGAGGAGAGAGAGAAGGTCGCCCAAGATGAGAAAGCTGTTCTTCGGGTTGAATTGGAAACCGAACGGAAGGAAAGCCGAGCAGCGCTGGAGGCCGAGCGGAGAGAGCGTCGAGAGAAAGAAAAGGCGCAGCAAGACCAGGTGGCTGCGCTGACCGTCCGCATTGATCGTGGGAAGAAGGAAGTCTGCAAGCTCGAAGAGGACTGCGCCTATTACAGGGATAGATACCTTCATTTAGCAAAGGAAGCCGGCGGAAGTCGGCGCCCTATTAACGTGGTTGACGAAGGCCGGCGAGGGTCAAGCCGCCCGGTCGCAGGGACGAGCTCATCTCTTCCTGTAGCCGGGACGATCCACTCAGCTGTTAGTGTTCATGAGTCCGCAGCGACCTTGCCTACTCTCATGATCCCCGTGACGCGAGTAGAGAGAGATGCCGCGCGGATTCATAGCATGATCAACCGCCTTAATCATAATATGAACCAAATGCAGGGGACTGTACTTCAAATTGGCGACCATGTCGCACTGTTTCACAGGGAGGATGAACCGAGCGATACCCGTCCGTAACGAGTGACTCTAAGATATGAACTTGTAATAATATTTCTATTCGGTCCTTTGGACAATTGCTTGAACCTGACTTTATAATATTCGATCCGCCGTCCAGGTCGTGCGGCTTAAATATTTGAATTTACTTTTTTGCATTGCTGTGTTGATTGATTCTTGTGGGTTATTTTACATAAACCGATCTGCTTGTTTTCGTGATTCTTTAATTCGCTTGTTTGAATTATACAGTCTGTGGTTAACTTTTGTGATGATGTATCCGTACGGGTTGATCGGCCTAGTCGTGATTTGACCTTTGCTAAATGCAGATCAGCCGTTCTTATAAGTAGCGCCCTCCCGAAATTCCTTTTACCAAAATTTCAAGATGGGAGTAAAGCGCCAGCCGAAGCGACCTGCCAAGACTTCTACTACCCGCTCCGAAGCCGCTGTGGCCTTTCACTCTGCAGACCTCGAGGAGTGTCGTTTGACAAAGGCCGAGCTGGATGAATTCGTCGAGAAGCATATGACTGACAGTCCGCTGCTCGTGCGGCTTCCGCTCCGTGATGAGCGGATGAATTCGTCTGGCCCAAACCATATCGCGATCCCAATCGACCATTTCGATTGCGGATTTAAATTCCCGATTTCCATTGAGCTCGTCATGGTCTTTGACCATTATGGAGTTGTTCCCGGCCAGATTTCTCCCAACTCGATGGCCGGGATATGTAGCTTCATCTCCTACCTGCGATCTGAGAGAGTCCGCTTCTCTATGGACCTCTTCAGGAAGATATTCTCCGTGCGAGCCATCACGGACTCTGAATTGGATGTCTTCAAAGGCCACCTCTACTTTGGCTGCCGCGGGTTGAAGATGGTCAATCTGACGAACAAAGTCACGGCCTGGCCGGAGAGATACTTGATCTTCGAAGGCCGACTTGGCCAATTGAACCCGAATCCGCAAGTGCGGCCTGAGGAGGCCTTTCAACCGGTCCCAATAAGCGAAGTGGAGAAGGGAATCTGCAAGCTTCTCAAGGATGAGCGGCTTAACATAAGCTACTATATCCCTCTACTTGCCGAGCTAGATGTAACACCCTGCCAGTACAAAAAGTATAACAGCAGGTCCGGCCGGGACCCCACGCCATACAAACCACACTAGCTAGGAGTTAAAAGGTGATAACCAGAAAAGTAACAACTAACGAGAGTACAAAACGTAAGCGGAAGCATTAATTAAACCATTCAAATAGACATGTCCACTATCATTGGAATGAATCCAGAAATGAGAGTTACGGCCTTAGGGCCTTACATCAAATCAATGTACAAAACTCCAACAAAACATACATCGGCACGCAGGCCGGCAAAACATGAGAAAGCAGGAAAAAGGCTGGCCTTCGAGGGCCAACACAGCAAAGGGGCCAACGCCCGCTACTTCCCGCTAGGCTCACCTGCACCTGCATAAGAACATTCCACCAAGCGGTGGCAAACAAAGTAACGGTCAGCACAGCTGACCAAATTATAACGACCCCACCCCTTTCCCGGGGTGGCGGAGATTCTACCCTGCAAGTAAGCCATACTAGCACAAGTACTAAACTAAAGAAAGTGCAACTACACGAGGTGAGGTTTCAAGCACAATCAATCTTCTAGGTTGAGCATCAAAAAGAAGGGAACCTAGGTATGCACATGATGTTGGTTGGGTTCACCCGAAGGTTTCCCACAACCGCCTAAGCAAATCGCATGAGGCTAAACATAACATCAAATTCACAACACTCCACCCTAAGGGTCACAACCTTAGGTGGGAAACAAGAGCTTTTGGTCGGTCTAGGTATGACACCTTCCACGACCTCTCCCATGATCACACGGCTTTCATGAGGAAGGGACCTCTCGCCGATCTGCATGGAAACGGGTTCGGTTCAGCTTTGCCCGTGCTCTAATCGTCGCGATCTATCGCACGACGCGGGTACGGCTTCACCTCGGCCCGTAAGGGTTTAGCACTTTCAAGTGCTCCTCAAAAATATACGCTACGCACCTAACCCCTTCATAAGGATCTAGGCTTCGCGAATTCTCAACAAGGGAGGTACATACGCTCCGCATCAATAACGTGGTGAAGGTTTGCCTTCATCCAAAACTCAAAGCATGGGGCTTTCGTAGGGATCTTCACAAGACGCCTACACTTAACCCCCGCAATACTATAGGTGAGTTCACGGAGTCATTCTCCGGCACGCATTCTAGGTTTAACCTAAATGCAACGTCGCAAATCAAGCATCACCGATTCGGGCTCACGGCCACGAATAGGCTTCACACAAAATGCCTAAATCCGCACGACTACCGGATTTTCTACATGCAATATGCCGGGGACGGACACAATCTACCCGGAGTCCCGAAGGACTTGAGGAAATCCTACACTTCACCCATTTGGTGAAAGAGATACCTCATGCAAGCAAAGAAAGAGGAATAAATGGACAAATACAAGTCCAAAGTTCGGGAGGAAGAATCGTTACCCTAGACGTGTTCCTCTTCGCCATGGATCCGAGATTCTACGCGGAGGGAAAGAACCGCACCGGGCTGCACTCTCCGGATCTGGAAACGGCTCGCGAAACGGAGCTCCGGAGCTCCGTCAATGGCGGGATCTTCCTTCTTCTTCCTTGCCTCCTTCTTCTTCCTCTAGCCTAGGAGAGAGAAACACCTCAAAATAATGAGGATTAATCTCCTCTCATAAGCCCTAATAGCCTCCAGCATCTAATCCTGGCCATCGGGTCAGATCTCAAAAGATTTGGACGGCCCGATCTTCTTCTCCGCTCAAAATCGCGGAACAGAATAAACAGGGCGCACGATCACAGGCGCACGGTCAGTGGTCGTGCGCGACGAGGGCAATGGTCGTGCGCACTATCCGGGACAGAACTCTGAATTCTTGCGAATAAGCGCACGATCGCTGGCGCACGATCACTGGTCGTGCGCGAAGAGGGAAATGGTCGTGCGCACTGTCCGAGACAGAACTCGATTCTCTTCTGAATTAACGCACGATCGCTGGCACACGATCACTGGTCGTGCGCGAAGAGGCCACTGATCGTGCGCTAAGAGCAGACAGGGAAAATTCTAGCCTGCTTCACGTGCCGCACTACCACTCCGCCTACTTCGCGGAACTACCAGATTTGGGGTGTTACAACTCCACCCTCCTTAAAAGAATTTCGTCCCGAAATCCAGGAAACAGTAATAGCATAAATTACCGTTATACTTTACCTGAGGGAAATAGCTCGGGATACTCCGCAAGCATCGTTTGCTCTCTCTCCCAAGAGAGCTCCTCTCGGCCGCAGTTATCCCACCGGACTTTTACCATCCGAATGGACTTGTTCCGCAGCTGCTTTACTTCGGTATCTTCGATGCGTAAAGGCTTGACTTTCGTCGACAACCCACTATCGACCGGAACTTTGCCGACCGCAACGATATGAGTAGGCTCTTGCACTGCCTTCCTCAACACTGAAATGTGGAACACGTCGTGCAGACCGCTCAGCTCTGCAGATAGCGCAAGCCGATAAGCCGCATCACCAACACGCTCCACGATCTCGAACGGTCCTAAGTACCTCGGACTGAGCTTTTTCAAGCGTCGAATCCTTGATACCCCTTTGAACGGTTTGATCTTCAAGTAAACCCGGTCACCGACGGCGAACTCTAAGTTCCTATGCTTGGCGTTGAAATACTTTGCTTGCCTATCCTGGGCAACCAATAGCCTTTCGCGTATAGTCCGGATCGTCGACGTTGCTTCTTCAACATCCTTTCGCTTCAATAGCTTAGTATCGCCCGTTTCCGCCCAAGACAACGGCATACGACACTTCTTACCATAGAGGGCCTCGAAAGGAGCCATCTTTATGCTGGCTTGGTAGCTATTATTGTAGGCGAATTCGATCATAAAGAGGTGATCCTCCCACCTCTTTCCAAAGTCTAGAGCGCACATTCGGAGCATATCCTCCATAGTCCTGTTGGTTCTCTCGGTCTGTCCATCCGTTTGCGGGTGGAAGGCCGTGCTGAACTTCAATTTTGTGCCCAACAGTTCATGGATAAGCCTCCAATCTTTCGATGTGAAACGCCCGTCACGATCACTGACGATGCTACGAGGGACACCGTGCAGTCTCACGATACTATCCACATAGAGCTTTGCTAGCTTCTCTACGGAATCATCCTTCCGGTTCGGAATGAAGTGTGATACCTTTGTCAAACGGTCCACGATCACCCATATGGCGTCGTTTCCATGTTGCGATCTCGGCAATCCGTGCACGAAATCCATCGAAATATCATCAAACTTCCATTCCGGAATCGGCAAGGACTTCAGAAACCCACCGGGACGTTGACATTCCGCTTTCACCAACGCGCAAGTATGACACTTGGCCACGTAAAGGGCAATGTCCTTCTTCATGCCCGGCCACCAGAACAGTTTCTTCATATCCATAAACATTTTAGTGCTCCCCGGGTGGATCGAGTACTTGGTATGATGAGCCTCGTACATCAATTCCGCCCGTAGAGTACCAACGTTTGGGATGCATAATCTTTCCTGCTTCCACATAAGGTCGTCTTCGAAGGAGAAATCAGCGTTTAACCCTTCAACGGTTTCCGCTTTGTATCGTTTCAAGCTCTCGTCCAACTCCAATGCTTGTCGAACTCGGTCGGCAAGGTCGTAGTGAACTTCCGTCCAGTTCAAGCATGCTGAAGTAGACGTTCTCCTATCAATGCATATGATCTCCATATCTTCTAGCTCACGGATTAGACGCTCATCGTGCATCAAAATCCAATTTGCTCGTGCGGGAGCCCGACGACTCAACGCGTCTGCAACTACGTTTCCTTTACCAGGAGTATATTTGATATCGAAGGTGTAGTCCCCAAGGAACTCCATCCACCTCCTTTGGCGCATGTTCAACTCCCTTTGATCTAGTAAGTACTTGAGGCTCTTATGGTCGGTAAAGATATCGATCTTCACGCCATATAGATAGTGCCTCCAAAGTTTGAGGGCAAAAACCACGGCCGCTAGCTCCAAATCATGGACCGGGTAATTCCTCTCGTGAACCTTCAGTTGCCGGGAGCCGTAGGCAATTACCTTCCCGAACTGCACTAGGACACAACCCAAACCACTTCCTGAGGCGTCGCTATATATTTCGTAGCCTTCCGTACCTTGTGGCGAGCATAGAATGGGCGCCGTGGTCAGACGGCTCTTTAGCTCTTCAAAGGCTCGTGCGCACTCGGGCGACCAAACGAACTTATTATCCTTTCTAGTCAGTTTTGTGAGAGGAAGTGCGATCCTCGAGAAGTTTTCCACAAAGCGCCTATAATAGCCGGCAAGTCCTAAGAAACTTCGGACTTCCGCTACGTTTTTCAACAAAGGCCACGCTTGGATCGCTTCTATCTTCGACGGATCAACTGCAATTCCTTCGCCACTAACAACATGACCAAGGAATGCCACTGACGGTAGCCAAAACTCGCACTTGGAGAACTTGGCATATAGCTGACTCCTCCTCAAGGTGCTCAGGACTGCGTGCAGATGCCCTACATGCTCCTCTTCCGACTGAGAGTATACCAAAATGTCGTCGATGAAGACGATCACAAATTGATCTAAATACTCACGGAATGTCCTATTCATCAAGTCCATGAATACCGACGGTGCGTTGGATAGACCGAACGGCATTACCGTGAACTCAAAGTGCCCAAAGCGGGTACTGAACGCTGTCTTTGGGATGTCGCTTTCCCTTATTCGCAGTTGATAGTAGCCGGACCTTAGGTCTAGCTTGGAGTAAACCGTCGACCCCATCAGTTGGTCGAAAAGATCATCGATTCTAGGAATCGGATATCGGTTTTTCTCGGTCAACTTGTTTAGCTCTCTATAATCAATACATAGACGCAAGCTCCCATCCTTCTTTTTCACAAAGAGGACCGGTGCACTCCAAGGCGAAGAACTTGGACGTACGTAGCCTTGCTCTAGCAGCTCTTGCAATTGGACCTTCAACTCTGCCAATTCCTTTGGCGCTATTCTGTATGGTGAGCGGGCCACAGGTTTGGCACCTGGCACCAACTCGATACAGAAATCAATCTCCCGATGAGGCGGAGCCCCAGGGAGTTCGTTAGGAAACACGTCGGCGTATTCCGCTACAACTGGGACATCACACAACCTGGGCTTTGGCTCCGAAGCCTCCAACAAGGTGAAGAACAACTCGACGCCTTTTCTCACCGCCTTAACCACCTGGAGAGCAGACATCAGCGTCTTGCTCGCTCCTCGCATACCGGCGAATGTGGTTTCATCGTCGGTGTTCGTTCCCAGAGTGATCTCCTTTGTATTGCAATCTATGCATGCTCGCTGCTCCGAGAGCCAGTCCATGCCGAAGATCACATCGAATTCAGCTAACGGTAGTAACGACGCTTCCAAGTCGAAATCTCGACTTCCGATCCGCACCTTCACACGGCTCTTCCTATCCGCACTCATTCGAGATCCATTGGGTAGCACTACTTCCAATCTATCCTCTACAAAGGTAGACGGCTGTAACGCCCCAGCTTTTCTTTAGTCTTCTAAGTAGAGTTATGGTAATATTGATAGTTTAAATACTAAAGCTATCGCTGCGAAGTGTTAATGCGAGATGGCGTTACTGTTTCAGAAGCGTCGTCGTCCGGCGAGTTTAATTCTAGGTTGAGACATATATACACATATATATATATATATAATATGTAAGCATCTGAATACCTATATTTGCATATAGACATGAACTGGATTATAAAAATATATATATATATATAATATAAGTATTATAAAACAAAATACATCTCAATATCGATATATGCATTCAGCCATGGATTTGATCTAGTCCAGCCTCATGTCCTGCTTAGGAAGTTTTAGAATAACTATTTAAGATTGCAATTAAACATATAAGTGCATATATGTAAATATATATATACATACATTAAGATACATATATATATATATATATAAAGATTCATGTTCACGCTATTTTCATTTCCTTTTCATTCTCCCTGTCCCGTGAGGCGTCGGCCAGTTCGAGGAGTAGGGTTTCCGATCGGGGCGGAGTCGAAAGGCGCCGGAGTCGTCGGAGAGAGAAGGTTCAAGGTGGTCAGGCCTTGTTCTTGTCGTCGGGGCTAGGGTGTCGTTCGGCCTCGTCGAACTTGCCGCAATTTGGCGGGTCGCCGGTCGATTTGAGGCAAGAAACCTTTTCCTCCTCCTTTCCTTCACCTCTTTTCTTCTGCTTGACTGACTTTGGCTGTGATTATGGGGTATGCAAGCTCTTCCTTATACTCGGTTTTTACCTAGATTTCATGCTGAAAATTTCCTGGTTTATACGCTAGAAATTTCTGGTTTTCTTGGATATACCTGCTTGGATCGTCGGGCTAGTTCCTAATCCTAATCAGTTGGCTAATCTTGCATTTCATTTATAAAAAAAAATCTGGATGGGTAAAATGTATACATCTATGCTTATTATGTGCATTTCCTTAGAGATTTGGGGGGGATAACTTATACATATTTATGCTAATTCTGCGCATTTCAATTTTGAGGAGTCTGGTTGGTTTTACTGATCTGCACCCTTCACTAGTCCTGTTGCTCTTCTGGTATGGGCCTATGCTGGCTGATCTTTGCTTGTTTTTCTAAATTTTTGGGAGAGGGATGCTGTTATACTCTTTGTTATGGGGCTGCCTTATATAATTGTTTCTTTACTTTTCCTCCTTGTTGAAGGGGCTGCTGCTATACTTAACCAGTAGGGATTTTTTTCTGTTGTTGTTTGGGCTGCTATGCTCGAACAGTTGGGTTGTTTATATATACATATATATGGGCTGCCATGTTTGATAAATTGGGAGTTAAAAACCTTAAATCTCTACATGGGTGGCTGTTGGGGTAAACTTAAGCTTCAGAAAATTCATGTCATTTACCTTATTCTGGTGGCTGTTGGAGTATCCTTAAGCTTCAGGAATTTAATTTTGTTTACCTTCGTATGGTGGTTGTTGGGGTATGTTTAAACTTTAAGAAATTTTCCTTTGCCTACTCTTTATGTACTGGTTGTTCGGGTTATGCATCAGGAAGTCATTCATATTTATCTCCTCAAATTATGCTTGGGTGGCTACTTGTTGGTTCTTTCCTTTAGGAGATAAGGGGCTGGTGGCTGCTTGGGGTACCCTCCCGGGAGCTGATTTTCCCTTTAATTCAACTGAATTGCTGCTGTGGTTGGGGGTTATGCGGGAATTCCCTTTAAGCTTTGTTAGCTGCCGTTATGGGTTTTGGTTTGCGGTTAAGCTTCATGTAGAAATCACATTATATTCTTTTGGGGGTTTTTGCCAAGCATGGTTGGCTATTGAGGACGCTTTCTCTATTGGGTATTTAAATGGAAGGTGAGTGTATGATCGTGTATAGTGGCTGACTGAATCATTTAATGTGGGGAGTGTTGCGTTGCGTGTGCATCCTTTCGGGAGCAATTTCAGATCTTTGTATGGTTTTCGTTAAGGGTTGTTTGTGTTTAGAGGCCCGTACCTAAGATTTTTCCTCCTTAGACAACTCCTATCGAGTCGTTGTAGTAGACATAAGAGTTAGGTCGTAGCTAATCAATGGCGCAACCCTAAAGTAAATGATCTCAAGTGATACTGCAGTGGATGGCGACCAGAGATAAGCTCGGTAGTAGTCCCCTTCGTTGGTGGTTGCTGGGTGATCGGACGTTCTTCGTTTCCGTCATTCCTTCCTCTTTCTCTGCCAACTTCTGTTAAGTTTTCCGTCAACTTTTGATGAGTTTTTTTGCCGAGTATCTTTAGCGGTGCTATCAGGTGTGTTAAGTCCCTTTGGTTGAGACCTTCGGGTATCTATGACTTATTCGTTGAGTTGCCCTGTATATGGTTAGCGGTCATTTATGGTGTCTTGCCGTGCCTTATTCGTTGAGTTGTCCTGTATGTGGATAGCGGTCATTTATGGTGTCTTGTCGTGCCTTATTAATCGTTCTGTTTCGAGGAGTTCGTTAGGAGTCAAGTTTGGGCTCACCTTGTGTTCCTTATGAAACTTCGAGTGTTGTCTAATGTTCCGAGTGTTCCCTGGTGTCCTGCACTGAGATTTATTTCATATTTATATATACACATATACTTATATATATGGTTATGCACCCCTTGCTTTTGGTGCTTAGTGTGAGTCTGTTGTGCGTGTGAGCTGAAAGTCACCGCCACAGTGCCACTTTTGGGCTGTTGGTTTGAGTGGATTAGAGTCACCGCCGCGGCACTCCTGTTTGGGTTTTTGGGTGGCAGTGGAGCACCCTGTTTGGCTTTTTGGGTGGCAGTGGACCACCCTGTTTTCTTGCGAGCTGATCAGTCTCAAGTTATTAAACTATGTGCCTATATATATGTGTATTATGGCATGATAGGTGAAACCACAACCTCTGTGTCGCATTTGCGGACAAGTGGTTGGCTTGGTTGCTTGGGCTATTACCTTTCAGTGCAGGCTTTTCTTCTTCCCTTACCGAGTGCACTCGTTTGTGCCGGCTCGGCTTGTTGTAAGATTACTGGTGTTTACCTGCTTAGTTCTCCTTTCTGCACTTTCTTATTTCTCTTACTGCTAATCTTGGTTTTCTTGCACCCTTTTGGGCTGAGGCATTCTTTTCTTATGAATGTCTCAGGTTCAGGTCTTTAGCTGCCGCAGGTGTTAGAGCAGCGTCGTTCAGGTCTCCTGTCGAGGCCCTTCCCCTCTTTTAGGTAAGAGGCAGTTTCTTTTTTTGTTGTTTTCCTTCTTTCCTGCGGGTTCGTGTCAGTTGTTGGCACCCGTATGGCTTGTACCTCTAGATTACTTGCTAGTAGTATTGCTGTTACTTTTGGGTACTTTACATACTTGCTCTCTGGGAAGCTCTTTGCTAGGATGTAGTAGTTACTTTATTGATATAAAAATGTCATCCTTGCACATCATGATTTTTAGCAAATATCACATATTTTGAAAATCGAAGAAAGATCTTTTCCTACTATACTAAACATAGATATATGCATATCACTTCTGGAATTCCTTATTTTCTTGCTCATGTAGGCTAAAAACAAACCTATTTTCCGCTGCGTATATATAGTTTTCTACTTGTGGACTAGATGATCCACCAGACCAAGGGGCGTGGTCTTAAACAAAAAATGAAAATTTCAATTTTAATCCAATCACATATACGTCTTTTGTAAAATTATCGTAAAGAGTGTTTGCCTGAGCGTTTGTAGTCGTCTCCTGCAGGCGTGGCATCACGACGCGCATTTTTCCCTTGCTCTGATATTACGTATTATATTTTTGGGAAAATGCGGGTTGTGACAGTTGGTATCAGAGCTAGGTTAGCCGGGTTGCTGTGATAGTTCAGTTGCCCGGTTAACCGCCTGGTGAGAATCGTCATTCATTGCATACACACACCGAAGGGTCATCAGTATGTCTTGGCTAAAGCATGAACACTACACTCATAGCATGATAAGAAGTATACGGGGCATATTATGTAGTATGGGATGCATAATATGTGTTTGTATATGGATCCTCATAGGTGACAACATACGACTGTTATGTAGTATGGGATGCATAACGTAGGTCGCATGCGTGTCCATTAGATTTTCTTTTTCGTTGCATGCGATAATATGTAGTATGGGATGCATAAGATCGCATGTGTACGCCGCTCATAGCATGCATTAAGGCCTTTTTTAGATTGCATAGCACTGCATATGCATCATAACATAGCATTAGCACACGTGCCAAGCTAAAGACATACATGATGACGCTCGTACACACATGATTTGAACTAAAATTTGACATTCATGCATTTATATTATATGCACGTAAGTTGATAGGATGATGGTATATCATCCTAAGTTAAGCATAACATCATTTCATGAATTCCCAGAGCAAGGTAATAGCAAGAGCAAGTATCTATTCTTTTCTGATCTGTATCGAGTTAGGAAATTCTAGTTCCTAGTCGTTGCGTCTTAAGATGGGTATATTGAGGTGTTCGTTCGTAATTGCAGTCGATGACTCCAGAGCGTAGTGCGTCGGAGTCGGCTCTCCGGTTAGAGGGTGAATCCTCAGGTGCGCGTAGCGATTCAGTTTCGTGGCCGATCATCGTAAGATTTTCGATCGTTTAGTTGATCCCCTTAGTGTTTAGTTCCCTTCTGTTGTTTCTGTGGTATCGATTCAGGGCTTTCAGAGTTGTCCTGTCTTCTTATGTGGTTTCGTAACTTTTGTTAATCTAAAGGCGCTAGACTTGGAGTTTTCGTTGTGACTTGGGGCTTGGGCTGGTTGTCCAGGTTTGATGTTGTATCCCAGCGCATGGTAAAGCGTTTGGTCTTTAAGATGGACATCGGTCAATCCTCGAGCGCGTTTGGTTTTTCCGCGCTATGTTTTCCCGATTATTTCCGCGGCGTGTGCCAGGAGCCTTTAGTTTTCAATGGCGTTGCTTACCTTGTTTCTACGCTAGAAACCATTTTCGGTTTGTTGTGTATCGAAGATCTTCCCTGTGGTACGGGATTTCGCTGATGTCTTCGCCGTTGTCTCCCCGGTTTTCTACCGTGAGAGTTGAGGAGTTTGTTTCTGACCTTGAGCCGGGTACCCGTCCTATTGCTAAGGCACCACACCCTTTGGCCCCGCGTGTGTCGTGAGAGTTGCTCACTCAGTTAGATGAGTGGTTGTAGTGTGACATTTCCTGGCCTAGTTCCTTGCTCTGGAGATAACTCTTGATGACATTACTCTTGATAACTCTTGATGACATTACAGAGATGAAGATAACTATAGTACCACTAAGAAGGTTGAGAATATTGACTAAGAAAAGTTTAAACATCAGTACAAAAAATGGCAATAAATTATCACCCTAATAAACATCCTGAAGGAAGATGGGAATTCATTGCCATGCAGAAGTCTTATGAGCGGCTGCAGGTACTCTTTCATTCTTGCAATTATAATTGCAGGTTTGTCAATTAAATTTTCTAGCCCTTTCATTTTTGTGTGATCATTGTCTATTAGTCTTATTAGAGTTTTTTTTCTAATCAATTGGGACTCCTTGTGCAAATCTTGAATTTATTGTATTTAATTATTTGCACATCGGAATAATGACTTGATTCATTTGCATTGCATTAGTGTAAGACTTGTCATTAAGTCATTCTATCTTTTACATGCTTGCCCGCATTGATTAAGCCTATGTCTATTGCCGAACCTATAGATTCATCCGGTATCGATTATCCATTTCATCTTAAAAGTATTTCTTATCATGTAGGAAATATTCATACCAGTTATGAGAAAAACATGTCAGCTTACTCCCAATAATTCCATCTTATATATGAAATACTGGAGACAAAAAGTTCACAACTCATTTTGATATCGTAACGCCCCAGGTTTTCTCTTATAATTAATCTAAGCGGGTATGTGAGGGATGATAGTGGTAAAATGTTTGGTATTGTTGTTGCAAAGTTTCGGGGCGAAACTTTTTGTTAGGAAGGGTGATTGTAACGCCCCAGCTTTTCTTTAGTCTTCTAAGTAGAGTTATGGTAATATTGATAGTTTAAATACTAAAGCTATCGCTGCGAAGTGTTAATGCGAGATGGCGTTACTGTTTCAGAAGCGTCGTCGTCCGGCGAGTTTAATTCTAGGTTGAGACATATATACACATATATATATATATATAATATGTAAGCATCTGAATACCTATATTTGCATATAGACATGAACTGGATTATAAAAATATATATATATATATAATATAAGTATTATAAAACAAAATACATCTCAATATCGATATATGCATTCAGCCATGGATTTGATCTAGTCCAGCCTCATGTCCTGCTTAGGAAGTTTTAGAATAACTATTTAAGATTGCAATTAAACATATAAGTGCATATATGTAAATATATATATACATACATTAAGATACATATATATATATATAAAGATTCATGTTCACGCTATTTTCATTTCCTTTTCATTCTCCCTGTCCCGTGAGGCGTCGGCCAGTTCGAGGAGTAGGGTTTCCGATCGGGGCGGAGTCGAAAGGCGCCGGAGTCGTCGGAGAGAGAAGGTTCAAGGTGGTCAGGCCTTGTTCTTGTCGTCGGGGCTAGGGTGTCGTTCGGCCTCGTCGAACTTGCCGCAATTTGGCGGGTCGCCGGTCGATTTGAGGCAAGAAACCTTTTCCTCCTCCTTTCCTTCACCTCTTTTCTTCTGCTTGACTGACTTTGGCTGTGATTATGGGGTATGCAAGCTCTTCCTTATACTCGGTTTTTACCTAGATTTCATGCTGAAAATTTCCTGGTTTATACGCTAGAAATTTCTGGTTTTCTTGGATATACCTGCTTGGATCGTCGGGCTAGTTCCTAATCCTAATCAGTTGGCTAATCTTGCATTTCATTTATAAAAAAAAATCTGGATGGGTAAAATGTATACATCTATGCTTATTATGTGCATTTCCTTAGAGATTTGGGGGGGATAACTTATACATATTTATGCTAATTCTGCGCATTTCAATTTTGAGGAGTCTGGTTGGTTTTACTGATCTGCACCCTTCACTAGTCCTGTTGCTCTTCTGGTATGGGCCTATGCTGGCTGATCTTTGCTTGTTTTTCTAAATTTTTGGGAGAGGGATGCTGTTATACTCTTTGTTATGGGGCTGCCTTATATAATTGTTTCTTTACTTTTCCTCCTTGTTGAAGGGGCTGCTGCTATACTTAACCAGTAGGGATTTTTTTCTGTTGTTGTTTGGGCTGCTATGCTCGAACAGTTGGGTTGTTTATATATACATATATATGGGCTGCCATGTTTGATAAATTGGGAGTTAAAAACCTTAAATCTCTACATGGGTGGCTGTTGGGGTAAACTTAAGCTTCAGAAAATTCATGTCATTTACCTTATTCTGGTGGCTGTTGGAGTATCCTTAAGCTTCAGGAATTTAATTTTGTTTACCTTCGTATGGTGGTTGTTGGGGTATGTTTAAACTTTAAGAAATTTTCCTTTGCCTACTCTTTATGTACTGGTTGTTCGGGTTATGCATCAGGAAGTCATTCATATTTATCTCCTCAAATTATGCTTGGGTGGCTACTTGTTGGTTCTTTCCTTTAGGAGATAAGGGGCTGGTGGCTGCTTGGGGTACCCTCCCGGGAGCTGATTTTCCCTTTAATTCAACTGAATTGCTGCTGTGGTTGGGGGTTATGCGGGAATTCCCTTTAAGCTTTGTTAGCTGCCGTTATGGGTTTTGGTTTGCGGTTAAGCTTCATGTAGAAATCACATTATATTCTTTTGGGGGTTTTTGCCAAGCATGGTTGGCTATTGAGGACGCTTTCTCTATTGGGTATTTAAATGGAAGGTGAGTGTATGATCGTGTATAGTGGCTGACTGAATCATTTAATGTGGGGAGTGTTGCGTTGCGTGTGCATCCTTTCGGGAGCAATTTCAGATCTTTGTATGGTTTTCGTTAAGGGTTGTTTGTGTTTAGAGGCCCGTACCTAAGATTTTTCCTCCTTAGACAACTCCTATCGAGTCGTTGTAGTAGACATAAGAGTTAGGTCGTAGCTAATCAATGGCGCAACCCTAAAGTAAATGATCTCAAGTGATACTGCAGTGGATGGCGACCAGAGATAAGCTCGGTAGTAGTCCCCTTCGTTGGTGGTTGCTGGGTGATCGGACGTTCTTCGTTTCCGTCATTCCTTCCTCTTTCTCTGCCAACTTCTGTTAAGTTTTCCGTCAACTTTTGATGAGTTTTTTTGCCGAGTATCTTTAGCGGTGCTATCAGGTGTGTTAAGTCCCTTTGGTTGAGACCTTCGGGTATCTATGACTTATTCGTTGAGTTGCCCTGTATATGGTTAGCGGTCATTTATGGTGTCTTGCCGTGCCTTATTCGTTGAGTTGTCCTGTATGTGGATAGCGGTCATTTATGGTGTCTTGTCGTGCCTTATTAATCGTTCTGTTTCGAGGAGTTCGTTAGGAGTCAAGTTTGGGCTCACCTTGTGTTCCTTATGAAACTTCGAGTGTTGTCTAATGTTCCGAGTGTTCCCTGGTGTCCTGCACTGAGATTTATTTCATATTTATATATACACATATACTTATATATATGGTTATGCACCCCTTGCTTTTGGTGCTTAGTGTGAGTCTGTTGTGCGTGTGAGCTGAAAGTCACCGCCACAGTGCCACTTTTGGGCTGTTGGTTTGAGTGGATTAGAGTCACCGCCGCGGCACTCCTGTTTGGGTTTTTGGGTGGCAGTGGAGCACCCTGTTTGGCTTTTTGGGTGGCAGTGGACCACCCTGTTTTCTTGCGAGCTGATCAGTCTCAAGTTATTAAACTATGTGCCTATATATATGTGTATTATGGCATGATAGGTGAAACCACAACCTCTGTGTCGCATTTGCGGACAAGTGGTTGGCTTGGTTGCTTGGGCTATTACCTTTCAGTGCAGGCTTTTCTTCTTCCCTTACCGAGTGCACTCGTTTGTGCCGGCTCGGCTTGTTGTAAGATTACTGGTGTTTACCTGCTTAGTTCTCCTTTCTGCACTTTCTTATTTCTCTTACTGCTAATCTTGGTTTTCTTGCACCCTTTTGGGCTGAGGCATTCTTTTCTTATGAATGTCTCAGGTTCAGGTCTTTAGCTGCCGCAGGTGTTAGAGCAGCGTCGTTCAGGTCTCCTGTCGAGGCCCTTCCCCTCTTTTAGGTAAGAGGCAGTTTCTTTTTTTGTTGTTTTCCTTCTTTCCTGCGGGTTCGTGTCAGTTGTTGGCACCCGTATGGCTTGTACCTCTAGATTACTTGCTAGTAGTATTGCTGTTACTTTTGGGTACTTTACATACTTGCTCTCTGGGAAGCTCTTTGCTAGGATGTAGTAGTTACTTTATTGATATAAAAATGTCATCCTTGCACATCATGATTTTTAGCAAATATCACATATTTTGAAAATCGAAGAAAGATCTTTTCCTACTATACTAAACATAGATATATGCATATCACTTCTGGAATTCCTTATTTTCTTGCTCATGTAGGCTAAAAACAAACCTATTTTCCGCTGCGTATATATAGTTTTCTACTTGTGGACTAGATGATCCACCAGACCAAGGGGCGTGGTCTTAAACAAAAAATGAAAATTTCAATTTTAATCCAATCACATATACGTCTTTTGTAAAATTATCGTAAAGAGTGTTTGCCTGAGCGTTTGTAGTCGTCTCCTGCAGGCGTGGCATCACGACGCGCATTTTTCCCTTGCTCTGATATTACGTATTATATTTTTGGGAAAATGCGGGTTGTGACAACGGCACTCCGATTCGCACCACAAAGTCCTCAGACAGGAAAGAGTGCGATGCACCCGTATCGAATAGAGCTCTCGCCGGATAGTTGAAAATTAGGACGAAACCTAATTGTACACAAATAACACATAAAGTCGTACCACAGTAAGAATCATAACATAGCTGTAAAAGCTAACTTCTAATTCGTACCTGTGACGACATCGGGTTGTCGTATAGCTTCTTGTTGGCCAAGCGAATAGACTCTCGGCTGAGTCGGAATGTGCTGGGAGGCCGAAGACTCTGCCGCTTTGCCCTTTTCCGCAGCCCGAGCATAATCCACCGCTCGATTTGCCGCCTTTGGGGGACCACTTCGACACACCGCAGCTTTGTGTCCCACCTTCCCGCAGGTGAAACACGTAATAGGAGTCCGCGCGGTCGTGGCTCCCGAAACATTCGAAGAAGCTGGTTCCGCCTGCTTGAACTTCCGCTTGTTCCTTCTGAAGTCCGGCTTGGACTGAGAGGCCGGCGCATGAAACTCGGGTTTCTTTACAACACTCTTTGCTTGTACCCTCTTCATGTCCAACTCCAAAGATCTGGCGGTTTGCACCATCACTTGGAAGCCAAACGTCATAGGGCCTGCAAGGAGCAGCCTCAACTCGTCCCGAAGCCCTTCATAGAATTTATTCGTCTTCGTCTCCTCATCCTCCACCAATGCCCCCGCATAGCGACTCAGTCTGGTAAACTCATGTAAGTAATCGTCAACGGAGCGATCACCTTGAGTTAACCTCAGGAACTGGTTTTGTAACGCAATGCGTTGGGCAGAGGGGATAAACCGCTGGAGGAACGACTTTGAAAACTCAGCCATTGATATTTCAGTAATGTCTCTATCGCCGAATTTGTGCAGTTCCTGCTCTTCCCACCACAGCACAGCCTCTCCGTCAAGAAGGAAAGTGGCTAAGGTGACCATCATGGCTTCGTCCGTCGCCGTCGCCCTCAGAGTTCTTCTAACTCTTGACAACCAGTCTTCTGCCTCCGTTGGGGACTCAGATCCCGAGAAGGTAGGAGGATTAAAGCTCAAGAAGTGCTTTAATTGTTGGTCACGCGCTCGCCCCGCAACTACTCGCGCAACTTGACGCTCCACCCTCGGTGCTAACGCCGGTTCCACTGCAGCTACTGGCACAGGGGCATCAACCCTTGGTGCTACCGCAGGTTCCACTGCAGGTTCAACTACCGGGGCTGCATCAGTAGTAGGCGTAGCAGGCTGTGCAAGCCTTTGCGGTTGAGCATTGATCATCGCGAAGACTGCTTCTGCGACCATTCTGATCATCTCAGCCGAAGGAGTGGTCGCTGGCACCTCAGCCGACCCACTACTTTCAGCGGTGTTACGGGGTTGAGACCGCCCCGCAGCACTTCTAGTCACCTATAATCATGCAAGGCACAATTTAGTGACCCTAAACATATCAAACATCAATCATGGAACGCTCAGGTTCCGCAAACAAGTATGTTTTTTCATTCCTAAGTGGACATTCTTATTAGTTTTTGTCGTTTTAAGTGAATGCACAGCCCGTGCGCACCACCCCTTAAAAGGAATTCGTCCCGAATTCGCTAAACTACGGATCGACGCCTTAAGTCCGATACCAAATTGTAACACCCTGCCAGTACAAAAAGTATAACAGCAGGTCCGGCCGGGACCCCACGCCATACAAACCACACTAGCTAGGAGTTAAAAGGTGATAACCAGAAAAGTAACAACTAACGAGAGTACAAAACGTAAGCGGAAGCATTAATTAAACCATTCAAATAGACATGTCCACTATCATTGGAATGAATCCAGAAATGAGAGTTACGGCCTTAGGGCCTTACATCAAATCAATGTACAAAACTCCAACAAAACATACATCGGCACGCAGGCCGGCAAAACATGAGAAAGCAGGAAAAAGGCTGGCCTTCGAGGGCCAACACAGCAAAGGGGCCAACGCCCGCTACTTCCCGCTAGGCTCACCTGCACCTGCATAAGAACATTCCACCAAGCGGTGGCAAACAAAGTAACGGTCAGCACAGCTGACCAAATTATAACGACCCCACCCCTTTCCCGGGGTGGCGGAGATTCTACCCTGCAAGTAAGCCATACTAGCACAAGTACTAAACTAAAGAAAGTGCAACTACACGAGGTGAGGTTTCAAGCACAATCAATCTTCTAGGTTGAGCATCAAAAAGAAGGGAACCTAGGTATGCACATGATGTTGGTTGGGTTCACCCGAAGGTTTCCCACAACCGCCTAAGCAAATCGCATGAGGCTAAACATAACATCAAATTCACAACACTCCACCCTAAGGGTCACAACCTTAGGTGGGAAACAAGAGCTTTTGGTCGGTCTAGGTATGACACCTTCCACGACCTCTCCCATGATCACACGGCTTTCATGAGGAAGGGACCTCTCGCCGATCTGCATGGAAACGGGTTCGGTTCAGCTTTGCCCGTGCTCTAATCGTCGCGATCTATCGCACGACGCGGGTACGGCTTCACCTCGGCCCGTAAGGGTTTAGCACTTTCAAGTGCTCCTCAAAAATATACGCTACGCACCTAACCCCTTCATAAGGACCTAGGCTTCGCGAATTCTCAACAAGGGAGGTACATACGCTCCGCATCAATAACGTGGTGAAGGTTTGCCTTCATCCAAAACTCAAAGCATGGGGCTTTCGTAGGGATCTTCACAAGACGCCTACACTTAACCCCCGCAATACTATAGGTGAGTTCACGGAGTCATTCTCCGGCACGCATTCTAGGTTTAACCTAAATGCAACGTCGCAAATCAAGCATCACCGATTCGGGCTCACGGCCACGAATAGGCTTCACACAAAATGCCTAAATCCGCACGACTACCGGATTTTCTACATGCAATATGCCGGGGACGGACACAATCTACCCGGAGTCCCGAAGGACTTGAGGAAATCCTACACTTCACCCATTTGGTGAAAGAGATACCTCATGCAAGCAAAGAAAGAGGAATAAATGGACAAATACAAGTCCAAAGTTCGGGAGGAAGAATCGTTACCCTAGACGTGTTCCTCTTCGCCATGGATCCGAGATTCTACGCGGAGGGAAAGAACCGCACCGGGCTGCACTCTCCGGATCTGGAAACGGCTCGCGAAACGGAGCTCCGGAGCTCCGTCAATGGCGGGATCTTCCTTCTTCTTCCTTGCCTCCTTCTTCTTCCTCTAGCCTAGGAGAGAGAAACACCTCAAAATAATGAGGATTAATCTCCTCTCATAAGCCCTAATAGCCTCCAGCATCTAATCCTGGCCATCGGGTCAGATCTCAAAAGATTTGGACGGCCCGATCTTCTTCTCCGCTCAAAATCGCGGAACAGAATAAACAGGGCGCACGATCACAGGCGCACGGTCAGTGGTCGTGCGCGACGAGGGCAATGGTCGTGCGCACTATCCGGGACAGAACTCTGAATTCTTGCGAATAAGCGCACGATCGCTGGCGCACGATCACTGGTCGTGCGCGAAGAGGGAAATGGTCGTGCGCACTGTCCGAGACAGAACTCGATTCTCTTCTGAATTAACGCACGATCGCTGGCACACGATCACTGGTCGTGCGCGAAGAGGCCACTGATCGTGCGCTAAGAGCAGACAGGGAAAATTCTAGCCTGCTTCACGTGCCGCACTACCACTCCGCCTACTTCGCGGAACTACCAGATTTGGGGTGTTACACTAGAGAACGTTCGGCTTGAAGATAGTAAGCTTCCCTTTGCTTCCGACTTCAATGTTAACCGCTCGATCTCTTGTGCTAACTCTTCTCCTTTTGTAGCCCAAGCCGTTGTACCTGCCAACAAGCCGATAAGCCCGACCGGTTTAGTCTTGACTCAGACGGAGAAGAGAAAGAGGCAAGCCAGGAACAAGCCGCTGTCGTCCGATGGGGAGGATTCGGGTTCCTCAGGCGACTTCGCCGCCCTTCGCTCCTTCAGCAAGGTGAAGGATCTAAAAAGCCGCCCGGTCTTGACCTGGCATCCGGACAGTGATAGTGTCCAACTCTCTACTGCGCTCCCCACTGGGCGAACGAGAAGTCGGGCCGGCATGCTGAGGCCGCTAGCATCGCTATGTTCGGCCGACGGAACTTCAGGAGGTTGTGGAAAATTCCTGAGGAAGAGCTCGCTAGGGAGGCCGCGCGGGTTAGTGCCGAGAGCTTCATCACCAACGCCTTCATGGGGATGACCCTTAAGAGGTTGATTAAAGAAAACGCTCTTCAAGAGAAGGAAATTGCCGAACTGAAGAAAGAAAATGCGCGGCTAAAGGAAGCCGAGTCGGTAAGTCATCACCTGGCCAGCATCAACACCAATGTTCTCAGACCGCACGGTCTTACCTTACTCTTTTCTTTTGCGGGCTAAGTATGATGAGACCGACCCGGTCTATCAGCAGGAACTCTTCCCTCATGTCGCCGAGGGAATTAATAATGCTTTTAACCGCTTGCGGGAGCTCAAAGGGTTCGCGCCCGGTTTCGAGCATTTCACCTTCTCGGACGCCTATCCGATCTTGCAAAAGAAGTTAGAAAAGATCAGGCAGAAAGCCAAGGGAAAGAATAAAGCCGACGGATCCAGTTCGGAGGAGAGCGATGATGAAGATGACGAGGTCGAAGAACCCGGAGCGGCTAAGAGTGGTTAGAACGGCTCGGAGTCCGAATCCAGCGATTCTGAAGAAGATGTTGGTCGCAAATCGGGCGAATTGAGCAGCTCATCCTCGTCGGGTAGCGAGGGTTATTCTCCTGACGTTTCGATTGATGGCAGCGAACATTCAAGTGCTCCTGCGTCTAAGAAACTCAAGTCGCACAATCAGTAGCTGTATTTTGCTTTTTATTTTGAATAGCCGTCGGCTTGATGTTGTTAGCCGGACGGCTTAAAATATAATGTAAACAATGTTTTGATAATGAAATGAAAAGCTTTTACCTGTCTATCCGTCAACCTTCTGCGACTTACTTGCGATTGTTTGCGATCTCTTTTTGTGTTAAATCTAACCAAGTCGTGCGACTTAATGTTAACTCATCCGGTTAGGATAGCGATCTTCATAAGATTCCGGTAAAGTATCTAAAAACCCACTCGCATAGCTTGCTTCTTTTAATCCGAATCGAATTTATCCGATTTATTCTGAGAAAGTGCTAACCTATTACGAATGTATTACGACATCCCGGAAAATGGACACAATTGAGCCGCGCGGTTACTACTAGACCCGTCATACTTGCTTTCCTGGATAAAGAAGGACAAGTCATGAGAACAATTATCAGACCGAGCGGTCATTGTTTTAACTCAGGCGACTTGCAGATAACATCGCTGTAAATCCCACCTCCGTGAATGCAATCAGATAACCGATCCGGAATTTGAAATAATCAAGCCGTGCGATCGTAAACAGAATATCCAGTCTCAAGAAGACCAGTTGATTGACCGTGCGATTAACATTTAATCCGAACAATTTATATGACAGCTATATATAACATTGACTGACAAGCCGCACGAGCTGTATATAGAATTCGTGTGATTAGCAGGTTTAATAATTGCAACGAGAATCATAACCGCCTGATTGAAAAGATCCTGTGATTATCCGATCGGTTTGAATGGAAATCCATAAGGATGATAAATTCATAATCCGGATAATAAGGTCGGCCGGTCATGATTATGCTCGCTTCCCTGATATTTACCTTGATACCTTAATGATACCCTGATTATTTCAAACCGTCCGGTCTAAAAACCGAACCGCATGATATCTTTGGAACCTGCTGATTTTAGACCGCCTGGTTTAGTAACCAGACCGCCAGGTTTAATAACCAGACCGCCAGGATTAATAACCAGACCGCCTGAAAGCCTTGGTACCTGCTTATTTCAAACCGTCCGGTCTAAAAACTGAACCGCATGATATCTTTGGAACCTGCTGATTTTAGACCGCCTGGTTTAATAACCAGACCGCCAGGTTTAATAACCAGACCGCCTGGATTAATAACCAGACCGCCTGAAAGCCTTGGTACCTGCTTATTTCAAACCGCCCGGTTTGAGTATTAAGTCGTCCGGTTTATGCTGCACATAGAAATCCTGCTTTTTCCTCCAAATGGTCTATAATGACCATATGGGATGAGATAATCCCTTGTAATGCAATAAAGATGATTACAGACTCAGATGACCAAGTGGGCAGGTGGGCCTAGGCGGCGAACATTGCTTTCCTCAAGTGGTCATAAGAGCTGTAGAAATAAAGAGAAACAAGTACAGACCCAGATGACCAAGTGGGCAGGTGGGCCTAGGCGGCGAACATTGCTTTCCTCAAGTGGTCATAAGGGCTGTAAGCGACTCGACTGCTCTCTTGCCTAGGGCTACAAGCCGAGTTGATCAATTGGGCAGGTGGGCCTAGGCGGCGAACATTGCTTTCCCCAGAGAGATCAACTCAGTTGTGGGTCCCGCTTAGGCATCGCTCGAGAGTACCTTGGAGTATTCGATAGTAACAGACTAAGATGATCAGTTGGGCAGGTGTGGTTATGCCGCGGGGGCTATACCGACATTGCTTTCCTCAGAAGGATCATCAAAGCTGTAATTATATCCCCCTCGGGGCATGATAGAGCCAACATTCACCTAGACCTCCCTTGATGCAGGGGTGTGTCGGATATCAGCCGGGATCCAAGGTTCTGAAGACCACCGCACGGGAATTGGCAAGCTACCACTACACGTGTGCGAAAACTCCCCGCTACACATGATCTTCATGGTTTTACGCTAATGACTACAATCCGAGGGGGTTCGAGCAGAACTTGGCGATGTCTCCGTGGTTCAGTGAGTTTGATATATGAGAAAATGCAGAAAGGAAACATCAGACATGGAGAAGTGTCAGTATGGAGCTTCTTATTAAAATATCTTAAAAAACTGCAGGAAAGTAAAGAAGACATTTCAAGGATAGAACCGTTTGAGATCGTCGCCACTCCAGGTGCGCGGGATGTCTTCTCCTTCACTTGTTTGGAGGCGATAAGCCCCACTTTTTAGTGCCTCCTTGATGATGAAAGGTCCAGCCCAATTAGGATTTAGCTTCCCGACATTACCTGTTCGGGCTGCTGCATCAACCTTTTTTAATACGACGTCGCCGACCGCAAAATGCTTTACCCTGACATTTTTGTCAAAGTACTTTGCCATCCTCCTTTTAACCTCTTCTTGCCTGATTGTTGCCTCATCTTGAAGTTCTTCGATTAGATCCAAACTATACTTGATAGCCTCGTCATTGTATTCTACCCACGCTTCTCCTCCTTCTTTTCCGTACACAACTCTTGGAGTGACCACCTCAAACTCCACAGGAACAACAGTCTCCGAGCCATGAGATAATTTGAATGGTGTCTCCCCTGTAGCTAAAGATGGGGTAGTACGAAGAGTCCAAAGGATGGAAGGAAGCTGGTCCGCCCAATTTCCTTTTTGATTTAAGACTCTTTTCATCAAGAGCTGTCGGATTCGCTTGTTTGCTGCTTCTACTTGTCCATTGGTTCTTGGATGATGTACCGAGGCAAACCGAAGATCAATTCCGACCTGATCACAAAAGCTTATCATCTCCGGATTATTGAACTGTGGGCCATTATCAGTGACGATTGCCAACGGTATTCCATGCCGGCAGACTATTTCTCCCCAGATGAAGTTTCTGACGATTTGGGTAGTAGTTTTTGCTAATGCTTTGGCCTCAATCCACATACTGAAATAGTCGATCATTACAATGATAAAACGACGTTGACCACTGGCTATTGGAAAAGGTCCCATAAGATCCATTCCCCATACTACAAAAGGCCACGACGCAGTTATCGATCTGAGCGACTGAGCAGGCAAATGTTGAAGAGGAGCGAACTTTTGGCACTGCACACACCGCTTGGCAAATGCTTCAGCATCCTTTCTCATAGTCGGCCAAAAATATCCTTGCCGCAGGATCCTTTTTTCCAAGGTTTTTGCCCCTGAATGGCTACCACATTCCCCGGAATGAACTTCCTGAAGTATGGTTGGGACTTCATCCTCTGAAACACATCGTGCTGAGGGAGAAATCAAAGTTTTTCTGTAGAGAACTCCCGCTATCAAATAATAATATGCCTCTTTCCTTTTGAATCTTCTCCGATCTTTGATGGAATGGTGGAACTCCCCCTTTGATAGGAATAGCTCGTAAGGATCCTTCCATGAAGGATTATGATCAATTTGCATGAGTTCTGCCTCATCTATCGCCGGATGAAAAAGTTCAAAGGTCACTCCCCCTGATGGAAGACCGAACTTCGACAATTCATCTGCCTCCTCATTTTGCGTTCTTGGGATGTGCTTGATAATAAATGACTTGAATCTTCTGATTTCCTTTTTGGCTAATAGCAGATATTTTCGCAGAATCGGCTCCCTTGTCTCATAATTCCCCAAGACCTGGGAGGCCACCACCAGTGAATCGGTTCTAACATGTACATATTCTATGCCCAGCTCTTTCTCAAGCCTTAGCCCAGCCAGAAGTGCTTCATATTCTGCCTGGTTATTTGTAACTGGAAAGAAGAACTTGACAGCTTGCTCCAGCCTGATGCCATTTGGGCTGATCAACACTACTCCGGCTCCCACGGAGTTTCTGCCAGAAGCCCCATCCACATAAATGGTCCAAGCCAGAGGAGATCGTACCACCTGTTCAGGACTAAGCTCTGTTGTATCTACCAGGAAGTCTGCCAAGATTTGCGCTTTGATTGCTGTCCGGGGGATGTACGATATCTCAAATTCACGTAGTTCAATAGCCCATTTTGCCAACCTCCCTGAATGATCTGGCTTTTCAAGAATATTTTTTAAAGGATGATCTATAATAACTTGGACGGAATGAGCCTGAAAATAAGGGCGAAGCCTTCGCGCGGACATAACCAAAGCCAAGGCCAGTTTCTCCAGGATCGAATATCTGGTTTCTGCATCCTTAAGGATGTGGCTGACATAGTATATTGGAAACTGCCTCCTCTTTTCTTCCCGAACGAGGACAGAACTCACCGCTTCTGGTCCGACTCCCAGATATAAGAATAGCTTTTCTCCCTCACGGGGACTTTGGAGTAGTGGAGTCGAAGTTAACTGTCCCTTCAGCTGCTCGAAAGCCTTGTTACACTCCTCGCTCCATTCGAACTTTGATCCCCCTCGCAATGTTTTAAAGAATGGGGCACTTTTATCTCCGGATTTGGAGATAAACCTGCTCAATCCTGCCAATCTCCCCTCAAGTTGTTGAACTTCTTTAGTATTTCGAGGAGGGGTCATATCAAGGATGGCCTTCACCTTATCTGGATTTGGTGCAAGGCCATCAGGAGTTAAGAGATGCCCAAGAAATTTTCCTTTGCTTGCCCCGAACACACATTTCAATGGGTTTAATTTTAACTTGAACCTCCATAGAGTAGCGAACGTCTCTACGAGGTCTTCCAAGTGCAATGAGAACGTTTTACTTTTGAGAAGAAGGTCATCAACGTAAACTTCGAGATTCCTGCCCTTTTGATGTTTAAAGACGGTATCCATCATTCTTTGGTATGTTGCACCCGCGTTTTTAAGACCGAAGGGCATTACGAGATAGCAGTAACACCCATCGTTTGTGATAAATAAGGTATGCGGGATGTCAGGTTTGTGCATTTTAATTTGATGGTACCCGGAGAAGGCATCGAGGAAACTCATAAAACCATACCCAACCGCGGAATCAACTAAGACATCTATCCGAGGCAAAGGGTAAGAATCTTTAGGGCACGCTTTATTAAGTTTGGTGAAGTCCACGCACATGCGCCACTTCCCACAAGATTTCTTAACCATTACAACATTCGACATCCACGTGGGATATTGAATCTCAGAAATGAAACCCGCTTTTAGGAGTTTGGAAACCTCCTCTCTGATGGGCAACGCCAGCTTGGTCGCCACTTCTCTCTTCTTTTGCTGGACGGGCTTGAACTCAGGAGATACGTTTAGATGATGACAAGCCACGTCTGGATCCACTCCTGGCATATCCTCCGCTGACCAAGCGAAGATATCCAGATTCCCCAACAGACAGGAGATTAGCTCCACTTTCTCCTCTTCTGACAACTCAACGTTGATGACCAGCTTCTTTTCTGCCCCTTCAGCAATAGGAACTTCTTGGGTCGCTTGGGAAGGTTCCAAGTGAGCCCCTTCTCGATCTTTTCCTTCCTCGGCGGCCTCTAGAGACTCAGCAATCTCCAAAACCTCAGCCATGGCTTCGGGAAGCGGAACGTCGGTGATCATGTTGACAGTTCGGACGTAGCACTCCCGAGCTACTTTTGGGTTGCTTTTGACCCGATACTGCTTTCCTTCAGCAGCGAACTTGAGGGCAAGGTGAAAGGTGGACACTACTGCCCTATACGCATTGAGAATCGGCCTCCCGAAGATAGCACAGTAGTTGCTCGGGGCATCTACTACCACGAAATTGATCAACTTTATTACTCCTCCAAGAGAGACCAGGAGCTTCACTGAACCCTCTACTTCCTTCTTCTCCCCAGAAAAACCGTAGAGGGGCCCCTCGGTGGAAAGCAGATGCTTTCCAGTCTTCAGGGCCTCGAAAGTCGGGCGGAAAAGGAGATTGACGGAGCTGCCGGTATCAATCAGAATCTTGTGGACTGTATAGTTTTCGATGACGGCCTTGATAACCACCGCATCATCGAAAGGATTAGCATTGGGGGGAAGGTCATCCTGACTAAACGTGACAATAGTGCTTTCGGGAGGAGAACTTGTAGTGGCTGCCACTTCCTGCTTTAGAACCCTCGCAATGCTGGATTTGCGAGATGATTCCGCTCCAGCTCCCCCATGGATACAATAGATGTCCCCTAAGGGGCCCACATCATTGACTTCGACGCATTCGGTAGAAGGATGGATGTCACCATAGTAGCCGGCGTCCTCGACGTCGGCGCATTCCCAGGTCACTTCTACTGTTTCCTTCTCCTTTTTCTTCTCGGTAGTTGGCTCAGCAGTTTTATCTTTCCGAACTAGACCCCGGAGCTTTCCTTCTCCCAGGAGTCTTTCTATAAGCAGACGAAGAGCTCGACAGTCTTCAGTTAGATGTCCCCCCTCTTTATGATATTCACAATAAAGGTTCGGATTTTGATTGCAAATATCCGACTTCAGAGGAGTAGGCCTTTTGAAATCTGGCCTCTTTTGCAGAATCTGGACTACTTCGTCCATGGTGACGTTTAGGGGAGTGAATGACTCTTGCGAATCATCGTATTGAGTTGATGGAATGACTGGAGGTGGCTGCGCGGCATACTGTTGTAAATATACCGGCATGATTTGCGGAAGGGGAGCGGATGGAGCGGGAGCGACGGCAAACGGTGGTTTCTGATCTTGAAACCGCTGATGGCCCATAAATGGTTGCTTATTTTTGTAGTTTCTCCCCCTTTGGGAACGGGGTTCAAAGTGGGACTGATTCGATGGTGGATGATGGAAGGACGGATTTGACTGCTCCTTGTCGCTTACCAGCTTCGCGACGTAGTCCGGATTGCTCTTCTCTCCTCTGATAAACATATTTGCCAAACTTATCATTTCCTGATAAGTCTTAGGCTCCCTTATATTTGCTTCGAACTTTAGGGGGCCCTCTCTTAGGCCATGGATAAGGGCAACCCTATACAGCTCCGGGTCCACATTTTGGACTTCCATGATCTCTTTCTGGAAGCGATCCACAAAATGAGCCCACGTCTCGTTTTCCCGTTGTTTTATATCGAAAAGGGCCGCCGGGCCACTCTTTCTCTTCCTTGAGGTAGAGAATCTCAGCAGGAATTCTCTTCGCAGCTCCGCGAAACAACGGATCGACCTGGGGTGCAAACCGTAAAACCATTCCCTCGCTTGTCCTTCAAAGGAGGTTACAAGAAGCTTGCACTTAGTTGCATCAGTTAAGGTTCTGAGAGCAATGGCTGACTCGAAAGCTTGTTAATGAACCGTGGGATCAGTCTCCCCATTGAAAGCTGGTAGGCGAGGCTCCCTAAAATTATTAGGGGCAGGCTCCCCTCTGACTTCATCCACAAAGGGAGAAGTTTCTTCCATGTCTTCATACAGAGGAGCAGGGTAATAAGCCGCCGGAGCTGCGGCTATTCGCGGACAAGCCGCCTGATAAGAAGACCGGGCAGCAGCTTCTGGCGGGTAGGAGTGATGAATAGGAACTTCAGGCGGGTAGGAGAGACGGGCCGCGCCCTCCTGCGGGTAGGAAAGGTGGGCAGCGTGAGAAGTCGCCCCCTGGAAGTCGAGGACTCGAGCTGGCATGTTGTGCGCGGCTTCCTGATAGATGTTTTTCCTAGCCGCAGGGTCTTCTTGGTGGAGCTGGAAATTAGCGGCTTGCGGTAGCGAGTAAGGAGGAGGTGGAGGAAGGACCGGGGTCACCGCCTGATTAGCCGCGGCTTGTTGCGGAACTAGTCGCTCGGTTAGCATTGCTAAAGTCTGACTGATCGCTTCAAGTCGCTGATCAGTGGCCCTCTGAGCCCACTCGGCTTCTCTCCTTGATTGCTCCAGGGCTTCCCACAAAGAGTCCTCGCTATGATCGGAGCGGTCTCCAAGGGGGAACTTACGGTCTGACATCGTGGCGAAGAGGATTTCACCGACAATCTGCGATCTGAAGGTCGCGTGTTTCTGTTGAGTCCGAAATAGCACCTCCGAGGGAAACCGGGGGCTGCGGGTTGCCGGTTACTTTTTATGCAGAAGAATGAGACCGCTAGCAGCGGTCAAGGCCACACTTTGCCCGCCGCGGCAAATGCCACTCCTGCGACGGGCTTTCCTTTGATTAGAAAGAAGGGGTTACAGCGGGTTACAAGTGTAGGAAAAGAGAAGCCGGCCGGTCAGACAGTCCGCAAGACGAGAAACTCGAGTCCGCAGCTCAAACAAGCGAGCTCCTAGATTCGAGTGTGCGTCCCTTGGGAATAGTGCCGCCCCCTATTTATAGGCTTGGGGGCCTGCCCGAACGGGCAGGGATAAAATAACCGCCTGCCCGGGTACAGGAGAAACGGGCAGGCGGTGACGGGATACACAAAGAAGGAAAGAAAGAAGCCGCTCGGCTTGGCGGCTTGCCCCTCCGACTTGTCTGACCACAAGCTAAAGATGATGCGGCCAAGGCGACGATGCTACCCGATCGATCTCTGTCTTGAGACCGCGGCTTTGTTCTTTGACTTTGGACCTTGGCTTATCTCCATGGCATAAACCACGCGACCTCCGACTTGAGACCGCGACTTGCCCTGCTGGACTTGGGCTTGGACTATCTTTAGTACTTGGCGGCGGTCTGAGTTATGCCAGACCGCCCGACCTGTGCTAGCTGGTGTCGATGGATCTCGTTTATCCTGAGCTGGGCGACTTGGATCTGCAAACCGCTCGGTCTGCGAGTAATCCTCTTGAAAGCGGTTTCCCGGGTAAACACATATGATAAGTATTTGTCTTTCACAAAAATTTAAACTAGAAACTTCTTTTTGTACATAAAGTTAACAAAAGCAGAATATAGTTTCCTAGATAAGTTTTCAATAGTATCAAGAATGTAGCCCCTGACTCTATCAGGTCGTTCCTGGACATTCCTGATGATTGTATGTAGTTTTTCCAATGGTTTATCACCATCAGGGATTGTGTCATTTATGGAGTAGCCTTTGCTGATGATGATTGCTGCTTTTTCATCAATCATCTCAATTGTAATGTTTTGAGCTTTCTTTTCAGTAGGCTTGATCTCAGGTGGTCCCTTGTTCTCAACCTTGGGCCTATAGATTATTCTCTTTTCTAATTGCTGCTTCTCTGGAATGTCAGCCATTTTCCCTTTCCCTTTCCAGGGTGAGGCATGCCACTTGTCTAATTTTATAGGTCTGTTGGGCTTCTTGTAGGGAATATAAGTATCTTCTGTACACCCTATACCCTTCTTGTCTGTTTGACCTTTATCTAGGATGATCCCTGCCTAAGGGTTTTTCTTTTGATAAGCTTCAATATCAAACAATTTCTTTCGAATTCTGATAGAAGATTCAGCAAGAATTTATTCTTTAGTCATTCCCTTGTTGATCTTTTCCATCCAGGCAATCCTTTTATCTTCCACTTCTTTTCTAGCTGCTTCATATTCATTCAATTCTCTTTCTCTTATCTCTTCATGCCTCTTTTCCATGTCAGGGTCATGGTACTCCTTCACAGGGCTGTTAGGAGTGATAATAGGCATCTTTTCAAATCTTCTTATTTGCTCACATGCTTTTCTGTACTTCCTTTCTTTTGCATACTCTCTCATTTCTTCTTTGGAGAAGTTTTGCCAGTAGGGAATGGCTTCTCTTTTCCTTTTCATCTGTCCTCCTGAACTTTGCCTAGTAGGATTTGTTTGGAGAAGCTTGCCACTTGTGGAGGTAGAGGTAGCAGAGGAGGTAGAGAAGAAGGTTGAAGTGGAGGTAGAGGTAGAGGTGGAGATGAAGGAGAGTGAGTTTTCTCTTTGGGTGGAGAGGGAACAATATCAAGAAGAGGAGTCTGTTCTGCAATAGAAGACAGAATGACTTCAGGTAGAATGATCTCTGCTGAGGGATGATTGTCTCCTCCAAGCTCTTTTGTAGGGATGTCCTCAAGTAGAGGTTTCTTCAGCTTGATGTAACTGGCAGAGAAGCCAGGGGAGTGATGTTGAAGTTCCTCCTCACATAAGGGTGCATCAATCCATATCTGTCCATTCCAATCATCAGAGGTGACTGCTTCTTCCTCCCCCTGGATTTCTGGGTTCTTTACTATAGGAATCTCCCCCTGGTTATATGGGTTATCAATTCTAAATTCTGAATCCACAGCATGCTCCCCTTTAGTGTTGTAAGAGGAGGATTCACCACAGTGTTTGATGAAGGTGTAGTCAGAGTGATTTGAGAGGAGTGGAGCCTATAATGGAATTGGAGTAATAGTTAGAGAGAATACTTAGAGTTGGATAGAAGAGAGTTAAACCTGAGCTTTTAGTGAGATCAAAGACCTGGCAAGAGGGTTTTCTGGAGCAACTCTCCCCCTAGTTTATATCTTTCAGGAAGGATGTAAACCTTTGTGGCGACAGAGTTTCTTCTCGAAGAAGAGCATGAAGCCCAGGAAGAGAGGCAGATAGGGTGGCCAATTTGGCTTCACAGGTGGTGATCATATTGGCACACTCATCGGAGAAGTTGGTTAGACGTGTCTGGAAGTCGGTGAGAAGATTTTCCAGAGCATCGTTCATCGCTTTGATACGGGCAGTTTGAACACGAGTAGGCGCCATTGATGCAGAAAGAGAGAGATGTAGAAGACAAAGTTTTGGCGGGTTCAGAAAGGTATATGTTATGAAATAAGAAGCTTTATTTAAAGAAGGTGAAACGTCGAGAAAGGAAGCAGAAATCAAGGTAATCCAATCGTCAAAAGAGGAAGTAAGGATTTGATTCTAATTTTAACTAGAAGTCGACGTTGCGTCGAATGAATGTCAACGTTTGCGTGGAAATTTGCCGGCCTGGTGTTTTATCGACGTGATCATAGTCTTGCGTCGATATGAATTCGACGGTACGTCGATAAAGGATCGACGAGCATTGTCTGATGGAAATCGATGTCAGCGTCGAGTTTGTCTCGACGGAGCGTCGACATGTATTCGACGTGTCTTCAAGAAATTTTCTTAGATTGTCTGATTTCATTAGAGTTCCCTAACAATGGGGTTTACAAGCTTCCATCAAGCATTCCTAAGGTGTTTATGAAATAGTTATGCTTAGGTTCATCTAAAGGTTTTGTGAAGATGTCTGCTCTTTGATTGTCTGTGGGAATATATTCTAAGGTTATTTTACCCTTCTCAACATTGTCTCTAAGGAAGTGATGTCTGATCTCTATATGTTTGGTCCTACTATGAAGGACTGGGTTGGATGCTATGGATATAGCACTAGAGCTATCATAATAGATCTTAGAGTTATGTATTTCCAATTTGTAGTCAAGAAGCTAATTTTGCATCCACAGGATTTGTGAACAACAGCTCCCAGCAGCTATGTATTCAGCTTCAGCTGTTGAGGTTGAGACTGAGGTTTGTTTCTTACTAAACCATGAGATCAATCTGTCACCTAGGAATTGGCAGGTACCGGATGTGCTTTTTCTATCAACCCTACATCCAGCATAATCTGCATCTGAGAAACCTATTAATTCAAAGTTGGTTTCTGCTGAGTACCATAGCCCTAGTTCAGGGGTTCCCTTTAGGTATCTAAGAATCCTTTTTACAGAGGTGAGATGGGATTCCTTTGGGTCAACCTGAAATCTAGCACATATGCAAGTGGCAAACATGATATCAGGTCTGCTAGCTGTAAGATATAGAAGGGATCCTATGATGGCCCTATAAGTCTTTTGATCTACTGATTTTCCTTTATCATCTTTTTCTATAATGGCATTGGTTGCCATGGGTGTTTTCATGGTAGATGCTGATTCCATACCAAACTTTTTGATTAGCTCTTTAGTATATTTTGATTGTGAGATAAAGATTCCTTCACTACTTTGTTTTACTTGTAGCCCTAGAAAGTATGAGAGTTCTCCCATACTACTCATTTCAAATTTAGATTGCATTAGATTAGCAAATCTTTTACACAGTTTAGGATGAGTTGAGCTAAAGATAATGTCATCTACATATATTTGAACAAGGAGGAGTTAGTTTTTATGGGTTCTAGTAAAGAGTGTCTTGTCTACTTTTCCTCTTTCAAAGGAATTTTCTAGAAGAAAATTTGAAAAAGTTTCATACCAAGCTCTAGGTGCTTGCTTAAGACCATATAGAGCTTTGTTAAGTCTATAAACAAAGTTAGGAGAAGAGGGATTAACAAAACCTGGTGGTTGCTCCACATATACTTCTTCTTGAAGATCACCATTTAGAAAAGCACTCTTGACATCCATTTGGTAGACTTTCATCTTCATGAAGGCTGCATAGGCAAGAAAGAGCCTGATTGCCTCTAACCTGGCTACTGGAGCAAAGGTCTGGTTGTAGTCTATCCCTTCTTCTTGTCTATATCCTTGTGCTACAAGTCTTTCCTTGTTCCTCACAATTACTCCAGTGGAATCTAGTTTGTTCCTGTATACCCATTTTGTACCAATTACAGGGTAGTTTCTTGGTCTTTCAACTAGGTTCCATACTTTGTTTCTCTCAAATTGGCCTAGTTCTTCTTGCATGGCCATAATCCAGTGAGGATCACAATTTGCTTCCTCAAACTTCTTTGGTTCAACTTGTGATAGGAAGCATTGGAGCACCATCCCAGTGGAGACCTGGTGTCTTGTTCTTACTCCTGTATTGAGATCTCCAATTACTTGAGTTTGTGGATGATCCTTCAAAATGATCCCTGTTCTGCTTGAACTTGTCAGTTGTTCTTCTTCTTCATTCTCAATGAGATCATTGTTCAATTGTTCTTCCTGAACCATGTTCTCTTGTGGAAATGGGTATGGAATGCTCTTTTCTGAGGTTTCTTGTTCAGACTCCTCACTTGGTTCCTCTAATTGGTTTTCCTTTCCATTTTCTGTGTTCTCTAGAGCTAGTTGCTCAAGATGGGTTTCTATGCTGTTGTTTTCCTGTGGAAAGGAACTGGTGGGAGTCTCCTCCCCCTTAAGTAGCATGTTAGTTTCATCAAATACAATGTGCATAGATTCTTCAATTTTAAGAGTTCTTCTATTGTAGCACCTATAAGCTTTACTAGATGATGAGTATCCCAGAAATATTCCATCATCAGACTTCTTGTCAAATTTGGCAAGATGATCTTTCCCATTGTTTAGAATAAAGCAGGCACATCCAAAAATTTTAAAATATTTAACAGTGGGTGTTTTATTTTTCAGGAGCTCATATGGAGTCTTTGATTTAGTTTTGTGTATGAGGCTTCTATTTAGAACATAGTTTGCAGTGTTGATTGCTTCAGCCCAAAAGGTTTTTGGTAATCCTGATTCTGCAAGCAGGGTCCTTCCTGATTCTATTAAGGTTCTATTCTTCCTCTCAGCAACTCCATTTTGTTAAGGAGTTCTAGGTGCTGAGAAGCTTTGTTTAATACCTTTTTCCTCACAGAAACTACAAATCAGCTGATTCTCAAATTCAGTCCCATGATCACTTCTTATAATTGAAACATTGGAGTTGAACTCAGATTGAATTTGTTTTATGAATTTTGAGAGAATTTTATGGGTTTCAGATTTAACCCTTAGAAAGAATACCCAGCTAAACCTTGAATAATCATCAACAATAACCAAGGTATAGGATTTTCCACCTAAGCTCTGAGTGGATATGGGACCAAAGAGATCCATGTGTAGTAAGTATAGGGCCCTGGGAGAGTCATCCTTACCAATGGGTTTGAAAGATGATTTGGTCTGTTTTCCTAGTTGGCAAGGTCTGCATAGAGAATCCTTAGAGTACCTACCCTTTGGTAAACCTCTGACTAGGTTATTCTTTGCTAGTTTACTAATGGTTTTGTAGTTTAGATGACCTAGTCTCCTATGCCATAGTTCATTTTTATCTATGATATTGTTGAATAAGCAAACATCTGTGGATGAAGAGCTAAAGTCCACTACATATACTTTTCCTTTTCTAGTTCCATTTAGTACTGTAGCACCAGTCTTGATATCAATAATATGGCAGAATAGTGTGGTGAATTTTACCTCATACCTACCATTTTCACATATCTGACTTATACTTATCAGATTGTGCTTTAGTCCTTTGACTACTGCCACATTCTTGAAGGTGACTTTCCCTTCTTTGAAATCTCCAAAGCCCTTGGTTTGGCCACAGCTAGAATCTCGAAAGGTTACTGATGGTCCAAGTCTATCCTCAAAGTTGATTAATAGGCTTTTGCATCCTGTCATGTGCATGGAGCATCCACTGTCCAAGTACCACACCATCCTGGAGATGTGATACATCTGCACATAGAATTTTAAACATTAGTTTGGACCCTGCTGAGCTGGGGTCCCTTCCTCTCATTAGTAAAAGATTTAATAAAAGAATAAGTGGGTTTTTCAGGGTATCCTTCCTTCTTATGGGGTACTGGCTTATCATACCAATCTTCTTGGATGATATCACAGAAATAATGTTCATAATAGAAGGACATGGTTTGAGAGACCTGTTTGGAAAAATAAAATTTTCTGTCTGAATTATTGCGTCGATAGTTATTCGACGTAGACTTATGGTTGCGTCGATATGAATTCGACGTAGGTTTCTGATTGCGTCGATATGGAGTCGACGCTTTCTTCATTCTGAGTCTACTTTCAGTCGAAGCATGAGAGAGGTTGCGTTGAGTAGAAGTCGACGCATTTTGGTATAAGCGTCGATTAGTACTCGACGCACGTTGGTAAGAATTCGATGCATGTTCAAATTTTTTCTGAGGATATTTTCCTAAGATTCCTTTATCTGTAATGGGATTAGGTTTATTAAAAACAGTGGTTATTTCAGGACTTTCTTGTAATCTTTCTCCTGTTAGATAATTCTACCTAGTGAAGTGAATTGGATGTTTCCAGACAGATTTGCTGGAAGTTTGAGGTTTAGATGCTTCATTAGTATTCTGATTTAGCTGTCTAAATCTATTAGTGAGATTCTCAGAAATGTTTTTGAGCTTCTGACCTTTCCCATTTAGAGAGTCTTCAAAGACTTTAGCCTTTGCAAGCTCCTTTCTTAGTGTTAGATTTTCTGAATAGATTTTGCCTAATTCCTTTTCTGAGAGTTCTAGATTGAGCTTATTTTTACGATGTGTATTTTCCTGTTTGAGATTTTTTAATTCAATTCTTAATTCTTTTACTTCTTTTTCAGATTTGATTAGATCTAAACAGAATTCTTTGAAACTTTGTTTGAAATCAGTAGAAGAGAAATCTATATTATCAAGTATATTTACCATAGATGTATCATCAGGCTTCTCAGTGGCCATCAAACAGGTTTCCTCTTGCTTGACCTCTAGCTGATCATCATCTGATGAGGTACTTTCTTCAGATTCTGAATCACTCCAAGATTGAGCAATGAATCCTTTTTCTTTCTTCTTCTTCTTCTTTAGATCTGTTCTTTTTGGATCCTTCTTATTATTGATCTCTTTAGGACAATCAGGTGCAATGTGTCCAGGTTTCCTGCAAGAGTAGCATATAATTTCTTTAGTAGGTGTTTTATTATACCTGGTTTTTGAATCTCTTCCTCTGGATCCTTCTGTTTTGATCCACTTCTTGAACCTTCTGTCCAGTAGACTGATCAGCTCCTCATCACTTGTAGAGGGTATTCCTTCAACAGCCTTCAAAGCAATACTCTTTTCTTTTGGGAGTGGAGAAGCCTTTTCTTTTTCTTCTTTCTCAGCCCTTGTTTTCAACAGTTGTTCATAGGATTTTAATTTACCCAATAGGACATCTGTTGAGATTTCTTTTTGACTTATGGAGTCTTTCATTGGCCAGATTCTTGAATCCCAAGAGCTAGGGAAGCAAGTCAGCAATTTGTCATTTATCTCAGTAAGAGATATGTCCTTCTCAAGTGTTCTCAATTCATTGACTATGAGGCTGAATCTTGAATACATGTCAGCAACACTTTCACTCTCTTTCTTTTGGAAGTTTTCATATTGGGAGATGAGTAGTGCCTTTCTGTCCTTTTTCTCATCAGCACTTCCCTCAACCATTTTAGTGAGAGCTTCCCATACTTCCTTAGCTGACTCACACTCAACAATCTTTTGGAAGATTTCATCTGAGAGAGTTGAAACTAGGATATTCATAGCCTTGGCATCATATGCTTGGGCTTTCTTTTCCTCTTCGATCCATTCAGCCTTTGGAGCAGGTGTTTCAGTTGCTTTTCCATTTGAATCCTTTTTGAATGGCTTGGGGGGACCTGTCATGACAACATTAAATAATTCATCATCAATAGAGTTTAAATAGATTCTAATTCTTGTTTTCCAAAGTGCAAACTTTTCAAGGTTGCAAATTGGTGGTCTGGTGGAAGCATAATCTTTGATTTGTGCCATGAAATAATTTTGTAGAAAAATATATATATAAAAACAAGAGGTAGGATCTTTTTGATCAAGGAGTTAACCCTTTTTAGATCAACCTCCCTCTGATACCAATTGAAAGTGCACAGTTTACCTCACTAGAATTCTCTAGAGGGGGGGTGAATAGAGATTAGAAATTATTTTGTGCAAAGTTAATATATATATATATGTGTATGATCACAGATTATAGCTTCCCACACACCAACAAGAATTAAACAAGTAAAGAAAGTAAATGCAAGAAAAGAAATCACAGCACAACACAAGAAAATATAGTGGTTCCCCAAACTTTGGGTAGTCCACTCTTCTACCCCCTTGGTAGGAATTCACTATCTTGCACTGAGTCTTTTGAGAAGGAGACTCTTAGAACTACCCTGAGTCTTTTGACAAGGAGACTCTTAGAACCACCCTGAGTCTTTTGACAAGGAGACTCTTAGAACCACCCTGAGTCTTTTGACAAGGAGACTCTTAGAACCACCCTGAGTCTTTTGACAAGGAGACTCTTAGAACCAGTACACTGAATTTTTTTGAAGAGAGATTCTAAAATTCTTTTACAATATTTAAGTAAGAATAAGAAAGAAGAAAGAAATAAGAACAAGAATGAATCTTCTTCCTAGCAAGAAGATTGGAAGCACAAGAAGTGAATTAAATCTTTCTTCTATAGAGAGAAGAAGATTGTAGCTTTTCTCTCTTATGTGAGAGCAATCAGAATTTGCAGCAGAGTGGCTTCAGAAGAAGAAGGAGAAGATGAAGGCTTTGTCTCTGCAGCACACTATCACTTTTCTCAGCTTACCTCTCTATTCTTTTGGGAGCTTTTCCTCTATTTCAAATGTATGTGGTAGATCACTTGTTCTCATTTTTCTGCCGACCTCCTCTTTATTTATAGCTCTGTTAATTCAAAATAATACTATAGGAGGATAATCAATTATCAGTCAGAGAAATAGAAAGATGAAAATGTTTCCATAATATTTATTTCTGTAGAAGGAAAGAACTAATTCTGATTTCAAATAATGTCCAAATAAGTTTAATCAAATTAGCCAAGAATCAGATATAAGGAAAGAATGATTCAGAACGGCTATAAAATATTGACATTTATTCCATACAAATCAGATCTACTGAAAGAAGGAAAGAGATCTGGCGCATATTTAAATCTGTCATATAAATCGACGTGCGTCGATTACCACTCGACGTAAACGTCGAGTTCTTCTTGGCTGGACGTCGAGAGAAGAATAAGGAAGGTGCGTCGACTAAGGTGCGTCGACTTCTCCATATGCGTCGACTAGAAATCAGAGTAGCGTCGACAACACATACGTCGAAATCTTCCTAAAGTTACTTCGACTCAATCTGAAGGAAACGTCGAGTTCATTTCGACGTTGCGTCGAATAGTATTCGACGCATATTTACTTAACCTTGTTTTTCTTTCTTAGAATTCATATTCAACTTATTTCTAGGGGTTAAGAGAAATCATTCCCCCAACATATACTATAAAGCGATAGGTACACTTGCCTTATCGAATTATACGTGGATAATATTCTAATTTTGCGCAGCGCGAATTTATTCCATCAAGTTTTTGGCGCCGTTGCCGGAGAATTTATTGTTGATATTTTGAAAGCTTAGATCTATTAATTTTATCATTTTTTTTCTTTCTTTTCTCTCTTTCCTACGTTTTTCTTTTTGGTGTATGACCCGAAGGAATCCGTCCGATCTTCTTGAATTAGATTCGGAAATCGAGCAAACCATTCAGTGACGCTTAGGATTTCAAGGACCAAATTCTCAAGATCCGATCGAGGAGTCCGTAGGTGACACTTCTCCTTCTTCTTCTTCTTCTTCTTCTTCTTCTTCTTCTTCTCCCTCCTCTTCTTCTAATATGGGTGATCCAAATCCGGATGAGGTCGCGCAACGGACTATATCCTATTATGCCCGGCCTAATCTGGAGGATACCACTTCTAGTATTGTTCGACCTGCTATAGCGAACAATAATTTTGAATTAAAGCAGAGCATCATTCAAATGGTACAACAATATGTACAATTTGATGGGCTTCAAGATGAG
Source organism: Dactylorhiza incarnata (assembly GCA_033032865.1). Classification (NCBI taxonomy): domain Eukaryota; kingdom Viridiplantae; phylum Streptophyta; class Magnoliopsida; order Asparagales; family Orchidaceae; genus Dactylorhiza; species Dactylorhiza incarnata. The sequence continues at coordinate 3,788,859 of JAWHQI010000009.1, read as the reverse complement.
GATCCCAACGCGCATATTTTTAGTTTTCTAGAAATATGCGATACTTTCAAAATTAATGGGGTATCCGATGACGCAATAAGGCTTCGGCTTTTTCCTTTCTCCTTGCGCAATAAAGCTAAGTAGTGGCTCAGTTCTCTTCCAAGAGGATCTATCACCACATGGGCCCAAATGACGGAACAATTTCTCACGAAATATTTTCTGCCCGCTAAATTAGCTCAATTGCGTAAAGATGTCATTTCTTTCTCCCAAGTTGAATCGGAAACGCTTTATGATACTTGGGAGCGGTTTAAGGAATATTTGCGTCGATGCCCCCATCATGCAATCCCCGATTGGTTGCAAATTCAAATATTCTATAACGGCCTAAATTCCCAAATGCGGCAAATGATTGACGCCGCCGCCGGTGGTACCTTGAATAACAAAACACCGACAGGCGCACAAGAGCTTTTAGAGAGTATGGCCATGAATACGTATCAATGGAGTACACCTCGGTCGCGCTCAAATAAGCCAGTCGGGCTGTCTGAAATTGATTCATTTAGTAATTTATCTCTACAGGTTGAGCTACTTAGCAAGAAATTAGAAGGGATGACTGCTCCCTCTTCTACACCTACCTGGGAGCCTAATCAAAATGCGGCGGAGCATGTGGATTACATGGGTAATCCAAACCGGCCGCCCTTCAATCTGGGGAACAATCAATACGGCAACACATACCACCCAGGTTGGAGGAACCACCCCAATTTATCATGGGGTAATCAAGGTAACACGGGTAATGCTCCCCTTGCTTCTCCAAATTCATCTCTTCCACCGCAAGCCCCTAAACCGCCTTCTCTCGAGGAGGTGGTTAATAAATATATTTCTAAAAATGATGTGGATGTCCGCAATTTACAAGGGTCATTGCGGAATTTGGAGAATCAAGTGGGGCAACTTTTTAAAATGGTCACCGATCAGCCGAAAAGAACACCGCCGACAACTTCAAATGTCTTGGCGGTGACCTTTGCGGATGATTCGGACACCGATCTTGAAGAGGAAATTTCACCTACCCCATCATCTCTTCCTCTTACAGAATTTCAACCCCGTCTTCCTTACCCCGCTCGTTTGATCGAGCGGGCTAATAATATTAATTCTAATTTTAATATTCCATGCACTATAGGATCTACTCATTTTTCAACCGCTTTCGCCGATCTGGGCGCTAGTGTTAATATTATTCCCTATAGTTTATCCCAAAAATTACAGTTAGGAGAACCTACCCCCACCGACATCAAATTACAATTGGCTGATCGCTCCGTGAAGACACCCATAGGGGTGATTCATGATGTGCCAGTTGAGGTTGGCGAGTCTACTTTACCGGTAGACTTTGTTATCCTTGATATGGAAGAAGACGTCGGGATACATCTAATCCTTGGTCGTCCATTCTTGGCCACTACACGAGCAATATTTTATGTTTGTGAGAGCACTCTTCTCCTCCGAATGGGGTATGAGAATATTTTAATTCAGGCAAGAAATTCACCCACCTTGCATCGCTCAAAGCCGTTATCATCATTTGATGATTAATTTAGAACGAGGTAAAGACCGGCACACCACTATGGTCGAGCTCAACGACCGTAACCAAAGCGCTCTTAGGAGGCAACCCATGTTTTTATTTCTTTTGCTCTCTTAAAAAATGTGCCTAAAAAGCGAAAGGATTTTATTTTAATATTTTTGTTTATGTTCTTCTTTTTAAAAAAATTTTAAATTCACAAAAACATATAAAAATATAAAAACGGCTCACAAAAAAATATATATTTATATGAAAAAAAACCCAAAAAAAGTGTTATTGTTTTTCGTATTTTTTTTTATCAACAAAAAAATTTTAGTTGTTTTCAAAAAATATATATATATAAAAAAAAAAGAGTTTTTGTTTTGTTTTTCTTATTAAAAGAAAAAAAAACAAAAAAAAAATCATGTTATTTTTTTTTATTTTGTTACTAACAATTTTGCAGGTTTGGAGGAGATTTGCGAGATACTGGTCACTCGCACTAACGCATGAAACCCGGCTCTCCAAGTTGGTACTTTATTTTTAGTAATTTTCTTTTTATTTTATTACCTTGATTTTGTTTTCTTTTCAAAAAGATAAAAAAATTACAAAACCAAACCAAAAAAAACAAAAAAAATGTTTCTGAAAAAAAAAGTCTTAGTCACGGCCTCAGTCACGGCCGTGACCAGGGCGTGGCGCGTTACAATTCATTTTCCTGGCGAATCTCTCGACGAATTGCACTCCATTCCTTCTTCCGTAATAGTAACGGGCGTGACCAAACTTGGTCACAGGCGTGACATTAACGGAAGACCATTTTCGCCCAACCCGGCACTCACGGGCTTAACTTGACATGTCACGCCCGTGACAACTAGAGCCACGCCCGTGACAACTAGAGCCACGCCCGTGACATTTGAAGGTCACGGTCGTGACTCATCCAGCTGGCATAACACCTCCACCGCGCCCGGTCAAAGATGTCATTTGACTGTCACGCCCGTGATAGTCAAGTCACGCCCATGGTCACGGGCGTGACCCTGGGCGGTGACATCTCGGGAACCGTTTTTGACCAGCGCACATTGGATTCCCTGCCCTCTTTGATTTCGCCAGTTACACGCCCTTGGTCATGGGCTTGACCGAGGGCGTGACCTGACAAAATTCCGCTTTTTGACCGGTCAAGCCTCGGATTCCTCCCTCACGCCAGCTTTTGCCTGTCACCCCTTACACGCCCTCGGTCACGGGCGTGACCGAGGGAGTGACACATGAATTTTCACCTATTTAAGTGCCACTTCCCCCTCTCTTTTCTCCACTCCTTGTCCCACATCTCTCCCATCTTTTCTCTCTTCTTAGGCCAAATTTTTCATCTCTTCTTTCCAAATGGCCGCCCGTCGCCGCAATCACGCAATTGGCAAGTCCTCCTCTTCACTCCTCGATGACACTTTTGATGCGGAGGCTATGCTTCATTTTTCCCATCCCACTCATCAAGAACGGAGTAACCGCCTCCGTGGGAAAGAATTTGGAGTTTTCCGCGTCATCGATTGGAACGTTCTCACCACCCTCGGGCAGGCCAACGCGGTGCGAGATTTACTCACTACTCCTGGGTGGGCTCCTTTCTTCTCCATTTCGGAGCCGGCGTACTACGAGCTGACGGTGGAGTATTTCTCTTCGTTTGATTTCCACTGGGCCGGGGCTGACAACGTGCTTGAATTCCGAATGGGCAGACTTTCGCGAACCCTTCCTTTGCGTCAGTTCAACGTTCTCATGGGCTTCTGCGACGAGGCTTTCACCCTTACGGAGGCCTACACCGCTCTCGCCCTCGATTTTTCTCACGATTATAACCTCCACGAATTTTGGGCAGAAATCAGTAACGACCCCAATCCATATTCGCCAAAAAAATCCAAGGGTAGTCATCTCCTCTCCCCCGCCTTACGCTATCTCCACTACCTCCTCACTTTCACTCTTTCCGCTCGCGGCAATAGCCATGGAGTGGTGACCCGCGCTGACCTGTTATATTTATATAGCCTGCACGAACGGGTCCCCCTAAATCTTGGTTCGGCGCTAGCGATGTGTTTTCGGCATTAGGCCAAAAATCGGAGGCTTAGTGCACTACATGGAGGTTCATTTGTTACTTATTTGGCCAAGCGTTTGGGCCTCTGGGATGCACTTCCTCCTACTGCTCCACTCCAAACGCCCGCGCCTATCACGTTCCAAAACCTCTGGGCCCTTGGTTTGATGCGTCGGCGTGGCCGCGAGTATGAGGCAGTTTCTGGAGAAGTGGGTGGCGACCCGATCGATATTGATTTCGAAGCTGATTCCGGTGGCGTTGCTCCAGTTCCGTAGTTTCCACAGCCGCCACAACAACATTTTCCCCCTGCGCCCGACTCATCCACTTATTTCGATCAGCAGTTTGGGCGGATCCACACTCGTTTGGATCAGATTCAGACCGAGCAGCTATCCATGCGCGCTCATTTTGACACACGTTTTGATACCCTCGAGCAGCGCCATGCTTCCTCTATGGAGCATCTGCAGCGGGAATTTGCTGATTTGCGTGCTTATTAGATTTCTGTTTTTCTAACTGCGTAAAAATATTTTTGTTTTACTTTTCCCTTGAATCTGGTAGAATCTAAAAATACTTTTAGTGAGTATGTAGAAGTTTACTAGAGAAATATTACACAATTTGAACGGAATGGTATTCTTTCTCGATGTCTAGAACTTGCCCTCTAGCGATTCTCAAAACATTTGCATAAGTTAAATTCATTCGTATGAATATGATATAGGCATTTCTTTGGCCCGTTTGAGCTTTTGCACCCGCACCTAACATTTTATCTTTGTTAAGCCCCTTTGAGCCTTTTACATTACTTTTTGTTTCTGCTCCACCAAGCTCTTCACCAAGGCCCAAAAAGCAACCTATCACACACCCAAGTCTGTGCTCGAAAGTAATAATTTGAAAAGATTTTGTGAGAGTTTATTGTCTTTTATTATTTCGGTGGACTTTCTCTTGTCTTTTATGAAAAAAATCAAATGAAAAAAAAAGAAAAAAAAAACAAAACAAAAAGAAAGAAAGAGAAAAAGGAACAAAAAAAAGATTAGAAATTGGCTATGCTCTTACAATGCCATGACTGCTTAGATTATTTTGTGCGAGCTCACTTTTGGTTTGGGTGTGAATAGCCGTCATGTTTATCTTTGTTTTTCCACACCAAAAATAACCTAAGTCCTATTGATTCATACTTATGAGTTAAACTAGTGCCATGGCGAGAGTGTGAAAGGGCAAGCCTATGGCCATCGTCATTGATGGATTTCTTTGGAGGCTATCCCGAACTTTGATTTTGTGTAATTTTGATCTTGGTGAACACGCTACCCGCTCCCTAATTATCATTTTAGGATTTACCGGATTTTCAATTTAAAAGTAAAAACAATATGTTATAACGCATTTTTGATAATTATAAGCTAATCTTTATGCTGAATAGGTTTTTCTACTAGGATTTCTACACGCTTAGGCGCAAGACTTCGCATTTTACTCCTTAGGTTCAAATTTCTTTTCTAGTATTTAAATTTTTCTACTCCTATGAAAAGTTGTTTGCTCGGGACTAGCAAACGGGTAAGTATGGGGGTATTTGATAATGCATTATTTATAGTTATTTTTATATAATATTTTATTAAAAATTAATTTATTTTAATTTAGTTTTAGTTAATTTATCACTAATTCACCTTCTTTTTGTATTTTTAGGTAATTTGGGCTGCCAATAACAATTTCAAGCTCATAAGAATAATCAGGAGAATATTTGTAGTACTTCTGCCCAAATCGCAAAGTACACGCCCTAGGTCACGGGCGTGACCAAAGGCGTGACACCATATCACGGCCGTGAACCAGCCCCGCCATATTTCAGTTGAAGAAGTCAGCCGCCACGTCAGATTAAAATTACACGCCCTCCGTCACGGGCGTGACAGAGGGCGTGACCACAAGGTTACGGGCGTGACTCGCCCAGAATCCGTTCAATGCAGCCAACAATCAATTCCCGTCGTTTCTAGCCAACACGCCCTCAGTCACGGGCGTGACCGAGGCCGTGACTCTTTTGCAACCGCCAGATTAACTCCAGATCGCGATGTTTCCCGCCGTTTCCAGACCCGGTCAAGACATGCCCTAGGTCACGGGCGTGACCAAGGCCGTGACCCGCCATGCAATTGATTCCTGGCGGTTTTTCTTCCTCAATGTTCCCGGGCTTTCATGACAGCAATTACGCAGTTTACACGCCCTTGGTCACGGGCGTGACCAAGGGCGTGACTCCCCATTTTTCAACTATAAAAGGCAGCAATCTCCAGAAGTCAAGGGGATCGATTTTGGAGATTACTTTCAGCTTTAGTTTACTGTTTTTGATGTTCTAGCTAGTTTTTCCTAAAGTTGTAAGTTTTTAAATTATTGCAATTTTAATTCAAGTATGGTTGTTTTCTTAATCATGTCTTTTTCCTCTTCTACTTGTATTCCCATCACTATGATGAGTTGCTAAATTTCCTTTAGCACTTGGTCATGATGAACTTTGGAATAAAATAAAATATGTTTTGAATCTTTCTAATTAGCAAACTCTCGTATTGTTTATTTTCGATTTATCTTTGAATTACTTTGTTTTGATTTCATATGTCTGGAATATGACTTTAAATCTAAGATTCGTTTGGTAGTGATTGAGAGATCCATGCGAACGAGGAGATCACTCAAAGATAAAAAGAGTTGTATGCATTCCTCGAGAGAGGGTGACACAAATTTTTCGAATTGGAGTCAAATCCAATAGTGGGGTTCACCGCTTAAAGCAAGCTTAGGGGGTTTCGACTGGCCGAGGGGTCTTAATCGATCAACCTAAGGTTAGGTGGTAGTTCTCTCGAGAGAGGCTCTACCATATTTTGGGAACCTCCACGGTCGAAGATATTTCAATAAGAGTTTGCGGTTTCATCTTTTATAAAATTATATTTTATTCCAAAGGGTTTCGAGACCAAGTGCTAATCCTATAAATCATAAATTTTCTTCGTAGTTAATTTTCTCCAAATTGTTTTTCCAAAACAAACCCAACTTTCGATCGATAAAATAATAGCTCTTCTTTGTGAGTAGAAGTACTCAACAAGCCCGGAAAAATACGACACTTGATTTTCTAAATCCTATACTATAAAGCGATAAGTACACTTGCCTTATTGAATTATACGTGGATAATATTCTAATTTTGCGCAGCGCGAATTTATTCCATCAGTAATATAACCTAACTGATGAAATCCCTTTAAATAATTTGTTAGATAAATTACAGGGGTTTTCCCAACAGAATCAACCAGCGCATCAATTCTAGGAAAGGGGTAGCAATCCTTAGGGAATGATTTATATAATAAAGTGAAATCCACACATCCTACACCTTCCATCTCCCTTCTTTACCATTACTATGCTAGAGACCCAGCCTGGATACTGGATCTCTGATACAAATCCTGCTTTGAGGAGCTAATTCACCTCCTCCCGAATGGGCTCCACTCGCTTGTCAACGATGAACCTCATCTTCTGCCGGATGGGGCGAGTGCCGAGGTCGAGGTTGAGGCGGTGGAATGCCACATCCACATCGATCACCGACATTTTTGTCGCGCTCCATGTGAAGATGTCCACGTTCTCTTGGATGCATGCTAGGATCCTCCTCTGGTCCTCGGGGCTGAGCTCTCCACTAATCTTCACTTTCTCTACCGTCCCCGCCCGAGAGACGACCTCCATCTCCATGACCTCCTCCATGGCCTCCAGCCTAGATTGCTCCCCCGAATCACCTTCCTTCTTCCCTCCGTAAGCGAGTTCTTTGATCCCTTCTTCCTCCATCCTCTCCTCCCAAACTTCCAGCAGCTCCTCCGCCTGATCCTCCTAGCCCTGATCCTCTTCTCCCATTCCATCTTCCGTCTCCTCTGCCCTGGGCCCTTCGACGACCCCTTCCACCACATCCTGGCTCTCCATCTCCCGGTCCATCTCCTCTGCCTCTGCTTGCCAGGTGATGTCATTGATCGTAGTAACGTAGCATTGCCTTGATACCTTTGGGTCTCCCCTCACCCAGATCTGGACTCCGCCCACGCTAAACTTGAGGCACTGGTGGAATGAGGAGGGTACACATTGGAATGCACTGATAGGGGCCATCCAAAGATGGCGTTGTAGCTGTTCGGAGCGTCAACGATGACAAACCGGCAGTTTTGGGACTGTCCCCCCAAGATGTCATGGAGCCCTACTCCTTCCACCTCCTTCCTTTCCCCTGAGAACCTGAACATTGGGTCATCTGAGGCTAACACCCTCCATGCCTCCACCTTCATCTCGTCGAATGCCTTCTTGAAGATGACGTTGACCGAGATCCCATTGTCGGCGAGGATCCGAGAGACGGTGAAGTTCTCGATGGACGCCTGGATCACAAGCACATCACAGAACGGGCTTCTCATTCAAGGTAATGGGAGATGGTGAAACCAGTCCCGCGCCTTCTCCTTCAAGGTAATGGCAAAAAGTCATCATTTGAAAGCATTCGACATATGTCGAATGGAGACCGTGCCCTAAAACCATTGAAGGTGTTGGACGGGGATGTCCTTGTCGGTGTAGTAGACCATATCTGGCTCTCTGAAACCTTTTGGAACGGGCATTGAAAGCACCAGCTCGTAGAATGGGCTTCCCCTGCTCACTGTCCTCGCCTGCCCCACTCGCCCCACGAGTTCACTCACCAGGCTCGCACACGCCAAACTGGGGAACAACTCTCGCCCTACTAGATCTCGACCCGGTGCCTCGCCAACCTACTCCTTATCTGGCCTCTGCCCCGGGGCATTCTCTCCTACACCTGGCAGCGGGACGATCTGGATCGGTGGGGTTGCGAACTCGCCTCGCGCCGTAGCGAAGGCGAGGTTAATCATCTCGAGCACCTCCCTTCGGAAAATTGTCAGCATCCCTACCATTACCAGCGAGCCAGAGGGTGGCGAATCACCACATATGGCATCTCGCTCATCCTCTCCAGCCATGTTGCCTCCTTGGGAATTTCTTGTACTAGTTGTGGTCCACGCTCACCACACCAAAAATGTTGGAACCAAAATTCGGCCCAATGAGGAGTTTGGACCCCAAAGAAGGGTCAGCTAGCACTCACTGATTTCGCAGAGGAACCTGACTGAAGACTTAGAACTAAACACCGACCCTTGGCAGTAGCGTGGAGGTCCCACCACACACCCAGAAGATCTTAGAGTGCTTCCCCTCCTAAGCCAAAGCTGAAGTTGGGCACCTTGGAGAGACTGAGGAGCTAACTATATATGTCCTAAGGAGGAAGAAGCCAAAGAGCTGGATCCTCTCCAAAGGTGCTTTTCAGGGTCTATATATAGTTTTTCTCTTCTGGTCTGCTAATAGTGCAACTCCGCCTTTTAGTTTTACTAATCGCACCCCAAACTGGTCTGCTAACAGTCAAACTCTGCTATTCTGAAGGGCTATTGGCAGCCCACAAAGGGTATCTGGCTCAATCCACCTTTGGACCCCACTGGGCGAGCGGTCCATGAAGGCATCACTCGCCATCCTTCCAGCGAGCCAATTTCGTGAGATCTCACTATGTGAGTGGCCCATGAAGACACCACTCACTATCCTCCTAACCTCCCGGGCGAACGGAGTTTCGCCCCTCCATCTCATTGTGGACCGCGCATCCAGAAGCATGGGCGGGCGAGTGCTTGATGAAGAATGCGCTCGCCCCCTTCTACCAGCCTGAGTCATTTATGCGAGGTGCCGAGCCCACACTCGCCTCGCCATTGCAAAATGCACACCAAAGCTGCGAGCATACACTCGCCTCACCCTTGCACTACGCTCCTCGCAAGGAGGTGAGTCTTGCTTGCCTTGCCCTCGTGACACACTCGTCGCGAGGCGGCGAACCCCTACTTGCTTCGCCTATGCCCGATTCTCAATTTTACCCTTCGGCGAACACATGGTTATACACTTTCATTGTACTTACATCACTTCATTCCTCAACATCTAAATGAATCTGAATAAACTCCCATTCATTATTTAAAAAGAATAGATATGTAGACCATAAGGAGATGGGAAAAGAAGTTCACCAAAAAGGGAGCCGGTGAACCTTCCTCCCCAAGAATTGATGTCCCTCAAAGCCCTGCACAACTCCCACAAATAGCTCAACACTCTCCTGATCCTATTGAGGGGAGCCTCTAAGAGAAGATATTGTTGTGATGGACAGTGACCCAGTACCTCAAGAGGTGACCCCAGAAGATGTTCTGACAATTGCTAAAGAGGCTATATTAGATGTGGAAGTTTTTGAGTCTGAGAAAAGTCCAAGTGGTGTACATGAAGTTGTTGAAGAGGTAGAAGATTCTGACAGATCTCTGAATGAATTTCTAAAAGATGATATGCATCAAAGTACACAAGAAAATGAATGTGAGCGTGTAAGGCCCCAGTCATCTTGTGCAAATAAGTCATGATGATTTAAAGCTAAGGAGCTAGCATCGGGCACTAGGGCTAACGCCGGCGGTAGCTCTTCTCATCGAAAGGGTTGCGTATCGACGAAAGGAATTGTGTATCGTCGAAAACATCAAGACGGTTCATCGAGTGTTGGCGTCGGCGATAGCTGTTATGACGAAATTGGGTTTCGTCGAATGTTTCCGACGAATCATGTTGAGCACAAGTGAATTCATCGACGAAAGATAGCGCAAGTGGTAGTACTAGATCCAGTGCTAGCGGTTTCAATGAATTCCTTTAGCGGCCGTGGATAAGTTCGGTCATACCGCCTTTGGGATAGTGCTTGCATTAATGGGTAGCGCCGACGGTAGCGTTTTTATATATATATCCCTCAAAACCGAGGATTCTCCTCAAGCTCTCACTTAGGCTCTCTCCAAGGCAAAGGCAGAGGTCAGGAAGAGGAAGGGGGTCTGTTTTGGCTAGAGCAAGTCCGGGTAGGAGATATCTTGCACGCTTGTGCCATCGTTGGATCCGTGGAGAGGAAGCTTAACCATATGGAACCAAAATGAGCACCAAGGGTAACGATTCTCCTCCTTAATCTCCGGACATGCTAGTCCTTTGATTCGCATAGTAGCAGGAAGATTTATACTAATTAGTGGATAGGATCTTCCGACGGGTCGATATGGAACATCCCCGTAGAAAAGTGCACATAGAGTCCGGATCGCTGTACGGACATAGACATACTGTGTGAAGCCCAACTGGACAGGTTGGTCTGGATTGGTGATGTTGCTATTGCTATATTGCACTCCGGAGAAGACTCTGAGTATGTATGATTGTTTTTGGGTTCTAGGTGTTGTGATGTGTTGCAGGGAATCATGGAGGTTATCTCCAGAAAATACCCAAAAGAGCTGATAGAATGGAGTTCTGTAGCTAGCGTCTGTGCTAGTGCTAGCGCCGACGCTATTGTCAGTGTCCTTGGGGGCTGGGTTGATGACCCTGTGAGGTCGTATATGTGATCGGGATAAGGTGAAAGATTACCCGCATCGTGCTGTTTGTTCGCGATGATTGAGGCAGGACTAGCTGGATCTAAACCCATCCATATTGGTCGGTGAAGAGGTCGCCCCTCGGTGCTACGCCTTATGGAAGATGCCGGAAAATGTCAGTTTGTACGGCTTAGCTCAATTGATCATCCAAGCTAAAAAGGACTTCTGGATGGAGTGTGCTTTGAGAGCACAATACGTGCGGCCTAGAGTCAACATATGTGGTGATTATTTCTATGCGGTGCTTAGACGCACCTGTGAAATATATACTGTTATTGCTTGCATGCAGAGAAGGAGTACCACCGCCCCGGGCATGAGGTGGGGTCGTTATATTCTTGGTCAGCTAAAGGTGATCGGTTACTTGTTTTCCCACTGCTTGGTGGATTGTGCTTTAGAGGTCCTAGCAAGACGAGTGGGAAATAGCGGCCTGGATCCCTAGATGTTGAGCTTTGCTGGCCCTCGCAGGCCCAAGTGTTTTGCATGTTTATACTTCATGTATTGCCGGCCTGCGTGCCGATGTTTGTAAAACATGTAATAAGAGAAGAATAGTTGGATGTATGGCCTTAGTGCCAAACCTTTCATATATATATATTAGTCATTCCTGTTCTTTATTGTGGACATGTATTCTGGTTCAAGATTTAATGAGTTTATGCTACCGCTTATGTGTAATCTCTGAGATGTTGTTGGTTGCTTAACTGAATACGTAACCCACTAGCTTGTTCACTTTATAAGGCGTACGGTCCCGACTAGAAGTACTGTTATATACTGTGCAACGGGTTGGGTGTTACAATTTGGTATCAGATCCAGGTTTTGATCTCGGGCCCTGTGGGTGATGGACCCACTACGCTTTCGCTGTGCCACTTTGATATTTTGTATGAGCTACGGGTCTTGTTACCTTTTCGTGCCAATTCATGGTCTAATTCCTTTAAGGGGTGGTGGCACGTGTGTGAGTCGCCGTTTAACTTATTTAAATAACCAGAATGTCAACTTAGGAATGCATTATATATATGTTTTAGCAAGGTTGTTGATCATGTGTGTTCCTCGCTTGCTATTTTGTTGCGCTAATAGTCACTAAATTATGCCTGATGTGATTAAAGGTGACTAGAAATGGTGCGGGGCAGTCCCAACCCCGATGCGTTGCTGGGAGTAGTGCATCTGCGGAGATGCCTACTCCTCCTCCTTCTGCTGAATTGCTAAGGATGGTTGCTGAAACAGTGTTTGCCATGATCAACGCACAATCAGGAAGGCCTATGCAGCCTCCTACCCTTTAGGTGGCCCCGATGCCGGTTGCTACAGTTAAGCTTGAAAGTGCACAGTCAGTTAACCTCACTAGAATTCACTAGAGGGGGGGTGAATAGAGATTTAAAATATTTTGTGCAATTATATATATATATATATATATATATATATATGTGTGTAGTGATCACAGATTAAGGCTTCCCACACACCAACAAGAATTAAGCAAGTAAAGAAAGTAAATGCAAGAAAAGAAATCACAGCACAACACAAGGAAATATAGTGGTTCCCCAAACTTTGGGTAGTCCACTCTTCTACCCCCTTGGTAGGAATTCACTATCTTGCACTGAGTCTTTTGATAAGGAGTCTCTTAGAACCACCCTGAGTCTTTTGATAAGGAGACTCTTAGAACCAACTGAGTCTTTTGAAAAGGAGACTCTTAGAACCAGTACAACTTAAGTTTTTGAAGAGAGATTCTAAAAACTCATTTACAGTGTTATAAAGAAGAAATAAGAATATGAAGAAGACAAGAGGGAATCTTCTTCCTTGCAAGAAGATTGGAAGCACAAGAAATAGTGAATGAAATCTCTCTTTTATAGTGAGAAGGAGATTTGTAGCTTTTCTCTCTTTTAGTGAGAGCTATCAGAGCTTGCAGCAGAATGGCTTCAGAAGCAGGAGAAGATGGAAGCTTGATGGTTGCTGCAGAACTATTTCTCAATTCTCTTTCTTTTTCACTTGGGAGCTTTTCCTCATTTTCAAATGTAAAATAGTGGATCACTTATGAATATTCTCTGCCGACCTCCTTGTTATTTTATAGCTCTGTCCATTCAAATAATACTATAGGAGGATAATTGATTAGCAGACAGAGAAATAGAAAGATAGAAATATTTCCATAATAATTATATCAATAGAAGGAAAGAATTCATTCTGATTTCAAATAATGTCCATAATTGTTTTAATCAAATTAGCCAAGAATCTATTAGAGGAAAAGAATGATTCAGAACAACTATAAAGAATTCGTCCTGGCTGGACGTCGAGAGAAGAATAAGGAAGGTGCGTCGACTAAGGTGCGTCGACTTCTCAAGATGCGTCGACTCGAAGTCAAAGCTACGTCGACATAGGATACGTCGAATTCTTCTTAAAGTTACTTCGACTCATTCTGAAAGGAACGTCGACACTACTTCGACGTTGCGTCGAATACTATTCGACGCATATTTACTTAACCTTGATTTTTCTTTCTTAGAATTCATATTCAACTCATTTTCAGGGGTTAAGAGAAATCATTTTCCAAACAATCTCCCCATATTTGTCTTAACCCTATTTAGAGAGAAATTGTATCAACATATTGATCAATCACAGCAAAGCATTTAAGCAAGTAGAAGAAAAATTAGAAATTGAAATCTTATAAACAAACTTCATGTTCAGATCAATCAGTATTCAACCATAAATATATCAGTCATTGTTTTTAAGGCATTTCGGGAGGGGTAGGAGGAGTCTTTTTTTTTTCTAGTGAATACAACTGTTTTAGAGAGGGGGGTTGCTCCTTCTCAGCACCAGGTAGTTCACTCAGCTCCCCCTGAGTTACATCAGTTTGCTCCCCCTGGGATGGAACTTCCTTGGTTGCTTCTACTTCTGCCTCTTCAGTTTCTTTTTCAGTTCCAGCTTCAGTCACCTATCTGCCACATCTTCCTTTTCAGCTTCATTTTCTGCCCTGCTTGCCTCCCCTTGTAATAGTACCACTTGACTTGCAGCCTCTCTTGCTATATTGAGTACCTCTATTGTTTGTTCTTCAATATGTAGCTCAGGTACTCTCTCATTTCCAATTGACTTGTGGGAGAGAGATTTAGGAGTGGAGGGCTGCTCTTCATCTAGCTTCTCCCACTTCTTGACCTTCTTGGCCAAGGAGGTTAAGAAAGACCTGGTTACTTTAGAGGAAGAGAGAGGGGTCTTTAGACTTTGCACAGAGGCACTGACCCCATCTATTTGGGTGTGCATGTGTAGGATGGAGGAATGAATCTGGGAGCAGTGCTCATCCAGCATTGCTTGGAATGTTTGAGCTGCTGATGCAAAACACTAAGTGAGGAGAGCTTCAGTGGATGCAGATGGTTCATGTTGTGGTTGGTGATGAGGAGAGAGTGGTGGAGGTGGTGATGAAGCTGGAGAGAAGTTAGTTGATACATGAGTTATGGGTGATAGAGGAGGTGGAGAGGAAGAGAAAGTATGAGGAGGAAGAGATGGAGAAACTGCTGTTTGAGCAGGTGTTTGAGAAGATGTAGGTAGAGGAGGGGTTGTGAGAGTGGTAGAGACTAGTGGAGTAGATGATGGTGGTAGAGAAGGATTGTCTCTTTGAGGAGGAGGAGGAGGAGATGGATGAACATGAGAGTTAGGAGGAGATGGAGTCTTTTCAGGAATGGAACCAGGCTTAGGGATTTGCCTGGTCCATTTGGAGAATAGAGCTATTGACATCCTTTTCCCTGGAGAAATAGGGATTCCTTTTGACCTACATAGGTCAGGGAAGGAGTGGAAGAGTACTTGACTCATAATCCTCATATATGCATTTTCTTTGTGTGAGTATTTAGAGCTTATCATCTTGAGCAAGCATGTGGCCCAGTCCACCTTCTTCTTCAGCAATAGGGCCCCCATGATATTCAGTTGCTGCTTGGGCACTGCATCATGGGCTGAGGTCTTGCATAGCAGGATTTTTCCTACTATATCTGCTAGCAGTCTGTACTCCTCAGAAAAGTCTATTTTCTTTAGATGGATTGGTCTATCTTTTGAAAACTTCATGGTGGTTAGCAGATGCTTGATTTCATCAGGTGTGGGGTCTATAGATTCATCACCTAATAAGGGAGTGATGAAGACTTATTTAGTTATTCTTTAGAAGCTGATTTTCTTTCCCTATTTGCTTTAAACAAAGATAATATTAGGGTGTACCTGATGGAAGATCAAAGGTTGTCCTAATGTGATCTGCAGATATTGAGACATGTGTCTCATGGATTGTTCCTTGGATTTCTCCTTGTTCAGATATCTGAACATGAGTCATCAGCTCTGTGAGCTCTGTTTCCAGGAGCTTGCATCTTGTGGAGATGAGCTTATCTAGTCCAGCTTCAGTGAACAAAGCAATGATGCTCTTGTAGTTTTTTGCGGCAGCTTGGAAAGATTCAAGGTCAATGTCGAAACCAGAGTTGATCTTGGGAGCCATTTTAGGTCAATGAGAGAGAGGAAGAAATCGGCTGGACTGAGGAGCAAGAAGGATGAAGGATGCAGAGTAGTGAAGGTTTCTAACTGACGAGTCTTTTTAAGTCAGGTGAAACGTCGAAATGCGACACTATTCGAGGCTTATTCGGTACTTCAGTGGATGTGATCGAAAATATTTTAGTATTGCCGCTCGTTTTCATGAAATCGACGTTACGTCGAGTGGAATTCGATGAAAGCGTCGATACAGCCCGCGTTAAGATGCTAGGGATTCGTATCGACGTATGCGTCGATTGTAATCGACGCATGCGTCAATTTTACTTATTGAGTTGAGTCATCGACGGTGCGTTGATTAGAAGTCGACGTGACTTTTAATTTTCCTGAAAAATTCTATGTGTTTATTTCTTTTTATCTCTTCCTAATCCTAAAGGTTTCTAAGTTAGTCTTGGACTAATTTTCACAGATAGTTTGATTGATTGTGCCAACATTGTTTGGCAAGGTGGCCAGTTTTGTTACATATGTAGCACTTGTTTATCTTAGGTTGTGAGAATTTGAGTTTAGAGAGGGATAGAAGTGTTGATTAGGATAGAAAGTTTGATTTATACGGGAATTTTGGTTAGGATAGAAAGTTTGGTTAGGATAGAGGTATTGATTAGGATAGAAATTATGATTAGGATGAATGGGTCCTGAATAGGGGTTAAGATGGAAGGTCTTTGGAGGATAGGCATTTAAGTTGCTCTGAGTTTTTATGCGTCGATATCTATTCGACGTATGTTGATAGTTGCGTTGATTTATATTCGGCGCTTTCTCCAGATAGCGTTGATCTAGTATCGATGCATGAACAAAGTTGCGTCGATTTGATTTCAACGTACTTTTATTCAAGCGTCGAGTTGAGATCGAGGCATCTGAGAGATTGCGTCGAGTAGAATTCGACGCACTATCATTCATATGTCGATATGAAGTCGACGCAACTGTATCTTCAAAAATTTTCTTTTTCCCTTTTTCTGATTTGGCTCTTTTATGTATTGTTTCTTTTGGCTTAGTTGCTTCTTCAGATGAAGTTTGAGAGTCATCAGCTGAATAATATCATGTTTCATCAAATTGTTTTATTTCCTTGAGGGAGTCTTCTTCCTTATTTAGTGAGTCTTTTTCTTGGTTTGATTTGCTAGGTTTGGTGAATTTTACAGGGATCATCCAAGCAGGTTTGTTGGATGGAATTTGGCTGGTTGAGGGATCAGCCCCTAGACTAAGATTTTTATGTCTCCTTTTTTGTTGTTCAGTGATTTCCTTGAGAGTTTGGCTTCTCATTTTTATTGATTCTTCAAAAGCTTTTGCCTGGGATACCTTATCCTTAAGGAGCTAGTTTTCTATTCTAGCCCTTTCTACCTCCTTTTCTATGATGTTAGCCCTTAATTCATAATTTTTAGAGCATTTAACTTCTTTATTTCTCTGGTTTTTAGTCATATTAATTTGTTCTTTTAGATCCTTAATTTCTTGTTTAGCTTTTAGTTGATCTAGACACATTCCCATAAAATCATTTCTGAAATTATCACTTTGAGAATCTATTTCATCAAAAATGCTTACCTCATCCTTATCCTCAGATTCCTCTATGAGAATAAGGCTATTTTCTCTTTCATCTTCAGAAGATATGCTTTCTTCTGATCCTGTCTCACTCCATGATTTGGTACCATCATCTTTCCTTGAGCCTTCAAGTGCCATTAAGCATAGGTCTTCTTGCTTAGGCTCTTCATTGTCACTCTTAGAAGAGGAGCTGTCCTCAGAGTCTGTTTCACTCCAGGCTTCTGCAATAAAGCCTCTTTCTTTCTTCTTCCCATTTTTCTTAAGATCTTTCTTTTTCAGATCTTTCTTTGTCTCAGCATTTTCTGGACATTTTGGGGCAATATGTCACGGTTTCCTGCAAGAATAACAAATAATTTCTTTAGTAGGAGTTTTGTCATACCTTGGTTTTGACTCTCTCCTTCTTGATCCATCTGTCCTGACCCATTCATTGAATTTTTTGGCCAGGAAACTGAATAGTTCTTCTTCAGTGTCAGAGCTTCCTTCTTCTGTTACTTTTAATGCAATGTTCCTGTCTTTTGAAGAAGTTGGGGTGTTTTCTCTTCTCTTCTTCTCTTCTCTGGTTTTCAGCAGTTGCTCATAGGATCTGAGTTTTCCTAAGAGAGCATCTGTTGAAATTTCCCTTTGTCCTCTTGTGTCTCTAATTGCCCATATCCTTGAGTCCCATGAACTTGGGAGACTCATCAGCAATTTGTCATTGATCTCTGTGAGAGAGATTTCTCTATCGAAGTCCCTTAGTTGATTGATGATCAAACTGAATCTGTCATACATCTCAGAGATGCTTTCTTCATTCTTCTTTTGGAAGTTCTCATATTGAGAGATCAATAGGGCCTTCCTATCTTTCCTTTCATCAGCACTTCCTTCTACCATCTTTATGAGAGCCTCGCAAATTTCTTTGGCTGATTCACAATCAACAACCCTCTGAAAGATTTCATCAGAGAGGGTTGAGACTAGAATATTTACAGCTTTTGCATCACATGTTTCTGCCTTCTTTTCTTCAACTGTCCACTCAGCCTTTGGGACAAGTGTTTGAGTCACTTCACCACTTGAGTCTTTTCTATAAGGCTTGGGAGGACCTGTCAAGATAACATTAAATAATTCTTCATCAATAGAATTCATATAAATCCTAATTCTTGTTTTTCAAACTGCAAACTTTTAAGATTGCACATTCGTGGTCTGGTGGAAGCATAATCTTTGATTTGTGCCATGTGAAAAATAATTTTTAGAAATATATATATATATAAAAATAAGAGGTAGGATCTTTTTGATCAAGGAGTTAACCTTTTTAGATCAACCTATCTCTGATACCAATTGAAAGTGCACAGTTAACCTCACTAGAATTCTCTAGAGGGGGGGGGGGGTGAATAGAGATTTAAAATATTTTATGCAATTATATATATATATATATATATATATATATGTGTGTGTGTAGTGATCACAGATTAAGGCTTCCCACACACCAACAAGAATTAAGCAAGTAAAGAAACTAAATGCAAGAAAAGAAATCACAGCACAACACAAGGAAATATAGTGGTTCCCCAAACTTTGGGTAGTCCACTCTTCTACCCCCTTGGTAGGAATTCACTATCTTGCACTGAGTCTTTTGATAAGGAGACTCTTAGAACCACCCTGAGTCTTTTGATAAGGAGACTCTTAGAACCAACTGAGTCTTTTGAAAAGGAGACTCTTAGAACCAGTACAACTGAATTTTTTGAAGAGAGATTCTAAAAACTCTTTTACAGTGTTATAAAGAAGAAATAAGAATATGAAGAAGACAAGAGGGAATCTTCTTCCTAGCAAGAAGATTGGAAGCACAAGAAATAGTGAATGAAATCTCTCTTCTATAGTGAGAAGGTGATTTGTAGCTTTTCTCTCTTTTAGTGAGAGCTATCAGAGCTTGCAGCAGAATGGCTTCAGAAGCAGGAGAAGATGGAAGCTTGATGGTTGCTGCAGAACTATTTCTCAATTCTCTTTCTTTTTCACTTGGGAGCTTTTCCTCTTTTTCAAATGTAAAATGGTGGATCACTTATGAATATTCTCTGCCGACCTCCTTGTTATTTTATAGCTCTGTCCATTCAAATAATACTATAGGAGGATAATTGATTAGCAGACAGAGAAATAGAAAGATAGAAATATTTCCATAATAATTATATCAATAGAAGGAAAGAATTCATTCTGATTTCAAATAATGTCCATAATGGTTTTAATCAAATTAGCCAAGAATCTATTAGAGGAAAAGAATGATTCAGAACGGCTATAAAGAATAAATTGATTCCATATAAATCAGATCTATAAAAGAAGGAAAGAGATCTGGCGATTTTTGAATTAAACATAGAAATCGACGTGCGTCGATTACTATTCGACGTAAGCGTCGAATTCGTCCTGGCTGGACGTCGAGAGAAGAATAAGGAAGGTGCGTCGACTAAGGTGCGTCGACTTCTCAAGATGCGTCGACTCGAAGTCAAAGCTACGTCGACATAGGATACGTCGAATTCTTCTTAAAGTTACTTCGACTCATTCTGAAAGGAACGTCGACACTACTTCGACGTTGCGTCGAATACTATTCGACGCATATTTACTTAACCTTGATTTTTCTTTCTTAGAATTCATATTCAACTCATTTTCAGGGGTTAAGAGAAATCATTTTCCCAACAAAGCTTATTGTGGAGATTAGTGTGAGTGTGTCTGCCCAAGTACATACAACCCCTCCTTCTGCTGAGACAATTCGAGTGGCCGCAGAGGCAGTTATGGCAGCACTACATGGTTAACTAGGAAGACCTTTACAGAACTAGTGTATACACCTGGAATAGGGAGAGCACATAGTAGATGAATAGCTGAATGAGTTCTTCCGTCTAGGCTGTTACACAAGGTCTATGTGGGAAGATGAGGAGAACAAAGTCAATAAGTTTTACAATGGTTTGCGAGCTGAATTATGACTAGCACTTGCGGGTCCAATGTTACTTGGCTTCTATGACTTAGTGAACGCGGCAAAGTCTCTAGAAGGGAAAATGAAGCGTATGCAGCTCGGGACATGTCTTATTGTAAAGACGTCTCGATTCAGAAAGAAGTCTAAGTTCTCGGAACCGACATCCTCTTCTGCTTCAAGAGCAGCTACTGGATGAGGTCCAGTCAAATGTTATAATTGTGCCAAAGAGGGCCACTTTGCTCAGGAATGTCACAGCGGTACAAAGGTAACTACGGCTTATGCGGCGGAGAAAGGGAAGGCTTTGGAGTTGTATGCATCCCATGATACTCCAGCTCAACCGCAAGCATATAATCTTGGTCAGTAAGAGGTCAGTATGCAAAGACATGTCGATACAGGTATGGATGATCATATCTTCCTTTGAATTGTGTCCCTTGTATGGATAGCGTTTACAGTGTGATCGTCGTACATCTTGTATTTATGTGCATTTAAATTTTGTTCCATTGTTAAACTATCTGATAGAAGCTCTTTTGATAAGGGAGCATCATACTTCTTATTGTCTAAGGATTTTAGGGTGCGAATCTAAGTGTTGTTTAACGATATAGATTGATTGTGATCTTTGACATGGCCTGGCTGTCGGAGTAGCAGGCATGCATTGATTGCGCTTTGAAGGATGTCACACTAGGCTAAAATACTGAACGTGCGACAATTTTGTTGGTATGCCAGATGCTGATATCTGCTATCCAAGTAGTCAAGGCAGCTCGGAAGGGCATGGACTTGTGCTTCGTGCTAGTAGGAGTTGCAAAGCCCCAGCCAAGTTTGAGTGCCATTCTTGTCATATCGTAATATCCGGATGTGTTTCCCAAAGACCTCCCTAGGGCGCCACATCAGCGAGAGATTGACTTCGCTATTGAGCTGTTGTCAGGTGCCAAACCTGTGGAATGCTCACCATACCGAATTTCACCAAAAAAGATGGCGGAGTTGAAAGTTCAATTGCAGGAGTTGCTAGAGCAAGGCTATATATGTCCAAGCTCCTCCCCTTGGAGTGTACCGGTCCTCTTTGTGAAGAAGAAGAAGGACGAAAGCTTGCGTCTGTGCATAGACTACCGTGAACTGATTAAGCTGGGAGAAAAGAATAAGTATCTGATTCCACGAGTCGTTGACTTGTTCGATCAGCTGGTTGGATCGACTGTGTACTCAAAGCTGGACTTAAAATTTGGCTACAAGCTGTTGCGGATTCGGGAATGTGATATTCCCAAAACAACGTTTAGTACCCGATATGGGCACTATGAGTTTACCGCGATGTCGTTTGGCTTGATGAATGCGCCATCGGTATTCATGGATCGTATGAGCAGAACTTTTAGAGAGTACCTTGACCGAATTGTGATCGTCTTTATTGATGATATACTGGTTTACTCGCAATATGAAGAAGAGCACGCAATTCATTTGCGCGCAGTTATGGAAACCCTGCGAAGGAGTCAGCTGTATGCCAAATTCTCCAAGTGTGAATTTTGGCTAGCCTCTGTGGCATTCCTTAGTCATGTCGTTAGTGGAGAGGGTATTGTCATGGATCCAGCAAAGATAAAGGCAATCCAGGAGTGGCCAATTTTGGCAATAGTAGCAGAAGTCAGGAGTTTCCTTGGACTTGTCAGCTACTATCGGCTCTTCGTGGAGAACTTTTTGCAGATCGCTCTTCCTCTCATAACTTTGACAAGGAAAGATCAGAAGTTCGTATGGTCACCAGAGTGTGCACGAGCTTTTGAGGAGTTAAAGAGTCGTTTGACCACGACACCAATCTTGTGTTTTCCATGTGGTACGGAAGGCTACGTAATTTACAGAGATGCCTCAGGGAGCGACTTAGGCTGCATTCTGCTTTAGAATGGTTCAGTGATTGCTTATGGCTCATGCCAATTGAAAGTGCATGAGAGGAACTATCTGGTCCACGACTTGGAGTTGGCGGCCATGATATTCGCACTAAAATTGTGGCGGCATTATTTATATGGTGTGAAGGTCTATATCTTTACTGACCATAAGAGCTTGAAGTATCTGTTAAATCAAAAAGAGCTAAATATGCGACAACGAAGGTGGATAAAGGTCCTGGGGGACTACACTCTCGAAATTCACTATACGCCCGGAAAGGGAAATATAGTGGTAGATGCTTTGAGCCGGAGGACTTATGCACAAGCCAGCTGGATTCAGATACATGATCCGCATCTGATCAGCGAATTGGAAGCCTTGGAGATTTCCTGTGTGGATATAAATGCTAGTGCGAGTGCGTGCTTGAACTGGATGGAGATGCAATATGACCTCTCGAACAGAATACAACAAGCCCTGGAGTTTGATATGATCATGAAGCGCTACTTTGCGGAGACTGGGGTTGGGTCTACTGCCGAATTTGTGTTGGACGACAGTCTTTTGTGGAAAGACAGTCGGTTGTGCATCACAAATCTTGGCAAATTGCGGGAAGAATGATGTACAAAGCTCACTTTACGAAGTAATTTATCCACCCGGGGAGCACAAAAATGTACCAAGACATGAAAAAGTTGTTTTGGTGGCCAGGTTTAAAGGACATAGCCCTTTACGTGGCAAAATGCAAAACTTGCGCACTAGTGAAGGCTGAATGCCAGAAACCTGGTGGGTTCCTGAAGTCGTTGCCTGTTCCAGAATGGAAATTCGATGGCATTTCTATGGATATCGTGCATGGTTCGCCGAGGTCGCAAAGCAGGAATGACGCTATTTGGGTGATCGTGGATCGCTTGACAAAGGTATCCCACTTTATTCCAAACCAGAGGGACGATTCGGTGGAGAAGTTAGCAAAGCTATACGTAGATAACATTGTACGACTGCACGATGTGCCCCGTAGCATCGTTAGTGACCAAGATGGGCACTTCACATCGAAAGACTGGAGGCTAATACACCAATTGTTGGGTACCAGGCTGAAATTTAGCACTTTCTTCCACCCTCAAATGGATGGGCAGACTGAACGGACCAACAGGACATTGGAGGATATGCTACGAATGTGCGCCTTGGATTTCAGAAAGAGGTGGGAAGATCATCTCTTTATGATTGAGTTCGCTTATAATAACAGCTACCAGACAAGTATAAAAATGGCGCCCTTTGAGGCACTTTATGGGAGAAAGTGTCGTACTCCCTTGGCGTGGGCGGAGACGGGCGAAACTAAGTTGTTTAAACTAAAGGAAGATGCCAATTCGACTATTCGAATAATCCGAGAGAGATTGTTGGTTGTGCAAGATAGGCAGGCAAAATACTACAATGCTATGCACAAAAATGTTCAGTTCGCCATGGGCGAATGGGTTTATCTCAAAATCAAACCGTTCAAGGGTGTGTCCATGATTCGATGCCTGAAAAAGCTGAGTCCAAGATACCTTGGACCATTTGAGATACTGGAACGTGTTGGTGAAGTTGTCTATCGGCTCGCTCTTTTGGCAGAGTTGAGCGTCTTACACGATGTGTTTCACATATCTGTGCTCAGGAAGGATGTGCCATAACCTAGTCAAGTGCTTGTGGTGAATCAAGTGCCAGTCGATGAGGGGCTGAAGGCAAAGGTCACGCCTATACGCATCGAGGACACTGATGTCAAGTAGTTGCAGAATAAAATGATCAAGATGGTCAAAGTCCGCTGGGACAATTGCGGGCATGAGGAGCTTCCATGAGAGCATGAGCAAACCATGCGTGATGAGTTCCACAAATTATTCCGTTGAGGTGCAAGTTACAGTTTGTATCTTCGTAGATATTTGCACTGGTTGAATTTCGGGGCAAAATTCTATTTAAGGGGGGAGGATTGTAAGACCCCAGTTATCTTGTGCAAATAAGTCGTGATGATTTAAAACTAAGGAGCTAGCACCGGCGGTAGCTCTTGTTGTCGAAAGGGTTGCGTATCGACAAAATGACTTGTGAATCGTCGAAAACATCAAGTTGGTTCATCGAGGGCTAGCGCCGACAATAGAGCTAGAGCCTGCGTTAGCTGTTACGATGAAATTGTGTTTCGTTGAATGTTTCCGACAAATCGTGTTGATCACAAGTGAATTTGTCGATGAAAGATAGCGCAGGCGATAGCGCTAGCACCAGCACTAGCGGTTTCGATGAATTCCTTAAGCATACATGGATAGATCTCACTTAGACTCTCTCCAAAGCAAAGGCATAGGTCAGGAAGAGGAAGGGGAGTCCATTTTGGCTAGAGCAAGTCTAGGTAGGAGATCTCTTGCGCGGTTGTCCCATCGTTGGATCCCTGGAGAGGAAGCTTAACCATATGGTGTAAGACCCCAAATAAGAAAAATCAGATTTCTGGAATCCAGCACTATCACCGGCGATATCTGCTATCGCCCGGCGATAGCGTTCTGTTGAGAAGGGTTCTGGAGAGGCTGTCGGACGGCGTTAAGTGCTAACGCTGGCGCCACCATGGCATGTGTCATGCACTGTTCGCAGCGGTGGCGTTGACGGGTCAAAGTCGGTTCTTTACCGCTGTCGCCGGGCGACAGCGTCTATCGCCGGGCGACAGCTCCAATTTGCCCTTTGTGGCCGAAATCATGGGCATTGATGGCAATTTGACTTTGGGGGCTGTTTTGGATTGAGGAGGCTCGGTGGCTGCATAGGGTGGCCGAAAACCCCCCTTTATTCCTTATTCTCTTAAGGGTTTAATTAAGAGAGAGAGAGAGAGAGAGAGAGAGAGAGAGCTTGGAGAAGGAGATGAATAGCGTTTTCCAACCCTAGAGCTCATCTTTGTTGGAGCTACGCGCATCGGAATCCCTCATCGTTGGTGGCTACGCATAGAGGAGGTCTATACGCTCCCTTCCACCCGTGCCAAAAATCAAGTTATTACTTCGAAGCAGCGTCTAAGGGTAACGATCACTTCTACCCTCATTTGGACATGTTCTAGTCCATTCCTTGCATCGTTGAGACCCCTACCCAAAAGGGTGAGGTCGTGGCCTCCGACGGGTCGATTCGTGTTATACCCGTCAAATCATGCATACATGTACATGTTTTAGGCGTTCCCGCGAGAGCGCTTTTCGATACTGGAGCACTTCCTGGGATTTCGACCTCCTCCGTTTTTGGTGGGCTTGTTGTACAGGTGCTGGACCTAGCGGGAACTTAGCGGGCTCATAGCGGGCTGAAGCCCCTGTGCTGCTGCGGCCCTTGAAGGCCTTTTTGATGTTCCTTTTGCTTTTCATGTTTGGCCGGCCTGCGCGCCGATGTTGGTAAATTGTAAGGCCATCATGCCTAAATTTTGTGTTGTGAACATTTATTCCTATTTTAGTAAAAGTGGACATACCCGAGTACGGGTTTTGGGGTTTATCTTATCTCTTTTCAGCTTCCGCATAGAATGCTCTGAGTTAGGTTCGTTGTTTAGCGTCGTTCGATATTTCAATAGTGACGCTCCCGTTTGTTTTGTAGTATATGGCATGGGGCCCCGGCCGGACCCTCTGTTATATGCTCCCAAACGGATGGGGGTGTTACAAATTGGTATCAGCTTCTAAGGTTCCATGTCCTTCTAAGGAATTCGTGGACGAATTCTTTTAAGGGGTGGTGAGCACGTGTGTGTGCTACCGTCGAGACGTAAAATAAACCCAAAAATGTCCACTTAGGAATAAAATGTAACAACAAACCAACAATTATTGCATGATTTTGGAACCTGAGTGTTCCTTTTGTTGTTAGTTGCGACTGTGCTGTCGCCTAACTGTATGATGCACTTGTGTATGGCACTCGAAGTGCAGCGGGACCGTCGCGTCCCCGTGATGTGAACGAGAGCAGCGGGTCTGCTGAGGCTCCTACACCTCCGTCTGCTGAGATGGTTCAGCTAGTTACAGAAGCCGTTCTAGCTGCGTTGAATGGCCAGCCTGAAAGGCAAGGTCAACCGCCGGTGCAGGAAGTGGCCCCAGAGCCACTAAGAGTGGAGCAGGTCCCCGTGAGGCGTGTTGCTGAGCATCAACTGAAGCACTTCCTGGGATTTCGACCTCCTCCGTTTACCAAGGTTGAACCCCCAGCTGAGGCCGAGGACTGGTTGTCGCATGTAGAGCAAATTCTGACAGCGACACAGCCAGATGAAGCGCAGAGAGTGACCTTCGCTACTTTCTTGTTGGAAAAGGAAGCCAGACGTTGGTGGGATGAGGTAGAGAGGAGCCAGTTCGGGGGAAGACGACTGGTTGATGTGCCGATGGAAGAGTTCTCGAAAATCTTCCTGGCAAGGTATGTGCCTCAGTCGCAGCAGATCGCGATGGAGAACCAGTTCTTGGCTCTGACGCAGGGTGATGGACTGGTTGATGACTACCTGTTTGAGTTCACCCGCCTCGGGCGTTACGCTGGTACTTCTTTCGATGACGAGGGGAGAAGGGTGAACAGGTTCTACAGTGGCTTGCGTAGTGAGTTGCGGTACATTTTGACAGGGCCGTTGATGTAGGGTTTCACGACCCTCGTTGGTTCAGCCAGAGCGCTTGAGCAGGACATGCTCAGGGAGAAGGGCAAGGTGGTTGTGGTCGAGGCAGTGCCGGAGGGCAAGGAACCGAGTGCGGCGAAGTTGCGGAGGTTGAATCGCTGGAAGAAGGCTCGATTATCTGGGCCATCTCCCTCTACTTTGGGCGCGTCGTCTGGACGTGGCCCTCTTACTTGTTTTACTTGTGGCAAGCCTGGCCATTTCTCTCGGGATTGCCGCAGTGGGCTTCCAAGGTCAGAGAAGAAGGCTGGGCCACCTTATTCTGAGAAGGGGAAGGCGGCTGAGTCCACTGCCTCCCGTATGGCTCCCCCGCAGCCCAGAGTCTTCAATCTTGGTCAGCAGGAGGCTATCAAAGCCAAGGACGTCATGACAGAAACAATTTAAGATACAGTCCTTACTGTTTTATATACCTGCATTAGTGTTCATGCTAACCTTGTCTGGCGGTGTAGGCTTTGTAAATGTTTTAGGCGTTCCCGCGAGAGCGCTTTTCGATACTGGAGCTTCGCACTCCTTCTTATCGTCGGACTTCGTCCAATGTATTGGTGCGCCGTCGATTGCTTCTGCAGATGGACTGGAGGTCCTACTGCTGAATGGATATTCGATGCGTGTGGAGAGGAGTTGCTGCGTGAAAGTTCTAGTTGGAAGTCAGGAGTATGGAGAGGAGTTGCTGCGTGAAAGTTCTAGTTGGAAGTCAGGAGTATGACCTGAAAGCATCGTTACTCCCCCTGGTTGAGTTCGATGTAATCTTTGGCATGGACTGGCTGTAGGAATAGCGTGCGTGCATCGATTGCATGACCAAGGAGGTGAGGTTTGGGCAGTGTGCCGATCGTGAGACGGTCTTTGCGGGCATGCGTGGATCGAGCAAGATGCTGATGTCTGCTCTCCAGGTGTCCAAGGCAGTACGACAGGGAGCAGAGTTATTCTTTGCTCTAGTGGAGGCTTCAACGTCGAGGCCCAGCCTAGCGGATGTTCCGGTAGTTTCAGAGTTCCCCGATGTGTTCCCGAGCGATCTCCCCGGTGCTCCACCGCAGTGGGAGATAGATTTCACGATTGAGTTGGTGCCAACCGCTAAGCCTGTGGCCCGCTCGCCGTATCATATGGCTCCGAAGGAGTTGGCGGAGTTGAAGCTGCAGTTGCAGGAGCTGCTTGAGCAGGGCTACGTGCGTCCGAGTTCCTCACCTTGGAGTGCACCGGTCCTCTTTGTCAAAAAGAAGGACGGTAGTCTGCGGCTTTGCATCGATTATCGGGAGCTGAACAAGCTGACCGAGAAGAACAAGTATCCTCTTCCGAGGATAGACGACTTGTTCGACCAGCTCGTTGGTTCGACAGTAAACTCGAAGCTGGACTTGAAGTCTGGCTATTATCAGGTGCGGATCAGGGAATGCGACATCCCGAAGAATGCCTTCAGTACCAGGTAAGGGCATTATGAGTTCACTGTGATGTCGTTTGGGCCGTCTAATGCGCCTTCGGTGTTTATGGACTTGATGCACTGGACTTTCCGAGAGTACCTCGACTGGTTTGTGGTCGTCTTCCTTGACGACATACTAGTCTACTCTCAGTCTGAGGAGGAGCACGATGATCACCTGCGAGTGGTCATGGAGGTTCTGAGGAGGAACCAGCTTTATGCCAAGTTCTCGAAGTGCGAGTTCTGGCTACCTTCTGTGGCGTTCTTAGGCCATGTGGTTAGTGGAGCGGGTGTGGCGATAGATCCGGTGAAGGTTGCGGCCATCAGGGAGTGGCCTGTTCTTTCTACTATAGTGGAGGTCCGTAGCTTTCTTGGGCTGGCCGGCTATTACAGGCGCTTCGTGGAGAACTTCTCACGGATCGCGCTGCCTCTTACGATGCTGACATGGAAGATGCAGGAGTTTATTTGGACGCCCGCATGTGCGTAGGCTTTCGAGGAGTTGAAGCGGCGGCTTACCACGGCTCCGATCTTATGTTTGCCTTGCGGTACAGAGGGCTACGAGATCTACACCGACGCTTCTGGGAGCGGCCTTGGCTGTGTTCTGCAGCAGCATGGCAAGGTAATAGCGTAAGGCTCTCGCCAGCTGAAGGTGCACGAGCGGAACTATCCGGTCCATGACTTGGAGTTGGCGGCCGTGATATTTGCCCTGAAGCTTTGGCGGCATTATGTGTATGGCTTGAAGATTGACATCTTCATGGACCATAAGAGCCTGAAGTACCTTTTGACGCAGAAGGGGCTGAATATGCGTCAGCAAAGGTGGATGGAGTTCCTTGGGGACTACACTTTCGAGATCCACTACACTCCCGGGAAGGGGAATGTTGTCGCAGATGCACTCAGTCGCAGGGCTCCAGCGCGGGCCAACTGGATTCAGATGCATGATGAGCACCTGATACGTGACCTGGAGGCCTTGGGTATTTCTTGCGTAGAGAAGAGGAGCAGTGCCGGTGCCTGTTTGAGTTGGACTAAGGTACAATACGACCTCGTAGATAGAGTCCGCCAGGCCTTAGAACTCGATCTGAGTTTAAAGCGCTATGCGGAGGAGGCTGCTGGTGGGTCAGATGCCCAGTTTCAGGTGCGTGATGGGTTGCTGTGGAGAGGCGACCGTTTGTGCATCCCCAAGGTGGATGAGCTGCGCGACGAGTTGATGTACGAGGCGCAATGTACCAGGTATTCAGTTCATCCGGGGAGCACGAAGATGTACAAGGACATGAAGGTCCTTTTCTGGTGGCCGGGAATGAAGAGGGACATCGCTCACTACGTGGCCAAGTGCCACACTTGTGCGCTAGTGAAGGCGGAATGTCAGAAGCCCGGTGGCTTTTTGAAGTCATTACCGGTTCCAGAGTGGAATTTGATGATGTTTCCATGGATTTCGTGCATGGGCTGCCGAGGTCGCAGAGCGGGAACGATGCCATCTGGGTAGTCGTAGATCGGCTGACGAAGGTGGCGCACTTTATCCCCAACCGGAGGGATGACTCGGTGGAAAAGTGGGCAAAGTTGTATGTTGATACAGTAGTACGACTGCACGGGGTGCCCCGTAGCATCGTCAGTGATCGAGATGGACGCTTTACTTCGAGTGACTGGAGGCTAGTCAACCGTCTATTGGGTACGAAGCTGCAGTTTAGCACGGCCTTTCATCCTCAGACGGATGGCCAAACTGAGCGTACCAACAGGACGATGGAGGACATGCTCCGGATGTGCGTCCTGGATTTCGGCAAGGGGTTGGAAGATCACCTCTTCCTTGTTGAGTTCGCATACAACAACAGCTACCAGGCGAGCATTCAGATGGCGCCTTTCGAGGCCCTCTATGGCGGGAAGTGCCGCACTCCCTTACCTTGGGCGGAAACGGGCGAGACGAAGCTCTTCAAGAGGAAAGACGTCGAAGATGCGACTTCGACAGTACGTATGTTCCGGGAGAGGCTTTTGGTTGCGCAGGATAGGTAGGCGAAGTACTATAATGCGAAGCACCGTGACTTCCAGTTCGCCGTTGGCTATTGGGTTTACTTGAAGATCAGGCCGTTCAAGGGTGTATCCAGGATTCGGCGCTTGAAAAAGCTGAGTCCGAGATACCTTGGACCGTTTGAGATCATCGAGCGCGTCGGCGAGGCGGCTTATAGGCTTGCACTATCGACGGAACTGAGCGGGCTACACGATGTATTCCACATCTCCGTGTTGCGGAAGGCAGTGCAAGAGCCTACGCATGTGGTCGCGGCGGATCAGGTGCCCGTGGATAGTGGGCTTAAGACGGCGGTCAGGCCCGTTAGCATCGAGGATGCTGAGGTGCGTCAGTTGCGGAACAGGGCGATCCATATAGTAAAGGTCCGTTGGGACAACTGCGGTCGCGAGGAGCTCTCATGGGAGCGTGAGCAGACCATGATGGAGGAGTTCCCCGAGCTGTTTCGGTGACGTTTATCCCTCTTTTTCCCCTTTATGTAAAGACCTTTTTGGATAGATATTTATATGCATGTTTTTACAAATTTCGGGACGAAATTTTTATAAGGAGGGGAGGGTTGTAAGACCCCAAATCAGAAAAATCAGATTTCTGGAATCCAGCACTATCGCCGGCGATATCGGCTATCGCCCGGCGATAGCGTTCTGTTGAGAAGGGTTCTGTAGAGGCTGTCGGACGGCGTTAAGTGCTAACGCTGGCGACACCATGGCATGTGTCATGCACTGTTCGCAGCGGTGGCGTTGAAGGGTCAAAGTCGGTTCTTTACCGCAGTCGCCGGGCGATAGTGGCTATCGCCGGGCGACAGCTCCAATTTGCCCTTTGTGGCCGAAATCATGGGCATTTCCAACCCTAGAGCTCATCTTTGGTGGAGCTACGCGCATCGGAATCCCTCATCGTTGGTGGCTATGCGTAGAGGAGGGCTATACGCTCCCTTCCATCCGTGCCAAAATCAAGTTATGACTTCAAAGCGGTGTCTAAGGGTAACGATCACTTCTACCCCTATTTGGACATGTTCTAGTCCATTCCTTGCATCGTTGAGGCCCCTACCCAAAAGGGTGAGGTCGTGTCCTCCGACAGGTCGATTCGTGTTATCCCCGTCAAATCTTGCTAGATGTAGAGTCCATACGTGAAATGGACGTAGGCGCGCTGTGTGAAGCCCATCTGAGACGGTTCGTCCGGATTGGTGATGCTTTTTGATATTGTGCGTGCCGGGGGAAAAACTCCGTGTTGATATCCTGCTTCGTAGGACTAGAGAGTGCTACTGCATGCGCAGCAACGCCTGGGGGTGTGCCCCGGGAAGCACCCGAAGTTAGAAGCAGAAAAGGAGTTCTGCTCACTGTCGCTGGCGATATTGGATATCGCCAGGCGACAGCTCCCAGACTTGGCTCTGGTGATTTTGTGCGTTCTGAGGCAGTGGGAGTGCTACTGCATGTGCAGCAATGCCTGGGGGTGTGCCCCCGGAAGCACCCATAGTTAGAAGCAGAAAAGGAGTTCTGCTCACTATCGCTGGCGATATTGGATATCGCCAGGCGACAGCTCCCAGACTTGGCTCTGGTGAGTTTGTGCATTCTGAGGCAGTGGGAGTGCTACTGCATGTGTAGCAATGCCTGGGGGTGTGCCCCAGGAAGCACCCACAGCTAGAAGCCAAAATGGAGTTCTATTCACTGTCGCTGGCGATATTGGCTATCGCCAGGCGACAGCTCCCAGACTTGGTTCTGGTGATGTTGTCGTGCCCACCTGTTGAGAGGACCTGAGGCCTGTGTGCCCGACCTGTGAGGGTGTCCTGGTGGATGACTTAGCGGCCCGTAGAGCCGGCTAATTGAGAATACCTGGGCTGACGGGACGCCATACCCGCTCTTCGTGTTGTACAACGAGAGCTGTGAACAACGGGCATTTGGCGAACCTGAAACCGCACCATTACAACACCTGATTAGTGAGTCTCGTACAGCATGTCGGGAGGCAATGGGAAAGAGTCTTCGGACTACGGAATGTTTACAATTAAAGAACGGGAGAGCCCTGGTATTCGGGCCACCGACTTTAGCCTCGAAGGGCAGAAGCCATCAAGAGTGGATGGTGGTGGAAGGCGGAGTACACCAAAGAGTGCCTGAGAGCACGAGACGTGGAGGCCATTCCCACGTCTGTGATGTTGCATATGTATGAACTGTTGTGGGCTTTGCTAGTCGCACTCTTATATATATACATGCTGCTGAGGTTGTTTTGCAGGGATGTTTAGAACCGCCACCCCCTCGAAGGGGTGGGGTCGTTATAATTTGGTCAGCTTTAGCTGACCGTTGCCCTGTTTTGCCACCGTTTTTGGTGGGCTTATTGTACAGGTGCTGGACCGAGCGGGAACTTAGCGGGCTCATAGCGGGCTGAAGCCCTTGTGCTGCTGCGGCCCTTGAAGGCCTTTTTGATGTTCCTTTTGCTTTTCATGTATGGCCGGCCTGCGCGCCGATGTTGGTAAATTGTAAGGCCGTCGTGCCTAAATTTTGTGTTGTAAACATTTATTCCTATTTTAGTAAAAGTGGACATACCCGGGTACGGGTTTTGGGGTTTATCTTGTCTATTTTCAGCTTCCGCATAGAATGCTCTGAGTTAGGTTCGTTGTTTAGCGTCGTTCGATATTTCAATAGTGACGCTCCCGTTTTTTTTGTAGTATATGGCGTGGGGCCCCGGTCGGACCCTCTGTTATATGCTCCCGAACGGATGGGGGTGTTACATATGGCACCAAAACGGGCACCATGGGTAACGATTCTCCTCTTTAATCTCTGGACATGTTAGTCCTTTGATTCACATAGTAGCAGGAAGATTTCCACTAATTATTGGATAGTCTCTTCCAACGGGTTGATACGGATCACTATACGGACATAGTTATACTGTGTGAAGCCTATCTGGACAGGTTGTTCTGGATTGGTGATGTTGTTATTGCTATATTGCACTCCGGAGAAGACTCTGAGTCTGTATGATTGTTTTCGGGTTCTGGGTGATGTGATGTGCTGTAGGGAGTTCTGGAGATGATCTCCATAAAATACTTGATAGAGCTGATAGAACAGAGTTCTGTAGCTAGCGCCGGCATTAGTGCTAGCACCGATGCTATTGCTAGTGCCCCTGGGGGCTGGGCTGATGACCCTGTGAGGTCGTCTATGTGATCGGGATGAGGTGAAAGTTTACCCGCATCGTGATGTTTGTTCGCGATGATTGAGCTGGGACTAGCTGGATCTGAACCTGTCCATATTGTTCGGTGAAGAAGTTGCCCCTCAATGCACAGCCTTATGGAAGATGCCGGAAAATTTCGGTTTGTACGGATTAGCTCAATTGATCATCCAAGCTGAAAAAGGACTTGTGGATGGAGTGTGCCTTGAGAGCACAATATGTGCGGCCTAGAGTCGACATATGTGGTGATTGTTTCTATGCGGTGCTTAGACGTACCTGTGAAATATATGTTGTTATTGCTTGCTTGCAAGGGAGGAGTACCACCGCCCCGGGCATGGGGTGGGGTCGTTATATTCTTAGTCAGCTAAAGCTGATCGGTTACTTGTTTTCCCACTGCTTGGTGGATTGTGCTTTACAAGTCTTGGCGAGACGAGAGAGGAAATAGTGGGATGGATCCCTAGCCGCTGAGCTTTGCTGGCCCTCAAAGGCCAAAGTGTTTTGCATGTTTATACTTCATGTATTGTCGGCCTGCGTGCCGACATTTGTAAAACATGTAATAAGAGAAGAATAGTTTGATGTATGGCCTTAGTGCCAAACCTTTCTTATATATATATATTAGTTATTCTTGTTCTTTATTGTGGGCATGTCTTCTGCTTCAAGATGTAATGAATATATGCTTCTGCTTATGTGTAATCTCTGAGATGTTGTTGGTTGCTTAACCCTCTTTCTTGTTCACCTTATATGTCGTGCGGTCCCGGTCGGACCTACTGTTATATACTGTGCAATGGGTGGGGTGTTACAATTTGGTATCAGAGCCAAGTTTCGATCCTGGGACCTATGGGTTATGGGCCCACTCCGCTTTTGTTGTGCCACTATGATATTTGGTATCAGCTATGGGTCTCGTTACCTTTCCGTGCGAATTCGTGGTCGAATTCCTTTAAGGGGTGGTGAGCACGTGTGTGCGTCACCGTTTAACTCATTTAAATAACCAGAATGTCCACTTAGGAATGCATTATTATTGGGAACAGTACCCAGCAATGTTCCTGATTTGAAGAAGTGCTCAGCTCAATGATAAGTGCAAGCTATATTTAATGCTCCATCCAGCTCATGCTTGCAGAGATTGACAAATGTCAAGTACTTTAACTATTTCTGTAAGTACTATATATATCGTCTAGAAGTACAAGATTTGTCGAACACTGAGACGGGATAGAAGAATGAAGTTTGTCGAACTCAGAATGAAGAAAGAAGAATGTTGTTCATCACTTAGAAGGAAGTTTGTCGACCGCTGAGACTCTACAAGATCGTCGAACGCAGACTTGGCGTGTTCGTCGAACGCAGAGATGGGGCAGAAGAATGTAGCTTGTCGATCGCAGATTGCTGTTCGTCGATCTCAAAATGGAGTTCGTCGAACTCAGAAGGAAGATCGACGACCGCTGAGATTTGGCGTGTTCGTCGAACTCAGAAACAAGATCGTTGAACTCAGAAGGAAGATCGTCGACCACTGAGACTGGGCAAGATCGTCGAACGCAGAGAAGACGCGGTATCGTCGACTTCACCAAAGTGGCCTTGTCGTCGAGAAAGAACAAATATCGTCATAAAGAAGGCATGTCGCCTGAAGAAAGACAAGCTGAAGACTAGCAGATGCTGAAACGTCGACATAATCACTCATGTCGTCGAGAGAACAAGGTGATTACGACGACACAGTCAGAGACAGCATATCGTTGTATATGCAGAAGCAACAGAATGTCTCGAATCGTCGAGATATCTGCTTCAGAGGCAGACGCAAGAAGAACTGAAGGTCTACCCATGTAACATCCCCCAAACAACTAGACCCCTAAGTTGGTTTTGTCATGACTAGGTCATGACAAAACCATAGGAAGAGCTCAAGACCTTGTGAACATAGGTGAGAAGGAGAAAACCCAAGTGGTCTGCAAATAGCAATTTCCAGATACCAAGCCTAGGGTTGGACTTTACGACCCAACCTTGAACCTTGACCCCTCATTTTCATTCCGAACCCATTAGAGGTCTCCTTGAAGCACCAGTGACCCATTGGAGTCAACCTAAGAGGCCAATTTGACTAAAGTCAACCTTAACCCTAAAATTGGTCAAACTAGCTCATATCAGATCAATTGGCCCCCACCATGCCAAATTGACCATGCCCCTACCCTTGTATGGGTACTAGGATCCTAATAGACCAAAATCTCCATCATGGGGCCTCCAATTTGACCAATTAGCCCTAAACCCTAATTTGGTCAAAGTTCCCTAATAAAGGGCAATTCACCCTCACCTTGTCAAATTGACCCTACCTAGACCTTCCTAACCTTTAAGGGAAGTCAATGGAGCCCAAGCCACTCTTTGAGGTCAACCCTTTTGGTCAATTTGACCAAAGTCAAACTCAAGCTTAATTTAGGTCAACATACCCCAATTTAACCTAATCTAGCCCAATCCACTTGGGCTAGACCCAATTAAGGTGGTACACCATCTGGTGGGCCTGGTAATTTCTGGATATTACCACTTAATTGCTGTAATTGCTGAGTAGGAGAGAGAAAAGGAAGGTTTCTCCCAAATTGGAGAGAGAGAAAAGAGCATTCATGGGGATTATATGCTATTGATCCTTCAAATCCCTCCCAATTGATGTGCTTTCATTCCCCCTTCAGTTACAATCGAATTTCTGGAGTTTTCCATGGCCAAGGGGGCTGTTTTAGAGGAAATTTTAGAGTAACCGAAATCTTGATAATGGCCATTAATGGCTTTTGGAGATAAAGCCATCCTAGCCGAATGAAACTCTTCCCATTTCCTTCAGTGCTCAGAGAGGAAGAGATCCCCCATTTCCCAGTGAGTTTCATGCAGAGAAATCCTAGATCGGCATGACACCAAAATCTCCAGCACCGTCAATGGCAACTCACCGGAATTCACGCCGCCAAGCCCCTGCTCAGGTCCGATCCTCTTCTCCTCCCTTGGTGCTAGATCTCTTCATTTTTTTTCGGGGCTTGATCCGAGCACAATAGGGCTCGGATTGTGCTTCTGAAAGGGTGCGATATGTACCCATTTTTCCTTCCTCAAAAATTAGATCCGACCACCTCCGGCCGGCCAACCACCCCTATCACCGGCCACCACCTCAACGAAGGTGGTGGTAGCATTGGCCGGCCGGAAAGAGACGCAGGTGGTCGGGAAATCACCTCGCAAAGAGGCCCAGGACGGGCTGTCGCGAGCCGTCCAACGTTCAGGGACGATGACGGAGAACCGTCAGATCTATTTATTAATGTTTATGATTATATCATTTAATTCGTCGAACGCTGCAAGAATTTCGTCGAACCAGATAATTCGTCGAACGAAATAATTCGTCGAACGGGAGTTGGTCTACTTTAGTCGAGCGTTGTTTTAATAATATTAGTCGAACGCAGATGTTTAAGAAATTAGTCGAACGCAGCTTGTTCAGATTTCGTCGAATGCAGAATTGATCTGCTTTCGTCGAACGTAGTTTGCTCTGCTTTCGTCGAGCACAGTTTAAATTTCGTCGAACTCAGAAACAGTTATTTAATTAATTGTTTTCAAGATTTCTGTCATATATTTTGCTGTACTTTGATTTAATTATTAAAAATACTTAGGCCCCTCTACAGAAAAAGTGGTCAACACCAAAGTTGTAGCCCTTATGGTCTACTTTATTTTAAATTTGAATTCACCCCAAAAGAAGTTCTGTAGCTCCTTGTAGTTCCATTTTAGTAGGGCTGGTCCCTAGTGTAGGACAGCAACCAATTCTTGAATAACTTTTGATTGGGAAATGATATGGACTTGAGATTTGAAACATAGTCTACTTATACCTACACACACATCATATCCAATGATGAGATTTTTAGGAGAACCTTTTTTAAGGTTTTTTAAATAATTTCATAAATCATCTAATAATTAATTAGTGGGTTAAATGACCTCCAATGCCCTCCAAATTTTGGTGGGTGCTCCTTAGGGTTACTATATGACCTTGGTAAAATTGTCAGCCCAATTGGGACTGTTTTGTTTGAGTATTTTGTAAACCCAAGTTAGGACAAATAGGGTCAAAGTTAGGGTATGGTGTTTACCATGGGGTATGGTGGTCAAAACTCATCACCATGAAGTGAGACCTTGGTAACTGGTTTAGGATCACCTAAGACACCTCCATGAGTGATATGGGGTGGTGTGGAGGTGGTTAAGCCCTAGAATGCTAGTTTTATTCCTAGGTGTGCATATAGAACCTTGTGAAGGCCATGTGGTCAAACTCCCTTGATGGTTATGAAACTTGGTGGATAGGTTCATAGGGAGTCAATAGGCACTGGATAATTTTATAAGAATTTTAGGAGTCAATATTCCCTTTGAATTAGGTCATAACCCCTTTAGGGAAACTTTTTATAAGACACATTTACATGCATAAAAGGTCTTGGATGATGATGATACTTTGGTTGTGCCATTATAATCATGATTTAGACCTCTGGTAATTTTTGTGAATTTTATTAAATAATTTAATCAGTACTTCTTTCTCAAGGCACTTGTTTTGATTTAAACTTAAGAAAAATATTTGAGGGTCCAAAACTCTTTGTTAAATTCTGAAAATTGGTGATAGAACCTTTCTGAGCATTAGGAAGCTCTGTAAATTTTTATAGAATTTTTGAAGACTTAAATCAGTAGGCTACTTCACAGTTCATTGAATTTGAGGTTTTTTAAATTTAATTATTTTAGTGAGAAATTGATTTCCTTAAATCCTGAAACTTAGTCAGTAGCCTTTTCTAAAGAATACCAGAGCTTGGTAATTTTCCCATAATTTTAGTGTTGATCTTTTGGGTAGTTCCTTCATAAAACTATGATTTTGGATAGATGATAATTAATTAAATTAGAGGAGAATTTCTTATTGTAAAAATATGGTATGCTGTTTCTGATGTTATTTAGTCACCATAGATTTATCATAATTATTGGAGAGTCATATCACGAGATTTACTTACACTTCATGTTCATTTTCACACTTGGCAGATGTTTGGAGAAATTAAAATAAATATTAATTAATTAGGGAAAAATATGATTATCTGGAATTAGTCTTATAACATCATGATAGACCTCCAGTAAATAGCTTGGGTCAGGTGGATGAATATTTGGAGTACCTCTACTTGTGAGCTTCATATAATTAGTTTGGTCTGCGTATAGTAAAACTGCGAAACTTAGGTTTTTAGTAACCTACTAGGTGGAAATGGTGTGCAGATGGTGCACAAGGGTTGATTAGATAGTTGTGAGTCCACTCCAGGAAGTGTATGTGAGGAAAGTGTACTTGGTGGGTTATGAGTAAGGTGGTCCTGGGGATTGACGAATGAGCGTCTTTCCCCTGGTGTGTCTTAAAATACTTATGCCTAACTCAAGTGAAACGGTAGAAGGGAATTCTTAAGGGTAGATACCAATAACAGTAAGTATCTTGAGAAAGGGAACTTTGGGGTGTCAACCCATTACAGTTCCTAGTACCGTAGCGAGCCCCTTACAAGGTAACCCTCGGGAAGTCCAAGATTAACCATAAGTCGTAGGAGTATAGAAGATACTCAAGACTAACAAATAACACATTCACTCATACTCCGTTGTCACGGGAGTTTGGTTGGTTTGGTACCCGGAGTTGTAGGCTTGGTGGTGGTAGGTGCGGACTGTTGATCCGGAGAGTTTGTGACTCAGTTTGGTTCTTGGTTGGGCAAGTTAAGCCCGAGTGGTTTATGTTGGAGTTTGTAGATAGATAGTAGAACATGTTGCATGTGCACAAGGTGGTGGGTCCTTAGTGTCGATAGTCATTGCACCGACGTTGATACTCAGGCTCGGCAAGTGTGGAATTTGCACTTAGCCATAAAAGTCTGGTGGTCCAGCCAGTAAGAGTACGCAGATGCTCCGCGGTTTTGCGTTGAGGCGTACGATAGGTCTAGGTTAGGTAGTGCATATACCATCCTAGAGGTCGGCGAGGCCCAACCCACAACTTCCATTTGTCACTACGGGAGTATCCTGGGAGTCTTCCTAGCTCCAAAAAGGGGGAACTAAAAGTCTGTGCACACAGAGTCGAAGTGTGTGAGTTGCACTTGTGTGAACATGGCATAAACAACATACCTTGCATGTCATAGCATAAACATTGCATTTCAACCCCTACCCATATCGTATAAGTCGGTTATGGGACTTCTTATACGATAGGCCTTGCTAAACGACCCCTTGGTCTATAGGTTTGTGTGAGCATTCCTATAAATCAATGGTTACTTTTCTATTACTATTGTCTTTACTTACTGCACTTTATTTACTCTTTACCTGCTCTTACTATGCTTTATTACCTGTTTCATTTATGTATATATACTTGAGTAGTGGTAGAACTCTTCCTGTAGAATATACCATGTCACCTGCTTTTGCTATTACCCCTTGTTGTCCTCCGCTTCATCCTTTCCGCACGGTGCCTAGGAGTCACCGGGGGAGGGGTGGGGGATTAGCTTAGTCTTTTTGACTAACGGTTGGTCGACCTTATCATTTTAGGAGACCGCAACGACCGAGCAGGATCCGTGAGTGGCTATTAGTTCTAGTTATTTTGCCTCCGCGAGTCAATTTGTAGTGAGGCTTGATGTATCGGGCAGGAGCCCTTGTTATCTCTTTCCTTATTTCAGTTATATTTATGTGGACATCTCTTCATGGATGTATTACTTTTCTATGTGATGTGGACTTGGCTTTCTTTTAGCTTATTTTTCTATGCTTCTTCGTGATCGATTTGGCCTGCAGTATCGGAGTTTTGTAGTGGCGACCTCACTACAAAGCGGCGGTTCTGGGCCTAAGACCCGGTTGTTTAAAAAAAGGGGGGTCTTACAACCCAAGTTCAAGGCATCGACAAAGTCCTGTCGTCGAGATATTGTCCATGACGTCGTAACAATGGAAATATCGTCGAGACAGATTCAAAAGTTGCAGACGCGCTGTCAACATTTAATGTCGCCTCCCAATTGTCCAATCAGTGTGTATTCTAAAGATATGGGCATCTGACATTAAAAGATACGACTTATGACCGTTATGCGGCTCATCTGTCCTATAAAAGGAGAACGATGATGCCCTAGAAAAGTAGTCTTAAAAAAAAAGAATCCCGCCGCTCTTCAATAAAACAGTATATTCAGCAGAGAAGAAGAATGAGAACAAGATTCAAGAGTTCTCAGAAGAATTAGTCATCTTCGTCGACTGAAAATTGAAGCCGATCTTCATCAGGCAAAGAGTAGAGATTAAAGAAGAACTGCGCTGTCAAAGATCTGAATCAGAAAATCTTCTTCAATCGTAAGAAGCCGATCCTCATCAGGCTAAAGTTGCCAATCTTCATCCGGCAGAAGTAACAGTCTTATTACTGTAATCTCTTGTAAAGGCTTGCGAGCCTATTTGTCTAGCTTGAGGGATGGAGAGCTGTGAGGCTTGAGGGCCTGGGCAGTGGACTTGCGGGTCTGACACCGTCTAGCTTGCGGGTTGGAGAGCTGTGAGGCTTGAGGGCCAGGGCAGTGCACTTGCGGGTGCGATTTGCCGAGCTTGCGGGCTCGGGGCAGTAGGGGCTTGCGGGCCTAGGCTGTTGGGGCTTGCGGGTCTATATTTTAGGGCTTGAGGGCCTGAGTGTCGAGCTTGCGCGCTCGGGGGCAGTAGGGGCTTGCGGGCCTAGGCTGTTGGGACTTGCGGGTCCGTGTTGTAAGGCTTGAGGGCCTGAAGTTTTTGGCAGAATTTTCCGATCCTAGCACACTGCTGGGTAGGCGAAGAGGGACAGAGGACTACTCAAGACACCCGGTCTTGAGGAACCTCTATAGATCTTTTGTGTGCTTTCTGTGGTTTGCTCTTTACTTTACAGATCTACTAACCAGAAATCAAGAACACTTAAAAGGGGATAATATAATTTGAAAAACCTATTCACCCCCCCCCCCCCCCCCCCCCCCTTAGGTGATAAAGTAGACACCCTATAAACAACAAGTGGTATCAGAGGTAGGTTGTTCAAAGAAAAGCTTAACAGCTTGAACAGATCTGCCATTGGGTGTCTAAGTATCATAGATATGGAGTCAAGAATAGCTGTATGTTCCAGGGAGAACTTTTCCATTTGGAAAGTTAGAGCAAGAATATTCATGGAAGCAATGGATCCTAGAATGTTCCAAATTGTTCAAGAAGGATCTTATGTTCCCAAGATAGTGACCAAGAAAATGACTGAAGATGAGATCATCCTAGTCAACTTAGATAAGAAGGCCAGGGAATTTTAGCTGATGCAGTTGATACTCCCATACTCCAGAAACTGATCCACTGCACCATAGCTAAGGAGATGTGGGACTCTCTAACAATACTTATGGAAGGATCATAAGAAGAAGGAAGCAAAGCATCTAAGAAGAAAGTCAAAACATTGAGTGACAGTGACTCAAGCTGTTCAGACTCAGATGAGAAGGCTCAGTTTGGATTGACTGTCCTATCTGAGTCAGAGGAAGAAGTCCAGGATGAAGTCTCACCTGAACAAGTATGCATAAGAGCTCCTCTATCTACCTCAGACTCAGATTCAGAGACGAGCACATCTGGTAATGATGACTGGTCCAAGTCATACAATGATCTCCTAGAAGATGTCAAGATGCTCAAGATGGTGTGCAAGGAGCAGGATGCAAAGATCTCCTCCCTTCAAGCAAGAAATCTTGATCTCTCAGAGAAAGCAGAAAGGCTAACTCTAGAGAATGCAGAGTTTTATCAACTCAAAAAGCACTTCAAGGCAAGCTCCAACCTCGACTAGATAGGCAAATTTGGGAAAACTCTGAAGGCATTGATTGAGAGAAAGAAGCTATGCTGCTCACTAACCAGATAAGTAGCTCTTCTGAAGAAGGACAAATTTTAGCCCAAAGTCCTGAAATCTAAGAATGACAACACCAGAAGGATGGAGAGTAAACTCCCCTTTGTAGTAAAGCCTGTGACAAGCTCCTCCAAACTAGAGACTTCTCCTCCACTGGTAAATGGTTGCTGCTCCACTCAGAGAGGGGAGCAGAGATGCTTCAATGAAGACAGATCAGGCAGACCCTGTGAGAAGATGGCTAGCTTGAGGAAGGTAATCGCACCCTCCAACAAGAATGCTGGGCAATCCAATCTTGGGTATTTCAAGATTGGAAGCTCCACAAGTGGAACAAAGAACATGCCAAAAACCACAAAGGCACCTCAGGAAGTTATGAGGAGGCAGAAATTTGCTGAGCCCATAGAATAGAAGAAACCCTTAAAGAAGACTGACTCCAGATGGAAAATAGTGAATGATGACAGCAAACATCACATCTACCATCAACACAGTTCACCTTCTTTGCTTCATTCATTTGTTCACACACAAAGAACTCCTGCTCATACAGTTAATCAGAAAAGAAGATATAACAGGTATGAATGCTGGTGCTGTGGAAAGACAGGGCACTTTGCAATTGATTGTTGGTATAATCCAACTGGTCCAATGGTAACAAATGCTAAACTGGCAAATAATCTTTTTCATAATCAATATGTATATCCTAGGGCAGTTATATCCAGTATGCCCGTCAAAGCTAACAATTTCCTAGGACCCAAATTCACTTGGGTTCCTAAGGGCGTGTAATCATATTCTGCAGGTAGTCCAAGTTCCCACCAGAAGCTAATCTGGGCCCTAGACAAGGTGGCTGTTCTGACCCACTGTCAGAACAGCAAAGTTTATTTACCAACAAAACTAATGCAGGTATCTTACTAAAAGAAGGCTAAAAGATGGATAGGGTTGGCGCTAAAGGATAACTCCCAAGTAGAGCGAAAGAGTGTCCTAGGCAGACATGTAAGGAAGAATTGACTCGTCAATACAAGAGGTTGTTATGACGACATAATAGACGTGACGACGACAAAGATTTGAGCTGGGAGGATAAGAATCCAAGAAGCATTTCAACACCAATAACCACGTCGGCAAAATATAATCGAGTTATTTTTATCAGGATTGGATGGGTCCATCAGAGTCGTCTGATCGGGTTTTTAAGGTACGCGCCTCTTCATCTACCGACACTATAAATTGAGTGAATGCTCGAAAATAAAAAATTACGCTATCATTTGCCCTAAGCCACTCCGTCGAAAAACCCTCGCCTCCTTTGTCGTGCTGCTTTCTCTCTCACTTCGAATCAATGGCTCCCAAGAAAGAAGAAGTGATCTTAGGTTGTGAACTTCAGCGAGGAGGCTTCAATGCCTGCTCCGTCGAAATCAGATCAGTAATAGGATTGTTGGAGGCATCAGGACTAGAGTATGTCCTATGTGAACCCTCGGTTCTTCTCCACCGGGAATTGGGTGAGTTCTTTGCCGAAGCAAAACTCGACCACACTAAAACTCGGATAAGATCCATGGTGGGAGGCAAGAAGGTCAAGATATCTGCAAAGAGCCTTGGAAAAGCACTGAATCTGCCAAGCATCCAAGGGGAAGAGTAAGAAGAAGAGCTGACCTCTGAGGAAATGTCCGTAAGCTACACATGGTGCAGACACACCGGGAAGACCTACGGGTCTATCAAGAGAGCTGAATTCAATCAGAAGGGGAAGCTGCTGGCCGACATTGTTGGCAAAGTGTTATTGTGCAAGCCTGGTTCCCACGACCGCATATCCAAAGACATGTTTGCTATCATGGCCAGAATAATCCACTCTAAGAAAACCAATTGGAGTGAATTCCTCTTCCTGAGAGTGAAGAACACCCTGAAGTCCCCCTCGTATGGAAGAATAATTTCCCTTTTTCTTCTAAACATCCAGGGTGATTCATTGCATAAAAGAATGGGAGTACCTCTTCATTACTCCAAGAAATTGGATGCTAAGATGCTGGACTGATGGGATAGGTCCATCCCCAAACCATCCTCTGATGACCAGCCTGCTCCCAAGAAACAGAAGAAACCAACAACCCAAATAAACCCCTCCAAAGAATAAGAGTCATCAAGCAGCTCTGATGACATTGAACCATCCCCACACCATCCCACTCCATCTGGAGGAGAAACATCCACC
Source organism: Dactylorhiza incarnata (assembly GCA_033032865.1). Classification (NCBI taxonomy): domain Eukaryota; kingdom Viridiplantae; phylum Streptophyta; class Magnoliopsida; order Asparagales; family Orchidaceae; genus Dactylorhiza; species Dactylorhiza incarnata. The sequence continues at coordinate 3,744,965 of JAWHQI010000009.1, read as the reverse complement.
AAAGAAAATGCTTCTGTATCAATCCATGAACCTGCTCCCACAGAGGTTATAGAAAATGCTGGAAACCCCAACTTGGGGAGTGTTCCTGCTGAGGGGGAGTCCCAACTTGGGAGCTTAGCCCAAGACGTAGAGATGGTTGATGGAGAGCTCTCAGCTAGAGGCTCACATCAGTAGAATGTATAGGTTGAGGGGGAGACTCAACCGGGGTACTCTGCCCTAGATGATCAAGGAAATGAGCAAACTGTTGGAACATGGTCTTCCGCATCTCCTAGGTTTGAGAATAACAAATCCTATGTGTATTTGATCTTGTGTGTTCAAGTGTGCAGGTTAACATAGTCCATATGACTCAAAGAGTACTCATGATGACTGCCCCCAAAATTGAGGCCAGAATTCGAACAGGCTCACTAGCGCCGGCGGTAGCGAAAGCGCCCGGCGCTAGCGATGATTAGCGTGATTCCGACAGTGTTTTTAGAAAGAGCTAGCGCCCGGTGGTAGCTACTAGCGCTGGCGGTAGCATGGCACACAAAAGGCATAGAGCAAAATGTTGTCGCGGATGGGAGATCCTGCAGCGCAAAATCTTTCCTAATCCGGGCTAGCGCCGGCGGTAGAGCTTGGGCTATAAAAGGACCCCCTCTCCTCTTGTTTTCGTACACACCCATTGCATACACCTCAGAGAGAGAGTAATAGAATTCCAGAGGCTTGTCTTAGCCAAAATTTGAGGTCCCAGCGAAGCTCTGCCAATTTCTGAAGGAGAATTCCATCACGCCGAATCCAGACGAAGTCCGCTTGAACAAACGATGATTCTACAGCGGATCTTCGTCTCCGACTTCAGAAGTTCATCTTAAGGGAGGTTTTGTTATTTTATTTCTCTTTCTTCATTGTAAACGGTAGTGAAACCGCCTCGTGTTGGCGACTAGGTCTGGGGTAGACTTAGGGCTGAAATTCGCCTCGTGTTGGCGACTAGATCTAGGGTAGTTCTAGGGGGTGCTTGAGGCCACATCCGGGGAAGGGTTTAGGGTTTAGGGTTATTTTATTTCTCTTTCTTCATTGTAAACGGTAGTGAAATCGCCTCGTGTTGGCGACTAGGTCTGGGGTAGACTTAGGGCTGAAATTCGCCTCGTGTTGGCGACTAGATCTAGGCTAGTTCTAGGGGGTGCTTGAGGCCACATCCGGGCCACATCCGGGGAAGGGAAGGGTTTAGGGTTTAGGCCACATCCGGGGAAGGCCACATCCTCTTATTTTCGTACACACCCATTGCATACACCTCAGAGAGAGAGTACTAGAATTCCAGAGGCTTGTCTTAGCCAAAATTTGAGGTCCCAGCGAAGCTCTGCCAATTTCTAAAGGAGAATTCCATCACGCCGAATCCAGACGAAGTCCGCTTGAACAAACGCTGATTCTACAGCGGATCTTCATCTCCGACTTCAGAAGTTCATCTTAAGGGAGGTTTTGTTATTTTATTTCTCTTTCTTCATTGTAAACGGTAGTGAAATCGCCTCGTGTTGGCGACTAGGTCTAGGGTAGACTTAGGGCTGAAATTCGCCTCGTGTTGGCGACTAGATCTAGGCTAGTTCTAGGGGGTGCTTGAGGCCACATCCGGGGAAGGATTGGCTAGAGCGGCTTGAGGCCGAATCCGGGGAGGATAAGGCTAGGGCCACCGGTTTGTGGGGAAGCGAGTCGGGATAGAAAACAAAAAAGAGCTTTTTTATTATTCGCCTCTGATCTCTAGCGTCATCAAGATCAAGTTTTGTAAAACTTATTTATCATTAATAAAGCTTGTCTCTCTTTTTGTTTTACTTAACTTATTTCATGTCTTTAATCTTGCAATAATTCAAAGTTTAATAAATATAATCTAAAGTTTTTGAAAACCCTTATTCACCCCCCCTCTAAGGGCGCCGACCGATCCAACAAGTGGTATCAGAGAGGTTTTGTTCCAATCGGCTTAACAACCGGGAACAATGGCGTCTCATGATCTCGCTTTTCCTGAGGGTCAAGGGGTTAGTCGACCACCTCTCTTTACTGGGTCAGATTTTAACTACTGGAAAAATCGAATGATGTGTTTTCTTATGACCATGGATGTAGAAGTATGGAACATGGTAGAAGTACTGTACTCTCCGCCTACAACTGTAGTAGGAGAGGCGACATTATCAAAACCTAAAGATAAATTGGATGACAACGATAAACTAAGGTGTAAAAATAATGCTAAAGCAATGAACGCTTTATATTGAGCTTTAAATAGGACTGAGTTTAATAGAATTTCTGCATTCACAACTGCTTACTGTTGGATCTTGTGGCGTCCTTAGAGGGGGGTGAATATGGGCCTTTTTAAATTATGATTTTTACTTAAGAATTTTTCACCAACTTTCACTTTTCTTAAAAATAATTAATCAAAATTTTCCAAACACAAATTTTATATTAATAAATACTCAATTAATTTTCAATAAAGTAACATTCATAATTTTAAAATATGACAAAGACATACATGAACATAATGATCTTAATACAGGTTAAGATCAAGGAAATAATGGTAAAATAAAACTTTTACAATTTTACCGGTCCTTCTACTAAGGACCGGAAGGCTATGACTTATCTTTCCCTAGACCAAGCCCAAGCCTATCCTCTAGATCTTCCCAAGATCTAGATGTAGCACACAAGGCCACGATTTCCCACCAAGCCACGCAAGGACTTGGACGCTCCGCACAAGGAAGCGATTTTCCCCTAAGCCACGCAAGGACTTAGACGCTCCGCACAAGGAAGCGATTTTCCTACCAATACAAAGTAAAATGTATATAAATGAAAATACAAGATAAAATAAGAACTCCCTAGAAATTCAGATCTCTGAAAGGAAGGTTGAAGCCTCGAGATGATCGTTGATGTAGAAGCGTGTCCGATCTCGTCTTCAATTTCAAACCTTCTCTGCACAAATGGAAGTTCTTGAGGTTCTGGAGCTCTCTGGTTCGTATGCACTCAGGAAGGAACTTAGAATCTTCAAAGCTTGCAATGCACGAACAGAAAGAACCATTTTATAGATTTTCACGGTCGCCTGGGCGACATCACTATTGGAATTCCGACAGCGCAAAACTGCCGCTCGTAGTGTTATCGTGCGGGCAGTTGCGGTAACTTCCGAGCTGTAGCCTATGCGACACTAGCTGTCGGAAAATTCCGACAGCGCCAAACTGCTGCTCATCGTGCTCTCGTGCGGGCAGTTGTTGTAACTTCTCTGATGTCGCCTGGGCGACATTGACTGTCGGAAAATTCCGACAGATCCTCTTCATTTTTGTCGTCCGAAACTTCTCCAGACTGTAGATTGAGTCGTTCTCATCTCCGAAATGGGGTGGCACGTTCCGTAACTCTTCCTGGATTGAAAGTTATTGCCATTTGAAGTTTAACATACAAAACTCGTCATTTTGTCTTTTTGATCCATGAACGAGGACGTGTTTCTTTATTTAACATGTATCACCTGTACACAATAAACACACAAAAGAGTAGATCAAATACATCATGGTATTTGTTATTCTCAAACCAAGAGATGTGGAAAGCAAGCTCCAACAATCTCCCCCTTTTGATAATAACAAATACCCATATGAGAAATTAGTGAGTTTATAGATAAGTGCGATAAAAGATATGCATGAATAAAAGGTTTATTGCGTGATATTTTACTCCCCCTAAATATCTATGTCACTAGATTTCTCATTTTATTCTCCCCCTTTTGTTATTACCAAAAGTGGGTTGTCATGATCGAGTAATATCACTCCCTCTACATAGATGCTTTCCATGAAAACTTTTTAATATACTCCCCCTAAATTGTATTCTCCCCCTAAATGTAAGCTCCCCCTAAATGTTATAATTAATTGCAATGGTGCATTCTGAAAAATTGAGATTAGTAAGAGATTTCTTGAATTTATAGTTCTCCCCTTTTTGATATTATCAAAAGTTATTTTGAAAGAAAGAATGAATAATTATGAAGAAATAATAAATATGGGAGTATATAAGAGTAATAGATTTTATGTCGAGAAGAAAAATAGGATGCAATCAAAAGCTTGTTAAATACTACTTGTTGAGAAAAATATAAGCATGATGTAACATAAAGTAGTAAGCAACATAGCTAACATGATAAAGTAAGCATTCTATTTTAAGATACCACTTGCTTAAAGGAAAACACGGTGTTAAAAATAATAAGCACTCTTAAACATAAACATCATTTTAGAAGATAAAACCATATAAAGGATAATGAGTTTTAAATTTGAAAAGTTGATGTTTGAGTTAAAGATTGAAGAGATGCTATTCCATTAAGATAAAAAAAAATTGCAAGCATGATTTCATAATATCAAGAAAAGATACAGAAACTACAATGTAATAAAATTTGCATTTCAAGTAAACTTAAACATTATAGCGGTCATGCTTTGTTATCTAGTGCATTTACTTAAGTTTGTAGAGATTTGAGTAGATGAGCTTTAGGATCCAATTCTCATGAGTAGAAGTTTTATGAAAGATAATGATGTGTACAAAGTAATGTTTTGATAAAGTATACAAGTGAATCAATCAAAAACACATGACATATATAATGAAATAACACAAACTTAAAATACACAATTATATTACTTCCACATTATTTCAATGCACATGAATAAATAGTACAACTACCAAGGCACTCTGCACACACAATGCTTATTAAGACTTATCAGGGTGCAAAGTAGTGCTTGGGGGATCACTTTTATACTTTTTAGCTTTATTTTCAAATTTTTTTGTGATCCGGTGTACAAAAGAGAAGTGGTGTATAAATTGTTTGCTACAAGACACTTTACAATTCTTAGCCAAGGTGCTTAACCTCACAATGCTCATTAAGACTTATCAGGAGGGTGAGTAGTGCTTGGTGGAGTTTTCCTTGTCATTTATTATTTGCTTTTTAGTTTAGTGACTAAGGACTCCGAATTCACTTGTTTTGCAAACATAGCATTTTAAACCACATTTCTCTAAAGAATAAGTACATGAAAGACAAAGAATTGTAATAACCAATTCAATGTTGTGTAGGTAATCTATTTAGGCATTTTAATTATTTATGTTATTACACTACACAATCATGTAAGAATAAGATTGTAAACACATATAGGTTATCAAAAATAAGTGAGTGAATGAATCATTATCAAACATAATACATTACTCATACTTAGAGGCATGCTAAATATTTCTACACATGTTTATCTACAATCAATTTCATTACACATAACAAGATAATTTTCAAGGCATGACAAATACAAAACAATGTTTTTAAGAAACTTGAAAGTTAAATTAAACAATGTATTTAATCTTTAATTGATATAATTAATCATCCATCCTTGACAATGGCAATGAATAACAACCAATTTTGTTTTTATAAATTTTTGAATTTTTTTTATATATGCACAAAACAATAAACACACATAAAGAAAAACATATTTTGTTCTTTGAAATTGTTTTGTAATTTTGTTTTTTTTTTTATATATATTCTCTGGACATCATAGAAGTCTTTAATAGCCCTTTCAGTAAATGATAATCTATGCCAGAGAAATAAACAAAAATAAAGTATGAGAAAATACATATATATATTTTTTAAAAGAAATAAAATTTTGTTTTAAAAGGAATAAAAAGATAGAAAACTTTTTACAAACACACAAAATATTAAAATAATACCAGAAATAATTCAAAACAAAAAAATATTTTGGAGCAAAGGAGCTAACGCCAGGCATTAACTTCTTAACGCCAAAACAGAACTGCATTTCTTGATGTTTTGAAAAATATTTTTCTCAATTCATTTGTATTATAAAGAGACCTTCCTTCAGTTGAAATTTCAGAGTATATTGATTAGATTTGAAGGCTCTTTTAACATGTATTTGGTGAGTTTTCAAATATTTGTGTTTGGTAAAATCATTAAAGCTCGAAATATTGAAATATGCAAACACATGATGCAATGTTAGAATAAAAAAAATATGCATGATTCATGTATAAAGAGTGAGATAATGTTCATGCAATGAATATAATATAAGTATATCTAAGATCAAGATACCTTAACTACATGACTACACTCTAGCCCCGTACTAAGTGACGGATGGGCATGAGGAGCTGCACACATGCCGTAGGTTAGGGTGTTAATCCCATATGCATACAAAAGACGACGCTCAACCTAGCACTCTTTCCCCCCAGTGCCTCTCAAGGCCCCACTGGAACCCTCCCCGGTTAAGGACAAGACATGCCTTAGAGGTTAGGTCTCTAATGCACATAATCCTACGCCCTCGCTATTGTGAGACACATGTTATAGGTTTATTGATTATGGACATACTAAGCGTGTATGCCTTAAATATATTAACTGTGTTATAATTTCATGATTAGTTTTGGATTTACAATTTTATCGAAGATTGTTGATTTTAAATCCATTTAGAAAAGTTTTATTCATGCAAATAACTACAAAGGAAAATAATATTTTCATATTTTAATGATATACTTTACTTTAGCATTGCAAGATATAACTAGCATGAGCATTGATTTCTATCTATGGTACGTGATAATGCTAGTGTGATGAATTAGGACAACGTGGTGCAAAGCTAAGTAAAGATGGATAAATATAAGATTGAGTTGCATGTATTCAAACATAGAGTTTTGAATTTTCATAGACCTAGAAAGAAGTGACAATTCTATTTGAATTCATCTTGTTGATATCAAGTTAATTCATAGGTCTAAAGATAATGAGATTCATGCAAAAAATAAAGATGCACATCACACACACAAAACAAGATATGAAACTATAATACCAATTGCAATCATATATTTCATAATTCCTAAGGTTGATAGAATTAGTTGATTTAAGATAGGTCTTGATGGATCATGAATTATGATATATGATTATAGTGAATTTTAGCATAGGATATTAATAGATCATGGTGGTGATTGTGAAATCATATTCATCATTTTTGTAAATTTTCTTTTTGATTTTAATTTTTAGAAATTAGACAAAACAAATACAAGGTATTTGACAACAAAATATTTTTTCAGAGAAAATCAGAATTTTTAGGAAAATATGCTACCGCCAGCGTTAGTGATAACGCCTGGCGTTAGCAACAGAGTTACTATATTTGATTTAAAACACATTGTTTTTTATATTATTTGATTCTGATTTTTCTTGATTATGATTTTCAATATAGGGGCTATTATATGCAGCAACGAAAAATAGACAAATATGCAATTAGTTGCGCATTTAATATTTTAGCCTAAGATCCCTAAAAATCCATTTAAATCCAATTTTGAAAGTAATTTCACTAGTCTTGATAATATCATTTAGAAAATTTAGCATTCAATTTATAATGATAATATAAGACATTTATAGGCAAAGGATTTAAAAAGGATAAAACAAAAAGAAAAGATAGATCACTTAAAAATTATGACTTTATGTTCAATTTAATTCAATTTTGATTTGATAAACATTAGGCTTAAAATGTAAAAGTCATATTTCATAATATATCTAAGTGACCTTAGCGTGTTGGCTCAAAAATAAGAAAACAAACAAAAGAAAAAGCAATTAAGCATATCATGAAGTAGAGTACTGATATTTCATTTTTAATTAATTTCTACTTCATGCAATATAATGATTCCTAGTGAATGAGAGACTTAGGTATCCAAAGGGGACCAAGTGTGATGGTTCCTTTGGGTACCCAAATACATCGTGTAGGCTTTTGGAGAGATAGTGATGAATGGGCCTTTACAAGTGGAGTTAGTGTTTCATTTTTAATTTTGGGCCTCCATTCATACTTTGGTTGTTTATCTTTTAAATTCATATTATGATTATTTGACATCATTTTGGAATGATAGTTGTTTGAAAAATAATTCATTTGGGATTTATGTTTATTCAAATTATTTTTCAAAATACATTGATGTTGATAATCATAATGAATTTTATTATATTGATTCTTTGAGAGTTTATAAGAGTGATGGTCTTTCTTAAGAATTGAATGTTGAAAAAGTGGGTTACAATATGTTTTAAATGTTTGGTTCTTATTTTGATGATTTTCATTTTCACTCTTTCTTATAGACGTACTCTTATAATATGAAGTTAAGCTTTTAGACTTTTGATAATTTGATAAACTAGAAATAAAAGATGTTTTTTTATATGAAAAGTTTTGAATAAACATTTTTAATGATTCTAATTTATCCTTTAAATTATCATTTTCTTTTAACAATTTTTCATTATGCTCTTTTGAAGTTAAAAGACCTTTTTCTAAAACCTTGAGTTCTTCTTTAAATGTATTATAATCAAAACAAGGTTTATCATTTTCAATTAAAGAGCATGAACAAGAATTTGAAACATCAATATAAGATTCTACTTTAGCGTTTGCTTTTAAAGTTTTATTTTCTAAACGTAATTTGGAATTAGCATGTTTCAACTTTGAAATTTTACGTTTAGCAAATTTAAGCACACGAAATGTAGAAATAGAATTAGTTACTAAAAGAGAAGATTTAGATTTTCTTACCTTGCTATAGTTTCCGTCTTCTCTTCTGCTTGATGTTTTGCCATCAACTGAGTCCACATCTTCCTCTTCCAAACAAGAGTGTCCATCATCCTTTCCGCTTGATGAGCATTCTATGGATCCATCCTTTGTGTAGCTTTCTTGAATATTTGCATAGGCTTGCATATTCTCAAGTTCTTGTGAATGTTCCGTACCTGTAGAAGGAGAATCATAAGTTCTTTCAAGAAAACTCCAAATTTCATATGCGGTAGGTAAAGTATAAATAAGTTTGAAAATATTTTGGTCTAACGCACAAAATATACTATTCATAGATTTTGCATTTAAAATAATTTCGTTTCTAGTTAGTATGCTAGATGGCTTTTTAATAGTAATATTCCAAACTTTTTCATCTAAGGCCTTAAGAAAAATTTTCATGAATATTTTCCACCCTTTAAAATTTTTGCCCATAAATAAAGGTGGTGATAATACTTTTTCATTTATATTAAAATTTTCCCCACTAGTAGAAGCGAGATCCTGATCAAGAGACGTCATTATTCCCGGTTGTTAAGCCGATTTGGAATAACCTGGCTCTGATACCACGTGTTGGATCTTGTGGCGCCCTTAGAGGGGGTGAATAAGGGCCTTTTTAAATTATGATTTTTACTTAAGAATTTTTCACCAACTTTCACTTTTCTTAAAAATAATTAATCGAAATTTTCCAAACACAAATTTTATTTTAATAAATACTCAATTAATTTTCAATAAAGTAACATTCATAATTTTATTAAATATGACAAAGACATACATGAACATAATGATCTTAATAAAGCTTAAGATCAAGGCAATAATGGTAAAATAAAACTTTTACAATTTTACCGGTCCTTCTACTAAGGACCGGAAGGCTATGACTTATCTTTCCATAGACCAAGCCCAAGCCTATCCTCTAGATCTTCCCAAGATCTAGATGTAGCACACAAGGCCACGATTTCCCACCAAGCCATGCAAGGACTTTGACGCTCCGCACAAGGAAGCGATTTTCCCCTAAGCCACGCAAGGACTTAGACGCTCCGCACAAGGAAGCGATTTTCCCTACCAATACAAAGTGAAATGTATATAAATGAAAATACAAGATAAAATAAGAACTCCCTAGAAATTCAGATCTCTGAAAGGAAGGTTGAAGACTCGAGATGATCGTTGATGTAGAAGCGTGTCCGATCTCGTCTTCAATTTCAAACCTTCTCAGCACAAATGGGAGTTCTTGAGGTTCTGGAGCTCTCTAGTTCGTATGCACTCAGGAAGGAACTTAGAATCTTCAAAGCTTGCAATGCACGAACAGAAAGAACCATTTTATAGATTTTCACTGTCGCCTGGGCGACATCACTGTCGGAATTTTGACAGCGCAAAACTGTCGCTCGTAGTGCTGTCGTGCGGGCAGTTGCGGTAACTTCCGAGCTGTCGCCTACGCGACAATAGATTTCGGAAAATTTCGACAGCGCCAAACTGCTGCTCATCGTGCTCTCGTGCGGGCAGTTGTTGTAACTTCTTTGCCGTCGCCTAGGCGACATTAACTGTCGGACAATTCCGACAGCTCCTCTTCATTTTTGTCGTCCGAAACTTCTCTAGACTGTAGATTGAGTCGTTCTCATCTCTGAAATGGGGTGGCACATTCCGTAACTCTTCCTGGATTGAAAGTTATTGCCGTTTGAAGTTTAACATACAAAACTCGTCATTTTGTCTTTTTGATCCATGAACGAGGACGTGTTTCTTTATTTAACATGTATCACCTGTACACTATAAACACACAAAAGAGTAGATCAAATACATCATGCTATTTGTTATTCTCAAACCAAGAGATGTGGAAAGAAAGCTCCAACACTTATGATATTTGGAATCAATTGGAAGTTACTCATGAAGGTACATCGCAGGTGAAAGATGCCAAGCTGTTTCAACTGTAATCTGAATACGAAAAAATTAGGATGGACACGGAAGAGGACATCAACTCAATGTACACTCGCTTCACAAAGATTGTCAACGCATCAAAGGCGCTTGGAAAGACCTACTCCGACGGGGACTTGGTGAGGAAAATTCTCCATTCCTTACCTCCAAGGTTCAATCCGAAGGTGACGACCATCTCGGAGTCGCACAACTTAAGAACGCTCTAGATCGAGAATCTCATTGGGAATCTCAAAACCCATGAGGTAGAACTACAAATTCAACATGACGAATACAACAAGGAGCCAAAGAAAAAGGCATTGGCGCTGACATCAAAGAAGGAGTGCATCGAAGAGGATGATGATGATGAAGAAGGACTCCTGGTGAAGAATTTCAAGAAGTTCATCAGAAATCCAGAGAGAAGGAACACATTCCGAAAATTCTTCCAAAAAGATACTCGACGAAAGGGATCCTCCTCTTCATCGAAGAAAGAAAAAGGAAGCGATGACGAAGAAGAAAGGCCGCCTCCAGAATGCTATCACTGCAGAAAAATCGGGCACATTCGGAGCCAGTGCCCAAAATACCAAAAGGAACGGAAAGAACAAAAGAAAGCAAAAGAAAAGAAAAAGTGTTGAAGGCCGCTACTTGGGATGACTCTTCCTCTGAAGAGTCAAACAGTTCTGAGTCAAGTAGCGAGGAGGAAGCAAACTTGTGCTTAATGGCCAAAAGCGACAATGACGACACCAGTGTTCTTAGCGACACTGAGGTATCTCCTCCTACCTTTGAAGAGCCTTATGATAAATTTGTTTTATTAAATCATGAAAATGAATCTATTATAAAAGAAAATCGTAAGCTCACAAAAAAATTAGTCTCTCTTAAAAAAAGAAAAGTTTCATGTCAAGAATGTGAGCACTCTTTATTTATGATAAAAGAACTTGAAGTTTCTCTCTCTAATGCCCTTTCACAAAACAAAATCATTGCAAAAGAAAAAGGGGACTTAGAGAGAAAATTGAAAACTTCTATATTACAAATTGAAAAGAACAAAAAAGGATTTGAAAACAAATGTGTTAGGATTGTTCAAGAAAATACATCTCTTAAAAAACAAAATCAAAATCTCAATTTAGCCATAACCAAATTCGGGATTGGTCAAAAATCCCTGGATATGCTTCTGGGTAATCAATGCTTTGGGTCTGGAAAAATTGGACTCGGATATAAAAGTGAACACTACCGCCCGACGCTAGCTACTAACGCCGGCGGTAGCTCTAAAGTTAAAAATTCTTCTGGTTTTTCTAATGTACAAACATCATCCAGCAAGGGCAACGTAGAAACTCAGAAAAGGGTCTCAACCCCCTTTATTTCGTGTGCTAATTGTCTTAAATTTGGACACACGTCTGGCTCTTACAGGAATATAATACATCAACGATCATTAAAACAAATCTGGGTACCTAAGAAATCCACTTACTCTATGGGTGGTACCTCTTGGGTATCTGGGTCTTTACTCTCATCCTCTTTCTAGATTTGCAGGAAGGCTAAGGAAACAGAAGACGTGTGGTATTTGGACTCAGGCTGCTCCGAACACATGACGGGCAATAAAGCAAAATTGCTTAGCCTAGAAAAGAAGAAAGGAGGAATAGTGACGTTTGGCGATAACGGTAAAGGAAGGATCATGGGAGTTGGTACACTGGGTAACGCATCTTTTCTTATATCAAATGTGCTTTATGTGAAAGGATTAAAAGATAACCTAATATCTATAAGTCAACTGTGTGATAAAGGTTTAGACGTACTTTTTGAATCTTCCACTAACCTTTGCAACATTGTTAATCCTAAAACAAAAGATGTGTTATTAACTGCACCTAGAATTCATAATGTTTACATAGTTTCATTTCATGATCTTTCTAAATCTTCTATAAAATGTTTTATAACGAAAAATGATGAATTAGAATTATGGCATAGACGCTTAGGCCACGCTAGTACAAAGCTCATCTTAAAACTAGCAAAAAGAGAATTGATTAGAGGATTGCCTAAGTTAAATGGAAATTTATCTTCATTATGCTCTCCATGCCAAAAAGGCAAATATACTAAGTCATCTTTTAAAAGCAAAAATGAAATTTATACATCAAAACCTCTGCAATTAATTCATATGGATCTTTTTGGTCCCGTTAACACTGCGAGTCTTGGTGGTAGATTATACACTTATGTTCTCATAGATGACTATTCTAGATATTGTTGGACTTTATTTCTCTCCTCCAAATCTGATGCGTTTTGCGAATTTTCAAAATTATGTACTCGCATTCAAAATGAATTAGATTTAAAAATAAAATGCATTCGCTCAGATCATGGAAGTGAATTTGAAAATGAAAATTTTAAATCTTTTTGTGACATGTTAGGTATTAAGCATGAGTTCTCTGCTCCACGCACACCTCAACAAAACGGTGTTGTAGAACGGAAAAATAGGACAATACAAGAACTTGCACGCACAATGCTATCTGAATATAAATTACCTAAGTATTTTTGGGCAGAAGCTGTAAGCACTGCATGCTATGTAATGAATAGAGTTATGCTTCGCCCATCATTAACTCTCACACCATATGAACTCTACTATCAAAAGAAACCTAACGTATCGTATTTTAGAGTATTTGGATGTAAATGCTTCATTCTTAATACAAAAGATTCTTTAGGAAAATTTGACGAAAAATGCGATGAAGGAATATTTCGTGGTTATTCTTCAACTAGTAAAGCATATAGAATATTTAATAAAAGATCAAGCAAGGTTGAAGAGTCAATTAATGTCAGATTTGATGAGTTTGTTCCATGTGCAGAGAAGCTCCCTACAGGTACCGATGATGAACCTTTGCCATCCTTGGAGCACGACGAAGAAAAACCGTCCAAATAAGAGGAGGAGAAGTCAAAAGAAGATGAATATGTACCTCCAAGCATTCTAAACTTCTCCAAAAATCATCCAAAGGAGCTAGTCATTAGGGAACCTTCTACTGGGGTAAGAACTCGGTCCTCTCTTCATGAAACATTTTCAAATATTTGCTTTGTGTCTGAAATTGAACCTAAAAACGTTTCCACCGCTTTAAATGAAGAATTTTGGTTTTTGGCAATGAATGAAGAGTTAGGACAATTTGAAAGAAATAAAGTTTGGAATTTAGTAGAAAGACCATCTAATCATCCAATTATTGGCGTAAAATGGATTTTTAAAAATAAGCTAGATGGTGAATCTAGGATTATAAGAAATAAAGCACGCTTAGTTGCTCAAGGCTATTCACAAATTGAGGGGGTAGATTTTGAAGAAACTTTTGCACACGTAGCTCGCTTAGAATCTATACGAATATTTTTGGCATTTGCGAGTTTTAAAAGAATAAAATTATTTCAAATGGATGTTAAAAGTGCCTTTTTAAACGGGTTTATTAAAGAAGAAGTTTATGTAGAACAACCCCCCAGTTTCATAAATGAAAAATTTCCAAATCATGTTTACAAATTAGAAAAAGCGCTTTATGGTTTAAAACAAGCGCCCCATGCATGGTATGATCGTCTTATATCGTTTTTGTTAGAGCACAATTATGTTATGGGAAGTGCAGACAACACACTCTTCATTAAGCATAAAAATAACGAATTAATTATTCTACAAATATATGTTGATGACATCATTTTTGGAGCCACCAATGAAGAGTTGTGTAATGAAGTAGTCTTAATAATGAAAAATGAAATTGAAATGAGTCTTGTAGGAGAACTATCATATTTTCTTGATTTTCAAATTTTACAAAGAACTGATGGTATTTTTATTTGTCAATCAAAATATGTTCACGATATGCTTAAACGATTTGGATTTGAAAATCTTAAACAAGTTTCTACTCCTATGAGTGCTTCTTTAAACTAGGAAAAGATGAATCTGGAATTTCTATTGATCAAACGCTATATAGAGGAATGATAGGTTCTCTTCTTTATTTAAGTGCATCTAGACCAAATATAATGTTTGTCGTATGTTTATGTGCTCACTTTCAAGCCAATCCAAAAGAATCTCATTTTAAAGCGGTAAAACATATTTTTCGTTATCTAATAGGGTCATCTAAACTAGGATTATGGTACCCACATAATGACTCTTTCACACTCCATGGCTATTCCGATTCGGACTACGCCGGGTGCTCACTAGACAGAAAAGGCACTAGCGGTACGTGTCACTTTTTGGGACCCTCATTAGTTGCATGGTCTAGTAGAAAACAATCTTCGGTTGCACTCTCCACCACGGAGGCTGAATATTTCGCACTTGGTAGTTGTTGTGCACAAGCATTGTGGATGAGCCAAACTATAGAGGAGTTTGGATTTCATCTCAAAAACATAGATCTTAAATGTGACAACAAAAGTGCAATAGACCTCACATATAATCCTGTACACCATTCTAGATCCAAACACATCGACGTTGGTCATCATTTCATTAGGGATCACATTAAGAAAGAAAATGTAAAAGTAAGCCTCATTGGGACAGACTCTCAACTCGCTGACATATTCACTAAACCTCTTCCTGATGACGATTTCGTTTATTACGACTTGAGTTAGGTGTGCTAGATCTTACAAGTTAAAACCTGCTCACAAATACAAGCTTCTTCACTTTTAACCATAAAAAACATCTCCTAAAAATCTGCACTTTCAGCATGAAATTACTATTGGGACACCTAATCAAAATCAAGAATCAACAATTTCAAAATCCTCAAAAAACACTTACTGTCTCCCGTGCTAGCGCTACTGCTGGAGCTAGCGTCCATGTTCATTTTTCTGTATTTTTTAAATTTCAAAAAATCCCTTATAATATATAAATCTATATTTTCTACTTAGTTTTGCACTTCTGTGTTTCTTTATTTTTTGAAAAATCAAATGCAAAACTACAAAAAATATGCTTTTCTTTTTCGCTTGTGTTGTTTCCTTTGTTTAAAGTTCATGTTTATGCAAAAATCAAATATAAAAATTACAAAAGCAAAAATTACAAAAATATAAAACTTTAAAACTATAAAAAAAAACTGTATGATTTTTTTTTGTGAAAAATCAAGCATAATTTAATCTACTATTTAGAAATTCTACAATGTTGCAATTTATCTCTTCAAACTACTTTGGACATTGTCTTTCTTCATGCTTTAATATATTTATGCCAATGTGCATCAATTATAGTTTAAAAGTTGTGTAGGATCAAGCTTAGCATGCCTCTAAGTATGAGAAATGTTTTATGTTTGATAATGATATTTATTCACTCACTTTTTGGCATTGTCTACATATGTATTTAATATAAAGATTGCTTGTGTATGTTTTGTATTAGTACAATGGATTAAAATTGCACAAGTATCTTACCTACACTCCTTATTTTGCACTCTTTAAAAAATTAAGAAAAGTGGTTATGTTTTTCATAAAAACTATTGATTTGCAAAACAAGTGTATTCGGAGAACTTTGTACAAAACAAGATTATAAAATAAATGACAATGATAACTCCACCAAGCACTACTTGAACCTCCTGATAAGTCTTAATAAGCATTGTGAGGTTGAGCACCTTGGAAAAAATAGTAAAGTGTCTTGTGCAAATCAAATCCTTCTTTCAAAAATAAGAAAAACCACTTACTCTTAAGTACACCGGATCACTAGTTTCAATCTTAAATTTCAATATGTGATCTCCCAAGCACTACTTTGCACCCTGATAAGTCTTGATGAGCATTGTGTGTGCAGAGCACCTTGGTAGTTGTACTTTTTATTTTGCATTAAAGTGTGCGGAAGTAATCTTATTTGCGTTTTATTGTGCTCGTACTTTACATATATCTTGTATTTTTTCATTAAGACATTTGTTTACATTACTCAAAAATACACTTTTGTGCACATCATTATCTTCCATAACACTTCTTCTCATGAGTATTAGATCCTAATGCTAATTCTATATTACTTTCTATTTATGAAATGCACTAGATAACCTAGCATGTGTTCTACAATGTTTTGTATGTTTTTGAAATTATGAATTAAAGTAACATTGTGGTAATCTCTTTTTGATAATCATGCTTGGTTATTATAAAACTTAAGGATCTAACTGCAAAATGATTTACAAAAACATCATCTTTTGTGAACTTTAACTCATATTTTTTTTGGATTATCATTACTATTTGATGTTTTTGTATTGCTATAAGTCTTCCGCATCTTAACCATATAAGTGTATTACCTTGCGCTTTCCAAGCTTACTTAATATCTTGTACTCTTTGCATCATCACTTATTCTTCAAAATTCCTATCTTTCATTACGTGATAGATTTACTTGGAACACTTTTTATTGGTTACTTCAAACATAAAAATCTTTTATGCTACAAACTCTGAAAATTTTGTAATGCTCATAACTCTGATCTATTTCAAAGAAAAACAATTCTATAACTCCTTATCATTTACTTAAAAAGCTCGATCATGCCTTCTCTTCTATTTACAAATTCTTTGGTGCTTTGTTTCCCTACCCACTTTTGCTAATAACAAAGGGGGAGAACAAACATGATAAATATAACCCGCTATAATAAACCCAACATGACAAATTCAGATGATAGCTTACATATTAGGGGAGCACTCACTTAGGGGGAGCATGTATTTAGGGGGAGCAATTCTAAATGATAAAATCAATAATTATCATAAGTCATCACTCTCTCACACACACAATTAGAGTTTCATCATGCTTATTTATTAATGCTTTGATTTATCATTAATGGATTTGTTATTATCAAAAGGGGGAGTTTGTTGGAACATTGTCTTCCGCATCTCCTAGGTTTGAGAATAACAAATCCTATGTGTATTTGATCTTGTGTGTTCAAGTGTGCAGGTTAACATAGTCCATATGACTCAAAGTGTACTCATGATGACTGCCCCCAAAATTGAGGCCAGAATTCGAACAGGCTCACTAGCGCCGGCGGTAGCGATAGCGCCCGGCGCTAGCGATGATTAACGCAATTCTGGCTGTGTTTTTAGAAAGAGCTAGCGCCCGGCGGTAGCTACTAGTGCTGGCGGTAGCATGGCGCACAAAAGGCATAGAGCAAAATGTTGTCGCGGATGGGAGATCCTGTCGCGCAAAATCTTTCCTAATCTGGGCTAGCGCCGGCAGTAGCGCTAGCGCCGACGGTAGCGCTTGGGCTATAAAAGGACCCCCTCTCCTCTTATTTTCATACACACCCATTGCATACACCTCAGAGAGAGAGTACTAGAATTCCAGAGGCTTGTCTTAGCCGAAATTTGAGGTCCCAGCGAAGCTCTGCCAATTTCTGAAGGAGAATTCCATCACGCCGAATCCAGACGAAGTCCGCTTCAACAAACGCTGATTCTACAGCGGATCTTCATCTCCGACTTCAGAAGTTCATCTTAAGGGAGGTTTTGTTATTTTATTTCTCTTTCTTCATTGTAAACGGTAGTGAAATCGCCTCGTGTTGGCGACTAGGTCTAGGGTAGACTTAGGGCTGAAATTCGCCTCGTGTTGGCGACTAGATCTAGGCTAGTTCTAGGGGGTGCTTGAGGACACATCCGGGGAAGGATTGGATAGAGCGGCATGAGGCCGAATCCGGGGAGGATAAGGCTAGGGCCACCGGTTCGTGGGGAAGCGAGTCGGGATAGAAAACAAAAAAGAGCTTTTTTTATTATTTGCCTCCGATCTCTAGCGTCATCGAGATTAAGTTTTGTAAAACTTATTTATCATTAATAAAGCTTGTCTCTCTTTTTGTTTTAATTAACTTATTTCATGTCTTTAATCTTGCAATAATTCAAAATTTAATAAATATAATCTAAAGTTTTTGAAAACCCTTATTCACCCCCCCCCCTCTAAGGGCGCCGACCGATCCAACACAAACAACATACATCACTATCTCAGACTGCCGAGAGCTAATTGTAGCAAGCAAAGTAGTGCTCATAGCTCCATGTGAGCCCATGCCAGAAGGTTCTAAGGGGAAAGCCAAGATCATAGTGCACATCAGTGAAGAGTCTTCTGAAGATGTCAGTGATGCAGATCCACAGGGAGAAGGAGATCAAGAAGGACAAACTGCTGAGCCATCTTCGACTCAGGCAGGATCTCTCTTCCACATGCTATCAACCCTACTATCTGCTCAGCAAAAACATCTTGAACAATTCATAGTAAAAACTGTGGATAGTCTACGAAAAGAGATGAAGGGGGAAATTCAGAAAGTAAAGAGCGACATACACAACCTCAACACCCAATGCGCTCATTTCTATACTATGGAAGCTCCCGCAATCGATAAAATGAGTGAGGAAGTTAATAAAGTGGGACATCAAAACCACAAAATCCTGAAAGAGCAAGGCAAATTCTCAGATAATGTGTACTATGGTCTTAAGCAGATCGAGACAGATGCTGAAAATAACCAAAATCAAATTCTGAATAAATTTAATGAGAATGCTCATACTTTAGATTCACATCTGCTAGAGGTAAACAACAATCTGGATGCAACTGAACAATCCCTGCATAATAAGTAGAATCAATTCAGAGAAGGACTCGAGGAAAGGGTATTTGAACAAGCCCTAAAGGGGAGAATGAAATAATCAATGCCAGTTCACATCAGGCGATGTGGATAACAAACCAAATAAAGCAGTCATTGCAACAACCTCCATCAGTCTATGATGTTGCCAATCCTTCTGCAAGCACTGACTCTGCTGAGTATGGGATAGAATTTGGAGAATCAGCTACTTCCAGAAAAAGAAAGAGAATTCAAAGCAACCAGTACAGGCAAAAGAGACTGGGGGAAATTCAGCAGGATCCACAATCCGTAAGGTGGAGTCCAGAATCAAGAGAAATAATAATAGAATTGTGGATCCAATTTGGATACCTTCAAGAGGATTATCAGAGAGTATACCAATCAGTTGAAAGGAAGAAGCACCTGAAGCAGCTGGAAAGGAGGAAGAACCACAAGCTAGCATTCCCACAAGGTCCTCCTCCTTCGCCTAAGAGAATTCCCATGCCCATCAACTACCTTCAGAGGCAAAGGCAGAAAAACAAAGGAGCAAGCAGCAGCAGACGCTGATGGGGCAACAAATTATAATCTTAATTTGTTTTGATGAGGCAAATGAATGCTAATGTTTATTATTGAACATTTAATCTATTTATATGCTTGAAGAACATCTCATCTCTTTTTATGATTGCTGCTTTAAGTGTGATGTTACTATTTGAAATGATATATCTTTTCATGTGTGGCATTTATCATTGAGGTAAATTAGGGCTTCTTCAAATAGGGGGAGATTGTTGGGAACAGTGCCCAGCAATGTTCCTGATTTGAAGAAGTGCTCAACTCAATGAGAAGTGCAAGCTGTATTTAATGCTCCATCTAGCTCATGCTTGCTGAGATCGACAATTGTCAAGTACTTTAACTATTTCTGTAAGTACTATATATATCGTCAAGGAGGACAAGATTCGTCGAACGTTGAGACGGGATAGAAGAATGAAGTTCGTCGAACTCAGAATGAAGAAAGAAGAATGTTGTTCATCACTCAGAGGGAAGTTCGTCGACCGCTGAGACTCGGCAAGATCGTCGAACGCAGGCTTGGCTTGTTCATCGAATGCAGAGATGGGAAAGAAGAATGTAGCTCGTCGATCGTAGATTGCCGTTCGTCGAGCGCAGAATGGAGTTCATCGAACTCAGAAGGAAGATAGACGACCGCTGAGATTTGGCGCGTTCGTCGAACTCAGAAGGAAGATCGTCAACTGCTGAGACTGGGCAAGATCGTCAAACACAGAGCAGACGCGGTATCGCGACTTCACCAAAGTGGCCTTGTCATCGAGAAAGAACAAACATCGTCGTAAAGAAGGCATGTCGTCTGAAGAAAGACAAGCTGAAGACTAACAGCTGCTAAAGCGTCGACATAACATCACTCATGTCGTCGAGAGAACAAGGTGATTACGATGACACAGTCAGAGACAGCATATCGTTGTATATGCAGAAGCAGCAGAATGTCTCAAATCGTCGAGATATCTGCTTTAGAGGCAGAAGCAAGAAGAACTAAAGGTCTACCCAAGTTCAAGGCATCGACAAAGTCCTGTCGTCGAGATAATGTCCATGACGTCGTAACAATGGAAATATCATCGAGACAGATTCAAAAGTTGCAGATGCGTTGTCAGCATTTAATGCCGCCGCCTAATTGTCCAATCAGCGTGTATTCTAAAGATATGGGCATCTGACATTAAAAGATACGACTTATGACCGTTATGCGGCTTATCTGTCCTATAAAAGGAGAACGATGATGCCCTAGAAAAGTAGTCTTAAAAAAAGAATCCTGCCGCTCTTCGATAGAATAGTATATTCAGCGGAGAAGAAGAACGAGAACAAGATTCAAGAGTTCTCAGAAGAATAAGTCATCTTCATCGACTGAAAAGTGAAGCCGATCTTCATCAGGCAAAGAGTAGAGCTTAAAGAAGAACTGCGCTGTCAAAGATTTGAATCAGAAAATCTTCTTCAATAGTAAGAAGCGGATCCTCATTAGGCTAAAGTTGCCAATCTTCATCCGGCAGAAGTAACAGTCTTATTACTGTAATCTCTTGTAAAGGCTTGCGAGCCTATTTGTCTAGCTTGTGTAAGATCCCTCTCCCGCACCAGGAGAGTTCCCGGATCTTATGCCCAGAACCGCCGCCTTGTGGTGATGCTAACACATGAGTTTGCCACCTCCGCAAGACGGCGATCCTGCCGGCAAGAATGATCAATTAGGCCAACAAGAATAAGAAGAAAATTAGGAAAATATGTCCACAATCACACGCATCTGTGTATATATATATATATATCCACATGTAAACTGTCCATCAATGAGTACAATAAATGAAAGAGTAAAAGGGCTTATGCCCGGTACATGTCTGAAATGAGTAAAACAACATAATAACTCTCTCTCTCTCTCATCATCTCTATGCAGAAGCTAAACACTCTCTTCATCAGCACCTGTCTCGTGGTAGAAGTAATGCACTGCAACTGCTCCTCAGATCTTGCCATCACTTCCTGCTAGTCGTATGGCTGCTCCAGCTCCTCGAACTCCGATGGTCACAACCGACCGCTAGTCATAAAGACTAAGCCAGTTTTGTGCTCTCCTCCCCCCGCGACTCCTAGGCACCGTGCGGCAGGACGAAGCGGAGGACAACAGAGTGGAGTAAACAAAAGTAGGTGATAGGGAAAACTAAGATAGTAGTGTATATATAGGCAAGCACTACTCTAGCAGTATAAACAAGTAAGAGAGCAGTAAAGAGCAGTACAAGAAGTAAATGGTAAAGCAGTGCACGCAAGTACAACAAGTAAATAAATAATTCTACACTGCCATCACATGAGTACCTTAACTTATACGAATGCCCATACAAACTTATAAGTTAAGGTTTCCGGAAATATAACTTATCATATAAAAGAGCCCATACTAATTTATATGATAAGGGTCTGCATTTATGTTCTAGGTTTACGTATGATATGATATGCATGCTATGATATGATTCATACAAGTGCAACTCACCCACACGACTCTGTGATCACAGACCTTTAGTTCCCACTTTTCGGAGTTAGCTAAACTCTCTGGTACCGCCGTTGTGGCTACGGCAGCGGTGGAGCGGGCATCTCCACCCCTAGGCGGGTATACACACTACCAGGCCAGACCTCCCATACGCCTCTGTACACGTCCTAGGTGCACTCTAGAGTCTTGCGTACTCTTTGCTGGAACCTACCAGTCTTAAAGGCCGGGTGTGCGTCCTGTTGGGCATCGTCCTCCGGACCGCAGTATAAACAACCTACTGGCCCCTCAACATCACACCCGCCTAAGTCAACATACTGTCGTCGGTGTGATGACCGGCCCATACCGAAGACCCGACGCTAAATGGTTTCTATGCACATGCAATTTGTCACAACCCGAGCCTCCAGCTCGCAGGACCATCTCATCCTGAATATATCTATCACCCGAGCCTCCAGCTCGCAGGACTAACCGTCCTGATATACAATCTCCCATTCCCCACTCGGGATTTGTTCTACCATGTCATTTAATCACCTAATTAGACTACTCTTGTTTAGTTATTGTTATACTTTGAAGTTTAGGGTGAATCCTGGACTTCCCGAGGGCTACCCGGTGAAGGGTTCGCAAGGTACTAGGGTATGTGATGGGATGATGCCCAACCCCTTTCCAGGACAATTAATATCATTGGTGACTACCCTAACCTAAAATTCCACCCTCTCATTACTATTTATAACTTAGGTGTTTTCACGCCTTATGTTTCATCTCACTCCTAAGCAACCGTTCTTTTGAATGGTGCTCAACTTTAATAATTCTTCCTCCTCTAAATGGTCTATACTCATCTCTTGTTATAATCCAATTCTCACTGATTTCCTATGTGATTTTATTGACCTAATCATCATATTGAGTTTTCACTATCCGCAGACCAGGACATATAACTAACTTAGATTCCTATGATGGAACCTTGGTCAAATTGCTTCCAAATGGCTTCTAATTTTTATCATAACTATGTGCTGTGATATTCATCAAAAATCCAGAAGTTTACAATTTTATGAATTAATTTACTCCATAAATAAATTCATTTAACAATTAAGGCTAGATCATTTTGAACATGAGCTACCATTTTTATACATCCACTGGCCCTACCAAATTTATATCATGATGATAATGATGAAAAACAGAGTCTACCAAATTTCCAAAATTTTCTATCACAGGGAATTATTTATAATTACAGTTGAATGAAATTACCAAAAATGCAATTATAAATTCTAAGCCCTTTAACAACATTCCAAAAATTCTGATAAAATTACCATAGGCTTATATTAGCATCATGACCTACTGTAATTTATCTTAAATTTATCAGACATATAAAACCCTATTATTTGCACAAAAACCATAAAGGGCATACATGTAATCTTAGCTACTTATAGCATGAAATATTCCCCAAAAATTCTCAGAAAATTCCTGCTGCCATAATAATGAAATTAAAGACCAAACCCCAAGTTTCACTTCATTCCAAAATCATATGATCCATAAATAAATTCATTTAATAATTAAGGCTAGATCATTTTAAACATGAGCTACCATTTTTAAACATCCATTGGCCCTACCAAATATATATCATGGTGATAATGATGAAAAACAGAGTCTACCAAATTTCCAAAATTTTCTATCACATGGAATTATTTATAATTACAGTTGAATGAAATTACAAAAAATGCCATTATAAATTCTAAGCCCTTTAACAGCATTCCAAAAATTCTGATAAAATTACCATAGGCTTATATTAGCATCATGACCTACTATGATTTATCTTAAGTTTATCAGACATATAAAACCCCATTATTTGCACAAAAACCATAAAGGGCATAAATGTAATCTTAGCTACTTATAGCATGAAATATTCCCCAAAAATTCTCAGAAAATTCATGCTGCCATAATAATGAAATCAGAGACTAAACCCTAAGTTTCACTTCATTCTGAAATCATATGACCCCCCTTTCATTTTATAACCTAAATTAGGGGTAACTTAGTAAATTCCACATCTTGGGATTTTTGTACCCAAAAATCCCCAAATAACTTTTGGGAAGGCATATTACTGCCATGGACCAATGTCCAACACTTCAAAGCCATTGGGTCAACCCCCAAGGCTTGGGGCTCATTCCACCCCAAATTGCTAAAGGCAAGCATTTAAGGTCTTTAGCCTAGCTCTTGCATGGCTCATAACTCCACATGCACAAGGCAAAATGGTCTCAAATTTCTACCAGTGGTCTAGATATATATAAAGAGCTTACCACCCAAATTTGGGGGTATTTGGAGTTATACAACTCCATAAATACCAAATATTTACTTTTGCTAATAAATGAAATAACTCAGAGGATATACATCCAAAAATTCTCAAATTTAAACCCTAGATGTGCCATAATACCATGCATGCATGGTAGAAATTTTAGGTCATTTGCTAAAGCCAGTTAAAAGTTACTACAATTCTAATGTCTGCCCTTCACTAGGACCAGTCCTAGCAAAATGAGTGCCCCGGTGACTACATTGCTCTAAATGTCCTGATCCAAGGCTCCAATGAAATTAGACACCAAGGGCTACAAAAGCTATTTCAAAATATTTTGATTTTGGGGCCTCTAAGGCCCTCAAATATGGCATGCAAACTGCTGCTGATTCAGGACCTGCTACATGGAGGTCTGCCAATAGCCGATCCATGATCAAAATGGATGGCATTGGGTCATCTTCTCCATGGAGCCAAGGGCCGTGATTGCCCCGACATGTAGCCCTTGATCTTTAATTTCCCGGCCATCCGACCGCCTCCCTGACCGGCCACCACCACCACCTCCGTTGAGGTGGTGGCTATCGACCGGCGGTGGCTCGGCCGCCGGAGGTGGTGTTTTCCGGCGAACCCAACACCATGGATAATTCCGAAATCTCCATTTTCTCACCATGAATCGGGCTCAATTGAGCCCGATGTCTCTCCTAATGGATCTAGGATGCTAGCACAAGGGGAGAGGAGGAGAAACCGGACCTTAATGGAGCTTGACGGAGGCGGCGGCGGTTGGCCTTGAATCTTCTCCTTTCCGGCGAGCTTGCTCAAAACTTCATTCCTCCACCAATTGCAGTGATTCAAAGGTCGATTCCATATGCTTTGCTCGTTCTAAAGCTAATGGAGGCGTATATTTGGGCTGAGGAGGACTCTAACCATGCCAGCCATTAAGGGGGAGCTCGGCCTACACCTTGGATGCTTCACCAAGGTGCCACTTGGCATGGGGACAACAGGAATTCGGCTGGGAATTACTGAGGGAGCTCAGTGGAATCCTTTGGGAGGAGAATTGAGTGCCAATTGGCACTCAATCCATGAATTCCAATTTGTCCCTTCTCCAAATTGGGGGAAAAACCAATTTTGCCCCCTTGCATGTCAATCCTTCTTCACATCTGAGGGAATGCATGGTCAAGTGCCATTAGGTTGCAGGATGGGCCTCCTATTGAGGCCTTAGCCCATAGGGTTTGGTTTAATTGATCCAAAATTCCCATTTAGCCCAATTTTGACTTATGTTGACTTTAGTGGTTGACTTGGTCAACTAATGGGTTGACTGGTCCAAATTGTTGGTCTTGAGTCCCTTGACACAATCCAATGTTGATTGGGTCATGGTGATGCCCTAATTGGACCAATTTAGCCAATAAGTGTGATTTTGACCAAAATCGGGGAAAGTTTGACTTTGGTCAATTTGACCAATTTGATGATCAACTGATGAGGCTTCTGAGTCCATTGGGTCACTCTTAGGGTTTGACATGTAATGGTGTGGTCAATTTGGCCATATGAATTCTAATTGAGCCAATTTGAGTTGAATTGGGCTATTTTGACCTAGGTTTGACTTTGGTCAATTTGGCTAAATTGGTTGACCAATTGATGAAACTTTTGGTCAATTATGTCTCCTTAAGGTTTATGGACATGGTGGTGGGGTTAATTCACATCTATAAGTTCAATTTAAGCTAATTTGGTCTAAAATGACTTGCCCATATAGTGGCTCACACTCGAGTTCTCTTAATTCAAGGTGACCTAAGGTCACTACCTAGCTCAAAATCACTTTTCTCACTACATAACCTACCCTAGTTGAAGTCAAGGGGTCTAGTAGGAAATGGGATGTTACAAATTCCATAAACAAAAGAACAATTTCGTCCCCGAAATTCAAGTTCGGGTCCACGGGGTTCCTTGTTCCTGAAAATGAAAAAGTCTCAAGATGGTTTAAAATGATATCACAAGACTATCTGGTAATGGTTATATTATCTCATCATCAATACTTTAACATATCCATCCTTCAAATTATATACCAAGGTTCCACTTTGGGAAGTAAGTACGGTGTCTTCTCAATCATTAATTCCAACAATATATCCAGATCTTCCTACTGATATAAAAGAAAAGTCTATATACAAAATTCTATAACAACCCATCAACAATAATTCATTGTATGAATTCTTCCAATTATACATTCAAATTCTACTTCGTGAAGGAAGTATCAAAATGTGTAACCATAAATTCCATCAAAATTTTCAGAAGTTCACATTGTTATCAAAAGTTCATGCACAAGTTTTTTTTGGAACACGGTCTTCCGCATCTCCTAGGTTTGAGAATACCAAATCCTATGTGTGTATTTAATCTTGTGTGATCTAAGTGTGCAGGATAACAAGTCAAAATGACTCAAGGTTTACATATGGTGGTTGCCCCCGAAATTGAGCCATCAACTCCAATCTGATCACTAGCGCATGCGATAGTGGATAGCGCCGGCGCTAGCTCGATGCACAGAAGGCATGGTGGAATTGTTGCCTCAGATTGAAGATTCTGCCACGCAAAAAGTCTCCTAATATGAGATAGCGCCGGCGGTAGTGGCTAGCGCAGGCGCTAACGGTAGTCTATAAAAAGGACCCAAGTCCTCTCGTTTCTGATAGACATCAGAGAGATATATTGAGTGCCAAAATTCCAGAGGCTATCTTGGCCGAAAGTTTATGTGCTAGCGAAGCTCTGCAAAACTTCTGAAGGAGAATCTCGTCACGCCGGATCAGATCGAAGTCCGCTTCTACAACGCTTATTCAACGGCGGATCTTCGTATCCAACTTCAGAAGTCCATCTTGAGGGAGTTCTTATTTATTTATTGTTATTTCATATTCCTCATTATAAACGATTAGTGAAATCGCCTCGTGTTGGCGACTAGGTCTGTGTAGGACTTAGGGGGAAAATTGCCTCGTGTTGGCGACTAGATCTAGGCTAGGTCTAGGGGGGCTCGAGGCCACATCCGGGGAGGGATTGGCTAGAGCGGCTTGAGGCCGAATCCGGGGAGGATAAGGCTAGGGCCACCGGTTCATGGGGAAGCGAGTCGGGATAGAAAACCAAAAGGTTTATTTTCTATTTAGCTTTGATTTCTAGCTTTCATAAGAGATCAAATTTTGTAATCATGTTTCTCAAGTTAATAAAATCATGTCTCTATTTTTACTTTATTTGATTAGTCTTGATCTTCTTTATTATCATATTCAAAGTTTTTTCTAAAATATTCAAAATAATTATAAAAACTTTAAAACCCTTATTCACCCCCCCCCCCCTCTAAGGGCGCATACCGATCCAACAAGTGGTATCAGAGCTAGGTTATTCCAATCGGCTTAACAACGGGAATAATGGCGTCTCTTGATCTCGCTTCTACTAGTGGGGTAAATTTTTATGAAGAAGAAAAATCTTCTAAACCACCTTTATTCGAAGGGAAAAATTATAAAGGGTGGAAATTATTAATGGAAAAATTTATTAAAACTTTAGACATCGAAGTATGGAATTTAGCAATTATAAGACGTACGGATGAGTCGAATAAAAAGGAACGTCAGCTAAATGCCAAAGCCAAACATTATTTATTTTGTGCACTATCTAATGAAGTTTTCAAATTTGTGTATTGCTTTTCTAGTGCTTATAAAGTATGGAAATTTCTTGAAGAAATGTATGATCTTCCTCTCGCAGGTATGGAACAAACACAGGAGGAAAAGAACGTACAAGCATCCATTATCTTTCAAGAAGATCTCTCTCGGAATGAAGCCATGGAGAATATTGAAATAGAAAAGAAGAACAATACACCAAGAGAAAAATGAGAAGAAATCTTACTTTTGGAAGATGAGTGCCAAGAAGAAGACAAAGGAACAATATGTTCAAATCCTCCCTCATCCAAAAGCAATGTAAGGAAATCAAATTCTATCTTTTGTACTTCTATCTCTTCATTACAATTGTTACAAAATACTAAGCGCAAAATTAAGAAATTAAAGAATGCTAATAGACTATTGCGCTTAGAAAATAAAAATTTAAAAGCAAAAGTTAAAGTAGTATCAAAATCTGATTTATCCAGCTTTACTCATGTCACTTCAATTGAAAATACAAAATCGTGTTTTGATTGCAATAATTTAAATGAAAAATGCAAAGAACTTGAAAAGGAACTTATTTGTATAAAAGAACAAAATGAAAGATTTTGTGTTGAAAATTCTTCCTTGAAAAATGATTGTGCTAAGTGCAAAGATTTTAAAATTGAAATTCAAGAGATGGATGAAACATTTGATGAATATAGAAACAACTATCAAAATCATATTGAGTCTATTGTTTCCACTCTTAAAAATAGCACATCAGCTTATCATCAAGCTAGGCATAATCTAATGATGAAGAATGATGAATTAGAATAAAAAATCAACAGTCTTATGAAAATTATAAATACAAATTCACAATATCAAGAAACACCTAAGACCAAGTCAAATATGAATATCATAACTAAGTTTAACTATGAAAAATAGAAGAAATTAGTAAATCTCAAGTATTCACTAAAAAATGTATCTCCCACATTATATTCAAATAGGCATAGATTTCCTATAAAAATAATAATTTCAAAAGTCATCATTATTTTAAGCACAAATCTAATGAGCATAGAAATTTAATGCAAAATTATAATTCTAAACCCATGTATGAATGGAGACCCAAACTTAGAACTGAAACATTAATATCGCATGAACGGACTCATTCATCAGTATCTAGCCACAAACCTATACGATATATTTGGGTACCCAAAGGAACCACCACTCTTGGTCCCCTTTGGATCCCTAAATCTTCTAATCATTAAGTGTCACCAAACGCATGAAGTAGAAATCATCAAAAAAAATATTGGGTTTCAATTATTCTACCTCATGATATAATTTAACCTTTTGTTATTTATTTTTGGCTAATAATTCTATATGTAGTGATGAAAATATAATCCTAAAACCTATGAAGTTTTACAAAATTAAACAAATGATAGTTTAAAACTTCTATTGACCAAGATTCTTCATCCTCCTAAAACTCATTATCTACTTATATCGTCCACATAAGAAAAATCCTTGATGTTATTTGGGTTATTTCAAAATTATAAGGCTTATATTTTCAAATCTATCTTTAACATTTTCACTTCATATAACGTTATATTTAAACATAAACGTGAAACTAAAGTATAAGAATTAGCAAAAATGAATCACAAGAACCAGATAGAAACTGCCAAACATCCAGAAAACTCATAATCAAAATCATAGATAGCGCCAGCGCTAACTGGTATCGCCAACGCTAGCAGACAGTAGCAGATGTCTAAGGTTCACATCCCTGTATTATTACACACATAAAATTCTATCTCTACTCATCATCATCATCCACCTCCTCCACACTTGGACTAGGTGATTGTCGTCTTCGTGTCCGTCGGATTGAATGCCTTGGCGGATCTTGCACCGGACTCTCCCACTCCCTTCGCTACGGTGTTGATGGACTCAAATTTAGAGCCTTCATCATAAACTTCATCATTTTCTTTATCCCAGAGACATCCTTCTTTATCACGGTAACATCCCCTTCTACCCGTGCCATCCGCTCACCCATCTCCTCTCTAAAGGTCCCATATGGGGCATCTCGAGCTCCTCGAGATGACGCTCCTCGGCGAAGTGGTGGTTGAACTGATGACGATGGCTCACCCGAGACAAAGGTTGCTCGCAATTGTGAAGTACTATAAACCATAGGAAAACAATCCATCAAGTAAAAACCAAGCTCTACTGAAGGATACATACCCTGAATAACACGCTGAATAATGCCACCCAGGGGCAAGTTATTGTATCTCTGACGGGATGGATGCCGCAACTTGAACGAATATCGAATCAGAGAAAGTATCAAATCAGCCACATCAAATTTCTCCCCCTCTAGAATCATATAAGTAACATAACTCAGTTGAGCGGTAATTTTTGCCGTATCACCCAACTTCAATAAGATTGTGTGGCGTAGTACTTCCTGGACTACCAAAGCATCTGCGGTAAGTGTCGACACCGTGGAAATGAGACTCCTACATTCCCTATTATGCAGGACCATATTCACTCGTGTCCAGTCTCTATCCGCTCTAAATTTCTCAACAATCTCTAAACGGTGTGGATACTGTGATAGCCCAAACACGTTCCTGAGAAGGTCATGGGTAATCGTCACCTCGTGACCTTGTACCGTTGATCGTACTCCTCCATCAAGATCTGACTCCAATGGATCCTCTAGGTGCGTATAAAAATTTCTAACCATCTCCGAGCAGAACCCATCCGGAGAAAACAAGCTAAAAACCTCGGAGGCAACAAACAACTGCATGATGTGGTGGTGTCGTGGAAGGGCAAACTCCACCACATACGGGACTCCCACCACTGCCGCCTCCACGGCCAAACTTGCCGCCTTCTTACCCCTATTTCCTTGTGCCATCTGTCACATTATTAAAAAAAAAATTAATATTACAATTAAAATTACTATCATCTAAAAACAAACAAAAATTTGTTAAGAATATCTTTAAAATCCAACATGTTTTCAATTATTCTCAATTCAAAAATTTAAGAAATCAATATAATCTCATTAACAAATAAAAATCAAGAAATCCAATATCTTAATAATCATCTTAATAAGTGTTGAAAAATTGTTTTCACAAAAATTCCA
Source organism: Dactylorhiza incarnata (assembly GCA_033032865.1). Classification (NCBI taxonomy): domain Eukaryota; kingdom Viridiplantae; phylum Streptophyta; class Magnoliopsida; order Asparagales; family Orchidaceae; genus Dactylorhiza; species Dactylorhiza incarnata. Next base: position 3,714,095 of record JAWHQI010000009.1, on the reverse strand, counting down.
AAAAACCCTTAACCTCATATATCATGACAATATCAAATACTAATTTCAAGATTTTTTTTGGGAACATATCAAAATATTCTCATATCATACCTTGCTCAATCAAAAATTTTTATATCCACACAAATTAAAACCAAAATCCAAAATCAAATATTGTGAAGAAAACCAAATTTTGTGGATCTAGTCTCTAAATCAAAAGAAAATGTAAAAATGTTGTCTCAAAAATCAAAACCATTAAGTCTCAAAATCAAAACCAAGAAGAAGATCAAACATTGTGGATCTAATCCCTAAATCAACCTAAAAACCCCAAACATCATCATCTCCATCATCACAATCAAGGATTAAAGCAAAAATCAAAAGAAATGGTGATGATTTACCTCAGATCTATGCAGGGGAGGACTCGTCTTCTAGGTTTTTCCTGGGAGAAATTGGGTGGATATGGAAGATCTGGAGATAGATCTCGGTTTCACCAAAATCCGCGATAGCGCCAGCGCTATCACTAGCGCCGGCGATATCGCGCCTTTCTAATTCTTTATTCAAATAAAAATCTATAATCTCCTAAAATTAATCCCCCCTATTTTGAATTATCTGGTAATGCAGGATTTCATCAATTTTTTCTTGTGTTGGGTGTCCACTATTTGCACACCTTTAACACCTAATATTTGCAATGTTTAACCATCCAATACACCTGCTACAAATCCAAAATTTCAGCATGAAACTACTATTGGGACACCTAATCAGGATCAACATTCAAAAATTTTAAACTCCTCGAAAATCGTGTACTGTATCCCGCGCTAGCGCCGGCGCTAGCGTGACTTTCTGATTTTCTGCATTTTTAAAATTTTGAAAAATTCCAAAAATTATGTTACTAGATATGTACTATTTGTTTTTGCACCACTAATTTTATTTAAATTTTGAAAAATCAAAAACAAACCTATAAAAGACAAAATTCCAAAAATATGTTTTGCTCTTGTTTAAAGCTTTTGTCATTTACCAAAATCAAATATAAAATTACAAAAGACAAAAACCAAAAAATATGTTTTGCTTTTATTTAAAGTTTTTTTTTTAAAAATCAAAATACAAAAACATAACACTTAAAAACAATCCAAAAATTTTGTATTTTCTTTGAACATCAAGCATGATTTAAATCTATTCTTTAGAGTCTCTATAATGTTACAATTGATTCTTTCAAACTTCTTTAACATTGCTTTTATCATGCTTTGATCTATCTATTCATATGTGCATCAATAATAATTAGAAAAGTTTGTGTAGGACTAAGCTTAGCATGCCTCTAAGTATGAGTAAATGTTTTATGTTTGATAATGATATTATTTCACTCACCTTTTGGCTTAGTCTGCTTGTGCTTCTTAATCTAAGAATGCTTGCTAATATATTGTAATTGTACATAAAATTAAAATTGCACAAGTATCTTACCTACACAACATTTATTTGCACTATTAAATATTAAGAAGAGTGGTTGAAATTTCTTCTTTAAATTGTTTGCCAAACAAGTGTAATCGAAGAACTTTGTTCAAATCAAAACTCATCATAACCTTGACAAAGTCACCTCCACCAAGCACTACTTGAACCTCCTAATAAGTCTTCATAAGCATTGTGGGGTTGAGCACCTTGGATAGATTAGTAAAGTGTCTTGTGCAAACTCTTCATTTTAAAAATAAAACCACTTCTTCTTAAGTACACAGGATCACAACAAAACGAATCAACCTTGATAAATTAACTTGTGTGATCCCCCAAGCACTACTTTGCACCCTGATAAGTCTTCATAAGCATTGTGTGTGCAAAGCAATTAGTTGTTGTACATTTTAATCTGTGCTTAAAAGTGTGTGGAAGTAAAATTATTTGTGTTTTTATTGTGCACTTTACTCTATATTTGTCTTGTATTTTTGGTTAACACACTTGTTCACTTTATTCAAAATACACTTGTGCACATCATTATCTTCCCTAACACTTCTTCTCATGAGTATTGGATCCTAATGCTAATTCTATACTTACTCTTTATTTATAAAATGCACTAGACAACCTAGCATGATTTCTACAATGTTTACTTTGTTTTTGAAATTATGAATTACCATAACATTGTCGTAATCTCTCTTGTGATAATATTTATTCATGCTTGGTTTCTTCATTGGTGAAATTAACCTCTTGTTTAACCTTTGATGTACAAAACATCTTCTTTCTGAAATGAAAACTCCACTATTTTTTGAATTATCATTTCTTATACAAGATGTTTTCTTTTAAGTCTTCCGCACCTTTGCTTTTATCTTGTGTTTATGCTACAAAACTCTGATTTATGACAATATTGATACTCAAACTCTAATCTAATTCAATGAAAAGATTTCTACAACTCCTTATCATTTCCTTCTCTCAAAGCTCGATCATGCCTATTAACCGTATTATTACAGTTTGAAGTGGTGTCTCCTTCCCACTTTTGCTAATAACAAAAGGGGGAGAACTAACATGATAACATATCTAACATGCTTAATTCAGTTAAGAACATATTAGGAGAGCATTCACTTAGGGGGAGCATGTATTTAGGTATTTAGGGGGAGCAATACTAAAATGCTATAATCATTATTTATCCTAAGTCATCCTTGTCACACACACACAAATATGCTTCTTCATGCTTATTTAAATTAATGCTCTGATTTATCATTAATGGATTTGTTCTTATCAAAAGGGGGAGTTTGTTGGAACACGGTCTTCCGCATCTCCTAGGTTTGAGAATACCAAATCCTATGTGTGTATTTAATCTTGTGTGATATAAGTGTGCAGGATAACAGGTCAAAATGACTCAAGGTTTACATATGGTGGTTGCCCCCGAAATTGAGCCATCAACTTCAATCTGATCACTAGCGCAGGCGATAGTGGATAGCGCCGGCGCTAGCTCGATGCACATAAGGCATGGTGGAATTGTTGCCTCGGATTGAAGATTCTGCCACACAAAAAGTCTCCTAATATGAGATAGCGCCAGCGGTAGTGGCTAGCGCAGGCGCTAGCGCTAGTCTATAAAAAGGACACAAGTCCTCTCGTTTCTGATAGACATTAGAGAGATATATTGAGTGCTAGAATTCCAGAGGGTATCTTGGCCGAAAGATGATGTGCTAGCGAAGCTCTGCAAAACTTCTGAAGGAGAATCTCGTCACGCCGGATCAGATCGAAGTCCGCTTCTACAACGCTTATTCAATGGCGGATCTTCGTCTCCAACTTCAGAAGTCCATCTTGAGGGAGTTCTTATTTCTTTATTGTTATTTCATATTCCTCTTTGTAAATGATTAGTGAAATCGCCTCGTGTTGGCGACTAGGTCTGGGTAGGACTTAGGGGGAAAATCGCCTCGTGTTGGCGACTAGATCTAGGCTAGGTCTAGGGGGGCTCGAGGCCACATCCGGGGAGGGATTGGCTAGAGCGGCTTGAGGCCGAATCCGGGGAGGATAAGGCTAGGGCCACCGGTTCGTGGGGAAGCGAGTCGGGATAGAAAACCAAAAGGTTTCTTTTCTATTTAGCTTTGATTTCTAGCTTTCATAAGAGATCAAATTTTGTAATCATGTTTCTCAAGTTAATAAAATCATGTCTCTATTTTTACTTTATTTGATTAGTCTTGATCTTCTTTATTATCATATTCAAAGCTTTTTCTAAAATATTCAAAATAATTATTAAATCTTTAAAACCCTTATTCACCCCCCCCTCTAAGGGCGCCTACCGATCCAACAGTTTTCATAACTATTCTGTATCAATAATTCACGATCTGAGTTTCCTAAGTTATAACCTCAAAAACTACATTGTGAAGGAAGTACCATATATATATGGACATAAATTTCAGGAAAATTACCAAAGGTGTATAATATTATCACAAGGTTATGTCCAGATTTCTAGAATATTCCTAGTGTCAATTATTCCAGATACGATTATTCTAAGCTATAACTCCAAATTGCACATTGTGAATGAAGTATGAAGTTTACTCAGAGATTGAATCAAATAACATTTTCATAGCTTCATACTGATATTAAAAAAAACCTTGTACAAAGTTTCCTAGCATTTCAATATCAATAATTCAAGGAATTAATTTCACATGCTATAGGTCCATATGCTACCTTGTGAAGGAAGCTTGTTATTTACTCGAGGATTAGTTCTAACAAAATTTCCAGAGGTCTTAGGTGGTCTCATAACTCCAAATATCTAGTTCCATGCAGCTTTAAGTTTATTAGCTTGCTTGATTGTGGGATGAAGCAAATCGGAATAATTGAATAATCAATGATTAATGAACTATATTTTCATCAAAACTGCCAAAAAGAATCTACAAAGTATAATCTCACTCTGTTAAGCGAGTCCCATAACTTTATGTCTTTTCATAAAGTTTTGACCTTAAAAAAGTGCTCTTTTAAGGTATGTGTGACAATACATATAAACTCCAAATTTCCTAGGGAAATCAACCCAAAAGTTTATGATCTTCTCCAAGGGATATTGTCTCATAACCCTAAGTGTATGTTTTATGTTTCGTGAGAATTGACCAAGGGAAAACCCTTAAACCCTCATGTAGACCTTGTGTTACATGGCCGTGCCATAAACACACCAATTTCCTTGCGCTGCTTGTGAAGTAAACTAACTTTCAGAGACTCAATTGACCTAAAATTTTATCCATGGTCTACTATATACATGAACACACTCACAAAGGAGATTTGGTGTGATTTTAGTCCAAATCACCCATATTATTCACCATACATGATTTATTAAATTTCTACCAAAACTTATAGAAATGTGCCCCAACAGCTCTGATCTTTGGGACTATTGAGATCTAGTGTGCATACACACAAGGTTAAATTATCAGCCTCATGTCGTTTACTATGTAAAAGTTATTCACATATTATGGTATGTCCTTTACTAAGATTACCTTACTAAAAAGTCATACTGAGAGTTGTAGGGCCCAAATTGTGTGATCTCACTTCCTAAAAGCAGTAGACACAAATACCTACAAAGGTTATCCTAGCCTACTTTTCATTTTATGGGCTCTAAGGGCCTCAAATTTGGAGAGCAAAAAGTCTATTTTACTAGGGAAACACAACCTTTTGGTGTGGCCCAAGCGAAGGTTTTTCTATCGGACATTAAAACATAGGTCCTTTCAAAAATTCCTATTTTTGGGGCAGTGTATGTATTTGTGCATGACTCATGTATGACCAAAAGTTCATTGTACTTGGAGTTATAGAACACCACAATTTACTAAGTTCAGTTTGTGTGCTATATGCACACCATTTTTCGTAAATAAGATATAGGAAATCCAAGTTGGTACCAAACTAATCCAATAAACAAAAGGATTAGTCCCTATGCATTTTAGGCTAAGTTTCTTTGGTATCATTAGCTTATATTCGTCCTAGCTATGCATTCAGTCCTTAGGGTATCTGAACCTAGACTTGGAGTCTCATCCTGAGACCTATTAATATTCCACGTACTTTAGGATCCTCGAGGTTATCAATTTTTCACACCCTTCTCAATGATTAGTATAAATGCAGCCTTAAAATGGGCATTTTCTAAACACCAATCCTTATTCGATTGAACACAGATCCTTATCCGATTTCTAGTATTTACCATGAAGATTGGTTTGATGCAACCTAATTGTTGGTTTGGAGATTATGTTTACGAGTCTCTTATTATTTCCCTAATGGATTTCATGTACAAGTCTCTTGAGGCGATCTTATACATTGGTAAGGAGTGATAATCTCACTTGGTAGGATAATGAAGGACATCAAAGTTTAAGCCTTAAGCAACTATTTTCCCATAAGGTTCTTCTTCTAATCTCTTTGGGTGTCATCATGCCTTAATCGGTCTATGCCCGAGGTCGGTTTTGGATTAGTATATTCTATGAAATCATCTTGGTGCATCAAACTAGAATGATGTCCTAGTTGGGTTGGCCTAACTCATTGAGTAATGGACTATTTTGTGTGATTTCACACATGGGCACACCACTGCTTCCGCTGCTAGTTTGTCCTCAAACTAACTCGAGCAGGGGTGTCCCAGGGTTTTGTGGACTTTTTTCTCGTTGGATCGTTTGTTCAAGTGATACCAGTTGTAAGATCCCTCTCCCGCACCAGGAGAGTTCCCGGATCTTATGCCCAGAACCGCCGCCTTGTGGTGATGCTAACACACGAGTTATCCACCTCCGCAAGACGCCGATCCTGCCGGCAAGAACGATCAACTAGGACAACAAGAATAAGAAGAAAATTAGTAAAATAAGTCCACAATCACACGCATCTGTATATATATATCCACATGTAAACTGTCCATCAATGAGTACAATAAATGAAAGAGTAAAAGGGCTTATGCCCGGTACATGTCTGAAATGAGTAAAAGAACATAATAACTCTCTCTCTCTCATCATCTCTATGCGGAAGCTAAACACTCTCTTCATCAGCACCTATCTCGTGGTAGAAGTAATGCACTGCAACTGCTCCTCAGATCTTGCCATCACTTCCTGCTAGTCGTATGGCTTCTCCAGCTCCTCGAACTCCTACGGTCACAACCGACCGTTAGTCATAAAGACTAAGCCAATTTTGTGCTCGCCTCCCCCCGCGACTCCTAGGCACCGTGCGGGAGGACGAAGCGGAGGACAACAAAGTGGAGTAAACAAAAGTAGGTGACAGGGAAAACTAAGCTAGCAGTGTATATATAGGCAAGCACTACTCTAGCAATATAAACAAGTAAGAGAGCAGTAAAGAGCAGTAAAAGAAGTAAATGGTAAAGCAGTGCGCGCAAGTATAATAAGTAAATAAATAATTCTACACTACCATCATATGAGTACCTTAACTTATATGAATGCTCATACAAACTTATAAGTTAAGGTTTCCGGAAATATAACTTATCATATAAAAGAGCCCATACTAATTTATATGATAAGGGTCTGCAATTATGTTCTAGGTTTACGTATGATATGATATGCATGCTATGATATGATTCATACAAGTGCAACTCACCCACACGACTCTGTGATCACAGACCTTTAGTTCCCACTTTTTGGAGTTAGCTAAACTCTCTGGTACCGCCGTTGTGGCTACGGCAGCGATGGAGAGGGCGTCTCCACCCCTAGGCGGGTATACACACTACCACGCCTAGACCTCCCATACGTCTCTGTACACATCCTAGGTGCACTCTCGAGTCTTGCGTACTCTTTGCTGGAACCTACCAGTCTTAAAGGCCGGGTGTGCGTCCTGTTGGGGATCGTCCTCCAGACCGCAGTATAAACAACCTACTGGCCCCTCAACATCACACCCGCCTAAGTCAACATACTGTCGTCGGTGTGACGACCGGCCCACACCGAATACCCGCCACTAAATGGTTTCTATGCACATGCAACTTGTCACAACCCGAGCCTCCAGCTCGCAGGACCATCTCGTCCTGAATATATCTATCACCTGAGCCTCCAGCTCGTAGGACTAACCGTCCTGATATACAATCTCTCATTCCCCACTTGGGATTTGGTCTACCATGCCATTTAATCACCTAATTAGACTACTCTTGTTTAGTTATTGTTATACTTGGAAGTTTAGGGTGAATCCTGGACTTCCCGAGGGCTACCCGGTAAAGGGTTCGCAAGGTACTAGGGTATGTGATGGGATGATGCCAAACCCCTTTCCAGGACAATTAATATCATTGGTGACTACCCTAACCTAAAATTCCACCCTCTCATTACTCTTTATAACTTAGGTGTTTTCACGCCTTATGTTTCATCTCACTCCTTAGCAACCGTTCTTTTGAATGGTGCTCAACTTCAATAATTCTTCCTCCTCTAAATGGCCTATACTCATCTCTTGTTATAATCCAATTCTCACTGATTTCCTATGTGATTTTATCGACCTAATCATCATATTGAGTTCTCACTATCCGCAGACCACGACACATAACTAACTTAGATTCCTATGATGGAACCTTGGTCAAATTGCTTCCAAATGGCTTCTAATTTTTATCATAACTATGTGCTGTGATATTCATCAAAAATCCAGAAGTTTACAATTTTATGAATTAATTTACTCCATAAATAAATTCATTTAATAATTAAGGCTAGATCATTTTGAACATGAGCTACCATTTTTAAACATCCACTGGCCCTACCAAATTTATATCATGATGATAATGATGAAAAAGCAGAGTCTACCAAATTTCCAAAATTTTCTATCACAGGGAATTATTTATAATTACAGTTGAATGAAATTACTAAAAATGCCATTATAAATTCTAAGCCCTTTAACATCATTCCAAAAATTCTGATAAAATTACCATAGGCTTATATCAGCATCATGACCTACTGTGATTTATCTCAAATTTATTAGACATATAAAACCCCATTATTTGCACAAAAACCATAAAGGGCATAAATGTAATCTTAGCTACTTATAGCTTGAAATATTCCCCAAAAATTCTCAGAAAATTCCTGCTGCTACAATAATGAAATTAAAGACTAAACCCCAAGTTTCACTTCATTCCAAAATCATATGATCCATAAATAAATTCATTTAATAATTAATGCTAGATCATTTTGAACATGAGCTACCATTTTTAAACATCCACTGGCCCTACCAAATATATGTCATGGTGATAATGATGAAAAACAGAGTCTACCAAATTTCCAAAATTTTCTATCACAGGGAATTATTTATAATTACAGTTGAATGAAATTACCAAAAATGCCATTATAAATTCTAAGCCCTTTAACAGCATTCCAAAAATTCTGATAAAATTACCATAGGCTTATATTAGCATCATGACCTACTGTGATTTATCTCAAATTTATCAGACATATAAAACCCCATTATTTGCACAAAAACCATAAAGGGCATAAATGTAATCTTAGCTACTTATAGCATGAATATTCCCCAAAAATTCTCAGAAAATTCCTGCTACCATAATAATGAAATCAGAGACTAAACCCTAAGTTTCACTTCATTCTGAAATCGTATGACCCCCCTTTCATTTTATAACCTAAATTAGGGGTAACTTAGTAAATTCCGCATGTTGGGATTTTTGTACCCAAAAATCCCCAAATAACTTTTGGGAAGGCATATTGCTGCCATGGACCAATGTCCAACACTTCAAAGCCATTGGGTCAACCCCAAGGCTTGGGGCTCATTCCACCCAAATTGCTAAAGGCACGCATTTAAGGTCTTTAGCCTAGCTCTTGCATGGCTCATAACTCCACATGCACAAGGCCAAATGGTCTCAAATTTCTACCAGTGATCTAGATATATATAAAAAGCTTACCTCCCAAATTTGGGGGTGTTTGGAGTTATACAACTCCATAAATACCAAATATTTACTTTTGTTAATAAATGAAATAACGCAGTAGATATACATCCAAAAATTCTCAAATATAAACCCTAGGTGTGTCATCATACCATGCATGCATGGTAGAAATTTCAGGTCCTTTGCTAAAGCCAGTTAAAAGTTATAGCAATTCTAAAGTTTGCCCTTCACTAGGACCAGTCCTAGTAAAACGAGTGCCCCGGTGTCTACATTGCTCCAAATGGCCTGATCCAAGGCTCCAATGAAAGTACACACCAAGGGATACAAAAGCTATTTCACAAATATTTTGATTTTGGGGCCTCTAAGGCCCTCAAATATGGCATGCAAATTGCTGCTGATTCAGGACCTGCTACATGGAGGTCTGCCAATAGCCGATCCATGATCAAAATGGATGGCATCGGGTCATCTTCTCCATGGAGCCAAGGGCCGTGATTGCCCCGACCTGGCCGGCCACCACCACCACCACCTCCGTTGAGGTGGTGACTATCGACCGGCGGTGGCTTGGCCGCCGGAGGTGGTGTTTTCCGGCGAACCCAACACCATGGATAATTCCGAAAATCTCCATTTTTCTCACCATGAATCGGGCTCAATTGAGCCCGATGTCACTCCTAATGGATCTAGGATGCTAGCACAAGGGGAGAGGAGGAGAAACCGGACCTTAATGGAGCTTGACGGAGGCGACGGTGGCGGTTGGCCTTGAATCTTCTCCTTTCCTGCGAGCTTGCTCAAAACTTCATTCCTCCACCATTTGCAGTGATTCAAAGGTCGATTCCATATGCTTTGCTCGTTCTAAAGCTAATGGAGGCGTCTATTTGGGCTGAGGAGGACTCTAACCATGCCAGCCATTAAGGGGGAGCTCGGCCTACACCTTGGATGCTTCACCAAGGTGCCACTTGGCATGGGGACAACAAGAATTCGGATGGGAATTACTGAGGGAGCTCAGTGGAATGCTTTGGGAGGAGAATTGAGTGCCAATTGGCACTCAATCCATGAATTCCAATTTGTCCCTTCTCCAAATTGGGGGAAAACCCAATTTTGCCCCCTTGCTTGTCAATCCCTCTTCAAATATGAGGGCATGCATGGTCAAGTGCCATTAGGTTGCAGGATGGGCCTCCTATTGAGGCCTTAGCCCATAGGGTTTGGTTTAATTGATCCAAAATTCCCATTTAGCCCAATTTTGACCTATGTTGACTTTAGTGGTTGACTTGGTCAACTGATGAGTTGACTGGTCCAAATTGTTGGTCTTGAGTCCCTTGACACTATCCAATGTTGATTGGTTCATGGTGATGCCCTACTTGGGCTAATTTAGCCAATAAGTGTGATTTTGACCAAAATCGGGGAAAGTTTGACTTTGGTCAATTTGACCAATTTGATGATCACATGATGAGGCTTCTGAGTCCATTGGGTCTCTCTTAGGGTTTTACATGTAATGGTGTGGTCAATTTGGCCATATGAAGTCTAATTGAGCCAATTTGAGTTGAATTGGGCTATTTTGACATAGGTTTGACTTTGGTCAATTTGGCTAAATTGGTTGATCAATTGATGAGACTTTTGGTCAATTATGTCTCCTTAAGGTTTATGGACATGGTGGTTGGGTTAATTCACATCTATAAGTTCAATTTGAGCTAATTTGGTATAAAATGACTTGCCCATATAGTGGCTCACACTCGAGTTCTCTTAATTCAATGTGACCTAAGGTCACTACCTAGCTCAAAATCACTTTTCTCACTACATGACCTACCCTAGTTGAAGTCAAGGGGTCTAGTAGGAAATGGGATGTTACAGCTTGAGGGCTGGAGAGTTGTGAGGCTTGAGGGCTAGGGCAGTGGACTTGCGGGTCCGACACCGTCTAGCTTGTGGGCTGGAGAGCTGTGAGGCTTGAGGGCCAGGGCAGTGCACTTGCGGGTGCGATTTGTCGAGCTTGTGGGCGTAGGGCTAGTAGGGGCTTGCGGGCCTAGGCTGTGGGGACTTGCGGGTCCGTATTGTAGGGCTTGAGGTCCTGAGTGTCGAACTTGCGGGCTCGGGGGCAGTAGGGGCTTGCGGGCCTAGGCTGTTGGGTCTTGCGCGTCCGTGTTGTAAGGCTTGAGGGCCTTAAGTTTTTGGCAGAGTTTGCCGATCCTAGCACACTGCTGGGTAGGCACAGAGGGACAGTGGACTACTCAAGACACCCGGTCTTGAGGAACCTCAATAGATCTTTTGTGTGTTTTTTTGCTTTTTACTTTACAGATCTACTAACCAGAAGTCAAGAAAACTTAAAAGGGGATAATATAATTTGAAAAACCTATTCACCCCACTCTAGGTGATAAAGTAGACACCCTATAAACAACAATATATATGTTTTAGTATGGTTGTGGAGCCTGCGCTTTCCTTGCTTGTTATTTTGTTGCGCTAATACTTATTAAATTGTGCCCGACATGATTATAGGTGACTAGAAATGGTGCGGGGTAGTCCCAACCCCGATGCATTGTGGAGAGTAGTGCATCCGTGGAGATGCCTACGCCTCCTCCTTCTGCTGAATCACTATGGATGGTTGCTGAAATGGTGTTTGTCATGATCAACGCACAACCAGGAAGGCTTGTGCAGCCTCCTACCCTTGGGGTGGCCTCTTATGTATTTTGAGAAGGTAAAATGTTCAAGAATGCATGTTTGGCATTTTTTAACGTCATAGAATGCATGTTTGGCATTTATACAATGAACGTTGTATACAAAGAAATATTTGCACAACTTAGACAACAACATACAATGTATCTCCAAGGTAGGTCATTTAATCATTTTTCACAACACTAAAACTATTTCAAAAAACCGCTAAATAAATTTTTTTCTCCTTACAGAATAGAAGGCCATGACCGGTGTTGGTTGTGAAATAATTTACAATGCGGCTGTAATCTCAGAATAGAATACATAATATTTTGCTGTCTCAATCCCGTTATCATCGTGTTAATGTCTTTTTTTGGTGATTCGTAGAATTCTCAATGTATTCTAAAATACCACGTAACATACATACACGTATGCCTGAAAATAATCAGCATTGGAAGGCCGTCCAAGAGTATTGAGCACGAGCGAAGCCCGCTTGGTTGCCAAGCGGGCGAAGCCGGTTAGGTTGCCAAGCGAGCGAAGCCCGCTTGGTTACGGGCGAAGCCCGCAGCGACGCATCGAGAACGGGAGTAGCCCGTTCGAAGATGCTAGTATATAAATATATATATATATATATATGTACGACAGCTTGCGAGTCTTTGACGCGACAGTGGGACTTCGCACATAAATTCCCTACAGGTCTGTCGAATCCCTACAAAAAATAGAAAATATATTTGCTATAACATAAAATATTATTCTTACGAAAATTTATTAAAACAAAGAACAAAATGCGATAATTTATTTAAATATCTAATAAGAAATTAGCCTAAAACGATGACTAAAATACCAGTCATCAAACACCTCCATACTTACTCGTTGCTCGTCCCGAGCAAACCATTCATCATAAGGGTAGGAAAAACTAATGCTAGATAGAATCATGAAAGCTAGAGAGTAAAATGCGAAGTTTTATGCCGGCATGCGTATATATTTTAGTAGAAAGACGTTCTTGGCATAAATATTAATTTATGAAATAGTTCAAAATGCGTTTTAATTATTTATTATCAATTTTAAAATGAGTCGATGGTCAATCTCAAAGTATGGTAAAGGGAGAAAATAGCGTGATCGCTGAGATTTAAATTAATAGATGTTGACGCTCGGGGTGGCCTCCAAAGAAATCCATCAATGTCGATGGTCATAGGCTTGCCCGTTTGCACCTTCTCCACTGTACTTCATACTAAATCAACTATATGGAAACTTAGGACTTAAATAGGATGTAACTTAAGGTTTGGGTTTAAGGGCGAGGTAAACAATGATAAACATGAAGGCGTATTCCACTTAAACAAAGAGTTTTGAGCTAAAAGAAAACAATGACTACCACAAAATAAAGAAGCTTTACCCCCATACTTATGTTTTGCTAAGGGAAACACTCTCTTTCTCCTTTATTTATACCATTATTCTTCATAATTGGGATCATTCCAAGTATGCATGTGAATACCTAGGCCGCACATCATTATGAGATTTTGCTTTTTTATATAAAAAAATTCTTTTAAATTGACACCCATGATTTTTTTGTAAACTTGTCTATTCACCGCATCACCTAAAATTTTCAACAATTTAGCTCAAAATTTAAGTGTACATGAGTTTGACTTTTTGGTTTTGGTGGCGAAATGGCGAGGGTGGAAAAAAAGGTTCAAAAGACTCAAATTTGTGTCAACAACAGTAGCAATTTTAGGATTGGATGCAAGAGCTCAAACCGTCCAAAGAAAGGCCTAAGTCATTTCCATAAGATTAATTATTCTAAAGTGCAAATGCTTTGAAGATAGCTAAAGGCAAGTTCTAGACATCGAGAAAGGACACCCTTTTGGTCGATTCGAGTAATAGCTTTCTAGCAATCTTCTACACACTCACCAAAACTACTTTTAGATAATCACCAGATTCGAATTAGAAGTAAAATAAATTATTTCTACGCAAATTAACAAATCATAATTTTAGATCTATGCCAGGAATTTAATTTTACACCAATACTACTCAAACACATGCATTTGACTAGAAGCACTGCATGAGTCAATAATTTTACTCAAAAGTTTCAAAGAAAACTTTTCTAGCACGAAGAATTCTTAGTCCATATAAAAAAAATTAATTCACTTGAAACTTACAATTAAATAAATATGGAGATTTTGATAAACTAAGCGAAGAAATTAATTCCTACAATTTATTTTGTTTTGTAAGCAAACTAAACATGAATTAACTAAAGCTACCCCTCCATACTTAAAGATAAACATTGTCCTCAATGTTTAAAATTAAGTATGAATATCACAATTTTTTCTGAAAAGAGGAGCAAAAGGAAAATGAAAAAATTAATCAAGGTGTTATAAGGAAGCTTCTCTGATTACTTGTCGGGGCGCCTGCTTTAGAACATCGACAAAAAAAACCCTGCAAAGGTTGTTGATGCGATTACGACAAGTGCACCGGTCGTTCAAGTAATAAAATTGGGAGAGACTCCCCGAATATCGTTCAGAGGACTGCAAGTTGGGTTGTATGAATTCTTGTTAGGGAATTACTTATATAGATTCTTATGTGATTAATAAAAAGGGGAGTTTTGATTTTTGTTTTCCTAGATTAGCAACAGTGAAAGAAAATGCGGGCCTAGAGCTCCACTTCGCTTGTCGGGATGGAATGCAGGCCGCGATGTCGTGCTTCGGTGAGTGGATGGACGAGAAGGCTAGCGGATGGATGTTTTGTAACTAGCAAAATGAGGGTCTTAGGCACCTCGTCGCGGAACACGCAGCTAGCAATTGCTAGTGCGGCGCACTACAGAGCGGTGGAGTGGATGGCGGACTAGGGTGCTCCTCAAATCTCATAAACCACAACACATTTCACTGAAATGAAATCACAATAACTTAAACACAGTTATGAACATCATCCATAGGAAAGTACATCATACCATGAAGAAATCCTAAACTATACACAAAAGGGAAAAGGTCACTGAAGCTCGAATACTAAGCTGAAGATTCGCGGCCAGAATCGCAGGGTTGACAAGCCTCGCCCGTGCTCGGTCTTCAGTTGCGTCCGGGGTATAGAGGAGCTGTCACCTTCCTCTACTTTACCCGTCTTCTTCGTGGTCTAGCTCCAGCTACTCTTGTTGGAGATCCGTTGAATGTAGCAGAAATCTTCCATCGATGGCGTTCTTGAGCTCGTAGATGATGGAAGAGGCCAAGGAGAGAACTTTGGCAGAAGATTTGTAGGATAAAGGTTGTCGGAGCTCCTCCTAAGTCAGGCGGTGGTGGAGTGGCAAAATGGGCAGAAATGGCGGGCTTCCAGAGTTCTTCCCGCGTGTCTCTTCTTTCTCAGTGGATTTCCTGCTTTAAATACTAAAACTGCGGAAATTTAGTCATGCACAGTCGAACGCACGACCGTGCGTTTCCCGTGCATTATTTAACGAAAAGAGATGCCTTGAGGAAGAAGTAGCAGCTCCTGTGCATTTTACTCACGCGCGGTTGAAGCTGCCCGTGCGTAAAAACGCACGACCAAATCCAGATTGGCTAAAAACCAGGCGAATGTGCATTTCCTTCGCGCACGGGCAACTGCCTGTGCGTAAAAACGCACGAACAAAGTCAGATCACCATTTTGCTACCCAGAAGAAGGCGCACAACCACAGCCATCCGTGCTTCACGGAAAATGCACGACCATGCAATATAAACAATCATGATTTCTGGGCAAAATGGGATGATCCAACCACCTACAAGAATGATAATCCAGCTGGGAATACACTTCCAGCATCAATCAATCATAGAAAAAGGATTGGGGAGCACCATGTGCTTAGCCCCAACAACATGGAACGCAAATGCACACCAAAATGGGCCTAAAAAGAGCACAAAGCACGTAAGTGCGCGCAAGTGTTAATAGTTGAAATATAAGCAATAATAACTTGAAATGGATGTGCACAAGAGTGAAAACTCGCCCGGATGAGTCCATAAAAGCCTATATAAATGGGACTCATCACACCCCCAGACTTAACAATTTGCTCGTCCCAAGAAAATCATTCCTTATGCGGGCGGAAAAATTGATTAGCTGGCTTAACAATTGTAGAAACGGAGTACCATGCAAAGTCGCATGCTCGCGCGAATAGAAATGCAGTATAAGAAATTTTTAGTTATACAAAACTTTGTAATAATCTAAGAGCTTACATATATATTATCTCTACTCAAAAGTTGAATCACGGTGAATCGTCCGGTCTCGCGCAATGCGTTAGAACTACACACAAGTCAATAGGGCTTTCGGGTAAATATGTGGCTTAGGTTGCGGTAGGATATACAATGATAAACTCGAAGGCTAACGCACCTAACACATTTGAGCAATACAATTTGTAAACCCCGCCAACAAATAAAGCTGATGTGTTCATTGCCAACACCCAATATAAAGTAATTCCTATCAAACAATTCAGAATTTCTGAATTATAATATAAAGCTCAGATTTTTTTTCCTTTTTTTTCTTTTGAAGCGCTAATCTTTTCAATTTTTAGCTCACTAATACTTTTTTTCTTCAACTTAAGCAATCCAAATGTGTATCCATAAATAACAGCACAGCACAATAATCAGTTATACTATAAAGCTCGAAACACGTGCGCATACAGGTTTGGTAATCTTGTCTTAAGCGAGAGCGGTGGAGCTAAATAGAAATGGAGAGATAGGCTCAAAATTGGTTAGCAAGGGTGAATTTCTGGTTTTGGCTCAAAGCTCAAACGACCCAAAAAATGGCCTACATCATGCTAATGCGTTAGAATTACCCGGTGCCTATATTTCGAGAGTCGCTAGGGGCGAGTTCTTAGCCACCAAGAAAGATAACTCTTTCTCCCGACTCGAGAAATATAAATCTAGCGTTCGATACCAACTCACCTACACTACCGGTAGATTGGCACAGGTTCATGATTTGAGTAAAATAAAACTCTAATTTCTAGATTAGATTAGAATAAAGGTACAAAGCATTAAAATAGAGATAACTTCTACACAAAATTCTATGCAAAACATGAGTATTCGATTAGAACACTACTGGAGTCAACATCGTACTCCAAACCACAATTCTTAACTAACACAATTGACTTCCCGGCTCCATTCCAAAAGGAAATTTGGCACGGTAGCACTCGCAAGTAAGTGCGTGCATAGTGGGTGTAGTGAAGTGCAATGAAAATGAACAATAACTTAAATAGAAGCTTCTAGTATGCTATGCAATAGTGCACGTGAGCTGGCACAAAAAATAGCTCTCCCCCAGACTTAAACTAAACAATCCAACACAATATGTAACTATGGAAATCGAAAATAGGGCTAGGGGAAGAGAGTACCCAATGCTCAGCAAGTGAGCATACAAGAATATTGGCATGTACTAAAGAATCCACTCCCATATCCGCCAAACAAGAAAATCGCCGCGCACCTGCAAGAAAAAGACTCCACGCAAAAATATATATGTAAAACTAAACTATTAGCATGTTAGAGAAAACTAAAAGCACAAAAACTTCCGTTGTCTCCCAGCAGCGCTTTTGTTTACCGTCCTTAAGCTGGACTTAATACCTGTATTATGCAGTTTTAATAACATTGTCTAAACATAAAAGAGAAAACTAAAATATCCTAATTATTACAAGCATGCCAAAAAGATCAACTGTAAGTTGATTTAAAATAGTAACTAAAAATAAAAGACATGGTTGCGAAGACCCAACAGCAGCAGTCCAGAAGATCAGGAGCTTTCCATCTCCATATTTCATCTTTCTTCATCATCTTCCTCTCCTCCAATCGGCGGTCATGGATGAAGTAGCGTTTATCACCCTGCACCCAGTCTTTCAAGAAAAAAGCAGGCAAAGATGATGAGGTAGAATAGACGATTGATTTCATCATTGCCATTTGCTTTTCCTTCTAAGATTGCCACTCAGAATTACCCAAAAATGGGTCTAGATATTCAAGCACCTGCAGAGGGATAAATGAAATATCAGACATTAAGGAAGGCGGGGGAGCAGGAAGGATGAACTTATCAATATCATTATTAAAAGAAAGAGGATTAGGAAATAAACTGGATGAAGAACTAAAAAAATGAAACAAAGGAGGAGTGTCCCGGTTTCACTCGTGGCAGGTTCCCAAGCTTGATCACAGTCAGTGTCATAAGAGTCATAGCGAGGCGCATCTGAAAACTCGAAGGCATCCGTGGTGCGGCAAATCTCCTTCACCAATGAGGAGGTGCACAACTCCTCATCAGAAAGGTCTTCCTTTTCATCCCACTTAGGCGCAGCTTAGAGGTCCAGAACATCACCCTGCAAACAATCTTCGACAGGATCATCAAAAATATGTGTAGAAAAATTTTGCAAAGAAGCTGGAGGAACATAATCAATGTCAAAATCAGAAAATAAGAGATCTGGTTCCTCCGCAAAAGGATCCGCAGACACCTCCCCGCTGGAGAGAACACTCTCCTCATCCCACTCTGGTGCATCTAGGAGCTCCCAATCCTATCCATGTTGGCCATCAAATGAGTGATCGTCATCACTAGGAGTAAAGCCATATACAGGGAGTGAAGAGTCCATGCAAGAAATAAGCTCGGGGGTAGAGGGAACGATTGCCTCTATGGGTAAAGAATGAGTGATAGGGACAATGTTGTCATGAGTGAAGGAGCAACGGTCAGGATTGAAGAGACTAGGACAGTCCTTCAATTCATGACCCTCTCCTTGACACAATAAGCAAACAACGTTCCTACACTGCCTAGCATTTAACTCCTTCATTTGGTCTATATAATAAACCATCTTGTCGTAAGTGCTAGGAAAAATATCCCATGATGACATTTTCAATAATTAAAGCAGATATAACGAAACTGAAATTCTTTGCAAGGAAATTTACACAAACTAATAAATCTCCTTGGATTAAACTTGCCTAAAACTTTAAAACAGGAGAGAAAGAAATAATAACAAACAATATATAAATAAAAAGCAAACAAAAATAATAAAGCGGCAATACACACTGGAAGAACTACTATCTCTTGTCTCCCTCTACAGCAAACTCACACGTCTGTGTTCCCCGACAATGGCGCCAAAAACTTGATGCGCAAATCTAGCACACCGCTATAGGCGGTAGCAAGACTGCGACACGAAATGGCAGTGTACCGATCGTTCAAGTAATATAAAACGAGGAGCAAATCCCCGAGTATCGAATCTCGAAGGAACACAGTAAGGTGGAGTTAACTATTGAGGACGGACTTGAGATTTAAGTCCTTAAGTCGGATGGAATGCAAGAGAGTTGATTTGGCTTTTGGAAAATAAAAGAAAATGACTACAACTACTCCTATGCAATGCCGCTATGCAATGTTTCGCCGGGCGGGATGGAAAACTACGTAGGCCTTGAACGCACTACTTCACAAGGGCGGAGGGACGAGTAGGTAAGCAGAATCAAACTGTGCAGGCCTTGAGCGCGCTGCTTCGTTAGGCGAATGCATTACACGGGCCGCCATGCCACGCTTCGCTAGGTGGATGGAAGAGTAGGCTTGTAGATGGAGTGGGTCACACCGGCGGAATGAGGGTCACAGATACCTCGTCAACAAGCACGCCACTATAAATTGCTAGTGCGGCACACGAACATGACGGCGGGATGGAGGATGGAATGGGGCGCTCCTCACTTGCATAAACCACACATAAATGAGAAAACAAGGTTTAGCAAACATTGTCCATACACCCAAATAATTAAGGAATAACACACTACAAGGTAAAGGAGGTTGAGATTACAACCAAAGCACGGAGACTCATCAGAGGTTCACGGCCAGAATCTAGGGTTGTCAATCCTTGTCCGAGCTCGGGCTCTAACTTCCATCCGGGGTCCGGAAGAGCTGTCACCTTCTTCTATTATACCTGTCTTCTCCGTAAATCTTCTTTGGCCACGATCTCACCGGAGAACTTCATATATGCAGCAGAAAATCCCTCAAAATGGAGCTTTGGAGGTGCACGAACAATGGAGGAGGCCTTGAGGGCGGTCCGGCTTGAGATTTGCATGAGAATGGAGGCCGGAGATCCTCCCGAAGGTGGCGGTGATGGAGCGGTGAAAATGGCGCGGAACTAGAGATCTGGGCGCGAGAAAGAAGGTCGATCCCTGATTAAGGTGGAAATCTGCTCTTTTATAGAAAACAATCAAAAATTTGGTTACGCACGGTCGAACGCACGACCGTGCGTGAACCGTGCGATATTAATCAAGGAAAAAGGCCAGGCAAATGAAGCAACCGCGCCCGTGCATTTTACTCACGCATGGTCGAATCCGCCCGTGCGTAAAAACGCATGAGCAAATTCAGAAACCTCGAATTCTGGCAAACAACAGGAGGTCGTGCGTTTTGTTCGCGCACAGTTGAGGCCAACCGTGGGTGAAGAAAATGCACGAGCGGGGCAGATCACCATATTGACCATTCGATCATTTCACACGATCGTGCGTCAAGTGAATGCACGATCTTGCGATTCATACAGGGTGAATTCTGGCAGTATGGATGACCTGCCCACCTGCACAACAAATCCACATGCTGGGAACACACCTCCAGCACAAGCATAATAACAGAAAAAGAATGGGGAGCACAATGTGCTTGCCCCCAACAATAAAGCGCGCAATTGCACACCACAACGGGCCTAAACATGCACTTCATGAAGAAATGTGATTTAGAGAAATATGAGTGAATGCATGATGAAAGTGAAGTGTTTAACAATGAAAACATACCTGGATGAGTCTATAAAATGCTATATAAATGAGACTCATCAGCGTACCAGAACGTTCCGCAGATCTTTAAGAATTCTGCCAAGTGAAGATGGGGGTCTTCACCTACCATCCCAGAGAACTGGGCATTGTTGCGTATAATGTTCAGGATCGACAGCTTGATCTCGAATTGATTGTTCATGATGGCTGGGCCAAAGCTGGGATACACACTCCCCACAGTGGGAGTGGTATAATCCTGCATCGTTCTAGGCCTCGCCCTTGCCACCTCATTCTCATCATCCGCCTGACCCACATCGGGTGCATTCTCACCCCCGAGGTTAACCTCATTAATGTTGATGTTGAGATCCATGGCCGCAGCAGCACGGTGACGCGTGTGCAGCGTCCTCTCAATCTCAGGGTCGTATTCCACGAACTCTTCAGGGCCTTGCCCCTGCATAAACTAACTTACACACAACAAAGAAAAACAGAAAAAAATCAAAAACAACAAAGAATTTTTATAGTAGCTTCCTGGAAGAAAAATTCATAAAATGCTCGCAGTCCCCGACAACGGCGCCAAAAACTTGATGCGATTACGGCAAGTGCACTGGTCGTTCAAGTAATAAAATTGGGAGAGACTCCCCGAATATTGTTCTCAGAGGACTGCAAGTTGGGTTGTATGAATTCTTGTTAGGGAATTACTTATATAGATTCTTATGTAATTAATAAAAAAGGAGGTTTTGATTTTTATTTTCCTAGATTAGCAACAGTGAAAGAAAATGCGGGCATAGAGCTCCGCTTCGCTTGTCGGGATGGAATGCAGGCCGCGATGCCGTTCTTCGGAGAGCGGGTGGATGAGAAGGCCAGCGGATGGATGTTTTATAACCAACGGAATGAGGGACGTAGGCACCTCATCGCAGAACACACAGCTAGCAATTGCTAGTGCGGCGCACTACAGAGCGGTGGAGTGGATGGCGGACAAGGGCGCTCCTTAAATCTCATAAACCACAACACATTTCACCAAAATGAAATCACAATAACTTTAACACAGTTATGAACATCATCCATAGGAAAGTACATCATACCATGAAGAAATCCTAAACTATATAGAAAAGAGAAAGAGGTCACTGAAGCTCGAAGACAATGCTGAAGATTCGCGGCCGGAATGACAGGGTTGTCAAGCCTCGTCCGTGCTCGGTCTTCAGTTGGGTCTAGGGTACAGAGGAGTTGTCACCTTCCTCTACTTTACCCATCTTCTTCATGGTCTAGCTCCAACTACTCTTGTTGGAGATCCCTTGAATGTAGCAGAAATCTTCCGTCGATGGCGTTCTTGAGCTCGTAGATGATGGAGGAGGCCAAGGAGAGAGCTTTGGTAGAAGATTTGCAGGACAAAGGTTGTCGGAGCTCCTCCTAGGTTAGGCGGTGGTGGAGAGGCAAAATGGGCAGAAATGGCGGGCTTCCAGAGTTTTTCCCGCGGGTCTCTTCTTTCTCAGTGGATTTTGCTGCATTAAATACAAAAATAATAGAAATTTAGTCACGCGCAGTTGAACGCACGACCGTGCATTACCCGTGCGTTATTTAATGAAAAGAGATGCCTTGAGGAAGAAGCAGCAGCGCCCGCGCATTTTACTCACGCACGGTCGAAGCCGCCCGTGCGTAAAAATGCACGACCAAATCCATATTGGCTAAAGACCATGCGAAACAGGCGATCATGCGTTTCCTTCGCGCAGGGGAAACTGCCCATGAGTAAAAATGCATGAACAAAGTCAGATCACCATTTTGCTACCCACAAGAAGATGCACGACCACAGCCGTCGTGCATCACGAAAAATGCACGACCGTGTCATATAAACAATCATCATTTCTGGGCAAAATGGGATGATCCAACCACCTGCAAGAATGGCAATCCAGCTGGGAATACACTTCCAGCACCAATCAATCATAGAAAAAGTATTGGGGAGCACCATGTGCTTACCCCCAACGACATAGAACGCAAATGCACACCAAAACGGGCCTAAAAAGAGCACAAAGCACGTAAGTGCGCGCAAGTGTTAATAGGAGAAATATAAGCAATAATAGCTCGAAACGGATGTGCACAAGAGTGAAAACTCGCCCGGATGAGTCCATAAAAGCGTATATAAATGGGACTCATCAGTTGTAAGGAAAACAAAAACAAGCAACAACATTAGTAATGGGAAGAGATAACTATGGGGTACCTCCCACAAGCGCTTTGTTTACCGTCGCGTAGCTTGAGTAAGTGGCATTTTATTAAAAATTTGGTAGGTTAAGCGATTCTATTTTTCCGGTTGAGGGGTTGCCAGAGTGATACAATTTCAAACATTGTCCATTAACCTTTAATGAGCCGTTTTCCGGGTGTTCAATTATTACGGTCCCATATGGCCAAACCTCTTTTACAACAAAGGGGCCGGACCATCGAGACTTTAATTTTCCCGGAGAAAGCCTAAGTCTAGAATTAAAAAAGAATGACTAGATCTCCCAGTGAAAAGATTTTGGATTTTTAATGTTTCTATCGTGATAAAACATAGTTCTCTCCTTATAGAATTTGTTATTTTCATAGGAGTTAGCACGTCATTCATCAAGCTCATTTAATTGCATTTTTCATTGGTCTGAGGCTGAGTTTAAGTCTAAATTTAAAAATTTAAGCGCCCAATATGTGCGATGCTCTAGTTCCACCGGTAAATGACATGTCTTTCCGTAAACTAATAGGTACGGTGTGCAACCGATAGCGGTCTTATTAGTTGTCCGATAAGCCCGTAAGGCGTCATTAAATTTTATAGACCAATCCTTTCTATTAATAGTCACCATTTTTTCTAAAATTCTATTTAATTCACGATTTATCACCTCCACTTGGCCATTTGCCTGTGGGTGATAGGCGGTGGATAATTTGTGCGTGACGCCATACTTGGCTAAAATTTTAGCAAGTTGGTCGTTACAAAAATGAGTACCCCTATCACTAATCAGTGCACGTGGTGTGCCAAATCTAGAAAATAATTTTCTTAAAAAATTTACGATGACTCTTGTGTTGTTAGTGGGGAATGCTTGCGCTTCTGCCCACCTTGATACGTAGTCGACCGCAATAAGGATGTACTTATTATTGTGAGAAGATGGTAGTGGACCTATGAAATCTAAACCCCATAAATCGAAAATTTCACACTCTAAAAATATATTTTGGGGAATTTCATCCCGGTTAGAAATATTTCCTGACCGTTGACACCTATCACATTTACTCACAGAGGTTTGAGCGTCTTTGAATAAGGTGGGCCAATAAAAGCCTGCCTCTAGTGCCTTCCTAGCAGTCTGGTTCGCTTGATTGTGTCCACCGGTCGGTCCCTCATGGTAGTGCCGCAAAATTTGGATGCCTTCCTCACCCGATACGCACCTTCTTACCACTTGGTCCGCACAGATACGAAATAGAAAGGGATCCTCCCAAAAATAGTTTCTCAAGTCTGAAAAGAATTTCTTCTTTTGTTGACTCGAAAAGCCTTTTGTGAGGATCCATGCACTAAATAATTGGCAAGATCTGCGTACCAAGGGGTGAAAGAAGTCGTTACCTGATCGGCGACGAGCAGGCGCTCTTTAGGGAATTTGTCATCAATATCATCCTCTACTAACGCTCCTGCAGACGGATTCTCTAACCTTGAGAGGTGGTCGGACGCCAAGTTCTCCGCTCCCTTCTTGTCTCGAATTTCCAAGTCGAATTCCTGCAGGAGGAGAACCCATCTCAAAAGTCAGGGCTTGGCGTCCCCTTTGTTTAATAAGTACCGGAGCGCGAAATGATCTGAAAAAACAATAACTTTTGAAAGCATTAAATAAGAACGGAATTTATCAAATGCAAAAACAATCGCCAAAAGTTCTTTCTCCGTCGTTGTATAATTAGCTTGGGCGGATGTGAGCGTTTTG
The DNA here is from genome assembly GCA_033032865.1 of Dactylorhiza incarnata. NCBI lineage: Eukaryota > Viridiplantae > Streptophyta > Magnoliopsida > Asparagales > Orchidaceae > Dactylorhiza > Dactylorhiza incarnata. The sequence continues at coordinate 3,689,607 of JAWHQI010000009.1, read as the reverse complement.
CTTGCGTAATAAATCAGGTGGAAATATTTGTTCACCCATTGGCCTAAAACAGCCTCTACAGCAAAATCACTCGCATCGCACATTATCTCGAATGGTAGAGACCAATTCGGCGCAATTAAAATCGGCGAGTTTATTAGTTTTTTTTATTTTTTCAAAAGTTTTCAAACATTCATCATCAAAAATAAGCGCGAATTCTTTTTCTAAGAGATGAGTTAAGGGTTTTGTAATTTTAGAAATATCTCGAATGAATTTCGTATAGAATCCCGTGTGTCATAGAAAACTCCTAATAGATTTAATATTGGTGGGTGGAGGAAGTTTTTCGATGACTTCGAACTTTGCTCGATCGACCTCGATCCCCTTACTAGAAACTTTATTTCCGAGGACCAACCCTTCTCGGACCATAAAGTGGCACTTCTCCCAGTTGAGTGCCAAATTCGTGTCTTCGCAGCGTTGAAGAACACGATCAAGATTATTAAGACAAATTTTAAAAGAATCGCCGAAAATAGAAAAATCTGTTGGATCGTTCGGCGCCCTTAGAGGGGGGGGGGTGTGAATAAGGGTTTTCAAAAACTTTAGATTATATTTAGAAAAACTTCGGAATATTGCAAGATTAATAAAGAGACATCAAGTAAAACAATAATAAAGAGATACGCTTTATTAATATCAAATAATGTTTTACAAAACTTGATTTCTATGACGCTAGAAATCGGAGGCGACTAATAAAAATTCTTTTTCGTTTTCTATACCGACTCGTATCCCCACGAACCGGTTGGCTTTAGCCAATCTCTCCCCAGATACGGCCTCAAGCCGCTCTAGCCGATCTATCCCCAGAAAGGCCTCGAGCACCCCCTAGACCTAACCTAGATCTAGTCGCCAACACGAGGCGAATTTCAGCCATAAGTCCTACCCCAGACCTAGTCGCCAACACGAGGCGATTTCACTACCGTTTACAGAAAAGATATGAAATGAAAAGACAATAGTATAAAAACTCCCTCTATGTGGATCTCTTGGATAAGTGGACGAAGGCCCGCAGAGTATGATCGTAGTCGATGCAGCCTTTCGTCACGATGATGATGTGTGTTGAATTCTTCTCCACGGATCTCCTTAAGGCTTTATGGAATTGTGGGAGTATCGCTCTGAATCTTCCTCTCTCTGCTGTGGCACGAAGCTCTGGAGTTTGGGATTGGAGGAGGATGAAGAATTCGGAGCCAAAGCATCCAATTTATAGCCTTCACGCTACCGCCGGCGCTAGCGCTACCGCCGGTGCTAACCCGGATTAGGAATGATCTTGCGCGGCCGAATCTCCCATCCGTGGCAACAATTTGCTCTATGCCTCTTGTGCGCCATGCTACCGCCAGCGCTAGCAGCTACCGCCGGGCACTAGCTCCTTCTAAAAATGCCGCCGGAATCGAGCTAATCAATGCTAGCGCCGGGCGCTATCGCTACCGCTGGCGCTAGTGAGCTTGTTCGAATTTTGGCCTCAATTTTGGGGGCAGACATTATGAGTACTCCTTGAGTCATGTGGACTATGTTAACCTACACACTTGAACACACAAGATCAAATACACATAGGATTTGTTATTCTCAAACCTAGGAAATGCGGAAGACCGTGTTCCAACAAACTCCCCCTTTTGATAATAACAAATCCATTAATGATAAATCAAAGCATTAATAAATAAGCATGATGAGACTATACTTGTGTGTGTGAGAGAGTGATGACTTTAGGATGATTATTGATTTTAGCATTTAGAATTGCTCCCCCTAAATATATGCTCCCCCTATGTGAATGCTCCCTTAATATGTATGCTATCAACTGAATTTGTCATGTTGGGTTTTTGAGAGCAGGTTACATTTATCATTGTTAGTTCTCCCCCTTTTGCATTTCATCATGTTAGTTCTCCCCCTTTGTTATTAGCAAAAGTGGGTAGGGAAACAAAGCACTAAAAATGTGTAAATAAAAGAGAAGGCATGATCGAGCTTTTTAAGTAAATGATAAGGAGTTTTAGACTTGTCTTTCATTGAAAATGATCAGAGTTATGACTTATTTATCCCTTTTGTTTGTAGTTCTCCCCCTTTTATAAATCAGAGTTTAGCAAAAAATAATGATTTTCTCTTTAAATAAGAGTTTTAAGCTTAAAAAAATCATGATTTCCAAGTAACCAATCTACCCAAACAATATGTCAACACCCTAGCCCCGTACTAAGTGACGGATGGGCATGAGGAGCTGCAAACATGCCATAGGTTGGTGTGTTAATCCCATATGCAAACACTAGACAAAAACTTAACCTAGCACTCTTTTCCCCCAGTGCCTCGCAAGGCCCCACTGGAACCCTCCCCGGTTAAGGACAAGACATGACTAGAGATAAGGTTATCTAATGTCTACAACTCTACGCCCCCGCTATGGTGAGAAATGAAGTCATGGATAACAATTATTGGAAACATTAAGCATTTAAATCTAATGGGAAATATCATAGCATATGGGTTTATATTTTTATTTGAATTTTTGAAATAAAACTCACATAGCTATATTGAAATTCATGAATGAATCAGAGTTTGAGTATTGCGGAAGATTTCGAAAAAGAAACATCATAATACTAAATAAGAGTTTAAGTTAAAAAAGGGATGTTTTATAAGCAATATTTCACTTGTTGGAGGAGTGTTTAGAATAGAAATAGATCAGAGTTATAAGCAAAAAAAATTCAACCAATATAAAGTTTACCAAGCAAGTCTACCACTTGTTGCAAGAAAGGAATTTGAAGATTCAAGTGATGATGCACACAAGATGAAAGATTTTAAGTAAGTATTAAAGTGCAAGGTAAAACAATTATATGGTTATGATGCGGAAGACATATAGAAGTACAAAAAACATCTTATGGTAATCAATGATGGTTCATAAAAAGATATATGAGTTCAATTTCAAAAAGAAGATGTTTTTGTAAATCATTTTGCATTTAAAATTTTTGTTTTGACAATACAGTAACCAAGCATGAAATAATCTTATCAAAAAGAGATTACTACAATGTTACTTTAATTCACAATTTCAAAACATACCAAACATTGTAGAAAGCATGCTAGGTTATCTAGTGCATTTCATAAATAAAGAGTAGTATAGAATTAGCATTAGGATCCAATACTCATGAGAAGAAGTGTTATGGAAGATAATGATGTGCATAAAAGTGTATTTTGAATAGAGTAAACAAATGTTTTAATAAAAAATACAAGTAATATGTAAAGTAAAGAGCACAATAAAACACAAATAATTTTACTTCCACTCACTTCAATGCACAAAGAAAAATGTACAACTACCAAGGTGCTCTGCACACACAATGCTCATCAAGATTTATCAGGGTGCAAAGTAGTGCTTGGGGGATCACATAGTTTTATTCTTCAAGATTGATTTTTATTGTGATCCGGTGTACTTAAGAATAAGTGGTTTTTATTTTGAAAGAAAGATATGGTTTGCACAAGATACTTTATTATTCTTTCCAAGGTGCTCAACCTCACAACGCTTATTAAGACTTATCAGGAGGTTCAAGTAGTGCTTGGTGGAGTTATCTTTGTCACTTTATTTTATGATTTTGTTTTGTACAAAGTTCTCTGAATACACTTGTTTTGCAAACCAATATAGTTTATGAAAAAGATAACCACTTTTCTTAACTTTTAAAAGTGCAAATAAAGGTTGTGTAGGTAAGATACTTGTGCAATTTTAATTCATTGTACTATTACAAAACATACACAAACATTCTTAGATTAAACACATAAGTAGACAATGCCAAAATAAGTGAGTGAATTGCGAATATTATCAAACATAAAACATTACTCATACTTAGAGGCATGCTATGCATAGTTCTACACAACTTTTTCAATATAAATTATGCACATATTAATAGATGTATCAAAGCATGATGAAGGCAATGTTCAAAGTAGTTTGAAAAGATAAATTGCAACATTATAGAAGTTCTAAATAATAGATTAAATCATGCTTGATTTTCAATGAAGTTCATACAATATTTTTGATATTTTAAAGAGTAATTTTTATTTAAAGTTTGAACTCATAAAATTGATCTTGGACTTCCTGAGGGCTACCTTGTGAGAGGTTCGCCCGGTACTAGGTGATATGATGGGATGATAGCCCAAATCACCCTTTCGCAAGATACATAGAAAAGTTAAGTTCAGAAGAATAATTTTGATACTTGTTTTTGTTTTGTTTTATATTTTTGTAGTTGATTTTCACAAATAAAAGCATATTTTTGTAATTTTTGCTTTTGTAATTTTTATATTTGATTTTTGCATAAAGATGAACTTTAAATAAAGGAAACAACACAAGCAAAAAAAAAACAAAACATATTTTTTGTAATTTGGTTTTTGTAGTTTTGTATTTGATTTTTCAAAAAATAAAGAAACACAGAAGTGCAAAACTAAGTAGAAAATATAGATTTATATATTTTAAGGGATTTTTAGAAATTTAAAAAATCCCTAAAAATGAACATGGACGCTAGCGCCTGCGGTAGCGCTAGCGCTGGAGACAGTGAACGATTTTTTAGGATTTTAGAAATTTTGATTGGTGGTCTTGATTAGGTGTCCCAATAGTAGTTCCATGCTGAAGTTGCAGATTTTTAGGAGATGTTTTGGATGGTCCAAATTGCATGAAATGTAAGCGATTTCTTATATGACTTGACAAAATAAGCATTGCATGAGATATATTTACTTATGTTTTCATTTTGACTTTTCTAAAGACTTGTGCTTATAACTTAAAAAAATAGGAAATGAAAACCCAAGATATCATGTTTGAACAAATCAAATATGCATGGTTTCAGTGAACAAGGAGTAATGTTCACGCAAATAGTAACATGGATATGCCCTGACATATAAAACCTAACATAGATATAAATATTCTTTAGGTGTCAATGTTAGTACGATAAATTTAAGATTAATGTTATACCAAGTTTTGATTGTGTTTCAACTTAGAGACCTAGAATGGAGTGACAATTCTATTTGATTTGATATCAAAATGATTCAAAGGTCTAAACTAGAAATAAATCACAATACACAAATAATATACCAACCATAGTAAGCAATTATAATACCAATTGTCATTATATAAAATGTGATAGATGATTCTTGATATGAATTATGATTTTAGAAAGTTTTAGCAAAAGATATCAATAGATCATGGTGGTGTTTGTGAATTCAATATTCATTATGAAGATAACTTCTTTCAACACCTTTTAGTGTTTTTCCTTTAATTAAGAATTTTGAATATATATGTGATTTTTTGATAGGTGAACAATAGTGATGGTTTAGATCATGTTTGACATCAAGGAGAGAACACAATATAATTTTTTGTTGTGAACAATGACACCCATATTGAAAGTTGAGCTTTTATTTAAATCTTGAATTTTCTTTTAGATCAAGTTATTTCACTAAACCACTTGTTGGTGAAGGCTAAGAATCTTAATAGCCTAATAACCAGATTTAATTTGAAATATCTTGTAGCAAATTTAGAGTTTGATTCATATGGATAATATAAGATATTTATAATAATAAAAGATAGGTCATCAAAATAAAAATATGATTTTGAATTTTTGATCAAAAATGATTTATAAACTCTTTAAGCTTTATGAGATAAAATCATATTTCCAATACTATATAGGATGACCATGGCATGATAGTTTAAAAAGAACACAAAAAGAAAAAGATAGAAAAGACATTAAAGCACATCATGAAGTAGAAATTTGTGTATTTCATTTTAATTGATTTCTACTTCATGCAAATGATGGGATACTAATGAATAGGAGATTTAGGTATCCAAAGAGGACCGAGAGTGACGTTTCCTTTGGGTACCCAAATACATCGTGTTTTCTTTTGGGGAGATATGATTGAATGGGCCCTTTTGATTTGAGTTTGTGTTTCATCTTTAACTTTTGGCCGCCATTCAAACATTGGTTTAATATTATTCTTATTTATCCAATTTCCATGATGATTTTCTTTCCTTTGAAGATTATAATTGAAATTATCATTTATAGGAAATTTGTGTAATTTCAATTTTAAGTTGGGAGAAACATGATTTTGTAAATAATGATGACTTGGTTTTTGATATGCAAAAACATTTTGTTTCTTATTCCCATTATTAGGTTTAGTTAAGATATTTATATTTGTATTTAACTTGCTTTTAGATATTGCTTGATATTCTAAATTTGTATGTTTTGAATTTGTATTTATAATTTTCATAAGCAAGTTGATTTTTTATTTTAATTCATCATTCTTTATCTTTAGATTATGCCTAGCTTTATTATAAGTTGTTGTGCTATTTTTAAGAGTGGAGACAATAGAGTCAATATGATCTTGATAGTTGTTTCTATATTCATCAAATGTTTCATCCATCTCTTTTATTTCAATTTCATAGTCCTTACACTTAGCACAATTAATTTTTAAAGATGAATTTTCTAAACATAATTTTTCATTTTGTTCTCTTATAAAAATAATTTCTTTTTCAAGTTCCTTAAATTTTTCTTTAATATCATTACAATCAAGACAAGATTTTGTATTTTCAATTGAAGTGACACGAGTAAAGCTAGATAAATCGGATTTTGATACTACTTTAACTTTTGCTTATAAATTTTTATTTTCTAAGCACAATAGTTTATTAGCATTCTTTAATTTCTTAATTTTGCGCTTAGTATTTTGTAGCAATTGTAAAGTAGAAATGGAAGTACAAGCGATGAAGTTTGATTTCCTTACATTGCTTTTGGATGAGGGAGGATTTGAACATAATGTTCCTTTGTCTTCTTCTTGGCACTCCTCTTCCAAAAGTAAGATTGCTTCATCTCTTTCCTTTGATGTGTGCTCCATTGATTCGTCATGAGGAGGGCATTCTTGATGATTTGTGCATGCTTGCATATTCTCCGGTTCTTGCGATTGTTCCATACCTGTAAATGGAGAATCATACATTTCTTCAAGAAATTGCCATACTTTATATGCACTTGAAAAGCAATATATCAATTTGAAAATTTCATTAGATAGACCGCAAAACAAATAGTGTTTAGCTTTTGCATTTAATTGAAGTTACTTTTTATTTGATTCATTTGCGGGTCTTGCTATTGCTAAATTCCAAACTTCGATGTCTAAAGTTTTAATAAATTTTTCAATTAAGATTTTCCATCCTTTATAATTTGTCCCTTCAAATAAAGGTGGTGCAAGTGATTTTTCCTCTTCACAAAAATCTCCCCCACTAGTAGAAGCGAGATCATGAGACGCCATTATTCCCGGTTGTTAAGCCGATTGGAATAAAACCCCTCTGATACCACTTGTTGGATCGGTCGGCGCCCTTAGAGGGGGGGGGGGTGTGAATAAGGGTTTTCAAAAACTTTAGATTATATTTAGAAAAACTTCGGAATATTGCAAGATTAATAAAGAGACATCAAGTAAAACAATAATAAAGAGATACGCTTTATTAATATCAAATAATGTTTTACAAAACTTGATTTCTATGACGCTAGAAATTGGAGGCGACTAATAAAAATTCTTTTTCGTTTTCTATACCGACTCGTATCCCCACGAACCGGTTGGCTTTAGCCGATCTCTCCCCAGATACGGCCTCAAGCCGCTCTAGCCGATCTATCCATAGAAAGGCCTCGAGCACCCCCTAGACCTAACCTAGATCTAGTCGCCAACACGAGGCGAATTTCAGCCCTAAGTCCTACCCCAGACCTAGTCGCCAACGCGAGGCGATTTCACTACCGTTTACAAAAAAGATATGAAATGAAAAGACAATAATATAAAAAATCCCTCTATGTGGATCTTTTGGAGAAGTGGACGAAGGCCCGCAGAGTATGATCGTAGTCGATGCAGCCTTTCGTCACGATGATGACGCGTGTTGAATTCTTCTCCAGGGATCTCCTTAAGGCTTTATGGAATTATGGGAGTATCGCTCTGAATATTCCTCTCTCTGCTGTGGCACGAAGCTCTGGAGTTTGGGATTGGAGGAGGATGAAGAATTCGGAGCCAAAGCATCCAATTTATAGCCTTCACGCTACCGCCGGCGCTAGCGCAACCGCCGGCGCTAGCCCGGATTAGGAATGATCTTGCGCGGCCGAATCTCCCATCCGTGGCAACAATTTGCTCTATGCCTCTTGTGCGCCATGCTACCGCCAGCGCTAGTAGCTACCGCCGGGCGCTAGCTCCTTCTAAAAATGCCGCCGAAATCGAGCTAATCAATGCTAGCGCCGGGCGCTATCGCTACCGCCGGCGCTAGTGAGCTTGTTCGAATTTTGGCCTCAATTTTGGGGGCAGACATCATGAGTACTCCTTGAGTCATGTGGACTATGTTAACCTGCACACTTGAACACACAAGATCAAATACACATAGGATTTGTTATTCTCAAACCTAGGAGATGCGGAAGACTGTGTTCCAACAAAATCGTCCATAAAAACCTCCATGACATCCTTTACTAACTCGTTGAAAATAGCCAACATACATCTTTGAAATGTAGACGGCACGTTACAAAGACCAAAAGGCATTCTCCGATAGGCGAAGGTGCCGAACGAGAAAGTAAAAGTGGTTTTCTATTGATCCCCGGGTGAGATTGGTATTTGAAAATATCCTGAAAGACCATCGAGAAAACAATAATGAGAATGTCCAGAGAGACGTTCCAAAATTTGAGCAATGAAGGGTAACGGGGTGATCCTTGCAGGTGGCATCATTTAATTTCCTATAATCGATACATACCCGCCAACCCGTAACAGTACGGGTAGGAATCAACTCGATATTTTAATTTGCAACTACCGTTATTCCACCCTTCTTAGGCACGACTTGCACTGGGCTAACCCAAGTGCTATCAGAAATTGGGTAAATAATCCCCGCTTCTAAGAATTTTATTATTTCGGCTTTAACGACGTCCTTCATATTGGGACTAAGGCGTCGTTGAGGTTGAATAGTGCCGCGAGAATTATTTTCTAAATTTATTTTATGCGTGCAAAATGAGGGGCTAATACCTTTGATATCTGAAATTTGCCATGCAATTGCATGGTGGTGATTATTCAAAATTTTAAATAATTCGGAAATTTCCAAATCGTTTAGCGCAGAAGATATGATTACAGATAATTTTGACTCTTTTTCTAAAAATATATATTTTAAATGTTTCGGTAATTGTTTTAATTCTAAACTCGGTGGCTCCTCATAAGATGTTTTTACTTTGAAATTATTCAATTTTATTTCTTCAAATTTAAGTGGCCGAGCTATTTCTTTTAAACAAAATAAATTTTCAATATCTGGATTTTCAAACAAAGGAGAGATAATTTCAGAAAACGAGAGTCATCGTTATTTCCTCTTCAAGATTTATTTCTAAGGTAAAACAAGAGTCGTCGTTAGAAAAAGAGTTTTTCATAGAAGAGTCGATACTAAAAGTAACTTCTTCATCCCCCACTCGTAGGAGAAGCTATCCATTACTTACGTCAATTATTGTCCTAGAGGTGGCAAGGAAGGGACGACCGAGGATAAGGGGCACTTCAGTGTCTTCCTCAATGTCTAGTATGACAAAGTCTACCGGGAAGATAAACTTGTCAACTTTAACTAAAACATCCTCTACGACCCCCATTGGGTATTTTATTAACCTATCTGCTAGTTGAATGATCATTTTAGTTGGGGTTGGGGTGCCCAACCCAAGCTTTTTGAATAGAGAAAATGACATCAAATTTATACTAGCCCCTAAATCGGCTAAAGCATGCTTAATTAGATAATTGCCGAAAAGACACGGGATCGAGGATCATCCCGGATCGTTTAATTTTTCTGGCAGTTTGTTTAAAACAATCATCGAGCACTCAGCGTTTAGAGATACGCATGAAATATTTTCAAGTTTTTTTATTAGTTAACTAATCTTTTAAATATTTTGCGTACTTAAGCATTTGAGAAAGTGCCTTGCAAAAAGGAATATTAATTTGAATTTGTTTGAAAATATCAATGAATTTTTTATAATGCTCCTCATTGCACTCGTTAATCAACTTAGAAGGATAAGGGACTGTAGGATTATTAAAATTACTCGGAGCTAAAACAGAAGAAGGTGGAGGAGAAGTAAAAATAACTTGCGGAGATGAAGTTGAAACGTTTACCTCGGACCCAACCAAATTTGTATAAGTTACCTCCTTTCCACCGCGGAGGGTTATTGCATTAGCGCTCTCCCTTGGATTGGGCTCAGTATTGCCTGGTAGAGCTCCTTGTTGGCATTCAGAGAACATCTTGGCGAGCTGTCCAATCTAATTTTCTAAGCTTTTAATAGATCCGGAAAGGTTCCGGATATTGGACTCATTAGAGGCAACATATTTAGTGAAGACCTCTTCAAATGAAGAGGGCTTGTGTGGTGGTGGTGGAGCGAATTTGGGAGGAATCACTTGTGGTGGACGCTGAGCATTATTTGGGTTGCTCCAGGAAAAGTTTGGGTGGTTCCTCAAACCCGGATTATAACAATAATGGAAGATTATTATTCAGGTTATAAGGAGGATGATAGGAGTTCCCCATATAATCTACATGCTATTGAATAAAATTATTATTATTATTAAAATTATTATTATTAGCCCAATTAGTGGCGGAGGAAGCAGACATCTCTGCCACTTGCTTAGTATGCATTTCTACTTGAAATGCTAAATTCGGGGTGACCTTGACTTCAAAGAGTCTGGTCGGCTTGTTAGGGCGCGACCGTGGCGCATTCCACTGATAAGCATTCATGGCCATCTCCTCAAAAAGCTCTTGAGCAGCCTCAGGGGTTTTGTTATTAAGGGTCCCCCCTGCGGTCGCATCAATCATCTGCCTCGTTTGGAGATTCAAACCATTGTAGAAAGTTTGAACATGTTGCCACACAGGAAGGGCATGATGAGGACATCTCTACAACAATTCGTTGAAGTGCTCACATGTGTCATAGAGAGACTATGAGTCTATTTGCGTGAACGAGAAAATGTCCGTACGTAATTTAGCGGAATTTGTCGGAGGAAAATATTTCGTTAAAAATTTCTCCGTCATTTCGGCCCATGCAGTGATGGAACCTCTTGGAAGAGAACCCAACCACTGCTTGGCCTTAGTCCGCAAAGAAAAAGGAAATAAACACAAACCGATTGCGTCATCGGTGATGCCATTTATCTTAAATGTATCGCAAATTTCTAAAAAATTTAATAAATGCAAATTAGGATCTTCATATGGTAAGCCATCGAAAACGACGGTTTGTTGTACCATCTGAATGATGCTCGTTTGAATTTCAAAATTATTATTCGTCACCACCGGGCGAATAATACTAGATTGTGTTCCCTCCCAATTTGGCCTCATATAATAAGACATGGTCCATAGCGGTGCATCATTATGGTCGGGATCTTCCATTACTCCCTCGTTAGTTTCTTTGATTGACTCTTCGCAAATTATTGGTAGATCACTAAATCGAAGACGTCGCCGCAAGGTGCGCTCGATTTCCGAATCAAAACATAACTCAAGATTAATTGAAGAGTTCCCTCGGGTCATAAACTAAAAGAAAAGAAAAGAGAAAAAGAGGCGAAAAAAGGCGAAAAGAATAAAAAGGTGAAGAAGAAAAAAATAAAATTATTATAAAATTATTATAATATTATTATAATATTTTAATTAAAAATATAACTATAATTTTTTTTCAAAAAAAAGGGGTTTAGTTAGTCCCAGACTTCCCGAGGTCTACCATGTGAAGGGTTCGCAAGGTACTAGGAGAAGCGATGGAAGTTCAAGCCCAAATCTCTCTTTCCGAGAATTTAAATTATGCCTTTTAAGATTTTTAAAATTTTCAAGAGAAAGGGTGAGAAGAAAGAGAACGATAAGATTAATAACTATTTCTTTTTCAAATTATCGACCAAGATACCTGGCAACGACGCCAAAAACTTGATGCGCAAAACTATATCCGCAAAAGACAACGGCAAGTGTACCTCGTCGAAAGTGATTTAGCTTTATAAAAACCAAGGTCGTATTAGACTCGGGGAGGTCGAGTAATTTTACTTTGAAAAAAAATTATTAGTGAGAGAATTGCATTCTACTATATAAAAACCAAGGTCGTTATTTTTAGGCGGGTGATTATTTTTAGTGAGAGATTGGAGAGACTTTTCGATTAGAGAATTTCATTTTGATCGCTCCGGAAAGTTGTTATTTTTGGCTGTCATTTTAGTTGTTCAATCAAAATTCTGTACTTCTCGTTTCGAATTTTATCAACTTGTAACTTTGCCCTTTTTATTTACTAATTTTATTTCTTGTATTTCTTTTATCGTCTAGTAATAAAAATTGCAGGTTATATTTGAATTTAAAATATTCTCATTCCCTAGTTTACATTTCGTCTCTCACCACTCTCGTTCTTTTTCTAACATGTCATATTTTTATGCAAATGAGTCCTCCATCTCTATGAGCGGCTAATTTCTGTGGTGCTCGATAGAGATGATCCGAGGATGAGATAATATTGTAGTAACTTATGGAATTGCTTTTCTCTAATTGTTGAACGCCTATGATTTACCTTTGATCTAAAAAATTACTATGAGGCTATATCATTAATATATAGTCTTCATATTGTTTTCGTTCTTTATTTAGTCGAGAGGCTCATAAGACAAATTGATCACTCATTGGTAAAATGAGTAGAACACAACCCTCGAGAGAGGACCACGTAACTCTTCCAGATTGGAGTAAAATCCAATATCGAGGTTCACACCCTAAGGCAAGTCTTAGGCGATGCGATTTTAGAATGAAAGTTCGGTCGATACACCTAAGCTTAGTCGAACCTGAGCCTCGAAAGAGGGGTGTTCATACTTTGGGAACCTCCACGGTTAAAGCCTCTTCAACAAGAGAATTGCATTATATTCTCAATTCAATATTCTCTATTTCTGAGGTGATTCAAAGATCGGGTGTTAGCTTTTAATCCATCAAATTAATTCTTTTAGCCCTTCTCATTTTTACTATTCGCAACCCAACTCCAAATTTCTAATTGATAAGATAATAACGATTTTTCAAAGTAGAATTACTCGACCTCCCCGAGTCTAATACAACCTTGGTTTTTATAAACCTATACCACTTTCAACGCGGTACACTTGCCGTTGTCTTTTGCGAATATAGTTTTGCACATCAGTCGTGGCACTAAGCTCCAAGTTTTATTTTTTTCGACTAGGCCAATCTCCTCTTGCACTGCTTATTGCCATTCATTGGTAGCTACTGCATCTACAAATGATGTGGGAGTATTGTAAAATAGAATTGAGTATATTTTCATATAAATCAACAATGGACCTCATTTTTCTGGGTGGTGATGACTCAAGGAGGAGGTCTTCATTTTCTGACTAAAGTTGCACATCATCATTTGTTATAGGTTCTTCCTCCAAGTGATCCTCTGGTGGTTCCTAGAAGGTGTACATAGGTAACTCAACCGATCCACCAGGGGAGATGATCTTGCCTCCATTGTATGATACCCAATCCCAAGCCTTATCTCTATGGAATATCACATCCCTCGATATGATTAATTGCTGAGATGCTGGATCAAGAAGTCTGTATGCCTTTCTATTCTCACTATACCTAGTAAATATATATCTTGGACTAGTTTTGTCTAACTTGTATCTCTTCTCTTTAAGGATGTGGACATAAGCTATACATCCAAAGGTTCTAAGATGTCCTAACCTTGGCTTTTTCCCAAATAATTTTTGATAGGGGTGGTTTTGTTTAGGATTTTTGTAGGACTCCTATTTAACAGGTAGACAACAGTGTTGCCTGCTTCTGCCCAGAACTGTTTTGGAAAACTTTGTTGTAAGAGGAGAGACCTAGCCATTTCTACTATGGTTTTATTCCTCCTTTCCACCACACCATTTCGGTGTGGTGATCCAGGTACAGTGAACTCATGTTTGATCCCATGAATTTTATAAAAAATGTTTGAAAACATGGGAAGTAAACTCTCCACCATTGTCACTTCTCAAAGTTTTTATACTCATGTCTAATTTCTTTTCTATTTTTGTTTTGAAATCGGTGAATAAGGAGAGAGCTTCAGATTGTTGCTCTAAAAAGTAAATCTAGGCATACCTTGAAAAGTCATCAATAAGTCAGAAAAAGAACCATTTTGGATGATGTGTAGTGCCATGGAGTTTTTCTTTTTATTCCCCTTGGATATACTTCCTTCACCTCCTTCCATCCTTTTCTCCTTTCAGTCGGTTGCGGGGCCATTTGTCATGACTTCCCATAGATCCTGAGAGTCGTAGGGCCTCCACCAAACCACCCTGTTTTCTGCAATCTTTGTAAGAAAAACCTCCATTTTGGATGATGTGCAGTGCCATTGAGTTTTTCTTTTTATCCCCCTTGGATATAGTAGCTTCACCTCCATCCGTCCCTTTCTCCTTTCCGTCGGTTGCGGGGCCATTTGTCACGACCTCCAATAAATCCTGAGAGTCGAAGAAGGTTTCCATTTTTATGGCCCAGTGCTCATACATTTTGTTGGAACATGGTCTTCCGCATCTCCTAGGTTTGAGAATAACAAAACCTATGTGTATTTGATCTTGTGTGTTTAAGTGTGCAGGATAACAAAGTCCACATGACTCAAGGATAACATAAGAAGGTTGCCACCAAGTTTGAGCCATCAAATCCAAATATCCTACTAGCGCTGGCGGTAGTACTAGCGCAGGCGCTAGCTATCATTCGACGAACTGTTAGCGGCGCTCGACGAAATGCTCATAACGACAATCGACGAAAATTCGCTCGATAAACTCTTTGCTCCATTCGACGAAATTTCGATCGACGAAAATTATTGCTTAAGCTCAATTGTCGGGAGAACTTATAGAAGGAGATAGCGCCAGGCGATATCTGATAGCGCAGGCGATAGCAAGGAGCACAGTAGGCAAGAGAAAATTGTTTCCTCGGATTGAAGATTCTGCCGCGCAGAATGTGTCCTAATATGGGATAGCGCCGGCGGTAGCACTATCATAGGCGCTAGCGCTGAGGCTATATAATGGACCCTTCTCTTCTCGTGTCGGTGCTGATTCCTGAGAGAGGTCTTGTGCCAGAATTCCAAAGCCTTATATGACCGAGAGTTGATCTCCCACCAAACGCTTAGAGAGTTTCTGAAGGAGGACTTCATCACGCTACATCCAAAGAGGGATCATTTCAACCTCGCTTATTCTACAGTGATCGTTCATCTCCGACTTCAGAAGTTTCTTAGAGGGAGTTTTAATATTGTTGTTGTTATTTTATTTCATATCTTTTGTAACCGTTAGAGAATTCGCCTCATGTTGGCGACTAGATCTGGGTAGGACTTAGGGCTGAAATTTGCCTCGTGTTGGCGACTAAGTCTCGGGTGTAGGTCTAGGGGGTGCTCGAGGCCATATCCGGGGAAGGGTTGGCTAGAGCGGCTTGAGGCCGTATCCGGGGAAGGATCGGCTAAAGCCAACCGGTTCGTGGGGATACGAGTCGGTATAGAAAACAAAAAGAGTCTTTCTATTAGCTTTGATTTCTAGCTTCGATAAGAGATCAAGTTTTTGTAATCATGCTTCTCAAGTTAATAAAATCATGTCTTTACTTATACTTCACTTGATTTGTCTTGATCTTCTCTAGTTTAATAGTCAAAGCTTTTTCAAAGTTTTTCAAAATATATTATAAGTTTTTAAAACCCTTATTCATCCCCCCTCAAAGGGCGCCTACCGAACCAACAAGTGGTATCAGAGGTAGGTTATTCCAAATTGGCTTAACAACCGGGAATAATGGCGTCTCATGATCTCGCTTCCACTAGTGGGGTAAATTTTTATGAAGAAGAAAAATCTCTTAAACCACCGTTATTTGAAGGAAGAAATTATAAAGGATGGAAAATAGTAATGGAAAAGTTTCTTAAACGTGTAGATGAAAAAGTTTGGAATATTACTATCAAAAAAACACCTAGCGTATTAAATAAGAATGAAATGGTTTTTAATGCAAAATCTATGAATAGTCTATTTTGTGCGTTAGATCATAATATTTCCAAACTCATTTATACTTTTCCTACTGCATATGAGATGTGGAATTTTCTTGAAATAACCTATGATTCTCCTTCTGCAGGTATGGAACAATCATAAGAACCGGAGAATATGCAAGCCTGCACAGGTATTCAAAAAAGCTCCACACATGACAGATCCATGAAGTGCACATCAAATGGAAAACAAGAAGTACTGTCTTCGGAAGAGGAGTGCCAAAAAGATTTAAAAGAAACCATATGTTCAAATCATGCCTCTCCCGAAAGCAATGTAAGGAAATCAAATCCCATCTTTTGTACTTCTATTTCTACTTTACAATTGCTACAAATTACAAAGCGCAAAATTAAGAAATTAAAAAATGCAAATTGCGCTTAGAAAATAAAAATCTAAAAGCAAAAGTTAAAGTAGTATCAAAATCTGATTTATCTAGCTTTACTCATGTCACTTCAATTGAAAATACAAAACCTTGTCTTGATTGTAATGATATTAAAGAAAATTTTAAGGAACTTGAAAAAGAAATTATTTGTATAAAAGAACATAATGAAAAATTATCTTTAGAAAATTCATCCTTAAAAAGTGATTGTGCTACATGCAAAAGTTATAAAATTGAAATTGAAGAGATGGACGAAACATTTGAGGAATATAGAAATGAATATCAAAACCATATTGATTCAATTGTTTCTACTCTTAAAAATAGCACAATTGCGTATAATAAAGCTAGACATAATTTGAAACTTAAGAACAATGAATTAGAAACTAAAATTAACTTGCTTAAGGAAATCATAAAGAAAAATTCTCAATATCAAGCAAACTCCAAAAGCAATTTGAATATGATTTCTTAAAACGTGAATAAGCTAAACTATGGAAATAAAAAACATCAAAAGATTGTAAATGAAATTCCAAAACACTATCATCATCGTCATTTACAATATCAATCTTCTCCCAACTTAAAATTAAACACAAACAAACTCCCTTTAAATAATAAATTCAAAGGTCATTTTTATCCAAACATACAAGAAAATGACTACGGAAATTTGAAAAATAAAAAACAGTATTTGTCCAAGGTATGAATGGAGACCCATACTCAAGAATGACGCACTAATGTCAAAAGAAAGGGTCCATCCATCCTTGTCTCCCCAAAAGTCAACATGCTATATTTGGGTACCCAAAGGAACCATCCCACATGGTCCCCTTTGGATACCTAAAACTCTTATTCGTTAGGTATCATCAATTGCATGAAGTAGAATCCTTTCAAAATAAAATATACAAAGTTCTGCTTCATGATATGCTTTCATGTCTTTTAATTTTTCTTGTTTTCTTATTTCTTTTGAACTATCATGTCATGGTCATCCTATATAGTATTGAAAATATGATCCTATCTATTAAAAGCTTAATATGTTTATAAAATCAAATTGATCAAAAATCAAAAGTCATATCTAATTTTGATGACCTATCTATCTCTCTTATATTCATTATCTATAAATATCTTTTATTATTCATATAAATCAAATTCTAAATTTGCTATAAGATATCTTAAAATTAAATCAAGTCATTATGCTATTAAGCTTTTTAGCCTTCACCAACAAGTGGTTTAGAGAAATAACATAATCTACAAGAAAGTTCAAGATCTAAATGAAAGCTCAACTTTCAATATGGTTATCTTTGTTCGCAACAAAAAATTATATTGTGTTCACCCCTTAATGTCAAACATGATCTAAACCATCACTATTGTTCACCTATCAAAAATCACATATATATTCAAAATTCTTAATTAGTTAAAAAGAAAATCACTGAAATGTATTGAAAGAATTTACCCTCATAATGAATATTGAATTCACAAACACCACCATGATCTATTGATGTCCGTTGCTAAAATTCTCTAAAATCATATATCATAACTCACATCAAATATCTTCTAAAAACAACTATTTCTATCACATCCATATGAATTATATGATGACAATTGATATTATAATTGTTTTACCATGGTTGGTGTATTATGTGTATATTGTGATTTATTTTTAGTTTAGACCTTTGAATCATTTTGATATCAAATCAAATAGAATTGTCACTCCATTCTAGGTCTATAAGTTGAAACACTATCAAACCTTAGTATAACATTTATTCGAAACTTATCATACTAACATTGTCGCCTAAAGAATATTTGTGTCTATGTTAAGCTTTATATGTTTACCAAGACATACAGGCTGGGTATTCTCATCCAGGGCTTATCCATGGTATTATTATGCATGAACATTATTGTTAATCACTAAAATCATCCATATTTGATTTGTTCATTCATGTCCTCTCATCATTTTCAAAATACATTGGTAAATATAAACCTTAAAATATTAAAATGGAGATATAATAAATTATATTACTTGCAAAGTTTATTTGGAAAAGTCACATACAAAGTCGCTAATGTTTCATGCAATTTGGACTATCTAGACATCTCCTAAAATTCTGAAATTTCAGCGTGAATCTACTATTGGGACACTTAATAAAGATTAATAATTAAAAATTTGAAAATCATAAAAAATCGTGTACTGTTTCCCGCGCTAGTGCTAACGTCGGAGCTAGCGTACCTATGTGTTTTTCTATATTTTTAAAATTTTGAAAAATCCCTAAAAATATATTAATCTATTTGTACTACTCATTTCTGCACTTTTGCTTTTATTACATTTTTGAAAAATCAAATACAAAAATACAAAAGACAAATTACAAAAATATGTTTTGTCTTTTTGTTTAAAGTCTCTTTTTTATGCAAAAATCAAATACAAAATTACAAAAGACAAATTACAAAAAAAAATATGTCTTGCTTTTTGTTTAAAGTCTATCTTTTATGCGAAAATCAAATACAAAAAAATTATGTTTTTGCCTTTTTTTTTTGCTATTGTTTAAAGTCTGTTTTTTTTTTTGCAAAAATCCAATACAAAAATACAAAACATTAAAAAAAATTGTATAGATTTTCCTATGAAAATCAAGCATGATTTAACCCATCATTTAGAACTTCTATAATGTTACAATTTATCTTTTCAAACTACTTTGAACATTGTTTTCATCAAGCTTTGATATATCTATTAATATGTGAATCAATTAAATTGTAAAAGTTGTGTAGAACTAAGCTTAGCATGCCTCTAAGTATGAGTAAATGTTTTATGTTTGATAATGATCGCTATTCACTCAATTATTTTGGCATTGTCTACTTATGTGTTTAATCTAAGAATGCTTGTGTATGTTTTGTAATAGTACAATGAATTAAAATTGCACAAGTATCTTACCTACACTCCTTTATTTGCACTTTAAAAGTTAAGAAAACTGGTTATGTTTTTTTTATAAATTATATTGGTTTGCAAAACAAGTGTATTCGGAGAACTTTGTACAAAACAAAAATCATAAAATAAAGTGACAAAGATAACTCCACCAAACACTACTTGAACCTCCTAATAAGTCTTAATAAGCGTTGTGAGATTGAGCACCTTGGAAAGAATAGTAAAGTATCTTGTGTAAACCACAACTTTCTTTCAAAATAAAAACCACTTATTCTTAAGTACACCGGATCAAAATAAAAATCAATATTGAAGAATAAAATTATGTGATCCCCCAAGCACTTCTTTGCACCCTAATAAGTCTTAATGAGCATTGTGTGTGCAAAGCACCTTGGTAGTTGTACATTTTTTTGTGCATTGAAGTGCGTGGAAGTAAAATTATTTGTGTTTTATTGTGCTCTTTACTTTACATATTTCTTGTATTTTTTATTAAAACATTTGTTTACTCTATTCAAAATACACTTATGTGCACATCATTATCTTTCATAACACTTTTTCTCATGAGTATTGGATCCTAATGCTAATTCTATACAATCTTTATTTATGAAATGCACTAGATAACCTAACATACTATCTACAAAGTTTGGTATGTTTTGAAATTATGAATTAAAATAACATTGTGGTAATCTCTTTTTGATAACATTATTTCATGCTTGGTTACATTATTGTTAAACTTAAAGATTTTAATTGAACAATGATTTACAAAAACATATTCTTTATGAAATTTAACTTATATATCTTTTTATGGATAATCATTGATTACAATAAGATGTTTTTTGTATTTCTGTAAGTCTTCCGCATCATCACCATATAATTGTTTTACCTTGTGCTTTCAGGCTTATTTAAAGTCTTTTATTTTGTGTGCATCATCACTTGAATCTTCAAATTCCTTTCTTGCAACAAGTGGTAGACTTGCTTGGTAAACTTTATATTGGTTACTTTTAACATGGATTTTTTTTTGCATAAAACTCTGATTTATTTCTATGAAAATATTATTTTTGCTAAAACTATGATTTATTGATGGATTTCAAAATATCTATGTGAGTGTATTCATAAATTCAAATAAAAATATAAACCCATAGGCTATGAACTTATCACTAAATTTAAATGCATAATGTTTCCAATAATTATTATTCATGACTTCATTTCTCACCATAGCGAGGGCGTAGGGTTGTAGACATTAGATAACCATATCTCTAGTCATATCTTGTCCTTAACCGGGGAGGGTTCCAGTGGGGCCTTATGAGGCACTGGGGGGAAAGAGTGCTAGGTTGAGTTGTGTCTAGTGTTTGCATATGGGACTAACACCCCAACCTACAGCATGTATGTAGCTCCTCATGCCCATCCGTCACTTAGTACGGGGCTAGGGTATAGACATATTGTCTGGGTAGTTTAGTTTCTTGGAAATCATTACATTTTGTTTATGCTACAAACTCTGATTTATGAAAATGTTGTAATACTCAAACTCTGATCTATTTAAATGACAAGTATTCTAAAACTCCTTATCATTTCCTTCTCTACAAGATCGATCATGCTTTTATCTTATTATCAATTCTTAAGTGGTGTCTCCTTACCCGCTTTTGCTAATAACAAAAGGGGGAGAACTAACATGATAAATATAATCTGCTATCAAAATATAAAACTAACATGCTTAATTAAGATGATAGCTTACATATAGGGGACCATTCACTTAGGGGGAGCATGTATTTAGGGGGAGCAATTCTAAATGCTAAAATCGTAAATTATCCTAAGTCATCACTCTCTCACACACACAAGTATGTTTCATCATGCTTATATATTAATGCTCTGATTTATCATTAATGGTTTTGTTATTATCAAAAGGGGGAGTTTGTTGGAACATGGTCTTCCGCATCTCCTAGGTTTGAGAATAACAAAACCTATGTGTATTTGATCTTGTGTGTTTAAGTGTGCAGGATAACAAAGTCCACATGACTCAAGGATTACATAAGAAGGTTGCCCCTAAGTTTGAGCCATCAAATACAAATCTCATACTAGCGCTGGCGGTAGTACTAGCGCGAGCGCTAGCTATCGTTCGACGAACTGGTAGCGGCGCTTAACGAAATGCTCATAACGGCGTTCGACAAAAATTTGCTCGACGAACTCTTTGCTCCGTTCGACGAAATTTCGATCGACGAAAATTATTGCTTAAGTGCAATTGTCAGGAGAACTTATAGAAGGAGATGGCGCCAGGTGATATCTGATAGCGCAGGCGATAGCGAGGAGCACAGTAGGCAAGAGAAAATTGTTTCCTCAGATTGAAGATTCTGCCGCGCAGAATGTGTCCTAATATGGGATAGCGCCGGCAATAGCACTAGCACAGGCGCTAGCGCTGAGGCTATATAATGGACCCTTCTCTTCTCGTGTGGGTGCTGATTCCTAAGAGAGGTCTTGTGCCAGAATTCCAAAGACTTATATGATCGAGAGTTGATCTCCCACCAAACGCTTAGAGAGTTTCTGAAGGAGGACTTCATCACGCTACATACAAAGAGGGATCGCTTCAACCTCGCTTATTCTACAGCGATCGTTCATCTCCGACTTCAGAAGTTTCTTAGATGGAGTTTTAATATTGTTGTTGTTATTTTATTTCATATCTTTTGTAACCGTTAGATAATTCGCCTCGTGTTGGCGACTAGATCTGGGTAGGACTTAGGGCTGAAATTCGCCTCGTGTTGGCGACTAAGTCTCGGGTGTAGGTCTAGGGGGTGCTCGAGGCCATATCCGGGGAAGGGTTGGCTAGAGCGGCTTGAGGTCGTATCCGGGGAAGGATCGGCTAAAGCCAACCGGTTCGTGGGGATACGAGTCGGTATAGAAAACAAAAAGAGTCTTTCTATTAGCTTTGATTTCTAGCTTCGATAAGAAATCAAGTTTTTGTAATCATGCTTCTCAAGTTAATAAAATCATCTCTTTACTTTTACTTCACTTGATTTGTTTTGATCTTCTCTAGTTTAATTATCAAAGATTTTTCAAAGTTTTTCAAAATATATTATAAGTTTTTAAGACCCTTATTCACCCCCCCCCCCCCTCTAAGGGCGCCTACCGATCCAACACATTTCACCGTCGAAGGTAGGGGCTGTATGGTGAGATAGATGAGTCAGAGTGGTAGATGATGAGCCCATTGCCACCAAAGAAACAAGATGCAGGATCTCAGGCTCTGATACCACTGATATATACTAGCTTAACTTCATCGATTTTACTTTGATGTGCAGGTTACACAGCAAATAGAATGAAAGAGGGAAGAAAAACACAATCTCATTCATTGAAGTTCATTCATAATAGCAGTTACAGATGCAACGAGATATATAGCTTTGATTAAGGAATATGAAAGGGGGTCACATTACTGATCATTCATTGCATTACATTTTCGAGATAATGATGCTTAGGATGCCTAATTATGATTAATGCAGGTTATTAAATGTCGTCGGTTCATGCATCCAATAGCTTGCACCATAACAACCACTCTAAGCTCCACCCTCTCTCTTCTTGATGATTTAAAGATTAAAGCAACAGTCAGTTATTTACGGACACCCCATGCAATAGGTTGGATCCGAAGAAGAATAGAAAGCCACTTGTGCTTTTCCAATCTTCCAAACTAGATCCCCAATCAGAATCAGAATACCCATGGAGTTTTGATAAGTCATCTGGCTTATAAATGAGACCGAAATCAAAGGTGCCTTTGATATAGGAAAGAATACGACATGTAACGACCTATGGATCTATCTAAGGTGCCTAGTTGGTGAGGTACATCAGAGATTCTACTATGGATATATATTCACTTGCATCTGCATAAGCTTCTCCATCTTCTACTTTGAAGTTTTCATTTGTTGGCATGGGAGTAAACGTCGAGTTGCATTGATCAAATTTTGCTTTCTTCAGTAAATCAGAAGCAAATTTTTGTTAAGATAGGAAAATACCTGCATAGTGTTGATGGACTTGTATTCCTAAGAATAATTTCATGCTTCCTAGATTTGTCATAGCATAGTTGGTTTGCATTTTGTTTCTAAATTCATCAATAAGAGCAGAGTTGCCGGTAATTAGCATATCATCCACATAGAGACTAACAATGATTTGCTTGAGTCCATCCCACATTAGGTATAATGAAGGTTTATGTGTGCACCTGTGGAAGTCTTGTTGAAGAAAATAGCTTTCAATATTAGCATTCCAAGCATTTGGGGCTTGTTTAAGCCTATTGAGAGCTTTTTGTAGCTTAAAAACCTTCATCTGATTTGTTCCCTTTTGAACATAACCTTTAGGCTACTCCACATAAAGATCTTCAGTAATGGTGCCATAAAAATTCTGCCTTGATATCCATGTGAAAGACTAGAAACTGATTTTGGTCGGCATAAGCAAGCATCATTCTAACTGTATCCATTCGTGCCACTGGAGCAAGGGTATCTGTGTAATCTTCCCCTGGTTTTTAAGCATATCCCTTTACTACTAGCCGAGCCTTGTGTCTTGCAATAGCACCTGTTTCAATAAGTTTGGTTTTGTATAGCCATTTAAGTCCAATGGATACTTTATTTGATGGGAGATCAACTAAGCTTTGTGTTATTCTAATTTATTGTGTCCCATTCTTCTTTCATAGCCATTTGCTAAATCGAACCATGTTCTGCTTCTTCAAAAGTAGTAGGAGTGGAGCTAAATAAAACCATTTATGTTTCCTGATAAAGGTCTTGTAAGCTTCTCGTGTGGAAATAGGGAATAAAAGGGCCAATATTTATTATTCTCATAAAATATATATCACTTAATACATTGCACAATGAGTCTACTTTTATATATAGAGAAAGCTAAATACAAACTCAAGATGTGAGACTAAAAGAGGAGCTTAAGACGAGAGAGGTCTTATGACCCTAAATGCATGGACTTTATTTACTTAAAACTTGTAACACAACTCATGATTTATAGATGAGCAATGTTATGTGTACACTAATTTTGACTATGTGCACACAAATGTTATTTATAGCCAAAATTTATATGTGCACACACAATAAAAAAACTAATATAAATTATAAAACATAGATCATTTAGAGTTGGATTCGAGCTGGATGGTCACTATGTCATTAACCTTTAGATCTTTGTTGGCAAACTTGCACGGTCTGATTACACATGGCTAATCTTGTCCTTTTAAATGGATAGGATCCCTAATCATAAACCTTTTGGTGAGAGTTGTCTTATTAGATATAGCTTGAAGAGAAACTAATGCCCGATAAATTCATCAAAAAATATTAGTGTAAGAAAATACTATACATTTTTCTTAAGTCATAAATGGAAGGAGGGAATGGGGTGTTGATAAAAATCCATTCTTGCCTTCAAAAACGAAGAGAAAACTGGAGTCTTGATTCAAAATTAAACCAATAAATCTTTAATTTAAAGTGTTTTTATCATCCCAAAGAGGTTTAAACAGGATTCAAACAAATGTGGTTCTACTGCGGAAGATTTTCCACCGTAGAAGCCTTCCAGCGACCTCCACCGAAGGTGGGAAGTGGTAATGTAGGTGTTGTGGTTCTACTGCATGTATTTCTAGTTGTTCATGATGAAAACCTCTCCTCTGTACTATAGATTCAGCTCATATTGTATGCCCCTAGCATCCATGATGGTTATGAAGAGGGAGATCGATGGAGCACTATGATCCATGGATACGCCAAAAAGAGACCCGTACCTGGTACATTTCCGGTACGGGTACGTGTACCGCACGGCTCGATACTCTTAAAATCGCAATTTTAGTTTTATTCAGTCTCATTTCCCGCTCCTTGCTCCCACTCCCTACTGATGCCGCTCCTGCAACCCACGGACAATCCCACTCTAGCATCCCGCAGATGATCCCGCTCCGGCATCCCATCCCGCTGATGATCCCCACTCCTGCTTCTTCTTCTTCTGCTCACAGACTGCTTCTGAAAACTGCAGCTCACTGCTGCATTCAGAAAATATGCATCCAGAAAATTTGTACTGAATTTTCTTTTAAATTTATCCAGGTATTCAAGAAAATTGATGGAGTTACTATGGAACTTCAGCACCTAAATTGCAAAAAAAATCTTTGAAGCTTTTAGGTCAACCTTCTTCATCATCATGATGTGAGAGAAATTAGATCATATACTCATTCATTCACTCTTTGAGAAGAAATAAAATTCAACCACAAAGAGCTGATGATTTGGTGTATGTGCATAGTAATTTATGCCTATTATCGAAGAGAAATGAAATCTGTAATCAAGGAATGAGTAGAATGTGGGAAATTGGAGGTGATGCATGGGCAAATCCTTTTGATGGAATTGGCATGCTTACGATTGCCAACTTGTCTTTAGATGAACCAAAAATAGAAGATGCATTGATCTCCAATAATACAGAGGAAGATGAAGAAAATGAGGAGCAAACATATGTAAATTTGAAAATGATTATGAATTTTTTTAGCTAAGAACTTCATCTTATATTGCATTAACTGTAGATTTGTACTTCAATTGATTATTTATGCTTTATATTTTATTGTTGTGAGAATTTATAATTACATCTGTGATATATACTGAAAGTATCTAGTTGCTACCTAAATCACCTAGAGGGGGTTGAATAGGTGAGTTCTATGGCTTTAAGTAGAATTAAAAACTTGTAAACAAAAGCACACAAAAAGAGAGCACACAGCACATACACCAACAATTATAGTGGTTCTCTGTAATGGGTACATCCACTTTCCCGCCTCGCCTATCTAGCACTTCGGGCAAGACTCGACTACTTCACCAATACTCAGATTTAAACAAATCTTACAACTCGGAGTCTCCCACTCTTACAAACACGGAGCACAATGTCTCGTACTCTCGATCCTTTCAACAAGGATCTACAAAACTCGGAAGTAAACACTTCCAACAATATGTAAAAGGATTTTTACAACAAAAGTAAATTATAAACAATCTTCTTAAATCTCAAAGAGATTTGACTTCAGATCTGAGAGATAATCTTTTTCTTCCTTGCTTGAGAAAAAACTTTGAACTTGAATGAAAAAGGAGAAGAAGGATTAAGACTTTTAGAGCTTGATCTGAAACTTAGGAATCGACTTGACAGTGAAAAGCTCTGAAGAATTTGAAGGCAGAGATCTAGTCGAATCTTCTCTTTGAGTTGTCGGCGACGAAACTATTCTTTGCGAGAGAGCCGACAGACGGAATACGATTTCTCTTTTCGTTCTCAAAGATTAGGGTTAAAAGAAAATTAATCCTTGACTTATATGGAGAATCCTTTTCTAACGGCTAGAATGAGAAATCTAGACAAACCTCCACGTGTACTGTACATGGACGGTGCCCTAAAGGAAACCCGTCAACGATTTGAGAAAGAAATACTCTTAAGTCCATTTGTCGAGTGTTCTTTTGAAGTCTCTAGACTGCTCGACGAATTAACTTTAACATCTCGATGAATTCTCCTTAACTTCTCGACGAAAAACACATAGCTGAAAACTGAACATGAATTAATGTTCAATAGAGAAACTACGAGACCTCTAAAGACCACTCGACGAATTCGTTGAATGTTCACGAGAGATCAACAGACCATTCGACAAAAATAAGATCTGATAATAATTGAAGCCTCTCGAGTAAACTCGATGAATTGATTGAGTCCTCACGTGATGTCTCGATGAATGAGATGAGTCGTCACGTAGGTACTCGACGAATTCTACTTAGAGATATTTTCTTCAATCCAGAAAACAACAACTTCTCCTACTTGACTTTTCCTTAGCACTTGAATATGAAGTACACCCCAATAAAGAGATTTCACATGAGTCAACACCATGTTCTACAAAATAAGAAATTACATTGCATAGCCCTGTGTTTAATGACCCATTGAAATCTGACATTGGTTTGTACTTAGCAATTAAGGTCCTGCAATAACATAGCTAGAATACAACATCAAATACAAATTTAATTCATCTTAGTTCAAGGGGGACTTCTTCAAATCAAGGTTATTGTGGCTACAATAACCACAATCTCCCCCTTTTTGAAGAAATCAGAACCCTTTGTACTAAGGTGAATTGCACAGAGAATAAACATAAACATAGATATAAAAATGATATTGAATTTAGAAACAAAAAATAGAACATCGAAACATTGATTTCTATATAGATGTTTGTAAGGGGCAATCACAGTTCACACCACTTTACTAAGGCATCTTAGCCTTCTCCCTTTTTCTTTTCTCCAACTGCCTGTCATGGTAAGCATTTGGCTTTTGGTAGTACTTGGGAGGAGCAGGAGGTGCCTTAGGATTGTCATGTCCATGCTTTCTGAAATGAATTTTCGTCTTTAACTTGGCAACTTTATGCTTGTTCAGTTCTTCCTGACTGCAATGATTTTGAGGCGGCTCATTTGAAATTTGAATTAATTTGAATGTGCCCAGGATAATTGCTTTGGAAATAGGATTCCATATATCACCAACTTCTCTCTTTTCTTCAGCAACTTCTCTTATTAATATACAAGCTCCTCTTCTCTTATAAGGATCTGATCTGCTTGCGGAAGCACCTTCCCCATATTTTCTCTTTTTCACAGGGGGCTAGAAGATTCTCCAGAAGGTTTATAAGGTTCTACAAACTCTTTATGATCTAACCAAACTTGAGAATACTGGTGAGGAGGGTCAAACTGATCATCTTCAAAAGGTTTCTCTGGATCGGCTTCAAAAGGTTGCTCTGGCACTCTCCCAATTAATTCATCATGAAACCACTTGAAATTCTGATAATTAAATATGTTTGCTTCATGAACTTTGCTTTTCAATTCTTTGCTTAATTCACTCATTTTGCTCATAAGCTCTTCATCCCCTTTCCCACTTCTTAATAAAGGGTTTGGATGATCTCTTCTTTGAATATTTTCATTTTCGTATGAAGAAAATCCTTGTCGGATCCTGTTGAGTGCATCAACATATCTTGCCTTTTAGATAGTTCTTCTGCTTTATCAAAAATATGATGAGCTCCCTGAATGGTGAGGTGCACATCCTAACATGCAGCAGAAAAATTATTATCCAATTCTTGTTTTATCTGACCCAAATTGTGCTTCAACTCAGCTAAACCATTGTTGACATCTGATTCAACTTCTCTTACTATTTCATAGACTTGCTTCAAGGAAAATTCAAAGTGCTCATCTTGAGAGATAAGCAATGCTTCAATAGTCTTCAACATTGAAATTTCAGAGGAGGATGGAACCGTAACATGCTGAGGAGTTGAGACTCCAAAACATTCATCATTAAAAATGAAATTACAAAAATTTTATCCCCCTGGAGAAGGCTGAACATTCTTCTGAGCAGAAGGTGTCGAGTGCATATCTTCTCTCACTTCCACAGAAGGCAAAACTTCATCTTCTCTGAATTTATCTTCTCTTACCTCATCCTCTTTGACCTCATCTTCTCTGATTTGCTCCCCATCAGATTCTGCAACAAATTCCTTATCCACAAATATGCATCAAGACCAAGGACTCCACTAGATGTGGATCCTTTCCCCTGTTCAACTTCTTTCTCACCAGTAATCTGAACTCTGGGGGATTCATCTTCAACAACATCATCATCCTCCTGAATACAACCACTAGAGGAGAGGAAACAAGTGGCACTGTGGACTGAGCTTCAGATGGTTCTTTATGACCTTCAGAAGTTGGAAATAGAAGATTCTACCCCTAAGCAACTGCACCAGAACTCCTAAGTGCATCAGTGTGAGGTGAAGATTGTCTTATTATCTCATTCTCAAATTCTTCCTCGTCGGCATCATCATTCTTTCTTGCAACTGGCATAGGGATTATCCTCTCTCATCCGTTGAATATAGATGAATCTATCTTTTTGAGGTGATGAATAAGGATACCTGATGACATATCAAATTGGTTGCTATCAATTTGATTTAAATATAGAGTAATGATCCTTCCAAAATTTGATGCGGACAAACTTGCTTTTATCTTTTGAAAAAGAATCATTCCCCAATCCATTATCTTCCGTAGATAACTCCTGTCAATAGCTTGAACATATCACTCGACAAGTAATCATGGGAACCTGTCTTGCACAACAATACTTTGCCAATAATGTCTGACAATAATTTTCCTTCTGCATCCATTGCCTTTCGTCGAATGGAGGTAGTACCTCTTGGTAAGCCACAAAAAGATAAAGCCATGTTGAAATCCCTATCCTCCAGAAAATCTTCTTCTTAATCCACTGGTAGCCTCAGAAATTTTGTGAGGAGAGAAGGCTTTATTCGAACAACATCATTCCTGACCTTACTCTTGATTGCAGAGCCTTCTCGATGAAGGTGAACATGTTTGAAGAATTCCAGAACATCCCTATCAATAATACGACATGGATGCTCCAACAGATAAGAGTGACTGACCACTTCAAGCATTAGAACGACCTGCAAGTTGTCGGTACCTCTGCGTGCCATTGAGAACCAGAAGAAATCGACGACAGAACAAATAAGCTCGTAAGCTCTCGATGAATAGCATGTGATTCGTGAACCCCTTATAACATTTATATAGTTTTAAATGTTTTGAAGAGAGAGAGAGAGAGAGAGAGAGAGAGGCGCGTACCTGAAAAAAATGACTCTTCTGATCCAATAAAATGAAAATTCATGAGTGACAGAAATTCGTCGAAAAGACTGGGCAATTCGTTGAAATGATTCGGGAGATTAATCCAATTCGTCGAAATGACTCGATTAATTAAGTTGATTCGTCAAAATGACTCGATTAATTAAGTTGATTCATCAAAATGATATGGGTAGACTCGATGAATTAGTCGAAATGACACGAGTAATTCCATTTGATCTCCTTGAATGCTTGAGTAAATAGAATTTTCTGAACTTAAGCAGATTTCCTTGGCTTTTTCATAATTCCTTGTTGAGCATGCCATGTTCCACTTTGAAGTGGGTGAATGATGCGCAAATCCTGCACACCGCTATAGGCGGTAGCGAGACTGCGATCCGAACGGCAGTGAACCGGTCGCTGTCAAGTAATAATATGAGGAAGTAAATCCCCAAGTATCGAATCTCTCAAGGAACACAGTAAGGTGGAGTTTACTATTGAGGCAGGACTTGAGATTGAAGTCCTTTAGTCGGATGGAACGCGAAGGGGGGGTTGTTTGGGTTATGGAAAATAAAAGTAACAAAATTAAACTACTCCTATGCAAGCCTTGAGCGCACTGCTTCGCTAGGCGGGATGGAGACTACGTAGGCCTTGAACGCACTACTTCGAAAGGGCGGATGGACGAGTAGGCTAGCGGATGGAATGGTTCGCACCGGCGGAGTCGTGGTGGATTACACGGGCCGTTAGCACCGCTTAGCTTCGCGGATGGAAGAGTAGGCTCATGGAATGAAATCGATAAAATGAATGACAATAGCGCACCTCATACACATGAATAAATCAAAAGGAATTTCATAAAGATGAAATAAAAGTTACATATCTAGATTTTTCATGTTCTTCATCCGCAAAATAGAGAGTTTAGCATACAAACATCATTTCGAAAGAATAAAGAGTAAGAGATTCGACCGACTCCGAAGCCTTGCTGAGATTCACGGTTGGAATCGCTGGGTTGTCAATCCGCGTCCAAGCTCGGTCCGCAACTACGTCCGGGGTAGAGAGAGCTGTCACTACTCTCCAATGAGCCCGTCTTCTTCGTGTCACGATCCGGTAGAGGTTGCAAACTTCCTCTTGCTTGATGGCGATGGCGGCTAAACCTTCCTTGGAGCACTTGGATGAAGGAGGAGGCCGAGAGGAAGCTCCGGCTCAAGATTGGCGTGAAGAACAAGCCCGGAGCACCTCTAGATGGTGGGTGACGATGGAGGGGCGAAACTGGGTGGAACTGCGCAAGAAACGGCGGAAAAATGCGGATCCCCGACCTAATTCGCGAGCAGCATTATTTATAGGCGCTGGAATTAAACAGTGCGCACGGTCATTGGCGCACGACCAGTGGTCGTGCGCACTAGAATTCGGTGATCGTGCGCTCTGCCTGGACGAAACCTGCAAAGGCAGAAATTATAAAATAACATGTTCGCACGACCAGTGGCGCACGACCGGTGGTCGTGCGCACTATCGTAGGTGGTCGTGCGCACTAGCCGAAACAGAACTCATAAAATTGATGATAAGTGCGCACGAACAGTGGCGCACGACCGGTGGTCGTGCGCACTATCGTAGATGGTCGTGCGCACTGCTCGAAACAGAACTCAGAAAAATAAGGTTAAGCACACACGATCAGCGTCGCACGACCAGTGGTCGTGCGCAATAGAACCAGTGATCGTGCGCAGTGTTCCTGTACAGAATTGTACCGGGAATACCTGCACGACTCCTGTTCCAGCATACGACACCAGTCTAGCCACTGAAAGTGGAACTTAAACAGCACAAGAAAACTAATAACGAAGAAAGATACGAATTTACACCAAATAGGGCCTATAAGTGCACCTAGCATAGAATGACCAATATGAGCTAAAACAGGGCTAAAGTGCAGTGAAAAGACTAAATAGATGGCCCAGATGAGTCCATAAAAGTGTATATGATCAGGACTCATCACACCCCCAGACTTAACTGTTTGCGCGTCCCGAGCAAACAAATTCTAAGCGAACTAGGAAAGAACAGTAGATGGCTTAATGATTACACTACAGAGTACCATGCGAAGTCGCATGCTCACGTGCATAAGAAAAATAGTAGAAAAGATTTCTGATTATAAAAACAGTTTATATATTTCTAAAAGAGTAAAAGCATATTACAACTACTCAAAATGGTGAACAACGGTGAATCATTCGGTCATGCATACGGAGAAAGTAAACTAAACGCTGAGACGAGCATTGCTCAAGATCGGGATGCGGGAAAAACTCCACTGAAATCCATCAGTGTCGGTGACCATAAGCTTGCCCGGTCACATTCTCTCCACGGCACTGGTTTGACTCAAATGCGTGAATCAATAGGACTTTAGGTTTTAAATGGGGCTTGGGTTTAGGTGAGGTATACAATGATAAAGACGATGGTTCAAATACTAAACCCAAATGAGCAAATGCATAACATTATCCAAGTGGCCACAAAACACGCGGATGCACCACACCCCCAGACTTAGACTTAGACGCATGGGTGTGTGCACCGCCTACTCCCAAATATAAATCTCAAACAGATTTTTTTCAATTAAACTTTTCATTCTTCTTTTTCTTTTCAAATCTTTTCTTCTTTTCTTTTTCTTTCTTTAACAATTTCAGCAAATTTTCAAAGATGCACAACCACATTTTCACAATGTACTACCACAATCAACACCACCAATTTGAAATTTAAACAAAATGCTTGCTTTTTGGGTGTGCGACTAGGATTGGAGTTTAGGCTTTGGTGAACAATAGTGGGGCTGAACCAAAAGAATGGGGTAGGCACAACTGGGCTAGCGAGGAAATGATGATAGGAATGGCACAAAGGCTCAACCGGGCCAAGATGATGGCCTATATCACATTCACGCAATTGACTAACCGTATACCCATGCTTCAAGAATCGCTTGGGGCAAGTTCTAGCCACCGAGAAAGATTCTCCTTTCTCCCGACTCAAGCAATACGAATCTAGCGATCGTTTACACACATCCCTATGCTACCGTTTGATTCCACCGGATTCACCATTTGAGTAGAGTAAACAACATTTACACTAATAGAAAAAAAAATATAAAACCATAAGTATAAAGAGAAGTCTAATCTACACAAATTTCTATGCAACCGAGCACTCGACTAGGAGCACTACTAGAGTCAACATTTTACTCTGCTACATAGTCCTAAGCCATCACCTAGACTTTCCCAAATAAGCAGAAGAATTAAATTCGCAACAGAGCAAGCAAACAGATGAGTACGCGCTCAAGTGGGTGATGTGGTGTGCAGTGAAGATGAACAATACTAAATAACTGAAATTAAAATACTTCTAGTATGCAAATGAGATGTGCACGTGCAGTGGGTAACATATAACGGCTCTTCCCCAGACTTAATCTAAACAATACAACATAATGATATGACAGTGAAAATCAAAATCGAAAGCTAGGGAAGAAGTTACCCAATGCTCAGCAAGTGAGCATACCAGAAGATTGGCGTGTAAGCTAAAATGAGCTGCAGCATCCGCCATCCAGAATAAGTACCTGCAGAGGTCAGCTCCGCAAAAACAAAGACAAAAGAAAACTGAAAAGAAAGTACTACTAACTAAACATGATTAGAAGAAATAAAAATGCAGAAAAGAAGATAACTACTGGGGTTATTGTCATCCCAGCAAGACTTATTTAAACTTTAAGAATTCTAGCTAATGGGCCTATGGAAGGAGAAGTGGACAGGTAACTGGCCTAATATCCGTGTCGGTAGCGGGTACCGATACGGTGATAGAACAGTCACCCCTCTACCTAAATATAGATAAAACCTGCCCAACACGGGTAGAGGGAAAAGAAAGTAAGAAGAGGAGGAGATATCCTCACTCAACTCACCAAACACATCCTTGCCTAGCAAGGTGTCGCACACAGGGAGGTGGCAGGAGGAAAAGGCAATGAGTGGAGCTTCCTCTACGGAGGGGGGATCAACCTCCTCACATAAGAGGATGCTCTCATCATTGACTTGGGCAATATACACCAAATCCTCCGGGGGTACCTGTGAAGATTCAACCTGCACAGACTCAGATGAAGGAAGGGGATCAAGAAATAAAGAAGACGAAGAACATAAATAACAAAAATCGGGGGAATGGTCCCGGTCTCACTCCCATCAGGTTGGGTAAGTAAAATAATGTTTGCATTGTCATCAATGCTACACGATTCGGCGGGATCAACGGTGGCCAAGCTTAGGATTTGGACTTCCTCCACCGGTGCTGGGGAAAACTCCTCTTCACCTAAAAGGTTGTCCTCCTCCATAGGAGTAGGCACAATACTAAGATCAACCGCCTCCTCTTGCGACACATCATCAACAATGTCGTCAGAGACGAGTGTAGTATGCACAACAGGGGGAGGAGTGGTGCTCGGATAAAAGTCGAGCACCGATTCCTCACAAAGAATCGAATCCACTAGAGGTGGTGGATGCACATGGAGAATAGGCTCAGCAATGTCGGTGCATAGATCAGCCGCACATCCAGTGACCGTATCCATGTCATTCCCTTCAAGATGTGAAGGTGACAAAGACACATAACCCGATGTTGAAGGTGTGCCGCCAGAGTTAGGAGTTGGGACGATTCGGATATCCGGCTCGTCATCCTCATCCAATTGGCGAAGATACTCGGCACAGTCCTTCAAGACATGATCAGTGTTCCGACAAAACCGGCACTGCCTTGCGGGCTTCTTTGGCACAGCGGGGGCTGAAGCCGAAAAGAAGTAAGACGGTAAAGGCTCGGCAGAGTAGCCATAAGACTTACGCGCACCATATGGAGTACCAGACGAAGTCGGTGCTCCATATGCTGGGCTATAAGAATTATGCCTACTGTTCTCCGTAGGGCATTCATCACTAGAGTGGGAAGTAGCTCCACACCAATGGCAACGGATATTTAGATGTGCCCACATAGTGCGAAGATAAAACGATTCAAAAAGAAGAACACTATTGTGCGAAATACTACACCTAACAAAAATTTACTAAAGCAACCTACTATAAAACAAGAAAATGGAATAAGGAGAACAGAAATAAAATAAAAAGATGCGATAAACAAATGGAAGGGCTTTCCTCTCAAATTCTCCCTCTCCAGAAAACTCACACGACTGTGTTCCCCGGCAACGGCGCCAAAAACTTGATGCGCAAATCCTGCACACCGCTATAGGCGGTAGCGAGACTGCGATCCGAACGGCAGTGAACTGGTCACTGTCAAGTAATAATATGAGGAAGTAAATCCCCAAGTATCGAATCTCTCAAGGAACACAGTAAGGTGGAGTTTACTATTGAGGCAGGACTTGAGATTGAAGTCCTTTAGTCGGATGGAACGCGAAGGGGGTTTGTTTGGGTTATGGAAAATAAAAGTAACAAAATTAAACTACTCCTATGCAGGCCTTGAGCGCACTGCTTCGCTAGGCGGGATGGAGACTACGTAGGCCTTGAACGCACTACTTTGAAAGGGCGGATGGACGAGTAGGCTAGCGGATGGAATGGTTCGCACCGGCGGAGTCGTGGTGGATTACACGGGCCGTTAGCACCGCTTAGCTTCGCGGATGGAAGAGTAGGCTCACGGAATGAAATCGATAAAATGAATGACAATAGCGCACCTCATACACATGAATAAATCAAAAGGAATTTCATAAAGATGAAATAAAAGTTACATATCTAGATTTATCATGTTCTTCATCCGCAAAATAGAGAGTTTAGCATACAAACATCATTTCGAAAGAATAAAGAGTAAGAGATTCGACCGACTCCGAAGCCTTGCTGGGATTCACGGTTGGAATCGCTGGGTTGTCAATCCGCGTCCAAGCTCGGTCCGCAACTACATCCGGGGTAGAGAGAGCTGTCACTACTCTCCAATGAGCCCGTCTTCTTCGTGTCACGATCCGGTAGAGGTTGCAAACTTCCTCTTGCTTGATGGCGATGGCGGCTAAACCTTCCTTGGAGCACTTGGATGAAGGAGGAGGCTGAGAGGAAGCTCCGGCTCAAGATTGGCGTGAAGAACAAGCCCGGAGCACCTCTAGATGGTGGGTGACGATGGAGGGGCGAAACTGGGTGGAACTGCGCAAGAAACGGCGGAAAAATGCGGATCCCCGACCTAATTCGCGAGCAGCATTATTTATAGGCACTGGAATTAAACAGTGTGCACGGTCATTGGCGCACGACCAGTGGTCGTGCGCACTAGAATTTGGTGATCGTGCGCTCTGCCTGGACGGAACCTGCAAAGGCAGAAATTATAAAATAACATGTTCGCACGACCAGTGGCGCACGACCGGTGGTCGTGCGCACTATCGTAGGTGGTCGTGCGCACTAGCCGAAACAGAACTCATAAAATTGATGATAAGTGCGCACGAACAGTGGCGCACGACCGGTGGTCGTGCGCACTATCGTAGATGGTCGTGCGCACTGCTCGAAACAGAACTCAGAAAAATAAGGTTAAGCACACACGATCAGCGGCGCACGACCAGTGGTCATGCGCAATAGAACCAGTGATCGTGCGCAGTGTTCCTGTACAGAATTGTACCGGGAATACCTGCACGACTCCTGTTCCAGCATACGACACCAGTCTAGCCACTGAAAGTGGAACTTAAATAGCACAAGAAAACTAATAATGAAGAAAGATACGAATTTACACCAAATAGGGCCTATAAGTGCACCTAGCATAGAATGACCAATATGAGCTAAAACAGGGCTAAAGTGCAGTGAAAAGACTAAATAGATGGCCCAGATGAGTCCATAAAAGTGTATATGATCAGGACTCATCAGTGAACTTGGCCTCATCTAATGGCTTCATGAAAATATCTGCAACTTGCTTATCTGTTGGGACATAACAGAGGTTAATGTCCTTGTTCTCCACATGCTCCCAGATAAAATGATAGCGTATCTCGATGTGCTTTGCCTGGATGTAGGAGACTAGATTATTAGCAATTTCTATTGCATTGCACGAGTCATAAAACATAGGAATCTCCTTCAATTTCAGATTATAATCTTCGAGTTGATTCATTATCCATAAAAGTTGTGCACAGCAACTGCCGGCAGAGATATACTTTGAATCAGCAGTTGATATTGCTACACAATTCTACTTATTACTGCTCCATGAAATAAGCCTCCTTCAGATTATAATCTCTGATACCAATTGAAAGTATCTAATTGCTACCTAAATCACCTAGAGGGAGGTGAATAGGTGAGTTCTATGGCTTTAAGAAGAATTAAAAACTTATAAACAAAAGCACACAGAAAGAGAGCACACAGCACAGACACCAACAATTATAGTGGTTCCCCATAATAGGTACGTCCACTTTCCCCCCTCGCCTATCTAGCACTTCGGGTTAGACTCAGATTTAAACAAATCATACAACTCGGAGTCTCCCACTCCAATAAACTCAGAGCACAACGTCTCCTACTCTTGATCCTTTCAACAAGGATCTACAAAACTCGAAAGTGAACACTTCCTATAATATGTAAAAGGATTTTTACAATAAAAGTAAATTGTAAGCAATCTTCTTAAATCTCGAAGAGATTTAACTTTAGATCTGAGAGATAATCTTCATCTTCCTTGCTCGAGAAATAACTTTGAACTTGAATGAAGAAGGAGAAGAATGATTAAGACTTTTGAGAGCTTGATATGAAACTTATGAATCGACTTGATCTTGAAAGAGCTTTGAAGAATCTGAAGGTAGAGATCTAGTCGAATCTTCTCTTTATGTTGTTGGCGATGAAACTATTCTTTGCGAGAGAGACGATAGACGGAATATAATTTCTCTTTTCGTTCTCAAAGATTAGGGTTAAAAGAAAATTAAACCTTGACTTATATAGAGAATCCTCTTCTAATGGCTAGAACGAGAAATCTAGACAAACCTTCACGTATACTGTACATGGCCTGTGCCCTAAAGGAAACACGTCAAGGATTTGAAAAAGAAATCCTCTTAAGTCCATTCATCGAGTGTTCTCGTGAAGTCTCCAGACTGCTCGAAGAATTAACTTTAACGTCTCGACGAATTCTCCTTAACTTCTCGACGAAAAACACTTAGCGGAAAACTGAACCTGAATGAATCTTCAATAGAGAAACCATGAGACCTCTCGAGACCACTCGACGAATTCATTGAGTGTTCAAGAGAGATCAACAGACCATTCAACGAAAATAAGATTTGATAATAATTGAAGCCTCTCGAGTAAACTCGACGAATTGATCGAGTCCTCACGTGATGTCTCGACGAATGAGATAAGCCTTCACGTGAGTACTCGACGAATTCTACTTAGAGATATTTTCTTCAATCCAGAAAACAACAACTTCTCCTACTTGACTTTTCCTGAGCACTTGAATATGAAGTACACCCTAATAGAGAGATTTCACATGAATCAACACCATGTTCTACACAATGAGAAATTACATTGCATAACCATGTGTTTAATGACCCATTGAAATCTAACATTGGTTTGTACTTAGCAATTAAGGTCATGCAATAACATAGCTAGAATACAACATCAAATACAAATTCAATTCATCTTAGTTCAAGGGGGACTTCTTCAAATCAAGGCTATTGTGGCTAGAATACCAAACATATATATATATTATATTTAATGCAATATATCCAGCAATACCCGTATTCTTATTTTTTAAATTCTATCGCACCTCCGTACCAAATGTGTATCGTACCTGGTACCCGTACCCGTAACCGTACCGGTGCTTCCTAGGTGGTAATGAAGGAGAAGCGAAACATGGAGAGTCTTGCTTTGTTGGGATCTCTTCATGATGATTCCCAGAATTGAGTTGGATGGGACTATAAAAATGTTCAACCATCATTTTTGGGGCATTCCTTTGCTAAACTTCTGATTTCCAATCCATTTTTCCTCTTCTTCGAATATCACATTGGGAGATATTATAAGCTTTTTAGTGCAGGGATCATAAAGATTGTAGGCTTTAGAGTATTCACTATAGCCCTCAAATATGCATTTCTCACTCTTCTTGTCAAACTTATCTCTGTTTTCTAAGGCTATGAGGTAATACGCCTTGCATCCAAAGGTTCTTAGGTGTTGTACAGAAGGCTTTCTTTGTTTTAAAGTGATGTGGGGTTTATTGTTGGGTAGAGTATTGGTTGTTACTCTGTTGGAATATATACTGTAGTACTTGTGGCCTCTGCCTAGAATACTTTTGTGAGGTCTTTAGCCACCTCTATCCATCCTTAGATCCTTGATGTTCAATCCCAATTGCAATTCTATTTCTTTTTTAAATAGCAGGAAGGTTTCAAAAGCTACACTTTTGTTTATTAGATAGGATATCCACATATACCGAGAATAATCATCAATTAAAAGGAGGTAATACCTTTTGCCTCAAAAGAAGGAATTTGAGGCAGGTGCCCATAGGTCTGCATGTAACAGTTGTAGGGGCAATTGTGATTTCACCATGTTGGTTTTACGAAAGGGTAGAGTATGTTCTTTGCCATAAGCACATTTCTCACAGAACTATTGCTGATTTCCAGTAAATGAAGGTAACCCAGTTACTAAATCTTTATTTTTCATTGCTAAGATAGCTTGCTAATGAAGGTGTCCAAGCCTATGATGCCAAAGATTGATGGAGGGAGTGCGACTCTCCCGATGACATGAGAAGGCACTATGACTAACCCTAAACATGTGTAAGGTAAACAAATGATTATTAGTAAAATCTGATGAGCCATGGTGGACACCTGAGGCTTCATATTTTATATGTGCATCTATTTTATTAAACGTAATCGTGTAGCCTTTGTTGGTTAGTTTTCCAACGCTTAATAAATTTTGAGTCAAACATGGTACATAACACACATCAGGTATGTGTTTCACTTCTCTTGATTGGATTATAATTGAGATTTGCCCCTTGCCTTCAATATGGGCAGTAGTGCCTTTCCCAAGTGCAACAAGTGATCTGTAAGAAGTTGGCATTATTGTTGGTCATATGGGAGGAACACCCACTGTCAAGGTACCAAACATCTAGGTTGTTGGAAGCGATACGACGGGCACACGTCCTCTCTATCACCCAACACAGCACTTGGCGAGCACCCCAAGGCTAACACTATCCATGCGAGCACAACCATACGGTGAATGCCTTCCACTGCGAAACACACTCCACGACACCCCTCCCTTCCTTCTGCGAGTTGCGCGAGCACGGCAGGCGAGCCGGAGAGAACTCCAGCGAGCTGGCAGTGGTTCCTGTAGGCGGGATGGAAATGGCAAGTTCGACTCTGGCGGGCTGCACCTCCAGAGCGACCGGGATGCTCCTCACCCCCACGTATAGCACCGATGAGATCCACCTGCGGGGGGTTGTACGCGAGATGGACTGGCGAGCTGGCGGACTCCTCCAGGCGAGATCGGGCTGGCGAGCTAGCGGGACTCCTCCACGCGAGATCGGGCTAGCGAGCTATCGAGACTCCTCCAGGTGAGAGATCCTACGCGAGTGCGAGCATAGTATTCCTGCGGGAATGAAATAAATTCTCTGTCTCACTTCCCTCTCTCTCTAGCTCCTGTTCACGGGAAAGACAAAAACTCTAAAGTTTTTCTATTTTATTTTTCTAACCCTTTCTTACAAACATAACACTCCTATATATAGGAGTTGTTGACCAACTAAACGTTGCCACCTGGCACCCTCATAAATGCACTCTCTCTCCTCTAACAACAATAAAAAAACACATATATAAAAATACAATGAAAGTTGACCCGGTCAACAAAGTCAAAATCCAACAAACTCCCCCCTCAAACTTGGCAGCTCATGCCGAGTTTGCCTTTGAGCTTTGAGAACGTCTCCACCTTCAATGACTTAGTGAAGATATCCGCGACCTGCTCTCTGGTGGGGCAATACACCACCTCGACCGTCTTCTGCTCCACCTGCTCCCATAGGAAAAGATACCGGGTCTCGATATGCTTGCTCCTCCCATGCAGCACTGGGTTCTTTGCAAGCTGGATGGCAGACATGTTATCTACTAACACTGCCGTTGGGCCATCCTGCACATGATGTAACTCTCCCAGAAGGTTCCTAGCCAGATAGCTTGGCAAGCACATGCATCAGCTGCAATGTACTCTGCCTCACATGATGATAAGTCTATCGTGGCCTGCTTCTTCGAACTCCATGAGAACGCCGCCGTTCCCATATGGAACACATATCCGGAAGTGCTCTTCCGGTCATTCACATCGCCTCCATAGTCGCTATCCGAGTAGCCGACAAACTTCAACTCTCCTGCAGATGAATACTTCAAGCCATGGTCCCTTGTCCCGTTTACGTATCTCAGGATTCTCTTCGCCGCAGTGAAGTGGTCCTGCTTGGGTTTTTCCATCTACCTGCTCACGACCCCAACCGCATACATGATGTCTGGTCTGGTGAAATTCAAATACCTTAAACTCCCAACCAAACTCTTGAACATTGTTGGGTCCACACCTTCTTCCTACGAGTCCTTCCTTAGCTTCGTTCCGGGGTAGCGGGAGGGAGATAGCCTTGCTACCCTCCATCCTGAACTTCTTCAAAATCTCTTCCGCATACTTCTTTTGAGATATGAAGATGTCGTCTTCTCTCTGCTGCACCTCAACATCCAAGAAGTAGTTGAGTTCTCCCAAGTCTGTCATCTCGAACTCTCTCTTCATCATCCTCTTGAACTCCTCGAACATGGATGGGTTGTTTCCACTGAATATCATGTCGTCGACGTACAAGCATAAGATCATGATATCACCATTCTTCTCGATCTTCATAAGAGGGCATACTCATAAGGGCACTTCACGTAGCCATGCTTCTGGAGGAAAGCATCTATCCTCCCATTCCAAGCTCTCGCTCCTTGCTTCAGGCCGTACAAAGCTTTGTCCAGCTTGCACACCTTCCTCTCCTGGCCCTTCACCACATACCCCGGCGGCTGCTCAATGTACACATCCTCCTCCAGGTAGCCATTCATGTATGCTGCCACAGCATCCATCTACAAAATTGTCCACCCATAGTGAGCTACCAGTGCGATGATCAACCTGATGGTGTCAATCCTCACCACTAGGGCATAGACCTCGTCATAGTCCACTCCTTCGACTTGCCTGTAGCCCTTCACTACGAGCCTAGCCTTGTGCTTCTCCACAACTCCATCCTTGTTCTTCTTTACTTTATAGACCCACTTCACCCTGAGGGGTTTGTGGTCTGCGGGTGGATCGACCAGCCTCCAAGTGTCATTCTTCTTTATGGAAGCCTTCTCAATATCCATCGTCGTCTTCTAAGATTTCTCCTGGGTAGCTTCGTCATAGGAGTGTGGCTCACAATCTGCTAAGAGGCAATATAGAGAAAATTTAGTATGCATCGGTGCCATCTCCTCATAGAGCTCCCCCAACCTCTTCATCTTAGGTTGTGGACTCTCGGAGTCAATCCGGCTCCCCCTTCCTCTACCAGAACTGCTTTCGCTCGGCTAGCTCCTCTTGAGTAGGGAGTGGAAGCTCTCCCTGAATTTCCACTTGGTGGTGATGGTGGATCATCCCCACCATCCTCAGCTCCTGCTTCATGACCACCAGCTTCCTTATCTTCAAAGAACATCCCCTCCATGTTCCTTGTCTCCTCATCCCTGCTACAGCAACTGTCTTCTTCAAACGCCACATCACTTGAGATTATGGCCTTCTCCGTCACCGGGTTGTATAACTTGTAAGCCTTGCTCTCCGGAACGTAGCCCACAAAAATGCACTTCTCGCTCCTATCATCGAGCTTCTTCCTTCTCTGGTCTGGGATGTGAGCATTAGCTACACACCCAAAGACCCTCAAGTGCTTGATGCGCAAATCTTAGCACACCGCTATAGGCGGTAGCAAGACTGCGGCACGAAATGGCAGTGTAACAATCGTTCAAGTAATATAAAATGTGGGAATGAATCCCCAAGTATCGATCTCGAAGGAACACAGTAAGGTGGAGTTTACTTTTGAGGAAGGACTTGAGATTGAAGTCCTTAAGTCAGATGGGTTGCAGAAATGGGGGGTTTTGGTTGGTGGAAATAAAGAGAAAATACTACAACTACTCCTATGCAATGTCGCTATGCAATGCTTCGCTTGGCGGGATGGAGACTAGGCAGGCCTTGAGCGCGCTGCTTCGCAAGGGCGGATGGACGAGTAGGCAAGTAAAATCGAACTATGCAGGCCTTGAGCGCACTGCTTCGTTAGGCGAATGGATTACATGGACCACTATGCCACGCTTCGCTAGGCGGATGGATGAGTAGTCTTACGAAATGAGGGTCGCAAGCACCTCGTCGACAAGCACGCCACTAGCAATTGCTAGTGCGGCACACGAACATGACGGTGGGATGGAGGATGGAATGGGGCGCACCTCATACACACATATAAACAAAAGATAATTTGACATAGACATGAAATAACTTATATAACAAGGTTTATAGTGCTCATCATCCAAATACAAGAGATCTACTAACTACAACTACCAATACAAAGATAGGGAGAGCAAGAAATCGACTGAATCCGAAGTCTTATTGAAGATTCACGGTTGGAATCGCTAGGTTGTCAATCCGCGTCCAAGCTCGGTCCTCAACTGCGTCCAGGGTAGAGAAGGTTGTCACTACCCTCCAATGGCCCGTCTTCTTCGTGTCACAATCCGAAAATTACCTAGCTTCCTTCTCCTTGGATCTTAGTGGATGTAGGGTTGAATCCCTCTCCTTAGAGCTTGAGGATGATGGAGGAGGCCCAAAGGGACGAAACCTCAGTGGAGATTGCGAAAATGGTGCAGCTGTACGACATGTACGGTCTCTCTCGGTTTAGGTCGAAAGCTGTAGGTTTTATA
The DNA here is from genome assembly GCA_033032865.1 of Dactylorhiza incarnata. NCBI lineage: Eukaryota > Viridiplantae > Streptophyta > Magnoliopsida > Asparagales > Orchidaceae > Dactylorhiza > Dactylorhiza incarnata. Next base: position 3,645,988 of record JAWHQI010000009.1, on the reverse strand, counting down.
GAAAATGATCATAAAATAGGTCACGCACAGTCGAACGCACGACCGTGCGTTGCCCGTGCATTATTTAATGAATAAACTGTCATGACGAAGAAGCAGCAGTGCCCGTGCGTTTCCTTCGCGCACGACCGAATCCGCCCGTGCGTCAAAACGCACGGGTAAATTCAGAAAAGCTAAAAACAAGGTTGAACAGGTCGATCGTGCGATTCCTTTGCGCACGGGCAACAGCCCGTGCGTAAAGACTCACGATCAAAATCAGATCATCGTTTTCTACCCAGATGAAGGCGCACGACCGCAGCCATCCGTGCGTCAATAAAACGCACGACCGTGCGTTGTACACAGTCATGATTTCTGGGCAAAAGGGGATGGATCAGCCACCTGCGAGCATAGCAACCCAGCTGGGAATACACCTCCAGCACCAGCATAAAAATAGAAACAAAACGATGGGGAGCACAGTGTGCTTACCCCCAGCAACATAGTGTACAATTGCACACTACAACAGGCACTTCAAGCACAAGTATGAACAAGGTGAATATAAACAAATACGAACAAAAACTGAAGTACAAAAGCAAGAAAAGCAGCCCTGATGAGTCCGAAAAATAGTATATAAATTGGACTCATCACACCCCCCCAGACTTACCTGTTTGCACGTCCCGAGCAAACAAATCCTAAGCAGGCAGGAACATGAAATAGCTAACTTAAAATTACAAAGTGAAATACCATGCGAAGTCGCATGCCCATGTGCATAGAAAAATACTAGAGAAGATTTCTAATTTATACACCTAGTTTATAAATTTCTAAAAGAGTAAATAAATATTACTTATTCTCAAAATGGGAATCACGGTGAATCATCTGGTCACACATATGGAGAAAGTAGAATAATCGCTGAGACAAGCATTGCCAATGCTGGGGTTCTGGACAAACTCCACCGAAATCCATCGGTGTCGGAGACCATAAGCTCACTCGTTCACATTCTCTCCACGACGCTAGATTGGCTCATAGCGCGAGTCGGTAGGACTTTAGGTTTTAAAATGGGGCTTGGGTTAAGGTGAGATAAACAAAGATAGAAACAATGGCTCAAACACTAAACCCAAATGAGCTTTCAAAACAACTCCTCGCACACCAACATCGAATGCAAGTGCACCATGTTGGATCGGTAGGCGCCCTTAGAGGGGGGGGGGATGAATAAGGGTTTTAAAAACTTATAATATATTTTGTATAACTTTGAAAAAGCTTTGATTATTAAACTAGTGAAGATCAAGACAAAACAAGTGAAGTAAAAGTAAAGACATGATTTTATTAATTTGAGAAGCATGATTACAAAACTTGATCTCTTATCGAAGCTAGAAATCAAAGCTAATAGAAAGACTCCTTTTGTTTTCTATACCGACTCGTATCCCCACAAACCGGTTGGCTTTAGCCGATCCTTCCCCGCATATGGCCTCAAGCCGCTCTAGCCAACCCTTCCCCGGATATGGCCTCGAGCACCCCCCTAGACCTACACCCGAGACCTAGTCGCCAACACGAGGTGAATTTCAGCCCTAAGTCCTACCCAGACCTAGTCGCCAACACGAGGCGAATTCACTAAATGATTACAGAAAAGATATGAAATGAAAAGACAATAATATAAAACTCCCTCTATATGGATCTCTTGGAGAAGTAGACGAAGACGCAGAGTATGATCGTAGTCGATGCGGTCTTTCGTCACGGTGATGACGTGTGTTGAAATCTTCTCCACGGATCTCCTTTAGTCTTTATGGATTTGTGGGAGTATATCTCTGAACCTTCCTCTCTCTGTTGTGGCACGAAGCTCTGGAATTCTGGATCTCTAGAGGCTTAAGAAGTCGGAGCTAAGATGTCCTTTTTATAGACTTGGAGCTAGCGCCTGCGCTATCGCTACCGTCAGCGCTATCCCAGTTTAGGAAATATTCTCTGCGTGAGAATCCTTCATTTTAAGCAAGCCGGCCGCCTTCCTCTATTGCTTTGCGCTATCGCCGGCGCTATCTGCTACCGTCGGCGCTATCCCAAATTAGGACATGTTTTGCGCGGCAGAATCTTCAATCCGAGGAAACAATTCCTCCCTGCCAATTGTGTGCGTCGCTACCGCCTGGGCTATCGGCTACCGCCAGGCGCTATCTCCTTCCATATGTGCTCCCGGAATTGCGCTATCATCACTAGCGCCAGGCGTTAAGTGCTACCGCCGGCGCTAGTGGGAGTACTGTCTTCTGTTTTCATTCGTCGAAATTCGTCGGGAGTTCACGAGAACATTCGACGAATTGACTTAGCCGCACAATTTCCTTCACAAGTCTGCCTTTTTGACTTCTGTCTGCGTTCGTCAATATTCGTCGGGAGTTCACGAGAACATTCGACGAATAGACTTAGCCGCTAACAGTTCGTCGAACGACAGCTAGCGCCTGCGCTAGTGCTACCACCAGCGCTAGTGGAAGATTTGGATTTGATGGCTCATCTTTGGGGGCAACCTTCTTATGTAATCCTTGAGTCATGTGGACTTTGTTATCCTGCACACTTAAACACACAAGATCAAATACACATAGGTTTTGTTATTCTCAGAGCATTAATATATATAAGCATGAAGAAACATACTTGTGTGTGTGTGAGAGTGATGACTTAGGATAATGAACGATTTTAGCATTTAGAATTGCTCCCCCTAAATACATGCTCCCCCTAAGTGAATGTTCTCCTAATATGTAAGCTATCATCTTAATTAAGCATTATAGTTTGATAGCAGATTAGTATTTATCATGTTAGTTCTCCCCCTTTTGTTATTAGCAAAAGCGGGTAAGGAGACACCACTAAAAAGTTGATAAGAAGATAAAAGCATGATCGAGCTTATAGAGAAGGAAATGATAAGGAGTTTTAGAATACTTTTCATTTAAATAGATCAGAGTTTGAGTATTACAACATTTTCATAAATCAGAGTTTGTAGTATAACCAAAATGTAATGATTTTGTTGGAACAACCCTTTTACTGTTTTGGGCTAGGATCACTATGTACTGATTAGGATCAGTTGACCCCATTGTATAGTTTAAGGGTCAAGTCTTTAGGCTGATAAATTAGCTAGAACTTAAGATTAAATCTAAGGTTCCCAGCGTTCGACGAATATCTAGCAGCGTTCGACAAATGGCATGTGGCGTTCGACGAATGTCTAGCATCGTTCGACAAATTGTTCTAAGCAGACTGAAGTATTACAGCCAGTTACAGCACTCGACATTCACTGATAAGTGTTCGACAAACGGCTAGCAGTACTCGATAGATGGCTCCCAGCGTTCGACAGTTTTTATTGACAGCTCTCAATAGTTTTCCAGCCAGTGTTCGACATATTCTGGACAGCGCTCGACAGATGGCTCCCAGCGTTCGACAGATCATTTATTGAAGCCCAGATTTGTTATCAACTATATTCTATCTATCCTAACAGCAAAACGACGAATATAACGGATCAATTTAATATCCTTTGGACGTATTCTGACAGATAAGGAAGGATATTAAACTGAGTTAATATATTCTCTTCTTTCCTTTTTCCAAGGCAGCAATAGCCGTTGACATTTAATGAAAAGGGATCTTTTCACAGTCAAAAATAAAAGGACCTGCCAAAATCGTTTGAGTCGACAGAATTCAAACGTCGTTCTATTACAGAATAAAAAGGATATATATATATAGTATTCAGAAGAACATGATATAGAGTTAGACATCTCAGAAAGTTTTTTCTTCTTCATCTTCTTCTACAAGCAGCACAAAACTTCTGAGAACATCATCCTCAAGAACATTCACTCAGAATCTGCTGTAAATTTAGATCTTCTAAAAGAGCAACAAGCAAATCTGAAGAACCTGTTCTTCCAGATCAAACAGCTATAGGAGATCTTAGTTTTCAAGAGAAAGCTTCTTCATTTTCTGTCAAGCACTTCAATCTGACAGGGGGAGCTTTACAACAACATCCACTAGAGTCTTCTCTCAGCATTTTGACAGAGAAGAACACTATAAACCTTTTCCTTCCCATTTTGTACAGGGTTATAACTCCCTTCAAAAGTTAATCTCGGTGACAGGGCACCTTAGCAAAAACCTGCAGTTTGGTTAGAGCACCTTATCAACAGCTCACCTGGTGTGAGGGCACCTTATCAACAACCTCCTAGTGGATTCCTACCAAAGGTGGTAGAAGAGTAGACGTACCCAGATTTATTGGGGAACTACTATAGCTCCTTGTGTCTTCTGTGTTTGATTATTTCCTGTGGCACTGTTATTTGTTTTGTGATTACATTTACTTAATTTTTCTGTTTATATAATTTTCACACTGCTTACACTTATATGTAACACTATTTTAATTCCGCTATAAAAACTAAGAAAAAGTTTTAATACTCTATTCACCCCCCCCCCCTCCTCTAGAGTAACTTAAGATCTGACCTCCACTTTCAATTGGTATCAGAGGGGTGTTGATTCTTTACAGACTAACATCTGAATCACAAAGATCAACCAGATCTTAATTTGTCTAGAGCTCCTTTATCTAAGAATTTTATATCATTCAAAACTCATGGCACAAAACAAGGAATATTCTAGCACAAGACCTCCTATGTGCAATCTCAATAAGTTTGCACTATGGAAAGCAAGGATTAGGCTTTATATGAACTCTATTGATGAGGAGATTTTCAATGTTATTCTTACAGGACCTCCAGCACCTACAGCAACAACCAGCACTACTGCAACAACAGACAACACTGCTGTTCCACCTCCTGAGTGGACTGAGGCTCAGAAGAAGCAAAGAAATGCAGATGCAAAGGCCATGAACATTCTGGCCTTAACTATGTCAGATGATATATTCCAAAAAGTAGTTGAGTGCACCTCAGCAAAAGAAATCTGGGAATCTCTCAACAACATGGTGGCAGGCTCAACAGATGAAAGGAAAGATAGAAGATCTCACCTGATCTCTCAATATGAGAACTTCAAGAAGGGAGAATCGGAAAATGTTGCTGATATGTACAATAGGCTCAGCCTCATAATAAATGAGCTGAAATCTCTGGACAAAGTGATCTCACTCACAGAGATCAATGATAAAATTCTTATGTGCTTTCCCAGCACATGGGACTCCAGAATCTGGCCAATCAAAGAAGCCAGAAGCCTAAATGAAATCACCACTAAAGCTTTGTTGGGCAAGCTCAAATCTTATGAGCAGCTTATCAAAAGTAGGGAAATTGAAGAATCCACTTCATCCTCAGCACTCAAGAAGGAGAAAAGCATAGCCTTCAAAGCTGCAGAAGAAGAAGGACCAACTCCTACCAAAGAGGAGTTGCTGAGTTTCATAGCCAAAAGATTCTATAATATGACTAAGAAAGATTTCAAAAAGAAGTCATCCAGAAGCTATGACAAGCCAAGGTATGACAAAAATCACTCTAATGAAATTATATGTTTTGGTTGCAGAAAGTCAGGACATATTGCTCCTGAATGTCCAGAGAATCAAAACAAAAAGGACAGAAAGGAGAGAAAAAGGGAAAAGGAAGAAAGGAAAGGTTCTAGCAAATCCTCCTCCCACTCACACAAAAAGAAAGGTAGAGGATTTGTAGCAACATCCTAGAGTGAAACAGATTCTGAATCAGAATCTTCATCTGGTTCTTCTGATGAAGAAGAAACAAAAGAGAATAGCCAATGTCTACTGGCAATTTATGACTCAGACTGTGAGTCACAATCTGAATCTTCATCAAGCTCCAGTGATGATGAAGAAGAAAAGAACTTCTGCATGATGGCAATCAATGCCTCAGCTAGCAAATCTGATGAAGAAAATTCAGAATCAGAAGAAGAAAATGATGCAGATCAGGTAATGTCTGGTTTTGAATTTACTTCAGATGAATTCAAAGCTGAATTCAAAGTCCTTTGCTCAGATTTACTCAACTCTGAGAAAGAAATAATCTCACTCAGATGTAAGTTAGCTGAAATGAAAAAGATAAGTGAAGAAAATGCAAACCTTAAGAAAGATTTGGCTGCCTCCAGAGAACACATTGTTCTCATTGAGAATAAACTTTCTGAGGCCAAGAAATTTGTAGAATCCCTAAATGGGAGAAGTATCAAACTGATGGACATCACAAGCACAGTCAATGCTAGACTTAATAATAGCAAACTGGGCTTGGGTGCCTCATCAAGTGAGCCATCTCTGATTAAGAGAAATATCCTCTCCTCACCTATAAAATTTATTTCTGCTAAAGGCAAAGAAGCTGCAAAAAGAGATAAAGATATTTCAAGCAAGTCTGTTAAGGATAAAAGAATTCAAAAGAATTCGTCGAACGGAGATCGACAAAAAGGTTCAAATTTGTCGAACGGAGCTCGACGAAGTCTGAAAACAGATTTTCAGTATAGTTATCAGATGAACAATTGTCAACCAATTTATCCAAATTTGTCGAACAGATAATATACAGGAAATACTAGAAATCTTACTCCCAAACAAACTAAAAATCCTTTCACTAAATGGATAATACCTCCAAGGAGATATCATCCACAAGGCTATATGGACCAGCCTGAAATGTCATTTATTTCTGAATTTTGTGGTAACACAAAAGGACCCAAGGTAGCCTGGGTCAAAAACAACTAGTTTATTTTTTTGTCTTTGCAGGTACATGGCCATCCAAGATTAAATCAAAAATGGTACTTGGATAGTGGCTGCTCAAAGCACATGACAGGAAATAAGGCCAACCTGAAAAATTACAAGGCACAGCTTGGACCCAAAGTGATCTTTGGAGACTCCAACCATAGTCAAACCAAAGGCATTGGTCAAATCAAAGTTGGAGCAGTAACATTCAAGGAAGTCACCTATGTGAAGGGTCTGAAGCACAACCTCATCAGCATAAGTCAGTTATGTGATGAAGGCTATCAGGTAACCTTTAATAAATCAGAATGTATTATCAAGTCATCTGATAATGTCATTGTTTTATCAGGTATTAGACAGGGTAACATATATTTAGTAAATTTCAATTCCTCTAAATCAGAAATTTGCCTGTTTAATGAGCTAAGCAAACCTAGTGAACTATGGCATAAAAGATTAGGGCATGTAAATCTTAGAACAATTGCCAAACTATCTAAAGATAATCTAGTTAGAGGCTTACCATCAGGATCATATAAGAAAGAAGGTTTATGTAGGGCATGCCAGCTAGGAAAGCAAACCAAAAATAGTTTTAAATCCTTATCTAAAAGTGATTCACCTTGAATCTTATTTTTGCTACATATGGACCTTTTTGGACCTATAGCAATAAAGAGTTTAGGAGGGAAGTCTTACACTCTAGTTATTGTAGATGACTTCTCTAGATTCACTTGGGTATTCTTTTTGAGAGAAAAGTCAGATAACTTTAAAGTTCTTACAGACTTTCTTAAGAGCATACAGATTGAATACTCTACTGTAGTTGCATTGATCAGAAGTGATCATGGCACTGAGTTTGAGTCTCTTCTTATGCAAGAATTCTGTGAGAAGGAAGGTATCAGGCATTGCTTCTCAGCTCCTAGAACTCCTCAACAGAATGGGGTAGTTGAAAGGAAAAATAGAACCATAATTGAATCAGCAAGAACATTGCTTGCAGATGCTAATTTGCCACTATCCTTTTGGGCAGAAGCTGTTAGCACAACAAACTATGTTCTGAATAGAAGTTTGATACACAAACTTAAGGGTAAAACTCCTTATGAATTACTTAAAGGGAAGAAACCTAAAGTTGACTATTTCAGAACTTTTGGTTGCAAATGTTTTGTTCATAACAATGATAAGAAATATCTTAGAAAATTTGAACCAAAATCTAAAGAAGGAATTTTCTTAGGATATTCAATAGTTAGCAAAGCATATAGGGTATTTAACAAATCCACTCTTAAGATAGAAGAATCCATGCATGTTTCCTTTGATGAAACTAACATGTCTTACAAGGAGAAAAAATCTTCTACCAAGAATGCTTTGCAGGTACCAACTCTATGTGAAGAACTTAATGAACTAAATCTACAGTCAGGAGATTCAATGCAACCATTGGCTCAAAACCTTGAAGACAGTGAAGAAGAAGATCATTCAGATCTTATTGATTATCAGAATCAAGCAACAACAGAACATCCTTCACAGGATACAGTTACTGAACAAAATCCCCAAATAAATATCACTGCAGAATTAACTCCAACTGTTGATCACATCACAGTTAGAGATCACCCAATTTCACAAGTGATTGGTGATATTTCAGCAGGTGTTCAGACAAGACATCAACTACATCGAAATCAGATGCATACTTGCTTTCTATCACAAGTTGAACCTCAAACCATAAAAGATGCATAACAAGATCCAAATTGGATTCTTGCAATGCAAGAGGGACTCAACCAGTTTGAAAGAAACAAAGTTTGGGATTTGGTTCCAAGACCAAGAGGCCATTCAGTCATTGGCACCAAGTGGGTCTTCAGGAACAAACTTGATGATCAAGGAAATATTGTGAGAAATAAAGCAAGGCTAGTAGCTCAAGGATACTCACAGGAAGAAGGCATAGACTATGATCAAACATATGCACCTGTGGCAAGACTTGAAGCTATCAGAATATTTTTAGCATTTGCTGTATACAAACAATTTAAGGTATATCAAATGGATGTAAAAAGTGCATTCCTAAATGGAGATATCAAGGAAGAAGTTTATGTGGAACAACCACCAGGTTTCATCTCTCCAACTCACTCTTCTTATGTATTCAAGCTTAATAAAGCTCTCTATGGTCTCCAACAAGCTCCCAGGGCATGGTATGAGACCTTAGCTAATTTTCTATTGGAAAATAAGTTCTGTAGAGGCTTAGTAGACCAAACCTTATTTTTTAGAATATATAAAAATCAAACACTGCTAGTTCAAATATATGTAGATGATATTATTTTTGGCTCTACTGATTCAAATTTATGCAAAAAATTCTCTAAACTTATGCAATCTAAATTTGAAATGAGTAGCATGGGTGAATTATCATACTTCCTTGGTCTACAAGTGAAGCAAACCTCATCAGGAATCTTCATTTCACAATCCAAGTATGCTAAGGAATTAGTAAAAAGATTTGGAATGTCTGATTCCTCTCCCATGAAAACACCCATGGCTTCTAATGCTGTCATTAATGCTGATGAATCAGGGAAACCTGTTGATCAGAAGGTGTATAGAGCAATTGTTGGCTCATTACTCTATTTGACAGCTAGTAGGCCTGATATAATGTTTGCTACTTGTATTTGTGCTAGGTTTCAAGTCAACCCTAAAGAATCTCATCTATCTTTACTAAAAAGAATTTTAAGATATATAAAGGGCTGTCCTAATCTAGGTCTCTGGTATCCAACAGCATCTGAATTTGAATTAACTGGATTCTCAGACTCAGATTATGCTGGATGCAGAGTAGACAGAAAAAGCACATCAGGAACTTGTCAGTTTCTTGGTGATAGGCTTGTGTCTTGGTTTTGTAAGAAGCAGACATCTGTGTCCACATCAACAGCTGAGGCAGAATACATTGCTGCAGGCAGTTGCTGCTCACAGATACTGTGGATACAAAATCAACTTCTAGACTATGGTATCAACTTAAATCAATCAATTATATTTTGTGACAATACTAGTGCAATATCTATAGCACAAAATCCAGTTCTCCATAGTAGAACTAAACACATAGAAATAAGGCACCACTTTATCAGAGATAATGTGGATAAAAATAAAATTTGCCTACAGTTCATCTCCACTGATTTACAAAGAGCAGATATTTTCACCAAACCCTTGGATGAAAAGAAACATATTTTCTTTATGAATCAACTGGGAATGATAGATGGAGACTCAATTTATTGAAAATTATATTTTCTATCCTATCCAAAAAAAATTTTTTTGTCGAATGAAGAACGACAAATTTTTATTCGTCGAACGATGGTCGACAAAAACCTACATCTTCAAGAGTCAGTAAAGAAAATCTCGTTTGTCGAACGGCGGTCGACAAAATTTTTTTAAAATTTTAAAGTCGGTTCGACTTCAGATTTAATTAGGTTTTGCCGAACAACGCTCCTCGAATTCTCCTCCCTATTTTCTCGACTATATAACACTTATTTTATCTTATTCTAAGTTTTGCGCCTACAGAAATCGTCTTTCCCTCCAGTTCCTCTCTACACTTGATCTTCAACTTTCTTTGCAGGAACAATGGCGATTCCTCAGGCTTCTCTGCACCTAATGAAGTTTGACGCAGGCTTTGACATTGACATGGACTCGTTTGCGCAGTCAGACCAAATCTTCAAGGATATTCTTCAAACGCTGGATGAACAACAACTAAGGAAATTTCTAAGCACCTGGCAGAAGATAGCTATTGCAGAGATAAAAGAATGGGTTTTCACTGCAAAATCAGTCGATGAAAGTTTGTCGGGAACAATATCAGGTCATCATGTCTCTCTCTCTCCCACCATCCTTTCTGAAATCTTTTGTCTTGAAAATGGTGAAGATGAGTTAGACATAAGCTCAAATAAATTTGATGAAGCTTTAGTCAAAATGGGCCATTTGACTGGAAACCCTAGCCACATTCTAAAAAAGAAGTCTCAGTACTACAAGTTCTTAGCAGATATTGTTGGAAAAGTCATGCTGGGCAAGACTTCTGGGCATGACTATATCAGTAGGCACCAATTTCTATTAATGGTGGCCTTAATGGAGAAGAAGAAAGTCAACTGGGGATCAATCCTTTTTGACCTAATTAAAAAGAAAAACTCTACAGAGAATGTATGCTTTGGAAGAATCTTAGGAATCTTTCTGCAGGAAAGGCATCCAGAACTTCTGGTGTCACCAAAAGTAACAATAAATGCCAGCAAGAGGCTGACCTCAGCACTCTTTGCTAAATGGGATAGAGTAATTCCCAAGAAGAATACAGGAGCTGAGGCCTCCAGAAAAAGGAAAGCTTCTGAGGACACAAGGACTGATCAAGTCACTCCCTCTACCCCTCTAGAAGATCCTTCCTCAGTTCCTCCTTCCTCTCATATCCTCTCTCCACCTGCTCAACAATCTCCTACACATTCTCATTCTTCATCCCCTCCTTCAACTGCAATATCACCCATCAATGATATTCCAATCTTAACCGCCCACATCAGTGATGCTCCACCTCCACCCCTATCTTCAGAACCACTACCTACCACACCTCCCTCTCCAATACACAATGAATATCATTCACCTATCCATTCTCCTAGTCCAATCCATCTAGACATTCATACACGTACCACCAACATCAGCAATATCATTCCTTCAATATCATCTCCATCCACTTCACAACCATTCACTAGCCATCCACCAGATTATCCATCCCTCAACCTCTCCTCTATTGCTGATCAAGTTTTTGATCTTATCCTTCCTAAAATAAGCCAGCTCCTGGATGCAAAACTTGCTCCAGTTCTTCAGGCACTTTCTACTTTATCTTCTAAGATAGCCTCTCTTCCCTCCTCCACTGCTGTCCCTTCTACTAGGGGCCTAGAATCAGGCTGTCCTGAAGCTAGGCAGGGGGAGATGTCCTATAAAGAAGCTCCAGAAATAGAAGGAACTCCAGAAGATGATACAGAAGTTACAATTTTTGATACAGATACACAAGTTATAGAAGTAATAAATAATATATGCATTCATCCATCCTGTGATCTATATAGCTTATTATCAAAATTTGATGTCACATATACTTCAAGGGTATCACCATACATAGAGGATCTATCAAAGGCTCTGATTTGCCTTCCTCAAAAAACTCATTCTGACATCATACAAAATTACATATCCTCTATTCCTTCATCCACTGTTCAAGACATTCAAATAAAGGATCATTCTGCAGAATATGAAGATGATCCTGCAGAATTCCTTGATGATACAACAGCCCCACAAATTATTTCTTCACCTCCAATTTTTGTATGGAATGAAGAACCAATGCCAGGCTTTGATGAAATCTGGAGAGAAGCAGATGCAGAGTTTGACAAAGCTGAAGAAGAAAGATTAAAGGCTCGGGAAGCAATCAAGAGAATTGATGATTTATACAATAAGCCAATCTCATCTTCTGACTCTGAAGATGATGATGACAACAGTGATTCTGATGATACACTCTCAAAGAAAAGAAAGAAAAGAACAGCTAAGTCAAAGGCTGCTCCCAAACCTCCAAATCCAAATAATGACATTCCTCTGTACATTTTGTATAATGTCCCTCTTGATGAGAAAACCCCTCACTGGATGAAGCTCTCCAGAAATGAGAACAATAAGAGGAAGAAATTCAAGAAGACTGGCTACATCCCTGACAAACCAGTCAAGCACAATCCTCCTCCTCCTCCTCCAGCAGCTGGTGCAACAGGATCAGCAGGTGTATCATCTTCCTCTCAGAGGCCAAGCTCTCAACATTCAAGGAGACCTGGTAGTTCTAGTGGTTCTCAAGCCTCTGGATCAGTCAGTGCTCCTTCCTCTAAGAAATCAGCTCCTATCCTTCAAAGAAGTCAAACCTTTTCCTCTTCTCAAATATCTTCAGAATACAAACTTCACATTTCTGATGGAACTCTTCACAGAGATAGAGTACCTCAAAAGGTCACTCAAGACAAAAATGATTCAGAAAATATTTATTATTTTCCAGATCCAGAAGAAGAGAAACTCTGTCAGATGGCAAGACTAAAAGAAACAATTGGGTATGCACAGATTAAAAAGGCTAAAGCTGAAGGCAAAGACTTCTCAAGTTACTCAACCATGTCAGAATACAGAAGAAAAGAACTTGAAAAATACAAAATAGTTAAAGCATTCAATACTGAGGAATATATTGATATGCACCCAGAAGCATTTATTCCTCATGTCAAAGAACAGAAAATCATTGGTGCTCAAAACTTGTTTATCAGCAAAAAGAAATCAGAAGACCCCAACAGAAAAATCATATTCAAGCCACCTTCTCAAGACAAAAAGCCTTAAATAAATTGCTTGGTTATGAATGTAAAGTTTCTGAACTCAGAGCACTTATTTTTATTTTATCTGATGATCTATTTTTATCAATCAGATATATTTCATTTCATTATTGCTCTGTTTTGCTGTATCTATTTAATTTTTCTTGTCAAATATTATCCTAACCCAAATAGGGGGAGATTGTTGGAACAAACCTTTTACTGTTTTGGGCTAGGATCACTATGTACTGATTAGGATCAGTTGACCCCATTGTATAGTTTAAGGGTTAGGTCTTTAGGCTGATAAATTAGCTAGAACTTAAGATTAAATCTAAGGTTCCCAGTGTTCGACGAATGTCTAGCAGCGTTCGACAAATGGCATGTGGCGTTCGACGAATGTCTAGCATCGTTCGACAAATTGTTCTAAGCAGACTGAAGTATTACAGCCAATTACAACACTCGACATTCATTGATCAGTGTTCGACGAACGGCTAGCAGTACTCGACAGATGGCTCCCAGCGTTCGACAGTTTTTATTGACAGCGCTCAACAGTTTTCCAGCCAGTGTTCGACATATTCTAGACAGCGCTCGACAGATGGCTCCCAGCGTTCGACAGATCATTTATTGAAGCCCAGATTTGTTATCAACTATATTTTATCTATCCTAACAGCAAAACGATGAATATAACAGATCTATTTAATATCCTTTGGATGTATTCTGACAGATAAGGAAGGATATTAAACTGAGTTAATATATTCTCTTCTTTCCTTTTTCCAAGGCAGCAATAGTCGTTGACATTTAATGAAAAGGGATCTTTTCACAGTCAAAAATAAAAGGACCTGCCAAAATCGTTTGAGTCGACAGAATTCAAACGTCGTTCTATTACAGAATAAAAAGGATATATATATATATATATATATATATATATATATATATATATATATATAGTATTCAAAAGAACATGATATAGAGTTAGACATCTCAGAAAGTTTTTTCTTCTTCATCTTCTTCTACAAGCAGCACAAAACTTCTGAGAACATCATCCTCAAGAACATTCACTCAGAATCTGCTGTAAATTTAGATCTTCTAAAAGAGCAACAAGCAAATCTGAAGAACCTGTTCTTCCAGATCAAACAGCTACAGGAGATCTTAGTTTTCAAGAGAAAGCTTCTTCATTTTCTGTCAAGCACTTCAATCTGACAGGGGGAGCTTTACAACAACATCCACTAGAGTCTTCTCTCAGCATCTTGACAGAGGAGAACACTATAAACCTTTTCCTTCCCATTTTGTACAGGGTTATAACTCCCTTCAAAAGTTAATCTCGGTGACAGGGCACCTTAGCAAAAACCTGCAGTTTGGTTAGAGTACCTTATCAACAGCTCACCTGGTGTGAGGGCACCTTATGAACAACCTCCTAGTGGATTCCTACCAAAGGTGGTAGAAGAGTAGACGTACCCAGATTTATTGGGGAACAACTATAGCTCCTTGTGTCTTCTGTGTTTGATTATTTCCTGTGGCACTGCTGTTTGTTTTGTGATTACATTTACTTAATTTTTCTGTTTATATAATTTTCACACTGCTTACACTTATATGTAACACTATTTTAATTCCGCTATAAAAACTAACAAAAAGTTTTAATACTCTATTCACCCCCCCCCCCTCTAGAGTAACTTAAGATCTGACCTCCACTTTTAGATTTCCAAGTAACTAAACTACCCAGACAATATGTCTACACCCTAGCCCCGTACTAAGTGACGGATGGGAATGAGGAGCTGCATATATGCCGTAGGTTGTGGTGTTAGTCCTATATGCAAGCACTAGACACAACTCAACCTAGCACTCTTTCCCCCCAGTGCCTCGCAAGGCCCCACTGGAACCCTCCCCGGTTAAGGACAAGACATGACTAGAGATAAAGGTTATCTAATGTCTACAACCCTACGCCCCCGCTATGGTGAGATATGAAGTCATGGATAATAATTATTAAAAACATTTAAGCATTTTAAATCTAATAACATAGCCTATGGATTTATATTTTTATTTGAATTTATGAAAGCACTCGCATAGCTATTTTGAAGTCAATTAATAAATCAGATTTTTTAGCGTAATAATATTTGTGTTAGAATAACCAATATACATTCTACCAAGCAAGTCTACCATTTGTTGAAAGAAAGGAATTTTGGTATTTAAGACTTTGATATAAGCATGAAAGCGCAAGGTAGAAATATATGGTGATGATGCGGAAGACTTATAGAAATACAAGAAACATCTTATTGTAATGATGATCCATAAAAAAGATATATAAGTTAAATTTCATAAAGAAGATGTTTTTGTAAATCATTTTTCAATTAAAATCTTTAAGTTTAATAGTAACCAAGCATGAAATAATGTTATCAAAAAGACTACTACAATGTTACTTTAATTCACAATTTCAAAACATACCAAACATTGTAGAAAGCATGCTAGGTTATCTAGTGCATTTCATAAGTAAAGAGTAGTATAGAATTAGCATTAGGATCCATTACTCATGAGAAGAAGTGTTATGGAAGATAATGATGTGAACATAAGTGTATTTTGAATAGAGTAAACAAATGTTTTAATAAAAAATTCAAGAGATATGTAAAGTAAGGAGCACAATAAAACACAAATAATTTTGCTTCCACGCACTTCAATGCACAAAAAAAATGTACAACTACCAAGGTGCTTTGCACACACAATGCTCATTAAGACTTATCAGGGTGCAAAGTAGTGCTTGGGGGATCACATGATTTTATTCTTCAATATTGATTTTTTATTGTGATCCGGTATACTTAAGAATAAGTGGTTTTCATTTTGAAAGAAAGTTACGGTTTGCACAAGATACTTTACTATTCTTTCCAAGGTGATCAACCTCACAACGCTTATTAAGACTTATCAGGAGGTTCAAGTAGTGCTTGGTGGAGTTATCTTTGTCACTTTATTTTATGATTTTGTTTTGTACAAAGTTCTCTGAATACACTTGTTTTGCAAACCAATATAGTTTATGAAAAAGATAACCACTTTTCTTATCTTTTAAAAGTGCAAATAAAGGTTGTGTAGGTAAGATACTTGTGCAATTTTAATTCATTGTACTATTACAAAACATACACAAACATTCTTAGATTAAACACATAAGTAGACAATGCCAAAATAAGTGAGTGAATTGCGAATATTATCAAATATAAAACATTACTCATACTTAGAGGCATGCTAAGCTTGGTTCTACACAACCTTTTTAATATAATTGATGCACATATTAATAGATATATCAAAGCATGAAGAAAACAATATTCAAAGTAGTTTGAAAAATAAATTGCAACATTATAGAAGTTCTAAATGATAGATTAAATCATGCTTGATTTTCAATGAAGTCCATACAATATTTTTGATATTTTTGAAGAATAATTTTTATTTAAAGTTTGAACTCATAAAATTGATCTTGGACTTCCCTAGGTCTACCCTGTGAGAGGTTCGCCCGTACTAGGTGATGTGATGGGATGATAGCCCAAATCACCCTTTCGCAAGATACAAGTAAAAAAGTTAAGTTCAAAATAATAATTTTTGATATAATTTTTTTGTTTTATATTTTTGTAATTGATTTTGCTTCTGAAATAGAATTTAAACAAATGACAAAAAAACACAAAGGCAAAACATATTTTTTGTAATTTGGCTTTTATATTTTTGTATTTGATTTTTCAAAAATGTAATAAAAGTAAAAGTGCAGAAATGAATAGTACACATAGATTAATATATTTTTAGAGATTTTTCAAAATTTTAAAAATACAGAAAAACACATAGGTGCGCTAGCGCCGGCGTTAGCGCTAGCGCGGGAAATAGTAGACGATTTTTGATGATTTTGAAATTTTTTTTTGTTGAACTTGATTAAGTGTCCAAACTGTAGTTTCATGCTGAAATTTTAGATTTTTAGGAAATGTCTAGATAATGCAAATTTCATGAAACATTAGCGATTTTGTATATGACTTTTGAAAATAAACTTTGCAAGTGATATATTTCATTATATCTCCATTTTAATATTTTAAGGCTTATATTTACCAATGTAGTTTGAAACTGATAGGAAATGTAAGCATGATTGGACATGAATGAACAAGTCAAATATGCATGATTTTAGAGATTAACAATAATGTTCATGCATAACCATACCATGGATAAGACCTAAATGAGAATACCCAGCCTGTATTTCTTGGTAAACAAATAAAGTCTAACATAGAAATAAATATTCTTTAGGTGGCAATGGTAGAATGATAAGTTTGAGATTTATGTTATACCAAGGTTTGTTGATACAATGTTGCATGTATGTAACAATAGAGTTTCAAGTTTTAGACATAGAATAACGTGATGATTCTAATTTATTTATTCATATGGATATAGAGTTGATTCTATGATCTATGCAACACATAATAGATTCATATAGTAGTCATGATCACAGACTATATGTTTCGAAGGAATAAAATCTTTTGTAGTTATATTTGATGTTTGACTTAGAAGATCATATGATTAGCATGACTATTATATATGATCATTAATATTAATTCATAGTGATTAAGAACTCCTAATTAATTATTCATGATAATGTACATGAGGAATTTTTGAAGAAAATTCATATTCAACCTTTTCAAATTATTAGATAGAAACCTTGTAAGGTGAATAGTGAATATGAGAAAATATGTTTATTTTGAAGAGTTTTGTAAATTTTCTCTTTGGTTTTTGAATTTTAATCATTTTTATTGATTTTTTAGAATTTAAAATTATAGAAAATCGGAGACTTGAGATAGCGCTGGCGTTAGGTACTAGCGCCTGCGTTAGCTCACAGAGAGTGCTTATTTTAATCATATAGCCTAAATTTCTTCAATTTTGCTTCCGATTTTTCTTAATATTGTTTATGCAAAGTAAGGCCTGTCTAATGAAGTGAAAAGACGAGACGAAATCGCAAAAGTTTGTGGAAGTTAAAATCTTAGTATATGGGTTTCACATTCGTTAAAGTTACATATTCATTAAACCTTAATTCTTGAGATTTGCACAACATATGCATGAGTGAAATGATCATAAATGAGTGAAATAATATTCATGCAATATTTCAATTTTGATTTGACATGATTATGATTAAACATATTTGGGGTAATTGAAAATGACGCAAATATATTAGCTACCTATGCAAAACTTGCGCATTTTATAAATTTAGCCAAATACCCCTAAGATACACCTTTTAAATCCATTTTGACACTTATTTCATTTAGTCTTAATAATATCATATAACAAATTTAGTTTTTCAAATTTTATAAGATTTTTAGGAAATGGATTTAGAAGGATAGAAATAAAAAAGATAAGTAGATCACTTGAGAGATGATATGACTTTTTATTCAACTTTATTCAATTTGATTTGTTTATGAATTTTGGTTTAATATGAGAAAGTCATATCACAAGTTATATAAAGCGATCATATCATGATGGTTCAATAAAAAGCAAAAACAAAAAGGAAATTAAGCATATCATGAAGTAGAGAATTGATATTTTATTTTGAGTTGATTTCTACTTCATGCAAATGATTGGATACTAATGAATAGGATATTTAGGTATCCAAAGAGGACCGGATGTGACGGTTCCTTTGGGTACCCAAATACATTGTGTTTGCTTTTGGAGAGATGGAAGTGAATGAGCCCTTTTGAGTGAAGTTTGTGTTTCATCTTTAACTTTGGGTCTCCATTCAAATCTTGGTTTAACATTATTTTTAGTTTTCAAACTTCCATCATCATTTACTTGAACATTTGGATCAAAAAGGTTTTTGAATTTATAATTTGAAGGAAATTTGTTTGCATTTAATTTTAGGTTGGGAGAAACATGATTTTGTAAATTAAGGTGATTTTGATTTTGATTTACAAATCCTTTATGTTCCTTACTCCCATTTATAAACTTAGGTAAGATGTTCATATTCATATTCAACTTGTTTTTAGATATAGTTTGATATTGAGAATTTGTATTTACAATTTTCATAAGCAAGTTGATTTTTGATTTTAATTCATCATTTTTAATCTTTAAATTATGTCTAGCTTTATTATAGGCGATTGTGCTATTTTTAAGAGTTGAAACAATTGAATCTATATGATCTTGATAGTTATTTCTATATTCATCAAATGTTTCATCCATCTCTTTAATTTCAATTTTATATTCTTTACACTTAGCACAATCATTTTCCAAAGATGAATTTTCTAAACATAATTTTTTATTTTGTTCTTTTATCAAAAGAAGTTCCTTTTCAAGTTCCTTACAATTTTCTTTTAAGTCATCAAATTCCATACAAGGTGTAGTGTTTTCAACTAAGGAACCATGGATAGAACAAAATAAATTTGAATTTGATTGTTTATAAATTTTTGCCTTTAAATTTTTATTTTCTAAGCGCAAATGTTTATTAGCATTTTTTAATTTGTTAATTTTGCGCTTTGTAGTTTGAAGCAATTGTAATGTAGAAATAGAAGTACAGAAAATGGGATTTGATTTCCTTACATTGCTTTCGGGAGAGGCACGATTTGAGCATATTGTTTCTTTTACATCTTTTGGCACTCCTCTTCCGAAGACAGTACTTCTTCTTCTTTTCCATTTAATGTGTGCTCCATTGATCCGTCATGAGAGGAGCATTCTTGAAGACTTGTGCAAGCTTGCATATTCTCTGGTTCTTGCGATTGTTCCATATCTGTAGAAGGAGAATCATACATTTCTTCAAGAAATTTCCATACTTTGTATGCACTAGAAAAACAATATATTAATTTGAAAATATCTTGGGATAAAGCACAAAAAATATAATGCATAGCTTTTGCATTTAGGTGACGCTCTTGTTTAATTGATTCGTCCGCTGGTCTAACTATTGCTATATCCCATGCATTGATATCTAAGCTTTTAATAAATTTTTCCATTAATAATTTCCACCCTTTATAATTTTTCCCTTCGAATAAAGGTGGTTTAGGAGATTTTTCTTCATCATAAAAATTTACCCCACTAGTAGAAGCGAGATCATGAGATGCCATTATTCCCAGTTGTTAAGCCGATTTGTAATAACCAAGCTCTAATACCACTTGTTGGATCGATAGGCGCCCTTAGAGGGGGGGGGGGGGGGTGAATAAGGGTTTTAAAAACTTATAATATATTTTGTATAACTTTGAAAAAGCTTTGATTATTAAACTAGAGAAGATCAAGACAAATCAAGTGAAGTAAAAGTAAAGACATGATTTTATTAATTTGAGAAGCATGATTACAAAACTTGATCTCTTTTCGAAGCTAGAAATCAAAGCTAATAGAAAGACTCCTTTTGTTTTCTATACCGACTCGTATCCCCACGAACCGGTTGGCTTTAGCCGATCCTTCCCCGGATACGGCCTCAAGCCGCTCTAGCCAACCCTTCCCCGGATATGGCCTCGAGCACCCCCTAGACCTAAACCCGAGACCTAGTCGCCAACACGAGGCAAATTTCAGCCCTAAGTCCTACCCAGACCTAGTCGCCAACACGAGGCAAATTCACTAAACGATTACAAAAAAGATATGAAATGAAAAGACAATAATATAAAACTCCCTCTATATGGATCTCTTGGAGAAGTAGACGAAGACGCAGAGTATGATCGTAGTCGATGCGGTCTTTCGTCACGGTGATGATGCGTGTTGAAATCTTCTCCACGGATCTCCTTTAGTCTTTATGGATTTGTGGGAGTATATCTCTGAACCTTCCTCTCTCTGTTGTGGCACGAAGCCCTGGAATTCTGGATCTCTAGAGGCTTAAGAAGTCGGAGCCAAGATGTCCTTTTTATAGACTTGGAGCTAGCGCCTGTGCTATCGCTACCGCCGGCGCTATCCCAGTTTAGGAAATATTCTCCGCATGAGAATCCTTCATTTTAAGCAAGCCGACCGCCTTCCTCTATTGTTTTGCGCTATCGCCGGCGCTATCTGCTACCGCCGGCGCTATCCCAAATTAGGACATGTTTTGCGCGGCCGAATCTTCAATCCGAGGAAACAATTCCTCCTTGCCAACTGTGTGCGTCGCTACCTCCTGCGCTATCGGCTACCGCCAGGCGCTATCTCCTTCCATATGTGCTCCCAGAATTGCGCTATCATCGCTAGCGCCAGGCACTAAGTGCTACCATCGGCGCTAGTGGGAGTACTGTCTTCTGTTTTCATTCGTCAGAATTCGTCGGGAGTTCACGAGAACATTCGACGAATTGACTTAGCCGCACAATTTCCTTCACAAGTCTGCCTTTTTGACTTATGTCTGCGTTCGTCGATATTCGTCGGGAGTTCACGAGAACATTCGATGAATAGACTTAGCGGTTAACAGTTTGTCGAACGACAGCTAGCGCCTGTGCTAGTGCTACCGCCAGCTCTAGTGGAAGATTTGGATTTGATGGCTCAACTTTGGGGGCAACCTTCTTATGTAATCCTTGAGTCACGCGGACTTTGTTATCTTGCACACTTAAACACACAAGATCAAATACACATAGGTTTTGTTATTCTCAAACCTAGGAGATGCGTCAGACCATGTTCCAACACACCACACCCCCAGACTTAGATTTTTGCAACATGGGTGTGTGCACCGCCTACTCTTATTCATAAATTTACACAGATTTTCAATTAAGCTCATCCTCTTCTTTTTCTTTTTCTTTTCTCTTTTCTTTTTCTTTTCTCTTTTCTTTTTCTCATTTTTCTTTTCTTTTTCTTTTCTCTTTTTTTTCAGCAAATGAACAATGAAGCGCATCCACATTTTCACAAAATATAACACCATATCAACGCCCCAATCATGAAAATAGCAAACAACTAAAGCTCAATTTTGGGAGTGCGACTAGGATTGGCTTTTAGGCTTTGGTGAGATAAAGGTGGGGCTGAATCAAAGAACGGGTAGGCACAACTGGGCTAACGAGGATAGAGTGATAGGAATGGGCACAAAAGCTCAACCGGGCCAAAATGATGGCCTACGTCATTCTCATGCACTAGAACTATCCTATGTCTATGCTTTGAGAATCGCTTGGGGCAAGTTCTTAGCTACCAAGAAAGATTATCCTTCCTCCCGGATCAAGCAATACATATCTAACGATACTTTACACACATCCATTTGCTACCTTTTGATTAACACCGGATTCACCATTTGAGTAGAGTAAACAATATTTATGCTAACAGAAATGCATAAAGCTAACATCATAAAAGAGAAACCTAACCTACATGAATCCCTATACTCACATGAGTATTTGACTAGAAACACCGGAGTCAACATTTTATTCCACTACATAATTTTAAAAGCTAGCACAATCATTTTCCAGACTACAAAAAGAAATGAGTTATACTCGTGACGCACTAAAGGTTAAGTACGCGCTCAAGTGTGTGCAGACAAAATGAGCAAAAATAATTTAAATAAAGACTTCTAGCATGCTAAATAAATGTGCACGTGAGTGGGTACACAAAAAGGTCTCCCCCAGACTTAAACTATGCATTAAGATATTCTAAAACAAAGTTAGGGGAAGAGGGTACCCAATGCTCAGCAAGTAAGCATGTCGGAAGCCTGGAGTGAAGCTCTACGAAGAATCACAACCACTGCCTTCACAAATAGAAAATACCCGCAAGTGGTTATCTCCGCGAAAACAAACAAAAATAAAATCTAACTAACTAGTTAGAGTAGGCGATAAAATAAAAGACAAGAAAAAGTAAGATAACTACTGGGGTTATTGTCAACCCAGCACGACTTGTTCAGGAAGGCGAGGGTCTTAGCTAATGGGAGTATGGAAAGAGAAGTGGACAGGCAACTGTTCTTATTTCCGTGTCGGTAGCGGGTACCGATATGGTAATAGAACCACTACTCCTCTACCAGAATAATAATACCTGCTAGACACAGGTTGTAACGGCCCAGGTTTTCTCTTACAATTAATCTAAGAGGGTATATGAATAAATATATATATATATATATATTCGTGTATATAGGGTCTTGTATAAGTAAATTTGTGCAATTATGTTTTCGTATAGGGAGGCATTTGTAGGTGGAGATTTATATACGTGTATATCGGTCCTTGTATAGGTATGTATAAGTTCTCCCTATATGATTTTTTTATGTGTGTATATATATATGAAGGTTATAATTTCCTTATATAAGAAAGATTAGTGATTATTTATATATATAAAATAAACCAAAGTTTCCTTCAGCTCTATTTCTCTCCCCCCCCCCCCCCCCCCCCGATAAACCCAGCTGCGGAGCGTGTCTTGGGGCGAGCTAGGGTTTGGCGTCGGGATCATCGCTGGTGGCGATTTGGAGGTCGACGGAGCTTGGCTCCTTCGTCGGAGTAGTAAATCGGTGAGCCCTCGTCGGCTTCGGCAGCGGTCTCGCAGTTTTCCGTCCGTAGCCTTCACTTCGACATGGTGTCGGCTTCCGTTTCGAGGCAAGAAAACCTCTTCCCTCCTCTTTCCCTTCCCCTCTTTCCTTCTGTTTGATTGAATCAGTGGTGAGTATGGGGTAGACGGCTCTTTCCTGATGCTTTGGTATCACTTATTTATGCTGGAAGGTTCCCTTCCTGAAGCTTTGGTATTACCTAATATTGCTGGAATTTTCCTTCCTGATGCTTTAGTATCACTTAACTATGCTGAGAATTTTCTGGACCCCTTTTTCCTTGGTTATACCTGCTATGCTTTGCTAAGGGTTACTTCTTATTCTATTTTGTTTGGGAGCTTATGCTGGCAGTCTTTTTATTTATTTCACTTAACCTGTTTTCTTTTGGGAGCTTATGGTAGTGGAGTCCTAATTCTTGCTCCCGATTTTTGTTGTTTGGGGGCTTTTGTTGGCAGCCTTGTCCAATTCTGTTAACATCATTTTTTTTCTTTTGGGATTATACTAGCAGCTTTCTTTTATTCATGTAGGTTAGCAGTCCCTTTTTGGGTTATGCTAGCAGATTTCTTAGGGGTTTATGATCAATAAATTAGGAAATCCTCCTGGTTATTGCTCCAGGTTATTTGCAAAAAAGGTTCTGGTCAGTCTAGCCATTTTCGTGGGAATTCCTCCTGGTTATTTGCTAGGAATTTATGAGACGCAACCTAGGAATTTCTCCTGGTTATTTCTCTTGGTTTTATGCTAAAAGTTTCCTAGTTTTATGCTAGGAATTTCTCTCGGTTTATATGTACAAAATTTTCGGTTTTTGCTTGTTTTACTTTAGTTAGTTCCTGATGCAAATTTCGTGGGAGCTACATACTAAGTTTCCTGATCTAATGGCGAAAGTATGCTTAGTCGGGTGTAAATTTGTTGGGTAATATGTGCTTAGCCTGATGCAAATTTGTTGGGCATTTTATGTTAGAATTTTTGCTTGATTGGGTATCATACGCCTTAACCAGTTGTGAAGTTATTGTTAAATGGTAAAATCGGATGCACAACTATGGAAGCAGAGCTATTGATTTATTTTATTTCCCTTGTTTCCTCCTAGTTTAAACTCTCGATTTATGAAATTCTGCATCTATACGCTAGGAAATTTTCTTGGTTTAAACTTAAGTCAATTACCCGGTTCGTAAATTTTTCTGTGCTTCAATTGAGGGCTAGGTATTTACTTGGGTTTATGCAAAGTTAAATTTCCTAGGCTATATGCTAGAGAATTCATTCTCTTGGGGATGGTTGAGCTTGTCAGCTATTTGTTTTATGCTGGGTTTTTCCCTGGGATTGCATGTTTCTTCAGAACTCCAAATCTTCCTTATATAAATATATCTTTTGATTGTTTCTCTCCCTTTTCTGCAAGTGAAGTTCTGCCTGTGGTCTTCCTTGTGTTCTGATAGATTCTCTCTGAAAGGTCATTTTCTGTGTAATCTGCCTTTTACTTCTGAGTATTTTAAACCCTTTCCGACTCAGTCTTCCATGTAATTTTTGTGTTAACTTTCTCAGTGAAGGGTAATGCTTCCTCTTCACTGTCTTAGCAATCTGGTTAAATGTAAAGATTTCATTTTTAGTGGTTGTGAGCTGCAAATAGCGGTCCTTCTCCTTAATGACTTTGTTTCTTGAAGCTTAGTTATACTAGGCTCTCTTGTTGGTTGTGTCCTTCAAGTAGTAGTCCCCTTAGCTTGATTTGCTGGATGATTGAAAGTCCTTCATTTCAGTTCGTTCTTCTTCTTTGTCTGCCTAACCTGTTGATTTTAGGTTAGTGGCTGTTGTGTTTCCCTTTTGGGTCTTGTTTGGTGTTCTGGGGTCTTGATTCCTGCAGTCATCCCCCTTGGAATCTGGTTAGCTTCTATACCTGTTTAGTTATGCTACATGGTAGTCTGATAAGACCTCCCTAGGCTTAGAAGGGTTTGCACAGCCGATGATTGTGCAATTTCTTCTTCTTTTATGAAGTTTCCCATCGACTTGATATAAGTCTTTCTCGTCGACTTTGACGTAAGTCTTTCTAGTTGATTTCTTCGCTTATTTTGAATTGTTTCCTCATATATTTATATGTTCTTTTGCCGGGTGTTTCCGGGTATCTTAAGCGATGTTATCAAACCTTTTAAGTCCCTTTGGCTGAGACTTTTGATAAAGCTATGCTATATTCTTTGAGTTGCCCTATTTTTGGTTAGCGATCTTTTATGGTGTCTTGTCGTGCCTTATTCACCGTACTGTTACAGGAAGTTCGTTGGGAGTCAAGTTTGGACTCACCATGTGTTTTCAAATGAATCGTTGAGTAGTGTTTATTCCTTTGTGACCCTATTCTTAGGGTGTTATGGTGATGATATCTCGGGTTACGTCGTGTCTTAATTGAAACTTAATTCAATTATTTATAACCTTTGCCTTAAGCCTTGTGCGGTGGGTGGTTTTGGGTGGCAGTGGATAAAGGACCACCACCCGGTTTTGGCTTGTTGGGTGGCAGTGGATAGAGTACCACCACCCAGTTTTGGCTTTTTGGGTGGC
This sequence comes from Dactylorhiza incarnata, assembly GCA_033032865.1. Classification (NCBI taxonomy): domain Eukaryota; kingdom Viridiplantae; phylum Streptophyta; class Magnoliopsida; order Asparagales; family Orchidaceae; genus Dactylorhiza; species Dactylorhiza incarnata. The sequence goes on along the minus strand of JAWHQI010000009.1, from coordinate 3,620,205 downwards.
AGTGGATAGAGTACCACCACCCGGGTTTGGCTTTTTGGGTTGGCAGAGGATAAAGAACCGCCACCTGTTTTATTTGAGCTGATTAGTCTCAAGTTCTTATAAACATATATGCTTATATATGTGTATTATGATGTTATATGTATAACCACAACTCTGAGCCACAATGGCGGACACGTGGTTGGCTTTGATTGTTTTGGCTATTACCCATCTGCTGTAGGCTTTTCCTCTTATCGAGTGCACTCGTTTTAGCTGGCTCGAGTTGTTGTAAGATTATTGATGTTTATTTGCTTAGTTCTCCTTTCTGCAATCTTTTATTTTTGATTGCTGCTAATCTTGGTTTTCTTGCACCCTTTGGGCTGAGGCATTCTTTTCTTATGAATGTCTCAGGTTCAGGTCTTTAGCTGCCGCAGGAGTTAGAGCGATGTCGTTCAGTTTTCCTGTCGAGGCCCTTCCTCTCTTCTAGTTAAGGGGCAGTTCTTTAGTTGTTGCCCTCTTTTGGATGTTTTTTTCCTTTCTATGGGCTCGTGTCAGTTGTTGATGCTCATAGCTCTAGTTTTCTTGTGCTAGTTTACTTGCTAGTTGTTTTGCTGTTACTTTCAGGTTTTTTACCTACTTGCTCTCTGGGAAGCTTTATGCTAGGATGCATTAGTTACTTTATTGGTATAAAAATGTCGTTCTTGCATATCATGATTTTAAATAAATGTCACATACTTTGAAGATCATAGAAAATCCTTTCTTACTATACTAAACATAGATTTATGCATATCATTTCTTGGATGTTGATCTTCATGCTCATGTAGGCTAAAATGAACCTATTTTCCGCTGCGTATGTATAGTTTTCTACTTGTGGACTAGATGATCCACCGGACCGAGGGACATGGTCTTAAGCTAAAATGTAAAATTCTCTTTTTATCCAAGCACATTTATGTCTTTTATAAAATAATCGTAAGGAGTGTTTGCCTAAGTGTATGTAGTTGTCCCCTTCTTGACGTGGCATCATAGCGCGTATTTTCCCGTTGCTCTGATAATATTTATTAAATTTGTGGGATAATGTGGGTTGTGACAGTTGGTATCAGAGGGAGGTTAGCCGGGTTGCTGTGATAGTATGGTTGCCCGGTTAACCGCCTGGTGAGAATCATCATTCATTACATACACACACCGAAGGGTCATCAGTATGTCTTGGCTGAAGCATGAACACTACACTCATAGCATGATAAGAAGTATACGGGGCATATTATGTAGTATGGGATGCATAATATGTGTTTGTATATGGATCCTCATAGGTGACAACATACGACTATTATGTAGTATGGGATGCATAATGTAGGTCGCATGCGTGTCCATTAGCTCATTTTTCTTTTTCGTTACATGCGATAATATGTAGTATGGGATGCATAAGATAGCATGTGTACGCCGCTCATAGCATGCATTAAGGCCTTTTTAGATTGCATAGCACTGCATATACATCATAACATAGCATTAGCTAAAATGTATAGTTTTCTACTTGTGGACTAGATGATCCACCGGACCGAGGGACATGGTCTTAAGCTAAAATGTAAAATTCTCTTTTTATCCAAGCACATTTATGTCCTTTATAAAATAATCGTAAGGAGTGTTTGCCTGAGCGTCGGTAGTTGTCCCCTGCTTGACGTGGCATCATAGCGCGTATTTTCCCATTGCTCTGATAATATTTGTTAAATTTGTGGGAAAATGCGGGTTGTGACACAGGTAGAGGAGAGAGAAAGAAAGAGGTGGAGGGAGAGTCCTCCACTCTACTTTCACCAAAATAAATTTCCTTACCTAGCAAATTGTCATCTTCAGGGAGGCAGCAGGAGGGGAATACAATACATGGCATATCCTCTGTGGAGGGGGAATTAACATCCTCACACAAGAAGATGTGCGCAGCACTGAATGGTGCAGTTTGCACCACCTCCTGCATAACCTGTGAAGTCTCAACCTGCATAGGCTCGGAAAGGGAAGGGGGGTCAAGAAATAAAAGGGAAGAATGACATAAACAATCAAAAATCGGGGGAGTGGTCCCGGTTTCACTCCCATTAGATTGGGGAAGTAAAATAATGTCGGCATTGTTGACAATGTCGCAAGGTTCGGTGGGATCAATGGTGACCTTCCCCAGGAGTTGGACTTCCTCCACCGGTGCTGAGGAAAAATCCTCTTCACCTAGAAGGTTGTCCTCCTCCATAGGAATAGGCACAACACAAAGATCGCCGACCTCCTCTTACGACGCATCTTCAATAATGTTATCAAAAATAAATGTAATAGAATGAACAATATGGGGAGGAATAGGGCTTGGAAAAAAGTTAAGCACCGATTCCTCACAAAGAATCGAATCTATGCATGGTGATATATGTACAGGGGAGATGGGCTCAGCTATGTCAGAGCCTAGATCAGCCACACATCTGGTGACTGTGTCCGCATCATACCCTTCAAAGCTTGAAGGTGAAATGGGCACATAGCCAGATGTTGAAGGTGTGCTGCCAGAAGTAGGAGTCGGGACGATCCGGATATCCGGCCCATCATCCTCGTCCATTTGGCAAAGGAATGCAGCACAATCCTTAAAAGCATAATCCATGCTCCGACAAAACAAGCACTGTTTTGCATTTTTCTTCGGCTCAAATTGAACCAGAGATGAATGCGAAAAGGGCATGTGCGGAGCGGACGAGTAGTCGTAGGACTTACGCACACCATATGGAGTACCACACGAATTTGGTGCTCCATGTACTGGGCGTTGAGTGCTAGGGTTACTATCTCCCTTTGGACATCTATCACTAGCATGAGATATATCTCCACAAATATCTCCACAAAAGCGGCAACGAATATTAAATGAAGCCCACGTAGTGTGAAAATAAAATGATTCAAAATAAACACGCTATTGTGCAAAATAATACACCCAACAAAAATTTACTAGAGCAACCTAATATAAACAGTAAAACAGAATAAGAAGAAATAAAACAAAAAGGATGCAATAAACAAATGGAAGGGCTTCTCTCTCAGATTCTCCCTCTCTAGAAAACTCACACGACTGTATTCCCCGGCAGCGGCGCCAAAAACTTGATGCGCAAATCTTAGCACACCGCTATAGGAGGTAGCAAGACTGCGGCACGAAACGGCAGTGTACCGATCGTTCAAGTAATATAAAATGTGGGAATGAATCCCCAAGTATCGATCTCGAAGGAACACAGTAAGGTGGAGTTTACTTTTGAGGAAGGACTTGAGATTGAAGTCCTTAAGTCGGATGGGTTGCGGAAACGGGGGGTTTTGGTTGGTGGAAATAAAAAGAAAATACTATAACTACTATTATGCAATGCCGCTATGCAATGCTTCGCTTGGCGGGATGGAGACTAGGCAGGCCTTGAGCGCGCTGCTTCGCAAGGGCGGATGGACGAGTAGGCAAGTAAAATCGAACTATGCAGGCCTTGAGCGCACTGCTTCGTTAGGCGAATGGATTACATGGACCACTATGCCACGCTTCGCTAGGCGGATGGATGAGTAGTCTTACGAAATGAGGGTCGCAAGCACCTCGTCGACAAGCACGCCACTAGCAATTGCTAGTGCGGCACACGAACATGACGGTGGGATGGAGGATGGAATGGGGCGCACCTCATACACACATATAAACAAAAGATAATTTCACATAGACATGAAATAACTTATATAACAAGGTTTATAGTGCTCATCATCAAAATACAAGAGATCTACTAACTACAACTACAAATACAAAGATAGGGAGAGCAAGAAATTGACCGAATCTGAAGTCTTGTTGAAGATTCACGGTTGGAATCGCTGGGTTATCAATCCGCATCCAAGCTCGGTCCTCAACTGCGTCCGGGGTAGAGAAGGTTGTCACTACCCTCCAATGGCCCGTCTTCTTCGTGTCACGATCCGAAAACGACCTAGCTTCCTTCTCCTTGGATCTTGGTGGATGTAGGGTTGAATCCCTCTCCTTAGAGCTTGAGGATGATGTAGGAGGCCCAAAGGGATGAAACCTCGATGGAGATGGCAAAAATGGCGCAGCTGTACGGCGTGTACGGTCTCTCTCGGTTTAGGTCGAAAGTTGCAGCTTTTATAGAAAAAGATCAGAAAATAGGTCATGCACGGTCGAACGCACGACCGTGCGTTGCCCGTGCGTTATTTAATGAATAAACTATTGTGACGAAGAAGCAGCAGCGCCCGTGCGTTTCCTTCGCGCACGATCGAATCCGCCCGTGCGTCAAAACGCACGGGTAAATTCAGAAAAGCTAAAAACAAGGCTGAACAGGTCGATCGTGCGATTCCTTCGTGCACGGGCAACTACCTGTGCGTAAAGACGCACGATCAAAATTAGATCATCGTTTTCTACCCAGATGAAGGCGCACGACCACAGCCATCCGTGCGTCAATAAAACGCACGACCGTGCATTGTACACAGTCATGATTTCTGGGCAAAAGGGGATGGATCAGCCACCTGCGAGCATAGCAGCCCAGCTAGGAATATACCTCCAACACCAGCATAAAAATAGAAACAAAACAATGGGGAGCACAGTGTGCTTACCCCCGACAACGTAGTGTGTAATTGCACACTACAACAGGCACTTCAAGCACAAGTATGAACAAGGTGAAAATAAACAAATACGAAAAAAACTGAAGTACAAAAGCAAGAAAAGCAGCCCGGATGAGTCCGAAAAATAGTATATAAATTGGACTCATCAGTGCTTCACACTTGGCTTCCAGCCACTCCAAGCCTCGAATGGGGTCATGAACTTCACACTCTTCGTGGGGCATCTATTCAGTAGATACACTGCACACTGCACTGCTTCCGCCCAGAACATCTTCAGCAACCCTTTGCCCTTCACCATACTTCTCGCCATGTTCATGATGATGAGGTTCTTCCTCTCTGTGACTCCATTTTGCTGTGGTGAGTATGCCGCCATTAACTGGTGTGAGATCTCATTCTCCTTGCAGAAAACATCAAACAGCCTCGAGGTATACTCCCCACCCCGATCTGTCCTCAGCACCTTCAGTGGCCCATCCGATGGTGCCACAGCCATGCTTCCTCTTCTTACTCTGTCCTCACGAGACATGTCATCTCCTGAGTATCCATCTTCAATGTAAAGAGATGGTTCGTCGTCATCTTGACCTTCACCACCTCCTTTCCATGACAGTTCTTCATTGCCAGAGACCCGTCCTTCAACTGGACGCAGTAGCCTCTCTCCACCAACTGCCCAAGGCTCAAGATATTAGTCTTCAAGCCTGGCACATAGAACACATCGTTCAAATGCACCTTCTCTCCATTCAGCTTTACGACCACCGGGCCCTTTCCTTCCAACGAGATCTTCGACGCATCCCCGAAGCTAACCTCACCCCCACTGGGTTCCAGGTTAGTGAACATATCCTTATCTCCGCACATGTGGTTGCTCTCCCCTGTGTCAAGGTACCACACTTCATTTCTTCCTTCCTTTGCTCCTCGGTAGGTTAGGAACATCATTGGGTTTCCAGCGCCAGCGTTGTTCCCATTGTTCCTAGCCTCGGCATAATGGTTTGCCTCTTCTCTCTTCCTCGGAGCCCAGCAATCATAGCTCATATACCCAAATTTGTTATAGTTGTAACATTGGACTTGGGACATATCCCCTCGGCCTCTTCCTCGGCCTCTTCCTCTTCCTTCTTGCCAACCTCCTTGAGGTCGCTCCGCCTTTCTCTAGAAATTTTGGTTTCTTCCTTGGTCTCTACCTCCTCTTCTACCTCTGCCTCTGCCTTGGTGACCTCGGCCACGCTGGCCGCCTCCTCTTCCGAAGCACTCTCCAAAATTCAACTGAGTCTGGAGTGCTTTTCCCAAGCCACTCGCTTCTTCATCATCTTGTAGCATCCTATACTCATGGGATTACAAAGAGCCTACAAGCTCGTCAACGGCCATCTCGGTGAGCTCCTTCGACTCTTTGATCGCCACCACTAAATGACGGAACTTCTTGGACATAGATCTCAACAACTTCTCCAAAAAGCTCACATCATCGATCGTCTCCCCATTGCGCTTCATCTTATTTGTGAGCGATCGCAGACGGGTCACGTAGTCACCTACCTTCTCGGTGATCTGCATCTTTGTTACTTCATATTCTACACGGAGGGACTGCAGCTTCACCTTCTTTGCCTTATCTACCCCCTGCATGGGGCGTTGCAACACCTCCCATGCCTCCTTAGAAGTCTTCGCGTCTGAGATCTTCTCGAAGGTTGCTTCGTTGACCCCTTGATACAATAAGAACAATGCTTTCTTGTTAGCCTTCCTTGTTTCTCTAAGTGTCATCTTCTGGACGTTAGTCAACGCCGCCTCTACTGCAGCAGTATGCTCCTCATAGCCATTCTCAACTATATCCCATAGTTCTTTAGAGGCGAGTAGCACTCGTATTTGTATGCTCCAATTCCCATAATTTGTCCTTGTCAACTTGGGGACTTGCCCCGGCATGGCTCCACTCGTCTCCATCGCTTCTACTCCTCAAACCTTCCGAGTCACCGCAAAGGTTTGGAACCTCCCTCTGATACCAGTTGTTGGAAGCACTACGACGGGCACACATCCTCTCTATCACCCAACATAGCACTTGGCGAGCACCCCAAGGCTAACACTCTCCACGCGAGAACAACCCTACGGCAAATGCCTTCCACCGTGAGACACACTCCACGACACCCCCTCCCTTCCTTCTGCAAGTTGCGTGAGCACGGAAGGCGAGCCGGCGAGAACTCCAGTGAGCTGGCAACGGTTCCTGTAGGCGGGATGGCAATGGCAAGTTCGACTCCGGCGGGCTGCACCTCCAGCATGATCGGGCTGCTCCTCACCCCCCACGTCTAGAACCGGCGAGATCCACCAGCGAGGGGTTAAACGCGAGATGGGCTGGCGAGCTGGCGGACTCCTCCATGCGAGATCGGGCTGGCGAGCTAGCGGGAATCCTCTAGGCGAGATCGGGCTGGCGAGCTAGCGGGACTCCTCCAGGCGAGAGCTCCTACGCGAGTGCGAGCATAGTATTCCTGCGGGAATGAAATAAATTCTCTCTCTCACTTCCCCCCCTCTCTCTAGCTCCTGTTCACGGGAAAGACAAAAACTCTAAAGTTTTTCTATTCTATTTTTCTACCCCTTTCTTACAAACATAAAACTCCTATATATAGGAGTTGTTGACCAACTAAACGCTGCCACCTGGCACCCTCATAAATGCATTCCCTCTCCTCTAACAACAATAAAAAACACATATATAAAAATACAATAAAAGTTGACCCGGCCAACAAAGTCAAAATCCAATATAGGTAAGCTCCTTCTTCAGGTGAGGAGGAGTAAAACATTTCTTCAAAGCTTGGATCTGGAACGTCTGTCAATTTTGCGTCTTCATTAGTCGTATGCTTGCAATTCTGAGTAGAATGGTTAGGAATCTAGCAGGTTTTGCATCGGAAAAAACAATCCTTGGAGTTATGATTGTTTTTCTTGCAAATAATGCAAAATTGTTCTCCATTGTTGCTAGTTTTTTTGGAAAGTTGCTGGATGTTTACCTTTACCTTTTTCAGTATTCCATTTTGGAGCTTGTTGATACTGCACAAGAGGTTTCAGTATAGGTGTTACTCTTTTACCAGCTCAATTATTAAACTTGGAGATCTTCAGCTTGGCTTGAAGGGTTTGATCAATAGGTTGATTGAGACTAAGGAGTCTTTCCTCATGAGTCTTCAAGGAGCCCGTCAAGGCAGTGAGAGAGTGTTTTACATCTTTAGATAGAAGCTTGGTGGAAGACTATGTAATAGTTTTGGTACAATCTTCCTATCCTCAATGGTATCACCATTGGTTCGAATTTGATTTATTATAAGCAAGGTTCTTGCTGCAGATCCTCGACTTTCTCTCCTCTTTTCATGGCTAAATTTTCGAAGTCCCTCCATAGATCATGCATATAGCACGAGCATCTTTCTGTTTTCATCCTCTGTTATTTTTGTATCTTTCACAGTTTTTAAAGTCTTACCAGCCATGGGGATAGCAGGTCCATGAGTAACAGTTTCCCATAATCCTTGTGAAATGAAGACTGCTCGCATGTGTATGCTCAAAAATCATATTTGTCCCCATTAAAGACTGGGATTGAAGTTTGCGAGAGAGAAAAGGAACTTGAGGAGGCCATATTCTCCTATGGCGTTAGCTGGATCGATACAAGTATGTTTTGAGCTTCAAAGCTCTGATACCAATGATGATTTAAAGATTAAGCTGAGGAGAATAGAACAATTACTCACAAGTCTCAAGTAGAAAAATACTTGAGCAGTTTTACTGATGTCTTATGTATATATGTGTCACGCACAGATTTTACATCACATGGGCCTTTATATAGAGGTCTGTTAAGCGGTAACAGTACAGTTGGTGTTATAGATAATACTAACAAAGATAAGCTTTGTTATTTCTATTATATTTGTTGTCATCAGGTAAAGCTGAAGGGTGGCAGCAACTTAATCAGAAGATGCTCGAGCAGCTTAGGTTATCATCACTTCTCTCTGTTTTGTTTTTTCAGTTATTGAGCTAATGGGGGTTCAATCAGAGTGGGACATATATTTGAGTTTATTTCTTTTCTGGGAGAGGATTTGTTTTTACTTAATCAATTTTTTAATTCTCCTTTTACTTGCTTCAATTTCAATAACTGAGCTTATGAGGTTTATTTTTGCTCTGAGATTTTTTAATTCTTCAGGGTTTGAAAATTATTTAATTTTGACGTGCAAAAATATAAGCAGATCCTGTCCTCTTCATGAGTAATTAATAATATTGAAGAATAATTGCTTAAATGTTGTTTGTTAGCATTTATGTATTTTGATGAAATGTTAGTGTTAATGATGTGTGTGCCAGGATGATGGCATCCATGAACACGGCCATGAACATGAACTTCTACTACAAATGGTTGGAGTTGTCCTCCGCAACACTTGTTAGCAGTCACATTCCTCATGGAAGCTACTATTCAGTGAGTTCATTGTACTTGTGACTACAGATTTACGATAGTTGTACTTAGTTTTGAAAGTTAATTTCCTCTCCAGACCAACATCGAAGGTAAACACCTGCTTCTCGGTTCATCAGATATTCAATTTTTTTCTTTTGTTTGTTGCATATGCTTGTGAAAGCTGTTATCGCTCAGCTCAATGTTCAATTACCTAAAAAATTTTCTAAAATAGCTCAAGCCTTAAATTAGCCATGGAGATGCAGTGTTTAAAATGAGAAAATTTCCCTAGCTCATGCTTGCCTTCATTAAGTTTTCATATACTCTAATTTGATTCATTCTTTGTTTAAAATGGACATGCAGTGTTTTACTGATGTTTTCATCAACACCATCGCCCACTGTATTTACGGGCTTCTTTTCATCTTCGATGACCAATTCCAATTGATGTCCAGTATCTGTTTTTCCCATCAATAACATCAACTGCAATACATAATTGATGTCCACTATCTTGGCTCCATTCGTAATCTATTTTTTAATTTCAACTTCTGCTAGTGCCACTCCAGTGAATCATAAACACAACAATGGAGCATCTATGTATGTGTATTAAGGTTCACCCTGATCTTTTTCCGAAAGCTTTGATACATATACACATATTTACATCATTTTTTGTCTATTTACTTTATTGCTTGCAATTTATACTCTTAAAACAATGAAACATTGCTTTCATTCATCTTAGACTTGGTTATTAAATAAATTTCTTCTTTTTCTATTCATTTGCCCTATCAAATTATTGCAATGATTTAGCGCAACTTTTTTTTTATGTTGGGAGCGCATTTTTACCCATCAAAATAAATGCTAGAATATAATTTTGATGTTTGATTTTGGTTTATATGTGCCGAAAATGGATGCAGAGTTAAAGCTCCAAACAATTTATGAATGAATTATATCTGTCAAAAAGTAAGTGTGAATCCATACCTTTACCTGGAGTTTTTTTGCTCTTTTAGTAAGATGGCGCTGAGAAAGCTCTCTGCCTTGTTATCATGTTGATCCTCAGGACACATAATCACATACATTATACCAATAGGCATTAAGATCCAGTTGGCAGAGCAGACCACCTTTTACAGCCAGGATTCATCCATGTTAAAATTTTGATTTCAAACTTGATTTGTAGGTTTTGATTTGGATGGAAACATAAATTCGAATTAGGAAACAATAAATTCATCTTCAAATGTGCGGAGTTTTACTAATAGTTAACTCCAACTTTGAGTTTTTGTTTTGTAGAAATCCATTTTTGAGTTTTCCTAATAGTTAACTCCAAGTTTGAGTGTATCTTTGTAGAAATCCATCAGCATTATATTTCAAGGTTTACCCATTACACCTTATATGTTATTTCAAGGTGAATCCATCAGCTTGAAATATTGATTTGTTGTATATAAGCCCTTTTTTAAAGTTTAATTTTGATTTAGATTTCTGTCCATGGCTAAAATTTTAATTTCATAAATTTTGATATTTTCCTCGATTTCAATAGGGCAACAGGAAAACAAAATTTTATAGTTTTTCCATACTATTTCTTTATTTTTCTTCACTCTTCTTTAAACAAACACAGAGGTGCACTTGCTCCTACAGAAGACTAGAGGTAAATGGAAAAGAACAAAGGCACATATCACTGCATTTGGGGTGGAAAAAATAATACGGTGGAAACGTTTCATCCAGCTCGAAGTCATGAGAAATAGCAAAGGCCCACATGGATGATTCTTTTCAAAACTAAGATTTCTTATTTATTTATTCCCTTTTTCACTACAATGTAACATAGTTCTTTTAGGCTCATATTTATTTTGAATTAGCTCGAAGGCATGAGAAATAGAAAAGATCCACATTAATGGTTCTTTTCAGAACTATGTTTTCTTATTAATTTCCTTTTTCGGTATTTTGTATAATAGTTTTTTATGCTTATATTTATTTTGAGTTCAAATTAATTATAGCTAACTTTTTTTAGATTTTATATGTGTACTGCTTGCTCTCTGACTCACTGTAAGTCAGATGCCAGCTTATATGTGCTCCCCACTATTAATCTGGAAAGCCTTGATCGCTTTGCTCAAGCTCTCATGGATGAACCTTTGGCCGCTATATACAGTGTTGGTGGCTCTGATATTGTCTCTTTCTAATCGCCATTTTGCTTCAAAAGTTGATGGACATTTCCTAATTTTGTTTTGTTTTTGGAGGGGAGAAGGTATGGAGAGAAGGTTGGAGCAGGGGAGACGATAAAGGATGCGTTGAAAAGGAGCTGCAATTTTGTTTTAGGATCATATTAATTCGTTTTGTTTTAGTGGATCATTTAGATGTAGATTGTAGATTGAGCACCCAAATGCTTGAATTTTGATGTTTTGATGGGTTTGGTAGCTGTAATTACAATGACAATTATCTTTCATGGACTTTTTGTTTGTTTAAGCTATTTCTGGTTTTGTAAGGTCTATTGATTGTTAAGCATTTTTCCAGTCTTTATTTTCATGAAAAAATTGTTTTTATTCTCTGTAACTTAGAGCACTGGAGGAGTTTTCTATCATAAAAAAAAACTTAGTTCATAGCGGATCATTGAATTAATATACCAAATTTATTTACTTTCATCTTCCAAGCATCTTTCTAAAATGTGAATGCAAATAATTGGAGGACAACCTCACTTGCCCAAGATTTACTCCTAAAAATTGGTGGAAGGCTTCAAAGATGAAAGAGGAATTATTAGATGGCATGCATGAAATGGTCTCTCAAGGCGTGGTTTTCTTATTGGACCAAATACTCACTATCAATTGGAACAAAAAGTGGGTTTTGGGATTCCATGATTCAACCCTAAGTAGCACAATCTAAACTCACGAAAGTGTATAGAGTGAAGCCTCCCCACTTCGTTTGCAGAATCTTTTGAGTACATTTATATTGTCATTTGTTTTGGTTAAAACTACATTTATATTGCCCCTCTTCTCCAAATGTTGCCGCCCCGCCAAATGTCGCCGCCCCGCCAAATGTCGCACGAGCTCGGGCTCACGACTTATGTTCCTAATGGAAGAAATAAAACAAAAAAGTAGATAACTGATCGAAGTAGTGTATGTTCTATGCGTTCGAGATGCGGAAGAAAATCTTTTCGTTTGACGCCCCCTAATCTACACTTGTCAAGCTTTAAGATTGCAGTGACAACGAACGGTTCTTCCCACGTAAGAGAGAGCTTATCCTTTCACGAGCATGCATGCATGATTATTGTTTAGGAATGGAAAATTACCTGCGGGTACGACCCGAAGATGTCCGCAGGGGATTGTGCGAAAGTATCTTGGTTAGCGTAGAGGGAGTTTGTGTGCTCTTTCTGCGGATCAAAGGTGTCGATGTGGAGGGTTGTATTATTCCTCGATTGAGCCTGCCTAAGATAATAGGATTGCCCTGCCTCTTGATCACCTTGCACAATGCCCACCCCTCCAAGGATGAAGAACTTCATTGCATGGTGCGGTATGGAGGGGATAGCCTTGAACATCGAATGGAGAGGTTTACCAAAAATGATGTTGTAGGCGGAGTCAGACCCCACGACCATGAACTGGACATTGTGGGTTGCCTGCCTTGTAAACTCACCCATAGTGACTGGGAGAGTGATCATGCCCTGTATTGGGATGGGGAGACTATCTAAATCATATACCAGCCCGGTCACCTGGCTGAGGTGTTCCCTTGTGACTTCAAGCAACGCTGTGTGGACATGAATAGAACATCCGCCGAGCTTCTGATGTCCACGAGAATCTGACGTTAAAGCAGGGGTCCCCGATCCCCGCATTGATAATAAGAGGGTCTTAGTGCAGAAACTGTGACCTTTCCAAGTCTTCATCTCTAATGCTGATGGTGGTATCTTGACACGCCTTCTTCACTTCATGTCCTCTCTCGAGCTAGGAGTCAAAGAGAATTTGTGCGGATATCACAGGGGATGTAGCTATGATTTTTACTTCTCCCACCATGGGTCTTCCCCCTGCGCTCCCTAATGCGCAGGAGGTTGATCTCTAGCTAGCTCGGGCAGAGCAAGCCGATTCGGGACCTGATTCTGCAAGAATATCCCAAGAAATCTTTGGCGGATGAGATGCTTGATTTACTCCTTTAATCGATTGCAATCTTCAGTCTTGTGTCCATGCACACGGTGGAAGTCGCAATACTATGATTGGTTGCCTGTGTTTGGAGTGAGCGACTTGGGCCTTCGGAGAGCGTTGTTGTTGTAAATATCTAAAAGCATATTGGTCCGCAAGATGTTGAGGGGAGTGAAATTCTTATTTTGTCGGGGTCCCTTATTTTTGCAGGATTCGCCATGACGATCGCCATTCTTCTTCTGAAATGGCAAAGGCTCCTACTCCTTCTTTCTCTTTAAATTGACTTCAAACTATCGTTGATGTGCTTCAATTGCCTTGTCTGTTGCAATATGGGCCTCGACTCGATGCATGAATTCGGGATAGTAGAGCTACTCTTTTTGTTTGTGTGTGGATATCGCAGGGGATGTAGCTATGATTTTTAATAAGGACTTTTATTAAATGCTACCATTATTTTATTCAAATTGATAACCCTTAATATCAATTCGGAGAGTTTGTGCGAGCTACTCTCTTAGTCGACAAGATCCGTATTTCACCGCCATCATAAGTCGGCTTTGTCTGATTACCCATAATGTGGCTATTTAGGTAGACAACGCTTGTCAATTGCATCACTATGCAATTCTTGTATGGTTGTTGAATAACTCTTTATTCGCATCCATCATATGGTGCTTGCCAACCCTATGCAACTAAACACTCAGCCTTTGAGGCCACCTAGTTATGTTGGACCCGATGTCGACAGTGGGATATCATAATTATCCGCTCGCACCCTAACCAAGATAGATTAATGCACCTTGCTTTGGCAAGCCCACATTTCATCGATCGAAGCAGGAAGAGTGTCATCCATCGGAAGGCATCCGAATACTTAATATTCATTTTAAGGGATTTTTTATGATACTTGATTAATAATTAATCTTGATTAACATTTAATCAATGTGCACACAATTTCACAATTATGAAAGAAATAACAAGCATAACCCGGATACATTCAAGATGCACAAAATCATCAACATTTGATGATATGGACTAAATCTGAATATTTAGAACATTTCTAAATCTTCGGATTTACATGTAGCGGATGCTAGCACAGGAAAACACCCTTATAGCAGTAGACAAGCTCGTCCATCTATGACTTTAGATTCACAAACTAACATAGAGACAGACGATTACTGCAAAGGGAACAATTTCTGAAACATGGAAATAGCAGAAACCTCCCTCTGATACTACTGTTGGGTTTTCCTTATGGGTAGTCACATAATATGTGCACAGCAGAATATACAAGAACAACCCAAAAGAGACATATGGATCTTGCTAAAACCATGAGTCAAGAAATTGCAGCAATAATAAAATTACCTTTGAGTAATTGAGTCAATACTCAATCAGATGTTCCAAGAAAAATTCTTCTAGGAATCAGAATCCTATTCCGAGTCCCTTCCTTTGTGCTTCCTTCGGCTCTGTCAAGATTGGACTACTCGTTAGAGGAGTTAGTGTAGAAATATGTCTACACCTCTATAGAATTCCACACAAGCGAAAGATAACCCTAAGCCTCTTGTCCAACAAGAGCTAGGTCGGAGATGGAGTGCCCTTTACGTCTCCACAGATTACTAGATTTGTCAAAGGAGAGGCGGCTACTACAAGGAGCGGATGAGAGGCGGCAAGATCCTATAGGAACCCTTCCTGTAGATCTATAGAAGTCGCGAGAAACACAAGGAAAGATTGCTATTCAATTCATGAAGCACCAACAAGATCTCAAGGAACGATTCCTCTTCAATCTTGAGGCGAAATGATAGGATTTCTCGCACGAGGATGGGCGTCGATCGGTATCGGGCTTCCGTCCTCGTCGCTTATATTTCTCTCTATCTTTTCTCAGTTCACATCAGATATCATTAAAACCTAATAGGTTTACTTTTTTATACTCAGAGAGAAGACAGACTACAACCCTGCTACCCATACACTTGACAAAATAGAACTTAAAGTTTTTGTCGGGTTCATTTATTCGTTGAGACAACTCGACAAAAATAATCATCCGTCGAGACAGGCTAGACAAAATGACCAGTGATAGTCATTCGTCGAAATAGTCTCGACGAACTCGTTGAGACATCTCGACGAACTCGTCGAGACATCTCGACGAACTCGTCGAGACATCTCGACGAACTCGTCGAGACATCTCGACGAACTCGTCGAGACATCTCGACGAACTCGTCGAGACATCTCGACGAACTCGTCGAGACATCTCGACGAACTCGTCGAGACATCTCGATGAACTCGTCGAGACATCTCGACGAACTCGTCGAGACATCTCGACGAACTCGTCGAGACATCTCCATGAACTCCTCGAGACATCTCGACGAACTCGTTCAGACATCTCCACGAAATCGTCGAGACATCTCCACGAAATCGTCGAGACATCTCCACGAAATCATTGAGACACTCTCGATGACATCTCCGAGACATTCGTCAAAATAGTCTCGACGAACTCGTCACTCATCGAGACATTCGTTGAGTCATTCGTCAAAATAGTCTCGACGAAATCATTGAGTCATCCATCGAAACAGTCTCGACGAACTCATCGAGACATCTCGACGAACTCGTCGAGACATCTCGACGAACTCGTCGAGACATCTCGACGAACTCGTCGAGACATCTCGACGAAATCATGGAGACACTCTCGATGACATCTCTGAGACATTCTTGATGAATTCTCTGTTAGTCCATGTAATCGAGACAATCTCGAATACATTATTCATGAGGCAATATTCATAATATCGTCTTGTGATCCCGACAACAGGCTATCTTTCACAACGACATTCACAATGTCGTTTTGAATTCTTCTCGATGATATTCATAATAGCGTCTTGTAACTGTGAAATTTTCCAAATCTTTATGGAGTGAGCAGGAATTGTACAACTTAGAGTTCAAGCCAAATAACCAGAAGCACATGCAGCAAACACGATCTTTATTGATAAGAAAAATTCTTCATTACAGGGCAAGGTATACATGGCGAGGCATGATTTCGCCAGTGCACAAAAAACAAAGAGAAAAAAAAACACAACTTGAAAGGAAGATAAATGAGACCGCTCCAGACCGCGCGGTCTCCTTGCCGATCTTTGCAAGCTGCCTAACCGCACAACACTACCGTTTACAGAACGCCACCTCAGACCGCTGAGCTGACCGCACCCTACTTACGAACTCCACTGATTCTCCCAAACTCCAGCAACCCACACTGCAAGCCGCAGACCGCCCGAACACTTTCAGAGGAAGAGGTGATCGCTGCAGAACGCACTATCTGCAGAAACTGAAAAAATTTCAATCAGCAGACCGCCCGGTCACAATAATACAGACCGCAGGAATTAGGAAAAACTCAGCTTACACTTGGTGTGTCTAATTTGTTGCTACAATGACTCCTATTTATAGGCATGGGACTTGATCCAGTCACCACCCTATAAGATAGGATCACCACCCCCAGACCGCGCGACCAGACCGGTCAACCCGCGCGATCAGCAACAGTTCTTTCTGCTTCATTTGATGAGCTCATCGGCTTCACTCCAGACCGCGGGAGATCGCCACTCCCTCAGTCAGATCGCGATACCACAAGGAGATCGCCAGAATGCCAAGAAGCCGCCCACCACCAATGTTTTCCCAAGACCGCAAACACTGTTTGTTCGCCACAAGACCGCGAACACCTGTTCGCAAGCCGGCCTCCTCCTGAGACCGGGAACAGAGACCTGTTCGCATACTAGCCTTCTCCTGAGATCGCGAACAGAGATCGCGTGACTAAGAGCCTTAGTCCACGACAACCACCAGAAAACCCGGATAGCCATAAGAATGGCATCTGGAAACCTGAACCAACCTGTGCGATCACACCAGACAGGCACAGCCCTAAGGTAGACAGCCCGCCACGCAGTCACAGACCAGACCGCGCGGCCTTACCTCAGCACCTAGAACATAGAACGGCGGTCACGCCGAATAGCCCGCGGCTAGACCAAGAGGCCAGGCCGCCAGAGGAGTCTGTGCGGTCATACCAGACCGCGCGGTCTCTCCCCCAGACCGCCAACTTCCAAAATCCTCCCACTTCAACATTTTCAACAGTAACCTTCTTCTACATGCTCCATACAATATTCACAATATCTAGGTGCAGTCTTCCTGAACCAACTATATTCCAAATAGTCATAGGATTGGTCCTATCACTCATATCCACTATGAGCAAGACCAACACAATCCTTTCTCAAATTTCTCCAAACGCTCTTATGTGCGACCCTATAGGAACATATCGCATTGGCAGTAAGACTAACTGCTTGATTACTTCCGGATCACCGTAGAAACTCCAAGAACGTGAACCTAACACATTCTCCCTTAAAGGACGTGCGAGTCGAGTTCCTAAAAGGTTGTGAGAGGCGAGACACTTAGTTTATGTCTCGCGAATTGGGTAAGCCGAGCTACTAAACATTAAAAGAGATGAAAGCAAAATAGACTTGGAAAATCATAATCACAAATCCAATCACAAATTTTTTGTAAAGATTAAGGGTCTCACTCCTGTTCAAGAAAGCAAGACAAAAATGTATTGATATAGAAATTTAGGGTTTTGCAAAGCGAAGGGTTAAAGATGTTTTCCAAAACAATATCCGATAAAGGCAAGTGTACCTTATCGTCTATAGTATAAGATATTTAGAAATACCAAGGTCGTATTCCACAGGGCGCGATGATTACTTCTACTTCGAGGAAATCACTATTATCTTATCTACTAAATTTTTGAGGATTTGGTTTACATAGCTAATAAGAGACAATTTGCAAGCTAAAAGAAAGGTTTAAACGATGGTAAAAAGCTTAGTGCTCAATCAAAAGTCACCTTGGAGTGAGAATAATCAAATGAAAGAAAAATAAATCTAATTCCGTTTAATTAAACTACTTGACCATGGAGATTCCCGAAGCTTGAACATGCCCCTCTCGAGGTTGATGCCCAACTAAGTTTAGGAAAAATCAACTGAACACTCGTCCTATAATTGATTACCTAAAACTTGCTTTACGTTGTGAACCCCACTATTGGATTTGACTCCAATCCGGGAGATTTACATCATCCTCTCTCAAGGGGTGCATGCAACTCTCTTTACCCTTGAGTGATCGATTCATACTTTGAGCCTCTTGGCAAACTAAGTATGAAAACCTAAGCGAAAACCATACATCTAAAATATGGTCTCACTAATTAAAAATCAAGGGTAATTCAAGCGTTTACAAAAATGGAAAAAGAGAGCTTAAAAAGTCATAACTTGATTATCTCATCCTCGGATCATTTCAATCGAGCACTAATGAGAATTATTTAATCATGGTGGAGGGGAAAGAGAAAGAAAAATAAAATTTCATAAAGGAAAAATTAATAAGTAAGAAAGAGAGAATGAAGAAAAACTTGCCAACTTTTATTCAATTGAGAAAACTATTACAACCTTAAAGAAGATTACAAAGCTAGGAAAGTTAAGGGCTACAAGCTTACACTAAACTATTGCATAGAAATAAAACTAGAACATTGCATGACATGAAGAAAAAGATAGCATAAAAGAGAGAAACATGAAAGAAACATGAAATAGCTCACTATCAGCTTTAGCAGCACCTCCCCCTCTCCAAAATTCTGAACCCTGGACTCAAGGAGAACCTCTGAATTTATATAAAAAAAATTCATGTTACACGCCCTCGATCACGGGCGTGACCATGGGAGTGTAACCACTGTTCATCTCAGTTCCGACAGCGGCGTGGGTCTTGCGTGACAGCGCGGCGAAAAGTGACATGTCACGCCCATGACATTTGGGTCACGAGCATAACCTTGGACGGCTTCATATAATGCAGTGTGGGTTCGATTTAGGCGCGGCGGTGTGCATGGATCACGCGGGAAAGTCACGACCATGAAATTTGGTTCACGGGTGTGACTTAGGTTGACTTCTCGACAGCATCTCCACGTCTTGACGGCGGCTCGCGAGAAAGATTCTATGTTTACACGCCCTTGGTCACAGGCGTGACCTAGGGCGTGACTTGTTGTGGACTAGCTCAATCAGCGCGACATCGAATATGGTTTGATCTTCAGGTTACACGCCCTTAGTCACGGGCATGACCGAGGGCGTGACTTGTAAATTTCACCAATTTCTCCCAAAATTCTGCAAAAATTGAAATTAAGCTAAGTTAGAATCAAAATTACAAAAGAATTACTTATAACCTAAAATTGACATGAAAAAGAAAGATTCATATTAAATAATTACAAAAAAAATTGATTAAAAAGTTATATAAATACTACTTATCAAATACCCCCATACTTGAGGTTTTGCTATTCCAGAGCAAAAGTATGAGACATAATTTATAAGACATCCATAAAAATTTTTAATTATAAACTAAAATTTCATTTAAACCAAAAGTTAAGTTAAGAATAAATTCTAGGAGGAGTTAAGTCCTAAATTATGATGATGATTTGAAAAGAAGAGGAGTGTTTAGGCATTGACTTCTCAAGATAATTAATTAGCTAACAAAATTGTAGAAATTATAAACTAGATTAAATTAAAATTATAAGAACTCTATCTTAAAAGAAACTAAAGGAAAAATAACTTACTAAAAATTGTTCTCTCCATTGTTTAAACTAAATCTAGATTAATGATAATTGGCTAAGGGGGATTTCACAAAATTTGGCATAAGAAGAGATTTTTGAATGGAGGTGATGAATTTTATCCTCGCACCTCTACTTTTTTCTATATATATTTTTTTGTATATGTTTAGGAGTAATGACTTTTATCCTCTTACTCCATGCCATATAATCTTTTAAATTCTCTTCTAATAAAAACCCAAAATGTATATGTTTAGGAGTAATGAATTTTATCCTATTACTTTATGTCATATACTCTTTTAAATGATTTTGGGTGCATATGTTTAGGGAATAATGAATTTTATCCTCTTATTCCCATGACATATGATCTTTTAATTTTTTTTTTAAATGCCAACAAAGGGGTAGTAGGGAATGAAAAATTTCTAGTTTATAATTTAAAATATATTGAGAGCAAATTCTAGTAAATTTAAATTTCCTAAGATCTAAAAAGCTAGAAGAAAATATAATTGAAATCTAAAGAGGTTTAGCAAATTTACTACAAAATGAAGCCATTTAAAAATAAAAAGAAGTCATGCTAAATAAATTCTCTATTCAAGTTAAAATCATAAGATGATTCTTAAAACAAGATTACCTAAAATTTAAAATTAACAAACTATGATAAACAAAATTTTAGCCAATTAAAAATCTAAAAATGATTATAAACATTCTTGAAAGTGCACAGTTAACCTCACTAGAATTCTCTAGAGGGGGGTGAATAGAGATTTAAAATATTTTTGTGCAAAGTTAATAATTATATATCTATGGGTGTAGTGATCACATATTAGAGCTTCCCACACACCAACAAGAATTAAACAAGTAAAGAAAAATAAATGCAAGAAAAGAAATCACAGCACAACACAAGGAAATATAGTGGTTCCCCAAACTTTGGCTAGTCCACTCTTCTACCCCCTTGGTAGGAAATTCACTATCTTGCACTGAGTCTTTTGATAAGGAGACTCTTAGAACCACCCTGAGTCTTTTGATAAGGAGACTCTTAGAACCAACTGAGTCTTTTGAAAAGGAGACTCTTAGAACCAGTACAACTGAATTTCTGAAGAGTGATTCTAAAAACTCTTTTACAATATGTGAGAATGAAAATAAGAGAAAGGAAAAGAAGTATTTAAGACAAGAATGAATCTTCTTTCTAGCAAGAAGATTGGAAGCATAAGAAGTAGTGAATTAAATCTCCCTTCTATAGTGAGAAGGAGATTGTAAGCTTTTCAGAATTTTGCAGCAGTATGGCTTCAGAAGCAGAAGAAGAAGAAGAAGAAGAAGAAGAAGAATGCTTGATGCTTGCTGCAGGGATCTTTCTCAACTCTCTTTCTTTTTACTTGGGAGCTTTTCCTCTATTTCAATGTGTATATGGTGGATCACTTCTTATTGCTCTCTGCCGACCACCTTGTTATTTATAGCTCTGTTCATTAAAATAACACTATAGGAGAGTAATCAATTAGCAGGCAGAGTATTAGAAAGAAAGAGAAATTTCCATAACAGTTATATCCATAGAAGAAAAGTATTCAATCTGATTTCAATTAATGTCCATAAAGGATTTAATCAATTTAGCCAAGAATCTATTAGAGGAAAGAATGATTCAGAACGACTATAAATTGATTCCATATAAATCAGATCTATGAAAGAAGGAAAGAGATCTGGCGATTTTTGAATTAATCATAGAAATCGACGTGCGTCGATTACTATTCGACGTAGGCGTCGAGTTCATCCTGGCAGAGCATCGAGAGGAGAATAAGGAAGGTGCGTCGACTAGGGTGCGTCTATTTCTTAAGATACGTTGACTAGAAGTCAGAGCTACGTCGACATAGGATACATCGAATTCTTCTTGGAGCTACTTCGACTCATTCTGAAAGAAACGTCGATACAACTTCGACGTTGCGTCGAATACTATTCGATGCATATTTACTTACCTTGATTTTCCTTTCTTGGAATTCATATTTAACTCATTTTCAGGGGTTAAGAGAAATCATTTTCCCAACAATCTCCCCCTATTTGTCTTAACCCTATAGGAGAGAAAGCATATAATTAATACTTCACAGCATTTGTAAAGATAAGAAATATATTAAACAATCAGAAGAGAAATTGGAATAAGAAAGCATATGACAAGCATTTGTCTTTCACAAGAATTAAACCAGAAACTTCTTTTTGTACATGAAGTTGACAAAAGCAGAATAAAGTTTCCTAGATAAGTTTTCAATAGCATCAAAAATGTAGCCCCTGGCTCTATCAGGTCGTTCCTGGACATTCCTAATGATTGTATGCAGTTTTTCCAAGAGTTTATCACCATCAGGGATAGTGTCATTTATGGAGTAGCCTTTGTTGATGATGATTGTTGCCTTTTCATCAATCATCTCAATTGTAATGTTTTGAATTTTCTTTTCAGTAGGCTTGATCTCAGGTGGTCCCTTGCTATCAACCTTGGGCCTATCTTTTGTTTTCTTTTCTGATTGCTGCATCTCAGGAATCTCAGCCATTTTTCCTTTCCCTTTCCAGGGTGAGGCATGCCACTTGTCTAATTTTACAGGTTTGTTGGGCTTCTTGTAGGGAATGTAAGTATCTTCTGTACACCCTACACCCCTCTTGTGCTTTTGGCCTTTCTCTAGGATGACCCCTGCCTGAGGGTTTTTCTTTTGATAAGCTTCAATATCAAACAACTTCTTTGGAATTTTGACAGTAGATTCAGCAAGAATTTGTTCCTTGGTCATTCCCATATTGATCTTTTCTATCCAGGCATTCCTTTTATCTTCCACTTCTTTCCTAGCTGCTTCATATTCATATAGTTCTCTTTCTCTTATCTCTTCATGCCTCTTTTCCATGTCAGGGTCATGGTACTCCTTCACAGGGCTGCTAGGAGTGATAATAGGCATCTTTTCAAATCTTTTTATTTCCTCACATGCTTTTCTATACTTCTTTTCTTTTGCATACTCTTTCCTTTCTTCTTTGGAGAAGTTTTGCCAGTAGGGAATGGCTTCTCTTTTCCTTTTCATTTGTCCTTCTGGACTTTTCCTAGGTAGAATCTGCTTAGTGAGTTTTACTATTGGAGGAGGTAAAGGTAGCAGTGGAGGTAGATAAGAAGGTTGAGGTGGAGGTAGAGGTAGAGGTGGAGATGAAGGTAGAGAAGGAAGTTGAGGTGGAGGTAGAGGTAGAGAAGGAGAGGGAGATGGAGTTTTCTCTTTAGGTGGAGAAGGAACTTTATCAAGAAAAAGAGTTTGTTCTGCAATAGAAGGCAGAATGACCTCTGGTAGAGTAATCTCTGCTGAGGGAGTTTTGTCTCTTCCAGGCTCTTCTGAAGGGATGTCCTCAAGTAGAGGTGTCTTCAGTTTGATGTAACTGGCAGAGAAGCCAGGAGAGTGATGCTGAAATTCTTCTTCATATAGGGGTTCATCAGTCCACATCTGTCCCTTCCAGTCATCAGAGGTGGCTGCTTCTTCCTCCCCCTGAACTCCTGAGTTCTTTACCACAGGAAGCTCCCCCTGAGTATATGGGGCATCAGTTCTAAATGTTGAATCCACAGCATGATCTCCTTCAGTGTGATAAGAGGAGGTCTCTCCAAAGTATTTGTTGAATGTGTAGTCAGAGTGATTGGAGAGGATTGGAGCCTATTATAAGAGAAGAGGTTGGTGTGACTCTTTAGAGATAATGTTTAGAGTTGAAAAGGAAATTAATCCTGAGTTTTTAAGAGAGATAGAGAACCTGACAAGGTGGGTTTCTGGAGCCATTCTCCCCCTGGTTTATATCCTGCAAAAAGGATTTAAACCTTTCTGGCGACAGAGGCCGTTCTTGAATGAGAGCATTAAGCTCAGGAAGAGAAGAAGAGAGGGTTGCCAGTTTGGCTGCACAGGTGTTGATCATGGCAGCACATTCGTCGGCGAAGTGATTCAGGCGATTCTGGGAATCACTTACTAGGTGTTCGAGAGCATCGTTCATCGTTTTGATGAGGGCCGATTGAGCAGGAGTTGGTGCCATTGTTGTAGAGAGAGAGAGGTAGAAGACAAAGTTTTGGCGGGTTTTAGGAGAGTATATGTTATGAAATAAGAGGTATTATTTAAAGGAGGTGAAACGTCGAGAAAGGAAACAGAAATCAAGGTATATCAGGTAATCTAATCGTCAAAAGAGGAAGTAAGGATTTGATTCTAATTGTAACCAGATGTCGACGTTACGTCGAATTGATGTCGACCTATGCGTCGATATGGAGTCGACGCTCTGTGGATATTTGTCCACTTACTGTTATGCCGACATGTTCATAGCCCTGCGTCGATATAAGTTCGAAGGTGCGTCGATACGTTATCAACGTAACTTTGCCCGAAAGAAATCAACGCCAGCGTTCAGTTCGTTTCGACGATGTGTTGATATGTATTCGACACATCTTCAAATACTGTCTTAGATTTCCTGATTTCACAACAATGGTGGTTACAGACTACCATCAAGCATTCCTAAGGTGTTAATGAAATAATTATGCTTAGTTTCATCTAAGGGTTTTGTGAAGATGTCTGCTCTTTGATTGTCTGTGGGAATATATTCTAAGATTATCTTACCCTTCTCAACATTGTCTCTAAGGAAGTGATGTCTGATCTCTATATGTTTGGTCCTACTACGAAGGACTGGGTTGGATGCAATGGATATAGCACTAGAGCTATCACAATAGATCTTAGAGTTATGTATTTCCAATTTGTAGTCAAGAAGCTGATTTTGCATCCATAGGATTTGTGAACAACAGCTCCCAGCAGCTATGTATTCAGCTTCAGCTGTTGAGGTTGAGACTAAGGTTTGTTTCTTACTAAACCATGATATCAATCTGTCACCTAGGAATTGGCAAGTGCCAGATGTGCTTTTTCTATCAACCCTACATCCAGCATAATCTGCATCTGAGAAACCTATTAATTCAAAGTTGGTTTCTGCTGAATACCATAGACCTAGTTCAGGGGTTCCCTTTAGGTATCTAAGAATCCTTTTTACAGAGGTGAGATGGGATTCCTTTGGATCAACCTAAAATCTAGCACATATGCAAGTGGCAAACATGATGTCAGGTCTGCTAGCTGTTAGATATAGAAGGGATCCTATGATGGCCCTATAAGTCTTTTGATCTACTGATTTTCCTTTATCATATTTTTCTATAATGGCATTGGTTGCCATGGGTGTTTTCATGGTAGATGCTGATTCCATGCCAAACTTTTTAATTAGCTCTTTAGTATATTTGGATTGTGAGATGAAGATTCCCTCACTACTTTGTTTTACTTGTAATCCTAAGAAATATGAGAGTTCTCCCATACTACTCATTTCAAATTTAGATTGCATTAGATTAGCAAATCTTTTACACAGCTTAGGATGAGTTGAGCTAAAGATGATGTCATCTACATATATTTGAACAAGGAGGAGTTGGTTTTTATGGGTTCTAGTAAAGAGTGTCTTGTCCACTTTTCCTCTTTCAAAGGAATTTTCTAGGAGGAAATTGGAGAGAGTTTCATACCAAGCTCTAGGTGCTTGCTTAAGACTATATAGTGCTTTGTTAAGTCTATAAACAAAGTTAGGAGAAGAGGGATTAACAAAACCTGGTGGTTGCTCCACATATACCTCTTCTTGAAGGTCACCATTCAGAAAAGCACTCTTGACATCCATTTGGTAGACTTTCATCTTCATGAAGGCTGCATAGGCAAGAAAGAGCCTGATAGCCTCCAATCTGGCTACTGGAGCAAAGGTCTGGTTGTAGTCTATCCCTTCTTCTTGTATATATCCTTGTGCTACAAGTCTTGCATTGTTCCTGACAATTACTCCAGTGGAATCTAGTTTGTTCCTGTATACCCATTTTGTACCAATCACAGGGTAGTTTCTTGGTCTTTCAACTAAGTTCCACACTTTGTTTCTCTCAAATTGGCCTAGCTCTTCTTGCATGGCCATAATCCAGTGAGGATCACAATTTGCTTCCTCAAACTTCTTTGGTTCAACTTGTGATAGGAAGCATTGGAGCATCATCCCATTGGAGACCTGGTGTCTTGTTCTTACTCCTGTATTGGGGTCTCCAATTACTTGAGTTTGTGGATGATCTTTCAACTTGACCCTTGTCCTGCCTGGACTTGTCAGATGTTCTTCTTCCTCATTGGTGATAGGATCATTGTCCACCTGACCTTCCTGAACCATGTTCTCTTGTGGGAGTTGGTTTTGAATGCTCTTTTCTGAATCTTCTTCATGTTCTTGTTCAGATTCCTCACTTGATTCCTCTATCTGGTTTTCTTTTCCATTATTTGTGTTCTCTAGAACCAGTTGTTCAAGCTGTGTTTCTATGCTACTGCTTTCCTGTGGAAAAGAGCTGGTGGGAGCTCCCTCCCCCTTAAACATCATGTTAGTTTCATCAAATATAATGTGCATAGACTCTTCAATTTTAAGAGTTCTCTTATAATAGCACCTATAGGCTTTACTAGATGCTGAGTATCCCAGAAATATTCCATCATCAGATTTCTTGTCAAACTTGGCAAGATGATCTTTTCCATTATTTAGGATAAAACAAGCACATCCAAAGATCTTAAAATATTTAACTATGGGTGTTTTTCCTTTCAGGAGCTCATATGGAGTTTTTGATTTAGTTTTGTGTATTAGACTTCTATTTAGAACATAGTTGGCAGTGTTGACTGCTTCAGCCCAGAAAGTTTTTAGTAAACCTGATTCTACAAGTAAGGTCTTTCCTGATTCTATTAAAGTTCTATTCTTTCTTTCAACAACTCCATTTTGCTGAGGGGTTCTAGGGGCTGAAAAACTTTGTTTGATACATATATCTTCACAGAAACTACTCATAAACTGATTTTCAAATTCAGTCCCATGATCACTTCTGATTATGGAGACCTGACTATTGAGTTCAGATTGAATTTGTTTTATGAATCTTGAGAGAGTCTTGTGGGTTTCAGACTTAGCCCTTTGAAAGAATACCCAGCTGAATCTAGAATAGTCATCCACAATAACTAGGGTATAGGATTTTCCACCTAAGCTCTGAGTGGATATGGGACCAAAGAGATCCATGTGTAGTAAGTAAAGGACCCTGGGAGAGTCATCCTTACCAATTGGTTTGAAGGATGATTTGGTTTGTTTTCCTAGTTGGCAAGGTCTGCATGGAGAATCCTTAGAGTACCTACCCTTTGGTAAGCCTCTAACTAGGTTATTCTTTGCTAGTTTACTAATGGTTTTGTAGTTTAGATGACCTAGTCTCCTATGCCATAAGTCACTTTTATCAATAATATTGTTGAATAAACAGACTTCTGTGGGTGAGGAGCTAAAGTCCACAACATATACTTTTCCTTTTCTAATTCCATTGAGTACTGTGGCACCAGTCTTGATATCAATGATATGGCAGAGTAGTGTGGTGAATTTTACCTCATACTTACCATTTTCACATATCTGACTTATACTTATCAGATTGTGCTTCAGTCCTTTAACTACTGCCACATTCTTGAAGGTGACTTTCCCTTTTGAAGTCTCCAAAGCCCCTGGTTTGGCCACAGCTAGAGTCTCCAAAGGTTACTGATGGTCCAAGTCTATCCTCAAAGTTGATCAATAAATTTTTGCATCCTGTCATGTGCATGGAGCATCCACCGTCCAAGTACCACACCAGCCTGGAGATGTGATACATCTGCACATAAAGTTTTATACATTAGTTTGGACCCTGCTGAGCTGGGGTCCCTTCCTCCCATCAGTGAAAGAATTAATGAAAGAATAAGTAGGTTTTTCTGAATATCCTTCCTCCTTTAGGGGTATTGGTTTATCATACCAATTTTCTTTGCTGATGTTACATAAATAGTGGTCATAGTAAAAGGAAATGGATTGAGAGACCTGTTTGGAAGAGGACAAATTTCTGTCTGATTGGTTGCGTCGATATGGATTTGACGTAGGTTTATGGTTGCGTCGATATGAAATCGCTTCCTTCTCCATTCTGCGTTTATTTTCAGTCGAAGCATGAGAGAGGTAGCGTCGAGTAGGAGTCGACGCACTTTGGTGCAAGCGTCAATTAGAAATCGACGTGCGTTGATAAGAATTCGACGTATGTTTGACTCTTTTCTAAGGATATTTTCCTAGGATTCCTTCATATGTAATGGGATTAGTTTTATTAAAGACAGTGGTTGTTTCTGGATTTTCCTGTGATTTTTCTCCTGTCAAATGACCTTCCCTAGTGAAGTGAATGGGATGTCTCCAAACAGATTTTCTAGGTGATTGAGTTTTTTGTTCTAAGTTAGTATTATCTCCTAGTTGTCTAAGTCTTTTAGTAAGATTTCTAGAGATGTTTTTGAGCTTCTAACTTCTCCCATTTAGAGAGTCTTCAAAGACCTTTGCCTTTGCTAGCTCATTTTTCAGTGTTAGATTTTCTGTATAGATTTTGTCTAATTCCTTTAGGCTAAGCTCAAAGTTATTATACTGTGTATTTACTTGTTTGAGATTGTTTAATTCATTTCTTAGTTCTTTAATTTCTTTTTCAGATTTGAGTAGATTTAAACAGAGTTCTTTGAAATTGTTTTTGAAATCAGTGGAAGAGAAATCTATATCATCAAGTATATTTACCATAGATGTATCATTGGGCTTCTCAGTGGCCATCAAACAGGTTTCCTCCAGCTTGGCCTCTTCTTGATCATTGTCAGATGAGGTGCTTTCTTCAGATTCTGAATCACTCCATGATTGAGCAATGAGACCTTTCTCTTTCTTCTTTTTCTTCTATAGATCTGTTCTTTTCAGATCTTTCTTTTTGCTGATCTCCTTAGGACATTCAGGTGCAATATGTCCAGGTTTCCTGCAAGAGTAACATATAATCTCTTTAGTAGGTGTTTTGCTATACCTGGTTTTTGAGTCTCTTCCTCTGGATCCTTCTGTTTTGATCCACTTTTTGAACCTTCTGGCCAGTAGGCTGATCAGCTCCTCATCACTTGTAGAGGGTTCACCTTCAACAGCCTTCAATGCAATATTCTTTTCTTTTGAGAGTGAAGGAGCCTTTTCTTTCTCTTCTTTCTCATCTCTTGTCTTCAACAGATGTTCATAAGATTTTAATTTGCCCAACAGGACATCTGTTAAAATTTCTCTTTGACTTCTGGAGTCTCTAATTGGCCAGATTCTTGAATCCCAAGAGCTAGGGAAGCAAGTTAGCAGTTTGTCATTTATCTCAGTGAGAGATATGTCCTTTTCAAGTGTTCTCAACTCATTCACTATGAGGCTGAATCTGGCATACATGTCAGCAACACTTTCACCTTCTTTCTTCTGGAAGTTTTCATATTGAGAGATGAGTAGTGC
Source organism: Dactylorhiza incarnata (assembly GCA_033032865.1). Lineage (NCBI taxonomy): Eukaryota > Viridiplantae > Streptophyta > Magnoliopsida > Asparagales > Orchidaceae > Dactylorhiza > Dactylorhiza incarnata. The sequence continues at coordinate 3,591,293 of JAWHQI010000009.1, read as the reverse complement.
CTTTCTATCCTTTTTCTCATCAGCACTTCCCTCTACCATTTTGGTGAGAGCTTCCCATACTTCCTTAGCTGACTCACAATCAGCAATCTTTTGGATGATTTCATCTGAGAGGGTTGAGACTAAGATATTCATAGCCTTGGCATCATATCCTTGTGCTTTCTTTTCCTCCTCTGTCCACTCAGCTTTTGGAGCAAGTGTTTCAGTCACTTTTCCACTTGAGTCTTTTCTGAATGGCTTGGGGGGACCTGTCAAGATAACATTAAACAATTCATCATCAATAGAGTTTAAATAAATTCTAATTCTTGTTTTCCAAAGTGCAAACTTTTCAAGGTTGCAAATTGGTGGTCTGGTGGAAGCATAATCTTTGATTTGTGTCATGTGAAAAATAATTGTTAGAAAAATATATATATATATAAATAGGAGGTAGGACCTTTTTGATCAAGGAGTTATCCTTTTTAGATCAACCTGGCTCTGATACCAATTGAAAGTGCACAGTTAACCTCACTAGAATTCTCTAGAGGGGGGGGGGGGGGGGGGGGGGGGTGAATAGAGATTTAAAATATTTTTGTGCAAAGTTAATAATTATATATTTATGGGTGTAGTGATCACAGATTAGAGCTTCCCACACACCAACAAGAATTAAACAAGTAAAGAAAAATAAATGCAAGAAAAGAAATCACAGCACAACACAAGGAAATATAGTGGTTCCCCAAACTTTGGGTTGTCCACTCTTCTACCCCCATGGTAGGAAATTCACTATCTTGCACTGAGTCTTTTGATAAGGAGACTCTTAGAACCACCCTGAGTCTTTTGACAAGGAGACTCTTAGAACCAACTGAGTCTTTTGGAAAGGAGACTCTTAGAACCAGTACAACTGAATTTTTGAAGAGTGATTCTAAAAACTCTTTTACAATATGTGAGAATGAAAATAAGAGAAAGGAAAAGAAGTATTTAAGACAAGAATATATCTTCTTTCTAGCAAGAAGATTGGAAGCACAAGGAGTAGTGAATTAAATCTCCCTTCTATAGTGAGAAGGAGATTGTAAGCTTTTCAGAATTTCACAGCAGTATGGCTTTAGAAGCAGAAGAAGAAGAAGAATGCTTGATGCTTGCTGCAGGGATCTTTCTCAACTCTCTTTCTTTTTACTTGGGAGCTTTTCCTCTATTTCAATGTGTATATGGTGGATCACTTCTTATTGCTCTCTACCGACCACCTAGTTATTTATAGCTCTGTTCATTAAAATAACACTATAGGAGAGTAATCAATTAGCAGGCGGAGTATTAGAAAGAAAGAGAAATTTCCATAACATTTATATCCATAGAAGAAAAGTATTCAATCTGATTTCAAATAATGTCCATAAAGGATTTAATCAATTTAGCCAAGAATCTATTAGAGGAAAGAATGATTCTGAACGGCTATAAATTGATTCCATATAAATCAGATCTATGAAAGAAGGAAAGAGATCTGGCAATTTTTGAATTAATCATAGAAATCGACGTGCGTCGATTACTATTCGACGTAGGCTTCGAGTTCGTCCTGGCAGAGAGTCGAGAGGAGAATAAGGAAGGTGCGTCGACTAGGGTGCGTCGATTTCTCAAGATACGTCGACTAGAAGTCAGAGTTACGTCGACATAGGATACGTCGAATTCTGCTTGGAGCTACTTCGACTCATTCTGAAAGAAACATCGATACAACTTCGACGTTGCGTCGAATACTATTCGACGCATATTTACTTACCTTGATTTTCCTTTATTGGAATTCATATTTAACTCATTTTCAGGGGTTAAGAGAAATCATTTTCCCAACAATTCTCAACTAGATTTCTAAGAAATCACAAAAACAACAAGTAGGAGGGGTATACGAATTTTTGGTTTTTTTGTATTAAGTTTTTAATTTTTTTTTTTTTGAATTTTTGATTTTTTGATAATAAAAGAATGGAAACTAGTTTTAAACCTAATAATTTTTGTAAACTCTTGGACTTCCCGATGTATACCCCATGAAGGGTTCTCAATGGTACTAGGAGGTGAGATGGGAAGAAAACCCAAACGACCCTTTACAAAATTTAAATTTTCAATTTTTTTTTTAATTTTTGGGTTTTATAAGCTTAAATAAAAGAAAACGTAAGAAAATAACTTTTTTTTGAAGATTTTCTAAATTAAGAACAACATTTTTAAGAGCTGCATTTTTTTTAAGATTTTCTAAATTAAGAACTACATTTTTAAGAGCTATTTACACCCCTCATACTTAAAGTTAAACATTGTCCTCAATGTTTAAAACTAAGTATGAGGTAAAAGAAAAAGAAAAAGTTAATAATGTGCAAGACAAAACAAAAAGAAAAGTAAGATAAAAGAGAAGGAAGAAAAAGGAGAAAGGGCTTCCCTGATTTTGAGGATGCGGGGGAGAAGCGGCGGTTTACCTACAAAGCATGTTAAAGAAGGAACAAAAACAACAATAAAAATATAACTTTGGGGTGCCTCCCAAAAGCGCTTTCTTTAAGGTCGCGTAGCTTGACCCAATTGGCGCTCACGATATTGGTGGAAGAATAATAGAATCACTCTTTTCGTTTGAAAGATCTCCATGCAGATATAACTTAAGGCGGTGCCTGTTAACTTTGAAGTATCCTTTTTTCGGGTAGGAAATTAGAATTGTCCCATAGGACCAAACCTCTTTAACAATAAAAGGTCCGGACCATCGAGATTTTAGCTTTCCCGGAAAAAGCGAAGACGTGAAATATAAAGGAGGACGAGATCGCCTAGAGAAAAAGTTTTAGGAAATTTTATATTTTTATCGTGATAAAACTTTGTTTGCTCCTTATATAATTTATTGCTTTCATATGCATTCACGCGCCACTCGTCTAATTCGTTCATTTGGAATTTTCTTTGCTCGGCCGCTAACGTAGAATCGAGGTTTAAAAATTTAAGCGCCCAAAACGTGCGGTGTTCTAATTCGACCGGAAGGTGGCAAGCCTTGCCATTAACCATTCGATACGGTGTACAACCGATAGCGGTCTTGTACGCCGTTCGATAGGCCCATAGCACGTCATCAAGCTTAAGCGCCCAATCCTTCCGATTAATAGATACAGTTTTTTCTAAAATCCGCTTTAATTCTCGATTTACGACTTCGACATGGCCGCTCGTTTGTGGGTGATAAGCAGTAGATAGTTTGTGCGTGACACCATATTTTGCTAAAAATTTTGTGAATTGGTTATTGCAAAAATGGGTGCCCCGATCCTAACTATAGCGCGCGGCGTGCCAAATCGAGAAAATAATTTTTTTAAGAAGTTAACGACGACTCGCGCATAGTTTGTGGGGAGAGCTTGTGCTTCCTCCCACCTTGACACATAGTCGACCGCAACTTGAATATACTTGTTTGAAAAAGAGGGAGGGAGAGGACCAACGAAATCAATACCCCAAAGATCAAAAATTTTGCATTCTAAGAAAATATTTTAGGGCATCTTATCCCGGCGGGAGATTGTTGGGAATTTGCCCTCAAATTCCCTTAATTTGAAGAGGGGTCATCACACAATGCTAAGTACAAGATGTATTTGATAAAGCCACATTTTTGTAAGAGGTACAGGCTCAGGTAACTCAAGAGAAAGGGCCAATCATGCCCTTAGATCAGGAGAAATCATCTCCTAAGAGGTGAAGATTTGTCTCAGCAGAACTGCTGAGACGAGGTCAGGAGCCGTTGAGAAGGATTCTGGTCAAGATGAGCTGCAGATAGAAGAAATCGCTGAGACGGCTATCTGTCTCAGCGGATCTGCTAAGACGGGAAAGAAGCAGCATGTAGTTGGGAAAGATTTGGCTTGTTCGTCGAACGCAGGATGCAGTTCGTCGAACGCTGAGACTTGGCAGGTTCGTCGAATGAAGAATGAAGTTTGTCGAACGCGGAACTCAGTTCATCGAACACAGAGACGGGACAGAAGTAAGCGCTGAGAGTTGGTGTGTTTGTCGAACGCTGAAGAGTCCAGTTTATATAGTGATTTCCGGACTCATCTGTGCTAGGTTTCATGCACTTGCACTTCACTTTAGGCCCATATTTAATTCTATTTGATCACATTGCCCATTTCATTGCTTAGTGCACATTTATGCCCCATCTTGGTGTGATTTCATGTATTTTTGTGGTCTAGTATTTTTCCTGCAGGCCCTGGGATCGCGTGAACGTTCGGGATGGTGCGGGGCAATTTTTGGCCTAAAAAGCCTCTGATCGTGCGCATTCCTTCGCGCACGATCAGGCGCACGACCAGTGGTCGTGCGTTAATTCCCTTCCCTGACAGAGCATCTGCGCACGATCAGAGGATTCCTTCACGCACGACCACTGGTCGTGCGCCCCTGACCGTGCCTTATTTTCCATCTTTTTCTTTGCTGCAGGTTGACTGCGCACGATCACAGGCATTCCTTCGCGCACGACCATTGGTCGTGCGCCACTGACCATGCGCAGTGTTTATTATGCTCCTTATTTAAACCGTTGCTCCGCGAAATTAGGGATAGAGACGAGTTCCTGCGCCATTTTTCCGCCTATTTCGGGGAGTCCCGACCTCTCCAGCGCCGCCCACCTTAGGGAGGATCTCCGGGCAAGCTTTCAACGCCAAATCGTCGCCGGAGCTTCCTCTTGGCCTCCTCCTTCATCCTTGAGCTCCAAGAAGGGAGTCAACCTAGCCTTCTTCTTCAAGATCGGAGCAGCTTGTGTGATCATTCCTCCGGTTCGTGACACGAAGAAGACGGGTCCACTGGAAGGTAGTGACAGCCTTCTCTACCCCGGACGCAGTCGAGGACCGAGCTTGGACGCGGATTGACAACCCGGCGATTCCTTCCGTGAATCCTCAACAAGACTTCGGAGCCGGTCGATTTCGCACACTCACCTCCTCTTGCAGTTGATAGCTTAGTTAGGTTTCCCTATTTTTGATGAAGTATACTTTAATTTGTTAACATTAGTATGAAATCATGTCTATGTGATTGAGTAATCTTGTTATATTTTCATTTGAGGTGTGCCTTGTGGTGTGGATTGTTTGTTGTGTTGTGCCGCCCAAACAATTGTTATTGGTGTGCTTTGCGAAGAGGTGCTTGCGACCCTCATCCGTATGCCTACTCTTCCATCCGCCTAGCAAAGCATGGCATAGCGGCCCGTGTAATCCACTCGCCTAACGAAGCAGCGCGCTCAAGGCCTGCATAGTTTGATTCCGCTTGCCTACTCGTCCATCCGCCCTTATGATGCAGCGCGCTCAAGGCCTGCCTAATCTCATCCCGCCAAGCGAAGCATTGCATAGCGGCATTGCATAGGAGTAGTGATAGATTTTTCATTTATTTCCACAATCCAAAACCCCCCGTTTCCGCATCCATCCGTAAAGGACTTCGATCTCAAGTCCTTCCTCGATAGATAGCTCCACCTTACTGTGTTCCTTTGAGATTGATACTTGGGGATTCATTCCCATTTTATATTACTTGAACGATCGGTACACTGCCGTTTCGTGCCGCAGTCTTACTACCGCCTATAGCGGTGTGCGAGATTTGTGCATCAAGTTTTTGGTGCCGTTGTCGGGGAACACAGACGTGTGAGTTTTCTTGAGAGGGAGAGCCGAGAGATAGTAGTTCTTCCAGTGTTTATAGCCGCCTTGTTATTTTTGTTTGCTTTTTAAATTTATATTGTTTGTTATTATTTCTTCTCTCCTATTTTAAAGTTTTAAGCAAGTTTAATCCAAGGAGTTTTATTAGTTTGTGTAAATTTCCTTGCAAAGAATTTCAGTTTCGTTTTATCTGCTTTAAGTATTGAAAATGTCTTCATGGGATATTTCTCCTGGCACTTACGACATGATGGTCTATTATATAGACCAAATGAAGGAGTTAAATGCTAGGCAGTGTAGGAACGTTGTTTGCTTGTTGTGTCGAGGAGAGGGTCATGAATTGAAGGATTGTCCTAGTCTTTACAATCCTGACCGCTGCTCCTCCCCTCATGACAACATTGTCCCTATCACTCATTCCTTACCCATGGAGGCAATCGTGCCCTCTATCCCTGAGTCTATCTCGTGCATGGACTCCTCACTCCCTGTGTATGGCTTCACTCCTAGTGATGATGATCACTTATATGTTGGCCAACAAGGAGAGGAATTGGAGCTCCTAGATGCACCTGAGTGTGAGGAGGAAAGTATTCTTTCCATCAGGGAGGCATTAGCAGATCTCTTTGCGGAGGAACCAAATCTTTTTGTTCCTCCAGTTTCATTGCAAGATTTTTCCACACACATTTTTTTATGATCCTATCGAAGTAAAGGAGTGGGGTGATGCTTCTGACTCGGAGGGTGCTCCAAAGTGGGATGAGGATGTCATTTTCCCTGAAGGGGAGAGTAAATACTTTGAACACGATGGCGCACCTCGGTGGGATGAGGAGGATACTCTCTTTGATGAAGAGGTTTGCACTTCCTCATGGGACGAGGAGGTCCAACTCACCACTGAGGCCCTTAAGTTCTTGGGTTCCCCTCGCTATGATACTTACGATGATGATAGCAATCTATCCTTGGATCCTGCCGGGAGTGAGACCGGGATCACTCCCCCGATCGATTTTTATTCATGTTCTTCTTCTTTTTTATTTCTTGATCCCCTTTCTCTATCTGAGCCTGTGCAGGTTGAGTCTTCAAAGGTACCCCAGGAGGACTTGGAGCATGATGCTCAAGTCAATGATGAAAGCATCCTCTTATGTGAGGAGGTTGATCCCCCCTCCGTAGAGGAAGCTCCACTCATTGCCTTCTCCTCCTGCTGCCTCCCTGGAGATGATACCTTGCTGGGCAAGGATAGTTTTGGTGAGTTGAGTGAGGATTCCTCCTCTTCTTACTTTTTATTCCCTCCACCTGTGATGAGCAGGTATTATATATATTCGGGTAGAGGCGTGACTGTTCTATCATCGTATCGGTACCTGCTACCAACACGCATATTAGAACAGTTACCTGTACATTTCCATTTTCATAGACCCATTAGCTAGAACTGCTTTAAGGTTGAATAAGTCGTGCTGGGAAGACAATAACCCCAGTAGTTATCTTACCTTTCTTGCAATGTTAGTTTATCTAGTTTGTTTAGTTAGTTTTACATTATTTTAGTTTGTATATTTTCTTTTGTTTTTGCGGAGCTCACCTATGCAGGTTCTTTTTCTGGATGGCGGATGCTGCAGCATTGTCTTGGTTTACACACGTCTTCTGGTATGCTCACTTGCTGAGCATTGGGTACCCTCTTCCCTTAGCTTCATTTTGAATTTCATGGCCATACATTATGTTGTATTGTTTAGATTAAGTCTGGGGGAGAGCCGCTATATGTTACCCACTGCACGTGCACATCTCATTTGCATACTAGAAGTATTTGAGTTTCAGTTATTTAGTATTTTTCATCTTCACCGCACACCACTACACCCACTTTAGCGCGCACTCGCTTGTTTGTATGCTCCCGTATACTCAATTCTTGGATGTGATGTAGGAAGTGCTGTATTAGCCAAAATAATTGCAAGATGGAGTGGAATGTTGACTCTTGTAGTGCTCTAGTTGAGTACTCGTGTCTTGCATAGGGATTTAAGTAGAATTAGTTTTTATTCATGCTTCTAATTTATAATTAGTAGATTTGCGTAGATTTTAGTTTATTTTACTCAAAATGGTGAGTGTAGTTGAATCTAGCGGTAGCATGGTATTGTGTGTAGGCGAACGTGAGGTTCGTGTTTCTTGAGTCGGGAGGAAGGATTACCTTTCTCGAGGGCTAAGAACTTGCCCCAAGTGACTCTCGAAGCATGGGTGCGAACGATTTGCAAGTTGAGCGTGACGTAGGCCATCTATTTGGCAAGCTTGAGCCTTGTTTTACCATTCCTATACACTAACCATTGCTAGCCCATTTTGTGCATACCCGATCTTTTGGTTCAGCTCCACCATACTTCACCAAGGCCTAAAAGCTAATCATGTTATCGCAACCAAAAATTAAGCTAAAAGCATTTATGAATTGTAATTTTTCAATGCGGTGCGGTGATGCGAAACTTCAGTGTTGATGTGGAAGTTCTAAAAATTTCTATGTGCTGAGAATTGTGCTAATTAATTTGGGGATAAAAAGAAAAGAAAAAGAAAAAGAAAATATATATATATATATTTATCCCTAGCGCTTTAATTGAAGCATATTTTAGTATTGATTGTTGTAGGCCGTGTGCACACCCGGTTTCAAAGTCAAGTCTGGGGGTGTGTTACACGTGTATTATTGGGGCTGCTATGACTTAGCACTTTTGTGTGCTCATTTGGGTTGCGATTAGCCTTCACGTTTATCTTTGCATTCCAAACCGTAACCCAAGCCTCATGTATACCTAAAGTCCTATCGATTCGTCTTGTGAGTTCACTAGCATATGGTTCTCGACGTTGATGGATTTCAACGGAGATAATTCCGAGTTCCGGTCTTGGGTAACATTCACCTGCGCGTCTAGCTTACTTTCGTACTACGCGAGACCACGAGATTCACCAACATTCCATTTTTGAGTAAAAATAAAGTCCTTTTTACGCATTTACACTTTTATAAAGTAGCTAGCATATGTAAAAACTTCTTCTAATAAACTTCTATGCACACTAGTAGGAAACTTCGCATTCTATTCCATGTTTGCAATTTTTTTGGTTAGCTATGCTTTTCCTACTCCGCCGGATATGTTTGCTCGAGACGCGCAATCAGGTAATTCTGGGGGTGTGATGAGTCCAGTTTATATAGTGATTTCCGGACTCATCTGGGCTAGGTTTCATGCACTTGCACTTCACTTTAGGCCCATATTTAATTCTATTTGATCACGTTGCCCATTTCATTGCTTAGTGCACATTTATGCCCCATCTTGGTGTGATTTCATGTATTTTTGTGGTCTAGTATTTTTCCTGCAGGCCCTGGGATCGCGTGAACGTTCGGGATGGTGCGGGGTAATTTTTGGCCTAAAAAGCCTCTGATCGTGCGCATTCCTTCGCGCACGACCATTGGTCGTGCGCCACTGACCGTGCGCAGTGTTTATTCTGCTCCTTATTTAAACTGCTGCTCCGCAAAATTAGGGATAGAGACGAGTTCCTGCGCCGTTTTTCCGCCTGTTTCGGGGAGTCCCGACCTCTCCAGCGCCGCCCACCTTAGGGAGGATCTCCGGGCAAGCTTTCAACGCCAAATCATCGCCGGAGCTTCCTCTTGGCCTCCTCCTTCATCCTTGAGCTCCAAGAAGGGAGTCAACCTAGCCTTCTTCTTCAAGATCGGAGCAGCTTGTGTGATCATTCCTCCGGTTCGTGACACGAAGAAGACGGGTCCACTGGAAGGTAGTGACAGCCTTCTCTACCCCGGACGCAGTCGAGGACCGAGCTTGGACGCGGATTGACAACCCGGCGATTCCTTCCGTGAATCCTCAACAAGACTTCGGAGCCGGTCGATTTCGCACACTCACCTCCTCTTGCAGTTGATAGCTTAGTTAGGTTTCCCTATTTTTGATGAAGTATACTTTAATTTGTTAACATTAGTATGAAATCATGTCTATGTGATTGAGTAATCTTGTTATATTTTCATTTGAGGTGTGCCTTGTGGTGTGGATTGTTTGTTGTGTTGTGCCGCCCTAACAATTGTTATTGGTGTGCTTTGCGAAGAGGTGCTTGCGACCCTCATCCGTATGCCTACTCTTCCATCCGCCTAGCAAAGCATGGCATAGCGGCCCGTGTAATCCACTCGCCTAACGAAGCAGCGCGCTCAAGGCCTGCATAGTTTGATTCCGCTTGCCTACTCGTCCATCCGCCCTTGCGACGCAGCGCGCTCAAGGCCTTGTTGAAATTGTTGAAGTGGAAGTTTGGAGGATTTTGGACCTGGGCAGTCTGGGAGGAGGTCGGGCGGTCTGGCGAGCTCGCGCGACTTGGCAGTCTGCATCTGCGGTCTGGCTGATCTAAGCCTAGCTGCGGTCTCCCGGGTTGACCGCTGGTCTTGTCCAAAGTCTGCTGAAGGTGGAGCCGCGCGGTCTATGCGTGACCGCGTGGCGTGCTGTCCTCTTCAAGGCTGTGACGGTCTGGTGTGACCGCACAGTTTGATCCAGGTTCTCTCCGGAATGCGGTCTGGTAGCTGACCGGGCTTTCTGGGGGTATTCGCGGACTAAGGGTCTTAGTCGCGCGGTTTCAGTTCGCGGTCTCAGGAGGAGACTGGTATGCGAGCTGGTTGCTGTTCGCGGTCTCAGGAGGAGATCGGCACGCGGACAGGAGTTCGTGATCTGATGGCGAACTGGCTGTGTTCGCGGTCTCGTGCGAACACAGGTGGTGAATAGCTTCGGGCGGTCTGGCGATCTTCCTTGGAGTCGCGATCTGCTATGAGAATAGCGGTCTCTTATGGTCGATGTTGAAGCTGGCGAGTTCACCAAAATTGAAGCAGGAGTTCTGTTGCTGATCGCGCGGGTTGACCGGTCTGGTCGCGCGGTCTGGGGGGGTGGTGTTCCTATCTCATAGGGTGGTGACTGGATCAGGTCCCACGCCTATAAATAGGAGGTCACTGTAGCAGCAATTAGACACACCAAGTGTAAGCTAAGTTCGCTCTTGTTCTTGCGGTCTGTTTATTTCTGACCGGGCGGTCTCTGATTGAACTCTTCTTGTGCAGCTTCTGCAGATAGTGTGGGCAGCAGCGATCACCTCTTCCTCTGAAAGTGTTCGGGCGGTCTGCGGCTTGGAGTTGTGGTGCTGGAGTTCGGGAGTATCAGGAGGTCAGAAGAAGGGAGCGGTCTGTGCAGTGGTCTGGTGGTGTCCTGTGGTCGGCAGAGAATTGCGGTCTAGCAACTATCAGAGATCGCAGGGGAGGTCGCGCGGGTTGGGCGGTCTCCAGTTATCAGTTTTTTCTGTACTTCTCTTTGGAGTTTTGTGCTGACGAAATCATGTCTCGTCAAGCATGTCTTGCCCTGTAATTGAAGTTTGCTATCAATAAAGATCGTTTGTTTGCCTAAGATTGTTTCTGGCTGCTTTGGCTTGTATCTCTAGTTGTTATTCATGCTTGCTCTCACAAGGTCTGAGAAATTTTCACATGGTATCAGAGGCAGGTTGGAGTGGATAGAGCAGCGAATAACTTAGAGTAGCCATCGCCTTTGTGAAGAAGGAACCAGAGGAAAAACAATGGAAGGTGGATTTGCAAGAGGTCTTGGGATTGAGATGCTTACATCGACTAACTTTAAGAAGTGGAAGTCGTGTATGCAGAGCTATCTTCTAGGGGAGGACCTCTGGGAGGTTGTTGGAGGAGATGCTACTGAAGAGGTGAAGGCAACAGAAGCGGGTGACAATGGTCCGGCCGTGAGGGTGTGGGGAAAGACCAATGCTAAGGCCGAGTTCACCTTGAAGCGTGCCATTTCACCTGATCTATTTGATCACATCTTAGGGTGTGGGTCAGCTGCCGAGATATGGAGAGCCCTGGATGGGCTGTTTAACAAGAAGAATGTAGCTAGGCTACAGTTCTTAGAAAATGAGCTGGCAAGGTCGGCTCAGGGTGATCTTTCTATCTCAAATTTCTTTCTGAAGATGAAGAACCTCTGCGCTGAGATATCAGCACTGGATCCTGATGAGCCAATTTCTGAGGCGAAGCTGAAGAGGCACATCATCCGCGGCCTGCGGAAGGAATATGTGGCCTTTGTGACGTCGGTGCAGGGTTGGGCTAATCAGCCGTCTTTGATAGAGCTGGAGAATCTGCTAGCGTCGCAGGAAAGTCTGGCAAGGCAGATGGCAGGGGTATCCGTGTCTGGGGGAGATGGCGAGGTTCTCTTCTCAGGAAAGAAGAAGAAGTGGGATAAGAAGAAGAAGTCCGCTGGAGGCCATGGGCCTTCAACTTCTGGACAGCAGGAGAGGGGCTATCCTCCTAAGGCTGAGGAGAAGAAGAAGAAGGAAGGTCTCAAATGCTACAAATGCGGGAAGGTTGGGCACTTCAAGAAGGATTGCAGGCTGAATACTCAGCCAGGGCATGCTGCTGAGAAGGAGGAAGCACCGGCCAGTCATATTGATGGTGGATGGGGAGGAGCCTTCTCAGCTTCTATTGGAGTCTCGGTTCCTATCAACTATCAGGAGGACTGGATCGTGGACTCGGTGTGTGGTCATCACCTCACCGGGGATGGATCGAAGCTTTCTTCAGCGGAGCCCTACACAGGTAACATTGCTATTATTACTGCAGATAATACTGTGCATGCAGTCGAGAAGGTCGGGGTTGTTTCCTTGGGCAGTGATAGAGGGCCATTAACCTTGAAGAGTGTCTATCATGTGCCCGGTATGAGGAAAAACCTCTTCTCCGTGACCAACGCTGTTGACGCTGGGTATCACGTTCTGTTCGGCCCAACAGAAGTGAAATTTCTACGTAATGTAGAGACCGTGAAGGCCGAGGTCATCCATGTCGGGAGGAGAGCAAAAGACTTGTTCATTTTATCAACAAGTTCTTATGTCGACAAGATGAAGACGAATGATGGTGTCGTGATATGGCATGAGAGGTTGGGGCACGTAGGGATGGATAAGCTGAAAGCTATGGCGGTGAGAGGTCTGGTTAAGGGCCTGCCAAATCTATCTTCCTACGGTGAAGGTCATGTTTGTGAGGGATGTCAGTTCGGCAAGTCTCATCGACTGCCATTTGATAAGTCGCAGACGAGGAGTAGTGTGCCATTGGAGTGCATCCACAGTGACTTGATGTGACCAACTGCTACCCCAAGCCTCGGAGGCAGCAGGTATATGCTGGTGTTGATCGATGATTACACCAGATATGTCTGGGTTTATTTTCTGAAAGAGAAGGCAGAGGCGTTTGCCAAGTTTGTGGAGTTCAAGGAGCTCGTGGAGGGTCGGCTGAATCTGCGGATCAAGAAGCTGAGGATGGACAACGGAGGGGAGTTCACCTCTGCTGAGTTCTCCAGTTTTTGCAGGAAGGCAGGCATCCGGAGGGAGCTCACTTGTGCTCATACTCCACAACAGAATGGAGTTGCAGAGCGGAAGATCCGTCATCTGACGGAGACCTGCAAGTGTTGGCTGCATGCCAAGAGCATCCCAAAGTCCTTCTGGGCGGAGGGAATGTCTTGTGCTGCCTACGTCATCAACCGGATGCCTTTGAGTCCCATCAATATGTTGACTCCTCATGAGATGATGTTCAAGGAGAAGCCAAGCGTGGCTCACCTTCGGGTATTTGGTTCCACCTGCTACGTGCATGTTCCAGATGCTCTTCGGACGAAGCTAGATGCGAAAGCAAGGAAGCTAGTCTTCGTGGGATACGATGAGAGGAAGAAAGGCTGGAAGTGCATGGACCCGGAGACGCGGAGATTTGTTGTTTCTCGCGATGTCGTGTTCGATGAGGTGACATCTTACAAGGGGTCTTCTGATGTGGAGCTACCAGAGAGCAGGGTGGAGGTACCGGAGAAAGCTGTGGAGAATCTTCAGGTGGAGCTACCTGTGTCACCAGGTGGTCCATCTCCTTCTAGTTCCGAGACGGGGGCTTCTGGTTCAGGGAGCAGGGGGAGCAATGATCCTAGCACGTCTGGAAGAGGAGCTAGGGAATAAGCAGCTGGAGATAATGCGGTTCAGGGGAAGGAGCTGAGGAGGTCGAAGCGAGCAATCGTTGCCCCTGATCGCTATACAGGAGGAAACGCAGTGAGCTTTGTCTCATGTTTCTCGCTGGTCCCTTGGATGAGAGGGAGCCGTCGATCTTTGAGAAGGCCCAAGGCGTGAAGGAGTGGGATGTTGCAATGCAAGAAGAGATGGCAGCTCTTGAGAAGAATGAGACCTGGTCTCTTGTGCCCAAGCCCAAGGGCACTACTCCTGTAACATGCAAATGGGTCTACAAATTGAAGAAGAAAGCTGACGGCAGTATCGAGCGGTACAAGGCTCGTCTTGTAGCTCGGGGGTTCTCGCAGCAATACGGTGAAGACTACGAAGAGACTTTCAGTCCGGTGGCAAAGATGACTTCAGTTCGGTTCATCATTGCCTTGGCGGCGTTCAGTGGATGGGAGATTTGGCAGCTCGACGTCAAGAACGCTTTCTTGTACGACGAGATTGACAAAGACATCTTCATGGTCCAGCCACCAGTATTTGTGTCTGAAGATTTTCCGGAGCATGTCTGCAAGCTGAAGAAGGCCCTATATGGGTTGAAGCAAGCGCCGAGGGCGTGGTACGGAAAGATCGCAGAATATCTCCTATTCTGTGGGTTTTGTGCTTCAGACTCAGACTCAAGCTTGTTCGTCAAGAAGAGCGGGGAGCTTTAAGTCATCGTGCTGCTATACGTCGACGACATGATCGTGACGGGAAACTCGAAGGAGGAAGTAGCACAGCTACGGGCCGAGCTAGCTATCAGGTTCGAGATGAAGGACTTAGGTGAGCTTCACCATTTCCTTGGACTCGAGGTGCAGAGGAAGGAAGGTGGAGTGCTGGTGTCCCAGGCTGGATATGCGGAGCGGATCGTGGAGCGATTCGGCATGAAGGAAGGGAAGTGCACTTCCACACCTCTGGAGAAGGCTATGAAGCTTCGGAAAGATGAGGGGAGGATTATGCAAGATCCATTGGTGTTCCGAGCTCTGGTTGGGAGCTTGATTTATCTGACGATCACAAGGCCGGATATTGCATATGCAGTTGGCAGAGTGAGTCGATTTATGGCGGAGCCACGGGTACCTCATCTGCTAGTGGCCAAGAACATTCTGAAGTATGTCAAGGCGACCTCGGATATGGGTCTCCTATACAGGAGGGATACGGGCTTCGAGGTGCATGGATACATGGATGCTGACTACGGGGGAGATTCGGATGATCGGAAGTCGACATCTGGATTCGTCTTCATGGCGGGCCCTACGGCTATATCATGGTGTAGCAAGAAGCAGGATTCCGTATCAGTCTCTACCACGGAAGCAGAATACAAGGCTTCGGCCTTGGCAGCTCAAGAAGCCATCTGGCTTAGGAGGTTGGTAGGAGACGTCCACAAGGAGGTTCGGGAGCCGACTCTGCTACGCGGTGACAACGAGAGTGCTCTCAAACTGGTAACCAATCCAGTTTGTCATGCGAGGACCAAGCATATCGAGATCGAGCATCACTTCATACGGGAGAAGGTGCTGGAGGGGTCTCTTTCGGTCGAGCATGTGCGGAGTGCGGACAATGTCGCAGACATCTTCACAAAGGCGCTGGCAAAGGGGTCGTTCACACGGCTAAGGAGCTTACTGGGGCTGGTTTCAACTTCCCACTTCAAGGGGGAGTGTTGAAATTGTTGAAGTGGAAGTTTGGAGGATTTTGGACCTGGGCGGTCTGGGAGGAGGTCGGGCGGTCTGGCGAGCTCGCGCGATTTGGCAGTCTGCATCTGCGGTCTGGCTGATCTAAGCCTAGCTGCGGTCTCCCGGGTTGACCGCTGGTCTTGTCCAAAGTCTGCTGAAGGTGGAGCCGCGCGGTCTGTGCGTGACCGCGTGGCGTGCTGTCCTCTTCAAGGCTGTGGCGATCTGGTGTGACCGCACAGTTTGATCCAGGTTCTCTCCGGAATGCGGTCTGGTAGCTGACCGGGCTTTCTGGGGGTATTCGCGGACTAAGGGTTTTAGTCGCGCGGTTTCAGTTCGCGGTCTCAGGAGGAGACTGGTATGCGAGCTGGTTGCTGTTCGCGGTCTCAGGAGGAGATCGGCATGCGGACAGGAGTTCGCGATCTGATGGCGAACTGGCTGTGTTCGCGGTCTCGTGCGAACACAGGTGGTGAATAGCTTCGGGCGGTCTGGCGATCTTCCTTGGAGTCGCGATCTGCTGTGAGAGTAGCGGTCTCTCATGGTCGATGTTGAAGCTGGCGAGTTCACCAAAATTGAAGCAGGAGTTCTGTTGCTGATCGCGCGGGTTGACCGGTCTGGTCACGCGGTCTGGGGGGGTGGTGTTCCTATCTCATAGGGTGGTGACTGGATCAGGTCCCACGCCTATAAATAGGAGGCCACTGTAGCAGCAAGTAGACACACCAAGTGTAAGCTGAGTTCGCTCTTGTTCTTGCGGTCTGCTTATTTCTGACCGGGCGGTCTCTGATTGAACTCTTCTTGTGCAGCTTCTGTAGATAGTGTGGGCAGCAGCGATCACCTCTTCCTCTGAAAGTGTTCGGGCGGTCTGCGGCTTGGAGTTGTGGTGCTGGAGTTCGGGAGTATCAGGAGGTCGGAAGAAGGGAGCGGTCTGTGCAGCGGTCTGGTGGTGTCCTGTGGTCGGCAGAGAATTGCGGTCTAGCAACTATCAGAGATCGCAGGGGAGGTCGCGCGGGTTGGGCGGTCTCCAGTTATCAGTTTTTTTTGTACTTCTCTTTGGAGTTTTGTGCTGACGAAATCATGTCTCGTCAAGCATGTCTTGCCCTGTAATTGAAGTTTGCTATCAATAAAGATCGTTTGTTTTCCTAAGATTGTTTCTGGTTGCTTTGGCTTGTATCTCTAGTTGTTATTCCTGCTTGCTCTCACAAGGTCCGAGAAATTTTCACAGGCCTGCCTAATCTCATCCCGCCAAGCGAAGCATTGCATAGCGGCATTGCATAGGAGTAGTGATAGATTTTTCATTTATTTCCACAATCCAAAACCCCCCGTTTCCGCATCCATCTGTAAAGGACTTCGATCTCAAGTCCTTCCTCGATAGATAGCTCCACCTTACTGTGTTCCTTTGAGATTGATACTTGGGGATTCATTCCCATTTTATATTACTTGAACGATCGGTACACTGCCGTTTCGTGCCGCAGTCTTACTACCACCTATAGCGGTGTGCGAGATTTGTGCATCAAACGCAGAACTCAGTTCGTCGAACGCAGAGACAGGACAGAAGTAAGCGCTGAGACTTAGCATTTTCGTCGAACGCAGAGCTCAGTTCATCGAACGCAGAGACAGGGCAGAAGCAAGCGCTGAGACTTGGCGTGTTCGTCGAATGAAGAATGAAGTTTGTCGAATGCAGAATGCTGTTTGTCGAACGCAGAAACTTCTCTGCAGATCGACGAAATCCGCTGAGAAGAAAAAGCCATCTCAGCCCAACCGCTGAGATAGTTCAAATGTGACATGGCGAGTTTTGCCCGTGGCGCAAGCTACAGAATGGCCTGAGTTTGTAGGGCCATTTGGCCTGAGTTGTAGGGCCATTTGGCCTGAGATTGTAGGACCAGAAGGTGGTCTGAGTTGAAGGAGGTGGATTCCTCTGAGGTAGGATCTGTGTGATCTGAGGTAGGACCAGGAGGTGGTCTGAGCTGTAGGAGGTGGTCTGAGCTGTAGGAGGTGGATTCCTCTGAGGTAGGATCTGTGAGATCTGAGGTAGGGTTGTTGTTCCTGAGGTAGGGTTTGGGAAAACCCGAGAGATCCTGAGGGATCTGTGTTGTAAGCTCCTGGAGCTAAGATTAGAGGAGTTGTCCTTGTCTAAAACACTGTTAGAAGGGTGAAGGGGGAAAGTGTACTACCATAGACACACTGTCTTGGTTAACCACTATAAATGCTTGTGTGTTTTCTGTGTGCTTTATTAATTGCTATTACTAAACCAGAAAAAAGCTAGGCTAATTAGAGGAAAATAAAAGAAACCTATTCACCCCCCCCCCCCCCCCTCTAGGTGATTTAGACTACAACCTTTATAAACTTACAAGTGGTATCAGAGACAGGTTGGTCAAGAAGGACATAACTGTCTGACCAGATCCTATTAAGGAATAGTCAAATCACAATCCAATGGCCTCCTCTGGATTGCAGAAGGAAATGAGATCCATGAAGTTGCCCATATGCAACAAAGAAAACTTTGGCATATGGAAGCAAAGGATCAGACTGTTTATGGAAACTTCTGATCCAAGGATTTTCATTACAGTTGAAGAAGGACCTTTCACCTTTCAAACTGCCTCCACTATAGATCCGACAAGAAGAGTGGCAAAGGCGTTCAATGACTTGACCAAGGATGAACTTGAATTGTTCACCATGGACAAAAAAGAGCCCAGAACATCATAGTTAATGCTATTGATGATTCCACATTTCAAAACTTAGTACACTGCACTAGTGCCAAGGAATGTGGGATACATTAGTAGTATGTATGGAAGGGACAGCTGAAGTAAGGGATGATAGAAAGTCACTCCTTAACCAAGAGTATGAAGCTTTCAGGAAGCAGAGTCAGGAGAGCATCTCCATGTGCTATGAGAGGTTTTTCGGAATAGTCAATGAGCTGAGAACCTATGGGAGAGTGTTCACCAATTATGAGCTAAATGATAAGTTCCTTAGATCTCTAACTAGGGACTGGGACACAAAAATCTGTGCCATCAGGGAAGTGGCCAGGCTTGGTGAGACCCCCACTCACACATTGTTTGGAAAGCTGCTCTCCTATGAAATGCAGCTGTCTGCAAAAAAGGAAGAGGACACCTCAACAAGGGCTCATGCATGGGAGAAATCTGTAGCCCTCAAAGCTGACAGCTCCAAGAAAAGCAAGGGCAGGATGGTGTATCCTCCAAGAAGAAGTGCTGAACCTAAAGTCAGCACCTCAGATAGCTCTTCCTCTGATGAAGAGTTTGCTGCCTTTTCAAGGCAGTTCAAGAAGATGATGAAGAGGAAGCAATGGAAGAACATGCCCTCCTCATCATCACACTACAAGAAAGATTGCAGGAAATCTGAAAGACATCTCCCAAAGGGTGACAGGTATGATTCCAAACTTAGTAAACATGTTTCTAATAACATAATTTGTTATAGCTGCAGCAAACCTGGACATGTCATAGCTGACTGTCCAGCCAAAAGAAAGGAGAATGGTGATAAGAAGCATCATCACCAAAAGGATAGAAGGTGGAAAAATCCTTCCTAGCAAAGAAAGGAAGAAGCTGGAGTGAATCTGATTCCTTAACATCAGATTCAGAGAATGAAGAAGAAGCCTACACAGGGCTGTTTGCTGCAGAAGAAGATGAAGATTTTCCTGCTGCCAAGGTTGGAATCAGGGCTCCTCTAACACATTCAGATAGTGACATAGAGGAGGATGAAGACTACAAAGATCAGTTAGGTCTTATGGCTTTCACTGATGAGGAAGAAAGTCAGAATATTTCTGACAATGAATAGGTATTAATTCACTCCACTTCCCTTTCTGATCATGATGTATGCCCAGAATCTGAAGCACATTCATCACATGGTGAAAGTGATTTAGAATCTGAGGAAGATGTCAATCAATTGATTGACAGATATGATGCTCTCTTGAAAGCTCTGAAAAAGAGCAAGAAGCTTGCCATGAGGCAAGCCCAGAAAATTGCTTCCCTTAAAATGGCTGAAAATAACTGCACTGAATCAACCACCTTGGTGGATCAGATGAGTAGGCAGATAAACCACTTGAAGGGGATAACAATTGTGCATTTGAGCACTATATCCCTGAAGAACAAGGTCATAAAAGACCTTAAAGAAAAGATTGTGAAAGAAAGAAGCATTGTGGCTCAATTTTCCAAGCCCAAATCTGTGCTTCCTATTATTGACACCTTCTCCTTCCAAATAAATAGGAGAGGACTAGGCTTCAAAAATAATGAAGAAGGAAGAGGGTGTGGGGAAAAGGACAAGCACAAAGCTAAGACTCATTCCACCTTTCAAAGGGTATTACTTCCCTCCAACAGGAATGACCATGAAAGCATGTATGGTCACTGGAAGAATGGAAGTACCTATATGAAGGAAAATACTCCTTCCCATAGTGGAAGAAAGGGAATGGGATAGAGTGCTATGATGGCTCCTCATGAGGAAATTCAAATGGCCCATCCTGGACCTTTTGTATTGGGTACCTCAGCCTCCTCATTCAAGAATCAGGGTGCAAGCTCTTCTAAATTTATTTCAGCAAAGAAAATTTATGTTGTCAAATCTATTGTCAAGACTTGCTGCTCAGTGTCTGATGCCATCACATCTTATATGGCTACCAAGCCAAAGCAAGCTGATGTCATCATAATAAAGGGCATAAAGACAACACATAGATTAACATTCGGTCAAATCATTGCTGAGAGAAATAGGAAGAGTGCAGTTGTCTCCCCTCCTGAACTAAGGCACAGTAATGC
Organism: Dactylorhiza incarnata; assembly: GCA_033032865.1. Taxonomy (NCBI): domain Eukaryota; kingdom Viridiplantae; phylum Streptophyta; class Magnoliopsida; order Asparagales; family Orchidaceae; genus Dactylorhiza; species Dactylorhiza incarnata. The sequence continues at coordinate 3,571,346 of JAWHQI010000009.1, read as the reverse complement.
TGTTTCCTCAGGAAATGTTCAGAAGAGGAGATACAACATTCATGAATGTTGGTGTTGTGGTAAAGTGGGACACTTTGCCATAGATTGTTGGCACAATCCTAATGTGCCATGTGCAAAGATGAGCCTTCCTGCAAAAGGTGCAGCTAGTGAAAGGTCATTATATTATGCTAACAAGAACCTAGGACCCAAGTCACCTTGGGTTCCTAAGGGATATTAAAATCTGTCTTGCAGGGTAGTCCATTTGGCCAATAAAAAGCAAACAAGGCTAATGGACAATAAGTGCTCCAGGCTCAACTCTGGACTAAGAAAAATCTAACCACATTCCAAGATGCACTGGTCAAGGGGGAGCTAAATGATAGTTCAAGTTCCAGCCTCAATCAAATTTGGTACTTGGACAATGGGTGCTCAAGGCACATGACAAGAAGGAAGTTGACATCATGGTGCAGCAATAAGCAGACTAATGTGGCCATATCCACAGCTGAGTCAGAGTACATTATTGCAGGAAGCTGTTATGCACAACCATTGTGAATTCAACATCAATTAAAGGATTACAACCTCAAGGTAAGTAACTCTCCTCCTTATTGATTTGAAAGTAGGAATAACCATTGTGAATTCAACATCCTATGCTATCTCTATTAATTTTCAAGTAGGATGATCAGCTTAACCAAAACAATCTGCTTCAGCTGAGCTTCATATTGCACTTAAACTGTTGGGACAAGTCTGGGTTCGACAAACTCTTTCCTGAGTTTGACGAATGTCGAGTTTTGTGTTTGACGAACTCAGCCCTAGGATGAAATTTAGATGAACCTCCTCAGCTGATCCGCTGAGTCGACTAGGTTAACACTCAGACCTACTATATAAATAGCCGACGGTGTTAGATGACTCTTCACATTCACTTGCGCCATTACAACCGACGAGTCGACTTCACACACCCTTTGTCCCAGCGCTCTTCTCTTCGACAAATGGCACCCAAGATCGTGAAGGAATTGCTTGAGGGATATGAGTTGGTGAGGGATGGCTTTCTCCATGCCTCACCAGAGATTCTAAGTGTCATCTCTCTCATCACTAAAGCTAGTCTAGAGTTCTTGATATCTGAACCTTCTAAGATATTCAAGCTTGAAGTGCTAGAGTTTTATGCGAATGCCAAGCAGTCATCTTCTAAGAATGGTATATCTTCCAAATTGGAGAGATAAGGATGAAGTTGTCCCCTAAGAGACTAGAAAAGGTACTGCACTTACCTAGAGTGGCAGAAGAGGAGGTGTCAGATTCTGACAAGGAGCTAGCCCTGAGCTGGTGTGAATACAGTGATCCCCAGACCTCATCTGTGAAAAAGAAATTTTTCAATCAAAAGGGAAAGTTGTTATGTGACATAGTAGGAAAAGCTATTCTATGTAAACCAGGCTCTCTTGACACCATTTCTCAACCAATGTTTGAGCTGGTTATAAGAATAATCATGAAGAAAAGAACTTGTTGGGGAATTGTTCATTATCAAAGAATGAAGCAATGTTTGCAGGCCCCCAACCTAGGAAGGATCCTATCACTTTACCTACTTAAGGCATATCTAGGCCACTTCTCCCCCATCAAAGGTGTCAATATCCACTACTTGAAGAGATTGGATATCAAGACATTGGACAGTCAACAAGAGTCCTCCCCATGAGCCAACCCTCTATGGTGGCTGAGATGAAGGAGAAGAAAAGGCAAAGAAGTGTGAAGAAAAAGGTGCTGAGACCTCCAGGAAGGATGATGAACCACAAGTGCACATGGAAGGTATGGAAGGTGAAGATGTTCTCAGGACATGTGTGGATGATGAACCCCAAGGAAGGGTAGAATCCCCTTCAGAGCCAACTCAGATTATTATTGATCCAGCTGTTCAACAAGCTGAGGGTGAATCAATGAATTCACCTTTTCATGGTAAACTAGGATCACAGTTAATCATAACCCCTCAAACTATAGATAAGACTAGGTGTCTAACTAACTCATCACTCTCTTTTCAGGTTCTCCTAGACAGATTTCTCCACATATGGATGCCCTAAGTGAGGGGGAGCATAGTTCACACTATGGAGAAGACGGTGGGTGTGCTGGTGAGGGGGAGCACAACCCAGATGCTGGAAGAGCAAAAGCTCGGAGTGAAGAAGAGGTCATCAGGGTAACTGACACCATGGAAGTTCTACCCTCTTCTGAAGAGATGCCAAGACAAGAACCTGCAGTGGAGAAGGCAAACAATGAGGTTGAAGAGGTGGTGGAGAAAGAGGTGGCCCAGGAAAGGCCAGCAGCTGTGCTGGACACATTAGACCTGTTAAACTCAATACAATCCATCATTGAGGGTCAGATGTTGTCTGTGAAAGAGCATGTTGCAGAAAAGGTTCATGGTGCCACTGCTCAAATAAGGGATGAGTTAAATGCTACAAGAGCAGCATTGACTCAGGAGATCCAAGCTAGTGAGCAGAGAATGGAATCAAGGGTGGCTGCAGTAATGACTGAACTGAATACCCAGATTCATGATGTCACAGCATCATCTACTCATATCCTCCAACAAATGACCAGATGGTTTGAGATGGCTAAAGGCACTATTGCTGTCCAACACACTGTACTGAAGCAAATTGCAGACTCACAAGGGAACTTATCAAAGGACATTACATATGTAAACCATCAACTCTACAAGAATGAAAATGTCTGGGAGAAAGTAGTAGCCAGAATGGTACAAGTGGCTAACACAACCAGCAGCCATGTCATGTCCCACATTGACTAGGCAAAGGAAAACATTCTGGAGGATATGGACAGTACTTTCCAAACTCTCTCCCAATCTATAATTGGCCCAAACTCTGAAATTGAGGAAATGATATTTGAAGAAGGCAAAAAGGGGGAGGAAAAAGTTGCCAAGTTAAGTGCTAAACTGAAAGAGGCTCACATAAGATTAAATACCAACCTGGAGAATGCCCACCAGCTGCTGCTCACTAACTAGGAAGCAGCCCACAAGAAAGTGGTGGAAGAGGTCAACAATGCAGCAAATGCAATTCAAGATAAACTTCTAACTGGGGTTAAGAAGGTAAATGATGATCATAGGATCGCTAGTATAAAAGTGTTACAAGGAACAAGAATTGCCTTAAACCTTCCTGTACTGAACCCAAACAGACCTGAAGATTTTGACTTTCAAGGTCAATCTGAACAGATTCAAGATGAGAGGGAATCAAAGAGGAGAAGGAGAGAGGGCATTCAGACTGCTGAAGAATATATGGCCCAAAAGAGGATGGAAAGAATAGATGATCCACTCTATGAGGATGATAATCTGGAATTGGATATAATTGTAGTCAACACCTGGGTCAGCCATGGCAATCCACTCAAGGATATTGACCATGTCTACTCATCTGCTGAATGGATCAAGCATCTCGAGAGGGAGTCTCTAAGGGAAAGAATTCTTAAAGAAAATTTGGTGAGAAGGGAAACTCCTATAAGGATTCCCCCAAGATATCTTCCAAAGCCATTCCTATACTTCAAAGACAAGGAAAAGATGAAGGCTGCTGCTGAAGCAAGAAACAGAAAATCTGAGGAAAAAGGAGAAAGCTCTTCCCAGGGACCATCCAAGAAAACTTTATTTTTAGGAGCTCCTTAAGTTGTTTGATGTATAAATATGACTTGAACTGATAGTATACGTCTGTTTTGAACATATGAATGAAATGATATTCTATCTCCTGAAAATCATATTGTGTCATGTGTTGTTTATATATGTATGTTGCACTTGAATAACCGTGTCTTTATCAGTAGTTGACATATGTATCTAATGATAATTGGTATAGATAAGAAACTGTTAATGTCAACAGGAATCTACTCTATCTTCATGTGTCATGAAATGTCATAACTCTTTTTACTTAATAAATTTCAGTGATATGACATATTTTAGATTAAGTTGCTACTTAGCATTGGCAGGTGTTTTTTCCTCTTCAAATAGGGGGAAATTGTTGGGAATTTGCCCTCAAATTCACTTGATTTGAAGAGGGGTCATCACACAATGCTATGTACAAGATGTATTTGATAAAGCCACATTTTTGTAAGATGTACAGGCTCAGGTAACTCAAGAGAAAGGGCCAATCATACACTTAGATCAGGAGAAATCATTTCCTAAGAGGTGAAGATTTGTCTCAGCAGAACAGCTGAGACGAGGTCAGGAGTCGCTGAGAAGGCTTCTGGTCAAGATGAGCTGCAAATAGAAGAAACCGCTGAGATGGTTGTCTGTCTCAGCTGATCCACCGAGACAAGAAAGAAACAGCATGCAGTTGGGAAAGATTTGGCATGCTCGTCGAATGCAGGATGTACTTCGTCGAACGCTGAGACTTGGGGGGTTCGTCGAACGAAGAATGAAGTTCATCGAACGCGGAACTCAGTTCATCAAACGCAGAGACGGGACAGAAGCAAGCACTGAGAATTGGCGTGTTCATCGAACGCAGAACTCAGTTCGTCGAACGCAGAGACAGGACAGAAGCAAGCGCTGAGACTTAGCATTTTCATCGAACGCAGAGCTCAGTTCGTCGAACGCAGAGACGGGGCAGAAGCAAGCGCTAAGACTTGGCGTGTTTGTCGAACGAAGAATGAAGTTCGTCGAACGCAGAATGTTGTTCGTCGAACGCAGAAACTTCTCTGCATATTGACGAAATCCACTGAGAAGAAGAAGCCATCTCAGCCCAACTGCTGAGACAGTTCAAATGTGACATGACAAGTTCTGCCCGTAGCGCAAGCTGCAGAATGGCATTGTGGGGTCCACCAATCTCTCCCAGATCTGTCAGAAGGACGGCTGAGAGCCGTTGAAGATCAAGGGTGTATAAAAGAAAGAGTTAGGGCAATTTTAAGGATGGTTGAGTACTAACATCTTCACTATTCCATTGACGGCCCAGTTCTCGTCTTTTCTCCTCCTGCTCACTGAACAAGCAAGAAGAAACTGAGAGATGAAGATAGCTCCTATACAAGATGGAGCAAGGTGATCTTCCATCCTTCAACTGAAGAGGAAGATCAGATTGTAGCTGCCATTATCATCTCCAGCTACAAGAAAGCACAAGTTGTGCAGGAACTACAGGAGACTTCTTCTCTGTGATGTCTGTTGTAGTGAGCTCAAAATCTCTTTTACTATAGGGCTATTCAGCCTGAGTTTGTAGGGCCATTTGGCCTAACTTGTAGGGCCATTTGGCCTGAGATTGTAGGACCAGCAGGTGCTCTGAGTTGTAGGAGGTGGATTCCTCTGAGGTAGGATCTGTGTGATCTAAGGTAGGACTAGGAGGTGGTCTGAACTGTAAGAGGTAGATTCCTCTGAGGTGGGATCTTTGAGATCTGAGGTAGGGTTGTTGTGCCTGAGGTTGGGTTTGGGAAAACCTGAGAGATCCTGAGGGATCTGTGTTGTAAGCTCTTGGAGCTGAGATTGGAGGAGTTGGCCCTGTCTAACACACTGTTAGAAGGGTGAAGGGGGAAAGTGGACTACCCACAGACACACTGTCTTGGGGAACCACTATAAATGCTTGTGTGTTTTCTGTGTGCTTGATTAATTGCTATTACTAAACCAGAAAACAGCTAGGCGAATTAGAGGAAAATAAAATAAACCTATTCACCCCCCCCCTCTAGGTGATTTAGACTACAACCTTTATAAACTTACAGAGATGTTCCCCGATCGCTGGCAGCTGTCACAAGTACTCACAAGGGTTTGAGCATCTTTAAAGAGCGTGGGCCAATAAAAGCCCGCCTCTAGAGCCTTCCTCACGGTTTGGTTTGCTTGATAATGACCACCGGTTGGTCCCTAGTGACAATGCCATAAAATTTTTAGACCTTCCTCACTCGAGACGCATCTTCTCACTACCTGGTCTGCGCAAACACGAAATAAAAAGGGATCCTCCCAAAAATAATTCTTTAAATCAGAAAAGAATTTCTTCTTTTGCTGACTCGATAATTCTTTTGGTAGGACCCGGGCTACTAGATAGTTAGTCAATTCCGCAAACCAGAGGGTGGAAGATGAATTTATATTTTCGAGAGTAAGGAGGCGCTCTACAGGGAATTTATCATTAATGTCGGCTTCTATTAATGCTTCCAAAGCAGGATTTTCTAATCGAGAAAGATGATCGGCCACCAAGTTTTCGGCTCCTCTTTTGTCCCGGATCTCTAAATCAAACTCCTATAAGAGGAGGATCCATCGCAAAATACGGGGCTTGGCGTCCGATTAATTTAAAAGATATCTAAGAACGGAGTGATCTGTGAAGACGATAACTTTTGAGAGGGTGATATACGACCTAAACTTACCAAAAGCAAAAATGATTGTTAGAAGCTCCTTCTCAGTAGTGGTGTAGTTTGCTTGTGCCGACGTGAGTGTCTTGCTCGCATAATAAATTGGGTGGAAATACTTACTCACTCGTTGACCTAATACAGCGCCTACCGCAATATCACTCGTGTCGCACATAATTTTGAAGGGTAGCGACCAATCCGGCGCAACTAGAATCGGAGAATTTATAAGCTTTTCTTTTATAAGTTTAAAGGCCAAATGGCATTCGTTGTTAAAAAGTAAGGAAGATTCTTTCTCGAGAAGATGGGTTAACGGGTTCGTGATTTTGGAAATTTTTTGGATAAAGAGCCTATAAAACCCCGCGTGACCTAGGAAACTTCTAATAGCTTTTACATTCATTGGAGGGGGGAGTTTTTCAATTACTTCAATCTAGGCCCTATCGATCTCGATCCTTTTGCCCAATATTTTATGGCCGAGGACTAATCGTTCTTTGACCATAAAATGACATTTCTCCCAATTAAGAGCTAAATTTGTTTCTTCACAACGTTGCAGCACGAGCTCGAGATTTTTTAAACAATTTTGAAAAGAATTTCCGAAAACGGAAAAGTCGTCCATAAAGTCTTCCATCACTTCCTCTACTAACTCATCGAATATCGCCAGCATACATCTTTGGAATGTAGCCGGCGCATTACAAAGACCAAATGGCATCCTTCGATAAGCGAAGGTGCCAAATGGACAAGTGAATGTTGTTTTCTCTTGGTCGTCGGATAGGGATTTGAAAATATCCCGACAAACCATCGAGAAAACAATAGTAGGAGTGACCTAAAAGGCGCTCTAAAATTTGATCGATAAAAGGTAACGAGAAGTGATCCTTCCGGGTGGCATCATTTAGTTTTTGATAATCGATGCACATCCGCCAACCCGTAACGGTACGGGTTGGGATCAATTCGTTATTTTTATTCGCTACTACCATTACACCGCCTTTCTTCGGCACGACTTATACAGGGCTAAACCAAGTACTATCCGATATCACGTAGATGATTCCCGCGTCTAGAAATTTGATAACTTCAACCTTAGCGACTTCTTTCATATTCAGGTTTAATCGTCTTTGAGGCTGGACCGCGTTGCGGGAATTATCATCGTGGAAGATTTTGTGAGTGCAGAAGGAAGGGTTAATACCCTTGATATCTGATATTTGTCATGCAATTTGATGCGCAAAACTATATCCGCAAATGATGACAGCAAGTGTATAGGTTATAAGAAACCAAGGTCGTATTAGACTCGGGGCGATTGAGACATTGAGTACTCTTACTTCAAGAAAATCTCTATTATTCTATCAATTAAAACTTTGCGTTGATTTTGCAAAAAGAAAATAAAAATAAGATTAAAACGATGAGTAAAAAGGCTAGCACTCGATCTTGAATCACCTTGGAAAATAAATATAATAAGAACAACTTCTAATTCTCTTAAGAAATTACTTGACCGTGGAGGCTCCCGAATTATGAACACACCTCTCTCGAGGATACGCTCAACTGAGTTTAGATTGATCAATCGAACTTTCATCTAGAATCAAAATCCCTATGACTCGCTTTATCGTAGTGAGCCCCGCTATTGGATTTGACTCCAATCCGGGAGAATTATGTCAACCTCGCTTGAGGAGTGCATTCAACTCTCTTTATTCTTGAAATGATCGATTTGAATTCAAAACCTATTGGTTATTAGACTACGAAAACAAGAATGAGAATTATATATCGAAAATATAATCTCAATTCAATAAAGTTCAAGGATAAATCTTAAGCATTCTAAGGAAGAGAAAGAGAGGCTAAAGATTAAAGCATGAATTTTATTTTCCTTGGATCATCTCGTCCGAGTGCAAATAGAAATTTAGCTACTCATTGAGATTAAGGAATTAACAAAAATAAAAGAGTACATGATAAAATAAGATAGGGAAAATGAGAGGACAAAGGAACTATTTTATTAACTTACTAAAGAAAAGTTACAAGACAGGAATTGGAAGTTACAACTATTGAATTGAAAACTACAAATTCTAATAAGAAAAAGGACATACAAGAACTACTAAAACATGAAAATAAAACATGAAAAGAAGAGTCTAAGTCCTATAAATTTGGTCTCCAAAATTCCTCCCTAAACATCTGCTCAAGCTGGCTTTTTATAGCTGCAAAATTGAGGTTACACGCCCTCAGTCATGCCCGTGACCAAGGGTGTGTAAGGGGCATAATCGGTGCTGGTGCGGAGAGGGCGCGTTCTGGCTTCAATGCAGGCGTTTCGGGCGCGTCACGCCCTAGGTCACGCTCGTGACCGTGACCTCGTGACCTGGGGCATGTAATCTTTTAATGTACTGCTGGCGGGAAATCTTTGGCGGGAAATCTTTGGCGGGAAGGCACGCGGGGTGAGTCACGCCCGTGACATGGTGTCACGCTGATATAGAAATTTCGTGTTTTGAAATTAAGTGAAGGTTTGAAGGTTTTCTCCAAAACTATATCTGATTAAGGCAAGTGTACCTTATCGTCTATAGTATAGGATATTTAGGAATATCAAGGTCGTATTCCACAGGGCGCGTTGATTACTTCTACTCGAGGAAAGTCACCATTATCTTATCGACGAAAATTTGAGGTTTGTTTTGCTTAACTAAAATAAAGACAAAATGCAAGCTAAATAAAAAGATTAAACGAAAATAAAAAGGCGTAATGCTCAAACATAGTGGAGGGAGAAAAGGAAAGAAACGTTACCATTGCATGAAAGAGAAATTGCTAAAGAGAAAGAGAACATGAAAGAGAGCAAACTTAAATTTTATTGAAAACCAAAACGATTACAAGCTTAAAAAGAGATTACAAGGCTAGGAAGGAAAAGATTACAAACTTTAACTAACTATTGCATAAAACTAAGAACTAGCACATTACATGAATTGAAAAGGAAGAACATGAAATTGAAAGACATGAAAAAGCATTGAAAAATTCACTAACAGCTCTAGAAGCACTTCCCCCACTCCAAAATTCTGAACCTTGGACTCAAGGAGAGCCTCTGAATTTATAGCAGAAATTTTCGAGTTACACGCCCTCGGTCACGGGCGTGACCTAGGGCGTGTAAACATTGCTGACAGTGTATCTGGCAGTGGCGTGGACTTTGCGTGACGGCAGAAGAAAATCGGACATTACATGCCCGTGTAACTTTGGTCATGGGCGTGACTTTGGACGGCTTCATTAAATGCAGCGTGGGCCGGCTTGCGGCGGCGGCGTGCAGGGATCACACGGGAAAGTCACGGGCATGACATTTTGGGTCACGGGCGTGTACCTGGGCGCCCTCAATTAATGCAGCGTGGGCTGGAATTCGGCGCGGCAGAAAGTGTTCGTCGAACGAAGCTCAGACTTCGTCGAACGCAGGGGCAGATCGTGTTCGTCGAACGCTGCTCCACATTCGTCGAATGCAGGGGCAGATCGTGTTCGTCGAACGCTGCTCCACATTCTTCGAATGCAGGGGCAGATCGTGTTCATCGAATGCTGCTCCACATTCATCGAACGCAGGGGCAGATCGTGTTCGTCGAATGCTGCTCCACATTCGTCGAACGCAGGGGCAGAGCATTTTTTGTTGAACGGAGCTCTACTTTCGTCGATCATCGATCTTTAGGTTACACGCCCTTGGTCACGGGCGTGACTGAGGGCGTGACTTGCGATTTTCTCCAATTTTCACCAAAATTCTGTAAAAATAAAAGTAAACTATATTTATAACAGAAATTATAAAAGATGTGATTTTAAACAAAAATATAAATAAAATTTGCAATTTTAAATTAAAACTAAACTAAATACTATAATTAAAATACGCATAAATACTACTCATCAAATACCCCCGTACTTGAGGTTTTGCTATTCCAGAGCAAAAGTGTGAGACATAATTTATAAGACATCCTTAAAAATTTTTAATTTTAAACTAAAATTTCATTTAAACCAAAAGTTAAGTTAAGAGTAAATTCAAGGAGGAGTTAAGACCTAAATTATTGATGATTTGAAAAGAGGGAAAAATATTTTGGCAAGGACTTCTCAAGAAAATTAATTAGTTTAATAATATTGTAGAAATTATAAAACGAGATTAAATTAAAATTATAAGAACTCTATCTTAAAAGAAACTTAAGGAAAAGTAAATTACTAAATATTGCTCTCTCCATAATCTTAAACTAAATCTAGAACAATGATAATTGGCTAAGGGGGATTTCATAAAATTTGGCATAAGAAGAGATATTTTTGAATGGAGGAAATGGAATTTATCCTCATCATGAATATTTTTTTTTCTTTTTTTTCTCTTCTAATAAAAACCCAAAATGTATATGTTTAGGAGTAATGAATTTTATTCTCTTACTCCATGCCATATAATCTTTTAAATGATTTTGGGTGCATATGTTTAGGGAATAATGAATTTTATCCTCTTATTCCCATGACATATGATCTTTTAAAATACTTTTTTTTTATATGCCATCAAAGAGGTAGGGTAGAGAAAAAAAATCTAGCTAGCTTTAACTTATTTTGAGAGCAAATTCTAGTAAAATTAAATTTCCTAAGATCTAAAAAGTTAGAAGAAAATATAATTGAAATCTAAAGAGGTTTAGCAAATTCACTACAAAATGAAGCCATTTAAAAATAAAATTAGAAGTCATGCTAAATAAATTCTCTAATCAATTTAAAATCATAAGATGATTCTTAAATCAAGATTACCTCAAATTTAAAATTAACAAACTATGATAAGCAAAATTTTAGCCAATTAAAAACTTAAACATGCTTATAAAAATTCTCAACTAAATTTCTAAGAAATCACAAAAACAACAATTAGGAGAGGTAAAAGATTTAAAAAAATTTTGTATTTTAAGTTTTTTCATATATTTTTTTTTAAATTTTGATATTATCTTTTTTTGGATTTTTGATAAGAAATAAACAAAAAAATATACTAAAAAGCTTAAGAAATTTTTTGTTAATTCTTGGACTTCCCGAGGTATACCCCGTGAAGGGTTCTCACGGTACTAGGAGGTGAGATGGGGTGAGGTCCCAAACGTCCCTTTCCAAGATTTAAAATTTTCAATTTTCTAAATTTTTTTTTTTTTTTGAGTTTTTGGGTTTTACGAGTGCTAAAATAGAAGAAAACATAAGAAAATATTTTTTTTTTCAAAAATTTCTAATTTAACAACTATTTACAAAGAACTATTTACACCCCCATACTTAAAGTTAAATATTGTCCCCAATGTTTAAAACTAAGTATGAAGTTTAAAGAAAAGAAGTAAATAAAGTGCAAGACAAAACAAAAAGGAAATGCATGATAAAAGAGAAGGGAGAAGGAGAAAGGGCTTCCCTGATTTTTTGAAGTTTGCGCGGGGAAGCGGCGATTACCTACAACATATGTTAAAGAATAAGAGAAAACAATAAAAAGATCGCTTTGGGGTGCCTCCCAAAAGCGCTTTGTTTAAGGTCGCGTAGCTTGACCCACTTGCAGATCATATTATAGGAGGAAGTAAAATCGAGTCACTCTTTTCATTAGTTAACTCTCCCGGAAGATATAATTTAAGGCGGTGTCCGTTAACTTTGAAGGAACCTTTTTCTGGGTGGGAAATTAAAATTGTCCCATAGGACCAAACCTCTTTAACAATAAAGGGTCCGGACCATCGGGATTTTAGTTTTCCCAGAAAAAGGCGAAGGCTAGAATTATAAAGGAGGACGAGGTCGCCCGGTGAAAAAGTTTTCGGAAATTTAATATGTTTATCGTGATAAAACTTTGTTCGCTCCTTATATAATTTATTGCACTCATACGCATTCGCTCGCCACTCATCTAATTCGTTCATTTGGAATTTTCTTTGTTCGCCCGCTAAAGTGGAATCGAGGTTTAAAAATTTAAGCGCCCAAAATATGCGGTGCTCTAATTCGACCAGAAGGTGGCAAGCCTTTCCATAAACCATTCGATACGGTGTACAACCGATAGCGGTCTTGTACGCCGTTCTATAGGCCCATAGCGCGTCATCGAGCTTTATTGCCCAATCCTTCCGATTAATCGAAACAGTTTTTTCTAAAATCCGTTTTAATTCTCGATTAACAACTTCGACTTGGCCATTCGTTTGTGGGTGATATGCAGTGGATAGTTTGTGCGTGACATCATATTTTGCTAAGATTTTTGTGAATTGACTATTGCAAAAATGGGTGCCCCGATCACTCACAATAGCGCGCGGCGTGCCAAATCGAGAAAATAATTTTTTTAAGAAATTAACGACAACTCGTGCATCGTTGGTGGGGAGAGCTTGTGGTTCCGCCCACCTCGACATGCAGTCGACCGCAACGAGAATATATTTGTTTGAATACGAGGGAGGGAGAGGACCAACAAAATCAATACCCCAAAGATCGAAAATTTCGCATTCTAAGAAAATATTTTGGGGCATCTCATCCCGGCGAGAGATGTTCCCCGACCGCTGGCAGCTGTCGCAAGTACTCACAAGGGTGTGAGCATCTTTGAAGAGCGTGGGCCAATAAAAGCCCGCCTCCAGCGCCTTCCTCGCGGTTCGGTTCTAATGATAATGACCACCGGTGGCTCCCTCGTGTCAATGACGTAAAATTTTAAAACCTTCCTCACTTGAGACGCATCTTCTCACCACCTGGTCTGCGCAAACACGGAATAAAAAGGGGTCCTCCCAAAAATAATTCTTTAAATCAGAAAAGAATTTCTTCTTTTGCTGACTCGAGAATTCTTTTGGCAGGACCCGTGCTACTAAATAGTTAGCCAAATCCGCAAACCAGGGGGTAGAAGATGAATTAATATTTTCGAGAGCTAGGAGGCGCTCTTCGGGAAATTTATCGTTAATGTCGGCTTCTATTAATGCTTCCGAGGAGGGATTTTCTAATCGAGAAAGGTGATCGGCCGCCAAGTTTTTGGCTCCCCTTTTATCCCGGATCTCTAAATCAAACTCCTGCAAGAGGAGGATCCATCGCAAAAGACGAGGCTCGGCGTCCGATTTACTTAATAGATACCTAAGCGCGGAGTGATCTGTGAAGATAATAACTTTGGAAAGCGTGATATATGACCTAAACTTAACAAAAGCGAAAACGATTGCTAGAAGTTCCTTCTCGGTCGTGGTGTAGTTTGCTTGTGCCGACGTGAGTGTTTTGCTCGCATAATAGATTGGGTGAAAATACTTACTCACCCGTTAGCCTAAAACGGCACCAACTACAATATCACTCGCGTCGCACATGATTTCAAAAGGGAGCGAGTAATCTGGGGCGACTAGAACCGGGGAGTTTATAAGTTTCTCTTTCATAAGTTGACAGGCTAAATGGCATTCATCGTTAAAAAGAAAAGATGATTCTTTCTCGAGAAGATGGGTTAACGGCTTTGTGATTTTGGAAAAATTTTGTATAAAACGCCGATAGAACCCCGCGTGGACTAGGAAACTTCTAATAGCTTTTACGTTTGTTGGAGGGGGGAGTTTTTCAATTACTTCGATCTTGGCCCTATCGACCTCGATCCCCTTGCCCGAAATTTTATGGCCAAGGACTAATCCTTCTTTGACCATAAAATTGCATTTCTCCCAATTAAGCGCTAAATTTGTTTCCTCGCATCGCTGCAAAATGCGCTCGAGATTTTTTAAATAGTTTTTAAATGAGTTTCCGTACACGGAGAAGTCGTCCATAAACACTTCCATCACCTCCTCTACTAACTCATCAAATATTGTCAGCATACATCTTTGGAATGTAGCTGGCGCGTTACAAAGACCGAATTGCATCCTTCGATAAGCGAAGGTGCCAAAGGGACAAGTGAAAGTGGTTTTCTCTTGGTCGTCGGGCGAAATCGGGATTTGGAAATATCCCGACAAACCATCGAGAAAACAGTAGTAGGACTGACCCGAAAGGCACTCTAAATTTTGGTCGATAAATGGTAGAGGGAAGTGATCCTTACGGGTGGCATCATTTAGTTTCCGATAGTCGATGCACATCCGCCAACCTGTAACAGTACGGGTTGGGATCAATTCATTATTATCGTTTGCAACTACCGTGACGCCACCTTTCTTTGGCACGACTTGTACTAGGCTAACCCAAGTACTATCCGATATTGGGTAGATGATTCCCGCATCCAGAAGTTTTATAACTTCGGCCTTAACGACTTCTTTCATGTTCGGGTTTAGTCGTCGTTGAGGCTGGACTGAGTTGCGGGAATTTTCTTCAAGAAAGATTTTATGAGTGCAGAAAGAAGGGTTTATACCCTTAATATCCGATAGTTGCCACGCAATTGCGTGGCGGTGCTTTCTTAAGACCATAGTCAACTCAGAAATTTTTGAGTTGCTAAGATCGGATGAAACGATGATGGGTAGCTTAGACTCTTTTTCTAAAAACAAATATTTAAGGTGAGGGGGGAGTTGTTTTAACACTAATTCGGGTGGTTCTTAATAAGAAGTTTTAATTTTCAATTTTTCTAGAAATAATGGTTCGGGTGGTGTGGGGTGAGAAACTTCTTCTTCAACATAAAAGCGCTCTACGGGCTCGGAATCACTACTTGCCGATGAAACTAACTTGAGAGATGAATCGAACTCACAACACTCTTCTAAGTAAAAGCACGAATCGTCGTTTTCTAATGTGTTCCGCATCGAGGAATTTATGCCGAAAGTAACTTCATCGTCTCCAACCCGTAGGAGGAGCTTTCCGTTACTTACATCTATAATAGCGCGGGAGGGGGCAAGGAAGGGGAGGCTGAGTATGAGGGGTACTTCGGCATCCTCTTCGATGTCAAGAATGACAAAATCCACCGGGAAGATGAATTTGTCAACCTTGACGAGCACGTCCTCCACTATTCCTATCAGATATTTTAAAGAACGATCCGCTAATTGAATACTCATTCGAGTGGGCCTTGGATTTCCTAGACCTAGCTTTTTGAATAACGAGAACGGCATGAGATTGATGCTTGCTCCAAGATCCGCTAAGGCGTGTTTTACTAACGAATTGCCAAATAGATACGGGATGGAAAACCGTCCCGGGTCATTTGCTTTTTTTGGCAATTTGTTTAGTACAACCGCGGAGCATTATGCGTTTAAAGAAATTTGCAAAATATCTTCTAACTTTTTCTTATTGGAGAGCAACTCCTTAATATATTTCGCATATTTAGGCATTTGAGAGATAGCCTCGCAGAAAGGTACATTAATATGGATTTGTTTTAAAACATCTAAAAAAATTTTATAATTTTTTTCTGCGCACTCATTTTTAAATTTAGATGGATACAGAATATTAGAAATAGGAGCGCGCAGATTTAAAATAGAAGCGTGCGGAGCTGAAAGATAAGCGTGCGGAGCTAACGTAGCGTGCAAATTCGAAGATAAATTAAGAGTAGGAGGAGGAGAGGGATTTACCTTGGGTTCGTCCTGTTTTTGAACCACCTCCTTCCCGCTTCGGAGTGTAATCACGTGCGCTCTCCTTTGGATTTTGCTCTGTATTTCTCGGTAGTGTTCATTGTTACGCTCAGAAATCATCTTTGCGAGCTGGCCCACTTGATTCTCTAAATTTTTGATCGATCCGGTAAGGTTCCGGATGTTCGTTTCATTTGTAGCAACATATTTTGCAAAAACCTCTTCAAGCGGAGAGAGTTTTTGTTGTTGCGGTGAAAAACTGGGTGGATTAAAATTTTGAGAAATCAAATTTGGAGGCGGAGCTAAGTTAAGAAGTTGATTGGGGGAGGTTGATTTAAATTCATAGGATGCTGAGCATTTCCTTGGTTGCTCCACGAGAAATTCGCATGATTCTTATAACCCGCATTGTATGTGTTGTTATATGGAGCGGTGTTGGGGTTATAGGAAGGCCGAGGCGGATTTCCCATGTAGTCAATATGTTCTTCAATTAAAACGTTATTAGCCCAAGGAGGAGTGGCGGAGGAAGCAGACATCTCCGCCACTTGCTTTGTTAAGCGCTCAACTTGTAAAGCCAAATTTGCGTTAGCGTCTATTTCAAAAATTCCGGCCGGCTTATTAGGCCGCGCTCGGGGCATGTTCTATTGGTACGCATTTGTGGCCATATCTTCGAAAAGCTGTTGAGCGGCGACCGGGGTTTTGTTATTTAATTTCCCCCCGGCGGCCGCATCAATCATTTGCCTCATTTGGAGATTTAAGCCATTATAAAATATTTGCACTTGTTGACATGTGGCAAGTGCGTGGTGAGGGCATCGACGCAAAAGCTCCTTGAAGCGCTCCCATGTGTCATAGAGAGTCTTCGAGTCGATTTCCATGAATGACGCAATATCCGTGCGCAATTTAGCGGTCTTTGAAGGCGGGAAATATTTATTTAGAAATTTTTTCGCCATTTCAGCCCATGTAGTGATGGATCCCCTAGGTAGGGAGCCCAGCCACTGCTTGGCCTTAGACCACAAAGAAAAATGAAAAAGACGTAATTGAATGGCGTCATCGGTGACGCCATTGATCTTAAAAGTGTCGCAAATTTCAAGAAAGTAAGAAATATGCGAATTAGGATCCTCGTCTGGTTGACCATCGAAGGTCACCGATTGTTGCACCATTTGTATGATGCTGGACTTGATCTCAAAATTATTGTTCTCCACCGTGGGGTGAATAATACTCGAATATGTGCCTTCCAAATTCGGTCGCGCATAATAGGACATGGTCTGTTGCGCGTCCTCATTAGGATTTGGCTCGTTAAGATTAGGAGGATTAAGATTATGATCCATATTCGCTGTGTTAGTGTCCCCGATCGAATCTTCGGATTATACTTGATTTTCCTGATCACGAGAATGGTGGTGCCACAAAAAGGTTCGCTCGATCTCCGGATCAAAAGGAATAATCGAAGTGCTACCTCGGGTCATACACTAAAAAGAGAAGAAAGGAAGAGGAAAAACTAATTTTTTTTTCTTTTTGAAATTTAGAAAAAGCAAAATAAAATAAAAAGAAGCATGATAAAATTAATAGCTATCCCCTTTTCAAAATATCTACGAAAAGTCCCCGGCAACGGCGCCAAAAACTTGATAATAAAAAATGAAGTTCTGCAAAAGCCTTTCTCGATGCGATAAGAATTTGACGGGCGCTTTCGAGGCGTCTCACGAGTACTCGTACTTTGAGGAACTAACCATTATCCTACCTATCGAGATGATAAAAGTAATATTCTTTCCTTTTTTTGGAATATCGACGTTTACGCCGCGGCGGCGGCGCCAAAATCTAAAAATAAGTTAAAAAGAAAAGGAGAAAGTTTTTGCAAGTTTTGTTAATATAATCCAAACTACTCATTCGAAAAGGCAAGTATACCTTATCGCGTATAGTATAAGATATTTAAAAGAAAATATCAAGGTCGTATTAGACTCGGGGCTGTCGAGTACTTCTACTTCGAGAAAGCTAACTATTATTTTATCGGTAATAAAATTTGATTAGTGAGCGTAATTAAAATTAACTAAAAAGAGAACATTGAAAAGAGGAAAACAAAACTTGAAATAGCTTGCTAAAAATTAAGAGAAGAAGAGATTTTTGCATAAGTGAAAGGAAAATTAACATTTCATTACCAAGAAAAAGAGAACATTGCATAAATTGAAAACTAAATTACTTTGCATGAAATTAAAGCAAAGCTACCTTGCATGGAAGAGAAAAATAAGACATTGAAAAGGAAATAAGAAAATTACATGAAATTAAATCTAAACCTAAAACATGAAGAAATAAGGAAAACTATACAAGAACAGCCCAAATAGGCAGGGGGAAGGGAATGGAATGCTGGAGGGGAGCCTCTAAATTTATAGGAAAAATTTCCAGGTTACACGCCCTCGGTCACGGGCGTGACCTAGGGCGTGTAATACTTGTTCTGCACGGCTGCGACATCGGCGTGGGTCTTGCGTGACTGTGTCGCGAAAACTGACATTACACGCCCGTGTAACTTTGGTCACGGACATGTACCTGGGCGTGTAACTGGGCGGCGCCATCAATGCGTCGTGGGCTTGAGTGCGGCGCTGCAGCGAAAAGCGATCATGCGTGAAAAGTCACGGGCGTGACTCATGGGTCACGGGCATGATTGCAGTCAACTCCATTAATGCGGCATGGGCTTGAATTCAGCGCGGTAGGGAGCAGAGATCACGCGGGAGGTCACAGGCATGACTCATTGGTCATGGGCGTGACTTGGGCATGTACTTGGGCGGCTTTAATAATGCGGTGTGTCAGAGCGCGTTCCTCGAACTCAGCTCGGATTTTTTCGAACACAGGGATAGGGCGCGTTCGTCGAACGCTGCTCCACATTCGTCGAACGCAGGGGCAGAGCGTTTTCGTCGAACGTTGCTCCACATTCGTCGAACACAGGGGCAGAGCTTTCGTCGAACGCAGCTCAGGCTTCGTCGAACGCAGGGGCAGGGAGCGTTCGTTGAACGCTGCTCCACATTCATCGAACGCAGGGGCAGAGCTTTCGTCGAACGCAGATCAGGCTTCGTCGAACGCAGGGGCAGAGCTTTTCTTGTCGAACGGAGCTCCACTTTCGTCGAACGCAGGGGCAATTTCGTCGAGCGCAGATCTTTAGGTTACACGCCCTTGGTCACAGGCGTGACTAAGGGCATGACTTGTGATTTTCTACAATTTTGCCCAAAATTCTGCAAAAATAAAAGTAAACTATGTTTAGAACAGAAATTATAAAAGAAGTGATTTTAAACTAAAATATAAATAATATTTGCAATTTTAAATTAAAACTAAACTAAATACTATAATAAAAATACGCATAAATACTACTCATCAAATACCCCCATACTTGATGTTTTGCTATTCCAGAGCAAAAGTGTGAGACATAATTTATAAGACATCCTTAAAAAAAATTTAATATTAAACTAAAATTTCATTTAAACCAAAAGTTAAGTTAAGAGTAAATTCAAGGAGGAGTTAAGTCCTAAATTATGATGATGATTTGTAAAGAGGGAAAAATATTTAGGCAATGACTTCTCAAGAAAAATAATTAGTTTAACAATAGTGTAGAAATTATAAAACGAGATTAAATTAAAATTATAAGAACTCTATCTTAAAAGAAACTTAAGGAAAAGTAACTTACTAACTATTGCTCTCTCCATAATCTTAAACTAAATCTAGAACAATGATAATTGGCTAAGGTGGATTTCATAAAATTTGGCATAAGAAGAGATCTTTGATTTGAAGTGATGAATTTTATCCTCTCACCTCTATCTTTTTTTTCTTTTTTTTTCTCTTCTAATAAAACCCAAAATGTATATGTTTAGGAGTAATGAATTTTATCCTCTTACTCTATGCCATATAATCTTTTAAATGATTTTGGCTGCATATATTTAGGCAATAATGAATTTTATCCTCTTATTCCCATGACATATGATCTTTTAAAATACTTTTTTTATATGCCATCAAAGGGGTAGGGTAGAGAAAAAAAATCTAGCTAGCTTTAAATTATTTTGAGAGCAAATTCTAGTAAAATTAAATTTCCTAAGATCTAAAAAGTTAGAAGAAAATATAATTGAAATCTAAAGAGGTTTAGCAAATTCACTACAAAATAAAGCCATTTAAAAATAAAAAGAGAAGTCATGCTAAATAAATTCTCTAATCAATTTAAAATCATAAGATGATTCTTAACTCATGATTACCTCAAATTTAAAATTAACAAACTATGATAAGCAAAATTTTAGCCAATTAAAAACTTAAACATGCTTATAAACATTCTTAACTAGATTTCTAAGAAATCACAAAAACAACAAATAAGAGAGGTAAAAGATTTAAAAAAAATTGTATTTTAAGTTTTTTCATATATATATATATATATATATTTGAATTTTGATATTATCTTTTTTTTGGATTTTTTTGATAAGAAATAAACAGTAAAAACATATACTAACAAACTTAAAAAAAAATTTGTTAATTCTTGGACTTCCCGAGGTATACCCTGTGAAGGGTTCTCAAGGTACTAGGAGGTGAGAATGGGTGAGGTCCCAAACGTCCCTTTCAAAGATTTAAATTTTCGATTATCTAATTTTTTTTGAATATTTTTGGGTTTTCTAATTTTTTGAAAAAGCTAATTTTTCTTTTGTAAAAGATAATAAAAAAAGAAATAAACTATTTATAAAACGAAAATAAACTATGTACACAGCAAATATTTTTGGAATTTTGGGATTTTAAAATTTTTTTTTTGGAAATTTTCTACGATTTTATAATTTAAGAGAAAGGGAAATACACCCACATACTTAAAATTCAACATTGTCCCCAATGTTGAAAGCTAAGTATGGAGAACAATAAAATAGAAAATACAAGAGCTTTATTTTGAAAGAAAAAGAACAAGGAGTGGAAAAAGAAGTACGTCCCTGATTTGGAGACGGACGACCACCACGATCACCTGCAAAATTACTTTTAAAACAATAAACCAAAACACGAAATAAAAAGAAATGAAACATAAAAGTTAAATATTATTATTTTTGGTTTTGATTAGTTTTATAATGTTTTTGTGTTTTCAAAATTTTTTTTTTCAAAGGGAATTTTTTTTTTTTAAATTGCTAAAATAAAGAGAAGAAAAGAAAGGAATTTTTTTTCTTTTAGATAAACATAAAGGAAGAAGAAAAAAAGATAAAAGTAATAGCGCTCTCCCTTTTCAAAATATCGACAAAAATATTCCCCGGCAACGGCGCCAAAAACTTGATATAGAAATTTCGTGTTTTGAAATTAAGTGAAGGTTTGGAGGTTTTCTCCAAAACTATATCCGATTAAGGCAAGTGTACCTTATCGTCTATAGTATAGGATATTTAGGAATATCAAGGTCGTATTCCACGGGGCGCGTTGATTACTTCTACTTCGAGGAAAGTCACCATTATCTTATCGACGAAAATTTGTGGTTTGTTTTGCTTAACTAAAATAAAGACAAAATGCAAGCTAAATGAAAAGATTAAACGAAAATAAAAAAGGCTTAATGCTCAAACATAGTGGAGGGAGAAAAGGAAAGAAACATTACCATTGCATGAAAGAGAAATTGCTAAAGAGAAAGAGAACATGAAAGAGAGCAAACTTAAATTTTATTGAAAACCAAAATGATTAAAAGCTTAAAAAGAGATTACAAGGCTAGGAAGGAAAAGATTACAAACTTTAACTAACTATTGCATAAAACTAAGAACTAGCACATTACATGAATTGAAAAGGAAGAACATAAAATTGAAAGACATGAAAAAGCATTGAAAAACTTCACTAACAGCTCTAGCAGCACTTCCCCCACTCCAAAATTCTGAACCCTGGACTCAAGGAGAGCCTCTGAATTTATAGCAGAAATTTTCGAGTTACACGCCCTCGGTCACGGGCATGACCTAGGGCGTGTAAACATTGCTGACAGTGGATCTGGCAGTGGCGTGGACTTTGCGTGACGGTGACAGACAATTGGACATTACATGCTCGTGTAACTTTGGTCACGGGCGTGACTTTGGACGGCTTCATTAAATGTAGTGTGGGCCGGCTTGCGGCGGCGGCGTGCAGGGATCACGCGGGAAAGTCACGGGCTTGACATTTTGGGTCACGGGCGTGACATTTCGGGTCACGGGCGTGTACCTGGGAGCCCTCAATTAATGCAGCGTGGGATGGAATTCGGCGTGGCAGAAAGTGTTCATCGAATGAAGCTCAGACTTCATCGAACGCAGGGGCAGATCCTGTTCGTCGAACGCTGCTCCACATTCGTCGAACGCAGGGGCAGATCGTTTTCATCGAACGCTGCTCCACATTCGTCGAACGCAGGGGCAGATCGTGTTCATCGAACGCTGCTCCACATTCGTCGAACGCAAGGGCAGATCGTGTTCGTCGAACGCTGCTCCACATTCGTTGAACATAGGGGTTGATCGTGTTCGTCGAACGTTGCTCTATATTCATCGAACGCAGGGGCAGAGCATTTTTTTTGTCGAACGGAGCTCTACTTTCGTCGATCGCCGATCTTTAGGTTACACGCCCTTGGTCACGGGCGTGACTGAGGGAGTGACTTGCGTTTTTCTCCAATTTTCCCCAAAATTCTGTAAAAACAAAAGTAAACTATATTTAGAACAGAAATTATAAAAGAAGTGATTTTAAACTAAAATATAAATAAAATTTGCAATTTTAAATTAAAACTAAACTAAATACTATAATTAAAATACGCATAAATACTACTTATCACACGCCCTCAGTCATGCCCGTGACCGAGGGCGTGTAACTTTAAATGACTTGGCAGGCTTGATCTCAGCGGTGCTGACTCGTCTCAGCGGGTCGCGGCCGTGACATTGGGTCACACCCTTGGTCACGCCCGTGACCTGGGGCATGTACTTGGCGAAACTTCACGGAATTGACCCGGGGTGGCGGCAACAGGTCTGGAACACATCTTTCGCTATCACGCCCTTGGTCACGCCCGTGACCTTGGGCGTGTACTTGACAATTTTGATCAAAATGCCCAAAAATCCTGAAAAACACAGAAAAGGCTTAAGTTAGTTTATAAAATAAAAAGGGAACATATTAAATAAGAAAATACATAGAAATTATATAAATTCATATTAAAACTATATTAAAATTATACTAAAAGATGAGTATAAAAAGTACTCATCAAACACCCCCATACTTGAGCTTTTGTTATTCCACAGCAAAAGAGTGAGGAAAGAATTATAAGTCATCGATATTATTTCTAATTGACTAAAATTTTATTAAACCAAGAATAAGTTAAAAGCAAATTTTAGGAATTCAAGAATTAAGTCATAAATTATATTGATAATTTAAAAAGAGAAATTTGTTTAGCTAACTACTTCTCAAGATAACTATTTAGCAATCGAAATTATAGAAATTTTCAAACAAAATTAGATTGAAATTATAGACACTATAACATAAAAGAAACTTAAGGAAAAGACACCTACCAAAATACTGCTCTCTTAATAATTTAGTTTAGGACTATAACTAATGAAATTGGCTAGGGATGGGTTTGAACGAAGTGGCAAATGAAGAGTTTTTGAATAGAGGTGATGAATTTTATCCTCTCACCTCATTTGAATATGAATTTGTATACGTTAAGGAAAATAATGAATTTTATCCTCTTATTTTCCATGCCATATAATCTTTTAAAACAAACTTCTCTTCAATTAAAAACCCAAAATGTATATGTTTAGATGTAATGAATTTTATCCTCTTACATCATGACATATAATCTTTTAAATGATTTTGGGTGCATATGTTTAGGAAATAATGAATTTTATCCTCTTATTCCCATGACATATGATCTTTTTCTACATTTTTATTATTTGCCAACAAAGGGTAAAGGTAAAGAAAACTTCTAGTTTATAAATTAAACTATTTTGAGAGCAACATTTTAGTGGAATGAAATTTCCTAAGATCTTAAAGTTAAAAGAGAATATAATAGAAATCTAGAGATGTTTAGCCAATTTACCACAAAGTGAAGCTATTTAAAATTAAACGGAGAAGTAGTGCTAAATTAATTCTCTAATCGAATTAAAAACATAAAGTGTTTCTTAAAACTAAATTACTTCAAATTTAGATTTTACAAATTCTGATAAAACAAAATATTAGCTAAATTAAAAATGTAAGAATACTTATAATCAAACCTCAAACTAAATTTCTAGAATAATAAAAACAACAAGGCTAGGCATATTTATTATTATTATTATTTATATAATATTTCTTGGACTTCCCGAGGGCTACCCAATGTAGGGTTCGCAAGGTACTAGGAGCTGTGATGGGAGTTCAAGCCCAAAGCGCCCTTTCCAAGAAATTAGATTTTTATAAATTTGAAAAAAAAAATCAAATAAAAATACTATGAACGCAAAGCTGCACCCCCATACTTAAAATTAAACATTGTCCCCAATGTTTAAAACTAAGTATGAAGAACACTTGAAAGAAAAGAAACTTTAAGAAAAATACATAAAATTAAAGATAAGCAAGGGGTGCCTCCCAAGAGTGCTTTCTTTTTCCCGTCTTTAAGCTAGACGGTTAGTGTTAGGAAAAAGGAAAATTAAAAGACAAATGGACAGGCAACTCCCCTAATTCACGCGTAGGTGAATGTGTCGGCGTCAGTCGCCCGGCTACTCCTCCGCTTAACATGTGATTCTTTGTTTGTCTTTGATCTTGAATTTGCAAATCCAAATCACCTATACATACCTGAGATGATTTGAATTTATACAGATGAGTGGCATATGGATCGTCGATTATTTGGGGTAGCAACGACTCATCTTCAAGCTGAAAATTGTTAGTGTATAAAGAATCACAAATAAATGATACAAATAATTTTTCGCAAGGAGGCGCTTGCGAAAATATAAAATTAAGCTCCAGTTGTTCCTTTTCTAAAATAGAATTTTCGTTAGGAAAATCTAATGCATTACCAAGCGGAATAAAATTTTCGGACACAAAAGTTTCATGAATTTTTGGTTGGATAGAAGAAATTCGCGAATATTCATGGCAAAGAAAATAAAATCTGGGTGGAGTAGGGGAAGAAACTTGTTCTTCTTCTATTTCATCTGGGGTGCCCATAACTTTAAGAAATTCTTGGTATAATAATTTTTCTTCATCTTTGGTAAAAGAAGTTATGGGATTACATGAAACCACATGTTCCTCCATAACTAAATTATCCAAATATGGAGAAATAAAATTCTCCTCTAAATTTTGGTGGGAAGTATCAAATTGATTGGGTGGAGATTCCCCAAAATTAGAGAAAGGAAATTTCGGCGCAAAAGAAGAAGAACAAGAATTCAGATCTAAAGATTTATCTTCATCGCCCCGAAAACTATCCGGGTGACATTGCCACCAAGAATAATCTACTTCGGGGCTAGAAGAAAAATTATTAGAAGCCGAAAAATTATTCTCATTAAAATTAGAAAAATTATTTTCATCAAAGTTTGAAAAATTATTTTCATTAAAAGATGAATAATTATGATCATAATTATTATCAAACTTATTTGCATAATATTGAGGATAATTATTTTCATAATAATTATTTTGAGAATATGAATGTAAATAACATTCCTCACTTTGATGAGGCGCACCACAATAATAACAACTAAACTGGCGCCTTTGTGCAGCTTGCAAGAGTTCAATTTGGTTTCGAAGCATGGTAATTTTAACGACCGCTTCTACTAATTTCATAATAAGAAATAAAAAGGAAACAACTTTCACTTAAATGAATGGAATTTTTAAAAAAAATTTATTATATATATATATATATATTTATTTTTTCAAAAAACGGGTTAAATTAGTCCCGGACTTCCCAAGGTCAACCCGGTGAGGGCTCGCAAGGTACTAGAGGCTGTGATGGGAATTCAAGCCCAAAGCATCCTTTCCGAGAATTTAGATTACGCTTTAAAAAAAAATATTTTTAAGAGAAGGGGGAGAAGAAAGAGAACGATAAAATTAATAGATATTTCTTTTTTCGAAATATCAACCAAGTTCCCCGGCAACGGCGCCAAAAGCTTGATGCGCAAAATTATATCCGCAAACGATGACGGCAAGTGTACCGTATCGAATGTAGTATAGGTTATAAGAAACCATGGTCGTATTAGACTCGGGGCGGTTGAGTACTCTTACTTCAAGAAAATCTCTATTATTCTATCAATTAAAACTTTGGGTTGAGTTTGCAAAAAGAAAATAAAAATAAGATTAAAACGATGAGTAAAAAGGCTAGCACTCGATCTTGAATCACCTTGGAAAATAAATATAATAAGAACAACATCTATCCCTATGACTCGCTTTATTGTAGTGAGCCCCGCTATTGGATTTGACTCCAATCCGGGAGAATTATGTCATCCTCGCTTGAGGAGTGCATTCAACTCTCTTTATCTTTGAAATGATCGATTCAAATTCAAAACCTCTCGGTTATTAGACTACGAAAACAAGAATGAGAATTATATATCGAAAATATAATCTCAATTCAATAAAGTTCAAGGATAAATCTTAAGCATTCTAAGGAAGAGAAAGAGAGGCTAAAGATTAAATCATGAATTATATTTTCCTTGGATCATCTCGACCGAGTGCTAATAGAAATTTAGATACTCATTGAGATTAAGGAATTAACAAAAATAAAAGAGTACATGATAAAATAAGAGAGGGAAAATGAGAGGACAAATGGACTATTTTATTAACTTGCTAAAGAAAAGTTACAAGACAGGAATTAGAAGTTGCAACTATTGAATTGAAAACTACAAATGCTAATAAGAAAAAGGACATACAAGAACTACTAAAACATGAAAATAAAACATGAAAAGAAGAGTCTAAGTCCTAAAAAATTGGTCTCCAAAATTCCTCCCTAAACATCTGCTGGAGCTGGCTTTTTATAGCTGCAAAATTGAGGTTACACGCCCTCAGTCACGCCCGTGACCAAGGGCGTGTAAGGGGCGTGATCGGTGCTGGTGCAAAGAGGGCGCGTTCTGGCTTCAATGCAGGTGTTTCGGGCGCGTCACGCCCTAGGTCACGCCCGTGACCTGGGGCGTGTAATCTTTAAATGTGTTGCTGTCGGGAAATCTTTGGCGGGAAGGCGTGCGGGGCGAGTCACGCCCGTGTCATGGTGTCGCGCCCTCGGTCACGCCCGTGACCGAGGGCGTGTAACTTTAAATGATGTGGCAGGCTTGATCTCAGTTGTGCTGACTCGTCTCAGCGGGTTGCGGCCATGACATTGGGTCACACCCTTGGTCACGCCCGTGACATGGGGCGTGTACTTGGCGAAACTTCACGGAATTGACCCGGGGTGGCGGCAGCAAGTCTGGAACTCATCTTTGGCTGTCACGCCCTTGGTCATGCCCGTAACCTTGGGCGTGTACTTGACAATTTTGCTCAAAATGCCCAGAAATCTTGAAAAACACAGAAAAGGCATAAGTTAGTTTATAAAATTAAAAGGGAATATATTAAATAAGAAAATATATAGAAATTATATAAATTCATATTAAAACTATATTAAAATTATACTAAAAGATGAGTACAAAAAGTACTCATCATAATTGCATGGCGGTGCTTGCTTAAGACTATAGTCAATTCAGAAATTTCTGAATCGTTAAGTTCGGATGAAATGATAACGGGTAGCTTAGACTCTTTTTATAAAAATAGACATTTTAGGTGAGGAGGGAGTTGTTTCAATTCTAAAATAGGTGGCTCTTTATAAGAAGTTTTGATTTTTAATTTTTCTAAAAATAATGGTTCGGGTGGTGTGGAGCGAGAGACTTCTTCTTCTAAACAAAAGAGCTCGGCGAGCTCAGAATCGTGACTCGATATGGAGACTAAATCGGGAAGTGAATTAAATTTGTTCTCAAGACATTCTTCTAAATAGAAGCATGAATCGTCATTCTCTAAGGTGTTTCTCATCGAGAGATTTATACTAAAAGTAACTTAATCGTCTCCAACCCGAAGGAGGAGCTTTCTGTTACTTATGTCGATAATTGCGCGCGAGGTGGCAAGGAAGGGGCGTCCGAGTATGAGGGGTACTTCAGCATCCACTTCGATGTCAAGAATGACAAAGTCCACCGGGAAGATGAACTTGTCAACCTTAACGAGCACATCCTCCACTATCCCTACCAGATATTTTAATGAACGATGCGCTAATTGAATACTCATTCGAGTAAGGCTAGGATTTCCTAGACCTAACCTTTTGAATAACAAAAAAGGCATGAGATTGATGATTGCTCCAAGATCCGCTAAGGCGTGCTTTACCAACAAATTGCCAAATAGACACGGGATGGAGAACTGTCCTGGGTCATTTGCTTTTAGAGGCAATTTGTTGAGTATAACCGCGGAGCATTCTGCGTTTAAGAAAATATGCGAAATATCTTCTAATTTCTTCTTATTAAAGAGCAACTCCTTAAGATATTTCACATATTTCAGCATTTGAGAGATAGCCTCGCAGAAGGGTACATTAATATGCATTTATTTTAAAATCTCTAAATTTTTTTTGTAATTTTTCTCGACGCACTCACTCCTAAATTTAGACGGATATAGAATATTAGAACTAGAAGCATGCGGAGCTAGCATAGCATGCAAATTCGAAGATAAAATAGGAGCAGTAGGAGGAGAAGAAGTTACCTTGGGTTTGTCCTATTTTGAAACCACCTCCTTCCATCTTCGGAGTGTAATCACGTTCGCACTCTCCCTTGGATTTGGCTTCGTATTTCCCGGTAGTGCTCCTTGCTGATGCTCGGAGAACATCTTTGTGAGTTGTCCCACTTGATTCTCTAAATTTTTGATCGATCTGGTAAGGTTCCGGATGTTCGTTTCATTTGTAGCAACATATTTTGCAAAGACCTCTTCAAGTGGAGAGAGCTTTTGTTGTTGCGATTGAAAACCGGGCGGATTAAAATTTGGAGGGGCAGTTAAGTTAAGAAGTTGATTAGGGGGGTTGATTCATATTTAAAGGACGCTGAGCATTTCCTTGGTTGCTCCACGAGAAATTTGGATGGTTCCTATAACCCGCATTGTAGGTGTTGTTGTACGGAGTGGAGTTTGGGTTATAGGAAGGCCGAGGTGGATTTCCCATGTAGTCAACCTGCTCTTCAATTAAAATATTATTAGCCCAAGGAGGAGTGGCGGAGAAAGCAGACATCTCCGCCATTTGCTTTGTTAAGCGCTCAACTTGTAAAGCTAAATTTGCATTTGCGTCTATTTCAAAAATTCTGGATGGCTTGCTAGGCTTAGCTCAGGGCATATTCCATTGGTACGCATTCATGGCCATTTCCTCAAAAAGCTCTTGAGCGGCCTCCGGGGTTTTCCTATTTAATGTACTCGGCGACCGCATCAATCATTTGCTTAGTTTAGAAATTCAAGCCATTATAAAAGATTTGCACTTGTTGCCAAGTGGGAAGTGCGTGGTGAGGACATCTACGCAAAAGCTCCTTGAAGCGCTCCCATGTATCATAGAGAGTCTCCGAGTCGATTTGCATAAATGACGTAATATCTGTTCGCATTTTGGCGGTCTTTGCAGGTGGGAAATATTTAGTGAAAAAATTTTCCATCATATTGGCCTATGTAGTGATGGACTCCCTAGGAAGTGAGCCCAACCAGTGCTTGGCCCTAGACTGCAAAGAAAAAGGAAGAAGACGTAATTGAATGGCATCATCGGTGATGCCATTGATTTTAAATGTGTCTCAAATTTCGAGAAAATTAGAAATATGACAATTTGGATCTTCCCTCGGCTGACCATCGAAGGTCACTGATTGCTGCACCATTTGTATGATGCTGGACTTGATCTCAAAGTTATTGTTTGCCACCGCAGGGCGAACAATACTTGACTGTATGCCTTCCAGATTCGGCTGCGTATAATAGGACATGGTCCGTTGCGCGACCTCATTCGGATTGGGCACGTTAGGATTAGGAAGATTAAGACTGGGATCCATATTTGCTGCGTTAGTGCCCCCGATCGACTCTTCGAATAATAATTGTATTTTCTGATTACGAGAATGGCGGCGCCGTGAAAGGGTTCACTCGATCTCTGGATCAAAAGGAATATTCGAAGTGCTAGCTTGGGTCATACACTAAAAAGGAAAAAAGGGAAAGAAGAAAGAGAAAAAAAAGAGAGAATAATAAAACTAAAAATAAAGAAAGAGGAAAACTTGATTATTATAAATATTTTTTTCTTTTAGGTGGATTAAGTTAGTCTTGGATTTCCCGAGGTATGCCCTGTGAGGGGTTCTCACTGGTACTAGGAGATGAGATTGGATGAGAGCCCAAACGTCCCTTTCCAAGATTTTGATTACACCTTTAAGATTTTTTTATTTAGAAAAAGTAAAATGAAAATAACATGATAAAATTAATAGCTATACTCTTTTCAAAATATCTACGCCAAAAGTCCCCGGCAACGGCGCCAAAAGCTTGATATAGAAATTTAGGGTTTTGCAAAGCGAAGGGTTAAAGATGTTTTCCAAATCTATATCCGATAAAGGCAAGTGTACCATATCGTCTATAGCATAGGATATTTAAAAATACCAAGGTCGTATTACACGGGGCGCATTGATTACTTCTACTTCGAGGAAATCACTATTATCTTATCTACTATATTTTTTGATGTTTTGGTTTACTTAGCAAATAAGAGACAATTTGCAAGCTAAAAGAAAGGTTTAAACGATGGTAAAAAGCTTAGTGCTCAATCAAAAGTCACCTTGGAGTGAGAATAATCAAGTGAAAGAAAAATAAATCTAATTCCGTTTAATTAAACTACTTGACCGTGGAGGTTCCCGAAGCTTGAACATGCCCCTCTCGAGGTTGATGCCCAACTAAGTTTAGGAAAAATCAACCGAACTCTCATCCTATAATTGATTACCTAAAACTTGCTTTACGTTGTGAACCCCACTATTGGATTTGACTCCAATCCGGGAGATTTACGTCGTCCTCTATCGAGGGGTGCGTGCAACTCTCTTTACCATTGAGTGATCGATTCATACTTTGAGCCTCTCGACTAACTAAGTATGAAAACCTAAGCGAAAATCATACATTGAAAATATGGTCTCACTAATTAAAAATCAAGGGTAATTCAAGCGTTTACAAAAACGGAAAAAGAGAGCTTAGAAAGTCATAACTTGATTATCTCATCTTCGGATCATTTCGATCGAGCACTAATGAGAATTAGTTAATCATGGTGGAGGGGAAAGAGAAAGAAAAATAAAGTTTCATAAAGGAAAAATTACTAAGTAAGAAAGAGAGATTGAAGAAAAACTTGCCAACATTTATTCAATTAAGAAAACTATTACAACCTTAAAGAAGATTACAAAGCAAGGAAGTTAAGGGCTACAAGCTTACACTAAACTATTGCATAGAAGTAAAACTAGAACATTGCATGACATGAAGAAAAAGAGAGCATAAAAGAGAGAAACATGAAAAAGCTCACTATCAGCTCTAGCAGCACCTCCCCCTCTCAAAAATTTTGAACCCTGGACTCAAGGAGAACCTCTAAATTTATAGAAAAAAAATTCATGTTACACGCCCTCGGTCATGGGCGTGACCAATGGCGTGTAACCACTGTTCAGCTCAGTTCCGACAGCGGCGTGGGTCTTGCGTGACGGCGCGGCAAAAAGTGGCATGTCACGCCCATGACATTTGGGTCACGGGCGTAACCTTGGACGGATTCATTTAATGCAGTGTGGGTTCGATTTCTACGCGGCAGTGTGCAGGGATCACGCGGGAAAGTCACGGCCGTGACATCTGTGTCATGGGCATGACTTTGGTTGACTTCTCAACAGCATCTCCACGTCTCGGCGATGGATCATGAGAAATATTCTAAGTTTACACGCCCTTGGTCACGGGCGTGACTTTGGGTCATGGGCGTGACCGAGGTCGTGACTTGTTGTGGACTAGCTCAATCAGCGCAACATCAAATCTGGTTTGTTCTTCAGGTTACACGACCTTGGTCACGGGCCTGACCGAGGGCGTGACTTGTAAATTTCACCAATTTCTCCCAAAATTCTGCAAAAATTGAAATTAAGCTAAGTTAGAATCAAAATTACAAAAGAACTACTAATAACCTAAAATTGACATCAAAAAGAAAAATTCATATTAAATAATTACAAAAATTTCTATTAAAAAGTTATATAAATACTACTTATCATGTATACAGTAAATAAAGGGAAAAAATGTAGTCTTCAGCAGGCCGGTGGGTCCTTTGAGGCGGGAGCGGGCTCATTGTCTTCAAGGGAATAGTTGTGCTCGCTATAGGGTGAGCTATTGGCCTCCTTCTCGTAAAATTGCGGGATGAGGAGATCGTCGGTCATAAAATTCCACTCCTCCCGAAGTGCACCGAGCTCGCGCATCATATCAATGGTGGTCTCAGTGGACTACGTGATGAGTTGCTTGCACGTGTGCTCGACCTCGCGATGAGGGAGGTGCATCATTTCCTCACCCTTCGACTTTGACTCTCCCCGCTCCTCAGGCTACCTTCGCTCCAAGGCTTCGGCCATCAGAACCTTCCCCGCCTCCACCTCCTGCTCTAGTGCCTAGATTCACGCTCACATGCGATTCGCGGTCTAGGAATTCTGCAATGACTCGGCGTAAAAGACAGTCGCTAAAAGAGGAAAATCAAAATAAGAAGCGAATAGGACATACTACTTTGCCATAGGAGTTGGCGAGTAGTCTTTCTGTTAACTCCAGCCTCATCTGGAGGTCGACTACCTAATCCTCGGCTATCTTCTACTTCACCTCGGTGTTACAGAATTTCTTGACAAAGCCAAGGCCGGGCCGCGAGGCCATGTGCGAAACCTCCGCGGCTCGCAGAAGGACCCTCGCGCTCTCATTCGCGAGGTCGCGCATGCTATCCTTTTCGTACATCACTGCATCCTGTCGGCCGTAGAGCCCATAGAGCAGGTAAAAAGCGCCCTCGCCATCATGACCCCTCTCCGTCCATGAGGGGAGGAGCGCGGACACGAACATGAGGTTAACCTTCTCTTCCCAGATAAGTAGCGGGTTTCCTGCGCCATCGAGGGGATTCTTCCCCATCCCAAAATTTGGGTGCGAGTTGGGGGTCTCTGACTCGCTAGCAACACCCTTGTCCGCCGACCTGATCACAGGCTCGCTTACCAGGGTAGTTTTCTTCGACGCAAGGGCTTTCTGCCTCTTTTGCGAGCCAGTCGAAGGAGGTGGCATGAGGCTCTCCGCCGGCCTTTTCCTAGAGCTGCCATCGGAAGGCGGCTCCCTCAAGCCTGATGAGCACGCTGCCACCGCAGCCTTCGCACGAGTGAGTACACTTCTCTCCACTGACTTACCCGCAGTATACGGGTTTTCAGGAACCAGTCTCTCGCCTGTTGTGAGAAAATTCTTGAAAACACAAAAGCCAAGTTGATGAAGAAGGTCTTATCCTGCCCTGGGACGATGGGGGAGAGTAGATCTAGATTCCTTCTGAGGTATGCGACTTCGAAGTTCTTCCCAAGGCAGAACTAATGAATCTTAGCCGCCTCGCCATCCACACGAGGGGCCTTGAACACGACCTCATCCTTCTGAGAGGGCGAGTAGGGGATGTTGCCATGATCCCCTTTGATGAAGATGAATCGGTCATTCCAGTGGTGGACCTTGTTTTAGGTCTCGCAGACCTTGATGTGCGAGCCGGAAAGGAAGGCAACACCGTTTGAAGTCGCCCTGAAAATAAAAAGCTTACGGAAAACCATAAGGTTAAATTCAATTCGCTCTTTGTGCTTATAGCAATCGAAGGCGATCAACATGGCCATGCCATTGGTGTTGATATGTGCAGACACTATTCTGAAATACTTGAGAAATAGATTGACCTTGGGCCAGAGAGGGAGGCGAAGCCCGACCTCGAAGTGAGCAAGGGGGAAGGTGAGCTCATCCTGATAGAACGTGTTGATAGAATCGCCTTCGGTAGGGGCGCGGGCCGAAAACTCGAGGGGAAGGAATTCGACCCTGAAGGCGAGCACATCTTCATCCGACACTTGCCCATGAGGGAAGCAGTGGTCGGAGAAATGGCCAACACACTTCGCCCTAACATCAGAATCACCATCACCACCCATAGCACGAGTAATAGAAGCGAGTGGGTGCCGCGAGTAGAGAGAAAGCAAGAGGCAGAGTGGCAAGAGGAACAATTAATACGGTAGGTGAAATAGTAAAGGTGGTATTTATAGAAAAAAGGTTGTAGAGCGAGTCCTCAGCCAGAGTGCGCGAGAACACATCCCCTCACCCACTCGTCATTTATTCTCTAGAATTCGCTCATCTGGCCGATAAAAACATGTATACTAGAAAAGTCCCAAGTTAAAATACGAACTAATATAGAAGAAATTAAGCACGAAGCGAATATACATGCGAGTCAGAGACTAAAGTTATTACAAAGAAGCGAGTTGTTTTCTTAGTCAGGAATGAAATAAAGGGAGTGATGGACGAGTCGGTCTAGTTGGGAACCCATTTCCATGAGCCTCTACCCCTCGTTCGCACCAGCAGATCGCCCCTCACTACAACCTCCTCGCGAGTGGCATCGACTTCCCCATGTAAGTTCTGCAAGTACTCATCTATCCTCTCAAAGCGGGGTGCGAGCGCAGAAGTGTTGACTCCCAGGATCTACTGCATGGCCCCGCCAAGCATAGCGCACTCGTGTTCTAGGGCAGCCACTCACTTCTCTAGAGAGAGTAGGTTGGGGATGGGCTCGCTTGCTTGCGCCTCCAGCTCGCGGATCATGAATCCATATTTCCGGAGCACTTCCGCAATTCGATCCGCCAGCACATTAATCGAGGTTGAGTCTCCCAGGAATTCTCTCATCGCATTGGGCGATGGGTGGGCCGAATAGTCCTCCACCTCGTCCATCTCATCATCAAGAGGAATAGTGCGCGCGCTTGGAAAGATGGGTGGGGGTCAGCACAAATTATTATACTCAGCGATGTGAAATCGCTCTGAAACTCACCTCGAGAAGACTCAGCCTCCTTGTCAGGTCAGTGTGATGGTAGTGTCCACTCACTGAAGGGTTTGTCGAGAGGGGACACCAAAGATTTACCCAACCCGACTCGCTGAACGTCGGGGATCGGGATCAGCTTTCTGGAAGAAATGGTATCGTTCTCGTTCGTGCCTTTGAACGAGGCGGATGCATCGACCAACTCCCGAGAGAGGTTGCGAGATGGGGATAGAGGCGGCAGGAAGGTTGAGATAATGTTAGCATAATCAGAAACTGCGAGTCAAACGAATAATAAGGAAATATGAATAGAACGCATACCATTAATGGGAGAGCGGGAGTTAGCATTTATTGGATCACTCACATCCATACCCAAGTCATCGTCTTGACCTCGCGCATTGTCAGTGAGGGTATCAAGCTATGTGAGACGCCTAAATTGTAAGCAAGTGATTTTGTACCAAGATCGAGGTTAAGAAAAAAAATGTGAGCTCGCACTTGTGTGGATGAGCTCAATCCCAAGTTGAAGTCTGGTTGCTATGGTGCGAGCGGAGTCGTCGCTTTCTCGGAGAGCGCGGGCTTGCTCTTCTTAATGGCCTTCCTCACTTTTCCACTGAGCCGGGCTTGGCGAGGCGTGCTCAGTGTCAATGGCCATCAGACCCGCAGTTTCCTCCTCTCTCCTCTTCTTGAACGCCGCTGGTCAAGCAAGGACTTCTTTGGATGGCTACATGATGACAAGTTTCTAGCGACAGTAGGCGAGAAATCAAGGCAAGGTGAGGAGAGAGGGATTGAGTAGTCGCACCATTCCCCCCCCCCCCCCCCCTCCCACTAGGGGATGCATATATATATAGGCATCGATGGGTCCCGCAAAAAGATTCCTTAAAATGAACAAGAGAACTTACCAAATAACTAGGGTTGAACTATCTTTCCAAACTTGGGGCAAGCTCACAAAGAGCGGGGATTGTGTGCAACCCCATATTTGTCGAGTTGTCAAATGACCAAGATAAGGCGTGAATGAGCGACCTGGCGAGTGGTCATTTCATGCCAACACTCGCCCAGTGCCCGGGACGAGTGGAGAGACCTACAGGTTCGGTCGCGCATCCAGCACTCGCCATACGGTCATGGGTGAGAGGCGAGTCGCTCACCTCATGGGGTACTCGCCACATCTAGGTGAGCTGAGAAGAACTGCTTCGGCTCGCCAATTGCTAAGTCAATCCTACTGGACTGCAACTAGCCCTTTTAAACAGCAGGATTCCGATGTTAGCAGACCAAATGGGGGTGCGTTTAGAAATACCAAAAGGTGGGATCTCACTATCCGCATGCCGTTTTTAGAAAACAATAAATTAACCCCCAGGGGCACCATTGGAGAGGACTTCTCACTTTCTTCTCTCTCCTATGGCTAGCTTTGGTTGGATAGAGGGTTCTAGCTTGCTGCTCACCGTGGTTTCTGGGTGTGTGGTCAGGAATTCTCTAGTGCTCTCCAAGGTGCCTGGTTCAACATTTGGCTTAGGAGGGTAAGCTCTCTAAGATATTCCGAGTGTGTGGCGGGACCTCCTCGCTGCAGCTCGACGGTCTATTCTAGTTTTCCACCATAAAGAGTGAGGTTCCTGTAACGCCCCTGATTTTTCGACTATTATTTTAATTGTTTTAATTGTCGTAATAATGACGTAAGGGCGTTACGCTAGTGCAGAGTTAACGACGCATCGCTGTTAGTGCGTTCTCGTGTCCGTTTGGTCAAGCCGACAAAATTTTGAATGTTACCGAAATTGGAAATTTTTACGATAGGAAATTAAGTTGTTTAATTTTAGACTTCCCCGTCAAGTTTCGTCGCGATCCGACCATTTTTGGAGTCTCAGCGCGCGTTTGAAGTTTTGTATGGTTTACGTTTAACGTAAACTTTGGAGATTTATATCTCGAGAACGGTACGTCGGAATTTGGTTTTGACTTCGCCGTTGGATTCGTAGCGCCGACTTTCGCCTACGGTGCGAGTTTCGTTCATTTTGGTGTGCGCTTAGTCCTTCGTAATAATATAATACTTATACTACTATATTATCACACTTATATTATAAATATTAATATTATATTATAAAAGTTATAAAAGGTAAATAATTTACCGTGGAAAGCAACCCTCCCCCTCTTCATCTTCTCCCGACCGAACCAGGGAGCGCGAGACGACGAGAGCTTGTGGGTTCGTGGACCTTCCGGTGGCCGCCGTCGGCGATCCAGAGTTTGGAATCTTCGATCGAGGGTAGATCTGGAATGTTCTCGACGAGAGCTTCGCTATAGAGGTAAGTTTTCCCCGTTTCCTCGATGTTTTCGCGATAGGATTTTTGACCATAACCCCCATTTCGCCCGATTTCTTGTAGATTTCAACTTCTCACGTCTTCTTTTACCCCGATCTGCGATGTGGCGCATTTCGGAAGACGTCTCCGGCGAAACCAAGGCAAGTGGTGGTTTCTCCTTTCTCCTTTCTCTTCCGAACATGGTAAAATCTCTTGCAATTCGTTTATAAATTAGTCTTGACGTGTTGTCGTGCCAGATCTTTGATTTGAAATATCGGGGGTTTATAAGGATAAGGATAATGATAATTATATTAATGCTGAGAAGCTTTTACTCCATACCTCTCTAACAACACAAATCTTTTGATAATTGATATATCTAACAAAGATGAGGTTAAATTGCATAATAAGGTTGATATTTCATTAAGGAAGGACCTTAATCATCGTAATTATTTAAGTGATCTTATTACTGGAGTTTTAACGGTTGATATCTCTAATTTACAAAATAAGAAAGGGTTTACACCTGGTTGTGGATCTGTTACTCCCAAAATAAGTGCTTGTATTCCGACCTTGGATCCTATCATAACCCTTGAATTTCCTAAACAAGACCTTTTTGTTACTGAGTCTTTAGAATTTGACCAACCAAGGCACAATATAGCACGAGAAACTATAAAATGTCTTCTTAATGAAATAACAACTGAAGGAAAGTATAAAATGTCCACTTAGAAAACGTTGTAAGGTGGTGGTCATTTCTGAATTATCTTGCGGCTATCTCTAGAAGATCTAGACGAGTAAGGCCGGTTTTCCGTCGATCTAAGGCAAGTGGTGATTATGCACTCTCTTCCTCACTTTACTCTCTTAAAGTTAGATATTTCTTGGAATTGTATTCACCTAATATATTACCTCGTTGCTGCGATAACTCGCTATCGTTTTGTTCGCCTCTTCATATTGATTGTAGTGTCACTTCATCCGTCGTATTAACTTGAATGTTACACTTGTAAGTTTGTATCGTTATTTTGATCCTTGCGTAGGTTAGTGAGTCGAATCGTTTAAAGTGTTATGTCAATGCAACCAAAGGTGTCGCCTCCTCAGTCTTTGAAATTGTTTATAAACCTTAGAGTTCATGTCTAGCTGAAGGTTGTGCTTGTTAAACCTCAAGCAAGGTTTGCTCGGAATTTGGTATTTAATTCGGCTACATGCTTCTGGTATCCCTTTTTGTTTGCATACATTGCTTCGATTGTGCATCATGAGTTCTGTCTGGATTAAATCCTTGTCGATTGTCTTCCTTATAGGTCCAGTCTTCATCTGTCTGCATCCCCTCCCGTCGATTTCATAATTTATTTGTTCTTCTACACACATTCTACCTATTAATTGCGTGTATTCGGCCTGTTGACCGCCTAATTTTATCATCTGCATGATTTGAGACTTCATACCATCCGCATGACTTATACTCCCCTTTCTCTTACATATCCCAATTTAAGTCAATATTTGTTCTCCTAGCCCTTGTATCCGCGTAACCTGATTTCGATTGCATAAGTTCGATTGCTTAAGCCCTTTGTCGATTGTGTGTACAAAGGTATCTTTTTGTCGGGTTCTGCCCGTATGTTGTTTTCTCCTTGTAGTGTTTCGACGCTAAATCTTGTATGACGTCGTCTTGCTGAAATCTTCAACTCGCTTAAGTCGAATGTTAGTCTAGGAGTTGAACTTTGAATAGTGTGCTTCTAGTTGTCGTGTCAACTTGGTCATCACATCTTTTGGATCGTCGCCTCGTTAGGCAGAATGATTTAACTGAATTGTCTCGGTATCGGAATACTGTCAGATGGCTAGTGTTTCCCCGTTTATTTTGGGAATATGTGTTGTTAGGGCCTTGGACTTGTACATGGATGGTCTGCGTAGTTACGTCGACCGTATTTTCAGTTTGTCCTGAGTTCTTTGTCGGCTTCGTAGTTCAGAACCGTCATAATAAAATGCATAGGTTTATATATGTATATGATATTGTTTGGGTTGTGAGCGTCATGGCTTACACCACCGGCACAGTGCCCTTTTGTTGGGGGCTATACTCGCCCTGTTTGTTAGCCATACTTGCTCTGTTTGGGTCGGTTAGTCGTGTGAGCTAAGAGTCACCGCCGCAGTGCATCTGTTCTGGACTGTTGGTTTGTGTGGACTAGAGTCACCGGCACGAGACCCTTGTTGCTTAGAGATGATCAGTCTCTTATGAATATGAATACGAATATGATTATAAAATCTGATAAAATATATATATATAACTATGCATTTCTTTTGCTTCTGTTAGTGAGCTCTCTTGATTTTAGCCATTTAGCTGGTTTCTCTCCCTGTTTCTGCACTCTAGTACTGACTTCTGTTGCAGGATGTTTGTTTATCTCCCGTTTACGTGGAGGTTTGTTTAGCTCTTTTTGCTCTCTGGCACCACTTGCAACTTGTTTCTGAGGTGTTCTTCTTTTGAATGCCTCGGGTTCAGAGAAGTAGCAGGTTCGTCTGGTAGAGCTCGAGGTTTCTGCGTTGCAGGTAGTGGCAGCGTTTGTTTCACCTCCTTCGGTGAGGTAGTTTTGTCTTTTCTGACTAGATTTGTTCTTATGGATTTGTGTCAGTTTGTTGACGCCCATATTGTTTTGCCTTGGATGTTAGACTACTTGCTAGTGTTTACTGCTGTTACCTACTGTTAGTTCTTACACTTGCTCTCTGGGAGGGATTTATGTTAGGATGCATGTTAGTTACTTTAAATATAAAAAGCTGCATTTAACTTAGATTCATCGCATATCTTTAACTGAAAGCCACCATATTTTGAACGTTATAAAACCTTTTTATTTCTTATAATAAATCTAGAGTCATGCATAACCTTAGCTGTATGTTAGGTCTTCGGGCTCATATAGGACCATAAAAGAATTGAATCTAGTATTTCTCCGCTGCGATCACATGCACTTTTACTCTGGACTAGTTGATTCACTGAACCGAGGGACACGGTTTTCAACTTAAACTTAAATAGTATTTTATCATAATAACATGTGTTTTCATAAAAGAGCATTAGATTTAAGAGTTTGCCTGAGCGTCTGCAGTTGTTCCCTGCACGGCGTGGCATCACGGCGCGTATTTTCTCTCACTCTGATATATTTTAAATATTGAGAAAATACGGGTTGTGATAGTTGGTATCAGAGAGAGGTTGGTTTGACAAGTTGGTCGAACCAGCCAATCTGATAAGTGTTATTTCCTCCATTCATTTGCATACACACACACCGATGTGTCATCAGTACATCTTAACCAAAGCATGGTCACTACACTCATAGCATGATAAGAAGTATACGGGGCATATTATGTAGTATGGGATGCATAATATGTGTTTGTATATGGATCCACCATAGGTGGCAACATGTGACGGTTATGTAGTATGGGATGCATAACTACCATCACATGGATGCCCACTAGCACGTTTTCTTTTTTCGTTGCATGCGATATTATGTTGTATGGGATGCATAATATTTCATGTGTACGCCACTCATGACATGCATTAAGGCCTTTTTAGAATGCATAGCACTACATACATAACATATCATAGCATAAGCACGCGTGCTAAGTTAAGGTTTACATGATGACACACGTACACACATGATTTCAAAAGAGAATAAAGAATACATGCATTCATATCATAGGCACAAGAGTCAAAAAGGGATGACAGAGCATCATCCCAAGTATTAGAGCATAACATCATTTATGAAATCCCAGAGCAAGGTAACAGCAAGTGCAAGTGTCTATATATTTCTGATCTGTTTGAGTTAGATGATTCTAGTTTCCTAGTTGAGGTAGTAAGCTAGTTAACTAGGTATAGATGAGATGTTCGTTCGTAATCGCAGGAGATGACTTCAGAGCGTAGTATGTCGGGATCGATTCCCCAGATAGAGGATGAGTCCTCGAGTGCTCGCAAGGATTCAGTGATTGAGGAATTGCGTAAGGGTAATGAGGCGTTGTCGAGACAAATGGTTGTGATGCAGACGCGGAATTCAGATTTTGTTGGAGACTATGTTAGGGCAGTAGACTAGAGTGCGGTACCCTGATATGAGTTAGGCTGCGGAGAGGCGGAAGAGATAAATATGCTGATCAAGGAAGAAGATCAAGTGTTTGCTCGGGTGATTTCAAGTTAGGTTCTGACCTAGTTTTGGCTTGTAATTATGAATTTGGATTTTCGTTATGGAAATTATGTGTGTGGTTTTACAAGTGAATTAAAAATAGAGGTTAGTTGAGCGAGCGTTCTTCCCGATTCAGTTTCGTGGCCGATCATCGTTAGATTTTCGATCGTTTAGTTTATCCCCTTAGTGTTATATTCTCTTCTAAGTGGTTTTTATCGCTTAGGCTATTTTGGAAGTGTTAAACTTAGAAGACCTTGTTGTGAATTTTGATCATGGATCGGGTGTTCAATATTGATGCAGAAAGGAATTGTTCTTGTTCATGATTCATGAAAACTGCAATTTTACGAGAAAAATTACCCTACACTCATCCTTAGTGTTTTAGTGTAGTAGCTAGTAGAGAGAATTTCATTGGCAGATATATAGAATCAATGGTGATGTTGACCAGCTTAATATTGGGAGAGCCTTTGATGATTTGGAGTTACGTTTCATTCGAGGTCTAGTCAAAGGGTGGTGATTTTACGGACTTCTCTGAGAAAAAAAATTGATCATGTAGAATTTTAGAAGTAAATATTGTAATCCCGCTATTGAAAATATTCGGGCAAAGATTTGTTGCAAAGCGTGAAGTTCTAGCGTTGCCTACCATTTTGATTTCAAAAGAAATGTATCGTGATCTGAGGAAAATGGTTTGATGCTTGGAAGTACAAAATAGTGTAGCAAGGTTTGTATCCGATGTGGT
The DNA here is from genome assembly GCA_033032865.1 of Dactylorhiza incarnata. Taxonomy (NCBI): domain Eukaryota; kingdom Viridiplantae; phylum Streptophyta; class Magnoliopsida; order Asparagales; family Orchidaceae; genus Dactylorhiza; species Dactylorhiza incarnata. The sequence continues at coordinate 3,529,650 of JAWHQI010000009.1, read as the reverse complement.
GCCTGTCAGCGATTTGAGGCAGATTTTGGAAGCTTTGGTGGATTTGAGTGTCGCGGTTTCGCTTATCCGTGAGGAGCTATTGTTGGCTCAGATGCGTTATGAGAAATTTGCAATCGGCAGAGTGCTAATTTAGAGCTCATAGTTGGGGGCATGGTTTTCTAGATAGTTTCTCTGATGCCAGAGTGAGTGCATCAGAGTGTCTGTTGTTAGGATGTGGTTGCCTGCTTCTTTCCCTGGTTTTCACGATGTGTTTCACGTGAACCAGTGGTGAAAGTTTGTGCTTTTGTTTGTCATGCCCCTAGCTCAGTGTCTCTATTGCAGCGTAATCCTTCCTTTGTCGAGTCATTTGACTGTATTCTGGGGACGTAAGAGTCAATGATGAGTGAGGATCATATCCTCAACTGTTCTCCTAGGCCTCTTCGGGTAGCGTTCCTATCCATCGAATCTCAGTCTATCTTTCCTAGCCTCTAGATTCGTTTTGCGTTCTAATTTTCGGGACGAAACTTCGTTTTAGGGGGAGTGACTGTAACGCCCCTGATTTTCGACTATTATTTTAATTGTTTTAATTGTCGTAATAATGACGTAAGGGCGTTACGCTAGTGCAGAGTTAACGACGCATCGCTGTTAGTGCGTTCTCGTGTCCGTTTGGTCAAGCCGACAAAATTTTGAATGTTACCGAAATTGGATATTTTTACGATAGGAAATTAAGTTGTTTAATTTTAGACTTGCCCGTCAAGTTTCTTCGCGATCCGATCATTTTTGGAGTCTCGGCGCGCGTTTGAAGTTTTGTATGGTTTACGTTTAGCGTAAACTTTGGAGATTTATATCTCGAGAACGGTACGTCGGAATTTGGTTTTGACTTCGTCGTTGGATTCGTAGCGCCGACTTTCGTCTAGGTGCGAGTTTCGTTCGTTTTGGTGTGCGTTTAGTCCTTCGTAATAATATAATACTTATACTACTATATTACCACACTTATATTATAAATATTAATATTATATTATAAAAGTTATAAAAGGTAAATAATTTACCGTGGAAAGCTACACTCCCCCTCTTCATCTTCTCCCGACCGAACCAGGGAGCGCGAGACGGCGAGAGCGTGTGGGTTCGTGGACCGTCCGGTGGCCGCCGTCGGCGATCCAGAGCTCGGAATCTTCGATCGAGGGTAGATCTGGAATGCTCTCGACGAGAGCTTCGCTATAGAGGTAAGTTTTTCCCGTTTCCTCGACGTTTTCGCGATAGGATTTTTGACCCTAACCCCTATTTTGCCCGATTTCTTGTAGATTTCAACTTCTCCCGTCTTCTTTTGCCCCGATCTGCGACGTGGCGCGTTTCGGAAGACGTCTCCGGCGAAACCAAGGCAAGTGGTGGTTTCTCCTTTCTCCTTTCTCTTCCGAACATGGTAAAATCTCTTGCAATTCGTTTATAAATTAGTCTTGACGTGTTGTCGTGCCCGATCTTTGATTTGAAATATCGGAGGTTTATAAGGATAAGGATAATGATAATTATATTAATGCTGAGAAGCTTTTACTCCATACCTCTTTAACAACACAAATCTTTTGATAATTGATATATCTAACAAAGATGAGGTTAAATTGCATAATAAGGTTGATATTTCATTAAGGAAGGACCTTAATCATCGTAATCATTTAAGTGATCTTATTACTGGAGTTTTAACGGTTGATATCTCTAATTTACAAAATAAGAAAGGGTTTACACCTGGTTGTGGATCTGTTACTCCCAAAATAAGTGCTTGTATTCCGACCTTGGATCCTATCATAACCCTTGAATTTCCTAAACAAGACCTTTTTGTTACTGAGTCTTTAGAATTTGACCAACCAAGGCACAATATAGCACGAGAAACTATAAAATGTCTTCTTAATGAAATAACAACTGAAGGAAAGTATAAAATGTCCACTTAGAAAACGTTGTAAGGTGGTGGTCATTTCTGAATTATCCTGCGGCTGTCTCTAGAAGATCTGGACGAGTAAGGCCGGTTTTCCGTCGATCTAAGGCAAGTGGTGATTATGCACTCTCTTCCTCACTTTACTCTCTTAAAGTTAGATATTTCTCGGAATTGTATTCACCTAATACATTACCTCGTTGCTGCGATAACTCGCTATCATTTTGTTCACCTCATCATTTTGATTGTAGTGTCACTTCATCTGTCGAATTAACTTGAATGTTACACTTGTAAGTTTGCATCGTTATTTTGATCCTTGCGTAGGTTAGTGAGTCGAATCGTTTAAAGTGTTATGTCAATGAAACCAAAGGTGTCGCCTCCTCCGTCGTTGAAATTATTTATAAACCTTAGAGTTCATGTCTAGCTGAAGGTTGTGCTTGTTAAACCTCAAGCAAGGTTTGATCGTAATTTGGTATTTAATTCGGCTACATGCTCCTGGTATCCCTTTTTGTCTGCATACATTGCTTCGATTATGCATCATGAGTTCTGTCTGGATTAAATCCTTGTCGATTGTCTTCCTTATAGGTCCAGTCTTCATCTGTCTGCATCCCCTCCCGTCGATTTCATAATTTCTTTGTTCTTCTACACACATTCTACCTATTAATTGCGTGTATTCGGCCTGTTGACCGCCTAATTTTATCATCTGCATGATTTGAGACTTCATACCGTCCGCATGACTTATACTCCCCTTTCTCTTGCATATCCCAATTTAAGTCAATATTTGTTCTCCTAGCCCTTGTATCCGCCTAACCTGATTTCGATTGCATAAGTTCGATTGCTTAAGCCCTTCGTCGATTGTGTGTACGAAGGTATCTTTTTGTCGGGTTCTGCCCGTTTGTTGTTTTCTCCTTGTAGTGTTTCGACGCTAAATCTTGTATGACGTCGTCTTGCTGAAATCTTCAACTCGCTTAAGTAGAATGTTAGTCTAGGAGTTGAAATTTGAATAGTGTGCTTCTAGTTGTCGTGTCAACTTGGTCATCACGTCTTTTGGATCGTCGCCTCGTTAGGCGGAATGATTTAACTGAATTGTCTCGGTATCGGAATACCGTCAGATGGCTAGTGTTTCCCCGTTTATTTTGGGAATATGTGTTGTTAGGGCCTTGGACTTGTACATGGATGGTCTGCGTAGTTACGTCGACCGTATTTTCAGTTTGGCCTGAGTTCTTTGTCGGCTTCGTAGTTCAAAACCGTCATAATAAAATGCATAGGTTTATATATGTATATGATATTGTTTGGGCTGTGCGCGCCATGGCTTACACCACCGGCACAGTGCCCTTTTGTTGGGGGCTATACTCGCCCTGTTTGTGAGCTATACTTGCTCTGTTTGGGTTGGTTAGTCGTGTGAGCTAAGAGTCACCGCCGCAGTGCCTCTGTTCTGGACTGTTGGTTTGTGTGGACTAGAGTCACCGGCATAAGACCCTTGTTGCTTAGAGCTGATCAGTCTCTTATGAATATGAATACGAATATGATTATGAAATCTGGTAAAAATATATATATATATATATATGTAACTATGCATTTCTTTTGCTTCTGTTAGTGAGCTCTCTTGATTTTAGCCATTTAGCTGGTTTCTCTCCCTGTTTCTGCACTCTAGTACTGACTTCTGTTGCAGGCTGTTTGTTTATCTCCCGTTTACGTGGAGGTTTGTTTAGTTCTTTTTGCTCTCTAACACCACTTGCAACTTGTTTCTGAGGTGTTCTTCTTTTGAATGCCTCAGGTTCAGAGCAGTAGCAGGTTCGTCTGGTAGAGCTCGAGGTTTCTGCGTTACAGGTAGTGGCAGCGTTAGTTTCACCTCTTTCTGTGAGGTAGTTTTGTCTTTTCTGACTAGATTTGTTCTTATGGGTTTGTGTCAGTTTGTTGACGCCCATATTGTTTTGTCTTGGATGTTAGACTACTTGCTAGTGTTTACTGTTGTTACCTACTGTTAGTTCTTACACTTGCTCTCTGGGAGGGATTTATGTTAGGATGCATGTTAGTTACTTTAAATATAAAAAGCTGCATTTAACTTAGATTCATCGCATATCTTTAACTGAAAGCCACCATATTTTGAACGTTATAAAACCTTTTTATTTCTTATAATAAATCTAGAGTCATGCATAACCTTAGCTGTATGTTAGGTCTTCGGGCTCATATAGGACCATACAAGAATTGAATCAAGTATTTCTCCGCTGCGACCACATATACTTTTACTCGTGGGCTAGTTGATCCACTAAACCGAGGGACACGGTTCTCAACTTAAACTTAAATAGTATTTTATCATAAAAACATGTGTTTTCATAAAAGAGCATTAGATTTAAGAGTTTGCCTGAGCGTCTGCAGTTGTTCCCTGCACGGCGTGGCATCACGGCGCGTATTTTCTCTCACTCTGATATATTTTAAATATTGAGAAAATGCGGGTTGTGACAGTTCCTTATCCCAAGAGTCTGGCCTAGTGAGCAAGCTTAGGAGAATTAAGTGCAAGCTACACCCTTGGTCCAAACTCCTCGTTGAACTGTGGTTTCCGGGTTCAACATCTACATTTTCACTTCATCCGTGATATAGTTGAAAAAGGACTAATCATCGTAATCTTTTGCCCTACCAAGTTGCAGCTAGCCGAACTTTTAACCAAGCTATTAGAGCGCTTCCTCTTCTCAATTCTGCGCACAAAAATTGGAGTCGGAATGTATCCATCTTAAGGGGAGGATGATGACCTAAGCTTCCACATGAGGAGTCAACAATAGCTGCAGGAAGAACTAGCTACATCATCTGGATAACAAGGCTAAAGATAAAGATAATAAAGAGATAAACTATGTAATTAGATATGTTAAGATAATACACTTGTTGGTGGACTGGAGATGTTGGGCTGTCTATATAAAACCCAGCCTCTTGTAAAACATTGTAGTGAAGTTGTAATAAAACCAATAGCTTTTGGTAATACAAACAACAACATTTACATAACTGCTCGAGTGTATTGTTTTGTATTCTCCTCAGTCCATCAGCCCTTTGTGCTATTTAAGAGGGCATTTAAAAAGGAAAATTATAAATTCATTATATTGACTAATACGACTGAAAATAGCTTTACAATGTCCCTGCATTAATAAACTAGACTAAGTTAATGGAAACATAAATTTAGTCCTGGTTTGAGGTTACCAAGAGATAGAGGAGATGATATCACGTGAAGAAATATCTCCCCAGGAAAATCAAATATCAACCCAAAGCTTTTTAGATTTCAACTGAATCTCCTATTTCAATGGCAAAACAAATGTTTCTCATATCTAAATCAAATCACAAACCATATCCATCCAGGGACACCAATCTCATAAGAGTTAATTTCATATCTAGAAAATTGAAGGAGGAGAAGAACTCATAGCTAAGGAAGCACACTGGTTTCCGAAGACCAGTTCATTCACTGTGTACTGAAGTATAAGAGCCTTGGTTTCAATTATAAAAACCAACCATATATTGTTGTAGCAATTAGGAGGGAGACGAGATAAGAGACATAAAGGTATCGAGCCATCAGGATGTAGAGAAGGAGTCGAGGAGGGAGAGAGAGAGGAAGAAGAACTCTGATTTTTCCTCCCCAAATTCTACTCACAATAAACCATAACCGAATGTGGAATCAAAACTAGTTGAAGAATTTAGAATATAAATGATCCAAGCCACATAAAACCGTGGAGTAGGGATTACCAAAAATCTGGGTAAATGAATAGAGCTTGCAAGGGTTGCTCGGGTTGGAGCCATCCACGATGCACAACCCGAAGCTATTGCAAAAGAGATGAAGTCGATGGTAACAGAAGCAGAAGGTGATGTTCCTTTTATAGACATGGTCGACTAATCCAAATCCCCCACCGAGCTCCTCCTCTGAAACCTTGGTGTACGTGTGGACACCCTTCCATGGTGGATGGACCTACCCATAAACCCGTCCAGGAAGGGTGAGTCCCTCTCGATCACGTCTCCCCCTCCTCCGCCCGTGATCTCTCCTCATTTTTCACTATGCATGAGGAACTTGTGTGAACAGTGCAGATGCATATGTTTTGGTCTTACGAGTCCAAAGAAATTAGTTGAAGTTGATTCCGAGTTCATTTACTCAAAATTACGTACTCATACGTAGCTCAAAACAACCAATTTTAGTCAACTTTCTCAATTCTAATCAAATTTGAACAAAACGAATTGCATCACGCTTGTATTGATCATACGAGTCTGATGCAACTGACTCGGGTTGATTCAGAGTTTGTTTGCCCATATTTACCTATTCAAGTCAACTTGTAGTTCAAATGCGACCTAATGTAGTCAATTTTCTCGATTTACGTCAGAATTGAACGAAATGAAAGTAATCGAGTTCATATTTACCATACGAATTCACCGCAACTGACAGAGGTCGATTCGGAGCCTGTTTGCTCAAATAATCATGTTGGGGTTGCCTTATTTAGCCAACTTCGTCGTTATTCATCGAAATGAGGCGTAATTGGTGTCGTTGAGTTCGTATTGATCTTACAAGTGCACTGTCACTGACTGAGATTGATTCCGAGTAAATTTACTCAAATGTCTATATCAAGTTATCGTAGTTCAAGGCTGATATTATTCAGATGGAGGTCGGGCCACGGTTCATTGTGATCCTGACTAAGCTTCTTCGGGGATTCAATTGCCCCCTTATCAAGGTTAAGATGTACAAGTGTGTCATATGTCAGAGTACAAGTGCACTGTCACTGACTGAGATTGATTCCGAGTAAATTTACTCAAATGTCTATATCAAGTTATCGTAGTTCAAGGCTGATATTATTCAGATGGAGGTCGGGCCACGGTTCATTGTGATCCTGACTAAGCTTCTTCGGGGATTCAATTGCCCCCTTATCAAGGTTAAGATGTACAAGTGTGTCATATGTCAGAGTACAAGTGCACTGTCACTGACTGAGATTGATTCCGAGTAAATTTACTCAAATGTCTATATCAAGTTATCGTAGTTCAAGGCTGATATTATTCAGATGGAGGTCGGGCCACGGTTCATTGTGATCCTGACTAAGCTTCTTCGGGGATTCAATTGCCCCCTTATCAAGGTTAAGATGTACAAGTGTGTCATATGTCAGAGTCTACACGAGAGAGAGAGAGAGAGAGAGAGAGAGAGAGAGAGAGAGAGAGAGAGAGAGAGAGAGAGAGAGAGAGAGAGAGAGAGAGAGAGAGAGAGAGAGAGAGAGAGAGAGAGAGAGAGAGAGAGAGAGAGAGAGAGAGAGAGAGAGAGAGAGAGAGAGAGAGAGAGAGCTTAGTGCACATATACTAAGTATATTTTACATACTAAGTATATTGTAAAATAAAGGGTAGACAATTTATTCCTTCCACATTAGGAGAATTACAAAGCTTGCTACCATAGCCATTGCTAAAGATAACTTTGCAAATAGCTAGGAAGAGTAAGACAACATGATCTTGGTGGCCATAGCCCTTGGAAATTAAAGATAAAACACGAATTAACAAAACTCAAAGAAGGCGCATATATGATTCTTGTAAATCTCACATGCACACGTGTGGAAGTTGGACACACATGTAACTTAACTATAGTTTAATGAGAAGTTGTTCATGAACTCATCCTTAATTGGTCTTTCTACAGTTGAGTCGGACCTGTCCTTGGGTTCCTGTAAGTGGACTGATGTCTCCCATTTTCACTATTGCCGCCGCAAAGTCGCTTGAGAACTTCGAGGGGTTTGAGTTGTAGGTGTTCACCTGAGAATCGGTGGAGCCGCCATTGAAGAGCTGCTGATCGGAGTGCAGAAGGCCCTTCTTGTTGACCAAGTTATTGTAGTAGTCATTATCGAAGGTCGTGGGAGTCTGCACGTCGAGAGGGGAGAGGTTGCTGTCGCCGCCGGTGCTGGGGCAGTTGGACTTCAAAGATGTTGCGTAGGTGGAGTCGATGTTCGTTTCGTTGTATATCCGGGTTCGGAAGACGGTGCATCTCGCTTGGCCGATGGTGTGAGCTCCTGCATTATTATCACGACAGTTTAAACAATCTTATTTATAATCTTAATTAATTACTAGGAGATGATAATTGATTGGTTGTGCTTTTTTTTAGGGTACGGTCATGGCGAAAGGTTGACATTGCTTCAATGATCACCTATTTTTATAATATAATATAGTTTTAGAAAAAGAATCGGTTCTGTTTGTTTGGGCAGTTGCGTTTGGGAGAGTTGACCGTTGAAGGCAAAAAAGCATTTTGGAGCGTTGGGAACTAAAAGAATGCAGTGTTATGAAACATGTATTTTCAGCCATTACGAGAAAAAACGCCCAAACATATAGACACTTAGGCTCTGTTTGGGGGGACTTATTTTTATCGGTCAAGCGGTTACGACCGCATGAACCGGACCTTAATTAAGGTCCGGTTCATGCGATCGTAACCGCTTGACCGGTGAAAATAAGTCCCCCCAAACGAAGCCTTAGTTAAATAATGTATATACCGGAGAGGGCGACCATGTCGGAGGTGGAGAGGCCCTTGTTAGAGAAGGCTGAAGTTAGTGCGCTGAGATCTGACGTCGGGCTGGGAATGTCGCTATTGGCTTGGCTCAGGCTTGCTGTCGTGGAGTCTCTTCTCCCAAGTTTTACGGTCCATGCCGGCCCCCCAAGCTGCAATTCAAATTTATTATTTACGTTTCTTTCCGGGTTGACAATTTAATTATGAACGTTGTTAATAGCAAACCTTGAACGGATATTAGCAAACCATCAAAACTTAAAAAATTACGCGTTATTTGAAAATACACCTTATAGGTGCATTTTTAGGAAACGTGTTCAACATTAAAGTTGTAGATCTCGTCGAGATCTACAACTTTCATGTTGAACATTTTGTCTAAAAATGTACGAGTTGGGCGTATTTTCAAAATGCACAAAACATTTCACAATAGTCTCGCGCATTTTGAAAATACGCTTAACCCGTGCATTTTTAGGCAAAATATTCAACACGAAAGTTGTAGATCTCGACGAGATCTACAACTTTGATGTTGAACACTTTTCCTAAAAATACACCTATAAGTCGTATTTTCAAAAAGCACGTATTTTCTTAAGTTTTAATGGTTTGCTAATATCCGTTCAAAATTTGCTATTAAAACGTACTTTAATTATATACACATATAAATATATAATAGTAATAATATATATATATATATATCTTATTCTTACAGCAACAACAGAGTCGCGAGCAGCAACGGCTAAGATGTCGGCGCAGGAGACGGTCTGATTGCAAATAGCTTCCACCTGCTTCTTAATGTTGTCGACGACATCAAAGCCTCTGATCGAGTTTTGATTTGGTCCGGCGGTCTTTTCTCCGGTGAACGATGACGTGTCGTCCAGCAACACCGAACCATCGCATCCCTGTCCATGTAAATCATCACCATTCATTCATGAACTTAACTGTCGGGTAAATGCCCTCGGTGATCGCTTTTCACATTTTAATGGATGCTTTGGGATTTTTCGTTTTATACATCTATTTTAAAATAGTTTTTTCGTAAGTAAAAAAAAAGGAGAAATAATGAGAGAGGACACCGTGTTCGTATTTTTGTGGACGTCAGCGGGACCAATATCCCGTTTCTTTATAGAAAGGGGACAGAAATTTCACGAAGACAACAGCTCAATAACTTGTGACGCCCAGCTAGCTACTCATCTTTGACTTTAAAGTCATACATTTTTAAGAAATTGATGGCATAATTGATGTTTTAACTAACCATTTTCTTGTAATCACAATTAATATTCCAAATTAATTATTCTTATTACAAAAAAATTCCCCACAAACTATATTTATTTCTACAAAGGTGAGATTGAAGATATAATTACAGATATAATGAAATTTTTTGAACTAAATGCGCCGAGTTTTGTAAGTTTCTATAACATATTTTAAGTCTTAGTTCATTTGAACAGAATTGTCACTTTAGAATAGGGATTAGAGGTCCATTGGCAGTAAAATTGAACCCCCAGTTCTAATTTCATGCTTCAATTTCATCCAAACAAACATACAGCAAGTAAATTAAATATTAGATAAATAAACAGAACATTTTAAGAATTAGTTTGATTATTGTTGAAACGTTCGAAAATCTTAACTAATATAGCCCACACATATTACAAATAAAATTTTGCCCGTCAACAATGATTTCTTCATTAATTTTTAATTAAACTAGAAAATATTAAGTAGAATGTAGACTTTAAATTTAATTAAGCACATATAATTAGTAATGAAGTATGTTATACTTGGACAAAGCAGTCGTGAAAATGAAGCCGAAGCAGCGAAGCGCCCATGCGTTTCTCACTTGCCACCGCAGATTGAACCGCTCTTTTGATGGTGGAGAGAGCTTTCGGGCAGGAGCTATCGTAATATGTCCACGATAGCTGACCCGAACCCACTGCGGCAAATATTAACAGAGTAACCGCCATCAACAAAAACGAAGAAGCCATTTCACTGAAACGAGTGGGGGGGGGGGGGGGGGGGGGGGCATTAACCGGAAGATCTCTGCGCGGTTGAGGTGTGAGTATAAACACTCTTCTTCTACAATCATTTATAGTGCAGGGAGATGCAGTAGTCAATGAATCGAGGAGAGAGAAATTAAAATTAATCCGGGAGTGAGAAGCAGCCGAACTTGGACTTGGCCGGTGCAGCATGGAAAGTCTACTCCCTTCTACTTTAAACCATTTTTTAGGAAAATATAAACAAAGGAAAACTATTGGTGTTTAATTCACTGCTATATAGTAAGAGAGAACTAATATAATAATTAATATCAGAGATGCCTAATATTTTATAACCACTCACATTTTATAATATCAGAGATACCTAAGTAACTAAGTTCCTAACAATATTAATTAATATATATTATATTATATTTTAATATAATATAAAAATAGATCAAATTTAATAATAATAATAATAATATATAGTATAAACAGATGTGTGTATATAAACAAGGAGAAAATAATATATATATAATAAAATAAATTGTAAAAAATATATGAAGACAAATATTGAAAAACATTAAAAATAAAATAAATTAGAAAATATAAATTGATCAAATAAAATGAAAAAAAATACGATAATACAAAATAAAATCCATATAAAAAAAGAGATTAATAAAATAAATATTGTTGTGCACCCGTAGAGTTATTGGCATTTCCGAGGTGCGTTTAGGGTGACTCCACTAAGGAGATATAGAGTTAGTGATGTCAAAGTCCAACACATGATCATGAAAGGGGAAAAACCCATCGCGCACAACTCACGCTCTATCCGCGCCAGGAGCTGTCAAGACCGCACCCCACTAGTGGGGTGCGGGTATCCCACACCCCCTTAGTGGGGGTGCGGCCTGTAACATCCCCCAAACTGCTAGGCCCCTAGAGAATTTTTGTCATGATAAGTCATGACAAAAATAGGATAAGTGACATAGAGTCCTAGAATGATAGTGAAAGAAGGAATACACATTGGTGTGCATTCAACAAATTTTGATGTCCTAGCCTAGGGGTGACCAAAAGACTCCAAAAAGCCAACATAACCTCACTATGATCCCTATGACCATCCAAGGAGGTAAGTAGGCCACTAGGGACCCTTGGGGTCAACCAAATTGGTCAAATTGACCAAAAGTCAACTTTGAGCTATCCTAGGTCAAACCACCATAAATAAGGGCAATTGAACTCCAAATGATCAAATTGGACCCACCCTCATATGGCAACCTCCCTAGGGGGCCTAATGGACCCAAAAGCCCCATCATAGGGCCATCAATTTGGGGAAATTGGGCCAATTTCTAAAAAGCCCCAAATTGACCTAAATGTGCTAAAAACCTAAATTGATCTCCAATTGACCTAGTGTGATCAAATTGATCACCCCTAAACACTAAGGGGAGTAAATGAGACCCAAATGAACCAAAGTGCAAAGTCAATTTTTCTGAATTAGGGCAAAACCACCAAAATGCCCAAATTGTCCTAATAAGCAATTTTGTGCAATTAAACCCCATATGATCCCACCATGGCTCAATTCTTCTTAGAGTAGGTCCATAGGGTCTTACGAAACAATGTGGGTCAGTCACCTTGAATGGGGTGAGCTGGGGTCAAGCCCAAACCCAAAAGCCCCAATTTGCCCTATTTGGGTCAAGTAAGCCAAACTCAAGCTAGGTGGACTTAACCCAAACCCAACCTTAGAACCTTTGGGCTCAACCCCACCTAATCAAGCCCACAAGAAGGCTGGTTTGCGTAGAGCCCAATTGGGCCCAAGGGGGAGGTTCACCAAGGGGTGGCCGACCACCTCCAAGCATGAATTCAAGAGGAATTCATGGAGGAGTGGCCACTTGGCCATCACTCCTTAAATCTTGGCATGCCCACAACCCTCCCAAGGATATTCCAGCAGAATTGTGAAAGTGGGGATAGATCAAGATTACTCTAGAGGGGGGGGGGGGGGGGGGGTGAATAGAGTATTTTAAAATAATCTTTCTTAGCTTAAAGAAATCTGTATAAAACAATTTTATAAACACAAACTAAAACACAGCACAAACAAATAATAAAGGCAAGCACAGAAGACACAAGGATCTATAGTAGTTCCCCACAACTTGGGTACATCTACTCTTCTACCACCCTGGTAGGAAATCCACTAAGGCTTTTTGATCAGGTGAGCCTTCACCACAGAGCTTTTGATCAGGTACTCTAAACCACAATTTAACTTTTAAAGGGAGTTAGAACCCTGTACACAATTATAGAATAACAGTAAAATAAAGATGATGATGTCTTCTCTTTTCTCTAACAACAGAGAAGACTAGTGGAATGTTGAAATTGTCAGATCTCCCCCTGTGAGTAAGAGTAAGTAAACAGGAGAGAAAATCTGCTCAGGGTGTAGGTCTTCTTAATCTTCAGAATATCTCCAGCACAAGTTCTCTAGAGGAAAAATGATGCAGATGATTTCTAGAAATTAAAAGTAGGTGTCTGGAGAAGACGAAGATCTTTTGAGTGAAATAGAGAGAGTTCTTCTTGAGGAGTGAAAACTGAGTAGCACAAATCTCTCTTTTAAAAATTCAAATAGGGCTGGAAAGGAAGGAGACAGAAAGGAAGGATTTCTCTGGAATACCAATATATTAAATTCCTTGAAACTTGCAATCTGCCTTAAAATGATCTGCACGCAGCCCTTAATTAATGCAACAACGGTCATAAAATCTTTGATAGAGAATACTGCAATATCTGACTGATATTTTAATAAGAACAGCTGTCAGCCTTCATAAGAAATCCTGAGGATAACTCCAAAATAATACTCTGAATAGAAGAGGTCACCGAATATAGAGATTCTGAAGAAGTTCGTCGATCTGAAGGGAAGTTCGTCGAACTTAACCTGGGAAGTTCGTCGAATAAACAGAAGCTTTCATCGAACAGAACTTTGACGTTCGTTGAACCAAGTTCGTCGAACGGAAACTTGAATTCGTCGAACGAACTAGAAGTTCGTCGAACACCCTGACTTAGCTAATCTTCAGATTTCTTCTAGACTTAGCCTATGACCCTTATACTATACATGTTGGGTCAAAACAGATCCTATACCTAGAAATAGACATCCTAGCCCAAATCAGTAATAGGGTTGAACTGTGTTCCAACAATCTCCCCCTATTTGGGTTAGGATCCTATGAATAGCACTTATCAAATCAAACAAATATGTATAGAAATATCTGACATAAAGGAAATTCAGCAGATATAAATCAATTGTCATAAGCAGATATCATCACAGAATAATTTAGAGTCAATTAACCAGAGAGAGAGTTTTAAGGATTCCTGTCCTCTGAAGATGGCTTCTTGAAGATTATTTTCCTGCTAGTATCTTCAGATTGCCTTCTGCTTAGCTTGCAGTCTTTATCACCCAGTGTTACCTTCTTGACAATAGTTGGCAGAACAGCTTCTGGATGGAGACTCATGTAGGCAGAAGTGTTGAACATTTTCTTCACCTAGTACTGTTGAAATTCTTGTTCTCTATAGGGAGATAAGGTAGAAATATGAGAGGTATCTATACCCTTTTCTTTGGCATTTTTGATCTGAGAAAGAGCAACATGCTCTCTAAACCTTGCCATATTGTACAATCTATCTGCTTCAGCTTTATCTTCAGCTTCCTTATTTTTGATTTCTTGTTCAGATAATTGACTATGCTTTCTTTCATAAACCTGATAGTCTGAAGATCTTTCTTTCTTATATGAAGAGGATTGACCAGATGGCTTGGAGCCAGCAGACTGAGATGTCCTGGAAGTGGAAGAAAGTCCTCCTGCTGAACCTGCACCTGGAGGAGGTGGAGGAGGAGGGGGTTTCTTGAACACAGCAGGGTTATCCTTCTGGTATCTTCTTTCAAGCTTCCTTCTCTTCAGATCATTCTTGGAGAATTGCATCCAAGGTTGAGTTATTTCATGAGGCTTGGGATTTTTCTGCACATAATAAGGAATATCATTTTTATCAGGCTTTTTAGAAGGGGCTGGCAGCTTCTTGCATGTAGCTTTTCTTTTTCTTGATTTGACTTTGGCATCATTATCATCACTGTCATCATCATCATCAGAGTTTGAAGATGAATGCACATTCTCATACATTTCATCAATTTCCTTGTATGCTTCAATCATTCTTTTCTCTAAATCAATATTCTTGATAGTAGCAGCAGCAGGCTCAGAAGAGGAGGAGGGAAAAGAGGCAGAGGCATCAGGCATCTGTTCATCAAGAACTGCCTGTTCAGGAACAACAGGTTCCTGATCTGCCTTAGAGATAACTGGTTCTGGAGCTGGAGACATTTGCAAATCTCCATGCCTGGCTTCCAAGTCTGGGGAATAGCAGACAATGGCCTTGGAAAGGTCTTCAGCTGATTCCTTGAATGATGGGTCTGAGCTGAGGGACTGATTGGTAAGCTGCAGAATCTTATTTACTATAGGGGTGAGTGTGAAGGAGCTGCTAGGAAGAACCTTCTGAGGAGGAGAAGGAGGAGCACCTTCTGTGCTTTCAACCAGGGAGACCATGGTTGAGCAGACATCAGGTAGGTCTGACCCTTGCTCTTCAGGAACTACTGCCTCTAGAGCTTCATCCTGGAACATCTCCCCCTGCCTAGACTCTGGGAGCCTAGAGTCTGGGCCCTCAGATGAAGGGAAAGAGGAAGAGGAGAGAGAGGCAAGATGGGAGAGAATGAGATCAAGCTTAGAATGTACTGGGACCAGACTTTGATCAATAAGCTCTTGTAATTTAGGAGTTATGAGACCAAACACCTGGGTGGCTATCTGAGAGATATCCACAAACAGTACATCTGGAATTGGGTGAGAAGAGGAGGAAGAAGGGATGGAAGATGTGGTATGAGCACAAGAAGTGGATGGAGGAGGAGGAGGAGTGAAATCTGATGGGATTTCATCCTGAAAGAGGTCTGGAAGAAGAGAGTCTTGTGGAGGAGGAGGAGAATTTGAGAGATTTTCATTTTCTGGAGGAGGAGAATTGGAGAGATTTTCATTTTCTGGAGGAGGAGGAGAATTGGAGAGATTTTCATTTTCTGGAGGAGGAGAATTGGAGAGATTTTCATTTTCTGGAGGAGGAGGAGAATTGGAGAGATTTTCATTTTCTGGAGGAGGAGGAGGATTCTGGGGTGAGAAAGTGGCTGTTCTAGCCCTGGTGTCCTCAGAAGCTTGAACTGATGGAGTCACTGGAGCTGATTTCTTCTTGAATGTCCTATCCCACTTCTTGAAAAGAAGGGGAGTCAGTTTCTTTGAGGCATTAATGCCAACAGCAATAGAAACTGAGAGGGCTGGACACTTGGCCTGAAGAAAGATTCCCAGAATCCTTCCATAGCCTACATTTCTTGAGGTCACTTTCTTTTTGATGGAGTCAAATAAAGTCAGACCCCAATTGATATGCTTTTTCTCAATCAAAGCACTCATGACTAGAAATTGCTGCCTGGTTATGTAGTCATGTGCTGAGCTCTTCCCCATCAGAACCTTTCCCACAAGATCTGCCAGGAAGGTGTATTCCACTGTAAAATCACGTTTCAGAAGATGTTTAGGGTTACTCCCAGAGTACCCCATCCTCAGTGAGTTCTAAATCATCATCTCCATTTTCAAATTCAAAAATTTCAGACAGAACAGCAGCATTTAGAACCAATTCATTTCCTGACACCTTTCCTGCAATTTCTGTGCCATTGCGAATCTCAGAAGTGAATGCCCATTCCTTTATCTCATTGGTATGAATCTTGGGCCGACAAGTCATAAACTTGCGCAACTTTGAGTCTTCAAAGAGATTCAGAATGTCTGTGAAGCCTTCTCCTGACTGGGCAAACGATTCTAGATCAATATCGAATCCTGTATCGAACTTTATTGAGGCGAGGATTCCAGCAGTGATCGACATTGTTCCTGCAAAGAAAGAAAAACGATAAGTGCAAAGGGAACTGGAGGGAGACGAAGAGTTTGAGAGCGCAAAAGACAGAATCCAGACAAAGTAGAGATTAAATATTAGGGTTCGGCGAAGACTAGGGTTTTCGCGGAACGGATTTGACGTGTTAGCGGCAAAAAAAGAAGAAAATAATTCTTTCGTCGATCCCGTTCGACGAATGAAATATTTCGTTGATCCCGTTCGACGAATGAAATATTTCGTCGAGCGAATTTGACAAATTTTCTGAGCCTTAAAAAAATTGTTGGGTAATAGAAAAATTTGTTAATTAGATTGACTCCCCATTTATCATTCCAAGCTGATTTATAAAGAATTGGTGTTTCTTTTCATCTAAGGGCTTAGTGAAAATGTCAGCTCTCTGCAAATCAGTTGGTATGAAGTCTAAACATATTTTTCCCTTCTCCACATTATCTCTGATAAAGTGGTGTCTGATCTCAATATGTTTAGTTCTACTGTGGAGTACTGGATTTTGTGCTATTGATATTGCACTGGTGTTATCACAAAAGATTTTGGAATTATTTAGATTGTAACCATAGTCTAGGAGCTGGTTCTGTATCCACAAAAGTTGTGAACAGCAACTGCCAGCTGCTATGTATTCAGCTTCTGCAGTTGATGTAGACACAGAGGTTTGTTTCTTACAAAACCAGGACACAAGCTTATCTCCAAGGAACTGACAAGTTCCTGAGGTGCTCTTCCTGTCTATTCTGCATCCAGCATAATCAGCATCTGAGTATCCAGTTAACTCAAATCCTGATTCTGTAGGATACCAGAGTCCTAGATCTGGACAACCCTTTATATATCTTAAAATCCTTTTTAATAAAATATAGTGAGATTCTTTAGGATTTACCTGAAATCTAGCACAAATACATGTGGCAAACATGATATCTGGTCTACTGGCTGTTAGGTATAAAAGAGACCCCACAATGGCTCTATATACTTTCTGATCAACAGGTTTTCCTGATTCATCAGTGCCAACAGCTGCATTGGAAGGCATGGGAGTTTTCATGGGGGAGGCATCTGACATCCCAAATCTTTTAACAAGCTCTTTAGCATATTTAGATTGGGATATAAAGATGCCTTCTTTTGTTTGCTTAACTTGCAAACCAAGAAAGTAAGACAGTTCTCCCATACTGCTCATTTCAAATTTTGAATGCATTAGATTTGAAAATCTTTTGCATAACTTAGAGTCAGTGGAACCAAATATTATGTCATCTACATATATTTGTACCAATAGGGTTTCAGATTTATGATTTCTAAAAAACAATGTTTGGTCTACTTTACCTCTAGAAAATTTATTTTCCAAAAGAAAGTTTGTAAGGGTCTCATACCATGCTCTAGGAGCTTGTTTCAGACCATACAAAGCTTTATGTAATCTAAATACATGAGAGGGTTGAGTTGGAGAAACAAAACCTGGTGGTTGTTCCACATATACTTCTTCCTTGATATCTCCATTTAGAAAGGCACTTTTAACATCCATTTGAAATACCTTGAACCTTTTATATGCAGCAAATGCTAGGAATATCCTAATTGCTTCCAGTCTTGCTACAGGTGCAAAAGTCTGATCATAGTCTATGCCTTCCTCTTGGCAGTATCCTTGAGCCACTAGTCTTGCCTTATTTCTGACTATGACTCCTTGAGCATCCAATTTATTTCTGAATACCCACTTAGTGCCAATTACTGGATGATTCTTGGGTCTTGGAACAAGTTCCCATACTTTGTTCCTTTCAAATTGATTTAATTCCTCTTGCATAGCAGTAATCCAGTTGGGATCTTGCTCTGCATCTTTGATGGATTGAGGTTCAATTTGAGAGAGGAAATAGGTGTGCAAATTATTTTGATTTAGTTGATTTCTTGTTTGCACACCCACTGAGATGTCACCAATTACTTGAGATCTAGGGTGATCTCTTATGTTGACATAATCATTAGGAAATATAACTTCTCCTTGATTTTGTTCATTTTCTCTATGAGGAATTTCTATGTCCTCCTGAACTTCAGCATTAATAGCTTCAAGATTTGTAGGGATATTTGCTGTATCCAATGTTGGTGCATCAGGACATTCTTCTTCACTGTCCTCATTAGGTAATTGAGAAGGATTTATTAGATCCTCTTTCTGTATAGTTAGATTATCTAACTTCTCACAGAGAATTGGTACCTGATATCCTTCATCACATAGTTGACCTATGCTGATGAGGTTATGTTTGAGTCCACTTACATAGGCTACCTTTTTGAATGTGATTGTCCCAATCTGGACTGATCCATAGCCTTCTGTCTGTCCCCAATTGGAATCTCCAAAAATCACTCTTGGTCCAAGCTTTGCCTTATAGTTGATTAATTTGGCTCTTGTTCCTGTCATATGTTTTGAGCATCCACTGTCCAAGTACCACTGTTCCTCTGTGGTAGAACAGTTCTTTTTCTGCAATAGAAAGGAGGTTAGGTGTTCTTAACCCAGGTTACCTTGGGTTGCTTTTTGTAACCTTGAAATGCAGAGATATATGAGACAACAGGTTGACTATGATAACCTAGAGGGTGATATCTTTTAGGAGGGATAATCCAATTACTAAATGAATTCTTCATTTTAGAAGAGGATGTATATTGTCTGTCTTTAGTAAAATTTGCGTTCGACGAACTTTGTTGTGTTCGTCTACCTGGTTCGACGAAAGATGTGGCATTCGTCGAGCCCTGTCTGCAGCAGGTTTGCTGTTTAGATTCAGGCCTTGGTTTCCGTCGATCGACGTTCGACGAACTTGCTTGTGCAATATTTGTTTCAGGAATTTTTCCTGTGTCTTGTATTGCTTCCTTCCCTTTTGCAGTTACAAATTTTACTGGGGTAGATAGTATATTCTTCTTCAAAAGAAGAGGTTGATTAAATGATGCTCCCAAGCCCAGTTTGCCAGCCAGCCTGGCATTCACTGTGCTTGTGATGTCCATCAGCTTGAGACTTCTCCCATTTAGAGAGTTCTCTAGCTGCTTGGCCTCAGTTAGCCGTGTTTCTAGAGAACTCACTTGTTCCCTGGAAATTCTTAGCTCATTTTTGAGGTTAGTGTTTTCAGTGGATATTCCATCCATTTTAGCTAACTTGTCTCTCAGAGAAATAATTTCTTTCTCTGATCTGATCATATC
Source organism: Dactylorhiza incarnata (assembly GCA_033032865.1). Taxonomy (NCBI): domain Eukaryota; kingdom Viridiplantae; phylum Streptophyta; class Magnoliopsida; order Asparagales; family Orchidaceae; genus Dactylorhiza; species Dactylorhiza incarnata. The sequence goes on along the minus strand of JAWHQI010000009.1, from coordinate 3,510,218 downwards.
TTTACACAATTGTTTAAAATCATCTTTAAATTGTTCTAAATCAAAATCAAAACTGGAAATTACCTCATCCTCATTTGCTTCCAATTCATCATCTGAATTGTCATTTGATGAGGAGGCATTGATTGCCATCATGCAGAATTCCTTGTCTTCTACTTCCTTCTCCTCATCACTGGAGCTGGAGGATGACTCAGATTCAGTGTCACTCCAGGTTTCAGCAACAAAGCCTTTTTCTCTTTTCTTGTGGCCTTTTGATGAGTGTTTGCTGGAGTGTTCCTGCTCTTTTCTCCTACTTTTCTTGTGAGCTTCTAGACATTCAGTGAGGATGTGTCCAGGCTTCCTGCACCCAAAGCATATTATTTCTTTAGATGGAGTTTTATAATACCTTGGCTTTTCATTGTGCCTGTTGGGTTTTCTTCTAAAGTCCTTCCTTGCCATCTTGTAAAATCTCTTTGCTAGGAGACTCAGCATCTCCTGATCACCAGTCTTCTTTTCTTCCTCTGTTGCCTGAAAGGCAATGCTTTTCTCTTTCTTTGAGGATGAAGAAGGAGAGGCTTCTGCTTCTCTGCCCTTTAGTAGCTGCTCATAGGATTTGAGCTTTCCAAGAAGATTCTCATTTGTAATCTCATTTAGCCCTCTGGCATCTTTAATTGGCCAGATTCTTGTGTCCCAAGAGCTGGGAAAGCACATCAGGATTTTGTCATTAACTTCAGTGACTGTGATCACTTTTTCAAGGGTTCTTAACTCATTGATGATGAGGCTGAGTCGGTTGTACATCTCTGCAACAGTCTCTGATTCTCCCTTTTTGAAATTCTCATACTGGGAGATCAAATATGATCTTCTGTCCTTTCTCTCATCTGCTGATCCTGCCACCATTCTTGTGAGGGAGTCCCAAATTTCTTTAGCAGAGGTACAGTCAACCACTTTTTGAAATATTTCATCAGTCATGGTTTGTACTAAAATATTCATGGCCTTTGCATCAGCAGTTTTCTGTTTCTTTTGTGCTTCTGTCCATTCTGGAGGAGGGACAGCCGTTGTGTTTGTGTTTGTTGTTGAGGTTGGTGCAGTTGGAGGTCCTGTCAAAATAGAATTAAAAATTTCTTCATCAATAGAATTCATGTAAAGTTTGATCCTTGCTTGCCATAGTGAAAACTTGTTCAGATTGCACATAGGAGGTCTTGTGCTTGAATATTCTTTGTTCCGTGCCATGGCTCTAATAGACAAAAACCTTTAAAGTAGTCTAGATCTATCAGATCTGTTGGTCCAGGTGTTAGCCTGTAACAACCAACCCAACCTCTGATACCAATTGAAAGTGGGGATAAATCAAGATTACTCTAGAGGGGGGGGGGGGGGGGGGGGGTGAATAGAGTATTTTAAAATAATCTTTCTTAGCTTAAAGAAATCTGTATAAAACAATTTTAGTTATTTAGTATATGTGTAAGTAAGTGCAGCACAGGTATAAACACAAACTAAAACACAGCACACACAGCACAAACAAATAATAAAGGCAAGCACAGAAGACACAAGGATCTATAGTAGTTCCCCACAACTTGGGTACATCTACTCTTCTACCACCCTGGTAGGAAATCCACTAAGGCTTTTTGATCAGGTGAGCCTTCACCACAGAGCTTTTGATCAGGTACTCTAAACCACAATTTAACTTTTAAAGGGAGTTAGAACCCTGTACACAATTATAGAATAACAGTAAAATAAAGATGATGATGTCTTCTCTTTTCTCTAACAACAGAGAAGACTAGTGGAATGTTGAAATTGTCAGATCTCCCCCTGTGAGTAAGAGTAAGTAAACAGGAGAGAAAATCTGCTCAGGGTGTAGGTCTTCTTAATCTTCAGAATATCTCCAACACAAGTTCTCTAGAGGAAAAATGATGCAGATGATTTCTAGAAATTAAAAGTAGGTGTCTGGAGAAGACGAAGATCTTTTGAGTGAAATAGAGAGAGTTCTTCTTGAGGAGTGAAAACTGAGTAGCACAAATCTCTCTTTTAAAAATTCAAATAGGGCTGGAAAGGAAGGAGACAGAAAGGAAGGATTTCTCTGGAATACCAATATATTAAATTCCTTGAAACTTGCAATCTGCCTTAAAATGATCTGCACGCAGCCCTTAATTAATGCAACAACGGTCATAAAATCTTTGATAGAGAATACTGCAATATCTGACTGATATTTTAATAAGAACAGCTGTCAGCCTTCATAAGAAATCCTGAGGATAACTCCAAAATAATACTCTGAATAGAAGAGGTCACCGAATATAGAGATTCTGAAGAAGTTCGTCGATCTGAAGGGAAGTTCGTCGAACTTAACCTGGGAAGTTCGTCGAATAAACAGAAGCTTTCATCGAACAGAACTTTGACGTTCGTTGAACCAAGTTCGTCGAACGGAAACTTGAATTCGTCGAACGAACTAGAAGTTCGTCGAACACCCTGACTTAGCTAATCTTCAGATTTCTTCTAGACTTAGCCTATGACCCTTATACTATACATGTTGGGTCAAAACAGATCCTATACCTGGAAATAGACATCCGCAGCCCAAATTTATATTAATACATTTATTTAATTTAAATGTTACATTTCCAGCAGCCCCTTACATGATTTATTAAAAATACCTACTCTCATTTTATGAGAAAACTTTGAACATCAAAGTTGTAGCCCTTGGGCTCTAGAATTTTTAGAAATTTAAATCACCCCAAAAGGAGCACTGTAGCTCCCTGTAGACCATTTTTAGTGTAGCATGTACATATGAGCCCCTTTTTCCCTTATAAATTAATTTGGAGAGGTAATTAACTCTAAATATCTTGAAATTTGGTGCATGCATGAGCCATGCCCTAATGTACATCCTACCAAAAATTGAGAACTTGTGGAAATGATTTTTCTAAGGTCTTGATCATTATTTCATTTTCCTTGAAAATCTTAGACCTAGTGTCTTATGAAGTTAAATCCACTCAAAACCTTGGTGGATAGTAGACCTATACATACAAAATCTCTGGCCAAAATTTTGGGCAATTTGGGTCAGTGCATGTGGACATATCTCTCACGCAAGATTCATTAAAGTAGTGAATGGTGTGACATGTATATAAAGGTGAATGTGTTAAGATAAATAATTGTACACCACTTACATGTTGATTTCACCTAGGTTAGACTCATTTCTGGAGTTAGTGATCAACATGAATATTGTAGCCCTTGAGGTTACATTTAAACTTCCACTGATTTCATGTCATTTGGTTAAGTGTAGCTCCTTCTATGCCATTTTTGGTGTGACATGTATATAAGGTGAATTTGTTAAGTTAAACATTGTGTACAAAACTTGCATGTTGATTTCACCTAGGTTTGACTCATTTCTGGAGTTAGTGATCAACATGAATACTGTAGCCCTTGAGGTTACCTTTCAAATTCCACTGATTTCATGTCATTTTGTTAAGTGTAGCTCCTTCTATGCCATTTTTGGTGTGACATGTATATAAGGTGAATTTGTTAAGTTAAACATTGTGTACAGAACTTGCATTTTGATTTCACCTAGGTTAGACTCATTTCTGGAGTTAGTGATCAACATGATTAATGTAGCCCTTGAGGTTACCTTTAAAATGCCACTGATTTCATGTCATTTGGTTAAGTGTAGCTCCTTCTATGCCATTTCTGGTGTGACATGTATATAAGGTGAATTTGTTAAGTTAAACATTGTCTACAGAACTTGCATGTTGATTTCACCTAGGTTAGACTCATTTCTGGAGTTAGTGATCAACATGAATACTGTAGACCTTGAGGTTACCTTTTAAATGCCACTGATTTCATGTCATTTGGTCAAGTGTAGCTCCTTTTAGGTCACTTTTAGAGAAACATGTATAAAGTGTATCCGATGCGTTTAGTGGTTTTGACTCATGCAAATACCTTGAATATTTGCCCAGGCCTTGGACATGATATCAACCCCCTCTAGTTATGAATTCAACTCATGTGCATGAGTGGATTCCTCTGAACTTCAAGTTGAAATTTTGGACTTAGGGGTGTAGGAAAATTGGGTGCGTTTAGCAAAAATGTAATAAATAATAAATAATGATAAATACACCTTGGTTTAATATGAGACTTAAGATCTGGTGTTTTTAGACCAATATTGAGCTACAGTAATTTTTCCAGAATTTATTGAAGCCTTAATGTAGTACTTGTAGCGTAAACCTTTATTGGCACTCCAAATGTAATAAATGATAAATAATGATAAATACACCTTGGTTTAATATGAGACTTAGGATCTGGTGTTTTTAGACTAATATTGAGCTGTAGTAACTTTCCCAGATTTTATTGAAGCTTTAACATAGTACCTGTAGTGTAAACCCTTGTTGACACACCAAATGTAGTAAATGATAATTAAGGATAAATATACCTTGGTCTGCGAACAGTAGAAACCGATATCATAGATTCGGACCCTCTTCCTTATGGTCACCACCACCAGACTTATTAACTCTAGGAAAATTGCGGATGCCCAATTGAGTTAAGATTTTACTTACCAATGTAGTCATCGGAAATAAAGACGGGGTGCGTTTAGCGGAACCAGCAATTAGGGAATTGACGAGGACCTATTAAGGGAGGCAAAGGATGACTTAGCAAGAAATGAAAACGGTGATAGGAAGACAACACAAGGAAATAGTCGGCTATTAGGAACGACGTGGTCCGGTGATCAATAGAACACTGACTCGTGTCTGCTCGAGTCAAAATGGAAATCCACCCTAGGATTTTAGAGTAATAAGAGAGAGTAAATGGGTGTACTAGAATGGGTAGCAACTAAATAAATAAATATCCCGAAAAGGGGGATTTGGGCTTCAGTCACCATCACATCCCCTAGTACCATTGCAATCCTTTCACCAGGTAACCCACGGGAAGTCCATAATTCACCCCCAAGCTCCTAAGGTCAACTATCAGTAGACAAGAGTAGTAAGTAGGAGAACTCGAAACCTAATCTCCCCCCCCCCAGATTTAGGAAGGAGTGAAATATAAGACTAGTATAGTCTAATGAACAGTAGGCTCGTGGTCTTAATAAAGACCGGTATAGTCTAGCGAGTGGTAGGCTCGTAGTTTAAATAAGACTGATATAGTCTAGCGAGCGGTATGCTCGTAGTTTAAATAAGACTGGTATAGTCTAGCGAGCGATAGGCTCGTAGTTTAAATAAGATTGGTGTAGTCTAGCGAGCGGTACGCTCGTAGTTTAAATATAAGACCGATATAGTCTAGCGAGCGGTAGGCTCATAGTTTAAATAAGACTAGTATAGTCTAGCGAGCGGTAGGCTCGTAGTTTAAATAAGACTGGTATAGTCTAGCGAGCGGTAGGCTCGTAGTTTAAATAAGACTGGTGTAGTCTAGCGAGCGGTAAGCTCGTAGTTTAAATATAAGACCGGTATAGTCTAGCGAGCGGTAGGCTCGTAGTTTAAATAAGACTGGTATAGTCTAGCGAGCGGTAGGCTCGTAGTTTAAATATAAGACCGGTATAGTCTAGCGAGCGGTAGGCTCGTAGTTTAAATAAGACTGGTATAGTCGAGCGAGCGGTAGGCTTGTAGCTTAAATATAAGACCGGTATAGTCTAGCGAGCGGTAGGCTCGTAGTTTAAATAAAACTGGTATAGTCTAGCGAGCGGTAGGCTCGTAGTTTAAATAAGACTGGTATAGTCTAGCGAGCGGTAGGCTCGTAGTTAAGACTGGTGTAGTCTAGCGAGCGGTAATCTCGCAGTTTAAATAAGACTGGAGTAGTCTAGCGAGCGGTAGGCTCATAGCTTAAATATAAAACTGGAGTAGTCTAGCGAGTGGTAGGCTCGTAGCTTAATATAGGACTGGTGTAGTCTAGCGAGCGGTAAGCTCGTAGCTTAAATATAAAACTGTTGTAGTATAGCGAGCGGTTGCCAGACCGGGAGTCAGACTCTCCGCTGCTGCCGGGAGAGCTCCGGTAAGCAAGACCCCTCATCTACCTACTTTACACATCTACCCAGGACAGAGGGCAGAGCTATACGCCATTGAGGTTGTCGAGCCTCTTGGATGTTTGGACTGCTACATCTTTGCCAGGCGATAGGCGAAGAAATCGTTGTTTGATCAGGCTTAGGCCTTAGTTGTATTTTAATGTTAAAATTCCGCACTCTGATTAGTATCTATCCATTTATGTATAACTTTCTCATTTTGGACATGTTCTCTTTCTATTATGTGATTGTTGAGGACTCGTACGTCTGGTTTGTTCCTTTCTTGTTAATTTTGGTTGGCCTGGATAATGTTGAATAGCCGGCAGGATCGGCGTGTTGTGGTGGCGACCATGTAGTGAAATGGTACCACCGCAAGACGGCGGTTCTGAGCGGTTAGACCTGGTTTTTAAAGCAAAAAAAGAGGGTCTTACCACCCTATAAGAGGGTCTTACGCCAACTTTGATCCAAAATAAGAAAGTCCATAACCCTAGGGCAACCCCGCTCGAGATAGTTTGAGGACAAACTAGCAGCGGAAGCAATGGTGTGCCCATGGGAAAAATCGCGTTTATTTGTCCATCAAAATGAGATGCTTTTGGCCAACCTTTCTAATCAAACCCTTTCTTATGTAGCCTCCGGTGAACGTCCCAACCTGGGGGACGGTTCCCCATGTGCAGAACATGATTCCCCCAGCACAAGATGAAGTCCCTCATGAACGGGCTACGGTTCCCCCACTGCAAGACGAAGTTCCTCCGGTACAAACTGCGGTCCCTCCACCACCGACCCCCACCCAGTTCCAGCAGACGGAGCTGGGCCAGACTTTGGCCGCCATTCTGCATGCATTTTCTTAGCAGCAGGCCCCGGTTCAAGCCCCCAACCCAGGGGAAAATTGGTTGAGCGTTTTCAGAGGCCTCTCACCACCGTCTTACACAGGGTCCGAGTCGATAGTTCAAATAAAGGAATGGCTAGACGTGATTCAGGAGATGCTGGCAGGGATTTGTTGCCCAGTAGACATAGCAGTGTCCTTGGCTGTTTCTGCCTTAAAATCTCATGTCAAGAGATGGTGGAAGTCAGCCCTGGACACCACCTTTGTCGGCTTAGAGTATGCCGACATCACGTGGGAGGAATTTAAGGAGGCACTGCTGGAACACTTCGTGCCGCAAACTGCCAGAGATGATTTGGAGGAGTTGTTCCTGCATTTGAAGCAAGGAAACCTATCAGTGTTAGAGTATCAGCGGGAGTTCTTGCACCTAGCCCGCTACGCCACCAACCATCAGTTGAAGGACTCCGGATATGCCAAGAGGTTCCTTAAGGGTCTTCGAGACGATCTCAGGCACTCCCTGCAGTACGTGGCAGATTCTAGTCTAGCCCGAATCACCGAAGCAGCAAGAAGACTAGAAGGCGATCAGCTGATGATACAGGGCCGAGGAAAAAGGCCAGCAGAAGACGGAAGTGGGAACAGAGGACGAGACCACCGTCAGCGTGGCAGATTTATTAGACACCAGAGAGGCGGGGGACGGCCTCATCCGGACCCCCGACCAGAACAGAGACCCCCGACTATACTTGCACCTCAGCCGTTACGGATCCAGGAGCCCCAGGGACAGGCAGGTAGGGCATATCCTCCCCCGGTGTGCTTTTGGTGTCATCAACCAGGCCATGCGCGGGCCCATTGCCCTCAGAGATGGGGTAATCCCGCACCTCTACCTATAGCAGCACCGCCGGTACAACAATTCAGGGGCCGAGGCCGAGGATGTGGCCGAGGCCGAGGACAACACGGTAGAGGCAGGCAGCCGGAGCAGATGTACGCACTGGACCTTGCCGAACCTGGGAATCTAGAGGATGTGATCACAGGTACCTCAGCTTTTCCTTTTGTATTTGTTTATTTACCTTACCGACCCTTAATTTACGTCAAATAATAAAATTAAAACCACGAAATCACCCAGGTATAGTGCTAGTATGTAGAAAGCCTGCGTACACCCTTTTCGATACGGGTGCCTCCCACTCGTTCATTTCGGCAGAATTCGTTGACGACTTGGAACAGGTGCAGCACCTCGAAGGAGTCGAAAGGAAGGTACAACTTGCAGACGGATCAGAGATAAAAACATGTGCCAAGTGCAACATGAATGTAGAGATCGGAGGGAAGATGTTCGAAGCGCCAGCAACACTGTTAAAGATGAAGGGCTACGATCTATTCTTGGGCATGGAATGGCTGTACTGGAACCACGCAAGGATTTATTGTCAGGTAAAGAAAATTGTGCTAAAACACGAGGGCGACGAGGTGGTAATCGAAGGTATTAAACCTATTTCCCGTAGATTAATCTCGTCAATTCAAGCCGTCAAAGCCCACTTACAAGGAGATGAAGTTTTTATGATCTGCTTTGAAATGAAAGAGGAAGGTAATCCCCTAACTGATATACCCGTAGTCCAACAATTTCCCGATGTATTCCCAGAAAAACTGCCCGGACTACCGCCACACAGAGAAAAGGACTTCCAGATTCAATTAGTACCAGGAGCAAGGCCTGTGTCCAGAGCACCATACTGAATGGCCATGAAGGAGTTAGCAGAATTCCATGCCCAATTGCAGGAGTTAGTAGACTCAGGGTTCGTCCGGCCAAGCTCGTCGCCGTGGGGAGCTCCGATGCTCTTTGTAAAGAAGAAGGACGGGACTCTTAAATTGTGTATTGACTACTGGGAGCTCAACAGGTTGACAGTGCGTAACCCTTATCCTCTACCCCGGATTGACGAGTTGTTTGATCAGCTAGAAGGGGCGCACTGGTTTTCAAAATTGTATCTGAGATCGGGGTATTATCAATTGCGGATCCAGGAAGAGGACATACCGAAGACAACCTTCAGTTCTAGATATGGCTTGTATGAATTCACGGTGATGCCGTTCGTACTCACAAATGCTCCTTCTGCGTTTATGAGTCTAATGAACCGCGTATTCGAGGCCTACCTGGATGTTTTCGTCATCATTTTCATAGACGACATCCTGATCTACTCAAGGACGGAGGAGGAACAAGCTCAGCACCTGACATTCGTACTGGAATGGCTCCGAGAACACAAACTTTATGCCAAATTCAGTAAGTGTCAGTTCTGGCTTAAGGAAGTAGCCTTCTTGGGCCACATCATCAGCGGAGCTGGATTAGCAGTGGACCCGGCCAAGATTCAGGTAGTGCGTGATTGGCCCCAACCAAAAACAGCATCGGATGTGAGGAGCTTCTTAGGGCTTGCCGGTTATTATCGGAATTTTGTGGAAGGTTTCTCTCGGATTGCCCTTCCCCTCACATCTCTACCCAAGAAAGATGCACCATTCTTATGGACGCCAAAGTGTGAAGCCGCCTTCCAAGAACTGAAGAGCAGACTTATCTCCGCCCGATCCTTGTCCTCCCGTCAGGAAGGGAAGGATTTCAAGTGTACACGGATGCATCCTACCAAGGAATGGGGGCAGTGTTAATGCAAAACGGGCATGTGGTTGCTTACGCCTCGCGACAGCTGAAGAAGCACGAGCAGAACTACCCGGTACATGATCTAGAGATGGGAGCAGTAGTATTTGCACTAAAGATCTGGAGGCATTATTTATATGGAGTGCATTGCGACATCTTTTCAGACCACAAAAATCTGAAGTATGTGGACACCCAGAAGGATCTAAACCTCCGACAAAGGAGATGGGTAGAATTTCTGTGCGATTACCAGTACACGATGCACTATCATCCCGGGAAGGCAAATTTTGTGGCAGACGCACTTAGCCGAAGAGCAAGTACTTCCGACTCGGAACCCCGGCTGATGACGATGGAAGTGATAAAAGTACTACAGGACTTGAAGATCACCCTTGTATCCAAAGCCGACCCCGAAGTTTTCAAAGAATACTTGGCTTCGATGAGCATGACCTGTGATATTCAGGATCGTATCAAATTTGGGCAAAGGCAAGACGCGTCCTTAGAACCAGTGTTTGCAGCCCTGGAGTCGGGCCCCATAGGAAACTTTACCTTACGTGATGGTCTTGTCCACTACCGAGGGCGGATTCTTATACCTGCGGGGGACAGGATCCGAGAAGACATCATGGCGGATGCACCTAGCATCAAGTATTCTATTGATCCAGGAATTTCCAAAATGACGGCGGACCTGAGGAAGTTGATGTACTGGCCCGACATGAAGAAAGATATCGCTCACTTCATTACACACTACGTATCCTGCCAACTAGTGAAAGCCGAGTGCAAGAAGACTGGAGGATTATTACAACCCCTACCCGTGCCAGAGTGGAAATTTGAAGACATATCTATGGATTTCGTACACGGACTGCCCCGCTCCAACTCCGGGAATGATTCTGTGTGGGTTATCATGGACCGATTGACAAAGGTGGCACGGTTTATTCCCGTCAGAAAGGGTGCTCCGGTCGGAATGTTAGTACGGCTATTTGTGGAAAAGTTTGTTCGGTATCATGGAGTCCCTAGATCGATCGTGTCTGATCGGGATGGCCGGTTCACGTCTCGGGAATGGAAAGCTATCCAAGCCTATCTGGGATCTCAGTTGACCTTCAGCACCGCCTTCCACCCTCAGACAGATGGTCAAACTGAGCGTACTATTCGGACAATGGAAAACCTACTACGCCTTTGCATCCTGGATCGCAGGGAACCTTGGGAGAGATTGCTGCCGCTCGCCAAATTTTCTTACAATAATAGCCATCAGTCCAGCATCGGCATGGCCCCCTACGAAGCATTGTATGGTTGGAAATACAGGACCCCGCTATCATGGGTCCAGGATGAATATCCAGAAGTGCCGGGATCAAAGTTTGAAGAGGACACAGACGCTCTAGTGCGACTGATTCGGGAGCGAATGCTAGAAGCCCAGAGTCGACATGACAAATATTACGATGCGCGGCATCGTAAGGTAGAGTTCCATGTGGGAGACAAAGTTTTTCTAAAGATACATCCGGTGCATGGCGTCACACGGGTACGGAGGTTAAGGAAGCTCAGTCCTAGGTATATGGGGCCTTATAGGATCTTGGAGCAGATTGGACCCCTGGCATACCGACTGGAGCTGCCACCAGAACTAGAAAACCTGCACGACGTCTTCCACGTCTCTTCACTCAGGAGAGCCCTGCTTAAGCCAGAACAACAAATTGCTCGCATCGCAGGCCCTGTAGCAATGGATCGGTCAGTCCGCTTGGAGCCCATACGGATTGACGACTCTAGCATCCGGGTTCTACGACGAAAGAAGGTGCCACTAGTAAAGGTCCTTTGGTCCAACCACGGACAGGAGGATCATACTTAGGAACCACTGGATCTAATGCAGCAACGCTACCCGGAATTATTTGAATCAGGTAACACCCGATTGCTAGAATGTACTTGATTTTATTTTGACTTGATCTGAAAACCCGTACACCCGATCTTAATTTTGGGGAAGAAATTGTTTTGTTTTATATTGGGATTTGTAACATCCCCCAAACTGCTAGGCCCCTAGAGAATTTTTGTCATGACAAGTCATGACAAAAATAGGACAAGTGACATAGAGCCCTAGAATGATAGTGAAAGAAGGAATACACATTGGTGTGCATTCAACAAATTTTGATGTCCTAGCCTAGGGGTGACCAAAAGACTCCAAAAAGCCAACATAACCTCATTATGATCCCTAAGACCATCCAAGGATGTAAGTAGGCCACTAGGGACCCTTGGGGTCAACCAAATTGGTCAAATGGACCAAAAGTCAACTTTGAGCTATCCTAGGTCAAACCACCATAAATAAGGGCAATTGAACTCCAAATGATCAAATTGGACCCACCATCATATGGAAACCTCCCTAGGGGACCTAATGGACCCAAAAGCCCCATCATAGGGCCATCAATTTGGGGAAATTGGGCCAATTTATAAAAAGCCCCAAATTAGCCTAAATGTGTTAAAAACCCAAATTGATCTCCAATTGACCTAGTGTGATCAAATTGATGACCCCTAAACACTAAGGGGTGTAAATGAGACCCAAATGAACCAAAGTGCACAGTCAATTTTGGAGAATTAGGGCACAACCACCAAAATGCCCAAATTGCCCTAATAAGCAATTTTGTGCAATTAAACCCCATATGACCCCACCATGGCTCAATTCTTCTTAGAGTAGGTCCATAGGGTCTTAGGAAACAATGTGGGTCAGTCACCTTGAATGGGGTGAGCTGGGGTCAAGCCCAAACCCAAAAGCCCCAATTTGCCCTATTTGGGTCAAGTAAGCCAAACTCAAGCTAGGTGGACTTAACCCAAACCCAACCTTAGAACCATTGGGATCAACCCCACCTAATCAAGCCCACAAGAAGGCTGGTTTGCCTAGAGCCCAATTGGGCCCATGGGGTAGGTTCACCAAGGGGTGGCCGGCCACCTCCAAGCATGAATTTAAGAGGAATTCATGGAGGAGTGGCCACTTGGCCACCACTCCTTAAATCCTGGCATGCCCACAACCCTCCCAAGGAGATTCCAACAGAATTGGTCTGAGCTGGCTGCTGTTTAGAGGAGGGAGGAGAAAGCTCCACCAAGTGGTCGGCCACATTAATGGCTAAGCTCCAAGGAAATTCACATGGGCTCGATTTTCCCCCTCCCCTGGCCGGCAATTGATGAGAGGAATGGATCCCTGCTGAGCTGGAGCTTTAGCAGTGGCTGCTGAGGGAGGTGCCAGCCTTGGTGAAATCGCCAAGGATGGCTGGCGACAAATAAAGCCCCCTCAGCTGAATCCATCCTTACCACTAGCTTCAGAATCGGGAAAGGAAAGAAAGCCCCCTGCAAACCAGTAGAATTGAGCTCAGCCGCACAGGAGAAGCCATGGACGCCGAAAACAATGCCCAGGTCTTCCTCCGCTGCAACACCCGTCGCCAAGGCCTCGTCCAGGCAACGTTCCTTCCCGTCTCCATCTGTGCTAGTCTCCCCCTCTCTTCCTTTACAAAATTCGTGAAGAAATGGCGAGATTTCGTGATTTCATTTTTATGTTCCGGGCTCGAAAACGAAAGGTGGCGCAGGCCACCTCCGACCTCCTCCGGCCAAATGGCCACCGCCAATCGGAAGCCCTATCTCTGGTGGAGGTGGTGGCTTGGGGGTTTGGCCGGAGATGGCCTAAGTTGGCCGGAAATTCCTCCGCAAATCGGCCCAGGCACGGCGAATCGGAGCCTTTGGATCATCGAGGAAGACGTAATCTGGGACGTTGATTTCGTGTGAAATCCTTATCCGCAGCCCAAATTTATATTAATACATTTATTTAATTTAAATGTTACATTTCCAGCAGCCCCTTACATGATTTATTAAAAATACTTACTCTCAGTTTATGAGAAAACTTTGAACATCAAAGTTGTAGCCCTTGGGCTCTAGAATTTTTAGAAATTTAGATCACCCCAAAAGGAGCAATGCAGCTCCCTGTAGACCATTTTTAGTGTAGCATGTACATATGAGCCCCTTTTCCCTTATAAATTAATTTGGAGAGGTAATTAACTCTAAATATCTTGAAATTTGGTGCATGCATGAGCCATGCCCTAATGTACATCCTACCAAAAATTGAGAACTTGTGGAAATGATTTTTCTAAGGTCTTGATCATCATTTCATTTTCCTTGAAAATCTTAGACCTAGTGTCTTATGAAGTCAAATCCACTCAAAACCTTGGTGGATAGTAGACCTAGACATACAAAATCTCTGGCCAAAATTTTGGGCAATTTGGGTCAGTGCATGTGGACATATCTCTCATGCAAGATTCATTAAAGTAGTGAATGGTGTGACATGTATATAAAGGTGAATGTGTTAAGATAAATAATTGTACAACACTTACATGTTGATTTCACCTAGGTTAGACTCATTTCTGGAGTTAGTGATCAACATGAATACTGTATCCCTTGAGGTTACCTTTAAAATGCCACTAATTTCATGTCATTTGGTTAAGTGTAGCTCCTTCTATGCCATTTTTGGTGTGACATGTATATAAGGTGAATTTGTTAAGTTAAACATTGTGTACATAACCTGCATATTGATTTCACCTAGGTTAGACTCATTTCTGGAATTAGTGATCAATACTGTAGCCCTTGAGGTTACCTTTAAAATGCTACTGATTTCATGTCATTTGGTTAAGTGTAGCTCCTTCTATGCCTTTTTTGGTGTGACATGTATATAAGGTGAATTTGTTAAGTTAAACATTGTATACAGAACGTGCATGTTGATTTCACCTAGGTTAGACTCATTTCTGGAGTTAGTGATCAACATGAATACTGTAGCCCTTGAGGTTACCTTTAAAATGCCACTGTATTCATGTCATTTGGTTAAGTGTAACTCCTTCTATGCCATTTCTAGTGTGACATGTATATAAGGTGAATTTGTTAAGTTAAACATTGTGTACAAAACTTGCATGTTGATTTCACCTAGGTTAGACTCATTTCTGGAGTTAGTGATCAACATGAATACTGTAGCCCTTGAGGTTACCTTTAAAATTCCACTTATTTCATGTCATTTGGTCAAGTGTAGCTCCTTTTAGGTCACTTTTAGAGAAACATGTATAAAGTGTATCCGGTGCGTTTAGTGGTTTTGACTCATGCAAATACCTTGAATATTTGCCCATGCCTTGGACATGATATCAACCACCTCTAGTTATGAATTCAACTCATGTGAATGAGTGGATTCCTCTGAACTTCAAGTTGAAATTTTGGACTTAGGGGTGTAGGAAAATTGGGTGCGTTTAGCAAAAATGTAATAAATAATAAATAATGATAAATACACCTTGGTTTAATATGAGACTTAGGATCTGGTGTTTTTAGAGCAATATTGAGCTACAGTAATTTTACCAGAATTTATTGAAGCCTTAATGTAGTACTTGTAGTGTAAACCTTTATTAGCACTCCAAATGTAATAAATGATAAATAATGATAAATACACCTTGGTTTAATATGAGACTTAGGATCAGGTGTTTTTAGACCAATATTGAGTTGTAGTAACTTTCCCAAATTTTATTGAAGCTTTAACATAGTACCTGCAGTGTAAACCCTTGTCGGCACACCAAATGTAGTAAATGATAATTAAGGATAAATATACCTTGGTCTGCGAACAGTAGAAACTGATATCATAGATTCAGACCCTCTTCCTTATGGTCACCACAACCAGACTTATTAACTCTAGGAAAATTGCGGATGCCCAATTGAGTTAAGGTTTTACTTACCAATGTAGTCATCGGAAATAAAGATGGGGTGCGTTTAGCGGAACCAGCAATTAGGGAATTGACGAGGACCTATTAAGGGAGGCAAAGGATGACTTAGCAAGAAGTGAAAACGGTGATAGGAAGACAACACAAGGAAATAGTCGGCTATTAGGAACGACGTGGTCCGGTGATCAATAGAACATCGACTCATGTCTGCTCGAGTCAAAATGGAAATCCACCCTAGGATTTTAGAGTAATAAGAGAGAGTAAATGGGTGTACTAGAATGGGTAGCAACTAAATGTTGGAGCATGCATTTCGCACTCCTCCGGTTTGATAATAATAAAGTCCCGTTTGTATTTGATTCTATTTTTATTAATGGTGTGCAGATAACAGGTATGAGATGTTCACATTTCTGCTGGAGCTAAATTTGAATGTGGGAAATTTCACTGTCGGAAAATTCCGACAGCTGATGTCGCCCAGGAGACAGCAGAGAAGTTACAACTACTTCCCTCCACGGCAGCACGACGAAAGGCAGTTTTGAGCTGTCGGAAATCCGACAGCGATGTCGCCCAGGAGACAGCTCGGAGGTTACAACAACTGCCCACGACACCACCCACGACCGGCAGTTTTGTGCTGTCGAAAATCCGACATCGATGTCGCCCAGGCGACAGCTCGGCGGTTACAGCAACTGCCCGCACGACGGCACTCCATCGGCAGTTTAGCGCTGTCGGAAAATTCTGACAGTCGATGTCGCCTAGGCGACAACAATTTTCTATAAAATGACTCCTTGTGTTCGTGCATTCCAAGCTTTGAGAATTCCAAGTCCCTTCCTGAGTGCATACGAACCAGAGAGCTCCAGAACCTCTTCAACTCCCATTTGTGCAAAGAAGGATTGAAGATTGAAGACGAGATCGGGCGCGCTTCTACATCAACGATCATCTCGAGGCTTCAACAATCCATTCAGAGATCTGAATTTCTAGGGAGTTGTCCTTTTCATATTGTATTTTCATTTACACACATTTCATTTTATATTGGTAGAGAAATCGTCGTCTTGTGTGCGGCGTCTAAGTCCTTGCGCGGCTTAGGGGAAAATCGCTTCCTTGTGCGGAGCATCCAAGTCCTTGTGTGGCTTGGTGGGAAATCGTGGCCTTGTGTGCTACGTCTAGATCTTGGGAAGATCTAGAGGATAGGCTTGGGCTTGGTCTTGGGAGAGACAAGTGATAGCCTTCCGATCCTTGGGAGAAGGATTGGTAAACCAAAAATTATTGTATTTTTTTTATCATAATTGTGCCTTGATCTTAAGCATTGTTAAGATCATTTTTATTGTATGCAAATTTCATGATAAATAAAATTATGCTCTTTTCACTAATTGCAAATTTGTTTGCTTAAATCTTTATCTTAGAAATTTGTGTTTGGTTTAATACAAATATTGCATTGGTTTAAAATTATTTATAAGTAACTTTTTATTAAAGTAAATTTGTCTAAAAATTATTAAGTAAAAATTATATTTTTAAACGCACCCTTATTCACCCCCCCCCCCTCTAAGGGCGTCACACGATCCAACAAGTGGTATCAGAGCGAGGTTACTCCAAAACAGTTTTACCACCGGGAGTAATGGCGCACAACGATCACGCGTTTGTTGAGGGGCAAGGAATCAGTAGGCCACCACTTTTTACGGGCACGGACTATAACTATTGGAAAACCCGAATGCGGTGTTTTCTAATAGCTCTCGACATGGAAGTTTGGAATATGGTCGAGACGAGTTATTCTTCCCCAACAATTGTTGTAGGAGATGTAACTATGGTCAAACCCAAAGACAAGTGGGATGACAATGATAAATTAAGATGTAAAAACAATGCAAAAGCCATGAATGCTTTATTTTGCGCACTAGATCGCACTGAATTTAATAGAGTTTGTGCATGTGATACTGCATATGAAATTTGGAATCTTTTAGAAATCACTCATGAAGGTACTTCGCAGGTAAAGGACTCAAAGCTATTTCAACTGGAGTCAAAATTCGAAAGATTCAAAATGGAGGTGGATGAAGAAATTGATACAATGTACACACGATTTACTAAAATCGTGAACGATTCAAAGGTGTTGGGTAAGGTTTTCTCCAATTGAGATTTAGTGAGGAAAATCTTAAGATCACTTCCCCCGAAGTTCAATCCTAAAGTGACTGCAATTTCTGAGTCACATGACCTTAAGACCTTATAATTGGAGAGTCTCATTGGGAATCTAAAAACCCATGAAGTGGAGTTGAAGATTCAAAGCCAAGAGTACAATTTGGAGCCCAAAAAGAAAAGCTTGGCGTTGAAATCTAAAAAGGAATTTAAAACTGAATCTGAAGAAAGTGAGGAAGATGAGGAAGGACTGTTTGTGAGGAACTTTAAGAAGTTTATGAGAAATCCGGAGAGGAGAAATTCATTTAAGAAATTTTTCAAAAAGAACGATTTTGCCTACCAAAAAGGCAAAGGAAAAATTGAGAATGAAGAGAAGCGTCCGCTATCGGAGTGCTACCATTGCAAGAAGATTGGTCATATCAGAAGCAAGTGCCCAAAGTATCTGAACGAGCAAAAAGCAAAGAGGCACGATAAAAGTTACAAGAAGAAAGTGTTAAAGGCAGAGACTTGGGATGATTCTTCGTCTGGTGAAGAAAGTGATTCCTCAACACAGGAGGAAGAGGAGGCAAATGTCTGCTTGATGGGGAAAGAAAATGCGTCATCTGACGATGACTGCAGTGTCCAAAGCGACACTGAGGTAACTCCTCCATCTTATGAAGATTTATATTCTGAATTTATGAAAACTTGCAAATTTTTAGATAAAAGCCTATAACAAATTGATTTTTTAAAATCTAAAAACAAAGTTCTTTTGAAAGTAAATAAAAAGTTATCAAATGATTTGAAATCTATTAGGAACGAGAAGGAAATTTGTCAAGAGTGTGATCACTCTTCGACAAGGATAAAAGAACTTGAAAACACTATTTCTAAGTCCGATCAAAAAATTGATCAACTTCTAAAAGAGAAAAAGGATTTAGAAAAAGTTGTTAAATTCTCTCATTCTCAATTAGAGAATTATAAGAAAAGTGTTGCAAATAGATGTGGCATGATAGTAAAAGAAAATTCAATTTTAAAGTCCAAAGTAAATGAGTTGAACATGGCAATTGGAAAATTTGGTGTTGGAAAAAAATCTCTGGATATGCTTTTAGCCAACCAATGCCATGGGACAGCAAAATTTGGGCTAGGATACGCTTCTGGAAGCTCTGGAGGCTGTCGGAAATTTCCGACAGCTGCTGTCGGAACCAGCGACAACTCCAGGTTCAGAAAACCTGTTTTTCAAAATGAAAATTTTTCTAAGTCCACACATAAAGATGTTTCCACCAGCAAGAGTCCAGAGAAACCATTGAAAAATGGTTCCTCACCATTCATTGTGTGTGCCAAATGTCATCGATTTGGTCACATCTCGGGCTCATGTTGGAAGAAAGGAAAAGTTAATGTTAAACAAATCTGGGTACCTAAGGCGTCCACCTATACAATGGGATCGACCACTTGGGTAACCAGATCTTTACTCTCATCATCTTTTTAGGTATGCGTGCAGGCTAGGAACAAAGAAGACGTGTGGTATTTGGACTATGGATGTTCAAAACACATGACGGGCGATAAATCAAAGTTCCTTAGCCTGGAGATGAAGAAAGGTGGAACAGTGACATTTGGAGATAATGGCAAGGGTAAAGTCAAAGGCATTGGAGTAGTAGGTAACAAAGAATTTAAAATTTCAAATGTTTTATATGTTAAAGGTTTGAAACATAATTTAATTTCTATTAGTCAACTATGTGATAAAAATCTAAATGTTCTATTTGACTCTAGCTCAAACCTTTGCAAAATTATTGACTCTAAAACAAACGAAATCGTACTTACTGCACCAAGAATAAACAATGTCTATACAATCACTTTTCATGATTTATCTCATTCTACACTTAAATGTTTTATTTCAAAGAATGATGAACTTGAATTATGGCATAGGAGACTAGGACATTCTAGTGCCAAGCGCATAGTAAAGCTTTCTAAAAATAAAATTATAAAAGGTTTGCCAAATTTGAATGGAAAGCTTTCTTCATTATGTTCACCATGCCAAAAGGGAAAGTTTACAAAACCATCTTTTAAAAGCAAAAAATGTTATTTCTACTACTAGACCTTTACATTTATTACATATGGACTTGTTTGGTCCAATTTCTACACAAAGTCTAGGAGGTAGAAAATATACGTTTGTTATTATTGATGATTATTCTAGATTTTGTTGGACATTGTTTTTAAATTCAAAATCTGATGCTTTTGATGAATTTGTAAAACTAATTTCACGTATTCAAAATGAACTTGATTTAAAAGTAAAATGCATTAGATCAGATCATGGAGGAGAATTTGATAATGAAAAATTTATTTCATATTGTAATGAATTTGGGATAAAACACGAATTTTCTGCTCCTCGCACACCACAACAAAATGGTGTAGTGGAGAGGAAAAATAGAACACTTCAAGAATTAGGATGTACAATGCTTTGTGAATTTAAATTGCCAAAATATTTTTGGGCCGAAGCGATCAGTACTGCATGCTATATTATTAATCGTGTCATGATTCGTCCTACATTACAATTAACTCCTTATGAAATTTATTTTCAAAGAAAACTAAATGTATCTTACTTTAAAGTTTTTGGTTGTAAATGCTTTATTTTGAATTCAAAAGATAACTTAGGCAAATTTGATGAAAAATGTGATGACGGAATTTTCATTGGTTATTCTTCAACTAGCAAGGCCTATAGAGTTTATAATAAACGTACTAAAGTGGTTGAAGAATCTATTCATGTAAAATTTGATGAAAACATTTATTGTGTAGAAAATACTAAAGTTGCAGGTAATGAGAAAAATGAAGAAGATGTGGAACAAAATCTGAAGAAAAATGATGATGATAATGATGAAGAAAAAGTAGAGAAAGAAGATGAAAAAGATGGTGAAGAAGAAGAAGAACAAGAATATGTACCTCCAACCGAGCTAAGGTTCTCAAAAGATCATCCGCAAGAACTTGTTATTGGAGAACCATTACATGGGGTACGTACACGTTCTAGTTTACATGAAAGTTTTTCAAATTTATGTTTTGTCTCAAATATAGAACCAAAAGATGTTGCCACCGCTTTAAATGATGAATCTTGGTTTCTAGCTATGAATGAAGAACTTAACCAATTTGAAAGAAATAAAGTTTGGATTCTTGTAGATAGACCTAGTGATCATCTTGTAGTAGGAGTCAAATGGATTTTCAAAAACAAATTAGATAGTGACTCTAGGGTCACTTGAAATAAAGCTAGGCTTGTAGCGAAAGGATATAATCAAATTGAAGGGATAGATTTTGATGAAACATTTGCACCCGTAGCACGATTGGAAGCAGTTAGAAATTTTGTTGCATTTGCTAGTCATAAAAGGTTTAAATTATTGCAAATGGATATTAAAACTGCATTTTTAAACGGGTTGATTAAAGAAGAAGTTTATGTTGAACATCCCCCAGGATTTATAAATGAAAAATTTCCTTATCGCGTATATAGATTGCTAAAAGCTTTGTATGGTTTAAAACAAGCACCACGAGCATGGTATGATAGATTGACTATATATTTATTACAAAATGGTTTTAAAAAGGGTGACGTTGATTGTACACTCTTCATTAAGCAAGTAAATGATGATTTAATTGTTTTACAAATTTATGTTGATGATATTATTTTTGGAGCCACTAATGAAGAGTTGTGTAATTATGTTGTAAAAATGATGGAAAGTGAATTTGAGATGAGTATGGTAGGAGAATTAAAATATTTCTTAGGATTTCAAATTGTTCAAAAACATGATGGAGTTTTTATTAACCAATCAAAATATATTCATGATGTTTTAAAACGATTTGGATTTGAAAATCTCAAACAAGCAAATACTCCTATGAGTGTATCTTTAAAATTAGGAAAAGATGAAAATGGAATATCAATAGATCAAACTTTATATAGAGGCATGATAGGTTCACTTTTATATTTAACTGCTTCTAGACCGGATATTATGTTTTCAGTTTGTTTATGTGCTAGATTTCAAGCCGATCCCAAAGAATCACATTTAAAAGCGGTAAAAAGAATTTTTAGATATTTAATTGGCACATCTAAACTTGGTTTATGGTATCCTCATATCGATGATTTTACTCTTTTTGGATACTCTGATTCTGATTATGCCGGTTGTTCACTAGATAGGAAAAGCACTAGTGGCACTTGTCACTTTTTAGGCCCTTCACTCATTTCATGGTCGAGTAGGAAACAGAATTCTGTTGCCCTCTCAACTACCGAGGCCGAATACATCGCACTTGGTAGTTGTTGTGCACAAGCTCTTTGGATGAAACAAACTTTAGAAGACTTTAATATTAAACAACAAACTATTGAATTATGGTGTGATAATAAAAGTGCAATTGATTTAACATACAACCCGGTCCATCATTCAAGGTCTAAGCATATTGATGTGAGGCATCATTTTATTAGAGATCATATTAAAAATAACCACATAAAAATTTCATTTATAGGCACGGATAATCAACTAGCGGATATATTCACTAAACCGTTATCGGATTCCCATTTTTTTATGCTTAGGCTAGAATTGGGAATTCTAGACATTTCACAATGAATATATCACTATTTAAAGCCTATAAAATTTAAAAAAAATTATCACAAAACCTAAACAATTTAAAAAGAAAAAGCCTAAATTTTAAAATCAAACCATAGAATTTCAAAAGACTTAACAAAAATTCAAACATCATTAATATTACATAAATATTATTCCAATAAAAACAGTAGAAAACAACATAAGGATCAAGTTCATTAAACAGAAATAGAAATCTGAAGAAGTTCACTGTCGCCCAGGCGACAGTGGATGTCGGAAATTTTCGACATCAACCAGCAGCAGCAGCCTGATGAAACTACTCAGAATCTTCAAAACCAACCCCGCTGCTCTCTGGCAGTCTTCTGGAGGTCCTCGTCTCACGGCTTTACCACGTCGAGTCCGCCTCACCGATTGGCGTGGCGGTTCTTCGTCCGGAACTTGCCATTCGGCCTCTTCCTCCGGAGTTGGCTTTAACTTCAGACCTTTGACGAGAAACTTCATAAACTTCTGCATTCGACTACGGTCCTTCTTCACTTCCTTCTTGTGATCCTCTAGTGAATCACGTAAATCATCAATGGACTCTCGTAGTGATCCTGCCCTAGGCATTGGCGGCTCTCGAATCTCAATTCCCGGATGGGCCTTTTTCTGCGTCTTCTTCACTTTCATCGAACCCGTATAATATATCTCCGGATAACAATCATCCAAATAAGAACCTTGCGCTATCCATCCGTACTTCTTATAGAGTATACGTTGAATTATCGCCCCCATTCACAGCGTATGAACCTTCACCCATTTTGGATGCTTTAATCTATACGCATACCGAATCTGGGAGAGTATGAAGTCCGCCACATCAAAACGCTCATCCTCCATAATGTAGTAAGTAATGAGGGTCAACTGAGCTGTAATACTTCTTGTATCTCCACTCTTCAACATGAATGAATTCCTTAATATATCTTGAACTAAGAAAGCATCCGGAGTGAGTGACGTAACTTCAGTGGTTAGAGTCTTCTTTTGATTCCCATGTAAACTCATGTTTACAAGGGTCCAATCCCTATCTTTTCTATAACTCTCCACTATATCCGACATATTTTTCACTCATCACTAGTCCGAATTCCTCTCTTAGATCAACATGTGTTATTTCCACATGTTGACCTTGGATTCTTGATCTAACTCCCCCATCCAATTCAGTGTAATTTGGATCTTCCAAATGATTATAGAACTCTCGAATCAAAAAGGAAGAGAACGAATCTGGGGTGATTATTGAGAGTATACCTGCATTCGCAAGCCGATCATAGATATGATCGTGCTTCGGCGAATCAAATTCCACATATTTCGCTACTCCTACTATGGCTTTCTCCACCCCAGGATACACTTGATACGAACTATGCGCATCTTCAGAAGTACTAGCTTCTTCGCGCTTTAGAACTGGAAGCCATTCTGCAAATAACATATAAAAAAACATGGATTAAAATGTGTTGTGCACTGGAACACTGTCGCCCAGGCGACAGTGACTGTCGGAAATTTCTGACAGTACTTCAGTAAACTTCTCTTGAAATTTTTTACATAAACTTCCAGATCTACTCAAAATGATGTTTTATTTCAACATCAAGTCTTTAAAAAATATTTTTTTCTCAAATCTACATCTTCTCCATATCCTTACTATTCATCATCTTCAACCTTCTTCCTCAAACAAATCTTGCATTTAAAAAAAAAATTATACTATGTACAAATGCAACACTTCAACCATAAAAATCACAAAATAAAAAAAAACAAAAATTTTTCACCAAGATCCAACAAGATCCCCTTGATTTACACTAGATCTACATTTTTAAAACACAAAACTTCCAAGATCTACACCATTCATCAAAGGAATACTAAAAAACATACATCATTTATCATCTCCCCTTTCTAAAATCAAAAATCCCAAAAAAATTTTAAGTCAAAACACTTAAAATTCAAAAACCATACCTTAGATCTAGGATGTCGCCGAACTCCGACAGCTTCCTCTCGTTTTTAACTCCAGGAAATGATGCACAATAGGGTTTGACTCGGTCCAAAGCCCTATTTATAATTTTGGCTGTCGCCCAGGCTATCATCGTATTTTGGGTCCCTTTGATGATTTACAATAGTTATATGTCATTATTAATGCTTCACCTCATGACTTGATGACAAACCATGTGCTTTTTATTTAAAAAAAATGACTCTTACATGATTTCATTTCCAAGCTATCATCGTATTGACACTCCTACTTAGTTGTTTAGACCATTGAAAATTGTTTTCGCATGCCTCTAAGTATGAGAAAATGTTTATCTATCATAATGAACTATCACGTTCACTTCTTTTGATCAATAGGTATGTCTTTTTATTTAATATATACATGGATCATATTTGCTTTAACATAATAAAATAGCACTTCATAAATACAACTTTCAACCTTGATTTGTTAGCACAACAAAATATACACCATCTTTTGCGATTCAAGTGAATTCGGAGATCCTTGGTCAATTACAAAAAAAATATCAATATCTCAAAATTAAGATATCACAACATCTGTGATCAAAAAAGTTTTAAATAAAGACAAGGATACTCCACCAAGCACTACTTACCCTCCTGATAAGTCTTAATGAGCATTGTGAGGTTAAGCACCTTGGAAAGAATTGTAAAGTGTCTTGTGCAAAAGAAAAATGGTTTTCTATTCATCTTGTGCTATATCTTCATAGTCAAAGCTAACTTTATATGCTTATATTATGTTCTACATTTTAATGATCATGTTAATTAAATAACTTCATATGTTAGATCTAAGTATCACATGTACACATCATTATGTTATATAAACATTCATCTCATGAGAATTGGACCGAAAATATTCCATAATTCTATACACTATTGTGTCTTTCTATGATACTTTCAAATGACATTACTCATGTTTAAGTTATTTTCTTTCATTACTTCATATGGCTATACCGTCACTTCATGAGTTTATTCATACAAAGGCATATTCCTATTATTTCATGGACTTCAATCATTTCCAACAAAGTGCTTCCGCTTACTCTTCATTTCTATATCCTATATTTATTCCCTTAAGAACTACTCTTTTATCTAATATTAACTTTTGCTAATACCAAAAGGGGGAGAATTAAAAGTATAAAAAGAGAAATCACAAATCTATTCCACCTAAATATTCCACCTAAACAATACATCATTTCAACTTACTTTAACATTTAGGGGGAGCATATATTTAGGGGGAGCATACATTTAAGGGGAGCATTCATTTAGGGGGAACTTTCATCTAAAGGGAAATTCTTTATTTATTTTAAGAGAAATATATCATGTTATTTTTGTGCACACACCAAATGTTAAAATCAACAATCTAAATAGACATAATTTCTTTTTATACGGATTTGTTATTATCAAAAGGGGGAGATTGTTGGAGCATGCGTTTCGCACTCCTCCAGTTTGATAATAACAAAGTCCCGTTTGTATTTGATTCTATTTTTATTAATGGTGTGCAGATAACAGGTATGAGATGTTCACATTTCTGCTGGAGCTAAATTTGAATGTGGGAAATTTCACTGTCGGAAAATTCCGACAGCTGATGTCGCCCAGGCGACAGCAGAGAAGTTACAACTACTTCCCTCCATGGCAGCACGACGAAAGGCAATTTTGAGCTGTCGGAAATCCGACAGCGATGTCGCCCAGGAGACATCTCGGAGGTTACAACAACTGCCCACGACACCACCCACGACCGACAGTTTTGCACTGTCGAAAATCCGACATCGATGTCGCCCAGGCGACAGCTCGGCGGTTACAGCAACTGCCCACACGACGGCACTCTAGCGGCAGTTTAGCGCTGTCGGAAAATTCTGACAGTCGATGTCGCCCAAGCGACAGCGATTTTCTATAAAATGACTCATTGTGTTCATGCATTCCAAGCTTTGAGAATTCCAAGTCCCTTCCTGAGTGCATACGAACCAGAGAGCTCCAGAACCTCTTTAACTCCCATTTGTGCAAAGAAGGATTGAAGATTGAAGACGAGATCGGGCGCGCTTCTACATCAACGATCTTCTCGAGGCTTCAACAATCCATTCAGAGATCTGAATTTCTAGGGAGTTGTCCTTTTCATATTGTATTTTCATTTACACACATTTCATTTTATATTGGTAGAGAAATCGTCGTCTTGTGTGCGGCGTCTAAGTCCTTGCGCGGCTTAGGGGAAAATCGCTTCCTTGTGCGGAGCGTCCAAGTCCTTGTGTGGCTTGGTGGGAAATCGTGGCCTTGTGTGCTACGTCTAGATCTTGGGAAGATCTAGAGGATAGGCTTGGGCTTGGTCTTGGGAGAGACAAGTGATAGCCTTCCGATCCTTGGGAGAAGGATTGGTAAACCAAAAATTATTGTATTTTTTTATCATAATTGTGCCTTGATCTTAAGCATTGTTAAGATCATTTTTATTGTATGCAAATTTCATGATAAATAAAATTATGCTCTTTTCACTAATTGCAAATTTGTTTGCTTAAATCTTTATCTTAGAAATTTGTGTTTGGTTTAATACAAATATTGCATTGGTTTAAAATTATTTATAAGTAACTTTTTATTAAAGTAAATTTGTCTAAAAATTATTAAGTAAAAATTATATTTTTAAACGCACCCTTATTCACCCCCCTCTAAGGGCGTCACACGATCCAACACTAAATAAATAAATATCCCGGAAAGGGGGATTTGGGCTTCAGTCACCATCACATCCCCTAGTACCGTTGCGAGCCTTTCACCAGGTAACCCACGGGAAGTCCATAATTCACCCCCAAGCTCCTAAGGTCAACCATCAGTAGACAAGAGTAGTAAGTAGGAGAACTCAAAACCTAATCTCCCCCCCAGATTTAGGAAGGAGTGAAATATAAGACTAGTATAGTCTAATGAGCAGTAGGCTCGTGGTCTTAATAAATACCGGTATAGTCTAGCGAGCGGTAGCCTCGTAGTTTAAATAAGACTGGTATAGTCTAGCGAGCGGTAGGCTCATAGTTTAAATAAGACTGGTATAGTCTAGCGAGCAGTAGGCTCATAGTTTAAATAAGACTGGTGTAGTCTAGCGAGCTGTAAGCTCGTAGTTTAAATATAAGACCGGTATAGTCTAGCGAGCGGTAGGCTCGTAGTTTAAATAAGACTGTTATAGTCTAGCGAGCGGTAGGCTCGTAGTTTAAATATGACTGGTGTAGTCTAGCGAGCGGTAGGGTCGTAGTTTAAATATAAGACTGATATAGTCTAGCGAGCGGTAGGCTCGTAGTTTAAATAAGACTGGTATAGTCTAGCGAGCAGTAAGCTCGTAGTTTAAATATAAGTCCGGTATAGTCTAGCGAGCGGTAGACTTGTAGTTTAAATAAGACTGGTATAGTCTAGCGAGCGGTAGGCTCGTAGCTTAAATATAAGGCCGGTATAGTCTAGCGAGCGGTAGGCTCGTAGTTTAAATAAAACTGGTATAGTCTAGCGAGCGGTAGGCTCGTAGTTTAAATAAAACTGGTATAGTCTAGCGAGTGGTAGGCTAGTAGTTTAAATAAGACTGGTGTAGTCTAGCGAGCGGTAAGCTCGTAGTTTAAATAAGACTGGAGTAGTCTAACGAGCGGTAGGCTCGTAGCTTAAATATAAAACTGGAGTAGTCTAGCGAGCGGTAGGCTCGTAGCTTAATATAGGACTGGTGTAGTCTAGCGAGCGGTAGGCTCATAACTTAAATATAAAACTGTTGTAGTATAGCGAGTGGTTGGCTCTACTTTATAAATGTTGATTTAGGTTTGCGAGCTGGAGGCTCGGTTGTAAGAGTTAATACATGTTAGCTTGTGCATAAGATGTGGTGGGTCTTCGGTTCTGGCTTGGTCGTCACACCGAAAGGAGTTCGTGGACTCGGCAGTGCTAGTGGTTTTTAAGGGGACCCGACTATCTTACTGTGCGTCCGACAGGATGAAATCCCTAAACCCTGCCTGGCCAACTAAAGGTCTGGTTTCTTCAGATCCAGCAAGAGTACGCAGGAGATCGTGAGTACTGGGTACCGGTATCACAGCGTACGTTGGGGCCTAGGTCTGGTAGTGTGACTTACCCACCTAGGTGAGGAGACGCCCGCTCCTCTTCCACCGTTTGACCACAATGGGAGGTGCCCGCGAGGTTAGCTACCTCCGAAAAGTTGGAACTAAAGGTCTGTATGTACAGAGTCGTGTGAGTGAGTTGCATGTGCATGAATTAGTAATACAAACATCTCATCATAGCATTGCATAACATTACATGACATTTCAGTACAAACAGAGACCTCATCGTATAAATTAGTATATGCCCTTTATACGATGAGTTTACTTCTTGCCAGATCCCTTGACTTATGTGCCTTGTGTGTAGGCATATAAGTTAAGGTTAGTTTTCATAACTGCTTTACATATTACTTTACTTGCTCGTGTTATTGCTAGTATAACTTTCCTTATATTGTTGCTTTACTTTGAGACTGATAGTAGAACTGCTAGAACATCTTAATTATGTATCCTTGCTAGTTTTCTTTGCCACCTGTCATCTACTTGTCTCTTTACCCCTTGATGTCCTCCACTTCCTCCTCCCGCTCGGTGCCTAGGAGTCACGGGTGGAGGCGGTGAGGAATGTGCTGCGTCTTATAGACTGACGGTCGGTGGACCTCATTATTACAGGAGAACCCGGACGTGCAGGACATCCCCCAAAGGGAGGTACGTGAGATGGTGGCCAGACCAGGAGTCGGACTCTCTACTGCTGCCGGGAGAGCTCCGGTAAGCAAGACCCCTCATCTACCTACTTTACACATCTACCTAGGATAGAGGGCAGAGCTATACGCCATTGAGGGTGTCAAGCCTTGTGGATGTTTGGACTGCTACATCTTTGCCAGGCGAGAGGCGAAGAAATCGTTGTTTGATGAGGCTTAGGCCTTAGTTGTATTTTTATGTTAAAATTTCGCACTCTGATTAGTATCTATCCATTTATGTATAACTTTCTCATTTTGGACATGTTCTCTTTCTATTATGCGATTGTTGTGGACTCGCACGTCTGGTTTGTTCCTTTCTTGTTAATTTTGGTTGGCCTAGATAATGTTGAATAGCCGGCAGGATTGGCGTGTTGTTGTGGCGACCATGTAGTGAAATGGTACCACCGCAAGACGGCGGTTCTGGGCGGTAAGACCCGGTTTTTAAAGCAAAAAAAGAGGGTCTTACACGGCCAAGCCCCCCCGCCTTGCGGGCGAGGCAGCCGAAGCCGCACACCCTCCTCGGTGCGGCCGGAACCCACTTTCCCCTTCAGGGGCACGACTTTTCGTCTCCCAAGTTCGTTGAGCACTCACTTGCTCGTTGCGCGCTCATAACGCTCCTGTGTTCTTTGCGCACTCAGAACGCTCTCGTGTTCATTGCACGCTCAGAGTGTTCCCGTGCTCCCTGCATGCTCAGAGCATTCCTATGCTCGTTGCGCGCTTAGAACGCTCCTGTGTTCATTGCGCGCTAAGAGAGCTCCAGTGTTCGATGCGCGCTCAGAACGCTCCCGCATTCGTTGCGCGCTCAGACCACTTCCGCGCACGCTCAGAACGCTTCCGCATTCCTGGCGCGCACACAGTTAACCTTTCTTAATTTCTCAGATTGCAGGTCTCGTTCATCGCCTTCAATGAAGCTGTCCGAACTGCCCGACCTGCCCGAATTGCCTGAAGGGCAAAAAAGTCATTAATGAAAAATGGCGATCTGTGTGCTCCAAATCGACCAGCGTGATTCGCCCGTCAGGTGGTTACAGTGGTTACGACAGCAAAATTATCGGGCTACCCCCAACCAAAGCTATAAAAGGAACCCAGGGCCTTCATTTCAAGACACCTTGCTTTCTGCACCCGAGAGAGCTCCGTTTAAGATTTCCTCTGAGTCCTCCTTCAGCGCTCGAAGATTTCCTTCAGACTTCGAAGATCTCCTTCGTGGACTTGAAGATTTCCTTCATTCCGGAAGACCATCTTCCTAAGTGATTCGAGAATCCATAAAATCCCAAAAGCGACTCTATGTTCTCACTTTTGTTCTCACTACCGTTCTCAAAAGAAGAAGTACTTAGCTTTTCGAGATGTGACCTATCACCCTCAGAATCCTCTCTCTCTACCATTATAATGAATGGCGGCATGTCGCGGTCGAGTTCTTAATCTCTAATTGTAACCCCCCAGCAGATAGTGGAAGTTGGCCGGCACAGCTCCGACCGCGTGGTCTTTTACCCTTTCCGGATTTTCCATGTTAAAAGTCTTTGTGTCACTTACTAATTCACTCATTTACTATTTGCACGCTCGGTTCGCTTTCGAGCTAAGGTGGTTCAATTCGACCGGTCTACCAGAGCACCCAAGCGACCCGCAACAGTTTGGCGTCGTCTGTGGGAACCGTGTTCCTAAAACTTTGCGAAGAAGATCCGGAGCCAGAATTCGCTTCGCAGTAATATTCAACAATGGCTAGATGAAGTGTCAGGACCACTGAAGGATCAATCCCCCAGGGGTGTGTCGACCCACCTCCTCCGCATTCACTCATGAACGCGCCCCTTGTGGACGAACCAAGAAGTGCTCCCATAGTAGCACTAGAAGGACGCGTGCGTCAAATAGAGGAGCATCAAACTGAGATGTTGACCCAACTAAGGAACCTCGAGGTTCCTCGAGCTCCCGCTCCACCTCTGATGCCAAATGCTCCGCTTCATACGGCCCCAAACCATGCTCCAATCGAAGCAACGGCTCGGGAAGATAATGTCCCAAAAGAACTTTCGGATGCATCAAGCTCCGCTCATCCCGCTCGAGTGCCAGAAGGCGACTACCATCACCAATGCCTAGAATGAATCGGCCCTACGCGAGCAGTAGAAAGGGACACTCGAGAAGAAATCTGTGATGTTATAGCAGAAGAGTACAGTCAGGTTGGGCGGCACACAGCTTTCGCTCGCCGTCCCCTACACAAAGGTTCCCTGTTAGCACCTTATGTTTTTGGCTCACCCAGTTCCCCATGGCTTCAAGCTCCCCAGCATAGAGACGTTTGATGGGACGGACGACCCACTGGATCATGTCAACTATTTCACTACTATCATGAGAATCTACAATGCTCTAGATCAACTCATCTGCTAGGTGTTTCTAGTAACCTTGAAAGGGCAAGCACGCACTTGGTTCCACTCTCTGCAAGAAGGAGCCATAAACAGCTTCGCAAAGATGGCGCGACAGTTCATAAACCAATTCATCGCCAATCGCAGAATTGTCCGGGACCCCTCTCATCTTTCAGGAATCCGCCAGAACGACGGGGAAACTCTTAGAGGTTTCTTTCGCCGTTTCACCACAGAGGCCAGGCAAATCCTGAGAGTTGATCCCGAGCTCCTGCGAGGCGTCTTTCTTGGGGGGTGGGGGGGAGGGGGGGCTCCATCCTAGTGATTTTTACTCAGCCTTGATAAGGGAAACAGTGCCAAGTTATCGCAATCTCGTTCATCGGGGAGAAGCTCAAATAGCTGCAGATGAGGATATTGAGGCTCACCGACAATAGTTTGAAGGCAGCCAGAAAAGGAAAAGAGGGATAGAGCAAGCCTCCAGATGGCAAGAAGAGCGACGTAGCGAAGAATGCCGCTTTGATGAGCGCCGTCACAATACCCGGAGAGATTCGGATCCATGACCTCCCAGAGTGTACACCCCATTGAACACCAGCAGAACCAACGTGCTCTACGTCATCCAAGGTTACCCAGAACTTCATAGGCCAAGCGATCCTCTCCCGAATCCAAGAAGCGACCAATAGAAGTACTGTAAGTTCCACCGACGAACCGGGCACACCACCGAAGAATGTTCCAGGCTCAAGGATGAGATCGAGCGTCTTGTCCTTCAGGGATTTCTGGGAAGATTTCTGCAGGGCCAGATTTCCAACCAACCTCAGCCACCTAGGGAGGCAAGGGAATAACCCCCACTCCCTGAGGCATTGCAGGGGCTAGGTCGATGGTGGGAAAAATTGAGACTATTGCCAGACCTGTTGGAACATGGCTTTCCGCATTCCTTTGATTTGAGAATAACAAATCCTACTTGTATTTAATCTTGCTTGCCTTTGTGTTTTTAGCATGCAGGTTTTGAACATGTATGACACTAGGTTGCTGCTCCATTGGTCTGGAACTGTCCACATGCTTAAATGAATATATTCTAATGCCAGGCGTTAGGCTTAATGCTGGGCGTTGTGGTTCGATGGGATGGTCTGCCGATAGACTGGATGGCTTGCCGACTAAAGAAGTGAGAGAAGATCAACGCCAGGCATTAGGACTTAACGTTGGGCGTTAACGCTCGATGTTTATGGCAAGAGGGGAAGCAACCGTGATTGAAGGGGCACTTTTAGGAATGATTTGATCTAACGCCAGCGTTAGCCTCAACGCCAGCATTAGGGTTGCCTAAAATAAAGGTTTCCTAAAGTGCAGAATCTCTTTCCTCTTCTGAAGATCCGAGCCATCATTATGTTGCTATACATGGTCAACCCCCGGCATTAACACTTAACGCTGACGTTAGCTCAATGTCTATTAATTGGATAGTTTCGACGTCTCTCACTACTGACTATGGAGAGCCCTATTCCAGCACTTGATAATCTCTGCAAGGGCCGTATTTCCAGACCATCTTCTCCCACACAAGTTTCAACAAGAAGAATTCAAGGAGAGCCGGATCAATGCTTATGCAATGTGAAGGACGCACGCTTCGACTTCAAGAACATCCAGCGAGCCTTCACCTTCTCCAGAATTCTTTATAGAGAGTCTTTATTATATTTTGTATTTTCTTTTGTAACTCTTTTAATTACCATCGTGGAGTGAATTCGCCTCGTGTTGGCGAGTAGGTCTAGGGCGTAGATCTAGAGGGTGCTCGAGGCCTTTTCTGGGGATAGAAAGGCTAGAGCGGCTTGAGGCCTTATCCGGGGGAGGATATGCTAAAGCCACCGGTTCGTGGGGATACGAGTCGGGATAGAAAACAAAAAGGATTTTTATATTTATAGCCCACGATTTCTAGCATCATTAGAAATCAAGTTTTGTAATTTCATATCTCAAGTTTAATAAAATCATGTTTCTCTTTTATATTACTTGACTTCTTTTATTCTAACTACAAATGTTTTAAAATAAAGTATAAGTTTTTAAAACCCTTATTCACCCCCCCTCTAAGGGCGCCTCACGATCCAACAAGTGGTATCAGAGCCAGGTTATTCCAATCGGCTTAACAACCAGGAATAATGGCATCTCATGATCTCGCTTCTAGTAGTGGTGTAAATTTTTATGAAGAAGAAAAATCTCTAAAACCACCTTTATTCGAAGGGAGAAACTATAATGGGTGGAAATTTTTAATGAAAAGGTTTATTAAAAATTTAGATATCAATGCATAGGATATAGCAATAGTTAGACTAGCGGATGAATCAAACAAACAGGAACGTCAACTAAATGCAAAAGCTTTAAATAGTATTTTCTGTGCTCTATCACATGAAATTTCAAAATTAATATATTGTTTTTCTAGTGCATACAAAGTATGGAAATTTCTTGAAGAAATGTATGATTCTCCATCTACAGGTATAAAACAAATGCAAGAAGTGGAGAACATACAAGATTTCCCAAATGATCAAGAAAGCTCCTCTCTTGGGATCAATGGAGTGCACATCAAATGGAAAAGAAGAAATCTTATCTTTGGAAGAGGAGTACCAAAATAATGTCAAAGGAACTATATGTTCGAATATCACATCATCCATAAGCAATGTAAGGAAATCAAAATCCATCTTTTGTACCTCTATTTCTACATTTCAATTGCTACAAACTACTAAACGTAAGATTAGGAAATTGAAAAGGGCTAATGCAAAATTACGTTTAGAAAATAAAACTTTAAAAGCAAATGTGAATGTAGAATCCAAAAATGATGTGTTTAAATCTCCATCATGCTCTTCATTTGAAAACTCCACACCTTGTATTGATTGTAATGAATTAAAAGAAAAATACAAAGATCTTGAAAAAGAACTTATTCTTGTAAAAGAACAACATGAAAAATTATGTTTAGAAAACCCTTCTTTGAAAAATGATTGTGCTAAGTGTGAAGACTATAAAATTGAAATTGAAGAGATAGATGAAACATTTGAGGAATATAGAAATAAATATCAAAATCATATTGACTCAATTGTTTCCACTCTTAAAAATAGCACAATTGCGTATAATAAAGCTAGACATAATCTCAAAATTAAAAACTATGAATTAGAAAATAAAGTCAACGTGCTTAAAAAAACTATAAAAAAATATTTTCAAAACACACACTCACAATATCAAGCAAAATTCAAAAGCAAGTTGAATATGAATTTTCATAAATTATCTAAGCCAAACAAAAGAAATGAAAAACATCAAAAGCTTGAAAATGAAAATACAAAACATTATCATTATTATCATTTACAACAAAATTCTTCTCACAACATAAAATTGAAAATGAACAAATTTCCTATACACAATGTTTTAAAAAACATCATGAAAATTTGAATTATAAAAACATTAACCCAAGGTATGAATGGAGACCCATACTTAAGAATGATGCACGTGTCAAATGAATGGGTCCACTCATCCTTGCCTTCCCAAAAGCATACACGATTTATTTGGGTATCCAAAGGAACCATCCCTCTTGGTGCTCTTTGGATAACTAAAACTCAAATTCATTCAGAAGCATCAAATGCATGAAGTAGAACATTTTTTTAATGTGCAAATATCCACTTCATGATATACTTTAAGTTTCTTGTTTAATATTTGAAAGTTGAGTCTTTTTTTTAAATTTACAAATTAAATCAAATTAAAAGTCAAGTTTCTATCTCTTAAATGAGCAATCTATTATCATATAAGACATGAGTATCCTATAATATTAAATGATTGTTCAAAACTCAAAAATTAGGAGTGTTGTTGAAACTCTAATACAAAATCATAAAATAAAACGTCACACCAATGCTTATCCGTACGAGTCATTAAAACTAGAACACCATATTATTACATCATTAAACAATTCGATATTCTAATCAAATGCCTATAAAATACCATAGATATTTTTAAATTCACCATAGATTAAGTGAAATTTGTTGTGTTTCAAAATTAAAACTACGAAATCTTGGATAAATATTAGAACATAGGACAAAAACAGTTCACAAAATAGATAAAAACAAAAATAAAAGGAAAAGCATGATAACAGCTAATGCTGGGCGCAAGCAGTAACGCCAGGCGTTAGATAACATTGTCCAAATACTAAACACTGTTATTACAGAATTGAAATGCACTTTAAAATTGTCTACTTTCACTAAGTGAGTCTGATTCTCCAGTAGTAGGACTGCCTCGTTCCCTTGACCTTCGAGTACCGCGAGTCGAGCGACGTGGCGGATCCTCCACGGGAACCTCCCAATCCCTTTTTTCTGTCGGTGTCGGTTTTAACTTCAGGGCCCTGATCATGTATCGCATCATTTTCTCGATCCGTGATATTCTTCGTGTCGCATTCTCTTTGAATTCTTCAAACGACTCTTGATGCTCCCGATTCGTCTCTCGGAGTGAAACTCCTCGTCGTAGGGGTGGCCGTGAAGATGATGGTATATCTCGTGGTCGAGGGACTCGAAGGGTTGAAGTAGAATAAAGTTCAGGAACAAGATTATTAATGTAGTTACTCTTGGTTATATACTCATACTTCTCCATCACCACCCGTTGTATAGGTCCTCCTAAGGGAAGAGTGTTGAGTCGAGACCGTCTTGGATCCTTCAACTTAAAGGTATAATGAATCTGAGAAAGGATAAGATCTGCCACATCAAAAAGTACTTCCTGCATAATATGATGTCACTATGCTCAATTGTGCAGTGATCTTCTTAGTGTCTCCAGACTTCAACATAATTGTATGTCGCAAAATATCCTGAATTATAAATGCTTCCTCCCTAAGTGAAGAAACATCCGTAATCTGATCTTTTGTCTCCTTCCCATGCAATACCAGATTTACTGGTGTCCAATCTCGCTCAGCTCTATACTTTTCTACCACATCTAAACGATTATCATTCTTTATTAACCCAAACTCATTTCGAAGATCCTCATGCGTTATTTGAATAACTTCAAACTGCATCATTGACATCACTCCTCCATGAAGCTCCGTTTCTGACGGATCATACAAATTGTTATAAAATTCCCTAACAAAATCTGTAGAAAAGCAATCGTCAGAAATCACTGACAACACTCCTGATGCTGCTAGTAGATTCTGAATATGAGCATGACGTGGGAGGTCTATGTGCAACACCATGCCTACACCAACAGTCGCCTTTTCAATCCCCACATATGATTAATAAGACTCTTGTGGTGGACGAGCTGATGACTTTCTGGCACGAACACCATGACCACTAGAAGATGCCATAAACCTGCACACAACAAAACATCAAAAAAAATTTTATCAACGCCTGGCGCATGCTCTGTAATTTCCTATTACTACCAGTACACAATGACAGCCTTCATAAACACTTATAAATCAAAAAATTTCGTAAAATGATAGGGATAATTGGAAAATTACCAACACAACTCAAAAACTACAAAAAGAAGTAATGGAAAGATTTTTTTTCTTTAGAAAAATCCTTTCTTCAACTCAAAACCTGAAAACCCTTGATCTCACTACCATAGATCTCCTGCCGCCGCCGTTGCTGTTGCAAATTTTTTTTACAGTGGGGCGATCGACGGCTGCGGGCTCGCCGGCCGCCCCCTGTAATGCAACTTGACTGCGGGGAGGCGGCCGACGGCTGCAAGCTCGCCGGTCACCGGCCGCCCTGGGCTCGTCGGCGTGCGGCGAGCCTGCAGCCGTCGGCGGCCCCCCTATAATGCGCAGATATAAGGATATAGGATGTATACATATATATATACATATATATATACATATATATATATACATATATATATACATATATATATACATATATATAGATATACATATATATATACATATATATATACATATATATATGTACATATATATATACATATATATATACATATATATATGTACATATATATATATACATATATATATATATATATATGTTTATTTATTTATATTTATATATTTATTTATAATTATATAGTGAGTGGAGGCATTTTATTTTGGAAGTCTTTAATTGAAAGTTTGAAACATGCTACTGATACCTGCGGCCTGCCTACTTAGTTGGAATTGTAGCTCTTCAAACCTAAAAGCCAAATATATATTAATTCTCTGAATACTTCAAACCGCACGTGTGCTAATTATAAAAAGTGGTTTGGCATGCACCCGCTTCTTTCTTAGGTCCGAGCCTTTGCGGCAT
Source organism: Dactylorhiza incarnata (assembly GCA_033032865.1). NCBI lineage: Eukaryota > Viridiplantae > Streptophyta > Magnoliopsida > Asparagales > Orchidaceae > Dactylorhiza > Dactylorhiza incarnata. The sequence continues at coordinate 3,473,165 of JAWHQI010000009.1, read as the reverse complement.
ATTGAAAGGCAGCCATGGGATCTGCAGAGTGCTGCTAAACCGTGTATTGCAGGTCCCATGGAATTATGAATTTCTGCTTGGGGTCCGCAGAAGAATTAATTTCTTGGCATAAATAGTATGAGTTCAAAATTAAAAAAAAAACAAAAAAATAATAAATATAAATCCATGTCGAGATTAATTATGTTAAATAATTTTAACAGTGGTTCAAAAGTTTATTGCATGTACTTTGTTTTTCTTGGTCTTCACATAGTAAGTTTGTTGGGGTGCAGCCCCTAAAGAAAAGAAAATCAGAACATGATTGGAGTTGTGCTGCTACAGGAGATGGAGTAGGCTGTGTATAATAGTAGATTTTGCTACTGTTGCTATCGCCGGGCAGTAACTCTACCGTCGGCCGTAGCAAATCGTCTTAAAGTTTGTTGTATATCGTCGAGATAAATCTCCGATATCGTCGAGACGGCTTTTGTCGCCCTGATGGCTACCGCGGCGCAGTAATAGCTACCGCCGGGCGATAGCGGACGAAATGTGTTTCGTAAATCTGTCATCGGGAGCCGTCGGATCGCATTCGAACTTGTTTCAAAAGCCAAAACGAGTTCATCCTTTTGCCCTAAATAGGATGAGATGCTTTGACACAAGGTTTATTCCCGATTCACAGCCGTCATTCACGTAAAAAGAGAAAGTCGCGAGGCCTTGCTGTCATTGTTGCCAGAGGGAGTTCTTCAAGAAGGAAGAACAAATTTCTCAGATCGGTGCCTTCGTTTTCGCTGTGAGTGTATTTTTGTTTAATCTTGTCCTCGTTTGCTTTGGTGTTTTGGGAGAGATTTGAGTTTTTTTTGTCTCATGTTCTTGAAGAGAAGTTATTTTCGCCGTGAGTTGAGAGGAGATTCAATCTGTGAATCCAAGGGGGGTCTAGATTGGGCAAATCTAGAATTTCTTGTTGTAATCCTTATTATTAGAGTGGATAGTTTCATGTGCCCCGCCCTGTGCTTTTTCCCTCATTGCTTTAGAGAGGGTTTTTCATGTAAAATTTATGTGTTCACTGGCTGTATTATTTTTCTGCGTCTGTTGTTTTTATTATCTTCTGTGTGTCCGGCTTGTGCAGTGGGTTATATCCCAACAAGCGGTATCAGAGCTAGGTTCGGTAAGTGTCTGATTGTATGTTCTGGTTTAAATTTGGGTCAACATTATGTGACGACATTGGTCTGCTCCCTACCTTCCTAAATCTGACCTAGATTTGTCTCGGACCGTCGGGATTTTGTAGAAGATGGAGCAGAACATAAAAATGGTTAGCATGAATATCAAGAATTAGAATATATGGAAGTATCTCCGTATTCTGTTATCAGGGAGGCCAACTACCATGTTGGATGATGCAGAGTGGAAGAAGATGGATAGGAAGGCTGTGAGATTCATTCAGCTGTGGCTAGATGATTCTGTCTTCCACCATGTATCCATAGAATCATCAGCTCAGGCTTTATAGAGAAAGCTTGAAGCGTTGTACGAGAGAAAGACAACGGACAACAAGGTTTTCCTGATCAGAAAACTTGTGAACTTGAAATACAAGGAGAGTTCTCAGATGACAGATCATATGAACCTTGCCAAGAGCATCATCAATCAGTTGGAGTCCATGAAGATCACCTTAGGGGATGAAGTGCAAGCTTTAATAATCCTTAGTTCCTTACCAGATAGTTGTTAGACTCTTGTGGTGTCGCTGAGCAATTCAGCACTTGAAAGCATCGTGTCAATGGAGATGGTGATGAGCTGTCAGTTGAACGAAGAGCTGAGAAGGAAGGACTCTAGAACCTCTACATCAGATGCTTTTCTCATGGATGGAAGGGGCAGGCCGATGAAAAAAGAGTGTAAGCAAAGAGGCAACTCCAAGAGCAAGTCCTGGAGTAAGTCTAAGAAGGAGATTGAGTGCTTCTACTGCAAGAAAAAGGCTCCTTACAGAAAAGACGGTTACATGATGCAGAGAGATCAAAAGGGAAAGACGAAGGAGACAGAAGAATCCAGAGAGGGTGCAGGTGCGGCTTCGATTGCTGAAGATGAGTCATTGTGCTTACATTGCAGTGGGTCGGCATGCCAAGAGTATGTTGACACAGACTGGGTAGTGGATGGTGGTACATCCTACAACTGCACTCCTCACAGATAGTACTTCTACTCGTATGCTGCTGGAGATTTTGGCACTATTCGGATGGAGAATGTCGGTGTGTCGAAGATCATTGGCAGTGGAGACTGATCATGGGAAGGTTATCCTCAAGGATGTCAGTCATATTCTTGATTTGAGGATGAACATCATTTTTGTTGGAAGGCTAGATGATGTAGGCTTTACTAGCATTGAAGGCGGAGGTGCCTGGTGCCTGCAGTCTGAGTGTGAATGTAGCTAAAGATTGTTGGAGTTTCTACGGGGATTCGGAAGTAATCAAGCAGTTAGTCTCACTGCCAACGCGATATGAGCCTATTGGGTCGCACATAAAATCATTTGGAGAATTTGGAGAAGGGATTGTGTTGGCCTTGCTCATATTGAATATGAGTGATAGGATCAATCCTATGACTATTTGGAATAGAGTTGGTTCGGGAAGACTACACCTTAGATATTGTGAATATTGTAGGGAGCATGTTGATAAAGGCTTTAAGACGATACTGTGAATATCGTATGACAAGACTTCGTAACGTCATTGTGAATGTCGTCATGACAGATAGCCATTGTCAGGATCACAAGCTGATATTGTGAATCTCGACTCGTGATCAATGCCGTCGAGAACGTCTCGACGACATAGACTCATGGATATTTCGTCGAGAATGTCTCGATGATTTCATCGAGATGTCTCAACGATTTTGTCGAGACTGTCTGGACAGATGATCCATGTCGTCGAGACTGTCTCGACGAAATTGACTGGCACTTGTCATTTCGTCGAGACTATCTCAACAAATGATCTAATTCGTCCAGTTGTCCCGACGATTTTGTCAAGACTTTTTCGACGATTTTGTCGAGATTACTCGACGAATGAATTAATCCCGACGAGACTTTATATTCTATTTTAACTGGGTCTGCGGATAGAGAAAACTTCTGTCTACTTTATACTCTTGGGTATATAAGGACAGCCACTTTAGGTTTTCATAAATCGATCAATCAGAACAGACAGAAGTGAAGTGGGGCACGCAAGACGAGGACGGCGTTCCTGATCGATGACCCATACCCAATCTGTCACCGCTTATGTAGATCCTGAAGGAAAAGTTCCTGAATGATCTTGTCGGTACTGGAGATGGGGTAGGAAAAGTTCCTGTCGATCTTGTCACTGTTTTTGTAGACCCATCACCTCCTCTCCTTAGACGAATCTAATAATCCTTGGAGACGTAGATGACATTCCATCTCCGACCTAGTTCTTGTTTGACAAGAACTTAGGGTTCTCCGAAAGCTCGTGTGGAATTCCATAGAGGTGCAAATCAATTTCTATGCTAACTCCTTCAGACGGGCTTGCCGATTTTGACGGAGCTGTCAGAACAAGGAAGAGGACTCGGAATAGGATTCTGATTTTGAGGAATAATTTTTCTTGGAGTATCCGATTGAGTAGTGAATCCATTCCGCATAGGTAATTTTAATTTTTGTTGCAACAATTTTTTGATTCATGGTTTAAGCAAGATCCTGTTATCTCTCTTTTGGGCTATTCTTATATATTCCGCTGCGCGCATCTGATGTGTCTACCCCTAAAGAAAATCCAACAGTGGTATCAGTGCCATGTTCTGCGATTTCCATGTTTTAGAAATTGTTCCCTTTGTAGTAACTGTCTTTCTCAATGATTAGTTTGTGAAACTAAAGCATAGAGAGACGAGCTTGTTTACTGCCATAAGGGTGTTTGTCTTTGCTAGCATCTGGTACATGTAAATTCGAAGATATAAAAATGTTCAAAATATTCAGATTTGATCCATATCATCAAGTGTTGATGGTTTTGTGCATCTGGAATGTATCCGGGTTATGTTTGTTGTTTCATTCATGATTGTTAATTGTGTGCACATTGATTAAATGTTAATCAAGATTAATTGTTAATCAAACATCATGAAAAATCCCTTAAAATTAATATTAAGTATTCGGATGTCTTCTGATGGATGACACTCTTCCTGCCTCGATCGATGAAGTGTGGGCTTGCCAAAGAAGGGTGCATTAATCTATCTTGGTTAGGGTGCGAGCAGATAATTGTGATATCCCACTATCGACATTGAGTCCAACTTAACTAGGTGACCTCAAAGGTTTAGTGCCTAGAGGCATAAGGTTGGCATGCGCCATATGATGGATGCAAATAAAGAGTTATTCACCAACCATACAAGAGTTGCATAGTGATGCAATTGACAAGCGTTGTCTACCTAAATAGCCACATTGTGGGTGATCAACCAAAGCTGACTTATGATGGTGGTGAAATACATATCTTGTCCACTAAGAGAGTAGCTCGCATAAACTCTTCGAATTGATATTAATGGTTATCAATTTGAATAAAATAGTGAGAGCTTTTAATAAAAGTCCTTATTAAAATAAAATGTATTTTGAAATATAGTACTAAAATGTTTTTGCAAATTTATTGTAGAATTTTCATGACAAGTAGATCTCACTCCACTTTGTCTCTGAGAGCCATCCTTGAGAAGGACAAGCTCAGCGGGATGAACATCCTTGACTGGTATAGGAACCTGAGAATTATCCATAGGCAAAAGTGTACACTATATGTCTTGGAAGAGGAAGCCCCCACAGAGCTGAACGGGAATGCTCCCCGAGCAGACAAGGAAGCTTACAAGAAGTATCAAGATGATACCCTGGATTTTGAATGCCTCATGCTTGCTACCATGTCCTCTGAGCTTCAGAAACAACACGAGAGCATGTGTGGTTATGAGATTATCGAGCACCTCAAAAAAATGTTCAAGGGGCAAACTCGGCAAGAGGGGTTTGACATATCCAAGGCATTGTTTCAGTGCAAAATGGGAGCTCGAGATTCTGCAGGGACTCATGTACTCAAGATGATTATGTATATTGAGAACCATCAAAGATTGGGTTTTCCCTTGGGCCAAGAGTTGGTCACTGATCTGATCCTACAATCATTGTCAGGCAGTTATGAGCAGTTCATCTTGAAATACAACATGAATGAAATAGACAAGTCACTGCCAGAGCTCCTTGGCATGTTGAGAACTGCCGAGAATAATATGAAGATGGCCAAGTCTGCTATCCCCATACTGATGGTGCATAAAGGCAAGGGAAAGACCAAGGGATCTAAGAAGACAAAGATAGGATCCATGTCTTACCATGATCCCAAGTCTTCAGTACTGAAGAAGAAAGATCTGGCTAAGGAAGGGAAGGGTCACCACTGCGGTAAGGCAGGACATTGGAGGAGGAACTGTCCTCTCTATATTGAGGATCTGCAGAAAAAGATGGGAAGTGTGACTTCCGCTTCAGGTATTTTCGTTATAGAAATAAAGTTTTCTACTCCTTTATCTTGGGTATTGGATACCAGATGCGATTCTCACATTTGCAAAAATGTGCGGAAACTAGGAAGGAGAAGAAGGCTGGGTAAAGGAGAGGTAGACTTGCGCGTTGGAAATGGAGTAAGAGTTGTTGTCGTTGCCATTGGAGTCTATCTCCTTTCTTTGCCCACTGGCTTATAATAGAACTAGATAACTGTTATTTTGTTCAAGCCATAACTCGAAACATTATATCCATTTCATGCCTTGACATGAAGGGTTTATCATTTATAATTATGAACAATTGTTGTTCAATTTTTATGAATGATGTTTGTTATGGTGTAGCCAAATTGTTTATTGGTTTATATGTTTTGAACTTAGACCATCCGATCTATAATGTAGAAAATACTAAAAGACTAAGAACAAATGACATGAATCCTACGTACCTTTGGCATTGTCGTTTAGGCCATATAAATGAGAAACGCATATCCAAGCTCCATAGAGATGGACTACTGGACTCATTTGATTATGAATCATTTGAGAGATATGATTCTTGCTTATTATACAAAATGACTAAATCCCTTTTCACTGGTCATACTGAGAGGGTTGATGATCTTTTGGGGATCATACATAGTGATGTATGCGGACCCATGAGTTCTATGACTAGAGGTGGGTTTCACTACTTCATTAAGTTTACTGATGATTTCAGTAGATACGGATACATGTTTCTTATGAAGAACAAATCTGAATCCTTTGAAAAGTTCAAGGAGTTCCTGAATGAAGTACAAAACCAACCAGGAAAAACAATAAAATCACTCTGATCTGATCGAGGTGGTGAATATTTGAGTCAGGAGTTCCGTGATCATCTGAAAGAGTGTGGTATTGTATCACGCCTCACTCCCCTAGAACACCACAACATAATGGTGTTTCCGAGCGGAGGAATTGTACTTTGTTAGACATGTACGGTCGATGATGAGTCTTGCAGATTTGTCCGTTTCCTTTTGGGGTTTTGCTCTAGAGACAGCTGCTTTCACACTAAATCGAGTTCTGACAAAAATGTTTCAAAAGACACCATATGAGATATGGACTTGGAAGCTTCCTAGTTTATCTTTCATTAAGATTTAGGGTTGTGAGGCATACATGCGATGTCAAATGCCTGACAAGCTGGAACCCAAGTCAGATAAGTGTTATCTTGTGGGATATCCTAGGGAAACCAAAGGGTATTACTTCTGTTAGAACATGCGTTCCGCATCTCTTTAGTTTGATAATATCAAGTCACATACTGTATTTGATCATATATGTCTTGGGTATAGTGTGCAAGTTTACTAGTGTGAAGACGTCGAGAACTCTACTCTTTCTGACCTACCTCCGGGCGCTAGTCCTATCACCGACGCTAGCCATATTGACGTGATTTGATATCGACGCAATGGCAAATATCATCGTGAAGACTTATGTCGTTGAGATGATGTCATTGAGAAGACTACCGCCGCGCTCTAACCTACCACGGGCGCTAGCTACGTTGACAAAACTACCTACGTCGTTTTGAAGGATGCATCGACTTGAGACAATAGCGATGAGATGATATCTACGTAACTGCTATCGGGGGCGCTAGCCTACCGCCGCGTGCTTGCTGATCGACAAAGAAGAATATGTCAACTTGATGCTCTACTGCATCGAGAAGGATTCAATGTGATTACTACAACGAAGCGCTAATCCTACCGCGTTGCGCTATCCAAAGACAGCAAGAGAATGTTCTCCGGCACCTTCCTGATTTGGCGCTGGATAGCTGGCGAAAGCACGTAAAGATGCTATCGCAGCGCGGTAACTAAACCATCAGTGGTAACTTACAGAATCTGCTATAAAGGCCTCGATTCTTTTCCTGAAAAGGAGAGACACACACTTACGAGAATAGGGTTCCTCAACCGCCTCTGGTGTAGAGAACCACCATCTCCATGCAAGGAAAAGAGAACTATCTCCCTCCCGCTCAGGTTTGAAGATCTCCAAAGAGCAAAGTCTACAACCACTATCCGCTGCTGATTGAGTGCAGGAGAAATGATATTCAGAAGCACTGATCGCTCATCGCTCTATTGAGGATATTGGTTTTTTGAGGGAGCATTAGTTTCTATCTCTTTCTTATTCATTCTTTCATTTTTTTCTCTTTATTTTTGAGTGAAGGAAAATTGACCGTGGAGGTCGTCGGAATCCGGGGAGGATTCCGTAGGAAATCGTACTGGGAAGACATCTAGATCTGGGAGATCTAGCGGTCACTGAGACCCTTCCTGGGAGGAAGGTGAAGAGCGGCTCTAAGACCTTTCCTGGGTGGAAAGGGAGAGAGCCAACCGGTCCTTGGTTTAAGGTCAATATAGAAAACCCAAGGTTGTCATATTCATCGCCTCCGATCTCCGGTGTCATAGAGATCTAAGTTTTGTATAAATACTGTTGTGTTATTCAATGATATCTGGATTTTATAGTTTGTTATATAACCTGTTGAGTTTTCCTGGTGAAAATATTGGTCGTTGTAGTGCTTTTCCCGAAATATTATCCTGTAGTAATTGTGCTGTTTCCAGAGCTAACGCCGCGCGGTAGGGTTACCGCCCTGTGATAGCTCCAGTGCATGCATTCCTGCAGTATCTTTTTAAATCTCCAATACTTGTTTAAGAACCTTATTCACCCCTATCCCCTCTCTAAGGTTGGCCACCCGATCCAACAAGTGGTATCAGAGGCAGGTTACTTCAAAAAAGGGTTAAAATCCTGAAGTAAGATGGCCGACGTAAATCACACTTTTCATGAGGGTCAAGGTGTGAGCAAACCCCCACTATTTATGGGGAGTGACTACAATCACTAGAGAACTCGAATGAAGATTTTCCTGATGACACAAAACATGGACGTATGGGCTATGATTGAGACGAAATACACCACACCCACTGTCACCGTAGGCGAATAAGGTTTGGAAAAACCTCGTGATAGATGGGATGATGGGGATAAATTAAACTGTACCAATAATGCGAAAGCATTGAACTCTCTCTTTTGTGCATTAGATAAAACTGAATTCAATATAATATTCAATTGTGAAATTGCGTATGATATCTGGCGATTGCTTGAACTAACACATTAAGGTACTTCGCAGGTGAAAGAGTCAAAGCTGTTTCAACAAGAATCTGAATACGAACAGTTCTGGATGGAGATCGATGAGGAGGTGGACAATATGTAAATTAGCTTCACAAAGATTGTGAATGCCTCTCGATCACTTGGATAGACTTTCTCCAATGGGTACTTTATCCAAAAAATTTTGTGATCTCTTCCTCCTCGGTTCAACCCAAAGGTGACCGTCATTGCTGAATCTCACAACATCAGCACCTTGGAAATTGAAAGCCTCAATGGGAATCTGAAAACCCATGAGTTGGAATTGAAAATTCAAAGCGAGGAATATCCAAGGGAGCCAAAGAATAAAGCTCTAGCACTAATGGCAGACAAGGGAAAGGAGGAAGTAGAAGAATTTGATGATGAAGAGAGCCTCTATGTATGGGAATTTAGAAGATTCATAAAAAATCCCAAGAGGCAAGGAAAGTTCAAGAAATTTTTGAAGAAGGGTGCTCAAGAGAAGAAGAGCTGGAGCAAACCGTCAAAAGGGACGGAGAGTCACGAAGAAAAGACATTTCTGGAATGCTTCCACTGTCACAGATCCAAGCACATGAAAAGGGAATGCCCAAATCTTCAAAAGGAAGAAAAGGAGAAAAGAAGCCGGGACAAAGGAAGGAAGAAAGTGCTTAAAGAGTCAACACGGGATGATGTCGGTTCTGACGAGACAAGCACTTCTGGTTCAAGTAGTGAGGATGAGGCGAATATGTGCCTCATGGGGAAGCACGACAATGAATCTGACGGCGAATCTAGTGTTCAGAGCGACACTGAGGTAACCCCTCCCTCTCTAGTGTTCAGAGAGACACTAAGTTAACCCCTCCCTCCTACGATGAATTATATGAAACCAATGAGTTAGTATGTAATAAACTTGACGAGGTAATGCTTGAGAAAAATTCCTTCAAATCTGAAAATAAGAAAATGAAGAAAGATTTGATGAATTTGAATATTGAACTCACCAAGTGCGGTAAAGAGAAAGTCGAGTGCCAGGAGTGTTTTCACTCAATGGCAACGATAAATGAATTAAAAGAAAACCTCTCTAAAACTTCCTCGAAAGTAGAAAGTCTTACTAATGAAAAGAAAGTTCTGGAGAAAAGGTTTCACATGTCTCTTGCGCAAGTGGATGAAAACAAAAAGCAGTTCGTTAATCAGTGTGTGATGCTTTTCACAGAAAACAACGCCTTGAAAGCGAGGATTCATGATTTGAATTGTGCTGTCCAGAAATTCGGAATATGCCAAAAAAATCTTTGGGTATGCTTATGGAAGCACAGTGCTTCGGATCTGGAAAGTTTGGGCTGGGCTACGTAATCGCAGCGCTACCAGCAAGCGCTAGCACTAGTGCTGGCGGTAGTCGATCTCCAGCAAAGAACCAAAATATGTTTAAGAAAAAAAATATAACTCTATGTTTTGGAAGCTCTTTACCATCTTCTAGCATGAGCTCCACTAAAATGAAAAGGACGACATCCACCGCTTATACCTTGTGTGCCAAATGTACAAAGTTTAGTCACACTTCTAGCTCATGCTTGAGGAAAGGTCAAAAGAAAGCAACGCAAGTCTGGGTACCGAAGTCATCTACCTATACAAGGGTGGAACAACTTGGGTAACCAGATCTTTACCCTCATCTTCTTTCTAGGTATGTTGGCAGGCAAAGGATAAGGAGAACGTGTGGTACTTGGACTCTGGATATTCCAAGCATATGACGGGAGATGAAGAGAAATTCCTTAGCCTGGAGAAAAAGAAAGGAGGAATGGTGACCTTTAGAGACAACAACAAAAGATGTATCCTAGGTGTCGACACCATAGGTAACAAAGCATTTTCTAATTCAAATGTATTGTTTTTAGATGGTTTAAAACATAATTTAATTTCTATTAGTCAATTATGTGATAAGGGCTTGAACGTTGTGTTTGAAACCTCTACAAATTTATGCAAAATTCTAGACGCTGAAACGAACACTGTGTTGCTCACTGCACCTATAAATCATAATGTCTACACCGTTAAGTTTGAGGATTTATCATCTTCAAATCTAAGATGCTTGTAGCAAAAAATGAGGAGCTTGAACTTTGTCATCGGAGGCTCGGTCATTTCGAGAGCAAATTAATAGTCAAACTATTAAAAGCAAAGCTAATTCGTGGTCTTCCACAACTAAATGGTAGTTTGACTTCTTTATGCACTCCATGCCAAAAGGGCAAGTTCTCTAAATTATCTTTCAAAAGAAAACCTGACATTACCACTTTTAGACCACTATAATTAATTCACATAGATCTTTTTGGTCCTATTAGTACATGTAGTCTAGGAGGTAAACGATATACTTTTGTGTTGATAGATGACTATTCAAAATAATCATGGACTGTCTTTTTAGCTTCCAAATCTGATGCATTTTTTGAATCCTCCATCCCGTGCACTAAATTACAAAATGAAATGGAGTTAAAAATAAAACGCATAAGGTCAGATCATGGGGAAAATTTGAGAATGAAAATTTTACAAATTTTTGTAACAACCTAGGAATTCGGCACAAGTTTTCTGCTCCACGCACTCTACAACAAAATGGAGGAGTGGAAAGGAAAATACTGGACTTGGCAAGAATTAGCTCGCACAATGCTATCCGAGTACAGCTTGCCTCGATATCTTTGGGTTGAAGAGGTCAACACTGCATGCTATGCGATGAACCTGACCATGCTTCGCCCAATCTTAAAGCGTACTCTATATGAGCTATTTTATAGAAAGCTGAATGTTTCATATTTTAGAGTCTTTGGTTGCCCATGTTTCATTCTAAACACCAAGGATCACTTAGGAAAATTCGATGAAAAATCTGACCCAAGACATCTTTTTAGGATATTCTACCATTAGTCGAGCCTATAGGGTCTACAAAAAGGAACCTCGGTTGTTGAAGAATCGATTCATGTGCACTTTAATGAAAATACACCAAATAATGAATATAAATCAAATGAAGATGATAATGATGATGGTGTACATTTGGAAGATGAGAATGTAGAGAAAGAAGAAGTAGAAGAAATTAACCCAACTCATGTTGAAGGATATAAGACTCCAAGCACTCTAAATTTTTCAAAACAACATCCACGAGAACTAGTGATTGGAGAGCCTTCACATGTAGTTAGAACCCGCTTAGCTTTGCATGAATCTTTCTCCAATTTATGCTTTATACCTTAAATTGAACACGAAGATTTCTGAAGCGTTAAATAATGAATCTGGAATCTTAGCCATGAATGAGGAATTAAATCAATTTGAGCGAAACAAAGTTTGGATGTTGGTGGTGCGTCCTAGTAACCATCCGGTAATAGGCTTAAAATGGATCTATAAAAATAATCTTGATGGTGAGTCTAGGATAATAAGAAATAAGGTACGGTTGGTTGCTCAAGGGTACTCCCAAATCGAAGGCACACATCATCTTATTCTTTGGTGTCCACACACCACCGACTTCACGCACCATGGATATTCTGATTCAGATTATGCTGGATGTTCTCTTGATCGTAAGAGCACAAGTGGTACTTGTCACTTCCTAGTTCCAGCATTAGTTTCATGGTCGAGTAGGAAATAGAATTTTGTTGCCCTCTCCACTACCGAGGCCGAGTATATTGCGTTAGGAAGTTGTTGCGCACAAGCACTGTGGATATAAAAAATGTTAGAAGATTTAGGTCTAAACTTTAAAAACGTTGAACTTAGGTGCGACAACAAGAGTGTCATAGACTTAACGAACAATCTGGTACACCACTCTCATTCTAAACATATTGATGTACATCTTCACTTTATTCGTGATCATATTAAGAAAGAGATTGTGAGAGTAACCTTTATTGGGACTGACAACTAGCTTGCGGATATATTTACTAAACCCCTCCTTGATGCTCGATTTTCTCTGCTTCGCTTGGAATTGGGGGTTTTGGATATCGCAACATAATGTTTCATGTAATGTATCTGGTGTGTCTATTTGTCCAAGGTTTTGCTGCATTATATGTGTCTTGCACTTCACAATCATCTTAGGATGTCATTAGATGCAAAAAACCATCAAAATCTGGGCAAAATTTTCAAGAAATCATGGCTCTGTGAGTTACCGTTGGGCTGTAGACATACCGTCGGTACCGTGGCTCTTCTGATTTTCCTTTATTTATTTTTCTTGTACTTCTGTCTGTTTTTATTTTCTTTCCAGTTTTTTAAATAACCAAAAATTCATAAAAATTTGAAAACGACAAAAACATGTTTTTTCTTTTGTTTTCTCTATTTGTGTTTGCTGTTGTGTGTTTATTTTTTTTAAAAAAATCTTTAAAAAAAATGCTCATGCTAAAGGGGCATACATGACAATTGAAGCTCCATTATTACATACACTGTTTGATTTTTTATCACTAATTCGTGTATACATTGTATGTCTTCGTCATGATATGTCCTACTTTAAAGGTAGGCTACTACTGAGTGCTAATATAGTAGAAATGTATGTTTAATATGCCTCTAAGTATGTGTAAGTTTTAGGCTAGACAATGATACTACACATCCACACATCCTTAGAGAATGCACTAAGTACAAATCAAAATGCATACTTGCTATAACTCGTGATATTGCGACTAACACTGTAGGCATGACTTGATAAATCAATGTCATGATACACGTCTTTGCTATTTAGGGAATAGAACTTTGGGCTAAAATTATATTGATAAATGGGGTTTGTATACTAGTTAAAGTGTATATATCTATGTGGGTAGATTTCGTTTGATTCAAGAAGCTTGTCTAAAAGAAAGAAAAATAAAATGAAAAATTTGAGAGTACTACAAAAAAGGAAAATTATATATTATCAATCTTAGTGACAAGGATTTCCCCCAAGCACTACTCACTCCTACTGATAAGCCTTCATAAGCATTGTGAAGATGAGCACCTTGGTCAAAAGAATCGTTACGATCTTGTGCAAACCCACTAAATAAATTAGTGCCCTTAGTTTTATACTTGGTATTCATGTAAGACTGACAAACATGACATGATATATCACTTAATGACTCTTGTGTTAGCATATAAATTTCTGAGATATAGCTTGTATTAATTTTAATATAACTTGATGCTATTTCTATTGTTGCTACATGTACACTTGTCATTGTTTAGTCTAACACTTCCATGCATAAGAATTTGACTTGAACTATGTTATCTATCTCTTACGCGTTTGTACTAATACACGATTTCTATTCATGACACATACGATGTTCCTTGAATTAGTTTTCTAACATCTTTTGATATTATGTGCAAAACCATGTGTATTTAGTCTCGTCTCATGTGTCCGATTCATTTTACTTATACTAAGTCTTTAAAAGCAAAACTTTTTAATTTTAAAGTAGTATTTATGGTTTACCCGTGCGTTTTGACCCATGTTTATTTTTTCAATTCTCTGATTATATTTCAGTCAACCCTTATTCCTATCATGATTTACGTTATATTTGTGCATTATTCTTCAAATCCGCCGCATCTCTCATATCCATATGTTAGTTTGATCTAGACCACCCCTTTTGCTAACATAAAAGGGGGAGAATAAAGAACGTTCATGAGCTAGTTATGTGCTAGTCATCTAGGGAAGATTACTTATAGGGAGAGATACTCTTATAGAGTGCACATCGATAGAGGGAGCATGTATATAGGGGAGACATACTACTTTAGTGCAAGTTCACACTTTATGATTTATCTTGATATATAAACTTGTACATGTTTTCATGATTATTGCCGATTACACTATACCATGCTCTTAATGACAAGTATTGATTATATCTCATGAACTGAATTTGATATTATCAAAAGAGGGAGTTTATTGGAACATGCATTCTGCATCTCGTTAGTTTGACAATATCAAATCTCCTACTGTATTTGATCATACATGTCTTGGGTATAGTGTGCAGGTTTACAGGTGTGAAGACGTCGAGAACTCTACTCTTTTCGACCTACCATCGGTGCTAGACATACCAACGTGATTTGCTATCGACGCAAAGGCAAATATCATCGTGAAGATTTATGCCGTCGATATGATGTCATCGAGAAGACTACTGCCGTAGGCTAACCTACTGCGGGTGCTAGCTATGTCGATGAAACTACCAGCATCGTCTTGAAGGATGTGTCAACTTGAGACCATGGCGCCGAGATGAATGCATCGATACAATATAGACGTAACTGCTACCGTGGGCGGTAGCCTACCGCCGAGCGCTAGCTGATCGACAAAGAAAAATATGTCGACTTGATGCTCTACAGGCGTCGAGAGGGATTCGACGTGATTACTACCGCAAAGAGCTAATCCTACCTCTCCATGCTATCTAAAGAAAACAAGAGAATATTCTCCGACACCTTCCTGATTTGGCGCTAGACAGCTGACGAAAGCACACAAAGATGCTACCGCCGTGCGATAACTCTACCGCCGATGATAACTTAAAGAATCAACTATAAATGGTCTTGATTCTTTTCCTGGAAAGGAGAGACACACACATATGAGAATAGGGTTCCTCAATCACCTCTGGTGCAGAGAACCACCATATCCATGCAAGGAGAAGAGAATTATCTCCCTCCCGCTCAAGTTTGAAGATCTCCGAAGAGCAAAGTCTACAACGACCATCCACAACTGATCTAGTGCAAGAGAAATGATATTCAGAAGCACCGATCTCACATCGCTCTACGGAGGATATTGATTTTTTAGGGAGCATTAGTTTCTATCTCTTTCTTAATCATTCTTTCATTTTTCTCTTTGTTTTTGAGTGAAGGAAAATCGACCTAGGAGGCCTTCAGAATCCGTGGAGGATTCCACAGGAAATCGTCCTGGGAGGGCGTCTAAGTCTGGGATATCAAGCAGGCCCTAAGACCCTTCCTGGGAGGAAGGTGAAGAGCAGATCGAAGACCTTTCCTGGGTGGAAAGAGAGAGAGCCAACCGGTCCATGGTTTAGGGTCGGTATAGAAAATCCAAGGTTGTCATATTCATCACCTCCGTTCTCCAGCGTCGTGGAGATCTAAGTTTTGTATAAACAATATTGTGTTATTCAATGATATCTTGATTCTATAGTTTAATATATAACCTGCTGAGTTTTCCTGGTGAAAATATTGGCCGCTGTAGTGCTTTTTCTGAAACATTATCCTGCAGTAATTGTGTTATTTCTAGAGCTAATGCTGTGCGGTAGGGTTACCGCCCTGCACTAGCTCTAGTGCACGCATTCCTGCAGTATCTTTTTAAATATCCAATACTTGTTTAAAAACCATATTCACCCCCCCTCTAAGGTTTCTGTCTAGAGAGAACACCAAGGTAGAACTTGAAGAGGTTCAAGAACCACAAATAATGAATGAACCAGAATTGGAACCTGAGCAAGGAATACAAACTATTGTAGCTTGAGAACCTGCTCATGAAACACAAGTCCTACATAGATCTGGTAGACCTAGAGTTGAGCCTGAGAGATATGGATTTCTCATGTCTTATATAGGTAATGTGTTGCTTATGGATCATGATGATGAGCCTGCAACCTACCAAGAGGCTATGTGTGGACCATACTCTGAGAAGTGGCTTGAAGCCTTGAAATCTAAAATGAACTCCATGTATGCAAACCAAGTTTGGACCTTGGTGGAACCACCTGAAGGGGTACGCCATATAGTGTACAAGTGGGTCTTCAAGAAGAAGACTGACATGGATGGAAAAGTACATACATTCAAAGGGCGACTGGTGGCAAAAGGTTTCAAGCAAATTCATGGTGTTGACTATGATGAAACCTTTTCCCCTGTTGCTATGGTTAAGTCCATCAGAATTCTACTTGTTATTGCTGCATATTATGACTACGAGATCTAACAAATGGATGTCAAAACGACTTTCCTTAATGAAAACCTCCTTGAGGAAGTGTATATGACACAACCCGAGGGTTTTGTATCTCCAAGTGAAGCAACTAAAATATGCAAGTTGAATCGATCCATTTATGGATTGAAACAAGCTTCTCGAAGTTGGAATCTATATTTTGATAAGAAAATCAAAGAGTTTG
Organism: Dactylorhiza incarnata; assembly: GCA_033032865.1. Lineage (NCBI taxonomy): Eukaryota > Viridiplantae > Streptophyta > Magnoliopsida > Asparagales > Orchidaceae > Dactylorhiza > Dactylorhiza incarnata. Next base: position 3,456,609 of record JAWHQI010000009.1, on the reverse strand, counting down.
GTTTCATCAAGAACGAAGATGAGCCTTGTGTTTATAAGAGGATTAGTGGGAGCATTGCCGTATTCCTGATATTGTATGTGGATGACATACTGTTGATTGAGAATGACATTCTAACCCTACAAGATGTTAAGAACAGGCTAAGGACTCTTTTTCTATGAAGGACTTTGATGAAGCAACTTATATACTTGGTATTAAGATCTATAGAGATAGATCGAAGAAGTTACTGGGTTTGACCTATTGTACATACATTAAGAAGGTGTTGAAGCGATTCACATGCTTGAGTCCAAAAAGGGATTCTTACCCATATCACACGGTGTAAGTCTCTCTAAGGACTAATGTCCTAAATATTTGGAAGATAAAGACCCCATGAAGTTGATTCCATATGCTTCAGCAATTGGATCAATCATGCATGCAATGTTGTGTACTCGACACGATGTCTCATAAGCTTTAAGCATGATGAGCAGATATCAGTTTGATCCTGGTGATGGTCACTGGACAATAGTCAAGAATATCCTAAAGTACTTGAGATTAAATAAGGATATGTTCTTGGTGTTTGGTGGAGAGGAAGAGCTCGTTGTAAAAGGTTACACAGATGGTAGCTTCCAAACTAATAGAGATGACTCAAAATTCCAGTCAGGTTTTGTATTTTGCCTTAATGAGGGTCTGTGAGTTGGAAGTGTTCCAAGCAAGAGACAGTTGCCGATTATACAAAATAGGCCGAGTATATTGCTGTTGCTAATGCGGCATAGGAGGCTGTATGGATTAGGAAATTCATTGGCGAGCTCAATGTAGTTCCTAGCATTGTTGATCTCCTAGTTCTCTACTGTGACAACAACGGTGCAATTGCATAAGCTAAGGAACCTAGATCACATCAGCGCTCCAAGCACATACTTCGGCGGTTCCATCTTATTCGATAGATTATTGATTGAGGATCGAGGATGAAAGTGCACAGTGTAACCTCTGAGTATTCTCTAGAGGGGGGGGGGGGGGGGGTGAATAGAGATTTAAAAAATTTACCCTAAATATGCACACACAATAGAACTTCTAACAACTATGCAATCAGCAAATCCAATCCAGAATAAATTAAACACAGATGGCAGAAATATTAAATGAGACATCACAGAAAAGCAAGACACAGAAGAGACAAGCTTTATAGTGGTTCCCGAAAATGTGGGTACTCCACTCTTCTACCTCCTTGGTAGGAATGCACTATAAGTGCATGAGTCTTTTGATAAGGAGACTCTTAGAACCACTGAGTCTTTTGATAAGGAGACTCTTAGAATCACTCAATGAGTCTTTTGATAAGGAGACTCTTAAAACCACTAACCGAGTCTTTAGATAAAGAGACTCTTGGAACCACCGAGTCTTTTGGTAAGGAGACTCTTAGATCCAACTTAATCCTTTGGAGAGGGATTCTTAGGACTCTTTACTCAGTTACAATAAGAGAAATGAGAATAATGAAGAAGAGGAAGAAAGAATAGTATTCTTCTGTTTGAATCCTTCTTCAGCTATCACTCAGGATGCTGCCACTTGATGTTATTCAGAATCTGTATAAGATTAACTCTTGCTTGAGATACAAAAGAATGCAAGAGTTGTTTTTCTTATAATCCTGATAATCTCTGTACTCTTGATGACTACCTACTGTAGGTGAGAAGAAGCAGTAGCTGTGTTTGTATTTCCTGTACAGAGATGTTCTCTTTTCTTGTCTATGTTGGAACTTGAGGAAGAAGAAGAAGGCTGAATAGAATTCCTTAAAACTCAATATTAGTCTTCCTTCCTCTGTATAATTATTCTATGTGGAATAGTGCTGTTGATTTGTTTCCTCTTCTGTTCTATCCTCAGAATGAATATCCATTAGACAATATGTATTTCTTTCTATTTCTGTTTCACGACGCGTCAATCTGATTTGAATATCTTCTAAGAATGTCTTTGTTGTGTCTCTGGAGTACTTCATTCCATTTTTGGTAATAAATGAGTCGTTAGAATTTGATTTATATCCTTGGATACCTCATGGAAAAGCATCAGAAAAGATAATATAAAATATTCCATTCCTGACTGTATTCGACGCAGCGTTGAATTCATCTCACTTCTAATCGACGCACCTCTGAGTTCTTATAGAGGCAGCTTCAAAATCCTTCTCAACTCTGACTGAACTCAGATGTCGACGTTGCGTCGAATACTTATCAACGTATCCGACGAGTTGAAGACATGGACTTTGAACTTCATCTTCTGCGTCGAATTCTAGTTGAAATTGCGTCGACTTCTAATATTGCTTTGATAAGCTCTGTCTTCTGCGTCGAGTACATCTCGACATTGCATCGACTTCAACTATACTTTGACTTCAATCTGAGTTACTTATACCTGTATTCAAAGTTGCTTCAACTTCTAGTCGAAGTTACGTCGACTTCTATTCGACGCAATTTAACTCAACTGAATTTTTGTGCTTAATATAGATTGGTCTTGACACTCTAGTGTAAGTGTGATATCTTAGGACATTCAATGACCAATTTACCCTTTCTATACAACATGGGTAATACATCCTATATTATGAAATCATTTTAAGATAATTTGTAAGATAAATTACAAGGGTGTTTTTCCCAACAATCTCACCTATTTATCTTAACAAATATTACAAATAATTTAAGTGATTTCAAATATGATGTTAAACAAGCAGAGTACAAACAAATATAATAAGAGACAAATTGACATCAAAAAATAGCATCATTGCACAGCAGCATAAACCATTATGATAAACTCCCAATTTAATCAGAATGTCTTCCATAATTATATAACTTCAAATATGTTTACTTAGAAGTTATTCTAGAAATGTTTTACCTGTATTGTTCTATTCCTTTGTAGGAGTTTTCCTCTTCCATGAGAAAAACTTTTGTTTACTTTCTTTGATACAAAGACCAGAGGTTCATCCTCCTCTTCAGCAGTCTCGTTGCTTTCTTGATGAATGACATCTTCTTTGGGAGGCTCCCCTTGAGTTTGTGCATCCATTTTAGCAGTTTGGGCAGCCTCCTAAGAAATTCATGAAACTTCATCCAAGAGCTGATCAGCTTCTTCAGGCTCCCCCTGGGTTGATGCCAACATCTCCCCATGCTCCCCCTGGTTTGATGCAGGCATCTACCCGTGAGTTACTGCAGGAAGCTCCCCCTTGATAATTCTTATTTGAAAGATAGTAATTCTGTTGGGATCAGGAACTTCAGCATCTGGGGCATTTTAAGCAGTCTCTTTTTCCTTCTCCTGGCCAACCATATTTTCTCCCCCTTCTAAACAGGCAGCTCCCCCTCATGCATATTCTCCCCCTTCTGAACCTTACTGACAAGGGAGGTTAAGAAAGATTTGTTTACCATTGAGGAGGACACATAAGATTTGAGTGTCAGGAGTGTCTCTTTTGATTCTTGAAGCTCAGACTCCATCTGAGAATACTTTATGTTCAATTTTCTGGATTGATTCACCAGCAAATCAGCAAATGTCTAAGTGGCCAACTCCACTGCTTTAGAGATTATTTGATCAACATCAAATGGAGGAGAGATAAAGGTAGAAGGTGTGTCAACCGGGTGTGTGGATATGATAGCTAGATGGAGTGATGGAAGATAAGTTTGTTCTAAGGGATCAGGATGGAGGACTACGGGGTCTTCTTCAAGAGGGCTGATATATGATTGTTGTGGTAGGGGAACAGAATGAATTTCTGGGGGATATTCAACAGTAGTGGTGATGGAGGGTTGTTGTTGGGGTGGGGTGTTAATCAGTGGTGCAGACTCTGGTGTTGGATCAGGTGGAATTTACTGGAGATCTTGAGCTATAACATCTCCTAAAATGTCTGTTAAGACTGTCTCATGGTCCGGAGGAGCTGGAGAAGAAGGAGGAGAGGGTGCAGTTTGACCAGACTTCAGAATTTGCCTGGTCCACTTTGAGAAAATACCAACATTAATTCTTTGAAAATTTTCGAAACTTTATGAAGCGAGCAGGAGTTAGTTAACTTAGAGTTCACAAACCAAACAACCAGAAGCAAATGGAGGCAAACAAATGATCTTTATTGATAGCAACTTCAAATTACAAGTCAAGGCATTCTTGGCGAGACATGATTTTGCCAGCACAAACACTAAAGGAAAACGCACAGAAATTGAAGATAACTTGAGACCGCGCGGTCTCCCTTGCGACCTCAGCAACTCGCCAAACCGCAACCCGTTGCCGATCTTAGAACAACACCGGATCGCTGATAAGACCGCACCCTTCCTTTCCGAACTCCTGATTCCACCGAACTCCAGCACCACAACTCCAAGCCGCAGACCGCCCGAACACTTTCAGAGGAAGAGGTGATCGCTGCTGCCCACACTATCCGCAGAAGCTGCACAAGAAGAGTTCAATCAGCAGACCGCCCGGTCAGACAAATACAGACCGCAGGAAAGAAGAGAACTCGTCTTACACTTGGTGTGTCTATATTTGCTGCTACAGTGGCTCCTATTTATAGGCATGAGACCTGATCCAGTCACCACCCTATGAGATAGGATCACCACCCTCCAGACAGCGCGACCTGACCGGTCACACCGCACGATCAGCAACAGAACTCCTGCTTCATTTTAGTGAACTCGCCAGCTCCAATATCAACAATGAGAGACCGCCACTCTCACAGCAGATCGCTACTCCAACGGAGATCGCCAGACCGCTCAAAGCTGTTCACCCCCTGTGTTCGCCAGAGACCGCGAACACAGCCAGTTCGCCATCAACCCGCGAACTCCTGTCCGCATGTCGTTCTCCTCCTGAGACCGCGAACAACGACCAGCTCGCATACCAGTCTCCTCCTGAGACCGCGAACTGAGACCACGCGACTAAGACTCTTAGTCCGCGAATACCACCAGAAAGCCCGGTCAGCCACCAGACCGCATTCTGGAGAAAACCTGGATCAAGTTGTGCGGTCACACCAGACCGCCACAGCTTTGAGGAAGACAACCCACCACGCGGTCATGCACAGACCGCGCACACCTGAAGATGAACATCCCACCGTGCGGTTAGAGACAGACCGCGCGGCCTTCACCTTCAGGCGCCTTGGACCAGAAACCAGCGGCCATACCAGGAGACCGCAGCTAGGCTTAGACAAGCTAGACCGCAGAGGCAGACCGCCAAGTCGTGCGGTCAAGCCAGACCGACCGACCTCCTCCCAGACCGCCCAGGTCCAAAAAGGCCCTCTAACTTCCACTTCAACAATTTCAACACTCCCCCTTGAAGTGGGAAGTTGAAACTAGCCCCAGTAGGCTCCTTAGCCGTGTGAACGACCCCTTCGCCAGCGCCTTTGTGAAGATGTCCGTGACATTGTCCGCACTCCGCACATGCTCGACCGAAAGAGATCCCTCCAGCACCTTCTCCCGTATGAAGTGGTGCTCGATCTCGATATGCTTAGTCCTCGAGGGACAAACTGAATTGGTAACCAGTTTGAGAGCACTCTCGTTGTCACCGCGTAGCACAGTCGGCTCCCGAATCTCCTTGTGGACGTCTCCCACCAACCTCCTAAGCCAGATGGCTTCCTGAGCAGCCAAGGCCGAAGCCTTGTATTCCTCTTCCGTGGTGGAGACTGACACGGAATCCTGCTTCTTGCTGCACCATGATATAGCTGTAGGGGCCGCCATGAAGACGAATCCAGACGTCGACTTCCAATCATCCGAATCTCCCCCGTAATCAGCATCCGTGTACCCGTGCCCTTCGAAGCCCGCATCTCTCCTGTATAGGAGATCCATGTCCGAGGTAGCCTTGCATACTTCAGAATGTTCTTGGCTACTAGCAGATGAGGTACCCATGGCTCCGCCATATATCGACTCACTCTGCCAACTGCATATGCAATATCCGGCCTCGTGATCGTTAGATAAATCAAGCTCCCAACTAGAGCTCGGAAAACCAACGGATCTTGCATGATCCTCCCCTCATCCTTGCGAAGTTTTGTGGCCTTCTCCAGAGGAGTGGAAGTGCACTTCCCTTCCTTCATGCCGAATCGCTCCACGATCCGCTCCGCATATCCGGCCTGGGTCACCAGCACTCCACCTTCCTTCCTCTGCACCTCGAGACCAAGGAAATGGTGAAGCTCACCTAAGTACTTCATCTCGAACCTGATGGACAGCTCGGCCCGAAGCTGTGCTACCTCCTCCTTTGAGTTCCCCGTCACGATCATATCGTTGACGTATAGCAGCACGATGACTTGAAGCTCCCCTCTCTTCTTGACGAACAAGCTTGAGTCCGAGTCTGAAGCACAAATCCACAGAATAGGAGATATTCTGCGATCTTCCAGTACCACGCTCTCGGCGCTTGCTTCAACCCATACAGGGCCTTCTTCAACTTGCAGACATGCTCCGGGAAATCTTCAGACACAAAGCCTGGTGGATGGACCATGAAGATAACCTTGTCAATCTCGCTGTAGAAGAAGGCATTCTTGACATCGAGCTGCCAAATCTCCCATCCACTGAATGCCGCCAAGGCAATGATGAACCGAACTGAAGTCATTTTTGCCACCGGACTGAATGTCTCCTCGTAGTCTTCACCGTACTGCTGCGAGAACCCCCGAGCTACAAGGAGAGCCTTGTACCGCTCGATACTGCCGTCAGCTTTCTTCTTGAGCTTGTAGACCCACTTGCATGTCACATGAGTGGTGCCCTTGGGCTTGGGCACAAGAGACCAGGTCTCATTCTTCTCGAGAGCTGCCATCTCTTCTTGCATTGCAACGTCCCACTCCTTCACGCCTCTGGCCTTCTCAAAGCTCGACAGCTCCCTCTCATCCAAGGGACCAGCGAAGAAACATGAGACGAAGCTCACTGCGTTTCCTCCTATATAGCGATCAGGGGCGACGCTCGTTTTCACCTCCTCAGCTCCTTCCCCTGAACCGCTTTATCTCCAGCTGCTTCTTCCCTAGCTCTGCTTCCAGACGTGCTAGGAGCATCGCTCCCCCTGCTCCCTGAACCAGAAGCCCCCGTCTCGGAACTAGAAGGAGATGGACCACCTAGTGACACAGGCAGCTCCACCTGAATATCCTCCACAGCTTTCTCTGGCACCTCCACCCTGCTCTCTGGTAGCTCCACATCAGAAGACCCCTTGTAAGATGTCACCTAATCGAACACGACGTCGCGAGATACCACAAACCTCCGCGTCTCTGGGTCCATGCACTTCCATCCTTTCTTCCGCTCATCGTATCCCACGAAGACTAGCTTCCTTGCTTTCGCATCTAGCTTTGTCCGAAGAGCATCTGGAACATGCACGTAGCAGGTGGAACCAAACAATCTAAGGTGTGCCACGCTTGGGTTCTCCTTGAACATCATCTCATATGGAGTCAGCATGTTGATGGGACTCAGAGGCATCCTATTGATGACGTAGGCAGCACAAGACATTCCCTCCGCCCAGAAGGACTTTGGGATACTCTTGGCATGCAGCCAACACTTGCAGGTCTCCGTCAGATGACAGAACTTCCGCTCTGCAACACCGTTCTGCTGTGGAGTATGTGTACAAGTGAGCTCTCTCCGGATGCCTGCCTTCCTACAAAAAGTAAAGAACTCACTGGAGGTGAACTCCCCTCCGTTGTCAGTCCTCAGCTTCTTCACCCGCAGTCCTAGCCGACCCTCCATGAGCTCCTTGAACTCCACAAACTTGGCAAATGCCTCTGCCTTCTCCTTCAGTAAATATACCCAGACATATCTGGTGTAATCATCGATCAACACTAGCATATATCTGCTGCCTCCGAGACTTGGGGTAGCAGTAGGTCCCATTAAGTCACCGTGGATGCACTCCAACGTCACACTAATCCTTGTCTGCGACTTGTCAAACGGTAGTCGATGAGACTTGCCGAACTGACACCCCGCGCAAACATGACCTTCACCGTAGGAAGATAGACTTGGCAGGCCCTTGACCAGACCTCTCACCGCCATAGCTTTTAGCTTGTCCATCCCTAGGTGCCCCAACCTCTCATGCCATATAACGACACCATCATTCGTCTTCATCTTGTCAACATAGGAACTTGTCGATAAAACGAACAAGTCCTTTGCCCGTCTTCCGACATGGACGACCTCGGCCTTTACGGCCTCAAAATTGCGTAGAAACTTCACTTCTGTTGGGCCGAACAGAACGTGATACCCAGTGTCAACAGCGTTGGTCACGGAGAAGAGGTTTTTTCTCATACCAGGCACGTGATAGACACTCTTCAAAGTAAGTGGCCCTCTATCACTGTCCAAGGAAACAACCCCCACCTTCTCTACTGGATGCACAGTATTATCAGCAGTAATGATTGCATTGTTACCTGTATAGGGTTGTGCAGAAGAAAGCTTGGTCTCGTCTCTAGTAAGGTGGTGACCACACCCCGAGTCCACGATCCAGTCTTCCAGATAGTTGATAGGAGCAGAAGCTCCAACAGAAGCCGAGAAGGCTCCTCCCCAACCTCCTCTAAAGTGCCTGGCCTCATCTTCCTCCTTCTCCGCGGTATGCCCAGCTTGGGTGACTACCTTGCAATCCTTCCTGATGTGGCCATACTTGCCACACTTGAAGCACTTCGGACCTTCCCCCTTCGTCTTCCCATCAGCCTTGGGAGCATACCCCCTTTCCTGCTGCCCAGAATTTGAAGGCCCATAGCCTCCTCCAGCGGTCTTCTTCTTCTTATCCCACTTCTTCTTCTTCCCCGAGAAGAGCACTTCTCCATCTCCCCCAGCCACTGACACCCCCGCCATCTGCCTTGCCAAACTTTCTTGCGATGCAAGCAAGTTCTCCAGCTCCAACAGAGACGACTGATTTGCCCATCCCTGCACCGACGTCACAAAGGCAACATATTCCTTCCGCAAGCCGCGGATTATGTGCCTCTTCAGCTTCTCCTCAGAGATAGGCTCATCAGGATCCAATGCTGAGATTTCAGCGCACAAGTTCTTCATCTTCAGAAAGAAGGTGGAGATAGAAAGATCACCCTGAGCCAACCTTGCCAGCTCATTCTCCAAAAACTGTAGCCTCGCTACATTCTTCTTGTTAAACAGCCCATCCAGGGCTCTCCAGATCTCCGCAGCTGATCCACATCCCAGAATGTGATCAAACAGATCAGGTGAAATTGCTCTCTTCAGAGTGAACTCTGCCTTCGCATTCGTCCTCCTCCAAGTTCTCACCTCTGCCCCATTATCCCCTTCAGGGACAACTTCCTGCGTCTGATCTCCTCCAACTACCTCCCAGAGGTCCTCACCTAGAAGATAGCTTTGCATACATGACTTCCACTTCTTGAAGTTAGTCGATGTAAGCATCTCAATTCCAAGACCCCTCGCTTCCATTGCTCTACCACTGGTTCCTTCTACACAAAGGCGATGGCTACTCTAAGTCACTCACTGCTCAACCACTCCAACCTCGCTTTGATACCATGTGAAATTTTTTGAAACTTTATGAAGCGAGCAGGAGTTAGTCAACTTAGAGTTCACAAGCCAAACAACCAGAAGCAAATGGAGGCAAACAACTGATCTTTATTAATAGCAACTTCAAATTACAAGGCAAGGCATGCTTGGAGAGACATGATTTCGCCAGCACAAACACAAAAGGAAAAAGCACTGAAATTGAAGATAACTTGAGACCGCGCGGTCTCCCTTGCGACCTCAGCAACTCGCCAAACCGCAACCCGCTGCCGATCTCAGAACAACACCAGATCGCTGATCAGACCGCACCCTTCCTTTCTGAACTCCTGATTCTACCGAACTCCAGCACCACAACTCTAAGTCGCAGACCGCCCGAACACTTTCAGAGGAGGAGGTGATCGCTGCTGCCCGCACTATCCGTAGAAGCTGCACAAGAAGAGTTCAATCAGCAGACTGCCCGGTCAGACAAATACAGACCGCAGGAAAGAAGAGAACTCGGCTTACACTTGGTGTGTCTATATTTGCTGCTACAGTGGCTCCTATTTATAGGCGTGAGACCTGATCCAGTCACCACCCTATGAGATAGGATCACCACCCTCCAGACCGCGCGACCTGACCGGTCACACAGCGCGATCAGCAACAGAACTCCTGCTTCATTTTGGTGAACTCGCCAGTTCCAACATCAACCATGAGAGACCACCACTCTCACAGCAGATCGCGACTCCAACGGAGATCGCTAGACCGCCCGAAGCTGTTCACCCCTGTGTTCACCAGAGACCGCGAACACAGCTAGTTCGCCATCAACCCGCGAACTCCTGTCCGCATGCCGGTCTCCTCCTGAGACCGCGAACAGCGACCAGCTCGCATACCAGTCTCCTCCTGAGACCGCGAACTGAGACCGCGTGACTAAGACTCTTAGTCCGGGAATACCACCAGAAAGCCCGGTCAGCCACCAGACCGCATTCTGGAGAAAACCTGGATCAAGTTGTGCGTTTACACCAGACCGCCACAGCTTTGAGGAAGACAACCCGCCACGCGGTCATTTTACAGACCGCGTACACCTGAAGATGAACATCCCGCCGCGCAGTTAGAGGCAGACCGCGCGGCCTTCACCTTCAGCCGCCTTGGACCAGAAACCAGCGGCCATACCAGGAGACCGCAGCTAGGCTTAGACAAGCCAAACTGCAGAGGCAGACCGCCAAGTCGTGCGGTCAAGCAAGACCGCCCGACCTCCTCCCAGACCGCCCAGGTCCAAAAAGGCCCTCTAACTTCCACTTCAACAATTTCAACAAATTCTTTTGCCAAGTGGAATTGGCATCACTTTTGATTTGCAGACCATTGGGTAATAATGGAGCAGTACTTGGCTCATCATTCTCATATATGCATTCTCCCTATCTGAGTATTAATGGCCAATCAGCTTAAGAAGGCACCTCCCCTAGTTAATTTTCTTGTTGAGTACTAGAACACCCATAATCTACAGCTGCTGCTTAGGAATAACATCATGTGCTGAGATTTTGTATAACAACATCTTTCTCACAATATCTGTCAAGAACCTGTACTCTTGAGATATATTATTATTCTTTAAATTTATTGCCTTCTCTTTACTGAATTTCATAATCTGTAATGCCCTGCTTATCTCTTCCATTGAATGTTCATCTGAATCACTACCAGCTGGTAGATCAAAGGTTTGACATAACATTTCCTCTATAATGTTGATATTATTCCCTGAGATTCTCCCATTGAGAGATCCATCATCTTTAATGTGGATGTTATCTTTCAGCTCTATTAACTCGATATCATAGATCTTGCACCTAGTAGAGATTAGCTTTGTCAACCCAGCAGTTTGAAATAGACCAAGAATGACCATAATGTTTTCGGATGCTGCATTGAAGGAGTCGACATCGACATCAAATCCAGAGTTGACCTTTAAATGTGCCATATAATCTGTAGTACCTACAGATTTGAAAACACGAGAGAGAGAGAGAGAGAGAGAGAGACAGAGGCGAGAACAAGAAGCATGAGAGAACTAGAAAGCAAGAAAGCACGAGAGCAAGAGAGAAAATTTGAAAGCGTAATAGCTTCGACGTCTAAGTTGCTTAAAAGAAGACGATTCATCACAACTTAGGGTTGTATTCAAAGTAACGTCGACAAGGATTAATATTCAGCACGCCAAAACATGTCAAAGAATCTTCTAAAAGCAAAACTGCGCGCTCTTGACATGTCGACGCTGCGTCAATTTGTAATCGACGTGACTTCGATTTTGTCCAGTGACTATTAAGTTGACGCATGTGTCGATATGAATTCGACGCAGCGTCGAATTCTATTCGAATGCTTTACTCTAGGTTGCTCTCGAAGCTGGCGTCAAGTAGAACTCGACGGTGCGTCGAAATCTATTCGACACAACTCTGAATATACAGTTGTATTTCTTTAGAAAATTTCTATTGTTTTTTCCCAGCAATGGTGTTTCTTAACATTAACATTTAAGAGGTTATTTTTTATGAACTATAAGATACCAAAGGGTTTTTTAGAGAAAAGATCGCTCCCTTTGAATGTTTGTAGTTCCTTATTGAGAATTGGTTTCTTTATTTCCCTTCAATATCTCTGAGGAAAGAATCCAAACTTTTCTACACAAATAACTCAAACATTAGAAGGTACCCAGGTTACCTTTGGCCATTTGATTTTACCATTATAGGATGATATGAAAGAATAGAATGGTCTTTCATGATATCCTTTTGGATGGCAGAGAATAGGTTTATTAAGCCTAGGTTTATTATCTTGGTACTGGAAATGTGCATAAAATGTATCTAAATATAATAAATCTGCAGAATCTCTAATTATTCTACTTTTAACTTTAGCCTTTTGATTGAAATTTAATGGTTTCTTTGAATTATTTTTCCCTAGAATTTTCTCCTCACTATTAAGATTTATTTTATTAAATACAGTGAGTTTTTTAGGTTTATTGTTGTCTAGAATTTCAATTAATGGCCTGGTCTTTGTTATTTGAAAGTCACTAGGTCTAACAAAGGTGACTGGATTTTTCCAAGCAGGTATACTAGGGACTTCTGTGCTAGTGGATGGATCTACTCCTAATCCAAGGTGCTTAAATCTCATAGAGAGATTTTGTGTAATATCCTTTAGCTTTTGACTTCTCCCATTGAGTGAGTCTTCAAAGGCTTTTTCCTTTGTGAACTCTTCTTTTAGTTTTGAGTTTTCATTGGTTAGATTAGTGATTACTGTTTCCTTTTTTACAAATTTGATATCTCAACTTATAATTTCTAGAATACAAGTTATCTTTCTTAAAGTCTTATAACTCTTCCCTAACTGTTTCTATTTCTTTTTGAATTTTAATATAATCATTACAAAATTCCTTAAAGTAATTTATAAATTCTTCCGAATTAAATTCAAAATAATCAAAGATACTTACTTGATCTTCTTCATCACCTGAGTAGGCCCCTAAGCCATCAGGCAGGAAGCTTCAGTAGTAGTTTCTTCATCACTCTCTGATGAAGAGGAGCTTGCGTCAGATTTTGTGGCACTCCAGGTTTCAGCAATGAAACCCTTTCCCTTCTTCTTGTCCTTTTTCTTGAAGGACTTCTTCTTTTTAGTGCTCCTTGTTATGGTTGCTCCTATCTCTTTGCTCTTTTGAACACTCAGGGGATATGTGCCCTGGCTTTCTACATGCAAAACAGATTACTTCCTGCTTTGGGGTCTTATCAAACCTGAGCTTGCTTGATCTCCATTCCTTTCTTCTTGAGTCTTCTATTTTGACCCATTTTCTGAACCTTTTGTCTAAGAGACTGAACATCTCTTCTTGAGGAGTGGAAGGATCTCCTTCAGTATCCTTCAGAGCAATACTCTTTTGGTTGGGAGTAGAGACTATCTCCTTGTCCTCTGTCTCAACCCTGCTCTTCAGTAGCAGCTCATAGGATTTGAGCTTTCCAAGCAAAGCATCAGTGGAGATCTCTTGATCCTTGAGTCCCATGAGCTTGGGAACCACATGAGAAGCTTATCATTGATTTCTGTCAGAGAAATCTCCTTATCCAGATTTCATAGCTCATTAATGATCAGGCTGAACCTATCATACATCTCAGCTGCATTCTCTTCAGTCTTCTTTTGAAAGTTCTCATACTGGGATATGAGAAAGCACTTCTTATCCTTTCTTTTATTAGAGCTTCCTTCTACCAGTCTGGACAGAGATTCCCAGATCTCTTTTGCTGAGTTGCAGTTAGCCACTTTTTGGAAGATATCATTTGACATGGTGGATACCAAGATGTTCATCGCCTTGGAATCACATGCCTTTAGCTTTTTCTCAACATCAGTCCACTATGCTCTAGGGACTAGTTCATGAGTCACCATTCCACTTGCATGTTTTCTGAATGGGGGTGGGGGACTTGAGGCAATAACTTTAAAGATTTCTTCATCAATAGAGTCCATGTATAATTTTATTCTAGCCCTGTATAGTGTACACTTATTAAGGTTACACACTGGTGATCTTGATGATGCACGGTCCTTAGATCTCAGTTTCTAAAAATAATTTTACAATATTAAAATATAAGTTAGGAGATGTTTTGATCAAGGTGTTAGTGTTGGGGATATTGCCCTTCAATGTTCTTTGGATTTGAAGATGCATCACATACAATGCTAAGTGCATAATGTATTTGATAAGCCATGTTTATTTCATGTTAAGTGTAGGCTTTTCTATGCTTGTCCATGCAGTGATTAGGCACTCCTAAGGGCCGTTGAAGACTGTTAGAGGTATAAAAGGATCAACTAGGGAAAATCGAAGAGCATTCAGCACAATAGAGAAGATTGATTTTGACGGCAAGACCATTGCTGAACTTACTGAAGCTCATCATCTTCTATCAGTGAAGACATCTCTCTCAAGCTGCAAGCAGATCAGTAAAAGAGAGGTAGACAGCTCTTGCTGATTCATCTCAGAAGAGCAATTTGTTCTTCTTCCCTCTACTAAGGAAGAAGACCAGGTGGAGCAAGGACAAGAGCTGCTATTATTCAGTCCTGCTCCAAGGCACAAATCTGATGTGCTATACAAAAAGAGAATTAATCTGAAGGTGTATTCTTATATTCTTCTATTGTAATAGTAGAATCATTCATTTTTGTAAGAACATATTTGTTTTGAGTGTGTAGGACTGTGAGCCTGAGATTGTAGGGCTGAAAGCCTGAGTGTAGGGGTGTGTGCCTGAGTGTAGGGTTGTACTCCCATCCTGAGGTAGGGCTTCTTGATAGGCCTGAGGTAGGTGACTAGGTGTAACATCCCTCAAACTACTATAACCCAAGGTAATTTTTGTCATGATTAGGTCATGACAAAAATAGGGTAAGTGACCTAGGGTGTCTTGGCAACAAGTTAAATGAGTGTAGAACACCATGGTGTGCATTTAGCCACCATGGGTCATTCCAATTTAAGAAGAACTTAAGGATAACTCAAGAGGACTAAAGCACCATATGCATCACCTATAACCATGGGAAGGACACCTAGGCTAAATTAAAGCATTTTAGGTGACATAGATGGTTCCTTAAACCAAAAGGGTGCCCCTTGATCATTATAGGAGCCTTTGACCTGACTAGGTCAAGTTACATATAAAGGTCCAATTGGAGACACTCACCATAATATTAGTCAATAATCCTGAGTATGGTAAAATTGACCACACCACACCCTTCTTAAACACTAGGGTAGACTGATGAGATAGAATGGACCTAATGGAATTGGTCAATTTTGGGAAATTAGGTCAATTACCCAAAAGCCCCAATTTGACCTAACTGAACTAATCCCATTAATTGACCTTCAATTGGCTCAATGTAATCAAATTTGTTAGAGCCAAGCGGTCTCGAAGGTTTGAAGCCCCGCGATCTGAAGCCAGCAGTCTGTGCGGTCTCCAGTAATCAGACTGCGACTTCCCCTCTGATGTACCAGATCGCGCCAGATAAAGATAAGTTGAAGCTGCGCGGTTACAAGTCAGCGGTCTGCGCGGTCTCCCAGAATCAGACCGCGACTTCTCCTCAAGTATGCGAGGTCGCGTCTTGTGAAGGTCAGCATCATTCCGCCTCTCCAAGCGGTCTAGAACCAGCGGTCTCAGCGGTCTCCAAGTACAAGACTGACGGTTCATCTCGGATATGCCAGATCGCTCCTTATGGAGAGAAGCGGTATGACCCTCCCGATCTCTCCCTTATGGGGGAGTGTTCTCCACAACGGTCTAACCACCAGATGGTCTCCTCTATCACACGACCTTCCTCCTGTCGTGTGACCGCCCGATCTCACCCCAGGTCGCAGAGGTCGCTGCGGTCTCAATATTCATTATCGCCCAGACCGCCCAGCTCTCTTATGTATTTGTATTTGTATTTAGTCCCACATCGTATATTTGTATTTTACTGTTTCCCTCCTAGTCTATATAAAGGAGGCAATACACTTGTAATACTTAGTTTTTTGGAAATTAAATTTCTGTTATTTTCAAATTCTCACATGGTATCAGAGCGATCGATCTCTTCGACTGGTCTCGTCTTCTTCTGACCGCACCTTCTGTGCGATCTCCTCTCTTCCTCTTCTTGTTCGCGCGATCTCTCTTATTCTCGAGACCGAGCGGTCTCCCTTATAACCGCAAGCCCGCGCGATCATGGGTACCCCTTTTGTGAATGCTACCCCCCCGCCCACTCCTGTGGCTATTTCTACCTCTTCCTCGGGCAACCTTGGCACCACGTCAAAGCTCACTGGAACTAACTATCCTGATTGGAGTGTCTCCTTCACCTTTCTCTTACGCTCTCAACGCAAACGCCACCATCTCATCGATGATCCTCCTCCCACAGGATCTGCTACTTTGATGATTGGGATGCTAACGATGCTCTTGTCCGCACCTAGCTTGCTAACAGTGTCTCTGATGAGTGTCTGTCTATCATTCGTCATGATGAGACAGTCAAGGCAGCGTGGAAGCATCTTGCGGCCCTTTACTCCAAAGGCGCCAAAACCTCCCGCATTTACACCTTGTATGCTGATCTCTTTGCCCGCCCAACCATGGATCCCACCACAGCATATCAAGCAGTTCAGGCCCTTGGGGCTGAACTCCTTCAGCATCGCTCCTTCTCTGCTGATCTTGCCGAACAACATAAACACTTCCAAGAGCTCCTGGTTGTATGTTACCTTCTCCGTCTTCCGGAGTCTTATGATATGATACAACAACAAATCCTTGGAGAAGCTGAGTCTCCGACTCTTGATGCCACCGATGCTCGGGTCTCTGCTATTACCTCCCTTCTCCAACGACCCTTGTTGTCTTCCCCTCCTCCTCCAGAGAGCTTTGCTCACCGGGCTGAACGTGGTCACCCTGGTGGCCGTGGTGGATCTTTTGGTGGTCGTGGACCTCCGCGACACATCTGCTCTCATTGTGGTCGGAGGGGTCACCCAATTGATCGTTGCTATCTCAAGCATCCTCACCTTCGCCCTCTGGTTGCTGCCTCTCAGCCGGATATTAGCTCACCATCTGCTTCTGTTGCTACCTCCTCAGGTAGCGTGCACGTGGTTACTGAAGGTAAATGGCTTATTGATTATGGCGCAACAAATCATATGACAGGGAACCCTCACCTTTTCTCCCAATTACTAGAGCACAAGAATTTACCTCCGGTTCTCACCGCTGATGGTTCTCCCTCACATGTGTGTGGGACTGGAATAGTTCAAGTCACTCTGACTATCTCTCTTCAGAACACTCTTTATGTGCCTACTTTTCCGTGCAACTTACTATCAGTCAAGGCTCTCTCTCAACAATTACAATGCTCCATTATGTTTACTCCGACTAACTGTTCTTTTCAGGATCTTCATACGAAGGAGACAGTTGCTACTGGGACTGAGAGTGGAGGCCTCTACTTCCTTGACGTTCTTGCTGCTCACTCTGCCTCTACAGTCTCGAATTCTCTCCATCAATTGCACCTCCGTCTTGGTCACCCTCCACCTCGGCTGCTGTATCAACTTCTACCTCACCTCGCCAAAGATACTTCTCCTCTCAACTGTGAATCTTGTCAACTAGGAAAGCACCATCGAGCTTCCTACCATGCCAAACCTGGACGTAGCTCGACTCGTCTTTTTGATCACATCCACTCGGACATCTGGGGTCCCTCTCCTACCAAGACTGTAGGTGGGTGCAGTTTGTATTTTGTTACTTTTATTGATGACTTCTCTCGATGTACTTGGGTGTATCTGTTAAAAGAACGCTCAGAAGTTTTTTCTGTTTTCAACACCTTTTATAATGAAATTTTCACTCAGTTTGGAGTGTCTATCAAGACTTTTCGCACTGATAATGCTAAGGAATATGTTTCTCATCAATTTTCTGAGTTTTGCATGAATCGTGGTCTTATACATCAGACTAGTTGTCCTTATACCTCTCAACAAAATGGGATAGCAGAACGTAAGAATTGTCACCTCCTCGACATGGCTCGCACCTTACTCTTTCAGATGAATATTCCCAAAACCTATTGGGGTCATGCCATCCTCATCTCCTGCTATCTCATTAACCGCATTCCCTACACCCTTCTTCAAGGCTCCACCCCCTTCTCTATACTATATCCCACCTCACAACCCTTCTCCTTACCTCTCAAGGTGTTCGGTTGTACTGCGTTTGTCCACACTCCTTCCTCAGGTCGGGACAAACTCTCTCCTCGGGCAGTTAAATGCATCTTTGTTGGTTATTCACCAACTCAGAAAGGGTACAGGTGCTATGATCCCATTCTTCGCAAACAATATGTTTTCGCTGATGTCACATTCTTTGAAAATGTTCCCTACTTTTCTACCTCTTCCACCTCGCTGCCTCCTGCGCCTAGTCCGACAACACCTCTGATTTACTCTCCACCACCACCACCTACTCTCCCAACTCCACCACCTCTTCCTTCCCCTCCACCGCCTCCAGCATCTCCTTCCACCTGTCCTCCTACTCCGGGGCCTTCTCTCCCAACTCTTGGGCCAGCACTATCTTCTTCCGATGATGACTCTCCTGCAGATACAGTCACCACTGAAGACCTTCCTATTGCTCTTCACAAGGGAGTCCGCTCATGTACGCAACATTCTATTCACGATGTTGTAACTTATGCTCAACTTACCCCCTATGCTAGGGCATTTGCTATTGCTATTACAGATGCTGCCACCCCAACCAGTTATCAGGAGGCTCTTGCCATCCCACAATGGAAAGCTGCCATGGATGATGAAATCTCCACCCTTCACGACCGTGGCACTTGGACTCTTGTTCCTCCACCTATTGGGATAGATGTTGTTGGGTGTAGATGGGTCTTTGTGATAAAATATCGTGCTGATGGCTCTGTTGACCGCTACAAAGCTCGCTTGGTTGCCAAAGGTTTTACTCAGACATATGGAGTAGACTTCTTTGACACCTTCTCCCCTGTCGCTCGTCTTACAACCATCAGGGTCCTCTTCTCTGTGGCCGTCAACAAAGGTTGGCAACTCTCTCAGCTGGATGTCAAGAATGCTTTTCTCTATGGTGACCTTCAAGAGGTTGTTTTCATGGAGCAACCTCCAGGGTATGTTGCTCCGGGGGAGACTCGTGTATGTAAGCTTAAGAAGGCTATCTATGGTCTTAAGCAAAGTCCTCGCGCCTGGTTCGTAAAATTTAACGAAGTTATCAAGATCATTGGATTTGTCCGAAGTTTTGCGGATCACTCTCTCTTCATTCGCAAGACATCTCATGGAATGGTTGTTCTGGCTGTATACGTTGATGACATCCTTCTCACAGGTAATGACGTTGAAGGTGTCTCCCTTACAAAGAAACATCTTCTCCAACACTTTGTAACCAAAGATATGGGTACTCCCAAGTACTTTCTGGGCATTGAGATCTCAAGGAAGCATAGCTCAATTGTTCTCTCACAACGGAAGTATGCTATTGATCTTCTAAAAGAAACAGGTCTTCTGGGTTCCAAACCCGCTAAGTATCCAATGGCAATTGGAGACGACAAACTCTGGACTGACAACTCTCCTCCTCTACTTGATAGCACCAGATATCGTCGTCTTGTTTGCAAGCTCATCTACCTAACTGTAACAAGACCTGATATCTGCTATGCGGTTGGGAAGGTCAGCCAATTCATGCAAGCTCCGAAGGAATGTCATCTTCAAGCTGCTTTAAAAATATTAGAATACGTTAAGGGATCTCCAGGGAAGGGACTTCTGTTCCAAAGGAACAACCATCTCAAGATAGAAGCCTACTCAGATGCTAGCTACGCTGATGATAAAGGGGACAGGAAATCCACATCTGGGTTCTATACCTTCGTGGGAGGAAATCTGGTGAGTTGGAAGAGCAAGAAACAAGCAGTAGTTTCCAGATCAAGTGCTGAGGCCGAGTACAGGAGCATGGCCCAAACTACATGTGAGTTGAAGTGGTTACGAACTCTCCTTGTTGACATAGGAGAAGTTTACAATCATCCATTACCAATGTTCTGTGACAACAAAGCTGCAATCTATATATCTCAGAACCCAGTCTTTCATGAAAGAACCAAACACATTGAAGTGGACTGTCATTTCATCAGGGAAGAAATCTTGAAGAAACAAATCTGCACTCCCTTCGTAACTTCGGATAAAGAGCTGGCTGATATCTTCACCAAACCTATATCTTCGTCCTTCTCCGATGTGTGTAACAAGCTAGGCATGATTGATATATATGCTCCAGCTTGCGGGGGAGTGTTAGAGCCAAGCAGTCTCGAAGGTTTGAAGCCCCGCGATCTGAAGCCAGCGGTCTGTGCGGTCTCCAGTAATCAGACCGCGGCTTCCCCTCTGATGTACCAGATCGCGCCAGATAAAGATAAGTTGAAGTTGCGCGGTTACAAGTCAGCGGTCTGCGCGGTCTCCCAGAATCAGACCGCAACTTCTCCTCAAGTATGCGAGGTCGTGTCTTGTGAAGGTCGGCATCATTCCGCCTCTCCAAGTGGTCTAGAACCAGCGGTCTCAGCGGTCTCCAAGTACAAGACTAACGGTTCATCTCAGATATGCCAGATCGCTCCTTATGGAGAGAAGCGGTCTGACCCTCCCGATCTCTCCCTTATGGGGGAGTGTTCGCCACAACGGTCTAACCACCAGAAGGTCTCCTCTGTCACACGACCTTCCTCCTGTCGTGTGACCGCCCGATCTCACCCCAGATCGCAGAGGTCGCTGCGGTCTCAATATTCATGATCGCCCAGACCGCCCAGCTCTCTTGTGTATTTGTATTTGTACTTAGTCCCACATCGTATATTTGTATTTTACTGTTTCCCTCCTAGTCTATATAAAGGAGGCAATACACTTATAATACTTAGTTTTTTGGAAATAAAATTTCTGTTATTTTCAAATTCTCACAAAATTGATCACACCAAACCATCTATGAACATTAATGGGACAACATTGAACCATTGTAGTGGACCAATTTGGGGAAATTGGGCAAATTACCATAAAGCCCCACTTTGGCCTAAATGAACTAATCCCCTCAATTTACCTTCAATTGACTCAATGTGATCAAATTGATTACCACTAACAGTCCAAGATTACTTAGGGAGTCTAATGGGTCCACATTAGACCCTTGGGATAAGCCAATTTGGGGAAATTAGGCAAAATTACCAAATTGCCCTAAATTATATTTTATGCCCTTTTATGGTTCAATTAGCCATCAATTGGCCAAATTGATCGAGCACAACCCCTCTTAAACCATAAGGAGAGTATATGAGACCTAAATGAGCCAAGGTGTGTGATAAGAAGGATTTATGCTTATTTTAATTATAGTATTTAGGTTAAGTTTAATATAATTTTGTAAATATTATTTATATTTTAGTTAAAAATCACTTCTTTTATAATTTTAGTTCTAAATATAATTGTATTTTTGTTTTGCAGATTTTTTGGAGATTTTGGTCAAAATTCATAGTACACGCCCTAGGTCACGCCCGTGACCAAGAGCGTGTAACATTAAGATCAGTCCAGGAGTTGTTGCCACGCATTTGAGCTAGTCCACAGCAAGTCACGCCCTCGGTCACGCCCGTGACCCATAGTCACGCCCGTGACCAAGGGCGTGTAAATTTAAAGATCACTTCAAGCTTTCAACGTGGACCTGTCAGCCACCGAATCCAATGTTGACCCAAGTAACGCCCGTGACCCAAAGTCATGCCCGTGATTTCCCGCGTGATCCCTGCTCCCTGCTGCGCCGAATTCAAGCCCATGCCGCATTGATGGAGTTGACCCCAGTCACGCCCGTGACCCATGAGTCACGCCCGTGACTTTTCGCGCATGATCGCTTTTCGCTGCAGCGCCGCACTCAAGCCCACGCCGCATTGATGAAGCCGCCAAAGTACATGCCCAGGTACACGCCCGTGACCAAAGTTACATGGGCGTGTAATGTCCTTTTTCACGACACAGCCACGCAAGACCCACGCCGATGTTGCAGCCGTGCAGAACAAGTATTACACGCCCTAGGTCACGCCCGTGACCGAGGGCGTGTAACCTGGAATTTTTTCCTATAAATTCAGAGGCTCCCCTCCAGCATTCCATTCCCTTCCCCCTGCCCATTTGGGCTGTTCTTGTATAGTTTTCCTTATTTTTCATGTTTTAGTTAGTTTTTAATTAATGCAATTTCCGTTCTTAAGCTTAGTTTAATTTTTGTTTTCATTTCATGCAAGCTAGTTTAGTTTCAATTTCATGCAATGTAATGTAGGGTTTATTTCATGTAATCTCTTTTTATGCAATGAGAATTTAAGTTTCCTTTAATTTCTGCAAAGTCTCTTTCTTCCTCTTAATTTAGTCTTGTCTTCTTTATTTTATTTTTGTTGTTCTCTTTTTAGTTAGTTTTAATTACGCTCTCTAAATCAATTTTATTTTCGATAAAATAATAGTTAGCTTTTTCGAAGTAGAAGTAATCGATAGACCCGGATTTCAATACGACCTTGATATTTTCTTTAAAATATCCTATGCTATACGCGATAAGGTACACTTGCCTTTTCGAATGAGTAGTTTGGATTATATTAACAAAAACTTGCAAAAACTTTCTCCTCTTCTTTTTAATTTATTTTTAGATTTCGGCGCCGCCGCCGCGGCGTAAACGTCGATATTCTGAAAAAAAGGAAAGACTATTACTTTTATCATCTCGACAGGTAGGATAATGGTTAGTTCCTCGAAGTACGAGTACTCACGAGACGCCTCGAAAGTGCCCGTCGAATTCTTATCTCCTCGAGAAAGGCTTTTGCAGAATTCTAATTTTTATTATCAAGTTTTTGGCGCCGTTGCCGGGGAGTTATTATTATCGATATTTTGAAAAGAGAGAGCGCTATTACTTTTATCTTTATCTTTTTTCTTGTTCTTTTATCTAAAAAAAGGAAAAATAATTATAAATTGAAAAAAAACATTATAAAACTAATCAAAACCCCAAAAAAAAAAATAATAAGTAACTTTTATGTTTCATCTCTTTTTATTTCGTGTTTTGTTTTATTGTTTTAAAAGTAATTCTGCGGGTGATCATGGTGGTCGTCCGTCTCCAAATCAGGGACGTACTTCTTTTTCCACTCCTTGTTCTTTTTCTTTCAAAATAAAACTCTTGTATTTTCTATTTTATTGTTCTCCATACTTAGCTTTCAACATTGGGGACAATGTTGAACTTTAAGTATGGGGGTCTATTTCCCTTTCTTTTAAATTATAAAATCGTAGAAAATTTCCAAAAAAATTTTTGAAAATCACAAAATTCCAAAAATATTTGTGTACATAGTTTTGTAAATAGTTTATTTCCTTTTTATTGTCTTTTACAAAAGAAAAATTAGCTTTTTCAAAAAAAAAAAAAAATTTAGAAAACCCAAAAAAAAATTCAAAAAAAATTAGATAATCGAAAATTTAAATTCTCGGAAAGGACGCCTTGGGCTTGAATTCCCATCACAACCTCTAGTACCTTGCGAGCCCTTCACCGGGTAGACCTCGGGAAGTCCAAGAATTAACAAAAAAAATTAGTTTTTTTTAGTTTATGTTTAGCATTTTTAGTATTTATTTCTTATCCTAAAAAAATTCCAAAAAAAAGATAATATTTAAAATTCAAAAAAAGATAATATCAAAAAAAATTCCAAAAAATTATTACAAAAAACTTAGAAAAAATCCCAAAAATATAATAAGCCCTTACTTTGGTTTTTGTCATTTCCAAAATCATTTTGAGTTTATTTATAAGCATTTATACTTTTTTATTTGCTAATCATTTATTCTATCATGGTTTGCTAAATCTAATTTTTGTTTAAGTGATTTAGTGTTAAGAAATATTGTATGATTTTAATTTAATTAGAGATATTTCTTTAGCACTTCTTCTCTTTTATTTTAAATAGTTACAATTTTTTAGTAATCTTGCTTAAACACCTTTAGATTTTAATTATTTTTACCTCAAGCATTTAAAATCTTAGGAAAGTTTAAAGTAGTAAAATTTGCTCTCAAAATAATTTAATTTATAAGCTAGAAGTCTTTTCTCTACCCTACCCCATTAATGGCATAAAAAAAAGTATTTTAAAAGATCATATGTCATGGGAATAAGAGGATAAAATTCATTAGTCCCTAAAACATATGCACCCAAAATATTTGAAAAGATTATATGGCATGGAGTAAGAGGATAAAATTCATTACTCCTAAACCATATACATTTTGGGTTGTTGTTAGAAGAGAAAAAAAAATTTTACTTAAAAAAAAACCACTTTGGTGAAATGGAAAATCCATCACCTTCATTCAAAGATCTCTTCTTATGCCAAATTTTATGAAACCCCCCTAACCCAATATCTTTAATCTAGATTTAAATTATGTTATGGAGAGAGCAATACTTAGTAAGTTACATTTTTCTTTTAGATTTTTCAAAGTTATGGTTTTTATAAATTTTAAATCTAATTTTGTTTACTTATTACTCAATTTTGTTAACTAGTTAATATTTTTGAGAACTCTTGGCTAAATATTTTTCTCTTATTATTTTAATTTCATAATTTAGGACTTAATTCGTCGATCCTTAAATTTTCTTTTTAGCTTACTTGTGATTCAATAAATTTTTAGTCTTAATTAAAAATTTTATTAAATGTCTTATAAATATTTCTCATACTTTTGCTCTGGAATAGCAAAAGCTTAAGTATGGGGTATTTGATAAGAAGGATTTATGCTTTTTTTAATTATAGTATTTAGGTTAAGTTTAATATAATTTTGTAAATATTATTTATATTTTAGTTAAAAATCACTTCTTTTATAATTTTAGTTCTAAATATAATTGTATTTTTGTTTTGCAGATTTTTTGGAGATTTTGGTCAAAATTCATAGTACACGCCCTAGGTCACGCCCGTGACCAAGGGCGTGCAACATTAAGATCAGTCCAGGAGTTATTGCGGCGCATTTGAGCTAGTCCACAGAAAGTCACGCCCTCGGTCACGCCCATGACCCATAGTCACGCCCGTGACCAAGGGAGTGTAAATTTAAAGATCACTTCAAGCTTTCCTCGTGGACCTGTCAGCCACCGAATCCAATGTTGACCCAAGTCACGCCCGTGACCCAAAGTCACGCCCGTGATTTCCCGCGTGATCCCTACTCCCTGCTGCGCCAAATTCAAGCCCATGCCGCATTGATGGAGTTGACCCCAGTCACGCCCGTGACCCATGAGTCATGCCCGTGACTTTTCGCGCGTGATCGCTTTTCGCTGCAGCGCCGCACTCAAGCCCACGCAGCATTGATGAAGCCGCCCAAGTACACGCCCAGGTACACGCCCGTGACCAAAGTTACACGGGCGTGTAATATCCTTTGTCGCGACACAGCCACGCAAGACCCACGCCGATGTCGCAGCCGTGCAGAACAAGTATTACACGCCCTAGGTCACGCCCGTGACCGAGGGCGTGTAACCTGGAATTTTTTCCTATAAATTCAGAGGCTCCCCTCCAGCATTCCATTCCCTTCCCCCTGCCCATTTGGGCTGTTCTTGTATAGTTTTCCTTATTTTTCATGTTTTAGTTAGTTTTTAATTAATGCAATTTCCTTTCTTAAGCTTAGTTTAATTTTTGTTTTCATTTCATGCAAGCTAGTTTAGTTTCAATTTCATGCAATGTAATGTAGGGTTTATTTCATGTAATCTCTTTTTATGCAATGAGAATTTAAGTTTCCTTTAATTTCTGCAAAGTCTCTTTCTTCCTCTTAATTTAGTCTTGTCTTCTTTATTTTATTTTTGTTGTTCTCTTTTTAGTTAGTTTTAATTACGCTCTCTAAATCAATTTTATTTCCGATAAAATAATAGTTAGCTTTTTCGAAGTAGAAGTAATCGATAGACCCGGATTTCAATACGACCTTGATATTTTCTTTAAAATATCCTATGCTATATGCGATAAGGTACACTTGCCTTTTCGAATGAGTAGTTTGGATTATATTAACAAAAACTTGCAAAAACTTTCTCCTCTTCTTTTTAATTTATTTTTAGATTTCGGCGCCGCCGCCGCGGCGTAAACGTCGATATTCCGAAAAAAGGAAAGACTATTACTTTTATCATCTCGACAGGTAGGATAATGGTTAGTTCCTCGAAGTACGAGTACTCGCGAGACGCCTCGAAAGTGCCCGTCGAATTCTTATCTCCTCGAGAAAGGCTTTTGCAGAATTCCAATTTTTATTATCAGTGTGCACTCAATGTTTGAGGATTAGGGCAAAATCACCAAAATGCCCAAATTGCCCATATAAGCAATTATGTACAAATAAGCCCCATATGACCCCACCATGACTTAATTCCTCTTGGAATAGGTCCATACAGTCTAAGGCACCAATGTGGGTTAGCCACATTGGTTGGGGTAAGCTTGAGTCAAGCCCAAACCCAAAAATCTCAAATTGGTTTATTTGGGTTAAGTGAGCCCAAACTCAAAACCAATTGGACTTAGCCCAACCCAAAGGGCCTATTAGCAAGCCCTCATGAGATTTAGACCTTAAGCCCTCTGAAATTCGAAATTATATATCTTAATTCCTAGAATTTTGAATTAAATTGGGGAAGAAGACAAAGATGAGGAAAATGGGGAATGGGTGCCAAATGGCACCCCACTTCCCTTCCCCAAGCTCTTCTATGAGCTGGGGAGTAAATTCCCATCATAATTGGGCAGAGAGAGGGAGGATTGGATTGGCTAAGAGGGGCGGCAAGGTTGGCCGAGAGCCATTAATGGCTTGATGCCATATACTCCAACTCCCCCCTCCTTTCTCCATTCCATCACATCCAAGACCTCCAGAGCACTCAAACCCCCCAACTTTGGAGAAGGAATCAATAGCTGCAACCCAGGAGAGCCCTAATACTGAGAAGGCTAAGGTCGGCAATGGCAAATCAAGCAACCACGAGGAATGCAACTTAAATTCAGGCAAGATCCTCTCCCCCTCCACCCGTGCTAGATATCATCATCTTGCCTTTTTGATTCAAGCTGTGTAATGGTGGTATCACCATTTTGATTTTCATGTTCCTACCCGATAAAACACAAGATGTCATAGCCCTCCTTTGACAACCTCAGGACAATCAGACGCCACCAGTTGACAACCAAATGTCAACTGGTGGTGGTGGCTTAGGGGTTTTGCCGGAGAAGGCCGGAGATGGCCGGAAATTGGGAGCAAAGTCGGGCCCTGGGAAAATGATCTAAGCCCTTAGCTGGCTTGGGACCATGATCCCCAGCCGTTAGATCTCAGATAAATTGTTAGCCGCAAACCTAATATGTTATATTTATAGAAATTTAATTTTTGTCACAAATAATACAAAATCTTGTGGAATTTATTAAGGGACCTTGGAGGCCCCAACAAAAAATAACCCTGAATGAAAAGTGTAGTTTATGACCTTAACTAAAGTTATAAATTTGTTTGAGGTCTTTTGGAGCACTGTAGCTCCCTGGGCATCCATTTTTGTGTGACATGTACATATGGAGCTCTAAGACTTTAAAAATTAATTTAGGAAGATTTAGAGCTCTAACTGAGCTGAAATTTGGGGCATGCATGAGCGATGCCCTAAAGCACCCACTACCAAAAATTGAGAATTTTTGGAAATAATTTTTCTAAGGTTTTGATCACCATTTTATTTTCCTTGAATGGCTTAGATCTAGGGTTATATTGGTCCAAATCCTCTCAAATTTTCTCTGGATGATAGACCAGGACAGATATAGTCAATGGTAGAAATTTAAGGTCATTTGGACCACTGCATGTTGGGCTAAACCACTTGCAGTCTTAACATGGTTAAAGTGTGGTGTGCATATAGCCCAAATGGGTATTATGCGACCATAGCTAATTTGGCTTGGTTTTAGTCTCTGAAATTTTAGCCACTCATTTGTTATGGTATAATACATCACCTAACCAAAAATTAGTATTTTTGGAGAACATTTTTCTAAGGTTTTAGAAATAATTTAATTAACCATGCATGCCATGATTATTGGGTTATATGGACTCAAATCACTCCAAATCTCCTTTGGGAGGTTGGGTATGTGTGTATTAGTCCCTAGTGATTTTTTGTCTCAATTGGATCCTTGCACATGAGTAGATCTATCTTTTAATGAACCATAGAAAAACCTTTGTTTATGTCACACTAAAGGTTGTTTTTGCCCTAGTGAAATAGACATTCTGTACTCAAATTTTGAGGCCTTTAGAAGCCTTAAAATGAAAAGTAGGCAGAGATAACTTTTGTAGGCCTTTGAGTCTACTATTTGTAGTAAGTAAGATCACATTATTTGGTGTCCTACAACTCTCTGTAGGTCAGATTTAGTAAGGCTGGTCCTAGAGAAGGACAAATCTTATTTTGTAAATAACTTTTATATAGTAGATGATATGAGGCTGAAAATTTAACCATGGGCGTATGCACCTTGGATCTACTATGTGCATAGTGTAAATTATAGGTGAATTGGACTCAAATCACCACAAATCTCCTTAGGAGGTTTTATGTATATAATAGCCTATGGTTAAAATTTTAGGTCATTTGGACTCTTGCATGTTAGTTTATTCCACATGCGTGTAAGGGAAATTTGGTGTGCATATAACATTACCATGTAGTATTAGAATTACATGAGAATTTAAAGGTTTTCCCTTGGTCAACTTTCATGAAATTTAAAACATGCACTTAGGACCATAGGACGATACTCTATAGTGAAAATCATCAACCTTTAGGTTAATTTCCCTAGGAAAGTAGATTTCATATGATTTGGTCGTATAGACCCCAAGTGAGTAATTATAGTGTCAAAGCTTACTGAAATGTTATGAAATTTTGTATATGGACCTTTTATATCAGTATGAAGCTAGGGAAATTTTATTAAAATTAATCTCTGAGTAAACATCATACTTCCTTCACAAAGTAGCAATTGGACCTATAACTTGAGAAATTTATTCCCTGAATTACTATTGTTGGATTATTATGAAACTTTGTACAAGGTCTTTTTATATCTGTATAAAGCTATGGAAATTTTGTTAGATATAATCTCTGAGTAAACTACATACTTCATTCACAATGTAGGGTTTGGGGTTATACTTTAGAATATTCATAACATGAATTGTTGACACAGGAATATTTGATGAGTCCAGTTTATATAGTGATTTTCGGACTCATCTGGGTTATTTTTCTTGCCAATGCACTTCACTTATTGCTCATTTATGCTTATATTGATCACATTTCATATTTCCACTCTTAGTGCACATTTATGCCCATTTTGGTGTGATTCCTTGCATTCCATTGGTCCTGGATGTTTTCATGCAGGTTCAAGGGTCGTGCGATGCTCGGAGTTTGATTGGAGGCAATTTCTGCCTAAAATACACTGATCGTGCTTTTTTCCTTCGCGCACGATCAGGCGCACGACCACTGGTCGTGCGTAAATTGCCCTTACCAAATAGAGAATTTCGCACGTTCATTGGCTTTCTTCTCGCACGACCACTAGTCGTGCGCCACTGATCGTGCGCTATTTTTGTCATTCTGGATTTTGCTACAGGTTGTTCCTGCACGCTCACAGGCATTTCTTCGCGCATGACCACTGGTCGTGCGCCACTGACCGTGCGTGTTCAAAATTCTGCTTTCTATAAATATGCATTTTCACGAATCCTTCGGGGTGGATCCGTATTTTAGGTCATTTCCAGCGCCGTTTTCTCGCTCCAGAGCGCCATTTTCGCCGCTCCATCACCGCCCACCTTCGGGAGGAGCTCCGGCCGCCATTCTCTTGCAAATCTCAAGCCGAAGCATCCTCTAGGCCTCCTCCATTGATCGTGCACCTCCAAAGCTCCATTTTAAGGGATTTCCTGCTGCATATATGAAGTTCTCCGGTGAGATCGTGGCAAAAGAAGATTGACGGAGAAGACGGGTACAATAGAAGAAGGTGACAGCTCTTCCGGACCCCGGAGGGCAGTTGGAGCCCGAGCCCGAACGAGGATTGACTACCCTAGATTCCGGTTGTGAACCTCCGATGAGTCTCCGTGCTTTGGTTGTAATCTCAACCCCCTTTATACTGTAGTATTGTTTTCCTTTATCATTTGTGTCACAACCCGCATTTTCCCAAGAATATAATACATATTATCAGAGCAAGGGGAAAATATGCGTCGTGATGCCACGCCTGCAGGAGACGACTACAGACGCTCAGGCGAACACTCCCTTACGATAACTTTATGAAAGACATACATATGTTTGAAATAAAAAGAAGATTTACATTTTTAGCTTAGGACCGCGTCCCTCAGTCCGGTGGATCACTACTCCACAAGTAGAAAACTAACATACGCAGTGGAAAATAGGTTTGTTTTTAGCCTATATGAGTATGACGATAAACATCCAAGACATGATATGCACATATCTATGTTTAGTATAGTAAGAAAGGATTTTCTATGATTTTCAAAGTAGGTGACATTTATTTAAAACCATGAAATGCAAAAAATGACATTTTTATATCCATAGAGTAACTAATGCATCATAACATAAAGCTTCCCAGAGAGCAAGTAGGTAAACAACGCAAAAGTAACAGCAAAACTACTAACAAGTAATCTAAAGATAAAAGTCATACGGGCGCCAACAACTGACACGAACCCGCAGGAAAGAAGGAAAACAACAAAAAGAAATTGCCTCTTACCTAGAAGAGAGGAAGGGCCTCGACAAAAAAACTGAACGACGCCGCTCTAACCCTGCGGCAGCTAAAGGCCTGAACCTGAGACATTCATAAGGAAAGAATGCCTCAGCCCAAAGGGGTGCAAGAAAACCAAGGTTAGCAGCACCAGAAGTAGAAGAGTACAGGAAGGAAAAACTAAGCAGATAAACATCTATAATCTTACAACAACTCGAGCCAGCTCAAACTAGTGCACTCGGCAAGAAGAAAAGCCTGCACCAGAAGGTAATAGTCAACACAATCAAAGCCCACCACGTGTCCGGCATTGCGGCTCAGAGGTGATGGTCATACATATAATATCATAATACACATATATAAGCATATATGTTTATAAGAACTTGAGACTGATCAGCTCGAGGGAAAAGGGTCCCCCAAAAGAAGGCACTGCGACGGTGGTATCTCCACTAATGCTCGAAGCCCAAAAACAACACAGAAGTGCTGCGGCGGTGACTCCAATCCACCCAAACCAACAGCCTAATAGAGGCACTGTGGCGGTGACCTTTAGCTCACACGCTCAACAGACTCACACATAGCACCATAAGCCGGGTGCATAATCATATAAATAAGTATATGCATATATATATAAGTATATAACTATACCACGTTGCAGTTTACCTGAGAACACTCAGGACATTAGACAACGAAGATCATAGAGATCAAGAACAACTTACTCAAACTTTCCCGGAGAATTAGACAAAGCATACTTAGCTCATAAATTCAACATAGCAAACAGAGGAGTGCCAGGCGTGGGAATAGGATTTCAGAAAGCTGACACCATGATAGGTCTGGTGTCGGAACAAGACGAAGAAAAACATAACACGAAGGCCAAACACCTGAACAATACTCAACGGTTCATTTGAAAACACATGGTGAGTCCAAACTTGACTCCTAACAAACTTCTTGCAACAGTACGAAGAATAAGGCACGACAAGACACCATAAAAGATCACTTTTCTGTAAGGATGAAATTGTCAATGATTGGAACGGGTGAAAAGCTCGAATCCAAAAATGCAACTACAAGACATTCCTCATTAGCAAATAATGGTTTCGTTGAATCATCGAGCACTAGCAATAGAAATTATAAAGTTCAAAGCCGATATATATCTACATCTCTTTCAAGCTTAACGATTGAAGGCTTCGTTGAATCACCTAGAACTAGCCACAGAAATTCCCAAGGAATTTAGGATCTGGTTCTTCATACTGCTTAGGAATAACAAGCACGTTTTCATGAAATATTATCCTCAAGCCACCATTTTTTTTCTAGCCAAGTATACGTATTCAGAAATAAAACTATCCGTAGTTGATTCAGAAATAAAACTAACTAGATTTTAGTCTTCCAACAATTTACCCAAATTCGGACAGAGCCTCCCAAGGCTTAGCCTAAAGTTTAACAGGCAACTAGCATAAGAGAAACTGACCAATCCTTTCTCCTAAAACCAAGCCACCAATAGCACATAAATCAAATAGAATCTAATCTTAACCCAAGCCACCAGCAGCCACCATAGTCCATTATGAGGAGATAAATATGAATAAATTCCTGGAGTATAAACCCAACCAGCCACTATAAGGAGCATACCCAAATAGCCTCTATAGGAAATGCTATGAATACATTTCCTAAAAATAAAATCCCTGGAGCATACCCCAAACAGCTGCTATAGGGAGAATGCTAATGAAATTTCTGAAGCTTAAGCATACCCCAACAACCACCATGAGAAGGAAAATGAAATGAAGCTTATGAAATTCCTGAAGATTATACATACCCCAACATAGGAAGCAGCCCCCCAAAAGATATTTCTCATGAATAAAAGTCCTGGAGTGGTTAAACATCAAGATTTTCCTGGCTTAACCCCAAACAACAAATGATGAGTGATAATATTACCCATGATAACAACAACAACAAAAGAAAAAGACAGATTACAGATGTCCTGCAGGATTTGGAAATTAGCCGAGCAAGACCATCCAAGTTTAACAGAGTAGCTATGAGAAATATGCAGAATTTAACAAGTAAACACGATCCGGAACTAGCCAAAATAAGCTCAGCGTATAACCAGGATAAACCCGAAATCTTGTCGGCATAGACCCGAACTCCTTGATAGAATAAACCAAAAGTCCTGTTTTGCACACACATATATATATATACATATCCAAAACTTTGCTAACGTAGGCCAAAAAACTTCTGATAACCCCCGGCCAGGAAATCGGTTAGCAAACTATATATAAATCCATAAATTTTGTTAACATAAACTAGAAGATTTGCCAGGTATATGAATCCAGAAATTTGCTAACAAACTAGAGGATCTGCAGCATATGAAAATCCATAATTTTGCTAACAAGACAAAGGGATCTGCCGCATAAAAAGAAACCAGGAATTTTGCTAACCACATTAGGGGGATCGGCTATGTATAAATCTAGAAATAATAATTTTGCCAACTAACTAGGGAACCTGCCGCTTATAAAATTCCAGAAAACTTGCTAATAGAACTAGAGGATCAAGCTCATAATGATCCGGATATTTTGTCAATAAATCTAAAGAATCAGCCACTTAATGATCCAGAAATCCTGCTAACAACATTAGAGGAATCTACCACCAATAAAATCCAGGGAAGAGATGGAGGGGATGGAGGAAGAGTTTTCATGCCTGAATCGGAGCCGTCGCCACTCGTCGAGGCGAAACCATGGCCAGGAGACCCTACAACCACTGCCGAACCCAACGAGAACTCCCAACAACCCCGCTCCGGCGGCGAAACAAGCCCCGGCGACCAAAAACCTCCCTTCTCCAGAGACTTCGGCGTCTGCGACTCCCGCCCGACGGAACCCTAGCTCGCACCCCCCTAAAGGCTCCAGGTTATGCACGGGAAAGGGGAGGAAAAATGAAAATCAATCAACGCTCCTGAACTCATCTCTGTATATATAGATTATGACCTAATGCATACTAAAATTTATACATAAATATATACTGCATATATGTAAATATGTAGGTATAAATTCTTATATATAATCTTTGCATATATATAAAGCCTTATGCATAATAAATTTTACACAAATTTAGGAATATTGTATATATGCATGTATGAAAAAAAACTTTTTATATCACCTTTGTACATGTAATCATATAATGTATATGTATATATATATACTTTTATACAAGCCTTTTTTACAAATACATACATATAATTATGCATATACCTACCTACATGAATACATGATTGAATAAGTTTGCCTATACAAGTAAAAGTCTTCATATATGCACGCTTAAATATGTATGTTGTATACATCTACCCGTATGAACCTTCTACACGCAAATATATATTTCTGCATAATTGACTCAACCTAGAATTAACTTGTCGGACGACGACGACGACACTTCTGAAACGGTAACGCCCTCTCGCATTAACACTTTGAACAGTAGCTTTAATATTTAAACCGTCATTATACCATAACCCTACTTAATTTAACTATAAGAAAAACCTGGGGCGTTACAGTCACTCCACCAAGAAGGAAGTTTCATCCCGAAACTTAGAACCGAAACTTAGAAGACACCAAATGAAAAGTACAAAGGGAGAGGTAAGAAATGCTAACCAAAAGGGGCTAGGAAAACGGATGCGGATAAGATTACCCCAAAAAGGAAAAGGACATTACCAAGAACTCGAAATGTCCAAACCGAGAACAGAAAGCGGATCGCGGAACATCTGACTCGCGGATCCCAAACTAAAGGAAGCCTAAACGAAGATCGGTCTTTGAAAACACGGAACTAACTTCCTTCTTTACGAACAAGACGAGAGCACTCCAGGGCGAGGAACTAGGCCAGAAAAAACCACACTACAACCACTCATCTATCTGAGTGCGCAACTCTCGCATCACATGCGGGGCCAAAGGGTACGGTGCCTCAGCAATAGGACGGGTACCCAGCTCAAGGTCAGAAACAAACTCCTCACCTCTCACAGGTAGAAAACCAGGGAGACTAACGGCGAAGACATCAGCCAGATCTCGCACCACAGGGGAGTACTTCCTCGATACACAACAATACCATTGAAAACTAAAGGCTCCTGGCACACACCGCGGAAATAATCGGGAAAACATAGCGCAAAAAGCCAAACACGCTCGAGGGTTGACCGATGTCCAGCTTACAGACCAAACACTTTACCTTGCATTGGATAACAACATCAACCCTGGACAACTAGACCAAACCCAAAATCACAACGAAAACTCCAGGTCTATCATCTTTAGATTAACAAAAGTTGCGGAACCACCTAAGAGGATAGGACAACTCTGAAAGCCATGATTCGACACCACAGAAACAACAAAAGGGAACTTAACATTAAATGGATCGCCAATCGAAACGAGGGTCAAACCATGACGCTCTACTAAAGTCCTAGCCACGAACGAGTGGGTAGCACCAGAATTGAGAAGGACGGGCGCCTAACGGTTCTTTACCTTAAATTCTCCTATAAAATTGGATACGCAACTAATCGAGCGAAAACAATCTAGTACAAACGCTGAAGGCTAAGATTTAGATTAGAATCTAACCTGAAATCACCTGGGGGAAAAACTGCTCATCAATCGATAACCTGACGATGACCTCCTGCGAAGCTCTATAGCCAAAACATAGAGTAAAACTCGCACAGAATTGAGATAACAAAAATCCAAATCCACATTCGCAAGCCAATGAATAAACTAGGTCAAAACCTTAACCTGAAAACACCTGGGCAGAAAACTGCGCCTGTTTCACAACCATTTGCCTCAACAACGCCTCGATACTCCGACGTAACTCCCCAATTACCGCTTTACTGCGCACCTAAGGGTTCCCCCACTAACCGAAGAGTTGACTCTAACGCACCACACTCTGGAGTCATCGACAACAATTACGAACGAACACCACAATACACCCAGCTTAAGACACAACGGCTAGGAACTAGAATTTCCTAACTCGATACAGATCAGAAAAGAGTAGATACTTGTTTTTGCTATTACCTTGCTCTGGGAATTCATGAAATGATGTTATGCTTAACTTAGTATGGTATATCATCATCCTATCAACTTATGTGCATATAATATAAATGCATGACTGCCAAATTTTATTTCAAATCATGTGTGTACGAGCGTCATCATGTATGTCTTTAGCTTGGCACGTGTGCTAATGCTATGTTATGATGTATATGCAGTGCTATGCAATCTAAAAAAAGGCCATAATGCATGCTATGAGCGGCGTACACATGCGATCTTATGCATCCCATACTACATATTATCGCATGTAACGAAAAAGAAAAATGAGCTAATGGACATCCATGGGACTGGCGTTATGCATCCCATACTACATAACCGTCGCATGTTGTCACCTATGAGGATCCATATACAAACACATATTATGCATCCCATACTACATAATATGCCCCGTATACTTCTTATCATGCTATGAGTGTAGTGTTCATGCTTCAGCCAAGACATACTGATGACCCTTCGGTGTGTGTATGCAATGAATGACAATTCTCACCAGGCGGTTAACCGGGCAACCAGACTATCACAGCAACCCGGCTAACCTCCCTCTGATACCAACTGTCACAACCCGCATTTTCCCCAGAATATAATACATATTATCAGAGCAGGGGAAAATACGCGTCGTGATGCCACGCCTGCAGGAGACGTCTACAGACGCTCGGGCGAACACTCCCTTACGATAACTTTATGAAAGACATACATATGTTTAAAATAAAAAGAAGATTTACATTTTTAGCTTAGGACCGCGTCCCTCAGTCCGGTGGATCACTACTCCACAAGTAGAAAACTAACATACGCAGCCGAAAATAAGTTTGTATTTAGCCTATATGAGCATGACGATAAACATCCAAGACATGATATGCATATATCTATGTTTAGTATAGTAAGAAAGGATTTTCTACGATTTTCAAAGTAGGTGACATTTATTTAAAACCATGATATGCAAAAAATGACATTTTTATATCCATAGAGTAACTAATGCATCCTAGCATAAAGCTTCCCAAAGAGCAAGTAGGTAAACAACCCAAAAGTAACAGCAAAACTACTAGCATGTAATCTAAAGATAAAAGTCATACGGGCGCCAACAACTGACACAAACCCGCAGGAAAGAAGGAAAACAACAAAAAGAAATTGCCTCTTACCTAGAAGAGAGGAAGGGCCTCGACAGAAAAACTGAACGACGCCGCTCTAACCCTGCAGCAGCTAAAGGCCTGAACCTAAGACATTCATAAGAAAAGAATGCCTCAGCCCAAAGGGGTGCAAGAAAACCAAGGTTAGCAGCACCAGAAGTAGAAGAGTACAGGAAGGAAAAACTAAGCAGATAAACATCTATAATCTTACAACAACTCGAGCCAGCTCAAACGAGTGCACTCGGTAAGAAGAAAAGCCTGCACCAGAAGGTAATAGTCAACACAATCAAAGCCCACCACGTGTCCGGCATTGCGGCTCAGAGGTGATGGTCATACATATAATATCATAATACACATATATAAGCATATATGTTTATAAGAACTTGAGACTGATCAGCTCGAGGGAAAAGCGTCCCCCAAAAGAAGGCACTGCGACGGTATTATCTCCACTAACGTTCGCAGCCCAAAAACAACACAGGAGTGCTGCGGCGGTGACTCCAATCCACCCAAACCAACAGCCCAACAGAGGCACTGTGGTGGTGACCTTTAGCTCACACGCTCAACAGACTCACACATCGCACCATAAGTCGGGTGCATAATCATATACATAAGTATATACATATATATATAAGTATATAATTATACCACGATGCAGTTCACCTGAGAACACTCAGGACATTAGACAACGAAGATCATAGAGATCAAGAACCACTCACTCAAACATTCCCGGAGAATTAGACAACATAACATACTTAGCTCATAAATTCAACATAGCAAACAGAGGAGTGCCAGGCGTGGGAACAGGATTTCAGAAAGCCGACACCATGATAGGTCTGGTGTCGGAACAAGACGAAGAAAAACATAACACGAAGGCCAAACACCTGAACAATACTCAACGGTTCATTTGAAAACACATGGCGAGTCCAAACTTGACTCCTAACGAACTTCTTGCAACAGTACGAAGAAAAAGGCACGACAAGACACCATAAAAGATCACTTTTCTGTAAGGATGAAATTGTCAATGATTGGAACGGGTGAAAAGCTCGAATCCAAAAATGCAACTACAAGACATTCCTCATTAGCAAATAATGGTTTCGTTGAATCATCGAGCACTAGCAATAGAAATTATAAAGTTCAAAGCCGATATATATCTACATCTCTTTCAAGCTTAACGAT
Source organism: Dactylorhiza incarnata (assembly GCA_033032865.1). Classification (NCBI taxonomy): domain Eukaryota; kingdom Viridiplantae; phylum Streptophyta; class Magnoliopsida; order Asparagales; family Orchidaceae; genus Dactylorhiza; species Dactylorhiza incarnata. The sequence goes on along the minus strand of JAWHQI010000009.1, from coordinate 3,418,878 downwards.
TGAATGCTTCGTTGAATCACCTAGAACTAGCCACAGAAATTCCCAAGGAATTTAGGATCTGGTTCTTCATACTGCTTAGGAATAACAAGCACGTTTTCATGAAATTTTATCCTCCAACCACCATTTTTTTTCTAGCCAAGTATACGTATTCAGAAATAAAACTATCCGTGGTTGATTCAGAAATAAAACTAACTAGATTTTAGTCTTCCAACAATTTAGCCAAATTCGGATAGAGCCTCCCAAGGCTTAGCCTAAAGTTTAACAGGCAACTAGCATAAGAGAATTTGACCAATCCTTTCTCCTAAAACCAAGCCACCAATAGCACATAAATCAAATAGAATCTTATCTTAACCCAAGCCACCAGCAGCCACCATAGTCCATTATGAGGAGATAAATATGAATAATTTCCTGGAGTATAAACCCAACTAGCCACTATAAGGAGCATACCCAAATAGCCTCTATTGGAAATGCTATGAATACCTTTCCTGAAAATAAAATCCCTGGAGCATACCCCAAACAGCTGCTATAGGGAGAATGCTAATGAAATTTTTGAAGCTTAAGCATACCCCAACAACCACCATGAGAAGGAAAATGAAATGAAGCTTATGAAATTCCTGAAGATTATACATACCCCAACATAGGAAGCAGCCCCCCAAAAGATATTTCTCATGAATAAAAGTCCTGGAGTGGTTAAACATCAAGATTTTCCTGGGCTTAACCCCCAACAACAAATGATGAGTGATAATATTACCCATGACAACAACAACAAAAAAAGGAAAAGATAGATTACAGATGTCCTGCAGGATTTGGAAATTAGCCGAGCAAGACCATCCATGTTTAACAGAGTAGCTATGAGAAATATGCAGAATTTAACAAGTAAACACGATCCGGAACTAGCCAAAATAAGCTCAGCGTATAACCAGGATAAACCCGAAATCTTGTCGGCATAGACCCGAACTCCTTGATAGAATAAACCAAAAGTCCTGTTTTGCACACATATATATATATATATATATATACATATCCAAAACTTTGCTAACGTAGGCCAAAAAACTTCTGATAACCCCTGGTCAGGAAATCGGTTAGCCAACTATATATAAATCCTTAAATTTTTTTAACATAAACTAGAAGATTTGCCAGGTATATGAATCCAGAAATTTGCTAACAAACTAGAGGATCTGCAGCATATGAAAATCCATAATTTTGCTAACAAGACAAAGGGATCTGCCGCATAAAAAGAAACCAGGAATTTTGCTAACCACATTAGGGGGATCGGCTATGTATAAATCTAGAAATAATAATTTTGCCAACTAACTAGGGAACCTGCCGCTTATAAAATTCCAGAAAACTTGCTAACAGAACTAGAGGATCAAGCTCATAATGATCCGGATATTTTGTCAATAAATCTAAAGAATCAGCCACTTAATGATCCAGAAATCCTGCTAACAACATTAGAGGAATCTACCACCAATAAAATCCAGGGAAGAGATGGAGGGGAAGGAGGAAGAGTTTTCTTGCCTGAATCGGGAGCCGTCGCCACTCGTCGAGGCGAAACCATGGCCAGGAGACCCTACAACCACTGCCGAACCCAACGAGAACTCCCAGCAACCCCGCTCCAGCGGCGAAACAAGCCCCGGCGACCACAAACCTCCCTTCTCCGGAGACTTCGGCGTCTGCGACTCCCGCCCGACGTAACCCTAGCTCTCACCCCCCTAAAGGCTCCAGGTTTTGCACGGGAAAGGGGAGGAAAAATGAAAATCAATCAGCGCTCCTGAACTCATCTCTGTATATATATATTATGACCTAATGCATACTAAAATTTATACATAAATATATACTGCATATATGTATATATGTAGGTATAATTTCTTATATATAATCTTTGCATATATATATAAAGCCTTATGCATAATAAATTTTACACAAATTTAGGAATATTGTATATATGCATGTATGAAAAAAAATCTTTTTATATCACCTTTGTACATGTAATCCTATAATGTATACGTATATATATACTTTTATACAAGCCTTTTTTACAAATACATACATATAATTATGCATATACCTACCTACATGAACACATGATTGAATAAGTTTGCCTATACAAGTATAAGTCTTCATATATGCACGCTTAAATATGTATGTTGTATAAATCTACCCGTATGAACCTTGTACACGCGAATATATATTTCTGCATAATTGACTCAACCTAGAATTAACTTGCCGTACGACGACGACGACACTTTCGAAACGGTAACGCCCTCTCGCATTAACACCTCGAACGGTAGCTTTAATATTTAAACCGTCATTATACCATAACCCTACTTAATTTAACTATAAGAAAAACCCGGGGCGTTACAGTCACCCCACCAAGAAGGAAGTTTCGTCCCGAAACTTAGAACCGAAACATAGAAGACACCGAATGAAAAGTACAAAGGGAGATTTAAGAAATGCTAACCAAAAGGGGCTAGGAAAATGGATGCGGATAAGATTACCCCAAAAAGGAAAAGGACATTACAAAGAACTCAAAATGTCCAAACCGAGAACAGAAAGCGGATCGCGGAACATCTAACTCGCGGATCCCAAACTAAAGGAAGCCTAAACGAAGATCGGTCTTTGAAAACACAGAACTAACTTCCTTCTTTACGAACAAGACGAGAGCACTCCAGGGCGAGGAACTAGGCCAGAAAAAAAACCACACTGCAACCACTCATCTATCTGAGTGCGCAACTCTCGCATCACATGTGGGGCCAAAGGGTACGGTGCCTTAGCAATAGGACGGGTACCCAGCTCAAGGTCAGAAACAAACTCCTCAACTCTCACAGGTAGAAAACCAGGGAGACTAACGGCGAAGACATCAGCGAGATCTCACACCACAGGGGAGTAATTCCTCGATACACAACATTACCATTGAAAACTAAAGGCTCCTGGCACACACCGCGGAAATACTCGGGAAAACATAGCGCGGAAAGCCAAACACGCTCGAGGGTTGACCGATGTCCAGCTTACAGACCAAACGCTTTACCTTGCATTGGATAACAACATCAACCCTGGACAACTAGACCAAACCCAAAATCACAACGAAAACTCCAGGTCTAGCATCTTTAGATTAACAAAAGTTGCGGAACCACCAAAAAGGATAGGACAACTCTAAAAGCCATAACTCGACACCACGGAAACAACAGAAGGGAACTTAACATTAAATGGATCGCCAATCGAAACGAGGGTCAAACCACGACGCTCTACTAAAGTCCTAGCCACGAACGAGTGGGTAGCACCAGAATTGAGAAGGACGCGCGCCTAACGGTTCTTTACCTTAAATTCTCCTATAAAATTGGATACGCAACTAATCGAGCGAAAACAATCTAGTACAAACGCTGAAGGCTAAGAGTTAGATTAGAATCTAACCTGAAATCACCTGGGGGAAAAACTGCTCATCAATCGATAACCTGACGATGACCTCCTGCGAAGCTCTATAGCCAAAACATCGAGTAAAACTCAAATCAAAAAGAAGGCACGCTCAACATCCTCTACCTTAACTCGCACAGAATTGAGATAACAAAAATCCAAATCCACATTCGCAAGCCAATGAATAAACTAGGTCAAAACCTTAACCTGAAAACACCTGGGCAGAAAACTGCGCTTGTTTCACAACCATTTGCCTCAACAACGCCTCGATACTCCGACGTAACTCCCCAATTATCGCTTTACTGCGCACCTAAGGGTTCCCCCTCTAACCGAAGAGCTGACTCTGACGCACCACGCTCTGGAGTCATCGACAATAATTACGAACGAACACCACAATACACCCAGCTTAAGACACAACAGCTAGGAACTAGAATTTCCTAACTCGATACAGATCAGAAAAGAGTAGATACTTGCTTTTGCTATTACCTTGCTCTGGGAATTCATGAAATGATGTTATGCTTAACTTAGGATGGTATATCATCATCCTATCAACTTATGTGCATATAATATAAATGCATGACTGCCAAATTTTATTTCAAATCATGTGTGTACGAGCGTCATCATGTATGTATTTAGCTTGGCACGTGTGCTAATGCTATGTTATGATGTATATGCAGTGCTATGCAATCTAAAAAAAGGCCATAATGCATGCTATGAGCGGCGTACACATGCGATCTTATGCATCCCATACTACATATTATCACATGTAACGAAAAAGAAAAACGAGCTAATGGACATCCATGGGACTGGCGTTATGCATCTTATACTACATAACCGTCGCATGTTGTCACCTATGAGGATCCATATACAAACACATATTATGCATCCCATACTACATAATATGCCCCGTATACTTCTTATCATGCTATGAGTGTAGTGTTCATGCTTCAGCCAAGACATACTGATGACCCTTCGGTGTGTGTATGCAATGAATGACAATTCTCACCAGGCGGTTAACCGGGCAACCAGACTATCACAGCAACCCGGCTAACCTCCCTCTGATACCAACTGTCACAACCCGCATTTTCCCAAGAATATAATACATATTATCAGAGCAGGGGAAAATACGCGTCGTGATGCCACGCCTGCAGGAGACGACTACAAACGCTCGGGCGAACACTCCCTTACGATAACTTTATGAAAGACATACATATGTTTGAAATAAAAAGAAGATTTACATTTTTAGCTTAGGACCGCGTCCCTCAGTCCGGTGGATCACTACTCCACAAGTAGAAAACTAACATACGCAGCGGAAAATAGGTTTGTTTTTAGCCTATATGAGCATGACGATAAACATCCAAGACATGATATGCACATATCTATGTTTAGTATAGTAAGAAAGGATTTTCTACGATTTTCAAAGTAGGTGACATTTATTTAAAACCATGATATGCAAAAAATGACATTTTTATATCCATAGAGTAACTAATGCATGCTAGCATAAAGCTTCCCAGAGAGCAAGTAGGTAAACAACCCAAAAGTAACAGCAAAACTACTAGCAAGTAATCTAAAGATAAAAGTCATACGGGCGCCAACAACTGACACGAACCAGCATGAAAGAAGGAAAACAACAAAAAGAAATTGCCTCTTACCTAGAAGAGAGGAAGGGCCTCGATAGAAAAACTGAACGACATCGCTCTAACCCTGCGGCAGCTAAAGACTTGAACCTAAGACATTCATAAGAAAAGAATGCCTCAGCCCAAAGGGGAGCAAGAAAACCAAGGTTAGCAGCACCAGAAGTAGAAGAGTACAGGAAGGAAAAACTAAGCAGATAAACATCTATAATCTTACAACAACTCGAGCCATCTCAAACGAGTGCACTCAGTAAGAAGAAAAGCCTGCACCAGAAGGTAATAGTCAACACAATCAAAGCCCACCACGTCTCCGCCATTGCGGCTCAGAGGTGATGGTCATACATATAATATCATAATACACATATATAAGCATATATGTTTATAAGAACTTGAGACTGATCAGCTCGAGGGAAAAGCGTCCCCCAAAAGAAGGCACTGCGACAGTGGTATCTCCACTAACGCCGCAGCCCAAGAACAACACAGGAGTGCTGCGGCGGTGACTCCAATCCACCCAAACCAACAGCCCAACAGAGGCACTGTGGCGGTGACCTTTAGCTCACATGCTCAACAGACTCATACATAGCACCATAAGCCGGGTGCATAATCATATACATAAGTATATGCATATATATATAAGTATATAACTATACCATGGTGCAGTTCACCTGAGAACACTCAGGACATTAGACAACGAAGATCATAGCGATCATGAACCACTCACTCAAACTTTCCCGGAGAATTAGACAACATAGCATACTTAGCTCATAAATCCAACATAGCAAACAGAGGAGTGCCAGGCATGGGAATAGGATTTCGGAAAGCCGACACCATGACAGGTCTGGTGTCGGAACAAGACGAAGAAAAACATAACATCGAGGCCAAACACCTGAACAATACTCAACGGTTCATTTGAAAACACTTGGCGAGTCCAAACTTGACTCCTAATGAACTTCTTGTAACAGTACAAAGAATAAGGCACGACAAGACACCATAAAAGATCACTTTTCTGTAAGGATGAAATTGTCAATGATTGGAACGGGTGAAAAGCTCGAATCCAAAAATGCAACTACAAGACATTCCTCATTAGCAAATAATGGTTTCGTTGAATCATCGAGCACTAGCAATAGAAATTATAAAGTTCAAAGCCGATATATATCTACATCTCTTTCAAGCTTAACGATTGAAGGCTTCGTTGAATCACCTAGAACTAGCCACAGAAATTCCCAAGGAATTTAGGATCTGGTTCTTCATACTGCTTAGGAATAACAAGCACGTTTTCATGAAATTTTATCCTCCAGCCACCATTTTTTTCTAGCCAAGTATACGTATTCAGAAATAAAACTATCCGTGGTTGATTCAGAAATAAAACTAACTAGATTTTAGTCTTCCAACAATTAGCCCAAATTCGGACAGAGCCTCCCAAGGCTTAGCCTAATGTTTAACAGGCAACTAGCATAAGAGAATATGACTAATCCTTTCTCCTAAAACCAATCCACCAATAGCACATAAATCAAATAGAATCTTATCTTAACCCAAGCCACCAGCATCCACCACAGCCCATTATGAGGAGATAAATATGAATAATTTCCTGGAGTATAAACCCAACCAGCCACTATAAGGAGCATACCCAAACAGCCTCTATAGGAAATGCTATGAATACATTTCTTGAAAATAAAATCCCTGGAGCATACCCCAAACAGCTGCTATAGGGAGAATGCTAATGAAATTTCTGAAGCTTAAGCATACCCCAACAGCCACCATGAGAAGGAAAATGAAATGAAGCTTATGTAATTCCTGAAGATTATACATACCCCAACATAGGAAGCAGCCCCCCAAAAGAGATTTCTCATGAATAAAAGTCCTGGAGTGGTTAAACATCAAGAATTTCCTAGGCTTAACCCCAAACAACAAATGATGAGCGATAATATTACCCATGACAATAACAACAAAAAAGGAAAAGACAGATTACAGATGTCCTGCAGGATTTGGAAATTAGCCGAGCAAGACCATCCATGTTTAACAGAGTAGCTATGAGAAATATGCAGAATTTAACAAGTAAACACGATCCGGAACTAGCCAAAATAAGCTCAGCGTATAACCGGGATAAACCCAAAATCTTGTCGGCAAAGACCCGAACTCCTTGATAGAATAAACCAAAAGTCATGTTTTGCACACACACATATATATATATATATATATACATATGTACATATCCAAAACTTTGCTAACGTAGGCCAAAAAACTTCTGATAACCCCTAGCCAGGAAATCGGTTAGCCAACTATATATAAATCCATAAATTTTGTTAACATAAACTAGAAGATTTGCCAGGTATATGAATCCAGAAATTTGCTATCAAACTAGAGGATCTGCAGCATATGAAAATCCATAATTTTGCTAACAAGACAAAGGGATCTGCCGCATAAAAAGAAACCAGGAATTTTGCTAACCACATTAGGGGGATCGGCTATGTATACATCTAGAAATAATAATTTTGCCAACTAACTAGGGAACCTGCCGCTTATAAAATTCCAGAAAACTTGCTAACAGAACTAGAGGATCAAGCTCATAATGATCCAGATATTTTGTCAATAAATCTAAAGAATCAACCACTTAATGATCCAGAAATCCTGCTAACAACATTAGAGGAATCTATCACCAATAAAATCCAGGGAAGAGATGGAGGGGAAGGAGGAGGAAGAGTTTTCTTGCCTGAGTCGGGAGCCGTCGCCACACGTCGAGGCGAAACCACGACCAGGAGACTCTACAACCACTGCCGAACCCAACGAGAACTCCCAGCAACCCCGCTCCGGCGGCAAAACAAGCCCTGACGACCACAAACCTCCCTTCTCCGGTGACTTCGGCGTCTGCGACTCCCGCCCAATGGAACCCTAGCTCGCACCCCCCTAAAGGCTCCAGGTTTTGCACGGGAAAGGGGAGGAAAAATGAAAATCAATCAACGCTCCTGAACTCATCTCTGTATATATATTATGATCTAATGCATACTACAGTTTATACATAAATATATACTGCATATATGTATATACGTAGGTATAAATTCTTATATATAATCTTTGCATATATATATATATATATATATATATAAAGCCTTATGCATAATAAATTTTACACAAATTTAGGAATATTGTATATATGCATGTATGAAATTTTTTTTTTTATATCACCTTTGTACATGTAATCATATAATGTATACGTATATATATATACTTTTATACAAGCTTTTTTTACAAATACATACATATAATTATGCATATACCTACCTACATGAACACATGATTGAATAAGTTTGCCTATACAAGTATACGTCTTCATATATGCACGTTTAAATATGTATGTTGTATACATCTACCCGTATGAACCTTCTACACGCGAATATATATTTCTGCATATTTGAGTCAACCTAGAATTAACTTGCCGGACGACGACGACGACACTTCTGAAATGGTAACGCCCTCTCGCATTAACACCTCGAACGGTAGCTTTAATATTTAAACCGTCATTATACCATAACCCTACTTAATTTAACTATATGAAAAACCTGGGGCGTTACAATTTGGGTGAATGAATAATGTTTGCTAAACCTTGTTATGATATTTAGTATTTCATGTCTATGTGAAATTGATATGTGTGGTTTATGCAAGTGAGGAGCGCCCCATTCCATCCTCCATCCCGCCGTCACGTTTGTGTGCCGCACTAGCAATTGCTAGTGGCGTGCTTGTCGATGAGGTGCTTGCGACCCTCATTCCGTAAGACTACTCATCCATCCGCCAAGCTAAGCAGTGCTAACGGCCCGTGTAATCCACCTCGACTCTGCCGGTGGGAACCATTCCATCCGCTTACCTTCTCGTCCATCCGCCTAGTGAAGCGTGGCATAGAGGCCCGTGTAATCCATTCGCCTAACGAAGCAGCGGGCTCAAGGCCTGCACAGTTCAATTCCGTTTGCCTACTCGTCCATCCGCCCTCTCGAAGTAGTGCGTTCAAGGCCTACCTAGTCACCATCCCGCCAAGCGAAGCATTGCATAGCGGCATTGCATAGGAGTAGTTGTAGTATTTTATTTTATTTCCACAAACCAAAACCCCCATTTCCGCAATTCATCCGCTCGAAAGGATTTCAATCTTAAGTCCTTCCTCGATAGTTAACTCCACCTTACTGCGTTCCTTTGAGATTCGATACTTGGGGATTCACTCCCACATTTTCTATTACTTGAACGATCGGTACACTGCCATTTCGTGCCACAGTCTTACTACCGCCTATAGCGGTGGGCTAAGATTTGTGCATCAATATTCTAGGAATATAAACATAAGCTTTTGATAACATTATGAACCACTAGTAATTTTCCAGGAGTTTATGATTACATGTATTTGGTACTTCATTCACAACGTAGACTTTGGAGTTATATTTTACAATATTCATAACTTGAATTATTGACACTGGAATATTCTAGGAATCTGTACATAAGCTTGTGATAACATTATGAACCACTGGTAATTTTCCTGGAATTTATGATTACATGTATTTGGTACTTCATTCACAACGTAGACTTTGGAGTTATAAATTAGAATATTCATAACTTGATTTGTTGACACTGGACTATTCTAGAAATCTGAACATATGTTTCTGATAATATTATGAACCACTGGTAATTTTCCTGGAATTTATGATTACATGTATTTGGTACTTCATTCACAATGTAGACTTTGGAGTTATATTTTAGAATACTCATAACTTGAATTATTGACACTACAATATTCTAGGGATCTGAACATAAGCTTGTAATAACATTATGAACCACTGGTAATTCTCCTAGAATTTATGATTACATGTATTTGGTACTTCATTCACAATGTAGACTTTGGAGTTATATTTTAAAACATTTAAAACATGATTTGTTGATACTAGAATCTTCTAGGAATCTGGACATAAGCTTGTGATAACTTTATGAACCATTGGTAATTTTCCTGGAATTTATGATTACATGTATTTGGTACTTCATTCACAACGTAGACTTTGGAGTTATATTTTAGAATATTCATAAATTATATTATTGACACTGGAATATTCTTGGAATCTGAACATAAGCTTGTGATAACATTATGAACCATTGGTAATTTTCCTGGAATTTATGATTACATGCACTTTGTAATTAATTACAACGTATACCTTGGAATCTTATTTTAGAATATTCATATCTTGGATTATTGACAGCAGAATACTCTAGGAATTTGGACATAAGCTAGTAGTATCATTATGAATATATGGATTAAAGGACGTCGGTCTAGGAAGAGTAAAAACTGAAAAGTAACACTTAGACCCCTCCTATATGGTCACCAACCCTAGAGTTATTAACTCATTAGAGATTTGCATATGCCTAGTTAGGTTGGAAGGTTAATCACCAAGGGCAATCATCAAAGTAAAGACTGGGGTACGTTTAGTAAATTATCAGTTCAGGAATGACCTACTCAGAGGTAAAAGTTGTGATTGAGAGGTGAATCAAGGAAATAGACGATCACTAGGAAAGACAGGGTTCAATGTTCAATTGAACACTGACACTCATCTGCCCGAGTCAATTGCTAATCCACCTTAGGATTTTAGAGCAATTAGAGAGCAAGTGGGCATATAAGAATGTGTAGTCACCAATAAAAGTAAATATCTTGGAAAGGGGAATTTAGGCTTCAGCCACCATCTTATTCCCTAGTACCAGTGCGAGCCCTTCATCGGGTAGACCTCGGGAAGTCCAGGATTCACCCTAAACTTCTAAGTATAACTAAACGATAGACAAGAGTAGTAAATAAGAGAACATGATGCGTAAATCTCGCCCCAAATATGGGACAGAATGGTACATGACTAGATAGCCCTTCGAGCAGTAGGCTCGGTAGATATAAGGAAGGACTAGGTAGTCCTGCGAGTTACAGGATCACTACATATAAGGAAGGACTGGGTTAGTCCTGCGAGCGGTAGGCTCGGCGTTAACATAGGAGGACTAGATAGTCCGGTGAGCTGGAGGCTCCATGAAAATGTAATAGAGGTGTGCTTATAAATTAGTATGCGGATACCCTGGTGTGTTCTTCAGGGGCGTACAAATGCTCTAGGCCGAGAGGTGTTGAGTCTAGCCTAGAAGTGGACAAGCCCGATCCACTGCCCTCATTTGCCTCAACGGGGTACCTGAGTTTGTACACTCGAATAGAGGGAACTACCAAAAAGGTCTGTACATACAAAGTCGAGTGGGTAAGTTGCATCATTGCATAGCATAGCATAGCATAGCATAGCATCCTTGCATAAAATAAAGACCTCATTATATAATTTAGTATGGGCTCTTTTATACGATGAGTTTACCTCATGCCAGATCCCTTAGCTTATGTGTTTGTGTGTGTATATACATAAGTTAAGGTTACTTTCATAGCTGCTCTAGTTGTTTCATTACTTGCTCTGGTTTACTTTTCTAGCTGCTTAGCTTCTTTTATAACTGTGTGCATATACTCACATTGACGCTCGTTTATACAATGATCGGTTCATAGTGTCACTCCTTTATTATGATAGAACTGCTAGAACAATATATATACTTGTTAGATAGTTGCACGCCATCTGCTTTATTTATACCCCTTGTTGTCCTCCGCTTCCTCCTCCCGCACGGTGCCTAGGAGTCGCGGGTGGAGGCGGTGAGGAACATGCTGAGTCTTATAGACTGACGGTCGGTGGACCACATCATTACATGAATACTAGGAGGAGCAGATCCCCAACAAGAGGGTGGAATAGGACACGGTGGCTAGACTTGGACTTGGTCTCTTAGCAGCTGTGGGGAGAGCACTGGTGAGCGACCCTCTTCCAACAGCTACTCTTCACGTCTACCTGGGTCAGAGGAAGGATTTATACATTCTTGAGGGAATCGAACCGTGTCAATATCTGCAGTGTTTTATTTTTGCCAAGAGAGAGGCCAAGAAAAATACTATGAATCAGGTTTAAGCCCAACTTTATTTCTAGCTTTTTCATTCAGTACTCTATTTACTAGCACTCTGATTTCTATCTTCTATGTCATATTTTATCTAATTTTGGAAAAGTTTTCAATTATATGGTGATTTGTTGTGGATGTGTGCTTCTTTAAATATTTCAATTCTGTGATATGTGGTTGGCCTGGATGGATGATTAGCCGGCAGGATCGACGTCTTGTAGTGGAATCCTCCCTGAGTGGATGGAGCACCGCATGGCGGCGGTTCTGGGCGGAAAGACCCGAAAACGAATGCAAAAAAAGAGGGTCTTACACTAGGAGAGTCACTGAGCTGTAGGAGTTGGAGAACTCTGAGTTAGGGTTGTTGTACTAAGGTAAGGTTTTGGAGTAAACTTGTGAAATCCTGAGGGATTTTTGGTGTAAGCTCTTTGAGCTGAGTGGTTGGAGGAGATTGCCTTGTTTAACACACATTTAGAAAGGTGTAGAGGGAAAGTGGAGTACCAAGACCTTGGGGAACCACTATAAATATCTGTGTGCTTTTCTGTGTTGTCTTCTATATAACTTAAAAAACTAAAACAACTAACAATAACCCAGAAAAAGCAAAGAGACCTATTCACCCCCTCCCCCCTCTAGGTGAGTTAGACTGCTACTAGGTTAACTATCAAGTGGTATAAGAGGTAGGTTGGTAAAAAAGGACTTAACAGTCTGACCAGATCCTACAAGGAGTAGTCTACTACTGCATCCAATGGCTAACCCTGAAGTTCATAAGGAGATGAGCTCCATGAAGCTGCCCATAAGCAGGAAGGAGTCCTTTGGCATATGGAAGCAAAGCGATAGGCTATTTATGGAAGCCTCAGACCCTAGGATTTACATTATTGTGAAGGATGGTCTTTTTGTCTTCCAAAAAGCCTCCACCATAGATCCAACACTATAAGTGGCCAAGACTTATGCTGAAATGACAAAGGGTGAAATTTCCCTTGCTACTATGGATAAAAGAGCTCAAAATATCATAGTAAGTGCAATTGATGATTCCACCTTCCAAAACATGGTGCACTATGAGATAGCCAAGGAAATGTGGGATACACTTATAGTGTACATGGAAGGTACTGCATAAGTGAGGGATGATAGGAAATCCCTCTTCAACCAAGAGTATGAAGCCTTCAGGCAACACAACCTGGATAGTAAAGCTCTTTACTATGAAAGGTTCTTTAGGGTGGTCAATGAGCTGAAGACTTATGGGAGAATCTTCAGCAATTATGAGTTGAATAACAAGTTCCTAAGATCTCTAACTAGAGACTGGGACACACAGATCTGTGCAATCAGGGAAGGTGCCAAGTTTACTGATATTCCTCCCCACACTCTATTTGGAAAGATGCTCTCATATGAGATGCATCTATCTGCAAGAAAGGAGGAGGAGACCACCAACAGGAATCAAGTCAAGGAGAGATCCATGGCTCTCAAAGCTGAGGGCTCTAAGAAGAGCAAGGAGAGAATTCCTTCTCCTCCAAGAAGGCATGCTGACTCAGAAATTTTTGAATCCAGCACATCTGACAACTCCTTGCCCGATGGGGAGTTTGTTGGCTTCTCAAGGAACTTCAAGAAGATGATGAAGAGGAAGCAGTGGAAGAACATACCTTCTTCCTCTTCACATCCCAAGAAGGAGTATAGCAAGACTGGGAAAGTGCACTCCAAGGGAGAAAGGTATGAATCTAAACCCAGTAAACATATTTCAAATAATATTATATGCTATTGATGCAGCAAGCCTGGACATATTATAGCTGACTGTCCTGTCAAGAGAAAGGAGAAAGGTGAGAAGAAACATCCTCACCATTAGAGTAGGAAAGGTGAGAAGTCCATCCTGGCAAAGAAAGGAAAGAGCTGGAGTCAATCAGACTCATCATCTTCATACTCTAATGGAGATGAAGAAGCCTTAATAGGGCGGTTTGTTATTGCTGAGGATGAAGATTACCCAGATGCAAGGTTAGGCATCAGGGCCCCTCTGTCACATTCAGATAGTGACAATGAGGAGGATGAAGATGTCAGTGGATGTTTTGGCTTGATGGCCATATCTGAAGGAGAAGAAAGTCGGGATGACTATGATCCTGAGAAGGTATTAAATCACACCATCTCTTCTACTGATTATGAGACAAGTCCAGAATCTGAAACATCTTCATCTAATGATGATAATAGTATATACTCTGAGGGTGATGTTAATCAATTGATTGACAAGTATGCTGCCCTCTTGAAAGCTCAAAAAATAGCAAGAAGCTAGCCAAGAGGCAAGTTGTGCAAATAGCTTCCCTTCTGCAGGCAATACCTGAATGCTTTGAGTCTGCTACCCAACTAGCTCAGATGAGTAGAGAAATTAGCCAGCTGAAGGGAATTAAAATTATCCAACTGAGCACCATAAGCCAGAAGAACAAGATCATTAAGGATCTTGAAGAGAAGCTTCTCAAGGAAAAAAAGCTTAGCGACTCAATTCTCCAAGCCAAAATTAATTTTTTCCCATCATTGATACTTTCACCTCCCAAACAAACAGGAGGGGATTGGATTTCAGTGGAGGGGAAACCGATGCTGGGAATGGAAGAAAGAGCAAGGCTAAAGACAAGCCTTAAACCATCTTTCAAAAGATTTTGCTTCCTTTCAACAGGTATGACCAGGATAGTATATATGGTCATTCAAAAAATGGAAGCTCCTATAGTAAGGGGATTACTCCTAACTATGGTGGGATAAAGGGCATGTAGATGAGTGCTTTGAAATCTCCCCATAATGAAATCCAAATGGCCCATCATGGACCATTTGTGTTTGGTGCTCCAGCTCCCACATTCAAGGGTAAGGAAGCAAGATCTTCTCAATCCTTTCCAGCAAATAAGCAGGCTGGTGGCAATGCTACAATTAATTCTCACTTGATCTTATCTAATGCCATCAACACCACGTCAGCTGCCAAGATGACATATATGTTGTCAAATAGATTAAATCAAGAAGCACTAATTATAATAGAGGATCCAGTCAGCCCTTAGTTGAAAGAAATAGGAAGAATGATGCAACCTTCTTCACTGAACATAAGCATTTGATGCCCTTCCACCTCAAGAAATGTTTAGAAAAGAAGGTACAACATCCATGAATGTTGGTGCTGTTGTAAAGTGGGACATCTTGCCATTGATTGTTGGCACAACACAAATGTGCCAAATGCAAAGAAGAGCTTTCCAGCAAAAGCTGTAGTAGGTTGAAGTGTTTCTTACTATGCTAACAATGACCTAGGGACCAAAATTAATTGGGCATCTAAGGATAAGTAAAATTTATCTTGCAGGTTAGGTCAAGTACCTATCTAAATCAGATATGGTACTTGGACAATGGATGTTCTAGACACATGACTGGAACAAGGAGCTTACTTAAAGAATACACTCCAATAAAGAATGGTACAAAGGTGATCTTTGGAGGATCTGGCAGGGGTATTATAAGCAGCTATGGTATGATTACCAATGGTATAGTCTCAATAACAAGGGTAGCTTATGTTGAAGGGTTGCAACACAACCTTGTAAGCATAAGTCAAATGTGTGACTTGTGTTATGTCATTGAATTCCACAATTATAAGTGGTTGATCAAAAAGTCAAATGACTTAAAGGTCATTCTCTTAGGCATAAGGAGTGGGAATGTTTATTACTTAGATTTTATTTGCAATAGTTCTTCAACTTCTGTTTGTCTAGTAGCTAATGAGAGTGAGTCTCTTTGTGTTCAATGGCACAAGAGACTAGCCCACATTAACTATAAAAAATGCATAAATTATTTTCTACAAATCTTGTAGGAAAGTGTCCCAATTTAAAATGTGTTTTTAGTGGTCCTTGTCATGCATGCCAAATGGGTAAGCAAACAAGGGCCAACTTTAAGAGCATTGGCTCCAAAGATACTGAAAGATGTCTATTTCTGTTGCATATGGACTTGTTTGGCCCTTTGCCAATTCAGAGCCTAGGTGCAAAGTTGTATACTCTTGTGATTGTTGATGATCACTCAAAGTACACATGAGTATTCTTCCTTAAGAAGAAATCTGATACTTTAGATGTCTTTATAAACTATGTCAAGGTAATTCAGAAGGAACTACAATGTACTGTGGTTAAAACTAGAACTAACCATGGTACAAAGTTTCAATCTGGTGCCATGACAAAGTTTTGTCAAGAATTTGGTATCACCCAAGAGTTCTCCTCTCCCAGAACTCCACAACAAAATGGAGTGGCTGAGAGAAGAAATAGGACCTTGATTGAAGTTGACAGAACATTGCTTAGTGACTCCTCTCTCCCATAATATTTCTGGGCTGAGGTAGTCAATAGAACTTGTTATGTCCTGAATAGAGCATCAATCAATAAGACCCACGGGAAAACCCCCTATAAAGTTCTGAAAGGCAAACAACCAACTATTTCATATTTTAGAATCTTTGATTATAAATGTTACATTTTAAATAATGGAAAACTCAACTTACAAAGTTTTCTGAAAAATGCAATGTTGGTGTTCTTGTTGGGTATAGCTCACACAGTAGAGCCTATAGAGTATACAACAAGAAGACTCATGTAGTTGAAGAATCAATGCATGTTGTTTTTGATTAGACTAACCTACTTTATAAGGGCTTGTCTAGCACTCCTACTCTTGCAAGAAATGATCAACACTTGAAAGAGCTATCTATACAAGATAGACCCAACTCTAGCAGGTTTACTTCAGAGAGTGAAGAGATAGTTCAAGATGAAGATGATCAGATTGGTGAAGAACTAGCAATAGTAGAAGAAGTCCCACAGGGAGCTGATAGATTTCCTGCAACAAACAGACATATGAGAGATCACCCAAGAAATCCGATTATTGGATATGAACACCAAGGTGTAATAGGTAAGAGCAGGGCTCACAATGAAGCCTTATTCCTGAGCTTCTTATCTCAAGTTGAGCCAAAGGAGTTTGAGGAAGCCAACCAAGACACCTTCTGGATCCATGCTATGTAAGAGGAATTACATTAATTCAAGAGATGCAAGGTATGGAAGTTGGTGCAAAAACCACAGGGACACAACTTCATTGGCACCAAGTGGATTTATAGAAATATGCTAAATGAGCTTGGTATCATCATCAAGAATAAGGCAAGACTGGTGGCAAAGCAGTATAAGCAAGATGAGGGAATAGACTTTGACCAAACCTTTGCCCTAGTTGCATGGTTGGAGGCAATAGGGCTATTCTTAGTCTATGCTGCCCACAAGGGATTCAAAGTCTACCAAATGGATGTCAAGTCTGCTTTCCTATATGGAAATCTGAAGGAAGAGGTATATATCGAGCAGCACTCAGGTTTTGTTCATCCTACTCTAACCTCTAATGTTTATTTACTTAAGAAAGCTTTATATGGTCTAAAGTAAGCCCATAGGGCCTGGTGTGAGACCTTGTCTAGCTTTCTCATCAAGAACAAGTTCTTAGGGGGAAAGATAAACATCACATTGTTTCTTAGGGAAACAAAGGGCAAGTGTCTCCTAGTCCAAATTTATGTGGATGACATAATATTTGGGTCTACTGATGACAACCTTTGCAAAAGGTTTGCAAACCTTACGTAGGGGGTTTCTAAAATGAGCAGCATGGGAGAGCTTAAGTACTTTTTAGGCCTCCAAGTACACTAAGGAGCTTATTAAGAAATTTGGGTTGGAATCAGCTTCCACCATGAAAACTCTCATGGGGTCCAACATTTCACTGGACAAGGATGAGAAGGGAAAACCCTTTGATGAATCCATGTACAGATGCATCATTGGATCCTTGTTATATCTGACTGCTAGTAGACCAAATATTATGTATGCAACATGTGTATGTGCTAGGTATCAAGCATGCCCTAAAGAATCTCATTACTCAAATGCAAAGAGGATTTTGAGATATCATAAGGGCAACCAACATCTTGGCCTTTGGTACCCTAGAAACATTGATTTTGAACTAATAGGTTTTTCAGATGCTGACTTTGCAGGTTGCAAAGAAGATAGGAAGAGCAAAAGTGGAACTTGTCAATTCCTAGGCAGGAGATTGATTTCATGAAGTAGTAAAAAGTTGACCAGATTGGCTATATCTACTGTTGAGTCTGAATATATAGCTGTTGGGAGCTGCTGTGCACAACTACTATGGATTCAGCACCAATTAGAGGATTGCAACCTCAAGGTAAGTCACTTTCCTTTGTATTGTGACTCATCACGTGCAATTTCTATTGCTAAGAATCCTGTCTGTCATAGCAGGACTAAGCATATAGAAATTAAATATCATTTCATTAGGGAACATGTAGAGAGTGAAGATATCTATCTTGAATATGTCCCCACTGACAATCAAGTTGTTGATATCTTTACAAAGTCAATATGAATGATTATGGATTGTCTATAAACAACATCTAGAGAGGGGGTGATTTGGTGTTTTCAGATTTCTTTGCAATTTAAGAGTTTATCTATCACAACACACAAACATTGATAAGTAGTATTTATATAAGTTTTTAATAGAAATTTTTGTAATTATTTAAAATGAATTTTTCCTTTTCATGTAAATTTTTGGTTATAAGTAGTTCTTTTTGTAATTTTGATTCTAACTTAGCTTAATTCCAATATTTGCAGAATTTTGGGAGAAATAGGTGAAATTTACAAGTCACGCCCAAGGTCACACCCATGACCAAGGGGCGTGTAACCTGAAGATCAAACCAGAGTCGATGCTACGCTGATTGAGCTAGCCCACATCAAGTCAAGCCCCAGGTCACGCCCGTGACCCAAAGTCACTCCCGTGACCAAGGGGCGTGTAAATTTAGAATCTTCCCAGCGGGCTGCCGTCAAGACGTGGAGCTGCCGTTGAGAAGTCAACATGAGTCACGCCCGTGACCCATATGTCACGGCCGTGACTTTCCCGCTTGATCTCTTCACGCCGCCGCACCGCAAAGAAGACACACGCCACATTAAATGAAGCCATCCAAGTACACGCCCGTGACCCAAGTTATACAGGCGTGTAATGTTTGAATTTCTCCCGCCGTCACGCAAAGCCCACGCCACTGTCCCAGTCGTGCAGATCAGTGATTACACACCCCTAGGTCACGCCCGTGACCAAGGGGCGTGTAACTTGAAATTTTTTCCTATAAATTCCAGGGCTCTCCTTGTGTCTAGGGTTCAGAAATTTTGAGAGGGGTATGTGTTGCTAGAGCTGTTAGTGAGTTTTTCCATTTCATGTTCATGTCTCTTTAAACTTTCATGTTCTCTTTTTCTTCTCATGCAATGTACTAGATTTCTTCCATGCATTAGTTTATTAAGCTTGTAATCCTTATTTTTCTAGCTTGTAATCTTGCTTAAAGAGTTGTAATAGTTTTTCATTTCAATAAAAGTTGGCATAGTTTTCTTCTCCTCTCTTTCTACTTAGTCAATTTTCCTTATTATGCAATTTTACTTTTCTTCCTCTTCCCCCTCCACCATGATTAACTAATTCTCATTAGTACTCGATCGAAATGATCCGAGGATGAGATAATCAAGTTATTATTTCTTAAAGCTCTCTTTTTCCGTTTTTATAAAACACTTGAATTACCCTTGAATTTTAACTAGCGAGGCCATATTATCGATGTATGGTTTTCGCTTAAGTTTTCATACTTAGTTAGCCGAGAGGCTCAAAGTATGAATCAATCAATCAAGGGTAAAGAGAGTTACATGCACACCTCGAGAGAGGATGACGTAAATCTCCCGGATTGGAGTCAAATCCAATAGCGGGGTTCACTTCGTAAAGCAAGTTTTAGGTAATCATTTATAGGACGAGAGTCCAGTTGATTTTTCCTAAACTTTGTTGGGCATTAACCTCGAGAGAGGCATGTTCGAGCTTCGGGAACCTCCACGGTCAAGTAGTTTAATTAAATGGAATTAGATTTATTTTCCCTTTGCTTGATTATTCTTAATCTAAGGTGACTTTTGATTGAGCACTAATCTCTTTTACCATCGTTTAATCCCTTCTTTTAGCTTGCGATTTGTTTCTATTTAGCTAGTAAAGCAAAACTCAAAAATCGATTAGATAAGATAATAGTGATTTCCTCGAAGTAGAAGTAATCAATGCGCCCCGTGGAATACGACCTTGGTATTTCTAAATATCCTATACTATAGATGATAAGGTACACTTGCCTTTATCAGATATAGTTTTGGAGAAAATCTTTAACCATTTCACTTTGCAAAACCGTAAATTTCTATATCATGTTTTTGGTGCCGTTGCTCGGGACTTTGCGTAGATATTTTGAAAAGAGGATAACTATTAATTTTATCATGCTTCTTTTTATTTTATTTTGCTTTTTCTAAATTTCAAAAAAAAAATATAATAGTCTAGTTTTTCTGTTTCTTTCTTTTCTTTTCATTATCCGCTCTTTTTCTTCATTTCTTTTTTTTTTCTCTTTAGTGTATGACTCGAGGTAGCGCTTCGAATATTCCTTTTGATCTAGAGATAGAGCGAACCCTTTGGCGGCGCCGCCGTTCTCGTGATAAGGATAATCAATTAGAATTCGAAGAGTCGATCGGGGACACTTACACATCGAATATCGATCTTAATCCTCCTAATCATAACACACCAAATCCTAATGAGGCCGTGCAACGGACCATGTCCTATTATGCGCGGCTGAATTTGGAAGGCACATAGTCAAGTATTGTTCGCCTAGCGGTGGAGAACAATAACTTTGAGATCAAGTCCAGCATCATACAAATGGTGCAGCAATCAGTGACCTTTGATGGTTAGCCGGACGAAGATCCAAACTATCATATTTCTAATTTTCTTGAAATCTGTGCCACGTTTAAAATCAATGGCGTCACCGATGACGCCATTCGATTGCATCTTTTTCCTTTTTCTTTGCGGTCTAAGGCCAAGCAGTGGTTGGGCTCACTTCCTAGGGAGTCCATCACTACATGGGCCGATATGGCGGAAAAATTTCTCACTAAATATTTTCCGTCGGCAAAGACCGCCAAAATGCGAACGGATATTGCATCATTTATGCAAATCGACTAGGAGACTCTCTATGATACATGGGAGCGCTTCAAGGAGCTTTTGCGTAGATGCCCTCAACACGCACTTCCCACTTGGCAACAAGTGCAAAATATTTATAATGGCTTGAATTTCCAAACTGAGCAAATGATTGATGCGGCCGCAGGGGGAACATTAAATAAAAAGACCCCGGAGGCCGCTCAAGAGCTTTTTGAGGAAATGGACATGAATGCGTACCAATGGAATATGCCTCGAGCATGGCCTAACAAGCCAGCCAGAATTTTTGAAATAGACGCAAACGCAAATTTGGATTTACAAGTTGAGCGCTTACCAAAGCAAGTGGTGGAGATGTCTGCTTCCTCTGCCACTCCTCCTTGGGCTAATAACGTTTTAATTGAAGAGCAGGTTGACTACATGGGAAATCCGCCTCGGCCTTCCTGTAACCCAAACTCCGCTCTGTATAACAACACATACAATGCAGGTTATAGGAATCATCCGAATTTCTCGTGGAGCAACCAAGGAAATGCTCAGCGTCCTCTAAATATTAATCAACCTCCTAATCCCCCTCTAAATTTGAATTCTAAAAATTTTAATCCTCCCGGTTTTCCACCGCAACAGTAAAAGCTCTCTCCGCTTGAAGAGGTTTTTGCAAAATATGTTGCTATAAATGAAACGAACATCCGGAACCTTACCGGATCGATCAAAAATTTAGAGAATCAAGTGGGCCAGCTCGCAAAGATGATTTCCGAGCGTCAGCAAGGAGCACTACCGGGTAATACGGAGCAAAATCCAAGGGAGAGCACAAACGTGATTACACTCCGAAGCGGGAAGGAGGTGGTTTCAAAACAGGACGAACCCAAGGTAACTTCTTCTCCTTCACCTCCTCTTATTTTATCTTAAAATTTGCCCGCTACGTTAGCTCCACATGCTTCTACTTCCAATATTCTGTATCCGTCTAAGTTTAAAAGCGAGTGCGCCGAAAAGAATTATAAAAAGTTTTTAGAAATTTTAAAACAAGTTCATATTAATGTACCTTTCTGCGAGGCTATCTCTCAAATGCCTAAATATGCAAAATATCTTAAGGAGTTTCTCTCCAATAAGAAAAAAAATGGAAGATATTTTGCATATTTCCTTAAACGCAGAATGCTCCGCGGTTGTTCTCAACAAATTGCCTCAAAAAGCAAATGACCCGGGGCAGTTCTCCATCCCGTGTCTATTTGGCAATTCGTTTGTATAACACGCCTTAGCGGATCTTGGAGCAAGCATCAACCTCATGCCCCATAATGCTCGATGTAACCATCAGTTATTATGTCGAGTGTAAGCATCGATATGTATTCGACGTTACGTCGAGTGTTATTCGACTAAGCAGTCCCATAATGCTCTCGAAGCTGACATCGAGTATAAGTTGACGATACGTCGATTTGAATTCGACGCAGCTCTGACTAAATAGTTTGTTTTTCTTCAAAATCTTTACTGTTTTTCCCAACAATAACTTTCTATGGAAAATAGATCATTATATATAATAAATGTGACCTATAATGCTCCATCAAGCATTCCCAGTGTATTGATGAAGAACTTGTGCTTACTTTCATCAAGTGGCTTAGTAAAGATGTCATCCCTTTGAGTGTCAGTAGATATGTATTGAAGGTTGATCTTACCTTTCTTCACATTATCTCTGAGAAAGTGGTGCCTTATCTCTATGTTCTTAGTTCTGCTGTGGAGAACAGGATTGGAAGCTATTGAAATAGCACTTGAGCTGTCACAATATATTGTGGAATTGTCAAGGGAAAAGTTGTAATCCAACAACTAATTTTGCATCCACAATATTTGTGAACAACAGCTTCCTGCAACTATGTACTCAGCTTCAGCTGTAGAAGTGGAGACTGTGGTTTGCTTCTTGCTAAACCCTGAAATCAGTCTAGGACCCAGGAACTGACATGTTCATGAAGTGCTTTTTCTATCCAGCCTGCATCTAGCATAGTCTGCATCTGAATAGCCAATTAATTAAAATCTAGATTCATTTGGATACCACAAGCCAAGTTCAGGTGTTCCCTTTAGATACCTGAGTATTCTTCTTACAGAACTCATGTGTGATTCCTTTGGGTCAACCTGAAACCTAGCACATATACATGTAGCAAACATTATATCAGGTCTGCTGGCTGTTAAGTAGAGAAGAGAGCCAATGACTGCTCTGTAAGTCTTCTGATCAAAGGACTTACCCTTTTCATCTCTATCCAAAACAACATTAGTAGCCATGGGGTTTTTCATAACAGAGGCATTTTCCATCCCAAACCTCTTGATGAGTTCTTTGGTATACTTGGATTGGGATATGAAAATGCCATCTGAATTTTGTCTTACTTGAAGACCAAAGAAATAGTATAATTCCCCCATGCTCCTTATTTCAAATATTGACTACATTAGGTGAGCAATCTTTTTGCAGAGAGATTGATCTATGGACCCAAATATAATGCCATCTACATATATTTGGACTAGTAATAGCTGATTCTTATGTGCTCTAGTGAAAAGTGTTTTATCCACTTTCCCTCTCTCAAAGGAGTGTTCCAGAAGAAAAGTGGATAGGGTCTCATACCAAGCTCTTGGAGCTTGCTTGAGACCATATAGTGCTTTATCTAATCTATACACAAAAGAGGGAAAAGTAGGATTGACAAAACCTGGTGGCTGCTCCACGTACACTTCTTCTTGAAGAGTTCCATTGAGGAATGCACTCTTTACATCCATCTGGTAGACTTTGATCTTCATGTGGGCAGCATATGCCAAAAATATTCCGATGGCCTCCTGCCTTGCTACTGGGGCAAATGTCTGGTTAAAGTCAATTCCCTTCGCTTTCCTGTACCCTTGATCCACAAGTCTAGCCTTATTCCTGATTATGGCACCTGTTGCGTCCATTTTGTTCTTGAATACCCATTTGGTGCCAATGACTGTGATGTAGGGATGCCCATGTGTTGGAGATCGACACAAACAAGAACTCTCGCGACGCCCTTCATGCCTAGATCTACCGCACCTACACAAGCATCTATCATCGCAATATGATTCGCATCTAACGCATCACATACACCACAAGGGAGGAATGATCGACTCTAAAATAACGATCGAAAGAGAGTCAGATTATTCTCCAAATTAACATAAAGGTTGCCAATCCTTTTGGAGAGCGAAACCAAGGCTATAGGCCAAGATTCGCTCAAGCAAATTGGACCTACCGGATCCGGAATAAAGAAAGTTCGATAACAACGAAATCGATTTCAGAAATTGCAAGCGGAGTATTTAAAAATCACGGATAAAACGGATGCTCAACCTCCACAAATTCTAAAGCATGAAATCATAAGATGGGGAAAGAGATGTTACCCAACCCAGATCCAATAAGTGGGAGAATCACTCACTCCACGGATCCACCGGCGTCACACCCAATGCAGGCTGCAACCTTCTTCCTTGGAGTCGCACCAAAGGAATCCACGCCGGAGTCGCACCGTTGAGGGATGGAGGGAGCAAGAGGTGGCTTCACACCACAAGGGGGGTGGAGGCTAGGGAGGAGTCCCTCTTGGCCGAAATTCTCAAGGAGGAGAATTAGGTTAATTTTTTTCCAAATCTTCTTAATCCTCATACAAGTCTCCTTATATAGTAGTTACAAACAACATATAACCGTCCAAGATGGAGATGTAATCTCAACCATCCGAGTGGTTAAATACACACCAAATGTTTTAAAAGTGCAGGAAATAAATAATACAAATTCTTACATGAATATAAAATTCTTACCCAAACATGGAATAATTTTATATTCACAAATATAAAATAAAAGAGCATAATAATTAAGTAAATTGGTCTTCAAGTTGGCTTAGCACGCCGCGGGCCGAGGTTGTAATCCTGTCTTCCGTTAGCATCATCATGTCACCTAAAATCTTTATGTCATTGTGCCTCAGCAACCGGATCATCCTCAAGTAGTGGTGGAGGGGCCGCGACATCAATCCTCCCCCACTCAAAATCACGTATCTCCGATGCGTAGTCTGAGAGATAGCGGTGGAGAAGAGCGACATCCAAGCGTCGAAGCTCCGTCTCGAGGACCCATGAGTTGTCTGAAGGGGGGCGGTCACGCCAACGGATGAGGAAGCGGTAGGTATCACCATCATTAGTAGCAAGTGGCTCAGCAGCAAGTATCGTATCTGGAGTGAGAAATGTCTTGGGAAACCTGGGAAACATGTCAGCAGTAGGAATAAAAAAATGCAACTCACCATCCGATGATATACCTGCGGGGACCAAAAGAGAGAGATCATCCGAACTACCACTCCCCAACCCATTAGAAATTTTAGTGGAGGGAGAAGGCGACAAAGAATTCAACTCTTGTGGAGGTGAAACAAATAGCGTCAAATCCGAGACATTAAAAATGGGGGAGCTACCCTAATCAGCATGCAAATCCAAAATGAAAGCATTGTCACCTAGCTTCTTTATAATCCGAAAAGGGCCGGCGCGCTTTGGCGTTAACTTTTAAACGGTGCCAGATGGCAGCCGTTCGGGAACTAACCGGACTAAAACCAGATCACCGACTTTAAAGTGTGACACTCTCCTATGTAGATTAGCGTGTGTTTGATAGGACTCGTATTGAGTAGTTAAGGTAGCACGTACACGTGCATGTAGGTCATGAATTTGTTTGGCGAAGGATTGTGCAAACTGACTTGCTTTGTACGTTGGAGGCAATAGAACCAAGTCAAGCGGCACAAGGGCCTTGTACCCGTGAACAATCTCGTTTGGAGACATACCCGTGGACCTATTTTTTGAGTTATTGTAGGCCAATTGGGCATGGGGAAGAAGTAGATCCCACATGCCTTTGTGATCGCTCACTAGACATATAAGAAGATTCCCCAAGCTCTGATTAACCACTTTCGTCTGCCCATCGGTTTGTGGATGATAGGCGGCAGAAAACAATAATTTGGTACCCATTAAAATCCAAAGTGTTTTCCAGAAATAGCTCATATACTTGACATCTCTATCCGAGACTATTGTCTTCGGCACTCCCCGGTGACTAACGACTTCTTTAAAATATTAACTTTGCAATGTGAGACGCATCGTTGGTCCTACTGCACAGAATAAAATATGCCATTTTTGAGAACCTATCCACAACTACAAAAATATAATCGTGACGACGTAAAGTGGTGGGTAGGCCTAAACAAAGTCCATACCCACGTCTTCCCATGGTATGGAAGGGATAGGTAAGGGTGTATATAATCCAACATTGGTTTTGGTTCCCTTGGATACCAGATAGGTATGACAACTACTCACTACCCTTCCCACCATCGCCTTAAGTTTTGGCCAATAAATTTTTTTCTCAACTAGCGTAACGGTCTTATCCCTACCGAAACGGCCACTCAACCCTCTGCTATGCAGCTCCCAAATGATATGGAGTCGTAAAGATGACCGCTGGATACACAACTTCCCATACCTAAATAGATTGCCATCCTTAATAACAAACACAGATATAGTCGTGGGGGAACTATCCTGAGCAGATAAATGTAAATCCTGAAAATCTGGGTAGGTAGCGTACTCATCCTTAACATGCTCAAATCCTACAACATTAACCTCCATAGTGGAAAGTAAAATGGTAAGGCGATTAAGAGCATCCGCGACTCGGTTGTCAGCTCCCTTAAGGTGCTTAAGATTAAACGTGTAACCTTGTAGGAAAGCTACCCACTTAGCGTGACGCGGGCTAATTTTATGCTGGCCATTGATGAACCGCAATGCTTCGTGATTGGAGAGGATCACAAACTCCTTGGAGAGGAGATAGTGCCTCCAATGGTGCAAACATCGAACAACCGCATAAAACTCCCTGTCGTAGTTCGAATAATTTAACTTAGCACCAGATAACTTCTCACTAAAGTAACTCACATGGTGCCCTTCCTGACTCAAAACACCTCCTATTCCCACACCAGAAGCGTCACAAGTAAGCTCAAAGACTTTGGTGAAGTCAGGTAGACGTAAGACAGGTGCCTCGGTCATAAGCTTCTTAATGCGTTGGAAAGCATGGGTGGCGGACTTCATCCAGGTGAACTCGCCCCTCTTCATGCAATCAGTAATGGGGGCCATGATGCTACTGAAGTCTCGTATAAAATGGCGGTAAAATGTAGCTAACCCGTGGAAACCATGCACCTCTCATAAAGTGGTTGGCTCGGACCAGTCCTTAATGACTTGAACCTTGCTAGGGCCAACTCTAATGCCCTCCGATCAGACAATGTAGCCTATGAACTCCACTTCAAGGACATATAAAGTGCATTTCTTAAGATTAAGAAATAATGTTTCCTTCCGCAGGGTGGAAAGAATCACTCTCATGTGGGAGATATGCTCGGCAGTGGTGGTGCTATAAATCAATATGTCGTCAAAGTAGACTACAACAAACTTTCCCATGAACGGCTGAAAGGCGTGGGTCATCATCCGAGAAAAGGTGCTGGGGGCATTGGATAGCCCAAAGGGCATCTCAAGCCATTCGTATAACCCATCCTTAGACTTAAATGCAGTCTTCCATTCGTCTCCCTCACGGATCCAAATCTGATGATAGCCACTCTGTAAATCTAACTTCGAAAAGTTAGTGGCGCCATATAAGACATATAAGAGGTCATCTAATCGTGGAATAGGAAACCTATACTTGATTGTAATCTTGTTGATAGCACAGCTATCAACACACATCCGCCATGTACCATCCTTCTTGGGGGCAAGCAAGGCTGGTACCGCACATGGACTCATGCTAGTCCTAATGAACTCCTTCTTAAACAGGTCCTCAATTTGGGTCTGTAACTCCTTGTGGGCAGCAGGATGGAGTCGATAATGGGGCTGGTTGGGCAAAGAGGAGCCCGGGACCAAATCTATCGCATGTT
Organism: Dactylorhiza incarnata; assembly: GCA_033032865.1. Lineage (NCBI taxonomy): Eukaryota > Viridiplantae > Streptophyta > Magnoliopsida > Asparagales > Orchidaceae > Dactylorhiza > Dactylorhiza incarnata. The sequence goes on along the minus strand of JAWHQI010000009.1, from coordinate 3,391,019 downwards.
GAATATTCTGAAGCAGGGGTAATGACGATGGTAACTCTTCTGGGTATACGTGCCTATACTCTTCCAACGGTACCCGTAACTCTCTGGGCAGATCATTCAAAACACTAGAATCAGGCTGCACAGAGAGTTATGGGTACTGGTCCATTTCACTCCCTCAAGAAATGGATCCTTCACAAACTCCTTCCTACCAACTAGACTCAACGCCCTCCTCTCTACTGGGATAGTGGAGTCCTTAGCCAAAACTACTGGCTCCTTCGGGGTGGTCGACCACAAGGTAATGGTTTTTCCATTGAATTTAAATTCATACATGTCAGGTCTACCAAAATGCATCACATCACGGTCATAGAGCCAAGGGAGGCCTAGTAACATGTGACAAGCGTCCATCGGTAGGACATCACACCATACCTCATTTGAACGAGAGGGGGACCAGACATTGCTTGGTAACCGGGATGGTGATCTTGTTGATCCAAGCTACCTGATATGGGGTCGGGTGTGGTTCCGTGGTTAAGGACATACGTGCGACGACGTTCTCAGAAACGACATTCACACATCTACCACTATAGATAATCAGCTTGTAGAGTTTCTCTCCACTCTTAAAAATCAGAGAAAATATGCTCGTCCTCTTCCAATCATCTAACGGACGAGGAGTGGTCAAGATACAATGCATCACCATAAGGTGGTGATTGTCCTCTAAACCACTTGGGACCCCTTCTGGGTCACTCTCCTCAGCATCCTCGTATACGTAGTAAGCGGGATCGGTGGTCGAATCTAAAAGGGCTATGGCCTTAGTCTTTATTGGGCACTCAAAGACATAGTGACCTTGAATGCCGCAAGAGTAATATGTAGTATTGGCCTTGCTCACCTTCCCAATGGGGATACGCTCACTCGCGGGATTCCTAGCGTTCCTAGTAGTGATCACGACAGACTTCGACTCGGTGGACCTAAACTTCCCCTTATCCGGATATGTGGAGGAAGACGCTCCAACGGTGGACTTGTTCTTCGTGTGGGAATAACGGGAGTGGGCCTTCGAGGCTAGATGCTTTTCAATGTCAAGGGCGACATTGAAAGTCGGGTTCACGTCCATATTACCATAGTGCAGGAGCTTCCTTTGAATATCGGGTTGAATCCCCTTACGAAATTGAGATAAGGTGACCTCACAAATCTCCCTCAGATCACATCGCACCATACTATCCTATAGTTCTCCCATATATTCAGCTACCGAATTGGAGCCCTGCCGCAGGGTGGCAAGCTCATAGAACATCTGTGTTCGGTGGTACGCAAGGTTGTACTGATCAGTTAGCAAATTCTTCATCACCGGTCAACCTATAAGCGGGACTCCCTTCCCGGCTCCTAACATCCGTTCCTCATTCAGCCAAAAAGTCTTCGCACAACCCGTTAACTTCATCCTGGCAACTTGGACCTTTTGAGGATCCGTAAGGTTGTGTCATTCGTAGTAGCGTTCCATATCCACTATCAAATTAAGGAAGACCCGGGGTCTCCCAAACCATCGTAAGTGGGGCGTCAATCTTAATGGCCCTAGTAATATCAAAGCCACACTCGGGGCGGTGTTCTCGAGGGGGCACTCGGGGAGAATCCCCATTAGAATCCGAATCATGGACCTGTTGGTGCCGGTTGGGCTGCCCAACATTAACGGGTAGTGGTGGTGGCCCTCCTTGATTCAGAAGAATTTAGGCTAACAAGGTCCTAAGCTCAGTCATATCGTTACGTAGCCCCTCTATGGCCACAACGTTGGGATCCCCATGCTCATTCGCAACCATCCTAGACGATGAGGGTCTAGTGTACTCCGTTTCTAGTCTAGCGCGCATGCAGATTTTGGACAAAAAAATGAGTGAATTTTTTGTAGTGTCGATTAAAGATCATAATTTTGGCAGAAAAATATTTTTGGGATGTGACTAAAAAGGAGAACCTCCGGATTTTTTTTTTTGACGAATAATAAAGATTTTAGCTCGCTATTCGCAGACCACTGGAAAAATTGATTTTCTAGCTTATTTTGCGCCACGGAAGTGAGTATCGAGGTTGTATCGATTGAGAAATTGATACGACCGGCTTTGATACCAAATTGATGTAGGGATATTCGTGTGTTGGAGATCGACACGAACAAGAACTCTCGCGATGCCCTTCACGCCTAAATCTACCGCACCTACACAAGCATCTATCGTCGCAATACGATTCGCATCTAGCGCAACACATACACCACAAGGGAGGAATGATCGACTCAAAAATAACGATCGAAAGAGAGTCAGATTATTCACCAAATTAACATAAAGGTTGCCAATCCTTTTGGAGAGCAAAACCAAGGCTATAGGCCGAGATCCGCTCAAGCAAATTGGACCTACCTGATCCGGAATAAAGAAAGTTCGATAACAATGAAATCGATTTCAGAAATTGCAAGCGGAGTATTTAAAATCATGGATAAAATGGATGCTCAACCTCCACAAATTCTAAAGCAAGAAATCACAAGATGGGGAAAGAGATGTTACCCAACCCGGATCCAACAAGCACACAAGATAAGAGGGAGAATCACTCTCTCCACGGATCCACCGGCGTCACACCGAATGGGGGCTGCAACCTTCTTCCTTGGAGTCGCACCGAAGGAATCCACGCCGCATTCACACCGATGAGGGATGGAGGGAGCAAGAGGTGGCTTCACACCACAAGGGTGGCGGCGGCTAGGGAGGAGTCCCTCTTGGCCGAAATTCTCAAGGAGGAGAATTAGGTTAATTTTTTCCCAAATCTTCTTAATCCTCATAAAAGTCTCCTTATATAGGAGTTACAAACAACATATAACCGTCCAAGATGGAGATGTAATCTCAACCATCCGAGCGGTTAATTACACACCAAATGTTTTACAAGTGCAGGAAATAAATAATACAAATTCTTACATGAATATAAACTTATTATCCAAACATGGAATAATTTTATATTCACAAATATAAAATAAAAGAGCATAATAATTAAGTAAATTGGTCTTCAAGTGGGCTTAGCACACCGCGGGCGGAGGTTGTAACGCTGTCTTCTGTTAGCGTCATCATGGCACCTAAAATCTTTATGTCGTTGTACCTCGGCAACCGGATCTTCATCAAGTAGTGGTGGAGGGGCCGCGACATCAAACTGGGTAATTCTTTGGTCTTTCAACCAATGTACATACCTTGTTCCTCTTACACTGAGTCAGTTCTTCTTGCATAGCAGATATCCACTGAGGATCACTGTCTGCTTCTTCAAACTTCTTGGGTTCATATTGAGATAGGAAATATTGCAGTATTGTCTCACTTGTGAGTTGTTCATTGTCTTGACTCCAACTGTCAGGTCTCCTATTATTTGTGTTGGAGGGTGATCTTTTTGAGTCTTCCTGGATCTTGTTGAATGATCTAGGAGATTCTCTTTTTCTTGAGGAATCACTTGCTCAGTGATAGTGGGAGCTTCATCCTCATTCACTGGAATGATCTCTGTTACTGGCATCTCAGGTGCTGTGATTTCCTCTTCACCTGCTGCAGAATTTTCATCTGAGTCAGTGTCATTTTTCTGTTTCCCCTTGTCTTGACACACTGATGAATGGTCCATTATGGTTAGCCTTTCAACTTGTTCTGCAAGATGATATTCTTCCTGCAAAACAGTGCTGGTGGAAGTTTCCTTCACCTTATACACCATGTTAGTTTCATCAAAAACAACATGCACAGACTCCTCAATTTTGAGAGAGCTTTTATTATAGCACCTATAGGCCTTGCTTGATGAAGAATATCCCACGAATATCCCATCATCAACCTTCTTGTCAAATTTGGCAAGATGACTTTTCCCATTGTTGAGGATAAAGCAAGCACACCCCAAAATCCTAACGTAAGTGACTATATGTGCCTTTCCCTTCAATAACTCATATGGAGTCTTTAACTTAGTCTTGTGAATGAGACTCCTATTCAGAATATAGTTGGCAGTATTTACTGCCTCATCCCAAAAGTACTTAGGCAAGTTGGATTCAGCCAATAATGTCCTTCCTGATTCAATTAGGGTTCTATTTTTCCTTTCAGCCACCCATTTTGTTGGGGGGTTCTAGAAGCTGAAAAGCGTTTTCTTATCCCTTCATCCTCACAGAATCTACACATTAATTGATTTTCAAACTCAATGCCATGATCACTTCAGATCACAGCAACCTGGGTGTTGAATTTAGATTGAATCTGTCTAATGAATCTTGAGAGGATCTTGAAGGTGTCAGACTTAGCTTTTAGAAAGAACACCCAGCTGAATCTAGAAAAATCATCAACAATGACTAAACTATAAGCCTTGCCTGCTAAGCTTTGAGTGGAGATAGGACCAAATAGGTCTAAGTGGCACAGAAATAGGGTTCTGGGTGAATCATTCTTACCAATTGGTTTGAATGATGCCTTGATCTGCTTCCCTAGTTGGCAGGCTCTACAAGGATGATATTTATTGAACTTACTAGTTGGTAAGCCCCTCACTAGGTTGAGCTTAGAGAGTTTGGCAATTTTCTTAAGATTAAGGTGACTAAGTCTCCTATGCCACAACTCACTATTTTCTAGCTGGGAGTTGAATAAGAAGATCTCAGACTTTGTGTACTCAAAGTCTATAACATAGACCTTACCCTTCCTAAGGCCAGTTAATACTACTTGGTCAGTTCTAGAGCTAACTACATGACACAAGGACTTGGTGAATACAACTGTGTATTCCCTGTCACGCAGCTGGTTAATGATAATCAGATTATGTTGAAGTCCTTCAACATAAGCTACCTTAGAAAAGGATACTTCCCCAATCCTGAGCAAACCAAATCCTTTGGTTTGACCAGAGTGGGAAATCCCAAAGATTACCTTATGCCCTTCCTTGGCATTGAAATTCTCCAGCAGTTCTTTTGCTCCAGTCATATGCATGGAGGATCCTCTGTCCAGATAGCACTGCTGGTTTGTGGTTGGACATTCTCCCTTCTGCACATGAAATCAACCATTAGTATAGACCCTCACATGATGGAGTCTCTTTCTTCTATCATCATATGGTGTAATGAAAGAGTGAGAAGGACTTTCAGTATACTCCATTAGTTGAAGAAATGTTGTATTATTATGCCAGTAGTGTTTGGCAATATGTCCTAGTTTAGAGCAACAAAAACATCTAAGAATATAGGTAAAAAGAGATTTAGATGTTTGGTAACTTTGTGCAGGAAACATGCGTCGAGAAGAAATCGATGCATCTTTAAAGTTGCGTCGAATGTAATTTGACGTGCCTGCACAGTACCGTCTATTGTCATTCGGAGCATAATATTGGTTGCGTTGAGTGTAATTCGATGCACCCACATAGTTGCTTCGAAATGATGTCGACGCATAGGCTGGACCCCATCGAGTTGCATTCGATGCATTCTTAAAATTGTGTCGAGTTTTATTCGACGTATGACTCTTTTTTCTTAAGATTTTTTTTTATTTTTACTTGAATTTTCTAAGGGATGTTTTCCTAAGATCCCTGGTTGATCACTAATGTTTGCCCTATTGAATATGGTGAATTTATTAGGGTTGTTATCATTATGATCTTCACTTGATTCTAAAATATTATTAGGTCTTGACCTAAATGATGCTACATGATTTTCCCAAGCATGTTTTGTTGTTAATGGAATGTTCACATAGTGGGGGGGGGGGGGGGGGGGGTGTTAGGTGACCTGGGTTCTTTTGAAATATTAGCGCGAGTTACGAATATTCAAGCGTAGCACAAATGTATCGCATAAATAAATTATAGCAAACGACACAAGATCTATAGAAGTTCCTCAAGACCGGGTGTCTTGAGTAGTCCTCTGTCCCTCTGCACCTACCTAGTAGTGTGCTAGGCTCGGCAAACTCTGCCAAAACTTCAGGCCCTCAATCCTTACAACACGAACCCGCAAGTCCTACAGCTTAAGTCCGCAAGCCCCTACTGCACTCGAGCCCGCAAGCTCGACAATCAGGCCCTCAAGCCCTACCTAGCTCAGACCCGCAAGTCTAGCCTCTTTCCTGGCCCGCAAGCCTCACAGGTCTCAAGCCCTCAAGATTGACGATATCGGACCCACAAGTCTACTGCCCTTGCCCTCAAGCCTAATAGCTCTCTATCCCTCAAGCTAGACAAAATCGGACCTGCAAGTCCACTGCCCTGGCCCTCAAGCCTCACAACTCTCCAGCCCTCAAGCTAGACAAAATCGGACACACAAGTCCACTGCCCTATCCCTGAAGCCTCACAGCTCTCCAGCCCTCAAGCTAGACACTTAGATCTGAAACCAGATCTTACATGTTTGGCCCCAAAGCCTTACAAGAAATTATAGTGATGAAAACTGTTTCTTCTGCCTGATGAAGATTGGCAACTTAAGGTTGAAGAAGATGTTTCTGATTCAGATCTTGAAAGCATAGTTCTTCTTCAATCTCCTCTCTTAGCCTGATGAGGAACGACTTCTTATCAGTCGATCAGATGACTGATTCTTGCGGGAACACTTTGAGAATTCTTGTTTTTCTCTTTCTTTCTTTACGCCGCTTTTAATGTTCTATTTGCTGTATGCATAAGTTCTTTCTGATTGACGCTTGCTTTAGGGCAACCTCTTATCTCTTTTATAAGACTGTGAGGCTCCCAACAGTCTTCTGAAAAAGTTTCTTAAGTGACAGACGCTCGATTCCTTAAGAGCACGCGCTGATTGGATAATCAGGCGGCGACATTAATTGCTGACAGCGCGTCCGCAACATTTGAATTCCGTCTTGATGATATTTCCAGCTGCATGTCGATACTGACAGCATTACGACGATATGGATAATATCTCGACGACATGACTTTCTCGATGCCTTAGGCCTTGGTGGATCTTCATGTCTTCTAGCTTCTGCCACTAACGCTGATGTCTCAATGATACGAGATATTCTGGCGTTTCTGTATATACAGCGATATGCTATCTCTGACTGTGTCGTCGTGATCTTCTTTCTTATAGTCTGTCATCGTAATCACTTTGTTCTTTCGATGACATGAGCGATATCATGTCGACAGACTATGCTTTAGCAACTGCTTGTCTTCAGCTGTCCTTCTTCAGTCTTTTGGACGTCACAACATCTTTACGATGATGTCATTGGCATCAGTCTTACTTAGCCTTTCCGACGACACTGCTTCTTTGATGATGTCGATGATACTGCATCTTCTCGACGACATTCCTTCCTATTGAATCTGTCTCAGCGGTTGGGCTGAGATGGCTTCCTCTTCTCAGCGGATTCTGTCGATCTGCAGAGAAGTTTCTGCGTTCGACGAACTGCATTCTGCATTCGACGAACTTCATTTTTCGTTCGATGAACAACATTCTGCGTTCGACGAACTTCATTCTTCGTTCGACGAGGAACTCGCCAAGTCTCAGTGTTTGCTTTTATCTTGTCTCTGCGTTCGACGAACTCGCCAAGTCTCAGCGTTTGCTTTTATCCTATCTTTGCGTTCGTTGAAATTCATTCTCCGTTCGACGAACGTCATTCTTCGTTCGACAAACTCGCGAAGTCTCAGCATTTGCTTTGCTCATCATCATGATGACAAGCATACTTTGTCGACGACATATCCTATTCTTCTCGACGACATTCCTTTAACTTCCTGAGATTATGAGCTAGAGAAGTGATCAAATACAAAGTGAAGTTTTCTTGACTTGGTGACTTCTTCAAATCCGGAATCATGTGGGCAAGATTCCCAATAAGCTCCCCCTATTTGAAGAAGTCAGAATCTTAATTCAAGACTACTTTCACTTGACAATAAATGTTATAATCTTAAATGGAAGGCATGAGCATTTAAGATTTTACTTATCTTTTGCTGAACTTATGAGTACATCAAGCTTGTAGCTCCCCCTTGATTTGATGTCTCTTCTTTTGTGGATCCCCCTACTCCTTTGCTCCCCCTATCTTTGAGGTCTTCTTGAGCATCTTATCTTGAACATATTGCTGCCATTTCTCCCCCTTTCTGACTTCTTTCCTGCAGCTCTCCTTTAGGTAGACAATAGTCCAAGCTCCCCCCTGCTCAGTCATAGTTCATGCAAATCCTGAGAGATTTTCTAACCAATCATCTAGAAAGGGATTAGTGAAGAATAAGTTAAGGATTACTCTAAGTTTAACATCCCCAATTGGAATTTGAAGATGTTAAACTTAGCTTCATTTAGGGGCTTTATAAATATATCAGCCACTTGTTTGTTTGTTGGGACAAACTCAAGGGTGATATCTTCATTTTCCACATGCTCCCTGATGAAGTGATACCTGATCACAATATGCTTAGTCCTGCTGTGAGAGACAGGGTTCTTAGCAATTGAGATTGCACTTGAAGAGTCACAAAATATGGGTGTTTTGGTCATCTTTAGATTGTAGTCTTCAAGTTGATGCTGAATCCATAGCAGTTGGGCACAGCAGCTCCCAACAAAGATATACTCTGATTCTGCTGTTGAGATTACCATACCGGTCTGCTTCTTACTTCTCCAAGAGATCAGTCTTGCACCAAGGAATTGAGATGTCCCGGAGGTACTCTTCCTATCTTCCTTGCACCCTGCATAATCTGCATCTGAGTAGCCAGTCAGTTCACATCCATTGTTCCTAGGGTACCATATGCCAAGATTTGATGTACCCTTTAGGTATCTTAAGATTCTCTTGACAGAGACATGATGAGATATTCCTTAGGATTCACCTGATATCTAGCACAGACACATGAAGCAAACATTATGTCAGGCCTACTTGCAGTTAGATAAAGAAAAGATCCAATCATGCATCTGTACTTAGTTTCATCAAAGGGTATGCCCTTCTCATCCATGTCTAGAGACACATTGGTTCCCATTGGAGTCTTCATTGAAGAAGCACTCTCCAATCCAAATTTCTTGACTTGCTCCCTAATGAATTTGGTCTGGGAGATGAAAATACCATCTTCAGATTGTTTCACTTGGAGACCTAGGAAGTATTTGAGCTCACCCATACTGCTCATCTCAAACTTTTCCTGCATCAAGTTGGCAAACTTTTTGCAGACATTGTTATCTGTAGAGCCAAAGATGATGTCATCCACATAGATCTACACTAGCAAGATCTTGCCATTTACTTCCCTTAGGAACAATGTCTTATCAATCTTTCTCCTTGAGAATTTGTTCTCAATTAGAAAGCTTGACAGAGTCTCATACCAGGCCCTAGGTGCCTGTTTTAAGCCATAAAGTGCTTTTCTAAGAAAGTAAACATAATCAGGGTGAGTAGGGTCTACAAAACCTGAGGGATGCTCTACATATACCTCCTCTTTGAGGTCACCATTTAGGAAGGTTGACTTCACATCCATCTGGTAAACCTTGAAACCTAGGTTGGCTGCATAGGCCAGAAATAGTCTTATTGCTTCCAGTCTGGCTACTGGAGAAAATGTCTGATCAAAATCTATCCCTTCCTCTTGTCTGTAGCCTTTTGCCACTAGCCTTGCTTTATTCTTGGTGATGATTCCATTTTCATCCAATTTGTTTTTGTAGACCCATTTAGTTCTTATGATGTTCTGTCCTTGGGGTCTTGGAACCAGTTTCCAAACTTTGCATCTCTTAAATTGGTTTAGTTCCTCCTGCATTGCTGCAATCCAAAATGCATCCTGATTTACTTCCTCAAATTACTTGGGTTCAATTTGAGAGAGAAAACTCAGGTACAATGCTTCTTCATTTGCAGCTCTACACCTTGTCAGCACACCTTGGTTGACAACTCCTATAATTTTCTCCTGAGGATGATCTCTTACTTGTTTCAAGGTGGCTGGCAGTATTCTGGGGATTTCTTCAGCTGTAGGTCTTTCAGGTTGCACTTCTTCTGTTGTTTCTGTGTCTTCCACAACATCTGTTTCGAGCTCAACATCTATTGATTGATCTTTACTTTTAGCTGAGGTTCTATTTTGGTCATCAATGCATAATTTTTCCATCTTCTCATCAGTACTTGCATTCACTAGAGAACTAGACCAGCCTTGGTGAATAAGGCTGGTCTCATCAAATACAACATTTACACATTCTTCCACTATTTGGGTATTGATGTTGTACACTCTATAGGGCTTGCTATGAGAGTTGTAGCCAACAAAAATACCCTCACTGCTTTTCTCAGCAAACTTGGTTAGTTTGGATTTCCCATTATTAAGGACATAGCATTTACTACCAAAGATCCTAAATTAGGATAGGGTTGGTTTTCTGCTCTTCATTAACTCATAGGGAGTTTTCTTGTGGTCTTTGATGATTGAAGCCCTGTTTATCATATGACAAGCAGTGTTGACAGCCTCTGCCCAGAAGTATTCTGGTAGAGAGGAGTCACATAGCATTGTCCTACTTGCCTCTATCAAGGTTCTGTTCTTCCTTTCAGCAACCCCATTCTGTTGAGGGGTTCTGGGTGAGGGGTTCTGGGTGAGGAAAATTCTTGGGAGATACCTAGTTCTTGGCAGAATTCTGTCATGGCCCCTGACTGAAATTCTATCCCATGGTCACTTCTGAGTTTGACCACATTACAGTCCATCTCATTCTGGATCTGCCTGACAAAATTTCTCAAGATATCTAGGGATCTGTTTTCTTTTTGAGGAAGAATACCCAAGTGAACCTTGAGTAATCATCAACAACTACAAGGGTGTAGGCCTTCCATCCTAAGCTATGAACTGACATAGGACCAAACAAATCCAGATGTAGCAAAAATAAGCACCCAGAGGACTCTTTGTTAGATATGCTTTTAAAGCTGGTCCTAGTCTGCTTTCCAAGTTGGCAAGCTTGACAAGGACCATCATTGATGCACTTAATATTAGGTCCATTCCTAACTAGGTCTTGTGAGAGAAGCTTGCCTATTGTCTTATAGTTGATGTGTGTAAGTCTCTTGTGCCATTGTACACATAGAGCCTATTTACCATCAGCTACAAGACATATGGACATGGAAGAATTTGTATTGAGAAAGTTTAAGCAATAAATATTGCCACTCCGAGTGCCAGTTAAGGTATCCTCAAAATCTAAGGACTTCTTAATTAGGCACTTGTCCTTGTGGAAAGTAATAACAAAGCCTAAATCACAAAATTGACTTATGCTTATGAGATTGTGTTTCAACCCCTCCACGTAAGCTACCTTTGTGATGGTAACTAACCCATTAGAGATGTTGCCATAGCCCCTGGTCACCCCCTTTTCTGAACCTCCAAAGATCACGGTTGGTCCATTCTCCACATGGATGAACTCTCTTAAGGACTTTCTAACTCCAGTCATGTGCCTAGAGCAGCCATTGTCCAAATACCAAATTGGAAATTGGTTGGTATTTGGACATACCTGCAAAACAAATCACTTCCCCTTAGGTACCCAATATGGATTGGGTACTTGGTTTCTGTTAGGGTGGTATAATGGAACAATAAACCTCTGAGGGTTCTGCACTCTCTTTGCATTGAGCTCTGTTGGGTTGAACCAACAGTCCAAAGTAAAGTGGCCTACTTTCCCACAGCACCAGCATTCATATCTGTTATATCTTCTCTTCTGCTTCATCATCTGAATGGGGTGGCAGTGCTGATGAGCAGGAGAGAAGGCTTCTTGCCTAACAGATCTTGGGTGAACCTCATATGTGTGAGTATGGGGAGGAATTGGTCTCACCACATTTTGGTTTACCTTCTTGGGAATAGTCTTTGTAGGAACAACCTTTCCCCTGCCCTTGACTGCTGTTGCTGCAGGTTTGTGGGTTGAAGTACTTGACACCAGCACCTTCTTATAGGAAGGTCTGGCTTCAGAATCTTTGCCCGTAACTGTCTCCTGATTGAAACCGATACCAGCTCTGAACTGTCCAGAGAACGTGTCAATGATGGGCATGATAGTTTTGGGCATAGAGAAGCTGGATGCAAGTTTCTTCTCAGCCAACAGCATTTCCTCAAGGTCCTTGATGACCTTGTTCTTCTATCCTAATTCGGCATTCTTAAGCCTTATGGCTTCCTTGAATTTGTCCACTTCTTTGCTTATAGCAGCCAGCTTCTCACCTGTCTCCTGGAGCTTAGATTGAACGGGCTTCAAGGAATCTAGCTCCTTAGTATGAACTTTGAGGAGTTTCTTATAGCCTTTGAAGGCTTTCCACAAGGCTTTATATTGCCTTATCAGTTTAGACTCAACCTCATATTGGGATCTTTAGGCTATGATGTTGGCAGCAGACACACCCTCATCATCATGCAAGGAATCTACTGCTGATTCAGAATCAGAGTCAGATAGAGAAGTTTTGTTAGTTACCTTCCCAGGAGAGATGTCATCCTGGTTGTCTTCACTGTTGGCCATCAAGCCAATGAGTGCATCTTACTCAGTACCAGAGGATCTTGAGTCAAAATCACTCAGTGTTCTGATCTTCTTGGCCATGAATCCTTTTTCAGATTTCCTCTTGCTCCTTGAGCTTCTTCTTTTTTAATGGTTCCTCGACTCCTTCTTCTTAGATGGGCAGTCAGCATCCATGTGACCAATCTTGCTGCAGGAATAACAAACAGTATTATTTAAATCATATTTACCAGGGTTAGATCTGTACCTTTCCTCCCTAGTGGCTCTGGATCTGTCATGATAATTGTTGAATTTTTGAAGTGTAGTGGAGAAGACTGGGCGGTCTGTTTTGGGAGACCGCCGAGACCGCGCGGTTTGTATTTATATTATGCCGGTCTGGCTCTGCCGGTTTGCTCTGGCGGGCTGCCGGTTCTGCCGGTCTCTTCTTTGTAGTTTCGGTCTGTTCACGAGTTGTTCTGCTGGTTGGCATGTCTTCTTTGCTGGAAGACCGGGCGGGTTGTTCTTATATGACTGTCTGTCCAGGCGGTCTGTATTGGCGATCTGGCGACTTGTATGAAGTAGGCCAGATGGTTCCTGGTTGCTCCTGGTGGTCAAAGGGAGGAGTACCTTTGTGTCCGCGCGGGTTGTGCGCGATCTGCCTGCTGTTCTACGGTCTTGGTCAGATGATCGTCCAAGTGGTCTGATCGCGCGGTCTGTCTTATGAGACCACTGGCGATCTGACGGGTGGTGACTGTATCCCAGTTTGTGCGCTGATGACATCCATCCACCCGCCTATAAATAGGGGTGCATGGCCCGTCATTCCTAACGAGAACTGTAAGAACTGAGCCTGGGTTAATTCGAGTGGTCTCACTTTGAGGTCGGGCGGTCTCGGAAGCGAGTTGACTGTTTGTTGTGTTCGCAGGTTTGCGGTCAGCAGGTTGCAGTCTCCTTCCTTGGTGATTCCCAGCGGCTTGAATAAACAGTTCGACAGCGGTCTGTCTACGAACTGGTTTATGTTCGTTCTTGTGTTGTTTGCAATGAGCTCAGCGATCAGGCGACCTTTAGCGGTTAGGCGATCTGAGTTGCGGTCTGGCGACAGCTTCAGTTCTTCGTTCCAATAAAGCTCCAGTTCGTGCGGTCTGAGGTGCAGTCTTGCAGTGCTGGCGGTCTGTCCGGTTTCTGTTCGCGTGGTCTCAGGTCAAGCCGGGCGAATTCTGGAGTTGAGCTGTCTGTGCGGTCTCAGCTTGTCTAGCCGCCAGATTTGTTTTTGGTGTGTTTTGTTCTTCTCGTCTCCGTGATTCTGTTGAATCATGTCTCGCCATGTATACCTCGCACTGTAAATGAAGTTTGTGTTTCAATAAAGTTTCTTGTGTTGCTGTGTGGCATTGTGGTTGTTTGGCTCTAACTGAGTTGATGCAACTCCTGCATACTCCTAAACGGTTCAAATCAAAAATTTTAACATGGTATCAGAGGGAGGTTGTTGGAGTGGATAAGTAGTGATCAACTTGAGTTGCCATCGTCTTTGTGAAGAAGAGACCACATAGATTGCCATGGAAGGTGGATACGCAAGAGGGCTTGGTATTGAACTCCTTACATCGACTAACTATAAGAAATGGAGGTCGTGTATGGAGAGCTATTTACTTGGCGAGGATCTATGGGAGATAGTTGGAGGAGAAGACACACAAGAGGTGTTTCTAGCAGGAGATAATATGGCAGAGGTGAGACTTTGGAGGAGGACTAATGCTAAGGCAGAGTTCACACTCAAGAGGGCTATCTCACCGGAGCTGTTTGATCACATCATTGGATGTAAATCTGCTGCCGAGATTTGGACGTCTTTGGACGGGCTGTTTAATAAGAAGAATGTAGCTGTAAGACCCCCTCCCGGAACACACGACACGACCGAGGGGAGTCTTATGCCCAGGACAGCCGCCTTGCGGGAGCGCCAGCACACGAGCTAGCCTCCCCCACAAGACGCGTATCCTGCCGGCCAAACCAACTGAACAGCGCCAACCCATCAATAATGTAAAAGCAAGAAGCCATATAAAGATATTCACTTGAGTAAAAGTCCAAAACAACACAAAAGAGAAGAAGCTCCGAGAGCTCCTGCAACAGTATCAGATTTGCCACAAAGGACTACATCTCAAACTGTGCTCACATCTGCCACAAACGGAAACCAAGGTACCATAGTCACCAACCCTGCACACCTGACCTGTCTGGCCTCCTCCAGCACTGTGCACTATTGATCTAAGGAACTCTCCTAAAAAGAGGGACGTAGCAACCGTTAGTCATGAAGACTAAGTGGCTTCACATCCGCTCCTCCGGCGACTCCAAGGCACCGGGCGGAAGGAAAGGAAGAAAAGCTGCAATATAAGCAATAATATACAAAGCAGGTGACAGGAATGGTTGTATATACATGTCGATTGCATAAGTACCCGAGTACTTGCAATAACTCTAACTAACAGGTACATACATAAGCAAGTACTAGTAACAGAAAGCATAAGCAGAGTATCAATAAGCAAGTACTAGTAACTGGAAGCATAAGCAGAGTATCAATAAGCAAGTTCTAGTAACAGGAAGCATAAGCAGAGTATCAATAAGCAAGTACTAGTAACAGGAAGCATAAGCAGAGTATCAATATCGTACTAGTAACAGAAAGAAGTAAGCAGTTCATATCGTACCTTAACTTATATGAATGCCCATACAAACTTATAAGTTATGGTTTCCAATTTGGGACCCATCATATAAAAGAGCCCATACTAATTTCTATGATGGACCCGATGCGGTGCAATGCTATGATTATGAAGGATGAATGCAATGCAATGATTATGATATGAAGACTCACCCATGCAATGTTGCTATGTCGACATAGACCGTTAGTTCTCGCTTTTTGAGTGGTAGCTAACCGCTCAGGCATCACCCGTCGTGGCCAGACTGAGACAGTGGAACGAGCTCCTCCACTACTAGGAGGGTATGAACACTACCAGTCCTAGGCCTCTGTACGCCTCGACGCTAAGAACACACAGCGGAGACCCTCCGTACTGCTCGACGCTAAGAACACACAGCAGAGCCTCCAAGGACACAGAAGGGGACTTGGGTAGGTGAGCACCAAGAGTCCAACCGAACCGATCTAGAGGCTACTGCCGGCTTCTGTCGGTGTCACGACTAGCAAGCCCGTAGACCCGCCACAAGTAATCCTACCCAGCGGGGTCCATTTGTATCTGCGTATCAACATACACCAGGACTTCTAATCCAAGTCCTTCTAACCAATCCGTGTATCTACGTACACTAGGACTTCTAATCCAAGACCTTCTAAACAATCCGTGTATCTACGTACACCAGGACTTCTAATCCAAGTCCTTCTAAACGATCCATGTATCTACATACCCCAGGACTTCTAATCCAAGTCCTTCTAAACAATCCGTGTATCTACGTACACCAGGACTTCTAAACCAAGTCCTTCTAAACAATCCGTGTATCTACATATGCCAGGACTTATAATCCAAGTCCTTCTAAACAATCCATGTATCTACGCACACCAGGACTTCTAAACCAAGTCCTTCTAAACAATTCGTGTATCTACATACACCAGGACTTCTAATCCAAGTCCTTCTAAACAATCCGTGAATCTACGTACACCAGGACTTCTAAACCAAGTCCTTCTAAACAATCCGTGCATCTACATAAAAAATCAGAAACTAAACAGAAGACATCACGTAATACATAATTAGAACACTATTTGGCAGAGGGTTATTCATCATCTTCACCAAACATGAAGATCATTTCACCCCCTTTATAAACTCCCCAAATATCATTCCCCTCACTCTCCCACAATGACCATGGGTTTGCCCCAAATCAAATCCCATCTCTTCCTTTGAAGAGAAGAAATGATCCCTAGAACCTCGCGGCGAACGATGCCCTAATCTTGATGTTCCGGCTTGGTCTTCCTAAGGAAACTCCATTAAAGCTCACATGAGAAGGTCTCTTGAGCCTTCATCTCTCCTATTGTGATCTAAGAGGCTAGCACCAAGGGAGAGGGGAGGAAGTCACCTGATTTCCGGCCGACATTCGCAGTTGACTCCTCCGCGGCATGGCGGCAGTTGGCCAAGACTGATTAAAGAGTCCCGATCCACAGAAATATACAACATGAAATCAATCAACATTACCCAAACTAAAAAGAAAGGAAACAACAGACAACATGAAAAGTTAACAAATTAATAACTTCCCAAAGACTCCCATCCTTCATGATATCTGTTTAGGGATCATATATTTAATGCGCATTCTATCGGGGTTGCATCACATTTATAGCGTTGACGTCGACTTCTAGGGTTGACGTAGACTTTTTATAAAGGTTTGTTTAAGGAGAGGAGAAAGAGACATGAATGAACTTCCCAATTTTTCAGTGAACTGCAGTAGGCACTGATAGGTATTCCTAACTCAAATTAAACAGCAATAGCCACAAGAAACTAAAAAGAGGGATACAACAATTAATAGGCCACTAAACGGCCCTAACGGGAGGAAAATAGCCGGCCAAATAGAGGGTCTGAGTATCAGATCTTCCAACATGTTAAAACCAAAACAGTGAATGTCAGTCAACATAACAGTAGCACTTGCTATGGAAATAAAAAGACAGTAAATTTTGGGATAACATAAGGGGTAGCAGTCGACCAAACAAGGAAGGAGATAGAGCAGCCAATCAAGGCAAAATCCCCAAAGAATAAGGACCTTTTGGCTCAATGCATAGCAACAATAGTAGTCGGCCACCACAAATAAAAACAAGAGCAGCAAAATCTGAAACAGGCAGCAGCCGGCCACATCATTTAAACAGAAAAATATCAAGGCTCAACACAACAGTAACAGCCGTTTCAACTGGGAAAGGAGATCACAATAGAAACAGCACAAGGTATAACAACCAACACTAAATCTGGACTAGTAAGGCAAGAGATCAACAATACATTAAATCCCCAAATATAACCACATAAATCAATTTCCCCAACCTGCAACCGAAAAAGAGCAGTACTCATGCAGCTTCGATCGAAGCAAACATCTCAATGGTGAAGGAGAAGGTAGTAGGAATTCCCCCAATTTCAACAATAAAAGAACCTCCCAACACAGAATATTCGAGATCCTTCAAAATAGCTAAGACTTACAGTGGATTTGAAACACAAGCCTCGACGAACAGAGCTACTTTTAGTCCCAGCAGCATCGCAAATAGCACGAGCGCCTTTCCAGGACCTAGCAGTGCATGTATGTGATATCAAAATCGAAGGGGGGGGGGGGGGGGGGGGGGGAGATAAGGAAGAGGAAGAAGGCTCCGTCAACCCTAGCTGCGATAGAAACGAGGCCGAGAGATGAAGAGGGAGAGAGTCGGCAACATCCCAAAAATATCCTCCCCCGCCTCTTAATATCATGTCAACCACAGCCTATTGACAGCTCAACATAAGCCCACATTTCAGTTCACATGTCTGCCAGCACAAAGCTTCTAATTGCACCCCATTTCAGGTATAAGAAAGCCCTTATTAGCACACCACATTAACTAGGAGGCAACCTTTAATGCACACTACATTCATTCCCAATACCCGCTATTAAGACACCAACGAAGTTTACCAATAATGAACATAACAACAGTCAACATATATATTCCAACCCAAACCTAATTATTTAATATAGGAAAAGTTCATACTCCGCTAAAACATGTCGAATGCCGCAATGTATCAACGACACTCATATTCAACTATCAAAGCGACGCCTCGTTGACACTGATTTGCTTTTCATCATAGGGGCCTAGCTCGCACTGGGATGTTACAAATCCAATAAACGAAGAAACAATTTCGTCCCTGAAATTTAAGTTGAGGTTGGGGGGGTCTTATGTTTAAGATAGGGGAATAGGGTCTTAAGTTCCAAATATGCTGAAAGGAAGCCACAAGAATCCCGCACATACTCTTCTCGATCAATTGCTAGCCTTGCTGTGTCACCGAGAACTAGCAGGGGAAATTCCCTGTAAATTTAACACCTAATTCCCTAAGCCATCGGGAGTTAGGAAGCGGAATTTCCGGGGAATTTAGGGCCTAAACACCTCCCGAAGCTCGAAACCGAAGTAAATCCACATAACCACCCAGTTTAACAACTTATAACTTTGCCAAAACTTCGGGAACTAACAAGAGAGATTCCCAGGAAATTTAGCACCAAATTCCCAAACCCGTCAGGAATTAGGAAACGAACATTCTGGGGAATCTAAGGTCTAATGTTTCCCAACCCAACTAGAGATTAAAAAAATAAATTTCCAGAAAGATTAGCCCGCCAAACCACCAAAACCTTTAGCTAGAGAAATGCGCAAAGTTTACAAACCCTCAAAATTTTCTGCTACGAAAATACGCAAGATTATCCAAGTATAAAGGCAGAACTAACCAAGTGATCCAACCATATAACCATCCTGAGCTAGCCAATCATAACCCAGTGTATAACTAAGATAACCCACAATAGGATTATAGCCGGAACTAGGACCACTGCTAGCACCCCCAAAATAGATGTTAACCAAAATTTGGAGAAAAACTGCTAGCATAATCCAACATAACTATTAACAGAAACTTAAAGAAAGCTGCTAGCATAATCCAACATAAATGTTAACAAGAACTTGGAGAGACCTACTAGCATATTGCTGATATTTCAAGAGTTGAATTTCATTTTATCATGGATCTAGCTATGTTGCCCGTTACTGGAACAAGTAAAAACCCAAAACCGAATTCCATCCACTTATCCTTCAAATTTAACAATTTGCTAGCCTCGCAAAGTCGTCGAGAGCTAGCAAGGGAAATTCCCAGGGAGCTTGGCCTCTAATTCCCCCGACTCGCCAGGAATTAGAAACAAAATTCCCGGGGAATTAAGATCTGGTTCCTCACACCGATAAGGATTTGCAAACAAGGCTCCATGAAACTTAGCCGCAAAACCAACCGCACCTTTTAACAAGTGTATAATATATATTCAGAATTAAAACCAACTAGAGCTGAGCCAGGCCGTAATATGTAGAAATAGAGCTATCTAAACTTTAGTCGATCAGAATTAGTCCTTTGTTTAACTAGGATCCGGCAAACTATCCGTCTTCTAATTATTGGTATGAATACCTATCCGGGACCCCGATCAAATTTTTCCAACAACGACAAGTGCAGAGAATAACAAGGGCAGAGTATGGCAGCACATGATTTAGCCGAGACATACTCATAAGGGCCCAAAATGAACCCAGCAAACAGCCCCACCAAAAGTATGAGCCCATGGTTCAATAGCAAAAGAGGTCCAAGATTTGCTATCAGCACACACTCACACACTTATATAAAGATATGAGCCCTAATGAAATTATATAACAGCGGCCACCCAATTAGAAAAATACTTAAGAAGCAGCCCAACATAATTCCAGACTGAACTACAAAGTCAGCCCCTAAATAAAGACCAACTAGAATATATATATATATATATATATATATATATATATAGGGGGCGCTGGAAATACGCGTCAAGCGTACATAAGGAATATCCGCGCGCAAATTTTTTTTACAGGGGGCGGCCGACGGCTGCGAGCTCGCCGGCCACCGGCCGCCCTGGGGTCGCCGGCGTGGACGCCAGCGAGCCCAGGGCGGCCGGCGGCCGGCGAGCCCGCAGCCGCCGGCCGCCCTGCTGCAAAAAAATTTGCCGCTGCAAATTGTTTTTGCAGCAGGGCGGCCGGCGGCTGCGGGCTCGCCGGCCACCGCCGCCCTGGGGTCGCCGACGTGGACGATGCCGGCGACCGCAGGGAAGCGGTGGTCGGCGTGCCCGCAGCGCCGACCGCCCTGCTGCAAAAGCGCGGAATAATGTATATACGCGTTACGCGTATATACATTATTCCAATATATATATATATATATATATATATATATATATATATATATATATATATATATATATCAGCCCAAATGAAATCAACACCCCCAACTGGGTACTACACGTATTTATAATGCAATTGTATGAATTTGTCGACTTAACAAATCACGTAGCAATGCCTTAGCACCACGGGTGCTACAATTTCGTATTCTTTATCTTTAATTGGACGCTTGTAAACATACCTCTTTGATCAGCAATCGATACAATTCCCACTTAACAACTTTAAGGCGTCCCCCAAAATTTGTCATGCGGTCGTCAGATCAACCTTTGATCCTTGAGAGACATTACAACGCTACGTTGCAGTTTACTTCTCTGCATAGTCTTCATTTAGAGTGAAGACCTGCTCATCCTTAAGGTACTCACCTCTATTACTCTGGGGGTGAACTCACCGTAAACCAAAACATGGTGTTCAATCAATCCCCTTGCTTAAGATGAACTCATTCATCAAGGAGTGCCAAATTCCAATATCAACGGCTTGTAACGACTTAAATGGGAAAAACTCGTTGTAGCAAGGCTAAGTGAAGCAGGCCACAAAGATTTTTTTGCTCCTGGTAGAATCCCAATTGGCCCATCTGCTAGGCCAATAAACGAAGGGACAAGCCCCCGTACGTTTTTGGACTAAATTTCATCCACCGCCCATATGGTACATTCATCTCCCGTATGGGCACAAACCTTAGGGTCATATCTTCCTCGACTTGGAGTTCTTACCCTATAGAACCCCGTATCGACGCACTTATATATCAGCCATGATGTAGAAATTCAAATTTTACGGCGACGACCAAGCTGCATCTCGTTGTAATGAGAGTGTGTACAAATAACATCCAATTACCCGGTACATAACTAGCCCAATAAACGAAGAGATAAGCCCTCGTATCTCTTCGATTGAGTTTCTTCTACCACCAATATAACACATTCGTCCCACAATGAGCCTTTTCTGGATCCGAATTCTTATCATGCAGTATAAAAGACATGCTTGGTGGTCTCTTACTAAGCTGATGATAGATTTCAGGAACCAATCTCATTTAGATTGCCCTAATATTTTGGGTAAGGTGATAATATTACTCCATATCTGAGATAGAAATCTCAGGGTGTGAGTCTCTAGCATTCACACTCACGTTAAACTCTTCCCTTAGTCATTTGTGGTCACTTATTGCTTGGCCACATCATCCCCGAGATCGGTATAAGGTTAGGGTATGTCACGACATATCCTGCTAAGTCGACCAAAATGGTATCCTAATTAGGTTGGCATAATCCTATGCCAGACCAACTCTAATTGTTGGAACGAGAATACCAAGTACTGTCTCGAAATGGGCCAGCATCTATACGTAAGGGTACGAGTTTGGCTTAGGTTAGCACTTCCTATAGGAAAAAGTGGACATACTTAATGTGAATCACACATGGGCACACCACCGCTTCCGCTGTATCAGTTTGTCCTCAAACTGATTTAGCTAACAGGGTGGTCTAGTGGTTTAATGGACTTCTTTATCTCAGGATCGTTGCAAGATGCTACCATTTGTAAGACCCCCCTCCCGGAACACACAACACGGCCGAGGGGAGTCTTATGCCCAGGACAGCCGCCTTGCGGGAGCGCCAGCACACGAGCTAGCCACCCCCACAATCCTGCCGGCCAAACCAACTGAACAGCGCCAACCCATCAATAATGTAAAAGAAAGAAGCCATATAAAGATATTCACATGAGTAAAAGTCCAAAACAACACAAAAGACAAGAAGCTCCGAGAGCTCCTGCAACAGTATCAGAGTATCAGAGTATCAAGCTAAATGCCCCAAGGGCTACATCTCAAACTGTGCTCACATCTGCCACAAATGGCAACCAAGGTACCATAGTCACCAACCCTGCACACCTGACCTGACTGGCCTCCTCCAGCACCGTGCACTGTTGCTCTAAGGAACTCTCCTAAAAAGAGGGACGTAGCAACCGTTAGTCATGAAGACTAAGTGGCTTCACATCCGCTCCCCCGACGACTCCAAGGCACCGGGCGGAAGGAAAGGAAGAAAAGCTGCAATATAAACAATAATATACAAAGCAGGTGACAGGAATGGTTGTATATACATGTCGATTGTATAAGTACCCGAGTACTTGCAATAACTCTAACTAACAGGTACATACATAAGCAAGTACTAGTAACAGAAAGCATAAGCAGAGTATCAATAAGCAATTACTAGTAACAGGAAGCATAAGCAGAGTATCAATAAGCAAGTACTAGTAACAGGAAGCATAAGCAGAGTATCAATATCGTACTACTAACAGAAAGAAGTAAACAGTTCATATCGTACCTTAACTTATATGAATGCCCATACAAACTTATAAGTTAAGGTTTCCAATTTGGCACCCATCATATAAAAGAGCCCATACTAATTTCTATGATGGACCCGATGCAGTGCAATGCTATGATTATGAAGGATGAATGCAATGCAATGATTATGATATGAAGACTCACCCATACAATGTTGATATGTCGACATAGACCTTTAGTTCTCGCTTTTTGAGTGGTAACTAACGGCTCAGGCATCACCCGTCGTGGCCAGACGGAGACAGTGGAACGAGCTCCTCCAGTACTAGGAGGGTATGAACACTACCAGTCCTAGGCCTCTATACGCCTCGACGCTAAGAACACACAGTGGAGACCCTGTGTACTGCTCGACGCTAAGAACACACAGCGGAGCCTCCAAGGACACAGAAGGGGACTTGGGTAGGTGAGCACCAAGAGTCCAACCCAACCGGTCTAGAGTCTACTGCCGGCTTCTGTTGGTGTCACGACTAGCATGCCCGTAGACCCGCCACAAGTAATCCTCCCCAGCGAGGTCAATTTGTATCCGTGTATCAACATACACCAGGACTTCTAATCCAAGTCCTTCTAACCAATCCGTGTATCTACGTACACCAGGACTTCTAATCCAAGACCTTCTAAACAATCCGTGTATCTACGTACACAAGGACTTCTAATCCAAGTCCTTCTAAACAATCCGTGTATCTACATACCCCAGGACTTCTAATCCAAGTCCTTTTAAACAATCTGTGTATCTACGTACACCAGGACTTCTAATCCAAGTCCTTCTAAACAATCCATGTATCTACATACGCCAGGACTTCTAATCCAAGTCCTTCTAAACAATCCGTGTATCTACGTACACCAGGAGTTCTAAACCAAGTCCTTCTAAACAATCAGTGTATCTACATACACCAGGACTTCTAATCGAAGTCCTTCTAAACAATCCGTGTATCTACATACACCAGGACTTCTAAACCAAGTCCTTCTAAACAATCTGTGCATCTACATAAAAAAATCAGAAACAAAACAGAAGACATCACGTAATACATAATTAGAACCCTATTTGGCAGAGGGTTATTCATCATCTTCACCAAACATGAAGATCATTTCACCCCCTTTATAAACTCCCCAAATATCATTCCCCTCACTATCCCACAACGACCATGGGTTTGCCCCAAATCAAATCCCATCTCTTCCTTTGAAGAGAAGAAATGATCCCTAGAACCTCGCGGCGAACGATGCGCTAATCTTGAGGTTCCGGCTTGGTCTTCCTAAGGAAACTCCATTAAATCTCACATGAGAAGCTCTCTTGAGCCTTCATCTCTCCTATTGTGATCTAAGAGGCTAGCACCAAGGGAGAGGGGAGGAAGTCACCTGATTTCCATCCGAAGTATGCGGTTGTCTCCTCCGCGGCATGGCGGCAGTTGGCCAAGACTGATTAAAGAGTCTTGATCCACAGAAATATACAACATGAAATCAATCAACATTACCCAAAGACTCAAAAGAAAGGAAACAGCAGACAACATGAAAAGTTAACAAATTAATAACTTCCCAAAGACTCCCATCCTTCATGATATCTGTTTAGGGATCATATATTTAATGCGCATTCTATCAGGGTTGCTTCACATTTATAGCATTGACGTCGACTTCTAGGGTTGACGTAGACTTTTTATAAAGTTTGTTTAAGGAGAGGAGAAAGAGACATGAACGAACTTCCCAATTTCAGTGAACTGCAGTAGGCACTGATAGGTATGCCTAACTCAAATTAAACAGCAATAGCCACAAGAAACTAAAAAGAGGAATACAACAATTAATAGGCCACTCAACGGCCCTAATAGGAGGAAAACAACCGGCCAAATAGAGGGTCTGAGTCTCAGATCTTCCAACATGTTAAAACCAAAACAGTGAATGGAAGTCAACATAATAGCAGCACTTGCTATGGAAATAAAAAGACAGCAAATTCTGGGATAACATAAGGGGTAGTAGTCGACTAAACAAGGAAGGAGATAGAGCAGCCAATCAAGGCAAAAGCCCCAAAGAATAAGGACCTTTTGGCTCAATGCATAGCAGCAATAGTAGTCGGCCACCACAAATAAAAACAAGAGCAGCAAAATCTGAAATAGGCAGTAGCCGGCCACATCATTTAAACAGAAAAAATATCAAGGCTCAGCACAACTGTAACAACCGTTTCAACTGGGAAAGGAGATCACAATAGAAACTGCACAAGGTATAACAACCAACACTAAATCTGGACTAGTAAGGCAAGAGATCAACAATACATTAAATCCCCAAATATAACCACATAAATCAATTTCCCCAACCTGCAACCGAAAAAGAGAAATACTCATGCAATTTCAATCGAAGCAAACATCTCAATGGTGAAGGAGAAGGTAGTAGGAATTCCCCCAATTTCAACAATAAAAGAACCTCCCAACACAGAATATTCGAGATCCTTCAAAATAGCTAAGACTTACACTGGATTTGAAACACAAGCCTCGACAAACAAAGCTACTTTTAGTCCCAGCAGCAGCGCAAATAGCACGAGCGCCTTTCCAGGACCTAGCAGTGCATGTATGTTATATCAAAATCGAAGTGGGGAGGTGAGGAGATAAGGAAGAGGAAGAATGCTCCGTCAACCCTAGCTGCGATAGAAACAAGGCGCAGAGATGAAGAGGGAGAGAGTCGGCAACATCCCAAAAATATCCTCCCTCGCCCCTTAATATCATGTCAACCACAGCCTATTGGCAGCTCAACATAAGCCCACATTTCAGTTCACATGTCTGCCAGC
The DNA here is from genome assembly GCA_033032865.1 of Dactylorhiza incarnata. Classification (NCBI taxonomy): domain Eukaryota; kingdom Viridiplantae; phylum Streptophyta; class Magnoliopsida; order Asparagales; family Orchidaceae; genus Dactylorhiza; species Dactylorhiza incarnata. Next base: position 3,365,812 of record JAWHQI010000009.1, on the reverse strand, counting down.
ACAAAGCTTCTAATAGCACCCCATTTCAGGTATAAGAAAGCCTTTATTAGCACACCACATTAACTAGGAGGCAACCTTTAATGCACACTACATTCATTCCCAATACCCGCTATTAAGACACCAACGACGGTTACCAATAATGAACATAACAACAGTCAACATATATATTCCAACCCAAACCTAGTTATTTAATATAGGAAAAGTTCATACTCCGCTAAAACATGTCGAATGCCGCAATGTATCAACGACACTCATATTCAACTGTCAAAGCGACGCCTCGTTGACACTGATTTGTTTTTCATCATAGGGGCCTAGCTCGCACTCGGATGTTACAGTAGCTCGGCTATAGTTTCTTGAAAATGAGTTGGCAAAGGCCTCTCAAGGCGATCTTTCTATTTCTACCTTCTTTCTCAAGATGAAGAACCTCACAGCAGATATTTCTGCATTGGACCCTGATGAGCCCATCTCGGAGGCAAAACTAAAGAGGCATATCAGAAGGAGTATCTTTCCTTTGTGACTTCAGTTCAAGGTTGGGCAATTCAACCATCTCTATTGGCGTTGGAGAACTTACTTGCTTCGCAAGAAAGTTTGGCAAGACAGATGGCGGGGACTTCTATCTCTGGGGGAGATAGTGATGTGTTGTTCTCTGGGAAGAAGAAGAAGAAGTGGGAGAAGAAGAAGCCGGGTTATGATGGACCCTCTCCTTCAGGTCAGCAGGATAGGGGTTATGCTCCTAAGTCTGATGGGAAGAAGAAGGGAGATGGACCAAGGTGCTTCAGGTGTAATAAGACCGGCCACTTCAAGAAAGATTACCGGGTTAATCTTCAGTCGGGACATGTAGCAGAGAAGGATAAGCCAAAGTCTGATGAAGGTGGATGGGGAGGAGCCTTTGCGGCTAATATGACGGTGATGCCCGTTAAGCCCTTGGCTGCCATCAACTTCGAAGAGGATTGGATAGTTGATTCAAGGTGTGGACATCATCTCACCGGGGATGAATCAAAGTTCTCTTCTTTGGCGCCTTACTCAGGTAACGATGCTATCATTATGGCTGATAATTCGTTCATGCTGTCGAACAAGAAGGCGTTGTCTCCTTGAGCATTGATAATGGTCCACTCACCTTGAGGAGTGTTTATCACATGCCTAGTGTGAAGAAGAATCTCTTCTCTGTGACCAATGCGGTCGATGCCGGTTAACACGTTCTGTTTGGCCCAACAGAAGTGAAGTTTCTTAAAAATCAACCGGAGATAAAGGGAGATGTTATCCATGTTGGAAAATGGGTGAAGGACTTGTTCGTGTTATCGACAAGTAACTATGTTGATAAGATGAAGACCAACGATAGCGCGACTATCTGGCATGAAAGGTTGGGGCATGTTGGCATGCACAAATTGAAGGCTATGGCGGTAAGGGGCCTTGTCAAGGGCTTGCCTAGCTTGTCCTATTATGGAGACGGTCATGTTTGTGCTGGATGTCAGTTTGGTAAGTCTCATCGACTTCCATTTGATAAATCGCAAACAAGATGCAAAACGCCGTTTGAGTGCATTCACGGTGATTTGATGGGACCGACTGCCACCCCAAGCCTTGGAGGCAACAGGTATATGTTGGTGTTGATTGACGATTACACCAGATATGTCTGGGTGTATTTTTTGAAACAGAAGTCGGAAGCCTTTGTGAAGTTTGTGGAGTTCAAGGAGCTGGTGGAAGGTCGGTTAGGCCTGCGGGTAAAAAAATTGAGAACTAACAATGGTTGGGAGTTCACCTCTGGTGTGTTCTCTAGTTTTTGCAGGAAACACGGTGTTCGGAGAGAGCTCACTTGTGCCCATACTCCACAGCAGAATGGCGTTGCTGAGAGGAAGATCCGTCATCTGACAGAAACCTGCAAATGCTGGCTTCATGCCAAGAGTATCCCAAAGTCCTTTTGGGAAGAGGGAATGTCTTGTGCGGCTTACATCATCAACAGAATGCCTCTAAGTCCTATCAACATGAAGACCCCTCACGAGCTGATGTTCAAGGAGAAACCGAGTGTTGCTCACCTTCGGGTGTTCCGTTCAGCCTGCTATGTGCATATTCCAGATGCTCTTCGAGCAAAGCTAGATGCGAAAGCAAGGAAGCTAGTCTTTGTTGGGTATGATGAGTGGAAGAAAGGATGGAGATGCATGGATCCTGAGACACAGAGATCAGTGGTATCTCGGGATGTGGTGTTCGATGAAGTGACTTCCTACAAGGGGAGTTCAGGAGTAGAACTATCGGAAAGCAGGGTTGATGAAGCAGGGAAAGCTGCGGGAAGTTTTCAAGTGGATTTGCCTGTTTCACCAGGAGCTCCAGCTGTGTCAAGCTCTGAGATGGAGGCTTCAGGTTTTGGAAGCAAGGGGACCGATGCTCCAAGTTCGTCTGGAAGAGGAGCTTGCACAGAAGAAGCAGCTGAGGAGGTGGTTAGTCAGGTGCAACCTCTTAGGAGGTCGAAGAGGACTATCAAGGCGCCAGATCGATACACAGGAGGAAACATTGTGAGCTTTGTCTCATGTTTCTTCGCTGGTCCCTTAGATGAAAGGGAGCCATCTAGCATTGAGAAAGCCAAAGGCGTGAAGAAGTGGGATATTGCTATGCAAGAAGAGATGGATGCTCTCAAGAAAAACGAGACTTGGTCTCTAGTGCCCAAGCCTAATGGCATTACCCCTGTGACATGCAAATGGGTTTATAAACTCAAGAAGAAAGCGGATGGAATGATCGAGCGATACAAGGCTTGCCTTGTTGCTCGTGGGTTCTCACAGCAGTATGGTGAAGATTATGATGAGAGGTTTAGTCCAGTGGCAAAGATGACTTCGGTCCGATTTGTTATTGCTTTGGCGGCATCTTGTGGATTGGAGATTTGGCAGCTCGATGTTAAGAATGCCTTCTTATACGGAGAGATTGACAAGGATATCTTCATGATCCAGCCACCTGGTTTCATCTCGGAGGATAATCCAGACTACGTCTGCAAACTGAAGAAGGCCTTATATGGGTTGAAGCAAGCGCCTCGGGCGTGGTATGGAAAGATTGCGGAATATCTTCTATTCTGTGGGTTCTTTGCTTCAGACTCTGATTCTAGCTTGTTCGTCAAGAAGGAAGGGGCGCTTCGGGTTATTGTGCTGCTGTATGTGGATGACATGATTGTCACCGGGAACTCGAAGGAGGCGATAGCAAGGCTGAGAGCTGAGCTTGCTATCAGGTTCGAGATGAAGGATATGGGGGAGCTTCACCATTTCCTTGGACTCGAGGTCCAGAGGCGGGAGAGCGGAGTGCTTGTTTCTCAGGAAGGATATGCGGAGCGGATCGTTCAACGATTCGGCATGGAAGAAGGGAAGAGTTGCTCTATACCTCTAGAACAGCATCATAAACTTCGGAAGGATGAGGGAAGAGTTCTATCTGATCCGTTGGTGTTTCGAGTTCTTGTTTGGAGCTTGATTTACTTGACTATCACGAGGCCCGATATTGCTTATGTTGTTGGCAAAGTGAGTCGGTACATGGCGGAACCATGGAAGCCTCATCTTCTGGAGGCAAAAGGGATTCTGAAATATGTGAAGTCGACCTCTGATTTGGGTCTCCTATTTGGGAGAGGGTCAAGCTTGGAGTTGCATGGTTACATGGATGCTGACTACGGGGGAGACATGGATGATCAAAGATCAACGTCTGGTTATGTCTTTATGACGGGCCCCACAACTATCTCTTGGTGCAGCAAAAAGCAGGACTCAGTGTCCGTATCTACTACAGAAGCGGAATACAAGGCTTCGGCCTTGGCAGCTCAGGAAGCTGTTTGGCTCAGGAGGTTGGTGGAGGACGTTCATGAGGAGGTTCGAGGTCCCACTGTGCTACGCGGGGACAATGAGAGTGCTCTCAAGCTGGTTAACAATCCAGTCTGTCACGCGAGAACCAAGCATATTGAGATTGAGCACCATTTCATTTGTGAAAAGGTGTTGGGAGGATCTCTTATGGTCGAGCATGTTCAGAGTGCGGACAATGTCGCAGACATTTTCGCAAAGCTGCTGGCGAAGGGACCGTTTACACGGTTGCGGAGTTTACTCGGGCTTGTCTCCACTTCCCACTTCAAGAGGGAGTGTTGAATTTTTGAAGTGTGGTGGAGAAGACCGGGCGGTCTGTTTTGGGAGACCGCCGAGACCGCGCGGTTTGTATTTATATTCTGCCGGTCTGGCTCTGCCGGTTTGCTCTGGCGGAATGCTGGTTCTGCCGGTCTGTTCTTTGTAGCTGCGGTCTGTTCCCGAGTTGTTCTGCTGGTTGGCCTGTCTTCTTTGTTGGAAGACCGGGCGGGTTGTTCTTATATGACCGTATGTCCGGGCGGTCTGTCTTGGCAATCTGGCGACTTGTATGAAGTCGGCCAGATGGTTTCGGGTTGCTCCTGGTGGTGTAAGGGAGGAGTACCTTTGTGTCCGCGTGGGTTGTGCGTGGTCTCGTGTTCGCGCGGCTTGTGAGCGATCTGCCTGCTGTTCTACGGTCTTGGTCGGATGATCGTCCAAGTGGTCTGATCGCGCAGTCAATCTTATGAGACCGCTGGCGATCTGAGGGGTGGTGACTGTGTCCCAGTTTGTGCGGTGATGATATCCATCCACCCGCCTATAAATAGGGGTGCATGGCCCGTCATTTCTAACGAGAACTGTAAGAACTGAGCCTGGGTTAATTCGTGCGGTCTCACTTTGAGGTCGGGCGGTCTCGGAAGCGAGTTGATTGTTTGTTGTGTTCGCAGGTTTGCGGTCAGCAGGTTGCGGTCTCCTTCCTTGGTGATTCCCAGCGGCTTGAATAAATAGTTCGGCAGTGGTCTGTCTGCGAACTGGTTTATGTTCGTTCTTGTGCTGTTCGCAACGAGCTCAGCGATCAGGCGGCCTTCAGCGGTTAGGCAATCTGAGTTGCGGTCTGGCGATAGCTTCAGTTCTTCGTTCCAATAAAGCTCCAGTTCGTGCGGTCTGAGGTGCGGTCTTGCAGTGCTGGCGGTCTGTCCGGTTTCTGTTTGCATGGTCTCAGGTCAAGCCGGGCGACTTCTGGAGTCGAGCGGTCTGTGCGGTCTCAGCTTGTCTAGCCGCCAGATTTGTTTTTGGTGTGTTTTGTTCTTCTCGTCTCCGTGATTCTGTTGAATCATGTCTCGCCATGTATACCTCGCACAGTAAATGAAGTTTGTGTTTCAATAAAGTTTCTTGTATTGCTGTGTGGCATTGTGGTTGTTTGGCTCTAACTCAGTTGATGCAACTCCTGCTTACTCCTAAATGGTTCAAATAAAAAATTTTAACAATAATTAGATCATCTGGAGCTTGAGGAGGAGTTTCTGTGATTATCCCTCCTCCTTCTGTGTAACAGCTTCTTGAACTATTTTGAGAGAAGGGCCACCTCTCTGTCAGTATCATCAGAATCGGAAGGGCTGGCTTCTGATTCTTCACTGCTCTCAGATGTGTTTTGAGTTGTAGAGATCTTGCTCTTGGATCTTCTCATGCTCTCAGCTTTTAGAGCCACAGATCTGTCTCTTGAGATCCCCTTTGAGCTTTCTTCTTCAGCCTTCCTTGTGTTGAGCTGAAGTTCATGGGACAACAACTTCCCATACAGATTCTTAGGCTCTATGATGCCCAGCTGACCCATCTCTCTGATGGCACAGATTTTGATGTCCCATTCCTTTGTGAGGGATCTAAGAAACTTATCATTAAGATCAGAGTTGGTGAACTCTCTTTCATAGTTTCTTAGTCCATTCACTATCTTGAAGAATCTCTCATAACAGTTAAAGATTGTTTCATTCTTGCCTTGTTTGAAGGCCTCATACTCCTGGTTGAGTAGGGATTTCCTATCATCCCTTACCTCATCAGTACCCTCCATATACACGATCAGGGAGTCCCACATCTCCTTGTCCATTTTGTAGTGAATCAGGTTCTGGAGGGTTGAGTCATCTATAGCACTCACAATGACATTTAGGGCCCTCTTATTTAGGCCTGTAAGGATTAGCTCGTCCTTCTTCATGTCCTCATATATTTTTATGACCTTCCTTGTTGGATCAATGATGGAGGGAGTTGTAGGGATAAAGGGACCCTGTTGGACTGTTAAGTAAATTCTTGGATCAGCCGCCTCCATGAAAAGACTTACCCTTTCCTTCCATTGGGAGTTTCATGGCTCTCATTTCCTGATTCTGATCTCCACTAGCCATGATGAGTCGTTCCACGATCTAGATCAGACGGTTAAGTCTTCTTTTGATGAACCTCCCTCTGATACCACTTGTTGTTAATGGAACGTTCACCTAGGGGGGGTGTTAGGTGACCTGGGTTCTTTTGAAATATTAGCGCAAGTTATGAATATTCAAGCGTAGCACAAAAGTATCGCACAAATAAATCACAGCAGATGACACAAGATCTATAGAGGTTCCTCAAGACCGGGTGTCTTGAGTAGTTCTCTATCCCTCTGCGCCTACCTAGCAGTGTGCTAGGCTTGACAAACTCCGCCAAAACTTCAGGCCCTCAAGCCTTACAACACGGACCCGCAAGTCCAACAGCCTAAGCCCGCAAGTCCCTACTACACCCGGGCCCGCAAGCTCGACAAGGCCCTCAAGACCTACCGAGCTCAGACCCGCAAGTCTAGCCTCTGCCCTGGCCCGCAAGACTCAAAGGTCTCAAGACCTCAAGCTTGACGATATCAGACCCGCAAGTCCACTGCCCTGGCCCTAAAGCCTCACAGCTCTCCAGCCCTCAAGCTAGACAAAATCGGACCCGCAAGTCCACTGCCCTGTCCCTCAAGCCTCACAGCTCTCCAGCCCTCAAGCTAGACAAAATCGGACCCGCAAGTCCACTGCCCTGGCCCTCAAGCCTCACAGCTCTCCAACCCTCAAGCTAGACACTTAGATTTGAAACCAGATTTTACACGTTTGGCCCGCAAGCCTTACAAGAAATTACAGTGATGAAAACTGTTTCTTCTGCCTGATGAAGATTGACAACTTAAGGTTGAAGAAGATGTCTCTGATTCAGATCTTGAAAGCACAGTTCTTCTTCAATCTCTTCTCTTAGCCTGATGAGGAACGACTTCTTATCAGTCGATCAGATGACTAATTCTTGCGGGAACACTTTGAGAATTCTTATTTTTCTCTTTCTTTCTTTATGCCACTTTTACTATTCTATTTGCTGTATGCGTAAGTTCTTTCTGATTGATGCTTGCTTTAGGGCAACCACTTATCTCTTTTATAAGACTGCGAGGCTCCCAACGGTCTTCTGAAAAAGTTCCTTAAGTGACAGACGCCCCATTCCTTAAGAGCACGTGCTGATTGGACAATCAGGCGGCGGCATTAATTGCTGACAGCGCGTCCGCAACATTTGAATTCCCTCTCGACGATATTTCCAGCTTCATGCCGATACTGACAGCATTATGACGACATGGATAATATCTCGACGACAGGACTTTGTCGATGCCTTAGGCCTTGGTGGATCTTCATGTCTTCTAGCTTTTGCCTCTGACGCCGTTGTCTCGACGATACGAGATATTCTGGCGTTTCTGTATATACATCGATATGCTATCTCTGACTGTGTCATCGTGATCTTATTTCTTGTGGTCTGTTTTCGCAATCACTTTGTTCTTTCGACGACATGAGCGATATCATGTCGACAGACTATGCTTTAGCAACTGCTTGTCTTCAGCTGTCCTTCTTCAGTCTTCTCGATGTCATGCCTTCTTTACGACGATGTCATTGGCATCAATCTTACTTAGCCTTTCCGACGACACTGCTTCTTTGATGATGTCGAAGATACTGCATCTTCTCGACGACATTCCTTCCTTTTGATTCTGTCTCAGCGGTTGGGCTGAGATGGCTTCCTTTTCTCAGCGGATTCTGTCGATCTGCAGAGAAGTTTCTGCGTTCGACGAACTGCATTCTGCGTTTGACAAACTTCATTCTTCATTTGACGAACAACATTCTACGTTGGACGAGGAACTCACCAAGTCTCAGCATTTGCTTCTGTCTCGTGTCTGCGTTCGACAAACTTGCCAAGTCTCAGCGTTTGCTTCTATCCTGTCTTTGCGTTCGACGAACTTCGTTCTTTGTTCGACGAACTTCATTGTTCGTTCGACGAACTCGCCAAGTCTCAGCATTTGCTTTGTTCATCATCATGAAGACAAGCATACTTTGTCGATGACATCTCCTATTCTTCTCGACGACATTCCTTTACCTTCCTGAGATTATGAGCTAGAGAAGTGATCAAATACAAAGTGAAGTTTTCTTGACTTGGTGACTTCTTCAAATCAGGAATCACGTGGGAAAGATTCCCAACATGTTTGCTAGGGATTTGAGTGCTAGTGGATGGCTGTGATTCCTGATCAAGATGATCAAATCTCTTAAAGAGATTTTGTGAGATATCTTTAAGCTTTTGACTCCTTCCATTGAGGGAGTCCTCAAAGGCTTTTGCCTTTGTAATTTCTTTCTTTAAGTCTGAGTTTTCATCATCTAATATATATATATATATATATTTTCTTTTTTATGTATCTTTTTTCTCAGTTCATAGATAACTGAGTACTGATTATCTCTCTTAAGTTCTTTTAGTTCAAATCTGATTGTTTTAAGCTCCTTTTGGTTGTTAATAAATTCTTGACAAAATTCTTTAAAACAATCCTTAAGATCTCTGGATGAAGAATCAAGGTCATCAAAGACTGTTACCTTATTCTCAGTAGAGGAGTCTTCCAGAGCCATTCGCCAGGCTTCTTCTGGTCCACCATCTTCATCATCATCGGATGAGGAGGAGCTTGATTCAGAGTCTGAATCGCTCCAGGTTTCAACTATGAAACCTCCTTTCATATCCTTCTTCCTGAAGGATTTCTTCTTATGCACTTTTCTCTTCTTGATGTTCTTGTTCTTTTCTTCCTCAGGACACTCAGTGGAAATGTGTCATGGTTTTCTGCATGAAAAGCAAATAATCTCTTGTTTAGGAGTTTTATCATACCTTGGCTTGCTTGAACTCCTCTCTTTTCTTCTGGAGTCCTCAGTCCTGGCCCACCTCTTGAATCTTTTGGCCAAGAGGTTGAACATTTCTTCTTTAGTGGTGGAGGACTCTGCTTCAACAGTCTTTAATGCAAGTGTCCTTTCTTTAGGAGTTGATATTCTTTCCCGGGCTTCTGACTCAGCCCTGCTCTTTAGTATAAGCTCATAGGATTTGAGCTTTCCCAGCAGTGCATCTATTGTGATCTCTCTGAGGCATCTAATCTCTAATAGCCTAGATTCTAGAGTCCTACGTGCTTGGGATGCACATGAGGAGTTTGTCATTAATCTCTGTCAGAGAGATTTCTTTGTCAAGCCCTCTCAGCTCATTGATGATGAGGCTGAATCTGTCATGCATTTCTGTTATGCTTTCATTAGCCTTTTTCTTGAAGTTCTCATTTTGGGATATGAGAAGTGACTTTTTGTCTTTTCTTTCATCAGAGCTGCCTTCAACTAATCTGGAGAGAGATTCCCAGATTTTTTTGGCAGAGTTGCACTCAACAACATTTTGGAATATGCCATCTAACATAGTTGAGACTAAGATGTTCATGGCCTTGGCATCACATGCCTTGACCTTCTTCTCAGCATCAGTCCACTCTGTTCTGGGGACTGAGGTTTGTATGACCTTCCCACTAGCATCCTTACTAGTGCTGGGAGACCTGTCAAGATGACATTAAAAATTTCCTCATCAATTGAGTTCATATATAGTTTTATTCTGGCCTTCTAAAGTGTAAACTTATTCAAGTTACACACAGGAGGACTTGTTGAGGCATAATTGATAAGTAGTATTTTTTTAACTTTTTAATAGAAAATTTTGTAAATATTTAATATGATTTTTCCTTTTTATGACAATTTTAGGTTATAAGTAGTTCTTTTTGTAATTTTGATTCTAACTTAGCTTAATTTCAATATTTGCAGAATTTTGGGACAAATCGGGAAAAATGGCATGTCACGCCCTCGGTCACGCCCGTGACCAAGGGCGTGTAACCTAAAGATCAGTCCAGAATGATGCCGCGCTGTCTGAGCTAGCCCACACCAAGTCACACCCCAGGTCACGCCCGTGACCCAAAGTCACGCCCATGACCAAGGGCGTGTAAACTTAGAATCTTCCACGTGGAGCCACCGTCGAGACGTGGAGATGCTGTCGAGAAGTCAACCTAAGTCACGTCCGTGACCCACATGTCACGACCGTGACTTTCCAGCGTGATCTCTGCTTCGCCACCACACCGAATTCCAGCCCACGCCGCATTTAATGCAGCCGTCCAAAGTCACGGCCGTGACCCGACATGTCACGCCCGTGACATGTCATTTCTCGCCGCGCCGTCCAGAAAGCCCACACCGCTGTCGGATCCGATGTGAATAGTGCAGTCATGCCCTTGGTCACGCCCGTGACCAAGGGCGTGTAATCTGAAATTTTTTTCCTATAAATTCAGAGGTTCTCCTTGAGTCCAGGGTTCAGAATTTTGGAGTGGGGGAGGTGCTGCTAGAGCTGTTAGTGAGTTCTTCAATGCAATTGTTCATGTCTTTAAGCTTTCATGTCTTCCTTTTCAATTCATGCAATGTTTTAGTTTAACTTTCATGTACTAGCTCTTTTTAAGCTTGTAATCTTCATTTTCCTAGCTTGGTAATCTCTCTTTAAGATTGTAATAGTTTTGATTTTCAATAAAAATTAGCTCGCTCTCTTTCATTTGCTCTTTCTCCTTAAGTACTTCTCCTTTCATGCAACGTTAAGTTTTCTTTCCTTTTTCCCCTCCACTATGTTGAGCATTAAGTCTTTTTATTATCGTTTCAATCATTCACTAAGTTTGCAAAATGTCTCTTTTTAACTAAGTAATCAAAACCTCCAAAATATCATTAGATAAGATAATAGTGATTTTCCTCGAAGTAGAAGTAATCAACGCGCCCCGTGGAATACGACCTTGGTATTTCCAAATATCCTATACTATAGACGATAAGGTACACTTGCTTTTATCAGATATAGTTTTGGAGAAAATCTCAATCTTTCACTAAATTTCAAAACCGAGAAATCTATACCAAGTTTTTGGCGCCGTTGCCGAGACTTTGCGTAGATATTTTGAAAAGAGGATAGCTATTAATTTTATCATGCTTTTTTTTTATTTTACTTTGCTTTTTCTAAATTTCAAAAAGAAAAAAAAAAATTTAGTTTTTCTTCTTCCTTTCTTCTCTTTTTAGTGTATGACGCGAGGTAGCACTTCGATTCTTCCTTTTGATCCGGAGATCGAGCGAACCCTTTTGAGGCACCGCCGTTCTCGTGATCAGGGAAATCAAATAGAATCCGAAGAGTCGATCGGGGACACTAACGCAGCAAATATGGATCATAATCTTAATCCTCCTAATCTTAACGAGCCAAATCTTAATGAGGACGCGCAACGGACCATGTCCTATTATGCGCGGCCGAATTTGGAAGGCACACAATCGAGTATTGTTCGCCCCACGGTGGCGAACAATAATTTTGAGATCAAGTCCAGCATCATACAAATGGTGCAACAATCGGTGACCTTTGATGGTCAACCGGACGAGGATCTAAATTCACATATCTCTTACTTTCTTGAAATTTGCGACACTTTTAAGATCAATGGCGTCACCGATGACGCCATTCGATTACGTCTTTTTCCTTTTTCTTTGCGGTCTAAGGCCAAGCAGTGGCTGGGCTCCCTACCTAGGGGATCCATCACTACATGGGCCGAAATGGCGGAAAAATTTCTTAATAAATATTTCCCGCCTTCAAAGACCGCTAAATTGCGCACGGATATTGCATCGTTCATGCAAATCGACTCGGAGACTCTCTATGACACATGGGAGCGCTTCAAGGAGCTTTTGCGTCGATGCCCTCACCATGCACTTGCCACTTGGCAACAAGTGCAAATATTTTATAATAGCTTAAATCTCCAAACGAGGCAAATGATTGATGCGGCCGCCGGGGGGACATTAAATAATAAAACCCCGATCGCCGCTCAAGAGCTTTTCGAAGAGATGGCCACAAATGCGTACCAATGGAACATGCCCCGAGCACGGCCTAATAAGCCGGCCGGAATTTTTGAAATAGACGCAAACGCAAATTTAGCTTTACAAGTTGAGCGCTTAACAAAGCAAGTGGCGGAGATGTCTGCTTCCTCCGCCACTCCTCCTTGGGCTAATAACGTTTTAATTGAAGAACGTGTTGACTACATGGGAAATCCACCTCCGCCTTCCTATAACCCGAACACCGCTCCGTATAATAACACCTACAATGCGGGTTATAGGAATCATCCGAATTTCTCATGGAGCAACCAAGGAAATGCTCAGCGTCCTATGAATTTAAATCAACCTCCCCCTAATCAACTTCTTAACTTAACTCCGCCTCCAAATTTGATTTCTCAAAATTATAATCCACCCGGTTTTCCACCGCAACAGCAAAAACTCTCTCCGATTGAAGAGGTTTTTGCAAAATATGTTGCTACAAATGAAACGAACATCCGAAACCTTACCGGATCGATCAAAAATTTAGAGAATCATGTGGGCCAACTCGCAAAGATGATTTCTGAGCGTCAACAAGGAGCACTACCGGGGAACACCGAGCAAAATCCAAAGGAGAGCGCGCACGCGATTACACTCCGAAGCGGGAAGGAGGTGGTTCAAAAACAGGACGAACCCAAGGTAATTTCCTCTCCTCCTCCTACTTTTAATTCATCTTCGAATTTGCCCGCTACGATAGCTCCGCACTCTTCTATTTTAAATCCACGCGCTCCTACTTCTAATATTCCGTATCCATCAAAATTTAAAAATGAAAGCGCCGAAAAAATTATAAAACATTTTTAGATGTTTTAAAACAAATCCATATTAATGTACCTTTCTGCGAGGCTATCTCCCAAATGCCTAAATATGCGAAATATCTTAAGGAGTTGCTCTCCAATAAGAAAAAGTTAGAAGATATTTCGCATATTTCTTTAAACGCAGAATGCTCCGCGGTTGTACTCAACAAATTGCCGAAAAAAGCAAATGACCCGGGACGGTTTTCCATCCCATGTCTTTTTGGCAATTCGTTAGTAAAACACGCCTTAGCGGATCTTGGAGCAAGCATCAACCTTATGCCGTTTTCTTTGTTCAAAAATCTAGGTCTAGGAAATCCAAGGCCCACTCGAATGAGTATCCAATTAGCAGATCGTTCTTTAAAATATCCGATAGGAATAGTGGAGGACGTGCTCGTCAAGGTTGACAAATTAATCTTCCTAGTGGATTTTGTCATTCTTGACATCGAAGAGGATCCCGAAGTACCCCTCATACTCGGCCGCCCCTTCCTTGCCACCTCCCACGCTATTATCGACGTAAGTAACGGAAAGCTCCTCCTACGGGTTGGAGACGATGAAGTTACTTTCGGCATAAATTCCTCGATGCGGAACACGCTAGAAAATGACGATTTATGTTTTTACTTAGAAGAGTGTTGTGAGTTCGATTCATCCCTCGAGTTAGTTTCATCGGCGAGTAGTGATTCCGAGCCCATAGAGCTCTTTTGTGATGAAGAAGAAGTTTCTCACCCCACACCACCCGGACCATTATTTTTAGAAAAATTAAAAATCAAGACTTCTTATGAAGAACCACCCGTATTGGAGTTGAAACAACTCCCCCCTCACCTTAAATACTTGTTTTTGGAAAAAGAGTCTAAGCTACCCGTCATCATTTCATCCGATCTTAGCGACTCAGAAATTTCTGAGTTGACTATAGTCTTAAGAAAGCACCGCCACGCAATTGCGTGGCAATTATCGGACATTAAGGGTATAAACCCATCTTTCTGCACTCATAAAATATTTCTCGAAGATAATTCCCGAAATTCAGTCCAGCCTCAACGACGACTAAACCCTAACATGAAAGAAGTCGTTAAGACCGAAGTTATAAAACTTCTGGACGCGGGAATCATCTACCCGATATCGGACAGTACTTGGGTTAGCCCAGTACAAGTCGTGCCAAAGAAAGGTGGTGTCACGGTAGTTGCGAACGAAAATAACGAATTGATCCCAACCCGTACTGTTACGGGTTGGCGGATGTGCATCGACTATCGGAAATTAAATGATGCCACCCGTAAGGATCACTTCCCTCTACCATTTATCGACCAAATTTTAGAACGCCTTTCGGGTCACTCCTACTACTATTTTCTAGATGGTTTGTCGGGATACTTCCAAATTGCGATTTCGCCCGACGACCAAGATAAAACCACTTTCACTTGTCCCTTTGGCACCTTTGCTTATCGAAGGATGCCATTTGGTCTTTGTAACGCGCCAGCTACATTCCAAAGATGTATGCTGGCAATTTTTGACGAGTTAGTGGAGGAGGTGATGGAAGTATTTATGGACGATTTTTCCGTGTACGTGAGTTCATTTGAAAACTGTTTAAAAAATCTCGAGCGCGTGTTGCAGCGATGTGAGGAAACGAATTTAGCGCTTAATTGGGAAAAATGCCATTTTATGGTCAAGGAAGGACTAGTCCTTGGCCATAAAATTTCGGGCAAGGGGATCGAGGTCGATAGGGCCAAGATTGAAGTAATTGAAAAACTTCCCCCTCCCACAAACGTAAAAGCTATTAGGAGTTTCCTAGGCCACGCGGGGTTCTATCGGCGCTTTATACAAAATTTTTCCAAAATCACAAAGCCGTTAACCCATCTTCTTGAAAAGGAATCCTCATTTATTTTTAGCGATGAATGTCATTTGGCCTTTAAGCTTATCAAAGAAAAACTTATAAACTCCCCGATTCTAGTCGCGTCGGATTGGTCGCTCCCTTTTGAAATCATGTGCGACGCGAGTGACATTGCGGTTGGTGCCGTTTTAGGCCAACGGGTGAGTAAGTATTTCCACCCTATCTATTATGCGAGCAAAACACTCACGTCGGCACAAGCAAATTACACCACGACCGAGAAGGAACTTCTAGCAATCGTTTTCGCCTTTGATAAGTTTAGGTCGTATATCACCCTCTCGAAAGTTATCGTCTTCACGGATCACTCCGCACTTAGGTATCTTTTAAGCAAATCGGACGCCAAGCCTCGTCTTTTGCGATGGATCCTCCTCTTGCAGGAGTTTGACTTAGAGATCCGGGACAAAAGAGGAGCCGAAAACTTGGCGGCCGATCACCTTTCTCGTTTAGAAAATCCCTCCTCGGAAGCATTAATAGAGGCCGACATCAACGATAAATTTCCTGAAGAGCGCCTCCTAGCTCTCGAAAATTTTAATTCATCTTCTACCCCATGGTTTGCGGATTTGGCTAACTATTTAGTAGCCCGGGTCCTGCCAAAAGAATTCTCGAGTTAGCTAAAGAAGAAATTCTTTTCTGATTTAAAGAATTACTTTTGGGAGGACCCCTTTTTGTTCCGAGTATGCGCAGACCAGATTGTGAGAAGATGTGTTTCAAGTGAGGAAGGCCTTAAAATTTTACGTCATTATCATGAGGGACCCACCGGTGGTCATTATCATTCGAATCGAACCGCGAGGAAGGCGTTGGAGGCGGGCTTTTATTGGCCCACGCTCTTCAAAGATGCTCACACCCTTGTGAGTACCTGCGATAGCTGCCAGCGGTCGGGGAACATCTCTCGCCGGGATGAGATGCCCCAAAACATTTTCTTAGAATGCGAAATTTTCGACCTTTGGGTATCGATTTTGTTGGTCCTCTCCCTCCATCTTTTTCAAATAAATATATTCTAGTGGCGGTCGACTACGTATCAAGGTGGGCGGAAGCGCAAGCTCTCCCCACCAATGATGCGCGAGTCGTCGTTAATTTCTTAAAAAAATTTATTTCTCGATTTGGCACGCCGCGCGCTGTTGTGAGTGGTCGGGGCACCCATTTTTGCAATACTCAATTCACAAAAATCTTAGCAAAATATGGTGTCACACACAAATTATCCACCGCATATCACCCACAAACGAGCGGCCAAGTCGAAGTTGTTAATCGAGAATTAAAATGGATTTTAGAAAAAACAGTTTCTATCAATCGGAAGGATTGTGCAATAAAGCTCGATGACGCGCTATGGGCCTATCGAATGGCGTACAAGACTGCTATCAGTTGTACACCGTATCGAATGGTTTATGACAAGGCTTGCCACCTTCCGATCGAATTAGAACACCGCGCATTTTGGGCGCTTAAATTTTTAAACCTCGATTCCACTCTAGCGGGAGAACAAAGAAAATTCCAAATGAACGAATTAGATGAGTGGCGAGCGAATGCGTATGAGAGCAATAAATTATATAAGGAGCGAACGAAGTTTTATCACGATAAGCATATAAAATTTCCATAAACTTTTTCGCCGGGCGATCTCGTCCTCCTTTATAATTCCCGCCTTCGCCTTTTTCCGGGAAAACTAAAATCCCGATGGTCCGGACCCTTTATTGTTAAAGAGGTTTGGTCATATGGGACAATTTTAATTTCCCACCCGGAAAAAGGTACCTTCAAAGTAAACGGCCACCGACTTAAATTATATCTTCCGGGAGAATTAACTAATGAAAAGAGTGATTCGATTGTATTTCAACCAATAATATGATCGGCAAGTGGGTCAAGCTACGCGACCTTAAACAAAGCGCTTTTGGGAGGCACCCCAAAGTTATCTTTTGTTATTTTCTCTTGTCTTTTCTTTTCTTCTTTAACAACTTTTGCAGGTAATCGCGGCTTCCCCACAAAAGCTTCAAAAAAAAACCAGGGAAGCCCTTTTTCCTTCTCTTCTTTCGTTTTTGCATTTCTTTTTACCTTTTCTTATTTCATACTTATTTTTAAACATTGGGGACAATGTTTAACTTTAAGTATGGGGGTGTAAATAGCCCTTTGTAAATATTTGTAAATAGTTTTAAAAAGAAAATTTTCAAAAAAAAAAAACAACAAAAAGAAAATTTTAATTTTGTTTTTATGATTTCCTTTATTTAAGCACTTGTAAAATCCAAAAACTCAAAAAAAAATTAAAAAATCGAAAATTTAAATCTTGGAAAGGGACGTTTGGGATTTCATCCCATCACACCTCCTAGTGCCTTGCGAACCCTTCACCGGGTAGCCCTTGGGAAGTCCAAGACTTGCAAAAATTGTTAAGTTTTAAAGCTAGTTTCCTTTCTTTGTAAATAGTTTTTAATGTCAAAAATTCAAAAAAAAAAAGATAATATCAAAAATTCAAACAAAAAAAAAGATAATATCAAAAAATTCAAAAAAAAAGATAATATCAAAAATTCCAAAAATTCTTATATCCCTCCTTGTTGTTTTTGTGATTTCTTAGAAATCTAGTTGAGAATGTTTATAAGCATGTTTAAGTTTTTAATTGGCTAAAATTTTGCTTATCATAATTTGTTAATTTTAAATTTGCGGTAATCTTGATTTAAGAATCATCTTATGATTTTAAATTGATTAGAGAATTTTGTTAGCATGACTTCTCTTTTTATTTTTAAATGGCTTCATTTTGTAGTAAATTTTCTAAACCTCTTTAGATTTCAATTATATTTTCTTCTAACTTCTTAGATCTTAGGAATTTTAATTTTACTAGAATTTGCTCTCAATATGATTTAAAGCTAGCTAGATTTTTTTTCCCCTACCATACCCCCTTTGATGGCATAAAAAAATGTATTAAAAGATCATATGTCATGGGAATAAGAGGATAAAATTCATTATTCCCTAAAACATATGCACCCAAAATATTTGAAAAGATTATATGGAATGGAGTAAGAGGATAAAATTCATTACTCCTAAACCATATACATTTTGGGTTTTTATTAGAAGAGAAAAAAAAGAGAAAGAAAGAAAAAAAAGGAAATTTCATGATAAATTCAATTTCCTCCATTCAAAAATTTCTCTTCTTATGCCAAATTTTATGAAATCCCCCTTAGCCAATTATCATTGTTCTAGTTTTAGTTGAAAATTATGGAGAGAGCAATATTTAGTAATTTACTTTTCCTTAAGATTCTTTTAAGATAGAGTTCTAATAATTTTAATTTAATTTAGTTTTATAATTTCTACAATTTTGTCAAACTACTTAATTTTCTTGAGAAGTTCTTGCCTAAACATTTTCCCTCTTTTCAAATCATCATCATAATCTAGGACTTAACTCCCCCTTGAATTTACTCTTAACTTAACTTTTGGTTAAATGAAATTTTAGTTTTAAATTAAAAAATTTTTTAAGGATGTCTTATAAATTATGCCCCACACTTTTGCTCTGGAATAGCAAAACCTCAAGTATGGGGGTACTTGATAAGTAGTATTTTTTTTAACTTTTTAATAGAAAATTTTGTAAATATTTAATATGATTTTTCCTTTTTATGATAATTTTAGGTTATAAGTAGTTCTTTTTGTAATTTTGATTCTAACTTAGCTTAATTTCAATATTTGCAGAATTTTGGGACAAATCGGGAAAAATGGCATGTCACGCCCTCGGTCACGCCCGTGACCAAGGGCGTGTAACCTAAAGATCAGTCCAGAATGATGTCGCGCTGTCTGAGCTAGCCCACACCAAGTCACGCCCCAGGTCACGCCCGTGACCCAAAGTCACGCCCGTGACCAAGGGCGTGTAAACTTAGAATCTTCCACGTGGAGCCGCCGTCGAGACGTGGAGATGCTGTCGAGAAGTCAACCTAAGTCACCCCCGTGACCCACATGTCACGACCGTGACTTTCCAGCGTGATCTCTGCTTCGCCACCGCGCCGAATTCCAGCCCACGCCGCATTTAATGCAGCCGTCCAAAGTCACGGCCGTGACCCGACATGTCACGCCCGAGACATGTCATTTCTCGCCGCGCCGTCCAGAAAGCCCACGCCGCTGTCAGATCCGATGTGAATAGTGCAGTCACGCCCTTGGTCACGGCGTGACCAAGGGCGTGTAATCTGAAATTTTTTTCCTATAAATTCAGAGGTTCTCCTTGAGTCCAGGGTTCAGAATTTTGGAGTGGGGGAGGTGCTGCTAGAGCTGTTAGTGAGTTCTTCAATGCAATTGTTCATGTCTTTAATCTTTCATGTCTTCCTTTTCAATTCATGCAATGTTTTAGTTTAACTTTCATGTACTAGCTCTTTTTAAGCTTGTAATCTTCATTTTCCTAGCTTGGTAATCTCTCTTTAAGATTGTAATTGTTTTGATTTTCAATAAAAATTAGCTTGCTCTCTTTCATTTGCTCTTTCTCCTTAAGTACTTCTCCTTTCATGCAACGTTAAGTTTTCTTTCCTTTTTCCCCTCCACTATGTTGAGCATTAAGTCTTTTTATTATCGTTTTAATCATTCACTAAGTTTGCAAAATGTCTCTTTTTAACTAAGTAATCAAAACCTCCAAAATATCATTAGATAAGATAATAGTGATTTTCCTCGAAGTAGAAGTAATCAACGCGCCCCGTGGAATACGACCTTGGTATTTCCAAATATCCTATACTATAGACGATAAGGTACACTTGCCTTTATCAGATATAGTTTTGGAGAAAATCTCAATCTTTCACTAAATTTCAAAACCGAGAAATCTATATCAATAATCCTTAGAATTCATTTTCTTTATAAAATATTTTTGTAGTAAAGAAATAAGAGTAGGAGGCCTTTTTGATCAAGGTGTTAACCTTTTAATGATCAACCTCCCTCTGATACCAATTGAAAGTGCACAGTGTGCCTCTGAGAATCCTCTAGAGGGGGGGGGGTGAATAGAGATTTAAAATTATTACTATCCTAACAGTGTAGTCAATAAAATGTATTAAGGAATTATGCTGACAAACAAAACACAGGCAAAATAAATATTGCTGAAAGTAAATGCTGAGAAAGTAAATTAGGACAGCACAGAAAAGCATAGCACACACACAAGGAATTTTATAGAGGTTCCCCAAAATGTGGGTACTCCTCTCTTCTACCACCTAGTTGGAATGCAACACCTATTCCTGAGTCTTTTGATAAGGAGAATCTTAGAACCACAGATATTTTGATAAGGAGATCTTGAACCACGGATCTTTTGATAAGGAGATCTTGAACTACAGATCTTTTGATAAGGAGATCTTGAACCACTGAATCCTTTGAAAGAGGGATTCTTAAAACTCTTTTACAGTTGAGAAAAAGGTGAAGGAAAGGAGGAAGAAGTAGTGAGAAGAATTTTGCTATCAAAATTCAGATGAAGCCTTCTGCTTCAATTTTCTCTTTTCTGGATCTGCTAAAGATGAACCCATGCGTTTGATAGAGATGATTTGCAGAGGTTATGAGCTTCAGATCCTATCTGTTTCTTCTATTGAAATATGGCTACTATATGATATTTGATGAAGAGCAGCCTTCTGTTTTTCACTGTACTAAGAGAGAGCAATTCTTGTTATTCACTATCTTTTAGGGTTCTAAGAGGAAGGAGAAGAAGCAGAGCCCTAATCGACCAGATTTAGAATGTGTGTTGAATGCCCTGATTTCTTCTTTCTAATCTTCTTATTTATTGTCCATCGTTTAATTTGAATTCCTTTCTTCTTTTAGAGTGTGCTGAAAAGGTATTGGCCTGGATAATTTCTCTTCCTTTCCTCATTTGTTCACGTCTCGTCTGCCAACTGTCTTGATCCTTTCCAAGAAAGCTTTTGTTGTCTTCTTTATTGCTCCTTTCTATTCTAGGCATTAAAAGAGCCATTGTAGAATGGTCTTCAGTACTATGGGCCTTGAGAGAGAGTCCCAAAATGACAATTAAAAAGGTTTCCTTTTCAGACTGTATTTGACATTGCGTTGATTTCTCTTTCTCTCTTATCGACGCACCTTCGAGTTCTTGTAGAAGAAGATTCGAATTCCTTCAATCTCTGGTTGAACTCAGATATCGATGTTTTGTCGATTACTTATCAACGCATCCGTTGAGTTGAAAACTTGATTCTGAACTTCATCATCTGCGTCGAATTGTAGTTGACGTTGAGTCGACATCAGATGGCTTCGATAGATTCTTCCTTCTGTGTTGAGTTGAAGTCAAAGCTACGTCGACTTCAAAGACAGCTTCAACATGCTCCTTTATCTACATCGATATCCTTTTGACGTAGCGTTGACATGATCTTCTTCGAAAGAAAGATTGAGTTTCTTGGACTTCTAGTCAAAGTTATGTCGACATTAAGTCGAAGTTGCGTCGAATACCATTCGATGCAATTGTTAACTTAACCCAATTTGTTCTTGTCTTGCTCTGGTCCTTACACTCCAAGTTGTGTGTGATATCCTAAGACATCTATGACCAAATTACCCTCACTATACAATTGGTAATTAAAACCTAAGAGTTAAAATCACTTTTAGATAATTTGTTAAGTTAAATCCAAGGAGTTTTTCCCAACATATGGCTTCTACCGATCCCGAGTCAACTCTCAACAACACAAAACACTCCCAAGGGGTCTAGCTCAAACTGGGATGTTACAAATCCAATAAACGAAGAAACAATTTCGTCCCCAAAATTTAGGTGGGGCTATGGGGATTGAAGGTCGGACTATGTAAATCAAGTTCGGAGTACACTTGACGAGGTTATTAGTTTATTATGTCCTGACTCCCACTTAACACTTGTGCATGGCATTACTTATCCACATCGCATCGCGCATCACCCCAAATTTCCCCAAGTGTACCGTTATTATACTTTGTGAAATTTATAATCAATTTATGCACAGAGAATTCTTAAGTGTCTCTCATCCTGATGAAAACATAAGTATGGTGGTGAAAATACATGGTTGGGTTTATAGCCACGCTCCCACTACATGTAGGTTGGAAACCACCGAAACCCATAATCCCTTGTTCTCTCAACTTAATAAACCAACTTTCATTGCACCTTTGATCTAAAATCTTTTAAGATCATTGAACCCGATACACAAAAGGTTGCCACTCTTGTTTCCAGATAAAATTTAGAATCCTCCTTCAAGAGAATAATGTGCTTCCAGATTTCGCAAAAATAAATTGATTCTTCTAACCCTAGACATCGATCGTATGCTTCACCATGGGGTTATCACAATTTTAGACCCTCTGATAGATTATCAAATTCTTACCAACAAGAGGAGGGAATACTCATTCAACTTTGAAGTGTATGTATGAATTTATTTCTTGATTTCATAAAGTGTTTCTAAACATCAAGAAACTTTGTAGACGATATAATGTCGAGGTGCTCATACCTTTTGAATTTTTTTTGAAACCATCCAAACCATATCCCAAGGATCATACTTATAGTACTCCTCTTCTAAACACAACATGATGCCTACTCAGTTTTACACTTTTGAGGGTACTTTATTTCCAATATCAAGTCATGGCAAGATAATTAAAGTGGTCAAACATCATCGATGTTTACCGCTTGGCTTCAAATTCACATAATAGTCAAGTTCCGCAATGACCCCACATCACTTGCCATGACATTATGCCCTTTCAATCCATCAATTACCAAACATGATGTTACTACCTCAAGGGATTAAGCTTAGAAAGCTTTTATGTTTCCATATAGTTCCCAAATTCCGCATGCGATCATCTGATGATGCTTATCAATTGGTTATGGTGATATTACAAATCATTTTTGTGGCTCAAAGTAAGGTGAATCCATGACTCTACACCTCGCATGGGTTATAATCACATCATTCCCTTTTAATAACACGTGACTTCGAGTCAAGTGTTAATTTTGTCTACTCCCCATCCTACTTAGATTTACACCGAATTCAAAAATTGTGCTACTTTTATCTCGTGATTTAAATCATTTCCTTTAAGGGCTCCTCAACCATGAACATAAACCTTATTCAACGGTTGGGTTACGATATAGAGCCTCTAGAAATAAACCTTGTCGAGGTAAAACATTACATGTACTCTTACTTGTTTGTGCATTCTCCCGAAATTTTGATGCATTAGAGGTAATTGGCTACCTCTCTTGCTATATTTACAACTGATCCTTACACAAGGGGGTCACCGCGCATCAATATGTCATAACTTCATCTCATGTGGGTGTTAAATAATTACCTCTTTCTCCCACGTAAACATCTTAGACAGCCCCTATTATCTCTTTGTGAGTAGTATATCGTTGATGTGCATGACACATTTACCCCATACTAAAACATGGGGATTTATATCATCCCACAAGTTATACTAATTTTAGGAAAACCGTACTCCAATAATTACACCCAATTTCTAGAGACCTTCCTATCGTAGACTTGAAGGCATGTATCAAGTTTCACATCTTTTGGATAATTAACCCGGGAGGATTTCAACATGCACATTTCCGCTACTCGCACCTCAAGCATGTGCGACCTCTTTCCAGGTCAAACACTTAAAATGAATACTATTGTGAATTCCTGTTCCAAATTCCGCAATATCTTAATCCCCAACCAAATATGGTCATCATCGTTCACGTATTATTTAAACAAAACCTTGATGTCACACGTCTGCAACACACCATTTCCATAATAAGATTTAGGGAAAAACTCAAGTTGGTACATGACTAGTCCAATAAACGAAGCGATAAGCCCCCGTACAATTGGACTAGGTTTCTTCCATCACCTAACACTTATTAATTTCCAGTGTAAAGTAATTACAATATTAAAGGGAATGTTCACCATGAATTTCCAAACTCAGGGGTAGTTTATCATCATACCAGCAATGCATGCACAAGATTTCATTAGCTTCCCAGTTATAATGTTATCACAACATAGCTGCACATTCCCAAAGTGTTATTTTACTACTCCCCTCGTTATTTATCCACCTAATCTTAGAATGGTATAGAGAGGATTATCATCTTCATAATGCTTTCTTCTCTTATTCCGCTAATGAAATTTCTATCAACCCAAACATGGCATTAGCAGTCCACCTTGCCTAAGGGGAATTAACTCATCAAGGATCACAACCTCCAATGTCAAAAATTACAAAGATTTTAAATCCTCAAAGAAACTCAAGACGGTACATAACTAGCCCAATAATCGAAGAGATAAGCCCATGTATCTCTTTGGCTGAGTTTCTTCTACCACCAACATAATTCATTCATCCCATGTATGCGCACAATCACTAGGAGCATACCATCTTTGACTTGGAATCCTACTACAAATCTTTGCATCCATGTATATGTATGATAATATCTAAGGCTTATTGATACAGTACATGCTTTAGGTCCTCCGAGTTACCATTTTACGATAACCTTTTCAAGGTTTAACTTATGACCTACCCGAAATGGTCCTTCTTTGGATCTGAATTCTTATCATATCTTTTCCATATGAGACCTTTAACATTTAGAAGTGGGGGCATCCATATACAGTATATAAGACATTCTTAGTGGTCTCTTACTAATCTGATAATAGACTACAAGCACCAATGTCCTTGAATTGCCCTAACATTTTGGGGAAGGTGATAATATTACTCTATATTTGAGATAGAAATCTCAGGGGTGTGAGTCTTTAGCATTTACAATCACATTGAACTCTTCCCTTAGTCACTTAAGGTCACTTATTGCTTGGCCAAATCATCCCCAAGATCGGTATAAGGCTAGGATACGTCACGACACATCCTGCTAAGTCGACCAAAGTGGTATCCTAGTTAGGTTGGCATCAATCCTATGCCAAAACAACTCTGACTTTTGGAATGGGAATACCAATTACTATCTCGGAATGAGCCAGCATCTATACGTAAGGGTACGAGTTTGGCTTAAGTTGGCACTTTCTATAGGAAAAAGTGGGCATACTTACTGTGAATCACACATGGGCACACCACCGCTTCCGCTGCATCAGTTTGTCCTCAAACTGATTTAGCTAGCAGGGGTGGCCTAGTGGTCTAATGGACTTCTTTATCTCAGGATCGTTGCAAGCAGATACCATTTGTAAGACCCCCCCTCCCAGAGCACAAGACACGACCGAGGGGAGTCCTATGCCCAGGACAGCCACCTTGCGGAAGTGCCAGTACACGGGCTAGCCCCTCCACAAGACGCCTATCCTACCTGGTAATCTTACATATCATCAAGCTAACCCATCAATAATAGAAAAATTATGGAAGTCATAGATTCATAACTAAGTAATAATGCCTGATCAAGTACAAAAGGATAGGTAGCTACAAAAGCTCCAGTTAAACATCAGAGTACAACTTATCATAAGGCTAAATCTCAAAAACTCGCTCACATCTGTGACTGACGGTAGCCAAGATATCGTAGTCACAGGCCCTGTCACCCTGGCCAGGCTATCCTCCCGCGTTGTACGCAGTTGCTCCACCTGAGTGTGCTCCTAAAAATGGGGGTGTAACAATCATTAGTCATAAAGATTAAGTGGCTGTAACGCCCCTAGTTTTGAGCCTTAGATTAGTTAATGTATTTAACTTAGGTCGCGCGTGCGAGATTTCATGACATTTCGAATTAAAGGGAAAACTCGAGGATATTTTGAGTAATTATTGAGATTTTAGATTCGGGAATTTTGATCTCAATTTTGGCTCGTCAGAATTGAATTCTGACTTCGTTGTTGGATTCGTAGCGCCGATTTTCAGTTAGGAGTGAATTTCGTGAAAATCCGAGGTGATTTGGTCGCCCTCGTAGTTTAAATAAAATGGGAGTTTTATTAATTTATTTAAACAAGGAAATAGGGTTTTTTATAAATTACAAAATTTCCAAAAAAACGTATTCTTCTTCTTCTCCAAAGAGCCGAACCAGAATTTGTGCGAGAGCGATAGAGGCCTGAGGGGAACTTTTTCAGGCCGACGAATCGAGAGCTGTAGTCGACGGAATCGTAAACGGAGAGTAGAATCAGAAAGCTCTCTTGGCTAGATCTTCTTGGGAGTAGAATCGAAGAGTAGAATTCGTTCTAGCGGTAAGAGTTTCCTGTTTCTTGGGATTTTTGGAGTCGAGGTAGTGACCTAACTCCTCTTTTTGGCTTGGAAGGTTTCAAGTTTTTGTGCTCGGTTGAGTTCTTGGCTGATCCATTGCTTTTGGAGCGTAGAAATTTGAGTTTGGAAGGTTTAAGGCAAGTGGCAGTTCCTCATTCTCTCTTGTTGTTGTTATTTTCTTGCTTTGAGTTCTTATTGCACTGTTTAGCTCTTTATTTATGAGTGTTTTTACCTTGCTAGTTAAACTCTTGAACTCTCTTGATCTTCCCCTTAATGTCCCTTAGAAGAATCTGACTGCTGCCCCTTCACTGTTCCGAGAAGGTCTTCTTCCTGTTTTTTCAAGAAATGCCAAGACCTTCTTCCTTTTTTCTCGATAAATGCCAATAACTTCTTCTAGTTTTCTCGAGAAATAAGCTAGACCTTCTTCCTATTTCCTCAAGAAATGCCAAGACCTTCTTCCTGTTTTCTCGAGAAATGCCTAGACCTTCTTCCTATTTTCTCGAGAAATGCCTAGACCTTCTTCCTATTTTCTCGAGAAATGCCAGTCCATTTCTCGAGAAGGACCTGTCTTCTCGAGAAATCCTTGAAGACCTCCCTCCTATTTCTCGAGAAAGGGCCAGACCAGTTCCAAATCCTTGACCTATGCCTTGGACTTCTACTTTCATTTTAAATCTGGTACCCTCTAATGTGTTCCGAGTTGTTGCCAATGCCTTTACGGTGTCCTGTAACTTGAACCACTCATGCTTATATCATTATTCCTATGTGTTTGTGTGAAGTCCCTGGGCTCTTATGAAATGTCTTGGGCGGTGTTCTCTTTATTTGTGACCTCATCCTTAGAATTTTTCTGGCATTGTCCCTCAGGCTAAGTCTCGTGTGGTAATTAAAATTAATTAATGAGGACTATTGCCTTTAGCCTTGCACGGTGGCCATTGCAAGGGACATGAACATCAGGCTTGGCCTATGGTCCTGTGGGCCGTGTTTGGGGGGCAGTGGGGATTCTTGTATAGCCTTGCACGGTGGCCATTCTAAGGGGCATGAACAGTAGACTTGGCATGTGGCCCCATGGGCCGTGTTTGGGTGGCAGTGGATAAAGGACCACCACCTGATTTTGGGATTTGGGTGGCAGAGGATAAAGGACCGCCCCCGTTTAATTTGAGCTGATCAGTCTCATAAATAGAATTAATAAGATAAATGTATTTTGCTTGTATTTCAAAAAGGTATTGGTGCACTCGGTGCATTGTTTAGCTTTATGCTTTGGAGCTTCTTGTCTGTAAGTTTGGCTTGGGTTGGTACCCCTTATGCCTTGTTATTACCTTATTTCGCAGGACTTATATGGTTTTCTGCCGCTTGTGCTTTCCTTGCTGAGGCGTTCTTTGTTTTATTTGAATATCTCAGGTTCAGAGCCGTAGCGGTTAGAGGTGTAGCTCAGAGACCTTGTGAGTTGTAGTTGCTGTCTTACCCCGCTGCTGTGAGGTAGTGGTAGTTAGTTTTCTTCTTGTGTTCACACATGCTAATTTGAAGCCAATGGGTTGGTATCAGGTTTTTGACGCCCATTGTGCCTCCTTTTTTATATTGTAGCTTACTTGCTAGTTATTTCCACTACTTTTCGATCTCGTGTGTCTTGCTCTTTGGGAACTCTTTATGCCTAGGTGCATTATAGTTATAAAATGATTTTTCTTTCATCCTCATTACATCTTTCATAGGTCAAACCCTTATATTTAAAGTCACATAAAGGCAACTTCATACCCAACCTAAATCTAGATATATGCATATCATTTCCTTCATGTCCAGGCATCACGTGCACATAGGACCTTAATTGAACTAAACCAAGTATTTTTCCGCAGCAAATACATATATATTTTCTTCTGTAGACTGGTTGATCCACGAACTGAGAGACACAGTTCTTAAGTGATTTCAAGTAATGAATCATCATGTAAACCTGTTTTGTAATAAATAAGAGATAGGTACGCGCCTAAGCGCCTGCAATTTTCTCCTGCATGGCGTGGCATCATGACACATATTTTCTCTTACTCTGATATCCCTAATTGCTGAGAAAATACAGGTTGTGACAGTTGGTATCAGAGGGAGGTTTGTTTGACAAGTTGGTAGAATGACCGTTTTTCTGATATGGTGTTAGTCGTCTCGCCTCATTGCATACACACACCGAAGTGTCATCTGTACATCTTGGTTGAAGCATGAACACTACACTCATAAGCATGATAAGAAGTATACATGACATATTATGTAGTATGGGATGCATAATATGTGTTTGTATATGGATCCTCATAGGTGACAACATGTGACTGTTATGTAGTATGGGATGCATAATACCAGCCCCATGGATGTCCATTAGCTCATTTTTTATTTTTCGTTCCATGCAATATTATGTATTATGGGGTTCATATTATTTCATGCATACGCCGCTCATAACATGCATTAAGGCTTTTCTTAGAATGCATAGCACAATATACAAATCATAACATCACATAAAGCACCCATGCCAAGCTACAGATTTATATGATGACACACGTACACCCATGAATTCAAAAATGAACACAAGAAAATTCATGCATTCATGACCTTTGCACATGAGTCAAGAGGGATGATGTAGTATCATCCCAAGATTTAGCATGACATCATAAAATCCCAGAGCAAGGTAGTAACAATAGCAAGTATATGTACATGTATGTTCTGAACCAAGCAGGGTAGTTCTAGTGTAAGGTTAAGTTTTGATTAAAGGTTTATGCGTATTAGCAGAGATGGCACCTAAGCGAATCGTGACTAGATCGACTCCTCAGTCGGAGGGTGAGTCATCTAGAGCGCAAAGTGAAGCCTTGATCGAGAGTCTGCACTAGAGCAATGAGCCTCTAACGAGGCAAATGGTTGCAATGCAGTCGCAAGTTAAGGCGTTGTTGTCTGCTGGAGCAAGGCAGCAAACCGCGATGAAGGCCTCCGTAGTAGGACAGACTTTACCTAACCCTCCTACTCCCCTGGTGCCCCAGTAGAGAAACCACCGGAAATGAACTTCATTTCTCACTTTCAGAGGTTGGACCTCCATCGTGTGATAGACGAGCTGACTTCGTGGCCTTGGATGATTGGCTTATAACCATTGAGGAGATGTTCTCATATTCAGGGATCACCGTGGACCAGATTGTGATGGTTACCACATACCAGTTAAAGGGTCTTGCAATAAGCTGGTGGTTGAGGGAGAAGGAAGGCCTTACTAGAGGATGTACGTGGGAAACCTTCAAAGGGATGCTGATAAGGAAGTTACTGCCGTTGGTGGAACAGGACCGGTTAATGAATGACTTCCTGCATCTGAAGCAGAGGCAACTCTCAGTGAGTGAGTACGAAATTGAGTTTTGCAAGCTGAGCAGGTTTGCTCCGGCACTGGTAGCCTCAGAAGAAGGAAGGGTGAAGAGGTTTCTGGGTGGTCTCCGCAATGACATCCAGCAGCTGTCCAGTGCATACAAGACGGAGAAGTACGCCGAGGTAGTAGAGGCAGCGCTGAAGGTTGAGGCAATTGATAATGCCAAAAACTGAGGATCGGTAATGAAGAAGGGAAAGAGGAAGGCTGGAGAAGAGGGGGTTCTAGTGCACCTGCCACAGGCCTGAAGAAAGGAAGCGGGGAGGCATGCAGTTTCTGTGGCCGCCCTGGCCATCCATTTGAGAAATGTTTCAAGAGGAAGGGAGTTCAGAAGCAGCAGTGAGTGCTGGCAATCCAGAGCGCTCCGAAAGGAGAGGTGCTTTGCCCGATATGCAAGCAGAAGGGGCATGATGCGGCTCAGTGTTGGACCAAGAAGACAGTCTACTTCCAGTGCAGATAGAAAGGGCACATGAAGTTTCAATGCCTGCGATTCTAACCCCCATTGCAGCCAGTACCACTTCAAGCCTTGCCGCCGCCGCAGTATCAAGACAAAGGGAGAGGAAAGGAAAGTTAAACGTGTTAACCAAGTAGCAAGCGCAGTCCTCGACCCAAGTGATCTCAGGTTAGAATTCAATCAAGCTATTAAGTTTCGGTTTAGTTTAGTTAGCGTTAGACTGGTTTCCTTTTGCACTTATAGGGAGATTTAATGTAAAGAGTCATTGGGCGCATGTTTTATTTGATTCTGGTGCTACCCATTCATTCGTGGCTAGTACTTTCGTCGAGCGCCATCATTTGACCCCTGAGTTGGGCGACGATTCATTCCTCATTAAGTTTCCTTTTGGTGATCTGGTGTCCTCGAACCAGCGCATCCGGAGATGCCCCATCCTCTTAGGAGATTTCTTAGCGTTTGCTGATCTCAAGGTGCTGGAACTAAAAGACTTTGACGTGATATTGGGTATGGATTGATTGTCTTGTTATGATGCTGTCATTCGATGCAAGGAAAAGCGTCTGGACTTTGTGATGTACAACGATCATCCCATGAGCATTTTTGGATCTCCGTGCCAGAGTTCCCCGATAATTTCTGCGGTATGTGCTCAAAAATTGTTAAATTCTGGTTGCTTGGCTTACCTTATTTCTATGTTAGAATATGTTAGTGGTTTGCCGTGTATCGAGGGTGTTCCGGTGGTGCGAGAGTTTCCGGATGTCTTCCCTATTAGTCTTCCTAGTCTTCCGCCTGTTAGAGACGTGGAGTTCGTTATTGATCTTGAGCCTGGTACTCATCCTATCGCTAAGGCACCGTACCGTATGGCCCCGCGTGAGCAAGAAGAGTTGCATATCAAGTTAGATGAATTACTGCAATGTGGATTTGTTAGGCCAAGTTCTTCGCCCTTGGGTGCTCCACTGTTGTTCATGAAAAAGAAGGATGGTTCTATGAGGTTGTGCATAGAGTATAGGGAGTTGAACAAGGTAACCATCAAGAACAGATATCCGTTGTCGTGAATCGATCATCTGTTTGATCAGTTGCGTGGTAGTTCAGTGTTTCCATAGATTGATCTTCGATCAGGTTACCATAAGTTGAGGATCCGTGAGTCGGACGTCCCTCAAACTTCCTTTCATTCCTGTTATGGTCATTTTGAATTTCTGGTAATGTCATTTGGTTTGACAAATGCACCCTCTGCGTTTATGGACATGATAAACCATGTGTTCAAAGATTTTTTGGATCATTTTGTAGTAGTTTTCATAGATGATTTGTAGGTGTATTCCAGAAGTGCTGAGGAGCATGCTACACATTTGCGCTTAGTACTGTCTACTTTAAGAGACCATAAGTTGTATGCGAAGCTGAGTAAGTGTGAGTTCTGGTTTCCTCGGGTGTCCTTTCTGGGTCATGTAGTGAACAAGGATGGAATTACTGTAGACCCTGCAAAGATTTCTGCCATGTTGGATTGGAAGACGCCTACAACACCTAAGGAGATAAGGAGTTTCTTAGGCTTGGCAGGTTACTATAGTAGGTTTGTTCAAAGATTCTAGGTGCTTTCAACACCTCTAATTAAGCTTACCCAGAAGAATGCAGCTTTTGTATGGAGCGATTCCTGTGAAGAAGCCTTCCAAGAATTAAAGAGGCGTTTGTGCAGTGCTCCTTTCTTGGCCTTACCGATCGAGGGAGTAGAGTATGTTGTTTATGTAGACACATCTCACATTGGACTAGGGTGTGTTTTGATGCAAGAAGGAATGATGATCACTTATGGGTCAAGACAACTGACAGTTCATGAAAGGAATTACCCTATGCATGACTTAGAATTTGTGGAAGTGATTTATCCCTTAAAGCTTTGGAGACACCTTCTTTATGGAGTGTTATGCAAGATTTTTACGGATCACAATTGTCTGAAGTATGTCTTCACCCAGAAAGAACTGAATTTGCGCCAGCGTAGATGGTTGGAGTATGTTGCGGATTATGAGGTTGACATCCTCTATCATCCGGGTAAGGCTAATATGGTGGTCGATGCCCTGAGTAGAAAGACCGCGTATGTCTTCAACCTTTCTGTGCAGTCCTTAGTGGAGGAGTTTATGTTGATGGATATCTCTGTCGGTAGTAGTACCGCACCTTCGAGCTTAGGAGTTGAAGAGCCTTCTTGGATTACCCTCACAAGACTGCATCAGATGGAAGATCCTGACTTGCAGCATCTCCGGAATAGGACAGAGAAAGGGGAATTACCAGACTTTTCAATTGATGGTAATGATACTTTGAAGTATCGAGGTAGGTATTGTATTCCCGCGTTGGAGGATATTAGGATAAAGATCTATAGTAAGGCGCATTATTATAGTGTTTCCTATCATCCTAGTTCCACGAAAATGTACAAGGACCTGAAGCAGATTATTTGGTGGTCAGGTATGAAGAATGATATAGCCAAATATATTTCTGAATGTTTTACTTGCCAGCGCGTTAAGAAAGATCATAAGAGGCCTGGAGGTAAATTGAACCCTTTTGATATTCCAAGCTGGAGTGGGAGAGTATTTCAATGGACTTCATTACCTATTTACCGAGATCTCCCGGAGGACATGATTCAGTATGGTTCATAGTAGACAAATTAACAAAGTGTGCTCACTTTGTGCCTTTTAAGATGGGCTATTCTATGGAGAAAATAGCAGAACTTTATTTGGCTGAAGTCATCAGATTGCATGGTGTGCACGTGAGCATTGTATCAGATCGAGATTACAGGTATATGTCTCATTTCTGGCGGAGTTTACAGGGAGCTTTGGGCACTGACCTTAGATACTCTACCGCTTACCACCCTCAGACCAATGGTTAGACGGAGAGAGTGAATCAAATTTTGGAAGATATGATCAACTGCTATATTTTAGTCATGGTGGAGCTTGGGATAAGCGTCTTGGGCTGATGGAATTTGATTATAATAACAATTATCAGAAGATCTTGCAAATGGCCCCCTTTGAGACTTTGTATGGGACGCGTTGCCGAACTCCCTTATTTTTGGCCGAGGTTGGTGAGAGTCCGTTGTTAGGCCCAGAGGCTTTGGAAGAGATGAAAGTTGTAGTGACTCATATCCGCGAGAAGCTTCACATTGCTCAGGAGCGGTATGAGAAGTATGCTAATCAGAGAAGGGTGGGTCTGGAGTTCGTTGTTGGGGACATGTTGTTCTTGAAAGTTTCTCCGATGTCGGGTGTTAAGAGATTTGGAAGGAACCACAAGTTGGATCCCCTGTATGTGGGACCTTTCTAGGTTGTTGATCACATCAGAGTGTCAGCTTATAGACTAGATTTGCCTGCTAATTTTCCAGATGTTCACGATGTGTTTCACGTGAGCCAGTTGAGGAAGTGTATGCATAGTGGCTGGCTTGTTCTCGATTCGGTGCCCCAATTGCAGCCCAATCTTTCCTATGTTGATGAGCCTGTCCGAATTTTGGAGACTCGGGAGCGGGTGTTGCGGAAGAAGACGATCCCGATGGTTAAAGTTCTTTGGAGAAATCAGGGCGTCGAGAGCGCAACTTGGGAGGTGGAGTCTGCCATGAGAGAGACTCATCCTAGTCTCTTCTCCCAGATTTCGGGTAAATCTTCCATCTGGTAATCTTTGGAATTTTTGTACCTTCCGTGATCATTGGATATCAATTTTCGGGACGAAAATTCCTTTTAGGGGGAGTGACTATAACGCCCCTGTTTTTTTGTTAATTATTTGCATGCCCGCTGTTATGAAATTTTGGCGTAAGGGCGTTACATCAACTCGTCGGGATTAGTTTTGAGCCTTAGCTTAGTTAATGTATTTAATTTAGGTCGTGCGTGCGAGATTTCGCGACATTTCGAGTTAAGGGGAAAACTCTGGGATATTTTGAGTAATTATTGAGATTTCAGCTTCAGGAATTTTGATCTCGAGTTTGGCTCGTCGGAATTGAATTCTGACTTCGCCGTTGGATTCGTTGCGCCGATTTTCAATTCAGGTGCGAATTTTTTGAAAATCCAAGGTGATTTAGTCGCCCTCGTAGTTTAAATAGAATGAGAGAATTATTAATTTATTTAAACAAGGAATTAGGGTTTTATATAAATACCAAAATTTCCAAAAAAAACCTATTCTTCTTCTTCTCCAAAGAGCCGAACCAAAATTTGTGTGAGAGCGAGAGAGGAGTGATGGGAACTTTTTCTGGCTGGCAATTCGAGAGCTGTAGTACACGGAATCGTAAATGGAGAGAAGAATTGGAAAGCTCTCGGCGAGATCTTCGTTCTAGCGGTAAGAGTTTCCTATTTCTTGGGATTTATGGAGTCGAGGTAGTGACCTAACTCCTCTTTTTGGCTCGAAAGGTTTCAAGTTTTTGTGCTCGGTTGAGTTCTTGGCCGATCCATAGCTTTTTGAGCGGAGAAATTCGAGTTTGGAAGGTTTAAGGCAAGTGGCAGTTCCTCCTTCTCTCTTGTTGTTGAAATATTATTTTCTTGCTTTGAGTTCTTGTTGCGCTGTTTAGCTCTTAATTTATGAGTATTTTTACCTTGCTAGTTAAACTCTTGAACTCTCTTTATCTTCCCCTCAATGCCCCTTAGAGGAATCTGACTACTGCCCCTTCTCTGTTCCGAGAAGGCCTTCTTCCTGTTTTCTCGAGAAATGCCTAGACCTTCTTCCTGTTTTCTCGAGAAATGCCAAGACCTTCTTCCTGTTTTCTCGAGAAATGCCTAGAACTTCTTCCTGTTTTCTCGAGAAATGCCAAGACCTTCTTCCTGTTTTCTCGAGAAATGCCTAAACCTTCTTCCTATTTTTTCGAGAAATGCCTAGACCTTCTTCCCGTTTTCTCGAGAAATGCCAATCCATTTCTCGAGGAGGACCTATCTTCTCGAGAAATCCTTGAATAACTCCCTCCGATTTCTCGAGAAAGGGCCAGACCAGTTCCAAATCCTTGACCTATGCCTTGGACTTCTACTTTCATTTTAAATCCGGTACCCTCTAATGTGTTACGGGTTGTTGCCATTGCCTTTACGGGGTCCTGGAATTTGAACCACTCATGCTCATATCATTATGCCTATGTGTTTGTGTGAAGTCCCTGGGCTCTTATGTAATGTCTTGGGTAGTGTTTCTTTATTTGTGACTTCATTCTTAGAATTTTTCTGGCATTGTCCCTCAGGCTAAGTCTCGTGTGGTAATTAAACTTCATTAATGAGGACAATTGCCTTTAGCCTTGCACAGTGGCCATTGCAAGGGACATGAACATCAGGCTTGGCCTGTGGTCCTGTGGCCCGTATTTGGGGGGCAGTTGGGATTCTTGTATAGCCTTGCATGGTGGCCATTCTAAGGGGCATGAACAACAGGCTTGGCATGTGGCCCCGTGGGCCGTGTTTGGGTGGCAGTGGATAAAGGACCACCACCTGGTTTTGGGCTTTGGGTGGCAGAGGATAAAGGACCGCCCCCGTTTAATTTGAGGTGATCTGTTTCATAAATAGAATTAACAAGATAAATGAATTTTGCTTGTATTTCAAAAAGGTATTGGTGCACTCGGTGCGTTGTTTAGCTCTATGCTTTGGAGCTTCTTGTCTGTAAGTTTGGCTTTGGTTGGTATTCCTTATGCCTCGTTATTACCTTGTTTCGCAGGAATTATATGTTTTTCTGCCGCTTGTGCTTTCGTTGCTGAGGCATTCTTTGTTTTACTTGAATGCCTCAGGTTCAGAGCCATAAAGGTTAGAGGTGTAGCTCAGAGACCTTGTGAGTTGTTGCTGCTGTCTTATCCCGCTGCTGCGAGGTAGTGGTAGTTAGGTTTCTTTTTGTGTTCAGACATGCTAATTTAAAGCCAATGGGTTGGTGTCAGGTTGTCGACGCCCATTGTGCCTCTTTTTGTTACATTGTAGCTTACATGCTAGTTATTGCCACTACTTTTTGATCTCATGTGTCTTGCTCTTTGGGAACGCTTTATGCCTAGGTGCATTATATTTATAAAATGATTTTTCTTTCATCCTCATTACATCTTTCATAGGTCAAACCCTTATATTTAAAGTCACGTAAAGGTACTTTCATACCCAACCTAAATCTAGATATATGCATATCATTTACTTCATGTCCAGACATCACATGCACATAGGACCTTAATTGAACTAAACCAAGTATTTTTCTACTGCAAATACATATATATTTTCTTCTGTGGACAAGTTGATCCACGAACTGAGAGACACAGTTCTTACCCCAAACCTAATAAGTGATTTCAAGTAACGAATCATCATGTAAACCTGTTTTGTAATAAATAAGAGATAGGTTCCCGCCTGAGTGTTTGCAGTTGTCTCCTGCATGACGTGGCATCATGACGTGTATTTTCTCTTACTCTGATATCCCTAATTGCTGAGAAAATTCGGGTTGTGACAGTGGCTTCACATCCTTTACCCCGGTGACTCTTAGGCACCGGGCAGAAGGAAAGAGGAGAACGCTGCAATTTAAACTATAAGTACAATAGAACAGGTGGCAGTAGTAAGGGTACAATCTTAGCAATTCTATATCAACAGTAGAAATAAAGCTACTATACGCAAAAGTACATTTATGCTAGCAGTTTCTATAATAGTGAAGTAAGAAGCAATTTTATGCTAGCATTGTGCCGAGTAGCAAGGTATAGAATGCAGTGTAACAGTACAGTGGTAAGCAGTATATTTAGTTTCAAAACATACCTTAACTTATATGAATGCCCATACAAACTTATAAGTTAAGGTTTCTAATTTGGAACCCATCATATAAAAGAGCCCATATTAATTTATATGATGGACCCGATGCGGTGCAATGCTATGATCATGAAATGATGAATACAATGCAATGATTATGATATGATGACTCACCCTTGCAGGTTTGTTATGTCGACATAGACCTGTAGGTCCCACTTTTCGAGGATAGCTAACCTCTCAGGCGCCCCCCATCGTGGTCAGATGGTGGCAGTGGAATGGGCTTCTCCACTACTAGGTGGGTATGCACACTACCAGACCTAGGCTTTACGTATGCCTCGATGCTAAGAACACAACAACGGAGTACCTGCATACTGGACTCGGAGAGGGTCTTGGGAAGTAAACACTAAGAGTACAGCAAAATCGGTCACTAGGCACAGAAGGGGTCTTCAGGAGTAAACACAAAGAAAACAGC
This sequence comes from Dactylorhiza incarnata, assembly GCA_033032865.1. NCBI lineage: Eukaryota > Viridiplantae > Streptophyta > Magnoliopsida > Asparagales > Orchidaceae > Dactylorhiza > Dactylorhiza incarnata. The sequence goes on along the minus strand of JAWHQI010000009.1, from coordinate 3,329,140 downwards.
CCAACTGGCCAAGATCTATCTGTCAGCTCCCATCGGTGTGATGACTGGCGAGCCCTTAGATCTTCCACAAGCATTCCTCCAACCAGGATCATTACACCACCATGTGTAAACCATGCACTTCCATCTAATTCCAATGCATAATCCGTGCTACCAAGCACCCAAGGACTGACGAAAAGTGTCTTATTACTCTTCTGCTCATACAATCAATGCTGATGCTAATTAGCATCCAAGGCCCACAACCACCGGGTCCTAATCCTTGCACCATAAGATAAGACCATATCTTATAACCCGCATCAAGCCATCAATGCTACCCATACCGAGTTGTTATAACTCTTGTGTAGTGGCATGCATATAACATGGAAATTACTCTACAAGATCCTGTAGGAATACTTGTGCGTATAATGTCACATTTCCAAAATCCTTGTCCAAATGAGCACCTTAATATCTCTTTTCAGCATAATAATTTATAACGACACATTTAATTATGGATTTATTTCAAAACCAAATCCACTGAAACTTCTACCATAAGTCAAAATTAATGTCGGAATCATTACCACCAAATTTCGACCACATTGTATTATGCCATACATACTTATGGTGCTCTCCATTTATATGATCATTATTCACAATGCTACACATTTAGACCTCACCCATAATCAATGTTATTTACCTTCACCATCAACTACACATGCCCTTTTTACGGTTCCACATAAAACTAACAATTGAAAGTTCTATTAAGGGGTCATATCAACAGAAGTAAATCTGAAATTATTATCACAGGTCAATACTAGCATGTACATAATTCATACAAAATTTCATCCCAATTAGCCTTCACATTCACCATTTATATCTCCTTCAAGTTATCAAATGAAACAACAAAAACTTTGATACTACTTATCCAAAAATTATGAAATTCAACAAGGGTCTAGATATTTGTATCACCAATGTATCCCCCAATTTTCATGAGCAACCAACCAATATCTTGAGAGAAATCTACAAAATATTGAGATCAAAAGTGTTATGACATAGTTTACTAAAACTAGATTTCTAGGTGCTACATTTGTCCAAAAATTATGATCCACCCCAATTTGGAAAGCTAACATCAAGGGCTACAACATTCTTGTTGAGCTCTAAACCCAGATCCAAGTGGGTCCTACCTAAAATCTGCTCTGAAGTCAACTGCAGAAATCTAGACAGCAAAACAACATACACTTAACCATGTCCAGCTTTCTGGATAGCCCACTCGACTGGACATTTAGGGAGCTACATGTCACTTCAGAAAACGGGTAACCTATCGTCGGAAAGCTCATTCCGAGGGCTACAACTTTCATGTTGAGCCCGAAGCCTAATACCGGTGGGATCAAGCCTAAAAATTGTCTTGAACCCAGCTGCGCACAATTTCACCCTTTATTTGCCAAGTGCAATGTTATAAATTAAAACATTCTTTAGCAAGGGGCTATTATCATCATTATCACATAATATACAATTAAAAACCCTATTTAATAGGGGATTATTCATCATCTTTTATCACAAACAAGAGTTAGGTCATTTCACCTTCTCTCCACCAATACTCCCTCATTAGACCATGGATTTTCACGAAATCAAATCATATATCTTCCTTTTGAAGAGAAGAAGTGATTGAAGGAACTTTTGCGGCAATCGGTGCCCTAAAAAGAATGATCCGACTTGGTCTTTGCTTAGGAATCTCCATTAGCTCACAAGCCAAGCTCTTTTGAGCTCAACACCTCTCCTAATTTTCTCTACGATCTAGCACCAAGGGAGAGGGGTCGGAAGTCACCTTATTTTTGGCCATGGTTGGATCTCATCTTCATGGCAGCCGGGTGGTGGTCGGAGAAGCTCCAAATCCTTCTCCAAGCTTGCTCCTTCAAGAACCCTAAGTTAAAACCTTGAGGTGTGAGGAAGAAGATGAAGAAGAAGATGAATCTGAGAGGTGATCAGTCCTTTTGGCTTAAGAGAGAAGAGAGTATGTGATTTGATTTGCGTTAATAAGCCTTTAAATGACCAAACCCTTCTCCAAGCAATGCATTGAAACTCAAAGCTTTGGAGCCTCCTATTGGACATAAACTCCACTACAGCCTTATTTTATGCCATTTAATTCACCCATCATGGGAAAAGTCACGGGCATAGATTCGGCCACTACCACCGGCGTTAGCAGAAGCTACTGCTGACTTTAGCTCCCAGCTGAAGGCAACGATCGACGGGAGCTCCCGTCGATCGACGGGACGGTCCATCGATCGACAAGACGCACAATCAATTTTGACTTAAAAGATTAAAAGGACACCTTTCCCAGTCGATGGCAAGGATCATTGGGAGCTCCCGTCGATCGACGTGACAGTCCGTCGATCGACGGGACGCCTAGTCAATTTTGACTTAAAAGATTTCTTTTCCCGAATTTTCTAAACTAACCTATCCTACCTCAGCCAAAGACTATTTTTGGACTGCCAGGACATACTTATACTTACCTTATTACAATTAGAGTAGAGTAGATCAATCATCACATTCTGACCGTGACTCAACCTGACCACTTTAGGGTCTTAGGGCTTTTACCGATCCGGAGTCAACTCTCGGCGAAACAACACACTCCTGAGGGGTCTAGCTAGAACTGGCATGTTACAAGCTGAGAACATGAAGGAAGAGATCAAATCAGACTTGGAAAATGCCTTTCAAACATTGTCTGGTTTAATGGTCACCAACTCTCAAGAGCTTGAAAGAAAGATAATTGAAGAAGCTAGAAAGGGGGAGAAGAACAATGTTGATCAAGCACTCAGGGTTCTTTAAGGAACCAGAATTGCACGCAATCTTACCCTCCTAGACACCTCAAGGCCAGAAGATTTTGACTTCAATGCTCAAGCTAGCATTGCATAGGATCCACAACTTACAGCTAGAAGGAAAAGGGATGGAGTATTATTGACTGAAGAATACATGGCCAAGAACAGACATGATCAAGCCAGAGATCCAGACTTTGAATATTGGAGTGATGATTACAAGAAAATAATCATTAATGCTTGGATAAATCATGGTCAGCTGCGCAAGAACATTAACAACATCTACTCAGCTGAAGAATGGATAAAGCACTTGGAAAGGAAATCCCTGAGGGAAAGAATCTTCAAAGAAAATCTGGTAAAAAGGGATAAACCCAAAAGGATGCCCTCTAAGTACTTACCAAAACCTTTCTTACACGTTAAGAGGCAAGATAGTAAGAGGAAGGATGCTGAGATGGTTGTTGCTGCTGCAAAGAGTGAGACTGAAGACCAAGCTAAGAGCTCCAATGCTTCCAGGAAAAGAAAAACCTAAACAGATGATTAAATTTTATAAGATAAAATGTTGTACTGATAGAAAAGTTAATATCATATGTAAACATTTTATTATCAATACAAATGATCTTCCATCTGATATCTTAAAATCTTTATGTGATATGCAATTTTGTTGTTGTTATGATCAATTCATGATGTGTGCTGCCTATAACTGTTAACATTGAAATTGTTATGATCGATTGACTGCTTATTATGATCTCTCAATATATCAATGTTATAATTTATTGTGTTAATGTATCTTAGCATTGTTATGTGTTATGTCTTCTTCAAATAGGGGGAGATTGTTGGGAATATTGCCCTTCAATGTTCCTTGGATTTGAAGATGCATCACATAAAATGCTAAGTGCATAATGTATTTGACAAGCCGTGTTTATTTCAAGTTAAGTGCAAGCTTAAGTCATTCCAAACATTGGAATAGTACTGAGTGTATTACTATGAAGATCAGCTCAGATGACAGACTGGTCTCAGCTGAACCGCTAAGACTAAGCAGTATAGCCGCTGAGAAGAAAAACTGTCTCAGCTAGTAAACCACTAAGAAGACTACCCGTCTCAGCGGATCCATCGAGATGCAGAATATTACATCCACTGAGACTTAAGCCTGTCTCAGCCCATCCGCTGAGACAGACTCAAACCTGAACTTTACCCTAACAGGATCTACTTTTACAGGAGATCCTAAAAAGCAAGATATGCTTTTCTATTCTTGTCCATGCTATGACTAGGCACTCCTAAGAATCGTTGAAGACTGCTGGAGGTATAAAATGATCAGTTAGGGCAAATAGAAGTGCACTGAGCACAATAGAGAAGATTTATTTTGACGGCAAGACCATTGCTGAACTTACTAAAGCATATCATCTCCTATCAGTGAAGACATCTCTCTTATGATGCAAGCAGAACAATATAAGAGAGGTAGACAACTCTTGCTGATTCATCTCAGAAGAGCAAGTTGATCTTCTTCCCTCAACTAAGGTAGAAGACCAGGTGGAACAAGGATAAGAGCTGTTATTATCCAGTCCTACTCCAAGGAACAAATCTGCTGTGCTCTAGAACAGGAGAATTAATCTGAAGGTGTATTCTTATATTCTTCTATTGTAATAGTAGAATCATTCATTTCTATAAGAACATATTTGTTCTGAGTGTGTAGGGCTGTGAGCTTGAGATTGTAGGGCTGAAAGCCTGAGTGTAGGGCTGTGTGCCCAAGTGTAGGGTTGTACTCCCAGCACAAGGTAGGGCATCTTGATAGGCCTGAGGTAGGTGACTAGGAGAGTCACTGAGCTGTAGGAATTGGAGAACTCTTAAATAGGGTTCTTGGCCCGAGGTAAGGTTTTGGAGTAAACCTAAGAAATCCTGAGGGATTTGTGGTGTAAGCTCTTTGAGCTGAGTTGTTGGAGGAGATTACCTTGTCTAACACACTATTAGAAAGGTGTAGAGGGAAAGTGGAGTACCCAGACCTTGGGGAACCACTATAAATATTTGTGTGCTTTTCTGTGTTATCTTCTATATAACTTAAACAACTAAAACAACTAACAATAAACCAGAAAAAGTAAAGAGACCTATTCACCCCCCCCCCCCCTCTTAGAACCACTAACCGAGTCTTTTGATAAGGAGACTTTTAGAACCAACTAAATCCATTGGAGAGAGATTCTTAGGACTCTTTACTCAGTTATAATAAGAGAAATGAGAATAAAGATGAAGAGGAATAATGAATAGGATTCTTCTGTTTGAATCCTTCTTCAGCTATCACTCAGGATGCTGTCAATTGATGTTCTTCAGGTTCTGTATAAGATTAACTCTTGCTTGAGATGGAGAAGAATGCAAGAGTTGTTTTTCTTGTGATCCTGATAATCTCTATACTCTTGATGGCTTCCTGTTGTAAGAGAGAAGAAGAAGCCGTAGATGTGTTTGTATTTTCTATGTTAGAACTTGAGGAAGAAGAAGATGTCTGAATAGAATTCCTTCAAACTCAATATTTGTCCTCCTTCCTCTGTATAATTATTCTCTGTCAAATTGTGTCGTTGATTTTTTTCCTCTCCTGTTCTGTCCTCGAAAGGAATATCCATTGAACAATATGTATTTCTTTTTATTTCTATTTCACGACCCATCAATCTAATTTGAATATCTTCCAAGAATGTCTTTGTTATACCTCTAGAGTACTTCATTTCATTCTTAGCAATAAACGGGCCGTTAGAATTAGATTTATATCCTTGGATACGTTCTGGAAAAGCATCAGAAAAGACAATAGAAAATATTCCATTTCTGACTGCATTCGACGTAGCGTCGAATTCATCTCACTTCTAATCGATGCACCTCTAAGTTCTTATAGAGGCAGCTTCAAAATCCTTCTTAGCTCTGACTAAACTCAGATGTCGACATTGCGTCGAATACTTATCGACGTATCCGCCGAGTTGAAGACTTGGACTTTGAACTTCATCTTCTGCTGTGAATTCTAGATGAATTGTGTTGACTTCTTATATTTCTTGGACAAGCCCGGTCTTCTGCGTCAAGTACATCTTGACGTTGCGTCAAATTCAACTATACTTTGACTTCATTCTGAGTTACTTCTACTTGTATTCGAAGTTGTGTCGAATTCTATTCGACGCAATTTAACTCAATGGAATTTTTGTGCTTAATTTGGACTGGTCTTGACACTTTAATGTAAGTGTGATATCTTAGGACATCTAATGGCCAATTTACCCTTTCTATATAGTATGGGTAATACATCCTAGATTATGAAATCACTTAAAGATAATTTGTAAGATAAATCACAAGGGTGTTTTTCCCAACAGAGGAGGTGTAAACATTTGCAGAGTACTGACTAAAGAAAATATATCAGATCCATTGACAAAGCCTCTTGCGCAAAGGAAGCATGATGGTCATGTTAGATCAATGGGTATTAGATACCTGAATGATCATCTTTAGTGGGAGCCTTTTGGATTATATGTTTGTCGGTTGTATATTCATATGATGAATTGTGATTTGTACTATGTATTTCTGTTTACATTTATGACAAGTTCTTTTGTCATGTCAATGTGTTTCTATATTTGATATAGTAGTTAACAGAATAAATGTCCTTAGAATATTTGCTTTCTTTGGAATTCAAGTGCATGACTTGAATGTGAGGGCCTATGTTTACTTAAAACATCATTCTTAAATGGTCCCTAGTCTAGGTATCATCTTAGAAATTAGAGCGAGGATGATACATTAAGATTTGTATGTGGGTGACTGATGAACGGTTCTCACAGGTCATGATATGTGATATCAAATCATCACATAGTTACTTGTTAGGAACAAGTTGTACTGGACAGACCCACCATGAGACTAATTTGTGGATTGTTATATGAACGTGCCACAAGTAGATCTCAAGTGACAATAGTGTTTGTGGTTCTTTGACTTGAAGTCACAACATTCATCAAGTGAGGAAGAGTGTACTTTGATGCCATCTAAAGTACTATGATGATAAGGGTGGTTATTGGGTATATTACGAGTCATTTGGGTGTTTGTGTGTGGTCAAAAATGGAATTTGTCATCCTATATGTCAAGAGTTACGTCCATGGTCCCCTTGATTGAATGAGACTGAAAAATGCAAGGCCATGCTGGGTTGAGCCAATATATGATATTAAGCTCACCACTCTCAGAAGGTCTATTCTAGATCAAGAAAACATGGGTTGAACAATTATGAAGGTGACACGGTCCATGCCTCTAGTTCAATCTAGATGTAAAGGATAAAGGAACGTGACAACACTGATACATTGGTCACGGACTGACTTATTTGAGCAATGATGCATTACTAGATGTCGCTCATTATTTGTGAGACTTTTGTTGATACCTTCTAGATCAAGTGGGAGACTGTTGGAGTTTCTACGATGATCCAGAAGTAATTAAGCAGTTGGTTTCACTGCCAATGTTATATGTGCCTATATGGTCATACATAAAAGCGTTTGGAGAAGTTAGAGATGGGATTGTGTTGGCCTTGCTTATATTGGATATGAGTGATAGGACCAATCCTATGACTATTTAGAATATAGTTGGTTCAGGAAGACTACTCCTTAGATATTGTGAATATTGTAGGGAGCATGTCGATAAAGGCTTCAAGATGATATTTTGAAAATCGTACAAGAAGACTTCGTGATGACATTGTGAATGTCGTCGTGATAGATAGCCTATTGTCAGGATCACAAGCTGATATTATGAATATTGAGTCGTGATTAATGTCGTCGAGAATGTCTCGATGACATATACTCATGGATATTTCATCGAGAATGTCTCGATGATATTGTCGAGATGTCTCGACAATTTCGTCGAGATGCCTTAACGATTTCATCGAGACTGTCTTGACGAATAATCTATGTCGTCGAGAATGTCTCAACGACATTGACTGTCACTGGTCATTTTGTCGAGGCTATCTCAACGAATTAACGAATTCATCAAGTTGTCTCGACGATTTTGTTGAGACTGTCTCAATGATTTTTTCAAGGCTGTCTCGGCGATTTCATCGAGAATGTCTCGACGATTTCGTCGAGTTGTCTAGACGAATGAATTTCTCCTGACAAGACTTTATATTATGTTTTAGCTAGGTCTGCGGATAGAGAAAACTTCAGTCTACTTTATACTCCAGGGTATATAAGGCCAGACACTTTAGGTTTTCAGAAATCGATCAATCAGAACAGACAGAAGCGAAGTGGGTGGTGCAAAATGAGGAGGAAGATCCCGATCGACGACCCGTACCCAATATGTCTCGCTTCTAGAGATCCTAAAGGAAAAGTTCCTGAATGATCTTGTCACTTCTGGAGATCGGGTAGGAAGAGTTCCTGTCAATCTTGCCGCTATTTCTGTAGACCCATCGTCGCATCTCCTTAGACAGATCTAGTAATCCTTGGAGACATAGAGGGCATTCCATCTCCGATCTAGTTCTTGTTTGACAAGAACTTAGGGTTCTCTGAAAGCTCATGTGGACTTCCGTAGAGGTGCAGATCTTTTTCTGTGCTAAGTCCTTCTGACAAGCTTACTAATTTTGATGGTGCCGTAGGAACAAGGAAGAGGTCTCAGAATAGGATTTCGATTCCGAGGAAGAATTTTTCTTGGAGCATCTGATTGAGTAGTGACTCAATTCCGCACATGTAATTTTATTTTTTGTTGCTACAATTTCTTAATTCATAGTTAAAGCAAGATCCTGTTATCTCTCTATTGGGTTGTTCTTGAATATTCCGTTGCACGCATCTGATGTGTCTACCCCTAAGGAAAATCCAACAAAGATAACACTATGGAGTTATGGTATCACAAACTTGGTCATATCAGTGAGAAGAATCTTAAGATCCTGGTGAAGAACAAGGTCCTTCCAGAGTTGTCAGGTGAGCTTCTTGATACTTGTACTCATTACTTTGCTGTCAAGTAGAGACGAGTATACTTTATAGTGGCTGAACCGAAGAGGAAGGCAGAGATGCTAAACCCGATTTGGTCCTATTGAGCCCAAGTCAGTGGGCGTAATAGCCTACTTTGTCACATTCATCGATGAACACTCAAGGAAGGTATGGGCTTATGTCCTGAAGCAGAAGAGTGATGTCTTGACAAAGTTCATGGAGTTCAGGGCGAAGGTGGAAAAGATGATCAGGAAGAAGATAAAGCGGGTAAGATCTGACAATGGGGGTGATTACATTATTGCTTTTGATGCCTATAATAGGGCTCGTGACTTCATGTATGAGAAGACAGTCCTGAGGACACCGCAACATAATGGGTTGGCAGAGAAGATGAATAGGACAATTGTGGAGAAGATCAGGTGCTTGATCTCCCAGGTAGGTATTGGCAAGCATTTATGGCAAAAGGTCGTACATACTACAATGCATTTGATCAATTGTCCCCCTCTGCACCTTTGGATGGAGATATTGTTATAAAATTTGAGGTCTGGAGTTGAAGTAAAATGCGGAACACTTCACAAACTTTCCACAAGTATAGAAACAAAATGACAATGTGAAGACTGAATAGTGCTTTGGTATTAGCTATCTCTTTACAATTCGAGGTATACATGGTGAGACATGATTCATAAGAATCATGAAGGTGAGAAGCACAAAACACAAAAAATTACAGGCTGTCGGTGACTTGACAAACTGAGATCGCCAGACCGTGCGAACAGACAAGCCGTACGGTTAACCTCTGAGACCGCGCCTGATAGACTGCTCGACCTGCTGCTTTATTCAACTACTGAATGATAACATGTTCGCACTTCAGACCGCCAGACCAAATGGTCGCCTGATCACTGAACTACCTGCAAACACTTGACAAAGAAACTGCTTCCTGCTGCAGACCGCAACTCAAAACCGCCTGATCACTTAAGAACGCCTGATCAACTGTGACCGCTAGCTGACTGGTTTATTCAAAGCTGGATGAAAGGAGAATCCTGACCGCAAACTACAAGTCGCTAACCTGCGAACAGACAAATCGGTCAGGCAAAAATCAAACCGCGCGACCTCAGAAAGAGACCGGCACAATCAAGCCAACTTGGGTTCTTACAGTTCTCCGTTATTAATGACGGGCCCTGCACCCCTATTTATAGGCGAGCTGACAGATGTCGTCACCGCACAAGCCAGGATTCAATAATCACCCATCAGATCGTGCGCGGTCTCGCAAGCAGACCGCCCGACCACAACAAAGCTAATGGCTCCCTTATAAGACCATACAGTTATATACAAACCGTTCGGTCACCACGGTCTCTAAAAATAGACCGACCGACCTTTATTGCAAAAGCAAAACACTTCTTCAGTAACCCAGACTGACTAGAACAAGTCGTTAGATCGCCCGGTCACTGCAAGAAGGCAGACCTACATGAACATCTGGCCGACTTGAACAAGTCGCCAGAAAAACCTGTGAAAGCCGCCCGGACACTTTACAGTCACCCAGGTCGAACCGCCCAGAACAGATCGCCTGAGACAAAACCGGCCAGAACACCAGCGCATACCGTGCGGTCTCAGTGGTCTCCAATCTGTAGACCGCCCAACACCTTTCCACTTCCACTTCAAAAATTTAACACTCCCCCTTAAAGTGGGAAGTGGAAGTCAGCCCAAGCAAAATCTGCAACCGACCAAATGGTACCTTCGACAACGGCTTAGTAAATATGTCAGCAACATTATCCTTGCTCTGCATATGCTCCACAGTCGTTGATCCCTCTAACACCTTCTTACGAATGAAATGGTGATGAATCTCTATGTGCTTCGTATGCGCGTGACAAACTGGATAGTTCACCAGTTTGAGAGCACTCTCATTGTCACCACGTAGCAGAGTAGGACCTCGCACCTCCCTATAAATGTCCTCCATAAGCCTCCTAAGCTAGATGGCTTCCTGAGCTGCCAAACCCGAAGCTTTATACTCCGCTTCTGTGGTAGAGACAGACACATAATCATGCTTCTTGCTGTACCATGATATAACTGTAGAGCCTGTCATAAAGACATATCCAGATGTCGATCTCCGATCATCTGAATCTCCTCCATAATCAGCATCCATGTACCCGCACAAGCAAAAGACCGAATCTCTCCCGTTGAAGAGACCAAAATTCGAGGTGGATTTGACATACTTCAAGATACTCCTAGATGCCATAAGACGAGGTTTCCGAGGCTCTACCATAAACCGACTCACCCTGCCAACTGCATAATCAATATCTAGCCTCGTGATCGTCAAGTATATCAGACTTCCAACCAAAGCCCGGAACACAAAAGGATTAGTAAGAACCTTCCCTTCATCTCATCGAAGATGAGCTCCAACCTCCAGTGGAGTAGAGCCACTCTTCCCCCCTTCCAGGACGAACCTATTCACGATTCGATCCGCATAGCCTTTTTGGGAAACAAGCATACCTCTCTCTTTCATGTCCACTTCGAGCCTAAGGAAATGGTGGAGCTCACCCAAATCCTTCATCTCAAATCTGATATCTAGCCCAACACGAAGCCTAGCTACCTCCATTTCAGAATTCCCCGTGACGATCATATCGTCAACGTATAGCAGCACCAAGACCTGAAGCTCCCCCGTCTTCTTTACGAATAAGCTTGAATCTAAATTAGAAGCAAAGTATCCGCAGAACTGGAGGTATTCTGCGATCTTCCCGTACCACGCCCAAGGCGCTTGCTTCAAGACGTAAAGAGCCTTCTTGATCTTGCAAACATATCTTGGGTGATCTTTGGATACATAACCAGGTGGATGATCCATGAAGATATCATTGTCAATCTCGCGTATAAGAAGGCATTCTTCACGTCGAGTTGCCAAATCTTCCACACTTGGCAAGCTGCCAATGAGATCACCACCCGGACCGAAGTCATCTTGGCAATGGGGCTAAATGTTTCTTCATAATCTTCCCCATATTTCTGAGAGAAACCTCGAGCTACAAGGCGAGCCTTGTACCGCTCAATACTTCCATTAGCCTTCTTCTTCAGTTTGGAAACCCACTTGCAAGTCACTGGAGTAATTCCCTCAACCTTAGGCACCAAGTCCCAAGTCTCATTTTTCCTGAGGGCGGCCATCTCTTCATCCATGGCTCCTTCCCACTCCTTGACTCCAACGCCATTTCCATAATAAGATGGCTCTTTCTCATCCAGGGGACCTGCGAAGAAACATGAGACAAAGCTCACCAAGTTTCCACCCGTATACCGATCTGGTGGAATAATGGTCCTCTTGGACCTCCTCAGAGCTTGACTCTGAACCTCCTCTTCAACTGCAGCATCTGGACTAGCTCTCCTTTTAGGTAAACATGGAGCATCGCTCCCCCTGCTTCCAGAACCTGAAGCACCTGACCCAGATCTAGAGATACCCTGCTCCCTTGTAACTCTACAGAATAGCTACCTTGGTACGAAGTCATCTCGTCAAATAACACATCCCTAGAGACCACATATCTCCATGTCTTAGGATCCATGCATCTCCACCCTTTCTTTCGGTCATCATAACCGACGAAGACTAGTTTCCTTGCCTTTGCATCTAGCTTCGTTTGAAGGGCATCCGGAACATGCACGTAGCAGGTAGAACCAAACACTCGAAAGTGTTCCACGATTTGTTTCTCCTTGAACATCAACTCATGAGGGGTCTTCAAGTTGATGGGACTGAGAGGCATCTGGTTGATGACATAGGTCGCACAAGACATTCCCTCTGCCCAGAAGGACTTTGGGATACTCTTGGCATGAAGCCAACATTTGCAGGTCTCTGTCAGATGATGGATCTTCCACTCTACAACTCCGTTCTGTTGTGGAGTGTAAGCACAAGAAAGCTCTCTTTGGATTCCATGCTTCCTGCAGAAGTTAAAGAACGCCTTGGAGGTGAACTCCCCTCCATTCTCTATTCTGAACCTCTTGACGCGCACGTTGAGCCGACCTTCCACCAGCTCCTTGAACTCCACAAACCACTCGAAAGCCTCCGACTTCTCCTTCAGAAATTATACCCAAGTATATCTGGTGAAGTCATCAACCAAAATCAGCATTTTCCTGCTACCTCCAAGACTGGTAGTGTTGGTAAGTCCAAAAAGATCACCATATATACACTCTAGTGGTACTTTGCATCTGCTTTGTGATTTGTCAAATGGAAGATGATGAGATTACCCAACTGACAACCTGCACAAATGTGACCATCTCCAAAAGATGAGAAGCTAGGCAGACTTTTCACAAGGCCTCTTCCCACCATAACTTTCAACTTATCGATCCCAACATTTTCAAGTCTTTCGTGCCAGATAGAGGCGCTGTCGTTAGCCCTCATATTATCAACATAAGAACTTCTTGAAAGAACAAACAAGTCCTTCACTCGTCTCCCTACATGAGTGACCTCAACTTTCACGGTTGAAACATTTTGGAGAAATTTCACTTCTGTTGGACCGAACAGAACGTGATAGCCAGCATCTACAACATTGGTCACTGAGAAGAGGTTCTTCTTCATCCCCGAAACATGATAGACACTCCTCAATGTAAGAGTACCTCTATCATCGTTCAAAGAAACCACACCCTCCTTCTCTACTGTATGTATAGTATCATCAGCCGTATTGATAGCGTCATTACCTGTATATGCTCGCAATGAGGAGAACTTTGACTCATCCCCGGTGAGGTGATGACCACACCCAGAGTCCACTATCCAATCATCCTGATAGTTGATGGAAGCCAATGCCCAAACACAAGTGCCTATCATGAATGCACCTCCACCACCCCAACTACCTTCAGAATTGGAACTAGCGTCCTCCTTTCCTGCAGCATGCCCTAGCTGAAGATTAACTTGGCAGTCTCTCTTGAAGTAACCAACCTTGTTGCACTTGAAGCATCTAGGTCCTTCCTTCTTCTTCCAATCATGCTTAGGAGCATAGCTCCTCTCCTGCTGATATGAAGTAGATGGACCATCATCTCTAGATGTCTTCTTCTTCTTGTCCAATCTCTTCTTCTTGCCAGAAAAGAGAACCTCACCTTCTCCCCCAGAGACTGACATCCCTGCCATTTGCTTAGCCAAACTCTCTTGCAAAGCAAGTATGTTCTACAACTCCAGCAACAATGGCCGATTGTCCCAGCCTTGAACAGAAGTAACAAAGGCCATATACTCCCTCCGCAAGCCGCGGATTATGTGCCTCTTCAGCTTAGCTTCTGAGATTGGCTCATCCGGGTCCAATGCCAATATCTCTGCGCAAAGGTTCTTCATCTTCAAGAAGAATGTAGAGATAGATAAATCTCCCTGAGTTGCTTTCGCCAAATCATTCTAGAAGAACTGTAGCCTAACTACATTCTTCTTATTAAACAAGCCATCCAAGGCTGTGCAAATTTCTGAAGCTGATCTACATCCGATGATGTGATCAAACAACTCTGAAATGATAGCTTGCTTGAGAGTGAACCCAGCCTCCGCAAGACCACTCGATACGCCCCCTGGCTCTCATCAGCAAGAGACCCCTCCAAGCCCTACAGGCTGAAGAAGGCCAAGACGGTCCGGCGAGACCGGGGGAGAGGGAGTCTGCATCTGAAACTCCCCCCTTTCTGACATTCCTCCTATCAATACCAACGAGTTAACACGATTCATCTCCCTTTCGAGGTTGATTATCATGATACGACTGACCTCCGCCTCTCTTACCATTCGCAGGATCAGTCGACGACCGAGGGTGGCCCTGGGCTCAATCAGGCGAGTGTTGCCATTCCTCATCCTGCTCTTGAGAACGCCCCTCCGACCCAGTAGCCCGCCCTTCTCGGTACTTCTGGCAGAGCCCTATCCTCGCTTGGGGAGCATTCTATTTCCCTCTCGCTTGTTGTTTCTCTTTTCACAACTCTTCTGACTCAGGTTCTCGCAGCCCCTACCTTCGAGACCTTCGGGACCACGGGATTGCCTCCTCTCTTCCACACTTATATTGTTCCAGATGCCACCAAGAGTCCTCCTGCTCCGGAGCAGGAACGCCCGCCGAGGAAGAGTCCTGGGTCCAATTCTCCTGCTGCGGACCCGGCCGTCACTTCCGCCGTGGCTGATCAGATGTACCACCCAGGGAAGGGGAAATCTCTCCACCTCCCAAGCCAACCATTCGCAGGACAGCCCATCACTTCTCTCCGGTCTCCCATCGAAGAATACGTGCTGGGTCGGTTTTCTTCTTCTACAGAACTCGTGTCTTATACCTGAGAGAGGTCTAATCTCTGCTTTTGCAGGCTTTCGCCGACCCTTTAGAGGAGGAGGGGCTGATCTCGCCTCCCCCCTCACCCAGCGACATCTCTGAATTCCTTGGCGACCATGAGGATGCCCATACTATGAAGGAACGGATGACAGAACTTTTCAGCAAGCTGATCTAGATGCAGCAATATCAAGCCAACCTGACGGAGGAGCACTAGGTGGCCTTCGAGCATTGGATTAGCGTCCTCGAGCGAGACTACGGGCACCTGGTCGGGGAGATTAAGCGCCAGGGGGGGGGGGGGGGGCGGGTGCGAGGAGACCTCGTCTGGGAGGCACATCGCCCGGGCCAGGGATCAAATGCGCTTGATCAGCCAAGAGCTGACAGCAGTCAGCGCCTTTCACTACCCGTGAGTGCCTCCAAGGACAGGGAGGCGAGGACGGGGCCGATGGCGATTGGATCAGTACTAAGCCTAATGGCTATCGCTCCCTACGCTCTCCGGTATCCCCGCTATTTCTTCCCTTTTATTTCCTTTTTCTTTTCCATACCGGACCAAGGCGAGACCTTATATGTATATGTCTCATTTTTCGCTATTTTTCAGAATGCTGCCTTGCGATTATTTTCGCTCTCGTGCCATTTGATTCGAATTTTGCAGGAAAGGTCTCGCATTCTGCTCTCGCCTTCTGTACGTGGTCGGGTTTAGGTGGGTGGTTCAGATCCTGAGGTGCTAAGAAGTTGGGGGGGCTATCCGCACCCCGCGTGCAAATGATTTCAGTCATTTTTCTCCTTTTCTCTATAAATAGTTCATCCAACCACCGTCATTATTGTGCTTTCATCTCTCTCTTCTCCTTTGCTCTCGCGATACCACTCGCCCTTCTCTATACTCTTTTGCTCTCGCGAGATCACTCCGCTCCTCCACGATGCCGAAAGAAGCGGATGGTAGGGCTAACTGTGCCCAAGCTTTCTCCCATCGAGACTTCGAGACCTGTGACCTCTCGGAGGAAGATTTCAACCAGGCCGTTGCGGATTTCATCCTGCCGGGTTTCGTCGGGTGCCTCCCGGGGAGCCGGGATCGCATCAACCAGTTCTCGCCCGACACACTCGCAATCCCCCTTGAACACTTTGAGGTAGGGCTCCGCCTCCCAATGTGGCCAGAGGTGCGCCTGACCCTGCGCTACTTCGGGGTAGTTCCCGCGCAGCTCAATCCCAACTCCATCGCCATGCTGGTAGCATTTGATGCGTATTCGGCAAGTGCACCGGTCGCTGTCAAGTAATAAATTTTGGGAATCGCTTCCCCGAATATCGTCTCTCAAGGAATGCAGGTTCTGGTAAACGAAACGCGTGGTGAATCGATTGTTATACGAGCGAAGAAAATAACAACAAGGACTTTGTGATTGGTTTCCTAAGCTAGTGCGGAAAAGAGAGATGCGGGTCAAAACTCCGCTTCACAAGGCCGGATGGATGCAACGGCCGCGATGTCGTGCTTCAGGAGGCGCGTGGACGGAAGGTAACTGTGACGAATGAGGGTCGCACACACCTCTTCGTAAACATCACCTCTAGCAATTGCTAGGTGGCTTCTCACACAAAGGACTCAGAAAATCACAACAAGAAGGAAAAGCTATTCTCATACCACATCGTCATTGCACATGACCAAGAAAGGATTTAAATCATTACTCTAACAATTGTTCATTACAACACACTAAGAGAAAACACAAGCATCAAGTTTAGAGAGGACCAAGCAGAAGATATCACCGCATCTTGGATTCTCGGCCAGAATGAGAGGTTGTCGGGCTCTCTCCGGGCTCGGCCCTCAGATGGTGTGCGGACTCGAAGCAGGCTGTCACCGCTCCAATGATCTGCAACACTTCTATGGCCTCCCACGACGAGGAATGCTTGAACTAGTGGGGGAGAATGCTTGCTAACGCTCCCGGATGGGAGAATGGTGGAAGAAATTGCTGGAAAATGGTATCCTTAGTGGTGGAGGTGAATGAGAAGCCTTCAGACCTCAGAAACGGCGGGAAGGACCTGATTTCCCGCTCCCCGGAGGGCTCTCTCGTTGACTGCGGCTTATCCTGCTTTATATACTGAACAGGCAGAAAAAATGGTCACACACGGTCGAACGCACGACCGTGCGCGAACCGTGCGTTATTAAATGATAAATTCTGACTTGAGGGAGACACTGCGCCGCCCGTGCGTTTTACTCACGCACGGGAAAATCCGCCCGTTCGTTTTACTCACGCACGGGCAAATCCACCCGTGCGTAAAAACGCACGGGTAAATTCAGAATGACTAAAAACAGGAGGAAACAGGTCGACCGTGCGTTTTACTCACGCACGGGCAAATCCGCCCGTGCGTAAAAATGCACGACTAAACTCAGATTGTCCGTTTTCTGCCCAGATACAGACGCACGATCGCAACCGTCCATGCGCCAAGAAAACGCACGACCGTGCGATATGCATAGACATAAATTTTGGGGGAAAACAGGACGATCCGGCCACCTGCACATAAGACATACCAGCTGGGAATACACCTCCAGCACCAAATAAACACAGAAAAAGGGTTGGGGAGCACCCTGCGCTTACCCCCAATAACAAGGAGCGCAAATGCACACCGGAATGGGCCTAAGAGTGCACCTAGCAGGGAATAACAAATATGATCGTAAACATGCCTAAAGTGTGGTGCATCGACTAGAAATACGGCCCAGATGAGTCCATAAATGTGTATATAAATGTGAGTCATCAGCATTCGCCTACTATTTGCGCGAGGAGGGGATTGAGTTCTCGCTCCCGGTCTTCCTCAAGCTCTTCACCTTTAGGGCCACTCGCGGAGTGGCATTCTTCTCTGGGTAGAGCCCCCTCAACATGACCAGCACCGCCAATAATAACCATGACTGGGTTCAGCAGTTCATCTTTGTCACAGGGAAGTTCGGCAACATGTCGCTCGCACCCGTGCAAGAGGACTAGTCGAACTTCCGGCCTCCAACGCTGGGAGGGTTCGAGGCTAAGCTCCACGCCTTCTTCCTGAAGCATGACATGGACGTCGTGCACTTGCGAAAGCATGTCAGTTGACTGCCGGTGGTCCCGCCGGGAGAAGGTAAGCTGAATTACTTCGACCCGAACTCTCGCTCTTTCTACGCTGGCTTCCTCTTGTTTTAACTGAACTTTTTGAACACAGGGCTTCGGAGCCTCCCCGTTTATCTGCCAAACGCGAACGTGGTGATCCCTCCTGCCGATGCTCTCACCCGCGCACGGTCTACTGCCACGGCATGCTGCGAGAACCCGCTTCCCACGAAGTCCAGTGGGCAAAAGCCGAAGCTGAAGCGGAAGCCTGACGCGGTTCCGAGCCCTTCCGCCAAGTGGGCGAAAACCTCCACTGCTGATAAGGGCAAAGCGGCCGTGGGGGATGTCCCGGGCTCGAGCGCTCCCGCAGCTGGAGTCTTGGCTGTCCAGCCCGCCGCTGCGCCAGTGGCGACCTTTTCAAGGCCGGTGCTGAGAGGTCACCGAAACTTTCCTCTCGGCGAGAAATACACCGATCTCGCCGGCGAGCCCCTTGTTCGCTGGGACTGGCAGGCCAATCGGGTCTCCATTTCCACCCTTCCTCCATCCTGGACGGAGAAGGAAACCATCAGCGTCCATGCTTATGGCATCTCGTACGCGCTTTACAGTCATGAGGGCGCTTCTACCTTCGACACCGAGTCGACGCAGAATCTCGCGCATGAGGCTGCGAGGGCTATGATGCGGGCCTCGGAGTTGACCCACATGTCCTCTCACCGAGGTATGACGCTTGCGTGGAACATCATCGAGGTCGAGAAGACCCATTCTATTGCAGCCTGAAAGTGGAGGATAGATCTTAAGTTACTCTAGAGGGGGGGGGGGTGAATAGAGTATTAAAAAACTTTCCCTAAGTTTTATAGTGTAATTAAAATAGTGTTATATATATATGTGTAAGCAGAGTGAGAAATATATAAACAGAATAACTGAATAAATAAGAGCACACAGTACAACACAAAGAAATAAACACAACCAGAAGACACAAGGAATTTATAGTGGTTCCCCGATAAATCTGGGTAGTCCACTCTTCTACCACCCTTTGGTAGGAGTCCACTAGGAGGGTTGATCAGGTGCCCTAACACCAAGGTGATTTTGATCAGGTGTCCACACACCGGAGAGCTTTTGATCAGGTGCTCAAAACCAACAGGATTTTTTGTTCAGGTGTCTTGCCACCAGGGGGTTACACTTTTGAAGGGAGTATTAACCCTGTACAAGAGAGGTGATAGAGAGTTATAGTGTTCTTATCTGTCAAGATGCTGAGAGATGACTCTAGTGGACTTGTTGTAAAGCTCCCCCTGTCTGATTGAAGTATTTGACAGATGTTGGAGAAGCTTTCTCTTGAAGACACAAATCTTCTTTAGCAGATAGATCTGGAAGAACAGGTTCTTCAGATTCCTTGATGCTCTTGTAGAAGACTTGAACTTGCAGCAGAATATCTGAGAGGTGGATCTTGAAGATGATGTTCTCAGAGTGAAGATGGATGCTGCTTGAAAAAGAAGAAGACTGAGAATAGTAGACTGAATGTTCTTCTTCTTTCTTTCTCTATCCTTGTTGTTTTTCTGTATTCTACAAGAATGCTGATTTTAATTCTGTCGAGAGAGATAAGACAAGAATGTCTGTCTAAGATATATTCTATTTTTGGAATAGAATAATCTGTCTTAAATTCTTTCTTGGAATAACAACAAAGACAAAACGATTTTGTCAGGTCCTTTAATTCCTTAGTCGTGAAAAACTCCTTAGCATTAAATGTCAACGGCTATTCTTGTCTTGGAACAAAGGAAATAAGGAATATATTTGAGTAATATAATATCCTTACTTGCCTGTCTTGAATACGTCCAAAAGTATTGAATATATCCGTTGAATTCGTCGATCTGAGTTCAGAGTATTGATAAATAACTGATATAAATGATCTGGACTTGAATTTGTCGAACTGAGCCTTATTACAGAATTTGCCGAGCTCTGGCTGGAATTCGTCGAATGCTGCTCGCCATTTTTTGAACGTAGCTCAGAGAATGTCGAGCGCTGGAACTGGCCATAATACTTCAGTCTGCTGAGACAAATTCTTCGAACGATGCTAGACATTCGTCGAACGCCACTCGACATTTGTCGAATACTGGGAACTTAAATTTTCCTTAAGTTCTGGCAACTCTAACAGCCTAAAAACATGACCCTTAAACTATACAATGGGGTCAACTTGATCCTTAGATAAAACATAGTGATCCTTGCCCAAATCAGTAATAGGGTTGTTCCAACAATCTCCCCCTATTTGGGTTAGGATACTATTTGACAATCAATCAAATAAATACAATAGAAAAACAAACATCAGAGCATAAAAGATATATCTGACAGAATGAAAATTCATTTCAGCAGATAGAATAAAAATAGTTCTCTGAGTTCATTACAGTCAAAATGTTAAATAAGAACAAAATAAATAAGTCTGAACCTTTTTCACTTCTTAGCTGGTTTGAAGATGATTATCCTATTTGGATCTTCAGACTTCTTCTTGCTTATGTAGAGATCTTGAGCTCCCAGTATAGTTTGAGATTTGACATGAGGGACAAAAGCTCCTGGGTGCTTTTCAAGATATTCTTCAGCATTGAATAATTCTTTGGAATTGTACTTGTCAAGCTCTTTCTGTTGGATCTTGAGGCGCCCTTAGAGGGGGGGGGGGGGGGGGGGGTGAATAAGGGCGCTTTAGAAAATATGATTTTTACTTGAGAATTTTAAAACAACTTTTACTTTTCTAAAAGTTACTTATAAAAATTTCAAACTAATGTAATTTTTAGAATAAATTCAAACACAAATTTCTAAGTTAAAGATTAAACAACCATATTTGCAATTAAAGAAAAAGTTATAACTTAATTATGAAAATCACATACAAATAATATGATCTTAACAATGCTTAAGATCAAGGCACAAATATGATAATAACTCTTTTACAATTTTGTGTTTACCAATCCTTCTCCCAAGGATGGGAAGGCTATCACTTGTCTCTCTCTAAACCAAGCCCAAGCCTATCCTCTAGATCTTCCCAAGATCTAGACGTAGCACACAAGGCCACGATTTTCCACCAAGCCACGCAAGGACTTGGACGCTCCACACAAGGAAGCGATTTTCCCCTAAGCCACGCAAGGACTTAGACGCCGCACGCAAGATGACGATTTCTCTACCAATACAAAATGAAATGTATATAAATGAAAATACAATATGAAAAGAACAACTCCCTAGAAATTCAGATCTCTGAAAGGAAGGTTGAAGCCTCGAGATGATCGTTGATGAAGAAGCGCGCCCGATCTCGTCTTCAATCTCAAACCTTCTAAGCACAAATGGGAGTTGATGAGGTTCTGGAGCCCTCTGGTTCGTATGCACTCAGGGAGGGACTTGAAATTCTCAATGCTTGGAATGCACGAACAAAAGGAGCCAATATATAGAAATTCGCTGTCGCCTGGGCGACATCGGCTGTCGGAATTTCCGATAGTGCTAAACTGCCGCTCGTAGTGCTGTCGTGCGGGTAGTTGTTGTAACCTCCGAGCTGTCGCCTGGGCGACATTGATGTCGGATTTCCAACAGCACAAAACTGCCGCTCGTAGTGCTGTCGTGCGGGCAATTGCTGTAACTTCCGAGCTGTCGCCTGGGCGACATCAATGTCGGATTTCCGACAGCGCAATACTTCCGCTCGTCGTGTTGCTGTGGGGGAAGTTGTTGTAACTTCTCTGCTGTCGCCTGGGCGACATTAGATGTCGGAAAATTCTGACAGTGAAAATTTCATACTCTCAAATTGAGCTCCAGCATAATTGTGAACATCTCATACCTATTACCTGCACACCATTAATAAAAATAGAATCAAATACAAATGGGACATTGTTATTATCAAACCGGAAGAGTGCGAAACGCAAGCTCCAACAATCTCCCCCTTTTGATAATAACAAATCCGTATAAAAAGAAATCATGTCTATTTAGGTTGTTGATTTTAACATATGGCGTGTGCACAAAAATAACATGATATATTCCTCTTAAGAGTAATCTCCCCTAGATGAAAGCTCCCCCTAAATGAATGCTCCCCCTAAATGTTATAATAAATTGAAATGATGTGTTGTTTAGGTTGATTATTTAGGTGTAATAGTTCTTTGATTTCTTGAATATACTTATAATTCTCCCCCTTTTGGTATTAGCAAAAGGTAATGAATGAGTAGATCTTAAGGGAAGAGAAAGGTTGGAGAAAATAAGAGTAAGCGGAAGCACTTGTTGGGAAAATGATTGAAGTTCTTGAAGTAATAGTAATATGGCATAGTATTGAATAAACTCATGAATAGATGGTATAGCCATATGAAGTAATAAAATAAAATAGCTTAAACATGATTAAGTTCATTTTAAAGTATCAAAGAAAGACACAATTGTGTATAGAAATTTGGAATATTTTCGGTCCAATTCTCATGAGATGAATGTTTATATAACATAATGATGTGTACAAGTGATACTTAGATCAAACATATGAAGTTATTTAATGTACATGATCATTGGAATAGAGAACATAATATAAGCATATAAAGACAACTTTGACCTTGAAGAGATAGCATAATAAGAATAGAATATCATTTTTCTTTTGCACAAGACACTTTACAATTCTTTCCAAGGTGCTTAACCTCACAATGCTTATTAAGACTTATCAGGAGGGTAAGTAGTGCTTGGTGGAGTATCCTTGTCTTTAATTTAAACTTTTTTTTATCACATATGTTGGTGCCAAAAATGGTACCTCCAAAATTCACACTAAAGGGGACGGGAGAAAACTGCGAAGTGCAGGTTACTAAGACAGAAGATGCTGGAAAAAAGAGAAGGCGATCGTAAAATGGCGATCACGAAAAAATGAGACCGCTTACACAGGTTGTAAGCTGGAGCCTCCGAATCAAGTCCTCTTTCTGGGTACCCCTACCCCTCTATTTATAGACGAGGGGGCTGCCCAAACGGGCAGAACTAAGAACTACGGGCTGCCCGGGGTACAGGAGAGCCGGGGCAGAGATGAGGGGTGCAAATAGCAAAAAAGGAAGAAAAGGAGGAGACCGCTCAGGCTGTCGATCTCGCACTGCCTTGACCGCTTAGGACTTGGAAAACCGCGGCTGAGAAGAGACTTGGCGGTCTGCGCGATCACCATATGTTGAGACCGCTCAGATCAAAAAAGCTTTGGCCTGCAAGAAGAGGTCGCGGGCTTTCTGGGCAAACATAATCCCCGCACATTTTTAAGTTGCTCCAAAAACTTCGAAAATGTAAGCTTTGACCGCTGAGACCGCGACCGTCATAAATGCAGCTTGGTCTATAAATACTGGCTGAGATCTTCAGATTTCAAGACATTGAGAAATACCAAGTTCCAAGCGGTCTCTGAAAATTAGGTAGGCGCGCTCTCCTACGGAGATGACTATTCTTGATTTTATAAAAGCTCTTCGGCCAAAAGCAAACTCTCCTGGGAAGAAGGAGGACGTTAGTTCAAGAAGAGGAAAAAAGATGCAGAAAATATTAACGAAAGCGAGCGCTTCAAAGGAGACCGCCCGATCTCCCAAAAAGAAATCTGAACTAGAAAGTTCAGCTGCGCCGGTCTCTGTTGTTTCTGAACCTTCCAACACCTCTTCAGATCCTGTATTGAAAATGTCTGACTTTTCTATCTATTTTAATTGTCAGAAATCCCTGGAGGTATTGGATCAAAAGACTTCTCAGCCCCCTAAGATCGCCTCAACTGAGACCATTCTGGCTGGGCTACACCAGAAAAAGGCCGAGGCCGAAATCATTCGGCAAAAGATCGCCGAACTGGAGGCCGCTGCGAAAAATAGGAAAAGGAAAAATTTAAGTCCAACCAGTTTGATTTATAAGAGAAACAAAAGAAATGGAGATGGACATGATGTGACCGCCCCTGAGACGATCACACTTCTTGATGACGCTGATCCGAAGGATTCCGCTGCGGTTCAAAAGGTGAATACCGGAAGCGGTCTCCTTCTTCATCCTGCGGTCTCAACTTCATTATGGGAAGATGATTTCGAATTAATCGCTTATCTTGATGAAGTTTCTTCTAACAATTCCTCTTTTTCATCGATGCAGGTGCTTGATCCCCTTGAGGCTTCATCTCTTCGAAATGCTGCTGTTGATATGGAGATCGCAGCCAGGGAGAAGGAGACCGCTGATGCGGCGGTCAAGACGATGGAAGAGGAAGAGAGAAAGAAAAAAGAGAGGGAGGAGAAGAAAAAGGAGGAGGTGATCAAGATCGCTGAGGAGAAGAAGAAGAAGAAAGAGGAAGAGAAGAAGAAGGAAGAAGAGGAGAAGAAGAGGAAGGAAAAAGAGGAGAAGAAGAGGAAGGAAGAAGAGGAGAAGAAGAGGAAAGAAGAGGAGAAGAAGAAGGAAGAAGAGGAAAAGAAAAGGAAAGAAGAGGAGAAGAAGAAGGAAGAAGAGGAAAAGAAGAGGAAAGAAGAAGAGAAGGAGAAAAAGGAAGAAGAGGAGAGAAGGAAGAAGGAAGAAGAGGATAAGAAGAAAAAGGCGGCCAAGACCGCTGAGGAGAAGAAGAAAAAGAAAGAGGAGGAAAAGAAGAAGAAAGAAGAGGAGGAGAAGAAACAAAAAGAAGAGGCGGCCAGGACCGCCGAGGAGAGGAAACAGGCTCTTCTTGACGAAGAGGAGAAAAGGCAGGCGGTCTCACAGACTGCGGAAAAGAGGGCTGCTGAGGAAGAAACCGCCAGGAAGCTTCAGATCGCCACGGAAAAATTTACACTTTCCAGCGGTCTCCCAGATGACTCTTCTCGAGGAGACCTGGACAAGGCTACAGCAGATCACGCGACGGCGATCTCAGTTTTGTGAGCTCGTAAGTATAAAATGATTCCTCAGCCGGTCGAGTTCCTTTTATTTCCTATGGTTCGCTCTGCTTCTCCTGAAAGAAAACATGAGATCGTTTTTATTGAAACCGATGACACCCTCTTAAGTAATGAAGAATTAAAAAGGAGAAGAAAAGAGGGAGAAAAATCGCAGAAAAGAGATTTAGAAAGAATGGATCTGGAGCGCTTAAGGGGATCAGATCGCCTTTCTCTGACCGCAGATCCCGCGGTCACTAAAGATACCAGAAGAGCTTTAAGTGACTGCGGTCTTAACTTCTTTCCAAGTACTCTTTTTGTTCATCTAAAAAGCTTATTTGATTGTATGCTCGTGATTGAAATAATCCATCTCTTGTGACCGTAGATAATAAAAATGATGAGATCGAGGAGGGAGAACTTCCTCAGCATATCGAGATCTCCCCTCAGTTGACCAACATCCTCAACCCTATGTTCGAGGATGTTCGTTCTATGCTGATGAGGGAGCGGACTCAGAACGATCAGATCCGTAATCTTGAAGAAAAATTGCGTTGTAATGAGAAGCGGATTCGTGAAGAATGCGATGTGAGGGTTGCAGAGATCGCTCGAGCTCTCAAGAAAGCTGAAAAGGAGGCTGAATACTATAAGGGGAAGGCTGCGGCGCTGTCTGCGGAGAATGAGAGGCTAAGGGGCGGTCATGGAAAAATGCTAATGCGACCGGGCACCTCCAGCGATCATCCAGCGGAGAGACCGCAGCCTGAAATTGTGCTGATTCCCATGGAGCAGGTGGACAAGGAAATGTCGAAAATTCACCGGTCTGCGATGCTGGCTAATCACAGCTTGGTGTCAGTTATGGCCGCAGTGAATGACATGCAAGATGTCGCAGCTTATGTAGGAAGAAACAGGCCTTCTAGGAGATGATCATTTGTTTTGAGACCGAGCGGTCTCTGAATTTTAAACATTTTGCCTTGTAATATTTTTACTATTAATGTTCCATCTATTTTCTGTTATTTTTGTGATTTCTTCCAATTTTTGTGCTTTGTGCGATCTTGATTGTTATAATTTGCGATCTCTTTTATGTCTGGATTGTGTGTTGCTGGTATTTTTATTCATCTGTATTCTATTTATTGGGACCGCAGATTAGCTATATAATCTAGCCCAGGTCGAGCGGTCTGGAGATTTTTGCTGGGCGGTCTGTCAAAAGTAATGATTACGAAATTATCCTTCGATCGCTATAAATAGTTGCCTTCATAACCTTCACTTTATGTTCTCTTGAATGCGCGATAAATACCGATCTCAGCGACATCTCAAAATGGTGTCCGCTCGTGCTTCTTCTGCGATCACCTTCTTGGCGGCTAATCAAAAATAGGGACGTCTGTCGAAAGATGAGTTTATATCTTTTATAAAGAAGTATATGATACAAACCCAGATTGTCGTGAGACCGCCGACCGAACAGGAAAAGCTGAACTTCGGAGAGGAAAATAAATATGTTATTCCTATCGATCACTTTGATCATGGGTTGAGAATTCCCCTTCCTTGGGAATGGATGGAAATTTTGGAATATTACGGTTTCGTGCTCGCACAGCTGCCCCCGAACTCAGTCGGTCTGGTTAATGTATTCATCAATTACTTGAGATCGGAGAGGATAAGGTTTTCGATGAACTTGTTCCGTGGAACCTTTACTGCGAAGGTTCTGAAAGAAGGCCAGAAGAAAGAAGAATTCAAGGGACTGATGTACTTCTCTGTGGAAGGAGTAAAGATCTTAAACCTTCCCAACAAGATCTCTTTTTGGACAGAAAGATTTCTTGTCTTCGAGGGCGACCTCGGCGGTCTCAAGAGTTCGCCGTCTCCACGACCTGACAGTACCTTCAAAAAGATAAAGGTGCTTGCTGCTGAGGAGATAAAAATTTTAGCCTTCTTGGCGGGCAAGAGGCTTGACCTTATTCACTACCTGGCGATCTGGGATGAGATCGCTGAGGTTACTCCTGATGAAAGTAAGGCCTTCCTGCGGTCTCTCCCGCGATCTCTTTTTGTTCATTTTTCATATCCTTTCTCTTAACGTTTTTCTTACCTCAGCGACCTTTAAGGTCCCTGAAAGAGATCCAATCTCTCCAGCAGTTGAAGTACTTACTCAAAGGGAGAGAAGGCTGAAGCGGGAGGCTGATGCGTTCGGGACCGCTGCTGAGACCGCAGATCAAGACTTCCCCCTGCATGGTTTCTTAAAGAATATGAAGAATATTAAAGGAAAACCCTTACTCAAATGGGCCGCAAAAGGGAAGTCTCTAAAAGTTTCCACTGATCTTCCCTCGTGGAGCGGAAAGGTGACCCGCCACGCTTATGCGGTCACCTCTGCATTGTATGGGAGAAAGAACGCGGTAGAGGCTTATAATCTCGAGACCGAAGATCTCCCCGATCTTTGTGCTCAGGTGACCGCTAGGAGCACGATTCTAAATCATCATATGGGGCGGTCTCTTCGCAGCGCCTTAAATGAGATTACTGCCCTGCGTGAAGCTCAAAAGGTAAAGGCTTGATTGCATTATATGAATGATTACCTGTGATCGTGCGATCTGATCTTTCCCTTTTCCTTTTGATAGCAATCTGAGCGGGTGGCCTATGATCCAGCTAATCCAGCTTTCCAGAAGGCCATGATGCATCATATTAAGGAGACCGCTGACCAGGTCCTGGATGAGGTTCGCGGTCTTGGTGGATTCACCGAAGAATTCAAAGACATAACATTCTCAAAGCTTTTCCCGGATGCGGCTCAAAGGATTGAAGAGCAGTCAGAGACCGTTGAAGAGACCGCGGATGAAGCCGGCGATCAAGATGAGAACGTCGAGATTGAGGATGAAGATGAAAGTGGGAGCCGCTATACTCAAGGCCGGGATTCTAGTTCAGGCTCAAGCTCTGGATCTAGAATTCCGGTGAGTAAATCGGAGGAATCCTCAGCAGAGACCGATTCTTCTCTCTCTGCTGAGCGATGCTCCAAGAGACCGAAAAAAGATTGAGCTGTAACTTTCCTTTAGACCGGGCGATCTCGTTGTAACAGACATTTCTGAATATATATAAAATTTGATTTTTTGGTAGATTTATATTTGTTGAACGAATTTGTTTCTGGTGTATTTATTCTATTTGTTCTCCTGAGCTAGAGATGACATTCGATCTCAATGCCTTAGGTTCATCACGTAATTTTCATATCAATATTAAAAAACTACAGATGGCGATCTCTTGAAAAAAGACATCAAGGACTTTGAAGGAAAAACTGATACTTTTGCATAAATAGAACTACTCTGCGGTCTTGAGATAATCAACCCACTGAAAGAATATTTAGCAACTGAACTGTGATCAGAAAAATAACCAATTTATTTGCAACAGTCATGCGGTCTCATATTACACAGATCGCGATACAAAGAAACTAACTTGAAGATTTGAACTTATTGAACTCTGGGTGATCGGCGCCCAAATGACTTTCAGGAAATCCGTCTGATAAAGATCCCTTGATAGTCAAGGTTATTACTTGAAAAAAGGAAATAACTCTTCATGAATTCAGTTCAGCGACCTCATTATATTCAGACCGCCCTTGAAGAAAAAACCCACTTTCTCTTGATAAGAAACAGAACATCATGATTATTTCATGTAACTTTGAATAACAAGGAATATCAGAATCTCGTTCTTACTGAGACCGGGCCGACCTCTATCGGGCTGGCATAGAAGATTCCTGAATAGCGACCTCAATTATCCTGGAGAAAATTTCATCTGACGATCATAAGCGACATCACTCTTTGTAGGAAAAAATAGGCGGTCTCATAAACTGCTGACCGCCCGATCTCAGTACAAAAGGATTAAGAGAGATTTTTTTTTTTGTAGTAAGAAGATGGGAAAGAGGGATCTCAAAGATGTCCCAAAAGGATGGTGTGGTCATGCCGCGGAGGCTATACCGACGTTGCCTTTTTAAAAGAATTTCCGAGTTTACTGCAAACATGCCAATCCAAGGTTCGGGCGACGGTCATGGATGTTTCTGACCGCCCCTTACCTAACCACGCTTCAACGAGTATTCGAGAGTTACAAACCAAAATGATCTGTAGGGCAGGTGTGGTCATGCCGCGTTGGCTATACCGACATTGCTTTCCCTGAAAGATCATTAAGATCGTAACAATGTCCTTCCTATTGCATGACAGAGCTGAGCCAGCCACCCAGACTCCCTTGAAAAGCTGAGGTGTGCCAGATGTCAGCAAGGACCCGGTATCCTAAACTTCCACCGTTCGAGCTTGGCGAGCTACTGCTACACAGATTCGAAATCTCCCCGACATCTGTGGTCCTGGCAGAATTACACGTCGAGCTGACAAGTCGAGGGGGAAGATAGTAGGATCCGGCGATATCTCACTTGACAGGTTTTTTAGCTTTTTCCAAAAATCAACTTATTTTTAAGACTTGTCACCCATCACTAGTATTGCGAATGCTTTGATAATACCTGCGTGATGTTTTGAGAGGAGAAAAAGTGAGAAAAAAGGAATGAATGAGTCAGATACGAACATCTTAAGAGAAGAAAAGCTTGTGATCATCTCCGCTCCATGAATGAGGCACCTCTGTTCCTTCATAAGTTTGGAGATGGTAATCACCATTTTTAAGCACATTCTTTACCATGAATGGCCCTGCCCAGTTTGGGTTAAGCTTTCCAACCGAACCGGCTCTTGCCGCTGCATCTACCTTCTTCAAGACTAGATCTCCAACAGCAAATTCTTTGGTTCTTACATTTTTATTGAACAGCCTCGCCATCCTTCTTTTCACCTCTTCTTGTCTGATGATTGATGTATCTCTCAATTCTTCAATTAAATCAAGGCTGCATTTTAGCTCTTCATCATTTCCTTCCATCCAATCAATTTGATTTTGTTGTGCCAATAACACTCTTGGGCTTTTCACTTCAAATTCCACCGGAATAAGTGCTTCGGAACCGTGTGACAGTTTGAACGGAGTTTCTCCAGTAGCCAAACTTGGAGTTGTCCTCAAGGCCCATAAGACGGAAGGTAGTTGTTCTGCCCAGTTGCCCCTAACATTTTCTACCTTCTTTTTCAAGAGATTTATGATGAGTTTGTTGGCGGCCTCTACCTGCCCATTGCTTCTAGGGTGATGTACGGAAGCGAAACGTAGTTCGATGCCAATTTGCTTACAGAAATCAATAAGAGTTGAATTATTGAACTGAGAACCATTATCTGTGATGATTGCCATTGGAATCCCATGTCGACACACTATCTCTCCCCAAATAAAATTTTTCACGGCTTGAGTGGTAATTTTGGCCAATGCTTTTGCCTCTATCCATTTGCTGAAATAGTCAATCATGACTATAATATATCGTCGTTGCCCACTTGCCATAGGGAAAGGCCCAATCAAATCCATTCCCCAAACTGCAAATGGCCATGGAGTTGCTATTGACTTGAGTTGCTGAGCCGGCTGATTTTGGAGAGGAGCAAACTTCTGGCACTTTACACATTTCTTAGCAAACTTTTCCGCATCCTTCCTTATCTGGGGCCAAAAATAGCCTTGCCTCAGAATCCTTTTCTCCAAAGTTCTAGCTCCAGAGTGACTTCCACATTCTCCAGAATGGACCTCCTGAAGGATCGCTGGAATCTCTTCTTCCGAAACACACCGTGCTAATGGTGATAGGAAAGTTCTCCTATAAAGTACTCCTGCAACAAGATAATAGTTAGCTGCTTTCCGCTTAAACCTTTTCCTATCTTTTATTGTTGAATGGAAATCTCCAGTCGAAAGATATTGAACAAATGGATCCATCCAAGACGGATGCTGATCAATTTCCATAACCTCTCCTTCTTCAATTGCTGGGCGGAACAATTCCGAAGTTGTTCCTCCCGAGGGGAGTCCAAATTTTGCCAACTCATCTGCTTCCACGTTCTCACCTCTTGGTATATGCTCAATAGCAAAACTTTTGAATTTTCCTACCTCGATTTTTACCAGAGTTAGATACCGCTTTAGAATGCTATCTCTAGTTTCGAAAGCTCCATTTACTTGAGAAGCCATCACCAAAGAATCTGTGAAGACTTTGACATCATCAATTCCCAGCTCTCTTGCAAACTTAAGGCCGGCTAATAAGGCTTCATATTCTGCCTGATTATTTGTTACTTGAAAGTAGAACTTCAGGGCCTGATCCAATCTTACTCCGTTTGGATTGATTAAGACAATTCCGGCTCCGGAAGAATTTTTCTCGGAGGCTCCATCAACGAAGATTTTCCAGGCAAGGGGTGCTCCGACCTTCTTCTGAGACTCAGCTTCTTTGGCATCCACCATGAAGTCTGCTAAAACTTGAGCTTTGATTGCTACCCTTGGAACATAAGATATATCAAATTCACTAAGCTCTATTGCCCACTTTGCCAACCTCCCAGCATGTTCTGGTTTTTCCAAGACACTTTTCAATGGAAGGTCAGTGACGACTAAAATTGAATGAGCTTGAAAATACGGTCTTAGTCTTCTTGCTGAAATTACGAGCATTAAGGCTAGCTTCTCTAGGATTGGGTATCGAGTCTCTGCATTCTTCAAAATTCGGCTTACATAGTAAACTGGAAATTGTTTCTTTTTCTCTTCTCGGACCAAAACGGAGCTTATAGCATCGGCGCCAACTCCCAAATATAGGAAAAGATCTTCCCCTTCTCGCGGGCTTTGGAGTAGAGGAATTGACGTTAACTGCTTTTTAAGCTGACTGAAAGCATCATCACACTCTTGAGTCCATTCAAACTTGGCCCCTCCCCGGAGGGTCTTAAAGAAAGGTGCACTTTTATCCCCTGATCGGGAGATGAATCGACTCAAGCCTGCCATTCTCCCTCCCAACTGTTGAACTTATTTTGGGGTTTTGGGAGGTGGCATTTCCAAAATAGCTTTTACCTTGTCTGGATTGGGTTCTAACCCTTCTGGAGTGAGGAGATGACCCAAAAATTTACCTTTGTTTGCTCCGAAAACACACTTCAATGGATTCAACCTCATATTGAAGGTTCGTAAGGTTGCAAAAGTTTCTGAGAGATCTCCGAGATGAGAGGAGAAGGATTTGCTTTTCACCAAGAGGTCATCGACATACACCTCCAGGTTCCTTGCCTTCTGACTTCTGAAAACTGTATCCATCATTTTCTGATAGGTTGCTCCAGCATTTTTTAGCCCAAAAGGCATCACGAGATAACAGAAGCAACCATCATTTGTGATAAACGAAGTATGCGGTATATCCGGTTTATGCATCCTGATTTGGTGATAACCTGAAAAAGCATCTAAAAAACTCATAAAAGAATAACCTACCGCAGAATCCACTAAAGAATCTATCTGAGGCAAGGGATATCAATCCTTGGGGCAAGCTTTATTGAGTTTGGTAAAATCGACACACATCCTCCACTTTCCACCCGACTTGGTTACCATTACAACGTTTGACACCCACTCCGGATATTGGATTGGTTGAATGAACTTTGCCTTCAGAAGCTTCTCTATCTCTTCACAGATAGGTTGAGCCAGAGTAGTTGCAACAGTTCTCTTCTTCTGCTGGACCGGAATGACGTTTGGACTAATGTTGAGGTGATGGCAAGCAACATCCGGATTCACTCCAGGCATGTCGTCTGCCGACCAAGCGAAGATGTCTAAATTTTTCAGGAGACAAGAGATGAGCTGACTCTTGTCGGCTTCAGATAATTCAGCGTTGATGGAGAGGCTCTTGCTCTCATCTTCCTCGCTGATCTGAACATTTTAAGTTGCTTGGGCCGGTTCCAAGCGGACTCCATCTCTCACATCCTCCATTTCTTCTGCAACTTGAATTTGTTCAGGAACTTCAATAGATTCAGTCATCATAACTTCCTGGGGTGGAGAAGACATGATCACGTTGACTGTCTTTACATAGCATTCTCTAGCTTTCCTGGGGTCGCTCCTGATTCGATGTTGTTTGCCATTCAAGGCGAACTTCACTGCTTGATGATAAGTGGAGACAATGGCTTGATACCCGTTCAGAAAAGGTCTCCCGAAAATTGCGTTGTAGCTACTGGGAGCATCAACGACTATAAATTTGACCAGCCTTACTATCCCTCCAAGGATCACGGAGAGGGTGACGAGCCCTTCGACTTCTTTCTTCTCTCCTGAAAAACCATAAAGAGGTCCTTCAGTTGATAGGAGGGGTTTACCTGTCTTTAACGCCTCAAAGGCAGGCTTGAAAAGCACATTGACTGAGCTCCCCGTATCTATTAGAATTTTTTCCACCGTATAGTTTTTGATCACAGCTTTGATGACGACTGCATCATCAAAGGGATTCGCGGTTTGAGGAAGATCTTCATCTCCAAAAGTGAGCGTCCCTCGAATCGGAGTCGAAGAAGTAGCGGCAACCTCTGACTGATAAACTCTCTTCAGACTTGCCTTTCTCGAGGACTCCGGGCCTGCACCCCCATGGATGCAGAAAAGGTTGCCCAAGGCACCCTCATCATTAGCGTCTACACATTCGCTAGGAAAACCGATGTTGCCCAGATGGCCAACATCATCTACTTCCTCGCACTCCCAGTGAACTTCTGCTACCTCCTTGGCCTTGGAGGTTGAAGCTTTGGCAGAGTCATTCTTTTGAATGAGATCGCGGAGCTTTCCCTCCTTTAATAGTTTCTCTAAAAATAGACGGAGAGCTCTACAATCTTCTGTCAAATGCCCCCTATCTCTGTGATACTCACAGTAGAGGGTTGGGTTTCTGGTTTTCGGATCAGAATTCAGCGGAGCTGGCCTCTTAAAAAAGGGCTGTTTCTGAAGAACTTGCAGCACTTCATTCATAGAAACACCAAAGTCCGTGAAGGACTCTTGGGATTCATTATAAAGTGAAGGAAAGGGTAGAAGAGGAGGTTGAGTATACTGGATCTGGTGGATGGGGGTGACTTGCGGAGCAGGAGTAGCAGGAGTTTGAAGAAATGAATTTTGAGGTGGGAAAAATTGATTACCTCGGTTGAAGCGGTTGTTGCGGTAATTCTTACCTCTCGGAGCTGGAGGCGGAAGCTCTTGTTTAGTTTTCGAGGAAGATGGAGTAGGATAGAATCCCGCAGAGCCTTTCTGAGTGGCTCTGTTGGTCAGATTGCTCACATAGGTGGGGTTGTTGATCTCCCCTTCTATATAGCGATTGGCAATGCTGATCAGCTCCTGATAGGAGCCAGGCTCTTTGGTTGTGACTTTGAACTTCAGAGGACCCTCCTGCAGGCCGCTGATCAAAGCCACCATATAGAGCTCGGGATCCATGTCTCTGACCCCCAGGATCTCTTTCTGAAAACGGTCAACGAAATGCGCTGCAGTTTCGTTGTCCCCTTGCCTGATCTTGAAGAGGGTCGCAGGACCACTCTTCCTTTTCTTTGCAGTGGCAAACCTCAGGAGGAGCTCTTGCCTTAGGGCAGCAAAGCTTGGGATAGACTGACAAGGCAGCTTATAGAACCATTCCATGGCTGACCCATCGAAGGAGGTGACCATCAGCTTGCACCTCACTCCATCTGAAATGTTCCTGAGTGCCACGGCAGACTCGAAGGCTTGAAGATGACACATGGGGTCGGTCTCTCCCGTATACACTGGGAGTCGAGGTTCTCTGAACCCGTGAGGAATGGGATCCCGATGAATTTCATCAGTAAAGGGGGAGGGCTCCCCTAATTCAGAAGGCCCCAGAGGAGGAAAAAAGGAAGTAGGAGGAGCTTGAGGGTAAGCAAACCCTTCTTCAAAATTCAGGGTCTGAGCCGGAGGCCCCTGGGCTGCGGCTCGGAAGGAATTATGACGAGCGGCGAACTCCTCATGCTGAGATCGCTGAGGAGCTGCAGGCTGGAAAACGGGATGATCGCTATGGTGACCGCTTGCCACTCGGTCAGGAGTAGCGATCTGAGAGGCTTGAGGAAGGATTTTCTGGGAGATCGCGGCCAAAACCTGGTTCATGGCCTCAATCTGCTTTGCGGACTCCTGCTGAGTCCGGACGACTTCTTGCCGATCTCGAGCGGCCTCTTGCTGAGACCGCGCGATCTCCTGCTGAACAGAAGCGGTCTCCTGCCTAGCTCGGGCGGCCTCGCGGAGAGCCTGCTCAACACGAAGCTCGAAGCGGCGCTCAAGCGCTTCTAACGGGTTGTGATCGGAAGGGGGAACACTGGGAGACCGCAAGGGACGACCTCTACGGCGATCAGCCATCTTGAAATTCTAAAATTCACCTGACACTTCGAATCTGAAGGTCGCGTGTTCGTTCTGTTGGTGCCAAAAATGGTACCTCCAAAATTCACACTAAAGGGGACGGGAGAAAACTGCGAAGTGCAGGTTACTAAGACAGAAGATGCTGGAAAAAAGAGAAGGCGATCGTAAAATGGCGATCACGAAAAAATGAGACCGCTTACACAGGTTGTAAGCTGGAGCCTCCGAATCAAGTCCTCTTTCTGGGTACCCCTACCCCTCTATTTATAGACGAGGGGGCTGCCCAAACGGGCAGAACTAAGAACTACGGGCTGCCCGGGGTACAGGAGAGCCGGGGCAGAGATGAGGGGTGCAAATAGCAAAAAAGGAAGAAAAGGAGGAGACCGCTCAGGCTGTCGATCTCGCACTGCCTTGACCGCTTAGGACTTGGAAAACCGCGTCTGAGAAGAGACTTGGCGGTCTGCGCGATCACCATATGTTGAGACCGCTCAGATCAAAAAAGCTTTGGCCTGCAAGAAGAGGTCGCGGGCTTTCTGGGCAAACAACATATTTTGTGAAATCTTAATATCGAGATATTGATAATTTTTTTAATTGACCAAGGATCTCCTAATTCACTTGAATCGCAAAAGATGGTGTATATTTTGTTGTGCTAACAAATCATGGTTGAAAGTAGTATTTATGAAGTGCTATTATATTATGTTAAAGCAAATATGATTCATGTATATATTAAATAGAAAGACATATGTATGGATCAAAAGAAGTGAACGTGATAGTTCATTATTATATATAAACAATTTCTCATACTTAGAGGAATGCGAAAACAATTTCCAATAGTCTAAACAACTAAGTAGGAGTGTCAATACGATGATAGATTGGAAATGAAATCATATAATCATGTAATAGCCATTTTTTTAAAAAAATAAAAAACACATGGTTTGGCATCAATTCATGAGTTGTAGCATTAATAAAGACATATAACTATTGGAAAACATCAAAGGGACCAAAAACTGAAGATTAAGAAAATCGGGATCTGTCGGAAATTTCCGACAGTCACTATCGCCTGGGCGACAGCTAAAATTATAAATATGGCCTAAGACCGAGTCAAACCCTATTGTGTTTCATCTTCTGGACTGAAGGGCGAGAGGAAGCTGTCGGAGTTCGGCGACAACCCTAGATTTAAGGTATGGGGTTTTTGATTTTGAAGTTTTTGATTCAAAATTTTTAGAGATTTGTGATTTTGGAAAGGAGAGAAGATGAAAAATGGGTTTTTCATTTTACCTTTGATGAATGGTATAGATCTTTGAAGTTTTTGTGTAGAAAAGGTGTAGATCTAGTGTAAATCAAGTGGATATTGGTGGATCTTGGTGGATCTTGTTTGGATTTTGTGATTTTTAGGGTTTAAGTGTTGTATTTTTGGGGTTTAAGTGTTGTACATGGTTTAATTTCAAAAAAATGGATGATTTTTCTTTTGTAGAAGGTTGAAGAAGATGAATAGTAAGGATATTTGAGAAGATGTAGTTTTGTTCTAGATGAAAAAACAAATTTAACAGAAATATAGCTTGATTTTAAGTAGATCTGGAAGTGTAGTTGAAAATTTTAAAGAAAAGTTCACTAGAGTACTGTCGGAATTTTTCGACAGTCACTGTCGCCTGGGCGACATCGTTCCAGTGCACAGAACTTGTTTAATTCATTTTTGATATGTTATGTTTGCGGAATGGCTTCCAGTTCTAAGGCACGAAGGAGTACGCCTGAAGATGCGCATAGTTCGTATCAAGTTTACCCTGAGATTGAGAAAGCTATAAATGGAGTAGTAAAATATGTAGAATTTGATTCTCCGAAGCACGATCATATCTATGATCGTCTTGCGAATGCAGGTATAATTTCAGTAATCACAGCAGATACGTTCTCATCCTTTTTGATTCGAGAATTTTATAATCATTTGGAAGACCCGAGTTATACCGAATTGGATGGGGGAGTGAGATCTAGAATCCAAGGTCAACAAGTGGAAATAACACATGTTGATCTTAGAGAGGAATTTGGTCTTCTTATGAGTGAACATATGCCTGATATAGTAGAGAGCTATAGAAAGGATAGAGTTGGACCATTGTAAACATGAGTTTACATGGAAGTCAAAAGAAGACCCTAATCACTGAAGTTTTGTCACTCACTCCGAATGCATATTTAGTCCAAGATATATTAAGGAACTCAGTTATGTTAAAGAGTGGAGATA
This sequence comes from Dactylorhiza incarnata, assembly GCA_033032865.1. NCBI lineage: Eukaryota > Viridiplantae > Streptophyta > Magnoliopsida > Asparagales > Orchidaceae > Dactylorhiza > Dactylorhiza incarnata. Next base: position 3,291,971 of record JAWHQI010000009.1, on the reverse strand, counting down.
CAAGGAGTATCACGTCATAGTTGACGCTGATTACATACTTTATTATGGAGGAGGAACCTTTTGATGTAGCGGACTTCATCCTTTCCCAGATTCGGTATGCTTTTAGATTAAAACATCCAAAATGGGTGAAGATTCATACTTTGCCAATGGGGGCAATAATTCAACGTATACTATTTAAGAAGTATGAATGGATAGTTCAAGAATCGTACTTTGATGATTGTTTTCCTGAGATATACTATACGGGAACTATGAGAGTGAAGAAGACTCAGAAAAAGCCTCATCCTGGAATTGAAATTAGAGAGCCTACAATTCCTAGGGGAGGATCACTACGAGAGTCTATAGATGATCTGCGTGATTCCTTTGAGGATCACAAGAAGGAAGTGAAGAAAGATCGTAGTAGAATGCAGAAGTTTATGAAATTTTTGGTGAAAGGTTTGAAGTTAAAGCCTACTCCGGAAGAAGCGGCCGAATGGCAAATTCCACATGAAGAACCGCCACGCCAATCGGTGAGGCGGACTCGACGTGGTAAGGCCATAAGATGAGGACCTCCAGAAGACTGTCCAGAGAGCAGCGGGGCTGGTTATGAGGATTCTGAGTAGTTATCATCAGGGTGCTGCTTCTGACTGATGTCAGAATTTTCCGACATCCACTGTCGCCTGGGCGACAATGAATTTGCCCAGATTTCATTTTCTCTCATCTGAACTTGATCCTATGTTGATTTCTACTATTTTTGTGAAACAAATTTATGTAATATTAATTATGTGTGAATTCTTCTTAAGTAATTCAAATTCTATGGTTTGATTTAAAATTAAGTCTTTCTTTTTAAAATGTATAGGTTTTGTGATATATTTTTTTTTAATTTTATAGGTCATAAGTAGTGATATAGTCATTGTGAAATGTCTAGGATTCCCAATTCTAGCCTAAGCATAGAAAAACAGGAATCTGGTAACGGTTTAGTGAATATATCCGCTAGTTGATTATCCGTGCCTATAAATGAAATTTTTGTGTGGTTATTTTTAATATGATCTCAAATAAAATGATGTCTCACATCAATATGCTTAGACCTTGAATGATGGACCGGGTTGTATGTTAAATCAATTGCACTTTTATTATCACACCATAATTCAATAGTTTATTGTTTAATATTAAAGTCTTCTAAAGTTTGTTTCATCCAAAGAGCTTGTGCACAACAACTACCAAGTGCGATGTATTCGGCCTCGGTGGTTGAGAGGGCAACATAATTCTGTTTCCTACTCGACCATGAAATGAGTGAAGGGCCTAAAAAGTGACAAGTGCCACTAGTGCTTTTCCTATCTAGTGAACAACTGGCATAATCAGAATCAGAGTAGCCAAAAAGAGTAAAATCATCGCTATGAGGATACCATAAACCAAGTTTTGATGTGCCAATTAAATATCTAAAAATTCTTTTTACCGCTTTTAAATGTGATTCTTTGGGATCGGCTTGAAATCTAGCACATAAACAAACTGAAAACATAATATCCGGTCTAGAAGCAGTTAAATATAAAAGTGAACCTATCATGCCTCTATATAAAGTTTGATCTATTGATATTCCATTTTCATCTTTTCCTAATTTTAAAGATACACTCATAGGAGTATTTGCTTGTTTGAGATTTTCAAATCCAAATCGTTTTAAAACATCATGAATATATTTTGATTGGTTAATAAAAACTCCATCATGTTTTTGAACAATTTGAAATCCTAAGAAATATTTTAATTCTCCTACCATACTCATCTCAAATTCACTTTCCATCATTTTTACAACATAATTACACAACTCTTCATTAGTGGCTCCAAAAATAATATCATCAACATAGATTTGTAAAACAATTAAATCATCATCTACTTACTTAATGAAGAGTGTACAATCAACACCACCCATTTAAAACCATTTTGTAATAAATATATAGTCAATCTATCATACCATGCTCGTGGTGCTTGTTTTAAACCATACAAAGCTTTTAACAATCTATATACGCGATTAGGAAATTTTTCATTTACAAATCCTGGGGGTTGTTCAACATAAACTTCTTCTTTAATCAACCCGTTTAAAAATGCAGTTTTAATATCCATTTGCAACAATTTAAACCTTTTATGACTAGCAAATGCAAAAAAAATTCTAACTGCTTCCAAACGTGCTACGGGTGCAAATGTTTCATCAAAATCTACCCCTTCAATTTGATTTTATCCTTTCGCTACAAGCCTAGCTTTGTTTCTAGTGACCCTAGAGTCACTATCTAATTTGTTTTTGAAAATCCATTTGACTCCTACCACAGGATGATCACTAGGTCTTTCTACAAGAATCCAAACTTTATTTCTTTCAAATTGGTTAAGTTCTTCATTCATAGCTAGAAACCAAGATTCATCATTTAAAGCGGTGTCAACATCTTTTGGTTCTATATTTGAGACGAAACATAAATTTGAAAAACTTTCATGTAAACTAGAACGTGTACGTACCCCACTTAATGTTTCTCCAATAACAAGTTCTTACGGATGATCTTTTGAGAACCTTAGCTCGGTTGGAGGTACATATCCTTGTTCTTCTTCTTCTTCACCATCTTTTTCATCTTCTTTCTCTACTTTTTCTTCATCATTATCATCATCATTTTTCTTCAGATTTTGTTCCACATCTTCTTCATTTTTCTCATTACCTGCAACTTTAGTATTTTCTACACAAGAAATGTTTTCATCAAATTTTACATGAATAGATTCTTCAACCACTTTAGTACGTTTATTATAAACTCTATAGGCCTTGCTAATTGAAGAATAACCAATGAAAATTCCTTCATCACATTTTTCATCAAATTTGCCTAAGTTATCTTTTGTATTCAAAATAAAGCATTTACAACCAAAAACTTTAAAGTAAGATACATTTGGTTTTCTTTGAAAATAAATTTCATAAGGAGTTAATTGTAATGTGGGACGAATCATGACACGATTAATAATATAGCATGCAGTACTAACGACTTCGGCCCAAAAATATTTTGGCAATTTAAATTCACAAAGCATAGTACGACCTAATTCTTGAAGTGTTCTATTTTTCCCCTCCACTACACCATTTTGCTGTGGTGTGCGTGGAGCGAAAAATTCGTGTTTTATCCCAAATTCATTACAATATGAAATAAAATTTTCATTATCAAATTCTCCTCCATGATCTGATCTAATGTATTTTACTTTTAAATCAAGTTCATTTTGAATACGTGAAATTAGTTTTACAAATTCATCAAAAGCATCAGATTTTGAATTTAAAAACAATGTCCAACAAAATCTAGAATAATCATCAATAATAACAAACGTATATTTTCTACCTCCTAGACTTTGTGTAGAAATTGAACCAAAGAAGTCCATATGTAATAAATGTAAAGGTCTAGTAGTAGAAATAACATTTTTGCTTTTAAAAGATGATTTTGTAAACTTTCCTTTTTGACATGGTGAACATAATGAAGAAAGCTTTCCATTCAAATTTGGTAAACCTTTTATAATTTTATTTTTAGAAAGCTTTACTATGCGTTTGGCACTAGAATGTCCTAGTCTCCTATGCCATAATTCAAGTTCATCATTCTTTGAAATAAAACATTTAAGTGTAGAGTGAGATAAATCATGAAAAGTGATTGTATAGACATTGTTTATTCTTGGTGCAGTAAGTACGATTTTTTTTGTTTTAGAATCAATAATTTTGCAAAGGTTTGAGCTAGAGTTAAATAGAACATTTAGATTTTTATCACATAGTTGACTAATAGAAATTAAATAATGTTTCAAACCTTTAACATATAAAACATTTGAAATTTTAAATTCTTCGTTACCTACTACTCCAATGCCTTTGACTTTACCCTTGCCATTATCTCCAAACGTCACTGTTCCACTTTTCTTCATCTCCAGGCTAAGAAACTTTGATTTATCGCCCATCATGTGTTTTGAACATCCAGAGTCCAAATACCACACATCTTCCTTGTTCCTAGCCTGCACGCACACCTAAAAAGATGATGAGAGTAAAGATCTGGTTACCCAAGTGGTCGATCCCATGGTATAGGTGGACGCCTTAGGTACCCAGATTTGTTTAACATTAATTTTTCCTTTCTTCCAACATGAGCCCGAGATGTGACCAAATCGATGACATTTGGCACATAAAATGAATGGTGAGGAACCATTTTTCAATGGTTTCTCTGGACTCTTGCTGGTGGCAAACATCTTTATGTGTGGACTTAGAAAAATTTTCATTTTGAAAAACTGGTTTTCTGAAGCTGGAGCTGTCGCTGGTTCCAACAACAGCTGTCGGAAATTTCCGACAGCTTCCAGAGCTTCCAGAAATGTATCCTAGCCCAAATTTTGCTGTCCCATGGCATTGGTTGGCTAAAAGCATATCCAGAGATTTTTTCTAACACCAAATTTTCCAATTGCCATGTTCAGCTCATTTACTTTGGACTTTAAAATTGAATTTTCTTTTACTATCATGCCACATCTATTTGCAACACTTTTCTTATAATTCTCTAATTGAGAATGAGAGATTTTAACAACTTTTTCTAAATCCTTTTTCTCTTTTAGAAGTTGATCAATTTTTTGATCGGACTTAGAAATAATGTTTTCAAGTTCTTTTATCCATGTCGAAGAGTGATCACACTCTTGACAAATTTCCTTCTCGTTCCCAATAGATTTCAAATCATTTGATAACTTTTTATTTTCTTTCAAAAGGACTTTGTTTTCAGATTTTAAAAAATCAATTTGTTTTAGGCTTTTATCCAAAAATTTGCAAGTTTTCATAAATTCAGAATATAAATCTTCATAAGATGGAGGAGTTACCTCAGTGTCGCTTTGGACACTGCAATCATCGTCAGATGACGCATTTTCTTTCCCCATCAAGCAGACATTTGCCTCCTCTTCCTCCTATGTTGAGGAATCACTTTCTTCACCAGACGAAGAATCATCCCAAGTCTTTGCCTTTAACACTTTCTTCTTGTAACTTTTATTGTGCCTCTTTGCTTTTTGCTCTTTCAGATACTTTGGGCACTTGCTTCTGATATGACCAATCTTCTTGCAATGGTAGCACTCCGGTAGCGGACGCTCCTCTTCATTCTCTATTTTTCCTTTGCCTTTTTGGTAGGCAAAATCATTCTTTTTGAATTTTTTTTTTAAATGAATTTCTCCTCTCCGGATTTCTCATAAACTTCTTAAAGTTCCTCACAAACAGTCCTTCCTCATCTTCCTCACTTTCTTCAGATTCAGTTTCTACTTCCTTTTTAGATTTCAACGCCAAGCTTTTCTTTTTGGGCTCCAAATTGTACTCTTGGCTTTGAATCTTCAACTGCACTTCATGGGTTTTTAGATTCCCAATGAGACTCTCCAATTATAAGGTCTTAAGATCATGTGACTCAGAAATTGAAGTCACTTTAGGATTGAACTTCGGGGGAAGTGATCTTAAGATTTTCCTCACTAAATCTCCATTGGAGAAAACCTTACCCAACACCTTTGAATCGTTCACGATTTTAGTAAATCGTGTGTACATTGTATCAATTTCTTCATCCACCTCCATTTTGAATCTTTCGAATTCTGACTCCAGTTGAAATAGCTTTGAATCCTTTACCTGTGAAGTACCTTCATGAGTGATTTCTAAAAGGTTCCAAATTTCATATGCAGTCTCACAAGCACAAACTCTATTAAATTCAGTGCGATCTAGTGCGCAAAATAAAGCATTCATGGCTTTTGCATTATTTTTACATCTTAATTTATCATTGTCATCCCACTTGTCTTTGGGTTTGACCATAGTTACATCTCCTACAACAATTGTTGGGGAAGAATAACTCGTCTCGACCATATTCCAAACTTCCATGTCGAGAGCTATTAGAAAACACCGCATTCGGGTTTTCTAATAATTATAGTCCGTGCCCGTAAAAAGTGGTGGCCTACTAATTCCTTGCCCCTCAACGAACGCGTGATCGTTGTGCGCCATTACTCCCGGTGGTAAAACCATTTTGGAGTAACCTAGCTCTGATACAACGTGTTGGATCTTGAGGCGCCCTTAGAGGGGGGGGGGGTGAATAATGGCGCTTTAGAAAATATAATTTTTACTTAAGAATTTTAAAACAACTTTTACTTTTCTAAAAGTTACTTATAAAAATTTCAAACTAATGTAATTTTTAGAATAAATTCAAACACAAATTTCTAAGTTAAAGATTAAACAACCATATTTGCAATTAAAGAAAAAGTCATAACTTTATAATTATGAAAATCACATACAAATAATATGATCTTAACAATGCTTAAGATCAAGGCACAAATATGATAATAACTCTTTTACAATTTTGTGTTTACCAATCCTTCTCCCAAGGATCGGAAGGCTATCACTTGTCTCTCTCTAGACCAAGCCCAAGCCTATCCTCTAGATCTTCCCAAGATCTAGACGTAACACACAAGGCCACGATTTCCCACCAAGCCACGCAAGGACTTGGACACTCCACACAAGGACGCGATTTTCCCCTAAGCCACGCAAGGACTTAGACGATGCACGCAAGACGACGATTTCTCTACCAATACAAAATGAAATGTATATAAATGAAAATACAATATGAAAAGAACAACTCCCTAGAAATTCATATCTCTGAAAGGAAGGTTGAAGCCTCGAGATGATCGTTGATGAAGAAGCGCGCCCGATCTCGTCTTCAATCTCAAACCTTCTAAGCACAAGTGGGAGTTGATGAGGTTCTGGAGCTCTCTGGTTCGTATGCACTCAGGGAGGGACTTGAAATTCTCAATGCTTGGAATGCACGAACAAAAGGAGCCAATATATAGAAGTTCGCTGTCGCCTAGGCGACATCGGCTGTCCGAATTTCCGACAGCGCTAAACTGCCGCTCGTAGTGCTGTCATGCGTGCAGTTGTTGTAACCTCCGAGCTGTCGCCTGGGCGACATTGATGTCGGATTTCCGACAGCGCAAAACTGCCGCTCGTAGTGCTGTCGTGCGGGCAGTTGCTGTAACCTCCAAGCTGTCGTCTGGGCGACATCGATGTGGGATTTCTGACAGCGCAAAATTGCCGCTCATCGTGTTGTTGTGGGGGAAGTTGTTGTAACTTCTCTGCTATCTCCTGGGCGACATCAGCTGTCCGAAAATTCCGACAGTGAAAATTTCATACTCTCAAATTGAGCTCCAGCAGAATTGTGAACATCTCATACCTATTACCTGCACACAATTAATAAAAATAGAATCAAATACAAACGAGACTTTGTTATTATCAAACCGGAAGAGTGCGAAACGCATGCTCCAACACTTTCCTTCTGTAATCAGACATGGTAGAAATTTTTGTGAAATCTTTACCTTCTGATTTTTCTTTGTTAATCTGGGCATGAGCAATTGTTTCTTTGAGTCTTGCCGTTTGAGATAATCTTTCCTCTTCAGGATCTGGAAGATAGGGAATATATTCTGAAATATCAACTTGATCTTGAAGATCACTTTGAGGATTTTTCATCTTGTGATAAGATCCCTCAGAAATATGAAGCATGTTTTCTGAAGATATTTGGGGTGAAACAATGACTGGACTTTCTTGTGAAGCAACTGCTGATTTCTTAGAAGGAGGATCACTGGCTGATCCTGATACTTGAGATCCACTGGAACTACCAGATTTCCTTGAATGCTGAGAGCTGGGCTTCTGGGAGGATGATGATGGTGTTGCTGAGCCTGCTGGAGGAGGAGGAGGAGGAGGATCGTTCTATTTGACAGGTTTGTCAGAATAGTAACTAGTCTTCCTCATCTTCTTTCTTCTTTTATTCTCATTCCTGGAGAACTTCATCCAATGAGGGGTATCTTTGTCAAGAGTGATATTATGAAGAACATAATATGGGATAACATTCTCAGGGTTTGGAGGCTTGGGAACAGCCTTTGATTTTGCCTTTCTTTTCTTTCTCTTCCTTGATAAAGTATTATCAGAATCACTTTCATTATCTTCTTCATTAGAGTCAGAAGAAGGAATTGGATTATCATATAAATCATTGGCCATTTTAAGAGCTTTGATTCTTTGCTCTTCAGCTTCATAAGCTTCATCTTCTGCTTTCCAGATTTCATCAAAGTCTGGAATGGGGGAATCATCAAAAACAAAAATTGGAACAGCAAAGCCTTTGAAACTTTCTTCTGGAATAATAACTGATACTTCTGCTGGACCTTGAACTTGAACTGAATTAGAAACTGTTTCAACAATCTGATCTTCAAAACTTTTGATAATCTTTTTCAACAGAGAACTTTATCAATTGGAGCAGTATAAGGAATAATTGCTTTAGAATAATCTTGATGTTTTGGCAGAACTGAGTAAATAAAACTTAACTTAGACATCAAATGAGTAATATCTAAAGAAGGATGAATGTAGATATTATTTGTCTTTTCTAGGACTGGAAATTCAGATATTTCAACCAAATCAAACATATCTGAATCAGAAATTTGAACTGTATCTTCAATAACAACTGTATCTGTATCAAAAACTGGAGCTGTATCTTCAATAAAAACTGTGGCCTCTTCAACAGGAGCTTCTGGAGCTGTATCTTCAATAAAAACTGGAGCTGTATCTTTAATAAAAACTGTGGCCTCTTCAACAGGAGCTTCTGGAGCTTCTTCATAAGGCATCTCCCCCTGCCTAGCTTCAGGGAGACCTGAATCTAGGCCCCTAGAAGAAGGGACAGAAAAGGAGGCCGGAATTGAAGATATAGTAGAAGATAGCTAAGAAATTGCTTGAAGAATTGGAGCAATTTTTGCATCCAATGTGGAGTCAAGATTTGAAAGAATGTTATGGACAGGAGCAAGTTTTGCATCCAGAATTTGATCAATCTTGGGAAGAATATAGTCAAGAATTTGATCTGCAATAGTTTGAAAATGTAGAAATAGCATTTTAGGTTGATGAGATGAAGATGGTTGAGAAGTGGATGGAATGGAGGTTGGTACAAAAATGTTTGCAACATTGGCATGTTGTTGAGGGATGTCAGAATGAATAGGGCAAGAGTGATGGATGGGTGAATGATTGTCATCATGCATGGGAGATGGAGGTGGAGAAGTGTGAGGGGTTAGAAGTGTAGATGAGGATGGAATGTCATCAATGAGTGTGGGAGAATTTGGAGGTGAAGATTGTGCAGGGGAAAAGTTCTGAGGTGGAGATGGGAGAGGAGGAGAAGGAGCTTCTAGAAGGGGTGAGGGAGTGACTGGATCAGTCATTATGCCTTCAGAAGTTTTCTTCTGTGTAGCTGCTCCTGGGTTCTTCTTGGTAAACACCCTGTCCCATTTAGCAAAGAGAGCTGAGGTCAGCTTCTTGCTAGCATTAATGGTAACCTTGGGAGAGACCAGAAGGACTTGGTGTCTTTCCTGCAATACAATTCCAATAATTCTTCCAAAACAAACATTTTCCTTTGAAATCTTCTTCTTAATCAATCCAAAGAGGATTGATCCCCAGTTTACTTTCTTCTTTTCCATTAAGGCCACCATCAACATGAATTGGTGCCTATTAATATAATCATGACCTGTTGTTTTCCCTAACAACACTTTTCCAACAATATCAGAAAGAAACTTATATTCCACAGATAAGTTTTTCTTAAGTAGGTGATTAGGGTTTCCAGTAGAATAACCCATCTTAATCAGTGCTTCACCATTTTCAATAGAGCTGAGCTCTAACTCATCATCACCATTAACAAAACCAAAAACCTCAGTGAGAACGGTAGGGGTAAGAGAGAACTGATGTCCTGAGATGGTTCCTGTTAGACTTTCATCTTCCTGCTTAGCCGTAAAGCACCATTCCTTAATCTCTGCTGTGTGCAGCTTTATCCTCATGCTCATTAACTTCTTTAACTGCTGCTCTTCAAAGAGTTGAAGGATATCTTTGAAGACTTGGTCTGATTGAGCGAAAGATTCCATGTCGATGTCAAACCCGGCATCGAACTTCATCGAGTAGAGCGTGGCTTGAGAAATCGCCATTTGTACCTGCAAGAGAGAAAGATCAAGTGCAGAGGGGAACTGGAGGGAAACGATTTCTGTAGGCGCGATCTATTAAGAAATAAATTTGGGATTATATAGACCGGAGAAGGGGGGCGCATTTGAGGAGCGGCGTTCGGCAAAAACCTAATTAAAAACAGAAGTCGAAAACACTTTAGGTCTCCGTCTAACGCCGTTCGACAAAAAATATCTTTTCCGTCGACCACCGTTCGACATATGAAATTTTCTTTATCGATTCTGAAGATAAAAGGTCTTCGTCGACCACCGTTCGACAAATGATGCAAATTCGTCGTCGTCCGTTCGACGAATTTTGGGGATAAATAGTAATGTTAATAATTTTTTTTAACAGATTGAGTCTCCATCTATCATTCCTATTTGATTTATAAAGAAGATGTGCTTCTTTTCATCCAATGGCTTGGTGAAAATGTCAGCTCTTTGTAAATCAGTGGGAATAAATTGTAGGAAAATTTTATTTTTTTCCATATTATCCCGAAGGAAGTGGTGCCTAATTGCGATGTGTTTAGTCCTACTATGGAGAACTGGATTTTGTGCTATAGATATTGCACTTGTATTCTCACAAAATATAGTTGAATTATTTAAGTTGACTCCATAGCCTAGAAGTTAATTTTGTATCCACAACATCTGTGAGCAGCAACTGCCAGCAGCAATGTATTCAGCTTCAGCTGTTGATGTAGACACAGATGTCTGCTTTTTACAAAACCAAGACACAAGCCTATCACCAAGAAACTGACAAGTTCCTGATGTGCTTTTCCTGTCTACTCTGCATCCAGCATAATCTGAATCTGAGAATCCAGTTAATTCAAATTCAGATATTGTTGGATACCAAAGTTCTAGATTAGGGCAACCCTTTATATATCTCCAAATTCTTTTTAATAAAACTAAGTGAGATTCTTTGGGGTTAACTTGAAACCTAGCACAAATACAGGTAGCAAACATTATGTCAGGCCTACTAGCTGTTAAATAAAGTAGTGAGCCAACAATTGCTCTATATACTTTTGAATCAACAGGTTTCCCTGATTCATCATTATCAACAACAACATTTGAGGGCATGGGTGTTTTCATGGTGGAAGAATCAGACATACCAAACCTTTTCACTAATTCCTTAGCATACTTAGATTGGGATATGAAGATTCCATTTGGAGTTTGCTTCACTTGAAGACCAAGGAAGTATGATAACTCACCCATACTACTGATGAGTCCCAATTTTATACACATTTATGGACTCATCTGGGCCGATTTTCTAGTCTATGCACTACATTTTAGGCATGTTTTCGCTCATATTTGTTATTCCATGCTATGTGCACTTCTAGACCCGTTTTGGTGTTATTTCTTGTTTGTCTTCGTTTTTACTTTTCATGCATTGTTAAGTGCCACCTTCTGTGGATAGATTGGTGTTGTATGCTGGAACAGGAGTCATGCAGGTATTCCCGGTACAATCCTGTAAAGGAACACTGCGCACGATCACTGGTTCTATTGCGCACGACCACTGGTCGTGCGCCACTGATCGTGTGCACTTACCCCCTAAAATCTGAGTTCTGTCTTCCTTATCGCACGACCACTTACGAAAGCGCGCACGACCACTGGTCGTGCGCCACTGGTCGTGCGAACATTGTATTTTATAATTTTCTTACCTTGCAGGCTCCGTCCAGGCAGGCGCACGATCACAGGATTCTAGTGTGCACGACCACTGGTCGTGCGCCAATGACCGTGCGCACTGTTTATTCCAGCGCCTATAAATTGACCTACTCGCGAATTAGGTCGGGATCGACGCATTTCTTCCGCCCAGCTCTGCCGTTTTCGCCCCTTCCGCAGGTTTTTCGCCCCTCCATCGCCGCCCACCATATGGAGGTGCTCCGGGCTTGTTCTTCACGCCAATCTTGAGCCGGAGCTTCCTCTCGGCCTCCTCCTTCATCCTAGCGCTCCAAGGGAAGACCTAGCCGCCATCACCATCAAGCAAGAGGAAGTTTGCAACCTCTACCGGATCGTGACATGAAGAAGACGGGCTCATTGGAGAGTAGTGACAGCTCTCTCTACCCCGGACGTAGTTGCGGACCGAGCTTGGACGCGGATTGACAACCCGACGATTCCAACCGTGAATCTACAATGAGACTTCAGATTCGGTCGATTTCTTGCCTTATTCTTCTCTTATTGATGTGTATGTAGTTAGATCTGTGTATTAAGATGAAGTTGCACTTAAAACTAGTTTGTATTTCTATATATTTCATGTCTATGTGAAATGTTTGTTGTTTGAGTTGCTTGAGGTGCGCCCCATTCCATCCTCCATCCCGCCGTCACGTTCGTCGTCGCACTAGCAATTGCTAGTGGCGTGATTGTCAAAGAGGTGCTTACGACCCTCACTCCATTTGCCTACTCGTCCATCCGCCTAGCGAAGCGTGGCATAGCGGCCCGTGTAATCCACTCGCCCTACGAAGCAGCGCGCTCAAGGCCTGCATAGTTCGATTCCGCTTGCCTACTCGTCCATCCGCCCTTGCGACGCAGCGCGCTCAAGGCCTGCCTAGTCTCCATCCCGCCAAGCGAAGCACTGCATAGCGGCATTGCATAGGAGTAGTCATAGCATTTTCTCTTTATTTTCCACAATCCAAAACCCCCGTTTCCGCAATCCATCCGACCCAAAGGACTTCGATCTCAAGTCCTTCCTCGAACGTTAACTCCACCTTACTGTGTTCCTTGAGAAATTCGATACTTGGGGATTTACTTCCTCATATTATTACTTGACAACGATCGGTTCACTGCCGTTTCGTGCCGCAGTCTAGCTACCGCCTATAGCGGTGTGCGAGATTTGCGCCATCAAGTTTTTGGCGCCGTTGCCGGGGAACACAGTCGTGTGAGTTCTCTGAAGAGGGAGAATCTGAGGGAGAAGCCCTTCCATTTGTAAATTGCATTCCTTTGTTTAATTTCCTCGTATTCTGTTTCCTGTTTTTAATTAGGTTGCGTTAGTAATTTTTGTTAGGTGTGGTATTTTGCACATCAGTGTTCTTCTTTTTGAATCGTATTATCTTCACACTATGTGGGCACATCTCAATATCCATTGCCGTTGGTGTAGAGATACCTCCCACTCTAGTGATGAATGCCCTACGGAGAATAGTAGGCATAATTCTTATAGCCCAGCATATGGAGCACCGACTTCGTCTGGTACTTCATATGGTGCGCGTAAGTCTTATGGCTACTCTGCTGAGCCTTTACCGTCATACTTCTTTTCGGCTTCAGCCCCCGCTGTGCCAAAGAAGCCCGCAAGGCAGTGCCGGTTTTGTCGGAGCACTGATCATGTCTTGAAGGACTGTGCCGAGTATCTTCGCCAATTGGACGAGGATGACGAGCCGGATATCCGGATCGTCCCAACTCCTAACTCTGGCGTCACACCTTTAACATCTGGTTATGTGTCTTTGTCACCTTCACATCTTGAAGGGTATGGCATGGACACGGTCACCGGATGTGCGGTTGATCCATGCACCGACATTGCTGAGCCTATTCTCCATGTGCATCCACCACCTCTAGTGGATTCGATTCTTTGTGAGGAATCAGTGCTCAACTTTTATCCGAGCACTACTCATCCCCCTGTTGTGCATACTATACTCATCTCCGACGACATTGTTGATGATGTGTCACAGGATGAGGTGGGTGATCTGTGTGTTGTGCCTATTCCTATGAAGGAGGACAACCTTCTAGGTGAAGAGGAGTTTTCCTCAGCACCGGTGGAGGAAGTCCAAATCCTAAGCCTGACCAACGTTGATCCCGCCGAATCTTGTAGCATTGATGACAATGCAAACATTATTTTACTTCCCCAACCTGATGGGAGTGAGACCGGGATCACTTCCCCGATTGATGTTTATTTATGTTCTTCATCTTCTTTATTTCTTGACCCCCTTCCTTCATCTGAGTCTGTGCAGGTTGAATCTTCACAGGTACTTCAGGAGGACTTGGAGCTTTTTGCTCAAGTCAATGATGAGAGCATCCTCTCATGTGAGGAGGTTTATTCCCCCTCCGTAGAGGAAGCTCCATTCATTGTCTTCGCCTCCTTCTGCCTCCCTGTTGACGGCTCCTTGCTAGGCAAGGATATTTTTGGTGAGTTGAGTGAGGATATCTCCTCCTCTTCTTACTTTCTTTTCTCTCTACCTGTGTCAAGCAGGTATTATTATTTAGGTAGAGGGGTGACTGCCTTATCCCCGTATCGGTACCAGCTACCGAAACAGATAATGGAGCAGTTACCTGTGCATTTTCTTTTTCATAGGCCCATTAGCTAGAACCTTTATGTTTTCAAATAAGTCGTGTTGGGATGACAATAACCCCAGTAGTTATCTTTCTTTTCTTCATTTTTATTTCATCTAATCATGTTTAGTTAGTAGTACTTCCTTCAGTTTTCTATTTTCTTTTGTTTCTGCGGAGCTGACCCCTGCAGGTATCTTTTCTGGATGGCGGATGCTGCGGCTCATTTTAGCTTACACGCCAATCTTCTGGTGTGCTCATTTCTGAGCACTGGGTACTCTCTTTCCCTAGCTTTTTCTGATTTTCATGTCATCTATTTTGTGGATTGTTTAGTTTAAGTCTGGGGGAGAGCAGTTTTTGTGCCCATTCACGTGCACTCTTGCATAGCATGCTAGAAGTACTTTTATTTTAGTTTTTTTGGAAATTGTTGTTCATTTTCATTGCACACCACAGCACCCACTTGAGCGCGTACTCATCTGTTTGCTTGCTCTGTTGTGAATTTAATTCTTCTGCTTATTTGGGAAAGTCTAGGTGATGGCTTAGGACTATGTAGCAGAGTAAAATGTTGACTCTAGTAGTGCTCCTAGTCGAGTGCTCGGTTGCATCGAAATTTGTGTAGACTAGACTTCTCTTTATACTATGGTTTTATATTTTTCTCTATTAGTGTAAATGTTGTTTACTCTACTCAAATGGTGAATCCGGTGGAATCAAACGGTAGCATAGGGATGTGTGTAAACGATCGCTAAACTCGTATTGCTTGAGTCGGGAGAAAGGAGAATCTTTCTCGGTGGCTAGAACTTGCCCCAAGCGATTCTTAAAGCATTGGCATAGGATAGTTCTAGTGCGTGAAAATGACGTAGGCCATTATTTTGGCCCGGTTGAACTTTTTATTTCATGCCTATCGTCTACCCTTGCTTGCCCCTTCGTGCCTACCCTTTTCTTGATTCAGCTCCACATATATCTCGCCAAAGCCTAAACGCCTAACCTAGTCGCACACCCAAATCTGAGCTTTAATTATAGTTATATTTACATTTTGGGGGGTGTTGATGTGGTAATTTTTATAGTGGAAATTGTGGGTGTATTCATTGATATTTTTGCTGAAAAAAGAAAAGAAAGAAAAAGAAGAATGAAGTAGAGAAAGAAAAGAAAAAAAAGGGGATTGTTATGAAAAAAGTTGAATTGAAAATTTTGAAATTTTGGTATTGGGAGTGGGTGGTGCACACACCTATGTTGCAAAAGTCCAAGTCTGGGGGTGTGGTGCATTTGTTTATTATCGTCGTGCGGGTAGCTCTATCTTATGCTCATGTTGGGTTAGGTGTGCTTAGCCTCCATGTTTATCTTTGTTTACCTCACCGTAACCCATGCCCCATCTCTAACCTAAAGTCCTACCGACTCACGCTATGAACCAATTTAGTGTCGTGGAGAGAATGTGATCGGGCGAGCTTATGGTCACCGACACTGATGGATTTCAGTGGAGTTTGTCTCGCATCCCGATCTTGAGCAATGCTCGTCTCAGCGCTTAGTTTACTTTCTCCGTATGCATGGCCGAATGATTCACCGTTGTTCACCATTTTGAGTAGTTGTAATATGCTTTTACTCTTTTAGAAATATATTAACTGTTTTTATAATCAGAAAACTTCTCTACTATTTTTCTTATGCACGTGAGCATGCGACTTCGCATGGTACTCTGTATTGTAATTTTAAGCCATCTACTTTTCTTTCCCCGTTCGCTTAGAATTTGTTTGCTCGGGACGAGCAAACAGGTAAGTCTGGGGGTGTGATGAGTCCCAATTTTATACACATTTATGGACTCATCTGGGCCGATTTTCTAGTCTATGCACTACATTTTCGGCATGTTTACGCTCATATTTGTTATTCCATGATATGTGCACTTCTAGGCCCGTTTTGGTGTTATTTTTTGTTTATCGTCGTTTTTAGTTTTCATGCATTGTTAAGTGCCACCTTCAGTGGCTAGATTGGTGTTGTATGCTGGAACAGGAGTCGTGCAGGTGTTCCCGGTACAATCCTGTAAAGGAACACTGCGCACGATCACTGGTTCTATTGCGCACGACCATTGGTCATGCGCAACTGATCGTGTGCACTTACCCCCTGAAATATGAGTTCTGTCTTCCTTATCGCATGACCACTTAGGAAAGCACGCACGACCACTGGTCGTGCACCACTGGTCGTGCGAACATTGTATTTTATAATTTTCTTACCTTGCAGGCTCCGTCCAGGCCGGCGCACGATCACAGGATTCTAGTGCGCACGACCACTAGTCGTGCGCCAATGACCGTGCGCACTGTTTATTCCAGCGCCTATAAATTGACCTGCTCGCGAATTAGGTCGGGATCGACGCATTTCTTCCGCCCAGCTCCGCCGTTTTCGCCCCTTCCGCAGGTTTTTCGCCCCTCCATCGCCGCCCACCATATGGAGGTGCTCCGGGCTTGTTCTTCACGCCAATCTTGAGCCGGAGCTTCCTCTCGGCCTCCTCCTTCATCCTAGCGCTCCAAGGGAAGACCTAGCCTCCATCACCATCAAGCAAGAGGAAGTTTGCAACCTCTACCGAATCGTGACATGAAGAATACGGGCTCATTGGAGAGTAGTGACAGCTCTCTCTACCCCGGACGTAGTTGCGGACCGAGCTTGGACGCGGATTGACAACCCGGCGATTCCAACCGTGAATCTACAACGAGACTTCGGATTCGGTCGATTTCTTGCCTTATTCTTCTCTTATTGATGTGTATGTAGTTAGATCTATGTATTAAGATGAAGTTGCACTTAAAACTAGTTTGTATTTCTATATATTTCATGTCTATGTGAAATGTTTGTTGTTTGAGTTGCTTGAGGTGCGCCCCATTCCATCCTCCATCCCGCCGTTACGTTCGTCGCCGCACTAGCAATTGCTAGTGGCGTGCTTGTCGAAGAGGTGCTTACGACCCTCACTCCGTTTGCCTACTCGTCCATCTGCCTAGCGAAGCGTGGCATAGCGGCCCGTGTAATCCACTCGCCCTACGAAGCAGCGCGCCCAAGGCCTGCATAGTTCAATTCCGCTTGCCTACTCATCCATCCGCCCTTGCGACGCAGCGCGCTCAAGGCCTGCCTAGTCTCCATCCCGCCAAGCGAAGCACTGCATAGCGGCAAGCATTTTCTCTTTATTTTCCACAATCCAAAACCCCCGTTTCCGCAATCTATCCGTCCCAAAGGACTTCGATCTCAAGTCCTTCCCCGAACGTTAACTCCACCTTACTGTGTTCCTTGAGAGATTCGATACTTGGGGATTTACTTCCTCATATTATTACTTGACAACGACCGGTTCACTGCCGTTTCGTGCCGCAGTCTAGCTACCGCCTATAGCGGTGTGCGAGATTTGCGCCATCAACTACTCATTTCAAATTTAGATTGCATTAGATTAGAAAATCTTTTGCATAAATTTGAATCAGTAGAACCAAAAATAATGTCATCTACATATATTTGAACTAGCAATGTTTGATTTTTATGTATCCTGAAAAATATGGTTTTATCTACTATGCCCCTACAGAAATTGTTTTCCAAAAGAAAACTAGCTAAAGTCTCATACCATGCTCTAGGAGCTTGTTTGAGACCATAAAGAGCTTTCTTAAGTTTAAATACAAAAGAGGGTTGAGTTGGAGAGATGAAACCTGGTGGTGGTTCCACATAGACTTCTTCTTTAATTTCTCCATTTAAGAATGCACTCTTCACATCCATTTGAAATACTTTGAACTTTTTATATGCAGCAAATGCAAGAAAGATTCTGATTGCTTCAAGTCTTGCAACAGGAGCAAAAGTCTGATCATAATCAATGCCTTCTTCCTGTGAATATCCTTGAGCTACCAGTCTTGCTTTATTTCTTACAATGTTCCCTTGTTCATCTAACTTGTTCCTGAAGACCCATTTGGTGCCAATCACTAGATGGTCTTTTGGTCTAGGAACCAAATCCCATACTTGATTTGTCTCAAATTGATTGAGTTCCTCTTGCATAGCAATGATCCAGTTGGGATCTTGTTCTGCATCTTGTAGAGATTGAGGTTCAATCTGAGAGAGAAAACATGTGTGCATCATGTTCTGATTTACTTGATTCCTTGTTTGCACACCTACTGAAATATCACCAATCACTTGTGATATTGGATGATCTCTAACTGTGATGTGGTCAACAGTTGGAGTTTGTTCAGCAATGATGTCTTCTTGGGGAATTTGATCAGCTGTCACTTGAATTGATTTGTCAGTAAGATCTTCTGGATGATGATCTTCTTCTTCACTATCTTCAAGTGTTTGAGTTGTTGGAGGTGAAGAATCTCTTTTCTCTAGATTTAGCTCACTTAGTTCTCCACATAAATCTGATACCTGCAAAGTATTTATGGTAGAGGTGGTATTCCTCTCCTCATTCAATAGGTTAGTTTCATCAAAAGAAATATGCATGGACTCCTCTATTTTAAGAGTAGATTTGTTGTAGACTTTATATGCCTTACTAGATAAAGAGTATCCAAGAAATATGCCTTCAGCTGCTTTAGCTTCAAACTTCCTTAGATATTTCTTATCATTGTTATGCACATAGCATTTACAACCAAAAATCTTAAAATTGCTAACCTTAGGATTTTTATTCTTGAGTAGTTCATAGGGAGTCTTACCCTTAATGTATAACCCTCATATTTCCCGAGTCGGCGTGACCCGACCCGGATGAGACCAAGACAGTGAAGGTGGCCGAGACGGGCAAAACGACTGCGCTGAAATGATCGAAACCGATTAAGGCAACAAGAGGCCGCGGGAGAGACGGAGGGAGCACCCACTTCCCCGACTCTCTTCGGGCGAGTGGGAGGAACCCTCCCACTCGCCCGGCACTCTTGGGGCGAGTGGGAGGAACATCCCACTCGCCAAACACCTATGGGCGAGTGGGAGGTGTCCTCCCACTCGCTGGCCCTATGTGGTAAGAGTGGGAGGAGCCCTCCCACTCGCCGGGCGAGTGGGAGAGGCACTCCCACTCGCCGGCCGCACTTAAGGGCAAGTGGGAGAGCCTCTCCCACTCGCCGCCCCCTTTGGGCGAGTGGGAGGGATCCTCCCACTCGCCCAGCATCCGTGGGGGAGGCCGATAAGACCTCCCGTGAGGGGGAGGAGTGGGCACCTTGAGTCCCACTCGCCCCCCCCCCCCCCCCCCCCCCCCCCTCCTGCATTGATCATTCAGGGTCATGATCGAGCTGCGGTTAGAGAAATTTTGGCTATCCGCAGCCAGATTTTGAGAAGTCTATAAATAGACACTCATGGGCACCTTGGGAGGGGTTGGTCATTACCCCCCCCCCCCCCCCCCCCCCCTTGTGTGTGTCTTATGAGCAAGCACCCCCCCTCCCTTGTCATCCTTCAGCTGATAGTGAGGTGGTTCTTAGTGCCCTCCAAGGTGCCCAGGCTCAGCATTGGCTTGGGAGGGGAAGTTCTGAGTGGGCTTCGGGTGTGCGGTGGGACCTCCACGCTGAAGCTTAAGGGGTCTGTTCCTAGACTCCAGTTGTTATCAAGTCTGAGTCTCTTAGTTCCTAGTGACCGGTCAAGGGTCTAGGCTTAGGTCAAGTAAGAGTTAGTCGCAACCCCCTTTCGAATGCTGAAACTGGGAAACTGGTTTCAACATTCTGGTGCGGTGAGCGTGGAAGCGACTAGTTCGGAAAACTTTGAGCAAAGTCTCATGGCTGGAAGCGAGGAGTTGGGAGATCCGCCTCCGCCTTGCGAGTATGTGAAGAAGAATGACTTCGACGAATTCAGCAAGAAGATCCTGGAGTTCATGCAGGCCGCACCCTCCACTCGCGGCGAGTGCTCAACACCACCTGCACCTAGGATCGCCTCACCACCTCTGATGGAAGTGGGGAGAACCTGTCAGCAAGGGAGAGAGCCAGTCTCAGAGGAGGGTTTGAACCTCCAGGAACGAGTGCTCTTCAACAGCTCGCCCAGGACCAGCTGCCCCAGCATGGAGGTGATAGGAACACCCCCGTCCAACCAAGGGGGAGTAACTTCACCTGGAAAGACCAAGAAGAATTTGAGGAGACGGAGGAAGTGGTGAAGAAGACGGCCAAGGAGCATGCGGCCGAGTGAAGTGCCCGAGATGGGCGAGATGTAAGTGAAGTGCCCAGGAAGGGCGAGATGTAAGTGAAGTGCCCCGGAAGGGCGAGATGTAAGTGAAGTGCCCAGGAAGGGCGAGATGTAAGTGAAGTGCCCAAGAAGGGCGAGGTGTAATGAAGTGACCTTGAGGGGCGTAGGGTAGTGAAGTTGTAATAGACGAACTAGGAATAAAAAAGGGTTCTGGGGTAATACCCCGATCTAAGATCCCCGACTAGAGACCATTCTCCGGGCTTGGTCATGCCGGTAGATGGGGGACTCATCAGGTCGACTCGCTACTTGGTAATTGGACTGGGAAGGCGTTGAGTTCCTCCACCTACAGGTGCACTAAGCACCAAGGACGTGGACGGGTACTTCCACCTCCAGTCAGGCTGGGAAGGCGTTGAGTTCCTCTGCCTCCAGGAAAGCTAAGCCCCTAGGACATGGATGGGTACTTCCGCCTCCAATGAGATTGGGAAGGCATTGAGTTCCTCTGTCTCCAGGTGAGCTAAGCACCTAGGACGTGGATGGGTACTTCCACCTCCCGTCAGGCTGGGAAGGCGTTGAGTTCCTCTGCCTCCAAGTGAGCTAAGCACCTAAGACGTGGATGGGTACTTCCACCTCCAGTCAGATTGGGAAGGCGTTGAGTTCCTCTGCCTCCGGGTGAAGGTAAGAACTCAGGGTGCAGACGGGTACTTCCACCTCCAATCGGTAAGATCCCTGACTACAGACCGTTCTCCTGGCTCAGTCATGTCGGCAGATGGGAGGCTCATCAGATCGATTAACTACCCAATGATCGGTTCAAGTAAGGTATCAAATCCTCAAGTAGTAAAGGGAGAAAGTAAGCTAAGAAATTCATTACAATGGTAACTGGTTCAGTGATAACATATGTTACATTAGTCATTACTTCACCTCTATTGGTGCATGCAGGATTAAAGGAAACAGGTATGCAGGAGATACATGGCTCCTACAAGGATCCAAAGAAGATAAGAAGTCCCTGGCCACCCTCACGTTCAGGGGGAATAGCCACCGCTGCAAGGGGACGAGTCGGGTCGGGCAGGAGGAGGGGAGAACTTATGCAGGATGTCATCGGCAGAGAATCCCCTCCAGCTGTCTCGGAGAGCATCCGCCTCATGAAGGCGGCTCCCCAGGGCTTGGGTCGTTGACGTCACAATCCTCCTGCGAGTACACTCGGCTTCAGCAGGGCAAGGTGGGGCAGCCGTCGCTGCCCTCGAAGGTTCACCTCTTTCTCTCTCCTTTCTCCCTTAGCTATCTTTGGGCTTCAGCAGGCGAGAAGAGAAACCGGCGCGCGGGCTCTTGTTGAGCTTCCTCCACTTCCAGTTGAGCTCTGCTCCCTGGAAGACGTTGAGTTCCCTCCATCTTAGGTTGAGTTCGACTCAACTAGAGATGTTGAGTTCCCTCCATCTTAGGTTGAGTTCGACTCGACTAGAGATGTTGAGTTCCCTCCATCTCAGGTTGAGTTTGACTCGACTAGAGATGTTGAATTCCCTCCATCTCAGGACAAGTTCGACTCGACTAGAGATACTGAGTTCTTCCTCCACCTCAGGTCGAGCTCAATTCGACCTAAGGTGTTGAGGTTTCTCCACCTCCAGTCGAGCTCGGCTCGCCAGAGGGGTGTTTAGTGGAGAAAGGTTTGCCACCCACCTCAGGTCGAGCTCGACTCGACTAGAGGTGCTGAGTTCTTCCTCCACCTCAGGTCGAGTTCAATTAGACCTAAGGTGTTGAGCTTTCTCCACCTCCAGTCGAGCTCGGCTCGCTGGCGGGGTGTTTAGTGGAGAAAGGTTTGCCTCCCACCTCAGGTCGAGCTCGGCTCGACCAGAAGTGCTGAGTTTTTCCTCCACCTCAGGTCGAGTTCAATTCGACCTAAGGTGTTGAGCTTTCTCCACCTCCAGTCGAGCTCTGCTCGATGGAGGGGTGTTTAGTGGAGAAAGGTTTGCCTCTCATCTCAGGTCGAGCTTGGCTCGACGAGAAGTGCTGAGTTTTTCCTCCACCTCAGGCCGAGTTCAGCTCGGTTAGAGGTGTCAAGTTTCCTCCACCTCCAGGTGATCTCGGCCCCCTGTTAGGTGTTTAGTTCCTCCACCTCTAGGTGAGCTCGGCTCCCTGTTAGGTGTTGAGTCCCTCCACCTCCAGGTGAGCCCGGCTCCCTATTAGGTGTTGAGTCCCTCCACCTCCAGGTGAGCTCGGCTCCCTGTTAGGTGTTGAGTTCCTCCACCTCCAGGTGAGCTCGGC
Organism: Dactylorhiza incarnata; assembly: GCA_033032865.1. NCBI lineage: Eukaryota > Viridiplantae > Streptophyta > Magnoliopsida > Asparagales > Orchidaceae > Dactylorhiza > Dactylorhiza incarnata. Next base: position 3,269,408 of record JAWHQI010000009.1, on the reverse strand, counting down.
TCCCTGTTAGGTGTTGAGTTCCTCCACCTCCAGGTGAGCTCGGCTCCCTGTTAGGTGTTGAGTCCCTCCACCTCCAGGTGAGCTCGGCTCCATGTTAGGTGTTGAGTCCCTCCACCTCCAGGTGAGCTCGTCTTCCTGTTAGGTGTTGAGTTCCTCCACCTCCAGGTGAGCTCGGCTCCCTGTTAGGTGTTGAGTCCCTCCACCTCCAGGTGAGCTCGGCTCCCTGTAAGGTGTTGAGTTCCTCCACCTCCAGGTGAGCTCGGCTCCCTGTTGGGTGTTGAGTTCCTCCACCTCCAGGTGAGCTCGGCTCCCTGTTAGGTGTTGAGTTCCTCCACCTCTAGGTGAGCTCGGCTCCCTGTTAGGTGTTGAGTTCCTCCACCTCCAAGTGAGCTCGGCTCCCTGTTAGGTGTTGAGTCCCTCCACCTCCAGGTGCGTTCGGCTCCCTGTTAGGTGTTGAGTCCCTCCCCCACCAGGTGAGCTCGACTCCCTGGTAGGTATGGAGTTCCCGGCTCCCACCTCAGGTCGAGTTCAGCTCGACTAGAGGTGTTGAGTCTTTCTCCACCCAAGGTTAAGATCAATTCGACCTAAAGGTGTTGAGCTTTATCCACCTCCTGTTGAGCTCGGCTCACAGGAGGGGTGTCTAGTGGAGAAAGGTCTGTTTCCCACCTCAGGTCGAGTTCAGCTCGACTAGAGGTGTTGATTTTTTCTCCACCCAAGGTTAAGATCAATTCGACCTAAAGGTGTCGATCTTTCTCCACCTCCTGTTGAGCTCGGCTCACAGGAGGGGTGTCTAGTGGAGAAAGGTTGGCCTTCCGTCTCAAGTCAGGTTCAGCCGAATGACTCGGCAGGGGTATCCCGTTGGCAGGTCCCTTCGCGGATCCCCCTCAGGTCCCACCTACTCGTCAAATAGGTGGGTTGGACTTTCTTTCTGAGCTTGGGACAAGCTCGCAAAGAGCGGGAATTGTGTACAACCCTCATATTTCCCGAGTCGGTGTGACCCGACCCGGATGAGACCAAGACAGTGAAGGTGGTCGAGATGGGCAAAACGACCGTGCTGAAATGGCCAAAACCGATTAAGGCATCAAGAGGTCGCGGGAGAGATGGAGGGAGCACCCACTTCCCCGACTCTCTTCGGGCGAGTGGGAGGAACCCTCCCACTCGCCCGGCACTCTTGGGGCGTGTAGGAGGAACCTCCCACTCGCCAAACACCTATGGGCGAGTGGGAGGTGTCCTCCCACACGCTGGCCCTATGTGGGAAGAGTGGGAGGAGCCATCCCACTCGCCAGGCGAGTGGAGAGGCACTCCCACTCGCCGGCCCCCTTAAGGGCGAGTGGGAGAGCCTCTCCCACTCGCCGCCCCTTTGGGCGAGTGGGAGGGATCCTCCCACTCGCCCAGCATCCGTGGGGGAGGCCGTTATGACCTCCCGTGAGGGGGGGGGGGAGTGGGCACCTTGAGTCCCACTCGCCCCCTTCCTGCATTAATCATTCAGGGTCATGATCGAGCTGCGGATAGAGATATTTTGGCTATCCGCAGCCCGATTTTGAGAAGTCTATAAATAGACCCCCATGGGCACCTTGGGAGGGGTTGGTCACTACGCCCCCCCCCCCCCCCCTTGCGTGTGTCTTATGAGCAAGCACCCCCTCCCTTGTCATCCTTCAGCTGACAGTGAGATGGTTCTTAGTGCCCTCCAAGGTGCCCAGGCTCAGCATTAGCTTGGGAGGGGAAGTTCCGAGTGGGCTTCCGGGTGTGCGGTGGGACCTCCACGCTGAAGCTTAAGGGGTCTGTTCCTAGACTCCAGTTGTTATCAAGTCCGAGTCTCTTAGTTCCAAGTGACCGTTCAAGGGTCTAGGCTTAGGTCAAGTAAGAGTTAGTCGCAACCCCCTTTCGAACGCTGAAACCGGGAAACTGGTTTCAACATTCTGGTGCGGTGAGCGTGGAAGCGACTAGTTCGGAAAACTTTGAGCCAAGTCTAATGGCTGGAAGCGACGAGTTGGGAGACCCGCCTCCGCCTTGCGAGTATGTGAAGAAGAACGACTTCGACGAATTCAGCAAGAAGATCCTGGAGTTCATGCAGGCCGCACCCTCCACTCGCGGCGAGTGCTCAACACCACCTGCACCTAGGATCGCCTCACCACCTCTGATGGAAGTGGGGAGAACCTGTCAGCAAGGGAGAGAGCCAGTCTCAGAGGAGGGTTTGAACCTCCAGGCACGAGTGCTCTTCAACAGCTCGCCCAGGACCAGCTGCCCCGGCAGGGAGGTGATAGGAACACCCCCGTCCAACCAAGGGGGAGTAACTTCACCTGGAAAGACCAAGAAGAATTTGAGGAGACAGAGGAAGTGGTGAAGAAGACGGCCAAGGAGCATGCGGCCGAGGGAAGTGCCCGGGAAGGGCGAGATGTAAGTGAACTGCCCAGGAAGGGCGAGATTTAAGTGAAGTGCCCAGGAAGGGCGAGATGTAAGTGAAGTGCCCAGGAAGGGCGAGATGTAAGTGAAGTGCCCAAGAAGGGCGAGGTGTAATGAAGTGCCTTGGAGGGGCGTAGGGTAGTGAAGTTGTAATAGACGAACTAGGAATGAAAAAAAGGGTTCTGGGGTAATACCCCGATCTAAGATCCCCGACTAGAGACCATTCTCCGGGCTTAGTCATGCCGGTAGATGGGGGACTCGTCGGGTCGACTCGCTACTTGGTAATTGGACTGGGAAGGCGTTGAGTTCCTCCACCTACAGGTGCGCTAAGCACCAAGGACGTGGATGGGTACTTCCACCTCCAGTCAGGCTGGGAAGGCGTTGAGTTCCTCTGCCTCCAGGCAAGCTAAGCCCCTAGGACATCGATGGGTACTTCCGCCTCCAATGAGATTGGGAAGGCGTTGAGTTCCTCTGTCTCCAGGTGAGCCAAGCACCTAGGACGTGGATGGGTACTTCCACCTCCAGTCAGGCTGGGAAGGCGTTGAGTTCCTCTGCCTCCAAGTGAGCTAAGCACCTAAGACGTGGATGGGTACTTCCACCTCCAGTCATATTGGGAAGGCGTTGAGTTCCTCTACCTCCGGGTGAAGGTAAGCACTCAGGGTGCAGGCGGGTACTTCCACCTCCAATCGGTAAGATCCCTGACTACAGACCGTTCTCCGGGCTCAATCATGTCGGCAGATGGGAGGCTCATCGGATCGATTAACTACCCAATGATCGGTTCAAGTAAGGTATCAAATCCTCAAGCAGTAAAGGGAGAATGTAAGCTAAGAAATTCATTACAATGGTAACTAGTTCAGTGATAACATATGTTACATTAGTCATTACTTCACCCCTATTGGTGCATGCAGGATTAAAGGAAACAGGTATGCAGGAGATACATGGCTCCTACAAGGATCCAAAGAAGAGAAGAAGTCCCTGGCCACCCTCACGTTCAGGGGGAATAGCTACCGCTGCAAGGGGATGAGTCGGGTCGCGCAGGAGGAGGGGAGAACTCATGCAGGATGTCATCGGCAGAGAATCCACTCCAGCTGTCTCGGAGAGCATCCGCCTCATGAAGGCGGCTCCCTAGGGCTTGGGTCGTTGACGTAACAATCCTCCTGCGAGTACACTCAGCTTTCAGCAGGGCAAGGTGGGGCAGCCATCGCTGCCCTCGAAGGTTCACCTCTTTCTCTCTCCTTTCTCCCTTAGCTGTCTTTGGGCTTCAGCAGGCGAGAAGAGAAACCGGTGCGCGGGCTCTTGTTGAGCTGCCTCCACTTCCAGTTGAGCTCTGCTCCCTGGAAGACGTTGAGTTCCCTCCATCTTAGGTTGAGTTCGACTCGACTAGAGATGTTGAGTTCCCTCCATCTGAGGTTGAGTTCGACTCGACTAGAGATGTTGAGTTCCCTCCATCTCAGGTTGAGTTCGACTCGACTAGAGATGTTGAGTTCCCTCCATCTCAGGACAAGTTCGACTCGACTAGAGATACTGAGTTCTTCCTCCACCTCAGGTCGAGTTCAATTCAACCTAAGGTGTTGAGCTTTCTCCACCTGCAGTCGAGCTCGGCTCGCCGGAGGGGTGTTTAGTGGAGAAAGGTTTGCCCCCCACCTCAGGTCGAGCTCGGCTTGACTAGAGGTGCTGAGTTCTTCCTCCACCTCAGGTCGAGTTCAATCCGACCTAAGGTGTTGAGCTGTCTCCACCTTCAGTCGAGCTCGGCTCGCCGGCGGGGTGTTTAGTACAGAAAGGTTTGCCTCCCACCTCAGGTCGAGCTCAGCTCGACCAGACGTGCTGAGTTTTTCCTCCACCTCAGGTCGAGTTCAATTCGACCTAAGGTGTTGAGCTTTCTCCACCTCCAGTCGAGCTCGGCTCGCCAGAGGGGTGTTTAGTGGAGAAAGGTTTGCCTCTCATCTCAGGTCGAGAACGGCTCGACCAGAAGTGCTGAGTTTTTCCTCCACCTCAGGCCGAGTTTAGCTCGGTTAGAGGTGTCAAGTTTGCTCCACCTCCAGGTGAGCTCGGCTCCCTGTTAGGTGTTGAGTTCCTCCACCTCGAGGTGAGCTCGGCTCCCTGTTAGGTGTTGATTCCCTCCAACTCCAGGTGAGCCCGACTCCCTGTTAGGTGTTGAGTCCCTCCACCTCCAGGTGAGCTCGGCTCCCTATTAAGTGTTGATTTCCTCCACCTCCAGGTGACCTCGGCTCCATGTTAGGTGTTGAGTTCCTCCACCTCCAGGTGAGCTCGGCTCCCTGTTAGGTGTTGAGTCCCTCCACCTCCAGGTGAGCTCGGCTCCCTGTTAGGTTTTGAGTCCCTCCACCTCCAGGTGAGCTCGGCTCCTGGTTAGGTGTTGAGTTCCTCCACCTCCAGGTGAGCTCGGCTCCCTGTTAGGTGTTGAGTCCCTCCACCTCCAGGTGAGCTCGGCTCCCTGTTAGGTGTTGAGTTCCTCCACCTCCAGGTAAGATCGGCTCCCTGTTAGGTGTTGAGTTCCTCCACCTCCAGGTGAGCTCGGCTCCCTGTTAGGTGTTGAGTTCCTCCACCACCAGGTGAGCTCGGCTCCCTGTTAGGTGTTGAGTTCCTCCACCTCCAGGTGAGCTCGGCTCCTTGTTAGGTGTTGAGTCCCTCCACCTCCAGGTGAGTTCGGATCCCTATTAGGTGTTGCGTCCCTCCCCCACCAGGTGAGCTCGGCTCCTTGGTAGGTATGGAGTTCCCGCCTCCCACCTCAGGTCGATTTCAGCTCGACTAGAGGTGTTGAGTCTTTCCCCACCCAAGGTTAAGATCAGTTCGACCTAAAGGTGTTGAGCTTTCTCCACCTCCTGTTGAGATCGGCTAACAGGAGGGGTGTCTAGTGGAGAAAGGTCTGTTTCCCACCTCAGGTCGAGTTCAGCTCGACTAGAGGTGTTGAGTTTTTCTCCACCCAAGGTTAAGATCAATTCGACCTAAAGGTGTCGAGCTTCCTCCACCTCCTGTTAAGCTTGGCTCACAGGAGGGGTGTCTAGTGGAGAAAGTTTCGCCTTCCATCTCAAGTCAGGTTCAGCCGAATGACTCGGCAGGGGTATCCCGTTGGCAGGTCCCTTCTCGGATCCCCCTCAGGTCCCACCTACTCGTCAAATAGGTGGGTTGGACTTTCTTTCCGAGCTTGGGACAAGCTCGCAAAGAGAGGGGATTGTGTACAACCCTCATATTTCCCGAGTCGGTGTGACCCGACCCGGATGAGACCAAGACAGTGAAGGTGGCCGAGATGGGCAAAACGACCGCGCTGAAATGGCCGAAACCGATTAAGCAACAAGAGGTCGCGGGAGAAACGGAGGGAGCACCCACTTCCCCGACTCTCTTCGGGCGAGTGGGAGGAACCCTCTCACTCGCCCGGCACACTTGGGGCGAGTGGGAGGAACCTCCCACTCGCCAAACACCTATGGGCGAGTGGGAGGTGTCCTCCCACTCACCGGCGCTATGTGGGAAGAGTGGGAGGAGCCCTCCCACTCGCCGGGCGAGTGGGAGAGGCACTCCCACTCGCCGCCCCCCCCCCTTAAGGGCGAGTGGGAGAGCCTCTCCCACTCGCCGCCCCCTTTGGGCGAGTGGGAGGGATCCTCCCACTCGCCCAGCATCGGTGGGGGAGGCCGGTATGACCTCCCGTGAGGGGGGGGGGGGGGAGCGGGCACCTTGAGTCCCACTCACCCCCTCCTGCATTGATCATTCAGGGTCATGATCGAGCTGCGGATAGAGAAATTTCGGCTATCCGCAGCCCGATTTTGAGAAGTCTATAAATAGACCCCCATGGGCACCTTGGGAGGGGTTGGTCACTACCCCGCCCCCCCCCCCCCCCCCCCCCCCTTGCGTGTATCTTGGGAGCAAGCACCCCCCTCCCTTGTCATCCTTCTGCTGACAGTGAGGTGGTTCTTAGTGCCCTCCAAGGTGCCCAGGCTCATCATTTGCTTGGGAGGGGAAGTTCCGAGTGGGCTTCCGAGTGTGCGGTGGGACCTCCACGCTGAAGCTTAAGGGGTCTGTTCCTAGACTCCAGTTGTTATCAAGTCTGAGTCTCTTAGTTCCTAGTGACCGGTCAAGGGTCTAGGCTTAGGTCAAGTAAGAGTTAGTCGCAACCCCCTTTCGAACGCTGAAACCGGGAAACTGGTTTCAACACTTAAGCTTATGTATCAGTTTCTATTCAACACATAATTTGCTTTGTTCACTGCCTCTGCCCAAAAGGAGAGTGGCAAATGAGCATCAGCAAGCAATGTAGTTGCTGATTCAATTAATGTTCTATTTTTCCTTTCAGCTACCCCATTTTGTTGAGGGCTTCTAGGAGCAGAGAAACACTGCCTGATCCCTTCTTTTCCACAGAATTCTCTCATCAGAAGAGATTCAAACTCAGTACCATGATCACTTCTGATCAATGCAACTAGAGTAGAGTACTCAGTCTTGATGGACTTGAGAAAGTCTGTTAGAACATTGAAAGTGTCAGACTTGTTCCTAAGAAAGAACACCCAAGTGAATCTTGAGAAGTCATCTATAATAACTAAGGAATAATGCTTCCCTCCTAAGCTCTGTATAGCAGTAGGTCCAAAGAGATCTAAATGCAATAAATACAGAATCCTAGGTGAATCACTCTTGGATAAAGATTTGAAACTACTTCTAGTTTGCTTACCTAACTGACAAGCCCTGCAAAGTCCTTCCTTCTTGTATGAACCAGAAGGCAGTCCTCTGACAAGATTGTCCTTAGAAAGCTTAGAGATAGTCCTAAGGTTAATGTGTCCTAGCCTTTTATGCCATAGTTCATTTGTCCTACTTATTGAATTAAATAGATAGATGTCAGTATTGGCATAGTCAAAATTGACAAGATAAATGTTTCCTTGTCTAATACCAGATAATACATTTTTATTTGTATTATTGGTAATAAGACATTGGGAAGGGTTAAAGGTTACCTGATAACCTTCATCACATAACTGGCTTATGCTGATGAGGTTGTGCTTGAGACCTTTGACATATGATACTTCTTTGAATGTGACTGCTCCAACTTTGACTTGTCCATACCCTTTTGCCTGTCCACAGTTGGAGTCTCCAAAGATAACTTTGGGTCCAAGCTTTGCCTTATAATTGCTTAGGTTGGCCTTGTTTCTTGTCATATGTTTTGAGCATCCACTATCCAAGTACCAATATTCTTTTATCTTTGGATAGCTGTGTACCTACAAAGACAGAAAAATAAACTAGTTGTTTTTTACCCAGACTACCTTGGGTCCATTTGTTTGTCCACAATATTCAGAAATAAAGGACATTTCGGGCTGATCCTTATAGCCTAGTGGATGATATCTCCTTGGAGGTATAATCCATTCAGTAAAAGGATTTATAGTGTGTTTAGAATTAGAATTCCTGAATTTCTGTGTATAGTTTCTGTTCGACAAATTTGGGCAAATTCATCGATCGTCGTTCGACGAATATACATGATTTTGTCGAGCGCCGTTCATATGATAACTATACTGAAAATCTGTTCAGTTTTCGTCGAACTCTGTTCGACAAATTTGAATCTTTTCGTTGAGCTTCGTTCGACGAATTCTTCTGAATTCTCTTATTCTTAACATACTTGCTTGAAATGACTTTATTTGCTTCTACAACCACTTTGCCTTTAGCAGATATGAATTTTATGGGTGTAGATAATATAATTTTCTTAACTAGGTGTGGCTCACTTGATGAGGCACCCAATCCCAGTTTGCTATTAAGTCTAGCATTAACTGTGCTTGTTATGTCCATCAGTTTGATACTTCTCCCATTTAGGGATTCTTCAAACTTTTTTGCTTCAGACAACTTGCTCTCAATGAGAACAATATGTTCCCTGGAGGCATCCAAATCCTTTTTAAGGTTTATATTTTCTTCACTTATAGTTTTCATATCAGCTAGCTTATTTCTGAGTGAGATTATTTGTTTCTCAGATTTTAATAAGTCTAAGCAAAGAACTTTGAATTCAGCCTTGAATTCAACTGAAGTAAAATCAACATGAGATAATACCTGATCTGCATCATCTTCTTCTTCAGAGTCTGACTTTTCCTTATCAGAATTATGTCCTGAGGCATTGATAGCCATCATGCAGAATGTTCTTTCTTCTTCTTCATCACTGGAGCTGGATGAGGAAGCATATTCTGACTCACTGGCTGAGTCATATATTGCAATCAGACATTTGTCACTTTCATTTGATTTTTCTTCATCATCACCAGATAAGCTGGATGATGATTCAGATTCAGTTTCACTCCAGGATTCTGCAATGAATCCTCTTCCCTTCTTTTTGTGCTTCTGTGAGGAGGATTTGTTGGAGCTTCTTTTCTCTTCTTTCTCCTTTTTCTTTTATTTCTTTTTCTCTTCTGGACATTCTGTCAGGTAGTGTCCAGGTTTCCTGCAACCATAACAAATAACTTATTTAGGAGTTGATTTGTCATACCTTTGCTTTTCTCTTGATCTGGACTCCTTCTTTCTGAAGTCCTTCTTAGCCATTTTGTAAAATCCATTGGCTATGAGACTCATAAACTCCTCATTTTGTGGAGTCTTTTCTTCTTCTACATCAGCTGCTTTGAAGGATATGCTCTTTTCTTTCTTTGTTGCTGGAGATGTAGTGGATGATTCTGCTTCCCTGGACTTGATGAGCTGCTCATAAGATTTGAGTTTGCCCAACAAAGCTTCAGTGGTAATCTCATTTAGACTTCTGGCTTCCTTGATTGGCCAGATTCTAGAATCCCATGTGCTGGGGAAGCACATTAGAATCTTATCATTTATTTCAGTGATAGATATCACTTTGTCTAGAGATTTCAGCTCATTAATTATGAGAATGAGTCTATTGTACATGTCAGCCACTGTCTCTGTGTCTCCTTTCTTGAAGTTTTCATACAGAGATATCAAGTGTGATCTTCTGTCTTTTCTTTCATCTACAGAACCTGCAACCATGTTATTTAGTGAAATCCAAATTTCTCTAGCTGAAGTACATTCAACCACTTTTTGAAATATGTCATCAGACATAGTTTGAGCCAATATGTTCATGGCTTTAGCATCTGCACTTCTTTGCTTCTTTTGAGTTTTTGTCCACTCAGGAGGTGGGACAGCATGATTGTCTCCTGTAGCTTCAGTGCTGGTTGATGCTGTAGGTGCTGGAGGCCCTGTCAGAATAACATTGAAAATTTCTTCATCACTAGAGTTCATATAAAGCCTAATCCTTGCATTCCAGAGTGCAAACTTGCTAAGATTGCACATTGGAGGTCTTGTGCTTGAGTACTCCTTATTCTGTGCCATGAGTTTTTAACAGAAAAATAGATAAAGTAAAAACTCTAAATTAATTTAAGATCTAATTGATCTTTGTGATCCAGGTAGGTTAGATCTTAAGTTACTCTAGAGGGGGGGGGGGTGAATAGAGTGTTAAAAAACTTACCCTTAGTTTTATAGTGTAATTAAAATAGTGTTATATATATATGTGTAAGCAGAGTGAGGAATATATAAACAGAATAACTGAATAAATAAGAGCACACAGCACAGCACAAAGAAATAAACACAACCAGAAGACACAAGGAATTTATAGTGGTTCCCCAATAAATCTGGGTAGTCCACTCTTCTACCACCCTTTGGTAGGAGTCCACTAGGAGGGTTGATCAGGTGCCCTAACACCAAGGTGATTTTGATCAAGTGTCCACGCACCAAAGAGCTTTTGATCAGGTGCTCAAAACCAATAGGATTTTTTGTTCAGGTGTCTTGCCACTAGGGGTTACACTTTTGAAGGGAGTATTAACCCTGTACAAGAGAGGTGATAAAGAGTTATAGTGTTCTTCTCAGTCAAAATGCTGAGAGAAGACTCTAGTGGACTTGTTGTAAAGCTCCCCCTGTCTGATTGAAGTATTTGACAGATGTTGGAGAAGCTTTCTCTTGAAGACACAAATCTTCTGTAGCAGATAGATCTGGAAGAACAGGTTCTTCAGATTCCTTATTGATCTTGTAGAAGACTTGAACTTGCAGCAGAATATCTGAGAGATGGATCTTGAAGATGATGTTCTCAGACTGAAGATGGGTGTTGCTTGAAGAATAAGAAGAAGACTGAGAATAGTAGACTGAATGTTCTTCTTCTTTCTTTCTCTATCCTTGTTGTTTTTCTGTATTCTGCAAGAATGCTGATTTTAATTCTGTCGAGAGAGATAAGACAAGAATGTCTGTCTTTGATATATTCTATTTTTGTAATAGAATAATCTATCTTAAATTCTTTCTTGGAATAACAACAAAGACAAAACGATTTTGTCAGGTCCTTTAATTCCTTAGCCGTGAAAAACTCCTTAGCATTAAATGTCAACGGCTATTCTTGTCTTGGAACAAAGGAAATTAGGAATATATTTGAGTAATATAATATCCTTGCTTGCCTGCCATGAATACGTCCAAAAGTATTGAATATATCCGTTGGAGTTGTCGATCTGAGTTCAGAGTATTGACAAATAACTGATATAAATGATCTGGACTTGAATTTATCGAACTGAGCCTTATTACAGAATTTTTCGAGCTCTGGCTGGAATTTGTCGAACGCTTCTCGCCATTTGTCGAACGCTGCTCAGAGAATGTCGAGCACTGGAACTGGCCATAATACTTCAGTCTACTGAGACAAATTTGTCGAACGATGCTAGACATTCCTCGAATGCCACTCGACATTTGTCGAACACTAGGAACTTAAATTTTCCTTAAGTTCTAGCAACTCTAACAGCCTAAAAACTTGACCCTTAAACTATGCAATGGGGTCAACTTGATCCTTAGATAAAACATAGTGATCCTAGCCCAAATCAGTAATAGGGTTGTTCCAACACAGCCGCCGAGGCCGCGGCCGTGAAGCAACAACTGGCCGTTGCTGAGGCCCTTCTCGCCAGCCGCCGGAGCCGAGAGGTAACCCACTCCTCTTCTTGTGCCTTGAGCTCTTGCTTTACTTTCTTTCTTACCTGCGTACTAACCTTCTTTTTGCTTGCAGGACGTAGCCAACTACGATACCTTGCTCGTGCGGTCTCGCATCCTCGAAGAGCAAAATACGGCGCTGGAGGCCGAGAACCAGAGGCTGCGAGATGCTGTCGCTCGCTCACCTCCCACGGAGAGGGAAACTCGGCACCTCTACTCCCATGCCGAGTTTGAAGGGCTGATGCAGAGGATGGCCCAGGGAGCGGCGGAGCACGCGCTGGATGTACTACGGAGGGCCGACTTTTTGAAGGAAGACGGCGAGAGAATCCTCTCCCGCCATGTACTTCCAGAGCTTTTCTCCCCAATCGATCCTGAGGATGAAGCTGGCGATGGGCGGGAACTCGGAGGCCTCCCCTCTCCCAGCGGGAGCAGCGGGTACTCTGATGACGAGACTGATGACCCTTAAAGATTTATTCTTTCCATTCGTGATCTTAGTTACCACTGCACATTTCTTTTTCTGCACTTCTTATTATCGTCACCTGACAGCTCGCGCACCCGCATGCCCTTTCGCATGTCCTCGAGCTATAGTGCTCACACTAGCATCTCGTACTTGCTTGAGTGTCGATGGCCCCTATCCTTAGGTCGCGACCGAGATGATTCCGCCACGGAGGCGTGCCCCGCAGACGCAACCTTTTCGCATTCGCACGTGCCCTTTAAAGACTTAGACGATTTCATTGATTTCTGCCGGTAGCGATCCTGCGGCGTGGACCCACTTCATCTCGCATGCTTCCCGCGTCTCTTAGGACTTCTAACACTCCGTTGTGCATTTGCCTGGAGGATTCCTTTCTTGTATAACCCAATTCGCGGGCGAGTGACTCTTGTGATGGACATCACTCGCCACTTTTGTACCAAGGCTTACTCTGTTATAATCTTCCTCCTTAGGTCCTTCATTTATTACCTTTCCTTTCCCTGGGCTCACATTTGAACCTTTGGAACCTGCCACCGAGTGAGCCTTCGGCCCTTCCAGCTAGGTGAGAGTCTGGTCAGCGGGTCTGCTCGGGGCCAACCCTTGAAACCTTTAGAACCTGCCACTGAGTGAGCCTTCGGCCCTGCCAGCTAGGTGCGAGCCTAGTCAGCGGGTCTGCTCGGGGTCAACCTTTAAAACTTTTGGAACCTGCCACCGAGTGAGCCTTCGGTCCTGCCAGCTAGTTTATAGCCTGGTCAGCGGGTCTGCTCGGGGCCAACCTTTGAAACTTTTGGAACCTGACACCGAGTGAGCCTTCGGCCCTACCAGCTTGGTTAGAGGATGGTCAGCGGGTCTGCTCAGGGCCAACCTTTGAAACCTTTGGAACCTGCCACTGAGTGAGTCTTCGGCCCTGCCAGCTAGGTTACAGCCTGGTTAGCGGGTCTGCTCGTGGCCAACCTTTGAAACTTTTAGAACCTGCCACCGAGTGAGCCTTCGTCCCTGCCAGGTAGGTGAGAGCCTGGTCAGTGGGTCTGATCGGGGACAACCTTTAAAACTTTTGGAACCTGCCACCGAGTGAGCCTTCGGCGCTGCCAGGTAGGTGAGAGCCTGGTCAGCGGGTCTGCTCGGGGCCAACCTTTGAAACTTTCGGAACCTTCCACCGAGTGAGCCTTCGGCCCTACCAGCCAGGTAAAAGCGTGGTCAGCGGGTCTGCTTGGGGACAACATTTGAAACTTTTGGAACCTGCCACCGAGTGAGCCTTCGGCCCTGCCAGCTAGGTGAGAGCTTGGCCAGCGGGTCTGCTCGGGGCCAACCTTTGAAACTTTTGGAACCTGCCACCGAGTGAGCCTTCGGCCCTGCCAGCTAGGTGAGAGTCTGGTCAGCGGGTCTGCTCGGGGACAACCTTTGAAACTTTTGGAACCTGCCATTGAGTGAGCCTTCGGCCCTGCCAGCTAGGTGAGAGCCTGGTCAGCGGGTCTGCTCGGGGTCAACCTTTGAAACTTTTGGAACCTGCCACCGAGTGATCCTTTGGCCCTGCCAGCTAGGTGAGAGCCTGGTCAGCGGGTCTGCTCGGGGCCAACCTTTGAAACTTTTTGAACCTGCCACCGAGTTAGCCTTTGGCACTGCCAGCTTGGTGAGAGCGTGGTCAGTGGGTCTGCTCGGGGCCAACCATTGAAACTTTTGGAGCCTACCACCGAGTGAACCTTCGGCCCTGCCAGCTAGGTGAGAGCCTGGTCAGCTGGTCTGCTCGGGGCCAACCTTTGAAACTTTCGGAACCTGCCACTGAGTGAGTCTTCGGCCCTGCCAGCTAGGTGAGAGCCTGGTCAACGGGTCTGCTCAAGGTCAACCTTTGAAACTTTTGGAACCTGCCACCGAGTGAGCCTTCAGCCCTGCCAGCTAGGTGAGAGTCTGGTCAGCAGGTCTGCTCGGGGCCAACCATCAAAACTTTTGGAACCTACCACCGAGTGAGCCTTCGACCCTGCTAGCTAGGTGAGATCCTGTCAGCGGGTCTGCTCGGGGCCAACCTTTGAAACTTTTGGAACTTCCACCGAGTGAGCCTTCGGCCCTGCCAGCTAGGTGAGAGCCTAGTCAGCGGGTCTGCTCGGGGCCAACCCTTGAAACTTTCGGAACCTGCCACCGAGTGAGCCTTCGGCCCTGCCAGCTAGGTGAGAGCCTGGTCAGCGGGTCTGCTCGGGGCCAACCTTTGAAAATTTTGGAACCTGCCACCGAGTGAGCCTTCGGCCCTGCCAGCTAGGTGAGAGCCTAGTCAGCGGGTCTGCTTGGGGCCAACCTTTGAAACTTTTGGAACCTGCCACCGAGTGAGCCTTTGGCCCTGCCAGCTAGGTGAGAGCCAGGTCAACGGGTCTGCTCGGGGCCAAACTTTAAAACTTTTGGAACCTGCCACCTAGTGAGCCTTCGGCCCTGCCAGCTAGGTGAGAGCCTGGTCTGTGGGTCTGCTCAGGGCCAACCTTTCATCCTTTTGGAACCTGCCACCGAGTGAGCCTTCGGCCCTGCCAGCTAGGTGAGAGCCTGGTCAGTGGGTCTGCTCGGGGCCAACCTTTGAAACTTTTGGAACCTACCACCGACTGAGCCTTCGGCGCTGCCAACTAGGTTAGAGCTTGGTCAGTGGGTCTGTTTGGGGCCAACCTTTGAAATTTTTATCATCATCACGCAACCCATCATACCGCACACTTATATAAAAAATTAAGTTGTGAAGTAAAGTATTCTTACTACATGGAATTAGGGATAAAAACGCTTCAAGTCATCACCACTCCACGTGTGATTGAGGGACTCGCCCTCCACATTTTGGAGGCGGTACTCCCCTGACTTCATTGCTTCTCCTACGACATAGGGGCCCTCCCAATTTGGATTGAGCTTTCCTACCGCGGCTGACCTTCCGGCCGCGTCGACCTTTTTCAACATGAGGTCACCCTTCTCAAATTGTTTGATCCTGACATGCTTGTCGAAGTATTTGGCCATCCGCCGCTTGACTTCTTCTTGGCGAATGGCGGCGGATCTCGGGCTTCCTCGATCAGGTCTAAGGAGAGCCGCAGCTCCTCCTCATTTCTTGTTCTCCATTCTTCATCCCCATGTGAGATGGCCCTTACCCACGGCGTCTTGACTTCAAATTCCACGGGAATGATTGCCTCGCAACCATGAGAGATCTTGAAGGGGTCTCGCCGGTGGCGGTGTTAGGGGTAGTTCTTAGTGCACATTGGACCGAGGGGAGTTGCTCCACCCAGTTCCCCTTCAAGTTCTCCACCTTTTTCTTGAGCAGGTTCACTATGACCTTGTTTGCCACCTCCACCTGCCTGTTGCTCCTGGGGTGATGGGCGGATGCGAACCCGAGGTCTATCCCCAGCTGGCTGCAGAAGCTGATGAACTCCTCACTGGTGAACTGCGTACCGTTATCTGCGACGATGGCTTGAGGGAGCCCATGTTGACAGATAATCTATCCCCATACGAAGTTGTAGACCACTTGGGAGGTGACCTTTGCTAGAGCCTTGATGTCCAACCACTTCGAAAAGTAGTCGATCATAACCAAGAGAAATCTTCTTTGCCCACTGGCCTGAGGAAAAGGTCCTACCAGATCCATCCCCCATATGGCAAAGGGCCAGGGCACCGTGATGCTCCTTAGCCTTTGTTTGGCAAACGCCATCGCATCCCTGCTCAGGGTCGGCCAGAACTATCCCTGCCTCATTATCCTTGCTTCCAACGTCCTGCTCCCTGAGTGACTGCCACATTAGCCAGAATGAGCCTCCTCCAGGACCCTCGGGGCTTCTTCCTCCGAGACACATCGTGCCAAGAGTCCGGAGAGGGTCTCCGATACAAGTCCCCTTCATGAAGAACATAGTAGGCGGACTTATATCGAAAGCGTCTTTGGTCTGGGACCTCTTCTGGAAACTCACCCGTTGCTAGAAAAGTCATGATAGGGTCCTTCCACGAGCGGCGCTGTTCTATGTCCATGAGCTCCCCTTCCTCAATCGAAGGGCATAATAGATCTGTCAAGGTTCCTCCGACCCGAGGGCCGGACTTGGCCAGCCAATCTTCCTGGATGCTTTCTCCCCTTGGTTTGTGCCTGATGGAGATGGTATTGAACGCACTGATGAGACCCCTTACTTTGGCCAAATATCTCATGAGTGTGGGATCCCTTGCCTCGAACTCACCCTTGATTTGCGAGGCTATCACCATCGAGTCCGTGAGAACTTCCACGTCGTGAACCTCCAACTCCGGAGGCAGACGTAGGTCGGTGATCACCGCCTCGTATTCCGCCTGGTTGTTGGTGACGGGAAAATGTATTACTAGAGCTTGTTCGATTTTCATTCCATGAGGGCTTTCCAACACCAACCCCCCCCCCCCCAAGGAATTCTTGCCTGACGCCCCATCGACCAACAACTTCCAAGGGATGTGACGAAGAGCTTGGTCTTCCTCCATTTCGATCACATAGTCTGCCATGAAATCTGCAACCGCCTGAGCCTTCATCGACAATCGGGGAACAAAAGTGATGTCGAATTCACTTAACTCCACTGACCATTTCGCGAGACTTCCCGAGTGTTCCACCCCCTCAAAGATTTTGCGAAGGGGTTGGTCCTTCACAACTTGGATCGAGTGGGCCTGGAAATACGGCCCGAGTTTCCTGGCCGAGATGACCAGAGCGAAGGCCAGCTTCTCCAAAATCGGGTATCGGAGTTCTGCCTTCTTCAAGACCATGCTTACATAATAAATGGGCAGCTGCTTCTTGCCCTCTTCCCGGACCATGACAGAGCTTACGACTTCAGCCCTGACTCTGAGATACAAGGATAGATCATCTCCCTCCTTAGGACCTTGGAGTAGCGGAGCTTTGGTGAGTTGGCTCTTCAGGGCCTGGAAGGCCTCCTTACATTCCCCCATCCATTCGAACTTCTGGTTACCTCACAACACCTTGGAGAAGGGGGAGCATTTCTCTCCAGCCGAGAGAGAAACCTACTCAACCCCGCGAGCTTCCTAGTTAGACGCTGAACTTCCTTAGCATTTCAAGGCGATTCCAACTCCATTATGGCCTTGACCTTGTCCGGGTTAGGCTCTACCCCCGCTGGGGTGAGGAGATGTCCTAGAAACTTTCTTTTGCTGGCTCCGAATAGGCACTTTAGGGGGTTTAGCCGCATTTTGTACTTGTGTTGGGTGGCAAATGTCTCTTCGAGGTCTTGGATGTCTCACGCTCTTGCTCTTGACCATGAGATCATCTACATAAACCTCCAATTTTCTTCCTCTTTGCTCCCGGAAGACCCGGTCCATCATTCTTTGGTATGTCGTCCCTGCATTCTTTAGCCTAAATGACATCATCTTATAGCTATAACACCCTTCCCTTGTGATGAAGGAGATGTCCTTGATGTCCGGGGGGTGCATCCTAATTTAATGATAACCTGAAAAACAACTAAGAAAGACATTACAGAAAAACCGATGGCTGAGTCAACCAGCATTCCGATTCGAGGCAAAGGATAACAATCCTTGGGGCAGGCTTTGATTAATAAAGAAAAATCAATACACATACGCCAGCGACCATCGCCTTTATTTACCATAACGACATTGGAGACCCAGCCTGGATACTGGATCTCTGATACGAAACCTGCCTTGAGAAGCTTCTCTACCTCCTCGCGAATCGGCTCCTCCAGCTTGTCAGCGATGGCCCTCCTCTTCTTCCTGACGGGGCGGACTCCTAGCTCGAGGTTGAGGCGGTGGCAAGCCACGTCTGCATCGATGCCCGGCATGTCCGCCGCGCTCCATGCAAAGATGTCCACGCTCCTCTGGATGCATTCCAGCATCCTCTTCCTGTCCTCCGGGCCAAGACCCCCGCTGATCCGCACCTTTTCCACTCTCCCTCCTTAGGTGGTGACCTCCATCTCGACCACTTCTTCAGCCGCCTCAAGACGGGCCGGCTCTTCCCATCTACCCTTCTCCTCCCTTCCCTCGGGCAGGGTCTTCTCTTCCTTCGAAGCCTCCTCCTCCATCAGCTCGACACGCTCCTTCAGAGCCACTTCCTTCTCCCCTCCTGGGATGCTGCTCTCTCCTTCTCCTTCCCTCCAATCTCCACCTGGCCCCTATGGCCCCTTCGTCTCCTTATCCACCATTTCAGCCTCCGCCATCCAAGAGATAGTGTTGACCGCAGTCACATAGCACTGCCTCGCCACCTTTGCATCCCCCCGCATCCGGACCTGAACTCCTCCGCTGCGGAACATCGAGCACTGATGGAAGGATGAGGGAACGCACCGGAAGGTGCTGATGAGAGGGCATCCAAATATAGCGTTGTAGCTGCTCGGAGCGTCAACAATGACAAACCGGCAGTTCCTGGGGACCCCTCCCAACGTCACCTGGAGGCCAACTCCTCCTTCAAATTCTTTCCTCTCCCCCGAGAACCTGAACAGGGGTCAATCTGAGGCTTGCACTCTCTTCGCTTCTACCTCCAGCGCGTCAAAAGCCTTCTTGAAGATAACATTCACCGAACTCCCGTTGTCGACCAAGATTCGGGAGACAGTGAAGTTTTCAATTGCCGCCTGGATCACCAAGGCGTCACAGAACGGGTCTTCAAAGTCTGGCATGTCCTCCGCCGAGAAGGTGAGCTTCTCCGAAGGGGGTGGGGTTTGGGAGGTTGACGCGATGCTTCTCCGGAACATTTCCTGGAAGCTTCTCTTGCGAGTTGCTTCTTCTCCCACCCCACCATGGATCACTCCGACCCCTCCCCTGGCTCCTACGTCCGTCCTGTCTTCACACCTATCCTCTTAATCTCCTGGTAGCACCTCCTCGATCCTCACAGGCCACTGCTGTTGCTGGCCTCTTCACCTCACCTCCAGAAATTCTAGGCAGGTGGCCGTCGCGTGACCATCTTCCTGATGAAAGTCACAGTAGGGCAATGCCACCTTGCCCCCTCTTCCTCCTCTTCCTCTTCCTCCTCTTCCTCCTCTTCCTCGGCCTACCGACATGGCTTTCTCTCGAGGGGGGTGAGGTGGTCTGGGACCTTGCCTCCATCTCGGAACCCTCCCTTCCCCCCTTCATTGGTGATCTTTTTCCTGTCCTCTCGACGGTCCTTCCTGGGGCCTCCAAGCCAGCCAGTTATTGGGCTCTTGATACCCCAAATCCCGTTGCTGCCCCAAAAACCCCTGACCTTAGGGTTCTTCCCTTCTACATCCCTCCTGGTGCCTCACCTCCGACTAGCTCAGCCTTGCCAACCTCTTTGCAAACTCGGGGTTGGCGGCCTCTCCCTCGATCTCCTCCGCTGCCCGCTCCATCATCTCCTCAAAGGATAGAGGGGCCTTTCGCTTTAAGTCCATTTTGAAGAACCCCTCCCACAGCCCCACTATAAAGGCTAGCTGGAGGGTGAACCCCAGCACCTCTTGAACTTGCAGGACCTCTTCTTGGAATCTATCCACGTAATGGGCCAACGACTCCCTAGGCCCTTGCTTGATCTTAAAAGAGCGCCTCCGCATCCTTCTTCCTCTTTTTTGACGTTGAGAAGCGCAATATGAAGCTCCAACACAGGTCCTCGAAAGCGTAGATGGAACCTGCAGGCAGCTGGTGGAACCAGTCCCTCGCCTACTCCTTCAGCGTGGTGGCGAAGAGCCGACACTGGAAGGCATCTGTCATCGGAAGGATCGAGACCATGTCCTCGAACCATTGCAGGTGCAGGACTCGATCATCTTTGCCAGTATAGTAAGACATCTCCAGCCCTCTGAACCCCTCTAGCACCGAAGCCGGGAGGATCAATTCATAGAAGGCGCTCCCTTCCCCTACTCGGCGAGTGGTCCTCTCGGGCGGAGTCAGCTCCCACACCTCCGCACTCGCCAGGCAGCTGAACAGCTGCCGCCCGGGGAGATTTCGCGCAATTGCTTCCACCACGACCTCCTTCACAAGCCGCTAGCCTGGAGCGTTCTCGCCGATCTGTAGGGGTGGAACCACCGGGACCATGGGCGTCTCGCATTCGCTTCTTCCGGCGAGAGCTACCTACATGGTCTGCATGACCTCTCGCTTGAACTTCTCGAACATCTCTAGCCACTCCATTGCCGCTGGTGGCTGCGAATGGCCTTGGTCGGAACCATTTCCTCCATCTCCTGTCATCGAGCTCAACTTGGGATTTTCTTGCACTGGCTACGATCCACGATCACCGCACCAAAAATGTAGAAACCGGCAACTAGTCTCTGAGTTTGAACCCACAGGGGGGTGTAGCCCGCCCTTACTTCTCCCTCACTAAACCCTCCTGACGCTGGATGGAAAACCTAGAACAAACCCAACGCTATAACAAGGAGGACCCGCCACACACCCGGATGATCTTAGAGAGCTTCCCCTCCCAAACCAATGCTCAACTGGGCATCTTGGAGGGCACTAGCAGCCAACTCCGAAAATTGCCTGGAGGAGAGAGCTCAAAAAAAGGTCTGATCTCCTCCAAGGTTCCCTTAAGGGTCTATTTATAGATTTTCTAGTCTTGGACTGCAAATAGCGTAAATCCGCCTTTTGGTTTTACTAATCGCACCCCAAACTGGTCTGCTAACAGCCTGACTCCGCTGTTCTGAAGGGCTATTGGCAGCCCACAGGGGCATTTAGGTAATTTCCCCCTCAAAGTCCTCTGGGCGAGTGGTCCGTGAAGGCACCACTCGCCAGGCTCCTTGCCCATCATGGTTCGCCTGGCAAATGACTTATGAGGTCATCACTCGCCATGTGCTCGACTCGCTTGAAGGGCGAGATCTTGGGCGTTCTCGCCTATCTGTCATGATGCCTATGCGAGTGTCCCGCGAGTGTGGGCCTCACTCGCTCAAGGACCTCTTGGACTCCTATTCCGCTCCTTGACCCTCCACAAGGTCTTGGGGACCCACTCGACGAATATAGGGTTGTATGATAACTTCCCAAAAGGAAGTTATTTCACTACTTATTTTACTCTAATATTCATTTAAAAAGAGGAAAATAATCCCCAATTATAGAAAATATGTTTAAATATTTTCTTAATCAATGTTGGGTTGATTTCGGTCATTTTCCATGTTTTATATCTAAGATTGGTCAAAGGATTCAAGTTGGGGAAGCAATGGAACATTTATTGCTTATGCAGAAAATAAGTTGCAACGCCAGAAATTTGCAGGTTGCAACGTGGCGACGGAAATTCAGATTTTTGAATTTTAAAAGTGGCGCCTATGTGTAATTCCAAAGGAGGCATCCCTTCAGATTTGGAAGGTAAGTTATGAGCACGAAAATGAGGGGGAAAAAGAATCATTATTGTGAGGGAGAACTTGGAATTAAATAGAGAACTTTTGGAGGTCTTCTTCCTCTTGGAGATTTTGGCTAGGGCTTGGAGAAAGAAGGCGTGGATCATCACCAAGGAGAAAGATCTGAGTCTAGAAACATTCCTACAGCGTTTTTGATTCCCTTAATCATGTCTAGTAAGATCTACTTTGATTTGCTACTCTTCTCTTCCTCCATTAACTAATTTTCTAAGTCTTGCATGTGTGAAGTACCTTAGTTGTGATGATGACTTGATTTTCATTTACACTTTGTGAATGTATTGATGTTGATCTTTATTAAATTTATGATCTTTTCTTGGGATTTTGGTCTAAGTTTCATCTTTAAAGTGCTTGGCAAAAATTCGAGAGATGAGTCAGGCTAGATGAACGTTTATTCGCACGGCGATATTCGAGAGAGGTGTCGTGTAGTTTTTAACCAAACTTCCGTATTTATACTTCATCGCGAGATTCGAGACAGGAGCGTTGAAAGTGTATCATAAATCTTAATATAATTCCAAGAGAGAGAGAGATCTCCTCTTAAATTAGCAACCGTGATTCTAGCGCTTTTTGTTATTCTAATTTCATCTAAGTTGGAGACAACTAGAGGATTTGGGATAAACGGATAATGGTGATCGAGAGATAAAGTTATCCATTTTAGAATCGTTGCAAGATCATTGTTAATATTTCATGAATTATCATTTTTAGAAGTTATCATCATAGCAAGGGAAAATCACATGTGAGACTATCTTTCCAAGTGAAGTAAAAGTAATTTAAGTAACCGTAACTAGAATTGTAGTTGTTTGCTTTCGAACTATTTAAGTTTCTCTATCAATCATTATTATTTGCTTGAATTTAGAGAAAAGGCGGAATTAATATTTGTGAGCGCTAAGTTAAGCACTTCCTCGTGGGAACGATCACTTTCTCATCATTTTATTACTTGTACGGCACGTGCACTTGCGTATTTATATACACCTATCACGGGCGTACCATTGTACACTAACCACCTTGAGGAACCCAAGAGAAGTAACAACAACTACTGCTCAGCAACCTCCCTTTGGTACCATGTTACAAAATTTGACGTCCAGAGTTTAAGTAAAATGCGAAATACTTCACAAACTTTCCACAAGTATAGCAACACAATGACAATGGGAAGACCGAATAGTGCTTTGGTATTAACTATCTCTTTACAATTCGAGGTATACATGGCGAGACATGATTCATAAGAATCACGGAGGAGAGAAGCACAAAACACAAAAAATTACAGGCTGTCGTCAACTTGACAAACTGAGATCGCCAGACCGTGCGAACAGACAAGCCGTGCGGTAAACCTCTAAGAACGCGCCTGATAGACTGTAACCATAGACCGCTTGACCTACTGATTTATTCAACTGCTGAAAGATAACCTGTTTGCACTTCAGACCGCCAGACCAAAAGGTCGCCTGATCACTGAAGCTACCTGCAAACACTTGACAAAGAAACTGCTTCCTGTTGTAGACCGCAACTCAAGACCGCCAGATCACTTAAGACCGCCTGATCCACTAAGTCCGTTGCATAGTCCAAGAACACCAAAACACAGTCCACCCAGACAGACCATTGCCGGACTGGTTTATTCAAAGCTGGAAGAAAGGAGAATCATGACCGCGAACTGCAAGTCGCTAACCTGCAAACAGACAAATCGGTCAGGCAAAACTCAAACCGCGCGACCTCGGAAAGAGACCGGCACAATCAAGCCAACTTGGGTTCTTACAGTTGTTCGTTATTAATGACGGGCCCTGCACCCCTATTTATAGGCGAGCTGATGGATGTCGTCACCGCACAAACCAGGATACAATAACCGCCCATCAGATCATGTGCGGTCTCGCAAGCAGACCGCCCGAGCTCAGCAAAGCTAACAGCTCCCTTATATGACCATACAGTTATATACAAACTGCCCGGTCACCGCGGTCTCCGAAAACAGATCGATCGGCCTTTATTTCAAAATCAAAACACTTCTTCAGTAACCCAGAACGACTAGAATAAGTCGTCAGATCGCCCGGTCACTACAAGAAGGCAGACCTACATGAACATCTGTCCGACTTGAATAAGTCGCCAAAAAACCCACACAAGCCGCCCGGACACTTTACGGTCTCCCAGATCAGACCACCCACAACAGATCGCCTAATACAAAACCGGTCAGAACACCAGTGCAGACTGTGCGGTCTCAGCGGTCTCCAATCTGCAGACCGCCCAGCACCTTTCCACTTCCACTTCAAAAATTTAATAGATATCCCGAAGCTTGTTTGGTCAGGGAAAGAGGTATCATATGGACATGTGTGTGTGTTTGGTTGTAGGTCACATGTCCAGATCCCCAAGGAGAAGAGATCGAAGCTTGATGAGAAGCCCTGTGAGTGAATCTTACTGTTATTTCCATATGAAGAGTTTGGTTATAGACTCTGGGATTTAGTGATGAAGAATATCATCAGAAACAGGGATGTGGTCTTTGTGGATGACCAGATTGTTGGTGAGCATAATGTTGCTGAGCTACAAGATCCATCGGATATGGAGAGTTTTGATGCAGATCTTAAGCCAGAGAATGTTGGTGCTGATGAAGGGGGTGCTAAAGAAGAAGCTGTGCAGATTTCAGATCAGGAGGGGATTCTTGATGAAGGGGTAGCATTGTATGTTGATGTTCCACCAATGGTAGTGGTGCCCCTCAGGAGATATAATAGAGCACAGAGGCCCAGCACCAAGTATCCATCTCAAGACTTAATTTTACTAACTGATGGTGGTAAGCCTGAGTCTTTTGAGGAGGCTCAAAGGGCTGAAGATAGAGAGTCTTGGGTAGCATCTATGGAGGAGTTAGACTCACTCTAGAAGAATGAGACCTATAATTTTGTCAGACTATCAAAGGAGAGAAAATCTTTGAAGAATAAATGGGTCTTCAAGCTGAAGACTGATGAAAGCCTCTCTCGGCCTAGGTACAAGACAAGTTTGGTAGTCAAAGGGTTCAGTCAAAGGCATGGTGTAGACTTTGATGAGATATTTTCACCAGTGGTGATAATGCCCTCTATCATACAGGTATTGGAATTGGCTGCCTCTAGGAATCTTGAAGCAGAGCAAATGGATGTTAAGACGACATTTTTGTATGGAGATTTGGAGGAGGAGTTGTACATGGAGCAGCCCGAAGTTTTTGAAGCAAATGAGAAAGAGCATTTGGTATGCTGACTCAAGAAGAGTCTGTATGGGTTGAAACAGACACCGATGCTGTGGTATAAGAAATTTGACACCTTTATGTTATAGAGTAAGCTCCAGAGGACCAGGCCTGATCACTGTGTCTATGTGAAGAAGATAGAGAAGACCCTTACTATTTTGTTGTTTTACATAGAAGACATGCTGATTGTCGGTGATGACAAGGCCAACATTGTTGAGTTGAAGAAAGAGCTTAGTGAGTCCTTTGAGATGAAGGACTTGGTGCAAGTCCCCTCCCCCGGATTTTTACGATAAGACATTTGTGGTTGTCTTATGCCCAGAACCGCCTCCTTACGGTGACACCAACACATGGGTTTGTCGCCACCGCAAGACGTCGATCCTGCCGGCAAGAATGATCAACCAGGCCAACATGAAAAAAGAAGCAAGCTATAAAGACAAGTCCACAATCATGCAAATATAAATATCAAAAGAGATATAATAGTCCATCAATGAGTACAAAAAGAAAGAGTAAGGGCTTATGCCTGGTACATATTTAAAAGTAAAAACACTCTCATTATAACTTATGCGGAAGCTACCCCAAACTCACAACATCCTCAGGATGGGATGGTAGTAGTGCGCTGCAAATGTTCCTCAAGTCTTGCCACCCCATCCCGCTGGTCTTCCTGCTGCTCTGGCTCCTCGTGCACCTGGTGTTACGGCCACATCCAATTGTTAGTCAAAAATACTAAATCATTTTGTCCTCGCCTCCCCCCGTGACTCCTAGGCACTAGGTGGGAGGATGAAAAGGAGGACAACAAGCAGTATAGCAAAAAGGGTGACGTGGCTCTAACTAGCAAGTATGTATATATAAACTATGACTTTCTATATAAAAGTTATGCTAGCAGTTCTATATACTCTAGAGCAATAGTAAAGAGCAATAAAGGAAAATATGGTGTTGTAAGTAGAGTAAAGTAATGAAAGTAAAGAACACCTACACTACCATCACATAAGCGTACGTTAACTTATATGAATGCACATACAAACTTTTAAGTTAAGATTTTCGGTAATTAACTCATCATATAAAAGAGCCCATACTAATTTATATGATGAGGATCTGCAAATATGTATGTTGTATGAATGTTATGCTATGCAATGTAATGTATTATATTATTATTCATGCAAGTGCAACTCACCCACGTGACTATGTGCGCACGGACCTTTCGTTCCCGCTTTTCGGAGATAGCTAGTTTCTAAGGTACTACCACCGTGGCTACAGAAGCAATGGATCGAGTCCTCCACTTCTAAGCGGTATACACACTACCAAACCTAGACCTTACGTACGCCTATGTACAGGCCCTAGGTGCACCTCTTGAATTTTTGCGTACTCTTGCTGGAATCCACCAGTCTTCTATGATCGGGTGTAGGTTATTATGGATGGTCCTCCAGACCGCAGTAAAAACAACCTACTGGCCCTCTAAACCACTACACTTCATTAGAGACAATGTACTTCCATCGGCATGTCGACTGGACCAGTACGAAGACCCACCACTAATATGCACACGCAAAGTACTACCTCAACCGACTGAGCCTCCAGCTCCCAGGACTAACTAGTCCTTCATAACTAACTACATCCCTTAACACGTGATAAGAATTATTAGTACCATTATTCACCTACTTATCTAATCTTGCTTAGAGTTTAGTTATACTTAGAGATTTGAGGTGAATCTTGGATTTCCCGAGCACTACCCGGTGAAGGGCTCGCCACGGTATTAGGAGGTATGATGGGATGACATCCCAAACCTCCCTTTCTTAAGATATTTAAATCTTATTGGTGTCTACCCTTCTCTAAAACTCTCTCTCGATGTTACTCTTATTAATCTAGGATAGACTTATAACTCCTACATTGTATGTGGCGGAACCCCAGACTATACTAATCTATATGCTCCAAGATTACTTCCTGAGGTGCACATGATCATGTTAATGTCCGACAGTCATAGTCTGGGTTTTATCAAAAATCCAAGTGTTTTGATGGTCAAATCCATAGTTCTCATTTTTACTAAATGTAGACCAAGTTCAAGTATTGCAGAAAACATATCTCCTATGAGTCAACTATAAAAAATTTGAGGCCAATTGATCTCTAATTTATTCCAGAGGTTCATCATGTTATTAAAGTTTATTTACCAGATTATAAGATATTTATAATTTAATTTGGCCAAGAGATAATATTTGAAAATATTTAACAACCTCCAAATTTACACATGAAGTTTATTCATGTCCAAGCAAATTACCAGAAGTTTATTATGACATAAAAATAAGCCTAACAGATAATCATAATTTTCGAGAATAATATGACCATTAAAATCCCATTAATATATTTATGGGGAATTTATAATATTGAACATGAACTATATTATTTATTCATCCTAAAATTTCAATGAATTTTCCAGAGATAAATATTACTATAACAAGTAAAAAACCAAAATATTGGAATTTTCCAGGTTAATATAGCCATGATTGTTTCTTAAATTCACATGTGAGAAAAATCCAAAAAAAAATGCAATAATCAGAGAAAATGATGTTCAATAATTCTCAATAAATTTCCAGAGATAAATATTACTCCAATGAGTGACTATCCAGAATATTGGAATTTTCTAGGTTAATTTAACCATGATTATTTCCTAAATTCATATGTTATGAAAATCCAAATAAATGCAATAATCAGAGAGAATGATGTTCAATAATGCTCAATAAATTTCCAGAAGTGTGTTATGACCAAATAATACTTGTGGTAGAAATTTGTATTTTTCCTAACTTATTTGGTCACAAATATTTCATTAAATTAAATGTGTGACAAATGAAATATTTACTTAAACTATGGGAAATCATATTCCAAAAATCCCCATTAATTTTCCAAAGGTTCATCATATTCTGTAAACTCTCTAGCCAGAGTTTTAGAATTTTCTATGTTATTTTGATCATAAACATTTCACATATATTTAAATGTGACAAATGCTTTTAATAACATTTAACCAGAAAAATCATACCCAAAAATTTTCATTAAATTCACATATGAGTATTTTGACATAACTAACCAAGTGAGAGAGATATGGATTTTTTCCAAGTGATTTACACATATTTAATTCATTCATTTAAAGTGTGACATACACATTATAAATGAAATACTTCGGGAATTTAAGTCCATAAATCCCAAATTCTCCAGGAGTGATATATTCCATCATAATACATTCATGGTCAAAATCTTGCTGACATGCAACAAGCCATTTGGGAAAAATACACCAAATATACTTTTGCGCTAAATGCACCCCATTTCCAAACATACAAAGTTCATGCAAGTGGAAATCACCCACATGCAGAAAGCCAAATGGTCGAAAGTTTTACCAATAGCATATAGTGACCTATATTACAATATACCAAAAAGTTGGGTTACTTTGAGGATGTCTAGCCATGTATATCACCTATACATGCTTAATTAAATTTTTGTATAAACTATAGAAAAATTTTCCCCATAAATTTCTAGTTTTTGGATGGGAACTCTACCTAGGTATCCCTCATGTATGGCCAAAATTTCAGCCCTATGCAATGAGTATACTATTAGGAATTTATAAAATAAGGTCTAGGGAACCTTTAGGACACATCCCAGAAAAATGGAGATTTCGGGGGATGCACGACACCAATACAAGTGATTTAAAATTCTTTGGAAAGTTAAGACCATAGGCTACAACTTTCATGTTCAACACTTAACCATGATCTGTGTCTAAGTGGCCTTAAATTAAGCATGAAGATGTCTGAATATATGTGACAAAATTCAATAATTGATTTAATTCATTCAAGGCTGCAGATAGGGGATCCCATACAAATCTTAAAGTAAATCCGACAGCTGCTGGGTTTCTTCTTCCTCCAGCCAAGGGCTCAGATCTACCCGAGCTAGGCCGACTTTGATGACTATTTCCCGGCCATCCAATGGCCTACACGATCGGCCACCACCACCACCTCCATTGAGGTGGTGGTCGTTGATTGGCGGCGACATGGCGGCCGAAAGCCGCCTCTCCGGCGATACCGAGCAAGGAAAAAAACTCGGAAATATCACACTAAATTCACATGGAATCTGGCTCAATTGAGCCAGATTTCTCTCCTAATTGATCTAGGATGCTAGCACAGAGGGAGGGGGGAGAAATGAACCGCTAATGGGACTTTTCGTCGGCTATTTCTCCACCCAACCATGGTAGTTGTCGTCTCCGACGAGCTTGTCCGAAATCCCAATTCGTTGCCGATTTCTCCAAAGTAAAGTGCTGGCTCGACAGCTCTAAGTGTGGGGGAAGAAGATGAAAGTGAGAAATGAGGCTGAGGAGCAGGGGAGGATCCAAGGTGGGCCAAAGGGACACTGACACCCCCATTTTTTGCAATTGTTATAGCAAGACCAAATTTTAGCTATTCGCAGACCAAAGTTGGCTATTCACATACCAAATTTGGCTATTCGCTGATCAAGTTCAGCTATGTGCACCCCCAAAATTATTTTCCACCTCATGACCCATGGCCCGCCTACTCACCCCACTAACATTTTATGTACTATTATGTTTATGATCTTTTTGTGCACCCCAATTTATAATTTTTGGATCCGTCACTACTGAGGAGGGCTTATTATGGATGTGCCATAAGGCTGGGGGGTTGGGGGGGGGGGGGGGTTAGGGAGGGGGTCGGCCAAGCTTGGGTTGCTCCTCCTTATTGCCAAGTGGCATGGGGCTTGCTGGAATTCGACTGATGGCTTCATGGGGAGGTAAGATGACGGCTTGGGAAGGTGAATGGGGGTGCCATGTGGCCTCCATTCCCATTTCTCTCTTGGCTTTACTTAAAAATAGGGGCTTTGAAATTTTGACCCTTTGCATGTTATCACATGCTGATTTCAATGGGAATGGAGGGTAATTAACCCTTGGGCTGCATAATAGGCTGACCTTGAGGGCCTTAGCCCATTGGAATTGGCTTGGGCTCTCATTCCCCCTCTTTGGGCATAAGTTTGACTATGGTTGACTTTAGGGTTGACTTGGTCAATTTGATGAGTTGACTCGCACTATATGTTGGTGTTGAGTCATATGACACCAGCCAATGTTGGTTGGGCCGTGGTGGGGGCTTGATTGGGCTAAATGAAGCATTTAGGTGTGATTTTGACCTAAATTGACCTAAGTTTGACTTTGATCAAATTGGGTCAATTAGTTGACCGAATATTAGGGCTTCTAGTAAATTAAACCTCTATTAGGGTTTGGAATGTAGTGGTGGTGTCAATTATACCATATGAAATCTTATTGAGCCAATTTGGATTGAATTGAGCTATGTTGACCTAGAGTTGACTTTGGTCAATTCCATGAAATTGGTTGGGGCCAATTGAATATTTCTACCCTAAAGGTCTACCTTAGTGGTTAGGAAGACATTTGTGGGGTCAATTTGGCCAATTGAATCTCAATTCAGCCAAATTATGGTAAGTTGACCTATGCTGAATTTGGTCAATTTGGCCAGCTTAGTTGACCAATTCTTGAGTGAATGGTCAATTAATCCTCCTTAGGGTTAGGGATGTGGTGGTGGAGTCAATTTGAGTTTATGAGTTCAAGTGGAGGTGAATTGACCTAAGTTGACTTGTGCACCTTTGGGTGAACTAGGTGAGGTTACCTTGTCTTGCTGGGACCTAAGATCACCTACTTATCCTAACTCACGATTCATGCCACATATCATGTCCTAACACTATCAAGGGGTCTAGTAGGAATAGGGATGTTCCACTTGGGACCAGCAAAGAAGATTCCTGGGATGAAGATCACCAGGGATAGGAGTGCAGATTTGTTGTGGCTATCTTAGGCTGAGTACTTGGAGAAGGTGCTAAAGAGGTTCATGATGGAGAAGGCCAAGGTGGTAGCTACTCCATTTGGTGGACACTTCAAGCTATCAAGCTCTCGGTGTCCTTCATTTCAGAAAAAAGTGGAGGAGATGAGCCAGATCGCATATACATCTGCAATGGGGAGTTTGACGTATGTTATGGTCTACACGAGGCCAGGCATAGCTTATTCATTGGGGGGAAATGATCAGATATCTGGCAAATATAGAGATGTTCCATTGGGATGCTGTGAAGTGGATACTACAATATCTCAGAGAAACCACAGACTTATGTTTGTAGTTTGGTGTAGAGTCATCGATGCTGGTTGGGTACTCTGATTTGATATGTCTGGAGATGTTGTGTAAGACCCCCCCCCCCCCCCCCCACACACACACACACAAAAATGGGTTAGGGGGTAGGGGTCTTACTACCCAAGACGACCATCCTACACTTTCCAAATGGGTAACATGCCCGTTTTCCCAAGCGTAGAATGATTGTCTTATCAAGCTATTGAACATCATCACATCAGATCAATTCACATGTGAATTAGCCTTTCTGGTATATTTATCTGATGTGATGATGTTCCATATCTTGACAAGACAAAATCGTGCCCGACTGTTCTATATTCAATCAAAAGGTCATAGCCATAAATTTGTACATCTTGCCCCACTGTGGTACACAAAGTACAAAATCTCTTGTTCACACTTTGCTCTAAGATCTCACATCTCTTAAGTCAGGAGGTGAGGCAGTCACATCTACTCATGCAGGCTCTATAGCAGGTAATCATTCACGCTCTGGCTATGTCTCGCGCTGCTCTATCCCCTAAAAAGAGTGTACGACGCCACGTTAGTCAGAAGACTAGTGGATACACACCTCCTCCCCATGATCCTTAAGGCCTGGGGACGAGAGTGAGCTGCTAACAAACAACAATAGCTGAAGCAACAATGTTAGCAACAGTACATATATACAATAAGGAATTAAGCTAGAAGCAAGCTGAACAACATACCAGCAATAACTGAAATGCAGTAATACATATTTTTTATAAAGCTCAACCAGCTAGTGCGCAATAACGCAGGAGTTCACAACCTGTAACAACACCCTATGTCGATATAGCTTGAACGATTCTCTTCCAGCAAGTTAGCAAACCCTGCGGGCATCACTGATGTGGCCATCGGTGATAGTGGACGGTCCTGACACTTCTGGGTGTGGTCGCACCGCACTACCCAGGCCCCAATGTATAACCTGGTGTACTCCTGGATGTGAGCTACATCCAGCAATAATGAAATTTGGCTAACTAGCGGATGTTGGATCTTGAGGTGCCCTTAGAGGGGGTGGGAATAAGGGTTTTAGAAACTTTAAGTCTTTATAGAAAACTTTTGATATTTTATTTGAATGAGAGTGAATCAAAAGTAAAGAGTAGTAAATAATTATACAAATAAGAAAAGACATGATTATCATATATAATATTTGATTACAAAATGTGATTTCTATGATGCTAGAAATCGACAGCGAAATATGAAATATTCTTTTTGTTTTCTATACCGACTCTTCTCACCAAGAACCGGTTGGCTTTAGCCTATCCTTCTCGGATATGGCCTCAAGCCACTCTAGCCCTTCTATCCCCAGAAAGGCCACGAGCACCCTCTGAATATACTCCCTAGATCCAGTCGCCAACACGAGGCGAATTCCTACCTAAGTACTACCCAGACCTAGTCGCCAACACAAGGCGAATTTACTCCATGATAATAATGAAAGAGTTACAAAACAAAATACAAATAAAAACTCCCTATGACGAATCCTAGAGATGGCGAAGGCTCGCTGAATATTCTCGAAGTCGAAGTGTGCATTCTTCGCATTGAGTAAGCGTTGATCCGATCCTCCTTGAATTCTTCTCTCAAGTTTGTGTGGGAGATGATGGTCTGGAAAATATGGCCCTCCAAGAGTTTCTGAAGTGCTGGAATAGGGCTCTCTTCAATCAGTGGTTGGAGAAGATGAAAACCACCTATTTATAGAACTGGAGGATAACGCCAACGTTAAGGCTAACTCCTGGCATTGGCCCAGTATAGAATTGTTTTGATGGATCAGATCTTCAGAACGGGAAGGAGATTCTGCACTTTAGGAAACATTCATTTTAGGCAACCCTAACGCTGGCGTTGAGTCTAACGCTGGTGTTATGTCAAATCATTCCTAAAGTTCCCCTGCAATCACAGCTGCTTCCCTCCTTGCCATAATCATCATGATAGGAATGAGAGTCAATGCCCAGCGTTAAGTACTAACGTCTGGCATTAGACCACATCCCTTTTTTCAATTTGTGAGCAGGTTGGGACCAATAATGCAGCAACCTAGTGTCATATCTGCTCAAACCTACATGCTAAAAACACAATGGGAAACAAGATCAAATACAAGTAGGATTTATTATTCTCAAATCAAAGAGAAGCAGAAAACCATGTTCCAACAATCTCCCCCTTTTTGATAATAACAAATCCAATATAGATAAATCAGATTCATATATAAGCAAGGTGTGTTTTTATAATGATATATGACACTAAGCAATATAGAGACAGTAATAAGATTATAAATTGTTTAAGTTGTGCTCCCCCTTAGTGTATGCTTACATAGACTTGATTTATGCTCCCCCTTAATCTAGTGAATCCTACTCCTTTAATCATTAAGATTTATCATTTTATTCTCCCCCTTTTATTATTAGCAAAAGAGGGTGGAGTTGAAACAAAAACTAGAAGAGAGAAGACAAAAGTTGGGACATAACTAAGAGAGGATTAAGACTTTTGTTTAAACATAAAGTAAGTCGTGATCGAGCTAAGGGAGAGAGTAGCACTGCAGAAAAAGATATGATAAGCATGAACGAACAACATTCCATTTTTTTGTTTTACCAAAGGAATTCTACCACTTTACTTTCAAAGTGAAATTTTTAAGAGACTTGTTGGAAGAAATGCAATATAGTTTGACAAGCACAAGGGAAGAAAAACCTTATAAGTAAGCATGATAAAGCATGGTAAAAGAAATATATGATCAAATTAGGAATGCGAAGAAAGTAAGCATGATAAAGCATGGTAAAAGAAATATATGATCAAATTAGGAATGCGAAGAAAAAAAACAAAACAAAATAACTAAGATTAACATTTTTGTAATAGTTTAACCATTCCAACAACATGTCTAGACCCTTCACATTTGAGCATTTAACTTTAAAAAATTTCATAACAAGTAGGCAAGCATGATTTAACATATTCAAAAAGATAATAGCTACAATGTAACCAATTCGTATTTCAAGTAAAGAAAATATTGTAGGAGTCAGGCATTGCAATCTAGTGCTTTTACTAGAGTTTTTAGAGAATTATGTAATGTTGCATTATGATCCAATTCTCTTGAGTAGAAGTTTTATGAAAAACAATGATGTTTGCATAAGGTGTTTTGATAAAAGTTTACAAGTGAAATAATCAAAACACATGACATATGTAATGAAATAGTAAAAACAATATTTAGATTGTAATCTTATAATTACTTTCACACATCAATTCTAGAATAAAATTTCAACGCACATAAAAGGGTACAACTACCAAGGTGCTTCGCCCATACAATGCTCATTAAGACTTATGAGGGAGCGAAGTATTGCTTGGGGATCAGATAAGCATTATTATAAAAAATTTTTTTTTAGTGATCCGGTGTACAAATAGAAGTGATAAAAAGAATATGTTTGCACAATACACTTTACAATTCTTTCCAAGGTGCCCAACCTCACAATGCTCATTAAGACTTATCAGGAGGGTGAGTAGTGCTTGGTGGAGTTATCTTTGGCATATTATTTCATTATATTTTTTTAAGTTTGGGCCAAAGGTCTCTGAATTCACTTATTGTTGCAAAGATTAACAATATTGAAATAACACTTCTATGTGTGCAAGAAATTTACTGTTTGAAAGGCTGCATAGGTAATTTAGCATACAACTTAATGTGTTAAAACTATTACACTACACAATCATGCAAGACTAAGATTATGAGCACATGTAGATTACCAAAAAAGTGAGTGTAAGAATCATTGATTAACATATAACATTACTCATACTTAGAGGCATGCTAGGCAATCATACATAATTTTCTACACACTATTTCATTGCACATAATCAGATTAAGGTCAAGGCATTACAAGATAAAACAATGTTTAGGAAATTTGAAATTAATATTAGACATTGAAGAAAATCTTTATGTGTATGCCTAAATCAATTTTGACCATTTGAAACAAAATGACTAAGAAGTTTGCTCTTGTGAGGTCTTATAGTCAAACCATAATTTTGTAAATATTTAAAGCAAAACAAATAACAAAAACATATTTTTGATTATTTTGTATTATTTGAAAATATATATATTTTTGAAATAAAATTAACAAATTAAGAACAGAATAATTTGGACAAAAAAATAAACTGAGAAAATTTATTAGAAAAATACCAGAAATATTATAGAAAAAAACAAAATTTCAATAAGACAAAAAGAGCCAACGCTTGGCGTTAACTACTTAATGCCCAAACAGGACACTGTTTTTGTGATTTTTGAAAAAAAAATCTTTGGAATAGGGAGTATGTATATAGACCTTCTCATTGTAGAAATTTCAGAGAATTTGGAGAGAATTAGAAGGCTATGTAAACATATTTTTGGTAGTTTTGAAATGGATTTTATATTTTATATATGTTTTTGATTTTTCTGGTAATGAAAACGTAATTGAGATGCAAACATGGATATGTAATGATATACAAATAGATAGGCAGAAAAATTTCAATTATAGAGAGAAAATGCTAACGCGGGCCGTTATTGATAGCGCCAAGCGTTAGTGCTTTTTAGTTCAATTTTGATGATGGTGATGCAGATAGATTCATGTTTTAAGATATATGATAATTTTCTTTTTAGTTATTTCAGGAGAATGTCTGAGTCTATAATTACTTTTGATCTTTGCGAGAGTTTAGTTGGACTTAGCAATTTAAAATGGATCTTGGACTTCCCGAGGTCTACCCTATGAAGGGTTCGCACCGGTACTGGAGATGTGATGGGGTGACATTCCAAACCTCCCTTTCTCAAGATATTTAGGTGTTTATTTGTTACTACATAAACTAAAAATTTATATACTTAATTTGATATATCTAAGACTCCCAATTCTAGTCTAAGCATGTTCAACCGAGCATCGGGGAGAGGTTTTGTGAATATGTCTACAAGTTGGGATTCTGTGCCTATGAAGCTAACTCTCACATGATCTTTCTTAATATGATCTCTAATGAAATGATGACGCACATCTATGTGTTTAGATCGTGAATGATGAACGAAATTGTTTGTTAGATCAATTGCACTTTTGTTGTCATATTTTAATTCAATATTATTTAGATGCACCCAAAAGTCTTCTAGTGTTTGACTCATCCAAAGGGCTTGTGCACAACAACTTCCTAGTGCGACATATTTGTCCTCGGTGGTGGAGAGGGAAACAAAATTCAATTTCCTACTCGACCAAGCAACTAGTGAGGGACCTAAGAAGTGACATGTGCCGCTTGTGCTTTTACGATCTAGTGAACACCCAACATAATCAGAGTCAGAATATCCATGTAAAATAAATGAATCATTATAAGGATACCATAGGCCTAGATTAGATGATCTGATTAAATATCTGAAAATTTTTTTGACCACTTTTAATGATATTCTTTAGGATTAGCTTGAAATCTAGCGCATAAGCAAACGACAAACATTATATCTGGTCTAGATGCACTTAAGTAAAGAAGAAATCCAATCATACCTCTATATAAAGTTTGATCGATAGAAATTCTAGATTCATCTTTTCCTAATTTTAAAGACACACTCATAGGTGTAGAAGCTTGTTTAAGATTTTCAAATCCAAAATGTTTAAGCATATTGTTAACATATTTTGTTTGGCAAATAAAGATACCATCATTTCGTTGTGAGATTTGAAAACCAAAAAAGTAAGAAAGTTTTCCTAAAACGCTTATTTCAAATTCATTTTTCATTACTAAGACTACTTCATTACACAACTCTTCATTAGTGGCTCCAAAAATGATATCATCAACATATATTTGTAAAATAATTAAATCGTTATTTTTATGTTTAATGAAGAGTGTGTTTTCAGCACTTCCCATGACATAACCGTGTATTAACAAAAACGATGCAAGTCTATCATACCATGCATAGGGCGCTTATTTTAAACCATAAAGCACTTTTTCTAATTTATAAACATGATTTGGAAATTTTTCATTTATAAAACCAGGGAAGGTGTTCTACATAAACTTCTTCTTTTATAAAAAATGTTTAAAAAAACACTTTTAACATCCATTTGGAATAATTTCATCCTTTTAAAACTCGCAAATGCCAAAAATAATCGTATAGATTCAAAGCGAGCAATGGGTGCAAAAGTTTCTTTAAAATCTACCTCCTCGATTTGAGAAAAGCCTTATGCGACTAAGCGAGCTTTATTTCTTGTCATCCTAGATTCACCATCTAATTTATTTTTAAAAATCCATTTTACGCCAACAACGGGATGATTAGATGGTCGTTCTATTAGGTTCCAAACTTTATTTCTTTCAAATTGATCTAACTCTTTATTCATAGCCAAAAATCAAAATTCGTCATTTAAAGCGATTGAAACGTTTTTAGGTTCAATTTTGGAAACAAAGCAAAGGTTTGAAAATGTTTCATGAAGAGAAGATCGAGTTCTTACCCCAATAGATGGTTTTTAAATGACAGGTTCCCTTGGATGATCTTTTCTGAATCTAAGCACACTTGACGGCATGAACTCTT
The DNA here is from genome assembly GCA_033032865.1 of Dactylorhiza incarnata. Classification (NCBI taxonomy): domain Eukaryota; kingdom Viridiplantae; phylum Streptophyta; class Magnoliopsida; order Asparagales; family Orchidaceae; genus Dactylorhiza; species Dactylorhiza incarnata. The sequence continues at coordinate 3,232,534 of JAWHQI010000009.1, read as the reverse complement.
CTTGTACCGTCTCCATTTCTTTGTCACCTCCAAGTAGTTCAACATTATCATCCTCTAAGGGTAAAGATGGTTCATCTTCCTTTCCTACAATGTTAGAATCTACATAAGGAACAAATTCATCAAACTTCACATGAATGGACTCTTCAACCTTTTTAGACCTTTTTTTGTATATCTTATATGCTTTACTAGTTGAAGAGTAACCAAGAAATATTCCTTCATCACATTTTCATCAAATTTTGCTAAAGCATCTTTGGTGTTTAAGATAAAACATTGACATCCAAAAACATGAAAGTAAGATACATTAGGTTTCGTTTTGTAATATAATTCATATGGAGTTAATTTTTAGATTGGGCGAAGCATGACTCAATTTATGACATAACAAGATGTATTTACAACTTTGGCCCAAAAGGATCGAGGCAACCCATACTTGGATAGCATAGTGCGTGCGAGTTCCTGAAGGGTTCTATTTTTCCTCTCCACCACACTATTTTGTTGGGGGTGCATGGAGTGGAAAATTCGTGTTTAATACCTAGAGTATTACAAAAAGTGGTGAAACTATCATTTTCAAATTCCCCTTCATGATCCGATCTAATGCACTTAATTTTTAATTCTAATTCATTTTGAATGTGATTGCATAGTTTAGTAAATTCAGAAAATGCATCGGATTTGGAGGTAAGAAATAATGTCCAAGTAAATCTAGAAAAATCATCAATTAAAACAAATGTGTACTTTTTACCACGTAGACTACAAGTGCTAATTGGCTCAAATAGGTCCATGTGAATTAGTTGTAGAGGTCTAGTGGTGGACATTTCATTTTTTGTTTTTAAAAGATGTTTTAGAAAATTTTCCCTTTTGGCATGGTGGGCATAAAGTAGATAAATTTCCATTAAGCATTGGTAAACCCCTTATTATTTTATTTTTTTGACAATTGTAAGATCAACTTGGTGCTAGTATGACCAAGACGCCTATGCCATAATTCTAGTTCTTCATTTTTTTGTAATTAGACATTTTAGTGACACACGTGATAGATCATGAAAAGAAATTAAGTAGACATTATGAATTCTTGGTGCAGTGAGTACAATAATATTAGTCTTAGGATCTATAATTTTGCACAAATTAGTAGAAGACTCAAATAACACATTAAGGCCTTTATCACATAGTTGCCTAATAGAAATTAAGTTGTGTTTTAAGCCTTCTACATATAAGACATTTGTAAGACAGAAAGAGACGCTACCCACTGTACCGGTGCCTAAGATTCTTCCTTTTCCATTGTCACTGAATGTCACCATTCCTCCTTTCTTCTTTGTGAGGCTAAGGAACTTTGCTTTATCGCCCATCATGTGCTTGGAACAGCCAGAGTCCAAGTACCACATGTCTTCCTTGTCCTTAGCTTGCCAACACACCTAAAAAGAAGATGTTAGTGAAGATCTGGATACCCAAGAGGTTCCTCCCATAATATAGGTGGTGACCTTAGGTACCCAGATTTATTTTAAAGTGCGCTTTCCCTTCTTCCTGCAATAGTCTGTGGTGTGGACAAACACCAAACAATTTGCACATGCAACATAAGTAGATGAGACCTTTTTCAGAGAATTTTGTTGACCCTTACCGGTAGACACAGAAGTGGAAAGGGTGACTGAATTATTATTATAAAAAGAATTTTTTGTTTCTAGAACTAGAGCTAACGCCAGCGTTAGAAGCTAACATTGGGTGGTAGCTTCCCGAACCATAACCCAGCCAAAACTTTGCAGAACCATAGCACTGGTTGCCCAAAATCATGTCCAGTGATTTTTGGCCAATCCCGAATTTGTTTATTGCCAAATTAAGATCATCGATTCGGGCTTTTAAAGCAAAATTTTTGCTTGCTAAGTTTCCACACCTCTTTGCAAAAATCTTCTTTTCATTTTCTGTTTGAGAAAGAGAATTTTTTAAACTTCTTTCTAAGTCTCCCTTTTGTTTTGTGAGAGATTCGATATTGGAGAGATCCTTAGAAAGATCATTTTCTAGTTCTTTTGTTCTTTCTAAGTTATGATCATTTTCTTGGCTAGATCCTATCTCTTTTCCCAAAGATTTTATTTCCTTATTTAATTTTTGATTTTGTTTTAAAAGAATTTTATTTTCAGTTTTTAGAAGATCAAGATCTTTTAGACTTTTACTAAAACATTTGCACGTTTTCATGTACTCAATATAAAGATCATTACAAGTATTAGGAATTACCTCAATGTCGCTTTGGATACTAAAATCGTCGTCCATTGATTCATGGCTCCTCCCCATAAGGCACAGATTTGCCTCATCACAATCGCTTGAAGTTGACTCCTTTGAACTTTCGGATGAAGAGTCATCCCACATTGCAGCCTTTAAAACCTTCTTCTTTTCTCTTCCTTTATGCCGCTTTTCTTTTTATTCTTTCAAGTACTTTGGGCATTGGCTTCTTATATGTTCGATTTTCTTATAGTGGAAGCACACGGGAGGAGGTCTCTCTTCATCATCATCGCTTAATTTTTTTCTTTTTCTCCTTTTTGGAGGATGAGCCTTTTCGTAAGTTCTTATGGAAAGTGTTCCTCCTTTCTGGATTCTTCATGAACTTTGTGAATTTTTTTACAAAAAGACTCTCCTCATCCTCTTCCTCGTTGCCATCCTCTTTCCTTGACTTTAGTGTCAAGGCTTTCTTCTTTGGCTCTTTGTTGTATTCTTCATCTTGGATTTTGAGTTCTACCTCATGGATTTTGAGATTCCCAATGAGGCTCTCAATCTGGTGCCGTCTTAGATCCTGCGATTTTGAAATAGCTGTCACCTTTGGATTAAACTTCAGAGGGAGAGATTGAAGGATCTTCCTCACCAAGTCACCATTCGAGAAGGTTTTTCCATGGATCTTTGAGGCTTTTATGATCTTGGTAAAATGTGTGTACATCGACTCCACGTCCTCATCTGGATCCATTCCGAATCTTTCAAACTCCGATTCCAGTTGGAAGAGCTTGGAGTCTTTAACCTGAGAGGTACCTTCATGAGTTATTTCAAGTAAATTCCAAATGTCATAAGCAGTTCCACAAACATAAACTCTATTAAATTCAGTCCTATCTAATGCGCAAAATAAAGCATACATAGCTTTAGCATTATTTTTACATTTATTTTTATCCCCATCATCCCATCTATCTCTAGGATTTTCCATGGTTACCTCTCCAACAACATAAGTATGAGTGGTATACGGTCTTTCGACACTAGCCCAGACGTCTAGATCTAAATTTATTAGAAAGTAACGCATTCACGTTCTCCAATAGTTATAGTCGGTTCCGGTTGTAAGTGGAGGTCTACTTATTCCTTGCCCCTCATGGAAAGCGAGATCACGGAGCGCCATTATTCCTGATTGTTAAGCCGATTTGGAATAACCTCGCTCTGAAACCACTTGATGGGTCTTGAGGCGCCCTTAGGGGGGGGGGGGGTGAATAAGGGTTTTAGAAAACTTTAAATCTTTATAGAAAACTTTTGATATTTTATTTGAATGAGAGTGAATCAAAAGTAAAGAGTGGTAAATTAATTAAAATAAATAAGAAAAGACATGATTATCATATATAATATTTGATTACAAAATGTGATTTCTATGACGCTAGAAATCGAAGGCAAAATATGAAATATTCTATTTGTTATCTATACCGACTCTTCTGACCAAGAACCAGTTGGCTTTAGCCTATCCTTCCCGGAAACGGCCTCAAGTTGCTCTAGCCCATCAATCCCTAAAAAGGCCACGAGCACCCCATAGATCTACTCCCTAGACACAGTCGCCAACACGAGGCGAATTCCTCCCTAAGTCCTACCCAGACCTAGTCGCCAACACAAGGCAAATTTACTCCATGATAATAATGACAAGTTACAAAACAAAATACCAAACATAAATAAAAACTCCCTATGACGAATCCTGGAGATGGAGAAGGCTCGCTGAATATTCTCAAAGTCCAAGCGTGTGTTCTTCGCGTTGAGTAAGCGTTGATTCGATCCTCCTTGAATTATTCTCTCAAGTTTGTGTGGGAGATGATGGTCTGGAAAATACGGCCCTTTCAGAGTTTCTGAAGTGCTGGAATAAGGCTCTCTTCAATCAGTAGATGGAGAAGACAAAATCCACCTATTTATAGGACTGGAGGCTAACGCCGGTGTTAAGGCTAACACTTGGCATTGGCCCATTATAGATTTGTTTTGATGGATCAGATCTTAAAAATGGGAAGGAGATTATGCACTTTAGGAAGCATTCATTTTAGGCAACTCTAATGCTGGTGTTGAGTCTAACACTAGCGTTAGGTCAGATAATTCCTAAAGTGCCCCTGCAATCATAGCTGCTTCCCTCCTTACCATAATCATCATGATGGAAATGAGAGTCAACGCCCAGCGTTAAGTCCTAACACCTGGCGTTCGACCATATCCCTCTTTTCAGTTTGTGAGCAGGTCCAGACCCATAATGCAGCAACCTAGTGTCATATCTGTTCAAACCTACATGCTAAAAACACAATGACAAACAAGATCAAATACAAATAGGATTTGTTATTCTCAAATCAAAGGGATGCGGAAAACTATGTTCCAACAGCGGAGGGACCCGACGGGGCATAAAATATGGCCAAGCTCCTAGGGTGCACTTCTCCCTAGAGCCTAGAGTCGTCAACCTTTCCGTACCAGTACGAACATTCTACAGGCTTGACCGACCCACCATTTTTTGCCGCAAGCAATTTACAAGCATTTCAATAAGTAAACAACTGGCACCTTTCGGGTTTGTAGTGGCTTGCCCTACTCGACATGAAATAATTCAAGCAGGCGACCATATAGCTTGATCGTACTGCTCAACTTTAGATAAGTAGGGTAGTGATCGAGGGAGCATATTATTTAGGGCTATCCTTGGAGGAATAACTCATCTCCAAGTTATCCTTAACTAATGCTCAACAAGTTAAACCGCTTAACAGAGCGTGTCCTAAAATAAAGGTGCAAAAATGAACGCAATAGTAAATTACAGTAATTAAGTGTGATAATGAATTACTGCTGTAAATAAAGTACATAAATTGAAATACTGAAATGAACTGCCGTAAATAAAATAATTAACTGAAATAAGAGTAGTACTGAAATAAAGTGCAGTAACTGAAATACTGATTAAAGAACATAATAAGAAATAGTTGAATTCTGCATTTCACTCTTCATTTAAGGAGCCAAGTTTAGCTCTCCTCTCCGTTCAAAGGAGGCAACTCTATTTCTCTGTTCACAAGAGGCATCTCCGTTTCAAGGAGGCGGGTTTTACAATTCCACGGTAAGCTCTTCACATTTTTACCATATTAGGGTCCACGGATTTATTTGAGTCTGATACTTACTTTAGTTGCACCTTTTAGGGTGGCTTATCGAATTTGCGTCGATTTGTTATAGCCTTATTATAATACTATGTCTTTTTTCTATAAACACCCAATTTAATCATTGTGGCTCCAAATCTCCGCAAGTGGTTTAACATGAAATATTTTAACCTCAATTGCTTGCATCGGGGTGAATCAAGTTCTTATATTTCCCGTCTACCCATTTGGGTAGAACTTGCACTGCATTTATTTCCCGTCTACCTGTTTGGGTAGAACTCGCTCATTCGGGAAGAGATTGCATTTCTGTCTTTCATTTTAGATAATTTCAATTTCTGCCTTTCAATTATGTAATTTTAATTTCTTTAAATCACGTTTTTATCTGATAAAACAATAGCCATATTCTCGAAGTAGCAGTACTCGATGAGATCCGTGGAAAAATACGACCTTGATAATTTTCTAAAAAATTATCCTATACTATATGCGATAAGGTATACTTGCCTTTTCGAATGATTAGTTAGGATAATAACGATACAAAGACTCGCAAAAACTCTCCCTTTCTATAAAAAATTGAATTCGGCGCCGCCGCCGCGGCGTGGTCATCGATATTCCGAAAGAAGAAAGACTATTACTTCTATCATCTCGATAGGTAGGATAATGGTTAGTTCCTCAAAGTAGAAGTGCTCGCGAGACGCCTCAAATGCGCCCGTCGAATTCTACCCGCACCCCAGAAAGCTTTTGCGGCGCTCTCAAATAAATTATAATAATCAAGTTTTTGGTGCTGTTGCCGGGGAGCTTTGTCGATATTTTGAAAAGAGAATACACTATTGATTTCATCATATTAAAAATCCAAAAAAATTAAAAAATTCTAAAACCCCCAAAAATAGAAGTTTTCTTTTTAAATCTCGTTCTTTCTATATTTTGTATTTTATTTTCAGTCCCTCTTTTCTTTTCTCGTTCTTAAATTTTAATTTGTTCTCAAATACGTATATTTTAAAACATCAAAAAGCTTTGAAAAAACAAAAATAATGACAAACTCAAATAATTAAAAGCTTTGAAATATAAATAAAAAATAATTGTAGGAATTTTAAGATAGAATAATAGATCGTTTTCCCGAAGTAGGATTATTCAACAGACCCGAAAGGGGATTTTTGTCGATATTTCGAAAAGTGAAAACCCCATTGCTTTTATCTTTTTATTTCTCTTTTTTTCTTTGTTTTCTATCTAAAAGCTTCTCTTTATTGTTTATTTTTCTTTTTTTATAATGTTTCGGTATGTTTTTATATATGCATATTTCAAAAAAAACCCAAAAAAATGATGATTTTTATTTGGAAAAATCTCAAAAAATATAAGAAGTTTTGTTTTCTTTTATAAATGTTTTCTTCCCCCCATTGTAAATAACTTTTTTTATTTTGTTTTTAACATATTTTGCAGGTATTAATCCGGTTATCCTGTTTCCAAAACAGGGACGCGCTTTTTCCCCTACTATTTTCTTAGTTGCATTTTACTTTTTCTTGCTTTTGTATATATAATTTTTGGTCCTCATACTTAATTTCAACACTGGGGATAATATTGACTTTCAAGTGTGGGGGTGTTTTTGATGGGGACCATCCTTTCATCTCCTCTCTTCCCCCGTCCCCGATTGTTGAAGATCTTCCACTGATTGATGCTGATGAAGACCCTCCACCACCACCTGAGCCTCCACCGCATGATCCAAATGATCCACCACCGTTTGAGGAGGATGTTGCTGAAGATGTTGGGGATCCTCCATAGATCCTCCGCTGGAACCTTTATATTTTATATATTCTATTTCTTTGCTTTAGTTATCATGTCATGTCATGTGGTATTTTTAATTCGGACATTTTATTTGGTGGCCTGCGTTTAGCCACATTTTGGTGTTTTATTAATTTGGGCTGCAAATAGCCCTCCTTGTTGTAAGGCCATATATAAGGCCATATGATGTTGTAATATTCAGATTTTGATGAAAAGAAAACCCTAACTCTCTTTGCTTGGAGCCTCTCCCTTGGCCGCCCCCTTCCCTCCTCCCCTCTTCTTTAGGTTTGTCTGCTCCCTCTCTTGGCCGCCCTCTTCCCTCCTCTCCTCTTCCCGTTGGCCGACCATCTCCATCTCCTCTCTAATATTTCGGCCAACCCTCTTGAAGATTGAAGAAGGAGAGCTCTCGGCTAGATTTTGGTCTTGGGCTTATTCGTAGTGGCGGGATTCGAAGGCGACGGTGCACATCTTCAGGGACTCCCCTCCGGCGACCACCTCCGTGAATAACGTAGGACTTTCTACAACCCGAATCTACTATTCTGGGAGGGTAACGCTTTCTACCTCTTGAACGATTCTTCAATAGTTATTTGTGGTGGATAGGAATTGTGACGAATTTTCCGACATGGATCTTCTCGCAATCCTTCTCATTTGTGATAGTTGAACGATCTTGAATTATTTTTACTCGACGAGGAGTGGTGATTCTCTTTTGCCTTTGTTGGGGAAGATCCTCCTATTTCCGGAGTTTTGCTTTCAGAGGATCTTCTTGTGGTTGTCTTTGCGTAATAGTTGTGAAGGACTCACCATTGGTGACTGCGTTTGTTCATCCGATTAGGTGTAATTAGGAAAATATTCGCGACCCAATCGATCGCGCAAGTGAGAGCGACCCGAACACCCAAGCCTACATCAATTTGGTATCAGAGCTAGGTTCGTGTCAATTTCTTAATTGACGCATTCCTTAGGTTTTCTTAGAACGCCGGCACTCACAATCTTCACACAATTTTGGGCTCAAAAATAAAAAAATAAAAAAAATAAAATTTCGTCGGTCTGCGAATAGCGGCCTTAAAATCTCATTTTTCTGCGAATTTCAAAAAACAAATTCTGGTAATTCTCCATTATTTTCTCAGCAAGAAAATCGAAAAATATATTTTACTATCCTAGTTATTAGGCGGGAGAAAAATTACCTTTCCTAAAATTTTAGCCTGTTTAGAAGTTCTGGTCTGCGTTTAGCGTCCTAAATCTGTTATTTTCTAGCAAAAAAAAATAAAAAAAAAATAATCTTAATTTATACCATCCTAATTTATTTCTTATCGTAGGACGCCGACATATAATTAATCTTGCACGATTCCTTTCCAAAACAACCAAATCTTAATTAATCTTGCACGATTTGTTGCCAAAATCACAAAATTTTCAAAATCTGGCCTGTGAATAGCTAGGAATTTAAAATTCAAATTCGAAATTCAAAATTTTGAAATTCAAAATTCAAATTCGAAATTCTAATTTTTGAAATTCAAAATTCATATTCAAAATTCTAATTTTTGAAATTCAAAATTCAAATTCAAAATTCAAATTTTTTAAATTCAAAATTCAAATTCAAAATGAAATTCAAAATTAAAATTTTTGAAATTCAAAATTCAAAATTTTGAAATTCAAACTTCAAATTCAAAATTCAAATTTTTGAAATTCAAAATTCAAATTCTAAATTCGAATTTTTGAAATTCTAAATTCAAAATCAAAATTCAAATTTTGAAATTCACATTCAAAATTCAAATTTTTGAAATCAAATATTTCTGGAAGATCTTGACATTATTTCCAGCAAGATTTTATAAAAAAAAACTAATATCTTATATTTGAAAATAAGCGGGAAATGATTCATCTTTTATAAATTTATGCTGTTCAGCACCTAGTTTTCACTAGATTATGGCTATTAGGTTAGGTCCAGGGCATTCTCCTGCACTTACCCGTATGGCTGCACCAAGACCCCCTAATAATGAGTTGATTGCGATCTGCACTAATAAAAGTTATTACACTGAACCTTGAGCGTTAGATAAAGGGTGGGACACCGTTGCAAGAGTGTTTAGGTTTGACCGTGACATAACAAGAAAATTTTCGAAAAATTTTAAGCGCGGTGAGAAGTGGTGCAAACTAGTTATCGATAGCATTTGCCGTATGAATGTCATTTCTGAAAATGCTATCACGAGGATGTGTTTGACCACCGAGTCGCACCCCCGTCCCTATCGACTTGTGTGTTCTGACGAGAGCACTGTTTTAGTGTCTAGGCAATGTTTGGTGCCCCTCACCATCAAAGTCTATTCTGAGCACGTTTGGTGTGATGTCCTTCCTATGAAGGATTGTCATGTATTGCTAGGACGCCCATGGCTTTCTGACCATGTGGTCATCCATGATGACCATGACAACATGATAGAATTCCAGCATAATGGTCAGCTTATCACTCTTAGGTACACTCCGCCTAAGAAGCCTTTGGTCCCACCTGGAGGTACTTGTAGCCCTACTGAGTCGACACCACCGTGCCCAGCAACGAAAGAGTATTTTGACATTGTTAGTCAAAATCGTCCAATAGACTGTATTAGCCCCTCCGAAATGAACACATTAGGTTTAATCGTTAAAGCTGAGGCTGGCCCTATTAGTCCCAGCCTGCCCATAGACATTGTCCCAGTTAAGGCACCCTCGACTGACTTAGTGCCTAAAATTGATGATGCTCTGATTAGCCAACCTCTACTTGATCCGGTTAGCCTTGGGGAGCCTTCTGTTGGCCACCCCGAGGACATTCAGGAGGTTGAAGAAAATTTTGAAAGTGGGTTGAGTGAATCTGATGCTGATGGTGAGACGATTGAGGAGATAGGGCGAGCCTTATCGACTCCTCACATTTTTGATGGTGGGATTAGGGATCGTGCATTTCCTGTGTCATTTAGTGGGGAGGACAAATGGTCCAATCCATTATCTGTGGGTAGTAGTTGTGTAGGCACATTCTCTGCACTAGTGGACCCTAGGCTAGTGTTAGCGCCCCCACTGAACCTTCACCCATTTAAGGTTGCTTGGGTTTCCCCTACTTGCCCCGATCTGGAAGTATGGCATGGAGCCCGTTACCGCCGCGGGGCGGGTTGAGTGGTTTCGTTGGGTTGTCTTTCCTATGCTAGCTGATCTTAATTGTTGGGATCGCCCTAGGATGAACCTGAATTTAATTTCATATAATGAATTAGTTGGTGTTTCAAGAGGTCTTAATCCACCCAAACATGATGAATTGGTGCTAGCCGACCCATCTGGGTCCATTCACTTTGTAGTCACCGCACCCATTGGAGAATCCCGCAATAAGGAAGACTCGATTTTAGTAGATCATTCCCCTGGACAGTTGCCAATTGGCAACTTAGACGGCAATATCAGCATTGTCTCCACTATTCATCAAATTGTTGTCGTTCTAGAAAGTTTTGCTTTACATTTGAGAGTTTTTGCTGAGAGGGGCCCAAACCCCATTTTCAATGACTCGAAATATTTTTCACTCTTTCTAGCTCCATTGCATCTAGCTCCCCCTTCGTTCCCCTCCACAAAAATTTCTATTGGGTTGAGAGGTGAGTGGGGTAGCATGTTGTTCACTCTCATGGTGATTTCCGGAGGTAAGATGTCTTTTGATATTGGTGCACTTTCCCCTTCTTTTTCATATGCTATGATCAAGATCCCCGGGGCCAACTTTTTGCTTGACAGGTTGCCACAGGTTGAGGACTCGTTTGGGCCATGTTGTGCCCTTTGCTGCTCCCTGCCCCCATGGCCGGATGGGCCACCTTCATGGCCCGCTCTATCGGATGTACTCCTCCAGGTTGCTACTCTGCCACGCCGGCTCCTTCGAGCCCACTCATTGTTGATGAGTGTTTTTAAGTGGGGGAGGATTGATGGGGACCATCCTTTCATCTCCTCACTTCCCCCGTCCCCGATTATTGAAGACCCGCCACCGATTGATGCGGATGAAGACCCTCCACCACCACCTGAGCCTCCACCGCATGATCCAAATGATCCACCACCGCTTGAGGATGCTGCTGCTGAAGATGTTGGGGATCCTCCATAGATCCTCCGCCGGAACCTTTAAATTTTTATATATTCTATTTCTTTGCTTTAGTTATCATGTCATGTCATGTGGTATTTTTAATTCGGACATTTTATTTGGTGGCCTGCGTTTAGCCACATTTTGGTGTTTTATAAATTTGGGCTGCAAATAGCCCTCCTTGTTGTAAGGCCATATATAAGGCCATATGATGTTGTAATATTCAGATTTTGATGAAAAGAAAACCCTAACTATCTTTGCTTGGAGCCTCTCCCTTGGCCGCCCCCTTCCCTCCTCCCGTCTTCTCTAGGTTCGGCCCCTCCCTCTCTTGGCCGCCCTCTTCCCTCCTCTCCTCTCCTCTTCCCCTTGGCCGACCATCTCCATCTCCTCTCTAATATTTCAGCCAACCCTCTTGAAGATTGAAGAAGGAGAGCTCTCGGCTAGATTTTGGTCTTGGGCTTCTTCATAGCGGCGAGATTCGAAGGCGACGGTGCACATCTTCAAGGACTCCCCTCCGACGACCACCTCCGTGAATAACGTAGGACTTTCTACAACCCGGATCTACTATTCCGGGAGGGTAACACTGTCTACCTCTTGAGTGATTCTTCAATAGTTATTTGTGGTGGATAGGAATTGTGACGCATTTTCCGACATGGATCTTCTCGTGATCCTTCTTATTTGTGATAGTTCAACGATCTTGAATTATTTTTAGACGACGAGGAGTGGCGATTCTCTTTTGCCCGTGTTGGGGAAGATCCTCCTATTTCCGGAGTTTTGCTTTCGGAGGATCTTCTTGTGGTTGTCTTTGTGTGATAGTTCTGAAGGACTCACCCGTTGGTGGCTGCGTTTGTTCATTTGATTAGGTGTTATTAGGAAACGATTCGCGACCCAATCGATCGCGCAAGTGAGAGCGACCCGAACACCCTAGCCTACATCAATTTGGTATCAGAGCTAGGTTCGTGTCAATTTCTTAATTGATGCATTCCTTAGGTTTTCTTAGAACACCGGCACTCACAATCTTCACACAATTTTGCGCTCAAAAATTAAAAAATAAAAAATATAATTTCGTCGGTCTACGAATAGCGGACTTAAAATCTCATTTTTCTACGAAATTAAAAAAAAAACAAAATTCTGGTAATTCTCCATTATTTTCTCAGCAAGAAAATCAAAAAATATATTTTACTATCCTAGTTATTAGGCGGGAGAAAAATTACCTTTCATAAAATTTTAGCCTATTTAGAAGTTTTGGTCTGCGTTTAGCGTCCTAAATCGGTTATTTTCTAGCAAAAAAATTCAAAAAAAAAATTAATCTTAATTTATACCATCCTAATTTATTTCTTACCGTAGGACGCCGACATATAATTAATCTTGCACGATTCCTTTCCAAAACAACCAAATCTTAATTAATCTTGCACGATATGTTGCCAAAATCACAAAATTTTCAAAATCTGGCCTACGAATAGCTAGGAATTCAAATTCAAAATTCTAATTTTTGAAATTCAAAATTCAAAATTCTAATTTTGAAATTCAAAATTCAAATTCAAAATTCAAAATTTTGAAATTCAAAATTCTAATTCAAAATTCAAATTTTTTAAATTCAAAATTCAAATTCAAAATTCAAATTTTTTAAATTCAAAATTCAAAATTCAAAATTTTGAAATTCAAACTTCAAATTCAAAATTCAAATTTTTGAAATTCAAAATTCAAATTCCAAATTCGAATTTTTGAAATTCAAAATTCAAATTCAAAATTCAATTTTTGAAATTCACATTCAAAATTCAATTTTTTTTTTTATTTCAAATTCAAATCATTTATATTCAAAATTCAAATTTTTGAAATCAAATATTTCTGGAAGATCTTGACATTATTTCGAGCAAGATTTTATAAAAAAAAAACTAATATCTTATATTTGAAAATAAGCGGGAAATTATTCATCTTTTATAAATTTATGTTGTTCAGCACCTAGTTTTCACTAGATTATGGCTATTAGGTTAGGTCTGGGGCATTCTCCTGCACTTACCCGTATGGCTGTACCACGACCCCCTGATAATGAGTTGATTGTGATCCGCACTAATAAAAGTTATTACACTGAACCTCGAGCGTTAAATAAAGGGTGGGACACCGTTGCAAGAGTGTTTAGGTTTGACCGTGACATAACAAGAAGATTTTCAAAAAATTTTAAGCACGTTGAGAAGTGGTGCAAACTAATTGTCGACAGCATTTGCCGCATGAATGTCGTTTTTGAAAATGCTATCACGAGGATGTGTTTGACCACCGAGCCGCACCCCCGTCCATATCGGCTTGTGTATTCTGTCGAGAGCACGGTTTTAGTGTCTAGGCGATGTTTGGTTCCCCTCACCATCAATGTCTATTCTGAGCGCGTTTGGTGTGATGTCCTTCCTATGAAGGATTGTCATGTATTGCTAGGATGCCCATGACTTTCTGACCATGTGGTCATCCACGATGACCATGACAACACGATAGAATTCCAGCATAATGGTCAGCTTATCAGTCTTAGGTCCACTCCGCCTAAGAAGCCTTTGGTCCCACCTGGAGGTACTTGTAGCCCTATTGAGTTGACACCACCGTGCCTAGCAATGAAAGAGGATTTTGACACTGTTAGTCAAAATCGTCCTATAGACTGTATTACCCCTCCGAAACGAACACATTAGGTTTAATCATTAAAGATGAGGCTGGCCCTATTAGTCCCTGCATGCCCATAGACATTGTCTTAGTTGAGGCATCCTCGACTGACTTAGTGCCTGAAATTGATGCTGATCTGATTAGCCAACCTCTACTTAACCCTGTTAGCCTTAGGGAGCCTTCTGTTGGCCACCCTGAGGACATTCAGAAGGTTGAAGAAAATTCTGAAAGTGGGCTGAGTGAATCTGATGCTGATGGTGAGACAGTTGAGGAGATAGGGCGAGCCTTATCGACTCCTCACATTTTTGATGGTGGGATTAGGGCTTGTGCATTTCCTGTGTCATTTAGTGGGGAGGAAAAATGGTCCAATCCATTATCTGTGGGTAGTAGTTGTGTGGGCACATTCTCTGCAGTACTGGACCCTAGGCAAGTGTTAGCGCCCCCACTGAACCTTCACCATTTAAGGTTGCTTGGGTTTCCCCTACTTCAGCCCCGATCTGGAAGTATGGCATGGAGCCCGTTACCGCTGCGGGGCAGGTTGAGTGGTTTCGTTGGGTTGTCTTTTCCATGCTAGCTGATCTTAATTGTTGGGATCGCCCTAGGATGAACCTGAATTTAATTTCATATAATGAATTAGTAGGTGTTTCAAGAGGTCTTAATCCACCCAAACATGATGAATTGGTTCTAGCCGACCCATCTGGGTCCATTCACTTTGTAGTCACCGCACACATTGTAAAATCCCGCAATAAGGAAGACTCGGTTTTAGTAGATCATTCCCCTGGACAGTTGCCAATTGGCAACTTAGACGGCAATGTCAGTATTGTCTCCACTATTCGTCGAATAGTTGTCGTTCTAGAAAGTTTTGCTTTACATTTGAGAGTTTTTGTTGAGAGGGGCCCAAACCCCATTTTCAATGACTCGAAATATTTTTCACTCTTTCTAGCTCCACTGTATCTAGCACCCCCTTCGTTCCTCTCCACAAAAATTTCTATTGGGTTGAGAGGTGAGTGGGGTAGCATGTTGTTCACTCTCATGGTGATCTCTGGAGGTAAGATGTCTTTTGATATTGTAGCACATTCCCCTTCTTTTTCATATGCTATGATCAAGGTCCCAGGGGCCAACTTTTTGCTTGACAGGTTGCCACAGGTTGAGGACACGTTTGGGCCATGTTGTGCCCTTTGCTGCTCCCTGCCCCCATGGCCGGATGGGCCACCTTCATGGCCCGCTCCATCGGATGTACTCCTCCAGGTTGCTGCTCTGCCACGCCGGCTCCTTCGAGCCCACTCATCGTTGATGAGTGTTTTTGAGTGGGGGAGGATTGATGGGGACAATCCTTTCATCTCCTCTCTTCCCCCGTCCCCGATTGTTGAAGACCCGCCACCGATTGATGCGGATGAAGACCCTCCACCACCACCTGAGCCTCCACCGCATGATCCAAATGATCCACCACCGCTTGAGGAGGATGCTGCTGAAGATGTTGGGGATCCTCCATAGATCCTCCGCCTGAACCTTTATATTTTTATATATTTTATTTCTTTGCTTTAGTTATCATGTCATGTCATGTGGTATTTTTAATTTGGACATTTTATTTGGTGGCCTGCGTTTAGCCACATTTTGGTGTTTTATAAATTTGGGCTGCAAATAGCCCTCCTTATTATAAGGCCATATATAAGGCCATATGATGTTGTAATATTCAGATTTTGATGAAAAGAAAACCCTAACTCTCTTTGCTTGGAGCCTCTCCCTTGGCCGCCCCCTTCCCTCCTCCCCTCTTCTCTAGGTTCAGCGCCTCCCTCTCTTGGCCGCCCACTTCCCTCCTCTCCTCTCCTCTTCCCCTTGGCCGACCATCTCCATCTGCTCTCTAATATTTCGGCCAACCCACTTGAAGATTGAAGAAGGAGAGCTCTCGGCTAGATTTTGGTCTTGGGCCTGTTTGTAGCGGCGGGATTCGAAGGCGGCGGTGCACATCTTCAAGGACTCCCCTCCGGCGACCACCTCCGTGAATAACGTAGGACTTTCTACAACCCAGATCTACTATTCTGGGAGGGTAACGCTTTCTACCTCTTGAGCGATTCTTCAATAGTTATTTGTGGTGGATAGGAATTGTGACGAATTTTCCAACATGGATCTTCTCGCCATCCTTCTCATTTGTGATAGTTGAACGATCTTGAATTATTTTTACTCGACAAGGAGTGGCGATTCTCTTTTGCCTTTGTTGGGGAAGATCCTCCTATTTCCGGAGTTTTGCTTTCGGAGGATCTTCTTGTGGTTGTCTTTGCGTGATAGTTGTGAAGGACTCACCCGTTGGTGGCTGTGTTTGTTCATCCGATTAGGTGTTATTAGGGAACGATTCGCGACCCAATCGATCGCGTAAGTGAGAGCGACCCAAACACCCAAGCCTACATCAATTTTCCTCTTTTTGTAATTATTTTGGTCCCTCCCATATTAGAAAAGCTTCAAAGAAAATGATGATGTTTTTTTTTTATTTCTTTTCTTCTTTTCTTTTGTTTCTTTATTAATGTATATATAGATAAATTTGAAAAATCCATAAAATGAAAAAAAATTAACTTAGAAAAAAAACCCAAAAAAAACTTATAAACTTATATTTTTTTTCTTGTTTCCTTTTTTTATATAACAAAATAAAAAAGAAAGAATAATGATGAATAACTTATCCAAAAATCCAAAAATAAAATAAAACCCATACTTAGCTTTTTGTTATTTTCAAAGCTAGGTTGAGTTTATTTATAAGCGTTTTCATTATTTTTGATTTGCTAAATCATTTTATTTGTATCATAGTTTGTAGATTTAAACTTTTAGAATTTTAGTTGTAAAGAACATTTTGTGATTTTAATTGAATTAGAGAACAAATCTTTTAGCACTACTTCGAGTTAACACTAAATAACTTCTTTTTGTATTATATTGGCAAACCATTTTTAAATTTAATTATTCTTACTTCAAACTGGTGAAACTTTAGGGATAGTCTAATCTGCTAAAATTTGCTCTCAAAATCTTCTTAATTTATAAAATCTAGAAATTTCTACAAACCTTACTCCTTATTGTTGGATCGTGTGACGCCCTTAGAGGGGGGTGAATAAGGGTGTGTTTTAAAAATATAATTTTTACTTAATAATTTTTAGACAAATTTTACTTTACTAAAAAGGTTACTTATAAATAATTTTAAAACAATGTAATTTTTATATTTAACCAAACACAAATTTCTAAGATGAAGATTTAAGCAAACAAAATTGCAATTAGTGAAAAGAGCATAATTATATTAATCATGAAATTTGCATACAATAAAAATGATCTTAACAATGCTTAAGATCAAGGCACAATTATGATAATAAAAATACAATAATTTTGGTTTACCAATCCTTCTCCCAAGGATCGGAAGGCTATCGCTTGTCTCTCCCAAGACCAAGCCCAAGCCTATCCTCTAGATCTTCCCAAGATCTAGATGTAGCACACAAGGCCACGATTTCCCACCAAGCCTCGCAAGGACTTGGACGCTCCGCACAAGGAAGCGATTTTCCCCTAAGCCGCACAAGGACTTAGACGCTCCGCACAAGGAAGCGATTTTCTCTACCAATACAAAATGAAAAATATGTGAATGAAAATACAATATGAAAAGAACAACTCCCTAGAAAATCAGATCTCTGAACGGATTGTTGAAGCCTCGAGATGATTGATGATGAAGAAGCGCGCCCGATCTCGTCTTCAATCTTTAATCCTTCTTTGCACAAATGGGAGTTGAGGAGGTTCTGGAGCTCTCTGGTTCGTATGCACTCAGGAAAGAACTGGAATTCTCAAAAGCTTGGAATGCACGAACCAAAGGAACCAATTTATAGAAATTCACTGTCGCCTGGGCGACAGTGACTGTCGGAATTTTCCGACAGCGCTAAACTGCCGCTGGAGTGCCGTCGTGGGTGGAGTCGTGGGCAGTTGGTGTAACCGTCGAGCTGTCGCCTGGGCGACATCGATGTCGGAATTTTCGACAGTGCAAAACTGCCGGTCGTGGGTGGAGACGTGGGCAGGTGGTGTAACCGTCGAGCTGTCGCCTGGGCGACATCGATGTCGGAATTCCGACAGCGCAAAACTGTCTTTCGTCGATCTGCCGTGGAGGGAAGTAGTTGTAACTTCTCTGCTGTCGCCTGGGAGACAGTGGCTGTCGGAATTTTCCGACAGTGAATTTATCCCACATTCAATTTTAGCTCCAGCAGCAATGTGAACATCTCATACCTGTTATCTGCACACCATTAATGAAAATAGAATCAAATACAAAAGGGACTTTGTTATTATCAAACCGGAGGAGTGCGAAACGCATGCTCCAACAATCTCCCCCTTTTGATAATAACAAATCCGTATAAAAAGAAATCATGTCTATTTAGATTGTTTATTTTAAACTTAGGTGTGTGCACAAAATTAACATTATATATATTCCTTAAAAAAAAATAATCTATCTCGAGATGAAAACTCCCCCTAAATGAAAGCTCCCCCTACATATATGCTCGCCCTAAATATATGCTCCCCCTAAATATATGATGTATTGTGTAGGTGGAATATTTAGGTGTGATAGATATGTGACTTTTCTTTTTATACTTTAAATTCTCCCCCTTTTGGTATTAGCAAAAAAAATGAATATTAGATAAAAGAATAGCTTTTAAGGGAAAGGTAATAGAAAATAGAAATGAAGAGTAAGCGGAAGCAAATTGTTGGTAATGATTGAAGTCCATGAAATAATAAGAATATGCCATAGTATGAATAAGCCCATGAAGTGATGGTATAGCCATATGAAGTAATGAAAGAAAATAACTTAAACATGAGTAAGATCATTTGAAAGTATCATAGAAAGACACAATAATGTATAGATATATGGAATATTTTCGGTCCAATTCTCATGAGATGAATGTTTATATAACATAATGATGTGTACATGTGATACTTAGATCAAACATATGAAGTTATTTAATTTACATGATCATTAAAATGTAGAACATAATAAAAGCATATAAAGGCAACTTTGACTTTGAAGATATAGCACAAGATGAATAGAAAACCATGTTACTTTTGCACAAGACACTTTACAATTCTTTCCAAGGTGCTTAACCTCACAATGCTCATTAAGACTTATCAGGAGGGTAAGTAGTGCTTGGTGGAGTATCCTTGTCTTTATTTTTTTTGTTCACAGACATTGTGATATCTTAATTGTGATATATTGATATATTTTTTAATTGACCAAGGATCTCCGAATTCACTTGAATCGCAAAAGATGGTGTATTTTTTGCTGTGCTAACAAATCAATGTTGAAAGTTGTATTTAAAAAGTGCTATTTTATTATGTGAAAGCAATTATGATCCATGTATATATTAAATAAAAAGACATACGTATTGATCAAAAGAAGTGAACGTGATAGTTCATTATGATAGATAAACAATTTCTCATACCTAGAGGCATGCGAAAACAATTTCCAATGGTCTAAACAACTAAGTAGAAGTGTCAATACGATGATAGCTTGGAAATGAAATCATATAAACATGTAAGTCATTTTTAAATAAATAGCACATGGTTTGTCATCAAGTCATGAGGTGAAGCATTAATAATGACATATAACTATTTTAGATCATCAAAGGGACCTTAAATTGGAGTTTTGTTAAAATGGGAGCTGTCGGAAATTTCCGACAGTCACTGTCGCCTGGGCGACAGTGAAAAATATAAATAGGGCTGGGGACCGAGTCAAACCCTATTGTGCATCATTTCCTGGAGTTAAAAACGAGAGGAAGGCTGTCGGAAGTCGGCGATATCCCTAGAGCTAAGGTATGGGTTTTTGATTTTGGTGTTTTTAACTCAAAAATTTTTAGGGATTTGTGATTTTGATAGTAGAGAAGAAGGAAAATGTAGTTTTCATGTTGATTTTTGATGAATGGTGTAGGTTTTGAAATTGTTGATTTGAAAAATAATGTAGATCAAGTTTAAAAACAAGTGGATCTTGGTGGATCTTTGCTAAAAATTTTATCTTTGTTAAATTTCTTTTTGAGTTGGTGATGAAGGTTTCCATTTGTTCATTTTCTAAAGGATTATTGTAGATCTAGTTTAGAGAAGAAGGTGGAAGATGATGAATAGTAAATGATTTGTAGAATATGTTGATTTAAAAAAAAACTTGATGTTGAAATAACATTTATTTTGAGCAGATCTGGAAGTATATGTAAAAATTTTGAGAGAAAATCACTTGGAGGGCTGTCGGAAATTTCCGACAGTCACTGTCGCCTGGGCGACAGTGTTCTAGTGCACAATGTGATACCTTGTTTAATCAAAATTTTTGTATGTTATTGTAGAATGGCTTCCAGTTCCAAAGCTCGAAAGAGTACTTCGGAAGATGCACATACTTCATATCAAGTTTTTCCGGGGGTGGAGAAGGCTATTGTTGGAATAGCGAAGTATGTGGAATTTGAGTCGCCAAAGCACGATCATATCTATGATCGGCTTGCGAACGCAGGTATAATTTCAATAATCACACCAGAGGGGTTTTCTTCCTTTTTCATTCGTGAATTTTATAACCATTTGGAAGACCCAAATTTCACGGAATTGGATGGAGGAGTGAGATCAAGGATCCAAGGTCAACATGTGGAAATAACACATGTTGATTTACGAGAGGAATTCAGACTAGTGATGAGTGAGAATATGCCTGATATAGTGGAGAATTATCGAAAGGATAGAGATTGGACCCTTGTAAACATGAGATTACATGGGAATCAAAAAAAGACTCTTACTACTGAAGTTACCTCACTTACTCCAGATGCATTCTTATTCTAAGATATATTAAGGAATTCAGTGATGTTGAAGAGTGGAGACACAAGAAGCATTACGGCTCAGTTGACCCTCTTTACATACTATATTATGGAGGATGAGCTTTTTGATGTGGCGGACTTCATACTCGCCCAGATTAGGTATGCGTATAGATTAAAGCATCCAAGATGGGTGAAGGTTCATACGCTGCCAATGGGGGCGGTAATACAGCATGTACTCTACAAGAAGTATGGATGGATAGTGCAAGGTGCTTATTTGGATGATTGTTACCCGGAAATATATTATACGGGTTCAATGAAGGTGAAGAAGCCGCAGAGAAAAACTCATCCGGGGATTGAGATTAGAGAGCCGACCATTTCTAGGGCAGGATCACTACGAGAGTCCATTGATTATTTGCGTGATTCATTAGAGGATCACAAGAGGGAAGTGAAGAAGGACCATAGTCGAATGCAGAAATTTATGAAGTTTCTCGTCAAAGGTCTGAAGTTGAAACCAACTCCGGAGGAAGAGGCCGAATGGCAAGTTCCGGACGAAGAACCGCCACGCCAATCGGTGAGGCGAACTCGCCGTGGCAAAGCCGTGAGACGAGGACTTCCAGAAGATTGTCCAGAGAGCAGCGGGGCTGGTTATGAAGATTCAGAGTAGTTTTATGTTGCTGCTGCTGGGCGATGTCGGAAAATTCCGACATCCACTGTCGCCTGGGCGACAGTGAAATTCTTTAGATTTCTGCTTTTATTTAATGAACTTGATCTTAAGTTGTTTCTACTGTTTTTATTTGAACAATATTGATGTAATATTAATGATGTTGAATTTTTGTTAAGTCTTTTGAAATTTTATGTTTTGATTTTTAAGATTTTGGCTTTTTCTTTGTACATTGTTTATGTTTTGTGATAATAATTTTTTATTTTATAGGCTTTAAATTGTGATATATTCATTGTGAAATGTCTAGAATGCCCAATTCTAACCTAAGCATAGAAAAACGGGAATCCGGTAACGGCTTAGTGAATATATCCGCTAGTTGATTTTCCGTGCCTATAAAGTTGATTTTTATATTACCCTTCTTAATGTGATCCCTTATAAAATGATGTCGGACGTCTATATGCTTAGATCTAGAATGTAATACGGGATTGTTTGTTAAATCTATAGCTCTTTTATTATCACACTTTAATTCTACACTACTTTATTGTATGCCAAAATCTTCTAACGTTTGGGACATCCAAAGTGCTTGGGCACAACAACTACCTAGTGCAATATATTCGGCCTCGGTAGTAGAGAGGGCAACAAAATTCTGTTTCCTACTCGACCATGAAATAAGTGAAGGGCCGATAAAGTGACAAGTGCCACTAGTGCTTTTCCTATCTAAAGAATATCCCGCATAATCAGAATCCGAAAAACCATGCAAAATAAAAGAATCATTATGTGGATACCATAAACCTAATTTTGATGTTCCAATGAGATATCTAAAGATACGTTTCACCGCTTTTAAATGTGACTCTTTAGGATTAGCTTGAAATCTAGCACATAAACAAACGACAAACATAATATCAGGTCTAGATGCGGTTAAATACAATAAAGACCCTATCATACTTCTATAAAGGGTTTGTTCAATTGAAACACCACTTTCATCTTTTCCTAATTTTAGTGAAGTACTCATAGGAGTGTTTGCATGCTTAAAGTTTTCAAATCCAAATCTTTTTAACATATCATTAATATACTTGGTTTGACATATAAAAATTCCATCATGTTTTTGTGTAATTTGAAAACCTAGAAAATATGAAAGTTCTCCAACCATACTCATTTCAAATTCATTTTTCATAATTTCAACTACTTCATTACACAACTCTTCATTAGTGGCTCCAAAAATAATATCATCAACATAAATTTGTAGAATAATTAAATCATGATCAATTTGCTTAATGAAGAGTGTAGAATCAGCACTTCCTATTTTATAATCGCGCTTTAACAAATATTGAGTTAATCGATCATACCAAGCACGAGGCGCTTGTTTTAATCCATAAAGCGCTTTATCTAATTTATAAACATAATTTGGATATTTCTCATTTATAAAGCCAGGGGGTTGTTCTACATAAACTTCTTCTTTTATATACCCGTTTAAAAATGCGGTTTTGACATCCATTTGATATAATTTAAATCTTTTAAAACAAGCAAATGCAAGAAATATTCTAACCGCTTCTAATCTTGCTACGGGTGCAAAAGTTTCATCAAAATCTACCCCTTCAATTTGTGCATAACCTTTTGCAACTAATCTGGCTTAATTTCTAACAATTCTAGATTCATTATCCATTTTATTTTTAAAAATCCACTTAACACCAACTACAGGACGATTTTTTGGTCGTTCTACAAGATTCCAAACCTTATTACGTTCAAATTGATTAAGTTCTTCATTCATAGCTAAAAACCAAAATTCATCATTTAAAGCGGTGGAAACATCTTTTGGTTCTATTTCAGAAACAAAACAAAGGTTTGAAAATAAAACATGTATTGATGAACGAGTACTAACCCCTTTTTGCGGATCCCCAATGATAAGCTCCTTTGGATGATCCTTTGAGAATCTCAAATCACTTGGAGGCACATATCCTTCTCTTTCTTCTTCTTCTCTAACTTCTTCTCCTCTTTCTTCTTCTCTTTCTTCTTCTTTTTCTTCTTCATTTTCTCTAAGTTCTTCTTCATCATTCTCCACCAATGGAAGGGGTTCATCTTCTTTTCCTGTAATTTTCTTTTCTACACATGAAGCAAACTCATCAAACCTAACATGAATCGATTCTTCAACTATTTTTGTTCTTTTATTAAAAATTCTATAAGCTTTACTAGTTGAAGAATAGCCAATAAAAAAACCTTCATCACATTTTTCATCAAATTTTCCTAAGGAATCTTTAGAATTCAAAATAAAACATTTACAACCAAAAACTTTGAAATAAGAAACATTTGGTTTTTTACTAAATATTAATTCATAAGGAGTTAATTTTAAAATAGGGCGAAGCGTTACTCTATTAATTACATAACATGCCGTGCTAACCGCTTCAGCCCAAAAAGATTTTGGTAATTTGAATTCAGATAACATTGTACGGGCTAACTCTTGAAGAGTTCTATTTTTCCTCTCCACTACACCATTTTGCTGTGGTGTGCGTGGAGCGGAAAATTCATGTTTAATTCCTAACTCCGTACAAAAAGAAATAAACTTTTCATTTTCAAATTCTCCTCCATGATCCGATCGTATGCGTTTAATTTTCAACTCAAATTCATTTTGGATACGCAAACATAATTTTGAAAATTCTGAAAATGCATCGGATTTGGAGGTTAAAAATAAAGTCCAACAAAAACGAGAATAATCATCAATCAAAACAAATGTGTATTTTCTACCTCCTAAGCTAGAAATTCCAATTGGCCCAAATAAGTCCATATGTATTAATTGAAGTGGCCTAGTGGTAGAAATAATGTTTTTACTTTTGAAAGATGATTTTGAAAATTTTCCTTTTTGGCAAGGCACACATAGTGAAGAAGATAAATTTCCATTTAGCAAAGGTAAACCTTTAATTAATTTATCTTTTGAAAGTTTTGAAATTAACTTGGCACTAGCATGTCCAAGTCGCCTATGCCATAAATCTAATTCATCATTTTTTGATAAAAAACATTTTAAAGTAGAATTTGAAAAATCAAGAAATTTAATCATATACATTATGACATCTAGGTGCGGTAAAAATAATTTCATTTGTTTTGGAATTAATAATTTTGCACAAATTTGTAGAAGATTCAAATAAAACATTTAAACCCTTATCACATAATTGACTAATAGAAATCAAATTATGCTTTAATCCTTCTACAAATAAAACATTTGAAATTGAAAAATTTTCGTTACCCACAACACCGATGCCGATGATTCTTCCTTTTCCATTGTCACCGAATGTAACAATTCCTCCTTTCTTCATCTCCAGGCTAAGGAACTTCTCTTTATTGCCCGTCATGTGTTTTGAACAACCCGATTCCAAGTACCACACGTCTTCTTTGTCCTTAGCCTGCCAACACACCTAGAAAGAGGAGGTGAGTAAAGATCTGGTTACCCAAGTGGTTCCACCCATAGTATAGGTAGAAGCCTTAGGCACCCAGATTTGTTTTATTTTACTTTTTCCTTCCTTCCAGCAAGAGTCCGTAGTGTGACCAAATCTATTGCATTTGGCACATGTAATGTATTTAGAAGAGTATAACTTTTCTGGACTTTTACTGGATGAGGATGCAGTATTTGATAATTTATTAATTTTAGAATTTTTAAAAGTAGATTTTCTGGACTTTTCACTGTCGCCGGCGACAGTGGTTGTCGCCGGGCGACAGCTTCCAGACGTGTATCCGAGCCCAAATCTTCCAGATTCATGGCGTTGGTATCCTAAGATCATATCCAGTGATCTTCGGCCCATTCCAAATTTTTTCATGGCTAGTATTAAGTCATGAATCTGGTTTCTCATTTTCGTATTTTCGGATACTAGATTTACGCATCTACGTTCAAAAGATTTCTTTCCCTCATGGACCTTGGAAATTGAAGATTTCAGATCTCTCTCTAAAATCTCATTCTTTTTAGTAAGTACTTTTATTGTAGAATGAGATTTGGAAAGAGATTCTTCAAGTTCATTAATTCTTCCCAAAAAGTGATCACACTCTTGGCAAGAAATATCTCTTTTTCCAATAGTCTTAATTTCATTTAACAATTTTTTGTTTTCTTTAAGTAAAATTCCATTTTCAGATTTTAGAAGATCATTATCTTTTAAACTTTTTTCAAAAAATTTGCAAGTCTTTAAAAATTCAGAGAATAATTCATCATAGGTTGGAGGAGTTACCTCAGTGTCGCTTTGAACACTGCATTCGTCATCAGATATGACGCTCTTTCCCATTAAGCAAATGTTGGCCTCCTCTTCTTTACTTGAATCTGAAAAGCTTCCATCCTCAGAAGTAGTATCATCCCAGGTTTCCGCCTTCAACACCTTCTTCGACCCTTTGTGCTTCTTTTCTTTAAGTTCTTTCAAGTACTTTGGACACTTGCTTCGAATGTGTCCTAACTTCTTGCAGTGGTAGCACTCCGGTGGCGGTCTCTCTTCCTCCTCATCGCCCTCCTTTCCTTTTTTCTTCCTAAAGGTCTCCTTCTTAAAATACTTCTTAAACGAATTTCTTCTCTCCGGATTTTTCATAAATTTTCTAAATTTTTTAACAAATAAACTCTCCTCATCTTCTTCATCCTCCTCAGAATCACTAGTTTCTTCCTTCTTTGATTTTAGAGCCAATCCCTTCTTCCTTGGCTCCATATACTCTTGTTGTTGAATTTTTAATTCAACTTCATGAGTTTTCAAATTCCCAATGAGGCTCTCCAATTTTAAAGTCTTAAGATCATGTGACTCGGAAATTATTGCAGTCACTTTAGGATTGAACTTCGGGGGAAGTGATCTTAAAATTTTTCTTACCAAATCTCCATTTGAGAACACCTTTCCTAGCACCTTTGAGTCGTTCACGATTTTTGTGAATCGTGTGTACATCGTATCAACCTCTTCATCTACCTCCATTTTGAACCTTTCAAATTCAGATTCCAGTTGAAATAGCTTTGAGTCCTTTACCTGCGAAGTACCTTCATGAGTGATTTCTAATAAATTCCAAATTTCAAATGCAGAATTACAAGCACAAACTCTATTAAATTCAGTGCGATCTAGTGCGCAAAATAAAGCATTCATGGCTTTTGCATTGTTCTTACATTTTAATTTATCGTTGTCATCCCACTTGTCTTTGGGCTTATCCATGGTTACATCTCCTACAACAAATGTTGGAGAAGTGTAACTAGATTCTACCATATTCCAGACTTCAATATCTAGCGCAATTAGAAAACAACGCATACGTGTTTTCCAATAATTGTAGTCTGTGCCCGTAAAAAGTGGTGGCCTACTAATTCCTTGCCCCTCAATGAACGCGTGATCGTTGTGCGCCATTACTCCCGGTGGTAAAACCGTTTTGGAGTAACCTAGCTCTGATACCACTTGTTGGATCGTGTGACGCCCTTAGAGGGGGGGTGAATAAGGGTGTGTTTTAAAAATATAATTTTTACTTTATAATTTTTAGACAAATTTTACTTTACTAAAAAGGTTACTTATAAATAATTTTAAAACAATGTAATTTTTATATTTAACCAAACACAAATTTCTAAGATGAAGATTTAAGCAAACAAAATTGCAATTAGTGAAAAGAGCATAATTATATTAATCATGAAATTTGCATACAATAAAAATGATCTTAACAATGCTTAAGATCAAGGCACAATTATGATAATAAAAATACAATAATTTTGGTTTACCAATCCTTCTCCCAAGGATCGGAAGGCTATCGCTTGTCTCTCCCAAGACCAAGCCCAAGCCTATCCTCTAGATCTTCCCAAGATCTAGACGTAGCACACAAGGCCACGATTTCCCATCAAGCCTCGCAAGGACTTGGACGCTCCGCACAAGGAAGCGATTTTCCCCTAAGCCGCACAAGGACTTAGACGCTCCGCACAAGGAAGCGATTTTCTCTACCAATACAAAATGAAAAATATGTGAATGAAAATACAATATGAAAAGAACAACTCCTTAGAAAATCAGATCTCTGAACGGATTGTTGAAGCCTCGAGATGATTGATGATGAAGAAGCGCGCCCGATCTCGTCTTCAATCTTTAATCCTTCTTTGCATAAATGGGAGTTGAGGAGGTTCTGGAGCTCTCTGGTTCGTATGCACTCAGGAAAGAACTGGAATTCTCAAAAGCTTGGAATGCATTAACCAAAGGAACCAATTTATAGAAATTCACTGTCGCCTGGGCGACAGTGACTGTCGGAATTTTCCGACAGCGCTAAACTGCCGTGGAGTGCCGTCGTGGGTGGAGTCGTGGGCAGTTGGTGTAACCGTCGAGCTGTCGCCTGGGCGACATCGATGTCGGAATTTCCGACAGTGCAAAACTGCCGGTCGTGGGTGGAGACGTGGGCAGGTGGTGTAACCGTCGAGCTGTCGCCTGGGCGACATCGATGTCGGAATTCCGACAGCGCAAAACTGTCTTTCGTCGATCTGCCGTGGAGGGAAGTCGTTGTAACTTCTCTGCTGTCGCCTGGGCGACAGTGGCTGTCGGAATTTTCCGACAGTGAATTTATCCCACATTCAATTTTAGCTCCAGCAGCAATGTGAACATCTCATACCTGTTATCTGCACACCATTAATGAAAATAGAATCAAATACAAAAGGGACTTTGTTATTATCAAACCGGAGGAGTGCGAAACGCATGCTCCAACAATCTCCCCCTTTTGATAATAACAAATCCGTATAAAAAGAAATCATGTCTATTTAGATTGTTTATTTTAAACTTAGGTGTGTGCACAAAATTAACATTATATATATTCCTTAAAAAAAAAATAATCTATCTCGAGATGAAAACTCCCCCTAAATGAAAGCTCCCCCTACATATATGCTCGCCCTAAATATATGATCACCCTAAATATATGATGTATTGTGTAGGTGGAATATTTAGGTGTGATAGATATGTGACTTTTCTTTTTATACTTTAAATTCTCCCCCTTTTGGTATTAGCAAAAAAAATGAATATTAGATAAAAGAATAGCTTTTAAGGGAAAGGTAATAGAAAATAGAAATGAAGAGTAAGCGGAAGCAAATTGTTGGTAATGATTGAAGTCCATGAAATAATAAGAATATGCCATAGTATGAATAAGCCCATGAAGTGATGGTATAGCCATATGAAGTAATGAAAGAAAATAACTTAAACATGAGTAAGATCATTTGAAAGTATCATAGAAAGACACAATAATGTATAGATATATGGAATATTTTCGGTCCAATTCTCATGAGATGAATGTTTATATAACATAATGATGTGTACATGTGATACTTAGATCAAACATATGAAGTTATTTAATTTACATGATCATTAAAATGTAGAACATAATAAAAGCATATAAAGGCAACTTTGACTTTGAAGATATAGCACAAGATGAATAGAAAACCATGTTACTTTTGCACAAGACACTTTACAATTCTTTCCAAGGTGCTTAACCTCACAATGCTCATTAAGACTTATCAGGAGGGTAAGTAGTGCTTGGTGGAGTATCCTTGTCTTTATTTTTTTTGTTCACAGACATTGTGATATCTTAATTGTGATATATTGATATATTTTTTAATTGACCAAGGATCTCCGAATTCACTTGAATCGCAAAAGATGGTGTATTTTTTGCTGTGCTAACAAATCAATGTTGAAAGTTGTATTTAAGAAGTGCTATTTTATTATGTGAAAGCAATTATGATCCATGTATATATTAAATAAAAAGACATACGTATTGATCAAAAGAAGTGAACGTGATAGTTCATTATGATAGATAAACAATTTCTCATACCTAGAGGCATGCGAAAACAATTTCCAATGGTCTAAACAACTAAGTAGAAGTGTCAATACGATGATAGCTTGGAAATGAAATCATATAAACATGTAAGTCATTTTTAAATAAATAGCACATGGTTTGTCATCAAGTCATGAGGTGAAGCATTAATAATGACATATAACTATTTTAGATCATCAAAGGGACCTTAAATTGGAGTTTTGTTAAAATGGGAGCTGTCGGAAATTTCCGACAGTCACTGTCGCCTGGGCGACAGTGAAAAATATAAATAGGGCTGGGGACCGAGTTAAACCCTATTGTGCATCATTTCCTGGAGTTAAAAACGAGAGGAAGGCTGTCGGAAGTCGGTGACATCCCTAGAGCTAAGGTATGGGTTTTTGATTTTGGTGTTTTTAACTCAAAAATTTTTAGGGATTTGTGATTTTGATAGTAGAGAAGAAGGAAAATGTAGTTTTCATGTTGATTTTTGATGAATGGTGTAGGTTTTGAAATTGTTGATTTGAAAAATAATGTAGATCAAGTTTAAAAACAAGTGGATCTTGGTGGATCTTTGCTAAAAATTTTATCTTTGTTAAATTTCTTTTTGAGTTGGTGATGAAGGTTTCCATTTGTTCATTTTCTAAAGGATTATTGTAGATCTAGTTTAGAGAAGAAGGTGGAAGATGATGAATAGTAAAGGATTTGTAGAATATGTTGATTTAAAAAAAAAACTTGATGTTGAAATAACATTTATTTTGAGCAGATCTGGAAGTATATGTAAAAATTTTGAGAGAAAATCACTTGGAGGGCTGTCGGAAATTTCCGACAGTCACTGTCGCCTGGGCGACAGTGTTCTAGTGCACAATGTGATACCTTGTTTAATCAAAATTTTTGTATGTTATTGCAGAATGGCTTCCAGTTCCAAAGCTCGAAAGAGTACTTCGGAAGATGCACATACTTCATATCAAGTTTTTCCGGGGGTGGAGAAGGCTATTGTTGGAATAGCGAAGTATGTGGAATTTGAGTCGCCAAAGCACGATCATATCTATGATCGGCTTGCGAACGCAGGTATAATTTCAATAATCACACCAGAGGGGTTTTCTTCCTTTTTCATTCGTGAATTTTATAACCATTTGGAAGACCCAAATTTCACGGAATTGGATGGAGGAGTGAGATCAAGGATCCAAGGTCAACATGTGGAAATAACACATGTTGATTTACGAGAGGAATTCAGACTAGTGATGAGTGAGAATATGCCTGATATAGTGGATAATTATCGAAAGGATAGAGATTGGACTCTTGTAAACATGAGTTTACATGGGAATCAAAAAAAGACTCTTACTACTGAAGTTACCTCACTTACTCCGGATGCATTCTTATTCTAAGATATATTAAGGAATTCAGTGATGTTGAAGAGTGGAGACACAAGAAGCATTACGGCTCAGTTGACCCTCTTTACATACTATATTATGGAGGATGAGCTTTTTGATGTGGCGGACTTCATACTCGCCCAGATTAGGTATGCGTATAGATTAAAGCATCCAAGATGGGTGAAGGTTCATACGCTGCCAATGGGGGCGGTAATATAGCATGTACTCTACAAGAAGTATGGATGGATAGTGCAAGGTGCTTATTTGGATGATTGTTACCCGGAAATATATTATACGGGTTCAATGAAGGTGAAGTAGCCGCAGAGAAAAACTCATCCGGGGATTGAGATTAGAGAGCCGACCATTTCTAGGGCAGGATCACTACGAGAGTCCATTGATGATTTGCATGATTCATTAGAGGATCACAAGAGGGAAGTGAAGAAGGACCGTAGTCGAATGCAGAAATTTATGATGTTTCTCGTCAAAGGTCTGAAGTTGAAACCAACTCCGGAGGAAGAGGCCGAATGGCAAGTTCCGGACGAAGAACCGCCACGCCAATCGGTGAGGCGAACTCGCCGTGGCAAAGCCGTGAGACGAGGACTTCCAGAAGATTGTCCAGAGAGCAGCGGGGCTGGTTATGAAGATTCAGAGTAGTTTTATGTTGCTGCTGCTGCTGGGCGATGTCGGAAAATTCCGACATCCACTGTCGCCTGGGCGACAGTGAAATTCTTTAGATTTCTGCTTTTATTTAATGAACTTGATCTTAAGTTGTTTCTACTGTTTTTATTTGAACAATATTGATGTAATATTAATGATGTTGAATTTTTGTTAAGTCGTTTGAAATTTTATGTTTTGATTTTTAAGATTTTGGCTTTTTCTTTATACATTGTTTATGTTTTGTGATAATAATTTTTTATTTTATAGGCTTTAAATTGTGATATATTCATTGTGAAATGTCTAGAATGCCCAATTCTAACCTAAGCATAGAAAAACGGGAATCCGGTAACGGCTTAGTGAATATATCCGCTAGTTGATTTTCCGTGCCTATAAAGTTGATTTTTATATTACCCTTCTTAATGTGATCCCTTATAAAATGATGTCGGACGTCTATATGCTTAGATCTTGAATGTAATACGGGATTGTTTGTTAAATCTATAGCACTTTTATTATCACACTTTAATTCTACACTACTTTGTTGTATGCCAAAATCTTCTAACGTTTGGGACATCCAAAGTGCTTGGGCACAACAACTACCTAGTGCAATATATTCGGCCTCGGTAGTAGAGAGGGCAACAGAATTCTGTTTCCTACTCGACCATGAAATAAGTGAAGGGCCGATAAAGTGACAAGTGCCACTAGTGCTTTTCCTATCTAAAGAATATCCCGCATAATCAGAATCCGAAAAACCATGCAAAATAAAAGAATCATTATGTGGATACCATAAACCTAATTTTGATGTTCCAATGAGATATCTAAAGATACGTTTCACCGCTTTTAAATGTGACTCTTTAGGATTAGCTTGAAATCTAGCACATAAACAAACGACAAACATAATATCAGGTCTAGATGCGGTTAAATACAATAAAGACCCTATCATACTTCTATAAAGGGTTTGTTCAATTGAAACACCACTTTCATCTTTTCCTAATTTTAGTGAAGTACTCATAGGAGTGTTTGCATGCTTAAAGTTTTCAAATCCAAATCTTTTTAACATATCATTAATATACTTGGTTTGACATATAAAAATTCCATCATGTTTTTGTGTAATTTGAAAACCTAGAAAATATGAAAGTTCTCCAACCATACACATTTCAAATTCATTTTTCATAATTTCAACTACTTCATTACACAACTCTTCATTAGTGGCTCCAAAAATAATATCATCAACATAAATTTGTAGAATAATTAAATCATGATCAATTTGCTTAATGAAGAGTGTAGAATCAGCACTTCCTATTTTATAATCGTGCTTTAACAAATATTGAGTTAATCGATCATACCAAGCACGAGGCGCTTGTTTTAATCCATAAAGCGCTTTATCTAATTTATAAACATAATTTGGATATTTCTCATTTATAAAGCCAGGGGGTTGTTCTACATAAACTTCTTCTTTTATATACCCGTTTAAAAATGCGGTTTTGACATCCATTTGATATAATTTAAATCTTTTAAAACAAGCAAATGCAAGAAATATTCTAACCGCTTCTAATCTTGCTACGGGTGCAAAAGTTTCATCAAAATCTACCCCTTCAATTTGTGCATAACCTTTTGCAACTAATCTGGCTTTATTTCTAACAATTCTAGATTCATTATCCATTTTATTTTTAAAAATCCACTTAACACCAACTACAGGACAATTTTTTGGTCGTTCTACAAGATTCCAAACCTTATTACGTTCAAATTGATTAAGTTCTTCATTCATAGCTAAAAACCAAAATTCATCATTTAAAGCGGTGGAAACATCTTTTGGTTCTATTTCAGAAACAAAACAAAGGTTTGAAAATAAAACATGTATTGATGAACGAGTACTAACCCCTTTTTGCGGATCCCCAATGATAAGCTCCTTTGGATGATTCTTTGAGAATCTCAAATCACTTGGAGGCACATATCCTTCTCTTTCTTCTTCTTCTCTAACTTCTTCTCCTCTTTCTTCTTCTCTTTCTTCTTCTTTTTCTTCTTCATTTTCTCTAAGTTCTTCTTCATCATTCTCCACCAATGGAAGGGGTTCATATTCTTTTCCTGTAATTTTCTTTTCTACACATGAAGCAAACTCATCAAACCTAACATGAATCGATTCTTCAACTATTTTTGTTCTTTTATTAAAAATTCTATAAGCTTTACTAGTTGAAGAATAGCCAATAAAAAAACCTTCATCACATTTTTCATCAAATTTTCCTAAGGAATCTTTAGAATTCAAAATAAAACATTTACAACCAAAACTTTGAAATAAGAAACATTTGGTTTTTTACTAAATATTAATTCATAAGGAGTTAATTTTAAAATAGGGTGAAGCATTACTCTATTAATTACATAACATGCCGTGCTAACCGCTTCAGCCCAAAAAGATTTTGGTAATTTGAATTCAGATAACATTGTACGGGCTAACTCTTGAAGAGTTCTATTTTTCCTCTCCACTACACCATTTTGCTGTGGTGTGCGTGGAGCGGAAAATTCATGTTTAATTCCTAACTCCGTACAAAAAGAAATAAACTTTTCATTTTCAAATTCTCCTCCATGATCCGATCGTATGCGTTTAATTTTCAACTCAAATTCATTTTGGATACGCAAACATAATTTTGAAAATTCTGAAAATGCATCGGATTTGGAGGTTAAAAATAAAGTCCAACAAAAATGAGAATAATCATCAATCAAAACAAATGTGTATTTTCTACCTCCTAAGCTAGAAATTCCAATTGGCCCAAATAAGTCCATATGTATTAATTGAAGTGGCCTAGTGGTAGAAATAATGTTTTTACTTTTGAAAGATGATTTTGAAAATTTTCCTTTTTGGCAAGGCACACATAGTGAAGAAGATAAATTTCCATTTAGCAAAGGTAAACCTTTAATTAATTTATCTTTTGAAAGTTTTGAAATTAACTTGGCACTAGCATGTCCAAGTCGCCTATGCCATAAATCTAATTCATCATTTTTTGATAAAAAACATTTTAAAGTAGAATTTGAAAAATCAAGAAATTTAATCATATATACATTATGACATCTAGGTGCGGTAAAAACAATTTCATTTGTTTTGGAATTAATAATTTTGCACAAATTTGTAGAAGATTCAAATAAAACATTTAAACCCTTATCACATAATTGACTAATAGAAATCAAATTATGCTTTAATCCTTCTACAAATAAAACATTTGAAATTGAAAAATTTTCGTTACCCACAACACCGATGCCGATGATTCTTCCTTTTCCATTGTCACCGAATGTAACAATTCCTCCTTTCTTCATCTCCAGGCTAAGGAACTTCTCTTTATTGCCCGTCATGTGTTTTGAACAACCCGATTCCAAGTACCACACGTCTTCTTTGTCCTTAGCCTGCCAACACACCTAGAAAGAGGAGGTGAGTAAAGATCTGGTTACCCAAGTGGTTCCACCCATAGTATAGGTAGAAGCCTTAGGCACCCAGATTTGTTTTATTTTACTTTTTCCTTCCTTCCAGCAAGAGTCCGTAGTGTGACCAAATCTATTGCATTTGGCACATGTAATGTATTTAGAAGAGTATAACTTTTCTGGACTTTTACTGGATGAGGATGCAGTATTTGATAATTTATTA
This sequence comes from Dactylorhiza incarnata, assembly GCA_033032865.1. Taxonomy (NCBI): domain Eukaryota; kingdom Viridiplantae; phylum Streptophyta; class Magnoliopsida; order Asparagales; family Orchidaceae; genus Dactylorhiza; species Dactylorhiza incarnata. The sequence goes on along the minus strand of JAWHQI010000009.1, from coordinate 3,197,896 downwards.
ATTTTAGAATTTTTAAAAGTAGATTTTCTGGACTTTTCACTGTCGCCGGCGACAGTGGTTGTCGCCGGGCGACAGCTTCCAGACGTGTATCCGAGCCCAAATCTTCCAGATTCATGGCGTTGGTATCCTAAGATCATATCCAGTGATCTTCGGCCCATTCCAAATTTTTTCATGGCTAGTATTAAGTCATGAATCTGGTTTCTCATTTTCGTATTTTCGGATACTAGATTTACGCATCTACGTTCAAAAGATTTCTTTCCCTCATGGACCTTGGAAATTGAAGATTTCAGATCTCTCTCTAAAATCTCATTCTTTTTAGTAAGTACTTTTATTGTAGAATGAGATTTGGAAAGAGATTCTTCAAGTTCATTAATTCTTCCCAAAAAGTGATCACACTCTTGGCAAGAAATATCTCTTTTTCCAATAGTCTTAATTTCATTTAACAATTTTTTGTTTTCTTTAAGTAAAATTCCATTTTCAGATTTTAGAAGATCATTATCTTTTAAACTTTTTTCAAAAAATTTGCAAGTCTTTAAAAATTCAGAGAATAATTCATCATAGGTTGGAGGAGTTACCTCAGTGTCGCTTTGAACACTGCATTCGTCATCAGATATGACGCTCTTTCCCATTAAGCAAATGTTGGCCTCCTCTTCTTTACTTGAATCTGAAAAGCTTCCATCCTCAGAAGTAGTATCATCCCAGGTTTCCGCCTTCAACACCTTCTTCGACCCTTTGTGCTTCTTTTCTTTAAGTTCTTTCAAGTACTTTGGACACTTGCTTCGAATGTGTCCTAACTTCTTGCAGTGGTAGCACTCCGGTGGCGGTCTCTCTTCCTCCTCATCGCCCTCCTTTCCTTTTTTCTTCCTAAAGGTCTCCTTCTTAAAATACTTCTTAAACGAATTTCTTCTCTCCGGATTTTTCATAAATTTTCTAAATTTTTTAACAAATAAACTCTCCTCATCTTCTTCATCCTCCTCAGAATCACTAGTTTCTTCCTTCTTTGATTTTAGAGCCAATCCCTTCTTCCTTGGCTCCATATACTCTTGTTGTTGAATTTTTAATTCAACTTCATGAGTTTTCAAATTCCCAATGAGGCTCTCCAATTTTAAAGTCTTAAGATCATGTGACTCGGAAATTATTGCAGTCACTTTAGGATTGAACTTCGGGGGAAGTGATCTTAAAATTTTTCTTACCAAATCTCCATTTGAGAACACCTTTCCTAGCACCTTTGAGTCGTTCACGATTTTTGTGAATCGTGTGTACATCGTATCAACCTCTTCATCTACCTCCATTTTGAACCTTTCAAATTCAGATTCCAGTTGAAATAGCTTTGAGTCCTTTACCTGTGAAGTACCTTCATGAGTGATTTCTAATAAATTCCAAATTTCAAATGCAGAATTACAAGCACAAACTCTATTAAATTCAGTGCGATCTAGTGCGCAAAATAAAGCATTCATGGCTTTTGCATTGTTCTTACATTTTAATTTATCGTTGTCATCCCACTTGTCTTTGGGCTTATCCATGGTTACATCTCCTACAACAAATGTTGGAGAAGTGTAACTAGATTCTACCATATTCCAGACTTCAATATCTAGCGCAATTAGAAAACAACGCATACGTGTTTTCCAATAATTGTAGTCTGTGCCCGTAAAAAGTGGTGGCCTACTAATTCCTTGCCCCTTAACGAACGCGTGATCGTTGTGCGCCATTACTCCCGGTGGTAAAACCGTTTTGGAGTAACCTAGCTCTGATACCACTTGTTGGATCGTGTGACGCCCTTAGAGGGGGGGTGAATAAGGGTGTGTTTTAAAAATATAATTTTTACTTAATAATTTTTAGACAAATTTTACTTTACTAAAAAGGTTACTTATAAATAATTTTAAAATAATGTAATTTTTATATTTAACCAAACACAAATTTCTAAGATGAAGATTTAAGCAAACAAAATTGCAATTAGTGAAAAGAGCATAATTATATTAATCATGAAATTTGCATACAATAAAAATGATCTTAACAATGCTTAAGATCAAGGCACAATTATGATAATAAAAATACAATAATTTTGGTTTACCAATCCTTCTCCCAAGGATCGGAAGGCTATCGCTTGTCTCTCCCAAGACCAAGCCCAAGCCTATCCTCTAGATCTTCCCAAGATCTAGACGTAGTACACAAGGCCACGATTTCCCACCAAGCCTCGCAAGGACTTGGACGCTCCGCACAAGGAAGCGATTTTCCCCTAAGCCGCACAAGGACTTAGACGCTCCGCACAAGGAAGCGATTTTCTCTACCAATACAAAATGAAAAATATGTGAATGAAAATACAATATGAAAAGAACAACTCCCTAGAAAATCAGATCTCTGAACGGATTGTTGAAGCCTCGAGATGATTGATGATGAAGAAGCGCGCCCGATCTCGTCTTCAATCTTTAATCCTTCTTTGCACAAATGGGAGTTGAGGAGGTTCTGGAGCTCTCTGGTTCGTATGCACTCAGGAAAGAACTGGAATTCTCAAAAGCTTGGAATGCACGAACCAAAGGAACCAATTTATAGAAATTCACTGTCGCCTGGGCGACAGTGACTGTCGGAATTTTCCGACAGCGCTAAACTGCCGCTGGAGTGCCGTCGTGGGTGGAGTCGTGGGCAGTTGGTGTAACCGTCGAGCTGTCGCCTGGGCGACATCGATGTCGGAATTTCCGACAGTGCAAAACTGCCGGTCGTGGGTGGAGACGTGGGCAGGTGGTGTAACCGTCGAGCTGTCGCCTGGGCGACATCGATGTCGGAATTCCGACAGCGCAAAACTGTCTTTCGTCGATCTGCCGTGGAGGGAAGTAGTTGTAACTTCTCTGCTGTCGTCGGGGCGACAGTGGCTGTCGGAATTTTCCGACAGTGAATTTTTCCCACATTCAATTTTAGCTCCAGCAGCAATGTGAACATCTCATACCTGTTATCTGCACACCATTAATGAAAATAGAATCAAATACAAAAGGGACTGTGTTATTATCAAACCGGAGGAGTGCGAAACGCATGCTCCAACACTTATCCCCGTTAACTTGGTATTTTTATTTTAAAAGATCTTATGTCAATGGGAATAAGATTTCATTCCGCAAACATAGGCACCCAATTAAAATTAAAAAGATCTTATGTCAATGGGAATAAGATTTCATTCCGTAAACATACGCATTGGGTATTATTTTAGAAGAGAAAAAAAATTATATATATGGGAATAAGATTTCATTCCCTAATCTATCCAACAAAAAAAATTTAGTGGGGTGAGAGGATAAAATTCATCACCCCCAATTCAAGAATCTCTTCTCTAACCAAGTTTTCTCCCTACCCCTTAGCAAATAAAATTGAAACCTAGATATAAATTAAAAATTTTGGGAGAGCATAATTAGTAGGTTTTATTTATTCTTAAAAATTTCTTCAAAAAGTCAAAGTTTTTATAATTCTATCTAATCAAGGCGCTAGTGATTGCAATATTTGTTCGCTATTTAGCTAACTCTAGAAGTCTTGTGGCTAAAACCTTTTCGCTCTTTTTAAATCATTTTCACAATTTAGGACTTACCTCTTTTAATATCCAAATTTTATTTCGATCGTACTCTTGATTAAAAAAAATTTTAGTAACTTAGAAATTTTATTAATGTCTTATAGGTATCCCTTACTTTTGCTCTGGAATAGCAAAAGCTTAAGTATGAGGGTATTTGATGAATAGTAAATTATACATACTTTAGTATAGTTTTTAGCATAGTTTTAAGTAATATTGTACCTATTTCATGTAAATTATTGAATAAATGATTTGTTTTAACTAATTTTTATATTTATATATTTATATGTAAAAAGGAACTATTTAAGTATGTATATATAAAGTATTTAAATAATGTAAATATATATAATAAGTATTTAAATATATATATAAAGTATTTAAATATATATGTAAATATTTATATAAAGTATTTAAAAATATATGTAAATATTTATTGAATATAATTAAGTTAGTTATTGAATATGTATTAAAAATTCTGTAAATATATATAATATATATAATATAGTTCTTGTGCTTACAGATATGAGTTCTTGGCTCAGTGGGTATGGTCTGGTTAGCCTTTCTTAATGGCGCGGGATCGAAACCAGGCCAGAGCATTTTTGCCTCTATTTAATCCGCTACCTGCAGCCCATAACCGCTGAGACCCAGAACCACTGAGACCAGCCCAGAACTGCTGAGACCCAGAACCGTTGAGACCCAGTACCGCTGAGACCAGCCCAGAACCACTGAGACCAGCCCAGAACCGCTGAGACCACCCTATAACCACTGAGCCCCAGAACCGCTGAGACCTGCCAGCTAACTCCAGCTCACTCCAGTAGACCTGCCAGCTCGCAACTCCAGCCCTCTAGCTCAACCTGCCAGCCCTCTATCCTCACCCCACAGCTCTCAAGTCAAAATTGGCTTCTCTAGTCAAACCACCAGCTGCTCTTCCAGCACCTTCCTCAACTCCTTTTTATTGCTTAATGCAGCCCAATTTTGTCTATAAATAGAGGCTGCCCCCCTCACTATTTCTCCTCTTGGAACCTCTTGGCTCCTCTTGGATTGCCCTTTTTGGGGTGATCTTCCACAATATTTCTCCACCATTTTGTATTTTCTTTGTATGTTTTTTTATGTAATTAATTTAGTGTTGTAATTTCTTCTTGTAATTTCTTTTTGTATTTTCTTTTAAGTGTTGTAATGTTTTTATTTCTTGTAACCCATTAATTATGGCAATAAATAAGTTTAGTTTTCATTTCGTGTAATTTCAATTCTGTCCAGCATTTTAATTCATAGTGTAGTTTCAATTCTGCCATTTCTTTTCTGCACTGCAATTTTATTCATAGCTTAGCTTCAATTCATGCATTTTCTGCATTTTTTCTCGCTTTCGTCAGCAATTTATTTATTGCCGTAATTTTGGTTTTTGTTTTAATCCAAATTTATTCGTCTTCGTAACTTTCACTCTCTTTCTTCCTTGACACAGAATTGATGGAGCCGAATATTACGTTTCCATTTATTTTTGCTTTAATTTAAATTTTGGTTATCTCTTTTTTTTGCTTTGATTCGAATTTACTCGCCGTCATAATTTTCATTCCTTTTCCTCTTTGATGCGGCAGAGATTAGAGCGGAATATTATGTTTTTGTTTATTTTCGTTTTGAAGCAATTTTCGTTCTCATTATGTTTCGTTCCCACAATTTCCTCCATCATTGTTTTCATTATTTTCCGCTTTCGTTTTATGTTATCGTTTATGTGTTTGTTTATTTTACGTCGTTTCGTTGTTTTATGTTTTCATTACTTATGTTTTCGCTATTTCTCTTCATAGCTTTTATTTTATTTTATTGTCATGCATTTATTTCCCGTGTACCCATATGGGTAGAACTTGCACTGCATTTATTTCCCGTCTACCCATTTGGGTAGAACTTGCACTGCATTTATTTCCCGTCTACCTGTTTGGGTAGAACTCGCTCACGCATTTACTTCCCCTCTACCCGTTCGGGAAGAGATTGCATTTCTGTCTTTCATTTTCTATAATTTCAATTTCTGTCTTTCAATTATGTAATTTTAATTTCTTTAAATCATGTTTTTATCTGATAAAACAATAGCCGTATTCTCGAAGTTGAATTACTCGATGAGATCCGTGGAAAAATACGACCTTGATTATTTTCTAAAAAATTATCCTATACTATACGCGATAAGGTATACTTGCCTTTTCGAATGATTAGTTAGGATAATAACCATACAAAGACTCGCAAAAACTCTCCCTTTCTATAAAAAATTGAATTCGGCACCGCCGCCGCGGCGTGGTCGACGATATTCCAAAAGAAGGAAAGACTTTTACTTTTATCATCTCGATAGGTAGGATAATGGTTAGTTCCTCGAAGTAGGAGTACTCACGAGACGCCTCGAATGCGCCCGCCGAATTCTACCTGCACCCCGAAAAGCTTTTGCGGCGCTCTCAAATAAATTATAATCATCAGGGAGAATGCACAGGTGCCGCCGGAGATCCATTTTCTGGCGGCACAACCGCCTTGCCTCTGCCCGAAGAGGGTCTCCAACCCCTCTCCGGTGAGTAAAAACCTCCCAAAGGCTCCTCGGAGCGCTGTGAGGCTTACACTGCTCGGCCACCACCTGAGCTTAAAACATGGCTTACGCTGCTCGGCCACCACCTCCTTTAGCCAATGGCAGAAGTTGGGAGACATGGTTTGGTTAGAGAGGCTTTGAGATTGGCTTGGGAAAGAGAGAGAAAGAGAGGAAGAGGGGGTTTAGCCTAGACTTGGATCTAGGCATGGAGGGGTTGCCTTGGAACCAATCATTTCCTCCTAGAATTCTATGCCATGTTTGATTGGATGAAGGCTTGGGTGGATTTCATTTTAAAGCCTTTTTAAAAAAAGTTCTCCAAAAATAATGTTTTAGAGGGTTTGACCAAAATCAGACCTAGGGAAGGTGCCCCAAGCAGCTCAAGATCAATGTAGGTCCAAATCGTCGAGTGACGAGCTATTGTTGATGCGTCGGGGTCGAACTCAAGCATTCACTATTTTCGAGATGCCGTATATTTTTAAGCATTATATTTTTAGTACTCGATCAAATGATTTCAGAATCGAGCGTAACAAATTTCATTGCTCTCGTATTGACCATACGAGTCCAATGCAACTGACTGGGATGAATTCTGAATTTAAATGCTCAATATACTAAAACGACATCGTTGTGATGCTCCACGATACTCAAAATGGTCATTTTCTCTAAATGACCTGGGATCAAAATGAAATGTGTTCCGCTACACTCGTATCGACTATACGAGTCTATTGCAACTGACGGAAGTCTATTCAGAGAACGTATGCTCAATATATTAAAACGGTATCATCGTGATGTGCTACAATACTCAAAATGTTCATTTTGTCTAAAAGACCTCGGATCAAAACGAAATGAGTTCTGTTGCACTTGTATCGACTATACGAGTCTATTACAACTTATAGAAGTTGATTTGGAGCACGTATGCTCAATATACAATTTTGAGTGACTTCTTAGCTTATAGGGTACCTTATAGGTGTTCGAGTATTGGGTCATCTAGTGTCCTAGTGGACCAATAAAAGTGATATTACATGTTGACTCCAAGAGATCCACTTTGCAGTTTGTTGCTACATATGTAGGGGGAGCTGTGTCATGGCAGTCGAGGATGCAGAAGTGCATGGCATTGTCGACGATGGAAGAAGAATATATATCTCTGACAGAGGCGTCAAAAGAGATCTTATGGATGAAGAAGTTCATGCTTGAACTTGGACTCCATCAAAAAGTGTTCACTATTTTTAGTGACATTCAGAGCATCATATTTCTGGCCAAGAATCCCGCCTACCACTCCAAGACTAAGCACATTGATGTGAGGTATCATTGGATATAGGATGCTATCGAGGGGAATCTTTTGAAGATGGAGAAAGTCCATACAAATGAAAATTCTTCAGACATGATGACGAAGGTCGTGCCAAGGGAGAAGCATGAGTTTTGTCGGTTGCTGATCGACATTAAGTCCATCTGAGGATGTCAGGTATGGGAACTCCTCTTTATGGTCTGGAGGGGGAGTTTGTTGGGGTCCATCCCCTGAAGAGAAGAATATCAGATCATGATTAGAACTGTGCTGTTGCAGGAGATGGACCAGACTATGTATAACAGTATATTCTGCTACTGTTGCTATCGTTAGGCGGTAACTTTACTGACGGCAGTAGCATATCGTCTTGAAGCTTCTTGTATATCATCGAGATGATCAGTATCTGATATCATCGAGAAGGCCTTTATCATCTTGATGGCTACCGCGACGCGGTAATAGCTACCGTCGGGCGTAGCGGACAAAATCTGTTTTGTAAATCTGTGATCGGGAGCCTTCAGATTGCATTGGAACTAGTTTCAATGGCCAAGATGAGTTTGCCCTTTTGACCTAAATAGGCAGAGATGCTTTGGCAGAAGGATTATTCCTGATTCAGAGTCATCATTCATGTAAAAAGAGAAAGTCGTGTGGTCTTACCGCCATTGTTGATGGAGGGAGTTCTTCAAGGAGGAAGAACATGTTTCTCAGATCGATGCCTTCATTTTCGCTGTAAGGGTATTTTTGCTCAATTTTACCTTCGTTTGCTTTGGTGCTTTGGGAGACATTTGATTTTTTGTCCCTTGTTTTTAAAGTGGATTGCTTTGTGTGCCCCACCCCGTGATTTTTCCCTTATTGCTTTAGAGAGAGTTTTCCACATAAAATTTCTTTGTTCTCTGTTTGTGTTATTTTTCGGTGTTTATTTATTACTTTTATTATCTTATGTGTGCCCGGCTTGTGTATTGAGTTATATCCCAACAAAGTCAAGATCTTTTATGAATAGTTTTTGGTCGCTGACAGTATTTTCAATCGATGTATCTTCTCATTTTTTATCAAATATATCTCTATTATATTACATAAAGGAAAAAAAATATTATTTGTTAAAATATTCATCTTTATAATTTTATTTTATTTTTTATTTAAAATTTACAATTTTTATAATTTAATTTAATTTAGTTATGTATTATTTAGTATAAAAACTATATCATTAACCTTTCAATTTAATTAAATTTCTTATTTGATGGGACAAAAAAATTACGAGGAATCACGTACATGACAACTTCCTTTTATATGTTTTATATTTATTTTTAATTTTATTTTTTTCACTTTTATATTTTCTAATTTATTTTCTTATTATGTATTTGTTGTGGGTTGCTCGGTTGCTCTAGTAGACCGGTCAAATTGAACCACCTTATCTCGTAAGCGGACTGAGCGCGCAAACAGTCAATGAGTGAATTAGTAAGTGACACGAAGACTTTTAATGTGGAAAACCCTGAAAGGGTGAAAAACCACGCGGCCGGAGCAGTGTTGGCCAACTTCCACTATCAGCTGGGGGGTTATAATTAGAGATTAAGAACTCGATCGCGACAGACCACCTCTCATAAATCTAAGTACTTCTTCTTCTGAGAACAGTAGTGAGAACAAAAGTGAGAACAATGAGTCGCCTTTCGGGATTCGAAGGATTCCTGAATCACTTAGGAAGATGGTCTTTCAGAGCGAAGGAAATCTCCAAGTCCACGAAGGAGATCTTCGAAGTCCGAAAGAGATCTTCGAGCCCTGAAGGAGGACTCAGAGGAAATCTTCAACGAAGCTCTCTCGAGTGTTGAAAGCAAGGTGTCATGAAATGAAGGCCCTGGGCTCCATTTATAGCTTTGGTCGGGGGTAGCCTAACAATTTTGCTCCTGTAACCACCGTAACCACCTGACGGGCAAATCACGCTGGTCGATTTGGAGCACACAGTTCACCATTTTTCGTAAATGACTATTTCACCCTTCGGGCAATTCGGGCAGGTCGGGAAGCTTCGTTGAAGGTGATGAAGGCGATGAACGAGACCTGCAATCTGAGAAATTAAGAAAGGTTAACTGCGCGCACGTCAGGAACGCGAAAACATTCTGAGCGTGCGCGGAAGTGTTCTGAGCGCACAATGAATACGGGAGCATTCTGAGCGCGCAATGAACACGGGAGCGCTCTGAGCGCGCAACGAACACAAGAGCGTTCTAAGAGTACAATGACCACGAGAACGCTCTAAGCGCACAACAAACATGGGAGCATTCTGAGCACGCAAAAGGAACGGGAGCGCTCTGAGCACGTAATTAACTCGGGAGACGAGAAGTCGTGCCCATAAAAGGGAAAGTGGGCTACGACCGCACCCAATAAGTGGGTGCGGGGGTGCGGCTTGGTCGCAACCCCATTATGGGGGGGGGCTACCCGCACCCCACTATTAGGGTGCAGGCTGATCGCACCCCAATAGTGGGGTGCGGTCTTGACTGCGCCTGGGGTGGATAGATCCCGAGTTGTGTGCGGCGGGTTTCCCCCCTCTAATGATCATGGGTTGGCCATTGACCCCACTAACTCCATGTCACCTCAGTGGAGCCTCCTCTAAACGCACCCTGGAAGTGCTTGTAACTCTACGGGTGCACATCATCAGCCCCCAAATCTCAGAGTCCGGATTATTGCGCGGAGGAGTTCAGAGGTTTTGATTTTTCTGCAGTAATTCCAATCATCGTCATCTTCGTGATGTCTTGGGTCAGTATCGTTGCTGGAGGGTTAGTGGGAGGTTGCTTTCATTTCCTATTATGATATGCACTTCTTGCTACATGCAGTGTTGCGATGGCACTTTTGTGTTCTGTGACCCCGTTGTTTTGGTTATTGTCGCAGCATTGGTTGGGGGGACAGACCCCAGGATGGCCGGTGAAGAGTGTGTGCGTTCAAACCGTTGAAGACGGTAAGAGGGGCAGGCCCTTACGACGTCGGGACCTTACTGCGGGGAGAAAGGCTGACCTTCAATCAGTGGCAGTGGTAAGTCCCAGGGGCAGGGCCCCTAAAATGGCCAGTGAACAGCGTATGCGTTCAAACCGTTGATGACCGTAAGAGGGGAAGGCCCTTACGACGTCAGGACCTTACTTTGGGGAGAAGGGGTGACCTTCAATCGGCAGCAGTGTGAAGTCCTAGGGGCAAGGACCCAAAATGGCCGGTGAAGAGTGTATGCATTCAAACCGTTGACGACCGCAAGAGGGCCAGGCCCTTATGACGTCGGGACCTTACTGCGGGGAGAAGGGCTGACCTTTAATCGGCGGCATTATGAAGTCCCAGGGGCAGGGCCCCAGAGTTAATGATAGAAAGTGTTTGTGTGTTTCTTGTAAACTGTTGGCATTCGAGCGAGGGGGAGGCCCTTTCAGTGCTGTGATTTTCTGTGATTGTGAGAAATGTGCATAATATAAACATACGTGTTGGTTTTAAAACATAGTTTTCATAGTAGGAAGTTGAATTTGCACGAGTCCGAGCTAGCGACTTCATACATAACAGAAGATAAGTTTGTGCGAGTCTTAGCTTGCGGCTTTTGACAAAGTAGAAGATAAGTTTGTGCGAGTCTGAGATCACAGCTTTTTACCTAATAAAAAATAAGTTTGCGTGAGTCTGAGCTTGCGGTTTTTTTCATAATAGAAGATAAGTTTGTGCGAGTCTGAGCTCACGACTTTTTACATATTAGAAGATAAGTTTGCGCGAGTCTAAGCTCGTGGCTTTTTACATAATAGAAGATAAGTTTGCGCGAGTCTGAGCTCGTGAATTTTTACATAATAGAAAATTCAAATTACTAATAAAAGTGGCGCAGGTTCTAGGTGTTCCAGGTGCGTGGTAGAGTTTTCCCTTCTTTGTTCTAAGACTGTACATCCCGGGCTTCACGACTGCAGTGACAACATATGGTCCATCCCAAGTTGGCGAGAGTTTATCCCCTTGTGGGCCTTTACCGGCTACCTCGATGATGCTTAGGACAATTCTCCAACATTGATTGTCCTAGGCTTCACCCTTCGATCGTTAAGTCAGTCCATGCTCCTTTGGTAATGAGTTATACGTTGTGTGGTCGTATCCCTAACTTTTGTAATCAAGTCTAGGTTTTCTCGGAGCAGCTCGTTATTCTTTTCGGGATCAAAGGTTTTTGCGCGACTACTGGGGACGCCGATGTTGATGGGGATGATTGCTTCTATGTCGTAGCAGAGATTGTATGAGGTTTCCCTCGTGGGAGTCCTTTCCATGGTACGGTATGCCCACAGAACATTCGGAAGTGCGTCTACCCATTGCCCCCTTCCTCCTGCAGGGGGTTTTGAGTCCCTTGAGGATGATGCGATTCCTTACTTCAATTTAACCATTTGTTTGTGGGTGAAATACGGCCGTATGGCGAAGATTAATCTTTAGGTCTTCTCACATCTTGGTGAATGACTTTCCCATGAACTGAGTGTCGTTGTCGGCGACGGTTATTACTGGGATTCCAAAGCGGTAGACGATGTTCTTCCATATGAACAGTTTTCCATTCAATTCAGTAATTTTAGCGAGGGGTTCAGCTTCTACCCACTTAGTGAAGTAATCGATAGCCATTATGATAAAGTTTCTCTGGCCGGAGGCCATGGGGATGGGACCGAGGAGGTTGATCCCCCACTCAGCAAATGGCTAGGTGCCTCAGAGTGTTGTAAGTGCTATTGGGGGTTGATGAGGGTTGTTTGCGTGGAGCTGACATCTTTTACACCTTTGAACGAATTCGGTTGCGTCCTTCTTCATTGTCGTCCAATAAAAACCCTGACGCAGGATCTTTTGAACCAAAGCTCTTGCGCCCAGGTGCTGTCCACATATCCCACCATAAACTTCTTTTAAGGTGTATTCTACCTCCACTGCCAGAAGGCACTTTAGGTAGGGCCCAGAGAAGGCCCTCCTGTAAAGCTCCCATTCGTATGAGGTGGCTCGCATTCACAATCGTCGTGCTTCTGAGTGGTCGTCAGGCAGGTCTCCGCATTCAATGTAGGCTCAGAGGGGTGTCATCTTGGATGATCCTTCTTTGTTTATTTCGGCGATCTCCCATGCCCCGTAAATGCTGGGGGTCACGATGTCTTCGATTCAGTGCCTCCGAGATTGGTAGTTAGAAGGTGAGGTATAAGGTCTCGACGATTTAGTCTTAGCAGTTAAGTCTTCGATGGATTCATCAAAAGCATTAGACGAATTCGTCGAATTCACTCGACGAATTTCTCCACTCGACGAATTTGCAGAACTACTCGATGAATTCCAATTAACTGACTCGACGAACTACACAAGAATACTATATGAATTTTGCTATATTGACCGAAATTTTCAGATTAAAATTTATCTTTAAATAATAAGGAAGGGGGAAGTAAATTGAAGGGAAGATAAGGCAAGGGGGAATAGTCCACCACTTCCCTCAAACCTTCCAATCACAGGACTCCACGCACACCACGTCAAGGTTCGGCCGATAGAAGACCACAAGGAAGAATTTCTGAAACTTTTTGGACGAAAAGAAAGGTTAGGGCTACACACTCCAACTCCAAAAATCCATAAAATACTCACCGGTCACACGAAGACCTCGGCGAGAGCATTACAAATCTACGCTCCGACGAAGATTTCGTGCTCAAACGCTCCCAGAATAGCCGACGAAGGCTCTCGGACGACGACCAAACTCACCTCTTTCGTGAAAATAGAACTGATCGAAGAAGTTGGAAAAAACCTAATTTCTAGCATTTTTATAGGAGAGAGAGAAAGAGAGAGAGTATTATTTAAGAATTATTTGGTATAGAGATTTTCAAAAATTTATCGGGTTCTCACGTTAACTCGGATCGCGACGAAACTCCACGGTTATTCTTAGATTTTATAACTTTAATTCTCTAAAGTCTAAGATTTAAATTTAGGCAAGATTTAAGATATGACAAATTATAATGCACCGAGAAACTCAGCACAAACGTAATGCCCACATGACGATATTACGTTATTAATGATTTAAAATAATTATCTGAAATTCTGGGGCGTTATAGCCACTTCCCCTAAAAGAAAGCTTCGACCCGAAACTTTGAAAAACAACTTGAATCCAATAGACATAAAGGAATAACTAGAATTGGTTAGATAGATACGCACTGAAGACTAAGAGAACAAATGAGGGTGAGATTTCTTCATAACAGATTCCAACTCCCAAATCGTACTACTGACTTCCTTGTTTCGCCAAAGAACCTTAACCATAGGAATTGTCTTCCTCCGCAACACTCAGCTCTGTGTCTCTAGAATACTGACGGGTTCCTCAACATAAGAAAGATTGGGCTTCAATTAGGGCACAGAATCAAGGACATGACAATCGCTAAGAACATACTTTCGCAACTAGCTCATGTGAAACACATCATGAATACCAGGGAAAGAAGCAGGCAACTCCAGCCTATAAGCTGACACTCAGATGGGCTCAACAATTTGGAAAGGTCCCACATACCTGGGATCCAACTTGTGGTTCCTCCCAAATATCTTAACACATGGCATCGGAGAAACTATCAGGAAAACCATGTCCCTAACAACAAACTCTAGATCAACCCTTCGCCGATTAACATATTTCTCACAACGCTCCTGAGCAATGCGAAGCTTCTCAAGAATGTGCGTAACATCAACACTCATCTCTTCTAAGGCTTCTAGACTTAACAGCGGGCCTCACCAACTTCAGCCCAAAATAGGGGATTCGACAATGCCTCCCAAATAAAGCCTCAAAGGGGGTCTTCTGCAAACTCTCTTGATAGTTGTTATTGTAAGCAAATTCCATGAGTCCAAGGTGCTTATCCCAAGCTCCACCATAGTCCAAAATATAACATAAAATCATGTCCTCCAAAATCTTATTGACTCTCTCCGTCTGACCATTCATTTGCGGATGATAAGCGGTAGAATATCTGAGGTCAGTGCCCAAAGCCCCCTGCAAGCTCTGCCAGAAATGAGACATATACCTAGAATCTTGATCTGACACAATACTCAAGGGCACACCGTGCAACCTGATGATCTTATCCAAATAAATCTCTGCTATTTTCTCCATCGAATAACAAATCTTGAAAGGTTTGAATTGAGCGCACTTCATTAGTCTATCCACAATAACCCATACAGAATCAAGCCCTCGAGGAGATCTCAGCAAACCGATAATGAAGTCCATAGAAATTCTCTCCCACATCCTGTTGAAACCGTCAACCGGTCTCTTGAGTTCGGACACACAGAGGGGTATAGCCTACACTTACTTCTCCCTCACTTGCACTCTTGACTGTGGATGAAGAACTATGAATAGACCCAAAGTTGTAGCGAGGAGGTCCCACCACACACCCAGAAGATCTTAGAGAGCTTCCCCTCCCAAACCAATGCTCAGCCGGGCACCTTGGAGGGCACTGACAGCCAACCAAAAACTGCCTAGTAGGAGAGAGGCCAAAAGATCGGATCTCCTCCAAGGTGCCCTTAAGGGTCTATATATAGGTTTTCTAGTCTGGTCTGCAAATAGCATAAATCTACCTTTTAGATTTACTAATCTCTCCCCAAATTGGTCTGCAAACAAGCTAACTCCATTTTTTTGAAGGGTTATTGGCAGCCCATAAAAGATATCTAGGTAATTTCCCCACTAAAACCTTCCGGGCGAGTGGTCCGTGAAGGCACCACTCGGCAGTCTTCTCGCACGCTAGATTCCACTAGGCTAGTGGTCCGTGAGGGCACCACTCTCCTGATACCTGTCTCGCTTGGCGAGTGGGGTTCCACCCTCACTCACCTGGTCTTTAGTGCATTCGCACTCCTAAGCGAGCGAGTGCATAGTCGATGAGGCTCGCACTCACCCTGAGGCTCTCCTACCTCTCCTGACTTGGTCGAGTACCCTTTTTGACCTATCTTGTGTTCCTTTTGGAAGTTTGGGACCTGGGGACCAACTCGGCGAATACGGGGTTGTACACAATCCCCGCTCTTTGCGAGCGAGTTTTTCGCTCGGAAAGAAAAGTGCAACCCCCAGTTTGCTAACCTGGAGGGAATCTTCTTGGTGGTCCCCTGTAACATCCCTAGAACAACTTGACCCCTAAGATGCATTTTGTCATGACAAGGTCATGATGCTGCTCTAAGAGGCCAAAATGGCCCTAAGAACCAAGGTGAATATGTAAAAATCACCTTTGTGTGCAAATAGTCAAATTGAGCCCAAGGCTTAGGGCTTGATATCTAAACCTTCAAAATTACTTTTGGGCCACACTAACACTCCCTAAACCCCTTATGGAGTCCCTTGGATCATTTAGGACCCATTGCGGTCAACCCAATTGATCAATTTCGCCAAGGTCAACTCTATGCCCAAATAAGTCAACCATCCCTATTAAGGGTCAATTAGGGTTCAAATGATCAAATTAACCCCACCAATGTATTGCAAACCCTAGTTGGGGTATAATGGACTCAAAAGCCCCATCTAGTGGTCATTAATTGGTCAAATTTAATCAAAGTCAACTTTCCCCCAATTTTGGTCAAAATCACACATATTGGCAAAATTGGCCCAATTGGGGCACCACCAATCAACATTGGGTGGTGTTAAGGGATCCAAGACCAACATATGGGACCAGTCAACCCATCACTTTGACCAAGTCAACCCCAAAGTCAACAATGGTCAAACCTAAGCCCAAAGAGGAGAAATGAAAGCCCAAGCCTATTCCAATGGGCTAAGGCCTTCACTCAAGGCCCACCCAGCAGCCTAAGGTGCTAATTACCATGGCCAACCTCAGATTTCAAAAATAGATGCCATGCAAGGGTGTAATTAGGAGAAATCCCCAAATTTTGGAAAGAACCAACCATGAATTCATGGGATGAAGGCCACATCGCTTCAATTCACACTCCCCATGCCTTCTCCCAGCTGCCATCATGAATGCCAGCCATTTTCCTGTTAGATAGATGCCAAATGGAGCCAAGGAGAAGCTTCCAAGGCTTGGCTGAAATCCCCTTAATGGCAACACCACTTAGAGCCAACCTCACGCCCAATACACCCCTCCATCAGCTTCAGATGGTGCCAAGCAACTGAAATCATGTTTTGGATCAAGACATTTGAAGGATAAATGAGGAATCGGCATGGTAGAGATTGGGGCATGGTCGGCCATGGCGGTTCCGGGAAAAGTCCACCATCAAGCTCGATTGAGGCAAGTTTCCTTCCCCTCTCCACCTGTGCTAGCCTCCTAGATCTTCTATGGTTAAGATCGAGCTCGAATGAGTTCGATTCATTCTTTCATTTTCGGAAAAATGGGGCATTTTAGCCCAAGCTCAAATCGCCGTACGGGCCGCCGCCGGTGGCGGTATCGCCGGGGATTCATAGCCCACACATCCACTATGGAGATGGTGGTGTTTTCTGGCCGAAGGGGTGCCCAGGTGGCTGGGAAAAAGGGACTGAAATCAGCCCAGCGAACTGAATTTTCGGGCTCAAGGAACAAGATGATGAATATTGAATTTAATGGAATGTTATATAGTTTTTGAATAATCTGTCACACTATTTCACTAGTTTTGTTTAATTATTTTAAGGCATCTAGATGTCTTATCTCGAAAAATGACCAGAGACAGCTAATGTAGATATAGATGTCTACTTTCATCGGAAAGTGAAATCAAGTCATTTGGTTAACTGTAGGTCTCACAGTACTCATTTTAGTGAGACTGGTCAAAACATGAACCAGAAATTAATTAGTGTGCTCACTCTAGAATATAAGTCTGATGGACTTGAGATTTTGGCCATACATGCATGTGCCTCATACCTAGCTTAGGTTCAAATATCAGAATTTTTGGAGGCAATTTTTTTATAGTTTTGTTCAAAATATTGAAAATTAAATAAATGAAATAACTAGAGTTATATAACTCCAAATAACCCCAAGTTTGGGTGTCAAGCTTATTTAACCTAAATTAGTCTATGGTAAAAATTTGGGACCAAATGGATCCATGCATGATTGGTGAATCCAACATTTGCATTGAAAGGGTGTAGGGAAAATTGGGGTGCATTTAGCAAAAATGGGAAATGGTGATTTTGGCCCATTTGCCCCATTAGATGCCCTTGAAACTCTGGTTATGAGTTGGTGCGGATGGAATACATCATCCTCTGAAGTTGTAGAATTTTCTTTTGGAGTTAAAATTTTAGGGTTTTATGTTTTAATTCAAAATTCGACCCTTTCAAATTAATGAAATAAAAATGGGTAGTTGAATCTAGAAAATTCTAGATCTCTGGTCCTAGGTCTATAATGTTGAGTTAGACCTCTGGTAAATTATTGGGAATTTATGAAATTTATTTTATACTAGTGGTAGCACCAAATACATTTTTGCCCTTTTGAAGTTTATATGAATTCAATGAGAATAGTTTTATGGAAAATTATGAAATTAAATGTGGCTCATTATTTCAGTATTTAGAACACATATGATTATTGGTAGAATTTTTGGAGGAGAAAAAGTAGGCTTTTATGGCATAAGGGCATTTTTGTAAATTCCTTATCTTGTAGCAAACATGCATAAAATCCACTAAGAAGATTGTGAGATTCTGGATAGGCCCATTTTAGATCATTATAATTACCTAGTAAATTTCCTGTGATTTATAGTTTCATATAAATGGTAGTTGTAGTGTAAACCCTTATTGGCACACCATTTGTATTAAATGGTAAATATGGATAAATACTCCTTGGAATATTATGAGACTTAGGCACAGAAGTTTTTAGGTCAATATTGTGCCACTGTAATTTTATCAGAATTTATTGTGCCCTATAGATTGTAGATGTAGTGTAAACCCTTATTGGCACCCCACACTTATTAAATGGTGAATATGGTCAAATACACCCTGTAAAATTATGAAACTTAGGCTCTGAAGTTTTTAGGTAAATATTATACTACTGTGTTTTTATCAGAATTTATTGTGATCTGTAGATGATACATGTAGTGTAAATCCTTATTCGCACCCCACTCTTATTAAATGGTAAATATGGATAAATAATCTTTGGAAAATGTGAAACTTAGGGTTTGAGGTTTTTAGACCAATATTATGCTACTGTGAATTTATCAGAATTTATAGAGATTTGTAGATGATACTTGTAGTGTAAATCCTTATTCGCACCCCACTCTTATTAAATGGTAAATATGGATAAATAATCTTTGGAAAATGTGAAACTTAGGGTTTGAGGTTTTTAGACCAATATTATGCTACTGTGAATTTAGCAGAATTTATAGAGATCTGTAGATGATACTTGTAGTGTAAATTCTTATTCGCACCCCACTCTTATTAAATGGTAAATATGGATAAATAATCTTTGGAAAAATGTGAAACTTAGGTTTTGAGGTTTTTAGACCAATATTATGCTACTGTGAATTTAGCAGCATTTATAGAGATCTGTAGATGATACTTGTAGTGTAAATCCTTATTCGCACCCCACTCTTATTAAATGGTAAATATGGATAAATAATCTTTGGAAAAATGTGAAACTTAGGGTTTGAGGTTTTTAGACCAATATTACGCTACTGTGAATTTTTCAGAATTTATAGAGATCTGTAGATGATACTTGTAGTGTAAATCCTTATTCACACCCCACTCTTATTGAATGGTAAATATGGATAAATAATCTTTGGAAAAATGTGAAACTTAGGGTTTGAGGTTTTTAGACCAATATTATGCCACTGTGAATTTATCAGAATTTATAGAGATCTGTAGATGATACTTGTAGTGTAAATCCTTATTCGCACCCCACTCTTATTAAATGGGAAATATGGATAAATAATCTTTGGAAAAATGTGAAACTTAGGGTTTGAGGTTTTTAGACCAATATTATGCTAATGTGAATTTATCAGAATTTCTAGAGATCTGTAGATGATATTTGTAGTGTAAATCATTATTCGCACCCCTCTCATGTTAAATAGAAATTTTGGTTAAATAATCTTTGGAAAAATATGAAATGTAGAATTTGAGGTTGTTAGATCATTACTCATTGTGAACCTATGGTAAGAACTTGGAACTCATTAGGACTTGATAGGACCAAGGTTGTGTCTTAAGAGTCAAACCTAGTTCAATCCCACCTTGGTCTGTGAATAGTAGAAACTGAAAACATAGATTCGGACCCCTTCCTTATGGTCACCACCCCTAGAGTTGCTAACTCTAAGAGAATTGCAGATGCCCAATTAGGTTGAAGGATTAATCACCAAGGGCAGTCAACGGAAATAAAAATGGGGTGTGTTTAGTAAAACTATCAATTCAGGAATTTGATAAGGACCTAATAGGGGAGGGGAAGGATGACATAGCAAGAAGTGAAAATTGTGATTGAGAGATAACACAAGAAAATTGTCGGTCGCTAGGAATGACATGGTTCGGTGACAATAGATCACCGACACATGTTTGCCTGAGTCAAATGGTAATCCACCCTAGGATTTTAGAGCAATTGAAGAGCAAATTGGCGTACAAGAATGGGTAGCAACTAAATAAAATAAATATCCTGGAAAGGGGAATTTGGGCTATAGTCACCATCACATTCCCTAGTACCGCTGCGAGGCCTTCACCGAGAAATCCAAGGGAAGTCCAGGATTCACCCCAAGCTTCTAAGATCAACTAACAATAGACAAGAGTAGTAAAGTCGGAGAACTTGAAACATAATCTCCCTCCCAAATTTGGGAAGGAGTGAAGGAAGGACTAGGATAGTCCTGCGAGCTGTAGGCTCAGGTTATAAGGATGGACTGGGATAGTCCTGCGAGCGGTAGGCTCGGGTTATAAGAAGACTGGTGTAGTCTAGCAAGCGGTAGGCTCGTAAGTTAAATAAAGACTGGTGTAGTCTAGCGAGCGGTAGGCTCGTAGTTTATAAGAAGACTGGTGTAGTCTAGCGAGCGGTAGGCTCGTAGTATAAATAAAGACTGGTGTAGTCTAGCGAGCGGTAGGCTCATAGTTTATGAGAAGACTGGTGTAGTCTAGCGAGCGGTAGGCTCGTAGTTTAAATAAAGACTGGTGTAGTCTAGCGAGCGGTAGGCTCGTAGGTTAAATAAAGACTGGTGTAGTCTAGCGAGCGGTAGGCTCGTAGTTTAAATAAAGACTGGTGTAGTCTAGCGAGCGGTAGGCTCGTAGGTTAAATAAAGACTGGTGTAGTCTAGCGAGCGGTAGACTCGTAGGTTAAATAAAGACTGGTGTACTCTATCGAGCGGTAGGCTCGTAGTTTAAACAAAAACTGGTGTTGTCTTGCGAGCGGTAGGCTCGTAGTTTAAATAAAGATTGGTGTAGTTTAGCGAGCGGTAGGCTCGTAGTTTACATAAGTCGGGTGTAGTCTTGCGAGCGTTAGACTCGTAGTTTAATAAAGACTAGTATAATCTTGTGAACGGTAGGTTCTACTTTATTAATCTTGATTTAGAATTGCGAGCTGGAGGCTCGGTAGTAAGAGTTAATACATGTTAGCTTGTGCATAAGATGTGGTGGGTCTTCGGTTCTGGCTTAGTCGTCACATCGACAGCAGTTCATTGACTCGGCAGTGCTAGTGGTTTGATTAGGGGCCAGGTTGTTTTACTGTGCGTCCGACGGGACGAATTCCCTAAACCCTGCCTGGCAAATTCAGTTTAGTACGCAAGAGCTCGTGAGTACCGGATACCGGTATCACAGCGTACGTTAGGGCCTAGGTTTGGTAGTGTGACTTACCCACTTAGGTGAGGAGACGCCCGCTCCTCTGCCACCATTTGACCATGACGGGAGGTGCCCGAGAGGTTAGCTACCCCCAAAAAGTGGGAACTAAAGGTCTGTACGTACATAGTCATGTGCGTGAGTTGCACCATTGCATTGCATTGCATTGCATATCATAACATAGCATTCTTGCAAAAATAGAGACCTCATCGTATAAACTAGTATGGGCTCCTTTATACGATGAGTTTACCTTAGTACCAGATCCCTTAGCTTATGTGCTTTTGTGTGTGCATATAAGTTAAGGTTACATTTGTAGCCGCTCTTATTTATTATACCTGCTATTTTACTTGTACCGCTCTTTACTTATTGCCTTTATACATACTCCTACTAGGGTAGAGATGTTTTCATTACTTGTTTAGTATCTATATACTTGCTAGTCTCGCCACTGTCACCTGCTTTTGATTTACCCTTTGATGTCCTCCGCTTCCTCCTCCCGCACGGTGCCTAGGAGTCGCGGGTGGAGGCGGTGAGGAATATGCTGAGTCTTATAGACTGGCGGTCGGTGGACCTTATCATTTTAGGGATGATGCGTCGGAACAGTGGGACCCCGTACAGGAGGATGGGATGAAGCAGAGCAGACACTACACGTCGTCGCAGCAGCAGCTACATATGCTTGAAGACAGAGTTGATAGCTTTCGCATAGATGTAGAGTGAGAGTGTTGTTGCACTATCTTTGATCATGTACTGGGCATAAGCCCTTATTCGTTTAGTTCTTTCTCATCGTGGACGTTATAATCTTGTATTATGATAAATATATAATGTGATTTTGTGGACTTGTTTCATTTAATACTTCAATTACTATGGTTATGGTTGGCCTGGATGATGATGAATAACCGGCAGGATCGGCGTCTTATGGCGGCGACCATTGGGTGTAATGGTGTCGCCTCAAGACGGCGGTTCTGGGCGGTAAGACCCGATTTAAAAGCAAAAAAAAAGAGGGTCTTACAAACTGGTATCAGCTTAGCCGACTTTCGATCCAAGTAAAATAAATCCACAAACCCTGGGCCACCCCGCTCGAGCTAGTTTGAGGACAAACTAGCAGCAGAAGCAGTGGTGTGCCCATACGGGAAATCACATAACTGTGTCCATTTAACGATGAGATTAGGCCAACCTGACTAGTACACCGTATCAGTTCGACTTAGCAAGACATCTCATAAGGTATCCTAGTCCAACATCAACCTCAAGTATATTTTGACCAAGTAGTGGGATACCCCCAAAGTGACTAAAAGAAGGATTTAAAAGCATGTGTAAGTGTTCGGGGCTTACTCCCCGATATACCTACGTCACTTCCTAAGTGATATTAACACCCCTCACACAAACAAATAGGACAATCATTGGTGGATTTGGTTCTTGCGATTGTACTATCGGATTAGTAGGAGACTTGTAAGGCTTAACTTATGTGCTTAGAAGCTGATACTCCACACTTCCACCCTCGGAAAACCATCACAAGGAAAGGATGCCAAACGTGGAATAAGAATTCCAACTTAGAAAAGATCACTTAATAGGCACACGACCCTTGAAAAAGTGACGACAAATGGCATTTTGAGGGTAGAGAACCTTACCATATACACAAATCTCAAGGACTGTATACCCATAAGGATTATATAAATACGTGAGATGTCCAAATTTTTGGATATAAGAGACTCATCACAAGATTTACGGGAGGCTAATCTTGTTTCTTCGTTTATTGGATCACTATGGCGTTAACTTGGGTTGTTTCAAAAACATAAAAGCCTCTGCAATACAACTCCCCGAGTACCTATTTTGGTGCAGGGTATATAAAGTGAACCCTAGACCCAAATCTATGTGCCCCCATCATCTGACTTATCCAAATAATCTGAATTTTACACTATACATGTAAATTTAACTCTTATTACATTAAGCAATATTGAGAATTCCACGGTCATGTTCCCCTAGATCAGTATAAAAATCTGGAATATTATAGAATTGAATAGATAGACTCGTGGTCTCCCTTAAATTTCTAAAAAATTTAATATACTTAACTATTATTTAGTTATCATACTTCCTTCACGAAATGGGTTTTGCACCCTTAGCCGCATAATTAATCTTCTGGAATTAATTTATAGAGGGAAACTATGAACTTCTGCTGAACACTGTCTTCGATCATGATTAGTCTCTGAAAATTTTGTTAAACCTATTGGCCAATGATAACTGATACTTGGTGTACAAATTGGGGATCCCATAGTTATGAAGGAAATAATAATGAGGCCAAAAATAAATATGACATTATGAAGAGTTAAAATTTGTAAATTGTCGCATACAAGACTTGGGGAATGATTTAGAGATCAATTCACGACATATTTACGATAGTTGATTCATAGGTGATAGGTCTCGTGCAAAATTTGAGCTTGTTTTGCGTTTAACAAAAATGAGGACTATATATCTGACAGTTAATAACACATGATTTGGGATAAAAATCAGGAATGAGGCTTCAGGACGTTAATGCGATTGGGGGCACTTCAAGAATTAATTTTGGAGGATTTACAATATATGAACTTTATAAGCATTGGAATTGATGGCTCACATGAATCTAGGTATCAGAACTAAGATTGATTATTAGTAGAGTATCCTTTTAATTTAGTAAATGACCATGATGTGTTTACATTTACTAAATATCATTTCGGATCTTAGAAGCATATTAAACGATGACATAAAGTATTAAAAGAATGACGATGTCATGAAAATTAGGAGAATTAATATTGCCCAAGCCATAAGCATATCATGACCTTGGATGACAAGTATAAATTCTAATTGCAAACACCTAGCAAATAAGGGTACATACATCATATTATGGATTATAAGACTCAGTGGATTCCTACACTCGCCTTGTGAATATGCAACTTTACTTCAACTTATGTCCTCCCTCCACTATATATATCTTCATCAAACTGATAAATATTTAGGGACACCCAAGAAGAAGAACTTGGTTACAGACATAGTAAGATTTGATGAAAGTGCACTTGGGAGAAGACTGAGCATGAAGCGATGTGAACTAGACCTAACCATTTCCTATATTAGTTGGGAGACGTGTTGCGCAAAAACTACTAAATCTTCCTGGTATATTCTGAACTCTGACTCCCGTAGACCCAACCTAAATTTCAGGGACAAAATTGTTTCTTCGATTATTGGGATTTGTAACATCCCCAGAACAACTAGACCCCTAAGATGCAGTTTGTCATGACAAGGTCATGACGTTGCTCTAAGAGGCCAAAATGGCCCTAAGAACCAAGGTGAATATGTAAAAATCACCTTGGTGTGCAAATAGTCAAATTGAGCCCAAGGCTTAGGGTTTGATATCTAAAGCTTCAAATTACTATTGGGCCACACTAACACTCCCTAAGCCCCTAATGGAGTCCCTTGGGACATTTAGGACCCATTGGGGTCAACCAATTGATCAATTTGGCCAAGGTCAACTCTATGCCCAAATAAGTCAACCATCCCTATTAAGGGTCAATTAGGGTTCAAATGATCAAATTAACCCCACCAATGTATTGCAAACCCTAGTTGGGGTAAAATGGACTCAAAATCCCCATGTAGTGGTCATTAATTGGTCAAATTTTACCAAAGTCAACTTTCCCCCAATTTTGGTCAAAATCACACATATTGGCAAAATAGGCCCAATTGGGGCACCACCATGACCCAATCAACATTGGGTGGTGTCAAGGGATCCAAGACCAACATATGGGATCAGTCAACCCATCAATTTGACCAAGTCAACCCCAAAGTCAACAATGGTCAAACCTAAGCCCAAAGAGGAGAAATGAAAGCCCAAGCCTATTCCAATGGGCTAAGTCCTTCACTCAAGGCCCACCCAGCAGCCTAAGGTGCTAATTACCATGGAAAACCTCAGATTTAAAAAATAGATGCCATGCAAGGGTGTAATTAGGAGAAATTCCCAAATTTTGAAAGAACCAACCATGAATTCATGGGATGAAGGCCACATGGCTTCAATTCACACTCCCCATGCCTTCTCCCAGCTGCCATCATGAATGCCAACCATTTTCCTATTAGATTGATACCAAATGGAGCCAAGGAGGAGCTTCCAAGGCTTGACTGAAATCCCCTTAATGGTAGCACCACTTAGAGCCAACCTCACCCCCAATACACCCCTCCATCAGCTTCAGATGGTGCCAAGCAACTGAAATCAAGTTTTGGATCAAGACATTTGATAAAGAAATGAGGAATCGACATGGGAGAGCTTGGAGCATGGTCGGCCATGGCGGTTCTGGGAAAAGTACACCATCAATCTCGATTGAGGCAAGTTTCCTCCCCCTCTCCACCTGTGCTAGCCTCCTAGATCTTCTAGGGTTGAGAGCGAGCTCGAATGAGCTCGATTCATTCTTTCATTTTCGGAAAAATGGGGCATTTTGGCCCAAGCTCAAATCGCCGTACGGGCCACCGCCGGTGGCGGTGTCGCCGGGGATTCATAGCCCCCACACCCACGATGGAGATGGTGGTGTTTTCCAGCCAAAGGGGTGCCCAGGTGGCCGGGAAAAAGGTATTGAAATCAGCCCAGCGAACTGAATTTTCGGGCTCAAGGAAGAAGATGATGAATAGTGAATTTAATGGAATGTTATATAGTTTTTGAATAATCTGTCACACTATTTCACTAGTTTTTTTTTAATTATTTTAAGGCATCTAGACGTCTTATCTCCAAAAATAACCAGAGACAGCTAATGTAGATATAGATGTCTACTTTCATCTGAAAGTAAAATCAAGTCATTTGGTTAAATGTAGGTCCCACAGTACTCATTTTAGTGAGACTGGTCAAAACATGAACCAGAAATTAATTTGTGTGCTCACTCTAGAATATAAGTCTGATGGACTTGAGATTTTGGCCATGCATGCATGTGCCTCATACCTAGCTTAGGTTCAAATATCAAAATTTTTAGAGGCAATTTTTCTATAGTTTTGTTCAAAATATGGAAAATTAAATAAATGAAATAACTAGAGTTATATAACTCCAAATAACCCCAAGTTTGGGTGTCATGCTTATTTAACCTATATTAGTCTATGGTAAAAATTTGGGACCAATTGGATACATGCATGATTGGTGAATCCAACATTTGCATTGAAAGGGTGTAGGGAAAATTGGAGTGCATTTAGCAAAAATGGGAAATGGTGATTTTGGCCCATTTGCCCCATTAGATGCCCTTGAAACTCTGGTTATGAGTTGGTGTGGATGGAATACATCATCCTCTGAAGTTGTAGAATTTTCTTTTGGAGTTAAAATTTTAGGGTTTTATGTTTTAATTCAAAATTAGCCCCTTTCAAATTAATGAAATAAAAATGGGTAGTTGAATCTAGAAAATTCTAGATCTCTGGTCCTAGGTCTATAATGTTGAGTTAGACCTCTGGTGAATTATTGGGAATTTAAGAAATTTATTTTATACTAGCGTTAGCACCAAATACATTTTTGCCCTTTTGAAGTTTATATGAATTCAATGAGAACAGTTTTATGGAAAATTATGAAACTGATTGTGGCTTATTATTTCAGTACTGGTAGAATTTTTGGAGGAGAAAAAGTAGGCTTTTATGTCATAAAGGCATTTTTGTAAATTCCTTATCTTGTAGCAAACATGCATAAAATCCACTAAGAAGATTATGACATTCTGGATAGGCCCTTTTTAGATCATTATAATTACCTAGTAATTTTCCTGTGATTTATAGTTTCATATAAATGGTAGTTGTAGTGTAAACCCTTATTGGCACACCATTTGTATTAAATGGTAAATATGGATAAATACTCCTTGGAATATTATGAGACTTAGGAACTGAAGTTCTTAGGTCAATATTGTGCCACTATAATTTTATCAAAATTTATTGTGCCCTATAGATTGTAGATGTAGTGTAAACCCTTATTGGCACCCCACACTTATTAAATGGTGAATATGGTCAAATACTCCCTGTAAAATTATGAAACTTAGGCTCTGAAATTTTTAGGTAAATATTGTACTACTGTGATTTTATCAAAATTTATTGTGATCTGTAGATGATACTTGTAGTGTAAATCCTTATTCACACCCCATTCTTATTAAATGGTAAATATGGATAAATAATCTTTGGAAAAATGTGAAACTTAGGGTTTGAGGTTTTTAGACCAATATTATGCTACTGTGAATTTATCAGAATTTATAAAGATCTGTAGATGATACTTGTAGTGTAAATCCTTATTCACACCCCACTCTTATTAAATGGTAAATATGGATAAAAAATCTTTGGAAAAATGTGAAACTTAGGGTTTGAGATTTTTAGACCAATATTATGCTACTGTGAATTCATTAGAATTTATAGAGATCTGTAAATGATACTTGTAGTGTAAATCCTTATTCGCACCCCACTCTTATTAAATGGTAAATATGGATAAATAATCTTTGGAAAAATGTGAAACTTAGGGTTTGAGGTTCTTAGACCAATATTATGCTACTGTGAATTTATCAGAATTTATAGAGATCTGTAGATGATACTTGCAGTGTAAATCCTTATTCGCACCCCACTCTTATTAAATGGTAAATATGGATAAATAATCTTTGGAAAAATGTGAAACTTAGGGTTTGAGATTTTTAGACCAATATTATGCTACTGTGAATTTATCAGAATTTATAGAGATCTGTAGATGATACTTGTAGTGTAAATCCTTATTCGTACCCCACTCTTGTTCAATGGTAAATATGTATAAATAATCTTTGGAAAAAATGTGAAACTTAAGGTTTGAGGTTTTTAGACCAATAATATGCTACTGTGAATTTATCAAAATTTATAGAGATCTGTTGATGATACTTGTAGTGTAAATCCTTATTCGCAACCCACTCTTATTAAATGGTAAATATGGATAAATAATCTTTGGAAAAATGTGAAACTTAGGGTTTGAGGTTTTTAGACCAATATTATGCTACTTTGAATTTATCAGAATTTATAGAGATCTGTAGATGATATTTGTAGTGTAAATCATTATTCGCACCCTACTCATGTTAAATAGAAATTTTGGTTAAATAATCTTTGGAAAAATATGAAATGTAGAATTTGAGGTTGTTAGATCATTACTCATTGTGATCCTATGGTAAGAACTTGGAACTCATTAGGACTTAATAGGACCAAGGTTGTGTCTTAAGAGTCAAACCTAGTTCAAGCCCACCTTGGTCTGTGAATAGTAGAAACTGAAAACATAGATTCAGACCCCTTCCATATGGTCACCACCCCTAGAGTTGTTAACTCTAAGAGAATTGCAGATTCCCAATTAGGTTGAAGGATTAATCACCAAGGGCAGTCATCGGAAATAAAAACGGGATGCATTTAGTAAAACTATCAATTCAGCAATTTGACAAGGACCTAATAGGGGAGGGGAAGGATGACTTAACAAGAAGTGAAAATTGAGATTGAGAGATAACACAAGAAAATAGTCGGTCACTAGGAATGACATGGTTCGGTGATCAATAGATAACTGACACATGTCTGCCCAAGTCAAATGGTAATCCACCCTGGTATTTTAGAGCAATTGGAGAGCAAATGGGCATACATGAATGGGTAGCAACTAAAATAAATAAATATCCTGGAAAGGGGGATTTGGGCTTTAGTCACCATCACATTCCGTAGTACAATTGCGAGCCCTTCACCGGGTAATCCATGGGAAGTCCAGGATTCACCCCAAGCTTCTAAGATCAACTAACAATAGACAAGAGTAGTAAAGTAGGAGAACTTGGAACACAATCTCCCTCCCAAATTAGGTAAGGAATGAAGGAAGGACTGGGATAGTCCTGCGAGCTGTAGGCTCGGGTTATAAGGAAGGACTGGGATAGTCCTGCGAGCGGTAGGCTCGGGTTATAAGAAGACTGGTGTAGTCTAGCTAGCGGTAGGCTCGTAAGTTATAAAGACTGGTGTAGTCTAGCGAGTGGTAGGCTCGTAGTTTATAAGAAGACTGGTGTAGTCTAGCGAGCCATAGGCTCGTAGTTTAAATAAAGACTGGTGTAGTCTAGCGAGCGGTAGGCTCGTAGTTTATAAGAAGACTGGTGTAGTCTAGCGAGCGGTAGGCTCATAGTTTAAATAAAGACTGGTGTAGTCTAGCGATCGGTAGGCTCATAGGTTAAATAAAGACTGGTGTAGTCTAGCGAGTAGTAGGCTCGTAGTTTATATAAAGACTGGTGTAGTCTAGCGAGCGGTAGGCGCATAGGTTAAATAAAGACTGGTGTAGTCTAGCGAGCGGTAGGCTCGTAGGTTAAATAAAGACTGGTGTAGTCTATCGAGCGGTAGGCTCGTAGTTTAATCAAAGACTGGTGTAGTCTAGCGAGCGGTAGACTCGTAGTTTAAATAAAGATTGGTGTAGTTTAGCGAGCGGTAGGCTCGTATTTTACATAAGTCGGGTGTCGTCTTGCGAGCATTAGACTCATAGTTTAATAAAGGCTAGTATAGTCTTGCGAACGGTAGGCTCTACTTTATAAATGTTGATTTAGAATTGCGAGCTGGAGGCTCGGTAGTAATAGTTAATACATGTTAGCTTGTGCATAAGATGTGGTGGGTCTTCGGTTCTCGCTTAGTCATCACACTGACAGTAGTTCGTTGACTCGGCAGTGCTAGTGGTTTGATTAGGGGCCAGATTGTTTTAGTGCCCATCCGATGAGACGAATTTCCTAAACCCTGGCTGGCCAATTAAGTTTAGTACGCAAGAGCTCGTGAGTACCGGATACTGGTATCACAGCGTACGTTAGGGCCTAGGTCTGGTAGTGTGACTTACCCACCTAGGTGAGGAGACGCCCGCTCCTCTGCCACCGTTTGACCAAGATAGGAGGTGCCCGAGAGGTTAGCTACCTCCGAAAAGTGGGAACTAAAGGTCTGTACGTACAGTGTCGTGTGCGTGAGTTGCACCATTGCATTGCATTGCATACATAGCATAGAATTCTTGCAAAAATAGAGACCTCAACGTATAAACTAGTATGGGCTCCTTTATACGATGAGTTTACCTTAGTACCAAATCCCTTAGCTCTTATTTATTATACCTGCTATTTTACTTGTACCGTTCTTTACTTATTTCCTTTATACATACTCCTACTAGGGTAGAGATGTTTTCATTACTTGTTTGGTATCTATATACTTGCTAGTCTCGCCACTGTCACCTGCTTTTGATTTACCCTTTGATTTCCTCCACTTCCTCCTCCCGCACGGTGCCTAGGAGTCGCGGGTGGAGGCGGTGAGGAATATGCTGAGTCTTATAGACTGACGGTCGGTGGACCTCGTCATTTTAGGGATGATGCTTCAGAATAGTGGGACCCCATACAGGAGGACGGGATGAAGCAGAGCAGACACTACACAACGTCGCAGTAGCAGCTACAGATGCTTGAAGACAGAGTTGATAGCTTCCGCATAGATGTAGAGTGAGAGTGTTGTTGCACTATCTTTGATCTTGTACTGGGCGTAAGCCCTTATTCTTTTAGTTCTTTCTCATCGTGGATGTTATAATCTTGTATTATGATAAATATATAATGTGGTTTTGTGGACTTGTTTCATTTACTACTTCAATTGCTGTGGTTATGGTTGGCCTGGATGATGATGAATTGCCGACAGGATCGGCGTCTTATGGTGGCGACCATTGGGTGTAATGGTGTCGCCGCAAGACGGCGGTTCTGGGCGGTAAGACCCGATTTAAAAGAAAAAAAAGAGGGTCTTACAACCCCTCCATTATGCTATATATATCTCATGTCGCTGCCCTAAGAGTGCATGTCTTCCAATCACCATTCCCTTTTTCACCATCGAGCTCTTGTTGTTCAAATGACGTTAATGAGGCTGACTCCGAGACCTCTCTCGCAAGGATTGATGGATCGTCTTGCCACTGCACAGGGGGAGACCGCTCCCAGGTCAGGTCGATATGCCCCTGGCTCTCATCGAATAGGGACCCCTCCAAACCCTACCAATCAAAGAGGGCCAGAGCGGTCCTGCGACACCTGACCTCGAGGGAGTTTGCGTCGGAGACTCCCCCTTTCTAGCAACCCTCCCAATAATACTGCCGAGGTAATATAATTCAACATGCTTCGAAGCAACCCACGGTGCCGCAGTGCCTTAATTACTTCAACCACTCGCAGAACCTGCAGGTGACAGATGGCGGCCCTGGGATCAACCCGGCGAATGCTTATATCCCCCCACCTGCACTCAGAGGCATTCCACTGGCCCAGGAGCCCGCCCTTCTAGCTACTCTTGGCGGAATCGTGCCCATGCTTGGTAAGCCTTTTATTGCCTTCTCGCATACCTTTTGCCTTTTGCCAACTTTTTTACCCTGGTTCTCGCAACTCTCACCTTTGGGACCATGGGGTTTACCCCTCACCCCGAACAACTCTCCTATTCTCGAGACCATCGTGATCTCCCCTGCACCGGAGCGGGAGCAATCGGCGGGCAAAGACCCCGAACACAACTCTCCCGATATGGACTTGGTCACTACTTCCATTGCCGCTGACCAGGTACTACATCGCCCTAGGAGGGGAAATCACTCCACACCCATCCAACCATTCGCATGGCAGCCGAGCACCACTTGTCGGTCCCCCATCAAAGAATATGAACCTGGTTAGTTTCCTTTCTCGCCTCGAACTTAATATTTATATAACTAGAAAAAATTAACTTTTTCTCCCGCAGACTACCGTCAAGCCTAGGCGATGGACCCTCGGTTCGAAGATGAGGTGGTCTAGCAGCCCCCTTCCCCCAGCAAACTCTCGGATTTCTTGGGCGACCCTGCTGATCCCAGGACGATGAAGTAAAGGATGACAAATGTTCTTGACAAGCTGATCTGGATGCAGCGAGACCTTGCCATCCAGACGGACGGTCAACGGATGGCCTTCGAGCGCAAGCTGAGCGTCCTAGAGAGGGATTACACACAACTCGTGGGCGAGATGGGCGGCAAGGATGCGGGTGTGTGGGTACTTCCCCTGGGAGGCACATTGTGCGGGCTAGGGATCAGATGCGCCTGGTAAATCAGGAGCTCATAGCCATAAGTGTGTCCTCTTACCCGTGAGTGCCACCGAGGACGGGGAGGAGAGGCCGGGGTCGATGGCAATGGATTCAATATTAAGCCTATCGACACTTGCCCCCTGTATCCCCCCAGCTCTTGCAATTTACTAATCTGTAATGCATGCCGAGAACGGCCTTGTAATGTAAACAATGCTGCTTTAGATCACCATGTAATTTTCTCTTCTGCCGAGTGGTTTGTTTATTTCTTTGTTCTTGCTCTGCTCTGCTTTGTATTGGTTTTTCCCATTAGCAGGACTCTGTGCGTGACCCTCGCCACTCAGCGGCAAGTGGGATAGAGGTGGGTTGGCTTGAATCCCGATGCATCAGAGGTAGCGTGATTACTACTCGCACCCCCACGCCTTGGAATGGTCTTAATTTCCTTGCTTTCTTATAAATAGCCAGCCTCACCTACCACACTTATCACTTTCATTCCTTCTTCCTCCCTTGCTTCCGCACTTGCACACGCCCCTCTCTCTAGATTTTCCTACCACTTCCCTTTCACGCGATGGCCCCCGAACCCGAAGATAGGAGCAAGTGCGCCCAATCGTTCCTCAACCACGATTTCTCCACCTGCGACCTATCCAAAGAGGACTTCACCTCGACCATTGCCGATTAGATCCAGCCAGGGTTCACCGCATGTTGCCCTGGAGACCGCGGCTTCATCAACCAACTTTCGCCTAACACTCTCGCCATCCCCTGGAGCATTTCGAGGTGGGACTCCGCCTCCCCCTCTGGCCCGAGCTGCACCAAACCTTCCGCTACTTCGGCATAGTTCCCACGCAGCTCAACCCCAACTCCATCGCCATGCTGGCAGCATTTGTCTGCTACCAGCAGGAGAAGGGGACCAAATTATCCCTCCCGGTCTTCCGCAAACTCTTCAACTTTCGAGCGAAAAGAGAGAATAAGAATGAAAATCACTTTGATGAGGCGCACCACAATAATTGTAACTAATTTGGCGCTTTCGTGCGGCTTCCAAAAGATTAACTTGGTTTTAAAACTCAGCAACTCTTACGGCCAATTCAGATAACCTCATTTAATAAAAAAGAAAACAACCTTCACTTAAATGAATGGAATTTTAGAGGGGGAATAGAGAAGAGAAATAATTTATAAAAAATATTTTTTTTCAAAAGGCGGGTTAAATTAGTCCCAGACTTCCCGAGCTCTACACTGTGAAGGGTTCACACCGGTACTAGGAGATGTGATGGGATGATAACCCAAATCTCCCTTTCTGAGAATTTAAATTGCGCCTTTAAAGATTTTGTAAAAAAAATTTAGAAGAAGAGGGAGAGAAAGAGATCGATAAAATTAATAGATATTTCTTTTTTCAAAATATCAACCTAAATCCCCGGCAACGGCGCCAAAAACTTTATGCACAAAACTGCTATCTGTAAATGACAACGGCAAGTGTACCGTATCGAGAGTAGTATAGGTTTATATAAACCAAGGTCGTATTAGACTCGGGGCAGTTGAGTACTCTTACTTCAAGAAAATCTCTATTATTTTATCAATAAAAACATGGGATTGGTTTTTGCACTAAAGAGAGAAGAATTAAAATAAAGATTAGAACAATAATAAGGATGATTAACACTCAATCTTTGAATCACCTCAGAGATAAAAATAAGAAGGAAGAATAAAGTCGCATTCTCTTACTAAAATAGCTTTGACCGTGGGGATTCCCGAATTATGAACGCACCTTAATTGGGTCGAGGATATGCCCAACTAAGATTAGGAATATCAACCGAATTCTCATTCTATAATCAATAACCTAATACTTTCTTTACGAGGTGAATCCCGTTATTGGCTTTTACTCCAATCCAGAAGGGTAACATCGTCCTCTCTCGTGGATTGCATTCTACTATTCTTTATCCTTGAGTGATTGATTCGTATTACGAGCCTCTCGGCTAACTAAAGTACACAAACAAGAACAATAGTAATATATCGAAAATATAATCTCGTTATCTAAAAATCAAGGATAAATCTAAGCATTTTAGAAAAGAGAAAGAGTAACTCTAAATTATTTCATGACTTATATATTTCCTTGAATCATCTCGATCAAGTACTAATAGAGATTTAGTTACTCATTGAGATGGAGGAATCAATAAAAATAAAAGAGTTCATGATGAAAGAAGAAGAGAATAAGAAGAACTATTTTATTGATTGCAAAATGAAAAGAAATACAAGCTATTGAAATGAAAATTATAACTATTGAAATGAAAGTACAATTGCAAGAAAGAAAGAAGGATTACAAGAACTACGAAAAAATGAAAATAATATAAGAAATGAAGAATCTAACTCCTAAAAATTCATCTTTCAACTTCTGGTGGAGCTGGCTTTAAATAATTAAGAAATTGGGGTTACACGCCCCTTGGTCACGCCCGTGACCAAGGGGCGTATAACAAGTGTTGGGAATATTTCCCTCAATGTTCTCATGATTTGATGTGGCATCACTCACAATGCTAAGTACATATTATATTTGATAAACTCTACCTTGTCTCAAGGGTTGTACAGGGTGATGATACTCCATACAATGGAATATGTTCAGGGGTCTGCTGACCAAACAACCGAGAAAGTGTCTCTGTCTCAGCTGAACCGCTGAGATGAGGATAGGTGCCGCTGAGAAGAGCATATCTCTACTGAGCTGCAGATAGACATAATCTGCTGAGAAGAAAAACTGTCTCAGCGGATCCACTGGGACGACACACCTTTGGCGAAAACAGCTGTAAAGGGAGATTAGGGCCACCCATCTGTTCCCAATATGTCAGAGCCTTCCCTTGAGTGCCGTTGAAGATGTGCAGAGTATAAAAGAAGAACTTAGGGCACTTTTGAAAGTGCTGGTCTAGTGCTAAAAGA
Organism: Dactylorhiza incarnata; assembly: GCA_033032865.1. Taxonomy (NCBI): domain Eukaryota; kingdom Viridiplantae; phylum Streptophyta; class Magnoliopsida; order Asparagales; family Orchidaceae; genus Dactylorhiza; species Dactylorhiza incarnata. The sequence goes on along the minus strand of JAWHQI010000009.1, from coordinate 3,162,975 downwards.
AATTACAACTGTTCCATTGACGACCCTGAATATCTCAATCTCCTCCTGCTCACTAAACAGGGAAGAAGAGTCTGAGAGATAAAGATTGCTCTCCTACAAAGAAGAGCAAGGTGATCCTTCATCCTTCAACTGAAGAGGAAGATCAGAAAGTAGCTGGCTCAGAAATCATCTTCCATCTAAGCTACTCAAAAGCACAAGCTGTGCAGGAACTACATAAGACATCTTCACAGTGCTGTCTGTTGTAGTAAGCATAATACTCTCTTACTGTAGGGCTATTTGGCCTGAGTTTGTATGGCTGTTAGGCCTGAGGTTGTAAGGATGCTAAGCCTGAGGTTGTAGGGATGCTAAGCCTGATGTTGTAGGGCTGTAAAGCCTGAGTTGTAAGGCTATCTGGCCTTAGGTAGGGCTTGGAGCAAGCCTGAGAGATCTTGAAGGATCTGAACTGTAAGCTCTTATAGTTGAGATTGGAGAAGTTGGCCTTATCTAACACATTGTTAGAAAGGTGAAGGGGGAATGTGGACTACCCATAGACACACTGTCTTGGGGAACCACTATAAACACTTGTTAGTTTTCTGGGTCTGCTTGATTACTAGCTTACAATAGATTTAACTATCTATATCAACTAAGTAAAATACAAAATACCTATTCACCCCCCCCCCCCCTCTAGGTGAATTAGCTAACATACCTATTTTCTATCAAGTGGTATGAGAGGGAGGTTGGTCATAAAGGGCTTAACTGTCTGACCAGATCCTACATTGGTCTTGTTAATTTTGAATTCAATGGATTCTAATGGAGTTCAGAAGGAAATGGGTTCTATGAAGCTTCCTAGATGCAAAAAGGAAAACTTTGGCATTTGGAAACAAAGGGTTAGGCCATACATGGAAGCTTCAGACCCTAGGATCTATATCACTGCTCAGGAAGGCCCCTTCCTTATCACAAAGCCCTCCACCATTGATCCTACTAGGCAGGTAGGCAAGTCTTACACTGAAATGACAAGGGATGAGATAACATTGGCTACAATGGATAAAAAGGCTCAAAATGTTATAGTCAATGCTATTGATGATTCAACATTACAAAACTTGGTGCACAATAAGACTGCAAAGGATATGCGGGATACATTGATTGTTTACATGGAAGGGACTGAAGAAGTGAGGAATGATAGAAAATCCCTCCTCAATCAGGAGTATGAAGCCTTTAGGCAACTAAGCCAGGAATGCATAGCTGACTGCTATGAAAGATTCTTCAGGATAGTAAATGAGTTGAGGACCTATGAAAGGACCTTCACTCATTATGAGTTAAATGATAAATTCTTATGATCTCTAACGTGAGACTGGGATACCAAAATCTGTGCCATCAGGGAAGTGGCAAAGCTGAGTGAAACTCCTCCTCACACTCTATTTGGAAAGTTGCTCTCATATGAGATGCAACTATCTACTAGAAAGGAGGAGAACACCTCCTCCAGGTCTCATGCTAGGGAGAAGTCTGTGGCTCTCAAGGCTGAAGGATCCAAGAAGAGCAAGACATGAATTCCTACCCCTCCAAAAAAGGTTGCTGACTAAGAAAACTCTGAACACTGCTCATCTGATAGCAGCTCTTCAGATGAGGAATTTGCTGCCTTCTCAAGGCAATTCAAGAAGATGATGAGGAGGAAGCAGTGGAAGAATAAGCCTTCCTCCTCTTCACATCCTAGGAAGGATTCAAATAGGGCAGACAGGCAGCACCCCAAAGGGGACAGGTATGATTCTAAACATGTTTAACATGGTTTAGCTAATGTGATTTGTTATTGCTGCAGTAATCCTAGACATGTCATTGCCGACTGTCCAGTCAAAAGAAAGGATAAGGGTGACAAGAAGTCTTATCACCAGAAGGGAAGAAAGAGTGAGAAGTCCTTCCTAGCCAAGAAGGACAGAAGCTGGAGTGAATCTGAATCATCAACTTCTGATTCAGAGAATGAAGAAGAAGCATACATAGGACTGTTTGCAGCAGAAGAAGATGAAGATTATCCTACTGCCAGGGTTCGAGTCAGGGCCCCTCTATCACAATCAGATAGTGACATAGAGGAGGATGAAGACTGCATAGATCAGTTGGGTCTTATGGCCCTCACTGATGAGGAAGACAATCAGAATATTTCTGACAATGAACAAGTATTAACTCTCTCCACTTCCTTTTCTGATCATGATGCATTCCCAGAATCTGAAGCACATTCGTCACACAGTGAAAGTGACTCAGAATCTGAGTAAGATGTCAATCAATTGATTGACAGATATGGTGCTCTCTTGAAAGCTCTGAAAAAGAGCAAGAAGCTTGCCAAGAGGCAAGTCCAGGAAATTGCTTCCCTTAAAATGGCTGAAAAAGAATGCACTGAATCATCTACCAAGATGAGTCAGATGTATAGAGAAATTAGCCATCTGAAGGGGATTACAATCACCCATCTGAGCACCATATCCCTAAAGAACAAGGTTAAAAAGGATCTTGAGGAGAAGCTTGTGAAAGAAAGAGGCCTAGTGGCTCAATTCTCCAAGCCAAAATCTGTGCTCCCTATTATTGACTCCTTTTCTTCTCAATTCAATGGGAGAGGACTAGGATTCAATAAATTGGAAGTAGGAGAAGGGAGTGGAGAAAAGAGCAGGGATAAGGCTAAGCCTCAAACCATCTTTTAAAAGGTGTTACTTCCCTCCAACATGTATGACCATGAAAGCATATATGGTCACTAGAAGAATGGAAGTACCTATAGGAAGGAAAAAACTCCTTCCCATAGTGGAAGAAAGGGCATGGGATTGAATGCTGCGAAGAATAAGGATGCAGCCCCTTCATTCAAGAATAAGGATGCAAGCTCTTCTAAATTTAATTCAGCTAACATGACTGCTGTCATATCAGTAGACAAGTCTAGTTGCTCAGTGTCTAATGCCATCAATTCTTGCCTTGCCCAAAAACAAAAGCAAGCTGATGCCATTAAAACAAAGACTACTAAACTGCCCGCAGCATGACCTTCAGCCAAATCATTGCTGAAAGGAACAAAATGAAGACTGTTGTCTCCTCTCCTGAACACAAGCATGTTGATGCTCATTTCACCACAAGAAATGTTCAGAAGAGGAGATATAACATTCATGAGTGTTGGTACTGTGGTAAAGTTGGACACTTTGCCATAGATTGTTGGCACAATCCCAAGGTGCCAACTACAAGGATGAGCTTTCCTGCAAAACTTGCAGCAGGTATGAAGTCTTTTCATACTAACAAGAACATAGGACCCAATATCACTTGGTCTCCTAAGGGTAATTAAATTCCCTCATATAGGTTAGTTCAAATACCAGCCTTGGGCAAATATGGTATTTGTATTGTGGGTGCTCAAGACATATGACAGGCACCAAATGACTTCTTCAGGAATACAAAGCTGTGAAGAATGGAGCCAAAGTCATCTTTGGGGGATCAGAAAAGGGAGTCACTAGAGGTTATGGTATGATTTCAAATGGCATAGTCTCCATCACTAAAGTGGCTTATGTTGAAGGGTTGCAACACAACCTTGTTAGCATAAGCCAACTGTGTGACTTAGGCTATGTCATTGAATTCCACAATGATAAGTGTCTGATCGAAAAGTCTAATGACTTAGAGACCATACTCTCAAGCTCTAGGAGTGGGAATGTTTACTGCTTAGATTTTATATGCAATTCATCTTCCTCTCTTATGTGTCTTGTGGAAAATGAAAGTGAGTCTCTATGTGTTCAATGGCACAAGAGACTTGCCCACATCAACTACAAGACAATGCATAAATATTCTCTAAGAACTTGTTTAGAAATAGTCCTAACTTAAAATGTGTTAAAAATAGTCCATGTCATGCTTGCCAAATGGGCAAGCAAACAAGGGCCACTTTTAAAAGTATTGGCTCTAAGGACACTAAAAGATGTCTACATTTATTGCACATGGACTTGTTTGGTCCTATGCCAATTCATAGCTTAGGAGGGAAGCTGTATACTTTAGTGACTATTGATGATCACTCAAGATATACTTGGGTATTTTTCCTTAAAAAGAAATCAGATACAATAAATGTCTTTATAAACCATGTCAAGGCAATTCAGAATGATTTACAATGTTCTGTGGTCCGAACTAGGACTGACCATGGCACAGAGTTTCAATCTGAGGCCATGACAAGGTTTTGTCAAGAACTTGGTATCATCCAAGAGTTCTCCTCCCCAAGGACCCCACAACAAAATGGTGTGGCTGAGAGGAGGAATAGAACCTTGATAGAAGCTGGGAGAACATTGCTTAGTGACTCTTCACTCCCAAAATATTTCTGGGCTGAAGCAGTCAATACTGCATGTTATGTTCTCAATAGAGATTCCATCAATAAGATTCATGGAATGACCCCCGATGAGATTCTGAAAGGCAAACAACCAACCATTTCATACTTTAGGATCTTTGGTTCTAAATGCTACATCTTAAACAATGGAAAATCTCAATTAACCAAGTTTGCTGAAAAATGCTACATGAGGGTTCTTGTTGGCTATAACTCACATAGTAGAGCCTATAGAGTTTATAACAAGAAAACCCATGTTGTTGAAGAGTCTATGCATGTGGTGTTTGATGAGACCAGCCTAATCTATAAGGGCTGGTGCAGTTCTTCTGTTTTGATAGGATGCGAAAGGGCTATGGAAGAATCATCTATACAAGAGCCATCCAGTAGTAGTAGAGCCTATACAGAAGCTGCAATTCCTGAAGAAGTAGAGGTGCAAGCTGCTGAAGAAGCTGCTGATCCAGTGGAAGGAATTCAACAAGTAGAGGACAAATTACCTGCAGCTACAAGACATCTAAGGGATCATCCAAGAGGATTAATCATTGGGGATCAGAACCAAGGTGTATTAATAAGAAGTAGGGCACACAATGAAGCCCTATTCCTGAGTTTCCTATCACAAATGGAACCTAAAAGATTTGAAGAAGCCAACCAAGATACATTATGGATTCAGGCAATGCAAGAAGAACTTCTTCAATTCAAGAGATGCAAGGTATGGAAGCTGGTGCCAAAACCTCAAGGACACAACATTATTGGCACCAAATGGATTTACAGGAACAAGTTAGATGAAAATGGAGTAATCATGAAGAACAAGCCTAGGCTTGTAGCCAAGGGATATAGACAAGAAGAGGGTATAGACTTTGATCAAACCTTTTCCCTAGTTGCAAGGTTAGAAGCAATTAGGCTATTCCTTGCCTATGCTGCCCACAAGGGGTTCAAAGTGTACCAGATTGATGTCAAGTCAGCTTTCTTGAATAACAACTTAAAGGAAGATGTATATGTTGAACAACCATCAGGTTTTGTCCATCCTACTCTTACATCTCATGTTTATTTACTTAGGAAAGCTCTATATGGTCTTAAACAAGCCCCTAGGGCTTGGTATGAGACATTGTCTAGTTTTCTCATCAAGAACAAATTCTTGAGTTGAAAGTTAGATAGTACATTGTTTCTTAGGGAAACAAATGGCAAGTGTCTTCTAGTCCAGATTTATGTTGATGACATAATCTTTGGGTCTACAGATAACAACCTCTGCAAAAGATTTGCCAATCTAATGCAGGGGGAGTTTGAGATGAGCAGTATGGGAGAATTAAAGTACTTCTTAGGCCTCCAAGTGAACTAGTTTGATGATGGGATTTTTATCTCTCAGACCAAGTACACTAGGGAGCTAATTAATAAGTTTGGGATGGAATCAGCCTCCACCATGAAAACTCCAATGGGATCCAATAACTCCCTGGACAAGGATGAGAAGGGAAAGGCCTTTGATGAATCCATGTAAATGTGTATTATTGGATCCTTGTTGTATCCTACTGCTAGTAGACCAGACATTATGTATGCTACATGTGTTTGTGCTAGGTACCAAGCCTGCCCTAAGGAATCTCATTACTCAGCTGCAAAGAGGATTCTAAGATACCTTAAGGGCAGCCAACATCTTGGTCTTTGGTACCCTAAGAAAAATGATTTTGAACTAACTGGCTATTCAGATGCAGATTTTGCAGGATGCAAAGAAGATAGGAAGAGCACAAGTGGGACTTGTCAATTACTAGGAAGAAGGCTGATCTCATTGAGCAGCAAGAAACAGACCAGTATGGCAATATCTACACCTGAATCTGAATACATAGCTGCAGGAAGCTGTTGTGCTCAACTACTGTGGGTGCAACATCAGTTAGAGGATTATAACCTCAAGGTAAGTAATTCTCAACTATATTGTGATTCATCTAGTGCCATCTCTATAACTAAAAATCATGTCTCACATAGCAGGACTAAGCATATAGAGATAAGGTATCATTTCATTAGAGAACATGTAGAGTGTAATGATGTATGCCTTGAATTTGTCCCCACTGACAAACAAGTTGCTGACATCATCACAAAGCCTTTGGATGAAGTTAAATTTAATACTTTTAAAATTGAGCTTGGAATGTTGAACTTAGAATAAATCTGATTCAGCAAACTTATATGTTTTGCTTATGTTGTCAATCACTAGTTTAATATAGCAAGTGTCACATGTATAACAAGCTTTAATTTGTTAAAAATTTGCTATCTACAAGATTACTACCAAGTGTAGGTCATGTATTTAGCCCCTCTACCAGATCATGAAATCAGCTGAAATAATTTGTGTGATCTCATCTAAACCGTTGAGACGAATAAAACTATCTCAGCGGTTGGCAATTACTATCCCAGCGGATAACCACTCTTTCTCAGCTATACCGCTGAGACAGATTGCTTAAATATCAAACTGGTCAAATTTGATTCATCAGGAATGAAAACTTAAATAAATTGATTAAGACTAATCAACTTATACAATTAGAGCAAACCTAACACCTAATTCCATCCTCTATAAATATCATAAGGATTGATTAAAATATCACACTTTCCTTCAACCTAGCTGGCGAGACGAACCCTTCTCCCCTCCGACTCAGCGACCTGGAATACAGAAGAAATGGCGCCAAAGATGGCAAAAGAGCTGCATGAAGGCTATGAAATAGTTAGGGATACGTTCTTGCATGCTCCAGAAGAAATAAAAGCTGTGATTGATCTTCTATCTACCCATGGACTTGAATATACCGTATCTGAGCCCTCCACAATTCTCAAAACAGAAGTTCTAGAATTATTCTCCAGTGCTAAGCTGTCCTCCTCAAAGTCATCTATTAAGGGAAAGATAGGAAGCAGGAGGATAAAAATATCCCCTTAAAAAATTGAAAAGGCCCTTCAATTGCCCTCCTGCAGTGAAGAAGAAGCTATTTCAGAGGAAGACAGAGACAAAGCATTACAGTGGTGTGCCTATTGTGATGCCAAACTTGGCTCACTGAAGAGGAAGTTCTTCAACTAGAGAGGCAAATTGCTCTCTGACATTGTTGGAAAGGCCATATTGTGCAAGCCAGGCTCTCATGACACAATCTCCAAACACATGTTTGAATTGATGTCAAGAGTAATCCTAAAGAAAAAGACCTCCTGGGCAGAGGTACTATTTCAAAGAACAATAGAATGTCTGCAAGCCCCCAACCGAGGAAGAATCCTCTCCATCTATCTTCTCAATACCTACCCAGACTTCTTTGATAAGTCCAAAGGATCAAACCTCCATTAACTAAAAAGAATGGACATAAAAACCCAAGACAGATTCTCTAGGGTTCTTCCAATGAGCCAGCCTTCTCAATTGAAGGAAAAGAAAAAGCCAGTTTTAATAAAGGGAATGAGGAGAAGAAAAATGATATGCTCTGACTCAGAACATGAGCTAGAAGAAGATGTACATGATCTGGACAATCAAGTTCCAGCCAGCAGTCCTCCAAAGGATAAGCAAGGAGATAATCATGACACTGAAGGTCATTCAGGCATTAATCCTGAATAAGAAAGAGATGATGGTGCTGAGATAGTGCATCAAGAGGATGAAGAAGAAGGTGGCACTACTAATAGAATTATCACAATCTCACACTCCTCTCCTGAAGACAATGAAGACAATGACCCTATTGATCTTCAAGGTGAGATTGCTTCAATTATCCTCAACCTAAATAAAAGATTAAGTAATCCCTCCTGAAACAGCAGGTTACTGGAAAGTGTTGGATCGGTAGGCGCCCTTAGAGGGGGTGAATAAGGGTTTTTTAAAAACTTATATTATATTTCGAAAAACTTTGAAATAATGCGAGATTGAGACAATAAGGAGTCAAGTAAAACAATTGAAATAAAGTAGAGACATGCTTTATTAATATCAAATAAGGTTTTACAAAAGTTGATTTCAATAACTCTAGAAATTGGTGGCGATGAATAGTAAACTCTTTTTGTTTTCTACCCCGACTCGCATCCCCACGAACCAGTGGCCCTGGCCTATCCTCCCCGGATTCGGCCTCAAGCCGCTCTAGCCAACCCTTCCCCTGATATGGCCTCGAGCACCCCCTAGACCTAGCCTAGATCTAGTTGCCAACACGAGGTGAGTTTCCGTCCTAAGTCCTACCCAGACCTAGTCGCCAACACGAGGCGATTTCACTAACCGTTTACAAGAAATAAGAAATGAAAATAATTAAAACTCCCTCTTGATGAACTTCTGAAGTTGGAGACGAAGAACCGCTGTAGAATAAGCATTGTAGAAGCGAACTTTGTTTGGATCCGGCGTGATGAGATTCTCCTTCAGAAGTTTGCAGAACTTTGGTAGGACATCAACTTTCGGCCAAGGTAGCCTCTGGAATTCTAGCACTCAATCTCTCTCTCTGATGTCGCTCTGAAACGAGAGAAGAAGGGTCCTTTTTATAGCCACAGTGCTAGCGCCTGCGCTAATGGTACCGCTGGCGCTATCCCATTTTAGGACATATTATGCACGACAGAATCTTCAATCTGAGGAAACAATTCTCTCTTGCCTTCTGTGCTCCGTGCTACCGCCTGCGCTATCGGATACCGCCAGGCGCTATCTCCTTCTATAAGTACTCCCGGAATTTGCGCTTAAGCAATCTTTTCGTCGATCGATTTTTCGTCGACCGGAGTTCGTCGAGTGAGCTTCATCATTCGTCGAACAAAAATTTGTTGAACGCAAGATCGTCGAACGCCAAATCTATTTCATCGAGAGCAGCTAACAGTTCGTCGAGCGAACGCTATGATGAGCATTTCATCGAGCGCAGCTAACAGTTTGTCGAGCGAACGCTAGCGCCAGCGCTAGACTAGCGCGCCGCAGTAGAGTAAGCAGTTTGTCGAGCGCCAGTCTGCATCTCAGCGGTTCCTTAGAGCTAGCGCCAGATGTTAGTTGATACCACCGGCGCTAGAAGGAGTGTTGGATTTTGAAAGAGGAGGTCAGATCTTAAATTACTCTAGAGGGGGGGGGGGTGAATAGAGTATTGAAAATTTTTAATACGTTTTATAGCGAAAATTAAACAACTGTTTAGGTATATGTGTATTTAGTGTGAGTTATAGAAAACTACAGAATTAATAAAAAGAACACACAACACAAGCATAAGCACGCAGAAATAATCAAGCACAGAAGACACAAGGAGCTATAGTAGTTCCCCAATAAATCTGGGTACGTCTACTCTTCTACCACCTTTGGTAGGAATCAACTAGGAGGGTTGATAAGTTGCCCAGGCACCAAGGGATTTTTGATAAGGTGTCCACACACCAATAAGCTTTTGATAAGGTGCTTAAAAACCACACTAGGATTTTTTGATAAGGTGTCTTGCCACCACTGGGTAAACTTTTGAAGGGAGTATTAACCCTGTACAGAATGAGATAAAAAGGTATAGAGTGTTCTTCTCTGTCAATGATCTGAGAGAAGGCAAAAGATGTTGAAGCAGAAAGCTCCCCCTGTCTGATGAGAGTTAATGACAGATTTTTGGACAGAGCTTTCTCAATTAGAAGTCTTTGTAGCAGATGATCTCGATGAAGAGGAAAACTGAGATAGAATAGTGTATTTGCTTCTTCTTCTTCTTCTGAAAGACTTCTTCTATCCTCCTTGTTCTCTTATCACAGATGAGAGAGAGTGATAGTCAAGTTTTTCTTTATTTTTCTCAGAGAAGACGAATATCTCAGTTCTTGCTATTCTCTATATCTTTTCTCATCAGATAACTGTATGTATATATCTTTTCAAATTCAAATCTTTTGTCTCTTTAAGGAATGTCTTTTTCTGACTTAAATCCTTCTTGGAACCAGGCAGCCACCCAAAATGATTTTGGCAGGTCCTTTTAATTCCTTTTGTCGAGAAAGATGCCTTTAGCATTAAATGTCAACGGCTATTCTTCTTCTTGGAATAGATGGAATATAGGAATATAAATTTGAACGTCAGAAAGCAATTTGTTGAGCGCTGGCTAGAATTTGTCGACCGCCGCTAGTCATTTGTCGAGCGCTGGCTTAGAATTCATCGACCGCTGCTAGTCATTTATCGAGCGCTGGCTTAGAATTCGTCGACCGCTGCTAGTCATTTGTCGAGCGCTGGCTTAGAATTCGTCGACCGCTGCTAGTCATTTGTCGAGCATCACTTGCCATGTGTTGATCTTGAATTTTCCAAGTTCTGCCAATCTAATCAGCCTAAAACTTGACCCTAAGGCTATACATTGGGGTCAATACAAATCCTAATCAACATATAGTGATCCTAGCCAAAATTAGTAATAGGGTTGTTCCAACAGATTTGATGGCTCAAATTTGGGGGCAACCTTCTTATGTAATCCTTGAGTCATGTGGACTTTGTTATCCTGCACACTTAAACACACAAGATCAAATCCATATAGGATTTGTTATTCTCAAACCTAGGAGATGCGGAAGACCATATTCCAACAAACTCCCCCTTTTGATAATAACAAATCCATTAATGATACATCAGAGCATTAATATATAAGCATGATGAAACTTACTTGTGTGTGTGTGAGAGTGATGACTTAGGATTATTATCAATTTTAGCATTTAGAATTTCTCCCCCTAAATACATGCTCCCCCTAAGTGAATGCTCCCCTAATATGTAATCTATCATCTTAATTAAGCATGTTAGTTTTATATTTTGATAGCAGATTATATTTATCATGTTAGTTCTCCCCCTTTTGTTATTAGCAAAAGTGGGTTAGGATACACCACTTAAAAGTTGATAATAAGATAAAGGCATGATCGAGCTTGTATAGAGAAGAAAATGATAAGGAGTTGTAGAATACTTTTCATTGAAATAGATCAGAGTTTGAGTATCACAATATTTTCATAAATCAGAGTTTGTAGCATAAACAAATACAAGGTAAATGTAAAGTTGCGGAAGACTTAGAAAAATACGAGCAAACATCTTTTGTAAGACATGATGATTCTAAAAAGATATATGAGTTCAATTTTATAAAGAAGATGTTTTGTAAATCATTATTCAAGTAAAATCTTTAAATTCAATAATAAAGTAACCAAGCATGAAATAATGTTACCAAAAAAAAGAGTACTACAATGTTATGTTAATTCACAATTTCAAAATATACTAAACATTGTAGAGAGAATGCTAGGTTATCTAGTGCATTTCATAAATAAAGAGTAGTATAGAATTTGCATTAGGATCCAATACTCATGAGAAGAAGTGTTACGGAAGATAATGATGTGCACATAAGTGTGTTTTTTAGTAGAGTAAACAAATGTTTTAATCAAAAATACAAGAAATATGTAAAGTAATAGCACAATAAAACACAAATAATTTTACATCCACACAATTCAATGCACAAACAAAATGTGCAACTACCAAAGTGCTTTGCACACATAATGCTCATTAAGACTTTACAGGATGCAAAGTAGTGCTTGGGGGATCACATATTTTATTCTTAATGTTGAGACTCGTGATCCGGTGTACTTAAGAGTAAGTGGTTTTTATATTGAAAGAAAGATTTGATTTGCACAAGATACTATACTATTCTTTCCAAGGTGCTCAACCTCACAACGCTTATTAAGACTTATCAGGAGGTTCAAGTAGTGCTTGGTGGAGTTATCTTTGTCACTTTATTTTATGATTTTTGTTTTGTACAAAGTTCTTCGAATATACTTGTTTTGCAAACCAGTATAATTTATGAAAACATAACCACTTTTCTTAACTTTTAAAAGTGCAAATAAAGGAGTGTAGGTAAGATACTTGTGCAATTTTAATTCATTGTACTAATACACAACATGCACAAATTCATTGTACTAATACACAACATACACAAGCATTCTTAGATTAAACTCATATGTAGACAATTCCAAAATAAGTGAGTGAATAATGATCATTATCAAACATAAAACATTTACTCATACTTAGAGGCATGCTAAGCTTAGTTCTACACAACTTTTATAAGACAATTGATGCACATATTATTAGATATATCAAAGCATGATAAAAAATGTTCAAAGTAGTTTGAAAAGATAAATTGCAACATTATAGACGTTCTAAATAATAGATTAAATCATGCTTGATTTTCATAGGAAAATCCATACAGTTTTTTATAGTTTTAATGTTTTATATTTTTGTATTTGATTTTAAAAAAAAATAGACTTTAAACAAAAGACAGACAAAAATGGCAAAACATATATTTTTTTTGTAATTAGGCATTTGTATTTTTGTATTTGACTTTTGCATAAAAATAGACTTTAAACAAAAAAAAGCAAAATATATTTTTTGTAATTTGGCTTTTGTATTTTTGTATTTAATTTTTGCATAAATGAAATATAATCAGAACTGCAAAAATAAATAGTACATATAGATTAATATATTTGTAAGAATTTTTCAAAATTTTAAAATTACAGAAAAACAAATAGGTGCACTAGCGCCGGCGTTAGCGCTAGCGCGGGAAACAGTACACGTTTTTTGATGATATTGAAATTTTTAATTGTTGATCTTGATTTAGTGTCCCAATTGTAGTTTTATGCTGAAATTTCAGAATTTTAGGAGATGTTTTCGATGGTTAAAAATTACAAGAATTGCGTTTGTGAGTTTGTTTTAACTCGAAAGATCTAGGACACCTAACTCAAGTCGTAATAATCGAAATCTTGCATCGGGAAGAGGTTTAGTAAATATGTCAGCGAGTTGAGAGTTCGTGCCAATGAAACTTACTTTTACATGCTCTTTCTTAATGTGATCCCTAATGAAATGATGACGAACATCGATGTGTTTGGATCTAGAATGGTGTACCGGATTATATGTGAGGTCTATTGCAGTTTTGTTGTCACATTTAAGATCAATGTTTTTGAGATGAAATCCAAAATCCTCTAGTGTTTGGCTCATCCATAACTGCAGAAAAACTACCAAGTGTGATATATTCAGCCTCTGTGATGGAGAGTGCAATCGAAGCATATCGTGAACATATTTTGTTTGGCAAATAAAGATACAATCAGTTCATTGTGAGATTTGAAAACCAAGAAAATATGATAGTTCTCCTACAAGACTCATTTCAAATTCATTTTTCATTACTATGACTACTTCATTACACAACTCTTCATTAGTGGCTCCAAAAATGCATCAACATATATTTGTAAAATAATTAGATCATTATTATTATGCTTAATGAAGAGTGTGTTGTCGGCACTTCCCATAACATAACCGTGCTTTAACAAAAATGATGTAAGTCGATCATACCATGCACGGGGCGCTTGTTTTAAACCATAAAGCGCTTTTTCTAATTTGTAAATGATTAGGAAATTTTTTATTTATGAAACCGGGGGGTTGTTCTACATAAACTTCTTCTTTTATAAACCCGTTTAAAAAGGAACTTTTGACATCCATTTGAAATAATTTTATTCTTTTAAAACTCGCAAATGCCAAAAATATTCGTATAGATTCTAAGCGAGCAACGGGTGCAAAAGTTTCTTCAAAATCTACCCCCTCGATTTGAGAATAACCTTGAGCAACTAAGCGTGCTTTATTTCTTATAATCCTAGATTCACCATCTAATTTATTTATAAAGATCCATTTTACGCCGATAATTGGATGATTAGATGGTCTATCTACTAGATTCCAAACTTTATTTCTTTCAAATTGACGTAACTCTTCATTCATAGCCAAAAACCAAAATTCGTCATTTAAAGCGGTGGAAACGTATTTAGGTTCGATTTCGGAAACAAAGCAAATATTTGAAAACGTTTCATGAAGAGAGGATCGAGTTCTTACCCCAGTAGAAGGTTCCCCAATGACTAGCTCTTTTGGATGATTTTTTGAGAAGTTCAAAACACTTGGAGGTACATATTCATCTTCCTTGGACTTCTCCTCCTCTTCTTTGGAAGGTTCCTCTTCGTCGTGCTCCAAAGATGGCAAAGGTTCATCATTTGTACCTGTAGGAAGCTTCTCTGCACACGGAATAAACTCATCAAATTTAACATTAATAGACTCTTCAACCTTACTCGATCTTTTGTTAAATATTCTATAGGCTTTACTGGTTGAAGAATATCCAAGAAATATTCCTTCATCACATTTTTCATCAAATTTTCCTAAAAAATCTTTTGTATTAAGAATAAAACATTTACATCCAAATACTTTAAAATATGATACGTTAGGTTTCTTTTGATAATATAGTTCATACGGTGTGAGATTTAGTGATGGGAGAAGCATAACTCTATTCATTACATAGCATGATCTGCTTACGGCTTCGGCCCAAAAAGACTTAGGTAATTTATATACAGATAACATGGTGCGTGCTAGTTCTTAGATTGTCCTATTTTTCCATTCTACAACACCGTTTTGTTGAGGTGTGTGTGGAGCGGAGAACTCATGCTTAATACCTAATATTTCACAAAAAGATTTAAAATTTTCATTTTCAAATTCACCTCCGTGATCTGAGCGAATGCATTTTATTTTTAGATCTAGTTCATTTTGAATACGAGTACATAATTTTGAGAATTTGCAAAACGCATCAGATTTGGAAGAGAGAAATAAAGTCCAGCAATATCTTGAAAAATCATCTATTAGAATGAAAGTGTATATTTTACCACCAAGACTTGCGGTGTTAACGGGACCAAAGAGATCCATATGAATTAATTGCAATGGTTTTGAAGTAGAAATTTCATTTTTGCTTTTAAAAGATGATTTTGTAAATTTACCTTTTTGGCATGGAGAACATAGTGAAGATAAATTTCCATTCAACTTAGGCAATCCTCTAATCAATTCCCTTTTTGCTAGTTTTAAAATGAGCTTTGAACTAGCGTGACCAAAACGTCTATGTCATAGTTCTAATTCATCATTTTTGGTTATAAAGCATTTCATAGATGATTTGGAAAGATCATGAAACGAAACTATGTAAACATTGTGAATTCTAGGTGCAGTTAGTAACACATCTTTTGTTTTAGGATTAACTATTTTGCAAAGATTAGTGGATGATTCAAATAATACGTCTAATCCTTTATCACACAGTTGACTTATAGATATTAAGTTATGTTTTAATCCTTTTACTAAAGAACATTTGAGATAAGAAAGGATTCGTTACCCACTGTACCTACTTCCATGATCCTTCCTTTACCGTTATCACAAAACGTTACGATCCCTCCTTTCTTCTTTTCTAGGCTAAGGAATTTTGCTTTGTTGCCCGTCATGTGCTTGGAGCAGCCTGAGTCCAAGTACCACACGTCCTCCGTTTCCTCAGCCTTCCCGCAAATCTAGAGAGAAGATGAGAGTAAAGATCCAGATACCCAAGAGGTACCACCCATAGAGTACGTGGATTTCTTAGGTACCCAGATTTGTTTTAACGATCGTTGTTTTATATTACTGCAAGAGCTAGACGTATGTCCAAACTTAAGACAATTAGCACACAAAATAAAGGGGGTTGAGACCCTTTTCTGAGTTTCTACGTTGCTCTTGCTGGATGATGTTTGAACATTAGAAAAAATAGAAGATTTTTTAATAGTTGAGCTACCGCCGGCGTTAGTGGCTAGCGCTGGGCGGTAGGGTTCACTTTTATATCCGACCCCAAATTTTCCAGAACCATAACATTGGTTTCCCAAAATCATATCCAGGGATTTTTGACCAATCCCGAATTTTTTTATGGCTATATTGAGGTCATGATTTTGTTTTTTAAGAAATGTATTTTCTTGTACAATCATAACACATTTATTTTCAAATCCCTTTTTGTTATTTTCAATTTGTAAAAGAGTGGTTTTTTGTTTTTTCTCTAAGTCCCCCTTTTCTTTTGCAATAGTTTTGTTTTGTGAGAGGGCCTTAGAAAGAGAAACTTCAAGTTCTTTTGTCTTAAATAAAGAGTGCTCACACTCTTGACATGAAACCTTTCTCTTTTCAAGGGAAATCACCTTTTTTTGTGAGCTTATGATTTTCTTTGATAATAGATTCATTTTCACGATTTAATATAATATTATCTTTTATACTTTGATCATAGGATTTGCAAGTTAGAACAAATTCATCATAGAGTTCTTCGAAAGTAGGAGGAGTTACCTCAGTGTCGCTAAGAACATTGGTATCGTCATCGTTGCTTTTTTCCATTAAGCATAAGTTTGCTTCCTCCTCGCTACTTGACTCAGACTCGTTTGACTCTTCAGAGGAAGAATCATCCCAAGTTGCGGCTTTCAGTACTTTCTTTTTCTCTTTTGCTTTGTGTTGTTCTTTTTGCTCCTTTTGATACTTTGGGCACTGGCTCCGAATGTGCCCAGTCTTTCTGCAGTGGTAGCACTCTGGTGGTGGTCTTTCTTCTTCATCTTCGCTTCCTTTTTCTTTCCTTGATGAAGAGGAAGATCCCTTTCGTCGAGTATCCTTTTGGAAGTATTTTTGGAATGTGTTCCTTCTTTCCGGATTCCTGATGAACTTCTTGAAGTTCTTCACTAGGAGACCTTCTTCATCTTCATCATCATCTTCGATGCTCTCCTTCTTTGATTTTAGTGTTAGCGCCTTTTTCTTTGGCTCTTTGTTGTATTCATCGTGTTGAATCTGGAGTTCTACCTCATGGGTTTTGAGATTCCCAATAAGGTTCTCGATCTGGAGTGTTCTTAAGTTGTGCGACTCCGAGATGGCTGTCACCTTTGGATTGAACCTTGGAGGTAAGGAGCGAAGAATTTTCCTCACCAAGTCCCCGTCTGAGTAGGTCTTTCCAAGTGCCTTTGAAGCATTTACGATCTTGGTGAAGCGAGTGTACATCGAGTTGATGTCCTCTTCGGTATCCATCCTGAATTTTTCATATTCAGATTCCAGTTGGAATAGCTTTGCATCTTTCACCTACGATGTACCTTCATGAGTAACTTCCAATTGATTCCAAATATCATAAGCAGTTATGCAAGCAGAAATTCTATTAAATTCAGTCCTATTTAAAGAGCAATATAAAACGTTCATTGCTTTAGCATTCTTTTTACACCTTAGTTTATCGTTATCATCCCATTTATCTTTAGGTTTTAGTAATGTCGCCTCTCCCACTACAGTTGTAGGAGGAGAGTACCGAACTTCTACCATGTTTCAAACTTCTACATCCATGGTCATAAGAAAACACATCATCAGATTTTTCTAGTAGTTAAAATCTGACCCAGTAAAGAGAGGTGGTCGACTAACCCCTTGACCCTCCGGAAAAGCTAGATCATGAGACGCCATTATTCCGGGTTGTTAAGTTGATTGGAATAAAACTGCACTGATACCACTTGTTGGATCGGTAGGCAGCCTTAGAGGGGGGGGGGGGGGGTGAATAAGGGTTTTTTACAAACTTATATTATATTTCGAAAAACTTTGAAATAATGCGAGATTAAGACAATAAGAAGTCAAGTAAAACAATTGAAATAAAGTAGAGACATGCTTTATTAATATCAAATAAGGTTTTACAAAAGTTGATTTCAATAACGCTAGAAATCGGTGGCGATGAATAGTAGACTCTTTTTGTTTTCTATCCCGACTCGCATCCCCACGAACCGGTGGCCCTAGCCTATCCTCCCCGGATTCGGCCTCAAGCCGCTCCAGCCAACCCTTCCCCGGATATGGCCTCGAGCACCCCCTAGACCAAGCCTAGATCTAGTCGCCAACATGAGGTGAGTTTACGCCCTAAGTCCTACCCAGACCTAGTCGCCAACACGAGGCGATTTCACTAACCGTTTACAAGAAATAAGAAATGAAAATAATTAAAACTCCCTCTTGATGAACTTCTGAAGTTGGAGACGAAGATCCGCTGTAGAATAAGCATTATAGAAGCGGACTTCATTTGGATCCGGCGTGATTAGATTCTCCTTCAGAAGTTTGCAGAACTTTGGTAGGACATCAACTTTCGGCCAAGGTAGCCTCTGAAATTCTAGCACTCAATCTCTCTCTCTCTCTCTCTGATGTCGCTCTGAAATGAGATAAGTGGGGTCCTTTTTATAGCCACAGCGCTAGCGCCTGCACTAGTGGTACCACAGGCGCTATCCCATTTTAGGACATATTCTGCACGGCAGAATCGTCAATCCGAGGAAACAATTCTCTCTTGCCTTCTGTGCTCCGCGCTACCGCCTGCACGATCGGATACCGCCAGGCGCTATCTCCTTCTATAAGTACTCCCGGAATTTGCACTTAAGCAATCTTTTCGTCGATCGATTTTTTGTCGACCGGAGTTCGTCGAGAGAGCTTCATCATTCGTCGAACGGAAATTCATCGAAAGCAAGATTGTCGAACGCAAGATCTATTTCGTCGAGCGCAGGTAACAGTTCGTCGAGCGAACGCTATGATGAACATTTCGTCGAGCGCAGCTAACAATTTGTCGAGCGAACGCTAGCGCCAGTGCTAGTACTAGCACGCCGCGGTAGAGTAAGCAGTTCGTCGAGCGCCAGTCTGCATCTCAGCGGTTCCTTAGCGCTAGCGCCAGGCGGTAGTTGATAAAGGCTGTTGCTGAGCTAAAGGCTGTTGCTGCTAAAGGGAAGGAAGTTGCTGATGTCAACAAGGCTGAAAGTTCCAAGAAAAGGAAAACATAAATTGCTTCTGTCAATCAAAGTGGAACTAGATCTATGTATTAACTCTTGAATAGAATTGACAATGAAAATCCTGTTGAAAATAAGTGTGCATGTTATGGGCTAATATTAGTCAAAGCTTAATATTCTATTTTCTGTACTATTGCTTCAAATAGTCTGTGATGCCAGGTTTCTAATAACAAACAATGCTGATATCATAATCACCTAGTATAATCTGTCATGATTTTTGTTGTAATGCCTAAATAATGTTATCTTCTGGATGTTAGGATATCATGAATGCTATGTAGTACATTTGCATGATAAGTTTTTGTTGGTTATGTACCTTAGCATTGAGAATGTTCCGCCTTCTTCAAATAGGGGGAGATTGTTGGGAATATTGCCCTCAATGTTCCCTTGATTTGAAGTGGCATCACTCACAATGCTAAGTACATATTGTATTTGATAAACTCTACCTTGTCTCAAGGGTTGTATAAGGTGATGATATTCCATACAATGGAATATGTTCAGGGGTCTGCTGACCAAACAACTGAGAAAGTGTCTCTGTCTCAGCTGAACCGCCGAGACGAGGACAGGTGCCGCTGAGAAGCAGCATATCTCTACTGAGCTGCAGATAAACATAATCCGCTGAGAAGAAAAACTGTCTCAGCGGATCCACTGCGATGACAGTGGCCCAACCGCTGAGACTTATTCAAATCTTGAAGAAGTAAAAGTGGCGCGACACGCCTTTGGCAAAAACAACGGTAAAGGGAGATTAGGGCCACCCATCTGTTCCCAATATGTCAGAGCCTTCCCTTGAGTGCCGTTGAAGATGTGCAGAGTATAAAAGAAGAACTTAGGGCACTTTTGAAGTGCTGGTCTAGTGCAAAAAGAAATTAATACTTTTCCAATGACGGCCATGAACATCTCACTCTCCTCCTGCTCACTAAACAGGGAAGAAGAGTCTGAGAGATAAAGATTGCTCTCCTACAAAGAAGAGCAAGGCGATCCTTCATCCTTCAACTAAAGAGGAAGATCAGAAAGTAGCTGGCTCAGAAATCATCATCCATCTAAGCTACTCAAAACCACAAGCTGTGCAGGAACTACAGAAGACATCTTCTCAGTGCTATATATTGTAGTAAGAATAATACTCTCTTACTGTATGGATATTTGGCCTGAGTTTGTAGGGTTGTTAGGCCTGAGGTTGTAAGGCTGCTGAGCCTGAGGTTGTATGGCAGCTAAGCCTGAGGTTGTAGGGTTGTAAAGCCTGAGTTGTAAGGCTAACTGGCCTGAGGTAGGGCTTGGAGCAAGCCTGAGAGATCTTGAAGGATCTGAACTGTAAGCTCTTGTAGCTGAGATTGGAGAAGTTGGCCTTGTATAACACACTATTAGAAAGGTGAAGGGGGAAAGTGGACTACCCATAGAAACACTGTCAAGGGAACCACTATAAATACTTGTGTGTTTTCTGGATTTGCTTGATTACTAGCTTACAATAGATTTAACTATCTATATCAACTAAGTAAAATACAAAATACCTATTCACCCCCCCCCCCCCCCCCTCCCCACTAGGTGAATTAGCTAACATTTCTATTTTCTATCAACAGGCGTTATCAAAGCTGGTGCGGGATAGGCCTTGAGCGCACTGCTTCGCTAGGCGGGATGGAAACTACGTAGGCCTTGAATGCACAACTTCGGGCGGATGGACGAGTAGTCAAGCGGATGAGTTGAGTAAGTGTGGAATCGAACTGTGCAGTCCTTAAGCGCGTTGCTTTGTGAGGAGAATGGATTACACGGGCCGCTATGCCACGCTTCACTAGGCGGATGGAAGAGTAGGCACACGGATGGGTGAGTAGGTTGGCAGAATGAAATGGAGGGTGGAGTGGATTTGGTGGCGCACCTCAAATACACATATCAACAAGATAATTTCATAAACATGAAATAAACATTACAAATAAAGGTGTATAGTGCACATCATCAATATAATGAAGAACACAATCAAATACATCCACACAAGTAGAGAAAAATGCAAGAGATACAACCAAATCCGGAGGCTTGTTGTAGATTCATGGTAGGAATCGTCGGGGTGTCAATCCGCGTCCTAGCTCGGTCCCAACTATATTCCTGGGTAAAAGGGGGCTGTCGCTTCCTCCCAGTGAACCCGTTCTTTCCGGTAAACTACAATCCGGCCACGTCCAATGCAAAGAACTCCTTGCTTGGCGATGAAGATGAGTGTAGAATCCTCTCCTTGAAGTGCTTGGATGATGCGAGGTGGACGAGAGGATACTACGGCTCAAGATTTAAGCCCAGAATGTGTCCGGAGCACCTCCAAATGGTGGGCGGTGATGGAGCGGCAAAAAATGGCAGAACTGGAGCTCTTGAGCGCGGGAAAGAATATCGATCCGGGCTAGGGCAGATTCTGCAGCTTTTATAGAAACAGTCAGAAATTTGGTCACGCACGGTCAAACGCACGACCGTGCGTCAACTGTGGGATATTAATTAAGAAAAAAAATACCTTGAGGAAGAAGCAGCAGTGACCGTGCGTTTTACTCACGCACGGACGAAACAACACGTGCATAAAAATGCATGACCAATCCCAGATGGCCTAAAAACCAGGCTTTACATGCGATCATGCGTTTCCTTCACGCACGGGCAACTGCCCGTCCGTAAAAATGCACGATCAAAGTGAGATCATCATTTTCTACCCCAGATGAGGGCGCACGATCGCAGCCGTCTGTGCGCCAAGGAAAAATGCACAATCGTGCGATATATGCAGACATGATTTCTGGGTAAAATAGGATGATCCAACAACCTGCATAAACATCAACACGTCTGGGAATACCCTTCCAACTCAATAAATACATAAAACAAAGTTAGGGAGCACCATGTGCTTACCCCCAACAACAAGAAACACAAAAGCAAACCAAGATGGGCCTAAATAGTGCACAAAGCGTGATAGTGATTATAAGATAAATATAAGCAATTATAGCTCGAAAAGGACGCGCATAAGAGTGAAAACAAGCTCGAATGAGTCCATAAACATGTATATAAATGGGACTCGTCACACCCGCAGACTTACAAGTTTGCGTGTCCCGAGAAAACAAATCCGGCGGGATAAGAAAATGGTAGTTAGCATAGAGAATTGCAAAGAAAGAGTAGGATGCGAAGTATCATACTCATGCAAATAGAAATTCAGTAGAAGAAGATTCTAACTATACGAACTAATTTACAATAGTATAAATGCGTAAATAAAGATTTAAGTTTACTCAGATGGTGAATCATGAAGAATTTTGCAGTCATGCCCCGGTGTGAAAGTAGACAAGCCACTCAGGATGGTGTTGCTAAAGGCCAGAATTCAGGGATAACTCCACTGAAATCCATCAGCGTCGTGAGCCATAAGCTTGCCCGGTCACACTCTCTCCACAGTGCTAGAAAACTCATAAGGTGAATCAGTAGGGCTTTTGGGTTTTCACGAGGCTTAGGTTACGGAATGATATACAAAGATAAACTTTATGGCTACGCAACCCAAATGAGCTACAACAATAAGCTTACCCAGAACAAGCCCACAACAGCGCTAGTATGACACCCCCAGACTTAGCTTGAAAACTGGGTGTGCACACATCCCACTCCAACTAATTTTCTCAATTATGCACAAGGGGAATTCATTTCATTTCAATATTTTTTTTTTCAGATTTTTTTTTCTTCTTTTCATTTTCTTTCTGCTTTCTTTTTATTTGAGTCCCCCATTTGGTTCACCAATATATTCAGCATAATAATTTCTCATCATCACAAAATTTACAAACATCACACCCAATGATAATTATACTCTTGGTTAGCTCAAAGACTTGGTTGTGAAAGTGGGATAAGCTTAAAGCTTTGGTGATTGACGGAAGAGATGAAACAAAGGATGGGTAAGCACAAATTGGCTTGCAAAGGTAAGTGCATAGGTCATGGAAATCAAATCTCAAACTAGACAACTAGATGGCCTACGTCATGCTCAACTTATTGAGTCGCTCTCACCCATGCTTCAAGATTCGCTTGGTGCAAGTTCTTAGAACACGAGAAGGATAAACCTTCCTTCCGACTCGAGCAACGCACAACTAGCGCTCACTTACACACAACACCGTGCTACCGCAAATTTCAGTCACATTCACCCAATGAGTAAAATAAATTAAAAATTACGCAAAAACACTAATTGTAAATTCAAAGCATAGAGATAATCTAATTTTACTCAAATTTCTATGTGAGCATGTGGATGCGACTAGAGAACTACAAGAGTCAACATTGCACTCCGATTTGCAATTCGTAAGCTAACATCCTATTTCACATTCCAAACCAAGATAGCTTGTACGAAAGCACACAAACAAGTGAGTACGTGCTCAAGTGGGTGTTGTGGTGTGCGATGAAGATGAACAAATAAAATAACTGAAATAAAATACTTCTAGCATGCACTGAGATGTGCACGTGCAGTGGGTACAACAAATATCTCTCCCCCAGACTTAAACTAAATAAACTAGCATAAAATATCAATATGAAATTTAAATAAGGGCTAGGGGAAGAGAGTCCTTGATGCTCAGCAAGTGAGCATACCAGAAGATTGGCATGTAAACCAAGACAAAGCTGCAGCATCCGCCATACAGAAAAAGTACCTGCAGGGGAGACAGCTCCAAGCAAAAGAAAATATAAATACTTAATAATTAGCAGATTAGAGAAATAAAAACAACCAAAACTGGGTTGTCTCCCATTAGCGCTTTTGTTTACTGTCCTTAAGCTGGACTTAATACCTGTATTATGCAGTTTTTTAAGATTTTCTAAGCATAAAAGCAAAAGTTAATAAATCCTAATTATTATTACATGCTCAGCAAATTAATCAACTATAAGTTGATTTAAAGTAGTAACTGCAAATAAAAGAAATGCGTCCGAAGATCCAGTAGTAGGGGCAGAAAGAAGGATTTATCCTCCATCCCCAAATCTCTTTCTTTTTCACCTTCTTTTTCTCTTCTGACATTAGCTCAAGATATGAATATCTTTTGCCTCCCTGCAGCCAATCCTTCAAGGGAAACACCATCACTGCACTATATTTCCCCTGCAAGTATTGATTTTCATCATTACCCAAAAATGGGTCAACATACTCAAAATCCTGCATGGATGGAAAAGAATAAACATTAAAAATATCAGGAAGAGGAGATAGAGGTGGATCAGCAGTGGAGGGCATTTCAGGTTCAGCTTCCCAAAGATTTACCACTGCTGAATCCCCCTGCACGTGTTCAAGTAAAGAAGGATGGTCAGGAAACAAAATAGGAGAAAGACATAAATAATCTGTAATTATGGGAGTGATCCCGGTTTCACTCCCGGCAAGTTCCAAGGATAGATCACTATCATCATCGTAAGTATCATAGCAAGGGGAACCCAAGAACTCAAGGGCCTTGGTGGTGAGTTGGACATCCTCGTCCCATGAGGAAGTGCAAACCTCCTCATCAGAAAGATTACCCTCATCATCCCACCGGGGTGCACCATCATTTTCAAAGTATTCATTCTCCCCTTCGGGGAAAACGACATCCTCATCCCACTTTGAAGCACCCTCTAGGTTAGAAGCATCACCCCGCTCCTTTACTTCGATAGGATCATAAAAAATGTGTGTAGAAAAATAGTGCAAAGAAACTGGAGGAACAAAAAGATTTGGTTCCTCTACAAAAAGATCCGCTAACGCCTCCCCGATGGAGAGAATACTTTCCTCATCCCACTCAGGTGCATCCATAAGTTAGTAATCTTCTCCTTGTTGGCCAACAAATGAGTGATCATCATCACTAGAAGTGAAGCCATACACAGGGAGGGAAGAACCGATGCGAGAATTAAGCTCAAGGGGTGAGTAGGAAATTGCCTCCACGGGTAAAGAATGAATGGTAGGGGCAATGTCATTGTATGGATCAACATGCACTCTGATGGGCAATTCTGCGGCAGTCCCCCATAGACAAGGTGGTGCTGCATACATGTCATTCGAGGATGAAGGGTTTCCAATGGAAAAAGAACAGGATACGATTCAGATGTCCCAATCGTTGTCTTCCTTCCTTTTTCGCATAAGAAGAGTAGGGCAATCCTTCAAGACATGGTCCATATTATCACAAATCAAACATCGCAAAGTCCTACGCAGTTCACCATCCATAATATTTAAGGCATCAATAGCATGGCAGAAAGTGTAATAGCAACTAAGCTTAGGCACAGAATCCATAGCGCAAAAATTACGGATAAAACAGAATTCAAAGTTCTTTGCACAAAAAAGCTACACAATCAATTATAACTAAACTTGGAAAACAAAAACTTGCTTTAAAAATCTAAAATTTGTAGGGATAAAAATAGCAAACTAACAATATATAATTACAAAGCAACACAAATAATAAAGTGGCTATAAACACTGGAAGAACTACTATCTCTTGTCTCCCTCTACAGCAACTCACACGACAGTGCTCCTTGGCAACCGCGCCAAAAACTTGATGCGCAAATCTAACACACCGCTATATGTGGTAGCGAGACTGCGACACGAAATGGCAGTGTACCGATCATTGAAGTAATATAAAATGGGAGTGAATCCCCAAGTATCGAATCTCAGAGGAACACAGTAAGGTGGAGTTATCTATCGAGGAAGGACTTGAGATTGAAGTCCTTTGGGTCGGATGGATAGCGAAAAAGGGGATTTGGCTTATGGAAAATAAAAGAAATTAAACTACACCTATGCAGGCCTTGAGCGCACTACTTCGCTAGGCGGGTTGGAAACTACGTAAGCCTTGAACGCACTACTTCGCAAGGGCGGATGGATGAGTAGTCAAGCGGATGAGGTGAGTAAGTTCGGAATCAAACTGTGCAGGCCTTGAGCGCGCTGCTTCGTGAGGTAAATGGATTACACGGGCCGCTATGCCATGCTTCACTAGGCAGATGGAAGAGTAGGCACACGGAATGGGCGAGTAGGCTAGCGGAATGAAATGGAGGGTGGAGTGGATTTGATGGAGCACCTCAAATATCCATATCAACAAGATAATTTAATAAACATGAAATAAACATTACAAATAAAGGTTTATAGTGCACATCATCAATATAATGAAGAACACAATCAAATACATCCACACAAGAAGAGAAAAATGCAAGAGATACAACCGAATCTGGAGGCTTGTTGTAGATTCTCGGTTGGAATCGTCGGGGTGTCAATCCGCGCCCTAGCTCGGTCCCAACTATCTTCCGGGGCAGTAGAGGGCAGTCACTTCCTCCTAATGGACCCGTCTTCTCCGGTAAACTACAATTCGACCACGTCCGATGCAAAGAACTCCTTGCTTGGAGATGAAGACGAGTGTAGAATTCACTCCTTGAAGTGCTTGGATGATGCGAGGTGGATGAGAGGATACTCCGGCTCAAGATTTAAGCCAATAATGTGTCTGGAGCACCTCCAAATGGTGGGCGGCGATGGAGCGGAGAAAAAGGGTGGAACTGGAGCTCTTGGGAGAGGGAAAGAAGATCGATCTGGTCTAGGGTGGATTCTGTAGCTTTTATAGAAACAGTCAGAAATTTGGTCACGCACGGTCGAACGTACGACCGTGCATGAACTGTGTGATATTAATTAAGAAAAAATGCCTAGAGGAAGAAGCAGCAGCGACCATGCATTTTACTCACACACGGACGAAGCCGCCCGTGCATAAAAACACACGACCAATCCCAGATGGCTTAAAAATCACGCTTTATAGGCGATCGTGCATTTCCTTTATGCACGGGCAACTGCCCGTGCGTAAAAATGCACGATCAAAGTCAGATCATCATTTTCTACCCCAGATGAGGGCGAACGATCGCAGCCGTCCGTGCGCCAAGTAAAAAACGCACGATCGTGCGATATATGCAGACATTATTTTTGGGTAAAATAGGATGATCCAACAACCTGCATAAACATCAACACGGCTGAGAATACCCTTCCAGCTCAATAAAAATACATAAAACAAAGTTAGGGAGCACCATGTGCTTACCCCCAACAACAAGAAACACAAAAGCAAACCAAGATGGGTCTAAATAGTGCACAAAGCGCGAAAGTGATTATAAGATAAATATAAGCAATTATAGCTTGAAAAGGACGCGCACAAGAGTGAAAACAAGCCCGGATGAGTCCATAAACATGTATATAAATGGGACTCATCAGTGCC
Source organism: Dactylorhiza incarnata (assembly GCA_033032865.1). Lineage (NCBI taxonomy): Eukaryota > Viridiplantae > Streptophyta > Magnoliopsida > Asparagales > Orchidaceae > Dactylorhiza > Dactylorhiza incarnata. The sequence continues at coordinate 3,136,014 of JAWHQI010000009.1, read as the reverse complement.
TCTGGGTTAAATGAAGGCGTTATGTGTGTGTCGCACCCCTAGGTCACGCACGTGACCTAGGGCATGTAAACTTCAAAATGCTCCGGGCGAGAAAATCTGATGCGGTGGCGCATTTTTCTGGCAGCAAGGCGGTACACGTCCGTGACCTTGGAAGTTCATGTGCGTGACAATTTGAGTCACAAGCGTGTAACTTTAAATGACGTGGCATTGCAATTTTTGCTGCTGGCAGCGGGTCACGATCGTGACATTGGGTCATGCCACTAGGTCACGCCCGTGACCTGGGGCGTGTACTTGGTGAAACTTCACGGAATTGGCCCGGGTTGGCGAAATCGGGTCTGGAACTCATCTAGGCTGTCACGCCCTTGGTCACGCCCATGACCTTGGGCGTGTACTCGACATTTTTCCTCAAATTGCCTAGAAAACCTAAAAAACTCAGAAAACGCTTAAGTTAGTTTATAGAAATAAAAAGAAATGAATTTGATAAGATAATTCATGCAATTTATACAAATTCATATTAAAATATCATTAACATTATATTAAAGGATGAGTATAAAAATACTCATCAAACACCCCCATACTTGAGTTGTTGCTATTCTAGAGCAAAAGAATGAGGAAAGAATTACAAGACGTCAATATTATTTCTAATTAACTAAATTTTTATCAAACCAAGAGTAAGTTAAAAGCAAATTCTAGGAATTCATGAATTAAGTCATAAGTTATGGTGATAATTTAAAAAGTGAAGTATGTTTAGATAACTACTTCTCAAGATAACTATTTAGCAACCGAAATTATAGAAATTTTCAAACAAAATTAGATTGAAATTATAGACACTCTAACATAAAAGAAGCTTAAGGAAAAGACACCTGCCAAAATACTACTCTCTTAATAAGTTAGTTTAGGACTAGAACCAATGAAATTTTCTAAGGATGGGGGTTTAATCGAAAACGGCAAATAAATAGTTTTTGAATATAGGTGATGAATTTTATCCTCTCACATTAATTGAATAAGAATTTGTATATGTTTAGGAAAATAATGAATTTTATCCTCTCACATTAATTGAATAAGAATTTGTATATGTTTAGGAAAATAATGAATTTTATCCTCTTACTTTCCATGCCATATAATCTTTTTAAAAAATTCTCTTTAATCAAAAACCCAAAATGTATATGTTTAGAAGTAATGAATTTTATCCTCTTACTTCATGACATATAATCTTTTAAACGATTTTGGGTGCATAAGTTTAGGGGATAATGAATTTTATCCTCTTATTCCCATGACATATGATCTTTTTTCTACATTTTTTTATTTGCCAACCAGGAGTGGGGGATAAAGAAATACTCCTAGTTTATAAATTAAACTATTTTGAGAGCAACTTTTTAGTGGAATGAAATTTCCTAAGATGTTGAAGTTAATAGAGAATATAAAATCTAGGGATGCTTAGCCAGTTTACCACAAAGTGAAGCTATTTAAAATTAAACAGAGAAGTAGTGCTAAATAAATTATCTGATCGAATTAAAAACATAAAGTTTTTCTTAATACTGAATTACTTCAAATTTAAATTTAACAAATTCTGATAAAACAAAATGTTAGCTAAATTAAAAATGAAAGAATACTTATAATCAACCCTCAAACTAGATTTCTAGAAAATTAAAAACAACAAGTAAGGATTAATATATTTTTTTTTTTGAAAAATTCCTGGACTTCCCAAGGTCTACCCGGTGAAGGGATCACAAGGTACTAGGAGGTGCGAGGGATGACAAGCCCAAACCTCCCTTTCCAAGAAATTAGATTTTGTTATGATTTTTATAAATATTTTTTTTTGTTTTTTATATAAATTGAAAAGAAAGTTTAGAAAGCTACGCCACACCCCCATACTTAAAATTAAACATTGTGCCCAATGTTTAAAACTAAGTCTGAAGAACACGTGAAAGGAAAATGCGTGAAAAGAAAAATTTATGAAAACTAAAGATAAGCAAGAGGTGCCTCCCAAGAGCGTTTTCTTTTTCCCGTCTTTAAGCTAGACGGTTATTGTTAGCTAAATATAAATTGAAAAGATAGGTGCACAGGCAACTCCCTTAATTCACATTCAGGTGAATGTGCCGACATCGGTTGCCCGGCTACTCCTCCGTTCAACATGTGATTCTCCTTTTGTCCTTTTACTTGAATATGCAAATCTCGATCACCTATACATACCTGAGGTGATTTGGATTTATAAGGATGAGCGGCATATGGATCATCAATTATTTGGGGTGGCAACGACTCATCTTCAACCTAAAAATTATTAGTATATAGAGAATCATAATTAAACGAGTTAGAAATTTTTCGCAAGGAGGAGGCGCTTGTGAAAATAAATGATCAATCTCCGGTTGTTCATTTTCTAAAATAAATTTTTCATTAGAAGAATCTAGTGCAATATCAAGAGGAATAAAATTTTCTGACGAAATTAGCTCAGCAGTTCATAGACCAGTTCATCGCCAACCGCAGAATTGTTTGAGACCCCTCTTATAATTTAGGGATCCACCAGAACGAGAGTCATAGCCTCAAGGAATTTTTTCGATGCTTCACTACTGAGGCGCGACAAATCTCATGGGTCTATACCGAGCTTTTGCGAGGCATTTTACCTAGGGGCTTTGCCCAAGTGGCTTCTATTTAGCACTGATGAGGGATACAGTGCCCAGCTATCCAGACCTCGTACATCGGGTTAAATCTCAGATCGCAGCCAATGAAGTCATCTAGGCGCACTGTCAGTAGTTCAAAGGAAGCTAAAAGAGAAAAAGGTCCAGGAGCAGGCCCCTAAAAGCAGGAGGAGCGCCTCAATGACGAGCATCGTCGAGACCCCATGAGAGATCAGGGTTCTTGACCGCCTCAGACATACACACATCTGAACATATCCTTGACTAGTTTTCTCTATGCCATCTAGGAAACTGTCATTCTAGAGGGCAAGAGCGCTCCCATCCCAAACCTAGGAGCGATCGGTCAAAGTATTGTTAGTTCCATAGAGGGGAAAGACACATCACCTAAGAATGCTCCTGACTGAAGGAGGAGATCGAGCGCCTTGTTTAACAAGGGATCCTCGGAAGATTTCTGCAAGGCCAGGTGCCTAATAAGCCGCTGCCACCCATACATGCAAGTGATCAAACTCTCGTGTCCTAGGGATTTGTAAGAAGCAGGCAAATGGTAGGGGAAGTTGAGACCATCATGAGGGTTCCCGCTCTCAACTTCTAAATTCTTTTAATCGCCATACCAGGGAGGGGTGATGCGATCTCTGCAAGTGCATCGGTCGTTCAAGTAATATAAAATGGGAGTGAGTTCCAAAGTATCGATCTCTCAAGAAATACAGACATGTATGATATAATTCTACTTGAGCAAATTAATTATAAATACATACTAAAAAATAGGCATTGGTTGATTTGGTTTTGAAAACAAAATAAAGGGTAACTACACTAAAGGGGTGCGGGTCGCTAGCACCGCTTCGCCTCTCTGTGGGTCTCCTTCCTTCGCATCACACATACAAGGGTCGCCTTCCTCCGCATCACAAGCACACAAGAGCAAGTGCTAGTTGCCTTCACCACTTCGATTACACACAATGAACTCTAACCACCACCTATTCTAGCAAATCACACACTTCCAAGCAAAGAGATTGCACACACCAAGAATGAACACAAAAGAACTTCCATTGAAATAACATGGAAGTGAAATAGAAGATAAAACTAGTGTTCATACAAGGTTCATCATCAAACTATAGAAAAATTCTAACACCAATCCTAAGGAGCTGAAGACAAAGGGGAGAGATATAACCACCGATAGAGACTTTGCCATAGAGAGGGAATTGTTGGATCTACTGGCACCTTTAGAGGAGGGGGGGGGGGGGGGGGGGGGGGGGGGTCAATAAGGGCATGCATGTAATTTGACCTTTTAAAAGGTTTTTCAATGGTAGTACATTGATCTGTATGCTAACGCGGGCGGTAGAGTTAGTGCCCGGCGGTATCATACTGATCCTGTATTCTGAAGCCTTCTTTTTCTTTGATCCGTACAGGTGATCAACATGTCTTATTCAGTATTATAGTCTCAATCAGTGCTTGTTAAGTATTAATAGCGAAAATTACAATTCACATGAAAACTATTGAAAAGCAGTTATATTATTTTCATTAATCAAATAACACTATTGAGAGTTTACAATTACAAAATGATGATCTCCATAACGCCGGAAATCCGAGGCGAACAATAACATAACCTTGGGATTTCAAAACCGACCCTAATCCAAGGACCGGTTGTCTCTCTCCCTTTACTCCCCGAAAAAGTCTTCGAGCCGCCCCTCACCTTCCTTTCAGGAAGGGTCTTAGAGCCCACTAAATCTCCCAGATCTAGACCTCCTCCTAGGAAGATTTCCTACAGAATTCTCCCCAGATTCCGACGACCTCCCCGGTCTATTTACATGGATTCCAAATCGGATTCCAACCTACACACCAGAAGATTTCACACCCAAAAATAATAAAGGAGAAAAGGGAAAACTTAGAAGAGATGAGAAAGAACTTGTGCTCCCTCGAAGTATGTCTCCGGTTGCAGTGAGCGAATGACGCTTTTGATCTTCGTGTAGAATGCACCCATTGGTGCTCAGATTCTCATTCCTTTTTCACACTCTGATGATCTTCTTCGTTATAGCTTGAGGGAAAGTGTTCTTCTCTTCCAGTGATGGCTCTTTTGTGTAGAAACGTCGAAACAACCAACTTTATCTTTTAGGTTTCGGCAGCCACACCCTTGGAAAAGAAAAGAACGCTTTTATTGCTGATTCTTTAAGTTGCCACTGGTGGTAGAGTTACCACGCGGTGGTAGTGTCTTTACGCATTTTCTCCAGCTATCCAGCACCAAATCAAGAAGACGTCGGAAAATATTCTCTTATTGTCTTTGGATAGCGCGGTGTGGTAGGCTAGCACGTCGCGGTAACAGTCACATCGATTTCTTCTCGACAATAGCTGAGCATCAAGTCGATATAGTCTTCTCATTGACAAAACTAGCGCGCAGCATTAGGCAAGTGCCCGCGGTAACACTCACGTCGATATCGCCTTGATTTTTTCTTCTCGATGACATGTTTCAAGTCGACGCAATCTTCTCGTCGACAGAGCTAGCGCCTGCGGTAAGTCTGGCGTGCGGCGGTAGGCTTCTCGGTGATATTGTCTCGATGACATAAGTCTTCACATCGATATTTTCCTTTACGTCGATAGCAAGTCGCGTCGATATGGCTATCACTGTCGGTGGGACTAGCGCCCAGTGGTAGGCTTCTCGATGACAACATCTCGACTTTATAAGTCTTGTCGTCCATATTTGCCTTTGCGTCGATACCAAGTCACGTCGATATGTCTATCTCCAGCGGTTGGACTAGTGCCCGATGGTAGGTCATAGAGAGTAGAATTCTCGACGTCTTCACACGTGTAAACCTGCACACTATACCCAAGACATGTATAATTAAATACAATATGGGATTTGATATTGTCAAACTAAAGAGATGCAGAACGTATGTTCCAAAAAACTCCCCTTTTTTATAATATCAAATCCCATTCACGAGACATAAATCATTACGAGCATCGTATAGTGTAATCAATAATAATCATGAAATATGAACAGGTTTATATATCAAGACGAAGCATACAGTGTGAACTTCCACTAAAGTAGTATGAATCCCTCTACATACGTGCTCCCTCTATCGATGTGCACTCTATAAGAGCATCTCTCCCTATAAGTGATCTTTCCTAGATGACTAGCACATGAGTAGCTCATGAACGTTCTTTATTCTCCCTCTTTGATGTTAGCAAAAGGGGTGGTCTAGATCAAACTAATATAAGGATATGAGAGATGTAGCAGATTTGCAGAATAATGCACACATAAAACGTAAATCATGATAGGAATATGAGTTGACCGAAAGATAATTAGAGAATTGAAAAGGACATGGCTCAAAAAATGCACAAGGAAATCCAAATACCACTTAAGATGGAACAAATTTTGAATTTAAAAACTTGGTATAAAGTATATGAATCAGACACATTACATGAGGCTGAATACACATGAGTTTTCACACAATGTTGTATGAGTTAGAAAACTAATTCAAAGGAACATCGTACGTGTCATGAATGACAATCGTGTATTGGTACATACATGCAAGAGATAGATAATGCAGTTTAAGTCCAATTTTTATGCATGGAAGTGTTAGACTAAACAATAACAAGTGTTCGTGTAGCATCAATAGAAATAGCATCAAGTTAAACCAACAATAATACAAGCTATATCTTAATAATTATGTACGCTAATACAAGAGTAATGAAGTGATAAATCATGTCAAGTTTGTCAATCTTACATGAATACCAAGTATAGAACTAGGGCACTAATTTATTTTCTGGGTTTGCACAAGATTGTAATGATTCGTTTGACCAAGGTGCTCATCCTTACAATGCTCATGGAGGCTTATCAGGAGGAGTAAGTAGTGTTTGGGGGAAATCCTTGCCAACAAGACTGATAGTATAGAATTTTCATGATTTTTAGCACTATCAAGTTCATCATTTTATTTTTCTTTCTTTTAGACAAGGTTCCTAAATCAAACGAAATCAATCCACATAGATAGATACACTTTAACTTATATACACAACCCATTTTCCAATACAATTTTTGCCCAAAGTTCTATGCCCTATATAGCAAAGATGAGTATCGTGGTATTGATTTATCAAGTCATGCCTATAGTGTTAGACACAATATCACGAGTTATGGCATGTAAGCATTTGAATTTCTACTTGAGTGCATTCTATAAGGATGTGTGAATGTGCAATATCATTGTCTATTCTAAATCATCACACAAACCTAGAGACATATTAAACAAACATTTCTATTCTATTAGCACTCAGTAGTGGCTATCTTTAGATTAGGATATATCATGACAAAGACATACAATGTACACAAGGATTAGAAATCATAAATTAAACAATGTATATAATCATGGAGCTTCAAATTCACGTTATGTATGCCCCTTAGCATGAAAATCTTCAGTTTTTGTTTTGATTTTTTTTTCTTTTTTACAATAATAAACACACAACAACAAACACAAACAGAAAACCAAAAGAAAACATGTTTTTGTGATTTTTAGTTTTTAAGATTTTTTTGTTATTTTTGTTTATCTAAACACCGTTCAAGATTAAGACACCAAAGATATGTCTACACCTTAGCCCCGTACTAAGTGACGGATGGGCATGAGTAGCTGCAAACATGTCGTAGGTTGGGGTGTTAGTCCCATATGCATCCACTAAACCCACCTAACCTGACACTCATTCCCCTAAGTGCCTCGCAAGGCCCCACTGGAACCCTCCCTGGTTAAGGACAAGACGTGGTTTATAGATTAACGTCTCTAATGCACACACCCCTATGCTCTCGCAAAAGAGAGACAAACCAAAGTACTTACATTCAAAAGCAAATTTAAAAATAACACAAGAATGAGGAATAAACAGATATAAGAAACAAAACAGAGGAAATATTTGCAGGCATTTTTAGATCACTCAGTAATAGTGAAAATAAGTCATATAAATAGGCTACCGCCGACGGTAAAGTTACCGCGCTGCAGTAGCACTCTTTAAATAACTTTGACTAGATCTGATCCCCACACATCTCCTCTTCCCATTGGCCTTTGCCCTTGCAATTTCTGTCGGCGCTACCTACGATCCAAGGTAAAATCTCTCCTTTTTCTCCCAAATTTTGTTTTTATGTTCAAATGTTTTGTGCATTTCATGAAAGAATGTCGAATTTGAGTTGGATCTGTTGGAATAGGTTAGGAAGCTTGTGATTTTACTGAAATTTGAGTTTCCGGTTTTCATTTTTCTTCATGGATTCTCAAATTTCTTAGATATATGTTATGCAATGACCATAAATCACCGATTTCTCATGGTACATGGATGGATCTAGAATTTTTGGGTGGGATCCGGATGAAAAATGATGGGCTCATGGTCTTCTGACTGCCATGCAGTGGTAACTTCCAGACTCCATTCTTCTAATGATTTTTCTTTTCTTTTCTTCCTTACCAGGTCATAGCATCTTCCAGCGCACACCCACGTTACAGTTTCTCAAAACATCACCATTCTGCTACTCACTCAAACCCTGCGGTGGAGAGTGCCACTATTAGTGTGGCTATGGCCATATAGATCGATGTGGATCGATATACCCAAATCTACATATATTGGCCGATGCAGAAATCCTACAAGTCATTACATCTGAAGATGCATTTTCATCTATGCTAGTCTGTGAGTTCCACAACAATCTTCGGGATCCAGCGCTCACGACACTCAATGAAGGGGTGCAGTCCTGCATCGGTTCACAGATCATGACCATAGAGCACAAGGACTTGGAGAGAATGTATTGCTTGACTCCCTGCCACCACCGACTAGACATCGTCGAGTCCTTCCGGACTTTTCGGGATATGACCTTTATAAGTCAGGTCCTCCACAGTGGGGAGAATTACCGGGACCTTATCACAACCATGTCTTCTCTTACTATAGATGCTCTCATCATCTAGGACTTCTTGCGCCACTCTCTTATGTACAAATCAGGGACACAAAGAAGATTACGGCCCAGCTCTCGATGGTGACTTATAATATCCTGGCTGGTATGTCATTTAGTGTGTCTGATTTGATATTGTCTATTATGAGATATACATTCTAACTGAGAGATCCTGAGTGACAACGACTGAACACACTGCCTTTGGGTGGCGTGATTCAGAAAGTGTTGGTGCATGAATAACTGACTATCGATTGGATAGCATTTCCAAATGACAGTCATCCTCAGAGATTTGAAGTCGAGGATATCTCATCAGCACCTAGCGCGTGTCCATCTACTTCACATCCTCCTCTTCGTCGTGGAGGTTCAGTCCGGGAGCCTCATCGAGATATGTATGAGATGATCGAGGAACGAGGATGGGAAATAAAAAGGATGAAGAAGGCTGTTGGAGGACTGACAAAGTTGATGAAGAAGATAATGAGGAAGTTAAATATTTCACCGACTACCTCAGACGGCAGTCAGGACTAGACATCCATTTGCTTTTGAATTGTAATAAGACAAGTTGGACACATATGATAGTTTATGTATTGCATGTATTCATTTTATCCATTATGATTGGTTTTGCGATGACAACCTACTTATATTTATCTTATAGTTTTCAAATATCTGTGGCTAGTTAATTTTAATTTTAATTACCACTATTGATAACTAGCCCTTAAAGTTTATTTTAAAGGTAATGAAAAGATTTTGGTCACTTGTGAAGAGATGATTTTTATCTAGTTCTGGGTACATTAATTTAATTCAGGAATTTTGTTTTAGTATTTATATATCATCTTGCAATATATGTTAGGTGACCAAAAGTGTAAGAACCCATTTTTTTTGCTACAAAATCGGGTCTTATGCCCAGAACCACCGCTTTGCGGTGACACTAACTCTCGGGAAGATCGCCACTACAAAACGTTGATCATGCCGGCCATATCGATCACAGAAGATGAAAAGTATAAATGAACAAATAGAAGTTCAAGTCCACAATCACATGCTATATATAATAAATGTCCACATGGTATAACTGAAATAACAAAGGTTACAATAATAAAGGGCTCATGCCCTGTACATCATGTACTCACTACAAGATCACTCACGGAAGCTAACTACTAATCACTCACTATTCCTAAAACTTGTGCTCCTGTACTAGACTGGCCCGCCTCCGTCTGCACCGGCCTCTGGTGCTGTTGCGTCTCCTCGGTCCCCTAAAATGATATGGTCCACCGACCGTTAGTCAAAAAGACTAAGCCTTATGTTCCCCACCCCCAATGGCTCACAGGCACCGTGTGAGAGGATGAAGTGGAGGACAGCAATGGGTATAAAACAAAGCAGATGACGTCGGATTTAGTTTACCGAAAATGTCTACCACTACTCACGTGTATATATACATTTGAAACAATAAATAAAGCACAAAGAGCAAGTAAAGAACAATAAGTAAAGACAAGTATATAATATAAAAGTAACCATTGATTTATAGGAATGCCCATACAAACCTATAGACCAATGGGTCGTTTAGCAAGGCCTATCGTATAAAAAGTCCCATAAACAATTTATACGATGGGGTAGGGGTTGAAATGCAATGCTTATGCCATGACATGCAGAGTTATGCAGTTTAATGATATGTTCATACAAGTGCAACTCACACACTTCAACTCTATGCGCACAGACCTTTAGTTTCCCCTTTTTGGAGCTAGCAAGACTCACTGGATACTCATGCAGTGGCAAACGAAGCGGTGGGTTAGGCCTTGCCCATCTCTAGGTTGATATTCACACTACCTAACGTAGCCCTATCGTACGCCTCAAAGCAAAACCGTGGAGCATCTTCGTACTCTTACTGGCTGGACCACCAGACTTTCATGGCTAATTGCAAATTCCACACTTGCCGAGTCAACGTATTGACGTCGGTGTGAATGACCATCCAATACCGAAGACCCAACACCTTTATGCACATGCAAACATGTTAATCATCTATATCCGAGCCAGAAGCTCCCTGGGCTAACCTGCCTGTCACCATAACCTTCCGAGCCACCAGCTCGCCGGACCAACCTGTCCGTACCAACAAGCATTACTAAGTCACAAGCTTACTCGACTAATTAGTCTGCTGCTACAACCACTAGCCTACTGCTCGTAAACCCAACAAACTAACCTCCCGTAACCACGGGGTGTGGGTGTGTGGATTATTAAGACAATCTTACATAATAGTTTATTCCTACAGTTTATGGTTAATCTTGGACTTCCCGAGGATTAGCCTATAAGGGGCTCGCAGCGGTACTAGGAGCTATGATGGGATGAACCCCAAAGCTCCCTTTCTCAAGAAACTTAATGTTATTGGTATCTACCCATATGCATAGCCCTCTCACCGTTTCACTTGTATTAACCCTAGGTGGTTTATGACTCTCTAGGGGAAAGGCGATTATTTGTCAATCCAGAGCACAACTTGCCCTTTAGCTTATCGACCACCCTCAACATGTAAACTCCTTTTGGTGACCTCACATCTTCTCAAACAGTCTAGGTACATCCTCTACCTTCCATTCCCACCTAATGATCCACAAATTACTCAAGTTTTGTCGTTTTACTATACGCAGACCAAGTGAGTTACATGGGTTGCATAAGAGGAGGTACTCCAAATATTCATCCAACTGACTCAAGATTATTACTGGGAGTCTACCATGATATTCTAAGACTAAATCCAGAGAATCACATTTTCCTTAATTATTTGGCATTTATTTTAATTTCTCCAACATTGGCCAAATGTGAAAATGAACATGAAGTGTAAGGTCTTCTTATGATATGCCCCCCCATAAAATTATGGAAAATCTATGATGTCCAAATACCAGTAAATGCAGAGTATCACAATTTTGTAGTAAGGAATTGTCCTCTATTTATAATATTTAGCATCAACCCAAAGTTTGAGGTTAATGAAGGAACCATCAAAAATACTTATCCAAAAATTATAGAAAATTACTAAACCTCTATAGTGTTCAGTAAGGCTTACTGACTGAGTTTCACAATTTATGGAAATCATTTTCTCACCTAAATAAATATTCCAAATAAACCTGAATATGAGCATGTTGTGAAGGAGCCTACTGATAATAATCTCCAAAAATTACATAAAAATTTATAAAGCTTCCTAGTGCCCTGAAATATCCTATCACCAAGTTGCAATTTTTTCCAGAGAGTATTGGACCCTCTATTATTTTTCTTAAAACTGAGACAAATAGGTGCCTTGTGAATGAAGTACTGGTTAAATCATTTAATTAGATACACAAAAACCAGAGGTCCATCATATGATTATAAAGGCACAACCAAGGTTCCATTATCATCCAAGTCAATATGAATATGTAAATCCATTTAATAAAGAAAAGCCCTAAAGGGGTTATAACCTAATTTAGGGGGAATAAGGGTTCCTAAAATCCTTCTAAAATTTCCTAGGGTATTATTACACCCTTTGAACTTGTACACCAAATTTCATAACCATTCAATAACATTTGACCCCATGTCCTTCACAAAGCTCAAAGTGCAACCCTAATGGTGTAACATCCCCCAAATAGCTAGACCCCTAGAGTGGTTTTGTCATGACTAGGTCATGACAAAACCCTAGGAAGCATGAAGAGATCACTTGGCCTTAGGCTTGAAGGAGAAGAGCACCTTGGTCAGCAAATAGCAATTTCCAGTTACCAAGCTTAGGGTTGGACTTTAGGGCCTCACCTTGACCCTTTGAACCCACCATGGCACACCTAACCCTTTGGAGGGTCCCTTAGAGCATCTAGGACCCATTGGGGTCAACCAAAGAGGCCAAATTTGACAAAAGTCAACCATAACCTTAAATTGGTCAAAGTAGCCTAATTAGGGTCAATTGGCCTCCACCATGCCAAATTGACCTTTTCTCTACCCTTATAAGGTTATTATGGACCCAATGGACCAAAACCCCCCATCATGGGGCCACCAAATTGGCCAATTTGACATAAGTCAACTCTAGCTCTATTTTGGTCAAATTGCCCTATTGTGGGTCAATTGGCCTCCACCTTGCCAAATTGACCCTACTTAGACTTTCCTAACCCTTAGGAGAGTGCAATGGGTCACTAGCCACCCATTGGGGCCAACCCAAATGGTCAAATTGACCAAAGTCAACTCCCCATAAATTTAGGTCAAAATGACCTCTTTTGATCTAATCAAGCCCAATCTACTTGGGCTTAGCCCAATTGGAGTAGCCCATTAGTCTAGGAGGCTGAGAATTACTTAAAGAGCCATCCAATTTCTGTAAATGATGATTAGGAGAGAGAAACCCCATTTTCCCCAAAAATGGTGGAGAGAGAAAGAGAGAAATAATGGCCATTCATGGCTTGGGAGGCCAAAGGCTTCCTCTCTTCACCTCCCATGGCTTGGTAATTTCCCCCTTAATTAATTTGGAGGAGTTTAATAGCCAGGTCCGGCCACAAGGGGGCTGAATTTGGAGGATTTTCATGGTGGCCGAAAATAGCTTTAATGGCCATTCATGGCAAATGGAGGTTACACACTCCCTCTCCCTCAACTAAGCTCTCTATCATCTTCAAAAGACTGAGAGGAGTGAAACCCCCAACATTCCAGAAGAAATCATGCATCCTAGTCTCAGATCGGCATGGCATCCAAGGTCCAAGGTCGGCCATGGTGATGGGCCAAACGGAAAGGCTTCAAGGCTCCACTAGGTCTGGTTCTTCTCCTCTCTCTCAGTGGATAGATCTTATCAAGTTGGCCGCAAGGATTGGGGCCAATTGGCCCCCAATATGGTAGGCCGAGAGCTCCATTTTTGGAGCTTAAATCCCGACCTAAAATCCCTATTCCGGCCACCTCCGGCCGACCAACCACCATTAATCGTCGGCCACCACCTCGACGAAGGTGGTGGTGGCATTGGCTGGCCGGGGCGGCGCTTAGGTGGCCGGGAAAACAAGGAGGAAGGCATCCCAGGCGCGGTTGATCCCAGCTGTTGGCTGGAGGAAGAAGACGGCCTGATACCGTCCAAAGGTGCTTCAAGATCTGTGCAAGATCTTATATTAAATGTTATACTGTTTACGTTATTTCATTTAATTATTCGAACGAAATATTTCGTCGAACGAAATTTGCTCTGCTTTCGTCGAGCGCTGATATCTGTTAGCTTAGTCGAGCGCTGTTATAATAGAATTTAGTCGAGTGAATATATCGTCGAACGCTGATGTGTTCAGCGTTCGTCGAGCGCTGTTATTCGTCAACTTAGTCGACCGCAGGAGATAATTCGTCGAACGAATAATTTGTCGAATGGGAGGTGTTCAGCTTTCGTCGAGCGCTGTATATCGTTCGTCGAACGCAGTTTCAGTTAATAACTAAATGTTATATTAATTTCTGTCACACTCTATGCTGAAGTTTATTTTAATTATTAGAAATACTTATGTCCCTCTGATGAAAAAGTCGTCAACACCAAAGTTGTAGCCCTTGGAGTCTACTTTATTTTAAAATTAATTTCACCCCAAAAGGAGTTCTGTAGCTCCCTGTAGGTCCATTTTGGTGGGGCTGGTCCCTAGTGTAGGACAACCACCATTTCTTGAATAACTTTTGATTGGTAAAAGATATGGACTTGAGATTTGAAACATAGTCTACTTATACCTACACACACATCATATCCAAAGATGGATTTTTAAGAGAATCTTTTTCTAAGTTTTTTTAAATAATTTCATAAATCATCTAATAATTAATTAGTGGGTTAAATGACCTCCAATGCCCTCCAAATTTTGGTGGGTGCTCCTTAGGGTCACTGTATGACCTAGGTAAAAATCTCAGCCCAATTGGGACTGTTTTGTTTGAGTATTTTGTAAACCCAATTTAGGTCAAATAGGGTCAAAGTTAGGGTATGGTGTTTACCCTGGGGTATGGTGGTCAAAACTCATCACCATGAAGTGACACCTTGGTACCTGGTTTAGAATCACCTAAAGTATCCCCATGAGTGGTTTGGGGTGGTGTAGAGGTGATTAAGCCCTAGAACACTAGTTTTATTCCTAGGTGTGCATTTAGAACCTTGTGAAGGCCATGTGGTCAAAAGTCCCTGGATGGTTATGAAACTTTGTGGATAAGTTCATAGGATATAAATAGGCCCTGGGTAATTTTATAGGAATTTCGAGAATAATTATTCCCTTTGAATTAGGTCATAATCCCTTTAGAGAAATTTCTTATAAGAGATGATTATAGGATCAAAATGCCTTGTATGGTTATGAAACTTGGTTAGTGTCTATGATATCATGATATACACCTTTGGTATATTTTATGTATTTAATTGAATGATTTAACCTGTACTTCATTCACAAGGCACATATTTTAATTTAGACTTAAGAAAAATAATTGAGGGTCCAATACTCATTGTTAAATTGTGCAAATTGGTGATAGGACATTTCAGAGCACTAGGAAGCTCTGTGAATTTTTATAGAATTTTTGAAGACTTAAACAGTAGGCTACTTCACAATTTACTTAATTTGAGGTTTTATTAAAGTATTTATTTTAGTGAGAAAGTGATTTCCTTAAATCCTGAAACTTAGTCCGTAGCCTTTTCTGATGATTACAAGAGTTTGATAAGTTTCCCAGAATTTTAGTGTTGAGCTTTTTGGTGGTTCCTTCATAAAATTACAATTTTGGACAGATGGTAAATAATTAAATTAGAGTGCAAATTCTTACTGTAAAAATATGATATGCTGTATTTGCTATTATTTTGTCATCCTAGAATTATCATGATTTTTGAAGAGCCATATAATGAGAATTTATTATACTTCATGTTCAATTTCAAACTTGGCAAATGTTTGGAGAAATTAAAATAAATGCTAAATAAATTAGGAAAAATATGATTCTCTAGATTTAGTCTTATAACATCATGATAGATCTCCAGTAAATATCTTGAGTCAATTGGATGAATATTTGGAGTACCTCTTGTTATAAGCTTCATATAGTTAGTTTGGTCTGCGTTTAGTAAAACTATGGAACTTCGGTAACTAGTGGCCTACTAAGTGGGAATGGCATGTAGTTGGTGTACATGGTCAGGATAAAGAGATTTATGTCACCAGAAAGGGGTTTAGGTGATGAGAGTGTGCTTGGTGAGTTAAGGGTAAAGTGGTGCTCGGGATTGACGAAAGATCATCTTTCCCTTAGCCTGTCATAAAATGCTTAGGGGTAATTCAAGTGTAATAACAAGGAGGGTGTTCTTATGGGTAGATACCAACAACACTAAGTGTCTTGAGAAAGAGAACTTTGGGGTGTCATCCCATTACAGTTCCTAGTACCGTAGTGAGCCCCTTACAGGGTAACCCTTGGGAAGTCGAAGATTAACCAAAAGTCGTAGGAGTAAGAAGTTGTTGTACAAGATTAACTCAATAACGCACACACGCACACACCGTTATCATGGGAATATTAGTAGGTTTGGCCTTGCGAGCAGTAGGCTCGGTGGTTGTAGCACCAGACTAGTTAGACTAGTGAGCTTGTGACTAAGTAATGTCGTTATTGCGGACGGGTTGGTCCGGCGAGCCGGTGGCGCGGAAGGTTATGGTAATGGGCGGGTTAGCCCGGGGAGCCTATGGCTCGGAGATAGGTAGTAGAACATGTTGCATGTGCATGAAGGTGGTGGGTCTCCGGTATTGGACGGTCGTTCACACCGACGTCAATACGTTGACTCGGCAAGTGTGGAATTTGCACTTAGCCTTGAAAGTCTGGTGGTCCAACCAGTAAGAGTACGCAGATGCTCCGTGGTTTTGCGTTGAGGCGTAGGATAGGTCTAGGTAGGTTAGTGTGAATACCAACCTAGAGGTGGGTGAGGCCCAACCCACCGCTTCCGTTTACCACTACGGGAGTATCCTGGGAGTCTTGCTAGCTCCAAAAAGGGGGAACTAAGGGTCTATGCGCATAGAATCGAAGTGGGTGAGTTGCACTTGTATGAATATAGCATAACTGCATACCTTGCCTGTCATAGCATAAACATTGCATTTTAACCCCTACCCCTACCGTATAAGTCGGTTATGGGACTTCTTATACGATAGGCCTTGCTGAACGACCCCTTGGTCTATAGGTTTGTATGGGCATTCATATAAATCAATGGTTACTTTTCTATTATAAACATGTCTTTACTTACTTCACATTACTTATTCTTTACCTGCTCTTACTATGCCCTTTTACTGCTTCAGTTATATATAAACACATGCGTAGTGTAGAAACATTTCATGTACCACAGTCACCTGCTCTTTGTTATACCCCTTGCCGTCCTCCGCTTCATCCTCCCGCACGGTGCCTAGGAGCCATTGGGGGTGGGGTGGGGAACATAAGGCTTAGTCTTTTTGACTAACGGTCGGGGGACCATAACATTTTAGGAGATCGAGGAGACGTAGCAACACCAGAGGCCGGTGCAGACGGAGGCGGGCCAGCCTATTACAGGAGCACCAGATTCATGATAAGTGAGTGATTAATAGTTTGCTTCCGCGAGTGATCTTGTAGTGAGGACATGATGTACTGGGCATGAACCCTCTTTATTATTGTAACACTTGTTATCTTTTTATTCAGTTATATCTTGTGGACATTTTTATATTTTTCATGTTGATTTTGTGGACTTGTCTTCTTTAATGCACTTTTCTTTGTGATCGATTTGGCCGGCAGGATCCGTGTTTTGTAGTGGTGACCTTCCCGAGTGAAGGTGTCACTGCAAAGCGGCGGTTCTGGGTCTAAGACCCGGTGTTTTCAAAAGAAAAAAAAGGGGTCTTACAAGTGGTATCTAAGCAAACCTCGATCCGAAGAAAAGAAGTCCACAAACCCTGGGCCACCCCGCGCGAGCTTAGTTTGAGGACAAACTAGCAGCGGAAGTAGTGGTGTGCCCATATGGGGAAATCACATGAAAAGTTCACTTTTAACTGAATCTTTTTAGCCAAATCTCTTTACAAGTGTCAAGTTTTCTTTTGTAGCCAGCGGCAAACCCTGCCCCCCAGCAGGGAATACCTCTGGCTGCAAAGATCTCTTTAGATAGTGCTTTAGTCAATGAGTTAGATTTAAACTCCACTAGGACACGTCACTTACCATGATAATTTATACCACCCATGCCCTAGTCTGAAATAGACCGTAGGTATAACTTCGAGGATACCCCAAAGAGGTTAGAGAAAGAGAGATTGACACATAAGCAGAATGGTGTGGGACTCGTAGACTCAACCCTCGTACCGGTGACATGATTACATTGAGACAACCATCACACTAAGCACCGAGGGTCGGATAAGAAATTCAAGTTAAGAAGAGACCTATTTGGGATTGGGTCACATGTTTAAGGCTGTCGTAGAGGGTACCTTGAAGAGTCTACAGAATGGAGTATACTAACAAGTATCAAGATAGAATCCCAAGTCTAAGGTTGTGTGCCCTAAGGATTGCTTGCATACATAGGATGAATATAATATGGTGATATTGAAGATACTTAGCCCAAAAATAGATAGAGGCTAATCTTTTGTTTATTGGGGCTTACCTTTTGTTTTTTGGGCAAATTAGTTACTGACTTGGGTGTCCCTTAGATCTAATTTAGCAAGTGTTATGTCGGGAACATGATGATTTTGAAGCCGATCTTATTCAATGTTACTTGGACGAAGATGAGACGGTGTAACAATATGTTTGGGAATCATGATCTGTAGTATTACCAGGACAATGGATAGACATCATTGATCGAACAACAACTTGACCTTAGTTGAATCATTAGAAATGTAAAGTTGCTAGATCTGGTCACTTAGGATGCAGGTGCCCTTCTGGAAGTTGGGAACCGAAATTAGGTCGTGCAAGCATTAATTATAATTGGAAGTTCTTGTGGTTTGCGGCATTCGGAAGTGATCAAGACTAGCATAAGTTGAAGCGATAGAAATTTGGTGAAATAAACGAGATGATATTTCCTTGATGGAATGGACTTATAAAAAAAAATCTTAGGGTTTCAAAAGATTTTACTCGTATAGGGAGTCATCTTACCATTATGATTGGTTAATATGTACTCATGAAGGTTCACAAGTGCACCACCATTAAAATTTAAGGATGATTGGGATGCTAGAACATCCGATTAGTTCCATCAATAGTAACAAATGGAAAAGTTGTAGAGTAGAGATGATTGATTACTCGGGTGTACCTGAAGGAATAAGAATCTGAACGTGTGAAGGAAACTTTAGAGGCATAAGAGTCTGCCCAGGTTAGAGTGGAACAACGAGGATAGATTAACCATGGTAGCTAGGGCCACCCCAGGCTGGAAGGAACCTCCCATTGGTGTTTGATGGGATTTGTTGAGCAGTTTGTCTGTTATCATGGTGTGACCAGGATGATCGTGTCGGATAGGGATGAACGGTTTATGTCCAAGAAGTGAAGATCAGTCCAGGCTCATCTGGGCTCTTGGCTGACGTTCATCACAACTTTCCACCCTCAGAGGGACGGAGGCGCAGGATTCCACCAACTTGGACCCAGGATGAGGATTTAAGGAGACTCGGCTCTGAATTTGTGAAGGACATAGATACCCAGGTGCGGCTGATTCGAGTTAGGATGTTGGAGGCCCAGAGCAGCCAGGTCAGGTATTATGATGCATAGTATCGTCAGGTAGAGTTCCAGGTTGGAGACCGAGTGTTTTGGAAGATACGTCGATGCAGGGAGTCTCGCGGGTTCACAGGCGGAAGAAGCTCAGTCTGAGATAGATGAGGCTCTACAGGATCCTGGAGTGGATCAGCCCATTGGCTTATAGACTGGAGTTGCCGCCGGAGTTAGCGGGAATGCACGACGTCTTCTATGTCTCCTCCTTTAGAAGATTTCTACTACGCCCGAAGAAGCGAATTTCCACTATAGATGGCTCGCTAGCCTCTGCTCGATTGATTCACCTGGAGCCGGTACGGATAGACGACACGGAGATGCGAGTCTTGTGGCGCAAGGAGGTCCCGCTGGTCAAGGTCATGTGGAGAAATTATGGACAGGAGGAGCACACCTGAGAGCCACTAGAACTAGTGTGGCAGAGATAGTCGGTACTCTTCGAGTTAGGAATAACTTCAATTCTTAGGGGATGTTACGTTCAGTCACACTCGATGAAAAACCCCGCAAGCCTAACCTGAATTTCGAGGACGAAATTATTTTTTTTGTTTATTGGGATTTGTAACATCCCCCAAATAGCTATACCCCTAGAGTGGTTTTGTCATGACTAGGTCATAACAAAACCCTAGGAAGCTTGAAGAGATCACTTGGCCTTAGGCTTGATGGAGAAGAGCACCTTGGTCTGCAAATAGCAATTTCTAGTTACCAAGCTTTGGGTTGGACTTTAGGGCCTCACCTTTACCCTTTGACCCCACCATGGTACACCTAACCCTTTGGAGGGTCCCTTAGAGCATCTAGGACCCATTGGGGTCAACCAAAGAGGCCAAATTTGACCAAAGTCAACCATAACCTAAAATTGGTCAAAGTAGCCTAATTAGGGTCAATTGGCCTCCACCATGCCAAATTGACCTTTTCTCTACCCTTATAAGGTTATTATGGACCCAATGGACCAAAAACCCCCATCATGGGGCCACCAAATTGGCCAATTTGACATAAGTCAACTGTAGCTCTATTTTGGTCAAATTGCCCTATTGTGGGTCAATTGGCCTCCACCTTGCCAAATTGACCCTACCTAGACTTTCCTAACCCTTAGGAGAGTGCAATGGGTCACTAGCCACCCATTGGGGCCAACCCAAATGGTCAAATTGACCAAAGTCAACTCCCCATAAATTTAGGTCAAAATGACCTCTTTTGATCTAATCAAGTCCAATCTACTTGGGCTTAGCCCAATTGGAGTAGCCCATTAGTCTAGGAGGCTGAGAATTACTCAAAGAGCCATCCAATTTCTGTAAATGATGATTAGGAGAGAGAAACCCCATTTTTCCCAAAAAATGTGGAGAGAGAAAGAGAGAAATACTGGCCATTCATGGCTTGGGAGGCCAAAGGCTTCCTCTCTTAACCTCCCATGGCTTGGTACTTTCCCCCTAATTAATTTGGAGGAGTTTAATAGCCAGGGCCTGCCACAAGGGGGCTGAATTTGGAGGATTTTCATGGTGGCTGAAAATAGCTTTAATGGCCATTCATGGCAAATGGAGGTTACACACTCCCTCTCCCTCAACTAAGCTCTCTATCATCTTCAAAAGACTGAGAGGAGTGAAACCCCCAACATTCCAGAAGAAATCGTGCATCCTAGTCTCAGATCGGCATGACATCCAAGCTCTAAGGTCGGCCATGGTGATGGGCCAAACGACAAGGCTTCAAGGCTCCACTCAGGTCTGGTTCTTCTCCTCTCTCTCAGTGGATAGATCTTATCAAGTTGGCCGCAAGGATTGGGGCCAATTGGCCCCCAATCTGGTAAGCCGAGAGCTCCGTTTTTGGAGCTTAAATCCCGACCTAAAATCCCTGTTCTGGCCACCTCCGGCCGGCCAACCACCGTTAATCGCCGGCCACCACCTCGACGAAGGTGGTGGTGGCATTGGCCGGCCGGGTCGTGTTGGGACCATTGTCCACAATGTCTTAGATTTGGAGAAGTCCATTCCTAGGTCAAAGATAAACCTCAGAATGTATTTTATATAGTTTCTATAATCATTGTGCAGAAGATCAGGTCAAGCAAAGTGCTCAAGGAATTCATCCAAGTTCACAAGCGTCGAGACACCACACATCGCTCGACGCCTGTGACCCAGAAGCATCGACCCATGTCTGCTGCTCAAAAAGACAAGGTCGCCGCTGAAGATCTGAGACAAAGTTTGGAAGCGTCGAGCCAAGGAATATCGCTCGACGCCATGGAATAAGAAGTATCGACTAAACTTTAGTTAGCTCAACGCCAGCAGAAAGAGTAGAGATATGAAGGCAAGATTAAATGCGTCGAGACACTACACATCGCTCGACACCTTATTGAAAAAGCATCGATAGAGATACATAATGCTCAACGCCTTTTTCTGAGAAGCTCTGAACTGAGAAATGCATAACAGTTCATCTACACCTAGCTGAGCCTTTGTTTATTCTGAAGTCATTAAAGACCGTTGAAGACTTAACGTCATGCTGACGTGGAGGAGTATAACAGATGTTGCATATGGCGGGCTATAAATAGAAGGCATGACCTATGGGTTTACTAGTTGATCATTCCTATTTTCGAAAGCAATTATCTTCTCCGTTGTTTTGAGGGAAAGTCTGAAGAAGAATCTAAAGAAGTCGTCTCCTCTTTCAGAACTGTTCTAACTTGAAGAATTCTTTCAGCAATCTGGTGCTGATACTTCTTTCTGAAAAGAGAAGATTAAGAAGGAAGAATCTGTCTTTCTAAAAAGAAGAACAGCCATTACAGCCTGATAAATCAAGAAGACCAAATTGTTGTTGCTGATCTATTGAAGATTTCTGTCTGATCATTCAGACAGATCAAGAAGACTCGACACTTTGAAGAATCTGAGTCTAAGTATTGTTACTATCTTTATCAATCCCTGTAGGGTCCGAGTTGTCAGATCTGAGTGTAGGATCTTTCAAGGATCTGAGTTATAGGATCAGGTGTGATCTGAGTTGTAAGATTCAGGGGTGAATCTGAGCTGTAAGCCTATAGTTATAAAGGCTGAGGTAGGATCTGTTGAGATCTGAGCTGGTAAGATCTGTTGTGATCTGAGAGAGTAAGATCTGTTAAGATCTGAGTTTGTAAGATCTATTGTGATCTGAGCTGTAAGACCTGTTTGTGGTCTGAGATCTGGAGGAGATATAAACCCTATCTAGTAAACTGCTAGAGGGGAGAAGGGGGAAAGTGGATTACCCAAGATAAGGGGAACCACTATAAAATTCTGTGTGTTTTTGTTTGTGTTCATTTTCTTAAAAGCTCTGATCATTCATTTAGGTTATAATCAAGAACTACAAATAGTATTTAAAATAACCTATTCACCCCCCCCCCCCCCCCCCCCCTCTATGTCATTAGCTACCCTTAATTAAAGTCTTTCAAGTGTTATCAGAGAAAGGTTGTTCAAGAAAAGGTTTAATAGCCTGAACAAGATCTCCTAAGGGTAGATTTGTTAAGTCGTGATGGCTAATAGTGAAGGAAACAAGGAATTCACATCAATGAAGCTTCCAATCTGTAGAAAAGAAAACTTTGGGATTTGGAAGGAAAGGGTCAGATTATTCATGGAAGCCTCTGACCCTAGGATTGTTCTTGAAGGACCTTTTGTTCCAATGAAGGTCTCATTCACAGATGAAAGTATCAAGACTCCCAAAACATACTCTGAGATGACTAAAGATGAAGTGATCCTGGCCTCCATGGATAAAAGAGCTCAGAATATCATAGTGAGTGCAATTGAGGATTCAACCTTCCAGAACTTAATACATTGCAAAACTGCCAAAGAAATGTGGGAATCTCTCATTGTCTATATGGAAGGGACTGAGGAAGTCAGAGATGACAGGAAGTCTCTTCTAAATCAGCAATATGAGGCTTTCAGACAAGACAAGAAAGATTCAATAGCAATCTGCTATGAGAAATTCTTCAAAATTGTAAATGGTCTGAAAAACTATGGAAGAACTTTTACAGATTATGAGCTGAATGATAAATTCTTAAGATCCCTGAACAAAGAATGGGATATCAAGATCTGTGCTATCAGGGAAATGGGAAATCTGGGAAATACTCAGCCACAAAATCTATATGGGAAACTTTTGTCCCATAAACTTCACCTGA
Organism: Dactylorhiza incarnata; assembly: GCA_033032865.1. Classification (NCBI taxonomy): domain Eukaryota; kingdom Viridiplantae; phylum Streptophyta; class Magnoliopsida; order Asparagales; family Orchidaceae; genus Dactylorhiza; species Dactylorhiza incarnata. Next base: position 3,112,763 of record JAWHQI010000009.1, on the reverse strand, counting down.
ATACCAGAAAAGCTGAGGAAGGACACATCAAGGAAAATCCTATTGCTCTGAGGGCAGAAAGTTCCAAGAGAAGCAAAGAAAGAATGTCATTATCCCCCAGGATACCATCTGAATCAGAAGAATCAGAGACCAGTAATTCTGACTCTGAGATATCAGATGGTGAACTGGCACTCTTCACCAAACAGCTGAAATGGATGCTCAGAAGAAAACAACACTGGAAAACTAGACCCTCTCAGTCATCCTGATGTAAGAAGAACTCCAATTCTTCTGAGGGATTCAAACAAGATTCCAGGAAGGACAGGTATAACTCTAAACACAATAAATCTAATTCAGAAGAAATTGTGTGCTTTGGATACAGGAAATCAGGACACATGATTGCTGATTGTCCTTCAAAAAGAAAGAACAACAAGAAGTCTGATGAAAGGAGGCACAAATCTGACAAGAGACATGAGAGGAGCCTAATAGCCAAGAAAGGCAAAGTCACTCTCAGTGACAGTGAATCTCAATCATCTGACTCAGGTAGTGAAGAGGCACTCATAGCTCTGGTGGCTGTCAATGAAAGTGAAGACATTCTGAATCATAGACCTATGATAAGAGCCCCACTATCAAGGTCTGATAGTGAAGAGGATGAAGAAGAAAATACTGGACTCATGGCACTCAGTGATGAAGAGGATCAGGAGACAATTTCTAATGTGAAGGTACTTGATAAAACCCCATTATCTGATTCTGATTCTGAAACTAAAATTATTTCTAAACCGGAGATAAATTAATTTTCTTCTAATGAGAATGACTCAAAATCTAACTTTCATGAAGATAAATTATTGAGAAATATGAGTCACTTCTTAAAGCCCTTAAAAAGAGCAAAAGGCATAACAAAAATCTACATAAAGAAATATCTGAATTAAAGCAAACTAACTCCCAATATTCTGAGACAGTTGAGAGGCTGAATCAGGTAAGTAAGGAGCTTAGCAAATTAAAAGTCATGTCTATCATTCACATTCAAACTTTATGCACTAAGGAGAAATTAATAAAAGAACTTGAAGAAAAATTCCTAGCTGAAAGGAAGCTTGTGGCAAAGTTCTCAAAACCATAAACTATCCTTCCCATAATAGACACATTTTCTGCACAATACAGATCTGGCATAGGATACAATGGAAAGGCAGAAAATAAATTTAAAAATAATGACAAGGCACTTATGCAACCTATAAAATTCAACAAAGCTATGCCTATCACAAATGAGCATGATCAAAAAGTTGTGCATAAGTCTTAGAAGGGTGAGTGTTCAAATAGCAAAGATGACTCATCTCAACCAAGTATCAATGATGCCAAATATCTATACAAAGAAAAAGAATTAACTCATCATGACTCATTTGTATTTAAAGCAAATACCAAACTCAAAGGAGAGGAACTAAGACCAGTAGTGAAAACCACTGCTGTCAAGAAAACTAAACCAATAAATTTCACTAAAACACATTACAAAGCTCCTTTGAATAAGGCAATGAATCAAAATGTGAGTCAACCTAAAGAAGTAAGAAGACCTCCAAGGAGATATAACAAATATGAATGTTGGTGCTGTGGAAGGGTTGGACATTTTGCTCTTGACTGTTGGTTCAATCCAACTGTTCCAAGGTTCAACTCTGGGAGACCAGTACTCAGACATGTGGCAACTCTCACAGCACCAAGGATTATACAACAACTAAATATTCCAGCTCATACTAACAAGGTTCTAGGACCCAACTTGGTGTGGGTTCCTAAGAAAAGGTAATTTATTCTTGCAGGGATGTCCAAAGACCAATCAACTTCTTATCTGGTACTTGGACAGTGGGTGCTCTATGTACATGACAGGAACAAAAATTCTGCTGAATGATTACACTTTGTGAAGAATGGACCAAAGGTTATCTTTGTAGGGTCTGACAAAGGTAAAACTAAAGGTTATGGTAAAATCACAAATGGAATTGTCACCATCACCAAAGTTGCTCATGTTGATGGATTGCAACACAATCTCATCAGCATAAGTCAATTGTGTGATATAGGGTATGACATTTCATTCCACAAGGATGAGTGCCTGATTAAGAAAGAGAATGACATAATTTTCTCAGGCACTAGGAGTGGCAACATTTACTGCTTAAACTTTATATGTTCAGATCAAGTAAAATCCATATGCTTAGTAGCAGAGAATAAAGTTTCTAGTAGTGTACAATGGCATAAAAGGTTAGCCCACATAAACTATAAGACTATAAATAAGCTAATTTCAAGAGACCTAGTGAGCGCTGGGCCTAAGTGGAAGTGTGTGCAGGAGGGTCCCTGCCATGCTTGTCAAATGGGTAAGCAGACCAAGTCATCCTTCAAACCAATTGGTGAGAAGGATTCCATTAGATGTCTATACCTACTTCACATGGATCTATTTAGACAATTGTCAATCCATAGCCTAGGAGGAAAGATTTACACCGTTGTAATTATTGATGATTATTCCAGATTCACATGGGTATTCTTCCTTAAACACAAGTCAGATACTCTAGAAATATTTACCAGCTTTGTTAGGCAAATCAAAAATGAAATAGGAAATTCAGTAGTCAAAATTAGAAGTGATCATGGGACTGAATTTCAGTCAGGTGCAATGACCAAATTTTGTGAAAATCTAGGCATCTCACAAGAGTTCTCATCTCCTAGAACTCCCCAACAAAATGGGGTTGATGAGAGAAGAAATAGAACTCTCATTGAAGCTAGTAGGAGTATGCTAAGTGACTCCTCTCTTCCTGAGTATTTCTGGGCTGAAGCTGTAAACACAGCATGCCATGTGCAGAATAGGGCTCTTATCAACAAAAGACTGAATAAGACCCCTTATGAGTTGTTGAAAGGTAGAAAACCCACTTTAGCCTATTTCAAAATATTTGGTAGTAAATGCTTTGTATTAAATAATGGAAAGCACCATCTCACTAAATTTGCTGAAAAAGCACATGAGAGAATTTTTGTTGGCTATAGCTCTGAAAGTAGAGGCTATAGAATTTTCAACAAAAGGTCAAATAGGATAGAAGAATCTATACATGTTGTATTTGATGAAACCAGCCTTATTTATAAGGATCTGGGAAGTTTATCTAGTAATGCAGGTTCTACACAGAAATTGAAGGAGATGAATATCAATGAACAACACATTGAGGATAATGAAGAAACTAATGATACTATAATTGTGACTAGAGAGGATGAGTCTCAAGTAGAAGACAATTATGAAGAACCTATTGTTGTTGAAGAACCACAACATCCAGAACCTCTAGAACACCCAACTCAAACAGATGCACCAGAATCACAAAGGGAAAATGAGAGGTGGAGGAATGCAACCAAACATCTGAAGGATCACCCAAAAGAACAGATTATAAGAAATCCAAACGAAGGTGTGCAAACCAGAAGAGGAAACTCAATACATGAGGCCTTGCATCACAACTTTCTATCCAAAATAGAGCCTAAGAAATTTGATGAAGCCAATAAGAACACTTCATGGATATTAGCTATGCAAGAAGAGCTAAATCAATTTGAAAGATGCAAGGTCTGGATATTGGTTCCAAGACCAAAGAAACACAAATTCATAGGGACCAAATGGGTATTTTGTAATAAGCTGGATGAAAATGGTGTGATTATAAAAAACAAAGCAAGGTTGGTTGCCCAAGGATATAGACAGGAGGAAGGCATAGATTTTGATCAAGTGTTTGCTCCTGTGGCAAGATTGGAAGCAATCAGACTATTCCTGGCATTTGCAGCACATACTGGATTCATAGTTTATCAAATGGATGTAAAGTCAGCATTCCTTAATGGAACAATACTAGAGGGAGTATATGTAGAACAACCCCCAGGTTTTATTAACTCTACTCATCCAAACCATGTCTATCTTTTACTAAAAGCTTTGTATGGCCTGAAACAGGCACCTAGAGCCTGGTATGAGACATTATCTAGATTTCTCATTGAGAACAAATTCTCAAGGGGAAAGATAGACAAGACATTGTTTCTTAGGGTTGTTAAAGGTCATATTATTCTAGTACAAATATATGTAGATGATATAATTTTTGGCTCAACTGATAATAACCTTTGCAAAAGGTTTGCAAGCCTTATGCATGGGAAATTTGAAATGAGCAACATGGGTGAGCTCAAATACTTCTTAGGACTCCAAGTGAAACAGTCTGAGGAAGGAATCTTCATTGATCAGACCAAGTACAACAAAGAGATTATCAAGAAGTTTGGAATGAAAAATTCCACTGTCATGAAAACACCAATGGCAGCCAATGTGTCACTGGACAAGGATGACAAAGGGAAACCTATTGATGAAACCTTGTACAGAGGCATCATTGGTTCATTGCTCTACCTAACTGCTAGCAGACCAGACATTATGTTCTCAACATGTGTGTGTGCTAGGTATCAGGTGAACCCTAAAGAATCTCACTACACTGCTGTCAAAAGAATCCTGAGATTTCTGAAGGGTACTCTTAATCTTGGCCTTTGGTATCCTATAAGCAATAACTTTGAACTAACTGGTTTTTCAGATGCTGACTTTGCAGGATGCAAGGAGGACAGAAAAAGTACATCAGGCACATGTCAATTCCTTGGCAAAAGACTAATATCTTGGAGTAGCAGGAAGCAGACCAGTGTAGTTATCTCTACAGCAGAATTTGAGCACATCTCAGCTGGAAACTGCTGTGCTCGGCTACTATGGATTTAACACCAACTCCAAGACTATAAAGTCCAGCTAAGTAAATCTCCTTTATATTGTGATTCAACTAGTGCTATTGCTATAACTAATAATCCTGTATCACATAGCAGAACTAAGCACATAGAAATTAGATATCACTTCATTAGAGAACATGTAGAAAATGAAGATATCATAATTGAATATGTCCCCACTGACAAACAAGTTGCTGATATATTCACTAAACCACTGGTTGAAACAAAACTCAATAACTTCAAAATTTAATTAGGAATGCTAAAAATGGAATAAAGTTGTTTTGAAATTAAATAAAATAAAGCTAGAATAAATGACAATTCTCAAATAAGTATAGAAAATGAATTAAATAAATGAAAATAATAATTAATTCCTAAAAGGTGAGTGGATATATATCTGGCGTTGGGCAAGGTTATCAGGCGTCGAGAGAAGATACCTGGTGTCGAGAAGATACTTGGCGTCGAGCGAGGATAAATGGCGTCTAGCTATCTCAACGCTTGTGCGAACATAGCTAGGCCGTCTCGACAGGGTAAATTTGAACCATTTGATCAATCTTGTTAAACAAGTCCGGCGCGCGGCTATTCATCTTCTTGAATTAGAAATTCTATAAATAGGGAAGACACTTCGTTAGTACATATGCCCTAGATTTCTCAATTCGAAATTATCTGCCCTAGAGAATTTCTCCATCAATTCTTTCACTCTACAATCAACACCCACAATGCCTCCCAAGAGCAGTGATTACCTTTACGAAGGAAGCGAGCTTGTTCGCAATGGATAGTCCTGAGGTTAAAAGCAAAGTGACATCAAACGTTATTAAAGATACACAAGCAGGTATTTCAAAGACAGTAGATGATGTTCAAACAAATCAAGGAATCTTGAGCAGCAATATGCAAGTGTTGTACAAAGAACAAGTTGCACAAACTCTTACAGATACAGCTAAGATAGAAGCTAGGCTGCAACAGCATGATGCTGCTATACTAGCCAAAATTGATGAGAGCTCTTCAATTCTAAAAGATCAAGTAAAGTTAAATACAGATAGTATAGATGACCATCTTCTTAAGGTCAAGGAAATCACTGAAAGTGGAATACATCATCTGGAGGGCCAAGTTATGTTTCAGAAGAATGTTATAAGAGATCATATAGTTGAAGAAGTCCTAAAGGGGGAGAGGTCAATGATTCATGCCAGCTCTGAGCATGCTGTGTGGACCTCTAACTCTATAAGAGAAATTTTTGGCTATCCTCCCATAGATAATACTAATGATCAAGTTTCTGAGACCAAGCCAGCATCTCTTACACAAATCCAAAAGCAAATTGCCAAAATATATAGTCCTGAGGGTAAAAGCAAGAGAGAAAACTTTAACAGTGAACAAGTAGAATCTAGCAAAAGGAAGTTCAGAGAAGATGTTCAATCAAGGGTTGATTATGAACATTGGTCTCCCTCTTCAAGAGAAATGATTCTGGCAGCATGGGAAGCTGTGAAAGGTAATCCAAAAGAAAGAGGGAAATGGTATTCTGAAGCTGAGTGGTTGAAGCACAGGGATCAAGAGGAGCTAAAGATAAAATTCAAGGCTGATAAATTGGCTGGGAAAGTTCAGGCAGGTGATAAGGAGCCAATCAGATACTTTCCAAAGCCGTTTGGCTATTTCAAGAGAAGAAAAGAGGTTGCTGAAGTCCTTTCCAAGAGAGCCAAAAGAGGAATAGAGATCAAGGAACCTGAAAAGCATTAGGATTTTAATCTTTATTAAGAATTCTCAGAGAAATGTATTTGATATAACTTTGAACAATATTGATGAGCTCCCAGAGCAAACTATCTCTTATTATCATATATATATATGCCTGTGATGTGATCCTCTTCTTATCATGACATGTTTTATTATGAACTGCTTGTGATTTTGTGCTTATATGAGAAATCATGTCTGAAAAAATTTCTGTTGTTAGAATGTTTTAGTAATCTAATTTTATAAGGTATTACACTCATTATATCTTGATTCCCTGTATAGAAAATATCGATTTTTTTTTGTAAAGAGGGATATATAATTGACTGAGGTTATGACTTCTTCAAATAGGGGGAGATTGTTGGGACCATTGTCCACAATGTCTTATATTTGGAGAAGTCCATTCCTAAGTCAAAGATATACCTCAGAATGTATTTGATATACTTTCTAGAATCATTGTGCAAAAGATCAGGTCAAGCAAAGTGCTCAAGGAATTCATCCAAGTTCACAAGCGTCGAGACACCACACATCGCTCGACGCCTGTGACCCAGAAGCATCGACCTATGTCTGCTGCTCAAAAAGACAAGGTCGCCGCTGAAGATCTGAGACCAAGTTTGGAAGCGTCGAGCCAAGGAATATCGCTCGACGCCGTGGAATAAGAAGTATCGACTAAACTTCAGTTAGCTCAACGCCAGCAAAAAGAGTAGAGATATGAAGGCAAGATTAAAAGCGTCGAGACACTACACATTGCTCGACACCTTATTGAAAAAGCGTCGACAAAGATACATAATGCTCAACGCCTTTTTCTGAGAAGCTCTGAATTGAGAAATGCATAACAGTTCATCTACAGCTAGCTGAGCCTTTGTTTATTCTGAAGTCATTAAAGACCGTTGAAGACTTAACGTCATGCTGACGTGGAGGAGTATAACAGATGTTGCAGATGGCGGGCTATAAATAGAAGGCATGACCTATGGGTTTACTATTTGATCATTCCTATTTTCGAAAGCAATTATCTTCTCCGTCGTTTTGAGGGAAAGTCTAAAGAAGAATCTGAAGAAGTCATCTCCTCTTTCAGAACTATTCTAACTTGAAGAATTCTTTCAGCAATCTGGTGCTGATACTTCTTTCTGAAAAGAGAATATTAAGAAGGAAGAATCTGTCTTTCTAAAAAGAAGAACAGTCATCACGGCCAGATAAATCAAAAAGACCAAATTGCTGTTGCTGATCTGTTGAAGATTTCTGTCTGATCATTAAGACAGATCAAGGAGACTCAACACATTGAAGAATCTGAGTCTAAGTATTGTTACTATCTTTATCAATCCCTGTAGGGTCTGAGTTGTCAGATCTGAGTGTAGGATCTTTCAAGGATCTGAGTTGTAGGATCAGGTGTGATCTAAGTTGTAAGATTCAGGGGTGAATCTGAGCTGTAAGCCTATAGTTATAAAGGCTGAGGTAGGATCTGTTGAGATCTGAGTTGGTAAGATCTGCTGTGATCTGAGAGAGTAAGATCTGTTAAGATCTGAGTCTGTAAGATCAATTGTGATCTGAGCTGTAAGACCTGTTTGTGGTCTGAGATCTGGAGGAGATATAAACCCTATCTAGCACACTGCTAGAGGGGAGAAGGGGGAAAGTGGATTACCCAAGATAAGGGGAACCACTATAAAATTCTGTGTGTTTTTGTTTGTGTTCATTTTCTTGAAAGCTCTGATAATTCATTTAGGTTATAATCAAGAACTGCAAAAAGTTTTTAAAATAACCTATTCACCCCCCCCCCCCCCTCTGGGTGATTAGCTACCCTTAATTAAAGTCTTTCAGGTCGGTGCTTAGGTGGCCGGGAAAACAAGGAGGAAGGTAGCCCAGACGCGGTTGATCCCAGCTGTTGGCTGGAGGAAGAAGACGGCCTGATACCGTCCAAAGGTGCTTCAAGATCTGTGCAAGATCTTATATTAAATGTTATACTGTTTACGTTATTTCATTTAATTAGTCGAACGAAATATTTCGTCGAACGAAATTTGCTCTGCTTTCGTCGAGCGCTGATATCTGTTAGATTAGTCGAGCGCTGTTATAATAGAATTTAGTCGAGCGAATATTTCGTCGAACGCTGATGTGTTCAGCGTTCGTCAAGCGCTATTATTCGTCAACTTAGTCGACCGCAGGAGATAATTCGTCGAACGAATATTTCGTCGAACGGGAGGTGTTCAGCTTTCGTCGAGCGCTGTATATCGTTCGTCGAACGCAGTTTCAGTTAATAACTAAATGTTATATTAATTTCTGTCACACTCTGTGCTGAAGTTTATTTTAATTATCAGAAATACTTAGGGCCCTCCGATGAAAAAGTGGTCAACACCAAAGTTGTAGCCCTTGGAGTCTACTTTATTTTTAAATTGATTTCACCCCAAAAGGAGTTCTGTAGCACCCTATAGGTCCATTTTGGTGGGGCTGGTCCCTAGTGTAGGACATCCACCATTTCTTGAATAACTTTTGATTGGGATAAGATATGGACTTGAGATTTGAAAAATAGTCTACTTATACCTACACACACATCATATCCAAAGATGGGATTTTTAGGAGAACCTTTTTCTAAGTTTTTTTAAATAATTTAATAAATCATCTAATAATTAATTAGTGGGTTAAATGACCTCCAATGCCCTCCAAATTTTGATGGGTGCTCCTTAGGGTTACTGTATGACCTGGGTAAAAAGCTCAGGCCAATTGGGACTTTTTTGTTTGAGTATTTTGTAAACCCAAGTTAGGTCAAATAGGGTCAAAGTTAGGGTATGGTGTTTACCCTGGGGTATGGTGGTCAAAACTCATCACCATGAAGTGACACCTTGGTAACTGGTTTAGGATCACCTAAAATATCCCCATGAGTGGTTTGGGGTGGTGTAGAGGTGATTAAGCCCTAGAATACTAGTTTTATTCCTAGGTGTGCATTTATAACCTTGTGAATGCCATGTGCTCAAAAGTCCCTGGATGGTTATGAAACTCAGTGGATAAGTTCATAGGATAAAAATAGGTCATGGGTAATTTTATAGGAATTTTGGGAGCAATTATTCGCTTTGAATTAGGTCATAATCCCTTTAGAGAAATTTCTTATAAGAGATGATTACAGGATCACAATCCCTTGGATGGTGATGAAACATGGGTAGTGTCTATGATATCATGATATACACCTTTGGTAATTTTTATGTATTTAATTGAATGATTTAACCTGTACTTCATTCACAAGGCACCTATTTTGATTTACACTTAAGAAAAATAATTGAGGGTCCAATACTAATTGTTAAATTGTGCAAATTGGTGATAGGCCATTTCAGAGCACTAGGAAACTCTGTGAATATTTATAGAATTTTTGAAGACTTAAATCAGTAGGCTACTTCACAATTCATTTAATTTGAGGTTTTATTAAAGTATTTATTTTAGTGAGAAAGTTATTTCCTTAAATCCTGAAACTTAGTCAGTAGCCTTTTCTGATGATTACAAGAGTTTGATAATTTTCCCAGAATTTTAGTGTTGAGCTTTTTGGTGGTTCCTTCATAAAACTATAATTTTGGACAGATGGTAAATAATTAAATTAGAGGGCAAATTCTTACTGTAAAAATATGATATGTTGTATTTGCTATTATTTTGTCATCCTAGAATTATCATGATTTTTGAAGAGCCATATCATGAGAATTTATTATACTTCATGTTCAATTTCATACTTGGCAAATGTTTGGAGAAATTAAAATAAATGATAAATAAATTAGAAAAAATATGATTATCTGGATTTAGTCTTATAACATCATGATAGATCTCCAGTAAATATCTTGAGTCAGTTGGATGAATATTTGGAGTACCTCTAGTTATAAGCTTCATATAGTTAGTGTGGTCTGCGTTTAGTAAAATTGTGGAACTTGGGTAACTAGTGGCCTACAAAGTGGGAATGGCATGTAGTTGGTGTACATGGTCAGGATAAAGAGATTTAGGTCACCCGAAATGGGTTTAGGTGATGAGAGTGTGCTTGGTGAGTTAAGGGTAAAGTGGTGCTCCAGATTGACGAAAGATCGTCTTTCCCTCAGCCTGTCATAAAATGCTTAGGGGTAATTCAAGTGTAATAACAAGGAGTGTGCTCTTATGGTAGATACCAAAAACACTAAGTGTCTTGAGAAAGGAAACTTTGGGTTGTCATCCCATTACAGTTCCTAGTACCGTAGCGAGCCCCTAACAGGGTAACCCTCGGGAAGTCCAAGATTAACCAAAAGTCGTAGGAGTAAGAAGTTGTTGTACAAGATTAACTCAAAAACGCACACACGCACACCCCGTTATCATGGGAATATTAGTCGGCTTGGCCTTGCGAGCGGTAGGCTCGGTGGTTGTAGCAGCAGAATAGTTAGACTAGTGAGCTTGTGACTCAGTAATGTGGTTGGTGCGGACGGGTTGGTCCGGCGAGCCGGTGGCTCAGAAGGTTATGGTAACGGGAGGGTTAGCCTGGGGAGCCTATGAATCGGAGATAGGTAGTAGAACATGCTGCATGTGCATGATGGTGGTGGGTCTCCGGTATTGGACGGTCGTTCACACCAACGTCAATACGTTGACTCGGCAAGTGTGGAATTTGCACTTAGCCTTGAAAGTCTGGTGGTCCAGCCAGTAAGAGTACGCAGATGCTCCGCGGTTTTGCGTTGAGGCGTACGATAGGTCTAGGTAGGGTAGTGTGAATACCAACCTAGAGGTGGGCGAGGCCCAACCCACCGCTTCCGTTTGCCACTACGGGAGTATCCTGGGAGTCTTGCTAGCTGCAAAAAGGGGGAACTAAAGGTCTATGCGCATAGAGTCGAAGTGGGTGAGTTGCACTTGTATGAACATAGCATAACTGCATACCTTTCCTTTCATAGCATAAACATTGCATTTCAACCCCTACCCCTATCGTATAAGTCGGTTATGGGACTTCTTATACGATAGGCCTTGCTGAACGACCCCTTGGTCTATAGGTTTGTATGGGCATTCCTATAAATCAATGGTTACTTTTCTATTATATATATGTCTTTACATACGGCACATTACTTATTCTTTACCTGCTCTTACTATGCCCCTTTACTGCTTCAGTTATATATATACACATGCGTAGTGTAGAAACATTTCATGTACCACTGTCACCTGCTCTTTGTTATACCCCTTACTGTCCTCTGCTTCATCCTCCTGTACGGTGCCTAGGAGCCATTGGGGGTGTGGTGGGGAACATAAGGCTTAGTCCTTTTGACTAACGGTCGGTGGACCATATCATTTTAGGAGATCGAGGAGACACAGCAACACCAGAGGCCGGTGCAGACGGAGGCGGGCCAGCCTATTACAGGAGCACCAGATTCAGGATCAGTGAGTGATTGGTAGTTAGCTTCCGCGAGTGATCTTGTAGTGAGGACATGATGTGCTGGGCATGAACCCTTCCTTCTTCTTTATTATTGTAACCCTTGTTATCTTTTTATTCATTTATATCTTGTGGACATTTTTATATTTTTCATGTTGATTCTGTGGACTTGTCTTCTTTAATGCACTTTTCTTTGTGATCGATTTGGCCGGCAGGATCGGTGTTTTGTAGTGGTGACCTTCCCGAGTGAAGGTGTCACTGCAAAGCGGCGGTTCTGGGCCTAAGACCCGGTGTTTTCAAAAGAAAAAAAAGGGGGTCTTACAAAGGGTAAAGCTAGGGTTATAGGGCATATCCAAACCACATCACCCCAAATCACTCATGGAGGTGTTTTAGGTGATCCTAAACCTGTGGCCAAGGTTTCACATCATGTTGATGAGTTTTGACCACAATACCCCAAAGTGAGCACCATACCCTATTTTGACATAGTTTTACCAAACTTGGGTTAGCAATTTACCCAACCAAATCAGTCCCAATTGGGCTGAAATTTTTACCAGGGTCATATAATAACCCTAATGAGAACCCACCAAAAGTTGGAGTCGATTGGAGGTTTTTAGACCCTATAATTAAATAATATATGATTTATTAAAATATTACAAAAACCTTGGAAAATATTTCTCCTAAAATTCCCAACTGTGGATATGTTAAGGGTGTAGGTACAAATAGCCTATGTTTGAATTTTCAAGTCAATATCATTTCCCAATCAAATGTTATTCAAGAAATGGTGGTTGTCCTACACTAGGGACCAGTCCTACCAAAATATACCTACATGGAGCTACAGTACTCCTTTTGGGCTGAAACAAATTTTAAATTAAAGTAGACTCCAAGTCCTCAACTTTAATGTTGAACACGTTTTCTGTAGAGGGGCCTAAGTATTTTTAATAATTAAAACAAAACACTGCATAATATGTGACAGAAAATACAAATCATTTCAATCATTTAAGTGATCTTGCACGAATACTGAAGCATGGATGGACGGCATCGGGCTGTCTTCTTCCTCTGGCCAACAGATAGGATTTTCCGCTCCTGGAGCTCCTTCATGCCCACTTTCCCGGCCACCTGAGCGCCGCCCTGGCTGGACAATGCAACCACCACCTTCGTTGAGGTGGTGGCCGGCGATTAGCGGTGGTTGGCCGGCCGGAGGTGGCCGAAATAGGGCTTTTGAGCAGAATCAAAAGCTTCGTTTCTAGAGCTTTCGTTGAGCCTGATCCACGACCAATTGGCCTCGAATCAAACCCCCAACGATGAAAGATCTCACCGCGGAGAGAGAGGAGAAGAACTAGACCTGTGTGGAGCCTTGAAGCTTGCCGATTGGGTGGTCCTCCATGGACGACCTCATGCTTTTGGGTGCCATGTCAACTCCTTTCCTGGGGGCTCAACTTATTCAAGTATGGTGGGGAAACTCCTCCTCTCCATCAACTGAACGAGTTATATGGTTTAATTGGGGAGGGGGAGGGTGTAACTCCCAATTGCCATGAATGGACATTAATGGCCATTTTCGGCCAAGTGAAAACACCTCAAATTCCACCTCTATGTGGTCGGGAATGGACATTAAACTCCTCCAAATTGATTGGGGAAACTGAATGGAGACATTAGAAGAGGAATTGGTGGCTATTGGTCTCCTTAAGCCTTGAAGGCCATTTTTCCTTCTCTTTCTCACTCCTCCATGTTTGGGGAAAATGAGATTTCTCTCTCCTAATCACCATTTACAGAAATTGAGTGGTAACTCCTGGTGATTATCAGCCTCCTAAGCTAATGGTCTACCCCAATTAGGCCTAGCCCAAGTGGATTGGGCTTGATTTTGGCAAATTATGTCATTTGACCTAAATTTAGGACAAGGTTGACTTTGGTCAAATTGACCATTTGGATTGACCACAATGGGTGGGTGGTGACCCCTTGGACTCCCTTAAGGGTAAGAGAGGTCTAGGTGGAGTCAATTTGGTAAGGTGAGGGTCAATTGACCCTTAATAGGTTTCTTTGACCAAAAAAGGGCTAGAGTTGACTTTGGTAAATTTGGCCAAATTGGTGGCCCCATGATGGGGATTTTTGTCCCATTGGGTCCCTAGTATCCTCATAAGGGTAGGGCCAAGGTCAATTTGGAATAGTGGAGGCCAATTGACCCTAATTGGGCTACTTTGACCAATTTGGGGTTAAGGTTGACTTTGGTCAATTAGGTCTCTAAGGTTGACCCCAATGGGTCCTTAGTGCTCTAAGGGGGCCCCTAAAGGGTTAGGTATGCTATGGTGGGGACAGGGGGTCAAGGTGATGCCATAAGGTCCAACTCTATGCTTGCTAATTGGAAATTGCTATTTGCATACCACTGTGGTTTCCTTCTTCTTGGCTTAGGCCAAGTGGTCTCTTCAAGCTTCATAGGGTTTTGTCATGACCAAGTCATGACAAAACCACTCTAGGGGTCTAGTTGTTTGGGGGATGTTACAAAAAACCTGTTTGCTCAAAATAAATGATAAACAAAGAGGAAACAAGAAAATAGAAAGTGGAATCATTATGCATATCGTGATGTAGACAAGTGTAATCATTCTTTTGGCTCTACTTCATGCAAATTAAGGATACTAATGAATAATCGTTTTAGGTATCCAAAGGGGACCTAGAATGGTGGTTACCTTGGGTACCCAAACTTGACGTGTTGGCTTTCGGGGAGAAAAAGATGAATGGACCTTTTAGGAGGAGACATGTGTCTCGATTGAGTATAGGTCTCCATTCATACCTTGGTTGAATCATGGTTTTATGGTTTAAATTTCCATGTTGATTATTTTGGAATTAATTCTTAGGAAATTTGATTTCGGTTAATTTTTCTAATTGAGTGGTTGTATTTTGCAAACGAAAAGGATTATTCCTTTTAGAGATTTCATTTACTTGAATTTAGTTTTTCCTACTCCATTGGTTTATTTTATTTATGTTATGGAAATTTATATTCATCTTGCTCTTGGTCTTAGATTGTTTTTGTAGATTCACATTTTGTGAGTTTTCTTTATACTTTCCTTGAGCAAGATGATTTTAGTTTTCAATTCATTATTTTTATTTTTTAAAGTTTGTCTAGCTTTATTATATGTGATTGTGCTATTTTTAAGAGTGGAGACTATTGAATCGATAACAGCTTTATATTCACTTCTAAATTCTTCAAAAGGCTCATCCATTTCTTTAATTTCAGTTTTATAATTTTTACACCTAGCACAATCAGTTTTCAAGGATGAAATTACTAGACAAAGTTTTTCATTATTTTCATTTAATATGACAAGCTCTTTCTCAAGTACCTTGTATTTTCCCTTTTGATTATTACAGGGTTTTACATTTTCAACAACAGAGCTTGTTAGAGAACGTGACACACCCGATTTAGATTCTACATTAGATTGTGCATTTAACTTTTTATTTTCTAAACGTAGTTTTGAATTAATATAAGTTAATTTCTTAATTCTGCGCTTAGCAGATTTTAACATAACTAATGTAGATGAAGATAATATAGATGGGAGGGAAGTATTACTTATATTGGTTTCAGAAGAGGCAAGAGTTGAACATAATTTTCCTTTAACGTCTTCTCGGCGGTTCTCTTCCAACAGTAACTGAGCCTCTTCCCTTCCGCTTGATGTGTTTTCACGGTCTTCCTCCAAGCAAATTTCTTCATCTGGTACTTCACTTGGATCCACAAGAAATTGCTCGAATTCACTATCTGTAGAAGGTAGACCGTAAGCATTCTCAAGAAATTTCAAAATGTCATATGCAGTAGGTAGAGTACAAATTAGTTTAAAAATTTCCTGACCAAGACCAGAGAACAAACTATTCATGGTTTTGGCATTCAAATAGCATTCATCCCAATTTAGTGTGCTTTGGTGGTTTTATAATCATTATATTCCAAGCACTTATATCTTGAGATATAAGAAATCTTTTCATTAATGTTTTCTACCCTAGATAGTTCACACTTGTAAACAAGGGTGGTGCTACTATATTTTCAATATAGATAGCTTCATCCCCACTCGTAGATGCGAGATCAAGAAGCATCATTATTCCCGGTTGTAAGAATGTTTTGGAATAACCTAGCCCTGATACCACCTGCTGGATCTACTGGCGCCCTTACAGGGGGGTGAATAAGGGCCTGCACAGAATTTGACCTTTTAAAAGGTTTTTCAACGGGAGTACAGTGATCTGTATGCTAACACGGGCGGTAGAGTTAGCGCCCGACGGTATCACACTGATTCTGTATTTGGAAGCCTTCTTTTGCTTTGATCTGTACATGTGATCATTATGTCATATTTAATATTGTAGTCTCAATCAATGTTTGTTAAATATTAATAGCAAAAATTACAGTTCACATGAAAACTATTGAAGAGTAGCTATATTATTTTCATTAATCAAATAACACTATTGAGAGTTTACAATTACAAAATGATGATCTCCACAACGCCGGAAATCGGATGCGATCAATAGCATAACCTTGGGTTTTCTATACCGGCCCTAATCCAAGTACCGGTTGGCTCTCTCCCTTTCCTCCCCAGAAAAGTCTTCGAGCCGCTCCTCACCTTCCTCCCATGAAGGATCTTAGAGCCCACTAGATATCTCTGAACTATACGTCCTCCCAGGATGATTTCCTACAAAATCCTCCCTGGATTCCGACGACCTCCCCGGTTGATTTCCATGGATTCCAAATCGGTTTTCGATGTCTACACCGGATGATTTCACACCCCAAAATAATAAAGGAGAAAAGGGGAAACTTAGAAGAGATGAGAAAGAAGTTGTGATCCCTAAAAGTATGTCTCTGTTTTCTGTGAGCAAATGACGCTTTTGATCTTTGTGTAGAATTCGCACATTGTTGGTCAGATTCTCATTCTTTCTCCGCACTCCGATGACCTTCTTCATTATAGCTTGAGGGAAAGTCTTCCTCTCTTCCGGTGAGGGCTCCTTGGTGCAGAAACGGCGAAACAACAAACTTTCCCTTTTAGGCTTCGGCAGCCACAACCTTGGAAAAGAAAAGAACGCTTTTATAACTGATTCTTTAAGTTACCGCCGGCGGTAGAGTTACCGCGCGGCGGTAGCGTCTTTACGCATTTTCTCCAGTTGTCCAACACCGAATCAGGAAGGTGCCAGAAAACATTCTATACTCTCTTTGGATAGCATGGTGCGGTAGGCTAGCGCATCGCGGTAACAGTCACATTGATTTTTGTTTGACAACAGCAGGGCATCAAGTCGACATAGTCTTCTCATTGACAAAACTAGCGAGCATCATTAGGATAGCGCCCGCGGAAAAACTCACGTCGATATTGCCTCGATGCTTTCATCTCAATGACATGGTTCAAGTTGACGCAGTGTTCTCATCGACAGAGCTAGCACCCACGGTAAGTCTAGCGCGCGGCGATGGGCTTCTCGACGATATTATCTCGATGGCATAAGTCTTCATGTCGATATTTGTCTTTGTGTCGATAGCGAGTCACATCAATATGGCTATCGTCGGCAGTAGGACTAGCTCCCGGTGGTAGGCTTCTCGATGACATCATCTCGACTGCATAAGTCTTCTCGTCAATATTTTCCTTTGTGTCGATAGCAAGTCACGTCGATATGGCTATCGACAGCGGTAGGACTAGCGCCCGACGGTAGGTCACAGAGAGTAGAATTCTCGACGTCTTCATGTTGGATCTGTAGGCGCCCTTAGAGGGGGTGGGGGTGGGGTGAATAAGGATTTTAAAAACTTTTATTATATTTTGAATGACTTGAAAAGCTAAGAGATCAAAATAGTGAAACACCAAATAAATCAAGTGAAATAAAATAAAGACATGATTTTATTATCTTGAAATAGTAGATTACAAAACTTGATTTCTTATGACACTAGAAATTGAAGGCGAAAAGTAAAATATCTTTTTGTTTTCTATCCCGACTCGTATCCCCACTAACCGGTGGCTTTAGCCTATCCTTCCCCAGATTCGGCCTCAAGACGCTCTATCCAATCCTCCCCCGAATATGGCCTCGAGCACCCCCTAGAGCTACACTAGTTCTAGTCGCAAACACAAGGCGAAATCCTCCCTAAGTCCTACCCAGACCTAGTTGTAAACACGAGGTGAATTCACTACACGATTACCAGAGTAAAGAGATGCAAGCAATAATAATAATTTGAAAAACTCCCTATGTAGATCTCTTAAAGAAGTAGACGAAGACCCGCAAAGTATGATCGTAGCCGATGCGGTCTTTTGTCACTATGATGAAGTGTGTTGAAATCTTCTCCACGAATCTCTTTAAGCTTTCATGGATTTGTGGGAGTATCTCTCTGAAACTTCCTCTATATGATGTGGCAAGAAGCTCTGGAATTTAGGGTTATGAGAGGATGATGAAGACGGAGCCAAGGCAACCTTTTTATAGAGTTGGAGCTACCGCCTGCGCTAGCCCTACCGTCGACACTATCTCAGATTAGGCAATATTCTGCGTGTGAGAATCTTTCATTTCAAGGCAAACATTCCTCTTGTGCATCGAGCTACCACCTGCACTAGCCGCTTCCGCCTACGCTAGCCGTTACCGCCTGCACTATCTCCTTCAATACCTGCTTCCCAAAATTGCTCTATTCAAGGATAGCGCCTGCGCTAGTGATTACTGCCGACGCTAGTGACCGTGCTGGAGTTTTGGCTTCAAACTAGGACGCAACCTTCTTATGTTATCCTTAAGTCATATGACATTGTTTCCTGCACACTTAAACACACATGATCAAATACACATAGGATTTGTTATTCTCAAACCTAGGACATGCGGAAGACCATGTTCCAACACTCGACACCAGTAAACCTGCAAACTATACCCAAGACATGTATAATCAAATACAATATGGGATTTGATATTATGAAACTAAAGAGATGCAAAATGTATGCTCCAATAATAATGAGATCACCGGGTTCTCAATCTGTGCTCTTTACACCTTCATTGGTTGGGTCCGGGGTACAGGAAGGTTGTCACTTCTTCCTAATGTGCCAGTCTTCTCGAGTGTCAATGATGCCCACGTCAATCCCTTGACTTCCTTGCTTGGCGGAGTGGATGGAGAGAAAACTCCTAACTGAATGCTCAGGATGTTGGGGAATCACTATCGAGTGAAACCATAGCCTAGAGGAAGAAAAATGTGAACTGGAACCCAACCCATTAGGGTACGGACCGAAATCCCGATCAGCAACCTAGAAATTGGCTTATAAAGGAAGTCAGAAACAGGTTGTTCTCGCATAATCAGGCGCACGACCGTGTGAACCAACTGTGCGGGACCAATGATTTAATAATACAAAAATGTCGCCTCATTCAGCACGAGATATGATATTTTCTGAGAAATTCGATGCTCGTGAGATTTGAACTCGCACAGTCAATGACGACCATGCGAGAAAGAAATGCACGACCTCCCACAGACCTCTAAAAATCCAACCATTTCAAAATAATGAACTCGCGCGAGCAGATCGTAGGTACGAGAAGGAATATACCACGTCCGTGTGATCTGTCAAAATGCAAACCACTCATTTGATTATCTTGTCGCACGACAAATTTGACCATGCGAGATGGAATCGCACGGGAACTGACAGCTATCTTTTAGCTCTGGAAATGAGCTTGAACTCCATGGCCCATTCAGGCATGCGAGAAGGTCTGGTACACAATCGTGTGTGATCATTAGAATTTAAATGCAATCTAAGTGATTTGCTCGTGCATACTAAGTGTAATTAGCTGAGGAAACAAGTAGCCAGTGCGTGCATTACTACCATGTGCACAGAATAAAAGTAAGAGGAAAGTGGGATGCTCTCCCCAAAGGATAACAAACATGCATTGCACACCAATATCAACTAAATGTGCGCTTCATAAATGATTTTTGATGCAATGAAATATGAGTGAAATTCAAATGAAAGTGAAGCTAGTGATCATGAAAATGAGCCTAGATAAGCCTGGAATATGTTATATACTCATCAAATACCTATAAGCTTACCCGTTTGCTAGCTCCGAGTAAACAATTCAACATAAGGGTAGAAAAATTGAATACTTGAGTAAAAAGGAGTATACGAAGTAAAATCGAGAAGTCTTGCGCCTGCGCGAGTAGAGAATTCGGTAGAAATACATTCTAAGCATACATATTAGTTTATAATTTTCTATAACGCATTTTTATTTATTTATACTTCATGCATTAGATTAGATACTAATGAATAAGAGATTTAGGTATCTAAAGGGGACCAAGTGTGAAGGTTCCTTTGGGTGCCCAAATATAGCGTGATAACTTTTGTGGAAATAATGATGAATGGACCCTTTCAAGTGAAGTTAGTGTGACATTTTTATGTATGGGTCTCCATTCATACCTTGGTTGAGTAGCATGTTGATATTTTAAATTTCAATTAAATTGAGTCATATAATTGTTGTGATTTTTAAAAGTATTATTGATAGGAATTTTGTGTTCATCTAAGGATTTATGTTTGAAATTGTTTTTCAAAATAAGTTGATCATAATGAGTTTTTGAATATTGATTCCTTAAAAATTTATACTCATAAGATTTGATTATTGGTAGAGTGTGTTACAATATATGTTAGATGATTGGTTCTTATTTTGTTGTTGCTCTTTTCCACTCTTTCTTTTAGACAAACTCTTATTATGTGAAGTAAAACTTTTGAAGGTTTGATTTTTTGATAAACTTGAAATATGAGAGTTTTATTACTTTCAATTTTCTGATGAATAATTTTAATGATTCTAGTTTATGAGTTAACGTACTATTTTCATTAATCATCTTTTCGCTACGTTCTTTTGCAAAATGAAGCTCTTTTTCAAAAACATTGATTTTTTCTTTAAGTGAAATACAATCAATACAAGTTGTAGCAATTTTAAGTAAAGAACAAGAAGAAGAACTAGACATACCAAACTTTGATTCTACATTAACTTTTGCTTTTTAGACTTTTATTTTCTAAACATAATTTGGAATTAGCATTTTTTAATTTTTAATCCTATGTTTAGAAATTTCAAGCATTTGAAATGTAGAAATAGAATTTGTTACAAAAAGAGAGGAATTTGATTTCCTTACATTGCTATCGGATGAGGCAAGATTTCAACATAAAGTTCCTTTGACATCTTCTTGGCATTCCTCTTCCATAGATGAGTTTCCATCTTCTCTTTTGCATGATGTGTTCTCTTCTTCCATTCCATTTGATGTGCACTTAAAGGTTCCATCAATGTAAGAGCTTTCTTGAGCATGCATATTCTCCATGTCTTGTACTTGTTCTGTTCCTATAGATAGAGAATCATAAGTTTCTTTAAGAAATTTCCAAATTTCATAACCAGTGGGAAACATATAAATATGTTTAAAAATATTTTGAGCTAGTGCACAAAATAAACTATTTATTGATTTGGCATTTAAAACCATCTCGTTTCTATTTAGAATACTTGGGGGGTTTTTAAAAACTAATATTCTAGACTTCAATATCTAAAGATTTAAGAAATTTTTCCATTCGAATTTTCTACCCTTTGCAATTTCCACCCATAAATAAAGGTGGTGATAATAATTATTCATTTATATAAAAATTATTCCCTCTAGTGGATGTGAGATCATGAAGTGTCATTATTCCTGGTTGTAAAGCTGTTTTGGAATAACCTACCTCTGATACCACTTGTTGGATCTACTAGCGCCATAGACGTGGGGGGGGGGGGGGGGGGGGGGGGGGTATAAGGGTTTGTAATAATTTAAGACCAATTAAAAATATTCTTGATAAACAAAATAGTTTAGTGATATTTAATAGAAATACTTTATTCTAACTTTGTAGAAAAGATTATATTGAAGGTTACTTTTAGAAAGGAGGAATTCAAACTTTCTTTGATACCACCGGCGGTAAGTGCTATCGACAGGTGCTAGCTCATAGAGAATGAATTCCTTGAGTTATATAACACAAATGAACCTTGCAATACATTTTGAGTATAAACATTGATAGAAAATATTATTTAAAACATTTGTGAAGAAGAAATAAAATCCAATTAGTGAACAACAAAGAGAGACATTATTTTATTTCATATAACTTTGATTACAAAATGTTTGATCTCTATGATGCTAGAAATCAAGACGACAATGAAAATTCCTTTTTCATTTTCTATACCTTCTCCCATGGACCGGTTGGCTCTATCCTATCTCTCCCCGGAAGAAAACTCTGTTGGATCTACTGGTGCCCTTAGAGGGGGGGGGGGTGAATAAGGTTTTCAATCATGTATTGGAAATTTAAATGAATTACAGCTGGAATGCATGTTCTATAGCTAGTGTTGGGCGGTAACACTACTGCGTGGCGTTAGCTAAGGAAACATCACACTAACTGTAAAAAATTGTCTCGGGAATAACACTACTCCAACCAATGCACCACCAGAACAATCACATTAATTTATATAATTAACAACAGAAAAGTGATATCATTGAATGATTTAATATTATTTACACAAATATACTTAGATCTCCATGATGTCGGAGATCGAAGATGATGAATATAAAAACTTGGGTTTTCTATAACGATCCTAATCCACGGACCGGTTGGCTCTCTCCCTTGCCTCCCCAGAAAAGTCTTCGAGCCGGCTCCTCACCTTCCTCCAAGGAAGGGTCTTAGAGCCCATTAGATCTCCCTGATCTAGACGTCCTCCCATGACGATTTCCTATGGAGTCCTCCCTGGATTCAGACGTCCTCCCCGGTTGATTTCCACGGATTCCAAACTGGATTATGATGTCCACACCAGACGATTTCACATACCAAAATAATAAAATAGAAAAGGGAAAAACTTAGAAGAGAAGGGAAAGAAGTTGTGCTCCCTCAAAGTAGTCTCCCGTTGCGGTGAGCGAACGACGCTTTTGATCTTCGTTTAGTATGCGCACGTTGGTGCTCAAATTCTCGTTCTTAATCAGCGCTCTGATGAACTTCTTCATTATAGCATGAGGGAAAGTCTTGTTCTCTTATGGTGATGGCTCCTTAGTGCAGAACGACGAAACAGCCGACTTTCTCTTTTAGGTTTTGGCTGCCACACTCTTGGAAAAGAAAAGAATGATTTTATAGCTGATTCTTTAAGTTACCGCCGACAGTAGAGTTACTGCGCGGTGGTAGCATCTTTACGAGTTTTCACCAGTTGTCCAGCACCAAATCAGGAGGGTGCTAGAAAACATTCTCTTGCTATCTTTGGATAGCGCGACGCGGTTGAAAGTGCATCGCGGTAGTGCATCACATCAATTTCCTTTCGACGACAGTGGAGCATCTAGTCGACATAATATTCTGGTCGACAAAGCTAGTGCGCGGCATTAGGCTAGACCAGTGGTAACAATCTCATTGATATCATCTCAACGCTTTCATCTCGTCGACATAAGTTCTAGTTGATGCATCCTTCACATCGACATAAGCCATCTCGTCGACAGAGCTAGCGCCCACGGTAAGTCTAGCGTGCGGCGGTAGGCTTCTAGATGACATCATCTCGACTGCATAAGTCTTCTCATTGATATTTGCCATTGCATCGAATCAAGTCACGTCGATATGGCTATCGCCGGTGATAGGACTAGCGCCCAATGGTAGGTCACGGAGAGTAGAATTTTTGACGTCTTCACACCTATAATCCTACACATATACCCAAGACATGAATGATCAAATACAGTATGGGATTTGATATTGTCAAACTAAAGAGATGCAGAACGTATGTTCCAACAAATTCGCCCATTTGATAATATCAAATCCCGTTCATGAGATAGAAATCATTAAGAGCATGGTATAGTGTAATCAACAATAATCATGAACATGTTTAAATATCGGGATAAAACATAAGGTGTGAACTTGCACTAAAGACGTATAACTTCCCCTATACAC
The DNA here is from genome assembly GCA_033032865.1 of Dactylorhiza incarnata. NCBI lineage: Eukaryota > Viridiplantae > Streptophyta > Magnoliopsida > Asparagales > Orchidaceae > Dactylorhiza > Dactylorhiza incarnata. The sequence continues at coordinate 3,089,126 of JAWHQI010000009.1, read as the reverse complement.
GTGATCCCCTTATCGATGTGCATTATATAACAGTATCTCTCCATATAAATGATCTTCCCTAGATGACTAGCACATGACTAGCTCATGAATATTATAGCCCCCCTCCCCTTTGATGTTTGCAAAAGGGGTGGTCTAGAACTATCTAACATAAAGATATGAGAGATGCAGCGGAATTGAAGAATAATGCACACATAAAAAATGAATCATGATAGGAATAGGGGTTGACCGCAAGATAATTAGAGAAGTGAAAAAGGACACAGGTCAAACACGCACAGGGAAATCAAAATACCATTTAAGATGGAACAATATTGAATTTAAAATTTTGGTATAAAGTATATGAATCAGACACATTACACGAGACTGAATACACATGAGTTTGCACACAATGTTAAAAGATTTAGAAAACTAATTCAAAGGAACATCGTAAGTGTCATGAATGACAATCATGTATTAGTACATACATGCAAGAGATAGATAATGAAGTTCAAGTCCAATTCTTATGCATGGAAGTGTTAGACTAAATAATGACAAGTGTACATGTAGCATCAATGGAAATAGCAGCAAGTTAAATCAATATTAATACAAGCTATATCTCAATAATTCTGTATGCTAATACAAGAGTAATGAACTGATAAATCCTGTCATGTTTGTCAATCTTACACGAATACCAAGCATAGAAACTAGGGAACTAATTTATTTTTTGGGTTTGCACAAGATCATAATGATTCTTTTGACCAAGATGCTCATCCTCATAATGCTCATGAAGGCTTCTCAGGAGGAGTAAGTAGTGCTTGGGGGAAATCCTTATCAACAAGACTGATAGTATATAATTTTCATGATTTATAGCACTATCAAGTTTATTATTTTATTTTTCTTACTTAGACAAGGTTCCCGAATCAAACGAAATCGATCCATAAAGATAGATACACTTTAAATTGTATACACAACCCATTTACCAATACAATTTTTGTGCAAAGTTCTATGCCCTATATAGCAAAGATGAGTATCGTGATATTGATTTATCAAGTCATGCCTACAGTGTTAGACACAATATCACGAGTTATGGCATGTAAGCATTTGGATTTCTAGTTGAGTGCATTCTCTAAGGATGTGTGGATGTGCAATATCATTATCTAGCCTAAATCCTCACACATACCTAGAGACATATTAAGCAAATATTTCTATTTTATTAGCACTCAGTAGTGGCTACCTTTATATTAGGACATATCATGACGAAGACATACACTGTACACAATGATTAGAAATCATAAATTAAATAGTGTATTTAATCATGGAGCTTCAAATTCACACCATGTATGCCCCTTTTGAGCATGAAGATCTTCAGTTTTTTTTTTAAATTTTTATTTGACAACAATAAACAAACAACAACAATCACAAAAAAATGTGTTTTTGTAATTTTGAGGTTTTCATTTTTTTTTGTGATTTTGGTAAAAAAACAGGAAAGAAAGTAACATCAGATAGAAGTACAGAAGAAATAAAGAAATTAAAAAAAAATTCATAGAATATATGAAGAACAATTACCGTCGGCGGTAAAGGTACCGTGGCGTGGTAGCGCTCTTTAAAAAAGATAAAATCCGCCTGGTGCTACCTCTATTCCAATAGCATTCTTTGCCATTTGCTTTCGCACAAGCAATTTCCTCCCAGCGCTACCTCTCTTCCAAGGTAAAATCCCCCTTTTCTTCCACTTTTTAGTTTTATGTTGAAGTTTTAGTTGATTTCATGGAGGATTTTCGAATTACAGTTAGGTCTATGCAAATATGTTATGGATTTGAGGTTTCACAGAAATTGGAGGTAGGGGTTTTTAATTTTCTTCACGGATCCATGGTAGATTTTCAATTTTCTTAGATATAGGTTATGTAATGACCCTACCTCAAGGATTTATCATATTTCATGGTTGGATCTGGTGTTTTTGTGAGGGATCCAGAGGAAGATGACGGGTTCATTGTCATCTACCGCACGACGGTATCATTGTTACCGCGCAACGGTAACTTCCAGTACCCATTTTCCTAATGACTTTTCTTTTCTTCTTTACTAGGTCATGACATCTTTCAGCGCACACCCACGACGCAGTATTTCAAAGCGTCACCATTCTACTACCCAATCCTACCCTGCGGTGAAGAGTGCCACCGTTAGTGTGGCTATGGCCGTAGAGATCGATGTGGATCAATATCCCTGTATCAATACATACCTGGCCGATGCGGAAATCATACCAGTTATTTTATCTGAAGTAACATTTTCATTGGTGTTGGTCTGTGAGTTCTACAACAGCCTCTGGGATCCGGTGCTCACGACACTCAACGGAGGGGTGCAGTCCTGCATAGGTTCATAGATTGCGACTATAGAGCACGAAGAGTTGGAGAGAATGTATGGCTTGACGACCTGCCTCCATCGACTCGACATCATTGAGTCCTTCCAGAGTACATGGGATTTCACCTTGATAAATCAGGTCCTCCATGGTGAGGGGAATCACCAGGACCTTATCACAACCATGACTTCTCTCACTCCAGATGCTCTCATCATCCAGGACATCTTGCGCCACTCTCTCATGTACAAATAAGGGGACACAAAGAAGATTACCGCCCAGCTCTTGATGGTGGTGTATTAGATCCTGGCTGGTACGACATTCAGTGTTTCTGATTTGATATTGTCTATTATGAGATATACATTCCATCCATCTACTTCACATCCTCCTCTTTGCCAAGGAGGTTCACCCCCCTCCTCTCATTTTGGCCGTCCACTCCCATCTTCCCCTCCTTGGCCGACCACCCTCATCACCCCCACTCCATTGTCGTGAGACATCCCTCCTCACCTTCCCCAATGAAAACAACCATCAAATCCCCTCCCAAAACCTTCTCCCAGCCATTGCCCAAGCCCCTTACATTTCCCCTTCCAAAGGTGCAGCAGCCGGCCACTTCATTACTTTTGAATTCTAATGGCTAAGTGCAAGACTCCTAGGTGGGCGAGGCCCAACCCTAAACCCTAAACCCTAAACCCTAAACCCTAAACCCTAAACCCTAAACCCTAAACCCTAAACCCTAAAAACCCTAAAACCCTAAAACCCTAAAAACCCTAAAACCCTAAAACCCTAAACCCTAAACCCTAAACCCTAAAAAACCCTAAACACTAAACCCTAAACCCTAAAAACCCTAAACCCTAAACCATAAACCCTAAAACCCTAAACCCTAAAAACCTAAACCCAAAACCCTAAACCCTAAACCATAAACCCTAAACCCTAAACCCTAAACCCTTAACCCTAAACCCTAAACCCTAAAATCCTAAACCCTAAACCCTAAACCCTAAACCCTAAAAACCCTAAACCCTAAACCCTATTGAGGAACATGGACGAGAGATAAAAGAGATGAAGAAGGCTGTTGGAGGACTCACGAAGATTATGAAGAAGATAATGAGGAAGTTAAGTATTTCACCGACTACCACAGACAGCAGTCAGGACTAGACATCCATTTGCTTTTGAATTGTAATAAGACAGGTTGGACACTTATGATAGTTTATGTATTACATGTTTTCATTTTATCTGTAACGACCCAGGCCCGCCAACACGGGACACAGCTGGACCGTCGGCACCCTCCCAGCCTAGGCCCGCCAACACGGGACCAAGCTGGGATGGGTGACCACATGGGAAGTCCACGCGTTGCCGTTTAACTGGCTCAATTCTCATCAAAGGGGGACTACGGTCTCCAACAACCCGCTGTGCCCTGTGGTGGGACAGAGAGGGGTTGGGGTGCATGGTCTGCAGACCATCTGGTTAGGCTGAACCCTTCCGGTGCCAGCTGGGTCCCGTGTTGGCGGGCCTGGGCTGGGAGGATGCTGGCGGTCCAGCTGGGTCTCGTGTTGGCGGGCCTGGATAGTTACAAAAATTCCTATCCTGCAGCTCAATTGGTGATGAGAAGTGAAAGTACTCCATAGTTAAGCGTGCTCGGGCTAGAGCAATTCTGGGATGGGTGACCTCCTGGGAAGTCCACGCGCTGCCGCTTAACTGGCTCAATTCTCATCAAAGGGGAACTGCGGTCTCCAACAACCCGCTGTGTCCCGTGTTGGCGGGCCTGGATAGTTACAAAAATTCCTATCCTGCAGCTCAATTGGTGATGAGAAGTGAAAGTACTCCATAGTTAAGCGTTCTCAGGCTAGAGCAATTCTGGGATGGGTGACCTCCTCGGAAGTCCATGCGCTGCCGCTTAACTGGCTCAATTCTCATCAAAGGGGGACTGCGATCTCCAACAACCCGCTGTGCCCTGTGGTGGGACAGAGAGGGGTTGGGGTGCATGGTCTGCAAACCATCTAGTTAGGCTGAACCCTTCCGGTGCCAGCTGGGTTCCGTGTTGGCGGGCCTGGGCCGGGAGGGTGCTGGCGGTCCAGCTGGGTCCCATGTTGGCAGGCCTGGACCGTTACATTATCCGTTATGATTGGTTTTGTGACGGCAGCCTACTTATATTTATGTTATGGTTTTCAAATATAGTGACTAGTTAATTTTACTTAGCACTCTAAATAACTAGCCTTTGAAATTTATGTTAAAGTTAATAAGAAGATTTTTGGTCACATATGAAGAGATGAATTTTATCTAGGTATGGATACATTATTTTAATTCTGGAATTTTATTTTAGTGTTTATAAATCATCTTGCAATATATGTTAGGTGACCGAATGCATGTTTGCTTAAAATAAAGGATAAACAGAAAAGGAAAAGAAGAGGTATCTTTATGCACATTGTGAAATAGAAAAGTATAATAATTATTTTGGCTCTACTTCGCGCAAATCGATGATACTAACGAATAATAAGTTTAGGTATCCAAAGGGGACCAAGAATGGTGGTTCCCTTGGGTACCCAAACTCTATGAGTTGGCTTTCGGGAAGACAAGGATGAATGGAACTTTTCAGGAGGAGACATTGTGTCTCAATTTAGGATAGGTCTCCACTCATACCTTCGTCGAATATCGGTTTTATGGTTAAAATTTCCATGTTGATTATTTTGGAATTTGTTCTTAGGAAATTTAATTTCAATTAATTTTTCCATTGGAGTGGTTCTATTTTGTAAGCAAAAAAGATTATTCTTTTTTGGGATTTCATTTACTTGCAATTGATTTTTTCTACTCCATTGGTTCAGTTTATTTATGTCATGGAAATTTATATTCATCTCGCTCTTGGACTTAGATTGTTTTTGTAGATTCACTAGTTGTGACTTTTTCTTTATAATTTTCTTGAGCAAGATGATTTTAGTTTCCACTTCATTATTTATAAATCTTAAATTTTGTCAAGCTTTATTATAAGTGATTGTGCTATTTTAAGTGTGGAGACAATTGAATTGATATGAGATTTATATTCACTTTTGAATTCTTCAAAAGTCTCATCCATTTCATTAATTTCATTCTTGTAATTTTTACACCTAGCACAATCAGTTTTTAATGATGAAATTACTAGACAAAACTTTTTATTATTTTCTTTTGATATGACAAGCTCTTTCTCAAGTACCTTGTATTTTTCATTTAAATTATTACAAGGTTGGACATTTTCCACTAAAGAGCTTGTTGGAGAACGAGATACATCCGATTTAGATTCTACATTAAGTAGTGCTTTTAACTTTTTGTTTTCTAAACGTAGATTTAAATTAATATGAGTTACTTTCTTAATTCTATGTTTAGCTAATTCTAGCACACGTAAAGTAGATGCAGATGATATATACGGGAGGGAAGTATTTCTGGCATTGGTTTCGGAAGAGGCAAGAGTTGAACATAACGTTCCTTTAACGTCTTCTGGCGGTACTCTTCCAACAGTAACTGCACATATTCCCTTCCTCATGATATGTTTTCACAGTCTTCCTCCATGCAAATTTCTTCTTCTGGTACTTCGCTTGGATCCACAAGAAATTGCTCAAATTCAGTATCTATAGAAGGCAGATCGTAAGCATTCTCAAGAAATTTCCAAATGTCCTATGCAGTAGGTAGAGTATAAATTAGTTTGAAAATTTCTTGACCAAGCCCACAGAACAAACTATTTATGGCCTTGACATTAAAATAGCATTCATCCATATTTAGTGTGCTTGGTGGTTTTATAATCGTTATATTCCAAGCACTTATATATTGAGATATAAGGAATCTTTTCAGTAATGCTTTCCACCCTAAATAGTTCACACTTGTAAATAAGGTTGGTGCTACTGTATTTTCAATATAGATATCTTCATCCTCACTCGTAGATGCGAGATCAAGAAGCGCCATTGTTCCCGGTTGTATGACCATTTTGGAATAATTTACTCGGATTCCACTTGTTGGATCTACTGGCTCCCTTAGGGGGGGGATGAATAAGGTTTTCAATCAAGTTTTGGAAATGTTAATGAATTACGGCAGGAATGCTCATTCTGTAGCTAGTGCTGGGTGGTAACACTACCGCGTGGCTTAACTAAGGAAAATCACACTAACTATAGAAAATCATCTCGGGAATAACACTACTCCAACCAATGCACCACCAGAACAATCACATTAATTTATATAATTTAGAATAGAAAAGTGATGTCATTGAATGATTGAATATTGTTTACACAAATAGACTTAGATCTCCATGACGCCGGAGATCGAAGGTGATGAATATAAAAACCTTGGGTTTTCTTTACCAACACTAATCCATAGACCGTTAGCTCTCTCTGTTTGGAAAATTCTTCGAGCCGGCTCCTCACCTTCCTCCCAGTAAGGGTCTTTGAGCCCACTAGATCTCCCAGATCTAGACATTTTCCCAGGATGATTTCCTATGGAATCCTCCCCGGATTCCAACGACCTCCCTAGTCAATTTCTACGGATTCCAAATCGGATTACGATGTCCACACTGGGCGATTTAACACCCCAAAATAATAGAAGTGAAAAGGGAAAAACTTAGAAGAGATGAGAAAGAAGTTGTGCTCCCTCAAACTATGTCTCCAAGTACTGTGAGCGAACATTGCTTTTGATCTTCATTTAGTATGTGTACGTTTGTGCTCAGATTCTCATTCTTAATCCGCGCTCGAATGAACTTCTACGTTACAGCATGAGGGAAAGTCTTCTTCTCTTCTGATGATGGCTCCTTAGTGTAGAAATGGCGAAACAACCGACTTTCTCTTAGGTTTCGACAACCACTCTCTTGGAAAAGAAAAGAACGCTTTTATTGATTATTCTTTAAGTTACCGTCGATGGTAGAGTTACAGCACAGCGGTAGCGTCTTTATATATTTTATCCAGATGTCCAGCACCAAATCAGGAGGGTGCCGAAAAATATTCTCTTGCTGTCTTTGGATAGTGCGGCATGGTTGCAAGCACGTAGCAGTAGTGCATCACATCAATTTACTCTCGACGACAGTGGAGCATCTAGTTGACATAATCTTCTGGTCGACAAAGCTATCGCGCGATGTTAGGCTAGCACCCGCGGTATCAATCCCATCAATATTGTCTCGACGCTTTCATCTCATCGGCATAAGTTCTAGTTAACGCATCATTCATGTCGACACAAGATATCTCATCGACAGAGCTAGCGCCTGCAGTATGTCTAGTAAGCGGCGTTAGGCTTCTCTATGATATCATCTTGACTGCATAAGTCATCTAGTCGATATTTGCCTTTGCGTCGAAGCAAGTCACGTCGATATGGCTATCGCCAGCAGTTGGACTAGCGCCCGACGATAGGTCACAGATGTAACATCCCAATTCGTGCTAGACCCCTCGAGAGACATGTGCCACTTTGAGTTACTTGCACTAGGAGGTGGGGCTGGGACTTAAGAAACTTGTAACTGACCAACAGTAAAAATCGATGGGAAAGACAAAGTAAAAAGTCGACGGGGCTGTCCAAAGATCGACGGGAAAGACAAAGTAAAAATCGACGAGACTTTTCAAAGATCGACGGGAAAGACAGTAAAAATTGATGGGAAGACTTAAAAATCGACGTGAAAGCTGTCTTAGAATCGACGGGAAAGTCTATCTAGAATCGACAGGAAAACTGTCTTAAATTCGACGGGAGGAACAATGAAAATCTTTGGGAAAGCTGTCTTAGAATCGACAGGAAAGTCTATCTAGAATCAATGGGAAAACTGTCTTAAAGTTGATGGGAAGAACTGTCTTAAAGTCGACGGGAAAAATAATGGAATTCGACGGGAAAGCTGTCTTAGAATCGACGGAAAGTCTATCTAGAATAGATGGGAAAATTGTCTTAAAGTCGACGGGAAGAACATTGAAAATCGACGGGACAGAAGACTTAAGTCCACGGGAAGGACATTGAAAGTCGACAGGACAGAAGACTTAAAATCGACGGGAAGAATGAAAATCGACGAGACGGAAGACTTAAAATCGACGGGAAGAATGAAAATCGACGGGACAGACCCATAATCGACTGAACGGTGTCAAAACTGACAGAACAGTACCAATTGCGAAATTCTAGGCTAGAAGTGGAATTAATATCTAATAAGGAGCTGACACCTAACTTTGGAGTTCCAAGGCATGACATGGGAAGTTGTTGTCATTAATGCTTATTAATGCAAATCAAATCCCACTCATTCTCCTCTCTTAAGCCATGAGCCACATTCCTTCACCTAAAAGGGCTGGTCAGATTATCTTCTTCTTCTTCTTCTTCTTCCACATCTTCTTCCACCCTCACACCTCAAGGAGCTCCAGCAAGTTTCCTTGATGGATCAAAGCATGGAGAAGAAGATTTGGAGCTTGGCCGACCACCACCATGCTGCCATGAAGAAAAGCTTAAACATGACTGAATTAAGGTGACTTCCGCCCCCTCTCCCTTGGTGCTAGATCTCTAGATCTGAAATAGGAGAGATATTGGGCTCAAGAGAGCTTAATTTCAGCAAGACTAATGGAGTTTTCTTGGAAGAGACCACGCTAGAACTTCCGTCCTAGGGCATCGTTCACCGAGAAAATATCTTCAATCAATTCCACACTTCAATACGAAGTTGTAGGACTTGATTTCATGAAGAACGGTGGTCTAATGAGGGAGTATTATAGGTTAAAAGGTGAAATAGAATGTAGGAGTGATGGAGGAAGAAGATGAACAGATGTTGTTCATCTGTCTTGAGATCCGTGCAAATTTATAAATTGGGAAAAACATTTTTTCTGCACGTGACGGACTTCAACCCTATTTTTAGGCATAATCCGGCTAGATTTAGTTCTTGTGCTCAACACGAAAGTTGTATCCCTCGGAAATACCTTTCCAACAAGTGGTTGTGGGTTTCCACGGGTGTTCTGTAGCTCCGGCAAAGTAAAATAAAAAATGGTTGTACAGAAAATGATCTGGTTTATGTACTGGACAACTTGCGATCTAGATTTAGTACTCTACTGGGTTCAAACCCGATTTTAGATAGGTTAGGCCTAGATATGGAGCTTGAGCTCAACAGAAAAGTTGTAGCGCTTGGCGATTTCATTTTGGAATGCGGTGGCACATTATTTTTGGTGGTCCGTAGCTCCCAGAAATCCTGTTTAGTAAACATTAATGGATATGTACAGAGTTTTAATGTTTTACCGATCTCTCTCAAATTATTTATCAGATGCTTATGAAATTTGGTAGGAATGTGCCTGATGATGTTGTGATCACCCCTATTTAATTTTAGAATTTTTGGAAACATATTTGCCATAGATTTGCCTGTCGTACCATTTAATTGTTAAGTACTATAATTAAGTATTGTGTAATATAATGAGGCCGAAATTTGGTAGGAATCATTCAAGCATTATTTATGATCTATGGTAGAAGTTTCAGATGATTTGGTTTTGAAATGAGTTCTGAATTAAATATGTCGTTATAATTTATTATGCTGAAAGGAAATGTTAAGTTGAACTTTTAGACAAGGAATTTGGAAACGTGCATAAAACCGTACCAAATATCACTTGGTAATCTATCAGGGAGTTAGATTTGTGATAACCGCTTAGTAGAAATTTTGATTGATGATCCTTAAAGAGAATGGGCGTGAGATGATTGGTATTGACTAAGCGTGATTGAATGATGCTTATGAATTCAATTGTGTTCAAAGCAGGTCGTGATTCGAGCACGAGGATTGATATGGTTAATATGTCTGGGCAGATTTGTATAGTGAACTCGAACATGGCATTACGCGCATAAGTAGTCTCGAAGAATCAAAGATAGTATTTCCCTTTCATACATGTACCACTGCACAAGAGTTATGATAACTCGGTATGGGTTGTAGTGCGATCTAGTGTGGATTATAGGATATGGTTATATCCTAAGGTGCTATGTTCAGGACTCGGTTGATAGGACCTTAGATGCTAGTTAGAATCATTTGAACTTATAATAATAACATGTGTTATGGACTTGGTGGGGAGTCCCTGGGTGCTTGATAGCACCGGTTGAGCATGGGAAATTACTTCGGTGTGCATAAGTTCACATGATTGCATAATGATCATTGTTGGAGGATTACTTGTGGTAGATCTACGGGCTCGTCGGTAATCACACCGACGGGAGCTGGCAGATAGATCTTGGTCGGTTGGGCTGGGCTCTTTGTGATTATTTCCAAAGACCCCTTCCGTGCCAATGACCGGTTGGGCTGGGTTCTTGGTGTTTACTTCCCAAGACCCCTTCCGCGTCATAAGACTCAGCTAGTTTTGTGAGCCAGAGTGCGCAGGAGCTCCGCAGTTGTGTTCTTAGTGTTGAGGCATACGTAAGGCCTAGGTCTGGTAGTGTGCATACCCACCTAGTAGTGGAGAAGCCCGTTCCATTGTCTCTGTTTGGCCACAACGTGAGATGCCTAAGTGATTAGCTACCCTCGAAAAATGGGAAGTACAAGTCTATGTCGACATAGCAAATCAGAGTGCGTGTTTAAATCATGGGTGAGTCATTATACATGCATTCATTAAAATGCACCGCATAAAGATCCTCATCATATAAACTTGTATGGGCACCTTAATATGATGAGTTACTTATTATTGCAAAGACCCTTAACTTATAAGCTTGTATCGGCATCCTTATAAGTTAAGTTTAATTTAGTTCTTTATATACTCTGCTCTGTTATACTGTGTTGCTGACTATACTGCTAGATTTTGTTCTTTTATACATGCTAGTATTTCTAATTGCTTACCTATACACATGTTGCTCTCTTATTACCCTGTCATATACCACCTGCTTCTATATATACTAATTATATTGTAGCGTTCTCCTCTTTCCTTCCGCCTAGTGCCTAAGAGTCACCGTGGGAGAGGATGTGAAGCCACTTAGTCTTTATGACTAACGGTTGTTACACCACTATTTTTAGGAGCACACTCAGGTAGAGTAGCAGCGTACGACACAGGAGGATAGCCAAACCAGGGTGATAGGGCCTGCGACGATGATACCTTCGCTACCATCAGTGACAAATGTGAGCGAGTGTTTGAGATGTATACATAGGGCATATTGTACTCTGATATTGTTTTCTCAGGAGATTTTGTAGCTACCTGTTATTTTTGGACCATTTTACTTACTTGTGAATTATGGCATCTGTTCTTTTAATATTATTAATGGGTTGGCATGATGATATTTGAGAATAGATGGTAGGATTGGCGTCTTGTGGAAGGGGCTAGACCGGGTGTGGCACTTCCACAAGGCGGCTATCCTGGGCATAGGACTCCCCTCGTCTGTGTCTTGTGTTTCGGGAGGGGGGGGGGGGGGGGGGTCTTACAAATAGTATCAGCTTGCAACGATCCTGAGATAAAGAAGTCCATTGACCACTAGGCCATCCCTGCTAGCTCGATCTATTTGAGGACAAACTGATGCAACGAAAGCTGTGGTGTGCCCATGTGGAATTCACATTAAGTATGTCCACTAATCCTTATAACTAGTGCCAACCTAACTAGGAAACCACATATTTTTTAACTTACCAAGATGTTTCGTGGCGTATCCTAGTCAAAAATCGACCTCAGGTGTATACATGGTCGAGATATGAGGACACATAAAGTGACTAAGGGAAGAGCTAATGTAACAGTAGGTTTTCAAATCTTATATTATAATGCGCAGCTTGGCTTATGAGAGATATTACCACCTCTTACCCAGACTAATAAGCTATCTGGAGGAAAAAGTTGATGCCCAGAAACTACTATTGAAGTAGTAGGAGACTCGTAAGCCTAATAGTTTGCCGATAACTTGACACTTCCCTTTTTTGTTGTATTAAAGAAATCACCATGACGAATACCAAAGGTCAAATAAGAATTTGAATCCGGAATAGGCCCATTTTTTATTTGGTCACATGTTGACCTTGAAAAGGGGGTCGTAAATAGTAACCTAAGGGCCTAAAGAATGGATTAAGTTCAGGATAAAACTCCGAGTCGAGGTTGGTATGCCCTCACAATTGTGTGCACATGTAGGGTTATTGTACCATGTTGGTGGTCGAAGAGACTCAGTCCAGGAATTCCGTGGGGCTTATCTCTTCGTTTATTGGGCTAGTGACCTACCGATTGGGGTTTCTCAGGGAATTGAATATCTTCACAATTTTTCAAAATTAGAAGGTCGTAATCCTTGAATAATTGGTCCATCTTGAGCAAGGCGGACTGCTAACACCATGTTTTGATCGAGAGAAAATTTCACAACAGGAATAAGAAAATAGAGCATTTCAAGGAAGTATATTGTCTCTCTATGCATCCCTGAGGCTTTGTGGATAAGTAAACAAGAAGAATAGTAAGCTAACCCTTTGGGGTATGCATCTGTATTTGTCTACACTTGGACTTTTGATAACATAAGCGTCTGGGACTTGATGAAATTTCTTACATACAAGAGGATATAATAAAATCTTGTATATGGACGATTGGTGTGATGATGACTATATTTAATTAGTAATAATGACGTGGTTATGTAAGACTAGGAAATTAAAACAACATTAATCCTTGAGGTTTTCGACCTAGAAAGAGGCTATGCATGCCTGACGTACAAATAACTGGAACTTACGTCTTGAATTCCTCTCCGGATAATTACCCAAGGATATGGGAGTTGTTACATATCATCTTACCTGCCTTAGGAAGAGCTCCGGATTGGCGGAGTTGCTGGAGGAGCATGATTCCCTTAAGTTTAGAAGTTTAATTGATAATCATTCATGGTAAAGATAACACGATTAGTATGACTTGTTTGGTGATTTGACATCTCCACTTTATCTTAAAATAAACATGTGTTGAGCGATCATTGGCAGAGATGGTAGGGCGCTTGGAATTGATTTGATTTAGTTTATTATATTGTGAATTATGCCTTACTTTTGGTAGTCTGCATGACCCGTGTCGAAGGGAAATCATCTTGAACCTTGTACCTTGGTTACTGTCAAGTTCAAACATATATAAAATGTACCGGTTGATTGGATGTTATTTGTACATGCTCTTATTACAATGAGATGCAACTTGGTTGTCGTCGTAAAAAAAATTTGATTTTCTACATCACGGCTGATATGCAAGTGCGTCGATACAGGGATTTATAGGGTAAGAACTCTAAGTCGAGGAATATATGCCCCTAAGAGTTGTGTCCATATGGGAGATGAATGTACCATATGGGTGGTGGAAGAAACGTAGTCCAAAAATATATGGGGGCTTATCTCTTCGTTTATTGGACTAGTTACGTACCGACTTCGGTTTCCTCTAGATCTTGTTTATTCAAACAATACGTGAATGATGATGATTATGTTTGGTCGGCGATTACGATATTGTGGAATTTGGAAAATGGAATTCACAATTGTATACATTTGTAGTGTCTTGACCTGGAAAGAGGTCGCGCATGCTTAAGGTGCGTATAGCGGAAACTCACATGTTGAACTCCTCTCGGGATAATTACCCAAAAATGTGAAACTTGATACATACCTTCAAGTCGTGCCTTAGGAAGGGCTCCAAATTGGGTGTAAGTATTGGAGCGTGTTCTTCCTAAATTTAGCGGGCTTAGTTGATAATTGTTATATGTTGAAGTTATCAAAAGTTGTATAACTTGTTGGATGATATAATTCTCCCCATTTTAGTATAGAATAAACATGACATGCACATCAATGATACACTACTCACAAAGGGACAATAGTTGTTGTCTCAGATGTTTGCGTTGGATAAGGAGGTAATTATTTAACACCCACATGAGATGAATTCATGACATATTAATGCACAATGACTTCCCTTAGGTAAAGAGCAGTTGCAAATTACCAAGAAATATAGCAATTGCCTCCAAAGCTTCAAAATTTTGGACAACCTTGGAGGTTGGGAGAATGTATGAACAAGTAAGAGTACGTGTAGCATTTTACCTCGACAAGGTAGATTTCTAGATGGTCTATATCATAACCCAACGGTTGAGTAAGGGTTAGGTTCACAGTTGAAAGATTCATAAATGAACTACCTAAATCACAAAAGAAATTTAGGCACGACTTCTGAGTTCGGTACAAACCTAAGTGGAATCTGGGATTGACAAAAGTAGTACTTAACTCGGGCTCTTTTGTCCTTAGAAGATAATGACATGATTATAACCCATGCGAGATATGAAGTCATAGATTCATCTCGTCTTGAGCCTAAGTCGGCGATTCGTGATGTTATCAGAACAAATTGTTAAACATCACAGGCTAAAACAAATACTGAGTTTTAGACTTTTTGGTATATAAAGGTTTCCTAGACTAAATCCTTGAGACAATAACATCATGTTTAGGAATTGGTAGGTTGAAATGGGGTTGCATCATGACACGTCGGGTAGTGAACATTCAGGATGTTTGAACAATTATGATTATTTTTTCCATGTCGTGATATTGGAAGGGTGCATTGACCCCATAAAACTTGAAATCTAGTGGATGTCGAGTTGAGTTCTTGAAGATGGGTAGATATATATGAATCCTTGGATATGGCTCTGATGATCTCAAGAATCAAAGCACACTTGTTTGACGTTATTGTGATCATCCTTGTTCAGTTTCAGAATTGTTGAACATATGGTTGTTGGGAATTTGTCAATTATAATTATATTAATTTACCATTCATAAATAGTTGTGGCGAAATCGGGTAAACTTGAAATGCGATGAAGATGTTGTAAATATCAATTTATAATCTGTGGTACAAATTTCAAGGCAATGTGTTTTGGAAATGGATTCCTTATTAAAAGATGTTATTATAGTTTGTTTTGATGAATGGAGAATGGTATTATGCCCATTAAGATCGGTAATTTAGAAATATGCCGATATTGTAATCTACAATTGATCATGAGTTAAATTATATTCGAGACATATAGTGACTCATATGAGGTTGGAAAGTGCTAGTAAATACAGTTGGGCAAACCTTAGTAGTGAACCTAAATGTATCACTAATTACGTGAGTAGTCCTAAAGGAGATTATAGGGAGTAATTCCATGACTTACACATTTCACCATGTTAGAGTTATGACAACTCACTAGGGGCAACGATGTCGGTTTGGTGTTGTTTGTAGGATATGGTTATATCCGGTGGAAATCGAGTAAGGACTTGGTGGAAGTCCTTGAGTGCTTGTTAGCGCGACTTGGTCATGAGAATCACATGTGCGTGTATGAATGGTAAATGATTGTATTGACTAACTTCTCGTGCATACTTGAGGGAGATACAAAATTTGATCATGATGAGTAGAGTTACAAGTCCCCACCTGTACAAAACAACGATGGCCTTCATCACGATGAGAGACATTCAAGCGTTTTCTTGTACATAATTTTGATTACGACTTTTGTGGAGAATTATAAAGGTATTCGTGGGAGAATTTTTGGGTGATGCGCGATACAATGTGGATAAGTAGTTCCATGCAAAAGTGTTAAGTGGGAATCAGGACATACTAAATTAATAACCTCGTCAAGTGTACTCCGAATTGGATTTACATTGTCTGACCTTCAATCCGCATAACCCCAACTTAAATTTGAGGATGAAATTATTTCTTCGTTTATTGGATTTGTAACATCCCAATTCATGCTAGACCCCTCGAGTGACATGTGTCACTTTGTGTTACTTGCACTAGGATGTGGGGCTGGGACTTAAGAAACTTGTAACTGAACAACAGTAAAAATCGACAGGAAAGACAAAGTAAAAATTCGACAGGACTATCCAAAGATCGACGGGAAAGACAAAGTAAAAAAGTCGACGAGACTGTCCAAAGATCGATGGGAAAGATAATAAAAGTCGACGGGAAGACTTGAAAATCGACGAGAAAGCTGTCTTAGAATCGAAGGGAAAGTCTATCTAGAATTAACGGGAAAACTGTCTTAAAGTCGACGGGAAGAACAATGAAAATCGACGGGAAAGCTGTCTTAGAATCGACTGGAAAGTCTATTTAGAATCGACGGGAAAACTGTCTTATAGTCGATGGGAAAAACTGTCTTAAAGTCAATGGGAAGAACAATGAAAATCGATGGGAAAGCTGTCTTAGAATCAACGGGAAAGTCTATCTAGAATCGATAGGAAAACTGTCTTATAATCAACGGGAAAACTCTCTTAAAGTCGACGGGAAGAACATTGGAAACCGATGGGACAGAAGACTTAAGTCGACGGGAAGAACATTGAAAGTTGATGGGACAGAATACTTAAAATCGACGGGAAGAATGAAAATCAATGGGATGGAAGTCTTAAAATCGTTGGGAAGAATGAAAACGACGGAACCGACCCAGAATCGACTGAACAGTGTCAAAACTGACAGAACAGTACCAATTGTGAAATTCTAGGCTAGAAGTGGAATTAATGTCTAATAAGGAGCTGACACCTAACTTTGGAGTTTCAAGTCATGGCATGGGAAGTTGTTGTCATTAATGCTTATTAATGCAAATCAAATCCTACTAACTCTACTCTCTTAAGCCATGAGCCCCATTCCTTCACCTAAATGGGATGGTCAGATTATCTTCTTCTTCTTCCACATCTTCTTCAACCCTCACAACTCAAGGAGCTCCAACAACTTTCCTTGATGGAGCAAAGCTTGGAGAAGAAGATTTGGAGCTTGGCCGACCACCACCATGATGCCATGAAGAAAAGCTTGAACCATGGCTGAATTAAGGTGACTTCCGCCCCCTCTCCCTTGATGCTAGATCTCTAGGTCTGAAATAGGAGAGAGATTGGGTTTCCAGGGGAGTTCTGTAGCTCCAGCAATGTAAAATCGAAAATGGTTGTACAAAAATGATTTGGTTTATGTACTGGACAACTTGTTGTCCAGATTTACTCTGCTTGGTTCAAACCCAATCTTAGATAGGTTTGGCTTAGATCTGGACCTTGGTCTCAACACGAAAGTTGTAGCCCTTGACGATACCTTTTCGAAATGGGCTGGCACATTATTTTTGGTGGTCTGTAGCTCCCAAAAATCCTGTTTTAGTAAACATTAATGGATATGTACATAGTTTTATTGTTTTACCGATCTCTCTCAAATTATTTATCGGATGCTTATGAAATTTTGAAGGAATGTGCCTGATGATGTTGTGATCACCCCTGTTTAATTTCAGAATTTTTGGAAACATATTTGCCATAGATTTGTCTGTCATACCATTTAATTGTTAAGTACTATAATTAAGTGTTGTGTAATACAATGAGGCCAAAATTTGGTAGGAATGATTCAAGCCTTATTTATGATCTATGGTAGAAGTTTCAGATGATTTGGTATTGAAATGAGTTCTGAATTAAATATGTCGTTATAATTTATTATGCTGAAAGGAAATATTAAGTTGATCTTTTAGACAAGGAATTTGGAAACTTACATAAAATCGTACCATATATCACTTGGTAATCTATCAGAGAGTTAGATTTGTGATAACCGCTTAGTAGAAATTATGATTGATGATCCTTAAAGAGAACGAGCGTGAAATGATTTGTATTGACTAAGCGTGATCGAATGATGCTTCTGAATTCCATTGTGTTCAAAGCAGGTCGTGAATCGAGCACGAGAATTGGTAAGGTTAATGTGTCTGGGTAGATTTGTATAGTGAACTCGAACATGACATTACACGCAAAAGTAGTCCCATAGGATAAAAGATATTATTTCCATTTCATATATTTACCACTGCACAAGAGTTATGATAATTCGCTATGGGTAGCAGTGACGATCTTGTGTAGATTATAAGATATGGTTATATCCTAAGGTGCTATGTCCAGGACCCGGTTGGTAGGACCTTGGATGCTAGTTAACATCGTTTGAACTTGTAATATTAACATGTGTTTTGTACTTGGTGGGGAGTCCCTGGGTGCTTGATAACACGGGTTTAGCATGGGAAATTACATGGGTGTGCATAGGTTCACACGATTGCATAATGATCCTTCTTGTAGGATTACTTGTGGCAGATCTACGGGCTCACCAGTCGTCACACCGATGGGAGCTAGCAGATAGATCTTGGATGGTTGGGCTGGGCTCTTTGTGCTTATTTCCAATGACCCCTTCCATGCCAATGACCGGTTGGGCTAGGTTCTTGGTGTTTACTTCCCAAGACCCCTTCCACGTCATAAGACTCAGCTAGTTTGGCAAGCAAGAGTACGCAGGAGCTCCACTATTGTGTTCTTAGCGTTGAGGCATGCGTAAGGCCTAGGTCTGGTAGTGTGCATACTCACTTAGTAGTGGAGAAGCCCGTTCCACTGTCTCCGTCTTGCCACGATGTGAGATGCCTGAGTGGTTAGCTACCCTCAAAAAGTAGGAAGTACAAGTCTATGTCTACAAAGCAAATCAGAGTGCGTGTGTAAATCATGGGTGAGTCATCATACATACATTCATTAAAATGCACCGTATAAAGATCCTCATCATATAAACGTGTATGGGCACCTTTATATGATGAGTTACTTATTATTGCAAAGACCCTAAACTTATAAGCTTTTATGGGCATCCTTATAAGTTAAGTTTAATTCAGTTCTTTATATACTCTGCTCTGTTATACTCTGATGCTGACTATACTACTAAATGTTGTTCTTTTATACATGCTAGTATTTCTTGTTGCTTACCTATATACGTGTTGCTCTCTTATTACCTTGTCATATACCACCTGCTTGTATATATACTGATTATATTGCAGCGTTCTCCTCTTTCCTTCTGCCCGGTGCCTAAGAGTCATCGGGGGAGAGGATGTGAAGCCACTTAGTCTTTATGACTAACGATTATTACACCACTATTTTTAGGAGCACACTCAGGTGGAGCAGCAGTGTACAACACAGGAGGACTGCAAGACTAGGGTGATAGGGCATGCAACGATGATACCTTCGCTACCGTTAGTGACATATGTGAGCGAGTGTTTAAGATGTAGAATTAGGGCATATTGTACTCTGATATTTTTTTCTGAGGATCTTTTGTAGGTACCTATTATTTTTAAACAATTTTACTTACTTGTGAATTATGGCTTCTGTTCTTTTAATATTATTGATGGGTTGGCATGATGATATTTGAGAATAGCTGGCATGATATGCATCTTGTGGAAGGGGCTAGCCCACGTGCTGGCACTTCCACAAGGCAGCTATCCTGGGCATAGGACTCCCCTCAGCTGTGTCTTGTGTTCTGGGAGGGGGACTTACAACAGAGTGTAGATTTCTCGACGTCTTCGCACCTATAAACCTACACAATATACCCAAAAATATGTATGATCAAATACAGTATGAGATTTGATATTGTCAAACTAAAGAGATGCAGAATGTATGTTCCAACTGCCTCGAGCTGCCCCATAGATCAAAACCCAAGAACTAGTCACCAAGACATGCGGCAAATTCCCCCTAAGCCACAGAAGGACCTAGTTGCCAACAAGGGCGAATTCTCCCTAAGCCACACACAGACCAAATCACCAACACAGACAAATTTCTCTATGGGTAAACAAAAGAAAATACAATATGAAGTAAAAACTCCCTTTAGAGATTTTTGAAGGATATGGTGAAGGAATGCAGGAGATCAGCATTGTCGATGCATTCGTTCTTTGCGTTGAATAAGCGTGATGAATCCTCCTTCATAAATACTCATTTTGATCTTCAAGTTGAAGATGTGAGTGCTCTCAAACGTTTGAAATAAGGTCCCTCACATAGTGCTTGACGTGGTAGAGTTAGGGTTCCTCAATCAGCAATGAGAGCATCAAAAATTGCCTTTTTATATATTAAGACCTGGCAGTAAAACTTAAGGAAATATATTGTGCTCCAGAATCTTCAATTCGGGAATGAGATCCTGTGCTTTATGAAAAATTTCATTTTAGGCAATACTAATGCCCGACGTTATCGATACCGCTCAGTGGTAGTATCCTTCCATATGCGCGTCCATCTTCCATGTCATCTTAACTAGCATCCACATCATCGTGAAGGCTCCATGTCGTCGAGACCAACATCCATATCATCATGAAGGCTCCATGTCGCCGAGACCAACATCCATATCATCTTAAAGACTCTATGTCATATAGATGCTAATGCCAGCATTAGAGCTAACGCCATGCGTTAGTTGAGAAGACTACATGTTGACTAGAAGACTCCATGTCATTTTGACCAGCATTCGACATGGGGACAATATCATTGAGACGCTAACGCCAGCGTTAGAGCTAACACCATGCATTAGTGTTCACTTTTCATCTTTGTCCTAGATCAGTGCCTCCATTCAACTTGTAGCATTCTAGTGGCATACATGTGAGTTACCGTAGGCTATAAACACAAAACAAGATTGATCAAATACAATATGTGATTTGTTATTCTCAAACATAAGAGGTGAGGAAAACCATGTTCGAACAACTTCAGTATGGTTTAATGAATTTATACACGAAGTAGCCTGCTTAGAGGCTTTCCCATCTCTGGTGCACTATCATTCGCCCACACCTATCATATGTGCTCATAATGAGTTATTAGAACAAAGAAAACAATTTGATCCCTATTAACATCAAGTGCAGTAAAGTATCTATAAGAAAGGTAACATCTGGACTTCTATTGGGTCATGATAGTCTTCCTACGACCACTGCCTATCTCCTCTGAATCAACTTGCATACAAACTAAGACCAATGTAGTTCTATTAGTTTCACATGGGTTGTCCTTCCAGACCAGCCATTATGCAAGTTGTCTCGGAATATAACTCTTCATCCATCTGATATTCTCCCTTGGCATATTTCTCGAAGGCACATTTCTTGAACGCATATTTAATTCCCATATGAATTATTTTTGAAAGGCACATTTATCGAAGGCATATTTAATTCATGTAGGAATTATTTCTCGAAGGCACAGTTTCTTCTCGTTGGAATCATTTCTCGAAGGCATGTTTTATTCCCGATGGAATCTTTCCCATCGAGGCAATATAATTTCTAACAAATTCAAATATATCATTTTGTCGTTGTAAAATGAAGCGATATGAATTAAGATATTTTAATAGAAACCTTCATATAGTCAAACGAAACTAAAATCATGGCACCCACGCATTGAGTCAAAGGTTGAAGCCTTATCCTGCTCAATCAAACTCGCAAACCATATTTGAAACGTCGTGACTCTGGTAAGCCCCAGTCCCTGGCTCAACTTGATAAGCGTCATGACCTTTTAGGTTACGAACCAATTTGTTCAAAATAACAGCTATAGCAATTACGCTCCAAATCATAAGTATTTGTAATAAGAAAGCAAGTCGTGCGTTTCAAATCGATCACTTGCCATACTCAAAATTTAAATAATTTAGACAAGACACTAATTTTGAAGCCATGAAAATCCCGACTCCAAATGTTCAGACTATAGGTCAGCTTGAGGCTACTTATCCCGTGGTCCGTCTACTCGGATCCGACGGCTAAAGCTAAGTAGAGAGAGAAAGACTAGAAATATACCTCAGGGCGCTTCAACTAGGAGGTCCCACCACGTATTTGTAAGTCTGAGAGAAACTTCCCCTCCACAACCATAAATAGCTGAGCTTGGTATGAGGAAAGCAGCTCTTGATGAATATTTTGCTAGCTGGGGGATGAGGGGTCAAGATTTGAAGAGAGCACTGGCTATCTCGCAAAAGTAGTTCCAAAAGAGGTCCTCTAGAGGTGTTTTTCCTGGTACCAATAGGGGTCTATTTATAGAAAAATCTTGGGGGAGGGGGGATGGGTATGAAGGCGAGTATACCCAGACCCTGCGAGGTTGACAATGCCGACTTGTGACTATGGAGATTATGTGAGAATCTCGCATACTGGTGAGTACTTAAGGATCTCGCATACTTGGTGAGATGTCGCCGACGTCGCATGCCTGACGAGTATGTAAGACGATGCTCGCATACTATCCTATGGCATTCTGATGCTTCGACTGGTTGACTTTTACTTTGACTTCTGCCTACGTGGCATGAATAGGCCCCACCCTCGACGATATAAGGGTTGTACACAATCCCCGCTCTTTGCGAGCTACAACATAGCTCAGAAAGAATCATCTAACCCTTTATTGATGAGGGGCTTGGGCGAGCAACTAGCATACTCAGCCCATTTCGATGGTAGCTATCTATAAATAGAAGGGGGGAGGACTGTTGTGAGCCTCCCTTTCCAAACTCGAGCGAGATGCCTGTCAAACTTGAAGAAGTCAATGCTAACAAGATCTCTATAGAGAAGATCTTGAACGTTGGTTCGTCGAAGCGTCATCGCCCAGATGATGTTACTGGTGATTGTAAGAGAAAGAAGAAGAATTTTGCAAAGGAGAGGGCCGAAGTGCCCGCTTTTGCCGACAAGGCACTGCCACATGCCCACGATATCGTGGTCCCCACGACTACTCAAGAAATGCTGGACCAGATGGGTCTGGGCATGGATATTGAGCAACTTGCTCCTGAGACCTCTGTCCTTGCCTCGCAGCAGGCAAATGCTGCCAAGGATCCGAGCATTCCCTTAGCTCAGGATCACATAATCTTGTCTTGCAGCGAGATGTTACCATCGTAGATACCTCGTTGAAAGATAACACGCTGAGGATGCTTTGTGAGGTTTGATAAATGCCTTTGATCTTGTTTTGCTTTCAGCTCCGCCATACTCGCCTGACAGTACTTTTTTCTCAGAGGATCTGTATCAATAGAAACTCCAAGCAAGGCAAGCTTACCTTCTCCGTGGAGCGATACTCCTATGGATTCCACTCTAATTGGATAAGTCCCATTGGTATCTACAGTGGATACGTCGAGCTCCATGGTTGGTCCCTCGATGCGGATCAAATTGAGCAGCGGGAGAGTCCACTTTGGGGCAAACTCTTTAATATCGAGGTCGCTCGAGGGACCAGTCCCTTCTGCTGGTGACTCATGAGTCCCACTAGCGAGTAAACAACCTCATCCACTGGCGAGCAACCTGCCCCTGCCGACTCCTCTGACTACAGACGACCGTCCTTCCTTGGTCGCTACTCAAAAAGTTCCTACCCCCACCTTCCTCGCATGGTGGGACAAATGGAAGGTCTCATCTGCTCGGGGCTTCTTCCCATGGGGGTGCGCGATGATCTGACTTTTGTAGGAAGGCCCATGTGGATCCTCCCGCTAACGACTATTCCTGGCGAGGTGGAACCTTCCATCAACAATCGACCCCATCAAAAAGGGGTCATCATGGGGGTTCATCGGTAGGTCGACATGTTTATTCTCAACGCAGCCACTCTCCTCGCTGGAACTGCACTCCTCGGAGTGATTGTCCTTGATCAGTAATTTTTAAATTAATTATTAGTATAGATTTTAGTATTTATCCAATATGATTTTTTCTTATTTATATTAATTTTAGTTTATAAATAGTTCTTTTGCACAATTTAAATCTAATTTAGCATATTTCTATTTTTGCAGATTTTTTGGACAATTGGGTCAAAAATGCATGTCACACCCTCGGTCACGCTGTGGCCAACAACGTGTAATTTTAACTAATGTCCAGTATTGCTGCCGCGCGATTTGTGCTCATCTCCAAAAGTCACGCCCGTTTTCAATTACATGCCCTCGGTCACGCCCGTGACCAAGGGCGTGTCAACTTAAATATCACTCCCAGCTGCTGTCGTGTCCAGGTGGAAATTTCGTGCAAATTTTTCAATGTCACGACCTTACTCCTCCAAGTCACGCCCGTGACTCTCCCGCGTGATCTCTGACTTTCGTCATGCCGCCACTCAAGCCCGCGCTGCATTTAATGAAGCCTCCCATGTACATGCTCGTGACCTGCTTGTCACGGGCATGTAACCTCTAACTTTCACGACACCACCACTAATGCCCCGCGCTGCCGTCCCAGCTGAGCAGGTCAGTAGTTACATGCCCTTGGTCACGGGCATGACTGAGGGCATGTAACTTGAATTTTTTTCCAATAAATTCCAGAGGCTTCCTTGAGCCTAGGGTTCAGAGATTTTGAGTGGGGAGGTGCTGTTAGTGTTGTTAGTTGTTGTTTTTCATGTTCTTATGCTTTATGTTCTCTCTCTCTCTCTCTTCTTTTCAAGTAAATTTCTTCTAACTTTTCATGCAATAGTTCCTAGTAGGCTTTTAATCTCTCTTTTGTGTTGTAATCTTCCCTTAAGTTTGTAATCACTTTGGTTTTTAATAAAATTTACCTTTGCTTTTCTTAAACTCTCTCTACTCTAGTTAATTTTTCATGCAATCTTATTTCATGTCTTTCTTTTTCCCCTCCACAATGATTAACTAAACTCTCATTTGTGCTCGATCAAGATAATCCGAGGATGAGATACTCAAGCTATGATCTTTTAGCTCTCTTTTTCCATTTAAGTAAACACTTTTGATTTACCCTTGATTTTTAATGTAGTGAGGCCATATTTTCGATATATGGTTTTCACTTAGGTTTTCATACTTAGTTAGCTGAGAGGCTCAAAGTATGAATCGATCACTCAAGGGTAAAGAGAGTTGCACGCACCCCTCGACGAAGGATGACGTAAATATCCTGGATTGGAGTCAAATCCAATAGGCGTAAAGTAAGTTTTAGGCATTCAATTATAGAATGAGAGTTCGGTTGATTTTTCCTAAACTTAGTTGGGCATTTCCTCGAGAGAGGCGTGTTCATGCTTTGGGAACCTCCACGGTCAATTTGTCTACTTAAAGGGAATTAGATTTATTTTTATCTACTTTTGTTTATTCTCATGCCGAGGTGATTCAAGATCGAGTAGTAATCCTTTTAATCATTATCTAAACCTATTCTTTAATATGCAAATTGTTTCTCTTTTTAGTTAAGTAAAACTACTCTAAAAAATTCAATTGATAAGATAATAGTTTCCTCCTTGAAGTAGAAGTAATCAATGTGCCCTGAGGAATACGAACTTGGTATTTTTAAATATCCTTTACTATAGACGATAAGGTACAATTGCCTTCATTGGATATAGGTTTGGAGAACCACATCATCATAAACCCAGCGTTTGCTTTCACAAAAAATCATTTTTACATATCAAGTTTTTGGCGCCGTTGCCGGGGAATTGGATTGATATTTTGAAAAGAGGATAACTATTAATTTTATAATTTTCTTATTCAGTTTTTTATTTTCCAGTTTCAAAAAAAATCTTAAAGGTGTAATTTAAATCTTGGAAAGGAGCATTTGGGCTATCATCCCAGCACACCTCCTAGTAGCAGTGAGAACCCTTCACAGGTTATACCTCGGGAAGTCCAAGACTAACTTAATCTGCCTATTAAGAAAAAAATAATAATAATCAAGTTTTCTCGTTCTTTCTTTTTTATTTTATTATTCTATCTCTTTTCTCTTTTTCTCTCCCCTTTCTCTCCTTCTACTGTATGAACCAAGTTAGCTCTTCGAATATTCCTTTTGATGCAAAGATCGAGCACACCATTTTGCGGTGCCTCCATTCCCATGATCAGGATAGGCATTTAGCATTCGAAGAGTCGATCAGGAATACTAATATAGAAAACATGGAGCCTAATCCGCCCAATCCTAATGCCCCCAATCCTAATGTGGTCCAACAAAGGATCATGTCCTATTATGGGTGACTGAATCCGGAAGCCTCGCAGTCAAGTATTGTTTGTAACATTCCAGTTTTCACACTACTGTGAAGGCAATAATTTTTGTTGCTGGAAGCAAACGCCCAACGGTAGCTTTATCGATGGGATGAGCCCTATATCGATAAGATGAGCATCATATCATCTCGAAAGGCTCATGTCATCGGGACGCTAACGCCGATTGGTAGCTTCTGCCACTGGCGGTAGCTATATCGAACGGAAGCTTCGTTGTATCGACGAGACGATATCATCAAGAGGTTATCGACTAGACGCTAACGCGACGCATTAGCAATACCGCCGGTGGTAGGTCTTCAAGATGTTATTGTCGAGAGAACAAGATGGTGTGATGTAGGTTATGTTTAAGCGCTAGCGCGATGTGGTAGCGATACGCGAAATGGAGATCATGGAGGTCAAATCTTTAAGGTTTTGATCTGACGGTTGAGAGTTGTTCCAGATAGTTTTAGGGCCTGACCAGAGGAAGTTTTATCCTCATTATTTCAAGTTCTTTCTCTCTCTAAGCTTGAGTAAGAGGAGAGCCAAGTAGGAAGAAGGAGACTCTTTCCGCCATTGACGGAGCTCTAAAGCTCTGAATCGCGAGCCGTTTACAGATCCATAGAGAGCATCCCGGTGCGGTTCTTTCCATCTGATTGAAATCTCAGATTCATGGCGCCAAAGAGGGCGGCACGGGTAACAATCCTTCCTCCCGGTCTGTGGATGTGTTTTTGGACCTTTCATGCCTTTTCTATGCTTGCATAGGGTTGTCTCTTTCACTAATTAGTGAACTATAGGACTCACGTTAGTTCTTCAGAACTCCAGGTCGATTGTGTCCATCTCCGACATATATTGCATGTAGAAATCTGGTAGTTATATGGATTTAGGTATTGCGTGTGAAGCTTACCCGTGGCCATTAGCCCGGATCGATGATGCTTGATTTGTACCGTTGCGTTTAGGTTAAGCCTAGTATGCGTGCCAGAGAGTGACTCCATGGAATACATTATTCTTATTACGAGACTAGGGTTAAGGTGTCTCTTGGCGTACCAAACGGACGTCCTATGTTTGCGTGTGGTTGAAATGCAAACCTTCACCACAAATGTGTAGTGGAGTTGACTTGGACGTCCTACGCCATGTTAATGGCAAAGTCTAGATTCTCTTATGGATTAGGTGGGTAGCTTATGATAAGTAACACTTGTATGTGTTAAACCCTTACGGGCTGAGGCAAAGCCATACCCGCATCGTTGTAGTTAGAGCACGATGACTAGAGCATGGGAAATGCTGAACCGACCCCGTTTCCATGCAGATTTGGTGAGATTTTTTAAATTCTGGTATGCCATGAGATCATGGGAGAGGCCGTGGAAGGTGTTCACCTTGACCGGCCAAAAGTTCTTTTCCCAACTAAGTTTGCATAACTTAGGGATGTGGCGGTGCTCCTAGGTGAGTACTCTTAAATCATGCCATGAGTGCATGTAGCGTGTGGGTTTGAGTACCCACATTGTGTTTTGGTGATTGATGTTATTTTAGCCTCATGCGGTTGCATTGGCAGTTGTGTGGATCCTCCGGGTGAACCCAACTAACATCATATGCATACCTAGGTTCCCCTTTTCTTGATGCTTAACCTAGAAGATTGATTGTACTTGAAACTTCACCCTGTGTAGAGTAGATGCACTTTCTTTATTATATTACAAGTTGTTTATACAACTTGCTTGCAGGTTAGCTGTGCCACGCCCCTGAGCCAGCTAGGATGGTCGGGGTGGGATCATTACGCAATTTGTGGTCAGTTCATAGTTGACCCTTTTTTATCTCATATTTTTGGATGGTACAGGTGCTGGTGAGACAAGCCGGAAGTTGCAGGCCGAAGCCCATTGCTGAGTTGGCCCTTGAAGGCCAGCCTATGTTTACTAGTTTCCTTGTATTGCTGGACTGCGTGCCGAAGTATGCTTTTGAGTTAAGTTATATTAGTTGAATGTAAGGCCTTAAGCCCATAACTCTTTATTTGACATTCCTAAGTAGGTAGACATTATGAATTAAATGTTTATTGAAAGCTTCCGCTTGTGCTTACTTACTCTCGTGTAGTTCTTTTCTGTGTATCAACTTACTAATGTCTAGCTAGTGTATTCAATATGTCATAGGGTCCCGACCGGTACTGTGTTATATTGTTTGTGCTGGCAGGGTGTTACCTTATCATACCAACGGCGGCAAACAAATAACTTTGAGATCAAATCTAGTATCATACAAATGGTGCAACAATCAGTGACCTTCGATGGCCTGCCGGTCGAAGATCCAAACTCACATGTCCTAATTTTCTCAAAATTTGCGATACTTTCAAAATCAATGGCGTTACTGATGATGCCATTCAAATACATTTTTTACCTTTTTTGCGGTCAAAGACCAAGCAGTAGCTGGGTTCCCTTCCTAAGGGGTCCATCATACATGGGCCGAGATGGCGAAAAGATTTCTTACCGAGTATTTTCCGCCTGCAAAGACCACCAAATTGCGCACAGATATTGCCTCATTTATGCAAATCTACTCAGAGACTCTCTATGATACGTGAGAGTGCTTCAAGGAGATTTTGCGTAGATGGCCTCACCACGCACTTCCTACTTGGCAATAAGTACAAATTTTTTATAATGGCTTGAATTTATAAACAAGGCAAATGATTGATGCGGCCGCTGAGAGCACGTTAAATAATAAGACTCTGGATTTTGCTCAAGAGCTTTTCGAGGAGATGGCCATAAACGCATACCAATGGAATATGCTGTCACAACCCGCATTTTTCCAAGAATATAATACATATTATCAGAGCAAGGGGAAAATACGTGTCGTGATGCCACGCCTGCAGGAGACGACTACAAACGCTCAGGCAAACACTTCTTATGATAAATTTATAAAAGACATATATGTGTTTATATTAAAAAGAGAAATTTTCATTATTAACTTAAGACCGCGTCCCTCGGTCTGGTGGATCATCTAGTCCACAAGTAGAAAACTATATATACGCAGCGGAAAAATAGGTTTGTTTTTAGCCTACATGAGCATGAAGATGAACATCCCAGAAATAATATGCATATATCTATGTTTAGTATAGTAAGAAAAGATTTTCTACGATCTTCAAAGTACGTGACATTTATTTAAAACCATGATATGCAAGAATGACATTTTTATAACCAAAAGTATCTAATGCATCCTAGCATAAAGCTTCCCAGAGAGCAAGTAGGTAAACAATTTGAAAGTAACAGCAAAATAACTAGCAAGTAAACTAGCACAAGAAGAGATTCATACGGGCGTCAACAACTGACACGAACCCGCAGGAAAGAAGGAAAAACAACCAAAAGAACTGCCCCTTACCTACTAGAGAGGAAGGGCCTCTACAGGACAGCTAAACGACGCCGCTCTAACTCCTGCGGCAGCTAAAAACCTGAACCTGAGACATTCATAAGAAAAGAATGCCTCAGCCCAAAAGGGTGCAAGAAAACCAAGATTAGCAGCAATTAGTAATAAAGGAGTACAGAAAGAAGAACCAAGCAGGTAAACATCAATAATCTAACCACAACACGAGCCAGCACAAACGAGTGCACTCGGTAAGAGGAAAAGAAAAGCCTGCACTGAAAGGTAATAGCCAAAGCAATCATGGCCAACCACCTGTCCGTCCCTGCGGCTCAGAGGTGATGATTATACATATAATATATCATAATACAATACATAAGCATATAAGCTTAATAAAACTTGAGACTGATCAGCTCGAGGGAAAAGCGTCCCCCAAAAGAAGGCTCTGCGATGGTGGTATCTTCCACTAACGCCCGCAGCCCAAAACCAGGTGTGGTCCCATATCCACTGCCACCTAGAATCCAATTCAGGAGTGCTGCGGCGGTGACTCCAATCCACCCAAACCAACAATCCAAAAGAGGTACTGTGGCGGTGACTTTAATCTCACACGCTCAACAGACTCACACTTAGCACCTGCAGCAGGGGTGCACAATTATATATATAAGTATATGTATATATATAAGTATATAACTATACCACAGTGCAGTTCATCCGAGAATACTCAGAACATTTAGACAACGATGATCATAGAGATCGGGAACCACTCACCAAAACTATCCCGGAGAATTAAACAACATAGCATACTTAGCTCATAAATCCAATAGAGCAAACAGAGGAGTGTCAGACAGGGAAAAACAGGATCTCTAATGGTTGTAACCATAACTCCAGACGAAAGGATCAGAAAGCACCAGGTTCAGCAATTAATCAATACAACGACATTCAACTTACGACAAGGTCGAAGACTGCAGAAAGCCAACACCATACCAGGTCTGGTGTCGGAACAAGACGAAGAAAATCATAGCACGAAGGACAAACACCTGAACAAGACTCAACGGTTCACAAGAAAACACAACTACCGCTAACCAAAAATCAACCGGTTAGCCAGACAAGGAAGAAGAAAGGACTGAAATGAAGGACTATCAATCACCCAGCAAGAATCAAGCCAAGGGGACTACTACTACTTGAAGGGCACAACCAACAAGAGAGACTAGCATAACTAGGCTTCAAGAAACAAGGTCATTTAGGAGAATGATCGCTATTTGCAGCCCGCAACCACAAAAGAAATCTCTACCTTCAACCAGATTGCTAAGACAGTGAAGAGGAAGCATTACCCTTCACTGGGAAAGTTAACAAGAAAAGTACAAGGAAGACTGAGTCGAAAAGGGTATACAGTACTCAGAAGAAAAGGCAATTTACACAGAAGACCAGGGAGACCCCAAACGGAACTTCCCTTACAGGAAAGAGGAAGAAACAATCATTAAAGGGGAAGAGGAGCAAAACCAGGAAAAAGAGATCAAAAGAGAAGAGAACAGGCAATAGGTGACCTCAACCGCTAGGCTACTAGCGCGAGACTACAAGTGGTTTTATAATTTAGCCAACGCTTAAATAATTGCCGAACTTGACAATCGAACTCTCTTACACCCAGGGCCGAATAACCAAAGCAATTAAATGCCATATAGCAGGAATAAACTTGAGCTATAAAACGACTACGCAACTCGAATTATCGAGGCTTCCGACCTGAAGGCGTCCCACCAGTCATAGAACAATAATTGAACGATATAACGGGAGTATGATTTTTTTATACGGCAACCCCCAAGTTAAGATTTCAGAATGGAAATATTTGTATATAGCTAGTAGAATCATATGAGCAAAATTGACAAACCATCCATGATATTAGCCGAACCACACATATACATTCATCCAAGAATTTAGCTAAAACCAGCCCGGGATCGTCTAACATGAATGAGGAGAATTTAATAACTTAACTAGGGAAACTACTAACATAACACAACTAACATTATAACAGGAGTTAGAAACAACTGCTAGCATAAACCCCACTAACATTATAATAGAAATTAGGAATAAATCTGCTAGCACAACACAATTAACATGATAACCAGGACTAGGTAGACTGCTAGCACAACTCCAGACTTATGCTCACAAAAGCTGAAGGAACTACTGGTGTAAACTCCAAATAAAATCAGTTAACACGCCTGGGAGAAACAGTTGCATAAACCCCACAAAATCCGTTAACAAAACTGGGAGGAACAATTAGCATAAACCCCTACCAAATCAGTTAATAAATTGGGAAAAACAATTGGCATAAACCCCTAACAAATCAGTTAATAAATTGGGAGAAACAATTGGCATAAACTCCTAACAAATCAGTTAATAAATTGGGAGAAACAATTGGCATAAACTCCTAACAAATCAGTTAATAAATTGGGAGAAACAATTGGCATAAACTCCTAACTAGCCGGTTAACACAGCTGGAAGAAAATCGCTGGTATAAACCCCCAAAACAGTCACTTAACCCAAGAGGATGAAATTTCTTATGAACGAAATCCCTGGAGCATAAACCCCAAACAGCCACTTAATGAGTTTCACTACTAAACAAGAAAATAAAATAAAATTTCTGGATGTATAAACCCAAACAGCTACTAAACAAAAAACAACATAAAATTCCTGGATGTATAAACCCAAACAACTACTTCACGAAATTTCTCAATAACCAATTTTCCTGGAGATTTCTCATAAACCAAACATCCACTATAACCCAAGGTGGAAGGGGATGGAGGAGAAAGAGGGGGAAAAGAAGAAGAGGAGTTTCCTTGCCTCAACGATGGGCTCCGACGAAATACGACGAGCGAGAAGCAAGCCGCCCGGAACCCTAGCCCCGACACGAAGACAAGCTCCGACAACACCACCAAAGCTCCACCGACGGCTTAGCCCACCGACCTCCGGCGACTCCGACGAAGCCCTAGCTCGCCTAACCCTAGTTCGCCTCCATCGCCCTCTAGACAAAACCTGAGCCATCGGGGAAGGGGAAATAGAACTGAATGAAGGAATGGGGGGGGGGGGGGGGCAATTATAAGCATTATATAATTGTATATGTATAATCATATATATATGTAAGATTATTTTAATAAAAAATATTAATATTATTATTATTATATAATCACTAAAAATTAAACGAACGCCGAACCTAACGAAACTTTCGCCTAAGGTGAACAGCGGCGCTATGAATCCAACGGTGAAGTCAAAATCAAAATCCGACGTGCCGTTCTCGAGATATAAATGGCCGAAGTTTACGCTAAACGTAAACCATACGAAACTTCAAATGGGCGCCGAGACTCCAAAAACGATCGGATCGCGACGAAACTTGACGGGTAAGTCTAAAATTAAACAACTTAATTTCCTATCGTAAAATTTTCCAATTTCGGTAATTTTCAAAATTTTGTCGGCTTGACCATACGGACACGAAAACGCACTAACAGCGATGCGTCGATAACTCTGCACTAGCGTAACGCCCTTACGTCATTATTACGGTAATTAAAACAATTAAAATAATAGTTGAAAATCAGGGGCGTTACAGTCACTCCCCCTAAAAAGAAGTTTCGTCCCGAAACTTAGAACGCAAAACGAATCTAGAGGCTAGGAAAGATAGACTGAGATTCGATGGATAGGAACGCTACCCGAAGAGGCCTAGGAGAACAGCTGAGGATAAGATCCTCACTCACCATTGACTCTTACGTCCCCAGAATACAGACAAACGTCTCGACAGAGGAAGGATTAGGCTGCAATAGGGACACTGAGCTAGGGGCATGACAAACAAAAGCACAATCTTTCACCACTGGCTCACGTGAAACACATCGTGAAAACCAGGGAAAGAAGCAGGCAAACACAGCCTAACAGCAGACGCTCTGATGCACTCACTCTGGCATTAGAGAAACCATCAAGAAAACCATGCCCCCAACCACGAGCTCTAAATTAGCACTCTGCCAATTATAAAATTCTCATAACGCATCGGAGCCAACAGTAGCTCCTCACGGATAAGCGAAACCGCGACACTCGAATCCACCAAAGCTTCCAAAATCTGCCTCAAATCGCCGGCAAGCACAACATTCAGATACAAACCTTGCTACACTATTTTGTACTTCCAAGCATCAAACCATTTTCCTCAGATCACGATACATTTCTTTTGAAATCGAAATGGTAGACAACGCTAGAACTTCACGCTTTGCCACAAATCCTTGCCCGAATATTTTCAATAGCGGGATTACAATATTTACTTCTAAAATTCTACTTGATCATTTTTTTTTCAGAGAAGTCCGGAAAATCTTTGCATTAGACTTAACCCCGAATGAAACGCAATTCCAATTTATGAAAGGCTCTCCCAACACTAAGCTGGTCAACAATAATATTGCTTCCAACAGTTGCCAATGAAATTTTCCCTGTCAGCTACTACACTAAAACACTAATGATGAGTGTAGGGTAATTCTTCCTATAAAATTTCAAATTCCATGAACCATTTGCAAGCACAATCCATGTCTACGTCAGAACAGAACACCCAAACCATGATCAAAATTCACGACAAGGTCTTCTAAATCCAACACTTCCAAATCAACCTAAGCGATAAAAACCACTTAGAAGGGAATATAGCACTAAGGGGATCAACTAAACGATCGAAAATCTTACGATGATCGTCCACGAAACTGAATCGCTACGCGCACCTGAGGATTCACCCTCTAACCGGAGAGTCGACTCCGACGCACCACGCTCTGGAGTCATCGACAGCAATTATGAACAAACACATCACTACACCTAGCTTAAGACGCAACAGCTAGGAACTAGAATTTCCTAACTCGATACAGATCAGAAAGCGTAGATACTTGCTCTTGCTGTTACCTTGCTCTGGGGATTCATGAAATGATGTTATGCTTAACTTAGGATGGTATACCATCATCCTATCAACTTGTGTGCATATAATATAAATGCATGAATGCCAAAATTTTATTTCAAATCATGTGTGTACGAGCGTCATCATGTATGTCTTTAGCTTGGCACGTGTGCTAATGCTATGTTATGATGTATATGCAGTGCTATGCAATCTAAAAAGGCCTTAATGCATGCTATGAGCGGCGTACACATGCGATCTTATGCATCCCATACTACATATTATCGCATGCAACGAAAAAGAAAATCTAATGGACACGCATACGACCTACGTTATGCATCCCATACTACATAACAGTCGTATGTTGTCACCTATGAGGATCCATATACAAACACATATTATGCATCCCATACTACATAATATGCCCCGTATACTTCTTATCCTGCTATGAGTGTAGTGTTCATGCTTCAGCCAAGACATACTGATGACCCTTCGGTGTGTGTATGCAATGAATGACGATTCTCACCAGGCGGTTAACCGGGCAACCAAACTATCACAGCAACCCGGCTAACCTCCCTCTGATACCAACTGTCACAACCCGCATTTTTCCAAGAATATAATACATATTATCAGAGCAAGGGGAAAATACGTGTCGTGATGCCACGCCTGCAGGAGACGACTACAAACGCTCAGGCAAACACTTCTTATGATAAATTTATAAAAGACATATATGTGTTTATATTAAAAAGAGAAATTTTCATTATTAACTTAAGATCGCGTCCCTCGGTCCGGTGGATCATCTAGTCCACAAGTAGAAAACTATATATACGCAGCGGAAAAATAGGTTTGTTTTTAGCCTACATGAGCATGAAGATGAACATCCCAGAAATAATATGCATATATCTATGTTTAGTATAGTAAGAAAAGATTTTCTACGATCTTCAAAGTACGTGACATTTATTTAAAACCATGATATGCAAGAATGACATTTTTATAACCAAAAGTATCTAATGCATCCTAGCATAAAGCTTCCCAGAGAGCAAGTAGGTAAACAATTTGAAAGTAACAGCAAAATAACTAGCAAGTAAACTAGCACAAGAAGAGATTCATACGGGCGTCAACAACTGACACGAACCCGCAGGAAAGAAGGAAAAACAACCAAAAGAACTGCCCCTTACCTACTAGAGAGGAAGGGCCTCTACAGGACAGCTAAACGACGCCGCTCTTACTCCTGCGGCAGCTAAAAACCTGAACCTGAGACATTCATAAGAAAAGAATGCCTCAGCCCAAAAGGGTGCAAGAAAACCAAGATTAGCAACAATTAGTAATAAAGGAGTACAGAAAGAAGAACCAAGCAGGTAAACATCAATAATCTAACCACAACACGAGCCAGCACAAACGAGTGCACTCGGTAAGAGGAAAAGAAAAGCCTGCACTGAAAGGTAATAGCCAAAGCAATCATGGCCAACCACGTGTCCGTCCCTGCGGCTCAGAGGTGATGATTATACATATAATATATCATAATACCATACATAAGCATATAAGCTTAATAAAACTTGAGACTGATCAGCTCGAGGGAAAAGCGTCCCCCAAAAGAAGGCTCTGCGATGGTGGTATCTTCCACTAACGCCCGCAGCCCAAAACCGGGTGTGGTCCCATATCCACTGCCACCCAGAATCCAATTCAGGAGTGCTGCGGCGGTGACTCCAATCCACCCAAACCAACAGTCCAAAAGAGGCACTGTGGCGGTGACTTTAAGCTCACACGCTCAACAGACTCACACTTAGCACCTGCAGCAGGGGTGCACAATCATATATATAAGTATATGTATATATATAAGTATATAACTATACCATAGTGCAGTTCCTCCGAGAATACTCAGAACATTTAGACAACGACGATCATAGAG
This sequence comes from Dactylorhiza incarnata, assembly GCA_033032865.1. Lineage (NCBI taxonomy): Eukaryota > Viridiplantae > Streptophyta > Magnoliopsida > Asparagales > Orchidaceae > Dactylorhiza > Dactylorhiza incarnata. The sequence goes on along the minus strand of JAWHQI010000009.1, from coordinate 3,053,208 downwards.
ATCGGGAACCACTCACCAAAACTATCCCGGAGAATTAAACAACATAGCATACTTAGCTCATAAATCCAATAGAGCAAACAGAGGAGTGTCAGACAGGGAAAAACAGGATCTCTAATGGTTGTAACCATAACTCCAGACGAAAGGATCAGAAAGCACCAGGTTCAGCAATTAATCAATACAACGACATTCAACTTACGACAAGGTCGAAGACTGCAGAAAGCCGACACCATGCCAGGTCTGGTGTCGGAACAAGACGAAGAAAATCATAGCACGAAGGACAAACACCTGAACAAGACTCAACGGTTCACAAGAAAACACAACTACCGCTAACCAAAAATCAACCGGTTAGCCAGACAAGGAAGAAGAAAGGACTGAAATGAAGGACTATCAATCACCCAGCAAGAATCAAGCCAAGGGGACTACTACAACTTGAAGGGCACAACCAACAAGAGAGACTAGCATAACTAGGCTTCAAGAAACAAGGTCATTTAGGAGAATGATCGCTATTTGTAGCCCGCAACCACAAAAGAAATCTCTACCTTCAACCAGATTGCTAAGACAGTGAAGAGGAAGCATTACCCTTCACTGGGAAAGTTAACAAGAAAAGTACAAGGAAGACTGAGTCGAAAAGGGTATACGGTACTCAGTAGAAAAGGCAATTTACACAGAAGACCAGGGAGACCCCAAACGGAACTTCCCTTACAGGAAAGAGGAAGAAACAATCATTAAAGGGGAAGAGGAGCAAAACCAGGAAAAAGAGATCAAAAGAGAAGAGAACAGGCAATAGGTGACCTCAACCGCTAGGCTACTAGCGCGAGACTACAAGTGGTTTTATAATTTAGCCAACGCTTAAATAATTGCCGAACTTGACAATCGAACTCTCTTACACCCAGGGCCGAATAACCAAAGCAATTAAATGCCATATAGCAGGAATAAACTTGAGCTATAAAACGACTACGCAACTCGAATTATCGAGGCTTCCGACCTGAAGGCGTCCCACCAGTCATAGAACAATAATTGAACGATATAACGGGAGTATGATTTTTTTATACGGCAACCCCCAAGTTAAGATTTCAGAATGGAAATATTTGTATATAGCTAGTAGAATCATATGAGCAAAATTGACAAACCTTCCATGATATTAGCCGAACCACACATATACATTCATCCAAGAATTTAGCTAAAACCAGCCCGGGATCGTCTAACATGAATGAGGAGAATTTAATAACTTAACTAGGGAAACTACTAACATAACACAACTAACATTATAACAGGAGTTAGAAACAACTGCTAGCATAAACCCAACTAACATTATAATAGAAATTAGGAATAAATCTACTAGCACAACACAATTAACATGATAACCAGGACTAGGTAGACTGCTAGCACAACTCCAGACTTATGCTCACAAAAGCTGAAGGAACTACTGGTGTAAACTCCAAATAAAATCAGTTAACACGGCTAGGAGAAACAGTTGCATAAACCCCACAAAATCCGTTAACAAAACTGGGAGGAACAATTAGCATAAACCCCTACCAAATCAGTTAATAAATTGGGAAAAACAATTGGCATAAACCCCTAACAAATCAGTTAATAAATTGGGAGAAACAATTGGCATAAACTCCTAACAAATCAGTTAATAAATTGGGAGAAACAATTGGCATAAACTCCTAACAAATCAGTTAATAAATTGGGAGAAACAATTGGCATAAACTCCTAACTAGCCGGTTAACACAGCTGGAAGAAAATCGTTGGTATAAACCCCCAAAACAGTCACTTAACCCAAGAGGATGAAATTTCTTATGAACGAAATCCCTGGAGCATAAACCCCAAACAGCCACTTAATGAGTTTCACTACTAAACAAGAAAATAAAATAAAATTTCTGGATGTATAAACCCAAACAGCTACTAAACAAGAAACAACATAAAATTCCTGGATGTATAAACCCAAACAACTACTTCACGAAATTTCCCAATAACCAATTTTCCTGGAGATTTCTCATAAACCAAACATCCACTATAACCCAAGGTGGAAGGGGATGGAGGAGAAAGAGGGGGAAAAGAAGAAGAGGAGTTTCCTTGCCTCGACGATGGGCTCCGACGAAATACGACGAGCGAGAAGCAAGCCGCCCGGAACCCTAGCCCCGACACGAAGACAAGCTCCGACAACACCACCAAAGCTCCACCGATGGCTTAGCCCACCGACCTCCGGCGACTCCGACGAAGCCCTAGCTCGCCTAACCCTAGTTCGCCTCCATCGCCCTCTAGACAAAACCTGAGCCATCGGGGAAGGGGAAATAGAACTGAATGAAGGAATGGGGGGGTGGGGGGGGTGGGGGGGGGGGGGGGGGGGGGGGGGGGGGGGGGGCTAATTATAAGCATTATATAATTGTATATGTATAATCATATATATATGTAAGATTATTTTAATAAAAAATATTAATATTATTATTATTATATAATCACTAAAAATTAAACGAACGCCAAACCTAACGAAACTTTCGCCTAAGGTGAACAGCGGCGCTACGAATCCAACGGTGAAGTCAAAATCAAAATCCGACGTGCCGTTCTCGAGATATAAATGGCCGAAGTTTACGCTAAACGTAAACCATACGAAACTTCAAACGGGCGCCGAGACTCCAAAAACGATCGGATCGCGACGAAACTTGACGGGTAAGTCTAAAATTAAACAACTTAATTTCCTATCGTAAAATTTTCCAATTTCGGTAATTTTCAAAATTTTGTCGGCTTGACCATACGGACATGAAAACGCACTAACAGCGATGCGTCGATAACTCTGCACTAGCGTAACGCCCTTACGTCATTATTACGGTAATTAAAACAATTAAAATAATAGTCGAAAATCAGGGGCGTTACATATGCCCCGAGCGTGGCCTAGCAAGCCAGCCAGTATTTTTGAAATTGACGCAAATTTAAATTTAGCTTTACAAGTTGAGCACTTAACTAAGCAAGTTGCGGACATGTCTTCTTCCTCCTGCACTCCTCCTTGGGAAATTATGTTATAATAGAAGAGCAGGTTGATTACATGGGAAATCCGCCTCGGTCTTCCTATAACCCGAACTTCGCTCCGTACAACAACACCTACAATGCGGGTTATAGGAATCATCGAATTTCTCATGGAGCAACCAAGGAAATTCTCAGCGCCCTTTAAATCTTAATTAACCTCTTAATTTAAATCCACCTCTAAATTATAATCCACCAGGTTTTCCACCGCAACAGCAAAAGCCCTCTCCACTTGAAGAGGTCTTTGCAAAATATGTTGCTAAAAATTAATCGAACATCCGGGACCTCACAGGATCGATCAAAAATTTAGAGAATCAAGTGGGTCAGCTAGCGAAAATGTTCTCCTAGCGTCAGCAAGGAGCTCTACCATGAAATACCGAACCAAATACAAGGGAAAGCACGAACTTGATTACCCTCCGCATTGGAAAGGAGGTAACTTCAAAAAAGGATGTACCCGAGGTACTTATCTCTACTAATCCTCCCATTTTATCATCAAATTTGCCCGTTACTTTAGCTCTGCATGCTTCAAGATCAAATATTCCGTATACATCTAAGCTTAGGAGCGAGTGCGCCGAGAAAAATTATAAAAAGTTTTTAGAAATTTTAAAGCAAATTCATATTAATGTTCCCTTCTGCGAGGCTATCTCTCAAATGTCAAAATATGCGAAATATATTAAGGAGTTGCTCTCTAATAAAAAGAAACTTGAAGATATCTCGCATATTTCCCTTAACGCAGAATACTCCGCGGTTGTACTCAACAAATTGCCCCAAAAAGCAAATGACCCAGGACGGTTCTCTATCCCATGTATATTTGGCAATTCATTGGTAAAACGCGCCTTAGCTGATCTTGGAGCAAGTATCAATCATATGCCTTTCTCTTTATTTAAAAAGTTAGGTTTAGGAAATCCTAGCCCCACCCGAATGAGTATGCAACTCACAGATCGATCATTAAAATACCAGTAGGGATAGTGAAGAACGTGCTCATCAAGGTTGACGAGTTCATCTTTTCGGTGAACTTTGTCATTCTTGATATCGAAGAGGATGGCCGAAGTACCCCTCATACTCGGCCGCTCCATCCTCGCCACCTCCCGCGCAATTATCGACGTTAGTAATGGAAAGCTCCTCCTACGGGTTGGAGATGATGAATTTACATTTAGCATAAATCCCTCGATGTGAAATACCTTAGAAAATGATGATTCATGTTTCTACTTAGAAGAATGTTTTGAGAATGAGTTTTATTCACATCCTGAGTTAGTCTCCCCTTCTAGTGACAATTCCAAGCTCGCCAAACTCTTCTATTTAGAAGAAGTTTCTCGCCCCACATCACCCGTGTAACATCCCCCAAACTACTAGACCCCTAGAGAATTTTTGTCAAGACCAGGTCATGGCAAAAATAGGGTAAGTGACCTAGGGTGCCTTGGCAACAAGTTGAATAGGTGGAGAACACCATGGTGTGTACTTAGCCACCATGGGTCATTCCAATTAAAGGAGAATTTAAGGGTAACTCAGGAGGACTAAAGCACCATATGCATCACCTATAACCATATGGAAACCCTCTAGGCTAAATTAGAGCATGCTAGGTGACATAAATGGCTCCTTGAACCAAAAAGGGCGCCCCTTGATCAATATAGGAGTCTTTGACCTGACAAGGTCAAGTTACACATAAAGGCCCAACTTGACATACTTCACCCTAGTATAGGTCAATTATCCTGAGTATGGTGAAATTAACCACACCACACCCTATTGGAACGACCCTATTACTAATTTGGGCTAGGATCATTATATGTTGATTAGGATTTGTATTGACCCCAATGTATAGCCTTAGGGTCAAGTTTTAGGCTGATTAGATTGGCAGAACTTGGAAAATTCAAGATCAACACATGGCAAGTGATGCTCGACAAATGACTAGCAGCGGTCGACAAATTCTAAGCCAGCGCTCGACAAATGACTAGCAGCGGTCGACAAATTCTAAGCCAGCGCTTGACAAATGACTAGCAGCGGTCGATGAATTCTAAGCCAACGCTCGACAAATGACTTGCGGCGGTCGACAAATTCAAGACAGCGCTCGACAAATTGCTTTCTGACGTTCAAATTTATATTCTCAGTGGATGTCAGTTCTCTGAACTCAAATCACCAAAATAACGGATATATTTATTTCTCCTTGGACGTATTCAGACAGCCAAGTAAGGATATCTTTCTCATTTATTATATCCTTATATTCCATCTATTCCAAGAAGAAGAATAGCCTTTGACATTTAATGCCAAAGGCATCTTTCTCGACAAAAGGAATTAAAAGGACCTGCCAAAATCGTTTTGGGTGGCTGCCTGGTTCCAAGAAGGATTTAAGTCAGAAAAAGACATTCCTTAAAGAGACAAAAGATTTGAATTTGAAAAGATATATACATACAGTTATCAGATGAGAAAAGATATAGAGAATAGCAAGAACTGAGATATTCGTCTTCTGTGAGGAAAATAAAGAAAAACTTGACTATCACTCTCTCTCATCTGTGATCATAGAACAAGGAGGATAGAAGAAGTCTTTCAGAAGAAGAAGAAGAAGCAAATACACTATTCTTTCTCAGTTTTCCTCTTCATCGAGATCATCTGCTACAAAGACTTCTATTTGAGAAAGCTCTGTCCAAAAATCTGTCATTAACTCTCATCAGACAGGGGGAGCTTTCTGCTTCAACATCTTTTGCCTTCTCTCAGATCATTGACAGAGAAGAACACTCTATACCTTTTTATCTCATTCTGTACAGGGTTAATACTCCCTTCAAAAGTTTACCCGGTGGTGGCAAGACACCTTATCAAAAAATCCTAGTTTGGGTTTTAAGCACCTTATCAAAAGCTTATTGGTGTGTGGACACCTTATCAAAAATCCCTTGGTGCCTGGGCACCTTATCAACCCTCCTAGTTGATTCCTACCAAAGGTGGTAAAAGAGTAGACGTACCCAGATTTATTAGGGAACTACTATAGCTCCTTGTGTCTTCTGTGCTTGATTATTTCTGTGTGCTTATGGTTGTGCTGTGTGTTCTTTTTATTAATTCTGTAGTTTTCTATAACTCACACTAAATACACATATACCTAAACAGTAGTTTAATTTCCGCTATAAAATGTATTAAAAATTTTCAATACTCTATTCACCCCCCCTCTAGAGTAATTTAAGATCTGACCTCCACTTTCAATTAGTATCAGAGGAAGGTTGATTCTTTGCAGGCTAACACCTGAATTACAAAGATCAACTAGATCTTAATTTTTCTAAGAGTTTCCTTCTCTAAAATCTTATCTTATTTAAAACTCATGGCACAAAACAAGGAGTATTCCCGCACAAGACCTCCTATGTGCAATCTCAATAAGTTTGCACTATGGAAAGCAAGGATTAGGCTTTATATGAACTCCATTGATGAGGAGATTTTTAATGTCATCCCTACAGGACCTCCAGCACCTACAACATCAGCTAGTACTGTTGCAACAATAGACAACACTGCTGTTCCACCTCCTGAGTGGACTAAGGCTCAGAAAAAGCAGAGAAATGCATATGCAAAGGCCATGAACAATCTGGCCCTAACTATGTTTGATGACATATTCCAGAAAGTAGTTGAGTGCACCTCAGCAAAAGAAATCTAGGAATCTCTCAACAACATGGTGGCAGGCTCAGCAGATGAAAGAAAAGATAGAAGATCTCACCTGATCTCTCAATATGAGAACTTCAAGAAGGGAGAATCAGAAAATGTAGCTGACATATACAATAGGCTCAGCCTCATAATAAATGAGCTGAAGTCTCTGGACAAAATGATCTCACTCACAGAGATCAATGACAAAATTCTTATGTGCTTTCCCAGCACATGGGACTCCAGAATCTGGCCAATCAAAGAAGCCAGAAGTCTCAATGAGATCACCACTGAAGCCCTGTTGGGCATGCTCAAATCTTATGAGCAGCTCATCAAAACCAGGGAAACTGAAGAATCCACTTCATCCCCAGCATCCAAGAAGGAAAGAAGCATAGCCTTCAAGGCTGCAGAAGATAAAGGAAAAGCTCGTGACAAAGAGGAGTTTATGAGTCTGTTAACCAAAAGAATCTATAAGATGGCCAAGAAAGACTTCAGAAAACAGCTATCCAGAAGTCATGACAAGCCAAGGTATGACAAAAAACATTCTAATGAAAGCATATGTTTTGGCTGCAGGAAACCAGGACACATTGCTCCTGAATGTCCAGAGATTCAACACAAGAAGGACAAGAAGGAAAGAAGAAAAGAAAAGGAATAAAAGAAGGGCTCCAGCAAATCTTCCTCCCACTCTCACAAGAAGAAGGGAAGAGGATTTGTAGCAACATCCTAGAGTGAAACAGAATCTGAATCAGATTCTTCATCTTCCTCCTCTGATGAAGAAGAAACAAAAGAAGATAGTCAATGCTTAATGGCTATTTATGACTCAGACAATGAGTCACAATCAGCATCATCATCTAGCTCCAGTGATGATGAAGAAGAAAAAACTTTTTGCATGATGGCAATCAATGCCTCAACTAACAATTATGATGAAGAGAAATCAGAATCAGAAGCAGAAGATGACATTGATCAGGTATTATCTGACTTTGATTTCACTTCTATTGAATTCAAAGATGATTTCAAAACTCTTTGCCAAGACTTAATAAAATCTGAGAAACAAATAATCTCTCTCAGAACTAAGTTAGTTGAAATGAACAATATAAGTGAAGAGAATGGAAATCTTAAGAAAGATTTGGCTGCCTCCAGAGAACACATTACTGCTCTTGAGAGTAAGTTATCTGAAGCCAAAAAGCTTGAAGAATCCCTCAATGGGAGAAGTATCAGGATGATGGACATCACAAGCACTGTAAATTCTAGATTTAATAATAGCAAACTGGGCTTGGGTGCCTCATCAAGAGAGCCATCTCTGATTAAGAAAAACATCCTCTACACACCCATAAAATTCATTTCTGCTAAAAGCAAAGAAGCTGCAGAAAGAAATAAAGACATTTCAAGCAAGTTTGTTAAGTATAAAAGAATTCAGAAGAATTCGTCGAACGACACTCGACAAAAGGATTCAAATTTGTCGAACGAGGATCGACGAAAATTGAAAACAGACTTTCAGTATAGTTATAAAATGAATAATGATCGACGAATTTATTCAAATTCTTCGAACAAGCACTATACAGAAAACTCTAAGAATTCTAATCCTAAACATACAAAAATCCTTTTACTAAGTGGACTATACCTCCAAGGAGATATCATCCACAAGGCTACAAGGATCAGCCTGAAATGACATTTATCTCTAAATTTTGTGGTAACATAAAAGGACCCAAGGTAGTCTGGGTCAAAAACTACTAGTTTATGTTTTTGTCTTTGCAGGTACACAGCCATCCAAGATTAAATAAAAAATGGTACTTGGACAGTGGATGCTCAAAGCATATGACAGGGAACAAGGCCAACCTGAACAACTACAAGGCAAAACTTGGACCCAAGGTGATCTTTGGAGACTCCAACTGTGGACAAACCAAAGGCTATGGTCAAATTAAAATAGGAACTGTGACATTCAAGGAAGTAACCTATGTCAACGGTCTAAAGCACAACCTCATCAGCATAAGTCAGTTATGTGATGAAGGTTATCAGGTAACATTTAATAAATCAGAATGCATCATTAAATCATCTGATAATGTTACTGTTCTATCAGGAATTAGACAAGGAAATATATATTTAGCAAACTTCAACTCATCTAAATCAGAAATTTGTTTATTTAATGAGGTAAGCAAGTCTAGTGAATTATGGCATAAAAGATTAGGACATGTAAACCTTAGGACCATTGCTAAATTAGCTAAAGATAATCTTGTTAGAGGCTTACCATCAGGATCATATAAGAAAGAAGGTCTTTGTAGGGCATGTCAATTAGGTAAGCAAACCAAAAACAACTTTAAATCATTATCTAAAAGTGATTCACCTAGAATCTTATACTTGCTACATATGGACCTTTTTGGACCTATTGCAATAATGAGCCTAGGGGGGAAGTCTTACACTCTAGTTATTGTGGATGATTTCTCTAGATTCACTTGGGTGTTCTTTTTGAGAGAAAAGTCAGATAACTTTAAAGTTCTTACAGACTTTCTTAAGAGCATACAGATTGAGTACTCTACTGTAGTTGCATTGATCAGGAGTGATCATGGCACTGAGTTTGAGTCTCTTCTCATGCAAGAATTCTGTGAGATGGAAGGTATCAGGCATTGCTTCTCATCTCCTAGAACTCCTCAACAAAATGGGGTAGTTGAAAGGAAGAATAGAACTCTAATTGAATCAGCAAGAACATTGCGTGCAGATGCTAACTTGCCCCTATCCTTTTGGGCTGAGGCTGTCAGCACAGCAAATTATGTTCTGAATAGAAGTTTGATACACAAACTTAAGGGTAAAACTCCCTATGAATTGCTTAAAGGGAAGAAACCCAAAGTTGATTATTGTAGAACTTTTGGATGTACATGTTTTGTTCATAACAATGATAAGAAATATCTTAAGAAATTTGAACCAAAATCTGAAGAAGGAATCTTCTTAGGATATTCAATAGTTAGTAAAGCATATAGGGTATTTAATAATTCCTCTCTTAAAATAGAAGAGTCTATGCATGTTTCCTTTGATGAAACTAACATGTTTTACAAGGAGAAGAACTCTTCTACCAAGAACACTTTGCAGGTACCAGCTCTATGTGAAGAGCTTAAAGGACTAAATCTACAGACAGGAGATTCACTGCATCCATTACCTCAAACTCATGAAGATAGTGAAGAAGAAGATCATCCAGATCTTGTTGATTACCTGAATCAAGCAACAACAGAACATCCTCCACAGGATGTAATAGTTGAACAAATTCCTAGTGAAGACACTGCTGCTGAACCAACTCCAACTGCTGACCATATCACAGTCATAGATCATCCAATTTCACAAGTGATTGGTGATATCACAGCAGGTGTTCAAACAAGGCATCAACTACACCAAAATCAGATGCATACTTGCTTTCTATCACAAGTTGAACCTCAAACCATAAAAGATGCAGAACAAGATCCAAATTGGATTCTTGCAATGCAAGAGGAACTCAACCAGTTTGAAAGAAAAAAAGTTTGGGATTTGGTTCCAAGACCAAGAGGCCATCCAGTTATTGGCACCAAGTGGGTCTTCAGGAACAAGCTTGATGAACAAGGAAATATTGTGAGAAATAAAGCAAGATTGGTAGCTCAAGGATATTCACAAGAAGAAGGCATAGATTATGATCAGACATTTGCCCCTGTTGTAAGGCTTGAAGCTATAAGGATTTTCTTGGCCTTTGCTGCATTCAAGAAGTTTAAGGTATATCAAATGGATGTGAAAAGTGCTTTTCTCAATGGAGACATCAAAGAAGAAGTCTATGTGGAACAACCACCAGGTTTTATCTCTCCAACTCATTCCTCCTATGTATTCAAACTTAATAAAGCTCTCTATGGTCTCAAACAAGCTCCCAGAGCATGGTATGAGACTTTAGCTAACTTTCTCTTGGAAAACAATTTATGTAGAGGCATGGTAGACAAAACATTATTTTACAAAGTACATAAAAATCAAACTCTACTAGTTCAAATATATGTAGATGACATTATTTTTGGATCTACTTATTCAAATTTGTGCAAAAGATTTTCCAATCCAATGCAATCAAGATTTGAAATGAGTAGTATGGGTGAATTATCATACTTTCATGGTCTTCAAGTGAAGCAAACCCCATCAGGAATCTTCATCTCTCAATCTAAGTATGCTAAAGAATTAGTGAAAAGATTTGGAATGTCTGATTCTTCTACTATGAAAACACCCATGGCCTCTAATGCTGTTATTAATACTGATGAATCAGGGAAACCTGTTGATCAGAAACTGTACAGGTCAATTATTGGCTCTCTACTCTATTTAACAACCAGTAGGCCAGACATAATGTTTGCTACATGCATTTGTGCTAGGTTTCAAGTTGATCCTAAAGAATCTCATCTTACTTTTGTAAAAAGAATTTTAAGATATATAAAGGGTTGCCCTAATCTGGGACTTTGGTATCCAACAACATCTGAATTTGAATTAACTGGATTCTCAGACACAGATTATGATGGATGCAGGGTAGATAGGAAAAGCACATCAGGAACTTGTCAGTTTCTTGGTGATAGGTTTGTATCTTGGTTTTGTAAGAAACAAACATATGTATCTACATCAACAGCTGAAGCTGAATATGTAGCTGTTGGCAGTTGCTGCTCACAGATATTGTGGATACAAAATCAGCTCCTAGACTATTGTGTTAACTTAAATAATTCAGTTATATTTTGTGACAACACTAGTGCAATATCTATAGCACAAAATCCAGTTCTCTATAGTAGGACTAAACACATAGAAATTAGGCACCACTTCCTCAGGGACAATGTGGATAAAAACAAAATTTGCCTACAATTCATTTCTACTGATTTGCAAAGAGCTGACATTTTCACCAAGCCCTTGGATGAAAAGAAGCACATCTTCTTTATAAATCAACTAGGAATGATAGATGGAGAATCAATCTGCTAAAAATTAAGTATTTCTACTTTTCTAACAAATTTGTCGAACGAAGAACGACAAATTTGAATCATTTGTCGAACGGTGGTCTCTGAAACCTCTTAAGAGCAGAGTCAGTTAAGGCAATTTCTTTTGTCGAACGTCGGTCGACGAAAAAGATGATCTCGTCGAACGCTTTCAGACAAAGAAATAAAGCCTTTTCGACTTCTCATTTTATTAGGTTTTGTCGAACAGTGGTTTACGAATGCGCCGTCATTCTTCGACCCCTCTATATAAGCATTATTTTATCTTATTCTAAGCTTTGCGCCTACAGAAATCATCTTTCCCTCCAGTTCTCCTCTGCACTTGATCTTCAACTTTCTTTGCAGGAACAATGGTGATTGCTCAGGCCTCTCTGCACCTAATGAAGTTTGACGCAGGTTTCGACGTTGACATGGACTCGTTTGCACAGTCAGACCAAATCTTCAAGGACATTCTTCAAACGCTGGATGAACAACATCTAAGAAAGCTTCTAAGCACCAGACAGAAGATAGCTGTTGCAGAGATAAAAGAATGGGTTTACACTGCAAAACCAGTCGATGAAAGCTTGTCGGGAACAATCTCAGGTCATCATGTCTCTCTCTCTCCCACCATCCTTTCAGAAATCTTTGGTTTTGAAAATGGTGAAGATGAATTAGACATAAGCTCAAATGAATTTGATGAAGCTTTAGTCAAAATGGGGCATCTGACTGGAAACCCTAGCCACCTTCTGAAAAAGAATCTGTCTCAGGACTACAAGTTTTTAGCAGATATTGTTGGAAAAGTCTTGCTGAGCAAGACTTCTGGGCATGACTATATCCGTAGGCACCAATTTCTGTTAATGGTGGCCTTAATGGAGAAGAATAAAGTCAACTGGGGATCAATTATTTTTGAATTGATTAAAAAGAAAAACTCTAAAGACAATGTATGCTTTGGAAGAATCTTAGGGATTTTTCTGCAGGAAAGGCATCCAGAGCTTCTGGTGTCACCAAAAGTAACAATAAATGCCAGCAAGAGGCTGACCTCAGCTCTCTTTGCTAAATGGGATAGAGTAATTCACAGGAAGAATACAGGAGCTAAGGCAACCAGAAAAAGGAAAGCTTCTGAGGACACAAGGACTGATCAAGTCACTCCCTCTACCCTTCTAGAAGATCCTTCCTCAGTTCCTCCTTCCTCTCATATTCTCTCTCCACTTGCTCAACTTTCTCCTACTCACTCTTATTCCTCATCCCCTCCTTCAACTGAAATAACACCCATCAATGATATCCCCCTCTCAACTGCCCATATCAGTGATGCTACACCTCCTCTATCTTCAGAACCACTACCTACCACACCTCCCTCTCTAATACACAATGAATATCATTCACCTATTCATTCTCCTAGTCCAATCCATCTAGAAATTCCCACACATACCACTATCATCAGAAATATCTTTCCTCAAATATCATCTCCATCCACTTCACAACCATCTTCTAGTAATCCACCAGATTATCCATCCCTCAACCTCTCCTCTATTGCTGATCAAGTTTTTGATCTTATCCTTCCTAAAATAAGCCAGCTCCTAGATGCAAAACTTGCTCCAGTTCTTCAGGCACTTTCCACTTTATCTGCTAAAATTGCTTCTCTTCCCTCCTCCATTGTTGTCCCTTCTTCAAGGGGCCTAGATTATGGCTGCCCTGAAGCTAGGCAGGGGGAGATGTCCTATGAAGAAGCTCCAGGAACAGAAGAACCTCCAGAAGAAGATACAAAAGTTACAATTTTTGATACAGATATAATTGATTCAGCTACACAAGTTATAGAAGAAATAAATAATATATGCATTCATCCATCATGTGATCTATATAGCTTATTATCAAAATTTGATGTCACATATACTTCAAGGGTATCACCAAAGGTATACATAGAGGACCTATCAAAGGCTCTGATATGCCTTCCTCAGAAGACTCATTCTGATATCATACAAAATTACATCTTTTCTATTCCTTCATTCACTGTTCAAGACATTCAAATAAAAGATCACTCTGCAGAATATGAAGATGATCTTGCAGAATTTCTTGATGATACAACAGCCTCACAAATTACTTCCTCATCTCCAAATCCTGTATGGAATGAAGAACCAATGCCATGCTTTGATGAAATTTGGAAAGAAGCAGATGCAGAATTTGACAAAGCTGAAGAAGAAAGATTAAAGGCTCGTGAAGCAATCAAGAGAATTGATGACTTATACAATAAGCCAATCTCATCTTCTGACTCTGATGATGATGATGACAACAGTGATTCTGATGATACACTTTCAAAGAAAAGTAAGAAAAGAACAGCTAAGTCAAAAGCTGCTCCCAAGCCCCCAAATCCAAATAATGACATTCCTCTGTACATTTTGTATAATGTTCCTCTTGATGAGAAAACTCCTCACTGGATGAAGCTCTCCAGAAATGAGAACAATAGGAGGAAGAAATTCAAAAAGACTGGCTACATCCCTGACAAACCAGTCAAGCACAATCATCCTCCTCCTCCAGCAGCTGGTGCAATAGGATTATCAGGTGTTTCATCTCTCTCTCAGAAGCCAAGCTCTCAATACTCTAGGAGATCTGGTAGGTCTAGTGGTTCTCAAGCCTCTGGATCAGCCAGTGCTCCTTTCTCTAAGAGATCAGCACCTATCCTTCAAGAAAGTCAAATCTTCTCCTCTTCTAAAATATCTTCAGAATACAAACTTCACATATCTGATGGATCTCTTCACAGAGATAAAGTACCTCAAAAGGTCACTCAAGACAAAAATGATTCAGAAGATACATATTACTTTCCAGATCCAGAAGAAGAGAAAATCTGTCAGATGGCAAGACTGAAAGAAACAATTGCATATGCACAGGTTAAAAAGGCTAAAGCGGATGGCAAAGATTTCTCAGGTTTCTCAACCATGTCAGAATACAGAAGAAAAGAACTTGAAAAATACAAAACAGTTAGAGCATTCAATGCTGAAGAATATATTGATATGCACCCAGAAGCATTTATCCCTCATGTCAAAGAATAGAAAATCATTGGAGCTCAAGATTTGTATATCAGCAAAAAGAAATCAGAAGACCCCAACAGGAAAATCATATTCAAGCCACCTTCTCAGGACAAAAAGTCTAAAATAAATTGCTTGATTATGAATGTAAAGTTTCTAAACTCAGAGCATTTAGTTTCTATCTTATCTGATGATCTATTTTTATCTATCAGATATATTTCATTTCATTGTTGCTCTATTGTTTATACTTTCTGCTGTATCTATTTAATTATTTGTCAAATAGTATCCTAACCCAAATAGGGGGAGATTGTTGGAACAACCCTATTACTAATTTGGGCTAGGATCACTATATGTTGATTAGGATTTGTATTGACCCCAATGTATAGCCTTAGGGTCAAGTTTTAGGCCGATTAGATTGGCAGAACTTGGAAAATTCAAGATCAACACATGGCAAGTGATGCTCGACAAATGACTAGCAGCGGTCGACGAATTCTAAGCCAGCGCTCGACAAATGACTAGCAGCGGTCGACGAATTCTAATCCAGCGCTCGACAAATGACTAGCAGTGGTCGATGAATTCTAAGCCAGCGCTCGACAAATGACTAGCGGCGGTCGACAAATTCTAGCCAGCGCTCGACAAATTGCTTTCTGACGTTCAAATTTATATTCTCAGTGGATGTATGTTCTCTGAACTCAAATCAGCAAAATAACGGATATATTTATTTCTCCTTGGACGTATTCAGACAGCCAAGTAAGGATATCTTTCTCATTTATTATATCCTTATATTCCATCTATTCCAAGAAGAAGAATAGCCGTTGACATTTAATGCCAAAGGCATCTTTCTCGACAAAAGGAATTAAAAGGACTTGCCAAAATCGTTTTGGGTGGCTGCCTGGTTCTAAGAAGGATTTAAGTCAGAAAAAGACATTCCTTAAAGAGACAAAAGATTTGAATTTGAAAAGATATATACATACAGTTATCAGATGAGAAAAGATATAGAGAATAGCAAGAACTGAGATATTCATCTTCTGTGAGAAAAATAAAGAAAAACTTGACTATCACTCTCTCTCTCATCTGTGATCAAAGAACAAGGAGGATAGAAGAAGTCTTTCAGAAGAAGAAGAAGAAGAAGCAAATACACTATTCTTTCTCAGTTTTCCTCTTCATCGAGATCAGCTGCTACAAAGACTTCTATTTGTGAAAGCTCTGTCCAAAAATCTGTCATTAACTCTCATCAGACAGGGGGAGCTTTCTGCTTCAACATCTTTTGCCTTCTCTCAGATCATTGACAGAGAAGAACACTCTATACCTTTTTATCTCATTCTGTATAGGGTTAATACTCCCTTCAAAAGTTTACCCAGCGGTGGCAAGACACCTTATCAAAAAATCCTAGTGTGGTTTTTAAGCACCTTATCAAAAGCTTATTGGTGTGTGGACACCTTATCAAAAATCCCTTGGTGCCTGGGCACCTTATCAACCCTCCTAGTTGATTCCTACCAAAGGTGGTAGAAGAGTAGACGTACCCAGATTTATTAGGGAACTACTATAGCTCCTTGTGTCTTCTGTGCTTGATTATTTCTGTGTGCTTATGTTTGTGCTGTGTGTTCTTTTTATTAATTCTGTAGTTTTCTATAACTCACACTAAATACACATATACCTAAACAGTAGTTTAATTTCCGCTATAAAACGTATTAAAAATTTTCAATACTCTATTCACCCCCCCCCCCCCCCCCCCCTCTAGAGTAATTTAATATCTGACCTCCACTTTCACACCCTTCCTAAACACTAGGGTAGGCTAATGAGACAAAGTGGACCTAATGGAATTGGTCAATTTTGGGAAATTAGGTAAATTACCCAAAAAGCCCCAATTTGACCTAAATGAACTAATCCCCTCAATTGACCTTCAATTGGCTCAATGTGATTAAATTGATCACACAAAACCCTCTATGACCATTATGAGAGACTAATGGGGCAACATTGACCCATTGGGGTGGACCAATTTTGGGAAATTGGGCCAATTACCCAAAAGCCCCAATTTGACCTAATTGAGCTAACTCCCTCAATTTGACATTCAATTGGTCACATGTGGTCATATTGATCACCCATAACACTAAAAAACACTTAGGGAGTCTAATGGGTCCACATTGGACCCCGGGATAAACCAATTTTGGGAGATTAAGTAAAATTACCAAATTGACCCAAATTACAATTTTTGCCCTATATGGTTCAATTGGCCCTCAATTGGCCAAATTGACCTAGCGCAAACCTTCCTAAACCCTAAGGGGAGTATATGAGACCTAAATGAACCAAGGTGTACATTCAATTTTGGAGGATTAGGGCAAGATCAGAAAAATGCCCAAATTGCCTCTATAAGGAATTATGTGCACATAAGCCCATATGACTCCACCATGACTTAATTCCCCTTAGAATAGGTCCATGGGGCCAAAGGAACCAATGTGAGTAAACCACATTGGTTGGGGTAAGCTTGAGTCAAGCCCAAACTCAAAAGTCCCAATTTGGTCAATTTGGGTCAAGTGAGCCCAAACTGAAGACCTATTGGAATTAGCCCCACCCAAAGAGCCTATTAGCAAGCCCTCATGAAATCTGAACCTTGGGCCCTCTGAAATTTCAAATTAAAGGGGTTAATTCCAAAGGATTTTGAATTAGAGTTTGGGAAGAAGACAAAGAAAACAAGAGGAAAATGGGGAATGGGTGCCAAATGGCACCCACTTCCCTTCTTCAAGCTCTTCCCTGAGCTAGGGAGATAATTGCCATCAGTTTGGGGCAGTGGGAGGGAGAATTGGATTGGCTAGAGGTGGCGGCAAGGCTGGCCGAGTGCCATTAGTGGCTTGATGCCATATACCCTAACTCCCCCCTCATTTCTCCATTCCATCACCTTCAGGACCGCCAGAGCAGTCGGACCCCCAACCTTGGAGAGGAAATCAGCAGCTGCAACCCAGAATAGCCATGCCACCAAGGAGGTTTAGGTCGGCAATTGCGAACCAAGCAACCACCAGCAATGTTGCTCGAACTGAGGCAAGATCCTCTCCCTCTCCATGTGTGCTAACTTCTCTTCGGCTGATTTTCCGTCGAAGTTTCCCCCGACTTAGATCTCTATTCTGGCTACCGCTGGCCTACCTAAAGTCCGATCCCGGTAGCCCCCACCTTGACAAAGGTGGTGGCAGTGGTGGCTGGCCATGGTGGTTTGAGGGTGGCTGGGAAATCGAAGCCAAAAATTGCCCAGGTGCAAGCAATCTAGGCCCTTGGCTGCTTGGGGATGATGAGCCCCAGCCGTAGGATTTGAGTAAATCCTTTTATTATTATTATTATTATTATTATTATTAAGTTATATTGCTATTTAAGGAGTAAAATAATTATAAAAAAATGTTAAGGGCTGAACCAGAAAAAGTGTTCAACAACAAAAGAGTAGTTTGTAGTCTCAGCTAACTGGGAAATTTTAGTTTGCCCAAATTGGAGCACTACAACTCCTGGAATTAATTTTGTAGTGAGTCTTATACAAATCTAAAATTGCATGCACCTTGTAAAAATCACTGATAATTCTGGGTTGGTGAACAGGAAGAATGGTCAACATTAAAAATGTAGCCTTAAGTCTGATCTACTCTTAGAAATTGATTTCATGCAGTTTAGAGTACTGTAGCCCTCCGAAATAAATTTTTTGTGGGGTATGTACACTATGTAACCTAGATCTTTGAAATTTTATTTTGGGAGTTCTATAACCCCAATCAAGCTGAAATTTAGACCATGTTTGTATGCACCCTAGATCTACTATGTTCCCAAAAATCAGAATTTTTGGGGCACATTTTTTTACAGATTTTGTAGAAATTTAATAAGTCATGCATGGTGTATATTATGGATGATTTGGACTCAAATCACTCCAAATCTTCTTTGGAAGGTTGGTTGTGTGTATATTAGTCTCTGGTAAAATATTTGGCTCAATTGGATCCTTGCACATGAGTAGATCTATTTTCAAATGAACGATAAAAGAACCTTTATTTAGGTCACACTAAATGTTGTTTTTACCTTAGTGAAATAGACCTTTTGTACCCAAATTTTGAGGTCCTTAAAGGCCATAAAATGAAAAGTAGGATGAGATAACTTTTGTAAGAATTTGAGTCTACTATCTGTAGGAAGTAAAATCACACCTTTTGGTGCCCTACAGCTCTCAGTAGGGCAGATTTTGTAAGACTGGTCCTAGAAAAGGACAGAGTTTAAATGGTGAAAACATTTAGATGGTAGAGTATATGATAGTTTACAGGTCAGTAGTCTAATTCACCTAGAGGGGGGGGGGGGGGGGGGGGGGGGGGGTGAATAGGTTTCTTTGAGTATTACTTAATTATTGCTAGCAGTAAATGAATAGTTAACAAAAACTCAAGCAAACACAGAAAGCACACAGTTGTTTATAGTGGTTCCCCAAGACAGAGTGTCTATGGGTAGTCCGCTTTCCCTCTACACCTTTCTAACAGTGTGTTAGACAAGGCAAACTCCTCCAATCTCATCTAAAAGAGCTTACAACTCAGATCCCTCATGATCTCTCAACTTTGCTTCAAAACCAACCTCAGGCCTAACAACCCTACTAACTCATAGTGCTCCCACTTCTACAGCTCAGAGATCACCTTTATCTCCTACCTCAGGCCTATCAAGAAGTCCTACTTCTCAGGCAAAATGCCCTATAACTTAGGCTCAACAGCCTTACCAAACTCAGTCTCAACAGCCTTACCAAATTCAGGCTCAATAACCCTACAGCTCAGGTTCAGCAACCCTACAAACTCAGGCACAGTGCCTTACAAGATCAGAACTACACAATTCCTACAATGAGTATAAGTTTTAGCCTACAAAAGTGGACATCATTGATTTGATTTCTCCTTTTCATTATGCACAACTAATGCAATCTTGAAGCTGGGCTGAAAGTAATCTTCAGACCTGCTCCTAACTGATCCTTCTCTTCAATAAATGAGAAAGGATCACCTTGCTCTTCAGAATAGAAGAGCTTTCTTCTCTCCTTGTATCTTCTTCCTAGTTTAGTAAGCAGAAGGGGAGAGAGCTCTTGAAAGCCGTCAATAGAAAAGTAGTGGTTCTCACACTTTTCAGCACACCAACAGGTCTTTCTGAAAGTTCCCTAAGTTGTTCTTTTATACTTCATTTATCTTCAACGGCTCTTAGAAAAGGGCCCTAACACTTTGGAAGAGGATAGAACACTTTATCTTCCCTTTATAGCTATTTGCGCCAAAAGCAAATCCCGCCAGTGTCATCTTCCTGATTTGAATATGTCTCAGCGGGTGGGCTGAGATAGTCTTCCGTCTCAGCGGTTGAGTTGTCTTGGTCTCAGCGGATCCGCTGAGACAGATTATCTTTTCAGCAGATTTTGTCTATCTGCAGCTCAGCTGAGGCAGACCCCTTCTCAGCGGCTCCTAGCATCGTCTCATTGGTTCCGCTAAGACAGTGAGTTCTTCTCAGCGGTTCAGACAGTGAACCACACACATTATTCCAATCCTAGGAATATCTAAACCCTGCACAGTCATGATGCAAAATTAGGTTTATCAAATACAATATGTACTTAGCATTGTGAGTGATGTCTCTTTAAATCAAGGAACATTGAGAGAAATTTTCCCAACAATCTCCCACTATTTGAAGAAGGCAGAATATCCCCAATGCTAAGATACATAATAAAAAAACTTATCATGTAAATGTATTACATGGCATTCATGATATCTTGTTAACTATTTATGTCTAGGCATCATAGAATATATAAAGCAATAATAAATACTGAATAACATTAAGCTTTGACTAAGATTAGCCTATAACACAAACCATTAAATTCAACAAAATTTTCATTTTCATTGCAGTCGTAATGTTAAAATATTGTTCAAGTTACATTTTGTTTTTAATGAAAAATAAGATACATAGATCTAGATTTTTTTCCTCTTTGAAGAAGTTGAGCGTTTTGCTATGTCAGCAACAACTTCCATTCCTTTGATAGTGGTCTCCTTTTCTTCAGCAGTTGGCTTCTTGTTCTCAGCAGCAGCACCCTTGGCTTCAGCAGTAGCATCCTTGTCAGCACTGTCCTTTTCTGCATTTGCTGCTTCTATCTCAGTTAACTTCCTTTTATTTTCTTGCCTCTTGAAGTAAAGATATGGCTTTGGAATATATCTAGTGGGCATCCTGTTTGGGTTATGCTTTCTTAATAATTTCTCCTTAAATATCCTTTCCCATTTGGTGTTCCTTTCTAGATGCCTAATCAACTCATGAGTTTGATAGATTCTATCAATATCCTTGCAAACTTGACCATGGCTTAGACAGGCATTCAGGATTATGCTATTGGATTCCTCACTCCAATATTCAAAACTTGGGTCTTTGCCATGCTCTTCACTTTGCTTAGCCATATATTCTTTAGCTAGCATCATGTGTTCTCTTTTCCTTCTCTTTGCCAGTTGAACATTCTGAGCTATTTTGGCCTGCCCCTCAAAGTCAAAGTCTTCCTTTCTATAGTTATCCAGCAGTGGAAGATTGAGGGCTACCGTGGTTCCTTGTAGCACTTGGAGAGCCAATTCATAATTGGTCTCAACATTGGCCACCTCGCCCTTTCTTGCTTCTTCAACCACTTTGCCTGGGCACCTTATCAACCCTCCTAGTTGATTCCTACCAAAGGTGGTAGAAGAGTAGACGTACCCAGATTTATTATGGAACTACTATAGCTCCTTGTGTCTTCTGTGCTTGATTATTTCTATGTGCTTATGCTTGTGCTGTGTGTTCTTTTTATTAATTCTGTAGTTTTCTATAACTCACACTAAATACACATATACCTAAACAGTAGTTTAATTTCCGCTATAAAACGTATTAAAAATTTTCAATACTCTATTCACCCCCCCCCCCCCCCCCCCTCTAGAGTAATTTAATATCTGACCTCCACTTTCACACCCTTCCTAAACACTAGGGTAGGCTAATGAGACAAAGTGGACCTAATGGAATTGGTCAATTTTGGGAAATTAGGTAAATTACCCAAAAAGCCCCAATTTGACCTAAATGAACTAATCCCCTCAATTGACCTTCAATTGGCTCAATGTGATTAAATTAATCACACAAAACCCTCTATGACCATTATGAGAGATTAATGGGGCAACATTGACCCATTGGGGTGGACCAATTTTGGGAAATTGGGCCAATTACCCAAAAGCCCCAATTTGACCTAATTGAGCTAACTCCCTCAATTTGACATTCAATTGGTCACATGTGGTCATATTGATCACCCATAACACTAAAAAACACTTAGGGAGTCTAATGGGTCCACATTGGACCCCGGGATAAACCAATTTTGGGAGATTAAGTAAAATTACCAAATTGACCCAAATTACAATTTTTGCCCTATATGGTTCAATTGGCCCTCAATTGGCCAAATTGACCTAGCGCAAACCTTCCTAAACCCTAAGGGGAGTATATGAGACCTAAATGAACCAAGGTGTACATTCAATTTTGGAGGATTAGGGCAAGATCAGAAAAATGCCCAAATTGCCTCTATAAGGAATTATGTGCACATAAGCCCATATGACTCCACCATGACTTAATTCCCCTTGGAATAGGTCCATGGGGCCAAAGGAACCAATGTGAGTAAACCACATTGGTTGGGGTAAGCTTGAGTCAAGCCCAAACTCAAAAGTCCCAATTTGGTCAATTTGGGTCAAGTGAGCCCAAACTGAAGACCTATTGGAATTATCCCCACCCAAAGAGCCTATTAGCAAGCCCTCATGAAATCTGAACCTTGGGCCCTCTGAAATTTCAAATTAAAGGGGTTAATTCCAAAGGATTTTGAATTAGAGTTTGGGAAGAAGACAAAGAAAACAAGAGGAAAATGGGGAATGGGTGCCAAATGGCACCCACTTCCCTTCTTCAAGCTCTTCCCTGAGCTAGGGAGATAATTGCCATCAGTTTGGGGCAGTGGGAGGGAGAATTGGATTGGCTAGAGGTGGCGGGAAGGCTGGCCGAGTGCCATTAGTGGCTTGATGCCATATACCCTAACTCCCCCCTCATTTCTCCATTCCATCACCTTCAGGACCGCCAGAGCAGTCGGACCCCCAACCTTGGAGAGGAAATCAGCAACTGCAACCCAGAATAGCCATGCCACCAAGGAGGTTTAGGTCGGCAATTGCGAACCAAGCAACCACCAGCAATGTTGCTCGAACTGAGGCAAGATCCTCTCCCTCTCCATCTGTGCTAACTTCTCTTCGGCTGATTTTCCGTCGAAGTTTCCCCCGACTTAGATCTCTATTCTGGCTACCGCTGGCCTACCTAAAGTCCGATCCCGGTAGCCCCCACCTTGACAAAGGTGGTGGCAGTGGTGGCTGGCCATGGTGGTTTGAGGGTGGCTGGGAAATCGAAGCCAAAAATTGCCCAGGTGCAAGCAATCTAGGCCTTTGGCTGCTTGGGGATGATGAGCCCCAGCCGTAGGATTTGAGTAAATCCTTTTATTATTATTATTATTATTATTATTATTATTATTAAGTTATATTGCTATTTAAGGAGTAAAATAATTATAAAAAAATGTTAAGGGCTGAACCAGAAAAAGTGTTCAACAACAAAAGAGTAGTTTGTAGTCTCAGCTAACTGGGAAATTTTAGTTTGCCCAAATTGGAGCACTACAGCTCCTGGAATTAATTTTGTAGTGAGTCTTATACAAATCTAAAACTGCATGCACCTTGTAAAAATCACTGATAATTCTGGGTTGGTGAACAGGAAAAATGGTCAACATTAAAAATGTAGCCTTAAGTCTGATCTACTCTTAGAAATTGATTTCATGCAGTTTAGAGTACTGTAGCCCTCCGAAATAAATTTTTTGTGGGGTATGTACACTATGTAACCTAAATCTTTGAAATTTTATTTTGGGAGTTCTATAACCCCAATCAAGCTGAAATTTAGACCATGTTTGTATGCACCCTAGATCTACTATGTTCCCAAAAATCAGAATTTTTGGGGCACATTTTTTTACAGATTTTGTAGAAATTTAATAAGTCATGCATGGTGTATATTATGGATGATTTGGACTCAAATCACTCCAAATCTTCTTTGGAAGGTTGGTTGTGTGTATATTAGTCTCTGGTAAAATATTTGGCTCAATTGGATCCTTGCACATGAGTAGATCTATTTTCAAATGAACGATAAAAGAACCTTTATTTAGGTCACACTAAATGTTGTTTTTACCTTAGTGAAATAGACCTTTTGTACCCAAATTTTGAGGTCCTTAAAGGCCATAAAATGAAAAGTAGGATGAGATAACTTTTGTAAGAATTTGAGTCTACTATCTGTAGGAAGTAAAATCACACCTTTTGGTGCCCTACAGCTCTCAGTAGGGCAGATTTTGTAAGACTGGTCCTAGAAAAGGACAGAGTTTAAATGGTGAAAAACATTTAGATGGTAGAGTATATGATAGTTTACAGGTCAGTAGTCTAATTCACCTAGAGGGGGGGGGGGGGGGGGGGGGTGAATAGGTTTCTTTGAGTATTACTTAATTATTGCTAGCAGTAAATGAATAGTTAACAAAAACTCAAGCAAACACAGAAAGCACACAGTTGTTTATAGTGGTTCCCCAAGACAGAGTGTCTATGGGTAGTCCGCTTTCCCTCTACACCTTTCTAACAGTGTGTTAGATAAGGCAAACTCCTCCAATCTCATCTAAAAGAGCTTACAACTCAGATCCCTCATGATCTCTCAACTTTGCTTCAAACCCTACCTCAGGCCTAACAACCCTACTAACTCATAGTGCTCCCACTTCTACAGCTCAGAGATCACCTTTATCTCCTACCTCAGGCCTATCAAGAAGTCCTACTTCTCAGGCAAAATGCCCTATAACTTAGGCTCAACAGCCTTACCAAACTCAGTCTCAACAGCCTTACCAAATTCAGGCTCAATAACCCTACAGCTCAGGTTCAGCAACCCTACAAACTCAGGCACAGTGCCTTACAAGATCAGAACTACACAATTCCTACAATGAGTATAAGTTTTAGCCTACAAAAGTGGACATCATTGATTTGATTTCTCCTTTTCATTATGCACAACTAATGCAATCTTGAAGCTGGGCTGAAAGTAATCTTCAGACCTGCTCCTAACTGATCCTTCTCTTCAATAGATGAGAAAGGATCACCTTGCTCTTCAGAATAGAAGAGCTTTCTTCTCTCCTTGTATCTTCTTCCTAGTTTAGTAAGCAGAAGGGGAGAGAGCTCTTGAAAGCCGTCAATAGAAAAGTAGTGGTTCTCACACTTTTCAGCACACCAACAGGTCTTTCTGAAAGTTCCCTAAGTTGTTGTTTTATACTTCATTTATCTTCAACGGCTCTTAGAAAAGGGCCCTAACACTTTGGAAGAGGATAGAACACTTTATCTTCCCTTTATAGCTATTTGCGCCAAAAGCAAATCCCGCCAGTGTCATCTTCCTGATTTGAATATGTCTCAGCGGGTGGGCTGAGATAGTCTTCCGTCTCAGCGGTTGAGTTGTCTTGGTCTCAGCGGATCCGCTGAGACAGATTATCTTTTCAGCAGATTTTGTCTATCTGCAGCTCAGCTGAGGCAGACCCCTTCTCAGCGGCTCCTAGCATCGTCTCATTGGTTCCGCTAAGACAGTGAGTTCTTCTCAGCGGTTCAGACAGTGAACCACACACATTATTCCAATCCTAGGAATATCTAAACCCTGCACAGTCATGATGCAAAATTAGGTTTATCAAATACAATATGTACTTAGCATTGTGAGTGATGCCTCTTTAAATCAAGGAACATTGAGAGAAATTTTCCCAACAATCTCCCACTATTTGAAGAAGGCAGAATATCCCCAATGCTAAGATACATAATAAAAAAACTTATCATGTAAATGTATTACATGGCATTCATGATATCTTGTTAACTATTTATGTCTAGGCATCATAGAATATATAAAGCAATAATACTGAATAACATTAAGCTTTGACTAAGATTAGCCTATAACACAAACCATTAAATTCAACAAAATTTTCATTTTCATTGCAGTCGTAATGTTAAAACATTGTTCAAGTTACATTTTGTTTTTAATGAAAAATAAGATACATAGATCTAGATTTTTTTCCTCTTTGAAGAAGTTGAGCGTTTTGCAATGTCAGCAACAACTTCCATTCCTTTGATAGTGGTCTCCTTTTCTTCAGCAGTTGGCTTCTTGTTCTCAGCAGCAGCACCCTTGGCTTCAGCAGTAGCATCCTTGTCAGCACTGTCCTTTTCTGCATTTGCTGCTTCTATCTCAGTTAACTTCCTTTTATTTTCTTGCCTCTTGAAGTAAAGATATGGCTTTGGAATATATCTAGTGGGCATCCTGTTTGGGTTATGCTTTCTTAATAATTTCTCCTTAAATATCATTTCCCATTTGGTGTTCCTTTCTAGATGCCTAATCAACTCATGAGTTTGATAGATTCTATCAATATCCTTGCAGACTTGACCATGGCTTAGACAGGCATTCAGGATTATGCTATTGGATTCCTCACTCCAATATTCAAAACTTGGGTCTTTGCCATGCTCTTCACTTTGCTTAGCCATATATTCTTTAGCTAGCATCATGTGTTCTCTTTTCCTTCTCTTTGCCAGTTGAACATTCTGAGCTATTTTGGCCTGCCCCTCAAAGTCAAAGTCTTCCTTTCTATAGTTATCCAGCAGTGGAAGATTGAGGGCTACCGTGGTTCCTTGTAGCACTTGGAGAGCCAATTCATAATTGGTCTCAACATTGGCCACCTCGCCCTTTCTTGCTTCTTCAACCACTTTGGCTTTTATGGTATGGGAGGCAGCTGCTACAGAACCTAAAAGTGTCTGGAAGGCATTCTACAAATCAGATTTTAGATCATCCTTCATTTTCTCTGCTTCTCCAATCATTGTAGTAGTTGTATTCCAGACATACTCTTCAATAAGATTGGAGGCTTTTTCTATAACTTCATTTGTCTTGCTCGCATAGTTCTTTACATAGGACATGTCTTGCTCAGACAGTTGGAGTTATTTGTCCATTGATCTCAGGATAGTACTTTGAGCAACTACTGACTTCTCTGCCATATCAAACCATTTAGTCATTTGCTTATTAAGGAAGACAATTTCTTCCTTAATCTCTTTTACTTCAGCCATCACTTCTTCCCTTATAGACATGATTAAACTGTCAATATAATTCTTCATTGAATTCATCTGATCTTCAATTAATATATTGATGGAGCTGATCAACTTATCATGTGATATTGCTGATGTGGAGGGGACATCAGGTACTATATCAATCTCCCCCACAGCCTGAGCAGGGGTTTGCTCCCCCTAAGCTGGATCACTAGGTTGAGCAGCAACCTAATTGTCTGCAGCCTTCTTCCTTTGCTTCTTCAGCATTCCTTTCTTTCTTCCCCTCACTTGGAGCACCTTCATCTTCCTTATCAGGAGTTTTCTTCTGCTGCTACCCCTCATATGAGGGATCATCATTTTCCTGATCATCTTCCCAGTAGCCTGTTAGTTCAGGAGGGATTAGCTTAATTCTTTGCTTCAGATTGAATATAGATAAATCAATCTTACCCTGAAGATCAGCAGCAGTGTTGTCTTCTTCAACCTCATGATCTTCTGAGGTGGATTGAATGATCTGAACACTCTTGTCTAGAACAACAGGATTGGAAGCATCCAAGTAGTGTAATCTTCTTCATGTCCTTCTGACATATCCTTAGCAGCATCATCCTTTTCTTCTTCATGTTCTTTCTCAGGAGCATGGCCTACGTGACCTTCATTGTCATGTTCTCCTACTTGACCATCCTTTGGTGGACTGCTGACTGGTTCTTGATTGTCCACAGCTGGTACATTGCCTTCTACCTCTGACTCAGAATCAGAGCAGACAATCCTATCTTTCCTTAGCCCTTTGACCAAAGTCTTCTTCTTATCCTTGGGTTCAGATGGTTGGCTCATTAGGAGGACCCTTGATAATATATCCAGGGTCTTGATATCCATTCTCTTCAAGTAATGGATGTTTGTACCTTTAGTCTTGTCAAATTCCTCTAGGGTAAGAGTTTAAGAGGTAGAGTGAGAGAATTCTTCCTAGGTTGGGGGCCTGCAGACATTCCCTTATCCTTTGAAAGAGCACACTAGTCCAGGATGTCTTCTTCTTCAGAATGACACTTAACATCAATTCAAACATGTGTTTGGATATGGTGTCATGTGATCCTGGCTTACAAAATATGGCTTTGCCAACTATATCAGAGAGCTGTTTGCCTCTGTGGTTAAAGAACTTCCTTTTTCGTGAGCCAACTATGGCATCACTATACTCACACCAGAGCAGTGCTTGGTCTTTATCTTTTTCAGAAATTTCATCTTCCTCTTCTTTACTGCAAGAGGTCAGCTGAAGGGCCTTCTCCATTTTCCTAAGAGAGATTTTTATCTTTACACTCCCTATCTTCACCATGATGGAGGAACTAAAGGAAGACATCTTTGCACTGTTGAAAAATTCCAGAACTTCGGTTCTAAGAATTGTAGAGGGCTCAGATATAACATACTCCATTCCTTGGTCTGATAGAAGTTGAATCACTTCTCTTATTTCGACAGGGTCATACCGAAACCCATTTCAAACTATCTCATAGCCTTCATGGAGATCTTTTGCCATCTTTGGCGCCATTGTTTCTGGAGGATAGGTCGCTGAGATGGGAGGGAGAGGGTTCGTCTCGTCAGCTAGGTTAATGAGAAGTGTAATTAATTAATCAACATTTTGAGATTTATAGGGGCTTGACATAGGTTTAGATTTGCCCTAAGTATCTATGTTGATTAGACTAATCAATTTGATTGATTTTACACTACTAACGTGTCAATTAGGGCATCTTTAAATTTAGCCAGCCCGGATCAGCAGAACAGCTGACACGGAGTTGTTATCCGCTGGGACAAAGTATTGTCAACCATTGAGACTATTCTAGTTGTCTCAGTGGATTAGCTGAGACCTTCTCAGGTGTCTCAGCGATTCAGTTGAAACCTTCTCAGCTGTTTCAACTGATTTACTGCCTATCAGTGAACAATATAATTAGGCTTGTTTCAATACCTAAGCATGCTACCAATTATTTAGATAGCAACTTATCCTATCAAAGCTTGTTATATATGTTCACATGTGTTACTAAAGCTGAGGAATACCATAATGAGCAAGCTAGATAAGTTGATAGTATAAAATCTATTCTTGGTTTAACACACCAAGCTTAATTGTAAAAGCATTAAACTTTGCCTCATTCAATGGCTTTGTGAGGATATCAGCTACTTGTTTATCAGTGGGGACAAATTCAAGGCATATATCTCCACTTTCAACATGTTCTCTAATAAAGTGGTACCTTATCTCTATATGCCTAGTCCTGCTATGTGAGACAAGATTCTTAGATATAGAGATAGCACAATATGAGTCACAATACAGGGGAGATTACTTACCTTGAGGTTATAATCCTCTAGTTGATGTTGTATCCACAACAGTTGTGCACAACAACTTCCTGCAGCAATGTACTCAAATTCAGTTGTGGATATTGCCACACTGGTTTGCTTCTTGCTGCTCCATGAGATCAGCCTTCTTCCTAGAAATTGATAAGTTCCACTTGTGCTTTTCCTATCTTCTTTGCAACCTGCAAAATCTGCATCTGAAAACCAATTAGTTCAAAATCATTGTTCCTATGGTACCAAAGGCCAAGATGTTGGCTGCCCTTAAGTTATCTCAAAATCCTCTTTGCAGCTGAGTAATGAGATTCCTTAGGGCATGCTTGGTACCTAGCACAAACACATGCAGCATATATAATGTCTGGTCTACTGGTAGTCAAATACAACAGGGACCCAATAATGCACCTGTACATGGAATCATTAAAAGGCTTACCCTTTTCATCCTTATCTAGGGATATGTTGGACCCCATGGGAGTTTTCATGGTGGAAGCTGATTCCATCCCAAACTTCTAAATAAGCTCCCTAGTGTACTTGGTCTAAGAGATGACAATCCCCTCATCAGACTGTTTCACTTTCACTTGGAGGCCTAAGAATTACTTGAGCTCTCCCATACTGCTCATTTCAAACTCCCCCTGCATAAGGTTGGCAAACATTTTACAAAGGTTGTCATATGTAGACCTAAATATTATGGCATCAACATAGATTTGGACTAGGAGACATTTGTCCTTTGTTTCCCTAAGAAATAATGTACTATCTATCTTTCCCCTCAAGAACTTGTTTTTTGTTGAGAAAGCTAGAAAAGGTCTCATACCATGCCGTAGGGGCTAGCTTTAGACCATATATAGCTTTCCTAAGCATATAAACATGAGAGGAGAGGGTTGGATGAACAAAACCTGAGGGATGCTCCACATATACCTCTTCTTTTATATTGCCATTCAGAAATGATGATTTGACATCCATCTAGTATACTTTGAACCCCTGGTGGGCAGCATAGGCAAGGAACAACCTTATTGCTTCTAAGCTTGCAACTGGGGAAAAGGTTTGATCAAAGTCAATACCTTCTTCTTGCCTGTACCCTTTGGCTACCAGTCTGGCTTTTTTCTTGTTGATGGTGTCATTCTCATTAAGTTTGTTTCTGTAGATCCACTTGGTGCCAATGATATTGTGTCCTTATGGTTTTGGCACCAAATTCCAAACCTTGCACCTCTTGAATTGAAGCATCTCCTCTTGCATTGGTTGAATCCACAATGTGTCTTCATTAGCTTCTTCAAATTTCTTGGGCTCCATCTATGATTGAAATCTCAAGAATATAGCTTCATTGTGAGCTCTACTTTTGGTAACCACTCCTTAGTGTACATCTCTAATTATTTGGTTTCTTGGATGATCCCTTAGGTGTCTGTTTGCTGCAGGAAACCTGTCAGCTATCTGCAGCTCTTCTTCTTGAGTAGCAGCATCTTCATCAGCTTGCTGATCTTCAACTTCAGGGATAGCTACCTCTGAATTTACCTTGCTTGTGTTGGGTATGTCTTGGAGAGACATACATTGCGTCTTCTATTCATTACCTGGCAAAATAGGAGAACTAGACCAGCCCTTATAGAGCAGGCTGGTCTCATCAAATACCACATGCATAGATTCTTCTACCACATGAGTTTTCTGGTTAAATACTCTATAGGCCTTGCTATGTGAGTTGTATCCAACAAGATCCCCTACATTGCATTTTTCAACAAACTTTGTTAATTGATATTTTCCATTATTTAAAATGTAGCATTTGAAACCAAAGATTCTAATGTATGAAATAGTTGGTTGTTTACCTTTCAAAATCTCATAGGGGGTTATTCCTAGGGCCTTTTTGATAGATACTCTATTGAGGACATAACATGCAGTATTAACTGCCTCATCCCAGAAATATTCTAGAAGTGAGGAGTCACTAAGCAATGTTCTTCCAGCTTCTATCAAGGTCATATTCCTTCTCTCAGCCACACCATTTTGCTGTGGAGTCCTTGGGGAGGAAAATTCTTGGGTGATACCAAATTCTTGACAAAACCTTGGCATTGCCCAGATTGAAATTATGTACCATGGTCAGTTCTAGTCTTGACTATAGTACATTGTAGTTCACTCTGGATTGCCTTAGCATG
Source organism: Dactylorhiza incarnata (assembly GCA_033032865.1). Taxonomy (NCBI): domain Eukaryota; kingdom Viridiplantae; phylum Streptophyta; class Magnoliopsida; order Asparagales; family Orchidaceae; genus Dactylorhiza; species Dactylorhiza incarnata. The sequence goes on along the minus strand of JAWHQI010000009.1, from coordinate 3,022,045 downwards.
CTTTATAAAGGCATCTAAAGTATCAGATTTCTTCTTAAGGAAGAATACTCAAGTATACTTTGAGTGATCATCAACAATCACCAAAGTATACAACTTCTCACCTAGGCTCTGAATTGGCAAAGGACCAAACAAGTTCATGTGCAATAGATAAAGAAATCTTTCAGTGTCTTTAGAGCCAATGCTTTTAAAGGTGGCCCTAGTTTGCTTACCCATTTGGCATGCATGACATAGACCACTTTTAATACATTTCAAATTAGGATTATTTCTAATAAGGTTTATAGAAAATAGCATATACATTGTCTTGTAGTTAATGTGAGCAAGTCTCTTGTGTCATTGAACACAAAGAGACTCACTTTCATTAGCCACAAGACACACAGGAGATAAAGAAGAATTACAGATAAAATCTAAGCAATAAACATTCCCACTCCTAGTGCCTGAGAGAATGATCTCTAAGTCATGTGACTTTTTGATCAATCACTTATCATTGTGGAATTCAATGACATAGCCTAAGTCACATAGTTGACTTATGCTTACAAGGTTGTGTTGCAACCCTTCAACATAAGACACTCTTATGATGGAGACTATGCCATTTGAAATCATACCATACGCTCTGGTGATGCCTTTTTCTGATCCACCAAAGATGACCTTAGGTCCATTCTTCACAGCTTTGTATTCTTGTAGAAGACTCTTGGTACCTGTCATGTGCCTTGAGCACCCACTGTCCAAGTACCATATTTTCCCTAGGCTGGTACTTGAACTAACCTACAAGAAGGAATTTATTTACCCTTAGGAGCCCAATTAATTTTGGGTCTTAGGCTTTTGTTAGCATGAAAAGATGACTTCACACCTGCTGCAACCTTTGCAGGAAAGCTTTTCTTTGCAATAGGAACATTGGGATTGTGCCAACAATCTATGGAAATGTGTCCCACCTTACCACAGCACCAAAATTCATGAATGTTGTATCTTCTCTTCTGATCATTCCTTGAGGTGAAAGGAGCATTACTATGCTTATGTTCAGGAGGAGAGACAACAACATTCTTCATATTCCTTTCAACAATGATTTCGCTGAAGGTTAACCTGTGGTCAGTCTTAGCAGTCTTTGTCTTAATGACATCAGCTTGCCTTAGCTTGGCAGCTAGGCAAGATTTGATGGCATTAGACACTGAACTGTTAGACCTGACTACATGCTTGACAGCAGCCAAGTGCTTTGCTGGAAGGGACATGGAAGAGCTTGCTTCCTTATTCTTAAATGATGGGGCTAAAGTACCAAACACAAATGGTCCTGAATGGGCCATTTGAATTTCTTCATGGGGAGCTTTCATAGCACTCATTACCATGCCCTTTCTTCTATAATAGGAACGAGTGTTTTCCTTCCTAAAGGAACTCCCATTCTTCCAGTGATCATACATACTATCATGGTCACACCTGTTAGAGGGAAGTAACACCTTTTGAAAGGTGGTATGAGGCTTAGCCTTAGCCTTGCTCTTTTCTCCGCTCACATCACCCACTGCAAAATTTTTGAAACCTAGTCCTCTCCTATTAGTTTGGGAGGAAAAGGTGTCAATGATTGGTAATACAGATTTGGGCTTAGAGAATTGAGCCACTAGGCTCTTCTCTTTGAGAAGCTTCTCCTGAAGGTCCTTTATGACCTTGTTCTTTTGGGAGATGGTGCTCAATTGGACAATTTTTATTCCCTTGAGTTGCCTTATCTCTCTACTCATCTGAGCCACCAGGGTAGGTGACTCAGTGCACTCTTGCATAGTCAACTGAAGGGAGGCAATTTCCTAAGCTTGCCTCTTTGCTAGCTTTTTGCTATTCTTTAGAGCATCCAATAAAGCATCATACTTGTCAATCAATTGATTGTCAGCCACTTCAGAATCTGAGCTACTCTCATCATTAGATGAGCATGCTTCAGATTCTAGTACAGATTCATAATCAGAAGAAGGATTGAGAGGAATTGTTACATTGTCAGGATTGTCCTGACTATCTTCATCATCATCATTTATGGCCATCAAGCCATGATGTTCTCTATCTTCTTCATCCTCCTCTATGTCACTGTCTGAGTGTGAAGAGGGGCCCTGATGCCCACCTTTACAGCAGGATAGTCCTCATCCTCTTCCGTTGTAAATAGCCTAATGTAGGCTTTTTCTTCTTCATCTGAGGATGATGACTCAGATTCACTCCAGCTCTTCTCCTTCTTGGCTAGGAAGGATTTTTCACCCTTCCTTCCCTTCTGGTGATAAGCTTTCTTATCACCCTTCTCCTTCCTCTTGACTGGACATTCAGCAATGACATGTCCAGGCTTGCTGCAGCAATAACAAATCATATTATTTGAAACATGTTTAACATGTTTAGAATCATACATGTCTCCCTTGGGGTGCTGCTTTTTAGATCTGTTGTGATCCTTCTTGGGATGTGAGGAGGAGGAATGTTTCTTCTTCCACTGCTTCCTCCTCATCAGGTTTTTGAAATGTCTTGAGAAGGCAGCAAACTCCTCATCAGAAGAGCTGCTATCAGATGAGCTGGGCTCAGAGTTTTCTGAGCCAGCAACCCTCCTTGGATGTGAAGGCATCCTTGCCTTGCTTTTCTTGGAGCTCTTAGCCTTGAGGGCCATAGTACTCTCCCATACATGACGCCTAGAGGATGTGTCCTCCCCCTTCCTAGCAAATAGCTGCATCCTACAAGAGAATAGCTTTCTAAATAAAGTATGGGGAGGTGTCTCACCCAGCTTTGCCACCTCCCTGATGGCACAGATCTTGGTTTCCCAGTCTCAGGATCTCTCAAGTTTGCTTCAAACCCTACATCAGGCCTAAGAACCCTACTAACTCAGATTGCTCCCACTCCTAAAGCTCAGAGATCACCTTTATCTCCTACCTCAGGCATATCAAGAAGCCCTACTTCTCAGTCAAAATGCCCTAAAGCTCAGGCTCAACAACCTTACCAAACTTAGGCTCAATAGCCTTACCAAACTCAGGCTCAACAGCCATATAGCTCAGGTTCAGCAACCCTACAAACTCAGGCACAGTGCCTTACAAGCTCAGAACTATACAGTTCCTATAATGACTATAATTTTTATCTTACAACAGTGGACAACATTGATTTAATGTCTTCTGTTAATTATGCACAGCTAATGCAATCTTGAAGCTGGGCTGAAAGTAATCTTCAGACCTGCTCCTAATTGATCCTTCTCTTTAGTGGATGAGAAAGGATCACCTTGCTCTTCAGAATATAAGAGCTTTCTTCTCTCCTTGTATCTTCTTCCTGGTTTAGTAAGCAGAAGGAGAGAGAGCTCTTGAAAGCCGTCAATGGAACAGTAATGGCTCTCACACTTTTCAACACACCAACAGGTCCTTCTAAAAGTGCCCTAAGTTGTTCTTTTATACTTCATTTATCTTCAACGGTTCTTAAAAAAGGGCCCTAACACTTTGGAAGAGGATAGAACACTTTATCTTCCCTTTACAGCTATTTGCGCCAAAAGCAAATCCCATCAATGTCGTCTTCCTGATTTGAATCTGTCTCTGTGGTTGGGCTGAGACAGTCTTCCGTCTCAACGATTGAGTTGTCTTGGTCTCAATGTATTCGCTGAGACAGATTGTCTTCTCAGCGGATTTTGTCTATCTGCAGCTCAGCTGAGGCAGGCCCCTTCTCAATGGCTCCTGGACTAGTCTTAGCAGTTCCGCTGAGACATTGAGTTCTTCTCAGCAGTTCAGACAGTGAACCACACACATTATTCCAATCCTTGAAATATCTAAACCTTGCACAGTCATGATGCAAAAGTGGGTTTATCAAATATAATATGTACTTAGCATTGTGAGTGATGCCTCTTCAAATCAAGGAAACATTGAGGGCAATATTCCCAACAGTATATGAGGTTGAAAATTGGACCATGTGTGTATGCACCCTAGTTCTACTATGTGCCAAAAAATCAGAATTTTTGAGGCACATTTTCTAAAATTGTTGTAGAAATTTAATAAATCATGCATGGTGTATATTATGGGTTATTTTGACTCAAATCACTCCAAATCTCTTTTGGGAGGTTGGTTATGTGTATAATAGCCTATGGTTAAAATCTTAGGTCATTTAGACCTTTGCATGTAAGCAAATCTAGGACAAACATGAAACTTAGTGGGACCACCTTTAATAAGTTCATTAAGGGGATGAATAAACCATGTTTTGAGAATTGTGAAAAATCCCCTTGGTCAACTCTCATGAAAATTAAAACATGCACTTCGGATCATAGGACAATACTCTATAGAGAAAATCATCAACCTTTGGGTTGGTTTCCCTAGGGAACTGGATTTCATGTGATTTGGTCACATTGATCCCAAGTGAATAATTATAGGGTCAAAGCTTACTGAAAAGTCTTAAAATTTTAAATATAGAGCTTTTGTATCAGTAGGAAGCTCTGGGAATTTTGTTAGAATTAATCATTGAGTAAACAACATACTCCCTTCACAATGTAGAATTTGGGCTTATAACTTACAAGATTAATACCTTGAGTTACTGATGTTGGACTGTTTTGAAATTCTGTATATGGTCTTTTTATGTCAGCATGAAGCTCTGGAAATTTTATTAGAATTAATTATTGAATAAACTATATACTTTATTCACAATGTAGAGTTTGAAGTTATAATTTAGAAAATTCATATCTTGAATTGTTTAGACTTGAATACTCTAGGAATCTAGACATAATCTTGTGATAACATTGTTGGATCTGTAGACGCCCTTAGAGGGGGGGGGGATAAGGGTTTTAAAAAAACTTTAAACTTTAATAGAAAACTTTTGATATTTTGGTCACAGTGAAATCAAAAGTAAAGAGATAATGAAATTAGAAATGAAATCAATTTTATTAAACAAGAAAAGACATGATTATCATTTATAAAATGGATTACAAAATCTGATTTCAATGACGCTAGAAATCGAAGCTAATAATATGAAAACCCTTTTTGTTTTCTATACCGACTCATATCCCCACGAACCGGGTGGCTTTAGCCGATCTCTCCCCAGATATGGCCTCAAGCCGCTCTAGCCAATCTATCACCAGAATGGCCTCGAGCACCCCCTAGATCTACTCCTTAGACCCAGTCGCATGTGTCGAATTCCTCCCTAAGCCCTACCTAGGCCTAGTCGCCGTGTGGCGAATTCCCCCTAGTCCCCGCAAGGCCCTAGTCGCCGTGTGGCGAGTTCCTCTACCGAACAAAAGATATAAAGGTTACATTTTGAAAGTAAAACAAAACTCAAACTAATGACTCCCTCAAAAGTAGAACTTGATGTCGATGTAGATGCGATCGTATTGGTCTTCAATTTCTTTGCGTTCACAAATGTTGATGGAGTACTTCAGGCTGCTTGAAGAAGGCTCTCACGAGTCCTCTGAATATATGGCTTCAAATCCTTCTGTATCAGCAAGCAATAATGAGGAAGCACGCGTCTTTTGCACCGGTCGCTGTCAAGTAATAAATTTGGCAATAGCTTCCCCAAATGTTGATCTCTTGAGGAATGCAGGTTCTGTTGAACGAAATGTGTGGTGAGTCGATGGTTACACGAGCGAATAAAATAAAATAGGGGCGTTGTGATTGGTGTCCTAAGATATTGCGGAAATGAGAGAAATGCGGGTCGAAAAGCACCTCGTCGCAAGGTGTGGGTGAGTGCAGCGACTGCGATGTCGCACTTTGGTAAGCGGGTGGAGTGGCTACAAAGAGGGATTTTGTGAGGGTCGTATTCACCTCTTCGCCAACATCACCACTAGCTATTACTAGATGGCTTCACACACAAACAACTTAGACTATCACAACAACAAGGAAAGCTATTCTCACCACCACAGCATCATTGCACATGAACAACAAGCAAGGATCTATAACATTAGTCTAACGAGCGTTCATTACAACAACACAAAGAGAAAGCACAAGCATCAAAGTTTAGAAAGGACCAAAAAGAGGATGTCACCGTGTCTTGGGTTCTCGGCCGGAATGAGAGGTTGTCGGGCTCTCTCTAGGCTCAGCCCTCAGATGGTGTGTAGACTCGAAGGAGGCTGTCACCACTCCAACGATCTATAGCATTTCTATGGCCTCCACGACGAAGAATGCTTGAACTAGTGGCGTAGAATACTTGCAAATGTTCCCGGATGGAAGAATGGTGAAGGAGATCGCCGGAAATGGTCTCCTCTTGTCTCCTCCGGCGGAAGGGATGAAAATGGCGGGATTCCTCGCTTTTCCCATGAGGGGGATCGGGGCTCTCCGTTGAGTGCAGCTTTTCCTGCTTTAAATACTCAACAAGCAGAGTTTTGGTCACACACGGGCGAACGCACGATCGTGCGCTGCCTGTGCTTTATTTAATGATAAAAACAAGCTTGAAGACGAAGTTGCGGCGCCCGTGCGATTTACTCACGCACGGGTAAACCCTCCCGTGCGTAAAACGCACGTGTAAATTCAGAAACGCTAAAACAACAAGAAGAAACAGGCAACCGTGCGTTTTACTCACGCATGAGTAAATCCGCCCGTGCGTAAAAACACATGACTAAACTCTGATCTCCTATTTTCTGCCCAGATAAGAACACACAACCGCAACCGTCCGTGCGTCAAGGAAATGCACGGTCGTGCGTTGTACACAATCATGAATTCTGGGGGAAAACTGGATGATCCGACTGCCTGCACACAAGACAGAACAGCTGGGAAAACACCTCCAACACCAAATAAACACAGGAAAAGGATTGGGGAGCACCATGTGCTTACCCCCAATAACAAGGAGCGCTAATGCACACCGAAACGGGCCTAAGAGTGCACCTAGCAAGGAATAACAAATATGATCGAAAACATGCCTAAAGTGTAGTGCATCGACTTGAAATACGGCCCAGATGAGTCCATAAATATGTATATAAATGGGGCTCATCACACCCCTAGACTTAACCATTTGCACGTCCCGGGCAAACTACTCAGCTCTCCTGTCGGAACAATTGGATGTTAGATTGTGATTGAGTGGTGGAGACTCATGCAAAGTCGCATGCTCACGTGCGTAAAAATACATTAGAATAGAATTAAACTCAAGATTATATCTAACTATTTCTAGAACAGTAATTTGAAATCTGCTTTACTTGGATGGTGAATCCCGGTGAATCTTTCGGTCGCGCACAAGGGAAAATAGCGTGACTAATGAGTAGAGTATTACTCGAATCAAAGATCGGGACAATCTCCTAAGAAATCTATCAAAGTCGGTGTCCATAAGCTTGCATGTTCGCACTCTCTCTACTGCATGAGACGACTCATATCTAAAATCAATAGGACTTATAGGTTAAGATTTGGCTTAGGTTGAGTTTAGGCAAGATAAGTAGAAGGACGATGGGAATCACACTCAACATAACCTGAGCACTCAAGGGAATAAAAATCACCAATACAACATTTTCAAGAACTACATAACACCCCCAGACTTCAACTGAACACTAGGTGCGTGCTAAGCAAATCATACTTTGTTTTTGTCGAGAGACAGTAATTGAAAGTTCTTTTTGAACAATAGATATTTTTTTTCTCTTTCCTTTTCTCTACTCGACAGAATATCTTTTGTAGGCTTAATAAAAACTTCTCCTTCAGCTTTTTCAAGGCTACCACACACCACAGATATAACACCAAAAGTGATAGATAACTAAATTCCTTTTAGCTCATTTGATGGTGCGAAAATAGGTTTGGTCGTATGGCTTTGGTGAGATTTTAGTGGAGTTAAACAAGGAGGCCAGGTAGGCTCAAGTAGGCTTGCAACGGTGATTACATTGCTAAGGATTTCAAAAGCACAAACGGAACAAGAAATGGCCTAAATCACACTTTATAACGAGTACTTCAACGCAATCGTTTCAAGAGTCGCATAGTGCAAGTTTTAGCCACCGAGAAAGGTTGTCCTTCCTTCTGACCCTAGTAATAAGCTACTACTAGTCCAGCTACACTCGACCCTATGCTACCGTTGGATTCACCGGATTCACCACTAAAGTACAATAAATTGCAGGTACTATAATAGAAATAATTAAATTATAACATTGAATTTTATTCTACTCTAATTGAATTTCTAGGCGTGATGGGAGCTCTCGACTAGAGCACTACTCGAGTCGACATTTTTCTCTACTCCTCACTCCTACACTAATAATCCAATTCTTACGAGCGGGAAACCTCGTAGCAATACCCAATAAGCGCGTGTGATCAAGTGCGCGTGAACTAGGTGCAAGCGTATGCAATGTGCGCAATAAAATTGAATATTCCTAACTCAGCACATTCTAACATGCCATGCAAAGTGTGTGCACGTGCACAGCTCGCTCCCTCCCCCAGACTTGATCGAAACCAAATAAAAAACTCAAACATAAGGAGAAGAGAGGTAGAGTGGACCTATGCTCACGAATGAGCATGCCAGAAGTGCGGTAATTCCATCTTTATATTTTCTCCATCATCCATCACGTGAGAGCTTCAGCGTACGATGTTAGCAACAAGGAAATAACAGAACATACAAGAAATTAAAAGGCAAATGGAACCGGTTGGTTCCCACGGGTTGTCTCCCAAGAAGCCCTTTTGTTTAACGTCCTTAAAGGTGGACCAAATACATGCATTAAAGTTTGATAGCAGCAGCTATAAAGATTGTTTCAGACTGAATAAAAACACAACATAACAAGGCCGAATAACAAGGCACAAAAAACAGAATAGAAGAAACAACACAACCAAAACTTGGAGACCCCATCACGCATCAGCTATATGCTGATTTGTGGTGGTTCTCCCCAGCCATGCGAGATGGGAAGGAGGTGAAGGCTTTAGGGACCAAGGAGGATGTCTCCCCCTTGCCCCTAACCTCCTCCTTCTCGCGCCGGAGGGCAGCAGAGCGTGCTCTACACAACAATCTTTTTTGTTTCAATTTTTCCACAGTTGGAGAGCGCCAACGTTGATAATCGTCGGAATTTCCCACCTTGGTGGTGGGTGGCATCACTTCCGTTGCCGCCGTGGCAACTGGATCAGCCCAATGGACCTGTTTAAATTGTTTACAGTTCTCATTACGACTAAGAAAATTATTCATAAGGCACTATGCTCCGCCCTCTCCCTTATTGTTCCAAACTTCAGTCTCGCTGCTTTCTCTTGCCTTCTTCACCTATTCATTCACGACCTGCTTCTCCTTTTCTTTCTTCTCTCCAACTAACAATTCTTTTTATTTCCTGGCTTCAGCAGTACTAAACAATTCATCAGTAATAAAAAGGGGAGAGTGAGTTAATGCTTCGGAAGCAATCTTGGGACAAGTAGGGGGTGTTACCTTACCAGGTAAGACAACACACCCCTTAGAAAAATCCAAGGTGGCACCGTTCTCTTTCAAGAACGGTACTCCCAAGATGGGAATAGAATGATTTTAACTAGGTCCCAAAACTTGGAAGTCGGCGACCACCACCGTCCCTTCAATTGTAACTTCAACCTTTCTAACTTCTCCCTCAGCCTTAATGACGGTCCCGTTGGCAAGCACTAGGAATTTCCGATCATCTGTGTTCATTTCAAGTTGTAATTTAGCAACATCCTGCAATGCAAGGACATTGCAAGATGAACTGGAATCACATAGGGCCGCCGTTTCAATATTATTAATGGTGCATGAGATCACCAACTCATTTGGGTCACACGCTCCTGCATCGGTGACACTCTTCCCTTGGTTAATTGGATACTTTCCAGTATTATTGGGAAGGGTCCCTTGCGAACGCTCGGTTAGCACTTGAGCCAATTGGCCCAATTGCATCTCGAAGTTCCGCATGGACGCAGTTTGGTTGGCCATATTCGAGTTGGCGGCTTCCATAAACCTCTCCATCATTTCTTCCAAATTGCTTTTCTTAGGGGGCGGAGCACCTTGATTATAACCCGGATGAGGCGGCCTCGGTTGGCTTCCGGACGCTTGAGCATCATATTGGTGCTGGTCCGGTTGCCACCGTTGGCCCGCAGTGTTTTGATTCCAGGAAAAATTGGGGTGATATCTCACACCCGTATTATAGGCATTGTCGTAGGGTGCCCCCTTAGCTTGATTTCCAACAAAATTTACTGATTCATTTAAATTAAGTTGAGAGAATTCACCTGATAGCCCGCTACTTGGGCACTCGTATGCGTGGTGACCGACGCCTCCGCATCCTTCACAAGCAATGTTAGTCGCGGGTGCAGCAGCTGGAGGTAATGAGTCCACCACAAACAGTCCCCGAGCTCTTCTCGGCGCATTTCTCCCCGCAGTCCAGAAGGTACTGTGAGAGGCAGTGTCCTACAGAATTCTTAGAGCTTCCTCCGGCGTATAGTTCATCAAGGTCCCCCCTGCATCCGCGTCAATCATTGCCCGGTGGTTGGGCTCGATGGCGAAGTAGAAGGTTTCCACAATGTTCCACGGCTGAAGCTCGTGATTTGGGCATTTGCGCAGGAGGTCACTAAGACGCTCCCAAGCTTCTGCAAGAGTTTCATGCTCAGCTTGCCGGAAAGTGGCGATCTCACGCCGAAGGCTCACAATTTTGTCCACCATGTGGAATTTAGCTAGAAATTTGGACGCAAGAGCATCCCAAGTTGCAGTAGTCCCTGGGGGAATAGAGTGGAGCCAGACCTTGGCATTGTCGTGCAATGAGAAAGGGAACAGTCTCAGCTTGACTGTTTCATCGGAAATTTCTGCATAACGGAAGGTTCCGCAGATATTGGCGAACTCCGCCAAGTGAAGATGTGGGTCTTCACTAGGCATCCCAGAGAACTGAGCATTGTTGCGGATGATGTTCAGGATGGCCGGTTTGATCTCAAACTGGTTATTCATGATGTTAGGCCCAAATCCTGGATACACACTCCCAGCTGTTGGAGTGGTATAATCTCTCATGGTCCGGGGCCTCGGTCTAACCGCCTCCTGCTCATCCCTTCGATGATTTTTCCCCACATAGGGTACTCCAGGATTCACTTCTTCCCGATCATTGGTACTCTCGGCACACCTCCATGTTCCATATTATCTCCCATAGTCGCTTGCACGGCTGCAGCGCGCCTTAGTGCACGCGGAGTACGTTCAATCTCAGGATCAAAGGGTACTAATTCCCTTCCGGCTTGTCTCTGCATACACAAAAAGAAGACGCAAAGAAAAACAAAAATAAAAAACAACTGCTCCTATAACAATGATTCACAACAAAAAACGTTACACGCCTGCATTCCCCGGCAACGGCGCCAAAAACTTGATGTGCGTTCGGCAAGTGCTCCGCTCGCTGTCAAGTAATAAATTTGGGAATAGCTTCCCCGAATGTCGATCTCTTGAGGAATGCAGGTTCTGGTGAACAAAATGTGTGCTGAGTCGATTGTTACACGAGCGAATAAAATAAAACAGGGGCGTTGTGATTGGTGTCCTAAGCTATTGCGAAAATGAAAGAAATGCGGGTCGAAAAGCACCGCTTTGCAAGGTGTGGGTGAGTGCAGCGGCCGTGATGCCGTGCTTCGGTAAGCGGGTGGAGTGGCCACAAAGCGGGATTTTGTGAGGGTCGTATTCACCTCTTCGCCAACATCACCACTAGCTATTGCTAGATGGCTTCACACACAAACAACTTAGACTATCACAACAACAGGGAAAGCTATTATCACCACCACAGCAGCATTGCACATAAACAACAAGCAAGGATCTATAACATTAGTCTAACGAGCGTTCATTACAACAACACAAAGAGAAAGCACAAGCATCAATGTTTAGAAAGGACCAAAAAGAGGATGTCACCGCGTCTTTGGTTCTCGGCCAAAATGAGAGGTTGTCGGGCTCTCTCCGGGCTCGGCCCTCAGATGGTGTGCGGACTCGAAGGAGGCTGTCACCGCTCCAACGATCTACAACATTTCTATGGCCTCCACGACGAAGAATGCTTGAACTAGTGGCGGAGAATACTTGCAAATGCTCCCGGATGGAAGAATGGTGAAGGAGATCACCGGAAATAGTCTCCTCTCGTCTCCTCCGGTGGAAAGGACGAAAATGGCGGGATTTCTTGCTTTTCCCGCGAGGGGGATCGGGGCTCTCCGTTGACTACAACTTTTCCTGCTTTAAATACTAAACAGGAAGAGTTTTGGTCACGCACGGGCGAACACACGATCGGGCGCTGCCTGTGCATAATTTAATGATAAAAACAGGCTTGAAGACGAAGCTGCGGTGCCCGTGCGATTTACTCATGCACGGGTAAACCCGCCCGTGCGTAAAACGCACGGGTAAATTCAGAAACGCTAAAACAACAAGAAGAAACAGGCAACCGTGCGCTTTACTCACGCACGAGTAAATCCGCCCGTGTGTAAAATCGCACTACTAAACTCAGATCGCCTACTTTCTGCCCAGATGAGAATGCACGACCGCAACCGTCAGTGCGTCAAGGAAACACATGACTGTGCGTTGTACACAATCATGAATTCTGGGGGAAAACTGGATGATCCGACCGCCTGCACACAAGACAGAACATCTGGGAAAACACCTCCAGCACCAAATAAACACAGGAAAAGGATTGGGGAGCACCATGTACTTACCCCCAATAACAAGGAGCGCAAATGCACACGGAAACGGGCCTAAGAGTGCAACTAGCAAGGAATAACAAATATGATCGAAAACATGTCTAAAGTGTAGTGCATCGACTAGAAATACGGCCCAGATGAGTCCATAAATGTGTATATAAATGGGACTCATCATCTTTTTAGAGATTTAACCACTACCGCCTGGGGTATTATTACCGCCCTGCGGTATCCACATAAGGCAATAAAGCACACGGATCATGGTAGTTTAGGCAATATTCTGAGCGCCAAACACTAGCGCGCCGCGGTACCGCTAACGCCCCGCGTTAGCGAGATTTCTTTCCTTAAGCCATAATCTTCTTCCAAATCTGCTCCTCAATCAACTGCAAACGGGATGTTTCCAAAAAGCTACCACCGGGCATTAGACCTAACGCGCTGTGATAGTACATGCCAAACATAGCGAACCGTCGACATTCTTTTTCTCCACTATTTCCTTTCTGTCAATAGTTTCCATATATGCAAACGTCAGCGGTAGTGCTAACACGCCACGGTAGGGCACATTTCTTTTCATCGGGCGCATCTTTGTCGAACCGGCCTTATATTTCGTCGATCAAATTTTCGTCGAACGGGATTCGTCTTTCGTCGATCGCAAATTCGTCGAACGCAGTGATAAGCATTTCATCGAGCGCAGCTTTCCTTTCGTCGAACAAACACTAGCGCTAGTTGTAGTGCTAACGCATCGCGGTAAGACATTCATTTCGTCGAGCGCCGTGGTAGAACATGTAGATCGATGAACGGAGCTCACAGTTCGTCAAACGGAGCTCACAGTTCGTCGAACGGAGCTTTCAGTGCGTCGAATGCCAGTTTCCTTCTCAGCGGTTTCCTTCTCAGCGGTTTGTTAGTGCTAGAAGTTTGTTAGCGCCAACGGTAGTCTTAACGCTACGCGGTAGTAACAAAAACATATTTCCATGGAGATTTGAAAGCACTGAATCCTGCATACTAAATACACAAAACAAGTATGATCAAATACAATAGGATTTGTTATTGTCAAACCAAGAGATGCGGAAAGCATGTTCCAACAAACTCTCCCTTTTGATAATAACAAATCCCCTTGGAAAGAAATAATTCAATTGATAGGAATTTGTGTTTATAATAGAGATAAGCATGAAATTTAAGACATGTGCATATGCTCCCCCTAAATGAATGCTCCCCCTAAGTAAATGCTCCCCCTACAACAAAACTTCATATGAACTTGACTCCCCAAACATGTTAATTTCATTCAAATTTATTCTCCCCCTTTTGGTATTATCAAAAGAGGGTGGAGAGGTAGTCCAACAAAAAATGTGCAATAACTGTGTAGAGAGGGAATGATCATGATAAAGAGTTAAACGCTTAGGTTAAATATAATAGATAGGAGAGAAAAAAGAAAGCAATGTGAAGAATGTTTCATAAAGAAACCACTTGTTGGTACAATGCATTCATGATCGAGCGTACAAGTAGTAAAGAGGTGGAAAGAAGGACGAAATACTTTTTGAAGTGAACATCTATATAGGAATTGTGAAGCATAGTAGATGATTAAGAATTTTAGACATAACAGAATAGATGTTGTAGCATTTTAAGTACACACAATAATTTTGCTTTATAAGAGTTTTAAGCATAGAAAAGGTACTAATTTCCAAGTAACCAATCTACCCAGGCAATATGTCTACACCCTAGCCCCGTACTAAGTGACGGATGGGCATGAGGAGCTGCATACAAACACTAGACAAAACTTAACCTAGCACTCTTTCCCCCCAGTGCCTCGCAAGGCCCCACTGGAACCCTCCCCGGTTAAGGACAAGACATGACTTAGAGATTAGGTTATCTAATGTATACAACTCTACGCCCCCGCTATGGTGAGATATGAATTCATGGATAATAATTATTGGAAACATTTAAGCATTTTAAATCTATTGATGAGTACATAGCCTATGGATTTATATTTTTATTTGAATTTTTTAAACAAACAACTCACATAGCTATTTTGAAATTTATTCATGAATCAGAGTTATTGGCATTACAATATTTTCATGTTTAGAGGAGTGTTTTTAGCATACAAATTTTTATTGAAATAGATCAGAGTTTTTAGCATAAAAGTGATATATGTGTTAGAATAACCAATATAAATTTTACTAAGCAAGTCTACCATTTGTTGAAAAAAGGAATTTTGATACTTAAGACTTGATATAAGCATGAAAGCGCGAGGTAAAAATATATGGTGATGATGCGGAAGACTTATATAAATACAAGAAAACATTTTTTTTGTAATCATGATTATTCATAAGAAGAAATATGAGTTAAATTCAAAAAGGAAGATGTTTTTGTAAATCATATTGCATTTAAAATCTTTAAATTTGACAATAAAGTAACCAAGCATGAAATAATGTTTCCAAAAAGAAATTACTACAACGTTATATTATTTCAAAATTCAAAATATACAAAATATTGTAGAGAGCATGCTAGGTTATCTAGTGCATTTCATAAATAAAGAGTAGTATAGAATTTGCTTTAGGATCCAATACTCATGAGAAAAAGTGTTATGGAAGATAATGATGTGCACATAAGTGTATTTTGAGTAGAGTAAACAAATGTTTTAATCAAAAATACAAGAAATATGCAAAGTAAAGAGCACAATAAAACATAAATAATTTTACTTTTGCACACTTCAATGCACACAAAGATGTACAACAACCAAGGTGCTTTGCACACATAATGCTCATTAAGACTTATCAGGGTGCAAAGTAGTGCTTGGGGGATCACATATTTTATTTTATTTTAATATTGAGACTAGTGATCCGGTGTACTTAAGAGTAAGTGGTTTTTATTTTGAAAGAAGGATAAGGTTTGCAAAAGATACTTTACTATTCTTTCCAAGGTGCTCAACCTCACAACTCTTATTAAGACTTATCAGGAGGTTCAAGTGGTGCTTGGTGGAGTTATCTTTGTCACTTTATTTTATGATTTTTGTTTTGTACAAAGTTCTCTGAATACACTTGTTTTGCAAACCAATATAATTTATGAAAACATAACCACTTTTCTTAACTTTTAAAAGTGCAAATAAAGGTAGTGTAGGTAAGATACTTGTGCAATTTTAATTCATTGTACTATTACAAAACATACACAAGCATTCTTAGATTAAGAAAAATATGTAGACAATCCCAAAATAAGTGAGTGAATAAATATCATTATCAAATATAAAATATTTACTCATACTTAGAGGCATGCTACGCTTAGTTCTACACAACTTTTACAATACAATTTTATGCACAAATGAGTAGATATATCAAAGCATGATAAAAAACAATGTTCAATGTAGTTTGAAGAAATGAATTGTAGCATTGTAGAAGGTCTAAAAGATGGGTTAAATCATGCTTGATTTTCAATGAAGTCCATAAAATATTTTTGTTATTTTTGAGAAATAATTTTAATTTAAAGTTTGAACCCTTATAATTTGATCTTGGACTTCCCGAGGTCTACCCTGTGAGAGGTTCGCCTGGTACTACGTGATGTGATGGGATGATAGCCCAAATCTCCCTTTCGCAAGGTACATGTAAATAGAAAAGTTAAGTTCAAAATAATAATTTTTGATACTTGTCTTTGTTTTATATTTTTTTATTTGATTTTTGCATATAGAAATAGAAATCAAACAAATAACCAAAGAATAGAAGAAAATAAAATATTTTTTGTAATTTGGTTTTTGTAATATTGTATTTTAATTTTTCAAAATCAATTTTAGTCAGAAATGCAAAAATGAGTAGTACATATAAAATAATATATTTTTAGTGTTTTTTTTCCAGAATTTTAAAATTACAGAAAATCGAATACTTGAGCTAGCGCCAGCGTTAGGTCCTAGCGCCTGCGTTAGCTCACAGAGAGTGCTTATTTTAATCATATAGCCTATATTTTCTTCGATTTTACTTCTGATTTTTCTTAATTATGTTTCCGCAATGTAAGGCCTGTCTAATGAAGTGAAGAGACGAGAACAAATCGCAAAAAGTTGCGGAAGTTAAAATTTTAGTACATGGGTTTCATATTCATTAAAGCTCCATATTCATTAAGCCTTAATTCTTGAGTTTTGCACAACATATGCATGAGTGAAATGATCATAAATAAGTGAAATAATATTCGTGTAATTTTTCATTTTCGGTTTGACATGATTATGATTAAACATACTAGGGGTAATCAAAAATGACGCAAATATATCAAATACCTAAGCAAAACTTGCGCTTTTTATAAATTTACCTAATACCCCTAAAAACCCCTTTTGAATCCATTTTGACACTTATTTCATTTAGTTTTAATAATATCATATGACAAATTTAGTTTTTCAAATTTTATAAGACTTTTAGGAAATGGATTCAGAAGGATAAAAAGGATAAGTAGATCACTTGAAAAATGATATGACTTTATATTCAACATTATTCAATTTGATTTATTTATGAATTTTGGTTTAATATGTGAAAGTCATATCACATGTTATATATAGTGATCTTATCATTATGGCTCAAAAAAATAAAAGCCAAAAAAAAAGGAAATTAAGCATATCATGATGTAGAGAATTGATATTTTATTTTTAGTTGATTTCTACTTCATGCAAATGATTGGATACTAATGAATGAGAGATTTAGGTATCCAAAGAGGAGCGAGTGTGACGGTTCCTTTGGGTACCCAAATAGATCGTGTTTGCTTTTGGGGAGATATGATTGAATGGGCTCTTTTGATTTGAGTTTGTGTTTCATCTTTAGCTTTGGGCCGCCATTCAAACCTTGGTTTAATATTATTTTTAGTTTTGAAATTTCCATAATCATTTACTTGAATATTTGGATCAAAATATGTTTTGAATTTATAATTTGAAGGAAATTTGTTTGCATTTAATTTTAGGTTGGAAGAAACATGATTTTGTAACTAATGGTGATTTTGATTTTGATTTACAAATCATTTATGTTCCTTACTCCCATTATTAAACTTAGTTAAGATGTTCATATTCATATTCAACTTGTTTTTAGATATAATTTTATATTGTGAATTTGTATTTACAATTTTCATAAGCAAGTTTATTTTTGTTTTTAATTCATCATTCTTCAATTTCAAATTATGCCTAGCTTTATTATAAGTGATTGTGCTATTTTTAAGAGTGGAAACAATTGAATCAATATGATTTTGATAGTTATTTCTATATTCATCAAATGTTTCATCCATCTCTTTAATTTCATTTTTATAGTCTTTACACTTAGCACAATCATTTTTCAAGGATGAATTTTCTACACATAGTCTTTTATTTTGTTCTTTTATAAAAAGAAGCTCCTTTTCAAGTTCCTTGCATTTTTCTTTTAAATCATCAAATTCCATACAAGGTGTAATGTTTTCAACTAAGGATCCATGGGTAGAACTAGACAAATTAGAATCTGATTCTTCATTAATTTTTGCTTTTAAATTTTTTATTTTCTAAGTGCAGATGTTTATTGGCATTTTTTAATTTCTTAATTTTGCGCTTTGTAGTTTGAAGCAATTGCAATGTAGAGATAGAAGTACAAAAAATGGGATTTGATTTCCTTACATTGCATTCGGGTGAGGCACGATTTGAACATATAGTTTCTTTTACATCTTTTTGGCACTCCTCTTCCAAAGACATTACTTCTTCTTCTCTTCCATTTGATGTGTTCTCCATTGATCCGTCATGAGAGGAGCATTCTTGAAGACCTGTGCAAGCTTGCATATTCTCCAGTTCTTGCGATTGTTCCATACCTGTAGAAGGAGAATCATAAGTTCTTTCAAGAAAATTCCAAATTTTATATGCGGTAGGTAAAGTATAAATAAGTTTGATAATATTTTGGTCTAACGCACAAAATATACTATTCATAGATTTTGCATTTAAAACAATTTCGTTTCTAGTTAGTACACTTGGTGGCTTTTCAATATTAATATTCCAAGCTTTTTCATCTAAGTCCTTAAGAAAATTTTTCATTAATATTTTCCACCCTTTATAATTTTTCCCCATAAATAAAGGTGGTGATAATACTGTTTTCATTTATATTAAAATTTTCCCCACTAGTAGAAACGAGATCATGATCAAGACACGCCATTATTCCCGGTTGTTAAGCCGATTTGGAATAACCTGGCTCTGATACCACTTGTTGGATCTGTAGGCGTCCTTAGAGGGGGGGGGGGGAATAAGGGATTTAAAAAAACTTTAAACTTTAATAGAAAACTTTTGATATTTTGCTCGCAGTGAAATCAAAAGTAAAAAGATAATGAAATTAGAAATGAAATCAATTTTATTAAACAAGAAAAGACATGATTATCATTTATAAAATTGATTACAAAATCTGATTTCAATGACGCTAGAAATCGAAGGGAATAATATGAAACCCTTTTTGTTTTCTATACCGACTCGTATCCCCACGAACCGGTTGGCTTTAGCCGATCTCTCCCCAGATACGGCCTCAAGCCGCTCTATCCAATCAATCACCAGAAAGGCCTCGAGCACCCCCTAGATCTACTCCTTAGACCCAGTCGCCGTGTGGCGAATTCCTCCCAAAGTCTTACCTAGACCTAGTCGTTGTGTGGCGAATTCCCCCTAGTTCCCGCAAGGCCCTAGTCGTAGTGTGGCGAGTTCCTCTGCCAAACAAAAGATATAAAGGTTACAATTTGAAAGTAAAACAAAACTCAAACTAAAGACTCATTTAAAAGTAGAACTTGATGACGATGTAGATGCGATCGTATTGGTCTTCAAGTTCTTTGCGTGCACGAACGTTGATGGAGTACTTCGGGCTGCTTGAAGAAGGCTCTGACGAGTCCTCTCAATATATGGCTTCAAATCGTTTTGTATCAGCAAGCAACAACGGAGGAAGCGCGCGTCTTTTTATAGATTCAGCCACTACCGCCTGCGGTAGTACTACCCCCCCCCCCCCCCCCCCCCCCCCCCCGCGGTATCCACATAAGGCCAAGCACACGGATCGTGGTAGTTTAGGCAACATTCTGAACGCCAAACACTAGCGCGCCGCGGTACCGCTAACGCCCCGCGTTAGCAAGATTTCCTTCCTTCAGCCATAATCTTCTTCCAAATCTGCTCCTCAATCAATTGCAGAAGGGATGTTTCCAAAAAGCTACTGCCGGGCATTAGACCTAACGCGCCGCGATAGTACATGCCAAACATAGCGACCCGTCGACATTCCTTTTTCTCCACTGTTTCCTTTCTGTCAAAAGTTTCCATATATGCTAACGCCATCGGTAGTGCTAACACACCGCGGTAGAGCACATTTCTTTTCGTCGGGCGCATCTTTGTCAAACCGGCCTTATATTTCGTCGATCGAATTTTTGTCGAACGGGATTTGGCTTTCGTTGATCGCAAATTCGTCAAACGCAGTGATAAGCATTTCATCGAGCGCAGCTTTCCTTTCGTAGAACAAACACTAGCGCCAGTGGTAGTGCTAATGCGTCGTGGTAAGACATTCATTTCATCGAGCGCCGTAGTAGAACATGCAGATCGATGAACGGAGCTCACTGTTCGTCGAACGGAGCTCACAGTTCATCAAACGGAGCTTTCAGTTCATTGAACGCCAGTTTCCTTCTCAGCGGTTTCCTTCTCAGTGGTTTGTTAGCGCCAGCGGTAGCCTTAACGTTGCGCGGTAGTAACAAAAACATATTTCCACGGAGATTTGAAAGCACTGAATACTGCATACTAAATACACAAAACAAGTATGATCAAATACCACAACGCTCGATGAAATGAATAGTCCAAAGGGTTCGATTAAAGGTCACTAGGAAAGGCAGGGTTTAGTGTTCAATTGAATTAAGATTCATATAGTCACCCCTTAGGAAATGTGGATTCGATTAAAGGTCGTCGGTCTACAAATAGTAAAAACTGAAAACTTAGACTTAAACCCCTCCCTTATGGTCACCACCATAGAGTTATTAACTCTCAGAGATTTGTATATGCGTAGTTAGGTTGGAAGGTTAATCACCAAGGGCAGTCATCGGAAGTAAAGATTGGGGTGCGTTTAGTAAATTATCAGATCAGGAATGACCTATCAGGAGGTACAAGTTTTGATTGAGAGATAAATCGAAGAAACAGTCGGTCACTAGGAAAGGCAGGGTTTAGTGTTCAATTGAACACTAACACTCGTCTGCCCGAGTCAATTGCTAATCCACCCTAGGACTTTAGGGCAATTAGAGAGCAAGGGGGCATATAAGAATGGGTAGTCACTAATAAGAGTAAATATCTGGAAAATGGGGATTTGGGCTTCAACCACCATCGCATTCCCGAGTACCGCTACGAGCCCTTTGTTGGAACAACCCTATTATTGATTTGGGCTAGGATCACTATCTGTTTATTAGGACTCAGTTGACCCCAATGTATAGTCCAAAGGGCCAAGGTTTTAGGCTGATAGAACTTAAGAAAAGACAAGTTTTCTGCGTTCGACGAACTCCATACTGCGTTCGACGAACTCCATCCTGTGTTCGACGAACGTCATGCTCCTGCGTTCGACGAACTTTGCAAGGTTCTGCGTTCGACGAACTCATTCTGCGTTCGACGAACTCTAGTTCGCGTTCGACAAACTCCTCTCTGCGTTCGACGAACTTGCACTCCAGCTCGACGCTCTCAGTTCTCAATCCAGTCCAGTAGTTTATCTCTACAGTTCGACAACCTCATTCTGCGTTCGATGAAATCCTCTCAGCGGTCGACGAAATTGTCCTCTCAGTGGTCGACAATTTTATTCAGTCTCAGCGGTCGACGAATTTGCTCAGTTCAGCGGTCAATGAATTTGCCACCTCATTTTACGTTCGACGAACTCCTCGCAGCGTTCGACGAACTCATCTCTGCGTTCAAAGAATAAGTATCAGATGTTCAGATTGACGAAAGTTCTTCTCAGCTCAACTAATTCAATTCTTTGAGCCAGATTCAGTTGAGATCGACGAACTCAACATTGTGTTCGACGAAATTTGTTGAGATCGACGAAATTTCTCTACAGCAGATTTATTTCAGAAGATCAATTATATTATTCTCTTCAGTTCGACGAACTTTATTCTGCGTTCGATGAACTCAGCTCTGCGCTCGACGAAGTTTGTTATTTCAGTTCAGAATTTCAGACAGATCATTTTATTCCATTCTCTGAACTCAGATCTTTCAGCAATGACTATATTATTCTAGATAAGTCAAGGATTATATCCTTCCTTTTTATATTATTCCTTTCTATTCTCTTCTCGAGAAAATATCCGTTTGATGGAAAAGGATATCATTAATTAAAAAGGAAGTGGAATTAAAGTCTTGCTTGCAGTTCCAAGGGAATATTAAATGCAGATTATTTTATTCCTTATTCTGTTGATTCGAATTTGAAATCAGAGACATATTGTAAAAGAAAATGAAGAAGATATACAGTATCAGATCAGAATACACATTACTGAATAGCAAGAATTTACAAAATAGCAATACAGGAAAAAGAAAGAAGAAGGATATACAGTCAAGAGGAAGAAGAAAGAAATACACAGAAAAAGCTTTTCAGTCTTCATCTTCCTCAAGCAGCAATTTCATTCACTGAGAACATCAACACCTTCTCTCAGTATTTTCTGCTGCAAGATCAGATTTTCAAAGAGCAATAATAATCTGAGGAACTTATTCTCTCAGATTCATCAGCTACAGGAAAATCAGTACATTCAAGAGAAAGCTCCAGCCATCTACTGTCAAACATTTTATATCAGACAGAGGAGCTTTACAACATCATTCCACTAGAGTCTTCTCTCAGAATATTGACAGAGAAGAACATCTAACCCTCTTTATCCCATATTGTACAGGGTTCTAACTTCCTTCAAAAGTTAACCCATTGGTGGCAGGGCACCTGAACAAAATCCTGTGGTTTGGTTAGAGCACCTGATCAAAAGCTCACTTGGTGTGTGGACACCTGATCAAAAACCCCTTGGTGATAGGGCACCTGATCAAAAACCTAGTGGTATCCTACCAAGTGTGGTAGAAGAGTAGACGTACCCATATTTATTGGGGAACTACTATAAAATCCTTATGTCCTCTGTGTTGTGATATTCTGTGTGCTGTGCTGTGTGCTTTCTTTATTTTATTTTTATAACTCACTCTACAATACACATATAAGTAACACTATTTTAATTCCGCTATAAAATTAAGTGAAAAGTTTTTAATACTTTATTCACCCCCCCCCCCCCCCCTCTAGAGTAAATCTAAGATCTAACCTCACTTTCAATTGGTATCAAAGCGTGGTTGATTATATCAATCACTTTCAACAGATATCAATTTGACTTTCAATTGGTATCAGAGATTGGTTGATTGTATACAGGCTAACACCTGAATCATAAAGATCAATTAGATCTTAAATTTATTTTAGAGTTTCATTTTTTTTTAAAACTCATGGCACAGAACAAAGAATATTCAAGCACAAGACCTCCTATGTGCAATCTAAGCAAGTTTGCACTATGGAAGGCAAGGATTGCATTGTACATGAATTCTATTGATGAGGATATTTTTAATGTAATCTTGACAGGACCTCCAACACCTACAGCAGCAACCAGTGTTGAAACCACAACTAACAACAATGTTGTTCCACCTCCTGAGTGGACAGAAGCACAGAAGAAGCAGAGAAGTGCAGATGCCAAAGCTATGAACATATTGGCACAAACAATGTATGATGTCATTTTCCAAAAAGTGGTGGAATGCACTTCAGCAAGAGAAATCTGAATCGCACTCAACAACATGGTTGAAGGATCAGCAGATGAAAGAAAGGATAGATGATCTCACCTAATCTCCCAGTATGAAAACTTCAAGAAACGAGAATCTGAGACAGTAGCTGATATGTATAACAGGCTCAGCCTCATAATCAATGAGCTGAAGACCTTGGACAATGTGATCTCCATCACTGAGATCAATGATAAGATCCTTATGTGCTTCCCCAGCACATGGGACTCTAGGATCTTGCCAATCAAGGAAGCCAGAAGCCTTAATGAGATCTCTACTGAGAGCTTGTTAGGCAAACTCAAATCCTATGAGTAGCTTATCAAATCCAGAGAAGCTGAACAATCCACTTCATCTCCAGCATCCAAGAAGGAGAGAAACATAGCTTTTCAAGCTGAAGAGGAAGAAAAGGCTCCAAGAGATGAGGAGTTCATGAGCCTTCTAGCCAAAAGGTTCTACAAGATGGCTAAGAAGGACTTCAGAAAGAAGGACTCCAGATCAAGAGAAAAGCCAAGGTATGACAAATCAAGTCCTAAGGAAATTAATTGTTATGGCTGCAGGAAACCTGGACACATTCTACCAGAGTGTACAGAGAATCAGAAGAAGGAGAAGAGAAACGAGAAAGAAGACAAGAGGCACTCCAGCAAGTCTTCCTCCCACAAGCACAAGCATAAGGGAAGAGGATTTGTAGCTGAAACTTGGAGTGAAACCGAGTGAGAGTCTTCATCCAGTTCTTCTGATGATGAAGAAGAATCGAAAGAAAAAGACCAATGCTTGATGGCTGTCTATGACTCATGCAGTGAGTCAGAAAATGCATCTTCATCCAGCTCTTCTGATGATGAAGATAATGAAGAAGAAAGAAGCTTTTGTATGATGGCTATCAATGCCTCAGCAAACAATTCAGAAGAATCAGAATCAGAGTCTGACAATGATGCTGATCAGGTAATGTCTAATTTTGATTTTATTTCAATATAATTCAAAGATGAATTCAAAGTTCTTTACTTAGAATTAATCAAATCTGCGAAGGAAATAATCTCTCTCAGAAATAAGTTGTCTGAAATGAACCAACTTAGTGAAGAAAATGCTATTCTTAAGAAAGAATTGGCTGCTTCAAAAGAACACATTGTTCTCATTGAGAACAAGTTATCTGAAGCTAAGAAATTTGAAGAATCCCTAAATGGGAGAAGTATCAAACTGATGGACATCACAAGCACAGTAAATGCCAGATTAAGTGACAAACTGGGCTTGGGTGCATCATCAAGTGAGCCACCTCTTATTAAGAAGAACATACTTTCTACACCTATAAAATTCATTTCTGCTAAGAACAAAGAGGTTGTAGATGCAAATAAAAACATTTCAAGCAAGGCTGTTAAGAATAAATGAATTCAGCAGAATTCGTCTAACGGAGCTCAACGAAATGAATTCACTTCATCGAATGGAGATCGACGAACTCTAAAGCCAGAATTTTAGTATATTCATTATTCG
This sequence comes from Dactylorhiza incarnata, assembly GCA_033032865.1. Lineage (NCBI taxonomy): Eukaryota > Viridiplantae > Streptophyta > Magnoliopsida > Asparagales > Orchidaceae > Dactylorhiza > Dactylorhiza incarnata. Next base: position 2,997,352 of record JAWHQI010000009.1, on the reverse strand, counting down.
AACGGCGCTCGACGAAAGCATGTCCATTCGTCGAACGGCGATCGACGAACTCAGCCCAGTTCGTCGAACGGAAAATATACAAAAAATTTACAGAATTCTTATTCTTCACATACTCTCAATCCTTTCACTGAATGGATAATTCCTCCAAGGAGATATCATCCACAAGGTTACAAGGACCAGCCTGAAATGTCTTTTATTTCAGAGTTTTGTGGTAATACAATAGGGCCCAAGGTAGTCAGAGGCAAAAACAACTAGAATGTTTTCTGTTTTGCAGGTACAATGATATCCAAGCAATAATGAACAATGGTATTGGGATAGTGGATGCTCAAAGCACATGACAGGAAACAAGGCCAACCTGAGCAACTACAAATCAAAGCTTGGACCCAAAGTAATCTTTGGAGACTCCAACTGTGGACAACCCAAAGGATATGGGAAGTGTGAAATTTACCGAATTTTTATGGAGTGAGCAGGAATCATACAACTTAGAGTTCACAAGCCAAACAACCAGAAGAAGATGAAGGAAATAAAGTATTTATTGATAACAACAATCTTCATTAGAGGGAGAGGTATACAGGGCGAGACATGATTTCGCCAGTACACAAAACCAAAGAGAAAATTACAATGCTGAAAAAGAAAGATAACTGAGACTGCAGATCGCGCGGTCTGCTTGCCGATCTCTGATAGCTGCCTGACCGTAAACTCTGCCGGTCATTGATCAACACTCCTGACCGCTGAGGTTCCACGACCTCCTTCTCTACTGATTCTCCCAAACTCCAGCAACCCACACTACAAGCCACGAGACCGCCCGACCACTTTCAGAAGGAGAGGTGATCGCTGCTGCCCGCACAATCCGCAGAAGCTGCACAAGGAAAATTCAATCAGCAAGACCGACCGGTCATAAGATTTGAGACCGCAAGAATTATACGCGGGCTCAGCTTACACTTGGTGCGATGTTAATGCTGCTACAGTGGCTCCTATTTATAGGCGTGAGACCTGATCCAGTCACCACCCTATGAGATAGGATCACCACCCTCCAGATCGCGCGACTAGGCACGATCAGCCTGCGCGACCAGCAACAGATCATTCTGCTTAGGTGAGATCGCCGGCTTCAACAACAGACCGTGGGAGATCGCCACTCCCATAATGAAACCGCCCACCACCAATGTTCGCCAACGAGACCGCGAACACGACTTGTTCGCCAATGTCAAATCGAACCCAACCTGTTCGCCTGCCAGCCTCCTCCTGAGACCGCGAACAGAGACCGCTTGACTAAGATGCCTTAGTCAGCGAAAACAAACCAGGAACCTGGATGACCATAAGACCGGCTTCTGGAAACCTGAAGCAACCTGTGCGGTCACACCAGACCGGTACAGCCCTGAGGTAGACAGCCCGCCACGCGGTCACAGACTAGACCGCGCGGCCTTACCCCAGCACCTTGGACACAGAACGAAAGTCAAGCCAGGAGACCGCGCCTGGACTAAGACAAGTCAGACTGCAGAGCAGATCGCCAGACATGCGGTCTCACCAGACCATGCGATCACCCTCCCAGACCGCCAACTCCCAAAACTTCAACTTCAACATTTTCAACACCCCCCTTGAAGTGGGAAGTTGAAAATAACCCAAGTAGGCTCCTCAACCGAGTGAACGGCCCCTTCGCCAGCGCAATGTTGTCCTGACTCCGAACATGCTCGACCGAAAGAGACCCCTCTAGCACCTTCTCATGAATGAAATGATGCTCGATCTCGATATGCTTGGTCCTCGCGTGACAAACTGGATTAGTAACCAGTTTGAGAGCACTCTCGTTATCGCCGCGGAGTAGAGTTGGACCCTGAACCTCCTTATGGACGTCTCCAACCAACCTCCTAAGCTAGATGGCTTCTTGAGCTGCCAAGGCTGAGGCCTTGTATTCCGCTTCCGTGGTTGAGATCCATACGAAATCTTGCTTCTTGCTGCACCATGATATAGCCATGGGGCCCTCCATGAAGACGTATCCAGACGTCGACTTCCAATCATCCGAATCTCCCCCATAATCAGCGTCCATGTACCCATGCACCTCGAATCCTGCATCCCTCCTGTAAAGGAGACCCATATCTGAAGTCGCCTTGACATACTTCAATATATTCTTGGCCGCTAGAAGATGAGGCATCTGTGCTTCCGCCATATAACGGCTCACCCTGCCAACTGCATACGCAATATCCGGCCTCGTAATCGTCAAGTAGATCAGGCTCCCAACCAGAGCCCAGAACGCCAGTGGATCTCCCAGAATCCTCCCCTCATCCTTGCGAAGTTTCATAGCCTTCTCCAGAGGTGTAGAAATGCACTTCCCTTCCTTCATCCCGAACCGCTCCACGATTCGCTCCGCATATCCAGCCTGGGACACCAGCACTCCACTCTCCTTCCTCTACACCTCGAGTCCAAGGAAATGGTGCAGCTCACCTAAATCCTTCATCTCGAACCTGATTGATAGCTCTGCCCGAAGCTGCGCTACCTCCTCCTTCGAATTCCCCGTCACGATCATATCATTGACGTAAAGCAGCACGATGACTTGAAGCTCCCCGCTCTTCTTGATGAACAAGCTTGATTCTGAGTCTGAAGCATAAAACCCGCAGAATAGAAGGTATTCTGCAATCTTTCCATACCACTCCCTCGGCGCTTGCTTCAACCCATACAGGGCCTTCTTCAGCTTGCAGACATGCTCCGGAAAATCTTCAGATATGAAGCCTGGCGGCTGGACCATGAAGATGTCCTTGTCAATCTCACCGTACAAGAATGCATTCTTTACGTTGAGCTGCCAAATCTTCCACCCCCAACACGCCGCCAAGGCAATCACAACCCGAACTGAAGTCATTTTTGCCATCAGACTGAATGTCTCTTCATAGTCTTCACCGTATTGCAGCGAGAACCCCCGAGCAACAAAGCGAGCCTTGTACCGCTTGATACTGCCGTCAGCCTTCTTCTTAAGCTTGTAGACCCATTTGCACGTCACAGGGGTGATTCCCTTGGGCTTGGGCACCAGAAACCAAGTCTCATTCTTCTCCAGAGCACTCATCTCTTCCTGCATAGCCGAATCCCACTGTTTCATGCCTTTGGCCTTTTCAAAACTTGATGGCTCCCTCTCATCCAAGGGACCAGCGAAGAAACATGAGACAAAGCTCACCATGTTTCCTCCTGTATAGCGATCAGGGGCAATGATAGTTCGCTTTGATCTCCGCAACGCCTTCCCCTGACTCGCAGTATCCTCGGCTGCTTCTTCCCTAGCTCCTCTCCCAGACGTACTAGGAGCATCGCTCCCCCTGCTTCCTAAACCAGAAGCCTCTGTCTCAGAACTAGATATTGATGGACCACCTGGGGACACAGGTAGTTCCACCTGAAGATTTTCCACAGCTTTCTTCAGCTCCTCCACCATGCTTTCAGGTAGCTCAACACCAGAGCCCCCCTTGTAAGATGTCGCCTCGTCGAACACGACGTCGCGAGATACAACAAAACTCCGCGTCTCAGGGTCCATGCACTTTCAGCCCTTCTTCTGATCATCATAACCCACGAAGACTAGCTTCCTTGCTTTCGCATCTAGCTTCGTCCGAAGCGCATCTGGGACGTGCACATAGTAGGTGGAACCAAACACCCGAAGGTGTGCTACACTTGGCTTTTCCTTGAACATCAGTTCATGCTGGGTCTTCATATTGATGGGACTGAGAGGCATCCTGTTGATGATGTAGGCAACACAAGACATTCCCTCCGCCCAGAAAGACTTTGGGATACTCTTGGCATGCAGCCAACACTTACAGGTCTCCGTCAGATGACAGATCTTCCGTTCTGCAACTCTGTTTTGTTGTGGAGTATGAGCACAAGTAAGCTCCCTCCGGATGCCCGCCTTCCTGCAAAAAGTAGAGAACTCACCAGAGGTGAACTCCCCTCCATTGTTAGTCCTCAGCTTCTTAACCCGCAGTCCAAGACGACCCTCTACGAGCTCCTTGAACTCCATAAACTTGGCAAACGCCTCCGCCTTCTCCTTCAAGAAATATACCTAGACATATCTGGTGTAATCATCGATCAACACCAGCATATATCTGCTGCCTCCGAGGCTTGGGGTAGCAGATGGTCCCATCAAGTCACCGTGGATGCACTCCAACGACACACTACTCCTTGTCTGCGACTTGTCAAACGGTAGTCGATGAGACTTGCCGAACTGACATCCCGCGCACACATGACTGTCTCCATAGGAAGATAGACTAGGCAGGCCCTTGACCAGACCTCTCACCGCCATAGCCTTCAGTTTATCCATCCCTACATGCCCCAACCTCTCATGCCATATCACAGCACTGTCGTTGTCATCATCTTATCAACGTAAGAACTTGTCGAAAGCACGAACAAGTCTTTAGCTCTCCTCCCCACATGAACTACCTCCGCCTTCACTGCTTCAACATTTCGAAAAAACCTCACTTCTGTTGGGCCAAACAGAACGTGAAACCCAGCGTCTACGGCGTTGATCACGGAGAAGAGGTTTTTCTCATTCCGGGCACATGATAGACACTCTTCAAAGTTAGTGGCCCTCTATCACTGCCCAAGGAAACAACCCCCACCTTCTCTACAGCATGCACAGTATTATCAGCAGTAATAATAGCATCATTACCTGAATAAGGTTGCGCTGAAGAAAGATTCGACTCGTCCCCGGTGAGGTGATGATCACACCCCGAGTCCACGCTCTAGTCCTCCTGATAGTTGATAGGAGCCTCAGCTCCAACAGAAGCTGAGAAGGCTCCTCCCCATCCTCTATCAAACTGCCTGGCTTCAGCTTCCCCCTTTCATGCAGCAACAAGCCCCGGCTGAAGATTCACCCGGCACTCCTTCCTGATGTGACCAACCTTTCCGCACCTGAAGCACTTGGGACCTTCCCCCTTCTTCTTCCCTTCAGCCTTAGGAGCGTAGCCCCTCTCCTGCTGTCCAGAAGTTGAAGGCCCATTGCCTCCTCCAGCGGTCTTCTTCTTACCCCACTTCTTCTTCTTTCCCGTGAAGAGAACTTCGCCATCTACCCTAGACACTGACACCCCCGCCATCTACCTTGCCAGACTCTCCTGCGAAGCAAGCAGATTTTCCAGCTCCAGCAAAGATGGCTGATTTGCCCAACCCTGCACCGACGTCACAAAAGCAACATATTCCTTCCGCAACCCACGGATGATGTGCCTCTTCAGCTTCGCCTCAGAAATTGGCTCATCAGGATCCAGCACTGAAATCTCGGCGCATAAGTTCTTCATCTTCAAGAAGAACATGGAAATAGAAAGGTCACCTTGAGCCGATCTGGCCAGCTCATTCTCCAGGAATTGAAGTCTTGCCACATTCTTTTTGTTAAACAGCCCATCCAGGGCTCTCGAGATCTCTGCAGCTGATGCTCACCCCAAGATATGATCAAACAAATCAGGTGATATTGCCCTCTTCAGGGCGAACTCTGCTTTGGCATTAAGCCGCCTCCAGTTCCTCACCTCATGATGGTTATCTCCAACCAGAAAAACTTCCTCTGTGCTCTCCCCTCCAACTACCTCCCAGAGGTCCTCTCCCAGAAGATTACTCTGCATACAAGACTTCCACTTCTTAAAGTTGGTCGAGTTTAGCATCTCAATTCCAAGGCCCCTCGCTTCCATGGCTCTACCACTGGTTCCTTCTTCACAAAGGCGATGGCTACACTAAGTTGTTCACTGCTCTATCCACTCCAACCTCCCCTCTGATAACATGTGAAATTTACCGAATCTTTATGGAGTGAGCAGGAATCATACAACTTAGAGTTCATAAGCCAAACAACCAGAAGCACATGAAGGAAATAAAGTCTTTATTGATAACAACAATCTTCATTACAGGGAGAGGTATACATGGCAAGACATGATTTTGCCAGTACACAAAACCAAAGGGAAAATTACAATGCTGAAAAAGAAAGATAACTGAGACCGCAGATCGCGCGGTCTGCTTGCCGATCTCTGATAGCTACCTGACCGCAAACTCTGCCGGTCACTGATCAACACTCCTGACCGCTGAGCTTCCGCGACCTCCTTCTCTACTGATTCTCCTGAACTCCAGCAACCCACACTGCAAGCCACGAGACCGCCCGACCACTTTCAGAAGAAGAGGTGATCATTGCTGCCCGCATAATCCATAGAAGCTGCACAAGGAAAATTCAATCAGCAAGACCGACCGGTCACAAGAATTGAGACCGCAAGAATTATACGCGGGCTCAGCTTACACTTGGTGCGATGTTAATGCTACTACATTGGCTCCTATTTATAGGCATGAGACCTGATCCAGTCACCACCCTATGAGATAGGATCACCACCCTCCAGATCGCGCGACCAGGCACGATCAGCCAGCGCGATCAGCAACAGATCATTCTGCTTAGGTGAGATCGCCGGCTTCAACAACAGACTGTGGGAGATCGCCACTCCCACAATGAAGCCGCCCACCACCAATGTTCGCCAACGAGACTGCGAACACAACTTGTTTGCCAACGTCACATCGAACCCAACCTGTTCGCCTGCCAGCCTCCTCCTGAGACCGCGAACAGAGACCGCTTGACTAAGATGCCTTAGTCAGCAAAAACAAACCAGGAACCTGGATGACCATAAGACCAACTTCTGGAAACCTGAAGCAACCTGTGCGGTCACACCAGAACGGTACAGCCCTGAGATAGACAGCCCGCCACGCGGTCACAGACCAGACCGCGCGGCCTTACCCCAGCACCTTGGACACAGAACGACAGTCACGCCAGGAGACTGCGGCTAGACTAAGACAAGTCAGACCGCAAAGCAGATCTCCAGACGTGCGGCCTCACCAGACCGCACGATCACCCTCCCAGACCGTCAACTCCCAAAACTTCCACTTCAGCATTTTCAACAGGAAGATCAAAGTTGGAGCAGTTACCTTCAAGGAGGTAGCTTATGTCAAGGGTCTGAAGCACAACCTCATCATCATAAGCCAGTTATGTGATGAAGGTTATCAGGTAATTTCAATCATTCCTTATGTCTTATTACCAATAATAAAAACATAAATGTGTTATCTGGTATTAGACATGGAAATATTTATTAGTCAATTTTGACTCTGCCAATTCTGATATTTGCTTATTCAATTCTATAAGTAAAACAAATGAATTATGGCATAAAAGGCTTAGACATATTAACCTTAGAACTATATCTAAGCTTTCTAATGACAATCTTGTTAGAGGACTGCCTTCTGGTTCATACAAGAAGGAAGGACTCTGCAGGGCTTGTCAATTAGGTAAGCAAACTAGAGGTAGTTTTAAATCTTTATCCAAGAGTGATTCACCTAGGATTTTGTATTTACTACACTTGGACCTTTTCGGACCTACTGCAATACAAAGTCTAGGAGGGAAGCATTACTCTCAAGTTATTGTAGATGACTTCTCAAGATTCACTTGGGTGTTCTTTCTTAGGAACAAGTCTAACACCTTCAGTGTTCTAACAGACTTTCTCAGGTTCATCAAGATTTAGTACTCTACTCTAGTTGCATTGATCAGAAGTGATCATGGCACTGAGTTTGAATCTCTTCTGATGAGAGAATTCTGTGGAAAAGAAGGGATCAGGCAATATTTCTCTGCTCCTAGAACTCCTCAACAAAATGGGGTAGCTGAAAGGAAAAATAGAACCCTAATTGAATCAGCAACTACATTGCTTGCTAATGCTCACTTCCCACACTCTTTGGGCAGAGGCAGTGAACACAGCAAATTATGTGTTGAACAGAAGCCTGATACATAAACTTATGGGTAAAACTCCCTATGAATTACTCAAGAATAAAAAGCCTAAGGTTAACTAATTTAAGATATTTGGCTGTAAATGCTATGTGCATAACAATGACAAGAAGTATCTAAGGAAGTTTGGAGCAAAAGCTGCTGAAGGCATATTCCTTGGATATTCACTTTCTAGTAAAGCATATAGAGTTTACAACAAATCTACTCTTAAGATAGAAGAGTCCATGCATGTATCTTTTGATGAAACTAACATGTTAATTGAGGAGAGGAACACCACCTCTACAAAAAATATTATGCATGTACCAGCTCTATGTGAAGACCTCAATGGACTAGATCAACAGAAAGAAGAATCACCACTTCCATCAACTCAAAATCTTGAAGACAGTGAAGAAGAAGATCATCCAGATCTTGCTAACAGCTCAAATAAAATGGCAGCTGAACAAATTCCCCAACTGGATACCATTGCTGAACCAACTCCAACTGTTAATCACATCACAGTTAGAGATCATCCAATATCCCAAATCATTGGAGATATTTCAGCAGGTGTTCAAACAAGGCATCAACTACACCAAAATCATATGCATACTTGTTTCCTATCACAAGTTGAACCTCAATCCATAAAAGATGCAGAACGAGATCCAAATTGAATTCTTGCAATGCAAGAGGAGCTCAATCAATTTGAAAGGAACAAGGTATGGGATTTGGTTCCAAGACCAAAAGTCCATCCAGTTATTGGCACCAAGTGGGTCTTCAGGAACAAGCTAGATGATCAAGGCAACATAGTCAGAAACAAAGCAAGATTGGTAGCCCCAGGATATTCACAGGAAGAAGGAATTGATTATGATCAGACCTTTGCTCCTGTTGAAAGACTTGAAGCTATCAGGATTTTTCTAGCCTTTGCTGCATTCAAGAAATTCAAAGTATACCAGATGGATGTGAAGAGTGCATTCTTGAATGGAGACATAAAAGAAGAAGTCTATGTGGAACAACAACCAGGTTTCATCTCTCCAACTCACTCATCCTATGTATTTAAGCTTAATAAAGCTCTCTATGGTCTCAAACAAGCTCCCAGAGCATGGTATGAAACCTCGGCTAATTTTCTTTTAGAGAACAATTTCTGTAGAGGCATAGTTGATAAAACCTTATTTTTCAGGATACATAAAAATCAAACCTTACTAGTTCAAATATATGTAGATGATATTATTTTTGGTTCTACTGATTCAAATTTATGCAAAAGATTTTCTAATCTAATGCAACCTAAATTTGAAATGAGTAGTATGGGTGAATTATCATACGTCCTTGGTCTTCAAGTGAAGCAAACTCCAAATGGCATATTCATATCACAATCCAAGTATGTTAAGGACTTAGTGAAAAGATTTGGTATGTCTGATGCTTCCACCATGAAAACACCCATGCCCTCAAATTTTGTTGTTGATACTGATGAATCAGGGAAACCTGTTGATCAGAAGGTATATAGAGCAATTGTTGGCTCATTACTCTATTTAACAACAAGTAGGCCCGATATAATGTTTGCTACCTGTATTTGTTCTAGGTTCCAAGTTAACCCCAAAGAATCTCACCTTATTTTACTAAAACGAATTTTGAGATATATAAAGGGTTGTCCTAATCTAGGACTCTGGTATCAAACATCATCAGAATTTGAATTAACTGGATTCTCAGATTCTGATTATGCTGGATGCAGAGTAGACAGGAAAAGCACATCAGGAACTTGCCAGTTTCTTGGTGATAGGCTTGTGTCTTGGTTTTGTAAGAAACAAACATTTGTGTCTACATCAACAGCTGAAACTGAATACATAGCTGCAGGCAGTTGTTGCTCACAGATATTGTGGATACAAAATCAGCTCCTAGACTATGGTGTCAATCTAAATAATTCAATTATATTTTGTGACAATACTAGTGCAATATCTATAGCACAAAATCCAGTACTCCATAGTAGGTCTAACACATAGAAATTAGGCACCACTTTATCAGAGATAATGTGGATAAAAATAAAATTTCCCTACAATTTATTCCTACTGACTTACAAAGAGCTGATATTTTCACCAAGCAATTGGATGAAAAGAGACATATTTTATTTATAAATCAGCTAGGAATGATAGATGGAGATTCAATCTGCTAAAAATTAAGTTTTCTACTTATCTCATCTCTTCATCGAACTGAGATCAACGAAATCTTGTTTTTCGTCGAACGGAGATCGACGAAGTCATCAAGTTCATCGAACTGAGAACGACGAAAATCTATTTTTCGTCGAACCCAGTTTTGATGAAGCTTTTTGTTTCTGAACCATTCATTATAATCAAATCTTTTTCATTTTAACTGAATGCCTACAGAAACTGCTTCTCTTTCTAGTCCCTTTGCACTTGATCTCTATTTTATTTTGCAGGAACAATAGCAATATAAAGATTGCATCCTTCCCTACCTCCATCAAATGTCCCTTCTTCAAGGGGCCTAGCTTCAGGCCTTCCTGAAACTAGGCAGGGGGAGAAGTTCTATGAAGAAGCTCCATATGATGCAATTTTTGCTCAGGGGGAGATGTTCTATGAACTAGGCATGGGGAGAAAGCTGAAGAAGCTCCTTTTTGTTAAGGGGAGATACTTTCCTTTTGACAGGGAGAGTTGTTTTGCAGAAACTCCTTTATGATAGGGGGAGTTGTTTATTTTTTCAAGAGAAAATACTGATGAAGAAGCATGTTTTTAGTTCTTGAAAAAGCTCACAGTTGTTTGCGAATTTAGGGGGGGATGTTGCAGATTCAGTTATGACAGATTCAAATTCAGATTGGTAGCACAACATATTCAGATTATAAAGCTACAGTTCAGATCAACAAATTTAGAAAGCTGAAAAATAACAGATAAAGCTTTTCAGATATCAAATTCAGATATAGCAGATAAAGCTTTTCAGATATCAAATTCAGATATAGCAGATAAAGCTTTTCAGATAATCAAATTTAGAAAGCTGAAGGCAGTATCAGAATTCAGAAAGTCAGAAAACAAGAACTCAGAGAAAGGCAATGTCAGAATTCAGAGAAAGTCAAAAGGATCTTTTTATTAGTTTTATTTTCAATGTAATATTTTCAAAACTCAGAGTATCATATTTTATATATCTGCTGAAATATTAAAAATTTATCAGATATACATACTCTGTTGTTTTGTTATTTGTTTTATTATTAAAATTTTGTCAAATAGTGTCCTAACCCAAATAGGGGGAGATTGTTGGAACAACCCTATTACTGATTTGGGCTAGGATCACTATCTGTTTATTAGGACTATGTTGACCCCAATGTATAGTCCAAAGGGTCAAGGTTTTAGGCTGATAGAACTTAGGAAAAGACAAGTTGTATGCTTTCAACGAACTGCATACTGCGTTCGACGAACGACATGCTCCTACGTTCGACGAACTTGGCAAGGTTCTGCGTTCGACAAAATCATTCTGTGTTCGACGAAATCTAGTCTGCGTTCGACGAACTCCTCTCTGCGTTCGACGAACTTGCTCTCCAGCTCGACGCTCTTAGTTCTCAAGCCAGTCCAGCAGTTTAGCTCTTCAGTTTGACAAACTCATTCTGCGTTCGACGAACTCCTCTCAGCGGTCGATGAAATTGTCTTCTCAGTGGTTGACGATTTTATTCAGTCTCAGCGGTCGACGAATTTGCTCAGTTCAGCAGTCGATGAATTTGCCAACTCATTCTGCGTTCGACGAACTCCTCTCAGCGTTCGACGAACTCAGGTCTGCGTTCGAAGAAAATGTATCAGATGTTCAGATCGACGAAAGTTCTTCTCAGCTCAACTAATAAAATTGTTCCGGCCAGATTCAGGTGAGATCGACGAACTCAACATTGTGTTCGACGAAATTTGTTGAGATCGACGAAATTTCTCTACAACAGATTTATTTCAAGAGATCAGTTATATTATTCTCTTCAGTTCGACGAACTTCATTCTGCGTTCGACGAACTCAGCTCTGCGCTCGACAAAGTTTGTTATTTCAGTTCAAAATTTCAGACAGATCATTTTATTCCATTCTTTGAACTCAGATCTTTCAGCAACGGCTCTATTATTCCAGATAAGTCAAGGATTATATCCTTCCCTTTTATATTATTCCTTTCCATTCTCTTCCTGAGAAAATATTTGTTTGACAGAAAAGGATATCATTAATTAAAAAGGAAAAGAATTAAAGTCTTGCTTGCAGTTCCAAGGGAATATTAAATGCAGATTATTTTATTCCTTATACTGTTGATTTGACTTTGAAATCAGAGATATATTGTAAAAGAAAAGGAAGAAGATATACAGTATCAGATCAGAATACACATTACAGAATAGCAAGAATTTACAAAATAGCAATACAGGAAAAAGAAAGAAGAAGGATATACAGTCAAGAGTAAGAAAAAAGAAATACACAGAAAAAGCTTTTCAGTCTTCATCTTCCTCAAGCAGCAATTTCATTCACTGAGAACATCAACACTTTCTCTCAGTATTTTCTGCTGCAAGATCATATTTTCAAAGAGCAACAATAATCTGAGGATCTTATTCTCTCAGTATCATCAGCTACAGGAAGATCAGTACATTCAAGAGAAAGTTCTAGCCATCTACTGTCAAACATTTAATATCAGACAGAGGAGCTTTACAACATCATTCCACTAGAGTCTTCTCTCAGAATATTAACAGAGAAGAACATCTAACCCTCTTTATCCCATCTTGTACATGGTTCTAACTCCCTTCAAAAGTTAACCCATTGGTGGTAGGGTACCTGAACAAAAACTTATGGTTTGTTTAGAGCACCTGATCAAAAGCTCACTTGGTGTGTGGACACCTGATAAAATACCCCTTGGTGATAGGGCACCTGATCAAAAAACCTAGTGGTATCCTACCAAGTGTTGTAGAAGAGTAGACGTACCCAGGTTTATTGGGGAACTACTATAAAATCCTTGTGTCCTCTATATTGTGATTTTTTGTTTGTTGTGCTGTGTGCTTTCTTTATTTTATTTTTATAACTCACTCTGCAATACACATATAAGTAACACTATTTTAATTCCGCTATAAAATTAAGTGAAAATTTTTTCATACTCTATTCACCCCCTCCTCTAGAGTAAATCTAAGATCTAACCTCACTTTCACCCTTCACCGGGTAGACCTCGGGAAGTCCAGGATTCACCCTAAACTTCTAAGTATAACTAAACGATAGACAAGAGTAGTAAGTAGGAGAACTTGATGTGTAAATCTTGCCCCAAATTTGGGATGGAACGGTACAAGGACTAGATAGTCCTACGAGCGGTAGGCTCAGTGTTATTTTAGGAGGACTAGATAGTTCGGTGACCTGGAGCCTCCATGAAAATGTAATAGAGGTGTGCTTACCAATTAGTACGCGGATACACTGGTGTGTCCTTCAGGGGCGTACAAAAGGTCTAGGTCGGGAGGTGTTGAGTATGGCCTAGAAGTGGACAAGCCCGATCCACTGCCCTCGTTTGCCTCAACAGGGTACCTGAGTTGTCACACTCGAACAGAGGGAACTACCAAAAGGTCTGTACGTACAGAGTCGAGTGGGTGAGTTGCATTATTGCAATGCACATCATAGCATAGCATAACATCATTGCTTAACCAAGACCTCATCGTATAAATTAGTATGGGCTCTTTTATACGATGAGTTTACTTCGGGCCAGATCCCTTTCCTTATGTGTTGGTGTGTGTATACACATAAGTTAATATTACTTTCATAGATGCTCAAGTTGTTTCTTTACTTGCTCTTATTTACTTTTCTAGATGCTTAGATTCTTTTATAACTGCGTGCATATACTCACATTGATGCTCGTTTATATACGGATCGGTTTCATAGTGTCACTTCTTTATTATGATAGAACTGCTAGAACAATAAATATACTTGTTAAATAGTTCCACATCATCTGCTTGTATTTTTATCCCTTGTTGTCATCCACTTCCTCCTCCTGCATGGTGCCTAGGAGTTGCGAGTGGAGGCGGTGAGGAACATATTGAGTCTTATAGACCGACGACCGATTGTGGCATATCAAACGGGAGCGCTAAGAGGAGCAGATCCCCAACCAGAGGGTGGAACAGGACACAGTGGCTAGACCTGGACTTGGTCTCTCGACAGCTGCGGGGAGAGCACTGGAGAGCGACCCTCTTCTGACACCTACTCTTCACATCTATCCGGGTCAAAGGAGGGAGTTGTACATTCTTAAGGGCATCGCCCCGTGTTAATGCCTGCAGTGTTTTATTTTTGCCAAGAGAGGAAAGAAAAATATGATGTATCAGGCTTAATCCCTTTCTATTTCTAGCACTCTATTTAATACCTTGTTTATTCTATTATCTCATTTGGACAAGTAATTTTAATATTATGTGATTGTTGTGGACATGTATTTCTTATCACTTTATGATGTGTGGTTGGCCTGAATGGATCATTAGCCGACAGGATCGGCGTCTTGTGGTGGAGTCCTCCTCGAGTGGAGGGAGCACCACAAGGAGGCGGTTCTGGGCGGTAAGACACGGAATACGAATGCAAAAAAGGGGTCTTACAAACTGGTATCAGAGCCAGGTTTTGATCCTGGGACCTGTGGCTTAATTGGTGATGAGAAGTGAAAGTACTCCATGTTGGGAATACTGCCCTCAATATTACCTTGATTTGAAGTGGCATCACTCTCAATGCTAAGGACATATTGTATTTGATAAAACTATACTTGTGTAGTATATACAGGTACAGGTGACTCAAAAGGAAGGGCCAAACATGCCCTTAGATGTGGAGAAATCATCTACAAGGAGATGAAGTTTTGTCTCAGCAGGACCACTGAGACGAAGGGTCAAAACCGCTGAGACAAGCCCACTGTCTCAGCGGAACCGCTGAGACCAGAACAGGAGCCGCTGAGAAAGCTTATACGCAAGCTGAGCTGCAGATAGTCAAGAATCCGCTGAGACGAGATCGCTGTCTCAGCGGATCCGCTGAGACGGGAAAGGAGCAGCGTGCAGATTGGAAAGAATGGCGTGTTCGTTGAACGCAGAGTGCCATTCTTTGAACGCAGGACTCAGTTCTTCGACCGCTGAGACGAGACCAGAGAAGGAGCCGCTGAGAAGGAACAAAGGGTGTGTTCGTCGAATGCAGAGAGCCGTTCGTCTAACGCAGAACATAGTTCATCGACCGCTGAGACGAACTAGAAGAAACAGCTGAGTGTTGGCATGTTCGTCAAACTCATAAGGCAGTTCGTCGAACGTAGAGACAAGGAAGTTCGTCGAACGCAGAGTTTGGCAAGATCGTCGAACGCAGAGTTTGACAAGTTCGTCAAACGCAGAGTTTGGCAAGATCGTCGAACGCAGAGTTTGGCAAGTTCGTCGAACGCAGAGTTTGGCAAGATCATCGACCGCAGAGTTTGACAAGTTCGTCGAACACAGTACAGCGTGTTCGTCGAACGCAGATTGCGTGTTCTGCCCGTGGCGCAAGTTGCAGAAAAGTTGTGTGGGTTCCACCAGTTTCTCCCATACTTCTCAGAAGGATAGCTGAGAGCCGTTGAAGATTAGAGATGTATAAAAGGAAGAGTTAGGGCACATTATAAAAGGAAGAGTTAGGGCAAAAAGAAATCAACTGTTTCATTGACGGCTGTTGCTCTCGTCTTCTCTCCTACTGCTTACTGATCAAGCAAGAAGAAGAAGAGAGAAAATGTTAGCTCCTTTGCAAGAAGGAGCAGGGAGATCTTCCAACCTTCATCTGAAGAAGAAGATCAAGAAGTGGCTGACATCAACATCACCAGCTATAGGAAGCACAAGCTGTGCAGGAACTACAGGGGACTTGCTGTCATCTGTAGTAAGTATAATACTCACTTTTCTGTAGGGCATTTTGCCTGAGTTGTAAGACCTTTTGGTCTGAGATTGTAGGAACCTGAGGGTTCTGAGTTGTAGGGCTGAAGGCCTGAGTGTAGGATCTGTTGATCTGAGTTGTAGGGCTTCATAGCCTGAGCTGTAGGAGGAGGAATTCTCTGAGTTGTAGGACCTGGAAGGGGTCTGAGCTGTAGGATCAGGTGCTGATCTGAGGTAGGGCTGTTTTTCCTGAGGTAGGGCTGTTTAGCCTGAGTTGTAGGACCTGCTGAGGTCTGAGCTGTAGGATCAGGAGCTGATCTAAGTTGTAGGGCTGCTTAGCCTGAGGTAGGGTTGGGAAAACCTGAGAGATCCTGAGGGATCTGAGTTGTAAGCTCATTGAGCCGAGTTTGGAGGAGTTGGCCTTGTCTAACACATTGTTAGAAAGGTGAAGGGGGAAAGAGGACTACTCAAGACACCCTGTCTTGAGGAATCTCTATACATGCTTGTGTGCTTTCTGTGTGTTTGATCATTTGCTTGCTCCAAACCAGAAATCAGACATACTAACTAAATGAAAATTAAAAGAAACCTATTCACCCCCCTCTAGGTGATTTAGACTACAAACCTAATATTCTTTCAAGTGGTATCAAAGCGAGGTTGGTCAAGAAGGACTTAACAGTCTGACCAGATCCTAAAAAGGTATAGTCAAATCAAAACCCAATGGCCTCCAGTGTAATGCAGAAGGAGATGAGCTCAATGAAACTGCCCATATGCAACAAAGCCAACTTTGGCATATGGAAGCAGAGGGTTAGGCTGTACATGGAAGCCTCAGACCCTAGAATCTACATTATTGTTCAGGAAGGCCCGTTCATTATCATAAAACCCTCCTCTGTTGATCCTTCCAGGCAAGTAGGCAAACCATACACTGAAATGACCAAGGATGAGATAGCATTGGCTACTATGGATAAAAGGGCTCAAAATATCATAGTCAATGCTATTGATGACTCAACTTTTCAAAATTTAGTGCACTGTGGATCTGCTAAGGAGATGTGCGATACACTGATTGTGTACATGGAAGGGACTGAAGATGTGAGGAATGGTAGGAAGTCACTCCTCAATCAGGAATATGAAGCTTTCAGGCAGCAAGGCCAGGAGAGCATCTCCATGTGCTATGAAAGGTTCTTTAGAATAATAAATGAACTAAGAACCTATGAGAGAGTGTTCACAAATTATGAGCTGAATGATAAGTTCCTCAGATTTCTAACAAGAGATTGGGACACAAAAATTTGTGTCATAAGGGAGATGGCTAAGTTGACTGAAAATCCTCCCCAAACTCTCTATGGAAAGCTGCTCTCCTATGAAATGCAGCTGACTGCCAGGAAGGAAGAAGAGCAGAAGGCAAAGGGTGATACCAAGGAGAATTCCCTGGCCTTCAAGGCTGAAAGCACAAGAAGAGGGAGAGAGAAGACTCACTTTCCTCCCAGAAGATCTGCTGAACCAGAAGATTCTGAGCCTAGCTCATCAAGCTGCTCTTCTTCTGATGAAGAAATTGCTGTTCTTACAAGGCACTTGAGAAAGCTTTTGAGGAGGAAGCAATGGAAGAACAAGCCTTCCTCCTCATATCACAACAAGGAGGACAGCAAGGAGTCAAAGCATCACTCCGGAAGTGACAGGTATGAGTCTAACTCAAAATATAATTCTTCCAAAGTTGTTTGCTATTGCTGCAGTAAGTCTGGGCATGTCATTGCTGACTGTCCTGTGAAGAGAAGAGAGAAGGATGAGAAGAAGTCTCATCAATCAAGAAGCAAGAAAGGAGAGAAATCCTTTCTAGCTAAGAAGATGAAGAGCTGGAGTGAATCAGTCTCTAGCTCATCAGAATCTGAAAAGGAAGAAGCCCTCATTGGGCTGGTTGCTGTTGAAGAAACTTCTGTTGGCAGGATTGCAATCAGGGCCCCTCTATCACATTCAGACAGTGATGTAGAGGAGGATGAGGTCATTCACAATGACCATGGGCTGATGGATCTAACTGAAGATGAGGACAGCTACAATAATTCAAAACATGAGCAGGTATTAATTCATTCCATATCCTCTTCTGATTATGAGACTTGTCCAGAATCTGGTGCACCTTCATCAATTGATGGAAGGGGCAAGGATGCTGAGGAAGAATTCAATCAACTGATTGACAAGTATGGTATTCTTTTGGAAGCTCTGAAGAAGAGCAAGAAGCTTGCCAAGAGGCACGCCCAGGAAATTGTTTCCCTCAAGATGACTAAGAATGACTACACTGAACCTACCACCCTGGTGGCTCAGATGAGTAGATAGATTAGCCATCTACAGGGGTTAACTATTGTGCAATTAAGCACTATTTCCCTGAAGAACAAGGTCATCAAGGACCTTGAGGAAAAACTTGAGAAGGAAAAGAGCCTGGTGGCTCAATTCTCCAAGCCCAAATCTGTGCTTCCTATTATTGACACCTTCTCCTCTCAAACCAATAAGAGAGGACCAGGATTCAATAAAATGGAGGTAGGTGAAGGGATTGGAGAGAAGAGCAAGAGGAAGGCTAAGCCTCAAACCATCTTTCAAAAGGTGTTGCTTCCTTCCAACAGGTATGACCATGAAGGCAGTCATGGTCACTAGAAGATTGGGAGTTGCTATAGGAAGGTAAATGCTCCTTCCCATAGTGAAAGAAAGGGCATGGGTTTGACTGCAATAAAAACTCCCCATGAGGAAATACAAATGGCCCAATCTGGACCATTTGTGTTTGGTGCTTCAGCACCTTCAGTCAAGAACAAGGAAGCAAGCACTTCCAAATCTGCTTCAGTAAAAAGCAAGACTGCTGTCAAATCTGTTGACAAGGCCTGCTGCTCAGTGTCTGATTCCATCAGATCTTGTGTGGCTGCTAAGCCAAAGCAAGCTGAGGCCATCAGGACAAAGAGCAGCAAGATTTTCCACAAATTATCCTTCGGTCAGATTATTGTTGAAAGAAACAGGAAGAATGTTGCAGTCTCTTCTGCTGAACATGTGCATAGTGCTGTACCAATTCAGAAAAATGCTCAGAAAAGGAGATACAATATTCATGATTGTTGGTGCTGTGGCAAGGTGGGACACTTTGCCATGGATTGTTGGTACAATCCCAATGTACCTAATGCAAAGAGGAGCTTTCCTGCTAGGAGTGTAGCAAGTGTGAGATTATCTCATCAAACTAACAGGCACTTAGGACCCAAAGCTTTTTGGGGTCCTAAGGATAACTAAATCATTCCTTGCAGGGTAGTTCAAGTACCAGCCTCAACCAAATTTGGTACTTGGACAGTGGGTGCTCAAGACACATGACTGGCACCAAGGATTTACTACAAGATTACAGAGCAGTGAAGAATGGACCCAAAGTCATCTTTGGGGGATCAGAAAAGGGAGTCACCAGAGGTTATGGTATGATCACTAATGGCATAGTCTCCTTCACAAAAGTGGCTTATGTTGAAGGGTTGCAACACAACCTTGTCAGCATAAGCCAACTGTGTGATCTTGGCCATGTCATTGAATTTCATAATGATAAGTGCCTCATCAAAAAGTCTAATGACATGGAGACCATTCTTTCAGGCACTAGGAGTGGAAATGTTTACTGTTTAGATTTCTTCTGCAAATCTTTTTCCTCTCATGTATGTCTTATAGCAGATGAGAGTGAGTCTCTATGTGTTCAATGGCACAAGAGACTTGCCCACATCAACTACAAGACAATGCATAGACTATTCTCTAAGAACTTGGTTAGAAATAGTCCTAATTTAAAATGTGTTAAAAATGGCCCATGTCATGCTTGCCAAATAGGCAAGCAAAAAAGGGCCACTTTTAAATGTATTGGCTCCAAAGACACTAAGAGATGCCTTTATCTATTGCACATGGACTTGTTTGGTCCTATGCTAATTCAGAGCTTAGGAGGGAAGTTGTATACCTTAGTGATTGTTGATGATCACTCAAGATATACATGGGTATTTTTCCTTAGAAAGAAATCTAATACTATAAATGACTTCATAAGCCATGTCAAGGCCATTCAGAATGATTTGCAATGTTCTGTGGTCAGAACTAGGTCTGACCATGGCACAAAGTTTCAATCTGAAGCCATGACAAGGTTCTGTCAAGAACTAGGTATCATTCAAGAATTTTCCTCCCCAAGGACCCCACAACAAAATGGGCTGGCTGAGAGGAGGAATAGATCATTGATAGAAGCTGGGAGAACATTGCTTAGTGACTCTTCACTTCGAGAATATTTCTGGGCTGAAGCAGTCAATACTGCCTGTTATGTTCTCAATAGAGCTTCCATCAATAAAGATCATGGAATTACCCCCTATGAGATTCTGAAAGGCAAACAACTAACAATTTCATAGTTTAGGATCTTTAGATCTAATTGCTACATTCTAAACAATGGAAAAGCTCAGTTAACCAAGTTTGCTGAAAAATGCAACATGGGGATTCTTGTTGGATATAGCTCACATAGTAGAGCCTATAGAGTATATAACAAGAAAACTCATGTTGTTGAAGAGTCCATGCATGTAGTGTTTGATGATTCCATCCTAATCTACAAGGGCTGGCCCAGTTCTTCTGTTTTGACAGGAAGTGAAGAAGCAATGGAAGAACTATCTATACCAGAACCTTCCAGCAGCAGTAAAGAAAATCATGATGCAGAAGTTCAAGAAGAAGCAGAGGTGCAAGATGCTGAAGAAGCTGTTGAACCAGTGGAAGAAGTTCAGCAAGTAGAGCGCAGACTACCTGCAGCTACAAGACATCTAAGGGATCATCCCTTGGAACAGATTATTGGAAATGTCCAGCAAGGTGTGACAACCAGAAGCAGAGCTCATAATGAGGCCTTGTTCCTCAGTTTTCTGTCACAGGTAGAGCCTAAGAAGTTTGAAGAGGCTAATTTGGACCCATTCTGGATCCAGGCAATTTAGGAAGAACTTTTGCAATTCAAAAGATGCAAAGTATGAAAGTTGGTGCCAAGACCACAAGGACACAACATCATTGGCACCAAATGGATATCCAGAAATAAGATGGATGAGAATGGAACTATCATCAAGAACAAGGCAAGGCTTGTTGCAAAGGGATACAGGCAAGAGGAAGGAATTTACTTTGATCAAACCTTTGCCCCAGTTGCAAGGTTGGAGGTCATAAGGCTATTCCTTGCATATGCAGCCCTTAAAGGCTTCAAAGTATGTTGGATGGATCTCAAGTCAGCATTCCTAAATAGAAATCTGAAAGAGGAAGTATATGTAGATCAGCCATCAGGTTTTGTCCATCCTACTCTCACTTCTCATGTCTATTTTCTTAAGAAAGCCCTGTATGGTCTTAAGCAAGCCCCAAAGGCTTGGTATGAGACATTGTCTAGCTTTCTCATCAAGAACAAGTTCTTGAGGGGAAAGATAGATAACACATTATTTCTTAGGGAAACAAGGGGCAAGATTCTCCTAGTCCAAATATATGTTGATGTCATAATATTTGGGTCTACTGATGACAACCTCTGCAAGAGATTTGCCAATCTAATGCAGGGGGAGTTTGAGATGAGCAGTATGGGTGAACTTAAATATTTCCTTGGGCTCCAAGTGAAACAGTCTGAGGATGGAATCTTCATTTCCCAGACTAAGTACACCAAGGAGCTCATCAAGAAATTTGGGATGGAGTCTGCTTCCACCATGAGGACACCCATGGGATCTAATGTATCATTAGACAAGAATGAAAAGGGGAAGGCCTTTGATGAATCCATGTACAAGTGTATCATTGGATCCCTGTTATATCTGACTGCTAGTAGACCAGATATTATGTATGGTACATGTGTATGTGCTAGGTACCAGGCATGTCCTAAGGAATCTCACTACACAGCTGCAAAGAGGATTATGAGATACCTTAAAAGTAGCCTATATCTTGGCCTTTGGTTGTAAAACTCCCCCCTTCTGGAACACAGAACACGGTCGAGGGGAGTCTTATGCCCAAGACAGCCGCCTTGCGGAAGCGCCAGCACACGAGCTAGCCTCCTTCACAAGACGGCTATCCTGCCGGCCAAATCAACCAAACAGCGCCAACCCATGGAAAGATGAAAAGTAAGAAGCCACATAATATATCCACATAAGTAAAAGTCCAAAACTACAAAAACCAGAAAATCCGTGAGCTCCTGTACAAGTATCAGAGTACAAACTAGATGCCTCAAGGGCTACAACAAAAGAAAGCGCTCACATCGGTCACCGATGGCTGAGAGGGTATCGTAGCCTCCGGCCCTGTCGTCCAGGATGCGCTCCTAAAAAGAGGGGTGCAACAACCGTTAGTCATAAAGACTAAGTGGCTTCCCACCCGCTGCCCCGGCGACTCCAAGGCACCGGGCGGAAGGAAAGAAAGAAGAGCTGCAATATAAACAGTAATATAACAAGCAGATGATATGATGAAGTTCTTAAACTAGCAGTTAATATATCAACAGTAATCAAGAAGGCAAGTGTCTGCAACAGGTGTAACATGTAAGTAAAAACACATCTAACCTAGCAGTGTATCAGTACAGAAGTAAAAAGTATATATGGACAGGAGTAAGCAGCATCAAAGCGTACCTTAACTTATATGAATGCCCATACAAACTTATAAGTTAAGGTTTCCATTTTGGGACCCATCATATAAAAGAGCCCATACTAATTTATATGATGGACCCGATGCGATGCAATGCTATGATTATGAAGAATGAATGCAATGCTATGATTATGAAGAATGAATGCAATGCAACGATTATGATATGATGACTCACCCATGCAAAGCTGTTATGTCGACATAGACTCGTAGTTCCCACTTTTCGAGGGTAGCTAACCACTCAGGCATCTCGCGTCGTGGCCAGACGGAGACTGTGGACCGGGCTCCTCCACAACTAGGTGGGTATGAACACTACCAGACCTAGGCCTACGTACGCCTCAACACTAAGAACACACAGCGGAGCCCCTGCGTACTGCTCGACGCTAGGAACATACAGCGGAGCCTCCAAGGACAGAGAAGGGGACTTGGGTAGGTGAGCACCAAGAGTCCAACCCAACTGGTCTAGAGTCTAACAGCCGGCTTCTGTCGGTGTCACGACTAGCAAGCCCGTAGACCCGCCACAAGTAATCCCCCAACCATAAGTATCCTCCAACCAGTGCCGTCACACCTCAAGTGTAAACCACGCACATTCATGTAATTTCCATGCCTTATTATCCACACCAAGCCATACATCACCAGGTGTAAGCCACTCAACCCGTGCACACCCGTGCTCATAAACACCCCAGGACCCCCAAGCGGAGTCTTATTACCTTTCACATTTTGCACGCTTAGCCGATGCTACCCATCCTGAGTTGACACAACTCTCGTGCAGTGGTGTGCATACAGGGTGGTGATCCTTCTAAACGACTACGTAGGACTACTTGATGCATCATCGTTATTCAATCATAATAAGTAATCACCTTATCCCAACATCCGCATCCCATCGGATGTCGTCCAAAAATTACGTTTAAAACTACTCTCCCTTCAGCCGAGAAGGGATCAGCACGCCTCGTCAAGCAACCCGATTTTTGGTTCATCGTCTTCTCAACCGATGACTTAGGTTTTAACCGAAACCACTCTCCTCCAATACTCCCTTAATAGACCACCCGTCTTCACGAAATCAAGCTCTAAATCTTCTTATGAAGAGAGGAGTTGATTGAAGATAATAACGTGGCGAACGGCGCCCTAGAACAAAAGTTCTAGCATGGTCTCTTCCTACGAAACTTCATAAATCTCACTCGATCAAACTCTCTTGAGTTCAATGTCTCCCCTAATAATTAGATCTAAAGATCTAGCACCAAGGGAGAGGGGAGGAAGTCACCTGATTTCCGGCCGACGTTCGCGGTCGTCTCTTCTGCGGCATGGCGACAGTTGGTCAAGACTGATTAAAGGGTCCTGATCCACAAAAATATCCAATTTGTAATCAGTTAACAAAACTAACTTTTGAACCAAAAATAAACAACTGACTTAATTTTAACATGCCCAAATGATATAATCTAAGATTTAACTTGCAAGAGCTTCTCCCCCTAAAATAAAACATGAGCAGGTAAACCCAAAGCTTGAAACAGGAATGTTATATAGCAGCCCCCAAACAGAGTTTTATTAGGCAAACCCCAAAATAAAATTTATTAAAGCAGCCCCTGAATAAAATGCTATAAGGCAGCCCCCGATCTAGTAAATCAAATAAAACAACCCCCATTTAACCATTCCTTAAGAAGCAGCCCCTAGCAAATCCAAACTGGAATTATATGTATATAACAGCCCCCAATTGCAAAACTATAAGGCAGCCCCAACTAGGCAATTTATATGAGAAGCACCCCAAAATCATGATATATAACAGCAGGTTTTATAAAAACAGCCCCCTACAATATAGTATGAAAACAACCCCCAATTAATAGGTATTATAAGAGCAGCACTCCCTCAATTTAAACTAAAGCAAGGGGCAGCCCCCAAATCATAATATACACAGTAGCCCCCTTATTTATATAAAAACCGGAGCAGCCCCCTCCATATTAGACAAAAACCAATAAAATCATAAAATCTCTAATACAAAACCTGAACACAAAGAGGAGCATATAATCTGGAAGGGGCATGGGTTGATTTATCATACAAATCCTGGGAGGAAAACAAGGTAAGCAGAGCACAGAACCAGGAAAGAAATTCTAGCATATAATCAAGTAGTGCGTTGACAACCCAACCATTCAAGCTAAGATCAGTTAATAAAAGAGGGGAAGAAGATGAAGGAGGAGAGGGAGAAGAGTTTCCTTGCCTCAAAATAACGGCGATCCGCCGGATCGAGATGAGCCGGAAAGAAGCCGCCCGGATCCCGAGCCCCGGCGACTAAGACAGAAATTCCCGGCGACTCCAAGCTCCCCCCGACGGCCTAGCACTCCGACCTCCGGCGCCAGCGACAAGCCCTAGCTCACGCTCCTAAAATCGCTCCAGGCTTGCACGGGAAGAAGGGAAGAATGAAGGGGAGAAGGAAAAGGGGGCTGCCGATCCACCATAACAGCCAGCCTAATATATATTAATGCCCTTATAAAATTTTTGCACTAAAGCTTATATAAAATTTATAAAATTTTTGCACTAAAGCTTATATAAAATTTATGTATGTACGTATATACATACAAATTCTTCCCCTCCTCTTCTTTCTTATTATTATTTTTTGTATGACCTGCACTCAAACAAGTGTATACATAATGTATATATATGAATATATATAGTTTTATATGAACAAGATCTTTGAAAATATACCCCTACATACGCCTGCACCGATAAATCCGCTTAGGATTAGCTCACCGGACGACGACACTCCCTAAAAGGTAACGCCCCTCTCATATTCACTAAACTGCGGTAATTTTGGCCAAATGACCATTGCTATCAGCACCCAAAACAGCTAGTACAGATCATGTGAGCAGCCCACTTTTATTACCATATACTTGTTATCATAGAACTTGCTATTAGCACAACTCCCTTCTCATCTAAATTAAAATTGCTATCAGCACACTATGGCAATAATACCCGATGAAATTTACTATCAACACATCCATAAACAGCACACTAGAGGCTACAGAACAAATCCCAACAAAGCCCCTTTTGAAATCTAACTATAAGATGGGTTACAACTGAAATCCCCTCCCAAAGCAAGAGAAGATTCGGAAAGATAGCAGGAAAGAGGAGACTTGTAGTGAGCTACAAGAAGTCGGCACAATCCCAAATCCTGCACTCCACACTTTCATCGAACGGAGAGCACTTCGTCGAACTCAATCCTCCCTTGCCCAAAACCGACCCAAGGCGAGTCAAAACGTCTCCGAGGGGCCTACTGCGAATTGGGATGTTACAAATCCAATAAACAAAAAAATTAATTTCGTCCCCGAAATTTGAGTTTGGGGCTACGGTATTGAAACAAGGTATGACAACTAGTTTAGAGCATACCTGGGGAAAACAATCCCGGGTAACGCTGCTGCATAAGGTCCATCGGCTCCCAAGTGTATTCCTCCCGTCCATGGTTGGACCACAAAACCTTCACCAATGGAACACTCTTTCTCCGCAGCACTCTGGTCTCGGTGCCCACTATCCACAAAGGCTCCACCCGGACAGACCTGTCGGTCTCCACAGGACCAGATGTAGTTACGACATGCTGATCAGGGCGAAGCAAGGCCCTTCGAAGGGAGGACACATGGAAAACGTCGTGCAAATTCGCCAACTCTGACGGGAGCATCAAACGATAAGCTAAGGGGCCAATCCGCTCCAGAATGGCGTATGGCCCCATATAACGAGGGCCGAGCTTCTTCTTTCCCCGAACCCGAGACACACCGTGCATCGGCTTGATCTTCAAGAACACCTTGTCCCCAACCTTGAACTCCATGGCACCGTGCTTTTTGTCATAATACTTCGCCTGACGGCTCTGCGCTTCAAGCATGCGGCCTCGGATCAATCTGACCATTTCATCGGTATCATCGATGAATTGCACCCCTAACGCCTTCGGGTCCTCGTCCTGAACCCAAGACAAGGGTGACCTGCACCTTCTTCCATACAATGCCGCATAAGGAGCCATGCCGATGCTCACCTGATGACTGTTATTATATGAGAACTCTACCAAGGGCAGAAGTCTCTCCCACGGCTCACCTCGATCCAACACACAAAGGCGCAACAAATCTTCCAGGGTCCTGATCGTCCGCTCTAACTGGCCATCCGTTTGAGGGTGGAAGGCCGTGCTAAAGGTCAACTGGGAACCCAAATATGCTTGCACTGCTTTCCACTCCTTGGAGGTGAAGCGACCATCACGGTCCGAAACGATAGTTCTGGGCACCCCATGATAGCGAACAAACTGCTCGACGAAGAGTCTCACCAACACGTCAACATGAGTATCCTTCCTCATCGGTATAAACCTCGCGACCTTCGTCAGACGATCCACAACCACCCATACGGAGTCATTCCCGGAACGGGAACGAGGCAGCCCGTGAACGAAATCTATGGATATATCTTCAAACTTCCATACAGGGATGGACAACGGCTGCAACATCCCAGCCGGGCTCCTACATTCTGCTTTTACCTTCTGGCACGCCTCGCAGTGAGTGACGAAGTAGGTGACATCCCGCTTCATTCCTGGCCAAAACATCGTCCTCCTCAAATCGGTATACATCTTGACAACCCCGGGATGCACTGGAAATTTAGTGCAGTGTGCCTCTCTCAATATGTCTTCTCGAATTCCTCCGCCCGCGGGTATGTATAACCTGCCACGGAAATGAACAAGGTCCTCGTGCATGGTGTACTCCCCTACGGATCCAACCTCCACTGCCCTAAGCACGGATTCAAGGGCTGCATCCTTCCTCTGCTCCACTCGGATGCGATCTCGAATGTCACAAACTATGCTCATCGCGGCTAGGTACTCAGCAAAAGCCTCTGGATCAGCTCAGGACACGAGCGTGATCTGCATCTCCTCGAGCATCCTTACCAACTCCATGGCCATCAGCCGTAACTCTGAACTGGATGTCCTCCTGCTCAGTGCATCGGCCACCGAATTCGCCTTCCCTGGGTGATAGTTTAACGTGTAATCATAGTCGCACAAAAATTCAATCCACCGCCGCTGCCTTAAATTTAGATCCTTCTGGGTGTGTATATATTTCAAGTTTTTGTGATCGGTGAATATCTCGCAGTGAACACCATATAAATAGTGCCTCCAAACCTTCAAGGCAAAAATCACTGCACCCAGCTCCAGATTGTGCACCGGATAATTCACTTCATGCTTCTTCAGCTGCCTCGAAGCATAAGCAATCACATGCCCGTGCTGCATCAGTACAGCACCTAGCCCCTGAAAAGATGCATCTGTGTAAACCTGGAATCCTTCCTTCCCAGATGGAAGAGCAAGGATTGGGGCCGAGGTGAGGCGATCCTTTAGCTCCTGAAATGCGGCCTCAAACTTGGGCGACCACATGAATGGCGCCTCCTTCCTGGTCAGCGTAGTGAGTGGAAGAGCGATCTTCGAGAACCCCTCGACAAACTTGCGGTAATACCCGGCAAGTCCCAAAAAACTGCGCACATCTGCTGCTGACTTCAAAGGCTGCCATTCCTTCACAGCACGAACCTTAGCGGGGTCCACAGCCAATCCTGCCCCACTGATGACATGGCCCAAAAAGGCAACCTCCCGCAGCCAGAACTCGCACTTGCTGAACTTGGCGAACAACCGATGCTCCCTCAGCTTTGCTAACACCAACTCTAGGTGCGTCTGATGGTCCGACTTCGACCTTGAATACACCAGGATGTCGTCGATAAACACAATCACAAAATCATCCAGAAAAGGCTCAAACACCCTGTTCATCAGGCTCATGAAGGCAGAGGGGGCATTAGTGAGCCCAAAAGGCATAACCGTAAACTCGTACAACCCGTACCTCGAGCTGAAAGCAGTCTTCTGGATGTCCTCCTCCTGAATCCTCAACTGATAATAACCAGAGCGCAAGTCGAGCTTGGAGAACCACTGCGCTCCTTCCAACTGATCAAAGAGCTCATCAATTCGCGGTAGGGGATATGTGTTCCGGACCGTTAGCCGGTTAAGCTCCCGGTAATCTACACACAAGCGGAGCGAACCGTCGTTCTTCTTTACGAACAGGACCGGGGCTCCCCATGGTGACGAACTAGGGCGAACGAACCCCGAGTCCACCAACTCTTGTAGTTGCACTCGAAACTCCGCCAGCTCCTTCGGTGCCATGCTGTACGGGGCCCGAGAAATAGGCTTAGCACCCGGTGCTAGCTTAATCCTAAAGTCTACCTCCCTGGGCGGGGGTAATCCAGGTAGTTTCTCAGGGAAAATATCAGGAAAATCCCGAACTACCGGTACATCCTTCATAACAGCCCCCAACTCCTTCATCTTAAAGCAGATCATGAACACCTCATTGCCTTGCTCGTGAGACTTTACAACCTGAACAGAAGACAACAGGATCCGAGATACGAGTCTTATACCTTGAATTACCACCTCTGAGTCATCATGCCTCAGCGTGATCCACTTCGCCACACAGTCAATCTTCGCGTGATTCCAGTGCAACCACGTCATGCCCAATATTAGATCAAGGTCGGGCATCCGCAACACTGTTGCCGGTGTCTCAAATTGCTTCCCACCGATGGATATTACCAAGCTGCACCTGGAGGTAGATCGTATCTCCGAGCCATCCGGAAGGCGCACCCTCCTGGGGGCTCCCCTGAAGCACTGTACTGCATCCAGTTCATTCACAAATTCTTCTGATACGAACGAATGAGTGGCACCCGTGTCAAAAGGAGTAAGAGCGGGTTTACCGCAAATGAGCACAGTACCTGGGGTTAAAATCATGTGAACTTAAGCACCTTAGTTATGAAAAGAGGAAAATACAAGCATAATTACCTGTGATGACCTCCTGCGGGTCTCGCTCCTGAGCAAGATCCAAAGCGTATACCTGCTCCTGAGCAGACCTGGGGTTCCTGCCCTGCTGACCTTGGCCTCGACCTCGCCCTCTACCTCTACCTCGTTGCGCCCCCGGGGGAGCCATGGGGCGATTCGGAGCATTTCCTTGCAGCTGCGGGCAGTAGGCCTGAATGTGACCGGGCTGGGAGCAATAAAAACACACCCTTTGAAAGGGCACCCTTGGCTGCTGAGGTGCCTGAACCTGAGCCTGCTGAGTCAGAGGCAATAGCGGCGGTCGTGCTGGCTGCTCTATTATGAAGTTTGGGCGGAAATGCCCTCCATCTCTCCTCTGGTTTCCGCCTCTGCCCCTGGTGTTCAGCCTCCTCCTGAAGCTGGACCCGACTTCCATCACGCCCTCTGCGGGCCTCATATTCCTAGCCTGGACCCCCATGTGGTCCGCTTCTAACTTTTGCGCCGTCTCTATAATTTGAGCAAGGCTTGAATCGGCGACAAAGAGAAGAGCCTGCCTCAGGGAATCACGCAAGCCCTTGTAGAACCGCTTCGCGTACCCGCGATCATCCAAATCATAAGAGTCTGCAAATCTAGCCAAGTGCTGAAATTCCCGTTGATACTCCACGACTGTCCTAGATCCCTGCTTCAGCTGCAGGAACCTCTCCTCGAGCTCATCTCGGGCCGTAGAAGAGACGAAATGCTCCAGGAACGCGTCTGCAAACTCGTCCCAGCTTATGTCAATGTGGTTACGCCCTTCAAAGGTGGAGCCCATCAAGGACTTCCACCACCTCTTTGCATGTAGATCCAAAGCCGTGACTGCCAATGTGACTGCCATATTGCCTGGGCATCGTATCCCTGCCAGTAACTCCTGCACTGTGTCCAGCCACTCCTCCTTTTGAACTGCGGACTCCGTCCCATGATAGGTAGGAGGGGAGAGAGCACGGAAGGTGCTTAACCAATTTGAGCTTGGGGCCTGCGACTGCACCGGCATCTGCTGAGACCTGAAGGAATCCAGGATTGCCGACAGGGTCTGGCCCAACTCTGATTGTTGAAAAGGAGTAGGTACTGGAGGCACGGGAGTGGCCGTCGCCGGTTCTGAACGTACCGGAATCTACATGCAAGGTAGATTTTTGGGTTAGGTTGGCTACTTAAAGGAGGGAAATGGACGTACTTAATGCGAATTACACATGGGCACACCACTGCTTTCGCTCATTCAGGTTGTCCTCAAACTGAAGAGGTGAGAGGGGTGCACCATGCGAAAATGGGCTTCTTTATCTCAGGATCGTTGCAAGCTGATACCATTTGTAAAACTCCCCCCTTGCGGAACACAGAACACGGTCGAGGGGAGTCTTATGCCCAAGACAGCCGCCTTGCGGAAGCGCCAGCACACGAGCTAGCCTCCTCCACAAGACGGCTATCCTGCCGGCCGAATCAACCAAACAGCGCCAACCCATGGAAAGATCAAAAGTAAGAAGCCACATAATATATCCACATAAGTAAAAGTCCAAAACTACAAAAACCAGAAACTCCGCGAGCTCCTGTACAAGTATCAGAGTACAAACTAGATGCCTCAAGGGCTACAACAAAAGAAAGCGCTCACATCGGTCACCGACGGCTGAGAGGGTATCGTAGCCTCCGGCACTGTCGTCCTGTCCTGACTAACCTCCTCCGGCACTACGAGCTGCCGCTCCAGGGTGCGCTCCTAAAAAGAGGGGTGCAACAACCGTTAGTCATAAAGACTAAGTGGCTTCCCACCCGCTCCCCCGGCGACTCCAAGGCACCGGGCGGAAGGAAAGAAAGAAGAGCTGCAATATAAACAGTAATATAACAAGCATATGATATGATGAAGTTCTTAAACTAGCAGTTAATATAACAACAGTAATCAAGAAGGCAAGTGTCTGCAACAGGTGTAACATGTAAGTAAAAACACATCTAATCTAGCAGTGTATCAGTACAGAAGTAAAAAGTATATATGGACAGGAGTAAGCAGCATCAAAGCGTACCTTAACTTATATGAATGCCCATACAAACTTATAAGTTAAGGTTTCCAATTTGGCACCCATCATATAAAAGAGCCCATACTAATTTATATGATGGACCCGATGCGATGCAATTCTATGATTATGAAGAATGAATGCAATGCTATGATTATGAAGAATGAATGCAATGCAATGATTATGATATGATGACTCACCCATGCAAAGCTGCTATGTCGGCATAGACTCGTAGTTCCCACTTTTCGAGGGTAGCTAACCACTCAGGCATCTCGCATCGTGGCCAGACGGAGACTGTGGACCGGGCTCCTCCACAAATAGGTGGGTATGAACACTACCAGACCTAGGCCTACGTACGCCTCAACGCTAAGAACACACAGCGGAGCCCCTGCGTACTGCTCGACGCTAGGAACACACAGCGGAGCCTCCAAGGACACAGAAGGGGACTTGGGTAGGTGAGCACCAAGAGTCCAACCCAACTGGTCTAGAGTCTAACAGCTGGCTTCTGTCGGTGTCACGACTAGCAAGCCCGTAGACCCGCCACAAGTAATCGCCCAACCATAAGTATCCTCCAACCAGTGTCGTCACACCTCCAAGTGTAAACCACGCACATTCATGTAATTTTCATGCCTTATTATCCGCACCAAGCCATACATCACCAGGTGTAAGCCACTCAACCCATGCACACCCGTGCTCATAAGCACCCCAGGACCCCCAAGCGGAGTCTTATTACCTTTCACATTTTGCACGCTTAGCCGATGCTACCCATCCCGAGTTGACACAACTCTCGTGCAGTGGTGTGCATACAGGGTGGTGATCCTTCTAAACGACTACGTAGGACTACTCGATGCATCATCGTTATTCAATCAGAATAAGTAATCACCTTATCCCAACATCCGCATCCCATCAGATGTCGTCCAAAAATTACGTTTAAAACTACTCTCCCTTCAGCCGAGAAGGGATCAGCACGCCTTGTCAAGCAACCCGATTTTTGGTTCATCGTCTTCTCAACCGATGACTTAGGTTTTAACCGAAACCTCTCTCCTCCAATACTCCCTCAATAGACCACCCGTCTTCATGAAATCAAGCTCTAAATCTTCGTATGAAGAGAGGAGTTGATTGAAGATAATAACGTGGCGAACGGCGCCCTAGAACAAAAGTTCTAGCGTGGTCTCTTCCTACAAAACTTCATAAAGCTCACTCGATCAAACTCTCTTGAGTTCAATGTCTCCCCTAATAATTAGATCTAAAGATCTAGCACCAAGGGAGAGGGGAGGAAGTCACCTGATTTCCGGCCGACGTTCGCGGTCTTCTCTTCTGCGGCATGGCGAAAGTTGGTCAAGACTGATTAAAGGGTCCTGATCCACAAAAAATCCAATTTGTAATCAGTCAACAAAACTAACTTTTGAACCAAAACTAAACAACTGACTTAATTTTAACATGCCCAAATGATATAATCTAAGATTTAACTTGCAAGAGCTTCTCCCCCTAAAATAAAACATGAGCAGGTAAACCCAAAGCTTGAAACAGGAATGTTATATAGCATCCCCCAAACAGAGTTCTATAAGGCAAACCCCAAAATAAAATTTATTAAAGCAGCCCCCGAATAAAATGCTATAAGGCAGCCCCCGATCTAGTAAATCAAATAAAACAACCCCCATTTAACCATTCCTTAAGAAGCAGCCCCTAGCAAATCCAAACTGGAATTATATGTATATAACAGCCCCCAATTGCAAAACTATAAGGCAGCCCCAACTAGGCAATTTATATGAGAAGCACCCCAAAATCAAGATATATAACAACAGGTTTTATAAAAACAGCCCCCTACAATATAGTATGAAAACAACACCCAATTAATAGGTATTATAAGAGCACCACTCCCTCAATTTAAACTAAAGCAAGGGGCAACCCCCAAATCATAATATACACAGTTGCCCCCTTATTTATATAAAAACCGGAGCAGCCCCCTCCATATTAGACAAAAACCAATAAAATCATAAAATCTCTAATACAAAACCTGAACACAAAGAGGAGCATATAATCTGGAAGGGGCATGGGTTGATTTATCATACAAATCCTGGGAGGAAAACAAGGCAAGCAGAGAACAGAACCAGGAAAGAAATTCTAGCATATAATCAAGTAGTGCGTTGACAACCCAACCATTCAAGCTAAGATCAGTTAATAAAAGAGGGGAAGGAGGAGAGGGAGAAGAGTTTCCTTGCCTCAAAATAACGGCGATCCGCCGGATCGAGACGAGCCTGAAAGAAGCCGCCCGGATCCCGAGCCCCGACGACTAAGACAGAAATTCCCGGCGACTCCAAGCTCCCCCCGACGGCCTAGCACTCCGACCTCCGGCGCCAGCGACAAGCCCTAGCTCACGCTACTAAAATCGCTCCAGGCTTGCAGG
Organism: Dactylorhiza incarnata; assembly: GCA_033032865.1. NCBI lineage: Eukaryota > Viridiplantae > Streptophyta > Magnoliopsida > Asparagales > Orchidaceae > Dactylorhiza > Dactylorhiza incarnata. The sequence goes on along the minus strand of JAWHQI010000009.1, from coordinate 2,963,982 downwards.
GGAAGAAGGGAAGAATGAAGGGGAGAAGGAAAAGGGGGCTGCCGATCCACCATAACAGCCACTCAGCCAGCCTAATATATATTAATGCCCTTATAAAAATTTTGCACTAAAGCTTATATAAAATTTATAAAATTTTTGCACTAAAGCTTATATAAAATTTATGTATGTGCGTATATACATACAAATTCTTCCCCTCCTCTTCTTTCTTATTATTATTTTTTGTATGACCTGCACTCAAACAAGTGTATGCATAATGTATATATATGAATATATATAGTTTTATAAGAACAAGATCTTTGTACATATACCCCTACTTACGCCTGCACCGATAAATCCGCTTAGGATTAGCTCGCCGGACGATGACACTCCCTAAAAGGTAACGCCCCTCTCATATTCACTAAACTGCGGTAATTTCGGCCAAATGACCATTGCTATCAGCACCCAAAACAGCTAGTACAGATCATGTGAGCAGCCCACTTTTATTACCATATACTTGTTATCATAGAACTTGCTATTAGCACAACTCCCTTCTCATCTAAATTAAAATTGCTATCAGCACACTATGGCAATAATACCCAATGAAATTTACTATCAACACATCCATAAACAGCACACTAGAGGCTACATAACAAATCCCAACAAAGCCCCTTTTGAAATCTAACTATAAGATGGGTTACAACTGAAATCCCCTCCCAAAGCAAGAGAAGATTCGGAAAGATAGCAGGAAAGAGGAGACTTGTAGTGAGCTACAAGAAGTCGGCACAATCCCAAATCCTGCACTCCACACTTTCGTCGAACGGAGAGCACTTCGTCGAACTCAATCCTCCCTTGTCCAAAACCGACCCAAGGTGAGTCAAAACGTCTCCGAGGGGCCTAGTGTGAATTGGGATGTTACATTGGTACCCTAAGAACAATGACTTTGAACTAACTGGATTCTCAGATGCAGATTTTGCAGGCTGCAAAGAAGACAGGAAAAGCACAAGTGGCACCTGTCAGTTCCTTGGAAGAAGATTGATTTCACGGAGCCGCAAAAAGCAGACAAGTGTGGCCATCTCCACTGCTGAGTCTGAATATATTGCTGCAGGTAGCTGTTGTGCACAACTATTGTGGATTCAACACCAGCTAGAGGACTACAACCTCAAGGTAGGCCAATCTCCTCTTTATTGTTACTCATCCAATGTTATCTCCATTGCTAAGAATCCTGTCTCTCACAGCAGGACTAAGCATATTGAGATAAGGTATCATTTTATAAGAGAACATGTTGACTGTAAAGATATCAGCCTTGAATTTGTCACCACTGACAGTCAAGTGGCTGATATCTTCACTAAGCCATTGGATGAGGCCAAGTTTAATGCTTTCAAGATAGAACTAGGAATGTTAAATGTAGAATAGTACTCACATTGAGGGGGAGCTAGAATGGGTAGTTCAAATTGAACAAGATCAGCTATTATAGAATATAGCTCTCTAATTGAGGGGGATCATATTCCCTGCTTAGGTTGAGGTGGAGATAGCAAATGCTAAGAGTGTATAGTTTGTTCCATAAGTTGATCCAAAGGGATCTATAGATGTTGCCTCCCAATCCATAGAGGGATAAATAGTTGAAGAAACCAGAAAGGGGGAAATAGGGCCAATGCTAGATAGGGCAGATGCCTTGAGTGTTAGGGCCAATGCTAGATAGGCCAAATGCCTAGGATGTTAGGGCCCATGCTATACAGATCATTTCTGCATTTCTGTGATATGTTTTTGCTGTTAATGTACCTTAGCATTGGGAATGTTCTGCCTTCTTCAAATAGGGGGAGATTGTTGGGAATATTGCCCTCAATATTACCTTGATTTGAAGAGGCATCACTCTCAATGCTAAGGACATATTGTATTTGATAAAGCTATACTTGTGTAGTATATACAGGTACAGGTGACTCAAAAGGAAGGGCCAAACATGCCCTTAGATGTGGAGAAATCATCTATAAGGAGATGAAGTTTTGTCTCAGAAGAACCGCTGAGACGAAGGGTCAAAACCGCTGAGACAAGCCCACTATCTCAGCGGAACCGCTAAGACCAGAACAGGAGACCAGAATAGGAGCCGATTTTTAGCTCTCCTTTTCCATTTAAGTAAACACTTTTGATTTACCCTTGGTTTTTAAAGTAGTGAGACTATATTTTCGATATATGGTTTTCAATTAGGTTTTCATACTCAGTTAACCAAGAGGCTCAAAGTATGAATTGATCACTCAAGGGTAAAGAGAGTTGCATGCAACCCTCAAGAGAGGATAACGTAAATCTCCCAGATTGGAGTCAAATCCAATAGTAGGGTTCACAACGTAAAGTAATTTTTAGGCATTTGATATAGAATGAGAGTTTGGTTTATTTTTCCTAAACTTAGTTGGGCATTTCCTCGAGAGAGGCGTGTTCATGCTTCGGAAAACTTCATGGTCAAGTTGTCTACTTAAAGGGAATTAGATTTATTTTTATCTGCTTTTGATTATTCTCATGCCGAGGTGATTCAAGATCGAGTACTGATGAGTCCAATTTATATAGGGTTTTTTGGACTCATCTGGGCTTGTTTTCACGCACATGCACTTCACTTTTAGTCCTTAATTGCTTATATTTCACTTGGTCACAGTTCTCACATGAAGTGCACATTTAAGCCTATTTTTGTGTGCAATTGCATGCCTTGTCATTGGGGGCAAGCACAATGTGCTCCCCATTCTTTTTTATGTGTTAATGATTGTGCTGGAGGTGTGTTCCCAGCGTTGTGTTTTGTTATGCAAGTGGGAAGATCATCCATAGTGCCCAGAATTCATCCTGTATGAATCGCACAGTCATGCATTTTACTTGACGCACAGTCGGCTGCGGTCATGCAAAATGATCGGCTGGTCAATATGGTGATCTGCACCGCTCGTCTGTTTTCTTCACGCACGGTTGGCCTCAACCGTGCCCGAACAAAATGCACGACCTCCTGTTGTTTGCCGGATTTTGATGTTTCTGAATTTGCCCGTGCATTTTTACGCACGGTCGGCTTCGACCGTGCGTGAGTAAAACGCACGGGCACACATACTTCGTCTTCCTAGCCTTTATGCTTGTTTAATATCGCACCGTTCACGCACGGTCGTGCGTTCGACCGTACGTGACCAAAATTCTGATTATTTTCTATAAAAGCGCAGATTTCCGCCCTAATCGGGATCGATCTTCTTTCCCGCGCCCAAGAGCTCCAGTTTTGCCCTTTTACGCCGCTCCATCGCCGCCCACCTTTAGGAGGATCTCCGGCCACCATTTCCTTGCATATCTAAAGCAGGAGCATCCTCTCGGCCGCCTCCATCATCCAAGTGCTTCAAGGAGAGGATTCCACCCTCATCTTCATCGGCAAGCAAAGAGTTCTTCGCATCGGATGTGGCCGGATTGTAGTTTACCGGAGAAGACGGGTCCATTGGGAGGAAGTGACAGCCCTCCTCTACCCCGGACGATAGTTGGGACTGAGCTAGGATGCGGATTGACAAATCGACGATTCCTACCGAGAATCTATAACAAGCCTCCGGATTCGGTTGTATCTCTTGCATTTTTCTCTACTTGTGTGAATGTATTTGGTTGTGTTCATTATTTTATTGATGATGTTGTGCTATAAACATATTTGCTCTTCATGATAATTCATGTTTATGAAATGATACTGTATGTTTATTAGTCACTCGAGGTGCGCCACCAAATTTACTCCACCCTCCTCTTCATTCCGCTAGCCTACTCGCCCATTTCGTGTGCCTACTCTTCCATCCGCCTAGCGAAGAGTGGCATAGCGGCCCGTGTAATCCATTCGGCTAACGAAGCAGCGCGCTCAAGGCCTGCACAGTTAGATTCTGCTTGCCTACTCGTCCATCCGCCCTTGCGAAGTAGTGCGTTCAAGGCCTACGTAGTTTTTCATCCCGCCTGGAGAAGCATTGCATAGCGACATTGCATAGGAGTAGTTGTAGTTATTTTCTTTTATTTTCCAAAAGCCAAATCAACTCTCCCGCAATCCATCCGACCTAAGGACTTCAATCTCAAGTCCGTCCTCAATAGTTAACTCCACCTTACTATGTTCCTTCGAGATCGATACTTGGGGATTCACTCCCACATTTTATATTACTTGAATGACCGGTACACTGCCGTTTCGTGCCGCAGTCTAGCTACCGCCTATAGCGGTATGTGAGATTTGCGCATCAAGTTTTTGGTGTCGTTGTAGGGGAACACAGACGTGTGAGTTTTCTAGAGAGGGAGACAAGAGATAGAAACCCTTTTCCCCTTGTTTATACCATTTTATGTATTTTTATTTATAAGTAGCATCTTTGAATTTCTTTGTTTCTAATCTTTTTTTGCAATTTCTCAAAAGCAGGTTTTCAATTTTATTGTTTGTGTATAGTCAATTCTTGCTTAGAATATTTCTGTTTAGTGGAATCTTCCTTTGCACCATGTTTTCTTATCTGAATATACGTTGCAAATGGTGTGGGGATGCTTGGCATTATAGTGATGAGTGCCCCACTGAAGATGGTGGGCATAACCCTCGTGGTTCACTGCATGGAGCATCGTCTTCCTACGACACTTCATACACTGTACCCAAGTCTTATGGTCACTCTTCTTTGCCACTTCCATCATTTTTGTATTCCTCATTGGCCCCGCAAGGACTGATAAGGAATAGAAAATTATGTTTGTGTTGTCGTAGAACCGAGCATGCGTTGAAAGATTGTGCAGAATTCCAGTGCCAGATGGAGATGGATGATGAACCGGATATCCGTGCATTCCATCCATCTCTCATTTGGTTGCCCCTTCTGATTCTGATGATGAGTTCGCAGTACCACCTTGTCTATGGGGGACTTCTACGGATATTCCCATCAGACTTTCGACTTCTCAGTGTGATGACGTGGTGGAGATTCCTCTCCCTATGCTTCCATCTCTTCATTTGGATTCACGTCCGGAGGAACCTGTTTATATTTTCTCTGATGATGATATTACTGTTGTTCCTCCGCCTTCTTTGCAAGAATTTTCTACTCCTATTCTTTGTTAGTTGGTTGAGATGTTGTGTAGGAGGTTCATTCGGAGCCTGAGGTTGCGTCAAAATGGGACGAGGATGTTATTCTCTCCAATGTAGAGTGTGACTTCTTGGAACACGATGATGCGCCAAGGTGGGATGAGGAGGATTCCTTTCCTGATGAGGAGGTTTGCACTTCCTTATTGGACGAGGAAGTCCACCTCACCACTGAGGACCTTGAACTCTCGGATTCCCCTCGCTATGATTCATATGATACCGACAGTGATCTATGTTTGGATCCTGCTGGAGTGAGACCGGGATCACTCCCCCGATTGATTTTTATTCATGTTCTTCTTCTTATTTATTTCTTGATCCCCTTTCTCTATCTGAGCCTGTGCAGGTTGAGTCTTCACAGGTACTTCAGAAGGACTTGGAGCATTCTGCTCAAGTCAATAATGAGCGCATCCTCTTATGTGAGGAGGTTGACCCCTCCTCCATAGAGGAAGCCTCATTCATTACCTTCTCTTCCTGCCGCCTCCCTGAAGACGACACCTTGCTGGACAAGGATATTTTTAGTGAGATTTATGAGGAGTACTCCTCCTTCTCGTCTTACTTTTTATTCCCTCTATCTGTGACGTGCATGTATTATTTATATTCGGGTAGAGGCGAAACTGTTTTATCACCGTATCAGTACCCGCTTCCGACACGCATATTAGAACAATTACCTGTGCATTTTTCTTTTCATAGACCCATTAGCTAGAACTCTTAAAGTTTTGAATAAGTCGTGCTGGGAAGACAATAACCCTAGTAGTTATCTTACTTTCCCTGCATTTTTATTTTATCGAGTTTAGTTTAGTTAGTGGTATTTCATTTTAGTATGAATATTTTCTTTTGTTTTTGCGGAGCTCACCCCTGCAGGTCCTTCTTTTGGATGGCGGATGCTGCAGCTTTTTCTTGTTTACACGCCAATCTTCTGGTTTGCTAATTTCTGAGCATGGGTAACGTTTCTTCCCCTAGTCTTTTATTTAATTTTTTATGGTTACGTCATTTGTGTCTATTGCTTAGATTAAGTCTGGGGGAGAGCCGCTATGTGTTACCCACTGCACGTGCACATTTCATTTACATATTAGAAGTAAATTAATCTCATTTATTTAGTATTGTTCATCTTCACAGCATACCACAACATCCACTTGAGCACGCGCTTATTTGTCTATGTGTATCGGGTAAATATTATTTTTCTGTGTGATTGAAAGATCATGATGCTGGCATAGGATTGAGTGGCGTAGTAACATGTTGACTCTAGCAGTGCTCCTAGTCGAGTGCTCGTGTCTCGTGTTGAAATACTTGTAGAATTAGATTTTCCTCAAGCATTTAGTTTTATATTTTTCCAATTGCGTGAATACTGTTTATTCTACTTAGATTTTGCGAATCCAGTTGAATCCGATGATAGTGTAGTTGCGTGTTTAGACGATCGCTAGTGATGTATTGCTCAAGTCGGGAGGAAGGATATTCTTTCTCGGTGGCTAAGAACATGCCTGTAGCGACTCTCGAAGCATGGGTATAGGTTATTTCATTTGTGCAAGTGTGATATAGGCCATTCTTTGACCCGGTTGAGCCTTTGCACCATTCCTAAACACTTTATCCTTGCTTAGCCCTTTTGTGCCTAATCCCTACCATTTGATTCAGCGTCACCTTCAATTCACCAAAGCCAAAATGACTATCCTAATCGCACACCAAATTCTGAGCTCAACCAATTTGTGCATTTAAAAGTTGGGTGTTGAGGCTGTGTATATTAGTGGTTGTGGTGGCAATGCGTTGTTAAAAATATAGATGTGTTTGTTATTATATGTGCAAAGTTATAATTTTTAAAAAAAGAGAAAAGAAAAAAATGTGAAAAGAAATGAAAGTTAAAAAAAAATGTGTAAAGCAGTGTATTTGGGAATAGGTGGTGTACACACCTCATAGTTTCATGATTAAGTCTGGGGGTGTGGTGTACACATTTTTTTTATTACTGTCGGGATAGTGTTTTTATTGCGAGCTCATTTGGGTTAGGTGTACTAAGCCTCCACGTTTATCATTGTTTACCGCACCGTAGCCTAAGCCTAAATCATAACCTAAAAGTCCTATTGATTCGCACTCTGAACGTAACTAGTTTCGTGGAGAGAGTGTGAACGGGCAAGCTTATGGCCATCATCATTGATGGATTTCTTGGAGTTTGTCCCGATCCTCGATCTCTGGCAATATTCCACTTAGTGATCGAGCTACTTTCACCCTACGTGTGATTGAAGGATTCACCACGGTTCAAATTATGAGTAGCAATAATAAGTAGAAATGCAATTTGGAAAATTCTAATCTATTTCACATGTTTAAAAGGTTTTTCAACTAAAATTTCAACGCGCGCATGTAAATGACTTCGCATATTCAATTACTTTGTCAGCTTATGATTTTTCTACTCCACATGAGAGATAGTTTGCTCAGGACGCGCAAACAGGTAAGTCTGGGGGTGTGATGAGTCCAATTTATATAGGGTTTTTCGGACTCATCTGTGCTTGTTTTCACGCACATGCACTTCACTTTTAGTCATTAATTGCTTATATTTCACTTGGTCACAGTTCTCACATGTAGTGCACATTTAAGCCTGTTTTTGTGTACAATTGCACGCTTTGTCGTTGGGGGCAAGCACAATGTGCTCCACATTCTGTTTATGCGTTTATGATTGTGCTGGAGGTGTGTTCCCAATGTTGTGTTTTGTTATGCAAGTGGGCAGATCATCCATAGTGCCCAGAATTCATCCTGTATGAATCGCACAGTCGTGCATTTTACTTGACGCACGGTCGGCTGCTGTCGTGCGAAATGATCGGGTGGTCAATATGGTGATCTGCCCCGCTCGTGCATTTTCTTCACGCACGGTTGCCCAATCGTGCGCGAACAAAATGCACGACCTCCTGTTGTTTGCCGGATTTCAAGGTTTCTGAATTTGCCCGTGCATTTTTACGCATGGTCGGCTTCGACCGTGCGTGAGTAAAACGCACGGACACGCCTGCTTCGTCTTTCTAGCCTTTATGCTTATTTAATATCGCACAGTTCACGCACGGTCGTGCGTTCGACCGTGCGTGACCAAATTTCGGATTGTTTTCTATAAAGTGCATATTTTTGCCCTAATCGGGATCGATCTTCTTTCCTGCGCCCAAGAGCTCCAGTTTCGCCCTTTTACGTCGCTCCATCGCCGCCCACCTTAAGGAGGAGCTCCGGCCACCATTTCCTTGCAAATCTAAAGCCGGAGCCTCCTCTCGGCCGCCTCCATCATCCAAGTACTTCAAGGAGAGGATTCCACCCTCATCTTCATCGCCAAGCAGAGAGTTCTTCGCATCGGACGTGGCCTGATTGTAGTTTACCGGAGAAGACGGGTCCATTGGGAGGAAGTGACAGCCCTCCTCTACCCCGGACGATAGTTGGGACCGAGCTAGGACGCGGATTGACAACCCGATGATTCCTACCGAGAATATACAACAATCCTCCAGATTCGGTTGTATCTCTTGCATTTTTTCTCTACTTGTGTGAATGTATTTGGTTGTGTTCTTTATTTTATTGATGATGTTGTGCTATAAACATATTTGCTCTTCATGATAATTCATGTTTATCAAATGATGTTGTATGTTTATTAGTCACTAGAGGTGCGCCACCAAATCCACTCCACCCTCCACTTCATTCCACTAGCCTACTCGTCCATTCCATGTGCCTACTCTTCCATCCGCCTAGCGAAGCGTGGCATAGCGGCCCGTGTAATCCATTCGCCTAATAAAGCAGTGCGCTCAAGGCCTGCACAGTTCGATTCCGCTTGCCTACTCGTCCATCCGCCCTTGCGAAGTAATGCATTCAAGGCCTACGTAGTTTTTCATCCCGTCTCGCGAAGCATTGCATAGCGGCATTGCATAGGAGTAGTTGTAGTTGTTTTCTTTTATTTTCTAAAAGCCAAATCAACTCTCCCGCAATTCATCCGACTTAAGGACTTCAATCTCAACTCCGTCCTCAATAGTTAACTCCACCTTACTGTGTTCCTTCGAGATCGATACTTGGGGATTCACTCCCACATTTTATATTACTTGAACGATCGGTACACTGCCATTTCGTGCCGCAGTCTAGCTACCGCCTATAGCGGTGTGCGAGATTTGCGCATCAAGTACTAATCCTTTTAATCATTATCTAAACCTCTTCTATAATTTGCAAATTGTTTCTCTTTTTAGTTATGTAAAACAACTCTAAAAATTCAATTGATAAGATAATAGTTTCCTCCTCGAAGTAGAAGTTATCAATGCGCCCCGAGGAATACGACCTTGGTATTTTTAAATATGTTATACTATAGATGATAAGGTACACTTCCTTCATCAGATATAGGTTTGGAGAACAACATCATAAACTCAACATTTGCTTCACAAAAAATCATTTTTATATATCACTCCTCTCTAAGAGCATTTTCCTCCTCGATACGATGTGAAGCCTCGGACTCCATGCGCTGGTATGTCTACAACTTTCTAGAAGTAGTCATCCTTTCCTTACCTAGATTATTGCTAAATCCTTGAATGTTTTGAAAAGTCGTGCTTTAACTCTGGGAGGCACACTGATTGATGCAGTCAACCTTCCTTTGCACGAGCATCAAGATAAGATCGCTTCTGCCTACCTTGATCTCAAGGAGAAATTTGACTAGCAGGCGATATGCGATCCTAATTGCAAACTTGTGCTAGAGAGGTGAGTTACGAGGACGGAAGAGTTTGAGTATTGGTTGGTCATCATGGAATCCAGATTCTACGCAATCAATGAGTTGCAATAGCGCGTGGTGATGGTGGAACATTGACAGAATCTTCATCAAGACGCGCTCCGCGGGATGAGTACGAGCATAGGCTCTTGATAGTTTATAGGTAGTAGTGTAGAACAGCTAGAGGGGGGTGAATAGGTCACTTTCTTTTCTTGCTTCTTTAGCCTAGCTATTTTTAGTGTGTTTAATGATTATAAGCAAACAACCAGAAAGCACACATGCATATATAGAGGTTCCTCAAGACAGGGTGTCTTGAGTAGTCCTCTTTCCCCCTTCACCCTTCTAACAATGAGTTAGACTGGGCCAACACCTCCAACTCAGCGTCAAGAGCTTACAACTCAGATTCCTCAGAATCTCTCAGGTTTCCTCCAAACCTTACCTCAGGCTCAAAAGCCCTACAAGCACAGAGTTCTCCAACTCCTACAATTCAGAAATCTCCTGATTTCCTACCTCAGACCTATCAAAAAGTCCTACCTCAGATCTTCACAAAGATCTTACACTCAAGATGGGTGTACAACTCTACACTTAGGCTTGTCAGACCTACAGCTCAGGCACAAGGGCCTTACAGATAAATATAGAGTGAATATTACAACAGAAGACTGAATAAAGTTAACCTTCAGATCTTGTCTTCTGTTGTGCTGAAACAGGATTGTGAAGCAGCAGCTACAAGTCTTGTTTCTCCCTGATCTTCTCCTTCAGCAAAGTTGAAGATCTACTTATTCTTCTTGATTGATTCAGGAAGAACAAACTATTAAAATTTTTGATTTGAATCGTTTAGGAGTAAGCAGGAGTTGCATCAACTGAGTTATAGCCAAACAACCACAATATGCCACACAACAACACAAACTTTATTGAATCACAATACTTGATTACAGTGCGAGGTATACATGGTGAGACATGATTCCTAAGAATCACGGAGGAGAGAAGAACAAAACACCAAAAAGTAAAACTGGCGGCTTGACAAAGCAGAGACCACACATATCGCACAACTCCAGAGATTGCCCGGCTTGACCTGAGACCGTGCGAACAGAAAACAGACAGACCACCTGCACTGCAAGACCACCACCTCAGACTGCACGAACTGGAGCTTATTGAATTGAATGAAGAACAGAAGCTGTCGCCAGACCGCAACTCAGATCGCCTAACCGCTGAAGGTTGCCTGATCGCTGAGCTCGATGTGAACAGCACAAGAACACCATAAACCAGTTCGCAGACAGACCGCTGTCGAACTGTTTATTCAAGCCGCTGGGAATCACCAAGGAAGGAGACCGAAACCTACTGACCGCAAACCTGCGAACACAACAAACAGTCAACTCGCTTCTGAGACCGCCCGACCTCACTGTTGAGACCACACGAATTAACCCAGGCTCTAGTTCTTTCAGTTCTCGTTATAAATGACGGGCAATGCACCCCTATTTATAGGCGGGTAGATGGATGTCGTCACCGCATAGGAGAGATACAATCACCACCCATCAGATCGCCAGCGGTTTCACAAAGTAGACCGCTCGATCAGACCACTTGGACAACCTTCCGTCCAAGTACGCAGATCAGCAGGCAGATCGCGCACAAGTCGCGCGAACACGAGACCTCACACAAGCCGCGCGGGCACAAGAATGCTCCTTCCTTAGATCACCAGGAGCAAACCAATAACCATATGGCCTACTTCAGACAAGTCGCCAGATCGACCAGCACAAGCCTCCTGGTCAGGCGGTTACATAAGAACAGACCACCCGGTCTTCTACAAAGAAGATAGACAGGCCAAGCAGAACAACTCGGAGAGAGACCGCAACAACCAGGAACAAACCGACCAACCAGCAGATTGCCAGAATCAACCCGGCAGAGCCAGACCGGCAGAATACCAACACAAGCCGCGCGGTCTCTGCGGTTTCCAAAATTCAGACCGCCGGCCACCTTCCACTCCACTTCAATAATTTCAACACAAACTTATCTCCCAACAGAGTTGAGCTTTAGCTTGAGAGAATGCCCTTTCTGGAGGCTTGAAGAAGATCGGCCTAACAATACACAATACTGCTCTTGCAATGGAACATTGCTCTTACTTTAGACCTAGCATCTTCTTTTATACTTCCTCCTTACTTTCAATGGCTATTAGAAGCTCTTGACACAACATGGACATCTGATAAAAGTGTATCTTGATTTTCCCTTACTTGCGCCAAAAACAAAACGCACCAATGCTTTATTCATTTTTGAATCTATCTCAGTGGTTGGGCTGAGACAGCCTTCAGACTCAGCGACAAAATCTATCTTTGTCTCAGTGGTTTTCCTCTATCTACAGCTCAGCAAACCTAGACTCCTTCTCAGCGGCACCTAGCCTTGTCTCAACGGTTCAGCTGAGACTGAGAGGTCATCTCAGCAGTTTTGGCATTTAGACCTTTGAACATATTCCACTTCTTAGAATAACCTAACCCTGCTTTAGCATGATACAAAATAGGGTTTATCAAATACAAATTGTACTTAGCAATGAGTGTGATGCCTCTTCAAATCAAGGGAACATTAAGGGCAATATTCTCAACAATCTCCCCCTATTTGAAGAAGGCAAAACACCTCCAATGCTAAGGTACACAACAAGAGAAAACTTATCATGAAATGAATTATCTAGCATTTATGGAATCATAACAAATAACAGTTGACATAGCTTTGGTAATACACATCATGTCAATGTAGATAACATTTGTGATAGTCATAATAACAATATCAAAACAATTGCATTGTTAATTCATTATGTTTAGATATCACATAATCTGTATAGCAATGATACTGACTATTACTAGGCTTGGACTAAAATTAGTCTCTAACACAAATCAATAGATTTAGCAAAACTTTCATTTTCATTTTTGTCAAAATGTTGAGACATTGTTTTACATTACATTTTGATTTTCAAGATAATAACCAAATGCAATAATTTAAGTTCTTCTCCTCTTAGATGATGTTGAGCATTCAGCAATGTCTGCAGCAGCTTCTTTCCCTTTTTCTGGGACCTCCTTATCTTTAGTAGCAACAACCATGTTTTCAGCAGGAGTAGCAATAATCTCTTTTTCAGCATTTGTTGCTTCTATTTCATCTATCTTCTTCCTGTTTTCTTGCCTTTTGAAGTACAGGTATGGATTTGGAATGTACCTTGAGGGCATCCTCCTTGGATTGTCCTTTCTCACCAGATTTGCCTTGATTATTCTATCCCTTTTTATGTTTCTTTCCAAGTGCTTTATCCATTCTTCATAGGGATAGATTTTATCAATGTCTTTGCAGACCTGTCCATGGCTTAGCCATGCATTTAGAATTATGCTCTTGGAGTCTTCACTCCAATATTCAAAGTTTGGGTCTTTGGTCTGCTCATCCCTTTGCTTAGCCATAAATTCTTCAGCTAGCATCATGTGTTCTCTTTCTCTTCTCCTTGCCAATCTGACATTCTGAGCAATTTGTTCTTGTTTAGAGAAGTCCCAATCTTCTTCTCTCTGCTTGTCCAGGAGGGGAAGGTTTAAGTCTAGCTTTGTTCCTTGCAGAACTTTGAGAGCTAGCTCATAGTTGGTGATAGCATTGGTATTCTCCCCCTTTCTGGCTTCTTCAAATATTCTTTGACGAATATCTTGATTAGCTGTTGTGATTGTTCCAGAGAGGTTTTGGAATACATTTTCAATGTCATCTTTTAGCTCATCCTTTAGCTTTATTGCCTCAACATCCATTTGGGTAGCAGTTTGCCACATATATTCCTCAATATGATTTGTTGTTTTCTAAAGCATCCCATCAGCTTTGCTGACATAGTTTTTGACATATCTCATATCAGATTCAACCATTTTAGTGACATTGTTGATGGATTATCTGATTGAGAATTTACAGTCTTTTCAGCCATGACAAATCACTCGGTCATTTATTGATTCAGATAGATAGTTTCATCTTTTATGGGTTTTAATGCAGCCATAACTTCAGACTTTTCATTTGAGATGGGCTGATCTACATACTCCTTCATTATAGAGGCTAACCTGTCAACATAATCCTTCATGGATGCCAAATGAGTGTCTAGCATAAGTTGAATAGCACTAATAATGTTCTTAGTTGACTTTGAAGGGATGGAGGATGAAGCTTGTTGATTAATCATTTCAAATTCTCTGAGCTCTTGAGGGAGATTTGGAGGAGGGATTGATTTCATTGGGGTGTTATCTGCCCTTGCACTGGGTCAGGAATGACTCCATCACCATCCTCATCATCTCCAACATCAAAAATATCATTATCATTATTATTATCATCAAATTTTCCTTGCTCCTCCCCCTCAGATAAAGCACTGGACTTTTCTTGATCTGTTGAATCCAAGAAATCTAGTAAATCATTAATCTCTACTGATTGGTCTTTTGGCTTCTCCCCCTCATTGGGGCATCAGGTTGTCTGTGACCTGGTAAATCCCAGAGAGTTGGTTCATTATCAGGAATAAGGTTAATTCTTTCAAGGTTTAAGAGGATGGTCTCAATCTTACTTTGCATATCCTCAGGAGAGGGCACTTTGTCCACATCAATCTTGCCAGAGTCTGCTTCTCCATTTTTATTATTATAAGCAACATCCCTTACAGATGGCTCTTATTGCTGCTCTCCCTCAAATAGGGCATCCAATTGGCCTTGAGGATCTGAAGTTCATATTATTGAGGAATCATTAGTGATTAATTAATGGACTGGTCAAGATTATATGGCATTATTAGTAATTTGAGGATGAAGGATTAATTACCAGGGGTGAAATTTGTCTCCATGTCATTTTGGTTGATAGTATCAGCATGCATATTTGTTGCATCTGCAACATCTTTATCACATGAAGTATCCTCAGTCTTGTCATCCAGAAGAGTATCTTTGTTTGGACTGCTGTGAGAGTCCAGATCAGCACCAACATCTTTATCCTTATCAGACTATTCTGACTCAGAACTTGAGACAACCATTCTTGATTTCTTGGGACCTTTAGACATCTTTCTCTTCCTGTCCTTTGCCTCTGAGGGCTGGCTCATGGGGATCACCCTGGTGAACTTATCCATGGTTTTTTATGTCCAACCTTTTGAGGTAGTGGAGATTTGATCCTTTTGATCTCTCAAACTTCTATGGATGAGTGTTCAGAAGGTATAGGGATAGAATTCTTCCCATGTTGGGGGCTTGCAGACACACTTTCAGTCTTTGCAAGATCACATATCCCCAGGTTGTCTTCTTCTTTAAGATAATACTGGTCATTAGTTCAAACATGAACTGGGATATGGTGTCATGGGAGTCTGGTTTACAAAGAATTGCCTTCCCAACTATGCCTCTCAGATTGAAGAATTTCCTCTTCAGTGAGCCTTTTTGGGCATCACCATAGTTACACCATTCTAGAGCTTTCTTCTTGTCTTTATCTGAGATATCTTCTTCCTTATCAGGACTGCATGCAGTTAAATGCAGGCTTTTCTCTATTCTTTTGGAGGAGATCTTAATATTTTCATCTCCAACTCTTGACTTCAAGGTGGACTTGGATTGGGAGATCCTTACATTGTTGTACCATTCCAGAACTTCAGTTCTGAGAATGACATAGGGTTCACACAGGAGGTATTCCAGACCTTGAGCATCTAGGAGTTGAATCACCTCCTTTTTTTCTTCTGGAGCATGAACAAATCCATTTCTGACTACCTCATACCCCTCCAGAAGATCCTTAGAACTCTTTGACGCCATTATTTCTGAGAAAACGAGATGCTGAGACGGAAGAGAAGATGATTCATCTCAGTTGCTGGGGAGTGAAGGTTGTGTAATTTACTTTAATCACATTTGTCTATTTATATAGGTTTGGGTAATGTTTTGATTAGCCCTAATGATTAAAGTTAATTGGACTTATTATGTTAAGTGATTTTAGATCATTTAATGTAAACTTTTGACAAACGGCACTGTAGGCAACCCGACTCAACGGAACCGCTGAGACGACGATTTAACCATTGGGACAGAGAACTGTCAACCGTTGGGACATTTCAGTTGTCTCAGCGGTTCAGCTAGAATTTTTCAAGCTATCTCAGTTGTTCAGCTAAACTAAGTTTCATGATTTACCAGAACTTACAGACTAATAGTTAGCCTTTTTAATTGGATTTGTTGATGTTTTAATCACGTCACTAAGTGTGTTGGAGTGACAACATATTATAATAGACCATAACATTCAACCTATCATAGTGGACTGGTAATAAGACAATTCAATGATTATTCAATATTTAACATACCAAGTTCAATCTTGAAAGCATTAAATTTGGCCTCATCCAATGGCTTTTTAAAGATATCAGCAACTTGATTGTCATTTGGGACAAATTCAAGGCAGATATCTTTACATTCAACATGTTCTCTAATAAAGTGATATCTTATCTCTATGTGCTTAGTTCTACTATAAGAGACAAGATTCTTATCAATGGAGATAGCACTGGATGAGTCACAATATAAGGGAGATTGACTTACCTTGAGGTTGTAATTCTCTAGCTGATGTTGCATCCACAAGAGTTGTGCACAGCAGCTACATGCAGCTATATATTCTGACTCAGCAGTGGAAATAGCCACACTAGTTTGTTTCTTGTTGCTCCATGATATCAACCTGTTGGAACATGGTCTTCCGCATCTCCTAGGTTTGAGAATAACAAATCCTATGTGTATTTGATCTTGTGTGTTCAAGTGTGCAGGTTTACATAGTCCATATGACTCAAGGAGCACTCATGATGACTGCCCCCAAAATTGAGGCCAAAATTCGAACGAGCTCACTATCGCCGGCGGTAGCGATAACGCCCAGCGATAGCGTTGATTAGCGCGTTTCCGGCATCATTTTTAGAAGGAGCTAGCGCCAGGCGGTAGCAGATAGCGCTGGCGGTAGCATGGCGCATATGAGGCATAGAGCAAAATGTTGCCTCGGATTGATGATCCTCCCGCGCAAATTGTTTCTTAATCCGGGCTAGCGCCGGCGGTAGCGCTAGCGCCGGCAGTAGCGCTGAGGCTATAAAATGAATGCTTTGGCTCCGAATTCATGATATCCTCCTCCAATCCTAAACTCCAGAGCTTCGTGTCACATCAGAGAGAGGAAGATTCAAAGCGATACTCCCACAATTCCATAAAGCCTTAAGGAGATCCGTGGAGAAGATTTCAACACGCGTCATCATCGTGACGAAAGGCCGCATCGACTATGATCATACTCTGCGGGCCTTCGTCCACTTCTCCAAGAGATCCACATAGAGGGAGTTTTTATATTATTGTCTTTTCATTTCATATCTTTTCTGTAAATGGTAGTGAAATCGCCTCGTGTTGGCGACTAGGTCTGGGGTAGGACTTAGGGCTGAAAATCGCCTCGTGTTGGCGAATAGAGCTAGGCTAGGTCTAGGGGGTGCTCGAGGCCTTTCTAGGGATAGGTTGGCTAGAGCGGCTTGAGGCCGTATCTGGGGAGAGATCGGCTAAAGCCAACCGGTTCGTGGGGATACGAGTCGGTATAGAAAACAAAAAGGATTTTTATTAGTCGCCTCCGGTTTCTAGCGTCACAGGAATCAAGTTTTGTAAAACATTATTTGATATTAATAAAGCATGTCTATTCATTATTGTTTTACTTGATTTCTCATTGTATTAATCTTGCAATATTTCAAAGTTATTAAATATAATCTTAAGTTTTGAAAACCCTTATTCACCCCCCCTCTAAGGGCGCCGACCGATCCAACAAGTGGTATCAGAGGTAGGTTATTACAAATCGGCTTAACAACCGGGAATAATGGCGTCTCATGATCTCGCTTCTACTGGTGGGGTAAATTTTTATGAAGAAGAAAAATCTCCTAAACCACCTTTATTCGAAGGGAAAAATTATAAAAGGTGGAAATTATTAATGGAAAAATTTATTAAAACTTTAGACATCGAAGTATGGAACTTAGCAATTATAAGGCGTGCGGATGAATCGAATAACAAAGAACGTCAGTTAAATGCCAAAGCCAAACACTATTTATTTTGTGCACTATCTAATGAAATCTTCAAATTCATATATTGCTTTTCTAGTGCATACAAAATATGGCACTTTCTTGAAGAAATGTATGATCTTCCTCTCGCAGGTGTGGAACAAATACAGGAGGAAAAGAACGTACAAGCATCCATAATCATCCAAGAAGATCTCTCTCGGAGCGAAGGCATGGAGAATATTGAAATAGAAAAGGAGAACAATACACCAAGGGAAAGGGAAGATATAGATCCATCTATAATGGAGGAAGAACTAAAAGATGACGAAGGAATTTCATGTTCACAATCTGCCTCCTCCAATAGCGCTGTAAGGAAGACTAAATCTTCTTCTTGTGTGATAACTTCCATTTCTAGTTTCAATATACTAAAAACTGCTAAACGTAAGATCAAGAAATTGAAAATCACTATTAAAAATTTACATTTAGAAAATAAGCGCGATTAAAAGCTAATGTTAATTTAGAATCAAATTGTGATGTGTTTTCACCATCTTGTCCTTTACTTGAAAACACAAAACCTTGTTTTGATTGTGATATTATTAAGGAAAGACTTAAGGAACTTGAAAAAGAAATTATTTTTATAAGAGAACAAAATGAAAAATTATGTTTAGAAAATTCATCTATAAAAAGTAATTGTGCTAAGTGTAAGGACTATGAAATTGAAATAAAAGAGATGGATGAAACATTTGATGAGTATAGGGATAAATATGAAAAACATATTGACTCAATTGTTACCACTCTTAAAAATAGCACAATAAATTATAATAAAGCTAGACATAATTTAAAAATCAAGAATGGTGAACTAAAATCAAAAATCAACTTGCTTAAGGAAACCATTAAGAAAAACACTCAAAACATTCATTCACAATCTCAAGGTATATCTAAAAGTAAGTTGAATATAATTTCTCAAAATGTTGATAAATCCAACAAAGGAAATAAAGAATATCAAATGCTTGAAAATAAAATTCCAAATCATTATCATTTACAAAATAACCACTCTCCTAACATAAACTTAAAGATAAACAAATTTCCTATAAAAAATGTTTTGCAAAATCATCATGGAAATTTGATAAATAAGAATAATATTAAACCAATGTTTGAATGGCGGCCAAAAGTTAAAGATGAAACACAAACTCAAATCAAAAGGTCCCATTCAAACATATCTCCCCAAAAGAAAACACGATGTATTTGGGTACGCAAAGGAACCGTCACTCCCGGTCCTCTTTGGATACCTAAATCTCTTATTCATTAGTATCCCATCATTTGCATGAAGTAGAAATCAATTAAAATGAAATACACAAATTTCTACTTCTTGATGTGCTTTAATGTCTTTTCTATTTTTTTCTTTTTGTTTTTCTTTTGAACTATCATGTCATGGTCATCCTATACAATTTTTGAAAATATGATCTTATCTCTTAAAAGCTCAATAATGTTTATAAAATCAAATTGATCAAAATTCCAAATCATATTTTATTTTGATGACCTATCTTTTATTATTATATTCAATACTTCTAAATATCTTATATTATCCATATGAATCAAACTATAAATTTGCTATAAGATATTTCAAATTAAATCAGGTTATTTGGCTATTAAGAATCTTAGCCTTCACCAACAAGTGGTTTAGTGAAATAACTTGATCTAAAAGAAAATTCAAGATTTAAATAAAAGCTAAACTTTCAATATGGGTGTCATTGTTCACAACAAAAATTATATTGTGTTCTCTCCTTGATATCAAACATGATCTAAATCATCACTATTGTTCACCTATCAAAAAAATCACATATAAATATTCAAAATTCTTAATTAAAGGAAAATCACTAAAATGTATTGAAAGAAGTTATCTTCATAATGAATATTGAATTCACAAACACCACCATGATCTAGTGATATCCTTTGCTAAACATCTCTAAAATCATAATTCATATCAAGAATCATCTATAAACAACTATCACAAATTATATGATAACAATTGACATTATAATGGTTGGTTTTATGGTGTATAATGTGTGTATTGTAATATATATTTCTAGTTTAGACCTTTGAATCATTTTGATATCAAATCAAATAGAATTATCACTCCATTCTGGGTCTCTAAGTTGAAACACAATCAAACTTTGGCATAACATTATTCTCAAATTTATCATTTTAACCTTAAGAATATTTATATCTATGTTAGGGCATATCCATGTTACTATTTGCGTGAACATTACTCCTTGTTCACCGAAACCATGCATATTTGATTTGTTCAAACATGATATCTTGGGTTTTCATTTCCTATAAGCACAAGTCTTTAGAAAAGTCAAAATGAAAACATAACTAAATATATCTCGTGCAATGATTATTTTGTCAAGTCATATAAGAAAACGCTATCATTTCATGCAATTTGGACCATCCAAAACATCTCCTAAAAATCTGCAACTTCAGCATGGAACTACTAATGAGACACCTAATCCAGTTCAAGCATCAAAATTTTCAAAACCCTAAAAAATCACTTACTGTTTCCCGCGCTAGCGCTAGCGCCGGCGCTAGCGTCGAGGTTCATTTTTCTGTATTTTTTAAATTTCTAAAAATCCCTTAAAATATATAAATCTATATTTTCTACTTAGTTTTGCACTTCTGTGTATCTTTATTTTTTGAAAAATCAAATACAAAAATACAAAAAGCAAATTACAAAAAAATATATTTTGTTTTTTCTCTTGTGTTGTTTCCTTTGTTTACAGTTCATCTTTATGCAAAAATCAAATATAAAAATTACAAAAGCAAAAATTACAAAAATATGCTTTTTTATTCTCTTGAACTTGACTGTTTACTTGTATCTTGCGAAAGGGTGATTTGGGCTATCATCCCATCATATCACCTAGTACCGGGCGAACCTCTCACAAGGTAGTCCTCGGGAAGTCCAAGATAAATTTTTTATGAGTTCAAACTTTAAGTAAAATTTATTCTTCAAAAATATCAAAAATATTGTATGGACTTCATTGAAAATCAAGCATGATATAATCTATTATTTAGAACTTCTATAATGTTGCAATTTATCTTTTCAAACTACTTTGAACATTGCTTTCATCATGCTTTGATACATCTATTAATATGTGCATCAATTATATTGTAAAAGTTGTGTAGAACTATGCGTAGCATGCCTCTAAGTATGAGTAAATGTTTTATGTTTGATAATGATCTTTATTCACTCACTTATTTTTGGCATTGTCTATATTTGTGTTTAAATCTAAGAATGCTTGTGTATGTGTTGTATTAGTACAATGAATTAAAATTGCACAAGTATCTTACCTACACTCCTTTATTTGCATTTTTAAAAATTAAGAAAAGTGGTTATCTTTCTCATAAATTATATTGGTTTGCAAAACAAGTGTATTCGGAGAACTTTGCACAAAACAAAAATCATGAAATAATTTGACAAAGTTAACTCCACCAAGCACTACTTGAACCTCCTGATAAGTCTTAATAAGCGTTGTGAGGTTGAGCACCTTGGAAAGAATAGTAAAGTATCTTGTACAAACCATTACTTTCTTTCAAAATAAAAACCACTTATTCTTAAGTACACCAGATCACCATAAAAAATCAATATTGAAGAATAAAATTATGTGATCCCCCAAGCACTACTTTGCACCCTGGTAAGTCTTAATGAGCATTGTGTGTGCAAAGCACCTTGGTAGTTGTACATTTTTTTGTGTGCATTAAAGTGTGTGGAAGTAATCTTATTTGTGTTTTATTGTGCTTTTACTTTACATATTACTTGTATTTTTGATTAAAACATGTGTTTACTCTACTCAAAAATACACTTATGTGCACATCATTATCTTACATAACACTTCTTCTCATGAGTATTGGATCCTAACGTTAATTCGATGCTACTCTTTATTTATGAAAAGCACTAGATAACCTAGCATGCTTTCTACAATGTTTGGTTTGTTTTGAAATTGTGAATTGAAATAACATTGTAGTAATCTCTTTGTGATAACATTATTTCATGCTTGGTTATTTTTGTCAACCACAAAAGATTTTCATTGAAACATGATTTACATAAACATCTTCTTTTTGAAATTACACTTATATATCTTTGTATGAATTATCCTTGATTACAATAAGATGTTTTTTGTATTCCTATAAGACTTCCGCATCATAACCATATAATTGTTTTACCTTGCACTTTCATGCTTATTTAAAATATTTCATCTTGTGTGCACCATCACTTGAATCTTCAAATTCCTTTCTTGCAACAAGTGGTAGACTTGCTTGGTAAACTCTATATTGGTTGATTTTTTTTGCTTATAACTCTGATCTATTTCTATTCTAAACAAGTGAAATATTGCTTATAAAAATATCTCTTTTTAACTCTTATTTAGTATTTCTATTCTAAATATTGATGTTTCTTTTTTAAAATCTTCCGAAATGATCAAACTCTAATTTATTCTTGAATTTCAATATAGCTAAGTGTATTTTATTTTCAAATAAAAATCCATATACTATGAATTTTCCCATTAGATTTAAATGCTTAATGTTTCTAATAACTATTATCCGTGACTTCATTTCTCACCATAGTGGGGGCGTAGGGTTGTAGACATTAGATAACCTTATCTCTAGTCATGTCTTGTCCTTAACCGGGGAGGGTTCTAGTGGGGCCTTGCGAGGCACTGGGGGGAAAGAGTGCTAGGTTATGTTTTTTGTCTAGTGTTTGCATATGGGATTAAGACCCCAACCTACGACATGTTTGCAGCTCCTCATGCCCATCCGTCACTTAGTACGAGGCTAGGGTGTTGACATATTGTCTGGGTAGATCGGTTACTTGGACATCATGATTTTTTTTGGCTTAAAACTCTTATTTAAAGGAGAAATCATTATTTTTTGCTAAACTCTAATTTATAAAAGGGGGAGAACTACAAACAAAAGGGATAAAATAAGTTATAACTCTGATCATTTTCAATGAAAGACAAGTCTAAAACTCCTAATCATTTACTTAAAAAGCTCGATCATGCCTTCTCTTTTATTTACACACCTTCTTTAGTGCTTTGTTTCCCTACCCACTTTTGCTAATAACAAAGGGGGAGAACTAACATGATAAAATGCAAAAGGGGGAGAACTAACATGATAAATGTAATCCGCTATCATACACCACATGACAAATTCAGATGATAGCTTACATATTAAGGGAGCACTCACTTAGGGGGAGCATGTATTTAGGGGGAGCAATTCTAAATGCTAAAATCAATAATTATCCTAAAGTCATCACTCTCTCACACACACACAAGTATAGTCTCATCATGCTTATTTATTAATGCCTTGTTTTATCATTAATGGAATTGTTATTATCAAAAGGGGGTGTTTGTTGGAACATGGTCTTCCGCATCTCCTAGGTTTGAGAATAACAAATCCTATGTGTATTTGATCTTGTGTGTTCAAGTGTGCAGGTTTACATAGTCCATATGACTCAAGGAGCACTCATGATGACTGCCCCCAAAATTGAGGCCAAAATTCGAACGAGCTCACTATCGCCGTCGGTAGCGATAACGCCCGGCGATAGCGTTGATTAGCGCGTTTCCGACATCATTTTTAGAAGGAGCTAGCGCCAGGCGGTAGCAGATAGCGCTGGCGGTAGCATGGCGCATATGAGGCATAGAGCAAAATGTTGCCTCGGATTGAAGATCCTCCCGCGCAAATTGTTTCTTAATCCGGGCTAGCGCCGGCGGTAGCGCTAGCGCCGGCGGTAGCGCTGAGGCTATAAAATGAATGCTTTGGCTCTGAATTCATGATATCCTCCTCCAATCCCAAACTCTAGAGCTTCGTGTCACAGTAGAGAGAGGAAGATTCAGAGCAATACTCCCACAATTCCATAAAGCCTTAAGGAGATCCGTGGAGAAGATTTCAACACGCGTCATCATCGTGACGAAAGGCCGCATCGACTACAATCATACTCTGCGGGCCTTCGTCCACTTCTCCAAGAGATCCACATAGAGGGAGTTTTTATATTATTGTCTTTTCATTTCATATATTTTCTGTAAACGGTAGTGAAATCGCCTCGTGTTAGCGACTAGGTCTGGGATTGGACTTAGGGCTGAAAATCGCCTCGTGTTGGAGACTAGATCTAGGCTAGGTCTAGGGGGTGCTCGAGGCCTTTCTGGGGATAGGTTGGCTAGAGCGGCTTGAGGCCATATCTGGGGAGAGATCGGCTAAAGCCAACCGGTTCGTGGGGATACGAGTCGGTATAGAAAACAAAAAGGATTTTTATTAGTCACCTCCGATTTCTAGCGTCACAGGAATCAAGTTTTGTAAAACATTATTTGATATTAATAAAGCATGTCTATTCATTATTGTTTTACTTGATTTCTCATTGTATTAATCTTGCAATATTTCAAAGTTATTAAATATAATCTTAAGTTTTGAAAACCCTTATTCACCCCCCCTCTAAGGGCGCCGACCGATCCAACACAACCTCCTTCCTAGGAATTGAGAAGTTCCACTTGTACTTTTCTTGCCTTCTTTGCATCCTACAAAATCTGCATCTGAAAAGTCTGATAGTTCAAAATCATTGTTCTTTGGGTACCAAAGGCCAAGATGTTGGTTGCCTTTAAGGTATCTCAAAATCTTTTTTGCAGCTGAATAGTGAGATTCTTTAGGGCAGACTTGGTACAAACACATGTAGCATACATAATGTCTGGTCTACTAGCAGTTAGATACAACAAGGATCCAATAATGCACCTCTACATGGATTCATCAAAGGCCTTGCCCTTCTCATCCTTGTCAAGGGAAATGTTGGACCCCATGGTAGTTTTCATGGTGGAGGCTGATTCCATCCCAAACTTCTTGATAAGCTCCCTAGTGTACTTAGTCTGAGAGATGAATATACCCTCATCAGACTGTTTCACTTGGAGGCCTAAAAAGTACTTGAGCTCTCCCATACTGCTCATCTCAAACTCCCCCTGCATAAGGTTGGCAAACCTTTTGTAGAGCTCGTCATCTGTAGACCCAAAGATTATGTCATCAACATAAATTTGGACTATAAGACACTTGCCCTTTATTTCCCTAATAAACAATGTGTTATCTTTCTTTCCCCTCAAGAAATTGTTCTTGATGAGAAAGCTAGACAAGGTCTCATACCAAGTCCTAGGGGCTTGCTTTAGACCATATAGAGCTTTCCTAAGTAAATAAACATGAGAGGTAAGGGTATGATGTACAAAACCTGATGGTTGTTCAACATATACCTCTTCCTTCAAATCACCATTGAGGAAAGCTGACTTGACATCCATCTGGTATACATTCAACCCCTTGTGGGCAGCATAGGAAAGGAATAGCCTAATTTCTTCTAACCTTACAACTGGGGCAAAGGTTTGATCAAAGTCTGTACCCTCTTCTTGTCTATATCCCTTGGCTACTAATCTTGCCTTGTTCTTTATGATAATTCCATTTTCATCCAACTTGTTTCTGTATATCCACTTGGTGCCAATGATGTTGTGTCTTTGAGGTTTTGGCACCAACTTCCAGAATTTGCATCTCTTGAATTGAAGAAGCTCTTCTTGCATGGCTTGAATCCAGAAAGTATCTTGATTGGCCTCTTCAAACTTCTTAGGCTCCAATTGTGATAGGAAGCACAGGAATAGAGCTTCATTGTGTGCTCTACTTCTTGTGATTACACCATAATTCTCAGCTCCAATGAACTGTTCTCTTGGATGATCTCTCAAGTGTCTTGTTGCTGCAGGCATCCTAGCAGCAATTTGCAAGTCTTATCCTGGAACAGCAGGATCTTCAGCAGCCTACACTTCTTCATCTTCAGGAATAACATCATCTATATAAGCTTTGCTGCTGCTGGGAATGTCTTGGATAAACATCTCTTCCAATTTCTATTCACTTCCTGTCAAAACAGAAAAACTAGACCTGCCCTTATAGAGTAGGTTGGTCTCATCAAACACTACATGCTTAGACTCTTCTACGATATGAGTTTTCTTGTTGTATACTCTATAAGCTCTACTATGTGAGCTATAGCCTACAAACTCCCACATTGCATTTTTCTGCAAACTTTGTCAAATGAGATATTCCATTGTTTAAAATGTAGCATTTGCAACCAAAGATTCTTTAGTATGATATTGTTGGTATTTTGCCTTTTAGAATCTCATATGGGGTAATTCCAAGGAACTTATTGATGGAAGCTCTATTGAGAACATAACAAGCAGTATTGACTGCCTCAGCCCAGAAATATTCTGGGAGTGAGGAGTCACTAAGCAATGTTCTCCCAGCTTCTATCAAGGTCCTATTCCTCCTCTCAGCCACACCATTTTGATGTGGAGTCCTTGGGGAGGAGAACTCTAGGGTGATACCAAATTCTTGACAAAACCTTGTCATAGCCTCAGATTGAAATTTTGTGTTATGGTCAGTTGTCACAACCCGCATTTTCTCCGAATTTAAGAATATCAGAGTAAGAGAAAATACACGTCATGATGCCACGTCATACAGGAGACAACTGTAGACGCTCAGGCGGGAACCTATTACTTAACTAAACAACTTGATTATATGATAAGTCATCATTTGAAATCATTTATCAGGGGTTTTGAGATAAGAACTGTGTCTCTCAGTTCGTGGATCAACTAGTCCACGGAGAAAGTATATATAATTGCAGCGGAAAGTACTTGATTTAATTTACTTAAAGTCCTACATGTATGCAAACGACGGAGCATGAGGTAAATGATATGCACATAACTAGGCGTACTGTAAGAGTAGAAAATACCTTTAGGCAACTTTAAAGTAAGGGTTTCAGTTAGAAAGAATGCAATGAGGATGAAGAAAAAACATTTTATAACTATAGTGCACCTAGCATAAATCCTTCCCAGAGGGTAAGATACACAAGATCTAAAAGTAGTGGCATAATCTGGCAAATAATCTATAAAGTATAAAAAGGGGCATAATGGGCATCAACAACATGACACTAACCCATTGGCACCAACTAGTATGTCTGAGCACAAGAAGTAACTAAAATAACTACCTCGCAGCAGTGGGGTGAACAGCTACTAAAAATCTGAACTTCAGGCTACACCACTAGCCGCTACGGCTCTGAACCTGAGGCATTCAATAAAACAAAGAACGCCTCAGCAAGGAATTACAAGTGGCAGAAAACTAGCAGAAAAACAAGCAAGGCATAAGGGGTACCAACCCAAGCCAAATTTACCGAAAGAGAGCTCCAAACAAAGAACCAACAAGCATCAAGTGCACTAAATACCAAAAGAGGAACAAACATGTTCATTTATTTAGTTTCATCAATTAAAGAGACTGATCAGCTCAAATTATACGGGAGCGGTTAACTACCTCCGCTACCCAAAGCCCAAAACCAGGTGGGGGTACCACTAGACCCAACCACCCAGACACGACTACCGTGCAAGGCTATAACATTTTCCCCCACTGTCCCCCAAACACAACTACTGTGAAGGGCTAAAGACAGTAGTTCTTATTACTTAAATTTTAATTAAACACGGGACGCAGCCCGAAAGGATAATCACTGGAAGGCCCTAAGAAATAGGGCCAAAGCGAAGTACACATCGATCAATATGAATCATAAGAGTAACTCAAATGTCAACATACCACAACGAGTAGAAAAAAAATCAAACGAGAGGGATTCGAGATCAGGAGCACCGAGAGGTCACTGGCCACCATCCAAGTGCACCCGAGGGGACACGAGATTCAAACATAAAAACTCAACGAAATCACATGCGCACCTGGCGGGGTTCCAAGGGGCCGCGCCCCTGGCGGGGTCTTAGGGGCAGAGCACCTGACGGGGTCCAAGGGGCAGCGCCCCTGGCGGTGGTCTCGCTGACGGGGTCAAGGGGCAGAGCCCTTGCGGGGTGCGGGGCAGAGCCCCGTCCAAATTTTGAAATCCCATCACCAGAAACCACGCCAAAAAAAAAACCACCTCAAATTGAGGACTTCTCGAGAAATAGAAGGTTGAAATCTCGAGAAAAAGGCAGTCTCTCGAGATACGAAAGGTGATTTCTCGAGACATCAAAGGAATTCTCGAGACAAAGCAAGGGATTTCTCGAGACAAAGCAAGGGATTTCTTGAGACATGGAAAGGACTTCTCGAGACAAGACAGGCAATTTCTCGAGACATGGAAAGGATTTCTCGAGACAAGAAGGCGATTTCTCGAGTAAGCTAGAATCAGCAAGAAGAATGGAATTTATTCAGCTCACGGTTTTCTCCAAGGAAAACTAGATACTAGGGTAAGATTGAAGAGGAGAAAATCAAGGGGAGGTTCTAGATCATAAGTTACTACACCAAACACACAAAACTCTTGCTAATCAGCATGACAAGAGCTCAAAACGAGCAAACCAATCGTCAAAAGAATCAAGAGAGAAAGGGGAAGAAACCACTTGCCTTAACCTTGCAAAACTCGAGATCCTCCGCTCCGAAGGCTAAGGAAACACTCAAGCACGAAATCCTGGAACGATTCGGACCAAAAGGAAGAGTTATGTCACCGCCAAATCTCCCAAAACTCCTCGAAACGAGAAAAAGCTTACCGCTAGAACGAAGATCTCGCCGAGAGCTTTCCAAATCTTCAATCCAATCACGATTCCGACCACTACAGCCCTAGAAACCGCCGGCCGGAAGCTATCCGACACTCCGCACTCGCCTCTCTCGCTCGATGGCTACTTTTGAGCGAGGGAGAAGATGAAGAATAGGAGGAGATGTTTTAGGTATTTATGTGAAAACCTAATTTAATATTTAATTAATTAATTAATTCCCTTATTACTTAAACTGCGAGGGCGACCAGAACAACTCGGATTCCCACGAAATTCGCGCCTTAACTGAAAAACGGCGCTACGAATCCAGCGGCGGAGTCAGAATTCAATTCCGACGAGCCAAACTCCAGATAAAGCCTTCCGAAGCTAAGATCTTGATATCCATTCAAAATCTTCACTTTAACTCGAAACGACGCGAAATCTCGCACGCTTGACCTAAATCACAAGCTTTAACTAAGCTAAAACTCGAAACACTACCAGAAGAGCTGACATAACGCCCTTACGCCAAAATTACGTCACAGAGGGTACGTAAAATAGTTAACAAAAATCAGGGGCGTTACATCAGTCCTAGTCCTGACCACAGTACATTGTAGATCATTCTGAATGGCCTTGACATAATTTATAACAGCATTTAAGGTATCAGATTTCTTCTTTAGGAAGAATACCCATGTATACTTTGAGTGATCATCAACAATCACCAAGGTATACAACTTCCCACCTAGGCTCTCAGTTAGCAAAGGACCAAACAAGTGCATGTGCAATTGATATAGCCATCTTCCAGTGTCTTTGGAGCCAATGCTTTTGAAAGTGGCCCTAGTTTGCTTACCCATTTGGCAAGCATGATAGGGACCACTTTTAATACATTTTAGGTTTGGACTATTTCTAACAAGGTTTTTAGAAAATAGTCTATACATTGTCTTATAGTTAATGTGGGCAAGTATCTTGTGTCATTGAACACAAAGAGACTCACTTTCATTAGCTACAAGACACGGAGGAGATGGGGAATTATAGCAAATAAAATCTAAGCAATATACATTCCCACTCCTAGTGCCTGAGAGAATGGTCTCTAAATCATTTGACTTTTTGATCACGCACTTGTCTTTTTGGAATTCAATGACATAGCCTAGATCACATAGTTGACTTATGCTTACAAGATTGTGTTGCAACCCTTCAACATAAGCTACCCTTGTGATTGAGACTATGTCATTGGAGATTTTACCATATCCTTTGGTGACTCCCTTTTCAGATCCACCAAATGTGACTTTAGGTCCATTCTTCACAGCTATGCAGTTCTGTAGAAGACTTCTGGTACCTATCATGTGCCTTGAGCACCCACTGTCCAAGTACCATATTTGTTTAAGGCTGGTACTTAAACTGTCCTGCAAGATAGAATTTAATTACTCTTAGGAGCCCGATTAACTTTGGGTCCTAGGTTCTAGTTAGCATGATAAGATGATGTCACACCTATTGTACCCTTTGCAGGAAGGCTCTTCTTTGCACTTGGCCCATTGGGATTATGCCAACAATCTATGGCAAAGTGTCCCACCTTACCACAGTACCAATATTCATGAATGTTGTATCTCCTCTTCTGAACATTTCCTGAGGAATGAGCATTAATATGCTTGTGTTCAGGAGGAGAGACAACAACATTCTTCTTGTTCCTTTCAGTAATGATCTGCCTGAATGTTAATCTGTGGACAGTCTTAGCAGCTTTTGTCTTAATGACATCAGCTTGTCTTGGCTTGGAAGCTAGGCAAGTTTTGATGGCATCAGACACTGAGTTGTCAGGCCTTTCTACAGGTTTGACAGCAGTCATGTTCTTTGCTGGAATGAACTTGGAAGAGCTTGCTTCCTTACTCTTGAATGATGGAGCTGAAGTACCAAAAATAAATGGTCCAGGTTGGGCCATTTGAATTTCTTCATGGGGAGCCTTCATAACACTCATCCCCATGCTCTTTCTTCTACTATGGGAGGGAGTGTTTTCCTAGAGGGAAGTAACACCTTTTGAAAGATGGTATGAGGCTTAGCCTTAGTCTTGCTCTTTTCTCCACTCCCTTCTCCCACTACTATTTTATTGAACCCTAGTCCTCTTCTATTGGTTTGAGAAGAAAAGGTGTCAATAATTGGAAGCACTGATTTGGGCTTGGAGAATTGAGCCACTAGCCTCTTTTCTTTGAGAAGCTTCTCCTCAAGGTCCTTGATGACCTTGTTCTTTTGGGATATGGTGCTCAATTGAACAACTATTATCCCCTTGAGTTGGCTTATCTCTCTACACATCTGAGCCACCAGGGTAGGTGACTCAGTGCACTCTTTCTCAGCCAACTTAAGGGAAGCAATTTCTTGGGCTTGCCTCTTGGCCAACTTCTTCCTCTTTTTCAGAGCATCCAAGAGAGCACCATACCTTTCAATCAATTGATTGACATCTTCCTCAGATTCTGAGTCACTTCCACCAATAGATGAATGTGCTTCAGATTCTGGGCTTGTCTCATATTCGGAAGAAAAAATGCATTGGATTAGTACCTGCTCATTGTCTGAATTGTTTTGACTATGCTCATCTTCAGTTAGAGCCATCAGCCCATGGTCTTCTTGTATGTATTCATCCTCCTCTATGTCATTGCCTGAATGTGATAGAGGGGCCCTGATTTCAATCCTTGCAGTAGGAAAGTCATCAAACTCTTCTGCAGCAAATAACCCAATGTAGGCTTTCTCCTCTTCATCTGAATCTGAGGTTGAGGACTCAGATTCACTCCAGCTCTTCCCCTTCTTTGCTAGGAAAGATTTTTCACCTTTCCTTTCCTTTTGGTGATGATGTTTCTTATCACCTTTCTCCTTTCTTTTGACTGGACAGTCAGCAATGACATTAGATGAAATATGTTTAGCATATTTAGGGTCATACTTGTCACCCTTGGAGTGCTGCTTATCTGATCTGGTGAGATCCTTCCTAAAATGTGAGGAGAAGGAAGGCTTGCTCTTCCACTACTTCCTCCTCATCATTTTCTTGAAATGCCTTGAGAAGTCAGTAAACTCCTCATCAGAAGAGCTGCTTTTAGATGGGCCGGACTAAGAATTTTCTGAACCAGCATCCTTCCTTGGAGGAGTAGGCATCCTTGCCTTGATCTCTTGGATCCCTCATCCTTGAGGGCCACTGACCTTTCCCTTGCATGAGGCCTGGAGGATGTGTCCTCCTCCTTCCTTGCAGACAACTGCATCTCATAAGAGAGCATCTTGCCAAACAATGTGTGGGTAGGTGTTTCACCCAGCTTTGCCACTTCCCTGATGGCACATATCTTTGTGTCCCAGTCTCAAGTTAGAGATCTTAAGAACTTGTCATTTAGCTCATAGTCACTGAATACCCTTTCATAGGTCCTCAGTTCATTGACTATCCTGAAGAACTTTTCATCGCAGATGGATATGCTTTCCTGGCTAAGCTGCCTGAAAGCTTCATATTCTTCATTGAGGAGAGATTTCCTGTCATCCCTCACTTCAGCAGTCCCTTCCATATACACCACAAGTGTATCCCACATCTCCTTAGCTGTTGTACAGTGAACCAAGTTCTGGAAGGTGGAACCAAGTAATATTTATTCTATAGTCAAAGAAAAAATGTACATGAAATCTTTAGACATAATACAATCACATCAAAGACAATGGTCACATAAATAAAGTTTAGAAATAATATCATTGCATTTATTACTTGAATTTATTGATCTTTGGTTTTGCATAAAAAAGATTCATGACACATTATTCATAATCAATCCTTTTATTATTATTTTTTGTAATATCTTATAGCAAGTTGAATATCTAATTTATAAAGATAATATAAGGTGATTGTAGGCAATGAATTTAAGAAAGATAGATATGTCATCAAAAATAAAATATGACTTTGAATTTTGATCAATTTCATTTATAATCTCATTAAGCTTTAAGAGATCAAATCATATTTCCAACAATATATTAGATGACCATGACATGATAGCTTAAAATAAAATAAAAAAAGAGAAAAATTAAAAAGACATTAAAGCATATCATGAAGTAGAAAAATCTGTATATTTCATTTTTGAAAATATTCTACTTCATTCATTTGGTGATACCTAATGAATAAGTGATTTAGGTATCCAAAGGGGACCATGTGTGGTGGTTCCTTTGGGTACCCAAATATAACGTGTTTGCTTTTGGGGAGATGGAAATGAATAAGCCCTTTTGAGTGGAGTTTGTGTTTCATCTTTAACTTTGGGTCTCCATTCAAACATTGGTTTAATATTATTTTTATGTATCAAATTTCCATTGTGATTATCTTTATCTTTAAGATTATAATTGTAATGATTATTGAAAGTATTTTTCATAGGAAATTTGTGAACACTTAATTTTATGTTGGGAGAAGATTGATGTTGTAAATGATAATAATGATTGTATTTTGGAATTTCATTTTCAATCTTTTGAAGTTTTTTATTTCCATTGTTTGACTTATTCAACTTTTGAGAAATCATATTCAACTTGCTTTTGGATTTTGAATTATATTGAGAATGTATGTTTTGAGAATTTTTCTTTATGATTTCCTTAATCAAGTTGATTTTAGTTTTTAATTCATTATTCTTAAATTTTAAATTATGTTTAGCTTTATTATAAGCGATTGTGCTATTTTTAAGAGTGGAAACAATTGAATCAATATGATTTTGATAGTTATTCCTATATTCATCAAATGTTTCATCCATCTCTTTAATTTCAATTTTATAGTCTTTACACTTAGCACAATCATTTTTCAAAGATGAAGTTTCTAAACATAATCTTTCATTTTGTTCTTTTACAAAAATAAACTCCTTTTCAAGTTTCTTGTGTTTTTCCTTTAATTCATTATATTCTACACAAGGTGTAATGTTTCCAACTAAGGAGCCATGGGTAGAACTAGATAAATTAGAATTTGATTCTTCATTAATTTTTGCCTATAAATTTTTATTTTCTAAGCGCAAATGTTTATTAACATTTTTTAATTTCTTAATTTTTCACTTTGTAGTTTGAAGCAATTGTAATGTAGAAATAAAATTACATACAATAAGAGTTTTGATTTCCTTACAGCGCTTGTGGATGAGGAAAGATTTAAACGTATTGTTCCTTTGTTTTCTTCATCTTCCTCTTCCAAACAAGAGTTTCCATCATCCTTTCAGCTTGATGAGTATTCTATGGATTCATCATTTGAGTAGCTTTCTTGAATATTTGTGCAAGCTTGTATGTTCTCCAATTCTTGTGTTTGTTCCATACCTACAGAAGGAGAATCATAAGTTCTTTCAAGAAAATTCCAAATCTCATAAGCGGTAGGTAAAGTATAAATAAGTTTGAAAATATTTTGGTCTAACGCACAAAATATACTATTCATAGATTTTGCATTTAAAACAATTTCGTTTCTAGTTAGTACGCTAGGTGGCTTTTCAATAGTAATATTCCAAACTTTTTCATCTAAGGCCTTAAGAAAATTTTTCATTAATATTTTCCACCCTTTATAATTTTTGCCCATAAATAAAGGTGGTGATAATACTTTTTCTTTTATATTAAAATTTTCCCCACTAGTAGAAGCGAGATCATGATCAAGAGACGCCATTATTCCCGGTTGTTAAGCCGATTTGGAATAACCTCGCTCTGATACCACTTGTTGGATCTGTAGGCGCCCTTAGAGGGGGGGGGGGGGGGCAGGTGAATAAGGGTTTTAAACTTTTTATGATTATCAAAGAAAATAATTCTCTGTTGCTACCGCCAGCGGCAGTGTTACCGCTCGGCGTTAGTGACAGAGAAAATACGTTTAGGTTAAACCAATGTAAATCAGAGAGCACAAATCAGAGATGAAGAAACACACATATTTTCATTAATATTAAATTAAAATAGTTAGGATTACAAAAACTTTTCCCAATGACGCTTGGAAAGAGGCGACCAATGAAAACTCTTTTGGTTTTCTATACCAACCGGTTGGCTTTAGCCTATCTCTCCCCAGATAAGGCCTCAAGCCGCTCTAGCCTTTCTCTCCCCAGAAAGGCCTCGAGCACCCCCTAGATCTACTCCCTAGACCTAGTCGTCGTGTGGCTAATTCTTCCCTAAGCCCCACAAGACCTAGTCGCCAATGCGAGGTGAATTTCCCCTAGTCCCCTCAAGGCCCTAGTTGCTGTGTGGCGAGTTCCTCTACCGAACAAAAGATATAAAGGTTACAATTTGAAACTAAAACAAAACAAAAACTAAAAACTCTCTCAAAAAGAAGAACTTGATGTCAATGTAGATGCGATCAGATTGGTCTTCAAGTTCTTTGCGTTCATGAACGTTGACGGAGTTCTTCGGCCTGCTTGGGAAGGCTCTCACGAGTGCTCTGAATATGTGGCTTCAATTCGTTCTGTAACAGCAAGCAACAACTGAGGAAGCGCACATCTTTAAATAGAATCAGCCACTACCGCCTGCAGTAGTACTACCGCCCCGCGGTAGCCACATTAGGCAATGATCAAGCACACAGATCGTGGCAACTTAGGCAACTTTTGAGTGCCAAACTTTGAGCTCTGACTAGCGCGCCGCGATAACGCTAACGCTCCGCGATAGCGAGATAACCTTCCTTCAGCCAATATCTCCTTCCATATTTGCTCCTCAATCATGTGTAGACGGGAGGATTCCAAAAGCTACTGCCGGGCGGTAGAGATGTTGCGCCGCGGTAGAGCATGCTAAATATGCATCCCGCCAATCATTCCTTTTTCTCCACTGTTTCCTTCCCATCAATTGTTTCCATTTATTCTAGCGCCTGCGGTAGTTCTAACGCTCCGTGGTAGCAACGCCTTGCATCAATTTTCGTCGAACGAAATCTATTTTCGTCGAACACCATTTCGTTGAACGCCATCTTCGTCGAACGCCATTTCGTCGAACGCAATTTTTGTCGAACGCTAGTTCGTCGAACGACATCTTCTATCATCGAACACCATTTCATCGAACAACATCTGATTCACTAGCGCCAACGGTAGTGCTAACACTCCGCTGTTGAGCACATCGTCGAACGCATCTTCGTCGAATGGCCTCACATTTTGTCGGACGACATCTACTTTTGTCTAACACCATTTTGTCGAGCGCATCTCATTTCGTCAAGCCGCTAGCGCCAACGGTAGTGTTACCGCGCCCTGGTATCAATAGAGAATCACCCTGATGTCACTTCGACGTCTTTCTTTTTCACACTCCTTTGGGGATTTAATGTTGAAGATCCTGCACACTATAAACACAGTGCAAGTATGATCAAATACAATAGGATTTGTTATTGTCAAAACAAGAGATGCGGAAAGCATGTTCCAACAATAAGGACTCGACACAACGTCAATATCAAAGTTCAACTTAAAGTCGTGGAAAATTTTGAAGCAGCTTCTATTAGAACTCAGAGGTGTGTCGATAAGAAGGCAAAAGTATTCGACGCAACGTCGAATGCAGACACATAATTAGAATACTTTCTGGATTCTAATCTGAAGCTTATTCAGAAGGTATAAAAGGAAGTTATTTGAATTCTAACGGGCCTTATAAATCCAAGAATGGAAAGAAGAACTCTAGAGATACAATGAAGATATATGTGGAAGTTATTAAAAAAGGTTTTGGATGGGCTATCAATAGAAATGGAAAGAGAACAACACTACCTCTTTGACATTTTTATTAGGGAAATAACAGAAGAGGAAAGTAATTTATAATTATTCGATAGAAGAATAAGTATTCTGAAGAAGATAGACAATAACAACACACATATAACTAACCTGTCTTCTGTTGGAGTTTCCAAGGTAATCTCAAAGCAATCAAGCAGTTAGTCTTACTGCCAATGCAATATGAGCCTATAGGGTCGCACATAAAAGCATTTGGAGAAGTTGGAGAAAGGATTGTGTTGGCTTAACTCATATTGGATATGAGTGAAGGTCCAATCCTATGACTATTCAAAATTAAATTGAGAATGTCTCAACGGGAAATAAGTGCTCTTGAAGAATCGTCGAAATTGTTTTGACGAATTCTATAGCACTTAGAGAAATCGTCGAAAGTGTTGCGATGAATGGATTTATACTAGACAAAATCGTAGAAAGTGTTTCGACGAAATATGTCAATTTGTCTAATCGAGTTCGTCGAAATTGTTTCGATGAATAAGATACAAATTCGCTAAAAGTGTTTCGACGAAATTGTCGAAAGTGTTTTGACGAAAATGTGTTAATTTGTCGAAAGTGTTTAGACGAATTAATTTCTATTTGACGAATATATAAATCCTGAAAATTTTGTTCTGTTTACTCTGGTCTGCGGATAACATGTTATATGCCTTACGTATAAAAAGGGAAATGATTAAGTCTTGAGCAGATCGATCCTTTTGGAGACTTAAGATACGGAAGCATTCCAATTCTCCTTGTCCCCGTCCGCCAACCTAGACTTTGCCGACCGTCGCCGCCTCCCCTTCAATGGACCTAGTAGTTCGTGGGGACGCAGAGGACTATTCTTCTCCGCCCATCCCTTGTACGACAAGGCATTGGGGTTCTCCTTCACTTGTGTGGATCTCAATAGAGGGGGGCCGATCATTTCGTTGCCTAGAACCCATGGTTCATATTCCAGATTTCTTCTTGGAGCACCTTGGTTTAGTATTGACTCAATTGCACAAAGGTATATCGCATTTTGCTTTCCTAATCTCATGATTCATGAAATCCGCAAGATCCTTACTCTTTGGGTTGTTCTTGTTGTTTCTTCCGCTGCGCATATCACGATATGCTGTCTACATATGATGTATAGAAAAACCCAACATCTTCTTCCTCTTCAGCTCTCTGTTTTTATAAAAAAGATTGAACAGATCTCTGTACTGGACAACACAACAAGGCTTCTTCTTCCTCCTCTCACAGCAATAAGCATACAAAAATACAGAGATCATCTTCAGGATCTGGAATTTCACAATCCTTGCATCTCTCTCTCAAGCAAGGATTCATCTACTGAACAAAGATCCATACAAACACTAAGTGCTTGAATCCTCAATGACTGTTGCAGGAGGATTCAATCAGAAGAATCATCTTCTCTTCTTCTTCTTTACTCTTTCTTTCACTTTGTAAACTGAGTAAAGAGTCCTTAAAATCCCTCTTCAAAGGATTCAGTGGTTCAAGATCTCCTTAACAAAAGATCTAGTTTGGTTCTAAGAGCCTCCTTATCAAAAGACTCTGTCCTTAGTTTTAAGAGTCTCCTTATTAAAAGACTCAGTGGTTCGAAGAGTCTCCTTATCAAAAGACTCGGGCACTGTGATTGTGTATTCCTACCAAGGGGTAGAAGAGTGGATGTACCCAGGTCTTGGGGAACCATTATAAATCTTGTCTCATCTGTGTTGTGATTTTCTGTGATGTCCATTTTTGTTATTTCTTTATTCTGTGATTGTTTTATTCTGGATTGGATTTCTGAATGCATAGTTATTAGAAGAATTTAATTGTTCTGTACAGTTTTAGATGAAAAGTTTTAAGACTCTATTCACCCACCCTCTAGAGAATATTCAGAGGACTCACTCTGCACTTTCACATTTTAAACAAACAAAAACATGCTTAAAGAGCCTTCTAATCTTCTCTATAATGTCTGAAATTTCTAAACTAAGAAGGCCTCTACTTAATAACTCGAAATAAAAGAAATTGTTTTTCAAATAATAAAGAAATCGATTACTGTTAGAGCCTTCTAATCTTCTCGTAGAGATAAGAAACAAAAAATTAAAATTAAAACATCTTCAATCCTCTACCTTTGGTTTATCCAACCAGAACTAAAGTATCAAACTAAAATTATTAGCAAGCAAAAACACTGCAGTAGAAATAAGAAACAGAAAATTATTATAATAGTGATTCATATAAGAACTATAAACATTGTTATTGAGCCCAAATTTTGAAATAAGAAACTGAAAATTACAAAATCACAAATAATGAGAACTGAAAATATAAATGTTATAAGTTATGAGACCAACATTCTAAAATCAGTAAAAATATATGGTTTACATTCCAAAATACGTTCACATATGGATGCCGTGATTTATGTTTATTGTGCAAGAGGATGGCATCATTTCTGAATTTATAGTAGTAGGATGACCATCAGGAAGGAGGTTTAGTTTTTAGGGTTTGAGGATGGCATCATTTCTTCAGTTGGGAGAAACTTAAAGAGTGATGTTGAGTTGCCATTCCAGTGGGGCAGAAAAATAATGGATCTGTGGCTAATCCCATTGCTGATTATGATTAACAGACACAGCTAATTCTGTGTAGACAAAATCACAAACAGTTTACGTGCAGTAATCCCACAAATAACATACCCCCACGCACCCACCCACCGCCAATTCTTACATATATTTCTTTCTAAAGGATATAAGTTGGCTTATTAACCATCTTGATATTTTTAATTACTGTTGCACTCCACCTTTTTTAAATAACATAGGTGTTTTATGAAATTGTGTCTTTCATTGTTGGATTGCTCGATGTTGTAAGTAGGTAATTTTTGAACAATAACTATTGGTGAATGTTAACAAAAAGACTTTCCAGAGGTTTATGAAAATACTCGATGCAATCTAATTGGGAAATAGAAGATCCCAAGTTGTTAAACCACAACCCAATTCATTGTTTTCAGTATATCTAAAATGTGAAGTGAAAGAGCAAAATCTGGAATATTTATGAAGCCATACAAATACTAAAATCTGATATTAATAATAGGGTACAATTTTTTATAAATCTGGAATGATAATGTGTGATAATGGGCATGAATTTACAAGCAATCCTAATACTATTGGTGTGTGATATCTTATTTTGTCGTAATCAACGTGAATTTGATGATCAAATGAGTGATTCAAAATTTAGATATATTGAAAACTATGAATTGGGTTGTGATTTGACAACTTCACTTCTGAATGTCACAATGTAGCTTGCGTAAAATAAAGCCACCCAAAGTTGGTCCTAGAATGATGATTGATAGTTCCTTGATACAATAGAAACACCAATTTTGTCTATATGTAAAATTTAATTTTGTTTTCTATATATAACAATTTTTTTTGCTTGAACCACTTAATAGCAAGCCGCATGTAGTAAGCAACTGAATACCAAGAAGAATTCACACAAATGAACCGGTCCATCATAAAATGAAATTTTTTGCAGGAAACATTAAAAAAACTTCTCTATCAACGATGTATTCTTGAATCCATAATAAAAAAATGAGTCAAGGATCCCATCTTTTAGGAAAAAATAATCAAAGAACTAATTAACAATATTCTGCATGGAATTTATACGGCATGGAATTTACACTGCATGGAATTTATTATGCAAGCTTGGCAAACAGAGAACTAATTGACAGCATATAATACAGGGAATGATTGCTCCGAAAAAACTTGTAATAGGGCAAACATGTACCTTCAATGGTGCTAAAAGAAGAACACCCGATCATTTGAGAGCGGGATCCTGGATTTTGAAGAGCAGCTTCAGATGGGAGAAACTTCT
This sequence comes from Dactylorhiza incarnata, assembly GCA_033032865.1. Classification (NCBI taxonomy): domain Eukaryota; kingdom Viridiplantae; phylum Streptophyta; class Magnoliopsida; order Asparagales; family Orchidaceae; genus Dactylorhiza; species Dactylorhiza incarnata. The sequence continues at coordinate 2,924,231 of JAWHQI010000009.1, read as the reverse complement.
GAGCAAAGAATTCAAGTGATTATTGGATACAACAACGCAAGCCCAATATTCTGCCATTTATAGTAAATTGCAATATTGAAGTTTAAATAAAAGGGGGAGAATGAGAAATACCTTCTTTAAGTAAAACTAATTTTGAAGTTTAAATACCTTCTGTCGTTTATCCAAATTGCAATATTGAAGTTTAATATAACATCAATGCTATAGTTTATTGCAGTTATGATGAAATTTATGCTCTTTTTGAGTATGCTTTTTTTGTAATTGCTATAGAAAAACAAACTGCAATCCTTCTGCTATTTTTGTAATTGCTATAGTAAAAGAATCAGAACATTAGAATGGATTTTGCTCGGGAATGGCTTGAAAATAACTGTTATGAACAAAGTAAGAAGGACCCCCATAACTCAACACGTCACCCCCTCAGCACGTGATGAAAGAAAACAGAGAGGGGGTGGGGATTTTGGATTACCATAACTCAACACCTCACCCCATGAATAAAGAAAACAGAGAGAAAACAGTAAGAAGGACTCCCATAACTCAGAAAACAACATTTATTTACAAAATAATTTCGAAACCTGCTGTGAACAAAGTAAGGACCCCCATAACTCAACACCTCACCCCCTCAGCACATGAAGAAAGAAAACAGAGAGGAGGATCTGTATTTTGGATTACCTCTGTTGTGAGAAGAGGGGCCTCATTGGCGGTGGAGAAGAAGGATTGGAGTAGGAGTTCCTGGCAATCTCCTACAACCACCTGAAAGAAGCTTTGGAATTGCGCGAGATGGCGGAGGAGCTGTTGAGGAGGGGGAGGTGAGTCTTTGTGGAGGAGAGTTGGCGGAGGAGCTGTTGAGGAGGGGGAGGTGAGTCTTTGTGGAGGAGAGTTGGCGAAGGAGCTGTTGAGGAGGGGGAGGTGAGACTTTGTGGAGAGTTGCTGGCAATCTCTGGAGGTGTAGCTACAGCTTTCGGCGGGAGGTAGGGGATGCTTTCAGCGTGCGACAGTCAAGGGTGCCGGCGTGGTGCTGCATGAGGCTTGCAAAAGTCGAGGAGGGGGAGCTTTTTGGGAGCCATGGAAATGGAGTGAGGTCGGCGTGGAGGTAAATACGTGAAGTTTATATTATTTGTATATGAATTAAATAATAGGATTGAGAAAATACTAAATTAGCCAAACCATTTCTTGTACTTAGTAGATAAATTCGGGGGTATTTTGGGCATCTGAATGTTACTCGACGAAAAGACTTAAGATATTACTCGAGACCTATTAAGTGATCTCTATGAATTCATCTAGTCCACTCGAGATGTCTCGATGAATTCATTGAGTCTTCTCGAGTGTACTCAGCGAATTGACATGAATAATTTTTCTTCTAGTCCTGAACACAGTAACTACTTCATCTTGACTTTTCCATTGTGTTTGAATATGAAGTACACCCCAATAGAGAGATTTCACATAAGTGAACACCTTGGTCTACACAATGAGGGATTACATTGCATATGCCTGTGCTTATGACTCATTGAAACCTAACATTGGTTTGTACTTAGCAATTAATATCATGCAAACACATAACTAAAATACCAGATCAAATACAAACTCAATGCATCTTAGTGCAAGGGTACTTCTTCAAATCAAGGTAATGGTGGATACAATTCCCAATAATCTCCCCCTATTTGAAGAAGTCAGAAAATTGCACAGAGAATAATTATAATATCAAATACATAAAGTGACATAGAGAGTTAAAGACATAACTTTTCAACCTTTTTGCTTTTCAACCTTCTCTCCCCTTTTCCACCTTCTCTCCCACTTTCAACCTTCTCTCCCCTTTCTGTCTACTTTAGATAGGGAAGTGATAACATGGCAGATCAACAGGGTTGTCCCCCTCAGCAAGTGCACCAAAGTCCTTATTTAGAAGTAGACTTTGAAAACATATTTCATCTCCTCAGAATTTCAGTGCTTGGACTGATTTCCTGAGCTTTTCAACAATTTCATTATAGACTTCTTGTTCCGGTCATGTACAATGAACATCCACTGTTGATGAGTAGTTTTTGTACTCATCTTTTAATATAATTTTAATATAGTTTTAATATGAATTTATTCAATTTATTTGCATTTTCTTATTTAATCTGTTCCCTTTTAATTTTATAATCTAACTTAGACTTATCTTATGTTTTCAGGTTCTCTGGATATTTTAAGCAAAATTCCCAAGTACATGCCCATGGTCACGGGCGTGACCCATAGGCGTGTAATGTACGATGTGTTCCAGACCCGATTCCACCACCCCGGGATCATTCCGTGAAGATTCGCCAAGTACACGCCCCAGGTCACGGGCGTGACCAAGGGCGTGACATCCAAGTCATGGCCGGGACCCCGCCACCAGCTTCCATCATGCCTGCCACGTCATTTAAAGTTACACGCCCCAGGTCACGGGCATGACCAGGGGGCGTGACATCCAGGTCACGGGCGTGACTCGCCCCGCGCTCCTTCCCGCCGAAGATTCCTGCTAGAAGCCAGATTTTAAGATTAGACGCCCGTGACCTAGGGTGTGACACGGCTGAAATGCTAGCATTTACTCCAGAAGGCGCCCTCTCCGCTGCTGCTTCGATCACTCCCCTTTCACGCCCTTGGTCACGGGCGTGACCAAGGGCGTGTAACCTCAACTTTTCAGCTATATAAAGCCAGCTCCAGCAGATGTTTAAGGACGAATTTTGGGAGTTCAAATCTCCTTTTCTTGTTTTATTTTCATGTTTTTAGTAGCTCTTGTACGTCCTTTTCTTATTAGCATTTGTAATTTTCAATGCAATAGTTGTAATTTCCTTTTCATAGTTTGTAATTTCTTTTGTCTCAATCAATAAAATAGTTCTTATTTTCTCATTCTCCTCTTTCTTTATTGCTTTATTTTCTTTTTGCAAAACCAGCCCTCAAGTTTTAATTGATAAAATAATATAGATTTTCTTGAAGTAAGAGTACTCAACCGCCCCGAGTCTAATACGACCTTGGTTTTTATAACATATACTACATTTGATACGGTACACTTGCCGTTGTCGTTTGCAAGCATAGTTTTGTTGCATCAAGTTTTTGGCGCCGTTGCTGGGGAACACGGTGGATATTTCGAAAAAAGAAATATTTATTAATTTTATCGTTCTCTTTCTTCTCCCCCTTCTCTTTAATTTTTTTTTAAAAAAAAAAAACTTAAAAAGCGTAATCTAAATTCTCGGAAAGGACGCTTTGGGCTTGAATTCGCATCACAACCTATAGTACCTTGCGAGCCCTTCACCGGGTTGACCTTGGGAAGTCCGGGACTAACTTAACCTGCTTTTTGAAAAAAATTATAAGAATATATATTTTTTCTTTAATACTATAAAATTCCATTCATTTAAGTGAATGTTGTTTCCTTTTTTTATTTCTTATTATGAAATTAGTAGAAGCGGTCGTTAAAATTACCGTGCTTCGAAACCAAATTGAACTCTTGCAAGCCGCACGAATGCACCAGTTTAGTTGTTATTTTTGTGGTGCGCCTCATCAAAGTGAGGAATGTTATTTACATTCTCAAAATAATTATTATGAAAATAATTATCCTCAATATTATGCAAATAATTTTGATAATATTTACGATCATAATTTTTCATCTTTTAATGAAAATAATTTTTCAAACTTTGATGAAAATAATTTTTCTAATTATAATGAAAACAAATTTTTGGCATTTAATAATTGTTCTTCTAGCTCCGAAGTTGATTATTCTTGGTGGCAAGCTCACCCGGATAATTCTCGGAGCGCCGAAGATAAATCTTTAGACACAAATTTTTGTTTTTCCTCTTATACACCGCAGTTTTCGTTCTCTAATTTGGGGGAAATTCCGCAGATTCAAATAGATACTGTCCCCCAAAATTTAGAGGAAAATAATTTTTCTAATTTTCACGAGAATAATTTTTCGGCCTCTAATAATTTGTCTTCTAGCCCCGAAGTAGATTATTCTCGGTGGCAAGGTCACCCGGATAGTTTTCGGGGCGATGAAGATAAATCTTTAGATCCTAATTCTTGTTCTTCTTCTTTTGCGCCGAATTTTCCTTTCTCTAATTTTGGGCAATCTCCACCGAATCAATTTGATACTTTCCCCCAAAATTTAGAGGAGAATTTTATTTCTTCTAGTGTTCTTTCTCCATCTTTGGACAATTTTGTTATGGAGGAACATGTGATTTCATGTAATCCCATATCTTCTTTTACTAAAGATGAAGAAAACTTATTATACCAAGAATTTCTTAAGGTTATGTGCACCCTAGATGAAGTAGAAGAAGAACAAGTTTCTTCCCCTACTCCACCCGGATTTTATTTTCTTTGTCATGAATATTCGCGAATTTCTTCTATCAAACAAAAAAATGACGAACATTTTGTATCCAAAAATTTTATTTCGCTTGGTAATGCACTAGATTTTCCTAATGAAAAAATTATTTTAGAAAAGGAACAACCGGAGCTTAATCATATATTTTCGCAAGCGCCTCCTCCTTGCGAAAATATATATGAATCATTTAGTTCTGATTCTTTTGGTACTAATAATTTCCTTGTAGATGATGAGCCGTTGCAACCAAACGTCTTCAGAGATCCATGTGCCGCTCATCTCCAGCTTTCCAAATCACCTACGGTTTGTTTAGGTAATTTTGATTCACAATTTCAAGCTCACCGACAGCAACAGAATCAAGACTACAGCGGAGGAGTAGTCGGGCGACTGATGCCGCCACATTCGCCTCAGCGCGAATTAAGGGAGTTGCCTGTCTACTTCTCTTTTTATTTTCGTTTTTCCTAACACTAACCGTCTAGCTTAAAGACGGGAAAAAGAAAGCGCTCTTGGGAGGCACCCCTTGCTTATGTTTAATTTTATGTATTTTTCTTTTAAAAGTTTATTTTTCTAGTGTTCTTCATACTTAGTTTTAAACATTGGGGACAATGTTTAATTTTAAGTATGGGGGTGTAGCTTAGCATTCATAGTATTTTTATTTGAAAAAAAAAATATCAAAATTATAAAAATCTAATTTCTTAGAAAGGGCGCTTTGGGTTTGAACTCCCATCACAGCTCCTAGTACCTTGCGAACCCTTCATCGGGTAGCCCTCGGGAAGTCCAAGAAATAATATTATATAAAAATTAATAATAATAAATATGCCAAGCCTTGTTGTTTTTATTGTTCTAGAAATTTAGTTTGAGGTTTGATTATAAGTATTCTTATATTTTTAATTTAGCTAATTTTTTGTTTTATCAGAATTTGTTAAAATTAAAATTTGAAGTAATTTAGTTTTAAGAAACACTTTATGTTTTTAATTTGATTAGAGAATTAATTTAGCATTACTTCTCCATTTAATTTTAAATAGCTTCACTTTGTGGTAAATTGGCTAAACATCTCTAGATTTCTATTATATTCTCTTTTAACTTTATGATCTTAGGAAATTTCATTCCACTAAAAAAATTGCTCTCAAAATAGTTTAATTTATAAACTAGAAGTATTTTTTCCCCCTTACCCTTTGCTGGCAAAGAAAAAAAATGTAGAAAAAGATCATATGTCATGGGAATAAGGAGATGTTAGTTCTTTATTCTCTGGTAAACATATGCAACCCAAAAATAAAAATGAAGAGAGAAAAAATGTGTGTATGTCGTGGAAATGATAGGATAATAGTCTATCATTCTCTGGTACATATACTAAAAAAAAGGGGGTTGAGAGGATAAAATTCATCACCCCAATCAAAAATCTCTTCATATCCTTTGTCTTCATTTTGTCATTTCGTTTAAACCCATCCCTAGCCAATTTCATTGTTTCTAGTCCTAAACTAAATTATTAAGAGAGCAATATTTTGGTAGGTGTTTTTTACTTAAGATTCTTTTATGTTAGAGTGTCTATAATTTAAATCTAATTTTGTTTGAAAGTTTCTATAATTTCGGGTGCTAAATAGTTATCTTGAGAAGTAGTTAGCTAAACAAATTTCTCTTTTTAAATTATGAACATAACTTATGACTTAATTATTGAATTCCTAGAATTTACTTTTAACTTACTCTTGATTTAATGATATTTTAGTTAATTAAAGAATAATATGGATGTCTTGTAATTCTTTCCTCACTCTTTTGCTCTGGAATAGCAAAATCTCAAGAAAGGGGGTGTTTGATGAGTAGTTTTTGTACTCATATTTTAATATAATTTTAATATAGTTTTAATATGAATTTATTCAATTTATTTGCATTTTCTTATTTAATATGTTCCCTTTTAATTTTATAATCTAACTTAGACTTATCTTATGTTTTCAGGTTCTCTGGATATTTTGAGCAAAATTCCCAAGTACACGCCCATGGTCACGGGCGTGACCCATAGACGTGTAACCTACGATGTGTTCCAAACCCGATTCCGCCACCCCGGGATCATTCCGTGAAGATTCACCAAGTACACGCCCCAGGTCACGGGCGTGACCAAGGCCGTGACATCCAAGTCACGGCCGGGACCCCGCCACCAGCTGCCATCTTGCCTGCCACGTCATTTAAAGTTACACGCCCCAGGTCACGGGCGTGACCAGGGGGCGTGACATCCAGGTTACAGGCGTGACTCGCCCCGCGCTCCTTCCCCCCGAAGATTCCCGCCAAAAGCCAGATTTTAAGATTACACGCCCCAGGTCACGGGCGTGACCTAGGGCTTGACATGGCTGAAACGCTCGCATTTACTCCAGAAGGCTCCCTCTCCGCTGCTGCTTCGATCACGCCCCTTACACGCCCTTGGTCACGGGTGTGACCAAGGGCGTGTAACCTCAACTTTTCAGCTATATAAAGCCAGCTCCAGCAGATGTTTAAGGACGAATTTTGGGAGTTCAAATCTCCTTTTCTTGTTTTATTTTCATGTTTTTAGTAGCTCTTGTACGTCTATTTCTTATTAGCATTTGTAATTTTCAATGCAATAGTTGTAATTTCCTTTTCATAGTTTGTAATTTCTTTTGTCTCAATCAATAAAATAGTTCTTATTTTCTCATTCTCCTCTTTCTTTATTTCTTTATTTTCTTTTTGCAAAACCAGCCCTCAAGTTTTAATTGATAAAATAATAGAGATTTTCTTGAAGTAAGAGTACTCAACCGCCCCGAGTCTAATATGACCTTGGTTTTTATAACCTATACTACATTCGATACGGTACACTTGTCATTGTCGTTTGCAAGCATAGTTTTGCTCCATCAACTGTCCAAATGCCCGATAAGAGTTTTGGTTGGCATTTGGACATACCTGCAATCACAGATTAATTACCCTTAGGAACCCAAACGGATTTGGGTCCTAGGTTCCTGGTTAGACGACTACCACTTGGAGTGTTAATATTGCGAGCGGTCATTCTTACATTATTAACTCGTAGAGTCTTGAAATTCAAGGGATTGAACCAATAATCTATGGCGAAGTGACCAAATTTGCCACAACACCAATAATCAAATCTGTTGTATCTTCTTTTCTTCTCCTGCTTAACTCTTTGAACGGGGAGTCTAGCAGGAGCGACCAACTTGGAGGTAGAAGCCTCGTGATTGCAATAAATACATGGCTCCTTCTCAAGTGGTTTTGTAGCAACAGGTTTGACTTTCGAAGCTTTCTTAGCTGACGGTCCATGCATGAATGAACCATAGTCCTTGAGGACTATCTCTTCGTAAGGAGCTTTGAGAGCAGTCATTACGAATTTTCAGGGATGGCTCCATCCTTGGTTACTTTTATTCAATTCAACGTGAGTTGGTCTTGTAAAGTGACCATAAGATGTTTCAAAGTCATCGACGTTTGTCAGAAAACTACCTTCTTGAAGGAAGGTTGACTTAGATTCTCCTTACCCTTACCCTTCACAGCCCTTCTCTTAGCAACCTTACTTTTCTTGGTCTCGTGACCGATACCGTTACCCTTCGCAGGAGCTGAAAACCATCAATAAGAGGAAGCATGGTCTTTGGTTTGGAGAAGCTTTCTACTAGCTTCCTTTCAACCACTAACTTTCCTTCCAACTCATTTATAGATTTCTCGTTCAGCTTTACCAGTTTAGTAGAGCTTTTTAGTTCATCTTTCAAGAGTTGGAATTTATCTCTGAAAGGAATTAATTATTCAATTTCTTCCCTCAGATTTGATTCCACGACCTTGAGAGACTCAATCTCTTTTGCCTGAGATTTGACTACCTTGCGACATTTGCAAATCCCTTCAATAGTGCTCTATATTGAACTAGAAGATCTGAATCTTCCTCTGAAGAGTAGCCTTCATCCGCATTGGACTCAACTTCAGACTCAGATAAAGTATTGTGAGAGTTTACCTTCCCCTCATAAGGGGTGTCGTTGTTTTCCTCGTCAGTTTGGGCCATGAGCCCGAAGTAGGCTTCTTCGTCTGAGCTTGACTAGTATTAGTCGCTATTGCTCAGAGTTTTTGACTTATTAGCCAAGAAGCTCTTTTCCTCCATCTTCTTATTCTTGAAGGATTTCTTTTCTTCCTTTATTGATCCTTCTTTCTTATTGTATGGGCATTCAGATCATATGCCCTGACTTATTGCAACAATAATAAATAATATCAGTCAAAATATGTTTATTCGGTTTGGATTTATACCTGTCATTGCTGTATCCTTTCTTGTGATGTTCACCATCACGTCTTGATCTTCTATGATCGGATGAGGAGGATTGACTTCTCCTTTGCTTCCTTTTGTTTAGCAATCTCTTGAATTGCTTGGAGAGTAAGGAGAACTCTCCATCAGACATGTCTGAGCTTGAGGAGAAAGTCACTGACTCATCATCTTCATCTGACAATTGTGTCCTTATCGTTGACACAATTTTACCTTTTCTTAACCCTTCGGCCTTCAGTGCTACGGACTTATCCCTTCCAGAAGTCTTACTTCCCTCTTCCTCAGCTTTTCTAATGCTTAGCTTTAGCTCGTGGGAAAGAAGCTTCCCAAATAGAATCTGTGACTCCATCGTAGCCAACTTACCAAACTCCCTTATAGCTATTGCCTTGGTATCCCATTCTTTCATCAGGGATCTTAAGAACTTGTCATTCAATTCTCCAACAGTAAATTCACATTCATAATTTCTTAGACCGTTAACGATCTTGAAGAACTTCTCATATGTATCAGATACGCTGTCCCTTGGATCTTGCTTGAAGGCTTCGTATTCTTGATTCAGTAGAGATCTACGATCATCTCTTACTTCTTCAGTACCTTCCATCATAACTACTAGAGAATCCCACATCTCTTTGGCAGACTTGCAGTGGAATAAATTTTGCAGCATCGAATCATCCACTGCACTAGCATTAATGTTCTTTGCCTTATTATTCAAGGTGACAATAGCAATCTCATCCTTTGTTAGATCAAGCATCTTCTTAGGAACTTGCACGTTTGGATTTATGGTAGATGTTGTCATAGGAATATGAGGACCTTCTTCAACAATCTGAAATATTCTTGGATCGACGACTTCCATGTAAAATCTGATCCTTTCCTTCCACATCGAAAAGTTTTCTTTGGTGCACACCAACAACTTCGTGGAAAAATCCTTAGTTCTATCCATTCCAGACATGATGTCTCTAAACAACTAGATAAAGATCTTGTTCAAGGTGTTAACCTCTTAATGAACAACCTACCTCTGATACCAGTTGAAAGTATCTAGTTGCTACCTAAATCACCTAGAGGGGGGGGGGGGGGGTGAATAGGTGAACTTGAAAGAAAAGTACACAGAAATAAAGAGCACACATACGAACACAATGATTTATAGTGGTTCCCCAGAATGGGTATGACTACTTTCCCGCCTTACCTATCTAGCACTCCCGGCTAGACCAGGCTACTTCACTAATCTCAGATTTAAACAAATCTTATAACTCGGAATTAGCAACTCCTACAAACTCGGAGACCACGTCCCAGACAAACTCGGAGCCTCAACTCCTACAAACTCAGAGAACAATCTCTCTTACAAAAATTCAGAGCCTCAACTCCTACAAACTCAGAGAACAATCACTCCTACAAAAACATGAAGCCTCAACTCCTACAAACTCGGAGAACACTCTCTTACAAAAACTCGGAGAACAACCTCTCCTGCACTCGATCCTCTAAACTAGGATCAACAAAAACTTGGAAGTAAAACTTCCTACAACAGATTTAAAAGGGTTTTTACAAATCTTTAGATTGAGAGGCAATGTTCTAAAATCTCAAAGAGATTTTTACTCTTCTGATATGAAAATTGATCTTCTTCTTCCTTGACTGAAATGAAAACCTTGATCTTGAATAGAGGAAGAAGAAAGAAATATTATCTTGAGAGAACTTGATTTGAAAACTTAGGAGACAATAAGATCTGAAAAAACTTGAGGGAATCTGAAATTAGAGATCTGGTTGAATCTTTTCTTTGAGAAGGATTGTGCAAGAAAGTTGTCGGCAGTAGAAATGTCTTTTGCGAGAACGAAGAAGGCTGACACAGATGTTTCACGATTTCTAAAATCAGTCACGATTTGGGTTAGATGAAATAACCCTTAAGTATTTATAGGGATCCTTCTCAAACGGCTATGAATGAAATATAAGGTAGGACCTCCACTTGTACTGTACATGGTGAAGATCTAAAAGGAATTTCTGTCTGCACATTTGAAAAGAATGCGCTCTGTCTTCATTCGTAGAGTGAAATCGTGAAGTCATTGACTACTCAACGTATTCAATTAGTGACTCGACGAAAATAACTTAGCAGAAAACTGAGACGGGAAGAAACTATAGCTGAGATCACTCGAGAACTTCTCGAGAGCACTCGACAAATTCGTCGAGTGTTCACGAGAAACCAGCAGACCAATCGACGAATTCATCGAGTGTTCTTGAGTTATCACTTCATTACTCGATAAAAAGACTTAAGACATTACTCGAGACCTATTAGGTGATCTCGACGAATTCATCTAGTCCGCTCGAGATGTCTCGACGAATTCGTTGAGTCTTCCCAAGTGTACTCGACGAATTGACTTAAATAATTTTTCTTCCAGTCTTGAACACAACAACTACTTCATCTTGACTTCTCCATAGTGTTTGAATATGAAATACACCCCATTAGAGAGATTTCACATGAGTCAACACCTTGGTCTACACAATGAGGGATTACATTGCATAAGACTGTGTTTATGTTTCATTGAAACCTGACATTGGCTTGTACTTAGCAATTAATATCCTGCAAATACATAACTAAAATACCAGATCAAATACAAACTCAATTCATATTAGTGCAAGGGGACTACTTCAAATGAAGGTAATTGTGGATACAATTCCCAACACGGACTATACAGGTTTTTTGTTAGATCGTAAGATCACTAGTGACACATATCATTTCTTAGGCCCTTCACTTGTAGCTGGTCGAGTTGGAAACAAAATTCTATTTCCCCTTACACCATCGAGGCTGATTATATCGCACTAGGTAGTGGTTGTGCACAAGCTCTATGAATGAGTCAAACACTAGAAGACTTGGGAATTCATCTAAATAATATTGAATTATGGTGTGACAACAAGAGTGCAATTAATCTAACAAACGATCTCATTCATCATTCTAGATCCAAAAATATAGATGTTCGTCATCACATCATTAGGAATCATATTAAGAGGGAACATGTGAGGGTTAGCTTTATTGGTACTGATTCACAACTAGCACACATTTTCACTAAACCACTCCCCGAAGGATGATTCGATATGCTTAGATTAGAATTGGTTTGATTTTATTTTCAAGTTTGTTAAAATATTATTTTTGTCTCATGCCTTGAATATTATCTTGTAATGTGCAATGGAATTGATTATAAAAAATATGTGTAGGATTGCTTAGCATGACTCTAAGTATGAGTAATGTTTTATGTTTGCTAATGATTTACATACTCACATCTTTGATAACCTACATGTGGTTTTAATCTTAATCTTGCATGATTGTGTATTGTAATAACATAATAAATTAAAGTGCATAAATACATTACCTACAAAATATTGAATTGTTTCTTGCAATTCTTTTTCTTTCATGTACTTTATTCATTAGAGAAATGTGGTTGCAAAATTAAAATGCTATGTTTGCAAAACAAGTGAATTCGGAGTCTTAGTCACTAAAATAAAATAAAAAAATTGACAAGGAAAACTCCACCAAGCACTACTCACCCTCCTGATAAGTCTTAATAAGCATTGTGAGGTTGAGGACCTTGGAGAAAAATTGTAAAGTGACTTGTAGCAAAAAAATTATACACCACTTATCTTTGTACACCAGATCACACAAATGGAGTTAAAATAAAAAAGAATAAATGTGACCCCCAAGCACTACTTCACACCCGGATAAGTCTTAATAAGCATTGTTGTTGGATCGATAAGCGCCCTTAGAGGGGGGGGGGGGGGGGGTGAATAAGGGAATAAAATTCTTTTTATAATTTTATGAAAATTGCTAAATTGTTTTATAATAGAAGAAGACAAAATAACAATTTAGCTAAATTAAGAGAATATCATAATATCCAAGTATAGAAACAAGTACTAAATTGTTTCATTATGAAAGAGATTGAAATAAACAATTTAGATAAAGTAATTAGAATTGAAAACTTAGTAACCAATATTGTAGAGATTATGCCAAAGGAGAGAAATCAAGTATACGCAAATAGAGACATGATTGTATTTATATAAAAAGGTGTTTACATAAATTTGATTTCAATATCGCTAGAAATCGGAGGCGAACAAATGAAAATGATTTTCCTTTTCTATACCGACTCGTATCCCCACGAACCGGTTGGCTTTAGCCTATCCATCCCCAGATATGGCCTCAAGCCGCTCTAGCCAATCCTTCCCCAGATATGGCCTCAAGCACCCCCTATATCTAATCTCCTAGACCTAGTCGCCAACTCACGAGGCGAATTACCCCCTAAGTGTTGGAACATGGTTTTCCGCATCACTTTGATTTGAGAATAACAAATCCTACTTGTATTTGATCTTATTTTCCATTGTGTTTTTAGCATGCAGGTGTGGACAGATATGACACCAGGTTATTGCAAAAATGGTCTGGCACTAACCACAAGCTGAAGGATTGAAAGTTGTTTAACGCCAGACATTACGCTTAATGCTGGGTGTTAGCGCTAGATGAAAATGGCGTTCGACGAAATTGTGTTCGACGAAAGAAGAAGCCCATTCGACGAAATGCATACCATGGCGCTCGACGAAATGCATACCACTACATTCGATGAAATGCATACCACGACATTCGACGAAATTGTGTTCGACGAAATGAGAAGCCTGTTCGACGAAATGCGTTCAACAAAAATTCCGTTCGACGAAATGGAGGTTGCCGAAATGAAAGGACGTTTGATGAAAATGGCGTTCGACGAAATGAAACTGCGTTCGACGAAATGAGACGTTTGACGAAGATACTGTTCGATGAAATGGCATGCCAGCTGATTAAAGAAAGAATCTCAACGCCAGGCGTTAGTCTTAACGCTGGGCGCTATCCGGTCGACGAATATGCCAAGGAGAAAGCAGGCGTGATTACAGGAGGAACTTTAGGAACGATTTTCCCAACACCCCGCGTTAGCCTTAACGCCAGCGTTGATATTGCCTAAAATAAAACAATTCCTAAAGTGCAGAATCTCCTTCCTCCTCTGAAGATCCGAGCCATCAATATGTTGCTATACATGGTCAACGCCCGACATTATCTCTTAACACCGGCGTTAGCTCAAAGTCTATAAATTGGAGGATTTTGTCTTTTCCAACAACTAATTGCTAAGAGCCCTATTCCAGCACTTCAGAAACTTTGTGAGGGTCGTAATTCCAGACCAACACATCTCCCACTCATATTTCAAAAGGAAGAATCAAAGGAGGCTTGGATCAACATGCTAACATAACGCGAAGAACGCACGCTTGGACTTCAACGATCTTCAACGATTCTTCGGTGTCTCCTTCAGATTACCTCATAGGGAGTTTCATATTTATATTTTGTATTTGTCTTCTATTTTATGGTTGTAATCGTTTTGTGAATTCGCCTCGTGTTGGCGACTAGGTCTAGGTAGGACTTAGGGAGTAATTCTCCTCGTGTTGGCGACTAGGTCTAGGGAGTAGATCTAGGGGGTGCTCGAGGCCTTTCTGGTGATAGATTGGCTTGAGCGTCCTGAGGCCGTATCCGGGGAGAGATCGGCTAAAGCCAACCGGTTCGTGGGGATACGAGTTGGTATAGAAAACAAAAAGGGTTTTCATATTATTCGCTTCAATTTCTAGCGTCATTGAAATCAGATTTTGTAATCAATTTTATAAATGATAATCATGTCTTTTCTTGTTTAATAAAATTGATTTCATTTCTAATTTCATTATCTCTTTACTTTTGATTTAACTTACTTCGATCAAAATATCAAAAGTTTTCTATTAAAGTTTAAAGTTTTTAAAACCCTTATTCACCCCCCTCTAAAGGCGCCTACAGATCCACAAGTGGTATCAGAGCTAGGTTATTCCAAATCGGCTTAACAACTGGGAATAATGGCGTCTCTTGATCATGATCTCGCTTCTACTCGTGGGGAAAATTTTAATATAAATGAAAAAGTATTATCACCACCTTTATTTATGGGCAAAAATTATAAAGGGTGGAAAATATTAATGAAAAAGTTGCTTAAGGCCTTAGATGAAAAAGTTTGGAATATTACTATTGAAAAACCACCTAGCGTACCAACTAGGAATGAAATTGTTTTAAATGCAAAATCTATGAATAGTTTATTTTGTGCGTTAGATCAAAATATTTTCAAACTTATTTATACTCTTCCTACCGCATATGAGATTTGGAATATTCTTGAAAGAACTTATGATTCTCCTTCTACAGGTATGGAACAATCGCAAGAACCGGAGAATATGCAAGCTTGCACAAGTCTTCAAGAGTGCTCCTCTCATGACGTACCCATGAAGTGCACATCAAGTGGAAGAGAAGAAGAAATACTATCTTCGGAAGAGGAGTGCCAAAAAGATGTCAAAGAAACTATATGTTCAAATCGTGCCTATCCAGAATGCAATGTAAGGAAATCAAATTCCATTTTTTGTACTTCTATTTCTACATTGCAATTGCATCAAACTACAAAGCGCAAAATTAAGAAATTAAAAAATGCTAATAAACATTTGTGCTTAGAAAATAAAAATTTAAAGGCAAAAATTAATGAAGAATCAAATTCTAATTTATCTAGTTCTACCCATGGCTCCTTAGTTGAAAACATTACACCTTGTGTTTAATATAATGAATTAAAAGAAAAACACAAGAAACTGGAAAAGGAGTTTATTTTTGTAAAAGAACAAAATGAAAGATTAGGTTTAGAAACTTCATCTTTGAAAAATGATTGTGCTAAGTGTAACGACTATAAAATTGAAATTAAAGAGATGGATGAAACATTTGATGAATATAGGAATAACTATCAAAATCATATCGATTCAATTATTTCTACTCTTTAAAATAGCACAATCGCTTATAATAAAGCTAGACATAATTTAAAGATCAAGAATGATGAATTAAAATAAAAAATCAACTTGCTTATGAAAATTGTAAATACAAATTCACAATATCAAACTATATCTAAAAACAAGTTGAATATGAATATGAACATCTTAATTAAGTTTAATAATGGGTGTAAGGAACATAAAGGATTTGTAAATCAAAATCAAAATCATCATTATCATTTACAAAATCATTCTTCTCCCAACTTGAAAAGAGAAGTGCACTAATTTCCAATGAAAAATATTTTCAATCATCATTACCACTATAATCTTCAAAATAAAGACAATCATAATCGAAATTTGATGCATAAAAATAATATTAAACCAAGGTTTAAATGCCGGCCCAAAGTTAAAGATGAAACACAAACTCAAATCAAAAGGGCCCATTCAATCATATCTCCCCAATAGCAAACACGTTGTATTTGGGTACCCAAAGGAACCGTCACACCCGGTCCCCTTTGGATACCTAAATCTCTCATTCATTAGGTATCACCAAATGTATAAAGTAGAATATTTTCAAAAATGAAATATATAAATTTTTCTACTTCATGATATGCCTTAATGTCTTTCTATTTTTTTCTTTTTGTTTTCTTATTTATTAAGCTATCATGTTATGGTCATCTTATATATCACAGGAAATATGATCTTATCTCTTACAACTTAATGAGTTTATAAATCAAATTAATAAAAATTCAAAATCATATTTTATTTTGATGACCTATCTATTATTCTTATATTCATTACATATATATATCATATATTATTCATATAAAACTAAATTATAAATTTGCTATAAGATATGTTAATCAAGATTAGGCTATTAAGCTCTATATCCCACATCAACCAAATTAGAGAAATAACATGATCTAAAAGAAAGATCAAGATCTAAAAGAAAGCTCAATTATCAATATGTTTTGCTTGAATTATATGATTACATATCATGGTTGGTGTATTATGTACGTATTATGATTTATGTCAAGTGTAGACCTTAGAATCATCTTGATATCAACAAGATCAAATCAAATAAAATCTTCACTTCATTCTAGGTCTATAAGTTGAAATACTATCAAACTTTGGCATAACAATAATCTCAAATTTATCATACTAACATTGTCACCTAAAGAATATTAATATCTATGTTAGTTTTTATATGTTAGGGCCTATCCATGTTACTATTTGCAAAAACATCATCTCGTACTTATCAATAAAATCATGCATATCTGTTTTGTTCAATCATATCTTCTTTGTGTGCATATCCTATAATATTAAGCTTAAATGGTTGTGCAAAACTCAAGAATTAAGGTTTAATGAATATGGAGCTTTAATGAATATGAAACCCATGTACTAAAATTTTAACTTCCGCAACTTTTTGCGATTTCTCCTCGTCTCTTCACTCCATTAGACAGGCTTTACATTGCACAAACATAATTAAGCAAAATCGGAAGCCAAATTGAAGAAAATCTAGGCTATATGATTAAAATAAGCACTCTTTGTGAGCTAACGCAGGCGCTCGAACCTAACGCCGGCGGTAGCTCAAGTCTCTGATTTTCTGTAATTTTAAAATTCTGAAAAATCACTAAAAATATATTATTTTATATGTACTACTCATTTTTGCATTTCTACCTATAATTGATTTTTGAAAAATTAAAATACAAAATTACAAAAGCCAAATTACAAAAAATATTTTATTTTCTTCAATTTTTTGGTTATTTGTTTGATTTCTATTTCTATATGCAAAAATCAAATACAAAAATATAAAACAAAAACAAGTATCAAAATCTCTATGTGATAAAATTAATGATCATAATAATATTATGTAATATCAAAAGATCTTTTAATTCAAACATTACACATAACTATAAAAGATCATTTTGGTTCTTTCATAAAATTGGTGATCATGATAATTATATGAATAAATTACGTATTGTGATTGCATGTACCTTACTATGTCTAGACCTTAGAATCACCTTGATATCAATAACATCAAATCATATCATCACTTAATTCTAGTTCTTCAAATTGAATTTATATCGATATAAAAGACATGCAATATTCTTATGGCATAATATGAACAAATCATACTAGCATTATCAACTAATAAATATTATCATTCATGCTAGTTATCAATAACGCCATAATGAATCCATCTTAAAGTAGAAAAATTGAAAGATAAAATAACTATGTGACTTTAAATTGTTTCCACAAAATGCTTAGGATGCCCATGATCGTTTACCCACATTATGTGTCTCACAATAGCGAGGGCGTAGGATTGTATGCATTAGAAGACCTATCCTCTATGTCATGTCTTGTCCTTAACCGGGGAGGGTTCCAGTGGTGCCATGCAAGGCACTGTGGGGAAAGAGTGCTAGGTTTAGCATTCTCTAGTGTGTGCATATGAGATTAACAACCCATCCTACGGCATGTGTGCAGCTCCTCATGCCCATCCATCACTTAGTACGGGGCTAGTGTGTAGGCATACTGTTAGGGTATTATAATCTAGGACATTCCCATTTCATATATTTTGCATGCACTCTTTATGATTATATTATTCATGCATTCTTGTTTTTGATCGAACATGCTCATGCATTCTTGTTTTCATCGAACATGCTTATCTTGTGTTTTGCATTCTTTATCATTTTTGAGCTCTAATGATCTTGTTGTTGGTTGAAATGACACAATAATCCCAAGAGGGGGAGGGGGTGAATTAGGATTAAATAAAATTTAAATTTTATTTGCATAATTTTAAGTTTTATTAATTCTTTAATGAAAGCTTTCATGAGAGAGTACCAATTTTTATAATAATAAAAATATAGATAAGTATAATAGGTACATGATGAGTCCAAATTATATACACATTTATGGGCTCATCTGGGCCATATTTCTAGTCTTTGCACCACATTTTAGGCACGTTTTCATTTGTTTGTACTATTCCATGCTAGGTGCACTTTTAAGCCCATTCCGGTGTGCAATTGCGCTCCTTGTTGTTGGGGGTAAGCACATGGTGCTCCCCTTCCCTTCTTCTATGTTTTTCTGATGCTGGACGTGTATTCCCAGCCATTGTATCTTGTATGCAGGTGACCGGTTCGTCCCGTTTTCCCCAGAAGTAATGTCTGTGCATATCGCACGGTCGTGCGTTTCCTTGACGCACGGTCGGTGGCGGTCGTGCGTTTGTGTCTGGGCAGAAAATGGAGCGTCAGAGTTTACTCATGCGTTTTGACGCACGGGCGGATTCGCCCGTGCGTGAGTAAAACGCACAGTCGACCTGTGTCTTGATGATTTCTGAGCGTCAGAATTTACCCGTGCGTTTGGACGCACGGGCGGTGTTGGTCGTGCGTGAGAAAAACGCACGGGCGCATGCCTTCTTCCCCTACACGCCTGCTGAGCTTAAGTATCGCACGGTCCACGCAAGGTCGTGCGTTCGACCGTGCGTGACCAAATTTCTAACGTTTTTCTATAAAAGTTGCAGCTTCGACCTAAAACAGAGGAGTTCCGTACGCGCTGTACAGCAGCGCTGATTTCGCCATCTCCACTAGGGTTTCGTCCCTTTGGCCTCCTCCTTCATCCTAGAGCTTCAAGGGAGATCTAGCCACCATTTCCTTCAAGCAAGAGGAAGTTTGCAACCTCCGCCGGATCGTGAGACAAAGAAGACGGGTCCATTGGAGAGTCGTGACAGCTCTCTCTACCCCGGACACAGTTGCTGACCGAGCTTGGACGCGGATTGACAACCCAGCGATTCCGACCGTGAATCTCCAACAAGCCTTCAGATTCGGTCGATTTCTTGCCTGTTCTTCTCTTATTGAAGTGTATCTGTGTAGATCTTTGTATTATGATGAAGTAGAGCACTTAAACTAGTTTGTATTTTTATATATTTCATGTCTATGTGAAATGCTTGTTGTTTGAGTTGCTTGAGGTGTGCCCCATTCCATCCTCCATCCCGTCGTCACGTTCGTCACCGCACTAGAAATTGCTAGTGGAGTGCTTGTCGAAGAGGTGCATACGACCCTCACTCTGTTTGCCTACTCGTCCATCCGCCTAGCGAAGCGTGGCATAGCGGCCCGTGTAATCCACTCGCCCTACGAAGCAGTGCGCTCATGGCCTGCATAGTTCGATTCCACTTGCCTACTCATCCATCCGCCCTTACGAAGTAGCGCGCTCAAGGCCTACATAGATTCCATCCCGCCAAGCGAAGCATTGCATAGCGGCATTGCGTAGGAGTAGTTTAAGTTGTTTTCTTTTATTTTCCACAAACCAAATCCCCCGTTTCCGCATCCATCCGATTAAAGGACCTCAATCTCAAGTCCTTCCTCGATAGATAGCTCCACCTTACTGTGTTCCTTTGAGATCGATACTTGGGGATTAATTCCCATTTTATATTACTTGAATGATCGGTACACTGCCATTTCGTGTCATAGTCTAGCTACCACCTATAGCGGTGTGCGAGATTTGTGCATCATGTTTTTGCCGCCATTGTCGGGGAACACAGTCGTGTGAGTTTTCTTGAGAGGGAGAGCCGAGTGATAGTAGTTCTTCCAGTGTGTATAGCCGCTTTGTTATTTTTGTTTGCTTTTTAAGTATATATTGTTTGTTATTATTTCTTCCTCTTCTGTTCTGTTTTAAAGTTGTAGGCAAGTTTAATCCAAGGAGTTTAATTAGTCTGTATAAATTTCCTTGCAAAGAATTTCAGTTTCATTATATCTGCTTTAATTGTTGAAAATGTCTTCATGGGATATTTCTCCTGGCACGTACGACATGATGGTCTATTATATAGACCAAATGAAGGAGTTAAATGCTATGCAGTGTAGGAACTTTGTTTGCGTGTTGTGTCGAGGAGAGGGTCATGAATTGAAGGACTGTCCGAGTCTTTTCAATCCTGACCACTGCTCCTCCACTCATGACAACATTGTCCATATCACTCATTCTTTACCCATGGAGGCAATCATTCCCTCTACCCCCGATCTTATTTCGTGCATGGACTCCTCACTCCCTGTGTATGGATTCACTCCTAGTGATGACGATCACTCATCTGTTAGCCAACAAGGAGAGGAATGGGAGCTCCTAGATGCACCTGAGTGGGATGAGGAAAGTATTCTCTCCATCGGGGAGGCGTTAGCAGATCTTTTTGCGGAGGAACGAAATCTTTTTGTTCCTCCAGTTTCTTTGCAAGATTTTTCTACACACATTCTTTATGATCCTATCGAAGTGAAGGAGTGGGGTGATGCCTTTGACTCGGAGGATGCTCCAAAGTGGGATGAGAAGTTTGTTTTCCCCAAAGGGGAGAATGAATGCTTTGAACACGATGGTGCACCTCAGTGGGATGAGGAGGATACTCTCTCTGATGAGGAGGTTTGCACTTCCTCATGGGACGAGGAAGTCCAACTCACCACCGAGGCCCTTGAGTTCTTGGATTCCCCTCGCTATGATACTTACGATGATGATAGCGATCTATCCTTGGATCCTGCTGGGAGTGAGACTGGGACCACTCCCCCGATTGATTTTTATTTATGTTCTTCCTCTTCTTTATTCCTTGATCCCTCTTTTTCATCTGAGCCTGTGGGGGTTGAGTCTTCACAGGTACTCCAGGAGGACTTGGAGCATTTTGCTCAAGTCAATGATGAGTGCACCCTCTCATGTGAGGAGGTTGATCCCTCCTCCATAGAGGAAGCCTCATTCATTGCCTTCTCCTCCTGCCGCCTCCCTGAAGACGATACCTTGCTGGGCAAGGATTTATTTTGTGGTGAGACGAGTGAGGACCAGCCTTCCTCCTCTTCTTACTTCTTATTTCCTCTACCTGTGTTAAGCAGGTATTTTTATTTTGGTAGAGGGGTAATTGTTTTATAGCCGTATCGGTACCCGCTACCGACACGCATATTAGAACAGTTACCTGTTCATTTCCTTTTTCATATGCCCATTAGCTAGAACTGTTTCAATTTGAATAAGTCGTGCTGGGATGACAATAACCCCAGTAGTTATCTTACTTTTCCTGCAATTTTGTTTCATCTAGTTTAGTTTAGTTAGCTTTATTTCATTTTATTTTTGTATATTTTCTTTTGTTTTTGGCGGAGCTCACCCATGCAGGTCCTTCTTCTGGATGGCGGATGCCGCAGCTTTGTCTTGGTTTACACGCTAATCTTCTGGTATGCTCACTTGCTGAGCATTGGGTACTTTCTTCCCCTAGCCCTCATTTAAATTTCATGTTGATATTTTATGCTGGTTTGTTTAGTTTAAGTCTGGGGGAGATAAATTCATTGTACCCACTGCACGTGCACATGACACTGCATACTAGAAGTACATTTTAGTTCAGTTTTTTTCTTATGTGTTGTTTCATATGCACCGTACACCACTACACCCACTTGAGCGCGCACTCACTTGTGTGTGTGCTTCCATTCACGCTTATTTTGGTTGGAATGTGAAATAGGATGTTAGCTTAGGAATTGCAAATCAGAGTGCGATGTTGACTCTTGTAGCGCTCTAGTCGCATCCGCATGCTCCAGTAGAAATTTGAGTAAAACTAGATTATTTCTATGCATTTAATTTACGATTAGTGTTTTTGCGTAATTTTAGATTTATTTTACTCAATTGGTGAATGTGAATGAAATTGGCGGTAGCACGGTGTTGTGTGTAAGCGAGCGCTAGTTGTGTGTTGCTCGAGTCGGAAGGAAGGTTTACCTTTCTCGTGGGCTAAGAACTTGCCCCAAGCGACTCTTGAAGCATAGGTGAGAGCGACTCACAAAGTTGAGCGTGATGTAGGCCATCTAGTTGGCTAGTTTGAGCTTTGATTTCCATGACCCATCCGCTTACCCTTGCAAGCCAATTTGTGCCTACCCCTCCTTTGTTTCAACTCTTCTTTCAATCACCAAAGCCTGAAGCTTATCCTATTATCGCAACCAAGTAGCGAGTTAACTAAATCATATTTCTTGATTTGGTGTGATGTTTGGAACCTTTGTGATGTGAAAGAAAAATCTGTATTATTTGCTGAACTCATTATTGTGAACCAACCGGGGGACAAATGAACTAGAAAAAAAATTGAAGTTAAAAGAAAAAAAAATCTGAAAAAAATTGGAATGAAAAGAAACCCCTTGAGCATATTAGAAAAATTCAGTCGGTATTTGTTGGAGTAGGCTGTGTGCACACCCAGTTTTCAAGTCAAGTCTGGGGGTGTCTAACACTAGCATTGGTCTTGTTATTGTTTTGGTGCAGTGTTTTCTGTTAACTCAATTGGGTTGCGTAGCCATCTCATTTATCATTGAATATCATACCGTAACCTAAGCCCCATTATAACCTGAAAGTCCTACTGATTTAACTTGTGAGTTCGCTAGCGCCGTGGAGAGAGTGTAACCTGGCAAGCTTATGGATCTCGTCGTTGATGGATTTCAGCAGAGTTATCCCTGAACTCTGGTCTTTTGCAACACCCTGCTGAGTGGCTTGTTTACTTTCACATCGGGCACGACCGCACAAATTCTTCATGGTTCACCATCTGAGTATAACTAAATCTCAACTTACGCTGTAACACTTTTGTAAATTAGTTAGCATAGCTAGAATCTCCTTTTACTGAATTTCTATTTGCATGAGTATGATACTTCACATCCTACTCTTTCTTTGCAATTCTCTATGCTAACTACCATTTTCTTATCCCGCCGGATTTGTTTGCTCGGGACGCGCAAATAGGAAAGTCTGGGGGTGTGATGAGTCCAAATTATATACACATTTATGGGCTCATCTGGGCCGTATTTCTAGTCTTTGCACCACATTTTAGGCACGTTTTCATTCGTTTGTACTATTCCATGCTAGGTGCACTTTTAAGCCCATTCCGGTGTGCAATTGCGCTCCTTGTTGTTGGGGGTAAGCACATGGTGCTCCCCTTCCCTTCTTCTATGTTTTTCTGATGCTGGACGTGTATTCCCAGCCATTGTATCTTGTATGCAGGTGACCGGTTCGTCCCATTTTCCCCAGAAGTAATGTCTGTGCATATCGCACGGTCGTGCATTTCCTTGATGCACGGTCGGTGCCGGTCGTGCGTTTGTGTCTGGGCAGAAAACGGAGCCTCGGAGTTTACTCATGCGTTTTGACGCATGGGCGGATTCGCCCGTGCCTGAGTAAAACGCACGGTCGACCTGTGTCTTGATGATTTCTGAGCGTCGGAATTTACCCGTGCGTTTGGACGCACGGGCGGTGTTGGTCGTGCGTGAGCAAAACACACGGGCGCATGCCTTCTTCCCTTGCACGCCTGCTGAGCTTAAGTATCGCATGGTCCATGCACGGTCGTGCGTTCGACCGTGCGTGACCAAATTTCTAACGTTTTCTATAAAAGCTGCAGCTTCGACCTAAAAGAGAGGAGTTCCATATGCGCCGTAAAACAGTGCCGATTTCGCCATCTCCACCAGGGTTTCGTCCCTTTGGCCTCCTCCTTCATCCTAGAGCTTCAAGGGAGATCTAGCCACCATTTCCTTCAAGCAAGAGGAAGTTTGCAACCTCCGTCGGATCGTGAGACGAAGAAGATGGGTCCATTGGAGAGTCATGACAGCTCTCTCTACCCCGGACGCAGTTGCTGACTGAGCTTGGACGCGGATTGACAACCCAGGGATTCCGACCGTGAATCTCCAACAAGCCTTCGGATTCGGTCGATTTCTTGCCTTGTTCTTCTCTTATTGAAGTGTATATGTGTAGATCTTTGTATTATGATGAAGTAGTGCACTTAAACTAGTTTGTATTTTTATATATTTCATGTCTATGTGAAATGCTTGTTGTTTGAGTTGCTTGAGGTGCGCCCCATTCCATCCTCCATCCCGCCGTCATGTTCGTCGCCGCACTAGCAATTGCTAGTGGCGTGCTTGTCGAAGAGGTGCTTATGATCCTCACTCCATTTTCCTACTCGTCCATCCGCCTAGCGAAGCGTGGCATAGCGGCCCGTGTAATCCACTCGCCCTACGAAGCAGCGCGCTCAAGGCCTGCATAGTTCGATTCCGCTTGCCTACTCGTCCATCCGCCCTTACGAAGTAGCGCGCTCAAGGCCTACGTAGATTCCATCCCGCCAAGCGAAGCATTGCATAGCGGCATTCCATAGGAGTAGTTTAAGTTGTTTTCTTTTATTTTCCACAAACCAAATCCCCCGTTTCCGCATCCATCCGATTAAAGGACTTCAATCTCAAGTCCTTCCTCGATAGATAGCTCCACCTTACTGTGTTCCTTTGAGATCGATACTTGGGGATTAATTCCCATTTTATATTACTTGAACGATCGGTACACTGCCGTTTCGTGCGGCAGTCTAGCTACCGCCTATAGCGGTGTGCGAGATTTGCGCATCAGTACACCAAGATTATAACATCAACAAGAAATGAATGCTAAAGAATTAAGAGACACACAGATATAAAGTGTTCGGATCCCCCAGGATCCTACTCACTTGCTAAGACGCCTCCCGCTCACCTTAGCACCCCAAATATATCTTACTAGAATAGAGTTTTACCGGCCCTTTTACCAAAGGCCAGTGGGACATCCGAGACCCGCACAAGTAGCTGAATAGTTTCTTGAAATAAAAGTACAATAAAAGAAATTACAACAATTATCCTACAATCTTCAGTATTCAAAACTTAATTAAAAAGATTTGCCAAATTTGAAAGATCGATTTGCTCTTACTATAATGATGTGTGTAAATAAATGAAATAACGTTTTATAAAAAAAAAACGTATTATAAAAGTTAAATGTCTGGAAGAGAAAAATAGATTACGAGAAATTGAATGAAGAACATATGATAAAGGTTTGCAAGCGTGTGAAGATGATATGATCAGAATTAATAAAAAAACTGTAGATAAAACATAGAAATGAAATTAACTCCAGAACTATTTCATTAAATGCAGAATCTATAAATGTGATGTCTATTTAGCAAGAAAACAAATATAAACTTCCCAAACAACCTCCAGAAGTTTCTATAAGAAATCAACTCCAGAACTATTTTATCTCCAAAACTTAACTATAAGAAATTAAAGAAATTATTTTGAGAAGTTAAATTCAGAACTTTCTATAGATTCCTAAACCAAAGAATTAATTAAGAATAGAGCTGTGATCATCTGATAATCAAAACTAAATGGATAAAAATAGGGTTGCGGCAGAGATTTTGTGAGAAACTGATAAACAAGACCACCCTAATCAAAACTGAACAGATCTGAATCTATGATGAACAGATCTATATGAATCCAAAGAAAAATTTGATCAAGAGCTGAGATGAATCAAGACTGAGATAGGAAAGCAAAAACCATAAGGTGATAAACGGATCTGGGAAAAAAAATTGGCCAAACAAAACTGATAAAAAAAATTGTGGCAAAACAAAACTTTTGTAGGAATCAGATAATCGAAAAACAGCCCTTACCCTAAGATGAACAGATCTGTATGAATCTGATAATAGACAAGCAATTAATCGAAAGCATAGATAAATCAAGAATGTGTTAGAGGAATAAAACCATGAGGTGAAGAACAGATCAGCGGCGGAAATCTGCAGAACGCCGACAAGATGATGACGATCCGGCGAGATAACTCCGATCTGATCAGATGCTTGATCGGATATTGATTGGGGGCTAATGGTGAGATAACCTAGCTTAATCGGATGTTGATCGGAGGCTGATGGGGATATAACCTTGATCGGATGTTGATCGGAGGCTTTGAAGATCCAAAGCTCTGTGTGATGAAGATGAACAGGAACAGGAGGCTCGAACAAGATTTGGCTATCGGAAAACTCACGGAAAGCGAAACCTAAACAATGATTTTGCTAAATAAAAACTCTCCCCGTGAAAAACCTAATCTGAAACAGGATACTCCTCTTATTTATATAGAGGAAGGTGAATGAAATAATGGTTTAGACAAAACAATTGAAATTTATACAAAAATAGATAAATAATAATAATAAGAAATCTGATTATTAGGAGAGGGGCAGTAACACTTTCGACAAAGCTCAATAGATAAAAGAAATATTTATTAATATATATTAATAAATATATATATATATATATGAATGAATTTATTTAGGAAAGCAGATGCAATGCATGATCCTAAGAGCAGATTGCAAATGATTTAATTAAAAAAGTGAACTTGAAAGATTTTACAATTCAAGTCTATGGGTCACACAGCCAATCCAAATCTTGCGACAAAATATCTTCACAAAATTGTGCTTGCATATCACAAACACTTAAACAAAATATTAGAACAAATAATCCCTTGTTTGTTATCATCAAAACATACGCATTTTAGAGGGACAACAATCTCCCCCTTTTTGATGATGACAAACAATTGATTATGGAGGGGAAAAGAAAAAAAATATAGCATGAAAAACAAATAAAACTATTAATCATTAACTCCCCCTAAATATATGAACATATAAAAAATGACAAGAGCTCCATAATCTCTAGAAAATTCTCCACCTATTTTGACATAATCAAAAAGGTGTATAATCATACCAAAATTATCTCATATTTGTATAATCTCTAGAAATTATCATACCAAGATTCAGCAATCAAACACAAATTGATAATCAACATGTGTATAAGCAATTATAAAGATGGATCTAGCATTCCTATATTCCTACGAAGATAAAAGAAACGATCACTACTAAGAGGTTTTGTAAAAATATCAGCTAATTGATTTTCTGTATCAACATGAGAAATAACAACATCACCACGAGTAATGTGATCTCTATTAAAGTGATGGCGAATATCAATATGTTTTGTGCGAGAATGATTGGAATGATTTTTAGATATGCAAATAGCAGAATTATTATCACAATAAATTGGAATTTCATCACATGGGAAACCATAATCTAGAAGTTGTTGTTTTTACCAAAGAATTTGAGCAACACAACTACCTGCAGCTATATATTCAGCCTCGGTTGTAGAAAGAGCAACTGAATGTTGTTTGCGACTAGACCAAGAAATTAATGACTGTCCAAAAAATTGACAAGTCTCAGTCGTACTTTTGCGATCAATAGTACTACCAGCATATTCAACATCAGTATAACCAATTAATGAAGATAAACTGTAATTCTTGGGATACCATAAACCTAAGTTAGCAGAACCAGAGAGATATCTAAAAATATGTTTTACTGCTATAAGATGAGATTCTTTAGGATTTGCTTGAAATCGAGCACATAAACAAGCACTGAACATGATATCAGGCCTACTAGCAGTTAAATATAACAAAGAACCAATCATACCTCTATATAATGTATTATCAACAGGTTTTCCAATTTCATCCACTTCAAATTTTTCTAATAAACTAGAAGTTGTTTTAACACTTTTAAGTTTAGATAAATCATATTTCTTTAACAAGTCTTTTATATATTTAGATTATGAAATAAAAATACCATCTTTACTTTGTTTAACTTGAAGGCCAAGAAAAAATGAAAGCTCACCCATCATACTCAATTTAAATTCACTACTCATATAAGATGCAAATTCTTTGCATAAAGAGCTATTAGTAGAGCCAAACAAAATATCATCTACATACACTTGAACTAAAAGAATATCTTTATCCTTGTGCAAAATAAAAAGTGTACAATCAACATTACCTTTTATAAAACCTTTTGATAACAAAAAAAAGCTTAAACGATCATACTAGGCTCTTGGAGCCTGACGAAGACCATATAAGGCTTTATTAAGTTTATATACAAACTTAGAATGCAAATGATCTTCAAAACCAGGGGGTTGACATACATAAACATCTTCATGAATATAACCATTTAAAAAAGCTGATTTAACATCCATTTGATATACAATAAAATCCATATGACAAGCAAAAGCTAGAAATAAACGAATAGCTTCTAATCTAGCAACATGAGCAAATGATTCTTCAAAATCGATACCTTCAATTTGTTTGTACCCTTGAGCAACCAGTCTAGCTTTATTTCTAATTATGTTACCTTGATCATCCGATTTATTCTTGAAAATCCATTTTGTTCCAATAATAGATTTATCTTCAGGTTTAGGAACCAATTCCCAAACATTATTTCTTTTAAATTCATTCAATTCATCATGCATAGCAATTACCCAATCTGGATCAAGAAGTGCATCTTTAAGGTTGTTAGGTTCAATAAGAGAAATAAACATGCTATGATTAATTTCATCCATAACTTGTCTTCTAGTTCTAATACCTATAGAAGGATCACCAATAATTAATTCTTTTGGATGGGAATCACTAAATTTCAATTCTTTTGGCAAATCATGATTTTCTGAAGGAACAACATTAATATTTAAATCATCTAGTTTTTCTATATCATCATCTACAGGTTTTTCAAAATCTTTATAAACTTCATCAAAAGTAACATGAATAGATTCCTCAACGGATGATGTTCTTTTATTAAAAACGCGATAAGCCTTTTTATTTAAACTATATCTAAGAAAAATACCAACATCAGCTTTAGCATCAAATTTAACCAAATTTTCCTTGCCATTATTTAAAATAAAACACCTACAACCAAAAATATGGAAAATTTTGTATAGAAGGTTTTCTACCTTTATATAATTCATATGGGGTTTTCTTTAAAATAGGTCTAATGGAAATTTTATTAAGAACAAAACAAGCAGTGCTAATGGCTTCAGCCCAAAAATATTTTGGTAATCTATATTCATTTAGCATAGTTCTACCCATCTCTACTAAACTTCTATTTTTACGCTCAACAACTCCATTTTGTTGAGGAGTACGAGGAGCAGAAAAAGTATGAATAATACCATTTAAATTACAAAAGATTCAAATAATTCATTCTTAAATTCTCCACCATTATCACTACGAATAAAAATAACAGAAAGTGATCTTTCATTTTGAATACGAGAAATAAGAATCTTAAAATTTTCAAAAGCCTCATTTTTGTTGGATAAAAATAAAGTCCAAGTATATCTTGAAAAGTCATCTACTATAACAAAACAATAATTTTTACCGCCTAGACTAGCAATATTAATTGGCCCAAAAAGATCCATATGCAACATTTCTAAAGGCCTAGATGTAGAAATTTCTTTCTTGCTAGAAAAAGAAGTTTTAACTTGCTTACCTTTTTGACAAGAAGAACAAACATGGTCTTTTTCATATACTAACTTTGGTAAACCAGAAACTAAATATTTTGATTTTAATCTTTCTAAGGTATCCATACTAGCATGACAAAGTCTCCTATGCCATAACCACGGATCATCTAAGCAAGATTTTAGACAAATGATTGGTGCATTTTTATTAGCAAATAAATCTAAAATATAGACATTTTCAAACCTATAGCCCATAAGTATATTAACATTTTTCTTTTTAATATAACATTTCGAAGAAACAAATTCTACACTAAAACCAACATCACATGATTGACTAATGGAGAGTAAACTATGTTTCAAACCATCTACATATAACATGTTTTTAATAATAAGACTAGAATTTGGAAGTTGAATTTTACCTTTGCCAAGAACCTTTCTTTTTGTATTGTCTCCAAAAGAAACAACACCTTTAGCTTTTTCTTTGAAGGAAATAAATATAGATTTATCACCAGTCATATGATTTGAGCACCCACTGTCTAGATACAATTTGCCTTCACTGCCACCATTATGAAGACAAACCTATATATAAAGAATCATTTTCGAACTTTTGGTACCCAAACAAAGTTGGATCCATACATGTTAGTTTGAAAAGGTAAAAGATGTGTATGAGAGGGAACCGTGTGTGTTAATTGTAAACTACATGAAGCACCATTCTTTGCATAACAATCAAAAGATACATGCTCTTTTTGCTTACAATAATTGCAAAATATATTTAATGAACTATCATGAAATGAATGAAATCGACGGTAATTTTGAGCACTAGAATTTCGTATATAATTCTTATCAACATTTGATGAATAATGTGAATTTGACATATGTGATTTTTGAAGCAATTTAAGCTTAGCTTTTAAAATGATAATCTCTCTTTCAAGAGATACACATAAAATTGATCTTTCATTTAATTTAATATTTTGAGATCTAAGCATCTTGCATTCATTTTTAACTTTAATTAATTCTTCACATGAAAGAGAAGATACTCTATCAAGTAAATTTTTATTTTCTTGAAGTAAAGACTCATTATGCTCTTTTATTACATCAAAAACTTTTTCAAGATCTTGATCATATTCTTGTGAAATAGAAGATAAACATGATAAACTATTTTTTTGTTCATTTAGTTGTTTTTCTAAAGTTAATTTTTCTTCTTTTAAAATATCAAAATCATTTGATAATATCTTATATTTCTCTACAGTTGACAAGATATTATTAAGCCGTTCAGAAATTGAAAGAATATCAGTTTTAGCATTTGTTAGTAAAGAAATATTATTATCATGTTCCATTGTTAATTCTTTATGCTTTCTTTTTTACTTTGTTGAATATATGCAATAATTTTTGAAAGTTAGAGTATAACTCTTCATAAGAGGGTTGTACCTCATTTTCGGAATCAGAAGATTGCTCGCTATCAGTGTGAGCCATCAAGCATTTAGCTTCTTCTTCAGAACTAGAATCAACACCAGATGTTGCTTCCTTTGAATCCTCCCAATTTGCTATGTAAACCTTTTTCTTTTTCTTCTTCTCGAATTGTGTTCCATCCTTCTTTCTTTCAATATTTGCTTTCTTTTCATTTAAGTCCTTTCTTGAATAGCAATCCGCTATCATGTGACCGGGCTTTCCACATCCAAAATATACTGCTTGTGGCTTATCACCTGAAACAGCTTTCTTATACTTATAGTTATTAAACCTATTGAATTTTTTACCTTTCCCTTTACCCATGAATCTAAGATGCCTTTTGATGAAATAAGCAAGATCTTCTTCATTTATTGACTCGGATGATGAAGATCCTGAATCCTGTACATTCAATGCTATGTCTTTTGTCTTTCTAGATGCATTCACTTCTTCTTTTCTATCAGACAATGTTAGCTCATATGCAAGTAAAGAACCAAGTAAATGATCAAGTGAATAAGTAGATAAATCTTTAGATTCTTGAATTGCTGTAACTTTACCATCATATAATCTAGGTAGACTTCTAAGTATTTTATTTACCTTTTCCTGATTAGTATATTCCTTTCCTAGAGAATATAACCCATTTACAATTTTAGTAAATCTAGTAAACATCTCAGAAATAGATTCAGAAGGTAACATACTAAATAGTTCATATTGATGAACAAGATTGTTAATTCTATATTCTCTTACTTCATTTGTACCTTCATATGTGAGTATTAATTTATCCCAAATTTCTTTTCATGTGGACAAGTTGCAAACTCACATATAATCATCCGGTTTTAAAGCACAAAAAAGTATGTTCATCCCTTTAGCATTTAATTCCGCTAATTCTTTTTGAGTAGTTGACCATTTCTCAAATGAAGTTTCTAATGTAACTCCTTCTACTACGGTAGTAGGTGACTTATAACCTTTTTGAATTAAATTCCACATAGTAAAATTTATAGATTGTAAATAAATTCGCATTCTATTTTTCCAATAATCAAATGGAACATTAACAAATAAAGGCGGCCTAGAAGTAGATTGACCCTCGGGTAAAGTATTCACAAAATTCTGTGCCATTTATAGGATCTTTTCTAAGGAGGTTAGTACAATAATAATAAAGAAATAATAACCTATGCTCTGATACCAATTGTTGGTTAAAATGACACAATAATCCCAAGAAATAAAATTTAAATTTTATTTGTATAATTTTAAGTTTTATTGATTCTTTAATGAAAGCTTTGGTGAGAGAGTACCAATTTTTATAATAATAAAAATATTGATAAGTATAATAGGTACACCAAGATTATAACATCAACAAGAAATGAAATGCTAAAGAATTAAGAGACACACAAATATAAAGTGTTCGGATCCCCCAGGATCCTACTCACTTGCTATGAGGCCTCCCGCTCACCTTAACACCCCAAAAATATCTTACTAGAATAGAGTTTTACCGGCCCTTTTCCCAAAGGCTAGTGGGACATCCGAGACCCGCACAAGTAGCTGAATAGGTTCTTGAAATAAAAGTACAATAAAAGAAATTACAACAATTATCCTACAATCTTCAGCATTCAAAACTTAATTAAAAAGATTTTCCAAATTTGAAAGATCGATTTGCTCTTACTATAATGATGTGTGTAAATAAACGAAATAACGTTTTATAAAAAAAACGTATTATAAAAGTTAAATGTCTGGAAGAGAAAAACAGATTACGAGAAATTGAATGAAGAACATATGATAAAGGTTTGCAAGCTTGTGAAGATGATATGATCAGAATTAATAAAAAAACTGTAGATAAAACTTAGAAATGAAATTAACTCCAGAACTATTTCATTATATGCAGAATCTGTAAACGTGATGTCTATTTAGCAAGAAAACAAATATAAACTTCCCAAACAACCTCCAGAAGTTTCTATAAGAAATCAACTCCAGGACTATTTTATCTCCAAAACTTAACTATAAGAAATTAAAGAAATTATTTTGAGAAGTTAAATTCAGAACTTTCTATAGATTTCCTAAACCAAAGAATTAATTAAGAATAGAGCTGTGATTATTTGATAATCAAAACTTAATGGATAAAAATAGGGCTGCGACAGAGATTTTGTGAGAAACTGATAAACAAGACCACCCTAATCAAAATTGAACAGATCTGAATCTATGATGAACAGATCTATATGAATCCAAAGAAAAATTTGATCAAGAGCTGAGATGAATCAAGACTGAGATAGAAAAGCAAAAACATAAGGTGATAAACGGATCTGGGAAAAAAATTTGGCCAAACAAAACTGATAAAAAATATTGCGGCAAAACAAAACTTCTGTAGGAATCAGATAATCGAAAAACAGCCCTTACCCTAAGATGAACAGATCTGTATGAATCTGATAATAGATAAGCAATTAATCGAAAGCAGAGATAAATCGAGAATGTGTTAGAGGAATAAAACCATGAGGTGAAGAACAGATCAGCGGCGGAAATCTGCAGAACGCCGACAAGATGATGACGATCCGGCGAGATAACTCCGATCTGATCAGATGCTTGATCGGATGTTGATCGGAGGCTGATGGCGAGATAAGTAGCTTGATCGGATGTTGATCGGAGGCTGATGGGGAGATAACCTTGATTGGATGTTAATCGGAGGCTTTCAAGATCCAAAGCTCTGTGCGATGAAGATGAAC
The DNA here is from genome assembly GCA_033032865.1 of Dactylorhiza incarnata. Lineage (NCBI taxonomy): Eukaryota > Viridiplantae > Streptophyta > Magnoliopsida > Asparagales > Orchidaceae > Dactylorhiza > Dactylorhiza incarnata. The sequence continues at coordinate 2,890,655 of JAWHQI010000009.1, read as the reverse complement.
AGGAACAGGAGGCTCGACAAGATTTGGCTATAGGAAAACTCACGGAAAGCGAAACCTAAACAATGATTTTGCTAAATAAAAACTCTCCTCGTGAAAAACCTAATCTGAAACAGGATAGTCCTCTTATTTATATAGAGGAAGGGGAATAAAATAATGGTTTAGATAAAACAATTGAAATTTATACAAAAATAGATAAATAATAATAATAAGAAATCTGATTATTAGAAGAGGGGCAGTAACACTTTCGACAAAGCTCAATAGATAAAAGAAATATTTATTAATATATATTAATAAATATATATATAAATGAATGAATTTATTTAGGAAAGCAGATGCAATGCATGATCCTAAGAGCAGATGGCAAATGATTTAATTAAGAAAGTGAACTTGAAAGATTTTACAATTCAAATCTATGGGTCACACAGCTAAGCTAACCCAATCCAAATCTTGCGACGAAATGTCTTCACAAAATTGTGCCTGCATATCACAAACACTTAAACAAAATAATAGAACAAATAATCCCTAGTTTGTTATCATCAAAACATACGCATTCTAGAGGGACAACACTTGTAAGTCACAAATATATGAAAACCAAATAAAAATATAAAAATCATTTTTGGACAAATAAAATATGCTTATATAGCCTTCTAATCATTTCCAACTTCTCTGAAATTTCTACACTAAGAAGGACTATATACATACTATCTATGCCAAAGAAAAGTTTTTCAAAAAAATCTCAAAAACAGCGTACTGTCTCGGCGTTAACTAGTTAACGCCAGGCGTTACCTTTTTTCAGATTGAAATTCTGTTTTCTCTGCACTATTTCTGATATTTTTCTAATGATTTTTCTCTATTTATTTTCTCAGATTTCAAATTATTTTATTATTAATTTGGTTGTTTTATTTCAAAATACAAAAAATTCAAATGATCAAAAATATGTTTTTGTTATCTGTTTTGCTTTAACTCTTTATAAAATTATGGTTTGACTATAAGTCATCACAAGAGCATACATCTTAGTCATTTTGTTTCAAATGGTCAAAATTGATTAGGCATACACATTAAGATTCTCTTCAATGTCTAATTTTAATTTCAAATTTTCTAAACATTGTTTGTGTCATGCCTTGACCTTAATTTGATTATGTGCAATGAAATAGTCTATAGATAATTGTGTATGCTTTTGTAGCCTGCCTCTAAGTATGAGTAATGCTTTATATTAATCAATGAATTATACACTCACTATTTTGGTAATCTACATGTGCTCATAATCTTAGTATTGCATGATTGTGTAGTGTAATAGTTTTAACATATTAAGTTGTATGTCTAAATTACCTACATCGTCTTTCAAAACTAAATTCCAGGCACAATATAGAAGTGTTATTTCAATAATATTATTATTTGCAACAACAAGTGAATTTGGAGACCTTCGGACCAAAATAAAAATCTGAAATAAAATGCCAAAGATAACTCCACCAAGCACTACTCACCCTCCTGATAAGTCTTAATGAGCATTGTGAGGTTGAGCACCTTGGCATGAAGTGTAAAGTGTCTTGTGCAAACATATTTCTTTTTATCACTTCTATTTGTACACCAGATCACTAAAAAAAATTTATAAAAAAAATGCTTATGTGATCCCCCAAGCAATACTCTGCTCCCTAATAAGTCTTAATGAGCATTGTGTGGGCGAAGCACCTTGGTAGTTGTACGTATATTATGTGCTTTGAAATTTTATTCTAGATGTGATGTGTGAAAGTAGTTATATGATTACAATCTTATTGTTGTTATTACTATTTCACTACATATGTCATGTGCTTTGATTATTTCACTTGTATACTTTTATCAAAACACCTAATGCACACATCATTGATTTTCATAAAGCTTCTACTCATGAGAATTGGATCCTTATGCAAACATTACATAATTCTCTAAAAACTCAAGTAAAAGCACTAGATTGCAATGGATGATTTCCATAATGTTTTCTTTACTTGAAATACGAATTGGTTACATTGTAGTTATTATCTTTTTGAATATGCTAAATCATGCTTGCCTATTAGTTATGAAAATTTTCAAAGTTAAAATGCTCAAATGTGAAGAGTCTAGACATATTGTTGGATTGGTCAAACTATAACAAAAATACTACTCTTATTTGTTTTGTTTTTGTTTTTCCGCATTTCTCTTTTGATCATGTACTTCGTTTACCATGATTTATCAAGCTCACTTCTTTGGTCTTTCTTCACTTGTGCTTGTAAAACACTATTGCATCTTTTTCAACAAATAATATTCTTCTTTAAAAATTAATTTGCAAATCAAGTGATTACATTCATGTGGTACAATCTTTGAATAATGTTCTTTCATGCCTACCATATATTTTTTCCGCTGTGCTACTCTATCCCTTAGCTCGATCATGACTTACTTTATGTTTACAAAAAACTCTTATTCCTCTCTTAGTTATGATCCAACTTTTGTCTTCTTTATTCTAGTTTTGTTTCACTCCACCCTCTTTTGCTAATAACAAAGGGGGAGAATAAAATGCTAAATCATATTAATTAACGGAGTAGGATTCTCTAGATTAAGGGGGAGCATGTATCTAGTTTATGGGTGTATACACTAAGGGGGAGCATCTTTGTAGGTGGAGCACAATGTTCAATAAACTATAATTCCTATCATTATCTTATAATTGTTGTGTGTCATATATCTTTATAAAAACACAAATTCTTTATCTATGAATCTGATTTATCTCTAATTGGATTTGTTATTATCAAAAGGGGGAGATTGTTGGAACATGGTTTTCCGCATCCCTTTGATTTGAGAATAACAAATCCTACTTGTACTTGATCTTGTTTGCCATTGTGTTTTTAGCATGCAGGTTTGGACAGATATGACACCAGGTTGCTGCAACAATGGTCTGACACTAACCACAAGCTGAAGGATTGAAAGCTGTTTAACGTCGGGCGTTACGCTTAACGCTGAGCGTTAGCGGAAGACAAAAATGGCGTTCGACAAAATTGTTTTCGGCGACAGAAGAAGCCCATTCGACAAAATGCATACCACGACGCTCGACGAAATGCATACCATGGCATTTGACAAAATGCATACCACGGCGTTCGACGAAATAGTGTTCGACAAAATGAGAAGCCCGTTCGACGAAACGCATTCGACGAAAATTCCGTTCGACGAAATGGAGGTTGCCGAAATGAAAGGCCATTTGACGAAAATGGCGTTCGACGAAATGAAACTGCGTTCAATGAAATGAGAAGTTCGACGAAGATGTTGTTCGACGAAATGGCGTGCCAGCTGATTAAAGAAAGAATCTCAACGCCAGGCGTTAGTCTTAACGTTGGGCGCTATCCGGTCGACGAATTTGGCAAGGAGAAAGCAGCCGTGATTGCAGGAGGAACTTTAGGAATGATTTGCCCAACGCCCCGCGTTAGCCTTAACGCTGGCGTTGATATTGCCTAAAATAAAACAATTTCTAAAGTGCAGAATCTCCTTCCTCTTCTGAAGATCCGAGCCATCAATATGTTGCTATACATGGTCAATGCCCGACGTTATCTCTTAACGTCGGCGTTAGCTCAAAGTTTATAAATTGGAGGATTTCATCTTCTCCAACAACTGATTGCTAAGAGCCCGATTTCAGCACTTCAGAAACTTTGTGAGGGCCGTATTTCCAGACCAACACATCTCCCACTCATATTTCAAAAGGAGGAATCAAAGGAGGCTTGGATCAACACGCTAACACAACCCGAAGAATGCACGCTTGGACTTCAATGATCTTCAGCGATTCTTCGGCGTCTCCTTCAGATTACCTCATAGGGAGTTTCATATTTATATTTTGTATTTGTCTTTTATTTTATGGTTATAATCGTTTTGTGAATTTGCCTTGTGTTGGCGACTAGGTCTAGGTAGGACTTAAGGAGTAATTCGCCTCGTGTTGGCGACTAGGTCTAGGGAGTAGATCTAGGGGGTACTCGAGGCCTTTCTGGTGATAGATTGGCTAGAGCGTCTTGAGGCCGTATCTGGGGAGAGATCGTCTAAAGCCAACCAGTTTGTGGGGATACGAGTCGGTATAAAAACAAAAAGTGTTTTCATATTATTCACTTCGATTTCTAGCGTCATTGAAATCAGAATTTGTAATCAATTTTATAAATGATAATCATGTCTTTTCTTGTTTAATAAAATTGATTTCATTTCTAATTTTATTATCTCTTTACTTTTGATTTAACTTACTTCGACCAAAATATCAAAAGTTTTCTATTAAAGTTTAAAGTTTTTAAAACCCTTATTCACCCTCCTCCCTCTAAGGGCGCCTACAGATCCAACACTAAGCCGCGCAAGGACCTTGTCGCCAACACAAGGCGAATTCTCTATATGGTTACAAAATGGAATGAAACGAAAATAATGATAACAACAATAAAAAATCCCTATATGAGATCTTCTGAAGTTAGAGATGATGGATCGCTGTAGTATGAGCGAGGTCGAAGCGATCATCCTTCGGATGTAGCGTGACATAGTCCTCCTCCAGAATTCTCCTTAAGCTTTTTGTGGGAGATCCATCTTCGGCAGTATAAAAACAATAGAATTGTGGCACAAGAAATCTCTCTGGGATGGATGTCCAAAATGAGAAAGAAAACTCCAATTTATAGAACTTCTCGCTAGCGCCTGCGGTAGCTCCTAATGTGTAAGACCCTTTTTTTCTTTTAAAAACCTGGGTCTTATGCCTAGAACCGCCGTTTTGCGGTGACACCATCACTCAGGAAGGTCGCCACTACAAAACGCCGATCCTGCCGGCCATCTCAATCACAGAAGAAGAAAAGTATAAACAAACAAAAAGAAGTTCAAGTCCATAATCACATGCTATATATAATAAATGTCCACATTATATAACTGAAATAACAAGGGTTACAACAATAAAGGGCTCATGCCCTGTACATCATGTCCTCACTACAAGATCACCCGCAGAAGCTAACTACTAAAAACTCACTGATCTTGAATATGGTGCTCCTGTACTAGATTGGCCCGCCTCCGTCTACACTGGCCTCTGGTGTTGCTGCGTCTCCTCCATCCCCTAAAATGATAAGGTCCACTGACCATTAGTCAAAAAGACTAAGCCAATCCCCCACCCCTCCCCCGGTGACTCCTAGGCACTGAGCGGGAAGGATGAAGCGGAGGACAACAAGGGGTATAAACAAAAACAGATGACGGCGAATCTAGTCTACAGGAAATGTTCTACATTACACATGCGTATATATATAATTGAAGCAGTAAAAGAGCATAGTAAGAGCAGGTAAAGAATAAGTAAAGTGCAGTAAGTAAAGATATGTATATAATAGAAAAGTAACCATTGATTTATAGGAATACCCATACAAACCTATAGACCAAGCGGTCGTTTAGCAAGGCCTATCGTATAAAGAGTCCCATAACCAATTTATACGATATGGGTAGGGGTTGAAATGCAATGTTTATTCCATGACATGCAGAGTTATGCAGTTTATGCTATGTTCACACAAGAGCAACTCACACACTTTAACTCTATGCGCACAGATCCTTAGTTCCCCCTTTTTGGAGCTAGCAAGACTCCCAGTATACTTCCGTAGTGGCAAATGGAAGCGGTGGGTTGGGCCTCGCCCACCTCTAGGTTGGAATTCACACTACCTAACCTATACTTATCGTATGCCTCAACGCAATACCGCGGAGCATCTATGTACTCTTACTGGCTGGACCACCAGACTTGTATGGCTAAGTGCAAATTCCACACTTGTCGAGTCAACGTATTGACGTTGGTGTGAACGACCGTCCAATATCGAAGACCCACCACCTTCATGCACATGCAAACATGTTCTACTATATCCCGAGCCATAAACTCCCTGGGCTAACATGCCCGTCACTATAACCTTCCGAGCCACCGGCTCACTGGACCAACCCGTCCGCACCAACAACATTACTGAGTCACAAGCTCACTAGACTAACTAGTCTGCTGCTACAACCACCGAGCCTACCGCTCTTAAGACCAAACTGACTAATTTACCTGTAACAATGGTGTGTGGGTGAGTGTATTATTAAGTTAATCTTGTATAACAACTTAGTTCTATAGCTTATGGTTAACCTTGGACTTCCCGAGGATTACCCTGTTAGGGGCTCGCTACGGTACTATGAACTATAATGGGATGACACCCCATAGTTCCCTTTCTCAAGACACTTATTATTGTTGGTATCTACCAATAAGATTACCCCTCTTAACAATTCACTTGAATTACCCTAAGTATTTTATGACCCGTTAGGGAAAGATGATCTTTCGTCAATCTAGAGCACAACATTACCCTTAACTTACCAATCACACTCTCATCACCTAAACTCCTTTCTGGTGACCTTCAATCTTCTCAACCAGTCTAGATACGACCTCTACCTTCCATTCCCTCCTAATGATCCATAAAGTTCTCAGGTTTTACAGTTTTACTATACGCAGATCAACTGAGTTATAAGAGTTTCATAAGTGGAGGTACTCCAAATATCCATCCAACTGACTCAAGATATTTACTGGAGGTCTACCATGACATCATAAGACTAAATCCAGAGTTTCATATTTTTCCTTAACATTTTAGCATTTACTATAATTTCTCCAACATTTTGCCAAGTATGAATATGAACATGAAGTGTAAGGTATTCTGATGATATGGCTCCCATAAAATTAAGATAAATCTATCATGCCAAAATAACCATAAGTACAGAATGTCACAATTTTACAATCAGGAATTGTCCTCTAATTATAATATTTAGCATCTATCCAAATTTGGAGGTTAATGAAGGAACCATCAAAAATACTTATTCAGAAATTATGGAAAAATTACTAGACCTTTATATTAGTCAGAAAAGTCTACTGGCCAAATTTCAGAATTTATAAAGGCAAATTGATTGGAGGTTAATGAAGGAACCATCAAAAATACTTATTCAGAAATTATGGAAAAATTACTAGACCTTTATATTAGTCAGAAAAGTCTACTGGCCAAATTTCAGAATTTATAAAGGCAAATTGATCACATAAATGAATATTCCAAAGAAACCCATTCTAGGGAAAATTGTGATGGAACCTACTGTTAAATAATTCCAAAAATTATGAAATAAATACCAGATCTCTAAGATGACCATAAAGGCTTACTAACTGAGTTTCACAATTTATTGAAATCATTTTCTTACCTAAATAAATATTCTAAATAGATCCTAATATGAACATGTTGTGAAGTAGCCTACTGATAACCATGTCCAAAAATTATATAAAAATTTGCAGAGGTTCCTAGTTCCCTGAAATGTCCTATCATCAAGTTGCACATTTTTCTAGAGAGTTTTGGACCCTTAATTATATTTCTTAAGATTAAGGTTAAGTGCCTTGTGAATGAAGTACTGGTTAAATCATTTTATTAATTACAACAAAATTACCAGAGGTCAATAATATGATTATAAAGGCACTACCAAAGTTTCATTATCATCCAAGACCATTTTTGCATGTAAATTTCTCTTCCAAGGAATTTCCCTAAAGGATTTATGACCTAATTTAGGGGGAATAAATCCTCCTAAAATTCTCTCAAAATTTCCTAGGGCATAATTACATCACATGAACACATCTCCTAGGTTCCATGGCAATTCTATAGATTTTACCACACATCCTTCACAAAGCTTTATATGCACCCCAAGGGCTAAAACTAGGGTCCTATGACATATCCACCTCTACACCACCCCATCTTACTCATGAAGGCGTTTTAGGTGATCCTAAACCAGTGGCCAAGGTTTCAACTCATGGTGATGAGATCTGACCACCATACCCCAAGATAAACACCATACCCCAATTTAGACCTAATTTGACCCAACTTGGGTTAACCAATTACCTATCTAAATCAGTCCCAATTGTGCTGAAATTTTTACCAGGGTCATATAATAACCATAAGAAGTACCCACCGAAATTTGGAGGGCATTGGAGGTCATTTGACCTAATAATTAATTAATATTTAATTTATAAAATTATTACAAAAACCTTATAAAAATGTTCCCCTATAATTCCAATTTTTGGATATGATGTGTGTGTAGGTGTAAATAACCTATGTTCCAAATTTCAGGGCAGTACCATTTACCAATCAAAATATTTTAAAGAAATAGTGGTTGCCCTACCCTTGGGACCAGTCCCACCAAAATGACCCTACAGGGAACTACATACTCCTTTTGGGCTGAAACAAATTTTCACTTAGTCAACACACCAAGGTCTACAATATTGGTTTTGAGCACTTTTTCCTTTGAGGGTCTCTACTATTTCTAATAATTAAAACAAGGTACAGCATAAAGTGTGACAGAAAATATAATTTCATAAGGATTTATATTAAATGATTCAGCACGAATCTTGAAGTAAATCGGGTGGCAGCTGGTCATCTTCCTCCTCCAGCCAAGGGTTAGGATTTCACCTACCTGTAGCACCTCCTCTCTCAATTTCCCGGTCATCCGTCCACCTCCCTGGCCGGCCACCACCACCACCACCTCCGTTGAGGTGGTGGCTATCGCCGGGCGGCGACACGGCCGCTGGAGGGGCCGATTCCGGCGAACCCAACCGGAAGAAAATCCATTGAATTTTCAGATTTTTCTCACTTGGATCGGGCTCAATTGATCCCGATTTCTCACCTATTTTGATCTAAGATATATCCATAGAGGGAGAGGAGAAGAACCAGACCTTCAATCAGGCTTGATGGTGGTTGCTTCCCAGATTTGCCATGGCCGCCCCCTTCAAGTTGTGCTCCTTGCCGATCTGAGCCTCCAATGCACGATTTCCTCTGGAAGGTTGGGGGTTTCACTCCTCTTAGTCTTTTGAAGATGGTAGAGAACTTAATCGAGGGAGAGGAAGAGGTGTAACCTCCATTTGCCGTGAAGGCCATTAATGGCCATTTTCGGCCATGGAGAAAACTCCTCAAATTCCACCTTTATGTGGTCGGGAATGTCCATTAAACTCCTCCAAATTGATTGGGGAAACTGAGTTGGAGAGCTCTGAGCTTGTAAGGCTTTTGAGCCTGCGGTAAGGTTTGGAGGAAACCTGAGAGATTCTGAGGAATCTGAGTTGTAAGATTTTGAAGCTTAGTTGGAGGTGTTGGACCTGTCTAACTCATTGTTAGAAGGGTGAATGGGGAAGGAGGACTACTCAAGAGACCATGTCTTGAGGAACCTCTATATATGCTTGTATGCTTTCTGGTTGTTTTCTTTAAATCATTAAACTCATTAAAAACAGCTGGGCTAAGGAAGCAAGAAAAGAAAGTGACTTATTCACCCCCTCTAGGTGATCTAGACTACTACCTATAAACTATCAAGTGGTATCAGATGGAGGTTGGTCAAAAAGGACATAACTATTTGTCCAGATCCATTAAACTCATTAAAAGAGCCCAAAATAAACTTTGCACCAAATCTCATTATCTCAGCATCACTTCCTAGTATAAGTTTTCTTCTGGTGCTCATAATAGTTATATCACTTAAATGTCATGCTAAATCAAAGGTAGAAAAACTATGTGAGTCTAAAAATTTTAACTATAAAATTCAAATAACATCATAGTTTATAAATCAATTGCTAAGACTTGAATTAAGTGTCCTAGACCTCTCGGGTTAAGTATAATACAAAAACACAGTCATTTCATGCAAACTTATACTACCTAGACATCTCATAAAATTCTAAAATTTCTATATGAACCTACCATTGGTACACTTAATCAAGATCAACAATAAAAAACTTTCAAAATCTCAAAAAAAAATCGTGTACTGTATTTCGCGCTAGCGGTAGCGTCGGCGCTAGCGCTAGCGTCGGCGCTAGCTCGAGGCTCCGATTTTCTGTCTTCTTTAAATTTCCAAAAATCAACAAAAATATGTATTTCTATATTTCCAACTTATTTTTGCTTTACTGCATGTCATTAATTTTAGAAAAATTAAAATACAAAATTACAAAAGCCAAAATTACAAAAACATTTATTTTTTGTGAGTATTTGTATTTTTTTGTGCAAACAAAAACAAAATCAAATACAAAAATATAAAATCATTTTTATATCAAAAGAAATCTATATGGACTCTATTGTAAATATCAAGCATGATTTCTTCTATCATTTAAGACCTTCTACAATGTTGTGATTCATATTTTCAAACTACTTTAAACATTGTCTTTATCATGCTTTGATACTTCTAAACATATGTGCATAAATTATATTGTAAAAGTTTTGTAGAACCAAACTTAGCATGCCTCTAAGTATGAGTAAATGTTTTATGTTTGAAAATGATATTTATTCACTCACTTATTTTGGCATTGTCAACATATGTTTTTAATCTAAGAATGCTTGTGTAAGTTTTGTAATAGTACAATAAATTAAAATTGCACAAGTATCTTACCTACACTACCTTTATTTGCACTTTTAAAAGTTAAGAAAAGTGGTTATGTTTTCATAAATTATATTGGTTTGCAAAACAAGTGTATTCGGAGAACTTTGTACAAAATAAAAATCATAAAATAAAGTGACAAAGATAACTCCACCAAGCACTACTTGAACCTCCTGATAAGTCTTAATAAGAGTTGTGAGGTTGAGCACCTTGGAAAGAATAGTAAAGTATCTTGTGCAAACCTTATCTTTCTTTCAAAATAAAAACCACTTACTCTTATGTACACCGAATCACAAATAACTAAAATTCCAAAAAATATATGATCCCCCAAGCACTACTTTGCACCCTGATAAGTCTTAATGAGCATTGTGTGTGTAAAGCACCTTGGTAGTTGTACATTTTTTTTGTGCATTGAAGTGTGTGGAAGTAAAATTATTTGTGTTTTATTGTGCTCTTTACTTTATATATTTCTTGTATTTTTAATTAAAACATTTGTTTACTCTATTCAAAATACACTTATGTGCACATCATTATCTTACATAACACTTCTTCTCATGAGTATTGGATTCTAATGCTAATTCTATACTACTCTTTCTTTATGAAATGCACCAGATAACCTAGCATGCTCTCTACAATATTTTGTATGTTTTGAATTTGTGAATTAATATAACGTTGTAGTAATTTCTTTTTGAAAACATTATTTCATGCTTGGTTACTTTATTGTCAAAATTAAAGATTTTAAATGCAAAATGATTTACAAAAACATCTTCATTGTTGAAATTTAGCTCATATATCTTCTTATGAATCATCATGTTTATAAAAAGATGTTTTCTTGTATCTCTATAAGTCTTCCGTATCATTACCATATATTTTTACCTTGCGCTTTCATGCCTATATCAAAGTCTTAAATATCAAAATTCCTTTTTCAACAAATGGTAGACTTGCTTGGTAGAATTTATATTGGTTGCTCTAAACATGAAAATATTGTAATGCTAAAAGTCTGATTTATTAATGGATTTCAAATTAGCTATGTGACCTTTTCTTTAAAAATTCAAATAAAAAAAATTAACAAACCCATAAGCTATGAACTCATCATTAGATTCAAACGCTAAATGTTTCCAATTATTATTATCCCATGATTACATATCCCACCATAGAGGGGGCGTAGGGTTGTAGACATTAGATTACCTGACCTCTAAGTCATGTCTTGTCCTTAACCGGGGAGGGTTCCAGTGGGGCCTTGCGAGGCACTGGGGGGAAAGAGTGCTAGGTTGAGTTTTGTCTAGTGTTTGCATATGGGACTAACACCCCAACCTACTACATGTATGCAGCTCCTCATGCCCATCTGTCACTTAGTACGGGGCTAGGGTGTACACATATTGTCTGGGTAGATTGGTTCTTGGAAATCATTACCTTTTTTATGCTTAAAACTTTTATATAAAGGGGAAGAACTAACATGATAATATTACTTGGCAAATGTTATATTATTTCATCATTATTCTAAAAACTCCTTATCATTTCCTTCTCTCTCAAACGCCTTGTCTACTCTTTATTGCTTACCTTTCAAAACAAGTGTATGGTTATGTTGCAACTGAAATCATTTTGTGTACTTAAATTGCTACAACATCTATTTTTTGTCTAAAACTCTTAATCATCTACTATGCTTCACCATTCCTATATAGATGTTCACTTCAAGAATATATTTCTTCATGCTTTCCACTTCTTTACTACTTGTACGCTCGATCATGAATACGTTTTCCCAACAAGTGGTTTCCTTATGACAATTTCTTCACATTTTTTTACTCATATATATTGTATTTTCCCTAAGCATTTATCTCTTTATCTTGTTCATTCCCTCTCTAAACATTTATTGTACACATTCCTATTTGACTTTCTCTCCACCCATTTTTGATAATACCAATAGGGGGAGAATAAACTTGAAATTTGAAAGAAATTCACATGTTTGGGGAAGTCAAGTTCATAGGAAGTTTTGTTGTAGGGGGAGCATTCACTTAGGGGGTGCATTCATTTAGGGGGAGCATATGCACATGTCTTAAATTTCATGCTTATCCTTTTTAATAAACACAATTCCTATCTTTTGAACGATTTCTTTCTAAAGGGATTTGTTATTATCAAAAGTGAGAGTTTGTTGGAACATGCTTTCCGCATCTCTTGGTTTGGCAATAACAAATCATATTGTATTTGATCATACTTGCATTGTGTTTATAGTGTGCAGGATCTTCAACATTCAATCTCCAAAGGAGTGTGAAAAATAAAGACATCGAAGCGACATCAGGATGATTCTCTATTGATACTGCGGCGTGGTAACACTACTGCTGGCGCTAGCGGTTCGACGAAATGGGATGCGCTCGACGAAATGGTGTTCGACGAAAGTAGATGCCATCCGACAAAATGTGAGGCCATTCGACGAAGATGCATTTGACGATGTGCTCTACCGTGGAGCGTTAGCACTACTGTTGGCACTAGCGAATCAGAGGTCGTTCGACGAAATGGTGTTCGACGAAAGAAGATGTTGTTTGACGAACTGGCGTTTGACGAAAATTGCGTTCGACGAAATGGCGTTCGACAAAGATGGCGTTCAATGAAATGGTGTTCGACAAAAATAGATGTCGTTCGACAAAAATTGATGCCAGGTGTTGCTACCGCAGAGCGTTAGAACAACCGCTGGCGTTAGCATAAATGGAAACAATTGATGGGAAGGAAATAGTGGAGAAAAAGGAATGATTCGCTGGATGCATATTTAGCATGCTCTACCGCGGTGCGGCATCTCTATCGCCCGGCGGTAGCTTTTGGAATCCTCCCGTCTGCACGTGATTGAGGAGTAAATATGGAAGGAGATATTGGCTGAAGGAAGGTTATCTCGCTATCGTGGAGCGTTAGCGTTACCGCGGTGCGCTAGTCGGAGCTCAAAGTTTGATGCTCAAAAGTTGCCTAAGTTTCCACGATCTGTGTGCTTGATCATTGCCTAATGTGGATACCGCGGGGCGGTAGTACTACCGCAGGCGGTAGCGGCTGATTCTATTTAAAGACGTGTGCTTCCTCTATTGTTGCTTGCTGTTACAAAATGAATTGAAGCAACATATTTAGAGCACCCGTGAGAGCCTTCCCAAGCAGCCCGAAGAACTCCATCAACGTTCGTGAACGCAAAGCACTTGAAGACCAATCCGATCGCATCTACATCGACATCAAGTTCTTCATTTTGAGGGAGTTTTTAGTTTGTGTTTTGTTTTAGTTTCAAATTGTAACCTTTATATCTTTTGTTCGGTAGGGAAACTTGCCACACGACGAGTAGGGCATTTTGGGGATTAGGGTGAAATTAGACTCGCGTTGGTGACTAGGTCTTGTGGGGCTTAGGGGGGAATTCGCCACACGGCGACTAGGTCTAGGGAGTAGATCTGGGGGGCGCTCGAGGCCTTTCTGGGGAGAGAAAGGCTAGAGCGGCTTGAGGCCTTATCTGTGGAGAGATAAGCTAAAGCCAACCGGTCCTTGGGAGAAGGGTCGGCATAGAAAACCAAAAAAGTTTTCATTGGTCGTTTCTTTCCAAGCGTCATTGGGAGATGTTTTGTAATCATAACTATTTCAATTTAATATTAATGAAAATATGTTTGTTTCTTCATCTCTGATTCATGCTCTCTGATTTACATTGGTTTAACTTAAACGTATTTTCTCTGTCACTAATGCCGAGCGGTAACACTACCGCTGGCGGTAGCAACAGAGAATTATTTTCTTTGATAATCATAAAAAGTTTAAAACCCTTATTCACCCCCCCCCCCCCTCTAAGGGCGCCTACAGATCCAACACTTATCGACATATCCATCGAGAAGAAGACCTAGACTTTGAGCTTTGCCTTCTGCGTCGAATACAATTCAATGTTGCGTCGACTTCAAATGTTGGTTTGACTAACTCTGCCATCTGCGTTCAATACCATTCGACATTGCGTCAACTTCAATTGATACATCGACTATTAGTCTGAGTTATTCTTACTTCTATTCAAAGTTACTTCGACTTGAAGTCGAATTTGCGTCGACTTCCTTTCGACGTAGAATTAACTCAACTGAATTTTGCACTCTTTTTTACTGGTCTTCGACACTCTAATGTGAGTGAGACATCCTAGGACATCTAATGACCATATTACCCTCACTATACAATATGAAATGAATCCTAGATGATGAAATCACCTTCCTCTTATGTTATTTCCCTAATAATAATGTCTTAGAGGTAGTATTGTTCTCGTTCCATTTCTATTGACGTACAAAACTTTTTTTTTGAATAACTTCGAAATATATCTTCATTGTATCTCTGGAGCTCTTCTTTCCATTATTGGCTTTATAAGACCTGTTAGAATTCAAATAACTTCCATTTATACCTTCTGAATAAGCTTCAGAATAGAATCCAGAAAGTATTCTAATTATGTGTCTGTATTCGACGTTGCGTCGAATACTTTTGCCTTCTTATCAACACACCTCTAAGTTCTAATATAAGCTGCTTCAAAATTTTACACAACTTTAAGTTGAACTCTGATATCGACGTTGTGTCGAGTCCTTATCGACATATCCGTCGAGATGAAGACCTGGACTTTGATCTCTACCTTCTACGTCAAATACAATTCAAAGTTGCGTTGACTTCAAATGTTGTTCTAACTGACTCAGCCTTCTGCGTTCAATACCATTCGACGTTGCGTCAACTTCAATTGATACATTGACTGTTAGTCTGAGTTATTCTTACTTCTATTCGAAGTTGCTTCAACTTGAAGTCGAAGCTGTGTCGACTTCCTTTCGACGTAGAATTAACTCAACTGAATTTTGCACTCTTTTTGACTGGTCTTTGACACTCTAATATGAGTGAGACATCCTAGGATATCTAATGACCATATTACCCTCACTATACAACATGTGTAATGAATCCTAGATGATGAAATCACTTTTACATAATTTGTAAGATAAATACAGAGGATGTTTTTCCTAACAATCTCCCATTATTTATCTTAACAAATTTTACAAATATTTTAAGTGATTTCAATCATATTGAAAAATAAAGCAGAGTACATAAGAGTATATAATGACAGAATGGCAGCATAAACTAAAACTTTGGATTAATTGAAATAAGTGTTCATCAGAGTTAGTTACCTAGAGACATATTCTACTTTTTCTTTTTGAGAAAAGTAGATAGGTCTTCATAGACCTTCCTGAATTTTGTTTCTACGTATTTGAAGTTGGTTGGTTTGGCCTTCTCTGGTTTCTTCTGAATTCTGTCATACCCTTTGAATAGTTTCTCCAAGTTAGCTCTGCATCAGGGTAGACATCATTGATCTTGAATCCAAGACTGATGATTTTGGCAGTCAACTCATTTATTTCAACCAGGTCATGTTCATCTGAGACTAGATCTGGCACTATGAAAGTTGACTACGTAATGCCAGGAACTGGAGCTATCTTGAAAACAATCTTTTTCTTCTTTTCTATGGTTGATCTTCTATATCTTGATTACATCCAAGACCCCTTTAATCAATTTGTCCTTTGTACGTCTTCCAGTATTTTAGCTTGAGGGTTCTTGGTTGCATATTTGGAAGGTCAAATAGAGTGATTGGAATTTGGATTGCCTCCTTTATTTGCTCTTCTACCACAACATCTTTCCCCTTTTTAGTCTTTCAATGAATTTCATTCTCTTCTCCTTAATTTCTCTTTGGGAGGCTTCATACTCATACTGCTCTCTTTCTCTTATTTCTTCAAAGACTTTGTCAAGAATTGGATCAGCATAGACCTTCATCTTATTTTCAAGAATTTGAACTTTCTCATAAGTTTTATTATATAACTTATCCTTTTTGTATTATTTTCTCTGTTACTTTGTATACCTCTCCCAGATAGACATATTTCTGCCATATTTCCTTCCTCTGACTATGTTTCTTCCTCTGAATGTGTCCCTTTTGTCTAGGAACTGATGTTGGAGCTATTAGAATAGGAACAGGAGGAAGCAGAGCCATAGTAGGATCAGGAGAGGGAAGAATAGGATCAGCGGTAGGAGTAGGCACAACATGAGATAATGTTGTTGACTCTTCAGAAACAGACTTGATTTCTGTATTTTCAGGAATGGGTGAATTAGCCCATATTATAAACTCTTCTAAACTTGCCCAATAGTCTTCATCATTGGAGAAAAAATCAGACTCCCCCTCAATTGATGACTCCCCCTAGATTGCAGGCAAAAATCTATGTGGAGAAGATGGTGCAAGTGCCAGCGAGATTTGAGAGACGATTGCTGGTTCTCCTTCAGAAAGATAAGAAGAATGTTGATACTGGTGCTCAATGGCATTATACACTAAGTCAGGAGGGGACCTACTGTCATACTTCTCCCCCTACTTTATATCATTGAAGAAATAAATAAAGACTTCAGCAGGCAGCGCCGACAATCTCAATTCATTTTCTATGGCATTTTTCTGGACAGAAATATTCCTTAACCTATTATCCTGAGCACATAACTTTCGATGGCAGTCTTCTGAGAAATCCAGTATAGAGAAGAGAATTGAGACAACAATATCTTTAATTCCAAATCAATTACATCAAGAATATATTTATTGGAGGCCATTGATTGTCGTCCTGTACCTGCAAGGAAGAAGGAAGAGAGAAGTGGAGAGGCGGAAAATGAGGAGAGCGAGAGGGAGAGAATTTAATAGCACAATAAAGTCTAACGACAGTGTTGCTTTTAGAAGATGAATCGGCGTAACTTAGGGTTGTATTCCAAGTAACTTCAAAAGGAAGTGGATTCAGTGCGCCAAAATATGTATAAGTAGCTTCTAGAAGCAAAGTCTGTGTGCGATGTGAAAAGTCGACGCGACGTCGAGTGGAAATCGACGTGGCTTCGAATGAAAGCATTAACTATTGTGTGAACACATGCGTCGATAGGTATTTGATGTTGCGTCGAGTGTTATTCGAATGAACTGTCCTGGTCAGCTCTCGAAGATGTCATCAAGTAAAAATCAATGGTGCATCGATTTGTATTCGACGCAACTCTGAATGAATAGTTACATTTTCTCAAAATAATTGTTTTTTTTCCCAGCAATACCTTTCTTTGTAAACTAGGTTTTATTACATAATATATGTGACCAAAAGAGCTCCATCAAGCATTCCCACTGCATTCATGAAGAAATTGTGCTTGCTTTCATCAAGTGACTTGGTGAATATGTCAGCCTTTGATTATAAGTGGAAGTGTATTGAAGATTGATCTTACCCATCTCTATATTATCCCTGATAAAGTGGTGTCTTATCTCTATGTACTTAGTTCTACTGTGGAGAATAGTATTGGAAGCTATAGAAATAGCACTAGAACTGTCACAGAATATTGTGGAGTTCTCAAGAGTAATGTTATAATCTAACAACTGATTCTGCATCCGCAATATTTGTGAGCAGTAGCTTCCTGCAACTATATACTCAGATTCAACTATAGAAGTGGAGACTAAGGTTTGTTTTTTGCTAAACCAAGAAATCAGTCTAGCACCTAGGAATTGATAAGTTCATGAGGTGCTCTTTCTATCAAGCCTGCATCCAGTTTAATCTGCATCTGAATAGCTTGCTAAATCAAATCCATATTTTGGGGGATCCAATAAGCCAAGGTCAGGTGTACCCTTTAGATATCTGAGTATTCTTTTTACAGAACTCGTGTGAGATTCCTTGGGGTCAACCTAAAATCTAGCACATATACAAGTAGCAAACATGATATCTGACCTGCTGGATGTAAGATAGAGGAGTGAGTCAATGGCTGCTCTGTAAGTCTTCTGATCAAATGACTTACCATTTTCATCTCTATCAAGTACAATATTGGTAGCCATTGGGGTTTTATGATAGAGGCATTTTCCATACCAAATCTCTTGATAAGCTCTTTGGTATGTTTGGATTGGGATATGAAAATGTCATCTGCAGTTTGCTTTACTTGGAGGCCAAGAAAGTATGATAGTTCCCACATGCTACTCATTTCAAACTTAGACTGCATTAGGTCAGCAAACATTTTGCAAAGTCTTTGGTCTGTTGAGCCAAATATTATATCATCTACATATATCTATACTAGAAGTAGCTGATTTTTATGTGCTCTAGTGAAAAGTTTTTAATCCACCTTACCTCTAACAAAAGAGTGTTCTAGAAGAAAGGTGGATAAGGTCTCAGACCAAGCTCTTAGAGCTTGCTTGAGACCAAACAGTGCTTTATCTAATCTATAAACAAAATAAGGATGAGATGGATTGATAAAACCTGGGGGTTGCTCCACATATACTTCTTCCTGAAGAGTTACATTTAGGAAAACACTCTTCACATCCATCTGATATACCTTTATCTTCATATGTGCAGCATTGGTAAGAAACATCTTGATTGCTTCCAGTCTAGATGCAGGAGCAATTGTCTGATTGTAGTAAATGCCCTCCTCTAGCCTGTATCCTTGAGCAACAAGTCTGGCTTTGTTTCTTATTATGACTCTATTTGAGTCCATCTTGTTTTTATATGCCCATTTTGTTCCAATGATTGGGTAATTTCTTAGTCTTTCAACCAGGCTCCAGACTTTGTTTCTTTCAAGCTGTGCAAGCATCTCTTGCATGGTGGTTATCCAGTGAGGATTACTATCTGCTTCTTCAAACTTCTTTGGCTCATATTAAGAAAGGAAGCACTCAGCATAGTCTCATTTGTAATTTGATTTCATGTCTTCACTCCCACTATCACATCTCATATGACTTGAGATGGAGGGTGATTCTTTAGAGTTATCCTAGTTCTTGATGAACTGTTGAGTGGATTCACATCCTCATGGATTACCATTTTTTTCATTGACTGTGGGAGCACCATTTTCTTCCTATAGGATAATCTCTATTTCTGGTTGAGCAGGTGCTTTAATGACATCACCCTCTGCAGAGTCTTTATCTAATTCATTGTCATCTGCATCAGATTCAGTTTGCTATTTTCCTTTATCCTGCCAGCCTGATGAGTGATTCATGATGCTGAGCCTTTCAACTTGATCTGCAAGCAGATCTTCTTCCTACAATGTAACATTGGTGAAAGTTTCCTTCCCCTATGAGAACTTTTTAGTCTCATCAAACACTATATGCATTGACTCCTCAATTTTGAGGGAGCTATTATTATAACACCTATAGGCCTTGTTTGATTAGGAGTATCCCAAGAATATCCCATCATCAGCCTTCTTGTCAAATTTGGCAAGTTGACTTTTTCCATTGTTCAGAATGAAGCAAGTACACCTAAAAATCCTGAAGTATGTGACTATAGGTGTCTTTCCTTTCAATAACTCATAAGAAGCCTTCAACTTAGTTTTATCGATGAGACTCCTATTCCGAACATAGTTGGTTGTATTCACTGCCTCAACCCAAAAAGACTTTGGCAAATTGAATTTAACCAATAATGTCCTTCCTGATTCAATTAGGGTTCTATTTTTCCTTTCAGCCACCCCATTTTGTTTGGGGGGGGGGGGTTCTAGGAGCTGAAAAGTTTTGTCTTATTCCTTCATCCTCACAGAATCTATAGATTAACTGATTTTCAAACTCAGTACCATGCTCACTCCTAATCATGGCAACCTGAGTATTGAATTCAGATTAAATCTGTCTAATAAAACTTTAGAGGATCTTGAAGGTTTCTGACTTAGCTTTTAGAAAGAACACCAGCTGAATCTAGAATAGTCATCCATAATAACTTGTGTATAAGACTTGCCTGCTATGCTTTGAGTGGATATAGGACAAAATATATCCATGTGCAACAGATAGAGGGTTCTAGGGGAATCATTCTTACCAATTGCTTTTAATGAAGATTTGGTTTGTTTTCCTAGTTGCAAGCTCTGCATGGATGGTCTTTCTTATAATTACCAAAGGGTAAACCTCTTACTAAGTTATGCTTGGATAACTTAGCTACTATTTTAAAATTTAGATGACTAAGTCTCCTATGCCATAATTCCTTATTTTCTAGGTTAGAATTAAACAAACAAACTTCAGACTTAGTGTAATCAAAATCTACTACATATACCTTACCTTTCCTAAGTTCTGTCAATACTATTTGGTTAGTTATTATGCTAACAATATGAGATAAAGACTTAGTGAATACAACTGTGTATTCACCATCACATATCTGACTAATACTGATTAGGTTATGTTGAAGACCTTCAACATAAGCTACCTTGGAAAATGAGATTTTTCAAATTCTGAGCACATCATATCCTCTGGTTTGTCCGGAATGAGAGTTACCAAAAATTACCTTGGGGTCTTGCTTGACCTTATAGTTTTCCAGCACATCCTTTGCTCCAGTCATATGCATGGAGCATCCATTGTCCAAGTACCAAAGTTAGTTTGGGGTAGAACAGTCTCCTTTCTGCACATGAATTTAAACATTAGTATATACCCTCACTTGTTGGGGTCCCTTTCTTCCATCATCATAAGGAGTTATGAGTGAGTAAGTTGGTCTTTTAGGATACCCCAAAAGTTTAAGAAGTGCTGGTTTATTATGTAAGACCCCCCTCCCGGAATATAAGACACGGCTGAGGGGAGTCCTATACCCAGGACAACCGCCTTACGGAAGTACCAGCGCACTGGCTAGCCCCCTCCACAAGACACCTATCCTGCCGGCTAATCTCAAATATCATCATGCCAACCCATCAATAATATAAAAATCACATAAGCCATTATTCAAAAATAAGTAAAAGTGTCCAAAAGAACAGGTAGCTACAAAGCTCCTGCAAAATAATAAAGTACAAAAAATTGGCCCTAAGGCTACATTTCAAAACACTCGCTCATATTTGTTGATGATGGTAGCAAAGGTATCATAGTCTCAGGACCTATGGCCCTGGCCTGGCTGTCCTCCTGCTTCGTACGCTGCTGCTCTACCTGCCGCTGGGTGCCCTCCTAAAAATAGTGACGTAGCAACCGTTAGTCATAAATACTATATGGCTTCACACCTTCTTCCCCGGTGACACTTAGGCATCTGGCGGAAGAAAAGAGGATGTTGGACATGTGTGCCACATCCCTTTGTTTGAGAATAACAAATCCCAAATTGTATTTGATCTTGCTTGTCGTGTGTTTATAGTGTGCATGAACTATAGGTGCAATACTCCACAGGTAGAAAGCAGCTTGGAACTAACAACCTGAATTTAATCACTACCACCAGCGCTAGAGGTTACCGCAGACGCTACGCTACCGCCAGCACTAGCGCTATCGCCTAGCGCTAGCTCAAGTTTGTGCACAACGCAACGCCACTGACGGTTTCGTAACCGCCTCCACACGAACAATACCGCAGGCATTAGGAGCTACTGCAGGCGTTAGGAGCTACCGCAGGCGCTAGCGACAAAGTCAATATATTGATGGCTTCTCTCTCGTTTTGTTAAGAGATTCTAGAGAGATTACTAGTGCCAAAATTCCAGAGATGTTACTCTGCCGAAAGTTCATCTCCCACTCAAAGCCAAAGATGATTTCTGGAGAAGGAAGCCCCCATGCTGCATCTGAAGAATGATCGCTTCAACCTCACTTATGCTACAGCGATCCTTCATCCTCAACTTCAGAAATCTTATAGAGGGAGTTCTTGTTATTTACTTTATTTCATTATTGTAATTTTTGTAGTAAAATCGCCTTCTGTTGGCGATGAGGTCCTTGCGCGGCTTAGGGGGTCATTCGCCACGTGAGTTGGTGACTAGGTCTAGGAGATTAGATCTAGGGGGTGCTCGAGGCCTTATCCGAGGAAGGATTGGCTAGAGTGGCTTGAGGCCATATCCGGGGAAGGATTGGCTAAAGCCAACCGGTTTGTGGGGATACAAGTCGGTATAGAAAAGGAAAAGTTATTAACATTTATACGCCTCCGATTTCTAGCGATATTGAAATCAAATTTATGCAAACACTTATTTTTATAATACAATCATGTCTCTATTTGCGTTTACTTGATTTCTCTCTTTTGGCGTAATTTTTATTATTGCAAATCACTTTTTGCTAAATTGTTATTTTACTCTCTGGTTAAATTTAAAACAATTTAGTAAATTGCTTAATATTACAAAAAGAATTCTATTCCCTTATTCACCACCCCCCCCCCCCCCCCCCCCCCCCTCTAAGAGCGCCTATCGATCCAACAAGTGGTATCAGAGCCAGGTTATTCTAAACGGTTTAAAAACCAGGAATAATGGCGTCTTATGATCCCGCTTTTTCAGAGGGACAGGGAATTAGTAGACCTCCACTATTTACTGGGTCAGATTATAATTACTGGAAAATAGGATGAGATGTTTTCTTATGAGCCTAGATATTGAGGTTTGGAATATGGTAGAAGAGGAATACTCTCCTCCTACAGTTGTAGTTGGAGAAGTAACATTAGAAAAACCTAAGGATAAGTGGGATGATAGGGACAAACTTAAATGCAAAAATAACGCCAAGGACATAAATGTTTTTATTTTGTGCGTTAGATAGAAATGAATTTAATAGAATTTCTGCATGTACTACTGCATATGAAATTTGGAATCATCTGTAAATTACTCATAAAGGTACATCGCAGGTTAAAGATTCAAAGCTTTTCCAATTGGAGTCGGAATATGAAAAATTCTGGATGGATGAAAGTGAAGATGTTGATGCCATGTACACGCGCTTCACCAAGATCATCAATGCCTCCAAAGCTCTTGGAAAGAATTTCTCCAACGGCGACTTGGTCCGAAAGATTCTTCAATCCCTTCCTCCAAAATTCAATCTGAAGGTAATGGCAATTTCAGAGTCGCACAATCTAAGAACGCTCCAAGTTGAGAGCCTCATTTGGAATCTCAAAACCCATTAGGGAGAACTCAAGATCCAACACGATGAATACAACAAGGAGACAAAGGAGAAGGCATTGGCACTAAAATCAAAGAAGGAGTGACAAGAGGATGAGGATGAAGATGAAGAAAGTCTTTTGGTAAAAAAAACATCCAAAAGTTCATGCGAAATCCGGAAAGGAGAAACAACTTCCAGAAATATTTCCAAAAGGATGCAAGGTGGAAAGGGTCATCGTCAAACAAGGAAAAGAAGAGTGATGATGATGAAGAAAGACCTCCACCAGAATGCTATCATTGCAGGAAGACCGAGCATATTCGGAGCCAGTGCCCAAAGTTTTTGAAGGAGAAAAAGGAAAGGAGGCACAATGGGATGGAAAAGAGGAAGGTGCTAAAAGCTAAAACTTGGGATAACTCCTCCTCCTCCGAAGGATCAAGCAAGTCCTCATCAAGCGAAGATGAGGAAGCAAACATGTGCCTCATGGGACAAGAAAACGACAACGACGACACATGTGTTCTTAGTGACACTGAGGTAACTCCTCCCACTTATGATGAACTTTTTAATAAATTTCTTGAAATTTGCAAAGCTTTTGATAAAAATATGAAAGATAATGTTTTATTGAATCGTGAAAATGAATCTCTAATTAAAGAAAATCAAAATCTTTCCAAGAAATTAATTGTTTTAGAAAAGAGAAAGTTTTCTTGCCAAGAGTGTGATCACTCCACTAAAATGGCAAAAGATATTGAAGAGTCACTTTCTAAAGCCCTCTCTCATGCCAAGACTCTTACAAAAGAGAAGGGGGAATTAGAAAGGAAATTAGAAGCCTCTCTTTTGCAATTCAAAAATAATAAAAAAGGTTTTGAAAATAGGTATGTCATGCTTGTGAAAGAAAGTACTTCACTTAAAGCACAAGTTCTTGATCTCACCATGGCAATTAAAAAATTTGGAATGGGCCAAAAATCTCTGGATATGATTTTAGGGAACCAGTACTATGGTTCTGGAAAATTTAAGCTCGGATATCAAGGTGAGGGTTACCGCTCGGCGCTAGCCACTAACGTCGGTGTTAGCACCTCACACAAAAATTCAAAGATTTCTTTTGCAAAATCTTTTTCTTCTGTAAATTTGATTCCTTCCAGCAAGAAAAAATTCTTGAAAAGGGTCTCAACCCCCTTTATTACGTGTGCTAACTATTATAGGTTTGGTCACACATCTAGTTCTTGCAGAAAATTAGAAGAAACTGCTTTAAAGCAAATCTGGGTACCTAAGGCTTCCACTTATTCTATGGGTGGTACCACTTGGGTATCTGAATCTTTACTCTCATCTTCTTTCTAGATGTGCAGGCAGGCTAAGCAAAATGAATACGTGTGGTACTTGGATTCTGGATGCTCCAAGCACATGATGGGCAATAAAGCAAAGTTCCTTAGCCTGGAAAGGAAGAAGGGAGGGATCATGACATTTGGTGATAACGGAAAAGGAAGGATCATGGGTATTGGTATAGTTGGTAACGAATCCTTTACTATATCTAAGTTTTTTATGTGAAAGGGCTAAAACACAATCTTATTTCTATTAGTCAATTATGTGATAAAGGATTAGATGTTTTATTTGAATCTTCCACTAATCTATGCAAAATATCTAATCCAACTACAAAAGATACTTTACTAACTACACCAAGAATACATAAAATTTATATAGTTTCTTTTCATGATCTTTCTAAATCATCTATAAAATATTTTATCACTAAAAATGATGAATTAGAACTTTGGCATAGAAGGCTAGGACATGCTAGCACAAAACTTATTGTAAAACTTGCCAAAAGAGATTTAATTAGAGGATTGCCTAGATTAAATGGGAATCTTCACTATGTTCACCTTGTCAAAAAGGGAAAATTACAAAATCCTCTTTCAAAAGTAAAAATATTATTTCTACTTCAAGACCCTTGCAATTAATTCATATGGATCTTTTTGGTCCCGTTAGCACCGCAAATCTTGGTGGTAGATTATATACATATGTTTTAATAGATGATTTTTCATGATATTGTTGGACAATATTTCTCTCATCCAAATCCGATGCTTTTTGCGAATTTTCAAAATTATGTACTCGTATTCAAAATCAAAGTGATTTAAAAATTAAATGCATTCGCTCGGATCATGGAGGAGAATTTGAAAATGAAAAATTTACTTCTTTTTGTGATATGTTAGGCATAAAACATGAGTTCTCCGCACCACGCACACCACAATAAAATGGTGTTGTAGAGAGAAAGAATAGGACACTTCAAGAACTAGCACGCACTATGTTATGTGTATATAAATTGCCTAAGTCCTTTTGGGCCGAAGCCATAAATACATCATGTTATGTTATAAATAGAATCATGCTTCGCCCATCTCTTAATCTCACACCATATGAACTCTTTTTTCAAAAGAATCCTAACGTATCTTACTTCAAAGTTTTTGGTTGTAAATGTTTCATTTTAAATATTAAAGATAGCTTGGGAAAGTTTGATGAAAATTGTGATGAAGGAACTTTTCTTGGATATTCTTCAAATAGTAAAGCTTATAGAATTTAAAAAAAAAGAACTAGAAAAGCTGAATCAATTAATGTGAAATTTGATGAAGTTGTTCCTTGTATAGAAAGACTTTCCGCAGGCAAAGAGGATGATCACTTACATCCTTTGGAGCATGGTGATGAGGAACCTTCCAAAGAAGAAGAAGAGGAGGCCAAGGAAGATGAATATGTACCTCCAAGTGCCTTGAAATTCACAAAGGATCATCCACGGGAATTAATAATTGGTGAACCATCCATCAGGGTAAGAACTCGCTCTTCTCTTCATGAATCTTATTCAAATATTTGTTTTGTTTCCGAAATTGAACCAAAAAACTTTTCAACTGCTTTAAATGATGATTTTTGGTTTTTTGCTATGAATGAAGAGTTAGAACAATTTGAGCGACATAATGTTTGGAAAATAGTAGAAAGATCATCTAATCACCCGGTTGTAGGTGTAAAATGGATTTATAAAAATAAATTAGATGGTGAGTCTAGGATCATTAGAAATAAGGCACGCTTAGTAGCACAAGGATATTCACAAATCAAGGAGATAGATTTTTATGAATCTTTTGCACCCATTGCTAGATTAGAGTCTATAAGAATTTTTCTAGCATTTGCAAGCTTTAAAATAATAAAACTATTTCAAATGGATGTGAAAAGTGCTTTTCTTAACTGGTTTGTAAAAGAAGAAGTTTATGTGGAACAACCCCTCGGTTTTATTAGTGAAAATTTTCCAAATCATGTTTATAAACTAGAAAAAGTGCTTTATGGTTTAAAACAAGCACCCCGTGTATGGTATGAAAGACTTACATCATTTTTTATTAAAGCACGGTTATATTATGGGAAGTGCGGATAATACTCTCCTCATTAAGCACAACATTGATGATATGATTATTTTACAAATATATGTTGATGATATTATTTTTGGATCTACTAATGAAGAGTTGTGTAATGAAGTTATTTTAGTATTGAAAAATGAATTTGAAATGAGTCTAGTAGGAGAATTTTCTTATTTCCTTGGTTTTCAAATATCACAAAGAAATGATGGTATTTTTATATGTCAAACTAAATATGTCTTTGATATGCTTAAACGCTTTGGATTTGAAAACCTTAAACAAGCTTCTATTCCTATGAGTGCATCACTAAAATTAAGAAAAGATGAATTGGGAATTTCTGTAGATCAAACTTTATATAGGGGTATGATAGGATCACTACTTTATCTAAGTGCAACTAGACCCAATATTATGTTTGTTGTATGCTTATGTGCTCGATTTCAAGCCAATCCAAAAGAATCTCATCTAAAAGTGGTAAAACGTATTTTTAGATATCTAATTGGATCATCTAGATTAGGATTATGGTACCCGCACACTAATTCATTTACACTTCATGGCTACTCTGATTCGGACTACGTCGGATGCTCACTTGATAGAAAAAGCACTAGTGGTACTTGTTATTTTCTAGGACCTTCATTAGTTGCATGGTCTAGTAGGAAACAAAATTCGGTTGCACTCTCCACCACGGAGGCCGAATGCATTGCATTAGGGAGTTGTTGTGCAGAAGCACTATGGATGAGCCAAACTCTAGAGGACATTGGTTTTCATCTAAAATGTATTGAATTAAAATGTGACAACAAAAGTGTCATTGATCTTCCAAATAATCTGGTACATCATTCTAGATCCAAACATATGGATGTACGTCATCATTTCATAAGGGATCATATTAAAAAGGAAAATGTTAGGATAAGTTTCATTGGCACGGACTCTCAACTTGCTGATATATTCACTAAACCTCTTCCCGATGCAAGGTTTCAAATATTAAGGTTGGAATTAGGAGTCTTAGACATCTAAGGATAAGTTATTTGAAAAACGTAAGTTTTATGCAATTTGAGCAATCAAGACATCTCCACAAATTACAAAATTTTTTCATAAGACTACTCTAAGGACTCTTAATCAAGATCAAAAAATGAAAATTTAAAATTCTCAAAAAATCAAGTATTGTTTGTCGCGCTAGCACTAGCGTCGGCGCTAGCGTGTGAGTTGGATTTTGTTTGTTTTTCAAATTTTCTAAAAATCTATAAAAATATGTTAGTTTATATGTACTACTTTGTTTTGTATGTCTGACTTTTGTTATTTTTGTTTTATTTATATTGTGAAAAATTGATAACTCTATTTTTATCATAGTTTTTTGTTAGTTTTAAATTTAATAATCAATCAATTTTTATTTTAATTCTTAGAATATTCTCCTTAATTTATTTATTTTACCTTTTCAGGAAAATCTAGGCTGCTGATAGCATTTCTGGGCTAATAGTGTTAATCAGGAGAAAAATTGAGCCTGTTCTGAGAAATTGTCAAGTACACGCCCCCCCCTCCCGGTCACGGGCGTGACCAATGGGCATGACCAATGTCACGGGTCGTGGCCCCTTCTGCACCAGGACCCCTGCCACGTCGGATTAATATTACACGCCCCAAGGTCACGGGCGTGACCATGGGGCGTGACCTGAAGTCATGGGCGTGACAACCATTGCAGAAGCCAGCTCAAGCCACTTCGGATTATTATTACACGCCCCCAAGTCACGGGCGTGACTAAGGGGCGTGGCCTCTTCTAAATTGCCAATTTAACTCCAGCTCAATCCGTTTCCCTCCGTTTCCCGCCGTTTGCAGATCAAGCTAAGACACGCCCTAAGGTCAGGGGCGTGACCTAGGGGCGTGACCAACATATTTATGAATTTTGGCGGTTTTCCTCCCGAACGTTCCCGAGTATTCAAGATAGCGTTTCCGTACCTTACACGCCCTAGGTCACGAGCGTGACCTAGGGGCGTGTCTCCCCAACAATTTCAACTATAAATTGCTGCCTTATCCAGATGCCAGGGGAGAGGATTTTGGAGTCCAATTGCTGTAATCCTGCACTGTTTTATTGTAATTTCTAGTTGTTATTTCTGAATTTTGTGTCAAGTTGTAGTTCTCGTTCAAGCTATTTCAATTTAAGTACTCTTTATTTTATCAATCATGTGTCTTTTCCTTATCATATGTATTTCCTCCATCATGATGAGTAGCTAAATTTCAATTAGCACTTGATCATGATGAACTTTGGAATAAAATAAACCTTGCTTTGTTCTTATAAAAATTAGCAAACTCTCTATATTATTTCACTTCGATTTATCTTTGATTCTAATTGCTTCGAATTCATATGTCGCGAATATGTTTTTTCGATCTAAGATTCGTATGCTAGTGATCGAGAAATCCATGCAAACGAGGAGATCACTCAAAGATAAAAAGAATTTCATGCATTCCTCGAGAGAGGGTGATATAATTCTTCTGGACTGGAATCAAATCCAGTAGAGGGGTTCA
The DNA here is from genome assembly GCA_033032865.1 of Dactylorhiza incarnata. Taxonomy (NCBI): domain Eukaryota; kingdom Viridiplantae; phylum Streptophyta; class Magnoliopsida; order Asparagales; family Orchidaceae; genus Dactylorhiza; species Dactylorhiza incarnata. Next base: position 2,861,624 of record JAWHQI010000009.1, on the reverse strand, counting down.
CCGCCTAAAGAAAGCTTAGGGGTTTCGACTGGCCAAGGGGTCTTAATCTATCAACCTAAGGTTAGTTGATAGTTCTCTCGAGAGAGGTTCTATCTTATTTTGGGAACCTCCACGGTCGAAGTAAATAATTTAGAAGTTTGCAGTTTAATCTTTTAATAAGTTTATTTTAATCCAAAGGGATTCTAGATCAAGTGCTAGCTTTCTAATTATCAAATTTCTTTTTAAGCCAAAGTCGTTTCTTTTCTTCGCCTCCCAAATCGAAAATTTCCGTTAGATAAAATAACGCTCTACTTTGTGAGTACAAGTACTCGACAACCCCGAGTCTAATACGACACTTGATCCTATACTTTAAAATGATAGGTATACTTGCCTTATCGGTTTATTGTTGGAATTGCGCTCCAGCAAAAGCATACAAAATATTTATCAAGTTTTTGGCGCCGTTACCGGGGATTTATTTTATGTCGATATTTTGAAAGCAAAGTTCTGTTACTTTTATCATTTTTATTTCTATTTTATAATTAAAATTTCTTGCGAAAGGGTCGTGCTGGGTTCTTATCCCACAAGACCGCCTAGTACCTTGCGAACCCGTCATTGCGTAGTCCTTGGGAAATCCAGAAAATTTTATTTTATAAATTTTTAATTATAAAATTTTTATGCTTTCGTTTTTTCTCTTTGGTGTATACCCGAAGGAATCCGTCAGATCTTCTTGAATTGTATCCGAAAATCGAGCAAACCATTCGGAAGCGCTTAAGATTCCAACGACCAAATTCTCAAGATCCGATTGAGGAATCCGTAGGTGACACTTCCTTTCCGAATACTCTTTCTTCTTCATCTTCTTCTTCTTCTCCCTCCTTTTCTACATCTTCTAATATGGGTGATCCAAATCCGGATGCGGTCGCGCAACGGACTATGTCTATTATGCCCGGCCTAATTTGGAGGATACCACTTCTTGTATTGTTCGACCTGCTATAGCGAACAATAATTTTGAATTGAAGCCGAGCATCATTCAAATGGTACAACAATATGTACAATTTGATGGGCTTCAAGATGAGGATCCCAACGCGCATATTTTTAGTTTTCTAGAAATATGCGATACTTTCAAAATTAACGGGGTATCCGATGACGCAATAAGGCTTCGGCTCTTTCCTTTCACCTTGCGCAATAAGGCTAAGCAGTGGCTGAATTCTCTTCCAAGAGGATCTATCACCACATGGGCTGAAATGACGGAACAATTTCTTACGAAATATTTTCCGCCCGCTAAATCGGCCCAATTGCGTAAGGATATCATTTCCTTCTCCCAAGTTGAAACGAAAACGCTTTATGATACATGGGAGCGGTTTAAGGAATATTTGCGACGATGCCCCCATCATGCAATCCCCGATTGTTTGCAAATTCAGACATTCTATAACGGCCTAAATTCCCCAACGCGTCAAATGATTGATGCCGCCGCCAGTGGTACCTTGAATAACAAAACACCGGCAGGTGCGCAAGAGCTTTTAGAGAGTATGTCCATGAATACGTATCAATGGAGTACACCTCGGTCGCGCCCAAATAAACCGGCCGGGATATATGAAGTTGATACGATTTCAAATTTATCTGTCCAGGTTGAGCTTTTAAATAGAAAAATAGAAGAGATGACTGCTTCCTCTTATACACCTACCTGGGGATCCCCCTCCACCATTGTCGAACATGTGGATTACATGGGTAATCCGAATCGTGCAACCTTTAATTCGGGTAACACTCATTATGGTAACACATATCACCCGGGTTTTAGGAACCACCCAAATTTCTCTTGGAGTAATCCAGGGAATGCGGCACAACCACCAAACACAATTCCACCTGGTTTTCCTCCACCACAAGCTCCAAAATCTCCCTCTCTTGAGGAAGTTTTCACCAAATATGCAGCAAATAACGATGCAAATATCCAGAATCTTACCGGATCTGTTCGCAATTTGGAGAATCAAATTGGGCAAATAGCAAAGATGCTCTCCGATCGTCAGCAGGGAGAACTTCCAGGCAATACGGAGCCCAACCCAAAGGAGCAAGCAAAGGCTATCACGCTACGGAGCGGGAAGGAGGTAACTACCCCTTCAAAATTGGTTGAACCAGAGGTAACAATTTCTCCATCTTCTCCTCCTCCTCAAGTTCCAACGCAAAATAAAATTAAGGAATTTCAACCACCACTTCCCTATCCGTCTAAATTAAAGAAAGATCAAATGGACGAGCATTACGGTAAATTTGTAGATATGTTTAAAAAAATTCAAATTAATCTACCATTTTGCGAAGCTATCGCGCAAATGCCGAAGTATGCTAAATACCTCAAGGATCTTTTATCTAATAAAAAGAAACTTGACGATATTTCTACCGTTTAATTGAATGAGGAATGCTCGGCAGTTTTACTTAATAAATTGCCTAAGAAATTAACCGATCCGGGTAGTTTCTCAATTCCATGTTTATTTGGCGATTTCTTAGTAAAACATGCGTTGGCCGATCTAGGCGCCTCTATAAATTTGATGCCTTATTCACTTTTCCAAAAATTGGGTTTAGGAGAACCTAATCCCACGAGAATGAGCATCCAATTGGTGGATCGTTCCATAAAATACCCAATGGGTATTATCGAGGATGTGCTTGTCAAGGTTGATAAATTTATCTTTCCGGTAGATTTTATCATCCTTGACATCGAAGTGGACACTGAGGTACCACTCATTCTCGGTCACCCATTCCTTGCCACCTCGCGCGCCATAATTGATGTTAGTAACAGTAAACTTCTCCTTAGAGTCGGAGATGAAGAAGTTACCTTTACTATTAATTCTTCTATGAAAAATACGCTCTCAAATGACGACTCTTGTTTCTTCTTGGAGGCTTCACCTGATGAAGACTCCATTTTATTTTCTGAATATATTTCACTGACATCTTTTTATGATGAAGAATTTGAAAATCTCGATCTTATTTCTCATGAAATTATTGACGGCACAATCACTCACGAACCTATTTTTGAAATTTTAGAATTAGGTAGTGATCGATTAAAAACTTCTTATGAGGAACCTCCCGTAGTAGAATTAAAACAATTGCCTAATCATTTAGAATATTTATTTCAAGCGGAGGATTCTAAGTTTCCCGTAATTGTGTCGGCATTTCTGTCCGATGAAGAAAAATTAAAATTATTAAATGTTTTAAAACTTCATCGCCGCGCAATTGCGTGGAAAATTACGGATTTAAAAGGGATTAATCCCTCCTTTTGTACGCATAAAATTTTATTAAAAGAAAATTCACATAAATCTATTCAACCTCAACGCCGCCTAAATCCTAATATGAAGGAGGTAATAAAATTATTAGATGCGGGCATTATCTATCCGATTTCGGATAGCTCTTGGGTTAGTCCGGTCCAAGTGGTGCCAAAGAAAGGAGGATTAACGGTAGTGCCAAACGATAAAAATGAATTAATCCCTACTCGAACCGTTACCGGATGGCGGGTTTGTATTGATTATCGCAAATTAAATGATGCGACCCAAAAGGATCATTTTCCTTTACCGGTCATCGAACAAATCCATGAACGACTATCCGGACACTCATTTTATTGTTTTCTTGATGATCTCTCGGGGTATTTTCAAATCCCAATTGTGCCCGAGGACCAAGAGAAAACAACCTTCACTTGTCTGTTTGGCACCTTCGCCTATCGTATGATGACATTTGGGTTATGCAATACGCCGGCTACATTCCAAAGGTGTATGCTAGCAATTTTTGACGAACTAGTGGAGGATATTATGGAAGTTTTTATGGATGATTTCTCCGTTTTAGGAGATTCATTTGATTTGTGTTTGACAAACCTTTCCCGCGTTCTCCATAGATGTGAGGACACAAATTTAGTGTTAAATTGGGAGAAGTGCCATTTTATGGTACGGGAAGGTTTAGTTTTAGGCCATAAAATAATTAGTAAGGGTATAGAGGTAGATAAACCTAAAATTGAAACTATAGAAAAATTACCTCCCCCTTCAAATGTTAAGGCCGTACGGAGTTTTCTTGGGCATGCCGGTTTCTATCGCCGGTTTATAAAAGACTTTTCTAAAATAACCAAGCCCCTCACTCACTTATTAGAAAAAGATGCACCTTTTATTTTAATGAAAATTGTTTGCATTCTTTTTCTATTATTAAAGAAAAATTAATAAACGCTCCCATTATGATAGCTCCCAATTGGGATCTTCCTTTTGAGATTATGTGCGACACTAGTAGTTTTACCGTTGGTGCAGTCCTAGGACAACGCATCAATAAAAATTGTCATCCTATTTATTATGCGAGCAAGACACTTACCGACGCACAAGAAAATTACACAACAACCGAGAAAGAGCTTTTAGCCGTGATTTTCGCTTTTGATAAATTTCGCTCTTATCTTACTTTATCCAAAGTAATTGTTTTTACTGATCACTAGGCTTTACGTTATTTGCTAACAAAAACTGATGCCAAGCCAAGGTTGATTAGGTGGATCTTACTCTTACAAGAATTTGATTTGGAGATCCGGGACAAAAAGGGAGCGGAAAATTTGGCGACGGATCATCTTTCTCGGTTGGAGAATCCCAATTTGGAGGAGCTCATAGAGGAGAAAATTAATGATACTTTCCCCGAGGAACGCCTCCTCGTTATTCATAAGGTAATAGATCTTCCCACCCCTTGGTTCGCCGATTTTGCAAACTACCTTGTTGCAAGATTTCTCCCAAAAGATTTTTCCTATCAAGAAAAGAAGAAATTCTTTTTCGATTTGAAAAATTATTTTTGGGAGGATCCATTCTTTTTTCGAGTTTGTGCGGACCAAGTGGTGCGGAGGTGTGTATCTCATGAGGAGGGCGCTAAAATTCTGAAGCATTGCCACGAGGGACCCGCCGGTGGGCATTATAAATCAAATTAGACAGCGCGGAAGGTACTTGAAGCGGGCTTCTATTGGCCGAGCATCTTCAATGACGCCCACGCACATGTAAGTCGTTGTGAACAATGCCAACGCTCAGGTAATATCTCCTGTCTTGATGAAATGCCTTTAAAATCTATTTTAGAAATTGAGGTTTTTGATTTATGGGTGATCGATTTTGTCGGGCCGCTACCAGTTTCCTTTGGAAATCGATATATTTTGGTAGCGGTCGATTACGTGTCTAGGTGGGCGGAAGCGCAAGCCCTTCCCACCAATGATGCCCGAGTCGTAACCCAATTTCTCAAAAAACTCTTTTCACGATTTGGAGCACCGCGGGCGATAATTAGCGATAGAGGAACTCATTTTTGTAACACACAATTTACTAAAGTTTTATCTAAATATGGTGTTACACATAGGATGGCCACCCCCTATAACCCTCAAACAAGTGGCCAAGTAGAAGTGGTTAACCGTGAATTAAAATGAATTTTAGAAAAAACGGTTTCCACCAATAGGAAAGATTGGTCGCATAAACTCGATGATGCTTTATGGGCCTATCGGACCGCGTACAAGACCGCTATCGGTTGTACGCCGTATCGATTGGTCTATGGGAAAGCATGTCATTTACCGGTCGAGCTTGAGCATCGCGCCTTTTGGGCGCTTAAATTTCTTAATCTAGATAACAATATTTCTTCCGAGCTCCGCAAGTTCCAACTTAACGAGCTCGATGAGTGGCGCTCCTTTGCCTATGAAAGTAATAAATTATAGAAGGAGAGCACTAAATTTTATCATGATAAGAAACTTAGGAATCCTAAAACTTTTTGACCGGGAGACCAAGTTCTCCTCTATAACTCGTGCTTACATCTTTTTCCGGGAAAACTTAAGTCTCGTTGGTCTAGCCCCTTTATCGTTAAAGAGGTTTGGCCCTACGGGACCGTTTCAATAATGCATCCTGAAAAAGGTGAATTTAAAGTGAATGGGCACCGGTTAAAATTATTTTTCACCTGCGATAATTTTCATGAGCACCGGGAGGAAATTCTCCTTCCGAACACCTATTTCGACGTGCCACCATGGTCGAGCTCAACGACCGTAACCAAAGCGCTCTTGGGAGGCAACCCATGTTTTTTTATTCTATTTTTTTTCTTTTGTTTAAAAAATTTTCTAAGTCTTTTTATTTATGTTTTTCAAACAAAAAAAACATATAAAACTGAAAAAAAAAACAAAAAAAATGAGGTTTTTATTTTTTTCTATTTTGAGGTTTTTGCAAGTTTGGGGGAGATTTGCGAAATAACGAACGCTCACACGTACATGAAACTCCGCTCTGCAAGTCGGTATTTTCTATTTTTATTATCATGTTTTTTTGTTTTGTTTTATTAAAAAATACAAAAACAATATATAGAAAAAAAGTAGGAAAAAAAATAAAAAAAACTGGAAAAAATCTCTCTTACACGCCCTCTAGTCACGGGCGTGACCTACGGGTCACGGGCGTGTCTAGGTGGCGTGGCCTGTCTGTAAGTTTGCCTCGAATGATGGGCCTTTCTTGTGAATGAGGCGGGTCCGTCTCCCGTCATTGTCACGGGCGTGACAAGTCCACAATCACGGGAGTGACCGGGACGGAACTCTTTTGTGTCGGTTCGGCTGCATTCTTCTGAGTCACGCCCATGACCTGCTGTTACACGCCCCAAAGGACATGGGCGTGACCGATGGTGGGTCCCATTTCACAGGATAATAGCATCGGATTCCTTCCAGCTACACGCCCCAGAGTCACGGGCGTGACCATGGGGTGTGTTTCTCTTTTCCACTTCCCGACAGCCCCCTTCACGAGAATCCACTTTTTTGTCATTATTATTACACGCCCCCTAGTCACGGGCGTGACAGGGGGGCGTGACTCTTTTTTTTCCTATTTAAAGGGTTTCCTCTTCTCCTTTTCCACCCCACCTCTCCTTTTTGCTCTTCTCCTTTTTCTTTCTTCCCTTGAGCCAAATTTCTCACAATGCCTCGCCATCACGCTCGTTCCACCGCTTCTTCCTCTGAGCACCCCGCAGATCCCATCGCAGCGGAAGCTATGCTTCTTTTTTACAACCCCACCTAACAAGAACGAAGCAACCGGTTGGGCGCCAAACACTTTGGCGTCTTCCGTATCTTGGACTGGGTCATCCTTGCAGCTTTTGGTGCCGCGGATTTGGTGAGAAACTTTCTATCCACCCCCGGATGGAATGCTCTTTTCTCCATTTCCGAGGCTGCTTACTTCGAACTCATTGTTGAGTTCTTGGCATCTTTTGAGTTTCAATGGGTTGGGAATGATGACGTCATCGCCATTCGCATGGGCGGTGTTCCGCATCAACTTTCAATCCGCAAACTCAATGTTCTTATGGTTTTTTGCGACGAGGCGTATTCTCTTTCTCCCTCTTACGCCGCTCTTTGTGCTAATTTCCCCGCCAACTTCAATATTCTCCAATTTTGGTTGGAAATCAGCAACGATATCTCTCCTTACACCCCCAAAAGATCCAAAGGTAGCCACCTCATCTCTCCCGCCTTTCGTATTCTCCACAACCTCCTTACCTTCACTCTCACCGACCGCGACGACATCCATGGTGTGGTTACCAAGCGGGACTTACTATGTCTATATAGTATGCACCATCAGGTACCTCTTAACCTCGGCCAGTTGCTCGCTATCTTCTTTCGCCATCAGGCCGAAAATGCGAGGTTGGGAGCTGTCCATGGTAGGCACTTCATTACCCATCTCACCAAGCAGCTAGGGTTCTGGGATGCTCTTCCACAGATGCGCTCCGTTCAGACACCGATTTCCATCCAATTTCAAAATCTCCAAGCCCTAGGCTTAGCGCGACGACGCGATGGTGAATATGAGGCTGTGCCACCGGCGGTTGGCGGCGGAGCATTTGATCTCGATGCTGATCTCCCTGGTGTTACTCATTCTCCACCCCCACCGCCGCCGCACTCTTCCCCAGCTCCTGGTCCTTCGACTTATTGGGATCGTCAGTTCGGGTCTATCCGCACTCAGCTGGAGCAGATGGAGACCCGTTTTGATGCGCGGTTCGCACACTTTGATAGTCGATTCACCGCACTTAAGCAGCGTCAGGATTCTTCAATGGATCGCATTTTGCGGGAGTTTGGGGTTCTGCGGACTCACTATCCTCCGAGTATGGATGACAGTGATGAGGATTAGGTTTCTTTTGGTTTATCTTTTGTCTCTGTATCTGTCTTTTTATTTTTCCTGCTTTCATGTACCTCTATCTTTATGCTTTCTTATATTTTTGTTTTCTTTACTAAATTATAAAAAATATAAAAAAAATGTGTGTTTGTTTTATCAGGACTACTCGGTGCGGATTTGGCCTCCACTCAAGGAAGTTTCTTCATTCCATACTTGTTTGTTTTTTCTTTGATATAAAACATTGGGGACACTGTTTTCCTAGGGGCGTGACCTAGGGGCGTGACCAACAGATTTATGAATTTTGGCGGTTTTCCTCCTGAACATTCCCGGGTATTCAAGACAGCGTTTCCGTACCTTACACGCCCTAGGTCACGGGCGTGACCTAGGGGCATGTCTCCCCAACAATTTGAACTATAAATTGATGCCTTGTTCAGATGCTAGGGGAGAGGATTTTGGAGTCCAGTTGTTGTAATCCTGCACTGTTTTATTGTAATTTCTAGTTGTTATTTCTGAATTTTGTGTCAACTTGTAGTTCTCGTTCAAGCTATTTCAATTTAAGTACTCTTTATTTTAGCAATCATGTGTCTTTTCCTTATCATATGTATTTCCTCCATCATGATGAGTAGCTAAATTTCAATTAGCACTTGATCAGGATGAACTTTGGAATAAAATAAACCTTGCTTTGTTCTTATAAAAATTAGCAAACTCTCTATATTATTTCGCTTCGATTTATCTTTGATTCTAATTGCTTCAAATTCATATGTCGCGAATATGTTTTTTTGATCTAAGATTTGTATGCAAGTGATCGAGAGATCCATGCAAACGAGGAGATCACTCAAATATAAAAAGAATTTCATGCATTCCTCGAGAGAGGGTGATATAATTCTTCTGGACTGGAATCAAATCCAGTAGAGGGGTTCACCTCCTAAAGCAAGCTTAGGGGTTTCGATTGGCCGAGGGGTCTTAATCGATCAACCTAAGGTTAGTTGATAGTTCTCTCGAGAGAGGTTCTATCATATTTTGGGAACCTCCACGGTCGAAGTAAATAATTTCGAAGTTTGCAGTTTAATCTTTTAATAAGTTTATTTTAATCCAAAGGGATTCTAGATCAAGTGCTAGCTTTCTAATTATCAAATTTCTTTTTAAGCCAAAGTCGTTTCTTTTCTTCGCCTCCCAAATTAAAAATTTCCGTTAGATAAAATAACAGCTCTACTTTGTGAGTACAAGTACTCGACAACCCCGAGTCTAATACGACACTTGATCCTATACTTTAAAACGATAGGTATACTTGCCTTATCGGTTTATTGTTGGAATTGCGCTCCAGCAAAAGCATACAAAATATTTATCAAAAATCAACTACAAAACTTCAAAATTCAAAAATACAAAAATATTTTTTTGTGGTTTTCTGTTTTTTCTTTCATTAAAAATTTAAAAAACAATAAAAAAAACTGTCTGATCTGTATTGTTAATATCAAGAATGTATGAATTCTGTTGTTTAGAGTTATTTACAATGTTAAAACTTATTTCTTCATATTACTTTGAACGTTGTTTTGTTTATCATGCTTTGATATATATATATAAATATATATATAGTGTATCAATTGTATTTAAAAATATGTGTAGAACCAAGCTTAGCATGCCTTTATGTATGAGTAAATGTATTGTGATTGATAATGATACTCTTACACTCACTTATGTTTGGTAATGTACATGTGTGTTTAAATTTAAAAATGCTTGCTTGTGTATTCTAATTGTACAATGAATTAAAATTTGCATAAGTTTATTATCTACACTACATTTGAATTGCACTTAAAAATTAAGAAAAGTGGTTTAAAATTTAATTATGTTGGGTTTGCAAAATAAGTGTATTCGAAGAATGTTGTCTCACAAAAGTGAACAAAAAATAGATAAATATAAATCCACCAAGCACTACTAGAACCTCCTGATAAGTCTTCATAAGCATTGTGAGGTTGAGCACCTTGGAAAGAATAGTAAAGTGTCTTGTGCAAACCTTGGTTACTACACCACTTTGTTAAAAATTATGAGCATTAAAAGTGTGTGAAAGTAATATACTTGTGTTTTATTGTGCACTTAACTCTACATATGACTTGTATTTTGTGATTTAAATCATTTGTTAACGTTGCTCAAAATACACTTATGTGCACTTCATTATCTTTCATAACACTTCTTCTCATGAGTGTTGGATTCTAATGCTTTATCTATACTAACTCTTTATATAAGAAATGCACTAGATAACCTAGCATGATCTCTACAATGTTTGGTATCCCATAAACTTGAAATTAAGTAACATTGTAGTATAATCTCTTTTTGATATGTTCATTTCATGCTTGGTATCTTTGTGAAAAACTTTGAGATTTCAAAAAGGTTAAAACATCTTTCAAGTTTGAACTTAAACTCATATTTTTACTTATGCTTTTCATGCTTACAAAAAGATGTTTCTTATAATCTTCCGCTTGCTTACAACTCTTATCTTTTATCTATACTATGCTTAAACTCTTTATCATTATCTATATTACAAAAGCTCGATCATGCTTTATAATTTATAAGGAATGCCTCCTTACTACCCTCACCCCACCTTCTTTTGATAATACCAAAAGGGGGAGATTAATTGAAGAAATCTAGAGGAGAAATCTAGAAGATTAAGGGGAGACTAATTCTTGTAATTTAGGGGGAGTAAAACATAAATTGCATTTATGTAGGGGGAGCATTAAGATATGAGGAGTATGCATTATTCTCAAGCTTATCATATACTATAGTTGCACTTTTATCTCGCTTATCATATACCATAAAAACCTTTGTTGATTTCTTGCTAAGAGTATTTGTTATTATAAAAAGGGGGAGATTGTTGGACATGTGTGTCACATCCCTTTGTTTGAGAATAACAAATCCCAAATTGTATTTGATCTTGCTTATCGTGTGTTTATAGTGTGTAGGAACTATAGGTGCAATTCTCCACAGGTATAAAGCAGCTTGGAACCAACAACCTGAATTTAATCACTACCGCCAGCGCTAGAGGTTACCGCAGGCGCTAGCGCTACCGCCAGCGCTAGCGCTACCACCTAGCGCTAGCTCAAGTTCGTGCACAACGCCACGCCGCCGACGGTTTCGTAACCGCCTCCACACGAATGATACCGCAAGCGTTAGGAGCTACCGTAGGCGCTAGCGACAAAGTCAATACATTGATGGCTTCTCTCTCATTTTGTTAAGAGCTTCCAGAGAGATTACTAGTGCCAAAATTCCAGAGTTGTTACTCTGCCGAAAGTTCATCTCCCACTCAAAGCCAAAGAAGATTTCTGGAGAAGGAAGCCCCCACGTTGCATCTGAAGAACGATCGCTTCAACCTTGCTTATGCTACAGTGATCCTTCATCCTCAACTTCAGAAATCTCATAGAGGGAGTTCTTGTTACTTACTTTATTTCATTATTGTAATTTTTGTAGTAAAATCGTCTTGTGTTGGCGACTAGGTCCTTGCGCGGCTTAGAGGGTAATTCGCTGTGTGAGTTGGCGACTAGTTCTAGGAGATTAGATCTAGGGGGTGCTTGAGGTCATATCCGTGGAAGGATTGGCTAGAGCGGCTTGAGGCCATATCCGGGGAAGGATTGGCTAAAGCCAACTGGTTTGTGGGGAAACAAATCGGTATAGAAAAGGAAAAATTATTAACATTTGTACTCCTCTGATTTCTAGCGATATTGAAATCAAATTTATGTAAACACCTATTTTTATAATACAATCATGTCTCTATTTGTGTTTACTTGATTTCTCTCATTTGGCATAATTTTTATTATTGCAAATCACTTTTTGCTAAATTGTTATTTTACTCTCTAGTTAACTTTAAAATAATTTAGTAAATTGCTTAATATTACAAAAAGAATTGTATTCCCTTATTCACCCCCCCCCCCCCCTCTAAGGGTGCCAATCGTTCCAATAGAGGAGAACGCTGCAATATAATTAGTATATATACAAGCAGGTGGTATATGACAGGGTAATAAGATAGCATCATGTGTATAGGTAAGCAACAAGATATACTAGCACGTATAAGAGAACAACTCTAGCAGTCTAGTCAGCAACAGAGTATAACAGAGCAGAGTATATAAAAAACTGAATTAAACTTAACTTATAAGGATGATCATACAAGCTTATAAGTTAAGGGTCTTAGCAATAATTAGTAACTTATCATATAATGGTGCTCATACAAGTTTATATGATGAGGATCTCTATGCGGTGCAATGCAATGAAATGCAATGAATGTATTTATGATGACTCACTCATGATTTGCTATGTCGACATAGACTTGTACTTTCTACTTTTCGAGGGTAGCTAACCACTCAGGCACCTCACGTCGTGGCCAGACAGAGATAGTGGAACGGGCTCCTCCACTACTAGGTGGGTATGCACACTACCAGACATAGGCCTTACATATGCCTCAACGCTAAGAACACAACAGCGGAGCCCCTGCGTACTCTTGCTTGCCAAACTAGCTGAGTCTTATAATGCGAAAGGGGTCTTTGGGAAGTGAGCACCAAGAGTCCAACCCAACCGGTCTAGAGTCTAACTGCCATCTTTTATCGGTGTCACGAGTAGCAAGCACGTAGACTCGCCACAAGTAATCCTCCAACCAGGATCATTATACCACCATGTGTACACCATGCGGATTCATATAATTCTCATGCACAACCCGTGCTATCAAGCACCTAAGGACTCACGAAAGGAGCCTTATTACATTTCTCCTCATACAATCAATGCTGATGTTAATTAGCATCTGGGGGCCCCAACCACCAGGTCCTTAATATTGCACCATAAGATATGAGACCATATCTTATAACATGCATCAAGCCATCAATGCTACCCATACCGAGTTGTTATACCTCTTGTGTAGTGGCTTGTGTATAACATGGAAATTACTCTACGAGACCCTGCAGGACTACTTGTGCGTATAGAGACATATTCATATCTTACAAAATAAGTAAGACCAACTTATCATCAATATTCAATTCATGTGCTCAATTCACGACGTGTTTCAACACCCTTGAAGCTATTGCCCATATTGAGAGGTTATCACAAATCTAATCATCTAATAGATTATTGATGCGATTTATTCGGCAAGTGCACCGGTCACGCAAGTAATAATAATGGGGAAGATCCCCGAGTGTCGGTCTCTCAAGGAACACAGTGAGGTGGAGTTAGGTTTCGAGGAAGGACATGAGATCGAAGTCCAGCGATAGGTGGAGTGCGGACGAAAGGGATTTGGTTTGTGAATAATAATATAAAATATTATAACTACTCCGATGCAATGCCGCTATGCAAAGCTTCGCTCGGCGGGATGGAAGACTACGTAGGCCTTGAGCGCACTACTTAGTTGGGCGGATGGGCGAGTAGGCTAGCGGAATCGAACTATGCAGGCCTTGAGCGCGCTACTTCGTTAGGCGGGATGGATTACACGGGCCGCGATGCCACGCTTTGGTAGGCGGATGGACGAGTAGGCTAACGGAATGAGGGTCGCAAGCACCTCTTTGACAAGCATGCCACTAGCAATTGCTAGTGCGGCACATGAACGTGATGGCGGAATGGAAAATGGATGGGGCGCACCTCATACACACATATAAACAAAAGATAATTTCAATAAGATGAAATAAGCATTACATAGCATGGTTTATAGTGCACATCATCAATAATATAGAGATTACAAACATTACATCACACAAAGAGAGAAAAAGGCAAGAGATACGGCCGAATCCGGAGGCTCGTTGTAGATTCACGGTAAGAAGCACTGGGTTGTCAATCCGCGTCCTAGCTCAGTCCCAACTATCGTCCGGGGTAGAGAAGGCTACTACCTTCCAATGGACCCGTCTTCTCCAGCGTTTTACAATCCGGCCACGTCCGATGCGAAGAACTCCTTCCTTGGCGATGAAGATGAGTGTAGAATCTCCTCCTTGAAGCTCTTGGATGATGGAGGAGGCCTAGGGGGCAAAAAAACCTGCGGAAGGGGCGGAACGGTGGAGCTGGGCGGAAGAAATGCGGAACGTCGACCTAAATCGCGAGCAGGAATATTTATAGGTGCTGGAATAAACAGTGCGCACGGTCATTGGCGCACGACCAGTGGTCATGCGCACTAGAATCCTGTGACCGTGCGCCTGCCTGGGCGGAGCTTGCAATGTAAGAAATTTATAAAATAAAATGTTCGCACGAACAGTGGCGCACGACCAGTGGTCGTGCGCATTATCGTATGTGGTCGTGAGCATTGGTCGAGACAGAACTCATAAAATGGGGGTTAAGTGCACACGATCAGCGGCGCACGACTAGTGGTCGTGCGCAATAGAACCAATGATCGTGCGCAGTGTTCCTGTACAGAATTGTACCGAGAACACCTGCACGACTCCTGTTCCAGCACAACCACACCAATCTAGCCACTGAAGGTGGCACTTAACAATGCATGAAAACTAATAACGATGATAAACAAGAAATAACACCAAAACGGGCCTAGAAGTGCACATAGCATGAAATAACAAATATGAGCAAAAACATGCCTAAAATGTAGTGCATAGACTAGAAAATCGGCCCAGATGAGTCCATATATGTGTATATAATTGGGACTCATCACTTATCAAACGATGTGAGCATTTATATAAACATGTGCTCTAAATTCTTCATTCAATTATGCATCGTAATGTCCCATTTCAGAATCATAACATGCATCTATGCCTCGCCCAATTGACATGGGAATCCAGGAACTCCTACCACACTAAAGTGGGAGAACCTGATGTTCTCTATTGCTAGCGCTGGCGGTAGCGCTACCGCCGGGCGCTAGTGCTCCAGTCGACACACCTTCCCGTCGACATTGGGTGTAAGACCCCATTTTTTTTTCTTTTGAAAACACCGGGTCTTAGGCCCATAACCGTCGCTTTGCAGTGACACCTTCACTCGGGAAGGTCACCACTACAAAACACCGATCCTGCCGGCTAAATCGATCACAAAGAAAAGTGCATTAAAGAAGACAAGTCCACTGAATCAACATGAAATATAAGACCATAAAGGTAAATGTCCACAGATAATAACTGAATAAAAGATTGTTACAATAATAAAGGGCACATGCACTGTACATCATGTCCTCACTACAAGATCACTCGCAGAAGTTAACTACTAATCACTAACTGATCCTGAATCTGGTGCTCCTGTAATAGGCTGGCCTGCCTCCGTCTGCACCGACTTCTGGTGCTGATGCGTCTCCTCGATCTCCTAAAATGATATGGTCCACCAACCGTTAGTCAAAAAGAATAAGCCTTATGTTCCCCACCCCACACCCAATGGATCCTAGGCACCATGCGGGAGGATGAAGCGGAGGACAGCAAGGGGTATAACAAAGAGCAGGTGACAGTGGTATAGGAAATATTTCTACACTACACATGTGTATATATATAACTGAAGCAGTAAAGGGGCATAGTAAGAGCAGGTAAGGAATAAGTAAAGTGCAGTGAGTAAAGACAATAGTAATAGAAAAGTAACCATTGATTTATAGGAATGTCCATACAAACCTATAGACCAAGGGGTCGTTTAGCAAGGCCTATCGTATAAGAAGTCCCATAACCGACTTATACGATAGGGGTAGGGGTTGAAATGCAATGTTTATGCTATGACAGACAAGGTATGCAGTTATGCTATGTTCATACAAGTGCAACTCACCCACTTCGACTCTATGCGCACAGACCTTTCGTTCGCCCTTTTTGGAGCTAGCTAGACTCCCAGGATACTCCCGTAGTGGCAAACGGAAGCGGTGGGTTGGGGCTCGCCCACCTCTAGGTTGGTATTCACACTACCTAACCTAGACCTATCGTACGCCTCAACGCAAAACCGCGGAGCATCTGCGTACTCTTACTGGCTGGACCACCAGACTTTTAAGGCTAAGTGCAAATTCCACACTTGCCGAGCCAACGTATTGACGTCGGTGTGAACGATCGTCTAATACCGAAGACCCACCACCTTCGTGCACATGCAACATGTTCTACTATCTATCTCCGAGCCATAAGCTCCCCGGGCTAACCCGCCCGTGACCATAACCTTCCGAGCCACCGGCTCGCCAGACCAACCCGTCCGTACCAACAAACCTTACTGAGTCAAGCTCACCAGACTAATTAATCTACTGCTACAACCTCCAAGCCTACCGCTCGCATGACCAAACTGACTAATATTCCCGTGATAACGGGGTGTGGGTGAGAGTATTATTAAGTTAAGCTTGTATAACAACTTCTCCTATAGTTTATGGTTAATCTTGGACTTCCTGAGGATTACCCTGTGAGGGGCTCGCTACGGTACTAGGAACCACAATGGGATGAAACCCCAAAGTTCCCTTTCTCAAGACACTTCGTGTTGTTGGTATCTACCCATAAGAACACCCCTCTTATCATTTCACTTGAGTTAAACCTAAGTGCTTTATGACACGCTAGAGGAAAGATGATCCTTCGTCAATCCCAAACACTACCTACCCTTAACTCACCAAGCACTCTTAATATATAACTCCTTTTTGGTGACCTAAATCTCTTCATCCTGACCATGGACACCAACTATATGCCATTCCCACTTAGTAGGCCACTAGTTACCCAAGTTCCACAGTTTTACTAAACGCAAACCAAACTAACTATATGAAGCTTATAACTAGAGGTACTCCAAATATTCATCCAACTGACTCAAGATATTTACTGGAGGTCTATCATGATGTTATAAGACTAAATCCAGAGAATCATATTTTTCCTAATTTATTTAGCATTTATTTTAATTTCTCCAAACATTTGCCAAGTATGAAATTGAACATGAAGTATAATAAATTCTCATGATATGCCTCTTCAAAAAATCATGATAATTCCAGGATGACAAAATAATAGCAAATACAGCATATCATATTTTTACAGTAAGAATTGTTTTCTAATTTAATTATTTACCATCCATCCAAAATTGTAATTTTATGAAGGAACCGCCAAAAAGATCAATACTAAAATTATGGGAAAATTACCAAACTGTTGTATTCATCAGAAAAGGCTACTGACTAAGTTTCAGGATTTAAGGAGATCATTTTCTCACTAAAATATATACTTTAAGAAAACCACAAATTAAATGAAATGTGAAGTAGCCTACTGATTTAAGTCTTCAAAAATTCTATAAAAATTCACAGAGCTTCCTAATATTCTGAAATATCCTATCACCAATTTGCACAATTTATAAAATAGTATTGGACCCCCAAATATTTTTCTTAAGTCTAAATCAAAACAGGTGCCTTATGAAAGAAGTATTGATTAAATTATTTAATAAAATTCACAAAAATTACCAGAGGTCTAAACCATGATTATAAGAGCACCACCAAAGTTTCATCATCATCTAAGACTTTTTAAGCATGTAAATGTTTCTTATAAGAAGTTTCCCTGAAGGGGTTATGTCCTAATTCAAAGGGAATATTGGCTCCTAAAATTCTTATAAAATTACCCAATGCCTATTTACACCCTATGAATCTATCCACCAAGTTTCATAACCATCCAGGGACTTTTGACCACATGGCCTTCACAAGGTCCTAAAAGCATACCTAGGAATAGAACTAGTGCTCTAGGGCTTAACCACCTATACGCCACCCCAAACCACTCATGGGGGTGTCTTAGGTGATCCTAAACTAGTTACCAAGATTCCACCTCTTGGTGAGGAGATTTGTCCACAAAATTCCAAGATAAACATCATGCTCTAACTATGACCCAACTTGTCCTAACTTGGGTTTACAAAAACTCAAACAAAACAGTCCCAATTGGGCTGATAATTTTACCAAGGCCATACAGTAACCCTAAGGAGAACCCACCAAAATTTTGAGGGCAATGGAGGTCATTTAACCCACTAATTAATTATTAGATGATTTATGAAATTATTTCAAAAACCTTAGAAAAAGTTTCTCCTAAAAATCCCATCTTTTTGTATGTTGTGTGGGTGTATTTAGCTAGCCTAGGTTTAAAGTATCAAGGCCATATCTACTACCAGTAAAAAGTTATTCAAGGAATGGTGGTTGTCCTACACTAGGGACCAGTCCCACCATTCTGGCTCTACAGGGAGCTATAGTACTCCTTTTGGGGTGAAATCAATTTTAAAATAAAGTAGACTCCAAGGGATACAACTTTGGTGTTGACCACTTTTTCTATAGAGGGGCTTAAGTATTTTTAATAATTAGATCTAGGTACAGCAAAATAAGTGACAGAAATTGCATAAACATTTATTTATATAACTGTTTCTGTGTTCGACGAAAATTAAATATCGCTCGACGAAAGCAGAACAACTCTGCGTTCGATGATCTCAACTGCGCTCGACGAAGGCAGAACAACTCTGCGTTCGAAAAAAATATTCGTTCGACGAATTATTTCCTGCGGTCGACTAAGTTGACATCTAACTGTGTTCGACTAAGTTATCAAATAACAATGCTCGACGAATAATGAACACATCAGCGTTCGACGAAATATTCGCTCGACTAAATCAGAGCATAGCAGCGCTCGACTAATACAGAATAAAACAGTGCTCGACTAAATTCTATTATAACAGCGCTCGACTAATCTAATAGATATCAGTGCTCGACGAAAGCAGAGCAAATTTTCGTACGACGAAATATTTCGTTCGACTAATTAAATGAAATAACGTAAACAGTATAACATTTAATATAAGATCTTGCACAGATCTTGAAGCACCTTTGGATGGTATCAGGCCATCTTCTTCCTCCAGTCAACAGCTGGGACCAACCGCTCCTGGGCTGCCTTCCTCCTTGTTTTCCCGGCCACCTAAGCGCCGCCCCGGGCGGCCAATGCCACCACCACCTTCGTCGAGGTGGTGGCCGGCGATTAACGGTGGTTGGCCGGCCGGAGGTGGCCGGACAGGGATTTAGGTCAGGATTTAAGCTCCAAAAACGGAGCTCTCGGCCTACCAGATTGGGGGCCAATTGGCCCCAATCCTTGCGGCCAACTCGATAAGATCTATCCACTGAGAGAGAGGAGAAGAACCAGACCTTCAATCGGGCTTGATGGTGGTTGCTTCCCGGATTTGCCATGGCCGCCCCCTTCAAGTTGTGCTCCTTGCCGATCTGAGCCTCCACTGCACGATTTCATCTGGAAGGTTGGGGGTTTCACTCCTCTCAGTCTTTTGAAGATGATAAAGATCTTAATCGAGGGAGAGGGGTGGTTATACCTTGAATGCCATTAATGGCCATCAAAGGAGAATTTCGGCCATGGTTAAAAACGCCAAAATCAGCCCCCATGTGGGCTGGAAAACCTCCTAAACTTCTTATAACTGATAGAGGGAGTGAATCCCATCAATTGGGGAGGGATTTGAAGGATCAATTGCATTTAATCACATGAATGCTCTCTTTCTCTCTCTCCGATTTGGGGGAAACTTCCCTTTTCTCTCTCCTACTCACCAATTACAGATTTTTAAGAGGTAAAATTCAGAAAATAGCAAACCCACTAGATGATGGATCTCTTAATTGGGCCTAGCCCAAATGGATTGGGCTAGATTAGGTTATATTGGGGTATTTTGACCTAAATTAGCTTGAGTTTGACTTTGGTCAAATTGACCAATTGGGTTGACACCAAAGGGTGGCTTGGGCTCCATTGACTTCCCTTAAAGGTTAGGAAGGTCTAGGTAGGGTCAATTTGACAAGGTGAGGGTGAATTGCCCCTTATTAGGGCACTTTGACCAATTTAGGGTTAAGTTTGACTTTAGTCAAATTGGCCTCTTAATTTGACTCAAATGGGTCCTTGGTGCTCCAATAGGACCCCTAATGGGTTATGGATGCTATGGTGGGGTCAAGGTTCAAGGTGGGGCAATAAAATCCAACAATAGGCTTGATATCTGAAAATTGCTATTTGCAAACCACTGGGTTTTCTCCTTCTCACCTATGTTTACAAGGTCCTGAGCTCTTCCTATGGTTTTGTCATGACCTATTCATGGAAAAACTAACTTAGGGGTCTAGCTATTTGGGGGATGTTACATTGGGTGTCTACGGGAAGTTAGCCCTTCCCGTCGACAAGTCGACACACTAGCGCCGGCGGTAGCGCTACCACTGAGCGTTAGTATTTCTACCAGCACTCCTTCCCGTTGACATTAAGTTTCGGCGGGAAGTTATCCCTTCCCGTCGACAAGTCAACACGCTAGCACCGGCGGTAGCGCTACCGTCGGGAGCTAGTATTTCTACCAGCACTCCTTCCCGTCGACATTAAGTGTCGAAGGGAAGTTATCCCTTCCCATCGACAAGTCGACACGCTTGCGCCGGTGGTAGCGCTACCGTTGGGAGATAGCTAACAGAGAACAAATCCTCTATTAAACACATCCAATTTTCTTCCCGTGAAATCTCAGCTCCAATTAAGATCAATTCTTTCTTTCCTTAGTTGCTGGACTTTCACAACTATTCATGTGTCCCCTTATTAATCAAGTGCAATATTATAATTAAAACTCTCTTTAGCAAGGGACTATTATCATCTTCATCACAAAATATATAATTAAAACCCTTCTTAACAGGGGACTATTCATCATCTTCCCCAAACAAGAATTAGGTCATTTCACCTTCTCTCCTCCAATACTCCCTCATTAGGCCACCGATCTTCACGAAATCAACTCCTTTAACTTCGTATTGAAGAGGGGAGTTGATCAAAGACATGCACGCGACGAACAATGCCCTAGAACATACGCTCTAGTGTGGCCACTTCCTACGAAACTCCAATAATCTCGCTAAATCAAGCTCTTTTGAGCTCAATCTCTCTCCTAATTAGATGCAAAGATCTAGCACCAAGGGAGAGGGGTCGGAAGTCACCTAATTTCTGGCTAATGATCGCGGTTGTCTCCTCGGCGGAATGGTGGCGGTCGGCCGAGCTCAAGTCCTTCTCCAAGCTTGCTCCTTCAAGAACCCTAAGTTAAAACCTTGAGGTGTGAGGAAGAAGATGAAGAAGAAGAAGAAGAAGAAGATGAATAGGGCCCTATGATTAGGAGAGTTCACCCCATTCAGGTTAGGAGAGAAGGAAGAGAGAGAGAATTGCATTAAAGAGCAATAAATACAACCCAACTTTCCCATCCTTATGTTGGAACTCCACAACTATGTGTCAGCTGCTTATTGGCTTTTAATTCCACCATTAACTTAGATTTAGGCCATTTATGCCACCCACCATGGAAGAAATCACGTGCACTGATTCGTTCGCTACCGCAGGTGATGCGGTTTCGGCAAGTGCACCGGTCACACAAGTAATAAAGTTGGGAGTACGTCCCCAAATATCATCACTCAAGGAATGCGCGTGGATTGTTTGATTCTTCGGATTGATAAAATAATTACTATAGTAGATTAGAGGAAAAATAGGGCTTTGATATTGGTTTCCTAAATTACTACACAGAAATAAAATGCGGGTCAAAACTCCGCTTCGCAAGGCAGGATGGATGCAACGGCCGCGATGTCGTGCTTCGGTGAGCGGGTGAATGAGAGGGTTGGCGGATAACAACGCTCCTCAAATCTCATGAACCACAAAGGATCTCAAAAACATGAAATCACATTAACTAAAACACAATGTTCATGATCATCATCCATAATAACAAACATATCTAAGAAAACTCTGAAGCAAGCAAAGGGGAAAAGAGGAAACCGAAGCTCGAAGTCTATGCTGATGATTCTCGGCCGGAAATCGATGGGTTGTCAAGCCTCGTCCGTGCTCGGTCTTCAGTTGCGTCCGGGGTCCGAAGGTGCTGTCATCTTCCTCTACTTCTACCCGTCTTCTTCGTGGTCTAGCTTGAGGTATCTCTTGTTCTACTCCTGGAATGCAGCGGAAGCTCTCTGTCTATGGCGTTCTTAAGCTCAAGGATGATGTAGGAGGCCAAGGAGGGAGCTTTGGTGGACGATTTCCAAGCCAAAGGTCACCGGAGCTCCTCCTAGGTCGAACGGTGGTGGAGCGAAAGAATAGGGCGAAAATGGCGGGCTCTCCAGCTTTTCCCACGGGGATCCCTTCTTCCAGCAGGTTTCCTGCCTTAAATACTGAAAAGACATAAATTTAGTCACGCACGGGAGAACGCACGATCATGCGTTGCCCGTGCGTTATTTAACGAATAAATTAGCTTGAGGAAGAAGCAGCGGCGCCCGTGCGATTTACTCACACACGGGCGAATCCGCCCGTGCGCAAAAACGCATGAACAAATTCAGATTGGCTAAAAAACAGATGAAACAGGCGATCATGCGTTTCCTTCGCGCACGGGCAGCCGCCCGTGCGTACAAACGCATGACCAAATTTCGATCACCAGTTTTCTACCCTGAAGAAGGCGCACGACCGCAGCTGTCTGTGCGTCAAGAAAATGCACGACCGTGCGATATAAATAAACATGATTTCTGGGGTAAAATAGGGTGATCCAACTACCTGTAAGAACAACAATCCAGCTGGGAATATAGTACCAATCAAACAGAGAAAGAGGGATGGGGAGCACCATGTGCTTACCCCCAATATCATGGAGCGCAAACGCACACCCAAACAAGCTTAAAAGGAGCATAAAGCACGCAAGTACGCATGAATGAGCATACGTGAAATAGATACAATAATAGCTTGAAAATGATGCACATGAGAGTGAAAACAAGCCCGGATGAGTCCATCAAAGTGTATATAAATGGGACTCATCACACCCCCAGACTTAACCGTTTGCACGTCCCTGGCAAACTACTTAGCTCTCCCGTCGGAACAATTGGATGTTAGAGCAGATTTGAGCGGTAGAGATCCATGCGATGTCGCATGCTCACGTGCGTAGAAATACGTTAGAATAGAGTTTAATTCGAGATTATATTTAACTATTTCTAGAACAGTAATTTGAAATCTAGTTTACTCGGATGGTGAATCCCGATGAGTCTTTCGGTCGCGCATAACGGACAATAGCGTGACTAATGAGTAGAGTATTACTTGAATCAAAATTCGGGACAATCTCCTCAGAAATCCATCAAAGTCGGCGTCCATAGGCTTGCTCGTTCACACTCTCTCTACTGCATGAGATGACTCATATCTAAAATCAATAGGACTTATGTGTTATGATTTGGCTTAGGTTGAGTTTAGGTTAGATAAGTAGAAGAACGATGGGCAACGCACTTAAAATAACCTGAGTACTCAAGAGTATAAAATCACCAATACAACAATTTCAAGAACCACATAGCACCCCCAGACTTCAACTGGACACTAGGTGCGTGCTAAGCCAACCATATATTGTTTTATCGAGAGATTATACTTGAAAGTTCTTTTTGCACAATTTTTTTTTCTTTTTCTTTTTTCTTTTTCTCTTCTCGACAAATAAATCTTTTGTAAGCACTTTATAAACTTCTCCTTTAGCTTTCTCAAAGCTGCCATACACAACATAGATAACACCAAACGTGGTAGATATATAAACTTCTTTTCAAACTCATTTGTTGGTGCGAATATAGGTTTGGTCGTATGGCTCTGGTGAAATTTAAGTGGAGCTAAGCAAGAAGGATAGGTAGGCTCAAGTGGGTTTGCAAAGGTTATTACATTGGTTAGGATTTTAAAAGCACAAACGGATCAAAAAATGGCCTACATCACGCTTTAAAACGAGTTATTCAACGCAATCGTTTCAAGAGTCGCCTAGTGCAAGTTCTAGCCACCATCAAAGGTTATCATTCCTTCCGACCCTAGTAATAAGCTACTACTAATTATGCTACCACCACCTTCCCCTCGATTACGACTTCAACATTTCTTACTAATCCCTCCGCCTGAATGATAGTCTCGTTCGCAAGCACTAGGGACTTCCGGTCATCCGTGTTCATTTCAAGTTGCATTTTAGAAATGTCCTGCAGTGCAAGGATGTTGCGGGATGAACCGGAGTCACACAAGGCAGTGGTTTCAACATTATTTATGGAGCATGTTATTACCAACTCACTTGGGTTACCTACTTCCGCATCGGTCAGTCTCTTCCCTTGATTGATTGGATTATTTTCAGTGTTGCTGGGAAGGGTCCCTTGCGAACGCTCGGTCAGCAGTTGAGCCAATTGGCCCAATTACTTCTCTAAGCTTCACATGGACGCAGTTTGGATAACCATATTAGAGTTAGCGGCCTGCATGAATCTCTCCATCATTTCTTCAAGGTTGTTCTTCTTGGGGGCTGGGGCATTTTGTGTATAACCCGGTTGTGGTGGCCGTGGTTGGCTCCCGGAGGCTTGAGCATCGAATTGATGCGAGCCTCCTTGCCATCGTTGGCTAGGAAAGATTTGTTTCCATGAGAAGTTAGGGTGATTCCTCAGACCCGGGTTATAAGCATTATTAAAAGGTGCTCCACAATTTTGATCATTCATATAATTTATGCTTTCATCATAAGATACTTCGGTAGGTTGCTCACCTGTGGGACACTCATATGCATGATGCCCCAGGCTTCCACAACCTTGACATGAGATGACCATCACTGGGGCAGGAGGAAGGGCAGGATTCTTAAGCAGCATGATATTTTCATAGGGTGCTGATGCCATCTCAGTAGATGCACCAGGTGTGCTCACCTCAAAGATTCCCAGAGCATTCCTTGGGGCATTCCTTCCAGCAGTCCAGAATGAACTATGAATGGTAGTGTCCTGGAGAATCCACAATGCGTCTTCGGGGGTATGGTTCATCAGAGTTCCGCCTGTAGCTGCATCAATCATGGCCCTGTAATTGGGCTCGATTGCAAAGTAAAAATTTTCCACTAGGCTCCACGGTTGCAGCTCATGCTGGGTGCATTTCCGGAGAAGTCCATGAACCTTTCCCATACCTCAACGAGAGTCTCCTGATCATGTTGTCAGAAGGTAGCGATTTCTCTCCTCAAGTTCACAACTTTGTCAAATGGGTGGAACTTTGTCAGAAATTTCATTTGCAGAGCATCCCAAGTGGTGGCTGTTCTGGGTGGTATCATGTGAAGCCATGCTTTCGCCTTATCTCAGAGGGAGAATGGAAATAGCCTGAGTTTCACCGTCTCTTCAGCGATCCCAGCGTACCGAAATGTTCCGCAAATTTCTGCGAATTCAGCCAAGTGAAGATGGGGATCTTCACTGACTAACCCGGAGAATTGGGCCTGGTTGTGGATCATATTCAGGATGGCCGGCTTTATCTCAAAGTTGTTGTTCGTGATGGCCGGGCCAAATCTGGGGTACACACTGCCAATTGTGGGCGTAGTGTATTCTCTCATGGTCTTGGGTCTCGTCCTAGCCACTTCATTCTCATTGGCTGCCTGACCGGTGGCTGGTGCATTTCCCTCCCCGGGATTGAGTTGATTTCCATTGGCGTCCATGGTTGCAGCAGTACGGAGACGCGCCCGTAGGGTACGCTCTATTTTAGGGTCAAATGTTGCAATGTCACCGGGGTCTCGTCTCTGCATACACACACTAAAAACAATAGAAATAAAATAAAAAACAACTCCTGTAACTATTGACTCAAACACCGAAATCAAACTACGTCTGCATTCCCCGGCAACGGCGCCAAAAACTTGATGCGGTTTCGGCAAGTGCACCGGTCGCACAAGTAATAAAGTTGGGAGTACATCCCCGAATATCGTCTCTCAAGGAATGCGCGTGGATTATTTGATTCTTCAGATTGAGAAAAAATTTACTATAGTAGATTAGAGGAAAAACAGGGCTTTGATTTTGGTTTCCTAAATTACTACACAGAAAAAAAAAATGCAGGTCAAAACTCCGCTTCGCAAGGCGGGATGGATGCAACGGCCGCGATGCCGTGCTTCGGTGAGCGGGTGAACGAGAGGGCTGGCGGATTACAGCGCTCCTCAAATCTCATGAACCACAAAGGATCTCAAAAACATGAAATCACATTAACTAAAACACAATGTTCATGATCATCATCCATAATAACAAACATATCTAAGAAAACTCTGAAGCAAGCAAAGGGGAAAAGAGGAAACCGAAGCTCAAAGACTATGCTGAAGATTCTCGGCCAGAATCGATGGGTTGTCAAGCCTCGTCCGTGCTCGGTCTTCAGTTGCGTCCGGGGTCCAGAGGAGCTGTCACCTTCCTCTACTTATACCCATCTTCTTCGTGGTCTACCTTGAGGTATCTCTTGTTCTACTCCTGGAATGCAGCGAAAGCTCTCCATCTATGGCATTCTTGAGCTCAAGGATGATGGAGGAGGCCAAGGAGTGAGCTTTGGTGGAAGATTTCCAAGCCGAAGGTCACCGGAGCTCCTCCTAGGTCGAATGGTAGTGGAGCGGAAGAACTGGGCGAAAATGGCGGGCTCTCCAGCTTTTCCCGCGAGGATCCCTTCTTCCAGCGGATTTCCTGCCTTAAATACTAAAAAGTCATAAATTTAGTCACGCATGGGCGAACGCACGATCGTGCGTTACCCGTGCATTATTTAATGAATAAATTGGCTTAAGGAAGAAGCAGCAGCGCAAAAACGGGCGAATCCGCCCGTGCGCAAAAACGCATGAACTAATTCAGATTGGCTGAAAAATAGATGAAACAGGCGATCGTGCGTTTCCTTCGCGCACGGGCAGCCGCCCGTGCGTACAAACGCACGACCAAATTCAGATCACCAGTTTTCTACCCAGAAGAAGGCGCACGACTGCAGCTGTCCATGCGTCAAGAAAACGCACGACCGTGCGATATAAATAAACATGATTTCTGGGGTAAAATAGGGTGATCCAACTACCTGTAAGAATAGCAATCCAGCTGGGAATACACCTCTAGCACCAATCAGACAGAGAAAGATGGATGGGGAGCACCATGTGCTTACCCCCAATATCATGGAGCGCAAACGCACACCCAAACAGGCTTAAAAGGAGCACAAAGCACGCAAGTGCTCATGAATGAGCATACGTGAAATAGATGCAATAATAGCTCAAAAATGATGCACATGAACGTGAAAACTAGCCCAGATGAGTCCATCAAAGTGTATATAAATGGGACTCATCAGCAGGCGCTAGCAAAAGCTACCATTGGCGCTAGCTCCCTTCGACCAATCATTTGGCATTTGCTTTCTAACTTCAAGGAGTGAGGGTTACACCCACTCCTAGAGATCAGAGCACATCCATGGCACCATTAGGACCTCAAGACTCCTACCTAGTCCAAGTGACTCGTGTCACTCGAGGGGTCTAGTTCGAATTGGGATGTTACAAATCCAATAAACAAAGAAACAATTTCATCCCCGAAATTTAAGTTGGGGCTATGCGGATTGAAGGTCAGACTATATAAATCCAATTTGGAGTACACTGGACGAGGTTATTAATTTAGTATGTCTTGATTCCCACTTAACACTTGTCCATGGCACTACTTATCCATATCGCATCGCGCATCACCCAAAAATTCTCCCACGAATACCTTTATAATTCCCCACTAAAGTCGTAATCAAAATTATGTACAAGAAGACGCTTGAATGTCTCTCACTGTGACGAAGACTCTCATTGTTTTGTACAGATAGGGACTTGTATCTCTACTCATCATGATCAGATTTTGTATCTCCCTCAAGTATGCACGAGCAGTTGGTCAATACAATCATTTATCATTCATACACGCACATGTGATTCTCATGATCAATCGTAAATTATAATATCCACATATTTCAAGATTACCGGTCTTAATGGGCATAATACCATTTTTCGTTCATCAAAACAAACTATAATAACATCTTTTAATAAGGAATCCATTTCCAAAATACATCGCCTTGAAATTTGTACCACAAGTTATAAATTGATATTTACAACATCTTCATCGCATTTCAAGTTCACCCGATTTCACCACAACTATTTATGAACGGTAAATTTATATAATTATAATTGACAAATTCCCAACAATCATATGTTCAACAATTCTGAAACTGAACAAGGATGATCATAATATCGTCAAACAAGTGTGTTTTGATTTTTGAGATCACCAGAGCCATATCCAAGGAATCATATATATTTACCCATCTTCAAGAACTCAACTCGACATCCAATTGATTTCAAGTTTTATGGGGTCAATGTACCCTTCCAATATCACGACATGGAAAAATAGTCATAATTGTTCAAACATCCTGAATTTTCACCACCCAACGTGTCATGATGCAACATCATTTCAACCTACCAATTCCCAAACATGATGTTATTGTCTCAAGGATTTAGTATTGGTAACCTTTATGTTCCAAAAATTCTAAAACATTGTATTTGTTTTAGCCTGTGATGTTTAACAATTTGTTCCGATAACATCACAAATCACTGACTTAGGCTAAAGATGAGATGAATCTATGACTTCATATCTCGCATGGGTTATAATCCCGTCATTCTCTTCTAAGGACAAAAGAGCCCGAGTTAAGTACTACTTTTGTCTAACCCAGATTCTACTTAGATTTGTACTGAACTCAGAAGTTGTGCCCAAATTTCTTTTGTGATTTAGGTAGTTCATTTAAGAGTCTTTCAACTGTGAACCCAACCCTTACTCAACAGTTGGGTTATGATACCGACCATCTAGAAATCTACCTTGTCGAGGTAAGACGCTACAAGTACTCTTACTAGTTCGTACATTCTCCCAACCTCCAAGGTTGTCCAAAATTTTGATGCTTTGGAGGAAATTGCTACATTTCTTGGTTATTTGCAACGGCTCTTTACATAAGGGAAGTCATCGTGCATTAATATGTCAAGACTTCATCTCATGCGGGTGTTAAATAATTACCTCCTTCTCCAATGCAAACATCTGAGAAAACAACTATTGTCCCTTTGTGAGTAGTGTATCATTGATGTGCATGTCATGTTTATTCTATACTAAAATGGGGAGATTTATATCATCCAACAACTTATACAACTTTTGATAACCTCAACATTTAACAATTATCAACTAAGCCCGCTAAATTTAGGAAGAACGCGCTCCAATACTTACACCCAATTTGGAGCCCTTCCTAAGGCAGGACTTGAAGGTATGTATCAAGTTTCACATCTGTTGGGTAATTATCCCGAGAGGAGTTCAACATGTGAGTTTCCACTATCTGCACCTTAAGCATGTGCGACCTCTTTCCAGGTCAAGACACTAAAAACAAATACTATTGTGAATTTCTATCCCAAATTCCACAATATCTTAATTACCGACCAAACATAGTCATCATCATTCACGTACTATTTGAATAAACAAAACCTTGATATCATACGTCTATAACACACCATTTCAAAAGAAGATTTAGGGAAAACCCAAGTCGGTACATAACTAGTCCAATAAATGAATAGGTAAGCCCTGTACATTTGGACTAAGTTTCTTCCACCTCCCATGTGGTACATTCATCTCATGTATGGGCACAATCCTTAGGGGCATATATCCCTCGACTTAGAGTTCTTACCCTATAAATCCCTGTATCAACGCACTTGTATATCAGTTGTGATGTATAAAATCAAATTTTTACGACGACGACCAAGTTGCATCTCATTGTAATGAGAGCATGTACAAATAACATCCAATCAACCGGTACATTTTATATATGTTTGAACTTGACATGAACCAAGGTACAAGGTTCGAGATGATTTCCCTTCGACACGGGTTATGTAGACTACCAAAAGTAAGGCATAATTCACAATATGATAAACTAACTCAAATCAATTCCAAGCGCCCTACCATCTCTGTCAATGATCGTTCAAGACATGTTTATTTTAAGATAAAGTTGAGATGTCAAATCACCAATCAAGTCATACAAATAGTGTTATCTTCACCATGAATGATTATCAATTAAACTTCTAAACTTAAGGGAATCATGCTCCCGCAGCAACTCTGCCAATCTGGAGCTCTTCCTAAGGCAGGTACGATGATATACAACAACTCCTAAATCCTTGGGTAATTATCGGGAGAGGAATTCAAGACATAAGTTCCTGTTATTTGTACCTAAGGTATTCATAGCTTCTCTCTAGGTTGAAACCTCAAGGATTAATGTAGTTTTAAATTCCTCATCTCACGTTACCACGTCTTTAGTATTAATTAAATATATTCATCATCATACCAATCGCCCATATACAAAATTTTTATTTTATCCTTTTGTATGTACAAAATTTCATCAAGTCCCAGACGATTATGTTATTAAAAGTTCACGTGTAGACAAATACAGATGCATACCCCAAAGGGTTAGCTTACTATTCTCTATCATTTAGTTATCCACAAAGTCTCAGGGAAGCATAGAAAAACAATACTCATCCTTGAAATATTCTATTTTCTTATTTCGATTGTGAAGTTTTCTATCGATCAAAACATGGTGTTAGCAGTCCACCCTGCTCAAGATGAACTAATTGTTCAAGGATTACGGCTTTCCAGTGTTGACAAATTGTGAAGATTTTTAATTCCCTGAGAAACCCCATTCGGTCTGTCATTAGCCGAATAAACGAAGAGATAAGCACCCCGGAAATCTTGGGTTGAGTCTCTTCGACAACCAACATGATACATTCATCCTATATCCGCACACAATCGTGAGGGCATGCCATCTTTGACTCAGAGTTTTATCCCAAGCTTAATCCATTCTTTAGTCACTTAGAGTTACTCTTAATGACACCCTTTTCAAGGTCAACATGTGACCATATCAAAACTTGGCTGATTTCAGATTCCCATTCTTATTCGACCCCTGGTACCCGTCATGGTGATTGCTTTAATACAACAAAAATGGGAAGTGTCAAGTTATCGGCCAACTATTAGGCTTATGAGTCTCCTACTACTTCAATAATAGTTTCTGGGCATCATCGTTTCCTCCAGATATCCTTTTAGTCTGGGTAAGAGGTGGTAATATCTCTCAATAAGCCAAGCTACGCATTATAAT
Organism: Dactylorhiza incarnata; assembly: GCA_033032865.1. Taxonomy (NCBI): domain Eukaryota; kingdom Viridiplantae; phylum Streptophyta; class Magnoliopsida; order Asparagales; family Orchidaceae; genus Dactylorhiza; species Dactylorhiza incarnata. The sequence continues at coordinate 2,830,777 of JAWHQI010000009.1, read as the reverse complement.
ATAAGATTTGAAAACATATTGTTACATTAACTCTTCCCTTAGTCACTTTATGTGTCCTCATATCTTAACCATGTCTACACCTGAGGTTGATTTTTGACTAGGATACGCCACGAAACATCTTGGTAAGTTAGAATAAGGTGTTTCCAAGTTAGGTTGGCACTAGCTCTAAGGATTAGTGACATACTTAAGGCGAATTCCACAAGGGCACACCACAGCTTCCGCTGCATCAGTTTGTCCTCAAACTGATCTAGCTAGCAGGGGTGGCCTAGTTGTCTAATGGACTTCTTTATCTCAGGATCGTTGCAAGCTGATGCCATTTGTAAGACCCCACTCCCGGAACACAAGACACGATCGAGGGGAGTCCTATGCCCAGGATAGTGGCCTTGCGGAAGTGTCAGTGCATGGGCTAGCCCCCTCCACAAGACGCCTATCCTGCCAGCTAATCTCAAATATCATCATGCCAACCCATCAATAATATAAAAACCACAGAAGCCATTATTCACAAATAAGTAAAAGTGTCCAAAAGAACAGGTAGCTACAAAGCTCCTACAAAATATCAGAGTACAAAAAAATTGGCCCTAAGGCTACATTTCAAAACACTCACTCACATCTGTCACTGATGGTAGCGAACGTATCGTAGTTTCAGTCCCTGTCGCCCTGGACTGGTTTTCCTCCTGCATCGTATGTTGTTTCTCTACCTGCCACTGGATGCCCTCCTAAAAATAGTGACGTAGCAATCGTTAGTCATAAAGACTGAGTGGCTTCACATCCTCTCCCCCAGTGACTCTTAAGCACCGGGCGGAAGGAAAGAGGAGAACGTTGCAATATAATCAGTATATATACAAGAAGGTGGTATATGACAGGGTAATAAGAGAGCAACATAGGTATAGGTAAGAAACAATAAATACTAGCATGTATAAAAGAACAACATCTAGCAGTATAGTCAGCAACAGAGCATAACAGAGCAGAGTATATAATGAATTGAATTAAACTTAACTAATAAGGATGACCATACAAGTTTATAAGTTAAGGGCCTAATCCAACCGGTCTAGAGTCTAACTGCTAGCTTTTGTCGATGTCACGACTAGCAAGCCCGTAGACCCGCCATAAGTAATCCTCCAACCAGGATCATTACACCACCATGTGTACACCATGCTTATTCATATAATTCCCATGCACAACCCATGCTATCAAGCACCCAAGGACTCACGAAAGGAGCCTTATTACATTTCTCCTCATACAATCAGTGCCGATGCTAATTAGCATCTGAGGCCCCCAACCACCAGGTCCTTAACATTGCACCATATGATATGACCATATCTTATAACCCGCATCAAGCAATCAATGCTACCCATACCGAGTTGTTATAACTCTTGTGTAGTGGCGTGCATATAACATGGAAATTACTCTATAAGACCCTGCAGGACTACTTGTGCGTATAGAGACATATTCATATCTTACTAAATAAGTAAGCCCAACTTATCATCAATATTCAATTCACGTGCTCAATTCACAGCGTGTTTCAACACCCTTGAAGCTATCACCCATATTGAGAGGTTATCACAAATCTAATCGTCCAACAGATTATCAAATGATGTGAGCATTTATATAAACATGTCCTCTAAATTCTTCATTTAATTATACATCGCAATGTCCCATTTCAGAATCATAACATTCATCTACGCCTCACCCATTTGACATGGGAATCCAAGAACTCCTACCACACCAAAGGGGGAGAACCTAAAGTTCTCTGTTTGTTAGCGTCGGTGGTAGCGCTACCGTCGGGCGCTAGTGATCCAGTCGACACACCTTCCCATCGACATTGGGTAACGACGGGAAGTTAGCCCTTCCCGTCGATAATTCAACACGCTAGCACTGGCGGTAGCGCTAACGTTGGGCGCTAGTATTTCTAACAGCACTCCTTCCCGTCGACATTAAGTGTCGACGGGAAGTTATCCCTTCCCGTTGACAAGTCGACACGCTAGCGTCGGCGGTAGCGCTACCGTCAGGCGCTAGTATTACTACCATCACTCATTCCCGTCGACATTAAGTGTTGACGGGAAGTTATCCCTTCCCGTCGACAAGTCTACATGCTAGCACCTGCGGTAGCGCTGCCGTTGAGCGCTAGCTAACAGAGAACAAATCCTCTGTTAAACACATCCAATTTTCTTCTAGTGAAATCTCAGATCCAATTAAGATCAATTTTTTCTTCCCTTAGTTGCTACACTTTCACCACTACTCATGTGTCCCCTTATTAATCAAGTGTAATATTATAATTAAAACTCTCTTTAGCAAGGGACTATTATCATCTTCATCACAAAATATATAATTAAAACCCTTCTTAACAGGGGACTATTCATCATCTTCCCCCAAACAAGAATTAGGTCATTTCACCTTATCTCCTCCAATACTCCCTCATTAGGCCACCGATCTTCACAAAATCAATTCCTTTAACTTCGTATTGAAGAGGGGAGTTGATTGAAGACATGCATGCGGCGAACGATGCCCTAGAACATCCGCTCTAGCGTGCCCACTTCCTACGAAACTCCATTAATCTCGCTAAATCAAGCTCTTTTGAGCTCAATGTCTCTCATAATGAGATCTAAAGATCTAGCACCAGGGAGAGGGTTCGGAAGTCACCTGATTTTTGGCTGACGATCGCGGTTGTCTCCTCGGCGGCATGGCAGTGGTCGGTCGAGCTCAAGTCCTTCTCCAAGCTTGTTCCTTCAAGAATCCTAAGTTAAAACCTTGAGGTGTGACGAAGAAGATGAAAAGAAGAAGAAGTTGAATAGGGCACTCTGATTAGGAGAGTTCAGCCCATTTGGGTTAGGAGAGAAGAAAGAGAGAGAGAGAGAGAGAGAGAGATTTGCATTAATGAGCATTAAATTCAACCCAACTTTGCAAGCCTTACGTTGGAACTCTATAACTAGGTGTCAGCTGCTTGTTGGCTTTTAATTCCACCATTAACTTAGATTTAGGCAATTTAGGCCACCCACCATGGAAGAACTAACGTGCAATGATTCGTCCGCTACCACCGGCGCTAGCAGAAGCTACCGTCGACGCTATCTCTCTTCTACCAATCCCTTGCCATTTGATTTCTAACTTCAAGGAGTGAGGGTTACACCCACTCCTGGAGATCAGGGCACATCCATGGCACCATTAGGACCTCAAGACTCCTATCTAGACCAAGCATCTCCAAGTGACTCATGTCACTCGAGGGGTCTAGTTTGAATTGGGATGTTACATATTATATCATCAATGTTTGTCCTTATTTACAAACTTAGAACAGTAAAAGCATCTAGAATTGTAGTGAGAGATGGAAGAGAGAAGTCTATATGTGTTAAAAAACTTTGTTGGAAACATACGTCGAGAAGAAATCGACGCATCTTTAGAGTTGCGTCGAAGGGAATTTTACATGTCTGCATAGTTGCATCGACAATAAGTCGATGCTGAATGTTGGTTGCGTCGAGTATAATTTGACACATCTGCATACCTTCGTCGAGTTGATGTCGAAGCACATGTTGGACTCTGTTGAGTTGAATTCGACGCATCTTTAAAGTTGTGTCGAGTTCTATTCGACACATATTTCTTTTTATTAACAATCTGATGATTACTAATTGAATTTTCTAAGTGGTGCTTGCCTAAGATTCCTTTTTGATCAGCATTGTTTACCATATTGAATACAGTGATCTTATTAGGATTGTTATTCAATTCTTCATAAGATTCTATGTTGTCATTAGATTGATTTTCACTGGGTCTAATGAACATTGTAGGGTTTTCCCAGGCAGGTTTGCTAGGGGTTACTATGTTGGTGGATGGATCTGCTCCTAAACCAAGATGTCTAAATCTTATAGAGAGATTTTGTGTAATATCCTAGAGCTTTTGACTCCTCCCTTTGAGTGAGTCTTCAAAGGCTTTTGTCTTTGTAAGCTCTTCTTTTAGAGTTGAATTTTCATTAGTTAATTCACTTATTTCTGTTTCCTTTTTACATATTTGATTTCTTAACTCATAGTTCACATAGTACATATTTTCTTTCCTAAGATCTTCTAGTTCTTTCCTAACTGTGTCAATTTCTTTTAAAGCTTGAGATAACCTTGACAAAATTCTTTAAAACTATTTTGAAAGTCTTCTGAAATAAAATTAAATTCATCAAATAAGGATACCTGATTTTCTTCAGTTGACTCTTCTAAAGCCATTAGTCAGGCATCTTCAGCAGCACTTTCTTCATCACTGTTAGATGATGAGGAGCTTGACTCAGATTCCGAGTCACTGTAGGTTTCAGGTATGAAACCTTTTCCCTTCTTCTTGTCCTTCTTCATGAAGGTCTTCTTCTTATGCCCCTTCTTGTTGCTGCTTCTGTCCTTTTGTTATTCAGGACATTCAAGAGCAATGTGCCCTAGTTTTCTAGATGCAAAGCAGATTATTTCCTGCTCTAGAGTCTTATCAAATTTTGATTTGTTTGAACTCCTTTCTTTCCTTCTAGAGTCATCAGATTTGACCCATCTTCTGAATCTTCTGGCCAAGAGATTGAACATATCTTCTACAGAAGTGGAAGGCTCTCCTTCAGCTGCCTTCAATGTTATAGTCCTTCTTTGGGAGTTGAGACTTTCTCCTTGGGTTTAGTCTCGGCTCTACTCTTCCGAAGTAGCTCATAGGATTTGAGCTTGCCAAGTAAGGCATCTGTAGAGATTTCTCAATGGCATATGGACTCTCTAATGACCCAGATCCTTGAATCCCAAGTGCTTGGGAAGCACATGAGAAGCTTATCATTGATCTTTGTTAATGAGATCTCTTTGTCTAGACCCTTGAGCTCATTGATGATTAGGCTGAATCTTCCATACATTTCAGCCACATTCTCTTCAGCTTTCTTTTGGAAGTTCTCATATTGGGATATGAGAAGGGACTTCTTATCCTTTCTTTCATCGGAGCTGCTTTCAACCATTCTGGACAAAGACTCATATATTTCTTTTGCTGAGTTGTGATGAGTCCCGATTATATACACATATATGGACTCATCTGGGCCATTTATCTAGTCATTCCACTGCACTTTAGCTTTGTTTTAGCTTATATTTGTTATCACTTGCTATGTGCACGTCTTGGCCCATTTTGGTGTAATTTCGTATCTTTCTTTGTTATTAGTTTTCTTGCGCTGTTAAGTCTCACTTTCAGTGGCTAGATTAGTGGTATACGCTGGAATAGGAGTCGTGCAGGTGTTCCCGGTACAATTATGTACAGGAACACTGCGCACGATCACCGGTTCTATTGCGCACGACCACTGGTCGTGCGCCACTGATCGTGTGCACTTAATCCTTTTTCATGAGTTCTGTTTGGTGCAGTGCGCACGACCATCTACGATAGTGCGCACGACCACCGGTCGTGCGCCACTGTTCGTGAGCACTTAGCATCAATTTCATGAGTTCTGTTTCAACCAGTGCGCACGACCACCTACGATAGTGCGCACGACCACCGGTCATGCGCCACCGGTCGTGCGCCACCGGTCGTGCGCCACCGGTCGTGCGAACATGTTATTTCATAATTTCTGTCTTTGCAGGTTCCGTCCAGGCAGAGCGCACGATCACCAAATTCTAGTGCGCACGACCACTGGTCGTGCGCCACTGACCGTGCGCACTGTTTATTCCAGCGCCTATAAATTCTGCTACTCGCGATTTAGGTCGGGGGATCCGCCGTTTTCACGCCCAGCTCCGCCATTCTGCGCCAGTTTCGCCCCTCCATCGTCGCCCACCATCTAGAGGTGCTCCGGGCTTGTTCTTCACGCCAATCTTGAGCCGGAGTTTCCTCTCGGCCTCCTCCTTCATCCAAGAGCTTCAAAGAGAGATCTAGCCGCCATCTCCATCGAGCAAGAGGAAGTTTGCAACCTCTACCGGATCGTGACACGAAGAAGACGGGTCCATTGGAGAGTCGTGACAGCTCTCTCTACCCCGGACGTAGTTGCGGACCGAGCTTGGACGCGGATTGACAACCCGGCGATTCCAACCGTGAATCTATAATGAGACTTCGGATTCGGTCGATTTCTTGCCTTGTTCTCCTCTTATTGATTGTTGTAATAGTTAGATCTTTTGTATTTTGATGAAGAACACTATAGACCTTGCTATTTAAAGTTATTTCATGTCTATGTGAAATACCCTTTTTTGTTTATTTGTGTGCTTGAGGTGCGCCCCATTCCATCCTCCATCCTGCCGTCACGTCCGGTGCCGCACTAGCAATTGCTAGTGGCGTGCTTGTCGAAGAGGTGCTTGCGACCCTCATTCCGTTAGCCTACTCGCCCATCTGCCTACCGAAGCGTGGCATTGCGGCCCGTGTATTCCATCCCGCCTAACGAAGCAGCGCGCTCAAGGCCTGCATAGTTCGATCCGTTTGCCTACTCGTCCATCCGCCCTTACGAAGTAGCGCGTTCAAGGCCTACGTAGTCATCCATCCCGCCAAGCGAAGCACTGCATAGCGGCATTGCATAGGAGTAGTTATAGTTGTTTTCTTTTATTTTCTAAAAGCCAAATCACCCTGTTTTCGCATTCCATCCGACTCAAGGACTTCGATCTCAAGTCCTTCCTCGAACGTTAACTCCACCTTACTGTGTTCTTTGAGAGATTCGATACTCGGGGATTATTCCTCGTTTTATATTACTTGAACGATCGGTACACTGCCGTTTCGTGTCGCAGTCTAGCCACCGCCTATAGCGGTGTGCTAAAATTTGTGCATCAAGTTTTTGGCGTCGTTGCCCGGGAACACAGTCGTGTGAGTTTTCTTGAGAGAGAGACAAGAGATATAGGTTCTTTCTTTGTGAATAGACGCATTATTATTTTTGTTTGCCTTTTAATCTTCTGTTGTTTGTTTTTATTTCTTTCCCCCCTATTTTGAAGTTTTAGGCAAGTTTTATTCAAGGAGTTTTTTTTTAGTTGTGTAGATTCCCTTGCAAAGAATTTCAGTTTCATTGTATCTGCTCTTTTATTGATAATGTCGTCATGGGATATTTCACCTAGCTTTAATGATAAGATGGTTTATTATTTGGACCAAATGAATGAGTTAAATGCTAGGCAGTGTAGGAACATTGTTTGCTTGTTGTGTCGAGGAGAGGGTCATGAATTGAAGGACTGTCCGCGTCTTTCAATCCTGACCGCCGCTCCTCCACTCATGACGACATTGTCCCTATCACTCATTCTTTACCCATGGAGGCAATTGTGCCCTCTACCCCTGAGCTTGTCTCGTGCACGGACTCCTCACTCCCTGTGTGTGGCTTCACTCCTAGTGATGATGATCACTCATATGTTAGCCAACAAGGAGAGGAATGGGAGCTCCTAGATGCACCTGAGTATGATGAGGAAAGTATTCTTTCCATCGGGGAGGCTTTAGCAGATCTTTTTGCGGAGGAACCGAATATTTTTGTCCCTCCAGTTTCTTTGCAAGATTTTTCTACACATATTCTTTATGATCCTATCGAAGTAAAGGAGCTGGGTGATGCTTCTGACTCGGAGGGTGCTCCAAAGTGGGATGAGGATGTCATTTTCCCTGAGGGGGAGAATGAATACTTTGAACACGATGATGCACCTCGGTGGGATGAGGAGGATACTCTCTCTGATGAGGAGGTTTGCACTTCTTCATGGGACGAGGAGGTCCAAATCACCACTGAGGCTCCTGAGTTCTCAAGTCCCCCTTGCTATGATATTTACGATGATAATAGTGATCTACCCTTGGATCTTGCTGGGAGTGAGACCGGGACCACTCCCCCGATTTTTGATTATTTATGTCATTCTTCTCTTTTATTTCTGGACCCCCTTCTTCTTCCGAGCCTGTGCAGGTTGAGTCTTTACAGGTGCCCCAGGAGGACTTGGAGCTTTTTGCTCAAGTCAATGATGAGAGTATCCTCTCATGTGAGGAGGTTTATTCCCCCTCCGTTGAGGAAGCTCCACTCATTGCCTTTTCCTCCTGCTTCCTCCCTGTTGACGATACCTTGCTAGGCAAGGATGTGTTTTGTGAGATGAGTGAGAACCATGCCTCCTCCTCTTCTTACATTCTCTACCCTCTACCTGTGAGGAGCAGGTATCTATATTTAGGTAGAGGGGTGACTGTTCTATCACCGTATCGGTACCCGCTACCGACACGGATATTAGGCCAGTTACCTGTCCACTTCTCCTTCCATAGGCCCATTAGCTAGAACTCTTAAAGTTTGAATAAGTCGTGCTGGGAGGACAATAACCCCAGTAGTTATCTTCTTTTCTGCATATTTATTTCATCTAATCATGTTTAGTTAGTAGTATTTTCATTTCAGTTTTCTTTTGTCTTTTATTTTTGCGGAGCTGACCCCTGCAGGTATCTTTTCTGGATGGCGGATGCTGCAGCTTCATTTTAGCTTACACGCCAATCTTCTGGTGTGCTCATTTCTGAGCACTGGGTACTCTCTTTCCCTAGCCTTTCCTGATTTTCATGTCATATATTCTGTGGATTGTTTAGTTTAAGTCTGGGGGAGAGTAGTTTTGTTTACCCGCTCACGTGCACTATTGCACTGCATACTAGAAGATTTCATTTAAATTGTTGTTCATTTTCATTGCACACCACCGCACCCACTTGAGCACGTACTCGCCTGTATGCATGCTCTGTAGTGAATTTAATTCTTCTGCTTATTTGGGAAAGTCTAGGTGATGGCTTAGGACTATGTAGCAGAGTAAAATGTTGACTCTAGTAGTGCTCCTAGTCGAGTGCTCGGTTGCATAGAGATTTGTGTAGATTAGATTTCTTTTTATACTATGGTTTTATATTTTTCTTATTAGTGTAAATGTTGTTTACTCTACTCAAATGGTGAATTCGGTGGAATCAAATGGTAGCATAGGGATGTGTGTAAACGATCGCTAGATTCGTATTGCTTGAGTCAGGAGAAAGGAGAATCTTTCTCGGTGGCTAGAACTTGCCCCAAGCGATTCTTGAAGCATGGGTATACGGTTAGTCAATTGCGTGAATGTGATATAGGCCATCATTTTGGCCCGGTTGAGCCTTTGTGCCTATCCCTACCGCTATATCCTCGCTAGCCCAGTTGTGCCTACCCGTTCTTTGATTCAGCCCCACTTTTATTTCACCAAAGCCCAAAAGCCAATCCTAGTCGCACACCCAAATCTGAGCTTTAGCTGTTTATTATTTTCATGAGTTGGGTTGTTGATGTGGTAATATGTTTGTGAAGATGTGGATGTGTCCTTTTGTTTATTTGCTGAAAATGATAAGAAAAGAAAAAAAATGAGAAAAAGAAAAGAAGTTAAAAAGAAAGGAAAGAGAAGGAGTGTTTAATTGAAAATCTCTATGTATAGATTTATGTTTGGGATTAGGCGGTGCACGCACCCATGCTGTTAAGTCCAAGTCTGGGGGTGTTGTGTACCCGCGTGTTTGTGTGGTGAATGAGGATAGTTTCCTGCATTAGCTCATTTGGGTTTAGTATTTGAACCATCGTCTTTATCATTGTATACCTCACCTAAACCCAAGCCCCATTTAAAACCTAAAGTCCTATTGATTCACGCATTTGAGTCAAACCAGTGCCGTGGAGAGAATGTGACCGGGCAAGCTTATGGTCACCGACACTGATGGATTTCAGTGGAGTTTTTCCCGCATCCCGATCTTCAGCAATGCTCGTCTCAGCGCTTAGTTTACTTTCTCCGTATGCATGACCGAATGATTCACCGTTGTTCACCATTTTGAGTAGTTGTAATATGCTTTTACTCTTTTAGAAATTTATAAACTGTTTTTATAATCAGAAATCTTTTCTACTATTTTTCTTATGCACGTGAGCATGCGACTTCGCATGGTACTCTGTAGTATAATCATTAAGCCATCTACTGTTCTTTCCTAGTTCGCTTAGAATTTGTTTGCTCGGGACGCGCAAACAGTTATTCTGGGGGTGTGATGAGTCCCGATTATATACATATATATGGACTCATCTGGGCCGTTTATCTAGTCATTCCACTGCACTTTAGCTTTGTTTTAGCTTATATTTGTTATCACTTGCTATGTGCACGTCTTGGCCCATTTTGGTGTAATTTCGTATCTTTCTTTGTTATTAGTTTTCTTGCGCTGTTAAGTCTCACTTTCAGTGGCTAGATTAGTGGTATACGCTGGAATAGGAGTCGTGCAGGTGTTCCCGGTACAATTCTGTACAGGAACACTGCGCACGATCACCGGTTCTATTGCGCACGACCACTGGTCGTGCGCCACTGATCGTGTGCACTTAATCCTTTTTCATGAGTTCTGTTTGGTGCAGTGCGCACGACCATCTACGATAGTGCGCACGACCACCGGTCGTGCGCCACTGTTCGTGCGCACATAGCATCAATTTCATGAGTTCTGTTTCAACCAGTGCGCACGACCACCTACGATAGTGCGCACGACCACCGGTCGTGCGCCACCGGTCGTGCGAACATGTTATTTCATAATTTCTGTCTTTGCAGGTTCCGTCCAGGCAGAGCGCACGATCACCGAATTCTAGTGCGCACGACCACTGGTCGTGCGCCACTGACCGTGCGCACTGTTTATTCCAGCGCCTATAAATTCTGCTGCTCGCGATTTAGGTCGGGGGATCCGCCGTTTTCACGCCCAGCTCCGCCGTTCCGCGCCAGTTTCGCCCCTCCATCGTCGCCCACCATCTAGAGGTGCTCCGGGCTTGTTCTTCACGCCAATCTTGAGCCGGAGTTTCCTCTCGGCCTCCTCCTTCATCCAAGAGCTTCAAAGAGAGATCTAGCCGCCATCTCCATCGAGCAAGAGGAAGTTTGCAACCTCTACCGGATCGTGACACGAAGAAGACGGGTCCATTGGAGAGTCGTGACAGCTCTCTCTACCCCGGACGTAGTTGCGGACCGAGCTTGGATGCGGATTGACAACCCGGCGATTCCAACCGTGAATCTACAATGAGACTTCGGATTCGGTCGATTTCTTGCCTTGTTCTCCTCTTATTGATTGTTGTAATAGTTAGATCTTTTGTATTTTGATGAAGAACACTATAGACCTTGCTATTTAAAGTTATTTCATGTCTATGTGAAATACCCTTTTTTGTTTATTTGTGTGCTTGAGGTGCGCCCCATTCCATCCTCCATCCCGCCGTCACGTCCGGTGCCGCACTAGCAATTGCTAGTGGCGTGCTTGTCGAAGAGGTGCTTGCGACCCTCATTCCGTTAGCCTACTCGCCCATCCGCCTACTGAAGCGTGGCATTGCGGCCCGTGTATTCCATCCCGCCTAACGAAGCAGCGCGCTCAAGGCCTGCATAGTTCGATCTGTTTGCCTACTCGTCCATCCGCCCTTACGAAGTAGCGCGTTCAAGGCCTACGTAGTCATCCATCCCGCCAAGCGAAGCACTGCATAGCGGCATTGCATAGGAGTAGTTATAGTTGTTTTCTTTTATTTTCTAAAAGCCAAATCACCCTGTTTCCGCATTCCATCCGACTCAAGGACTTCGATCTCAAGTCCTTCCTCGAACGTTAACTCCACCTTACTGTGTTCCTTGAGAGATTCGATACTCGGGGATTACTCCTCGTTTTATATTACTTGAACGATCGGTACACTGCCGTTTCGTGTCGCAGTCTAGCCACCGCCTATAGCGGTGTGCTAAAATTTGCGCATCAAGTTGCAAACATCCACCTTTGGAATATGTCATCTGACAAAGTGGACACTAGGATGTTCATGGCCTTGGCATCACATGCCTTCACCTTCTTCTCAAACAAGTTCCTGTGTGACAGTAACATTTGTATCTTTGCTGAATGGTACTGGAGGACCTGATATAATGACATAAAAATGTCTTCATCAATAGAATTCATATAAAGTTTTATTTTGGCCTTCCAGAGTGTAAACTTATTCAAATTACACATTAGTGGTCTTGTGGATGCATAATCTTTAGAACTCATTTTCTGAAAATATTTATTGAATAAAAAAGTTTGAGTGAGAGGATCTTTCAAGGTGTTAACCTTTTTATGATCAACCTCCCTCTGATACCAATTTAAAGTGCACTGTGAGTCCTCTGAATATTTTCTAGAGGGGAGAGTGAATAGAGTTTTAAAACTTTTAACTTAAAAATGTTCAGAACAATAAAATACTTCCAACAACTATGCATTTAGAAATCCAATCCAGAATAAAGAAATAAAAAAGGGACAGCATAAAAAATCACAATACAGATGAGACAAGATCTATAGTGGTTCCCCAAATCCTGGGCACATCCACTCTTCTACTCCCTTGGTAGGAATACACTATCACAGTGTCTGATTCTTTTGATAAGTAGACTCTTAGAACCACTGAGTCATTTGATAAGGAGACTCTTAGAACCAATGACTGAGTCTTTTGATAAGGAGACTCTTAGAAGCAAACTAGATCTTTTGTTAAGGAGATCTTGAACCACTGAATCCTTTGAAGAGGGATTCTAAGGACTCTTTACTCTATTTACAAAAATGAAAGAAAGAGTGTAGAAGAAGAAGAGAAGATGATTCTTCTGATTGAATCCTCCTGCAGCAATCACTGAGGATTCATGCACTTAGTGTTTGTGTCGATCTTTTTTTAGTAGATGAATCCTTGCTTGAGAGAGAGATGCAAGGAGTGTGAAATTAAAGGTCCTGAAGATGATCTCCATATTTCTGTATGCTTCTTGTTGTGAGAGGAAGAAGAAGAAGAAGCCTTGTTGTGTTGTCTAGTACAGAGATCTGTTCAATCTTTTCTGTAAAAAAAATAGAGAGCTGAAGAAGAAGAAGAAGGGATAGTTATATGTGTGTTGTTGTATTCTATCTTCTTCAGTATACTTATTCTTCTGTTAAGTAATGATAAATTACTTTCCTTTTCTGGTATTTCCCTAATAAGAATGTCCAAGAGGTAGTATTATTCTCTTTCCATTTCCATTGACGTCCAAAACCTTTTTTTTAATAACATCCAAATATATCTTCATTGTATCTCTGGAGTTCTTCTTTCCATTTGTGGCTATAGAAGACCCGTTAGAATTCAAATAACTTCCATTTATACCTTCTAAATAAGCTTCAGAATAGAATCCAGAAAGTATTCTAATTATGTGTCTGTATTCGATGTTGCGTCGAATACTTTTACCTTCTTATCGACGCACCTCTGAGTTCTAATAGAAGCTGCTTCAAAATTTTCCACAGCTTTAAGTTGAACTCTGATATCGACGTTGTCTTGAGTCCTTATCGACGTATCCATCGAGATGAAGACCTAGACTTTGAGCTTTACCTTCTGCGTCGAATACAATTCAAAGTTGCGTCGACTTCAAATGTTACTTTGAATAACCCTACCATCTGCGTTCAATACCATTCGATGTTGCGTCAACTTCAATTGATACATCGACTGTTAGTCTGACTTATTCTTACTTCTATTCAAAGTTACTTTGACTTGAAGTCGAATCTGCGTTGACTTCCTTTCGATGTAGAATTAACTCAACTGAATTTTGCACTCTTTTTGACTGATCTTCGACACTCTAATGTGAGTGAGACATCCTAGGACATCTAATGACCATATTACCCTCATTATACAACATGAGTAATGAATCCTAGATGATGAAATCACTTTCCTCTTTTGTTATTTCCCTAATAAGAATGTCTTAGAGGTAGTATTGTTCTCTTTCCATTTCTGTTGACGTCCAAAACTTTTTTTTTTTGAATAACTTCGAAAAATATCTTCATCGTATCTCTGGAGTTCTTCTTTCCATTCTTGGATATAGAAGACCCGTTAGAATTCAAATAACTTCCATTTATACCTTCTGAATAAGCTTCAGAATTAAATCTAGGAAGTATTCTAATTCTGTGTTTGTATTCGACGTTGCGTCGAATATATTTTCCTTCTTATCGATACACCTCTGAGTTCTAATAGAAGCTACTTTGAAATTTTCCACAGCTTTGAGTTGAACTCTGATATCAGCGTTGCGTCAAGTCCTTATCGACGTATCCATCGAGATGAAGACCTAGACTTTGAGCTCTACCTTTTGTGTCGAATACAATTCAAAGTTGCATCGACTTCAAATGTTGTTTTGACTGACTCTGTCTTTTGCGTCGAATACCTTTCGACGTTGCGTCGAATTTAATAGATACATCGACTGCCAGTGTGAGTTATTCTTACTTCTACTCGAAGTTACTTCAACCTGAAGTCGAAGCTGCGTCGACTTCCATTCAAAGAAGAATTAACTCAACTGAATTTTACAGTCCTTTTGACTGGTCTTTGACACTCTAATGTGAGTGAGACATCCTAGGACATCTAATGACCATATTACCCTCACTATACAACATGGGTAATGAATCCTAGATGATGAAATCACTTTTACATAATTTGTAAGATAAATCAAGAGGATCTTTTTCCCAACAAAATGGTTTTTACATTTTTATTGGGTTTTGATTTTTCAAGAAATTAATATAAAAAATAAAGATGCATGCAGAGATATAAAGAGGCATACAAAGAGAAATGCAGAAAGAAAATACCAATTTTAAGAAAATAGTGTAACGCCATGTGTTAGACATAATGCGGTGTGTTAGCATTATAATTCAAATTTGAAGATTTTTGATTATTTGGAGATTCAAGTATTTGTAGATATGATGAGGCACAACAAGCATAAGACAATAGCAGAGAAATTTGTTACGAGGAGAAGTAGCTTTTTATAGGTTTAATGGGATATATCTAAGACACCCAATTCTAACCTAAGCATGTTGAAACGAGCATCGGGGAGAGGTTTGGTAAAGATGTCCGCAAGTTGGGACTCCGTGCCTATGAAGCTAAGTCTCACATGTTCTTTCATAATGTGATCTCTAATGAAGTGATGACACACATCTATGTGTTTAGACCGTGAATTATGAATGGGATTGTTAGTTAGATCAATTTTTGTTGTCACATTTTAATTCAATATTATTTAGATGAACTCCAAAGTCTTCTAGTGTTTGACTCTTTCAAAGGGCTTATGCACACCAACTTCATAGTGCGACATGTTCGGCCTCGATGGTGGAGAGGGCAACAGAATTCGGTTTCCTACTCGACCATGCTACAAGTGACGGGCCTAAGAAGTGGTATGTTCCACTTTTGTTTTTACGATCTAGTGAACTGAGTCAAAATAATCATGCAATATAAATGAATCGTTAAGGATACCATAAGCCTAGACTAGATGATCCGATTAAATATCTAAAGATTCGTTTAATCACTTTCAAATGAGATTCTTTTGAAATATCTTGAAATCTAGCACATAAGCAAACGTCAAACATAATATCGGGTATAGAGGCACTTAGATACAATAATGTACCTATCATTCATATATATAATGTTTGTTCAATAGAGATTTCGGCTTCATCTTATCCTAATTTTAGAGATGCACTCATAGGAGTAGAGACTTATTTTAAGTTTTAAAATCCAAATCTTTTCAACATATCATGAACATATTTAGATTGACTAATAAATATTCCTTCATTTCATTATTTAATTTGAAAACCTAGAAAATTTGTGAGTTCTCCTACCAAGCTCATTTCAAATTATTTATGCATTACTAGTACAACTTCATTATACAACTCTTCATTAGTGGCTCCAAAAATTATGTCATCTACATAAATTTGTAATATGATCAAATCTGTATTAATAAGCTTAATGAAGAGTGTCACCACTAGAAAAGTAACTTTTAGCCACACTTTTTTTGTTACGGGTCCAAACTCGTGGCTAATAATGAAGTATTAGCAACGACCCCTAATTTGTGGCTAATAAATAAGTATTAGCCACGGAAGCCTAATTCGTGGCAAAAAAGAAAGCATTAGTCACGATTTATTTAATTGGTGACTGATTAAATAGTATTATCCACGATTGCCTAATTCGTGGCTAATGTTTTAGTCATGCTTCTTAGTCTATGACTAAAATGGAGGTATTAGCCACAGTTTTAAGTCATGCCAAAACGTTTATTGTGAGATAATTGATTAAAATTTATCTATTTTTATTAATAATATGTGCAAAAAATATTAATATTAATTTAAAAATTAATTCTCATACTTAATTAATTTATCTCGCATATAATTCGATCACATCAAGTGTTATAATCATCTTAATTATTTATATATTTACAAAATAACTTCCAATCAAGACACACATATATGAATCAAATGATAGTCATAATGACATTGATGATACTGATGATATCGATCATTATGTTGATACAAATAATGATGATGATCACGTTCACTAAGAATATGATGTCTCCACAAGCGTAAAATGGTAAGAGTTGTTATATTGGTAGCTAGTCATATTGAAGCTCAAAGATCTCGTCAAATTATTACTAAAAGTATTATTTAGCGACTAAATTAATTTTTTCACTAAATGATTCAATTTTACGATCACAACATTTTGGTCACAAAGAATGTTACTTAGTGACCCAAAAAAATTTGTCACAAATAAAAATACTTGAAGATTTTTTTCACTATTAAAAAAATAACCCTTCCCTCTTAAATGAAAATATTACTAACTTTCCTCCTAAATAAATATAATTATATTAAAAATATTATAATTACTGACAATGCTCGAATAGATTATAAGCGCCCCCAACTTTTCCAGAAACTCGTAACCCATCATCTTCTTATTTGAGTTTTGATAGTTTTTGTTTACCCAGAAGACCGCTATCTAGGTAACAACTCTCTCCAACCAGGCGGCTTGTAAATCCTAGACGTCTAGCCCTACATTAATGGTTTGCATATGAGCCTCCTAACTCAACAAGAACAAGTCGGGCAGTCTAACTAGCCCAGACTGCCATCAAGGATTTACAGCAACCAAGGCTCAAGGCCAAAAAGCAAGTCACGGCTTCAGATCACAGTCCGCACGGGCTGCTTCACTCCTCAAGACATGATTTGTTCCAATCCAAATCTGGCACAATCCAAGATTCAATCCGCCAAACCGCGCGGCTTCCCTTGTATTTCTCTATCTATATCCCTTCACCCCCTGCCCGATTATCCTGTATCTAGGTAGGCGGTTATTCCAGCCCTGCCCATTTGGGCAGGCCCCCGAGCCTATAAATAGGGGGGTTGACATTCCCAAGGGACGGACACTCGAATCCAGGAGCTCGCTTTTAAGAGTCGTGGTCTCGAGTTCTGTTCTTTGCGGTTTGTTACCCGACCGGCTTCTATCGCCCCTTACTTGTAACCTGTTGTAACAGATTTTCTTAAATCAAAGGAAAGCCCGTCACTGGAGTGGCATTCGTCGTGACGGGCGAAGTCTAGTTTTGACCGCTGCCACCAGTCGAGGTAGTCTATGGTTTATATCCGCTAAATCAGTGGTAACCAACAACTCGCGGCCTCCTTTTCCTCTCGCTTCCTTAGCGTTGATCGTGGAGGTGCATTTTCGGCATCAACAGAAACACGCGACCTTCAGATATCGAGTTGTTGGTGAATTCCTCGACAGGATGTTAGACCGCCAATTTGCCCAAAGAGATCGATCGGATCATAGCGATGATGGCTTGTGGGAAGCACTGGAGTAGTCAAAATAAGAAGCCGAGCGAGCTCGAAAGCTGACCGATCAGCAATTGGAGGCAATCAGTCAAGCCTTAGCCGCGCTTATTGAATGACTAAACTCTCAGCAAACAGTTGTTAGCCTAGCGGTCACTCCAGTTCCCCCTCACCCTCCATATCCGTTACCTCAAGCCGCCAATCCTCAACCATCCCAAGCCAATTTCATAACTCTGCAGGGCTTCTTCTGATAAGCCACCTGGGATATCCCAGCGCAGGCTCTCGACTTCCAGGGGCAACCTCTGCCGCAGCCTGCTTCTCCTCGGTTAGCCACAGCAATTGTGTCTTGTTACCCAATCCCTCCTCTTTATGAGGATATAGAAGAGCCTTCTCCATTCATTGATGAAGTTCAGGGAGAACCGTCTCCAAGTAATTTCAGGGAACCTCGCATGCCGACGTATAGTGGGGAATCTGATCCAGCAGCTCATCTCCAAGCCTTTGAATTAACAGTTGCCCTAAAAACCCTTACTGATGTAACATCCCCCAAATGACTAGACCCATATGATAGTTTTTTCATGACTAGGTCATGACAAAACCCTAGGATGCGCAAAAAGAACATAAGTGCGTAGGCTCGAGGAGAAAATCACCATGGTCTGCGGATAGTGATTTCCAATTACCAAGCCTATGTGTTGAAACTAAGACTTGGTCTCTTGTGGAGTCCGGGCCCTCAACAAGTTAGGGGGTGACCTTACTTCTCCCAAAAGAGAGTGCTAGGTTAAAAGCTTAGGAAACTAGGAACATGACCAAGGTCTCAGCGAGGAGGTCCCACCACACACCCGGAAGATCTTAGAGCACTTTCGCTCCCAAGCCAATGCTGAGCTTGGGACACCTTTAGAGGCTCTCTTCCCCCACCAAAGAAGTCTAGGGGGGACAGTGGCCTAAAGAGAGAGATATGCCTTCAAAGGTGCCCCCTTTGTCCTATTTATAGATTTCTGAACTTGGTCTGCCAATAGACAGATTCTGGCCCACGAGACTATGAAAATACCCCCAAGTTTGGCCTGCCAATAGCCAAATCCCTCCATTCTAAGGTGCTAACCGCAGGCCGCCCCATATTCTTGGGGCTGGACAAGAGGGGGCAGTCCACCTACCTCGGCTCGCCCCGTGCTCGGGCGGGGCGAGTCCGGGAGGCCACCCTCCTCTGGCTCGTCCCCTATTGGGTCGGGGCGAGCCTGGGAGGCCACCCACCTCTCGGCTCACCCCCTGTTGGGGCGGGGCTAGCCTGGGAGGCCGCCCGACTCTGGTGCGCCCCCTGTTGGGGCGCGACAAGCCCGGGAGACCACCCTCCTCTCGGCTGGCAACCTGCTGGGGCGGGAAAGCCCGGGGGGGGCTGCCCGCCTCTCGGCTCGCCCCCTGCTGGGGCGGGGTGAGATCGGGAGGCTGCCCGCCTCTCGGCTCGCCCCCTACTGGAGCGGGGTGAGCCTGGGAGGCTGCCCACCTCCGGCTCACCACGTGCTGGGCTGGGGCGAGCCCGGGAGGCCGCCTGCCTCTCCAACTCGCCCCCTTACGGGGCTGGGTGAGTCGGAGGCCGCCCACCTCCACCGCTCGCACACCTTACCGGGTATGCCCAGAAACTCTCCCGCACCCCCCTCCTTGTCGGGGGGCAGTGCTAAGAACATTGGGCCTAAAGACACCCTGGGCCCCAGGGATCCACTCGATGAATGCAGGGTTGTACACAATCCCCGCTCTTTTCGAGCGGGTTACACGCTCGGAAAGAAAAGTCCAACCCTGCCTATTCAGCGAGTGGCGCTGAGGGAAATTGAGAATACTCCATATCGCCCTGGGAAAAGTTTACCTAAGCCTCCCAAAGAGGCCAATCCTGCCCTGCAGGCTAGCGAGAGCCAGGCTAGCAAAGCCATCTCGAGGGAAAAACCACTTAGCCTCCCCGAGAGGTCATCCTACCTTGCCGGCTAGCAAGAGCCCGACTAGCGGAGTCATCTCGGGGGGAAATCACTTAGCCTCCCCGAGAGGCCATCCTACCCTGCCGGCTAGTGAGAGCCTGGCTAGCGGAGCCATCTCGGGGGAAATCCACTTAGCCTCACCGAGAGTCCATCCTACCATGCCGGCTAGCGAGAGCCCGGCTAGCGGAGCCATTGATAACTTCTTAAAAAGTAGTTATTTTAACCTAATTAATTTAACTTTACACACCCTAAAATGCATAAATTTGTATTAAATGTTCTGAATATGACTAAATATATCATTTATATAAATTTGGGTTATTATAATTGTGTATGTGGTTTTTTTGTAGAAATGTCGAAAAGAAATCCAATTTGAAGAAGCGAAGAAAAACCAGATTATTTGCCTAAGTACAAGTTGTTGCAACAACTTTTTCAGTTGTTGCAACAAATCTACAGTCCGAAAATTCTATTTTTAATTCCGAAATTAAAAAAGGAGGTGGTTATCAAACATGGGTGTGGCGCACAAATCAGGGGGAGTTATGCAAATTAGAAGGGAAAAGGATAAAAAAGAAGTTATGGCATGAAAGGAGGTGATTATTGACATTTTGGAGAGAATGAAGGAGGCGGTTCGCGATTATTGGACGAGGGAGAAAGAAAATTTTCGGCCAACAATTGCTTGGAGAGGAACTTGGCTGCCATTGCTTGGAGATCAAATTCCTGCACTTTTTCATCTTCTTTAATCATGTTTAGTAAGATCTCTCTAATTGCGTGTGATATTTCCATCACCATGAACAAATTTCCTTTGTCTTGGATGTTGAAAGTACCTTGTTTGTTGTGATGTTTTAATTTTAATTTTCTTTTTGATGTTCGAAATACTATCTTTATCGAATTTATGATTTTGTCCTTGGAAATTTTGGGTTAAGTATTCATCTTTAAATTTGCTTGGCAAAATTCGAGAGAGGAGTCGGGCTAGATGAATGTTTTATTCTGCGCGGCGAGATTCGAGAGAGGAGTCGCGTAATTGTTTAACCAAAATTTCCATTTTATACTGCGCTGCAAGATTCGAGAGAGGAGCAGCGAAAGTATATCATAAATTTAATATATCATAGAAGGGAGAAAGAGATTTCATCTTCTCGGTAGCAACATCGAGTTGTGTGCTTGATGGTATTCGTTATTTTTGCCTAAGTTAGAGATAACTAGAAAAATAAGGGATAAATGGATTTCGGATATCGAGAGATAACTTGGTCTACTTTCAAATCGTTGCAAGATAGTTGTTTTAGAAATTCATATCAAGTCACTTTAAGAATTCATCGCAACAAGCAAAGGAAATCAATGTATAAGACTTTTTTCTCTAAATTGTTATTTAACGTATTTTTAGATAATTGTGGTTAATATTTTCTAAAGTTATTATAATGTATTTTCAGAATCAATCATCTTATTAGTTAATCGACTTGAATTTGAAGAAAAAGGATAAGCTAGTATTTGCAAGCGTTAGATTTAACACTTCCTCGTGGGAACGATCTTTACTTACACTTTATAACTTGAACTGACACGTGCACTTGCGTATATATCTGCTTTCCACATATCAGCCATATCGGGGGAAACCCACTTAGCCTCCCCGAGAGGCCATCCTACCCTACCGGCTAGCGAGAGCCCGGCTAGCAGAGCCATTTCGGGGGAAAACCACAGCCTACCCGAGAGGCCACCTTACCCTATCGGCTAACGAGAGCCCGACTAGCGGAGCCATCTCGGGGGAAAACCACTTAGCCTCCCCGAGAGGCCATCATACCCTGCCGGCTAGCGAGAGCCCGGCTAGCGGAGCCATCTCGCGGGAAAATCACTTAGCCTCCTTAAGAGGCCATCCTACCCTGCCGGCTAGCGAGAGTCCGGCTAGCGGAGCCATCTCGGGGGAAAACCACTTAGCCTCCCCGAGAGGCCATCCTACCCTGCCGGCTAGCGAGAGCCCGGTTAGCAGAGCCATCTCGGGGGAAAACCACTTAGCCTCCCCGAGAGGCCATCCTACCCTGTCGGCTAATGAGAGCCCGGCTAGCGGAGCCATCTCGGGGGAAAACCACTTAGTCTCCCCGAGAGGCCATCCTACCCTGCCGGCAGGCGAGAGCCCGGCTAGCAGAGCCATCTTAGCAGAAAACAACTTAGCCTCCCCGAGAGGACATCCTACCCTGCCGGCTAGTGAGAGCCCGGCTAGCGGAGCCATCTCGGGGAAAAATCACTTAGCCTCCCCGAGAGGCCATCCTACCATGTCGGCTAGCGAGAGCACGGCTAGCGGAGCCATCTCGGGGGAAAGCCACTTAGCCTCCCCGAGATATCATCCTACCCTGTCGGCTAACGAGAGCCGACTAGTGAGAGCCATCTCGGTGGAAAACCACTTAGCCTCCTCGAGAGGCCATCCTACCCTACCGGCTAGCGAGAGCCCGGCTAGCGGAGCTATCTCGGGGGAAAATCACTTAGCCTCCCTGAGAGGCCATCCTACCCTACCGGCTAGCGAGAGCCCAGCTAGCGGAGCCATCTCGGGGGAAAACCACTTAGCCTCCCTGAGAGGCTATCCTACCCTGCCGGCTAGCTAGAGCCCGGCTAGCAGAGACATCTCGGGGGAAAACCACTTAGCCTCCCCAAGAGGCCATCCTACCCTGCCGGCTAGTGAGAGCCCGGCTAGCGGAGCCATCTCAGGGGAAAACCACTTAGCCTCCCCGAGAGGCCATCCTACACTGCCGGCTTGTGAGAGACCGGCTAGCGGAGCCATCTCAGGGGAAAACCACTTAGCCCCCCCCCCCCCCCCCCCCGAGAGGCCATCCTACCATGCCGGCTAGCGAAAGCCCGGCTAGCGGAGCCATCTCGGGGCTAAGTACTTTGAATCCTCCGGCCACCGAGCGGTTCCCGTCCCTGCCAACTTGATGGGAGCATGGTCAGCAGACCAGCATCGGGGCTAAGTACTTCTGAAACCTCTGGCCACCGAGCGGTTCCCGGCCCTGCCAACTTGATGGGAGCCTGGTCAGCGGGCCAGCATCGAGGCTAAGTACATTTGAAACCTTTGGCCACCAAGCAGTTCCCAGCCCTGCCAGCTTGATGGGAGCCTAGTCAGCGGGCCAGCATCAGGGCTAAGTACTTCCAAAATCTCTGGCCACCGAGCGGTTCCTGGCCCTACCAGCTTGATGGGAGCCTAGTCAGCGGGCCAGTATCTGGGCTAAGTACTTCTAAAACCTCCAGCCACCGAGCAGTTCCCGGACCTTCCAGCTTGATGGGAGCCTGGTCAGCGGGCCAGCATCGGGGCTAAGTACTTCTGAAACCTCCGGCCACCGAACGGTTCCCGGCCCTGCCACCTTGATGGGAGCTTGGTCAGCGGGCCAGCATCGGGGCTAAGTACTTCTGAAACCTCCAGCCACCGAGCGATTCCTAGCCCTGCCAGCTTGATGGGAGCCTGTTCAGCGGGCTAGCATCGGGGTAAGTTCTTATGAAACCTCCAGCCACCGAGCAATTCACGGCCCTGCCAACTTGATGGGAGCCTGGTCAGCGGGCCTGCATAGGGGCTAAGTACTTCTGAAACCTCTGGCCACCGAGCGGTTCTCGGCCCTGCTAGCTTGATGGGAGCCTGGTCAACGGGCCAGCATCGGGGCTAAGTACTTCTGAAACCTTCGGCCACCGAGCGGTTCCCGGCCCTGCCAGCTTGATGGGTGCCTGGTCAGCGGGCCAGCATCAGGGCTAAGTACTTCTGAAACCTCCGGCCACCGAGTGGTTCCCGACCCTGCCAACTTGATGGGAGCCTGGTCAGCGGGCCAGCATCGAGTCTAAGTACCTTGGAAACTTTTCATCACATTAGTTATCACGTTACATGCAAGTAAAAACTAAATATGGAAGTAAACCATCGTACTACATGGACTTAAATAAAAAACTAAGTATGGAAACCAAAACCTGGTCTCCTACTCCCATGCCTGGTCTTCCTCGACCCCCTCTAGTTGCTGGTGTTGCTACCTCAGACCCCTTGCCTCCCTCATTTCCAAAAACTCGGGGCTGGCGGACCTTCCTTATTCTGGAGGTCACAGTAGGGTAACGCAACCATATCCTCTCCTCTTCCTTTCCTTTTTGCTTTCCTGGTTCTCCTCCTTCTTCCCCCGCTAATCGTCGTGGTTTGTGGAGGTGGTGGGAGGGGTGCCTTCGGTCCCTGCCTCCACCTTGGGGGGTTGGGTCTCTCCCCCTGGAAGCTTCCCTCTCCTCGGTCAAACTTTCTTTTGGGATCCTCCATACCCTTTTTGCTGCCTTGCATCCGGCTCACTCAGCTTGGCTAACCTTTTTGCGAACTCCGGGTTGGCCTCCTCTCCCTTAATTTCTTCCACTGCCCTTTCCATCAATTCTTCAAAGGATAGGGGGTCTTCCGCTTTAAGCTCATCTTGAAAAACCCCTCCGCAGCCCCACTATGAAGGTGAGTTGGAGGGTGAACCCTGGCACCTCCTGGACTTATAGGACCTCTTCCTGGAACCTGCCCACATAATGAGCCAGCAACTCCCTTGGCTCTTGCCTAATCTTGAAAAGTGTCTCGACATCCTTCTTCCTCTTCTTCGACGTCGAGAAGCGCAACCGTAAACTTCGACGCAGAGCCTCGAAGGCCTAGATAGATCCCACGGGGAGCTGGTGGAACAAGTCCCTTGCCTTCTCCTTCAGGGTGGTGGCAAAGAGCCGACACTAGAAGGCATCTGACATAGGTCTGACAGAGACTATGTCCACGAACAACTGCAGGTGCAGGACTGTGTCATCCTTGCCGGAGTAGTAAGACATATCCGGCCCCCTGAACCCCTCCGGGACCGGGGTGAGAGGATCAACTCACAAAAGGGACTTCCCTCCCCGGCTCCGAGGGTGGTTCTCTCTCGCGGAGTCGGCTCACTGGCATCTGCACTTGCCGAACTACCGAACAGCTGCCACCTGGGGAGGTCTCGCCAAATCACCTCTACTCGACCCCTTTTGGGTCGGGGCGTGTGGGGGTTGGATGCCTCCCCGCTTGCCCCCCCTTTGGAGGTCGGGCGAGTGGGGGCCGAAGGCCTCCCCACTCGCCTCCGCTGACATCTTCTTCCTGGATCATTGGCCAGGAGTGCTCTCACCCATCTGTTGGGGCGGGACCTCCGGACCGCCTCCTTCCTCACATCCGCCTCTCATGGCGAAAGCTAGTTGCAAGGTCTGCAGGACCTCCCGCTTGAAGTCTTCAAACATTTCCATTGTCACCACAGCCACTGGCGACTCCGAGTGGCCCGGGTCGGATCCATCTCCTCCACCTCCAGCCATAGAGCTCAGCTTGAGATTTTCCGTGTTGGTCACTCTCCACGCTCACCGCACCATAAATGTTGAAACCAAGACTTGGTCTCTTATGGAGTTCAGACCCTCAACAAGTTATGGGTGACCTCACACTTACTTCTCCCAAGGGAGAGCGCTAGGTTGAAGGCTTAAGAAACTAGGAACAGGACCGAGGGCTCAGCGAGGAGGTCCCACCACACACCCGGAAGATCTTAGAGCGCTTCCCCTCCCAAGCCAATGGTGAGCTTGGGAAACCTTTGGAGGCTCTCTTCCCCCACCAAAGAATCCTAGGGGGAGAGTGGCCTAAAGAGAGAGATCTTCCTTCAAAGGTGCCCCCTTGGTCCAATTTATAGATTTCTGAACTTGGTCTGCCAATAGCCAGATTCTGGCCCAAGAGATTACAAAAATACCCCCAATTTTGGCCTGCCAATAGCCAAATTCCGCAGGCCGAGGCGGTTACCGCAGGCTGCCCCCTATTCCTGGGGATGGACGAGAGGGGGCAGACTGCCTCCCTTGCTCGCCCCCTCACTAGGCTGGGCGAGCTGGAGGCCGTTGATGGCGCAAATCTTAGCACACCGCTATAGGCGGTAGTAAGACTGCGGCACGAAACGGCAGTGTACCGATCGTTCAAGTAATATAAAACGAGGAGTGATCCCCGAGTATCGAATCTCGAATGAACACAGTAAGGTGTAGTTCAGTATTGAGGCAGGACTTGAAATCGAAGTCCTTTAGTCGGATGGATGCGGAAATGGGGGTTTTGGATTGTGGAAAATAAAAGAAAATGCTACAACTACTCCTATGCAGGCCTTGAGCGCACTGCTTCACCGGGCGGATTGATTACTACACAGGCCGCTATGCACCGATTCGCTTGGCGGATGGAAGAGTAGGCCTAGGGATGGAGTGGGTCACACCGGCGGAATGAGGGTCGCAAGCACCTTGTCGACAAGCACGCCAGTAGCAATTGCTAGTGCGGCACACGAACGTGACGGCGGGATGGAGGATGGAATGGGGCGCACCTCGATCAACATAAACAATAAACATTTCACATAGACATGAAATATATAAATACAAACAAGTTTAAGTGCTCTACTTCATCATAATAAAAAGATCTACACATATACACTTCAATAAGAGAAGAACAAGGCATGAAATCGACCGAATCCGAAGGCTTGTTGGAGATTCATGGTTGGAATCGTTGGGTTTTTAATCCGCGTCCAAGCTCGGTCAGCAACTGCGTCCGGGGTAGAGAGAGTTGTCACGACTCTCCAATGGACCCGTCTTCTTCGTCTCACGATCCGGCGGAGGTTGCAAACTTCCTCTTGCTTGAAGGAAATGGTGGCTAGGTCTCCCTTGAAGATCTAGGATGAAGGAGGAGGCCAAAGGGATGAAACCCTGGTGGATATGGCGAAATCGACGCTGTTGTACGGCGCGTACGGAACTCTTCTGTTTTAGGTCGAAGCTGCAGCTTTTATAGAAAAACGTTAGAAATTTGGTCACGCACGGTCGAACGCACGACCGTGCGTAGACCGTGCAATACTTAAGCTCAGCAGGCATGCAGGGGAAGAAGGCATGTGCCCATGCGTTTTGCTCATGCACGACCAACACCGCCCGTGCATCCAAACGCACGGGTAAACTCCGACGCTCCATTTTCTGCCCAGACACAAACGCACGACCGCCACCGACCGTGTGTCAAGGAAACACACGACCGTGTGATATCCACAAAAATTACATTGGGGAGAACGGGACGATCAGGTCACCTGCATACAAGATACACACGCTAGGAAAGTACTACCAGCAGCACAGAGATAAAGAGGATACAATGGGGTGCACACAGTGCTTACCCCCAACAACAAAGTGCGCAATTGCACACAAAAACAGGCACAACTATATACTTCTAATAAAAGCATGAATAAAGGAAATATGAACAAAACTAAAGCACAAAAGCAGGAAAACTAGCCTAAATGAGTCCGAAAATATGTATATAATAGGGACTCATCACACCCCAGACTTACCTGTTTGCGCGTCCCGAGCAAACAATTCCTACGCAAGCGGGAATATGAAATAGCTAACTAAAAATTATAAAATGGAATACCATGCGAAGTCGCATGCTCATGTTCGCATAAGATAACTAGAGAAGATTTCTAATTATACACAGAGTTTATGAATTTTAAAAATATAAATAATTGTTACTTCTACTCAAAATGAGAATTACGGTGAATCATCCGGTCACGCATATGGAGAAAGTAAACTGAACGCTGAGGCGAGCATTGCTAAAGATCGAGTTGCCGGAAAAACTCCACCGAAATCCATCGGTGTCGGTGACCATAGGCTTGCCCGGTTACATTCTCTCCATGACACTAGATTGGCTCAAGGCGTGAGTCAGTAGGACTTGTAGGTTTTGAATGGGGCTTGGGTTATGGTGAGATAAACAAAGGTAAACCTGGAGGCTAAACACACCTAACCCAACATGAGCTTTAAGTCAAGCTACCCGCATAACTATAAGCTTACAAGTGCAACACACCCCCAGACTTGGACTTTTGCAACATAGGTGTGTGCATTCCCTACTCCCAATCACAAATTTATACAAAGATTTTTTTCATTAAAATCATTTTTTTTCTTTTCTTTTTCTTCTTCATTCTTCTTTTATTTTCATTTCTTCTTCAGCATATTTTCTAATGAGCATAACCACAACTTCACAAAAAAAACAACACAGTCACACCCCAAACATGAAAATAATAATGAAATTTAAGCTCGGTTTTGGTTGTGCAACTAGGTTGGGCTTTTAGGCTTTGGTGAAAAATATGTTGAGCTGAATCAAAGGAGGGGGTAGGCACAAAATGGGCTAGCAAGGAATAAATGATAGGAATGGTACACAAAGCTCAACCTGGCCAAAATGATGGCTTACGTCATTCTCACGCACTCAAACTATCTTATGTCAATGCTTCGAAAATCGCTTGGGGCAAGTTCTAGCCATCGAGAAATATTCTCCTTTCTCCCGACTTGAGCAATACAAATCTAGCAAACGTCTACACACATCCCTATGCTACCGTTTGATTCACACCGGATTCATCATTTGAGTATAGTAAACAATATTTAAACTAATAAAAATGCATAAAACTAATAGTATAAAAGGAAATCTAATCTACATGAATTACTATACTTGCATGAGTACTTGACTAGAAACACCGGAGCCGACATTTTATTCCACTACATAATTTACAAGCTAGCATAAACATTTTCTCATATGCAAAAAGGAATGGGTTATACTCGTGACGCGCTAAAGGTAAAGTACACGCTCAAGTGGGTGCTAAGTGTGCTGACAAAATGAACAAAAATGATTCTTAGATAAAGAAGCTTCTAGCATGCTAAATAACTGTGCACGTGAGTGGGTACACAAACAGGTCTCCCCCAAACTTAAACTATGTATTAAGATATTCTAAAACAAAGTTTTAGGGGACGAGGGTACCCAATGCTCAGCAAGTAAGCATTCCGGAAGCCTGTAGTGAAGCTCTACGAAGAATCATGACCACCACCTTCACAAATAGAAAATACCTGCAAATGGTGGTCTCCACACACGAAAACTAAAATAGCACAAAATAAGCTAGTTTTTGCAGGGGATAAATTAAAAGACAAGAAAAATTAAGATAAGTACTGGGGTAATTGTCCTCCCAGCATGACTTATTTGGCTTTTGTACAGTTCTAGGTAATGGGCCTATGAAAAGAGAAGTGAACAGGCAGCTATTCTAATATGCGTGTCGGTAGCGGGTACCGATACGGCGATAAAACAGTTATTCCCCTACCTAAATAAAGATACCTACTGAACACAGGTAGCGGGAATAGGAAGTAAGAAGAGGAGGAGGCCTGGTCCTCACTCATCTCACCACAAAATAAATCCTTGCCTAGCAAGGTGTCATCTCCAGGGAGGTAGCAGGAGAAAGAGATCAATGGTGGAGCTTCCTCATTGGAGGAGGGATCAACCTCCTCGCACATGAGGATGCTATCATCATTGACCTGAGCTGGAAGCTCCAAGTCCTCCTGGTGTACCTGTGGAGACTCAACCTGCACAGGCTCAGATATAGCAGAAGGGGGATCAAGAAATAAAAGAGAAGAAGAACATAAATAAAAATCAGGCGGGGGAGTGGTCCCGGACTTACTCCCATCAGGTTGGGAAAGTAAAAAAATGTTGGAATTGTCATCAATGCCACAAGATTCGGCGGGATCGACAGTGGCCAAGCTAAGGATTTGGATTTCCTCCACCAGTGCTGAGGAAAGCTCCTCTTCACCTAGAAGGTTGTCCTCCTCCATAGTTGCAGGCACACTTAGATCACCAGCATTATCCTGCTACACATCCTCAACAATGTCGTCAGAAACGAATGTAGTATAATGCACAAAAGGGGGAGGAATAGTGCTTAGATAAAAGTCAAGCACTGGTTCCTCACAAATAATCAAATCTACACTAGTAGATGGAAGTACAAGGGAGATGGGCTCAGTCATGTCAGTGCCCAGATCAGCCATACAGCTGTTGACCGTTTCCACATCATACCCTTCATAAGATGAAGGTAATATGGCCACATAACCAGATGTTGAGGGTGTGCTGCCAGAAATAGGAGTCGGAACGATCCGGATATCCAGCTCGTCATCCTCGTCCAATTGGCGAAGATACTCGGCACAGTACTTCAAGGCATGATCCATGATCTGACAAAACAAGCACTGCCTTACAGTCTTCTTTGGCACAGCGGGTGCTGAAGCCAAAAAGAAGATTGACGGTAAAGGCATAGCTGAATAGCTACAAGACTTCCGCGCACCATATGGAGTACCAGACAAAGTCAGTGCTCCATATGCTGGGCTGGGAGTGCTAGGGCTACTATCTCCCTTTGGACATCTATCACTAGCGTGAGAGATATCTCCACAAAAACGGCAACGAATATTAAATGATGACCACATGGTGTGAAGATAAAATGATTCAAACAGAAAATACTACTGTGCAAAATAATACACCCAACAAAAATTTACTTAACAGCCTAATATAAACAGTAAAACAGATTAAGAAGAAATAAAACAAAAAAATGCGATAAACAAATGAAAAGGGCTTAAATCTCAGATTCTCCCTCTCCAGAAAACTCACACGACTGTGTTCCCCGGCAACGGCGCCAAAACTTGATGGCGCAAATCTTAGCACACCGCTATAGGCGGTAGTAAGACTGCGGCATGAAACGGCAGTGTACCGATCGTTCAAGTAATATAAAATGAGGAGTGATCCCCGAGTATCGAATCTCGAAGGAACACAGTAAGGTGGAGTTCACTATTGAGGCAGGACTTGAAATCGAAGTCCTTTAGTCAGATGGATGCGGAAACGGGGGTTTTGGATTGTGGAAAATAAAAGAAAATGCTACAACTACTCCTATGCAGGCCTTGAGCGCACTGCTTCACCGGGCGGATGGATTACTACACGGGCCGCTATGCACCGATTCGCTTGGCGGATGGAAGAGTAGGCCTACGGATGGAGTGGGTCACACCGGTGGAATGAGGGTCGCAAGCACCTCGTCGACAAGCACGCCACTAGCAATTGCTAGTGCGGCACACGAGCGTGACGGCGGGATGGAGGATGGAATGGGGCGCACCTCGAGCAACATAAACAATAAACATTTCACATAGACATGAAATATATAAATACAAACAAGTTTAAGTGCTCTACTTCATCATAATAAAAAGATCTACACATATACACTTCAATAAGAGAAGAACAAGGTAAGAAATCGACCGAATCCGAAGGCTTGTTGGAGATTCACGGTTGGAATCGCTGGGTTGTCAATCCGCGTCCAAGCTCGGTCAGCAACTGCGTGCGGGGTAGAGAGAGCTGTCACGACTCTCCAATGGACCCGTCTTCTTCATCTCACGATCTGGCAGAGGTTGCAAACTTCCTCTTGCTTGAAGGAAATGGTGGCTAGGTCTCCCTTGAAGCTCTAGGATGAAGGAGGAGGCCAAAGGGACGAAACCCTGGTGGAGATGGCGAAATCGACGCGGCTGTACGGCGCGTACGGAACTCTTCTGTTTTAGGTCGAATCTGCAACTTTTATAGAAAAACGTTAGAAATTTGGTCACGCACGGTCGAACGCACGACCGTGCGTAGACCGTGCGATATTTAAGCTCAGCAGGCGTGCAGGGGAAGAAGGCATGCGCCCGTGCGTTTTGCTCACGCACGACCAACACCGCCTGTGCATCCAAACGCATGGGTAAACTCCGACGCTCCGTTCTCTGCCCAGACACAAACGCACGACTGCCACCGACCGTGTGTCAAGGAAACGCACGACCGTGCGATATGCACAGAAATTACATTGGGGAAAACGGGATGATCAGGTCACCTGCATACAAGAGACATATGCTAGGAAAGTACTACCAGCAGCACAGAGATAAAGAGGATACAATGGGGAGCACGCAGTGCTTACCCCCAACAACAAAGTGCGCAATTACACACAAAAATAGGCACACCTATATACTTCTAATAAAAGCATGAATAAAGGAAATATGAACAAAACTGAAGCACAAAAGCAGGAAAACTAGCCTAAATGAGTCTGAAAATATGTATATAATAGGGACTCATCAGCCGCAAACCTCTCGGCTCGCCCCTGGTGGGGCAGGGAGAGCCCAGGAGGCCGCCTCCTCTAGCTCGCCCCCTACTGGGGCGGGGCGATCCCGGGAGGCCACCCGCCTCTTGACTCGCCCCCTGCTGGGGCAGGGCGTGCCCGGGAAGCCGCCTGCCTCCGGCTCATCCCCTGCTGGGGCGGAGAGAGCCCGGGATGCCACCCGCCTCTCGGCTCGCCCCCTGCTGGGGTGGGGCGAGCCCAGGAGGCCGCCCGCCTCTCGGCACGCTCCCTACTGGGGTGGGGTGAGCCCGGGTGGCCACCTGCCTCTCGGCTCGCCTCCTGCTGTGGCAGGGTGAGCCCGGGAGACTGCCCACCTCCAGCTCGCCACCTGCTGGGGTGGGGTGAGCCCGGGAGAACGCCTGCCTCTCCGGCTCGCCCCCTTATGGGGCTGGGCGAGCGGGAGGCCACCGCCTCCACTGCTCACCCCCCTCCCTACCAGGTACACCCAGAAACTCTCCTGCACCCCCTTCTTGCCTGGGGCAGTGCTAAAAACATTGGGCCTAAAGACACCCTGGACCCCGGGGATCCACTCGGCGAATACAGGGTTGTACACTAGGGTTGTCCTTAGGGCATCACTGTGACCCATGACCCCACCATGACATGTCTAACCCAGTAAGGGGGTCCCCTCGTAATACCCCAATTATCCAACCGTAGAAAGGAGGTGTATTGAATGCGGCGCTAGCGCCAGTGGTAGCAGCTAGCGCTGGCGGTAGTGGTGGTTTAGGTGAACTGCCGAGACGAACACTGAACCACTGAGACAAACCAAATACCGTCGAAACGCTAGCGTTGTCGATAGCAGTAGCGCCTGGCGGTTGCCAAACCGGCGAGCGTTATGCCGTCAAGATGTTAGCGTTGGCTCTAGTACTAGCGCTGGCGGTAGCTAAATCGATGGGAGGCGGACAGGGATCATTTTGCTGGCAAAATTCATGGCCAAGGGAGTCCAAAAGTCCTCCCAACTGAAGGGGATTCATTCCCCACATCAATTATGGAATATTAAAGGGTTTTCTAACTCTTATGAGTGATGAATTGGGTGACCTTTGGGAGTGGCTGAAATTTTCACCATGAATGGTGTTAATGGAGGAATACCAAGCTTCATCTCCTCCCCACCAGGATTTGGTTCTATAAAAGGGCTCAAGGGGTGAAGGGAATGTGTTTCCCCCACCTTTCTAGAAGAATTTTCTTATCTAAGCACCTACCGGCATGGCACCCAAGAGCTCTCTACCAACCATGGCGGACCGGCAATCGGCATGACTACAAGACACAATTTAGGTCCTCCCCTCTCATCTATTTCTTAGTGGGTAGATCTCATCATTTTGGCCACTAGATTAGGGGCCAATTAGTTTTGGATCGGCATGGTCGGAAGCTTGTGTTCAAGCTTTTCTTCCCTTGTTTAAATTCCTAATTCCGGCCGCCTCCGGCTGGCCAACCACCATACATCGCCGGATGCCTCAACGGAGGTGGTGGAGGCATTGGCCGATCGGGAGAGCATCTAGGTGGCCAGGAAATCACCTCCCAAGTTACTACAGGATGGGCCAACCGTGGTCGTTGGCTGATTGGAGAAGGTGAAGGGATGCCCTTCGTTTGTGCTTTAAGATCTGTGCAAGTTTATGTAATAATATATTTGATATTCCTATTTTTGTCCCTTTACTGGCAGGAGATATATATAATTATATAAATACTTAGAGCCCTCTACTAGAAAGATGATCTATACCAAACTTGTAGCTCATGGTGTCTACTTTAATTTAAAATTGATTTGAGCCGATTTGGCCCACTAGTTTGATTGCAGCACTCAAAGTGGTGCAACCTATACATAGGGTTGACCAGAGTTTGATTTGTGTGCCCCCATTAATCCAGAGGTCCAAATGCTTTGAAATTTTGAGCATTGGTTAGATTTACCCTAAACCTCAACTTATCCAAAAATGAAAATTTTTGTAGAAAATTTTTCTATAGTTTTTGTAGAAATTTAATAATTCATGTAATAATTAATTACATGGTATAACGACACCAAAACCCTTCCAAATTTTGGTGGGTGGTCCATGGGGTCATTTCATGTCTCTGGTAAAAATTTCATGTCGTTTGGAATTGATTTGGTTGAGTAATTGAGTAACCCAAGATTGGTCAAACTAAGGGTATTTTAGATCAAAAGTGCACTTGATGGATTTGGGAGATCAACCCTCATCTAGATGTTGTGAGACTTTGACCATTGACTTGATGTCATATAAAATACCCCCCACATGTGTTTTTGGGTGGTTTAGGGTGGATGTGCTCTAGAACCCTAGTTCAAACCTTATGGTTGTATATTCAACCTATTGAAGGACAAATACTCATATGTCCTTGGATTGATTTGAAATTTGGTAGAGAGGTTCATAGGGTGGTGTAGCTGGGTAATTTATTTGGAATTTTTGGAGACTTTTATTCTCTTTGATTTAATGAAGAGTCGTTTAGGGCTCTTTCTTGCTAGAAGGAATTACATGCTCATGTAACCTAGGATGTTTATGAAACTTTGGCAGTGAGTTTCTATTGATGATATTGTTCTCTGATAATTTTGTCAAAAATTTTGAAGTATTATTTTTGGTACTTCATTCATAACCCTCAATTTGTGCCCTAGTTGTATAAAAATTCATTATGGGTTTAATACTCACTAAAAAATTATAGAAATTGGTCATAGGACTTGTTAGGCCAAACACATGATCTATTAATTTTAGAGTAATTTTTGGAGTTAATTATATATTGTTCCATTCACAAGGTGACCTTGGACTTGTCTATTTAATAATGGAATTATATGGTCAAATGGATTTAGAAAATTACGGAACTTCATCGGTGAACTTTTTTAACCTTTTTGGACACCAGCTAATTTTCTTGTAAGTGTTGAATAAGAATTTCTAGTATCTTCTTTGTTAATCATTGATCTTGATTAATTAATTTATATTTTAATTGGAGGTCAAAACCTTCCTGGAAAATTATGAAATTCAGGTTTGGTTGTTATTTTGCTGCTATCTAATTGTACAAGTTTTAGTGAAGCCATACCATGTCAGAAAACCATACTTGATGAACAAAATCATAGGTTCCCCGATTTTGGAGAAATTATAATAAATACCAAATAAAGCAGGAAAATTATGAATTTCTGGAGATGGTGTTAAAATATCATAACACACCCCCAATAATAATCTTGGGTCATTCGGATGATTATTTGGAGTAGCTCCTCTCATGCACCTCATGTAGCTCGTTTGGTCTGCGTATAGTAATAAAGTAGAGTCAAGATAACTTGTAGACCATTAGGTTGGAATGGGAGGTAGATGGTGTACCTAGTCTAGTCGAGGAGATTTGAGGTCACTAATAGGAGTCTAGATGTTGAGTGTGCCCGATAAGCTAAGGGGCAAGGTTGTGCTCGGGATAGACGAAAGCTCGTCTTTCCCTTAGAGAGTCATAAAATACTTAGGGTTAATCCAAGTGTAATGACAAAAGGGGTATTCTTATGGGTAGTTATCAATACAAATAAGTGTCTTGGAAAGGGCGGTTTGGGCTATCATCCCATCATACCTCCTAGTACCGCTGCAAGCCCCTCACAGGGTAGACCTCGGGAAGTCTAAGATTAACCCTAAATTGTAGGAGTAAATTGTTATGCAAGATTATCCCAATAATACAATCACCTATACCCCGCTGCTGTGAGTATTACCTTGTTTGGTTGGACGAGCAGTAGGCTTAGTGGATGTGGTTCCGGATGGGTTTGTCCGTCGAGCGGGTGGCTCAGAAGCTTGTTGCGACGGGTGGGTTAGCCCGGGGAGCCAATGGCTCGAAGGTACACAGTAATCATATTGCATGTGCATAAAAGTGGTGGGTCTTCGGTATAGACGGTCGTTCACACTGACATCGATACGCTGATTCGACAAGTGTGGATCTGCACTTAGCCAAGAAAGCCTGGTGGTCGAGCTAGTAAGAGTGCACAGGCACTCCACGGTTTTGCGTTGAGGCATACTATATGTCTAGGTTTGGTAGTGTGAATACCAACCTAGATGTTGAATCTGAAATTGCACCTCCGCGATCGATGCTAGAGAATCGAGGGAAAAGTGGAGTCCGCGAGCTGTCGGTTACTATTGATTAGAAGGAATAAGACTGCTGGTAGCGGTCGAGACCGGACATCGCTTGTCACGGCAAATACCACTCCTATGACAGGCTTTTCCTTGATTTAAGTAAAGTGATTACAGCGGGTTACAAAACAAGGAAATGAGAAGCCGGTCGGTCAGACAAACAGCAAGACAGTGAACTCGAGACCGCAGCTCTAACAGGCGGGCTCCAGGATTCGAGTGTGCGTGTCTTGGGAATGTTGCCGCCCCCTATTTATAGGCTTGGGGCCTGCCCAAATGGGCAGGGATAAAATAACCGCCTACCCGGATAAACGAGAATTGGGAAAGGGGTGACGGGATATAGAAGGGAAAAAGAAAGAAGTCGCGCGGCTTGGCGGCTTGAGCTTCCGATTTGTATTGGTCGAGGTCGAAATGTGCTGCGATCAAGGTAATGAAGCAACTCGGGCAGCCTCTGACCTGAGACCGCGGCTTTCCATCTGGACCTGATCCTTGGCAGTCTTCAATCCTTGGAGGCTGTCTGGATACTGTCAGACCGCCCGGTTTGTTCAAGCTGGGATGAGAGACCCGTGTTCTAGAGTTGGGCGACTTGACACCTTAAACCGCCCGGTTTGAGAGAGATACTGTTTAGGTAGTGTTCTTCTGGGTAAGCAAAATCCCCGCATATTTTCAAATCTCGAGGAAATTTCAAAAATATTAGTTCTAGCTGAATACCATGCCCGGTTTGTTCTGGAGTCTATAAGAGACCCTAAGAGCTCTCCACTCTGCATAATTCTTTCAAAATCACGGGGCGCCACTCGCCACTTGCGGTTAAGATTTTTCAAACCATCAACTCCTTGATTTGGATGGATTTGATGGATAAAATCCAAGTCCGTGAGGACAAGGGTAGTGATCGCAAGAAGGAGGAGGATCGAAATAAGAAGAAGAATAGTCGGTTTGGAAAGCCCTTGGCAGGTAGATGCAAACTTCCTGAAAAGCTGACCACCGCAAAGGTGTCTAAGAAGCCCGAAGCGGGTAGCTCCAAACCTCCTCCGACTAATCCATTGGCACCCTCTGATAAGGTGGACCTAAGCAATGCCCTGTCGAAGACCAGAGATCCCTCCCCTTCTGATAAGGCAGGCTCAAGTAATGCCCCATCGAAGGTCGGCGAAGTCGCTCCCTTCGATATCATAATCTCCCCTTCCGGGAATCCCCATCTAACGATAAATGATGGAGAAGAAGGGGTGGTTAATTCGCCGAGGCTGGGCGAACTAATTTCTTCTTCAGTGGTGGTGATAGAGGACAACTCCAGCCCGCCTCAACAAGTCGATCCGGCTTCAACTAAAAAGA
The DNA here is from genome assembly GCA_033032865.1 of Dactylorhiza incarnata. NCBI lineage: Eukaryota > Viridiplantae > Streptophyta > Magnoliopsida > Asparagales > Orchidaceae > Dactylorhiza > Dactylorhiza incarnata. Next base: position 2,794,039 of record JAWHQI010000009.1, on the reverse strand, counting down.
GAAAGAGGGCCGAATCGATGGCGGAGAGAATCATGAGGAAGACGAGGCAATTGAAAGCCAAGAACCGGGCGGCTTCAAAGAAAATGACCATGACCGGCCTACAGATTAAACCGCGCGAAAAGGAAGTCTCTGAGTGGGAGATCTTCTGTTGAATCTGAAATTGTGCCTCGGCGATCGACGCAAGAGAAGCGAGGAAAAAGCGGAGGCCGCGAGCTATTGGTTACTATTGATTAGAAGGAATTAGACTGCTGGCAGTGGTCGAGACCGGACTTCGCCCATCACGGTGAATACCACTCCTGTGACGTGCTTTCCCTTGATTTAAGTAAAGTGATTACAGCGGATTACATGACAAGGAAATGAGAAGCCGGATGGTCAGACAAACCGCAAGACAGTGAACTCGAGACCGCAGCTCTAACATGCGAGCTCCAAGATTCTAGTGTGCGTGTCTTGGGAACGTCACCGCCCCTTATTTATAGGCTCAGGGGCCTGCACAAATGGGCAGGGATAAAATAACTGCCTGCCTAGATACAGGAGAATCGGGCGGGGGGTGACGGGATACAGAAGGGAAAAAGAAAGAAGTCGTGCGGCTTGGCGGCTTGAGCTTCTGATCTGTATTGGACAGGGTCGAAATGCATTGCGATCAAGGTAATGAAGCAACTCGGGCGGCCTCTGACCTGAGACCGCGGCTTGCCCTCTGTACCTGAGCCTTGGCAGTCTTCAATCCTTGGAGGCGGTCTGGATGCTGTCAGACCGCCCGGTCTGTTCAAGCTGGACTCAGAAACCCGTGTTCTAGAGCTGGGCGACTTGACACCTCAAACCGCCCGGTTTGAGAGAGATACTGTTTAGGTAGCGGTCTTCTGGGTAAACATAATCCCCACATATTTTCAAATCTCGAGGAAATTTCAAAAATATTAGTTCTAGCCGGAGACCGCGCCCAGTTTGTTCTGGAGTCTATAAGAAACCCTGAGAGCTCTCCACTCTGCATAATTCTTTCAAAATCACGGGGCGCCACTTGCCACTTGCGGTTAAGATTTTTCAAACCGGTAACTCCTTGATTTGGATGGATTTGGTGGATAAAATCCAAGTCCGTGAGGACAAGGGCAGTGACCGCAAGAAGGAGGGGGATCGAAAGAAGAAGAAGAATTGCCGGTCTGGGAAGCCCTTGGCGGGTAGCTCCAAACCTCCTAAAAAGTTGACCAACCCAAAGGTGCCTGAGAAGCCCGAGGCGGGTAGCTCCAATCCTCCTCCGACTAATCCACTGGCACCCTCTGATAAGCTAGACCTAAGCGTTGCCCTGTCGAAGATCGGAGAGCCCGCCCCTTCTGATAAGGCGGGCTCAAGTAATGCCCCATCGAAGGACGGAGAAGTCGCTCCCTTCGATATCATAATCTCCCCTTCCGGGAATCCCCATCTAACGATAAATGATGGAGAAGAAGGGGTGGTTAATTCGTCGAGGTCGGGCGAACTGATTTCTTCTTCAGTGGTGGTGATAGAGGACAACTCCAGCCCGCCTCAACAAGTCAATCCGACTTCAACTAAGAAGAGAAAGAGGGCCAAATCGATGGTTGAGAGGATCATGAGGAAGACGAGGCAGTTGAAATCCAAGAACCGGGCAGCTTCAAAGAAAACGACCATGACCAGCCTCCAGATCAAACCGCACGAAAAGGAAGTCTTTGAGGGGGAGATCACTCCTTCGAACAAGCCGGATGACTTGCCTCCTGACTCCGCGGATAGCATAACAGTCAGTGACATCCTTAAGGATGTGGATGACTTGCATAAGCAAGACAAGCTACTCGACAGCCCTACGATTATGAGCCAAGCCAACCCTCCTAGTGAGGATGTAGCCAAAACTGAAGAGACTGCACCAAAGGGGGATGCCCTTGAAATGACTGGGCTGCGGTTGATGAAGGTGAAGGTGGAGGAGATGAGGCGATCATTGAATAAGACGCGGCTGCTGGATCCTTTTGCAAAAGGTAAGCACGATGCGGGTTATCACCCTGTCCGCTGCTTCATTATGTGGCCTCAGTAAAGGCAAAACGATTTGTTATTGAATCCATTGCCGAGCTTTTTTCCGTCCATGATTCAAACCTCTTCTATTAAACGAAGGCAAAATGAGAGATTTTTGAGAGAACAACGCTGGAGAATGGACCCGGAACACTCAAGGCAGCCTGTATACTCAGGCAATAATCTTGTAGCTTTTTGTGTTGTATTATCCGTTTCCAATCATGTTAACAGCGCCGTTATTTGCAGAAAACCCGGATCAGGCTACGAAGCTGGACGACCTCTTGGCTAGCCTGCCTCCATTGCCCCCTCTGGCGCCAAGATTCGTACAGAACTTAAATTCTGGATAGGAAGAGCTGATCGACTTCCAGAGCCTCCTCGACAACTTGAAAGAGAGGATGAAGGAGCTTGAAGAACGGGAGGAAGCCGCTCAGACTGCATTGGAGGCTGAGAAGAAAGTGCAGCTGGAGAAAGAGAAGATGTTGTAGGAGCAGAATGCTGCGCTGACCACTCGGCTTGAGAGATGAAGAAAAGAAATCCGGAAACTCGAGGAGGACTGCAAATACTATAGGGAGAAGTATCTGCATCTGACGAGGGACGCTGGCGGAAGCCAGTGACCTTCTAATTTGAACGATGATGGGCGACGTGTATCGAACCGCCCGCCTGCTGGGGAGACCTCAGTTCCCTCAGCGGTCAGGATGGCCGGCCCAATTGCTAATACGGGTGAGACCACTGCGGCCTTGCCTGCTCACATGATTTCGGCCTCTCGAGTAGAGCAAGATGCCGCACAGCTTCACAATACTATCAACAACCTCCATCATAGCCTCAGTCAGATGTATGGTACTATCCTTCAAGTCCGTGATCAATTCGCACGACTTTGCCGGGAAGATTGATATAGAAATTTACGATTTTGCAAAGTGAAATGATTATAGATTTTCTCCAAAACTATATCTGATAAAGGCAAGTGTACCTTATCGTCTATAGTATAGGATATTTAGAAATACCAAGGTCGTATTCCACGGGGCGCGTTGATTACTTCTACTTCGTGGACAATCACTATTATCTTATCTAATCAATTTTTTAGTTTTGCTTTACTAGCTAAATAGAGACAAATTGCATGCTAAAAGAAGGGATTAAATGATGGTAAAAGAGATTAGTGCTCAATCAAAAGTCAAATTGGATTAAGAATAATCAAGCGAAAGGAAAAATAAATCTAATTCTATTTAATTAAACTAAATGATCGTGGAGGTTCCCAAAGCTCGAACATGCCTCTCTTGAGGTTAATGCCCAACTAAGTTTAGGAAAAATCAACCGGACTCTTGTCCTATAATTGATTACCTAAAACTTGCTTTACGAAGTGAACCCCACTATTAGATTTGACTCCAATCTGTGAGATTTGCGTTATCCTCTCTCGAGGGGTGTGTGCAACTCTCTTTACCCTTAAGTGATCGATTCATACTTTGAGCCTCTCGGCTAACTAAGTATGAAAACTTAAGTGAAAACCATGCATCGATAATATGGCCTCACTAGTTAAAAATCAGGGGTAATTCAAGTGTTTATAAAAATGGAAAAAAAAAAGAACTTTAGAAAATAATAACTTGATTAACTCATCCTCGGATCATTTCGATCGAGCACAAATGAGAATTAGTTACTCATGGTGGAGGGGGAAGAGGAAGAAAAAAATAAAATTGCATAATAAGGAAAATTGACTAAGGTAGAAGGAGACAAATAAAGAGAGCAAAACTAATTTTTATTGATACCAAAAACGAGTAAATGCTTGAAGGAAAATTACAACATTAGCAAGGAAAAACTACAAGATCACTAAACTATTGCATTGGAAGAAAAACTAGTACATTGTATGAGATGAAAAAGAGAGCTTGAATGTATAAAAAGACATGAACATGAACATGAAAAACTCACTATCAGCTCTAGCAGCACCTCCCCCTCTCAAACTTTCTGAACCCTGGACTCAAGGAGAGCCCTGGAATTTATAGGAAAAAATTTCAAGTTACACACCCCTTGGTCACGGGCGTGACCTAGGGGCGTGTAATCACTGATCTGCACGGCTGGGACAGTGGCATGGGCTTTGCGTGACGGCGGGAGAAATTCGGATATTACACGCCCGTGTAACTTGGTCACAGGCATGTACTTGGATGGCTTCGTTTAATGCGGCGTGGGTCTTCTTTGTGGCGCGGCGGTGTGCAGGGATCACGCGGGAAAGTCACGGGCATGACATATGGGTCACGGGCGTGACTCATGTTGGCTTCTCGATGGCGGCTCCACGTCTCGACGGCAGCACGCTGGGAAGATTCTAAATTTACATGCCCCCTGGTCAGGGGCGTGGCTTTGGGTCACGGGCATGACTTGCTGTGGGCTAGCTCAATCAGCGCGGCGTCGACTCTGGTTCGATCTTCAGGTTATACGCCCCGTGGTCATGGGCGTGACCTTGGGGCGTGTCTTGTAAATTTCATCAATTTCTCCCAAAATTCTTCAAATATTGGAATTATGCTAAGTTAGAGTCAAAATTACAAAAAGAACTACTTATAACCTAAAGTTGACATGAAAAAGAAAAATTCATGTTAAATAATTACAATATTTCTATTAAAAACTTATATAAATACTACTAATCAAATAACCCCATACTTGAGGTTTTGTTATTCCAGAGCAAAAGTGTGAGATATAATATATAAGACATCCATAAAATTTTTAATTTCAAACTAAAATTTTATTAAACCAAAAGTTAAGTTAAGAATAAATTTTAGGAGGAGTTAAGTCCTAAATTATGATGATGATTGGAAAAGAGAGAAAATTGTTTAGGCAAGGACTTCTCAAGATAATTCATTAGCTTACCTAAAATTGTAGAAATTATAAAACTAGATTAAATTAAAATTATAAGAACTCTATCTTAAAAGAAACTTAAGGAAAAGTAACTTACTAAATATTGCTCTCTCCATAACTTAAGTTAAACCTAGATCAAAGATATTGGCTAATGGGGGTTTACAAAGCTTGGCATAAGAAGAAATTTTTTATTTAAGGTGATGAATTTTATCCTCTCACCTCTATTTTTTGTGTATATGTTTAGGGAATAATGAATTTTATCCTCTTATTCCCATGCATATAATCTTTTAAATTCTCTTCTAATAAACCCAAAATGTATATGTTTAGGAGTAATGAATTTTATCCTCTTACTCCATGCCATATAATCTTTTAAATGATTTTGGGTGCATATGTTTAGGGAATAATGAATTTTATCCTCTTATTCTCATGCATATGATCTTTTAAAATACTCTTTTTTATGCCATCAAAAGGGGTAGGGTAGGAAAAATTTCTAGTTTATAAATTAAATTATATTGAGAGCAAATTCTAGTAAATTTAAATTTCCTAAGATCTAAAAAGCTAGAAGAAAATATAATTGAAATCTAAAGAGGTTTAGCAAATTCACTACAAAATGAAGTCATTTAAAAATAAAAAGGGAAGTCATGCTAACAAAAATTCTCTAATCAAACTCAAATCATAAGATGGTTCTTAAAACAAGATTACCTAAAATTTAAAATTAACAAACTATGGTAAACAAAATTTTAGACAATTAAAAACCTAAAAATGCTTATAAGGATTCTCAACTAGATTTCTAAGAAATCACAAAACAACAAGTAGGAGGGGTATAAGATTTTTTTTGGAATTTTTGATATTATCTTTTTTTGAATTTTTGAATATTATCTTTTTTTATATAATATAAGAAAGGAAACTAGTTTTAAACCTAACACTTTTTGTTAATTCCTGGACTTCCCGAGGTATACCCCGTGAAAGGGTTCTCATGGTATTAGGAGGTGTGATGGGATGATAATCCAAATGTCCCTTTCCAAGATTCAAATTTTCGATTTTCTATTTTTTTTAGTTTTGGGGTTTTTTAATTTAAAAACTATTTACAAAGAACTATTTACACCCCGTACTTAAAGTTAAACATTGTCCCTAATGTTTAAAACTAAGTATGAAGTAAAAGAAAAGAAAAAGAAGCAAATAAAGTGCAAGACAAAACAAAAAGAAGGAACCTTTTTCCGGGTGGGAAATTAGGATTGTCCCATAGGGCCAAACCTCTTTAACAATAAAGGGTCCGGACCATCAGGATTTTAATTTTCCCAGAAAAAGGCAAAGGCGAGAATTATAAAGGAGGACGAGATCGCCCGGTGAAAAAGTTTTCAGAAATTTTATGTGTTTATCGTGATAAAACTTTGTTCGCTCCTTATATAATTTGTTACTCTCGTACGCATTTGCTCGCCACTCGTCTAATTCGTTCATTTGAAATTTTCATTGTTCGGCCGCTAATGTAGAATCGAGATTTAAAACTTAAGCGCCCAAAATGCGCGGTGTTCTAGTTAGACCGGAAGGTGGCAAGCCTTGCCATAAACCATTCGATACGGTGTACAACTGATAGCGGTCTCGTACGCCATACGATAGGCCCATAGCGCGTCATCGAGCTTAATTGCCCAATCCTTCCGATTAATAGAAATAGTTTTTTTTCTAAAATCGACTATAATTCTCGATTTATGACTTCGACTTGGCCGCTCATTTGTGGGTGATATACAGTGGATATTTTGTGCGTGACACCATATTTTGCTAGAATTTTGTGAATTGGCTATTGCAAAAATGGGTGCCCCGGTCACTCACAATAGCGTGTGGCGTACCAAATCGAGAAAATGATTTTTTTAAGAAGTTAACGATGACTCACGCATCTTTAGTGGGGAGAGCTTGCACTTCTGCCCACCTCGACACGTAGTCGACCGAAACTAGAATATACTTGTTTGAAAAAGAGTGAGGGAGAGGACCAACAAAATCAATACCCCAAAGATCAAAAATTTCACATTCTAAGAAAATATTATGGGGCATCTCATCCCGGCGAGAGATGTTCCCCGACCACTGGCAGCTGTCTCAAGTACTCACAAGGGTGTGAGCATCTTTGAAGAGCGTGGGACAATAAAAGCCCGCCTCGTGCGCCTTCTTCGCGGTTCGGTTCGCTTGATAATGACCACCGGTTGGACCCTCGTGACAATGACGTAAAATTTTAAGGCCTTCCTCACTTGAGACGCATCTTCTCACCACCTGGTCTGCGCAAACACGGAATAAAAAGGGGTCCACCCAAAAATAATTCCTTAAATCAGAAAAGAACTTCTTCTTTTGCTGACTCGAGAATTCTTATTGCAGGACCAGGGCTACTAAATAGTTAGCCAAATCCGCAAACCAAGGGGTGGAAGATGAATAGATATTTTCGAGAGCGAGGAGGTGCTCTTTGGGAAATTTATCATTAATGTCGGCTTCTATTAGTGCTTCCGAGGTGAGGTTTTCTAATCGGGAAAGATGATCGGCCGCCAAGTTTTCAGCTCCCCTTTTCTCCCGGATCTCTAAGTCAAACTCCTGCAAGAGGAGGATCCATCGCAAAAGACGGGGCTTGGCGTCCGATTTACTAACAAGATATCTAAGAGCGGAATGATCCGTGAAGATGATAACTTTTGAGAGGGTGATATACGACCTAAACTTATCAAAATCGAAAACGATTGCTAGAAGTTCCTTCTCGGTAGTGGTGTAGTTCACTTGTGCCGACGTGAGTGTCTTGCTCGCATAATAAATCGGGTGGAAATACATACTCACCCATTGGCCTAACACGGCGCCTACCGCAATATCACTCCCGTCGCACATATTTTTGAAGGGTAGCGACCAATCCGGCGAAACTAGAATCAGAGAATTTATAAGCTTTTCTTTGATAAGTTTAAAGGCCAAATGGCATTCGTCATTAAAAAGGAAGGAAGACTCTTTCTCGAGGAGATGGGTTAACGGCTTCGTGATTTTGGAAAAATTTTGGATAAAGCGCCGATAAAACCCTGCATGACCTAGGAAACTTCTAATGGCTCTTACATTTGTTGGAGGGGGGAGTTTTTCAATTACTTCGATCTTGGCCCTGTCGACCTCGATCCCTTTGCCCGAAATTTTATGGCCAAGGACTAATCCTTCCTTGACCATAAAATGGCACTTCTCCCATTTGAGAGCAAGATTAGTTTCCTCATAACGTTGTAACACGCGCTCGAGATTTTTTAAACAATTTATGAAAGAGTTTCCGAAAATGGAAAAGTCGTCCATGAAAACGTCCATCACCTCCTTTACTAACTCATCAAATATTGCAAGCATACATCTTTTGAATGTAGCTGGCGCGTTTCAAAGATCAAATGGCATCCTTCGATAAGCGAAGGTGCCAAAGAGGCAAGTGAAAGTTGTTTTCTCTTGGTCATCGGGCGAAATCGGGATTTGGAAATATCCCGACAAACCAACGATAAAATAGTAGTAGGAGTGACCTGAAAGGCGCTCTAAAATTTGATCGATAAAAGGTAGGGGGAAAGTGATCCTTACGGGTGGCATCATTTAGTTTTCGATAATCGATGCACATCCGCCAACCCGTAACAGTACAGGTTGGGATTAATTTGTTGTTTTTGTTCGCAACTACTGTAATGTCACCTTTCTTTGGTACGACTTGTACCAGGCTAACCCAAGTACTATCCGATATTAGGTAGATGATTCCCGCATCCAAAAGTTTAATAACTTCGGCCTTAACGACTTCTTTCATATTCGGGTTTAGTCGTCGTTGAGGCTGGACCGTGTTGCGGGAATTATCTTCGAGGAAGATTTTGTGAGTGCAGAAGGAAGGGTTAATACCCTTAATATCCGAAATTTGCCATGCAATTGCGTGGCGGTGCTTGCTTAAGACAATAGTCAACTCAGAAATTTCTGAATTGCTAAGTTCGGATGAAACGATAACGGGTAGCTTAGATTCTTTTTCTAAAAATAAATATTTAAGGTGAGGGGGGAGTTGTTTTAACTCTAACATGGGTGGCTCTTCATAGGAAGTTTTGATTTTTAATTTTTCTAAAAAAAATGGTTCGTGTAGTGTGGAGCGAGAGACTTCTTCTTCTAAAAGACCTCGGCGAGCTCGAATTCGTGACTCGATGTGAAGACTAACTCGGGAAGTGGATAAAATTCGTTCTCAAAACATTCTTCTAAATAGAAGCACGAATCGTCATTCTCTAAGGTGTTTCGCATCGAGGGATTTATACTAAAAGTAACTTCATCATCTCCAACCCATAGGAAGATCTTTCTGTCACTTACGTCGATAATTGCGTGAGAGGTGGCAAGGAAGGGGCGGACGAGTATGAGGGGTACTTCGGCATCCTCTTCGATGTCAAGAATGACAAAGTCCACCAGGATGATGAACTTGTCAACCTTAACGAGCACGTCCTCCACTATCCCTACCAGATATTTTAAAGAACGATCCGCTAATTGAATACTCATTCGAGTGGGGTTAGGATTTCCTAGACCTAACTTTGTTAATAATGAAAAGGGCATGAGATTGATGCTTGCTCCAAGATCTGCTAAGGCGTATTTTACTAACGAATTGCCAAATAGACACAGGATGGAGAACCGTCCCGGGTCATTTGCTTTTTGAGGCAATTTGTTGAGTACAACCGCAGAGCATTCTGCGTTTAAAGAAATATGCGAAATATCTTCTAACTTTTTCTTATTGGAGAGCAACTCCTTAATATATTTCGCAGAAGGGTACATTAATATGAATTTGTTTTAAAATTTCTAAAAACTTTTTATAATTTTTTCGGCTCACTCGCTTTTAAACTTAGACGGATGTGGAATATTCAAAGTAGAAGCGTGCGGAGCTAACGTAGCAGGCAAATTCGAAGATAAAATAAGAGGAGGAGAAGGAGAAGAAGTTATCTTGGGTTCGTCCTATTTTGAAACCACCTCCTTCCCGCTTTGGAGTGTAATCATGTTTGAGCTCTCCCTTGGATTTTGCTCCGTATTACCCGGTAGTGCTCCTTATTGCCGCTCGGAAATCATCTTTGCGAGCTGGCCCACTTGATTCTCTAAATTTTTTATTGATACGGTAAGATTTCGGATGTTCGTTTCATTTGTAGCAACATATTTTGCAAAAACCTCTTCAAGCGGAGAGAGCTTTTGCTGTTGCGGTGGAAAACCTGGTGGATTATAATTTAGAGGTGGAGTTAAGTTATGAAGTTGATTAGGGGGGTTGATTTAGATTCATAGGACGCTGAGCATTTTCTTGGTTGCTCCATGAGAAATTCGGATGGTTCCTATAACCCGCATTGTAAGTGTTGTTGTACGGAGCGGTGTTGGGGTTATAGGAAGGCCGAAGTGGATTTCCCATATAGTCAACATGCTCTTCAATTAAAATATTATTTGCCCAAGGAGGAGTGGCGGAGGAAGCAGACATCTCCGCCACTTGCTTTGTTAAGCGCTCAACTTGTAAAGCCAAATTTGCGATTGCGTCTATTTCAAAAATTCCGGCTGGCTTGTTAGGCCGCGCTCGGGGCATATTCCATTGGTACGCATTCATGACCATTTACTCAAAAAGCTCTTGAGCGGCCTCCGGGGTCTTCTTATTTAATGTTCCCCCGGCGGCCGCATCAATCATTTACTTAGTTTGGAAATTCAAGCCATTATAAAAAATTTGCACTTATTGCCATGTGCGAAGTGCGTGGTGAGGGCATCTACGAAAAAGCTCCTTGAAGCGCTCCTATGTGTCATAGAGAGTCTACGAGTCGATTTGCATAAATGACACAATATCTGTTCGCATTTTGGCGGTCTTTGCAGGCGGAAAATATTTAGTGAGAAATTTTTCCGCCATATCGGCCCATGTAGTGATGGACTCCTTAGGAAGTGAGCCCAACCACTGCTTGGCCTTAGACCGCAAAGAAAAAGGAAAAAGATGCAATCGAATGGCATCATCGGTGATGCCATTGATTTTAAACGTGATGCAGATTTCGAGAAAATTAGAAATATGACAGTTTGGATCTTCGTCCGGCTGACCATCGAAGGTCACTGATTGCTGCACCATTTGTGTGATGTTGGACTTGATCTCAAAGTTATTGTTCGCCACCGCGGGCGAACAATACTTGACTGTGTGCCTTCCAAATTTGTCCACGCATAATAGGACATGGTCTTTTGCGCGACCTCATTAGGATTTGGCGTGTTAGGATTCTGAGGATTAAGATCCATATTCGTTGTGTTAGTGTCCCCGATCGACTCTTCGAATTCTAATTGATTATCCTTATCACGAGAACGGCGGCGCCGCCAAAGGGTTCGCTTGATCTCTGGATCAAAAGGAATATTCGAAGCGCTACCTCGGGCAATACACTAAAAAAGAAAAAAAAAGGTAATGAAGAAAAAGAGCGGATAACGAAAAGAAAAGAAAGAAAGAGGAAACCTAGACTATTATATTTTTTTTTTTTTGAAATTTAGAAAAAGCAAAATAAAATAAAAAGAAGCATGATAAAATTAATAGCTATCCTCTTTTCAAAATATCTACGCAAGTCCCCGGCAGCGGCGCCAAAAACTTGATATAGAAATTTGCGGTTTTGCAAAGTGAAATGATTAAAGATTTTCTCCAAAACTATATCTGATAAAGGCAAGTGTACCTTATCGTCTATAGTATAGGATATTTAGAAATACCAAGGTCGTATTCCACGGGGCGCGTTGATTAGTTCTACTTCGAGGAAAATCACTATTATCATAGCTAATCGATTTTTGAGTTTTGCTTTACTAGCTAAATAGAGACAAATTGCAAGCTAAAAGACGGGATTAAATGATGGTAAAAGAGATTAGTGCTCAATCAAAAGTCACATTGGATTAAGAATAATCAAGCGAAAGGAAAAATAAATCTAATTCCATTTAATTAAACTACTTGACCGTGGAGGTTCCCGAAGCTCGAACATGCCTCTCTCGAGGTTAATGCCCAACTAAGTTTAGGAAAAATCAACCGGACTCTCGTCCTATAATTGATTACCTAAAACTTGCTTTACGAAGTGAACCCCACTATTGGATTTGACTCCAATCCGGGAGATTTACGTCATCCTCTCTCGAGGGGTGCGTGCAACTCTCTTTATCCTTGAGTGATCGATTCATACTTTGAGCCTCTCAGCTAACTAAGTATGAAAACTTAAGTGAAAACCATACATCGATAATATGGCCTCACTAGTTAAAAATCAAGGGTAATTCAAGTGTTTATAAAAACGAAAAAAAAGAACTTTAGAAAATCATAACTTGATTAACTCATCCTCGAATCATTTCGATCAAGCACTACTGAGAATTAGTTACTCATGGTAGAGGGGGAAGAGGAAGAAAAAATAAAATTGCATAATAAGGAAAATTGACTAAGGTAGAAGGAGACAAATAAAGAGAGCAAAACTAATTTTTATTGATACCAAAAATGAGTACAAGCTTGAAGGGAAATTACAACATTAGCAAGGAAAAACTACAAGATCACGAAACTATTGCATTGGAAGAAAAACTAGTACATTGCATGAGATGAAAAGAGAGCTTGAAAGTATAAAAAGACATGAACATGAACATGAAAAACTCACTATCAGCTCTAGCAGCACCTCCCCCTCTCAAAATTTCTGAACCCTGGACTCAAGGAGAGCCCTGGAATTTATAGGAAAAAATTTCAAGTTACACGCCCCTTGGTCACGAGCGTGACCTAGGGGCGTGTAATCACTGATTTTCATGGCTGGGACAATGGCGTGGGCTTTGCGTGACGGCGGGAGAAATTCGGATATTACACGGCCATGTAACTTGGGTCACGGGCGTGTACTTGTACGGCTTCATTTAATGCAACGTGGGTCTTCTTTGCGGTGCGGCGGTGTGCAGGGGTCACGCGGGAAAGTCATGGGCGTGCCATATGGGTCACGGACGTGACTCATGTTGACTTCTCGACAGCGGCTCCACGTCTCGACGGCAGCACGCTGGGAAGATTCAAAATTTGCACCCCCCTGGTCACGGGCATGGCTTTGGGTCACGGGCATGACTGGGGGCGTGACTTACTGTGGGCTAGCTCAATCAGCGCGGCATCGACTCTGGTTCGATCTTCAAGTTACACGCCCCTTGGTCACGGGCGTGACCTTGGGGCGTGTCTTGTAAATTTCATCAATTTCTCCCAAAATTTTGCAAATATTGGAATTATGCTAAGTTAGAGTCAAAATTACAAAAAGAACTACTTATAACCTAAAGTTGACATGAAAAGGAAAAATTCATTTCAAGTAATTACAAAAATTTCTATTAAAAACTTATATAAATACTACTTATCAAAGATGCTCCTACAGACCACCATCAACTATGAACTTGTTTTTTAAGAACAATGTCTGTAATAATATTCTTTTATTCGGTCCTTTGGACAACTTAGACATTGACTGCTTATTTTAATGCCATTTGATATTTTTGATATTCGAATTGTTCTGCAGACCGTGCGGCTTGATCTGTGAATTCATATTTACCACCTTAGAGTATTAAGGACGTTTGGATATTTACAAGTCGTGCGGCTTGTTGTTATTTGCTTACAGTTTCCTCCTTTCAGCACTTAGAATATTTTTTGATTCCCCTGGACTGGTCTTTAAGCCGTGCAGCTTATTTTGTTGTTTGTGGTTTGGTACTTGTGGAATAATATAATTCATGCAAGTTGTTGGCCGCGCGATCTGGTCTTACGGCTTTAGCGGATTTGTTTTGTTGTAATTGTTTTGCTGGCAGAAGGCCGCGCGGTTAAGTGAGCTCAGTCGCGGCTTGGCTCTGCTATATGCAAACCATTGATTCCTATTGTGTGATACTTTAGAATATTTTTTATATTTGCACGCCGTACGACTTGTGTGTATAGTTCGTCGTATTCATCTGTAAAATTAACCATGTAGGTTGCCGATCGTGTTGCTTGAGTATATGTCCGCAGTACAGTTTTACTATATGCAGATCATCGGCTCTATAAGTAGTAGCCACTCCGGAGATTCATTCATCGATTTCCAAATGGCACAGGCTAAGAGCAAGTCAAAGCAGACTGACAAAGTTCAAGCCGTCCGGACTAATGCGGCTTTTTCCTTCCATTCTGCTGACCATAAAGAATGTCATTTGACTCAGGCTGAGCTGGACAACATCAGTAAAAGACACATGGCCGGAAGTCATCTGCTCGTGCGGCTTCCGCTACGTGATGAGCGAATTTACTCCTCCTCTCCAAACCAAATCATCGTGCCCATCGATCATTTCGAAAATTGCTTCAAGTTTTTGCCGCCCTTTGAAGTCATTGCGATCTTTGATCATTATGGAGTTGTGCCCAGAGAAATCTCGCCAAATTCCATTGCTTCCATCTACAGCTTTATCTCATATTTCCGGTCTGAAGGGGTCTGATTATCCATCGACCTATTCAGAAAATTCTTCTCTGTTCGGTCTATCCCAGACGCCGAAACGTCAATCTTTAGAGGGCACCTTTACTTCGGTTGCAGGGGGCCGAAAGTCATCAACTTGGAGAATAAGGTCTCGAGCAGGTCAGAGAGGTACGTGATCTTCAAAGGACAGCTTGGGCTATTGCAGGTCAACCCGCAGGTGCGGGATGAGGCGGCCTTCCACACAGCCGATATTGGAAAAACTGACCTAGAGATCTTCAAGTTCCTTGAGAATGAGCGGCTTGATGTAAGCTATTACATCCCGTTGTTCTCAGAGTTGGAGGATATCTGCCCTGAAGACAGAAAGTTTCTTATAACTCGTTTTTTTTTGTGACCGCGCGGCCTGTCTTATTAAACTTTTAACCTTGTTTTGCAACCGCTGTCATTGTTCCAAAGAATAAGTCGGTCAGCCTGACTGACCCGGTTCTGACACAAAGAGAAAAGCGGCGGAGGAAAAATAAGCCGCAATCATTCGATGAGGAGGGATCGGCCTCTTCAGGTGAGTTCGAGCTTATCCGTTCCTACAGCAATCCAAGAGACCTGCGGGGCAACCCGACAATACTCTAGCACCAGGATGGTGATTGCGTGCAGGTGAAGAGATGACTTCCGGCCATGTGTTCTGACCCAAAGAGAAAGTTAGCCATCATGCATTACCCGCCGGTGCTATTATTTATGGCCGAAAAATGCTGAAGAAGCTAAAAGAGGTTCCGGAGGAAGAGCTCTCCAGACTGGCCGCACAAGCGGGCGCATGGGGCTTTACGGCCAATCACTTCATGGCCTTATCGTATAAGCGGCTAGTTTCAGCCCATACATACTTGGAGAAGAAAAGTGTCGAGCAGGCTGAAGAGATCGCGCAGTTAAACGGAATCGTGGCGGTAAGTTATCCGATAAATATTTGTGCGGTCTGTTTTCCTCAAACCGTGCGGTCTAACCCTTTTTTACTTCTCTCTACAGAATCAGTATGACATAGATAATCCGTCCTTCCAGGACAAGGTCTTTCCCCACGTTGCCAAGGTGATCGATGCCGCCTTGAACCGCTTAAGAGATCGGGACGGCCTGTCCGCGGGCTTCGAGGATTTCACCTTCTTAGATGTCTACCCCAGCCTGAAGAAGAAGCTAGATGAGATTAACTGCGGGGCCAAAGGTAAAGATAAGGTCGAGTCCAGTAGTGCGGAAGAGGAGGATGTTACTGCCACGGATGATGAAAATGTTGTGGTTAATGAAACCGCCGCAGATTAATAGGCCGATGCTGACGATGAGGTCGCTGCTGATGATGGAGAGAGTCCATCTTCTGAAACTGATAACTCCGGAGAGGGGCCGATTGGGTTGAGGACCTGAAAGATGGGAACTCAAGCAGCAGTTTGTCAAGCTCCTCGTCGGACAGTGGAGGCTATTCACCCGATGTAGACATTGAAGGTGGAGGAGATTCAAGCTCTCCTATGGTGAAAAGATTAAGATCGGGCGAATAGTATTTTGTTTTTTGGAATTTTCTTGTATGACCGACGGCTTGATTTTGTTAGCCAGTCAGAATGATGTAAATATATATTTTGAAAATGAATGAAAGTTGTTACATGTTCGGATGTCTATCTTTTTTGACTTACTTGTGATTGTTGTGATCTCTTATTTCTTTTAAACTGCAAGTTCTTTGGAATTAGGTCGTGCGATTTAATATCAACCCGAGCGGATAGAAGTTTGAGCTCTTAGAATCCCATGTAGATAGCTACCCGAATATTATGAATGCTACTTGGGAGGTTTATCTTTGAATTCAATCCTGACTCAGTGAATTAATCATAGCCAAAAACCACTAGTCATAATAAATTTCGATCATCAATTATGCGGTCTAATATATAATCCAAGCCGATAGAAGTTCGGGCTTTTAAGAACTTCGAATGAATAGACCCAACGAGTTAATTGGAAGCCGACCACAACTCTAAGCCGCTAATCATAATAGATGAATCCTAACCGCGAATTGTGCGGTTTGAACACATCCTAGGTGATTAATAACTCATGTTCCACAGAGATTGAAGATCAAGTCGCGCGAGTACCTCTTGACTCGCGTGGCTACTTATAAGATAATGAATGTCCACAAGCCATAAAGAGAATAGTCAGTAAGTCACGCGGTAAGTATACAATCTGGGCGACCAATAATTTGAATTCCTTTTCTGAAATTTTAAACATCCTCGCAAGTATAAGCAACAATCGGTAAGTTCGCGCGGTCAGTATACAATCCGGGCGACTAATGATTTGATACTTGAGTAATATTTATTCTTGCAAGAATAACCCATGGTCAATTCCCTGTGGATGGCTTGATTCCAACCGAGCGAATAAATTGAATGTCCACAAGGCTGATAAAATTAATTATAGACTGACTGAGGAAACTGATCGGTCATTATTATACTTGATACCCTATTAGAATCACTGCCTTATGGCATTTTATGATAACCTGTTTTTCTAGCTCTTACAACTAGATTCATTCTAATCGATCGGTTAGTATATTAAGTTGTTGTTTATTCAAGCCGATCGGCTTAATGAGTTAGACCGCCTGGTCTTAAAACCCATATTATGTTGATGTTACACCTGCTTATCCCAAGCCGGTCGGTTTAATAGATCAAACCACCCAGTCTCTGTGATACCTGTTAAACCCTATTTTCTCTCGAATGGTCTTAAAGGCCCATAAGAGAAGGAATATCTTCCTATAAAGAAGTAAAATGATTACAGACTCAGATGACCAAGTGAGCAGGTGGGCCTAGGTGGCGAACATTGCTTTCCTCAAGTGCTCATAAGAGCTATATAGATAATTTTCTGAAAAAAGGAAAAAATAAGTACAGACTCAGATGACCAAGTGGGTAGGTGGGCCTAGGCGACGAACATTGCTATAGAGAGTATACCTGTTATCTGTTCTTCAGTATGTAGCTCAGGTACAACTTCATTCCCAATGGTCTTGAGTAGATTAGTTTTTGAAGTAGGAAGGGACTTTTGAGAGAGAGATTTGTGACTTGAGGACTACTCTTCATCTAATTTCTCCCCCTTCTTGACCTTCTTAGCCAAGGAGGTTAAGAAAGACTTGGTCACTTTAGAGGAAGAGACAGAGGTCTTCAAGCTTTGCACAGAGGCATTGACCCCATCTATTTGGGTTTGCATGTGCATGATGGAGGAGTGAATTTGAGAGCAGTGTCCATCCAGCATGTCCTGAAATTTTTGGGCTGCTGACTGGATACACTGGGTGATGAGGTTTTCAGTGGATGGAGATGGTTCAAGTTGTGTTGGAGGAGGAGGAGAAAATGGAGGAGGAGGTGTATGTGATGAAGGTGGATAGGGGACTGTATCATTTGGATGAGGTGTATTTGATGGAGGAGGTGGAGGAATAGAGGAGGGTTGAGCAGGTGATTGAGTAGGTATTTGTGAAGGTATGGATGATGGTAGTACAAAAGAGATGTCTGTATGAGGGGGAGGAGGATGTGAAGATGGATGAGCAGGAGAGTTAGGGGGAGATGGAGTCCTTTCAGGAATGGCACCAGGCTTGGGGATTTGCCTGGTCCATTTTGAGAAGAGAGCAATGGACATCCTTTTGCCAGGAGGGATGGGAATTCCTTTTGACCTGCATAGGTCAGGGGAGGAGTGGAAGAGGACTTGACTCATAATCCTCATGTAGGCATTCTCTTTGTGAGAATATTTGTATCCTATCATCTTGAGTAAGCAGCTGCCCCAGTCTACTTTCTTCTTCAGCACAAGGGCCCCCATGAGATTCAGTTGCTGCCTGGGCACTGCATCATGGGAAGAGATCTTACATAGTAGTACTTTTCCTATTATGTCTGCCAGTATCCTATACTCATCAGAAAAATCTATTTTCTTCAGATGGATTGGTCTATCTTTTGAGAACTTCATTGTGATTAGTAAATTCTTGATTTCATCAGGGGTGAGTTCCACAGGTTCATCACCTGATAAGGGAATGGTAAAGGAGATTTATTTAGTTACTCTTTTAGAAAATAACTTGCTTTCCCTATTTGATTTGAACAGGGATAATATTGGAATGTACCTGATGAAAGATCAAAGGTGTTCCTAATGTGTTCAGTAGAGATTGAGACAGGTGTCTCATATATTGTTCCAGTGATTTCTCCTTGTTCATATATCTGAACATGAGCCATTAGCTCTGTGAGTTCTGTCTCCAGGAGCTTGCATCTTGTGGAGATGAGCTTATCTAGGCCAGCTTCAGTGAAGAGAGCTATGATGCTCTTATAATTTTCGACGGCGGCCTGGAAGGATTCGAGGTCAATGTCGAAACCAGAGTTTATCTTGGGAGTCATTTTAGGTCGGTGAGAGAGAGGAAGAGATGGCTGGACTGAGAGGTAAGAAGGATGAAAGATGCAGAGTGCGAGAGGATTTCTAACTGAAGAGTTTATTTAAGTCAGGTGAAACGTCGAAACGAGACACAATTCGAGGCTTATTCGGTACTACAGCAGATGTGATCGAAAAATATTTTAATATTGCCGCTCTTTTTCATGAAGTTGACGTTACGTCGAGTGGAATTCGACGTAAGCATTGATACAGTCTGAGTTAAGATGTTAGGGTTTCCTATCGACGTAGGCATCGATCGAAGTCGACGCATGCGTCGATTTTATTTATAATTATTGGTTATCGACGGTGCGTCGATTAGTTAGTCTACGTGACTTTCATTTTGCCTGAAACTTCTTGGTTTCTCTTGAGAGATTATTTCTTCCTGCTCCTAATGTTTTCTAAGTCAGTCTTGGACTAATTTTTATAAACAATTAGATTGATTGTGCCAACATTGTTTGGCAATGTGGCCAGTTTTATTGCAGATATAACATCTGACTATCTTTAGATTATGGGAATTTGAGTTTAGAGACGGATAGTGGTGTTGATTAGGATAGAAATTTTGATTAGGATAGAAATTTTGGTTAGGATAGAAGTTTTGATTAGGATAGAAATTACGATCAGGATGAATGGGTCCTGAATGGGGGTTAAGATGGAAAGTTTTTGGAGAATAGACATGTCCTGTAATTATGTTGCTCTGAGTTTTTATGCATCGATATCTATTCGACGTATGTTGATAGTTGCATCGATTTATATTCGGCGCTTTCTCCAGATTGTGTTGATCTAAAATCGTCGCATTTAAGAAGTTGGGTCGATTGGAAGTCGATGTACTTTTATTCCAGCGTCGAGTTAAGGTCGAAGCATCTGAGAGATTGCGCCGTGTAGAATTCGACGCACTATCATTCATGCGTCGATATGAAGTCGACGCAATTGTGTTTTCACAAATTTTATTTTTCCTTTTTTCTGATTTTATTTCTTTATGATTTGTTTCTTTTGGCTTAGTTGCCTTCTTAGAAGTAGTTTGAGAGTCTTCATCTTGGTTTATTGATTTAGTGGGTTTAGTGAATTTAATAGGGCTCATCCAAGCAGGTTTGTTGGATGGAATTAGACTAGCTGAGGGATCAGCTCCTAGCCCAAGATTTTTATGTCTTCTTTTTTGTTTTTCTGTGATTTCTTTAAGTGTTTGGCTTCTCATTTTTATTGATTCTTCAAAAACTTTTGCTTGGGATACCTTATTCTTAAGGAGCTGGTTTTATATTTTAACCCTCTCTATTTCTTTTTCTCTGATGTTAGCCCTTAACTCATAATTTTTAGAACAAGTATCCTCTATATTTCTCTGGTTTTTAATGATATTAATATGTTCTTTTAGATTCTTAATTTCTTGTTTAGCTTTTAGTTGATCTAAACATAATCCTTTAAAATCATTTTTGAAATCATCACACAGAAAATCTATGTCATCAAAAATGCTTACCTCATCCTTATCCTCAGATTCCTCAATGAGAATAAGGCTATTTTCTTTTTCATCTTCAGAAGATATGCTTCCTTCTGATTCTGTCTCACTCCATGATTTAGCACCATGTTCTTCCTTTGAGCTTTCAAGAGCCATTAAGCATAGGTCTTCTTGCTTAGACTCTTCATTGTCACTTTTGGATGAGGTGCTGTCCTCAGAATCTGTTTCACTCCAAGCTTCTGCAATGAAGCCTCTTTATTTCTTCTTCCCCTTTTTCTTGAGATCTTTCTTTTTCAGATCTTTCTTTTTCTCAGTATTTTCTGGACATTCTGGTGCAATGTGTCCAGTTTTCCTGCAGGAATAACAAATGATTTCTTTAGTAGGAGTTTTATCATACCTTGGTTTTGATTCTCTCCTTCTAGACCCATATGTCCTGACCCATTTCTTAAATCTTCTGGCCAGGAGGCTGAATAATTCTTCTTCAGTGACAGGGGTCTCTTCTTCTGTTGCTTTCAAAGCAATGTTTCTATCTTTTGAGGAGGTTGGAGTGCTTCCTCTTCTTTCCTTCTCTTCTCTGGTTTTCAGCAGTTGCTCATAGGATTTGAGTTTTCCTAAGAGGGCATCTGTTGAGATTTCCTTTTGTCCTCTTGTATCTCTTATTGCCCATATTCTTGAATCTCATAAACTTGGGAGACTCATTAACAGTTTGTCATTGATCTCTGTGAGAGAGATCTCTCTATCCAGGCTCCTTAATTGATTGATGATCAGACTGAATCTGTCATACATCTCAGATATGCTTTCTTCATGCTTCTTTTGAAAGTTCTCATATTGGGATATCAATATAGCCTTTCTATCTTTCCTTTCATCAGCACTTCCTTCTACCATCTTGGTAAGAGCCTCCCAGATTTCTTTGGCTGATTCACAGTCAACAACCTTTTGAAAGATTTCATCTGAGAGGGTTGAGACAAGAATGTTCACAGCTTTTGCATCACATGTTCCTGCCTTTTTTTCTTCAACTGTCCACTCAGCCCTTGGGACAAGTGTTTGAGTCACTTTACCACTTGAGTCCTTTCTATAGGGCTTAGGAGGACCTGTCAAAATAACATTGAACAAATCTTCATCAATAGAATTTATATAGATCCTAATTCTTGTTTTCCAAAGTGCAAACTTTTCAAGGTTGCAAATTGGAGGTCTGGTGGAAGCATAATCTTTGATTTGTGTCATGTGAAAAATAATTTTTAGAAATATATATATATATAAAAGATGTAGGATCTTTTTGATGAAGGGGTTAACCTTTTTAGATCAACCTAGCTCTGATACCAATTGAAAGTGCACAGTTAACTACACTAGAATTCTCTAGAGGGGGGGGGGGTGAATAGAGATTTAAATAAATTTTGTGCAAAGTTAACAAATATATATATATGTGTAATAATCACAGAATTAAGCTTCCCACACACTCCAACAAGAATTAAGTAAATAAAGAAAGAAATAGCAAAATCACAGCACAACACAAAGAAATATAGTGGTTCCCCAAACTTTGGGTAGTCCACTCTTCTACCCCCTTGGTAGGAATTCACTATCTTGCACTGAGTCTTTTGATAAGGAGACTCTTAGAACCAGTACAACTGAATTTTTTGAAGAGAGATTCTAAAAACACAATTGAAGTTGAAATAAGAATGAGAAGAAGAATTAGAAGAAACAATTAAAACAAGAAAGAATCTTCTTCCTAGCAAGAAGATTAGAAGCACAAGAATAGTGAATGTAATCTCTCTTTTATAGTGAGAAGGAGATTGTAAGCTTTTCTCTCTTTTGTGAGAGCTTTCAGAATTTGCAGCAGAATGGCTTCAGAAGGAGGAGAAGATGAAGGCTTTTTCTTTGCTGCAGCACAATATCTCTTTTCTCAGCTTTCTCACTCTTCACATGGGAGCTCTTCCTCCTTTTCAAATGTATATGGTGGATCACTAGTCGTTATTCTCTGCCGAACTCCTCTTTATTTATAGCTCTGTTTCAAAAGATGTTGCTAACGGGGAATAATCAATCGGCAATTAGAGAGAAAAAGTTTCCATAATAATTAAATCTGTAGAAGGAAAGAATTCATTCTGATTTCAAATAATATCCATAATAATCTTAATCAAATTAGCCAAGAATCAAATAGAAGGAAAGACTGATTCAGAACGGCTATAAAAGAATATAATCATTCCATAAAAATCAGTTCTACAGAAAGAAGGAAAGAGATCTTGCGTGTTTTTGAATTTCTTATAGAAATCGACGTGCGTCGATTACTATTCGACGTAAACGTCGATTTCATCCTGGCTGGACGTCGAGAGGAGAATAAGGAAGGTGCGTCGACTAAGGTGCGTCGACTTTATTAAATGCGTCGACTAGAAGTCAGAGGTACGTCGACAAAGATTACGTCGAATTCTTCTTAGAGTTACTTCGACTCATTCTGAGAGAAATGTCGACTACATTTCGACGTTGCGTCGAATACTATTCGACGCATATTTACTTATCCTAATTTTTCATTCTTAGAATTTATATTCTACTCAATTCTAGGGGTTAAGATAAATCATTTCCCCAACAATCTCCCCTATTTGTCTTAACCCTATTTAGAGAGAAATTATATCAGCTTTTAATCAACACAGCAAAACATTTATATAGAGAAGAAATATGCTAAGTAATCAGAAGAAGGGAGAAATCATATAAACAGACTTCATAATAAGTATTTAAGCATGGAAAGAAAAAAATATAGATTGTATCAATATTGTTCAACACATCATTCAGGAGGGGTAGGAGGAGTCTTTCTTTTCTTAGTGAATACTACTATTTTTGGAGAGGTGGGTTGCTCCTTCTCAGTAACAGGTGGTTCACTCAGCTCCCCTTGAGTCACGGCAGTTTGCTCCCCCTGAAATGGAACTTCCTTTTCTTCTACATTTACCTTTTCAGTTTCTTTCTCAGCTCCAGCTTCTGTATTTGGCTCCCCCTGAGCTTCAGCTTCTTTTTCTTTCTCTCCCATAGCTTCTTCAGCATCAGTTTCCTTTTCAACTTCTTTCTATGCTCTGCTAGCCTCCCCTTGAAGGAGAACTACTTGTTGGGCAGCTTCTCTTGCTATAGAGAGAATACCTGTTATCTGTTCTTCAGTATGTAGCTTTGAGAAAGCGAGCCGTCGAGCTTTGAGAAAGCCAAAGGCGTGAAGCAGTGGGATATTGCTATGCAAGAGGAGATGGATGCTCTCAAGAAGAATGAGACTTGGTCTCTAGTGCCCAGGCCCAAGGGCATTACCCCTGTGACATGCAAATGGGTTTATAAGCTCAAGAAGAAAGCTGATGGTACGATCGAGCGATACAAGGCTCGCCTTGTAGCTCGCGGGTTCTCACAGCAGTATGGTGAAGATTATGATGAGACGTTTAGTCCAGTGGCAAAGATGACTTTGGTCCAATTTGTTATTGCTTTGGCGGCATCTAGTGGATGGGAGATTTGGCAGCTCGATGTGAAGAATGCTTTCTTATACGGAGAGATTGACAAGGATATCTTCATGATCCAGCCGCCGGGTTTCATCTCGGAGGATCGTCCAGACTACGTCTGCAAACTGAAGAAGGCCCTTTATGGGTTGAAGCAAGCGCATCGGGCGTGGTATGGGAAGATCGCGGAGTATCTTCTATTCTGCGGGTTCTTTGCTTCAGATTTTGATTCTAGCTTGTTCGTCAAGAAGTTGGGGGCGCTTCGGGTTATTGTTCTGCTGTATGTGGATGACATGATTGTCACCGAGAACTCGAAGGAGGTGGTAGCAAGGCTGAGTGCTGAGCTTGCTATCAGGTTTAAGATGAAGGATCTGGGTGAGCTTCACCATTTCCTTGGACTCGAGGTTCAGAGGCGGGAAAGCGGAGTGCTTGTTCTCAGGCTGGATATGCGGAGCAGATCGTTCAACGATTTGGCATGGAAGAAGGGAAGAGCGGCTCTATACCTCTGGAACAACATCATAAACTTCGGAAGGATGAGGGAAGAGTTATATCTGATCCGTTGGTGTTCCGAGCTCTGGTTGGGAGCTTGATCTACTTGACCATCACGAGGCCTGATATTTCTTATGCAGTTGGCAAAGTGAGTTGGTACATGGCGGAGCCACGAAAGCCTCATCTTCTGGCGGCAAAAGGAATTCTAAAATATGTGAAGTCGACCTCTGATTTGGGTCTCCTATTTAGGAGAGGGTCAAGCTTGGAGTTGCATGGATACATGGATGCTGACTACAGGGGAGACGTGGATGATCAGAGATCAACGTCTGGTTATGTCTTTATGACGGGCCCCACAGCTATCTCTTGGTGCAGCAAAAAGAAGGACTCGGTGTCCGTATCTACCACAGAATTGGAATACAAGGATTCGGCCTTGGCAGCTCAGGAAGCCGTTTGGCTCAGGAGGTTGGTGGAGGACGTTCATGAGGAGGTTCGAGGTCCCACTATGCTACGTGGTGACAATGAGAGTGCTCTCAAGCTGGGTAATAATCCAGTCTGTCACACGAGGACCAAGCATATTGAGATTGAGCACCATTTCATTCGTGAAAAGGTGTTGGGAGGATCTCTTATGGTCGATCGTATTCGGAGTGCAGACAATGTTGTAGACATCTTCACAAAGCCGCTGGCGAAGGGACCGTTTACTCGGTTTCGGTGTTTACTCGGGCTAGTCTCCACTTCCCACTTCAAGGGGGAGTGTTGAAATTTTTGAAGTGGAGTGGAGGTGACCGGGCGGTCTGTTTTTGGGTGACCGCCGAGACCGCGCGGCCTGTGTTAGTGATCTGCCGGTCTGGCTCTGCCGGTCTGTTCTGGCGTTCTGCTGATTGGCTGGTCTGTTCTGATTGCTGCAGTCTGTCCCCGAGTTGTTCTGCTTGGTTGGCCTGTCTTCTGTTGGAAGACCGGGCGGTCTGTTCTTATGTGACCGCCTATCCGGGCGGGTTGATCTAGCGACTTGTCTAAAGTCGGCCAGATGGTTCTTAGTTTGCTCCTGGTGGTCTAAGGAAGGAGCGTTCTTGTGCCCGCGCGGTCTGTGCTCGGTCTCATGTTTGCGCGACTTGTGCGCGATCTGCATGCTGATCTGTGGTCTTGGTCGGATGGTTGTCCAAGTAGTGTGATCGCGCGGTCTGCCTTGTGTGACCACTGGTGATCTGACGGGTGGTGATTGTACCTCTCCTGTGCGGTGACGACATCCGTCTACCCGCCTATAAATAGGGTTGCAGGGCCTATCATTCATAATGAGAACTGTAAGAACTGAGCCTGGGTTAATTCGTGCGGTCTCAAATTTTGAGGTCGGGCGGTCTCGGAAGCGAGTTGACTGTTTGTTGTGTTCGCAGGTTTGCAGTCTATAGGTTGCGGTCTCCTTCCTTGGTGATTCTCAGCGGCTTGAATAAACAGTTCGGTAGCGGTCTGTCTGCGAACTGGTTTATGTTCGTTCTTGTGTTGTTCGCAGCGAGCTCAGCGATCAGGCGACCTTCAGCGGTTATGCGATCTGAGTTGCGGTCTGGCGACAACTTCAGTTCCTCGTTCAATAAAGCTCCAGTTCGTGCGGCCTGAGGTGATGGTCTTGCAGTGCAGGCGGTCTATCTGATTTCTATTCGAGCGGTCTGTGCGGTCTCAGCTTGTCTAGCCGCCAGTTTTGCTTTTTGGTGTGTTTTATTCTTCTCTCCTCCGTGATTCTTATGAATCATGTCACACCATGTATACCTCGCACTGTAAATGAAGTTTGTGTTTCAATAAAGTTTCTTGTGTTGCTGTGTGGAATTGTGGTTGTTTGGCTATAACTCAGTTGATGGAACTCCTGCTTACTCCTAAACGATTCAAATCAAAAAATTTAACATTTAGGACACGCTTTATTAAGTTTTGTGAAATCTACACACATTTGCCATTTTCCTCTTGGCTTTTTTACCATTACAACGTTTGATGTCCAGGTAGGATACTGGATTTCAGAAATGAAGTTCGCTTTAATAAGATTTGTAACTTCTTCTTGGATGGGAACCGCCAACTCGATCACCACCTCCCTTTTCTTCTGTTGGATTGTCTTGGAATCGGGGAAGATATTGAGATGGTGGCAGGCGACATCCGGATCCACTTCGGGCATATCCTCCACTGACCAAGCGAAGACATCTAGATTCTCGAAAAGACAGGAGATTAATTGGACCTTCTCTTCTTGGGATAGCTCCGCATTGATGACAAGCCTTTTTTCTTCCCCCTCAGCAATGGGGACTTCTTGGGTTTCCTGGGCACGTTCCAGGTGAGCCCCTTCTCGATCTCTACTCTCTTCTGCAGCTTTTGGAGGCTTAGCAACTTCAAGAATTTCAACTGGAAATTCAGGAAGTGGAACGTCGGTGATCATGTTGACAGTTCGCACGTAGCATTCTGATATTGTCTTCCTTCGGCTGCAAACTTGAAGGCTAAATGGAAGGTAGACACCACCACTCTATAAGCATTCAGAATAGGCCTTACGAAGATGGCATAGTAACTGCTCGGGGCATCCACCACCACAAAGTTGATCAACTTTGTTATTCCCCCTAGAGATACCAGAAGCTTTACATAGCCCTCTACTTCCTTCTTCTCTCCCGGGAAGCCATAAAGGGGCCCTTCAGTGGAAAGTAGAGGCTTTCCAGTCTTCAGGGCTTCAAGAGTTGGGCGGAAGAGGAGGTTGACTGAATTGCCCGTGTCAATCAAAATCTTATGTACTGTGTAGTTCTCAATGATGGCTATGATCACCACGGCGTCATCAAAAGGATTTGCATTTGAAGGAAGGTCCTCTTGGCCAAAAGTGATGATCGAGCTTTCAGGAGCAGAAGTTGAGTTGGCTGCCACTTCTTGCTTAAAGACCCTCGCAACACTTGATTTGCGGGAGGACTTGGGTCCAGCTCCCCCATGAATACATTAGATGTTTCCAAGGGGACCTTCATCATTCACCTCAATGCATTCAGTTGTATGATGAATATCTCCATAGCAGCCGACGACTTCTACATCGGCACATTCCCAAGTAACCTCAGCGGCTTCTGTTCCCTTTTCAGTCGATGGTTCAACAGGCACCTCCTTCTGGATCAGGCCTCAGAGCTTTCCTTCTCCCAAAAGCATCTCTATCAGCAAGCGGAGGGCCCTACAATTCTCAGTCAGATGCCCTCCCTCTTTATGGTATTCACAGAATAGGTTCAGATATTGATTTCGAACATCCAACTTTAGGGGAGCAGGCATCTTGAAATCTAGCCTCTTCTGAAGAATCTGGACGACTTCGTCCATAGTGATGTTAAGGGGGGTAAATGATTCTTGTGAATCATCATATTGGATGGATGGAGAAATTGGAGGTGGCTGTGCAGTATACTGTGGCAGGTATAATGGCATTATTTGCGGAATGGTCATGGATGGAGCGGGTGTGGCGGCCAACGGCAGTTTCTGATCTTGAAACCGTTGATGGCCAAAGGATGGTTGTTTGTGCCTGAAGTTTCTCCCCCTCTGAGCACCGGTTTCGAAATCGGGCCGAGGTGGATGGTGTTATGGTGGTCGATGAGTGGAAGATGAGTTTGGTAGATCCTTGTCGTTAAGCAGCTTCGCGACATACCCAGGGTTACTCTTTTCACCCCTTATAAACATGTTTGCCAAACTTATCATCTCTTGATAAGTGTTTGGCTCTCTGATGTTGGCTTCAAATTTCAATGGGCCTTCCCTCAGGCCATGAATCAGAGCAACCTGATATAGTTCAGGATCCATATTCTGGATCTCCATAATCTCTTTCTGGAAGCGGTCAACGAAATAAGCCCAAGTCTCATCTTTACGTTGCCTTATCTCGAAAAGGGCCGCCGGACCACTTTTCCTTTTCTTGGAGGTAGAGAATCGAAGCAGAAATTCCCTACATAACTCCGCGAAGCAGCTGATGGATCTAGGGTGCAACCTATAGAACCACTCCCTTACTTGTCCATCAAAGGACGTTACAAAGAGTTTGCACTTGGTTGCATCGGTTAGAGTTCTCAAGGCGATGGCAGACTCAACGGCTTGGAGGTGAATAGCTGCGTCAGCTTCCCCGTTGTATGACGGCAGACGTGGCTCCCTGAAGTTATTTGGGGTTGGCTCCCCTCGAACTTCATCCACAAACAGAGAAGTCTCTTCGACATCTTCATAGAGAAGAGGGACAGAATAACAAGCCTCCAGGGCTGCGGCTACTCGCGGACAGGCCGCTTGGTAGGAAGAATGGACTGCGGCTTCTGCTGGACAGGCCGCCGGGTAGGAGAGGCGGGATGCATGAGAAGTCGCCCCGTGAAAATCTAGAACCTGGGCTGTCATGCTTTGAGCGGCTTCCTGATAGAAGGTTTTTCGAGCTATAAAACCTTCTTGAAGTGGTTGGAAGTTGGCGACTTGCGGTAGCAGGTACGGAGGAGGAGGAGGGACCGGAGTCACTGCCTGGTTAATCGTGGATTGCTGAGGAACTAGCTGCTCGGTTAACATAGCCAAGGCCTGACTGATTGCCTCTAGTCGCTGATCAGTCGCCTTCTGAGCCCGCTCAGCCTCCCGCTTAGACTGTTCCAAGGCTTCCCACAGAGAATCTTCACTATGGTCGGAGCGGTCTCTATGAGGGAACAGGCGGTCTGGCATCTTATCAAGGATTCCACCGACAACCCGCAATCTGAAGGTCGTGTGTTTCTATTGAATCCAAAATTGCGCCTCTGCGATCAATGCTAGAGAAGTGAGGGAAAAGCGGAGGCCGCGACCTGTCGGTTACTATTGATTAGAAGGAATTAGACAACGGGCAGCGGGCGAGACCAGACTTCACCCATCACGGCGAATGCCACTCCTGCGGCGGGCTTACCCTTGATTTAAGTAATGTGATTACAGTGGGTTACAGGACAAGGAAATTAGAAGTCGGCCGGTCAGACAAACCGCAAGACAGTGAACACGAGACCGCAGCTCTAATAGGAGAGCTCCAGGATTCGAGTGTGCGTGTCTTGGGAACGTTGTCGCCCCTATTTATAGGCTCAGGGGCTGGCCCAAATGGGCAGGGATAAAATAACTGCATGTCCGGATACAGGAGAATCGGGCAGGGGGTGACGGTATATAGATTGGAAAAAGAAAGAATTCGTGCGGCTTGGCGGCTTGAGCTTCACCTGCGCGCATAGAGTCAAAGTGTGTGAGTTGCACTTGTGTGATCATAACATTACCCAGCATAACACTGCATGTCATAGCATAAACATTGCATTTCAACCCCTACCCCTATCGTATAAATTGGTTATAGGACTTTTAATACGATAGGCCTTGCCAAACGACCCCTTAGTCTATATGTTTGTATGGGCATTCCTATAAATCAATGGTTACTTTTCTATTATATACTTGTCTTTACCTGCTCACTTTACTGTTTTTTACTTCTTCTTTATCCTGCTTACTTATTGTATACTTCTATAATTATATATAAACACCTACGTAGTGATAGACACTCTTATAGCTAAGACATGTCACCTGCTTTATTTTATACCCCTCGTTGTCCTCCGCTTCATCCTCCCGCTCAGTGCCTAGGGCCACTGGGGGATGGATGGGGGGAAACAAGGCTTAGTCTTTTGACTAATGGTTGTTAGACCATATTATTTTAGGGGATCGAGGAGACGTAGCACCACCAGAGGCCGGTGCAGATGGAGGCGGGCCAATCTAGCACGGGAGCGCCAGTCACAGGATCCGTTAGTGTCTTCAGTAGTTTTTCTTCCGTGAGTGATTTTGTAGTGAGGAAATGATGTACCGGGCATGATCCCTTTATATAGCTACCTTTTATGTCAGTTATATCATGTGGACATTTATATATATAGGATGTGATTTGTGGATTTGAACTTCTATTTATTTGTTTATAATTTTCTTCTTCTGTGATCGATATGACCGTTAGGATCGGCATTTTGTAGTGGCGTCCTTCCAGAGTGTTGGTGTCACCGCAAGGCGGCAGTTCTGGGCATAAGACCCAGTTTTGTAAAAAAAATGGGGTCTTACAAACTGGTATCAAAGCAAACCTCGATCCGAAGAAAAGAAGTCCACAAACCCTGGGCCACTGCATGCGAGCATAGTTTAAGGACAAACTTGCAGCGGAAGCAATGGTGTGCCCATATGGGAAATCACATGAAAAAGTCCACTTTTAATTGAACCTCTGTAGACAAACCACCTAACGAGTGTCAATTTTTCCTTTGTAGCCTGCAACGAACCCTACACCATAGCATGGAGCGCCTCCAGCTCCAAACGTCATCCCACCACCGCCGGCTCCTACTCCATTCCAGCAGACGGAGATGGGAAAGGCACTGACTGCCATACTGGATGCATTCAGGGCTCAACAGGCTCTGACTCCTCAGCCAAACCCCTGGGCCAACTAGTTGAGCATCTTCTGTTGGAACAACGCTATTACTGAGTTGGGCTAGGATCACTATATGTTGATTAGGATCTGTATTGACCCCATTGTATAGTCTTAGGGTCAAGTTTTTAGGCTGATTAGATTAGTCAGAACTTAGGAAAATTCAAGCTCGACAAATGTCTAGCGGCGTTCGACGATTTGTCTGTCAGTGTTCGACAAATTCCAGGCAGTGCTCGACGAATTTCAGCCAGCGCTCGACAAATTCCTTTCTGAAGCTCGGATTAATATTTTCAGTTGGATTTCAGTTCTCTGAACACAAATCGACAGAATAACGGATATATTTAATTCTTTTTGGATGTATTCAGTCAATTATGTAAGGATATCTTTCTTATTTATTATATCCTTATATTCTTTCTATTCCAAGAAAAAGAATTGTCGTTGACATTTAATGCCAAGGCATCTTTCACGACAAAAGGAATTGAAAGGACTTCCCAAAACTGTTTTGGGTGGCTGCAAAGTTCCAAGAAGGATTTAAGTCAGAATAATATATTCTTTAAAAGCAGATGATTTGAATTTACAAGAACAAAAGTCATCAAATAAGAAAAAGAAGATAGGAGTCAATTTTTCCTTCATACAGAGCACAGAGATACCTTCAAAAATTCCTCTCAGTCTCTCTGATTTTACAGAACAAGAAGAACAAAGAGAAGTATTAGAGAAAGAAGAAGAAGGACAAAACATTATTCATTTTCCCAGTCTTCTTCTTACTCAAGGCAGCACCCTCATCATTCTGAGAACAACACTCAACCTCTCAGAACTGCTGCAAGTTAAAGTCTTTCAAAGAGCAACAACAATCTGAAGATTCATTTCTTCTAGATAATCTGCTACAAAAGACTTGTGTTAGAGAAAGCTCTGTCCACAAACTGTCATCAACTCTCATCAGACAGGGGGAGCTTTCAGCTTCAACACCATCTTTTCTTCTCTCAGATCATTGACAGAGAAGGACACTCTAAACCTCTTTATCTCATCTTGTACAGGGTTAATTCTCCCTCCAAAAGTTTACACAGTGGTGGCAAGACACCTTATCAAAAAATCCTTGTGTGGTTTTTAAGCACCTTATCAAAAGCTTATTGGTGTGTGGACACCTTATCAAAAACCCCTTGGTGCTAGGGCACCTGATCAACCCTCCTATTGGATTCCTACCAAGGGTGGTAGAAGAGTAGACGTACCCAGATTTATTGGGGAACTACTATAGCTCCTTGTGTCTTCTGTGCTTGCTTATTCTTCTATGCTTGTGCTGTGTGATTTTCTTTTTACTGTTTCTGTCTTTATCTTTAACTCTCACTGATTACACATATACTTAACAGTATTTTAAATTCCGCTATAAAACTAATTAAAAAGTTTTAATACTCTATTCACCCCCCCCCCCTCTAGAGTAACTTAAGATCCGACCTCCACTTTCAATTGGTATCAGAGCGAGGTTGATTCTTTACAGGCTAACACCTGAATCACAAAGATCAACCAGATCTTAAATTTCCTCAGAGTTTCTTTCTCTTTATTTTTATCTTATTTAAAACTCATGGCACAAAATAAGGAATATTCCAGCACAAGACCTCCTACGTGCAATCTCAATAAGTTTGCACTATGGAAAGCAAGGATTAAGCTGTATATGAACTCCATTGATGAAGAAATTTTCAATGTCATTTTGACAGGACCTCCAGCTACCACAACATCAACAAGTACTGATGCAGCAACAGACAATACTGCTGTTCCACCTCCTGAGTGGACTGAAGCTCAGAAGAAGCAGAGAAATGCAGATGCAAAGGCCATGAACATTCTGGCCCTAACTATGTCAGATGACATATTCCAGAAGGTTGTTGAGTGCACCTCAGCAAGAGAAATTTGGGAATCTCTCAACAACATGGTGGCAGGCTCAGCAGATGAAAGAAAAGATAGAAGATCTCATCTGATTTCTCAATATGAGAACTTCAAGAAGGGAGAATCAGAAAGTGTTGCTGATATGTACAATAGGCTCAGCCTCATAATAAATGAGCTGAAGTCTCTGGACAAAGTGATCTCACTCACAGAGATCAATGACAAAATTCTTATGTGCATCCCCAGCACATGGGACTCCAGAATCTGGCCAACCAAGGAAGCGAGAAGTCTCAATGAGATCACTACTGAAGCTTTGTTGGGCAAGCTCAAGTCTTATGAGCAGCTTATCAAAGCTAGGGAAGCTGAAGAATCTACTTCATCTCCAGCACCCAAGAAGGAAAGAAGCATAGCCTTCAAGGCTGCAGAAGAAGAAGGAAAAGCTCCTGACAATGAGGAGTTTATGAGTCTGATAGCCAAAAGATTCTATAAAATGGCTAGAAAAGATTTCAGGAAAAAGTCATCCAGAAGCCATGACAAGCCAAAGTATGACAAAAATCACTCTAATGAAATTATATGTTTTGGTTGCAGGAAACCAGGACACATTGCTCCTGACTGTCCAGATAATCAGAACAAAAAGGACAAGAAGGACAGGAGAAGAGAAAAGGAAGAAAAGAAGAGCTCTAGCAAATCTTCCTCCCACTCTCACAAAAAGAAGGGAAGATGATTTGTAGCAAAATCCTGGAGTGATACAGAGTCTGAGTCAGAATCTTCATCATTCTCATCTAATGAAGAGGAAACAAAAGATAGTGAGCAATGTTTGATGGCTATTTATGACTCAGACAGTGAGTCACAATCTACATCATCATCCAGCTCCAGTGATGATGAAGAAGAAAGAAATTTCTGCATGATGGCAATCAATGCCTCAACCAACAATTCTGATGAAGAGAAATCAGAATCAGAAACAAAAGATGATACTGATCAGGTATTATCTGGCTTTGATTTTACTTCTATTGAATTCAAAGATGATTTCAAAATTCTTTGCCAAGACTTAATAAAATCTGAGAAAGAAGTAATCTCTCTCAGAAATAAGTTAGTTGAGATGAATAATATAAGTGAAGAGAATGCAAGTCTTAAGAAAGAGTTGGCTGCCTCCAAAGAACACATTATTATCATTGAGAATAAATTGTCTGAAGCCAAGAAATTTGAAGAATCTCTCAATGGGAGAAGCATCAAATTGATGGACATCACAAGCACTGTCAATGCTAGATTTAACAATAGCAAACTGGGCTTGGGTGCTTCATCAAGTGAGCCATCTCTGATTAAGAGAAACATCCTCTCCACACCCATAAAATTCATTTCTGCTAAAAGCAAAGAGGCTGCATAAAGAAATAAAGATATTTCAAGCAAGTCTGTTAAGGATAAGAGAATTCAGAAGAATTCGTTGAACGAAGCTCGACAAAAAGATTCAAATTTGTCGAACAGGGATCGACGAAAACTGAGAACAGATTTTCAGTATAGTTATAATATGGACGGCGCTCGACAAAAACATGCACATTCGTCGAACGGCGGTCGACAAATTTACCCAAATTTGTCGAACAGACATTATATTGAAAACTCTAAGAATTCTAATCCTAAATATACTAAAAATCCTTTTACTGAGTGGACTATACCTCCAAGGAGATATCATCCACAAGGCTATAAGGATCGGCCTAAAATGTCATTTATCTCTGAATTTTATGGTAACATAAAAGGACCCAAGGTAGTCTGGGTAAAAAACAACTAGTTTATGTTTTTGTATTTGCAGGTACAAATCTATCCAAGATTAAATCAAAAATGGTACTTGGATAGTGGCTGCTCAAAGCACATGACAGGAAACAAGGCCAACCTGAACAACTACAAGGCAAAGCTTGGACCCAAGGTGATCTTTGGAGACTCCAACTGTGGACAAACCAAAGGCTATGGTCAAATTAAAGTTGGAGCAGTGACATTCAAGGAAGTAACCTATGTCAAGGGCCTGAAGCACAACCTCATCAGCATAAGTCAGTTATGTGATGAAGGTTATCAGGTAACATTTAATAAATCAAAATGCATTATTAAATCCTCTGATGATGTTATTGTTCTATCAGGTATTAGGCAAGGAAATATATATCTAGTAAATTTCAACTCATCCAAATCAGAAATTTGTTTATTTAATGAGCCAAGCAAACCTAGTGAATTATGGCATAAAAGATTAGGACATGTAAACCTTAGGAACATTGTTAAACTATCTAAGGATAATCTTGTTAGAGGCTTACCATCAGGATCATATAAGAAAGAAGGTCTTTGTAGGGCATGTCAGTTAGGCAAGCAAACCAAAAACAGCTTTAAATCATTATCTAAAAATGATTCACCTAGAATCTTGTATTTGCTACATATGGACCTTTTTGGACCTATAGCAATAAAGAGTTTAGGGGGTAAGTCTTACACTCTAGTCATTGTAGATGACTTCTCTAGATTCACTTGGGTGTTCTTTTTGAGAGAAAAGTCAGATAACTTTAAAGTTCTTACAGGCTTTCTTAAGAGCATACAGATTGAGTACTCTACTGTAGTTGCATTGATCAGAAGTGATCATGGCACTGAGTTTGAGTCTCTTCTCATGCAAGAATTCTGTGAGATGGAAGGTATCAGGCATTGCTTCTCAGCTCCTAGAAATCCTCAACAAAATGTGGTAGTTGAAAGGAAAAATAGAACTCTAATTGAATCAGCAAGAACATTGCTTGCAGATGCTAACTTGCCCCTATCTTTTGGGCAGAGGCTGTCAGCACAGCAAATTATGTTCTGAAAAGAAGTTTGATACACAAACTTAAGGGTAAAACTCCCTATGAATTACTTAAAGGGAAGAAACCTAAAGGTGATTATTTTAGAACTTTTTGATGTAGATGTTTTGTTCATAACAATGAAAAAAAGTACCTTAGAAAATTTGAACCAAAATCTGAAGAAGGAATCTTCTTAGGATATTCATTAGTTAGCAAAGCATATAGGGTATTTAATAAATCTTCTCTTAAAATAGAAGAGTATATGCATGTTTCCTTTGATGAAACTAACATGATTTACAAGGAGAAGAATTCTTCTACCAAAAACAATCTGCAGGTACCAGCTCTATGTGAAGAGCTTGATGGATTAAATCTATAGATAGAAGATTCACTGCATCCATCACCTCAAACTCTTGAAGATAGTGAAGAAGAAGATCATCCAGATCTTGCTGTTAACCTAAATCAAGTAACAGCAGAACATCCTCCACAGGACACAACGGCTGAACAAATTCCCCAAATGGATACTGCTGCTGAACCAACTCCAACTGTTGACCACATCACAGTTAGAGATCATCCAATTTCATAAGTAATTGGTGATATCACAGCAGGTGTTCAAACAAGGCATCAACTACACCAAAATCAGATACATACTTGTTTCCTATCACAAGTTGAACCTCAAACCATAAAAGATGCAGAACAAGATCCAAACTGGATCCTTGCAATGCAAGAGGAACTCAACCAGTTTGAAAGGAACAAGGTTTGGGATTTGGTTCTAAGACCAAAAGGCCATCCTGTTATTGGCACCAAGTGGGTCTTCAGGAACAAACTTGATGATCAAGGCAATATTGTGAGAAACAAAGCTAGGCTAGTAGCTCAAGGGTACTCCAGGAAGAAGGAATAGACTATGATCAAACTTTTGCACCAGTTGCAAGGTTAGAAGCAATCAGAATCTTCCTTGCATTTGCTGCATATAAAAAGTTCAAAGTATATCAAATGGATGTGAAGAGTGCATTCCTAAATGGAGACATCAAAGAAGAAGTCTATGTGGAACAACCACCAGGTTTCATCTCTCCAACTCATTCCTCCTATGTATTTAAGCTTAATAAAGCTCTTTATGGTCTCAAACAAGCTCCCAGAGCATGGTATGAGACTTTAGCTAATTTTCTTTTGGAAAATAATTTTTGTAGGGGCATAGTAGATAAGACATTATTTTTCAGGATACATAAAAATCAAACCTTACTGGTTCAAATATATGTAGATGATATTATCTTTGGCTCTACAGATTCAAATTTATGCAAAAAGTTATCTAAACTAATGCAATCTAAATTTGAAATGAGTAGCAAGGGTGAATTATCATACTTCCTTGGTCTTCAAGTGAAGCAAACCCCATCAGGAATCTTCATTTCCCAATCTAAGTATGCTAAGGAATTAGTGAGAAGATTTCGAATGTCTGATTCATCTACCATGAAAACACCCATGGCCTCTAATGCTGTTGTTGATACTGATGAATCAGGGAAACCTGTTGATCAGAAAGTGTATAGGGCAATTGTTGGCTCTCTACTCTATTTAACAGCTAGTAGGCCAGATATAATGTTCGCTACATGTATTTGTGCTAGGTTTCAAGTTAACCCTAAAGAATCTCATCTTATTTTACTAAAAAGAATTTTAAGATATATAAAGGGTTGCCCTAATCTAGGACTTTGGTATCCAACAGCATCTGAATTTGAATTAACTGGATTCTCAGATTCAGATTATGCTGGATGCAGAGTAGACAGGAAGAGCACATCAGAAACTTGTCAGTTTCTTGGTGATAGGCTTATGTCTTGGTTTTGTAAGAAACAAATATCTGTGTCTACATCAATAGCTAAAGTTGAATACATAGCTGCTGGCAATTGCTACTCACAGATATTGTGGATACAAAATCAGCTCCTAGACTATGGTGTCAACTTAAATAATTCAATTATATTTTGTGACAACACTAGTGCAATATCTATAGCACAAAATCCAGTTCTCCATAGTAGGACTAAACACATAGAAATTAGGCACCACTTCCTTAGGGATAATGTGGATAAAAATAAAATTTGCCTACAATTCATCTCCACTAATTTACAAAGAGCTGACATTTTCACCAAGCCCTTGGATGAAAAGAAGCACATCTTCTTTATAAATCAACTAGGAATGATAGATGGAGACTCAATATGTTAAAAATTAATATTTCTATTTATCCTCTACATTTGTCGAACGGAGGACGACAAATTTGAACCATTTGTCGAACGGCAGTCGACAAAACCTGTTAACCTTAGAATCGATAAAGACAGTTTCATTTGTCGAACGGTGGTCGACGAAAAAGATGTTTTCGTACGCAGTCTGACGAAGAAAGAAAGCCTTTTCGACTTCTAATTTTATTAGGTTTTGTCGAACAGCGGTCTACAAATGCGCCCTCATTCTTAGATCTTTCTATATAAGCTTTATTTTATCTCTTTCTAAGTTTGCGCCTACAGAAATCGTCTTTCCCTCCAGCTCCTCTCTGCACTTGATCTTCGTTTTCTTTGCAGGAACAATGGCGATTTCTCAGGCCTCTCTGCACTCAATGAAGTTTGACGCAGGTTTTGATATCGACATGGATTCTTTTGCACAATCTGACCAAATCTTCAAGGATGTTCTTCAACTACTGGAAGACCAACATCTAAAGAAGTTTTTGAGCACCAGGCAGAAAATACCAGTTGCAGAGATTAAAGAATGGGTTCATACTGTTCAGACAGCGGATGAGAAGATGTCTGGCACCATCTTAGGTCATCAAGTTTCTCTCTCTCCCACCATTCTTACTGAAATTTTTTGTTTTGAGAATGGTGATGATGACTTAGACATAAGCTCAGAACAATTTGATGAAGCTTTAGTCAAAATGGGTCACTTAACTGGAAACCCTAATCACTTACTGAAAAAGAACTTATCTCAGGACTACAAGTTCTTAGCTGACATTGTTGGAAAAGTCTTGCTGGGTAAGACTTTTGGGCATGACTATATCAACAGGCACCAATTTCTGTTGATGGTGGCCTTGATGGAGAAGAAGAAAATTAACTGGGGATCAATTCTCTGTGAATTGATTAAAAAGAAAAATTCTAAAGATTGTGTCAGTTTTGGAAGAGTTATAGGTATCTTCCTGCAGGAAAGGCATCCAGACCTTCTGGTGTCACCCAAGGTGACTATAAATGCCAGCAAGAGGCTGACCTCAGCACTCTTTGCTAAGTGGGATAGGGTAATCCCCAAGAAGAATACAAGAGCTGATACTTCTAGGAAAAGGAAAACATCTGAGGACACAAGGACTGACCAAGTCACTCCCTCTACCCTTCCAGAAATTCCTCCCTCAGTTCCTTCTCCTTCTCATATCCCATCTCTGCCTGCTCAACAGTCTCCTGAACAATTTCTACCTCCAAACTCTCCACCACCTCCTTCAACTGATATACCAACTATCAATGATATTTCCCCTCTATCTCCAGAACCACTGCCTTCCCCTCCTCCATCTCCTATCAACACTAATCTCAATTCCTCAACTCTACCTCAATCACCTATTCCACCTCCATCTCCAATACATGATGAACATCAGTCACCAATTCATCCCTCAAGTTCAAACCATCCAGATAGCATTTCCACACATTCTGAAACTGTCAGAGATATCCTTCTACCAACTTTCATCCCATCCACTTCACAACCATCTACATCACTTCCATCAGACTATCTATCTCTCAACCTCACCTCTATTGCTGATCAAATTTTTGATCACATTCTTCCTAAAATAAACCAACTCCTGGATGCAAAATTTGCTCCAGTCCTCCAAGCTATTTCTACCTTATCTGCTAAGCTTTCTTCCCTTCCTTCCTCTATTGATGTCCCTTCTTCTAGGGGCCTAGATTCAGGCAACCCTGAAGCTAGGCAGGGGGAGATGTCCTGTGAAGAAGCTCCAGAAGCAAAAGTTGCTCCAGAAGTAGCAGAAGTAATAATTTTTGATTTAGATAATTCTGAGATAGTACAAAGTAAAGAAGATTCAATTATAGTTTATGATACAGATATGGTTGATTCTTGTATAGTATCAGATATACAAGTTATAGAAAAGATAAATAATATCTATATTCATCTCTCCCTGGATATTATTTCCTTACTATCCAAGTTCAGTTTTGCCTCCTCAGCTCTGCCAAAACATCAAATTCATTCTAGAGCAATTGTCCCCTATACTGCTCCAATTGACAAAATTTTGCTGAAAAAGATTATTAGTAGCTTTGCAGTTCAAAGAGCAGTTCCAGCTCTTGTTCAAGTTCCAGAACAAAATATCAATAATTTTGAATTCACAACTTTTGTCTTTGATGAATCACCAATTCCAGACTTTGATGAAATCTAGAGAGCAGAAGATGAAGCTTATGAAGCTGAAGAGCAAAGAATCAAAGCTCTTAAAATGATCAATGATTTATATGATAATCCAACTCCCTCTTCTGATTCTGATGAAGAAGAAAATGATAGTGATTCTGATGATACTCTTTCAAGGAAGAGAAAGAAAAGAAAAGCAAAGTCAAAGGCAGTTCCCAAGCCTCCAAATCCTGAGAATGATATCCCATATTATGTTCTTCATAATATTACTCTTGACAAAGATACACCTCATTGGATGAAATTCTCAAGGAATGAGAACAAAAGAAGGAAGAAGATGAGGAAAACTTGTTACTATTCTGACAAACCTGTCAAATATAACCATCCTCCTCCTCCTCCTCCAGCAGCAGGCTCAGCAGCACCATCATCCTTCTCCCAGAAGCCCAACTCTCAACATTCAAGGATTTCTGGTAGTTCCAGTGGATCTCAAGCATCAGGATCAGCCAGCAATCCTCCTTCTAAGAACTCATCAGTTGCTTTACAAGAAAGTCAAGTCATTGCTTCATCTCAAATTTCTTCAGAATACAAACTTCATATCTCTGATGGATCTTTTCACAAGATCAGAAATCCTCAAAGTGATTTTTAAGATCAAGTTGATAATTCAGAATATGTTCCTTATCTTCCAGATCCTGAAGAAGAAAGATTATCTCAAATGGCAAGACTCAAAGAATCAATTGCTTATGCCTAAATTAACAAAGCAAAATCAGAAGGTAAAGATTTTACAAACATTTCTACCATGTCTGATTATAGAAGGAAAGAACTTGACAAGTACAATTCCAAAGAGTTATTCAATGCTGAAGAATATCTTGAAAAGCACCCAGAAGCTTTTGTCCCTCATGTCAAATCTCAAACTATACTGGGAGCTCAAGATCTATACATCAGCAAGAAGAAATCTCAAGATCCAAACAGGATAATCATCTTCAAACCTCCATCAGCAAAGAAGTAAAAAAGGTTCAGACTTAGTTATTTTTGTTATTGATTAAACATTTTGATTATAATGAACTCAGAGTACTAGTTTTATTCAATCTGCTGAAATGAATTTTTCATTCTGTCAGATACATATATTTTATGCTCTGCTGTTTATGTTTTATATTGTATTTATTTGATTAATTGTCAAATAGTATCCTAACCCAAATAGGGGGAGATTGTTGGAACAACCCTATTACTGATTTGGGCTAGGATCACTATATGTTGATTAGGATCTGTATTGACCCCATTGTATAGTCTTAGGGTCAAGTTTTTAGGCTGATTAGATTAGTCAGAACTTAGGAAAATTCAAGCTCGACAAATGTCTAGCGGCGTTCGACGATTTGTCTGTCAGTGTTCGACAAATTTCAGGCAGTGCTCGACGAATTTCAGCCAGCGCTCGACAAATTCCTTTCTGAAGCTCAGATTAATATTTTCAGTTGGATTTCAGTTCTCTGAACACAAATCAACAGAATAACGGATATATTTAATTCTTTTTGGACGTATTCAGTCAGTT
Source organism: Dactylorhiza incarnata (assembly GCA_033032865.1). Classification (NCBI taxonomy): domain Eukaryota; kingdom Viridiplantae; phylum Streptophyta; class Magnoliopsida; order Asparagales; family Orchidaceae; genus Dactylorhiza; species Dactylorhiza incarnata. The sequence goes on along the minus strand of JAWHQI010000009.1, from coordinate 2,753,095 downwards.
ATGTAAGGATATCTTTCTTATTTATTATATCCTTATATTCTTTCTATTCCAAGAAAAAGAATAGCCGTTGACATTTAATGCCAAGGCATCTTTCACGACAAAAGGAATTGAAAGGACTTGCCAAAACTGTTTTGGGTGGCTGCATAGTTCCAAGAAGGATTTAAGTCAGAATAATATATTCCTTACAAGCAGATGATTTGAATTTACAAGAACACAAGTCATCAAAGAAGAAAAAGAAGACAGGAGTCGATTTTTCCTTCATACAGAGCACAGAGATACATTCAAAAATTTCTCTCAGTCTCTCTGATTTTATGGAACAAGAAGAACAAAGAGAAGTATTAGAGAAAGAAGAAGAAGGACAGAACATTATTCATTTTTCCCAGTCTTCTTCTTACTCAAGGCAGCACCCTCATCATTCTGAGAACAACACTCAACCTCTCAGAACTGCTGCAAGTTAAAGTCTTTCAAAGAGCAACAACAATCTGAAGATTCATTTCTTCCAGATAATCTGCTACAAAAGACTTGTGTTAGAGAAAGCTCTGTCCACAAACTGTCATCAACTCTCATCAGACAGGGGGAGCTTTCAGCTTCAACACCATCTTGTCTTCTCTCAGATCATTGACAGAGAAGAACACTCTAAACCTCTTTATCTCATCTTGTACAGGGTTAATTCTCCCTCCAAAAGTTTACACAGTGGTGGCAAGACACCTTATCAAAAAAATCCTTGTGTGGTTTTTAAGCACCTTATCAAAAGCTTATTGGTGTGTGGACACCTTATCAAAAACCCCTTGGTGCAAGGGCACCTGATCAACCCTCCTAGTGGATTCCTACCAAGGGTGGTAGAAGAGTAGACGTACCCAGATTTATTGGGGAACTACTATAGCTCCTTGTGTCTTCTGTGCTTGCTTATTCTTCTGTGCTTGTGGTGTGTGATTTTCTTTTTACTGTTTCTGTCTTTATCTTTAACTCTCACTGATTACACATATACTTAATAGTATTTTAAATTCCGCTATAAACTAATTAAAAAGTTTTAATACACTATTCACCCCCCCCCCCCTCTAGAGTAACTTAAGATCTGACCTCCACTTTCATCTTCCACAGGCTTTCTCCCGCATCCTACCTTGGGACAAAGTCAGTGGTTTGGACTGAGGAGTGGGTGGATATCATGTATGAGATGCTGGCAGGGATACAGTGCCTGGCAGAGATTGAACTACCGTTGGTGGTCTCATGTTTGGAGTCTCATGCGAAGAGATGGTGGAAGTCATTATTGGACACCACCTATGTAGGATTGGAGGCTGCGGACGTTTCGTGGGATGATTTCAATGCAGCACTGCTGGAGCATTTCATGCCATAGTCTGCGAGAGACGAGTTGGAGGACAAATTGCTACAGTTGAGGCAGGGGAGCAGGACAGTTCTGGAGTACCACCTAGCCCGTTTGCGGACTCCTATCAGTTGGATGACGTAGGGTATCCAAAAAGATTCTATAAGGGCCTCCGTGATGAGCTGAGGCAGGCCCTCCTTTTTGTTTCTGACGGCAGCATGGCCAGGATCTTGAAGATGGCCAAGAATCTGGAGGCAGACCAACACACCGTCCGTGGAAGGAAGAGACCAATAGAGGACCAGGGTCAGGGCGGTAGGAGAAACCAGCAGAGAGGTTGTGATGGTGGAGAAAGGAGGACGGAGGACCGACCCCGCCAGGAGGAGAGGCAGGAGCTGTGGGAGCAGGTGGTATTGGCTCCTCAGCCTCTACAGACGCGGGAGGTGCCGAGGCTAGAGGGTGGACCACCTCCCCCTCTAGAGTGCTACCTATGTCACCAGACGGGCCACATCCGGAGGAACTGCCCGAAGAGTAATGCGCTACTGGCACTATAGGTTGCCCCACAGGCCCAGCATTTTGGGGGCCAAGGGCGGGGACGAGGTTGTGGATTCCAGGGATGTGATCATAGGCCGGACAGGGACCAGATGTATGCCTTGGACCTGGCTCAGCCCCGAAACCCAGCAAGGATCATAGGCAAGCCCACATATACCCTATTCAATATGGGTGACTCGCACTCGTTCGTCTCAGAAGAATTTGTGGTCGATCTGGACCAAGTCCAGCACTTTGAGGGCATCCACAGGAGGTTGCGCTCGTTCGTCTCAGAATAATTCATGGACGATCTGGACCAAGTCCAGCACTTCGAGGCCATCCACAGGAGGGTGCGATTCATGGAAGGATCAGAGATAGTAACGAGTGCCAAGTGCAATATGAATGTGGAGATTGGAGGAAAACTGTTTAAAGCACAGGCGATGCTCTTGAAGATGAAAGACTTCGACCTGACCTTGGTCATGAATTGGCTGCACGGGAACCATGCAAGGATCGACTGTCCGACAAGGAGGATTGTTCTAAGGTATGAAGACTCGGAAATGGTAGTCGAAGGTATTAGACCCACCTCCCATCTTTTATTATCATATATTCAGGCCGTCAAGGCACTTCTACAGGGAGATGAGGTATATCAGGTGTTGTTTGAGGCAATCAAGGCGAAGGATTATGTGGCCAATATCCCAGTAGTGTGGGATTTTGCCGACATATTTCAATAGAAGCTACCCAGGCTGCCACCGCACCAAGAGAAGGATTTTCAGATCCAGCTAGTGTCGGGGGCTAAGCCGGTATCTAGAGCTCCTTATCGGATGGCCCCGAAGGAGTTAGTGGAGTTTCGGAGCCAGTTGCATGAACTGGTGGAAGCTAGATTTGTTAGACCGAGTTCCTCACCTTGGGGAGCTCCGGCGTTGTTTGTGAAGAAGAAGGACGGGATGCTCAGACTGTGCATCGACCAAAGAGCACTAAACTAGCTGACAGTTCAGAATACATATTCGCTACCTAGGATCGATGAGATATTTGACCAGCTAGAGGGAGCATGTTGCTACTCAAAGTTGGATTTGAGGTCAGGGTATTATCATCTACAGATACAGGAGGAGGACATCTTGAAGACGGCTTTCAGCAGCCGATACGGACTGTATGAGTTCACCGTGATGCCCTTAGGGCTCACGAACGCGTCGTCGACATTTATGAGTCTGATGAACCGGGTGTTCGAGCCATATCTCGACATCTTTGACATCGTGTTCATCGACGACATTCTAATCTACTCGTGGACGAAAGAGGAGCATGCATGACATCTGGCACTGACATTGGAGAAACTTCGGGAGCACGGTCTATACTCGAAGTTCAGTAAGTGTCAGTTTTGGCTGAAGGAGGTGGCCTTCCTGGGTCACATTATCAGTGGAGCTGGACTAGCAGTGGACCCAGCGATGATCGAGGTAGTACGGGTTTAGCCACCGCTGAAGAAGGCCACCGACGTGCAGAGTTTCTTAGGACTTGCTGGTTATTACTGGAAGTTCGTGCAGGGTTTTTCTCATATAGCCCTCCCGCTCATATCCTTGACGAAGAAGGATACCGCATTCACTTGGACACCACATTGTGACGCGGCCTTCCAGGAGCTGAAGGGTCGGCTTACGTCGGCCCCCGTCCTTGCCCTTCTGTCGGGGTGGAAGGATTCCCTATGTATACGGATGCATCATATCAGGGGTTGGGTGCCGTTCTAATGCAGAATGGACATGTGATAGTATATGCATCCCGCCAGTTGAAGAACCATGAGCGGAACTACCCGGTACACGATTTGGAGATGGGAGCAGTTATATTCGTGCTGAAGATCTGGCGGCACTACCTCTACATTGTTCACTGAGATATATTCTTAGATCACAAGAACCTGAAGTGTCTGGACATGCAGAAGGAGCTGAACATCCGACAGATCATGGAGTACTTATTGGGCTATCAGTATACCATGCACTACCACCCGGGGAAGGCGAATGTGGTAGCGGATGACCTGAGCAGGAGAGCTACCACCTCAGGAGCGGAACCCCAGTTGATGGATATGGAGCTGGTACGGATGCTCAAGGACATGTGGATCTCGTTGGTGTCTGAGTATGACCCTAAAATCTATGAGGAGTACTTGGCGGCAATGAGTACCTCATATGACATTAGAGACCGCATCGGGGATGGGCAGAGGCAGGATGCCAAGTTAGATCCGATATTTAGGGCCTTCGAGGAAGGTATGGCAGGGGACAATTCACTGTAGGATGGGCTGCTGTGTTTCAGAGGTCGAGTTTACATACCAGCAGGGGGCAGGATTCGAGATGACATTATGACAGAGCCTCACTGCAGCAAGTATTCAGTGCACCCGGGTATCACAAAGATGACAACGGATTTGAAGAGGACCATGTATTGGTCGGGCATGAAGAGGGACATCACTTATTTTGTGACCCACTGCCAGTCTTGCCAGCTCGTGAAGGCGTGTTGGAATAACCCTATTACTGATTTGGGCTAGGATCACTATCTGTTTACTAGGACTAAGTTGACCCCATTGTATAGAATAAAGGGTCAAGGTTTTAGGCTGATAGAACTAAGGAAAAGAATCAGTTTCTACGTTCGGCGAACTCCATACTGCGTTCGACGAACTCAATACTCCGTTCGACGAATGGCGTGCTCCAGTTCGACGAGCTTGCCAAGGTTATGCGTTCGACGAACTCTATTATGCGTTCGACAAACTTCCCTCTGCGTTCGACGAACTTGCTCTCCATCTCAACGCACTCAGTTCTCAAGTCAGTCTAGCAGATTATTTCTTCAGTTCGACGAACTCTAACTTGAGATTGACGAACTCAGCTCTGCGTTCAAAGAATAAGTATCATGATGTTCAGATCAACGAAAGCTCTTCTTAGATCGACGAATTCAATGTTCCAGCTAGCTTATCAAATTTTATCTCTTAGTTCGACGACCTCCATCTTGAGATCGACGAACTCCAGATTGTGTTCAATGAATTTATTCAGATCGACGAAATTTCTTTTCAGTTCAGTATTTCAGACAGATTATTTTTATTCTATTCTCTGAACTCAGATCTACTATCAGCAACAGATCTATTTCTTCCAGATAAGTCAAGGATATTATCTTTCCTTTTATTTATTCTCTTATTTCGAAAAAGAGGTCGATGACACATTTTGAAAAAGGACACTTTCATGGAAAAGGAAAAGTATTAATGGATACAGTTCCAAGAAAATCTATTCAGAATATTATATTCCTTAATTAAAGGACTTGATTTCAAATCAGTCAGAACATTTCAAAGGAAATAAGCAAGAATAAGATTTACAGGGATCGCCTTATTACAGTACAGCAAGAAGAAAAAGAAAGAAGATACAGTCGAGAAGAAGAAGAAAAAGAAAATATACAAAAAGCCAAAAAACTTTACAGATCTTCATCTTCCTCAAGCAGCACATCTCATTCTCTGAGAACAACAACACAGATCTTATCTCAGATTTCTGCTGCAAGTTCAAAATCTTCAAGAGCAACAAACAATCTGAGAAACCTTTGTCTCTCTGATTCATCAGCTATCAAAGGAAGATCCACATTCAAGAGAAAGCTCCATCCTCAACTGTCAACTAATTTCTATCAGACAGGGGGAGCTTTACATCACCAAATCCACTAGTCTTCTCTAAGATTATTGACAGAGAAGAACTTCATAACCCTCTTTATCCCCTCTTGTACAGGGTTCTAACTCCCTTCAAAAGTTAACTCCTTGGTGGCAGGGCACCTGAACAAAAACCTGTAGTTTAGTTTGAGCACCTGATCAAAAGCTCAAGTGATGTATTGGGCACCTGATCAAAACCCCATTGGTGATAGGGCACCTGATCAAAAATGTAGTGGATTCCTACAAATGGTGGTAGAAGAGTAGATGTATCCAGGTTTATTGGGGAACTACTATAGATCCTTGTGTCCTCTGTGATTCTTGTTTATTTTTCCGTGCTGTGCTGTGTGATCTCTTTGTGTTTATTTTTATAACTCACTCAGTACACATATAAATATCATTATTTTAATTCCACTATAAAAATAAGTGAAAAACTTTTTAATACTCTATTCACACCCCCACCTCTAGAGTAACTTTAAGATCTAACCTCACTTTCAATTGGTATCAGAGGTTGGTTGATTGTATACAGGCTAACACCTGAATCCAAAGATCAATTAGATCTTAATTTATTCTAGAGTTTTATTTTTTCTAAAAATCCATGGCACAAAACAAAGAATACTCAAGCACAAGACCTCCTATGTGCAATCTAAATAAGTTTGCATTATGGAAGGCAAGGATCAGATTATATATGAACTCTATTGATGAAGATATTTTTAATGTGATTTTGACAGGACCTCTTACTCCTACAACAATAACAAGTGCTGAAACAACAACAAATAATGATGTTCCACCTCCTGAGTGGACAGAAGCTCAAAAGAAGCAAATAAGTGTTGATGCCAAAGTAATGAATATATTGGCACAGACAATGTCTGATGACATCTTTCAAAAGGTTGTGGAATGCACCTCAGCAAGGGAAATCTGGACCTCCCTCAACAACATGGTTGAAGTATCTCCCAGTATGAGAATTTCAAGAAAGGAGAAACTGAAAGTGTTGCAGATATGTACAATAGACTCAGCCTCATAATCAATGAGCTGAAGACTTTGGACAAAGTGATCACTATCACTGAAGTAAATGATAAGATCTTAATGTGCTTCCCCAGCACATGGGACTCTAGGATCTGGCCAAACAAGGAAGCCAGAAGCCTTAATGAGATCTCCACTGAGACCTTGTTAGGCAATCTAAAATCCTATGAGCAGCTTATCAAATCTAGAGAAGCAAACAGTCTACCTCCTCTCCATCCATCAAGAAGGAGAGAAGTATTGCTTTCCAAGCAACTGCATGAAGAGGAAGACAAAGATTCAGGAGAAATGGAGTTCATGAGCCTACTAGCAAAGAGATTTTATAAAATGGCTAAGATGAACTTCAGAAAGAAGGATTCCAGATCAAGAGAAAAACCAAGGTATGATAAATCAAATTCTAAAGAAATTATCTGTTTTGGTTGCAGGAAACCTGGACACATTCTACGTGAGTGTCCAGAGAACCAAAAGAAGGAGAAGAGAAAAGAGAAAGAATAGAAAAGGCACTCCAGCAAGCCTTCCTCCCACAAACACAAGCATAAGGGAAGAGGCTTTGTAGGTGAAACATGGAGTGAGATAGAATCAGAATCTTCATCCAGCTCTTCTGAAAATGAAGAAAATGCAAATGAGAAGGACCAATGCTTGATGGCTATATATAACTCAGCAGTGAGTCAGAATATGCATCATCATCTAGCTCTAGTGATGATGAAGAAGAAAGAAACTTCTGCATGATGGCTCCTAATGCCTCAGGAAACAACTCTGAAGAATCAGAATCTGAAGCTGTCAGTGATCAGGTAATATCTACCTTTGATTTTAATTCAATTGAATTCAAAGATAAATTCAAAACTCTTTGTTTAAATTTAATCAAATCTGAGAAAGAGATAATTTCCCTCAGAAATATGTTGGCAGAAATGAACCAACTAAGTGAAGAAAATGCAAATCTTAAGAAAGAATTGGCTGCTTCAAAAGAACACATTGTTCACATTGAGAACAAGTTATCTGAAGCTAAGAAATTTGAAGAATCCCTAAATGGGAGAAGTATCAAATTGATGGACATCATAAGCACAGTGAATGCCAGATTATGTGGCAAACTGGGCTTGGGTGCATCATTAAGTGAGCCACATCTGATTAAGAAAAACATTCTTTCTACACCAGTAAAATTCATTTCTGCCAAGGGCAAAGAGGCAGTAGAAATAGATGAAAATGTTGGAACCTTAGTTTTGACTTGAGTTAGGATCCATCCTTATGATCATAACACATCTTATAACTTAGATCAAATTCCCTTAAGTCAGAAGACTAAGAAAATAATATAAGAAACTAATATAAATATAATGCGATCGAATCAGAGAAAATAATATAAGAGAATAACATAAGCTCTCTACGTTCGACGAACTCCTCACTAGGATTGACGAAAGGCTAGCAGCGCTCGACGAAATAGTTCAAAGCTGCGTTCGATGAAATCCAAGCAGCGCTCGACGAAGAACAACATATCTCAGCGCTCAATGATCCCGTCTCAGCGGTTCAGCGGTCGACGAACAGATTCCGTCTCAGCGGTCGACGAAAAGCTGCGTTCAACGATCTCAAGTCTGCTTTCGACGAATCTTCAACAGAAGCTCAGAACGACGAATCAAATGTTCAGATCGACGAACTTGAAGCTGAGCTCGACGAAAATATTATCAGCTATATAAATTCTCCTTTCTCAGCTCCACTAAAAATATATATGTTGACAGATTTAATAAAGCAATATTTTATCATTTCTAGTTATATATTGCTATATATTACTGCCTTAACATTATAGCCATTGCAGCACTAAATGTTATTGTCATTGCAGAAAAGCTTAAAGACAGCAGTTTGTCTTCTCGAGGAGTCAAGATAATTAAAGAGACTTTATCTCTTTCCCTTTCCCAAAAAGAGGAATTCAAAATAAGAGAGAAGCTCTCCAGATTATATAAAGACAGAGAAAAGAAAAGAGAGTAATAATAGCACACAGAATATACGGCACAAGCATAAACAGAGAACAACATATTATTCTATCTTATTTATTTTGCTAACTCTTCTCTGCAGATCTTCTTCACCTATCAAGATCATTTGCTCAGGATCTTAACTGCAGAAGAAGAAGAAAGGAGTACTACATCCTAAAGAGAAGAAGCTTCACCGCCTGAACATCAACTCTAAACAAATCAGGGGAGCTCTTCAACATCTTCATCAAAGATCCATTCTCAACAACTCATCAGGATCTCAAGAGTCTTCTCAGAAAAGAGAAGAACACTTTAACCTTTTTGTTTTCTTTATTCCTTCCTGTACAAAGGGTTATAACTCCCTTCAAAAGTTAACCTCTCGGTGACAGGGCACCTTAGCAAAAACCTATGATTTGGTTTTTGAGTTACCTGATCAAAAGCTCATATGGTGGCAGGGCACTTGATCAAAAAGCTGTAGTGGATTCCTACCAGTAGGTAGAAGAGTAGATGTACCCAGGTTGATTAGGGAACTACTATATTTCTTGTGTCTTCTGGTTTGCCTGTCTTATTTCTTTTTATTAATATACTGTGATAATCTGTGATAAATATTGTAATTACATAAATCACTCTGCTACACATATCTATATATATCACTATTTTGAAATAAGATTAAAAAGGCTTTAATAAAGAAAAGGATATTAAGAGCTAAACTCCCTTTCAATTGGTATCAAAGCAAGGCTGATTATATTAATCACCTTCAATTGATATTCAATTGCACTTTCAATTGGTATCAGAGGGTAGTTGATTTTTATACAGGCTAAAACCTGAATCACAAAGATCATTTACTTCTTAAAGTTTTTCTAAAATCTAATGGCACAAGAAGATTTTTTAATCACTTCTTCCACTAACTGTATTTATGATGCAGAACCATTTTCAAGTATAAATGAAGAAGAAGAAGAGGAAGAACAAAAGCCCAGAAGATTCTGTATTTTTGCCATATATGGCTCAAATCACTACTCAGATGCAGAATCTGAATCTGAATCAGATAAGGTAACTGAGGTAACTTTAACTTCTAATTTTACTTCAGGACAAATCAAATCAGATTCTAAAATTCGATATACAGATTTAATCAAATCTAAAAATGAAATCAGAAAAGAGTTAAAAATAAATAAATTGACTTCTGAATATAATAAACTTAAAGAAGTTTTAAAAATATCAGAGGAACAAAATATTTCCTTGAAAAATAAATTTGAACAATCTTTTAAGGAAAAAGAAATAGTTTATGTTCAACAAAATCAAAATAATTTTTCAAATTTATATTTTAATGGGATAAAAAGGCCAATATATCTAATTATAAGGCTTAACCAGTTTTTCACCATTAAACTCCATTCCTAATCAAACAGAATTAAATTCTAAAATTTACTTAATTTTTCTATCTTAAAAGCAAAGTCAGATAACTTCATGCTCTTACAGACTTTTCTCCAAAAATCATGTTTGAGCATTCTACTCAAGCTGCATTGATTAGAAATAATCATAGCACTAACTGTGTCTCTTCAGATAAGAAGATTCTGCAAGAAGGAAGATATCAGGAAATGTTCCTAAAAATTTTTCCTTAGAATCCATTAACAGTTGTAGCAATTCAAGATTTTAAGGGAATCAAAATCTAAGAAATCAGAATCCTTCAAAAGCTGTAGAAATTAAAGGAAATGGAATTAAAAGAAGATGAGTTAAATGAAGAGAAATTAAAAGAAGATGAAAGTTAGCATCCTAAAACCAAATAAGGGAAGATTACCAGGCCACTAGTTTTGATCCCTGTTTATTTTAGGGGGAGACTATCCTAACCCAAATAGGGGGAGATTGTTAGAACACCTAGTCTTGATTTGGATTAGGATCCCAACTCAAATAGGGGGAGATTGTTGGAACCTTAGTTTTGATTTGAGTTAGGATCCATCCTTATGATCATAACACATCTTATAACTTAGATCAAACTCCCTTAAGTCAGAAGACTAAGAAAATAATATAAGAAAGTAATATAAATATAATGAGATCGAATCAGAGAAAATAATATAAGAGAATAACATAAGCTCTCTACGTTCGACGAACTCCTCACTACAATCGACGAAAGGCTAGCAGCGCTCGACGAAATAGTTCAAAGCTGCGTTCAACAAAATCCAAGCAGCGCTCGACGAAGAACAGCATATCTCAGCGCTCGATGATCCCGTCTCAGCGGTTCAGCGGTCGACGAACAGATCCCGTCTCAGCGGTCGATGAAAAGCTGCGTTCGACGATCTCAAGTCTGCGTTCGACGAATCTTCAACAGAAGCTCAGAACGACGAATCAAATGTTCAGATCGACGAACTTGAAGCTGAGCTCGATGAAAATATTATCAGCTATATAAATTCTCTTTTCTCAGCTCGACTAAAAATATATATGTTGTCAGATTTAATAAAGCAATATTTTATCACTTCTATTTATATATTGCTATATATTACTACCTTAACATTATAGCCGTTGCAGCACTAAATGTTATAGCGGTTGTAGAAAAGCTTAAAGACTGCAGTTTATCTTCTCGAGGAGTCAAGATAATTAAAGAGACTTTATCTCTTTCCCTTTCCCAAAAAGTGGAATTCAAAATAAGAGAGAAGCTTTCCAGATTATATAAAGACAGAGAAAAGAAAAGAGAGTAATAACAGCACACAGAATATACGACACAAGCATAAACAGAGAACAACATATTATTCTATCTTGTTTGTTTTGCTAACTCTTCTCTGCAGATCTTCTTCATCCTGAGACACCTATCAAGATCATTTGCTCAGGATTTTAACTGCAGAAGATGAAGAAAGGAGTACTACATCCTAAAGAGAAGAAGCTTCACCACCTGAACATCAACTCTAAACAAATTAGGGGGAGCTCTTCAACATCTTCATCAAAGATCCATTCTCAACAACCCATCAGGATCTCTAGAGTCTTCTCAGAAAAGAGAAGAACACTTTAACCTTTTTGTTTTCTTTATTCCTTCCTGTACAAAGGGTTATAACTCCCTTCAAAAGTTAACCTCTCGGTGACAGGGCACCTTAGCAAAAACCTGTGATTTGGTTTTTGAGTTACCTGATCAAAAGTTCATATGGTGGTAGGGCACCTGATCAAAAACCTGTAGTGGATTCCTACCAGTGGGTAGAAGAGTAGATGTACCCAGGTTGATTGGGGAACTACTATATTTCCTGTGTCTTCTGGTTTGCCTGTCTTATTTCTTTTTATTAATGTGATGTGATAATCTGTGATAAATATTGTAATTACATAAATCACTCTGCTACACATATCTATATATATATATCACTATTTTGAAATAAGATTAAAAAGGCTTTAATAAAGAAAAGGATATTAAGAACTAAACTCCCTTTCAATTGGTATCAAAGCAAGGATGATTATATTAATCACCTTCGACTGATATTCAATTGCACTTTCAAAAAACATTTCAAGCAAGGATGTTAAGAATAATGGAATTCAGCAGAATTTGTCGAACGGAGCTCGACGAAATCAATTCATTTTGTCGAATGAATATCGACGAACTCTGAAGCCAGACCTTTAGTATAGTAATTATTTGAACGACGCTCTACGAAAGCACTTCACTTTGTCGAACGGCGATCGACGAACTCACCAGAATTCGTCGAACGGAAAACATACTGAAAATCTAAAGAATTTTTATTCTTCACATACTAAGAATCCTTTCACTGAGTGGATAATTCCTCCAAGGAGATATCATCCACAAGGTTATAAGGATCAGCCTGAGATGTCTTTTATTTCAGATTTTTGTGGAAAAATAAAAGGACCCAAGGTATTCTGGGTCAAGAACAACTAGAATGGTTTCTGTTTTACAGGTACAGGGCTATCCAAAAATAAAAGAACAATGGTACTTGTATAGTGGATGCTCAGAGCATATGATAGGAAACAAGGCCATCCTAAGCAACTACAAGGCAAGGCTTGGACCCAAAGTGATCTTTGGAGACTCCAACTGTGGACAAACCAAAGGCTTTGGACAGATCAAAGTTGGAGCTGTCACCTTCAAAGAGGTAGCTTATGTCAATGGTCTGAAGCACAACCTCATCAGCATAAGCCAGTTATGTGATAAAGGTTATCAGGTAACTTTTAACCATTTCTTATGTCTTATTACCAATAATAAAAGCATTAATGTGTTATCTGGTATTAGACATGGAAAGATTTATTTAGTCAATTTTGACTCTGCCAACTCAGATATTTTCTTATTCAGTTCTATAAGTAAAACAAATGAATTATGGCATAAAAGGCTAGGGCATATTAACCTTAGAACTATATCTAAGCTTTCTAAGGACAATCTTGTTAGAGAACTGCCTTCTGGTTCATACAAGAAGGAAGGACTCTGTAGGGCTTGTCAATTAGGTAAGCAGACCAAGATTAGTTTTAAATCTTTATCCAAGAGTGATTCACCTAGGATTTTGTACTTACTGCATTTGGACCTTTTTGGACCCACTGCAATACAAAGTCTAGGAGGGAAGCATTATACTTTAGTTATTGTAGATGACTTCTCAAGATTCACTTGGGTGTTCTTTCTTAGGAACAAGTCTGACACCTTTAATGTTTTGACAGACTTTCTCAGGTCCATCAAGATTGAGTACTCTACTCTAGTTGCATTGATAAGAAGTGATCATGGCACTGAGTTTGAATCTCTTCTGATGAGAGAATTCTGTGGAAAAGAAGGGATCAGGCAATGTTTCTCTGCTCCTAGAACTCCTCAACAAAATGGGGTAGCTGAAAGGAAAAATAGAACACTTATTGAATCAGCAACTACATTGCTTGTTGATGCTCACTTGTCAATCTCTTTTTGGCAGAGGCAGTGAACACAGCAAATTATGTGTTGAACAGAAGCCTGATACATAAGCTTAAGGGTAAAACTCCCTATGAATTACTCAAGAATAAAAAGCCTAAGGTTAACTATTTTAAGATATTTGGATGTAAATATTATGTGCATAACAATGATAAGAAGTACCTCAGGAAATTTGAAGCAAAATCTGCTGAAGGTATATTCCTTAGATACTCACTTTCTAGTAAAGCATATAGAGTTTACAACAAATATATACTTAAGATAGAAGAGTTTATGCATGTATCTTTTGATGAAACTAACATGTTAAATGAGGAGAGGAACACCATCTCTACCAAAAATACTTTGCAGGTACCAGTTCTATGTGAAGAACTCAATGGACTAAATCTATAGAATGAAGAGTCTCTACTTCCATCAAAGGAAATAATTGAAGACAGTGAAGAAGAGGATAATCCAGATCTTGCTGACAATTCAAATCAAATGACAGCTGATCAAATTGCTCAAGTGGAAACCAATGTTGAACCAACTCCAACTGTTGACCACATCACTGTTAGAGATCATCCAATATCCCAAATCATTGGAGATATTTCAGCAGGAGTTCAAACAAGGCATCAACTACACCAAAATCAGATGAACACTTGTTTCATATCACAAGTTGAACCTCAATCCATAAAAGATGTAGAACAAGATCCAAACTGTATTCTTACAATGCAAGAGGAGCTCAACCAATTTGAAAGGAACAAGGTTTGGGATTTGGTTCCAAGACCAAAAGGCCATCCAGTCATTGGCACCAAGTGAGTCTTCAGGAACAAGCTAGATGATCAAGGCATCATAGTCAGAAATAAAGCAAGATTAGTAGCCCAAGGATACTCTCAGGAAGATGGAATTGATTTTGATCAAACCTTTGCTCCTGTTGCTAGACTTGAAGCTATAAGGATATTTCTTGCCTTTGCTGCATTCAAGAAGTTCATGGTATATCAGATGGATGTGAAGAGTGCTTTTCTGAATGGAGACATCAAAGAAGAAGTCTATGTGGAATAACCACCAGGTTTCATCTCTCCAACTCACTCTTCTTATGTATTTAAGCTTAATAAAGCTCTCTATGGTCTTAAACAAGCTCCCAGAGCATGGTATGAGACATTAGCTAATTTTCTTTTGGAGAACAAATTCTGTAGAGGCATTGTTGATAAAACCTTATTTTTCAGGATACATAAAAACCAAACATTACTAGTTCAAATATATGTAGATGATATCATATTTGGCTCTACTGATTCAAATCTATGCAAAAGGTTTTCTAACCTAATGCAATCTAAATTTGAAATGAGTAGTATGGGTGAGTTATCTTACTTACTTGGTCTTCAAGTGAAGCAAACTCCAAATGGCATATTCATATCACAATCTAAGTATGCTAAGGAATTAGTGAAAAGATTTGGTATGTCTGATGCTTCCACTATGAAAACACCCATGCCCTCAAATGCTGTTGTTGACACTGATGAATCAACGAAACCTGTGATCATAAAGTATATAGAGCAATTGTTGTCTCTTTACTATACTTAACAGCTAGTAGACCTGACATAATGTTTGCTACATGTATTTGTGCTAGGTTCCAAGTTAACCCCAAAGAATCTCACCTAATTTTATTAAAAAAATTTGAGATATATAAAGGGTTGTCCAAATCTAGGACTCTGGTATCCAATATCTTCAGAATTTGAATTACTGGATTCTCAGATTCTGATTATGCTGGATGCAGAGTAGACAGGAAAAGCACATCAGTAATTTGTCAGTTTCTTGTTGATAGGCTAGTGTCTTGGTTTTGTAAGAAACAAACATCTGTGTCTACATCAATAGCTGAAGCAGAATATATTGCTGCAGGCAGTTGCTGCTCACAAATATTGTGGATACAAAATCAACTTCTAGATTATGGTATCAACTTAAATAAATCAATTATATTTTGTGATAATACTAGTGCAATATCTATAGCACAAAATCCAGTACTCCATAGTAGGACTAAACACATAGAAATTAAGCACCACTTTATCAGAGATAATATGGATAAAAATAAAATTTGCCTACAATTTATTCTTACTGATTTGCAAAGGGCAGATATTTTCACCAAACCCTTGGATGAAAAGAGACATATTTTCTTTATAAATCAGCTAGGAATGATAGATGGAGATTCAATCAATTAAAAAATTATATCTTTTATTTATTCCTTAATGTTCCATTGTGTGAAATATGTTCAGTAAGTTTGCTGTTTAAGCAGCTGAGACAAGCTCTCAGTCTCAACTGAAACAGTTGAGATAAGCTCTCAATCTCAGCGGTTGAGCGGATGTCTTCTCAGTGGTTCAGCTGAGACAGCTTTCAGTCTCAGCGGTTGGACAGTTTTCTTCTCAGCGGTTGAACACTGTCTTCTCAACAGTTCAGCTGAGACAGGGAAACTTTTCCAGCTGATTATTCAGCACACCTCTGAATCTATTCCATTGTATGGAATTTCATTTTAATCAAATCTTTTATTTCATTTTAACTGTATGCCTACAGAATTGCCTCTCTTTCCAGTTCCTTTGCACTTGATCTCTATTTTCTTTTACAGGAATAATAGCAATATTTCTTCAAAAAGATTGCATCCATCCATACCTCCTCATCTGTCCCTTCTTCTAGGGGCCTAGCTTCAGGCCTTCCTGAAACTAGGCAGCGGGAGAAGTTTCATGAAGAAGCTCCTTTTGATAGGGGGAGATGTTTTGAAGAATGTAACACCTCAATTTCCAGTGCACTGAAATCAGCAAGTTGTGGTTTTAAAGCTAATGCCAGCGTTAGGGCTAACGCCAGGCGTTAGCCTAGGAAGCAGGCAGTTATTCGTCGAACGCAGCTTTCTAGTCGTTCGTCGAACGCAGGAAGTCGTTCGTCGAACGCAGCTTTCTTTTCGTTTGTCGAACGCAGGTAGTCATTCGTCAAACGCAGCTTTCTAGCAGTTTGTCGAACGCAGGAAGCCGTTCGTCGAACGCAGGGAGCCGTTCATCGAACGCAGCTTTCTAGTCATTCGTCGAACGCAGGCAGCCGTTCGTCGAACGCAGCTTTCTAGCCGTTCGTCGAATGCAGGCAGCCGTTCGTCGAACGTAGGCTTCAGACCGTTCGTCAAACGCAGCCATCCATTCATCGAACGCAGGCTTCAGGTCATTCGTCGAACGCAGGCTGCAGAGTGTTCGTCGAACGCCATTCGACGAACTCCAGGCCAGTCGTCGAACGCCGATCGTCGAACGTCGTCGGGCTTTAAGCGGCTGTGGATAAACTCAGCCACCGCCTTAGGGGCTAACGCCCGGCGTTAAGTGCTAACGTCGGCGTTATCTAAGAAAGTATAAATGGCAGCCAAATTCAGTTTCCCTTCTCATGTTTCTGATTCCAAGCTCATTCCAAAGGCAGAGAACTTGGGATTTCTGAAGGAAGGAGTTCTATTTTGGGCTAGCCTTTTGCTAGTGTGGATAGCAAATCCGTGGAGGAGTTTACTTGCGTATTGGCCATCATCGAGGAAGCTATTTCAAAAGAATCCAGCCGAGTTCCTCTTGGATCTATGGCACCGAAAAGAGCGCCGAGGGTAACGCTTCTCCTCCCTAATCCTTGGACACGAGCGTCCTTTGATTTGCATAATAGTAGGCAGATTTCCACTAGCAAGTGGATAGATTTTTGCCGGCGGGTCGATGTTATCCCCATAGAAATTGCATATAGAGTACGGAATTGAAGTACGGGCATAAGCATGCTGTGTGAAGCCCATCTGGACAGGTTGGTCTAGATTGGTGATGTTGATATGTTATTGCATTTCGGAGAAGACTCAGTGATCTATGCTGTGTTTTCTGGGTTCTGTGTACTGATTCATACTGCAAAGAGGTCTGGAGGTGTTTCCCAGAAACTACCCAGAAAGGGGTAGCAGAACTGAGTTCTGTCACTAATGCCAGGCGTTAGAGCTAACGTCGGCGGTAGCTCCCAGTGAGCCGTTGGAAGCCTGTGAAGCCTATGTGCATGAATTGGGTTGAGCAGTAGAAGCTGAAGGACCGCGTACCTTGCTTCGTTGACCTTCCAGGTCAAGAGCGGGTTAGGGAAAGCCATACCCATTTTAGGTGGATGTTATCCCTAATATTATGAGCGCGGGCATCTGGCGGAACCAAAACCCCTCCCTTAGCTATCTTGTGATGAGGATTGCAACCTCCGGTCACGATATGTCATTTGGGACTAGACTCATCAAGGCCAGCCATCCTTGATGAGAGTCAACTCATAGTGAGAATCCGAGTTGAAAAAGGACTTGTCGATTGTGTGTCGAGAGTGCACAAAGAGTGTAAGCCTAAATCTGAGTTGAAAAAGGACTTGTCGATGATTGCTTCTATGTGGTGCTTAGACGCACCTGTGATATATATACTGTTGTTGCTTGCCTGCAGGGAAGGAGCACTGCCGCCCCGAGCATGGGGTGGGGTCGTTATAAATCTGGATCAGCTAAAGCTGACTGGTTACTTGTTTTCCCACCGCTTGGTGGATTTGTTTGTACAGGTCCTGGCGAGACTAGCGGGAAATAGCGGGCTGAAGCCCCTGCTGCTGTGCTGTACTGGCCCTTGAAGGCCAAAGCTTTTATTTACTGTTGTTCATGTGTGGCCGGTCTGCGTGCCGATGTTTGGAAGCCACCTTTCTTATGTAAACAAACCTTGTAAAGAACTTGTTATGTCTTTCATTCCTAGTAGCTATTGTGGACAATATATACATTGGTTTTAATTAAAATTAAAATGCTTCCGTTGTGTGACTCTGTGTGCTGAGATGGTTATATTATTAACTATTTAATGCTTATTAAGTAACGCGCTCTTCTGTTCGTTTCATATGGCGTGGGGTCCCGGCTGGACCTACTGCTATATGCTATGTAATAGGAAGGGTGTTACAAATTGGTATCAGTTATGGGTCTCGATCCCTTTCTGTCTGAATTCGTGGTCGAATTCCTTTAAGGGGTGGTGAGCACGTGTGTGCGTCGTCGTTAACTCATGTAAACCACCAGTAATTGTCCACTTTAAGAATGAATTACAAGTATGTGTGTAGCATTGGGATGGAACTTCTGTGTTCCTTTATTGATCCATGTTATCTCTTAGTCGCTAATTGTGTTTTATGCACATGTATAGGCGTCTGGGAGTGGAGCGGGGCCGTTTCGACCCCCGCATTCCTCTGCGAGCAGTACACCAGCTGAGGTTACGACTCCTCCTTCTGCTGAGACAATAAGGATGATAGCGGAAGCAGTGTTTGTTATGTTCATTGCATAACATGGAGGGCATGTCCCTAGACAGCCTCCTACTCCTGTAGTGGCTCCAGTGTCGGTTGTGGCAGTTGAACCTGCGGTTGAAAGGCCATTGTCGGTGAGGGCACGAAGAGCTCCAGACCAACAACTGCAGTACTTTCTGAGTTTCCATCCTCCTACGTTCACGGGGAAAGGAACCCCGATGCAAGCTGAGGATTGGCTATCAAATGTGCGTAAGACCTTGAAGGCCACTGATACGGAGGAAGGCCAGAAGGTTACTTTGGCAACCTTCCTACTTGATGGGGAGGCGCAGTTGTGGTGGGATGATATTGAGCTGCATCACCTAGCAGGAAGGCAGCTGGCGGACATCTCATTTAACGAGTTTTCGAGATTGTTCTTGGCGCAGTATCTCCCACCTGCTCAGCAAATCGAGATGGAGAACCAGTTCAACTGTCTGACTCAAGGCGATCGTATGATTGATGATTACCTGCATGAGTTTACTCGGTTGGGGTGCTATGCAGGAGCGACCTTTGTCGATGAAGCTCGCAATACCAATCGGTTCTATGAAGGTCTGCGAGAAGAGTTGCGGTTCCTTCTATCGGGGGAAATGACACAGGGGTTTATGACCCTGGTCAATACGGCTTGTTCCTTAGAAAAGGATATGAAGCGGTCCCATAGCAGGAAGGAGTTAGCAGTTGTAAAGCCAGAGTTCAAAGCACCGAGCTCTGCAAAGTCTGGGCGAGGCAAATGGAGGAACAGAGCGCGACCTTCTGGGTCAGCTCAATCTGCGGCTTCGGGTGTGATGACTGAGCGAGGCCCACTCATCTATTTTAACTGTGGTAAGCCGGGTCATATGGCCCGAGACTGTCATGGAGGCAAGAAGGCGGTTGTGGCTTATGCGGCAGAGAAAGGGAAGGCGGCAGAGTCAACCGCATCCCATGCTGCTCCAGCCTAGCCTAGGGTGTACAATCTTGGCCAGCATGAGGCCATCAAACAAAGCGATGTGGTGACAGGTATGCGTCAGTATACAGCTTTTGTTGCATTTTATACTGCATACCTTGTGCATTGCTTGTAACCTTGTGTGTATTAGGCTTTGTCCTTATATTTAACTCTTCGGCGAGAGCGTTGTTTGATACGGGAGCTTCACATTCCTTTCTATCGGAGGCCTTCATACAGCAACTTGGAGTACCTTCGTCCTTTAGAAAGGAACGATTAGATGTGTTGCTACCCAATGGCTGCTCGATGAGTGCGGATCGAGGCTGTGTTGTAAAGGTATGAATAGGAAGTCAAGATTTTGATTTGGAAGCACTAATACTGCCAGTTTTGGAGTTCGATGTGATCTTTGGTATGGACTGGCTGTCAGCGCAGCAGGCCTACATTGATTGCACTTCTAAGGAGGTCACACTGGGCGGAATACCGAACATGCGACTACATTTGTCGGTTTGCGTGGATTGAGCAAAACGTTGATGTCTGCTATCCAAGTAGTTAAGGAAGTTCGGCAAGGCGCGAAACTGTGTGTTGTGCTAGTGGGGGCTGCAAAGCCTTAGCCCAGCCTGAGTGACGTTCCTGTTATTTCAGAGTATCCTAATGTGTTTCCTAAAGATCTTCCTGGGGCGCCACCTCAGCGAGAGATAGACTTCACTATAGAGCTGGTGCCAAGTGCCAAGCATGTGTCACGCTCTCCGTACCGTATTGCGCCAAAGGAGATGGCGGAATTAAAGGTTCAATTACAAGAGTTGCTAGAGCAAGGCTATATACGCCCAAGTACATCACCTTGGGGTGCTCCGGTCCTCTTTGTGAAGAAGAAGTATGGAAGCCTACGTCTCTGTATCGATTACCGTGAATTGAACAAGCTTACCGAGAAGAACAAGTATCTGATTCCTCAAATCGATGACTTATTTGATCAGCTAGTGGGTTCGTCGGTGTAATCAAAGCTGGATCTTAAGTCTGGTTACTATCAGTTGCGGATTCGGGAATGCGACATTCCCAAGACGGCATTTAGTACCTACTACGGGCACTATGAGTTTACTGTTATGCCATTTGGACTGATGAATGCACCGTCAGTGTTCATGGATCTGATGAATAGGACCTTTAGAGAGTACCTGGATCGATTTGTCATCATCTTCATCGATGATATCTTGGTGTACTCTCAGTCTGAAGAAGAACACGCAATTCATTTGCGCGTAGTTTTGAAGACCCTGCGACGGAATCAGTTATATGCCAAGTTCTCCAAGTGCGAGTTTGGGCTAGCTTCAGTAGCATTCCTTGGTCATGTGGTTAGTGGTGAGGGTATCGCAGTGGATCCAGCAAAGATAGTTGCTATCCAAGAGTGGCCCGTTTTGATGATAGTAGCGGAAGTCAAGAGTTTCCTTGGACTTGCCGGCTACTATCGGCGCTTTGTGGAAAACTTTTCGCAGATTGCACTTCCTCTCACAACCTTGACAAGGAAGGATCAGAAGTTCGTTTAGTCACCAGTGTGTGCACGAGCTTTTGAAGAATTAAAGAGACGTCTGACCACGGCACCGATCTTGTGTTTGCCATGTGGTACAGAAGGCTATGAAATTTACAGCGATGCGTCATGGAGCGGTTTAGGCTGTGTACTTCTTCAGCATGGTCAAGTGATAGCTTATGGCTCTCGCCAGTTGAAAGTGCATGAGCGGAATTACCCCGTCAACGACTTGGAGTTGGCGGTCGTAATCTTCGCTCTGAAATTGTGGCGACACTACTTGTATGGCGTGAAGGTTGATATCTTTAAGGACCATAAGAGCCTAAAATATTTGCTAAATCAGAAAGAGCTCAATATGCGACAGCGAAGGTGGATGGAGTTCCTGGGGACTTGGAAAGGAAATGTCATCGCAGATGCTTTGAGTCGGAGGGCTTCTGCGCTGGCCAACTGGATTCAGATGTATGATCCACGTCTGATCAGTGACTTGGAAGCCTTGGAGATCTCCTGTGTGGAGAAGAGTTCTAGTGCAAGTGCGTGCTTGAACTGGACGAAGGTGCAATACGACCTCGCGGACAGAATACGACAGGACCTAGAGCTTGATTCGAGCATGCAGCGCTATTTGGCGGAGTCTGAAGTTGGAACTGCTGCAGAGTTTGTGTTAGACGACGGTCTGATGTGGAAAGACGGTCGGTTGTGCGTCCCAAATGTGGGTAAGTTGCGGGAAGAATTGATGTACGAAGCGCACTTTACAAAGTACTCAATTCACTCGGGGAGCACAAAGATGTACCAAGACATGAAAAAACTGTTTTGGTGGCCAGGACTAAAGAAAGACATCGCCTTGTACATGGCAAAATGCAAAACTTGCGCACTTCTGAAGGCGGAATGTCAGAAAACTGGTGGGTTCCTGAAGTCGTTGCCAGTACCGGAATGGAAATTTGATGATATTTTTATGGATTTCGTGCACGGTTTGCCGAGATCTCAGAGTGGGAATGATGTCGTATGGGTGATCATGGATCGCTTGACGAAGGTAGCCCACTTTATTCCAAACTGAAGGGACGATTCAGTTGAAAGGTTAGCAAAGCTTTATGTTGATAGCATTGTACGATTGCACGGTGTGCCCCGTAGCATCGTCAGTGACCGAGATGGGCGCTTTACTTCGAAATATGGGAGGCTAATCCACCAGTTGTTGGGTACAAAGTTGAAGTTTAGTACTGCCTTCCACCCTCAAACAGATGGACAGACTAAACGTACGAACAGAACTCTGGAGGACATGCTCCGTATGTGCGTCCTGGATTTCTGTAAGATGTGGGAAGATCATCATTTTATGATCGAGTTCGCTTATAATAATAGCTATCAAGCAAGTATAAAGATGGCGCCCTTCGAGGCCCTCTATGGTAGAGCTTGCCGCATTACCTTAGCTTGGGCGGAGACAGGTGAGATGAAGCTATTTAAGCGGAAGGAAGTTGAAGATGCAAATTCGGCTATTCAAACAATCCGGGAGAGATTATTGATTACACAAGATAGGCAGGCAAAATACTACAATTCCAAGCACAGAAACGTCGAGTTCGCCATGGGGGACTGGGTTTACCTAAAGATCAAACCTTTCAAGGGTGTGTCCCAGATTCGGCGCTTGAAAAAGCTGAGTCCGAGGTACCTTGGACCATTTGAGATTCTGGAGCGTGTTGGTGAAGCGGCCTATCGGCTCGCTCTTTTGACAGAGTTAAGCGGACTGCATGATGTGTTTCACATCTCTGTGCTGCGGAAAGCTGTGCCAGAGTCTAGCCAGGTCCTGGTAAAGAATCAGGTGTCGGTCGATGATGAGCTAAAGACATTGGTCTCACATATTTGCATCGAAGACACTGATGTCAGGCAGTTGCGGAATAAAATGATCTGAATGGTCCAAGTCCACTGGAACAACTGCGGTCGTAAGGAGCTTTCATGGGAGCGTGAGCAAACCATGCGGAATGAGTTCCCCAAATTGTTCCGTTGAGGTACAAGTTTTGTTTTGTATCTCTTGTTTCTTTGCACTGTTAAAATTTCGGGATGAAATTTCTTAAAGGAGGGGAGATTTGTAACACCTCAATTTCCAGTGCACTGAAATCAGCAAGTTGTGGTTTTAAAGCTAACGCCAGCGTTAGGGCTAACACCAGGCGTTAGCCTAGGATGCAGGCAGCCGTTCGTCGAACGCAGCTTTCTATCCGTTCGTCGAATGCAGGTAGCCGTTCGTCGAATGCAGCTTTCTAGCTGTTCGTCGAACGCAGGAAGTCGTTCATCGAACGCAGCTTTTAGTCGTTCGTCGAACGCAGGCAGCCGTTCGTCGAACGCAGGCAGCCATTCGTCGAATGCAGGGAGCCGTTCGTCGAATGCAGCTTTCTAGCCATTCGTCGAACGCGGGCAGCCATTCGTCGAACGCAGCTTTCTAGACATTCGTCGATCGCAGGCAGCCGTTCGTCGAACGCAGGATTCAGGCCATTCGTCGAATACAGCCAGCCGTTCGTCGAACGCAGGCTTCAGGTCGTTCGTGGAACGCAGAATGCAGAGTGTTCGTCGAACATCGTCCGATGAACTCCAGGCCGTTCGTCGAACGCCGATCGTCGAACGTCGTCGGGCTTTAAGCGCCTGTGGATAAACTCAGTCACTGCCTTAGGGGCTAACGCCTGGCGTTAAGTGCTAACGCCGGCGTTTGCTAAGAAAGTATAAATGGCAGCCAAATTCAGTTTCCCTTCTCATGTTTCTGATTCCAAGCTCATTCCAAAGGCAGAGAACTTGGGATTTCTGAAGGAAGGAGGTTTATTTTGGGCTAGCCTTTTGCTTGTGTGGAGAGCAAATCCGTGGAGGAGTTTACTTTCATGTTGGCCATCGTCGAGGAAGCTGTTTCAAGAGAATCCAGCTGAGTTCCTCTTAGATCTATGGCACCGAAAAGAGCGCCGAGGGTAACGATTCTCCTCCCTAATCCTTGGACACGATCGTCCTTTGATTTGCATAATAGTAGGCAGATTTCCACTAGCAAGTTGATAGATTTCTGTCGACGGGTCGATGTTATCCCCGCAGAAATTGCATATATAGTCCGTAATTGAAGTACGGGCATAGGCATGCTGTGTGAAGCCCATCTAGACAATTTGGTCTGGATTGGTGAGGTTGATATGTTATTGCATTCCGGAGAAGACTCCGTGATCTATGTTGTGTTTTCCGGGTTCTGTGTACTGATTCGTACTGCAAAGAGGTCTGGAGGTGTTTCCCAAAAAATACCCGGAAAGGGGTAGCAGAACTGAGTTCTGTCACAAACACCAGGCGTTAGAGATAACGCCGGCGGTAGCTTCCAGTGAGTCGTTAGAAGCCTGTGAAGCCTATGTGCATGAACTGGGTTGAGCAGCAGAAGCTGAAGGACCGCGTACCTTACTTCATTGACCTTACAGGTCAAGAGCGGGTTAGGGAATGTCGTACCCGTTTTAGGTGGATGTTATCCCTAATATTATGAGCGCGGCCATCTAGCAGAACCAAAACCCCTCCCTTAGATATCTTGTGATGAGGATTGCAACCTCGGGTCACGATATGCCGTTTGGGACTAGACTCATCAAGGCCGGCCATCCTTGATGAGAGTCAGATCATAGTGAGAATCCGAGTTGAAAAGGACTTGTCGATTGCGTGTCGAGAGTGCACAAAGCATGTAAGCCTAAATCCGAGTTGAAAAAGGACTTGTCGATGATTGCTTCTATGTGGTGCTTAGACGCACCTGTGATATATATACTACTGTTGCTTGCCTGCAGGGAAGGAGCACCGCCGCCCCGAGCATGGGGTGGGGTCGTTACAAATCTGGGTCAGCTAAAGCTGACTGGTTACTTGTTTTCCCACCGCTTGGTGGATTTGTTTGTACAGGTCCTGGCGAGACTAGCGGGAAATAGCGGGCTGAAGCCCCTGCTGCTGTGTTGTACTGGCCCTTGAATGCCATAGCTTTTGTTTACTGTTGTTCATGTGTGGCCGGCCTGCGTGCCGATGTTTGGAAGCCACCTTTCTTATGTAAACAAAGCTTTAAAGAACTTGTTATGTCTTTCATTCCTAGTAGTTATTGTGGACAATATATACACTGGTTTTAATTGAAATTAAAATGCTTCCGTTGTGTGACTCTGTGTGCTGAGATGGTTATGTTATTAACTGTTTAATGCTAATTAAGTAACGCGCTCTTCTGTTCGTTTCATATGGCGTGGGGTCCCGACCGGACCTACTGCTATATGTTATGTAACAGGGAGGGTGTTACAAAGAAGCTCCTTTATGATAGGGGGAGATATTTTAAGAAGATGCTCAAGTTTCAAGGGGAGATGTTGTATGAAAAAGAAAAATCAGTTCTTGATGAAGAAGCTCATAGCAGTTTTGATTCAGAAACTCAGATATGACAGATTCAAATACAGATTGGTAGCAAAGCATATTCAGTTATTGCTATAGTTCAGATCAACAAAATCTAAAGCTGAAAAATGCAAATTCAGATTATAAATCTTTTCAATTCCAGTTCAAGTTCCAGTTCAAGTTGATTTGGTGAAGTCACCTCCAACTTAAGTTCCAAAAATTTTCAGAAAGCAAGATTCAGTTTAGATAAACAAAGGAAAATGCTGAAGGCAAGAATTTCTACGCAAAGCAAAAGATGCAAATGTTGATTCAGAAATATTGTTTGATAAAGGAGATACAGCTCAGATAATCAAATTCAAAAAGCTGAAGGCAATGTCAGAATTCAGAAAGCAAAAGGTTTTGATTATTTGTTTTTATTATTTGTTTTCAATGTAAAATTTCAAAACTCAGAGTATCATATTTTATATCTGCTGAAATGTTTAAAATCTGCCAGATATATATGATCTGTTGTTTTGTTGTTTGTTTTTTATTCAATTTTTGTCAAATAGTGTCCTAACCCAAATAGGGGGAGATTGTTGGAACAACCCTATTACTAATTTGGGCTAGGATCACTATCTGTTTATTAGGACTAAGTTGACCCCATTGTATAGTCTAAAGGGTCAAGGTTTTAGGCTGATAGAACTAAGGAAAAGAATCGGTTTCTGCGTTCGACGAAATCAATCCTGCGGTCGACGAACAACGTGCTCTAGTTTGACGAACTTGCCAAGGTTCTGCGTTCGACAAACTCTATTCTGCGTTCGACGAACTTCCCTCTGCGTTCGACGAACTTGCTCTCCAACTTGACGCACTCAGTTCTCAAGTCAGTCCAGCAGATTATTTCTTCAGTTCGGCGAACTCCAACTTGAGATCGACGAACTCAGCTTTGCGTTCAAAGAATAAGTATCAAGATGTTCAAATCGATGAAAGCTCTTCTCAGCTCGACGAATTCAATATTCGAGCTAGCTTATCAGATTTTATCTCTCAGTTTGACGACCTCCAACTTGAGATCGACGAATTCCAGATTGTGTTCAACGGATTTATTTAGATCAACAAAATTTCTATTCAGTTCAGTATTTCAGACAGATTATTTTCATTCTATTCTCTGAACTCAGATCTACTATCAGCAATGGATCTATTTCTTCCAGATAAGTCAAGGATATTATCTTTCCTTTTACTTATTCTCTTATTTTGAAAAAGAGGCCGTTGACACATTTCGAAAAAGGACACTTTCATGGAAAAGGAAAAGTATTAATGGAAACAGTTCCAAGAAAATTTATTCAGAATATTATATTCCTTAATTAAAGGATTTGATTTCAAATCAGTCAGAACATTTTAAAGGAAATAAGCAAGAAGAAGATTTACAGGGATCACCTTATTATAGTACAGCAAGAAGAAAAAGAAAGAAGATACAGTAGAGAGGAAGAAGAAAAAGAAAATATACAAAAAGCCAAAAATCTTTACAGATCTTCATCTTCCTCAAGCAGCACATCTCATTCTCTGAGAAAAACAACACAGATCTTATCTCAGATTTCTGCTGCAAGTTCAAAATCTTCAAGAGCAACAAACAATCTGAGAAACCTTTGTCTCTCAGATTCATCAGCTATCAAAGGAAGATCTACATTCAAGAGAAATCTCCATCCTCAACTGTCAACTAATTTCTATCAGACAGGGGGAGCTTTACATCATCAAATCCACTAGTCTTCTCTAAGATTATTGACAGAGAAGAACTTCATAACCCTCTTTATCCCCTCTTGTACAGGGTTCTAACTCCTTTCAAAAGTTAACTCCATGGTGGCAGGGCACCTGAACAAAACCTGTAGTTTGGTTTGAGCACCTGATCAAAATCTCAAGTGGTGTATTGGGCACCTGATCAAAACCCAATTGGTAATAGGGCACCTGATCAAAAACCTAGTGGATTCCTACCAAGGGTGGTAAAAGAGTAGATGTACACAGGTTTATTGGGAACTACTATAGATCCTTGTGTCCTCTGTGATTCTTGTTTATTTTTCTGTGTTGTGCTATGTCATCTCTTTGTGTTTGTTTTTATAACTCACTCAATACACATATACATATCACTATTTTAATTCCGCTATAAAAATAAGTCAAAAACTTGTTAATACTCTATTCACCCCCCCCCCCCCCCCCACACCCCCCCCCCCCCCCCCCCCCCCCCCGCCCCCACCCCTCTAGAGTAACTTTAAGATCTAACCTCATTTTCAAGGCGGAATGCAAGAGCCCAGACGGATTATTACAGCCACTCCCGGTGCCGGAGTGGAAGTTCAACGACATCACGATGGACTTTATACATGGACTTCCCCGATCACACACAGGGAATGGTTCGATATGGGTGATCGTCAATAGGTTGACGAAGGTGGCCCGATTCATTCTGGTCAGGAAGGACGCTCCGGTCAGAGATTTGGTGTGGAAATTTGTGGAGCAGTTTGTCCGGTATCATGGTGTGCCTAGGACAATCGTGTCAGATCGGGATGGACAGTTTGCGTCCCGAGAGTGGAGATCGGTCTAGGATTATTTGGGTACGCGGTTGACATTCAGCACTGCATTCTACCCACAGATAGATGGGAAAACGGAACGTACCAACCGAACACTGGAGGATCTATTACGCCTATGCATTTGGGACCGCGGAGAGCCATGGGAGAGACTGTTGCCGCTTGTAGAGTTTTCCTACAACAACAGTCATCAGTCCAGCATAAGCATGGCCCCTTACGAGGTGTTATACGGACGGAGGTGCAGGACTCCACTATCTTGGATCCGGGATGAGAATCCTAAGGAACTCGGCTCTGAGTTTGTGGAGGATACTGATGCTCAGGTAAGACTGATCCGAGGTAGGATGCTGGAGCCCAGAGCAGGCAGGCCAAGTATTACGATGCGCGGAATCGTGCAGTAGAGTTCCAGGTTGGAGACCGGGTGTTTCTAAAGATACGTCTGATACACGGAGTCTCACAGGTACATGGGCGGAAGAAGCTCAGTCCTATGTATATGGGGCCTTACAAGATCCTGGAGCGGATCGGTCCCCTGGCATATAGACTGGAGCTGCCGCCGGAGCTAGCGGGATTGCACGACGTCTTACACGTCTCCTTCCTTAGGCGAGCTCTACTACGGCCGGAGCAGTAAATATCTATATTGGATGGGCCAGTAGCTACTGATCGGTCGGTTCATCTAGAGCCGGTCTGGATAGACGACACCGAGATGCGAGTCCTACGGCGCAAGAAGATTTCGCTGGTCAAGGTCCTGTGGAGGAATAAGGGGCAGGAGGAGCACACCTGGGAGCCACTAGACCTGATGCAGTAGAGGTATTTGGAGCTTTTCATGTCAGGTATAATTTAAATTCTTCAGCGATGTTATATTCAAGCACTGGTGTTAGAAACCCTGCAGGCTTAACTTGAATTTCGGGGACGAAATTTTTATTTTACGTATTGGGATTTGTAACATCCCCCAAACGACTAGACCCCTAGGACGATTTTGTCATGACCAGGTCATGACAAAACCCTAGGATGTGCAAAGAGAACATAAGAGCGTAGGCTCGAGGCAAAAATCACCATGGTCTGCGGATAGTGATTTCTGATTACCAAGCCTAGGGTTGGCCTTAGGGCATCACTATGACCCATGACCCCACCATGACGTGTCTAACCCAGTAAGGGGGTCCCCTCGTAATACCCCAATTATCCAATCGTATAAACGAGGTGTATTGAATACGGCGCTAGCAGCTAGCGCTGGCGGTAGTGGTGGTTTAGGTGAACCGCTGAGAGGAACACTGAACCTCTGAGATGAACCAAATACCGTCGAAATGCTAGCGCTGGCACTGGCGGTATCGGTGGTGCCTGGAAGTTGCCGAACCGGCGAGCGTTACGCCATCGAGATGTTAGCGTTGGCTCTAGTACTAGCGTTGGTGCTAGTACTAGCGTTGGTGCTAGTACTAGCGTTGGCGCTAGTACTAGCGTTGGCGCAAGTACTAGCGACGGCGGTAGCTAAATCGATGGGAGGCAGACGTGGCTCATTTTGCTGGCCAAATTCATGGCCAAGGGAGTCCAAAAGTCCTCCCAACTAATGGCGATTCATTCCCCCCATCAATTAGGAGAATATTTAAGGGTTTTCCAACTCTTATGGGTGATGAATTGGGTGACCTTTGGGGGTGGCCGAAATTTTCACCAAAAATGGTGTTAATGGAGGAATCCAAAGCTTCATCTCCTCCCCACCAGGATTGGGTTCTATAAAAGGGCTCAAGGGGAGAAGGGAATGAGTTTCCCCCACCTTTCTAGAAGAATTTTCCTATCTAAGCACCTACTGGCATGGCACCCAAGAGCTCTCGACCAACCATGGCGGACCGGCGATCGGCATGACTACAAGCCACAATTCAGGTCCTCCCCTATCAACTATTTCTTAGTGGGTAGATCTCATCATTTAGGCCACTAGATTTGGGGCCAATTGGTTTTGGAACGGCATGGCCGGAAGCTTGTGTTCAT
The DNA here is from genome assembly GCA_033032865.1 of Dactylorhiza incarnata. Taxonomy (NCBI): domain Eukaryota; kingdom Viridiplantae; phylum Streptophyta; class Magnoliopsida; order Asparagales; family Orchidaceae; genus Dactylorhiza; species Dactylorhiza incarnata. The sequence goes on along the minus strand of JAWHQI010000009.1, from coordinate 2,723,206 downwards.
GCTTTTCTTACCATGTTTAAATTCCTGATTCTGGCCGCCTCCGGCCGGCCAACCATCGTACATCGTTGGTCGTCGCCTCAATGGAGGTGGTGGAGGCATTGGCCGACTGGGAGAGCATCTAGGTGGCCAGGAAATCACCTCCCAAGTTGCTACAGGACGAGTCAACCGTGGTCGTTGGCTGATTGGAGAAGATGAAGGGATGCCCTTCGTTTGTGCTTTATGATCTGTGCAAGTTTATGTAATAATATATTTGATATTCCTATTTCTGTCCCTTTACTGGCAGTAGACAGAAATAATTATAGAAATTACTTAAAGCCCTCTACTGGAAAAGTAATCTATAACAAACTTGTAGCCCCTGATGTCTACTTTAATTTAAAATTGATTTGATCTGATTTGGCCCACTGGTTTGACTGCAGCACTCAAAATGGTGCAACCTGTACATAGGGTTGACCAGAGCTTGATTTGTGTGCCCCATTAATACATAGGTCCAAATGCTTTGAAATTTTGAGCAATGGTTAGATTTACCCTTACCCTCAACATATCCAAAAATGGGAATTTTTGGAGAAACTTTTTCTATAGTTTGTGTAGAAATTTAATAATTCATGTAATAATTAATTATAGGGTATAACAACATCAAAACCCTTCCAAATTTTGGTGGGTGGTCCTTGGGGTCATTTTATGTCTCTGGTAAAAATTTCATGTCGTTTGGATTTGATTTGGTTGAGTAATTGAGTAACCCAAGATTGGTAAAACTAAGGGTGTTTTAGATCAAAAGTGCACTTGATGGATTTGGGAGATCAACCTTCATCCAGATGTTGTGAGACTTTGACCACTGACTTGATGTTAGATAAAATACCCCCCACAAGTGTTTTTGGGTGGTTTAGGGTGGATGTGCTTTAGAACCCTAGTTCAAACATTAGGGTTGTATATTGAACCTATTGAAGCACATAGACTCATGTGTCCTTGGATTGATTTGAAAGTTGGTAGAGAGGTTCATAGGGTGGTGTAGAGACCTGGGTAATTTATTTGGAATTTTTGGAGACTTTTATTCTCTCTGATTTAATGAAGAGTCATTTAGGGCTCTTTCTTAATAGAAGGAATTACATGCACATATAACCTAGGATGTTTATGAAACTTTGGCAGTGAGTTTTTATTGATGATATTGTTCTCTGATAATTTTGTCAAGAATTTTGTAAGTGTTATTTTTGGTACTTCATTCATAACCCTCAATTTGTGCCCTGGTTGTATAAAAATAATTATGGGTTAAATAAATACTCACTGAAAAATTATGGAAATTGGTCAGAGGACTTGTTAGGCCAAACACATGATTTGTTAATTTTAGAATAACTTTTGGAGTTAATTATATATGGTTCCCTTCACAAGGTGCCCTTGAACTTGTCTATTTAATTAATGGAATTATATGGTCAAATGGATTTAGAAAATTATGGAACTTCATCAGTGAACTTCCTGACCATTTTGGACACCTGCTAATTTTCTTGTAAATGTTGAATAAGAATTTCTAGTAGCTTCTTTGTTAATCATTGATCTTGATTAATTAGTTTTATTTTAATTGGAGGTCAAAACCTTCCTGGAAAATTATGAAATTCAGGTTTGGCTATTAATTTGCTGTTATCTAGTTGTACAAATTTTAGTGAAGCCATACCATGTCAGAAAATCATACTTGATGAACAAAATCATAGGTACCCTGATTTTGGAGAAATTATAAAAAATACAAAATAAAGTAGGAAAATTATGAATTTCTGAAGATGGTGTTAAAATATCATAACACATACCCAATAATAATCTTGGGTCATTCAGATGATTATTTGGAGTACCTCCTCTCATGCACTTTATGTAGCTCATTTGGTCTGCGTATAGTAAAACAGTAGAGTCAAGATAACTTGTAGACTAATAGGTGGGAATGGGAGGTAGATGTTGTACCTTGTCTGGTCGAGGAGATTTGAGGTCACCAATAGGAGTCTAGATGTTGAGTGTGCCCGATAAGCTAAGGGGCAAGGTTGTGCTCGGGATTGACGAAAGATCGTCTTTCCCTTAGAGAGTCATAAAATACTTTGGGTTAATCCAAGTGTAATGATAAGAGGGGTATTCTTATGGGTAGTTATCAATACAAATAAGTGTCTTGGAAAGGGCAGTTTGGGTTATCATCCCATCGTACCTCCTAGTACCGCTGCAAGCCCCTCATAGGGTAGACCTCGGGAAGTCCAAGATTAACCCTAAATTGTAGGAGTAAATTGTTATGCAAGATTAACCCAATAATACACTCACCCACACCCCACTGTTGCGAGTGTTACCTTGTTTGGTAGGACAAGCAGTAGGCTCGATGGATATGGTTCCGGACGGGTTTGTCTGGCGAGCGGGTGGCTCGGAAGGTTGTTGCGACAGGCAGGTTAGCCCGGGGAGACGATGGCTCGGAGGTACACCGTAATCATATTGCATGTGCATAAAAGTGGTGGGTTTTCAGTATAGACGGTCATTCACACCGACGTCGATACGCTGACTCGACAAGTGTGGATTTGCACCTAGCCAAGATATTCTGGTGGTCCAGCTATTAAGAGTATGCAGGCGCTCTGTGGTTTTGCCTTGAGGCATATGATAGGTCTAGGTTAGGTAGTATGAATACCAACCTAGAGGTGGGAGAGGCCCAACCCACCGCTTCTGTTTGCCACTACGGGTAGGGGTGTGCACGAACCGAATCGAATCGAATAGCTATTCAATCAAATCCAAATTTGACATAGAATGCAGATATTCGGATTCAGATTCGTTCGAATATTCGAAGTCGGATTCGGATTCGGTAGGAAATGTTGGATTCGAATTTAGGTTTGAATTCAGATTCGGATTCGAACATGGATTCGAATTCGAATTCGAATTTTATAATGTTTAATTATATATAATGTGTAAATATAATTATATTTAATATTTATTTACATATATTTAATTTATTTAACTATATATTTTACTATATGAGAACTATTCGCGAATCCTTCGAACAGGAATAAAATTATTCGGATTCAGATTCGAAAACTATTCGAATCTGAATTCGTATTCGAATCCGGATTCGAATTCGAAAAATACAAATTTTAATCGAATCTTCACGAATCGAATCTTGAACTATTCACGAACTATACTATTTGTGAACAGCCCCAACTACGGGGGTATCCTAGGAGTCTTGCTAGCTCCAAAAAGGGGGAACTAAAGGTCTGTGTGCATAGAGTCGAATTGTGTGAGTTGCACTTGTGTGATCATAACATTACCCAGCATAACATTGCATGTCATAGCATAAACATTGAATTTAAACCCCTACCCCTATCGTATAAATTGGTTATGGGACTTTGTATATGATAGGTCTTGCTAAATGACCCCTTGCTCTATAGGTTTGTATGAGCATTCCTATAAATCAATTGTTACTTTTCTATTATATACCTATCTTTACCTGCTCACTTTACTGTTCTTTACTTGTTTTTTATCCTCCTTACTTATTGTTTACTACTATAATTATATATAAACACCTGCGTAGTGATAGACACACCTGTAGTTAAGACATGACACCTGCTTTGTTTTATACCCCTTGTTGTCCTCCGCTTCATCCTCCTGCTCGGTGCCCAGGGCCACTGTGGGATGGATGGGGGGAAATGAGGCTTAGTCTTTTGACTAACGGTCGGTTGACCATATCATTTTAGGGGATTGAGGAGACGCAGCACCACCAGAGGTCGGTGCAGATGTAGGTCGGTCAGTCTAGCATGGGAGCGCCAGTCACAGGATCCATGAGTGTCTTCAGTAGTTTTGCTTCCGAGAGTGATTCTATAGTGAGGAAATGATGTACCAAGCATGAGCCCTTTATATAGCTACATTTTATTTCAATTATATCATGTGGACATTTATATACATAATGTGATTTGTGGATTTGAACTTCTATTTGTTCGTTTATACTTTTCTTCTTCTATGATCGATATGGCCGGCAGGATCGGCATTTTGTAGTGGCGACCATCCCGAGTGTTGGTGTCACCGCAAGGCAGCGGTTCTGGGCAAAAGACCCAGTTTTATAAAAAATATAGGGTCTTACAACTGACGCTACAAAGTGTAAACTCCTCGTAACGTCCTTTAATGGACAAGCGAGGGAGTGGTTTTATGGATTGCGCCCTCAATCCATTAGTTATTTTGCCAAGCTGCGTAGATAATTTCTTTTAAGATTATCTACCTCGAAGAAAAGGAAAAGTGGCGCAGCGGCCCTATTTGAAATCAAACAACATGAAGACGAGACATGGTCTCGTTTTGTGGATCGATTTCAGAAGGAAATCATGGAAATCCAGAATGTTGACCCATAATTGTATAGAGTTGCCCTGATCAACGGCCTAAGAGAGGGCCACTCAAGTTTGAAGCCAACATCAGAGACCAAAAACTTACCAAGAACTGATCAGTCTAGCGAATATGTTTATCAGGGGTGAAAAGAGCAACCCAGGTTATGTCGTAAAGTTGCTCAATGACAAGGATCCATCCAGTTCTTCTTCCGCTTATCACTAGCAATACCATCATCCAACTCGACCAGATTTTGAACCCCATGCTCAGAGGGGAAGAAATTTTAGGCACAAGCAACCTTCTTTTGGCCATCAACGGTTTCAGGAGCAGAAACCGCCGTTGGCCACCACACCCGCTCCATTTGCACCAATTCCACAAATAATGCTTGTGTATCTGCCACAATACTCTGCGCCTTCCCCTCTAGTCAATCCATCCAGCCAGTATGATAATTCTCAGGAGTCCTTCACCCCACTCAATGTCTCTATGAATGAAGTCGTTCAAATCCTGTAAAAGAAGCCTGAATTTAGGAGGCCTGCTCCCCTGAGGTCAGATGTTAGAAACCGCAACCCAAATCTCTTATGTGAATATGATATAGAAATTTCTTGTTTCGAAATTAAGCGAAGGCTTGAAGATTTTCTCCAAAACTATATCTGATTAAGGCAAGTGTACCTTCTCGTCTATAGTATAGGATATTTAGAAATACCAAGGTCGTATTCCACGGGGCACGTTGATTACTTCTACTTCGAGGAAAATCATCATTATCTTATCGAATGATTTTTGAGGGTTATTAAACTTAACTAAAAAAAGACAAATTGCAAGCTAAATGAAAAGATTAAACATTGCATGAAAGGAAAGAAAAATTAACATTGCATAAAAGAGAAATTACTAAGGAGAGAAAAATTAACATTGCATGAAAAAGAAATTACTAAGGAGAAAGAGAGCATGAAAGAGAGCAAACTTAATTTTATTGAAAACCAAAACTATTACAAGCTTAAAAAGAGATTACAAAGCTAGGAAATTAAGGTTACAAGCTTTAATTAACTAGTGCATGAAAGAAATAAAAACTAGTACATTACATGAAAAAGAGAACATGAAAGCTTAAAGAAAAACATGAACATGAACATGAACATGAAAAACTCACTAACAGCTCTAGCAGCACCTCCCCCTCTCCAAATTTCTGAACCCTGGACTCAAGGAGAGCCTCTGAATTTATAGCAAAAAGTTTCAAGTTACAAGCCCTCGGTCACGGGCGTGATCTAAGGCGTGTAAACATTACTGACATCGGATCCGACAGTGGCATGGACTTTGCGTGACGGCGGGAGACATTCGGACATTACACGCCCGTGTAACTTGGGTCACGGGAGTGACTTTGGACGACTTCATTAAATGCAGCATGGGCTGGCTAGCGGCTCGGTGGCGTGCAGCGATCACGCGGGAAAGTCACGGGCGTGAGATTTCGTGTCACGAGCGTGTACCTGGGCGTCTTCAATTAATGCAGCATGGGCTTGAATTCGGCGCGGCAGGGAGCAGGGATCACGCGGGAAGTCACGGGCGTGACTCTTTGGTCACGGGCATGACTTGGGTCAACTCCTCGACAGCATCTCCACGTCTCGACGGCAGCACGCTGGGAAGATTCTATGTTTACGCGCCCTTGGTCACGGGCGTGACTTTGGGTCACAGGCGTGGCCTAGGGCGTGACTTGCGGTGCGGCGGTGGATTCGTCAAACTCAGCTCGGTTTTCGTCAAACGCAGATCTTGAGGTTACACGCCCTTGGTCACGGGCGTGACTGAGGGCGTGTACTATGGAATTTGTCCAAAAACACCAGAAAATCTGTAAAACAAAAGTAAAACTACATTTACAATAGAAATTATAAAAGAAGTGATTTTAAACTAAAATATAAATAATATTTACAAAATTATATTAAAACTAACCTAAATACTATAATTAAAATACACATAAATACTACTCATCAGAATATCACAAGGAAGGAGGACATCTGACGGAGAATTATCGATCCCTCTGCTTGCTAATTGAAAGACTCTTGGGAGAGGGGAAGCTCCAAAACCCGATTCAAAAAGAGGTATCTGCTAAACCATCTACTTCCAATGGATAAGAGGTAGCAGAAGTCAGTTAGGAGTGCATTGATGTGGAAAATGTCGGTTGTTATGGTGACATTCATCCTGCCATGGAATGCGTTGAAGTAAATGACGAGGGTCCCCTCGGTCATATTTATTGTATCCATGTAGGAGTTGGGCCCGAATCTTCTCGGAAATCAAGTATTGCAAGAGTCTTCCGTCGGGAAGTAGCAGCCACCTCAACTTTTGCTCTGGAAAGGACAATTGTCACTTTCGGCCAAAATGACCTTTCTCCAAATGCAAACTCATTTGATGACGTCGTGGTAATAAAATCCATAATTGAAAACTACACGGTACATAAAATCTTAGTTGATACAGGCACCTCTGTCAATCTCCTTTTCCGCCCAACCTTCGAAGCCCTAAAAACAGGAAAGCCTCTGCTTTCCACTATGGGCCTCTCTATGGCTTTTCAGGAGAGAAAAAAGAAGTAGAAGGGTGTGTTAAGCTCCTGGTATCGCTAGGAGGAATAATAAAGCTTATCAATTTCGTGGTGGTAGACTCCCCCAGTAGTTATTGTGCCATCTTCGGAAGGCCCGTCTTGAATGTCTATCGGGCAATGGTGTCTACTTTCCACCTCGCTCTCAAGTTTGCTGAAGAGGGGAAGCAATATCGGATTCAAAGTAGTCCCAAGGTGGCCATAGAATGCTACGTAAGAACGGTCAATACAATCGAAAGTGCTCCTCTTTCAGAATTTCCAACTACTATTCCTGAAGTGTTCAACTCCTCAGAAGCTGCTAAAGAGAATGAAGTATGAGAAGGGGCTCACCTAGAACCTGCCCAGGTAACCCAAGAAGTTCCCATCGTTGAAGGGGAAGAGAAAAAGCTTATCATTACGGAGCTGCCCGAGGAAGAAAAGATCCAGCTGATCTCCTATCTTTTGAAGAATTTAGGTATCTTCACCTGGCCGGCATAGGACATGCCGGTAGTAGATCTAGATGTTGATTGCCACCATCTCAACGTCTCTCCCGACTTCAAGCTGGTTCAACAGAAGAAGAGGGAGGTGGCAACCAAGCTGGCGGTGCCGATTAAAGAAGAAGTCGCCAAGCTTCTTAAAGCAAAATTTATTTCTGAAATTCAATACCCCACCTGGATGTCAAATATTGTGATGGTGAAAAAATCAGGGGGGAAGTGGCGAATGTGTGTTGACTTCACAAAACTTAATTAAGCTTGTCCTAAAGATTGTTACCATTTGTCTCGGATAGATGTTTTAGTGGATTCTGCGGTTGGGTATCATTTTATGAGCTTTCTAGATGCATTCTCTGTAACATCCCCCAAACAACAAGACCCCCAAGTTGGTTTTGTCATGACTTGGTCATGACAAAACCATAGGAGGAGCTTAAGATCATGTGAATTTAGGTAAGAAGGACAAAACCCAAGTGGTCTGCAAATAACAATTTTCAAATACCAAGCCTAGGGTTGGACTTTAGGGCCTTAACTTGATCCTATGACCCCGCCATAACATCCCTAACCCATTAGGGGTCCCCTTAGAGCACCAGGGACCCATTGAGGTCAACCAAAGAGGCCAAATTGACTAAAGTCAACCCTAACCCTAAATTGGTCAAAGTAGCTTGATTAGGGCCAAATGGCATCCACCATGACAATTTGACATTACCACTACCCTTATAAGGATACTAGGGACCCAATGGACCAAAATTCCCCATCATGGGGCCTCCAATTTGGCCAATTTGACCAAAGTCAACCCTAACCCTAATTTGGTCAAAAGTGGCATATTAAGGGTCAATTGACCCTCACCTTACCAAATTGACTCCACATATACCTTCCTAACCATTAAGGGAGTCCAATGGGTCACTACCCACCCATTTTGGTCAACCCAAATGGTCAAGTTGACCAAAGTCAACCTTGTCCTAAATTTAGGTCAAAATGACCTATTTTGCCCAAATTAAGCTCAATCCACTTGGGCTAGACCCAATTGAGGTGGTCCACCACCTAATGGGGTTGGGTGCTACTGAATTGGACATTCAATTTCAAGAAATTCGGCTAGGAGAGAGAAAGCCCCAATTTGAAAGAGAGAGAAAGAGGGGGATTAATGGGGAGGAGGAAGGAACCTTCAATCTCCCACATTAATGGCCACATTCATCTACTCTTGGGGAGAGGAGAAGTTTCCAGCCTTCTCTCGGCTGGATTGAGTACCTATTCATCTCCCCCAAGCCAAAACTAAAATTACCTTGATGGCCATTAATGGCATTCAAGGTTGTAACCTCCCCCTCTCTCAATCAAGACCTTTAACATCTTCAAAAGAGTGAGAGGAGTGAAACCCCCAACTTTCTCGAAAGGATTGTGCACTGTAGGCTCAGATTGGCATGGCTCCAAAAGCTTCCCGAGCTCCCGTGGTGAACCCATGATCCACAAGGCTTTCAGCCTCAATTCAGGTCTGATCCCCTTCTCCTCCCCTAGTGCGTAGATCTGAATTCATTTTGGACTTGATTCGAGCCAAAATGGCCTTGGATCGAGCTTCCCAAAAGGCTCATTTTAGAGCTTTTTCCCCCTCCCCTAAAACAATATTTCGTCCACCTCCGGCCGGCAAGCCACATCCAAATGATGGCCACCACCTCAACGGAGGTGGTGGTGGCGGTGGCCAGACGGGAAGGTGGTCGGATTGCCTGCAAGATGGTTTGGAAAAGCTTCAGGAAATGGAAATCATGGTTGTTGGCTCAATGAGGAAGACACAATCATGGACGTCCTAAATCTGTCTAAATAATATTTGATGTCAATAAATGCTAATATTATTTATATGTGAGTTATTTACCTAGAAGCTATATGTTTTTGAAACAGAAAAATGAAGGTCTTTGAGGCCGAATTGGAAAACATGTATGAGACAGACTTTTGTATCCCTTGAAGTCTAATTAATTTTAAAATTAATTTCAGCCCAAAAGGAGTTCTGTAGCTCCCTGTAGGTCCATTTTGGTGGGACTGGTACCTTGTGTCGGGCAGCCACCATTTCTTGAATAACTTTTGATTGGGAAATGGTATTAACTTGAAAATTGAAACCTAGGCTATTTGTACCTACACCCTTAACATATCCAAAGATGGGAATTTTTGGAAAACATTTTTTAAGGTTTTTGTAATAATTTAATAATTCATATATTATTTAATTATATGGTCCAATGACCTCCAATCCCCTCCAAATTTTGGTGGGTGCTCTTTAAGGTTATTATATGACCCTGGTAAAAATTTCAGCCCAATTTTAACTGATTTGGTTGGGCAATTTGTTAACCCAAGTTTGGTCAAACTAAGTCAAAAGTGCACATGATGGAATTAGGTGGTCAAATCTCATCAAAGGGGTGTGAAACTTTGGACATTGGTTTAGGATCATATAAGACACCCTCATGAGTAATTTGGGGTGATGTGGTGTGGATATGCCCTAAAACCCTAGTTCTAACCTTAGGGTTGCACTTTAAGCCTTGTGAAGGACATAGGGGCATATGTCCTTGAATGGTCAAGAAACTTGGTAGATAAGTTCATAGGATGTAAATATTCTCTAGGAATTTTTATGAGGATTTTAGGAACACTTATCCCCTCTGATTTAGGTTATAACCTTTTTAGGGAACCTTTTATAAGAGGAGTTTACATACTCAAATTATCTTTGATGTTGGTAAAAGTTTGGTAGATCACTTAAAATCATGGTATAGACCTATGGTAATTTTTGTGTAATTATTTAATTGATTTAATTAGCACTTCATTCACAAGTCATCTATTTTGTCTAAAGAATATATTAAATAATTAAGGGCCAAATATCCTCTGGAAAATTATGAAACTTGGTGGTAGCACATTTTAGTGCATTAGAGAGCTCTGTGAATTTTTGTATAATTTTTGGAAATATTTATCAGTAGGTTCCTTCACAATTTTCTATAGTATGGGTTTACTTGGAATATTTATTTATGTAATTAATTAGTCTTGATAAATTTTGAAATTTGGCCAGTAGACTTTTCTGATTGGTATGAAGGTCTGGTAATTGTCCCATAATTTTTAGACAAGTATTTTTGGTGGTTCCTTCTTTAAATTCTAATTTGGGGTAATTGTTCAATATTATGATTAGAGGTCAACTCCTTACTGCAAAATTTTGATATTATGTATTTACTGTTGTCTTGACTTCATAGATTTCCCATAATTTTGTGGAATCCATATCATAATAGGATTTTATATTTCATGTTCAATTTCATATTGGGTCAATGTTGAGGAAAATTATAATAAATGCCAATTAAATAAGGAAAAATATGATCCTCTGGATTTAGACTTAGAATATCATGGTAGACACCCAGTAATAATCTTGAGTCAGTTGGATAAATATTTGGGGTACGTCCCCTTATGTAACTCATATAACTCATTTGGTATGCGTATAGTAAAACTGTAAAATCTGAGTAATTCATGGATCATTAGGTGGGAATGAAAGGTAGATGGTGTACCTAGTATATTAGAAAGGATGTTAGGTCACCTTTAGGGATCTATATGATGGGTGTACCCGATGAGCTAAGGGGTAAGGTTGTGTCCGGGACCGACGAAAGATCGTCTTTCCCCCTTAGAAGGTCATAAAATATGTGGGGTAATCATGTTAGACATGTGTGTCACATCCCCTTATTTGAGACTAACAAATCCCAAATTGTATTTGTTCTTTCTTGTCGTGTGTTTGTAGTGTGCAGGAACTATAGGTGCAATACTCCACAGGTAGAAAGCAGCTGAATTCAAACATCTGGAAGAATGCACTGCCACCAGCGTTAGTGCTAACGCTCCGCGGTAGATCATTTCATCTCAGCGGTTCCATCTCAGGGGTTTCATCTCAGCGGTTTTGTCTCAGCGGTTTAGTTTCGTCTCAGCAGTTCATTAGCGCTACCGCCAGCGCTAGTGCTACCGCCTGGCGCTAGCTCACGTTCATGCACAGTGCCACGCCGCCGACGGTTTCACAACTGCTCCACACGAACACTACCGCAGGCACTAGGTGCTACCGCAGGCGCTATCTTCAAGTTCTATAAATTGATGGGCTCTCTCTCATTTCGGTTAGAGATCCCAGAGATATTGCAAGTGCCACAACTATATTGTTGTTATGCTGCTGAAGATGGATCTCCCACAAAAAGCTTAAGGAGAATTTTGGAGGAGGACTACGTCACGCTACATCCGAAGGACGATCGCTTCAACCTTGCTCATACTACAGCGATCCTTCATCCTCATCTTTAGAGATCTCATATAGGGAGTTTTATTATTGTTATTTTTATTTTCATTCCATATATTTTTGTAACCGTTTAAAGAATTCACCTTGTGTTGGCGACTAGGTCTGGGTAGGACTTAGGGAGGAATTCGCCTTGTGTTGGCGATTAGTTCTAGATGATTAGATCTAGGGGGTGCTCGAGGCCATATCCGGGGAAGGATTGGATAGAGCGGCTTGAGGCCATATCCGGGGAAGGATTGGCTAAAGCCAATCGGTTTGTGGGGATACAAGTCGGTATAGAAAAGGAAAAGATATTTACATTTGTACGCCTCCGATTTCTAGCGATATTGAAATCAAATTTATGTAAACACCTTTTTATATAAATACAATCATGTCTCTATTTGTGCTTACTTGATTTCTCTCCTTTGGCGTTATCTCTAAAATATTGGTTACTAAGTTTTCAATTCTAATTACTTTATCTAAATTATTAGTTCAATCTCTTTCATCATAAAACATTTTAGAACTTATTTCTAAACATGGTTATTATGATATTCTCACAAATTAGCTAAAATGTTATTTTGCCTTTCTCATATTATAAAACAATTTAGTAATTTTCATAACATTATTATAAAGAATTTTTATTCCCTTATTCACCCCCCCCCCCCCCTCTAAGGGCGTCTATCGATCCAACCAGTGGTATCAGAGCCAGGTTATTCCAAATGGCTTAAAAACTGGGAATAATGGCATCTCATGATCTCGCTTCTACTAATGGGAAAAACTTTTATATAAATGAAAAATCTTTGGCACCACCTTTATTTGAAGGCAAAATTTATAAAGGGTGGAAAATATTAATGAAATCTTTTTTTAACTCATATGATATCAAAATTTGGAATACGGCAATTATAAGACCAGCGGATGAATCAAATAAATTGGAATGTCTTTTAAATGCGAAGGCTATGAATACTTTATTTTGTGCTTTATCAAAAGAAATTTCCATATTGATTTATTGTTTTACTAATGCTTACAAAGTTTGGAAATTTCTTGATGAAATGTTTGATCTTCCGTGTATAGGTTTGGAGCATGCACAACATTTGGAAAACATTCAAATTATCACAAGCAATCAAGAAAGAATATCTCAGGATGAAACCATGGAGAGCACATCAAGTGGAAGAGAAGAGGAAATCTTACCTTTGGAAGAGGAGTGCCAAAAAGATGTTAAAGGAACTTTATGTTCAAATCTTGCCTCTCTCGATAGCAATGTAAGTAAATCAAATTCTTCTCTCTTTATACCAAATTCTATTTCTACATCTTGTATGCTTAATATTGCTAAACGTAAAATTTTAAAGTTGAAAATTACTAATTCCAAATTACGTTTAGAAAATAAATCTTTAAAAGCAAACGATAAAGTAGAATCAAATATTGATGTGTTAAATTCTCTTTCATGCTCTTTAGTTAAAATTCCTATTCCTTGTTTAGATTGCAATCTATTAAAAGAAAATTTCAAGGATATTGAAAAAGGGCTCTTAGTTTCTAAAGAACATAATGAAAAATTGATAATTGAAAATGGTTCTTTAACTTGTAAGTTAATACAATTAAAATCTTTTGTTGAAAATTTTCAAATGTCAAGTAATGACTTTCATCATAAGATTTTGAATAACAAGGATAAATTAACTTACAAAATCATTTCTAAAAAGGAACATTTTCACACATTAACTCAAAAGGAGTTTAGTTTCAAAAAGAATTATGACGCTCACAAAATTCTTAAGAGTCACTATTATAAGTCTCAATATATTTTCAATCATGACTCAAATTTAAAAACTCCTTTTCATGAAAATCAAACTACAAAATATTATCCTTCATATTTTAAGATTATGTCTATAAGAAAGAGTAGAAATGAAAATCATCAAAATAAGAATCAATCATTAAAAACATATTGTAACCCACTCTTTCAACATTCAATTCTTAAGAAAGACCATCACTCTTATAAACTCTCAAAGAATCCATATAATAAAATTCATTATGATTATCAACATCAATCTATTTTGAAAAATAATTTGAATAAACATAAATCACAAATGAATTCTTTTTCAAAGAAATATAATCATATAAAGATGTCACATAATCATAATATGAATTTAAAAGATAAACAACCAAGGTATGAATGGAGACCCTTAATGAAAAATGACACATCAACTTTAATTGAAAAGGCCCATTTATCCTTGTCTCCTAAAAAATCATCATGTCATATTTGGGTACCCAAAGGAACCATTACACATGGTCAACTTTGGATACCTAAATCTCTTATCATTTAGTATCTTTCAAATGCATGAAGTAGAAACTATTAAGAAAATGAAAAATCATTACTCTACTTCATGATATGCTTATTGTCACTTTTCTTTTATTAATTTTTTTATTATTTTTTGAACAAACATGCTATGATCACTTTGTATATCATGAAATATGACTTTCACATATTAAGCCTAATGTTTATCAAATCAAATTAAATTACACTGAATATAAAGTCATATGATTTTAAAAATGATCAATCTCTTATCTTTGTTGTTCTTTAACCTTTTTAAATCCTTTACCCATAAATGTCTTGAATTATCATCATAAATTGAATATTGAAATTATATTCAAGACTAATGAAATTATTTTAATGAATGGATTTAAATGGTTTATTAAAGGGCTTAAACTAAAAATTAAAATGTGCAACGTTTTTTGATTCTTTTCTATTTTTGTTTGCTGCATATGATGGCCCTTATAATGAAGAATATTATCTAGAAAATTTGAAAACATAAATTCATCTAAACGCATGTTTAATCTTTCAAAAATGTGAGTTTACGATCAAAACTTCAAACAGCCATATCTTTTGATCCGCTCGTCCGATTTTCGCGTTTAATATATTTTTGGAAAGAGCACAGAAATCTCCATCCAACGGCGAACTAGGCTTGCCCATTTGAGTTCGTTAGGTGCTATTAATTTGCCCAATTTCAACTCCATTTTAAAAGTTATCTTAGTTTGCTTGATTTGGAAATTTATGTGTTTATGGTTTTTTCATCACATGCTATCCTTAGTATAATTGTTTCATATATTAATTTAAATATTATGTGTGTGATGTGTGTCACCATTGTTTGCATGTAATTTAGACCTTAGAATCATCTTGTATCATTAAGATCAAATCAAAAGTTTAATGATTTCATTCTAGGTCTAAAAAAAATTATTTTGAAAACTTCTCATATTACATGCAACATTATCTCCATTAATCCTATATAATAACATTGTACTCAAACTCATCATTCTAGCATTACTTCTTAGTTTATGCTTAAACTTTATATGCTAGGTATAACATTTACAATGTTATTAAAATATCATGATAACTATGTGATTTGATATTATATAGAATACTAAAATTCCAACAAACACATAGTTTATGGATTAATCATTAGAATATTTATGAATATTGTTTCATGAATCATATAATATCATGCAAAACCAAAGATCAATAAATTCAATTATTTAATGCAGTTTTATTTCAAAACTATATATATGTGAATTTTTTTTATATGATTGGATGATCATCATTTTTCTAGACTTACAATTCAATCATGCTCATTCAAAAGAAAATCACCAAATCATATTGTCATAAGTCTAGAAGAATTAGAATTTGCATACATCATGATGATCTAGCATATATTCTATGCAAAATTCTCTATAATCATATATCATAATTTATGTTCTATCAAGAAATATCTCAAATCAATAATAGGAATTATGAATCTTATGATAAAAATTATGAATAATGTTTTCCTTACATTATTTGATGTATGAATATGCTTTGCTAGAAATTGCATGTATCTCTCATATTTGTAGACTCTAGAATCAACTTTGTAATGAAAGTATAAATCAAACTTAATCATCACTCTATTCTAGATTTATAATTTGAAACTCTATTTTGGAATGCATGCAATATTAATATTAATCTTATGACATGACATTAAACCCAAAACTCATCTTACTAGCTTTATCACTTATTGAATATTAGTAATTGTGCTAGTTATCTCATATCGTCATCTCATAAAAGTAGAAAAACTAAGCGGCAATATATAACTCATCACATTAAACAAAACCCATTGTTTATAAATCAACCCATAGTTTAAAAGCATAGGTTGTCCAAAGATTATTCACCTATGACTTCATATCTCACAATAGCGGGGGTGTAGGGTTGTATGCATTAGAGACCTAACCTCTAAGTCATGTCTTGTCCTTAACCGGGGAGGGTTCTAGTGGGGCCTTGCGAGGTACTGGGGGGAAAGAGTGCTAGGTTGAGCGTTCTCTAGTGTATGCATATGGGATTAACACCCCAACCTACGGCATGTGTGCAGCTCCTCATGCCCATCCATTACTTAGCACGGGGCTAGGGTGTAGACATTTAGTCAGGGTAGTTTTTAATCTTAGGATATACTTATAATTCAATGCATGAACTTTTTATTTACTTATCACTTAATTCATGCATAATTTGGGTTGTTTAAAAAAATGTGACCTCTTGTGTTTGCATAATTTATATTTTTGAGCTTAAATGTTTTTTTGTAAAACACATGTATTTGAAAAAGCTAAAGTTTTATGCAAATTTGAGCAATCAAGATATCTCCAAAAATTACAAAATTTTTGCATATGACTACTCTAAGGACACTTAATAAATATCAAAAATTGGATTTTTAAAATTCTCAAAAAATCAAGTACTGTTTGCCGCGCTAGCACTAGCGTCGGCGCTAGCGTGGGTGTTTGATTTTTCTGATTTTTAAAATTTCTAAAAATCCTTAAAAATATGTTTGTTTATATTAACTAATTTGTTTTTTGAATTTCTGACATTTATTATCTTTGTTTTAATTTATATTTAAGAAAACCAACTACAAAAATTCAAAATTCAAAAATACAAAAATATGTTTTTGAGATTTGTGTTTTATTCATATTATTAAAAATCAACTACAAAAGTTCAAAATTCAAATATAAGTTCTTAAGATTTTTCTGTTTTATTCATATTATGAAAAATCAACTACAAAAGTTCAAAATTCAAAAATACAAAAATATGTTTTTGTGATTTTCTGTTTTTATCTCATTAAACAATGATAAAACAACAAAAAATTTGTATGATCTTTATTGCTAATATCAAGCATGAATGAATTCTATTATTTAGAATTATTTACAATGTCAACATTTATTCCTTCAAATTACTATGAACATTGTTTTGTTTATCATGCTTTGATATATCTATTTAAGTGCATCAATTTTATTGAAAAATATGTGTAGAACCAAGCTTATTATGCCTCTAAGTATGAGTAAATGTTTTATGATTGATAATGATACATTTCACTCACCTATTTTGATAATCAACATGTGTGTTTAAATCTAAAATGCTTGCTTGTGTATTGTATTTGTACAATGAATTAAAACATGCATAAGTTTATTGCCTACATTACATTTGAATTGCACTTATGAAATTTAGAAAAGTGGTTAAGTTAAAAAATTGGGTTTGCAAAACAAGTGTATTCGGAGAATGTTGTCTCACAAATGTGAACAAAAAAAATTATATATGTAGACAAATATAACTCCACCAAGCACTACTTGAACCTCCTGATAAGTCTTCATAAGCGTTGTGAGGTTGAGCACCTTAGAAAGAATAGTAAAGTGTCGTGTGCAAACCTTGGTTACTACACCACTTTGTTAAAAATTATGTGCATTAAAAGTGTATGAAAGTTGATATACTTGTGTTTTATTGTGCACTTTACTCTACATATGTCTTGTATTTTGTGATCTAAATCAATTGTTAACATTGCTCAAAATACACTTATGTGCACATCATTATCTTTCATAACACTTCTTCTCATGAGTATTGGATTCTAATGTTTTATCTATACTACTCTTTATATAAGAAATGCACTAGATAACCTAGCATGATCTCTGCAATGTTTTGGTATCTCTTGAACTTAAAATTAAGTAACATTGTAGTATAATCTCTCCTTGATATGTTCATTTCATGCTTGGTATCTTTATGAAAAACATTGAGATTTCAAAAAGGTTAAAACATCTTATTGAAAATATTGAAGTGGAAGTTTGTGAAGTTGGCGGTCTGGGGGGGAGACCGCGTGGTCTAGTCTGACCGCACGGTTTTGCGGTCTCCTCTGGCGGTCTGACCTCTCTGGTCTAGCTGCGGGCTATTCAGCGTGACCGCCGTTCTTCTGTCCCAAAGATGCTGAGGTGAGGCCGCACGGTCTGGTCATGTGACCGCGTGGCGAGCTGGAGTAATCTCGAGATCTGGTGCTTGTGATCGCGTGGTGGGGGGCAGCCCGATCTGGTGGCTGTCTGGGTTCCTTGTGGTGCGCGCGGACTAAGGTCTTCTTAGTCGCGCAATCTCCTCTTCTGAGTTCGCATAAGCTAGTCTCTGACGATCTGCTGGTATATGCGGTCTCCGGCTTGTGTTCGCATGGCTGGTCCTTCGGCGATCTACTGGTATATGCGGTAACAGGTGATTGATCGACTTGGCGGGTTGTTGCCCTAGTCGGTCTGGTGTGTTCGCGGTCTCTAGAGGAGGTCGAGTGGCGAACACAGGTAGTGAGCATCATGACCGGGCGAGTATTCATGATCGCGCGGCTTCATCGTGAAGTCGGCGAGCTCACTAAGCAGAAGGATCTTTTGCTGATCGCGCGGTCTGAACGATCTGGTCATGCGATCAATGGGGCGGTTACTCTATCTCATAGGGTGGTGACTGGATCAGGTCTCACGCCTATAAATAGGATCCACTACAGCAGCAAAATATATCGCACAAAGTGTAAGCAGAACTCGCGGCTAGTTCTTGCAGTCTCATTTCTTGTGACTGGTCGGTCTTGCTGATTGAACTTCTTTTGTGCAGCTTCTGCAGATTGTGCGGGCAGCAACGCTCATCTCCTCTTCTAAAGGTGTTCGGGCGGTCTTGCGGCTTGCAGTGCGGGTTGCTGGAGTTCAGGAGAATCAGTGGAAGTTCACGGGGTTCTCAGTTGGTGTTCAAGTCGCTGGCAGGCAGTTCGAGCGGTCTCGTCTTTCAGTCGAGCGAACTGTTAGGTCGCGCGGTCAGGCGGCCTCAGGAGGGCAGACCGCTGGTTATCTTTCTGCTTTGTATTTTTTTTCTATTTTTTTGTGTACTGGCGAAATCATGTCTCGCCATGTATACCTCGCCTTGTAATGAAGCTTTCTGCTTGCATCAATAAAGATTGAAGTTGTTTTTCATGTGCTTCTGGTTGTGGGCTTAAACTTTGAGTTATACTATTCCTGCTCACTCCTAGATCTACGGAAAATTTAACATGGTATCAGAGGCAGGTTGGAGTGGATAGAGCAGTGATTAACTCATAGTTGCCATCGCCTTTGTGAAGAAGGGACCAGTGGTTGAGCCATGGAAGCAAGGGGTCTTGGAATTGAGATGCTAAACTCAACCAACTTTAAGAAGTGGAGGTCTTGTATGCAAAGTTATCTTCTGGGTGAGGACCTCTGGGAGGTGGTTGGATGAGAGAGCACGGAGGAAGTTTTTCTGGTTGGATATAACCATCATGAGGTGAGGAACTGGAGGCGGACCAATGCCAAAGCTGAGTTTGCCCTGAAAAGGGCAATATCACCTGACCTGTTTGATCACATCTTGGGGTGTGCATCAGCTGCAGAGATCTGGAGAGCCTTGGATGGGCTGTTTAACAAAAAGAATGTGGCAAGACTTCAATTCCTGGAGAATGAGCTGGCCAGATCGGCTCAAGGTGATCTCTCTATCTCTACGTTCTTCTTGAAGATGAAGAACTTGTGCGCCGAGATTTCAGCATTGGATCCTAATGAGCCAATTTCTGAGGCGAAGCTGAAGAGGCACATCATCCGTGGCTTGCGGAAGGAATATATTGCCTTTGTGACATCGGTGCAGGGTTGGGCAAATCATCCGTCTCTGCTGGAGCTAGAAAATCTGCTTGCTTCGCAAGAGAGTCTGGCAAGGCAAATGGCGGGGGTGTCAGTGTCTGGGGGAGATGGCGAAGTTCTCTTCACAGGGAAGAAGAAGATGTGGGATAAGAAGAAGACCGCTGGAGGAGGCAATGGGCCTTCAACTTCTGGACAGCAGGAGAGGGGCTTTGCTCCTAAGGCTGAAGGGAAGAAGAAGGGAGAAGGTCCCAAGTGCTTCAGGTGAGGGAAGCTTGGTCACATCAGGAAGGATTGCCGGGTGAATCTTCAGCCGGGGCATGCTACTGCAGGAAAGGAGGAAGTTGAAGCTAGGCAGATTGATGGAGGATGGGGAGGAGACTTCTCGGCTTCTATTGGAGCTGCGGCTCCTATCAACTATCAGGAGGACTGGATCGTGGACTCGGGGTGTGGTCATCACCTCACCGGGGATGAGTCGAAGCTTACTTCTGCACAGCCCTACTCAGGTAATGATGCCATTATTACTGCTGATAATACCGTGCATGCTATAGAGAAGGTGGGGGTTGTTTCCTTGGGCAGTGATAGGGGGCCACTAACTTTGAAGAGTGTCTATCATGTGCCCGGAATGAGGAAAAACCTCTTCTTCGTGACCAACACTGTAGACGTTGGGTATCACGTTCTGTTTGGCCCAACAGAAGTGAGGTTTCTTCGGAATGTGGAGGCGGTGAAGGCTGAGGTCGTTCATGTTGGGAGGAGGATAAAAAACTTGTTCGTTTTATTGACAAATTCTTATGTCGACAAGATGAGGACGAATAACAGTGTCATGATATGGCATGAGAGGTTGGGGCATGTAGGGATGGATAAGTTGAAGGCTCTGGCGGTGAGAGGTCTGGTCAAGGGCCTGCCTAGTCTATCTTCCTACGGAGACGGTCATGTGTGCGTGGGATGTCAGTTCGACAAGTCTCATCGACTACCGTTTGACAAGTCGTAGACAAGGAGTAGTGTGTCATTGGAGTTCATCCACGGTGACTTGATGGGACAGACTGCTACCCCAAGCCTCGGAGGCAGCAGATATATGCTGGTGTTGATCGATGATTACACCTGATATGTCTGGGTATATTTCTTGAAGGAGAAGGTGGAGGCGTTTGCCAAGTTCATGGAGTTCAAGGAGCTTGTGGAGGGTCGGCTTGGACTGCGGGTTAAGAAGTTGAGGACTGACAACGGAGGGGAGTTCACCTCTGGTGAGTTCTCTACCTTTTGCAGGAAGGCGGGCATCCGGAGGGAGCTTACTTGTGCACATACTCCACAACAAAACGTAGTTGCAGAGTGGAAGATCTGTCATCTGACAGAGACCTGCAAGTGTTGGCTGCATGCCAAGAGTATCCCAAAGTCCTTCTGTGTGGAGGGAATGTCCTGTGCTGCCTACGTCATCAACAGGCTGCCTCTCAGTCCCATCAATATGAAGACCCCGCATGAGTTGATGTTCAAGGAAAAGCCAAGCGTGGCACACCTTCGGGTGTTTGGTTCTACCTGCTTTGTGCATGTTCCAAATGCACTTCGGACGAAGCTAGAAGCGAAAGCAAGGAAGCTAGTCTTCGTGGTTTATGATGATCGGAAGAAGGGCTGGAAGTGCATGGACCCCGAGACGCGGAGATTTGTTGTATCTCGCAACGTCGTGTTCTACGAGGTGACATCTTACAAGGGGAGTTCTGGTGTTGAGCTACCAGAAAGCTGGGTGGAGGAGCCGGAGAAAGCTGTGGAAATTCTTCAGGTGGAGCTACCTGTGTCACCAGGTGGTCCATCAATATCTAGTTCTGAGATGAAGGCTTCTGGTTCAGGAAGCAGAGGGAGCGATTCTCCTAGTACGTCTGGGAGGGGAGTTAGGGAAGAAGCAGCTGAGGATACTGCGAGTCAGGGGAAGGCGTTGCGGAGATCAAAGCGAACTATCATTACCCCTGATCGCTATACAAGAGGAAACATGGTGAGCTTTGTCTCATGTTTCTTTGTTGGTCCCTTGGATGAGAGGGAGCCGTCGAGATTTGAAAAGGCCAAAGGCGTGGAACAGTGGGTTTCAGCTATGCGGGAAGAGATGAGTGCTCTTGAGAAGAATGAGACTTGGTCTCTGGTGCCCAAGCCCAAAGGTATCACCCCTGTGACATGCAAGTGGGTTTACAAGCTCAAGAAGAAGGCTGATGGCAGTATCGAGCGATACAAGGCTCGCCTTATGGCTCGGGGATTCTCGCAGCAATACGGTGAAGACTATGAAGAGACATTCAGTCCGGTGGCAAAAATGACTTCAGTTCGGGTTGTGATTGCCTTGGCGACGTGTTGGGGGTGGCAGATTTGGCAGCTCGACGTAAAGAATGCGTTCTTGTACGGCGAGATTGACAAGGACATCTTCATGGTTCAGCCTCCAGGCTTCGTATCTAAATATTTTCCGGAGCATGTCTGCAAGCTGAAGAAGGCCCTGTATGGGTTGAAGCAAGCGCCGAGGGTGTGGTATGGAAAGATTGCAGAATATCTCCTATTCTGCGGATTTGGTGCTTCAGACTCAGACTCAAGCTTGTTTGTCAAGAAGAGCGGGGAGCTTCAAGTCATCGTGTTGCTTTACGTCGACGATATGATCGTGATGGGGAATTCGAAGGAGGAGGTAGCGCAGCTTCGGGCAGAGCTATCTATCAGGTTTGAGATGAAGGATCTGGGTGAGCTTCACCATTTCCTTGGACTCGAGGTGTAGAGGAAGGAGAGTGGAGTGCTGGTGTCCCAGGCTGGATATGCGGAGCGAATCGTGGAGCGGTTCGGCATGAAGGAAGGGAAGTGCATCTCTACACCTCTGGAGAAGGCCATGAAACTTCGGAAGGATGAGGGGAGGATTTTGGAAGATCCGCTGGTGTTCCGTGCTCTGGTTGGGAGCTTGATTTATCTGACGATCACTAGGCCGGATATTGCATATGCTGTTGGCAGGGTGAGTCGGTATATGGCGGAACCAAGGATGCCTCATCTTCTAGCGGCCAAGAGTATTTTGAAGTATGTCAAGGCGACTTCAGTTATGGGTCTCCTTTACAGGAGGGATGCGGGCTTCGAAGTGCATGGGTACATGGATGTTGATTGCGGGGGAGATTCGGATGATCGGAAGTCGACATCTGGATACGTCTTCATGGTGGGCCCCACGGCTATATCATGGTGCAGTAAGAAGCAGGATTCCGTGTCGGTCTCAACCACGGAAGCGGAATACAAGGCTTCGGCCTTGGTAGCTCAGGAAGCCATCTGGCTTAGGAGGTTGGTTGGAGACGTCCAGAAGGAGTTTCGGGGTCCGACTTTGCTCCGCGGCGACAACGAGAGTGCTCTCAAACTAGTTACTAATCCAGTCTGTCACGCGAGGACCAAACATATCGAGATCGAGCGTCATTTCATTCGTAAGAAGGTGCTGGAGGGGTCTCTTTCGGTCGAGCATGTTCGGAGTCAGAATAACATTGCTGACATCTTCACAAAGGCGCTGGCGAAGGGGTCGTTTACTCGGCTAAGGAGTATACTTGGGCTATTTTCAACTTCCCACTTCAAGGGGGAGTGTTGAAAATGTTGAAGTGGAAGTTTGTGAAGTTGGCGGTCTGGGGGGATACCGCGCAGTCTGGTATGACCGCACGATATTGCGGTATCCTCTGGCGGTCGGACCTCTCTGGTGTAGCCACAGGCTATTCAGCGTGACCGCCGTTCTTCTGTCCCAAAGATGCCGAGGTGAGGTCGCGCGGTCTGGTCATGTGACCGTGTGGCGAGCTGGAGAAATCTCGCGATCTGGTGCTCGTGATCGCATGGTGGGGGGCAACCCGATCTTGTGGCTGTCCGGGTTCCTTGTGGTGCGCGCGGACTAAGGTCTTCTTAGTCGCGCGGTCTCCTCTTCTGAGTTCGCATAAGTTGGTCTCTGGCGATCTGCTGGTATATGCGGTCTCCGGTTTGTGTTCGCATGGCTGGTCCTTCGGCGATCTACTGGTATATGCGGTCACAGGTGATTGATCGACTTGACGGGTTGTTTTCGTAGTCGGTCTGTGTGTTCGCGGTCTCTGGAGGAGGTCGAGTGGCGAACACAGGTAGTGAGCATCATGACCGGGCGAGTAGTCATGACCGTGCGGCTTCTTCGTGAAGTCGGCGAGCTCACTAAGCAGAAGGATCTTTTCCTGATCGCGCGGTCTGACCGGTCTAGCCACGCAATCAAGGGGGCGGTGACTCTATCTCATAGGGTGGTGACTGGATCAGGTCTCACGCCTATAAATAGGAGCCACTGCAGCAGTAAAATATATCGCACCAAGTGTAAGCAGAACTCGCGGCTTGTTCTTGCGGTCTCATTTCTTGTGACCGGTCGGTCTTGCTGATTGAACTTCTTTTGTGCAGCTTCTACGGATTGTGCGGGCAGCAGCGGTCATCTCCTCTTCTGAAGGTGTTCGGGCGGTCTCGCGGCTTGCAGTGCTGGTTGCTGGAGTTCGGGAGAATCAGTGGAAGTTCGCGGGGTTCTCAGTTGGTGTTCAAGTCGCTGGCAGGCAGTTCGGGCGGTCTCGTCTTTCAGTCGAGCGAACTGTTAGGTCGCGCGGTAAGGCGGTCTCAGGAGGGCAGACCGCTGGTTATCTTTCAGCTTTGTATTTTTTTTCTATTTTTTGTGTACTGGCAAAATCATGTCTCGCCATGTATACCTCGCCTTGTAGTGAAGCTTTCTGCTTGCATCAATAAAGATTGAAGTTGTTTTTCATATGCTTCTGGTTGTTGGCTTGAACTTTGAGTTATACTATTCCTGCTCACTCCTAGATCTACGGAAAATTTAACACATCTTTCAATTTTGAACTAAAACTCATAATTTTACTTATGTTTTTCATGCTTACAAAAAGATGTTTCTTAAAATCTTCCGCTTGCTTACAACTCTTATCTTTTTATTTGAAATCTCTTATATATACTATGCTTAAAATCTTTATCATTATCTATATTACAAAAGCTCGATCATGCTTTATCATTTATAAGAAATGCCTTCTTACTACCCTCACCCTACCTTCTTTTGATAATACCAAAAGGGGGAGATTAATTGAAGAAATCTATATAGGAGAAATATAGAAGATTAAGGGGAGAATAATTCATGTAATCTATCATTTAGGGGGAGTAAAATATAAATTGCATTTATGTAGGGGGGCATTTGTTGGAGTTTCTGAGATGATCTCAAAGCAATCAACAGTTAGTCTTGCTGCCAACGCAATATGAGCCTATAGGGTCGCACATAAAAGCGTTTAGAGAAATTGGAGAAAGGATTGTGTTGGCCTTACTCATATTGGATATGAGTGGAGGACCAATCCTGTGACTGCTTGGAATCAAGTTGAGAATGTCTCAAAAGGGAAATCATTTAAAGTGTTTAAACGAACGGATTTTACGCTAGATAATTCGGCTAAAGGCATTAATCGAATTCGACTAAAGGGTTTAGACGAATTCGGCTAATGGCAAATTCGACTAAAGGGTTTCGCCAAATTTATATATAGTCGAATTCATCGAAATGGTTTCGCCGAATTCGGTTATAGTGAATAGCCGAATTTTTATATAGTCGAATTCGTCGAAATGGTTTCGCCGAATTCGGTTATAGTGATTAGTCGAATTTGATTAATTTGATTAGTCGAATTCGGCGAATGTAAATCTGGACAGATTTTCTGTTTTTCCCTCTGGTCTGCGGATAGTCGATTTTATGCCTTGCTTATAAAAGGAACGTGTTTAGGGCTTCGAGTAAGACAGTTTTTTAGATCGAGCCCTTTTGCGAGAGAACAGACGACGGAAGTGTTCCGGCTGTTCTCGTTCTGTCCGCCGATCGTCGTTCCGCCGCCGCTAGTCGCCACCGCCGGTCGTCGCCTCCTCTGGATCGGACCTATCAGTCCGTGAGGACGTTGGGAGCATCCTTCTCCGACCTAGTTCTTGTACGACAAGAAGCTAGGATTCTCCTTTGCTCGTGTGGACTTCTGTAGAGGGATTGATCTATTTCGATCCTTGAAGAACTCAAAGGCAGATTTCGGATTCTTCGTGGAGCACCTTGGTTGAGTATTGACTCAATCCCGCGAAGGTATATTGTATTTCAATTTGCATTCTTGTTCTCTTGAATCATGAAAACCGCAAGATCCGTTGATCTCTTTTTTTTGGGTTGTTCTTGTTCATTTCCGCTGCGCATATTCGATATGTCATCCCTTATGAAAGGGGTACAGAAAACCCAACAGTGGTACCACCGCCAAGGGCGCTGCCCCTTAGACCCCGTTAGGGGCTCTGCCCCTAAGACCCCGCTAGGGGCGCGGCCCCTTGGAACCCCGCCAGGAACGCATGTGATTGCGTTGCGATTTTCATGTTTCAGAGGATGTTTCTCCTCTGCAGTAACCGTCCCTCAAAATGGTTTGTGAAACCAAATGTTTAGATTATTGAATCTAACATGAGAGACGAGCTTGTCTACTGCACAAGTGGAGTTGCTTTGCTTATGTTTAATGCATGTAAATCTGAAGATCTAGAAGTGTTCTATGTATTCAGATTTAACCCCCTTTTTATCAAACTGTTGATAATCCTTTTATGTGCACATAGGGGATGCATTTGTTTTGTGTATGTGCATGGTGATTAAATGTTAATCACCATGAAACGTTCATCTATTAAAAAAAAATCCCTTATTCAATATTAAGTATTCGGATGCCTTCCGATGGATGACACTCTTCCTGCCTCGATCGATGAAGTGTGGGCTTGCCAAAGCAAGGTGCATTAATCTATCTTGGTAAGGGTGCGTGCGGATAATTGTGATATCCCAATGTCGACATCGGGTCAAACTAAATGTTGAAACTGATTTCTCGGTTTCTGTGGAGTTTGGGGCCCCCAATGGGTTGGGGGGCGACTGGCACTTACTAATCTCGCAAGAGAACAGACTGGAGCCCCGGAGTTGGACACTGATCCTTAGGCTCAGCTAGGAGGACCCACCACACACCCGGAAGATCTTTAGAGTGCTTCCCCTCCCAAGACAAAAGCTGAAGCCTGGGCACCTTGGAGAGCTCAAGGATGGCCTGAGGAGAGAGAAGCTCAAAAAAGATGTCCTCTCAAAAGGTGCCCTTTGGATCCTATTTATAGATTTTCTGATCTGGCCTGCAAATAGCAGGAATCTGCCTCTCGATTTTACTATACGCACCACAACTTGGTCTGCTAACAGCCAAACTCCGCTGTCCGGGGTGGCTATTGGCAGACCCTCCGGGGCAAAGAGGTAATTCTAGCTTCCAGCCCCATGGAAGAGGGGTCTGCGAGGACTGCTCGCCCTCCTGGTCTCGCCAAAGTGTATGCGCGAGCCCCTGCTGTCTCTGCGACCTCGAGGGTCTCGCTGAACCTTAGGAATGAGGCCCTCCTGCCGAGCGCGGAGAGAGCGAGACCAAGCCACTGATCTCGCCTCACCCCGGCTGCCGAGAACTATTGGTGTTCTGCGAGATCCCTGGGAGGAGCCAGGAGAACCCCGGGTTGTACACAATCCCCGCTCTTTGCGAGGTTATCCTAAGCTCGCAAAGAATCGTCCAACCCTGGGCGTTCGCTTGGCGACATCTGTCCTGTCGGGAATCTTTCTGTGGGTCCCACTGTTAGGCTATAAATACCACTTGAGCTGAAGGGCGTATACACTTTCTTTGGAGCTTTATTCTTCTCCTTACTGTAGCTATCTTCCGATGCCTCTCTCCAAGGAAATGGAGGCTCGCTTGAAAGCTTCCAAGGCTCGCGAGGTGTCGATGATGATGAAGCCCCCGGCGTGATGAGTCGCCCGTCCCCCTCTCCTGTGCCGAAAACGAAGAAAGCGAAGGCCGCTCG
Source organism: Dactylorhiza incarnata (assembly GCA_033032865.1). Classification (NCBI taxonomy): domain Eukaryota; kingdom Viridiplantae; phylum Streptophyta; class Magnoliopsida; order Asparagales; family Orchidaceae; genus Dactylorhiza; species Dactylorhiza incarnata. Next base: position 2,695,839 of record JAWHQI010000009.1, on the reverse strand, counting down.
CCGGCTGGGAGATGATACTGTCGACCTGGAGTCTTCCCCTAGCGACAAATCCGTTGACAAGGTAAGGATTACCCGTCATGCGAGACTATTTGATTATTGTTTCTAAGCTTCGCCTCTGTAGGTCATTAAGACCAACAAGGACGTTGGCAGGCCTTCGAATGAACCCCCCACTACTCCTCGGGAGAATGCGAATATCGTTGGCGAGAATCCTGACGGTACATTATTTGATCTCGCCAATTTTACTTTAATTGTGTTACCTGCTGATGTTTCTTACCTCTTTATTTTCCTTCTTCAGTTCTGCCTCCTGCGAGCCCGAGGCAACTGGATCAGCGAACTCCTTCCCCTAAACTCCTGGACGCGACCATCCCGGCACCGAACTTTAACCTTCTCGCCAATGAGGACTAAGGCGGCTCGCGCCGGCCGAATGGTTCCCTCGTAGGTACGGCGAAATACCCCCCTGGAAAGGGGAAGACTCACATCCCTTACTATGGCACCGCCTTCGATCCTCCGCCTGGTTCCTTCCACCTTCCCCCGGGTAAGCCTTCTCACGTCTCCGCTATTTACCTTGATATTTGTCCCTCCTAACCTCGCGTACAACCCTTTTCAGCGGACTGCGAGACCCAACACACCGACTCCGAACTCGGGGATGAGGAAATGTCCCCCTTTCCTGAGCAGGTGGAGGACATCCTGGACGATTCGCGAGAACCTGAGGTGATAAAACAGCGGACCGCGGAGTTATTCCAAAAGAAAAACCAGATGCTTGATGAGTCCCGATTATATACACATATATGGACTCATCTGGGCCGTTTATCTAGTCATTCCACTGCACTTTAGCTTTGTTTTAGCTTATATTTGTTATCACTTGCTATGTGCACGTCTTGGCCCATTTTGGTGTAATTTCGTATCTTTCTTTGTTATTAGTTTTCTTGCGCTGTTAAGTCTCACTTTCAGTGGCTAGATTAGTGGTATACGCTGGAATAGGAGTCGTGCAGGTGTTCCCAGTACAATTCTGTACAGGAACACTGCGCACGATCACCGGTTCTATTGCGCACGACCACTGGTCGTGCGCCACTGATCGTGTGCACTTAATCCTTTTTCATGAGTTATGTTTGGTGCAGTGCGCACGACCATCTACGATAGTGCGCACGACCACCGGTCGTGCGCCACTGTTCGTGCGCACTTATCATTAATTTTCTGAGTTCTGTCTCGACCAATGCGCACGACCACCGACGATAATGCGCACGACCACCGGTCGTGCGCCACTGGTCGTGCGAACATTTTATTTTATAATTTCTGTCTTTGCAGGCTCCGTCCAGGCAGAGCGCACGATCACAGGATTCTAGTGCGCACGACCACTGGTCGTGCGCCAATGACCGTGCGCACTGTTTATTCCAGCGCCTATAAATTCCGCTGCTCGCGATTTAGGTCGGGCATCCGCCGTTTTCTCGCCGAGCTCCGCCGTTTCTCCCCCTTTCGCTGGTTCTCCGCCCCCCTAGGCCTCCTCCATCATCCAAGGGCTTAAAGGAAGGGATCCTACACTCATCTTCATCGCTAAGGAAGAGGTTCTTCGCATTAGACGTGGCCGGATGGTAAATCGCTGGAGAAGACGGGTCCATTGGGAGGTGTGACAGCCCTCCTCTACCCCGGACGCAGTTGGGACCGAGCTAGGACGTGGATTGACAACCCAACGATTCCTACCGTGAATCTACAACGAGACTCCGGATTCGGTCGTATCTCTTGCCTTTTTCTTCTACTTGTGTGGTTGTAGTTGTTTGTAATCTCTATATTTAGATGATGAATGCTATGAACTATGTGTATTATTGTTTATTTCATGTTTATGGAATTATTTAGTTCACATGTGTTAATGAGGTGCGCCCCCATCCATTTTCCACTCCACCACCGTGTCCGGTGCCGCACTAGCAATTGCTAGTGGCGTGCTTGTCGAAGAGGTGCTTGCGACCCTCAATCCGTTAGCCTACTCGTCCATCCGCCTACCGAAGCGTGGCATCGCGGCCCGTATTCCATCCCGCCTAACGAAGCAGCGCGCTCAAGGCCTGCATAGTTCGATCCGTTTGCCTACTCGTCCATCCGCCCTTGCGACGCAGCGCGCTCAAGGCCTGTCTAGTCTCCATCCCGCCAAGCGAAGCATTGCATAGCGGCATTGCATAGGAGTAGTCGTAGTATTTTCTCTTTATTTTTCACAAACCAAATCCCTTTCGTCCGCACTCCACCTATCACTGGACTTCGATCTCAAGTCCTTCCTCGAAACCTAACTCCACCTTACTGTGTTCCTCAAGAGACCGACACTCGGGGATTTTCCCCATTATTATTACTTGCGCGACCGGTGCACTTTCCGAATCATCGCATCAAGTTTTTGGCGCCGTTGCCGGGGATTACAGTCGTGTGAGTTTTCTGGAGAGGGAGAACCTGAGGGAGAAGCCCTTCCATTTGTAAATTGCATTTCTCTGTTTTTATTTCTTCGTATTCTATTTTCCTGTTTTATTTTAGGTTGCTTTAGTAGTCATTGTTAGGTGTAGTATTGTGCAGTAGCGTTTTTATTGAGAATCGTTTTATTTTTACACTATGTGGGCACATCTTAATATCCGTTGCCGTTGGTGTAGAGATACCTCTCACTCTAGTGATGAATGCCCTACGGAGAATAGTAGGCATAATTCTTATAGCCCAGCATATGGAGCACCGACTTCGTCTAGTACTCCATATGGTGCGCGTAAGTCTTATGGCTACTCTGCTGAGCCTTTACCGTCATACTTCTTTTCGGCTCCAGCTCCCGCTGCGCCAAAGAAGTCCGTAAGGCAGTGCCGGTTTTGTCGGAGCACTGATCATGTCTTGAAGGATTGTGCCGAGTATCTTCGCCAATTGGACGAGGATGACGAGCCGGATATCCGGATCGTCCCAACTCCTAACTCTGGCGGCACACCTTCAACATCCGGGTATGTGTCTTTGTCACCTTCGCATCTTGAAGGGTATGGCCTGGATACGGTCACCGGATGTGCGGCTGATTTATGCACCGACATTGTTGAGCCTATTCTCCATGTGCATCCACCACTTCTAGTGGATTCGATTCTTCTCCCTGTTGTGCATACTACACTCGTCCCTGACGACATTGTTGATGATGTGTCGCAAGAGGAGGCGGTTGATCTTAGTATTGTGCCTACTCCTATGGAGGAGGACAACCTTCTAGGTGAAGAGGAGTTTTCCTCAGCACCGGTGGAGGAACCTAAGCTTGGCCACCGTTGATCCCGCCGAATCTTGTAGCATTGATGACAATGCAAACATTATTTTACTTCCCCAACCTAATGGGAGTGAGACCGGGACCACTCCCCCGATTTTTGATTATTTTTGTCATTCTTCTCTTTTATTTCCTGACCCCCCCCCCCCCCCCCCTTCTTCATCTGAGCCTGTGCAGGTTGAGTCTTCACAGGTACATCAGGAGGACTTGGAGCATGATGCTCAAGTCAATGATGAGAGCATCCTCTCATGTGAGGAGGTTTATCCTCCCTCCGTAGAGGAAGCTCGACTCGTTGCCTTCTCCTCCTGCTGCCTCCCTGTTGACGATACCTTGCTAGGCAAGGATGTGTTTTGTGAGATGAGTGAGGACCAGGCCTCCTCCTTTTCTTACATTCTCTACCCTCTACCTGTGAGGAGCAGGTATCTATATTTAGGTAGAGGGGTGACTGCTCTGTCTCCGTATCGGTACCCGCTACCGATGCGCATATTAGAACAGTTACCTGTGCACTTTTCTTTTCATAGGCCTATAAGCTAGAACTGTACAAAATCTGAATAAGTCGTGCTGGGATGACAATAACCTCAGTAGTTATCTTATTTTTCATGCATTTTATTTTATTCAATCCTGTTTAGTTAGCTGTAGTATTGTAGTTTATCTTTTTCTGTTTCTTTTGTTTTGCGGAGCTGACCCCTGCAGGTACTTCTTCTAGATGGCGGATGCTGCAGCTTAGTCGTGGTTTAAACGCCAATCTTCTGGTGTGCTCATTTCTGAGCACTGGGTACTCTCTTTCCCTAGCTTTTTCTGATTTTCATGTCATATATTCTGTGGATTGTTTAGTTTAAGTCTGGGGGAGAGTAGTTTTGTTTACCCGCTCACGTGCACTATTGCACTGCATACTAGAAGATTTCATTTAAAATGTTTTGTTTATTTTCATTGCACACCACAGCACCCACTTGAGCGCGTACTCGTCTGTATGCGTGCTCTGTAGTGAATTTAATTCTTCTGCTTATTTGGGAAAGTCTAGGTGATGGCTTAGGACTATGTAGCAGAGTAAAATGTTGACTCTAGTAGTGCTCCTAGTCGAGTGCTCCGTTGCATAGAAATTTGTGTAGAGTAGACTTCTCTTTATACTTATGGTTTTATATTTTTCTTATTAGTGTAAATGTTGTTTACTCTACTCAAATGGTGAATTCGGTGGAATCAAACGGTAGCATAGGGATGTGTGTAAGCGTTCGCTAGATTCGTATTGCTTGAGTCGGGAGAAAGGAGAATCTTTCTCAGTGGCTAGAACTTGCCCCAAGCGATTCTTGAAACATGGGTATACGGTTAGTCAATTGTGTGAATGTGATATAGGCCATCATTTTGGCCCGGTTGAGCCTTTGTGCCTATCCCTACCGCTATATCCTCGCTAGCCCAGTTGTGCCTACCCGTTCTTTGATTCAGCCCCACTTTTATTTCACCAAAGCCCAAAAGTCAATCCTAGTCGCACACCCAAATCTGAGCTTTAGCTGTTTATTATTTTCATGAGTTGGGTTGTTGATGTGGTAATATGTTTGTGAAGATGTGGATGTGTCCTTTTGTTTATTTGCTGAAAATGATAAGAAAAGAAAAAAAAATGAGAAAAAGAAAAGAAGTTAAAAAGAAAGGAAAGAGAAGGAGTGTTTAATTGAAAATCTTTATGTATAGATTTATGTTTGGGAGTAGGCGGTGCACGCACCCATGCTGTTAAGTCCAAGTCTGGGGGTGCTGTGTACCCGCATGTTTGTGTGGTAAACGAGAATAATTTCTGCATAAGCTCATTTGGGTTTAGTGCTTGAGCCGTCGTTTTTATCTTTGTTTTTCCTCACCTAAACCCAAGCCTCATTTAAAACCTAAAGTCCTATTAATTCACGCATTTGAGTCAAACCAGTGCCGTGGAGAGAATGTGACCGGGCAAGCTTATGGTCACCGACACTGATGGATTTCGGTGGAGTTTGTCCTGCATCCCGATCTTGAGCAATGCTCGTCTCAGCGCTTAGTTTACTTTCTCCGTATGCATGACCGGATGATTCACCGTAGTTCACCATTTTTAGTGGTTGTAATATGCTTTCACTCTTTTAGAAATTTATAAACTGTTTTTATAATCAGAAATCTTTTCTACTATTTTTCTTATGCACGTGAGCATGCGACTTCGCATGGTACTCTGTAGTATAATCATTAAGCCATCTACTGTTCTTTCCTAGTTCGCTTAGAATTTGTTTGCTCGGGACGCGTAAACAGTTAAGTCTGGGGGTGTGATGAGTCCCGATTATATACACATATATGGACTCATCTGGGCCGTTTATCTAGTCATTCCACTGCACTTTAGCTTTGTTTTAGCTTATATTTGTTATCACTTGCTATGTGCACGTCTTGGCCCATTTTGGTGTAATTTCGTATCTTTCTTTGTTATTAGTTTTCTTGCGCTGTTAAGTCTCACTTTCAGTGGCTAGATTAGTGGTATACGCTGGAATAGGAGTCGTGCAGGTGTTCCCGGTACAATTCTGTACAGGAACACTGCGCACGATCACCGGTTCTATTGCGCACGACCACTGGTCGTGCGCCACTGATCGTGTGCACTTAATCCTTTTTCATGAGTTCTGTTTGGTGCAGTGCGCACGACCATCTACGATAGTGCGCACGACCACCGGTCGTGCGCCACTGTTCGTGCGCACTTATCATTAATTTTCTGAGTTCTGTCTCGACCAATGCGCACGACCACCGACGATAGTGTGCACGACCACCGGTCGTGCGCCACTGGTCGTGCGAACATTTTATTTTATAATTTCTGTCTTTGTAGGCTCCATCCAGGCAGAGCGCACGATCACAGGATTCTAGTGCGCACGACCACTGGTTGTGCGCCAATGACCGTGCGCACTGTTTATTCCAGCGCCTATAAATTCTGCTGCTCGCGATTTAGGTCGGGCATCCGCCGTTTTCTCGCCGAGCTATGCCGTTTCGCCCCCTTTCGCTGGTTCACCGCCCCCCTAGGCCTCCTCCATCATCCAAGGGCTTAAAGGAAGGGATCCTACACTCATCTTCATCGCTAAGGAAGAGGTTCTTCGCATTAGACGTGGCCGGATGGTAAATCGCTGGAGAAGACGGGTCCATTGGGAGGTGTGACAGCCCTCCTCTACCCCGGACGCAGTTGGGACCGAGCTAGGACGTGGATTGACAACCCAACGATTCCTACCGTGAATCTACAACGAGACTCCGGATTCGGTCGTATCTCTTGCCTTTTTCTTCTACTTGTGTGGTTGTAGTTGTTTGTAATCTCTATATTTAGATGATGAATGCTATGAACTATGTGTATTATTGTTTATTTCATGTTTATGGAATTATTTAGTTCACATGTGTTAATGAGGTGCGCCCCCATCCATTTTCCACTCCACCACCGTGTCCGGTGCCGCACTAGCAATTGCTAGTGGCGTGCTTGTCGAAGAGGTGCTTGCGACCCTCAATCTGTTAGCCTACTCGTCCATCCGCCTACCGAAGCGTGGCATCGCGGCCCGTATTCCATCCCTCCTAACGAAGCAGCGCGCTCAAGGCCTGCATAGTTCGATCCGTTTGCCTACTCGTCCATCCGCCCTTGCGACGCAGCGCGCTCAAGGCCTGCCTAGTCTCCATCCCGCCAAGCGAAGCATTGCATAGCGGCATTGCATAGGAGTAGTCGTAGTATTTTCTCTTTATTTTTCACAAACCAAATCCCTTTCGTCCTCACTCCACCTATCACTGGACTTCGATCTCAAGTCCTTCCTCGAAACCTAACTCCACCTTACTGTGTTCCTCAAGAGACCGACACTCGGGGATTTTCCCCATTATTATTACTTGCGCGACCGGTGCACTTGCCGAATCATCGCATCAATGCTGCAGGACCTCAACATTCGGGCGAGAGTGGATAGGCGGGCTGCCGAGGAGAGATATGCTTCGCTGATGGACGAGTGCGATAAACTTCATGCTGCGATGCCTCGCGATCCCGATGAGTCCGAGACCTCCGAGGAGATGCTCATAGCGAGGATCAAAGATTTCGCCCACCTGATTGATCACGACGCCCGCGCTGCTGCTGAATTCCACAACCCCAGGAGACGCCGAGGACGGTACCGCGAGGCAGCGGCAGGTGGCAGTGGCTGCCTTACTGATCTCGCGCCTTTAGTTTTTCTTTAGTGAAACATTTCCGCTATTTCTGTATTATTACTCCGAACAATCTCGCATGGTTGTGGCCTCTATTAGTTTTCGCTCGCTAAGAGCTGTGAACAATCATTAAATGTGTTATTGCTTGCGGCTTCCATACTGCTGCCTATCCTTTATCTTATTTTCGCTTGCGAGTACTGTTTCTGCTCGCGAATCGTTTATTTGGACTAACCCTGCAGATTGATCTCGCTCGCCGGTCATTGGCGGAATGATTTTTGTTTTCGCGCGTTGCCATGATGTGACATTTTGACTAACCATACCCTCCGACGCTTGGGCTTCTTCCCGCCGTTTTCATTTTCCTATAAATAGCTTCTCATTAATGCCGTTTATCTACCGCCTCCCTCAAACCATTCCTTCCTCTCAGCCTCCCGGTCTTCCGAAAACTATTCTCCTTCCGCGCCTACACAGAGGGTACCATCTACTTTGTAGGCTCAGGGTGCAAGGTCGTCGAGACCGTCAACAAGGCCCACTTCTGGGCTCAGAAGTTCCTTCTCGTGAAGGGGAATTTCGGCAACATCCCCGTCTCGCCTGTCCAGTACAACGATAGCGTCTACCGCCCTCCAGTTCTCGGCGGCCCCGATGCCGACCTCTACCAGTTCTTTCAGAAGAAGAACTTCGAGGTGTGCCATCTCCGCCGCAACGTCGACAAGCTACTACCGGTGCTCCCTGGGGAAGGTAAGGATCTCGCCCCACCACTCGTTTTCTTTTTAATTTTCGGCATTCCTCCTAACATAACTTTTGTCAGGTGGGCGAGACATCCCCCTCCACCCTCCTTATGCGAGTAACATAAAACCCTCCGCCGACCTCGCCCTCGCTACCATGGGGGCGGCGGCATGCCGATAGGTTACTCCCGCGACCGCTACCTCTTCCAAGAAGAGGGCAGAGGCTCCAAGCAGCAAACCTTCCCGCCAGCCAACTCCAAAGAAACCCAAGAAGGGCGAGAGCTCGCGCGCTTCCGTGAAGTGGAAGCGCCCTGCCGAGCTCTCGGGTCGCGAGGCCGGCACTTCCGCGCTCCCCGAGGATCTGGAAGCCGAGGAGCCAGTCGAAGTCACCTCCAGGACCTTGGCACCACCCCTTCCGTCGAACCACCTGCACTTCGGCCTCGGCGAGCGAGCCCGGGATGAAATCGGCGAGCGCCTAGTGCACTGGAGAGAAGAGGTCAACAGGATCGATGTCTCCTCCATACTTCCCACTTAGGTGGAGAAGGACGTCGCAACCTCCCACGCCTTCAACTTCTCCTTCATTATGTACGGTCGTGAGGAAGCCACGGCCTATAAGGAAGAAACCGTGAGAGGCCTCGCCTATGAAAGCGCGAGGTCCCAGTTACGGGCTATGGAGCTCTCCCACATGATGGGGAGAAGATGCCTGCAGCTGGAGCGCGAATATGCAGAGCTTGCTGAGGCCTACAAGGCCTCCCAGGCAAAGGTCGATGAGTTGAAGGAAGAGCTAGCTACTGCCGAGACCGGGGTGGTGAGTCATTTATCTACAGCATCTCCTTTCTCCCCAACTTGTCTTGTCTTACGCGTTTCTTATTCGCAGGATGCCGAGATGGCTAGGCTTTCGGATGCTCGGGTCCTGAGCCTTTAGGGCGAGGTCGCCGGGCTGAAGGCACTCAACCGCGACCTTGCTAGCGCCTTCGTACCCCCTTCTCCCCACCGTTTAAATGAAGAGAGGCGAGACCGCGACGAGGCGCTTCGCGTAGAGTCGACAAATGCAGCTCGTTTCGTCTTCCAGGCCATGAAAGGAGCTGGATTGTTGGTTGCCGAGGAGGCGAGCGTGTCGGTCGAGGACATCGTCCCGGAGCTCTTTAAGCCGCTCCCGCCGGTGAAGGATAGTGACGACGAGGAGTTTCTGAGCGAGGCTTAGGAGACGATTTTCATTTTGTTTTTAGTGTATATTTCTGAGGCTGGCGAGATCGCCGCCTAATGTAACTAAACTCTTATATTGGAATGGAAATTTTGTGCACTGTTCTTTCTTGCTTGGTATTTTCTTTGATTTCATTTTTATTCGCCCGTTTGTGTATAGTACTCGCTCCTTTCCGTCTCGCTGATTTTATTCATGCCGAGAATTCTGTTTCTCGCCCAGCGCCAAGTTGCTCTAAATTTCCGACCAGATTTCTTAGGGACCAAACTCCCTTCTTGTTATTATCTTGTGCCGAGGACCCCCCTTCTCGCCAAGACGAGGAGTTATCCTCGCTTTCGAACTCTCTTAGGGACCAAACTCCCCTCCCTTGCCAGCCTCTCCGCGAGATCAACATGACCCACCGGCTAGTGAGAGCCTGGCGGCGGGATCGTCCGGGGCAATCCAGCATACCTGAAAGAACCTGTCAACCTCGCCAGCCTCTCCGCGAGATCAACCTGGCCCACCAGCTAGTGAGAGCCCGACGGCGGGATCGTCCAGGGCAATCCAGCATACATGAAAGAACCTGTCAACCTCGCCAGCCTCTCCGTGAGATCAACCTGACCCTCCGGCTAGTGAGAGCCCGGCGGCGGGATCGTCTGGGGCAATCTAGCATACATGAAAGAATCTATCAACATCGCCAGCCTCTCCGCGAGATCAACCTGACCCACTAGCTAGTGAGAGCCCGGCGGCGGGATCGTCCGGGGCAATCCAGCATACATGAAAGAATCTGTCAACCTCGCCAGCCTCTCCGCGAGATCAACCTGACCCTCCGGCTAGTGAGAGCCCGGCGGCGTGATCGTCCGGGGCAATCCAACATACATGAAAGAACCTGTCAACCTCACCAGCCTCTCCGCGAGATCAACCTGACCCTCCGGCTAGTGAGAGCACGGCGGCGAGATCGTCCGGGGCAATCCAGCATACATGAAAGAATCTGTCAACCTCGCCAGCCTCTACGCGAGATCAACCTGACCCTCCAGCTAGTGAGAGCCCGGCGGCGGGATCGTCCGGTGCAATCCAGCATACATGAAAGAATCTGCCAACCTCGCCAGCATCTCTGTGAGATCAACCTGACCCACCGGCTAGTGAGAGCCCGGCGGCGGGATCGTCCGGGGTAATCCAGCATACATGAAAGAATATGTCAACCTCGCCAGCCTCTCCGCGAGATCAACCTGACCCACCGGCTAGTGAGAGCCCGGCGGCAGGATTGTCCGGGGCAATCCAGCATACATGAAAGAATCTGTCAACCTCGCCAGCCTCTCGGCGAGATCAACCTGACCCTCCGGCTAGTGAGAGCCCGGCGGCGGGATCGTCCGTGGCAATCCAGCATACATGAAAGAATCTGTCAACCTCGGCAGCCTCTCCGCGAGATCAACCTGACCCTCCGGCTAGTGAGAGCCCGGCGGCGGGATCGTCCGGGGCAATCCAACATACATGAAAGAATCTGTCAACCTCGCCAGCCTCTCCTTGAGATCAACCTGACCCTCCAGTTAGTGAGAGCCCAGCGGCGGGATCGTCCGGGGCAATCCAGCATACATGAAAGAATCTGTCAACCTCGCCAGCCTCTTCGCGAGATCAATCTGACCCACCGGCTAGTGAGAGCCCGGCGGCGGGATCGTCCGGGGCAATCCAGCATACATGAAAGAATCTGTCAACCTCGCCAGCCTCTCCGCGAGATCAACCTGACCCTCCGGCTAGTGAGATCCCGGCGGCGGGATCGCCCGGGGCAATCCAGCATACATGAAAGAATCTGTCAATCTCGCCAGCCTCTCCGCGAGATCAACCTGACCCACCGGCTAGTGAGAGCCCGGCGGCGGGATCGTCCGGGGCAATCCAGCATACATGAAAGAATCTGTCAACCTCGCCAGCCTCTCCGCGAGATCAACCTGACCCTCCGGATAGTGAGAGCCCGGCGGCGGGATCGTCCGAGGCAATCCAGCATACATGAAAGAATCTGTCAACCTCGCCAGCCTCTCCGCGAGATCAACCTGACCCTCCGGCTAGTGAGAGCCCAGCGGCGGGATCGTCCGGGGCAATCCAGCATACATAAAAGAATCTGTCAACCTCGCCAGCCTCTCCGCGAGATCAACCTGACCCTCCGGCTAGTGAGAGCCCGGTGGCGGGATCGTTCGGGGCAATCCAGCATACATGAAAGAATCTGTCAACCTCGCCAGCCTCTCCGCGAGATCAACCTGACCCTCCGGCTAGTGAGAGCCCGGCGGCGGGATCGTCCGGGGCAATCCAGCATACATGAAAGAATCTGTCAACCTCGCCAGCCTCTCCACGAGATCAACCTGACCCACCGGCTAGTGAGAGCCCGGCGGCGGGATCGTCCGGGGCAATCCAGCATACATGAAAGAACCTGTCACCTGGGACCCATAGTCAAAGAAACAGCACATGAGAAATAATATATTAGAACGGGTATTGAAAAGGAACTTTATGGATAAAAACGTTTCAAGTCATCCCCACTTCTGGCCCGACCGAGGGGTACCCCTTCCACATCCCGGAGGTGGTACCCTCCTGACTTTAGCACTTCACTTACAATATATGGGCCCTCCCAGTTGGGATTTAGCTTACCTACCGTGGCCCCCCTTCCAGCCGCATCAACCTTCTTTAGTACCAAGTCCCCCTTCTGGAAATGTTTTACTCGGATATATTTGTCAAAGTGCTTGGCCATCCGCCTTTTCACTTCCTCCTGCCTAACGGTGGCCAGGTCTCGGAGTTCCTCCACTAGGTCCAAAGACAATCTTTGGCCTTCTTCGTTGTTCGCTCTCCATTCTTCACCTCCTTCCCCTGCGACGACCACTCAAGGTGTCTTGACTTCAAACTCGACCGGGAGGACAGCCTCGGATCCGTGGGATAGCCTGAAGGGGGTCTCTCCGGTGGCTGTGTTAGGGGTGGTCCTCAGTGCCCAGAGGACCGAGGGAAGTTGCTCCACCCAACTCCCTCTGAGGTTCTCGATCTTCTTCTTGAGAAGGTTTACTATAATTTTGTTCGCCGCCTCCACTTGCCCATTGCTCCTTGGGTGGTGGACCAACGCGAACCTGAGATCTATGCCGAGCTGAGTACAAAAGCTAACGAACTCGTCACTGGCGAACTGCGGCCCGTTATCCATGACAACGGCTAGAGGAAGCCCATGCCTGCAAATAATCTCACCCCAAACGAAATTCTTTACCACTTGGGAGGTTACCTTGGCGAGGGCCTTCGCTTCGATCCACTTAGAGAAACAATCCACCATCACCAGCAGGAACTTTCTCTGGCCGCTCGCCTGAGGGAAAGGTCCCACCAAATCCAAACCCCATATCGCAAAGGGCCAGGGGGCTGTGATCGTCCGGAGCCTCTGAGCGGGCAGGAGCTGGAGGGGGGCGTAGAGTTGGCACTTGGAGCACCTCCTGGAGAACTCGGCTGCATCCTTGCTGAGGATGGGCCAAAAGTAGCCTTGCCTCAGAACTCTTCCTTTCAGGGTCCTGCTTCCTGAGTGGCTGCCACACTCACCTGAATGGATCTCTTCCAGGACCCTCGGGGCTTCCTCCTCCGAGACACAATGGGCCAGGAGCCCCGAGAGGGTCTTTATATACAGTACCCCTGCATGCAAGGAGTAGTAAGCTGATTTATACCTGAGCCGGTGCTTGTCTGCCTCTTCCTCGGGGAACTTCCCCGTTGTTAAGTAGGTGATGAAGGGATCCATCCACGACACCCGCTGGTCCACCTCCATCACCTCACCCTCCTCGATGGAGGGTCGGAAAAGCTCTGACACCATTCCCCCGGCCTGGGGACCAAACTTGGCTAGGAGGTCCGCCTGGTTGCTTTCTCCACTTGGGATGTGTTTGATGGAGAAGGTGCGAAACTGTCCCACTATCCCTTTAACCTTCTCCAGGTACCGTTGGAGAGTTGGTTCTTTGACTTCGAATTCCCCCCTGATCTGGCACGCCACCACCATGGAGTCCGTCGAGACCTCCACGTCCTGCACCCCCAATTCTTGTGCCAGGCGGAGGCCTGCTACCACGGCCTCGTACTCGGCTTGGTTATTAGTGAGGGGGAAATGGATGTTTATCGCTTGCTCTATCCTGGTTCCTTGGGGACTCACCAACACCACCCCTCCTCTGAAGGAATGCTTTCCCGACGTGCCATCGACCAGCATCTTCCAAGCCACCGGGTGGGGTATTTCAGATTCCTCTAACTCGGTCACGTAGTCGGCCATGAAATCTGCCACCGCCTGTGCCTTTATGGATACCCTGGGCACGTAGGAGACATTGAACTCACTCAATTCTACCGCCCACTTTGCCAACCTCCCAGAGTGCTCTACCCCTTCCATGATGCCACGAAGGGGGTGGTCAGTCACCACTTTGATTGAGTGTGCCTGAAAGTAAGGTCTGAGCAGCCTAGCCGACACTACCAATGTAAACGCTAACTTTTCGAGGATAGGATATCTGAGTTCGGCCTTCCTGAGTGCCCTGTTGACGTAGTAAATGGGGAGTTGTATCTTCCCCTCCTCTCGAACCAACACTGCGCTAACCGATTCCGACCCTACCCCCAAGTACAGGTATAGATCTTCCCCTTGTCTCGGCCCTTGTAATAATGGGGCCTGGGTCAGTTGTTCCTTTAGCGCTTGAAAAGCCTTTTCGCACTCGGGAGTCCATTCGAATTTTTGGTTACCCCTTAATACCTTGAAGAAGGAAGAACATTTTTCTCCTGCCTTGGAAAGGAACCTGCTCAGCCCGGCTAACTTCCCTGTCAGACGTCGGACCTCTTTCGCACTCCGTGGAGATCTCAACTCAAAGATCGCCTTTACCTTGTCTGGATTAGGCTCCACTCCAAGAGGGGTGAGCAAATGACCCAAGAACTTCCCTCGACTGGCCCCGAAGACACACTTGAAGGGGTTAAGCCTCATTTTAAACTTTCTCAAGGTTTCAAAAGTCTCTTCGAGGTCACTGAGATGGGACTCAAGATTCTAGCTCTTGATCATTAGGTCATCCACATAGACCTCTAAGTTCCTTCCCTTCTGCTCGCGAAACACCCTATCCATCATACGCTGATATGTGGCCCCTGCATTCTTCAAACCGAACGGCATCATTTTGTAACAATAGCACCCATCCCCGGTGATGAAGGACACATCTTTAATGTCGGGAGGGTGCATGCGGATCTGGTGATAACCTGAAAAAGCATCTAAAAAAGTCATCACAGAAAAACTGACGGCTGAGTCAACCAGCGCGTCGATTCTAGGCAAGGGATAACAGTCCTTGGGGCACGATTTATTAAGCAAAGAAAAGTCCACACACATTCTCCACTTACCCTCCCCCTTTGTTACCATCACATCATTGGAGACCCAGCCTGGGTACTGGATCTCCGATACAAAGCCAGCTTTGAGGAGCTTGTTCACCTCCTCCCGGATGGGCACCTCCAGCTTGTCTGCCGTGGACCTCCTCTTCTGGCGGATGGGGCGAGCGCCGGGATCGAGGTTTAGGCGATGACATGCCACATCCGCATCGATTCCCGGCATCTCTGCGGCGCTCCATGCGAAGACGTCCACATTTTCCTGGACGCAAGCCAAGATCTTCGCCCGATCCTCCGGGCTGAGCTCCCCATTGATCTTGATCTTCTCGATCGCCCTGGCCTTAGTGATGATCTCCACCTCCACCACTTCATCTACAGCCTCTAGCCTGGACTGCTCCCCCCAGGGGCTCTGCTCCTCTTCTTTCTCTCCTTCTTTCTGCCCCGCCCTGAGCCTTTCACCGACCCCTTCCTGGGCATGAACTACTTCTCTCCCCCCTTCCTCTCCTACTTCCATTAGCTCCTCCGCCCCTCCCCTCGGGGCCTCCTCTTCTCCCTGCTCTCCTTATTCCTCCCCCGCCCTGGGTCCCTCACCGACCCCTTCCTGGGCACGAACTACTTCTTCCTATACCTCTTCCGCTCCTACATCCATTAGCTCCTCCGCCCCTCCCCCCGGGGCCTCCTCTTCTCCCTGCTCTCCTTCTTCCTCCCCCGCCCTGGGTCCCTCACTGACCCCTTCCTGGGCACGAACTACTTCTTCCTCTACCTCTTCCATCGTGGCCACTTCTTCCATTGCCTTATCCCACTCCTCCGCCTCCTCCATCCAAGAGATGGTGTTGACGGCGGTCACATAGCATTGCCTCGCCACCTTGGGATCTCCCCTGACCCGGACCTGGATTCCCCCCGTGCTGAACTTGAGGCATTGATGGAAAGTGGACGGGACACACCGGAACGCGCTGATAAGAGGCCGTCCGAAGATGGCGCTATAGCTACTAGGGGCATCCACTATCACAAAGCGGCAGTTCCGGGACTGCCCTCCCAGGGTCACATGAAGTCCTACTCCCCCTTCTACTTCTTTCCTTTCTCCTGAGAATCTGAACAGCGGGCCATCCGAGGCCAACACCCTCCTGGGCTCTACCTGCATCCCGTCGAACGCCTTCTTGAAAATAACATTGCCGAGCTCCCGTTGTCCACCAAGATTCGAGAGACGGTGAAGTTCTCGATGGCTGTCTGGATGACCAGCGCATCGCAGAATGGGTCTTCGTGACCGGGCAGGTCCTTCTGGGAGAAGGTGATCTTCTCCGCGGGGGGTGGGGCTTGGGATGTCGAAGCTACACTCCGACGGTACATGGCATGGAGGCTCGCCTTCCGGGTTGCCTCGACCCCCACCCCCCCCCCCCCCCCCCCCCCACCCCCATGGATCACTCTGATCCCTCCTCGGGTCCCTACGTCCGCCCGATCCTCACACCTTTCATCCTCATCTCCCTGAGGTAGAATCTCTTCTATCCCTGCTCCCCCTTGCTGTGCTTGTGGTGCTGGGGCTCTCGCCCCTCTGAGTTCCAAGAACTCAGGGCAGGTGGCCATTGCGTGGCCTTCCTCTTGATGGAAGTCACAGTACGGCAGCGCCACCCCCTTGCCTCATCCCCGACTCCTCGGTTCCTTCTTTTGGGGTCGGCTCCTCCGGCTCCCCCTCCTCTTCCTCTTCCTGCTCTTTCTCTACCGATCTCCATTGCCTGATTAGGGGGGTGGAAATGGCCTCAGGCCCTGTCTCCACCCCAGCTGGTGAGGTCTTCCCTGCCCTCCTTGGAAGTTACCTCCCCCGTGGGGGAAACCCCTCCCTGGGCCTTGCATTCCTCCACCCTGCTTCCTCCATCCCAACTCTGGGGCCCCGCTTCCTCTCTCCTCCTTGGCTCTTGCTGTCTCCCTTCCGGCTCGCTCAGCCGTGCCAATCTCTTCGCAAACTCGGGGTTTGCTGCCTCCCCTTCTACCTCCTCTGCCCCTCTCTCCATCAGTTCTTCATAAGATTGAGGAGCCTTCTTCTTGAGGTCCATCTTGAAGAAGCCTTCCCTTATCCCCAATGTAAAGGCGAGCTGGAGGGTATACCCCGGGACCTCTTGGACAAGGAGGACCTCCTCTCGGAACCACTCTAGATAATGAGCCAACGACTCTCCTGACCTCTGCTTGATGTCGAAGAGCGACTCTGGATCCTTCTTTCTTTTCTTCATGGCGGAGAAACGTAAGAGAAAACCTTTACACAAGTTCTCGAAGGTATAGATCGATCCTGAGGGAATCTGGTGGAACCAGTCCCTCGCCTTCTCCATCAGGGTAGTAGCAAAGAGTCGACACTTGAAGGCTTCCGACATGGGTCTGATCGAGACCATATCCTCGAACCACTGCAGGTGTTGAATGGGGTAGTCATTGCCAGAATACAGCATCATGTTAGGCTCCCTGAACCCATCGGGGAGTGGTGCCGAGAGCACCATCTCGCAGAAAGGACTTCCCACACTCACCCCCTGAGCTTGCTCTACCCTTCTCGCGGACTCCTCGGGTGACCCTACTCCTGCCGATCTCGTCAGAGGACAGCTCGCCGGGACCTCCCTGGCCGATCTTCCCCCCGCTAGAGTCTCCCTTGCCGGATTCTCGCTTCCCCCAGCAGGGCTGGGGAACAGCTCTCGCCCAGACAGTTCTCTCCCTCCTCCCTGGGCCGCCACCTCTTTTCCCGCTCGATGAGCTGGCTCGCTCTCGCCGACTCCAGGTTGATGAGCCACCTGGGGCGTCGGGGTCGCGAAACCGCTGAGCGCAGTGGCGAGAGCGCTCTGAAAAGCTCTAAGAAGATCTCGCCTAAGATCCGCCAACATCTCCACTGTGGCTGGTGCCCCTGGGGGTGGCGAGCCTCCGGGGTTCGCGTCCCGCTCATCCTCGCCGGTCATGCTTTCCCTGAGATTTTCTTGAGCTAGCCGCACTCCATGCTCACCGCACCAAAATTTTGAAACCAATTTCTCAGTTTCTGTGGAGTTCGGGGCCCCCAACGGGTTGGGGGCGACTGGCACTTACTAATCTCGCGAGAGAACAGACCGGAGCCCCGGAGTTGGACACTGATCCTTAGGCTCAGCTAGGAGGACCCACCACACACCCGGAAGATCTTTAGAGCGCTTCCCCTCCCAAGCCAAAAGCTGAAGCCTGGGCACCTTGGAGAGCTCAAGGATGGCCTGAGGAGAGAGAAGCTCAAAAAGAAGTCCTCTCCAAAGGTGCCCTTTGGATCCTATTTATAGATTTTCTGTTCTGGCCTGCAAATAGCAGGAATCTGCCTCTCGATTTTACTATACGCACCCCAACTTGGTCTGCTAACAGCCAAACTCCCCTGTCCGGGGTGGCTATTGGCAGACCCTCCAGGGCAAAGAGGTAATTCTAGCTTCCAGCCCCATGGAAGAGGGGTCTGCGAGGACTGCTCGCCCTCCTGGTCTCGCTAAAGTGTATGCGCGAGCCCCTGCTGTCTTTGCGACCTCGAGGGTCTCGCTGAACCTTAGGAATGAGGCCCTCCTGCCGAGCGCGGAGAGAGCGAGACCAAGCAACTGATCTCGCCTCACCCCGGCTGCCGAGAACTATTGGTGTTCTGCGAGATCCCTAGGAGGAGCCAGGCGAACCCCGAGTTGTACAATGATGGATGCGAATAAAGAATTATTCACCAACCATACAAGAGTTGCATAGTGATGCAATTGACAAATGTTGTCTACCTAAATAACCACATTATGAGAGGAACGCCAAAGCGGACTCGTGGTGTTGGTGAAATATGGATCTTGTCCACTAAGAGAGTAGCTCGCATAAACTCTCTGAATCGATATCAAGGGTAATTGATTTGATTAAAATAGTGGGAGCTCTTTAATAAAAGTCCTTATTAAAATATATAAAATGTATTTTGAAATATAGTACTAAAATTTCACTTTGCAAAATTCCTTGTAGAATATTCATGGCAAGTGGATCTCACTCCGCCTTGTCCCTGAGAGCGATCCTTGAGAAGGATAAGCTAAATGGGACAAATTTCCTTGACTGGTATAGAAACCTGAGAATTGTTCTCAAGCAAGAGCGCAAGCTCTATGCCTTGGAAGAAGATCCCCCTGAAGAGCCAGCCTCTAATGCACCACGTGCAGATAAAGATACTTATAAGAAGTATGGAGATGACTCCTTGGATGTTGAATGCCTTATGCTCGCGACTATGAACTCTGAGCTTCAGAAGCAACATGAGAACATGAGTTGTTATGAGATGGTTGAGCACCTGAAGAAAATGTTTCAAGGGCAAGCTCACCAAGAGAGGTTCGATATATCCAGGGCGTTATTTCAGTGTAAGATGGGAGCTCGAGACCCAGTAGGAACTCACGTACTCAAGATGATTGGGTATATAGAGAGCCTTGAAAGACTAGGGTTTCCTTTGAGCCAAGAGTTGTCCACTGATCTGATCCTGCAATCATTGTCGGACAGTTACGAGGAGTTTGTCTTAAATTACAATATGAATGAAATTGACAAGACACTGCCCGAGCTCCTAGGCATGTTAAGAACTGCCGAGATCAACATGAAGAAGACCAAGCATGCTAGCCCCATACTGATGGTTCATAAAGGCAAGGGCAAGGTCAAGGGAACCAAGAAGACTAAGGTAGGACCTAAGTCACATCTTGATCCCAAGTCTTCAGCACTGAAAAAGAAAGGATTGGCTAAGAAAGGGAAGTGCCACCATTGTGGTAAGGCAGGGCACTGGAGGAGGAACTGTCCTCAGTATCTAGAAGATCTGCAGAAGAAGAAGGGAAGTATGACTTCCACTTCAGGTATTTTCGTTATAGAAATAAACTTTTCTGCTCCTTCATCCTGGGTATTGGATACCAGATGTGGTTCTCACATTTGTATAAATGTGCAGGAACTGAGAAGGAGAAGAATGCTGGGTAAAGGGGAGGTAGACCTGCGCGTCGGGAATGGAGCAAGAGTTGTTGGCATCGCCGTTGGTGTTTACTGTCTTTCTTTGCCCACAGGGCTTGTAATAGAACTTGATAATTGTTATTATGTTCCCGCCATAACTAGAAACATTATTTCTATTTCATGTTTGGACATGGTTGGTTTTTCTTTCGTAATTAAGAACAATTGATGTTCTATTTATAAGAATGATATTTGTTATGGCATTGCCCAAATGTTTAATGGTTTATATGTTTTGAACTTAGACCATCCGATCTATAACATAGAAAATACTAAGAGACTAAAAACAAATGACTTGAATCCTACGTACCTTTGGCATTGTCGTTTAGGCCATATAAACGAGAAACGCATATCCAAGCTCCATAAAGATGGACTATTGGACTCATTTGATTATGAATCATTTGAGAGATGCGAGTCATGTTTGTTGGGCAAGATGGCAAAAGCTCATTTCACTAGTTTTAATGAGAGGGCTAATGATCTCTTGGGTATAATACATAGTGATGTATGCGGACCCATGAGTTCTATGGCTAGAGGTGGGTTCTACTACTTCGTTACATTTACTGATGATTTCAGTAGATACGGATACGTGTTTCTTATGAAGAACAAATCCGAGACCTTTGAAAAGTTCAAAGTGTTTAAAAATGAAGTGGAGAACCAACTGGGAAAAAGGATAAAAGCACTCCGATCTGATCGAGGTGGCGAATATCTGAGTCATGAGTTTCGTGATCATCTGAAAGAGTGTGGTATTGTATCACAGCTCACTCCACCCGGAACACCTCAACATAATGGTGTTTCTGAGAGGAGGAATCGTACCTTATTAGACATGGTGCGATCCATGATGAGTCATGCAGATTTGCCCGTTTCCTTTTGGGGTTTTGCTTTAGAGACTGCTGCTTTCACACTAAATCGAGTTCCAACGAAAACGGTTCTAAAGACACCATATGAGATATGGACTGGGAGGCGTCCTAGTATGTCGTTCATCAAGATTTGGGGCTGTGAGGCATACGTGCGACGTCAAATGCCTGACAAGCTGGAACCCAAATC
Source organism: Dactylorhiza incarnata (assembly GCA_033032865.1). Taxonomy (NCBI): domain Eukaryota; kingdom Viridiplantae; phylum Streptophyta; class Magnoliopsida; order Asparagales; family Orchidaceae; genus Dactylorhiza; species Dactylorhiza incarnata. The sequence goes on along the minus strand of JAWHQI010000009.1, from coordinate 2,675,210 downwards.
GGATAAATGTTATCTAGTGGGGTATCCTAGGGAAACCAAAGGATACTACTTCTACTTACCGTCTGAGGGCAAAGTGTTTGTCGCAAGGACTGGTGTCTTTTTGGAGAAAGAGTTCTTATCCAGAAAGACTGCAAAGGTAGAACTTGAAGAAGTTCAAGAGCCACAAACAATGAATGAACCAGAATTGGAACCTCAGCAAGGACTACAAGAAGTTGTAGCTGGAGAGCCTGCTCAAGAAACACAAGTCCTACGTAGATCTGGTAGACCAAGATTTGAGCCTGAGAGATATGGATTTCTCATGACTCAAATAGGTAATGTGTTGCTTATGGATCATGATGATGAGCCTGCAACCTACCAAGAGGCTATGAATGGACCCGACTCCAAGAAGTGGCTTGAGGCCATGAAATCTGAAATGGACTCCATGTACACAAACCAAGTTTGGACCTTGGTGGAACCACCTGAAGGGGTACGACCCATAGGGTGCAAGTGGGTCTTCAAGAAGAAGACCGACATGGATGGGAATGTACAGACATTCAAAGGCCGGCTAGTGGCTAAAGGTTTCAGGCAAATTCATGGTGTTGACTATGATGAAACCTTTTCCCCTATAGCTATGGTCAAGCCCATCAGAATTCTACTTGCTATTGCTGCGTATTATGACTACGAGATCTGGCAAATGGATGTCAAAACGGCTTTCCTTAATGGAAACCTCCTTGAGGAAGTGTATATGACACAACCCGAGGGTTTTGTATCTACAGATGAAGCCACTAAAATATGCAAGTTGAATCGATCCCTTTATGGATTGAAACAAGCTTCTCGAAGTTGGAATCTGCGTTTTGATGAGAAGATCAAAGAGTTTGGTTTCATCAAGAACGAAGATGAGCCTTGTGTTTACAAGAAGATTAGTGGGAGCATTGTTGTCTTCCTGATATTGTATGTAGATGACATACTGTTGATCGGGAATGACATTCCGACCCTGCAAGTTGTTAAGAACAACCTAGGGAAGTGCTTTTCTATGAAAGACTTGGGCGAAGCGACTTATATACTTGGAATTAAGATCTATAGAGATAGATCGAAGAAGTTGCTGGGTTTGACCCAGAGTACATACATTGACAAGGTGTTGAAACGGTTCAACATGCTTGAGTCCAAGAAAGGATTCTTACCCATGTCGCATGGTGTGAGTCTCTCTAAGGACCAGTGTCCAAAATCTTTGGAAGATAAGGACCGCATGAAGTTGATTCCATATGCTTCGGCAATTGGATCAATCATGTATGCAATGTTATGTACTAGACCCGATGTCTCATATGCTTTAAGCATGACTAGTAGGTACCAGTCTGATCCGGGTGATGGTCACTGGATCGCAGTCAAGAATATCCTGAAGTACTTGAGAAGGACTAAGGATACATTCTTGGTGTTTGGTGGAGAGGAAGAGCTCGTTGTAAAGGGTTACACGGATGCAAGATTCCAGACTGACAGAGATGACTCAAAGTCACAGTCAGGTTTTGTGTTTTGCCTTAATGGAGGAGCTGTAAGCTGGAAGAGTTCCAAGCAGGAGACAGTTGCCGATTCTACGACTGAGACCGAGTATATCGCTGCAGCGAATGCGGCGAAGGAGGCTGTGTGGATTAGGAAATTCATCAACGAGCTTGATGTAGTTCCTAGCATTGTTGATCCCGTAGTTCTCTACTGTGACAACAACGGTGCAATTGCACAAGCTAAGGAACCTAGATCTCATCAGCGCTCCAAGCACATACTTCGGCGCTTCCATCTTATTCGAGAGATTGTCGATTGAGGAGATGTGAGCATATGCAGAGTACCGACTGAAGAAAATATAGCGGATCCACTAACAAAGCCTCTTGCGCAAAAGAAGCATGATGGTCATGTTAGATCAATGGGTATTAGATACCTGAATGATTATCTTTAGTGGGAGCCTTGTGGATTGCATAATTGTTAGTTGTTTGTTCATTGGATGAATTGTAAAATGTACTATGTATTTCATTTTATATTTATGGCAAGTTCTTTTATTATGTGATTTATATCTGTCTGATAAGATTAATTAGCATAATAAATGCCCTTAGAGTGTTTGCTTCCATAAGAATTCAAGTACGTGACTTGAATGTGAGAGCCTTTGTTTATAAGAAGCTTCATTCTTAAATGGTCCCTGGTCGAGGTATCATCCTAGAAATTTAGGGCGAGGATGAGACCATAAGACTAGCATGTGCGTTGACTGATGATCGGTTCTCACAGGTCATGATATTGTGATATCAAGTCATCACATGGGTACTTGTTAAGAACAAGTTGTACTGGACAGACCCCCCGTGAGACTACTTTGTGGATTGTTATATGAACATGTCACAAGTAGGTCTCAAGTGATAATGGTGTTTGTGGTCCTTTGACCTGAAGTCATAGCATTCATCAGGTGAGGAAGAGCGTACTTTGATGCCATCTAAAGTCTTCTCTTGAGAAAGGTTGACGATAAGGGTGGTTGTTGGGTATGTTACGAATCATTTGGATGTTTATGTATGAGCAGAAATGGGATTTGTCCTCCTGTATGACAGGAGTTACATCCATGGGCCCCTTGATGGAATGAGACTGAGAAATGCATGGCCATGCTTGGTTGAGTCAATATATGATATTGAGCTCACCAATTTCAGACAGTCTATTCTAGATCAGGAAACTAGGATTGAATAATTATGAGGGTGACACGGTCCATGCCTCTAGTTCTATCCGGATGTAAAGGACAAAGGGACATGACAACACTGATACATTGGTCATGACAGGCTTATATGAGTTATGAACTCTTATTGCTTGGGTAGCAATGATGTATTGCTAGATGCCGCTCATTGTTTGTGAGACTTTTGTTGATACTTTGTGATCAAGTGGGAGACTGTTGGAGTTTCTGAGATGATCTCAAAGCAATCAACAGTTAGTCTTGCTGCCAACGCAATATGAGCATATAGGGTCGCACATAAAAGCGTTTGGAGAAATTGGAGAAAGGATTGTGTTGGCCTTACTCATATTGGATATGAGTGGAGGACCAATCCTGTGACTGCTTGGAATCAAGTTGAGAATGTCTCAAAAGGGAAATCGTTTAAAGTGTTTAAACGAACAGATTTTACACTAGATAATTTGACTAAAAGCATTAACCGAATTCGACTAAAGGGTTTAGACGAATTCGGCTAATGGTAAATTCGACTAAAGGGTTTCGTCGAATTTATATATAGTCGAATTCGTCAAAATGGTTTCGCCGATTATATATAGTCGAATTCGTCGAAATGGTTTCGCCGAATTCGGTTATAGTGAATAGCCTAATTTATATATAGTCGAATCGTCGAAATGGTTTCGCCGAATTCGGTTATAGTGATTAGTCGAATTCGGTTAATTTGATTAGTCGAATTCGGCGAATGTAAATCTGGACAGATTTTCTGTTTTTCCCTCTGGTCTGCGGATAGCCGATTTTATGCCTTGCTTATAAAAGGAACGTGTTTAGGGCTTCGAGTAAGACGGTTTTTTTAGATCGAGCCCTTTTGCGAGAGAACAGACGACGGAAGTGTTCCGGCTGTTCTCGTTCCGTCCGCCGATCGTCGTTCCGCCACCGCTAGTCGCCACCGTCGGTCGCCGCCTCCTCTGGATCGGACCTAGCAGTCTGTGAGGACGTTGGGAGCATCCTTCTCCGACAAGAAGCTAGGATTCTCCTTTGCTCGTGTGGACTTCTGTAGAGGGATTGATCTATTTCGATCCTTGAAGAACTCAAAGGCAGATTTCGGATTCTTCGTGGAGCACCTTGGTTGAGTATTGACTCAATCCCGCGAAGGTATATTGTATTTCGATTTGCTTTCTTATTCTCTTGAATCATGAAAACCGCAAGATCCGTTGATCTTTTTTTTTGGGTTGTTCTTGTTCATTTCCGATGCGCATATTCGATATGTCATCCCTTATGAAGGGGTACAGAAAACCCAATAGCATTAAGATAGGGGGAGTATGCACATTATCATGCTTATCATATACTATAGTTGCACTATCATCTTGCTTATCCTATACTATAAACACTATTGTTGATTTCATGCTAAGAGGATTTGTTATTATCAAAAGGGGGAGATTGTTGGACATGCGTGTCACATCCCTTTGTTTGAGACTAACAAATCCCAAATTATATTTGATCTTGCTTGTCGTGTGTTTATAGTGTGCAGGAACTATAGGTGCAATACTCCACAGGTAGAAAGCAGCTGAATTCAAACATCTGGAAGAATGCACTACCGCCAACGTTAGTGCTAACGCTCCGCGGTAGATCTTTTCGTCTCAGCGGTTCTGTCTCAGCGGATTTGTCTCAGCGGTTTAGTTTCATCTCAGCGGTTCCTTAGCGCTACTGCCAGTGCTAGCGCTACCGCTAGGCGCTAGCTCAAGTTCGTGCACAGTGCCACGCCGTTGACGGTTCCGCAACCGCTCCACACGAACGCTACCGCAGGCGCTAGGAGCTACCGCAGGCGCTATCTTCAAGTTCTATAAATTGATGGGCTCTCTCTCGTTTCGGTTAGAGATCACAGAGAGATTGCAAGTGCCACAACTCTATTATTGTTATGCTGCCGAAGATGGATCTCCCACAAAAAGCTTAAGGAGAATTCTGGAGGACTACGTCACGCTACATCCGAAGGACGATCGCTTCAACCTCGCTCATACTACAGCGATCCTTCATCCTCATCTTCAGAGATCTCATATAGGGAGTTTTATTATTATTATCTTTATTTTCATTCCATATATTCTTGTAACCGTTTAGAGAATTCGCCTTGTGTTGGCGACTAGGTCTGGGTAGGACTTAAGGAGGAATTCGCCTCATGTTGGCGACTAGTTCTAGGTGATTAGATCTAGGGAGTGCTCGAGGCCATATCTGGGGAAGGATTGGCTAGAGCGGCTTGAGGCCATATCCGGGGAAGGATAGGCTAAAGCCAACCGGTTTGTGGGGTTACAAGTCGGTATAGAAAAGGAAAAGATATTTACATTTGTACGCCTCTGATTTCTAGCGATATTGAAATCAAATTTATGTAAACACCTTTTTATATAAATACAATCATGTCTCTATTTGTGTTTAATTACTTGATTTCTCTCCTTTGGCGTTATCTCTAAAATATTGTTTACTAAGTTTGCAATTCTAATTACTTTATCAAAATTGTTTAGTTCAATCTCTTTCATCAGAAAACAATTTAATACTTGTTTCTAAACTTGGTTATTACGATATTCTCACAAATTAGCTAAATTGTTATTTTGCCTTTCTCATATTATAAAACAATTTAGTAATTTTCATAACATTATTATAAAGAATTTTTATTCCCTTATTCACCCCCCCCCCCTCTAAGGGCGCCTATCGATCCAACAAATCCAAGTGTAATGGTAAGAAGAGTATACTTGTGGGTAGTCACTAATAACATTAAGTGCCTTGGAAAGGGAGCTTTGGGGTGTCATCCCATTATAGTTCCTAGTACCGTGGCGAGCCACTCATAGTGTAGTCCTCGGGAAGTCCATGGTTAACCCTAAAATGTAGGAATAAAAGGCAGTGCAAGATTAACTTAATAATGCACACACCCACACCCCGTAGTTACGTGAGGTTAGTTTGTTTGGTTTTACGAGCGGTAGGCTGGGTGGTTGTAGGAGTGGACTAGCTAGTCTGGTGAACTTGTGACTCAGTAGTGTTTGTTGGTACGGATGGGTTGGTTCGGCGAGCCGTTGGCTCAGAAGGTTGATGACGGGCAGGTTAGCCCGGGGAGCTCATGGCTTGGGATATAATAGGACATATTGTATGTGCATAAGTTGGTGGGTCATTAGGGTCGATGGTCGTCGCACCGACGTCGATACTTTGGCTCGGTAAGTGTGGTTAACACTTTAACAAAGAAAAGTCTGGTGGACTAACCAGTAAGAGTACACATGAGCTCCGATGTTGTGTTCTTTGCGTTGAGTCGTATGATTGGTCTAGGTTAGGTAGTGCAGATACCAACCTAGAGGTGGGCGAGGCCCAACCCACCGCTTCCGTTTACCACTACGGAAGTATCCTGGGAGTTTTGCTAGCTCCAAAAGGGGAACTAAAGGTCTGTGCGCATAGAGTCGTAGTGTGTGAGTTGCACTTGTATGAACATAACATTAAACTGTATACCTTGTATGACATAGCATAAACAATGCATTTCGACCCCTACCCCTATCGTATAAATTGGTTATGGAACTTTTTATACGATAGGCACTGTTAAACGACCCCTTGATTTATAGGTTTGTGTGGGCATTCCTATAAATTAAGGTTACATTTCTTTACTACTGCTTTACTTATTACCACTGCTTACTTGCTAATGTTTTACTTACTACTGCTTTACTTTTTGTATTATATATTATTTATCGATAGACCCTTCCGTAGTTAAACTCGTTGTCACCTGCTTTTGATTTTACCCCTTGATGTCCTCCGCTTCATTCCTCCCGCTCGGTGCCTAGGAGTCACCGGGGGAGGGGTGCGGGATTGGCTTAGTATTTTGACTAACGGTCGGTCGACCTTATAATTTTAGGGGACCGAGGAGACGCAGCAGCATCAGAGCCCAGTGCAGATGGAGGCGGGGCAGTCTAGAACGGGAGCTCAGATGACAGGGTCCATGAGTGACTTACTAGTTTTAGTTGGTTTGCTTCCGCGAGTGTCTTTTGTTGTGAGGATTTGATGTATCGGGCAGGAGCCCTTGTTATTTTTATCTTTTGTTTCAGTTACTTCATGTAGACATCTCCTTATGATGGTTTACTATTTATGTGATGTGGACTAGCCTTCTCTGAAGTTTGTTTATACTTTACTTTTTCTGTGATCGATATTGCCGGCAGGATCGGCGTTTTGTAGTAGCAACTCTCACGAGTGATGGTGCCACCACAAAACGGCAGTTCTGGGCATAAGACCCCGGGTTTGAAAAGAAAAAAATGGGGTCTTACAAAGTGGTATCAAAGCAAACCTCGATCCGAAGAAAAGAAGTCCACAAACCCTGGGCCACCCCGCACACGTTTAGTTTGAGGACAAACTAAGCAGTGGAAGCAATGGTGTGCCCATATGGGGAATCACATGAAAAGTTCACCTTTAACTGAATTTTTTAGGCAAACCCTCTTATGAGTGTTAATTTTCTTTTGTAGCCTGCGACTAACCCTACCCCACAGTATGGAGTGCCTCCGACTCCAAACGTCATCCCACCACCACCGACTCTTACTCTGTTTCAGTAAATGGAGATGGGGCAGACATTGACTGCCATACTGGAGGCATTCAGGGCACAGGAGGCACCGGCTCCTCAGCCAAACCCTGGGGCCAACTGGATGAGTGCCTTCCAAGGTCTTTCCCCTCCATCATACCTCGGGACGGAGACAGATGTGCGGACTGAGGAGTGGGTAGACATCATGTACGAGATGCTGGCAGGAATTCAGTGCCCGACAGACATGGAAGTACCCCTGGTGGTTTCGTGCCTGGAATCTCATGCAAAGAGGTGGTGGAAGTCACTACTAGACACCACCTATGTTGGACTGGAGGCGGATGACATCTCATGGGATGAGTTCAAGGCGGCGCTACTGGAGCACTACGTACCACAGTCAGCAAGGGATGAGCTGGAAGACAGGTTCCTGCAGTTGAGGTAGGGTAGCAGGACAGTGGTGGAGTATCACTGGGAGTTCACACACTTGACCTGGTTTGCGGACTCCTATCAGCTGGATGATGTAGGCTACGCAATGAGATTCTACAAGGGCCTCCGTGCTCAGCTGAGGCAGACCCTCCTCTTTGTCTCTGATGGCAGCATGGCCAAGATCTTGGAGATGGCCAAGAAGATGGAAGCTGACCAGCACCTTGTTCGAGGTAGGAAGAGGCCGATAGAGGACCAGGGAAGGAGTGGCAGGAGAGACCAGCAGAAGGGTCATTACATTGGGGAGAGAAGAGCGGAGGACCGACCCCGCCAGGAGGAGAGGCAGGAGCAGAGGGAGCCGGTAGTGTTGGCTCCTCAGCCTTTACAGATGCGGGAGATGCCGAGAATTGGAGGAGGTGGGCCACCTCCCCCACAGGAGTGCTACCACTGCCATCAGCAAGGCCACATCCGGAGGAACTGCCCTCAGAGGAATGCACCACCAACACTACAGGCTGCCCCACCGGCTCAGCATTTCGGGGGTCGAGGATGTGGTCGAGGTTGTGGATTTTAGGGCGGAGACCGGAGACAGAACAGGGACCAGATGTACGCTCTAGACCAAGCTCAGCCCCGGGCCTCGCAAGGGTCATTACAGGTATTCTTAATGTTAATTATGTTCATTAGCACCTAGCAAACCTTAGCTTTACCCTAGCATTGAACCAAACAAACAAAAATCACCCAGGTATAGTACTCGTCTGCGGCAAGCCCGCATACACTTTATTCGAAATGGGTGCCTCACACTCGTTCGTCTCGGAAGAATTCATGGGCGATCTGGACCAAGTACAGCACTTTGAGGGCATCCACAGGAGGGTGCGGTTCCCGGACGGATCGGAGATAGTAACGAATGCAAAGTGCAACATGAACGTAGAAATTGGAGGGAAGCTATTCGAAGCACCGGTGACGCTCTTAAAGATGAAGGACTTTGATCTGATCCTAGGCATGAATTGGCTGTATTGGAACCATGAACGGATTGACTGCCCGGCAAGAAGGATTGTTCTGAAGCACGAGAACACATAAGTAGTAGTTAAGGTATAAAACCTCCTTCCCGTCTCTTATTATCATCTGTTCAGGCCGTCAAGGCCCACCTACAGGGAGATGAGGTATACCAGGTGTTGTTCGAGGCGATCGAGGCGAAGGATTTTGTGGCTAGTATCCCAGTAGTGCGGGATTTTGCCGACATATTCCGGAGAAGTTGCCAGGGCTGCCACCGCACCGCGAGAAGGATTTTCTGATCCAGTTGGTGTCGGGGGCTAAGCCAGTATCCAGAGCTCCTTATCGGATGGCCCCGAAGGAGCTAGTGGAGTTACAGAGCCAGCTGCAGGAGCTGGTGGAAGCAGGGTTCGTTAGACCGAGTTCCTCACCTTGGGGAGCTCCGGTGTTATTCGTAAAGAAGAAGGATGGGACGCTCAGATTATGCATCGATTATAGAGCCCTGAACAGGCTGACGGTGCGGAACACGTACCCTTCGCCGAGGATAGATGAGCTATTTGACCAGTTAGAGGGAGCCCATTGCTTCTCAAAGCTAGATTTGAGGTCAGGGTATTATCAGCTGCAGATCCAGGAGGAGAATATCACGAAGACGGCTTTCAGCAGCCGATACAGGTTATATGAGTTCACGGTGATGCCATTCAGACTCACAAATGCACCATCAGCTTTTATGAGCCTGATGAACCGGGTGTTCGAACCTTACCTCAACATCTTCGTCATCGTGTTCATTGACGACATCCTCATCTATTCAAAGTCGGAAGAGGAGCATGAGCGGCATTTGGAACTAACATTGGAGAAGCTTCGGGAGCATCGTCTGTATGCAAAGTTCAGCAATTGCCAGTTTTGGCTGAAGGAGGTGGCCTTCCTAGGCCATACATATCATTAGTGGAGCTGGCCTAGCAGTGGATCCAGCAAAGATCCAGGCAGTACGGGATTGGCCGCCACTAAAGACGGCCACCGACGTGCAGAGTTTCTTGGGGCTAGCCGGTTATTACCGGAAGTTCGTGCAGGGGTTTTCCCAGATAGCCCTCCCACTCACATCACTGACGAAAAAGGATGTTGCTTTCATATGGACGCCGCGGTGTGAGGCAGCCTTCCAGGAGCTGAAGGGTCGGCTTACTTCGGCCCCCATCCTTTCCCTTCCATCGGGGAGGGAAGGATTCCAGGTGTACACGGATCCGTCATATCAGGGGATGGGTGCCGTTCTGATGCAGAATGGGCACGTGATAGCTTACGCCTCCCGCCAGTTAAAGAATCACAAGCAGAATTACCCGGTGCATGACTTGGAGATGGGAGCAGTGGTATTCGCTCTAAAGATCTGGCGACACTACCTCTACGGTGTCCACTGTGACATATTCTCAGATCACAAGAATCTGAATTACATAGATATGCAGAAGGAGCTGAACAACCGGCAAAGACGATGGGTGGAGTTTTTATCAGACAACCAGTACACGATGCATTACCACCCAGGGAAGGAGAATATAGTAGCAGACGCTCTGAGCAGGAGATCTACCATATCGGGAGCAGATCCCAAGTTGATGACCATGGAGCTGGTATGGATGTTCGAGTACATGCAGATCTCCTTAGTATCCAAGGACGATCCAGAGCTATACGATGAGTATTAAGCGGCGATGAGTACCACTTACGACATTCGAGACTGCATCAGGGATGGGCAGAGGCAGGATGCCAAGCTTGAACCGATTTTCAGAGCCTTGGAGGCAGGCTCAGCTGGAGACTATTCGTTGAAGGACGGCCTGTTGAGTTTTCAAGGCCAAGTGTATATACCGGCAGGGAGCCAGATTCGGGAGGATATCATGGTGGAGGCCCACAGCAGTAAGTATTCGGTGCACCCGGTTATCACCAAGATGACAGCAGATTTGAAGAGGACTATGTGCTGGCCAGGGATGAAGAGGGACATCACCTATTTTGTTACCCACTGTAAGTCTTGCCAACTCGTGAAGGTGGAGTGTCGAAACCCAGCTGGGCTACTTCAGCCACTTCCGGTGCCGGAGTGGAAGTTCAACGACATCGCTATGGACTTTATTCACGGTCTTCCCCGATCTCGTGCGGGAAATGACTCGATTTGGGTGATCGTCGACAGATTGACGAAGGTGGCCAGGTTCATTCCAGTCAGGAAGGACGATCCAGTTGGTGTTTTGGTACGGAGGTTCGTGGAGCTGTTTGTTTGGTACAATGGGGTGCCGAAGACGATCGTGTCGGGCTGGGATGGACGGTTTACTTCTAAGGAGTGGAGAGCGGTGCAGGCCTACTTGGGAACCCGATTGACATTCAGCACTGCATTTCACCCCCAGACAGACGGGCAAACAGAGCGCACCAACCGGACCTTCGAGGACCTCCTACGTCTATGTATTCTGGACCGCAGGGTGCCATGGGAGAAGTTGTTACCGTTAGTCGAGTTCTCATACAACAACAGTCACCATGCCAGTATAGGCATGGCACCGTACGAGGCTTTTTACGGACGGAGGTGCAGGACCCCTTTGTCTTGGATCCAGGATGAGGATCCCAAGGCACTTGGCTCAGAGTTCGTGGAAGACACGGAGGCTCAAGTGAGGCTGATTCGAGACAGGATGCTGGAGGCCCAGAGCAGGCCGGCCAAGTATTACGATGCGCGGCATCGTATGGTAGAGTTCCAGGTGGGAGATCGGGTTTTCTTGAAGATACGTCTGATGCATGGATTCTCGCGGGTACGCGGGCGGAAGAGGCTCAGTCTGAGATATATAGGGCCCTATAGGATCCTAGAGCGGATCGGCCCCTTGGCTTACAGACTGGAGCTACCGCCGGAGTTAGCGGGATTACACGACGTATTCTACGTCTCCTCACTCAGGAGGGCTCTACTACGACCAGAGCAGCAGATATCTACTACAGAGGGGTCGGTAGCTACTAATCGGTCAGTTAACCTGGAGACGGTCCGGATAGACGACACAGAGATGCGAGTCCTACGGCGCAAGAAGGTTCTGTTGGTCAAAGTCCTATGGAGGAATCATGGACAGGAGGAGCACACCTGGGAGCCACTGGACTTGATGCAGTAAAAGTATCCGGGGCTCTTTACGACTGGTATAACTTAATTTCTATTTGGGATGTTACATTTAAACACTTGATATAGGAACCCCACAGGCCTAACCAGAATTTTGGGGATGAAATTTTTATTTTTATGTATTGAGATTTGTAACATCCCCCAAATAACTAGACCCCCAAGTCGGTTTTGTCATTACTTGGTCATGACAAAACCATAGGAAGAGCTTAAGATCATGTGAATTTAGGTAAGAAGGACAAAACCCAAGTGGTCTGCAAATAGCAATTTTTAATTACCAAGTATAGGGTTGGACTTTAGGGCCTCACCTTGATCCTATGACCCCACCATAACATCCCTAACCCATTAGGGGTCCCCTTAGAGCACCAGGGACCCATTGAGGTCAACCAAAGAGGCCAAATTGACCAAAGTCAACTCTAACCCTAAATTGGTCAAAGTAGCTTAATTAGGGCCAATTGGCCTCCACCATGACAAATTGACCTTACACCTACCCTTATAAGGATACTAGGGACCCAATGGACCAAACATCCCCATCATGGGGCCTCCAATTTGGCCAATTTGACCAAAGTCAACCCTAACCCTAATTTGGTCAAAAGTGACATATTAAGGGTCAATTGACCCTCACCTTGCCAAATTGACTCCACCTAGACCTTCCTAACCCTTAATGGAGTCCAATGGGTCACTACCCACCCATTGTGGTCAACCAAAATGGTCAATTTGACCAAAGTCAACCTTGTCCTAAATTTAGGTCAAAATGACCTATTTTGCCCAAATTAAGCTCAATCCACTTGGGCTAGACCCAATTGAGGTGATCCACAATTGAGGTGGTCCACCACCTAATGGGGTTGGATGATACTGAATTGGACATTCAATTCCAGGAAATTCGGCCAGGAGGGAGAAAGGCCCAATTTGAAAGAGAGAAAGAGGGGGGATTAATGGGGAGGAAGAAGGAACCTTCAATCTCCCCCATTAATGGCCACATTCATCTACTCTTGGGGAGAGGAGAAGTTTCCAGCCTTCTCTCGGCTAGATTGAGTACCTATTCATCTCCCCCAAGACAAAACTGAAATTACCTTGATGGCCATTAATGGCATTCAAGGTTGTAACCTCCCCCTCTCCCAATCAAGGCCTTTAACATCTTCAAAAGAGTGAGAGGAGTGAAACCCCCAACTTTTCCGAAAGGATTGTGCACTCTAGGCTCAGATTGTCATGGCTCCAGAAGCTTCCCGAGCTCCCATGGTGAACCCAAGATCCACAAGGCTTTCAGCCTCAATTCGGGTATGATCCCCTTCTCCTCCCCTAGTGCGTAGATCTGAATTCATTTGGTCCTTGATTCGATCCAAATGGCCTTGGATCGAGCTTCCCAAAAGTCTCATTTTAGAGCTTTTTCCCCCTCCCCTAAAACAATATTCCGGCCACCTCCGACCGGAAAGCCACCTCCAAACGATGGCCACCACCTCAACGGAGGTGGTGGTGGCGGGGGTCGGACGGGGAGGTGGTCAGATCGCCGACAAGATGGTTTGGAAAAGCTTCAGGAAATGGAAATCATGTTTGTTGGCTCAATGAGGAAGACGCAATCATGGACGTCCAAATTCTGTCTAAATAATATTTGATGTTAATAAATGTTAATATTATTTATATGTGAGTTATTTACCTAGAAGCTATATGTTTTTGAAACAGAAAAATGAAGGTCTTAGAGGCCAAATATGAAAACATGTATGAGACAGACTTTTATATCCCTTGAAGTCTACTTCATTTTAAAATTGATTTCAGCCCAAAAGGACTCTGTATCTCCTTGTAGGTCCATTTTAGTGGGACTGGTCCCTAGTGTAGGACAGCCACCATTTCTTGAATAACTTTTGATTGGGAAATTATATTGACTTGAAAATTGAAACCTAGGCTATTTGTACCTACACCCTTAACATATCCAAAGATGGGAATTTTTGGAAAAAAAATTCTAAGGTTTTTGTAATAATTTAATAATTCATATATTATTTTATTATAGGGTCCAATGACCTCCAATCCCCTCCAAATTTTGGTGAGTGCTCTTTAGGGTTATTATATGACCCTGGTAAAAATTTCAGCCCAATTGTGACTGATTTGGTTGGGTAATTTGTTAACCCAAGTTTGGTCAAACTAGGTCAAAAGTGCACATGATTGAATTAGGTGGTCAAATCTCATCAAAGGGGTGTGAAACTTTGGACACTGGTTTAGGATCACATAAGACACCCCCATGAGTAATTTGGGGTAATGTGGTGTGGATATGCCCTAGGACCCTAGTTCTAACCTTAGGGTTGCACTTTAATCCTTGTGAAGGACATATTGGCATATGTCCTTGAATGGTCATGAAAAATGGTAGATAAGTTCATAGGGTGTAAATATTCCCCAGGAAATTTTATGAGGATTTTAGGAACAATTATCCTCTCTGATTTAGGTTATAACATTTTTAGGGAACCTTTTATAAGAGGAGTATACATACTCAAATTATCTTTTATGTTGATGAAAGTTTGGTAGATCACTTAAAATCATGATATAGACCTATGGTAATTTTTGTGTAATTATTTAATTGATTTAATTAGCACTTCGTTCACAAGTCATCTATTTTGTCTAAAGAATATCTTAAATAAATAAGGGTCAAATATCCTCTAGAAAATTACGAAACTTAGTGGTAGGACAATTTAGGGCATTAGAGAGCTTTGTGAATTTTTGTATAATTTTTGGAATTATTTATCAGTAGGTTCCTTCACAATTTTCCATAGTATGGGTTTACTTGGAATATTTATTTATGTGATTAATTTGTCTTGAGAAAATTTTGAAATTTGGCCAATAGACTTTTCTGATTGGTATGAAGGTCTGGTAATTGTCCTATAATAATTAGACAAGTATTTTTTGTGGTTCCTTCTTTAAATTCTAATTTGGGGTAATTGTTCAATATTATGATTAGAGGTCAACCTCTTACTACAAAATTTTGATATTATGTATTTACTGTTGTCTTGTCTTCATAAATTTTCCATAATTTTGTAGAATCCATATCATAATAGGATTTTATACTTCAAGATCAATTTCATACTGGGTCAATATTGAGGAAAATTATAGTAAATGCCAATTAAATAAGGAAAAATATGATCCTCTGGATTTAGACTTAGAATATCATGGTAGACACGCAGTAATAATCTTAAGTCAGTTGGATGAATATTTGGGGTACCTCCCTTTATGTAACTCATATAACTAATTTGGTCTGCGTATAGTAAAACTGTAAAATCTGAGTAATTCATGGATCATTAGGTGGGAATGAAAGGTAGATGGTGTACCTAGTCTATTAGAAAGGATGTGAGGTCACCATTAGGGATCAATATGATGGGTGTACCAGATGAGCTAAGGGGTAAGGTTGTGTCCGGGACTAACGAAAGATCGTCTTTCCCCCTTAGAAGGTCATAAAATACGTAGGGTAATCCAAGTGTAATGGTAAGAAGAGTATACTTGTGGGTAGTCACTAATAATATTAAGTGCCTTAGAAAGGGAGCTTTGGGGTGTCATCCCATTATAGTTCCTAGTACCGTAGCGAGCCCCTCATAGGGTAGTCCTCGGGAAGTCCATGGTTAACCCTAAAATAAATTAATAAAAGACAGTGCAAGATTAACTTAATAATGCACACACTCACACCCCGTGATTACGTGAGGTTAGTTTGTTTGGTTTTACGAGCGGTAGGCTCAGTGGTTGTAGCAGTGGACTAGCTAGTCTGGTGAGCTTGTGACTCAGTAGTGCTTGTTGCTACGGACGGGTTGGTCCGGCGAGCCGTTGGCTCAGAAGGTTTTGATGACGGGCAGGTTAGCCCGGGGAGCTCATGGCTTGGGATATAATTGGACATATTGTATATGCATAAGTTTGTGGGTCATTAGGGTCGACGGTCGTCTCACCGACGTCGATACTTTGGCTCGGTTAGTGTGGTTAACACTTTACCAAAGAAAAGTCTGGTGGACTAACCAGTAAAAGTACGCAGGAGCTCCAATGTTGTGTTCTTAGCATTGAGGCGTACGATAGGTCTAGGTTAGGTAGTGCAGATACCAACCTAGAGGTGGGCGAGGCCCAACCCACCGCTTCTGTTTGCCACT
Organism: Dactylorhiza incarnata; assembly: GCA_033032865.1. Classification (NCBI taxonomy): domain Eukaryota; kingdom Viridiplantae; phylum Streptophyta; class Magnoliopsida; order Asparagales; family Orchidaceae; genus Dactylorhiza; species Dactylorhiza incarnata. Next base: position 2,659,392 of record JAWHQI010000009.1, on the reverse strand, counting down.
ACGGAAGTATCCTGGGAGTTTTACTAGCTTCAAAAAGGGGGAACTAAAGGTCTGTGCGCATAGAGTCGTAGTGTGTGAGTTGCACTTATATGAACATAACATTAAATTGCATACCTTGTATGACATAGCATAAACATTGCATTTCAACCCCTACCCCTATCATATAAATTGGTTAGGGAACTTTTTATACGATAGAGCCTGTTAAATGACCCCTTGATCTATAGGTTTGTGGGGGCATTCCTATAAATTAAGGTTACATTTCTTTACTACTGCTTTACTTATTACCACTGCTTAATTGCTACTGTTTTACTTACTACTGCTTTACTTTTTGTATTATATATTGTTTACCGATAGACCCTTCCGTAGTTAAACTCGTTGCCACCTGCTTTTGATTTTAACCATTGATGTCCTCCGCTTCATTCCTCCCGCTCGGTGCCTAGGAGTCACCGGGGGAGGGGTGCGGGATTGGCATAGTCTTTTGACTAACGGTCGGTGGACCTTATAATTTTAGGGGACCGAAGAGACGCAGCAGCACCAGAGGCCGGTGCAGATGGAGGCGGGGCAGTCTAGCACGGGAGCTCCGATGACACGATCCATGAGGGACTTACTAGTTTTAGTTGGTTTGCTTCCGCGAGTGTCTTTTGTAGTGAGGATTTGATGTATCGGGCAGGAGCCCTTATTATTTCTATCTTTTGTTTCAGTTACTTCATGTGGACATCTCCTTATGATGGTTTACTATTTATGTGATGTGGACTTGTCTTCTCTGAAGTTTGTTTATACTTTACTTTTTCTGTGATCGATATTGCCGGCAGGAACGGCATTTTGTAGTGGCAACCCTCCTGAGTGATGGTGTCACCGCAAAATGGCAGTTCTGGGCATAAGACCCCGGGTTTGAAAAGAAAAAAAATGGGGTCTTACATTCTCTGGTTACCACCAAATTAGAATGCATAAGCCCGACATTCCTCATATGTCTTTCATTACGAATGACGGATGCTACTTCTATCTTGTGATGCCTTTTGGCCTAAAAAATGCGGGTGTCATATACTAGAGAATGATGGATACAATTTTTGAACAACAAAAGGGCAGAAATCTCGAAGTTTATGTTGATGATCTCCTCTTAAGAAGTAAAAATTTTTCAGCACATCTGAAAGACCTAGTAGAGACGTTCGCTACTCTACAAAGGTTTAGATTAAAATTAAACCGGCTGAAATGCGTGTTTGGAGCAAATAAGGGGAAGTTTCTTGGGCATCTTCTCACTTCGGATGGCCTCGCTCCGAATCCAGATAAGGTAAAGGAAATTCTAGATATGACACCTCCTCACAACCCTAAAGAGGTTCAACAGCTTGGAGGAAGGTTGGCAGGTTTAAGCCGGTTCATCTCCAGGGCAGGAGATAAGAGTGCTTCATTCTTTAAAACACTCCGAGGGGGATCCAAGTTTGAATGGACTGGGGAGTGTAACGATGTTTTTGAGCAGTTGAAAAAACAGTTAACGTCAACCCCCTACTCCAAATCCCTCGCGAAGGTGAAACATTATTCTTATAGTTAGGGGTTGGCCCGGATGCAGTAAGCTCCGTCCTCATTCGGGAGGACAAGAAAAAACAGTTTCCTATTTATTACGTTAGTCATATCCTTAAAGAAGCAGAGACTAGATATTCGATCTTGGAAAAGTTGGCTCTAGCTTTGGTAATGTCATCTCGAAGGCTTCGTCCTTATTTTCAGGCTAATCTAATTCAAGTGGTTTCAAATCATCCTTTGAGAAGCATTTTGGAGAAACCAGATCATTCAGGAAGATTAGCTAAATGGGCAATAGAGCTGAGCGAATTCAAAATATCTTATATCCCCAGGACAGCGATCAAGGCGCAGGTGTTAGCAGACTTCTTGGTAGATACAACGGAGATTGGTCCTGAGCAAATAGAAATAACTCCTTTAGCCTGGACCATTTATGTAGATAGGGCCTCGGGCAGAAACTCTGCAGGAGCAGGAGTTGTCTTGGTCAATCCAAATGGTATTAAATTAGAACAAGTCATCAAGTTCTTCTTTTTGGTCACAAACAACCAGGCAGAGTATGAAGCACTCTTGGCTGGTCTAAGACTTGCAAAAAAGTTTGGTATAGAGCAAGAAATACCTATTACTAGCAAAAGAAGAGATTTGAAGATTTAAAACTTTCACTATTGAACATATCCCAAGGGCACAAAAAGATGAGGCAGACAAATTGTCGAAGTTTATACTTCCGTCAGGGGAAGTAACCTCAGAACTCTTCCATCCACCAACAAAAGGAGAGGAATTAATGCAGATTGACCAGCATCCTTCCTGGAAAGATCCTTTCGAGCTGTATTTGTCTAAAGGGAATTTCATCCATCAATAAAAGACAAAAATAGGTTCAGAAGAAAGGTAGTCTAGTATTATTTAGTGGCAGGAATTTTGTACAAAAAAACTCTCATTTCACCTTTGGCAAGATGTGTCTCAGAGGAGGAAGTTCCTGTAATACTCCAAGAAGTCCATTCAGGAGAATGTGGAAGTCATTCAGGGCAAAAACTTAAGAGAAGAGAATCTTGAGACAAGGATACTTTTGGCCAACAATGAGGAATGATGCAGAAACATTCGCCAAGTGATGCGTTCAGTGTCAGAAGTTTGCTTCACTTCAACTCCGACCAGCCCAGACACTCAGATCAATAACAGCGCCTTGTTCATTCGCAATTTGGGGGATGGATCTTATCGGATCCTTCCCGACCGCTAGTGGTCAACGTCACTTTATAATCGTCACGATTGACTATTTCAGCAAATGGATTGAAGAAAAGGCGTTGGCCAAAACCACCATGCAGATTGTCAAAAACTTCATCTTGGGAGAAATTGTCTGTTGGCATGGAATTTTGTTGGCTATTGTTACCGATAATGGTCCTCAATTTAACACTCCAGAAATGATCAATTTTTGTAATCAGATTGGGATTGAGCTACGATTCGCCTTAGTACATCATCCTAGGAGTAATGGACATGTTGAGGCTGTGAATAAATAAATCCTTTATCTTTTGCAGAAGAAGGTTTTGAATCAAAAAGGAAACTGGGCAGAACAACTCCCTTCCGTCCTTTGGATTCTTCGTACTACACCCACTTCAGCCACAGGAGAAATTCCATTCAAATTATCCTATGGTTCGGAGGCACATGTTCCAGTAGAGTTTGAAGTGACCAATCCCAGAGTTATGTTTGCAAAGCAGGGAGGCGAAGCGTGGATAGAAGCCAATAATGAAGAAATAAAATATAGTTTGGATTTCATCGAAGAGCTCCAGGATGAAGTAACTATTAGACAGGAGGAAGTGAAGAGGAGAATGGCCAGATATTTTGATAAGAATGTCAGAATCAAGCAATTCACAGTCGGAGATGTAGTACTGAAAAAAGTGGATGCTGCAGCCAAAACGGGTGTTGTTGGAAAATTGAATCCCAACTGGGCAGGTGATGAGTAGTTTTTATGCATATTTTAATTATAGTATTTAGTTTAGTTTTAATTTAAAATTGCAAATATTATTTATATTTTAGTTTAAAATCACTTCTTTTATAATTGTTATTCTAAATGTAGTTTTACTTTTGTTTTGCAGATTTTCTGGTGTTTTTGGACAAATTCCATAGTGCATGCCCTAAGTCATGCCCGTGACCAAGGGCGTGTAAACTCAAGATCTGCGATTGAAGAAAACTGAGCTGAGTTCGACGAATCCACCGCCGCACCGCAAGTCACGCCCCAGGTCACACCCGTGACCCAAAGTCACGCCCGTGACCAAGGGCGTGTAAATATAGAATCTTCCCAGCGGGCTGCCGTTGAGACGTGGAGATGTTGTCGAGGAGTTGACCAAAGTCACGCCCGTGACCAAAGAGTCACGCCCGTGATTTACCGCGTGATCCCTGCTCCCTGTCGCGCCGAATTCAATCCCACGCTGCATTGATTGAAGCCGCCCAGGTACATGCCCGTGACCTGAAATGTCACGCCCGTGACTTTCCCGCGTGATCCCTGCACGCCGCCGAGCCGCAAGCTAGCCCATGCTGCATTTAATGAAGCCGTCCAAAGTCACGCACGTGACCCAAGTTACACGGGCGTGTAATGTCCGAATGTCTCCCGCCGTCACGCAAAGTCCATACCACTATCGGATCCGATGTCAGTAATGTTTACACGCCCTAGGTCACGCCCGTGACCGAGGGCGTGTAACTTGAAAATTTTTGCTATAAATTCAGAGGCTCTCCTTGAGTCCAGGGTTCAGAATTTTGGAGATGGGGAGGTGCTGCTAGAGCCGTTAGTGAGTTTTTCATGTTCATGTTCATGTATTTCCTTAAGCTTTCATGTTGACTTTTTCATGTAATGTACTAGTTTTTATTTCTTTCATGCACTAGTTAATTAAAGCTTGTAAACTTAATTTCCTAACTTTGTAATCTCTTTTTAAGCTTGTAATAGTTTTGGTTTTCAATAAAATTAAGTTTGCTCTCTTTCATGTTCTCTTTCTCCTTAGTAATTTCTCTTTTATGCAATGTTAATTTTTCTTTCCTTTCATGCAATGTTTAATCTTTTAATTTAGCTTGCAATTTGTCTTTTTTTTAGTTAAGTAAAACAACCCTCAAAAATCGTTCGATCAGATAATGGTGATTTTCCTTGAAGTAGAAGTAATCAACATGCCCCGTGGAATACGACCTTGGTATTTCTAAATATCCTATACTATAGACGATAAGGTACACTTGCCTTAATCGGATATAGTTTTGGAGAAAAACTTCAAACCTTCGCTTAATTTCAAAACATGAAATTTCTATATCAAGTTTTTGGCGCCGTTGTCGGGGACCTTGCGTAGATATTTTGAAAAGAGGATAGTTATTGATTTTATCATGCTTCTTTTTATTTTATTTTGCTTTTTCTAAATTTCAAAAAAGAAAAAAAAAATAGTTTTTCCACTTCCTTTTTTTTCTTTCTAGTGTATGACCCGAGGTAGCGCTTCAAATATTCCTTTTGATCCAGAGATCGAGCGAACCCTTTTTAGGCGCCGCCGTTCTCGTGATAAGGATAATCAATTAGAATTCGAAGAGTCGATCGGGGACACTAACACAGCGAATATGGATACTGATCTTAATCCTCCTAATCTTAACGCGCCAAATCCTAATGAGGCTGCGCAACGGACCATGTCCTATTATGCGCGGCCGAATTTGGAAGGCACACAATCGAGCATTGTTCGCCCCACAGTGGCGAACAATAATTTTGAGATCAAGTCCAGCATCATACAAATGGTGCAACAATCGGTGACCTTCGATGGTCAACCGTACGAAGATCCAAATTTGCATATTTCTTACTTCCTTGAAATTTGCGATACTTTTAAAATCAATGGTGTCGCTGATGATGCCATTCAATTGCATCTTTTTCCTTTTTCTTTGCGGTCTAAGGCCAATCAGTGGCTGGGCTCCTTACCTAGGGGATCCATCACTACATGGGCCGAAATGGCGGAATAATTTCTAAATAAATATTTTCCGCCTTCAAAGACCGCTAAATTGCGCACGGATATTGCGTCGTTCATGCAAATCGACTCGGAGACTCTCTATGACACATGGGAGCACTTCAAGGAGCTTTTGCGTCGATGCCCTCACCACGCACTTGCCACTTGGCAACAAGTGCAAATATTTTATAATGGCTTAAATCTCCTAACGAGGCAAATGATTGATGCGACCGTCGGGGGGACGTTAAATAACAAAACCCCGGACGCCGCTCAAGAGCTTTTCGAAGAGATGGCCACGAATGCGTACCAATGGAACATGCCCCGAGCGCGGACTAGTAAGCCAGTCGGAATTTTTGAAATAGACGCAAACGCAAATTTGGCTTTACAAGTAGAGCGCTTAACAAAGCAAGTGGCGGAGATGTCTGCTTCCTCCGCCACTCCTCCTTGGGCTAATAATGTTTTAATTGAAGAACAGGTCGACTACATGGGAAATCCGCCTCGGCCTTCCTATAACCCGAACTCTACTCCGTATAACAACACATACAATGCGGGTTATAGGAATCATCTGAATTTCTCATGGAGCAACCAAGGAAATGCTCAGCGTCCTATGAATCTAAATCAACCCCCCCCCCCCCCCCCCCCCCAAATCAACTTCTTAACTTAACTCCGCCTCTAAATTTGATTTCTCAAAATTTTAATCCTCCCGGTTTTCCACCGCAACAGCACAAGCCCTCTTCGCTTGAAGAGGTCATTGCAAAATATGTTGCTACAAATGAATCGAACATTCGGAACCTCACCGGGTCGATAAAAAATTTAGAGAATCAAGTGCGCCAGCTCGCAAAGATGATTTCTGGGTGTCAGCAAGGAGCACTACCAGGGAATACAGAGCAAAATCCAAAGGAGAGCGCGCACGCGATTACACTCCGAAGCGGGAAGGAGGTTGTTTCAAAACAGGACGAACCCAAGGTAACTTCCTCTCCTCCTCCTCCTACTCTTAATTTATCTTCGAATTTGCCCGCTACGTTAGCTCCGCGCGCTTCTACTTCTAATATTCCGTATTCGTCTAAGTTTAAAAGCGAGTGCGCCGAAAAAAATTATAAAAAGTTTTTAGACATTTTAAAGCAAATTCATATTAATGTACCCTTCTGCGAGGCTATCTCTCAAATGCCTAAATATGTGAAATATCTTAAGGAGTTGCTTTCCAATAAGAAAAGATTAGAAGATATTTCGCATATTTCTTTCAACGCAGAATGCTCCGCGGTTGTACTCAACAAATTACCTCCAAAAGCAAATGACCCGGGACGGTTCTCCATCCCGTGTTTATTTGGCAATTCGTTAATAAAACACGCCTTAGCGGATTGTGGAGCAAGCATCAATCTCATGACGTTTTCATTATTCAAAAAGCTAGGTCTAGGAAATCCTAGCCCCACTCGAATGAGTATTCAATTAGCGGATCGTTCTTTAAAATATCGGGTAGGAATAGTGGAGGACGTGCTCGTCAAGGTTGACAAATTCATCTTCCCGGTGGATTTTGTCATTCTTGACATCGAAGAGGATGCCGAAGTACCCCTCATACTCGGTCGCCCCTTCCTTGCCACCTCCCGCGCTATTATAGGCGTAAGTAACGGAAAGCTCCTCCTACGGGTTGGAGACGATGAAGTTACTTTCGGCATAAATTCCTCGATGCGGAATACATTAGAAAACGATGATTCATGTTTTTACCTGGAAGAGTGTTGTGAGTTCGATTCATCCCCCGAGTTAGTCTCATCGGCAAGTAGTGATTCCGAGCTCGTCAAGCTCTTTTATCTTGAAGAAGAAGTCTCTCACCCCACACCACCCGAACCATTACTTCTAGAAAAATTAAAAATTAAAACTTCTTATGAAGAGCCACCCGTATTAGAGTTAAAACAACTCCCCCCTCACCTCCAATATTTATTTTTAGAAAAAGAGTCTAAGCTACCAGTCATCGTTTCATCCGATCTTAGTGACTCAGAAATTTCTGAGTTGTCTATAGTCTTAAGAAAGCACTGCCACGCAATTGCGTGGCAAATATTGGATATTAAGGGTATAAACCCTTCCTTCTGCACTCATAAAATCTTTCTCGAAGATAATTCCCGCAACTCAGTCCAGCCTCAACGATGACTAAACCCGAACATGAAAGAAGTCGTTAAGGCCGGAGTTATTAAACTTTTAGACGCGGGAATCATCTACCCGATATCGGATAGTACTTAGGTTAGCCCAGTACAAGTCGTACCGAAGAAAGGTGGCGTCACGGTAGTTGCGAACGAAAATAATGAATTGATCCCAACTCGTACTGTTATGGGTTGGCGGATGTGCATCGATTATCGAAAACTAAATGATGCCACCCGTAAGGATCACTTTCCGCTACCTTTTATCGATCAAATTTTAGAGCGCCTTTCAGGTCACTCCTACTATTGTTTTCTCGATGGTTTGTCGAGATATTTCCAAATCCCGATTTCGCCCGACGACCTAGAGAAAACCACTTTCACTTGTCCCTTTAGCACCTTCGCTTATCGAAGGATGCCATTTGGTCTTTGTAACCCGCCAGCTACATTCACTACAAGAAAACAGATCTTTAGTGATGAAAACTTAGTGACGAAATTTATTTCGTCAAAGACACATCTTTAATGACGAAATATAGTTCGTCACTAAAGACACGCGTCTTTAGTGACAAAATAAACGGTTGATCACTAAAGACATATATTTAGTGACGAAATATAAGTTTTGTCACTATTGTAAATTTTTATAAAATTTTTAGTGACAAAAAAATTAGTCACTAAATTTTTTATGTAGTGACCAAAAAAATAGTCACTAATTATCAAATTTTATAGTTTCTTTCATAAACAAAATTCATTAATTCCCTCCTAAATGAAATTTATTTTCTAATAAAAAATCATTAAACATATAAGATATACTAATTAACTTCCTCGGAGGCATTTGGAGTCGATCCTCGTGGCCGGCGGATCCACGCCCAGACACACTCGGGCACGAGCAGTGCTCGGGTGTGTTTTCGCAAAATTTAGACGTGGACCGTGCGGTCTAGGTCATTTTGCGAAATTAATCCCGTCTCTCCTCTCGCCCTCTCTGCCGCTGCCGCTGCCCCCTGCCCCCTGCCTACGAAGCGCGAAGCCTGCCACCCCATACCCGTCGGCGCGTCGTTGAACCCCTTCTCGACACCACCCCGTCGGTGTCTCTGAACGGCCTTCACTTCCAGTCTTTCATCATTTCGACTTCCTGCTGTGACTCGCCGACTGCCGACAGTAAGTGAGAACTACGAAGTGCCCGATCTCAGATCTCTTTTTGTTCGGTTGTTCCCACTTAGTTTCTATGATTCTCTCACTATTTATGCTCGTGCGTCCAATGCAAGATTGATTTAGCACATACTAAGGAGTTGATTTAACCCTTTTTTCAGCCCGATCTCTTCCTGTAAACACATTTAAGCTTGCTTGGTGGCGTTTCCAACCCGATCTCTTCCTGTATTTCTCTCAGTTCTGACTTCTGAGGTAAGTTTTTGATTTTTTTTCTGCATGATGTTTCACATTTGGATACTGCTTCCTTTTGATTTCATATCAAATTATGTTAGAAATCTTGAACTCTTCACACTCAAGTTTTAATGCAATGGGATATTACATGAATGTCCAAATATAATTTTTTCCTGTAGTTATGAATTGGTATATGTAATTTACAGATTGTCATGTATGGACCAGATTTCTTATCAAAGTTGTGATTTTCTCTTAGCTGTTTGTTGCATTCCAGTCTACAAAAGGGATTTAGATTGGAATTCGCCACATTGTTTAAGTTTAACCCTATAAATTACATTAGTTTCATAGTTTCATGATTTGAATCAAATTTGGATTAATATCAGAGTAATGTTTTTAATAATTTTGAAGCTTTTTTATAATTAATTTTTATTAGTCCCCGGGTCATGCAAAAATCCTGGGTCCGCCACGACGCGGGATTCCATAAAGTCACTCACCGGCATCCTTCAATTCAGTAACTTTTCTCCAACTTATCTATGATTTAAGTTAGCGCTCCTACCTTTTCCAAAAAACTACATCCCGTCCCATACAAGACTTCCCGTTTAGAGTTTCTCCATGATGGCATCGCAAATCACCCTTTGTCGGATACGTCCACTCAAATCAGCCTTCGTCAGTCTGTTGAAATAAAAAAAAATTAGTGACTAAAAATATTTTAGTGACTTAATTGAAAAATAGTGACCACAAATTAGAAGACACTAAATATTTTTGTAACACATTTAGTGCCAATATTTTCGTTCTTCCGCCAACATTTCAGCCCCGCGCGCTATCTAAAATTTGGCTTTACTAAAAAGCGTTTTTTAGGTTCTCGACATTTTCCAGGCCGGTTCGCCGCTCTTCCTCTTCGCTTTGCTAAAATTTCGCTTTGCTAAAACTCGCCCCAGCTATTCCCAACCGCAGTGCCCTAGGTGATTTTCTATCCCTCATTTTCCTCTTCGTCGCTCTTAAGGTTCTCATCCCGATCGCGCAACCCTCTCCCTCGACGGAACGAAGGTTTTCGAGGCCTTCTACTCCTCTGCTCGTCGTCGGCCTTCTGATCCATTTCGCAGGTGTGCTCCATTTCCTGAACGAAGGTTTTTTCTGCTCCATTTCGCTGAACGAAGGTTTTTCTTTCTTGTTATTTACTACATTTCGTTGAGTAAAGGGTTTTCAAACAAACTAACTCTTCTCTAGCAATATCTTGCTCGTCAGAGTTTCTCTCCACCCAAAACGGAATATGATAAGGTTTCTCCAAATGTTCTGAGCATGCTATTCCATCTTGTCAGATCTGTAGCTCAGCAAACATTTGTTCAGATACTGGAGTTTATCAAGAAGTAATGGAATGGCAAATGGCGCAAATTCTGGAGTTGAACAGAAGGCATTCTGCATTGCAAACAGATATAGGTGTTACTTGCTTATAACCATACAGGTACATATAGAACTCTATTAATACATCCTTTATTGAACTGGTTCATTTTCTTTCAACCATATAGGTACATATTGAACTGATATAGGTGTTACTTGCTTATAACCATACAGGTACATATTGAACTGATTCTAGACCCCTTGAAATGCATGTGTTGAAGTAGATTAGTCTGAAATGTTTTGAAGTAGATATATTTTTGAAATGGTCTTTCCTTATTACGATGAAGATTCTAGCCTCATGCACTGATCCATTGTTTAGGTATACTAGATTCATTGTTGTAGGCTCACTCCAAAAAATTACCTGCATGTTATTTGCTTCTGGTATATTTTTATTTGCTCTGGTTTATTCTTATGCATGTGTTCGAATTCATAAACAACTGAGCTTGCATTAAAATTCGTAGATATATACTTATACAAAATTAAAAGGCCAAAGTGTTGCGGCAATCTCATGGGACCATTACCCGGGGTTCGACAAATATTAATCAATAATCAGCATATAATATATGTTAAAATTCTAACCTCCATTGAGCCAGAGAAGAAGGGGCTTGTGCAGAGCATTGACGGGGGATTCAGTGAGCCAGTAGAAGAGAGCTTCTCATTCACCACCACATAGCCGGAGAACTGGTCGAAGCTCTCTCTCTCTCTCTCTCTCTCTCTGCTTGCCTTTCTCAAGCTCGAGGCACTGCTGGTTTTTTTTATTTTGGGATCAATGGGGCTGGATGCAGGAAAGTGGAAGCTTAAAAATTGGGTATTCAATAAAGCATGCCAGACAATGCTTGTTGTCTCCAAGCCAGGCAGCATTGAGTCATGGGGAATTGATCTGCTCCAATTTTTCTTGACAAGACAGATTTTCTTTTCGAGTGGAGCAATCTGAGCTCAAATCTTTGAGGAAGTATCATTGTTTTTTGAATACATATATACATATATCAAAGGTTTGACTTTCAAATGGAAATATGATAATATACAAATGTTTTAATTATATTCACTTATATGTTGAGCCAAAAAGTATGCAGAAGAAAACGTGCTCTCTAGGCACTGGACAGGAAGAGACTCTTAAATGGAAATTCAATACAATTTTGGTTTATTTTAATTTTCTTTTGAAAACTATCAGATACATTCAATAGCAAGCTCAACGATGGTCTGAAATATATCTCTCAATCATTTTTTAACCCTCTCCCTTTCCTCACCTGTCACATGCATGTCTCATTCTGAATATTCATTCTATTCATAAGATTTAATCAATATCAAATTTTCTCACCGTGTGCTTGCTAAATTTTTTGATTCGCGGGAACTATGGAAAATTGGTATTGATTTATGATATCTTAGGTGAGCATCAAGTGGTTCTTTTAATGTTTAGACCTCCAAGTTTAAACTCAATGCTGATGGTTGTTGGGTAGCCCTGAGTAAGCCTGCTTGTTGTTGAATCTTGTGCAATTAACTTTCATAATATTTTGCTGATATTGGTACATATTTGCTGAACATCTGCTCACTGTGCTAATTCTACGTAGAAATTCTAGCATATCCTCACGAATATCAAACAACTTTTTACTATACTTCATAATCAGTGCGCTCATACGTTAAGGAAAGGCAACAATATTGTTGTTTATCTCGCAAATTCTAGCATATCCTCACGAGTATCCATAGGCATTTGTTTTTGTCTCCCTTAATTTTTTTTCGTTGGCCGATTCATTGCAGAATCTAACCGAAATCAAAGGATTATCTGGAACTAAGGTCGATAAGATCTGCGAAGCAGCAGAAAAGATAGTGGTAAGATCTCTGATCCTTATCCTTTCATACTCTTCTCATCTTCCTCAGAAGTCTTCGAGTGATAGAATTGTTCATAATTTTCCTATCTTCATCTCTCGTCTATTTTTTTTGCAGCACGTCAGCTACATGATTGGCAGCGATCTAATGATCAAAGTAAGGAATTCTGACAATCGAACACACCAACTTTCCTACCTTCATCCAATTTCAGCAGATTTTTATATGTTCAAACCTCTATATAATGATCTTTACAGAGGAAGTCTGTGATTCGAATCACAACAGGAAGCCAAGCCCTGGAAGAGCTCTTAGGAGGCGAGTTTACTTTTCTTCCAGCACTCTCTGCAGAAAATAAAATCGTGAAAGAATTTAAGCTGTCTGTCCCTCTTCTGAAGTGATTCTTAGAATTATCCCATTTGAACTATTTTACATGTTACTTATATGCAATGATATATTGATTCTTATATGACTAATATATAGCTAATTGTATCAGGTCTTGCATGACAGAAGCAGCTACTTGGAGAAGAACAAAGATCTAATTTACTCAGATGCGGGCCAACTCCTTCAATCATGTAGTTGCAAACTTCTTTAGGCATTTGCAGAGGGGAAGAGGAGTGCAAGTCTTCTTCTTTCCATGTCACTACTTGTTTGTGAAGAAAAAGTGAGATGGTTCCATAAGCAGCATCTATTTAGGCATTAGGTCTTCTGCATATAGCTCTCTTTTTCAATGTATTAACTTTAATAGAGAGATAAAAGTTCCATTTGTCTGTATAGAAGGGTTTGGGCTATCCCCTACCTTCATTTTTTATTAATGAAATAAAAATAATAATTCTCCTTGCAATAAGTTTATTTTAGCAATTTAAAACTCTATTATTTTGTATGATATTATGCATAAATAATAATTAAATTAATTTGGTCACAAAAAGTATTATTTCAGCAACAAAAAAAGGTTTTGGACAATAAATATGTTTAGTGACAAAAAAATTGTTAGTCACTAAATACCTTTAGTGACGGAGATTGGTTGTCATAAAAAATACGCATTTAGTGACCAAAGATATTTTGGCTACTAAATATATTTAGCGACTGATTATTTTGGTCACAACAAATATTCAGTGACGGAGAATAATTGTCATTAAAAGTATACATTTAGTGATGAAAAAATCTTAGTTGCTAAAAATAAATTGTGATGGAAATTATTTTGTCACTAAAAATAAACATTTAGTGACGAAAATTATTTTGGTCACTAAATACATTCTGTGATGGTCATTTTGCAACCACCTAGTGACGAACTCAATTCAGTCACTAAATGTCTTAAGTGACCAACCCGCAATATTTAGTGACCAAAATTTTCGTCACTAAAAGCCAGATTTCTTGTAGTGATTCCAAAGGTGTATGCTGGCGATATTTGACGAGTTAGTAGAGGAGGTGATGGAAGTGTTTATGGACGACTTCTCCGTGTTCGGAAACTCCTTTAAAAATTGTTTAAAAAATCTAGAGCGCGTGCTGCACCGATGTGAGTAAACAAATTTAGCGCTTAATTGGGAGAAATGTCATTTTATGGTCAAAGAAGGATTAGTCCTTGGCCAAAAAATTTCGGGCAAGGTGATCGAGGTCGATAGGGCCAAGATCGAAGTAATTGAAAAGCTCCCCCCTCCAACAAACGTAAAAGCTATTAGAAGTTTCCTAGGCCACACGGGGTTTTATCGCCGCTTTATATAAAATTTTTCCAAAATCACAAAGTCGTTAACCCATCTTCTCGAAAAAAAATCCTCCTTTATTTTTAACGATGAATGTCATTTGGCCTTTAAACTTATCAAAGAGAAACTTATAAACTCCCCGATTCTAGTCACCCCGGATTGGTCGCTCCCTTTTGAAATCATGTGTGACGCGAGTGATATTGCGTTTGGTGCCGTTTTAGGCCAACGGGTGAGTAAGTATTTCCACCCGATTTATTATGCGAGCAAAACACTCACGTTGGCACAAGCGAACTACACCACCACCGAGAAGGAACTTCTAGCAATCGTTTTCGCTTTTGATAAGTTTAGGTCGTATATCACGCTTTCCAAAGTTATCGTCTTCACAGATCACTCCGCGCTTAGGTATCTCTTAAGAAAATCGGACGCCAAGCCTCGTCTTTTGCGATGGATCCTCCTCTTGCAGGAGTTTGATTTAGAGATCCGGGACAAAAGGGGAGCCGAAAACTTGGCGGCTGATCATCTTTCTCGATTAGAAAATCCCTCCTCGGAAGCATTAATAGAACCCGACATTAACAATAAATTTCCCGAAGAGCGCCTCCTTGCTCTCGAAAATATTAATTCATCTTCTACCCCCTGGTTTGCGGATCTGGCTAACTATTTAGTAGCCCGGGTCCTGCCAAAAGAATTCTCGAGTCAGTAAAAGAAGAAATTCTTTTCTGATTTAAGGAATTATTTTTGGGAGGACCCCTTTTTATTCCATGTTTTCGCAGACCAGGTGGTGAGAAGATGCGTCTCAAGTGAGGAAGGACTTAAAATTTTACGTCATTGTCACGAGGGACCAACTGGTGGTCATTATCAAGCAAACCGGATCGCGAGGAAGGCGCTGGAGGCGGGCTTTTATTGGCACACGCTCTTCAAATATGCTCACACCCTTGTGAGTACTTGCGACAGCTGCCAGCGGTCGGGGAACATCTCCCGCCGGGATGAGATGCCCCAAAACAATTTCTTAGAATGCGAAATTTTCGATCTTTGGGGTATTGATTTTGTTGATCCTCTCCCTCCCTCTTATTCAAATAAATATATTCTCCTTGCGGTCGACTACGTGTCGAGGTGGGCGGAAGTGCAAGCTCTCCCCACCAACGATGTGCGAGTCATCGTTAATTTTTTTAAAAAAATATTTTCTCAATTTGCACACCGCGCGCTATAGTGAGTGATCGGGGCACCCATTTTTGCAATAGTCAATTTACAACAATCTTAGCACAATATGGTGTCACGCACAAATTATCCACTGCATATCACCCACAAACGAGCGGACAAGTCAAAGTTGTTAATCGAGAATTAAAGCAGATTTTAGAAAAAACAGTTTCTATTAATCGGAAGGATTGGGAAATAAAGCTCGATGATGCGCTATGGGCCTATCGAACGGCATACAAGACCGCTATCGGTTGTACACCGTATCGAATGGTTTATGGCAAGGATTGCCACCTTCCGGTCGAACTAGAACACCGCGCATTTTGGGTCCTTAAATTTTTAAATCTCGATTCCACTTTAGCGGGCGATCAAAGAAAATTTCAAATGAACGAATTAGATGAATGGCGAGCGAATGCGTATGAGAGCAATAAATTATATAAGGAGCGAACAAAGTTTTATCACGATAAACACATAAAATTTCCAAAAACTTTTTCGCCGGGCGACCTCGTCCTCCTTTATAATTCTCGCCTTCGCCTTTTTCTGGGAAAACTAAAATCCCGATGGACCGGACCCTTTATTGTTAAAGAGGTTTGGCCCTATGGGACAATCCTAATTTCCCACCCGGAAAAAGGTACCTTCAAAGTAAATGGGCACCGCCTTAAGTTATATCTTCCGGGAGAGCTAGCTAACGAGAAGAGTGAATCATTATCTTTTCATCCTATAATATGATCGGCAAGTGGGTCAAGCTACGCGACCTTAAATAAAGCGCTTTTGGGAGGCACCCCAAAGTTATCTTTTTATTGTTTTTTCTTTTTATTTTAACATGTTTTGTAGGTAACCGCCGCTTCCCCCGCATCTTCATAACCAGGGAAGCCCTCTTAACCTCTCCTTCATTTCTTTTTTTTTTTGTTTTGTCTTGCACTTTATTTTCTTTTACTTTATACTTAGTTTTAAACATTGGGGACAATGTTTAACTTTAAGTATGGGGGTATAAATAGTTCTTTGTAAATAGTTCTTTTTAAATTCAAAAATTTAAAAAAAAATTCTTATGTTGTCTTCTTTTTAAGCACTTGTAAAACCCAAAAACTCACAAAATTAGAAAATTGAAAAATTTAAATTTTGGAAAGGGACGTTTGGGACCTCACCCCATCTCACCTCCTAGTACCGTGAGAACCCTTCACGGGGTATACCTCGAGAAGTCCAAGAGTTAACAAAAAAAATAGGTTCAAAAATTAGTTTCCTTTCTTATATTATCAAAAATTCAAAAAAAAAAAGATAATATTCAAAAATAAAAAAAAAATATTCAAAAATTCAAAAAAATAAAGATAATATTCAAAAATTCAAAAAAAAAATATCAAAATTCAAAAAAATTATGAAAAACTTAAAATACAAATATATATATAAATCTTATTCCTCTCCTATTTGTTGCTTTTGTGAGTTCTTAGAAATCTAGTTGAGAATGTTTATAAGCATGTTTAGGTTTTTAATTAGCTAAAATTTTGCTTATCATAGTTTGTTAATTTTAAATTTGAGGTAATTTTGCTTAAGAATCATCTTATGATTTTAACTTGATTAGAGAATTTATTTAGCATGACTTCTCCTTTTATTTTTTAAATGGCTTCATTTTGTAGTGAATTTGCTAAACCTCTTTAGATTTCAATTATATTTTCTTCTAACTTTTTAGATCTTAGGAAATTTAATTTTACTAGAATTTGCTCTCAATATAATTTGAAGCTAGCTAGATTTATTTTCCTTCCCTACCCCCTTTGTTGGCATAAAAAAATGAAGTTTAAAAGATCATACGTCATGAGAATAAGAGGATAAAATTCATTATTCCCTAAACATATGCACCCAAAATCATTTAAAAGATTATATGGCATGGAGTAAGAGGATAAAATTCATTACTCCTAAACATATACATTTTGGGTTTTTATTAGAAGAGAAAAAAAATATTCATTATGAGGATAAATTCCATTACCTCCATTCAAAAACAAAAATTCTCTTCTTTTGCCAAATTTTATGAAATCCCCCTTAGCCAATTATCATTGTTCTAGATTTAGGTTAAGATTATGGAGAGAGCAATATTTAGTAAGTTACTTTTCCTTATGTTTCTTTTAAGATAGAGTTCTTATAATTTTAATTTAATCTCGTTTTATAATTTCTACAATATTGTTAAACCAATTAATTTTCTTGAGAAGTCCTTGCCTAAACATTTTTCCCTCTTTTCAAATCATCATCATAATTTAGGACTTAACTCCTCCTTGAATTTACTCTTAACTTAACTTTCGGCTTAAATGAAATTTTAGTTTAAAATTAAAATTTTTAAGGATGTCTTATAAATTATGTCTCACACTTTTGCTCTGGAATAGCAAAACCTCAAGTATGGGGGTATTTGATGAGTAGTATTTATGCGTATTTTAATTATAGTATTTAGTTCAGTTTTAATTTAAAATTGCAAATATTATTTATATTTTAGTTTAAAATCACTTCTTTTATAATTTTTATTCTAAATGTAGTTTTACTTTTGTTTTGCAGATTTTCTGGTGTTTTTGGACAAATTCCAAAGTACACGCCCTTAGTCACGCCCGTGACCAAGGGCGTGTAACCTCAAGATCTGCGTTTGACGAAAACTAAGCTGAGTTTGACGAATCCACCGTCGCACCACAAGTCACACCCCAGGTCACGCCCGTGACCCAAAGTCACGCCCGTGACCAAGGGCGTATAAATATAGAATCTTCCTAGTGGGCTGCCGTCAAGACGTGGAGATGCTGTCGAGGAGTTGACCACAGTCAGGCCCGTGACCAAAGAGTCACGCCCGTGACTTACCGCATGATCCCTGCTCCCTCTCGCGCCGAATTCAAGCCCACGCTGCATTGATTGAAGCCGCCCAGATACACGCCCTTGACCCGAAATGTCACGCCCATGTCTTTCCCGCATGATCCATGCACGCCGCCGAACCGCAAGTCAGCCCATGCTGCATTTAATGAAGCCTTCCAAAGTCACGCCCGTGACCCAAGTTACACGGGCGTGTAATGTCCGAATGTCTCCCGCCGTCACGCAAAGTCCACGCCACTGTCGGATACGATGTCAGTAATGTTTACACGCCCTAGGTCACGCCCTCGACCGAGTGCGTGTAACTTGAAAATTTTTGCTATAAATTCAGAGGCTCTCCTTGAGTCCAGGGTTCATAATTTTGGAGATGGGGAGGTGCTGCTAGAGGTGTTAGTGAGTTTTTCATGTTCATGTTCATGTTTTTTCTTAAGTTTTCATGTTCTCTTTTTCATGTAATGTACTAGTTTTTATTTCTTTCATGCACTAGTTAATTAAAGCTTGTAACCTTAATTTCCTAGCTTTGTAATGTCTTTTTAAGCTTGTAATAGTTTTGGTTTTCAATAAAATTAAGTTTGCTCTCTTTCATGTTCTCTTTCTCCTTAGTAATTTCTCTTTTATGCAATGTTAATTTTTCTTTCCTTTCATGCAATGTTTAATCTTTTCATTTAGCTTGCAATTTGTCATTTTTTTAGTTAAGTAAAACAACCCTCAAAAATTGTTCGATAAGTTAATGGTGATTTTCCTCGAAGTAGAAGTAATCAACGTGCCCCGTGGTGATTAGATTTCCGCTTGCACGAAATAAAATCCAAACTAGCAATCCGAGAAGGCAAGTATACCTATCAAACTGTAGTATAGGAACACAAGTGTCGTATTAAAATCCGGGAACCATTGATTACTTATACTCAAACGAATTACTATTATTTTATCTTAATAATTTTTTGGAAGGTTTTGTTTGCTAAATTGAAATAAAAGCTAGATAAAAGTACGGCTAAACGATGATTAAGAAATAGCACTCGATCTTGACTTACTTCGGCTTAAGTTGATCAAAATTCAACTTGCAAACTTAAAACTTAATAAAGAAAGGGTAGCTTGACCGTGGGGGTTCCTATAGTTTGAACATGCTTCTCTCGAAGATATGCCCAACTGAGTTTAGGAAAATCCGACCGAACTCTCATCCCGTATTCGAATACCTAAAACTCGCTTTAAGTGGTGAACCCCGCTATTGGATTTGACTCCAATCCAGGAGATTTACGTCATTCTCTCTCGAGAAATGCATGCAACTCTCTTTAGACTTAAGCGCTCACTTCAGACTATCGGCCTCTTGGCTAGCCAAGAATGAAAGCAAAGGTGGGGACTATATATCGATATTATAGCTCCACTAAATTTTGATTAAGCGTAAATCTAAGGCCCAAGACTTTAGAAAGTAAAAGAGGGCTAAATGATCATAACTTAATCAACTCATCCTCAGATCATCAAGATCAAGTACTATGAGGATTTAGTTACTCATGTTGGAGGGGTAGGAGAGAGAAATGAGGAAGATATTAAGAGAACAAAAACATACGATTTTTATTAAAATAGAGTTCAACTGAAGATACATTTGCATGGAAAGCCTACTAAGCATTAGAAATACATTATGAAAGGAAGTTACAAGGGAATTACAACATTTATAAGAAAGCTAGAAAAAGAAGTGCATTGAAATAAGAGAGAGAGAGAGAGAGAGAAAGAGAATACAAAAATATTATGAAAATCACTGAAAATAAAGAAGTAGTGCTCTTTCTCTCTGCAAAAACTCTATGGGGAAAGCTTGGAGGTCATCCCAATTTATAGAAATTTTTCTGCCTCAGTCACGCCCTAAGTCACGCCCGTGACTGGGGGCGTGACTTGTTTAATCAATTCTGCAACTTGGATCAGGTTCAGCGCTTGATTCTGACGTGATTTGATGGGTCATGCCCCAGGTCACGCCCGTGACCTGGGAGCGTGACCAATTCGCTGGTCAAGCTAGGCATGGGCGCTGGCACGCGATCATGGGTGCTGGCGGCTGGCTGACGGCTGGCTGACGTGGTAGTCACGGGCGTGACTGGAAGCACGCCCGTGTAACTTTGGGCGTGTCTGACCAAAATTTCTGAATTATGGCGGCATCAACTTAACTGTTAACAGCAACTTACACGCCCTAGGTCACGGGCGTGATCCCCAGGTCACGGGCGTGACCTAGGAAAATCTACATTTTTGACCTAAAAATTCAGAAAACTTAAGTTAGCACTAAAAATAGGAAAATGACCAAAAATTGCATTTAGAGAAACAATAATAAGCAAAAATTAAGAGTAGATAACCTAAAAATAACCTAATTAAACTAACTAGATTTAGCACTATCAAATTCCCCAAGCTTACACTTTGCTTGTCCCCAAGGAAAGAAATATGCATTAGCTAATTAAAAGGTGAATAATCAAAAAGATTTAATTATGCTAAACACGGGTACCTTGCGAAATTCTAAGTAGGGAGAATAGTGAAAAGGAAACCTAAAATAGGTACTTTACTTAAGCTTAATTTTTATACCCTTTACTAACAAAAATTAATCATCCAAAATTTTAACTAAAAAGATTTTAAATAAAATTAAGCAAAGTAACAAGTGAGAGAGTGCATTGAATTGTTACTAAACCCTAAGAGACAAATTATATTTATATCATTCTAAGAACAAGGATCTAAATCCATACCCAAAACTTAACTATTCTACTTTTCTTCTTTACTTAGCTAAAGCAAATTTAGGAGCATCAATCAAGAGGACTTTATTAGGACCGAAATGTTTGGTTTAGGCATATGATTTGGAATGGAAATCGAAGATAAAAGTGGTGGCTATAGTCACACTAAACCATAAACATGTGTTTTATAAAAATTTCGAAATGAATGATAGGAGGCAATCCTTCAGTATAAGCATATAGCATATTTTCTTTCTTTCTCTTTCATAGCCTTTTTTTGCAAAGATAACTAATACAAATATGCTTAAAATATCTTCTTTTTGAGCAAATTCTTTTCTTTGAAGCTCTCCATGCAATAAACCAATCGCACTATTTAAAATTTTAAATAAAACTCAAAGTGTTAGTGTGATTTAAATAGGTTTGGAAATTTTGGCTTTGGTGAAAAATTTGATAAGTGGAGGTGACAATAAAACATGGGAAAAGGCTCAGAAGAGGCTAACAAAGGGTTTCTTTTAAGGGTTGGCATGAAGGCTCAAACTTAAACAAAAAAATGGCCTAAATCATTTTCATTGCTCCTAAATTTATTTAAAGCATAAGTTTTGAAGGATTTCAAAAAGTAAGCCCTAGATATTAAATAAAGACTAATGAACTTATCCTGAAAATAAGAATAATAAGCATCTAGGATTATTCACATTTACTACACTAATCAAAAGTTAACCTTGCAAAATATATCTAAAAATGAAGAGGAAAATAGTGGATGAAGAATTTTTAAGAAAGTAAAGAAGATAAAAGAGAAAACGATAAGGAAAGTACAAGATTTTAGAAAAACTTTTCACATTAACATGCTACCTGGAATTAGAACACTACATGAGTCAACAATTTACTTGTGAAACATAATTAAAAAGTTGGATTAGAAATTTTGAAATTAACTAAGGCTATATAAAATATTTTGGGAAAAACAAAACATAAAGCAAGGGGGTACTATTGATTTTACCAAAATCTAATTTAGACTACTAAAACAAAAGAAAAGAAAAGAAAAGAAGACATTCTCCCCCAAGCTTACGATAAACATTGTCCTCAATGGAAAATGAGAGTGAAGGAAGGGGCAACTAAGAAAAGAAACTAAAACTAAAAAACTGAAACAGGCACTTCCCTGGATTTATGGGCTTGAAAGGATGTGTGATGCCGCTCCCCCTTGTTGGCGCTTTGGATCTTTATGAAATATCATCTTGAATTTTTCTTGAAATCAGCAACGTTGGAGCAGGAGATCGCCGAAGTTGAGAGTATCGAAGCCGCCCAGGCCCAAAGAAAAATTAAAACAACAAATTTTAAAAACCTTAGGTTGCCTCCCAAGAGCGCCCTCTGTTTAATGTCATTTGAGCTCGACTAAAAGAATATAGTTCAAAAGTAAGTCCAAATTATTACAGTCCAGACAAAAGAAGTTTTTCACTGTCCATGTCAACATTGTTACCAGAGAAATAAAGTTTTAGACGCTGCCCATTAACCTTGAAATCACCCTTATCTGAGTGTGATATCAAAACAGTTCCATACGGATAAGCTTCCTTTACATTAAAAGGACCTGACCATCTAGATTTTAACTTTCCAGGAAATAAATGTAGACGAGAATTATAAAGCAATACTTGGTCGCCTGGTTTAAATTTTTTCGGGTGCCTTAAATTTTTATCGTGAAAGAATTTCATTCGTTCCTTATATAATTTATTATTTTCATACGCACTGGAGCGCCACTCGTCGAGTTCGTTGAGTTGGAATTTTCAAAGATCGGCGGTGGAGTGGGGATCAAAATTTAAAAATTTAAGGGACCAGAAAGCACGATGTTCTAATTCGACCGGTAAATGGCATGATTTCCCATATACTAACCGATACTGTGTACAACCGATGGCGGTCTTGTACGCTGTTCGGTAAGCCCATAAAGCATCGTCTAATTTATATGACCAGTCCTTACGTGAGGTGGAAACAGTCTTTTCTAAAATACATTTGATTTCTCTATTCACTACCTCGACCTGGCCGTTAGTTTGGGGGTGGTATGCAGTTGAAAGCTTATGTGTAACGCCATACTTAAAAAGTGTTTTTGCAAGTTGTGCGTTACAAAAGTGCGAACCCCTATCGCTAACGATGGCCCTAGGAGTACCGAATCGAGAAAATAATTTTTTTAAGAAAATAATAACGACTCGGGAGTCATTGGTAGGAAGAGCTTGGGCCTCTGCCCATCGAGATATGTAATCTACCGCAACTAAGATGTATTTATTCCCATGGCTAGAAGGAAAAGGACCTACAAAATCAATTCCCCAAAGGTCGAAAACTTCACACTCGAGGAAATAATTTTGCAACATTTCATTTTTATTAGAGATATTGTCGGACCGTTGGCAGCTATCGCACCGACTCACAAAAGATTGGGCGTCTTTAAAAAGGCTAGGCCAATAAAAGCCCGCACATAGTACTTTGTGAGTGGTCTGATTGGCTTGATAGTGCCCACCGGTCGGTCCTTCATGTAAGTGTTTTAAAATATTTTGTCCTTCTTCGAAAGAATCACATCTCCTTACTACTTGGTTTGCACAAACTCGAAACAGATATGGGTCCTCCCAAAAATAATTCTTCAGGTCAGAAAAGAATTTCTTCTTTTGCTGATAGGAGAATTCTTTTGGGAGGACTCGAGCTACTAAGTAGTTGGTGAAGTTTGCAAACCAAGGAGGAGTAGTGTTGATTGAAAATAACTTCTCGTCGGGAAAATAATCATTAAAAGTTTGTTCATTTAAATTTTCAATAATCGGGTTATCTAATCATGAAAGATGGTCCGCGGCCAAATTTTCAGCTCCCTTTTTATCTCGGATTTCCAAGTCGAACTCCTGGAGGAGTAAGATCGAGCGAAGTAAGCGTGGTTTGGCATCCAGTTTAAAATGTAAATATTTGAGGGCCGAGTGGTCCGTAAAAACGATAATTTTTGAAAGTGTAATATAAGATCGAAATTTGTCGAACGCAAAAATAACTGCTAATAATTCTTTCTATGTTGTGGTATAGTTCTCTTGTGCGGATGTAAGCGTTTTACTTGCATCGCACATGATTTCGAATGGAAGGTCCCAGACTGGAGCTATCATAATTGGCGCATTTATTAGCTTATTTTTGACTAATTGAAAAGTAGATAAGCAGGTATCATCAAAAATAAATGGAGTGTCTTTTTCTAAATGATGAGTGAGGGGTTTGGTAATTTTCGAAAAATCTTTTATAAATCGCCGGTAAAAACCGGCATGTCCTAGAAAGCTTCTTATGGCCTTAACGTTGGTTGGTGGTGGCAGTTTTTCGATCACTTCTATTTTTGCTTCATCGACCTCAATTCCTCTTACTGATATCTTATGACCTAAAACCAATCCCTCCCGCACCATGAAATGGCATTTTTCCCAGTTCAGGGCGAGATTGGTCTCCTCACATCGTTCTAACACTTTTTCTAAATTCTGTAAACAACAATCGAAGGAATCACCAAACACGGAGAAGTCGTCCATAAAGACCTCCATAATACTTTCTACGTACTTGTCAAAAATGGCCAACATACACCGTTGAAATGTTGCCGGCGCATTACATAAGCCAAACGACATTCTTCGATAGGCGAAGGCGCCGAAAGGAAAAGTAAACGTCGTTTTCTCCTGGTCCTCGGGCGAGATGGGAATTTGGATGTAGCCCGAGAGACCATCGAGGAAACAATAAAAGCTATGGCCGGATAATCGTTCTAAGATTTGATCGATGAATGGCAAGGGGAAATGGTCCTTGCGGGTGGCGTCGTTCAATTTGCGATAATCAATACACATACGCCACCTAGTCACCGTCCGTGTTGGGATTAAGTCATTATTGTCGTTTAACACTACCGTGATCCCTCCCTTTTTAGAAACTACTTGGACGGGGCTCACCCATTTGCTATCTGAAATTGGATAGATAATTCCTGTGTCTAATAATTTCACGACCTCACCCTTTACTACTTCTTTCATGTTTGGGTTTAATCGGCGTTGAGGTTGAATAGAATTATGTGAATTATCTTCAATTAGAATTTTGTGCGTGCAGAAAGACGGACTTATGCCCTTAATATCAGAAATCTGCCAAGCAATTGCTTGGCGGTGCTTTTGTAAAACTTTTAGCAATTTGGCATTTTCAAATTCACTTAGATGGGCTGACACTATTACTGGTAACTTAGATTCTTTTTTCTAAAAACTCATATCTTAAATGATTGGGTAGTTCTTTAAGTTCTAATGTGGGAGGTTCCTCGTACGAAGATTTGAAAGATTTTTCTTTTCAAAAGTGATCTCTTCAAAAAATTTTGATTTATTTTGAAAATTTGAGGGGGTGGGAGCAATGGCCATTTCCATTTCATATAATATTTCAGTTGAGGTGCTTGAAGATGAACAAAAAGAAGAAGAATTTTTAGAAATACAAAAAGAAGGGTCTTCTCTTTCACATCTAAGAAAAAACATGAATCGTCATTTTCTAGGGTATTTTTCATAGAGGGTGTTATGGAGAAGGTCACTTCATCATCTCCAACTCGGAGGAAGAGCTTACCATTACTCACATCGATGATAGCACGGGAGGTGGCAAGGAAGGGGCGGCCAAGGATTAGGGGAACCTCGACATCCTCTTCAGTGTCCAAAATGACAAAATCCACCGGGAAGATGAATTTGTCTACCTTTATGAGCACGTCCTCCACAATTCCCAGCGGATATTTTATCGTCCTATCTGCTAGTTGTATACTCATACGTGTGGGGCTAAGGGTTCCCACTCCTAACTTCTTAAACAAGGAGAATGGCATCAAGTTGATGCTCGCACCTAAGTCGGCCAACACGTTCTTTACAAATAAATCACCAAAGAGGCACGGGATAGAAAAACTACCCAGATCGTTAGCCTTTTTCGGTAATTTATTTGTTAGGACGGCGGAACACTCAGCATTTAAAGTTACGTGCGATAGATTTTCTAGCTTTTTCTTATTAGTTAGAAGATCCTTCAAGTACTTAGCGTACTTGGGCATTTGTGATATCGCTTCATGGAAGGGCAAATTGATGTGTATTTGCTTAAACATTTCCAGGAAGCGATGATATTGATCATCTAATTTTTCTTTGTTGAGTTGAGAAGGATAAGGCGGGGCGGGGTTGTTTTTGAAAACAGGAGGTGGAGTGATAAAATCTGTTTGAGTGAGTGGTGTTTTTAAAATAGGGGTGGATCTTGCCTCGGGCTCTTCGCTAACCGGACCGGATAAGTGCTTCCCACTCCGAAGAGTTACAGCTTTCGCTTGCTGTCTCGGGTTGGGCTCAATGTTAGCGGGAAGAGTCCCGGGTGGTCGCTCGGATATTATTTTGGCGAGCTGCCCGATTTGGTTTTCTAGATTTTTAATGGATCCGGCTAAGTTCCGGACAGTTGCTTCGTTCGTACTTATATATTTTGAAAACATCTCCTCCAAAGATGGAGGTTTTTGAAAGTTAACAGTGGGTGGAGGTGGTGTAAATTCATTTTGTAGAGGCGGGCGAGTTGTGTTTGCAGGATTACTCCAAGAAAAGTTTGGGTGATTACGCAGCGCAGGACTATAATTATTCGATAATTGAAAACCAGGTGCATGAAAATTAGAAGCAGCAGAATAATTATTATAAGCATTTCTATTGCCTACGTAATTAGCTTGTTCGGAGGTGGCTTTTGCAAATTCCCAAACCTGAGGTGCGGAAGGAGCATTCATTTCCGATATCTTTTTGCTAAGCATTTCCACTTGTAGTGCCAGCTGGGAGACATTATCCACCTCATACATACCTACAGGTTTGTTTGGGCAGGATCTTGGCACATTCCACTGATAGGTGTTCATGGCCATATCCTCAAATAGCTCAAGAGCGGCTTCCGGGGTTTTGTTATTTAAGGTACCACCGAAAGCGGCGTCTATCATTTGCTTAGTATGTTGATTTAGCCCGTTATAAAACGTCTGCACTTGTAACCATACAGGCAGAGTGTGATGAGGGCAACGTCTTAAGAATTCTTTATACCTTTCCCAGGTATCATATAGCGTTTCAGAATCTATTTGGCAAAAAGAAGAAATATCATGTCTAAGCTTAGCAGTTTTCGCAGGTGGAAAATACTTAGTTAGATATTTTTCAGTTAACTGGGCCCAAGTGGTGATAGAACCTCTAGGTAGAGTCATCAACCATTGCTTATCCTTTGTTCTTAAAGAAAATGGGAAGAGTCTTAGCCTAATTGCATCATCTGTAACACCATTTATTTTGAAGGTGTCACAGATTTCAAGGAAGCTAGCAATATGTGCGTTCGGATCTTCATCTTGTAATCCATCAAACTGCACATATTGCTGCACCATGTGAATTATGCTGGTCTTTAGTTCGAAATTATTATTAGCTACGGCAGGGCGGACTATACTAGTTTCCGTCCCTTCCAGGTTAGGCCTTGCATAATGGGATATAGTCCATTCAGGGGTCGCAACCATGTTGGGGACTTCATTTTGGTTAGGTTTGCCCATATTAACAACCAACTCCGAATACTCAGCCAGTTCTTGGAATGTAGGATCTTGAACTTGCGATTTTCTCCGAAGAGTACGCTCAAGTTCGTGGTCCAAGTCTACAAGTTCTGACGGATTTGCTCGGGTCATAAACTAGAAAGAGAGAAGGGAAAATAAGATTGAGAAATTCGAAAAAGAAAAGGTCTCACTTTTTTTTTTGAATTAATTTTTTTGAAGAAAGAGGAGAGAAAAAGAGGTGATAAAAGTAATACATTCGTTCTTTCAAAATATCAACAAAAAGCGATTCCCCGGCAACGGTGCCAAAAACTTGGTGATTAGCATTCCACTTGCACGAAATAAAATCCGAACTAGCAATCCGAGAAGGCAAGTATACATATCGAACTGTAGTATAGGAACACAAGTGTCGTATTAAAATCCGGGAACCATTGATTACTTATACTCAAATGAATTACTATTATTTTATCTTAATAATTTTTTGGAAGGTTTTGTTTGCTAAATTGAAATAAAAGCTGGATAAAAGTACGGCTAAACGATGATTAAGAAATAGCACTCGATCTTGACTTACTTCGGCTTAAGTTGATCAAAATTCAACTTGCAAACTTAAAACTTAATAAAGTAAGGGTAGCTTAACCGTGGGGGTTCCTATAGTTTGAACATGCTTCTCTCGAAGATATGCCCAACTGAGTTTAGGAAAATCCGACCGAACTCTCGTCCCGTATTCGAATACCTAAAACTCACTTTAAGTGGTGAATCCAGCTATTGGATTTGACTCCAATCCAGGAGATTTACGTCATTATCTCTCGAGAAATGCATGCAACTCTCTTTAGTCTTAAGCGCTCACTTCAGACTATCGGCCTCTCGGCTAGCTAAGAATGAAAGCAAAGGTGGGGACTATATATCGATATTATAGCTCCACTAAATTTTGATTAAGCGTAAATCTAAGGCCCAAGACTTTAGAAAGTAAAAGAGGGCTAAAGGATCATAACTTAATCAACTCATCCTCAGATCATCAAGATCAAGTACTATGAGGATTTAGTTACTCATGTTGGAGGGGTAGGAGAGAGAAATGAGGAAGATATTAAGAGAACAAAAACATACGATTTTTATTAAAATAGAGTTCAACTGAAGATACATTTGCATGGAAAGCCTACTAAGCATTAGCAATACATCATGAAAGGAAGTTACAAGGGCATTACAACATTTATAAGAAAACTAGAAAAAGAAGTGCATTGAAATAAGAGAGAGAGAGAGAGAAAGAGAATACAAAAATAATATGAAAATCACTAAAAATAAAGCAGTAGCACCCTTTCTCTCTGCAAAAACTCTATGGGGAATGCTTGGAGGTCATCCCAATTTATAGAAATTTTTCTGCCTCGGTCACGCCCTAAGTCACGCCCGTGACTGGGGGCGTGACTTGTTTAATCAATTCTGCGGCTTGGATCAGGTTCGGCGCTCGATTCTGACGTGATTTGATGGGTCACGCCCCAGGTCACGCCCGTGACCTGGGGGCGTGACCAATTCGGTGGTCAAGCTAGGCATGGGCGCTGGCACGTGATCATGGGCGCTGGCGGCTGGCTGACGTGGCAGTCACGGGCGTGACTGGAAGCACGCCCGTGTAACTTTGGGCGTGTCTGACCAAAATTTCTGAATTATGGCGGCATCAACTTAACTGTTAACAGCAACTTACACGCCCTAGGTCACGGGCGTGATCCCCATGTCACGGGCGTGACCTAGGAAAATCTACATTTTTGACCTAAAAATTCAGAAAACTTAAGTTAGCACTAAAAATAGGAAAATGACCAAAAATTGCATTTAGAGAAACAATAATAAGCAAAAAATTAAGAGTAGATAACCTAAAAATAACCTAATTAAACTAACAAGACTTAGCACTATCACCCCGTGGAATACGACCTTGGTATTTCTAAATATCCTATACTATAGATGATAAGGTACACTTGCCTTAATCGGATATAGTTTTGTAGAAAATCTTCAAACCTTCGCTTAATTTCAAAACACGAAATTTCTATATCAGCAGGACCATTCATCATCAAGGAGGTATTAAAGAGTGGAGCATATCGCCTTTAGACAAGTGATGGAGAAGACATTTCACATGCCTGGAGTGGTGACGATTTGAAATGGTTCTACCTTTAAAATGTTATCTCTCTCATTATTTGCATTTTGATATTAAATAAAAAGCCCCATACTGACACTCTTCCTTGTCTAGTATCTTGATTCTCTTTTGATTCTCACTGAACCGCAGAGACATCACCAAGTTCTGAATCCCCACAGATTGTAGTCATTAGTGTAATACCACGAAGACCACGTGTAGCGGGGATTTTTCGCACACGTGTAGTGGAAGCTTGCCAATTCCTGTGTGGTGGTCTTTAGAATATTGGATCCCGGCCGGTATCTAACACCCCTCGGCATCAAGGGAGGTCCAGGTGACTGTTAGCACTGTCATGCCCCGAAAGGGATATAGTTACAACTTTGATGATCTTTCTGAGGAAAGCAATGCTTGCTATATACGCGCACCTGCCCAACTGATCATCTTAGTCTGTGACCATCGAATACTACTAGGTACTCTCGAGCGGTGCCTACAGGGGACCCACAACTAAGTTGATCTCTCTGAGGAAAGCAATGTTCGCTATATGTGCACACCTGCCCAATTGATCAACTTAGCTTGTAACCCAAGGCAAGAGAGCAGTTGAGTCATTGGAACTTTTACAGCTCTGGTGACCACTTGAGGAAAGCAATGCTTGCTATCTACGCGCACCTGCCCACTTGGTCACCTGAGTCTGTAATTCTTGTCCTTCGTTGCAGGAAGTTCTTTTCTTCTTATAGCTTTTGTGACCATTTGGGGAAAACAATGCTTGTTTCGTACAAGCACATGCCCACTTGGTCACTTAAAGATTCATAGCTTTGAGACCGGGCGGCTTAGACTCTTAAGCCGATCGGCTTGAATAAGAATATTACAAGTTAAAAAAAATGGCAGTGTAATATACATGTCGGGCGGATAAAATATGTTTAGCTGAAAAGCTAAAAAAATAGGTCATTATAAGAAGCCGCAAGGCGGTGTTTTCAACTCAAGGTTTTCTCTCTTATAGGAGACCACTATTCCCGACTAAAACCGTCATTGATAATAATATTATCCGATCGACTTGGATTATTCTAGTTGTGATAATTGCGAGCTGGTACTATTTGCTCGGTCTGAATTAATTTACCTGCGAGAAATGTGAACAAGCATAATTCGCTAGACTTGGGTTATCATAACCTTAACTCAAAATTATCGTTTGAAAGGTCGAGCTATCACAATAACAATAATTGTTGGGATCAAGTTGAGGTATGACTTAATTATTTTTTGTAACAAGTCAGGATTCATCTTTGCAGAATTGAAATCCATCGCAGCATGTTAACCGCGCGACTTGGTTCTTATTATCTGGACTTACGGAAATATTTTCTCTGACGGCATCAGAAGTGGATATGTGGTTTAATGCGAAGAAAAAAACCGCACATAGCAATAACTGTATGGCTTAATTTCTTCTTGGAACAAATCATGATCAGTCTCCGCAGAATCAAGATCTATTTCAGAACTAAAGCAATAAACCGCCAAAGCGATATTTCATGACATTAAGACAATTATTCTTTTTAAACTCCCATATATTCGAAATTCAAAATGTTTGCCGCCCAGACTAGATATTAACCGCACGACTTGATGATTATTACATTGGCTTATGAAAATACTTTCCCTAACAGCTTCAAAAAAAGGGAATTCGTGTCAGCCTGTTCGAGTAATATTTCATGGCATCAAGATAGTTATTTATTTGGAATTCTTGTATATTCGAAATTCAAAATGTTAGCCGCCCAGACTGAATATCAACTGCGCGACTTGATATTATTTGTCTGGACTTGTGAAAATATTATTTTTGGCGGCTTCCAAAAAGGATCTGCGGCTTATAAAGAATAACACAAATAAATGGTCGCATACGAACATCCACAAGTAAGTAGAAATTAACTATACTTTCCATTAAAGTTCTCAAAAATACATCTATATATTTAAACCGACCGGCTAACATATCCAAGCCGTCAGGTATGTAAAGTAAATCAAAACGTGAACTAAAACATGACTACTCTTTTGATTTCAGTCTTTTAGTCGTAGGAGAACTCGAGTCTCCACCACCCTCTATGTCAACATCAGACGGCGAGTAGGCTCCACTGCTCGACAAAGAACTTGTTGGACCACTGCTAGAACCGCTCGAACTTTCCTCCTCTCCATGATCAATCCACCCGGTTTTGTCTTCAACATCATCAGCTTCAGAAACAGCATCGTCTTTCTTCTCGCCATCAGCTGCGGCTTCATCATCCTCTTTGTTGGAGCTTATGTTCCACTTCTCTTAGTTTGAGAAATAACAAATCACACTATCTATTTGATCTTGCTTGTGTTTATAGTGTGCAGGTACTATAGTTATATAACCTTATGAACAGGATGCTGATTGATGACGATTCTCTGAAAAGAGAGCTAACGCCCCGCGTTAGATGTTAACGCCCCGCGTTAACAAACGTTGAGAAGGAAACCGCTGAGAAGAAATGCCATCGAGAACAAATCCGTTGAGAAGCCAGAGACAACGCCAGGCGTTAGATTTTAACGTTGGGCGCTAACGGTTCGACGAAATTGGGTTCGACGAAAATCTCGTTCGACGAAATGTGAAGGCTGCTCGACGAATTGCGTTCGATGAACTTGCGTTCAAGGAATTTGATGCAGTTCGGCAAACTTTGAAGGAGAACGAAACTCAACGCCAGCGTTGACTCTTAGCGCCCGCGTTGAATCCACAAACTGCCGCGATCTTGACAGTTGCGCGATTTCAGCCACACAGTGCACGTTCACTAACGCTGGCGTTAACCCTTAATGCCACGCGTTAGCTCCCATTTCTATTTAAAGATCTGATTTTGTTTGCTCAAGAGTGAGATGCATTGAAGCCTTCATTCCAGAGTGAAAGTGAGGTTAGATCTTAGATTTACTCTAGAGGGGGGTGAATAGAGTTTTAAAAGGTATTTCACTTAATTTTATAGCGGAATTAAAATAGTGATACTTATCTGATTATTGAGTGAGTAATAAAAAAACACAAAGAGAGCACAGTAAAATAAGCACAACACAAACGACGCAAGAATTTTATAGTAGTTCCCCACTAAACTTGGGTACGTCTACTCTTCTACCACACTTGGTAGGATTCCACTACAGGTTTTTGATCAGGTGCCCTGCCACCAAGGGAGTTTTGATCAGGTGTCCACACACCAAGTGAGCTTTTGATCAGGTGCTCTAACCAAACTACAGGTTTTTGATCAGGTGCCCTGCCACCAAGGGAGTTTTGA
The DNA here is from genome assembly GCA_033032865.1 of Dactylorhiza incarnata. Lineage (NCBI taxonomy): Eukaryota > Viridiplantae > Streptophyta > Magnoliopsida > Asparagales > Orchidaceae > Dactylorhiza > Dactylorhiza incarnata. The sequence continues at coordinate 2,626,929 of JAWHQI010000009.1, read as the reverse complement.
TCAGGTGTCCACACACCAAGTGAGCTTTTGATCAGGTGCTCTAACCCAACTATAGGTTTTTGATCAGGTGTCATGCCACCAATAGCTGTAACTTTTGAAGGGAGTTATAACCCTTTATACAGTTAAAAGAAAACAAATATATATTGTTCTTCTCTTTCTGAGAAGACTCTAGTTGATCCTTGATGATGTTGAAGAGCTCCCCCTGATTTGATTAGTGTTTGATGATCAGGTGAGGAAGCTTCTTCTCTAGATTGTAGTTGTACAACCTCGGTATTCGCCTTGAGGTAAACAGAGACTGAGGAGAACAGCGAGCCAGGGGCAAAAGCCCTCTCGCAGGAGGCGAGAGAGCAGGACTCTCGAGGGGTATTCGCGGGAAGAAGGCGAGCCAGATCCTCGTGGGCTGCACCCGCGGTCTCATAGGCGAGCCGGCTTCTTTCCGAGTCTCGATGTTCGACGAACTCTGTTCTGCGTTCGATGAAATCCGTTTGACGAACATCCTTTCTCGGTTCGACGAACTTGCTTCTTAGTTCGACGAACACCACGCTTCAGCCTCGGCGAAATCGTCTCAGCGGGGGAGTTCGTATAGGGAAGTGCGAGACCCGGCCTCGGTGTATATCGCCGGTAGAAGTGCGAGCGAGGTCTTCACAGGCCGCTCGCCTAAGTGAGGTTTCAGATCCAAGAGGTGGAAGATGTAATAAAGGAGGCGAGCCAAGGCTTCAAGGGTCACTCGCACGAAGGTGCGCGAGTCATGTCCCTGTGAGCCCGAGCCTCAAGGTCAGCTCGCAAGAAGGCGGGCGAGCCAGGCACTCGCCGATCGCTCAAAGGAAGGTGGACATAACTAAGTCTTCACGATCGATGAGCTCCCATCCACGACCGACGAACTTCAATCTATGTTAGACGAATTCCGCTCGGCGTTCGACGAACGGCATCTTCAGACCCGTCTCAACGGTCACTTCTGTTCCGTCTTGGCGGATCCGCTGGGACGGAGTTATCCTAGCAGTTTTCCTCCATCTGCATCTCAGCTTGACGTGCTCAATCTCCCATCCAGTTCAGCACTCTCACAAGGCCGAGGGGAGCTCGCAGGAGGGCCTGCGAGACCTGGCTTCGGTGGATGTTGTCAGAAGAAGGGCGAGCGGGCCTTCGCAGAGCACTCGCCTAAGAGGGGTTTGTGGGACACACTTATGAGGAGACTCGCGGGAGCTCTCGCGAGTAGCCCTCTCGCGGGCCATTTGCCCATAGGTTAGGGAGGTGAAATTACCTCTCTACCCCCAATGGTCTGCCGTTAGCCCATCCAAACAGCAGAATTTGGTTGTTAGCAGGCCAAATTGGGGTGCATTTAGTAAAACCAAAAAGCGGAATTTCACTATTAACAGACCACGAGCAAAAATCTATAAATAGACCTTGAAGGGCACCTTGGGAGAGGATTCCAATCTCAGTTTTCTGAGTTCCTTCTTCCCTCGGTTACTTTGGTTTAGCTGTTTAGCTCTCCAAGGTGCCCAAGTCTCAGCTTTGGCTTGGGAGGGAAAGCGCTCAACGATCTTCCGGGTTTATAGTGGGACCTCCTCGCTGCGACTAAGGTCTTAGTCAGTTTCTGAGTCTCTAGTCTGCTCCTTCCGAGGGACTAGTAAGGGCTAGTTGCCCCTCAACTTGTTGAGGGCCCGGGCTTCACAAGAGACCGAGAAATCGGTTTCAACAGTAGTACCTCCTTTCTTCTTCTTCTGCAGTTGAGATCCTGAGCAAATGATCTAGATTAAGTGTCTCAGGATGAATATGATCTGCAGAGAAGAGTTAGCAAACAAGATAGATAATAATATGTTGTTCTCTGTCTTTCTCTTCTTTGTGCTTTCTCTGTCTGTATGTAATCTAGAGAGCTTCTCTCTCTTATGTTCAATTCTTCTCCTTCATTCTCTCTACTGAGAAAGGGAAGAGATAAAGTCTATTTTTATCAACAGGACTCCTCGAGAAGATAAACTGCCATCTTTAATTTAAGTTGTTCTGCAACGGCTATATCATTAATGTTTCTGCAACGGCTATATCATTAATTGTTCTGCAACGGCTATATCATTAATGTGAGGCAGTGATAATTCATACAAAAGAAGGGCAGCAATATATAAATAGAAACTTCAAAATATTGCTTTATCAGATCTAGAATTTTAGTCGAGCTAAGAAATGAGAATTTATAAAGCTGATAATATATCGTCGATCTCAGCTTGAAGTACGTCGGGCTGAGCTCGACGTTTGCCGATCTGATCATTGATTAGTTCGTCGATCATTGCTGAATGAACTTTCGTCGAGCGCTGCTTGGATTTCGTCGAACGCAGCTTCAGAGTCCTTTCGTCGAGCGCTGCTTGGTTTTCATCGAACGCAGCTGAAGAGAACTTTCGTCGATCGCAGTTAGTTTTTGTCGATCGCGGCTTCCTTGATATTTCATCGAGCGCTGCTAGCTTTTAGTCGATCGCAGTTTATATTATTTTCTTTTCTGTGTCTTCTGTCTTAATGAGATTTGATCTAGTTTATACAAGATATGTTATGATAAAAACTTAGCCCATAAAGATGGATCCTAACTCAAATCAAAACTAGGGTTCCAACAATCTCCCCCTATTTGAGTTGGGATACAGATTTTAAATATAAGAAATATAAAACATACAGGGATCCTAATCCAAATCAATACTGGTGATCCAACATCTCCCCCTATTTGATTTAGGATGCCAAGCAAAAGAAATAGAATAACTCAAAGCATATGAAATCATTTCAGTGGATATTATAAAGCTTTAAGGAGATATACAGAATAAACATATAGTAAAATTAATTGTTCTTTTGAAGACATTTAATTACTAAATTTCTCTTCTTCTTTTAAATTCTCTTTTCTTCTTTTAATTTTCTCTTCTTCTTTTAATTTCTCTTCTTCTTTTAATTTTCTTCTTCTTTTAATTTCTCTTCTTCTTTTAAATTTCTCCCCCTATCTTGATTCAGGGAACCCTGGATCAAGACCCTTAGAAGAAGGGTAAATGGGAATATAAGGATTTCTGATTCCTAGATTTTGTTTTAATAGGATTCCATTAATATGATGAATTGCTACAGCTGTTAATGGATTCTAAGGAATTTTTATATTCTCAGAAAAACATTGCCCGATGCCTTCCTTCTTACAGAATTCTCTCATCATAAGAGATTCAAACTCAGTGCCATGACGCTTCTGATCAATGCTACTAGAGTAGAGTACTCAAATCTTGATGGACCTGAGAAAGTCTGTTAGAACATTAAAGGTATCTGACTTTGTTTTTAAGATAGAAAAATTTAAGTGAATCTTGTAACTTTTTGTTTGATTATAATTGGAGTTAAAAGATTTACACTAGGTCAAGTATTGCCTTATAGTTAGTTATATTGGCTTTTGTATCTATTAAGTGTTTTACCAATTGAAATTTTCTTTGATAATCATTAAAATATATGTTTGATAAACTATTCTGATTTCGTCGATCTCGAGTTGACAAAGTGTAGTGATTTCGTTGATCTCTGATTAAGGAATAGTTATATTCATTCTCTGTGTTCAGAGTTCGTTGAACTCTGATTCGTTGAGCTCTGATCACAAGAAATTTATGCTTGATTTCTATGTTCTGCTTTCGTCGATCAGTGTTCGACGAAGTCATTTGATTTCGTCGATCTTGGTTCGATGAATTTTGTTGAACACACAAAATTTTAACAATTTCTATCAAGTCTTCTGCTACTTCTTTTTCTTTAGCAGAGACAAATTTTGTAGATGTAGTTAGAGTATTTTTCTTTTGAATATTAGATAGATTAGATGAAAACCCTAAGCCAAGTTTGCTGTCTTTTAATCTGGCATTTATAGTGCTTGTGACATTCATTATTTTGATACTTTTCCCATTAAGAGATTGTTCAAACATTTCAGCCTTAATTGAGTTATTTTTCAAATAAATAATTTGCTCTTCTGATGTTTTCAAATCTTCTTTAAGTTTAGTATTTTCAGAAGATAAGTTGTTTATTTCTGTTAACTCTTTTCTGAGAGATGTGATTTCTTTCTCAGATTTTATTAAATCTATACATAGCAATTTAAAATCTGATTTGAATTGTTTAGGAGTAAAATCAAAACTTGAAATTACCTCATTTCATCAGATTCAGATTCTGCATCTGAGTTGTGGTTTGAGCCATTTATGGCCATCATGCAGAATTCTTTAGCTTTTTGTTCTTCTTCTTCTTCTTCTTCTTCTTCACTTGAACTAGATAATGATTCTGTATCTGAATCACTTGAGGTGGAAGAAGATTTAGCTACCATTCTTGTGAGGGAGTTCCAGATGTCTCTTGCTGAAGTGCAATCAACAACTATTTGAAAAATGTCATTTGACATTATTTGAGCTAATATATTCATAGCCTTGGCATCAGCACTTTTCAGCTTCTTTTGAGCATCTGTTGATGTTGGTGAAGTTGGAGGTCCTGTCAGAATAGAATTATAAATTTCTTTATCCATTGCATTCATATATAATCTAATTCTAGCTTGCCATAAGGAAAAGTTATTCAAATTACAGATAGGTGGTCCGATACTTGAAAATTCTTCTTGTGCCATGAAAAAGTAAAACTCTAAAATAAATTTAAGATCTAATTGATCTTTTGATTTAGGTGTTAGCCTGTATACAATCAACCTAGCTCTGATACCAATTGAAAGTAAAAGTGATATCAGTTGAAAGTGATTAATATAATCAACCACGCTTTGATACCAATTGAAAGTGAGGTTAGATCTTAGATTTACTCTAGAGGGGGGTGAATAGAGTTTTAAAAGGTTTTTCACTTAATTTTATAGCGAAATTAAAATAGTGATACTTATATGTGTATTGAGTGATTAATAAAAACAAACACAAAAAGAGCACAGCAAAATAAGCACAACACAGACGACACAAGAATTTATAGTAGTTCCCCACTAAATCTGGGTACGTCTACTCTTCTACCACACTTGGTAGGATTCCACTACAGGTTTTTTGATCAGGTGACCTGCCACCAAGGGAGTTTTGATCAGGTGTCCACACACCAAGTGAGCTTTTGATCAGGTGCTCTAACCCAACTACAGGTTTTTGATCAGGTGCCCTGCCACCAAGGGAGTTTTGATCAGGTGTCCACACACCAAGTGAGCTTTTGATCAGATGCTCTAACCCAACTACAGGTTTTTGATTAGGTGCCCTGCCACCAATGGCTGTAACTTTTGAAGGGAGTTATAACCCTTTATACAGTTAAAAGAAAACAAAAATATATTGTTCTTCTCTTTCTGAGAAGACTCTAGTTGATCCTTGATGATGTTGAAGAGCTACCCCTGATTTGATTAGTATTTGATGATCAGGTGAGGAAGCTTCTTCTCTAGATTGTAGTAACTCCTTTCTTCTTCTTCTGCAGTTGAGATCCTGAGCAAATGATCTAGATTGAGTGTCTCAGGATGAAGATGATCTACAGAGAAGAGTTAGCAAACAAGATAGATAATAATATGTTGTTCTCTGTATTTCTCTTCTTTGTGCTTTCTCTGTCTGTATGTAATCTGGAGAGCTTCTCTCTCTTATGTTCAATTCTTCTCCTTCATTCTCTCTACTGAGAAAGGGAAGAGATAAAGTCTCTTTTTATCAACAGGACTCCTCGAGAAGATAAACTGCCATCTTTAATTTAAGCTGTTCTGCAACGGCTACATCATTAATGTTTCTGCAACGGCTATATCATTAACTGTTCTGCAATGGCTATATCATTAATGTGAGGCAGTGATAATTCATACAAAAGAAGGGCAGCAATATATAAATAGAAACTATTCAAAATATTGCTTTATCAGATCTAGAATTTTAGTCGAGCTGAGAAATGAGAATTTATAAAGCTGATAATATTTCATCGATCTCAGCTTGAAGTACGTCGGGTTGAGCTCGACGTTTGTCGATCTGATCATTGATTAGTTCGTCGATCATTGCTGAATGAACTTTTGTCGAGCGCTGCTTGGATTTCATCGAACGCAGCTTCAGAGTCCTTTCGTCGAGCGCTGCTTGGTTTTCGTCGAACACAGCTGATGAGAACTTTCGTCGATCGTAGTTAGCTTTTCGTCGATCGCAGCTTCCTTGATATTTTGTCGAGCGCTGCTAGCTTTTCGTCGATCGCAGTTTATATTTTATTCTTTTCTGTGTCTTCTGTCTTAATGAGATTTGATCTAGTTTATACAAGATATGTTATGATAGAAACTTAGACCATAAAGATGGATCCTAACTCAAATCAAAACTAGGGTTCCAACACAGAGATTTGAGAGAGCATTTCTTCCAGAATTCAGAGAGAACTCCCAACACCAACATTGAGGAACAAGAGTGAGAAGGAAATTTCCAACGACAAATTTGAAGAAGGACGCTCGCTTCAACTCCGACGTGGTCATGGCGTATCTTCAACATCTCCTTCAGTGCTCTTCATTCTAGGAAGTCATTTGTTCTAATTTTATCTTTATCCTTTTTATATTTTCTTTGTAACGGTAGTGAATTCGCCGCCTTGCTTGTGGCGACTAGGTACTTGTGCGGCTTAGGGGGTAATTTGCCGCCTTGTGCGTGGCGACTAGGTCAAGGGTAGATCTAGGGGTGGCTAGAGGCCTTATCTGGGGATAGATAGACTATAGCCAACCTGTCCTTGGGAGAAGGACCGGTGAAGGAACAAAAGGAGATTTTCATGTTGTTGCCTCCAATTTCAAACGTTATTAAAATATTATCCTTGTAATCATCTTTGTGATATATAAAATTCTTTTTCAGTATATCTATTGTTTTCTGGGATTATATTTCATAAAGAAAATCTTTTTGAATATTTCTGTGAAAATACTTTTTCTGGAGAGTTAAAGTTAGCGTTGACTCTTAACGCCAGGCGTTAGCGACAGAGGAATTTTTTTTTTCTGTTTTGGTAAAATCTGTAAGTTTATTCTCAAAAACAGTTAACCCCTTATTCACCCTCCCCCCTCTAAGGGCGCCATCAGATCCAACACTCTTCTTCGTCTTCATCGTCTTCTTCCTCTTCTTCCTCTTCCTCCGGATCTTCTTCACCGACCTTGCCCTTACCTTTGGCTTTGCGGTTAATAGCACACATCTTCTTTTTCAGGAGCGGATATATGTCAAAGAAAGTATATTCATCAAAACCCTGCGCAACCCGCCAAGGTCTCTCAGACGGTTAAGAGCCCCATCAATTCCTTTAGCGACATGGGTGAAGACCGCGTCTTGGAAAATCGGGTTGTCAATATTATATGCTTTCTGCCAATGAAACAAAGTTTAGACCGTGCGGTCTGAATATTTTCACAATTCGTAAACAGGTGATGACTTACCGATTCCGCCTCCTTTAACCACGCGTTCTCTCGAGCCAGGTCGGCATATTTTTTTTCTCCAAATCACTATGAGCTGTAATTAACCTTTTATAAGATATTCCCATAAAATGGTTCGTAATAAATCTCCTCGCGCTAACCTGCGCGTTTAGTTGTGTTAATTCCTCCTCAGGGACTTCTTTTAGCATTTTCAGATTTCGCCGGCCATACAGAGCGGTATCGGCAGCTGCTGCATGACGACTTGTTTTCTCGCTACCCCAATATGGGAGCGCGGTGGACACTTGGACACATTCGCCTTCAGGGTGCCATCTCAAGGTCGAGGAGCCTTGCAGATCTTTCGGGTTGCCGCAGAAGTTGAGAGGGGTAAACCCGCTGAAAGAATCCGAGTCTTCCTCACCTTCAGACATTTGCGTCCTCTTCTTCTTCTGCCTCTTCTCTCTCAGGGTCAAAATAAGACTGGCCACCCGGACTCAGCGGCTTATTCTTTGGGACAATCGCAGCAACTGCAAAGCAAGAACAAAATGTTAATTGACTAGTCGCGCGGTCAGAAGTGGCAACTTATGGGGAGCTTACTGTTCTCAGGCTGAGTTTGTTCTAACTCAAAGAGCAGTGGGATGTAATGGTTTACATAAAGCATCTCATTCTTGATGAACGCATAAATCTCATGCTCGACTCCCTCAACATCGCACTGTTGAAAAACCTCTTCCTCTCAAACTTGTGGGTTGACTTGAAGCAGTCCGAGTTGGCCCTCGAAGATCAAATACCTTTCCGACCAATTCAGAATCTTATTCGCTAGGTTCACTACCTTCAAACCTCTACATCCGAAGTATAAGTGGCCCCTGAATATCTTTGTCCCAGAATCTGGGATAGACCGCACCGAAAAGAATCTCTTAAACAGGCTGATGGAGAAGCGAACTCCCTCAGATAATAAGTAGGATATGAAGCTGTATATGGCGGCTATAGAGTTCGGCGGAAGTTGTCCGGGAATAACTCCATAGTGGCCGAAGATTGCGACGACCTCTAACAGCACCAGGAACTTAAAACCATTGTCGAAATGGTCTATGGGGAGTGCTATCTGGGAAGGAGTGGAGGAATTAATCCACTCGTCACGAAGAGGAAGCTGTGCGAGCAGCGATCTTCCAGCCATGTGTTTTTAACGAAATCATTTAACTCATTCAGAGTGAGGCGGCACTCCTTGTGATCTACCGAATGGAATGCCGAAGCTGCGTCAGCCCGTATGGCTGCTATTTTCTCAGACCGCATCGATTTGCTCTTAGCCCGCATCTTGAATATCGTTGAAAAAGTCTCTGGAATATCTGCTACTTATAAAGTCCATGACCTGCATATAGCCAAAATAAATCGCGGCTATCCAGCCTAACCACGCGGCCAGAAAACTGTATATTCAAAGTATTCTGCCGAGCAAATCGCAAATATCCAGCCTAACCGCTTGGTCAGAAACCTATATATTCAAAGTGTTCTGCCGGTGAAAATCGCGACTAACTAACCTAACCGCGCGACTAGAAGCTTATACATTCAAAGTATCCTACAAAAGAAATCACAAGCATGCACTACAAGCCGCACGAATAGAACGAATCGAGAATATCATATGATATTCAAAGTCATTAAACAATAAAATATCATCAAGCAAGCCTGCAATGTTTGAGGATTGTCCGAAAGATCAAACAAATAATATTATAACACATTGTTTTCAAATATAAGACGTCTATGGCTGATAATCTAGAGGAGGATCTTCACGGTGAAGGCATGCGGTCTGATCACTAGTTTGCAAGAGAAGTGAATACATCTGACTCACATTAGGATGAAGGTGGTTGATGGTGCTATGAAGTCGTGCGACATCACGCTCTACCCGCACAACAGGAATAGTGTGTGGAGGCAGTACCGCAGCAGCCTCTCCAAGAACAACGACCTGTTCTCCATCCCTGATCGCTGGGGGATTTGAAGTCTCCCCAACAACCGGGTGACCAGGTCGCTGATTCCCACCGACCTCCCAAGTCAGATGAAGATACTTCCCTCGATAATATTTATAGTCATCTTCAAATTTTCGACTCACTTTCCTCTCCTTATCAAGTCGTGAAACCAGAGTGGCAACTTGATCCTGCAACATTTTCTCCTTCTCCAGCCTTTCTTTTCTTTCAGTCTCCAATGCAGACCGCATGCCCTGCTCCTTAGCCCGCGCAGCCTCAGCCTGATTCTCGAGATATTCATTTTTTCCTGCAGAGTAATAAGAAGATCCTTGGGATTGTCCTGCGCTTCTTCTCCAACACTTAAATTCAACGAGAAGCTCGATGCTGGTGGTGCTAGGGGAGGAAGACTGGCGGTCAGGTCTCCCGACTTCATTGATGACTCTGGTCCATCTACAATAAAGGAGATGCAGTTAGAACAGTCGAAAGTAAATAACTCATCACAGGGAATATTATAGAATCAAGACTGCTAATCTTAAAGCTTCCTCGCTCGCTAGCTGCCACTACAAGATTAAGGCCATATACAGGTTGCCTCAATTGTTCAGGATCCATTTTTCGACGTTGTTCTCTCCAAAGTCTTTCATTCTGTTTGTTTATTCAGAAGACCGCATCCAAATAGCATTTCACGCAGACCGGGCGGTCTGATGATACAAGTCGCCTGGTTCAGGTTTGATAAGGTCCATCACCACCAACCGGGCTGTCTAAGCATTCAGGTCGCCTCCAAAGATTGAAGATCACCAAGGCCCAAGTCCAAACGGCAGGCCGCGGTCTCAAGTCGGAGACCGTCCAGGTTGCGCCATGAAGACTACAAAGGCCCAAGTCCAAACGGCAGGCTGCGGTCTCAAGTCGGAGACCGCTCGGGTTGCGCCATGAAAGCTATCAGGGTCCAAGTCCAGAAGGCAACCCGCGGTCTCAAGTTGGAGACCACTCGGGTTGCGTCTTGAAGGTTGACAAGGCTCAAATCCAGGAGACAGGCCGCATTCTCAAGCCGGAGACCACCCTGGTTGCATCATCGCCTTGGTCGCAGCATCTTCAACCCCTGGTCAAGATCGATCGGAAGCGCGAGCCGCCAAGCCGCGCGGCTTCTTTCTTTTTTCTTTTTGTATCACGTCGCCACCTGCCCGTTTCTCTTGTACCCGGGTAGGCGGTTATTTTATCCCTGCCCATTCGGGCAGGCCCCCGATCCTATAAATAGGGGCGGCAACGTTCCCAAGACAGGCACACTCAAATCCAGGAGCTCGCTTGTTTGAGCTGCGGTCTCGAGTTTCCCATCTTGCGACCTGTCTGACCGGCCGACTTCTGCTTTCCTGCACTTGTAACCCGCTGTAACTGCTTCTTCTTAATCAAAGGAAAGCCCGTCACGGGAGTGGCATTCGCCGTGACGGGAAAAGTCTGGCCTTGACCGCTGTCAGCAGTCTCATTTTCCCCAAATAAAAGTAACCGGCAACCCGCAGCCTCCGATTTCCTTCGGAGGTGCGATTTCGGATTCAACAAAAACACGCGACCTTCAGATTGCGGATTGTCGGTGAAATCCTCACCATAATGTCAGACCGCTAGTTCCCCCTTGGATACCGCTCCAACCACAGTGAAGATTCCCTGTGGGAGTCCTTGGAGCAGTCGAAATGAGAAGCCGAGCGGGCTCAGAAAGCCACTGATCAGCGGCTTAAAGAAATCAGTCAGGCTTTGGCACTACTAACCGAGCGGTTAGTCGCACAGCAAACCGCGGGTAACCAGGCGGTTACTCTGGTCCCTCCTCCACCTCCTCCATATCCGCTACCTCAAGTCACCAACTTCCCACCACTACAAGAAGGTTTTGCGGCTAGGCAAAACTTTTACCAGGAAGCTGCGCACAGCATGCCGGCTCGAGTCCTCGATTTCCAGGGTGCGGCTTCTCATGCAGCCCGCCTGTCCTATCCGCTAGAAGGAGCAGCTCGCCTTTCCTACCCGCCTGAAGTCGCTGCTCATCACTCCTACACGTCGGAAGCCGCTGTCCGCTCCTCCTACCAGGCGGCCTGTCCGCGAGTAGCCGCTGCTCAGGCGGCTTATTTTTCTGTTCCTCTATACGATGATATTGAAGAAACTTCTCCCTTCGTGGACGAAGTCCGGGGGGAGACAGCCCCGAATAATTTCAGAGAGCCCCGTCTGCCAGCTTTCAATGGAGAAACTGATCCCAGTGTTCATCTACAAGCCTTCGAGTCGGCCATTGCTCTTAGGACCCTAACAGATGCAACCAAGTGCAAACTCCTTGTGACCTCCTTCGAAGGACAAGCAAGGGAGTGGTTTTATGGACTGCTCCCCAGGTCGATCAGTTGTTTTGACGAGCTGCGAAGGGAATTTCTGCTGAGATTCTCTACTTCAAGTAAAAGGAAAAGTGGCCCAGCGGCCCTTTTTGACATAAGACAGCGGGAAGATGAAACGTGGGCCCGTTTCGTCGACCGCTTCCAGAAGGAGATCATGGAAGTACAGAATGTGGATCCAGAACTATACAGGGTAGCCCTTATTCATGGCTTAAGGGAGGGCCCCCTAAAGTTTGAGGCACATATAAGGGAGCCAAAAACTTATCCGGAAATGATAAGTTTGGCAAACATGTTCATCAGAGGAGAAAAGAGTAATCCTGGCTATGTCGCAAAGCTAGTGAGCGACAAAGAGCAGTCTAATCCATCCTTCCACCATCCACCATCAAATCAGTCCCACTTTGAACCCCGTTCTCAGAGGGGAAGAAATTACAAAAATAAGCAACCCTTTATTGGCCATCAACGATTTCAGGATCAGAAACCGCCGTTGGCCATCGCACCCGCTCCATCCGTTCCTCTTCCGCAAATCATGTCAGTATATCTTCCACAGTATGCTGCGCAGCCACCTCCGGTCATTCCATCCACTCAATATGATGACTCGCAAGAGTCATTTACTCCCCTGAACGTTATTATGGACGAAGTCGTCCAAATCCTCCAAAAAAGACCGGATTTCAGAAGACCCGCTCCTCTGAGATCAGATGTCCAAAACTGAAATCCGAACCTTTTTTGTGAATATCACAAGGAGGGAGGGCATCTGACTTAAAATTGTCGGGCCCTCCGCTTGTTGATAGAAAGGCTCTTGGGAGAGGGAAAGCTCCGGGGGCTAGTTCGGAAGGAGGCAACTGCTGAGCCGGCTGTTGAGAAGAAAAAAGAAATAGTGGAGGTAACCTGGGAATGCGCCGACGTTGAAGATGTCGGCTGCTATGGAGACATCCACCCTACGATTGAATGCATTGAAGTTAATGATGCGGGCCCCCTGGGGGACATTTATTGCATCCATGGAGGAGCTGGGGCTGAGTCGTCTCGCAAATCCAGCATTGCGAGGGTCCTAAAACAAGAAGTGGCAGCGACCACAAGTTCTCCCCCTGAAAGCACTATTGTCACTTTTGGACAGGATGACCTTCCCCCAAATGCCAATCCCTTCGACGATGCTGTGGTCATCAAAGCCGTCATCGAGACTTATACTGTTCACAAGATCTTGATTGACACAGACAGCTCTGTCAATCTCCTTTTCCGCCCAACCTTTGAAGCCCTGAAGACCAGAAAGCCTCTGCTCTCCACCGATGGGACCCTCTACGGTTTTTCTGGGGAGAAGAAATAAGTGGAGGGTTCAGTAAAGCTCCTGGTCTCTCTCGGAGGAGTAATAAAGCTGATCAACTTCGTGGTGGTGGATGCCCCAAGCAACTACTGCGCCATCTTCGGGAGGCGGATTCTTAATGCATACAGGGCAGTAGTGTCCACCTTTCACCTTGCTCTTAAGTTCGCTGCCGAAGGAAGGAAGTATCGGGTCAGAAGCAACCCAAAGGTGGCTCGGGAGTGTTACGTCCGAACCGTCAACATTATCACCGACGTTTCACTTCCCAAGGCCACGGCTGAAGTTCTGGAAATTGCTGAATCCTCGAGGGCTACTGAGGAAGGGAAAGATCGAGAAGGGGCTCACTTGGAACCTGCCCAGGCTGAAAGTATCTAGTTGCGGCCTAAATCACCTAGAGGGGGATGAATAGGTGGATTCTATGTCTTAAAGCGGAATTAAAAAAAATTTAACACAGAAAAGCAAACAAACAGCCACAGCACAGACACAAGGATTTTATAGAGGTTCCCCGATGTGGGTAGTCCTCTTTCCCGCCTCGCCTATCTAGCACTTCGAGGCTAGACTCGGCTACTTCACCAATCTCAGATTATAACTAATCTTACACCTCGGAGTTAAAACTCCTACAACTCGGAGTATACAACTCCTACAACTCGGAGTATAACAACTCCTACAACTCGGAGTATAACAACTCCTACAAACAATCTCGGAGTGAAAAACTCCTACAAAAGAAGAGATATGGAAACACAATACTTCTTCTTAACCTCTAAAGAGAATAACTTCAGATCTTGAAAACTGAGTCTTCTTCTCAACCTTGAAAGAAAGCTTGGCACTTGAAAGATGTGAAGAGAGAAGACTTGGCTAACCAGATCTGAATAGGCCCTTTGACTTACTTGAAAGAATCTTCAATAAAGAGAGCAGCAATAAGATCAAAGGCCTTCTTCTGAGAAATCTCTAACAGCAAAAGAGAAAGGATCTTGAGCAGTAAATGTTAGGTCTCAGAATTCTTGTTCAGCAAAAGAGAAAGGAGATCGACTTTTTTAACTTTTTCTTTTCTGAACTGTCGGCTGAAGAAGATTTTTAGATCGATTCATGAAAAAAAAATGGAATCACTTGCCCTAAAATAAGGATTTATTTATAGGGAGGTCTTCAACGGCTCTTGCGACAAAGAAGGGAGAGGCGACACGTGTACTGCTCATGTCGGCTAACCCTAATTTTCAAAAACGAAACGAGGATTTGAAATCCGCCTGTCCGTCAATCGTCGGGATTCGTCGGGAGTACACGAGAACATCCGACGAACTGACTTAGCTGCAGAGTTTTCCTTCACAACCCAGTCAGAATGACCTCTGTCAGCATTCGTCGGGATTCGTCGGAATGACCCGAGTCATCTCGACGAATGGACTTGGCTTCAGAAATGTCTTCAAAACCCAGTCAGAATGACTTCTGTCAGCATTCGTCGGGATTCGTCGGAATGACCCGAGTCATCTCGACGAATGGACTTGGCTTCAGAAATTTCTTCAAAACCCAGCCAAAATGACTTCTGTCAGCATTCGTCGGGATTCGTCGGAATGACCCGAGTCATCTCGACGAATGGACTTGGCTTCAGAAATTTCTTCATTTCTTCTGAAAGCCTGCTCCACTCCTCAACCTTGAAAACCTTCAGTCATGAGTATATGAAGTGCACCCCAAAAGAGAGATTACACATGGACCAACACTTTGTTCTATTCAATGAGGGATTACATTGTTTAGAACTGTGTTTGGTGATCCATTGCAACCTGACTTTGGTGTGCACTTAGCATTACAACCTGTCATAACACATCTAAACAAAAGTCATCAAATACAAATACAATTCATTTTAGTTTACTAGGGGACATCTTCAAATCAAGGTGATTGTAGACACAATACCCAACAATCTCCCCCTATTTGAAGATGTCATAACCTTAGGCACTAACTTGAATTGCACAGAAGGAATACTAAATAAGAATGCAGAACCCAGGCAGTAATATATATAAGGAAAAACAGAGTAGGACTAAATGTTTTAGCTTAACACAAAAGAAATGTGTATATATATATAAGCAAAGAAAACATCAAGATTCCAGATAAGCACAGCTTATTCATGACCTTTGCCTTTCATCTTTGCAAACATTCTGTCCACTGCCTCAGATTTCTTCTTCAGTTCTGAATCCATTCTCTCAAAAAATGCCTTTGGCTTAGGCCAGTATTTGTCAGGAGCAGACTCTTTAGATCCACCATTCTTGAAGTGAATTCTTCTTTCATTTGTCCTTTTCTCAAACTTGCTCCATTCTTCTGAACTATAAAGGTCACTGACTTTTTCATTCTGATTGCTGACTCTATCAAAAGCAGAGAGAATAATACTTTTGGAGATGGGGCTCCAACTTTCTTGGAAGTTTCTAGGAGGAGGCATATCATAAAATTCTCTGATCTTCTTAAGTGGATTAGACCTCTTAGCAGATGGCTTATCAGCAAAAAGCTTCCTTCTTAAGGACTTCTCAGAGGGATCAGCAAAAAGAGAGCCGTCAGGATCTTGAGCAAGGGATGGATCATCCCACAATTCCTGATAAGATGAAGCAGGAATGACTTCATCAGCAAACACAGAATCCTCAACAGGATTTGGAGAGAAACTAGGTGCCCTGGGTCCTGGAGCACTAGATGAGGGAAGATCTGATCCTTTATCCACAACAGTAAACCCAAGCATTTCAGCCACTTGCTTGAACAACCAACTTTGGCCTTCATAAGTATACCAATTTACATCCTTAACATTTTGTAAGATGTTTTCCTTGAGATCTTGCATTTGAGAAGCTACACTTTCATTTAACTCATCCATTTTGCTTGCATTTTCTTCTAACTTGGATACCACACTCTCCTCCCCCTTTATGACATCTTCATGTAGGAGGGTATATAATCTTTTCAGCTGATTTTCAACTTGATCATCCAAGTAAGTTATTCCTTGATCATGAGCAGAGCTGAGAGTAGAGATAGCAGTAGTCAGATGTAAAACATCTTCACTGACCTGATGCAGATTCTGGAGAGCATGCCCAACAGCTTTATTTGTATGATCCAAGGCTTTCCCTGCAGATAGCATCCAGGCTTCTTGATCACTCTTGAATCTTCCCATATCATGCTTGATCTCAGCCATTTCCTGCTTCAGAGAACTATCAACAGAGTCAATCTTCTTATAGACTTGCTTGATAGAGTGATCAAAGTGATCAGTCTGACCCTTTAGCAGCCCTGCTATGGACGTCAGCAAAGAAGAGTGAGAGCTATCACCAGTCTCAACCTCTTCAGGAGAAAATTTATGAGCTACAAAACTTGAGGACTGTGCTATGTTTTCAAGCACAGTTGCTCTTGGAGAAGTGCTCCTAGCCACAAAAACTTCTGGAGGAGGCAAAAGCATCACAGAAGGGAGGACCTCAGAAGGAACAGATTCAGCCATGAAGAAATCTTCCTGGTCTTTCTCCCCCTCAAGTAGAGACATCTCCTTAGCCAACCTCAGCATGGCACCAAGGCTGCCCTTCTCCCCAGAGTCAGATTGCTCATGAGGAGAGTCTGGCAAGATTTCATGAGCTTCAGAATGAGAATCAACTATGGCAGGTGATCTCCTTGAATCTTCCAGCTGAGGAGCCTCAACAAAAACAGCAGCAACCTCTGGGCCCTCTAAGTCAAGATCAGCACCAGGAAAGACACTATCAACAGGATCAATATGTACTTGATCAGCATCACTTGGAGGAGCATCATCTGCAGCACCACTGCTTGCACCAATGTCTCTTGGGGTTGGAAACTCCCCCTCAACATGTGCATCTCTGTCCTGTGCAGGAGCTGGACTAAGTCCACTCCCCCTGGAGGATTGCCCTGCTTCAATGGATCTATGTACATCAGGGAGAGGGGCCTCATCATCACTCAAAGCAGCCCTTACTCCAGCATTCCCTAAGCCCTTGGGAAAATGGTTGAGTTGATCTTCTTTGTGTGGTGGATGGGGAGACCTCTTCCAAGATTAAAAAAATCTGGATTACTACTGTGGAGAAGTAGACTGAGAATTCTTCCAAAATTTGGAGCAAGAAAACTTTCTTTAATCTTCTCAAAGATTACTTCACCAAAATTGAAATTTTTTCGACAAATTATAGCGGTGTGAATTTTGAAAGCCTCTTCAGAGAGGTAGTCGTGAGAACCTACCTTGCATAATAAAACTTTTCCTATAATATCACACAGAAGCTTACCTCCTTCATTCATGAATTTTCTTCTGATTTTGGCGCTTTGATCAAGAATGCCACAGAATCTTCTGGCTCTGAAAATATCTTCAACAGACAACTCTTCAGATTCAACCTCTGGCATCCTCAACGAACGGTTGATACCACTAGCCTTCAAAATTATTTTGCAAGACCGAATAGAGCTTTTGATCTTCTTACCTTGACCTGAGATTTTGGCATTGCGATAGAACTCCAGAATATCCTGTTCTAGGATTTTAGCCGGCTCTTCCAGGATAAAACTGAGCCCGGCGACATCAAGCATTAAGATCACATTTCGAAAATCATCGGAAGCAGAGCGGAAGGCGCCTCTCACTAACTCTCCCCCTGAGTTCAAGCCACCTGAGGCTTTGGGCGCCATTGAAGTCGTTGACGTCGAGGAAGAGAAACAGCGAAATTGTGAAGGAGGAGACGAACGGTCGGGTAGGGTTTAACGGAAGGTTTCGTGAAATCGTGATGTTTTCTTATAATTTATATATATATAACTCTAAGTAGAGCGCGTACCTGTAGCATGATAAAGCTGTAGATAAATAGGGATATGATTCCACAGGAGATGAATTTGAGAAGAATAAATTGTCTGATAAAAGTTGTCCCGTGAACACCCGTGAAACTTCATGAAATTTTTTGAGTTAATACGTGACGTCTCGTGCAATTTCGTGAACTTTCAACAGTCCCAACTTCAAGATTCCTTGTTAAGCATTCCAAGTTCCAATTTGAAGAAATTGAATTTGGTTTCGTCCAGAGGCTTCGTAAAAATATCTGCAATTTGTTTGTCAGTATTAACATATAACAAATTGATGTCCTTACTCTCGACATGTTCTCGGATGAAGTGATAGCGAAGCTCAATATGCTTCGTTCTGCTGTGAGAGACGGGATTATTTGCTATGGCAATAGCACTTGAGGAGTCACAGAACATGGGGATTTCTGAGAGCTTTACATTATAGTCCTCAAGCTGATTTTTCATCCACAAAAGTTGTGCGCAGCAACTGCCAGCAGAGATATACTCCGATTCAGCAGTTGATATTGCAACGCAATTTTGCTTCCTGCTACTCCAGGAAACGAGCCTTTTTCCCAAGAACTGGCAAGTTCCCGAAGTGCTCTTCCTATCATCTTTGCTACCTGCAAAATCAGCGTCTGAAAAACCAATTAGTTCAAAATCATTGCTTCTTGGGTACCATAAGCCGAGATTTGGTGTAGCCTTAAGGTATCTCAAAATCCTCTTTGCAGCGGCATAATGAGATTCCTTACAGTTCACCTGATACCTGGCACAAACACATGTTGAGAACATTATATCAGGCCTAGTAGCAGTGAGATAGAGCAAGGACCCAATTATGCTTCTGTACTTGGTTTCATCAAAAGGTTTCCCTTTCTCATCCTTGTCCAGAGACATACTTGAGCCCATTGGAGTCCTCATTGAGGTTGCACTCTCCATTCCAAATTTCTTAAGAAGCTCTTTAGTGAACTTCGTCTGAGAGATGAAGATTCCATCTTCAGATTGGTGCACCTGGAGTCCTAAGAAATATTTCAGCTCTCCCATACTGCTCATTTCAAACTTACCTTGCATCAAGTTAGAAAACTTTTTGCAAAGTTTGTCATCAGTAGAGCCAAAAATAATATCGTCGACATAGATTTGCACCAGCAAAATCTCGCCTTTAACTTCCCTAAGAAACAATGTCTTGTCTATTGTTCCTCTTGTAAATTTGTTCTCAAGAAGAAACTTAGACAATGTCTCATACCAGGCTCGGGGTGCCTGTTTGAGACCATACAAGGCTTTATGTAAATAAAATACATGATCAGGAGAGTTAGGATCGACAAAACCTGGAGGCTGAGCTACATACACTTCCTCTTTAAGGTCTCCATTCAGAAAGGCGGACTTTACATCCATCTGGAAAACCTTAAAGCCCTTATATGCAGCATAAGCCAGAAATAATCTGATGGCTTCAAGTCTTGCTACTGGTGCGAAGGTCTGATCAAAGTCAATCCCTTCTTCTTGCCTGTATCCTTGAGCAACCAGTCTTGCTTTGTTCTTGGTGATGATGCCCTTTTCATCAAGCTTGTTCCGGAAAATCCATTTGGTTCCAATCACATTCTATCCTTTGGGTCTAGGTACCAACTTCCAAACTTTACATCTTTTGAATTGGTTGAGCTCCTCTTGCATAGCAAGGATCCAAGAGGGATCGGTGTTTGCTTCTTCAAACTTCTTTGGCTCAATCTGTGAAAGAAAACTTAAATATAAAACTTCGTTAGTTGTACCTCTTCTAGTTAGAACTCTGCTTGAAGGATCTCCGATGATTTGATCAGCTGGATGATCTCTCAAATGTCTGATCGCTCCAACATTTAGATGATTATGAGGTTCCCGCACTTCAGGTACATCTTCATCTTCCTGAGGATCATCATCCTCACATGCAGAAGGGGCAATTACTTCAATAGATTGTGGAACGTCTTCCTTTACCACTTCTTCTAAGTGTAGATCTTTGAATCTTGCATCTGCATCTTCAACAAAGACACTAGAAGAGCTGCTTTGAAGCATACTCGTCTCATCAAATATGACATTAAGAGTTTCTTCTACAACCAGGGTTTTCTTGTTGAAAATCCTATATGCCTTACTATGGCTACTATAACCTACAAAAATACCTTCAAAACATTTTTCACTAAACTTAGTTTTATAATACTTTCCATTGTTAAGCACGAAGCATTTACTGCCAAAGATTCTAAAATAAGACAGAGTTGGTTTCTTGCCTTTCAGAAGTTCATAGGGAGTCTTATGATGATTTTTGTTGATTAGTGCTCTGTTTTGCACGTGGCAAGCAGTGTTGATACCTTCAGCCCAGAAGTACTCCGGTAGTGAAGAATCACTCAACATTATTCTGCAAGCCTCGATGAGTGTTCTATTCTTTCTCTCGGCAACACCATTTTGCTGTGGAGTACGGGGAGAGGAAAACTCATGAAAGATACCCTGACTTTCACAAAATTCAGTCATGGCCCCAGACTTGAATTCTGTACCATGGTCACTTCTGATTTTGACCACAGAACATTCTAATTCATTCTGAATTTGCCTAACGAATGAGGTGAAAGAATCATAGGTGTCTGACTTGTGTTTCAGAAAGAATACCCAAGCAAAACGTGAGTAATCATCAACAATGACCAGCGTATAAGATTTACCCCCTAAACTCCGAATTGGCATGGGACCAAATAAGTCCATGTGAAGTAGATATAAGCATCTGGTAGACTCTTTGACAATAATGCTCTTAAAGCTAGCCCTCGTCTGCTTGCCCATTTGGCATGCGTGACAAGGTCTCTCTTT
This sequence comes from Dactylorhiza incarnata, assembly GCA_033032865.1. Classification (NCBI taxonomy): domain Eukaryota; kingdom Viridiplantae; phylum Streptophyta; class Magnoliopsida; order Asparagales; family Orchidaceae; genus Dactylorhiza; species Dactylorhiza incarnata. Next base: position 2,606,460 of record JAWHQI010000009.1, on the reverse strand, counting down.
AATGCACTTAACACCAGGAGCATCACGAACTAAATTGTGAGAAAATAACATATTTATAGTTTTGAAATTTATATGTGCTAGTCTCTTGTGTCATTGGTCACAGAGAGATGCACTATCTTTTGCCAAAAAGCACACTGGTGTAGAAGTATCTAAACATAGAAAATTTAAACAAAAAATATTTCTACTCTGAGTGCCTGTTAAAATAGTTTCTGACGTATCAGACGACTTTATCAAGCACTTGTCCTTGTAGAATTCTACCATAAACCCTTTGTCACAAAGTTGACTTATGCTAATGAGATTATGTTGTAATCCTTTAACATAAGCCACGTCTGTGAAAGAGACTGTACCATTTGTGATCATACCATAGCCTTTTGTGATTCCCCGATCAGATCCACCAAAAATAACTTTTGGACCATCTTTCACGGGGGTAAACTCTTGTAGTAGGCTTCTTGTTCCGGTCATGTGCCGTGAACAACCACTGTCCAAGTACCATATTGGATTTGTATTGGCCTTTGGACATACCTGCAATCATTAATCAATTGCCCTTAGGAACCCAAACTGATTTGGGTCCTTGGCTTCTTGTTAGATGACCACCACTTGGAAGGTTAACATTGCGAGGTGTCATTCTTGCATTGTTAATCCGTGGAGTCGTGACATTTCTCGGATTAAACCAACAATCTATGGCAAAGTGACCAACCTTGCCACAACACCAACAATCGAATCGATTGTACCTTCTCTTAGTCTCCTGTTTTGCCTTTTGAACGGGAGGTGCAACAGGAGTGACTTTCCTAGTGGAAGTCTTCTTAGAAGTGGGGGCCTCAAGGTGACAGCACACACATGGCTCCAACTTCTTCTCAACAGATTTGGGTGCAATCGTTCTAATTTTCGGTGCTTTCTTGTGAGCTGATCCGTGAACAAATGGACCATGATCTCTGAGGATTATTTCTTCATGAGGAGCTTTGAAGGGAGAGTTGTCAAAGTTTCGGGGAAAGCTCCATCCTTGATATCTATTACTAGGTTCAACATGTGTTGGCCTAGCAAAATGACCGTAGGATGAATCAAAGTCAAACGGATTTGATGGAAAAATGACCTTCCTAAATGAAGGTTGACTTTGATTAGCAGCTCCCTTCCCCTTCACGGCTCTCTTCTCAGCAGCCTTACTGCTTTCAGCCTTATGACCAATTCCACTACCCTTCGCAGGAGCAGAAAATTTATCAATGAATGGAAGAATAGTCTTAGGCTTCGAGAAGCTTTCTACGAGCTTCCTTTCCGCCTTCAACTTATTTTCTAGCTCATTTATAGTTTTTTCTTTTAAATTCAACAACTCAGTGGAGCTTTTCAGTTCGTCTTTCAAGAGTTGGATTTCATCTTTGAGAGAAGTTAATTGTTCAATTTCCTCCCTCAAAGCTAATTCCACTGTCTTGAGAGATTCAATTTCTTTTGACTTGGATTTGACAACCTTGCGGCACTTGTCAAATCCTTTCACAAGGGCTTCATACTGAGTTATTAACTTAGAGTCCTCCTCTGAGGAGTAGCCTTCATTTGCTACGGATGCAGTCTCATCTTCAGAAGCAGACAGAGGGCTATGAGAGTTTACCTTCCCCTTATAAGAGGAGTCGCCTATCTCTTCGTCTAGTTGAGCCATTAGCCCAAAGTAGGCTTCTTCATCTGAGCTTGACGCATCAGAGTCACTGTCGCTCAGAGTCTTGGCCTTTTTGGCGAGGAGACTCTTTTCTTTCTTTCTTCCTTTAAAGGATCTCTTTTCTTCCTTCTTTGATCCTTCTTTCTTTTTGTATGGACACTCGGCTATTACGTGTCCTGGCTTATTACAGCAATAACAAATAATGTCAGTAGAATCAAATTTGTTCGGTTTAGATTTATACCTGTCATTATTGTAGTCCTTTTTGTGATGATCACCATCACGTCTTGATCTTCTGTGATCAAATGCAGTGGATTGCCCTCTCTTCTGCTTTCTTTTATTCAGAAGTCTTTTGAATTGTTTGGAGAGAAGAGAAAATTCTCCATCAGACATCTCTGAACCTGATGGGCTGGCATCAGACTCATCCTCATCAGAGGATGGTCTCCTGACAGGTGGGAGAGCCTTGCACTTTCTTGAACTTTCAGCTTTTAGGGCAGAGGACTTCTCCCTTCCAGAGGCTCTGACCCCCTCTTCTTCAGCTTTGCGGGAATTTAGCTTCAACTCATGAGACAGGAGCTTACCAAACAACATTTGTGGCTCAGTGGTTCCGAGCTTTCCGAATTCTCTGATGGCTATAACCTTGGTATCCCATTCTTTCGTCAGGGATCTCAGAAATTTGTCATTTAGTTCTCCAGTTGTGAATTCTCTATCATAGTTCCTAAGACCATTTACGATCTTGAAGAACTTCTCGTAGGTGTCAGAAATGGAGTCTCTTGGATCTTGCTTCAATGCTTCGTATTCTTGGTTCAGCAACGATCTTCGGTCATCCCTCACTTCTTCGGTCCCTTCCATCAGAACGACTAGTGAGTCCCACATTTCTTTAGCAGATTTGCAGTGAAGTAGATTTTGCAGCATTGAATCATCAACTGCACCTGCAATGATATTCTTAGCTTTCTTGTCTAGGGCCACTAGAGCAATCTCATCTTTGTTCAGTTCCAACATCTTCTTCGGGATCATGATGGTGGAGTTTATTGAAGATGGTTTCATCGGAATATGGGGACCTTCTTCCACGATCTGAAAGATTCTTGGGTCAGCAGCTTCCATGTAGAATCTTACTCTTTCCTTCCACATAGGAAAATTCTCTTTGGTGCAGACTGGCAACTTGACGGAGTCCTTGGTCTTATCCATTCCAGACATGTTTGCTTTAGCAACTAGATGAGGAGATCTTGTTCAAGGTGTTAGCCTTATAGCGAACAACCTAGCTCTGATACCAATTGAAAGTATCTAGTTGCGGCCTAAATCACCTAGAGGGGGTGAATAGGTGGATTCTATGTCTTAAAGCGGAATTAAAAAAAATTTAACACAGAAAAGCAAACAAACAGCCACAGCACAGACACAAGGGTTTTATAGAGGTTCCCCGATGTGGGTAGTCCTCTTTCCCGCCTCGCCTATCTAGCACTTCGAGGCTAGACTCGGCTACTTCACCAATCTCAGATTATAACTAATCTTACACCTCGGAGTTAAAACTCCTACAACTCGGAGTATACAACTCCTACAACTCGGAGTATAACAACTCCTACAACTCGGAGTATAACAACTCCTACAAACAATCTCGGAGTGAAAAACTCCTACAAAAGAAGAGATATGGAAACACAATACTTCTTCTTAACCTCTAAAGAGAATAACTTCAGATCTTGAAAACTGAGTCTTCTTCTCAACCTTGAAAGAAAGCTTGGCACTTGAAAGATGTGAAGAGAGAAGACTTGGCTAACCAGATCTGAATAGGCCCTTTGACTTACTTGAAAGAATCTTCAATAAAGAGAGCAGCAATAAGATCAAAGGCCTTCTTCTAAGAAATCTCTAACAGCAAAAGAGAAAGGATCTTGAGCAGTAAATGTTAGGTCTCAGAATTCTTGTTCAGCAAAAGAGAAAGGAGATCGACTTTTTTAACTTTTTCTTTTCTGAACTGTCGGCTGAAGAAGATTTTTAGATCGATTCATGAAAAAAAAATGGAATCACTTGCCCTAAAATAAGGATTTATTTATAGGGAGGTCTTCAACGGCTCTTGCGACAAAGAAGGGAGAGGCGACACGTGTACTGCTCATGTCGGCTAACCCTAATTTTCAAAAACGAAACGAGGATTTGAAATCCGCCTGTCCGTCAATCGTCGGGATTCGTCGGGAGTACACGAGAACATCCGACGAATTGACTTAGCTGCAGAGTTTTCCTTCACAACCCAGTCAGAATGACCTCTGTCAGCATTCGTCGGGATTCGTCGGAATGACCCGAGTCATCTCGACGAATGGACTTGGCTTCAGAAATGTCTTCAAAACCCAGTCAGAATGACTTCTGTCAGCATTCGTCGGGATTCGTCGGAATGACCCGAGTCATCTCGACGAATGGACTTGGCTTCAGAAATTTCTTCAAAACCCAGCCAAAATGACTTCTGTCAGCATTCGTCGGGATTCGTCGGAATGACCCGAGTCATCTCGACGAATGGACTTGGCTTCAGAAATTTCTTCATTTCTTCTGAAAGCCTGCTCCACTCCTCAACCTTGAAAACCTTCAGTCATGAGTATATGAAGTGCACCCCAAAAGAGAGATTACACATGGACCAACACTTTGTTCTATTCAATGAGGGATTATATTGTTTAGAACTGTGTTTGGTGATCCATTGCAACCTGACTTTGGTGTGCACTTAGCATTACAACCTGTCATAACACATCTAAACAAAAGTCATCAAATACAAATACAATTCATTTTAGTTTACTAGGGGACATCTTCAAATCAAGGTGATTGTAGACACAATACCCAACACAGGCGACCCAAGTGGTCCCTATTGCTGAAGGGGAAGATAAGAAACTGGTTATCAATGTAGAGCTGCAAGAAGAGGAAAAAGTGCAGCTGATCTCCTGCCTTTTGGAGAACCTGGATGTCTTCGCCTGGTCAGCGGAGGATATGCCAGGAGTGGATCCGGACGTGGCTTGTCATCATCTGAACATATCTCCTGAGTTCAAGCCCGTCCAGCAAAAGAAGAGATAAGTGGCAACCAAGCTGGCGTTGCCCATCAGAGAGGAGGTTGCCAAACTCCTGAAAGCGGTCTTTATTTCTGAAATTCAGTATCCCACGTGGATGTCGAATATTGTAATGGTTAAGAAATCCAGTGGGAAGGGGCGCATGTGCGTAGACTTTACCAAACTTAATAAAGCATGTCCCAAAGATTGCTACCCTTTGCCTCGGATAGATGTCTTAATTGATTCCGCGGTTGGGTATGATTTTATGAGCTTTCTCGATGCTTTCTCTGGGTACCATCAAATTAAAATGCACAAACCTGACATCTCGCACACCTCATTTATCACAAACGATGGGTGTTACTGCTATCTCGTAATGCCCTTCGGTCTTAAAAATGCGGGCGCAGCATATCAAAGAATGATGGATACCGTCTTTAAGCATCAAAAACGCAGAAACCTCGAAGTTTACGTTGATGATCTCCTTCTGAAAAGTAAAACGTTTTCAATACACTTGAAAGACCTCGTAGAGACGTTCGCTACTCTACGGAGGTTCAAATTAAAATTGAACCCGTTGAAATGTGTGTTTGGGGCGAACAAGGGAAAGTTTCTTGGGCATCTCTTAACTCCTAATGGCCTTGCACCGAACCCAGATAAGGTAAAGGCCATCCTTGATATGACTCCTCCTCGTAGTACCAAGGAAGTTCAGCAACTTGGAGGAAGGTTGGCAGGTTTGAGCAGGTTTATTTCCAAATCAGGAGATAAAAGTGCTCCATTCTTTAAAATTCTCCGGGGAGGATCAAAATTTGAATGGAGCGAGGAGTGCAACAGGGCTTTCGAGCAGCTAAAAGCACAGTTAACTTCAACTCCGCTACTTCAAAGTGCCCTTGAGGGGGAAATATTATTCTTATATTTGGGAGTTAGCCCAGATGCGGTAAGTTCTGTCCTCGTCCGGGAGGAAAAGAAGAGGCAGTTTCCAATATATTATGTTAGCCATATTCTCAAAGATGCGGAAACCAGATATTCAATCTTGGAGAAGCTAGCCTTGGCCTTGGTTATGTCTTCACGAAGGCTTCGTCCTTATTTTCAGGCTCATCCTGTCCAAGTGATCACAGATCATCCTTTGAGAAATATTCTAGAAAAGCCAGATCATTCGGGGAGGTTGTCCAAATGGGCTATTGAACTGAGCGAGTTTGAAATATCATACATCCCCCGAACAGCAATCAAAGCGCAAGTCTTGGCAGATTTCTTGGCGGATATGACAGAATCCGATCCTGAACGGGTGGTGAAATCCCCTTTGGCTTGGGTCATTTATGTGGATGGGGCTTCTGGTAAAAACTCTGTGGGAGCCGGAGTAGTTTTAGTTAGCCCGAATAGAATCAAGCTTGAACAGGCAATCAAGTTCTTCTTTCCGGTTACAAATAATCAGGCTGAATACGAGGCACTTCTGGCCGGGTTGAGGCTCGCAAAAGAACTGGGCATAGAGCATTTACATGTTAAAATTGATTCACTTGTCATGGCTTCTCAGGTCCTGGGTAATTTCGAGACAAGAGAACCAATTCTGAGAAAGTATCTACTGCTGACTAAGAAGGAGATCGGGAAATTCAAGTCATTCCTTATCGAGCATATTCCAAGAACATAAAATGAGGAAGTAGATGAGTTGTCAAAGTTCGGTCTTCCATCTGGGGGAGTGACCTTTGAACTTTTCCATCCGGCAACAGATGAAGCAGAACTTATGCAAATCGATCAGAATCCTTCGTGGAAGGACCCTTACGAGCTGTTTTTGTCAAAAGGGGAGTTCCATCATGTAACATCCCGACTTTGAAAAGGGGTCTAGCCGGTTCAGTTGAACCCTTGGAGGAATCTAGGCCGGGTCATCAGGCAATCACGACCCGACCTTCACCACATAGAGGTGGTCATTTAGAGAAATGACTGTTTTGGGTAGCATCGTGCTTCGCCGCGACGTCAAAGTTGTTTATTGAACATACGTGCTCCGAATCGATTTCCGTCAGTTGCGTTAGACTCGTATAGTTGATACGAGTGCAACGGAACTCATTTCGTTTCGATCCGAGGTCATGTATAGAATATAACTATTTTGAGTTTCGTAGCGCGTCACGACGACGCGATTTTAGAATATGGAGCATACGTGCTCCGAATCGACTTCCGTCAGTTGCGTTAGACTCGTATAGTTGATACGAGTGCAACGGAACTCGTTTCGTTTCGATCCGAGGTCATGTGTAGAATATGACTATTTTGAGTATCGTAGCGCGTCACGACGACGCAATTTTAGAATATGGAGCATACGTGCTCCGAATCGACTTCCTTCAGTTGCGTTAGACTTGTATAGTTGATATGAGTGCAACGAAACTCGTTTCGTTTCGATCCGAGGTCATGTATAGAATATGACTATTTTGAGTATCGTAGCGCATCACGACGACGCGATTTTAGAATATGGAGCATACGTGCTCCGAATCGACTTCCGTCAGTTGCGTTAGACTCGTATAGTTGATACGAGTGCAACGAAACTCGTTTCGTTTCGATCCTAGGTCATATGTAGAATATGACTATTTTGAGTATCGTAGCGCGCCACGACGATGCAATTTTAGAATATGGAGCATACATGCTCCGAATCGACTTCCGTCAGTTACGTTAGACTCGTATGGTCAATACGAGTGCAACGGAATTTGTTTCATTCTGATCCGAGGTCGTTTGAAGAAAACCACTATTTTGAGTAACGTCGAGCGCCACAACAACGCCATTTTAAAATATTGGGCAAACGGACTCGGAATCAACTTCGGATGCTTTCATTAGCTTTGTATGACAGACACAAACACAAAGACACACTTCACACATTTTTCCCGTGCGTTTTTAGAGAGTTATGAATGTATAGGTAAGTATATAATTATATGCTTAGATAAATGCATATATATAATATTTATATGTATAACAAAAACTTAAACCAAAACCAGCGAACAAGCTGGCGGAAAACCAGGGGCGGAAGGGAAAACCGTGGGCGGGAGAAGAATCTCACCGGGGCAGTAGCGATCTCCCACCTGGACAAAATTCGGGGTAGATCCATCGACAAGGAGGTGGCAAATGAAGGAGAGCCACGTACCGCAGCCGTCGAGCTCGTTGGGAGCTCCGGATTGGTTGTTACCGTCTATACGAGGGTGGCTCCGTTCCTTTTTCGGCAGGACGGGCGGCGAGGGAAACCTCCCATTTTCATGGTTCTTATTCCTCCTCGCAACATATAAGAGACTAAGGTCTGCCATATTCTTCCCCCTCTGCAGCCTCTTCTTTTCTTTTGACCAGGCTCTATCTGTCTTGTTTATTTGGCAAGATATAGTGTTGCGATGGAAGACAGTGTTGAAGCATCACCTTCCCCCTCATTTTTTCTCTCTCTCTCTCTCTATCTCTCTCTCCCTTTCTGCTGGTTTTAAGGATGTTGATGCTTGCTTCTCTAAATTGTTAATGCCTAATGAGTAGATTAAAGCCTCATAAGCTCACCAAAATGGGGTAAATTGGGAGGCTGGTTTCTCCTACCTGGGAGTGCTACTACAAGATTTAATTACAGTTATCTTCAATACTAAACTCAATCCCCCTTACTTGAAATTTTATTACCACTCGTGGGTCGGTCATGCTAATCATAAGTTAAAATAAGCATATTTATTTTTAGATGTTGACATACAACTTACGGTTAAGTCAAACCAAACTATCTGTTCAAGTTCTTATATATGTATATCCATATAAAGCTGGTTAAAAAGTAGTCCTATTTTGGGGCTTCACTTGAGGATTTTGATTTGCTGAAGGAGATGTTTTTTTTTTGTTTTGTTATGGAAAGTTTGTTAATACTCGCGACGAGCATCCTTCCTCCTTTTTGTTGATGTTCCTTTCATTAGAAGCTCTATCGTAATAGCGACAGTAGCTTACTCTCAGTTTTTGAATAATTTCTAACTTGGTTTGATTATATTGTTTCTGACATGGGGGTTGTATTCCAAGCCAGAGATGGGGTCGCCGTTGATGAATTAAGATTAAATTTCCATCTACCTCTTTATCACTCTCTTTCTCCTCCTCCTACACTATGTTCTGCATGGAATTAAGGGAAGCGTTCAATCTGCAACTGGGTTTACAGAATTCACGATAAGTTGTTCCTATGGCCATTGCACGGCCCAACTTGAATTCGACTAATTTGTACAGGCTCTTTCATTATTATTGCTTTAGTTTGCCTAAAACTTAAACTTTATCTCCCCTGTAATTTCATTAATTTGGAATTATGTGATTTACATCCTCTCTCTATTAAGTTTATGAAAGGAGATTCTCCTTTTATGCCTAAATTGATGAACTTCCAAGAGCTCCCTTGAGGCTCTCATTTTAAATTTTGGTTTTATATACTCAAATAGGGTTCATGGCTAAAGTAGTGATGCCAAGAGCATGATTTCCTCCTATTTTGGTTTACTTCCCCATTCGGAAATCCACCTCACTAAATAATTGCTAAAATTTGAGTTCTTTTATGCTACTAAGCCTTCACTGCTAGTGAGCCTTGAGCTATGTTTATTTCTCTGATTGGAATAGCTTATAATTGCATACCGTCAAAGAATTATTGAGGAGATGCTACTTCATTTTTGTTGTTGCTGCTGCTCATATAACTAGTCACATAACCCCTGGGTTACCCACTAAAAAGTTATGAGGATAGTTTGGACTACCTCTTTGACCAAGCATAAAATGTTATATTTAATCTATTCTCAGGATGGATGTTGAACATATATATAATGGTAATGGTGATCCTACGCCCGCTTACCTCTCCCAAGGGGTGGAGTCGGTTGATTTTTAGATATATAATTATGTTTAAGTTATACTAAGTTTTGTCAGCCCCTATCAATTGGCTCAGACCACCCGTGTGATTATAGGGGCTGGTTCAAGTATGTAAATATAACCCTTTGTAGTTTTAACTTCCTTAATTTCATGCATGGGTTGTATTTTGAGTTATCTATAAGAATCTTGTTAATAACTTCCTTCCCTAGGAGGTGATGAAGAATAATAACTTGAAAAGAAATGAAGATGTAGTATTTTCTACTAGGCTCAGGGCATTGGGAATGGGGTGAGGAAAAGCTCCCAGACAACCCATGAAATTAACTTTATTGTTGGGAAGAAGGTTGAAAGATGAGAGCTTCTCCTCAGTTCTGTCATAATGGTGTCACGGCTAAGGAAGTCTTTTGAGCTTTGGGTTTCTATCCCATCTTCAACTCATCCTTGCCCATCAAACCACAAGTAACTCACGAGGACCTTTCCCTCCTTTGATTTTTAGGAATAAGCTGAGTATATAAGAACTGTAAATAGGTTTGGTGGACCGTATTCATCTCACAAATGCTATACGCACACTCCTTTCTCTCTCTCTCTCTCTCTCTCTCTCTCTCTCTCTCTCTCTCTCTCTCTCTCTCTCTCTCTCTCTCCTGCTCTTGGTTCTTTTTGGAAAGGAAATTGTTAAGGCTTCTAATCATGAGCTCCATTCTCTACCTTTCCACTGCCCAGTTCATAATGGTTAGCTCATGTTGGTTGGGGGCGCGTTTGCGGGTAATTGGATGGAGGATAACCTCCTGCGACCCGTGCAGCCTTGATTTTGAGATCTTCCCATTTTTCCGTCTACTCCTCCATAGCTGAAATTGGTGTCGGTTTACGGTATGATGACACTCTTGCTTTCATGCCAAATGCGAGCTTACTTTGGTTCAGGGAACTGCTTAACATTAATATTTGCATAGAACCACTTGGTTTCATAAGCTCGACGTTAACATTATGAGGTAATGAACTTGTGATAGGGTGTAATAACTATGGGAGTTGATCACCCATGGTTTACGATGATATACACCTCATCTCTCTTCATCTTATATCTCTCTTTCTCACTATTGTGCTACTTCTTGTGCCTATGAATGAACATAAAGCTTATGGGTATCTTGGGCTTGATTACCAAGCATTCAAGTGATTGACGGAAGTTTACATAAATACAAGCGTGTCTTATATGGATGACTTGGGATTGATCGCCAAGCACCGAAATGATCGATGAAAGTCTACATGAATGTAATTGTGCCTTATGTGGGCAGGTTAGGTTTGATTGCCAGCCGAGTTAAATTAGTGGTACCTTCTCGGATAGAGATATGCTAAGCTTATAAAGAGTTCGTCTTCTCTCCTTCTACAAACTACGGGAATGAAATGTTGCCTTCGAGAAATTACTTCCTACGGGAATGAAATGTTGCCTTCGAGAAGTAATTCCTACGGGAATGAAATGTTGCCTTCGAGAAGTAATTCTTACGGGAATGAAATGTTGCCTTCGAGAAGTAATTCCTATGGGAATGAAATATTGCCTTCGAGAAATAATTCCTACGGGAATGAAATGTTGCCTTCGAGAAGTAATTCCTACGGGAATGAAATGTTGCCTTCGAGAAGTAATTCCTATGAGAATGAAATGTTTGTTGGAGTTACCATTGTGATCTAGAAGTGGTCAAACATGTAATGTCACTGCCAATGCGATATGAGCCTGCAGGGTCGCACATAAGAGCATGTGGAGAAGTTGGAAGATTGACTGTGTTGGTAAAGGTTACCAATCACCATATAGAATCGGGGAGGTAAAGCAAATGTTGCTGTCGGAATTCGTCGGAATTCGTCGGATCATTCCGTGGAAACTCGACGAATTATCACAGAGATCCTTAACTCGGCAAATGTTGCCGTCTGATATGATTCGTCGGATTCGTCGGATTGTTCCGTGGAAACTCGACGAATTGTTACAGAGATCATTAACTCGGCAAATGTTGTCGTCTGATATGATTCGTCGGATTCGTCGGATTGTTCCGTGAAAAACTCAACGAATGCTGTTCCGTGGAATCCCGACGAATTGTTATAGAAACCCCAATTCTGCTGTGTGGTCTGCGGATAGCGATTCTTCTAGAAGCCTGTTTATGCTTTGAGTATAAATAGATCTTCTTTTAGGGTTCTTATAAGTGACGAAAAGTTCAGCCGACGGAAGGAGTTCCGCCTCTCACCCGAACCCTAGACGGAAAGAGTTCCGCCGCCCCGTTCGCCTCCGCCGACCTCCTCTCCGGCGATCGTCGTCGTGATTGTTCTTCCTGGAGTGAACCTAGCAGTTCGTGGAAGTGCAAGGTGCAGTCGTTCTTCTCCCGGCTCGTGTGGATCACTGTAGAGACGTAGACATCATTCTACGTGAGGACTCTCGCATAGCCGCTGACAGGACTCATCTTCTTTGAGCACCTAGGTTGGAATCGATCCAACTCCACTAAGGTAATTTATGCCTAGTAGTTTTCATTACTTCTTAATTCAATATTCATGGCTGATCCGAATCTCTTTGGGTTGTTTCTCTTTATTTCCGCTGCGCCTACATACGATGTATGGTTGTAGAAAAAACCCAACAGTGGTATCAGAGCCAGGTTGCGATCATGAATGTTGTTTCAGAAGTTAGGTTATTCCAGTACGTGCAAATCTAGGTATTTGGAAGCGTTCTAAATGTCAAGATTTCTTCCTGGAACATCAAAAGTTGATGATTTTTCCAAGGGAATTCGGTGGTGATTTTGAAAAATTTGGACGGGGGGCTGCCCCTTGGACCCCGTTAGGGGCTCTGCCCCTAAGACCCCGCCAGGGGCGCGGCCCCTTGGAACCCCGCCAGGAACGTCTGGGATTTCGTGGTAATTTCTAATTGTTAGAAATTGTTGTCTCCTTAGCATTAACCGTCCCTCAAGTGGTTAATGAACCCTTGTATTGTTTTGGATTTTGAATCCAACAATGAGAGACGAGCTTGTCTACTGCTTAAGTCGAGTTTTCTTTGCCTTTGTCCAATGCATGTAAATCTGAGGATTTGGAAGAGTTCTAAATGACCAGATTTAGCCCTTTCGTCTATCAAAGGTTGATAGTCTTATGTTGTGCACATAAGGGATGCATGTGGATTTTAGAAAATTGTTTTTCTGTTGATGTGCACATTGATCAAATGTTGATCATGGTTAAGTGTTAACTTGCTATTAAAATCTCTTCATCAAATATTAAGTGTTCGGATGCCTTCCGATGGATGACACTCTTCCTGCCTCGATCGATGAAGTGTGGGCTTGCCAAAGCAAGGTGCATTAATCTATCTTGGTAAGGGTGCGAGCGGATAATTGTGATATCCCACTGTCGACATCGGGTCTAACTTAACTAGGTGACCTCAAAGATTGAGTGCCTAGAGGCATAGGGTTGGCATGCACCATATGATGGATGCGAATAAAGAGTTATTCACCAGCCATACAAGAGTTGCATGAGGATGCAATTGGCAAGCGTTGCCTACCTAAATAACCGCATTATGAGAGGAACGCCAATGCGGACTCGTGGTGTTGGTGAAATACGGATCTTGTCCACTAAGAGAGTAGCTCGCATGGACTCTCAGAATTGATAGTGAGGGCTATCAATTTGAATAAAATAGTGGGAGTATTTAATTGAAGTCCAAATTAAAATAAGTTGTATTTTGAAATTTTGGTACTGATTAAATTCTGCATGAATTCTTGTAGAATTCTATGGCAAGTGGTTCACATTCCACCTTGTCCCTGAGATCTATCCTTGAGAAGGACAAGCTAAGTGGGACGAACTACATGGACTGGTATAGGAACTTGAGAATTGTTCTCAGGCAAGAGCGAAAGCTCTACGTCTTGGAAGAAGAAGCCCCCGAGGTGCCGACCGGGAACTCGTCCCGTGTTGATAAGGATGCTTATAAGAAGTATACCGATGACGCCTTAGACGTCGAGTGCCTTATGCTTGCCACCATGAACTCTGAGCTTCAGAAGCAACACAAGAACATGGGGTGCAAGGAGATTGACGAGCACCTAAAGAAAATGTTTCAAGGGCAAGCTCGTCAAGAGAGGTTCGATGTCACGAAGGCCTTATTTCAGTGCAAAATGGGAGCTCGAGACTCAGTTGGTACTCACGTACTCAAGATGATTGGGTATATTGAGAACCTGGAGAGACTGGGTTTTCCTCTGGGTCAAGAGTTGGCCACAGATCTTATCCTGCAATCGTTGCCGGATAGTTATGAGCAGTTCATCTTGAACTACAACATGAATGAAATAGACAAGACACTGCCCGAGCTCCTAGGCATGTTGCAAACTGCCGAGATAAACATGAAGAAGGCCAAGCCTGCTAGTCCCATATTGATGGTACATAAAGGCAAGGGTAAGACCAAGGGCTTCAAGAAGACGAAGGTGGGACCTAAGTCACATCTTGAGCCCAAATCTTCTGCGCTGAAAAAGAAGAGCACCGTGAAGGAATGGAAATGCCACCACTGTGGCAAGGCTGGTCATTGGAGGAGGAATTGTCCTTCGTACATTGACAGTCTGCGGAAAATGAAGGGAGGTATGACTTCCGCTTCGAATATTTACGTTATAGAGATAAACCTTTCTGCTCCTTCATCTTGGGTATTGGATACCGGATGTGGTTCTCACATTTGTACAAATGTGCAGGAACTAGGAAGGAGGAGATTGCTGAGTAAAGGAGAGGTGGACCTGCGCGTCGGCAATGGAGCAAGAGTTGCTGCTGTAGCCGTAGGGGTTTACCATCTTTCTTTACCCAGTGGGCTTGTAATAAAACTTAATAATTGTTATTTTGTTCCGGCCATAACTAGAAACATTATATCCAATTCATGCTTAGACATGATTGGATTTTCTTTTATAATTAAGAACAATTGTTGTTCTATATTTAAGAATGATGTTTGTTATGATGTAGCTCAATTGTTTAATGGTCTTTATGTTTTGAACCTGGACCATCCGATCTATAATGTAATTAATAATAAAAGACTAAGAACAAATGACTCAAATCCTACATATCTCTGGCATTGTCGTTTGGGCCATATAAATGAGAAGCGCATATCCAAGCTCCATAAAGATGGACTATTGGACTCATTTGATTATGAATCATTTGAGCGATGCGAGTCTTGTTTGTTAGGCAAGATGACTAAAGCCCCTTTCACTGGTTATACTGAGAGGGCTGAGGATCTTTTGGGTATAGTACATAGTGATGTATGCGGACCCATGAGTTCTATGGCTAGAGTTGGGTATTTCTACTTCGTTACATTTACTGATGATTTTAGTAGATACGGATACGCGTATCTTATGAAGTGCAAATCCGAAACTTTTGAAAAGTTCAAAGAGTTTAAGAAGGAAGTGGAGAACCAATTGGGTAAAAAGGTTTAAGCACTCCGATCTGATCGAGGTGGCGAATACCTGAGTCATGAGTTCTGTGATCATCTGAAAGAGTGTGGTATTGTATCACAGCTCACTCCACCTAGGACACCGCAGCATAATGGTGTGTCTGAGAGGAGAAATCGTACTCTGTTAGACATGGTACGGTCGATGATAAGTCATGTAGACTTGCATGTTTCCTTTTGGAGTTTTGCTTTAGAGACTGCTGCCATGACACTGAATCGCGCTCCGATGAAAACGGTTCTAAAGACACCATATGAGATATGGACTGGGAAGCATCCTAGTATGTCATTCATTAAAATTTGGGGTTGTGAGGCATACGTACGACGTCAAATGCCTGACAAGCTGGAACCCAAATCAGATAAGTGTTATCTGGTGGGATATCCTAAGGAAACGAAAGGATATTACTTTTACCTACCGTCTGAGGGCAAAGTGTTTGTCGCAAGGACGGGTGTCTTCTTGGAGAAAGAGTTCTTGTCAAGAAAGACGCAAAAGGTAGAACTTGAAGAAGTTCAAGAACCACAAGTAGTGAATGAACCAGAATTGGATTCTGAGCCAGGACTACAAGATGTTGTAGCTAGAGAACCTGCTCAAGAGACACAAGTCCTACGTAGATCTGGTAGACCAAGATTTGAGCATAAGAGATATGGATTTCTCGTGTCTCAAATAGGTAATGTGTTGCTTATGGATCATGATGATGAACCAGCGACCTACCAAGAGGCTATGAATGGACCGGACTCCGACAAATGGCTTGAGGCTATGAAATCCGAAATGGACTCCATGTATACAAACCAAGTTTGGAACTTCGTGGAACCACCTGAAGGGGTACGACCCATAGGGTGCAAGTGGGTCTTCAAGAAGAAGACCGACATGGATGGGAATGTACAGACATTCAAAGGGCGACTGGTGGCTAAGGGTTTCAAGCAAATTCATGGTGTTGACTATGATGAGACCTTTTCCCCTGTTGCCATGGTAAAGTCCATTAGGATATTGCTTGTTATTGCTGCGTATTACGACTACGAGATCTGGCAGATGGATGTCAAAACGGCTTTCCTAAATGGAAACCTCCTTGAGGAAGTGTACATGACACAACCCGAGGGTTTTGTATCCCCAAATGAAGCCACTAAAATATGCAAGCTGAATAGGTCCATCTATGGATTGAAACAGGCCTCTAGAAGTTGGAATCTTCGTTTTGATGAGAAGATCAAAGAGTTTGGTTTTGTCAAGAATGAAGATGAACCGTGTGTTTACAAGCGAATCAGTGGGAGCATTGTTGTCTTCCTGATATTGTATGTAGATGACATACTGTTGATCGGGAATGACATACCTACCCTGAAGGTTGTTAAGAACAACCTAGGGAACTGCTTTTCTATGAAGGACTTGGGTGAAGCGACTTACATACTCGGTATTAAGATCTATAGAGATAGATCGAAGAAGTTGCTGGGTTTGACCCAGAGTACGTACATTGAGAAGGTGTTGAAGCGGTTCAACATGCTTGAGTCCAAGAAAGGATTTTTGCCCATGTCTCATGGTGTAAATCTCTCTAAGGACCAGTGTCCAAAATCTTATGAAGATAAGGACCGCATGATGTTGATTCCATATGCTTCGGCAATTGGGTCAATCATGTATGCAATGTTATGTACTCGACCCGATGTCTCTTTTGCTTTGAGCATGACTAGCAGGTATCAGTCTGATCCTGGTGAATGTCACTGGATAGCCGTAAAGAATATCCTGAAGTACTTGAGATGGACTAAGGATGTATTCTTGGTGTATGGTGGAAAGGAAGAGCTCGTTGTAAGTGGTTACACAGATGCCAGCTTCCAAACTGATAGGGATGATTCGAAATCTCAGTCAGGGTTTGTGTTTCTCCTGAATGGAGGAGCTGTGAGCTGGAAGAGTTCCAAGCAAGAGACAGTTGCTGATTCTACAACTGAGGCCGAGTATATCGCTGCGACAAATGCAGCGAAGGAGGCTGTATGGATTAGGAAATTCATCGGTGAGCTAGATGTAGTTCCTAGCATTGTTGGTCCCGTAGTTCTCTACTGTGATAACAATGGTACAATTGCACAATCTAAGGAACCTAGATCCCATCAGCGCTCCAAGCACATACTTCGGCTGTTCCATCTTATTCGTGAGATTGTCGAACGAGGAGATGTGAACATTTGCAGAGTGCCGACTGAGGAGAATATTGCAGATCCACTGACAAAGCCTCTCGCGCAGAGAAAGCATGATGGTCATACTAGATCAATGGGTATACGATACCTGAGTGATCAACTCTAGTGGGAGTCTTGTCGGTTGCATGTAAAATATATATTCCGTTGGCTGTTTAATATTTATTCATATGATGAATTGTGTACCAATTATTTCCTTTTAAAATTAATGGCAAGTTCTTTTATTATGATATACTGTTTCTATATGATAGAATAAAATTCGTGATAAATACCCTTAGAATGTTCGCTTCCATAGGACATCAAGTACGTGACTTGAATGTGAGAGCCTATGATTTCGAAGCTTCATTCTTAAAAGGTCCCTGGTCGAGGTATCATCGTAGAAGCTAAGGCTGATGATGATGCATTAAGACTAGCATGTGTGTGGACTGATGACCGGTTCTCACAGTTCATGATATTGTGATATCAAGTCATCACGTGGGTACTTATTAGTGAACAAGTTGTACTGGACAGACCCAACCTGAGACCACTTTGTGGATTGTTACTTAAATGTGTCACAAGTAGGTCTCATTTGACAATGGTGTTGTGGTCCTTTGACCTGAAGTCACAACATTCATCGAGTGAGGAAGAGCGTGCTTTGATGTCATCTAAAGTCTTCCTTGAAGAAGGTTGATGATAAGGATGGTCGTTGGGTACGTTACGAATCATTTGGGTGTTTGGGTGTGAGCAGATATGGGATTTGTCCTCCTATATAATAACAGGAGTTGCATCCTAATATGAAATTTGCATGCGCGGATTTTAGATTTTTAGTGAAAGGTTGAGATTTTCTCCAAAACTATATCCGATAAAGGCAAGTGTACCTTATCGTCTATAGTATAGGATATTTAGGAATATCAAGGTCGTATTCCACGGGGCGCGTTGATTACTTCTACTTCGAGGAAAATCACTATTATTTTATCGACGAAAATTTGAGGTGGTTTGTTTTCGCTAAAATTAAAACTAAATTCAAACTAAATGAAAAGCTTGAACATTGCATGAAAAGAAAGAGAAATTGACATTGCATAAAAAAAAAGAACATTACTAAGGAGAGAAAAATTTAACCTTGCATGAAAAGGAAGAAATTACTTAAGGAGAAAAAGAACATGAAAGAGAAAACTAATTTTATTGAAAATCAAAGAACTATTACAAGCCTTAAATTAAGAGTGCAAGGCTAAGGAAAATGAAAGTTGCAAGCTTAAGAAAACTAGTATACGAAAGTTACACTACAACATTGCATGAAAAGGGAAGGAGGAGAACATGAAAGCCTTAAGAAACATGAACATTAACTTGAAAAACTCACTCTCAGCTCTAACAGCACCTCCCCATCTCCAAATTTCTGAACCCTGGACTCAAGGAGAGCCTCTGAATTTATAGGCAAAATTTTCAAGTTACACGCCCTCGGTCACGGGCGTGTCCAAGGGCGTGCAATCACTGTAACATTGGATCTGGCAGCGGCGTGGGCTTGGCGTGTCGGCGGCAGAAAAGTTGGACATTACACGCCCGTGTAACATGGTCACGGGCGTGACTTTGGACGTGTGCATTAAATGCGGCGTGGGCTGGAATTCGGCGCGGCGGTAGAGCGGGGATCACGCTGGAAAGTCACGGGCATGACATGTGGGTCACGGGCGTGACTTAGGTTGACTTCTCGACAGCATCTCCTCGTCTCGACGGCGGCTCCACGTGGACGATTCTAAGATTACACGCCCCCGGTCACGGGCGTGACTTTGGGTCACGGGCGTGACCTGGGGCGTGACTTGGTGTGGACTGGTTCAAACAGTGCGGCATCGATTCTGGACTGATCTTCAGCTTACACGCCCTTGGTCACGGGCGTGACCGAGGGCGTGACATGCCATTTTTCCCGATTTGTCCCAAAAATCTGCAAATATCGAAATTAAGCTAAGTTAGAATCAAAATTACAAAAAAAACTACTTATAACCTAAATTTGACATAAAATAGAGAATTCATATTAAATATTTACAAGCTTTTCTATTAAAAAGTTATAAAAATACTACTTATCAAATACCCACATACTTGAGGTTTTGCTATTCCAGAGCAAAAGTGTGAGACATTATTTATAAGACATCCTTAAAAAAATTTTAATTTAAAACTAAAATTTCATTGAACCAAAAGTTAAGTTAAGAGTAAATTGAAGGGGGAGTTAAGTCCTAAATTATGATGATGATTTGAAAAGAGGGAAAAATGTTTAGGCAATAACTTCTCAAGAAAATTAAGTAGTTTGACAAAATTGTAGAAATTATAAAACTAAATTAAATTAAAATTATAAGAACTCTATCTTAAAAGAATCTTAAGGAAAAGTAAATTACTAAATATTGCTCTCACCATAATTTTCAACTAAAACTAGAACAATGATAATTGGCTAAGGGGGATTTCATAAAATTTGGCATAAGAAGAGAAATTTTTGAATGGAGGAAATGTAATTTATCATGAAATTTCCTTCTCTTTTTTTTTCTTACTCTTTTTTTTTCTCTTCTAATAAAAACCCAAAATGTATATGGTTTAGGAGTAATGAATTTTATCCTCTTACTCCATGCCATATAATCTTTTCAAATATTTTGGGTGCATATGTTTTAGGGAATAATGAATTTTATCCTCTTATTCCCATGACATATGATCTTTTAATACATTTTTTTTATGCCATCAAAGGGGTAGGGTAAGGAAAAAAAAATCTAGCTAGCTTTAAATCATATTGAGAGCAAATTCTAGTAAAATTAAAAGTTCCTAAGATCTAAGAAGTTAGAAGAAAATATAATTAAAATCTAAAGAGGTTTAGGAAATTTACTACAAAATGAAGCCATTTAAAAATAAAAAGAGAAGTCATGCTAACAAAATTCTCTAATCAATTTAAAATCATAAGATGATTCTTAAATCAAAATTACCTCAAATTTAAAATTAACAAACTATGATAAGCAAAATTTCAGCCAATTAAAAACTTAAACATGCTTATAAACATTCTCAACTAGATTTCTAAGAAATCACAAAAACAACAAGGAGGGAAATAAGAATTTTTTGGAATTTTTGATATTATCTTTTTTTTGAATTTTTCTCATTAAAAACTATTTACAAAGAAAGGGAACTAGCTTTAAAACTAAAAATTTTTTTTTTGCAAGTCTTGGACTTCCCAAGGGCTACCCGGTGAAGGGTTCGCAAGGTACTAGGAGGTGTGATGGGATAAAATCCCAAACGTCCCTTTCCAAGATTTAAATTTTTCTGTTTTCTATATTTTTTTTTTTGAGTTTTTGGGTTTTACAAGTGCTAAAATAGAAGAAAACATAAGAAAATATATATATTTTTTTGTTTTGAAAATTTTCTGATTTAACAACTATTTACAAAAAAGCTATTTACACCCCCATACTTAAAGTTAAACATTGTCCCCAATGTTTAAAACTAAGTATGAAGTAAAGGAAAAAAAAAGTGCAAAACAAAATAAAAAGGAAATGCATGATAAAGGAGAAGGAAGAAAGAGAAGGGGCTTCCCTGATTTTTGAAGTTTGCGCGGGGAAGCGACGATTACCTACAAAATATATTAAAGAACAAGAGAAGACAATAAAAAGATAACTTTGGGGTGCCTCCCAAAAGCGCTTTGTTTAAGGTCGCGTAGCTTGACCCACTTGCCGGTCATATTAAAGGTTGAAAAACAATTGAATCACTCTTTTCATTTGGTAACTCTCCCGGAAGATATAATTTAAGGCGGTGCCCGTTAACTTTGAAGGTACCTTTTTCCGGGTGGGAAATTAAAATTGTCCCATAGGACCAAACCTCTTTAACAATAAAGGGTCCGGTCCATCTGGATTTTAGTTTTCCCGGAAAAAGGCGAAGGCGGGAATTATAAAGGAGGACGAGATCGCCCGGCGAAAAAGTTTTTGGAAATTTTATATGCTTATCGTGATAAAACTTTGTTCGCTCCTTATATAATTTATTGCTCTCATATGCGTTCGCTCGCCACTCATCTAATTCGTTCATTTGAAATTTTCTTTGTTCTCCCGCTAGAGTGGAATCGAGGTTTAAAAATTTAAGCGCCCAAAATGCGCGATGTTCTAATTCGACCGGAAGGTGGCAAGCCTTGCCATAAGCCATTCGATACGGTGTACACCCGATAGCGGTCTTGTACGCCGTTCGATAGGCCCATAGCGCGTCATCGAGCTTTATTGCCCAATCCTTCCGATTAATAGAAACCGTTTTTTCTAAGATCCGTTTTAATTCTCGATTAACAACTTTAACTTGGCCGCTCGTTTGTGGGTGATATGCAGTGGATAATTTGTGCGTAACACCATATTTTGCTAAGATTTTTGTGAATTGAGTATTGCAAAAATGGGTGCCCCGATCACTCACAATAGCGCGCGGAGTGCCAAATCGAGAGAATAATTTTTTTAAAAAGTTAACGACGACTCGCGCATCGTTGGTGGGGAGAGCTTGCGCTTCCGCCCACCTTGACACGTAGTCGACCGCTACTAGAATATACTTATTTGAAAACGAAGGAGGGAGAGGACCAACGAAATCAATGCCCCAAAGATCAAAAATTTCGCATTCTAAGAAAATGTTTTGGGGCATCTCATCCCGGCGAGAGATGTTCCCCGACCGCTGGCAGCTGTCGTAAGTACTCACAAGGTTGTGAGCATCTTTGAAGAGCGAGGGCCAATAAAAGCCCGCCTCCAGCGCCTTCCTCGCAGTTCGGTTTGAATGATAATGACCTCCGGTGGGTCCCTCATGACAATGACGTAAAATTTTAAGGCCTTCCTCACTCGAGACGCATCGTCTTACTACCTGGTCTGCGCATACACGGAATAAAAAGGGGTCCTCCCAAAAGTAATTCTTTAAATCAGAAAAGAATTTCTTCTTTTGCTGACTCGAGACTTCTTTTGGCAGGACCCGGGCTACTAAATAGTTAGCCAGATCTGCAAACCAGGGGGTAGACGATGAATTAATATTTTCGAGAGCAAGGAGGCGCTCTTCGGGAAATTTATCATTAATGTCAGATTCTATTAATACGTCCGAGGCGGGGTTTTCTAAACGGGAGAGATGATCGGCCGCCAAGTTTTCGGCTCCCCTTTTGTCCCGGATCTCTAAGTCAAACTCCTGCAAGAGGAGGATCCATCGCAAAAGACGAGGTTTGGCGTCCGATTTGCTTAAAAGATATCTAAGTGCGGAGTGATCCGTGAAGACGATGACTTTCGAGAGGGTGATATACGACCTAAACTTATCGAAGGCGAAAACGATTGCTAGAAGTTCCTTCTCGGTCGTGGTGTAATTTGCTTGTGCCGACGTGAGTGTTTTGCTCGCATAATAGATAGGGTGGAAATACTTACTCACCCGTTGGCCTAAAACGGCACCAACCGCAATGTCACTCGCGTCGCACATGATTTCAAAGGGGAGCGACCAATCCGGCGCGACTAGAATCGGGGAGTTTATAAGTTTTTCTTTGATAAGTTGAAAAGCTAAATGACATTCATCGCTAAAAAGAAAAGAAGAATCTTTCTCGAGAAGATGGGTTAACGGCTTTGTAATTTTTGAAAAATTTTGTATAAAGCGCCGATAGAACCCCGCGTGGCCTAGGAAACTCCTAATAGCTTTTACGTTTGTGGGAGGGGGGAGTTTTTCAATTACTTCAATCTTGGCCCTATCGACCTCGATCCCCTTGCCTGAAATTTTATGGCCAAGGACTAGTCCTTCCTTGACCATAAAATGGCATTTTTCCCAATTAAGCGCTAAATTTGTTTCCTCACATCGCTGCAACACGCGCTCGAGATTTTTTAAACAATTTTCAAAAGAACTCCCGTACACAGAAAAATCGTCCATAAATACTTCCATCACCTCCTCCACTAACTCGTCAAAAATTGCCAGCATACATCTTTGGAATGTAGCTGGCGCGTTACAAAGACCGAATGGCATCCTTCGATAAGCGAAGGTGCCAAAGGGACAAGTGAAAGTGGTTTTCTCTTGGTCGTCGGGCGAAATCGGAATTTGGAAGTATCCCGACAAACCATCGAGAAAACAGTAGTAGGAGTGACCCGAAAGGCGTTCTAAAATTTGGTCGATAAATGGTAGAGGGAAATGATCCTTACGGGTGGCATCATTTAATTTCCGATAGTCGATGCACATCCGCCAACCCGTAACAGTACGGGTTGGGATCAATTCGTTATTTTTGTTCGCGACTACCGTAACACCACCTTTCTTTGGCACGACTTGTACTGGGCTAACCCAAGTACTGTCCGATATCGGGTAGATGATTCCCGCGTCCAGAAGTTTTATAACTTCGGCCTTAACGACTTCTTTCATGTTAGGGTTTAGCCGTCGTTGAGGCTGGACTGAATTTCGGGAATTATCTTCGAGAAATATTTTATGAGTGCAGAAAGATGGGTTTATACCCTTAATGTCCGATAATTGCCACGCAATTGCGTGGCGGTGCTTTCTTAAGACTATAGTCAACTCAGAAATTTCTGAGTTGCTAAGATCGGATGAAATGATGACGGGTAGCTTAGACTCTTTTTCCAAAAAACAAGTATTTAAGGTGAGGGGGGGAGTTGTTTCAACTCTAATTCGGGTGGTTCTTCATAAGAAGTCTTGATTTTTAATTTTTCTAAAAATAATGGTTCGGGTGGTGTGAGGTGAGAGACTTCTTCTTCATCGCAAAAGAGCTCTACGGGCTCGGAATCACTATTCGTCGATGAAACTAACTCGAGGGATGAATCAAACTCACAACACTCTTCTAAGTAAAAACATGAATCGTCATTTTCTAGCGTGTTCCGCATCGAGGAATTTATGCCGAAAGTAACTTCATCGTCTCCAACCCGTAGGAGGAGCTTTCCGTTACTTACGTCGATAATAGCGCGGGAGGTGGCAAGGAAGGGGCGGCCGAGTATGAGGGGTGCTTCGGCATCCTCTTCGATGTCAAGAATGACAAAATCCACCGGGAAGATGAATTTGTCAACCTTGACGAGCACGTCCTCCACTATTCCATCAGATATTTTAAAGAACGATCCACTAATTGGATACTCATTCGAGTGGGCCTTGGATTTCCTAGACCTAACTTTTTGAACAAAGAAAACGGCATAAGGTTGATGCTTGCTCCAAGATCCGCTAAGGCGTGTTTTACTAACGAATTGCCAAAAAGACATGGGATGGAAAACCGTCCCGGGTCATTTTCTTTTTTCGGCAATTTGTTGAGTACAACCGCGGAGCATTCTGCGTTTAAAGAAATATGCGAAATATCTTCTAACTTTTTTTTATTAGAGAGCAACTCCTTAAGATATTTCGCATATTTAGGCATTTGTGAGATAGCCTCGCAGAAAGGAACATTAATATGGATTTGTTTTAAAACATCTAAAAACTTTTTATAATTTTTTTCGGCGCTTTCATTTTTAAATTTCGATGGATACGGAATATTAGAAGTAGGAGCGCGCAGATTTAAAATAGAAGAGTGCGGAGCTATCGTAGCGGGCAAATTCGAAGATGAATTAAAAGTAGGAGGAGGAGAGGAAATTACCTTGGGTTCGTCCTGTTTTTGAACCACCTCCTTCCCGCTTCGGAGTGTAATCGCGTGCGCGCTCTCCTTTGGATTTTGCTCGGTGTTCCCCGGTAGTGCTCCTTGTTGACGCTCAGAAATCATCTTTGCGAGTTGGCCCACTTGATTCTCTAAATTTTTGATTGATCCTGTAAGGTTCCGGATGGTCGTTTCATTTGTAGCAACATATTTTGCAAAAACCTCTTCAATCGGAGAGAGTTTTTGCTGTTGCGGTGGAAAACCGGGTGGATTATAATTTTGAGAAATCAAATTTTGAGGCGGAGTTAAGTTAAGAAGTTGATTAGGGGGAGGTTGATTTAAATTCATAGGACGCTGAGCATTTCCTTGGTTGCTCCATGAGAAATTCGGATGATTCCTATAGCCCGCATTGTAGGTGTTATTATACGGAGCGGTGTTCGGGTTATAGGAAGGCCGAGGTGGATTTCCCATGTAGTCAACATGTTCTTCAATTAAAACGTTATTGGCCCAAGGAGGAGTGGCGGAGGAAGCAGACATCTCCGCCACTTGCTTTGTTAAGCGCTCAACTTGTAAAGCCAAATTTGCGTTTGCGTCTATTTCAAAAATTCCGGCCGGCTTATTAGGCCGCGCTCGGGGCATGTTCCATTGATACGCATTTGTGGCCATCTCTTCGAAAAGCTCTTGAGCGGCGATCGGGGTTTTATTATTTAATGTCCCCCCGGCGGCCGCATCAATCATTTGCCTCGTTTGGAGATTTAAGCCATTATAAAAAACTTGCACTTGTTGCCAAGTGTCAAGTGCATGGTGAGGGCATCGACGCAAAAGCTCCTTGAAGCGCTCCCATGTGTCATAGAGAGTCTCCGAGTCGATTTGCATGAACGATGCAATATCCGTGCGCAATTTAGCGGTCTTTGAAGGCGGGAAATATTTATTAAGAAATTTTTCCGCCATTTCGGCCCATGTAGTGATGGATCCCCTAGGTAGGGAGCCCAGCCACTGCTTGGCCTTAGACCGCAAAGAAAAAGGAAAAAGACGTAATCGAATGGCGTCATCGGTGACGCCATTGATCTTAAAAGTGTCGCAAATTTCAAGAAAGTAAGAGATATGTGAATTTGGATCCTCGTCCGGTTGACCATCAAAGGTCACCGATTGTTGCACCATTTGTATGATGCTGGACTTGATCTCAAAATTATTGTTCGCCACCGTGGGGCGAACAATACTCGATTGTGTGCCTTCCAAATTCGGCCGCGCATAATAGGACATGGTCCGTTGCGCGTCCTCATTAGGATTTGGCTCGTTAAGATTAGGAGGATTAAGATTATGATCCATATTTGCTGCGTTAGTGTCCCCGATCGACTCTTCGGATTCTATTTGATTTCCCTGATCACGAGAACGGCGGTGCCTCAAAAGGGTTCGCTCGATCTCCGGATCAAAAGGAAGAATCGAAGTGCTACCTCGGGTCATACACTAAAAAGAGAAGAAAGGAAGAAGAAAAACTAAAAATATATATATTTTTTTCTTTTTGAAAGTTAGAAAAAGCAAAATAAAATAGAAAGAAGCATGATAAAATTAATAGCTATCCTCTTTTCAAAATATCTACGCAAAGTCCCCGGCAACGGCGCCAAAAACTTGATATGAAATTTGCATGCGCGGATTTTAGATTTTTAGTGAAAGGTTGAGATTTTCTCCAAAACTATATCCGATAAAGGCAAGTGTACCTTATCGTCTATAGTATAGGATATTTAGGAATATCAAGGTCGTATTCCACGGGGCGCGTTGATTACTTCTACTTCGAGGAAAATCACTATTATTTTATCGACGAAAATTTGAGGTGGTTTGTTTTCGCTAAAATTAAAACTAAATTCAAACTAAATGAAAAGCTTGAACATTGCATGAAAAGAAAGAGAAATTGACATTGCATAAAAAAAAGAACATTACTAAGGAGAGAAAAATTTAACCTTGCATGAAAAGGAAGAAATTACTTAAGGAGAAAAAGAACATGAAAGAGAAAACTAATTTTATTGAAAATCAAAGAACTATTACAAGCCTTAAATTAAGAGTGCAAGGCTAAGGAAAATGAAAGTTGCAAGCTTAAGAAAACTAGTACACGAAAGTTACACTACAACATTGCATGAAAAGGGAAGGAGGAGAACATGAAAGCCTTAAGAAACATGAACATTAACTTGAAAAACTCACTCTCAGCTCTAACAGCACCTGCCCATCTCCAAATTTCTGAACCCTGGACTCAAGGAGAGCCTCTGAATTTATAGGCAAAATTTTTAAGTTACACGCCCTCGGTCACGGGCGTGTCCAAGGGCGTGTAATCACTGTAACATTGGATCTGGCAGCGGCATGGGCTTGGCGTGTCGGCGGCAGAAAAGTTGGACATTACACGCCCGTGTAACATGGTCACGGGCGTGACTTTGGACGTGTGCATTAAATGCGGCGTGGGCTGGAATTCGGCGCGGCGGTAGAGCAGGGATCACGCTGGAAAGTCACGAGCGTGACATGTGGGTCATGGGCGTGACTTAGGTTGACTTCTCGACAGCATCTCCTCGTCTCGACGGCGGCTCCACGTGGACGATTCTAAGATTACACGCCCCCGGTCACGGGCGTGACTTTGGGTCACGGGCGTGACTTTGGGTCACGGGCATGACTTTGGGTCACGGGCGTGACCTGAGGCGTGACTTGGTGTGGACTGGTTCAAACAGTGCGGCATCGATTCTGGACTGATCTTCAGCTTACACGCCCTTGGTCACGGGCGTGACCGAGGGCGTGACATGCCATTTTTCCCGATTTGTCCCAAAAATCTGCAAATATCGAAATTAAGCTAAGTTAGAATCAAAATTAGAAAAAGAACTACTTATAACCTAAATTTGACATAAAATAGAGAATTCATATTAAATATTTACAAGCTTTTCTATTAAAAAGTTATAAAAATACTACTTATCACATCCATGGGCCGCTTGATGGAATTGGACTGAGAAATGCATGGCCATGCTTGGTTGAGTCAATATGTGATATTGAGCTCACCATTCTCTGGAAGTCCGTTCTAGATCAAGAAACTTGGATTGAGCTATTAAGAGGGTGACACGATCCATGCCTCTAGTTCTTTCCGGATGTAAGGGACAAAGGGACAAAGACAACGCTGGAACATTGATCATAAAGGCTTATGAGTTATGAACTCTTATTGCTTGGGGAGCAATGATGCATTGCTAGATGCCGCTCATTGTTTGTGAGGTTTTTGTTTGATATTTTCAAGATCAAGTGGGAGACTGTTGGAGTTACCATTGTGATCTAGAAGTGGTCAAACATGTAATGTCACTGCCAACGCGATATGAGCCTGCAGGGTCGCACATAAGAGCATGTGGAGAAGTTGGAAGATTGACTGTGTTGGTAAAGGTTACCAATCACCATATAGAATCGGGGAGGTAAAGCAAATGTTGCTGTCGGAATTCGTCGGATATGATTCGTCGGATTCGTCGGAATTCGTCGGATCGTTCCGTGGAAACTCGACGAATTATCACAGAGACCCTTAACTCGGCAAATGTTGCCGTCTGATATGATTCGTCGGATTCGTCGGATTGTTCCGTGGAAACTCGACGAATTGTTACAGAGATCATTAACTCGGCAAATGTTGCCGTCTGATATGATTCGTCGGATTCGTCGGATTGTTCCGTGAAAAACTCGATGAATGCTGTTCCGTGGAATCCCGACGAATTGTTACAGAAATCCCAATTCTGCTGTGTGGTCTGCGGATAGCGATTCTTCTAGAAGCTTGTTTATGCTTTGGGTATAAATAGATCTTCTTTTAGGGTTCTTATAAGTGACAAAAAGTTCAGCCGACGGAAGGAGTTCCGCCTCTCGCCCGAACCCTAGACGGAAAGAGTTCCGCCGCCCCGTTCGCCTCCGCCGACCTCCTCTCCGGCGATCGTCGTCGTGATTGTTCTTCCTAGAGAGAACCTAGCAGTTCGTGGAAGTGCAAGGTGCAGTCGTTCTTCTCCCGGCTCTTGTGGATCACTGTAGAGACGTAGACATCATTCTACGTGAGAACTCTCGCATAGCCGCTGACAAGACTCATCTTCTTGGAGCACCTAGGTTGGATTCGATCCAACTCCACTAAGGTAATTTATGCCTAATAGTTTTCATTACTTCTTGATTCAATATTCATGGCCGATCCAAATCTTTTTGGGTTGTTTCTCTTTATTTCCGCTGCGCCTACATACGATGTATGGTTGTAGAAATACCCAACAACGTTGCCTTCGAGAAGTAATTCCTATGGGAATGAAATATTGCCTTCGAGAAATTAATTCCTACGTGAATGAAATGTTGCCTTCGAGAAATTAATTCCTACGGGAATGAAATATTGCCTTCGAGAAAGTAATTCCTACGGGAATGAAATGTTGCCTTCGAGGAAGTAATTCCTACGGGAATCAAATGTTCCTGGGGAGAAAGTCGGATGGCCGATGAGTTTTACTCTACGGCAACCCGCACGACGGATGGTCTGGGAAGGCAACCCGTGCGAAACTTATATAACTACGTGGGTCTGAGACCGTATGCAGGACGATACGGAGTACGTAGGCGGTGGTCGTGGGAAGACTGCCTCGGCCCAATAAGAGTCCAGATATCCCCTCCCTTATAAATGTTATATTATGTTGTGTGTTAGTAGGAGTTGGATTCTGATCGTGGTTCTAATAACTTATCCTTAGCACAGGGACAGGTGCGGGTGAGGGACAACACCTAAGTGTGGAGGAAGCCACAAAGCAGGCTACTTCAGGGACAGGTGCGGGTGAGGGACAGCACCCAAGTGTGGAGGAAGCCACAGAGCAGGCTACTTCAGGTACATACTTGTTAAGCCGCATCTCCTTTTGTTGTGCCCTATCTCAGATTATATATATATATATAATGGCAATAAATCCTTGATGGTTAGGACTTAATGCGGCAGGGATATGTAAATTGTTTATACAGGTCTTGAAATTGTGGTTTCTGTGATATTTAATCTTTCGCTATAAAACTACGTCTTCCGCTAAGTGCTATAAAGTGCACTCTTTGATGATGTCTTCCGCTAAGTATTTTTATATGCACTCTTTGAGGATGTCTTCCTCTAGAATACTGCTTCCCTACTCTGTTGGTGTGTAGTGACTTTCACTTAACACCACCCCAATGCGTGACCTTGGAGCGTTCAAGGAAGGGGGTTGAAGAAGCTAGTACCTTCACCCTTCGTGATCGCTCCAAAGTCGTGCAAGAAGGGTGGTGTGCGATAAGATCCCCCGGTCGGACCGTCGATTTGGGAGGGGGGTCTTACACATCATTCCATCAAAGATAGAAGAAGATTTAGAAGGAAAGCGGCATATTATTATCTGATAGCGGGAGTTCTCTACAGGAAGACTTTGATCTCTCCCTTAGCACGGTGCGTTTCTGAGGACGAAATTCCAACCATACTTCAGGA
Organism: Dactylorhiza incarnata; assembly: GCA_033032865.1. NCBI lineage: Eukaryota > Viridiplantae > Streptophyta > Magnoliopsida > Asparagales > Orchidaceae > Dactylorhiza > Dactylorhiza incarnata. The sequence continues at coordinate 2,576,436 of JAWHQI010000009.1, read as the reverse complement.
GGTCCATTCTGGGGAATGTGGTAGCCATTCAGGGGAAAAGACTCTAGAGAAGAGAATCTTGAGGCAAGGGTATTTTTGGCCAACCATGAGGAAAGATGCTGAAGCATTTGTCAAGCGATGTGTTCAGTGTCAAAAGTTTGCTCCGCTTCAACATCTGCCTGCTCAATCACTCAGATCAATAACTGCGCCGTGGCCCTTCGCAGTTTGGGGGATGGATCTTATCGGACCCTTCCCAATGGCCAGCGGCCAGCGTCGCTTTATCATTGTGATGATTGACTACTTCAGCAAGTGGATTGAAGCGAAAGCATTGGCGAAAACTACAACCCAAGTTATCAAAAACTTCATCTGGGGAGAGATTGTTTGTCGACATGGAATCCCGTTAGCAATTGTCACTGACAATGGTCCACAGTTTAACAATTCAGAGATGATAACCTTCTGTGATCAGGTTGGGATTGATCTTCGGTTTTCCTCTATACATCACCCAAGGACTAATGGTCAGGTGGAAGCAGCAAATAGGCAAATCCAACAGCTTCTAATGAAGAGAGTCTTAAATCAGAGAGGAAATTGGGCAGAACAACTTCCTTCTATCCTTTGGACTCTTCGTACTACTCCTTCTTCGGCTACAGGGGAGACACCATTCAAATTGTCTCATGGCTCGGAGGCAGTCGTTCCAATAGAATTTGAGGTGGTCACCCCCAGGGTGGTGTATGCGAAGGAGGGAGGAGAGGCATGGATAGCAGATAATGATGAAGCCATCAAGTATAGCCTGGATTTAATTGAAGAGCTTCAGGATAAAGCAACAATCAGACAGGAGGAAGTAAAAAGGAGAATGGCCAAGTACTTTGATAAGAATGTCAGGGTAAAACATTTTGCAGTCGGAGACGTTGTGCTAAAGAAAGTTGATGCGACAGCCAGAACAGGCAACGTCGGAAAGCTGAATCCCAATTGGGCCGGACCTTTCATCATCAAGGAAGTACTAAAAAGCAGGGCTTACCGCCTTCAGACAAGTGAAGGAGAAGACATCTCATGCACCTGGAGCGGTGACGATCTCAAACGGTTCTATCCTTAAAATGACCTCTTTACTTTCTTGCATTTTTTGGATATTTTAATGAAAAGCCCCATACTGACACTTCTCCATGTCTGATGGTTCTTTTTTTTACACTTTCTTATATATCAACCTCACTGAACCGCAGAGACATCGCCAAGTTTTGCTCGAACCCCCTCGGATTGTAGTCATTGGCGTAAAACCACGAAGATCATGTGTAGCGGGGAGTTTTCGCACACGTATAGTGGTAGCTTGCCAATTCTCGTGCGGTGGTCTTCGGAACCTTGGATCCCGGCTGATATCCGACACACCTCTGCATCAAGGGAGGTCCGGGCGAATGTTGGATCTATCATGCCCCGAGGGGGATATAGTTACAGCCTTGATGATCTCTCTGAGGAAAGCAATGTCGGTACAGTCCCCGCGACATAACCACACCTGCCCAATTGATCACTAGGTCTGTGACCATCGAATACTCCTAGGTACTCTCAAGCGATGCCTAAGTGGGACCTACAACTGGGTTGATCTCTCTGAGGAAAGCATTGTCGGTATAGCCCCCGCGGCTTAACCACACCTGCCCAATTGATCAACTCAGCTTGTAGCCCTAAGCAGGAGAGCAGTTGAGTCGCTTACAGCCCTTATGACCACTTGAGGAAAGAAATGGTTGCCACCTAGGCCCACCTGCCCACTTGGTCATCTGAGCCTGTACTTATCTTTTTTCTTTATTCCTACAACTCTTATGACCATCTGAGGAAAGCAATGGTTGCCGCCTAGGCCCACCTGCCCATTTAGTCATCTGAGTCTGTAGCTACTTTTTACCGCATTACAGGGAATTGTCTCATATGATCCTTCTGGACCATTTGAGGAGAAAACAGGATTTTCAAACAGGCGTGTCGCAGACCGGGCGGTTTGTGTTTAAACCCTGCAGTTTGAAATGAGCAGGAAAAAATTATCGGATGGCCTGGTTATGAAACTGATCGGTTTTAATAAGCAGGATATCATAAAATGCCATAAGGCATGTCGGTCTCGATCAAGCATAATCATGATCGGTCGGTCTCGTCATTCGGTTTGTAAACCTGTCATCCTTGTAGGTTTCGATTCGATCTGTTCGGTTAATAACAGACTCTTCATAATCAAGCAATAGAGTCTGCTCAGAGTATATACCGACCGCTCGGGTTTATCAGCCAATGATATATAAAGCTGTGTTATGTAAATCCGTTTGAATTTATACGGAAGAATAAGATTTGCTGAAATCTAAGTTACATAAAATCGTTCAGATTAAGTACTAATCGCGCGGCCTGTTGATTATTTTCTTGTGACTTGGCATTCTCAATCTGGTGAAGCAATTATGAAAAAGCCGGGTTATAATCGCGCAGTTTGGTTACGTTCGATTTCCCGATCTGATTTCTATCCTCCTGGGTTATATATGAACCGCATTGGCATATTGGTTAACTGATTATATTCATGGGGATGAGACTTACGGAAATCTGAGCTATGTGAACCATCCGGGTTAAATACTAATCGCGCGGTCTGTTGATTATTTTCTTATGACTTGGCATTCTCAATCTGGTGAAGCAATTATGAAAAAGTCGGGTTATAATCGTGCAGTTTGGTTATGTTCGATTTCCCGATTGGATTTCTATCCGCCTGGGTTATATATAAACCGCACGGGTGTATCGGTTATTGATTATGTACAGGGATGGGACTTACGGAAATTTGAATTATAAGTCGTTTGAATCAACATATTAACCGCTCAAACCTGTTGATTGTTTCCTTGTGACTTGGTGTGTCTCGCAAAGTAGTTGTATAAGGCCGGGTAATGGCCGTGCGGCTTGATATCAAATATATGGAGTCATCTAATCAGACAGGACATGATCCAAATCGCATGGCCAAGATTCTACAGCGGCCTGAAGCTACGTTCTGTTTCCTGGTTATTACAAGGCATTCATAGTGGGATAAGAAAGAACTGGAATTTCTATCCGTTCAAATTATATATTCAAACCGCGCCAACCACGCATCAAAATATCATAGTTGATACTTTTCCGGGATATATCGAGTTTGCTTAATCTGGATCGAAGGCACAAGCCGCACGACCTAATTAAAAGAAAGGAGCCGCAGCAAACGCAAGTAAGTCGCAGAAAAAACAAACAACTAGACAGGTAAAAACTTTCCAGTTCATCACCAAAATATCTTTACATTGTTTCATGACCGACCGGCTAACAAAACCAAGCCGTCGGCAATGCAAAATAAAAGCAAAATTCAAAAATTACAATCGGAGCTATTCGTCCGGTTTGAGCTTTTTGGCCGCAGGAGAACTAGAGCCTTCACTGCCATCAATGTCCACGTCGGGTGAATACCCTTTACTGGAAGAAGAGGAACCCGAGAAGCTGCTACCCGAGCTACTCGAGCTACCAGAGCCGCCCGACTTGCGGGACCTGGACCGCCCCGTTTCGTCAAAATCACTGGACTCTGCATCAGAGCCATCTTCTTTTTCTTCAACAACCGCTGCGGGTTCTTTTTCGACCTCTTCGCCGTTGCTCTCTTCCTAGAAACTGCTGGACTCGGCTTTGTCCTTCCCCTTGGCTCGGCGGGTTATTTCATCCAGTTTATCTTTCAGTCCAGGATAGAGGTCCGGGAAGGTTGTATCTTCAAAGCCCCCAGCCAGGTCGTCCCGATCTCGCAGGCAATTTAAGGCACCGTCGATTCCCTTGGCAACGTGGGGGAAGACCTCGTCCTGGAAATCTGGGTTGTCCATATCATATTGATGCTATAAAAAGAAAATAAAAGTCAGATCGTGCGGTCTGGAAATGATAAGCCCGAAGTGTTCGTCAAAAACTTACCGCTATAATCTCCTTCAATCTAGCGATTTCATCGACCTGGTCGGCGGACTTCTTCTCTAGGTAGGTATGGGCTGAGACCAGTTGCTTATATGAGAGTGCCATAAAATGATTGGTCGCAAAGCCCCATGCACCGGCCTGCGCGGCTACTCGGGAAAGCTCCTCTTCTGGAACCCTCTTCAGTCTCTTCAAAGTTTTTCGGCCATACATAGCAGCCCCGGCGGCTAATGCATGTCGGCTGATCTTGTCGCTCCCCCAGAATGGGAGAGCGGTAGATACTTGCACGCACTCACCGTCCTTGTGCCAAAGGACTGTCGGCTTGCCTTTGAGGTCGTGCAGGTTGCTGCCAGAGCGAAGCAGCTCGAACTCGCCCGAGGAAGCTGGGCCCTCCTCATCAGACCACTGCGGGTCAGATTTCCTCTGACTCTTCTCCCTCTGGGTCAGAACCAGAGCATCTGGAGTAACCAGCTTATTCAAAGGAACGACAGTAGCAGCTGCAAAAAGCTGAAAACATTAGAAACACAGTCCGCACGGTCACAAAGCTGTGAGTTAAGGAAAGCTTACTATCCTCGGGGCGGATATCTGCCAGCTCCGCGAACAACGGAATGTAATGATTCACGTTGAGACACTCGTTTTCCAGGGATTCGAAGATCTCTTGCTCGGCCTTTCCAAGCTTAACCGACTTAAAATCCGCCGCACTCCTCGTCTGCGGGTTGACTTGCAATAACCCGAGGGGGACTTCGAACATTATATATCGTTCAGACCAACTCACTACCTTGTTCGCGAGGTTGATGACTTTCATCCCCCGGCATCCAAAATAAATATGACCTCTGAAAACAGAGGTTCCGGCATCTGGAGTAGACCGCACGTAGAAGAATTTTCGGAACAAGGAAATCGAAAACTTAACTCGCTCTGATCGCAGATACGAGATAAAGCTATAGATAGAGGCAATGGAATTCGGCGGGAGTTGTCCGGGCACAACCCCATAGTGATCGAAAATAGCAATGACTTCAAGTGGAGGAGGAAATCTGAAGCCATACTTGAAGTGGTCAATGGGGATGGCAATTTTTGTGGAAGACGAGGAGTTTATCCGCTCGTCACGTAAAGGAAGCCGAGCGGTTATGTTACTTCCAACCATGTATTCCTTAATGAAGTCATCCAACTCGCCTTGAGTTAAGCGGCACTCTTTGTGATTGGCTGATCGGAAAGCGGAAGCCGCGTCAGTTCGGACCGCGTGAATCTTCCCAGACCACGACGACCTTCTCTTAGCTCGCGCCATTTCAGAAAGCAAGGATGGGTCTCCGTAATAGTTACTACTTATAGAGACAGCGATCTGCAAATAACAAAATTATGGCGCGGATATCGAATCAAGCCGCGCGGCTATATCGCAACACTAGCTCAAGTAATACAGATAGCAGAAATATACAATAGCTTGCGCATAGACAAGTCAGACCGATTGGACGGAAACCTGCGATCAGCATGTTAGTAAAAGTTCAACAAAGATCTCAAGCATTTGGCGCAAGTCGCGCGATCTACATAACAATTCAGACTATAGAAACAAACACAGGTCACTTTAACACAAATCGCTCGGATTATAAGCACATCAGAAAGTACTAAAGGAAAATATCATCAAAGACAAATCCAATCGTCAGATCGTCTCGAGAAGCAAACGGAGAAATATTACAAATATTGTTCTTAAAGTTAAAAGTCGTTCACGGCTGATGATGCTCTTGAGGGGTATCCTCGCGATGAAGTCGAGCGACCTGGTCGCCGGTTTGAATAAGGAGGCTATAAATTTGGCTCGAATGGTAATGAATATGATTGAGCGTGCTATGAAGCCGCGCGGCATCTCATTCTACCCGTGCGGCAGGAATCGTACAAGCAGAAAGGGCCCCGGCGGACTCATTAGCAGCAGGATCGGATTCCCTGACTGGCGGGGGGTGTGAGCTCTCCCCAGCAGCCGAGCGGTTCGGCATCCTCAACCTTTCATCATTAGCGGGACGCCGGCTTCCGCCGACTTCCCTGGTCAAGCGGAGGTATTTGTCCTGGTAGTATTTACAGTCCTTTTGAAACTTCAAGGATATTTTCCTCTCCCTATCAAGGCGCGCGGTCATAGTGGCGATCTGGTCTACCAGTATTTTCTCCTTGTCAAGCCGCGCTTTCTTCTCGGTTTCTAGTTGGGCCTCCAGCGCCTTCTCTCTTTCCGGCTGCCCTTTCTTCTCGACCTCCAGTTCAGCTCGCGCGGCCTCTAGCTGGGCTCTAATCATCAGATGTTCTTCTCGCCGCTCTTTCTTCTCAGCCTCCAGCACAATTCGGGCGGCCTTTTCTTTCCCTTCCATTTCCCTTACCGTCACCTCCAAGTTGTTGAGATGGAGTTGAAAGTTGGCCAGCTCCTCCTGTCCAGCATTTGATCTCGGCATGAGGCCTGGCACCTGGGACAGAGGCGGAAGGCTAGATACAAGGTCGACCGGCCTTACTCTGTCTTCCGGTTTGTCTACAAATAAAGTTATAATTAGCACAGCCAAAGGCGAAAAGGACAACTAAAGGATTATAAGATTAAATGCCTGAATGGACAGGCCGCTTCAACTGTTCCGAGTCCATTCTCCGACGCTGTTCTCGCCAGATTCTTTCACTATTCCTTCGTCTAGTGGCTAAGGCCTGAGTCATGGGCGGGAAGAAGCTCGGCGGCGGATTTAATAACAATTTGTTTTGCTTTTTTCGTGGACGCGGAAAGAAGAAGCGGATAGTTTCGTAGCCCGCATCGCGCTTACCTGGGGAAAATAAGTCGGGCAGTTGCGACTTGCCATGTGCCCGTATCTTTTCCGCCTTTATCCCCATTAAGCGCAGCCCGACCAGTGCTTGGTCGTTCTCTTCCCGTGCAGCTTTTTCAGAATCACCCTAATTCTCGCCAAGGGGGACAGTGTGGCTCGAAATCGCAGGACTATCGAGTAACTTATCTTGGTTCAGAAAATCATCCATTCCTCTGAGGATACCGCCAATCGACACACTATTCGCGGAATCCGAGACAGGGTCGTCCGACTTGACGAGAGGGGTATTGGGGGCATCGATCTCCTCCTTCACACACGGATTACTCTGAAGACAGGACGCGGTTGGTTTCTTAAAGGCTTTATTCTTGGCCTTCAATTTTTGAAGTTTTTTGGCAATTTGCTCTGCCGACGAATAGCCCCTTTTCCTATTCTTCTTCCCCGACTCCGGGCTGACCTGCTTTGAAGGGCTAGAATCATCAAAAATCAGCACCGGCGAGGTTGATAACCCATCCGGCTTGGAAGAAACGACTTCCCCTTCTTCAACATTCAGTTTTATATGAGGACTCCTCGACGGAGTAAACTCCATGTCAAAGGAAGGTGTAGAATGATCCGGACCGAGTTCTGACGACTTCCTCTCTAAGGTCTTCTCCTCAGATGGTGTGACCTCCGCGCATTTAGCCTTAGCCGCCTCTTCTTTTGCGGCTTTAGCCTTGGCCGCCTCTTCCTCAGCCGCTTCAGCCTTGGCCGCCTCTTCTTTCGCAGCCTTAACCTTGGCCGCCTCTTCCTCCACAACCCTCTTCCTGGCCGACAACTCTTCGGCGGCCTTCTTCTCTTCTGCAGCTTTCTCTCTGGTATTCTTTGTTGGAACATGGTCTTCCGCATCTCCAAGGTTTGAGAATAACAAAACCTATGTGTATTTGATCTTGTGTGTTTAAGTGTGCAGGATAACAAAGTCCACATGACTCAAGGATTACATAAGCAGGTTGCCCCCAAAGTTGAGCCATCAAATCCAAATCTTCCACTTGCGCTGGCAGTAGCACTAGCGCAGGCGCTAGCTGTCGTTCGACGAACTGTGAGCGGCTAAGTCTATTCGTCGAATGTTCTCGAGAAGTCCCGACGAATTCCGACGAATCCAGACAGAAGCCAAATCTCTAGTTTGAAGAAGAAATTTCTGCGGCTAAGTCTATTCGTCGAATGTTCTCGTGAACTCCCGACGAATATCGACGAACGCAGACAGAAGTCAAAAACGCAGACTTATGAAGGGAATTGTGCGACTAAGTCAATTCGTCGAATGTTCTCGTGAATTCCCGACGAATTCTGACGAATGAAAACAGAAGACAGTACTCCCACTAGCGCCGGCGGTAGCACTTAGTGTCGGGCGCTAGCGATGAATAGCGCAATTCCAGGAGCTGATTATAGAAGGCGCTAACGCCTGGCGGTAGCGGATAACGTCGGCGGTAGCGCTGAACACAGAAGGAATAAAAGCAAGGTTGCCGCAGATTGAAGATCCTGCCGCGCAAAAAGTTACTTAATCAGGGATAGCGCCAGTGGTAGCTACTAGCGCTGGCGGTAGCGTGGCGCACAAAAGGCATAGAGCAAAATGTTGCCGCGGATGGGAGATCCTGCCGCGCAAAATCATTCCTAATCCGAGCTAGCGCCGACGGTAGCACTAGCGCCGACGGTAGCGCTTGGGCTATAAAAGGACCCCCTCTCCTCTTATTTTCGAACACCTATTGCATACGCATCAGAGAGAGAGAGAGTGCTAGAATTCCAGAGGCTCTTCTTGGCCGAAATTTGACGACACGCTGAAGCTCTGCCAATTTCTGAAGGAGAATTCCATCACGCCGAATCCAGACGAAGTCCGCTTCGACAAACACTGATTCTACATCGGATCTTCGTCTCCGACTTCAGAAGTTCATCTTAAGGGAAGTTTTATTATTTTATTTCTCTTTCTTCATTGTAAACGGTAGTGAAATCGCCTCGTGTTGGCGACTAGGTCTGGGGTAGACTTAGGGCTGAAATTCGCCTCGTGTTGGCGACTAGATCTAGGCTAGGTCTAGGGGGTGCTCGAGGCCACATCCGGGGAAGGATTGGCTAGAGCGGCTTGAGGCCGAATCCGGGAAGGAGAAGGCTAGGGCCACCGGTTCGTGGGGAAGCGAGTCGGGATAGAAAACGAAAAGAGGTTTTATTATTCGCCTCCGATCTCTAGCGCCATTGAGATCAAGTTTTGTAAAACTTATTTAATATCAATAAAGCTTGTCTCTCTTTTTGTTTTACTTGACTTCTTGTTTTGATATTGCAATATTCCAAAGTTTTTCTAAATAAAATCTAAAGTTTTTGAAAACCCTTATTCACCCCCCCCCCCTCTAAGGGCGCCGACCGATCCAACAAGTGGTATCAGAGCTAGGTTTTGTTCCATTCGGCTTAACAACCGGGAACAATGCCGTCTCATGATCTCGCTTTCTCGGAGGGTCAAGGGAGTAGTCGACCACCTCTCTTTACTGGGTCAGATTTTAACTATTGGAAAAATAGAATGATATGTTTTCTTATGACGATGGATGTAGAAGTCTAGAATATGGTAGAAGTCAGATACTCTCCTCCTACAACTGTAGTGGGAGAGGTGACATTATTAAAACCTAAAGATAAATGGGACGATAGCGACAAATTAAGGTGTAAAAATAATGTAAAAGCAATGAACGCCTTATATTGTGCCCTAAATAGGACTGAATTTAATAGAATTTTTGCCTGCACTACTGCTTATGATATTTGGAATCAATTAGAAGTAACTCACGAAGGTACATCGCAGGTGAAAGATGCAAAGCTGTTTCAACTGGAATCTGAATTCGAGAAATTCAGGATGGACACGGAAGAGGACATCAACTCCATGTACACTCGCTTCACAAAGATTGTCAACGCATAAAAGGCGCTTGGAAAGACCTACTTCGACGGGGACTTGGTGAGGAAAATTCTTCGTTCCTTACTCCCAAGGTTCAATCCGAAGGTGACAACCATCTCGGAGTCGCACAACTTAAGAACGCTCCAGATCAAGAACCTCATTGGGAATCTCAAAACCCATGAGGTAGAAATGCAAATTCAACATGACGAATACAACAAGGAGCCGAAGAAAAAGGCGTTGGCGCTGACATCAAAGAAGGAGTGCACCGAAGAGGATGATGATGATGAAGAAGGACTCCTGGTGAAGAACTTGAAAAAGTTCATCAGGAATCCAGAAAGAAGGAACACATTCAGAAAATTCTTCCAAAAGGACACTCGACGAAAGGGATCTTCCTCTTCATCGAGGAAAGAAAAAGGAAGCGATGACGAAGAAGAAAGGCAGCCTCCAGAATGCTATCACTGCAGAAAAACCGGGCACATCCGGAGCTAGTGCCCAAAATAGCAAAAGGAGCGGAAAGAACAAAAGAAAGCAAAAGAGAAGAAGAAAGTACTGAAGGCCGCAACTTGGGATGACGCTTCCTCTGAAGAGTCAAACGAGTCTGATTCGAGTAGCGAGGAGGAAGCAAACTTGTGCTTAATGGCCAAAAGCGACGATGACGACACCAGTGTTCTTAGCGACACTGAGGTATCTCCTACTTTTGAAGAACTTTATGATAAATTTGTTTTATTAAATCATGAAAATGAATCTATTATAAAAGAAAATCGTAAGCTCACAAAAAAATAGTTTCTCTTGAAAAAAGAAAAGTTTCATGTCAAGAATGTGAGCACTCCTTATTTAAGTTAAAAGAATTTGAAGTATCTCTCTCTAATGCCCTCTCACAAAACAAAATTATTGCAAAAGAGAAGGGGGACTTAGAGAGAAAATTGAAAACTTATATATTACAAATTGAAAAGAACAAAAAAGATTTGAAAATAAATGTGTTATGATTGTTCAAGAAAATACATCTCTTAAAAAACAAAATCATAACCTCAATTTAGCCATAAACAAATTCGGGATTGGCCAAAAATCCCTGAATATGCTTCTGGGATATCAATGTTATGGGTCTGGAAAATTCGGACTCAGATATAAAAGTGAACACTACCGCCCGGCGCTAGCTACTAACGTCGGTGGTAGCTCTAATGTTAAAAAATCTCCTGCGTTCTCTAATATTCAAACATCATCCAGCAAGAGCAACATAGAAACTCAGAAAAGGGTCTCAACCCCCTTTATTTCGTGTGCTAATTGTCTTAAATTTGGACACACGTCTGGCTCTTGCAGGATTATAAAACAATGATCTTTAAAACAAATCTGGGTACCTAAGAAATCCACTTACTCTATGGGTGGTACCTCTTGGGTATCTGGGTCTTTACTCTCATCTACTTTCTAGATTTGCAGGAAGGCTAAGGAAACAGAAGACGTGTGGTACTTGGACTCGGGCTGCTCCAAGCACATGACGGGCAATAAAGCAAAATTCCTTAGCCTAGAAAAGAAGAAAGGAGGGATCGTGACGTTTGGCGATAACGGTAAAGGAAGGATCATGGGAGTTGGTATAGTGGGTAACGCATCTTTTCTTATATCAAATGTACTGTATGTGAAAGGATTAAAATATAACTTAATATATATAAGTCAACTGTGTGATAAAGGTTTAGACGTACTATTTGAATCATCCACAAACCTTTGCAAAATTGTTAATCCTAAATCAAAAGTTGTGTTACTAACTGCACCTAGAATTCATAATGTTTACATAGTTTCATTTCATGATCTTTCTAAATCATCTATAAAATGTTTTATAACCAAAAATGATGAATTAGAATTATGGCATAGACGCTTAGGCCACGCGAGTACAAAGCTCATCTTACAACTAGCAAAAAGAGAATTAATTAGAGGATTGCCTAAATTGAATGGAAACTTATCTTCATTATGTTCTCCATGCCAAAAGGGCAAATTTACAAAGTCATCTTTTAAAAGCAAAAACGAAATTTCTACATCAAAACCACTGCAATTAATTCATATGGATCTCTTTGGTCCCGTTAACACCGCAAGTCTTGGTGGTAGATTATACACTTACGTTCTAATTGATGACTATTCAAGATATTGCTGGACTTTATTTCTCTCCTCTAAATCTGATGCGTTTTGTGAATTTTCAAAATTATGTACTCGCATTCAAAATGAATTAGATTTAAAAATAAAATGCATTCGCTCAGATCATGGAGGAGAATTTGAAAATGAAAATTTTAAATCTTTTTGTGACATGTTAGGTATTAAGCATGAGTTCTCCGCTCCACGCACACCTCAACAAAACGGTGTTGTAGAACGGAAAAATAGGACAATACAAGAACTTGCACGCACCATGCTATCTGAATATAAATTACCTAAGTATTTTTGGGCAGAAGCCGTAAGCACTGCATGCTATGTAATGAATTGAGTTATGCTTCGCCCATCATTAACTCTCACACCATATGAACTCTACTATCAAAAGAAACCTAACATATCGTATTTCAAAGTATTTGGATGTAAATGCTTCATTCTTAATACAAAAGATTCTTTAGAAAAATTTGACGAAAAATGCGATGAAGGAATATTTCTTGGTTATTCTTCAACTAGTAAAGCATATAGAATATTTAATAAAAGATCAAGTAAGGTTGAAGAGTCAATTAATGTCAGATTTGATGAGTTTGTTCCATGTGTAGAGAAGCTCCCTACAGGTACCGATGATGAACCTTTGCCATCCTTGGAGCACGACGAAGAAGAACCGTCTAAAGAAGAGGAGGAGAAGCCCAAAGAAGATGAATATGTACCTCCAAGCATTCTAAACTTCTCCAAAAATCATCCAAAGGAGCTAGTCATTGGGGAACCTTCTACTGAGGTAAGAACTCGGTCCTCTCTTCGTGAAACATTTTCAAATATTTGCTTTGTGTCTGAAATTGAACCTAAAAACGTTTCCACCACTTTAAATGACGAATTTTGGTTTTTGGCAATGAATGAAGAGTTAGGACACTTTGAAAGAAATAAAGTTTGGAATTTAGTAGAAAGACCATCTAATCATCCAATTATTGGCGTAAAATGGATTTTTAAAAATAAGCTAGATGGTGAATCTAGGATTGTAAGAAATAAAGCACGCTTAGTTTCTGAAGGAGAATTCCATCACGCCGAATCCAGACGAAGTCCGCTTCGACAAACGCTGATTCTACAGCGGATCTTCGTCTCCGACTTCAGAAGTTCATCTTAAGGGAAGTTTTATTATTTTATTTCTCTTTCTTCATTGTAAACGGTAGTGAAATCGCCTCGTGTTGGCGACTAGGTCTGGGGTAGACTTAGGGCTGAAATTCACCTCGTGTTGGCGACTAGATCTAGGCTAGGTCTAGGGGGTGCTCGAGGCCACATCCGGGGAAGGATTGGCTAGAGCGGCTTGAGGCCGAATCCGGGAAGGAGAAGGCTAGGGCCACCGGTTCATGGGGAAGCGAGTCGGGATAGAAAACAAAAAGAGATTTTATTATTCGCCTCCGATCTCTAGCGCCATTGAGATCAAGTTTTGTAAAACTTATTTAATATCAATAAAGCTTGTCTCTCTTTTTGTTTTACTTGACTTCTTGTTTTGATATTGCAATATTCCAAAGTTTTTCTAAATGAAATCTAAAGTTTTTGAAAACCCTTATTCACCCCCCCCCCTCTAAGGGCGCCGACCGATCCAACATTCTTCTTAGATCCGGAAGGTTCCACCTTCGGAGACCGGGCGGTCTTGTCAAATCGGTGACTCTTTCTTCTTTTTCGGGAATCCTTCTCCTTCTGTTCTTCATCCTTCTTCCGGTCATTACCCTTATCCACGCGGGTTTGAAGGGAATCAAGGAAATCCATTCTGATCAGAGGGGTGCCGACCTGAAAAATCCTAACCGCAATTGGCGAGTAGCGTCCCGTGATTTCAGAAGAATTATGCAAAGTAGAGAGCTCTCAGGCAATTTTATAGGCATGAATACAAGTCGGGCGCGGTCTTGTGGCTAGAACTAATATTTTCGAAATCTCTTCAGAGTTTGAAAACATGCAGGGATTATGTTTATCCAAAAGACCGCATCCAAATAGCATTTCACGCAGACCGGGCGGTCTGATGATACAAGTCGCCCGGTTCAGGTTTGATAAGGTCCATCACCACCAACCGGGCGGTCTGAGCATTCAGGTCGCCTCCAAAGATTGAATATCACCAAGGCCCAAGTCCAAACGGCAGGCAGCGGTCTCAAGTCGGAGACCGTCCGGGTTGCGCCATGAAGACTACCAAGGCCCAAGTCCAAACGGCAGGCCGCGGTATCAAGTCGGAGACCGCTCGGGTTGCGCCATGAAAGCTATCAGGGTCCAAGTCCAGAAGGCAACCCGCGGTCTCAAGTTGGAGACCGCTCGGGTTGTGTATTGAAGGTTGACAAGGCTCAAATCCAGGAGACAGGCCGGGTTCTCAAGGCAGAGACCGCCCTGGTTGCATCATCGCCTTGGTCGCAGCATCTTCAGCCCCTGGTCAAGATAGATCAGAAGCGCAAGCCGCCAAGCCGCGCGGCTTCTTTCTTTTTTCCTTTTTGTATCCCGTCACCACCTGCCCGTTTCTCCTGTACCCGGGCAGGCCCCCGAGCCTATAAATAGGGGGAGGCAACGTTCCCAAGACAGGCACACTCGAATCCAGGAGCTCGCTTGTTTGAGCTGCGGTCTCGAGTTTCCCGTCTTGCGACCTGTCTGACCGGCCGACTTCTGCTTTCCTGCACTTGTAACCCGCTGTAACCGCTTCTTCTTAATCAAAGGAAAGCCCGTCACAGGAGTGGCATTCGCCGTGACGGGAGAAGTCTGGCCTTGACCGCTGCCAGCGGTCTCATTTTCCCCAAATAAAAAGTAACCGACAACCCGCAGCCTCCGATTTCCTTCGGAGGTGCGATTTCGGATTCAACACTATTTTTGCTTAACAATAGAGGTTTGAGCAGCGGACAGAAAGAAGTTTGATGGCGGATTCAAAATCAAGTCTGTCTGTCTTTTCAGAGGCCGCGTTTTAAATAAGCGAACAGAACGAAAAACCGCACCTTATTTACCTTCTGCAAGGGGGTTTGATGGTTGCGGACTATCCAGAGACCGCCTTAGCTCCTCTGCCTTATCCATTATTTTCCTCATCTCAGCCTCTTTGGAGATCTCTAGACTTGGTGCGGCTTTCTCAGTTCTAGCCGCATCCTCGCTAAGATGCTCGGTCTCGTTCAAAGGCGCGGGGGTGTATAGAAGCTTATCTTGCTTCTCAAGGGTGTCTATGTCCTTGAAAATATCGCTTAAAGTTACACTAACAACGGAGTTGGTTGGAGGTTCGCTCGATTTATCAAGAGTGATGATGCCTTCAACAACTTCCTTCTCGCGCGGCTTATTATGAAGGCTAGCCGCACCCGATCTTTCAGAAATAACTTTGTTCCGGGCTTTCAACTTTTTAACCCACTGCATCACCCTGTCTGCCGTCGTTTCGGCCCTCCTTCTCTTCTTAGCCACAGTCAGATCGGCCTATTTTGATTGACTGGAATTACCTTCTAACTCCTCTATAGATACAACAACATTTGGTTCGGTCGGTTTGGGGGAATCCACTACCTCTTCTTCCTTATCATTTACATTGAGATGAGACTCTCCAGAAGGCGAGTATATAATATCAAACGGGGCACCCCCTACGGATTTCAAAAGGGCGGTGCTAGAAGCTGCTTTCCCTGATGGAGCAAGCAGGGCGACTTGAGGAGGATTAGAACAACCCGCAGTTGGTTTGGCAGCATTCTCATAAACCGCAGGGGAGTTAAGGTTGACCGCTTTTTGTGTTTTAGCAACTTAGCAGTTCGGTCGGTCTTCTCAGATCGACGAATCTTCTTTTTTTTGAGTGGTCGGTCTCCTTCCCCTCGCGGTCTATAATCTTTGACATTAGATCATCCATCTTGGTCAAAGTGCTACCGACTCGAAAGAGGCTAACCTCTAACGACGAATAGTGCCCCGTGGCTGCGATAGAATTATGCAAGAATGGAGAGCTTTCAGAGCTTTTATAGCTTCCAGAGTAAGGAAGGCGCGGTCTCCGGCTAGAACTCATATTTCCGAAATTTCCTCGAAATTTATTAATATTCGGGGATCATGTTTACCCAGAAGACCGCTATCTAGGTAAAAACTCTCTCAAACTGGGCAGCTTGTAAAGCCTAGCCGTCTAGCCCTACATTGATGGTTTGCGTACGAGCCTCCTGACTCAACAAGAACAAGTCGGGCGGTCTCGATAGCCCAGACCGCCATCAAGGATTTACAGCAACCAAGGCTCAAGGCCAGAAAGCAAGTCACGGCTTCAGATCACAGTCCGCACGGGCTGCTTCACTACTCAAGACAAGATTTATTCCAATCCAAATCCGGCACAATCCAAGATTCAAGCCGCTAGACCGTGCGACTTACCTTGTATTTCTCTTTCTATATCCCGTCACCCCCTGCCCGATTCTCCTGTATCCGGGAAGACGGTTATTTCAGCCCTGCCCGTTTGGGCAGGCCCCCGAGCCTATAAATTGGGGGGTGACGTTCCCAAGGGACGGAAACTCGAATCCAGGAGCTTGCTTGTAAAGAGCTGCGGTCTCAAGTTCTGTTCTTTGCGGTTTGTTACCCGGCCGACTTCTATCGCCCCCTTACTTGTAACCCGCTGTAACCGATTTTCTTAAATTAAAGGAAAGCTGGTCACAGGAATGACATTCTCCGTGATGGGCGAAGTCTGGTTTCGACCGTTGCCAGCGATTTAGGTGGTCTATGGTTTATATCCGCTAAGTCAGTAGTAACCAACAACTCGCGGCCTCCTTTTCCTCTCGCTTCCTTAGCGTTGATCGTGGAGGTGCATTTTTGGCATCAACAGTTTCGTCTCTTAAAAGTCGCTCCTCGACGATATATTAAGTCGCCCCTCGCCGGATATTAAGTCAGTCCTCGCCGGATATTAAGTCAGTCCTCGCCGACATCCTTCACCACATTGATATGCTTCTCTCCATCGTGTCTCCATCGTGAACTCCGGCCATTGTGAATTAGGTTAGCGCCCCCACTTTTCCAAAAACCCGCATGCCTGACCTTCTCATTTCGAGTTTTGATTGTTCCATCTCCTACAAGTCGCTCCTCGGCGGCATCTCAAGTCGCCCCTCTCGAATCCCTTCAAAGCGGTCCTCGCCAATCACTAGAAATGATAAAATTAATTACTAAAAATGTTTTATTCACTTGAATGAAAAAAACATTGACAATAAAATCTATGCAATCAATGAAAATATTTTTGATCTTTTTAGTAATAAAAAAAATACTTAGAGTGATTGTTAATTATACTTAAAAAAGGGTGATGTTATATACAAACCGTTTTTGGCTATATATAAACCCTCACTATATACAAACCAGTACAAATATAATTTTGTTATACACAAACCTAATGGTTATATACAAACCAATACAAAATAAAAATAATAATTTTTTTTATTACTATTACAAACTCATCATATGGCTTCTGTCGATCTCTTCTAAATTTTTTCTTTACGAATTTATAGGTCATATACACATCCTAATGTTAGAAAATCGATGCTTGAGCTTGATAATCAAACGGTGCATGAATGAATGCAAACCAATTTGCTTCGAGTATTAGGGTAATGCCAGAACATAACAGAAGAAAGAAGTAACATCAAACTAATCGATCTGCCAAGAGGCAGATCCAGCACAAAACGGACGCGAATGAAAATGAAATGCAACATTCATAAAGATAAACCATAACCAGTTCAGTTCGACTCAACAAAAATAAAATGAAATCAAGAACACCGACCGAACTCGCAGATCGTTCGTGATCCAGCGGAAGATGAAAAACTGAGCTAATTTGGATATGATCCTAAGCAGCGATACCTGGCTTTTCCGACAGCTCGCCGACCGAGCTGCGACCGAGATCCCCGCACCAGCGATCGAATCCATGGAGAGGAGAGGCGGCGGTGGCTTCGTTTTTCCTCGTGAATCTTCGGCAAGGACCGGATGGGGAAGGAGGCAAGGACCGTCGACCATGACTTTCACCGTCAGCCATGGAGAGAGGTCGCCGGATGGGGAAGGAGGAGGGGCGACGCCGACAAAGACCGGATGGAGAAGACGGAGAAGAAATCGCGCACACGGGAGATGTCGAGCGGCTGGAGGAAGGAATAAAAATTAGGTTAAATTTTAGGCTTTTATTAGGTTTGTAGATAGTATTTTAAAACACCTAAAATAATGAAATAATTTAGTTTGTATATAGCCATATTGATTTGTGTGTAACATCACCCATATAAACAACTATGCCAATTATTTCATTCCCTCCAATATTTTTTCCCCGCCTTTAATATTTCATTTCACTCCAATGAATTCGTCCTTACCATGTACCTCATTCCGGTTAGGGCAGGAGCAGATGCGCGCGTCGGCCAAGGCAGAAGGGGGAAGGAGGAAGGAGGAAGGCTCGTTCCTCGTCAGCTACTGGTAGAATCCCCTCAAATCCCCTCATCTCCCTCTCCACTCCCGTCGCCTGGACGACACCGACTCGAAAACCTTTGGGATCCTACACCGCAGTCTCGGATATTTCCCAGGCTTCTCTGAGATTTTCCTCTTCCAACAACCCGTGCGATTTTCCTCTTTCAGCAACCCGTGCGATTTTCATCTTCCAACAACCCGTGCGATTTTCATCTTCCATTTCTCTTCTGGTTCTGGTAACCCCTAACCTAATTTTCATTTTCTTTATTTCTGATTCTTATTAGCCTATGGATGAAGGTTGTGTGGGGGAAATAGGAACATGGTTCTATTGTTATTCCCATTCTGATTCTTTTGGTCCTCGTTGCTTTTATTCCATTCTTCCCAGGCTTCTCTGCCTTCAGATTTTCTATTGGCGTCGTATTTGATTTTCTTACTGTATTTTCAACCAGGTTTTTGCATTTTTATAAATCTTCCCTGGATTGTGCTGTAAATCTTTATATATTGGCAACAGAGCATGAAATTGAAAATTATATATATATATTTTGAAGCTATTCTTGGAACCTAAAATGTTTATATATATATTTATATAAAATCTTTATATATAGTGATTCTGAAGCAAAAAGTGATTTGGATTCATTTGCTGGGGGCCTCACAAAATTGCTTGATGCGGAAGAGGGCTTAAAATGAGATGGTGCCAATCATTTACTCAAATAGAAGAAGAAATCGAAGATGATGAAACAGAATTCGAAGCCGGTAGTAGTCCATGCCAATTATCATCCATATAAGATCCAGAGAATGAAGGCATTTGATGAGTTTTATGGTAATAAAAAACAAAATGCTTTGGATACTTTTCCATTTGATGCAGTAGAAACATCCTATTTGAAGCTTTAAAAGAGAATATTTCTAAGTTTTCAGGTTTTTATGTAGCTTTTTTTATGAACACAGTTATAAGCTTTTCACAAATTTTAAGTTATGTACATTTGATTAGTCTGTTTTATCTACGTATTTGTTACATTAGTTCAATAGAATCAAAAAAAGATTTTACAAAACTTTTTAATCTCTACATGCTCGCCCAATCCCCCATCTACCCAATTAGATTTTGAAGCTACATGCTCGCTCAATCACACTCCATCTACCCAATTAAATTTTGAAGCTACATGCTCGCTCAATCACACTGTGCTTATCCTCATCACTGCAGTCGCATAGCTCGCGCGTCTTCCCACTCACTCTTGGTTTGGCGATCCGATGGGCAACGGCAGTAGCAGTAGAGAAGGAAATTGCAGGTAGTTCATGTATAATTATCTGCATCAAATTTTGTTGCAGGTTGTTCCATAGATGACATGTCAAGCCCTCCAATTTAGAGAAAGAAGTTGCTGGTTGTTCCAGATTGCAAGGCACAATATTACCAATTAAATCATACTTTGATGCATTTAGCTGTTGTAATTTTAATTATCAGTCTAAATATCACAGTGCTAATAAAATAAAGCTTATAAGAATATTCATTTCCAGCATCCAAGTACTGTTGGTAGAAATCACATAGCATGACATAAAAATAGCGAGAAAACAGAAGAAAGAACATAGTGCATCAAAATTTCGTTCATTCTCATTCATATTCTACATTACTGATACAAGGCTTAAATTATACTAATGTCTTTCCTTAATTGCAGAATATGAAGGGATACATGGGGAAGGATGTTTCAGTTAATTGCTCTTGCTTCATCTTCTTAAATGCGAGTGGACGGTTGGTGATGTGCGACCCAGAACTAAAGCTCGGAGGGCATCCCTGTAAAGAAAATAGGGTGTGCCGAGACGAGAAATTCGAAAGAAAACAAAACACAGAAAATCACAGAAGACACACAGATGTACAGAGGTTCACCCCAATCAGGGCTACGTCCCCTCTCCACTTCCTCTTCTCTTTGTTCTATTCACCAAGACGGATTACAGCTTACAAGGTTACAAGGATTAAAACCGATCCTACCTCACTTAACCCTCTTCATACAAGAACAGAGGAATCGCCGCCAAGGAAAACCGCGCAAAAACACTGTTGCACTCTCTTGGGCTTAATGACCTTAACCCTAAACCAGGGTTATGCACCCCTTTAAATAGGGCGCCAAACCGGGCTCAGACCAAACATCCGCTGAGATGTTTCAATAACATCCGCTGAGACGGAACCTGCTGAGACGGCATGTACACCAGGCGTCGAGCGTCGAACGCAGGCGTCGAGCGTCGAACGCAGGCGTCGAGCATCGAACGCAGGTGTCGAGCGCAGGCGTCGAGCGTCGAACGCAGGCTTCTCCCGTTCGACGAGCCGCTGAGACGGGAGTAATCAAGGACCCGTTCGTCGAACGCAGGCAGAGTTCGACGAACCCTTCTCCGTTCGTCGAACACAGGCGGAGTTCGACGAACTCTTCTCCGTTCGTCGAACGCCGTTCGACGAACACTGACCAGAAGTGTTCCCCAACTCCAACATTCTCCCACTTGGTGAACATCTTCCTCCGATGAGAGCTGCTCCTCCAACCTTCCTCTTCAACCCTACGGCCGTTGCACACCACTGAAATTTGGCAACAGGAACCGCCTTGGTAAGAAAATCAGAGCTGTTCTCCATTGTGTCCACCTTCTCCAGTTGAACTACCTTCTTCTCCACCCTCTCCCGGATGAATGATACTGGATGTCAATGTGTTTGGTTCGTGCGTGGAAGGCTGGATTCTTGGCTAGCTGAATAGCCCCTTGGCTGTCACACCACAGCTTCACTGGCCCCTGCTCAAACCCGAGCTCCAAACATAGCCTCCGCAGCCATATGGCCTCCTTGCTCGCATGTGTAAGAGCCATGCACTCTGCCTCCGTCGACGAGTGCCACCACGCATTGTCTCCGACTCATCCAACTGATTGCACCTCCAAACAGTGTGAACACGTACCCACTGGTGGATCTCCTGCTATCCAGATCACCTCCCCAATCCGAGTCCACGTGTCCAACCACGTCCAACACTCCTCCTTCACCAGCCCCTTCAAAACATAGGGAGTAATTCGAAGTGCCTCGGAGATACCTGAACACACGCTTCACAGCGTTCCAGTGTTCCTTTCCTGGTGTAGCCATATACCGGCTCAACACTCCCACTGCTTGAGCAATGTCAGGGCGAGTGCAGACCATGGCGTACATCAAGCTTCCCATAGCATTAGCATAAGGGACCTTCGCCATGTCCTCGACCTCATCTTGTGTCTTCGGGCTCAACTCTGCAGATAACTTGCACCCAACTGGCATTGGTGCTCCCACTGGCTTGCAGTTCGTCATATTGAACTTCTTCAACATCTCCTCGACGTACCTCTGCTGCCCCAACCAAAGCTTCTTCTTGCTTCGATCCCTGGAAATCTGCATTCCCAAGATGACACTTGCTGGCCCCAAATCCTTCATCTCGAATTTGGCTGAGAGCAGCTTCTTCACTTGTTGGATCATCCTGACACTATTGCCCACCAGTAGCATATCATCTACATAAAATGTCAGGAAGATAAACTGCTCTCCCTTTCTCTGGATGTACACACAGTGATCCGAATTCGATCTTTCAAAACCTAACTCCAGCATGTAGGTGTCGAATTTCTGGTACCACATCCTCGGAGATTGTTTTAGTCCATACAGGGACTTCTTCAGCCTGCAGACCTGATCCTCCTTGCCCTTGGCTTCGCATCCTTCCGGCTGCTTCATGTATATCTCCTCCTCCAGATCACCGTGAAGAAACGCCGTCTTCACATCCATCTGCTTGATCTCTAAATCATGCGCTGCCGCAATAGAGAGTACCAGTCTGATCGACGTCATCTTGGCTACCGGTGAGAAGATCTCATCATAATCAACACCTTCGACCTGGGAGAATCTCTTTGCAACCAACCTTGCCTTGTATTTCTCCACAGTGCCATCACCCTTCACCTTCTGCTTGAAAACCCATTTGCTTCCAATGGCCTTCCTCCCCTTTGGAAGCTTACACAAACACCAAGTCTGATTCTTCCTCAAAGACTCCATTTCATCCACCATGGCTAGCTCCCACTGATTTGAATCAGCCCTTGATCTAGCATCTCTGGCAGAGATTGGATCTTCACCAAGCATACTCAGGCAACATTGTGCAGCCACTGCACATTGAGGATATCTCACTGGTGCTCTTCTTTCCCTTGTCGATCTCCTCAGAAGTGGAATTTCCTCAGCTTCATCTTCTGACTCATCAACACTTCTCACCACCTCCAAATCATCTGATCCAGAATCAGATTCAGCCCCAACAGTAGTATCTCCTTTTTCAAAACTTCCTTCCACCACCACTGTCTTTTTCTCTGCTTCTTTAGCCTTCTCAGCTTGTGTGACTGCCTGTGGACTGGTTTCATGAAACACCACATTCTTGCTGAATGTTACAGTCCTGGTCACAGGGTTCCAAAGCTTGTACCCTTTTATGCCATCTTTGTAACCCACAAAGATGCACTTCTCAGATTTAACATCAAGCTTCCCCCTCTTCTCCTTTGGAATGTGAACATATGCAGCACACCCAAACAAACGAGCATAGGCCAAACTTGGCTCTCTCTTGAAGATGGCTTCAAAGGGTGTACATCCCTCCACAGCAGATGTAGGGGACCTGTTCTTCAGGTAGTTTGCAGTCGCCACTGCTTCAGCCCAAAACTCCTTCCCCAAACCTGCCCAACTGAGCATGCACCTGGCCTTCTCCATCAAGGTCCTGTTCAGCCTCTCCGACACTCCATTCTGCTCTGGAGTGTACGGTGTGGTCTTCTGCCGTGCAATTCCCTGCTCAGTACAGTACCTCTCAAAAGCATCAGAGCAGTACTCCCCTCCATTGTCAGAACGGAGGACCTTCACCTTTCTCTCCAACTGGTTCTCCACCAGGTTCTTAAATTCCTTAAACCTGTCCAGAACCTCTGACTTGGACATGAGAAAATAGATCCAGGAATAACGTGAGAGGTCATCAGTAAAGGACACATAGTACCTTGCGCCGCCTAGAGATGGAGCTGGAGTTGGCCCAAACACATCACTGTGTATCAACTCCAGCACTTCAGTTGCCCTCGTGCCCGTCCCACAAAAGCTTACTCTGCTCTGTTTGCCAAGCAGGCAATGTTCACAGAACCCAAGGCTTGTGGAGCACTCCGACACCCCTTCCACCATCTGACCAGATGCCATGACCGACATCCCCTTCTCACTGATATGCCCAAGCCGATGATGCCACAGCCTGGACACCTCCTCCTGGTCAACATCCTGGCTCTCAGAGATGAGAGCCCCACTTGGAACCACTGTATCAGCAAGCAGAGTATACAGTGTTCCATGTCTCACTCCACTGGCAATCACCATTGCCCCTCTTGTCATCTTGCAAGATTGCTTGTCACAGCTGAAGTGCACTCCTGCATCCGCCATGGAACCCACCGAGATTAAATTCCTGCTCATCCCTGGAATGTGCATCACATTGGGAAGAGACCTTGTGATCCCATTAGACAACTTCAACATCACCTTGCCACGCCCAATAATCTGCACAGCAGAATCATCACCCAGCATGACATCTCCACCATCAAACCTCTCATACTCACAGAATCAGTGCCTATGAGGGGTCATGTGGTATGATGCTCCTGTGTCTACATACCACATATCAGAATCTCTCTGAGCAACGCACGCGGCAGCGATATACATGTCACCGCCGTCGCCCTCCTTCGTACCAGAAGTTGTCGGTGTCTCCTTGTTCTGAACGGCCTTGTTCGGACATTGAGACTTCACATTACCAGTCTCATTGCACTTCCAGCACCGAACGGGCTTCTTACTCTTCTCCCACTCCTGGCTCTTGGATCTACCTCGAGACTTATCTCGATATCCACCATGCTTGTTCTCCCTTCGTTGAGGACAGGATCTAGATACACTCAAAGCACCTTTGCTCGTCGCCTCAGAACCTCCTCTCCTGGTCTCCTCAGATAAAAGAGCTGCACATACAGTATCATATGACAGTTCCTTGTCTCCACTCCCCCCAATCACGACAATCAGATTGTCCCATGAATCTGGCAGCGAGCACAACAAGATGATGGCTCTATCCTCATCCGAGATCTTCTCACCAATCGAGATTAACTGACTCACAATGGTATTGAATTGAGTCAAGTGCTCTGAAAACTAATTGCCCTCATGCATCCGAAGTTTATACCACTTCTTCCTCAATAGCAATTTGTTTACCAGGGACTGGCTCAATTCAATACCATTGTGAGTCAGTTAATCTCGATTGGTGAGAAGATCTCGGATGAGGATAGAGCCATCACCTTGTTGTGCTCGCTGCCAGTTTCATGGGACAATCTGATTGTCGTGATTGGGGGGAGTGGAGACAAGGAACTGTCATATGATACTGTATGTGCAGCTCTTTTATCTGAGGAGACCAGGAGAGGAGGTTCTGAGGCGACGAGCAAAGGTGCTTTGAGTGTATCTAGATCCCGTCCTCAACGAAGGGAGAACAAGCATGGTGGATATCGAGATAAGTCTCGAGGTAGATCCAAGAGACAGGAGAGGGAGAAGAGTAAGAAGCCCGTTCGGTGCTGGAAGTGCAATGAGACTGGTCATGTGAAGTCTCAATGTCCGAACAAGGCCGTTCAGAACAAGGAGACACCGACAACTTCTGGTACGAAGGAGGGCGACGACGGTGACATGTATATCGCTGCCGCGTGCGTTGCTCAGAGAGATTCTGATATGTGGTATGTAGACACTGGAGCATCATACCACATGACCCCTCATAGGCACTGGTTCTGTGAGTATGAGAGGTTTGATGGTGGAGATGTCATGCTGGGTGATGATTCTGCTGTGCAGATTATTGGGCGTGGCAAGGTGATGTTGAAGTTGTCTAATGGGATCACAAGGTCTCTTCCCAATTTGATGCACATTCCAGGGATGAGCAGGAATTTAATCTCGGTGGGTTCCATGGCGGATGCAGGAGTGCACTTCAGCTGTGACAAGCAATCTTGCAAGATGACAAGAGGGGCAATGGTGATTGCCAGTGGAGTGAGAGATGGAACACTGTATACTCTGCTTGCTGATACAGTGGTTCCAAGTGGGGCTCTCATCTCTGAGAGCCAGGAGGTTGACCAGGAGGAGTTGTCCAGGCTGTGGCATCATCGGCTTGGGCATATCAGTGAGAAGGGGATGTCGGCCATGGCATCTGGTCAGATGGTGGAAGGGGTGCCGGAGTGCTCCACAAGCCTTGGGTTCTGTGAACATTGTCTGCTTGGCAAACAGACCAGAGTAAGCTTTCGTGGGACGGGCACGAGGGCAACTGAAGTGCTGGAGTTGATACACAGTGATGTGTTTGGGCCAACTCCAGCTCCATCTCTAGGCGGCGCAAGGTACTATGTGTCCTTTACTGATGACCTCTCACGTTATTCCTGGATCTAAAGTGCAAGTGGACGGTTGGTGATGTGCGACCCAGAACTAAAGCTCGGAGGGCATCCTGTGGGTGAAGGTGGAGGCGTTGATCGAGGGCTCATAATGCGACTTTGTTCAAGGATGACAGAAGCTTTGATAGTGGGGATTCTATGGTATTATATGATGCTACGCAATAGAATTGGGAAAGATCTGAGGTAACAGGTAGACTTATGCATAAATCATGCAAAAAACTATTGTGAAGTACATGATATAGTTACGTCATTGAAGTACAATTAAGATAGAGAACAACAACAACAACAACAACAACAACAACATCATAACCCATATAGTCCCCAATCATTGGGGGTATGGGCGGGGGAAGATTGGAAACAGACCTAACCTTTGGCACTATGCACAAAGTGGCTTCTCTCAGAGGAGAAAGACCTAACCTTTGACAATAAATGCACAAAGTGGCTGCTCACAGAGTACCACTGAAATAGTGGCCCCCTATACCGTCGCGTTTGCTGCGGAATCATGCCCTCAAATCAAAGCCAAAGACATCAGAGAGGGCAGACCCAAGAATCCATTTTGATTTATGTGCACATAACCATGCTTCCTTCATTCAGCATCCAGAGCATTGGTGAAGCACAATGAATTAAGATAGAGAACAATTAAAAAAAATTTAGATTACCTCATTGAATAGGTCATATGCTATTTCAATTAGCACATTCTTATACATAGCATCTAACCAAGTAGGTCTACTTTTATCTTGAATCCAGATAATGTAGAATGGAACATGCACTTGCTATTTTTAAAATCAAGTACGAGTTGTTCAGATTTCAAAGATAGATTTGCAATATTATCATATTTAAACACTTTGAATTGCTACAAGTGGTGATTGATATAAACTTCTCAATTTGGTGTAGGTCATTGTTGTTACAACTCGTGATGGAACTCCCAAGGAATTCTATGGTGCAAAATGTATTGGGTCTTTCAGGTAGAGTGATTATCCATTTTTCTGCAGAGTACTTGTTGTTTATGACTTGGCTTTTGATGCAATAACAAAGTTGATAACTATAGCCATGACTTATTCTATAGTAGGCTTCTCAATTCTATGGTAGAATTATTATATATTGTGAAAACATGATTTATCCATTGCTACAAATGGCGATTTCAAATCAGAGTTCATGTCCCCGACTTTCTCCTGCTCCATTTCCAGCTTCATTTGTGCTTTCTATAGCTTGGAAACAGAGTTCGTTGAACTTGCACATTCCTTTCAACTCCATCTTGGGCATTCGATTCCTTCTCATGACATGGAATCAGGCAGTCATCCACAGGTTCTTCTTCCTTTAGGTATCTCTGGCACCCCCTCTCTGCACTCTTGTCTTTAATTTAAATACCTTTCTATATAATATGGCGTAGTCAGGAAATATTCAGCGGTTCTTTTGGTTTCTGACATGGCTTTGTTTTATTATGTCAATGTTTTATGAACATATGCAAGTGAACTTCATTATTTTAAGTACACATTCTAAGTGTTTTTTTGGATGTTGATGATTGCTTGATGGTTTATGATGTATTATTTTTTATATCAAGTCTTTTTCTCATTTGCAAAGCGTCTTACTGCTCATCCTTCCTCTTCATGGCAGAATCACCTTTAAGAACATGTCAGGTTTTAGCTAGCCTTTTTTAGATGATTCATAGTTTCATATCCTTTCCATTTACCTATTATTTATTGCTCATGTCACCCTGGATAGGTATAGTTAGCTCATAGTCTCAAATGCATCATATGTTCTTGCCATTTGATGGCCATAGTGTGTAAATGATGAAATTTCATCGAGTAATTTGTCGCTGCAAGGAAAACATTACTGTTGCTTTTTTGAATATGTTAAGAAATATTAGTTGACAGTTTTCTTTCTAGTACTATTACCAGTTCTTAGTTTACTCTATAAATGTATAATCATTAAAGCACTTTATATAATTAACAATAAATTACTTTTCTTAAATCATCGCCCAGTATAACTAATGCATTCTGCCATTCTGAATTAGAAAATGCATCCAAGAGGTTGTAGCTGATGGAAGGTTTATTTGGCGGCCTCAGAGTCATAGCTTTTCAAATTGGAGCACTACCAATGTATCATGTAATTCAGAAAAATGTTTTATTTTCACGTAATTTGCTCCATGTAACCATTTCCAATGGAGTTGTGGTATTGTATAGTCATATTTACAATACTCTCTTTTAGTATCATATTTTACTTATTTGTTGTTTGTAGTCTGTAAATGCTATTTATCTTCTAAAGACATTATCTAGTAGTATGATTTTCTTACACTTCTTATTGCTCATGAAATTACCTGTAATTAGCATCTAAGTATCACACATTCTGCAATTTTGAGTTTTTAGAACAATTTTTTGTGTTGTTTAAATGTTCAAAATTTTCAGGTTGTGGTTAACAAATGATTGCAGATAGTCATTTTGGCTTGCGCTTAATTATCATCTAATTATTTTTAAATGTATTTTATTATTTGCCACAGATTTAAATCATGACAATTTTTTTTAATAAACCAAAGAGGTATTTGCCACGGTTTCAAACTGTGACAAATATTTTTTTTAAAATAAATCTATCAAGCATTTGCCACGGTTTTAAACCATGGCAAATACTTTTTTAAAAATAAAATGGACAAGTATTAGTCACGGTAAAATACTGTGGCTAATAATGGACATTTAGCCACGACAGAGGAACCGTGACAAATAACTGCTGAAATCAAAACCTTTAGCCACGGTTTAAAACCGTGGCTAAAAGTCATGACAAAAAAGTATTTGCCACTGAATGAACATGGCAAATACTTTTTGCCACGCTCGTATTGCCCATGCCCATTTGCTGCGGCAGTCCGTGACTAAAAGTTTTTTGCCATGGTTTTGGACTTTTAGCCACGGCAATTTATCCTGGCTAAAAGTCCATTTTATGATAGTGTGTTATCGATACTTCCCATTGCATAATTGTGCTTTAATAAAAATGAGGTTAATCTTTCATACCTAGCAAGTGACACTTATTTTAAACCATAAAACGCTTTATCTAGTTTGAATATATGATTTGAAAATTTTTCATTTATGAAATCCGGGGTTGTTCAATATAAACCTCTTCCTTAATAATCCTGTTTAAAAAGTACTTTTAACATCCATTTGAAACAATTTAAATCTTTTAAAACTCGCAAATGTAAGAAAAATTCTAATGGATTCTAAGCGAGCAATATGTGCAAATATTTCATCAAAATTTACCCCCTCGATTTGAGAATACCCTTGTTCTACCAAGCGAGCTTTGTTCCTAGTAATCTTAGATTCAGCATCTAATTTATTTTTGAAAATTCATTTTACTCCTACGACTGGGTGATTAGATGATCTTTTTACAAGATTCCAAACCATATTTCATTCAAATTGTTCTAATTCTTCATTCATACCTAAATACCAAAATTCATCATTTAAAGCAGTTGAAATATTTTTTGGTTCAATTTCAGAAACAAAGCAAAGATTCGAAAAAGATTCATGTAGGGAAAAAAGAGTTGTTACCCCTTTCGATGGCTTTCTAATGAGAAACTCCTTTGGATGATATTTTGTGAACTTTAGCATGCTAGGGGGAACTTTAGCATGCTAGGGGGCATATACTCCTCTTGCTTGTCCTCCTTTTTCTTATTCTCCTCTTCCTTGTTCACCTCTTCCGGTGACTCGTCATCCTCATGCTCTAATGGGGAGAGGGGTTTCTCTTCATTTCCTGCAATAATTTTCACTACACAAGTAACAAGCTCATCAAATATAACATGAATAGATTCTTCAACTATTTTTATCCTTTTGTTATACCTTATAGACTATACTAGTTGAAGAATACCCAAGAAAAATTCCTTCATCAAATTTTCATCAAATTTTCCTAATGCATCCTTTGCATTTAATTAAAAATATTTGCAACAAAATATACGAAAGTAAGATACAACTTCTTTTGAAAATACAATTCATAAGAGGTTAACTTTACGAAGGGTCAAAGTGTGACACGAATAATAACATAACATGATGTGCTAATGACTTCGCCCCAATATGATCTAGGCAACCCAAATTCAGAAAGCATGGTGCGTGTTAATTCTTGAAGGGTTCTTGTACAACCCCGGTATTCGCCAGGAGGTGAGCGGAGACTAAGGAATCAACAGGCGAGTGGAGTGAGAAGGGGAGCGAGCCAGAGTCCCAAAGCAGGCTCACAGGAAAGCGGGCGAGCCAGGCTCTCACCGGCTGCGCGCAGGGAGCGGGCGAGCCGGGCTCTCGCCAGCCGCTCGTGGGCCGCCTGCAGGAAGGCTTGCGAGCCAGGTCCTCCTGGGTCGCGAGAGAAGCCCCTGTGTGTGGCTCGCCCAAGAGGGGTCTAGAGGTGTTTTTACCTGGGAGCCCCTGGTGGTCTGCAGTTAGCCTCTCCAAACAGCGGAGTTTGGCTGTTAGCAGACCATTTTGGGCTGCGTATAGTAAAAGTGTAAGGCGGAATCCCGCTATTAGCAGACCGAACTGGAAAAACTATAAATAGACCTTGAAGGGCACCTTTGGAGAGGATTCCAATCTCAGTACTCTGAGCTTCTTCCTCCCTAGGTTATCTTGGTTTAGCTCTCAGGCTCTCCAAGGTGCCTAGTCTCAGCTTTGGCTTGGGAGGGGAAGCGCTCAAAGATCTTTCGGGTGTGTGGTGGGACCTCCTCGCTGCGACCAAAGGTCTGTGTCTAGTTTTGAGTCTTCAGTCTGTTCCTTCCGAGGAATCAGTAAGTGCTAGTTTCCCCTCAACTTGTTGAGGGCCCGAGCTCCACAAGAGACCAAGTCCTGGTTTCAACATTTTTGGTGCGGTGAGCGTGAAGTGCAGCTAGTTCAAGAAAGCTCTAAGGAAGAGATGGCAGGAGACAACGAGCGAGAGACGGACTTCGACGGTTTGCCACCACCCGGCTCGCCAGCAACGGTGGAGATGCTAGCCGACTTGAAGAGGGACCTGCTTAGGGCTTTCTAGTGTGCCCTCGCCACGGCCCTTGGGGGTCTCGCAACCCCTGCGCCCCAGGTGGCCCCTCTAGTTAGAGTAGGCGAGTGCGCCCTGGGGCATAGGCCAGGGAAGGAGGCAATGTCCCAAATGCCGGAACGAGACCTCGCGGGGAGGGAACTTTTCCCCAGCCCGACGTGTGCGGGTGGGGTCCAGGCTAGCGCCGTCCCGGGAGGAGGGATCCCGGCCAGTGGGATCCCGACGAGTGGTCCCTCAGAGAGTGAGAGACCGGGAGGAGCCAGTTCGCCCGGGGAGCTCGCGGGGCGAGTGGAGCAGGTCATGTGTGTGAAGGGGGGGTGTCCATTCCGCGAGTTGGTGCTCTCGGCATCAATCCCCGAGGGGTTCAGTGAGCCGGCCATGACGTTGTACACCGACAAGGATGACCTCACTCAACACCTGCAGTGGTTCGAAGACATGGTCTCTATCAAACCTATGTCGGACGCCTTCAAGTGCCGACTCTTCGCCACCACCCTAAAAGAGAAAGCAAGGGACTGGTTCCACCAGTTGCCCTCCTGGTCGAACTATGCCTTCGAGGACCTGCATCGCGGCTTCCTGCTGCGCTTCTCGACCTCGAAGAAGAGGAAGAAGGACCCCGATGCGCTCTTCAACATCAAGCAGAGGCAAGGGGAGTCGCTGGCCCATTATGTGGATTAGTTCCAGGAGGAGGTCCTCCTCATCCAAGAGGTGCCAGGGTACACCCTTCAGCTTGCCTTCATAGTGGGGCTGCGGGAGGGGTTCTTCAAGATGGACCTCAAGAGGAGGGCTCCTTTGTCCTTTGAGGAGTTGATGGAGAGAGCGGCGGAGGAGATAGTCGGGGAGGAAGCAAACCCCGAGTTCACAAAGAGGCTGGCACGGCCAAGCGAGCCAGAGGCTAGGCATCCGGAAGCAAGGAGAAGAGAAGAGGCGAGGGCCCCGGAGGTGGGGTGGAGGTAGCAAGAAGGGCGGGGGGGGGGGGGGGGGGGGGGGGGGGAGGCAAGGCCCGGGAAGGGGTCTCCACTAGGGAGGGGGCAGTTTCCAAGGAGGCCAAGGAAGACCCCACCAGCTAGGATGGAGGCAGGGCCCGAGGCCGCCTCATCCCCACCCGCCTCAGCAGGCAATGACGGTCCGTCGAGGGAGACCAGGCAGGGGAAGAGGAGCAGGAGCTGGAGGAGCCGGTCCTAGGATGAGGAATAGGGCGGCAGTGGCCGAGAGGAGGGGAGCGGCGTTGCCCTATTGCGACTTCCACGAGGAGGAAGGTCACGCAACGGCCACCTGTCCAGAGTTCTTGGAAATGAAGGGAGCTAGAGAGCCGACGCAACGGGAGCAGCGAGAGGTGAGGATTGATGAGGTTCTGCCTCAGGATGAGGAGGACGAGAGATGCGAAGACCGGGTTGACGTGGGGACCCGAGGAGGGATCAGGGTGATCCATGTGGGGTAGGGATTGAGGCGACCCGGAAGGCAAGCCTCCATACTATCTACCGTCGTAGCGTGGCTTCGACGTCCCTAACCCCGCCCCCATCAGAGAAGATCTCGTTCACTTAGAAAGACATGTCGGGTCATGAAGGCCCGTTCTGCGAAGCGCTGGTCATTCAGACAACGATTGAGAACTTCACAGTTTCCCAAATCCTTGTGGATAACGGGAGCTCGATCAAAGTCATCTTCAAGAAGGCGTTTGCCGAGATGCAGGTGGAGGCACGAAGGGTGTTGGCCTCGGATGGCCCGTTCACTACTAGAAATTTGACTTTTAGTGACGGAAATTTTCGTCACTAAAGATTAGATTTTGGTCACTAAAGACAATTAGTGACCAATTTCGGTCCGTCACAAGACGGTCACGATTGCCCCGCCATTAAATGTAATTAGTGACCAAAAAGATTTTCGTCACTAATTGTATTTATTTAGTGGCCAAAATAATTACAGTTACTAAAATAGGTTTTTGTGACCAAATTGACTTGGTCACCCAATCAAGTTTTGGTGACCAAATTAATTCGGTCACTAAATGTAATATCAGTGACCGAATTTGATCGGTCACTAAATGAACTTTTAGTGACCAGGATGATTCGATCACTAAATGAAGTTTTGGTGACCGAATGAATTCGGTCACTAAATGTAATATCAGTGACCGGCTTGGTTCAGTCACTAAATGAACTTTTAGTGACCAAACTGATTCGGCCACTAAATTAAGTTTTAGTGACTGAATTAATTCAGTCACTAAATGTGTATTTTAGTAACGAATTATCTCGTCACAAAATTCTATTTATTTCCACACAAAAATTATATAATTTTTTTCATTTAAACATTCAGATACAATAATAAATTTAATACTCAATCGCAAATAGAATTTGGTATTTTATTAATAGAACAAAAAGAGGGTGGGAGATAACCCAAACCACTCAATACATAGTAATATTATTTTCCACTATAATTAAACTGAATACATGAGAAAATATCTATATTGAAAAAAAAGTCTCATGTCCGACGTCTCATGACCGGCAAAGGGTCTTGCACTCGTCCATCATCAGCTGGAGGTTGTAACTAAACGCAACCTTCTTTTGCGTCACGACGAGCAACATCCCGAAGAGGCCTCTCCTTTACGACCAACTCCGACCGATCTGCTTTTGCACATAATATAAGCTGGAATTCTTCAACTTTGCCTCAAGATTTTTCCATGCTTTCATCATCTCGGTTTTTTTTTGATCTAGTTGAGGCTTCTGCCAAGTTCAAATATTATCACAATAAGTCGTCAAAAATACATGAAAAATGAATCAAGCATATATTCCAGACAAGTGAACCTGTTGTTTTTTATAGCATACCGCCCAGCTCTGAAATAACAAAGGGACTTCGGTTCGTGTGGCGTGGCTGAGGCGATCGTAAATAGAAAGCGAAATTTTTTGGGGAGAGCAAAAGAATAGTAGCAACTAAATCAAATCTATATTTCCTTTAACAGCGAGAAAGACCTCAAATCTATATTTCCCTCATATTTGTTTTCTTAAATCAAATCTATATTTCCCTCAAATCAAATCTATATTTCCCTCATATTTGTAATTATTTAGTGGCCAAAATAATTACAGTCACTAAAAGAGGTTTTAGTGACCAAATTGACTTGGTCACCCAATCAAGTTTTGGTGACCAAATTAATTCGGTCACAAAATGTAATATCAGTGACCGAATTTGGTCGGTCACTAAATGAACTTTTAGTGACCAGGATGATTCGATCACTAAATGAAGTTTTGGTGACCGAATGAATTCGGTCACTAAATGTAATATCAGTGACCGGCTTGGTTCAGTCACTAAATGAACTTTTAGTGACCAAACTGATTCGGTCACTAAATTAAGTTTTAGTGACTGAATTAATTCAGTCACTAAATGTGTATTTTAGTAACGAATTATCTCGTCACTAAATTCTATTTATTTCCACACAAAAATTACATAATTTTTTTCATTTAAACATTCAGATACAATAATAAATTTAATACTCAATCGCAAATAGAATTTGGTATTTTATTAATAGAACAAAAAGAGGGTGGGAGATAACCCAAACCACTCAATACATAGTAATATTATTTTCCACTATAATTAAACTGAATACATGAGAAAATATCTATATTGAAAAAAAAGTCTCATGTCCGACGTCTCATGACCGGCAAAGGGTCTTGCACTCGTCCATCATCAGCTGGAGGTTGTAACTGAACGCAACCTTCTTTTGCGTCACGACGAGCAACATCCCGAAGAGGCCTCTCCCGTACGACCAACTCCGACCGATCTGCTTTTGCACATAATATAAGCTGGAATTCTTCAACTTTGCCTCAAGATTTTTCCATGCTTTCATCATCTCGGTTCTTTTTTGATCTAGTTGAGGCTTCTGTCAAGTTCAAATATTATCACAATAAGTCGTCAAAAATACATGAAAAATGAATCAAGCATATATTCCAGACAAGTGAACCTGTTGTTTTTTTATAGCATACCGCCCAGCTCTGAAATAACAAAGGGACTTCGGTTCGTGTGGCGTGGCTGAGGCGATCGTAAATAGAAAGCGAAATTTTTTGGGGAGAGCAAAAGAATAGTAGCAACAAAATCAAATCTATATTTCCTTTAACAACGAGAAAGACCTCAAATCTATATTTCCCTCATATTTGTTTTCTTAAATGTAATCAACTGCACTGGTCTCAAACATCTAAGGATTGCTACAGGGAGGTAATAATATTTGGGGCCAAAGTAAAGCTGTACAAAATGAGAATAGAAAGAAGAACATATCTCTTGCAGCTATAACATCTGAAGCAATATATACATGTTCTCGTGTCAGAGTCACATACCAAAAGTAGAAAATAAGCATTGGTTGCAAACGGCTCAAGCAGTCCCTGTTATCAGTCTTTCTCCCTGATCTAATCTTCTTACCTTCAGAATACCTACAAGGACTTGAACTCCGAAAAATGCACATAAAATATACGCAGTCACAGCCGGAACCTGGACACGGCAGAGAAATCTGATGAAACTGGGCGAACAATGCCACGAAAAGCAGGAGCAAGTTGATCCAATATGAAAACATGACAATCATGAGCTTTCATTCATGAAATTTTACCTTCTTTAGCATTTACACACCTCACATGCAACCAGATGGGCAGAATCTGGCAGAGCTAATGCAATAGCTAAATATGAGTATCCCTGGGAAGAAAGCATTAATACACATCAGAATAACTAAAAATGAGTATCCCTGGAGAAAAGGGAAGGATGTAATACTCTCGCCTGATATAGAAAAATAACGTCTATTCATAAATCTAATGGTAATCACAATGATTATCCTGATTTATCAATACTGAAGTTCTAAAATAAAGATCCAACGCAGTTTGTAGAAGAAGAGCATACATTTTGAGAAAGAGGGCGAAAAATGATCCTACGCAGTTTGTAGAAGAAGAGCTTACATTTTGAGGAAGAGAGAAAAAGGGAGAAGCATTCTTCAAGATTTCCTTATTATAAAATAAGAGCATCTTCTACTTCAGAGATGGCATCCAAACCTCATGCTATGCCCCACTAATCTTGGAATATTAATAATAACAAAGCAAAAAAGAACATAATACTCTCAATTAATATTCCATATCTTATAGACTTTTCCCTTGCTTGCTAAATATAATAATATAGAATAATAGAAATGGCACAGGGGGAAGCCCCCATTATTTGGAGAAGGAATGATAGATAGATTTTAGGGTAGCTAGTTGTAGTAGTGCAGTGCGACACATTCAAGTACAAGTGTTGGCTAACATACTGTTGATTTCGCCGATTATATTGATTGGTCTGCCATTGAATACTGAGGACAGCGTTGACTCGCACAGCTTCTTCAGCTCCCTTGTTCTCACCACTGCAGCCTCCTGTCTCCGCAAAACAGGAGAGGAACAAAAAGGAAACAACTTCGGTTAGCAGCTCTCAGAATATACATGACAAAGAGCCTAGAAACTAAATGGCCCGCAGAATAGAAAATTTCAAGATATAGATATACTATTAGTTACCCAATCTGTGGCGGCGACATTCGGCTGTGGCGACGACAATTGGTGGTGGTGGAGACATTCGGCGGTGGCGGCGACATTCGGCGGGGTTGGCGGGGGCGGAGTCATTCGGCGGGGGCGGCGACTGTCGGGGGGCCGGCGACTATCGGGGGGTCGGCGACTATCGGTGGGACAGTTGGGGGGGGGGGGGGGGGGGGGGGGGGGCGACATTCGGCGTGGGTGGCGAAAGTCGGTGAGGGCGGCGACAGACATAATGATTGTGTTCGAGTTTGAATTTTATTTATCCGAACTTCCCGTTCATAGGGCTATAAAAGAGCAATGAATCAATATATTGAATACTCACTGCTTGGAGATAGCAGGTCTATGGATATAATGCACGGTTTGAATTTTTTTCCAAATCATGAAGATTCCTTCTATATTCAATTTAAGTGCATACTCTGAAGTCAATCCCTTTTTCATTATGATTTTACAAGAACTTTAGGGTGTGGTCTTGCTGACAAAATTAAGAGCAAAGCATCTAAATGATAACATAATAAGGTAACATGTTAAGGTAAACTAATCAATGGATTTAGATTTATGATAATTTTGCTAATTGCAACTGAGATTAATTTGAAAAGAAATAGAAAGAAGAATATGAAAAAAACAATAGAAAAATTATATGATAACCTGGTCAGAAGCTCGTGCAAATGGCGAGCTTTCTCTTTAGTTTCTTCTAACTTCCTTCGTATATCTTCACTTGTCTTTTGTGCTTCGCAATATTTTCTTTCAGAATCATCAACTCGTTCCCTTTCTGAGTCCAAAGAAGCCTGTAACATGAGGAACTTATGAGTTATTATAACAGAATAATACAATAGAAAGGATGTTCCTTTTTGAGGAACTAAATTCCAAGTGCAGGGAAAATGGGTTTATTCACAGAGTCTGATGGAGTACCCAAAATGGATGTGCCAAATGTTATAAACAGCTTTTGATCAATAAAAAAAAGCATCCTGAGTTAAGCAACATCTATTTTTTTCCATCTTGACAAGGCTATTACCTTCAGCTGTTCAATCTCAGTTGTCAAGGAATCAACTTTTTCAGTATCTTCAACAAGAACGGTAGTTTCCTTAATGACAGGAGGTGCTTCTTCAATTGCTTTTTTCATGGACTCCCATTCCTTAGCAAGTAATGCATTATTCTCATCCACCTTACTCTGTATCCCTTGCAAAGAGCTCTGCAATTTTGTAATCTCCTGTGCTTTTATTTCCTCCAAGTCTGCATGTATGCAGAGGAGTGACTAGAATTGGTCATAATGATCATTAAACTCATCGAACATTAAAAAATGAAATCATCTGAAATTTGTGATATCCAATCATGCTCAATACAGACTCAAACTCATCAAAGTTAACATAATGAAAACAACTCGAAACATCTTCTCTCCAATGTGAACTCAATAAGAGAACAATATAAAATGTAACAGTTACAAGCAGTATATTCAGATGTAACTTCTTATGTTGCTTCCATATCACAATTGGAGGTTCCAGATGAACCCAATGTTGCTTCCATATCACAATTCATGCCATATTGGTGCAAGATGCTATATGTGATAAGGTGGCATCATAATAATATCTACATTTCCTCCCTATCAATCACAACTCATGCCATATTGGTGCAGGACGCTATATGTGATAAGGTAACATTGTAACAATATCTACATTTATTCCCTAGCAAAGAATGAAATCATCTGAAATGAAACTACAAATCCATTTGCGAAGAACATAAATAAGGCCTATGAATCTGCAAAAGAATTGCCACATCGGTGAGAGATAAAAATGAACAATGAACAGAAGAGAACTTAAAGGATTATAACTTAAAATGATTCCACTAAATTAGGTGAACAAACCCCATTTATGAAACAATAAGTGTCATCTTATGTTCCAGGCCATAAATAAGTGTCCAAAAATAATTTCATGGCCATCTTATGGCCAAAAGTAAGTGTCAGGAATAAAGATTCAAATTTTCCATATCACCTACAAACTATTTCAACAGAAACAATATCCAAACAAGCATCATGAATCAATCATTGAGTACGTACGTATAAATATTTCCTACCTAATTTGGATGGATAAGTGGGTAAAAAATAAAAGAATGTAAATTATCTTTGTTATGATATT
The DNA here is from genome assembly GCA_033032865.1 of Dactylorhiza incarnata. Lineage (NCBI taxonomy): Eukaryota > Viridiplantae > Streptophyta > Magnoliopsida > Asparagales > Orchidaceae > Dactylorhiza > Dactylorhiza incarnata. The sequence goes on along the minus strand of JAWHQI010000009.1, from coordinate 2,538,353 downwards.
ATGAGAATAAACAAGTACTACGTTCATAATGATAGTTCAAGTACAATGAGTAGTATGCCAATACTGCACATTGAATCAGTACGTTATATATACCAAGAAACAGACTCAGTTTTTAGAGTTATTGTCATACCTTGCACTATATTTGAAATCACAAATAACATCTGAAAAATTACAACTAGCAACTAAAAAATCACAAAAAATTAAAGAGGCAACAATAAACGTAGCTGATATGTTCCATCACTCCAGCTAAAGAGTAAAGAGTGCAGGATAGTTAACCATTGCCTTAGGTATATAACCCATTTCCCTGAACTATCAAAAACCAAAATAAGACAGGATCAAACACGAACAACAATGCAGCAATCATCAAACAGAGAAATGGAGCAAGGGGTCTAATGATGAAGCTGCAATGCATCATGCCTAATATAGCTTGATTAAAAATTTTAAGGCAGTAAGTAGGAAACTTAACCTTCTCATCCCGTAGAGTGCAAACATCAATACAAAGCAGCAATCGTCAAACCTGCAACTATACGACTTTCTCGACGCGGGACTAGATTCTCAAAAATATCATTTGCGCAACCAAGTCAAGAATAAAAAATGTTATGCTGCAAATGACAGCTCAAGGACAGTGATATTTTAAACTGTTTAATCAATGAAATTAAATTCATATCATTATAGTACTACATATAATAGAGCTTTGTGATAGAGCATATATATGAGTTGCTGCTAATATCTGGATGAAAAGCTTAACTGATACGGCAATGCTAGGATGCCCACTGTTGATGCTTACCAATGAATTGTTGACAAGCCCATTCCTGGAGCAATATAAGAACAATCTTTTAAATAGATTATGAAAATTTCTCCATGCAAGAATGTAGCAGATCAATCTAACGAGAGACTTTCAAACCTGAAAATTTTCAGAAACAATACAAACCATATATACTTCAATGATCAAAATATGAAATCTGAAATAGCATTGACCGCAGACCAATTTGAAATCAGGTTGAAAAGTAAGCGGAACACCATTAAAAAGCTATAGTAGAAATTACCTAGTTTACTCCAGTCGAGAATACCCAAGCAAGCAAACGCATAGGCGGGAGGCGGCGCAGAGGGAAATTAGGGCAGGCGGGAGGCGGCACAGCGGAGGAAATCTCAAATCGTGCTTAGAGCTCAAACGCGCTGTCGTCGAGAGGGAACTTAGGGCTCGATAGCGTTAGCGATAATGAACGCCTGTTACGCCTCGACGATGTGGAGGGAGTAGAAGGGGTCTGTCTTTGAGAGGGATCGCAGAAGGGGGCTGTCGTCGAGAGGGATCGCAGAAGGGGATTGAGTCGGGATTTGCGAGAGGGGGAGGAAGCTCTGGAATAGAAACTGTAGGGTTATGAATAAAGAGGTCGGGATTTTGGGAAGGGGAGAAACAAAAGATATGAAGTATATTTGGTAATAATTTATCATTTTATTAGTAATTAGGAGGGAAGTTTTTTATTTTGGTGGGAAGATATTTTTATTTGTGAGGGATTACATTAGTGACTAATTATTTTAGTCACACGTTAAAACATTTAGTGACAATAATATTATCTAGTCACTAATAATTAGTAATTTTTGACGAAATTTTATCCTCGACGAGCGAGTTACGGACTTGGCCGGGATGCTCGTCTTCATGGCCGATGCGTCATCGAGGCCTCGAGGAAGCAGGATGGAGGAAGGCCAAATGGCTGAAGAAGTTAGGGCACGCCACTGCTTTGATAAAATCGCACGTCGAGGCCTTGAGGAAGCACAGGCGGAATGCGAAATGGCTAAACAAGTTATCAGGGAACGCCATTTTGCTTTGCCATGATAAAAATCGCATTATAAAATTATTTCATTTAGATTTTTTTATTTTAGTAATGGCAATACGAAAAACACAAACAAATTTATGATAGTTTGCATATATGATGTAAAAATAAGACATAATTTATAATTTTTTTAAAAGCATTTAACAATATTCACTCCGCCATCATGAAAAGTTCTTTCACCGCCGGATGTTCCTAAGCCGGCAACAAATATAGATTGCTTCTCTGATCGTGCCATATTATTCTCACGTCAACTCTTTTTGTCGTTCATTCTCTCACAGTACCCCATCCGTCGGCTCCCCCAACATTGACGAAGATATGAAAATATTGGGGCGGTGACGGCATGGATCGTATTACCTCCAATGATGTTTTCATAAGAAATAAGAATTTTGATAGGCACATGAAGAGCATTATCATTTGGATGAATAAATGAATTTTTTTACGAAAGAAACTTAAAATTTTTGATAATTAGTGACTAATTTTTTGTGTCACTAAATAAATAATTTAGTGACTAAATTATTTTTGGTTACTAAATACTTTAGAAAAAGTACTTTAGTGACGGAACTTATATTTCGTCACTAAAGATATGTCTTTAGTGACAAAATATTTATTTCGTCACTAAAGATGTATTTTTAGTGGCGAACTATATTTCGTCACTAATAAGGTATTTTTAGTGACGAAATATATTTCGTCACAAAAATTTTGTCACTAAATGTCTGTTTTCTTGTAGTGGTTGTTTGGATTCTCCAGGGAGAGGAAGGAGGTAGAGGGGGGAGTGGGATCATGTAGTCCTGGGGGGGGGGGGGGCAGCCCAGAAATTGCCGCTTTGTCATAGTGGATGCCCCCAGCAGCTACAACGCCATCTTCGGACGACCGCTCATCAGCGCGTTCCGCTGCGTCCCCTCCACCCTCCATCAATGCCTTAAGTTCAACGCGGGAGGAGTCCAAGTCCGGATAAGGGGAGATCCGAAGGTAGCCCGACAGTTCTATGTGACTGCCGTGAACACCATCTCCTGGATGGCCGTGGCGAAAGATTGGGATCAGGAGATAGGGGAGCCAGCGAGGCTCGAAGATGGAGGAGAGGAGGAAAGAGTAGAGGAAGGGGATGCCCAGGAAGAAGGGGCGGAAGAACTGATGGAGGTTCGGGAAGGGAGAAAGGAGGAGGAGGCTGAAGTGCTAGCTCACGACGAGGAGAAAGAGGGTGATTGGGAGGAGAAGTCCCGGCTGGAGGCCGTGGATGAGGTTGTGGAGCTCGAAGTCACCACCCGAGCGGGGGCGGTAGAGAAATTCAAGGTCAACGGCGAGCTCAGCCCGGAGGAGAAGAAGCAAATCATGTCCTGCGTACATGAGAATGTGGATGTCTTTGCCTAGAGCGCGACAGAGATGCCCAGGATCGATGCAGATGTGGCTTGTCATCGCCTCATACTCGATCCCGGCACCCGACCCATCCAACAAAAGAAGAGAGCCATTGCTGACAAGCTGGAGGGGCCCATCCGAGAGGAGGTGGGCAAGCTCCTCCAAGCAGGGTTTGTATCAGAGATCCAGTACCCAGGCTGGATCTCCAATGTGGTTATGGTAAAGAAGGGAGGGAGGTAAGTGGAGAATGTGCGTTGACTTTTCTTTACATAATAAATCATGCCCCAAGGATTGCTACCCCTTGCCCCGAATCGACGCGCTGGTTGACTCAATCGTCGGTTTCTCTGTGATGTCTTTTCTAGATGCTTTTTCAGATTATCATCAAATCTGCATGCACCCTCCCGACGTCAAGGATGTCTCTTTCATCACGGGGGATGGGTACCATTGTTACAAAATGATGCCCTTCGGGTTGAAAAATGCAGGGGCGACTTACCAACAGATGATGGACCGGGTATTCCGAGAACAAAAGGGTAGAAACCTGGAAGTCTATGTGGATGACCTCATGGTGAAAAGTCGAGACCTCGAGTTCCACCTCCATGACCTTGAAGAAACATTCGGACGTTGAGGAAATTCAAGATGAAGCTCAACCTGCAGAAGTGTGTCTTCGGGGCTAGCCGGGGAAAGTTCCTAGGCCACTTGCTCACTCCAGCGAGAGTGTAGCCTAATCCTGACAAAGTTAAGGACATCATAGAGTTGGGGTCACCAAGGAATGTGAAGGAGGTTCAACGCCTCACGGGGAAGTTGGACGGGCTTAGTAGGTTCCTCTCCATGGCGGGAGAGAAGTGTGCACCTTTCTTCAAGGTGCTGCGGGGAAACTAAAAGTTTGAGTGGACCCCCGAATGTGAAAGGGCCTTTCAAGCGCTGAAAGAGCAATTGACCCAAGCAACTTTGCTGCAAGGGCCGAGATAGGGGAGAGGACTTATCCCTATACCTGGGGGTAGGGCCTGAGGCAGAGAGTTCAGTGCTGGTTCGGGAAGAAGGCAGAAGGAAACTCCCAATCTACTATGTTAGCCGAGTGCCGAGGAAGGCAGAGCTTCGGTACCCCATCCTGGAGAAGTTGGCCTTCGCCTTGGTGGTGTTGGCCAGGAAGCTCCGACCTTATTTCCAAGCACATCTGATCAAGGTGGTGACCGACCACCCCCTTCGCAACATCATGGAAGGGGTAGAGCACTCGGGGAGGTTGGCTAAGTGGTCAGTGGAGCTAAGTGAATTCGATATTTTGTATGTGCCCAGGTTGTTCATAAAGGCCCAAGCAGTGGCGGACTTCTTGGCGGACTATGTAACCTAGGTGGAAGAGTCCGAGCTACCCAGCTCGGTGTCCTGGAAGATGTTGGTGGACGGGGCCTCGGGAAAGTTTTCCTTCGGGGGAGGGGTGGTTTTGGTAAGCCCCAAGGAACAAGAATCGAGCAGGCGATCAATATTCATTTTTCCCTCACCAACAACCAGGCTGAGTACGAGGCAGTGGTAGCGGGCTTGCGGCTGGCCCTAAAGTGGGAGTGCAAGATGTGGAGGTCTCGATGGACTCCATGGTGGTGGCTTGCCAAGTCAGGGGGAGTTCGAAGTAACAGAGTCGACTCTTCAGCGATACTTGGAAAAGGTCAAGGGACTCATAGGGAAGTTCCGGACCTTCTCGATCCATCATGTGCCATGGGAGGAGAGTACCGCGGCGGACCTCCTGGCCAAGTTCGGTCCCAGGGCAGGGGGGACGGTATCAGACCTCTTCCGACCATCCATCGAAGAAGGGGAGCTGATGGAGGTGGACCAGCGGGCATCATGGATGGACCCCTTCATCACTTTTCTGACATCAGGAAGGTTCCCTGAGCGGGATGTGGACAAGCGGCGGTTCAGGTATAATTCCGCATATTATTCCTTGCATGCAGGAGGACTATACAGGAAAATGCTCTCGGCGCTCCTAGCCCATTGTGTAACGGAGAAGGAAATCCCGAGGGTCCTAGAGGAAATCCACTCGGGAGAGTGTGACAGCCACTCCGGGAGCCGAACCTTGGAGGGGAGAGTGTTGAGGCAAGGCTACTTTTGGCCTACCCTCAATAAGGATGCGGCGGAGTTCGCAAGGAAGTGCTCAAAGTGTCAACTGTTCGCTCCTCTCCAGCTCTTTCCAGCCCAAAGACTCTGAACCATAACAGCTCCTTGGCCCTTTGCTATATGGGGTTTGGATCTGGTGGGTCCTTTCCCGCAAGCAAGTGGCCAAAGAAGGTTCTTATTGGTGATGATTGATTATTTCTCCTAGTGGCTTTAGGTCAAGGCGCTGGCCAAGGTAACGTCTCAAGTAGTTAGAAATTTCATATGGGGTGAGATAATATGCAGGAATGGGTTCCCGCTAGCCATAACTATAGACAATGGGCCGCAGTTTGCCAGTGATGAATTTGTCAGCTTCTGCACCCAACTTGGCATAGACCTTCGGTTTGCGTCAGTCTACCACCTGAGGAGCAATGGGCAAGTGGAGGCGGCAAACAAGATTATCGTGAACTTGCTGAAGAAGAAGGCCGAGAACCTCTGGGGGAACTGGGTCGAGCAGTTACCCTCGGCCCTCTGGGCCCTGAGGACCACTCTGAACATGACCACGGGGGAGTCTCCGTTCAAGCTCTCCCAGGTGTCCGAGGTCATCCTCCCAATAGAGTTCGAAGTGAAATCCCCCAGGGTGGTCGCCGCGGGCGAGGGGGGATGAAGAATGTCTGGCGGAGAATGGGGAAGAGTGAAGGCTATCTCTGGACCTGGTGGAAGAGCTCTGTGACTTAGCCACCGTCCGGCAAGAAGAGGTGAAACGACGGATGGCTCGGTACTTCGACAAGCATATCCGAATAAAACAGTTCGAGAAAGGAGACCTAGTACTGAAGAAGGTTGACGCGGCCGGGAGGGGAGCCGCGGTAGGAAAGCTCAATCCCAACTGGGAGGGGTCGTATATTGTAGACAAGGTGCTCAGGTCAGTAGGAGACCACCTCCGGGATGTGGATGGGGTACTCCTCGGCCTGGCTAGGAGCGGGGATGACCTGAAACGATTCTATCCTTGAAGCTTTTTGTAATTGATTTGTTTTATGTTTGACTCTCCATATATTGGTTCTGAAGTTTTTTCTAAGCAGGAGCCCTCAAAGTGTTTCATGCTGGAGTGCCCCAGATCGATTTCGCTGCCAGACTCTCATAGACGGTGGGTCAGGCTGATCTTTGGAGAGGCTGGCAAGGTAGCAAGTCCTTTGTGCTGGAGTGCCCCAGATCGATTCCGCTGTCGGGCTCTCATAGAAAGTGGGTCAGGTTGATCTCTGGAGAGGCTGGCAAGGTAGCAAGTCCTTTGTGCTGGAGTGCCCCGGATCGATTCCGCTGTTGGCTCTCATAGACGGTGGGTCAGGTTGATCTTTGGAGAGGATGGTAAAGTAGCAATTCCTTTGTGCTGGAATGCCCCAGATCGATTCCGTTGCTGGGCTCTCATTGAAGGTGGGTCTGGTTGATCTCTGGAGAGGCTGGCAATGTAGCAAGTCCTTTGTGCTGGAGTGCCCTAGATCAATTTCGCTGCCGGGATCTCATAGACGGTGGGTGAGGTAGATCTCTAGAGAGGCTGACAAGGTAGCAAGTCCTTTGTGATGGAGTGCTCCAGATCGATTCTGCTGCTGGGCTCTCATAGACGGTGAGTTAGGTTGATCTATGGAGAGGCTGGCAAGGTAGCAAGTCCTTTGTACTGGAGTGCCCCAGATTGATTCCGCTGCCGGGCTCTCATAGACGGTGGGTCAGGTTGATCTCTAGAGAGGCTGGCAAGGTAGCAAGTCCTTTGCGCTGGATTGCCCCGAATGATTCCGCTGCCGGGCTCTCACTAGCCGGTGTGTCAGGTTGATCTCGCGGAGAGGCTGACAAGTAAGTTATTCATGATAATGGGCTCGGTTCGCGAAATATCTCAAGGCCTAGGTAGGGCGAGCCCTGGGGCTCGCACGCAGGAAATAAAAAGCAGTAATTGAGGTAAAACTCCAAGTCCAATGGTAACAGCGAGACAGCCGGATACGGTGGTCGTAAGGCTCGTCGGGTCGGGCCCTAGCTCGCGAAAACACTTGGAGAATGTATGTGCCATACATAAAATCAGCAAGTCAGGGGGGTCCATCGGCGTGGTAGTTAACAAGCTACACTGGACGCCCGTAGGGGTTGAGCAAGCGAGGCAGAGTAACATCGACCCCGCTCGCAAGGGCCCATACGGGGCGATCCAAAGGTGCGAAGCGGCTTAGGCTTTACCCAGGTGCAAAGGTAAAAACAAGTTTATCTAACAAAGCTCCTAAGCGAGAGGCGTAGTGGCAGGACGAAATGAAAGTACGATAAAATGGTGAACCTTATAACCCTCGCCGATAAGAAACGTGTGAGCACGAGCATAACTAAACGTAGAAACATGAGCACGGGCAAGCGTTGAGATGCGAGCGCAGCAAAGCGTATGGGCGTAAGCATGGCAAAGTACATCAGCGCGAGCATAGAAGAATGCGCGAGCGCGAGCAAAACTAAATGACAGTTTAAAGATAGAAAAAATATTTCCTTGTTTCATTTCTCAAAGGTGCATTACAAGTAACAACAAACTCACCAGTCAAAAGAAAAGATTTACATTGAAGAAATAGAAAGATCAAGGCTGGTCGTCGGATAGCTCCTCCTTGCTCCCGCGATCTTCAGGGTCTGGGATCGACGCGAACAGGTCCGGGACGATGTCCTCGATGGTGAGCTCCAAGGCATCCAGAGAGAGCAAGCCTGCCCCTTTGAGGGTCTTGAAGACGAGGTTGGCGACGCCCATTGAATTCTTACGGGTCGCCTCCTTCTCGTTTCGCGATTGTTTGCGAGCCCCGACTCGCGGAGGGGACGGCGGGAGCACTGCTCTGGTCAGTTCGCGGACTTGCGCCTTAAGTAACGTGACCTCCTTCTCTAAGTCGTCGTTTCGCGAGAGGAGTTGGCCCTCTGTTTCGGCATCCTGTAAAAGAAGAGATTAAGTCAGGCAAAGGGAAATATAGCGAGCGAGATAGAAGTTGTATGAATGACTTACCATTCCACCTTGGAGGATGGCAAGGAGACCTTCCGAGATGGCCTCCTTCCCCTTAAGGCTCGCAACCTCATCTGAGGCCAATTTGAGCTCGCGCTGGAGCTCCTTAGAATACCTTTCCGCGGTGAGGTACCACCCAACCACCATGTGGATGAGCTCCATAGACTGGAAATGGGCTCGCATGGCCTGGTTGACGAGCAGCTGGGATCGCAGTGCGCTGAAATGGGCGGCGTCCTCGCGGCCACACAGCCCGAAGGCGAGGGAGAACGCCTCACCTTCAACCTTATCGCTCTCAACCCAGGAGGAGAGGAGCGAAGAGCAAGAGATCCTGTTGAGGTCAGGATCCCACACGAGGAACGGCTCACCGATGACATCGGGGAGTTTCGCGCCCAGGCAAAAGTTCTTGTGGCTGGCTGGCTTAGGCCCGCCGGGGGCATCCCTCGGCTCGCTGCCCCCTCGGTGGCCTTCTGGCTCACAGGCGGGGGGGGGGGGGGGAGCGGGACCTCAACCTCACTTAGGTCCACGACCTCCTTCCCCTTGGAAGCGGAGGGGGTCTCCTTATTCCTTTTCTTGGATCGGGGCTTCGCGGCGAGCTGGCTCGCAGGTGGCGGCCGCTTCTTACCCGAAGTCGAGCCGAGGGGTTCTCAGCACGCTTTGGCGGCTGCGATGGCGAGAGAGCTGGATGAGAGGACGACGCTCCTCGCATGCGGGGGATGGATGGGAAGATCCCACTCTCCTGTAAAGGCAATGAAAGAGTTAGCGATCAGAATAAGAAAAATTATAGGAGCTTACGAGTGCGAGTCGAACCTTCTCCTTGCGGGACCGGCGTCAACGAGTCCACCCTCTGCCGGAGGTGGACGACCTCAAAGTTCTTTCCTTCCATATACTGGTAGAGCTTCGCGTCGTCACCACCGAGCGAGGCGGGAGGGCGGTATGTTGCATCATCCCGTTGAAGGGGGGAGAAGGGGATATTGCCGAATGGTCCTTTGACTAGGACGTATTTCTGGTGCCAGTAATGGGTTTTGTTTACTGTCTAGCAGACAGCCACGTGTTGGCTCGTGAAATGGGTGGTACCGTCCTTGTAGGCGCGGAAAGAGAAGATTTTGCAGAAGACGAGGAGGCTGAACTTCATCCTCTCCTCCCGCATATAACAGGCGAACGCGACGACGACCGCGATCGCGTTTGGGGTCAACTGGCTTGGCAGGACACCGTAGTACTTGAGTACCTGAGAAATTCATCAAAGTAAGGTTGGCACGCTCCTTGCGAGGCAGGTAAGAAAGGCGAGGGTTGAGTAGAGTACCTGGCGTACTTCCGGCCAGAGTGGGAGTCGCAACCCATTCTCAAAATGAGCAATGGGGATGGCGAGCTCTTCGGTGGACGGATCGTTGACGGTGGCAGTGCTCGGCGGGTGGCAAGCTACAAACCCCGAAGGGATGTACTTGTCCACCGTCGCGAGGAAATCGTCACCGGTGAGCGAGGCGCAGAAGAAAGGGTGTTCGTGAAAGGCCTCGACACACCTGGCTTGCCCCTCGGATTCTCCCTCAACAACCATGGTGTTACTATCAGCGAGCCGGGAGAGGAGCGAGTGCGAGCTGAGATCTACGAGAGAACCTGCAAGAGAGAAGAAAGGTTGAGGAAAAGTTAATGCGGTGGTTAGAAAGTAAAAGCCGTCGACTATTTATAGAAATGAAAAGGGCGGGAAGAATTCGAAGCGCCGGGGGTGCGGATAGCGGGACCACGCGGTGATTTTCCAGCTTCCTGGGGCCTTATCTGCTCCAAGTGGGTTGACTTATTGGCAACATCTTCTGACTGGCCACGGGCGAGCCTAGCTGCATAAAGAGAAGTAAAACTCGCAAGGGCAAGGCGACAGCCCGCAAGACGCAAAGCGAAATAGTAATACAAACATAAATTCCATAGCGAGCATAGCAGCATAAGCGATGGAAAGCTAAATAAAAAGCTCGCGAGCGAGCAAAAATTATCCTTATTACAAATTCATAAACTGTTCGAAACCTCCAAAGGGGGGAGGGTAACATGAGCGATCAATAAATAACAATAGAAGATAATTGCTCAGTAGTTATGCCACTTCCAGCGACCAAGGCCTCACACACCCGAGCGCGGGGAGACTCTTGGGTAGTAGTATTCGCGGGCCGACTAGACCTCGCACTGCATCAGCCGCATGTAATCCTCGATTCGCGCGAGGTGCACCCCAGGTGAGGTGACCTCACCGCGAGCGACCTGCTGTACCTCAGCGACGACGCGCGCGTTCACATCCTCCATAGCGGCGAATCTCTCCTCATAAGCGGCCCTATTCATCTGGTCCTGATTGTATAGCTCTCGCAGCATTAGGGTGTGCTTCTGAAATATCTCAGTAACTCGCCTTTTCATTTGTTCTGGGTTGCCGGGGTCCCCTAAGAAATCTACGACCTGGCTCGGCGAGGGCGGTGGCGACATCTCCACCTCCCCGTGCTCTGACTCGGTAGGCGGGGTCGGGGGAACGCTTGTGAATGAAAGAAAATCAGCATAAGAGGCAGCGAAAGAGGCAATCGACAGAAATTGTTTAACCTGGCGAGATGAGAATGGTACGGGGTTGCGGGCGAGAAGAGCTTGGCTGGCCCTTGAAAGCCTCAGTAGGGGCCGGGGTAACGGACTTTCCCAGGCCAGGGCAGTACGCCGTCTCGTCTGCGACCTGGGGTTCAGAAAGTAGTGAGCCGCACGGGCTCCGTTGACCCAGAATGCCGAATCCACGGGTGATGATGTTCATTTCCTGAGGGGCCAGCGAGCCCACCGGAATGAGGACTCGCCTCACTGGGGTCACGAGAGGGGACTCTACAAAAGGAATAATGTGGATCAGCGGTCAAATAAGAGCGAGGAATGGGAAGGCAAATGACTTACCGGGATGCAAGGGTGAGGATCGCAGGTCAGTGGTCCTCACATCAGGGGTGGGATCAGTCCTCCCGGGGGGGGGGGGGGGAGACACCGTTGGCGATGACCGGATAAGACTTTCCTCTGCGGGAGGGTCCTGCGAGCAAGGAAACCGAGTTATGCGAAGACCATTTGGAGTATTGAGTCCTTTTATAGCTGCGAGGCGAGCTCGAGGCAGAGAGAGGGAGACATCGGAGATGACTCATCCTCCCCGGACGGCCGTCGGACTGTGCTAGCCCTCTTAACCTGAGGTAGGTGCGAAGCAGGTTGCAGAGAGATCCAGGGGGCGAGCTCGGTAGCTTTGACCTTCTGGATCGCCTGCGAGGCCTTGAGGCGAGCAAGTATCTCCTCCTTATTAGACATAATGCAGAAAACAACAGCGAGCAGCGAAGGGAGTGAGAGGGAGGAAAAAGTTCATGCACCAGCCAGAAGGAATGGAATTTATAGCAGTGGGCATGGGTCCCACCAAAAGATTCTCACCACATCATCAAGGGGCCGGCGAACATGAGGGGTTGGATGTTTCTTCGCGAGCCTAAGGTAGCCTCGCGAAGAGAGGGGATTGTGTACAACCCCAGTATTCGCCAGGAGGTGAGCGGAGACTAAGGAATCAGCAGGCGAGAGGAGTGAGAAGGGGAGCGAGCCAGAGTCCCAATGCAGGCTCGCAGGAAAGCGGGCAAGCTAGGCTCTTGCTGGCTGCTCGCAGGGAGCGGGCAAGCCGGGCTCTCGTCAGCCGCTCGCGGGCCGCTTGCAAGAAGGCGGGCGAGCCAGGTCCTCCCGGGTCGCGAGAGAAGCCCCTGTGGGTGGCTCGCCCAATAGGGGTCCAGGGGTGTTTTTACCTGGGAGCCCCTGGTGGTCTGCAGTTAGCCTCTCCAAACAATGGTGTTTGGCTGTTGGCAGACCATTTTGGGCTGCGTGTAGTAAAAGTGTAAGGCGGAATCCCGCTATTAGCAGTCCGAGCTTGAAAGACTATAAATAGACCTTGAAGGTCACCTTTGGAGAGGATTCCAATCTCAGTACTCTGAGCTTCTTCCTCCCTAGGTTACCTTGGTTTAGCTCCCAGGCTCTCCAAGGTGCCCAGTCTCAGCTTTGTCTTGGGAGGGGAAGCGCTCAAAGATCTTCCGGGTGTGTGGTGGGACCTCCTCGCTGCGACCAAAGGTCTGTGTCTAGTTTTGAGTCTTCGGTCTATTCTTTCCGAGGAATCAGTAAGTGCTAGTTTCCCCTCAACTTGTTGAGGGCCCGAGCTCCACAAGAGACCAAGTCCTGGTTTCAACAGTTCTATTTTTCCTCTCCACAACAGCATTTTGTTGTGGGGTGCGTGGAGCCAAAAATTCATTCTTAATTCCTAGATTATTACAAAAGGTGATAAATTTTTCATTTTCAAATTCTCCTCCATGACCCGAGCGAATGCATTGAATTTTTAAATCAAGTTCATTTTGAATACGCTTACATAATTTTGAGAATTCACAAAAGCATTGGATTTTGAGGTAAGAAAGATTGTCCAACAATATTTAGAAAAATCATCAATCAAAACATAAGTATATTTTTTACCACTTAGACTGGCGATGCTCACTGGATCAAAAAGATCCATATGAATTAATTGTAAGGATCTAGTAGTAGAAACATTTTTACTTTTAAAAGATGTTTTAGAAAATTTTTTTTAGCAAGGTGGGCAAAGTGAAGATAAATTTCCATTAAGCATATGTAATTCTCTAATTAATTTATTTTTGGCTAGTTTTAAAATAAGTTTAGTGCTAGTGTGTTCAAGACGCTTATGCCATAATTCTAATTCATCTTTTTTTTCAAAAAAGACATTTAATAGATGAATGTGAAAGATCATGAAAAGCAATAATGTAAACATTATGAGTTCATGGTGCGGTGAGTACAACTTCATTTGTTTTTTATTTATAATTTTTCAAAGGTTTGTAGAAGATTCAAATAGGACATTTAGATGATGCAGGATGTTGGGGCCTCGACCGCACTCCGTGGCATCACACCAGCTAGCAGACCACGACCAAGCACGCCTGCTAGAAGGACTGCAGCCCAGGCACCCCAACCCGTCTCCACGCCTGTTCTCAGCGCGGCGGGTTGTTGAGGCTGGGGCTCGATCCCCAGACCTCCTTGATAAGAACCACTCCTAACAGTCAGTTGGTGATAAGGCCTGTTAGGAGTGGTTCTTATCAAGGAGGTCTGGGGATCGAGCCCCAGCCTCAACAACCCGCCACACTGAGAACAGGCGCGGAGATGGGTTGGGGTGCCTGGGCTGCAGTCCTTCTGGCAGGCGTACTTGGCCGTGGTCCGCTAGCTGGTGTGATGCCACGGGGTGCGGTCGGGGCCCGGGCATCCTGCAGCATTAGACCTTTATGACATAATTAACTAATCGATATTAGATTGTGTTTCAAACCTTCAACATATAAAACATTTGAAATAGAAAAAGAGTCGTTACCCACTATACCAATGCCATGATCTTTCCCTTGTCATTGTCACCAAAAGTCACCATTCCTCCTTTCTTCATCATGAGGAACTTTGCTTTATCGCCTGTCATGTGCTTGGAGCATCCTGAGTCCAAGTACCACATGTCTTCCTTGTCCTTAGCCTGCCAACATACCTAATAAGAGGATGGGAGTAAAGATTCGGATACCCAAGAGGTTCCTCCCATAGTATAAGTGGATACCTTAAGTACCCAGATTTGCTTTAAAGTGCATTTTTCCTTCTTCCTACAAGAGTCTGTGGTGTGACCAAAAATCAAACAAATGGCACACGCAATAAAAGGTGTTGAGACCTTTCTCCGAGAATTTTGTTGACTCTTGCTGGTAGACAGGGATGTTGTAGGGATGCTAGATGAATTTTATAAGAATTTTTTTTTGGAAATAGGCCTAACGCCAGTGTTAGTAGTTAACGTCGGGCGGTAGCCTCCCGAACCATACCCAGTCCAAACTTTGCAGAACCATAGCACTGGTTCGCCAAAATCATGTTCAGTGTTTTTTGGCCAACACCGAATTTTTCTATAGCCATATTTAGATCATTAGTTCGGGCTTTCAAAGAGATGTTTTCGATAACTAGCATCACACATCGATTTGCAAATGATTTATTTCCATTTTCTATTTGGAGAAGAGAGGTTTTTAGTTTTCTCTCTAAGTCTCCTTTTTCTTTCACAAGTGATTTTCATTCGGAGAGAGCCTTAGAGAGAGTTTCTTCAAGTTCTTGAATTTTTGCCAATGAAAGATCCACTATCTTGGCAATCTACCTTTTCTTCTCCAAAAGCTTTTATTTCTTTAGCTAGTTTTTTATTTTTTTTAATAGAGTTTTATTTTTAGTTTTTAAGAGATCAATATCCTTAAGACTTTTTTCAAAATATTTGCAAATTTGAAGAAATTCATCATAGAGATCATCATAAGTAGGAGGAGGTACTTCAGTGTCGCTTTGGACACTGGTTTCGTCGTCGATGAGATCTTTTATCCTGCACATGAGTCACATGTTTGCCTCTTCATCGTCGCTTAAAGAAGATCCACTTGATTCCTCGAAGGAGGAATCATCTCATGTAGCCGTCTTTAGAACCTTCTTCTTTTCATTTCTTTTATGCCTCCTTTCCTTTCGCTCTTTCAGATATTTTGGACATTGGCTTCGGATGTGCCCGGTCTTTCGGCAGTGGTAACAATCTGGTGGTGGCCGCTCATCATCATCGTCGCTACCTTTTTCTTTTGTAGAGGATGATCCCTTCCATTTTGCATCTTTCACGAAGTATTTCTGTAAAGAGTTTCTTCTCTCTGGATTTTTCATGATTTTGTTGAAATTCTTCACAAAGAGGCTTTCTTCGTCCTCTTCATCATCATTTACCTCCTTGGATTTTAGCGCCAAGGCCTTCTTCTTAGGCTCTGCATGGTACTTTTCATGTAGAAGTTTGAGTTCCACCTCATAGGTTTTTAGATTCCCAATGAGGCGCTCAATTTGGAGTTGCCTTAGATCATGAGACTCTGATATGACCGTCACCTTTGGATTGAATTTTGGTGGGAGAGATCTAAGAATTTTCCTCACTAGGTCTCCGTCTGGGAATGTCTTTGCGAGGATTTTGATGCATTTACGATCTTTGTGAATCTTGTGTACATGACGTCGATATCCTCGTCTTGTTCCATGTAGAACTTTTCATACTCTGATTCTAGTTGGAAAAGCTTTGAATCCTTCACCTATGAAGTACCTTCATGAGTAATTTCCTAAAAATTCCATATATCATAGGCAGTCTCACAAGCACAAACACGATTAAATTCGGTTCTATCTAAATCATAAAATAATGCATTCATTGCATTAGAATTATTTTTACATTTAAGTTTATCTTGATCATCCCACTTATCTTTGGGCTTTTCAAAAGTAGCTTCTCCTACTACAATTGTAGGAGGAGAATAGCGTTGTTTCATCATTGCCCAAACTTCTATTTCTAAAGTCCTTAAAAACATCACATCCTAGTTCTCCAATAGTTATAGTCGGACCCGGTAAATAGTTGTTGTCTACTAATTCCTTGCCCCTCGTAGAAAGCGAGATCATGGTGCGCCACTATTCCTGGTGGTGAAACCGTTTTGGAATAACCTTGCTCTGATACCACTTGTTGGATCTTAAGGCACCCATAGAGAGAGGGGGAGGGGTGAATAAGGGTTTTAGAAATCTTTAAATTTTAATAGAATTTTTTTATATTTTAGAATAAAGCGATTAGATCAAAAGTAAATTGCTAGAATTGAAAACCAAATCAATTTTATTGAACAAATAGAGAATAATTATTATTGATAAAATTGATTACAAAATAGAATTTCTATAAAGCTAGAAATCGAGATGTGAATATGAAAAACTCTTTTTGTTTTCTATACCGACTCTTCTCCCTAAGAATCGGTTGGCTTTAGCCGATCTATCCCCAAATATGGCCTCAAGACGCTCTATCCTCTCAATCCCTAGAAAGGCCTCGAGCACCCCATAGATCTAAGCCCTAAACCTAGTCGCCAACACACGCGTCGAATTCCCCCTAAGCCGCACACGGACCTAGTCTCCAACAACCGCGGTGAATTATCCACTAAACGATCACAAGGATAAAAGGTATTACAAAATATGAAATTCAAATTAAAAACTCCCTATGAAGAAATCTGAAGGAGATGATGAAGAACCGCTGAAGATAATCGAAGTCGAAGCGTGCGTTCTTTGCGTTGAGTTTGCATTGATCCGATCCTCCTTGGATTCCTTCTCTTGAATTTGAATGAGAGAACTTTGGTGGTTGATGAGTCCCATTTATATACACATTTATGGACTCATCTGGGCCGTATTTCTAGTTGATGCACTACACTTTAGGCATATTTTTGATTATATTTGTTATTCCCTGCTAGGTGCACTCTTAGGACCATGATGGAGGAGTTCCCCGAGCTGTTTCGGTGACGTTTATCTCTTTTTCCCCTTTTTGTAAAGACTTTTTGATATATATGTATATATGTGTGTTTTTATAAAATTTCGGGACGAAATTTATATAAGGAGGGGAGGGTTGTAAGACCCCAATTCAGGAAGGTAAATTTCTGGAGTTCTTAACGTTGTCGCCCAGGCGACAGTGGCTGTCGCCCGGCGATAGCGTTGTCGGGTGGCGGCTAACGCTGGCAACAAGGTGACTGGGGTCATGCAGCAGTGTTGCTGGCTGGTCAAAGTCGGTTCATAACGCTGTCGCCCAGGCGACAATGGCTGTCGCCCGGCGACAGCTCAAAGTTGGACTTTGTGGCCGAAATCAAGGGCATTGATTGCTTATTGACTTTGGGGGCTGGTTTTGGCTTGGGAGGCTCGGTGGCAGCTTAGAAGGCCGAAAATCCTCCTCTTTTCATTATTTCCTTAAGGCTTTATTTTGGAGAGAGAGAGAGAGAAGCTTGGAGAAGAAGAAGGAATAGTAAACCCTAGCTTGGAGCTTGGGTTTGGAGGAGATACACTCATCCGATCCCTTCAAAGTTGGTGGCTACGCATAGAGGAGGGCAAGGCGCTCCTTTCCATCCGTGTGGAACGTCGAGCCAGGGGCTCAAAGCGGCGTTTAAGGGTAACGAACTTTCCTACCCTCTTTTGGACATGCCTTAGTCCTTTCCCTTGCATCGTTGAGGCCCCTACCCAAAAGGGTGAGGTCGTGGCCTCCGACGGGTCGATTCATGTTATCCCCGTCAAAGCTTGCATTCATGTAGAGTCCACGCGTGAGATGGACGTAGGCGCGCTGTGTGAAGCCCATCCGAGATGGTTCGTCCGGATTGGTGATACTTTTTGGTATTGTGCGTGCCGGGGAAAAACCCCGCATTGTTATACTTGCCTCGTAGGGCTAGAGGGTGCTACTGCATGCGTAGCAACGCCCGAGGGTGTGCCCCGGGGAGCACCCAAAGTTAAAAGGCAGAAATGGAGTTCTGTCCAGCTGTCGCTGGCGCGACAGTGACTGTCGCCTGGGCGACAGCTTCCCAGAATTGGGTTCTGGTGAATTTGGGTGTTCTGAGGCAGTGGGAGTGCTACTGCATGTGCAGCAACACCTGGGGGTGTGCCCCGGGAAGCACCCACAGCTAGAAGCCCAATTAGGGTTTGTGCACTGTCGCTGGCGACAGTGAATGTCGCCTGGGCGACAACTTCCCAGACTGAGTTCTGGTGATGTTGTTGTGCCCACCTGTTGAGGGGACCTGAGGCCGGTGTACCCGACCTGTGGGGGTGTCCTGGTGGATGACTTAGCGGCCTGTGGAGCTGGCTAATTGAGAATACCTGGGCTGAAGGGACGCCATACCCGCTTTTCGTGTTGTACAATGAGAGCTGTGAACAACGGGCATTTGGCAAACCTGAAACCGCACCATTGCAACACCTGATTAGTAAGCCTCAGACAACATGTCGGGAGGCAATGGGACAGAGTCTTCAGACTACGTTATGTTCACAATTAAAGCACGGGGGAGCCCTGGTATTCGGGCCACCGACTTTAGCCTCGAAGGGCAAAGCCATCAAGAGTGGATGGTGGTGGAAGGCGGAGTACACCAAAGAGTGCCTGAGAGCACGGGACGTGGGGGCCATTCCCACGTTTGTGTTGTTGCATATGTATGAAATGTTGTGGGCTCGTCTAGTCGCACTCTTATATATATATATATATGCTGTTGAGACTGTTTTGCAGGGGCGTTTAGAACTGCCACCCCCTCGAAGGGGTGGGGTCGTTATAACTTGGTCAGCTTTAGCTGACCGTTGCCCTGTTTTGCCACCGTCTTTGGTGGGCTTGTTGTACAGGAGCTGGACCGAGCGGGACCATGGCGAGCTGAAGCCCCTGCGCTGCTGCGGCCCTTGAAGGCCTTTTGTCCTTTCTTCTGTTTTCATGTATGGCCGGCCTGCGCGCCGATGTTGGTAAACTGTAAGGCCGTCGTGCCTCTTTTGTGTGTTGTAAAACATTTTATTCCAAGTTAATAGAAGTGGACATACCCGAGTTTGGGTCTTGTGGTTTATAATTCTGTCTCTCTCTCTTTTACTTCCGCATAGAATGCTCTGAGTTAGGCTTCGTTGTATAGTGTCGTTGCATATTCAATTAAGTGACGTTTCCGTTTGTTTTGTAGTATATGGCGTGGGGCCCCGGCCGGACCTTCTGCTATATGCTTCTTAACGGACGGGGGTGTTACAAATTGGTATCAGCTTCTAAGGTTCCGTATCCTTCTACAGAATTCGTGGACGAATTCTTTTAAGGGGTGGTGAGCACGTGTGTGCGCTACCGTTGAGACGTAAAATAAACCCAAAAATGTCCACTTAGGAATAAAATGTAACAACAAACCAACAATAATTGCATGATTTTAGAACCTGAGTGTTCCTTTTGTTGTTAGTTGCGACTGTGCTGTCGCCTAACTGTGTGTTGCACTTGTGTAGGGCACTCGAAGTGCAGCGGGACCGTCGCGTCCCCGTGATGTGCATGAGAGTAGTGGGTCTGCTGAGGCCCCTACAGCTCCGTCTGCTGAGTTGGTTCGGCTAGTTACTGAAGCCGTTCTAGCTGCGTTGAATGGCCAGCCTGAAAGGCAAGGCCAACCGCCAGTGCAAGAGGTGGCCCCTGAGCCACTAAGAGTGGAGCAAGTCCCAGTGAGGCGTGCTCCTGAGCAACAGCTGAAGCACTTTCTGGGATTTCGACCTCCTCCGTTTACCGGGGTTGAATCCCCAGCTGAGGCCGAAGACTGGTTGTCGCATGTGAAGCGAATTCTGACAGCGACACGGTCAGAGGAAGCGCAGAAGGTGACCTTTGCTTCTTTCTTGCTAGAAAAGGAAGCTAGGCGGTGGTGGGATGAGGTTGAGAGGCGCCAGTTCGCGGGAAGGCGACTGGTTGATGTGACGATGGAAGAGTTCTCGAGAATCTTCCTCGCAAGGTATGTGCCTCAGTCGCAGCAGATCGCGATGGAGAACCAGTTCTTGGCTCTAACACAGGGTGGTAGACTGGTTGATGACTACTTGCATGAGTTCACCCGCCTCGGGCGCTATGCTGGAACTTCTTTCGATGATGATGATAGAAGGGTGAACAGGTTTTATGGAGGTTTGCGTACTGAGTTGCGGCATCTTCTGAAAGGGCCGTTGACGCAGGGTTTCACGACCCTCGTTAGTTCAGCCCGAGCCCTTGAGAAGGACATGCTCAGGGAAAAGAGCAAGGCGGTTGTGGTCGAGGCAGTGCCGGAGGGCAAAGCGCCGAGTGCGACGAAGTTGCGGAGGTTGAGTCGCTGGAAGAAGGCTCGAGTATCTGGGCCAGCTCCCTCTGCTTCGGGCGCGTCATCTGGACGTGGCCCTCTTATTTGTTTCACTTGTGGCAAGGCTGGCCATTTCTCTTGGGATTGCCGAAGTGGGCTTCCAAGGCCAGAGAAGAAGGCGGGGCCAGCTTATTCTGAGAAGGGAAAGGCAGCTGAGTCCACTGCTTCCCGTATGGCTCCCCCGCAGCCCAGAGTTTTTAGTCTCGATTAGCAGGAGGCTATCAAAGCCAAGGACGTCGTGACAGGTACAATTTAAGATACAGTCTTTACTGTTTTATACACATGTTTTAATGTTCATGCTAACTTGTTGGCGGCGTAGGCTATGTAAATGTTTTAGGCGTCCCTGCGAGAGCGCTTTTCGATACTGGGGCTTCGCACTCCTTCTTATCGTCGGACTTCGTCCAACGTATTGGTGCACCGTTGATTGCTTCTGCAGATGGACTGGAGGTCCTACTGCCGAATGGATATTCAATGCGTGTGGAGAGGAGTTGCTGTGCAAAGGTTCTAGTTGGTAGTTGGGAGTATGACCTGAAGGCATCGTTACTCCCCCTGGTTGAGTTCGATGTTATCTTCGGTATGGACTGGCTGTCGGAACAGCGTGCGTGTATCGATTGCACCACCAAGGAGGTGAGGTTTGGGCAAGGTGCCGGTCGTGAGATGGTCTTTGCGGGCATGCGTGGATCGAGCAAGATGTTGATGTCTGCTCTCCAGGTGTCCAAGGCAGTGCGACAGGGAGCAGAGTTATTCTTTGCTCTTGTGGAGGCTTCAACGTCGAGGCCCAGCCTAGTAGATGTTCCGGTAGTAGTAGAGTTCCCCGATGTGTTCCCGAGCGAGCTCCCCGGTGCTCCACTGCAGCGGGAGATAGATTTCACGATTGAGTTGGTGCCAGGCGCTAAGCCTGTGGCCCGCTCGCCGTATCGTATGGCTCCGAAAGAGTTGGCGGAGTTGAAGCTGCAGTTGCAGGAGCTGCTTGAGCAGGGCTACATGCGTCCGAGTTCCTCACCTTGGAGTGCACCGGTCCTCTTTGTCAAAAAGAAGGACGGTAGCCTGCGGCTTTGCATCGACTATCGGGAGTTGAACAAGCTGACGGAGAAGAACAAGTATCCTCTTCCGAGGATAGATGATTTGTTCGACCAGCTCGTTTGTTTGACAGTATACTCAAAGCTGGACTTGAAGTCCGGCTATTATCAGGTGTGGATCAGGGAGTGCGATATCCCGAAGACTGCCTTCAGTACGAGGTACGGGCAGTATGAGTTCACCGTGATGCTGTTTGGGTTGTCTAATGCGCCTTCGGTGTTTATGGACTTGATGCACCGGACTTTCTGAGAGTACCTCGACCGGTTTGTGGTCGTCTTCCTGGATGACATACTAGTCTACTCTCAGTCCGAGGAGGAGCACAGTGATCACCTGCGAGTAGTTTTGGAGGTTCTGAGGAGGAACCGGTTGTATGCCAAGTTCTCGAAGTGCGAGTTCTGGCTTCGTTCCGTGGCGTTCTTGGGCCATGTGGTTAGTGGTTCGGGTGTGGCGGTAGATCCGGTGAAGGTTTCGGCCATCAGGGAGTGGCCTGTCCATTCTTCTGTAGCGGAGGTCCGTAGCTTCCTCGGGCTGGCCGGTTATTACAGGCGCTTCGTAGAGAACTTCTCCCGAATCGCGCTGCCTCTTACGACGCTGACACGGAAGATGCAGGAGTTCATTTGGACGCCCGCGTGTGCGCAGGCTTTCGAGGAGTTGAAGCGGCGGCTTACGACGGCTCCGATCTTATGTTTGCCTTGCGGCACGGAGGGCTACGAGATCTACACCGACGCTTCTGGGAGCGGCCTTGGCTGCGTTCTGCAGCAGCATGGCAAGGTTATAGCGTATGGCTCTCGCCAGCTGAAGGTGCACGAGCAGAATTATCCGGTCCACGACTTGGAGTTGGCGGCCGTGATATTTGCCCTGAAGCTATGGCGGCATTATGTGTATGGCTTGAAGATCAATATCTTCACGGACCATAAGAGCCTGAAGTACCTTCTGACGCAGAAACGGCTGAATATGCGGCAGCAGAGGTGGATAGAGTTCCTGGGGGACTTCACCTTCGAGATCCACTACACTCCCGGGAAGGGGAATGTTGTTGCGGATGCACTCAGTCGCAGGGCTCCAGCGCAGGCCAACTGGATTCAGATGCATGATGAGCACCTGATACGTGACCTGGAGGCCTTGGGTATTTCTTGCGTAGAGAAGAGGGGCGGTGCCGGTGCCTGTTTGAGTTGGACTGAGGTGCAGTACGACCTCGCAGATAGAGTCCGTCGGGCTTTTGAACTCGATCTGAGTTTAAAGCGCTATGCGGAGGATGCTGGTGGTGGGCCAGATGCCCAGTTTCAGGTTCGAGACGGGTTGCTGTGGAGAGGTGACCGTTTGTGCGTCCCCAAGGTGGATGAGCTGCGCGATGAGTTGATGTACGAGGCGCATCGTACTAGGTATTCAGTTCATCCGGGGAGCACGAAGATGTATAAGGACATGAAGGTCCTTTTCTGGTGGCCGGGTATGAAGAGGGACATCGCTCACTACGTGGCCAAGTGCCACACTTGTGCGCTAGTGAAGGCGGAATGTCAGAAGCCCGGTGGCTTTTTGCAGTCATTGCCTGTTCCGGAGTGGAAGTTTGATGACATTTCCATGGATTTCGTGCATGGACTGCCGAGGTCACAGAGCGGGAACGATGCCATCTGGGTAGTCATTGACCGGCTGACGAAGGTGGCGCACTTTATCCCCAACCGGAGGGATGCCTCAGTGGAGAAATTGGCGAAGTTGTATGTTGATTCTATAGTACGACTGCACGGTGTGCCCCGTAGCATCGTCAGTGATCGTGATGGACGCTTTACTTCGAGCGATTGGAGGCTAGTCAACCGTCTTTTGGGTACGAAGCTGTAGTTTAGCACGGCCTTTCATCCTCAGACGGATGGACAAAATGAGCGTACCAACAGGACGATGGAAGACATGCTCCTGATGTGCGTACTGGATTTTGGCAAGGGGTGGGAAGATCACCTCTTTCTTGTTGAGTTCGCGTACAACAACAGCTATCAGGCGAGTATTCAGATGGCGCCTTTCGAGGCCCTCTATGGCAGGAAGTGCCGCACTCCCTTAGCTTGGGCAGAAACGGGCGAGACGAAGCTCTTCAAGAGGAAAGACGTCGAAGAGGCGACTTTGACGGTGCGTTTGATCCGGGAGAGGCTTTTGGTTGCGCAGGATAGGCAGGCGAAGTACTATAATACGAAGCACCGCGACGTCCAGTTCGCCGTTGGCGATTGGGTTTACTTGAAGATCAGGCCATTCAAGGGCGTGTCCATGATTCGGCGCTTGAAAAAGCTGAGTCCGAGATACCTTGGACCTTTTGAGATCATCGAGCACGTCGGCAAGGCGGCTTATAGGCTTGCGCTATCGGCGGAACTGAGCGGGCTACACGATGTATTCCACATCTCCGTATTGCGGAAGGCAGTGCAAGAGCCTACGCAGGTGGTCGCGGCGGTTCAGGTGCCCGTGGATAGTGGGCTTAAGACGGCGGTCAGGCCCGTTAGCATCGAGGATGCTGAGGTGCGTCAGTTGCGGAACAGGGCGATCCGTATGGTAAAGGTCCGTTGGGACAACTGCGGTCGCGAGGAGCTCTCATGGGAGCGTGAGCAGAACATGATGGAGGAGTTCCCCGAGCTGTTTCAGTGACGTTTATCTCTTTTTCCCTTTTTTGTAAAGTCTTTTTGATATATAAGTATATATGTGTGTTTTTATAAAATTTTGGGACGAAATTTATATAAGGAGGGGAGGGTTGTAAGACCCCAATTCAGGAAGGTAAATTTCTGGAGTTCTTAACGTTGTCGCCCAGGCGACAGTGGCTGTCGCCCGGCGATAGCGTTGTCGGGTGGCGGCTAACGCTGGCGACAAGGTGACTGGGGTCATGCAACAGTGTTGCTGGCTGGTCAAAGTCGGTTCATAACGCTGTCGGCCAGGCTACAATGGCTGTCGCCCGGCGACAGCTCAAAGTTGGACTTTGTGGCCGAAATCAAGGGCATTGATTGCTTATTGACTTTGGGGGCTGGTTTTGGCTTGGGAGGCTCGGTGGCAGCTTAGAAGGCCGAAAATCCTCCTCTTTTCATTATTTCCTTAAGGCTTTATTTTGGAGAGAGAGAGAGAAGCTTGGAGAAGAAGAAGGAATAGTAAACCCTAGCATGGAGCTTGGGTTTGGAGGAGCTACACTCATCCGATCCCTTCAAAGTTGGTGGCTATGCGTAGAGGAGGGCAAGGCACTCCTTTCCATCCGTGTGGAACATCGAGCCATGGGCTCAAAGCGGCGTTTAAGGGTAACAAACTTTTCTACCCTCTTTTGGACATGCCTTAGTCCTTTCCCTTGCATCGTTGAGGCCCCTACCCAAAAGGGTGAGGTCGTGGCCTCCGACGGGTCGATTCATGTTATCCCCGTCAAACTTGCATTCATGTAGAGTCCACGCGTGAGATGGACGTAGGCGCACTGTGTGAAGCCCATCCGAGACGGTTCGTCCGTATTGGTGATACTTTTTGGTATTGTGCGTGCCGGGGAAAAACCCAGCATTGTTATACTTGCCTCGTAGGGCTAGAGGGTGCTACTGCATGCGCAGCAATGCCCGGGGGTATGCCCCGGGGAGCACCCGAAGTTAAAAGGCAGAAATGGAGTTCTGTCCAGTTGTCGCTGGCGCGACAGTGACTGTCGCCTGGGCGACAGCTTCCCAGAATTGGGTTCTGGTGAATTTGGGTGTTCTGAGGCAGTGGAGTGCTACTGCATGTGCAGCAACGCCTGGGGGTGTGCCCCGGGAAGCACCCACAGCTAGAAGACAAATTAGGGTTTGTGCACTGTCGCTGGCGACAGTGAATGTCGCCTGGGCGACAGCTTCCCATTCTGAGTTCTGGTGATGTTGTTGTGCCCACCTGTTGAGGGGACCTGAGGCCGGTGTACCCGACCTGTGGGGGTGTCCTGGTGGATGACTTAGCGGCCCGTGGAGCCAGCTAATTGAGAATACCTGGGCTGAAGGGACGCCATACCCGCTTTTCGTGTTGTACAACGAGAGCTGTGAACAACGGGCATTTGGCAAACCTGAAACCGCACCATTGCAGCACTTGATTAGTAAGTCTCGGACAGCATGTCAGGAGGCAATGGGACAGAGTCTTCGGACTACGTTATGTTCATAATTAAAGCACGGGGGAGCCCTGGTATTCGGGCCACCGACTTTAGCCTCGAAGGGCAAAGCCATCAAGAGTGGATGGTGGTGGAAGGCGGAGTACACCAAAGAGTGCCTGAGAGCACGGGACATGGGGGCCATTCCCACGTTTGTGTTGTTGCATATGTATGAAATGCTGTGGGCTCGTCTAGTCGCACTCTTATATATATATATGTTGTTGAGACTGTTTTGCAGGGACGTTTAGAACTGCCACCCCCTCGAAGGGGTGGGTCGTTATGACTTGGTCAGCTTTAGCTGACCGTTGCCCTGTTTTGCCACCGTCTTTGGTGGGCTTGTTGTACAGGAGCTGGACCGAGCGGGACCTTGGCGGGCTGAAGCCCCTGCGCTGCTACGGCCCTTGAAGGCCTTTTGTCCTTTCTTCTGTTTTCATGTATGGCCGGCCTGCGCGCCGATGTTGGTAAACTGTAAGGCCGTCGTGCCTCTTTTGTGTGTTGTAAAACATTTTATTCCAAGTTAATAGAAGTGGACATACCCGAGTTTGGGTCTTGTGGTTTATAATTCCGTCTCTCTCTCTTTTACTTCCGCATAGAATGCTCTGAGTTAGGCTTCGTGGTATAGTGTCGTTGCATATTCAATTAAGTGACGTTTCCGTCTGTTTTGTAGTATATGGCGTGGGGCCCCGGCCGGACCTTCTGCTATATGCTTCTTAACAGACGGGGGTGTTACAGCTGCTAGCCATTTGTCGAGCACTGCTAGCCATTTGTCGAGCGCTGCTCAGAAAATGTCAAGTGCTGGAACTAGCTATATTTCTTCAGTCTGCTGAAAACATTTTGTCGAACGAAGCCGGTCATTCGTCGAACGCCACTCGCCATTTGTTGAGCTTGGATTTTCCTAAGTTCTGACTAATCTAATCAGCCTAAATCTTGACCCTAAGACTATACAATGGGGTCAATACAGATCCTAATCAACATATAGTGATCCTAGCCCAAATCAATAATAGGGTTGTTCCAACAATCTCTCCCTATTTGGGTTAGGATACTATTTGACAATTAATCAAATAAATACAATAGAAAACATAAACAGCAGAGCATAAAATATATGTGTTTGACAGAATGAAAAATTCATTTCAGTAGATTGAATAAAATTAGTGCTCTGAGTTCATTACAATGAATTGACGATAACCCGGTGTTGTGTGTGTGCGATTACTAGTCGTGTGTTGCTCGAGTCGGGAGGAAGGTTTATCTTTCTCGTGGGCTAAGAACTTGCCCCAAGCGACTCTCGAAGCATGGGTGAGAGCTACTCGTTGAGTCAAGCATAATGTAGGCCACCCTTTGGCTAGTTTGAGCTTTGTTATTCCATGTCCATTTCATTCACCTTTGCAAGCCTATTTTGTGCCTACCAATCCTTTGTTCAGCTCCTCTTCATCCACCAAAGCCTGAAGCCTATCCCACGCCCGCAACCAAATTGTTTTAACTGCGCTCATAATTCTAAACTTGTGTGGAGTGTGGAATCATTGTGTTGTGATGGGAAAATAACGTCCATCTGCTGATTTTGAACCAACCGGGGGTTACATAAAAGAAGTAAAATATGTAAAAGAAAAAAAAAAGAGTATTTTGAAAAAAATTCCTCCCGAGCTAAAAACAGAAAATCTGTTGGTATTTGTGAAGTAGGCCGTGTGCACACCTGGTTTTCATGATAAGTCTGGGGGTGTGTCACACGAGCATAGTTTGTTGGTCTTGTGTGGTGCAGCGTTCCGTTAGCTCACTTGGGTTGCGTAGCCACCGTGTTTAACTTTGAATATCATACCGTAACTTAAGCCCCGTTCTAATCCTATAAGTCCCACTGATTTGATTTGCGAGTTTGCTAGCGCCGTGGAGAGAGTGTGACCGGGCAAGCGTATGGTTCACGACGGTGATGGATTTCAGCGGAGTTATTCCTAAGCCCCGATCTTTTGCAACACCCGCCTCAGTGTCTCGTCACTTTCATACCGGGCATGATCGTCAAATTCTTCATAATTCACCAACTGAGTATAACTAAATCTTTAATTACGCTTTACTACTTATGTAAATTAGTTAGCATAGTTAAACTCTACTTCTACTAGAATCTCTACTCGCATGTGTTGTTACTTCGCACCGTACTCCTTTGTGTAATTCTCTATGTTAATTATCGTTTTCACGCTCCGCCGGATTCGTTTGCTCGGGACGCGCAAACAGTTAAGTCTGGGGGTGTGATGAGTCCTGATCATATACACATTTATGGACTCATCCGGGCCGTTATTTAGTCAATTCTCCGCACTTTAGCCTTGTTATAGTTTATATTTGATAATCCACGCTAGGTGCACATCTAGGCCCACTTTGGTGTGATTTTCGTGCTTATTGTCATTAGTAGTGTTCATGTGCTGTTAAGTGCCACTTTCGGTGGCTAGATCTGTGGTTGTGCGGGAATAGGAGTCGTGCAAGTGTTCCCGGTGCAATTCTGCACAGGAACACTACGCACGATCGCCGGTTCTATTGCGCACGACCAGTGGTCGTGCGCCAATGACCGTGCGCACTTAACCCTTTTTCACGAGTTCTGTTTGGTGCAGTGCGCACGACCATCAACGACAGTGCGCACGACCACCGGTCGTGCGCCACTGCTCGTGCGCACTTATCATTAAAATTCTGAGTTCTGTTTGCTGTATTGCGCACGACCATCAACTCCAGTGCGCACGACCACTGGTCGTGCGCGACTGGTCGTGCGAACATTATCTTCTATAAATTCCGTTTCTTGCAGGTTCTACCCAGACAGGCGCACGATCACAGGATTCTAGTGCGCACGACCACTGGTCGTGCGCCAATGACCGTGCGCGCTGTTTAATTCAGCGCCTATATAATGACCTGATCGCGAATTAGGTCGGGATTACGCATTTGGACTCCGTTCAGTCCGCCGTTTTCGCCATTTCCAGAGGTTTTTCACCCCCTAGGCCTCCTCCATCATCCAAGGGCTTGAAAGAAGAGATTCTACACTCATTTTGATCGCTAAGGAAGAAGTTCTTCGCACTAGACGTGACCGGATGGTAAATCGCTGGAGAAGACGGGTCCATTGGGAGGTGTGACAACTCTCCTCTACCCCGGACGCAGTTGGGACCGAGCTAGGACGCGGATTGACAACCCGGTGCTTCCTACCGTGAATCTACAACGAGACTCCGGATTCGGTCGTATCTCTTGCCTTTTTCTTATACTTATGTGGTTGTATTTGTTTGTACTCTCTTTATCTTGATGATGAACGCTATGAACTATGTTAGTATTGTTAATTTCATGTCTATGAAATCATTTTGTTCATTTGTGTTAATGAGGTGCGCCCCCATCAATTTTCCGCTCCACCACCATGTCCGGTGCCGCACTAGCAATTGCTAGTGGTGTGCTTGTCGAAGAGGTGCTTGCGACCCTCAATCCGTAAGCCTACTCGCCCATCCGGCCTTCGAAGCGTGGCATCGCGGCCCGTATTCCACTCGCCTAACGAAGCAGCGCGCTCAAGGCCTGCATAGCTCGTTCCCGTTAGCCTTCATGTCCATCCGCCCTTTCGACGCAGCGCGCTCAAGGCCTTCCTAGTTTCCATCCCGCCGACCGAAGCATTGCATAGCGGCATTGCATAGGAGTAGGCGTAATATTTACTTTTGTTTGCAAACCTCAAAGCCCCTTTCGTTCGCATTCCACCTACCGCCGGACTTCGATCTCAAGTCCTTCCTCGATAATAAACTCCACCTTACTGTGTTCCTCAAGAGACCGACACTCGGGGATTTTCCCCATTTTTATTACTTGCGCGACCGGTGCACTTGCCGACACGCATCAATGGTCTAGGAACCAAATCCCAAACTTTGTTTGTCTCAAACTGATTGAGCTCCTCTTACATAGCAATGATCCAGTTGGGATCTTGTTCTGCATCTTGTAGGGATTGAGGTTCAATCTGAGAGAGAAAACAAGTGTGCATCATATTCTGATTTACTTGATGTCTTGTTTGCACACCTGCTGAAATATCACCAATAATTTGAGATATTGGATGATCTCTAACTGTGATGTGATCAACATTTGGAGTGGGTTCAATAATGATTTCCACTTGGGGAATTTGTTCAGCTGGAAGATGTTCTGCAGTAATCTGATTTGAATTGTCAGCAAAATTTGGATGATTTTCTTCTTCACTTTCTTCAGCATTCTGCTGTACAGGATTTAGAAATCCTTCTTTATGTAGAGCTAATTGATTTATCTGCTCACATAGTGTAGGTACCTGTAGGTTTTCTATGGTAGAAGAATTCTTCTTCTTGTAAAACATATTAGTTTCATCAAAGGAAACATGCATAGATTCTTCAATTTTAAGAGAAGATTTGTTATAAATCCTACATGCCTTGCTGATTAAAGAATAGCCTAAGAAAATTCCTTCTTCAGATTTTGGTTCAAATTTCCTAAGGTATTTCTTATCATTATTATGAACAAAACATTTACAACCAAATGCTCTAAAATAGCTAACTTTAGGTTTCTTCCCTTTAAGTAATTCAAAAGGAGTCTTACCCTTAAGTTTGTGTATCAAACTTCTATTCAACACATAGTTTGCTGTGCTAACAGCCTCTGCCCAAAAAGATAGGGTCAAATTAGCATCTGCAAGCAATGTTGTTGCTGATTCAATTAGAGTTCTATTTTTTTCTTTCAACTACCCCATTTTGTTGAGGAGTTCTAGGAGCTGAGAAGCAATGCCTGATACCTTCCTTCTCACAGAATTCTTGCATGAGAAGAGACTCAAACTCAGTGCCACGATCACTTCTGATCAATGCAATATGAGTAGAGTACTCAATCTTTATGCTCTTAAGAAAGTCTGTAAGAACTTTAAAGTTATCTGACTTTTCTCTCAAAAAGAACACCCAAGTGAATCTAGAGAAGTCATCTACAATAACTAGAGTATAAGACTTCCCCCCTAAACTCTTTGTTGCTATAGGTCCAAAAAGTTCCATATGTAGCAAATATAAGATTTTAGGTGAATCACTTTTAGATAATGATTTCAAACTATTTTTAGTTTGCTTCCCTAGTTGACATGCCCTACAAAGACCTTCTTTCTTGTATAAACCTAAGGGTAAACCTCTAACAAGATTGCCCTTAGATAATTTAGCAATGGTCCTAAGGTTTACATGTCCTAATCTCTTATGCCAAAGTTCACAAGGTTTGCATAATTCATTAAATAAACAGATTTCTGATTTAGATGAATTGAAATTTACTAAATAAATATTACCTTGCCTAATACCTGATAAAACAATAACATTATCAGAAGATTTAATAAGGCATTTTAATTTATTAAAGGTTACCTGATACCCTTCATCACATAATTGACTTATGCTGATAAGGTTGTGCTTCAGTCCTTTGACATAAGCTACCTCTTTGAAGGTGACTTCTCCAACTTTGACTTTTCCATAGCCTTTTGTTTGTCCACAGTTGGAGTCTCCAAATATTACTTTTGGTCCAAGCTTTGCCTTGTAGTTGTTCAGGTTGGCCTTGTTTCCTGTCATATGTTTTGAACAGCCACTGTCCAAATACCATTTTTCATTTATTCTTGGACAGCTGTGTACCTGCAAAAACAAAAACAAAGACTATTTGTTCATGACCCAGATTACCTTGGGTCTTTTTGAATTTCCACAAAAATCTGAAATAAAAGACATTTCAGGTTGGTCCTTATATCCTTGTGGATGATATCTCCTTGGAGGTATTATCCATTCAGTGAAAGGATTCTTAGAGTGTGAAGAATGAGAATTGATCAGATTTGCTGTATAGTTTCTGTTCGACGAACTGGGCTGAGTTCGTCGAGCGTCGTTCGATGAATGACTGAGATTTCATCGAGAGCCGTTCATCTAATTACTATATTGAAATTCTGTCTTCAGAATTCGTCGAGCTCCGTTCGACGAAGTGGATAAATTTTATCGAGCTCCGTTCGACGATTTCTGCTGAATTCTGCTATTCTCGGCAGTCTTACTTGAAAAGTTTTTATTTATTCCTACAACCTCTTTGCTCTTAGCAGAGATGAATTTTATAGGTGTAGAGTATATGTTCTTCTTAATTAGACGTGGCTCACTTGATGACGCACCCAAGCTAGTTTGCTATTAAGTCTAGCATTTACTGTACTTGTAATGTCCATCAGTTTGATGCTTCTCCCATTGAGGGATTCTTCAAACATCTTGGCTTCAGACAACTTGCTCTTAATGAGAACAATATGTTCCCTGGAGGCAGCTAAATCTTTCTTAAGATTTACATTTTCTTCACTTATTTGATTCATTTCAGCTAGCTTATGTCTGAGTGAGATTATTTCTTTCTCAGATTTTAGTAAGTCTAAGCAAAGAACCTTGAATTCATCTTTGAATTCAACTGAAGTAAAATCAAAGTTAGATATTACCTGATCAGCATCATCTTCTGCTTCTGCTTCTAATTCTGATTTTTCTTCATCAGAATTATTGGATGAGACATTGATTGCCATCATGCAGAAGTTCTTCTCTTCTTCATTATCTTCATCATCACTGGATGAAGAAGCATCTGCTGGCTCACTGCTTGAGTCATAAATTGCTATCAGGCACTGATCATTCTCCTTTGATTCTTCTTCATTATCTGAAGAACTGGATGACTGATCTGATTCAGTGTCACTCCAAGTTTCTGCTACAAATCCTCTTCCCTTCTTTTTGTGCTTGTGGGAGGAAGACTTGCTGGAGTGTCTTCTTTCCTCTTTTTCAGTTCTCTTTTCCTTCTTCTGATTTTCTGGACAATCTGGCAGAATATGTCCAGGTTTCCTGCAGCCATAGCAAATAATATCTTTAGAATTTGACTTGTCATACCTTGGCTTTTCCCTTGATCTAGAGTCCTTCTTTCTGAAATCCTTCTTGGCCATTTTGTAGAACCTTTTGGCTAGAAGGTTCATGAACTCCTCATCTCTTGGTGCTTTTTCTTCTTCTTCAGCTGCTTTGAAAGATATGTTCCTTTCTTTCTTTATTGCTGGAGATGAAGTGGACTGTTCAGCTTCCCTGGATTTGATAAGCTGCTCATAGGATTTGAGCTTGCCCAACAATGTTTCAGTAGAAATCTCATTGAGGCTTCTGGCTTCCTTGATAGGCCAGATCCTAGAATCCCATGTGCTGGGGAAGCACATTAAGATCTTGTCATTGATCTCAGTGATAGAGATCACTTTATCCAAGGTCTTCAGCTCATTTATTATGAGGCTGAGCCTATTGTACATGTCAGCTACATTTTCAGATTCTCCTTTCTTGAAGTTCTCATATTGAGAAATAAGATGGGATCTTTTGTCTTTCCTTTCATCAGCAGATCCATCAACCATATTGTTGAGAGAAATCCATATTTCTCTTGCTGAGGTGCATTCCACCACTCTTTGAAAAATGTCATCAGACATTGTTTGAGCCAGAATGTTCATGGCTTTTGCATCAGCACTCCTTCGCTTTTTCTGGGCTTCAGTCCATTCAGGAGGTGGAACTGCATTGTTGGTAGTTGTGGTTTCAGCACTGGTTGTTGTTGTGGGAGATGGAGGTCCTGTCAAAATCACATTGAAGATTTCCTCATCAATAGAATTCATGTATAGTCTAATCCTTGCTTTCCATAGTGCAAACTTATTGAGAATGCACATAGGAGGTCTTGTGCTAGAATACTCTTTGTTTTGTGCCAAAAGTTTTTTAAACAAAATAAATGAAATAAAAACTCTAAAAGAATTTAAGATCTAATTGATCTTTGGGATTCAGGTGTTAGCCTGTAAAGAATCAACCTACCTCTTATACCAATTGAAAGTGAGGTTAGATCTTAAATTAACTCTAGAGGGGGGTGAATAGAGTATTAAAACTTTTTCCCTTAGTTTTATTTGAGGAATTAAAAATACTGATATAAGTATATGTGTATAGAGTGATTTGTAAAAACTAAATAACAACAAATAAAGAAATCAGCACAACAACAAAACACAGAAATTCATAGCACAGAAGACACAAGGAATTTTATAGTAGTTCCCCAATAACCTGGGTACGTCTACTCTTCTACCACACTTGGTAGGATCCACTAGGAGGTTTCATCAGGTGCCCTCACACCAAGGTGATTTTTTTCAGGTGTCCACACACCACAGAGCTTTTGATCAGGTGCTCAAAACCAACAGGATTTTTTGATCAGGTGTCTTGCCACCAAGGAGGTCAACTTTTGAAGGGAGTTTTAACCCTGTACAAGATGGGATAGAGAGGGGTTTAGATGTTCTTCTCTGTCAAGATGCTGAGAGAAGACTCTAGTGGATGTATGTTGAAAAGCTCCCTGTCTGATATGAAGTTGTTTGACAGTAGATTGGCTGGAGCCTTTTCTTGAAGAAATAATCTTCCTGTAGCAGATGAATCTGAGAGACAAGAATGCTTCTCAAATTGTTGTTGCTCCTTTGAAGATCTGAAAACTTGCAGCAAATGACTGAGAGAAGAATGTTGAAGATGTTCTCAGTGTGCAAGAGCTGTTGGCGGAGGAAGATGAAGATATGTGTAGCTGTTGTTCTTCTTGTTCTTCCCGTCTCCTTTTCTTTCTTTCTTTTTCCTCTATGTTTTCTATACTGCAAAAACTATAAAATGTATTTTGTATATCTTTTAGTGTTAAACTGAATGTAATGATCTGCTGTATATTAAGCTGTTATATCTTCTTCCTTATTTTCTTTTGAATCTCTGACAGACATTAATTGCAAATCCCTTATATTAAGGAATATAATATATCTGAGAAGATATTCTGGGAACAGTACATCTGTAGCGCCGTTTGCCTTTTCCTTTTCCATGAAATGTCCTTTTCTGCTGGATGTCAACAGCTATAATCTTGGAATAATAAAAGGAAATATATTTTCCTTACTTGATCTGATAGAAAGAGTCGTTGCTGTTAGTCGATCTGAGTTCAGAAAATGAAATGAATATAATCCTTCTAAAATTTCTGAACTTGAATAAGAGTTCTTCGATCTGAATAAAAATCGTCGAACGCAGATTCGTCGACATCAAGATTTTCGTCGAACAGAAAATTTACTTCGTCGACCTCAATTGAATCTTGCTGGAATAATTAATTTTGTTGATCTGTGAGAACTTTCGTCGATCTGAAGGTGTTCCTCGAACGCAGATTGGAGTTTGTCGAACGGAAGGATTCGTCGACCGCTGAACCTGGATAATTTTGTCGACCGCTGAGCTTGAGTAAAATCATCGACCGCTGAGTCGGGTTCTGTTCGTCGACCGCTGAGACAATCTGTTTGTCGACCGCTGAACCGCTGAGATGGGATTGAAGCAAGCCGTTCGTCGAACGTAGAATGTAATTAGTTGAGCGCTGCACTTAGACAAATTCTTCGCCCGCTGAGATTTGAGATGTTCGTCGAACGCAGAATATAAGCCGTTCGTTGAACGCAGAGTGCTTGCCATTCGTCGAACGTAGAGAGCACATCGTTCGTCGAACGCAGATAGTCATTCGTCGAACGCAATATGGAGTTCATTGAACGCAGAATCTGAATGAATTCTTGAGTTCTAACAGCCAAAGCTCTTCACCCATAAACTATACATTGGGGTCAACTTGTCCTTAGTCAACATATAGTGATCCTAGCCCAAATCAGAAATAGGGTTATTCCAACACATTCCCCAAACTACAAAGGGTCAAGGCGCTGTTATTGATCTAAGTGTCTGAGCCGGCAGATGTTGAAGCGGAGCAAACTTCTGACACTGAACACATCGTTTAGCTAATGCCTCAGCATCTTTTCTCATGGTTGGCCAAAAATACCCTTGTCTTAAGATTCTTTTCTCCAAAGTCTTTGCCCCAGAATGGCTACCGCATTCTCCTGAATGTACCTCCTGGAGTAGGATTGAAACTTCTTCTTCAGAAACGCATCGTGCTAGAGGAGAAATGAGAGTCTTCCTGTACAAGAATCCCGCTACCAAGCATTAGTAAGCTGCCTTTCTTCTGAATCTTCTCCTATCTTTGATAGATGGATGGAATTCCCCTTTTGATAAATACAACTCGTAGGGATCCTTCCAAGACGGATGCTGATCAACCTGCATTAGTTCTCCTTCTTCCGTTGTCGGATGGAAAAGTTCAGAGGTCAATCCCCCTGATGGAAGACCAAACTTTGATAATCCATCTGCTTCCTCGTTCTGTGTTCTTGGAATATGTTCGATTATGAACAATTTGAACTTCCCAATTTTTCCTTTTACCAGCAACAGATACTTTCTCAATACTGGCTCCCTTGTTTCAAAGTTCCCCAACACTTGTGAAGCCATTACAAGAGAGTCAGTTTTGATATGCACGTGCTCTATTCCCAGCCCCTTTGCAAGTATCAGACCAGCCAAGAGTGCTTCATATTCTTACTGATTTTTCATGACCGGAGAGAAGAACTTGATAGCCTGCTCCAGCTTGATGCAATTTGGACTGATTAAGATGACTCCGTCTCCCACGGAGTTTTTACCTGAGGCTCCATCGACATAAAATGATCCAGGCTAAAGGGGATCTTTCGATCTATTCAGGACCAGATTCTGTTGTGTCTACAAGGAAATCTTCCAGCACCTGCGCCTTGATGGTTGTTTTGGGAATATAAGAGATTTCAAATTCACTCAGCTCTATTGCCCATTTGGCCAATCTTCCCGAGTGGTCCGGTTTTTCTAGGATACTTCTTACCGGATGATCTGAAACCACCTAAATAGGACGTGCTTAAAAATAAGGGCACAACCAGTGAGCTGACATTACTAAAGCTAGAGCTAGCATCTCCAGAATCGAATATCTAGTTTCCGCATCTTTGAGGATATGGCTAACATAGTAGATCAGAAACTACTTCTTTTTCTCCTCTCAGACGAGAACGGAGCTCACTGCGTCCGGACCAACACCCAAGTACAAGAACAACACTTCTCCTTCACGAGGGCTTTGGAGTAGAGGGGTTGATGTCAGTTGCTGCTTTAGTTGTTCGAAGGCACTGTTGCACTCTTCGTTCCATTCGAATTTAGATCTTCCCCGGAGCGTTTTAAAGAATGGAGCACTTTTATCTCCTGATTTGGAAATGAATCGACTCAATCCTGCTAACCTCCCTCCAAGCTGTTGAACTTCTTTTTGATTGTGAGGAGGGGTCATATCTAGAATTGCCTTCACCTTATCTTGATTTGGTGCAAGGCCATCAGGAGTGAGAAGGTGTCCAAGAAACTTCCCTTTATTTGCTCCGAATACACATTTTAATGGGTTTAACTTTAACTTAAACCTCCGTAAAGTAGTGAACTTCTCTACGAGGTCTCTTAAGTGCATTGAGAAAGTTTTTCTTTTTAGGAGGAGTTCATCGACATAGACTTCGAGATTCCTCCCTTTTTGATGCTTAAAAACTGTATTCATCATTCTTTGATACGTTGCACCCATATTTTTAAGGCCTAAAGGCATCACGAGATAACAATAGCACCCATCATTTGTAATGAAAGATGTATGCGGGATGTCGGGCTTATGCATTTTGATTTGGTGATACCAAGAAAATGCATCTAAAAAGCTCATGAAATTATACCCAACCGCGGAATCTACTAAAACATCTATCCGAGGCAAAGGGTAGCAATCTTTGGGGCATGCTTTATTGAGCTTTGTAAAGTCTACACACATACGCCATCCCCCCCCCCCCCCCCCCCCCCCCCCCCCCCCCCCCCCCCCCCCCCCCGATTTTTTGACCATTACAACATTGGACATCCAGGTGGGGTACTGGATTTCAGAAATAAAATTTTCCTTAAGGAGATTGGCAACTTCTTCTATAATCGGCACCGCCAGCTTAGTTACCACCTCCCTTTTCTTCTATTGGATTGGCTTGAAATCGAGGGAGACATTGAGATGATGGCAAGCGACATCTGGATCCACTCTGGGCATATCTTCCGCGGACTAGGCGAAGACATCTAGATTCTCCAAAAGATGGGAGATCAGTTGAACTTTTTCTTCTTCCGATAGCTCCGCATTGACGATCAGCTTCTTCTCTTCCCCTTCAGCAATGGGGACCTCTTGGGTTACCTGGGCAGGTTCCATGTGAGCCGCTTCTTGATCTCTACTCTCTTCCGCAGCTTTTGGAGGCTTAGCAACCTCAAGGACTCAATTGGAAGCTCAGGGAGTGGAATGTCAGTGATTGTCACAACCCGCATTTTCTCCGAATTTAAGAATATCAGAGTAAGAGAAAATACACGTCATGATGCCACGTCATACAGGAGACAACTGTAGACGCTCAGGCGGGAACCTATTACTTAACTAAACAAACATGATTATATGATAAGTCATCATTTGAAATCATTTATTAGGGGTTTTGAGATAAGAACTGTATCTCTCAGTTCGTGGATCAACTAGTCCACCGAGAAAGTATATATAATTGCAGCAGAAAATACTTGATTTGGTTTACTTAAAGTCCTACATGTATGCAAACGACGGAGCATGACGTAAGTGATATGCACATAACTCGGCGTACTGTAAGAGTAGAAAATACCTTTAGGCGACTTTAAAGTTAAGGGTTTTAGTTAGAAAGAATGCAATGAGGATGAAGAAAAACCATTTTATAACTATAGTGCACCTAACATAAATCATTCTCAGAGGGTAAGGTACACAAGATCTAAAAATAGTGGCATAATCTGGCAAATAAACTATAAAGTATAAAAAGGGGCACAATGGGCGTCAACAACATGACACTAACCCATTGGCACCAACTAGTATGTCTGAGCACAAGAAGTAACTAAAAACAACTACCTCGCAGCAGCGGGGTGAACAGCTACTAAAACTCTGAACTTCAGGCTACACCACTAGCCGTTACGGCTCTGAACCTGAGGCATTCAATAAAATAAAGAACGCCTCAGCAAGGAATTACAAGCGGCAGAAAACTAACAGAAAAACAAGCAAGGCATAAGGGGTACCAACCCAAGCCAAATTTACCGAAAGAGAGCTCTGAACAAAGAACCAACAAGCATCAAGTGCACTAAATATCAAAAGAGGAACAACACGTTCATTTATTTAGTTTCATCAATTAAAGAGACTGATCAGCTCAAATTATACGGGAGCGGTTAACTACCTCCGCTACCCACAGCCCAAAACCAGGTGGGGGTACCACTAGACCCAACCACCCAAACACGACTACCGTGCAAGGCTATAACATTTTCCCCTACTGTCCCCCAAACACAACTACTGTGTAAGGCTAAAGACAGTAGTTCTTATTACTTAAATTTTAATTAAACACGGGACGCTGCCCGAAAGGATAATCACTGGAAGGCCCTAAGAAATAGGGTCAAGACGAAGTACACATCGATCAATATGAATCATAAGAGTTACTCAAATGTTAACAGACCACAACGAGTAAAAAGAGGTTCAAACGAGAGGGATTCGAGATCAGAAGGACTGAAGGGTCACTGGCAATCATCCAAGTACACCCGAGGGGACATGAGATTCAAACACGAGAACTCAATGAAATCACATGCGTTCCGGGCGGGGTTCCAAGGGGCCGCGCCCCTGGCGGGGTCTTAGGGGCAGAGCCCCTAACGGGGTCCAAGGGGCAGCGCCCCTGGCGGTGGTCTCGCTGACCGATCAGCGAGCGGGGTCAAGGGGCAGAGCCCTTGCGGGGTGCGGGGCAGAGCCCCGTCATATTGATTGTTTGCACATTGCATTCCCGAGCTACTTTTGGATTATTCCAAATCCGATATTTTCTTCCTTCGGCTGCAAACTTGAGAGCTAGATGGAAGGTTGACACCACTGCTCTGTAAGCATTTAGAATAGGCCTTCCGAAGATGGCACAGTAACTGCTCGGGGCATCCACCACCACAAAGTTGATCAACTTTATTATTCCTCCCAGAGATACCAGCAGCTTTACGCAGCCCTCTACTTCCTGCTTCTCTCCCGAGAAGCCGTAAAGAGGCCCTTCGATGGATAGCAGAGGCTTTCCAGTATTCAGGGCTTCAAAAGTTGGGCGGAAGAGGAGGTTGATTAAACTGCCCGTGTCAATAAAAATCGTATGTATTGTGTAATTCTCGATTATGGATTTGATCACCACGGCGTCATCAAAATGATTTGCCTTTGGAGGAAGGTCCTCTTGGCCAAAAGTGATGATCGAGCTTTCTGGAGCTGAAGTTGAGGTGGCCGCCACTTCCTGCTTAAAGACCCTCGCAACACTTGATTTACGGGAGGCTCAGGTCCAGCTCCCCCATGAATACAGTAGATATTTCTGAGGGTGACTTCATCATTCACCTCAATGCATTCAGTTGTAGGATGAATATCCCCATACCAGCCGACGTCTTCCACATCGGCACATTCCCAAGTAATCTCAGCTGCTTCTTTTCCCTTTTTGGTCGATGGTTCAACAGGCACCTCCTTCTGGATCCGGCCTCGGAGCTTTCCTTCTCCCAAAAGCCTTTCTATCAGCAAGCGGAGGGCCCGACAATTCTCAGTCAGATGCCCTCCTTCTTTATGGTATTCACATAATAGGTTCGGATTTCGATTACGAACATCCGAATTTAGGGGAGCATCCCTCTTGAAATCTAGCCTCTTTTGAAGAATCTGGACGACTTCGTCCATAGTGACGTTAAGGGGGGTAAATGATTCTTGTGAATCATCATATTGGATGGATGGAGCAGCTGGAGGTGGCTACGTAGTATATTGCGGCAGATATACTGGCATTATTTGCGGAATGTTCATGGTTGGAGCGGGTGCGGTGGCCAATGGCGGTTTCTGATCTTGAAACCGATGATGGACGAAAGATGGTTGTTTGTGCCTGAAGTTTCTCCCCCTCTGAGCATGGGGTTCGAAATCAGGCTGAGGTGGATGGTGGTATGGTGGTTGATGAGTTGATGAAGAGTTAGGTAGATCCTTGTCATTAAGCAACTTCGCGACATACTCAGGGTTACTATTTTCACCCCTTATAAACATGTTCGCCAAACTTATCATCTCCTGATAAGTTTTCGGCTCTCATATGTTGGCTTTGAATTTCAATGGGCCTTCCCCCAGGCCATGAATCGGAGCAACCAGATATAGTTCAGGATCCACATTCTGGATCTCCATAATGTCTTTCTGGATGCGATCAATGAAACGAGCCCAAGTCTCGTCAACACGTTGCCTTATCTCAAAAAGGGCCGCTGGGCCACTTTTCCTTTTCTTGGAGGTAGAGAATCGATGCAGAAATTCCCTACATAACTCTGTGAAGTAGCTGATGGATCTAGGGTGCAACCCATAGAACCAGTCCCTTGCTTGTCCATCAAAGGACGTTACAAGGAGCTTGAACTTGGTTGCATCGGTAAGAGTTCTTAAGGCAATGGTAGACTCAAAGGCCTGAAGGTGAATAGATGGATCAGCTTCCCCGTTATATGCCGACAGACGCGGCTCCCTGAAGTTATTTGGGGCTGGCTCCCCTCAAACTTCATCCACAAAGGGATAAGTCTCCTCGACATCTTCATAGAGAATAGGGACAGAATAATAGGTCGTTGGGGGTGCGGCTACTCGCAGGCAAGCCGCTTGGTAGGAAGAATGGACTGTGGCCTCTGGTGGTTAGGCCAACGGGTAGGAGAGGCGGGCTGCATGAGAAGTTGCCACCTAAAAATCTAGAACCCGGGCTGGCATGCTTTGAGCGGCCTCTTGATAGAAGGTTTGCCAAGCTGCAAAACCTTCTTGAAGTGGCTTGAAATTGGCGAATTGCGGTAGCTGGTATGGAGGAGGAGGAGGGACCAGAGTCACCGCCTGGTTAACCTTGGCTTGCTGAGGAACTAACCACTCAGTTAACATAGCCAAGGCCTGACTGATCGCCTCTAGTCGCTGATCAGTTGCCTTCAGAGCCCGCTCGGCTTCCTGCTTGGACTGCTCCAATGCTTCCCACAGAGAATCATCACTATGGTTGGAGCGGTCTCTTTGAGGGAACTGGCGGTCTGACATCTTATCAAGGATTTTGCAGACAACCCGCAATCTGAAGGTCGCGTGTTTTTGTTGAATCCAAAATTGCACCTCCGCGATCGACGCTAGAGAGGCGAGGGAAAAGCGGAGGCTGAGAGTTGTCGGTTATTATTGATTAGAAGGAATTAGACCGCTGACAGCTGTCAAGACCGTACTTCGCCCATCACGGCAAATGTCACTCCTGTGGCAGGCTTTCCCTTGATTTAAGTAAAGTGATTACAGTGGGTTATAGGGCAAGGAAAAGAGAAGCCGGCCGGTCAAACAAACCGCAAGACAGTGAACTCGAGACCGCAGCTCTAATATGCATACTCCGGGATTCAAGTGTGCGTGTCTTGGGAACGTCACCGCCCCCTATTTATAGGCTCGGGGGCCTGCCCAAATGGGCAGGGATAAAATAACCGCCTACCCGGATACAGGAGAGTCGGGCAGGGGGTGACAGGATACAGAAGGGAAAAAGAAAGAAGCTGCGCGGCTTGGCGTCTTGAGCTTCCGATCTATATTGGTCGGGGTCTAAATGCGCTGCGATCAAGGCAACAAAGCAACCAGGGCGGCCTCTGACCTGAGACCGCTGCTTGAATTCTGAACTTGAGCCTTGGCAGTCTTCAATCCGTGGAGGCAGTCTGGATACTGTCAGACCGACCGGCTTGTTCAAACTGGGCCGAGGGACCTGTGTGTTTTAGAGCTGGGCGACTTGACACCTCAGACCGCTCGGTTTGAGAGAGGTACTACTTAGGTAGCGGTATTCAGGGTAAACAGATAAAACAAGTCATTTTATTTAATATTATACATGAAACATGTATAATAATACCAAAAACAGTGCTAAAAACTATATTAAAATACATGTATTATACTATTCATCAGTAGCTGAAAGGATCGTGCGTACGAATCAATCGCTCAGGAATAAAAAGAGTTGATCGCAACCCTCGAGAGAGGATGACGTGATTCTTCTGGTTTTGCGGGATTCACCTCGTTAAGGCGAGTATTAGGTTATCAAATATAGAAGGAGAGTTTGGTTCATATTCTTAATCTCAGTTGGGCATATTCCTCGAGAGAGGTGCGTTCATAATTTGGGAATCCTCGCGGTCAAGGTATTGATTAGAAAGTTATAAAATATATTTTATATTTTATTCGAAGTGCGTTTTATTCAAGTTTAGATTTCTTATTTCGCATTTTAGTTTTAATCATAAATTTATTTTTAGTTTCGATCGGTAAAATTATAGTTTTTTCTAGAAGTAGCAGTACTAGACAGACCCGAGTTTTAATACGACATTGATATTATTTATATCATATGCTATATTTCAATAGGTACTCTTGCCTTAATCGAGTATAGATTGGAAAACACAAATTTCTCTATCATTCGTCCGAGTGAAAGGTATTGATAGCCTCGCCTCTCTGAGGGAAGCGAGCAGAATATCCCTCCGGCAGGAGAGTTGCCTCGAATGCGGGAAGGTCCTCATCTGACATGTTTCCTTGAGGGAAGAGATGGTCGGCGAATTTGGCTACACATTTCCCTCGGCCATCCGCGGACTCAGCATTACCATCCATATTGAGAGAAGTTGGCGAGTGGGGGAAGCGAGTGCAAGAAAAAGAAAGAACGAGCAGGGGGTGCAGTTAAGGCGGTAGGTAAGAATAAAGGGAAAGGGGGTATTTATAGAAAAATTGGGGAGGGGGTTAAAGTGTGACCCACTCGCCCCCTCAACCCACTCGCTTCTACCCGCGCGCGAAATTTGTCGACTCACCCATAAGAAGCGAGCAAGAACCCCCCCCCCCCATTCCCCTGCTAGACATTATGCAACAAGAGTTACAAAATACAACATGCGAGCAATATCAAATAAAGGCACAAATCCCCACGAGGCGGGTTTAAACCCAGTAGGAAATAATAGCGTATTATACAAATGCAAGAAAATTGAAAATAAAAATAAGTCCAGTTTTTAAGAAAAGAGAGGGGTGTGAGCAGAGTACGAGAGGGGTGCAAGCGGGGTCATAGGGGGTATCACCTCCAAAAGCCCCAACCTCGCGTTCATGTTGGAGTTTCTATGGTGATCCGGACGCAATCAAGCAGTCAGTCTTACTGCCAACGCGATATGAGCCTATGGGGTCACACACAAGAGTATTTGGAAAAGTTGGAGGAAGGATTGTGTTGCCCTTACTCATATTGGATATGAGTGAAGGACAAATCCTATGACTTATTGGAGTTGGGTCGAGTCGACTGAATGCTCCACAGGTATTGTGAATATTGTATGGAGCATGTTGACAAGTTTTTGAGATGAGTCATCAAGAATGTCTCGATGAAACTTATCTCAAGTCGTCCAAAGGGTTCATCGAATGGTCTCGACGAACTATATCAATTCGCCGAAATGACTCAACGAATTGGATATTTTTGTTGAGTCAATTCGTCGAATGGTCTCGACGAATTAGATCTACTTGACGAAATGGTTCTTCGAATGGTCTCGACAAAATATATCAATTCATCGAATGGTCTCGACGAATTGGTTATCTTCGTCGAATCAACTTGTCTAATATATGGTCTCGACGAATCAGATCTTCTCGATGAATTGGTCGAATGGTCTCGACGAATTGGCTATACTCGACAAATTTTGTTTACTCTAATATTA
The DNA here is from genome assembly GCA_033032865.1 of Dactylorhiza incarnata. Lineage (NCBI taxonomy): Eukaryota > Viridiplantae > Streptophyta > Magnoliopsida > Asparagales > Orchidaceae > Dactylorhiza > Dactylorhiza incarnata. The sequence continues at coordinate 2,494,731 of JAWHQI010000009.1, read as the reverse complement.
GTCTTGGGTGTGTGGATAGCTTCTCTCTCGAATGGGGTATAAATAGATTATGATTTTATACCCTAGGAGATCTCTCTCCTTTTTTATTGTATCAGAGATACAGAAGAGTTCCGCAAGCCGACGAAAAGGTTCCGATCTGCCATTTTTCCCGCACCCCATCGTCGTCGTCGCCGCTTTCCTCTTGACATACCTAGTAGTCCGAGGGAAATGTAGAGGGATGTCCTTCTCCGACCTAGTTGTTGTGTGACAAGAAGCTAGGGTTCTTCTTCACTCATGTGGACTTCCGTAGAGGCATCAATCATTTCTGTGCTTGGAACTCATAGTTTGTCTTCAGGATTAGATCTTGGAGCATCTGATTGAGTAGTCGACATCGGGTCCAGCTTAACTAGGTGACATCAAAGGTTTAGTTCCTAAAGGCATTGGGTTGTTATGCACCATATGATGGATGCGAATAAAAAGTTATTTACCAACCATACAAGAGTTGCATAGTGATGCAATTTGCAAGCGTTGTCTACCTAAATAGCCACATTATGGGTGATCATCCAAAGCTGACTTATGATGGCGGTGAAATACGGATCTTGTCCACCAAGAGAGTTGCTCGCATAAACTCTCCGAATTGATATTAAGGGTTATCAATTTAAATAAAATAGTGGGAGCTTTTTATAAAGTCCTTATTAATAAAAAAATATTTTTTGAAATATAGTACTAATATGTTTTGCAAATTTATTGTAGAATTTCCATGGCAAATACATCATACTCCACCTTGTCCCTAAGAGCCATCCTTGAGAAGGACAAGCTCAACGGGACGAACATCCTTGACTGGTATAGGAACCTGAGGATTGTCTTTGGGCAAGAGCGCAAACTCTATGTCTTGGAAGGGGAAGCCCCCATAGAGCCAACTGGAAATGATCCTCGAGCATACAGAGATGCCTTTAAGAAGTATCGGGATGATACCCTGGATATGGAATGCCTCATGATTGCTACCATTCCCTCTGATCTTCAGAAGCAACACGAGAGCATGTGTGGTTATGAGATAATCAGGCACCTCAAGAAGTTTGACATATCCAAGGCATTATTTCAGTGCAAAATGGGAGCTCAAGACTCAGTAGGGACTCATGTACTCAAAATGATTGGGTATACAGAGAACCTTGAAACACTGGGTTTTCCTTTGGGCCAAGAGTTGGCCACTGATCTGATCCTGCAATCGTTGCCGGACAGTTATGAGCAGTTCGTCTTGAACTATAACATGAATGAAATAGACAAGACACTGCCCAAGCTTTTAGGTATGTTAAGAATTGCCGAAAATAATATGAAGAAGGACAAGCCTGCTAACCCCATACTGATGGTGCATAAAGGCAAGGGCAAGGCCAAGGGATCGAAGAAGACAAAGATAGGATTTAAGTCTCATCTTGATCCCAAGTCTTCCCCACTATAAAGGAAAGGTCTGGCGAAGGAAGGAAAGTGCCACCACTGCGGTAAGGCAGGGCATTGAAGGAGGAACTGTCCCCTCTATATTGAGGATCGGCAAAAATAGAAGGGAAGTATGACTTCCGCTTCAGGTATTTTCGTTATAGAAATAAACATTTCTGCTCCTTCATCTTGTGTATTGGATACCAGATGCGGTTCTCCCATTTGTACAAATGTGCAGGAACTGGGAAAGAGAAGAATGATGGGTAAAGGGGAGGTAGACCTGCGCATTGGAAATGGAGCAAGAGTTGATGTTGTTGTCATTGGTGTCTATCGTCTTTCATTGCCCACTGGGCTTGTAATAGAATTAGATAACTGTTATTTTGTTCTAGCCATAACTAGAAACATTATATCCATTTCATGTCTTGACATGAATGGTTTTTTATTTATAATTAAGAATAATTGTTGTTCAATTTTTATGAATGATGTTTGTTATGGTGTAGCCCAATTGTTTAATGGTGTATATGTTTTGAACTTAGACCATCCGATCTACAATATAGAAATTATTAAAAGAATAAAAATAAATGACTCGAATCCTACGTACCTTTGGCATTGTCATTTAGGACATATAAACTAGAAACACATATCCAAGCTCCATAGAGATACAATATTGGACTCATTTGATTATGAATCATTTAAGAGATGTGAGTCTTGCTTATTAGGCAAAATGACTAAAACGCCTTTCACTGGTCATACTGAGAAGGTTGATGATCTTTTGGGTGTCATACATAGTGATGTGTGCGGACCCATGAGGTCTATGGCTAGAGGTGGGTTCCACTACTTCATTATATTTACTGATGATTTCAGTAGATACTGATACGTGTTTCTTATTAAGAACAAATCTGAAATCTTTGAAAAGTTCAAAGAGTTTAAGAATAAAGTAGAGAATCAACTGGGAAAAAGAATAAAAGCACTTCGATCTGATCTAGGTGGCGAATATCTGAGTCTTGAGTTTCATGATCATCTGAAAGAGTGTGGTATTGTATCACAGTTCACTCTGCCCAGAACACCACAACATAATGGTGTGTCTAAAAGGAGGCATCGTACTTTGTTAGACATGGTACGGTCGATGATGAGTCATGCAGATTTGCCCATTTCCTTTTGGTGTTTTGCTCTAGAGACTACTGCTTTCACACTAAATTGAGTTCCGACGAAGATGGTTCAAAAGACACCATATGAGATTTGGACAGGGAAGCGTCCTAGTATGTCTTTCATTAAGATTTGGGGTTGTAAGGCATACGTACGACGTCAAATGTCTGACAAGCTGGAACCCAAATCAGATTAGTGTTATCTTGTGGGATATCCTAAGGAAAATAAAGGGTATTACTTCTACATATGATCTGAGGGCAAAGACTTTGTCATGAGGAGTGGAGTTTTTCTAGAGAAATAGTTTCTGTCTAGAGAAAACACCAAGGTAGAACTTGAAGAAGTTCAAAAACCACAAATAATGAATGAACCAGAATTGGAACTAAGCAAGGACTATAATTTGTTGTAGCTGGAGAACCAGCTCAAGAAACACAAGTCCTATGTAGATCTGGTAGACCTAGAGTTGAGCCTGAGAGATATGGATTTCTCATGTCTCAAATAGGTAGTGTGTTACTTATGGATCATGATGATGAACCTACAGCCTACCAAGAGGCTATGAATGGACCAGACTCCGAGAAGTAGCTTGAGGCCATGAAATCTGAAATGGACTCCATGTATGCAAACCAAGTTTGGACCTTGGGGGAAGCACTTGAAGGGGTACGACCCATAGGGTGCAAGTGGGTCTTCAAGAAGAAGACCAACATGGATGGGAATGTACGGACATTCAAAGGTCGGCTAGTGGCTAAAGGTTTCAGGAAAATTCATGGTGTTGATTATGATGAGGCCTTTTCCCCTGTTGCTATGGTCAAGTCCATCAGAATTCTACTTGATATTGGTGCGTATTATGACTAGATGTCAAAATGACTTTCCTTAATGGAAACCTCCTTGAGGAAGTGTATATGTCACAACCTGAGGGTTTTGTATCTCCAAGTGAAGCCACTAAAATATGCAAGTTGAATTGATCCATTTATGGGTTGAAACAAGCTTCTTGAAGTTGGAATCTACATTTTGATGAGAAAATCAAAGAGTTTGGTTTCATCAAGAACAAGGATGAGCCTTGTTTTTACAAGAGGATTAGTGGGAGCATTGTCGTATTCCTGATATTGTGTGTGGATGACATACTGCTGATCGGGAATAACATTCCGACCCCGCAAGATGTTAAGAACAGGCTAGGGGACTGCTTTTCTATGAAAGACCTGGGTGAAGCAACTTACATACTTGATATTAAGATCTATAGAGATAGATCGAAGAAGTTGTTGGGTTTGACCCAGAGTGCATACATTGAGAAGGTGTTGAAATGGCCCAACATGCTTGAGTCCAAAAAGGGATTCTTACCCATGTAACATGGTGTAAGTCTCTCTAAGGACCAGTGTCCTAAATATTTGGAAGATAAGGACCACATGAAGTTGATTCCATATGCCTCTACAATTGGATCAATCATGTATGCAATGTTGTATACTCGACCCGATGTCTCATATGCTTTGAGTATTACTAGCAGGTATCAGTCTGATCTTAGTGATGGTCACTGGATAGCCATCAAGAATATCCTAAAGTACTTGAGAAGGACTAAAGATTTATTTTTGGTGTTTGGTGGAGAGGAAGAGCTCGTTTTTAATGGTTACGCAAATGCTAGCTTCCAAACTAATAGGGACGATTCAAAGTCCCAGTTAGGTTTTGTATTTTGCCTTAATGGAGGAGCTGTAAGCTAGAGGAGTTCCAAGCAAGAGACGATTGTCAATTCTATGACAGAAGCCGAGTACATTACTGCAGCAAATGCAGCAAAGGAGGTTGTATGGATTAGAAAATTCATCGGCAAGCTAGATGTAGTTCCTAGCATTGTTGATCTCGTAGTTCTCTACTGTGACAAAATGGTGCAATTGCCCAAACTAAAGAGCCTAGATCTCATTAGCGCTCCAAGCACATACTTAGGTGGTTCCATCTTATTCGAGAGATTGTCGATTGAGGAGATGTGAAGATATTTGCAGAGTACCGGCTGAAGAAAACATAGTGGATCCACTAACAAAGCCTCTTCGCAAAGGAAGCATGTTGGTCATGTTAGATCAATTGGTATTAGATAACAGAATGATCGTCTTTAGTGGAAGCCTTGTGGATTGTATGTTTGTTGGTTGTTTATTCATTTGATGAATTGTGATTTGTACTATGTTTTTCATTCCACATTTATGAAAAGTTCTTTTATTATGTCAACTGTATCTATTTGATAGATTAATTAACATAATGAATGTCCTTAGAGTGTGTGCTTCTATAGCAATTCAAGTGTGTGACTTGAATGTGAGGGTCTATATTTAAATGAAGCTTCATTCTTAAATGGTCCCTGGTCGAGGTATCATCCTAAAAATTAGGGCGAGGATGAGACCATTAGACTAGCATGTGCGTTGACTAATGAACGGTTCTCACAGGTCATGATATTGTGATATCAAGTCATCACTTGGGTATTTGCTAGGCACAAGTTGTACTGGACAGACCCACCATAAGACTACTTTGTGGATTGTTATATGAATGTGTCACAAGTAGGTCTCAAGCGACAATGGTGCTTGTAGTTCTTTGACCTGAAGTCATAGTATTCATCAAGTGAGGAAGAGCGTACTTTGATGTCATCTAAAGTCTTCCTTGAGAAAGGTTGATGATAAGGGTGGTTATTGGATATGTTACGAATTATTTGGGTGTTTGTGTGTGGACAGAAATGGAATTTATCCTTCAATATGACAAGAGTTATATCCATAGGCCCCTCGATGAAATGAGACCGAAAAATGCATGACCATGCTGGGTTGAGACAATATGTGATATTGAGCTTACCACTCTCTAAAGGTCTATTCTAGATCAAGAAAGCATGGGTTAAACCATCATGAGGGTGGCACGGTCCACGCATCTAGTTCAATCTGGATGTAAGGGACAAAGCGACATGACAACGCTGATACAGTGGTCACGGACAGGCTTGTTTGAGTTATGAAATCTTATTGCTTGGGTAGCAACGATGCATTGCTAGATGTCGCTCATTGTTTGTGAGACTTATGATTGATAGATTCTAGATCAAGTGGAGACTGGTGGAGTTTCTATGGTGATCCGGAAGTAATCAAGAAGTTTGTCTTACTGCCAACACAATATGAGCCTATGGGGTCACACATAAGAGTGTTTGGAGAAATTGGAGGAAGGATTGTATTGGCCTTACTCATATTGGATAAGGGTAAAGGACCAATCCTATGACTTATTGGAGTTGGGTCGAGTCGACTGAATGCTCCACAGGTATTGTGAATATTGTATGGAGCATGTTGGAAAGTTTTCAAGATGAGTCATCAAGAATGTAACGACGAAACTTATCTCAAGTCGTCGAAAGGGTTCATCGAATGGTCTCAACGAACTATATCAACTCGTCAAAATGTCTCAACGAATTGGATATTTTCATTGAGTCAATTCGTCGAATGGTCTCGATGAATTAGATCTACTTGACGAAATGGTTCTTCGAATGGTCTCGACGAAATATATCACTTCGTTGAATGGTCTCGATGAATTGGATATCTTTGTCAAATCAACTAGTCGAATGGTCTCGACGAATCAGATCTTCTCGATGAATTTATTCACCGAATGATGTCGATGAATTCATCGAAAGGTCTCAACGAATTAGTTGTACTCGATGAATTCTATTTACGCCAATATTAGTCTCGGGTATGCGGATAGCTTCTCTCTCGCATGGGGTATAAATAGATTACGATTTTATACCCTAGGAAATCTCTTTACTTTTGCGATTTTATCAGAGAGACGGAAGAGTTCCGCATGCCAACGAAAAGGTTCTGATCGGCCATTTTTCCCGCACCTCGTCGTCGTCGCCGCCGCCTTTCCTCCTGACGGACCTAGTAGTCCGAGGGAAACGTAGAGGGCTGTCCTTCTCTGACCTAGTTCTTGTGTGACAAGAAGCCAGGGTTCTTCTTCACTCGTGTGGAATTCCATGTAGGCATCGGTCGTTTCTGTGCTTGGAACTCATAGTTTGTCTTTGGGATTAGATCTTGGAGCATCTGATTGAATATTGACCCAATTCTGCAAAGGTAATTTTATTATTGCTGCAATTTCTTGAATCATGGTTTTAGCAAGATCCATGTGTCTCTTTTTGGTTGTTCTCATATATTCCGTTGCGCACATTCTGATGTGTATACCCTTGGGGAAAACCCAATAGTTTGCACCCGGGGCCTCGCCTAACTCGCGCGCACTCATAGACTGCAACGATATCAAGCTGCTTTGAGCGAGCAAAATCATCGAGTCCCTTGAGATGACTCGTCATCAATGACTTATCATTCCCAGTATTCTGTTGCATCTCCTATGGGAGCAGGATGTGGTCTCCTTCTAGGACGCTTGAGATGAAATGGTTCATTCTCACCTAAAACCCTCTCCTCCTAGAGCTCGCGAAGCATGTACCCATACTTTTGTAGTACCTCGGCCATCTGATTCTTCATCTTGGCAGCATCAGAAGAGTCACCTAGGTATTCGACAATCATGGAGGGAGAAGGCGGCGCCGAGTAGATTCCTGCATCATCCGACTCATCAGCTACCGAGACATCAAGATCTGAGAGAGGGGGCGAGCAGTTAGTAGGAAATTAGTGAGGAATAAAGGAGAGGGTGAGTGCTTTCCCTTACCGAGTGAAGCCTCTGTACTTTTCCCGTCGCGATGGGTAGAGGGATAGCCTCGGTGACTGAGAGGAACCCTTGACGTCCCGCCAACAATATAGTAGATGGGGAGCATCATAGACTTTCCCAAGCCCACTTTACGCAGAGAATCAATGTAACATCCTGACTTTTATTGGGTCATTAAGACCATAGGTGACCCAATAAAAGTGACTCGATCACCTATAAGATAGCATATTAACTATACATGCTCCGATTCAACTTCTGTTAGTTGCGTTAGACTCGTATAATCAATATGAGTGCAACGGAACTCGTTTCATTCCAATCTGAGGTCACTTAGAGAAACGACCATTTTGAGTGACTTAGCGCGTCAGGACGACGTCATTTTGGAATAGTGACCATACTTGCTCCGAATCAACTTCTGTCAATTGTGTTAGACACGTATGATCAATACGAGTGCAACAGAACTTGTTTCATTCCAATCCGAGGTCATTTAGAGAAAACGACCATTTTGAGTGTCGTAGTGCGTCACGATGATGCCGTTTTGGTATAGTAACCATACGTGCTCTGAATCGACTTCCGTCAGTTGCGTTAGACTCATATGATCAATATTAGTGCAACAGATCTCATTTCATTCCAATCCGAGGTCATTTAGAGAAAACGACCATTTTGAGTGTCGTAACGCGTCACGACAACGCCATTTTTATAGTTTGAGCATAAGAACTCAGAATGGACCCCAGTCAATTGCGTTAGACTCGTATGGGTAATACGAGTGCAGCAGGATCTATTTAACTCGATTCTAACATATGTTGGTCAATTTGGTCCAATCGGGTCCCGTCAAGCTTTATAGTGCACCGAAAAGCATGCACACACCCATATTACTCCGACACATAGACATTGTCTCTTCGCTCGATGACTTAGACCTACATTGACAATGACCCACATGTGGGACCCACCCTAGGGTTGACTTTGGTCAAAACCTTCAAAATCATAAGTTTGGGATGTAAAATGGAGACTCAACCACACCTCCACCCGTGACCCCACTATGCGCCCACTACCAGCCCAAGAGGGCTCTGATTTTTCCAGCAAGGTAGCTAGGAGAACGGGAGGGTCAAGACCAAAGCCCAAGAAACCCTCCTTCCCCTTTTTCTCTCCTTCCTCAAGCCCAAGACAAACCCACCCAAGCCATGCCCCTCATGATTTGGACAAGTGGCAGCCCTTGCCCTCTTGGATAGACGCCAGCTCACTGACTAACTCTATCTGGGTTAAGAGAAACCCTATCCTAAGGGGAATTAATCCCACTCCATGAGATAAATAGGGGATGGGCTACCCCAACCGTAAAAATAGATGACCTAACTCCTCTCCTAGCTCAGGCCGACCCCAGCCCAACCATGTCAGAACCCTGCCTCGCTGGGAAACACCTTACTTGAGCCCCTCCTCCACCTGCAACCTCTAATGGAAAGTCAACCCGAGACTCCCGAAGGCCCCCCACACAAGTGGATTCCCATACTCCCCTCCCTCCCTACATTCTGGATGCCATGCATGCGACCTCCGACCGCCGGAGCGCCGCCGCGGCCACCACCAAGCTCGATGAGCAGGGGGTGGTCGAGCATGGGTGACGCTCCCCAGCACCTCTAGGCTTGCTTAGGAGTGGCCACTCATCGTAGAGGGGCGGTTTCCCTCTTCAGAGCAGGATCAGTCGGTGGCACTGCCGGAGAAAGAACTCTGGCGGTGCCCTAGAATTTCAGTGCACGGGGAGCACCTCACCGGCGGAAGCCGGCGGAGTCAAGTTGCTGGACCACCATCGTAGGTTCCGTCGGCCACTGGCGAACCAGCCGGTTGTGTAGGGGCGCCCATCCGATGGTCAGACGTCGGTGGTAGAGGCCCGCAAGGCTCTATCGTTCGCCAGGATGCAGATGCCGTCCGATCTCAGGGAAGAGATCAGACGGCCCTGATTACCTTGCTAATCATTGCAACCCTGCAGTGGATAAGCACCATATCTGCCGTGGGGTGTCAGCACGAGATCTGAGGCTCGATCTCAGCCGCAGATCAACGCCAACATATGTGTTGTGTATGTTTAAATTGAGGGCAGGGGGAAATTGTTTTTTCTATGTATTATATTACCCTCAAATCAGAAAACCATAAACATGTAAGTTGCTCATCTTGTCAAGGGCTACTTGCAGTAAACATTTCATAATTTTTGGAAGAGTCGAAGTATTTTTAGAAATTAAAATACATCAATATTTTGGGTTTTATGAATTATCAGAGTGATCAAATGAAATCGGAAAATTATGATATAAATAGGGGAGATTTTTAGAGCCCATAAACACCTCTTGTAATTATTTGAGGATTTTCAGAAATCATTTATGATAATTTACTGATTTAATCAAGTTGGGTCATTGTAGAAATTCTAGGGGAAGACCTTCATGACCCACATAGCTGAAATTTGTATGTGGTATATATTAGAGGATGGCACAGCCCATGAAAAATATTCAGACTTTTTCATTCATTCTTGATATTTTTAAGGATTAACAAATGTAGAAAGTACTTTTTTTAAAATATTAGAAGTCTTAAAACATGGTGCAAAAATTTGAGGAAATCAATGGAGGTCAGTAAGCTGGTAACTATCCTCTGAAAAAGTTTGTGGGATATATTTAAAAGTTATCTATTTTGGGGAATTTAAGTCATGATTTTTGTAATATTTAAACATCATAGAGAGCTCCTACCATGGAAATGAGCGTGATAAAATTATGGAAGCCTCCTTATTGTTGTACAGATCATCATTCAAAATTTGGCAATTTTTGGATTAGCAGAAGTATTTTTGGTATTTTAATAAAAAGAGGTTTAAATCAGAAGAATTAATATCGGTCGTAACACAGGAACTTGATTCTCCCTGGGCAAGTAATTGAGGTTAAACAATCTTGTGTTAGAACTCTTGCGGAGAATTGAACTCTCGTTAATTAAATTGAGTGATTGTAACCAGAAGGCTTGAAATTATAATGATGCTCCTACAAGATCAACGCAAATTCGATAAATTGTCTTAACAGGTGCAACTAAAGTGACTATCAGATTCAAATAAACCGGCGGACCCTAACACGGAAACATACTAAGAATTTGCCGCAGAATTGTGAACTTGCCTCCTTGGAACGGACAAGCCTCCTTGGAATGGAGAAGCTCCTTGGAACGGAGAAACCTCCTTGGAACGAAGAAGTCTCCTTGAAACGAAGAGGAGAACTGAAATTTCCTCCTGTGTTGGAGATGAAACTGAATGACTACTATCTTCTTATTTCCATTTAATTCAAATTACGCAATTTCCTTAGTATTTCTTTTATTCCAGTTTGGCAATGGTCCAGTTCTTTTTTGCACTTTATTCCAGCATTTCAGTTCAACAGTTTGTTCTAGTACCTTATTTCAGTACTTCAATTTTACAGTTTATTTAGCAGTCCTCCTTTACCGCACTTTATTTACTGCAATTTACTAACAATCTCATTTCTGCACTTTTATTTTGGGCCCCGCTTGGATAAGCGGTTTAATGGGTTGAGCATTAGTTGGGGATAACTTGGAGATATTTTATCCCTCCAAGGCTAGCCTAGAATAATAAAGCTCCCTCGATCGCCTGCTCGAATTCGTCTGTGTCAAGTAGGGCAAGCAACTATAGCCCTGAATGGTGCGAGTCGTCTACTTATTGAATGTTTGTAATTTGCTTATCGTGAAAAAGTGGCGGGTCAGTCATGCCCGTAGACCGTACGTACCAGTACAGGAAGGTTGAAGACTTTAGGAAACAAGGAGAAGTGCACCCCGGAAGCCCAACCATATTATAAATGCCTTGCAGGGTCCTTCCACTGGTTAGCCAATTTTAGGTTCACTGGATGTTGCTCACATCCAGGAGTACACCGGGTTGTACATTTGGGTCTGGGTGGTGTAGTACGTCCACACCCAGAAGCGGCAGGACCCGTCGTTGTTACCTATCTGCCATATCGGTAAGGACCGCAGAGTTCGCTACCTTGCTGGAAGAGAAGCGGTCAAACTATGTCAACATAGGGTGTTGTTGAAGGTTGTGAACACCCGCGTGATTGTGCACTAGCTAGTGGAGCTTAAATATCACTGTTTAAATTATTATTGCATTCAAGTTATTACTGTTGTATTTGTTCATCTTGCTCCTAGCTTACTACCTGTTATGTATATATGTAATGCTGCTAACATTGTTGCTTTAACTATTTTTTTGGTAAAGGCTCACTCTCATCCTCAAGCCTTAGAGATCTTGGGGAGGAGGTGTTTTTTCACTAGTCTTGTGACTAACATGTCGTCGTACACTCTTCTTAGGAGATGGAGCAGCAAGAGGCCCAACAACCACATGAGAGAGTACCCGTCATAGAGCCATCTCGAATAAACGCGTCAGTCTCATCGCTGACTTTAGAGACGTGAGCCTATAGTACATAGAAGAAGCAAATGTATAATGTAGCCTCGTTTAGCCCTATAGGGCCTGATGTATATACAGTTGGCTTTGGCCTTGATCTCTCTCTCTTTCTCTCTCTCTCTCTCTCTCTATATATATATACGTATATATATACATATATATATATACATATGGCCCTATAGGGCTAAACGAGGCTGATGTGATGAACATATGGCCCTATATATATATATATATATATATATAAGTGTATATATATATGAATATATATATATATATGTATATATATGTATATATGTATATATATATGCGTGTTCTGAATTGCTTCCGCTATGATCTGATGTGATGTGATGAATTTCCATAGCCGGACAAGGCGCTCATTTTATGCTTGGAGAGTGTGTTGTTGCCACTCGAAAAGCATAAAATGGTCATCTTGGGCGGTAAGGCACGTCTCCGACCCGACCCGGTTGTGGTTAGGGGAGGGGGTGTCTAACAATTGGATCCAAGCATTCATGATATGCTCATGTGGGGCAGCTTCAGAATCCTTCCTTCCTTCCCACGCTCCGTTTCTTGGTTCGGGTTGAACCATGCAGCGGAAGCCTGGTAGACCCCTTAGATAGTAGTTTAAGGATTCGAAACTGCACATTTGGACACCCACACACACTCATTTCCGCTTTAGTCAGTTTTTGCAAATTCCCCTTTTTTTGCAAAATTTCTGACTTCTTTCCTTTTACCTCTCCAGATACCGGAGTCGAGTAACAGGAGATCTTCTTCTAGTGAATAGTACCACCCCTCGACTCCACCACCTGCTCCTGTTGCTCCTACTACTCATTTCCTCTTTACTGAGACAGAGTTGGGGCAGACACTGACAGCACTGCTTGTCACTCTCCAGGCAACCATCACACAGCCGCAACAGTGGCTAGCTATACCCACAGACCACTTGACGATGTTTCGAGGGCTGAGGCCCCCTATGTTTCGAGGCTCTAAGTCAGCGATGCAGATAGAGGAGTGGGTGGAGAGAGTAGAAGAGCTGCTTATGGGGATGATGTGCCCCGTAGTAGCCGTTGTTTCCTTAGTGGTAATTTACTAGAGGGATATGCCCGCGACTGGTGGAGGGAAGCCAGTTGCTTCATGTTCAGAGAAAGATGATGAGTCCAATTTATATAGGATTTTTTGGACTCATCTGGTCTATTTTTCACGCACATGCACTTCACTTTTAGTTCATTATTGCTTATATTTCACTTGAACACATTTTGTTGGAACAACCCTATTACAGATTTGGGCTAGGATCACTATCTGTGATTAGGACTCAAGTTGACCCCATTGTATAGTCTAAGGGACAAGGTCTAAGTTTGTCTGAGTTAGCTAGAACTTAGGAAAATTCTAAGTTTCTGTGTTCGGCGAACATCATTCTGCGTTCGACGAACTCCTTCCTGAGTTCGACGAACGTCGTGTTTCAGTTTGACGAACTTGCTCTTCAGCTCGACGAATTCAGTCTTCCTGTCAGTTTAACAGATTCTATCTTTCAGTTCGACGAACTCCAGATTGAGATCAACGAACTCAGCTTTGTGTTCGATGAATAAGTAACTAAATGCTCAGTTCAACGAACTCAACTTTCAGCTCGACGAACTCAGCTCTCTGTTCGACGAATTTCTTCTTCATCTTGACAATTTCTGATGGACCAGTTATCTATTTTTCTCTGAACTCAGATCGACTAATCAGCAACGGATCTATTCAATTTTTTGGACTTATTCATTATCAGATAAGTCAAGATATGATCTTTCCTTTTAATATTCCTTTATATTCTCTTCTTTCGAGAATCTAGCCGTTGACATATTTTTGAAAAGGAAACTTTCATTAAAAAAGAATTAAAGTCTCTACAGAATTAGAAAGTTTGTTATTGCAGTTCCAAGAAAGATTTATGACAGATTATTTTATTCCTTATTAGAAGATTTGAATTTTAGAATCAGAATATAAGAGATACAAACAGAGATACCAGTGGATACAACATAGAATAGAGAAAATATAGAAGATACTTGTGAAATACTCAGAGATACAGAAATCTTCATCTTCTACAGCAGCATCTTCATTTTTTCTGAGAACATCTGAAAACTTCTTTCAGATTCATCAGCTGGTTCTTAATCTTCAAAGAGTAACAATAATCTGAGGAACATTTTCTCTCAGATTCATCTGCTATCAAGGAAGATCTTTTTCATCCAAGAGAAAGATCCATCCATTATCTGTCAAGAAATTCTATCAGATAGCTGGAGCTTTACAACACAACAATCCACTAGTCTTCTCTCACATCTTGTTGACAGAGAAGAATTTCATAAACACCTTTTTGTTTAATTTACCCCATCTTGTACAGGGTTCTAACTCCCTTCAAAAGTTAAACCTTTGGTGGCAGGGCACCTGATCAAAAACCTGTGATTTGGTTTGAGCACCTGATCAAAAGCTCAGTGGTGATAGGGCACCTGATCAAAAACCTAGTGGATTCCTACCAAGGGTGGTAGAAAAGTTGATGCACCCAGGTTGATTGGGGAACTACTATAGATTCTTGTGTCTTGCTGTGTTTGTGTTATTTTCTATACTGTGTTTTGTTGTGTTTATTATTTTGTCTCTCTACTCACTCTATTACACACACACACATATAGATATATATATCAGTATTTTAATTACGCTATAAAATAAGTTAAAAACTTTTAACACTCTATTCACCCCCCCCCCCCCTCTAGAGTAAATCTAAGATCTAATACCTCACTTTCAATTGGTATCAGAGGTTGGTTGACTGGTTACACAGGCTAACACCTGAATCCAAAGATCAATTAGATCTTAACTTATTCTAGAGTTTTCTTTTTCTAAAAACTCATGGCACGGAACAAAGAATACTCAAGCACAAGACCTCCTATGTGCAATCTTAATAAGTTTGCATTATGGAAGGCAATGATCAAACTATACATGAACTTTAATGATGAAGACATTTTTAATTCCATTTTGACAGGACCTCCTACTCCATCAGCAACAACAAGTGCTGAAACAGCAACCAACACTAATGTTGTTCCACCTCCTGAGTGGACAGATGCTCAGTAGAAACAAAAGAATGCAAATGCCAAAGCTATGAACATTTTGGCACAGACTGAAAGTGAGGTATTAGATCTTAGCTTTACTCTAGAGGGGGGGGGGGGGGGGGGTGAATAGAGTATTAAAAAGTTTTAACTTATTTTATAGCGGAATTAAAATAGTGATATATATATGTGTGTATAACAGAGTGAGTATAAAAACAAAATAAATAAACAACACACAGCACAGTACATAAAATCACACAAACACAGAAGACTCAAGGATCTATAGTAGTTCCTCAATCAAACTGGGTACATCTACTCTTCTACCACCCTTGGTAGGAATCCACTAGGTTTTTGATCAGGTGTCCTATCACCACTGGGATTTTTGATCAGGTGCCCAAACACCACTGAGCTTTTGATCAGGTGCTTAATTCAAAACACAAGTTTTTGATCAGGCGCCCAGCCACCAAAGATTTAACTTTTGAAGGGAGTTAGAACCCTGTACACGATGAGGTAAAATAAACAAAAAGATGTTTATGAAATTCTTCTCTGTCAATAATCTGAGAGAAGACTAGTGGATTGATGATGTAAAGCTCCCCCTGTCTGATAGAAATTCTTGACAGTTAAAGGATGGAGCTTTTTCTTGAATATAGAAAATCTTCCTTGATAGCAGATGAATCTGAGAGATAAGGTTTCTCAGATTGTTGTTGCTCTTTGAATATTAAGAACTAGCAGCTGAAACTGAGAGAAAATGTTGTTGTTCTCACGGAATGAAAATGTTGTTGTAGAAGATGAAGATTTCTGAATATTTGAGTATATTGTATATCTTCTCTATTCTCTATTGAATTCACTGGTATATCTCTTTTCTTTCTCTATATCCTGATATATCTCCTTGGATATCTTCTATATCTCTTTTTCCTTAGACATATATCTGAATGATTTGAAAATCAAATCTTCTAAATAAGGAATAAAATATTCTGAAATGATTATTCTTGGAACTGCAATCTGATTCAGCAATAAACTTTAATTCATTTTCCTTTTTTTCATAAAAGTATCCTTTTCCAATATATGTCAACGACTACTTTCTCGAAAGAAGAGAATGGAAAGGAATAATAAATGAAAGATCAAATCTTGACTTATCTGATAAGTGAATAAGTCCAAATAATAGAATAGACCTGTTGCTGAATAGTCGATCTGAGTTTAGAGAAATAGAGATAACTGATCATTCAGAAATTGTCAAGCTGGAGAAGAAAATTCGTCGAGCAGAAAACTAAGTTCGTTGAGCTGAGAGTTGAGTTCGTCGAACTGAAGGCTGAGTTCATCGAACTGAATATTTTGTTACTTATTCATCGAACACAGAGCTGAGTTCGTCGATCTCAAACTGTTGTTCGTCGAACTGAAGATAAAATCTGTTGAACTGGCTGGAGGACTGAAATCGTCAAGCTGGAGTGCAAGTTTGTCGCACTGAAGCATGACGTTCGCCGAACGCGGAGAGGAGTTCATCGAACGCAGAATGAAGTTCGTCGAACACAGAAACTTGGAATTTTTCCTTTCTAGCTACTCAGACACACTTAAACCTTGACCCTTAGACTATACAATGGGGTCAACTTGAGTCCTAATCAACAGATAGTGATCCTAGCCCAAATCATTATATAGAACTCTGAGTTTAGGAAGGTTTAAACTGAAAACAGAATTAATCAAAACCAAGTGAATTGAAGCTTTACTCTTTCACTTTGAAGATGGCTTGAAGATGATTTGCCTGTTTGGGTTCTCAGATTCTCTTTTACTCATGTAGAGGTCATTAGCTCCCAGCAGGGTTTGAGATGAGGCATGAGGAACCACTGCAGCTGGGTGCAACCTTAGATAATCTTCAGCATCAAAGAGGTGTCTAGAGCTGTACTTTTCAAATTCTTGTCTTCTGAAATCAGACATTGTAGTAAACTGAGAGAAATCCTTGCCTTCTGCTTTGGCTTTGTTGATCTGAGCTGTAGATATTGATTCTTTGAATCTATCCATGTGAGCTACTTTATCTGATTCTGGATTTACTAGAGAAGGAGGCCTTTCATCAATATCACTGGCCTGATATAAGGATTGTTCATCAGAATTCCTTTTCCTGTGAGAGGAGCCATTAGAAACATGATACTTATATACATAGGAAGAAGATCTGGGAGATCCTGAAGGAGGAGCTCTGACTGATTTAGAACTATGGGAGCCACTAGAGCTTCTATGGCTTCCTTCAGATCTTCTTGATTGCTGGGGGACAGATTTCTGAGAGGAGAAAGAAGACATCCATGTTGATCCTGCTGCTGCTGGAGGAGGAGGAGGAGGAGGAGGGTGATTAAACTTTACTGGCTTATCAGAATAAAAGCATGTCTTCTTCATTTTCTTTCTTATGTTGTTCTCATTTTTGGAGAACCTCATCCATGCTGGTGAATCCTTTGTCAGGGTTATATTGTGCAAGATATAATATGGGGTATCATTTGTACAGGATAGGGGTTTAGGAACAGCAACAGCCTTTGCTTTGCTTCTTGGCTTTCTTTTCTTTGAAGATTTTTCATCTGAATCATCAGTATCATCACTATCATTATCTGAAAACTGAGCAGGGGCATTATACAAATCATCAATTGCTTGGATGCCCTTAACAACATCTTGATGTTCTTGAGGAGCAATGTCATCATCAAAATCAATATCCTCTGGAACTGGAGAATCATCAAAGACAAAAGTTGGGGGTGAATTCACCAAGCCAATTTCTTTTGTTACTGCAACTTGAACTGGAATCTGAACTGGAGCTGGAACTTGTAAACTTTTGATAATTTTCTTTAGTATAGCTGTATCAACTGGGGCTGTATATGGGACTATAGCTTTTGAATGAACTTGATGCTTGGGCAAGCTGTTGAAAACAGAATTGAACTTTGACAATAGTGAAATAATATCTATTGAGGGATGAATAGAAATATTATTTACAGGAGCTATGACAGGAGCTGGATCTGTAACTGAAGCTTCTCTATCAAAACCTGTATCTGCTATATCAAACACCATAACTGAATCTGGAGCTGGAGCTACTGAAAACTCAAAAACCATAACTGAATCTGCATCTACATGATCTGGAACTTCATCATCAAGCATCTCCCCCTGCCTAGTTTTAGGTAGACCTGAAGCTAGGCCCCTAGAAGAAGGGACAGGTGTATATGAGGTAGGGATGGATGCAAGTTTGGAAGAGAGGTTAGAAATGGCTTGCAGAACAGGAGCTAGCTTCTTATCAATTAGAGCAGTTAGCTTGGGATATATATGGTTAAATATTTTATCAGCTATAGAGGAGAAATCAACATACACAAAGTCTGATGTTTGTTGAGAAGATGATGGTGCTGGGATATAAGAAGATGGAATAGAAGATGGTGTAAAGATGTTGGTAGCATCTGATAGGGGTGGAATATTATCTGGATGGATAGGGGATTGAGGATGGATATGTGACTGAGGATGGATAGGTGACTGAGGTGGAGAAAGTGGAGGAGATAATAAGTCAAAAGTTGGAGGGGGAATGAATGGGGGAAGATAATCATGAGGGGGAAGTGAATCATCTTCTGGAATGGATGATGAGGGAATATCTGCAGACAGATTAGTCTGAAGAGGAGGAGAAGAAAGCAATGAAGAGGATGGAGGGTCTATGGGAGAATTGGAGGGAGGAATTTCTTCAGGAGAAGTATGCTGAAGAGTTTGAGAGGGGAGAGGAGTTGAAGAATCAAGAGGAGGAGCTTCTGGTAGGGTCAGGGGAGTGACTGGGTCAGTCCTGGTGCTTTCAGAAGCTTGCCTGGAGGCTTCTTCCCTTGGAGTCTTCTTGGGAATTACCCTCTCCCACTTGCCAAAGAGGGCTGAGGTCAGCCTCTTGCTAGCATTAATAAAGACCTTTGGAGAGACCAACAGGTCTGGGCATTTTTCTTGAAGCACAATGCCTATAATCCTTCCATAACAAACATTTATTTTGCTGATTTTCTTCTTGATTGATTCAAAGAGAATCAATCCCCAATTTACCTATTTCTTTTCCACCAAGGCCAACATCAACAGAAATTAGTGCCTGGTTATATAATCATGTGCAGAAGTTTTTCCTAGCAAAACTTTTCCAACTATATCTGCTAAAAACTTGTATTCAATAGATAAATTTTTCTTTAAAAGATGATTAGGGTTTCCACTGGAGCGACCCATTTTCTCCAAAGCATTGTTAAATTCCTCAGAAGTTATATCTAATTCATCATCACCATTCAATAAACCAAAAACTTCTGTTAAGATATCTGGGGTAAGAGGAACCTGGTTTCCTGATATTTATCCTGAAATTGTAGTTGCATTCTCTGCCTAAATGGTATGCACCCATTCCTTTGTCTCTGCCACTGGGAGTTTTATTCTTGTGGTCATAAACTTCCTTAAATGTTGGTCTTCGAAGAGTCAAAGAATATCCTGGAACACTTGGTCTGAATGCGCGAACGACTCCATGTCAATGTCGAATCCTGCGTCAAACTTCATGGAGGAAATTACTGCCTGAGAGATTGTCATTGCTACCTGTAAGAGAAAGAGAGATCAAGTGCAAGGAAAATGGAGTGAAAAGCAAGAGCAAGTTCTGTAGGCGCAAAGTCGAAAAAGAATCAAAATTTGATTATAAGGAAAGAGATCGGAGAAGGCACAAAAAATCGTTGAACTGAGGTCGGCTAAACCTAATAAAATCAGAAGTCGAAGAGTCTTAGGCTTCATCAGACTGCGTTCGACAAAAAGTAAATTTTCATCGATCTTAGTTCGACGATCGAGCTGACTTTGTCGATCTCTGAAGCTAATAGGCTTCGTCGATCTCCGTTCGACGAATGACTAGATTTCGTCGATCTCCGTTCGACGAAATTAGGGGATAAGTAGAAAATTTAATTTTTTATTTATTGAATCTCCATCTCTCATTCCAAGCTGATTTATAAAGAAAATATGCTTCCTTTCATCCAAAGGTTTGGAGAAAATATCAGCCCTTTGTAAGTCAGTAGGAATATATTGTAGGCAAATTTTATTTTTATCCACATTATCTCTGATAAAGTGGTGTTTAATTTCTTTGTGTTTAGTCCAACTATGGAATACTGGATTTTATGCTATAGATATTGCACTAGTATTGTCACAAAATATGATTGACTTATTTAAATTGATACCATAGTCTAGAAGTTGATTTTGTATCCACAATATCTGTGAGCAGCAACTGCCAGCAGCAATATATTCTGCTTCAGCTGTTGATGTAGACACAGATGTTTGTTTCTTACAAAACCAAGACACTAGCTTATCACCAAGGAACTGGCAAGTTCCTGATGTTCTTTTCCTGTCTACTCTGCATCCAGCATAATCAGAATCTGAGAATCCAGTTAATTCAAATTCTGATGGTTTGGATACCATAGTCCTAGATTTGGACAACCCTTTATATATATCAAAATTCTTTTTAGTAAAATAAGGTGAGATTCTTTGGGGTTAATTTGGAACCTAGCACAAATGCATGTAGCAAACATTATGTCTGGTCTACTAGCTGTTAAGTAAAGTAAAGAGCCAATAATTGATCTATATATTTTTTGATCAACAGGTTTCCTTGATTCATCATTGTCTGCAACAGCAATGGAGGGCATGGGTGTTTTCATAGGGGAAGCATCAGACATACCAAATCTTTTCACTAATTCCTTAGCATACTTGGATTGTGATATGAATATGCCATTTGGAGTTTGCTTCATTTGAAGACCAAGGAAGTAAGATAACTCACCCATACTACTCATTTCAAATTTGGATTGCATTATGTCAGAAAACATTTTGCACAAATTTGAATCAGTATAGCCAAATATAATATCATCTACATAGATTTGAACTAGTAAAGTTTGATTTTTATATATCCTGAAAAATAAGGTTTTATCAACATTGTGTGTACAGAACTTGTTCTCTAAAATAAAATTAGCTAGGGTCTCATACCATGCTCTGGAAGCTTGCTTGAGACCATAGAGAGATTTATTAAGCTTAAAGACATAAGAAGAGTGAGTTGGAGAGATAAAACATGGTGGTTGTTCCACATATACTTCTTCTTTAATATCTCCATTTAAGAATGCACCTTTCACATCCATCTGATAAACTTTAAATTTCTTGAAAGCAGCAAAGGCAAGAAATATCCTGATAGCTTCAAGTCTAGCAATAGGAGCAAAGGTTTGATCATAATCAATTCCTTCTTTCTGAGAGTATCATTGGGCTACCAATCTTGCTTTATTTCTGATTATGAAGCCTTGATCATCTAGCTTGTTCCTGAAGACCCATTTGGTGTCAATGATTGGATGGCCCTTTGTTCTTGGAACCAAATCCCAAACCTTGTTCCTCTAAAATTGATTGAGTTCCTCTTGCATTGCAAGAATCCAGTTTGGATCTTGTTTTGCATCTTTTATGGATTGAGGTTCAATCTGAGATATAAAATAAGTATGCATCTGATTTTGGTTGAGTTGATGCCTTGTTTGAACACCTGCTGAGATGTCTCCAATAATTTGAGATATTGGATGATCTCTAACTGTGATGTGATCAACAGTTGGAATGGGTTCAACAAGAGTTTCCTCTTGAGGGATTTGTTTAGTTGTCACTTGATTTGAATTATTAACAAGATCTTCTAGATGATCTTCTTCTTCGTTGTCTTCAATAGTTTGAGTTGATGGGAGTAGAGAGTCTTCATTCTATAGATTCAATCAATTAAGCTCTTCACATAGAGCTGGTACCTGCAAAATATCTTTGGTAGAGGTGGTATTCCTCTCCTCATTCAATATGTTAGTTTCATCAAAAGATACATGCATGGGCTCTTCTATCTTAAGAGTTGATTTGTTGTAAACTCTATATGCCTTACTAGAAAGAGAGTATCTAAGGAATATACCTTCAGCAGACATTGCTTCAAATTTCCTTAGATATTTCTTATCATTATTATGTGCATAGCATTTACAGCCAAAAATCTTAAAATAGTTAACCTTAGGCTTTTTATTCATAAGTAATTCATAGGAAATTTTACCATTAAGTTTGTGTATCAAACTCCTGTTCAACACATAATTTGTTGTGTTCACTACCTCTGCCCAAAAAGAGATTGGCAAGTGAACATCACCAAGCAATGTAGTTGCTAATTCAAGTAATTTTCTATTTTTCCTTTCAGCTACCCCAATTTGTTGAGGAGTTCTAGGAGCAGAGAAACATTGCCTGATCCCTTCTTTTCCATAAAATACTCTCATCAGAAGAGATTCAAACTCAGTGCCATGATCACTTCTGATCAATGCAACTAGAGTAGAGTACTCAATCTTGATGGACCTGAGAAAGTCTGTCAGAACACTGAAGGTGTCAGACTTGTTCCTAAGAAAGAACTGTTGGATCTTACGGCGCCCTTAGAGGGGGGGGGGGTGAATAAGGGTTTTATGGAATTTAGATCTTAATTATATTTATCAGAGTTTGGGACTGAAGTTTCGGAATATTTTATAGAAAAATATATTTTAATATCTCAGATAAGGGAAACAGAACTTTTTCCTTGCTGTTGCTAACGCCTGGCGTTAGGTGTTAACGCTGGGCGTTAGCTCTTCAGAAAATTAATCTGCTAGAATTATGTCAATGAGATTTTACTAATGAAAACATTAATGAAATACAATTCCAAAAAATCAGAGATAATTAAAAATGATTATTGTATTTCAAAGATAATTAAACAAATGTTAATTTTAATACTTTGATGGAATAGAAATTAAAACATTCTTGAAGAGGAAATAAAATCAATTGAAAAGAACATTAAAGGACATGATTTTATTTCATAATAAATTGAATACACAAATGATTAATTTCTATAACGCTAGAAATCAGAGGCATACAAAGTAAAACAATTTTTCCTTTTCTATACCGACTTGTATCCCCACAAACTGGTTGGCTTTAGCCTATCTTTCCCCGGATATGGCCTCAAGCTGCTCTAGCCAATCCTTCCCCGGATATGGCCTCGAGCACCCCCTAGATCTAATCACCTATACCTAATCGCCAACACAAGGCGAATTCCTCCCTAAGTCCTACCCAGACCTAGTCGCCAACACAAGGCGAATTTACCCATAGAATCCTTCCCGGAATCCGACTTTCTCCCCGAACGATTTCTCCACACGAATTACAAAGAGAATAAAATAAAAGATTACAAGATAAGTAAAAAGAAACTCCCCATGAAATTCTGAAGGTGAAGATGAAGTCGATGTAGATGTTGGCGTTCTTGAAACGATCGTCCTTCGTATGGGATATGCATTGTAGACCTTCTCCTTAAAAATCCTCTTTTGATCTTCATGATAGCCCAAGGGAGATCTCTTAATTGTTGTACACGAACCTCTCTCCAAAGTATCAGAATTCTGGAATCATCACCTCTATTTTAGAATGAGAGGGGCTATACTTTTAAATAGCCACGGGAGCTAACGCGCGGCGTTAAGGGATAACGCTAGCATTAGTGAACGTGCAAACCGTCAGGATTGTGCAAACTGCCGGGATCGTGGCAGAACCAAATTTCGTCGAACGAAACTAATTTCGTCGAACGTGCCTTCGTCGAACGCTCCAATTCATCGAGCGCAGGTCAGTTCATAGAACGCAATAAGTCGAGCGCAATTTCGTCGAGCGTAGGTAATTTCATCGAACGGAACTCCAAGTTCGTCGAACGCAGGTTGCCAGGCGCAATTTCGTCAAATGCAGGCAAATTCGTCGAACGGAACTCCAAGTTCGTCGAACGCAGGTTGTCGGGCGCAATTTTGTCGAACACAGACAATTTCGTCGAACGAAACTCCAAGTTCGTCTAACGTAGGTTTGCCGACCGCAACTCGACGGCATTCCTCCTCTTGTTAACGCTGGGTGTTAACAACTACAGCGAGTGTTAGCTCTCTTTCGTCGACCGCAGCTCGACGGCTTTGTTCTCGACGGCATTCCTTCTTAGCGGTTTTCTTCTCAACGGAAGTAAACGCGGGGCGTTAACAACTAACGCGGGGCGTTAGCTCTCTTTCCAGAGAGTCATCTCCATTCAGTATACTATTCATAGGGATGTGTAGCTATAGTTCCTGTACAACCTGCATACTATAAACATACAAAATACAAGATCAAATACAACACGGTATTTGTTATTCTCAAACCAAGAGATGCGGAACATAGGCTCCAACAATCTCCCCCTTTTGATAATAACAAATACCTGTATGAGAAATTAGTTAACTGAAGACCATTTGTGTTTATAGATAAGTGAGGTAATAATATATGCATGAATAACAGGTTAAAAGCATGATAGATTTGATAGCGATAATGCATACTCTTTTTATATGAATTCCTCCCCGTACATAAGTGTTCACTTAAAATTTACTCCCCCTAAATATCTATTTTACTAGATTTCTCAATTTCTTCTCCCCCTTTGTTATTAACAAAAGTGGGTAGGGATGACTGTATATCTTTTAAGATAGATAAGGAACCACTTATTGAAGGATTGTCATGATCGAGCATATGATAGTGTATGCACCTCCTATATGATTACCCCCCCTACAAATATACCCCTTTTTCTGTTTAATATTATTATAATGCACTCCCCCTAAATATTAGATTTATGCAATTTAATCTCCCCTTTTTGTAGTAGCAAAAGAGGGTTTAGGAGTGAGAGTGTGCAATAAGGAGTAATATGTTCTACGTCGAGAAGAAAAATAGGATGCAATCAAAAGCTTGTTAAATACTACTTGTTGAGAAAAACATAAGCAAGATGTAACATATAGTAGTAAGCAACATAGCTAGCATGATAAAGTAAGCATTCTATTTTAAGATACCACTTGTTGAAACCATGGTGTTAAAAATAATAGACACGAATGAGCATAAGTGGTAAACTTAGCAGAAAAATTTAATAAGAACCCTTAAACATAAACATCATTTTTAGAAGATAAAATCATATAAAGGATAATGAGTTTTAAATTTGAAAAGTTGATGTTAGAGTTAAAGATTGAAGAGATGCCATTCCATTAAGATAATATTGCAAGCATGATTTCATAATATCAAGAAAAGATACACAAACTACAATAAAATAAAATTTGCATTTCAAGTAAACATAAACATTGTAGTGATCATGCTTTGTTATCTAGTGCATTTACTTAAGTTTGTAGAGATTTGAGTAGATGAGCATTAGGATCCAATTCTCATGAGTAGAAGTTTTATGAAAGATAATGATGTGTACAAAGTAGTGTTTTGATAAAGTATACAAGTGAATCAATCAAAAAACACATGACATATATAATGAAATAAGACAATATTAAAATACACAAATATTATTACTTCCATAATATTTCAAAGCACATAAATAAAGAGTACAACTACCAAGGTGCTCTGCACACACAATGCTTATTTAGACTTATAAGGGTGCAAAGTAGTGCTTGGGGATCACTTTTATACTTTTTAGCTTTAATTTCAATTTTTGTGATCCGGTGTACTAAGAGAAGTGGTGTATAAATTGTTTGCTACAAGATACTTTACAATTATTTAGCCAATGTGCTCAACCTCACAATGCTCATTAAGACTTATCCGGAGGGTGAGTAGTGCATGGTGGTGTTTTCCTTGTCATTGATTATTTGCTTTTTAGTTTAGTGACTAAGGACTCTGAATTCACTTGTTTTGCAAACATAGCATTTTAAACCACATTTCTCTAAAGAATAAGTGCATGAAAGACAAAGAATTGTAATAATCAATTCAATGTTGTGTAGGTAATCTATTTATGCATTTCAATTATTTATGTTATTAAACATGCAAGTATAAGATTGTAAAAATATGTAGATTATCAAAAATAAGTGAGTGAATAAATCATTATCAAACATAATACATTACTCATACTTAGAGGCATGCTAAGCATTTCTACACATGTATATCTACAATCAATTTCATTGCACATAACAAGATAATTTTCAAGGCATGACAAATACAAAATAATGTTCTTAAGAAACTTGAAAGTTAAATTAAACATTGTATTTAATCTTTAATTGATATAATTAATCATCCTTGACAATGGCAATGAATAACAATCAGTTTTTTTGTATAAATTTTTAATAAATTTTTTATAAAAGCACAAAACAATAAACACACATAAAGAGAAAAAAAAATATTTTTGTTCTTTGAAATTGTTTTGTAATTTTGTATTTAATTTCTTTTTATATATTCTCTGGAAAACATATAAGTCTTTAATAGCCCTTTCAGTAAATGATGTTCTATGCCAGAGAAATAAACCCAAAATAATGCATGAGACAATACATTTTTTTTAAAAGAAATAAAATTTTGTTTTAAAGGAAATAAAAAGATAGAAAACTTTTTAAAAACAGAGAAATAAAACACATACAAAATATTAAAATAATACTAGAAATTATTCAAAACAAAAAAAAAATATTTTGGAGCCAAGGAGCTAACGTCAGGCGTTAACTTCTTAACGCCAAAATAGAACTGCATTTCTTGAATTTTTGAAAAATGTTTTTCAAAATTCCTTTGTATTATAAAGAGGCCTTCCTTCAGTTGAATTTTCAGAGTATATTGATTAGATTTGAAGGCTCTTTTAGCATGTTTTTGGTGATTTTTTAAATACTTGTGTTTTGTAAAATCATTAAAGCTCAAAATAATAAAATATGCAAACACAAGATGCAATGTTAGAACAAAAACAAATATGCATGATTTATGTATAAAGAGTGAGATAATGTTCATGCAATGAATATAATATAAGAATATCTAATATCAAGATACCTTAACTACATGACTACACTCTAGCCCCGTACTAAGTGACGGATGGGCATGAGGAGCTGCACACATGCCGTAGGTTGGGGTGTTAATCCCATATGCATACAAAAGACGACGCTCAACCTAGCACTCTTTCCCCCCAGTGCCTCGCAGTGCCCCACTGGACCCTCCCCGGTTAAGGATAAGACATGACTTAGAGGTTAGGTCTCTAATGCACACAATCCTACGCCCTCGCTATTATGAGACACGTGTCATAGGTTAATGATTATGGATATACTAAGCATTTTAGTCTAAGGATTGATTCATAAAACATGAGTTTGTTTTAGTTTTAGAACATATAGTAGATTTTGATACCACAATTTACTCATGAATTTTAAAGTTCAAATTTCTCTACCTTTATCATGTCACTATATTAATAATCCTAGCATAAACACTAAATTGAGCATATACCAAGAGGTGCGGCTAGGATAATGAATTTGGATGTTATGCAAAATATGTTAAATATATATAATTGGTTTGCATGTAATCAATTTTGGAGTTTTGAAAATTTATAGACCTAGAATGAAGTGACAATTCTATTTAATTTCATCTTGTTTATATCAAGTTAATTCTTAGGTCTAAAGATAATGAGATTCATGCAAATAATAAAGATGTATTTCACATACACAAAACAAGATATGAAACTATAATATCAATAACAATCATATATTTCATAATTCTTAAGGTGGATAGAAACAATTGATTTAAGATAGTTCTTGATAGATCATGAATTATGATATATGATTATAGTGAATTTTAGCATTGGATATTAATAGATCATGGTGGTGATTGTGAAATCATATTCATCATTTTTGTAAATTTTCTTTTTGATTTTAATTTTTAGAAATTAGACAAAACAAATACAAGGTATTAGACAATAATGATAGTAAAATAATTTTTCAGAGAAATCAGAATTTTTAGGAAAATATGCTACCTCCAGCGTTAGTAATAACGCCTGGCGTTAGCAACAGAGTTACAATATTTGATTTTAAAACACATTGTTTTTGATATTATTTGATTCCGATTTTTCTTGATTATGATTTCCAATATAGAGGCTATTATATGCAGCAACAAAAAATAGACAAATATGCAATAAGTTGTGCATTTAGTAATTTAGCCTAAGACCCCTGAAAGTCCATTTAAATCCAATTTTGAAAGTAATTTCATTAGTCTTGATAATATCATTTAGTAAATTAGCATTCAATTTATAATGATAATATAAGACATTTATAGGCAATGGATTTAAAAATGATAAAACATAGAAAAAGAAAAGATAGATCACCTAAAAAAAATATGACTTTATGTTCAATTTAACTCAATTTGATTTGTTAAACATTAGGCTTAAAAATGAAAGTCATATCTCATGATATATAAAGTGATCATAAACAATTTGGCTCAAAAATAAAAAATAAACAAAAGAAAAAAGCAATTAAGCATATCATGAAGTAGAGTAATGATATTTCATTTTTAATTTATTTCTACTTCATGCAATACAATGATTCCCATTGAATGAGAGATTTAGGTATCCAAAGGGGACCAAGTGTGATGGTTCCTTTGGGTACCCAAATACATCGTTTAGGCTTTTGGAGAGATAGTGATGAATGTGCCTTTACAAGTGGAGTTAGTGTTTCATTTTTTATTTTGGGCCTCCATTCATACTTTGGTTGTTTATCTTTTAAATTCATATTATGATTATTTGACATCTTTTTAGAATGATAGTTGTTTGAAAAATAATTCATTTGGGATTTATGTTTATTCAAATTATTTTTCAAAACACATTGATGTTGATAATCATAATGAATTTTATTATATTGATTCTTTGAGAGTTTATAAGAGTGATGGTCTTTCTTAAGAATTGAATGTTGAAAGAGTGGGTTACAATATGTTTTAAATGATTGGTTCTTATTTTGATGATTTTCATTTTCACTCTTTCTTATAGACATACTCTTATAATATGAAGTTAAGCTTTTAGACTTTTGATAATTTGATAAACTAGAAATAAAAGATGTTTTATTATATGAAAAGTTTTGAATAAACATTTTTAATAATTCTAGTTTATCCTTTAAATTATCATTCTCAATTATCAATTTTTCATTATGCTCTTTTGAATTTAAAAGACCCCTTTTTAAAACCTTGAGTTCTTCTTTAAATAGATTGCAATCTAAACAAGGAGTAGGAATTTTAACTAAAGAGCATGAAAGTGAATTTAACACATCAATATTTGATTCTACTTTATCGTTTGCTTTTAAAGATTTATTTTCTAAACATAATTTGGAATTAGTAATTTTCAATTTTAAAATTTTACGTTTAGCAATTTTAAGCATACGAGATGTAGAAATAGAATTTGTTACAAAAAGAGAAGTTTTTGATTTTCTTACATTGCTATGGGATGAGACAAGATTTGAACCAAGGGTTCCTTTGACATCTTCTTCGCATTCCTCTTCCATAGTTGAATTTTCGTCTTCTCTTTTGCTTGATGTGTGGTCAACAAATGAGTCCAATATTGTGAAGTTGAATTATTCTTCCTCAAAGCATAAGTCCTCATCAGTTTCTTCTCTTGGGTCCACAAGGAATTGCTCTTGTTCATCATCTGTGGAAGGAAGACTATAAGAATTCTCAAGAAATTTCCAAACTTCATAAGCAGTAAGAAATGTATAAATAAGTTTGAAAATATTTTGATCTAATGCACAATATAGACTATTCATTGATTTGGCATTTAAAAACATTTCATTTTTATTAAGAATACTTGGGGGCATTTTAATTGTAATATTCCAAACTTCAATTTCGAAGGATTTAAGAAATTTTTCCATAAGAGTTTTCCACCCATTATAATTTTCACCCATAAATAATGGTGGACATAATGATTTTTCATTTTCATAAAAATTATCCCCACTAGAAGATGCGAGATCATGAAGCGCCGTTATTCCCGATTATGAAGTTGTATTGGAATAACCTCTCCTCTGATACCACGTGTTGGCTCTTACGGCGCCCTTAGAGGGGGGGGGGGGGGGGGGGGGGATGAATAAGGGTTTTATGGAATTTAGATCTTAATTATATTTATCAGAGTTTGGGACTGAAATTTCAGAATATTTTATAGGAAAATATATTTTAATTTCTCAGATAAGGGAAATAAAACTTTTTCCTTACTATTGCTAACGCTTGGCATTAGGTGTTAACACTGGGCGTTAGCTCTTCAGAAAATTAATCTGCTAGAATTATGTCAATGAGATTTTACTAATGAAAACATTAATGAAATACAATTCCAGAAAATCAGAGATAATTAAAAATGATTATTGTATTTCAAAGATAATTAAACAAATGTTAATTTTAATACTTTGATGGAATAGAAATTAAAACATTCTTGAAGAGGAAATAAAATCAATTTAATAGAACATTAAAGGACATGATTTTACTTCATAATAAATTGAATACACAAATATTTAATTTCTATAACGCTAGAAATCAGAGGCTTACAAAGTAAAACAATTTTTCCTTTTCTATACCGACTTGTATCCCCACAAACCGGTTGGCTTTAGCCTATCCTTCCCCAGATATGGCCTCAAGCCGCTCTAGCCAATCCTTCCCCGGATATGGCCTCGAGCACCCCCTAGATCTAATAACCTAGACCTTGTTGCCAACACAAGGCGAATTCCACCCTAAGCCCTACCCAGACCTAGTCGCCAACACAAGGCGAATTTACCCACAGAATCCTTCCCGGAATCTGACGTTCTCCCCGAACGATTTCTCCACACGAATTAGAAAGAGAATAAAATAAGAGATTACAAGATAAGTAAAGAGAAACTCCCCAAGAAATTCTGAAGGTGAAGATGAAGTCGATGTAGATGTTGGCGTTCTTGAAACGATCGTCCTTCGTATGGGATATGCGTTGTAGACCTTCTCCTTCAAAATCCTCTTTTGATCTTCATGATAGCCCAAGGGAGATCTCTTAATTGATGTAAACGAACCTCTCTCCAATGTATCAGAATTCTAGAATCATCGCATCAATTTTAGAATGAGAGGGGTTGTACTTTTAAATAGCCACGGGAGCTAACGCGCGTCGTTAAGGGATAACGCCAGCGTTAGTGAACGTGCAAACCGTCGAGATCGTGCAAACCGTCGGGATCATGGCAGAACCAAATTTCGTTGCACGAAACTAATTTTGTCGAACGTGCCATCGTCGAATGCTACAATTCATCGAGCGCAGGTCAGTTCATCGAACTTAATAAGTCGAGCGCAATTTCATCGAGCGTAGGTAATTTCATCGAACGGAACTCCAAGTTGGTCGAACGTGGGTTGCCGGGCATAATTTCGTCGAACGCAGGCAAATTCATTGAACGGAACTCCAAGTTCGTTGAACGCAGGTTGTCGGGCGCAATTTCATCGAACGCAGACAATTTCGTCGAACGAAACACCAAGTTTATCTAACGCAGGTTCGTGGACTGCAACTCGACGGCATTCCTCCTCTTGTTAATGTTGGGCGTTAACAACTACCGCGAGTGTTAGCTCTCTTTCGTCGACTGCAGCTCGACGGCTTTGTTCTCGACGACATTCCTTCTCAGCGGTTTTCTTCTCAACGAAAGTTAACGCAGGGCGTTAACAACTAACGCCGGGTGTTAGCTCTCTTTCCAGAGAGTCATCTCCATTCAGTATACTATTCATAGGGATATGTAGCTATAGTTCCTGTACAACCTGCATACTATAAACACACAAAATACAAGATCAAATACAACACGGTATTTGTTATTCTCAAACCAAGAGATGCGGAACATAGGCTCCAACAAGAACACCCAAGTGAATCTTGAGAACTCATCTACAATAACTAAAGTGTAATGCTTCCCTCCTAAACTCTATATTGCAGTGGGTCCAAAGAGATCCAAATGCAGTAAGTACAGAATCCTAGGTGAATCACTCTTGGATAAAGATTAAAAACAATTCTTGGTCTGCTTTCCTAATTGACAAGCCCTGTAGAGTCCTTCCTTCTTGTATCAACCAGAAGGCAGTCCTCTTACTAGACTATCCTTGGAGAGCTTAGAGATAGTTCTAAGGTTAATATGTCCTAGCCTTTTATGTCATAATTCATTTGTTTTACTCATTGAATTAATTAAATAAATGTCTGAATTGGTAGAGTCAAAATTGACTAAATAAATGCTTCCATGTCTAATACCAGATAACACATTGATGTTTTTATTATTGGTAATAAGACATAAGGAATGATTAAAAGTTACCTGATAACCTTCATCACATAGGTGGTTTATGCTAATGAGGTTATGCTTTAGACCCTTGACATATGTTACCTCTTTGAAGGTAACTACTCCAACTTTGATTTTTCCATAGCCTTTGGTTTGTCCACAGTTGGAGTCTCCAAAAATCACTTTGGGTCCAAAATTTGCCTTTTAATTGCTTAAGTTGGCCTTGTT
Organism: Dactylorhiza incarnata; assembly: GCA_033032865.1. Taxonomy (NCBI): domain Eukaryota; kingdom Viridiplantae; phylum Streptophyta; class Magnoliopsida; order Asparagales; family Orchidaceae; genus Dactylorhiza; species Dactylorhiza incarnata. The sequence goes on along the minus strand of JAWHQI010000009.1, from coordinate 2,462,854 downwards.
TCCTGTCATGTGCTTAGAACACCCACTATCCAAGTACCAATGTTCCTTTATGTGTGGATAGCTTTGTACCTGCACAACAGAAAATAAACTAGTTGTTCTTGACCCAGACTACCTTGGGTCCTTTTGTCTTACCACAAAAATCTGAAATGTAAGAAATCTCAGGCTGATCCTTATAGCCTTATGGATGATATCTCCTTGGAGGAATAATCCACTCAGTAAAGGGATTCTTAGTTTGTTGAGAATTAGAATTCTTTTGAAATTCAGTACATTTTCTGTTCGATGAACTTGGCTGAGTTCGTCGATCGCCGTTCGATGAATTGAAGTAATTTCTTTGAGCGTTGTTTGAATAATAGCTATACTGAAAGTCTGTATTCAGAGTTCGTCGATCTTCGTTCGACGAATTCATGTGATTTCGTCGAACTCCATTCAACGAATTCTTTTGAATTCCTTTATTCTTAACAGCCTTGCTTGAGATGTTCTTATCTACTTCTACTGCCTCTTTGCTCTTGGCAGAAATGAATTTTACTGGAGTAGATAGGATGTCTTTCTTAAGAAGATATGGCTGACTTGATGATGCACCCAAGCCCAGTTTTCCATTGAGTTTGGCATTTACAGTGCTTGTGATGTCCATCAGTTTGATGCTTCTCCCATTGAGGGATTCTTCAAACTTTTTAGCCTCAGATAATTTGTTCTCAATGAGAACAATATGTTCTTTGTATGCAGACAATTCTTTCTTAAGATTGACATTATCTTCAGCCAGTTGATTCATTTCAACCAACTTATTTCTGAGGGAAATTATTTCCTTCTTAGATTTAATTAAATCTAAACAAAGAGTTTTAAATTCATTTTTAAAATCATTTGAATTAAAATCAAAGGTAGAGATTACCTGATCACTGTCATTGTCAGATTCTGAATCATCAAAATTGTTTGTTGATGCATTGATAGCCATCATGTAGAAATTTCTTTCAACTTCATCATCACTAGAGCTGGATGATGATGCATGTTCTGAATCATTGCTGAGTCATAAACAGCCATCAAGCATTGATCCTTTTCATTTGTATCATCTTCATCTTCAGATGAGCTGGATGATGACTCTGACTCTGTATCACTCCATGTTTCAGCTATAAAGCCTCTTCCCTAATGTTTGTGTTTGTGGGGGGATGGCTTGCTGGAGTGCATCTTTTCTTCTTTCTCTTTTCTTTTATCCTTCTTTTGGTTCTCTGGACACTCAGGTAGAATGTGTCCAGGTTTCCTGCAACCAAAGCAAATAATTTCTTTAGAATTTGATTTGTCATACCTTGGTTTTTCTTTGGATCTGGAATCCTTCTTTCTGAAGTCCTTTCTAGCCATTTTGTAAAATCTCTTGGCTAGGAGGCTCATAAACTCCATTTCTCCTGGAGCTTTATCTTCCTCTTCTATAACTTGGAAAGCAATGCTTCTCTTCATCTTGGTGGCTGGAGAGGAGGTAGATTGTTCAGCTTCTCTAGACTTGATAAGCTGCTCATAGGATTTTAATTTTCCTAACAAGGTCTCAGTAGAGATCTCATTTAGGCTACTGTCTTCCTTGATTGGTCAGATCCTTGAGTCCCATGTGCTGGGGAAGCACATTAGGATCTTATCATTCACTTCATTGATTGAGATCACTTTATCCAAAGACTTCAGTTCATTGAATATGAGACTGAGGCTGTTGTATATGTCTGCTACTGTTTCAGTTTCTCCCTTCTTGAAGTTTTCATATTGAGAGATGAGATGAGATCTTCTGCCTTTTCTCTCATCTGCAGAACCTTCAACCATGTTGTTGAGGAAGTTCAAGATATCCCTGGCTGAGGTGCAGTCCACAAGCTTCTGGAAAATATCATCAGTCATTGTTTGTGCCAATATGTTCATTGCCTTGGCATCTGCATTTCTTTGCTTCTTTTGAGCTTCTGTCCACTCAGGAGGTGGAACAACATTAGAGTTAGTTTTTGTCTCAGTACTTATTGATGTTGAAGGAGTAGGGGGTCCTGTCAAAATATAATTGAAAATATTCTCATCAATAGAATTCATATATAACTTGATCCTTGTCTTCCATAATGCAAACTTGTTAAGATTGCACATAGGAGGTCTTGTGCTTGAGTAATCCTTGTTCCGTGCCATGAGTTTTTAGAAAAAGAAAACTCTAGAATAAGTTAAGATCTAATTGATCTTTGGATTCAGGTGTTAGCCTGTGTAACCAATCAACCAACCTCTGATACCAATTGAAAGTGAGGTATTAGATCTTAGCTTTACTCTAGAGGGGGTGAATAGAGTATTAAAAAGTTAGCGGAATTAAAATAGTGATATATATACATACATATATATATGTGTAACAGAGTGAGTATAAGAATAAAAAAAATAAACAACACACAGCACAACACAGTACAGAAAATCACACAAACACAGAAGACACAAGGATCTATAGTAGTTCCCCAATCAAACTGGGTACATCTACTCTTCTACCACCCTTGGTAGGAATCCAGTGGGTTTTTGATTAGGTGTCCTATAACCACTGGGATTTTTGATCAGGTGCCCAAACATTACTGAGCTTTTGATCAGGTGCTCAAACCAAAACACAAGTTTTTGATCAGGTGCCCTGCCACAAAAGATTTAACTTTTGAAGGGAGTTAGAACCCTATACAAGATGAGGTAAAATAAACAAAAAGATGTTTATGAAATTCTTCTCTGTCAATAATCTGAGAGAAGACTAGTGGATTGATGATGTAAAGCTCCCCCTGTCTGATAGAAATTCTTGACACTTGAAGGATGGAGCCTTCTCTTGAATATAGAAAATATTCCTTGATAGCAGATGAATCTGAGAGACAAGGTTTCTCAGATTGTTGTTGCTCTTTGAAGATTAAGAACTAGCAGGTAAAACTGAGAGAAATTGTTGTTGTTCTCAGGGAATGAAAAAGCTGTTGTAGAAGATTAAGATTTCTGAATATCTGAGTATATTGTATATCTTCTCTATTCCCTATTGAATCCACTGGTATATCTCTTTTCTTTCTCTATATCCTGATATATCTCATTGGATATCTTCTATATCTCTTTTTCCTTAGATATATATCTGACTGATTTGAAAATCAAATCTTCTAAATAAGGAATAAAATATTCTGAAATGATTATTCTTGGAACTGCAATCTGATTCAACAATAAACTTTAATTCATTTTCCTTTTCCATGAAAGTATCCTTTTCCAATATATGTCAATGGCTACTTTCTCGAAAGAAGAGAATGGAAAGGAATAATAAAGGAAAGATCAAATCTTGACTTATCTGATAAGTGAATAAATCCAAATAATAGAATAGATCTATTGCTGAATAGTCGATCTGAGTTCAGAGAAAATAGAGATAACTGATCCTTCAGAAATTGTCAAGCTGGAGAAGAAAATTCGTCGAGCAGAAAACTAAGTTCGTCGAGCTGAGAGTTGAGTTCGTCGAACTGAAGGCTGAGTTCATCGAACTGAACATTTAGTTACTTATTCGTCAAACACAGAGCTGAGTTCATCGATATCAAACTGGAGTTCGTCGAACTGAAGATAAAATCTGTTGAACTGGCTGGAGGACTAAAATCATCGAGCTGGAGAGAAAGTTCGTCGAACTGAAGCATGATGTTCGTCGAACGCAGAATGAAGCTCATCGAACACAGAAATTTGGAATTTTTCCAAAGTGCTAGCTACTCAGACACACTTAAACCTTGACCCTTAGACTATACAATGGGGTCAACTTAAGTCCTAATCAATAGATAGTGATCCTAGCCGAAATCAGTAATTGGGTTGTTCCAACAATCTCCCCCTATTTGGGTTAGGATACTATTTGACAAATAATAGAATAAAATAAACAACAAACACAGAGCATATATATCTGACAGAATTTAAATCATTTCCGCAGATAATATATATATATATATATATATATATATATATATAACTTTGAGTTTAGGAAGGTTTAAACTGAAAACAGAATTAATCAAAACCAAATGAATTGAAGCTTTACTCTTTCACATTGACGAAGGCTTGAAGATGATTTGCCTGTTTGGGTTCTCAAATTCTCTTTTACTCATGTAGAGGTCATTAGCTCCCAACAGGGTTTGAAATGAGGAATGAGGAACAACTGCAGCTGGGTGCAACCTTAGATAATCTTTAGCATCAAAGAGGTGTCTAGAGCTGTACTTTTCAAATTCTTGTCTTCTGAAATCAGACATTATAGTAAATTGAGAGAAATACTTGCCTTCTGCTTTGGCTTTGTTGATCTGAGCTGTAGCTATTGATTCTTTGAATCTAGCCATGTGAGCTATCTTATCTGATTCTAGATTTACTGGAGAAGGAGGCCTTTCATTAATATCACTGGCCTGATATGAGGATTGTTCATCAGAAGTCCTTTCCCTGTGAGAGGAGCCATCAGAAACATGATACTTATATATAGAGGAAGAAGATCTGGCAGATCCTGAAGGAGTAACTCTGGCTGATTTAGAACTATGGGAGCCACTAGAGCTTCTATGGCTTCCTTCAGATCTTCTTGATTGTTGGGGGCAGTTTTCTGAGAGGAGAAAGAAGACATCCCTGCTGATCCTGCTGCTGGAGGAGGAGGAGGAGGAGGAGGAGGAGGGTGATTAAACTTTACTGGCTTATCAGAATAAAAGCTTGTCTTCTTCATTTTCTTTCTTCTGTTGTTCTCATTTCTGGAGAACCTCATCCATGCTGGTGAATCCTTTATGAGGGTTATATTGTGCAAGATATAATATGGGGTATCATTTGTACAGGATGGGGGTTTAGGAACAGCAACAGCCTTTGGTTTGCTTCTTGACTTTTTTCTTTGAAGATTTTTCATCTGAATCATCACTATCATCACTATCATTATCTGAAAACTGAGCAGGGGCATTATACAAATCATCAACTGCTTGGATGCCCTTAACAACATCTTGTTGTTCTTGAGGAGCAATGTCATCAGCAAAATCAATATCCTCTGGAAGAGGAGAATCATCAAAGACAAAAGTTGGGGGTGAATTCATCAAGCCAATTTCTTTTGTTACTGCAAATTGAACTGGAATCTGAACTGGAGCTGGAACTTGTAAACTTTTGATATTTTTCTTTAGTATAGTTGTATCAACTGGGGTGTATATGGGACTATAGCTTTTGAATGAACTTGATGCTTGGGCAAGATGTTGAAAACCGAATTGAACTTTGACAATAATGAAATAATATCTATTGAGGGATGAATAGAAATATTATTTACAGGAGCTATGACTGGAGCTGGATCTGTAACCGAAGCTTCTCTATCAAAAACTGTATCTGCTATATCAAACACCATAACTGAATCTGGAGCTGGAGCTGCTGAAAACTCAAAAACCATAACTGAATCTGTATCTGCATGATCTGGAACTTCTTCATCAAGCATCTCCCCCTGCCTAGTTTCAGGGAGACCTGAAGCTAGGCCCCTAGAAGAAGGGATAGGTGTATAGGAGGTAGGGAAGGATGCAAGTTTGGAAGAGAGGTCAGAAATGGCTTGCAGAACAGGAGCTAGCTTCTCATCAAGTAGAGCAGTTAGCTTGGGAGATATATGGTTAAATATTTGATCAGCTATAGAGGAGAAATCAACATAAACAAAGTGTGATGTATGTTGAGAAGATGATGGTGCTGGGATAGAAGAAGATGGAATAGAATATGGTGTAAAGATGTTGGTAGCATATGATAGGGGTGGAATATTATCTGGATGGATAGGGGATTGAGGATGGATAGGTGATTGAGGATGGATAGGTGACTGAGGTGGAGAAAGTGGAGGAGATAATAAGTCAAAAATTGGAGGGGGAATGAATGGAGGAAGAGAATCATGAGGGGGAAGGGAATCATCTTCTGGAATGGATGATGAGGGAATATCTGCAGACAGATTTGTCTGAAGAGGAGGAGAAGAAAGCAATGAAGAGGATGGAGGGTCTATGGGAGAATTGGAGGAAGGAATTTCTTCAGGAGAAGTATGCTGAAGAGGTTGAGAGGGGAAAGGAGTTGAAGAATCAAGAGGAGGAGCTTCTGGTAGGGTCAGGGGAGTGATTGGGTCAGTCCTGGTGCTTTTAGAAGCTTGCCTGGAGGGTTCTGCCCTTGGAGTCTTCTTGGGAATTACGCTTTCCCACTTGCCAAAAAGGGCTGAGGTCAGCCTCTTGCTAGCATTAATAAAGACCTTTGTAGAGATCAACAGTTCTGGGCATTTTTCTTGAAGCACAATGCCTATAATCCTTCCATAACAAACATTCATTTTGCTGATTTTCTTCTTGATTGATTCAAAGAGAATCAATCCCCAATTTACCTGTTTCTTTTCCACCAAGGCCACCATCAACAGAAATTGGTGTCTGGTTATATAATCAAATGTAGAAGTTTTGCCTAGCAAAACTTTTCCAACTATATCTGCTAAAAACTTGTATTCAATAGATAAATTTTTCTTTAAAAGATGATTAGGGTTTCCATAGGAGTGACCCATTTTCTCCAAAGCATTGTTAAATTCCTCAGAAGTTCTATCTAATTCATCATCACCATTCAATAAACTTCTGTTAAGATTTCTAGGGTAAGAGGAACCTGGTTTCCTGAAATTGATCCTGAAATTGTAATTGCATTCTCTGCCTGAATGGTATGCACCCATTCCTTTGTCTCTACCACTGGGAGTTTTATTCTTGTGGTCATAAACTTCCTTAACTGTTGGTCTTCGAAGTGTCGATGAATATCCTGGAACACTTGGTCTGAATGCGCGAAAGACTCCATGTAAATGTCGAATCCTGCGTCAAACTTCATGGTGGAAATTACTGTCTGAGAGATTGTCATTGCTACCTACAAGAGAACGAGAGATCAAGTGCAAGGGAAATGGAGGGAAAAGCAAGAGCAAGTTCTGTAGGGGCAAAGACGAAAAAGAATCCAAATTTGATTATAAGGAAAGAGATCGGAGAAGGCGCAAAAATTTGTGGAACTGGGGTCGGCTAAACCTAATAAAATCAGAAGTCGAAGAGTCTTTGGCTTCATCAAACTGCGTTCGACAAAAAGTAAATTTTCGTCGATCTCAGTTCGACGATCGAGCTGACTGTGTTGATCTCTGAAGCTAATAGGCTTCGTCGATCTCCATTCGACGAACGACTAGATTTTGTCGATCTCCGTTCGGCGAAATTAGGGGATAAGTAGAAAATTTAATTTTTAATTTATTGAATCTTCATCTATCATTCCTAGCTGATTTATAAAGAAAATATGCTTCCTTTCTTCCAAATGTTTGGTGAAAATATCAGCCCTTTGTAAGTCAGTAGGAATAAATTATAGGCAAATTTTATTTTTATCGACATTATCTCTGATAAAGTGGTGCCTAATTTCTATATGTTTAGTCCTACTATGAAGTACTGGATTTTGTTCTATAGATATTGCACTAGAATTGTCACAAAATATGATTGACTTATTTAAATTGATACCATAGTCTAGAAGTTGATTTTGTATCCACAATATCTGTGAGCAGCAACTGCCAACAGCAATATATTCTGCTTCAGCTGTTGATGTAGACACAGATGTTTGTTTCTTACAAAACCAAGACACTAGCTTATCACCAAGGAACTGGAAGGTTCCTGATGTGCTTTTCCTGTCTACACTGCATCCAGCATAATCAGAATCTGAGAATCTAGTTAATTTAAATTCTGATACTGTTGGATACCAGAGTCCAAGATTTGGACAACCCTTTATATATCTCAAAATTCTTATTAGTAAAATAAGGTGAGATTCTTTGGGGTTAACTTGGAACCTAGCACAAATGCAAGTAGAAAACATTATGTCTGGTCTACTAGCTGTTAAGTAAAGTAAAGAGCCAACAATTGCTCTATATAGTTTTTGATCAACAGGTTTCCCTGATTCATCATTGCCTACAACAGCATTGGAGGGCATGGGTATTTTCATAGTGGAAGCATCAGACATACCAAATTTTTTCACTAATTCCTTAGCATACTTGGATTGTGATATGAATATGCCATTTGGAGTTTTCTTCACTTGAAGCAAAGGAAGTAAGATAACTCACCCATACTACTCATTTCAAATTTGGATTGCGTTAGGTCAGAAAATCTTTTGCACAAATTTGAATCAGTAGATCCAATATAATATCATCTACATAGATTTGAACTACTAAAGTTTGATTTTTATGTATCCTGAAAAATAAGGTTTTATCAACATTGCCTCTACAGAACTTGTTCTCTAAAACAAAATTAGCTAGGGTCTCATACCATGCTCTGGGAGCTTGCTTAAGACCACAGAGAGCTTTATTAAGCTTAAAGACATAAGAATAGTGAGTTGGAGAGATAAAACCCGGTGGTTGTTCCACATATACTTCTTCTTTAATATCTCCATTTAAGAATGCACTCTTCACATCCATCTGATAAACTTTAAATTTCTTGAAAGCAGCAAAGGAAAGAAATATCCTGATAGCTTCAAGTCTAGCAACATGAGCAAAGGATTGATCATAATCAATTCCTTCTTCCTGAGAGTATCCTTGGGCTACCTATCTTGCTTTATTTCTGATAATGAAGCCTTGATCATCTAGCTTGTTCCTGAAGACCCATTTGGTGCCAATGACTGGATGGACTTTTGGTCTTGGAACCAAATCCCAAACCTTGTTCCTCTCAAATTGATTCAGTTCCTCTTGCATTGCCAGAATCCAGTTTGGATCTTGTTTTGCATCTTGTGTGGATTGAGGTTTAATCTGATATAGAAAACAAGTATGCATCTGATTTTGGTTGAGTTGATGCCTTTTTTGAACACCTGCTGAGATGTCTCCAATAATTTGAGATATTGGATGATCTCTAACTGTGATGTGGTCAACAGTTGGAATGGGTTCAGCAAGAGTTTCCTCTTGAGGGATTTGTTCAGCTGTCACTTGATTTGAATTATCAGCAAGATCTTTTGGATGATCATCTTCTTCACTATATTCAATAGTTTGAGTTGATGGGAGTAGAGAGTCTTCATTCAGTAGATTCAATCCATTAAGCTCTTCACATAGAGATGGTACCTGCAAAAAATCTTTGGTAGAGGTGGTATTCCTCTCCTCATTCAATATATTAGTTTCATCAAAAGATACATGCATGGACTCTTCTATCTTATGAGTTGATTTTTTGTAAACTCTATATGTCTTACTAGAGAGAGAGTATCCAAGGAATATACCTTCAGCAAACTTTGCTTCAAATTTCCTTAGATATTTCTTATCATTGTTATGCACATAGCATTTACAGCCAAAAATCTTAAAATAGCTAACCTTGGACTTTTTATTCTTAAGTAATTCATAGGGAGTTTTACCCTTAAGTTTGTGTATCAAACTCCTGCTCAACACATAATTTGGTGTGTTCACTGCCTCTGCCCAAAAAGAGATTGGCAAGTGAGCATCAGCAAGAAATGTAGTTGCTGATTCAAGTAATGTTCTATTTTTCCTTTCAGCTACCCCATTTTGTTGAGAAGTTCTAGGAGCAGAGAAATATTGCTTGATCCCTTCTTTTCCACAGAATTCTCTCATCATAAGAAATTCAAACTTAGTGCCATGATCACTTCTGATCAATGCAACTAGAGTAGAGTACTCAATCTTGATGGACCTGAGAAAGTCTGTCAGAACACTGAAGGTGTCAGACTTGTTCCTAAGAAAGAACACCCAAGTGAATCTTGAGAAGTCATCTACAATAACTAAAGTGTAATGCTTCCCTCCTAAACTCTGTATTGCAGTGGGTCCAAATGCAGTAAGTACAAAATCCTAGGTGAATCACTCTTGGATAAAGATTTAAAACTATTCTTGGTCTGCTTTCCTAATTGATAAGCCCTACATAGTCCTTCCTTCTTGTATGAGCCAGAAGGCAGTCCTCTTACTAGACTGTCCTTGGAGAGCTTAGAGATAGTTCTAAGGTTAATATGTCCTAGCCTTTTATGCCATAATTCATTTATTTTACTCATTGAATTAAATAAACAAATGTCTGAATTGGCAGAGTCAAAATTGACTAAATAAATGTTTCCATGTCTAATACCAGATAACAAATTGATATTTTTATTATTGGTAATAAGACATAAGGAAAGATTAAAAGTTACCTGATAACCTTCATCACATAGATGGCTTATGCTAATGAGGTTATGCTTGAGACCCTTGACATATGCTACCTCTTTGAAGGTAACTGCTCCAACTTTGATTTTTTCCATAGCCTTTGGTTTGTCCACAGTTGGAGTCTCCAAAAATCACATTGGGTCCAAGCTTTGCCTGGTAATTGCTTAATATGGCCTTGTTTCCTATCATGTGGTTAGAACACCCACAATCCATGTACCAATGTTCCTTTATGTGTGGATAGCTTTGTACCTGCACAATAGAAAATAAACTAGTTATTCTTGACCCAGACTACCTTTGGTCCTTTTGTCTTACCACAAAAATCTGAAATGTAAGAAATCGCAGGCTGATCCTTATAGCCTTGTGGATGATATCTCCTTGGAGGAATAATCCACTCAGTAAAGGGAATCTTAGTATGTTGAGAATTAGAATTCTTTTGAAATTTAGTACATTTTCTGTTCGACGAACTTGTAAGTTCGTTGATCGCCGTTCGACGAATTGAAGTAATTTCATCGAGCGCCGTTCGAATAATAGCTATACTGAAAGTCTGTATTCAGAGTTCGTCGATCTCCTTTCGACGAATTCATGTGATTTCGTCGAACTGCATTCGACGAATTCTTTTGAATTCCTTTATTCTTAACAACCTTGCTTGAGATGTTCTTATCTACTTCTACTGCCTCTTTGCTCTTAGCAGAAATGAATTTTACTAGAGTAGATAGGATGTCTCTCTTAAGAAGATATGGCTGACTTGATGATGCACCCAAGCCCAGTTTGCCATTGAGTCTGGCATTTACAATGCTTCTGATGTCCATCAGTTTGATGCTTTTCCCATTGAAGGATTCTTCAAACTTTTTAGCCTCAGATAATTTGTTCTCAATGAGAACAATATGTTCTTTGGAGGCAGCCAATTCTTTCTTAAGATTGACATTATCTTCAGCAAGTTGATTCATTTCAACCAACTTATTTCTGAGGGAAATTATTTCCTTCTCAAATTTAATTAAACCTAAACAAAGAGTTTTAAATTCATTTTTAAAATCATTTGAATTAAAATCAAAGGTAGAGATTACCTAATCAATGTCATTGTCAGATTCTGAATCATCAGAATTATTTGTTGATGCATTGATTGACATCATGTAGAAATTTCTTTCATCTTCATCATCAGTAGAGCTGGATGATGATGCATGTTCTGAATCATTGCATGAGTCATAAACAATCATCAAGCATTGATCCTTTTCATTTGTATCATCTTCATCTTCAGATGAGCTGGATGATAACTCTGACTCTGTATCACTCCATGTTTTAGTTACAAAGCCTCTTCCCTTATGTTTGTGTTTGTGGGAGGATGGCTTGCTAAAGTGCCTCTTTTCTTCTTTCTCTTTTCTTTTATCCTTCTTTTGGTTCTCTGGACACTCAGGTAGAATGTGTCCAGGTTTCCGGAAACCAAAGCAAATAATTTCTTTAGAATTTGATTTGTCATACCTTGGTTTTTCTTTGGATCTGGAATCCTTCTTTCTGAAGTCCTTTCTAGCCATTTTGTAAAATCTCTTGGCTAGGAGGCTCATAAACTCCATTTCTCCTAGAGCTTTGTCTTCCTCTTATGTAGCTTGGAAAGCAATGCTTCTCTCCTTCTTGGTGGCTGGATAGGAGGTAGATTGTTCAGCTTCTCTAGACTTGATAAGCTGCTCAGAGGATTTTAATTTGCCTAATAAGGTCTCAGTAGAGATCTCATTTAGGCTTCTGTCTTCCTTGATTGGCTAGATCCTTGAGTCCCATGTGCTGGGGAAGCACATTAGGATCTTATCATTCACTTCAGTGATTGAGATCACTTTATCCAAAGATTTCAGTTCATTGATTATGAGACTGAGTCTGTTGTACATGTCTGCTACTATTTCAGTTTCTCCCTTCTTGAAGTTTTCATATTGAGAGATGAGATGAGATCTTCTGTCTTTTCTCTGCAGAACCTTCAACCATGTTGTTGAGGGAGTTCCAGATATCCCTGGCTGAGTTGTAGTCCACAACCTTCTGGAAAATATCATCAGACATTATTTGTGCCAATATGTTCATTTCCTTGGCATCTGCATTTCTTTGCTTCTTTTGAGCTTCTGTCCACTCAGGAGGTGGAACAACATTAGAGTTAGTTGCGGTCTCATTACTTGTTGATGTTGAAGGAGTAGGGGGTCCTGTCAAAATGGAATTGAAAATATCCTCATCAATAGAATTCATATATAACTTGATCCTTGCCTTCCATAATGCAAACTTGTTAAGATTGCACAAAGGAGGTCTTGTGCTCGAGTAATCCTTGTTCTGTGCCATGAGTTTTTAGAAAAAGAAAACTCTAGAATAAGTTAAGATCTAATTGATCTTTGGATTCAGGTGTTAGCCTGTGTAACTAATCAACCAACCTCTGATACCAATTGAAAGTGAGGTATTAGATCTTAGCTTTACTCTAGAGGGGGGGGGGGGGGGGGGTGAATAGAGTATTAAGAAGTTTTAACTTATTTTATAGAGGAATTAAAATAGTGATATATATATGTGTAACAGAGTGAGTATAAAAACAAAATAAATAAACAACACATAGCACAGCACAGTACGGAAAATCACACAAACACAGAAGACACAAGGATCTATAGTAGTTCCCCAATCAAACTGGGTACATCTACTCTTCTACCACCCTTGGTAGGAATCCACTAGGTTTTTGATCAGGAGTCCTATCACCACTGGGATTTTTGATCAGGTGCCCAAACACCACTGAGCTTTTGATCAGGTGCTCAAACCAAAACACAGGTTTTTGATCAGGTGCCCTGCCACCAAAGATTTAACTTTTGAAGGGAGTTAGAACCTTGTACAAGATGAGGTAAAATAAACAAAAAGATGTTTATTAAATTCTTCTCTGTCAATAATCTGAGAGAAGACTAATGGATTGATGATGTAAAGCTCCCCCTGTCTGATAGAAATTCTTAGCATTTGAAGGATGGAGCTTTCTCTTGAATATAGAAAATCTTCCTTGATAGCAGATGAATCTGAGAGACAAGGTTTCTCAGATTGTTGTTGCTCTTTGAAGATTAAGAACTAGCAGTTGAAACTGAGAGAAAATTGTTGTTGGTCTCAGGGAATGAAAAAGCTGCTGTAGAAGATGAAGATTTCTGAATATCTGAGTATATTCTATATCTTCTCTATTCTCTATTGAATCCACTGGTATATCTCTTTTCTTTCTCTATATTCTTATATATCTCCTTGGATATCTTTTATATCTCTTTTTCCTTAGACATATATCTGACTGATTTGAAAATCAAATCTTCTAAATAAGGAATAAAATATTCTGAAATGATTATTCTTGGAACTGTAATCTGATTCAGCAATAAACTTTAATTCATTTTCCTTTTCCATGAAAGTATCCTTTTCCAATATATGTCAACGGCTACTTTCTCGAAAGAAGAGAATGGAAAGGAATAATAAAGGAAAGATCAAATCTTCACTTATCTGATAAGTGAATAAGTCCAAATAATAGAATAGATCCGTTGCTAAATAGTCGATCTGAGTTCAGATAAAATAGAGATAACTGATCCTTCAGAAATTGTCAAGATGGAGAAGAAAATTCGTCGAGCAGAAAAATAAGTTCGTCGAGCTGAGAGTTGAATTCATCGAACTGAAGGTTGAGTTCGTCGAACTGAACATTTAGTTACTTATTCGTCGAACACAGAGCTGAGTTCGTCGATCTTAAACTGGAGTTCGTCGTACTGAAGATAAAATCTGTTGAACTGGCTGGAGGACTAAAATCGTCGAGCTGGAGAGCAAGTTCGTCGAACTGAAGCATGACGTTCGTCGAACGCAGAATGATGTTCGTCGAACAAGAAACTTGGAATTTTTCCTAAGTTCTAGCTACTAAGACACGCTTAAACCTTGACCCTTAGACTATACAATGGGGTTAACTTGAGTCCTAATCAACATATAGTGATCCTATCCCAAATCAGTAATAGGGTTGTTCCCCTACTTCTTCAGCATCAACAAGTACTGAGACAGCAACTAACTCTAATGTTGTTCTACCTCCTGAGTGGACAGAAGCTCAAAAGAAGCAATGAAATGCAGATGCCAAGGCAATGAACATATTGGCACAAACAATCTCTGATTATATTTTCCAGAAGGTTGTGGACTACACCTCAGCCAGGGACATCTGGATCTCTCTCATCAACATGTTTAAAGGGTCTGCAGATGAGAGAAAGGGCAGAAGATCTCATCCCATCTCCCAATATGAGAACTTCAAGAAGGGAGATACTAAAATAGTTGCTGATATGTACAACATACTCATTCTCATCATCAATGAGCTGAAGTCTTTGGATAAAGTGATCTCAATCACTGAAGTAAATGATACGATCCTAATGTGCTTCCCCAGCACATGGGACTCAAGTATCTGGCCAATCAAGGAATCCAGAAGCCTAAATGAGATCTCTACTGAGACCTTATTAGGCAAATTAAAATCCTATGAGCAGCTTATCAAGTCAAGAGAAGCTGAACAGTCTACCTCCTCTCCAGCCACCAAATAGGAGAGAAGCATTGCTTTCCAAGCAACAGAAGAGGAAGATAAAGCTCCAGGAGAATTGGAGTTTATGAGTCTACTAGCCAAAAGATTATACAAAATGGTTAGAAAGGGCCTCAGAAAGAAGGATTTCATATCCAAGGAAAAACCAAGGTATGACAAAACAAACTCTAAAGAAATTATTTGTTTTGGCTGCAGGAAACCTGAACACATCCTACCTGAGTGTCCAGAAAATTAAAAGAAGGACAAAAGAAAAGATAAAGAAGAAAATAAATACTCCAGCAAGCCACACTCCCACAAACATAAACACAAGGGAAGAGGCTTTATAGCTGAGACATGGCATGATAATGAGTCAGAGTCATCATCCAGATCCTCTGAAAATGAAGATTATTCAAAGGAAAAGGATCTATGTATGATGGTTGTTTATGACTCATGCAATGATTCAGAACATGCATCATCATCCAACTCTAGTGATGATGAAGATGATGAAGATGAAAGAAGCTTTTGCATGATGGCTATCAATGCATCAACAAATAATTCTGATGAATCAGAATCGGACACTGATAGTGATTAGGTAATCTCTACCTTTGATTTTAATTCAAATGATTTTAAAAAAAGAATTTAAAACTCTTTGTTTAGATTTAATTAAATTTGAGAAGGAAATAATTTCCCTCAGAAGTAAGTTGGTTGAAATGAATCAACTGACTGAAGATAATGCCAATCTTAAGAAAGAACTGGCTGCCTCCAAAGAACATATTGTTCTCATTGAGAACAAATTATCTGAGGCTAAAAAGTTTGAAGAATCTCTCAATGGGAGAAGTATCAAACTGATGGACATCACAAGCACTGTAAATGCCAGACTCAATGGCAAACTGGGCTTGGGTGCATCATCAAGTCAGGCATATCTTCTTAAGAAAGACATCCTATCTACTCCAGTGAAGTTCATTTTTGCCAAGAGCAAAGAGGCAGTAGAAGTAGGTAAGAACATCTTAAGTAAGGATGTTAAGAATAAAGGAATTCAAAAACATACGTCGAATGGCGCTCGACGAAATCACATAAATTCGTCGAACAGAGATCGACGAACGTTGAATACAGACTTTCAGTACATCAATTCTTCGAATGGAGCTCGACGAAATCACTTCAATTCGTCGAACGGCGATCGACGAACTCAGCCAAATTCGTCGAACAGAAATGTACTGCATCTCAAAAGAATTCTCATTCTCAACATACTAAGAATCCCTTTACTGAGTGGATTATTCCTCCAAGGAGATATCATCCACAAGGCTATAAGGATCAGCCTGAGATTTCTTACATTTCATATTTTTGTTGTAAGACAAATGGACCCAAGGTAGTCTGGGTCAAGAACAACTACTGCCTTTTCTATTTTGCAGGTACAAAGCAATCCAAAAATAGAGGAACATTGGTATTTGGATAGTGGGTGCTCTAAGCACATGACAGGAAATAAGGCCAATCTAAGCAATTACAAGGCAAAGCTTGGACCCAAAGTGATTTTTGGAGACTCCAACTGTGGACAAACCTAAGGATATGGAAAAATCAAAGTTGGAGGAGTTACCTTCAAAGAAGTAGCATATGTCAAGGGTCTCAAGCATAACCTCATCAGCATAAGCCAGTTATGTGATGAAGGTTATCAGGTAACTTTTAATCATTCCTTATGTCTTATTACCAATAATAAAAACATCAATGTGTTATCTGGTATTAGACATGGAAATATTTATTTAGTCAATTTTGACTCTGCCAATTCATACATTTGTACATTTAATTCAATAAGTAAAACAAATGAATTATGGCATAAAAGCCTATGACATATTAACCTTACAACTATCTCTAAGCTGTCCAAGGACAGTCTAGTAAGGGGACTGCCTTCTGGATCATACAAGAAAGAAGGACTCTGCAGGGCTTGTCAACTAGGAAAGCAGACCAAGAGTAGTTTCAAATCTTTATCCAAGAGTGATTCACCTAGGATTCTGTACTTACTGCATTTGGATCTCTTTAGACCCACTGCAATACAGAGTCTAGGAGGGAATCATTACACTTTAGTTATTGTAGATGACTTCTCTATATTCACTTGGGTGTTCTTTCTTAGGAACAAGTCTGACACCTTCAGTGTTCTGACAGACTTTCTCAGTTTCATCAAGATTGAGTACTCTACTCTAGCTGCATTGATCAGAAGTGATCATGGCACTGAGTTTGAATATCTTCTGATAAGAGAATTCTGTGGAAAAGAAGGGATCATGCAATGTTTCTCTACTCCTAGAACTCCTCAACAAAATGGGGTAGCTGAAAGGAAAAATAGAACACTACTTGAATCAGCAACTACATTGCTTGCTGATGATCACTTGCCAATCTCTTTTTGGACAGAGGCAGTGAATACAGCAAATTATGTGTTGAACAGGAGTCTGATACATAAACTTAAGGGTAAAACACCCTATGAATTACGTAAGAATAAAAAGCCTAAGGTTAACTATTTTAAGATTTTTGTTGTAAATGCTATGTGCATAACAATGATAAGAAATATCTAAGGAAATTTGAAGCAAAGGCTGTTGAAGGTATATTCCTTGGATACTCTTTTTCTAGTAAAGCATATAGAATTTATAACAAATCAACTCTTAAGATAGAAGAGTCCATGCATGTTTCTTTTGATGAAACTAACATGTTAAATGAGGAGAGGAATACCACCTCTACCAAAGATATTTTGCAGGAACCATCTCTATGTGAAGAGCTTAATGGATTGAATCTACAGAATGAAGACTCTCTACTCCCATCAACTCAAACTATTGAAGACAGTGAAGAAGAAGATTATCCAGAAGATCTTGTTGATAATCCAAATCAAGTGGCAGCTGAACAAATCCCTCAAAAGGAAACTCTTGTTGAACCCATTCCAACTGTTGATCACATCACAGTTAGAGATCATCCAATATCTCAAATTATTGCAGACATCTCAGCAGGTGTTCAAACAAGGCATCAACTCCATCAAAATCAGATGCATACTTGTTTCCTATCACAAATTGAACCTCAATCCATAAAAGATGCAGAACAAGATCCAAACTGGATTCTTGCAATGCAAGAGGAACTCAATCAATTTGAAAGGAACAAAGTCTGGGATTTGGTTCCAAGACCAAAGGGTCATCCAGTCAATGGCACTAAATGGGTTTTCAGGAATAAGCTAGATGATCAAGGCTTCATAATCAGAAATAAAGCAAGATTGATAGCTCAAGGATACTCTCAGGAAGAAGGAATTGATTATGATCAAACCTTTGCTCTTGTTGCTAAACTTGAAGCTATCAGGATATTTCTTGCCTTTACTGCTTTCAAAAAGTTCAAAGTATATCAGATGGATGTGAAGAGTGCATTTTTAATTGAAGATATCAAAGAAGAAGTATATGTGGAACAACCATCAGGTCTTATCTCTCCAACTTACTCTTCTTATGTTTTTAAGCTTAATAAAGCTCTCTATGGTCTCAAGCAAGCTCCCAGAGCATGGTATGAGACCCTAGCTAATTTTCTTTTAGAGAACAAATTCTGTAGAGGCGATGTTGATAAAACTTTATTTTTCAGGATACGTAAAATCAAACTTTACTAGTTCAAATTAATGTTGATGATATTATATTTGGCTCTACTGATTCAAATTTATGCAAAAGGTTTTCTGACCTAATGCAATCCAAATTTGAAATGAGTAGTATGGGTGAGTTATCTTACTTCCTTGGCCTTCAAGTGAAGCAAACTCTAAATGGGATATTCATATCACAATCCAAGTATGTTAAGGAATTAGTGAAAAGATTTGGTATGTTTGATTCCTCTTCTATGAAAACACATATGCCCTCCAATGTTGTTTTAGACAATGAAGAATCGGGGAAACCTTTTGATCAAAAAGTGTATAGAGCAATTGTTGGCTCTTTACTTTACTTAACAGCTAGTAGACCAGACATAATGTTTGCTACATGCATTTGTGTTAGGTTCCAAGTTAACCCCAAAGAATCTCGCCTTATTTTATTAAAAAGAATTTTGAGATAAATAAAGGGTTGTCCAAATCTAGGACTATGGTATCCAACTGCATCAGAATTTGAATTAACTGGATTCTCAGATTCTGACTATGCTGGATGCAGAGTAGACAGGAAATGCACATCAGGAACTTGCCAGTTCCTTGGTGATAGGCTTGTGTCTTGGTTTTGTAAGAAACAGACATCTGTGTCTACATCAACAGCTGAAGCAGAATATATTGTTGCTTGCAGTTGCTGCTCATAGATTCTGTGGATACAAAATCAACTCTTAGATTATGGTATCAACGTAAATAAATCAATTATACTTTGTGATAATACTAGTACAACATCTATAGCACAAAATCCAGTACACCATAGTAGGACTAAACACATAGAAATTAGGCACCACTTTATCAGAGATAATGTGGATAAAAACAAAATTTGCCTATAATTTATTCCTACTGACTTACAAAGTGCTGATATTTTCACCAAATTCTTGGATGAAAAGAAGCACATCTTCTTTATAAATCTGCTAGGAATGATAGATGGAGATTCAATAAATTAAAAATTATATTTTTTACTTATCCCATCATTTCGTCGAACGGAGGTCGACGAAATTTAGTCATTCGTCGAACGGAGATCGACGGAACCTATTAAATCCAGAGATCGACGAGGTCAGCTCGTTCGTCAAACTTTGATCGACGAAAATTTATTTTTCGTCAAACGCAATCTGACGAAGTCTCGGACTCTTCAACTTCTGTTTTTACTAGGTTTAGCCGAACCCCGTTCCATGAAATCTTGCTCCTTCTCCAATCTCTTTCTTTATTATCAAATTTTGATTTCATTCTCGTCTTTGAACATACAGAACTTTCTCTTGCCTCTAGTTCCTTTGCACTTGATCTTTTTCTCTTGCAAGTACAAATAGCAATCTCTCAGGCAGTGATCACTTCCATGAAGTTTGATGCAGGCTTTGACATAGACATGGAATCTTTTGCGCATTCAGACCAGGTTTTCCAAGAAATTCTTCACCTATTCGAAGAACAACAGATAAAGATGTTCATGACAACAAGGATAAATCTCCCAGTTGCAGAAATCAAGGAATGGGTACACACCATCTAGTCAGTGAGTGCAACATCAATATCTAGAACAATCTCAGGAAATCGGGTCTCTCTTGCCCCAGAAATTCTAACTAATATTTTTGGATTGATAACTGGTGATGATGATTTGGATATCACTTCTGATGAATTTAATGTTGAATTGGAGAAAATGGGTCACTCCAGTGGAAACCCTAATCATCTTCTGAAAAAGAATTTGTTACTTGAATAAAAATTCTTGGCTGATATAGTTGGAAAGAATTTGCTGGGCAAAACCTCTGCTCATGATTATATTACCAGGCACCAATTTCTGTTGATGGTGGCCTTGGTGGAAAAGAAGCAAGTGAAATGGGGACTGATTATTTTTGAACCCATAAAGAAGAAGCAAACCAAATTAAGTGTTTGCTATGGCAGAGTTTTAGGCATTATTCTTCAAGAGAAATGCCCAGACCTGTTAGTGTCACCAAAGGTCTTCATTAATGCAAGAAAGAGGCTGACTTCAGCTCTCTTTGGGAAATGGGAGAGAGTTATTCCAAAAAGGACTTCAAGGGCAGAAACCTCCAGGCAAGCTTTTGAAAGCACAAGGACTAATACAGTCACTCCTCCAACCCTACCAAAAGTTCCTCCCTCTAAATGCTCAACTCTTATCCCCTGTCAACCTCTTCAGAACATTACTCCTGAAGAAGTTCCTCCCTTAAATACTCCCATAGACACTCCTTCCTCATTTCTTTCTTCTCCTCCTCTCTAGACAAATCAGTCTGTAGAGACTCCATCATTATCTATCACAGATCTTGATTCTCTCCCCTCCCCCTTCATTCTACCTCCTTCATTTGACCTCTTGTCTCCTCCACATTCTCCACATCAATCACCTATCCATGTGGATAATCATCCAACCATTTCAGATGCCACTAACATCTTCCTACCCTCTTCTTTTATCCCAGCACCCTCCTCTACTCAGCATACATCAGATTTTGTGTATGTTGATTTTTCTTCCATTACTGATCAGATCTTCACTCATATTTCTCCTAAGATGACTGCTCTTCTAGATGAGAAGCGAGCTCATGTTCTGCAAGCTATCTCTGACCTCTCTTCCATGCTTGCATGCTTCCCTACCTCCTCTTCACCTGTCCCTTCTTCTAGGGGCCTAGATTCAGGTCTCCTTGAAACTAGGCAGGGGGAGATGCTTGATGAAGAAGCTCCAGATAATGCAGATTCAGATATGGCTTTTGATATAGAAGCAGCTTTAGTTATTGATGAAGAAGTTACAATTATAGATTCAGTTGCAGTT
Source organism: Dactylorhiza incarnata (assembly GCA_033032865.1). NCBI lineage: Eukaryota > Viridiplantae > Streptophyta > Magnoliopsida > Asparagales > Orchidaceae > Dactylorhiza > Dactylorhiza incarnata. The sequence goes on along the minus strand of JAWHQI010000009.1, from coordinate 2,441,844 downwards.
ATAGATTCAATAAATAATATTTCTATTAATCCCTCAATAGATATTATTTCTTTTTTATCAAAGTTCAGTTTTGTTTTCAATTGTTTTCCTAAGCATCAAGTTAGTTCAAAGGTTATAGTGCCTTATTCAGCTCCAATAGATTCAGCTTTGTTGAAGAAAATAATCAGAAGTATTCTAGTTCCTATTCAAGTTCCTATTCAAGTTCCTATTCAAGTTCCAATTCCAGTTCCAATTCTAGTTCAAGATATAGTTGTAGTTACAGAAGAAGTTGGCTTGGTGAATTCACCTCCAACATTTGTTTTTGATGATTCCCCTCTTCCAGAGAATATTGATTTTGATGATGATAATGTTCTCCAAGAACAGCAAGATGTTGTTAAGGTTATTCAAGAAATTGATTATTTGTACAATGATCCTGTACAGTCTAATGATGATGATGATGATTTTGATGACTTATCCTCAAGGAAAAGGAAATCCAGAAGTAAATCCAAGGTTGTTCCCAAATTTAAATCTTCTACAAATGACATTCCCTATTACATTTTACATAACATTACCATCACAAAGGAGTCTCCAGCTTGGATGAGATTCTCTAGGAATGAGAATAACAGGAGAAATAAAATGAAGAAGATAGGCTTCTATTCAAATAAGCCAGTTAAGTTTAATCATCCTCCTCCTCCAGCAGCAGGATCAGCAGGGATGTCCTCCTCATCTTCTCAGAAACATTCCCCTCGGCATTCAAGAAAATCTGAAGAAAGTCATAGAAGTTCCAGTGGCTCTCATAGTTCTAGATCAGCCAGAGCTCCTCCCTCACGATCTGCTAGAGCTCTATCCTCAGTATATAAATATCATATTTCTGATGGTTCCTTCCACAGAAAAAGAAATTCTCATGAAAAATTTTCATATCAGTCCAGTGAAATTGATGAAAGGACTCCATCTCCAATTAATCCAGATTCAAAAAAGAATGCTTATATGGCTAGATATAAAGAGGCTATTGCTACAGCTTAGATCAATAAAGCAAAAGCAGAAGGAAAGATTACTCTCAGTATACTACTATGTCTGAATTCAGAAGATAAGAATTTGAAAAGTACAGCTCAAGGCATCTCTTCAATGTTGAATATTACCTAAGGTTTCACCCAGCTGCAGTGGTTCCTCATGCTTCATCACAAACACTGCTGGGAGCAAATGATCTTTATATGAGCAAGAGAGAATCAGAAAATCCAAACAGAGAAATCGTATTCAAGCCTTCCTCAAAGAAAGAGTAAAGCTTCTGATTATTTGGTACTGCTAAATTTCTATTTTCAGTGTAAAACTTCCTAAACTCATAATACTATATCTTTTATCTGCTGAAATGAAATTTAAATTCTGTCAGATATATATATGCTCTGTGTTTATTGTTTGTTTTATTTGATTTTGTCAAATAGTATCTTAACCCAAATAGGGGGAGATTGTTGGAACAACCCTATTACTGATTTGGGCTAGGATGACTATCTGTGATTAGGACTCAAGTTGACCCCATTGTATAGTCTAAGGGTCAAGGTCTAAGTTTGTCTGAGTTAGCTAGAACTTAGGAAAATTCCAAGTTTCTGTGTTCGATGAACATCATTCTGCGTTCGACGAACTCCTTCCTGAGTTCGACGAACATCGTGTTTCAGTTCAACGAACTTCCTCTTCAGCTCAACGAAATTAGTCTTCCAGTCAGTTCAACAGATTTTATCTTTCAGTTCGACAAACTCCAGATTGAGATCGACGAACTCAGCTTTGTGTTCGACGACTAAGTAACTAAATGCTCAGTTCAACGAACTCAACTTTCAGCTCGATGAACTCAGCTTTCTGTTCGACGAATTTCTTCTTCAGCTTAACAATGTCTGATGGATCAGTTATCTATTTTTCTCTGAACTCAGATCGACTAATCAGCAACAGATCTATTCAATTATTTGGACTTATTCATTATCAGATAAGTCAAGATTTGATCTTTCCTTTTAATATTCCTTTCTATTCTCTTCTTTCGAGAATCTAGCCGTTGATATATTTTAGAAAAGGAAACTTTCATTAAAAAGGAATTAAAGACTTTGCAGAATCAGAAAGTTTGTTATTGCAGTTCCAAGAAAGAGTTATGATAGATTATTCTACTCCTTATTAGAAGATTTGAATTTTAGAATCAGAATATAAGAGATACAAAAAGAGATACCGGTGGATACAACATAGAATAGAGAAGATATAGAAGATACTTGTGAAATACTCAGAGATACAGAAATCTTCATCTTCTACAGCAGCATCTTCATTTTTTCTGAGAACATCTAAAAACTTATTTCAGATTCATCTGCTGGTTCTTAATCTTCAAAGAGCAACAATAATCTGAGAAACATTTTCTCTAATATTCATCTGCTATCAAGGAAGATCTTTTTCATCTAAGAGAAAGGTCCATCCATTATCTATCAATAAATTCTATCAGACAGGGGGAGCTTTACAACACAACAATCCACTAGTCTTCTCTCAGATCTTGTTGACAGAGAAGAATTTCATAAACACATTTTTGTTTATTTTACCCATCTTGTACAGGTTTCTAACTCCCTTCAAAAGTTAAACCTTTGGTGGCAGGGCACCTGAACAAAAACTTGTGATTTGGTTTGAGCACCTGATCAAAAGCTCATTGGTGATAGGGCACCTAATCAAAAACCTAGTTGATTCCTACCAAGGGTGGTAGAAGAGTCGATGTACCCAGATTGATTGGGAAACTACTATAGATTCTTGTGTCTTGCTATGTTTGTGTTATTTTCTGTACTATGTTGTGCTGTGTTTATTATTTTGTCTCTCTACTCACTCTATTACATATATATATATCAGTATTTTATTTCTGCTATAAAATAAGTTAAAAGCTTTTAACACTCTATTCACCCCCGCCCCCCCCCCCCCCCCTCTAGGGTAAATCTAAGATCTAATACCTCACTTTCACATTTCTTCATGAAGTGCACATTTAGGCCCATTGTGGTGTGCAGTTGCGCACTATTTTGCTGGGGGTAAGCACATTGTGCTCCCCATTTTATTTTTGCTTCTATATTTGTGTTGGAGGTGTGTTCCCAGCGTTTGGTTATGTTGGAGTTGGAGAACACTTCTGGTCAGGGTTCGTCGAACGGCGTTCGACGAATGGATCAGGGTTCGTCGAACGGCGTTCGATGAACGGAGAAGGGTTCGTCAAACTCCGCCTGCGTTCGACGAACGATTCCTTAAGAAAAAAGCCATCTCAACGGATGTTGCTGAGCCGTCTCAGCGGAGATGCATGCCGTCTCAGCGGATGTTGCTGAATCGTCTCAGCGGATATACATGCCATCTCAGCGGATGTTGCTGGACTGTCTCAGTGGATATACATGCCATCTCAATGGATGTTGCTGAGCCGTCACAGCGGATGTTGTTGAACTATCTCAGCGAATGTGGTTCTGAGTCCGATTTGGCGCCCTATTTAAAGGGTGCGTAACCCTGGTTTAGGGATAAGCCCTGCAAGAGTGCAACAGTGTTTTGAGCGGTTGTTCTTGGTGGCGGTTCCTTTGTTCTTGTCGGAAGAGGGTTGAGTGAGGTAGGATCAGTTCTTCTTGATCCTTGTAACCTTGTAAGTTGTAATCCGATTTGGTGATTAGAACATCAAGAAGAGGATGGGGAGAGGGGACGTAGCCCAGATTGGGGTGAACCTCTGTAGATCTGTGTGTCTTCTGTGATTGATCTGTGATTCGGGTGAATTTTTCTTTCGAATTTCTCGTCTCGGCACACCCTATTTCTTTACATTTGGTATCAGAGCGAGGTTCTTGATCCTGGAAATGGGTTCTGGTGGTGTGCGGATCGAGATCGAGAAGTTTGACGGAAGTCAATTTGATTTATGGAAGATGAAGATGGAGGATATGTTGATTGATCGAGATCTATGATCTGCGATCGAAGATGATCATCCCATTGCTAAGGTTGCAGAGAAGGATGTGAGCAGATCGAAGGGGAAATCTGCAGAGACGACTGCAGAGGTTGCAGCGGAGGCTACGACCTAGACGAAAACCGATCGGAAGGCCAAGGGCACGATCCACTTATTTATAGCAGATTCAATCTTGAGTAATGTCATGGAGGAGACTTCAAGATGAAGTCTGTGGCGTAAGTTGGAATCCCTCTACCAGAGCAAGTCCCTGGTAAACAAATTGCTCTTGAGGAAGAAATGGTATAAACTTCGGATGCGTGAGGGCGATTCGTTTTCAGAGCACTTGACTCAATTCAATACCATTGTAAGTCAGTTAATCTCTATTAGTGAGAAGATCTCGGATGAGTATAGAGCCATCACCTTGTTGTGCTCACTGCCAGATTCATGGGACAATCTGATTGTCGTGATTGGGGGGAGTGGAGACAAGGAACTGTCATATGATACTGTATGTGCAGCTCTTTTATCTGAGGAGACCAGGAGAGGAGGTTCTGAGGTGACAAACAAAGGTGCTTTGAGTGTATCTAGATCCCGTTCTCAATGAAGGGAGAACAAGCATGGTGGATATCGAGATAAGTCTCGAGGTAGATCCAAGAGCCAGGATAAGGAGAAGGGTAAGAAGCCCGTCCGGTGCTGGAAGTGCAATGAGACTGGTCATGTGAAGTCTCAATGTCCGAACAAGGCCGCTCAGAATAAGGAGACACTAACAACTTCTGGTACGAAGAAGGAGGGCGACGGTGGTGACATGTACATCGCTGTCGTGTGCGTTGCTTAGAGAGATTCTGATAAGTGGTATGTTGACACAGGAGCATCATACCACATGACCCCTCATAGGCACTGGTTCTGTGAGTATGAGAGGTTTGATGGTGGAGATGTCATGCTGGGAGATGATTATGCTGTGCAGATTATTGGGCGTGGCAAGGTGATGTTGTAGTTGTCAAATGGGATCACAAGGTCTCTTCCCAATGTGATGCACATTCCAAGGATGAGCAGGAATCTACTCTCGGTGGGTTCTATGGCGGATGCAGGAGTGCACTTCAACTGTGACAAGCAATCTTGCAAGATGACAAGAGGGGGAATGGTGATTGCCAGTGGAGTAAGACATGGAACACTGTATACTCTGCTTGCTGATACAGTGGTTCCAAGTGGGGCTCTTATTTCTTAGAGCTAGGAGGTGGACCAGGAGGAGGTGTCCTGGCTGTGGCATCATCGGCTTGGGCATATCAGTGAGAAGGGGATGTCAGCCGTGGCATCTGGTCAGATGGTGGAAGGGGTGTCGGAGTGCTCCACAAGCTTTAGGTTCTGTGAGCATTGCCTGCTTGGCAAACAGACCAGAGTAAGCTTTCGTGGGACGGGCACGAGGGCAACTGAAGTGCTGGAATTGATACACAGTGATGTGTTTGGGCCAACTCCAGCTCCATCTCTTGGCGGCGCAAGGTACTATGTGTCCTTTACTGATGACCTCTCACGTTACTCCTGGATCTATTTTCTCAGGTCCAAGTCAGAGGATCTAGACAGGTTTAAGGAATTTAAGAACCTGGTGGAGAACCAGTTGGAGAGAAAGGTGAAGGTCCTCCGTTCTGACAATGGAGGTGAGTACTGCTCTGATGCTTTTGAGCGGTACTGCACTGAGCAGGGGATTTCACGGCAGAAGACCACACCGTACACTCCAGAGCACAATGGAGTGTCGGAGAGGCTAAACAGAACCTTGATGGAGAAGGCCAGGTGCATGCTCAGTTGGGCAGGCTTGGGGAAGGAGTTCTGGGCTGATGCAGTGGCGACTGCAAATTACCTGAAGAATAGGTCCCCTTCATCTGCTGTGGAGGGATGTACACCCTTTGAAGTCATCTTCAAGAGAAAGCCAAATTTGGCATATGCTCGTGTGTTTGGGTGTGATGCATATGTTCACATTCCAAAGGAGAAAAGGGGGAAGCTTGATGTTAAATTTGAGAAGTGCATCTTTGTGGGTTACAAAAAAGGTATAAAAGGGTACAAGCTTTGGAACCCTGTGACCAGGACTTTAACATTCAGCAAGGATGTGGTGTTTCATGAAACCAGTCCACAGGCAGTCACACAGGCTGAGAAGGCTAAAGAAGCAGAAAAAGAAATAGTGGTGGTGGATGGAAGTTTTCAGAAAGGAGCTACCATTGTTGGGGCTGAATCTGATTCTAAATCAGATGTTTTGGAGGTGGTGAGAAGTGCTGATGAGTCAGAAGATGAAGCTGAGGAAATTCCAATGTTAAGGAGATCAACAAGGGAAAGAAGGGCACCAGTAAGATATCCCCAATGTGCAGTGGCTGCACAATGTTGGCTAAGTATGCTTGGTGAAGATCCAACCTCTACCAGTGATGCTAGATCAAGGGCTGATTCAAATCAGTGGGAGCTAGCCATGGTGGATGAAATGGAGTCTCTGAGGAAGAATCAGACTTGGTGTCTATGTAAGCTTCCAAAGGGTAGGAAGTCCATTGGAAGCAAATGGGTTTTCAAGCAGAAGGTGAAGGGTGATGGCATTGTGGAGAAATACAAGGCAAGGTTGGTTGCAAAAGGATTTTGCCAGGTCGAAGGTGTTGATTATGATGAGATCTTCTCACTGGTAGCCAAAATGACGTCGATCAAACTGGTTCTCTCTATTGCGGCAGCGCGTGACTTAGAGATCGAGCAGATGGATGTGAAGACGACGTTTCTTCACGGTGATCTGGAGGAGGAGATATACATGAAGCAGCCGGAAGGATTCGAATTCAAGGGCAAGGAGGATCAGGTTTGCAGCTGAAGAAGTCCCTGTATGGACTAAAACAATCTCCGAGGATGTGGTACCAGAAATTTGACACCTACATACTGGAGTTAGGTTTTGAAAGATCGAATTCGGACCACTGTGTGTACATCCAGAGAAAGGGAGAGCAGTTCATCTTCCTGACACTTTATGTAGATGATATGCTACTGGTGGGCAATAGTGTCAGGAAGATCCAACAAGTGAAGAAGCTGCTCTCAGCCAAATTCGAGATGAAGGATTTGGGGCCAGCAAGTGTTATCTTGGGAATGCAGACTTCCAGGGATCGAAGCAAGAAGAAGCTTTGGTTGGGGCAGCAGAGGTACGTCGAGGAGATGTTGAAGAAGTTTAATATGACGGACTGCAAGCCAGTGGGAGCACCAATGCCAGTTGGGTGCAAGTTATCTGCAGAGTTGAGCCCGAAGACACATGATGAGGTCGAGGACATGGCGAAGGTCCCTTATTCTGGTGTTGTGGGAAGCTTGATGTACGCCATGGTCTGTACTCGCCCTGACATTGCTCAAGCAGTGGGAGTGTTGAGCCGGTATATGGCTTCACCAGGAAAGGAACACTGGAACGCTGTGAAGCGTGTGTTCAGGTATCCCCGAGGAACTTCGAATTACTCCCTATGTTTTGAAAGTGCTGGTGAAGGAGGAGTCCTGGACATGGTTGGGCACGTGGACTCGGATTGGGGAGGTGATCTGGATAGCAGGAGATCCACCAGTGGGTACGTGTTCACACTGTTTGGAGGTGCAATCAGTTGGATGAGTCGGAGGCAATGCATGGTGGCACTCTCGTCGACGGAGGCGGAGTACATGGCTCTTACTCATGCAAGCAAGGAGGCCATATGGCTGAGGAGGCTAAGTTTGGAACTCGGGTTTGAGCAGGGGCCAGTGAAGATGTGATGTGACAGCCAAGGGGCTATTCAGCTAGCCAAGAATCCAGCCTTCCACGCACGAACCAAACACATTGACATCCAATATCATTTCATCCGGGAGAGGGTGGAGAAGAAGGTAGTTCGACTGGAGAAGGTGGATACGATGGAGAAAAGCTCTGATTTTCTTACCAAGGCGGTTCCTGTTGCCAAATTTCAGTGGTGTGCAATAGCCGTAGGGTTGAAGAGGATGGTTGGAGGAGCAGCTCTCGTCGGAGGAAGATGTTCACCAAGTGGGAGAATGTTGGAGTTGGAGAACACTTCTGGTCAGGGTTCATTGAACGACGTTCGACGAACGGATCAGGGTTCATCGAACGGCGTTCGACGAACGGAGAAGGGTTCGTCGAACTCCGCCTGCGTTCGACGAATGAGTCCTTAAGAAAAAAGCCATCTCAACAGATGTTTCTGAGCCGTCTCAGCGGATATGCATGCCGTCTCAGCGGATGTTGCTGAATCATCTCAGCGGATATACCTGCCATCTCAGTGGATGTTGCTGTACTGTCTCAGCGGATATACATGCCATCTCAGTGGATGTTGCTTAGCCGTCTCAGCGGATGTTGTTGAACCGTCTCAGCGGATGTGGTTCTGAGTCCGGTTTGGCGCCTTATTTAAAGGGTGCGTAACCCTGGTTTAGGGTTAAGCCCTGCAAGAGTGCAACAGTGTTTTGAGCGGTTGTTCTTGGCGGCGGTTCCTCTGTTCTTGTCTGAAGAGGGTTGAGTGAGGTAGGATCGGTTCTTCTTGATCCTTGTAACCTTGTAAGCTGTAATCCGATTTGGTGATTAGAACATCAAGAAGAGGAAGGGGAGAGGGGACGTAGCCCAGATTGGGGTGAACCTCTGTAGATTTGTGTGTCTTTTGTGATTGATCTGTGATTCTTGTGAATTTTTCTTTCGAATTTCTCGTCTCGGCACACCCTATTTCTTTACAGGTTATGTTGTGCATGTGGGCAAATCGTCCATATTGCCCAGAATTCATGTTTGCATAAATCGCACGATCGTGCATTTTCTTCACGCACGGTCGGCTACGACTGTGCGCGATGATCGGCTGGCCAATATGGTGTTCTGTCCCTGCTCGTGCGATTTGTTCACGCACGGGCAGTTCCCTCGTGCGTGAAGGAATCGCACGAGCCCCTCTTGTGGCCTGGATTTCATGCATTCTGGATTTGCCTGTGCATTTTTACGCACGGTCGGCTTTGATCGCGTGAGTAAAACGCACAGGCTCATCTGCCTCATCTGTCTGGGCTTCCGAATGTTTAATAATGCACGGTCCATGTACAATCGTGCGTTAGACTGTGCGTGACCAAATTTCTGACAGTTTTCTATTTAAGCTGCAGGATCCGCCCTAATCGGGAACGACCATCTTTTTGTGCCCAACAGCTCTGCTCCGTGCCATTTCCGCCGCTCCATCGCTCCTTTTGGCCTCCTCCATCATCCTCATGCTCCAAGGAGAGGGATCTAGCCCTACATACATCATCATCCAAGGAGAAGGAAGCTTAGGCGTGTGGACGGATCGTGACAGGAAGAAGACGGGTCATTGGGAGGTTGTGATAGCCTTCACTACCCGGACGCAGTTGAGGACCGAGCTTGGGAGCGGATTAACAACCCAGCGATTCCAACCGTGAATCTTCAACAAGGCTTTAGATTTGGTCGATTCCTTTGCTTTCCCCCTCTTTTTTTGATGGTTGTATATGTTAGATTCACTACATTTTGATGATGTGCACTATAAACCATGATTTGTAATGTTTATTTCATTTCTATGAAATTATCTTGTTTATATGTGTGTATGAGGTGTGCCCCCATTCCATCCTCCACTTCGCCATCACCCTCCATTCCATTACGTTACCCTACTCATCCATTACGCGAGCCTACTCTTCCATCTGCCAAGCTAAGCGGTGCTAATGGTCCGCATAATCCACCTCGACTCCGCCGATGCGAACCATTCCATTTGCAAGCCTACTCTTCCCTTCGCGCAGCGAAGCGTGCATAGCGGCCCGTGTAATCCATCTGCCTAGCCAAGGGATGCTAACGGCCCTCAAACCTTTACGCAGTTATACTCACCTCATCTGCTTGCCTTCTCGTCCATCCACCTAGCAAAGCAGTGCATAGTGTCCTGCATAGTTTCCATCCGCCCGATGAAGCAGCGCATAGAGGCCTGCATAATAGTGTTAATTTAGTTACTTTATTTTGTTTTTCCACAATCCAACTCTAGCCTTCTGCAATCCATCCGACCTAAAGGACTTCATTCTCAAGTCCTTCCTCGATAATTAACTTCACCTTACTGTGTTCCTTCGAGATCGATACTTGGGAAAATTCACCCATTTTATATTACTTGAAAGATCGGTACACTGTCGTTTCATGTCGTAGTCTCGCTCCCTCCTATAGCGGTGTGTAAGATTCACGCATCAAGTTTTTGGCGCCGTTGTCGGGGATCACAGTCGTGTGAGTTTCTGGAGAGGGAGACGGGAGGTAGAAGTTCTTCCATTTGTAAATTGCATCTTTTTGTTTAGTTTCATATTCTATTTTTCCTTCTTCCACTTATGGGAGGAGGTTGATCCCCACTCCATAGAGGGAGCTCGACTCATTGCCTTCTCCTCCTGCATCCGTCCTGAAGAAGACGACACCTTGCTGGGCAAGGACATATATTTTGGTGAGAATAGTGAGGAGGACTCCTCCTCCACTTCTTACTTTTTGCTTCCTCTACCTGTGAAGAGCATGTATTATTATTTAGGTAGAGGGGTAACTGTTTTATCGTCGTATCGGTACTCGTTACCGACACGGATATTAGAACAGTTACCTGTGCACTTATCTTTTCATAGACCCATTAGCTATAACTGTTTTAAATCTAAATAAGTCGTGCTGGGAGGACAATAACCCTAGTAGTTATCTTACTTTTTCTTGCATTTTTATTTTATCTAGTTTGTTTAGTTAGTTGTATTTCTTTTTTTTAGTTGGTCTATTTTCTTTTGTGTTGGAGGAGCTCACCCCTGCAGGTACTGTTTCTGAAGGAGGATGTGGTGGCTTTGTCTTGGTTTACACGCCAATCTTCTGGTGTGCTCATTTCTGAGCATGGGTAACTTTTCTCCCCCTAGCCTTTTATTCAATTTTCATGATTACATCTTATGTTGGATTGTTTAATTTAAGTCTGGGGGAGAGCCATTTTCTGTGCCCACTCACGTGCACTACTGCATAGCATTCTATAAGCTTCTATTTCAGTTATATTGTAGTTGTTCATTTTTACCACACCACATCACCCACTTGAGCGTGTACTTAGCTATTGGCGCGTCATGAGTTGAACTCATTCTTTTGTGTGATTGGGAAAATCATTGTGATGGCGTTTAAATTATGTAGTGAAGTAAAATGTTGACTCCGATGATCCTAGTCAAGTACTCATGTGAGTATAGGGATTTGTGCAGATTAGATTTCCTTTTATACTATTAGTTTTATACATTTCTATTAGTGTAAATATTATGTACTCTACTTAAATGGTGAATCCGGTGTGAATCAAAAGGTAGCATAGGGATGTGTGTAAAGTATCGTTAGATGCGTATTGCTCGAGCTGGGAGGATGGATAATCTTTCTCGGTGGATAAGAACTTGACCCAAGCGATTCTTGAAGCATAGGCATATGATAGTTCTATTACGCGAGAATGACGTAGGCCATCAATTTGGCCTGGTTGATCCTTTGTTCCATTCCTGATATCTTACCTCGCTAGCCCCATTGAGCCTGCCCCATTCTCTTGGTTCAGCTCCACCTATACCTCACCAAAGCCTTAAATCCAATCCTAATCGCACACCGGAATTTGAGCTCAAGTTTGTGTTTTATTTTCATGTTTGGGATGTTGATGTTGTGAAATTTTTGTGAAATTGTAGATGCGCTTCATTGCTCAATTTGCTGAAGATGTTTTGAACAGAAAAGAAAAAGAAATTAAGAAAAAGAAAAGAAGTGAAAAGAAAAAGAAGAAGAGCTTAATTGAAAATATTTATGTATATATTTATGATTAGGAGTAGGCAGTGCACACACCCATGTTATCAAGTCCAACTCTGGGGGTGTGGTGTACCCGTGTATTTGTGTGGTGCTTGAGGATAATTTTCTGTGCTAGCTCATTTGGGTTTAGTGCTTGAGCCATCGTTCTATCATTGTATACCTCTCCTAACCGAAGCACCATTTAAAACCTAAAGTCCTACCGACTCGCGCTATGAACCAATCTAGTGTCGTAGAGAGAATGTGACTGGGCGAGCCTATGGCCACCGACATTGATGGATTTCTTTGGAGGTTGTCCCGAGTCCCACTCTTTAGCAATGCATCTCTTATCGATTATTTTTGCTTTCTCCCTATGCGTGACCGGATGATTCACCGTGACTCCCAATTTGAGTATAAGTAATATATATTTACTCTATTAGAAATATATAAACTATGTGTATAATTAAAAATCTTCTCTAATATTTTTCTATGCTCGTGAGCATGCGACTTCGCATGGTACTCCATTTTGTAATTTTAAGCTAGCTATTCCATTTTCCCACCTGCTTAGATTTGTTTGCTCGGGACATGCAAACAGGAAAGTCTGGGGGTGTGATGAGTCCAATTTATATAGGATTTTTCGGACTCATCTGGGCTAGTTTTCACGCACATGCACTTCACTTTAATTTCATTATTGCTTATATTTCACTTGAACACATTTAGGCCCATTGTGGTGTGCAATTGCGCACAATTTTGCTGAGGGTAAGCACATTGGGCTCCCAATTTTATTTCTGCTTCTATATTTGTGCTGGAGGTGTGTTCCCAACATTTGGTTATGGTGTGCAGGTGGGCATATCGTCCATATTGCCCAGAATTCATGTTTGCATAAATCGCACAATCGTGCATTTTCTTCACACACGGTCGGCTACGACTGTGCACGATGATCGGCTGGCCAATATGGTTCTCTATCCCTGCTCGTGCGAGTTGTTCACACACGGGCAGTTCACCCGTGCCTGAAGGAATCGCACGAGCCCCTTTGGTGGCCTGGATTTCATGCATTCTGGATTTGCCCGTGCGTTTTTATGCACGGTCGGCTTCGACCGTAAGTGAGTAAAATGCACGGGCGCTTTTGCCTCATCTGTCTGGGCTTCCGTATGCTTAATAGCGCATGGTCTACGCCCGATCGTGCGTTCGACCGTGCGTGACCAAATTTCTGACAGTTTTCTATTTAAGCCGCGGGATCCGCCCTAATCAGGATTGACCGTCTTTTCTGTGCCGCACAGCTACGCTCCGCGCCATTTCCGCCTCTCCATCGCCCCTTTTGGCCTCCTCCATCATCCTCAAGCTCTAATGAGAGGGATCTAGCCCTACATCCATCATCATCTAAGGAGAAGGAAGCTTTGGTCTTCCGGCCGGATCGTGACACGAAGAAGACAGGCCATTGGGAGGTAGTGATAACCTTCTCTACCCCGGACGTAGTTGAGGACTGAGCTTGGATGCAGATTGACAACCCAGTGATTCGAACCATAAATCTTCAATAAGGATTTAGATTGGGTTGATTCCTTTGCTTTCCCCCTCTTTGTTTTGATGGTTGTATATGTTAGATTCCTTACATTTTGATGATGTGCACTATAAACCATGATTTGTAATGTTTATTTCATTTCTATGAAACTATCTTGTTTATATATGTGTATGAGGTGCGCCCCCATTCCATCCTCCACTTTTCTATCACCCTCCATTCCATTACGCTAGCCTACTCATCTATTACATGAGCATACTCTTCCATCTGCCAAGCTAAGCGGTGACCTCGACTCCGCCAGTGCACACCATTCCATCTGAAAGCCTACTCTTCCATTAGCGCAGCGAAGCGGTGCATAGCGGCCCATGTAATCCATCAGCCTAGCCAAGAGTTGCTAACGCCCTCAAACCTTTTCGCAGTTACACTCACCTCATCCGCTTGCCTTCTCGTCCATCTGCCAAGCGAAGCAGTGCATAGCGACCTGCATAGTTTCCATCCGCCTGGTGAAGCAGCGCATAGCGGCCTGCATAGTAGTGTTAATTTAGTTTACTTTATTTTGTTTTTCCACAATCCAACCCAAGCTTTCCGCAATCCATCCGACCTAAAGGACTTCAATCTCAAGTCCTTCCTCAAAAATTAACTCCACCTTATTGTGTTCCTTCGAGATCGATTCTTGGAAAAATTTGCCCAGTTTATATTACTTGAACGATCGGTACACTATCGTTTCGTGCCGCAGTCTCGCTCCCGCTTATAACGGTGTGTAAGATTCGCGCATTAGAAGACCACTTAGCACTATCCTCTGGGGAGAGTTTTCTGAGGCCTTTTTAGAGCACTTCATACTAGATGCTGATCGAGCTGAGTTACAAGAGCGATTCCTGCAGATCCGACAGGGGGAGATGACAGTGGCTGAGCACCAAAGGGAGTTCTCATATTTAGCTCACTTTGTGGGAATACTTATGATGACAGACAGGGACAGAACTGCTAGGTTTTACTGAGTTCTACACGATGACCTATGGCAGGCCCTGATTACGATAGCACAGACTTCATTCCACAACATCGCCACCCATGCTGCTGCTATAGAGATGGATCAGAGGATGGAGGAACAACAATGTAGGAGGCACGTAGAGGCCCCTTGAGGCCGGGTGAGAGAGGAAGGTACACGACGATAGTTCCAGAATAGGAGACCACACTGCCTCCACCAGCCATACCATCGGGCAGCACAACCCCGTCAAGCACCCCCACCCCCACCAATACCTCATCGAGCACCACGTCCAGTACCCCAGCCAGCACCGGTAGCACAACGAGAGGTTCCCTTCGTAGGGAACTTCTTCCTGTGACACCAACCCGGGCACATCCGGGCATTCTGCCCACAAGCGGTAGGGAGACTGGGCCTAGGATCTATTTAGGGAGATGCAAATAAAGGACGAGGCAGAGGAGGCTGCAGAGGCTGACCAGATAGGAGAGACCAGCCAAGACGGGGCAGGGCCGCACCACTAGAAGCATATACCTTGGACCTGCAGCAAGGGCTTGCGCCTAATGTAGTAATCGATATACATCTTAGGCATCTGTGACATGTTATCATCCCCAAACCCTATAACCTCATTAGGGATCTATTGAACCCAAAAGCCTCATCAAGTGGTCAACCAGTCCCTCCAATTTGACCAAAGTCAAACTTAGGCTATTTTGGGCCAAACTCACACCATATAGATCAATTAACCAAATTGGAACCACACCATGGTCCAATAGACTTTGGGTAAGGTCATATGACCCATGATCATCAAGTGGGGCTAACCCACCCACCATTTTGACCAAGTCAACTCAAAAGTCAACCATGGTCAACATAAGACCTTAAGGAAGAAATTGAAAGACCAAATGAAATCCAAGTGAACCAAGACCCCACCCCTTGCATAAACAACTTGTCATAAGCCTATTGGCACCCACATTTGAATTTGGAGAGAGAGGGTGAGCTTGGGGGAAAAATGGCATTTTCTCTTAAGGTGAAAAGGCACCTTTGGGTGAGAGAGCTTTCATGGCCCCTTACTTCCTTGCCCAAGCCCCCAGCTGAATTCCCAGGACTGTGAACAGTCTTTTTAGGTCATGGAAGCCACCCAGCTGCTGAGGTTAAGCTGTACAACCTTGGTCGAGGCATCCCACACTCCATCCTCCCTATACAGCCATCACCATCTCCATTTGACCATCCCATTAGCTTCAGAGGGTCCTTAGCAGGCACATATAGTAAAGTATACAGCATATCACATATGCGCAGCAGAAAAATAACAAGGACAACCCAAAGAGTTAAGGATCTTGCGGATTTCATGAATCAAGAAATAGAAAAGGCAACAAAACAACATACCTTTAAGGGATTGATTCGATACTCAACCAAGATGCTCCACACAGAGTTCTGGTAGAGATCCATAAATGGATCAGCCCCTCTATAGAGATCCACACAAGCGGAGGAGAACCTCAATGCCTTGTCGAACAAGGAATGAGTCGGAGAAGAAAAGCTCTCAACGTCCCCACGGACTGCTAGATCCGAGACAAGGGAGGCGGCAACTGTCGGAAGAGGAGAGAAGCCCTAGCGGAACACTTCCGGCGCTGCTCTCACAAAATCACGAAAATGGGTCGGTCGCAATATCCGTGTATCTAACCCTAAGATCGTGAACTGTTATATACCAAAGGCTGCGTTCGACGAACTCAAGAGGCTTGCATTCGACGAACTCAAGAGGCTTGCGTTCGACGAACTCAAGAGGCCTGCGTTCGACGAACTCAAAGAAGCCTGCATTCGACGAACTCAAGAGGCATGCGTTCGACGAACTCAAGAGGCCTGCGTTCGACGAACTCAAAGAAGCCTGCGTTCGACGAACTCAAGAGGCCTGCGTTCGACGACTTCGCTACACTAGCCTTTTGCCGTCTCAGCGGTTGACGAATGCCTTCAGTTTGACTATATATAAGTTCGGCTATACACTATAACCGAATTTGAATATACACTATAACCGAATTCGACTATATAAATTTGGCTATATAAATTTGTCCAAACTCTTTAGCCAAATTTTGACATAGCTGAATTCATCTAAACCCTTTAGCCGAATTCGTCTAAACCCTTTATCCGAATTTGACACAGTTCGGTTAAACACTTTAGCCAAATTTGTCAAGTATAAATTCATTCATTTAAACCTTTTAAACGATTTCCCATTAAGACATTCTCAACTTAATTCCAAACAGTCACATGATTGGTCCTCCACTCATATCCTATATAAGCAAGGCCAACTCAATTCTTTCTCCAATTTCTCCAAGCACTTTTATGTGCGACCCTATAGGCTCCTATTGCGCTAGCAGTAAGACTAACTGTTGATTGCTTTGAGATCACCTCAGAAATTCCAGTCTCCCACTTGATCACAAAGTATCAACAAAAGTCTCACAAATAATGAGCGGCATCTAGCAATACATCATTGCTACCCAAGCAATAAGAGTTCATAACTCAATAAGCCTATCTTAACTAATATATCAGTGTTGTCTTGTCCCTTGTCCCTTACATCTGGATAGAACTAGTGGCATGGACCGTGTCACCCTCATAATTGTTCAATCCTAGTTTCCTGATCTAGAATAGACTAACAAAATTTGGTGAGCTCAATATCATATATTGACTCGACCAAGCATGGCCATGCATTTCTCAGTCTCATTCCATCAAGGGTCCCATGGATGTAACTTCTGTCATAAAGGAGGACAAATTCCATTTATGCACACACATAAACATCCAAATGATTCGTAACATGCCCAACAACCACCCTTATTGTCAACCTTTCTCAAGAGAAGACTTTGGATGGCATCAAAGTACGTTCTTCCTCACCCGATGAATGTTGTGACTTCAGGTCAAAGGACCATAAACACCATTGTCACTTGAGACCTACTTGTGACACGTTCATATTATTGGAACCTTAGTTTTTATTTGAGTTAGGATCCATCTTTGGTCTAAGTTTCTTTCATAACACATATTGTATAAACTAGATCAAATCTAATTAAGACAGAAAAGAATATAATATAATCTGCGATCGGCGAAAAGCTAACTGCGATTGACGAAATGCTCTCTGTGTTCGACAAACGTCTTCCATTCTGCATTGGGCGAACGGCTTGCTTCTATCTCAGCATCTCAGCGGCTCAGCGATCGACGAAAGTTCTCTGAAGCTGCGTTCGATGAAATCCAAGCAGTGCTCAATGAAAGGACTCTGAAGCTGCGTTCGACGAAATCCAAACAGAGCTCGATGAAAGGACTCTGAAGCTGCGTTCGACGAAATCCAAGCAGCGCTCGATGAAAGTTCTCCAGCAGTTAATCAATGATCAGATCGACAAACGTCGAGCTCAGCCTGACGAACTTCAAGCTGAGATCGACGAAATATGTTCAGTTTTATATATTCTCATTTCTCAGATCGACTAATATTCTAGATCAGATAAAGAAATATTTTGAATAGTTTTTACTTATATATTGCTGCCCTTCTTTTGTTTAAATTATCACTGCTTCACATTAATGATATAGCCATTGCAGAATAACAATTAATATACCTGTTGCAGAACATTAATGATATAGCCGTTGCAGAACAGCTTAAATTAAAGATGGCAGTTTACCTTCTCGAGGAGTCAAGTTAATAAAAAGAGACTTTATCTCTTCCCTTTCAAAAAAGACAACAAGAGAGAAGGAATATAGTGAAGAACAAAACATAAGAGAGAGAAGCTCTCCAGATCACATTCAGACAGAGCAAGCACAAGGAAGAAAGATAGAGAACAACATATTATTATCTATCTTGTTTGCTAACTCTTCTCTGCAGATCATCTTCATCCTGAGACACTCAATCTAGATCATTTGCTCAGGATCTCAACTGCAGAAGAAGAAGAAAGGAGTACTACATTCTAGAGAAGAAGCTTCCTCACCTGATCATCAAACACTAATCAAATCAGGGGGAGCTCTTCAACATCATCAAGGATCAACTTGAGTCTTCTTAGAAAGAGAAGAAGAATATATTTTCTGTTTTCTTTTACCTGTATAAAGGGTTATAACTCCCTTCAAAAGTTACAGCCACTAGTGGTAGGGCACCTGATCAAAAACCCGTAGTTGGGTTAGAGCACCTGATCAAGAGCTCACTTGGTATGTGGACACCTGATCAAAACTCCCTTGGTGGCAGGGCACCTGATCAACAACCTGTAGTGGAATCCTACCAAGTGTGGTAGAAGAGTAGATGTACCTAGGTTTAGTGGGGAACTACTATAAAATTCTTGTGTCATCTGTGATTGCTTATTTTCTTGTGCTGTGTTGTTGTGTTTCCATATTTCATTTTATAACACACTCTGCAATACACATATAAGTAACGCTATTTTTAATTCCGCTATAAAATTAAGTGAAAAACCTTTTTAACACTTTATTCACCCCCCTCTAGAGTAAATCTAAGATCTAACCTCACTTTCACATATAACAATCCACAAAGTAGTCTCACGGTGGGTCTGTCCAGTACGACTTGTTCCTAACAAGTACCCATGTGATGACTTGATATCACAATATCATGACCTGTGAGAACCGGTCATCAGTCAACGCTTACATGCTAGTCTTATGGTCTCATCCTCGCCTTAATTTCTAGGATGATACCTCGACAAGGGACCATTTAAGAATGAAGCTTCATTTAAACACAGACCCTCACATTCAAGTCACGTACTTGAATTCCTATAGAAGCAAACATTCTAAGGGCATTCATTATGTTAATTAGTCTATCATATAGAAACAGTTGACATAATAAAAGAACTTGCCATAAATATAAAATGAAACAAATAGTACATATCTTAATTCTACAAATGAATAAACAACCAACAAACATGCAATTCATCAAGCTCCCACTAAAGATGATCATTCAGGTATCTAATACCCATTGATCTAACATGACCATCATGCTTCTTTTGCGCAAGAGGCTTTGTCAGTGGATCCACTATATTTTCTTCAGTCGGTACTCTGCAAATGCCCACATCTCCTCGATCGACAATCTCTCGAATAAGATGGAACCGCTGAAGTATGTGCTTGGAGCGCTGATGAGATCTAGGTTCCTTAGCTTGGGCAATTGCACCGATGTTGTCACAGTAGAGAACTACGGGATCAACAATGCTAGGAACTACATCTAGCTCGCCGATGAATTTCCTAATCCACACAGCCTCCATTGCCGCATTTGCGGCAGCAATATACTCGGCTTCTGTTATATAATCGACAACTGTCTCCTACTTGGAACTCTTCCAGCTTACAGCTCCTCCATTAAGGTAAAATACAAAACCTGATTGGGACTTTGAATCATCCTTATCAGTTTGGAAGCTAGCATTTGTGTAACCACTTACAACGAGCTCTTCCTCTCCACCATACACCAAGAACGTATCCTTAGTCCTTCTTAAGTACTTTAGGTTATTCTTGACAGCTATCCAGTGACCATCACCAGGATCAGACTGATACCTGCTCGTCATGCTCAAAGCATATGAGACATCGGGTCGAGTATATAACATTGCATACATGATTGATCCAATTTCCGAGGCATATGGAATTAACTTCATGCGGTCCTTATCTTCCAAAGATTTAGGACACTGGTCCTTAGAAAGACTCACACTAGGAGAAATGGGTAAGAATCCCTTCTTGAATTCAAGCATGTTGGACCGTTTCAACACCTTATCAATGTATGTACTCTGGGTCAAACCCAGTGAATTCTTCGATCTATCTCTATAGATCTTAATACCAAGTATATAAGTCGCTTCACCCAAGTCCTTCATAGAAAAGCAATCCCCTAGCCTGTTCTTAACAGCTTGCAGGGTTGGAATGTCATTCCCGATTAGCAGTAAGTCATCTACATATAATATCAGGAAAACGACAATGCTCCAACTAATCTTCTTGTAAACACAAGGTTCATCCTCGTTCTTGATGAAACCAAACTCTTTGATTTTCTCATCAAAACGAAGATTCCAACTTCGAGAAGCTTGTTTCAATCCATAAATGGATCGATTCAACTTGCATATTTTAGTGGCTT
Source organism: Dactylorhiza incarnata (assembly GCA_033032865.1). Classification (NCBI taxonomy): domain Eukaryota; kingdom Viridiplantae; phylum Streptophyta; class Magnoliopsida; order Asparagales; family Orchidaceae; genus Dactylorhiza; species Dactylorhiza incarnata. Next base: position 2,421,682 of record JAWHQI010000009.1, on the reverse strand, counting down.
CACTTGGAGATACAAAACCCTCGGGTTGTGTCATACACACTTCCTCAAGGAGGTTTCCATTAATGAAAGCCGTTTTGACATCCATTTGCCAGATCTCCTAGTCATAATACGCAGCAATAGCAAGTAGAATTCTGATGGACTTGGCCATGGCTAAAGTGGAACAGGTCTCATCATAGTCAAAACCATGAATTTGCCTGAAACCTTTGGCCACCAGCCGGCCTTTGAATGTCTGTACATTCCCATCCATATCTTTCTTCTTCTTGAAGACCCACTTGCACCCTATGGGTCGTACCCCTTCAGGTAGTTCCACCAAGGTACAAACTTGGTTTGCATACATGGAGTCCATTTCAGATTCCATGGCCTCAAGCCACTTCTCAGAGTCAGGTCCACACATAGCCTCTTGATAGGTTGCAGGCTCATCATCATGATCCATAAGCAACACATTACCTATTTGAGACACGAGAAATCCATATCTCTCAGGCTCAAATCTTGGTCTATCAGATCTACGTAGGACTTGTGTTTCTTGAGAAGGTTCTCTAGCTAAGACAGATTGTAGTCCTTGCTCAGGTTCAAATTCACGTTCATTCATTGTTTGTGATTCTTGAACCTCTTCAAGTTCCACCTTTGCAGTCTTTCTGGATAAGAACTCTTTCTCCAAAAAGACGCCAGTCCTTGCGACAAACACTTTGCCCTCGGACGGCAGGTAGAAGTAATACCCTTTGGTTTCCCTAGGATATCCCACAAGATAACACTTATCTGATTTGAGTTCCAGCTTGTCAGACATTTTACATCGTACGTATGCCTCACAACCCCAAATCTTAATGAAAGACATACTAGGATGCTTCCCAGTCCATATATCATATGGTGTCTTTTGAACCGTCTTTGTTGGAACGCGATTTAGTGTAAAAGCAGCAGTCTCTAGAGCAAAACCCCAAAAGGAAACAGGCAAATCTGCATGACTCATCATCGATCATACCATGTCTAACAAAGTATGATTCCTCCGCTCAGAGACACCATTATGTTGTCGTGTTCTAGGTGGGGTGAGTTGTGATACAATACCACACTCTTTCAGATGATCACGGAACTCCTGACTCAAATATTCGCCACCTCGATCAGATCGGAGTGCTTTTATCCTTTCTCCCAGTTGGTTCTCTACTTCATTCTTAAACTCTTTGAACTTTTCAAAGGTCTCGGATTTGTTCTTCATAAGAAACACGTATCCGTATATACTAAAATCATCAGTAAATGTAACGAAGTAGTGGAACCCACCTCTAGCCATAGAACTCATGGGTTCGCACACATCACTATGTATAACACCCAAGAGATCATCTGCCCTCTTAGTATGACCAGTGAAAGGGGCTTTAGTCATTTTGCTTAATAAGCAAGATTTGCATCTCTCAAATGATTCATAATCAAATGAGTCCAGTAGTCCATCTCTATGGAGCTTGGATATGCGTTTCTCATTTTTATGGCCCAAACGACAATGCCAAAGGTATGTAGGATTTGAGACATTTGTTCTTAGTCTTTTATTATTTTCAACATTATAGATCGGAAGGTCTAAGTTCAAAACATATAAACCATTAAACAATTGGGCTACACCATAACAAACATCATTCATAAAAATTGAACAACAAATGTTCTTAATCATAAATGAAAAACCTTTCATGTTGAGACATGAAATGGATATAATGTTTCTAGTTATGGCTGAAACAAAATAACAGTTATCTAATTCTATTACAAGCCAGTGGGCAAAGAAAGACAATAGACACCAACGGCAACGACAGCAACTCTTGCTCCATTTCCGACGTGCAGGCCTACCTCCCCTTTACCTAGCATTCTTCTCCTTCCCAGTTCCTGCACATTTGTACAAATGTGAGAACCGCATCCGGTATCCAATACCCATGATGAAGGAGCAGAAAGGTTTATCTCTATAAAGTAAATACCTGAAGTGGAAGTCACACTTCCCTTCTTCTTTTGCAGATCCTCAATATAGAGGGGACAGTTACGCCTCCAATGCCCTTCCTTACCGCAGTGGTGGCACTTTCCTTCCTTCGCCGGACCTTTCCTTTTTAGTGCAGAAGACTTGGGATCAAGATGAGACTTAGATCTAATCTTCATCTTCTTAGATCCCCTGATCTTGCCCTTTCCCTTATGCACCATCAGTATGGGCTGGCAGGGTTGGCCTTCTTCATGTTTTTATCGGTCGTTCTCAACATGCCAAGGAGCTCGGGCAGTGTCTTTTCTATTTCATTCATGTTATAGTTCAAGATGAACTGCTCATAACTGTCCGGCAACGATTGCATGATCAGATCTGTGGCAAACTCTTGGCCCAAGGGAAAACCCAGTTTATCAAGGTTCTCGATATACCCAATAATTTTGAGTACGTGAGTCCCTACTGAGTCTCGAGCACCCATTTTGCACTGAAATAATGCCTTGGATATGTCAAACCTCTCTTGCCGGGCTTGCCCCTCGAACATTTTCTTGAGGTGCCCGATTATCTCATAACCACACATGCTCTCGTGTTGCTTCTGAAGCTCAGAGGACATGGTAGCAAGCATGAGTCATTCCACATCCAAGGTATCATATTGATACTTCTTATAAGCATCTCTGTCTGCTCGCGGAGCATTCCCGGTCGGCTCTGCAGGGGCTTCCCCTTCCAATACATAGAGCTTGCGCTCTTGCCTGAGAACAATTCTCAGGTTCCTATACCAGTCAAGGAAGTTCATCCCATTGAGCTTGTCCTTCTTAAGGATGGCTCTCAGGGACAACATGGAGTGTGATGTATTTGCCATGGAAATTCTACAATAAATTAGCAAAAGATTTTCAGTACTATATTTCAAAATATATTTTATTTTAATAAGGACTTTAATTAAATGCTCCCACTATTTTAATCAAATTGATAACCCTTAATTTCGATTCGGAGAGTTTATGCGAGCTACTCTCTTAGTGGGCAAGATCCGTATTTCACCAACACAATGAGTCCGCTTTGGCGTTTCTCTCGCAATGTGGTTATTTAGGTAGACAACACTTGTCAATTGCATCATTATGCAACTCTTGTATGGTTGCTGAATAACTCTTTATTCGCATCCATCATATGGTGCATGCCCACCCTATGCCTCTAAGCACTCAACCTTTGAGGTCACCTAGTTAAGATAGACCCGATGTCGATAGTGGGATATCACAATTATCCACACCCTTACCAAGATAGATTAATGCACCTTGCTTTGGCAAGCCCACACTTCATCGATCGAGGCAGGAAGAGTGTCATCCATCGGAAGGCATCCAAATGCTTAATATTGGATAAGGGATTTTATTATTTAATCGATAAACATTTCATCGTGATTAACATTTAATCACTAAGCACATGCTCAAAATAGAAATACAATATTCGCAAACTAAATGCATCCCCTTTGAGCACAAAAACAAATTATCAACACTTTGATAAGAGGGGCTAAATCTAAACACTTAGAACACTTCTAAATCTCCAGATTTACATGCATTGGACACAGCAAAAACAACTCCACTTGTGCAGTAGACAAGCTCGTCTCTCAATGTCAGATTCAAAATCTCAGACATGTGATTTCACAAATCAGTTGGAGGGACGGTTACTGCAAAGGAGAAACTATTTCTGAAACAATGAAATCGCAACGCAATCACATGCGTTCTTGGCGGGGTTCCAAGAAGAAATCAGTGCATTTAGAACGCTTCTAAAATCCCAATTTACACGCACTTGATTGCACAACCTCGCTTTGATACAACTGTTGGGTTTTTCTTAACAATATAGTAGACAGCATATCACATATACGCAGCGGAAAAATAATAAGGACAACCCAAAGAGTTAAGGATCTTGCGGATTTCATGAATCAAGAAATAGAAAAGGCAACAAAACAACATACCTTTAAGGGATTGAGTCGATACTCAACCAAGATGCTCCACACGGACTTCTGGTAGAACAAACCTTGCTTTGCAAGAACCGAAATGGATCGGCCCCTCTACAGAGATCCACACAAGCGGAGGAGAACCTCAATGCCTTGTCGAACAAGGAATGAGTCGGAGAAGAAAAGCTCTCAGCGTCCCCACAGACTGCTAGATCCGAGACAAGGGAGGCGGCAACTGTCGGAAGAGGAGAGAAGCCCTAGCGGAACACATCCGGTGCTGCTCACACAAAATCACGAAAAAGGGTCGGTCGCAATATCCGTGTATCTAACACTAAGATCGTGAACTGTTATATACCAAAGGCTGTGTTCGACGAACTCAAGAGGCTTGCGTTCGACGAACTCAAGAGGCCTGCGTTCGACGAACTCAAGAGGCCTGCGTTCGACGAACTCAAAGAAGCCTGCGTTCGACGAACTCAAGAGGCCTGCATTCGACGAACTCAAAGAAGCCTGCGTTCGACGAACTCAAGAGGCCTGCGTTCGACGAATTCACTACACTAGCCTTTTGCCGTCTCAGCGGTTGACGAATAACTTCAGTTCGACTATATATAAGTTCAGCTATACACTATAATTGAATTCGACTATACACTATAAGTGAATTTGACTATATAAATTCGGGTATATAAATTTGTCCAAACCCTTTAGCCTAATTTTGACTTAGACGAATTCGTCTAAACCCTTTAGCTGAATTCGTCTAAACCCTTTTGCTGAATTTGACACAGTTCGGTTAAACACTTTTGCCGAATTTGTCAAGTATAAATCCATTCGTTTAAACCTTTTAAACGATTTCCCATTAAGTCATTCTCAACTTAATTCCAAACAGTCACAGGATTGGTCCTCCACTCATATCCTATATAAGCAAGGCCAACTCAATTCATTCTCCAATTTCTCCAAGCACTTTTATGTGCGACTGATGCGATATTTCGGCAAGTTCACCGGTCGCGCAAGTAATAAAGTTTGGGAATAGGATCCCCGAGTGTCGGTCTCTTGAGGAATGCAGGTTGGGTAAACGAATCGTGTTGTGTGACTATTATTACACAAGCGTAAACAAACACACAAAAAAGGGGTTTTGGTTGGGTTTTCCTACTCTTAACAACAATGAAGGAAATGCGGGTCGAAAGCACCGCTTCGCAAGGCGAGATGGATGCAACGGCCGCGATGCCGTGCTTCGTGAGGCGGATGGAGCGTGCTCTAGTGCGGGAAGGCGAGGGTCGCAAACACCTCTTCACAAACGTCGTTAGCTCTTGCAAACGCAGATCGAACACCTTGAGTGCGTGAGTGAGTGGATGAGTGGAGGCAAAGCGATTCACAAGCAAGTAATGATGAAAAGAGAAGAAACATTCATTTCATTTAAACCAAACATCATGATATTCAAGTTTAAAAGATTCAAAGATTACAACGAAGGAGAGAGGAAAGAGATAACCAATGGATGAAGACTAGGAGCCGTTCACGGCCGGAATGGTAGTTTGTCTAGCTACCTCCGGGCTCGGGCGGACTGTGCTTCCGGTGTAGAGAAACTGTCACGATCTCTCTACGTGGTTCCGTCGTCTTCTACCTCAGGATTCCTCTTCTTCTCACCGGACTGGAGTGGAAAAACAGCTGCTTGAGGGCTTGCGGATGGTGGAGAATGCTCCCGGACAATGGAGAAATGCTTGGAATGGTTGGAGAGGACTTCCCCTTGCGTAGGAGATGAAGTGGAGGTGTCCAGGAATGGAAATCTCCGGCGTACGGACTGCCACTCGCGCTCCCGGCGGCTCGATCCTGCCCTAAAAGCGGAACAGGCATATATATAGGCGCTGGAATGAATACTGCGCACGGTCATTGGCGCACGACCAGTGGTCGTGCGCACTGGAGTTCTGCAATCGTGCGCGCTGCCTGGGCGGAGCCTAAAATGAAAGAAATTTATAAAATACATGTTCGCACGACCAGTAGCGCACGACTGATGAGTCCCGATTATATACACATATATGGACTCATCTGGGCCGTTTATCTAGTCATTCCACTGCACTTTAGCCTTGTTTTAGCTTATATTTGTTATCACTTGCTATGTGCACTTCTAGGCCCGTTTTGGTGTTATTTCTTGTTTATCTTCATCATTAGCTTTCATGTATTGTTAAGTGCCACCTTCAGTGGCTAGATTGGTGGTTGTGCTGGAATAGGAGTCGTGCAGGTGTTCTCGGTGCAATTCTGCACAGGAACACTGCACACGATCACCGGTTCTATTGCGCACGACCACTGGTCGTGCGCCACTAATCGTGTGCACTTAACCCTTTTTCACGAGTTCTGTCTGGTGCAGTGCGCACGCCCACCAACGCTAGTGCGCACGACCACCGGTCGTGCGCCACTGTTCGTGCGCACTTACCATTTAATTTCCGAGTTCTGTTTGCTGTAGTGCGCACGACCATCAACGATAGTGCGCACGACCACCGGTCGTGCGCCACTGGTCGTGCGAACATGTTATTTCATAACTTCTGTCTTTGCAGGTTCCGTCCAGGCAGAGCGCACGATCACAGGATTCTAGTGCGCACGACCACTGGTCGTGCGCCAATGACCGTGCGCACTGTTTATTTCCAGCGCCTATAAAATCCGCTGCTCGCGATTTAGGTCAGATCGATCGTTCTCTTCCGCCGTTTTCTGCTCCAGTTCGTCCGACCTCGCCCCTCCATCGCCGCCCACCTTCTAGAGGTGCTCCGGGCTTGTTCTTCACGCCAATCTTGAGCCGGAGTGTCCTCTCGGCCTCCTCCTTCATCCAAGAGCTTCAAAGAGAGATCTAGCCGCCATCTCCATCGAGCAAGAGGAAGTTTGCAACCTCTACCGGATCGTGACACGAAGAAGACGGGTCCATTAGAGAGTCGTGACAGCTCTCTCTACCCCGGACGTAGTTGCGGACCGAGCTTGGACGCGGATTGACAACCCGGCGATTCCAACCGTGAATCTACAACGAGCCTTCGGATTCGGTCGATTTCTTGCTCTATTCTTCTCTTATTGATGTATATGTAGTTAGATCTAACATTATGATGAAGCGTGCTTGATGATTAGCATTTATACTTGATTATGTCTATGTGATTTGAGTATTCTTGCTTATTATTTTGAGGTGTGCCTTGTGGTGTGGATTGTTAGTTGTGTTGTGCCGCCCTAACAATTGTTAGTGGTGTGCTTGTCGAAGAGGTGCTTGCGACCCTCACTCCGCTAGCCTACTCGCCCATCCGCCTACCGAAGCGTGGCATAGCGGCCTGTGTATTCCATCCCGCCTAACGAAGCAGCGCGCTCAAGGCCTGCATAGTTCGATTCCGCTTGCCTACTCGTCCATCCGCCCTTTCGACGCAGCGCGCTCAAGGCCTGCCTAGTCTCCATCCCGCCAAGCGAAGCATTGCATAGCGGCATTGCATAGGAGTAGTTGATAGCTTTTATTTTATTTTCCAAAAGCCAACCCAACTCCCCCGCATTCCATCCGATTTAAGGACTTCAATCTCAAGTCCTTCCTCAAAACCTAACTCCACCTTACTGTGTTCCTCAAGAGACCGACACTCGGGGATTTTCCCCATTATTATTACTTGCGCGACCGGTGCACTTGCCGAATCATCGCATCAAGTTTTTGGCGCCGTTGCCGGGGAACACAGTCGTGTAAGTTTTCTGGAGAGGGAGAATTTGAGAGAAAAGCCCTTCCATTTGTAAATTGCATCTTTTATTTTATTTCTGTTCTCTTTATTCCTTCTTCCTGTTTTATATCAGGTTGCTTTAGTAATTTCTATTTGGTTTAGTATTTGCACAACAACATTTTTATTTTGAATCGTTTTATCTTCGCACTATGTGGGCACATCTCAATTTCCGTTGCCGTTGGTGTGGAGCTACTTCCCACTCTAGTGATGAATGCCCTACGGAGAATAGTAGGCATAATTCTTATAGCCCAGCATATGGAGCACCGACTTCGCCTGGTACTCCATATGGTGCGCGTAAGTCTTATGGCTACTCTGCCGAGCCTTTACCGTCTTACTTCTTTTCGGCTTCAGCCCCCGCTGTGCCAAAGAAGCCCGCAAGGCAGTGCCAGTTTTGTCGGAGCACAGATCATGCCCTGAAGGATTGTGTTGCTTATCTTCGCCAATTGGATGAGGATGACGAGCCGGACATCCGGATCGTCCCAACTCCTAACTCTGGCGGCACACCTTCAACATCCGGTTATGTGTCTTTATCACCTTCACATCTTGAAAAAGAAAAGAAGTTAAAAAGAAAGGAAAGAGAAGGAATGTTTACTTGAAAATCTTTATGTATAGATTTATGTTTGGGAGTAGGCGGTGCACGCACCCATGCTGTTAAGTCCAAGTCTGGGGGTGTTGTGTACCCGCGTGTTTGTGTGGTGAATGAGGATAGTTTCCTGCATTAGCTCATTTGGGTTTAGTGTTTGAGCCGTCGTTTTTATCTTTGTTTATCCTCACCTAAACCCAAGCCTCATTTAAAACCTAAAGTCCTATTGATTCACGCATTTGAGTCAAACCAGTGCCGTGGAGAGAATGTGACCGGGCAAGCCTATGGTCACCGACACCGATGGATTTCGGTGGAGTTTGTCCGGCATCCCAATCTTGAGCAATGCTCATCTCAGCGTTTAGTTTACTTTCTCCGTATGCATGACCGAACGATTCACCGCTTTTCACCATTTTGAGTAGTTGTAATATGCTTTTACTCTTTTAGAAATATATAGACTGTTTATATAATCAGAAATCTTCTCTACTATTCTTCTTATGCACGTGAGTATGCGACTTCGCATGGTACTCTATATTGTAGTTTTAAGCCATCTACTTTTCTTTCCCCGTTCGCTTAGAATTTGTTTGCTCGGGACGCGCAAACAGGTAAGTCTGGGGGTGTGATGAGTCCCGATTATATACACATATATGGACTCATCTGGGCCGTTTATCTATTCATTCCACTGCACTTTAGCCTTGTTTTAGCTTATATTTGTTATCACTTGCTATGTGCACTTCTAGGCCCGTTTTGGTGTTATTTCTTGTTTATCTTCATCATTAGCTTTCATGTATTGTTAAGTGCCACCTTCAGTGGCTAGATTGGTGGTTGTGCTGGAATGGGAGTCGTGCAGGTGTTCTCGGTGCAATTCTGCACAGGAACACTGCGCACGATCACCGGTTCTATTGCGCACGACCACTAGTCGTGCGCCACTGATCGTGTGCACATAACCCTTTTTCACGAGTTCTGTCTGGTGCAGTGCGCACGCCCACCAACGCTAGTGCGCACGACCACCGGTCGTGCGCCACTGTTCGTGCGCACTTACCATTTAATTTCCGAGTTCTGTTTGCTGTAGTGCGCACGACCATCAACGATAGTGCGCACGACCACCTGTCGTGCGCCACTGGTCGTGCGAACATGTTATTTCATAACTTCTGTCTTTGCAGGTTCCGTCCAGGCAGAGCGCACGATCACAGGATTCTAGTGCGCACGACCACTGGTCGTGCGTCAATGACCGTGCGCACTGTTTATTTCCAGCGCCTATAAAATCCGCTGCTCGCGATTTAGGTCAGATCGATCGTTCTCTTCCGCCGTTTTCTGCTCCAGTTCATCCGACCTCGCCCCTCCATCGCCGCCCACCTTCTAGAGGTGCTCCGGGCTTGTTCTTCACGCCAATCTTGAGCCGGAGTGTCCTCTCGGCCTCCTCCTTCATCCAAGAGCTTCAAAGAGAGATCTAGCCGCCATCTCCATCGAGCAAGAGGAAGTTTGCAACCTCTACCGGATCGTGACACGAAGAAGACGGGTCCATTGGAGAGTCGTGACAGCTCTCTCTACCCCGGACGTAGTTGCGGACCGAGCTTGGACGCGGATTGACAACCCGGCGATTCCAACCGTGAATCTACAACGAGCCTTCGGATTAGGTCGATTTCTTGCTCTATTCTTCTCTTATTGATGTATATGTAGTTAGATCTAACATTATGATGAAGCGTGCTTGATTATTAGCATTTATACTTGATTTTGTCTATGTGATTTGAGTATTCTTGCTTATTATTTTGAGGTGTGCCTTGTGGTGTGGATTGTTAGTTGTGTTGTGCCGCCCTAACAATTGTTAGTGGTGTGCTTGTCGAAGAGGTGCTTGCGACCCTCACTCCGCTAGCCTACTCGCCCATCCGCCTACCGAAGCGTGGCATAGCGGCCCGTGTATTCCATCCCGCCTAACGAAGCAGCGCGCTCAAGGCCTGCATAGTTCGATTCCGCTTGCCTACTCGTCCATCCGCCCTTTCGACGCAGCGCGCTCAAGGCCTGCCTTGTCTCCATCCCGCCAAGCGAAGCATTGCATAGCGGCATTGCATAGGAGTAGTTGATAGCTTTTATTTTATTTTCCAAAAGCCAACCCAACTCCCCCGCATTCCATCCGATTTAAGGACTTCAATCTCAAGTCCTTCCTCGAAACCTAACTCCATCTTACTGTGTTCCTCAAGAGACCGACACTCGGGGATTTTCCCCATTATTATTACTTGCGCGACCGGTGCACTTGCCGAATCATCGCATCAACGACTAGTGGTCGTGCGCACTATCGTAAGTGGTCGTGCGATAAGCAAGACAGAACTCATAAAATGGGCGTTACGTGCGCACGATCAGTGGCGCACGACCAGTGGTCGTGCGCGATAGAGCCAGTGATCGTGCGCAGTGTTCCTGTACGGAATTGTACCGGGAACACCTGCACGACTCCTGTTCCAGCATACAACACCAGTCTAGCCACTGAAGGTGGCACTTAACACTGCATGAAAACTAGTAACGAAGATGAACAAGAAATAACACCAAAATGGGCATAGAAGTGCACTTAGCATGGAGTATTAAATAGGAATGAAAACATGTCTAAAGTGAAGTGCAAAGACTAGAAAATCGGCCCAGATGATTCCATAAATGTGTATATAATTGGGACTCATCACACCCCCAGACTTACCTGTTTGCGCGTCCCGAGCAAAAGAATTCAGCGGAGTGTGAAGATGATAGTTAACAAAGAAAATTACACAAAGGAGTACAATGCGAAGTAGCAAAAGCATGCAAATAGAAATTTAGTAGAAAGAGATTCTAACTATGCTAACTAATTTACGAAAGTATTAGAGCGTAACTAGAGATTTAGTTATACTCAGTTGGTGAATTATGAAGAATTCGAACGATCATGCCCGGTGTGAAAGTAACAAGACACTAAGGCGGGTGTTGCACAAGGTCGGGGTTTAGGAATAACTTCGCTGAAATCCATCAACGTCGTGAACCATATGCTCGCCCGGTCACACTCTCTCCACAGCGTTAGCAAACTCACAAGTCAAATCAATAGGGCTTTTAGGATTATATTGGGGCTTAGGTTGCGGTATGATATTCAAATTTAAACACGATGGCTACGCAACCCAAGTGAGCTAACGGAACGCTGTACCACACAAAACCAAAAACAATGCTCGTGTGACACACCCCCAGACTTATCATGAAAACTAGGTGTGCACACGGCCTACTTCACAATTACCAACAGATTTTCTATTTAGCTCGGAAGGATTTCTTTACGACATATTTCTTTTTCAGATTTTTTTTCTTTTTACAACATACTTTTCTTCTTTTACTTATCCTCTGGTTGGTTCAAATTCAGCAAAATAAAACATGTTTTTCTTCACAACGCACAAGTTCCAAACATCACAACAAATTGAGAATTATGAGCGCAGTTAAACAGCAATTTGGTTGTGGACGTAGGATAAGCTTCGAGATTTGGTGGATGAAGAGGAGCTGAACAAAAGAGTGGTAGGCACAATTTTGGCTTGCAAGGGTGAGCGAAAAGGACATGGAACGACAAGGCTCAAACTAGCCAAAAGGTGGCCTACATCACGTTTTACTCGACGAGTCGCTCTCGCCCATGCTTCGAGAGTCGCTTGGGGCAAGTTCTTAGCCCACGAGAAAGGTAAGCCTTCCTCCCGACTCGAGCAACACACGACTAGTGCTCGTCCACACACAACACCGGGTTATCGTCAATTTCGTTCACATTCACCATTTGAGTATAACAAATCTAAATTTACGCAAAAATACTAAACATAAATTAGATGCATAGAGACAATCTGGTTCTACTCAAATTCTACCATAGCATGCGAAGTGACTAGAACACTACACGAGTCATCATCGCGCTCCTAATAGTAATTCCTAAGTTAACGTCCTATTTCACATTCCTAACCAAAATAGTTTATTTAGAAACAACACAAATAGGAAAGCGCGTGCTCATATGGGTGAAGTGGTGCAAGAAGCATGAAAACAATGATGATGATAAAGATAAATAATAAACAAACTTCTAGTATGCAGTGCAACTCGTGCACAGTGGATGACAACATACTCTCCCCCAGACTTAGTCTAAACATTACATCACAGATATTGGAAGCTGAGGGGGGAAGAAGTGTTACCCAATGCTCAGAATTGAGCATACCAGACGATTGGCGATTAAGATAAAGAGCAGTCTGCAGCATCCGCACCAAAGAACACAACACACCTGCAAGCACAAAACTAAAAACAGCAAAAATAAATATAAGAACTGAACTAAACATGTTAGATAAAAATAAAATTAGGAAATCTGGGTTGTCTCCCAGCAGCGCTGTTGTTTTATGTCCTTAAGCTGGACCAAATACCTGTATTATGATTGTTTAAAGAGTGCAAAAATTAAAGGAGAAGTTCACAGAAGCATTTTCACAAATTCAAACAACACAAATCAGCTATAGGCGCTCTTATGGTACGCGTCTCCCGTAGCTCGTAGGCGGGAGGTGAAGGCTTTCGGGCCAACACTGGTGTCACCCAGTGTTCCCCTAACCTCCGCCCTCTTGCCACGGAGAGCGGCAGCGCGAGCGTCGTGCAGAAGTTTCTCCAGTTTAAGTTTAGTGACAGTCGGGGACTGCCAACGTTGAAAGTTTTCATATTTTTCCACCTTGGTGGAGGGTGGCGTCACTTCCGGCGTCGCGATGACTACCGGATCAGCCCAAGAGATGGAGCGCTTAAATTGTTTATTATAAGATTCAAAACAAGAAGATAATGGGACAGTGTCCCAAACTAAATTCAAGTCAATATTTTTCGAAATGCAATCTTCCTCCGTCTCGGAATCAAATTCTCTCCGAAGATCTACTTCTTCCTCACTGGACTGGTGCTCCTCCTTTTCTCCTTCAATTGGTTCTTTATCTTCTTCATTTCCTGCACAACTCAGAGATTCATCAAAAATAAAGAGAGGGGGAGGAGTGGATGTTTCAGTTATAGCTTTGGGGCAAGTGGGCTGCGGCACCATATTGGGTAGGAAGACACACCCCGTAGCGAAATCAAGGGTGGCACCGCTCTCTTTCAAGAACGGCACGCCCAAGATAAGGATAGAGTGATTTTCCTGGGGTCCCAACACCTGAAAATCAGCAACCACAATCGTCCCCTCAACTATCACTTCTACATTTTTCACATCCCCCTCAGATTGTATAACGGTCCCATTAGCAAGCATAAGGGATTTCCGATCCTCCGTTTTCATCTCAAGTTGCAATTTAGCAACGTCTTGCAACGCAATGACGTTGCGGGAGGAGCCGGAGTCGCACAAAGCTTTCGTTTCAATATTATTGATGGAACAAGAAATCACCAACTCACTTGGATCAGCCTCTACCACATCGCCGAGACTCTTCCCTTGATCTATTGGGTTCTTTTCAGTGTTGCTAGGAAGGGTCCCATGCGACCGCTCAGTTAGCACTTGGGCCAATTGGCCCAGCTGCGTTTCCAAGTTCCGCATGGATGCGGTTTGGTTCACCATATTTGAGGTAGCCGCTTGCATAAATTTTTCCATCATCTCCTCCAGATTACTCTTTTTTTGGGCTGGGGGGCCTTGGTTATAATCCGGGTGTGGTTGCCTCGGTTGGCTCCCGGAGGCGTAAGCATCGTTTTGATGCTGCCTCGGTGCCCATCGTTGGCCATGCGTGTTTGGGTTCCATGAGAAGTTCGGGTGACTTCTCACTCCCGGATGATAAGCATTATTAAATGGCACCCCCTTAGACTGATTTCCTACAAAATTAACGGATTCATTCAAGGATAAGTGTGCGAAGTCACCTGATACGTTGTTCCCTGAACATTCGTACGCGTGGTGGCCGCCGCCTCCACTTCCTTTGCACATAATGACAGCAGCAGGCGCGGGTGTAGGAGGAAGTGAGTCGACCACAAAGAGACCGCGGGCGTTCCTTGGTGCATTTCTCCCAGCAGTCCAGAATGTACTATGGGAGGCGGTATCGCGCAGAATCCGAAGGGCCTCTTCTGGAGTGTGGTTTATTAGAGTACCACCCGCAGCAGCATCGATCATTGCCCTGTAGTTGGGCTCGATTGCAAAGTAAAATGTCTCTACCACATTCCACGGTTGGAGCTCGTGGTTCGGGCAGCGGCGGAGAAGATCATTAAGGTGCTCCCACGCCTCGGCAAGGGTCTCTTAGTCAGCTTGGCGAAAGGTGGCGATCTCCCGCCGCAGGCTCACAATTTTATCAACGGGGTGGAATTTGGCCAGGAACTTGGATGCAAGAGCATCCCAAGTCGCGGCGGTCCCAGGAGGAATAGAATGGAGCCACACCTTGGCCTTGTCGCAAAGTGAGAATGGGAACAGTCGCAGCTTGACTGTATCGTCAGATATTCCAGTGTAGCGGAAAGTTCCGCAGATATCGGAAAACTCTGCCAGGTGCAGGTGCGGGTCTTCACTAGTCATCCCGGAGAACTGATCATTGTTCCGGATGATGTTCAAGATCGCAGGTTTGATCTCGAACTGGTTGTTCATAATGTTGGGACCAAATCCCGGATACACACTCCCAGCTATCGGAGTGGTATAATCTCTCATCGTTCTGGGTCGAGGCCTCACTACCTCTTGCTCATCTCCAGGTTGGTGCTGCCCCACATCGGGCACTCTTGGGTCAGCATTGTTTGGGTCTATGTTGTCACCCATTGCCGCCTGTACGGCTGCTGCGCGCCTTCGTGCGCGAGCGGTCCGTTCGATCTCTGGATCAAAGGGTACAAGTTTCCCCGCGGCTTGTCTCTGCATGCACAGTCACAACAAAAAGAAAACAAAACAAAGGAAATCAGAAACAATTGCTCTTGTAACAAAAGCTCACAACTCAAGACGTTACACGCCTGAACATTCCCCGGCAACGACGCCAAAAACTTGATGCGATATTTCGGTAAGTGCACCGGTCGCGCAAGTAATAAAGTTTGGGAATAGGATCCCCGAGTGTCGATCTCTTGAGGAATGCAGGTTGGGTAAACGAATCATGTTGTGTGACTATTGTTACACAAGCGTAAACAAACACACAAAAAATGGGTTTTGGTTGGGTTTTCCTACTCTTAACAACAATGAAGGAAATGCGGGTCGAAAGCACCGCTTCGCAAGGCGAGATGGATGCAACGACCGCGATGCCGTGCTTCGTGAGGCGGATGGAGCGTGCTCTAGTGCGGGAAGGCGAGGGTCGCAAACACCTCTTCACAAACGCCATTAGCTCTTGCTAACGCGGATCGAACACCTTGAGTGTATGAGTGAGTGAGTGGATGAGTGGAGGCGAAGCGATTCACAAGCAAGTAATGATGAAAAGAGAAGAAACATTCATTTCATTTAAACCAAACATCATGATATTCAAGTTTAAAAAATTCAAAGATTACAACGAAGGAGAGAGGAAAGAGATAACCAATGGATGAAGACTAGCGGCCGTTCACGGCCGGAATGGTAGTTTGTCAAGCTACCTCCGGGCTCGGGCGGACTGTGCTTCCGGTGTAGAGAAACTGTCACGATCTCTCTACGTGGTTCCGTCGTCTTCTACCTCAGGATTCCTCTTCTTCTCACCGGACTGGAGTGGAAAAACAGCTGCTTGAGGGCTTGCGGATGGTGGAGAATGCTCCCGGACAATGGAGAAATGCTTGGAATGGTTGGAGAGGACTTCCCCTTGCGTAGGAGATGAAGTGGAGGTGTCCAGGAATGGAAATCGCCGGCGTACGGACTGCCACTCGCGCTCCCGGCGGCTCGATCCTGCCCTAAAAGTGGAACAGGCATATATATAGGCGCTGGAATGAATACTGCGCACGGTCATTAGCGCACGACCAGTGGTCGTGCGCACTGGAGTTTTGCAATCGTGCGCGCTGCCTGGGCGGAGCCTGAAATGAAAGAAATTTATAAAATACATGTTCGCATGACCAGTAGCGCACGACCAGTGGTCGTGCGCACTATCGTAAGTGGTCGTGCGATAAGCAAGACAGAACTCATAAAATGGGCGTTAAGTGCGCACGATCAGTGGCGCACGACCAGTGGTCGTGCGCGATAGAGCCAGTGATCGTGCGTAGTGTTCCTGTATGGAATTGTACCGGGAACACCTGCACGACTCCAGTTCCAGCATACAACACCAGTCTAGCCACTGAAGGTGGCACTTAACACTGCATGAAAACTAGTAACGAAGATGAACAAGAAATAACACCAAAACGGGCCTAGAAGTGCACTTAGCATGGAGTATTAAATAGGAATGAAAACATGTCTAAAGTGAAGTGCAAAGACTAGAAAATCGGTCCAGATGAGTCCATAAATGTGTATATAATTGGGACTCATCAGCGACCCTATAGGCTCATATTGCATTGGCAGTAAAACTAACTGTTGATTGCTTTGATATCACCTCAGAAAATCCAACAGAGCCAGCCTATTGGATCAAAGCAATTGGTGGAGAATCCACAGATTGAGAAAGCTCGCCGGAGACGGAGAGATCCATGGCCACCCGTCGGAGCACCCGTCGCCGAGACACCATTGAGGTCAGTTTTGTTGGACATGTGTGTCACATCCCTTTGTTTGAGAATAACAAATCCTAAATTGTATTTGATCTTGCTT
The DNA here is from genome assembly GCA_033032865.1 of Dactylorhiza incarnata. Lineage (NCBI taxonomy): Eukaryota > Viridiplantae > Streptophyta > Magnoliopsida > Asparagales > Orchidaceae > Dactylorhiza > Dactylorhiza incarnata. The sequence continues at coordinate 2,404,903 of JAWHQI010000009.1, read as the reverse complement.
GTCGTGTGTTTATAGTGTGCAGGAACTAAAGGTGCAATTCTCCACAGGTAGAAAGCAGCTGAATTCAAAAATCTGGAAGAATGCACTACCGCCAGCGTTAGAGCTATCGCCAGGTTCTAGCTCAGGTTCCGTTCAACGAACTGGAAGCTGCATTCGACGAAATCTGAAGGAAGCTCCGTTCGACAAATATTCCTGCGTTCAACAAATTTGGCTGCGCTCGACGAATTTGTGCTCGACAAGTTGGGTTCGACGAACTTGAAGCTCCGTTCGATGAATTTGGCCGCGCTTGATGAATTTGTGCTCGATAACTGGGTTCGGCGAACTTAAAGTTTTGTTAGACAAAAATTTCGTTCGACGATAATTTCCGTTCGACGAACTTGAAGCTCCGTTCGACGAAAATTTCGTTCGACGAATTTCATTCGACGAAAGTTTGTTCTTCCACGCCGCCGACGGTTTCGCAACTGCTCCACACGAACGCTACCGCCAGCGCTAGCGCTACTGCCTGGCGCTATCTCAAGTTCGTGCACAGCGCCACGCCGGCGACGATTTCGCAACCGCTCCACACGAACGCTACTGCAGGCGCTAGGAGCTACCGCAGGGGCTATCTTCAAGATCTATAAATTGATGGACTCTTTCTCATTTTTGGCTAATCCATCCCAGAGAGGTTGCAAGTGCCACAATTCTATTGTTGTTATGCTGCCGAAGATGGATCTCCCACTAAAAGCTAAAGGAGAATTCTGGAGGAGGACAACGTCACGCTACATCCGAAGGACGATCGCTTCGACCTCGCTTATGCTACATCGATCCTTCATCCTCATCTTCAAAAATCTCATATAGGGATTTTTATTATTGTTATCTTTATTTTTTATTCCATACTTTCTTTGTAAACGTTTAGAGAATTTGCCTTGTGTTGGCGACTAGGTCTGGGTAGGACTTATGGAGTAATTAGCCTTGTGTTGGAGACTAGGTCTGGGTAGGACTTAGGGGGAAATTCGCCTTGTGTTGGCGACTAGTTCTAGGTGATTAGATCTAGGGGGCTCGAGGCCATATCCGGGGAAGGATTGGCTAGAGCGGCTTGAGGCCTTATCCGGGGAAGGATAGGCTAAAGCCAACCGGTTTGTGGGGATACAAGTCGGTATAGAAAAGAAAAAGAAATTTACTTTTGTACGCCTCCGATTTCTAGCGATATTGAAATCAAATTTATGTAAACGCCTTTCTTTTATATAAATACAATCATGTCTCTATTTATGTTTACTTGATTTCTCTCCTTTGGCGTTATCTCTAAAATATTGGTTACAAAGTCTTCAATTCAAATTACTTTATTTAAATTGTTTATTTCAATCTCTTTCATCTTAAAACAATTTAGTACTTGTTCCTAAACTTGGTTTTTATGATATGCTCACAAATTAGCTAAATTGTTATTTTGCCTTTCTCAAATTATAAAACAATTTAGTCATTTTCATAAAATTATAAAGAAGAATTTTTATTCCCTTATTTACCCCCCCCCCCCCCCTCTAACGGCGCCTATCGATCCAACAAGTGGTATCAGAGGCAGGTTATTCCAAACGGTTTAAAAACCAGGAATAATGGCGTCTCATGATCTCGCTTCTACTAGTGGGGGAAATTTTCTTATAAATGAAAAATCTTTGGCACCACCTTTATTTGAAGGCAAAAATTATAATGGGTGGAAATTTCTTATGGAAAAATTTCTTAAATCTTTGGATATTGAAGTATGGAATATTACAATTAAAATGCCCCCAAGTATTCTTAATAAAAATGAAATGTTTTAAATGTCAAATCAATGAATAGTCTATATTGTGCATTAGATCAAAATATTTTCAAACTTATTTATACATGTCCTACTGCTTATGAAGTTTGGAAATTTCTTGAGATTACTTATAGTCTTCCTTCCACAGATGATGAACAAGTGCAATTCCTTGTGGATCCAAGAGAAGAACCTGATGAGGACTTATGCTTGGAGGAAGAAGAACACAACGTCACAATATTGGACTCATTTGTTGGCAACACATCTGTTGGAACACGGTCTTCCGCATCTCCTAAGTTTGAGAATAACAAATCCTATGTGTGTATTTAATCTTGTGTGATCTAAGTGTTCAGGATAACAGGTCAAAATGACTCAAGGTTTACATATGGTGGTTGCCCCCGAAATTGAGCCATCAACTCCAAACTGATCACTAGCGCAGGCGATAGTGGATAGCGCCGGCGCTAGCTCGATGCACAGAAAGCATGCTGGAATTGTTGCCTCGGATTGAAGATTCTGCCGCGCAAAAAGTCTCCTAATATGAGATAGCGCAGGCGATAGTGGATAGCGCCGGCGCTAGCTCGATGCACAGAAGGCATGGTGGAATTGTTGCCTCGGATTGAAGATTCTGCCGCGCAAAAAGTCTCCTAATATGAGATAGCGCTGGCGGTAGTGGCTAGCGCAGGCGCTAGCGCTAGTCTATAAAAAGGACCCAAGTCCTCTCATTTCTGACAGACATTACAGAGATATATTGAGTGCCAGAATTCCAGAGGCTATCTTGGCCGAAAGTTGATGTGCTAGCGAAGCTCTGCAAAACTTCTGAAGGAGAATCTCGTCACGCCGGATCAGATCGAAGTCCGCTTCTACAACGCTTATTCAACGGCAGATCTTCGTCTCCAACTTCAGAAGTCCATCTTGAGGGAGTTCTTATTTCTTTATTGTTATTTCATATTCCTCTTTGTAAACGATTAGTGAAATCGCCTCGTGTTGGCGACTAGGTCTGGGTAGGACTTAGGGGGAAAATCGCCTCGTGTTGGCGACTAGATCTAGGCGAGGTCTAGGGGGCTCGAGGCCACATCCGGGGAGGGATTGGCTAGAGCGGCTTGAGGCCGAATCCGGGGAGGATAAGGCTAGGGCCACCGGTTCGTGGGGAAGCGAGTCGGGATAGAAAACCAAAAGGTTTCTTTTCTATTTAGCTTTGATTTCTAGCTTTCATAAGAGATCAAATTTTGAAATCATGTTTCTCAAGTTAATAAAATCATGTCTCTATTTTTACTTTATTTGATTAGTCTTGATCTTCTTTATTATCATATTCAAAGCTTTTTCTAAAATATTCAAAATAATTATAAAATCTTTAAAACCCTTATTCACCCCCCCCCCCTCTAAGGGCGCCTACCGATCCAACAAGTGGTATCAGAGCTAGGTTATTCCAATCGGCTTAACAACCGGGAATAATGGCGTCTCATGATCTCGCTTCTACTAGTGGGATAAATTTTTATGAAGAAGAAAAATCTCCTAAACCACCTTTATTCGAAGGGAAAAATTATAAATGGTGGAAATTATTAATGGAAAAATTTATTAAAACTTTAGACATCGAAGTATGGAACTTAGCAATTATAAGATGTACGGATGAGTCGAATAAAAAGGAACGTCAGCTAAATGTCAAAGCCAAACATTATTTATTTTGTGCACTATCTAATGAAGTTTTCAAATTTGTATATTGCTTTTCTAGTGCATACAAAATATGGCGCTTTCTTGAAGAAATGTATGATCTTCCTCTCGCAGGTGTGGAACAAACACAGGAGGAAAAGAACGTACAAGCATCCATAATCATTCAAGAAGATCTCTCTCGGAGCGAAGCCATGGAGAAAATTGAAATAGAAAAGGAGAACAATACATCAAGAGAAAAAGAAGATGAAAACCCATCCATAATGGAGGAAGAACTAAAAGATGACGAAGGAATTGCATGTTCACAATCTGCCTCCTCCAATAGCGCTGTAAGGAAAACTAAATCTTCTTCTTGTGTGATAACTTCCATTTCTAGTTTCAATATACTAAAAACTGCTAAACGTAAGATCAAGAAACTGAAAATCACTATTAAAAATTTACATTTAGAAAATAAGAGATTAAAAGCTAATGTGAATTTAGAATCAAATTGTCATGTAGTTTCAACATCTTGTCTTTTACTTGAAAACACAAAACCTTGTTTTGATTGTAAAAACTTTAAGGAAAAACTTAAGGAACTTGAAAAAGAAATTATTTTTATAAAAGAACAAAATGAAAAATTATGTTTAGAAAATTCAACTTTGATAAATGATTGTGCTAAGTGTAAAGAATATAAAATTGAAATTAAAGAGATGGATGAAACATTTGATGAATATAGAAACAACTATCAAGATCATATTGATTCAATTGTTTCCACTCTTAAAAATAGCACAATCAATTATAATAAAGCTAGACATAATTTGAAACTTAAAAACAATGAATTAGAAACTAAAATTAACTTGCTTAAGGAAATCATAAAGAAAAATTCTCAAGAACAAGCAAACTCTAAGAGCAAGTCGAATTTGATTTCACAAAATATGAGGATTGAAAATAAAGTTTCAAAATACAATCATTATTATCATGTACAACATCAAACTTCTCTAAACATAACACTTCACAAATTTCCTATGAAAAATGCTTTCTATAATTATAATCTTAAAGATAAAAATTATCACAATGGAAATTTGACTCATAAGAATAATATTAAACCACAGTTTGAATGGAGACCCAAAGTTAAAGATGAAACACAAACTCAAATCAAAAGGGCCCATTCAATCTTATCTCCCCAAAAGAAAACACGATGTATTTGGGTACCCAAAGGAACCGCCACTCCCGGTCCTCTTTGGATACCTAAATCTCTTATTCATTAGGTATCATCAACTGCATGAAGTAGAATCCTTTCAAAATGAAATATACAAAGTTCTACTTCATGATATGCTTTCATTGTTCTTATTTTTTCTTTTTCTTTTTGTTTTGAACTATCATGTCATGGTCATCCTATACAATTTTTGAAAATATGATCTTATCTCTTAAAAGCTCAATAATGTTTATAAAATCAAATTGATCAAAATTCCAAATCATATTTTATTTTGATGACCTATCTTTTATTCTTATATTCATTGCTTCTAAATATCTTATATTATCCATATGAATCAAACTCTAAATTTGCTATAAGATATTTCAAATTAAATCCGGTTATTAGGCTATTAAGATTCTTAGCCTTCACCAACAAGTGGTTTAGTGAAATAACTTGATCTAAAAGAAAATTCAAGATTTAAATAAAAGCAAAACTTTCTTTTTGTTTATTTTTTTTCTCTTAAAACCATCATGATATGATCACTTTATATATCTTGTAATATGACTTTCATAATTTAAGCAATAATTCATAACTGAATCAAATTGAATAAAATTGAATAAAAGTCATATCATTTTTAAGTGATCTACTTATCCTTTTTATTTTATTTTCTTCTAAATCCATTACCTTTTAAAATGTCTTGAATTATAAATTGAAAATTGAAATTATTATCAAGACTAATGATATTACTTTAATGGATTTAAATGGTTTATTAAAGGGAGTGGGCTAAAACTTAAAATGCAAAATGCATTGATCTTTGTTTTGTTGATTATGATAGCCCTTATAATAAAGAAGAATATTGTTTACAAAATGCATGATTAATCCTATGTTTAACATTGCATCTAAACTCATCATCCTAGCATCTCGTTTTGGTTTATGCTTATATATCTATGCCAGGTACAACATTTATGATGTTATTCATATTTTATGACAACTATGTGATTTGAAATCATAATAGAATACTAAAATTCCATCAATCACATAGTTTATAGATTAATCATTAAGACATATATTATTTGGCTTATTCAAACATGTTATCTTGTGTTTACATTCTCTATCTATTTTTAGTTTACATTATTTTGGTAAACACAAGCCTTTGAAAAATCATAATAAAGATATAAGAAAATATGTCTCATGCGATGGTTAGGTAGTCTAGTCATATAAGAAAAGCGCTAACGTTTCATGCAATTTGCACTATCTAAACATCTCCTAAAATTCTGATATTTCAGCATGAAACTCCTAATGGGACACCTAATCAAGATCAAGAATCAAAATTTCCAATATCCTCAAAAATCACTTACTGTCTCCCGCGCTAGCGCTATCGCAGGCGCTAGCGTCCATGTCCGATTTTCTGAAATTTTAAAATTCTGAAAATTGCTTAAAAATATATTAATCTATATGTACTACTCATTTTTTGCAATTCTGCCTATAATAGATTTATGAAAAATCAAATAGAAAAATAGAAAAATCAAATTACAAAAAAAAAATTTTATGTTTTGCCTTAGTGTTTTTGTCATTTGTTTAAATTCTATTTCTAAAAGCAAAAATCAAATACAAAAACAAAATTATCAATATTTGAACTAAGCTTTTCTATTTACATATATCTTGCGAAAGGGTTATTTGGGCTATCATCCCATCATATCACCTAGTACTGGGCGAACCTCTCACAGGGTAGTCCTCGGGAAGTTCAAGATCAAATTATAAGAGTCCGAATTTTAATTTAAAAAAAAAATTTTAAAAATACTGTATGGACTTTATTGTGAAATCAAGCATGATTTAATCTATTATTTTGAACTTCTAAAATGTTACAATCTACTCTTTCAAATTACATAGAACATTGTCTTTATCATGCTTTGATAAATCTATTACTATGTGCATCAATTATATTGAAAAGGTTGTGTAGGACTAAGCTTAGCATGCCTCTAAGTATGAGAAATGTTTTATGGTTGATAATGATATTTATTCACTCACCTTTTTTTTTGGCATTGTCTACATATGCGGTTTAATTTAAGAATGCTTGTGTATGTTTATGTATTAGTACAATGAATTAAAATTGCACAAGTATCTTACCTACACTCCTTTATTTGCACTTTTACAAATTAAGAAAAGTGGTTATCTTTCTTATAAATTATATTGGTTTGCAAAACAAGTGTATTCGGAGAACTTTGCACAAAACAAAAAATCATGAAATAATTTAACAAAGTTATCTCCACCAAGCACTACTTGAACCTCCTGATAAGTCTTAATAAGCGTTGTGAGGTTGAGCACCTTGGAAAGAATAGTAAAGTATCTTGTGCAAACCATTACTTTCTTTCAAAATAAAAACCACTTATTCTTAAGTACACCGGATCACAATAAAAAAAACAAGAATAAAATTATGTGATCCCCCAAGCACTACTTTGCACCCTGATAAGTCTTAATTAGCATTGTGTGTGCAAAGCACCTTGGTAGTTGTACATTTTTTTTTGTGCATTGAAGTGAGTGGAAGTAAAATTATTTGTGTTTTATTGTGCTTTTACTTTACATATTACTTGTATTTTTGATTAAAACATGTGTTTACTCTACTCAAAAATACACTTATGTGCACATCATTATCTTCCATAACACTTCTTCTCATGAGTATTGGATCCTAATGCAAACTCTATACTACTCTTTACTTATGAAATGCACTAGATAACCTAGCATGCTTTCTACAATGTTTGGTTTGTTTTGAAATTGTGAATTGAAATAACATTGTAGTAATCTCTTTGTGATAACATTATTTCATGCTTGGTTATTTTTGTCAACCACAAAAGATTTTCATTGAAACATGATTTACATAAACATCTTCTTTTTGAAATTACACTTATATATCTTTGTATGGATTATCCTTGATTACAATAAGATGTTTTCTTGTATTTCTACAAGTCTTCCGCATCATCACCATATAACTTTTACCTTGCACTTTCATGCTTATATCAAGTCTTAAATCTCAACTTTTTCTTACAAAACAATTGGTAGACTTGCTTGGTAAAATTTATATTGGCTGTTCTAACACGCATATCACTTTTATTGTAACAACTCTGATTTATAAACTTTTATGTTAAACACTCCTCCAACTAGTGAAATACTGCTTATAAGAACATCTTCTTATTATTACTACAAATCATATTTTACTTTTGAGGATGTTGAAAAATGCCTTAACTCTTATCTTTATAAAGTTTTTTTTTAAACTCAAACTCTTATTATGATGTTTCTTTTTTTAAATCTTCCGCAAATGCGCAAACTCTGATTCATTCATGATTTTCAATATAGCTAAGGGAGTGTTTTCATAAAGACAATTAAAAATAAAAACTCATAGGCTATAAATTATCATTAGATTTAAATGCTTCCAACAATTATTATCCATGACTTCACATCTCACCATAGCGGGGGCGTAGGGTTGTAGACATTAGATAACCTTATCTCTAGTCATGTCTTGTCCTTAACCGGGGAGGGTTCCAGTAGGGCCTTGCGAGGCACTGGGGGGAAAGAGTGTTAGGTTAAGTGTTTGTCTAGTGTTTGCATATGGGACTAACACCCCAACCTACGGCATGTTTGCAGCTCCTCATGCCCATCCGTCACTTAGTACGAGGCTAGGGTGTAGACATATTGTCTGGGTAGATTGGTTATTTGGAAATCCTTATTTTTAGGCTTAAAACTCTTATTTTAAGGGGAAATCATTATTTTTTTGCTAAACTCTGATTTATAAAAGGGGGATAACTACAAACAAAAGGGATAAAATAAGTCATAACTCTGATCCTTTTCAATGAAAAACAATTCTAAAACTCCTTATCATTTACTTTAAAAGCTCGATCATGCCTTATCTTCTATTTACAAATTCTTTGGTGCTTTGTTTCCCTACCTGCTTTTGCTAATAACAAAGGGGGAGAACTAACATGATAAAATGCAAAAGGGGGAGAACTAACATGATAACATATCTTACATGCTTAATTCAATTAAGAACATATTAGGAGAGCATTCACTTAGGGGGAGCATGTATTTAGGGGGAGCAATACTAAAATGCTATAATCATTATTTATCCTAAGTCATCCTTTTCACACACACACAAATATGTTTCTTCATGCTTATTTAGATTAATGCTCTGATTTATCATTAATGGATTTGTTATTATCAAAAGGGGGAGTTTGTTGGAACACGGTCTTCCGCATCTCTTAAGTTTGAGAATAACAAATCCTATGTGTGTATTTAATCTTGTGTGATCTAAGTGTGCAGGATAACAGGTCAAAATGACTCAAGGTTTACATATGGTGGTTGCCCTCAAAATTGAGCCATCAACTCCAAACTGATCACTAGCACAGGCGATAGTGGATAGCGTAGGCGCTAGCTCGATGCACAGAAGGCATGCTGGAATTGTTGCCTCGGATTGAAGACTCTGTCGCGCAAAAAGTCTCCTAATATGAGATAGCGCAGGCGATAGTGGATAGCGTCGGCGCTAGCTCGATGCAAAGAAGGCATGGTGGAATTATTGCCTCGGATTGAAGATTCTGCCGCGCAAAAAGTCTCCTAATATGAGATAGCGCCGGCGGTAGTGGCTAGCGCAGGCGCTAGCGCTAGTCTATAAAAAGGATCCAAGTCCTCTCGTTTCTGACAGACATTACAGAGATATATTGAGTGCCAGAATTCCAGAGGCTATCTTGGCCGAAAGTTGATGTGCTAGCGAAGCTCTGCAAAACTTCTGAAGGAGAATCTCGTCACGCTGGATCAGATCGAAGTCCGCTTCTACAACGCTTATTCAACGGCGGATCTTCGTCTCCAACTTCAGAAGTCCATCTTGAGGGAGTTCTTATTTCTTTATTGTTATTTCATATTCCTCTTTGTAAATGATTAGTGAAATCGCCTCGTGTTGGCGACTAGGTCTGGGTAGGACTTAGGGGGAAAATTGCCTCGTGTTGGCGACTAGATCTAGGCGAGGTCTAGGGGGGCTCGAGGCCACATCCGGGGAGGGATTGGCTAGAGCGGCTTGAGGCCGAATCCGGGGAGGATAAGGCTAGGGCCACCGGTTCGTGGGGAAGCGAGTCGGGATAGAAAACCAAACGGTTTCTTTTCTATTTAGCTTTGATTTCTAGCTTTCATAAGAGATCAAATTTTGAAATCATGTTTCTCAAGTTAATAAAATCATGTCTCTATTTTTACTTTATTTGATTAGTCTTGATCTTCTTTATTATCATATTTAAAGCTTTTTCTAAAATATTCAAAATAATTATAAAATCTTTAAAACCCTTATTCACCCACCCCCCCCCCCCCCCCCTCTAAGGGCGCCTACCGATCCAACAGCATCAAGCAAAAGAGAAGACGGAAATTCAACTATGGAAGAGGAATGTGATGAAGATGTCAAAGGAACCCTTGGTTCAAATCTTGCCTCATCCCATAGCAATGTAAGAAAATCAAAAACTTCTCTTTTTGTAACAAATTCTATTTCTACTTCTCGTATGCTTAAAATTGCTAAACGTAAAATTTTAAAGTTAAAAATTGCTAATTCCAAATTACGTTTAGAAAATAAATCTTTAAAAGCAAACGATAATGTAGAATCAAATATTGATGTGATAAATTTTCTTTCATGCTCTTTAGTTAAAATTCATATTCCTTGTTTTGATTGTAATTTATTGAAAGAAAAATTCAAGGAAATTGAAAAAGGGCTCTTAATTTCTAAAAGACATAATGAAAAATTGATAATTGAAAATGATGCTTTATCTTGTAAGTTATTACAATTAAAATCTTTTGTTGAAAAATTTCAAATGTCATGTAATGAATTTCATCATAAGATTTTGAATAACAAAAATAAAATAACTTACAAAATCATTTCTAAAAAGGACCATTTTCATATATCAACTCAAAAGGAGTTTAGTTTCAAAAAGAATTATGACACTCACAAAATTCTTAAGAGTCACTATTAAAACTCTCAATATATTTTCAATCGTGATTCAAATTTAAAAACTCCTTTACATGAAAATCAAAGTACAAAATATTATCCTTCATATTATAAGAGTATGTCTATAAGAAAGAGTGGAAATGAAAATCATCAAAATAATAATCAATCTTTTAAAACATATTGTAACCCACTCTTTCAACAATCACTTCTAAAGAAAGACAATCACTCATAAAACTTTCAAAGAATCCATATAATAAAATTAATTACGATTATCAACATCAATCTATTTTGAAAAATAATTTGAATAAATATAAATCACAAATGAATTATTTTTCAAACAAATATAATCATATAAAGATGTCACATAATCATAATATGAATTTAAAAGATAACAACCAATGTATGAATGGAGACCCATAAAGAAAAATGGCATATCATCTTTAATTATAAAAGCCCATTCATCATTATCTTCCCAAAAGCCACCACGATGTATTTGGGTACCCAAAGGAACCATCCCACTTGGTCACCTTTGGATACCTAAATCTCTCATTCATTAGTATCATATCATTTGCATGAAGTAGAAATAATTAAAAATGAAATATCACTACTCTACTTCATGATATGCTTATTGTCTCTTTTCTTTTGTTTATTTTTTTTGTAACAAACATGTTATGATCACTTTATATATCATGAAACATGACTATCATATATTAAGCCTAATGTTTATCAAATCAAATTTGAATTAAAATTGAACATTAAGTCATATATTTTTCAAAGTGATCTATCTCTCATCTTTGATTGCTCTTAATCCTTTTAAATCCTTTGCCCATATATGTCTTGAATTAACATTATAATTTGAATTTAGAAATTATTTTCAAGACTAATGAAATTATTTTTAAAAATGGTTTTAAATGGTTTATTAAAGGGCTTTAGCTAAAAATTAAAATGCGCAATATTTTTGATTCTTTTCTATTTTTGTTTGCTGCGTATGATAGCCCTTATAATGAAGAATATTATCTAAAAAAATTGAAAACATAAATTCATCTAAACGCATGTTTAATCTTTCAAAAATGCGAGTTTACGATCAAAACTTCAAACAACCATATCTTTTGATCCGCTCATCTGATTTTCGTGTTTAATATATTTTCGGAAAGAGCACAGAAATCTCCATCCAACGGCGAACTAGGCTTGCCCATTTGAGTTCGTTTGGTGCTGTCAATTTTCCCAATTTCAGCTCCGTTTTAAAAGCTATCTTAGTTTGCTTGAGTTGGAAATTTCTGTGTTTATGGATTTTTCATCACATACTATCCTTAGTATAATTGTTTCGTATATTAATTTAAATATTATGTGTGTGATGTGTGTCACCATTGTTTGCATGTAATTTAGACCTTAGAATCATCTTGTATCATTAAAATCAAAAGTTTAATCATTTCATTCTAGGTCTAAAGAAAATTAATTTGAAAACTTCTCATATTGCATGCAACATTATCTCCATTAATCCTATGTAATAACATTGCATTCAAACTCATCATCCTAGAATCACTTCTTAGTCTATGCTTATATATTTATGCTAGGTATAACACTTACAATGTTATTTAAATTTCATGATAACTATGTGATTTGAAATCATAAATTGAATACTAAAATTCCAACAAACACATAGTTTATGGATTAATCATTAGAATATATATGAATATTGTATCATGAATCATATATTACCATGCAAAACCAAAGATCAATAAATTTAATTATTAAAAGTAATCTTATAAATTTCAAAACTTTATATATGTGATCTTTGTCTTTTATATGATTGCATGATCATCATGTTATAGACTTACAAATTAAACTTGCTCATTCAAAAGAAAATCATCAAATCATAATTGCCATAAGTCTGGAAGGAATAGAATCTAACATATATTCTATGTAAAATTCTCTATAATTATAATTCATAATTCATGTTCTATCAAGAAATATCTCAGATCAATCATGTCTATCACCTAGGAATTATGAATCTTATGATAAAAATATGAATAATGTTTTCTTTACATTATTTGATGTATTGATTTGCTTTGGTAGTGATTGCATGCATCTCTCACATTTGTAGGCTCTAGAATCAACTTTGTAATGAAAGTATAAATCAAACTTAATCATCACTCTATTCTAGATTTATGCTTTGAAGCTCTATTTTGGAATACATGCAACATTAATATTAATCTTATGACATGACATTAAACCCAAAACTCATCATACTAGCTTTATCACTTATTGAATATTAGTAATTGTGCTAGTTATCTCATATCGTCATCTCATAAAAGTAGAAAAACTATGCGGCTTTATATAACTCATCACATTAAATAAACCCCGTAGTTTATAAATCAACCGATAGTTTAAAAGCATCGGTTGTCCAAGGATTATTCACCTATGACTTCATATCTCACAATAGCGGGGGCGTAGGATTGGATGCATTAGATACCTAACCTCTAAATCATGTCTTGTCCTGAACCGGGAAGGGTTCCAGTGGGGCCTTGCGAGGCACTGGGGGAAAGAGTGCTAGGTTGAGCGTTCTCTAGTGTGTGCATATGGTATTAACACCCCAACCTACGGCATGTGTGCAGCTCCTCATGCCCATCCGTCACTTAGTACGGGGCTAGGGTGTAGACATTTAGTCGGGGTAGTCTTTAATCTTAGGACATACTTATATTACTCTTTGCATGATCATTTTATTTACTTATCACTTAAATCATGAATATTTTGGGTTGTTTCATAAAAAATGTCCTCTTGTGTTTACATAATTTATCTTTTTGAGCTTAAATGTTTTTGTAAAACACTTGTATTTGAAAAAGCTATAGTTTTATGCAAATTTGAGCAATCAAGACATCTCCAAAAATTACAAAATTTATGCATAAGACTACTCTAAGGACACTTAGTCAAAATAAAAAATCAGATTTTTCAAATTCTCAAAAAATCAAGTACTGTTGCCGCGCTAGCACTAGCGCCGACGCTAGCGTGGGTGTCTGATTTTTCAGTATTTTAAAATTTCTAAAAATCTATAAAAATATGTTAGTTTATATGTACTACTTTGATTTGTATTTCTAACATTTGTTATTTTTGTTTTATTCATATTATAAAAAATCAACTATAAAAATTCAAAATTCAAAAATACAAAAATATGTTTTTGTTATTTGTGTTTTATTCATATTATGAAAAATCAACTACAAAAGTTCAAAATTCAAAAATACAAAAATATGTTTTTGTTATTTGTGTTTTATTCATATTATGAAAAATCTACTACAAAAATTCAAAATTCAAAAATTACAAAAATATGTTTGTGATTTTCTATTTTTATTTGATATAAAAATGATAAAACAACAAAAAAAACTGTATGATCTTTATTGCTAATATCAAGCATGAATGAATTCTATTATTTAGAATTATTTACAATGTTAAAATTTATTCCTTCAAATTACTATGAACATTGTTTTGTTTATCATGTTTTGATATATCTATTTAAAGTGCATCAATTGTATTGAAAAATATGTGTAGAACCAAGCTTAGCATGCCTCTAAGTATGAGTAATTGTATTATGATTGATAATGATACCTTTCACCCACTTATTTTGATAATCAACATGTGTGTTTAAATTTAAAAATGCTTGCTTGTGTATTGTATTTGTACAATAAATTAAAACTTGCATAAGTTTATTACCTACACTACATTTGAATTGCACTTTTGAAATTTTGAAAAGTGGTTAAGTTAAAAATTTCTGGGTTTGCAAAACAAGTGTATTCGGAGAATGTTGTCTCACAAATGTGAACAAAAAAATTTATATATGTAGACAACTATAACTCCACCAAACACTACTTGAATCTCCTGATAAGTCTTCATAAGCATTGTGAGGTTGAGCACCTTGGAAATAATAGTAAAGTATCTTGTGCAACCCTTGATTAATACACCACTTTTTATAAAAATAGTGTGCATTAAAGTGTGTGAAAGTAATATACTTGTGTTTTCTTGTGCACTTTACTCTACATATGTCTTGTATTTTGTGATTTAAATCAACCGGTAACATTGCCCAAAATACACTTATGTGCACATCATTATCTTTCATAACACTTCTTCTCATGAGTATTGGATTCTAATGTTTTATCTATACTACTCTTTCTATAAGAAATGCACTAGATAACCTAGCATGATCTCTACAATGTTTTGGTATCTCTTGAACTTAAAATTAAATAACATTTTAGTATAATCTATCTTTGATATGTTCATTTCATGCATGGTATCTTTATGAAAAACTTTGAGATTTCAAAAAGGTTAAAACATCTTTCAATTTTGAACTAAAACTCATATTTTTACTTATGCTTTTCATGCTTACAAAAAGATGTTTCTTATAATCTTCCGGTTGCTTACAACTCTTATCCTTTTATTTGAAATCTCTTATATATACTATGCTTAAACTCTTTATCATTTCATATATTACAAAAGCTCGATCATGATTTATACTATGCTTAAACTCTTTATCATTTCATATATTACAAAAGCTCGATCATGATTTATAACTAGCCTAAATAATGCCTCCTTACTACCCTCACCCCACCTTCTTTTGATAATACCAAAAGGGGGAGATTAATTAAAGAAATCTATATAGGAGAAATATAGAAGATTAAGGGGAGAATAATTCATGTAAGTCTTTCATTT
This sequence comes from Dactylorhiza incarnata, assembly GCA_033032865.1. Classification (NCBI taxonomy): domain Eukaryota; kingdom Viridiplantae; phylum Streptophyta; class Magnoliopsida; order Asparagales; family Orchidaceae; genus Dactylorhiza; species Dactylorhiza incarnata. The sequence goes on along the minus strand of JAWHQI010000009.1, from coordinate 2,389,633 downwards.
AGGGGGAGTAAAACATAAATTGCATTTATGTAGGGGGAGCATTAATATAGGGGGAGTATGCATATCATCATGCTTATCATATACTATAGTTGCACTATCATCTTGCTTATCCTATACTATAAACACTATTATTGATTTCTTGCTAAGTGGATTTGTTATTATCAAAAGGGGGAGATTGTTGGACATGTGTGTCACATCCCTTTGTTTGAGAATAACAAATCCCAAATTGTATTTGATCTTGCTTGTCGTGTGTTTATAGTGTGCAGGAACTATAGGTGCAATACTCCACAGGTAGAAAGCATCTGAATTCAAAAAATATGGAAGAATGCACTACCGCCAGCGTTAGAGCTACCGCCAGGCGCTAGCTCAGGTTCCGTTCGACGAACTGGAAGCTTTGTTCGACGAAATTTGAAGGAAGCTCCATTCGATGAACGATGAGCTTCGTTCAACGAATATTCCTACGTTCAACAAATTTTGCTGCGCTCGACGAATTTGTGCTCGACAAGTTGGGTTCGACGAACTTGAAGCTCCGTTCGACGAATTTGGCTGTGCTCGACGAATTTGTGCTCGACAACTGGGTTCGACGAACTTAAAGTTTCGTTCGACGAAAATTTCGTTCGACGATAATTTCCGTTCGACGAACTTGAAGCTCCGTTCGACAAAAATTTCGTTTGACCAATTTCGTTCGACGAAAGTTTGTTCTTCCACGCCGCCGGCGGTTTCGCAACCGCTCCACATGAACGCTACCGCCAGCACTGGCGCTACCACCTGGCGCTATCTCAAGTTCGTACATAGCGCCACGCCGCCAACGGTTTCGCAACCGCTCCACACGAACGCTATCGCAGGCGCTAGGAGCTACCACAGGCGCTATCTTCAAGATCTATAAATTGATGGGTTCTTTCTTGTTTTTGGCTAATCCATCCCAGAGAGGTTGCAAGTGCCACAATTCTATTGTTGTTATGCTGCCGAAGATGGATCTCCCACTACAAGCTTAAGGAGAATTCTGGAGGAGGACAATGTCACGCTACATCCGAAGGACGATCACTTCGACCTCGCTTATGCTACAGTGATCCTTCATCCTTATCTTCAGAAATCTCATATAGGGAGTTTTATTATTGTTATCTTTATTTTTTATTCCATACTTTCTTTGTAACCGATTAGAGAATTCGCCTTGTGTTGGCGACTAGGTCTGGGTAGGACTTAGGGAGTAATTCGCCTTGTGATGGCGACTTGGTTTGGGTAGTACTTAGGGGGAAATTCGCCTTGTGTTGGCGACTAGTTCTAGGTGATTAGATCTATGGGGCTCGAGGCCATATCCAGGGAAGGATTGGCTAGAGCGGCTTGAGGCCTTATCCGGGGAAGGATAGGCTAAAGCCAACCGGTTTGTGGGGATACAAGTCGGTATAGAAAAGGAAAAGAATTTTACTTTTGTACGCCTCCGATTTCTAGCGATATTGAAATCAAATTTATGTAAACACCTTTCTTTTATATAAATACAATCATGTCTCTATTTGTGTTTACTTGATTTCTCTCCTTTGGCGTTATCTCTAAAATATTGGTTACAAAGTCTTCAATTCAAATTTATTTATCTAAATTGTTTATTTCAATCTCTTTCATCTTAAAACAATTTAGTACTTGTTCCTAAACTTGGTTTTTATGATATGCTCACAAATTAGCTAAATTGTTATTTTGCCTTTCTCAAATTATAAAACAATTTAGTCATTTTCATAAAATTATAAAGAAGAATTTTTATTCCCTTATTCACCCCCCCCCCCCCCCCCGCTAAGGGCGCCTATCGATCCAACAAGTTTCTCCTCCTCTCCCTCTGTGCTAGCTTTCTAGCTTATTAGGCTGAGAAATTGGGCTCAATTGAGCCACGATCCATGTGACCTAGGTGTGATTTTTTTGAGCTCTTTACCCCGCTCGGGATCACAGGAGACACCTCCTCCGGTGGCCGTGTCGCAGCCAATCGATAGCCACCACCTCAACGGAGTTGGTGGTGGTGGTGGCCGGTAGTGGTGGCCCTCAGGTGGTCAAAAATTACAAGAGGAAGAGACTTTAGGAAGAAGGAATCCTTACCGTTAGCCTATCGGGGATGATGAACCACAGGCATCTGATTTGGCTATGATCTTTACCCGCAGGCCATTTTAATATGAATACAATATTATGTCATACTATAATCCGAGTTTAGATTCATTATATAGGCTACTTATAGACCATTTTAGGCAGATGAGCCTAGGACAAATTTTGTAGCCCTTGAAGTCTACTGTCTATAGGACTTTAAATCACCAGATTTGGTGGACTACAGCTCCTTGTAGGGCCATTCTTCTGAGGTGTGTCCTAAAGGATGACCAGACCTTATTTTGTAGATCTAACCCACATAGTTGCTTGGATTGTTCTAGTTCTTTGGACATAAGTGTAAATGACATAGATACATCCTCTGCCCAAAAATCATAATTTTTGGGCAACATGTTTCTAAGGTTGTGTAAAATATGATTTTTCATATTAATGAAATAAATTAGGCTAAATAAACTCAAATTGCCCCAAATTTTGGGTGGCATAATTGTTGTATCATGGATGGTCATATGTTAAAAATTGAGGTCATTTGGACCACTGTAGAATATTATATTTCACATACATAGGAATGAGACGTATGTGAGGGTGGTGTGCATATAGCACCTTTGAGTATTTTGTGAATTCATCACTTATGGCTTGTTGTATGCTCATGATATTTGGGCAATACACCTAGTAGAAAGGAGGGTATCATCTATAGAAATATTAGGATTTTTGGAAAGAAAAATCCTAAGTATTTGAGTAATAACATTATTGTCACATAAATGTATTAATCAAAGAAAAGTAATCAAATAACTTAGGATAAATCTGCTTTTCTGTCACATGATGTTTTAGGATGATATTTATCTCTGAAAATTTTATTGGGATTTTTGGAGTTAATTTCCTTAGTCATTTGAGCATAATTGATTTTGTAACAAAGTGTATAAATGAAATGAACATCATCTAAGATTTAAAGAAAAATTCAATATTCTGCCACAAGATGTCTTACATTAAAATATACCTCTGAGAATTTTGGTAGGATTTTTGGAAGTAATTCACACTATTATTTACCAAAAATGTCATTTGTCACACGTATGTGTTAATAAACTTTTTATGGTTAATATTATCTGAAAAATTTGGAACATTTGGCGGGGCTGTTTTTGGAGCATTATAAGTCTATATTAATTTTTCTAAAAAATTTGAATTGGATATTTTGGTACTAGCAGTGTAATGTGACCAATTCATATAAATGTTTAAATATTGAAATAATAGTTATAAATACTATGGAAAATTAAGAAAGTCGGTCAGTCATGATATTTCCGCATTTCATTTTACTAATAAATTATTGGGAGCACTTTGACTTCTGGAAGTTGTACTTTATGTGTAAAGTGAGGTGTATATTATCATTTAAGTATTTTTATAAATAGCCAAAATAATTGGGAAAATTATGAATTTCTGACTATCTCTTAATTGGTCATGATTAACCTATGGTAAAAAATTTAGAGCATTTGGCCAAGTTATAGTGAAGTTCACATCATAGAGACTAACCTAGTTCAATGTTGAGTTGGACTGCGAATAGCAAAAACTTGAAACTTGAGGTAGTGTTTAGACTAGCTAGAACATGTATGAATGGGATGAAATTTGGAACACAAGATTAGGGCATACATAACTTCAGCCCTTATATGTCAAAGCCTTATTGGAGGACTTCTACTCCATAGAAATTAATAAACTAGATGAAAGAATATAGGTATGCAAACTAATTCACCTAGTGGGGGGTGAATAGGTCTTTTGAGTTTTACTTGATAATTATGGCATGTTCAAGCTATTCTAATCAGAGAATCAAGCAACACGGAAAGCACATAAGTATGTATAGAGGTTCCTCAAGACAAGGTGTCTTGAGTAGTCCTCTTTCCCCCTTCACCTTTCCAACAATGTGTTAGACAAGGTCAACTCCTCCAATCCTCGGCTCCAAGAGCTTACAACACAAGTTCCTCAAAACTTCTCAGATCAAAGATGATCCTACCTCAGGACAAAAGTCCTTACAACTCAGAGTTATCACCAGCTCCTACCTCAGGTACTGCTGCCCTACAAACTCAAAGGAATAGACCTCCTACAGCTCAGACCACCTCCTGGTCCTACCTCAGGCAACAAGCCTTACAACTAAGAGCTATCACCAGCTCCTACAAACTCAGGCAAAAAGCCTTACAGAAAAAGATATATTAGAACTTTTCTACAGCAGAAATACTCTCTTGTAGATCCTGCACAATTTGTGCTTTCCTGTAGCTGAAGATGTTCATAACAACAACAACTTGATCTTCCTCTTCAATAGAATGATGGAAGATCACCTTGCCCCTTCTGGTGGAGGAGCTATCATCTTCTCTCAGTTTCTTCTTCTTTTTCAGTGAGCAGGAAGAAAAACGAGAGCAGCAACTGTCAATGGTGATAAGAGATTTAGCAAAAACAATCAGCACTTTTGAAAGAGCCCTAACTCTTTCCTATATACTTCTTTTATCTTCAACGACTCTTATTTGATCTCCCAAGAGGTATGGGAGACATTGGTGGTCCCCTGTAGCTTTTCTGCAACTTGCCCTAGCCGTAGGACCCGCCGCTCTGCCTATCTGTAGAGAAGGTCTGCGTTCGACGAACGTGCTACACTCTGCGTTCGACGAACCCGCTGCATCCTGCATTCGACGAACTTGTTGCATCCTTTGTTTGACGAACCCGCTAAGTCCTGAGTTCGACGAACCCGCTTCATTCTGGGTTCGACGATCTGCCTTGTCTCTGCGTTCGATGAATGGCACACTGCGTTCGACGAACATGCAATTATCAACTGTTTCTTCTATCTCGCCTCAACGGTCAACGAACTGTGTTTTGCGTTCGACGAACGGCTCTCTGCGTTCGACGAACATGCAATTATCAGCTATTTCTTCTATCTTGTCTCAGCGGTCGACGAACTGTGTTCTGCGTTCGACGAATGGCTCTCTACGTTCGATGAACACGCCCTTTTTTCCTTCTCAGCGGCTCCTTCTCTGGTCTCGTCTTAGCGGTCGACGAACTGAGTCCTGCGTTTGACGAACGGCACTCTGCGTTCGATGAATGGCACTCTGGGTTCGACGAATCTATCAGCTGAGACAATTTCTTCTATCTACTTAGGAGAAGATTTCTCCTAACCTTAGGTCTTGATTAACCCTTTCTCTTGAGTCACCTAAGCATGTTTAACTTACAAAAACAAAGCTTTATCAAATACAATATGTACTTAGTATTGGAAGTGATGCCTCTTCAAATCAAGTGAACATTGAGAGCAATGTTCCCAACAATCTCCCCCTATTTGAAGAAGGCAAAACATCCCCAATGCTAAGGTACATAGTCAACAAAAACATATCATGATACCACATGAAGGACATATTATGTAAATGATCTATAAGATAATCATGATAACATAGCCTCTAGATAATACCATTGTTTAAGCTATCAACTCCATGACAGATTATATAAAGCTTTGACTAGCTTAGAGGCATCTCCCCCTTTCTAACTCAGATTGAATAGCATGTCATGATAACTAACTTAGAGGGCTAACACTACTTTGGTCTTAGCAATTAACATTCCATCTCCTATTTGCATCTAGCAAGACCAAATTTGGTCTTAGCATTGGCCATCTCCCCCTTTCTGAATTCTTCAACCTCTTTCCCATTAGGTAATAGGATTCTTAAACCTCTACTCTTTACGGGATACTTCTAACACATCCTAAGATAGATTAGAAATCATTTTCCAAATCCTCTTTTAGGACAGCCTACATCCTTTCTGACCTACTGAGCATTAGCTATCTCCCCCTCAACTTATAGCCAACTCCCCCTCAATTTGAGCAGGAGCTTGCTCCCCCTTAATTGGAGCACCTGTATTGACCCAAACATTTCCCTACTGATTAACAGAAAATTAGAATTTCAGCTGATCCAGATGTTTCTGATTCAGCTGATCAATTTAAACTATTCTACATTTAACAACTTAGGGAGATTATCTACCCTATCAGTGGATTATGCCAATTGATGGAAGATCAATTCAGATATTAATTTATCATAACATTACATTTTTTGATAAATTGAACAGATATGGTATAAGCAGTTTAATATAGAGAACATATATTCAGAACTGAACTCATTCTAAATTCAACATGCCTAAGTCAATTTTAAAATAATTAAACTTGGCCTCATCCAGTGGCTTAGTGAAGATATCAGCTACTTGGTTGTCTATAGGGACATATTTAAGTTTGATATCTTCACACTCTACATGCTCTCTAATAAAATGATACCTAATTACTATGTGTTTGGTCCTGCTATGGGAGACAGGATTTTTAGCAATAGAAATTGCACTGGATGAGTCACACAGCAGGGGAGATTGTCTTACCTTGATGTTGTAATCTTCAAACTGATGTTGGATCCACAAAATTTGAGCACAACAGCTACCTGCTGCAATGTACTCTGACTCAGCTGTTGACATTGCCACACTGGTTTGCTTTTTGCAGCTCCATGAGACCAGCCTCCTCCCAAGGAATTGAAAGGTGCCACTTATGCTTTTCCTATCCTCTTTGCATCCTACAAAATCTGTATCTGAATAGCCTATCAGTTCAAAATCATTGTTCCTAGGGTACCAAAGGCCAAGATTTAGGCTGCCCTTGAGATATCTCAAAATCCTCTTGACATAGGTGTAGTGAGATTCCTTAGGACATGCCTGATACCTAGCGCAAACACGTGTAGAATACATAATGTCTGGTCTACTAGCAGTCAGATACAACAGGGATCCAATGATACACCTGTACATGGACTCATCAAAGGCCTTCCCCTTTTCATCCTTGTCTAATGATATATTAGATCCCATGGGTGTTCTCATGGTGGAGGCTGACTCCATCCCAAATTTCTTGATGAGCTCCTTAGTGTACTTGGTCTGGGAGATGAAAATTCCATCATCAGACTGTTTCACTTGGAGCCCAAGTAAATATTTGAGCTCACCCATACTTCTCATCTCAAACTCCCCCTGCATTAGATTAGCAAATCTCTTGCAGAGGTTGTCATCAGTAGACCCAATAATTATGTCATCAACATAAATTTGGACTAAGAGACACTTGCCCCTTGTTTCCCTAAGAAACAATGTGCTATCAATCTTTCCCCTCATGAACTTGTTCTTGAGGAGAAAGCTGGACAAAGTCTCATACCAAGCTCTTGGAGCTTGCTTGAGACCATAAAGAGCTTTTCTAAGAAAATAGACATGAGATTTAAGAGTAGGATGAACAAAACCTGATGGCTGCTCTACATATACTTCCTCTTTTAGATTTTCATTCAGGAATGCTGATTTGACATCCATATGGTAGACTTTGAATCCCTTGTGAGCAGCATATGCTAGGAATAGTCTTATGGACTCCAACCTTGCAACTGGGGCAAAGGTTTGGTCAAAGTCTATTCCTACCTCTTGCATATATCCTTTTGCAACCAGCCTTGCTTTGTTTTTGATGATTGTCCCATTCTCATCTAACTTATTTCTGAATATCCATTTGGTGCCAATGATGTTATGTCCTTCTGGTCTTGGCACCAACTTCCATACTTTGCATCTTTTGAATTGCAAAAGCTCTTCCTGCATAGCCTGAATCCAGAATGGATCCAAGTTGCCCTCTTCAAACCTTTTAGGCTCTACCTGTGATAGAAAACTGAGGAACAAGGCCACATTGTGAGCCCTGCTCCTAGTTGTCACACCTTGCTGAACATTCCCTATTATCTGCTCTATGGGATGATCCCTTAGATGTCTGGTGGCTGCAGTCATTTTGTTCTCAGCTTGCTGTGCTGTTTCTGCAGGTTCAGCAATTTCTTCATCAAGGTTGACTTCTTCCTCTTCAGGGATGGAAGCATCAGAAATAGTTTTGCTGTAGCTGGGAGTGTCTTGTATAGACATCCTTTCCAATTCCTGTTCATTTCCTATCAAAACAGAAGATCTAGACCAGCCTTTATATATTAGGCTGGTCTCATCAAAAACAACATGCATAGACTCCTCTACAACAAGAGTTTTCTTGTTGTATACTCTATAAGCTCTACTATGTGGGTTATATCCAACAAGAACACCTACATTGCATTTCTCTGCAAACTTTGTTAATTGGGATTTTCCATTATTTAGAATGTAGCATTTGGAGCCAAAGATTCTAAAATATGAAATTGTAGGTTGTTTGCCTTTCAGAATTTCATAGGGGGTTATCCCATGAACCTTATTGATGGAAGCTCTATTGAGAACATGACAAGGTGTATTGACTGCCTCAGCCCAGAAATATTCTGGGAGTGAGGAGTCACTAAGCAGTGTTCTCCCAGCTTCTATCAAGGTCCTATTCCTCCTCTCAGCCACACCATTTTGTTGTGGAGTCTTTGGGGAGGAAAACTCTTAGGTGATACCAAATTCTTGACAAAAAATATTGTCATTGCATCAGATTGAAATTTTGTGCCATGGTCAGTCCTGGTCCTGACCACAGCATATTGTAGATCATTCTGAATTGCCTTGACATGATTGATAAAGACATTCAAAGTATCAAATTTCTTCTTAAGGAAGAATACCCATGTATATTTTGAGTGATCATCAACAATCACCAAAGTATACAACTTCCCACCTAGGCTCTGAATTGGCAAAGGACCAAACAAGTCCATATGCAAGAGATAAAGACATATTTCAGTGTCTTTGGAGCCAATACTTTTAAAGGTGGCCCTAGTTTGCTTGCCCATTTGGCATGCCTGACAGGGACCATCTTTAATACATTTTAAATTTGGACTACTCCTCACAAGATTTTTAGAGAAAAGTCTATACATTGTCTTGTAGTTAATATGAGCAAGTCTCTGGTGCCATTGAACACAAAGAGACTCATTCTCATTAGCTACAAGACAAACAGAAGTAAGAGATTTACTGCAAATGAAATCTAAGCAATAAATATTTCCACTCCTAGTGCCTGAGAGAATAGTCTCTAAGTCATTTGACTTTTTGATCAAGCACTTGTCATTGTGGAATTCAATGACATGGCCTAAGTCACATAGTTGACTTATGCTTACTAGGTTGTGTTGCAACCCTTCAACATATGCTACCCTTGTGATTGTAACTATGCCATTGGAGATCATACCATAGCCTTTGGTGACTCCTTTTTCAACTCCCCCAAATATAACTTTGGGTCCATTCTTCACAGGCTTGTAATCTTGTAGAAGACTCCTAGTTCCAGTCATGTGCCTTGAGCAACCACTGCCCAAGTACCATATTTGATTGAGACTGGTACTTGAACTACCCTGCAAAGAAAGATTTAGTTATCCTTAGGATCCCAAAAAGTTTTGGGTCCTGGTGCCTGTTAGTTTGATGAGATAATCTCACACTTGCTGCACTCCTAGCAGGAAAGCTCTTCTTTGCATTAGGTACATTGGGATTGTACCAACAATCTATGGCAAAGTGTCCTACCTTGCCATAGCACCAACAATCACGAATATTGTATCTCCTTTTCTAAACATTTTTCTGAATTGGTACAGCACTGTGCACATGTTCAGCAGAAGAGACTGCAGCATTCTTCCTGTTTCTTTCAATAATAATCTGACTGAAGGATAATCTGTGGACAGTCTTGCTGCTCTTTGTCCTGATGGCCTCAGCTTTCTTTGGCTTGGCAGCCATACAAGATTTGATGAATCAGACACTGAGCAGTAGGCATTGTCAACAGATTTGAAAGCAGTCTTGCTTTTTGCTGAAGCTGATTTGGAAGTGCTTGCTTCCTTGTTCTTGACTAAAGGTGCTGAAGCACCAAACACAAATGGTCCAGATTGGGACATTTGTATTTACTCATGGGGAGCTTTCATTGCACTAAATCCCATGCCCTTTCTTTCACTATGGGAAGGAGTATTCTCCTTCCTGTAGGAACTCCCATTCTTCCAGTGACCATAAATGCTTTCATGGTCATACCTGTTGGAAGGAAGTAGCACCTTTTGAAAGGTGGTTTGAGGCTTAGCCTTCTCCTTGCTCTTTCCTCCACTCCCTTCTCCAATTTCCATCTCATTGAATCCAAGTCCTCTCCTATTGGTTTGAGAGGAGAAGGTGTCAATAATGGGAAGCACAGATTTGGGCTTTGAGAATTGAGCCACCAGGCCCTTCTCTTTCACCAGCTTCTCCTCAAGGTCCTTGATGACCTTGTTCTTCAGGGAAATGGTTCTCAATTGAGCACTTGTCATACCCTTTAAATGACTTATTTGTCTACTCATCTGGGCCACCAGGGAGGTAGGTCTAGTGTAGTCACCTTCAGTCACCTTAAGGGAGGCAATTTCCTGGGCTTGCCTCTTGGCAAGCTTCTTGCTCTCTTTTAGAGCAAGAACCAAGGCATCATATTTGTCAATCAATTGATTGACATCTACTTTAGATTCAGAGTCACTTTCATCAATTGATGAAGGTGCAACAGAATCTGGGTCTGTCTCATAATCAGAAGAGGATATAGAAAGAATTAATACATGTTCATGTTCTGAAGTATTCTGACTGTCCTCTTCATCAGTGAGGGCCATAAGGCCTAGCTGAACACAGTCTTCTTCATCCTCCTCTTCATCACTATCTGAGTGTGAAAGAGGGGACCTGATTCCTGTTCCAGCAGCAGGATAGTCTTCATCCTCCTGAGCAGCAAACAGCCCTATGTAGGCTTTCTCTTCTTCATCTGAATCTGAAGATGAAGATTCAGATTCACTCCAGCTCTTGCTTTTCTTGGCTAGAAGGGATTGTTCTCCCTTCCTCTCCTTCTTGTGATGAGGCTTCTTTTCACCTCTTTCTTTCCTTTTGACTGGGCAGTCAGTAATGACATGCCCAGGCTTGCTGCAGCAATAGCAAACAATGTTAGCTGAAGCATGTTTACTAGTTTTGGAATCATACCTGTCCCCTTTGGGGTGCTGCCTTTCAGATCTGAAGTGATGCTTCTTGGAGTGTGATGAGGAGGAGGGCTTGCTCTTCCATTGATTCCTCCACATCATCTTCTTGAACTGCCTAGAGAAGGCAGCAAACTCTTCATCAGAAGAAGAGCAGTCTGGAGAGCAGCTCTCAGACTTCTCAGATTCAGCCTTCCTTCTTGGAGGTGACTGTAACCTGCCCTTGCTCTTCTTTGAGCTATCAGCTTTGAGAGCAATAGTTCTCTCCTTTGTGTGAGCCTTGGAGGAAGTATCCTCCTCCTTTCTTGCAATCAGTTGCATCCATATGAGAGCAGTTTCCCAAACAGTGTATGGGTAGGGGCTTCTCCAAGCCTTGCCCCTTCCCTGATTGCACAGATCTTTGTGTCCCAATCCCTAGTTAGAGATCTAAGGAACTTGTCATTCAACTCATAATCAGTGAACACCCTCTCATAGGTTCTTAGTTCATTTACTATCCTAAAGAACCTTTTATAGCACATGTAGATGTTCTCCTGGCTCTACTGTTTGAAGGCTTCATATTCCTGATTGAGGAGTGACTTTCTATCATCCCTCACTCCAGCTGTTCCTTCCATATATACAACCAATGTGTCCCACATTTCCTTGGCAGTTGTGCAGTGTACCAAGTTCTGAAATGTAGTGTCATCAATTGCATTAACAATTATGTTCTGGGCCCTTTTGTCCATAGTGTATAGTGCAATTTCATCATTGGTCAGCTCAGAAAATACCTTGAGTACTTTTCTAGTAGGGTCAACAGTGGAGGCTTTCTCAAAGGTATAAGGACCATTTTTGACTGTTACATAGATCCTTGTGTCTGAGGCTTCCATGAACAGCCTCACCCTTTGCTTCCATATGCCAAAGTTTTCTTTGGAGCATATAGGAAACTTCATTGACCCCAACTCCTTCTTCATTCCACTGGAGGCCATTTGATTTTGAATCAACAATACCTATTTAGAAACTGGTCAGACTGTTAAGTCCTTCTTGACCAACCTCCATCTGATACCACTTGAAAGAATATAGGTATGCAAACTAATTCACCTAGAGGGGGGTGAATAGGTCTCACTACAACAAACTGCACTTATAGTAAGGACCTAAATCGTTACAATAAGTGCCAAAAATCGTTACAAAAACTCTTTGGTAACGAAAAAAACTTTAAGTAACGGTCCTCCTCTAAAGCTCGACGCTAAAGGTTATTGTAACGAATGTATGCATGTCGTTACAAATAAAGTAATTGTAACAAATGATACTTTCTCACCAAAAAGAGATTCTTCCTCACAATAAATTGGTCACAATAAATATTATTTCGTTACGAATGTTATTTTTTCCTCACAAAAAATAGTTATGATTAAAACTATTTCGTTACAAATATTTTTTTTCCTCACTAAAAATAAAATAACTTCCTTACAATAAAGTATAATAAATTTTATTTCGTTACAATAGATTAAACAATAGTAACGAAAAAATCGTTACATTTGTTTTCCATTCTTCTTACTACAGCCAATTCATTTATATATCAAAAATATTCCATTTCTATTTTTTGTGTACCTGAGATTTTATTACAAATAATAATCTTGAAAACACACATATATTTAATATTTCGTAACAAGATCAACATGTATTTATTCACACCAAAAAATATTACATAAGAGTACAAGTTATTATCATCTCTACTAAAATAATACAATATTACATTACAAGATCAACATGTTTCTAATAAATCTTCCGTCGTTTTTCGAAAAATGAATCGTCCATCACTTTCTGACTAATGAATCTTTCGTCACTTGCCGATCAATGCTCGAGCACCCTACAAATAAAAGAGAGCAATTAAGATCACCCTACAAATAAATGAGAGCAGAAACATCCATACAAACTCACATCCATACATACATAATCCATACATACCCCATTAAACAAGCGTACAACATGTAGTAATTGACTGCTTCATTTTGACTGCAGTAAGATAGTTCTTAGACAACAAAATGAAGAATTTTAAACAATGACTAGTTACATGCATTGTATAAATAATAGAAGTCATGAAATAATTAAATAATAAATTATTGTCATCCAAAAGATATGTTTTTTTATAGAAAACAGGTGAATGAAAACATAGAACAGTACTTGCTAGCATCAATCCAACATGATAGATCTTTATCAATCCATTCCACATTTTAGTCATCTAAGCGATCAAAAAAAGACCAACTAAAAATCTGTCCAGATTTTTCTAACAAATCTGGACAGAAATCTGCAGATTTGTAGACAAAAATCTAGACAGATTTCTCCTACAGAAATCTGTACAGATTTCTTAGGACTGGACAGATTTCTTGAGAAATCTGTCCAGATTTCTTAGAGAAATTGGACAGATTTCTGTCCAGATCTCAAAGAAATGCCGAAATACAATAGCTCCCGATATACATGTAAAGTCTAGTTGCTTAAATTGCATTTAATAAAATCTAAAATTGCATTTTAATCTCTTCTGTGGCTAGTTGCTTAAAACTTTCAATATATGAAAATTCACACAAGAACATTGAATAAGTCATGAATAAAACAACTCAATGATCATTAGGTGACTTTTTATCAAGTTTTTTTTTAATCCAAGTAATTGTTAAACGATAAACAAACATGTTCACAAACATAAATGAATGAGTGTGTCATGTTCAAGCTTGTTTACTTATTTGTCAAACAACAAACAATTATGTGCACAGAAAAAGTGAGCGCGTCCATGCTCAAACTTGTGCGTGCTTATGTCGAGTTTGAAAAATACTTGTTCAAGACTTATATATACAGGATTGAAACAAAGGAGAAAGGAAAGCTTAAATTCTAAAAGACAGTCTAAAATGGTGCAAAAACTTGAATGCAGTAGGATCTACAAAGAGCCAACATAAGAATTGGGTTAATATACAGCCATTATTTGTAGCATTTAAGCACCATTCACTAGAAAGTAGCAGTCAAAGTTCATGAAAATATTAGTAAACATAAAACAAAAATGTACCACACCTAAGAAACCTAGAAAATTTTAGAGACTTGAGATTTCTTGGCATGAAATCAACTTTTAGGACTAATCCATGCAGCATTATGAAAACGATGAGGTACCTGCATGGTTAATTTCCATGAGATGTGAATCAGATAATTTTTTTTATCATTTTAAGTACGATCATGAAATGAGTGGGGCATAACAAGTAGTAGGGGTTATGGCTCACTGTGATATAACATGGGAGATGGCGGCACCACTGACACCCATATGAAAAACAAATATGAGAATTGGGTCTAACATTATGTTGTGAAAAAGATAATGATCTCAAGCTTAAATTTCAGGTATAAATAAGCAAATGAATGTTAATAGAGGCATCATAAAATTGTAGATGCCCTATTTGAAATGTATAATTCAAAAGCTTTTGAAAGAAAACGGCTATTTGCATGTGAATATTTGCATCTGTACAGATTTGAATGACTGAATGCTCACTTGTATCCTTTAAATTTTCTCATATAATAATGAAACCCCGCATCTCATCTACTTACAATTATGCATCTTTTTCTTGGCCACATCAGTTTGAATTCGGATAAAGAACCGGAGGAAACATGATGTCAAAAAGGAGTTGGTCTTGACGGAATCAAAGAAACTTTGGGATCTTCTAGCTGCATATATACCCCTGACATGCTTGTACACTGACTTCTCATTTCAGGGTTGATAGTAGTAATGAAATAACTAATAACTCTGGCTAGGAATTCTATATCATGAAATCCTTTAATCTATCCGTTTGAGTAGTATTCATTAGTTGGTTTTCTTATATCTAGGTGATAAAAATTATATACAAATCTGTCTTTGGGATGATGCAACTGAGAGAGATGCACCCTTAAGTGATGGAACAGGCGGAACAAGATGCACCCTTACATGATGGGACATGGGGACGAGCGAGAGGATTGCAAGTCAAGTCTCCTCTGATACCATATCGGAAACCAAGCATTCAACTTAAAATCAATTGGTAGCAGAGGAGAGACCCAATAACATAAAAAAGTACATAAGACAACATAAATTTTTGAATGTGGGACTAAATACCCAACAACTTCCTACATAGTGTCCTTTTCTATTCTATTAAATTTTGTTATAATTTGTTCTGGTATCATGGTTGACGCAACCTATATTTGTGTGATTAAAGTATGCAATTGTTATGTTGACAAAATTTTATAAGTTTTTTTCTTTTCCCTTTCATGCATTATTATATTTCTTTTGATTTTCAATCCAGGGCAAAGAGCTTTAACCATTTAGCCTATGTTTTGTTTGAAGGAATTTAAATTTGAGGAAACTGAAAATAGAAATGGGAATGGAATATTTCATCAAAATTAGTTTTCTCATAATGTTTGGTTGTGGAGAAAATGGGCTAAAAATTCTTTATACTTTAATGCTTGGTTGTTGATTTTTTGAGGAAGGGATGCGAGCCTTAATGTTCACTCATTACCATTTTATTTACATTTAACCAAAAATGTGTAGGGATGATGCCAATCCTAGCAAACAGGCCAAGTGGAACCACTCCTCTCCCATCCACTTCAGCTGTATGTTATACACCTTTGAAATTTATTCTCATTGTTTATATGATACTTTCTATAATTTCTCTCTCTGTGTGTTTTTTCTTAACTATGAAAAAGGGCAATAATTTTCAAACTTTATTCTATATATCACAAACAGAGACAACTAACCCAGATCTTATGTTAGGAATTATGGAAAAATAGCAATGATACTCTGGATTACAGGTATGCAATGGCCTCCTTCTCACTTCATAACCTAGAACTAATTAATCAATGACGGAACTAATAAATCAATGCTGGAACTAAGTACCTGCTAACTAATTAAAAGAGTTTTATCATTCACATCGGTCGGAACCTGGAACTAATTAAAATAGTTTTATCATTCATATAAGCAAAGCATAAACCCGCCTCTGCCTGCAGTAGAAGCTGAAATCGTGAAAAGAATCCTGAAAACAGAGATTCGTTCATGAAAAGTATCTAGAAAACAGAGATTACCTGCGAGATCTTTAATCATTCCTGAAAACAGATATTTTGGGTCCTTGCGAGCAATGGTTCTTGTGCAGATTGGCAAATCGTTCTGAAAGAAGAGGAGATAAGCAGAGATCTAAGCAAAGGGAAATGATCTAAGCAGAGTTCTTAGATGTCAGAGTATACCTGCAAGAGTTCCTGAGAATAGAGATGGCGAGCAGTGTTTGGTGAAGCATCGTGGCTGCGAGCTTCGACAGAGGCATGGCTGCCGGCTTCGGCGATGTGAGAGAGAGTGGATTGTTGGGGCAAGAATGGTGCAGGAAAAAGGTGTTGTCGTAGTATACCTGTGAGTGTTCCTGAGAATAGAGATGGCGAGTAGTGTTTGGTGAAGCTTCGTGGATGCGGGCTTCGGCAGAGGCGTGGCTGCCGGCTTCGGCGACGTGAGAGAGAGTGGATTGTTAGGGCAAGAAGGGTGCGGGAAAAAGGTGTCGAGCGGAAGAAGAAAGGTGGAGTTCGTCGGTGGCGTGGAGGCGTTGAGGCGTGAACCTGCGAGGCCGAGCAGAAAGATGGAGTTATTTGGTGGTGTGAAGATGAGGCATTGATCACTTCAGGAGAGGACCAGGGCATCAGGCGAGGACGACGCCGGAAGCGAGGACTTCTGGAGAGGGGTTTGTCGAGGGTTTGTGTGAGGGGGGCGAGGGCATCGGGTGTTCCGCTTAAAGCATTTGGGGCTTTTTTGCCTCTCTTTTTTTGTTTTCCGCTTAAAGCAAATTTGTTTGCCGCTTTTTTTTTTAGTAAAAAAATTTTAGTGGTATTTTTAAAAGCGCATAAAAATGCCGTCATATCTCTATTTTATAGTAGTAAAAATTTGATATTTTCGCCAAATATGCATATTCTCTTATATAATATAGATAAATTGTTGGATTACAATGATCTTGATTCTTGCGGGAAAGAAAGGGGATCGAAGTGGTGGAAAGCGAAAAGATGGAGTGGATAATGAAAGGGGAAGTGACGTGCAATGGTCTATGTTTTTGCTGACGCTTTTTATAAAAAGCGACGCGAATTCCACCTATTGTAAATTCTATAACGACGTTTTTGAAAGTGCCGCAAAAAATACCCCGTATTACTACTTTGTTGTAGTGAAAGAGGGTTGTTGAGGTTAGTAAAGAATAGATTTTCATAAATTTAATTTTAAGTATTAATTTTGGTTTTCGAATAACTATTTCTGTTGTGCGAATTATTATTTATGTTGATGATAGATAGGTGTAGGAACATATTAAACATGTTGCATATTACAATTGTTGTTTAATGTGCATCAACATTTACAACCTTTCGAAACTGTTTGTGTGTCTATGTGTGTGTGTTTTTTTTAAAAACGTCAATAAATAGAAAACTAACGGTGACGCATTTAAAAACGTCACATAAAAACGTCATTGTAAAGTTCATAACTTGTAGTGTGTGTGTGTGTGTGTGTGTGTGTGTGTGTGTGTGTGTGTGTGTGTGTGTGTGTGTGTGTGTGTGTGTGTGTGTGTGTGTGTGTGTGTGTGTGTGTGTGTGTGTGTGTGTGTGTGTGTGTGTGTGTGTGTGTGTGTGTGTGTGTGTGTGTGTGTGTGTGTGTCTGTGTGTGTCTGTGTGTGTGTGTGTGTTTGTGTGTCTGTGTGTGTGTTTGTGTGTCTGTGTGTGTGTTTGTGTGTGTGTCTGTGACTGTGACTGTCTGTGTCTGTGTCTGTGTCCGTGTCTGTGTCTATGAGTGTGTGTGTGTGTGTGTGTGTCTGTGTTTGTGTCTGTGTCTGTATCTCTCTGTGTGTGTGTGTGAGCGTGTGTGTGTGTCTGTGTCTGTGTCTGTCTCTCTCTCTCTCTCTCTCTCTGTGTGTGTGTGGGGGGGGGGGGTGTGTGGGTGTGTGGGTGTGTGGGTGTGTGTGGGTGTGTGGGTGTGTGGGCGTGTGTGTGTGTGTGAGTGTGCGTGTCTATGTGTCTGTGTCTGTGTCTGTGTCTATGTCTGTGTCTGTGTCTGTATCTGTGTTTGTTTGTGTGTGCGTGTGTCTGTGTTTGTTTGAATGTGTGTGTGTGTGTGCGTGTGTGATTGTATGTGTGTGTCTATGCGTGTCTGTATGTTTGTCTGTGTGTCTGTAAGTATGTGTTTGTATGACTGTGTGTCTATGTGTGTTTGTGTTGTGTGCGCGTGTGTGTTTATGTGTGTGTGTGTGTGTGTCTGTACGTGTGTATGTGTGTGTTTGTGTGTTTGTGTCTCTGTGTGTATGTGTATGCATGTGTGTGTGTATGTGTGTGTGTGTCTGTGTCTGTATCTCTCTCTCTCTGTGTGTGCTTGTGTATGTGTGTGTGTCTCTATGTGTATCTGTGTCTGTGTTTGTTTGTGTGTGTGTGTGTGTGATTATGTGTGTTTCTATGTCTATGTGGGTGGTTATATAACAGAATAAAATTTATTATTAATTACTATTATAATTAATTAAATTAACATTAATACTCCGACAGCGACGGTACCTCCACCCAAACTAACTGTGCATATATAGGAAGCGCTCGTGCCCCGCACGACATTACCCTCGCCTCAATAGTGTCCCAGCAAGATGACGCTCCTGTAGTTCGCAGACCCCTGCGCGCGAAAATACCCATGCCATAATAGTACCACATGTCTACGACGATCGCGCACGGGGGTTTGCGAGCTGTAGGAGCGCCATCAGTTGATCGAGCGTGTAACAGGGCAATATCGAGGCGGGGGTACTGTCGCGCGGGTAATAGGGCTTCCTGTGCACTATCAGTTGATCGAGCGTCCGAGAGCTAGCGGTTGAAATTGGGCGGAGGTAATTCTTATTTAAAATATATATATAAATCTTATTTAAAAAGTAATTTTTATTAAACCACATGTTTTATTTATCAATCGATAGAACTATTTTCATTAAACCACATGTTTTCTAGCAATCGATATAACATGTGTTTTCATATTTTAAGTTTATGTTTTTAAATTTAAGTTTTTGGTGGCAGTAAACAGGCGTTTTTGCTATCCCGAGTTCGCGTCGTGCGTGCGCTTATGCTCGGAGGTGGAGCGCGTGCGCAGGGGAGTGCCTTTTCATGCGTGCGGGGGTCGTGTACGATCTTTATTTTATGCTCCCGAGCAAAAAAGATAGAGCTAGTGCAATGCGCGCGACTGAAAAAAAAACGTGTGCTCCAGAAATAAAACGCGCATCCGAGTGAAAAGCACGTGCTCGAGCGAAAAATGGGCGCTCGAAGGTACAATTATTTCACCCATGCGCACAATGAAAAAATATGCGTGCATGCGGGGCCAGTGCGCGATCGTTATTTTTATTCAAAAATTATATTAATATGTTTTAAATTTTTTGATTTGTTTTGTGCAAAATTTTATGGAGGGAAATTTCCCTCCATATATTTCATTAATGTGAGTCTGAGAGGGAAGAAAATAGACAAAACTTAATAAACTAGAGGAAGAGAACGGCGCGTGGCGACGGCCGAGAAAGAGAACGGCGATGGCGGCGGCCGTGGAAGAGAGAGGTGACGACGGCGGCGACCGTCGAAGAGAGGGGAGACAACGGCGGCGGCCGTACGTGAAAGACATTGCTACAGCTCGCAAATGGATGTTTGTGTTTTTGGTTGTCCGTGTCTGTGTGTGTGCATGTGTCTGTGTTTGAGCCCCGACACATGCAATACGCGCTAGCTCTCAAGCAAAAAAAGGAAAACTACACGCACGAGAGTGCTTTTGTGTGCGCGTGAGAGTGCATTTGGGTGCACGCGAGAGTGCATTTGCGTGCGCGCGAGAGTGCATTTGCGTGCACGCGAGAGTGCATTTGCGTGCGCGCGAGAGTGCATTTGCGTGCACGCGGGTTCATGCGTGATTTTATTTTAATTCCAAAATTATATTAAAAAATTAATGTCATATTAATTTGCATTCATTTTTACATTTAATATATTTAAATTTTTAGTTTTGTTTTGTTCAAAATTTTATGGAGGGAAATTTTTATCCGTATATTTCATTCATTCATGTGAGAGAGAGAGAGCTGCATGGGAGAGAGGCAGAAAAACTTTTATAAAAAGTTAAAGATTTATAAAAACCCTCGTACGCGCAAAAATACATGTCGCAATAGTACCAAATATCTGCGACAGCCACGCACGGATGTTTGCGAGCTGTAGGAGTGCTGTCGTCGCGTTAGAGAACTATCGAGGCGGGGTACTACTGTCGCGCGCATACAAATTTTTTTTTTATTTTTTTCAAAAAAAAAATTAATTCAAAACTTTGATAATAAAATTGTACAAAAATAGAAAATAAAATATGATTTTTTTTGTAACAAAACTTTAATAATAAAATATTACTATTAGTAAGGACAATATCTTTGTCACAAAAAACTTTTATGATGTGGTTACAATTGATACTTATTGTGAGAAAAGTTTTCTATTTGTAACATAACATTAGTGTTGTTACAAATACTTACATTTATAGTAACGAATTAATTATTATTGTAACAAAATTTAAAATATTCGTTACAAAAAAATAATTTTTTGTAACAACAAAAAAAATTTGTTACTAAATATAACTATTAGTAACAAACTGTGTTTCAGTTACATTCCAGTCCTTACAACAGGTGCAGTTTGTTGTAGTGTCTTTTGAGTTTTACTTGATAATTATGGCATGTTCAAGCTATTCTAATCAGAGAATCAAGCAACGCAAAAAGCACACAAGTATGTATAGAGGTTCCTCAAGATATGGTGACTTGAGTAGTCCTCTTTCCCCCTTCACCTTTGCAACAATGTGTTAGACAAGGCCAACTCCTCCAATCCTCAGCTCCAAGAGCTTACAACACAAGTTCATCAGAACTTCTCAGATCAAAGATGATCCTACCACAGGATAAAAGTCCCTACAACTCAGAGCTATCACTAGCTCCTACCTCAGGCACTACTGCCCTACAAACTCAGAGGAATACACCTCCTACAGCATAGACCACCTCCTGGTCCTACCTCAGGCAACAAGCCTTACAACTCAGAGCTATCACCAGCTCCTACAAACTCAGGCAAAAAGCCTTACAGAAAAAGATATATTAGAACTTTTCTACAGCAGAAATACTCTCCTGTAGATCCTGCACAGTTTGTGCTTTCCTGTAGCCAAAGATGTTGATAACAGCAACAACTTGATCTTCCTCTTCAATAGAATGAAGGAAGATCACCTTGCCCCTTCTGGTGAAGGAGATATCTTCTTCTCTCGGTTTCTTCTTCTTTTTTAGTGAGCAGGAAGAAAAATGAGAGCAGCAGACGTCAATGGTGATAAGAGATTTAGCAAAAACAATCGGCACTTTTGAAAGAGCCCTAACTCTTTCTTATAAACTTCTTTTATCTTCAATGGCTCTTATTTGATCTCCCAAGAGGTATGGGAGACATTGGCGGTCCCCTGTATCTTTTCTGCAACTTGCCCTAGCCACAGGACCCACCGCTCTGCCTATCTGTAGAGAAGGTCTGCGTTCGACCAACGCGCTACACTTTGCGTTCGACGAACCCGCTGCATCCTGCGTTCAATGAACTTGATGCATCATTTGTTCGACAAACCCGCTAAGTCCTGAGTTCGACGAACCCGCTTCATTCTGGGTTTGACGATCTGCCTTGTCTCTGCGTTCGACAAACGGCACTCTGCGTTCGACGAACATGCAATTATCAGTTGTTTCTTCTATCTCGTCTCAACGGTCGACGAACTGTGTTCTGCGTTCGACGAACGGCTCTCTGCGTTCGATGAACACGCAATTATCAGCTGTTTGTTCTATCTCATCTCAGCGGTCGACGAACTGTGTTCTGCGTTCGACGAACGGCTCTCTGCGTTCGACGAACACGCCCTTTGTGCCTTCTCAGCGGCTCCTTCTCTGGTCTCGTCTCAGTGGTCGACGAACTGAGTCCTGCGTTCGACGAACGGCACTCTGCGTTCGACGAACGGCACTCTGGATTCGACGAATCTATCAGCTGAGACAATTTCTTCTATCTACTTAGGAGAAGATTTCTCCTAACCTTAGGTCTTTATTAACCCTTTCTCTTGAGTCACCTAAGCCTGTTTAACTTACAAAAACAAACCTTTATCAAATACAATATGTACTTAGTATTGGAAGTGATGCCTCTTCAAATCAAGGGAACATTGAGGGCAATGTTCCCAACACTAGAGGTACGTCTCGATGAACAATTGAAGTACTTTGGGGAGTTTTAAATCCTAGACTCTTATAGTGACATTTAGAGTGTTAATATGATCATGATGCATTCAAGGTTAGAGTTGGACATATAAAGGAATATCTAAGAGTTTGCACCACGCACCGTAAAGAGGTCGTTAAGTTGCCTAAAAGAAATCTAAGTCATTCTTAAGTAATCTAGAGCAACCATGAGGATAATCTTAACAATGGGTAGTTACCATTAAAAGTAAATATTCTAAGAAAGGAAGGTTTGGGGTGTCATCCCAAAATACCATCTAGTACCGCTGCGAGCCCTACACCGGGTAGACCTCGGGAAGTACAGAATTCACCTTAAATTGAAATGATCGCCTACGTAACAAACAAGAGTAACCCTAAATGAGATAAGTTGAGAAAAATAAACTTCGTCCTATTAGAGAGGACAGAATGGTTCAAGAGCAGTTGGTCCTGCGAGTTGGAGGCTCGGGTAGTGTGATAAACCTTGTATGTGCATAAATTAGTGGCGGGTCTTCGGTATGGGTCCATTTGTCACACCAATGGCAGTACGTTGACCTTAGCGGGGTGTGATGAGTTAGAGGGCCAGTAGGTTACCGTTGGGAAAATGACCCTCAATGTTCCTTGATTTGAAGAAGCTTCACACTCAATGCTAAGTACAAGTTGTATTTGATAAACCCCATTTTATCTCATGACCATGCAGGGTTAGGTCATACCAAGATGTGAAGTAAGTTTAGTAGGTTTGATGTCAAAACTGTTGAGACAAGGCCAAGGGCCGCTGAGAAGGTGTCTAGGATAGCTGAGCTGTAGATAGAAGAAAACCGCTGAGACAACTTCCTGTCTCAGCGGATCCGCTGGAATGGGACAGAAGAAGCCGCTGAGACTAGAAGTTGTCTCAGCCCAACCGCTGAGACAGATTCAAAAGGACTGGCGTGTTTTGCTTTTGGCGCAAGGTGCAGAAGAGCAAGATATGGTATTCCAATCTCGTCCATGCTGTGTCAGAGGACATCTGATAGCCATTGAAGTTCAGTGGAGTATAAATGAATAAATTAGGGCTTTGTAAAAGAATAGATCTCTCACTCTCTCACTCATAAAAAGAACAAGATTATTGTTCCATTGACGGCAGCCAAGAAAGTTTTCACATCTTGTTTCCTGAAGCTGCAAGGAGAGAATAGATTGCTCCTCTTGATCAACTCAAGATAGAGCAAGTTGATCCTCACTCTTTCTCTAAAGAAAAGGATCAGAAGAATCAAAGTTGAGGTCATTGGACTCATCCCAGATTCAAGACTGCTACAACAGTTGCTCAACAACAGAAGATCAAGTTTATTCTATCTTCTATTGTAATCATCTATTATTATTACTGTAGGAACTTAACAGTTCTGAGTTGTAGTGCATCTTTGCCTGAGAAAGTAGGGTTGTCTAGCCTGAGAGTAGAGCTGAGCGGTCGGCTTGAGTGTAGGATCTGTGTGTGATCTGAGGTAGGTCTGTTGAACCTGAGGTAGGGCTGTTGAGCCTGAGGTAGGGTTTGAGAAAACCTGAGAGATCCTGAGGGATCTGTGTTGTAAGCTCTTGGAGCTGAGTTTGGAGGTGTTGGCCTTATTTAACTCATTGTTAGAAAGGTGAAGGGGGAAATAGGACTACTCAAGACACCCTATCTTGAGGAACCTCTATAAACCATTGTGTGTTTTCTGGGTGCTTGATACATAACTAACCTAAAATCAGAAAACTGCTAAGTTAAAGCCTAAAATAAAAACAAACCTATTCACCCCCCCCCCCCTTTAGGTGACTAAGATTACATCCTAAACAAACTATCAAGTGGTATCAGAGGTAGGTTGGTCAAGAAGGACATAACTGTCTGACCAGATCCTATAAAGGAGTAGTCATATCTCAATCTAATGGCCTCCACTGGATTGCAGAAGGAGATGGGATCCATGAAGTTGCTCATATGCAACAAAGAAAACTTTGGCATAAGGAAGCAAAAGGTTAGATTATTTATGGAAGCATCTGACCCAAGGATTTACATCATAGTAAAACAAGGGTCCTTCACTTTTCAAACTGCCTCCACCATAGATCCAGCTAAGAGAGTGGCCAAGGCTCTCAATGACTTGACCAATGATGAACTTGCATTGTTCACTATGGATAAATGATCCCAAACATAATTGTTAATGCAATAGATGACTCTACATTTCAAAACTTGGTGCACTGCACAACTACCAAGGAAATGTGGGATACACTAGTGGTGTATATGGAAGGGACAGCTGAGGTGAGGGATGATAGAAAATCACTCCTCAACCAAGAATATGAAGCTTTCAGTCAGCTGAGCCAGGAAAGCATTTCTATTTGCTATGAAAGGTTCTTTAGGATAGTCAATGAACTAAGAACCTATGATAGTGTTCAGTGACTATGAGCTTAATGATAAGTTCCTTAGATCTCTAACTAGAGACTGGGACACAAAATTTTGTTCCATCAAGGAAGTGGCCAAGCTTGGTGAGACTCCTACTCATACACTATTTGGGATGCTGCTCTCTTATGAGATGCATTTATCTGCAAGAAAGGAAGAGGACACTTCAACAAGGGCTCATGCAAGGGAGATATATGTGGCTCTCAAGGCTGACAGCTCCAAGAAGAGCAAGGCCAGGATGGTGTCTCCTCCAAGAAGGAGTGATGAATCAGATAAGTCTGAGAACAGCACTTCAGACAGCTCTTCATCTGATGAGGAGTTTGCAGCCTTCTCAAGGTAGTTCAAGAAGATGAGGAGGAGGAAGCAGTGGAAGAACAAGCCATGCTCCTCCTCACACTCCAAGAAAGACCATAGCAGATCTGAAAGACAGCACCCCAAGGGTGGCAGGTATGATTCTAAATCTAGTAAACATGTTTCAAATAACATCATTTGCTATTGCTGCGGCAAGCCTGGACATATCATAGCTGACTGTCCAGTCAAAAGGAAGGAAAAGGGTGATAAGAAAAATCACCACCATAAGGATAGGAATGGGAAAATCCTTCCTAACAAAGAAAGGAAAAAGCTGGAGTGAATCTGATTCCTCATCCTCAAATTCAGATGCTGAAGAAGAAGCCTATATTGGGTTGTTTGCAGCAGAAAAAGAAGATGATTATCCTGCTACCAAAATTGGAATTAGGGCCCCTTAATCACATTCAGACAATGATATAGAGGAGGATAAAGAGAATAATGTTCAGCTAGGCCTCATAACCATCATTGATGAGGAAGATAGTCAGAACAATTCTGACAATGAACAGGTTAGTTCAAGTACCAGCCTCAACCAAATATGGTACTTGGACAGTGGGTGCTCAAGGCACATGACAGGAACCAGAAATCTTCTACAGGACTACACAGTTGTGAAGAATGGACCTAAAGTCATCTTTGGTGGATCTGAAAGAGGAATCACCAAGGGATATGGTATGATCTCCAATGACATAGTTTTAATCACAAGGGTAGCTTATGTTGAAGGGTTGCAACACAACCTAGTGAGCATAAGTCAACTATGTGATCTAGGCTATGTCATTGAATTCCGCAATGACAAGTGCTTGATCAAAAATTCTAATGACTTAGAGACCATTCTCTCAGGCACTAGGAGTGGGAATGTTTATTGCTTATACTTTATATGCAGTAATTTGCTTTCATCTGTATGTCTAGTAGCTAATGAAAATGAGTCTCTTTGTGTTCAATGGCACAAGAGACTTGCCCACATTAACTACAAGACAATGTATAGACTATTCTCTAAAAACCTTGTTAGGAATAGTCCTAATTTAAAATGTATTAAAAGTGGTCCCTATCATGCTTGCCAAATGGGTATGCAAACTAGGGCCACCTTTAAAAGTATTGGCTCCAAAGACGCCGAAAGATATCTATATCTGTTGCACATAGACTTGTTTGATCCTTTGCCAATTCAGAGCCTAGGAGGGAAGTTGTTTACTTTGGTGATTGTTGATGATCACTCAAAATATACATGGGTATTCTTCCTTAAGAAGAAATCGGATACATTGAATGTCTTTATAAATCATGTCAAGGCTATTCAGAATGACTTACAATATGCTGTGGTCAGGACTAGGACTGACCATGGCACAGAATTTCAATCTGAAGCCATGACAAGGTTTTGTCAAGAATATGGTATCACCTAAGAGTTCTCCTCCCCAAGGACTCCACAACAAAATGGTGTGGCTGAGAGGAGGAATAGAACCTTGATAGAAGCTGGGAGAACATTGCTTAGTGACTCCTCACTCCCAGAATACTTCTGGGCTGAGGCAGTCAATATTGTATGTTATGTTCTTAATAGGGCTTCCATCAATAAGGTTCGTGGAATTACTCCCTATGAGATTCTGAAAGGCAAACAACCTATAATTTCAAACTTTAGAATCTTTGGTTCAAAATGCTACATATTAAACAATGGAAAATCTCAATTAACCAAGTTTGCAGAGAAATGCAATGTGGGGGTTCTTGTTGGCTATAGCTCACATGGTAGAGCTTATAGAGTTTATAACAAGAAAACTCATGTTGTATAAGAGTCTATGCATGTGATATTTGATGAGACCAGCCGAATCTATAAGGGCTAGTCTAGTTCTTCTAGTTTGACAAGAAATGAAAAGGACATGGAAAAGATGTCTGTGCAAAACATACCCAGCAGTAGTAAGGCATATATAGATGTTGCAATTCCTGAAGAAGAAGAAGAGGTCCAAGGTGCTGAAGGCATTGCTGAACCAGCAGAAGTATTACAGCAAGCTAAGGATGGACTGCCTGCAGCTGTAAGACACCTAAGGCATCATCCAAGAGAACAAATTATTGGAGATCAGAACCAAGGTGTGCTGACCAGAAGCAGGGCTCATAATGAGGCCCTATTCTTGATCTTCTTATCACAAATGGAGCCCAAAAAGTTTGAAGAAGCCAACCAAGACACCTTTTCGATTCAAGCAATGCAAGAAAAACTTCTTCAATTCAAAATATGCAAGGTATGGAAGTTGGTGCCAAAGCCTCAAGGACACAATATTATTGGCACCAAATGGATTTATAGGAACTAGTTTGACGAAAATTGTATAATCATCAAGAACAAGGCAAGATTGGTAGCCAAGGGCTACAGACAGGAAGAGGGAATAGACTTTGAACAAACCTTTGCCCTTGTTGAAAGGTTAGAAGCAATTAGGCTATTCCTTGCCTATGCTGCCCATAAGGGGTTCAAAGTATATCAAATGGATGTCAAATCAGCCTTCCTCAATGGCGACTTGAAGGAAGAGATGCAGATTTTGCAGGCTGCACAGAAGACAGGAAAAGCACAAGTGGCACATGTCAATTCCTAGGAAGGAGGTTGATATCATGGAGTAGCAAAAAGCAGACAAGTGTGGCAATATCTACTGATGAGTCTGAAAACATTGCTGCAGGAAGTTGTTGTGCACAACTATTGTGGATTCAACATCAGTTAGAGGACTACAACCTCAAGGTAAGTGAATCTCCTCTCTATTGTGACTCATCCAGTGTTATCTCTATTATTAAGAATCCTGTCTCTCATAGCAGGACTAAGCACATATAGATAAGATATCATTTTACAAGGGAACATGTTGAATGTAAGGACATCTGCCTTGAATTTGTCCCCACTGACAATCAAGTTGCTGATATCTTTACAAATCCATTGGATGAAGCCAAGTTTAACTCTTTCAAGATTGAACTAGGAGTGTTAAATATTGAATAATTCCTTCTTGCAAATCTTCTATGCTATTATACTTGTTAATTTAGGATTCAAAATCTTATCACATCAACTCGTAGTGACATGATTAGGTCTCAGCACATTCTGACATCACAAGGCTTAATGATAAGGTAATAAGATCAGCTAAAACAGACAAGGCTATTTCAGCTGAGCCGCTGAGACAGCTGGGAAAAGTCTCTATAGAACCACTGAGACTGCTAAAATTGTCCCAACGGCTGAAAGTGCTCTGTCCCAGCATTTAGGTCGCCGTCTCAGCGGTTCCGCCAAGACGGGATGGGTTCACTATACTTTGTCTAAATGCAACACCAATTGAACCAATTCCACTTACAACTATAAGAGCAATTAAATCTAATTATTAGGGTTAATCATAACATAGACTTAGGCCATATAAATAAACAATCTTTAATCAGTAAGAGGTACACAACGCCTCTTTCCAAGCCTCCGAGACGAACCTCTTCCATACCAGCGCATTCTTCTACAGCAACAATGGCTCCAAAAAGCTCTAAAGACCTTCTAGAGGTATATGAAATTGTCAGGAATGGGTTTGCCCAAGCTCCAGAAGAAATCAAGGGAGTGATTCAACTCCTAGAAGACCAAGGTCTAGAGTTTATTCTGTCTGAACCATGTGTCATTCTCAGAACTGAAGTTCTGGAATGGTTTGTCCATGCTAAGTTATCCACTTCCAAGTCATCCCTCAAACCAAAGATAGGAGAAGATAGAATAAAGATAACTCCTACAAAAATAGAAAAAGCCTTACATCTTCCATCCTGCAGTCCAAGTGAGGAGGAAGAAATCTCTGAGAAAGATAAGAAAAAGGCTCTGAAATGGACTAAATATAATGATGCCAAAACTGGATCATTAAAAAGCAAATTCTTCAATCAAAGGGGCAAACTCTTATCAAATATTATGGGAAAAGCTATTCTTTGCAAACCTGAGTCCCATGACACAATCTCACAATACATGTTTGACCTCATGACAAGGATAATACTGAAAAGGAAAACCTCTTGGGGAGAAGGTATCTTTCAAAGAATTAAGGAATGTTTGCAGGCACCCAATTTGGGCAAAATTCTTTCCATGTACCTACTCCAAACTTACCTTGACAAGTTTGGCAAATCCAAAGGAGCAAACCTCCAATATCTCAAGAGGATTGATATCAAGACATTAGACAGGTTTACCAGGGTGATTCCCATGATTCAGCCCACTGAAGCAAAGGAAAAAGAGAAAAAGTCATCCAAATCAGCAAGGAAACCTAGACTGATCATGTCAAGCTCTGAGTCTCACCACTCAGATAAAAATGAAGAGACTGGTGCTGATATTGGATCACACAACAATCTTTATAAGGATGCTACACAGGATGACATGCCAACTGACATTGTCCATCCACAGGACCTGGACAAAGATAAAACTCATGGTACCTAATCCCTCAACTCCACACTAATTCAATTAATTGATCATAGCCAATCAATTAGCTAATCTCTACTGACACTTAAATAATATAAACCACAGATCCTCGGGGACTGATGAGTGCTCCATCTGAGGTGGAGCAACAACAAGAACCAGCCTCCTTAGATGTTGCAAACATTAATGATAATGATGAGGACAAAAGGCCCTCACCTTAGGATTTGTAAGGTCAGATTGACAGATTTATTTTCAATCATGAAGAAAGAATTAGGCTTAATCCTGATAGTAAACCAGCCCTCTGGACTTTACCTTCACTAGGACAATCTGGTGCCCCATCTGAAGGGGAGAAGAAGCAAGAGCCAACTACAGATAAAGATGAAGTTCTTGGTAAGCCTTACAAACCCATCTTTAGAATTACTAAGTCATCAACTCTAACTTCAAATAATTGTCTCAGCCTTCCTGGACTCATCTGACAAAGATGCTCTCTCTGTGGGGGAGGAGCCAGATAATGCTGATGATGACATGGATGATATGGATCATGATGGAGTCCACCCTGCTCACATTGAGGATATAGCACCTTTTGCTGAGAAGATGGATGATCCAATTCAAGTGATGCCTACAGCTGCAGTGCAAATTATACTTCAAATAGTCCCTCCTTGAAGTCCACAAAGGCTCCCAGACCCAATTATCCCTGATCCATAAGCTTCTACTTCCACTTCCTCAAATGAGAACATTATAAATGCAATCCACCTCATGCTAGAGACTCATCTCACTTCCGTGAATAATTATGTAGACCAGTCAGTTAGCACAGTTAAAGCATATATTGATCAGTCCATCATGAATGTGAAGACTGAAGTAATGGCTAAGGTCAAGGAAATTAAGGAAGACACTGTATGTAACATCCCATTTCCTACTAGACCCCCTAACTCCAATTTAGGGTGAGACAAATGGTGAGTGGGGTGAGTTTGAGCTAGATTGTAGCCTTAGGACTCATAGGGTTAGGTGAACTCACATGGGGTCACCAATTGACCCAATTTGACCAAAGTCAAACTTGGGTCAACATAGGTCAAATCCTCCCCAATAAGTTCAATTGAACCCCAAAGCATGAAATTGACTTCACCCCTAGTCTTAGAACATCATGGGGGACCTAATTGACCCAAAAGCCCCATCATGGGGTCAACAATTTGACCAACTTGACCAAAGTCAACATTTCCCCAATTTTGGTCAAAATCACACCTTTGGGTCAAATTGGCTCACTTAGGTCTTCACCATGACTCAACCAACCTTGGGTGGTGTTACTGAACTCAATGTCAACACATTGGACCCGTCAACACACCCAATTGACCAAGTCAACCCAAAGTCAACATAGGGTCAACTTTGCCTAAATTGGGCTTAATTGGAATTAATCCAAATTCCAATGGATTAAGGCCCTCACCCAAAGCCCATTCTGAGGCCCAAGAGTTAATGACCACCCTTGCCCCCCATTCCCAACATGCAAGCACATGCATGGGGGCAAAAGTGGAAAATCCCCCTTCCTCCA
Organism: Dactylorhiza incarnata; assembly: GCA_033032865.1. NCBI lineage: Eukaryota > Viridiplantae > Streptophyta > Magnoliopsida > Asparagales > Orchidaceae > Dactylorhiza > Dactylorhiza incarnata. The sequence continues at coordinate 2,358,828 of JAWHQI010000009.1, read as the reverse complement.
TTAAGAAACAAGAGAATTTTGGGAGAGAAGGCCATGTGGCCCTCCTCTCCTCTGCCCAAGACCTCCTCTGAACCCCCCACATGAATGCCAGCCGAATTGAGAAGAGGGAATGCCACTTGGCGGCTAGGAGGAGCAACCAAGGTAGAACCGAAGCCCCCCCCCCCCCCCCCCCCTCTCCAAACTCCTATAACCAGCCCCTCTCAGCTCAATTCGACCCTTCCATCACCTTCAGAGAGTTGAGAGCAGTCGAGCCAGTATATTGGAGCGAGGAGAATGGTGCAGAACCGGGATTTCGAGCAGGGTCGCCGGAGCTCGCCACCGCCATGCCGCACCACCACAATACCCGCCGCCAGGCCCTATTTCAGGCACGATTTCTCCCCCTCTCCCTCTGTGCTAGTTATCTAAGGTCTTAGCAAGGGCAGCCGAGCTCAATTGAGCCATCAGCCATGGGATTTTCCCTCCCGTTTCTCTGTTTGGGCTTCCTCCAGGGATCGCCGGAAAACCCCACCTCCGACCACCATTCCACCGCCAATCGACGGCCAACGCCTCAACGGAGGTGGTGGCGGCGGCAGATGGCCGGGGAGGGTGGTGGTTGGCCGGGATCAAGGGACTTTTCCTCTGGGCCGTCGGCTAGAGGTAGGAGACGAAATCACAGCCGTTGATTTCATCTCCTTGATCTCTATTAGCAGACCACAATAATTCTGCCTAGAATTATTCAGTGGTTTGCATGCAATATTTGAAGGCCTTAGAGGCCATTTTGGCAAAAAGGGGCAGAGACAACTTTTGTATCCCTATGTGTCTACTTTCATTTGCCACTAAAATTAACTGATTTCGTGCAATGTGGACACCAGGGCACTCATATTCCTAGGACTGCTCCTTGTGTAGAGCAGAAATTAAAAGTGCAATATCTTTTAAATGGCTTAACCAAATCCCTTCATTTTTCTACCATGCATGCATGGTATGATGACACACCTAGGGTTTCAATTTGGGAATTTATGGATGTGTATCCATTGAGTTATTTCATTTATTAGTAAAAGTAAATATTTGGTATATATGGAGTTGTATAACTCCAAACACCCCCTAATTTGGGGGGTGAGCTCTTTTTATATATCTAAATCTCTGGTAAAAATTTCATCACATGTGCATGAGTATTTTTCTCTGAATTTCAAAATGAAGTTAGGGTCTTAAGTGAAAAATTGGGGTGCTAATAGTCAATTTGGGCTTTTGAGCTTTTTGATGGAATTGAAGGTGGGAATCACCTTACATGCCTCTGAAACCTTGGGGTTAGTGTATGTCATGAGGATATACATCATTGACATAAGTTTTATGATTATTGGAAGTTATTTTCCTAAAGTTTTTTTTAATTAAATGAAAATTGTCACACATTTAAATTAATGAAATAATTTGAATCATAAACTTAGGGATAAATCCAAAACTCTGGGAAATAGATCCTTGACTGGAAAGGCACATTTAGGAATTTTGTTGGAATTTTTGGACCTCATTTATTTCTCTGAATTTGACTTATTTTGTTAGGTCAATTTATTCAATTATGACATTTAGGTCTCATATGCATTTGGAGAATTATGAAATTATTCTAGTAGGTTTCCTTCGTGATTCTATAGCTCTGTAAATTTTATCATAATTTTTAGATGAATTTTTGTGGTAATTATCATTTTATTGAGGAAAAACCCCCTTTTGTAATTAATTAATTTAATGAGGTAAAATAGCTTGTAAAATTCTAAATCTCTGGATTTAGTGTTTTTAGATGATTATTGTGCTAGGTTGATTTTCTCGGAATTTTTAGAGATCATTAGATGGTACCTAATGTGTAAAATCTTATTTACACACCTTTCATTTTAAATAGAAATTATGATGGTAAAATCCTTGGAATAACATGAGACATAGGATCTGGTGTTTCTAGACCAATATAGTGCTATAATAATTTTCCCAGAATTTATTGAAGTCTTAACATAGCACTTGTAGTGTACACCCTTATACGCACACCAAATTTAACAAATGATAATTAAGGGTAAATACTCATTGGAATAATATGAAACTTATGCATTGCTGTTTTTAGGTCAATAACATACTTCTGTGATTTATTCAAATTTTATTGAGACCTGTAGGTGGTGGTTGTAGTGTAAACTCTTATTGGCACACCACTTGTATTAAATGAATATTGTGGACAAATATTACCTGGAATATTATGAAACCTTGGATTTGGTATTTTTAGATGATTAGTATGCTAGGTTAATTTTCTAAGAATTTCTGGAATTCATATTTTAGTACTTGGTGTGTAAAGTCACTTCTTCATCTTTTTCATGATAAATATAAATTATGATTATAAATTTGCTGGAAAAATATGATCTTCGGGAAATAGTGTTTTTATGTCAATATGAAGCTACTGTAATTTTTCCAGATTTTTAGGAAGTTTAATTTCAGTACTTGTAGTGAAGAGCCATGTTTCCTCTCCTTTAAAGATAAATAAAAATTGTGGGTTTAAAATGTTTGGAAAATTAGGATCTTCTGGAAATAGTGTTTTCATGTCAATATGAAGCTACTGTAATTTTTTCCAGAATTTTAGGAAGACAAAATCTTGTACTTGATGTGTAAAAATTATTTTTCCATTCATTCATTGAAAATTTGGGATCATAGTTATTTAATTGCTGGAAAAATATGAAATCTTGGAAATCTTTTTATCATGTCACATTTCATCTCTGGAAGGATATTTAACAAGTTTGAATTCACTAGCATGATACCTCCTTCACATTTTAGATTCATATTAGTAATTAATGAATTTTTATAGAGGTCAAAATAAGATGAAACATGCTTGGATTTTGATCATCCCTTATTTTATCCACTATGAACCTAGGATAAAAATTAGAAGTCATTTGGAAGTAATTTAACCAAGATTCCATAATAGGAATCTAAGTTAGTTATATGTCATGGTCTGCGGATAGTGAAAACTCATTATGATGAATAGGTCAATATATTCACAAGGAAATCGGTGAGAATTTGATTATAACAAGAGATGAGTATAGACCTCTTAGAGGACTAGAAGTTTTTAGAGTTGAGTCCAAAAGATTGATTGCATAGGAGCGGGGTGAAACATAAGGCGTAAGTTATAAAGGGTAATGAGAGGGAGGAAGGTTAGGTCAAGATAGCCGCCAAGAATGTTAAATGTCCTGGAAAGGGGTTGGGCATCATCCCATCATATACCCTAGTACCTTGCGAACCCTTCACCGGGTAGCCCTCGGGAAGTCCAGGATCCACCCTAAACTTCCAAGTAGAATAATAACTAAACAAGAGTAGTCTAAATAGGAGTTAGAAGATGAGAGTGCTTGGTGAGCTGTGGGTAAGGTTGTGCTTGGGATTGACGAAAGATCGTCCTTCCCCTTAGAGAGTCATAAAGCGCTGAGGTTAATTCAAGTGAAATGATAATAGGGTAATCTTATGGGTAGATATCAATAATACTAAGTGTCTTGGGAAAGGGAATTTTGGGATGTCATCCCATTGTAGTTCCTAATACCGTAGCGAGCCCTTTATAGGGTAACCCTCGGGAATCCAAGATTAAACCTAAACCGTAGGGATAAAATGTTACAAGAATAATTTAATAACACACTCACCCACACCCCGTGGTTGCGGGAGCCTAGTCTGTTTGGTGCTGCGAGCAGTAAGCTCAGTGTTTGAAAGAGCGGATTGAAAGTCAGGTGAGCTTGCAACTCCGTAGAGTTTGTTGGTATGGACGGGTTGGTCCGGGGAGCTTATGGATCAGAGATAGATAGTAGAACATGTTGCATGTGCATTGAAGGTGGTGGGTCTTCTGTATTGGACGGGCGTTCACACCGACGTCAATACGTTGACTCGGCAAGTGTGGTATATACACTTAGCCTAGAAAGTCTGGCGGTCCAGTCAGCAAGAGTACGCAGATGCTCCATGGTTTTGTGTTGAGGCGTACGATAGGTCTAGGTTAGGTAGTGTGAATACCAACCTAGAGGTGGGCGAGGCCCAACCCACCGCTTCCGTTTGCCACTACGAGAGTATCCTGGGAGTCTTGCTAGCTCTAAAAAGGGGAAACTAAAGGTCTATGCGCATAGAGTCGTAGTGTGTGAGTTGCACTTGTATGAACATAGCATAACAACATACCTAGCATGTCATAGCATTAACATTGCATTTCAACCCCTACCCCTATCGTATAAATTGGTATGGGACTTTTTATACGATAGGCCCTGCTAAACGACCCCTTGGTCTATAGGTTTGTATGGGCATTCCTATAAATCAATGGTTACTTTTAAATTACCTTACTTGTGTCGCACTGCTTCCTTATGCTTACTTCTTTCTCTGCTGCGATATTACTTTACTGCATTTATTATTGTTTACTGGTTCATATTGCTAGCATAGAACTTATATGTTATACTCTTGATAGCGTAGAATATTTGTCACCTGCTTTTGATTACTCCACTTTGTTGTTCCCCGCTTCTTCCTTTCGCACGGTGCCTAGGAGTCGCGGGGGGAGGCGGGGACAAAATCGGCTTAGTCTTTATGACTAACGGTCGGTGGTGACCGTAGGTACCCGAGGTGATGGAGCACCAGCTAGAAGAGGAGACAGGACCTGAGGAGCCTATACCGAGCTTTACTTCTACTACAAGACAGGTGTTCGAGAGTTGAGAGTTTATTTAGCTTCCGCACAGATGTAGGGAGGGAGAAAGATTTTTGTACTTTTCTTCATTCGGACATGTACCGGGCATAAGCCCTTTTTCTCGTCCTTTTATTGTACTCATTGATGGACAGTTTTCATTTGGATATATATATACAGATGCGTGTGATTGTGGACTTATGTTCTAGCTCTTCTTCTTATCTCTTGTTGGCCTGGTTGAACGTTCTTGCCGGCAGGATCGGCGTCTTGCGGAGGTGACTAACTTGTGTGCTAGCATCACCGTAAGGCGGCGGTTCTGGGCATAAGATCCGGGAACTCTCCTGGTGCGGGAGAGGGATCTTACAAATGGTATCAGAGCCCAAACGGTCCAACGAGAAAGAAGTCCACAAAAACTGGCACACCCCCGCTCGAGTTAGTTTGAGGAAAAACTAGCAGCAGAAGCAGTGGTGTGCCCATGTGTAAAAATCACACAATTTAGTCCTTTAACCAATGAGTTAGGCCAACCCAACTAAGGACAACACTTTAGTTTTGACTTACCAAGACGTTTTTATAGCGTATCTTAGTCGTAAATCGATCTCAAGTATAGTTTTGGTTAGGACAGGGGGATTCCCAACATGGTTAAAGGGAAGAGCTTAGTATGAGTGTAGGTGTTTGAGGCTTACACTCCGATGCTTACCACTCACTTATCAAATGATTTTTGGAGTAATAAGAGACTCTTACGCATAAATTATCCTACCAATTATACTTCCCGTATATTTTACGGTGAAGCAGTCACCAAGACAAGTATTAGAGGTCGAATAAGAATCCAAATCCAAAGAAGGCCCATTCTTGGTTAGGTCACACATTGACCTTAAGAAGGATTCATGAATGGTAACTTTAAGGACCTTGAATGTGTATCATATCAATAAAGTCTCAAGGTGGAACTCCAAGACAAGGTTGTATGCCCTAAGAATTGTGTGCATATATTTAGGGTAAATGCACTATAGTGATATCGAAGAAATTTAGCCCAAAATATATGGGGGCTTATCCCTTTTGTTTATTGGGCCAACTTAGTACTAACTTGAGTCTCCCTAGACCTCAGTTAGAAGATGAATCTCAAACTTATAGACCTTGAGGTTTTATATGTGTAGTCAAGTAAATAAGAGGATAACAAAATAACCATTGGGGATATGCTTAGAGGTTGTCAAGTTATACGTGTATATATGACCTCTGAAATCAAGGAAGTCAGTGCGAGACTTTAGGATATGGGTTGGATAGAAATGGAACCTAGTTATTGGCTCTCGTGATCTTAAGAAATGAATAAATAACCCAATGCGAAGGATGATATCATAGATTCACCTCCTCAAGCCTGAGACGATGATCTATAATAGAATCGGGACGAATAGAAAGTTGACTGGTTTTTTTTAGTCAAGTTATTAGAAGCATAAAGTTGCCAAGTTAGCTGCTTGGAACAACTTATCGCGTCATGAAGCTTGTGGATTGAAATTAGATTCCTGCGCGATATATCTATATTTGGAAATTCTTGAATTTCTGGACATTCGAAGATAATGTACATGCAATTATTGAAAAATCAAGCCCCTTTTTGTTTTCGAACAATTTTATCGTAACCGATATTCTTATACCCTGGAGGATAGTTGACACCTAATCGGAGATCGTTAAAATTATACCTATGGATTAAGTAAATAAGTGAGTACTTATGACCTTTAGATTCATGGCTTGATGAGCCTGGGAATTGAAAGAAAAATGTCATTATAATCCCTAAGAATGTTGTATGTTTGGAGAATAATATGTGATATTGGGAAATGCGACACCTCTTTAAATCATAACTTTAGAGGATTGGATTAGGGGTTATACATAATAGTGATGATCTCATGAGTATAATGAACTTGGTAATTATTTCACTCATACATATTGGTCGATGCTGAACTACATGAAAGGATTCATGAGAGATTGCCACATGTGCACATGGGTTTTCATATCAGTAGGAAGCTCGTAGAACTTTGGTAGAGTAAATCCTGGAATAAATAACAGGCTTCCTTCACGAGTGCAATTGAGACTACAACTTGAGAAATTAATCCACTGAATTATTGACATGAAATGCCATGGGTTTGATATATGATTTCTCGTGATAGTATTAAGTTATGGAAAATTTATTGGAAATAATCGTTGAATAAAGGACATACCCCTTCACAAAGTGCAATGTGAGATTAAAATTTGAGGAATTTTTTTTTTGGGGATGCTGTAATATCTTGAACATCTTAAAATTTTGGTGGAATTTATTGTTACCCATTTCTGATACTCCCTTCGCAACGTAGAATTTGAACGCAAACTTGAGAAATTCATACCATGAATTATTACTGAATTGTTATGGAATATATTTGAAGAATGGATAGATTGGGATATTGATGATAAGATAATATAACAATTATCAGATAGTCTTGAGACCTCTCATCTTCATGAGCTGGGAACCCCGTGGACCCGAACTTAGATTTCAAGGACGAAATTATTCTTTTGTTTATTGGGAATTGTAACATCCCATTTCCTACTAGACCCGCTAACTCCAATTTAGGGTGAGACAAGTGGTGAGTGGGGTGAGTTTGAGCTAGATTGTAGCCTTAGGACTCATAGGGTTAGGTGAACTCACATGGGGTCACCAATTGACCCAATTTGACCAAAGTCAAACTTGGGTCAACATAGGTCAAATCCTCCCCAATAAGTTCAATTGAACCCCAAAGGATGAAATTGACTTCACCCCTAGTCTTAGAACATCATGGGGGACCTAATTGACCCAAAAGCCCCATCATGGGGTCGACAATTTGACCAACTTGACCAAAGTCAACATTTCCCCAATTTTGGTCAAAATCACACCTTTGGGTCAAATTGGCTCACTTAGGTCTTCACCATGACTCAACCAACCTTGGGTGGTGTCACGGAACTCAATGTCAACACATTGGACCCGTCCACACACCCAATTGACCAAGTCAACCCAAAGTCAACAAAGGGTCAACTTTGCCTAAATTGGGCTTAATTGGAATTTATCCAAATTCCAATGGATTAAGGCCCTCACCCAAAGCCCATTCTGAGGCCCAAGAGTCAATGACCAGCCTTGCCCCCCATTACCAACATGCAAGCACATGCATGGGGGCAAAAGTGGAAAATCCCCCTTCCTCCATTAAGAAATAAGAGAATTTTGGGAGAGAAGGCCATGTGGACCTCCTCTCCTCTGCCCAAGACCTCCTCTGAACCCCCCACATGAATGCCAGCCGAAATTGAGAAGAGGGAATGCCACTTGGCGGCTAGGAGGAGCAACCAAGGTAGAACCGAAGCCCCCCCTCTCCAAACTCCTATAACCAGCCCCTCTCAGCTCAATTCGACCCTTCCATCACCTTCAGAGAGTTGAGAGCAGTCGAGCCAGTATATTGGAGCAAAGAGAATGGTGCAGAAATGGGATTTTGAGCAGGGTTGCCGGAGCTCGCCACCGCCATGCCGCACCACCACAATACCCGCCGCCAGGCCCTATTTCAGGCATGATTTCTCCCCCTCTCCCTCTGTGCTAGTTATCTAAGGTCTTAGCAAGGGCAGCCAAGCTCAATTGAGCCGTCAGCCATGGGATTTTCCCTCCCGTTTCTCCGTTTGGGCTTCCTCCAAGGATCGCCGGAAAACCCCACCTCCGGCCACCATTCCACCGCCAATCGACGGCCAACCCCTCAACGGAGGTGGTGGCGGCGGCAGATGGCCGGGGAGGGTGGTGGTTGGCCGGGATCAAGGGACTTTTCCTCTGGGCCGTCGGCTAGAGTTAGGAGACGAAATCACAGCCGTTGATTTCGTCTCCTTGATCTCTATTAGCAGATCACAATAATTCTGCCTAGAATTATTCAGTGGTTTGCATGCAATATTTGAAGGCCTTAGAGGCCATTTTGGCAAAAAGGGGCAGAGACAACTTTTGTATCCCTATGTGTCTACTTTCATTTGCCACTAGAATCAACTGATTTGGTGCAATGTGGACACCAGGGAACTCATTTTCCTAGGACTGCTCCTTGTGTAGGGAAGAAATTAAATGTGCAATATCTTTTAAATGGCTTAACCAAATCCCTTCATTTTTCTACCATGCATGAATGGTATGATGACACACATAGGGTTTCAATTTGGGAATTTATGGATGTGTATCCATTGAGTTATTTCATTTATTAGTAAAAGTAAATATTTGGTATATATGGAGTTGTATAACTCCAAACACCCCCTAATTTGGGGGGTGAGCTCTTTTTATATATCTAAATCTCTGGTAAAAATTTCATCACATGTGCATGAGTATTTTTCTCTGAATTTCAAAATGAAGTTAGGGTCTTAAGTGAAAAATTGGGGTGCTAATAGTCAATTTAGGCTTTTGAGCTTTTTGATGGAATTGAAGGTGGGAATCACCTTGCATGCCTCTGAAACCTTGGGGTTAGTGTATGTCATGAGGATATACATCATTGACATAAGTTTGATGATTATTGGAAGTTATTTTCCTAAAGTTTTTTTTAATTAAATGAAAATTGTCACACATTTAAATTAATGAAATAATTTGAATCATAAACTTAGGGATAAATCCAAAACTATGGGAAATGGATCCTTGACTGGAAAGGCACATTTAGGAATTTTGTTGGAATTTTTGGACCTCATTTATTTCTCTGAATTTGACTTATTTGGTTAGGTCAATTTATTCAAATATGACATTTAGGTCTCATATGCATTTGGAGAATTATGAAATTATTCTAGTAGGTTTCCTTGGTGATTCTATAGCTCTGTAAATTTTATCATAATTTTTAGATGAATTTTTGTGGTAATTATCAATTTATTGAGGAAAAACCCCCTTTTGTAATCAATTAATTTAATGGGGTAAAATAGTTTGTAAAATCCTAAATCTCTAGATTTAGTGTTTTTAGATGATTATTGTGCTAGGTTGATTTTCTCAGAATTTTTAGAGATCATTAGATGGTCCCTAATGTGTAAAATCTTATTTACACACCTTTCATTTTAAATAGAAATTATGATGGTAAAATCCTTGGAATTACATGAGACATAGGATCTGGTGTTTCTAGACCAATATGGTGCTATAATAATTTTTCCAGAATTTATTGAAGTCTTAACATAGCACTTGTAGTGTAAACCCTTATACGCACACCAAATGTAACAAATGATAATTAAGGGTAAATACTCCTTGGAATAATATGAAACTTAGGCATTTCTGTTTTTAGGTCAATAACATACTTCTGTGTTTTATTCAGATTTTATTGAGACCTGTAGGTGGTGGTTGTAGTGTAAACTCTTATTGGCACACCACTTGTATTAAATGAATATTGTGGACAAATATTACCTGGAATATTATGAAACCTTGGATTTGGTATTTTTAGATGATTAGTATGCTAGGTTAATTTTCTCAGAATTTTTGGAATTCATATTTTAGTACTTGGTGTGTAAAGTCACATCTTCATCTTTTTCATGATAAATATAAATTATGATTATAAATTTGCTGGAAAAATATGATCTTCTGGAAATAGTGTTTTTATGTCAATATGAAGCTACTGTAATTTTTCCAGATTTTTAGGAAGTTTAATTTCAGTACTTGTAGTGAAGAGCCATGTTTCCTCTCCTTTAAAGATAAATAGAAATTGTGGGTTTAAAATGTTTGGAAAATTAGGATCTTCTGGAAATAGTGTTTTTATGTCAATATGAAGCTACTGTAATTTTTCCAGAATTTTAGGAAGACAAAATCTTGTACTTGATGTGTAAAAATTATTTTTGCATTCATTCATTGAAAATTTGGGATCATAGTTATTTAATTGCTGGAAAAATATGAAATCTTGGAAATCTTTTTATCATGTCACATTTCATCTCTGGAAGGATATTTAACAAGTTTGAATTCACTAGCATGATACCTCCTTCACATTTTAGATTCATATTAGTAATTAATGAATTTTTATAGAGGTCAAAATTAGATGAAACATGCTTGGATTTTGATCATCCCTTATTTTATCCACTATTAACCTAGGATAAAAATTAGAAGTCATTTGGAAGTAATTTGACCAAGATTCCATCATAGGAATCTAAGTTAGTTATATGTCGTGGTCTGCGGATAGTGAAAACTCATTATGATGAATATGTCAATATATTCACAAGGAAATCAGTGAGAATTTGATTATAACAAGAGATGAGTATAGACCACTTAGAGTACTAGAAGTTTTTAGAGTTGAGTCCAAAAGATTGATTGCATAGGAGCGGGGTGAAACATAAGGCGTAAGTTATAAAGGGTAATGAGAGGGAGGAAGGTTACGTCAAGATAGCCGCCAAGAATGTTAAATGTCCTGGAAAGGGGTTGGGCATCATCCCATCATATACCCTAGTACCTTGCGAACCCATCACTGGGTAGCCCTCGGGAAGTCCAGGATCCACCCTAAACTTCCAAGTAGAATAATAACTAAACAAGAGTAGTCTAAATAGGAGTTAGAAGATGAGAGTGCTTGGTGAGCTGTGGGTAAGGTTGTGCTCGGGATTGACGAAAGATCGTCCTTCCCCTTAGAGAGTCATAAAGCGCTGAGGTTAATTCAAGTGAAATGATAAGAGGGTAATCTTATGGGTAGATATCAATAATACTAAGTGTCTTGGGAAAGGGAATTTTGGGGTGTCATCCCATTGTAGTTCCTAATACCGTAGCGAGCCCTTTACAGGGTAACCCTCGGGAATCCAAGATTAACCCTAAACCGTAGGGATAAAATGTTATAAGAATAATTTAATAACACACTCACCCACACCCCGTGGTTGCGGGAGCCTAGTCTGTTTGGTGCTGCGAGCAGTAAGCTCAGTGTTTGAAAGAGCGGATTGAAAGTCAGGTGAGCTTGCAACTCAGTAGAGTTTGTTGGTACGGACGGGTTGGTCCGGGGAGCTTATGGCTCGGAGATAGATAGTAGAACATGTTGCATGTGCATTGAAGGTGGTGGGTCTTCTGTATTGGACGGACGTTCACACCGACGTCAATACGTTGACTCAGCAAGTGTGGTATATACACTTAGCCTAGAAAGTCTGGAGGTCCAGTCAGCAAGAGTACGCAGACGCTCCACGGTTTTGTGTTGAGGCGTATGATAGGTCTAGGTTAGGTAGTGTGAATACCAACCTAGAGGTGCGCGAGGCCCAACCCACCGCTTCCGTTTGCCACTACGGGAGTATCCTGGGAGTCTTGCTAGCTCCAAAAAGGGGGAACTAAAGGTCTATGCGCATAGAGTCGTAGTGTGTGAGTTGCACTTGTATGAACATAGCATAACAACATACCTAGCATGTCATAGCATGAACATTGCATTTCAACCCCTACCCCTATCGTATAAATTGGTATGGGACTTTTTATACGATAGGCCCTGCTAAACGACCCCTTGGTCTATAGGTATGTATGGGCATTCCTATAAATCAATGGTTACTTTTAAATTACCTTACTTGCATCGCACTGCTTCCTTATGCTTACTTCTTTCTCTGCTGCGATATTACTTTACAACATTTATTACTATTTACTGGTTCATATTGCTAGCATAGAACTTATATGTTATACTCTTGATAGCGTAGAATATTTGTCACCTGCTTTTGATTACTCCACTTTGTTGTTCCCCGCTTCTTCCTCCCGCACGGTGCCTAGGAGTCGCGGGGGGAGGCGGGGACAAAATCGGCTTAGTCTTTATGACTAACGGTCGGTGGTAACCGTAGGTACCTAAGGTGATGGAGCACCAGCTAGAAGAGGAGACAGGACCTGAGGAGCCTATACCGAGCTTTACTTCTACTACAAGACAGGTGTTCGAGAGTTGAGAGTTTATTTAACTTCCGCACAGATGTAGGGAGAGAGAAAGATTTTTGTACTTTTCTTCATTCGGACATGTACCGGGCATAAGCCCTTTTCTCGTCCTTTTATTGTACTCATTGATGGACAGTTTTCATTTGGATATATATATACAGATGCGTGTGATTGTGGACTTATGTTCTAGCTCTTCTTCTTATCTCTTGTTGGCCTGGTTGAACGTTCTTGCCGGCAGGATCGGCGTCTTGCGGAGGTGACTAACTTGTGTGCTAGCATCACCGTAAGGCGGCGGTTCTGGGCATAAGATCCGGGAACTCTCCTGGTGCGGGAGAGGGATCTTACACTGTAATGCTGAACAAGCAAATGACCAAATGGTTTGACATAGCAGAAAAGACAGTAATATCTCATAATACCATTCTCAAGTCTATGGACAAACACCTCCAGATGTCTGAACAGGACATAACATATGTCAAAAAATTTGTCAGCCAGACATATGAAGTGATAGAAAAATCAGCCAATCACATCCAAGAGTTTGTCTACTCCACGGCCTTGCAGTTGAATGAAGAAGCTAACAGGAACAAGGAAGTGTTGAAGACTGACATTGCAAATGTTTTCCAATCCATTACTGAAATAGTCACTGCTACCCAACTGATTGCTGAGGTAGTCAAACTTAAAGATGAGCTTCAAGCTGATTTTGAAAATGTTTTCCAAACCCTATCTGGCACATAACAACAGCTAAGCAAGACCTCCATCAACAAGTGTTTGAAGAAGCCAGAAAGGGGGAGGATTCAAATGCAATCATAAATTCCGACTTAACGTTTAAGGTTCTACAAGGTACAAGGTTGGCACTGAATCTTCCTCTCTTAGATGTATATAGGGCAGAAGATTGGGATTTCCCACACCAAGAAGCAATTGCCTAGAATAAGAGATTGAAAAAGAGAAGAGAAAGATAACATGTATTGCTGACTGAAGAATACATGGCCAGGCAAAGGGATGTGCAAAATAGAGATCCTGACTATGAGTACTGGAGTGTTGACTCCAAAGAATTAATACTAAATGCCTGGCTAAGCCATGGTGAAATTGGAAAAGATATTGATAAGCTTTATCCATCCGAAGAGTGGATAAAGCATTTAGAGAGAAACACAAAAAGAGAAAGAGTATTCAAAGCTAATCTGGTAAGAAAAGATAACCCAAGAAGAATGCCTTCTAAATATATCCCAAAGCCATATCTGTATTTCCAAAGGCAAGAGAACAAAAGGAAAATAGCTAATATTGAGGCTGCAAATGCTGAAAAAGACACAGCCACCAATCTCCCTGAAAATAGGATTGTGGCTGCTGAAGATAAGGAGATCCCATCTCAAGAAGAAGTGGTTGCTGAAAACATGGATGTTGCAGCAGACCCAGAGGCCTCATCTAAAGAAGGAGTAGTTGCTGAAAGTGTGAATGCTGCAGCAGACCAAGATGCTTCAGCCAAAGAAAAATAAGTGGTTACTGACATTCCTAAGTGCTCTACTTCTAAGAAAAGAAAACTTTATATGAATGTATAAATGTCTTATGAATGCCTGGATGTAAATTGAACTATACTTTATCTGAAATGCTTATGAATGATTGTTATATTAGTCATTTTATGTCCTAAGCTAATCTGAGCTAGCTTAATTTTACCCTGTGATATTGGTTAAGTTAATATGTGATACATCATCATGCTTATCTAATCATATTATTGGTTTGTTAAACTTTGTTAGGAACATACCTGGCATGAATATCACTTGTTACAATCTTATTCTAAATATCATAATAATGTTTACATTGGTATGTTATAATGATTATCATTATATGAAGTTACATGACAAACATTTATGTGTTATGTACTTTAGCATTTGAGGGTGTTCTGCCTTCTTCAAATAGGGGGAGATTGTTGGGAAAATGAACCTCAATGTTCCCTTGATTTGAAGAAGCTTCACACTCAATGCTAGGTACAAGTTATATTTGATAAACCCCATTTTATCTCATGACCATGCAGGGTTAGGTCATACCAAGGTGTGAAGTAAGTTCAGTAGGTTTGCTGTCAAAACTGCTAAGACAAGCTCTCAGTCTCAGCTGAACCGCTGAGACTAGGCCAAGGGCCGCTGAGAAGGTGTCTGGGCCAGCTGAGCTGCAGATAGAAGAAAACCACTGAGACAACGGTCTATCTCAGCGGATCCGCTGGAACGGGACAGAAGATGCCGCTGAGACTGGAAGCTATCTCTGCCCAACCGTTGAAATAGATTCAAAAGGACTGGCAGGTTTTGCTTTTGGCGCAAGGTGCAGAAAAGCAAGATATGGTATTCCAATCTCGTCCATGTTGTGTCAGAGGACATCTGATAGGCGTTGAAGTTCAGTGGAGTATAAACTAATAAATTAGGGCTTTGTAAAAGAATCAATCTCTCACTCTCTCACTCACAAAAAGAATAAGATTACTATTCCATTGACGGCAACCAAGAAAGTTTTCACATCCTGTTTCCTGAAGCTGCAAGGAGAGAATAGATTGCTCCTCTTGATCAACTCAAGATAGAGCAAGTTGATCATCACTCTTTCTCTGAAGAAAAGGATCAGAAGAATCAAAGTTGAGGCAATTGAACTCATCCTAGATTCAAGACTACTACAGCAGTTGCTTAACAACAGAAGATCGAGTTTATTCTATCTTCTATTATAATCATCTATTATTATTACTGTAGTAACTTAATAGTTCTGAGTTGTAGGGCATCTTTGCCTGAGAAAGTAGGGTTGTCTGGCCTGAGAGTAGAGCTGAGAGGTCAGCTTGAGTGTAGGATCTGTGTGTGATCTGAGGAAGGGTTGTTGAGCCTGAGGTAGGACTATTGAGCCTGAGGTAGGGCTGTTGAGCCTGAGGTAGGGTTTGAGAAAACCTGAGAGATCCTGAGGGATCTGTGTTGTAAGATATTGGAGCTGAGTTTGGAGGTGTTGGATTTATCTAACTCATTGTTAGAATGGTGAAGGGGGAAAGAGGACTACTCAAGATACCCTATCTTGAGGAACCTCTATAAATCATTGTGTGTTTTTTGGGTGCTTGATACATAACTAACCTAAAATCAAAAGACAACTAGGTTAAAGCCTAAAATAAAAACAAACCTATTCACCCCCTCCCCCCCCCCCCCCCCCCCCCCCTCTAGGTGACTAAGACTACATCCTAAACAAACTATTAGTTACTTTACTATGGTCTAGCAGACACTCTCTAGTAACCCACCCCCGACCATAAAAGACTGGCGGGATGCCAGCAAGAGTATGCAAGAACTCACGGAAGTGCACCTAGGACGTGTACATCAGCATACATAAGGTCTAGGCTTGGTAGTGTGTATACCCACCTAGAAGTGGAGTGCCTGATCCACTGATTCTGTTGCCACAACGGATGTACCTGAGAGGCTTGCTACCTCTGAAAAGCAAAGAATAAAGGTCTGTGCGCGCAGAGTCATGTGAGTGAGTTGCACCGTATGAACATAACATAGCATAACAAAACATTCATACATTTTATAGACATATACATTTGCAGACCCATATCATATAAATTAGTATGGGCTCTTTTATATGATAAGTTACAATTCCGGAAATCTTAACTTATAAGTTTGTATGGGCATTCATATAAGTTAAGGTACTCTAGATGATAGTATGGTAGTTTTCTTATTAATTTACTTGCGCTGCATTTACTTACTTACTGCTCGTTTATTTCCTACTGCTCATATATTACTTGTTGTTGTAATACGTTCTGCTCACTTATTCAATATATTGTTAGTATAATCCATGTCACCTGCACCATCTTTTACCCCTTGTTGTACTTCGCTTTGTTACCCCGCTCGGTACCTAGGAGTCGTGGGGGAAGGCGATGACAAATGACTTAGTATTTTTGACTAATGATTGGATGTGGCCGTAGCACCAAGAGATCGAGGAGCAGGAGCCGCAGTATGTAAGGCAGGACGTGGCAACAGACCTTGATGAGTAGATGTCGTTAATCACAACTTCCACACGACTACAGGTTGGAGAGTATTTTGTGTTGCTTCTGCATAGCGTGGAGTGAGAGAGTGCTTTGTCATTAGTATTTCCTTTTGGATCTGTATCGGGCTTAAGCCCATGCACTCTTTTAGGTTTGTACTCTTTGTGGACTATTTGCACTCTTCTTTATATATATATATATATATATATGTGTGTGTGTGTGTGTATGTGTGTGTGTGTGTGTGTGTGTGTGTCTGTGTCTGTGTGTGTGTGTGTCTGTGTGTCTGTGTGTCTGTGTGTGTGTCTGTGTGTCTGTGTCTGTGTCTGTGTGTCTGTGTGTCTGTGTGTCTGTGTGTCTGTGTGTCTGTGTGTCTGTGTGTCTGTGTGTCTGTGTGTCTGTGTGTCTGTGTGTCTGTGTGTCTGTGTGTCTGTGTGTCTGTGTGTGTGTGTGTTTGTGTGTCTGTGTGTCTGTGTGTCTGTGTGTGCCTGTGTGTCTGTGTGTGCCTGTGTGTCTGTGTGTGTGTGTGTGTGTCTGTGTGTGTGCGTGTGTGTGTGTGTGTGCATGTGTGTGCGTGTTGTGGTTGTGGACTTGTTATAATTATATTATTACTTCTTGCAAAATTGGCATGTGATATGATCGTATTAGCCGGCAGGATCAACGTCGAGCGGTGACAACTAACCCGTGAGTTGGGGTCACTATAGGATGATGGTTCTGGGCATAAGATCTGGGGACTCTCCAATAAGGAGGAGAGGGATCTTATAACTGGCATCACTTAACAAATGATCATAATAGAAAGAAGTCCACAAAACACTAGGTCTCCCCGCTCGAGCATTAGTTTGCAGACAAACTATGCAGTGGAAGCAATGGTGTGCCCATGTGTGAAATCACATATATAGTCCATCTAAACAATGAGTTAGGTTGATTATAATAAATTTTCTTTCATTTGTGTAGCCCACGAGATACTGCTCCTTTCCCTCCGGCTGCCACTCCCTTCTAGCACTCGGAGCTCGGTCAGACATTTACAACCATTCTGGTGGCCTTTAAGGCACTGCTGGTTTCGGCCTCTCGGACGAACCCAGGATCTAACTGGTTGAGCACGTTCAAGAGCTTTTCCCCTCTGATGTACCACAAGACAGAGACTGCGGTCAAGACGGAGGAACGGTTGGACACTATACAGGAGATGCTCGCAGGCATCAACTGCCCAATCAGTATGGCAGTCTCTTTGGCGACTACTGCTTTGGATGCCCATGCCAAGAGATGGTGGAAGTTTGTGATGGATTCCACTTATGCGGACCGGGATTACTCGGAGATTACTTGGGAGGAGTTCAGTACCATTTTTCTGGAGCACTTTATGACAGTGACAGACAGAGATGCGTTGGAGGAGAGGTTTTTAAACCTTAGATAGGGGATCGGGTCGGTGATAGAGTACCAGAGGGAGTTCGCCCATCTGGCTAGATTTTATGGGGATGCACTCATTGGATGACAGAGGTTATGCCAAGAGGTTCTACCGAGGACTTAGATATCCGTTAAGGCAGACACTATTGTTCGTGGCCGAGGACAGTTTGGCCAAGATCGTAGAGATGGCGAAGAAGCTGGAGGCAGATCATCTGATGGTACAGAGTAGGGGGAAGAGACTAGTGGAGGGGACACACTTTGGAGAGGGTTGCAGGGGACCGCAGCGGGGCAGGATTATGAGGCATAGGAGAGGTAGAGGACAACCTCGTCCTAACTTCAGGCCGGAGCAGCGGCAGCCTCCTGCGGTACCAGTTCCTCCACCAGTGTGGACTCAGGAGCCACCGAGGCATGATGATAGAGGATTTCGTCCAGTGGTATGCTTCGGATGCCACCAGCCATGACACATCAGAGTCAATTTCCCCCAGCTATTCTGTCCACCTCCTCCCCCTCGCCCTCCACCAGCCCCTCCAGGAACAACACATCAGGGCCGAGGTAGATGACGAGGTCGGGGTCGGAGACATCACGATATAGGTCTAAGGCCGGAGTAGGTGTATGCTTTGGATTTTGCTCATGAGAGGAACCCCGAGGAAGTCATCACGGGTACTTAATGTTTTTTTACAAATTACATAGTACCATACAAAACATTAGAATTATTGAGACTTATTACCCAAACAACAAAACCATCCCAGGTATAGTGTTTGTCTATGGCAAACCCGCATACACTTTATTCGACACGGATGACTCGCACTCATTCGTCTCGGAGGAGTTCATAGACGATATGAACCAAGTTCAGCACTTCGAAGGCATCCACAGGAAGGTGTGGCTAGCAGACAGGTCGGAGATAGAGACGTATGCCAAGTTCAACAAGTTGGTGGAGATTGGGGGAAAGCCATTTGAGGCACTCATTCGTCTCGGAAGGTGTGGCATCCACTTGAAGGATGAGACCGCCACCCTGGGCGGTTTGAAGGAGGCCGCCCGTACGGGCGGTTTGACGAAGACCGCCTCCAAGATGGGCAATTTGATTAAGGCCGCCCCTATGGACGGTTTGAGGAAGACCGCCCCCAAACTGGGCAGTTTCACAAAGGCCGCCCCTATGGGCGGTTTGAGGAAGACCGCCCCCAAGCTGGGCGGTTTGACGAAGGCCGCCCCTATGGGCGGTTTGAGGAAGACCGCCCCCAAGCTGGATGGTTTGACGAAGGCCGCCCCTATGGGCAGTTTGAGGAAGACCACCCCCAAGCTGGGCGGTTTGACGAAGGCCGCCCCTATGGGCGGTTTGAGGAAGACCGCCCCCAAACTGGGCGGTTTGACGAAAGCCGCCCCTATGGGCGGTTTGAGGAAGACCGCCCCCAAGCTAGGCAGTTTGACGAAGGCCGCCCCTATGGGCAGTTTGAGGAAGAACGCCCCCAAGCTGGGCGGTTTGACGAAGGCCGCCCCTATGGGCGGTTTTGAGGAAGACCACCCCCAAGCTGGGCGGTTTGAATCTTCTTAACTGCATAATCTGTAAGAGAATGGCAGAAAAAATCTCCTAGGAAAGGATCGCTAATTTATGGGTCAACATATCTGGTCTGCTTTGGGATGGTAGAGGCTGAGGCCTCCATGGTTGACATCCCTGTGGTTCGGGACTTCTCTGACGTATTTCCAGAAAATTTGCCCGGACTACCCCCACGACGAGACGTAGACTTTCAAATTCAGCTAGTGCCTGGAGCCAGGCTTGTATCTCGGGCACCCTACCGGATGGCACCCAAGGAGCTGGTTGAGTTCCGCCCGCATCTCCAAGAGCTAGTGGAGTCAGGATTTGTTAGGCCGAGCTCATCTCCATGGGGAGCTCTGGTGCTATTTGTGAAGAAGAAGGACGGGTCACTTCGACTTGGCATCGACTACCGGGAGCTGAACTGGCTGACGGTGCAGAATACTTATCCTCTACCAAGGATCGACGAACTATTTGATCAGCTTCAGGGAGACCACTAGTTCTCCGAGCTCAATTTGAGGTCAGGATATCACCAGCTGAGGATCCAGGAGGAGGATATACCTAAGACGGCATTTAGCTTATGTTATGGCTTATACAAGTTCACGGTGATGCCTTTCAGGCTCACGAATGCGCCATTCGCATTCATGAGTCTGATGAACCATGTTTTTGAAGCCTACTTGGACATCTTTGTCATAGTTTTCATTGACGACATCTTGGTCTATTCTAGGACCAGGGAGGACCATACCCAGCACTTGACACTGGTATTTGGGAAGCTGAGGGAACATCAGATGTACGCCAAGTTCTTGAAGTGCCAATTCTAGCAGCAGGAGGTAGCATTCTTGGGGCACACTTTCAGCGGAGCCAGGTTGGAAGTTGACCCGGCCAAGGTGCAAGCAGTTAGGGTGTGTCCGCAGCTGAGGTCGGCATCGGATGTCCGTAGCTTTCTCGGACTAGTGGGCTATTACTGCAAGTTTGTACAGTGGTTCTCAAAGGTCGCCCTCCGGTTTACATCGTTGACGAAGAAGGATGCTACATTTACCTGGACAGTGCAGTGCGAGGCAGCATTTCAGGAACTAAAGGACAGGCTCACCTCAGCCCCGATCCTTTCCCTTCCATCTGGGAAGGAAGGATTCCAGATTTACACAGACGCATCTTATCAGGGGATGGGTGCAGTACTTATGCAGCATGTACACATCATATCATATGCATCGAGGCAGCTGAAGAAGCATGAGCAGAACTACCCAGTACATGATTTAGAGTTCGGGGCTGTGATCTTCGCCTTGAAGATTTCGAGGCATTATCCTTATGGGTTTCATTGTGAGATCTTATCAGACCACAAGAACCTCAAGTATATAGATACTCAGAATGTCCTGAACCTACGCCAGCGGAGATGGCTAGAGAACCTATGTGATTATGACTACACCATGCACTATCACTCGGGGAAGGCAAACACGGTGGCAGATGTCTTGAGTAGGAGAGCCTGCACATCTGGACCGGAGCCCCAAGTGATGGTTATGGAGCTGGTGAAGATGCTAGAGGATATGGAGATCACATTGGTATCCAGGGCCGAGCCTGAGGCCTATGAGGAGTACCTAGATGCCTTGAGCATTACTTGTGACATCTAAGACAGCATCAGGACACAACAGAGATAGGATGCAGCACTAGAGCTAGCATACAGAGCCCTAGGAGTGGGAAACTCGGGAGACAACTTGATACAGGATGACATCGTTCATTTTCGGGCTCGTATATACATACCTGTAGGAGGTGGGATCTGGGAGGACATACTCAGGGAGGCACACTGCACTCGATACTCAGTGCACCCCGGGATCACCAAAATGGCAGCAGACATGCGGAAGACTATGTACTGGCCTGGGATGAAGAGGGAGATCATAGCTTGGGTGATGCACTGCATGACCTGCCAGCGGCTAAAGGCCGAGGGCAAGAGCCTTAGAGGTTTGATACAGCCGCTACCCGTTCTAGAGTGAAAGTTCGAGGACATAGACATAGATTTTGTGCATGGGCTACCACAGTCCCACTCTGGCCACAATTCCATCTGGGTCATAATTGACAGATTGACCAAGGTGTCCAGATTCATTCTAGTCTGGAAGGACGCTCCAATTGTTGTATTGGTGAGATTATTTGTGGAGCAGTTCATCAAGTACCACGACGTGCCCAGGATGATTGTATCAGATAGAGATGGTCACTTCACTTTGAGGGAATGGAGGGCAGTGCAGGCATATCTAGGGTCTCGACTCACCTTCAACACTGCTTTCCATCCACAGACCGATGGCCAGACAGATCGCACCAACAGAATGATGGAGGACTTGCTGCGTTTATGCATTCTGGATATGGGGAAACCCTGGGAAAGGCTGTTACCACTGATAGAGTTTTCTTACAATAATAGACACCAGGCAAGCATTGGGATGGCACTGTATGAGGCTTTGTATGGGAGGAAGTGTCGGATGTCGTTGTCTTGGGTCCAGAACGAGGATCCAAGGGCACTTGGATCAGAGTATATAGATGACATGGATGCTTTAGTATGGATGATCCGTGACCGGATGCTGGAGGCTCAAAGACGGCAGGCCAAGTACTACGATGCGAGCAATATGAAGGTGGTGTTCCAAGTAGGAGATACGGTTTTCTTGAAGATACGACCGGTTCATGGTGTCTCACGGGTGCAAGGATAGAAGAAACCCAGCCCTCGATTTATGGGGCTATACATGATCCTGGAGTGGATCGGCCCCTTGGCTTAGAGGCTGGAGCTGCCACAAGAGTTGGCAAACCTGCACGATGTCTTTCATATCTCCTCACTTCAGAGAGCCTTACTTTGGCCAGAGCAGCATGTTACAACTACAGCAGGCCTGATAGCATCCGACAGATCAGTCCGCCTAGAGCCCATCCGCATCGATGATACAGTCATCCGAGTCCTACGAAGAAAGAAGGTTCCTCTCATCAAGGTGTGTCTAATCATGGATGAGAGGAGCACACATGGGAACCAAGGGACCTCATGGAATAGCAGTATCCGAGAATATTCACCTCAGGTACAACCTAAACATGAGTTACATTTCTTATTCTCATCATGCATAGAATCCCGTAGACCCGAACTTCAATTTTGAGGACGAAATAATTTTTTTTGTTTGTTGGTGTTGGAACAACCCTATTACTGATTTAGGCTAGGATCACTATCTGTTGACTAGGACTATGTTGGCCCCAATGTATAGTTTAAGGGTCAAGGTTTTAGGCTGCTAGAACTTAAGGAAAAGAATAAGTTTCTACATTCGACGAACTCCTATCTGCGTTCGATGAACTCCATCCTGAGTTCGACGAACGGCGTGCTTCAGGTCGACGAATCAAGTTTATTTCTCAGTTCGACGAACTTCATATTGAGTTCGATGAACTCCTTTCCGTGTTCGACGAAATAGCTTCTCAGCTCAATGAACTCAGTTCTTCCAGCTAGATTCAGCAGATTATCTCTCAGTTCGACGAACTATAGATTCAGTTCGACGAACTCCAGATTGTGTTCGACGAATTAATTCAGTTCGACGAACTCCATATTTAGTTCGACGAACTCAATTTGCAGTTCGACGAACTCAGCTCGACGAAAGTTTCTCTTCAGCTTGTTAATTTCAGAACGATCAGTTATATTATTCTCTGAACTCAGATCGACAAATCAGCAACGGATCTATTCATTTATTTGGACTTATTCATCTATCAGATAAGTCAATATTTTATCTTTACTTTTATTATTTCCTTTCCATTCTCTTCTCTCGAGAAAGTAGTCGTTGACACATTTTGGAAAAGGACACTTTCATGGAAAAGGAGAAAAGAATTAAAGTTTATTTGCTGAATCTGTTTGCAGTTCTAAGATATATTCTCCTCTGATTATTTTATTCCTTATCCAGAAGATTTGAATTTCAAATCAGTGACATATATTCAGAAAGGAAAAAGGATGAAGCCGAGAGTATTGTAGTAAGAAAGAAAAAGGCTCTCGACCAGAGAAGTAATACAGTGTAGAGAAATACAGGAAGTCAAAATGTTTTTAGTGTTCATCCTCAACAGCAGCACTCTCAATCTCTGAGAACATCAAAATTATTCTCTCAGTTTTCAACTGTTAGTTCTAAATCTTCAAGAGCAACAACAATCTGAGAAACCTTTGTCTCTCAGATTCATCAGCTATCAAGGAAGATCATTTATATTCAAGGGGAAGCTCCATCCATTATCTGTCAAGAAATTCTATCAGACAGTGGGAGTTTTACAACAACAAATCCCATAGTTTTCTCTCAGCTTGTTGACAGAGAAGAACTTCATAAACCATCTTTATCCCATCTTGTACAGGGTTCTAACTCCCTTCAAAAGTTAACCCTTTGGTGGCAGGGCACCTGATCAAAAACCTGTGGTTGGTGGCAGAGCATCTGATCAAAAACTTGTGGTTGGTGTTTGGGCACCTGATCAAAAACCCATTGGTGATAGGGCACCTAATCAAAAACCTAGTGGATTCCTACCAAGGGTGGTAGAAGAGTAGATGTACCCAGGTTGATTGGGGAGCTACTATAGATCCTTGTGTCTTCTGTGTTTGTGTTTATTTTTTGTATTGTGTTGTGCTGTGTGATTTGTATTTTGTTTTTACACTCACTCGGTTATACATATATATATCAGTATTTTAATTCCGCTATAAAAATAAGTTAAAAACTTTTAATACTCTATTCACCCCCCCCCCCCCCCCCCGCCTCTAGAGTAAATCTAAGATCTAACCTCACTTTCAATTAGTATCAGAGGACTTTCAATTGGTATCAGATGTTGGTTGATTGTATACAGGCTAACACCTGAATCAAAAGATCAATTTGATCTTAATTTCCTCTAGAGTTTTCTTTTGCTAAAAACTCATGGCATAGAACAAAGAATACTCAAGCACAAGACCTCCTATGTGCAATCTTAATAAGTTTGCATTATGGTAGGCAAGGATCAGATTATACACGTAACACCCAAAAATTCATATAATTGCTTTCCATGAAGACCCTAAGAGCATTAGAGGAGTCCCATGGGGTTTTGGGGCTGTTTGGGGGTGTTTAGGAAGTTTTTTTAGAGAAGCTGATTTTTGACATGGCTTGTGACACGGCCATGTGCAAGGCCGTGTCTGTGAAATTATGCATCCAATTTTGGCAGTACAGGTCACGGCTAGACACATGGCCCTGTCCCTAACCGTGTAGATCCACATGGCCATAGACATGGCCGTGTGCAGGGCCGTGTACGGGTTTTTCCAGCCCCATTTTAAGTTTAAATCTGAGCCATCCGTTGAGTTGTGAGGAGATCTGATGGTGGGAAATATTTCCTGATGGCTTAAGGTCGGGAAATGAGGGTTTAGAACCTCATTTCACCCACCCCACTCTCTCTCTCTTACCTTTGAAAACCTAGAGAGAAGGAGGAGCCATTTTTCCCCATTGAAGGAGCTCCAAAGCTCGGATTCGCAAATCGAGACCAGATTCGCGGAGAGGAGTCTGCTGCCATCGTTTCCCACTGAACAAGTTTTGTTCCATGATGCCGAAGCGTGCTCCAAGGGTATTGATCCTTCCTCCCGGTCTTAGGTCGTGTTTTTGTCCTCTCATTCCTTTTTTTATGCTTGCATAAGGTATCCCTTTCACCAAATGGGTGAAGTGTAGGACTTCCTTAAGTTCTTCGGAACTCCGAGTTGATTGTGTCCGTCCCCGGCATATTGCATGTAGAAATCCGGTAGTCGTGCGGATTTAGGTATTTTGTGTGAAGCCTATTCGGGGCCGTGAGCCTGGATCGGTGATGCTTGAATTGTGACATTGCGTTTAGGTTAAGCCTAGAATGCGTGTCGTAGAATGACTCTGTGAGATTTGCTATCGTATTGCGGGACTTGAGATTAGACGTCTGTTGGAGCTACGAACAAAAGACCCATGCTTGAGAGTGGTTGAATGCAAACCTTCACCACGCGATTTGAAGAGGAGTGGTCTCGTACCTCCTTCTTGGTTGTTGTTTTGCGAAGTCTAAGCTCGCGTGAAAGGATTGGATGCGTAGCTATATTTTGTGGGTACTTATCGTGCTAAACCCTTATGGGCTGACGTGAATCTGTACCCGCGTCGTGCGATAGATCGCGATGATTAGAGCACAGGCAAAGCTGAACCGAACCTGTTTCCATGCAGATCGGTGAGAGGTCCCTACCTCCTGTAAGCCGTGTGATCATGGGAGAGGTCGTGGAAGGTGTCTTACCTAGACTGACCAAAAGCTCATTTTCCCCACCTAAGGCTATGTCCCTTAGGGTGGAGTGTTTGTGATGATTTGATGTTATGTTAGTCTCATGCGGTTGCTTAGGCGGCTGTGGAAAACCTTCAGGTGAACCCAACCAACATCATGTGCATACCTAGGTTCCCCTTTCTTTGATGCTCAACCTAGAAGATTGATTGTGCTTGAAAACTCACCCTGTGTAGTGTAGTTACACTTTCTTTATATTATTACATGTTGCATGTACGGCTTGCTTGCAGGTTAGCGGTGACACGCCCCTGAGCCGGCTAGATGGCCGGGGGGTGGGATCGTTACGCGGTTTGTGGTCGGCTCATAGCTAACCCTCGTTTACCTCTTATTAGATGTTGGTTGCAGGTGCAGGTGAGCCTAGTGGGAAATATCTAGCGGGCGGTGGCCCATTGCTGAGTTGGCCCTCGAAGGCCAATCTCTTTTCTGCTTTTCATGTATTGTAGGCCTGCGTGACGAAGTATGTTTTGACTTTTAGTACATTAAATGAATGTAAGGCCTTAAGGCCGTAACACTATTGTTTCATTCCTGGGATAGTGGACAGTTCTAAAAGATGTTTTAATCAAATGCTTCTGTTTATACTTTATGTACTCTCGTGTAGTTATTGTTCTATTTTGTGTGTATAGTATGGCGTGGGATCCCGGCCGGACCTACTGTTATATTGTTTGTACTGGCAGGGTGTTACAATTTGGTATCGGACTTAGGGCGTCGATCCGTAGTTTAGCGAATTCGGGACGAATTCCTTTTAAGGGGTGGTGTGCACAGGATGTCCGCTCACCTAAAACGATAAAAACTAATAAGAATGACCACTTAGGAATGGAAAAACATACTTGTTTGCAGAACCTGAGCGTTCCATGGTTGTTGTTTGCTATGTTTTCAGTGACTAAATTGTGTATTGCATGATTATAGGTGACTAAGAGTGGTGCGGGGCAATCTAGACCCCATAACACTGCTGAAAGTAGTATGTCTGCTGAGGTTCCAGCAACCACTCCTTCGGCTGAGATGATCAGATTAGTCGTAGAAGCTGTCTTCGCAAAGATCAACACTCAATCTCAAAGGCTTGCACAGCCTGCTACGCCTACTCCGGATGTGGCCCCGGTGGCAGTTGCCGCAGTGGAACCTGCAATGGAACCGAGGGTGGAGATCCCTGTACCAATGGCTGCAGTGGAACCTGCGGTGGAGCCAAGGGTGGAACGTCGAGTAGAGCGAGTAGCTATTGCGCGAGCGCATGATCAACAACTTCAGCACTTTCTAAGATTCCATCCTCCAACCTTTTCGGGGACCGGATCCCCAACGGAGGCAGAGGATTGGTTGTCAACAATTAGAAAAACTCTAAAGGCGACAACGATGGAAGAAGCCATGATGGTCACCCTATCCACCTTCCTCCTTAACGTAGAAGCAGCGTATGGTGGGATGAGCAAGAAGTGCATAAGTTTGGTGGTAGAGATATTACCGAGATCACTTTGGCGGAGTTCTCAAAGTCGTTCCTCCAGAGGTATATTCCCTCTGCCCAACGCATCGCATTGCAGAACTAGTTCTTGAAGTTAACTCAAGGCGATAGCTCAGTGGATGAGTACTTGCACGAGTTCACTAGACTGGGCCGCTATGCGGGGTCTTTGGTGGAAGATGAGTAAACGAAGACAAACAAGTTTTATGAAGGTCTTCGAGATGAGTTGATGTTGCTCCTTGTAGGCCCAATAACGTTTGGCTTCCATGTGATGGTGCAAATCGCCAGATCTCTGGAGTTGGACATGAAGAGAGTGCAAGCAAAAGGCATTGCAAAGAAGCCTGAATTCCATGCGCCGACCTCTCAGTCCAAATCTGAGTTCAGGAAGAACAAAAGAAAGTTCAAGTCTGCGGAACCAACTCGCTCAAATGTGCCGGGAGCTACGATTGCACATGGTCCTATAAGATGTTTCACTTGCGGAAAGGTGGGACATAAGGCACGTGTGTGCCGAAGTGGTCTCCCGAGGCCAGAGAATCGAGCAATGGACTATGCTCGTGCTACGGGTCATGCGGAAAAGGGCAAAGCTGCTGAGTCTTCTACTTCCCAGCATATTCCGACCCAACCGAGAGTTTACTCGCTTGGCCAGCAAGAAGCCATACGACAAACTGATGTCATTACAGGTATGGATTAGAAGTTAGCTTTTACAGCTATTTATGAATGATATTGTTGTGCGACTTTATGTTTGATTTGTGTGTAATTAGGTTTCGTCCTAATTTTCAACTATCCGGCAAGAGCTCTATTTGATACAGGAGCATCGCACTCTTTTCTGTCTAAGGACTTTGTGGTGCGAATCGGAGTGTCGTCTACCTAGTAGAAGATAGATTGGAGGTAGTGCTACCCAATGGATCTCGCATGAGCGCGGATAGGAAGAGCCGTGTGAAGGTGCGGATTGGAAATCAGGATTTCAACTTAGAAGAATCGTTATTACTGTTAGCTGAATTTGACGTGATCTTCGACATGGACTGGCTCTCGGAGCAGCGATCATGCATGGATTGCAATTCAAAGGAGATCACTCTGGGAAAGAACACCAGAGACGAAACCACATTCACGGGTATGCGAGGAGCGAGCAAGACGCTAATGTCTGCTCTCCAGGTGGTCAAGGCGGTGAGAAAAGGCGCAGAGTTGTTCTTCACCTTGTTGGAGGCTTCAGATCCAA
This sequence comes from Dactylorhiza incarnata, assembly GCA_033032865.1. Taxonomy (NCBI): domain Eukaryota; kingdom Viridiplantae; phylum Streptophyta; class Magnoliopsida; order Asparagales; family Orchidaceae; genus Dactylorhiza; species Dactylorhiza incarnata. The sequence goes on along the minus strand of JAWHQI010000009.1, from coordinate 2,330,517 downwards.
AGCCCGGGTTATGTGATGTCCCAGTTGTAGCGGAGTACGCCGACGTGTTTCCTAACAAACTCCCTGGGGCTACGCCCCAGCCGGAGATTGATTTCTGCATTGAGTTGGTGTCAGGTGCCAAACCTGTGTCACGCTCACCGTACCGGATAGCGCCGAAGGAATTGGCAGAACTGAAGGTTCAGTTGCAAGAGCTGCTAGAGCAAGGCTATGTACATCCAATTTCATCACCTTGGAGTGCGCCTGTCATCTTTGTGAAAAAGAAGGACGGGAGCTTGCATCAATGTATTAACTATCGAGAGCTGAATAAGCTGACCGAGAAGAACCGTTATCCGATTCCAAGAATTGACGACTTATTCGACCAACTGGTTGGGACGACGGTATACTCTAAGGTAGACTTAAGGTCCGGCTACTATCAGCTTCGTATAAGGGAATGTGATATTCCAAAGACAGCGTTCAGTACCCGCTTTGGGCACTATGAGTTCACGGTCATGCCGTTCGGTCTTTCTAATGCACCGTCGGTATTCATGGACTTAATGAACAGAACGTTTCGAGAGTACTTGGATCAATTTGTGATCGTCTTCATCGATGACATTTTGGTATACTCGCAGTCGGAAGAGGAGCATGCAGAGCATCTGTGAGCAATTTTGAGCACCTTGAGGAGGAATCAGTTATATGCAAAGTTCTCCAAGTGCGAGTTTTGGCTATCGTCAGTAGTATTCCTTGGTCATGTTGTTAGTGGAGAAGGAATCGCAGTCGCTCCTTCGAAGATAGAGGCAATTCGAGCATGGCCTGTGTTGAAAAATGTAGCGGAAGTCCGAAGTTTCTTAGGACTTGCCGGCTATTATAGGCGCTTTGTGGAAAACTTCTCGAGGATTGCACTTCCTCTCAATAAACTGACTAGGAAAGATCATAAGTTCATTTGGTCGCCCGAGCGCGCACGAGCTTTTGAGGATCTGAAGAGTCGTCTGACCACGACGCCCATTCTATGCTCACCATGAGGAACGAAAGGCTACGAAATATATAGTGATGCCTCGGGGAGTGGCTTGGGTTGCGTCTTAGAGCAATTTGGAAAGGTGATTGCATATGGCTCCCGTCAGTTGAAGGTACATGAGAGGAACTACTTGGTCCATGATTTGGAGCTAGCGGCCGTGGTATTTGCTCTTAAACTTTGGAGGCACTACTTGTATGGCGTGAAGATCGACATCTTTACGAACCACAAAAGCCTCAAGTACCTGCTTGATCAGAAGGAGTTCAATATGCGACAAAGGATGTGGATGGAGTTCCTTGGGGACTACACCTTCGACATTCGATACACTCCTGGGAAAGGAAATTTGGTTGCGGATGTGTTGAGTCATCGGCCTCCTGCACAGGCAAACTGGATTTTGATGCATGATGAGCGTCTAATCCGGGAGCTAGAAGCCTTGGAGATAATTCGTGTCGATAGAAGAGCGTCTCCTTCAACATGCTTGAACTGGACGGAGGTTCAATACGACCTTGCCGACTGAGTTTAACAAGCATTGGAGCTGGATACAAGCATGAAGCACTATAAAGCGGAGACTGTTGATGGGTCAAACACTGATTTCTCCTTCGAAGATGGTCTTATGTGGAAAAATGGCAGATTGTGCGTCCCAAATGTTGGCACACCGCGGGCGGAATTCATGTACGAGGCTCACTATACCAAGTACTCGATCCACCCAGGGAGCACGAAAATGTACATGGACATGAAGAAACTCTTTTGGTGGTCGGGTATGAAGAAAGACATTGCTCTCTACGTGACCAAGTGTCATACTTGCTCATTGGTAAAGGCTGAATGTCAAAGACCCGGTGGGTTTTTAAAGTCTTTGCCGATTCCAGAATGGAAGTTCGACGATATTTCGATGGATTTCATGCACGGATTGCCGATATCACAACATGGAAACGATGCCATCGGGGTGATCGTAGATCATTTGACGAAAGTATCGCACTTCATTCTGAACCGGAAGGATGATTCTGTAGAAAATTTAGAGAAGCTCTATGTTGATAGTATTGTGTGACTGCACAGTGTTCCTCGTAGCATCGTCAGCGATCGTGGCGGGCGTTTCACATCGAAAGATTGGAGGCTTATCCATGAACTGTTGGGCACTAAGTTGAGGTTCAGCACGGCCTTCCACCCGCAAACGGATGGACAGACCGAGAGGACCAACAGGACTATGGAGTATATGCTCCGAATGTGCGCTCTAGATTTTGGAAAGAAGTGGGAAGATCATCTCTATATGATCGAGTTTGCCTACAATAATAGCTACCAAGCCAGTACACAGATGGCGCCCTTCGAGGCCCTATATGGTAGGAAGTGTCGTACGTCGTTGTCTTGGGCGGAAACAGGCGATACTAAACTATTGAAGCAAAAGGATGTTGATAAAGCAAATACATAAATCCGGGCAATACGAGAGCGGTTGCTCATTGCCCAGGATAGGCAAGCAAAATACTACAATGTGAACCACTGGAATGTCGAGTTCATCGTTGGAGACTAGGTTTACTTAAAGATCAAACCGTTCAAAGGAGTATCGAGGATCCGACGCTTGAAAAAGCTAAGTCCGAGGTACTTAGGACCGTTCGAGATCTTGGAGCGCATTGGTGAAGCTGCCTACCGGCTTGCTCTATCTTCGGAGCTAAGTGGGCTGCATGATGTATTTCACATTTCTGTTTTGCGGAAGGCTGTGAAAGAGCCTACTCATGTTGTTGCGGTCAACAAAGTGTCGGTAGATGGTGGGCTAACGACGAAAGTCAAGCTCATTCGCATCGAAGACACAGAAGTAAAGCAGTTACAGAACAAGTCCATACGGATGGTAAAGGCCCGTTGGAATAATTGCGGAAGAGAGGAACTCTCTTGGGAAAGAGAGTAAAAAATGCTTGCGGAGTACCCCGATCTATTTCTCTCAGGTATATTTTAATTCTGTTGCTGCTATTTTCGTAATTTCGGGACGAAATTCTTTTAAGGAGTAGACAGTTGTAACACCCCAAAATTCATATAATTGTTTTCCATGAAGACCCTAAGAGCATTAGAGGAGTCCCATGGGGTTTTGGGGCTATTTGGGGGTGTTTAGGAAGTTTTTTTTAGAGAAGTTGATTTTTGACATGGCTTGTGACACATCCATGTGCAAGGTCGTGTCTGTGAAATTATGCATCAAATTTTGGCAGTAAAGGTCACGGCCAGACACATGGCCAGGTCCCTAACCGTGTAGATCAACACGGCCATAGACATGGCCGTGTGCAGGGTCGTGTCTAGCTCCAGTTTTTCCTGTGTGTTCACACGGCCTAGCACACGTCTTGGCACACGGCCTGGCACATGGCCGTGTGCCAAGCCGTGTACGGGTTTACCAGCCCATTTTAAGTTTAAATCTGAGCCATCCGTTGAGTTGTGAGGAGATCTGATGGTGGGAAATATTTCCTGATGGCTTAAGGTCGGGAAATGAGGGTTTAGAACCTCATTTCACCCACCCCACTCTCTCTCTTACCTTTGAAAACCTAGAGAGAAGGAGGAGCCATTTTCCCCCATTGAAGGAGCTCCAAAGCTCGGATTCACAAACCGAGACCAGATTCGCGGAGAGGATTCCGCTGCCATCGTTTCCCACCGAACAAGTCTTGTTCCATGACGCCGAAGCGTGCTCCAAGGGTATCGATCCTTCCTCCCAGTCTTAGGACATGTTTTTGTCCTCTCATTCCTTTTTCTATGCTTGCATAAGGTATCCCTTTCACCAAATGGGTGAAGTGTAGGACTTCCTTATGTTCTTCGGAACTCCGGGTTGATTATGTACATCCCCGGCATATTGCATGTAGAAATCCGGTAGTCGTGCGGATTTAGGCATTTTGTGTGAAGCCTATTCGTTGTCGTGAGCTCGGATCGGTGATGCTTGAATTGTGATGGTGCATTTAGGTTAAGCCTAGAATGCGTGTCGTAGAATGACTCTGTGAGATTTGCTATCGTATTGCGGGACTTGAGATTAGACGTCTGTTGGAGCTCCGAACAAAAGCGCCATGCTAGAGAGTGGTTGAATGCAAACCTTCACCACGCGATTTGAAGAGGAGTGGTCTTGTACCTCCTTCTTGGTTGTTGTTTTGTGAAGTCTAAGTCTGCGTGAAAGGATTGGATGCGTGGCTAAATTTTGTGGGCACTTGTCGTGCTAAACCCTTACGGGTCGAGGTGAAGCCATACCCGCGTCATGCGATAGATCGCGACGATTACAGCACGGGCAAAGCTGAACCGAACCAGTTTCCATGCAGATCGGTGAGAGGTCCCTACCTCCTATAAGTCGTGTGATCATGGGAGAGGTCGTGGAAGGTGTCTTACCTAGACAGACCAAAAGCTCTTTTTCCCCCACCTAAGGATATGTTCCTTAGGGTGGAGTGTTTGTGATGATTTGAAGTTATGTTAGTCTCATGCAGTTGCTTAGGAGGCTGTGGGAAACCTTCGGGTGAACCCAACCAACATCATGTGCATACCTAGGTTCCCCTTTCTTTGATGCTCAACCTAGAATATTGATTGTGCTTGAAACCTCACCCTGTGTAGTGTAGTTACGCTTTCAGTATATTATTACATGTTGCATGTACGGCTTGCTTTCAGGTTAGCGGTGACACGCCCCTGAGACGGCTAGATGGCCGGGGGGTGGGATCATTACGCGGTTTGTGGTCAGTTCATAGCTGGCCCTCATTTACCTCTTATTGGATGTTGGTTGCAGGTGCAGGTGAGTCTAGCGGGAAATAGCGGGTGGTGGCCCTTTGCTAAGTTGGCCCTTGAAGGCCAATCTCTTTTCTGCTTTTCATGTATTGTCGGCACGCGTGCCGAAGTATGTTTTGAGTTTTAGTACATTAAATGAATGTAAGGCCTTAAGGCCATACCTCTATTGTTTCATTCCTGGGATAGTGGACAGTTCTAAAAGATGTTTTAATCAAATGCTTCCGTTTATGCTTTATGTACTCTCGTGTAGTTGTTATTCTATTCTGTTTATCACCTTATAATGCCTAGCTAGTGTGTATAGTATGGCATGGGGTCCCGACCGGACCTACTGTTATATTATTTGTACTGGCAGGGTGTTATAATACATGAATTCTATTGACGAGGATATTTTTAATGTTATTTTGATAGGACCTCCTACTCCTACAGCAACAACAAGTGCTGAAGCAACAACTAACTTTAATGATGTTCCACCTCCTTAGTGGACAGAAGCTCAAAAGAAGCAAAGAAATACAGATGCCAAAGTAATGAACATTTTGGCACAGATTAGGTCTGATGATATTTTCCAGAAGGTTGTGGACTGCACCTCAGGCAGGGATATCTGGAACTCCCTCAACAACATGGTTAAAGAGTCAGAGTCTTCATCCAGCTCATCTGAAGATGATGAGAATGAATCAAATGACAAAGATCAATGCTTGATGGCTATTTATGACTCAAGCAGTGAGTCAGAACATGCATCATCATCCAGCTCCAATGATGATGAAGAAGATGAGGAAGAAAGAAACTTCTGCATGATGGCTATCAATGCCTCAGGAAACAATTCTGAAGAACAGAATCAGACAATGACAGTGATCAGGTAATATCTAACTTTGATTTTAATTCAGATGATTTTAAAAATGAATTTAAAACTCTTTGTTTAGATTTAATTAAATCTAAGAAGGAAATAATTTCCCTTAGAAGTAAGTTGGTTGAAATGAATCAACTGGCTGAAGATAATACAAATCTTAAGAAAGAATTGGCTGCCTCCAGAGAGCATATTGTTCTCATTGAGAACAAATTATCTGAGGCTAAGAAGTTTGAAGAATCCCTCAATGGGAGAAGTATCAAACTGATGGACATCACAAGCACTGTGAATGCCAGACTAAATGGCAAACTGGGCTTGGGTGCATCATCAAGTCAGTCACATCTTCTTAAGAAGAACATTCTATCTACTCCAGTAAAATTCATTTCTGCCAAGGGCAAAGAGGTAGTAGAAGTAGATAAAAATATCTCAAGCAAGGCTGTTAAGAATAAAAGAATTGAAAAGAATTTGTCGAACGGCGATCGACGAAATCACATGAATTCGTCGAACATAGATCGACGAACTCCGAAGACAGACTTTAAGTATAGTTATTATGCGAACGGCGCTCGACAAAATTACTTCAATTCGTCGAACGGCGATCGAGGAACTCACCAAAATTCGTCGATCGAAAAATATACTGCATATCAGAAGAATTCTTACTCTCAACATACTAAAAAATCCTTTTACTGAATGGATTATTCCTCCTAGGAAATATCATCCACAAGGCTATAAGGATCAGCCTGAGATTTCTTATATTTCTGATTTTTGTGGAAAGACAAAAGGACCCAAGGTAGTCTGGGTCAAGAACAACTACAATGTTTTCTGTTTTGCAGGTACAAGGCTATCCAAACATAAAAGAATAATGGTATTTGGATAGTGGGTGCTCAAAGCACATGACAGGAAACAAGGCCAACCTAAGCAATTACAAGGCAAAGCTTGGACCAAAAGTGATTTTTGGAGACTCCAACTGTGGACAAACCAAAGGATATGGTAAAATCAAAGTTGGAGCAGTTACCTTCAAAGAGGTAGCATATGTGAAGGGTCTCAAGCATAACCTCATTAGCATAAGCCAGCTGTGTGATGAAGGTTATCAGGTAACCTTTAACCATTCCTTATGTCATATTACCAATAATAAAAATATTAATGTGTTATCTGGTATTAGACATGGAAATATTTATTTAGTCAATTTTGACGCTGCCAATTTAGACATTAGTTTATTTAATTCAATAAGTAAAACAAATGAATTATGGCATAAAAGGCTAAGACATATTTAATTTAGAACTATCTCTAACCTCTCTAAGGATAGTCTAGTAAGAGGACTGCCTTCTGGTTCATACAAGAAGGAAGGACTCTGCAGGGCTTGTCAACTAGGAAAGCAAACCAAGAGTAGTTTCAAATCTTTATCCAAGTGTGATTAACCTAGGATTCTGTACTTACTGCATTTAGATCTTTTTGGACCCACTGCAATACAGAGCTTAGGAGGGAAGCATTACACTTTAGTTATTGTAGATGACTTCTCAAGATTCACTTGAGTGTTCTTTCTTAGGAACAAGTCTGACACCTTCAGTGTTCTGACAGACTTTCTCAGGTCCATCAAGATTGAGTACTCTACTCTGGTTGCATTGATTAGAAGTGATCATGGCACTTAGTTTGAATTTCTTCTGATGAGAGAATTCTGTGGAAAAGAAGGGATCAGGCAATGTTTCTCTGCTCCTAGAACTCCTCAACAAAATGGGGTAGCTGAAAGGAAAAATAGAATACTACTTCAATCAGCAACTACATTGCTTGTTGATGCTCACTTGCCAATCTCGTTTTGGGCAGAGGCAGTGAACACAGCAAATTATGTGTTGAACAGAAGTCTGATACATAAACTTAAGGGTAAAACTCTCTATGAATTACTTAAGAATAAAAAGCCTATGGTTAACTATTTTAAGATTTTTGGCTGTAAATGCTATGTGCATAACAATGATAAGAAATATCTAAGGAAATTTGAAGCAAAGTCTCCTGAAGGTATATTCCTTGGATACTCTCTTTCTAGTAAAGCATATAGAGTTTATAACAAATCAACTCTTAAGATAGAAGAGTCTAAGCATGTATCTTTTGATGAAACTAATATGTTAAATGAGGAGAGGAACACCACCTTTACCAAAGATATTTTGCAGGTACCAGCTCTATGTGAAGAGATCAATGGATTAGATCTACAGAGTAAAGATTCTCTACTTCCATCAAATGAAATTATTGAAAACAGTGAAGAAGAGGATAATCCAGATCTTGCTGACAATTCCAATCAAGTGACAGCTGATCATATCCCTCAAGTGGAAACTATTGTTGAACCCACTCCAACTGTTGATCACATCACAGTTAGAGATCATCCAATATCTCAAGTCATTGGAGATATCTCAGCAGGTGTTCAAACAAGGCATCAACTACACCAAAATAAGATGCATAATTGTTTTCTATCACAAGTTGAACCTCAATCCATAAAAGATGCAGAACAAGATCCAAACTGGATTCTTACAATGCAAGAGGAACTCAACCAATTTGAAAGGAACAAGGTTTGGGATTTGGTTCCAAGACCAAAGGGCCATCCAGTCATTGGCACCAAATAGGTCTTTAGGAACAAGCTAGATGATCAAGGCTTCATAATCAGAAATAAAGAAAGATTGGTAACCCAAGGATATTCTCAGGAAGAAGGAATTGATTTTGATCAAACCTTTGCTCCTGTTGCTAGACTTGAAGCTATAAGGATATTCCTTGCTTTTGCTGCCTTCAAGAAATTCAAAGTATATCAGATGGATGTGAAGAGTGCTTTTCTGAATGGAGATATCAAAGAAGAAGTTTATGTGGAACAACCGCCAGGTTTTATCTCTCCAACTCACTCTTCTTATGTATTTAAGCTTAATAAAGCTCTCTATGGTCTCAAGCAAGCTCCCAGAGCATGGTATGAGACCCTAGCTAATTTTCTTTTGGAGAACAAATTCTGTAGAGGCATTGTTGATAAAACCCTATTTTTCAGGATACATACAAATCAAACTCTACTAGTTCAAATTTATGTATATGATATTATATTTGGCTCTACTGATTCAAATCTATGCAAAAGGTTTTCTGACCTAATGCAATCTAAATTTGAAATGAGTAGTATGGGTGAGTTATCTTACTTTCTTGGTCTCCAAGTGAAGCAAACTCCAAATGGCATATTCATATCGCAATCCAAGTATGCTAAGGAATTAGTGAAAATATTTGGTATGCCTGATGCTTCAACTATGAAAACACCCATGCCCTCCAATGATGTTATTGAAAATGATGAATCAGGGAAATCTGTTGATCAAAAAGTATATAGAGCAATTATTGGCTCATTACTTTACTTAATAGCTAGTAGGCCTGACATAATGTTTGCTACATGTATTTGTGCTAGGTTCCAAGTTAACCCCAAAGAATCTCATCTTATTTTACTAAAAAGAATTTTGAGATATATAAAGGGTTGTCCAAATCTAGGACTCTGGTATCCAACTGCATCAGAATTTGAATTAACTGGATTCTCAGATTCTGATTATGCTGGATGCAGAGTAGACAGGAAAAGCACATCAGGAACTTGCCAGTTTCTTGGTGATAGGCTAGTGTCTTGGTTTTGTAAGAAACAAACATCTGTGTCTACATCAACAGCTGAAGCAGAATATATTGCTGCTGGCAGTTGCTGCTCACAGATATTGTGGATACAAAATCAACTTCTAGATTATGGTATCAATCTAAATAAGTCAATTATATTTTGTGACAATACTAGTGCAATATCTATAGCACAAAATTCAGTACTCCATAGTAGGACTAAACACATAAAGATTAGGCACCACTTTATCAGAGATAATGTGGATAAAAATAAAATTTGCCTACAATTTTTTCCTACTGACTTACAAAGAGCTGATATTTTCACCAAACCATTGGATGAAAAGAAGCATATTTTCTTTATAAATCAGCTAGGAATGATAGATGGAGATTCATTCATTTAAAAAAAATTATATCTTTTATTTATCCCTCAATGTTCCCTTGTTTTGAAGTAAGTTCAGTAGGTTTGCTGTCAAAACTGCTGAGACATGCTCTTAGTCTCAGCTGAACCGCTGAGACAAGGCCTAGGACCGCTGAGAAGTTGTCTGGGGGACATCTAATTGCCTACTTCAGAGATAGATGAAGTCATCTAGATCGTCGAACTTAGATCGACGAAAATTTATTTTTCGTCGAACGCAGTTTGATGAAGCCTATGACTCTGATCTCTTTCCTTATAATCAAACTTTGATTTCATTTTATCTTTGCGCCTACAGAAATTGCCTCCTTCCAGTTCCCTTGCACTTGATCTCTCTTTTTCTTTTGCAGGAACAATGGCAATCTTTCTTCTAAAAAATTGCATCCTTCCCTACCTCCTATACAACTGTCCCTTCTTTTAGGGGCCTAGCTTCAGGTCTTCCTGAAACTAGGCAGGGGGAGATGTTTCATGAAGAAGCTCCTTTTTGATAGGGGGAGATACTTTATGAAGAAGCTCCAGTTTCAGGGGGAGATACTTTATGAAGAAGCTCCATATAATGAAGTTTCAGATGCAGTTTTTTTTGCTCCAGTTAATGCAGATATATATATGGTTGTTGATATAGAAGAAGCTCCAGTTACAGCTCCAGATTCTGTTACAGTGAATGATGTTTCAATTATGATGTTTGTTATAGCAGATGTAGTTTTTGACAAAGAAGATCAATAAAGAAGATCAACAAAGCAGATTCAGTTGCCACAGCTCAGATCAACAAAGCAAAAGCTGAAGGCAAGGTTTTCTTTCAGTATTCTACAATGTAAAGTTTTCTAAACCTAGAGTACTATATTTTATCTGCTGAAATAAAATTTAATTTCTGTCAGATATATATGCTCTATGTTTGTTTATTTTAATTTTGTCAAATAGTGTCCTAACCCAAATAGGGGGAGATTGTTGGAACAACCCTATTACTGATTTGGGTTTGGATCACTATCTGTTGAATAGGACTATGTTGACCCCAATGTATAGTCTAAGGGTCAAGGTTTTAGGATGCTAGAACTTAAGGAAAAGAATAAGTTTATGCGTTCGACGAACTCCTATCTGCGTTCGATGAACTCCATCCTGAGTTCGACGAACGGCGTGCTTCAGGTCGACGAATCAAGTTTATTTCTCAGTTCGACGAACTTCACATTGAGTTCAAAGAACTCCTTTCCGTGTTCGACAAAATAGCTTCTCAGCTCGACGAACTCAGTTCTTCCAGCCATATTCAGCAGATTATCTCTCAGTTCGACGAACTTCAGATTCAGTTCGACGAACTCTAGATTGTGTTCGACGAATTAATTCAGTTCGATGAACTACAGATTCAGTTCGACGAACTCAATTTTCAGTTCGACGAAATCAGCTCTCAGCTCGACAAAAGTTTCTCTTCAGCTTGTTAATTTCAGAACGATCAGTTATATTATTCTATGAACTCAGATCGACTAATCAGCAACGGATCTATTCATTTATTTGGACTTATTCATCTATTAGATAAGTCAATATTTGATCTTTCCTTTTATTATTTCCTTTTCATTCTCTTCTCTAGAGAAAGTAGTCGTTGACACGTTTTGGAAACGGACACTTTCATGGAAAAGGAAAAAGGATTAAAGTTTATTTGCTGAATCAGTTTGCAGTTCCAAGATATATTCTCCTCTGATTATTTTATTCCTTATCCAGTAGATTTGAATTTCAAATCAGTGACATATATTCAGAAAGGAAAAAGGATGAAGCAGAGAGTATTGTAGTAAGAAAGAAAAAGGCTCTCAACCAGAGAAGTAATACAGTGCAGAGAAATACTGAAAGTCAAAAAGTTTTCAGTGTTCATCCTTAATTCAGTTCGATGAACTACAGAATCAGTTCGACGAACTCAATTTTCAGTTCGACGAACTCAGCTCTCAGCTCGACAAAAGTTTCTCTTCAGCTTGTTAATTTCAGAACGATCAGTTATATTATTCTCTGAACTCAGATCGACTAATCAGCAACGGATCTATTCATTTATTTGGACTTATTCATCTATTAGATAAGTCAATATTTGATCTTTCCTTTTATTATTTCCTTTTCATTCTCTTCTCTAGAGAAAGTAGTCGTTGACACGTTTTGGAAAAGGACACTTTCATGGAAAAGGAAAAAGGATTAAAGTTTATTTACTGAATCAGTTTGCAGTTCCAAGATATATTCTCCTCTGATTATTTTATTCCTTATCCAGTAGATTTGAATTTCAAATCAGTGACATATATTCAGAAAGGAAAAAGGATGAAGCAGAGAGTATTGTAGTAAGAAAGAAAAAGGCTCTCAACCAGAGAAGTAATACAGTGCAGAGAAATACAGAAAGTCAAAAAGTTTTTAGTGTTCATCCTCAATAGCAGCACTCTAAATCTCTGAGAACATCAAAATTATTCTCTCAAATTTCAGCTGCTAGTTCTAAATCTTCAAGAGCAACAACAATCTGAGAAACTTTTGTCACTCAGATTCATCAGCTATCAAGGAAGATCATTTATATTCAAGAGGAAGCTCTATCCATTATCTGTGAAGATATTCTATCAGACAGGGGGAGCTTTACAACAACAAATCCACTAGTCTTCTCTCAGCTTGTTGACAGAGAAGAACTTCATAAACCCTCTTTATCCCATCTTGTACAGGGTTCTAACTCCCTTCAAAAGTTAACCCTTTGGTAGCAGGGCACCTGATCAAAAACCTGTGGTTGGTGGCAGGGCACCTGATCAAAAACCTGTGGTTGGTGTTTGGGCACCTGATCAAAAACCCATTGGTTATATGTCACCTGATCAAAAACCTAGTGGATTCCTACCAAGGGTGGTAGAAGAGTAGATGTACTCAGGTTGATTGGGGAACTACTATAGATCAATGTGTCTTCTGTGTTTGTGTTTATTTTATGTACTGTGATGTGCTGTGTGATTTGTATTTTGTTTTTACACTCACTCTGCTATACACACACACACACAGATATATATATATATCAGTATTTTAATTCCGCTATAATAATAAGTTAAAAACTTTTAATACTCTATTCACCCCCCCCCCCCTAGAGTAAATCTAAGATCTAACCTCACTTTCAATTAGTATCAGAGGACTTTCAATTGGGATTTGTAACACCCCTAATCCTAATACACCCCATTGAGGTGTTAGGACATAGCATGAGGAGGGAAGGGTGAGTGGAGGCAAGGGGATGACCTTACGGTTCACTAAGTGGGGGTGAGCTCACATAGTGCTCACTAGTGAGCACAAGTAAACTTAAATCTAATTACCCAAATTGAACTCACAAATATTAATTAACTTCACCACTATGTTCCTAACCCTAATAGAGACTCATTTAACCAAGAACCCCAACAATTGGTCAACCAAATAGGCCAAATTGACCAATGTCAAGCTTAGGTCAACATAACCCTATTCAACACAAATAAACTCAATTGACCTTCAATACCTCAAATTGACCTTACATATGTTCCCCTAACCATTAAGGAAGGTCATTAGGTCAATAATCACTAATTGATTCCACCCAATTCCAAGATATGGACGAAAGTCAACTTTTGGTCAACATAGCCCAAATCAACCCAATCAAGGACTAATTTGCCTTCAATTAGTCAAATTGACTTCACCCTTATAATCTCATTAGGGATCTATTGAACCCCAAAGCCCCATAAAGTGGTCAACCAATCCCTCCAATTTGACCAAAGTCAAACTTAGGCTATTTTGGGTCAAACTCACACCATATGGATCAATTAACCAAATTGGAGCAACACCATGGTCCAATAGTCTTTGGATAAGGTCATATGACCCATGACCATCAAGTGGGGCTAACCCACCCACCAATTTGACAAAGTCAACTCAAAAGTCAACCATGGTCAACATAAGGCCTTAATGAAGAAATTAAAAGGCCAAATGAAATCCAAGGGAACCAAGAACCCACCCCTTGCATAACCAGCTTTCCACAAGCCTATTGGCAGCCCACATTTGAATTTCAAGAGAGAGGGTGAGGGTAACACCCCAGTTTTGCTGATCTGAGAGTTAACGCCGCGCGTTAGGTCTTCTTCGCTGGAAACCGCCGTAATGTCAAATTTTTCTTGACGCACGATCATGCATTTTTCTTGACGCACGATTGATCCGACCGTGCGTGCTCTTCGGCTGGTAAAATGGTGTTCTGACTTTGATCGTGCGTCTTTACGCATGGTCATGCGTTCAACCGTGCGTTCGCTAACTAATGGAACCAGATACGTAAACAGCGAAATCTGGGCGTCCGTTTGGTTTAGATCTTGATCGGACGGCTGTGAGGGGTTCGTGGGAGAACCCTAAGTAGGGCTGAGAGGGTTTTCCCTCTTCATTTCTTTCCATCGTGGGTTTTGAGGGTTTGAGAGAGAGAAGGGGTTTGGAGGTGGAAGAGAGCTAGATCCCGCCATTGTTGGAGCTTCAGAGCTCCGTTCGCCGATCCGAGACCAGCAGTGCGTAGGGGACATCAAGGCGCTTGTTCTCCTCCATTCTTTTTCAAGTTTCCCATGGCTAGGAGGAAATCTCAAAAGGTAACGACATTTCTCCTCCCGGTCTTTAGGATGCGTGCATGGCATCCCTTTTCCTCTTTATTTTCTACATTTTGGCACCGGATCCGTCGAGTGAGAGGGATCCGGGTCGCCTTGGTTCAAGAGGAACCATCGGATCGATTGAGTCCGTCCCCGACATGATTTTGCATTAGAGATCCTCTCCGTTAGCGGATTAGGCATTGTGTTTGAAGCCGGAATCGCGACCGTTGTTCCGATTCGGTGATGTTGTTTGACGGGCATTTTAGGGATTTCACTAGAAATCCGATTACAGCGAAAACGTCATTGTAATGCCCTTGTATTTTCGTATGAGAACGAATGTTTGCATGTGGGCGGAGAAATTTTGTGCGTGAGTTATGGCTTGTGATGCCTGTTTGTATTATGAAGGCGCAGAATTGCCTTGTGGTCGGCTGGCCCGCCCGTGTTATAGCAAGTCATGTGTGGAGGGTGTCCCGACAAGACGAGTCCCCCCTTCTGTGTTGATTGTAGTGAAATTGATGAGATTGTATGAGATTGAGAACGCCTTGGAATGAGGACAAGCCCGATGGCGCTGTGAGCCATGTGCGGGTGGGGTCCAGGCACGAGTGCCTAGTGATGAGTCTGGTTTATACAGTGATTTCTGGCCTCATTTGGGTTTATTTTAGTGTCATTGCACTTCATTTGCTGTTCATATACGCTTATAGTGATAGCATGACGTTTCTGCGCCTTTTGTGCAATACTTTCCCCTTTGTGGCATATTTTTCTTAAATATTACTGTATGCCTGTGTTATGGATACGGTGATGTGCACGGATCGGGGTTATTTGTACTTTTCCTGCAGGTCCTGGGGTCGTGTGCACGTTCGGGATGGTGCGGGGTGATTTTTGGCCTAAAAAGCCTCTGATCGTGCGCATTCCTTCGCGCACGATCAGGTGCACGATCATTGATCATGCGTTAATTCCCAGCCCAGATCGAGATCGGACCAAAGATATGCGCACGATCACAGGCCTTTCTTCGCGCACGACCACTGGTCGTGCGCCCCTGACCGTGCGATGTTTTCTATTTTTCCTTTGCTACAGGTTGACTGCGCACGATCACAGTCATTCCTTCGCGCACGACCATTGGTCGTGCGCCACTGACCGTGCGCAGTACTTATTCTGCTCCCTATTTAAGGCGCTGTTCCGCGATTTTAGGTATTCCAGCGGGTTTTTGGCGCGATTTCTGAGCGCGACTCCGCCGTTCCACCTCTCCAAGGTCCCTCCTTCCATTCCTCCCCTTGGGAAAGCTTCATCCATTGATCCTAAGGTCATTCTAGGGTTCCGGAAGCATTCTCCGCCATCTACGGCCAGCATTCCAAGAGGAAGACATCTCCATTGGGTGAAGGAGAAGTGAACCCAGCTCTGAGAAGAAGACGGGCAGCGGTTAGAGGTAGTGATAGCTTCTGCATCCCGGAAGCAACCAAGGACTGAGCTCGGAGGAGGCATGACGACCCCCCATTCCGACCACGATTCGCGGCGAGGCTTCTCATCTCGTGGTTACTTCTACCCCTTCTCTTTTTGTGATTTGTACTCTTAATGGTTGTAATGAACTGAATGAACATCTATTTGTCTATGAATGGAAGTTTATTTATGAACTTGTCTTTACGTTATGTTGTGTTGTGATGCGCTCCGCCCCCGCTCCACTTACACCCACACGTTCCAGCACCCGCTCTAGCAAAAGCTGGAAGCAATAGCGAAGAGGTGACTTCGACCCTCAACCCTCACATCTGCACTCACCTCATCCATATGCTCACCGGCCATCCGCTAAGCGAAGCACGGCATCGCGGCCTGCACTAAACCCATCCACCAAGCGACACGGTGATTGCGACCCGCATAGTGTTTAGTTTTCTCATTTCCCGCTCTATAAAATCAACCAAACCCCCTTCTTGTTTTGTTAAACTTAGAACCCCCATAATTAGTTTCCTAACGAGCAAATCGTATTCCCTAACTTGGGTCCTTTGAGAACGATATTCGGGGAGCTACTCCCTACTTTTATTACTTGACAACGACCGGTGCACTGCCGTCGTACCGCATTTCGTGCCCGCTAATTAGCGGTGTGGAAATAGCGTGTCAAGTTTTTGGCGCCGTTGCCGGGGATCGCAAGCGTTATATGAAATTGTTGTTAGGAAAATTAATTGTGAGGATTTTTAGTTTCCTAATTTGTTCCTCGTGTCTAAACGATGGGTTGTTTTATTCATTCATTGTCAAGCGTAGTGTTGCGCACAAGGGCGTTTTTCTGGTGAATCTGGTTATCTTCATACAATGTGGGCTGGATTTAATATCCGCTGCCGTCGGTGTGGGGATACATCCCATGCTAGTGATAGATGCCCATCGAGAGAGAGTAGCTCTAGTCCCCAAGGCCCATGGTATCAGGCATTGTCATCATATGGTACCACATACACTGTGCCTATGGCTTATGGCTATTCTGCCGCTCTGCATGTACCGTTTTTGAATTCATCTCCGGCCCCACTTGGACCAAAGACGAATGCAAAACAGTGCCTATTTTGTCGAAGCACAGATCATGCTTTAAGGGATTGTGCTGAGTATCTGCGTGAACTGGACGAGGACGACGAGCCGGACATCCGGATCGTCCCAATTCCTATCTCTGGCAGCACCCTCCCCTCCTCTGGTTTCGTATCCATATCACCTTCATGTTTTGAAGGGGTTGATGCGGATATGCAGATCAAAGTTATTGGTGATCTATGCCCCGACATGGTTGCGCATGCCTCTCCCGTTCGTCTATCACCACATGTTGATTCAATTCTTTCTAAGGATGTGGTGCTTGATTTCTCTTCAAACACTAATTCTTCTAGTCTTATGTGTGCTACTACAATTGTTTTTGATAGTATCGATGAGAATGTCTTGCAGGAAGAGGTAGTGAGTTGCAGCGTTGTGCCCACTCCGAGAGAGGAGGATGTACTTCAAAGTGCGGAGATGGAGACCTCAGCATCATTTGTGGAGGTCCAAGTCGTGGAAGTGGCCGCTGACGATTCCGCTAGATCCTGCAGCATTTTTGGCGATGCCGACAATTCCTCGCCACCTCAACCCATCAGGAGTGATTCCGGGATCTCTCCTGAAGAAGAAAGTCTTTTATGTTATTCGTCTAATTTGTTTCTTCAACCCATTCCTGTGTCTGATTCACTGCAGGTAAACATTGGATCTGATCCTGGATGTAATCGAGCCTGCTATGCGGGCCGGAGATGCCTGGGATCATCTGCATGTGGAAACAAATACTGAGATCCCTTCACCTTATTACCTGCCCCTACCTGACGATCAGTGCAGGTATCTTTATTCAGGAAGAGGGGGGACGACCCTATCACCTTATGGTCACCCGTTACCGAAACGTACATTGGAACAGCTTCCTGTTCACTTCATTTTCCATAGACCGATCAGTGAATAAGTCTAGTTGGGAGACATAAAACCCCAATAGTTATCTTCGTTAGAATTACTTTAAATTGTGGTGTTCATTTTGTTGTGGCGTAATGAATTTTTTTTATATATATAGAACTTTTTATCTATTAATTGTGACTAACGGTCTTGTGTTAGGGGTGAGGACACCTTGGATGCACTTATGAGGCACGGCGGTAAGTTGTTAATTCTGAAACTGGGCGCGCGAATTATTCCTTCGCGCACGAACACTGGTCGTGCACCCTATTTATCGGCGCACGACCACTGGTCGTGCGCGGGCCCAGTTTCTTTTAAAACCTTTCGGCCGGCTCCTGTGCGTGCGTCTAGGGTTCTCATTTTTTGGTCGCTGAGCGTGCGCCGTCTGGGAGCTCTTCTCCTCCTCACTCCATCTTCTCCGGTAAGCTTCCCTCTCCTCCTCTCCTGCTTCAAGCTTGCGTGTCCAAGGAGCCATCCGGGAGCCACCGCGTTGCCAAGGTTTTTCAAAGATCTCGCTCCTCCTCTGCCGCTCCCGCTCAAATCCTAGGGAGAATGGCCAAGTTCTCAAAGTCAGAGCACACGCACCGCTTCACCGTGCTTAGGGGCAAGCCCTTCCTCTCGCAGCGTCTTGTTGACTGGGAGGAACTCCGGTCGATTGGAAATGGAGGCGCTCTGATGGAAGCAGTTCTTCTCCTCTACTCCTTCGACAACTGGAGGAACGTCTTCGAATGTGCCGAGCTAGGATTCAAGGAGCTGACGTTGGAGTTCCTCTCCACATTTGAGTGGGAGGTCAGTCTGGCGGGATTCCGGCCTCTTGTTTGTTCTTTCCGGATGATGGGGCATGTATTTACCCTGACACTTCCCGAGCTTGCCACCCACGCTGGATTTTACACGGAAGGCGAGGCCGCAAGGTTGGATTTCCAGAACTTGGCGACGATGTTGCCGGATGATGCCTACTAGCAAAGCGTCTGGCGGTCGTTCATCGGCACTGATGAGGAGTATGTGGCTCGCCGGGCCAAATCAACAAGGATCATATCTCCCGCCTTGCGGTACCTGCAGCACCTGATCAGTCATTCTATCGCCGCGCGTGGCTTAAGCCAGAATGTGGTAGGTTGGCATGATCTTTTGTACCTTTACAGCATGCAGCAGCGGTATCCCCTTCATCTGGGGTTCATGCTGGCC
Source organism: Dactylorhiza incarnata (assembly GCA_033032865.1). Taxonomy (NCBI): domain Eukaryota; kingdom Viridiplantae; phylum Streptophyta; class Magnoliopsida; order Asparagales; family Orchidaceae; genus Dactylorhiza; species Dactylorhiza incarnata. Next base: position 2,311,792 of record JAWHQI010000009.1, on the reverse strand, counting down.
TACTTCTTCCACCATGAGGCCACATATGGCCTCGCTGGAGCGATTGGGGGTGCGTATTACGTCACCCGAATCGCGAAAGGGTTGGGAGTGTGGGACTGGATACCCCCGATGGAGAAGGTTACCTCTCCTTCCATGATCACGCGGGAAACAATGGTGAGATTCCACCTGCTGCGAGTGGTGGGGCGAAAGGGCAACCGATCCTATGTGGTGACTGGTCCGAGTGATGGTGGTGTTGGTAGCCATGAGGAGGAGGATAGGGACGAGCAGCCAGAGTCTTCGGCAAGGGGAGGACGCAGGGCGGCGGAGCCGCCACAGCAGTCATAGGGGTCGCGGCAACCTCAGCAGCAACCTCAGCAGCCATCAGGGCAGCACTTCAGCAATTATGCGATGCAGGGCGTCCCGTACTTAAGTGAGCGTCTCTCCGATCTGGAGGCGTCGCAGTTTTGGATGCAGGACCTCATCTATCAGCAAGCTGTTCGGGGCGGGCTGGACGTGCCTCAGCCTCCTGCTCCTGTTGCACCCACTGCGCCCCGTCCCGCATCCCCGATCCTAATTTATGCCAGCAGCAGCACCAGCAGCAGCGACAAGGAGGATGAGTGGACTCCCGCGTCGTAGTTCATTTTATCTATTTTCTGCTTCATCTTTTCATGTTTAGTTTGTGAAACATGTTTGTGTGTGACACTCATCTGGGTGTCTTTCTTTTTTTATTCAGTAGTTAAGACTTTTGCTATCAAACTATAATACAGGTATTTGGTCCACCTTCAAGGACGTTAAACAAAAGGGCTCTTGGGAGACAACCCATTTGGGATCATTTGGTTCCGTTATTTTTTGTTATTTTTTATGCTATATTTTTGTTGTGCTGGGATCCTTTTAATCGCAGGTCCGCATCTATTGGAGCATGGCGGGATCACTGCCTTCTGAACAAAATGTCATATCTTCTGGTATGCTCATTTCTGAGCATGGAGTAATCTCTCCTCCTAGCCTTCTTAAGCTTATGCCGCTATCGAACATGTTTTTTTTTTGCTTAGTATAAGTCTGGGGGAGTGAGAGTTATCGTTACTTCGTGCACAAGCACAGTGCACAGCATACTAGGATTTACACTGTGTTATATTGTAGCATTGTTCATCTCATGGCACACCACGACACCCACGTGAGCGCGCTTAACTGTAGGCGCGCGACGAGTCTAACTAGTCTCGGTTGTGTGAATGGGAAATCACGGTGCTGGGTTAGGATTGCGAGACGAAGTACTTTGTTGACTCATGTAGTGCTCCTAGTCGAGTGCTCATGTCTCATTGGAATTCGTGTAGATTCAATTTCTTTTTATGCTTTTAGTTTACATTTTTCTACTAGCGTAAATATTGTTTACTTTACTCAATTTGGTGAATCCGGTGTGAATCAAACGGTAGCATAGGAATGTGTGTAGACGTTCATTAGTCTCGTGTTGCCTGAGTCGGGAGGAAGGATTATCTTTCTCGGTGGCTAGAACTCGCCCCAAGCGATTCTTGAAACATGGGTATACGGTTGGTCAACTGCGTGAATGTGATATAGGCCATCATTTTGGCCCGGTTGAGCCTTTGCACCCTTTCCTATCGATATATCCTCGTTAGCCCAGTTGTGCCTACCCGTTCTTTGATTCAGCCCCACTTGTATCGCACCAAAGCCCAAAAGCCAATCCTAGTCACACACCCAAATCTGAGCTTTAGCTGTTTATTATTCTTGTGAGTTGGGTTGTTGATGTGGTGACATGTTTGTGAAGTTGTGGATATGTTTTATTGTTTATTTGCTGAAAATGATAAGAAAAGAAAAGAAAAAAATGAAAAAGTGAAAAAGATATGAGTTTGAATGAAAAATTCATTTGTATAAGTATAAGTTGGGAGTAGGCGGTGCACACACCCATGTTGTTAATTCCAAGTCTGGGGGTGTAGTGTACCCGCATGTTTGTGTGGTGATGAGGACAGTTTTCGGTGCTAGCTCATTTGGGGTTAGTGTCTGAGTTGTCGCTTTTATCTTTGTTGACATCACCTAAACCCAAGCCTCATCTCAAACCTAAAGTCCTATTGATTCACGCATTTGAGTCATACCAGTGCCGTGGAGAGAGGGCGAACGGGCAAGCATATGGCCACCGACATTGATGGATTTAAATGGAGTTGTCCCGAGTCCCGATCTTTGGCAACGCTCGCCTCAACGTTCGGTTTACTTTCTTCCTATGTACGACCTTATGATTCACCGTGATTCACTTGTTGAGTAAACGTAATATATAAATACGCTCTTAGAAAATTATAAACTAATGTGTATAATTAGAAATTTTGTCTACTAGATTTCTATGCACATGCGTATGAGACTTCGCATATTACTCCGCCCTTACAATTTCTAACCCAACTATGTCTTTTCTCGCTCCGCCGGATTTGTTTGCTCGGGACGCGCAAACAGGTAAGTCTGGGGGTGTGATGAGTCTGGTTTATACAGTGATTTCTGGCCTCATTTGGGTTTATTTTAGTGTCATTGCACTTCATTTGCTGTTCATATACAGTGATGTGCACGGATCGGGGTTATTTGTACTTTTCCTGCAGGTCCTGGGGTCGTGTGCACGTTCGGGATGGTGCGGGGTGATTTTTGGCCTAAAAAGCCTCTGATCGTGCGCATTCCTTCGCGCACGATCAGGCGCACGATCATTGATCGTGCGTTAATTCCCAGCCCAGATCGAGATCGGACCAAAGATATGCGCACGATCACAGGCCTTTCTTCGCGCACGACCACTGGTCGTGCTCCCCTAACCGTGCGATGTTTTCTATTTTTCCTTTGCTACAGGTTGACTGCGCACGATCACAGTCATTCCTTCGTGCACGACCATTGGTCGTGCGCCACTGACCGTGCGCAGTACTTATTCTGCTCCCTATTTAAGGCGTTGTTCCGCAATTTTAGGTATTCCAGCGGGTTTTTGGCGCGATTTCTGAGCGCGACTCCGCCGTTCCACCTCTCCAAGGTCCCTCCTTCCATTCCTCCCCTTGGGAAAGCTTCATCCATTGATCCTAAGGTCATTCTAGGGTTCCAGAAGCATTCTCCGCCATCTACGACCAGCATTCCAAGAGGAAGACATCTCCATTGGGTGAAGGAGAAGTGAACCCAGCTCTGAGAAGAAGATGGGCAGCGGTTAGAGGTAGTGACAGCCTCTGCATCCCGGAAGCAACCAAGGACTGAGCTCGGAGGAGGCGTGATGACCCCCCATTCTGACCACGATCCGCGGCGAGGCTTCTCATCTCGTGGTTACTTCTACCCCTTCTCTTTTTGTGATTTGTACTCTTAATGGTTGTAATGAACTGAATGAACATCTATTTGTCTATGAATGGAAGTTTATTTATGAACTTGTCTTTACGTTATGTTGTGTTGTGATGCGCTCCGCCCCCGCTCCACTTACACCCACACGTTCCAGCACCCGCTCTAGCAAAAGCTGGAAGCAATAGCGAAGAGGTGCCTTCGACCCTCAACCCTCACATCTGCACTCACCTCATCCATATGCTCACCGGCCATCCTCTAAGCGAAGCACGGCATCGCGGCCTGCACTAAACCCATCCACTAAGCGACGAGGTGATTGCGACCCGCATAGTGATTAGTTTTCTCATTTCCCGCTCTATAAAATCAACCAAACCCCCTTCTTGTTTTGTTAAACTTAGAACCCCCTTAATTAGTTTCCTAACGAGCAAATCGTATTCCCTAACTTGCGGTCCTTTGAGAACGATATTCGGGGAGCTACTCACTACTTTTATTACTTGACAACGACCGGTGCACTGCCGTCGTACCGCATTTCGTGCCCGCTAATTAGCGGTGTGGAAATAGCGTGTCACCTAGCATTGTTGATGCTTGATTGCGATGATGGAGGCAAGAACAGGTGAGCTGATGGATGAGCCCGATGGCATGGTGGGCCAGGCGAGGTGGGATCACGGCATGAGTTCTTGGCCTTGGGATACAATGCCCTTTGGGGGAAATGATGAGTACCCAATAATTGTGATGTGATGGATGATGTATGATGATGCATTAGATTCATACGCATTAGGGTGCCTTGGGTGAAACCCGGGTTGCATTCATATTTGCATTTGTAGGCCCCTTTTTATTACTTGCTCAACGTAGAAACGTGGATGATGCTTGTGACACTCATGCCTGGTGTTTATGTTGCTTTTCTTTATATACATGTGCATACGAAGAGCTGACTTGCAGGGTGATGTAGTACCCCGGGGTCTGTTAGGAAGACCGGGAGGAGGGGTGTTGTTACACCGTTTGTGGTCAGCCATAGCTGACCCTCGTTTACAGCTCTTTGTGATTTGGATGCAAGCCAAGGATCGCAGGCTGGACCTAGCTCGCCGGCCAAAAAGGCCTACAGCCTCATGAAGTGTTTACTTTTCTTTCCTGCATTTCTGTACTTGTCTTTTCTTGTTTCCGGCTTGCATGCCAAGGTAGCTTAGGGAAGCTAGTTTTTCCCTTTTTGGGATTTCTTTTTGTGTTGAATGTTTGATGACTTGGACACTGGTTTTGTAAGGCCTTAAGGTCGGTTTTACTCCTATGTAGATGTGGACAATCTCTGTGTTTCTTAGCTTTGTTTCCGCTGTGTCATCTGAGTTTTGAGTTGGGTAGTTATATCATCTTTTAATATTGAAACTGTGGCGGTTATATGTTGTGGGGTCCCGAACAGACCTATATTATATAGTCATTACAAGGGAGGTGTTACAATTTAGTATCAGAGCTAGGTTGAGTGTTCTTGTGAGGTATAGTGTTTTCGGATCGCGTAAAGAGATTGTCCACATAGGAGTATTGTGTGGGATCATGTGTATCCCTGTGTTCGAGTCTAGCGAGTAGAGCTTGATTAGTTTGTTTCCTTGCTTGTGCTAGATGTTGGCGACAATGCGGGGATGTCGAGGAGGTAGGAGGAGCCTCTGGTGAGCAGTGTTACTGCTTCGAGCCTCATGATTGTGGGCATGTCCCCGACAGATTTCTGTCGTATGCTAGCAGAAGCTTTGGTGTCAGCTCTAGTGGTGAGAGTGTCGTCGGTGGCGATGCCTATCACACCAGATGGAGCTCGAGAGTTGATAGTTCCTAGAGCATTGGAGAGATATTCTGACCAAGCCCAGAGTCGAAAGGGCATTGGAGCAGAGCGATGTGAAGGGGAACCTTCCAAATCACAGTGGAAATCGGAGGGAAGCCGAGGAAGGAAAAGATTTTGTTCCTTTAAGCCTAGTGGGAGAAGCGGTGCAGCTTCTGGGGAGATCCGCTCCAAAGGACCCATGTTGTGCTTTAAGTGTGGCAAGGTGGGCCACATCGCTCGGTTCTGTTCTGAGGGTGGAGCTGAGTCGGAGCAGGGGCTGGAACAGTCGGTGCGTTCCGGTCTTAGATATGCGGAAAAGGGAAAATCAGTGGAGTCGAGCGCTTCACGCTTTCCTCCGGTGCAGCCTAGTGATTCTGCCCTTGGGCAGCAAGAGACATTTCGTCAACCCGATGTGACGGCAGGTACGAAAAGTTTAGATTTTCATTTGTTATCTTAAAGCTGTTTGCGATCTTTCGTATTTGTTGTGCGCGTATCTAGGTTTCGTGCTAGTTTTTGGTTACCCATCTCGAGTGTTGTTTGACATGGGAGCGTCACACTCTTTTCTTGCGGGAAGCTTTACCCGGGGGATCAGTGTTGAGTCTGTCAAGGTAGAGGTGGTACTGAGCATGCGCATGCCAAATGGGTCTTTCATGACCACCGTGAGGGAAGGACGCATCGTGTTGCAAATTTGCGATTGTGATTTCGAGTTGGTAGCAGCGATTCTGCCACTAGCCGAATTTGATGCTCTCTTAGGGATGGACTGGCTTGCAGAGCAACGAGCTAGTATCGACTGCCAGTTGAAGGTGGTAACCCTGAGAGGCAAGGTAGAGCAGAGGTCAAGTTTGAAGGCCTAAGCGGAGTGGCTTGCCCCCTGATTTCCGTCGTGCAAGTGAGGCGTGCGGTAAACCAAGGAGGCGAGGAGTTTATAGCTTTGTTGGAGACTCACTCCACAAGGTTGGCTTTTGGAGATGTTTCGGTGGTGGAAGAGTTTGAGGATGTATTCCCCGAGGGGCTTCCGGGAGCACCTCCTCAGCGTGAAATCGATTTTTTTCGATAGAATTGGTACCGGGTGCGAGGCCGGTGTCGCGTCCTCCATTTAGGATGGTACCAAAGGAACTGGCCGAGCTTAAGGTTCAGTTGCAAGAATGTTAGAGCAAGGATACTTTAGGCCCAGCTCTTCGTCGTGGAGCGCGCCGGTATTTTTCGTGAAGAAAAAGGACGGAAGTATGCGGTTGTGCATTGATTACCGTGAACTGAGTAAGTTGACCATCAAGAATAAATACTTGATTCCCCGAATCGATAATCTGTTCGACTAGTTAGTGGTGTCGGTGGTGTACTGCAAGTTGGACATGAAGTCGGGGTACTACCAGTTGAAGATTCGAGAAGAGGACATTGCCAAGACAGCGTTTGGGACTCGGTATGGCCACTATGAGTTTTCGGTGATGTCGTTCGGATTGACAAACGCGCCATCTGTGTTCATGAATTTGGCGAGCAAGGTTTTTCGACCGTTTTTGGATTCATTTGTGGTAGTGTTCATAGATGATATCTTGGTATATTCGAAATCGGAAGCGGAGCATGAGTCCCACTTGAGGCTAGTATTGCAGACTCTAAGGGAGAACCAGCTTTATGCTAAGTTCTCGAAGTGCGAGTTTTGGATCGAGAAGGTGGCATTTTTGGGTCACATGATCAGTGGAGATGGGGTGGCAGTAGATCCGGCGAAGATTGAAGCCATTAGGGATTGGCCTGTTTGAGAACCTTGGCGGAAGTCCGGAGTTTCCTTGGACTAGCCGGTTACTACAGAAGGTTCGTGGAGAACTTTTCGCGGATGGCCTTGCCCCTCACCACTCTTACTCGCAAGGACCAAGAGTTCGTGTGGACGCCGGAGTGTGCCCGTGCGTTTGAGAATTTTAAGGAAAGGTTGATGTCTGCTCCAATCCTTACTCTTCCTAGTGGGACGGAAGGATTTCAGATTTTCAGTGACACTTCAGGTTGCGGTTTGGGTTGCGTGCTGGTGCAGTACGGCAATGTGATAGCTTATGGGTCAAGGCGGTTAAAGACTCATGAGAGGAATTACCCCGTCCATGATCTGGAGTTGGCGTCGGTAACCTTTGCGTTAAAATTGTGGTGACACTACGTATATGGTGCAAAGGTGGAGATCTTCACGGATCACAAAAGCATGAGGTATCTCCTAGACCAAAAGGATCTGAATATGCGGCAGCGTAGTTGGGTCGAGTTCCTTGGGGACTACGACGTGGAGATTCAGTATATGCCAGGTAAAGCCAACGTGGTGGCAGATGCCTTGATTAGGAAGTACTCCGGGCAAGGTAATTGGATTGAGGCGCATGACGAGCGTTTGGTGCAAGACTTGGAGTCTCTTGACATTGCTTGTGTGGCTAGAGGTGAGTCTAGCGTGGCTCGGTTGAACTGGATTGAAATGTTGTGTGATATAACGGATCGAATCCGAGAGGCGACTAGTGCAGACGAAGAGTGCCAACGGATGGTGTTGGAAGCTCAGCAAAGCGAAGACAGTGCTTTGGAGATGGTCTGTGGGATTTTGAAAAGAGACAGAAGGGTTTGTGTTTTGCGCTTTGGCAAGCTCCGCGAGGAGATGATGTTTGAGGCTCACTTTACGAAGTACTCCATTCATCCAGGTAGAACAAAGATGTACCCGGATATGAAGAAATCCTTTTGGTGGCCTGGGATGAAGCGGGTTGTAGCTAAGTATATAAGTCGGTGTCAGACTTGTTCTTTAGTGAAGGCTGAGTGCCAAAGGCCCGGCGGGTTCATGAAGCCTCTTCCTATCCCCAAATGGAAATTCGACGATATCTCCATGGATTTTGTGCATGGTTTGCCTCGATCGCAGCAGGTTAACGATGCGATTTGGGTGATAGTGGATCGCCTGACAAAGGTGGCTCACTTCATTCCGAATCAGAAGGACGATGGCGTGGAGAAGCTTGTGGAGCTTTATGTTCGAAATATTATGCGGTTGCACGGGATTCCTAAGAGCATTATTAGTGATCGCGACGGGCGGTTCACTTCAAAGGACTGGAGGATATGTTGAGAATGTGTGCTCTTGACTTTGGTAGGAGTTGGCTTATAATAATAGCTTCCAGGCGAGTATCAAGGTGGCGCCATACGAAGCATGGTATGGAAGGAGGTGTCGAACGCCGATGTCTTGGGCAGAGGCGGGAGTCACTAAGCTTTTAGGAAAGCAAGTGGTGGCAGATGCTTGCGAGATCGTGTGGAGGATTTAGGAGCGCATGAAGGTTGCTCAGGATCGGCAAGTGAAGTATTTTAACGCGCGCCATAGAAATGTGGAATTTGTAGTGGGCGACATGGTATACTTGAAGATCAAGCTGTTCAAGGTCGTTTCGCGTGTGCGGCGACTCAAGAAGTTGTCCGAGAGTTTTGTGTCTGTTCGAGGTCACGGAGCGTATAGGCGAAGCAGCCTATCGTTTGGCATTGTCCACCGAGCTGAGTGGATTACATGATGTTTTCCATGTCTCGGTGCTGAGGAAAGCTTTGCTAGAGCCAAGCGTCGTGGTCGAAGCGACGGCGGTGCCGGTGATGGAGGATCTGAGGATGAGGGTTCGTTCGATCTGTGTGGAGGACTCGGAAGTCCGGCAGTTGCGTAATAAGGAAGTCAGGCTTGTAAAGGTGCGATGGGGCAATTGAGGGCGAGACGAATTCTCTTAGGAGCGTGAGCAAGAGATGCGGAAGGACTTCCCGGTACTTTTTGCATCAGGTATGCATCACAGTTTTCTATTTCCGTTTTGAAATTTTGAGGACGAAATTCTTTTAAGGGTGGTGGAGTTGTAACACCCCAGTTTTGCTGACCTGATAGTTAACGCCGCGCGTTAGGTCTTCTTCGCTGGAAACCGCCGTAATGTCAGATTTTTCTTGACGCACGATCGTGCATTTTTCTTGACGCACGATCGATCCGACCGTGCGTGCTCTTTGGATGGCAAAATGGTGTTCTGACTTTGATCGTGCATTTTTACGCACAGTCGTGCATTCGACCGTGCGTTCTCTAACTGACGAACCAGATCCGTAAACAGTGAAATCTGGGCGTCTGTTTGGTTTAGATCTTGATCGGACGGCTGTGAGGGGTTCGTGGGAGAACCCTAATTAGGGTTGAGAGGGTTTTCCCTCTTCATTTCATTCCATCGTGGGTTTTGAGGGTTTGAGAGAGAGAAGGGGTTTGGAGGAGGAAGAGAGCTAGATCCCATCATTATTGGAGCTTCGGAGCTCCGTTCGCCGATCCGAGATCGGCAATGCGTAGGGGACGTCGAGGCGCTTCTTCTCCTCCATTCTTTTTCAAGTTTCCCATGGCTAGGAGGAAATCTCAAAAGGTAACGACATTTCTCCTCCCGGTCTTTAGGATGCGTGCATGGCATCCCTTTTCCTCTTTCTTTTCTGCATTTTGGCACCGGATCCATCGAGTGAGAGGGATCCCGGTCGCCTTGGTTCAAGAGGAACCATCGGGTCGATTGAGTCCATCCCCAACAATATTTTGCATTAGAGATCCGCTCCATTAGCGGATTAGGCATTGTGGTTGAAGCCGGAATCGCGACCGTTGGTCCAATTCGGTGATGTTGTTTGACGCTCATTTTAGGGATTTTACTAGAAATCCGATTACGGAGAAAACGTCGTTGTAATGCCCTTCTATTTTCATATGAGAACGAATGTTGGTTTGTGGGCGGGGAAATTTTGTGCGTGAGTTATGGCTTGTGATGCCTGTTTGTATTGTGAAGGCGCGGAATTGCCTTGTGGTCGGCTGGCCCACCCGTGATGTTGTAAGTCATGTGTAGAGGGTGTCCCGGCAAGATGAGTCCCCCCTTCTGTGTTGATTGTAGTGAAATTGATGAGATTGTGTGAGATTGAGAATGCCTTGGAATGAGGACAAGCCTGATGGCGCTGTGAGCCATGTGCAGGTGGGGTCCAGGCACGAGTGCCTAGCATCATTGATGCTTGATTGCGATGATGGAGGCAAGAACAGGTGAACTGATGGATGAGCCCGATGGCATGGTGGGCCAGGCGAGGTGGGATCACGGCATGAGTTCTTGGCCTTGGGCTATGATGCCCTTTGGGGGAAATGATGAGTACCCTATGGTTGTGATGTGATGGATGATGTATGATGATGTGTTAGATTCATACGCATTAGGGTGCCTTGGGTGAAACCCGGGTTGCATTCATATTTGCATTTGTATGCCCCTTTTTATTACTTGCTCAACATAAAAACGTGGATGATGCTTGTGACACTCATGCCTGTTGTTTATGTTGCTTTTATTTATATACATGTGCATACGAAGTGCTGACTTGCAGGGTGATGTAGTTCCCCGGGGTCCGCTAGGAAGGCCGGGAGGAGGGGTGTTGTTACACCATTTGTGGTTAGCCATAGCTGACCCTCGTTTACAGCTCTTTGTGATTTGGATGCAGGCCAAGGATCGCAGAGCTGGACCTAGCTCGCCAGCCAAAAATGCCTAAAGCCTCATGAAGTGTTTACTTTGCTTTCCTGCATTTCTGTACTTGTCTTTTCTTATTTCCGGCTTGCATGCCGAGGTAGCTTAGGGAAGCTAGTTTTTCCCTTTTTGGGATTTCTTTTTGTGTTGAATGTTTGATGACTTGGACACTGGTTTTGTAAGGCCTTGAGGTCATTTTACTCCTATGTAGTTGTGGACAATCTCTGTGTTTCTTGGTTTTGTTTTCACTGTGTCATCTGAGTTTTGAGTTGGGTAGTTATATCATCTTTTAATACTGAAACTGTGGCGGTTATATGCTGTGGGGTCCCGACCGGACCTATATTATATAGTCATTATAGGGGAGGTGTTACAGTGAGCTTGGGGGGCGAAAATGGCATTTTCCCTTAAGGTGAAAAGGCACCTTTGAGTGAGAGAGCTTGCATGACCCTTACCACCTTGCCCAAGCCCCCAGCCAAATTCCCCAGACTGTGAACAGTGTTTTTAGGGCATGGCAGCCGCCGAGCTACTGAGGGGAAGCTGTACAACCATGGACGAGGCACCCCACACTCCATCCTCCATATGCAGCCATCACCACCTCCATTTGACCATCCCATTAGCTTCAGAGGGTCCTTAGCAGTCGAGTCAGCCTATTGGAGCAAAGAAATTGGTGGAGAATCCACAGATTGAGCAAGCTCGCCGGAGACGGAGAGATCCATGGCCACCTGTCGGAGCTCCCCCCCCCCCCCCCCCTCGTCGAGCCACCATTGAGGTCCATTTCTCCTCCTCTCCCTCTGTGCTAGCTTTCTTGCTCATTAGGCCGAGAAATCAGGCTCAATTGAGCCACGATCCATGTGATCTAGGTGTGATTTTTTTGAGCTCTTTACCCTGCTCGAGATTGCAGGAGACACCTCCTCAGGTGGCCGTGTTGCAACCAATCGATAGCCACAACCTCAACGGAGGTGGTGGTGGTGGCCGTCAGTGGTGGCCCTCAGGTGGTCGGGAATTATAAGAGGAAGAGGCTTCAGGAAAAAGGAATATTTACCGTTAGCCTATCGGGGATGATGAACCGCAACCGCCTGATTCGGCTATGATCTTTACCCGCAGGCCATTTTAATATAAATATAATATTATGTCACACTATGTTCATAGTTTAGATTAATTATTTAGGCTACCTATATGCCATTTTAGGCAGAGGAGCCTGAAACAAATTTTGTAGCCCTTGAAGTCTACTGTCTATAGGGCTTTAAATCGCCAGATTTGGTGGCCTACATCTCATCATAGGGCCATTCTTCTGAGGTGTGTCATAAAGGATGACCTGACCTTATTTTATAGATCTAGCCTACATAGTTACTTGGATTGGAGTAATTCTTTGGATATAAGTGTAAATGACATAGATACATCCTCTGCCCAAAAGTCATAATTTTTGGGCAACATTTTTTTAAGGTTTTGTGTAAATATGATTTTTCATATTAATGAAATAAATGAGGTTAAATAAACTCTAATTGCCCCAAAATTTGGGTGGCATAATTGTTAGATCATGGATGGTCACATGTTAAAAAATGAGGTCATTTGGACCACTTTAGAACATTATATTTCACATACATAGGAATGAGATGTATGGGAGGGTGGTGTGCATATATCACCTTTGAGTATTTTGTGAATTCATCACTTATGGCTTGTTGTATGCTCAAGATATTTGGGCAATACACCTAATAGGAAGGAGGGTATCATCTATAGAAATATTAGGATTTTTGGAAAGAAAAATCCTAAGTATTTGAGTAATAACATTATTGTCACATAAATGTATTAATCAAATAAAAGTGATCAAATAACTTAGGATAAATCCGGTTTTCTGTCACATGATGTTTTAGGATGATATATATCTCTGAAAATTTTATTGGGATTTTTGGAGTTAATTTCTTTAGTCATTTGAGCATAATTGATTTTGTCACAAAGTGTATAAATGAAATGAACACCATCAGAGATTTAGAGAAAACTCCAATATTCTGCCACCTGATGTTTTACATTGAAATATACCTCTGGGAATTTTGGTAGGATTTTTGGAAGTCATTCACACTGTTATTTACTAAAAATGTCCTTTGTCACACTTTTGTGTTAATGAAATTTTTATGGTTAATGTTATCTGGAAAATTTGGCTGGACTGTTTTTGGAGCATTATAAGTCTATGGTAATTTTTCTAAAAATTTTGAATCAATTATTTTGGTACTAGCTGTGTAATGTGATCAATTTACATAAATGTCTAAATATGGAAATAATGGTCATAAATACTATGGAAAATTAAAAAAGACAGTCAGTTCGGATATTTCCTCATTTCATTTCACTGATAAATTATTGGGAGCACTTTGATTTCTGGAAGTTGTACTTCATGTGTAAAGTGAGGTGTACATTATCATTTAAGTATTTTTATAAATGGCCAAAATAATTGGGAAAATTCTGAATTTCTAACCATCTCTTAATTGGGTCATGATTAACCTATGGTAAAAACTTTAGGGCATTTGGCCAAGTTATGGTGAAGTTCACATCATAGAGACCAACCTAGTTCAATGTTGAGTTGGAATAGCAAAAACTTGAGGTAGTGTTTAGACTAGCTAGGACAAGTGGGAATGGGATGAAATTGGAACACAAGATTAGGGCATACATAAATACAGCCCCTATAAGTCATAGCCTTATTGGAGGACCTCTACCCCCATAGAGATTAGTAAACTAGAGGTACGTCTCGATGAACAGTTGAAGTACTTTGGGGAGTTTTAAATCCTAGGTTCTTATAGTGACATTTAGAGTGTTAATATGATCATGATGCATTCAAGGTTAGAGTTGGACATATAAAGGAATATCTAAGAGTTTGCACCATGCACCGTAAAGAGGCCGTTAAGTTGCCTAAAAAAATATAAGTCATTATTAAGTAATCTAGAGCAACCATGATGATAATCTTAATAATGGGTAGTTACCAATAAAAGTAAATATTCTGAAAAAGGAAGGTCTGGGGTGTCATCCAAGAATACCATCTACTACCGATGCGAGCCATTCACCGGGTAGACCTCGGGAAGTCCAGAATTCACCTTAAATTGCTATGATCGCCTACGTAACAAACAAGAGTAACCCTAAAGGAGGTATGTTGAGAAAAGTAAACCTCGTCCTATTACAGAGGATGTAATGGTTCAAGAGCAGTTGGTCCTGCGAACTGGAGGTTGGGTAGTGTGAAAAACCTTGCGTGTGCATAAATTAGTGGTGGGTCTTCGATACCGGTCCATTTGTCATACCAATGGCAATATGTTGACCTTGGCGGGGTGTGATGAGTTAGAGGTCCGCTAGGTTACTTTACTGCGGTCTAACAGACACACCCTAGTAACTCACCCCCAACCATAAAAGACTGGTGGGATGACAGCAAGAGCACGCGAGAGCTCACGGAAGTGCACCTAGGACGTGTACATCAACATACGTAAGGTTTAGGTCTGGTAGTGTGTATACCCACCTAGAAGTGGAGTGCCCGGTCCACTGATTCCATTGTCACGGCGGAAGTACCTGAGAGGCTAGCTTCCTCTGAAAAGCGGGAACTAAAGTTCTATGTGTGCAGAGTCGTGTGAGAGTGTTACACTGTATGAATATAGCATAACATAACATTCATACATATTATAGACATATACATTTGCAGACCCTTATCATATAAATTAGTACGGGCTCTTTTATATGATAAGTTACAATTCCGGAAATCTTAACTTATAAGTTTGTATGAGCATTCATATAAGTTAAGGTACTCTAGATGATAGTATGGTAGTTTTCTTACTACTTTACTTGCGCTGCATTTACTTACTGCTCGTTTATTTCCTACTGCTGTCATATATACTGCTCATATATTACATGTTGTTGTTATACTTACTGCTCGCTTATTCAATATATTATCAGTATAATCCATGTCACCTGCTTCGTTTTGTCCTCCCGCTCGGTACCTAGGAGTCATGGGGGAGGCGAGGAAAAAATGGTTTAGTCTTTTTTACTAACAGTCGGATGTAGCCGTAACACCAGGAGATCGAGGAGCAAGAGCCGCAGTACGTCAGGCAGGACGTGACAATAGACCCTGATGAGCAGATGTCGCACATCACTACTTCCACACGGCGACAGGTTGGAGAGTATTTTGTGTTGCTTCCACATAGCTTACAGTGAGAGAGTGCTTTGTCATTAGTACTTCCTTTTGGATCTTTATCGGGCTTAATCCCTTGCACTCTTTTAGTTTTGTACTCATTGTGGACTATTTGCACTCTTCTATATATATATATATATGTGTGTGTGTGTGTGTGTGTGTGTGTGTGTGTGCAGTGGTTGTGGCATATCATAATTATATTATTACTTCTTGCAAAATTGGCATGCGATATGATCGTATTATCCGGCAGGATCGGCGTCGAGCGGTGATAGCTAACCCATGAGTTGGGGTCACCGTAAGGCGGCGGTTCTGAGCATAGGATCTGGGAACTCTCCGATAAGGAGGAGAGGGATCTTACATTGGAGACCCATCCCAGATACTAGATCTCTGACACAAACCCCACCTCAAGTAGCTTCTGCACCTCCTCACGAATAGGCTCGGGAAGGGAGGGTTGATGAGTCTGATATTTACACTATTTTTCGGACTCATCTGGGCCGGTATTTTAGTCAATGCACTACATATTAGATTCATAATCACTCATATTTGTTCTCTAGACTTCATTCCATGTTAAGTGCACTTTAGGCCTATTTCGGTGTATTTTCATGATCATCTTTCTCATGCTTTATGTTGCAATTTAATTTCTATATTTGAGAATGTGTGGAATGCCCACTTAAGTGGCCCGACGATCTTTCAGGTTGATACAGGGGTTGTGCGAGTGTTTTGGGGTGCAAAAACTGCACAGGAACACTGCGCACGACCACTGGCCATGGTGCGCACGACCACTAGTCGTGCGCCACTGTCCGTGCGTTAATTCCCACTTAAAATGGGCCTGTCCAGCACTTCGCACGACCACGGGACATAGTGTGCACGACCACTGGTCGTGTGCCACTGATCGTATGCTAGATTTTGCATTCTGGATTTTGCTACAGTTTGTTCCCGCACGCTCACTGGCATTCCTTCACGCACGATCACTGATCGTGCACCACTGATCATGCCCGTTCAAAATTCTGCACCCGTCTATAAATAGCTGCTCCGCAAAAACGGCCGCATCTTCTTCATTTCTAGGTCTTTTCTAGCGTCGTTTTTTGCGTTTTTTCGCTCTAAGCCTCCTCCATTCATCTAGGGACTTCAAGGAAGAGATTGGATCTTACTTTCATCATCAAGGAAGGTTTAAAGAGCATTTGGACATCGCCGGGTCGTGACACGAAGAAGACGGGCCATTGGGAGGAAGTGACAGCCCTCCTTTACCCCGGACGCAGTTGAGGACCGAGCTTGGACGCGTATTGACAACCCAGCGATTCCAACTGTGAATCCCATCAAGGCTTCGGAGTCGGTCGAATCTCTTACTTTTTATTCTTTTGTAATGATGTTTGTATGCTAAACTCTCTATTTTGTGGATGAAGAACATGATAAATCCAGATCTATAACTTTTATTTCATGTTTATGAAATTCCTTTTGATTTATCCATATGTATGAGGTGCGCTATTATCATTCATCTTCCATCCGCCATTACCCTCCATTCCATTCCGCTTAACTACTCTTCCACTACGTGAGCCTACTCTTCCATTCGCCAAGCTAAGCGGTGCTAACGGCCCGTGTAGTCCACCTCACTTCCGCCGGTGCGAACTACCTCATCTGCTTGCCTACTCGTCCACCCGACCTTGCGAAATAGTGCGTTCAAGGCCTACATAGTTTCCATCCCGCCAAGCGAAGCAGTGCGCTCAAGGCCTGCATATTAGGGCATTTATTTTTCTGCATTAGAAATAGAAACCAATTCAACCACCCATCATAACCCCGACGTTATGGACTTCAATCTCAAGTCCTTCCTCGAACGTTAACTCCACCTTACTGTGTTCCTTTGAGATCGATACTCGGAGATTCTCTCCTCGTTTTATATTACTTGAACGATCGGTACACTGCCGTTTCGTGCCGCAGTCTCGCCACAGCCTATAGCGGTGTGTGAGATTTGCGCCATCAAGTTTTTGGCGCCGTTGCCGGGGAACACAGTCGTGTGAGTTTCTGGAGAGGGAGAGCCGAGAGATAAAAGTTTCTTCCAGTGTGTATAGCCCTTTGTTATTTTTATTTTGCTTTTTAATTACATATTAGTCGTATTGTTTTTATCCCATTCTGTTTTAGATTTTTAAGCAAGTTTTTCCAGGTTTAGTTATAATTGATTGTGTAGTCTTTTTGCAAATAATTTCAAATTGTATTCTATCTGCACCTCTCACATGATGTATTCAGTGGTTGAGCGTAGTTTTTGCGACACTTTGAGCCATTATATCGACACCTTGCATATTATGAATGCTGAGCAGCATAGGTGTCTTCGACGTTTGCATTGTCAAAGTGTGGATCATGTTTTGAAGGACTGCCCTAGTTTTCTCACGCAGCAAAAGGAGGAGGATGATGATCTGGACATCCGGATCGTATCTACTCCATTTTCTTACTGCAGCCCTTCACCCTCTGATTACATGTATGCAGCACCACCCTATCTTTGGGGGACTGCTGCAGAAATGCCCATTAGAGTTCTTGCTGATCCCTATGATGACATTGTCCCTATCGCTCATTCTTTACCCGTGGAGGCAATTGTGAACTCACCCCCTGAGTTTATTTCTTGCATCGATTCTTCACTCCCTGTGTATGGCTTTACTCCTAGTGATGACGATCAATCATTTGATGGGCAACAGGGAGAGGATTGGCAGCTCCAGGATGCATCAGAGTGGGGTGAGGAGAGTGTTGTCTCCAGTGGGGAGGTGTCTGCGGATCATTTTTTGGAGGAACCAGATTTCTTATTTCCTGATTTTAACATTAATTATGTTCCTCCTACTTCTTTGCAAGATTATTCTACACAAATTTTTGATGATCCTGTCGAAGAGTGTTTGCAGGGTGATGTTCTGGACCTCCAAGTTGTACCAAAGTGGGATGACGAGGATGACGTTTCTGATGTGGAGTTGTGCACCTCTTCATTGGAGAAGGAGATCTGCCGCACCACTGAGGCCTTTGAGTTTTCAGATGTGCCTCGCTATGATTCTTATGATACTGACAGTGATCAGGCTTGGGAATCTGCCAAGAGTGAAACCGGGATCACTCCTCCTTTGTTTGAGTCTTTTAGTTCTTCATCCTTTTTATTTCCTAATCACCCTTCTAATAATGCTGATATTGAGATGTTCATCCTCCCTGCTACCTCTCCTGCGTTTATGTCTGATATTTCATATATCCCTCTGCAGGTGCACGAATATTTGGACCCATTCTTGGGTAATTATGGGTGGCAGTCTTTGAAGGAAGAGAAAATGGCAATGATGAATTCAATCATATATTCTCCCTCATCATCATTGCCTGCTTTTTCCTTGAAAGACTTGGTGCAGGGCGGCAAGCGTTACTTCATCCACGACCGCCAACTGGAGGAGAGGAAGAGGATGAAGAAGGATGAAATTTGGAGATGGAAAGCCCCCGATCCTCTTGACTGCTGCTGTTGGGTCTTCGGACCCATCTCTTTTATTTTCAGTTACCATTTTAAATCAACTTACAGTTGATCATTTTGGGTTTCCTTGTAATAATTAGGATTTAGTAGTTTTCGCTTTATGCTTAGACACTATTTAAAACTGCATAATACAGGTATTAAGTCCAGCTTAAGGATGGTAAACAAAAGCGCTGTTGGGAGACAACCCAAGTCTCTTTTGTTTTTATTCTCTCTAATCCGCTAAAAGTTTAGTTTTATAAATTTTTGCTTGGAGCCTTTTTCCTGCAGGTGCGCGGCAATTTTCTTGTGTGGCGGATGCTGCGGTTTGTCTTACTTTAACGTCATTCTTCTGGTATGCTCACTTACTGGGCATTGGGTAACTTCTTCCCCTCTCCTTGCTTTAGATTGTAATGTTATAATATTTCCACGCATAGCATGTCATAAGTCTGGGGGAGAGTGCAACGAGCTTTATTACCCACATGCCCGTGCACCACTTCATCTGCATACCAAAAGCAAATTTCATTTTAACTTTTCAAAATTCAGTAATTTTCAGCTTTTTCCATGCACATCACTACACCCACTTGAGCGCGTACTCACTTGTTTTGAGCGTCTTGGGTCAAACCCAATTTTTCATGTTCGATTGGAAAGTTTTTTTTGTGTTGGCATAGGATTGAGTTGTGAAGTAACATGTCGACTCTTGTAGTGCTCCTAGTCGAGTGCTCGTGTCACGTGTAGAATTCGTGTACAATTAGATTTTTCTCGTGCATTTAGTTTTATAATTTTCTAATTGCGTGAATACTGTTTATTCTAGTCGTAATTCGTGAATCCAGTAGAATCTGATGGTAGTATAGGTGAGTGTGTATACGATCACTAGTGATGTATTGCTCGAGTCGGGAGGAAGGATATTCTTTCTCGGTGGCTAAGAACTTGCCCCTAGCGACTCTTGAAGCATGGGTATAGGTTAGTCATTTGTGCAAGTGTGATATAGGCCATTCGTTGGCCCGGTTGAGCCTTTGCACCATTCCTACACGCTCTATCCTTGCTTAGCCATTTTGTGCCTAACCCCCACCACTTGATTCAGCTCCACCTTCAATTCACCAAAGCCAAAATGATTATCCTAATCGCACACCAAATTCTGAGCTCAAGAAATTTGTGCATTTAAAAAAGTTGGGTGTTGATGCGGTGTATATTTGTGATTGTGGTGGAAATGCGTTATTGAAGATATAGCTGTTTTGTATATAATTGTGCAAAGTTATAAATTTGAAAAGAAAAAAAATGAGAAAAGAAATGAAAGTAAAAAAAAAAGAGAGAAAAATGTATAAAGAGATGTATTTGGCAATAAGCGGTGTATACAACCCATAGTTTCATGTTTAAGTCTGGGGGCGTGGTGTACACATTTTTATTATTGCTGGGATAGTGTTTCTATTGCGAGCTCATTTGGGTTATGTGTTTTAAGCCCCCGCATTTATATTGTTTACCGCACCGTAGCCTAAGCCTAAATCATAACCTAAAGTCCTATTGATTTGCACTTTGAACGTAACCAGTGTCGTGGAGAGAGTGTGAACGGGCAAGCTTATGGCCATCGACATTGATGGATTTCTTTGGAGGCTGTCCTAATCTCCGATCTTTGGCAATATTCCACTTAGTGATCAAGCTACTTTCTGCCTATGCATGACCGAAGGATTCACCGCGATTCAAATTACGAGTAATAATAATAAGTAGAAACGCAATTTAGAAAATTTTAATCTACTTCGCATGTTTAAAAGATTTTTCTACTAAAGCTTCTACAAGCACGAGTAAGCGACTTCGCATAGTACTCCACATATTCAATTACTACGCCAGCTTAGGATTTTCCTAGTCTACATGGGAGATAGTTTGCTCGGGACGAGCAAACAAGTAAGTCTGGGGGTGTGATGAGTCCGATATTTACACTATTTTTCGGACTCATCTGGGCCGGTATTTTAGTCAATGCACTACATATTAGATTCATAATCACTCATATTTGTTCTCTAGACTTCATTCCATGTTAAGTGCACTTTAGGCCTATTTCGGTGTATTTTCATGATCATCTTTCTCATGCTTTATGTTGCAATTTAATTTCTATATTTGAGAATGTATGGAATGCCCACTTAAGTGGCCCGACGATCTTTCATGTTGATACAGGGGGTTGTGCGAATGTTCCGGGGTGCAAAAACTATACAGGAACAGTGCGCACGACCACTGGACATGGTGCGCACGACCACTGGTCGTGCGCCACTGTCCGTGCATTAATTCCCACTTAAAATGGGCCTGTCCAGCACTTCGCACGACCACGGGACATAGTGCGCACGACCATTGGTCGTGCGATACTGATCGTACGCTATATTTTGCATTCTAGATTTTGCTACAGTTTGTTCCCGCACGCTCACTGGCATTCCTTCACGCACGATCTCTGATCGTGCGCCACTGATCGTGCCCGTTCAAAATTCTTCACCCGTCTATAAATAGCTGCTCCGCGAAAATAGCCGCGTCTTCTTCATTTCTAGGTCTTTTCCAGCGCCGTTTTTTTGCATTTTTTCACTCTAAGCCTCCTCTATTCATCTAGGGACTTCAAGGAAGAGATTGGATCTTACTTTCATCATCAAGGAAGGGTTAAAGAGCATTTGGACATCGTCGGGTCGTGACACGAAGAAGACGGGCCATTGGGAGGAAGTGACAGCCCTCCTTTACCCCGGACGCAGTTGAGGACCGAGCTTGGACGCGGATTGACAACCCAGCGATTCCAACCGTGAATCCCAGCAAGGCTTCGGAGTCGGTCGAATCTCTTACTCTTTATTCTTTTGTAATGATGTTTGTATGTTAAACTCTCTATTTTATGGATGAAGAACATGATAAATCCAGATCTATAACTTTTATTTCATGTTTATGAAATTCCTTTTGATTTATCCATGTGTATGAGGTGCGCTATTATCATTCATCTTCCATCCGCCATTACCCTCCATTCCATTCCGCTTAACTACTCTTCCACTACGTGAGCCTAGTCTTCCATTCGCCAAGCTAAGCGGTGCTAACGACCCGTGTAATACACCTCACTTCCGCCGGTGCGAACCACCTCATCCGCATGCCTACTCGTCCACCCGACCTTACGAAGTAGTGCGTTCAAGGCCTACATAGTTTCCATCCCGCCAAGCGAAGCAGTGCGCTCAAGGCCTGCATATTAGGGCATTTATTTTTCTGCATTAGAAATAGAAACCAATTCAACCACCCATCATAACCCCGACGTTATGGACTTCAATCTCAAGTCCTTCCTCGAACGTTAACTCCACCTTACTGTGTTCCTTTGAGATCGATACTCGGGGATTCTCTCCTCATTTTATATTACTTGAACGATCGGTACACTGCCGTTTCGTGTCGCAGTCTCGCCACAGCCTATAGCGGTGTGTGAGATTTGCGCCATCAAGGGTATCAATCAATCTCCTCTTCTAATGATCGGGCTGACCTCTGGGTCAATATTGAGGCGATGACATGCCACCTCGGTGTCTATATCGGGCATGTCTACAACGCTCCAAGAGAAGACATCGATGTTGGCTTGTAGACACACCGCGATCTTTTGTTGGTCCTCCTTCATCAACTCCTTGCTGGTCTTCACATTTCGAGCTTCCCGTATGCAGCGGTCACCTCCATCTCCTGCACTTCCTCTGCCACCTCTAGGCGTGCCATCCCTTCCAGCACCCTATCTGCCTCCTCTGTGTATTCTCTCCAGCTGATTGTATTGACGACGAGAAGATAACATTCTTGGGCTACCTTCAGATCGCTACTGATCCAGATCTGCACCCCTCACTAGGTGTATTTTAAACACTGATGAAATGAGGAGAGTACAGATAGTAAGGCGTTGATGAGCGGCCTTTTGAAGTTAGCATTGTAACAGCTCGGAGCTTCTGTGATGACGAAGCAGTGAAGTCGAACAACAACTATTTTTTGAGGTGCCTCCGAGGGTCACCAATAGCTCTACTCCTCCTTCAACCTCCATCCGCTCCCCAGCGATGTCGAACAATAGACCATTTGAGGCCTTTACCCTTTTGGTTTCCACTGTCATAGCGTCAAACGCCTTCTTGAAGATGACATTAACCGAACTGCTATTATCCACCTGGATTCGAGTAACTATAAAGTTCTCGATTGCGATTTAGATGACGAAGGCATTATGGAATAGATCCTCATTCTATGGCATATCTTCCACTAAGAATGTGATCTCTCCGATCGAAGGTGGGCATTGGGATGTTGATGCGATGCTCTTCCTGTAGATGTTGTGAAGGCTACTCTTGCAGGTGGCCTCCACTCCCACTCCTTCGTATATGGAGTTAATTCCTCCTCGAGTCCTGATATCAACTCAAACTTCTCACCTTCCTCGAGAAGGGCCCGAGGCTAGCACGCCCCTGACCGATGCTTCTGTTGTTGGTCATCATCCCCCAATCCCAAGGCTCTCCTAGCTCCTCCTATCATCCTTCTCACTTCTAAGAACTCCTGGCATGCCTCAGTAACATGCCCTTCCACCTGCTGGAAGTCGCAATAGGGGACCGCCTTCCTTCCTCTATGCTCCTGATCCAGAGCTTTCCTTCGCTGATTCCGAACATGGCGATTAACCGTCATTGCTTCCCGAGGTGGAGACCTGAAGGTCATCCTGAATTCCTGCCACATCTCTGGTGCGTTGAAACGAGATTGATGCTCGGGAGAACGACGCGGGCTAGACCCTAACGGACGATTCCCTCCTCCTGCTTGTACAACACTCATTCTCCAAGGGTGGGCCCACTCAAAGCCACATAGGCAGAAGTCCAGGTCAAAGGATCAGCACAGAGGCCAGCAGTCCAAGACACAAGACGTCTCAGCCAGCCGGAGTAGAAGAAGGACTGGGCGAGTATGGGTGGACTCGCGTGAGTAGCCCTGGTACTCGCCAAAAGGTGGGAGACCATAGGTGATGCTTGCCCCTTTCCAAGCGAGGTCGCCTCAAGGTCGCCTAGTTGCCGAGTTGGGTGGGGTATAAATAAGACCCCCCCCCCCCCCCCCCCCCCCCACCTCCTCTCTTCAGTTTTCCTATAAATCGGACCCCAAGGGTACTTGGATTGGCACCTGATCTTGAGCTTTTGGAACTCCTACGTTCAAATTCTTGGACCCGTCATCCTTGGCCGTTACTCTCGGTACTAGCCAAGTCGGTGCCTTCCTCGTACCCTGCTCGGTCATTTTTGGTTTTGGAGGGGAAGTCTCTTCTGAGCTTCTGGGTACGTGGTGGGACCTCCCTGCCGCAGCGCCTGGGATCCTGTTGATTTTTGTTCGAGCCCTTTTCGTCGTTGCCAGTCAAGCCATCTAGCCGGACTGCTGGGCGAATAGCCTCCGGCTGCATTGATCCGAATTTTGGAGCCAGGATTTTCCTGGCTTCAACAATGCTGACCTCCAAGGAGGCCAATTCATTGGGTCTTGGAACCTTCACTCGAGTTCCCTCCACTCAGGAGCAGCTCATGGCCTTTTGAACTCTCCTCCTTGCCTAGCCTTTTAAACTCTCCTCCTTTCCTACGGGCTTCCTCTAGCTTTCAGCTTCATCCCAAATTCTTCAGCTAATCCTACTTCGGAAGCCTCGTAAGCAAGTCTAGGAAATTCTCGTTGTTGCCTTCTACATGGATGAACCTTCTGACGCAGTCAATCAACTTCTCAAATGAGATGGGGGGATCTCAATCTAGCTCCATCCTGAACAGCCCCTCATGTAGGCCGAAGGTGATAGCCAGCTAGAGGGTGTAACCATCTAACTCCTATGTTTGTAGGACTTCCTCCTAGAAGAGGTCAATGTGGTGCCCCAACCACTCGTCGGGCCCTTGTTTGAGGAGAAAAGGGTGGTCGGTTCTTTCTTCCTCTTCTTCGATGTTGCAAACTACAACATCAACCTTTTGTGCACTTCCTCGAAGAAGTATATGGATCTCTTGACTCCCCTTGAAGGTGATCGCAAAGAGTCTGCATTTGAAGGCGCCAGTCATGGCTAAAATCGAGACGGCGTCCTAAAACCATTGCAGGTGATGGTTTGGGTCATTCTCTCTGGTGTAGTGGTTGAGCGCGAGCTCGCAAAATCCCTCGGAGACTGGCGCGTTCATGATCTCCTCACAAAAAGGTCTTGTTGTCCCATCTTAGCAAGATGTCCTCTTGCGAGCTCCATTGTCCTCGCGAAAATGGAGAGTTCTTAGGGTGATGCGTTGGCTTCGATCAAATAGTACTTGCTCCTCCTCTGGTTAGACAGTGAATTCTTTACCAGGTCGTCGTGATGGTCCGACACCCCGAGTCGAGGTGACGACCGGCAGCAAGGTCGCTGCAAGCTCGGTAGTTGGTGTTAGGAGAGCTTATAGTGCCTCCATGACCCCCTCCTTAAATACAGTGATGTTGGCTTTGGTGATGAACTCGCTCAAAGCTCACGCATTGTAGAACTCCAAATCCCTTTCATCTTCGTTCGACATTGAACCTCCCACTAGAGGTCCTTCCTTTGATCACGGTCCACGCTCACCACACTAAAATGTTGTAATAAGGGGAATCTCTATTGGAACCAGAGCAATCCCGGTTCACAAAAGTTCGGAACGCTTGTGATCAAAGGTTACATGTCTAGTGGTTGGGACGAACGAATTTAAACTAGAGGGAGATGGAGGACACAAGAGCGCTTTCCCGATTGCTTGTAAACAGGATCTCGCGAGCTACAACAAGGAGGTCCTGTCATATGCCCGAAAGTATATAGGAACTTCCCCTCCTAAATCAGAGTTGTGCTCGGCAGAAGAGAGGCACAAAGAGGTTTTTTGGAACCTGGGGGGGTCAACGTGTCTTTAACTTGTGTCTCGGGGTCTTATTTATAGGCAATCAAGGGGAAGGAGTATATATGGGTTGCGAATAACCACCCATCCTCTTGAAATATTGGGTACCTGACACCTGAAGAGTTGTTTTCTATTTCCTTTGGTGAGGTCGCCATATGTCGAGGCCCTGTTGTTGAGCTCGTTTTGACAAGATGAAACTAGTTGAGGGCAGAGCTCGTTGTCGAGGTAAACTTGAGCGTGATGAGTTTTATAGCGAACTCTGAAGGAGCTTGCCTTGCCGAATATACGAGGAGTATGATAGTATGTTCGCTGAATAAACGATCTCTCGCTTGATGAGCTCGTTGATAGTATATGCAAGTTCTCGATATCTGGTTTAGCGAGCTCATCGGTATTATAGGCGAGCTCTCGATCCTCTCTAACGAGCTCGTCGGTAGTATATGCGAGCTCTCGATCCTCTTTAACGAGCTCTTCGGTAATATATGCGAGCTCTCGATCCTCTTTAACGAGCTCTTCGGTAGTATATGCGAGCTCTCGATCCTCCTTGCTCAACTTTCTTATCCTCACCTTTTAGGTTGATGGCCTCTCTTAGGAGGTAAGGGGGCTCACCATTGGGTCAGGGCCCACCTTGATGAATATGGGTTGTAAATGCAGTGTATTTTTGGATTTGTATCTCTTAATTTGAGAACTGGTTATTTGTATTGTGGTAATAAAATTGATGGGGGCTCGTATCATAGGCTCTCATTTATAAGAAAACCGGGCGGCGGTTGCTCACACGCACCACTCCCCCCACTATTTTCGTAAGAGAAAGTGGGAGAGCGAGGCCGGAACCGCCGTCCGTAACCGCGACGACGCCACCCCCTCCAGTCAGTGAGGAAGGTCGCATGACCGCACCCCCTCGGGGTTTGGTCGAACCGCACCCCGTGCGGGGCGCGGCCGAGCCGCCAGCGGCCGCACCCCGCAAGGGGTGCGGCCGAGCCGCTCCCCAAGGGGGGTGCGGCCAAGCCGCACCCTTGCGGGGTGAGGCCGGGGCGCACCCCCTTTGGGGTGTGGCCAAGCCGCACCCTTGCGGGGTACGGCAGGGCCGCACCCCCTTGGGGTGCGGCCGAGCTGCACCCTTGCGGGGCGCGGCCGGGCCGCACCCCCTTGGGGTGCGGCCGGGCGGCACTCCCCAAGGGTGCGGCCAATCCGCACCCCTTCCCGTAAGGGGATGCGGTCGCCTCCTCCCCCCCCCCCCCCCCTTCTTCTTTACAGGGGGTCTCGCGAAGAGCCCTGTCGGGCACGCTACTTGTCAGGTACTCGGACCCCAGGACATTTCCATGTTCATTATGGGCTCAGAACACTTCTGCGCTCGCACGCGCTCAGAACGCTTCTGAACATGTTCAGAAGCGTTCTCACTTTTCTGACTCGCTCGCTTTTTGTCTTTCTGACTTCCCACTTTTAGTCTTTTTAGCGTGCTCACATTTTGTCTCTTCAGCATGCTCACTTTTTATCTTTCTAGTTTCTCAGATTTCAGGAACAACTTGTCGCCTTTTTCGCCTCCAACAAAACTGCCCGAAGGGCAAGATGGTCATTTATGAAAAATGGCGATCTGTGTGCCCCGAACTAGAAAATACGATTCGTCCGCCAGGTATTTATGGAAGTTACAACGACGAAATTACCGGACTACCCCCGGCCAAAGCTATAAAAGGAGCCCCAGGGCTTTATTGGAGGGGACCTTGCATTCTACACCCGGGAGAGCTCCTTGCAGACTTTTGCGGAATTCTCCTTTGGCGCTTGAAGATCTTCTTCGCGGACTTGAAGGTTCCTTCGTCCCGAAGGGAGACACCGCTTCTCACTTTTGTTCTCCGGAGCCTTCTCACTTTTGTTCTCCGGAGCCTTCTCACTTTTGTTCTCCGGAGCCTTCTTACTTTTGTCCTCCAACATTCTCAGAAGAAAAAAATACTTAGTTTTCTGATAGGTGGTCTGTCACCCTCGGAGCTCTCTCTCTCTATTATTGTAACGAGCAGCGGCCTGTCGCGCTCGAGTTTAAAATTCCGCTTGCATCCCCCAGAAGATAGTGATGTTTGGTCGGCACAGCTCCGGCCGCGTGGTTTTTTACCCTTTCCGGGTTTTCCACGTTAAAAAGTCTCAGTGTACTCAACGAATCTCAAATTGACTGTTTGCGCGCTTGGTTCGCTCCCGAGCTAAGGTGGTTCAAGTAAACCGGTCTACCAAGAGCCCCCAAGCAACCCGCAACAGTTTGGCGTCGTATGTGGGAATGGATTCCTGGTGATTAAAATTCCGCTTGCACGAAATAAAATCCGAACTAGCAATCCGAGAAGGCAAGTATACCTATCGAACTGTAGTATAGGAACACAAGTGTCGTATTAAAATCCGGGAACCGTTGATTACTTATACTCAAACGAATTTCTATTATTTTATCTTAATAATTTTTTGGAAGGTTTTGTTTGCTAAGTTGAAATAAAAGCTGGATAAAAGTACGGCTAAACGATGATTAAGAAATAGCACTCGATCTTGACTTACTTCGGCTTAAGTTGATCAAAATTCAAAAGCAAACTTAAAACTTAATAAAGTAAGGGTAGCTTGACCGTGGGGGTTCCTATAGTTTGAACATGCTTCTCTCGAAGATATGCCCAACTGAGTTTAGGAAAATCCGACCGAACTCTAGTCCCGTATTCGAATACCTAAAACTCGCTTTAAGTGGTGAACCCCGCTATTGGATTTGACTCCAATCCAGGAGATTTACGTCATTCTCTCTCGAGAAATGCATGCAACTCTCTTTACTCTTAAGCGCTCACTTCAGACTATCGTCCTCTCGGCTAGCCAAGAATGAAAGCAAAGGTGGGGACTATATATCGATAATATAGCTCCACTAAATTTTAATTAAGAGTAAATCTAAGGCCCAAGACTTTAGAAAGTGAAAAAGGGCTAAAGGATCATAACTTGATCAACTCATCCTCAGATCATCAAGATCGAGTACTATGAGGATTTAGTTACACATGGTGGAGGGGTAGGAGAGAGAAATGAGGAAGATATTAAGAGAACAAAAACATACGATTTTTATTAAAAGAGAGTTCAATTGAGGATACATTTGCATGGAAACCTACTAAGCATTAGCAATACACTATGAAAGGAAATTACAAAGGCATTACAACATTCATATGAAAACTAGAAAGAGAAGTGCATTGAAATAAGAGAGAGAGAGAGAGAATACAAAAATAACATAGGAATTAAGCAGCAACACAACTTTCTCCCTCCAAAAACTGATTGGTGAAAGCTTGGAGACCTTCCCAATTTATAGAAATTTTTCTGCCTCGGTCACGCCCCTAGTCACGCCCATGACTAGGGGCGTGACCTGTTAATCAATTCTGCGGCTTGGATCATGTCCGGCGCACGATTTTGGCGTGATTTGATGGGTCACGCCCCCAAGTCACGCCTGGGACTTGGGGGTGTGGCTAATTCGGTGGTCAGCTAGTCATGGACGCTGGCACACGATCATGGGCGCTGGCGGCTGGCTGACATGGCAGTCACGGGCGTGACTGGAAGCACGCCCGTGTAACTTTGGGCGTGACCAATTCGGTGGTCAAGCTAGGCATGGGCGCTGGCACGCAATCATGGGAGCTGGCGGCTGGCTGACGTGGCAGTCACGAGCGTGACTGGAAGCATGCCCGTGTAACAGAGGCGTGTCCTCCATTTTTTGCGGCTGGGCGAATCTGATTGCGCGGTGAGCTGGTCACGGGCTGGTCACGGGCTTGACTTGTGTGTCACGCCCGTGTACTTTGGGCGTGTCTGACCAAAACTTCTGAATTATGACGGCAACAACTTAACTGCTAACAGCAACTTACACGCCCTAGGTCACGGGCGTGATCCCCAGGTCACGGGCGTGACCTAGGAAAATCTGCATTTTTGACCTAAAAATTCAGAAAACTTAAGTTAGCACTAAAAATAGGAAAATGACCAAAAATTGCATTTAGAGAAACAATAATAAGCAAAAATTAAGAGTAGATAACCTAAAAATAACCTAATTAAACTAACTAGATTTAGCACTATCAAATTCCCCCAAGCTTACACTTTGCTTGTCCCCAAGCAAAGAAATATGCATTAGCTTGCGAAACACGAGTACCTTGCGAAATTCTAAGTAGGGAGAATAGTGAAAAGGAAACCTAAAATAAGTACTTTATTTAAGCTTAATTTGTATACCCTTTACTAACAAAAATTAATCATCCAAAATTTTAACTAAAAAGTTTTTAAATAAAATTAAGCAAAGTAACAAGTGAGATAGTGCATTGAATTATTACTAAACCCTAAGGACAAATTATAATTATATCATTCTAAGAACAAGGATCTAAATTCATACACAAAACTTAATTATTCTACTTTTCTTCTTTACTTAGCTAAAGCAAATTTAGGAGCATGAATCAAGAGGACTTTATTAGGACCGAAATGTTTGGTTTAGGCATATGATTTGGAATGGAAATCGAAGATAAAAGTGGTGGCTATAGTCACACTAAACCATAAACATGAGTTTTATAAAAATTTCGATATGAATGATAAGAGGCAATCCTTCATTATAAGCATATAACATATTTTCTTTGTTTTTCTTTCATAACCTTTTTTTTTTTTTGAAATTTTGGCAAAGATAACTAATACAAATATGCTTAAAATATCTTCTTTTTGAGCAAATTCTTTTCTTTGAAGCTCTCCATGCAATAAACCAATCACATTATTTAAAAATTTAAATAAAACTCAAAGTGTTAGTGTGATTTAAATAGGTTTGGAAATTTTGGCTTTGGTGAAAAAATTGATAAGTGGAGGTGACAATAAAACATGGGAAAAGGCTCAGAAGAGGCTAACAAAGGGTTTCTTTTTAAGGGTTGGCGTGAAGGCTCAAACTTAAACAAAAAAATAGCCTAAATCATTTTCATTGCTCCTAAATTTATTTAAAGCATAAGTTTTGAAGGATTTCAAAAAGTAAGCCCTAGATATTAAATAAAGACTAATGAACTTATCCTGAAAATAAGAATAATAAGCGTCTAGGATTATTCACATTTACTACACTAATCAAAAGTTAACCTTGCAAAATATATCTAAAAATGAAGAGGAAAATAGTGGATGAAGAATTTTTAAGAAAGTAAAGAAGATAAAAGAGAAAACGACAAGGAAAGTACAAGATTTTAGAAAAACTTGTCATATTAACATGCTACCTGGAATTAGAGCACTACATGAGTCAACAATTTACTTGTGAAATATAATTAAAAAGTTGGATTAGAAATTTTAAAATTAACTAAGGCTATATAAAATATTTTGGGAAAAACAAAACATAAAGCAAGGGGTACTATTGATTTTACCAAAATCTAATTTAGACTATTAAAAAACAAAAGAAAAGAAAAGAAAAGAAGACATTCTCCCCCAAGCTTACGATAAACATTGTCCTCAATGGAAAAGGAGAGTGAAGGAAGGGGCAACTAAGAAAAGAAACTAAAACTGAAAAACTGAAACAGGCACTTCCCTGGATTTATGGGCTTGAAAGGATGTGTGATGTCGCTCCCCCTTGTTGGCACTTTGGATCTTCATGAAATATCATCTTGAATTTTTCTTGAAATCAGCAATGTTGGAGCAGGCGATCGCCGAAGTTGAGAGTATCGGAGCCGCCCAGGGCCAAAGAAAAATTAAAACAACAAATTTTAAAAACCTTGGGTTGCCTCCCAAGAGCGCCCTCTGTTTAATTTCGTTTGAGCTCGACTAAAAGAATATAGTTCAAAAGTAAGTCCAAATTATTACAGTCCAGACAAAAGAAGTTTTTCACTGTCCATGTCAACATTGTCACCAGAAAAATAAAATTTTAGACGCTGCCCATTAACCTTGAAATCACCCTTATCTGAGTGCGATATCAAAACAGTTCCATACGGATAAGCTTCCTTTACATTAAAAGGACCTGACCATCTAGATCTTAACTTTCCAGGAAATAAACGTAGACGAGAATTATAAAGCAATACTTGGTCGTCTGGTTTAAATTTTTTCGGGTGCCTTAAATTTTTATCGTGAAAGAATTTCGTTCGTTCCTTATATAATTTATTATTTTCATACGCATTGGAGCGCCACTCGTCGAGTTCATAGAGTTGGAATTTTCGAAGATCGGCGGTGGAGTGGGGATCAAAATTTAAAAATTTAAGGGCCCAGAAAGCACGATGTTCTAATTCGATCGGTAAATGGCATGATCTCCCATATACTAACCGATCGGTGTACAACCGATGGCGGTCTTGTACGCTATTCGGTAAGCCCATAAAGCATCGTCTAATTTATATGACCAGTCCTTACGTGAGGTGGAAACAGTCTTTTCTAAAATATGTTTTATTTCTCTATTCACTACCTCGACCTGGTCGTTAGTTTGTGGGTGGTATGCAGTTGAAAGCTTATGTGTAATGCCATACTTAAAAAGTGTTTTTGCAAATTGTGCGTTACAAAAGTGCGAACCCCTATCGCTAACGATGGCCCAAGGAGTACCGAATCGAGAAAATAATTTTTTTAAGAAAATAATAACGACTCGGGAGTCGTTGGTAGGAAGAGCTTGTGCCTCTGCCCATCGAGATACGTAATCTACCGCAACTAAGATGTATTTATTCCCATGGCTAGAAGGAAGAGGACCTACAAAATCAATTCCCCAAAGGTCAAAAACTTCGCACTCGAGGAAATAATTTTGCAACATTTCATTTTTATTAGAGATATTGTCGGACCGTTGGCAGCTATCGCACCGACTCACAAAAGATTGGGCATCTTTACAAAGGCTAGGCCAATAAAAACTTGCACTTAGTACTTTGTGAGTGTTCCGATTGACTTGATAGTGCCCACCGGTCGGTCCTTCATGTAAGTGTTTTAAAATATTTTGTCCTTCTTCGAAAGAAACACATCTCCTTACTACTTGGTCTGCACAAACTCGAAACAGATATGGGTCCTCCCAAAAATAATTCTTCAGGTCAGAAAAGAATTTCTTCTTTTGCTGATAGGAGAATTCTTTTGGGAGGACTCGAGCTACTAAGTAGTTGGCGAAGTTTGCAAACCAAGGAGAAGGAGTAGTGTTGACTGAAAATAACTTCTCGTCGGGAAAATAATCATTAAAAGTTTGTTCATTTAAATTTTCAATAAATGGATTATCTAATCGTGAAAGATGGTCCGCGGCCAAATTTTCAGCTCCTTTTTTATCTCGGATTTCCAAGTCGAACTCCTGGAGGAGTAAGATCCAGCGAAGTAAGCGTGGTTTGGCATCCGGTTTAGAAAGTAAATATTTGAGGGCCGAGTGGTCCGTAAAAACGATAATTTTTGAAAGCGTAATATAAGATCAAAATTTGTCGAATGCAAAAATAACTGCTAATAATTCTTTCTCTGTTGTGGTATAGTTTTCTTGTGCGGATGTAAGCGTTTTACTTGCGTAGAAAATAGGGTGGAAGTTTTTAGATATACGTTGTCCTAAAACGGCTCCCACCGCAAAGCTACTTGCATCGCACATGATTTCGAATGGAAGGTCCCAGACTGGAGCTATCATAATTGGCGCATTTATTAGCTTATTTTTTATTAATTGAAAAGCAGATAAGCAGGTATCATCAAAAATAAATGGAGTGTCTTTTTCTAAAAGATGAGTGAGGGGTTTGGTAATTTTCAAAAAATCTTTTATAAATCGCCGGTAAAAACCAGCATGTCCTAGAAAGCTTCTTATGGCCTTAACGTTGGTTGGCGGTGGCAGTTTTTCGATCACTTCTATTTTTGCTTCATCGACCTCAATTCCTCTTGCTGATATCTTATGACCTAAAACCAATCCCTCCCGCACCATGAAATGGCATTTTTCCCTGTTCAGGGCGAGATTGGTCTCCTCACATCGTTCTAACACTTTTTCTAAATTCTGTAAACAAAAATCGAAGGAATCACCAAACACGGAGAAGTCGTCCATAAAGACCTCCATAATACTTTCTACGTACTTGTCAAAAATGGCCAACATACACCGTTGAAATGTTGCTGGCGCATTACATAAGCCAAACAACATTCTTCGATAGGCGAAGGTGCCAAAAGGACAAGTAAACGTCGTTTTCTCCTGGTCCTCGGGCGAGATGGGAATTTGGAAGTAGCCCGGGAGACCATCGAGGAAACAATAAAAGCTATGGCCGGATAATCGTTCTAAGATTTGATCGATGAATGGCAAGGGGAAATGGTCCTTGCGGGTGGCGTCGTTCAATTTGCGATAATCAATACACATATGCCACCCAGTCACCGTCCGTGTTGGGATTAAGTTATTATTGTCATTTAACACTACCGTGATCTTTTTAGGAACTACTTGGACGGGGCTCACCCATTTGCTATCTGAAATTGGATAGATAATTCCTGCGTCTAATAATTTCACGACCTCACCCTTTATTACTTCATTCATGTTTGGGTTTAATCGGCGTTGAGGTTGAATAGAATTATGTGAATTATCTTCCATTAGAATTTTGTGCGTGCAGAAAGAAGGACTTATGCCCTTAATATCAGAAATCTGCCAAGCAATTGCTTGGCGGTGCTTTTGTAAAACTTTTAGCAATTTGGCATTTTCAGATTCACTTAGATGGGCCGACACTATTACTGGTAACTTAGATTCTTTTTCTAAAAACTCATATCTTAAATGATTGGGTAGTTCTTTAAGTTCTAATGTGGGATGTTCCTCGTACGAAGATTTGAAAGATTTTTCTTTTTCAAAAGTGATCTCTTCAAAAAAATTTGATTTATTTTGAAAATTTGAGGGGGTGGGAGCAATGGCCATTTCCATTTCATATAATATTTCAGTTGAGGTGCTTGAAGATGAACAAAAAGAAGAAGAATTTTAAGAAATACAAAAAGAAGGGTCTTCTCTTAACACATCTAAGAAAAAACACGAATCGTCATTTTCTAGGGTATTTTTCATAGAGGGTGTTATGGAGAAGGTCACTTCATCATCTCCAACTCGGAGGAAGAGCTTACCATTACTCACATCGATGATAGCACGGGAGGTGGAAAGGAAGGGGCGGCCAAGGATTAGGGGAACCTCGACATCCTCTTCAATGTCCAAAATGACAAAATCCACCAGGAAGATGAATTTATCTACCTTTACGAGCACGTCCTCCACAATTCCCAGCGGATATTTTATCGTCCTATCTGCTAGTTGTATACTCATACGTGTGGGGCTAAGGGTGCCCACTCCTAACTTCTTAAACAAGGAGAATGGCATCAAGTTGATGCTCGCACCTAAGTCGGCCAACGCGTTCTTTACCAATAAATCACCAAAGAGGCACGAGATAGAAAAACTACCCGGATCGTTAGCCTTTTTCGGTAATTTATTTGTTAGGACGGCGGGACACTCAGCGTTTAAAGTTACGTGCGATAGATTTTCTAGCTTTTTCTTATTAGTTAGAAGATCCTTCAAGTACTTAGCGTACTTGGGCATTTGTGATATCGCTTCATGGAAGGGCAAATTGATGTGTATTTGCTTAAACATTTCCAGGAAGCGATGATATTGATCATCTAATTTTTCTTTGTTGAGTTGAGAAGGATAAGGCGGGGCGGGGTTATTTTTGAAAACACGAGGTGGAGTGATAAAATCAGTTTGAGTGAGTGGTGTTTTTAAAATAGGGGCGGATCTTGCCTCGGGCTCTTCGCTAACCAGACCGGATATTTGCTTCCCACTCCGAAGAGTTACAGCTCTCGCTTGCTCTCTCGGCTTGGGCTCGGTGTTAGAGGTAAGATTTCCGGGCGGTCGCTCGGATATTATTTTGGCGAGCTGCCCGATTTGGTTTTCTAGATTTTTAACGGATCCGGCTAAGTTCCGGACAGTTGCTTCGTTCGTACTTATATATTTTGAAAACATCTCCTCCAAAGATGGAGGTTTTTGAAAGTTAACAGGGGGTGGAGGTGGTGTAAATTCATTTTGTAGAGGCGGGCGAGTTGTGTTTGCAGGATTACTCCAAGAAAAGTTCGGGTGATTACGCAGCGCAGGATTATAATTATTCGGTAATTGAAAACCAGGTGCATGAAAATTAGAAGCAGCAGAATAATTATTATAAGCATTTCAATTGCCTACGTAATCAGCTTGTTCGGAGGTGGCTTTTGCAAATTCCCAAACCTGAGGTGCGGAAGGAGCATTCATTTCGATATCTTTTTGCTAAGCATTTCCACTTGTAGTGCCAGCTGGGAGACGTTATCCACCTCGTACATACCTGCAGGTTTGTTTGGGCGGGATCTTGGCACATTCCACTGATAGGTGTTCATGGCCATATCCTCAAATAGCTCAAGAGCGGCTTCCGGGGTTTTGTTATTTAAGGTACCACCGGAAGCGGCGTCTATCATTTGCTTAGTATGTTGATTTAGCCCGTTATAAAATGTCTGCACTTGTAACCATACAGGCAGAGCGTGATGAGGGTAACGTCTTAAGAATTCTTTATACCTTTCCCAAGTATCATATAGCATTTCATAATCTATTTGGCAAAAAGAAGAAATATCATTTCTAAGCTTAGCAGTTTTCGCAGGTGGAAAATACTTAGTTAGAAATTTTCCAGTTAACTGGACCCAAGTGGTGATAGAACCTCTAGGTAGAGTCATCAACCACTGCTTAGCCTTTGTTCTTAAAGAAAATGGGAAGAGTCTTAGCCTAATTGCATCATCCGTAACAACATTTATTTTGAAGGTGTCACAGATTTCAAGGAAGCTACCAATATGTGCGTTCGGATCTTCATTTGTAATCCGTCGAACTGCACATATTGCTGCACCATGTGAATTATGCTGGGCTTTAGTTCGAAATTATTATTAGCTATGGCAGGGCGGACTATACTAGTTTCCGTTCCTTCCAGGTTAGGCCTTGCATAATGGGACATAGTCCATTCAGGGGCCGCAACCATGTTGGGGACTTCATTTTGGTTAGGTTCGCCCATATTAACAACCGACTCTGAATCCTCAGCCAGTTCTTGGAATGCAGGATCTTGAACTTGCGATTTTCTCCGAAGAGTACGCTCAAGTTCTTGGTCCAAGTCTACAAGTTCTGACGGATTTGCTCGGGTCATAAACTAGAAAGAGAGAAGGGAAAATAAGATTGAGAAATTCGAAAAAAAAGGTCTCTTTTTTTTTTGAATTAATTTTTTTTGAAGAAAGAGGTGATAAAAGTAATAGATTCGTTCTTTCAAAATATCAACAAAAAGCAAATCCCGGGCAGCGGCGCCAAAAACTTGGTGATTAAAATTTCGCTTGCACGAAATAAAATCCGAACTAGCAATCTGAGAAGGCAAGTATACCTATCGAACTGTAGTATAGGAACACAAGTGTCGTATTAAAATCCGGGAACCGTTGATTACTTATACTCAAACGAATTTCTATTATTTTATCTTAATAATTTTTTGGAAGGTTTTGTTTGCAAAGTTGAAATAAAAGCTGGATAAAAGTACGGCTAAACGATGATTAAGAAATAGCACTCGATCTTGACTTACTTCGGCTTAAGTTGATCAAAATTCAAAAGCAAACTTAAAACTTAATAAAGTCAGGGTAGCTTGACCGTGGGGGTTCCTATAGTTTGAACATGCTTCTCTCAAAAATATGCCCAATTGAGTTTAGGAAAATCCGACCGAACTCTCGTCCCGTATTCGAATACCTAAAACTCGCTTTAAGTGGTGAACCCCGCTATTGGATTTGACTCCAATCCAGGAGATTTACGTCATTCTCTCTCGAGAAATGCATGCAACTCTCTTTACTCTTAAGCGCTCACTTCAGACTATTGTCCTCTCGGCTAGCCAAGATTGAAAGCAAAGGTGGGGACTATATATCGATAATATAGCTCCACTAAATTTTAATTAAGAGTAAATCTAAGGCCCAAGACTTTAGAAAGTGAAAGAGGGCTAAAGGATCATAACTTGATCAACTCATCCTCAGATCATCAAGATCGAGTACTATGAGGATTTAGTTACTCATGGTGGAGGGGTAGGAGAGAGAAATGAGGAAGATATTAAGAGAACAAAAACATACGATTTTTATTAAAAGAGAGTTCAACTGAGGATACATTTGCATGGAAACCCTACTAAGCATTAGCAATACACTATGAAAGGAAATTACAAAGGCATTACAACATACATATGAAAACTAGAAAGAGAAGTGCATTGAAATAAGAGAGAGAGAGAGAGAATACAAAAATAACATAGGAATTAAGCAGCAGTACAACTTTCTCCCTACAAAAACTGATTGGTGAAAGCTTGGAGACCTTCCCAATTTATAGAAATTTTTCTGCCTCGGTCACGCCCCCTAGTCACGCCCGTGACTAGGGGCGTGACCTGTTAATCAATTCTGCGGCTTGGATCAGGTCCGGCGCACGATTCTGGCGTGATTTGATGGGTCACGCCCCCAAGTCACGCCCGTGACTTAGGGGCGTGGCTAATTCGGTGGTCAGCTAGTCATGGGCGCTGGCACGCGATCATGTGCGCTGGCGGCTAGCTGACGTGGCAGTCTCGGGCGTGACTGGAAGCACGCATGTGTAACTTTGGGCGTGACCAATTCGGTGGTCAAGCTAGGCATGGGCGCTGGCACGCGATCATGGGCGCTGGTGGCTGGCTGATGTGGCAGTCATGGGCGTGACTAGAAGCACGCCCATGTAACAGAGGCGTGTCCTCCATTTTTTTGCGGCTGGGCGAATCTGATTGCGCGGTGAGCTGGTCACGGGCGTGACTTGTGTGTCACGCCCGTGTACTTTGGGCGTGTCTGACCAAAACTTCTGAATTATGACGGCAGCAACTTAACTGCTAATAGCAACTTACACGCCCTAGATCACGGGCGTGATCCCCAGGTCATGGGCGTGACCTAGGAAAATCTGCATTTTTGACCTAAAAATTCAGAAAACTTAAGTTAGCACTAAAAATAGGAAAATGACCAAAAATTGCATTTAGAGAAACAATAATAAGCAAAAATTAAGAGTAGATAACCTAAAAATAACCTAATTAAACTAACTAGATTTAGCACTATCAATTCCTAACTACCGAGCAAAGGATTTCCGAACGTGGTGCCCGCTTCGCCTGAGTTTGCGAAACCAGCGAGAGTGGACACCTCCCCCGAACTATCCGACGCATGCAGTTCCTCAATCCCTGAAGGCCCGGCGAAAAGAGTGCTCATCGCTGTACCCATCCAGCCCCAGCGGATTAGATCAACTAGCAAGCCGGCCCCTCTCATAACGGGGCAAGATCCGAACGATATCACGCACCATCAAAGGCGATCCCCCTGTCAAAGTCAATTTTGGCATACCCAGTACCATCATGGTTAAAGCTCGCGCACTTTAAGGAGTTCCACAGAGCAGAAGACCCGTACGAGCACGTTAATCACTTCCTGGTAACGGTGCGGACGTTCGGACTTCCCGACCAAATCAGCTGCAAAATCTTCACCAAGACACTACGCGGAGATGCCCTCCGCTGATATCACTCCCTGCCAAATGGAGTTATTCACAACTTCATCGAGTTATCCCAACTATTCGTTGAATGGCACGAAGCGCGCACGCCAAGGATCCGGGAAAAAGAGCCCGAGACGAACGAGTCATCCCGCCTAGGGGAAGCGGAGCGGGGCAAGCAGCACGAGAAGGTCTACACAAGCTTTCACCAAGGGCATCCCCGGGGATGGTTAGACTTCGCCTTAGACGCAAGCATAGGCAATCCATCCTGTGAGCTAAGAAGGGCGTTGATAACCCATCGCATATCATTCAATATCCTGTTCGTGGCAGCCGTGGTGCGGCTCAAACTCCTAAGCGGGAACCTTAAGCTCAGGGCCAGCGACGCAGAGCTCCCAGACGGAACTATGGTACCGACCATAGGAGTCGTCACCCTCCCCATCCAAATAGGGATGCATTCGAAACCAGTCCAGTACGACGTTCAGTTCGTCATCGCAGAGGCAGACTCCCCCTACGACGCAATATTTGGGAGTCTCCTACTCGACGCCCTGGACCACGACATTTCCATGTCTGGACGCATGGCCAACAAAGGGAGAATCCTTAGGGATGCAATTCGTGGTTTCGACACAGTTGCAGCCGAGCTCCCTTGGATCAGCTACGACCCGTCACCAAAACCAAACCCTGAGAAGCAAGGCGTGCGAGAGTGTCGCGCAACCCTCACATTGGCGGAAAAAGCTAATCTTTCGGCACCGGCAAACCCACTACAACTTGGGGATACGCGTCTCGAGAGAAAGGGACAGTAGCAACAGTTCGAGAAGGCCGCACTGCCCATTCAGAACCGAGCAGACCGCTCCCGAGGGCTAGCAAATCAAAGCTCCCAGATTTACACCCCGTTAAATGCCCCCCGCGAGCATATACTGTCCATCATCTACAATAGCAAAATCATCAACTGGCCCAGGCCGCTCTCCCAGCACAGGGGAGATCAATCCCTGTTTTGCAATTTCCACAAATGTCGAGGACATCATACGGAGCACTGTGTCAGGTTGAAAGAAGAAATTGAACGCCTTGTCCAGTCAGGACACCTTGAGGCTTTCCTCGAAGAAGCACAGAAGGATACCACCGAGAGTCGGCCGTCGGGTCACTGCCGTCCGCCATGCTGAATGACCAAAAGAGCTCGAGCCAGCATAGCACAAAAGGAGCGCAATGTTACCTTTTCTCTCTCGTCAAACTTGTATCAAGAAACTTATCAGCTCAAAAGCCGCAAGATTGCACTTGCGCATGTATCAATATTCATTTCCTGATTATGTTTTACCTGTCCTAAACTATTCTACTGCAGGAACGCGCTTTGGGGCCCTGCCCCGGGGACTTTGCACCGCCGTCGATTGAAGGTTCGCCCTTCTCCTCCGTCGTCGAGTCCCGGCGTCGTAGGGGCCTGCCCCCCTTACGTTCTCCCCTGGTTTGAATACACCCGCTATTCACCGGCACTTTGGGGCCCTGCCCCGGGAACTTTGCACCTCCGTCGATTGAAGGTTCGCCCTTCTCCTCCGCCGTCGAGTCCCGGCATCGTAGGGGCCTGCCCCCCTTACGTTCGCCCCTGGTTTGAATACACCCGCTATTCACCGGCCATTTTGGGGCCCTGCCCCGGGGACTTTGCACCGTCTTCGATTGAAGGTTCTCCCTTCTCCTCCGCCGTCGAGTCCCGGCGTCGTATGGGCCTGCCCCCCTTACGTTCGTCCTCGGTTTGAATATAACCGCTATTCACCGGCTAAAATTCGCGAGCTCAGACTCGCGCAAACTAATTTTTTATTATATAAAAGCCGCGAGGGCAGACTCGCGCAAACTTATCCGTAATCTTGGGAGTCCTATCAAGCTACGGAGATATCAAAAGCCAGAGCAGCAGGAGCGCACAGGGGAATAAGAATGATAAACATAATGGGGGAATACAACCACGACAGCTCAGCGCTGCGCACAAACAAACAACAGCACGGAAAGCAGAAAAAGGGAATACAACCACGACAGCTCAGCGCTACACACAAACAAACAATAGTACGAAAAGCAGGAAAATAAAAGATAGTCAACATCAGTCATCTGCTACATCCGAGTAATCATCCTCTGAGAGATCCCCAGCTCCAAGACCAGTGGTGTCACATCCAAACTTCTTTCCCATCATGCGGAGGGTCTTCTGAATGCCCCGCTGAAAGACGACTTCGCGCTCGTCCTCTATCAAGGGCTCAACCTCCTTTGTCATGACCTCGGCACGAATCTCCTCCGCCACTGGAACCGCTCCTCAACAAAAGCAAAAGAATCTTTGTACTCGGCCACACCGGCCGCCTTGGCCTCTCCAAGGCTGCGCTCGACCGACGACAACCGGTCCACCTCGCTCCTCAGGAAACCCAGCTCCCCCTCCAGGAGGAACATCTCCCCCTGAGCTTCCGACAGCTGACAAAGCGCGTCCTGAGCAAGCGCCTTGTCACCACCGTACTCCTCCCGCAGCTTCTCAACTTCAGATCGGGAAGCAGAGATATCAGCCTCCAACTGCTTGATATGAGATATATCGCGGTCCCTCTTCCTCCGCAGAACGGACATGTCGCTCCTCACCACATGTAGCTCCTCCTGAAAAGTGAAGTAGCTATCCTTGAGGCCCACATAACAGTCGTTCCAAGTAAGAGCAATGCTAGTCAGAACATCCGCCTGCAAACAAAAGATAAATGGTCAGCAAACATATGCAATGATAAAAAAGAAGGGCCAGGACTAGGAAAGAAGAACTTCACTTACCGCAGAGGTCATTGCTTGAAGAGAAGAAGAAACTCGCCTCGTCGGCGGAAAGGGAGGAGGTGGCGGCAAGTCTCCCTGTTCGACCCGGTCGACAACGGGAGACGCCAGAATCTCAACCTCTGGGTCGGACGGAATCGGCTCTCCCCTGCGGCGGCTCGAGCCGGCCTCGTGATCGTGACTCCTAGGCTGCGGTGGAATAAGACACGAACCAGAAGCTCCGTTCTTGAAAACAATCCTCCTCTTTTTCCCGCAGTCTAAGGGAACAGCAGCCTCTCGCTCGGCATCCCAGGAAAGCCCCACCGAGAGCAGTCGACTCTCCTCTACGCAACTATAAATGCAGAACAAGGCCTTCGACAGCCCTTCCCGATCAGGAAAACCAGGAATAGGAAGGAACTCGTTTCCCGCCCAGTCAGCCGGCGACAGCGTCCAGGGAGTGCTCTCCAAAGCTCCGGCAGCTCCCATCGGTTCTGAACATACCCATAGAGAGTATTCCCGTGGCGGTAATCAGTTTTCTCACCAAAGTGAAACCAACTCTTGTTGCTCTGAACTTCAATACGACCACCCGAGTCAGTGGTGACCTCGCACCAATCCTTAAAAAGCTCGAGTGAAAAGTGCGCGCTGTGCTCCCAAAAAAACATGACCATCCCCATGAGGTTCGCCATCCCGGCAGGCGTGAACTGGGTAACTGGGACACCGCAGAACCGGAGTATCTCAATGACCTCCTCAGATGGAGGAACACGAAACCCAAATTTCAAGCAGCTCTCAGAAAGTGTAATGAAACCGGTGGGCAGATTCTGAGCGCGCTCCTCCTATAACATCCCAAATTTTATTGGGTGACTAGGCCCTAGTGAGCCCAATAAAAGTAGGCATGTATAGTAGATATAACCAGATAAGGGGTTATGTGCTACGAACCCCGAATTGACTTCTGTCAGTTCCATTAGATTCGTATGAACGATACAAGCGCAACGGAATTCGTTGCGCCTCGATCCGTGGTCGTTTGGAGAAAATGACCATTTTGAGTGTCGTAGCGCGCCACTACCTCCTTATTATGAATAGTGGCCACACGAACCCCGAATTGACTTCCGTCAGTTCCATTAGACCCGTATGAACGTTACAAGTGCAATGGAATTTGATGCGCCTCGATCCGAGGTCGTTTGGAGAAAACGACCATTTTGAGTGTCTTAGCGCGCCACTACCTCCTTATTATGAATAGTGGTCATATGAACCCTGAATTGACTTATGTCAGTTACATTAGACTCGTATGAACGATACAAGCGCAGCGGAATTCGTTGCGCCTCGATCCGAGATCGTTTGGAGAAAACGACCATTTTGAGTGTCGTAGCGCACCACTACCTCATAATTATGAATAGTGGTCATACGAACCCCGAATTGACTTCTGTCAGTTCCATTAGACTCGTATGAATGATACAAGCGCAACGGAATTCGTTGCGCCTCGATCCGAGGTCGTATGGAGAGTATACCATTTTAGGACTATGCAGACCACCTCAGTGCAACGCACGAAATGTGAAGCACACAAACTCGGCATCAGCCCCGACAAATCTTGATGGACCCCGGGACCATGAAGGACCCCGCCCTAAGTTAACCTCGTTCAACCCCCCCCCCCCCCCCCCCCCCAAGCTTGAAATATG
Organism: Dactylorhiza incarnata; assembly: GCA_033032865.1. Classification (NCBI taxonomy): domain Eukaryota; kingdom Viridiplantae; phylum Streptophyta; class Magnoliopsida; order Asparagales; family Orchidaceae; genus Dactylorhiza; species Dactylorhiza incarnata. The sequence continues at coordinate 2,268,996 of JAWHQI010000009.1, read as the reverse complement.
TTGAGAAAAGAAATGAAAGGGGGGAGAGAGAAGCCCCTCCCCCAAGGGAGGGGGCTGCCCATGGATAGGCAGCCCCCTATTGGGGCAAGGGGGCAGGAGAGAGAAGGGAAGGGGGGAGAAAATATCTCCCCCACACATCCCTCCCTTTAGCCTACGTGGGATAAAGGGAGGGAGAGGGAAGACCTCCCTCCCCCTATATAAGGAGGGGCTCAGCCCTCTCCCTGAGTGTCAACCCCCCCCCCCCTCTCAGCCTCCTCCTCCTCCTTCTCCCCTGCCGCCTAGCCCAGCCAGCCCACTGCCGGAGCCCTGCCCAACCAAACTGCCACCCTCCTTCCTCTCCATGGCGAGGCACCACCATCCCTCAACCTCCCGAGCCCCTCCACTTCAGGTAGAAGCCTTCCCCTCCTCCTTCCTACTCCCTTGAGCCAGGCCGACCCCCTCCCCGTCGCCGGAGGGCCGCCAGCACCACCCCGAGCCTTGCAAGGCTCGGGTGGAGACAAGGTCGTGGAAGCCCCCCCCCCCCCACACCCCCAGTGACGGTGGTGGCGCTGGGGGAGTAGGTCCCCACTCGGGGACCACGGCGCCGGCGAAGGGAGGCGGCCGGGCCGCCGGAGGACGCAGCCCCGGCGGCACCAGTGGCCCAAGCTTCCCCTCTACTCCTTGTTTCCTGTACGGGGTATAACCCCGCCCCGGGCGGCGTCCGGCGGCGCCAGGCCGCCGAAACCCCGTCGGATGACTGCCCTCTCCCCGCATGTTGGAACCTTAGTTTTTGATTTGAGTTAGGAGAAATCCCTTTGGTCATAATTCATCTAATAACTTAGACCAAATCTCACTAAGATAAGAAAACTGATAATAATTTGTGTTAGGATTCATATTTAAGATTTAAGTTTCCATCTTAAAACACATCATAACTTAGATCAATTTCCTTAAGTAAGAAATCTAAGAAAACATCAATTAAATATAATGCGATCGAATCGGAGAAAATATAAGAAAATAATACAAAGATCTCTGCATTTGACGAATGTTGAACGGCGCTCGACAAATTCAAGCTAGCCAGCGCTCGACAAATTCCCATCAGAACAACGCTCGACGAATTCAGTAAAAATAATCTCAGCGGCCAGGCATTCTCTGAACGGCGCTCGACAAACTCAAGCCAGCCAGCGCTCGACAAATATCCATCAGAACAGCGCTCGACAAAAAATGTTGACAGCAAATATTCTTATTATACAGTTGTACTAACATTATTATATACATGCTTTTCTGATATAGCCGTTGCAGGCAATAAAGTTTATAGCCGTTTGCAGATGATTCAAAGACGGAAACTCCTCTTCCCAAGGAATCAAATTAAAGAGACTTTATCTCTTTCCTTATTTCCAGCAAGAATTTAAAAAGCCTTCTCCAGATTATATATATTAAGAGAAGAGCAGAAGATACATATATAGATATAGAGAGAAATAGGAATATAGAAAAAGTACACACAGATACAAAAAGAAGCAGATCTATTTTTGTATATCTTCTTTTTGCTAACTTCTTCTTGCAGATCACATATATCCTGAGACACCAATCACAACCATTAGCTCAGGATCATCACTGCATAAGAAGAAAGGAGTGTTTGTACAATCAAGAGAAGAGGACTCCAGAACTGTGATCAACTTACATCAGACAGGGGGAGCTCTTCAACATCTTCATCATAATCCATTCAACTTAAAATCAGGATCTTCAAGAGTCTTCTCATACAGAGAAGAACAACAAATCTTTCTGTTTTTATTTTTATTCCTTTCCACCTCTTGTACAGGGTTATAACTCCCTTCAAAAGTTAACTCCCGGTGACAGGGCACCTTAGCAAAAACCTGCATCTTGGTTAGAGCACCTTATCAATAGCTCACCTGGTGTGTGGACACCTTATCAAAATCACCTTGGTGTGAGGGCACCTTATCAACAACCTCCTAGTGGATTCCTACCAGTGGGTAGAAGAGTAGATGTACCCGGGTTTGGGGAACTACTATACATCTTGTGTCATCTGGATTGCTTCTTGTTTGTTTACTTTTATTTCCTGTGCTGTGTTTATTTTTATGCACTTCTACTGTTGGTGTTTATTACTCAGCAAACTCATATATTTATATATATATATATCAATTATTTTGGAAGTAAAACTTAAACAAGAGTTTTAAACAGATAAATAAGAACTAAACCTCCACTTTCAATTGGTGTCAGAGGGGTGTTGATTTTTCACACAGGCTAACACCTGAAATCACAAAGATCACCTTAGTTCTCTCTTTTTTTTTTGGTTTTTCAAAATGGCACAAGCAGATTTTTTATTTTCAGATCCACCTATATGTAATTTGGATAGTTTTTCTTTATGGCAAATTAGAATTAAGTTATATATGAATGTCATAGATGAAAACATTTACAAATCTATTTTGACAGGATTTTCTTCCTCTGCCCCTTCATCCAATCAAGAAAAACTGAAAAGTGCCAATGCAAAGGCTATTCAGATATTGACCCAATCAATGTCAAAAGACATTTTTAAAGAATTGATGATTGCACCTCAGCAAGGAGCATTTGGAACTCCCTCTCTAAGATGGTAAATGAACTCTCTTCTACTTCCTTCACTAACTGTATTTATGATGCAGAACCATCAACCAAACTAAGTGAAGAAGAAAAGGAGGAAGAACAAAAGGCCAGAAACTTTTGCATGATGGTCATATATGGCTCATACCAAAATCCAGATACAAAAGCTGAAACAGAAAAGGTAAATGAGGTAATTTCAATTCACAACCCTACCTCTACAAATTTCAAATCTGTCTTTAAAATAACATTTACAGATTCAATAAAATCAAACAAAGAAATTAAAAAGAAGTTAACAAACATAAACTATTTAACTTCTGTAGATAACAAATCTGAAGAAATTTCAAGAGCACCAAACAAATCAATTAAGGCTAAATTGCTTAATGATTATCAAGAAAATTTTAAAATATCAAACATATATTTTAATGATTACAAAAGAAAACTTTCAATTAGTATCAAAAATCAGATTTTAAAGTTCTTAAAACATATATTTCCAAAAGAACTTTCTAATGGTATCAAAAAGTTTTTCACCATTAAACTCCATTCCTAATTAAATAAGCAAACATAAAAATTCATTTGAATGTTAATGTCAGATAACTTCAATGTTCTTACAGATCTTCTCCAAATTATGTTGAGCATTCTACTGTAGTTGCATTGATTAGAAATAATCAAAAGCACTGAGTGTGAGTCTCTTCTGATTAGGGGATTCTTAAGAAGGAAGGTATCAGACAAAGTTTTTTTTTCATTCCTTAGAATCCATTAAAGGTTGCTGCAATTGAAATTTTATTTCAGATCATTAGAAATCAAAATCTAGGAAAGTAGAGTTGCTCAAATAATTTAAGAAAAAAAAAATTAAGCCCAAGTGAGAGAGAAAATGAGAAAATCAGAGAAACCAAGTGAGAGAGAAAAGGAGAATATAAAAATTAAAACTGTCGGCATCCTAAACCAAATAGGGGGAAATTACCAGGACACTAGTTTTGGAGATTACCAAGCCACTAGTTTTAATTTGATTTAGGATCCCAACTCAAATAGGGGGAGATTGTTGGAACCTTAGTTTTTGATTTGAGTTAGGATCCATCCCTTTGGTCATAATTCATCTAATAACTTAGACCAAATCTCACTAAGATAAGAAAACTGATAATAATTTGAGTTAGGATTCATATTTAAGATTTAAGTTTCCATCTTAAAACACATCATAACTTAGATCAATTTCCTTAAGTAAGAAATCTAAGAAAACATCAATTAAATATAATGCGATCGAATCGGAGAAAATATAAGAAAATAATATAAAGCTCTCTGCGTTCGACGAATGTCGAACGGCGCTCGACAAATTCAAGCTAGGCAGCGCTCGACAAATTCCCATCAGAACAGCGCTCGACGAATTCAGTCAGAATAATCTCAGCGGCCAGGCATTCTCTGAACGGCGCTCGACAAACTCAAGCCAGCCAGCGCTCGACAAATATCCTTCAGAACAGCGCTCGACAAAAATGTTGACAGCAAATATTCTTATTATACAGTTGTACTAACATTATTATATACATGCTTTTCTGATATAGCCGTTGCAGGCAATAAAGTTTATAGTCGTTTGGAGATGAGTCAAAGACGGAAACTCCTCTTCCCATGGAATCAAATTAAAGAGACTTTATCTCTTTCCTTATTTCCAGCAAGAATTTAAAAAGCCTTCTCCAGATTATATATATTAAGAGAAGAGCAGAAGATATATATATAGATATAGAGAGAAATAGGAATATAGAAAAAGTACACATAGATACAAAAAGAAGCAGATCTATTTTTGTATATCTTCTTTTTGCTAACTTCTTCTTGCAGATCACATATATCCTGAGAAACCAATCACAACCATTAGCTCAGGATCATCACTGCATAAGAAGAAAGGAGTGTTTGTACAATCAAGAGAAGAGGACTCCAGAACTGTCATCAACTTACATCAAACAGGGGGAGCTCTTCAACATCTTCATCAAGATCCATTCAACTTAAAATCAGGATCTTCAAGAGTCTTCTCATACAGAGAAGAACAACAAATCTTTCTGTTTTTATTTTTATTCCTTTCCACCTCTTGTACAGGGTTATAACTCCCTTCAAAAGTTAACTCCCGGTGACAGGGCACCATAGCAAAAACCTGCATCTTGGTTAGAGCACCTTATCAACAGCTCACCTGGTGTGTGGACACCTTATCAAAATCACCTTGGTGTGAGGGCACCTTATCAACAACGTCCTAGTGGATTCCTACCAGTGGGTAGAAGAGTAGATGTACCCGGGTTTGGGGAACTACTATACATCTTGTGTCATCTGTATTGCTTCTTCTTTGTTTGCTTTTATTTCCCGTGCTATGTTTATTTTTATGCACTTCTACTGTTGGTGTTTATTACTCAGCAAACTCATATATTTATATATATATCATTTAATTTGGAAGTAAAACTTAAACAAGAGTTTTAAACAGATAAATAAGAACTAAACCTCCACTTTCACGGCGCTCCAGCCAGGGGCGGCAGGGAGAGCCCTCCCAGCGGAGGTGGCGGCGCAGCGAGCCTGCATGGCGCATGCAGGCCGCGCCGCCTCCCTCCCCTCTCTGTTCTATTTCTCGGTGGTAGCCAGCGGTGCCAGGCCGCCGGACCACCACCGGAGGAGTCGCCGGCCCCCGGCGCACCGACCGGGGGCGGCGCCGGCCCCAGCCGGACGCTACCCGGCGACAGCAGTGGCCGCCTCCCGTTTAACAAACGGGAGCCGCACGATCTCCCCTAGGAGATCGGGCGGCTCCTGTTACCTAGTTTCTCGCCTCCCCCCCCCCCCCCCCCCCCCCCCCCGCCTCAACTTATGTGCCCCCCACAGCGGATCCGCCGCAGATCCGCTGTGGGGGTCGCGGGAGGGCGCAGGGTGCAAGACCCCTGCGCCTTCTCCCTGCCTCTAACCGCACCCCACTCTCCCTTCCCCCTTCCCCATTTTTCTGTGGAAAAATGGGGCATTCTGGGCAAAACCTTCCTGAATGAAAAATGTGCCCCACTCTAAGGGGCACCTCCTGTATTTTTTTTGGGAATTTTAGGAAGTCATTTACTATTTTTAAAACCCTGCCAAAGGTTTATTTTAAAAAAATTAAATGTCAAATGAGTTGGGAAAATCACCAAAAATCATAGGCTCTAATTAAGGGTGTTTTACAACTACTATTAAAGTTGGGGAGTGTGACATATTATTTTGATCCTCTAAAAGTCTTTTACAAGCAAAATAAACGCCCGAATGGGGAGCGAAATTAATCGGAATAAATCGGCGTCCTCGCGACGCGTATTTTAGCGGTATAATAAAATTACGTGTATCGATCTAAGGAATCGATTAGGTTTAAAATATCGACGCGAAAATTGGGACAAAAACGCGGAGCGACGCCGCAATGCAGTAATGCCGAGATAATAAAAAGAACGAATCCACAGCAAGGGGAAAATACTAAATATCATGAAACATAAATAAACTCCTGGGAATGGAGTAGAACCCCTATGAACGGGGAGAAAGCAGAAACTCCTCCTATGAACGGAGTCAACGTTGAAGCCTCATGTTATGGAGTGATTGGACTACTAACCCTTTATTTATTTACTGCTTTCAGTACTTTCATTTCTCCAGTCTTGCACTGGTCCATATTTACTGCTTTCAGTACTTTCATTTCTCCAGTCTCGCACTGGTCCTTATTTACTGCTTTCAGTACTTTCATTTCTCCAGTCTTGTACTGGTCCTGATATTATGGCCCCCTGCTTCCGGCCTATTTTACTGCTCATATTGCACTTTCTGATTCAGCGCTTACTTCGGTTCTACGCTGGCAAGCTGTGCTTCTCCTCCTTTCTGTGAGGTCTTAGTTGGGGAAGACCCGGAGTTGAGTCCCTCCTCCTGAGTCAGTCCCAAATAAGGAGCCCTCATACCGCTGAGCCTCCCGGTCAAAGGTCGTGTGACCGATCGAGTAAGTTGTCACGCGTCTTAACGCGCTTATTCTGTATTTAAAGCAGTTGAAGATTGTTTTGGAAGTGGCGGGTCGGTCACGCCCGCAGACCGTTCGTACCGGTGCGGGTGGGTTGACGACTCATGGCGACAGGGAGATGTGCACAGCAGGTTATCACCACTCCGAACCTGCAGTTTTTCCTCCGCTAGTCGGCCTAAAAATCGGTTCGCCGGATGTCGCTCACATCCAGTTAGTACACCAAGTTGTACAGGAGGGCCTGAGTGATATGGAATGACTACACTCAGAAGTGGCAAGACTGGCCACTGTCACCGACGGCCACATCGGTGAGGCCCGCGGGGTTAGCTCCCCTGCTTGAAATAAAGCGGTCTAAACTGTGTCGACACAGGGTCTTTTGTGTGTGTGCAGGTTTGAATACCTGGGTGCATGTATGCGCGAGATAGTGTTGTGTATTTACTATATTGCTCGATTATGGATAGTAGGGCGGGAGGCCCTATTTATATTTAAATATATATGTATATATATATATATATATATATATATATATATATATATTTGTTTACCTGCTGCTAACCCTCTACCTTGCTTCGGCTATTTATTTCTGTCCTTTAGCCCACCCCTGGATACGGATCCGGGGAGGGGATGTGTTTTCTACTTAGCTCTGTGACTAACGGTTATTCTTATAACCAATCACAGGAGATGGGACAGCGCGAAGCCTCCGCACCGCAAGATGAGTTACCAGCCTTAGATATGGCTCGATCGGACACTCCAGCCTCTCCCCCTATCTTCCGAGATGTGAGTCCTAGAGTATAGGACTAGCCTAGGATCTTTGTTATAGTCTATGTAGCCCCCGAGGCCATGGTTGTAAACAATAGGCTTCGGCCTGCTTTAAATATGTAAATACAAGCTGTGAGCTTGGTTTTGTCTTTTTCGATTGCTTCCGCTGTGCGTTCTGATGTGATGTTGTGATTCTCGTGCCTGACAAGGAGACCACTCAGTGCTTGAGAGGGTGGGTCGTTGCCACCCGGGAAGCACTAGTGGCCATCTTAGGGCAGTAAGATCCCGCCTCCCTGAACCCGGTTCAGTTTGGGGAGGGGGGGTCTTACAAATGGATCAGAGCGACCACGATCCGACCACACGGGGCAGTCTTTCGATCCTCCCTTCCCCGGTTCTGTTTCTTGGTTCGGGACGAACCATGCAGCGGAAGCCTGGTGGACCCTTTAGGTTTAAGGTTAAGGATTCGAGACTGCACGGTAGTACACCCGCACGCTTTCCGCTTTCTTTTCATTTCAGTCCTGCAAAATTCCCTTATTTTGCAAGTATTGATGTTCGTTTGTTACTTCTCCAGATACCGGAGTCGAGTAATGGAAGGTCCTCCTCTAGGGATCAGTACCACCCTACCACTCCACCACCAGCCCCGGCCACTCCAGCCGCAGTTCCGTTTGGGGATACAGAGCTAGGACGGACCCTGATAGCTTTGTTAGCCGCTTTCCAGACGGCCACCCTACGGCCACCCCAGCAGGCCACCGTACCCACCAATCTTCTGACGACATTCCGGGGACTAAGGCCCCCACCTTCCGAGGTACCGAGTCAGCCATTCAGGCCGAAGAGTGGGTGGAGAGGGTAGAGGAGCTCTTAGTCGGGATGATGTGCCCCGTCGTAGCCACCGTGTCCTTGGTGGTGACCATGCTAGAGGGCTATGCCCGAGACTGGTGGAGGGCAGCCAGCCGCTCCACATTTAGAGGGCGACCACTCAGCACGGTACTCTGGGGAGAGTTCTCAGAGGCCTTCCTAGAGCACTTCATCTCGGACGCAGACAGGATTGCACTCTAGGAGCGTTTCTTACAGATCCGGCAAGGGGAGAAGACGGTACCAGAGTACCAACGAGAGTTCATTCATTTGGCCCACTTCGCTGGGACTTTAGCAGTTATGGACAGGGATAGAGCGACTAGATTTTACCGAGGACTACGAGACGATCTCCGTCAAGCTCTGATCATGATTTCTCAGGCATCCTTCCACATGATTGCCTCGCACGCCACAGCTTTAGAGTTAGATCAGAGGATGGTGGCCCAGCAGCGGAGGGGACACATGGGTGTTCCCCGGACTCAGGGTCGAGAGAGAGGAGTAGGTCCTCGCAGACAGGACCGGGGTAGGAGACAGCGTCAGCGCCACCAGCCATATGGGCAGGTAGCCCAGCCCCGACCAGCACCTCTAGCCCCAGCACCTCAGGCCGTCCCAGCCGCACGACGAGATGCCCCCTTTGCAGGGAACTGCTACCTTTGTCAGCAGCCAGGGCACATACGAGCTTTTTTCCCTCAGGCTACAGGGAGACCCGATTTAGGAGCAGTACAGGGAGCCGCGGAGAGAGGGCGAGGACGAGGTGGACGCAGAGGACGTCCCGCGGGCAGGAAGAAGCCAGCTAGGCAGGGCAGAGCAGCACCACTCGAGGCATACACATTGGATCTCCAGCACGGTCCTGCACCAGATGTAGTGATAGGTATCTACTTTCAGTAGTTACGATATCCTAGGAGGATGTTATAGTCATATATATATATTATGACCTTTTGTATAGCATGTATAGTCTCTACTCCTGTATATCTATAAAAAGCTTATGATCATAGTATATACATATTATCAGGTTTACTTTTGGTAGAAGGTCATCCCGCTAAAATGTTGTTCGATACCAGTGCCACGCATTCCTTTGTCGCACAGAACTTCATCGCTGACAAGGGAAACACTGTACGGTCATCCGGGATGTCAATACGAATATGACTCCCGGATGGATCAGATATGACGTCCACAGAAAAGTGTTCCTTCCAAGCAATGCTAGGAGGCATAGAATTCGAAGTCAACGCAACCGTTTTGGCGATAACCGGATTCGACATCATTTTAGGGATGGATTGGTTGGCCGAGCACAGCGCCCAAATCAATTGTTCGACTTGAGAAATCCACCTCCAAAACCCGAATGGGCAATTTATCACACTAGCAGGTATACCCTCTGTCACCCGCATTATCTTAACGTCCGCGCAAACAGTCAAAGCAGTCCGGCGAAAGGACGAGGTGTACCTAATCTACTTCGAGATGGAGGACAAGATGCAAGTACTGGCTAGAGTACCCGTAATTAGGGACTTCCCAGACATCTTTCCAGAATCCCTTCCCGAGTTGCCCCCGCAACGGGAAGTGGACTTCCAAATTGAACTTACTCATGGAGCCCGACCCGTATCCCGAGCTCCATACCGAATGGCCCCGAGGGAACTAGCCGAGCTCAAGATTCAACTACAAGATCTAGTTGACGCAGGTTTCGTTCGCCCAAGTACCTCGCCCTGGGGAGCCCCAGTGCTATTCGTTAAAAAGAAAGATGGATCTCTGCGCCTCTGTATTGACTACAGGGAACTGAATAAGCTCACTGTCCGGAATACCTATCCCCTGCCCCGAATAGATGAATTGTTCGATCAATTACAAGGCGTGTCCGTCTTTTCCAAGATGGATTTAAGATCTGGCTATTATCAGCTCAGAGTACGAGAAGAAGACATTCCCAAGACCGCTTTCAGCTCCCGCTATGGACTTTACGAATTCATGGTAATGCCGTTTGGATTGACCAATGCCCCGTCCGCCTTCATGGCTTTAATGAATACGGTGTTTAAACCCTTCCTAGATCACTTCGTGATAGTTTTTATAGACGATATACTCATCTACTCGAAGAGCAAAACTGATCATTCCCAGCATCTCCAAATGGTTCTGCTCAAGCTAAGGGAGCACTCGCTCTTCGCGAAGTTTAGCAAATGTGAGTTCTGGATGGAAGAAGTTGGCTTCCTTGGACACACAGTTAACAAGAACGGGGTAGCGGTGGACCAAGCCAAGGTACAAGCAGTACGAGACTGGCCGCCACTTAAGTCAGCAGTAGACATCAGGAGTTTCCTTGGCCTCGACGGCTACTACCGTAAGTTTGTAGAAGAATTCTCTAAGATTGCGTTACCACTTACCTCCCTCACCAAAAAGGACGTGACGTTCCAGTGGTCTCCCGAATGCGAAGCAGCGTTTATAGAGCTAAAGAACCGACTGATATTGGCCCCGATTCTGACACTCCCCTCAGGTACTGAGGGCTTCCAGATCTACGTTGATGCCTCACTAAAGGGATTGGGAGCCATGCTAATGCAACACGGCAAGGTAATCGCCTACGCCTCACGTTAGCTAAAGCCTCATGAACTAAACTACGCCACCCATGATCTAGAACTGGGTGCGATAGTTTTCGCATTAAAAGTTTGGAGGCACTACCTCTACGGAGTGCGATGCGAGATCTTCTCCGATCATAAAAGCCTCAAATACTTCTTCACCGAGAAAGAGCTAAATCTCCGACAGCGTCGATGGTTGGAGTTTCTGTGCGATTACGAGTTTGCCCTTCAGTACCACCCCGGCAAAGCCAATAAGGTTGCAGATGCCATAAGTCGGCAACCTCCGAGGACCGGGAGTTGGCTAGAGATGATACCGGAGGAAATTAGTCAAATCCTTTGCAGAATTGGATGTTATCCTCATCGCCCGAAGAAACCCGATGGAATACCAGGCCCAGCTTTACTGGATGGAGATACAGTGCGACATCAGGGACAGAATACGAGAGGCACAGAAGATCGACGTAGAAGCAGCCCCGATCATTCAGGCCTTGCAACACGGTGCACAAGAAGACTACAATTTGTATGATGGCATCCTGCAGTACAGACACCGCATATTCATCCCCGCTGCAGAGGGAATCCGGGAAGAGATACTCCGCGAGGCACACCAAACAAGGTATTCAATACACCCGGGGGTAGTAAAAATGTATACAGACCTGCGAAGGACATTATACTGGCCATGAATGAAGAAGGACGTTACCAATTATGTAGCGCACTGCCAGACCTGTCAAATGGTCAAGGCAGAATGTCGTAGCCCAGGGGGTTTACTACAACCCCTGCCCATACCAGAATGGAAGTTCGAAGATATTTCCATGGACTTCGTTCATGGCCTACCCCGATCTCGTGCAGGGAATGACTCCATATGGGTCATAGTAGATCGCCTCACCAAGGTAGCCCGTTTTATCCCGAACCGGCAAGGCGATGGTGTCGACATATTAGCCCGACTATTTATAGAACAAGTGGTCCGATTTCATGGGGTACCCAAATCAATCGTCTCTGACCGCGACGGGCGCTTTACATCAAAAGAATGGAGGAGAGTGCAAGCTTATCTGGGAACCAGATTAGCTTTTAGCACCGCCTTCCACCCCCAGACCGACGGGCAAACAGAAAGGACGAACCTAACGATGGAAGACCTCCTCCGATTATGCATAGTGGAACACAATGAGCATTGGGAGAAGTTACTGCCTTTGGTGGAGTTCTCGTACAATAACAGCTTCCAGGCGAGCATCAAAATGGCACCTTACGAAGCCCTTTATGGAAGACGCTGTCGAACGCCACTATCATGGGCACAAGATGAAGACCCTGAAGCTTTAGGAGTCACTTACATAGATGATACCACCGCCGCAATAAGGTTAATTCGAGAACATATGCTGGAGGCACAGAGCCGACAAGCCAAATATTACGATGCGCGTCTTCGACTAGTAGAGTTCAAAGTAGGAGACATGGTTTTCTTAAAAATTAAGCCTATGCATGGAATATCCCGAATAAAGAAGCAGAAAAAGCTAGATCCCCGCTATCTGGGCCCATATCAAGTCATAGAAAGAGTTGGCCCGGTGGCGTATAGGCTAGCTCTGCCAGCAGAGTTGGGAAATCTCCACGACGTGTTTCACGTCTCCTCGCTAAGACGTGTACTTCGCCAACCAGAGCAACATCTTCCCGTGCCGCCAGCGTCAGTGCAATCTGACCTATCTGTTCAACTTGAACCAGTGAATATAGAAGATTCCAAGCTCAAGGAATTACGGAACAAAACCATCACGATGGTCAGATATTATGGTCAAACGGGGGACGCGAGGAATTCACCTGGGAACCAGAATCTCTCGTCCGAGAAAGATACCCGGCACAGTTTGCCCAGGTATGCCTTTCTAACCCCTACTTTAAGCAATTTTCGGGGACGAAAATCCCTTTATTTTTATTAGATTGTAACATCCCGACTTTTATTGGGTCACTAGGCCCTAGTGAGCCCAATAAAAGTAGGCACGTATAGTAGACATAACCCGATGAGGGGTTATGTGCTACGAACCCCGAATTGACTTCTGTCAGTTCCATTAGATTCGTATGAACGATACAAGCGCAACGGAATTCGTTGCGCCTCGATCCGAGGTCGTTTGGAGAAAACGGCCATTTTGAGTGTCGTAGCGCGACTACCTCCTTATTATGAATAGTGGTCATACGAACCCCGAATTGACTTCCGTCGGTTCCATTAGACCCGTATGAGTGATACAAGCGCAACGGAATTCGTTGCTCCTCGATCCGAGGTCGTTTGGAGAAAACGACCATTTTAAGTGTCGTAGCGCGACACTACCTCCTTATTATGAATAGTGGCCATATGAACCCCGAATTGACTTCTGTCAGTTCCATTAGACTCGTATGAATGATACAAGCGCAACGGAATTCATTGCGCCTCGATCCGAGGTCGTTTGGGGAAAACGACCATTTTGAGTGTCGTAGCGCACCACTACCTCATAATTATGAATAGTGACCATACGAACCCCGAATTGACTTCTGTCAGTTCCATTAGACTCGTATGAACGATACAAGCGCAACGGAATTCGTTGCGCCTCGATCCGAGGTTGTATGGAGAGTATGCCATTTTAGGACTATGCAGACCACCTCAGTACAACGCACGAAATATGAAGCACACAAACTCGGCATCGGCCCCGACAAATCATGATGGACCCCGGGACCATGAAGGACCCCGCCCTAAGTTGACCTCGGTCAAACCCCCCCCCCCCCAAGCTTAAAATCTATTGAGAAAAGAAAAGAAAGGGGGGAGAGAGAAGCCCCTCCCCCAAGGGAGAGGGCTGCCCATGGATAGGCAACGCCCTATTGGGGCATGGGGGGCAGGAGAGAGAAGGGAAGGGGGGAGAAAATATCTCCCCCCACCCATACCTACCTTTAGCCCACGTGGGCTAAAGGGAGGGAGAGGGAAGACCTCCCTATCCCCTATATAAGGAGGGGCTCAGCCCCCTCCTTGAGTGCCAACCCCCCCCCCCCCCCCCCCCTCAGCCTCCTCCTCCTCCTTCTCCCCTGCCGGCTAGCCCAGCCAGCCCCCTGCCGGAGCCCTGCCTAACCAAACCGCCACCCTCCTTCCTCTCCATGGAGAGCCACCACCGCCCCTCAACCTCCCGAGCCCCTCCACCTCAGGTAGAAGCCTTCGCCTCCTCCTTCCTACTCCCCTGAGCCAGGCCGAGCCCATCCCCGTCGTCGGAGCTCCGCCAGCACCACCCCGAGCCTTGCAAGGCTCGGGTGGAGGCATGGCCGTGGAAGCCCCCCCCCCCCCCCTCCCCAGCGCCAGTGGTGGCGCTGGGGGAGCAGGTCCCCACTCGGGGACCACGGCGCCGGCGAAGGGAGGCGGCCGGGCCGCCGGAGGACGCAGCCCCGACGGCACCCGTGGCCCAGGCTTCCCCTCTGCTCCTTGTTTCCTGTACGGGGTAAAACCCCACCCCCGGCGATGGCCGGCGGCGCCAGGCCACCGGAACCCCACCGGATGATTGCCCTCTCCCCGGTGCCCCAGCCAGGGGCGGCAGGGAGAGCCCTCCCAGCAGAGGCGGTGGCGCAGCGAGCCTGCATGGCGCATGCAGGACGCGCCACCGCCTCCCGCCCCTCTCTGTTCTATTTCTCGGTGGTAGCCGGCGGTGCCAGGCCGCCGGACCACCACCGGAGGAGTCGCCGGCCCCCGGCGCGCCGACCGGGGGCGGCGCCGGCCCCAGCCGACCGCTGCCCGGTGGCGGCAGCGGCCGTCTCCCGTTTAACAAACGGGAGCCGCACGATCTCCCCCAGGAGATCGGGCGGCTCCTATTTCCTGGTCCCCCCCCCCCCCCCCCCCCCCCCCCCCCCCCGCCTCAACTTATGTGCCCCCCACAGCGGATCCGCCGCAGATCCGCTGTGGGGGCCGCGGGAGGGCGCAGGGTGCAAGACCCCTGCGTCTTCTCCCTGCCTCTAACCGCACCCCACTCTCCCATCCCCCTTCCCCATTTTTCTGAGGAAAAATGGGGCATTTTGGGCAAAACCTTCCTGAATGAAAAATGTGCCCCACTCTAAGGGGCACCTCCTGTATTTTTTTGGGAATTTTAAGAAGTCATTTACTATTTTTAAAACCCTACCAAAGGTTTATTTTAAGAAAATTAAAGGCCAAATGAGTTGGGAAAAATCACCAAAAATCATAGGCTCTAATTAAGGGTGTTTTACAACTACTATTAAAGTTGGGGAGTGTGACATATTATTTTGATCCTCTAAAAGTCTTTTACAAGCAAAATAAATGCCCGAATGGGGAGCGAAATTATTTGGAATAAATCGGCGTCCTCGCGACGCGTATTTTAGCGGTATAATAAAATTACGCGTATCGATCTAAGGAATCGATTAGGTTTAAAATATTGACGCGAAAATTGGGACGAAATCGCGGAGCGACGCCACAATGCAGTAATGCCGAGATAATAAAAAGAACGAATCCACGACAAGGGGAAAATACTAAATCTCATGAAACGTTAATAAACTCATGGGATTGGAGTAGAACCCCTATGAACGGCGAGAAAGCAGAACCTCCTCCTAAGAACGGAGTCGACGTTGAAGCCTCCTGTTATGGAGTGATTGGACTACTAACCCTTTATTTATTTACTGCTTTCAGTACTTTCATTTCTCCAGTCTCGCACAGGTCCTTATTTACTGCTTTCAGTACTTTCATTTCTCCAGTCTCGCACTGGTCCTTATTTACTGCTTTCAGTACTTTCATTTCTCCAGTCTTGTACTGGTCCTGATATTATGGCCCCCTGCTTCCGGCCTATTTTACTGCTCATATTGCACTTTCTGATTCAGCGCTAACTTCGGTTCTACGCTGGAAAGTGGTGCTTCTCCTCCTTTCTGTGAGACCTTAGTTGGGGAAGACCCGGAGTTGAGTCCCTCCTCCTGAGTCAGTCCCAAATAAGGAGCCCTCATACCGCTGAGCCTCCCGGTCAAAGGTCGTGTGACCGGTCGAGTAAGTTGCCACGCATCTTAAAGCGCTTACTCTGTATTTAAAGCAGTTGAAGATTGTTTTGGAAGTGGCGGGTCGGTCATGCCCGCAGACCATTTGTACCGGTGCGGGTGGGTTGACGACTCATTGCGATAGGGAGATGTGCACAGCAGGTTATCACCACTCCGAACCTGCAGTTTTTCCTCCGCTGGTCGGACTAAAAATCGGTTCGCCGGATGTCGCTCACATCCAGTTAGTACACCAAGTTGTACATGAGGGCCTGAGTGATACGGTACGACTACACTCAGAGATACGGTGCGGGGCGCGGCCGGGCCGCACCCCCTTGGGGTACGTCCGGGCGGCACCCCCTAAGGGTGCGGCCAATCCGCACCCCTTCCTGTAAGGGGATGCGGCTGCCTCCTCCCCCATCCTTCTTCTTTACAGGGGGGCTCGCGAGGAGCCCTGTCGGGCACGCTACTTGTCAGGTACTCGGACCCCAGGAAATTTCCATGTTCATTGTGGGCTCAGAACACTTCTGCGCTCGCACGCGCTCAGGACGCTTATGTACATGTTCAGAAGCGTTCTCACTTTTCCGACTCGCTCGCTTTTTGTCTTTCTGACTTCCCACTTTTTGTCTTTTTAGCGTGCTCACATTGTCTTTTCAGCATGCTCACTTTTTATCTTTCCAGTTTCTCAGATTTCAGGAACAGCTTGTCGCTTTTTTCGCCTCCACAAAACTGCCCGAACTGCCCAAAGGGCAAGATGGTCATTTACGAAAAATGGCGATCCGTGTGCCCCGAACCAGAAAATACGATTCGTCCGCCCGGTATTTATGGAAGTTACAACGACAAAATTACCGGACTACCCCCGGCCAAAGCTATAAAAGGAGCCCCAGGGCTTCATTGGAGGGGACCTTGCCTTCTGCACCCGGGAGAGCTCCTTGCAGACTTTTGCGGAATTCTCTTTCGACGCTTGAAGATCTCCTTCGCGGACTTGAAGGTTTCCTTCGTCCCGAAGGGAGACACCGCTTCTCAATTTTGTTCTCCGGAGCCTTCTCACTTTTGTTCTCCGGAGCCTTCTCACTTTTGTTCTCCAACATTCTCAGAAGGAAAAATACTTAGTTTTCCGAGAGGTGGCCTGTCACCCTCGGAGCTCTCTCTCTCTCTCTCTATTATTGTAACGAGCAGCGGCCTATCGCGCTCGAGTTCTAAGTACCAGATTGTAACCCCCAGAATATAGTGATGTTTGGTCGGCACAGCTCCGGCCGCGTGGTTTTTTACCCTTTCCGGGTTTTCCACGTTAAAAAGTCTCAGTGTACTCAACGAATCTCAAATTGACTGTTTGCGCGCTTGGTTCGCTCCCGAGCTAAGGTGGTTCAAGTAAACCGGTCTACCAAGAGCCCCCAAGCGACCCGCAACAAAAATTATGCAAAAAAATTTATTGTTTGATCATATATATATTTAGTTGTGTCTGAGGATTATGCTTTCGTGACCAAAAAATCTAACATGTAGTATCATAGCTAGATTAAGTGGGCGACTAATTACTTTTGGGTAAAGATTTAACTGCGGTGGGGAACGACTAAGTCATCTTCTCATCCTTTCAAATCCAACCTTAAATTAATCAAGTCTTCTAGTCTTTCAAAAGTATAACTATGGCAGAGAAGAATGTGACTTTGTCTCGGTACTTTATTGAGAAGTTTGATGGCAGTAAAATTTTAAGTTTATGATATATTCGCGTCAAAGATGTGCTAGTCGGGAAGGGCTTGGTCCAGTTCTGCGGAGATGAGATGAATTGACCGATGAATTGAAGGACGATGGGTGGATTGATTTACATGATCGTGTCACTTGCGATATAAGGATGTGTATCTGCCAAGTCATTGACAATAAGGTGCACTTCAAAATTAGCGTCGAGGAGTTTGCAATCAAACTTTGGGTGAAGCGATTGATGCGTGAATGTGTTGATGCTTTGAATCACTTATTAAATGTAGAAGAGGTACAAAATCTTATATAATATATTATTGATAATTTATATTTAGATCATCTAATAATGATAAATAATATTTAAGACATTCACATTTCGATTACATTTTTATGCGATTTTATAATTATTATTGTTGTGGGTCGCTTAGGGCTCTTGGTAGACCGGTTTAATTGAACCACCTTAGCTCGGGAGCGAACTAAGCGCGCAAACAGTCAATTTGAGATTTGCTAAGTACACAGGGACTTTTTAGCGTGGAAAACCCGGAAATGGTGAAAAACCACGTGGTCGGAGCTGTGCCGACCAAATTTCACTATCTCCAGAGAGGTTACAATTAGATGCTAAGAGATCGAGCGCGACAGGCCGCTATTCGTTACAATAGAGAGAGAGAGAGAGAGAGAGAGAGAGAGAGAGAGAGAGTTCTCCGAGGGTGATAGGCCACCTCTCGGAAAAACTAAGTCTTTTTCCTAAGAGTACAGCGGTGAACGAAAGTGAGAAGGTCGTGTCCGCTTTCTAGAGGACAGAGGTGAGACTGCCCTGTCTACTTTTGAGAAGGCAGAAGTGAGACTGCCTTGTCCGCTTTCCTGAGAACGAAAGTGAGACAGCCTTGTCCGCTTTCCTGAGAACAAAAGTGAGTGCCTTGTCCGCTTTCGCGAAGAAGGAAATCTCTAAGTCCACGAAGAAGATCTTCAAGCACCGAAGGAGAATTCCGTGGAAATCTTCAAGGAGCTCTCTCTGGTCATGAAGCCGGGATCCTTTTACTGAAGCCTTGGGGGCCTTTTTATAGCTTTGGCCGGGGGTAGCCCGGTAATTTCGCCGTCGTATCCACCATAACCACCTTGGCGGACGAATCATATTTCCCGATTTTGGGCATTCGGATCACCATTTTTCGTAAATGACCATCTTGCCCTTTGAGGAAAGGCGACAAGCCGTTCCTGAAAAGTGAGAAACTAAAAAGACAAAAAGTGAGCGAGCCGAGGCGAAAAAGTGAGCGAGGCTGAAATGTGAGCGGGGCGAGGCGTAAAAGTGAGCAAGGCGAGGCGAAAAAGTGAGCGAGGCCAGGAAAAGCGGACTACAACCTTTCCTGGCGCGGGGATGCGGTTTCGGCTGCATCCCCCGCGGAGGGGGACTCGGCCGCACCTCACATGGGAGGGTGCGGTTTGGCCGCACCCTCCTATGGCCGCACACCCCTATGGGGGTGCGGTTTGGCCGCTCCCCCCATGGGGGGGTGCGGTTTGGCCGCACCCCCCTATGGGGGGTGCGGTTGGGCCGCACCCCCCATGGGGGGGCGGTTTGGCCGCACCCCCCATGGGGGGTGCGGTTTGGCCGCACCCCCCCATGGGGGGTGCGGTTTGGCCGCTCCCCCCATGGTGGGGTGCGGCTTGGCCGCACCCCCTATGGGGTAGGGTGCGGCTTGGCCGACTCAGCCGCACCCCATGTGGGTGGGGTGCGGGCTAACCGCCCGCCACTTAGTGGGGGTGTGGGCTAACCGCACCCTGGTAGTGGGGTGCGGCTTTGTGCTTACCTGGCGCCGTTTCTAGCGCGTCGTACTTGCGCGGCGGGTCCTCCACTTCCGCTCTTCTCTTTAGCGGGTCCTCCACTCCGGGGTTCGACTGGTCCCCCCTCCTCTCTTTAGCGGGGTTTTCTCTAGACGCACCCCAAGGCCTTTATGGGTACGCAACATAAGCACCCCAAACCTCCGGAGTTCGAATCTCGTTGCGAGGAGTTCGGAGGTTTTGATTTTCCTGCGGCGGCTTTATCCATTGTTCTCTTCGCAACGTCTTGGGCAGGATCCGCTGCCGAAGGATGAGCGTGTGGTTGACTCTGTTTCTTTGTTCTGGATAGGCGTTTCTCGCTCTGCGCTGAGTTGTGATAGCCCTCTGATGGTCATGCTCTCCCGGTTGCTGAAAAAATGTGGATTGAGGGAAGACGCTTCAAGATGGCCGGCGAAGGACGTTCGTTCTTTGAGATTGTTGTTGGCTTGCTGCCTAGCGTTGATATCCGAATAGCTTGACGGCCTTGACGCCGAGACTTTTCTTCGGTGGAGAAGGGCGAACCTTCAATCCACGGCAGTGAGAGATTGTTGTGAGCGCGCTGCCCGGAGGCAGTTGCTGTTCATTAACGCCCTTCCTGGGGCTTTGGTAGACCGCAACACTTAGAACTCGAGCGATCTGTCTGTCCTCGATCGAGCATAGTCTTGAGGAGGCCAAGGCGGCCGGGGTTTCCGAGTGCAAGGATTCCCTTACTTTTGCGGAAGAGTGCTTCCAAATGGTGGAAGAGATGTGCGCTGAGGTAATGACGAAGGAGGTAGAGCCCCGCCGGTCTCGGAGTCGGAGATCTTGCGGGGGATGACTACTCGAATGTTGTCGAGGACTGATGTTGTTCATCTTTCATTTTCCCGTTTTCGGCTTTGTTGCTTGTTTGTGTGTTTTGTTGGATGTGGTTGTTCCTTCTTGTTGCATGCGTCGTACTTATTTCCCTGCATGATCCTGTCATTCTGGTTGTTAGCACCTGTGTAGTTTGATTGTTTTCAAAATTACAGACGAGTTTGCGCGGATCGGAGCTCGCGGCTTTTATACTAGTTTGCACGAGTCCGCGCTCACGGATTTTACATAATAAGAAAGGTGCACGAGTCTGGGCTCGCGGCTTTTATATAAAAAATTAGTTTGCACGAGTCTGTGCTCGCGGTTTTTGCACGAGCCTGGCTCGCGGCTTGGCCGATGAATAGCGGGTGTATTCAAACTGTGTACGAATGTAGTAGGGGCGAACACTTACGACATCGGGACCTTACTGCGGTGGAGAAGGACGAACCTTCAATCGACGGCAGTGAGAGATTGTTGTGAGTGCGCTGCCCGGAGGCAGTTGCTGTTCATTAGCGCACTGCCCGGAGGCAGTTGATGTTCATTAGAGCACTGCCCGGAGGCAATTGCTGTTCATTAGCGCACTGCCCGGAGGCAATTGTTGTTCATTAGCGCACTGCCTGGAGGCAATTGCTGTTCATTAGCGCACTGCCCGGAGGCAATTGGTGTTCATTAGCGCACTGCCCGGGGGCAATTGATGTTCATTAGCGCACTGTCTGGAGGAAATTGCTGTTCATTAGCGCACTGCCTGGAGGCAATTGCTGTTCATTAGCGCACTGCCCGGAGGCAATTGCTGTTCATTAGCGCACTGCCCGGAGTCAATTGTTGTTCATTAGCGCACTGCCCTGAGGCAATTGCTGTTCATTAGCGCACTGCCCGGAGGCAATTGCCGTTCATTAGCGCACTGCCTGGAGGCAATTGGTGTTCATTAGCGCACTGCCCGGAGGCAATTGCTGTTCATTAGCGCACTGCCCGGAGGTAATTGTTGTTCATTAGCGCACTGCCTAGAGGCAATTGCTGTTCATTAGCGCACTGCCTAGAGGCAATTGTTGTTCATTAGCGCACTGCCTGGAGGCAGGTGCTGTTCGTTAGCAAGTGGACGTCTTTACGCAGTTTCGATGGCGCAAGATATGACATGCGTGAAATAGAACTTTAAAAACTCTTAGTCATAGTGGTAATTTACACAAAGTTTTTATAGAAACAAAGTTGATAGAACATTTCAATGGCGCGGGTAGAGCCCCGCTAATAGGTGTGAAGCATTCTCCTGGGATGACTGACTTAAGGGTTGCCTCCTAATACTTCTTGGTGAGGCGTTCGCTATTCTCCTGCTGGCTGAATCGATGCCTAGCCTTGTAGGAATTTTCCTAATTTGCCTTGTTGGACGAGACACTCGATTTTGTCCTTAAGCTTGGAGCAGTTTTCTGTGTCATGTCCTTGTCCACGATGGAACTCACAATATTTTGTCTGGTCCCCCGCGTTCTTAGTGAGGGGTCTGGGCTTACGGGGCGCTTCGTCGCAATCGCGGATAGCGAGGAGAACGTTAGTCCTGGTAGTGTTCAAGAGAGTGTAGTCCTGATGTTGGTGAGATCTTCGGTCTCGGCTGGGGTTGTCGTGACGCTTGTTGTTCTTGTTGGGAACTGTCTGCGGCAGCGACTCCTCTTTCTTCCTCTTCGAGCTCCCCTCGAACTGCCGTTGGTGCGCTTCAATTGCCTCATCTGCTACTATCTGGGCCTCGACTCGCTGAACGAGGTCAGGATAGCTTGGAACGGTTTCTCTCATTATAGCTGAGTAAAAGCCACTTGGGCGGAGTCCTCCAAGGAAAACTCCCCGCAGGAGCTCAGAGTCAACTCCTGGGATTTGTCGGGCCTCCATAGTGAAGCGCTGGAGAAAATCCTTGAGTGTTTCTCCGTCGTTTTGGCGGATCCATGAGAGATGGGAGGGATCTCAGACGATTCTGCGGTTGGCGATGAATTGATCCACGAACTGCTGCACCCTTTCTGTGAAGTTGTTGATGGCCCCATTCGGCAGGGAGTGGAACCAAGTGCGCGCTTGCCCCTTCAAGGTTGCTAGGAACACCTGACAGAGGAGCTGATCAGGGGCGCTGTAAATTCTCTTGATGGTGGTGAAGTGATTGACATGTTCCAATGGGTCGTCCGTCCCGTCGAACGTTTCGATGTTGGGAAGCTTGAACCCGTTTGGAATTGGATGGGCCAAGACTTGAGGCGATAGTGGGGAGCCGGGATTCGCGGGGCGACGGGCGAGAGCTGCGTGTCGCCTTGCCTGGTCGTACTCTTCTGCTATCAGGTTGCGTATCTCCTCTCGCGTAGTTCTTTCTACCGCTCGACCAGGGACAACTCCTCCTGGGCGATGGTGATGGTGATCAGCTTCTGGTCCCCTGGCCGGCGGAGCAGGTTGAACGGAGCCTGCTGCGTCGGAGGACTCTTCTGAGGCTTCTCCTTCTCGGACGGCCTCCTCGTTCGGAGCATGACCCAGAGTTGGGGGCAGCAACACGTTCAATGCTGGCGGTTGAACGGGAACTCGAGGAGCCCCGAGATCTCTTACAAGAGCCAGCACCTCGGCTTGCTGTTCTTCCATCGGTCGTATGCGCCCTTCCAGAATTGCTATGGGCGCGGGCACCGCCTCTTCTGCGAGAGGCGCGTTGATGAGCGAGTGGGAGGGAGTTGGGTCGACGCGTCCCTCCGGGATTGATCCCTCGGTGTTGCGAGCACTCTTTCTTGCCATTGCAGTTGGCCTTTAGAGAGATCTGGGAAATCATTTCCCACAGACGGCGCCAAACTATTGCGGGTCGCTTAGGGCTCTTGGTAGACCGGTTTAACTGAACCACCTTAGCTCGGGAGCGAACTAAGCGCGCAAACAGTCAATTTGAGATTTGCTGAGTACACAGGGACTTTTTAGCGTGGAAAACCCGGAAAGGGTGAAAAACCACGTGGTCGGAGCTGTGCCAACCAAATTTCACTATCTCCAGAGAGGTTACAATTAGATGCTAAGAGATCGAGCGCGACAGGCCGCTGCTCGTTACAATAGAGAGAGAGAGAGAGTTCTCTGAGGGTGACAGGCCACCTCTCGGAAAAACTAAGTCTTTTTCCTAAGAGTACAGCGGTGAACGAAAGTGAGAAGGTCGTGTCCGCTTTCCAGAGGACAGAGGTGAGACTGCCCTGTCTACTTTTGAGAAGGCAGAAGTGAGACTGCCTTGTCCGCTTTCCTGAGAACGAAAGTGAGACAGCCCTATCCGCTTTCCTGAGAACCAAAGTGAGAGCCTTGTCCGCTTTCGCGAAGAAGGAAATCTCTAAGTCCACGAAGAAGATCTTCAAGCACCGAAGGAGAATTCCGTGGAAATCTTCAAGGAGCTCTCTCTGGTCATGAAGCCGGGATCCTTTAAATGAAAGCCTTGGGGGCCTTTTTATAGCTTTGGCCGGGGGTACCCCGGTAATTTCGCCGTCGTAACCACCATAATCACCTTGGCGGACGAATCATATTTCCCGATTTTCGGCACTCGGATCACCATTTTTCGTAAATGACCATCTTGCCCTTTGAGGAAAGGCGACAAGCCGTTCCTGAAAAGTGAGAAACTGAAAAGACAAAAAGTGAGCAAGCTGAGGCGGAAAAGTGAGCGAGGCTGAAATGTGAGCGGGGCGAGGCGTAAAAGTGAGCGAGGCGAGGCGGAAAAGTGAGCGAGGCCAGGAAAAGCGGACTACAACCTTTCCCGGCGCGGGGATGCGGTTTCGGCTGCATCCCCCGAGGAGGGGGACTCGGCCGCACCTCACATGGGAGGGTGCGGTTTGGCCGCACCCTCCTATATGGGGGTGCGGTTTGGCCGCACCCCCTATGAGGGGTGCGGTTTGGCCGCACCCCCCCCGTGGGGGGGTGCGGTTTGGCCGCACCCCCCTATGGGGGGTGCGGGTTGGCCGCACCCCCCTATGGGGGGTGCGGGTTGGCCGCTCCCCCCATGGTGGGGTGCGGCTTGGCCGCACCCCCCTATGGGGAGAGGGTGCGGCTTGGCCGACCCGGCCGCACCCCATGTGGGTGGGGTGCGGGCTAACCGCCCCCACTTAGTGCGGTGTGGGCTAACCGCACCCCGGTAGTGGGGTGCGGCTTTGTGCTTACCTGACGTCGTTTCTAGCGCGTCGTACTTGCGCAGCGGGTCCTCCACTTCCGCGATCCGGGGATTGACTGGTCCCCCCTCCTCTCTTTAGCGGTGTTTTCTCTAGACGCACCCCAAGACCTTTATGGGTACGCAACAATTATCAAGGAGTATATAATGTAAAACCCGTCAAGAAGTAACTCCGACTAATCATCTAATAATTTCAAAAATATGATTTTTCAAGTCCTCGCGAAAAAAACACTAACTTCTAGTTCATTAAATAAATTCAGTTTGTACAGTAAAATATAATTCCGGCATTTTATGAGTATGAAAAAGAAGATTTTAATATATTAGAACGATAGAAAAATAAAGCTCACAAATAACCCAAACTAATATCGTAGATTCATAAAATAAATTTCTTTTAGGGGCCGTTCGTTTGGACGGAATTGGAATTTGATATGGGAATTGAATATTGATAAATATTGTGGAATTAATTATTGGTGACTAATTCCAATTCCAACGTTCGCCTAATAAACAATATTGCTGAATATTATGGAATAAATCAATACTTATATTCGTTTGTTAAATAATATTCATTTTAAGAATTGAAAAATATTACGAAGAAACTAATATTTATCACATATATCATAAACAAATGTATGTCATGGCGAAGATTTTTTCGCCCGGGGGCGATTTTTTTGCCCGAGACCGATTTTTTCCGCCCGGGCGCAATTTTTTCTAACAACCGCGATTTTTTAGCCCGGACGCGCATTTTTTGCCAAAGCTGATTTTTCCGACCGGGCGCGATTTTGTGTCCCGGGCACGATTTTTTGGCCCGGGCGCAAATTTTTTTCCCGGGTGCGATTTTTCCAACCACCCGGCCGAAAAAAGCTCGCATAGGCGATAAAAGCGCGTCCCAGCAAAAAACTGCTCCCCGGTGAAAAAACCGCGCCCGAAAAAGAGCCCCGAGCAAAAAAATCTCGTAGGGCGAAAAAAACTCGCCCGGGCAAAAAAATCGCTCCTGGCCAAAAAAATCTTGCCCGGGCGAAAAAATTGCGCCCGGGCAAAAAATTTGCGCGCGGGCAAAAAATTCGCTCCCTGACGAAATATCGAGTTTGAGCGAAAAATCGCGCCGTGTCGAAAAACTCTCCCCTGGGAGAAAAATTCACGCCCGGGCGAAAAATTCGCGTCCAGGTGAAAAATTCGCGTCCTGACGAAAAATTCGCGTCCGGGCAAAAAAACGCGCGCCAGGGCGAAAAAATCGCGTCCTGGCGAAAAAATCGCTCCCGGGCGAAAAACGCGCGCCCGGGCGAAAAATGCGCGCCCGGGCGAATAACGCGCGCCTGGGCGAAAAACGCGCGCCCCGGCGAAAAACGCGCGTCTGTGCGAAAAACTCGCGCCCGGGTGACAAAACATGCGCCCGGGCGAAAAACGCGCGTCAGGGCGAAAAACGCGCGTCAGGGCGAAAAATGCGCGTCAGGGCGAAAAACGAGCGCCAGGGCGAAAAATGCGCGCTAGGGCGGAAAATTTCCGCCCGGGCAAAATTTGGGCGTCCGGGCGAAAAAACGCGCGTTCGGGCGAAAACTCACGTCCTTGCGAAAAACTCGCGCCTGAGCGAAAAATTGTGCGTCCGGGCGCATAAACGCGCGCCCAAACAAAAAACGCGTGCAAGGACGAAAAACACGTGCCAGGGCGAAAAACACGTGTCAGGGCGGAAAATTTTTGCCCGGGCAAAATTTGGGCGTCCGGGCGAAAAACGCGCGTTCGGGCAAAAAACTCGCGTTCGTGCGAAAAACTAGCGCCGGGCGAAAAATTGTGCGCTCGGGCGCATAAACGCGCGCTCGGACAAAAAACGCGATAAACCGAGCGTGTCAGACTCGCCCAATTCCGATATGTCGAGCTAGATTTTGTGCTTATGCTAAAATCAATTACATGATATTCAACTCAAATTTCAATTATTAAAGCTACCTAACAAGCGAACGGTGTAATTGGAATTCGACGTCGAATTTTAATTTCAAGTCTTCAATTCCGTCCAAATGAACGGGTCTTATTGAAAAAGATTTTCAATCAGCGGAGCAGATTACCGTTTGGTGTGCCTTTTTTGCTCCGGTGAGTTTCGACAAAAATGTTACCGCCATAAAATGTATGTTTGCGGTAACAAAGGTTATGACCGCCATCATAAAAGAAAACTAGTTTTGAACATAAAAATGTATGAGATTACTTAGATGAGGTCAGGGGCTCACGAACAATGATTCATAACCATTGCATTTGTGACCCCCACCTCCACGCCAAATGGACCCTAAAGAGATAAATCCTTAAAACTTTGCATTTATTACAATGAGTATTTCGAAGAATAATGAGTGTATTGCATATCAATATTATATAATTATATTATTTGCATTTTTTTCAGATTTGTAAAGTCTCCTTTTTGTAATCAATATGTGAATTAAATCGTCATTCATTTGGTTACACGCCTTGCGACGGCGTTTGCCGCAAACGTCGCCCACCCCGCCGCGCCAAATGAACCCTAAATCGCCATTGGACCGGTCAAACCTCTGACCCGGCAAATCGTACCTAGGTTTTGTTAACAGTGCGGGCCTTTGTTTGGGCAACCAATCGGACTTTAAAAAAGTGTTACTTTGCAAGTTGTTATAAACTCTTAGGGTCCGTTCGTTTGGACCGGAATTGGAATTGGATATTGAAATTCGATGGCGAATTCCAATTATGCTGTTCGTTTCTAAAATAATTTTAAGAAATGATATTCGAGTTGAATATTTTGAGATTGGGTTTAGCCTTGACTCAATATCCACCTCGCTATATCGGAATTGGTGTCTCTCGCTCGCCCCCGATAAAAATAAAAAGACGATCCTGCGCTCGCTCGTCCTAACCGCGCTCTCCTCTTCCTCGACGCTCCAGCAACGACTCGCTAGGGCAGCTAGGGCAGCGACGACGCTCTCCTCTCCCTCGACATTCCAGCGACTCGTTAGGGCAGCGACGGCGCTCCTCTTCCTCGACATTCCAGCGACTCGTTAGGGCAGCGACGACGCTCCTCTTCCTCGACATTCCAGCGACTCGCTAGGGAAGCGAAGAAGACGAAGCACAGCTCCCGCGAGGATTGATGGCTCATTGGAAAGGTATTTCGTCGCCCTCTATTTCGCTCAGATCTGATTATAGTAACAATTGTTTTTGTGCTTCTCTCACGGGAACTTGGCCGACCTTGCCATGGGTTTCTCTCTCGCCTGGAAGGTCGAGTACTTTTGCCTCCTCTGTTTTCCATTTGGCCAAATCCCTCAAGAAAGCTTAGAAGGTTTCTACTCTGAAGAGCTATGATATCAGAAAACTTCTCCAATAGAAAATTTCTTCTCTAGCATTTGTTCTTTTTACTGTTTTTAGCAGCAATATATTAATCCAACTGCCATGGCGTTCTGGTAATCAAATATATGGATCTTCATTCTTATTAAGTTTCATATACTTAGCTCAGAAACCTTCATAAAGTTTCTATTGATTGGTGAATGCTACGGGCTGATAGTGGAGAGATCTTTGATCTGTTTGCCATCTTTACAGTAAGACAAGATTATTGTTCTTTTGCTTGTTCCATCTTTACAGCAGACAAACCCGCACATACTGGCAGTGTTTTATTGATCTATTTGCTTTTTTTATTTTGGCTGAGGTTTTTCATCTTCTAGTTCCCTTGTAATAATCGGTTCAATACTGACTTTCTCTTTCCCAGTCCAAGTGTTTGTTTAGTAATCAGTCATTTGCCATATCTGTGTGCTTTATGATGTTTAGTATTTTTTTCTTCTCCAATATGGTATACTGCAGCACCTGGGGTAGATGATTGTGATAAGTAGCAATTATGATTATCAGTATTATTTTGAACGGATATATGTCCCTAGAAATGCTATTAAATTTCCTTTTGTATATTTAAAGTGTAAATATTAGAAGGATCCATAATAGCATACATTATTCTGCCGAGAACTTAATGCAATTTGGTGGCTTACATGTTGCGTAGTTTTATTTTGATTAGTTGATACAATATTTGTTATATATCATCAATGTAGATTTGGATTACTATTAATGGACGAGATGTTAGTGGAAAACTTGTCAAGTGTTGATGCTTTAAGAAAAAAACGGAAGAGGACTATTGAAGAGACAGTTATTGTAACAGTGGTTGTTGTAGCTATGATGCATATGCAAGAAAATATTCACCGACAAGCTATGGAGGTCAAATTTAATGATTCGTTAAGAAGAACACTTTTAAGAAATTTATATGGTGGTACAGAAATAAATTGTTTTAATCAATTGTGCATGAGTAAGCAGTCATTCTCGAGCTACATAATATATTGATTGAGAAAATTTTGCTACATGATACTCCACATATTTCAGTTAGCGAGTCACTTGCGTTGTTTTTATATATATTGGGTCATAACAAGAAATTTCGTGATGTGGGAGGGACATATTTGAGGTCCAATGATACTATATGTAGACACTTCAGTTTAGTGTTGAGGGCAATGCTAAAATTGACTAAAGATTACATCAAACTACCAGAAGCTAGGCAAGAGCAAAGGTGGAGATGGTTCGAGGTGAGAAAACTATTTGGAAAAGCTTAATACATTATGATATTCATTTAACTAAACATTCAAATTGAATGTTTTCTTTGCTAATAGAATTGTATTGGAGCATTAGATGGCACACATATTGAAGTCATCGTCCCAGTAAAAGACCAAGGTCGATATAGGAATCGAAAACAAGCTATCACAACTAATGTATTGGGAGTTTGTGATTGTAATATGAAGTTTGTGTATGTTTTACCTGGATGGGAGGGTTCATCGTCAGATTCTAGGGTGTTGCGTAGTGCACTGGAAAGATCAGATCGCTTTGAAGTACCAACAGGTATAATTTATTTAGTACAAAATAACCAATACATATAGATGCATCTTTATAAATATGTAAATAATAGATATATTTTGTATAGGGAAGTATTATCTTGTCGATGCGGGGTACACTAATGGTCCGGGATATCTTGCTCCATATCGATCTACACGCTATCATCTTAAGGAATGGTCCGCACAAGGAAATAATCCCACAAATTACAAGGAATTATTCAATCTTCGTCATACTAAGGAAAGAAATGTAATCGAAAGAACTTTTGGCTTGTTGAAGAAGCGGTGGGCAATTTTGCGTCAACCTTCTTTTTTTAATATCAAAACACAGGTATTTAATTAAAATGTATTCTTGTACATCCATCTTTATGTTGATAATGAGTTTGAAATATCTAATATTTGAGTGTTGTTAAATTGAAGGTTCAAATCATAAATGTTTGTTGTATTTTGCATAATTTTTTAGTTGAAAAGAGATCGGAGAATGATTTTGGATTGTTGGAAGAGGTTGATGCAGAACTATCAACTCAAGTTGTTGGTGGGGATAGCTATGAATATGATAATATTCGTGGACCAGTGCAGGAAACAACTGAATGGTCAAATTTTAGGGATACTTTGGCAATTAATATGTTCAATGATTATCAAGCTCGACGAGATTAGTCGATTGCAATTATGAGACTTTATTTTTAATATTCAAATATGAGACTTTATTGCTTATTTTGTATTCCAAGTAGTATGTTCAATGATTATTCTCAATTTATTCTGCATCTTTATTAGTATGTTCAATTTTACATAATCTACAATATATATGAAATATGTGTTATTTCTTATTTCTAAACAATGAAGATAATCCATAAGTATGTTCAATGTTATTATTGCTTTAAATACAGAATGATAAGCATGGACAGATATTCCAAATTTACTGCTAAAGGGAAAAATAAAGTAAGAGAAATAGAAAGAAACAGAGAGAAAGAAAGAGAAGCAGAAAAGGGAGAAAGAAAAAGAGAAAACTTATGTTC
Organism: Dactylorhiza incarnata; assembly: GCA_033032865.1. Lineage (NCBI taxonomy): Eukaryota > Viridiplantae > Streptophyta > Magnoliopsida > Asparagales > Orchidaceae > Dactylorhiza > Dactylorhiza incarnata. Next base: position 2,239,024 of record JAWHQI010000009.1, on the reverse strand, counting down.
ATTGGACAATGGAAATGGATCTTTGTTTGACAGGTGCTCTATTAGAGCAACAATGCTTGGGCAATAAAGCTGTGAATGGATGGAAAGGAATTGCATTCACAGCTGCTATCAATGCGTTGAAGGATGATTGCAATGTAACTGTTAATAAAGAAAAAGTGTTATCTCGGTTAAAAACATGGAATAAATATTATCAGGAGGTTTCTGCAATGCTAAACACTAGCGGGTTCAGATGGGATTGGGATCGTAATATTGTTAAAGTTGATAGCGAAGATGTTTGGGCAAATTACGTTAAGGTAAGTAAATATTTTCATAGTTGTAGATAATTATTTATTTATTTATCATTATGAACATCATAATTTGTGAATATGCAGGCTCATCCAACAATAAAACATTATCGAGACAAGGTGATAGTAAACTGGGCCGATTTGGGTACCATATGTGGTTGTGATAAGGCAATTGGATCTAATGCAGCAACTGGGAATGAAGCAACTAATGCGGTTGATTTAGATGACTCTGGTGGTGAGGAAAGCTATTCATGCGGGAAACGTGTTAAATATTCCACTGGTAGTGAGCCTTCAAGAAAGAAAAATCCAACTTCACCTGATATACTTGCAGATGCTGTTTCTTCAATAGCTAGAAGTCTTAGTAAAGCATATGAATCCAACTCATCTAACTCAATCTCAACACATGCATCAACTGCACCAACCCCAACTACAACTCCAACTCCAACTACCATAGAGACCACTACAAAAATATGGGATGAACTGGTGATGATGTCAGAGCTTGCAATTACTGAGAAGCTTAAAGCTATGGATCTTTTAATCAACGATCCGCTAAAATATGCTGTTTTTATGACAATTCCTAGTGACGTGCGGAAAATATGGTTACTTATGCAATTCAAGGAATGATCTGTGTTTGTAAACACATCTTCTAATTTTGCTACTTCACTCGCATAGTAAACTTTGTTATTTCAACTTTTAAGTACTATGTAAGTTTTCATTATTTAGTCTTGCATTAACTTTTAAATGTTGTGTTCTTTACCTTCAAACATGATTAATATTTAGCCCAAAAACTAAGTTTGGAGTTTTGCTCTTCTTGATTGAATTTCCATGTGTGTATGTGTATAATTACATATACTTGTGCTTATGTGTGTGTGTATAATTACATATACCCGTGCTTATGTGCACAGGTATGTGTGTGTGTGTGTGTGTGTGTATAATTACATATGTGTGTGCATAATCACAGAAATAGTTCATACTCAGCTACACATCTCCCCAATTTGTCGTGAACCTCCTGGATTTCAGAAGGAAGATACAGAAAACTCCCATTGTAGCTGGGAAGTGTACTGGATTTGCTGTGAACCGCATGTTCTTCATGTACAAGAAATCTTCAATGTTACTAGCATATCATTGTTTAGATGTTTATGATATCGATTGTGCAATTACCAAATTTGGTATGCCAATGGGCCCCTTCAGGTATGAGGTTCTGACTTGAAAGTTGGTCCAGTTGTGGGTCATTAATTTCTTTGATCTTGAGTACTGTTTATTGATTTTTATTATTTTAATTTTTAAACTGTTTCAATTACATGGTATGAAGATTGGCTGATCTTGTTAGTTTTGGTGTTGCCGTTGCTACTGGTCTGCAATATCTTCAAAGTTACCATGAAAGATGTTAATCGTCTGGACTAATGAAGCTCATGCATGATGATAATCGGACAGGTACGATTAATATTTGTGTGCAAGCTACGAAAGGTGTATCATTCTTCAGTTTTGTCCAGTTTATTTCATTTTAAATTAAAATAAGCTGTATGAAGCTCATTTTAATATCTTATATTTGGAGAGAGTTTTACTATAATGATTATTGGTGTTGGAGTTACCATTGTGATCTAGAAGTGGTCAAACATGTAATGTCACTGCCAACGCGATATGAGCCTGCAGGGTCGCACATAAGAGCATGTGGAGAAATTGGAAGATTGACTATGTTGGTAAAGGTTACCAATCACCATATAGAATGGGGGATGTCCAGCAAATGTTGCTGTCTGAATTCGTCGGGTTTACACGGATAGAATTCGTCGGATTCGTCGGGATTCGTCGGATTGTTCCGTGGAATCTCGACGAATTGTTACAGAGATCCTTAACTCGGCAAATGTTGTCGTCTGACATGATTCGCCGGATTCGTCGGGATTCGTCGGATTGTTCCGTGGAATCTCGACGAATTGTCACAGAGAGCATTAACTCGGCAAATGTTGCCGTCTGATGTGATTCGTCGGAATTCGTCGGATTGTCCCGTGAAAACTCGACGAATGCTGTTCCGTGGAATCCTGACGAATTGTAACAGAAGCCCCTATTTTGCTGTGTGGTCTGCGGATAGCGATTCTTCTAGAAGCTGTTTATCCTTTGGGTATAAATAGGACTTCTTTTAGGGTTCTCATAACTTACGAATAGAAGCCGACGGAAGGAGTTCCGCTCGAACCCTAGACGGAAGGAGTTCCGTCTGAATCGCCTCCGCCGACTTCCTCTCCGACGATTGTCGCCGGTGTTGTTCTTCCTGAAGCAGATCTAGCAATCCGTGGAAGCACAAGGTGTAGTCTTCTTCTCCCGGCTCGTGTGGACTACTGTAGAGAAGTAGACATTATTCTACGTGAGAACTCTTGCAAAGCCGACGAAGGCAATCTTCTTTTTGGAGCATCTAGGTTGGATTTGATCCAACCCCGCCAAGGTAATTTCAAACCTAGCATTTTGTTAACTTCTTGATTCAATATTCATGGCCCGATCAAAGTCTTTTGGGTTGTTTCTCTTTTATTCTGCTGCGCCTACATGTGATGTATGGTTCTAGAAAAACCCAACAGTGGTATCAGAGCCAGGTTCTGGTCATGAATGTTGTTTCAGAAGTTAGGTTATTCCAGTACGTGCAAATCTAGATATTTGGAGACCACCGCCAGGGGCGCTGCCCCTTGGACCCCGTTAGGGGCTCTGCCCCTAAGACCCCGCCAGGGGCGCGGCCCCTTGGAACCCCGCTAGGAACGTCTGGGATTTCTTGGTTATTTCTAATTGTTAGAAATTGTTGTCTCCTTAGCAGTAACCGTCCCTCAAGTGGTTAATGAACCCTTGTATTGTTTTGGATTTTGAATCCAACAATGAGAGACGAGCTTGTCTACTGCTTTAAGTCGAGTTGCCTTTGCCTTTGTCCAATGCATGTAAATCTGAAGGTTTGGAAGAGTTCTAAATGTCCAGATTTAGCCCTTTTTGTCTATCAAAGGTTGATAGTCTTATGTTGTGCACATAAGGGATACATGTGGATTTTAGAATGCTTGTTTTTCTGTGGATGTGCACTTTGATCAAATGTTGATCATGGTTAAGTGTTAACCTATTATTTAAAATTAAAATCCCTTCATCAAATATTAAGTGTTCGGATGCCTTCCGATGGATGACACTCTTCCTGCCTCGATCGATGAAGTGTGGGCTTGCCAAAGCAAGGTGCATTAATCTATCTTGGTAAGGGTGCGAGCGGATAATTGTGATATCCCACTGTCGACATCGGGTCTAACTTAACTAGGTGACCTCAAAGGTTGAGTGCCTAGAGGCATAGGGTTGGCATGCACCACATGATGGATGTGAATAAGGAGTTATTCACCAGCCATACAAGAGTTGCATGAGGATGCAATTGGCAAGAGTTGCCTACCTAAATAACCGCATTATGAGAGGAATGCCAAAGCGGACTCGTGGTGTTGGTGAAATACGGATCTTGTCCACTAAGAGAGTAGCTCGCATGGACTCTCCGAATTGATAGTGAGGGCTATCAATTTGAATAATATAGTGGGAGTATTTAATTGAAGTCCAAATTAAAATAAATTGTATTTTGAAATTAAGGTACTGATTAAATTCTGCATGAATTCTTGTAGAATTCCATGGCAAGTGGTTCACATTCCACCTTGTCCCTAAGAGCTATCCTTGAGAAGGACAAGCTTAGTGGGACGAATTACATGGACTGGTATAGGAACCTGAGAATTGTTCTCAGGCAAGAGCGAAAGCTCTACGTCTTGGAAGAAGAAGCCCCCGAGGTGCCGACCGGGAACTCGTCCCGTGTTGATAAGGATGCTTATAAGAAGTATACCGACGACGCCTTAGACGTCGAGTGCCTTATGCTTGCGACCATGAACTCTGAGCTTCAGAAGCAACACGAGAATATGGGGTGCAAGGAGATTGACGAGCACCTAAAGAAAATGTTTCAAGGGCAAGCTCGTCAAGAGAGGTTCGATGTCACGAAGGCATTATTTCAGTGCAAAATGGGAGCTCGAGACTCGGTTGGTACTCACGTACTCAAGATGATTGGGTATATAGAGAACCTGGAGAGACTGGGTTTTCCTCTGGGTCAAGAGTTGGCCACAGATCTTATCCTGCAATCGTTGCCGGATAGTTATGAGCAGTTTGTCTTGAACTACAACATGAATGAAATAGACAAGACACTGCCCGAGCTCCTAGGCATGTTGCGAACTGCCGAGATAAACATGAAGAAGGCCAAGCCTGCTAGTCCCATTTTGAAGGTACATAAAGGCAAGGGTAAGGCCAAGGGCTTCAAGAAAACGAAGGTGGGACCTAAGTCACATCTTGAGCCCAAATCTTCTGCGCTGAAAAAGAAGAGCACCGTGAAGGAAGGGAAATGCCACCACTGTGGCAAGGCTGGTCATTGGAGGAGGAATTGTCCTTCGTACATTGACGGTCTGCGAAAAATGAAGGGAGGTATGACTTCCGCTTCGAATATTTACGTTATAGAGATAAACCTTTCTGCTCCTTCATCTTGGGTATTGGATACCGGATGTGGTTCTCACATTTGTACAAATGTGCAGGAACTGGGAAGGAGGAGATTGCTGAGTAAAGGAGAGGTGGACCTGCGCGTCGGCAATGGAGCAAGAGTTGCTGCTGTAGCCGTAGGGGTTTACTGTCTTTCTTTGCCCAGTGGGCTTGTAATAGAACTTAATAATTGTTATTATATTCCGGCTATAACTAGAAACATTATATCCATTTCATGCTTAGACATGATTGGATTTTCTTTTATAATTAAGAACAATTGTTGTTCTATATTTAAGAATGATGTTTGTTATGCTGTAGCTCAATTGTTTAATGGTCTTTATGTTTTGAACCTAGACCATCCGATCTATAATGTAGATAATAATAAAAGACTAAGAACAAATGACTCAAATCCTACATATCTCTGGCATTGTCATTTGGGCCATATAAACGAGAAGCGCATATCCAAGCTCCATAAAGATGGACCATTGGACTCATTTGATTATGAATCATTCGAGCGATGCGAGTCTTGTTTGTTAGGCAAGATGACTAAAGCCCCTTTCACTGGTTATACTGAGAGGGTTGAGGATCTCTTGGGTGTTGTACATAGTGATGTATGCGGACCCATGAGTTCTATGGCTAGAGGTGGGTATTTCTACTTCGTTACATTTACTGATGATTTCAGTAGATACGGATACGTGTATCTTATGAAGTGCAAATCCGAAACTTTTGAAAATTTCAAAGAGTTTAAGAATGAAGTGGAAAACCAATTGGGTAAAAAGGTTAAAGCACTCCGATCTGATTGAGGTAGCGAATACCTGAGTCATGAGTTGTGTGATCATCTGAAAGAGTGTGGTATTGTATCACAGCTCACTCCACCTAGGGCACCACAGCATAATGGTGTGTCTGAGAGGAGAAATCGTACTTTGTTAGACATGGTACGGTCGATGATGAGTCATGCAGACTTGCCTGTTTCCTTTTCTGGTTTTGCTTTAGAGACTGCTGCAATAACACTGAATCGCGCTCCAACGAAAACGGTTATAAAGACACCATATGAGATATGGACTGGGAAGCGTCCTAGTATGTCATTCATTAAAATTTGGGGTTGTGAGGCATACGTACGACGTCAAATGCCTGACAAGCTGGAACCCAAATCAGATAAGTGTTATCTGGTGGGATATCCTAAGGAAACGAAAGGATATTACTTTTACCTACCGTCTGAGGGCAAAGTGTTTGTCGCAAGGACGGGTGTTTTCTTGGAGAAAGAGTTCTTGTCAAGAAAGACGCAAAAGGTAGAACTTGAAGAAGTTCAAGAACCACAAGTAGTGAATGAACCAGAGTTGGATTCTGAGCCAGGACTACAAGATGTTGTAGCTAGAGAACCTGCTCAAGAGACACAAGTCCTACGTAGATCTGGTAGACCAAGATTTGAGCCTGAGAGATATGGATTTCTCGTGTCTCAAATAGGTAATGTGTTGCTTATGGATCATGATGATGAACCAGCGACCTACCAAGAGGCTATGAATGGACCGGACTCCGACAAATGGCTTGAGGCTATGAAATCCGAAATGGACTCCATGTATAAAAACCAAGTTTGGAACTTGGTGGAACCACCTGAAGGGGTACGACCCATAGGGTGCAAGTGGATCTTCAAGAAGAAGACCGACATGGATGGGAATGTACAGACATTCAAAGGGCGACTGGTGGCTAAGGGTTTCAAGCAAATTCATGGTGTTGACTATGATGAGACCTTTTCCCCTGTTGCCATGGTAAAGTTCATTAGGATATTGCTTGCTATTGCTGCGTATTATGACTATGAGATCTGGCAGATGGATGTCAAAACGGCTTTCCTAAATGGAAACCTCCTTGAGGAAGTGTACATGACACAACCCGAGAGTTTTGTATCCCCAAAATGAAGCCACTAAAATATGCAAGCTGAATAGGTCCATTTATGGATTGAAACAAGACTCTAGAAGTTGGAATCTTCGTTTTGATGAGAAGATCAAAGAGTTTGGTTTTGTCAAGAATGAAGATGAACCGTGTGTTTACAAGCGAATCAGTGGGAGCATTGTTGTCTTCTTGATATTGTATGTAGATGACATATTGTTGATCGGGAATGGCATACCTACCCTGAAAGTTGTTAAGAACAACCTAGGGAACTGCTTTTCTATGAAGGACTTGGGTGAAGCGACTTTCATACTCGGTATTAAGATCTATAGAGATAGATCGAAGAAGTTGCTGGGTTTGACCCAGAGTACGTACATTGAGAAGGTGCTGAAGCGGTTCAATATGCTTGAGTCCAAGAAAGGATTTTTGCCCATGTCTAATGGTGTAAATCTCTCTAAGGACCAGTGTCCAAAATCTTGCGAAGATAAGGACCGCATGAAGTTGATTCCATATGCTTCGGCAATTGGGTCAATCATGTATGCAATGTTATGTACTCGACCCGATGTCTCTTTTGCTTTGAGCATGACTAGCAGGTATCAGTCTGATCCTGGTGAATGTCACTGGATAGCCGTAAAGAATATCCTGAAGTACTTGAGAAGGACTAAGGATGTATTCTTGGTATATGGTGGAGAGGAAGAGCTCGTTGTAAGTGGTTACACGGATGCCAGCTTCCAAACTGATAGGGATGATTCGAAGTCTCAGTCAGGGTTTGTGTTTTGCCTGAATGGAGGAGCTGTGAGCTGGAAGAGTTCCAAGCAAGAGACAGTTGCTGATTCTACAACTGAGGCCGAGTATATCGCTGCGGCAAACGCAGCGAAGGAGGCTGTATGGATTAAGAAATTCATCGGCGAGCTAGATGTAGTTCCTAGCATTGTTGGTCCCGTAGTTCTCTACTGTGATAACAATGGTGCAATTGCACAATCTAAGGAACCTAGATCCCATCAGCGCTCCAAGCACATACTTTGGCGGTTCCATCTTATTCGTGAGATTGTCGAACGAGGAGATGTGAACATTTGCAGAGTGCCGACTGAGGAGAATATTGCAGATCCACTGACAAAGCCTCTCGCGCAGAGAAAGCATGATGGTCATACTAGATCAATGGGTATACGATACCTGAGTGATCATCTTTAGTGGGAGTCTTGTGGGTTGCATGTAAAATATATATTCTGTTGTCTGTTTATTATTCATATGATGAATTGTGTACCAATTATTTCCTTTTACAATTAATGGCAAGTTCTTTTATTACGATATACTGTTTCTATATGATAGAATAAAATTCGTGATAAATACCCTTAGAATGTTCGCTTCCATAGGACATCAAGTACGTGACTTGAATGTGAGAGTCTATGATTTCGAAGCTTCATTCTTAAAAGGTCCCTGGTCGAGGTATCATCGTAGAAGCTAAGGGTGATGATGATACATTAAGACTAGCATGTGTGTTGACTGATGACCGGTTCTCACAGGTCATGATATTGTGATATCAAGTCATCACGTGGGTACTTGTTAGTGAACAAGTTGTACTGGACAGACCCAACCTGAGACTACTTTGTGGATTGTTACTTAAAAGTGTCACAAGTAGGTCTCATTTGACAATGGTGTTGTGGTCCTTTGACCTGAAGTCACAGCATTCATCGAGTGAGGAAGAGCGTGCTTTGATGTCATCTAAAGTCTTCCTTGAAGAAGGTTGATGATAAGGGTGGTCGTTGGGTACGTTACGAATCATTTGGGTGTTTGGGTGTGAGCAGATATGGGATTTGTCCTCCTATATAACAGGAGTTGCATCCATGGGCCCCTTGGTGGAATTGGACTGAGAAATGCATGGCCATGCTTGGTAGAGTCAATATGTGATATTGAGCTCACCATTCTCTGGAAATCCGTTCTAGATCAAGAAACTTGGATTGAGCTATTATGAGGGTGACACGGTCCATGCCTCTAGTTCTTTCCGGATGTAAGGGACAAAGGGACAAAGACAACGCTGGAACATTGGTCATAAAGGCTTATGAGTTATGAACTCTTATTGATTGGGGAGCAATGATGCATTGCTAGATGCCGCTCATTGTTTGTGAGGTTTTTGTTTGATACTTTCAAGATCAAGTGGGAGACTGTTGGAGTTACCATTGTGATCTAGAAGTGGTCAAACATGTAATGTCACCGCCAACGCGATATGAGCCTGCAGGGTCGCACATAAGAGCATGTGGAGAAGTTGGAAGATTGACTATGTTGGTAAAGGTTACCAATCACCATATAGAATGGGGGAAGTCCAGCAAATGTTGCTGTCTGAATTCGTCGGGTTTACACGGATAGAATTCGTCGGATTCATCGGGATTCGTCGGATTGTTCCGTGGAATCTTGACGAATTGTTACAGAGATCCTTAACTCGGCAAATGTTGCCGTCTGACATGATTCGTCGGATTCGTCGGGATTCGTAGGATTGTTCCGTGGAATCTCGACGAATTGTCACAGAGAGCATTAACTCGGCAAATGTTGCCGTCTGATGTGATTCGTCGGAATTCGTCGGATTGTCCCGTGAAAACTCGACGAATGTTGTTCCGTGGAATCCCGACGAATTGTAACAGAAGCCCCTATTTTGCTGTGTGGTTTGCGGATAGCGATTCTTCTAGAAGCTGTTTATCCTTTGGGTATAAATATGACTTCTTTTAGGGTTCTCATAACTTACGAATAGAAGCCGACGGAAGGAGTTCCGCTCGAACCCTAGACGGAAGGAGTTCCGCTCGAACCCTAGACGGAAGGAGTTCCGTCTGAATCGCCTCCGCCGACTTCCTCTCCGACGATTGTCGCCGGTGTTGTTCTTCCTGAAGCGGATCTAACAATCCGTGGAAGCGCAAGGTGTAGTCTTCTTCTCCCGGCTCGTGTGGACTGCTGTAGAGACGTAGACATTATTCTACGTGAGAACTCTTGCAAAGCCGACGAAGGCAATCTTCTTCTTGGAGCATCTAGGTTGGATTTGATCCAACCTCGCCAAGGTAATTTCAAACCTAGCATTTTGTTAACTTCTTGATTCAATATTCATGGCCCGATCAAAGTCTTTTGGGTTGTTTCTCTTTTATTCCGCTGCGCCTACATGTGATGTATGGTTCTAGAAAAACCCAACAATTGGGTTGTTGACTGGGAAGCACAAACTACTCCTGCACAGGCCAGGACTGAGTAGGATTTCAAGTATTATTTGAACTTCTCTATTGGAATATAGATGTGTGTTTGTATGTGTATGGATGAGTGTGTATGTGGTGGATGTTTTTTTATGAGTGTGTATATGTGTATGATTGGATGTGCGTGTGTGTGCGTTTTGGATGAGTGTATGGTGTATGTGTGGATGAGTGTGTGTGTGTATTTGTTTTTTTTTTGGTTGTGTTGATGTATTTTTTTGTTTGTGTTCATGTGTGTTTGTATGTGTATGGATGAGTGTGTTTGTGGTGGATGGTTTTTTTATGGTGTGTATATGTGTATGGTTGGATGTGTGTGTGTGTGTGTTTTGGACGTGCATGGTGTATGTGTGGATGAGTGTGTGTGTGTGTGTTTGTGTTTTGGAATAAGTGTGTGTATGTGTGTGTTGATGTATTTTTTGTATGTGTTGATGTGTGTTTGTATGTGTATGGATGAGTGTGTATGTGGTGGATGTTTTTTTTATGAGTGTATGTGTATGGTTGGATGTGTGTGTGTGTATTTTGGATGAGTGTATGGATGTGTGTGTGTGTATTTTGTATGAGAAAATGTTCTTGAGACCTTGTCCTTTGTGTAGGCCAGAATGCACTCATGAGATATTCATGTACTGCTCAACTTTTTGGTGCTTACTTAACTGGTGCTGATCTCTCTGGTCAAGCACCATGTGAAGAAAAAAATGTACTATAGTCCTTACATAAATGTTGTTTCCTCTTATAAATGTTTGTAAGATATGCTTCTCTGTCAAAATAATAATGCATCCAATAGAATGTTGGCTGCAGTATTTGGCACTGTCACCGCCCTTGGTATTGCTACCATCCCAAATCATAAAGAAATAAGCATAACTAGAGAGGAATTTGATTAAAAGATTTCTTTTTTTGATATATTTTAGTTGTGCAAGATCTCTTCATCTAATTTTTGAAAGTACGGCTGTTGCCGCAGTAAACTCATCATTTCGCAGAGTACTTGGGCCAATTTAGCATCTCTCTTTTAATTTTTGACCTCCTCCTTTTAGCAGGGATTTGATTTTTTTTTATTACATTTTTTTGCAGGCATGCAGAATATATATTGACTTTCTTAAACCTGTCCAGGCAAGCTTCAGCTGTTTAAAGTAATGTAAAGTTATCTGTAAGGTGATATTTATTTTTTACTTATGTTTGGCGGGGCTATAGGTGTTGGAAGGGAGGGCCATGAGAAAGCTTGGCTTTGGGGAAGAAGACTTGATTGTGGGAAGACAAATACATCATGTTTCTTCCAGATTTGCTCAAATGCTTCAGAACTTCAGCTGTGGATGCTGTCAGGTGATGGTGTCGACCTGTCAGAATGCTTGAAATTGCCGCTCGGGATGGAAAAACCTTTGGTTTGCCACACTGTTGCAAGAATTTCATGGTCATGGGAAATTGATGAGATGTTCTTTGGTTTAATTATTTTGTAAATGTGCGAATAGCTGTTTTTACATTGTGTTAATTAATGTCAGTATATCTGATAGAATGTTAAATTTTTCATAATATATGTGATATAATGTTAGCTTCTTCGTAATATTCTCCAATTTTTAGATTGAATTTTGTTGAACAAACGAACAAAAGAATTGGTCAATTCCACAATATTCATCAATATTATTTATTAGCCGAACGCTGGAATTGGAATTAGACCAATTCCAATTCTCAATATTGAATCCCAATATCAAATTCCAATATCGAATTCCAATTCCGTCCAAACGAACGGGCCCTTAAGCTTTTTTCTGTATGAAGTATAATATAATGAAATATATATAATTATACGAGCAGCTCCGCACGAGTTTCACCAGTGCTCGCTGACTCTTAGCGGGTTGCGCTCGCATTCGAGCGGGTTGTGCCTGCATACGACAGTACCAGACCGGCGACGGCGGGCTTCCCCCGCAATTTATACATATGTGTACTCAAAATGACCGTAAAAAATATACATCAATATTTTATAATTATTTTTTTCAAAAACATTTATATTTTAATAAAAAAATCATTTTAAAGTAAGTAATTTTATTTCAAAATTAATTTTTGGAGGCATAATTGATGAGGATTCATAACATAGGCTCTCATTTATAAGAGAACCGGATGGCGGATACTCTCATAAACCTCTCCGCCCACTACTTTAGTGGGAGAGAGTGGGAGAGCAAAGCCGGAACCGTCATTCCCGCTGCCAACCGCTAATTTGAAAACGTGCGCGAAACGCGCGTCATCCCCAAGCGCAACGCGCACGGCGACGCCGCCCCCTCCCGTCGATGAGTGGGGGGACGCGCGTAACCGCACCACCTTGGGGTGCGGTCGGGCCGCACCCCTTGGGGTGCGGCCAAGCCGCAGCCCCCCTTGGCCGCACCCCTCTCCTCAACCGGGTGCGGCCAAGCCGCCCCCCTCCCCCCCCCCCCCCCCCCCCCCGGGGTGCGGCCAAGCCGCACCCGTCTCCTCAACGGGGTGCGGTCGAGCCGTCTCCCCCTTTCTTTTTATGGGGGGCTTGCAGAGGGATCGGCCGAAGTCTCGCCCCCCTTCAAATCCAACCGAGACACTTCCATTTCGTTACGCCCTTAGCGCGCTCAGACCACCTCCGCGTTCACGCACGCTCAGAACGCTTCCGCGCTCACGCGCGCTCATATTTTGTCTTCCCGACGCGCTCACTTTTTGTCTTTCTAGTACGCTCACTTTTTGTCTTTCTAGCTTCTCAGATTTCAGGAACAAACCGTCGCCTTTTTCGCCTTCAACAAAGCTGCCCGAACTGCCCAGGGGCGAGACGGTCATTTATGAAAAATGGCGATCTGTGTGCTCCGAACCGGAAAACGTGATTCATCCGCCAGGTGGTTACGGTGGTTACAACGGGGAAATTACCAGGCTACCCCCGGCCAAAGCTATAAAAGGAGCCTCAGGGCTTCATTTCAAAGGACCTTGTCTTCTGCACCCGGGAAAGCTTCTTGAAGATTTTCACAGAATTCTCCTCCGACGATTGAAGATCTCCTTCGTGGACTTGAAGATTTCCCTCATCCCGAAAGGCGACTCAGCATTCTCACTTTTGTTCTCCAAGCATTCTCACTTTTGTTCCCCGCAGTTCTCAGAAGGAAAACGACTTAGTATTCCGAGAGGTGGTCTGTCACCCTCAGAACTCTCTCTCTCTCTCTCTCTATTGTTGTAATGAGCGGCGGCCTGTCGCGCTCGACTTCTAAGTACCTAACTGTAAGCTCTGAGAAGATAATGGAGTTTGGTCGGCACAGCTCCGACCACGTGGTTTTTTACCCTTTCCGGGTTTTCCACGTTAAAAAGTCTCTGTGTACTCAACTAATCTTAAATTGACTGTTAGCGCGCTCGGTTCGCTTCCGAGCTATGGTGGTTCAATTCGACAGGTCTACCAGAGCACCCTAGCGACCCGCAACAGTTTGGCGCCGTCTGTGGGAATTGAATTCCCAAATGCCGAGCAAAGGATTTCCGAACGCAGCGCCCGCTTCGCCTGAGTTCACGGAACCAGCAAGAGTGGACACCTCCCCCGAACTATCCGACGCATGCAGTTCCTCGATCCCTGAAGGCCCGGCGAAGAGAGCGCTCGTCGCTACACCCATCCAGCCCCAGCGGATTGGATCAACTAGCAAGCCGGCCCCTCTCATAGCGGGGCAGGATCCGAACGATGTCACGCACCAGCAAAGGCGACCCCCCTGTCAAAGTCAATTTTGGCATACCCAGTTCCGTCGTGCCTAAAACTCCCGCACTTCAAGGAGTTCCACGAAGCAGAGGACCCGTACGGGCGCGTTAATCACTTCTTGATAACTGTGCGTACGTTCGGACTTCCCGACCAAATAAGCTGCAAAATCTTCACCGAGACACTGCGTGGAGACGCACTCCGCTGGTATCAATCCCTGCCAAATGGAGCGATTCACAACTTCACCGAGTTGTCCCAACTGTTCGTTGAATGGCACGAAGCGCGCGCGCCAAGGATCCAAGAAGAAGAACCAGAGATGGACGAGTCGCTCCACCTAAGGAAAGCGGAGCAGAGCTCCTAGACGGAACTATGGTACCCACCATAGGAGTCGTCACCCTCCCCGTCCAAGTAGGGATGCACTCGGAACCAGTCCAGTATGACGTTCAGTTCGTCGTCGCAGAGGCAGACTCCCCCTATGACGCAATATTTGGGAGCCTCCTACTCGACGCCCTTGACCACGACGTTTTCATGTCTGGACGCATGGCCAACAAAGGGAGAATCCTCAGGGATGAAATTTGTGGCTTCGACACGGCCGCAGCCGAGCTCCCTTAGATCAACTACGACCCGTCGCCAAAACCAAATTCTGAGATGCAAGGCGTGCGAGAGTGCCGTGCAGCCCCCACATTGGTAGAAAAAGCTGATCTTCCGGCACCGGCAAACGAACTGCAACTTGGGGATACATGTCGCAAGAGAAAGGGACAGCAACATCAACTCGAGAAAGCCGTACCGCCCCTTCAGAGTCAAGCAGACCGCTCCCCCAGCGCAGGGAAGATCAATCCCAGTTCTGCAATTTCCACAAAGGCCGAGGGCACCGTACGGAGCACTGTGCCAGGTTGAAAGAAGAAATTGAACGCCTTGTTCGATCATGACACCTTGAAGCTTTCCCCAAAGAACCACGGAAGGATGCCACTGAGGGTCGGTCGCCGAGTCACCACCGCCCACCACGCTGAACGACCAAAAGAGCTCGAGCAAGCACGACGCAAAGGGATCTCGATGTTACCTTCACTCTCGTCAAACTTGTATCAGAAACTTGTTGGCTCAGAAGCCGCAAGATTGCACTTACGCGTGTATCAATGTCCATTTTCTAATTATGTTTTACCTGTTCTAAACTATTCTACTGCAGGAACCCATTTGGGGCCCTGCCCCGGGGACTTTGCACCGCCGTCGATTGAAGGTTCGCCCTTCTCCTTCGCCGTCGAGTCTCGGCGTCATAGGGGTCTGGCCTCCTTACGTTCGCCCTCGGTTTGAATACACCAGCTATTCACCGGCCACTTTGGGGCCCTGCCCCGGGGAATTTGCACCGGCGTCATTTGAAGGTTCGTCCATCTCCTCCGTCGTCGAGTCCCGGCGTCGTAGGGGCATGCCCCCCTTAAGTTCGCCCCCGGTTTGAATACACCAGCTATTCACCGGTCGCTTTAAGGCCCTGCCCCGGGGACTTTGCACCGCCGTTGATTGAAGGTTCACCCTTCTCCTCTTCCGTCGAGTCCCGGCGTCGTATGGGCCTTCCCCCCTTATGTTCGCCCTCGGTTTGAATACACCAGCTATTCACCGGCCGCTTTGGGGCCCTGCCCCGGGAACTTTGCACCGTCGTCGATTGAAGGTTCGCCCTTCTCCTCCGCCGTCGAGTCCCGGCGTCGTAAGGGCCTGCCCCCCCTTACGTTCGTCCTCGGTTTGAATACACTCGCTATTCACCGGCCAAATCTATATTATAAAAACCGTGAGCACAGACTCGCGCAAAACTAATTTTCTATTATGTAAAAGCCGCGAGCTCAGACTCGCGCAAACTAATTTTCTATTATGTAAAAGCCGCGAGCTCAGACTCGCGCAAACTCATCTGTAATTTTGGAAATACCATCAAGTTACACAAGTGACAACAACCAGAACAACAAGATCACACAAAGGAATAAATGCAACGTGTACAATAAGGGGATACAACCGCCCTAAACGCAGCGCTACGCGCAAACAAACAACAATAATGAAAGCAGGAAAGAGAAAGATAACCAACATCAGTCCTCGGCTACATCCGAGTAATCATCCCCTGAAAGGTCCCCGACTCCGAGGCCAGCGGTGTCGCACCCGAACTTCTTCCCCATCATACAGAGAGTCTTCTGAATGCCTCTCTGAAAGGCAACTTCGCGCTCATCCGCTATCAAGGGCTCGACCTACTTCGTCATAACCTCGGCGCGAATCTCCTCCGCCATCTGGAACCTCTCTTCTACAAAAGTAAGAGAATCTTTGTACTGGGTCACTCCAGCCGCCTTGGCCTCCCCAAGGCTGCGCTCAATCGATGACAACCGGTCCACCTCGCTCCCCAGGAATGCCCCACCGAGAGCAGTCGACTTTCCTCCACACAACTGGAAATACAGAACAGGGCCTTCGAAAGCCCTTCTCGGCCAGGGAAACCAGGGATAGGAAGGAACTCATCCTCCCGTCCAGTCTGTCGGCGGTAACGTCCAGGAAGTGCTCTCCATAGCTCCGGCAGCTCCCATCGATTCCGAACATATCCATAAAGAGTGTTCCCGTGGCGGTAATCGGTCTTCTCCCCAAAATGAAATCAGCTCTTGTTGCTTCGGACTTCAACACGGCCACCTGAGTCGGTAGAAACCTCACACCAATCCTTGAAAATCTCGAGCGAAAAGCGTGCGCTATGCTCCCGAAAAAACACCACCGTCCCCATAATGTTTGCCATCCCGGCAGGGGTAACTTGGTAATCGGAACACCGCAAAACCGGAGTATCTCAACAACTTCCTCAGAGGGAGGAAGGCGAAACCAGGATTTCAGACAACTCTCGGAAAGGGTCATGAAACCAGTTGGCGGATTTTGAGCGCGCTCCTCCACCCACGGAATCTTCACTTCGACGTCAGAAGGCAAGCCAAACCGCTTCCGGCATATATCAATCCGCGCAAAGTCAAGAGTGGAGCGCAGGCGCATCGGCCTTGACTGGCCACCCTGTTTTGAAGCCTGAAAGCAAAAAAAGTAATATATAAAAAATGAGAAAGGCGCATATCAAGTAACTAATCGCGCGCACATCAAGCCGCGCGCGCAACTAATCGCATATCAAGTAACTAATTGCGCGCAACTAATCGCACACATATCAAGCCGCGCACACAATTGATTGCGCGCAACTAATCGCAGACATATCAAGCCGCGCACACAATTGATTGTGCGCAACTAATCGCACACATATCAAGCCGCACACATAATAGATTGCGCGCACGCATCAGGCCACGCGCACAGTAAGCCGCGCGTGAACAGCAAGCTCCGCACGCGTGGCAAACCCACGCGTGGCAGCCCGCGCGCGACAGCCCGCGCACACAGCAAGGCCGCGCGCGGCAGCCCGCGCACGCGCGACATCCCCCGCGCACAACTGCTGCGCGCAAAACTGCCGCGCGCAAGGTTCACCCTGCGCGAACCGCGCGGCCCCCCTCACCAGCGACCTACTCCCGCGGCCGGCAGCACCCGCGCGCGGACAGCGCACGCCCGCCCGCGGCTTGCTCCCACGTCCGGCACCGCCCACGCGCGGGCATGCATGCAGCCTCCGGCCGTTTGCTCCCTCGGTCGGAACCACCCCCGCGCATGAGCGCACTCCTCCCTCTCTTCCCTCCTTTTTTCAAAGAAAAAATAACTTACCTCAGGCATCGTTCGGCGCGCCGCGCAGAGATGGCGGTCGGACCCGCTGTAGGCTAGACGAAACCTTCACACTCCTTCACGCAGAGGATCAGACTCCGAAGGTTTGGGGGGCTTATGATGACGATTCATAACATAGGCTCTCATTTATAAGAGAACCGGATGGCGGTTACTCCCATAAACCTCTCCCCCAACTACTTTAGTGGGAGAGAGTGGGAGAGCAAAGCCACAACCGCCATTCCCGCCGCCAACCGCTAATTTGAAAACGCGCGCGAAACGCGCGTCATCCACAACCGCAACGCGCACGACGACGCCGCCCCCTCCCGTCGGTGAGCTGGGGGACGAGTGTAACCGCACCCCCTTGGGGTGCGGTCGAGCAGCACCCCTTGGGGTGCGGCCATGACGCACCCCATGAAGGGTGCGGCCGGGCCGCACCCATTAGGGTGCGTCCATGCCGGATCCCTTGCAGGGTGCGGCCGGGCCGCACCCCCCCCCCCGGGGTGCGGCCATGCCGCGACCCCCCCCCCCCCCCCCCCCTGGGGTGCGGCCATGTCGCGACCCCCCCCCCCATGGGGTGCGGCCAAGCCGCTCCCCCCGGGGTGCGGCCAAGTCGCGCCCCCCCCCCCCCCCCCCCCCCCCCCCCCCCCCCCGGGGGGGGTGCGGCCAAGCCTCGCCCCACCGGGGTGCGGCCAAGCCGCACCCCTCTCCTCAATGGGGTGCGGTCGAGCCGTCTCCGCCTTTCTTTTTATGGGGGACTCGCCGAGGGATCGGCCGAAGTCTCTCCCCCCTTCAACTCCAATCGAGACACTTCCATGTTCGTTACGCCCTTAGCGCGCTCAGACCACCTCCGCGCTCACGCGCGCTCAGAACGCTTTCGCGCTTCCGCGCGCTCAGACCGCTTCCGCGCTCTGAACGCTTCCGCGCTTACGCGCGCTCAGAACGCTTCCACGCTCAGGCGCCCTCAGAACGCTTCCGCGCTCACGCGCGCTCACATTTTGTCTTCCCGACGCGCTCACTTTTTGTCTTTCTAGTACGCTCACTTTTTGTCTTTCTAGCTTCTCAGATTTCAGAAACAAACCGTCGCTT
Source organism: Dactylorhiza incarnata (assembly GCA_033032865.1). Lineage (NCBI taxonomy): Eukaryota > Viridiplantae > Streptophyta > Magnoliopsida > Asparagales > Orchidaceae > Dactylorhiza > Dactylorhiza incarnata. The sequence continues at coordinate 2,220,686 of JAWHQI010000009.1, read as the reverse complement.
TTTTCGCCTTCAACAAAGTTGCCCGAACTGCACGAACTTCCCAAGGGCGAGACGGTCATTTATGAAAAATGGCGATCCGTGTGCTCCGAACCGGAAAATGTGATTCGTCCGCCAGGTGGTTACGGTGGTTACAACGGCAAAATTACCAGGCTACCTCCGGCCAAAGCTATATCAAGTAACAAATTGCGCGCAACTAATCGCGCGTGCAACTAATCACATATCAAGTAACTAATTGCGTGCAACTAATCGCCCACATATCAAGCCGCACACACAATTGATTGCGCGCAACTAATCGCACACATATCAAGCCGCGCAAACAATTGATTGCGCGCAACTAATCCCACACATATCAAGCCGCGCACACAATTGATCGTGCGCACGCATCAGGCAGCGCGCACAGCAAGACGCTCTCGTGCGGCAAACCCACGTGCGGCAGCCCGCGCGCACAGCAAGGCCGCGCGCGGTGGCCCGCGGGCAAAACCGCCGCGCGCAAGGTTCGCCCGGCGCGGACCGCGCGGCCCCCCTCACCGGTGACCTACTCCCGCGGCTGCCCGCACCTGCGTGCGGACAGCGCACGCCCGCCAGCGGCTTGCTCCCACGTCCGACACCGCCCACGCGCGGGCATGCTTGCGGCCTCCGGCCGTTTGCTCCCTCGGTCGGTACCACCCCCCGCGCATGAGCGCACTCCTCCCTCTCTTCCCTCTTTTTTCAAAGCAAAATAACTTACCTCAGGCATCGTTCGGCGCGCCGCGCAGAGATGGCGGTCGGACCCACTGTAGGCTAGACGAAACCTTCGCACTCCTTCACGCAGAGGATCGGACTCCGAAGGTTTGGGGGGCTTATGATGAGGATTCATAACATAGGCTCTCATTTATAAGAGAACCGGATGGCTGTTACTCTCATAAACCTCTCCCCCACTACTTTAGTGGGAGAGAGTGGGAGAGCAAAGCCGGAACCGCCATTCCCGCCGCCAACCGCTAATTTGAAAACGCACGTGAAACGCGCGTCATCCGCAACCGCAACACGCACGGTGACGCCGCCCCCTCCCATCTGTGAGCGGGGGGACGCGCGTAACTGCACCCCCTTGGGGTGCGGTCGAGCCGCACCCCTTGTGGTGCGACCATGCCGCACCCCATGCGGGGTGCAGCCGGGCCGCACCCCTTGCAGGGTGCAGCCAAGCCGCATCCCCCTGGGGGTGCGGCAAAGCCCCCCCCCCCCCCACCGGTGCGGCCAAGCCGCGCCCCCCGGGGTGCGGCCAAGCCGCCCCCCCCCCCCCCCCCCCCCCCCGGGTGCGGCCAAGCCGCACCCCTCTCCTCAACAGGGTGCGATCGAGCCGTCTCCCCCTTTCTTTTTATGGGGGGCTCGCAGAGGGATCGGTCGAAGTCTCGGCCCCCTTCAACTCCAACCGAGACACTTCCATGTTCGTTACGCCCTTAGCGCGCTCAGACCACCTCCGCGCTCACGCGCGCTCAGAACGCTTCCATGCTCACGCGCGCTCAGAACACTTCCGCGCTCACGCGCGCTCAGAACGCTCCCGCGCTCACGCTCGCTCAGAACGCTTCCGCGCTCACGCGCACTCACGCGCGCTCACATTTTGTCTTCCCGGCGCGCTCACTTTTTGTCTTTCTAGTACGCTCACTTTTTGTCTTTCTAGCATCTCAGATTTCAGGAACAAACCGTCGCCTTTTTCGCCTTCAACAAAGCTGCCCAAACTGCCCAGGGGCGAGACGGTCATTTATGAAAAATGACGATCCGTGTGCTCCGAACCGGAAAACGTGATTCGTCCGCCAGGTGGTTACGGTGGTTACAACGGCAAAATTACCAGGCTACCCCCGGCCAAAGCTATAAAAGGAGCCCTAGGGCTTCATTTCAAAGGACCTTGCCTTCTGCACCCGGGAAAGCTCCTTGAAGATTTTCACGGAATTCTCCTCCGGCGCTTAAAGATCTCCTTCGTGGACTTGAAGATTTTCCTCATCCTGAAAGGCGACTCAGCATTCTCACTTTCGTTCTCCAGAGCATTCTCACTTTTGTTCCCCGCAGTTCTCAGAAGGAAAAAGACTTAGTATTCTGAGAGGTGGTCTGTCACCCTCGGAACTCTCTCTCTCTCTCTATTGTTGTAATGAGCGGCAGCCTGTCGCGCTCGACTTCTAAGTACCTAACTGTAAGCTCTGAGAAGATAGTGGAGTTTGGTGGCCACGTGGTTTTTTACCATTTCTGGGTTTTTCATGTTAAAAAGTCTCTGTGTACTCAACTAATCTTAAATTGACTGTGAGAGCGCTCGGTTCGCTTCCGAGCTAAGGTGGTTCAATTCGACCTGTCTACCAGAGCACCCGAGCGACCCACAATAATAATGATTACCTACATACTAGGTGTAGAAGGTCTACTAATTTTTTTTTGGATTTTATGAATTTCCATCATTCTTTTTATAGGGATATTGTGTAATTACACAAATAATATTATATTTTATGAATTTCTATTTTTTCCATAATATATGTTAAGTCATTGGAGTAAAAGAAAGAGGTTATATTCGGCACTTTTGAATATTGCACCAAAGACAACTTCTTGTATATCTATATTTATATTGTAAATAGAAATATTTTTAGGACCACTGATGCTGCTAAACATCCATCCAAATAATTTTGGTCATTTATTTTCAACGATGGAGAGAGAATGAGAAAAACTGAGAGAGAGAGAGAGTGGGGGAGAGACACCGGGGAGAGAGAGAGAAAGGAAGAGAGATGGAGAGAGTTGGCTATTAATGAAGAGAGAGGGATAGAGGGAGAGAGAAAAATAATTTTTTTTGCGTCTGCATATCTTTTTTATTAAAATAAAAATTGTAATCTTAATTTATATCTTTGTACGATTGTTTTGAGTGAGGCAGAAACCCGCCTTGATGCGGGCACATCCCATATCGACGCATCGATTTAACTGTTGCGCTTGAATAAGGGCGAAGCCCGCGGCGACACATCGATCAGGGGCATGTGAAGCCCGCCGTGCACTGTCACTCGTAGTAGTTAAAGATAAAAAAAATATTATATTTATACTTATATCGGTTAAAAGATATATTATCATTATTGAACCCCAATCAGATCGGGCCAACCAAATGGATTTTGTTTCTTTCCTTGCTCTGGTTCAACATCCGGAGGTCCCAGTGGCGGAGCCAGGAATATTGGAGAGCGGGGGCAAGACTCTTAAAGTATGAAAAAAATAACAAATAAAAAATTGCTCAATAAAAAAACATTCATTATAAAATAAAACTAACATTAGTACATGAAAAATTCATAAAAATACCTTAAACATTCTTTTCCTTATTTTTTGAAGGAAGGATACATCTTCTAAATTTCATTTTTTGAAACTCTTGCAAAACATCTTCATCATCAATTGTATCAAACACTTCCTTCTCAATATAAGTAACCAAACAATCATTCAACCATTCATTTCCTAATCTGTTGCGAAGATCTTCTTTAATCAAGCCCATTGCAGAAAATGATCTTTCAACTGTGGCCGTTGCAACTGGTAATGTTAAACACAATGTCAATAGTAAATAAACTTCAGGATAACTCATGTCCTTCTTATGTTTAACCATTTTTTGAGCAAGTTCACTAAGTCCATTTAAATCACGAAAATCTTCATGAGTTGAGACATCATAAAACCAATTTATTAGTTGTCTGTCAAACATTAAAAGCGTTCTTTCATTAAACTCTACCGGATAAAAATGAGCCAACTCAATTAATTTATCCTTATTGAAAGCAGCAAATGAATCTTGAGGATTGAAGCAAGCCATGTTTGAAATCAACTGAATATTGTCATTATTAAAACGATCATTCAGCTCTTGGTATTGAGAGTCAATCACTGTGAAAAGCAGTTCAACCTTATAAAAATGTAGATTAGACCTCTTTTGAACCCCTCGTTTGCTTCTTGCAGGATGCAAGTAATTATCTTCCATCTTTGGAATCTCTATTTCATATTTTTCACAAAACGTAGACGTTTCAGTGATCAATTGTACAAAAGCACTATCAGTTCTTAGGTTTTGAAGTCTCTTCTTTGTAATATTAACAAAACGCATGGCATTTAATAGGTCTTGATCTTTTCTTTGCAAAGCTTGAGATAACTCAAATGTAATCCCCAATATTGCCTTCATCATATGCAATGTAAAAGCAAACTCAAAGCAATCTATCTCCTTCAAAACATTATAGGCCCCAGTGCTAGTTTCTCCAAATGAAGTGTCTTCGTTTAGAACATTAAGCAAAGCTTCGATAGAAGGAAATAATGAAATGATATTGAGAATTGTACCATAATGTGAATTCCAACGGGTGTCTCCATGTCGCTTTAAATTCTGTTCTTGATTTAGCCCACGTCCTGTCTCAATTGAACAAACAGAAAACTGCGTCTTTTGCTTCACTATATTCCAACCATTGAGCATAAATCTTTTCTGTATACCATTTTGCACAAAATCTACGAGCTTTGTCTTGAGTTGTAGTCTTAGTAGCAGGATACTCTTTGAGAATTGGTTGGTTTGGGCCTTTAATCAAATATGATCTTCGAATATTTTCTCTCTCAAAAGGGTCTTTAGAGATATTGTAAAGCGGAGGCCTTAAACCTGGATCAGATATTGGAGTTGAAGTTGGAGTTGGATTTGGTGTTGGAGTTGGAGTTGGAGTTGGAGTTGGAGTTGGAGTGCACTCAAACTCTCTTTGCCGTTTAGTTCGTACAATGAACTTATCCATTTTCCTATATGATAAGAAAAATTAATTTATAACCTGAATATAGCTGAATACGTGTTTAAAAATAGGTGTTAAATTATATCTTACCTAAATCTATACCAAACTGGATTAAATCACAAACCTAAATCTATATCTATCTCTATATAATTTATATCCTACCTAGATCTAAGTGAGGCAGAAGAATGGACCTTTAATCATTGCCGATTATCACTCCAGTTAGTGTTGAGAACACTCCACTTTCTTGAGAACACTCCAGTTCTTGAGAACACAATTAATGGAATCTGCTGAAATCACAAGTGCACACAATTAATCAGATTTCAGAGAAATCACAAGTGCACACAATTAATGGAATCTGTTGAAATCACAAGTGCAGACCTTAATCGCAGTGAAGCGGCAGCAATCTGTTGAAATTAGTTAGTGTCGACTTTAATCGCACACAATTTCAGTTAGTTCATAATCAGAAATTTACCAAAGTTTCTAATCAGAAATTTACCAAAGTTGAGAAGAAGAAGAATCAGAAATTTACCAAAGAAATTTACCAATCAGAAATTTACCATAGGAGGAAGAAGAAATTTACCAAAATTAAGAAGAAGAAGAATCAGAAATTTACCAAAGAAATTTACCAATCAGAAATTTACCATAGGAGGAAGAAGAAGAAGAAGAAGAAGAAGAAGAAGAAGAAGTACTAGAGGGCGCGAAATCGAGCAGCAGAGTCGCGCAGAGTCGCGAAATCGAGCGGAATCGCACCAGGTCGAGCCGTCGAGGTCGCGAAATCGAGCGGAATCGCACCAGGTCGAGCCGTCGAGGTCGCGAAATCGAGCAGCAGAGTCGCGGAATCGCCGCGCAGAGTCGCCAAATCGAGCGGAATCGCACCAGGTCGAGCCGTCGAGGTCGCGAAATCGAGCAGCAGAGGCGCGGAATCGCTTTTGCCCTAGGTGCCGACGCCAAATCGCTCCAAATCGCGGAATCGCTGTTGCAGGTCGCGAAAATGCGTGGGGGCACGGCCCCCGCAGGTCCTACTGTAGCTCCGCCCCTCCCAAGTCTTACAACCTCGGTGTAATGCATACTAATATTTTGTAAAAATTAATAAAACGTTTTTCTTTTCGGAGAAAGGACATGGCCTTGGGCCCGTCTACAAATAGCCCGGGCCCGGCAGGCCAGGGACCCACAAATTATTGATATTAAGAGAGGTTTAGTAAATTAATATCTTTTGATACTTAATTGCAATAAGCAAATAATTAGCCCCACTAAACAAACTAATATCAAAAGTCTTGTACGGACTAGAGGAAAAAGACAAACCTAAAGAGTTGAATATACATGAAATAAAGACACGATTTTTTTATATATATACTAAAGTAGGAGTATATAGACCCGACAAAATAATAATAAAACAAAAATATATTGAATAAACATTATAAATTAAAATTAGGAACTTGGAAGAAGCCGGTCGTCGGCCTGACGTTGGCGATCAAGATGACGCGCAGAGATTTAAAATTTATTTTTATCTTAATTTTGATTAAGCCAAATGAGCTATAATAAATAAATTATTTAAAAGAATAATTATGAGGAGCTCTTTGATTACATGTATGTTTAACCCTAATGCACTTGAAGTCTCAAAGAAAATGACTTAAATAAAGAGTGTTTTGAAAAAAAATGTACTAATTTTTATTTGAGTAAATTGTTGAAATCCCCTTATATTTTTCATCATAATCAATAACATCTTTAATCTTTAAAAATAGTTGTATAAAGTTTCTCATCTTTTTTACCATAGTCAGTAAATTGTTGAAACCCCCTTAAATTTCTCTAAGTTATCCTTAAATTTACTCCCAATAAATATTAGTCGCACCGCACTAACTTGCACCACAATTTCTCTTAATTTATAATGTTGGACTTCTAATGACACCAACACCGGTGGAGCCGAGAGCGGTGGCCACTGCAGAAGAACGAGCGGAAATGTCTCGGATGCTTCCCGAGTAGATTGTTTGCCATTTTGTCCACCGTCATTGCTTCTTTCCGCCTTTTTTTGTTTCGATTTCATAAATTCCTGGTAAATTTTGCTCCTCTCGATCTATCTTCAAAAATTCATCTATTGTCATTCGATTCGATAAATCTGTGTTGTTTTTGCCTCTTTATCAGTTGATTTCTAGTAATATTTTTTTACTCCTACAATGATATAATCGATAAACAGCACATTGTTGGAGTTATTGTTTCAAAATCTGGGTAATATCTCGGGATTTTTTGAACACCGTTGCAAACGAAAGGGATTCTTTGAACACCGTTGCAAACGAAAGAGTTCTTTGAACACCGTGCAAATGAAAGGGATTCTTTGAACACCAGTCTGATCGGCTGGTGGGAAATTTCCACAAACACCTTGTGCACGGGGTTGCTCCATACTGCTTCCATATTCCAGTCAAGGGTCGTGTCCTCCAATATCATCAGTAGCCCGTTGGTGATGACTTCTTAATGCTGCAAGACCCGAGTGATTTGTCGATGCAGTGTTTCATTAAGAGGAACAAGAAGAACACAACATTTTGTCTCTACTAAAAGCGGTGCTTTTAACAAAATTGCAGTGCAATTAACAAGTATGAGTGTCTTTAACCATTCAAAAAAAGGTGATGCCTTTAACAAAGTGATGCGACTAGCCAAAACTTTGTGCCTTTAACAGCTCCCTTAATAAACTTCATAATCTTTAGAAATAAGTGTTCACAGAGCCATGCATTGTAGTTGGGTGTTCACTAGAGCACGCACCTAAGCGACATGTTCGCTAGAGCGGCATGATCACTTGAGCAACATTAGAGCAACATGTTCATTGTAGCGGTGTGTTCACTAGAGTGGCGTCTTCACTAGAGTGTGCACCGAAGCAACATGATACTGTAGCGGTGTGTTCACTAGAACGACACTAGAGCAACGTGTTCACTGCAACGAGGTGTTCTATGGAATGACACTGTAGCGAGCAATGTAATCACTATAGTCGGGTGTTCACTAGGGCGACACTGAAGCGGTGTGTTCACAATAGTGGTGTTTTCACTGGCGTGACACTAGAGCAGAGCGTTCACCAAAGCAAACTTGAGAGCTGGGTGCGGGGCACGCTATTTGAAATTACACATGCGAGGGCACTGTTTGGAACTACGTGCACATGCACGCTCTTCAAAATGATGTGCATGGGGGCGTGCTGGGAATGAACCATGCGTGTGTGCGCTCAAAAGCGAAGCGCCCGTGGGTGCGATCGAAAGAGTTATGCTTTTGAGCATGCTCGGGAGAGTGCCATACGAAGGTGCTAGTGGGCTTTCATTGGAGGTTTTTTGATGTCGCAATGCAAGAGTGCATGATCTGTATTCTTCTCCAATTACTGGAACCCTCAAATGAAAGAGTAGACCCCTTTATGATTTCAAGAGGGGCATAGAAGGAATTTTTCTCTCTTAATTATTTGGTGGATGAATTGAAATGCACGGTTTATGTCACTCAGATCATCGATTTTGACGGTCTGACAACTTTGCCCGCCGAGCGGATTAGGGCATTGCGGTCAAGTTCGTCGGAGTAGTGGCGGTCGGTGGCCCCCGCATTGCCAGAAAATGATAGTGTTCAGAACTTGATGAAAATTTCAGGGAAGCTTCTTGTCGTCTCCAAGATTATGTTAATGGCGATGATTTCTCTATCAGAGGTCCGAAGATCCGACAATCATTGACGAAAGCGTGTTTGGAGGAAATGCCCCCCCCCCCCACCTCGTGCTAAAACTCCACCAAAATATTCAATTTTCATGGGCAATCTGACACCACTTTCGGATCGAAGTTTGATTGAGCGGTTTAAATTTTATAAGCTCCCAAAGTTCTGGATCTTAACCACCATTAATGGTGGTTTGGAGGTTCTTGGAGGAAGAAAGGAGGTCCCCCACAGTGTAGGAAGGGGGCGGGCGACCCTTCCCATGCCGTCTGATCACGGATTTCGAGCTATTTTTTGTGAATCATTCGGTGGCTGTTTGAGGGATCAAACGGACTCAGAATCACATAAAATTGGGACCATTGGAGTCATCTCGTCAAGTCGGCCACGATCGAGGTCATGGTCTTGTTAATCCTGTTAATATTAATGTAATTAATATTTTGTTTTAGTCCCACACCGCCTATGGTGTTTTCAGCCCCTCCTCTTGCACTATATGTAAGACCACAAGGGTCCCTCTTTTATTACACTTGAATATAGATATGATTTCTTAGTTCTAACATGGTATCAGAGCTAGGTCCGCTTAATTAATTTTTTTTTAAAAAAATTTAACCGCTAGCAATCTATCGCTTGCGATTGCGACCTCCCGCTCTCGATTGCAACGTCCCGCTCCCGCGAGTCCGCCTAGGCCACTCGTTCCCGCGAGTCCGCTCCAGCCACTCGCTCCCGCGAGGTTGTTCAATCTTGAGGCGCCCTTAGAGGGGGGGGGGGGGGGGGGGGAGGTGTGAATAAGGATTTTAGAAAACTTTATATTTTTATAGAAAACTTTTGATATTTTATTTGAATAGGAGTGAATCAAAACAAAGAGTAGTAAATCAATTTTATTAAATAGAAAAATGCATGATTATCATTAATAAAATTTGGTTACAAAATCTGATTTCTATGACGCTAGAAATCCAAGGCGAAATATGAAATACTCTTTTTGTATCGACTCTTCCACTAAGAACCGGTTGGCTTTAGCCGATCTCTCCCCAGATACGACATCATGCCACTCTAGCCCTTCTATCCCCAGAAAGGCCTCGAGCACCCCCTAGATCTACTCCCTAGACCCATTCGCCGACACGAGGTAAATTCCTCCCTAAGTCCTATCCAGACCTAGTCGCCAACACGTGGTGAATTCACAAACCGATTACAAAGATAAATACAAAAGATAAATATAAAACTCCATATGAGGTAATCTGAAGGATACGACGAAGAATCGCTGAAGATCGTTGAAGTCCAAGTGTGCGTTCTTCGCGTTGAGTTAACGTGTTGATCCAAACCTCCTTTGATCCCTCCTTTTGAAATTGAGTGGGAGATCCTTTGTGGTCTGGAAATACGCCTCTCACAAATAATTCAAAGGGATGGAATAGGGCTCCTTAGTATTGATCGTTGAAGAAGACGAAATCCACCTATTTATAGAACTGGAAGCTAACGTAGGCGTTAAGGCTAACGTCCGGCGTTGACCCAGTATAGAAATGTTTTGATGGATTGGATCTTCAAAATAGGAAGGAGATACTGCAGTTTAGGAAACATTCATTTTAGGAAACCCTAATGCTGGCATTGAGGCTAACACTGATGTTAGGTCAGATTATTCCTAAAGTGCTCCTTCAATCACGACAGCTTCCCTCCTTGCCATATTTGTCTTGGTGGGAACGGGAGTCAACGCCGGCGTTAAGTCCTAACGCCTGGCGTCAGACATCATTCCACTTTTCAGCTTGTGGGCAGGTCCAGACCAATAATGTAGCATCCTAGTGTCATATCTGTTCAAGCCTGCATGCTACAAACACAATGGCAACCACGATCAAATACAAGCAGGATTTGTTATTCTCAAACCAAAGGGATGCGAAAAACCATATTCCAACAATCTCCCCCTTTTGATATTAACAAATCCAATAGAGATAAATCAGATTCATATATAAGAAAGATGTGTTTTTAGAAGGATATATGACACTAAGCAATATAGAGACATTAATAAGAATTATAGATTGTTATTGTGCTCCCCCTACATAAGTGTTCCCCCTTAGTGTATGCACCCATAGACTAGATATATGCTCCCCCTTAATCTAGTGAGTCCTACTCCTTTAATTATTATGATTTATCACTTTATTCTCCCCCATTTGTTATTAGCAAAAGTGGGTGGAGTGAAAGCAAACTAGAAGAGAGAAGACAAAAGTTGGGATATAACTAAGAGAGGATTAAGAGTTTTTTAGACATAAAGTAATTGTGATCGAGCTAAGGGAGAGAGTAGCACAATGGAGAATGGATATGATAAGCGTGAAAGAACAACATTCTAAGTTTTTTTTACAAAAGTAATTCTACCACTTGTTGTTCAAAGAATTAAAAAAAAACTACTTGCTAAAAGAGATGTAATATAGTTTGACAAGCATAAGTGAATAAAAGATCTTTAAAAATTATCATGATAGGGCATGGTAAAAGAAATACATGATCAAATTAGAAATGTGGAAAAAAAAAACAATTAAGTGTAGTATTTTTGTTAACCATTCCAACAATATGTCTAGACTTTGTACATTTGAGCATTAACTTTGGAAATTTTTATAACAAATAGGCAAGCATAATTTAACATATTCAAAAAGATAAGGACTACAATGTAACGAATTCGTATTTCAAGTAAAGGAAACATTGTAGAAACCATGCATTGCTTTTACTTAAGTGTTTAGAGAATTATGTAATTTTGCTTTAGGATCCAATTCTCATGAGTAGAAGCTTTATGAAAAACAATAATGTGTGCATAAGGTGTTTTGATAAAATTATACAAGTGAAATAATCAAAACACATGACATATGTAATGAAATAGTAACAACAATATTAAGATTGTAATCTTATAATTACGTTCACACATCAATTTTAGAATAAAATTTCAAAGCACATTTCATGAGTACAACTACCAAGGTGATTCGCCCACATAATGCTCATTAAGACTTATCAGGGAGCGAAGTATTGCTTGGAGGATCACATAAGCATTTTTATTATTTTTTATGTTTCGTGATCCGGTGTACAAATAGAAGTGATGACAAAAAAGTGTGTTTGCACAAGACACTTTACAATTCTTTCCAAGGTGCTCAACCTCAAAATGCTCATTAAGACTTATCATGAGTGTGAGTAGTGTTTGGTGGAGTTATCTTTGACATTTTATTTCATATTTTTGTGATTTTTGGCCAAAAGGTCTCCGAATTCACTTGTTTTTGCAAACACTAATAATATTGAAATAACGTTTCTATGTGTGCAAAAAATTTAATGCTTGAAGGATGGTATAGGTAAGTTAGACATACAACTTAATATATATGTTAAAACTATTACACTACTCAATCATGCAAGACTAAGATTATGAGCACATGTAGATTACCAAAATAGCGAGTGAATTAATAATTGATTAGCATAAAACATTACTCATATTTAGAGGCATGCTAGACAATCATACATAATTTTCTATAGACTATTTCATTGCACATAATCAGATTAAGGTCAAGGCATGAAGATAAAATAATATTTAGGAAATTTGAAATTAAAATTAGACATTGAAGACAATCTTTAAGTGTATGCATAATCAATTTTGATCATTTGTAACAAAATAACTAAGATGTTTGCTCTTGTGAAGTCTTATAGTCAAACCATAATTTTGTAAGTATTTAAAACAAAACAAATGACAAAAGCATATTTTGGAATAAAAATTAACAAACAAATAACAGAATAATTTCAAAGCAGAGAAAAGAAACTGAGAAAATGCATTAGAAAATACTTGAAATATGTAAAAAAACATAATTTTAATTTGGTCAAAATAGCTAACGCCTGGCGTTAACTACTCAACGCCCAAACATGACACTTTTTTGTAAGGTTTTTGAAAAAAATTTCTTTAAATGAGAATGTATGTATATAGTGTAATATCCCGACTTTTATTGGGCCACTAGACCCTAGTGAGCCAATAAAAGTAGGCCCGAGCGATAGAAAACTACCATTTTAAGTGATGTTGCGCGCCGCAACTAAGTCGTTGGGGTACAGTGACCAAGCGAACCCCGAATTGACTTCTGTCAGTTCCGTTAGACTCGTATGAACAATACGAGCGCAACGGAATTCGTTGCACTTCGATCCGAGGTCGTTTGGAGAAAAACGACCATTTCGGGTGTCGTAGCGCGCCACTACCTCATTATTATGAATAGTGACTGTACGAACCCCGAATTGACTTCTGTCAGTTCCGTTAGGCTCGTATGAACAATACGAGCGCAACAGAATTTGTTGCACTTCGATTCGAGGTCGTATGGAGAGTATGCCATTTTAGGGCTATGTAGACCACCTCAGTGCAACGCACGAAATATAAAGCGCACGAACCCGGCATCAGCCCCGGCAGATCATAATGGACCCCGGGACCATGGAGGACCCCGTCCTAGGTTGAACTCGGTCAAACTCTTCCCCCCCAGCTTGAAATTATTGGAAAAAGAAAAGAAAGAGGGGGGGGGGGGGGGGGGGGGGGGGGGGGGGGGAGAGAAGCCCCTCCCCCAAGGGAAGGGGGCTGCCCATGAATAAGCAGCTGATGGCGCAAATCTCGCACACCGCTATAGGCGGTAGCTAGACTGCGGCACGAAACGACAGTGTACAGATCGTTCAAGTAATATAAAATGAGAATGAATCCCCAAGTATCGATCTCAAAGGAACACAGTAAGATGGAGTTTACTATTGAGGCTGAACTTGAGATTGAAGTCCTTTAGTCGGATGGGTGCGAAAGTGGGTGATTTGGTTTGTGGAAAATAAAGAAAAACAACTATAACTACTCCTATGCAATGCCGCTATACAATGCTTCGCTTGGCGGGATGGAGACTAGGCAGGCCTTGACCGCACTGCGTCGCAAGGGCGGATGGACGAGTAGGCAAGCGGAATCGAACTGTGCAGGCCTTGAGCGCGCTGCTTCGTTAGGCGAATGGATTACACGGGCCGCTATACCACGCTTCGCTAGGCGGATGGATGAGTAGGCATACGGATGAGGGTCGCAAGCACCTCATCGACAAGCACGCCACTAGCAATTGCTAGTGCGGCACACGAACGTGACGGCGAGATGGAGGATGGAATGGGGCGCACCTCAAATCACATAAACCACAAAAGCATTTCACATAGACATGAAATATAGAAATACAAACAAGTTTATGTGCTACTTCATCATAATAATAAAGATCTACAACATATACACATCAATAAGAGAAGAACAAGACAAGAAATCGACCGAATCCGAAGGCTCATTGTAGATTCACGGTTGGAATCGCCGGGTTGTCAATCCGCATCCAAGCTCGGTCTGCAACTACGTCCGGGGTAGAGAGAACTGTCACTACTCTCCAATGAGCCCGTCTTCTTCGTCTCACGATCCGGTAAAGGTTGCAAACTTCCCCTTGCTTGATGGCAATGGCGGCTAGATCTCCCTTGAAGCTCTAGGATGAAGGAGGAGACCTAGAGGACACTCCGGCTCAAGATTGGCGTGAAGAACAAGCCCGGAGCACCTCCTGAAGGTGGGCGGCGATGGACAGCGAAAAGGGCGCGGAACTGGAGCTCTGGGAGCGGGAAAAATGATCGATCTCGAATAGGGCAAGACCTGCGGCTTAAATAGAAATTCTGTCAGAAAATGGTCACGCACGACCGTGCACAGGCCGTGCGTTATTAAATTATAAAACTAGACTTGGGGAAGATGCTGCGCCGCCCGTGCGAATTGCTCACGCACGATCAACACCGCCCGTGCGTACAAACGCACAGGCAAAATCCGACGCTCTGAAATCAAGAATACACAGGTCGACCATGCATTTTACTCATGCACGGGCAAACCGCCCGTGCGTGAAAACGCACGAGTAGACTCTGACGCTCCGTTTTCTGCCCAGACACAAACGCACGACCGCAACCGACCGTGCGTCAAGGAAACGCACGACCGTGCGATATGCACAAACATGAATTCTGGGGAAAACAGGACGAAACGGCCACCTGCATACAAGATACAATGGCTGGGAATACACGTCCAGCATCAGAAAAACATAGAAGAAGAGAAGGGGAGCACCATGTGCTTACCCCCAACAATAAGGAGCGCAATTGCACACCGGAATGGGCTAAAAAGTGCACCTAGCATGGAATAGAACATATGAATGAAAACGTGCCTAAAATGTGGTGCAAAGACTAGAATACCAGCTCAAATGAGTCCAAAAATGTATATATAAATGGGACTCATCACACCCCCAGACTTACCTATTTGCGCGTCCCGAGCAAACAAATCCGGCGGAGTAGGAAAAGCATAGCTAGCCAAAAAATTGCAAACATGGAATAGAATGCGAAGTTGCATTCTTGTGTGCATAGATGTTCATTAGAAGAAGTTTCTACATATGCTAGCTAATTTATAAAAGTGTAAATGCGTAAAAAGAAATTTATTTTTACTCAAAATGGAATGTTGATGAATCTCGTGGTCACACGTAGTACGAAAGTAAGCAAGTCGCGAAGGTGAATGTTACCCAAGACCGGAACTCAGAATTATCTCCGTTGAAATCCATCAACGTCGAGAACCATAAGCTCGCCCGGTCACACTCTCTCCACGGCGCTAGTGAACTCACAAGATGAATCAATAGGACTTTGGGTTTACACGAGGCTTAGGTTACGATTTGGAATGCAAAGATAAACATGAAGGCTAATCGCAACCCAAATGAGCTCACAAAAGTGCTAAATCAAAATTGCCACAATAATATACGTGTAACACACCCCCAAACTTGACTTTGAAACCGGGTGTGCACACGACCTACAACAATCAAAACCAAATAAATGTTTCAATTACAACGCTGGGGAGACATTTTTTTCTTTGCTTTTCTTTTTCTTTTCTTTTCATCCCCATATATATTAGCACAATTTCAGCACATAGACATTTTTTAAAACTTCCACATCAACACTGAAGTGTCGCATCACCGCACCGCATTGGAAAATTGCAATTCATAAATGCTTTTAGCTTAATTTTTGGTTGCGATAATAGGATTAGCTTTTAGGCCTTGGTGAAGTATGGTGGAGCTGAACCAAAAGATCGGGTAGGCACAAAATAGGCTAGCAACGGTTAGCGTATAGGAATGGTAGAACAAAGCTCAAGCTTGCCAAATAGATGGCCTATGTCACGCTCAACTTGCAAGTCATTCGCACCCATTCTTCGAGAGTCACTTGGGGCAAGTTCTTAGTCCCCGAGAAAGGTAATCCTTCCTCCCGACTCGAGCAACACGAACCTCATGCTCGCCTACACATAATACCACGCTACCACTGGATTCAACCACATTCACCATTTTGAGTAAAATAAATTAATATATACGCAAATCTACTAATTTAAATTGGAATCATAAATAAAAACTAATTCTACTCAAATCCCTATGCAAGAAACGAATACTCAACTTGAGCACTACAAGAGTCAACATTCCACTCCATCTTGCAATTATTTTGGCTAATACAACACTTCCTACATCACATCCAAGAATTGAATATACGGGAGCATACAAACAAGCGAGTGCGCGTTAAAGTGGGTGTAGTGGTGTGCGGTGAAAATGAACAAATAAAATAACTGAAATAAAATACTTCTAGCATGCTATGTAAAAGTGCACGTGAGTGGGAACATATAGCGGCTTTCCCCAGACTTAATTTAAGCAATCAATACAAATGATGTAATCATGAAAATCGAATAAAAGACCAGGGGAAGAAAAGTTACCCATGCTCAGAAATGAGCATACCAGAAGACGCATGAAAACTAAGACAAAGAGCAGCTTCCGCCATCCAGAATATGAACCTGCAGGGGTCAGCTCCGCAAAAACAAAAGAAAATAGAAAACTAAAATAAAGTGCAATTAACTAAACAAAATTAGAAAAGAAATGAAAATGCAGGAAAAAATCAAGATAACTACTGGGGTTATTGTCCTCCCAGCACGACTTATTCAAATTTAAAGCAGTTCTAGCTAATGGGTCTATGAAAAAGGAAATGCACAGGTAACTGTTCTAATATGCATGTCGGTAGCGGGTACCGATACGGAGATAGAGCAGTTACTCCCCTACCTTAATAAAAATACCTGCTCATCACAGGTAGAGGAAATAGGAAGTAAGAAGAGGAGGAAGGCTGGTCCTCACTCATCTCACCACAAAATAAATCCTTGCCCAGCAAGGTGTCATCTCCAGGGAGACAGCAGGAGGAGAAGGCAATGAGTGGGGCTTCTTCCACGGAGGGGGGATCAACCTCCTCACATAAGAGGATGCTCTCATCATTGACTTGAGCATAATGCTCCAAGTCCTCCTGAAGTACCTGTGAAGACTCAACCTGCACAGGCTCAGATGAACAAAGGGGATTAAGAAATAAACAAGAAGAATGACTTAAATAAAAATCAAGCGGGGGAGTGGTCCCGGTCTCACTCCCATCAGGTTGGGAAAGTAAAATAATGTCGGCATTGTTGACAATGCCGCAAGGTTCGGTGGGTTCAATGGTGGCCTTCTCCAGGATTTGCACTTCCTCCACCAGTGCTGAGGAAAAATCCTCTTCACCTAGAAGGTTGTGCTCCTCCATAGGAATAGGCACAAAACAAAGATCGCCAGCCTCCTCTTGCAACGCATCTTCAACAATGTTATCAGAAATAAATGTAATAGAATGCACAATAGGGGGAGGGATAGGGCTTGAAAAAGAATCAAGCACCGATTCCTCACAAAGAATCGAATCTGTGCATGGTGATATATGTACAGAGAAGATGGGCTCAGTCATGTCAGAGCCTGGATCAGCCACACATCTGGTGACCATGTCCACATCATACCCTTCATAAGATGAAGGTAATATGGCCACATAACCAGATGTTGAAGGTGTGCTGCCAGAAATAGGATTTGGGACAATCCGGATATCCGGCTCGTCATCCTCGTGCAATTGGCGAAGATAATCAGCACAATCCTTCAAGGCATGATCCATGCTCTGACAAAACAAGCACTGCCTAACGGGCCTCTTTGGCACAGCAGGCGCTGAAGCCGAAAAGAGGTATGAAGGTAAAGGCTCGGCAGAATAGCCATAAGACTTCCGCGCAGCATATGGAGTACCAGACGAAGTCGGTGCTCTATATGCTGGGCTGGGAGTGCTAGGGCTACTATCTCCCTTAGGACATCTATCACTAGCGTGAGAGATATCTCCACAAAAACGGCAACGAATATTAAACGAAGGCCACATAGTGCGAAGATAAAATGATTCAAAAAGAAAACACTATTGTGCACAACACTACACCTAACAATAAATTACTAAACAACCTAATATAAACAGTAAAATAGATTAGGAAGAAATAAAGCAAAAATGCGATAAACAAAATGAAAAGGGCTTAAATCTCAGATTCTCCCTCTCCAGAAAACTCACACGTCTGTGTTCCCTGGCAACGACGCCAAAAACTTGATGACGCAAATCTCGCACACCGCTACAGGCGGTAGCTAGACTGCGACATGAAACGGCAGTGTACCGATCGTTCAAGTAATATAAAATGGGAATGAATCCCCAAGTATCGATCTCAAAGGAACACAGTAAGGTGGAGTTTTCTATTGAGGCTGGACTTGAGATTGAAGTCCTTTAGTCGGATGGGTGCGAAAGTGGGTGATTTGGTTTGTGGAAAATAAAGAAAAACAACTATTACTACTCCTATGCAACGCCGCTATGCAATGCTTCGCTTGGCGGGATGGAGACTAGGCAGGCCTTGAGCGCACTGCGTCGCAAGGGCGGATGGATGAGTAGGCAAGCGGAATCGAACTGTGCAGGCCTTGAGCGCGCTACTTCGTTAGGCGAATGGATTACACGAGCCGCTATACCACGCTTCGCTAGCCGGATGAGGGTCGCAAGCACCTCGTCGACAAGCACGCCACTAGCAATTGCTAGTGCGGCACACGAACGTGACGGCGGGATGGAGGATGGAATGGGGCGCACCTCAAATCACATAAACACAAAAGCATTTCACATAGACATGAAATATAGAAATACAAACAAGTTTATGTGCTACTTCATCATAATAATAAAGATCTACAACATATACACATCAATAAGAGAAGAACAAGGCAAGAAATCGACCGAATCCGAAGGCGCATTGTAAATTCACGGTTGGAATCGCCGGGTTGTCAATCCGTGTCCAAGCTCAGTCCGCAACTACGTCCGAGGTAGAGAGAGCTGTCACTACTCTCCAATGAGCCCGTCTTCTTCGTCTCACGATCCGGTAAAGGTTGCAAACATCCCCTTGCTTGATGGCAATAGAGGCTAGATCTCCCTTGAAGCTCTAGGATGAAGGAGGAGGCCTAGAGGACACTCCGGCTCAAGATTGGCGTGAAGAACAAGCCCGGAGCACCTCCTGAAGGTGGGCGGCGATGGACGGCGAAAAGGGCGCGGAACTGGAGCTCTGGGAGCGGGAAAAATGATCGATCTCGAATAGGGAAAGACCTGCGGCTTAAATAGAAATTCTGTCAGAAAATGGTCACGCACGGTCGAACGCACGACCGTGCGCAGACCGTGCGTTATTAAATGATAAAACTTGACTTGGGGAAGACGCTGCGCCGCCCGTGCGAATTGCTCATGCACGATCAACACCGCCCGTGCGTACAAACGCACGGGCAAAATCCGACGCTCTGAAATCAAGAATACACAGGTCGACCGTGCATTTTAATCACGCATGGGCAAACTGCCCGTGCGTGAAAACACACGAGTAGACTCCGACGCTCCATTTTCTGCCCAGACACAAACGCACGACCGCAACCGACCGTGCGTCAAGGAAACGCACGACCGTGCGATATGCACAGACATGAATTCTGGGGAAAACAGAACGAAACGGCCACCTGCATACAAGATACAATGGCTGGGAATACACGTCCAGCATCAGAAAAACATAGAAGAAGAGAAGGGGAGCACCATGTGCTTACCCCCAACAACAAGGAGCGCAATTGCACACCGGAATGGGCTAAAAAGTGCACCTAGCATGGAATAGAACATATGATTGAAAACGTGCCTAAAATGTGG
This sequence comes from Dactylorhiza incarnata, assembly GCA_033032865.1. Lineage (NCBI taxonomy): Eukaryota > Viridiplantae > Streptophyta > Magnoliopsida > Asparagales > Orchidaceae > Dactylorhiza > Dactylorhiza incarnata. The sequence goes on along the minus strand of JAWHQI010000009.1, from coordinate 2,201,253 downwards.
TGCAAAGACTAGAATACCAGCCCAAAGGATTCCAAAAATGTATATATAAATGGGACTAATCAGCAGCCCCCTATTGGGGCAAGGGGGCAGGAGAGAGGAGGGGAGGGAGGGGGAGAAAAATATCTCCCCCCCACTCACCCTCCCTTATCCCCACATGGGGAAAGGAGGAGAGGGGGGGGGGGGGGGGGGGGGGGGGGGGGGGGGGGGGGGGGGGGGGGGGGGGGGGGGGGGAGGTCTCCCCCTTCCCTATAAAAGGGGGCCTCGGCCCCTCCCTGAAGCTTAACCCCCCCCCCCCCCCCCCCCCCCCCAACTCCTCCTCCTTCTCCCCTGCCAGCAAGCCAGCCAACCCCCTCATCGGAGCTCTGCCCAACCAAACCGCCGCCACCCTCCCTCCTCACCATGGCCGGCCGCCCCTCTACCTCCCGAGCTCCCCCTCCATCATAGGTAGAACACCTTCCCCCTCCTCCTTCTTACCTCCCGGAGGCAACCGGACCCCCTCCTCGTCGCCGGAGCGCCGCCAGCACCACCCCGAGGCTTGCAAGCCTCGGGGAGCGGGGCTGGCCGTGGAAGCCGCCCCCCCCAACCCAGCGCCGGTGGTGGCGCTGGGGGAGCAGGTCCCCACTCGGGGACCTTGGCGCCGACGAAGGGCAGGCGGCCGGGCCGCCGGAGGACGCAGCCCCGGCGGCGCCCGAAGCCCCCTCCCCCTCCTCTGTTTTCCTGTAGGGAAAAACTGCCACCCCCGGCGGCGGCTGGCGGTTCCAGGCCGCCGGACCCCCGCCGGAGGTCTGCCCCCTCCCCGGCGCCCCGACCAGGGGAGGCAGGGAGGGCCCTCCCCGAGGAGGTGGCGGCGGCGCAACAAGCTGTATGGCCCATGCAGGCTGTGTCGTGCCTCCCCGCCCCCTTCTGCTTTGTTTTTCGGTGGGGTCCGGCGGCGCCAGGCCGCCGAACCACCACCGGGGTGGTCGCCGACCCCGGCGCACCGGCCGGGGGCGGCACCAGCACCCTCCCAGCGGAGGCGGTGGCGCAGCGAGCCTGCATGGCGCATGCAGGCCGCGCCACCGCCTCCCGCCCCTTCTGTCTGCTTTCCCGGTGGTAGCCGGCGGCAACGGGCCGCCGGACCACCCCTGGAGAAGTTGCCGGCCCCCGGCGCACCGACCGGGGGCGGCGCCGGCCCCATCCGGCCGCTGCCCTGCGGTGGCAGCGGCCGCCTCCCGTTAAGACTAACGGGAGCCGCCCGATCTCCCCCAGGAAATCGGGCGGCTCCCCTTATCTCGTTTCCCGCCTCCCGCCTCCACTTGTGTGCCCCCCACAGCGGATCCACCGCAGATCCGCTGTGGGAGCCGCGGGATGGCGCGCGATGCAGCCCCCCTGCGCCTCCTCCATTCCTCTAACCGCACCCCAACCTCCCTTCCCCCTTCCTCATTATTTTGAGAAAAAATGGGGCAGATTGGGAAGAAATTTCCTAAATGAAAAATGTGGCCCATCCTAAGGGGCACCTCCAGTATTGTTTTGGGAATTTTAGGATTAGGTTTACTATTTTTAAACCTATTTATAAGATTTATTTTAAGGAAATAAAAGCCCAAAAGAGTTGGGAAAAATCACCAAAAATTATAGGCCCTACTTAAGGGTGTTTTACAACTACTATTAAAATTGGGAGGTGTGATCTCTTATTTTGGTTCTCCAAAAGTATTTTGCAAGCAAAATAAACGCCCGAAAAGGGGCGGAATTCATCGAAATAAATCGACGTCCTCTCGACGTATAATTTTTAAACGCATAATAAAGATTACGCGTATCGATCTAAGGCATCGACTAAGTTAAGAATATCGACGCAAAACTCGGGACGAAATCGCGGTGCGACGCCGCACTCCTATAATGCCCGAATAATTATATGAGAACGAACCCACGATAAAAAGGGGAATTGCTAAAAATATCATGAAATGTAAATAGACTCCCGAGACAGAGTAGAACCCCTATGAACGGGGAGAAACCAGAACCTCCTCCTACGAACGGAGTCGACATTGAAGTCTCCTCTTATGGAATGATTGGACTACTAATCATTTACCTTTTACTGCTTTCTGTATTTCTATTTAAATCCAGTCTCGTACTGGTCCCCTGCATTTACTTTCTATACTTTTCATTAAATCCAGTCTCGTATTGATCCCCTGCATTTACTTTCTGTACTTTTCATTAAATCCAGTCTCGTACTGGTCCCCTGCCTTTACTTTCGGTACTTTCGATTCTCCAGTCTCGCACTGGTCTTGTTATCATGGCCTTTGCTTTCGGCCTAATTTTCTGCTTTATATCATGGCCTCTACTTTCGGCCTAATTTTCTGCTTAATATCATGGCCTTTGCTTTCGGCCTAATTTTCTGCTTAATATCATGACCTTTGCTTTCGGCCTAATTTTCTGCTTAATATCATGGCCTTTGCTTTCGGCCTAATTTTCTGCTTTATATCATGGCCTCTGCTTTCGGCCTAATTTTCTGCTTAATATCATGGCCTTTGCTTTCAGCCTAATTTTCTGCTTAATATCATGGCCTCTGCTTTCGGCCTAATTTGCTGCTGCACTTATTTCTAGTTTGGTACTAACTGCAGCCCTAAGTTGGCAAGCGGTGATTATCCGCCCTTGCGAGGCCTTAGTTGGGGAAAACCCGGAGTTGAGCCCCTCCTCCCAGGTTAGCCCCAAATAAGGAGCCCCCATACCGCTCAGCCTCCCGGTCAAAAGTTGCGTGACCGGTCGAGTAAGAGTGCCGCGTCAAGTTTTAAAGCGCTCGCTTTAAGTTTTGAAGATTGTTTGAAAGTGGTGGGTCGGTCACGCCCACAGACCGTTCGTGCCGGTGTGGGAGGGTTGACGACTCATGGCGACAGGGAGATGTGCGCAGCGGGTTATCTCTACTCCGAACCCGCAATTTTTCCTCCACTGGTCGGCCTAAAAATCGGTTCGCCGGATGTCGCTCACATCCAATTAGTACACCAAGTTGTACCGGAGGGCCTGAGTGATACGGTACGACTACACTCAGAAGTGGCAAGATTGGCCACTGTCACCGACGGCCACATCGGTGAGGCCCGCGGGGTTAGCTCCCCTGCTTGAAATAAAGCGGTCTAAACTGTGTCGACACAGGGTTTTTGTGGGTGTACAGGTTTGAATACCTGGGTGCGTATATGCGCGAGTTAGTGTTGTGTATTTACTATTCGGCGCGATTGTGGATAATAGGGCGGGAGCACTTTTATATATATATGCATACCTGTTGCTAACTCTCTTCCTTGCTTCGGCTATTTATTTCTGTCCTTTAGCCGCCCCCTGGATATGGATCCGGGGAGGGGATGTATTTTCTACTTAGCTCTGTGACTAACGGTTATTTCTTATAACCAATCACAGGAGAGGTGACAGCACGAAGCCCTCGCACCACAGGATGAGATACCAGCCTTGGAGATGGCCCGTTCGATTACCCCAGGCTCGCCCCCTGTCTTCTGCGACGTGAGTCCTAGAGTATAGGACTAAGACTAAAATCTTTTGTTTCGTCGATGTATCCCCCGGGCAGTAGTTGTAAACATTAGGCTTCGACCCTGTTTAATTACGTAAATATAAGCTGTGTGCTTGACTTTCTGTCTTTCGATTGCTTCCGCTATGCGTTCTGATGTGATGTTGTGATTCTTGTGCCTGACAAGGAGACCGCTCGGTGCTTATGAGGGTGGGATATTGCCACCCGGGAAGCGCTAAGTGGTCATCCTTGGGCAGTAAGATCCCGCCTCCCTGAACCCGGTTCAGTTTTGGGAGGGGGGTCTTACAAATGGATCAGAGCCACCACGATCCGACCACATGGGGCAGTCTTTTGATCCTCCCGTTCTCAGTTCCGTTTCTTGGTTCGGGATGAACCACGCAGCGGAAGCCTGGTAGACACCTTTAGGTTTAAGGTTAAGGATTCGAGACTGCACGGTAGTACACCCGCACGCTTTCTGCTTTCTTTTCGTTTCAGTCCTGCAAAATTCCCATATTTTTGCAAGTACTGATGTTCGTTTTGTTACTTCTCCAGATACCCGAGTCGAGTAACGGAAGATCCTCCTCTAGGGATCAGTGCCACCCTACCACTCCACCACCGGCCTCAGCCGCTCCAGCCGCAGTTCCGTTTGGGGATACAGAGATAGGACGGACCCTGATAGCATTCTTAGCCGCTTTCCAGACAGCCACCCTAGGGCCACCCCAACAGGCCACCATACCCACCGATCTGCTGACGACATTCCGGGGGCTAAGGCCCCCCAGCTTTCGAGGTACCGAGTCAGCCATTCAGGGCGAAGAGTGGGTGGAGAGGGTAGAGGAGCTCTTAGTCGGGATGATGTGCCCCGCCATAGCCGCAGTGTCTTTGGTGGTGACCATGCTAGAGGGCTATGCCCGAGATTGGTGGAGGTCCGCCAACCACTCTACATTCAGAGGGCGACCACTCAACATGATCCTCTGGGGGGAATTCTCAGAGGCCTTTTTAGAGCACTTCATTTCAGATGCGGACCGGATGGCACTCCAGGAGCGGTTCCTGCAGATCCGGCAGGGAGATAGGACGGTTCCAGACTACCAGAGAGAGTTTATCCACTTGGCCCGCTTCGCTAGGACCTTAGAAGGTACGGATAGAGACAGGGCGGCCAGATTTTACCGGGGATTACGAGACGATCTCCGTCAGTCCCTGATCATGATTTCCCAGGCATCCTTCCACACGATTGCCTCACATTCCACCGCTCTAGAGATAGATCAGCGGATGGTGGCCCAGCAGCGGAGGGGACACGTGGGTGTTCCCCGGACTCAGGGCCGAGAGAGAGGAGTAGGCCCACGCAGACAGGACCAGGCTAGGAGACAGCGTCAGCGTCACCAGCCGTATAGGCAGGCACCCCCGCCTCGACCAGCACCTCCAGCCCCATCACCACCAGCCCCAGCACCTCAGCCCGCCCCAGCCGCACGATGAGATGTTCCCTTTGCAGGGATCTGCTACCTCTGCCAGCAGCCCGGGCACATACGAGCCTTTTGCCCTCAGGCAGTAGGTAGGCCCGGCCTAGGAGCCGTGCAGGGAGCCGCGGAGAGAGGACGAGGACGAGGTGGAAGCAGAGGACAGCCTGCAGGCAGGAGAGGCCAGGCCAGGTAGGGCAGAGCAGCACCCCTCGAGGCATACGCTTTAGACCTCCAGCACGGTCCTGCACCCGATGTAGTGATAGGTATCTACTTTTAGTAGTTACGATATCCTAGGAAGATGTGATAGATATATATATACGATGTGACCTTTTGTGTAGCATGTATAATCTCGACTCCTGTATATTTGTAAAAAACTCACGATCATGGTATATATATATTATCAGGTTTACTTTTGGTAGAAGGTCATCCCGCTAAAACGCTATTCGATACCGGTGCCACGCATTCATTCGTCGCACAGAACTTCATCGCTGACAAGGAAAACACTGTACGATCATCCGGGATGTCAATACGAATACGACACCCGGATGGATCAGATATGACGTCCACAGAAAAGTGTTCCTTCCAAGCAATGCTAAGAGGAATGGAATTCGAAGTCAACTCGACCGTTTTGGCGATAACCGGATTCGACATCATTCTAGGGATGGACTGGTTGGCCGAGCACAACGCCCAAATTAACTGTTCAACTCGGGAGATCCACCTCCAGAACCCAAATGGGCTGTCCGTCACACTAACAGGTATACCTTCTGTCACCCGCATTATCTTAACATCCGCACAGACAATGAAAGCTATCCGACGGAAGGACGAGGTATACCTAATTTACTTCGAGATGGAGGACAAGACACAGGTGCTCTCTAGAGTACCCATAATTCGGGATTTCCCGGACATCTTTCCAGAATCCCTTCCCGGGTTGCCCCCGCAACGGGAAGTGGACTTCCAAATTGAGCTTACACATGGAGCCCGACCCGTGTCCCGAGCTCCATACCGAATGGCCCCGAGAGAACTAGCCGAGCTCAAGATTCAACTACAAGAGTTAGTTGACGCTGGTTTCGTTCGCCCAAGTACCTCGCCTGGGGAGCCCCAGTGCTATTCGTTAAAAAGAAAGATGGATCCCTGCGTCTCTGTGTGGACTATAGGGAACTGAATAAGCTCACTGTACGGAATACTTATCCTCTGCCCCGAATAGATGAATTGTTCGACCAATTACAAGGCGCGCCCGTCTTTTCTATGATGGATTTAAGATCTGGCTACTATCAACTCAGAGTACGAGAAGAAGACATCCCCAAGACCACTTTCAGCTCCCGCTATGGACTGTACGAATTCATGGTAATGCCGTTCGGATTGACCAATCCTCCATCCGCCTTCATGGCTTTAATGAATATGGTGTTTACACCCTTCCTAGATCACTTCGTGATAGTCTTTATAGATGACATACTCATCTACTCGAAGAGAAAAGCTGATCATTCCAGGCATCTCCAAATGGTACTGCTCAAGCTAAGGGAGCACTCGCTCTTCGCAAAGTTCAGCAAATGTGAGTTCTGGATGGAAGAAGTCGGCTTCCTTGGACACACAGTTAACAAGAATGGGGTAACGGTGGACCAAGCTAAGGTACGAGCAGTACGAGACAGGCCGCCACTTAAGTCGGCAGCAGACATCAGGAGTTTCCTTGGCCTCGCCGGCTACTACCGTAAGTTTGTGGAAGGATTCTCTAAGATTTCGTTACCACTTACCTCCCTCACCAAAAAGGACGTGATGTTCCAGTGGTCTCCCGAATGCGAAGCAGCGTTCATAGAGCTAAAGAACCGACTGATATCGGCCCCGATTCTGACACTCCCCTCAGGTATAGAGGGATTCCAGATCTACGCCGACGCATCGCTGAAGGAACTGGGAGCCGTGCTAATGCAACACGGCAAAGTAATCGCCTACGCCTCACGACAGCTAAAGCCTCACGAACTAAACTACGCCACCCATGATCTAGAACTGGGTGCGGTAGTGTTCGCATTAAAAGTTTGGAGGCACTATCTCTACGGAGTGCGATGCGAGATCTTTTCCGATCATAAAAGCCTCAAATACATCTTCACCCAGAAAGAGCTAAATCTCCGACAGCGCCGGTGGCTGGAGTTCCTATGCGATAACGACTTCGCTCTCCAATATCACCCCGGCAAAGCCAATAAGGTTGCGGATGCCTTAAGTCGGCAACCTCCGATGGCCAGCAATTGGCTAGAGATGATACCAAGTGAGTTAATCAAGTCCTTGGAAGACTTGGATATCATCCTCATTTCCCGCAGGAACCCGATGGAATATCAGGCCCAGCTTTACTGGATGGAGATACAGTGTGACATCAGGGACAGAACATGAGTGGCCCAGAAGATCGACGTTGAAGTAGCCCCGATCATTCAGGCCTTGCAACACGGTGCACAAGAAGACTACAACTTGTATGATGGCATCCTGCAGTACAGACACCACATATTCATTCCCGCTGCAGAGGGAATCCGGGAGGAGATACTCCGTGAAGCACACCAAACAAGGTATTCAATACACCCAGGGGTAGTAAAAATGTATACGGACCTGCGAAGAACATTATATTGGCCAGGAATGAAGAAGGACGTCACCGATTATGTAGCACACTGCCAGACCTGTCAAATGGTCAAAGCAGAATGTCGTAGCCCAGGAGGTTTGCTACAACCCTTGCCGATACCAGAATGGAAATTTGAGGATATCTCCATGGACTTCGTCCATGGATTACCCCGATCTCGTGCAGGGAATGAATCAATATGGGTAGGAGTAGATCGCCTCACCAAAGTGGCTCGTTTCATCCCGAACAGACAAGGAGACGGTGTCGACATATTAGCCCGGCTATTTATAGAGCAAGTGGTCCGATTTCATGGGATACCCAAGTCAATCGTGTCTGACCGCGATGGACGCTTCACGTCAAAAGAATGGAGGCGAGTGCAGGCTTATCTGGGAACCAGATTAGCTTTTAGCACCGCCTTCCATCCCCAGACCGACGGGCAAACAGAAAGGACGAACCGGACAATGGAAGACCTCCTCCGATTATGCATAGTGGAACACAATGAGCCTTGGGAGCAGTTACTGCCCTTAGTGGAGTTCTCATACAATAACAGCTTCCAGGCGAGCATCAAAATGGCACCTTACGAAGCCCTTTACGGAAGACGTTGTCGAACACCACTATCATGGGCACAGGACGAGGACCCCGAAGCTTTAGGAGTCACCTATATAGATGATACCACGACAGCTATAAGGTTGATTCAAGAATGTATGCTGGAGGCACAGAGTCATCAAGCCAAATATTATGATGCGTGTCATCGGATGGTAGAATTCAACATGGGAGACATGGTGTTCTTAAAAATTAAACCGATGCACGGAATAAAAAAGCAGAAAAAGCTAGATCCACGCTATCTAGGCCCATATCAAGTCACTGAAAGGATTGGCCCTGTCGCTTATAGGTTAGCTCTGCCAGCTGAACTGGGAAACCTTCACGACGTATTTCATGTCTCCTCGCTAAGACGTGTTCTACGCCAACCGGAGCAGCATCTACCCACACCACCAACATCAGTACAATCTGACCGATCCGTCCAACTCGAACCAGTGAAGATAGTGGACTCCAAGATTAAAGAACCACGAAACAAAACCATCACGATGGTCAAGATCTTGTGGTCAAACTGTGGACGCGAAGAGTTTACTTGGGAACCAGAGACGCTCGTTCGAGAAAAATACCCGACACTCTTTCCCCCAGGTATATCCTTTAAACCCCCTACTTTAGCCAATTTTCGGGGACGCAAATCTCTTTATTTTTATTGGATTGTAACATCCCGACTTTTATTGGGCCACTAGACCCTAGTGAGCCCAATAAAAGTAGGCCCGAGCGATAGAAAACTACCATTTTAAGTGATGTTGCGCACCGCAACTAAGTCGTTGGGGTACAGTGACCAAACGAACCCAGAATTGACTTCTGTCAGTTCCGTTAGACTCGTATGAACAATACGAGCGCAAAGGAATTCATTGCACTTCGATCTGAGGTCGTTTGGAGAAAAACGACCATTTCGGGTGTCGTAGCGCGCCACTACCTCATTATTATGAATAGTGACCGTACGAACCCCGAATTGACTTCTGTCAGTTTTGTTAGGCTCGTATGAACAATACGAGCGCAACGGAATTCGTTGCACTTTGATTCGAGGTCATGTGGAGAGTATGCCATTTTAGGGCTATGTAGACCACCTCAGTGCAACGCACGAAATATAAAGCGCACGAACCCGGCATCAGCCCCGGCAGATCATAATGGACCCCGGGCCCATGGAGGACCCCGTCCTAGGTTGACCTCGGTCAAACTCTTCCCCCCCAGCTTGAAATTATTGGAAAAAGAAAAGAAAGAGGGGGGGGGGGGGGGAGAGAGAGAAGCCCCTCCCCCAAGGAAAGGGGGCTGCCCATGAATAGGCAGCCCCCTATTGGGGAAAGGGGGCAGGAGAGAGGAGGGGAGGGAGGGGGAGAAAAATATCTCCCCCCCCCCACTCACCCTCCTTTATCCCCACGTGGGGAAAGGAGGAGAGGGGGGGGGGGGGGGGGGGGGGGGGGGAGGTCTCCCCCTTCCCTATATAAGGGGGGGCTCGGCCCCTCCCTGAAGCTCAACCCCCCCCCCCCCCCCCCCCCCCCCCCCCCACCCCCAACTCCTCCTCCTTCTCCCCTGCCAGCAAGCCAGCCAACCCCCTCGCCGGAGCTCTGCCCAACCAAACCGCCGCCACCCTCCATCCTCACCATGGCCGGCCGCCCCTCTACCTCCCGAGCTCACCCTCCATCAAAGGTAGAACACCTTCCCCCTCCTCCTTCTTACCTCCTGGAGGCAACCCGACCCCCTACTCGTCGCCGGAGCGCCGCCAACACCACCCCGAGGCTTGCAAGCCTCGGGGAGGGGGGTTGGCCGTGGAAGCCGACCCCCCCCCCCCCCCCCCCCCCCCCCCCCCCCCAGCGCCGGTGGTGGCGCTGGGGGAGCAGGTCCCCACTCGGGGACCTTGGCGCCGACGAAGGGGAGGCGGCCGTGCCGCCGGAGGACGCAGCCCCGGCGGCGCCCGAAGCCCCCTCCCCCTCCTCTGTTTTCCTGTAGGGAAAAACCGCCACCCCCGGCGGTGGCCGGTGGTTCCAGGCCGCCGGACCCCCGCCGGAGGTCTGCCTCCTCCTCGACGCCCCGACCAGGGGCGGTAGGGAGGGCCCTCCCCGAGGAGGAGGCGGCGGCGTAGCAAGCTGCATGGCCCATGCAGGCTGTGCCGCGCCTCCCCGCCCCCTTCTGCTCTGTTTTCCGGTGGGGTCCGGCGGCGCCAGGCCACCGGACCACCACCGGGGTGGTCGCCGACCCTCGGCTCACTGGCCGGGGGTGGCACCGGCACCCTCCCAGCGGAGGCGGCGGCGCAGCGAGCCTGCATGGCGCATGCAGGCCGCGCCACCGCCTCCCGCCCCTTCTGTCTGCTTTCCCGGTGGTAGCCGGCGGCGCCGGGCCCCCGGACCACCCCTGGAGAAGTCGCCGGCCCCCAGCGCACCGACCGGGGGTGGCGCCGGCCCCAGCTGGCCGCTGCCCGGCGGTGGCAGCGGCTGCCTCCCGTTAAGACTAACGGGAGCCGCCCAATCTCCCCCAGGAAATCGGGCGGCTCCCCTTATCTCGTTTCCCGCCTCCCGCCTCCACTTGTGTGCCCCCACAGCGGATCCGCCGCAGATCCGCTGTGGTATCCGCGGGATGGCGCGCGGTGCAGCCCCCTATGCCTCCTCCATTCCTCTAACCGCACCCCAACCTCCCTTCCCCCTTCCTCATTTTTTTGAGAAAAAATGGGGCAGATTGGGAAGAAACTTCCTAAATGAAAAATGTGCCCCATCCTAAGGGGCACCTCCAGTATTGTTTTGGGAATTTTAGGATTAGGTTTACTATTTTTAAACCTATTTATAAGGTTTATTTTAAGGAAATAAAAGCCCAAAAGAGTTGGGAAAAATCACCAAAAATTATAGGACCTACTTAAGGGTGTTTTACAACTACTATTAAAATTGGTACGTGTGATCTCTTATTTTGGTCCTCCAAAAGTATTTTGCAAGCAAAATAAACGCCCGAAAAGGGGCGGAATTCATCGAAATAAATCGACGTCCTCTCGACGTATAATTTTTAAACGCATAATAAAGATTACGCATATCGATCTAAGGCATCGATTAAGTTAAGAATATCGATGCAAAACTCGGGACGAAATCGCGGTGCGACGCCGCACTCCTATAATGCCGGAATAATTATAAGAGAACGAACCCACGATAAAATGGGGAATTGCTAAAAATATCATGAAATGTAAATAGACTCCCGAGACGGAGTAGAACCCCTATGAACGGGGAGAAAGCAGAACCTCCTCCTACGAACGGAGTCGACATTAAAGCCTCCTCTTATGGAGTGATTGGACTACTAATCATTTACCTTTTACTGCTTTCTGTACTTCTATTTAAATCCAGTCTCGTACTGGTCCCCTGCATTTACTTTCTGTACTTTTCTTTAAATCCAGTCTCGTACTGGTCCCCTGCATTTACTTTCTGTACTTTTCATTAAATCTAGTCTCGTACTGGTCCCCTGCCATTACTTTCGGTACTTTCGATTCTCCAGTCTCGCACTGGTCTTGTTATCATGGCCTTTACTTTCGGCCTAATTTTCTGCTTTATATCATGGCCTCTGCTTTCGGCCTAATTTTCTGCTTAATATCATGGCCTTTGCTTTCAGCCTAATTTTTTGCTTAATATCATGGCCTTTGCTTTCGGCCTAATTTTCTGCTTAATATCATGGCCTTTGCTTTCGGCCTAATTTTCTGCTATATATCATGGCCTCTGCTTTCGGCCTAATTTTCTGCTTAATATCATGGCCTTTGCTTTCGGCCTAATTTTCTGCTTAATATCATGGCCTCTGCTTTCGGCCTAATTTTCTGCTGATATTATGGCCTCTGCTTTCGGCCTATTTTTGCTGCTGCACTCATTTCTAGTTTGGTACTAACTGCAGCCCTACGTTGGCAAGCGGTGCTTATCCGCCCTTGCGAGGCCTTAGTTGGGGAAAACCCGGAGTTGAGCCCCTCCTCCCAGGTTAGCCCCAAAAAAGGAGCCCCCATACCGCTGAGCCTCCCGATCAAAAGTTGCGTGACCGGTCGAGTAAGAGTGCCGCATCAAGTTTTAAAGCGCTCGCTTTAATTTTTGAAGATTGTTTGAAAGTGGCGGGTCAGTCACGCCCACAGACCGTTCGTACCGGTGTGGGAGGGTAGACGACTCATGGCGACAGGGAGATGTGCGCAGCGGGTTATCTCCACTCCGAACCCGCAATTTTTCCTCCACTGGTCGCCCTAAAAATCAGTTCGCCGGATGTCGCTCACATCCAATTAGTACACCAAGTTGTATCAAAGGGCCTGAGTGATACGGTACGACTATACTCAGAAGTGGCAAGACTGGCCACTGTCACCGACGGCCAAATCGGTGAGGCCCGCGGGGTTAGCTCCCCTGCTTGAAATAAAGTGGTCTAAACTGTGTCGACACAGGGTTTTTGTGGGTGTACAGGTTTGAATACCTGGGTGCGTATATGCGCGAGTTAGTGTTGTGTATTTAATATTCGGCGCGATTATGGATAATAGGGTGGGAGCCCTTTTATATATATATGCATACCTGTTGCTAACTCTCTTCCTTGCTTCGGCTATTTATTTCTGTCCTTTAGCCGCCCCCTGGATATGGATTCGGGGAGGGGATGTATTTTCTACTTAGCTCTGTGACTAACAGTTATTTCTTATAACCAATCACAGGAGACGGGACAGCACGAAGCCCTTGCACCACAGGATGAGATACCAGCCTTGGAGATGGCCCGTTTGATTACCCCAGCCTCGCCCCCTGTCTTCTGCGACGTGAGTCCTAGAGTATAGGACTAAGACTAGAATCTTTTGTTTCGTCGATGTAGCCCCCGGGCAGTAGTTGTAAACATTAGGCTTCGGCCCTGTTTAATTACGTAAATATAAGCTGTGTGCTTGACTTTCTGTCTTTCGATTGCTTCCGCTATGCGTTCTGATGTGATGTTGTGATTCTTGTGCCTGACAAGGAGACCGCTCGGTGCTTATGAGGGTGGGACGTTGCCACCCGGGAAGCGCTAAGTGGTCATCCTTGGGCAGTAAGATCCCCCCTCCCTGAACCCGGTTCAGTTTTGGGAGGGGCGGTCTTACATATAGACCTTCTTAGTGTAGAAATTTTAGAGAATTTGAAGATGATTAGAAGGCTCATTAAGCATGTTTTTGTTTGTTTTAAAAGATGGTTTATATTTTATTGGGTTTTCATATACTTGTATTTTACAAGATCATTATAGCTCAAAAATGATAATATATACAAAACATATGATAAGCATGTTTAATCAACCCAAGACTGCATGAATAATATAATCATAAGGAGTGCATGCAAAATATGATATAGGTATGTCCAAGATTATAATACCCTAACCATATGCCTACACACTAGCCCCATATTAAGTGACTGATGAGCATGAGGAGCTGCACACATGCCGTAGGTTGGGGTGTTAATCCCATATGCACACACTAGAGAATGTTCAACCTAGCACTCTTTCCCCCCAGTGCCTCGCAAGGCCCCACTGGAACCCTCCCCGGTTAAGGATAAGACATGACATAGTGGTTATGTCATCTAATGCATATAATCATACGCCCTCGCTATTGTGAGACACATAATGTGGGTGAATGATCATGGGCATCCTAAGCATTTTGTCCTATGGAATCAATTTATAAACTATGGCTTTTATGAGAGATTGATTTCTAATTATAGTTCATTTTAAAATCCACATAGTTATTATGAATTTTTACTTTCACTTTTTCTATTTTAAGATAATTCTGTATGGCAATATAAGATAACTAGCATGAATAATATTTATTAGGTGATAATGCTAGAATGACGAGTTTGCGAGCAATGTTACGCCATAAGATTAATAGAGTTAATGTTGCATGTATTCAAAAATAGTATTTCAATTTTTAGACCTAGAATAAAGTGATGATTCTATTTGATTTGCTCTTATTAGTATAAAGATGATTCTAGGGTTTACATATAGGTGAGATACATGCACACAAAAAACATATTTCATTCATATTATCATGATCACAAACCATATGTTGGAAGCAAAGGATCTTTTGTAGTTATGTTTCATTTTTGAATTAAAAGATCTTTTGATTTTGCATGATTATTATAAGCGATCATTAGTTTAAACGCATAGAAATTTAGGTACACATAATTCCTATTCATAATGATGTAAGTATTTAAAATAAAACAATTCATATTCATCCATTTCAACATATTAAAGTGAAAGATTGTAAGGTGAATAATGAATGTATTGAGAGAATATTTTTTGGTTATTTTGAAAGGTTTTTGTAATTTTTCTCTTTGAATTTTGAATATTAAACAATACACACACACACACACACAGATATATATATATATAATTTTCTTGACTTTCAAATTTCATTATTTTATTTTTCTTTAACATAACATGGCATTATATATCTAGCATAGACATTGATTTCTACTTATAGTAAGTGATGATGCTAGAATGAAAGTTATGGTAACAAGGTGCAATGTTATGTAAAGATTATAAGCATATAAATGAGTTGCATGTATTCAATCATAGAGTTTTGAATTTTCATAGACCTAGAATGGAGTGACAATTCTATTTGATACCAAGTTAATTCCAAGGTCTACATATAATGATATGCATGCAAACAATATTGATGCACATCACACACAAAACTGATTATGAAATTATAATACCAATTAGCCATCATATATTTCATAGTTCCTAAGATTGATATAAATAGTTGATTTAAGATAATCCTTGATAAATCATGAATTATGATATATGATTTTTGTGAATTTTAGCATAAGATCATTGTGGAGTGTGTGAATTCATATTCATCATTATTGTAGTTTTTTAATATCGATTTTTCTAGATTATGATTTTTCAATATAGGGGATATCATATGCTGTAAAGAAATTAGACAAATATTCAAAAAGTTACGCATTTAATTTATTAGTGTAAGTCCCCTAATACTCCTTTTAAATCCATTTTTGACAATTATTTCATTTGTCTTGATAACATCATATACCACATTTAGAATTTAACTTATAATGATGATAAGAGACTCTTAGAGGTAAGGGATTTAGAAGGATAAACGAAAAGAAATATATAGATTACTTGAGAAATGATATGACTTTTTGTTTTTAATTTTAAAACACGAATATGTAAACTTCTTGAAAGGCAAGATAATGATAATTTCCTATTTTGGTTATTGCAAGAGCACGCTTGAGTCTATAATTAATTTGATCTTTGTTGGGCTTTAGTCGGATTTAACAATTTAGAGTGGATCTTGGACTTCCCGAGGTCTACCCTGTGAAGGGTTCGCACCGGTACTAGGAGATGTGATGGGGTGACATCCCAAATCTCCCTTTCTCAAGATATTTAAGTGTTATTGGTTGTTATCCATACTTAATATTTAAAATTTATGGACAACATTTTTGAAAGAGAACAATTAAAGTTCATGATTTTATTAATTTAGGTAAATATCTCATAACAAAATTAGAATTTGATTTATATGGATAATATAAGATATTTATAGGCAATAAATATAAGAAGGATAGATAGGTCACCAAAATAAAATATGACTTTGAATTTTGATCAATTTGATTTTATAAACTTATTAAGCTTTTAAGAGATAAAATCACATTTCCAATAATATATAAGGTGACCATGACATGATAGTTTAAAAAAATTAGAAATAAAAAGAAAACTAAAGAGACATTGAAGCATATCATGAAGTGGAAATCTGTTTATTTAATTTTTGAAAGATTCTACTTCATGCATATGATGATACCTAATGAATTAGAGATTTAGGTATCCAAAGGGAACCAAGTGTAACGGTTCCTTTGGGTACCCAAATATATCGAGATGATTTTTGGGGAGATGAGCACGAATGAACCCTTTCAAGTGGAGTTAATGTTTCAACTTTAATTTTGGGTCTCCACTCATACTTAGATTTAGAGTTATAGTTATGTATCAAATTTCCATATTCATTAAACTTAAGCATAAAATAGTAATGACTTTTGAAATTATTTTTCAAAGGAAATTTTTGCACATTTAAATTTAATTTGGGAGATACAGAGTTTTTTACATAATAGTAATTTGGATTTTGATTTATAAAAACTTTGTGTTCCTTACTCCTATTATTAGGCTTAGTCAAGATATTCATATTCATATTCAACTTGCTTTTAGATATTGCTTGATATTGTGAATTTGTGTGTTGAGTATTTTTATTCATAATTTTCATAAGCAAGTTGATTTTTTATTTTAATTCATCATTTTTATCATAAGATTATGTCTAGCTTTATTATAAGCAATTGTGTTATTTTTACGAGTGGAAACAATAGAGTCAATATGAGTTTGATAGTTATTTCTAAATTCCTCAAATGTTTCATCCATCTCCTTGATTTCAATTTTATAACTTTGGCATTTAGCACAATCACTTTTCAAAGTTGAATTTTCTAAAGAAATTTCCATACTTTGTTTGCACTAGAAAAATAATATTTCAATTTGAAAATGTCTTGAGATAAAGCTCAAAAGATACTATTCAAAGCATTTGCATTTAGGTGACGTTCCTTTTTATTTGTTTCATCCGCTGTTCTTACAATTGCTATATTCCATGCTTCGATATCTAAAGTTTTAATAAATATTTCCATTAAAAATTTCCACCCTTTATAAT
Source organism: Dactylorhiza incarnata (assembly GCA_033032865.1). Taxonomy (NCBI): domain Eukaryota; kingdom Viridiplantae; phylum Streptophyta; class Magnoliopsida; order Asparagales; family Orchidaceae; genus Dactylorhiza; species Dactylorhiza incarnata. Next base: position 2,184,493 of record JAWHQI010000009.1, on the reverse strand, counting down.
TTCACCCTTCCAATAAAGGTGGTGCAAGAGATTTTTCTTCTTCATAAAAATTTCCCCCACTAATAAGAGCGAGATCATGAGACGTCATTATTCCCGGTTGTTAAGCCGATTTGGAATAACCAAGCTCTGATATCACTTGTTGGATCTTGAGATGCCCTTTGAGGGGGGGGGGGGGAGTGAATAAGAGTTTTAGAAAACTTTAGATTTTTATAAAAAACTTTTGATATTTTATTTGAATAAGAGTGAATCAAAAACAAAGAGTAGTAAATCAATTTTATTAAATAAAAAAGGCATGATTATCATTAATAAAATTTGGTTACAAAATTTAATTTCTATGACGCTAGAAATCCAAGGCGAAATATGAAACACACTTTTTGTTTTCTATACCGACTCTTCTCACTAAGAACCGGTTGGCTTTAGCCAATCTCTCCCCAGATACGGCCTCAAGCCGCTCTAGCCCTTTTATCCCCATAAAGGCCTCGAGCACCCCCTATATCTTCTCCCTAGACCCAGTCGATAGCACGAGGCAAATTCCTCTCTAAGTCCTATCCAGATCTAGTCGGCAACATGAGACGAATTCAGGAACCGATTACAAAGATAAATACAAAAGACAAATATAAAAACTCCCTATGAGGTAATCTGAAGGAGACGACGAAGAATCATTGAAGATCATTGAAGTCCAAGCGTATATTCTTCGCGTTGAGTTAGCGTGTTGATTCAAACCTCCTTTGATTCCTCCTTTTGAAATTGAGTGGGAGATCCTTTGTGGTCTGAAAATGTGGCCCTCACAAATAATTCAGAGTGCTGGAATAAGACTCCTTAGCATTAGTCGTTGAAGAAGACGAAATCCACCTATTTATAGGACTGGAAGCTAACGTCGGCGTTAAGGCTAACATCTGGCGTTGACCCAATATAGAAATGTTTTGATGGCCCGGATTTTCAAAACAGGAAGGAGATACTGCACTTTAGGAAACATTCATTTTAGGCAACCCTAATGTTGACGTTGAGGCTAACGCTGGCTTTAGGCCAGATTATTCCTTTCCACATTTGTCTTCGTGGGAACGGGAGTCAACGTCGGTGTTAAGTCCTAACGCCTGGCATTAGATATCATTCCACTTTTCAGTTTGTGGCAGGTCCAAACCAATAATGTAGCATCCTAGTGTCCTATATGTTCAAGCCTGCATGCTAAGAACACAATGGCAACCACGATCAAATACAGCAGGATTTGTTATTTTCAAATCAAAGGGATGCGAAAAAACCATATTCCAACAGAGGTCACTCGCCCCCCCCCCCCCCCCCCCCCCCCCCCGGCCATTTGCGCCCCTGCCAGCTCGTGCCCCTTGCGCCTGCATGCGACCTGCTCGCACCCCCTGCCCGCAACCTACTCGGGACACTTGCTCTCTTGCGCCAGTCCTGCTCCCGCGGCCTCTGTCAGCACCCTGCCAGACCGCCAGTCCCCTGTCGCCTGGCCGCCCGGCTCCATGGCTACCATATTGATCTTGCCACCTATGAAGGCCGCATCCTTCAAACTCGCCACCGCCAGCGACTGGTCGGATTGGGCTCTTACTGTCGAAGCTGCCCTCTCCTCCCATGATCTTTGGGATCACATCGCCGGTGCCTCTCATGCCGCTACTGCCAGCTCTTACAGCCCCACCGTAGCTGCCACCACTCCAGTTGACGACACCCTTTGGAGGCGTTGCGATCAAGCTATTCAGGCTTACATTCTGGAATTTGTTGCCCGTCCACTCCTTACCTCCATCAACCGCCTTCCCTCAGCCCGTGCCAAGTGGGAATATCTTCGGGATCGCTTTGTCCCCCGCGGTGGGGCATAACGTCATTTTTTGATCTGCGACTCTCAATCAGCAAGACAAGAAGGGCGGTCCATTCAGAACTTTTCACCATGATGAGTACTCTCTGGCACAAACTGGACTCTATGATTCCCCTCCCATGCGGCTATCCTCGTTCCTTAGAGTTTCAGCACCACCTCTCTGAGGGTTATCTCCATCAGTTCCTCGTTGCTCTGCGTCCCGAGCTTGCTCTTCTTGTAGCCAGCTCCTTCATCGGGTTCCTCTTCCTAGCTTGGATGAAGCCTTGATTTCCCTGCTTGATGAAGAGACTCGTCTCCGTCCTCCCATTGTCCTCCCACCTACTCCTGGGATCGACAATGCTCTTGCTATCCGACCACGTGATGGCCCTGTCACCTGCAACTACTGTAAGAAGGCGGGGCACATGAAGTTCGAATGTCCTACTCACCCCCCACATCTTGACGAGCACCGACAGGGTGACAACCGTCGTGGCACCCGTGGTCGGGAATGTAGTCATGGCCCCGGATCACCTTCCATACCTCCTCATCCTACAGCTGCTGCTATTACCGATCATCTTCAACGACTAGAGGAGTTACTCCTTCAGTCTCCTCTGCTTCAGCCCGCCACTCCCACTAACTCTTCAGCCGCCACTAGCCTATCAGCCGCCTATGGTACTACTGCTGTTCGGGTTTCACAAATTGCACCTTGGTATTTTGACTCTGGGGCCTCCTGCTATCTTACCTCCGACTCCAGCACTCTCACCAACTGTACATCCACCCCCACTCACCTTCAGGTCACCACTGCTGATGGGAGTTCTGTCCCTATTTTGCAGTCCGAATCGATCACCCCGACATCTGGCCCTCCTAGTCACCTTACCCTCTCAAACATTCACCATTGTCACAACCTGCACTTTTGAAAATATATAAAAATATTATCAGAGTAGGAGAAAATACGCGCCATGATGTCACGCCGTGCAAGAGACAACTACAGAAGCTCAGGTCATTCTATCTTCACACCTTTCTTTATAAAAGACAAACTTTATGTTTACAACATAATTTAAGTTTGAAGGTTTCAAACACTTTGTCCCTCAGTTTAGTGGATCATCTAGTCCACAACCAAGAAAGTATAATTATACGCAGCGAAAAATACATATTTTTACTTTAATTTGTCCCACATGAACATGAGAACTCAACTAGCAACCTAATGATATGCACTTTCTAGATTTAGTATAGATATAAATGGAACTTTTACGCATGTCAAAATAGAGTGATATTAGTTTGAAAAGATGCAATGTATGAGCAAATATGCAGCTTTACTTATATAAAAGTATCTACTATGCAACTAAGCAAAAATCCTTCCCAGAGAGCATTTGCACTAATAACAAATTAACAGTAGTAACATAAATGACAATAACAGTTTAACACAACAGGAGGCCATACTGTGGGCATTAACAAACTGATACGAACCCATAGTAATGACCAATGTCAGAAGTGTTGGAACCAGTATTTGGCCCAATGAGGAGTTCTGACCCCTGTGAAGGGGGCAACAAACACTTACTAATTGCACGGAAGAACCTGACCGAAGACTTAGAACGAAAGACACGACCCTTGGCAACAGTGCGGAGGTCCCACCACACACCCGGAAGATCTTTTGAGCGCTTCCCCTCCCAAGCCAATATTGTAGTCGGGCACCTTGGAGAGCTGAAAAAGCCAACCAAAGAGTTCCTAAGGAGAAGCAAAGATCTAGTATGCTCTCTCAAGTTGCCCCAAATGGCCTATTTATAGCCTTTATGAACTGGTCTGCTAATAGCGGGATTTCGCCTTTTGGTCTTGCTATACGCACCCCAAACTGGCCTACTAATAACCAAACTCCACTGTTCTAGAGGGCTATTGGCAGCCCACCAAGGGTATCAAGGTAAATTCACCTGCAGACCCCTGTTGGGCGAGTGGCTCATGAAGACGCCACTTGCTAGCCTCCTTGTGAGCTGAACTCGCGAGACCTTCTCTCGCGAGACCTTCTCTCGCGAGTACTCGCCTGACTGACATTACGAACCCTCCCTTGACTCGCTCTGGCTAAATGCACCCCCGAGCGGTTCTCTACAACTCGCTGAACTGTCCCCCCTTGCTGCTCGATAGCGAGATCTATGGTCCGCCCCGCCTTACCTTGGCAGGGTACTCACCGCGAATCGGAGAGCACTCCCCGAATTGCCTGTAATTGATTTATTCGTGAGTCGGTGAACACTAGGTTGTACACAATCCCCGCTCTTCACGAGTTTACACTAAGCTCGTGAAGAAACGTCCAACCCTCTGTGTTCGCCGGACGAGGATGAGTTGGCACGAATCTCTGGTGGGCCCCCCTCCCCAGCACTATAAATACCAACATTCCGGGGTGATGAGGGACCCTTTCTTTCCTTTCTTCCTTTCTCTACTCGCAACCGCATTTGCTAAAGATGCCCCTCTCGGAAGAAGCTCAAGCCCGCTTCGCAGCATCCCGCGCGAAGGGGCAATCTATCATGAATCGGCTCGTCCCCTGGGGTGCCCAGCAGGCTCCACCTCCCCCTACTCTAAAGAGTGCGCAGGTGGTGCAGAGACACTTCAGGACAACTGGGTCCACCCTCTGGGACATGCTGCATGATCCCGAACTCACCAGACATGTACTCGAATTCGCCTGCCTTTTTTCCCTATCTTTGTGCTGACATTTTAATCTTCAGAGCGCGTCTCTGGTGGGAGTCCTTGTGAGCGGGACTCCAGACGATACTCGCCTCCCCTCTCCTGGGGGAAACAATTCGCCGGCTGCTGACACGGATTTCATCGACCTCAGCCTCTCGCCGTGGCATGGTATGACTCCGATATTATTCCCTTCGCAAATTCTCCAACTAACCTTTTGCATTCTTGGCAGAGAACCCCCTCACCACTCCCGGGAGGGACGCCACCCCATCGGGTTCACCGCCCCTCTGAAGTCACCGCACCCGCCGAGCTCGTTGCCTCTACCAGGCTCGCAGCCTCCATTGGGCTTGCAGCCTCCACCAAACGTGACAGTCTCCGTCCCCGGGTTCAATCTTCTAGGCCATCGAATCCCCGGCAGCTCGCCTCACGTCGACATCCAGGTTGCGAGCAACCTCCCCCAAGTCCCGGGCCTGGTGAAATACATCACGCTGAGATACACTGAGTCTTTTCATGGGCAACCGAGATCCTCCCGCTAACGACCTGGTAAAGCGCCAGCGATCTCGTCAGGTTGGTCTGTTACATTCAACAGATTATTTCTTGCTATGTTCGCTAATTCTCGTCTCGCAGGCGTCCAGGAGTCCTCCACCGAGATGGAGCTTGGAGAGGAGGAGATGCTGCCCCTGCCTTCATCGGACAAAATTGCTGCCTTCCTCGGTGATCCCCGGGACCTTGAAGCAATAAAGCGGCGAGTTCCTGACGTGCTCCAGAAGCAGGGGCTCATGCTGTGAGAGCTGTACGACCAGGCGCACGGGGACAGAGCGGCCTGCGAGGAGCGGACCGTCGTGATTGAGGATGAACTAGCCCGAGTTCTCGCCGAGCTGCAGACTGACGCTCGCCACTAGGACACCTCTCCCGGGTACACCTCTTGCGAGCAGAGGACTAAGTCTTGCTGGTGCAGCATGAGCTCCGTGCGGTCCACGCGTATCATTATCAGTGCGTACCGCCACACTCGGGGGGTGCGAGGGCGAGGTCGATGGAGGAGGATCCGCTATTGATCTCACTCGCACTCGCCTGGCTAACTCAGAAAATAACAGCTATTTATTATTTCTTTTATTTTCTGTAACATCCCGCAAACCATGATGTCAATTTGATGCCTCCCGAGTAATCGCCGGATTTTTTCCTTCTTTTCTTTTACTCGCTATTCACTATTGTTGTATATATTGCACCAACTAATCCTTTTATTCGACGTCTCTCTCTCTCTCTCTCGCGGCTTGCCTGGGACTCACTTCACCTGACAGCAATCCGTCCCCGTTGCATCGCTGTGAATTCTCTGAGAGTGGGCGGGTTCAAGTAAAGAGGCGCGTCATGGCAGGATTTGGCTATCCGCACCCCTGACGCCTCGACTCCTCGATCCCCGCCGCCTTTAGTTTCTTTATAAATAGGCCTGTCATCAATAGTCAACCATCACTTTCAATTTTCTCAACCTCTCGCTTTCTTTCTCGCAAGCTTTCGCCTTCTCGTTCTCGCACTTGCTTTTGTCTTAGCAGCCATGGGTAGTGATGGTGATACAGAAGGCCGGGCTAAGTCCGCGTTCACGTTCCGCGACAATTCATTCTTCACTTGCTCACTCACAGAGAGTGAGTACCATTCCGTGGTGGCCAACTAAATCTTGCCAACATTCTCCGCTTGCCATCCGACAAAGACTGAGGCCATCAGTGACCTTCATATGGATGAGCTCGCCATCTCCGCGGCCCACTTCGAAGTGGGCCTGCGACTTCCCCAATGGCCGGAGATCAGTCAGGTATTTGCTCGATACCCTTCCCCTTTCTCTCCTTCAGTTAGGACCTCTTTCTAACTACCTTCCGTGAATCCGAGAGCTGCTGTGAAAGTGGAGGTTAGATCTTAAGTTACTCTAGAGGGGGGGGGGGGGTGAATAGAGTATTAAAACTTTTCCTTAGTTTTTATAGCGGAATTAAAATAGTATTATATATAAGTGTAAGCAGTGTGAGAATTATATAAACAGAAAAATTAAGTAAATGAAATCACAAAACAAACAGCACAAACACAGAAAATGACCAAACACAGAAGACACAAGGAGCTATAGTAGTTCCCCAATAAATCTGGGTACGTCTACTCTTCTACCACCTTTGGTAGGAATCCACTAGGAGGTTGTTGATAAGGTGCCCTCACACCAGGTGAGCTGTTGATAAGGTGCTCTAACCAAACTGCAGGTTTTTGCTAAGGTGCCCTGTCACCGAGAGTTAACTTTTGAAGGGAGTTATAACCCTGTACAAGATGGGAAGAAAGAGTTTATAGTGTTCTTCTCTGTCAAGATGCTGAGAGAAGACTCTAGTGGATGTTGTTGTAAAGCTCCCCCTGTCAGATTGAAGTATTTGACAGAAGATGAAGAAGCTTTCTCTTGAAAACTAAGATCTCCTGTAGCAGATTGATCTGGAAGAACAGGTTCTTCAGATTGCTTGTTGCTCTTTTAGAAGATCTGAATTTGTAGCAGATTCTGAGAGAATGCTCTTGAGGAAGATGTTCTCAGAAGAAATTTTGTGCTGCTTGTGGAAGAAGAGGAAGAAAGTATTATTTTTTTTGAGAGATCTATATATTTCTCTCTTCTTCTTATGCTATATATATATCCTTTGTATTCTGTAATAGAATGATGTTTGAATTCTATCGACTCGAACGATTCTGGCAGGTCCTTTAATTCCTTGACCGTGAAAAGATTCCTTTTCATTAAATGTCAACGGCTATTACTGTCTTGGAAAAAGGAAAGAAGGGAATATATTAACTGAGTCTAATATCCTTCCTTATCTGTCAGAATACGTCCAAAGATATTAAATAGATCCGTTATAGTCGTCGTTTTGCTGTTAGGATAAATAGAATATAGTTGATAACAAATCTGGGCTTCAATAAATGATCTGTCGAACGCTGGCTATAATCTGTCGAGCGCCGTCCAGAAGATGTTGAATGCTGGCTGGAAACTGTCGAGCGCTGTCCAGAAAATGTTGAACGCTGGCTGGAAACTATCGAGCGCTGGCAACAAAAACTGTCGGACGCTGGGAGGCATCTGTTGAGCACTGCTAGCCATTTGTTGACCGCTGAGAACCTTAGATTTTATCTTAAGTTTTAGCTAATTTATAAGCCTAAAGACTTGACCCTTAAACTATACAATGGGGTCAACTAATCCTAATCAGTACATAGTGATCCTAGCCCAAAACAGTAAAAAGGGTTGCTCCAACAATCTCCCCCTATTTGGGTTAGGATACTATTTGACAAATAAATCAAATAATAAATAACACAAAGATAAACAGCATAACAGAAATATATCTGACAGAATTGAAATGCTTCAGCAGATAATATTGAAATAAAATGCTCTGAGTTTAGAAACATTTATACTGAATCCAAGTAGATCAAAGACAGAAGGAATTTGAAACTGTACCTTTTCACTGTGAGGAAGGCTTGAAAATGATTTCCCTATTGGGATTTTCAGCTTCCTTCTTGCTCATGTAGCAGTTTTCTGGACTTAAGATTGTTTGAGATATAGTAGGAAGAACTACTACTGCTGGATACTTCTTTAAAAATCTTTCAGCATTGAAAAATTTTCTGGAATTGTACTTTTCAAGCTCTTGCTTTCTGAATTCAAACAATGTAGAAAATTGAGAATGGTCCTCACCTTCAGCCTTAGCTTTATTGATCTGAGCAATAGCTACTGATTCTCTGAATCTAGCCATGTGAGTTATTTCATCTGTTTCTTGAATTTCTGGAGAAGGAGACCTTTCAACAGAATCATTTGCCTGATCTGAGGTTTTATTATCTTGAAGATTCATTCTGCTGTGAAATAAGCCATTTGAAAAAGTATATCTGTAATCTGAAATTGGTCTGGAAGAACTTGAGGGAGGAGCTCTGGCTGGTGTAGAACTTTGAGAGCCACTGGAGCTTTTATGAGTTCCTTCATATCTCCTAGACTGCTGGGGGGCAGATCTAGAGAAGGAGGAAGACATCCCTGCTGATCCTGCTGCTAGAGGAGGAGGAGGAGGAGGAGGAGGAGGAGGGTGATTGAACTTGACTGGACTATCAGGAATATAACCAATTTTCTTGAACTTCTTTCTTCTTTTCTGCTCATTTCTGGAGAGTGTCATCCAATGATGTGAGACTTTGTCAAGAGAGATATTGTGGAGAATATAATATGGGATATCATTATCTGGATTAGGAGGCTTGGGGATAGCTTTAGACTTGGCCTTTGTTTTCTTTCTTTTCCTTGACAGTGTATCATCAGAATCACTGTCATTATCTTCTTCATCAGAATCAGAAGAAGAGATTGATGTATCATATAAATCTGATATCAATTTAAGAGCTTTGATCCTTTGCTCTTCAGCTTCATAAGCTTCATCTTCTGCTTTCCAGATCTCATCAAAGTCTGGAATTGGAGTTTCATCAAAGATAAAAGTTGGAAAGTCAGAATTTGTGATTGCTTCTTCTGACATTACAACTAGTTTTTCTTCTTGCCTGAGAGCTTGATCTTGAATGAAAACTGTATCTGTAATCTTAACTTCAAAGCTTCTAATTATCTTATTTAACAGAGCTTCATTAACTTGAGCAGTGTATGGGACAATTGCTCTAGAATAATTATGCTGTTGAGGTAAAACTGGTAGAACTGTACTAAACTGAGAAAGAAAATAAATAATATCTATAGAGGGATTAATAGAAACATTATTTATTTTATCTGGACCTGGTAGAACTATCTCTTCTGAAATTGGAAGAACTAAATTTCCAAGTGCTTGAGCATCTGGAGCTTCTTCATCAGACATCTCCCCCTGCCTAGCTTCAGAGAAACCTGAATCTAGGCCCCTAGAAGAAGGGATAGATTGAAAGGGAGGGAAGGAAGAAATCTTTTCAGATAAAGCAGAAATGGATTGAACAATTGGAGTAAGTTTTGCATCCAATAACTGGTCTATTTTGGGAAGGATGAGACCAAGTATCTGATCAGCTACAGAGAAAAGATTTAAAGAAGTGAATTCGTGAGAATGAGAGGAGGATGGCTCAGAAGAGGGAGGAATGGAGATTGGTACAAAGATGTTTGAGACATCTGCACCTTGTTGAGAGGGTTCTTGATAAGTAGAAGAAGAATGATGGATAGGGCATTGGGAATCATTATGAGTAGGAGATGGAGGTGGAGAAGAGGGATGAGGGAGGAGATCAAAAGAAGGAGGGGGAATGTCATCAATATGTGTAGAAGAATTGTAAGGTGGAGATTGTGCAGGGGAAAAACTTTGAGTAGTAGGAGGTGGGAGAGGAAGGGAGGAGACCAAAGGAGGAACTTCTGGAAGGGTTAGTGAAGAGACTGAATCAGTCCTTGTGTCTTCAGAAGTTTGCTTGACTGACTTTGGATTCTTCTTTGGAAATACCCTTTCCCACTTAGCAAAGAGAGCTGAGGTCAGCTTCTTGCTAGCATTGATTGTTACCTTTGGGGAGACCAGAAGGTCTGGATGCCTTTCCTGCAGAACAATTCCTAAAATTTTGCCAAAGCTAACATTCTCCTTGGAAATCTTTTTCTTAATCAAATTAAACAGAAGTGATCCCCAGTTCACTTTCTTTTTCTCCATCAAGGCCACCATCAACAGAAATTGGTACCTTTTAACATAGTCATGTCCTGTTGTTTTTCCTAACAACACTTTGCCAACTATATCTGATAAGAATTTGTATTCCAAAGACAGATTTTTCTTAAGCAGATGATTAGGGTTTCTAGAGGAGTGACCCATTTTGACTAAAGCTGCTTCAAATTCATCAGAACTAATTTCTATATCGTCATCACCATTCACAAGCCCAAAAACTTCAGTTAGAATGGTAGGTGTAAGAGAGACCTGGTGTCCTGAGATTGTGCCCGTCAGACATTCATCTTCCTGCTTAACTGTGAAGCACCATTCTTTGATTTCAGTTATGTGAAGCTTTATCCTCAAGCTCATTAACTTCCTCAACTGTTGCTCTTCAAAGAGTTGAAGGATGTCCTTGAAGATTTGATCAGATGTTGCGAAGGATTCCATATCTATGTCGAACCCAGCATCGAACTTCATGGAATAGAGCGAGGCTTGAGAAATCGCCATTGAGTCCTGCAAAAGAAGAGAAAGATCAAGTGCAAAAGGAGAACTGGAGGAAAACGATTTCTGTAGGCGCGAACTTAGAATGAAGTAAAATAGGTGTTATATAGTCGAGGAAATAGGGAGGAGAATTCGAGGATCGCTGTTCGGCAAAACCTAATTAAATTTGAAGTCGAACCGCCTTTTAAAATTTTGTCGGACAGTGTTAAAAATATCTTTTTCGTCGACCGCCGTTCGACAAACGAGATTTTCTTCACTGACTCTGAAGATGTAGGTTTTTGTCGACCATCGTTCGACGAATAAAAATTTGTCGTTCTTCGTTCGACAAAATTTTTGGATAAGATAGAAAATATAATTTTCAACAAATTGAGTCTCCATCTATCATTCCCAGTTGATTCATAAAGAAGATATGTTTCTTTTCATCCAAGGTTTTGGTGAAAATATCTGCTCTTTGTAAATCAGTGGAGATGAACTGTAGGCAAATTTTATTTTTATCCACATTATCTCTGATAAAGTGGTGCCTTATTTCTATGTGTTTAGTCCTACTATGGAGAACTGGATTTTGTGCTATAGATATTGCACTAGTATTGTCACAAAATATGATTGATTGATTTAAGTTGATACCATAGTCTAGAAGTTGATTTTGTATCCACAGTATCTGTGAGCAGCAACTGCATGCAGCAATGTATTCTGCCTCAGCTGTTGATGTGGACACAGATGTCTGCTTCTTACAAAACCAAGACACAAGCCTATCACCAAGAAACTGACAAGTTCCTGATGTGCTTTTTCTGTCTACTCTGCATCCAGCATAATCTGAGTCTGAGAATCCAGTTAATTCAAATTCAGATGCTGTTGGATACCAGAGACCTAGATTAGGACAGCCCTTTATATATCTTAAAATTCTTTTTAATAATGATAGATGAGATTCTTTAGGGTTAACTTGAAACCTAGCACAAATACAAGTAGCAAACATTATATCAGGCCTACTAGCTGTCAAATAGAGTAATGAGCAAACAATTGCTCTATACACCTTCTGATCAACAGGTTTCCCTGATTCATCAGCATTAATGACAGCATTAGGAGCCATGGGTGTTTTCATGGGAGAGGAATCAGACATTCCAAACCTTTTTACTAATTCCTTAGCATACTTGGATTGTGAAATGAAAATTCCTGATGAGGTTTGCTTCACTTGAAGACCAAGGAAGTATGATAATTCACCCATGCTACTCATTTCAAATTTAGATTGCATAAGTTTAGAGAACTTTTTGCATAAATTTGAATCAGTAGAGCCAAAAATAATATCATCTACATATATTTGAACTAGCAGTGTTTGATTTTTATGTATTCTGAAAAATAAGGTTTTGTCTACTAAGCCTCTACAGAACTTGTTTTCTAATAGAAAATTAGCTAAGGTCTCATACCATGCCCTGGGAGCTTGTTTGAGACATAGAGAGCTTTATTGAGCTTGAATACATAAGAAGAGTGAGTTGGAAAGATGAAACCTGGTAGTTGTTCCACATAGACTTCTTCCTTGATATCTCCATTTAGGAATGCACTTTTTACATCCATTTGATATACCTTAAATTGTTTGTATGCAGCAAATGCTAAAAATATTCTGATAGCTTCAAGTCTTGCCACAGGTGCAAATGTTTGATCATAGTCTATGCCTTCTTCCTGTGAATATCCTTGAGCTACTAGCCTTGCTTTATTTCTCACAATATTTCCTTGATCATCAAGTTTGTTCCTGAAGACCCACTTGGTGCCAATGACTGGATGGCCTCTTGGTCTTGGAACCAAATCCCAAACTTTGTTTCTTTCAAACTGGTTGAGTTCCTCTTGCATTGCAAGAATCCAATTTGGATCATGTTATGCATCTTTTATGGTATGAGGTTCAACTTGTGATAGAAAGCAAGTATGCATCTGATTTTGGTGTAGTTGATGTCTTGTCTGAACACCTGCTGAAATATCACCAATCACTTGTGAAATTGGGTGATCTCTAACTGTGATGTGGTCAACAGTTGGAGTTAATTCTGCAGTGGTATTTATTTGGGGATTTTGTTCAGTAATTGTATCCTGTGGAGGATGTTCTGTTGTTGCTTGATTCTGATAGTCAACAAGATCTGGATGATCTTCTTCTTCACTATCTTCAAGGTTTTGAGCTAATGGTTGCATAGAATCTCCTGACTGTAGATTTAGCCCATTAAGCTCTTCACATAGAGCTGGTACCTGCAAAGCATTCTTGGTAGAAGAGTTCTTCTCCTTGTAAGACATGTTAGTTTCATCAAAGGAAACATGCATGGACTCTTCTATCTTAAGAGAGGATTTGTTAAATACCCTATATGCTTTGCTAACTATTGAATATCCTAAGAAAATTCCTTCTTCAGATTTTGGTTCAAATTTTCTAAGATATTTCTTATCATTGTTATGAACAAAACATTTACAACCAAAAGTTCTGAAATAGTCAACTTTAGGTTTCTTCCCTTTAAGTAACTCATAGGGAGTTTTGCCCTTAAGTTTGTGTATCAAACTTCAATTCAGAACATAGTTTGCTGTGCTAACAGCTTCTGCCCAAAAGGATAGTGGAAAATTAGCATCTGCAAGCAATGTTCTTGCTGATTCAATTTGGGTTCTATTTTTCCTTTCAACTACCCCATTCTGTTGAGGAGTTCTAGGAGCTGAGAAGCAATGCCTGATACCTTCCTTCTCACAGAATTCTTGCATAAGAAGAGACTCAAACTCAGTGCCATGATCACTTTTAATCAATGCAACTACAGTAGAGTATTCAATATGTATGCTCTTAAGAAAGTCTGTAAGAACTTTAAAGTTATCTGACTTTTCTCTCAAAAAGAATACCCAAGTGAATCTAGAGAAGTCATCTACAATAACTAGAGTGTAAGACTTCCCTCCTAAACTCTTTATTGCTATAGGTCCAAAAAGGTCCATATGTAGCAAAAATAAGATTCTAGGTGAATCACTTTTAGATAAGGATTTAAAACTGTTTTTGGTTTGCTTACCTAGCTGGCATGCCCTACATAAACCTTCTTTCTTATATGATCCTGATGGTAGACCTCTAACAAGATTATCTTTAGATAGTTTGGCAATTGTTCTAAGATTTACATGCCCTAATCTTTTATGCCATAGTTCACTAGGTTTGCTTAGCTCATTAAACGGGCAAATTTATGATTTAGAGGAATTGAAATTTACTAAATATATATTACCCTGCCTAATACCTGATAAAACAATGACATTATCAGATGACTTGATAATGCATTCTGATTTATTAAAGGTTACCTGATAACCTTCATCACATAACTGACTTATGCTGATGAGGTTGTGCTTCAGACCCTTCACATAGGTGACTTCCTTGAATGTTACTGCTCCAACCTTGATTTGACCAAGGCCTTTGGTTTGACCATGGTTGGAGTCTCCAAAGATCACCTTGGGTCCAAGCTGTGCCTTGTAATTTTTCAGATTGGCCTTGTTTCCTGTCATGTGGTTTGAGCAGCCACTGGCCAAGTACCATTTTTGATTTAATCTTGGATGGCCGTGTACCTGCAAAGACAAAAACATAAACTAGTTGTTTTTGACCCAGACTACCTTGGGTCCTTTTGTGTTACCACAAAATTCAGAAATAAATGACATTTCAGGCTGGTCCTTATAGCCTTGTGGATGATATCTCCTTGGAGGTATTATCCATTCAGTGAAAGGATTTTTAGTTTGTTTGGAATTAAGATTTCTAGAATTTCCTGTATAGTATCTGTTCGACAAATTTGGATAAATTGGTCGACTATTGTTCATCTGATGACTATACTGAAAATCTGTTTTCAGACTTCGTCGAGCTCTGTTCGACAAATTTGAATCTTTTTGTCGATCTCCGTTCGACGAATTCTTTTGAATTCTTTTATCCTTAACAGACTTGCTTGGAATATCTTTATCTCCTTTTGCAGCTTCTTTGCTTTTAGCATAAATAAATTTTATGGGTGAGGAGAGGATATTTCTCTTAATCAGAGATGGCTCACTTGATGAGGCACCCAAGCCCAGTTTGCTATTATTAAGTCTAGCATTGACTGTGCTTGTGATGTCCATCAGTTTGATACTTCTCCCATTTAGGGATTCTTCAAATTTCTTGGCCTCAGAAAGTTTATTCTCAATGAGAACAATGTGTTCTCTGGAGGCAGCCAAATCTTTCTTAAGATTTGCATTTTCTTCACTCATCTTTTTCATTTTAGCTAACTTACATCTGAGTGAGATTATTTCTTTCTCAGAGTTGAGTAAGTCTGAGCAAAGGACTTTGAATTCAGCCTTGAATTCATCTGAAGTAAAATCAACATCAGACATTACCTGATTTGCATCATCTTCTTCTTCTGATTCTGAATTTTCTTCATCAGATTTGTTGGCTGAGGCATTGATTTCCATCATGCAGAAGTTCTTTTCTTCTTCATCATCACTGGAGCCTGATGAAGATTCAGATTGTGACTCACTGTCTGAGTCATAAATTGCCAGTAGACATTGGCTGTTCTCTTTTGTTTCTTCTTCATCAGAAGAACCAGATGAAGATTCTGATTCAGATTCTGTTTCACTCCAGGATGTTGCTACAAATCCTTTTCCCTTCTTTTTGTGTGAGTGGGAGGAAGATTTGCTAGAACCTTTCCTTTCTCCCTTTTCTCTTTTTCTCTCCTTTCTGTCCTTTTTGTTTTGATTCTCTGGACATTCAGGAGCAATATGTCCTGGCTTCCTGCAACCAAAACATATAATTTCATTAGAGTGATTTTTGTCATACCTTGGCTTGTCATAGCTTCTGGATGACTTTTTCTTGAAATCTTTCTTAGCCATATTATAGAATCTTTTGGCTATGAAGCTCATCAACTCCTCTTTGGTAGGAGTTGGTCCTTCTTCTTCTGCAGCCTTGAAGGTTATGCTTCTCTCCTTCTTGAGTGCTGGGGATGAAGTGGATTCTTCAGCTTCCCTACTTTTGACGAGCTGCTCATAAGATTTGAGCTTGCCCAAGAAAGCTTCAGTGGTGATCTCATTTAGGCTTCTGGCTTCTTTGATTGGTCAGACTCTAGAGTCCCATGTGCTGGGAAAGCACATAAGAATTTTGTCATTGATCTTTGTGAGTGAGATCACTTTGTCCAGAGACTTCAGCTCATTTATTATGAGGTTGAGCCTATTGTACATATCAGCAACATTTTCTGATTCTCCCTTCTTTAAGCTCTCATATTGAGAGATCAGGTGAGATCTTCTATCTTTCCTTTCATCTGCTAAGCCTGCCACCATGTTGTTGAGAGATTCCCAGATTTCTTTTGCTGAGGTGCACTCAACTACTTTCTGGAATATGTCATCTGACATAGTTAGGGCCAGAATGTTCATGGACTTTGCATCTGCATTTCTTTGCTTCTTCTGAGCCTCAGTCCACTCAGGAGGTGGAACAGCAGTGTTGTCTGTTGTTGCAGTAGTGCTGGTTGTTGCTGTAGGTGCTGGAGGTCCTGTAAGAATAACATTGAAAATCTCCTCATCAATAGAGTTCATATAAAGCCTAATCCTTGCTTTCCATAGTGCAAACTTACTGAGATTGCACATAGGAGGTCTTGTGCTAGAATATTCCTTGTTTTGTGCCATGAGTTTTGAATGATATAAAATTCTTAGATAAGGAAGCTCTTAGACAAATTAAGATCTGGTTGATCTTTGTGATTCAGATGTTAGTCTGTAAAGAATCAACCTGCCTCTGATACTAATTGAAAGTGGAGGTTAGATCTTAAGTTACTCTAGAGGGGGGGGGGGGGGGGGGGGGGGTGAATAGAGTATTAAAACTTTTCCTTAGTTTTTATAGCGGAATTAAAATAGTATTATATATAAGTGTAAGCAGTGTGAGAATTATATAAACAGAAAAATTAAGTAAATGAAATCACAAAACAAACAGCACAAACACAGAAAATGACCAAACACAGAAGACACAAGGAGCTATAGTACTTCCCCAATAAATCTGGGTACGTCTACTCTTCTACCACCTTTGGTAGGAATGCACTAGGAGGTTGTTGATAAGGTGCCCTCACACCAGGTGAGCTGTTGATAAGGTGCTCTAACCAAACTGCAGGTTTTTGCTAAGGTGCCCTGTCACCGAGAGTTAACTTTTGAAGGGAGTTATAACCCTATACAAGATGGGAAGAAAGAGTTTATAGTGTTCTTCTCTGTCAAGATGCTGAGAGAAGACTCTAGTGGATGTTGTTGTAAAGCTCCCCCTGTCAGATTGAAGTATTTGACAGAAGATGAAGAAGCTTTCTCTTGAAAACTAAGATCTCCTGTAGCAGATTGATCTGGAAGAACAGGTTCTTCAGATTGCTTGTTGCTCTTTTAGAAGATCTGAATTTGCAGCAGATTCTGAGAGAATGCTCTTGAGGAAGATGTTCTCAGAAGAAATTTTGTGCTGCTTGTGGAAGAAGAGGAAGAAAGTATTATTTTTTTGAGAGATCTATATATTTCTCTCTTCTTCTTATGCTATATATATATCCTTTGTATTCTGTAATAGAATGATGTTTGAATTCTATCGACTCGAACGATTCTGGCAGGTCCTTTAATTCCTTGACCGTGAAAAGATTCCTTTTCATTAAATGTCAACGGCTATTACTGTCTTGGAAAAAGGAAAGAAGGGAATATATTAACTGAGTCTAATATCCTTCCTTATCTGTCAGAATACGTCCAAAGATATTAAATAGATCCGTTATAGTCGTCGTTTTGCTGTTAGGATAAATAGAATATAGTTGATAACAAATCTGGGCTTCAATAAATGATCTGTCGAACGCTGGCTATAATCTGTCGAGCGCCGTCCAGAAGATGTTGAATGCTGGCTGGAAACTGTCGAGCGCTGTCCAGAAAATGTTGAACGCTGGCTGGAAACTGTCGAGCGCTGGCAACAAAAACTGTCGGACGCTGGGAGCCATCTGTCGAGCACTGCTAGCCATTTGTTGACCGCTGAGAACCTTTGATTTTATCTTAAGTTCTAGCTAATTTATAAGCCTAAAGACTTGACCCTTAAACTATACAATGGGGTCAACTAATCCTAATCAGTACATAGTGATCCCAGCCCAAAACAGTAAAAAGGGTTGCTCCAACATGCTGAAATACTATGGCGTGGTCCTGGGCCAGATGACCCCCAACTCTATCGCAGTCATGGTGGGGTTCACGTGCTACCTGCGAGAAGAGCGCATTGAGTTCAGCTTACCGGTCTTCCGTAAGTTGTTCTCCTTCCGGGCGAACAAGGATAGGACAAACTTCTTTGTGAGCCAGCATGCCAAGGTTCACGAGACGGTGAACAAGAGCCACTAATGGATGCATAAGTTTGTGTTCATCAAGGGGCCTTTAGGCTATGTCCCCTTCTCGCCCGTTCAATGGAACGAGCTGACCTACCGTCCAGCAACGCTCGGCGGACATGAGGCCGAGCTCTTCCACTACATGTCAACCAACTTTGAGGTCGGCTACCTCTGAAGGAACGTGGAATCGCTACTCCCCGTGCCGCCCAGGGCAGGTTTGACTCGTGGTTGCTTCCTGTCCAATAATATTCCCACTGATTTTTTCTAACCCACCTTTTATCATTCGCAGGGGAGCGAGATCTTCCGCTCCACCCCCCCCCCCCCACCCTATGCGAAGGTTGCGCCTATCACCCTCGGCCAACAGCTCGCTTCCACCCCCGCCGTCGCCTGTCACGAGGCCCCCATCACTTCCTCCACCTCCAAGAAGCGGCCCGCACCCACGAGGAGCGGGTCATCCCTCACTCACCATCTGCCAAAGAAGAAACGACCCTCGACCCTCGCCAAGGGGAAGGGGGCGTTGAAATCTCGACCGGGGCCGAACCCCTAGTGGACTCTCTTGTCGATCAGGGGGTCAAAGAGACCCCCGAGGTGGTCACCCGCGTGCTGACCGCACCCACACCGGCGGGCCACCACAACTTCTGCCTCGGCACCAGGCATCAGGACGCAGCCGGAGAGCCCGTGTTGGAGTGGGAAGGAGCTCGCCGACCTAAAGGAAAAAATAGGTGGTCTCCGAGGGCTTCCTTGCAAGCCTTAAGGATGGGATGGTAAGCCTACCGAGAACCCACTTGCTGCCTTAAGGAGGTCGCTATGCTGAAGGCCCATAACCAGGAGCTCGTCCGGGCCTCCCTTCCACCTGCTCCTCGCTCACCCCGAACCTTGAGGAACCTGAAGTGCGCGGAGGAGGATTTGTTGTGGGATACCGCAATCCTGGTGGCGAGACATATTTTCGACACCCTGAAGGGGGTCAGACTTCTCGCAACCGACGCGGAGGAGCTCACAGTCGAGGAGGTCATCCCGGAACTGTTCGAACCAATCCCGCCCAGCGCAGATGGCGAGGGCGAGAAGTCAGGGGATGAATCTTGAGAGATGTAAACTTTTCTTTCTGAATTTTCTTTTGCAAGGCGAGAATCGCCACCCCTGATGTAAACTACTTTTGTAGTGAAATGAAAAATATTTTCTAATTCTTTCTTCTATTTTTTACTTTTCTCGCTACCATTTGTGTACGTGCTCGCGCCTCAATGACACGCACCACACGCGCACCTGCGCTTTGCTCGGACACTCGCTAACTTTCACGCGCGTGTACTCATAAACGCACGCATTCGCATTCTGGCATGCACCCCATATGCACCAGTGTATCGATCAAAACCCCGCGTACTCGCCCCTCTTCGTAGGACTTAACCGAATTTTTCCTTTGCATTCATTCCAACAAGGTTCTCGCCTGCGAGCTCTTCGCCGAGGTGAATGCCCATTCAGGTAGGCTCATTCGCATTCACTATCCAAGAGCCTTGCCATGATTTTTCCACCTCCCCACTAATGAGTTCTCGCCAGCGTGTTCTCCCCAAGCAAGTTCCTATTTTGGCGGAACCACTCGCAAATCCTGACCACTAAAGCCTCTTGCATTTCTTTTCTTGCCAACAAAATGGCCTACTGTCCCTCCAGCTAGGTGAGAGCCTTGTCGGGAGACCCATTTGAGATGATTCACCTTGTCCACTTTCTCCTACCTCCCCTATCCTGGAATCAATCCCCCACCACCGGCTAGGGAGTGCCCGGAGGCGGAGTTGACTTGGGGAAGTTGAGTGCTATCAGAAACCCTGCCAGCCTCTCCTGAGATCAACCTGACCCTCCAGCTAATGAGAGCCCAACAGCAGAATCGATCTGGGACATTCCTGCTAAATCTTTCCTTAGCCAGCCTCTCCAGAGATCAACCTGATCCACCGTCTAATGAGAGCCCGACAACAGAATTGATCTGGGGCATTCCAGCTCAAACTTTCCTCAGCCAGCCTCTCTAGATGTCAACCTGACCCACCGTCTAATGAGAGCCCAGTAGCGGAATTGATCTGGGGCATTCCATCTCAAACCTTCCTCAACCAGCCTCTCCAGAGATCAACTTGAACCACCATCTAATGAGAGCCCGGCAGCGGAATCAATCTGGGGCATTCCATCTCAAACCTTCCTCAGCCAGCCTCTCTATAGATCAACCTGACCCACCATCTAATGAGAGCCCGACAGCGGAATCGATCTGGGGCATTCCATCTCAAAATTCCTCAGCCAGCCTCTCCAGAGATCAACCTGACCCACCATCTAATGAGAGCCCGGCAGCAAAATCGATCGGGGGCATTCCAGCTCAAACCTTCCTCAGCCAACTTCTCCAGAGATCAACCTGACCCACCGTCTAATGAGAGCCCGATAGCGGAATCGATCTAGGGCATTCCAACTCAAACTTTCCTCAGCCATCCTCTCTAGAGATCAACCTGACCCACCATCTAATGAGAGTCCGGCAGCGGAATCGATCTAGGGCATTCTAGCTCTAAACTTCCTCAGCCAACCTCTCCTTAGATCAACCTGACCCACCGTCTAATGAGAGCCCAGCAGCGGAATCGATCTAGGACATTATTCCAGCTCAAACTTTCCTCAGCCAGTCTCTCCAGAGATCAACTTGTCCCGCCGTCTAATGAGAGCGCGACAATGGAATCGATCTGGGGCATTCTGGCTCAAACTTTCCTTGAGGACCAATGATTAAATAGGAGACATTGAAAACAATATAATAACCAATCGATCATATAATAAACCAACGCAAAAAGATTAAGGATAAAAATGCTTTAGGTCATCCCCTCGCTGAGCTAAGCTGAGAGGTACCCCTTCCACATCGTGGAGGTGGTACCCTCCCGACGTGAGCACTTCGTCTACAATATAAGGCCCCTCCCAGTTGGGGTCGAGCTTTCCCACTGCGGCCCCTCTCCCAGCCGCATCAACCTTTTTCAGGACTAAATCCCCCTTCTCGAACTGCTTTACTCGGACATGCTTGTCGAAGTACCGAGCCATCCGCCGCTTGACCTCCTCCTGCCGGATGGTGGCTAGGTACCAGAGCTCTTCCACCAAATCCAAAGATATCCTTTGTTCTTCCGCATTCTCCAATCTTCATTCCTCGTCTCCTTCCCCTGCGATCACCACCCTGGGTGACTTTACCTCGGACTCTATAGGAAGCATGGCCTCGGACCCATGGGAGAGCTTGAATGGGGTCTCCATGGTGGCCGTGTTTGGTGTGGTTCTCAAGGCCCAGAGGACCGAGGGTAGTTGTTCTACCCAGTTGACCCTTAGGTTTCATTACTAACAGGAACATTCTCTGGCCGCTCGCCTGGGGGAAGGGACCAACTAGATCAAATCCCCATGTCGCGAAAGGCCAAGGAGCTGTGATGGTCCGGAGCCTTTGGGATGGAAGGAGCTGGAGGGGAGCGTATAGCTGGCACTTGGGGCATTTCTTGGCTAACTCTGACGCATCTTTGTTGAGGGTGGGCCAGAAGTAGCCCTGCTTCAACACCCTTCCTTCCAAGGTCCTGCTTCCCGAGTGGCTCCCACATTCCCCCGAGTGGATCTCTTCGAGGACCCTCAGGGCCTCCTCCCCCGACACACAATGAGACAGGAGCCCCGAGAGGGTATTCCAGTACAGCACACCTGCACGCAAGGAATAGTATGCCGATTTATACCTGAGTCATCGCTTGTCCACATCCCCTTCCAGTAACTTCCCCGATGTCAGGAAGGTGATGATGGGATCCATCCATGATGCTCGTTGATCTACCTTCATCAATTCCCCTTCCTCGATGCATGGTCGGAAGAGTTCCGACACCGTCCCCCTGCCCGGAGACCGAACTTAGCCAGGAGGTCAGGAGGGACACTTTCCTCTCTTGGCACATGTTGGATCGAGAAGGTGCAAAACTGTCTGATGACCCCCTTGACCTTCTCCAGATAGCGTTGGAGGGTTGGCTCCTTTTCCTCGAACTCCCCCCTTATCTGGCATGCCACCACTATGGAGTCCGTCGAGACCTCCACGTCTTGCACACCCAACTCCTGGTCTAGTCGTAGGCTTGCTATCACAGCCTCGTACTCAGCCTATTGTTGGTGATCGGGAAGTGAATGTTGATGGCTCGCTCGATCCTTGTCCCTTGGGGGCTCATTAGGATGACTACCCCCCCCCCCCCCCCCCCCCCCCCGAAGGAATGCTTCCCTGATGCTCCATCAATCAACATTTTCCAGGATACCGAGTGGGGTGGTCCGTCTTCTTCCACCTCGGTCACGTAGTCGGCTAAGAAGCCCTCCACTGCGTGCGCCTTTATAGATAGCCTGAGCACAAATGAGATGTCAAATTTGCTTAGCTCTACTGACCACTTAGACAACCTTCCCGAGTGCTCCAATCCTTATATGATATTACGAAGAGGATGATCGGTCACCACCTGGATTGAGTGTGCCTGGAAGTAAGGCTGGAGCTTCCGGGCCGACACCACGATGGCGAAGGCCAGCTTCTCTAAGATGGGATATCTAAGCTCGGCCTTCCTCAAGACCCGGCTGACATAGTAGATCGGGAGCTTTTTCTTCCCTTCTTCCCGCACCAGCACAGAGCTCACCGCTTCGGACCCTACCCCCAAGTATAGGGATAGGTCCTATCACTACCTCAGTCCCTGGAGCAAAGGGGCCTGGGTTAGTTGTCTCTTTAATGCTTGAAAAGCCTCCTCACACTCTGGGGTCCATTCAAACTTTTGATTTCCTCTTAGCACTTTGAAGAATGACACACACTTCTCCCCTGCCCTAGAGAGGAACCTGCTTAGCCCAGCCAGCTTCCCGGTGAGGTGCTGGACCTCCTTCGCGTTCCTCTGCGATCCCAGCTCCAAGATCGCCCTTACTTTGTCGGGGTTAGGCTCCACCCCGGCTGGGGTGAGCAAGTGGCCTAGGAACTTCCCTCGGCTAGCCCCAAAGACACACTTCTGGGGGTTGAGTTTCATCTTAAATTTTCATAAGGTCCCAAAAGTTTCTTCGAGGTCCCGAAGGTGGGACTCGAGGTCACGACTCTTGATCATGAGATCATCGACGTAAACTTCCAAGTTCCTCCCCTTTTGATCTCGGAAGACCCTGTCCATCATCCGCTGATATGTCGCCCCTATATTTTTTAGTCCAGAGGGAATCATCTTGTAGCAGTAGCACCCATCCCCTGTGATGAAAGAGACACCCTTAAAGTCGGGAGGGTGTATGCGGATCGGATGGTAACCTAAGAAAGCATCTAGAAAACTCATTAGAGAAAACCGACGGCTAAGTCAACCAGCGCGTTGATCCGAAGCAGAGGGTAACAATCCTTAGGGCCTGATTTATTCAGTAAAGAAAAGTCTACATACATTCTCCACATACCATCCCCCTTTTTTATCATCACTACATTTGAGACCTGATAACTTCTCAAAAGGAAGTTATTTAACTCATTTGTTTGAACTAAATATTTATCATAAAGTAGGAAAATGAGTTTAATTGAAGTAGGAATGCTTGCAATTTAATATTTATTTTATTTGTGACTAATTTAGTCTTTTTCTAATATTATATTGCCAGAAACATCAAAGAAATTGACTTGGAGAAAGGAATCTGCCCAAATCTCATGACCAGGAAAATAGGTTGCAACCTCAGAAAATGAGGTTGCAACGCATTCTAGGCGAATTTCAGATTTTCAAATTCAAATTTTGAAACCGTTTTTATTATGGAAGGTCGCACCATTCCATGGGTGGGGGGGGGGGGGGGGGGGGGGGGGTGGACGTTTTTAAGTAAGTAAACACCTGGAGAGAAAGAAAACTTAGGGAGAGAAGGATTTTCGGATTAGAGAGAGAAAGAGAAGACCCAATTTTGAAATCCTCCATTGGAGAGTGGCTACACCAAGGAAGAATGTAGATCTCCGGGCTGTTCAAGCGACCAACATTGTGAAGAGAATCCTGCAACGACTAAACATTAAACCATCATGCTTTGTAAGATCTCTCCAAACGTTTTGTGTGTTTCTTCCTTTGCTATGAACAAAGTCTCTCTAATCTTGTATTATGAGAGTACTTAGGCTTGTATGATGAATATTTTCTAGATATCTCTTTGTGTTTTGTTTGGTGAATGCTCTTTATCGAATTTATGATCTTTATTGTAAAACTTTTGGCCAAGGTTTTATCTTTTTACTACGCTCCATAATTCGAGAGATGAGTTGCGTAAGTGCATCATAGTTTTGATATAGCATTTGAAGGGAGAAAGAGATTTACTCTTAGTGTTAGCAACTTTGGTTTTCATTCCTTATGCAGTACTTGTCTCTCCGGAGGGGGAAATAGAGACTAGGGATTTCCCATATCGAGAGGTACAAATTTCTATTTTAAAATCATTGCAAGGCATTTCACTACACTTTTATCACAAGGTTTCATTCATCGATTCATCGCACTTGACTAAGGAAATCACGATACAAGATTATTTCTCAATACTGATAAGAAAGTATTTCTCCAAGGAACTGTAATCTATTTAGTTTAAATCTTCATCTAGTTTTATTTTACTACTTTTAAAAATCTTATTACTTAATTTACTTGGATTTAAAGAAAAAACTTATCTAGTATTTGTAAGCACTGAATTGACCACCTCTCTGTGGGAACGATCTTAACTCACTTTATATTACTTGACACGATGCGTGCACTTGCGTGTATTACGTATACCTAATTCAGGCATATCAAGTTTTTGGCGCCGTTGCCGGGGAGGTGCAAATAATTTAGTGTGTTTTCCTTGCAATAATAAAAAATTCTGAGTATTTAGAGCTCAAGTTTTTTGTTTCTGTTGTATTTTCTTTTGCTTTGTTTGTCCTTATTATGTTTACTTTGTTAGTGCATGTCCCGATGTCGATTATCTAAACTATTGCCTTTAAATCTAGAGATCGAATGAACGTGTAGACAAAATATGAAAGCATCTCGGGTAGAACAAAGTAATTCTTCAACCATGAATCTTAATCAGCAAAATGTTAACAATGAAAATCATCAGGAGGATGTAGACAAGTAGGTCAGGTAGATCAGAATGGTCAACCCGCTGAAATTAGGAGAACCTATCATGACTATAATATGCCTTTAAGGGGAGGGTACAATTTAATATTGCTAGACCCGCGATTGAAGCCAACAATTTTAAAATTGATTCTACTGCAATGCAATTAGTTTAAAATAATAAATTTGGCGGACTAAATCATGAAGACACCAATTCTCACTTAAGGACTTTTATAGAGATCTGCGATACATTCAAAATCAATGGTGCTTCTGATGAAGTCATTAGACTTCGTTTGTTCCCATTCTCATTGGAGGGAAAGGCTAAAGACTGGTTAAATTCTATGCCTAATGCTTCTATAACTACTTGGGCATTGTTAATAGAAAAATTCTTGGCTAAGTATTTTCCTCATCTAAAACTGTCAAACTAATGTGTGACATATCTACGTTTATTCAAGGGAATGGGGAAACACTTTATGATGCGTGGGAGCGTTTCAAAGAACTATTATGGAGGTGCCCACACCATGGCCTAGCCATTCACCAACAAGTGTGGACCTTTTATAATGGCCTCCAGACATCTACTATGATTCAAGTGGATGGAGCTGCAGGAGGATATTTGATGAAAAAGTATCCCAAAGATGCCTATTCAATTTTAGAATATTTGTCTTCCAATAATTATCACTCAATTGAGCGACAAGGAACATCTTCTTCGGCCGGCTTATATCAAGTTGACCAATTAACTTCGTTTGCGGCTTAAATGACCGCCCAATTTAACTCGATGAATAAGAGGTTAGATGCGTTAACATTACATCAAATTCAATCGATCTGTCAAGTCAATAGTATATCCAATACTTTGCCCATCACAAACCCATCGCTCACGGTAGAACAAATCATCAGACATAACGAGGAAGCCAATTATATTAGCGGTCAACAAAGGCAAAACAACAATGCATTCTCAAACTATTACAATACGGAAGACGTAATCACCCTAACTTCTCATGGAAGAATAATGTCGGAATGACACACCCACCCGAATTAAATTCAAATCCTCATCCATCCCAGAATAATAACTACAATCAACAAGTTTCTTCTAGAAAATTATCTGATAAGATGCTCATTGAATTCATGCAAAAGCGTGACGCTCGCATTACAAGTCTATAGGGTTCATTACGTGTAATTGAGTCTCAATTGGGACAAATTGCTAATGCCTTGAACATTAGACCACAAGGGTCAATCCCAACTGACACTACACCAAATACGAAGGGAGATAATCAACAGTGCAAAGAGGTCACTTTACAGAGTGGTAAGGAGTTAGTGAGAGGACCTTCAAATGAGCAAGTTAGGGAGAACAATGAAGAGAAGGAGTTGAAAGATTCTAATCCTAGTGTTCCTAATGAAGAGAAAGAACAAAATAATAACAATAATGAAGAAGAAGTAGAAGTATTAGGAAAGAATAAGACAGAACCCGGCATCATAGTTGTTGTGTATTTTGTGCCAACTTATCACCTAGAGGGGGGTGAATAGGTTTTTTCAAATTACTTTAACCCATTTAGATGTTCTTGATTTCTGATTAATAGATCTCTAAATTATAAAGCACAACACAGAAAAGCACGCAAGAACTTATAGAGGTTCCTCAAGACAGGGTGTCTTGAGTAGTCCTCTTTCCCTCTGCGCCTACCTAGCAATGTTCTAGGCTCGGAAAACTCCGCCAAATCTTCAGGCCCGCAAGCCTTACAACACGGACCCGCAAGTCCTACAGCCTAAGCCCGCAAGCCCCTACTGCACCCGAGCCCACAAGCTCGACACTCAGGCCCTCAAGCCCTACACAACACAGCCCCGCAAGTCCTATGCCTACAGCCTAGGCCCGCAAGCCCTTACTGCACCCAAGCCCTCAAGATCGACAATATCGGACCCGCAAGTCCACTGCCCTGGCCCTCAAGCCTCACAGCTCTCCTTCCCTCAAGCTAGACGGTGTCGGACCCGCAAGTCCACTTCCCTGGCCCTCAAGCCTCACTTCTCTCCAGCCCTCAAGCTAGACAAACTCGGACCCGCAAGTCCACAGCCCTGGCTCTCAAGCCTCACAACCCTCCAGGCCTCAAGCTAGACCCTTAGGCCCTCAAGCCTTACATCAATAAAAGTTTTACAGTAATAAAAACGGTTTCTTCTGCCTGATGAAGATCGGCAACTTAGCCTGATGGAGATTGGCTTCGCAGCCTGATTGAGATCGGCTTCTTAGCCTGATGGAGATCGGCTACTTAGACTTGAAGAATATGCTTCTTGATTTGTCATTTTTAGCACTGGATCTTCTTCAGCCTCCTCTTCTCTTGCCTGATGTTGATCGGCATCTTATCAGTCAATGGAGATGACTAATTCTTATGAGAACGCTTGATTCTTGTTCTCTACTTGTTCTCTACTTGTTCTTCTTCTTCTCCGTTGAATGTACTGATCTATTTAGAAGCAACGACGGGATTCTTTTCTTTTTCTTGATACTCCCTTTAGGGCAACTTCTTATCTCTTTTATAAGACTGCGAGGCTCCCAATGGTATTCCGAAAAAGTTCCTTAAATGTCAGACGCCCCATTCCTTAAGAGCACGCGCTGATTGGACAATCGGGCTGCGGCATTAATTACTGACAGCGCGTCCGCAACATTTGACTTCCTTCTCGACGATATTTCCAGATTCATGCCAATATTGACAGCTTTACGACGATATGGATAATATCTCGACGACATGACTTTGTCGATGCCTTAGGCCTTGGTGGATCTTCAAGTCTTCTAGCTTCTGCCCCTGACATTGATATCTCGACGATACGAGATATCATGGCATTTCTGCATATACAGCGATATGTTATCTCTGATTGTGTCGTCGTGATCTTCTTTCTTGTAGACTGTCGTCGTAATCACTTTGTTCTTTCGACGACATGAGCGATATCATGTCGACAGACTCTGCTTTAGTAACAGCTTGTCTTCAGCTATTCTTCTTCAGTCTTCTCGATGACACGCCTTCTTTACGATGATGTCATTGGCATCAGTCTTACTTAGCCTTTCCGACGACACGACTTCTTTGATGATGTCGACGATACTGCATCTTCTCAACGACACAGCTTCTTTGATGATGTTGTCGATACTACATCTTCTCGATGACATTGCTTCCTTTTGAATCATTCTCAGCGGTTAGGCTGAGATGGCTTCCTCTTCTCAGCTGATACTGTCGATCTGCAGAGAAGTTTCTGCGTTCGACGAACTTCATTCTGCATTCGACGAACTTCATTTTTCGTTCTACGAACAACATTCTACATTCGACGAACTTTGTTCTTCGTTCCGTCTTTTTGTTCGACGAACTTGCCAAGTTGAACTCGCCAAGCTTCTGTACCGTCTTTGTGTTCGATGAACTTCGTTCTTCGTTCGATGAACTTCGTTCTTCGTTCGACGAACAACATTCTTCGTTCCGTCTTTGCGTTCGACGAACTTCGTTCTTTCGTTCGACGAACTTTATTCTTCGTTCGACGAACTCGCCAAGTCTCAGCATTTGCTTTGCTCATCATCATGACGACAAGCATACTTTGTCGACGACATCTCCTATTCTTCTCGATGACATTCCTTTAACTTCCTGAGATTATGAGCTAGAGAAGTGGTCAAATACAAAGTGAAGTTTTCTTGACTTGGTGACTTCTTCAAATCAGGAATCATGTAGGCAAGATTCCCAACAATCCCCCCTATTTGAAGAAGTCGGAATCTCAATTCAAGACTGCTTTCACTTGACAATAAATGTTATAATCTTAAATGGAAGGCATGAGCATTTAAGATTTTACTTATCTTTTGCTGAACTTATGAGTACATCAAGCTTGTTGCTCCCCCTTGATTTGATGTCTCTTCTTTTGTGGCTCCTGGTCTTGTCTCAGCGGTTCAGCTGAGACAATGAGACATTCTCAGTTGATTAAATAGTACACCTTTGAATCTATTCAATTGTATGGAATATCATCTCCCTGTACAATACTTGAGAGAAAATAGATTGTATCAAATACAATATATACTTAGGATTGGGAGTGATGCCTCTTCAAATTAAAGGAACATTGAGGGAAATATTCCCAACAGTAGTAACGAAGAAGAAAGACAATGTGATAGTATACCCACCTCCACCTTTTCCTCAACGATTAAGAAAAAGCAAGTTGGATAATCAATTCCAAAAAAATTTAGAAATCTTTAAAAAATTGCAAATCAACATCCCATTTGCCGAAGCTTTAGAGCAAATGCCTAGCTACGTTAAATTCATGAAAGATATCCTCGCAAAAAAGAGGAAATTTGGAATAAATGAAACGGTGGCACTCACTCACAAGTGTAGTGCAATTCTTCAAAAGAGGCTTCCCCCTAAATTGAAAGATTCGGGAAGCTTTACCATTCTGTGTTCCATAGGATATCAATTTGAAGGTAAGGCATTATGCGATTTAGGAGCAAGTATAAACTTAATGCCCCTCTCAATATATAAGAAATTGGGATTGGGAGATATATCAAAAACGTCACTTACTTTGCAATTAGCGGATAAAACACTTGCTTTCCCAAAGGGGATTGTAGAAGATGTGCTAGTAAAGGTGGAAAAATTTATTTTTCCGGCGGATTTTGTGGTCCTAGATATGGAGGAAGACAAAGAAGTACCTATCATTGTGGGAAGACCCTTCCTAGCTACAGGTAGAACATTGATTGATGTTCATAAAGGTGAATTGACTATGAGAGCCAATGATGAGCATGTCACTTTTAATGTGCTCAAAGCGATGAAGTTTCCACATAGAAGAGAAGATGATACGGAAGAAGTTAATAGCATATCCATTTATGACTATGACTTGAAGTTTAAATTAGGAGATCAAGATGATTTGTTGCCACGACTATTAACCCAAGATGAGATTTTTGACGAAGAAGAAGAAATTCATGAATGTTTAAAAATCTTTGAGCGTTAACCTGTATTTTTCCATAAGCCGGAATCTCTTGAGATGCCGGAGAAGTCATTGATGGATAAACCCTCTATCATCAGTCCTCCAACCTTAGAATTGAAACCTCTTCCCGTTCATCTCACATATGCATATTTAGGGGAAAATAACACATTACCAATCAGAGTGAACTCCAAATTGCTTCCTGAACAACAACATAAATTAATAAGTTTATTAAAGCAATTTAAGCTAGCCATAGGTTGGACAATAGCGGACATTAGTGGAATTTGCCCTTCTTTATGTATGCATAAAATTCACTTGGAGGAATCCTTTAAGGGATCGGTAGAACATCAACGTCGTCTGAGTCCGCCTATGAAGGAAGTTGTGAGAAAGGAAATTATTAAATGGTTGGATGCGGGAATCATATATCCTATCTCAGATAGCTCTTGGGTTTCCCCAGTGCAATGTGTCCCCAAAAAAGGAGGGATGACGGTAATTAAAATGATAAGAATGAATTAATTTCAACAAGAACAGTCACGGGTTGGAGAATTTGTATGGACTATAGGAAGTTGAATAAAGCTACTAGCGAAGACCATTTCCCCTTACCGTTCATTGATCAGGTTCTAGACAAACTAGCGGGAAATGATTTTTTCTATTTTTTAGATGGTTATTCGGGTTATAACCAGATCACGATCGATCCGGAAGATCAGTAAAAGACCACATTCGCGTGCCCATATGGCACTTTCGCATTTAGAAGAATGCCCTTCGGTTTGTGTAATGCACAGGCTACTTTTCAGCGATGCATAATAGCCATATTTTCGGATATATTGGATCATGATATCGAGATTTTCATGGATGATTTTTCTATTTTTGGAAAATCTTTTGATGGTTGTTTAGCATGTTTAGAAAAGGTGCTTACACATTGCGTTGAAACTAACCTCGTATTTAATTGGGAGAAGTGTCATTTTATGGTACGCAAAGGGATAGTCCTAGGACATCATATCTCTAAGAATGGACTAGAAGTTGATAAGGCGAAAGTTGAAGTAATTGAAAAATTGCCACCACCTAAGAATGTTAAAATGTTGTGAAGCTTTTTAGGCCATGTCGGGTTCTATAGAAGATTCATTAAGGACTTTGCAAAAATAGCCAAACCATTGAGTGGCTTACTAGAAAAAGATGAAAATTTCCATTTTGATGACACATGTTTGTACGCTTTCGATGATCTAAAAAACCGATTAACCACTGCGCCCATTGTGGTGGCACCAGATTGGGAAGAACCCTTTGTATTGATGTGTGATGCTAGTGATTATGCTGTGGGAGTTGTGTTAGGGAAAGTGCGGGATAAAGTCTTCCACACAATTGCTTACACTAGCAAGACTTTGATTGAAGCCCAAATTAATTACACTACCACTGAAAAAGAATTACTAGCAATTGTATTCGCTTTTGAAAAATTTAGATAGTATCTTTTATGCACTAAGGTTATAGCACTCACGGATCACGCGGCTATCCGGTTTCTCATGGAAAAGAAAGATGCAAAACCACGTTTGATCCGTTGGGTTCTTTTATTACAGAAAATCGATCTAGAGATTAAAGATAGGAAGGGTGTAGATAATCCGGTAGCAGATCACCTCTCTAGAATTGAATATTCTAGATCACCCGTTCGTGCTGAGATTGATGAGAGATTTCCGGATGAATATCTATTATCTATTTCTAAATTTTCTGCACCCTGGTATGCAGACTATGTAAATTATATAGTGAATAAAGTTTTTCCACCGGACATGCATTATCAACAAAAGAAGAGATTTTTACACTAAATCCGTTCTTATTTTTGGGACAAACCTTACTTGTTTCAACTTGGAGCAAATGGAGTTGTGCGAAGATGTATACTTGAAGAAGAAATGAAACTAATCTTGGAAAAATGTCACAACTCCTCATACGGAGGGCACTTCATGGGAAATAGAACTAACATGAAAGTTTTAGAAATGGGTTTCTTTTGGCCGAACTTATTCCGGGATGCGAAGAGTTTGTGAAACGGTGTGATCGTTGTCAATGAAGTGTCAATCTTAAAAAAAGGATGCGATGTCATTGAATATAATATTGGAAGTTGAAATATTTGACGTTTGGGGTCTTGATTTTATGAGACCATTCGTGAATTCTAATGGCAATTTATATATTCTTCTAGGAGTAGATTATGTTTCTAAGTGGGTCGAACCAATAGCTACGACCAAAAATGATGCTAAGGTAGTGATAAGTAGTATTTTTATAACTTTTTAATAGAAAAGCTTGTAAATATTTAATATGAATTCTCTATTTTATGTCAAATTTAGGTTATAAGTAGTTCTTTTTGTAATTTTGATTCTAACTTAGCTTAATTTCGATATTTGCAGATTTTTGGGACAAATCGGGAAAAATGGCATGTCACGCCCTCGGTCACGCCCGTGACCAAGGGCGTGTAAGCTGAAGATCAGTCCAGAATCGATGTCGCACTGTTTGAACCAGTCCATACCAAGTCACGCCCCAGGTCACGCCCGTGACCCAAAGTCACGCCCGTGACCGGGGGCGTGTAATCTTAGAATCGTCCACGTGGAGCCGCCGTCGAGACGAGGAGATGCTGTCGAGAAGTTAACCTAAGTCACGCCCGTGACCCACATGTCACGCCCGTGACTTTCCAGCGTGATCCCTGCTCTTCCGCCGCGCCGAATTCCAGCCCACGCCGCATTTAATGCACACGTCCAAAGTCACGCCCGTGACCATGTTACACGGGCGTGTAATGTCCAACTTTTCTGCCGCCGACACGCCAAGCCCACGCTGCTGCCAGATCCAATGTTATAGTGATTACACGCCCTTGGACACGCCCGTGACCGAGGGCGTGTAACTTGAAAATTTTGCCTATAAATTCAGAGGCTCTCCTTGAGTCCAGGGTTCAGAAATTTGGAGATGGGGAGGTGCTGTTAGAGCTGAGAGTGAGTTTTTCAAGTTAATGTTCATGTTTCTTAAGGCTTTCATGTTCTCCTCCTTCCCTTTTCATGCAATGTTGTAGTGTAACTTTCATGTACTAGTTTTCTTAAGCTTGCAACTTTCATTTTCCTTAGCCTTGCACTCTTAATTTAAGGCTTGTAATAGTTCTTTGATTTTCAATAAAATTAGTTTTCTCTTTCATGTTCTTTTTTCTCCTTAAGTAATTTCTTCCTTTTTCATGCAAGGTTAATTTTTTCTCTCCTTAGTAATGTTCTTTTTTATGCAATGTCAATTTCTCTTTCTTTTCATGCAATGTTCAAGCTTTTCATTTAGTTTGAATTTAGTTTTAATTTTAGCGAAAACAAACCACCTCAAATTTTCGTCGATAAAATAATAGTGATTTTCCTCGAAGTAGAAGTAATCAACGCGCCCCGTGGAATACGACCTTGATATTCCTAAATATCCTATACAATAGACGATAAGGTACACTTGCCTTTATCGGATATAGTTTTGGAGAAAATCTCAACCTTTC
This sequence comes from Dactylorhiza incarnata, assembly GCA_033032865.1. Classification (NCBI taxonomy): domain Eukaryota; kingdom Viridiplantae; phylum Streptophyta; class Magnoliopsida; order Asparagales; family Orchidaceae; genus Dactylorhiza; species Dactylorhiza incarnata. The sequence continues at coordinate 2,151,182 of JAWHQI010000009.1, read as the reverse complement.
ACTAAAAATCTAAAATCCGCGCATGCAAATTTCATATCAGGTAGTCTTGCATTTCCTGAAAAATTATATTTTTAATCGATTTGGGACCCCGAAGGCCATTATTAGTGATAGGGGTAGTCATTTTTGCAACAACCAATTTTCTTTCCTGTTAAGAAAATATGGGGTGACCCATAAGGTTGCCTTAGCTTACCATCCTCAAACAAATGGGTTAGCAGAGGTTTCCAATCGAGAGATAAAAAAATCCTTGCACGGACTGTTAGCACCAACTGCAAAGATTGGTCCCAAAAATTGAACGACGCTTTGTGGGCATATCGGATTGCCTACAAAACACCAATAGGTCTAACCCCATATCATCTAGTCTATGGAAAGTCGTGTCATCTACCTTTAGAATTAGAGCACCGTGCTTATTGGGCAATTAAAAAAAATTAATTTTGACTTTCAAATTGCAAGTAAAAATCGCATCCTGCAACTTAATGAAATTGAAGAAATGAGGATGAACGCTTATGAAAGTTCACGAATCTACAAAGAACGAACAAAAAAATGGCAGGATCAACGTCTGAAGGAAAAATAGTTCGAACCGGGACAAGTAGTTTTGTTATTCAATTCTCATTTAAAATTATTTCCCGGGAAGCTCAAATCGCGTTGGTCGGGTCCATTTAAGGTTAAGGTAGTGCACCCTTACGGCGCAGTGACCATCGAGAATGAAAATGATGGGACATAATTCAAAGTTAACGGTGAGAGACTTAAGCTATATTTGGAAGGCGACAGTGACCGAGCGATGACGTGCTTATCGCTTCTTTAATTAATGAACCATCCTGCCGGGACGGTAAATTAGGCGCTTGATGGGAGGCAACCCATCATCTATAATATAATTATATAGATTAAATTAAATCAAGTGCTATGTTTATGAGATTGTTTGAATTAAGCTTAATTCAGAGGAAAATACAAGATTTTTTTTTAAAGTGTAAGGTGGGACGTCATAACCTATTAAAAAAATAGGTTGCAACCTTTTTTCTGCTGGATTGACGTGAAGAAGAGTGACGTGAAGAAATTCGTTGAAATGTGCTAAGGCATAAGGACGTCACAACCTATTAAAAAGTAGGTTGCAACTTTTTTTCTACTGGACTGGCGTGAAGTAAATGGCGCTGGACTGTTTAGAACCGGTTCAGCTGAATCAGACCGCATGATTGGAATAAGTCCAGCCCTTTCTTCTACTATTCTTAACATTTCCTGAAGAAGGGTTTTCTAAACCGGAGAGGTGCCGACCTAGGGCGCATTACGCGATTTCGGAGCGGCGACAATCTAGGGTCTGGTAAGCGACGTCGGTGAAGTAAGGATCTAGGGGCAGTCCTTCGTGAAGCAGGCGAGTTCTGCAGCGGCAAGTGACAACACCGCACGGTATGCAACGCCGGAGACGCGACAACATTAGGCAAGGCCGTTCCTGAAGGTATACTCCTGAACATTGTTCCTACCCGGGATTCATACGCATTCCTCGATTTAGTTTCATTTTGCACTACTTAGGATATGTCTTCAAGAAAGAAGGGGAAGAGCAAGGAAATCACTCAGAAAAGAGTTAAATTTTTTAAGTGAAATGCCCTTCAACCTTTTCAAATGTTGCAATCGATTCCTCCAATTTACGAGCGCGGTTTCAATATGGAGAAAAGAGCTTGGAGTGCCACATACGCCCAGCAAATAGCGGCTTTGCAGTGGGACACATTTGTCACCCATGAACGGAGGCGATACTAACTTGTGTATATGAGTTTTACGCTAACGCACCAGACGATAAGGATGGAAAAGTTTTTGTGAGAGGAAAACTAGCCGATTTCTCTTCGGCTGTGATCAATGCATTCTTTGATTTGGATGACAACATTATTAGTGATCACGTCACAATCCATCCAGTCGTTCCTAAGGAAGAGATGACTGCTGTTGTTTGTGGGGCAAATGGACCAGACTGGTGAATAAGAAACAAAATGCAGTGAAGTCGACTTGTTTATCTCGAGTGGCAAAGGTTTGGCTCTTATTTATCAACGCAAGTATACTACCGACACATCATTTGAACAACGTCCGTCTAGATTGCATATCTCTCGTTTACTGTATTATGAAGGGCGTCAAAGTTAATGTGGGGAAGATCATCTCCCAACTGATTGGGAAGAAGATCTATGAGAACAATGCAAAACATATTTGGTTCCCCACTATTATAACAGAATTGTGTTGGATTGCTGGAGTACAAGAATTTGATGGAGACATGATAACTCAAGTTGGGCGACACATTAATGAAACAGTTGTTGCAGTTAACATTAAGGTTAATGTTGATACTCCAAAGACGACGATAAGGGTAAAATCAAAAAGGGATAGCCATTCCCCTGAGTCACCACAGAACGAGCCCATTTGCATTGGTCTTCCATGGCCACATACTGAAAATGCCACCAAAATAATGATGAATAATATTGAGTATATGAAGACCTTCCAACGATGCCAATACATCTATTACGAAGCACAACTGAAGGACCTTCGAGCGAATGTTACTACATTGATGGAGAATGCTAAGATTCCTGTCCCGAAACCAAGCTTCCCAATGTCCACGCAATTTGATCGCAACGGATTTCTCTTAACAATTGAGCGATATAGGTTGGATCCGACAGAGTCGGTGAGAAGAGAAGAGGCGTCTGAGACAGAGGAGTACGAAGAAGACGAGTCTGCGTTGGAAGAGGATCATGTGACCACCGAGTAAGATGAGGAGTACGACGATGATGAGATAGAGGATGATTAGTACCATCATGATCAGAAACGTGAGGATGTTAATTTTCATATTTCTATAATATGGCTGTTTCCTGATATGAACTGTTTTGATATTTAGTAATATGTGTTGACCTGAACGATTACTATAATTCCTGATATGAACTATTTGGACAATTGATGATATGTGCTGATATAACAGTAGGAAATTTACGACTTTGGGTTGGTATTTATTTAGTTGGTTAATTGCTTATATATAAATCTTAAATTCTATTTGGATAATTGCTATGGTCATGCTCTGCTATGTGCTGCTATGAGTCTTATGATACTTTTTTAATAATGTTTTGATAAATGCTTGAACTATATGAGTGTTATTAACGGATGGGGAATGTCATTAGAATTGATATGGATATGAGCCTTATGACGAATGCTCTGCCCTTGGATTTCTATTGCTAACTTCTAACGGCAAAACCCAGAATTGTATAATTCTATATCTTGGGCCTTTATTTCTGTATATGTCGCAGATATTAGTCATGCAGGTCACATCAAATGGTTTGCATTGATGAAGGACACCTCCAATTTCAGGGGAGTATTTAAATTTCAAGTTTTCTTTTTTCCCTATCTTTATGGGCTGATTACTCTAAGCAATTAATTTTAATTTTTATGGGAATTGAGGTCTCTTTGTGTTTACCCAGAAATCGGCAATCCCCTCCGAGCCGCCCTTTTTCAGGTACCAGGCGTTTTCGGAGCTCCCGGGCGAGCTCCCTCTTTCCGGGCGGCCTTGCCCCTGCCGGGCGAGCTCCCCCTTCCGGGCGGTCTCTACCGTCCGGGCTGTCTCGCTTCAGGAGGTCGCATTCCGGGCGACCTCTCCCTGTGAGGTCGCATTCCGGGCGACCTCTCACTGTGAGGTCACTAGCCGGGCGACCTCTACCTGAGAGGTCGCTAGCCGGGTGACCTCTCCTTGTGAGGTCGCATTCCGGGCTACCTCTCCCTGTGAGGTCGCTAGCCGGGCGACCTCTCCCTGTGATGTCGCTAGCTGGGCGACCTCTCCCTGTGAGGTCGCTAGCCGGGCGACCTCTCCCTGTGAGGTCGCTAGCCGGGCGACCTCTCCCTGTGAGGTCGCTAGCCGGGCGACCTCTCCCTGTGAGGTCGCTAGCCGGGCGACCTCTCCCTGTGAGGTCGCATTCCGGGCGACCTCTCCCTGTGAGGTCGCTAGCCGGGCGACCTCTACCTGTGAGGTCGCAATCCGGGCGACCTCTTCTTTTGTTCTCCTGGCGCTGATGTTGTCAACTTCTAGAAGACTCCACCCTGGGCCTATAAATAGGCCCCCATGCCTCTTCAAAAGATACACCGGTCGAGAGGTAAGAATCCTGCGGCTAGACCAATCAGACCGCACCTGGTAGCGGGCTGTCCGACGACCTCCTAACTTCCACGTCGGGCGACCTCATCAGACAGGTCGGGCGACCTCATCAGACAGGTTGGGCGACCTCACCAAGCAGGTCGGGCGGCCTCACCAAGCAAGCTGGGCGGCCTCATCAAATAAGCCGCGCGACCTCCTTCCCTCTTCACTCGCGACTCAAGTAACCAGCTGCTCGCGGCCTCCTTTTCCCCCTGTTTCCTCGAGTAGATCGTGGATGTGCAATTTTGGATTCAACAAAAACACGCGACCTTCAGATAGCGAGTGGTTGATGAACAACAGTTGCGATGAAGACGCGAGATTTGGCCTAAAATACATTCAATTTTAAAACGGCCATAACTTTTGATCCGGGTGTCGGAATTAAGAAATTCAAAGCCCGATGCGACCGTCTTGAGCCGAACTATCCAAAAATTGAACAAGGTACCCCGTTCAGGCACTTTTTAGCCCTCAGATTTCAAAAATTCGTCTCCGTTTGAAAGTTATTTCAGTTTTTCTCTTTCAGCAATTCCTGTTTTCATGGATCATCCGTCAGAAGGCCTCGAGCATCCTTTAAATCATCTCGAAGTTCCTGTCCAAGGTAGCGACATCAACTCCCTATTATCAGAGATTGCCCACCTCGAAAGGCAAGTGAATTCTCAACTCAATACTTCAACAGCTATTAATGACAAGCCTTTTAGCAATCATCTAGAACATTTGTTACAACCTGAAGTAATAGAACTCTCCATTCCCTATCATGAGTCTCATAAGGTTAGTATGGGTGATCCCCCTTACCTACTTGATAGACTAATAGTTCTTGCAGGAGAAGAACAAGAACCTTCCCCATTATCATATAAAATTCGTTGGGAAGTAGTTCCAAATGATTTCAAAGAGCCTCGCCTACCAGTCTATTCTGGAATGAGTGATCCGGTTTTTCATCTGCAAGCCTTTGAGGCGGCTACTTCACTAAGAATTCTATCAGATGGTATCAAGTGTAAACTTATCATCATGACTTTTGACGATCAAGTTCTGGATTGGTTCTATCATTTACCACCTCAAACGATCAATTGCTTCGGGGATCTTCGAAGAGAATTTTACTCAAGGTTCAGTACTTTAAGGAAGCGTAAGAGAGGTCTACCGGCTCTTTTTCAGATCAAGCAAATGGATAACGAATCCACAGCTCACTTCATCGATCACTTTCAAAAAGAAATCCTTGATGTTGTTAATGCTGATCAAAGTCTCTATAAACATGCCTTAATTAATGGTCTCCAAGAAGGACCTCTTAAGTTCGAAGTCACCATGAAAGAGCCGGAATCCTATGCTCATCTTATTGAAATAGCAAATCAGTTCATTAAGGCTGAGGATGCAAACCCCAATTATTTTGCTTCTTTAATTCAGAGGCCTCAACAACAACAGAAGGATTATTCTTCTCATGATCATCTTCCTATCAATCGCCGTGGCTATTTGTTAGAATATGAACATGGTCCCAACTTATCATCTAAACGTGAAATATGCTATGATTATGAGCGTCTATCTGCTTCTCCAAGTATCCTGCAGCTAAATCAATCAGAGTTATGCCTTGTCAACCCTCATATCTCAACTCAGGCTTATGATTGCAAGTCATGTAATTCTCCTCGCCCAAATAAGCAAGATAAGTTCCGAGGAAGGTATACAAGTTTAACTATCTCAATGAAAGAAGTTCTTCAGATTATCCAGCAAGAACCTGGTTTTACGAGACCTTCTCTCATGCGACCTGATCATAGGAATTGTCATAAAGATTTGTTTTGTCAATACCACATGTGTGTGGGTCATGATACAGAAAAGTGTCGTGCTCTATATAAGCTCGTAGAGAAGTTACTAAAAGAAGGCAAACTGCGGGAGTATGTTGCTTAAGAATATTATTGTAAAATCTTTTCTTGCAACATCAGTTATTCACTCGATGCTAGATCTACTTTCATTGGAAAAGAGGTTTGTCTTAAGACTAAAGCTCTTTCAGTTATATTTGCATTAGTTTTTTCCTTCAAATGCGTACATGGTTGAATATGGCTTATGAATATTGTGGCAATCAAACCCATCTTTCGATGGTCGCCCAAAAACTTTAAAGGCAATCAAACCCATATTTTGATGGTCGCCCAAATCTTCTAAGGCAATCAAACCCATCTTTCGATGGTCGCCCAAATCTTCTAAGGCAATCAAACCCATCTTTCGATGGTCGCCCAAATCTTGTAAGGCAATCAAACCCATCTTTCGATGGTCGCCCAAATCTTCTAAGGCAATCAAACCCATCTTTCGATGGTCGCCCAAATCTTCTACGACAATCAAACCCATCTTTCGATGGTCGCCCAAATCTTAAAAGGCAATCAAACCCATCCCTTGATGGTCGCCATCATCTAAAAAGGCAATCAAACCCATCTTTTGATGGTCGCCCCAATGTAATTTCAATTTTATATCAACATTGTAGTGGTTGCTCCGGTTGAGCATTATTATTTCTCCTGCATCTGATACAGATGCTATGCTAGCTTCTTGCTTGAAAATAAGGTGAATATCACCATATTGTATCGAGACATCCAAAAACTTCTTTTCTACAAATGTTTATATGAATAGATGAACAGGTGGTTGCGAGTTTTCCTCAGGTACTCGCATTATGAAGTTTATTTTACACTTGCTTTAAGTTCTCTTTTGCAGAGATTAGCGGGAGTTCGCGAGTTCTCTTCAGGTACTCGCGTTATATTTTATACCAGCTTTAAGTTCTCTTTTAGAGAGATTAGCAGGTGTTCGCGAGTTCTCTTCAGGTACTCGTGTTATATTTTATACCTGCTTTAAGCTCTCTTTTGCAGAGATTAGCAGGTGTTCGCGAGTTCTCTTCAGGTACTCGCGTTATATTTTATACCTGCTTTAAGTTCTCTTTTGCAGAAATTAGCGGGAGTTCGCGAGTTCTCTTCAGGTACTCGCGTTATATTTTATACCTGCTTAGAGTTCTCTTTTGCAGAGATTAGCAGGTGTTCGCGAGGTCTCTTCAGGTACTCGCGTTATATTTTCATACCTACTTTGACTTCTCTTTTGCAGAGATTAGCAGGTGTCCGCAAGTTCCCTTCAAGTACTCGCGTTATATTGTATACCTACTTTGAGTTCTCTTTCACAGAGATTAGAAGGTACTGACGAGTTCTATTCAGGTACTCGCGTTAAATTCTTTTATATCTGCTTTGAGTTCTCTTTCACAGAGATTAGCAGGTACTCGCGAGTTCTCTTCAGGTACTCGCGTTAAATTCTTTTATACCTGCTTTGAGTTCTCTTTCGCAGAGATTAGCAGGTAATCGCTAGGTCTCCTCAGGTACTCGCATTATATTCTTTTATACCAGCTTTATGTTCTCTTTTTGCAGAGATTAGCAGGTATTCGCGAGTTCTTTAAAGGTACTCGCATTATAGATTGTTTTATACCTGCTTTATGTTCTCTTTTTGCAGAGATTAGCAGGTATTCGTGAGTTCTCTTCAGGTACGAGCGTTATGTTTTATACCTGCTGTGAGTTCTCTTTTGCAGAGATCAGCATGTATTCGCGAGGTCTCTTCAGGTACTCGCGTTATGTTATATTTCATACCTGCTTTGAGTTCTCTTTTGCAGAGATTAGCAGGTGCTCGCGAGTTCTCTTCAGGTACTCGCGTTATGTTTTATACCTGCTTTGACTTCTCTTTTGCAGAGATTATCAGGTGTTCGCGAGGTCTCTTCAGGTACTCGCGTTATGTTTTATACCTGCTTTGAGTTCTCTTTTGCAGAGATTAGCAGGTGTCCGCGAGTTCTCTTCAGGTACTCGCGTTATGTTTTATACCTGCTTAGAGTTCTCTTTTGCAGAGATTAGCAGGTGTCCGCGAGTTCTCTTCAGGTACTCGCGTTATGTTATATTTCATACCTGCTTTGAGTTCTTTTTTGCAGAGATTAGCAGGTGCTCGCGAGTTCTCTTCAGGTACTCGCGTTATGTTATATTTCATACCTGCTTTGAGTTCTCTTTTGCAGAGGTTAGCAGGTGTTCGCGAGTTCTCTTCAGGTACTCGCATTATGTTTTATACCTGCTTTGAGCTCTCCTTTGCAGTGATTAGCAGGTGTTCGCGAGTTCTCTTCAGGTACTCGCGTTATGTTTTATGCCTGCTTTGAGTTCTTTTTTGTAGAGATTAGCAGGTGTTCACGAGTTCCCTTCAGGTACTCGCGTTATATTGTATACCTGCTTTGAGTTCTCTTTCACAGAGATTAGCAGGTACTGGCGAGTTCTATTCAGGTACTCGCGTTAAATTCTTTTATATCTGCTTTGAGTTCTCTTTCGCAGAGATTAGCAGGTAATCGCGAGGTCTCCTCAGGTACTCGCGTTATATTCTTTTATACCAGCTTTATGTTCTCTTTTTGCAGAGATTAGCAGGTATTCGCGAGTTCTTTAAAGGTACTCGCATTATAGATTGTTTTATACCTGCTTTATGTTCTCTTTTTGCAGAGATTAGCAGGTATTCGCGAGTTCTCTTCAGGTACGAGCGTTATGTTTTATACCTGCTGTGAGTTCTCTTTTGCAGAGATCAGCAGGTCTTCGCGAGGTCTCTTTAGGTACTCGCATTATGTTATATTTCATACCTGCTTTGAGTTCTCTTTTGCAGAGATTAGCAGGTGCTCGCGAGTTCTCTTCAGGTACTCGCGTTATGTTTTATACCTGCTTTGACTTCTCTTTTGCAGAGATTAGCAGGTGTTCGCGAGGTCTCTTCAGGTACTCGTGTTATGTTTTATACCTGCTTTGAGTTCTCTTTTGCAGAGATTAGCAGGTGTCCGCGAGTTCTCTTCAGGTACTCGCGTTATGATTTATACCTGCTTTGAGTTCTCTTTTGCAGAGATTAGCAGGTGTCCGCGAGTTCTCTTCAGGTACTCGCGTTATGTTATATTTCATACCTGCTTTGAGTTCTCTTTTGCAGAGATTAGCAGGTGCTCGCGAGTTCTCTTCAGGTACTCGCGTTATGTTATATTTCATACCTGCTTTGAGTTCTCTTTTGCAGAGGTTAGCAGGTGTTCGCTAGTTTTCTTCAGGTACTCGCATTATGTTTTATACCTGCTTTGAGCTCTCCTTTGCAGTGATTTGCAGGTGTTCGCGAGTTCTCTTCAGGTACTCGCGTTATGTTTTATGCCTGCTTTGAGTTCTTTTTTGCAGAGATTAGCAGGTGTTCACGAGTTCTCTTCAGGTACTCGCGTTATAGATTCTCTTTCACTTGTTTTCAAGTTCTCTTTCGTAGAGAGAATAGCAGGTATTCGCGAGTTCTTCTCAGGTACTCGCTCTTTATATCTCGTGTACCTGCTTTTGAGTTCTCTTTTACATAGGTTAGCAGGTGTCCGCGAGTTCTTCTCAGGTACTCGCTCCCTATATCTCCTTTTCCTGCTTTCGAGTTTCCTTTTGCATAGGTTAGCAGGTGTCCGCGCGTTCTTCTCAGGTACTCGCTCTCTATATCTCCTTTTCCTGCTTTCGAGTTTTCTTTTGTAGAGGATAGCAGGTGTTCGCGAGTTCTTCTCAGGTACTCGTTATTTATGTTTTCCCTTTTAAACTGTCTTAACATCTCTTTTGTAAAAATTTGCGAGTTCTCTACAAGGTACCCATGTGTTCTTATCTCTTTTTTGCCTGCTCTTCCTTACATAAATTATTGACAAGTCATGTTCAGGTACTTGCAAGACTCTTTTCCTTTTTTTATATATACTTGTTTTAACTCTTCTCCATCGCGGAAGATAGAATGAGTATTCGCAAGCTCTTTTTTGAAAAAGTAGCTGGTACTAGCTCTCTCTTCTTCTCATACCTATTCTGGCAATTTGTGGGAGGCGATTCACGATTCTCATGGGTAAGTTCTACTTTTTCAAAGTTCTCTAGGGAACTTAAAAAAGTGCGGGGATTATGTTTACCCAGAAATCGGCAATCCCCTCCGAGCCGCCCTTTTTCAGGTACCAGGCGTTTTCGGAGCTCCCGGGCGAGCTCCCTCTTTCTGGGCGGCCTTGCCCCTGCCGGGCGAGCTCCCCCTTCCGAGCGGTCTCTACCGTCCTGGATGTCTCGCTTCAGGAGGTCGCATTCCGGGCGACCTCTCCCTGTGAGGTCGCATTCCGGGCGACCTCTCACTGTGAGGTCGCTAGCCGGGCGACCTCTACCTGAGAGGTCGCTAGCCGGGTGACCTCTCCTTGTGAGGTCGCATTCCGGGCGACCTCTCCCTATGAGGTCGCTAGCCGGGCGACCTCTCCCTGTGAGGTCGCTAGCCGGGCGACCTCTCCCTGTGAGGTCGCTAGCCGGGCGACCTCTCCCTGTGAGGTCGCTAGTCGGGCGACCTCTCCCTGTGAGGTCGCTAGCCGGGCGACCTCTCCCTGTGAGGTCGCTAGCCGGGCGACCTCTCCCTGTGAGGTCGCATTCCGGGCGACCTCTCCCTGTGAGGTCGCTAGTCGGGCGACCTCTACCTGTGAGGTCGCAATCCGGGCGACCTCTTCTTTTGTTCTCCTGGCGCTGATGTCGTCAACTTCTAGAAGACTCCACCCTGGGCCTATAAATAGGCCCCCATGCCTCTTCAGAAGATACACCGGTCGAGAGGTAAGAATCCTGCGGCTAGACCAATCAGACCGCACCTGGTAGCGGGCTGTCCGACGACCTCCTAACTGCCACGTCGGGCGACCTCATCAGACAGGTCGGGCGACCTCATCAGACAGGTCGGGCGACCTCACCAAGCAAGTCGGGCGGCCTCACCAAGCAAGCTGGGCGGCCTCATCAAATAAGTCGCGCGACCTCCTTCCCTCTTCACTCGCGACTCAAGTAACCAGCTGCTCGCGGCCTCCTTTTCCCCCCGTTTCCTCGAGTAGATCGTGGATGTGCAATTTTGGATTCAACACTTTGTTAGGGACTAGCAAAGGGCAAAAGTTTGGGGGTGAGGTGATGATATCATGAGCCGATCCTAATTCTAGATATAATTAACGAATATGTTATTCTAGATTATTTGATGATTACTGCTTGGTAAGATAGTCAATCTTAATGGTTCATATTTTGATTTGAAGTTAGCAAGATAAATAAAAGCTCTTTAAAATATTCCTTTGATCCACAATGTTCTTAAAAAGAATTTGCTTCCAAAAAACTTTATTTCTATTGATTTTGAAAATAATGGTGGAAGGGCGAGCAAGAACCGAGTCGGAGACGTAAGCCAAAGCATTGAGTTGAGTAATTAATTTGTAAGAATGATTGGGGCTTTTTCTTTGATCATTTCATGTCTGATTGCTTAAATTTAATTTGATCACATGTCATCCTTTGAGCTTGAACCTTGAATTACCATGTATAATTTTCCTATAATTCCAATAGTTATTTCTTATTAAGCTTTTCAACTATGGGTGATGTTTAAAAAAAATTGTATGTCATAGTGATATGTGGCCTAAGTGCGTATACACCTACTTGGAATGATCCCAACTATGAATATATTTATATATAATAATAATAATAAAAATGTCATAGTGATATGTGGCCTAAGGGTGTGTACACCTACTTGGAATGATCCCAACTGTGTATTAAAAAAAATTGAGAAATGAACCTCATAGTTCGGAGAGCTATTGAGAATATTAACTAGGGATATATCCACCACTATCTAAACATATTCCTCACCAAGCCAAAGTCATTGTTACCATAAGTCTCATGAGTTCTTTTCAAATTAAACTACCAAACTCTTGTGAAGGTTAAGTCAAAGTCTCGGCCTATTCTCATCCTTCTCAGTTATTGGGAAAGTTCAACGAGACAAGTTGATGGGAGTAATGGATTTTAAAGGATAGCACACACTACACTAGAAATTTTAATTGAGCTTTATCTTTCATCAAGCTAATGAATATTTAAACATTTTGAACATTTATTGATTGACAAATTCTCCATTGGTTAAATCAATTTTCTTGAGTAGGCTTTCCTTAATTATTTTTGAGAAGGAGGATCATGGGAGTATTATATTTCAATGACTATCATCTCACTCTATTTAATGATCGGATTTGTCTTTTCTAGGAACTAGCAAATGTTTAAGTGTGGGGGTGTGATAACTTCTCAAAAGGAAGTTATTTAACTCATTTGTTTGAACTAAATATTTATTATAAAGTAGGAAAATAAGTTTAATTGAAGTAGGAATGCTTGCAATTTAATATTTATTTTATTTGTGACTAATTCAGTCTTTTTCTAATATTATATTGCCAGAAACATCAAAGAAATCGACTTGGAGAAAGGAATCTGCCCAAATCTCATGACCGGGAAAATAGGTTGCAACCTCAGAAAACCAGGTTGCAATGCATTCTGGGCGAATTTCAAAATTTCAAATTCAAATTTTGAAACCATTTTCGATTATGGAAGGTCACGCCTTTCCATGGGGGGTGGACATTTTTAAGTAAGTAAACTCCTGGAGAGAAAGAAAACTTAGGGAGAGAAGGATTTTCGGATTATAGAGAGAAAGAGAAGACCCAATTTCGAAATCCTCCATTGGAGAGTGGCTAGACCAAGGAAGAAGGTAGATCTCCGGGCTGTTCAAGAGACCAACATTGTGAAGAGAATCCTGTAGCGACTAAACATTAAACCATCATGTTTTGTAAGATCTCTCCAAACGTTTTGTGTGTTTCTTCCTTTGCTATGAACTAAGTCTCTCCAATCTTGTATTGTGAGAGTACTTAGGCTTGTGTGATAAATATTTTCTAGATTTCTCTTTGTGTTATGTTTGGTGAATGCTCTTTTTATCGAATTTATGATCTTTATTGTAAAACTTTTTGCCAAGGCTTTATCTTTTTACTACGCTCCATAATTCGAGAGAAGAGTTGCGTAAGTGCATCATAGTTTTCATATAGCATTTGAAGGGAGAAAGAGATTTCCTCTTAGTGTTAGCAAGTTTGGTTTTCGTTCCTTATGCGGTACTTGTCTCTCCCGAGGGGGAAATAGAGACTAGAGATTTCCGATATCGAGAGGTACATATTTCTATTTTAAAATCATTGCAAGGCATTTCACTACACATTTATCACAAGGATTCATTCATCGATTCATCGCACTTGACTAAGGAAATCACGATACAAGATTATTTCTCAATACTGATAAGAAAGTATTTCTCCAAGGAACTGTAATCTATTTAGTTTTAAATCTTCATCTAGTTTTATTTTATTACTTTTAAAAATTATATTACTTAATTTACTTGGATTTAAAGAAAAGACTTATCTAGTATTTGTAAGCACTGAATTGAACACCTCTCCGTGGGAACGATCTTAACTCACTTTATATTACTTGACATGACGTGTGCACTTGCGTGTATTATGTATACCTATTACCGGGGATCGAACCCAGCCTGGTTACTGGATCTCCGATACAAAGCCCGTCTTGAGGAGTTTGCTCACCTCCTCCCGGATGGGGCCTTCCAGCTTGTCCGCGGTAGGCCTCTTCTTCTGATGGATGGGGTGGGTGTCGGGGTCAAGGTTGAGGCCGTGGCAGGCCACATCCGCGCCGATCCCGGGCATCTCTGCTTCACTCCAGGCAAAGAAATCCACGTTCTCCTGGACGCAGGCCAGGACCTTCTTTTGCTCGTCAGGGCTGAGCTCCCCACTGATCTTTACTTTTTCTATCTCTCTCGCCCAAGAAGTGACTTCCAGCTCCATGACCTCATCCACGACCTCCAGCCGGGACTGCTCCCCCCGATCGTCCTCCTTCCTCTCGCCGCAAGCAGGCACTTCAGCCTCTCCTTCCTCCATCTCCTCTTTCCGGACTTCCACCAACTCCTCTGCCCCTCCTGCGTGGGTTTCCTCTTCTCCTCCTCTTCTCTCCCTCTTCTTCTCATGGACCTCCAACAGCTCTTCCGCCCCTCCTGCCTGGGCCTCCTCTTCTCCTCTTCTCTCCCTCTTCTCCATCTCCCGGTCCATTCCTTCTGCCTCGGCTTGCCAGGTGGGGTTGACCGCGATGACATAGCACTTCCTTGCTACCTTGGGGTCAACCCTCACCCAGACATGGATCCCTCCTACACTGATCTTGAGCATTGGTAGAAAGTGGAGGGGATGCACCAGAATGCACTGATGAGGGGTCACCCGAAGATGGCAATGTAGCTTCTCATCGCGTCCACAATGATGAACCGGCAGTTACGGGACTGCCCCCTAGGACAACTTGGAGCTCTACTCCTCCTTCCACCTCCTTTCTCTCCCCCAAGAAACCAAACAATGGGCCATCTGAGGCAAGCACTCTTCTCGCCTCCACCTTTATCTCGTCAAACGCCTTCTTGAAGATGACATTGACTGAGCTCCCATTATCGATGAGGATTCAGGAGACGGTGAAGTTTTCGATGGCTGTCTGGATGACCAGCGCATCGTAGAATGGGTCCTCATGACCCGACATATCCTTCTATGAGAAGGTGATCTTTTCCGTGGGGGGGGGGGGGGGGGGGGGGGTTCTTGAGACATCGAGACCATGCTCCGACGATACATGACATGGAGGCTCGCCTTTCGGGTTGCCTCAATCCCCACCCCCCATGGATCACTCTGATCCCCCCGGGTCCCCACATCGGCCCGGCCTTCGCACCTTTCTTCGTCCTCCTCTCGAGGCAGGACCTCCTCAATCCTCACCGGCCACTTCTCCCGCTGCGTCGGCACTCTGCCCCCCCCCCCCCCCCCACCTCATTTCCAGGAACTTCGGGCAGGTGGCCGTCGCGTGAACTTCCTCCTAGTGGAAGTCACAATATGGCAACGCCACCTCCCTTCTCTCGGCCTCCGCACCACAATTACTTCTTATCACTCCTGCTCCCGCTTCTACTTCTGCTCCTCTTCCTCCCCTTCCTCCCCTTCCTCCCCTTCCTCTTCCCCCTCGCCCGATCTCCATAGCTTGCTGAGGCGGGGGAAGCAATGGCCTCAGACCCTTCCTCCACCCGAGCTGATGAGGTCTTCCTTGACCTCCATGGGAGTTGCCTCCTCCCTGGTTCCTCCACCCCAACTCCAGGGCCCTCGGCTCTTCCCTTCTCTGGACTTCCTGCTTCTTGACCTTCAGTACACTGAGCTTTGCTAGACTCTTTGTGAACTCTGGGTTAGCCGCCTCGCTCTCGATCTCCTCCGCAACCCTTTCCATCAACTCTCCGAAGGACAAGGGGGCCTTCCGCTTTAGACTCATTTTGAAAAATCCCTCCCGCAGCCCCATCGTGAAGGCAAGCTGGAGGGTGAATCCCGGCACCTCTTGGATAAGTAGGACCTCTTCCTGGAAACGGTCCACATAATGGGCCAACGACTCCTCGGGCCCCTGCCTGATCTTGAAGAGCGCCTCAACGTCCCTCTTCCTTTTCTTTGAGGTCGAGAAGCGGAGCAAGAAACTGCGACGCAGGTCCTCAAAAGCATAGATCGATCCCCTCGGAAGCTGGTGAAACCAGTCCCTTTCCTTCTCCTTCAATGTGGTCGTGAAGAGTCCGCAATTCAAGGCATCCGACAGGGGCCTGATGGAGACCATATCTTCGAACCACTGCAGGTGCGGGACGGGGTCATCCTTGTCGGTGTTGTACATCATGTCTGGCTCCCTGAACCCGTTCGGGAGTGGTGCCGAGAGCACCAACTCGTAGAATGGGCTTCCTACCATCGCCGCTCTTGACTGCTCAACTTGCCCCACGAGCTCCCTAACTAGGCCTGCACTTGCCAGCACGGTGCTCGTCGGCACAGTGCTCGCCAGAACAGCGCTTCTTTGGGGCAGTGCTCTCCAGACTCGGAAACAGTTCTCGCGCCGCGAGGTCTCGCCCTGGTGCCTTACTGACCACTTCCTTGTCGGCCCTCTGCCCCATGGAATTCTCGCCTATCCCTGACGGTTGGAAGGCCTGAGGTGCTGGAGTCGCGAACTCGCTTCAGACCGTGACGAAGGCAAGGTTGATAGTCTCGAGCACTTCCTTACAAAGATCCGCCAGCATTTCTACCATCACTGGCGGACCAAATGGCGGCGAACCACCGAAGTCGCTCTCTCACCCACCTTCTCCGACCATGTTATCTCTTAGGGAATTTCTTGCACTAGCTGCTCTCCACGCTCACCGCACCAAAAATGTTGGAACCAGTATTTGGCCCAACGAGGAGTTCGGACCCCTGTGAAGGGGGGAAGCAAGCACTTACTAATCCCATGGAGGAACCTGACCGAATACTTAGAACAAAAGAAACGACCCTTTGCAACATTGTGGAGGTCCCACCACACACTCGGAAGATCTTGTGAGCGCTTCCCCTCCCAAGCCAATACTGTAGCCGGGCACCTTGGAGAGCTGAAGGAGCCAACCAACAAGTTCCTGAGGAGAAGCAAAGATCTAGTATGCTCTCTCAAGGTGCCCCCAAAGGGTCTATTTATAGCCTTTCTGAACTGGTGTGCTAATAACGGGATTCCGCCTTTTGGTCTTGCTATACGCACTCCAAACTGGTCTGCTAACAGCCAAACTCCACTGTTCTGGAGGGCTATTGACAGCCCACTAAGGGTATCAGGGTAAATTCACATGCAGACCCCTACTGTACGAGTGGCTCATGAAGATGTCACTCGCTAGCCTCCTTGCGAGCTGAACTCGCGAGACCTTCTCTCGCAAGTTGGGCGAACCCCCACTCGCCTCGCCTGACTGACATTACGAACCCTACCTTGACTCGCTCTAGCTAAATGCACCCCAAGCAGTTCTCTACAACTCACTGAACCGTCCCCGCTTGCTACTCGCGAGCGAGATCTATGGTCTGCCCGCCTTACCTTGGCAGGGTACTCGCCGCAAATCAGCGAGCACTCCCTGAATTGTCTGTGATTGATTTCTTCGCGAGTCGGCGAACACTGGGTTGTACAAGAAGAATTCAACAAAATATCTCTCAAAAGAGGGCAAGAAAAGTAGCAAATAGACTGCAAGGTCCTGCCTTCCTTCGATCAACCGCTACTGATCCAAACCTGAGGCATTCAAAGGAAAAAAATACCTCAGTACAAAGGCAATTCATCAAAAGTGAAATAGGAGAACTTAGTAAGCTCAAATAGGGTTACCAACCCAACAGCAAAAAAGATAGCTGCAAAACAACAGCAAATAAGTAAAGAAAGGTCAGCATCCAACATGGAAGACTTACACAAAGTGTAGTCAAAATTAAGCTTTTAGCATAACTAAAATAAAGGTAAGTGACAGATTAGCTCAAGAAGTGAAATAATTATCCCAGTCATAAAACGGTACTGAGGCGATGACATTCTTTCTAACACAAACTATCAGACCAAAACATCCAAGGAACAAAAGCACTGTGGAGGTGGATACGCCCACATAACAAACAATGTACACGTCCAAGGAAGAAAAACAAACACTGTGGTGGTGGTGCCGGTCCAACCCACCCAACAGTCCAAAATCATCCAATTGGGAATACAATTCACAATATTAT
The DNA here is from genome assembly GCA_033032865.1 of Dactylorhiza incarnata. Classification (NCBI taxonomy): domain Eukaryota; kingdom Viridiplantae; phylum Streptophyta; class Magnoliopsida; order Asparagales; family Orchidaceae; genus Dactylorhiza; species Dactylorhiza incarnata. Next base: position 2,133,681 of record JAWHQI010000009.1, on the reverse strand, counting down.
GATTCATCTGGCACCACAGAAAAACCAATAACATTTCCAAGTACAACCCTTACAACAAACGGTCTCAACGAATTTCCTAACTCATACTCAATGAAAATTATGCTCACTCAACGAATTCATCGAGTTGACTCGACGAACTGCACAAATCACTCGACAAATCATCGTATTCACTCGATGAATCTTACTCTTCATTTTGAAGACATGAAGGAACTTCTCGACAGTAAGATCTCAGTGGATTCGTCGAAAACACTCGATGAAGTCACTTTGCATTCGACGAATTAATCGTATATATACTCGATGAATTTCTTTAATACTAAACGGAATTCCTGAATACACTCGAGGAATTTAGGCTAAGTTATAAGGCTTATTTATACGAAAGTACTCGACGTATCTACTATTCACTCGACGAATTTGAAAGTGCACATTGTGCCTCTGAGTATTCTTTAGATGGGGGTAAATAGAGTTTTAAATATTTTATAACATAATTATAGACACACAATAAAAACACTAAGTATTATGCAATCAACAATCCAAAAGACGGAATAAAGTAAACACAGATTGCAGGAAATATAAACACAAAAAACTGGAAATAGGGACAACATAGAAAATCAAACACAGTGGACACATAAATTTTTATAGAGGTTCCCTAAAATGTGGGTACTCCTCTCTTCTACCTCCCTGGTGGGATTGCACAACCTGTGCCTGAGTCTTTTGATCAGGAGACTCTTAGAACCACTGAGTCTTTTGATAAGGAGACTCTTAGAACAACTGAGTCTTTTGATAAGGAGACTCTTAGAAACACTGAATCCTTTAAAAGAAAGATTAATAAAACTCTTTTACATTTGAGGAATAAAGGAGAAGATAGAAAGAAGAGAGAGAATAGAATTCTGCTTTCAGAATTCTTCAGAAGCAATTTCTCATGAACTATAGCTTCTGTGTTTTCACTGGATCTGAATATGATGAACCCTTGCTTATGATTGCGATGATTGCAAGGGTTATTCGCTTGATCCTTATTCTCTGAGCACTTCTTGTAAACTAGCTGATGTGTGATGAAGAAGAAGAAACAGTTGTATTCTTTTTCTGTGCAGAGAGAACACTTGTTTTTTCTATCTTAGGGTTGAAGTACGAAGAAGAAGAAGCCCTTTTTGACAGATGAATAATAATGTAATCAATACCCTATGTTTCTTCTCCACTTTAGCATACTTATTCTGTATATTTGGAATTTGAATTTCTTTCTCCTTTTAGACTGATCTGAGAAGGAATTCTTATTTGACAGTTGATTTCCCTTTCTTCTTTTGATCCCTACACGTACATCAGATTTGAAGACCTTCCAAGAATGTTTTTGCTATGTCCTGGAATACTACATTCCATTCTTGACAATAAACAAGCCGTTGGAGAACTGTCTTTTGCTTTGTGGTCCTTATGAAAAGGTGTTAAAAGGACAGCAGAAAAAGCTTCCTTTTTAGATTGTATTCGACGCTGCGTCGACTTCATCATTCTTCATGTCGACGCACCTCTGATTTTTTATAGGAGTACCTTTGAATTCCTTCTTAGCTCTGGCTAAACTCAGATGTCGATGTTGCGTCGATTCCTTATCGACGTATCCGTAGAGTTGAAGACTTGGACTTGAACTTTATCTTTCGCCTCGAATTAAAGTCAAAGTTGCGCAGACTTCTAAGATGGCTTAGACAAGCTCTTCCTTCTATGTCGAGTCCCTTTCGATGTTGCGTCGACTTGACTTATATTACGACATGCTGATTAAGTTGCTTGGACTTCTATTCAGAGTAGCATCGACAATAAGTTGAAGTTGCGTCGACTTTCATTCGACGTAAGTCTTAACTTAACTGACTTTGTAATTATCTTGACCTGGCCTTGACACTCTAAGATGAGTGTGACATCCTAATACATCTAATAACCAATTTACCTTTCTATACAATGTGGGTAATATAACCTTACTGGTGAAATCACTTTAAATAATTTGTTAGATAAATCACAAGGGTTTTCCCAACAATCTTCCCCTATTTATCATAACAAATTTTACAAAATAAAGTAAGTAATTTCAAACATGCTTTGACAAAAACACAAACAACTATACATAAGACAGAAAAGTATAATAGACTGAAAAACATATGATTGATATAACTGAATGTTTATCAGAGTTAATTACCCAAGTCATGATTTAATTTTTCTTTCCGAGGAAAGTTGACAAGGCCTCATAGACCTTCCTAAATTTCCTCTCCACATCTTTGTAGTTTGCCGGAATGGCTTTCTCTAGATTCTTCTGAATTCTCACATGTCCCTTGAAAAGCTTTTTCAGATCAGTTTCTATTTCAGAATACACATCACTAAGCTTGGATCCCATACTGATGACTTTAGCAGTCAGCAAGTTGATTTCTTGCAGGTCTATATCATCTGCATCAGGATCTTGTACTATGAAGGTTGACTAAGGGATGCCTGAAGCTGGAGCTATTTTAAATTTGATCTTTCTTTTCTTCTGATATGGCAGGTCTTCTAAATCTTGACTGATTCCAAGACCCTTTGTACCTTTTGCACTTTCTCATCCCTGAGTTTAGCCTGAGGGTTCTTTGCAGTATATTTAGAGAGATCAAACAGAGTGCTGGGATTCTGGATTGCCTCTTCTAATTGTTCATTTTCCACAGCCTCTTTACCCTTATTCAGCCTTTCAATGAACAGTCTTCTCTTTTCTTCAAGCTCTCTTTGAGAAGCTTCAAATTCATATTTATCTCTTTCTCTGATTTCATCTAGGGCACTGTCAAGTTTTGGATCAATATACTCCTTCATTGTATTTTTAAGAATTTCAACTTTCTCATAAGTTTGGTAATAAGATCTTTCCTTCTTGTACATTTTTCTTTGCTCTTTTGTATACCTCTCCCTGATGGGTATATTCCTTCCATATCCTCTTCCTCTTCCATCTCCTCCTCTGAAATTTCTTCCCTTCCCTCTTCCTCTGAAGGCAGGTGATTGGACAATTGGAGTGGTGCTGGAGTAGGATCTGGAGGGAGCTGAGTTGGTGGTGGAGATTATAGAACATATTCAGGGACCTGGTCAGTAGGCTTGACTGGGGATATTCCTGTTGTAAATTCTTCAGAGTAGGTCCAGAACCCTTTTGTCTCAGGAATGGGTAGTTCAGTGGACTCATTTTGCTATTGCACACACTTTAAGTAACCATTGTCATCTGAGAATAGGCCACTCTCCCCCTGTTTTGATAACTCCCCCTGTATTAAAGGCATGGTTCTTGGAGGAGAGGAAGATGCTGGTAGTGGAAGAAACTTGGAGGTGATGGCAGGCACTCCTTCAGAAACAAAGGACAAGGGGAGACATGTAGTGTATACTGAGTCTTGAGGTGGTCTGCTGGTACACTTCTCCCCTACTTTATATCGTCGAAAAAGGATATAAAGACAACAACAGGCAATACTGACGATCTAATTTCTGTATCAATTGCCTTTATTTGAGCAGTTAAGTCCCGCAACCTTTTGTGTTGAGCACACAACTTTTGATAGCAGTATTTCGAGAAATCAAGGTAGAGAGAACAGAATTGAGATATCAAAGTCTCTAGATCTAGATCAATTGCTTCCACAGTATCTCTTTGATTCGGAGGAGACGCCATTGATGTCCTATTAGTACCTGCACTAAAACAGAAAGAGAGAAGTAGAAAGGAAAATGGAGAAGAGTGAAAGGGAGAGAAGTCGAAAAGCACAATATGGTCGAATGCCTGAGTTGCTTTGAGTAGATGAATCGACACAACTTAGTGTTATATTCGAAGCAACATCTAAAAGAGATGAATTCAACGCGCCAAAATAGGTCGATGTCACTTCTAGAAGTACTCTGTGCGCGCTTTGCAAAGTCGACATAACGTCGAGTAGAAATCGGCGTGGCTCCGAATATAGTCAGCAACTATGATGTCGACGTAAGCTTCGATATGTATTTGATGCTACGTCGAGTGCTATTCAAATGAACTATCCCAATCTGCTCTTGAAGCTGACGTCGAATAGAAATCGACGGTGCGTTGATTTTTATTCGACCCAGCTCTAATTTAAACAGTTATATTTTTCTTAAAAAAATTGTTGTTTTTCCCAGTAATACATTTCTATATATAAAAAATAAGTTTGAATACATAATAGAGGTGTCCTAGGGGGCTCCATCAAGCATTTCTAGTGCATTGATGAAGAACTTGTGCTTACTTTCATCAAGTGGCTTAGTGAAGATGTCAGCCCTTTGAATATCAGTGGAAATGTATTGAAGATTGATCTTACCCTTCTCATATTGTACCTGAGAAAGTGGTGTCTTATCTCTATATGCTTAGTTCTGCTGTGGAGAATAGGATTGGAAGCTATAGAAATAGCACTAGAGCTGTCACAAAATATTGTGGAATTGACAAGAGAAAAGTTGTAGTCTAACAACTTATTTTGCATCCACAGTATTTATGAGCAGCAGCTTCCTGCAGCTATATGCTCAGCTTCAGCTGTAGAAGTGGAGACTGTGGTTTGATTCTTGCTAAACCATTAGATTAGTCTAGCACCCAGGAATTGACATGTTCCTGAGGTGCTTTTTCTATCTAGCTTGCATCCAGCATAATCTGCATCTGAATAGCCAACTAATTCAAATCTAGATTCTGTTGGATACCACAAGCCAAGTTCATGTGTACCATTTAGATATCTGAGTATCCTTTTTACAGAACTCATGTGGGATTCCTTGGGGTCAACCTGAAACCTAACACTTATACAGGTATCAAACATTATATATGGTCTACTAGCTGTCAGATAGAGAAGAGAGCCAATGGCCGCTCTGTAAGTCTTCTGATCAAAGGACTTACCATTTTCATCTCTATCTAAAATAGCATTAGTAGTCATGGGGGTTTTCATGATAGAGACATTTTCCATCACAAACCTCTTGGTGAGTTCTCTAGTATACTTGGATTGGGACATGAAAATGCCATCTGCATTCTGCCTTACTTGGAGGCCTAGGAAATATGATAGTTCCCTCATGCTACTCATTTCAAATCTTAACTGCATTAGGTAAGCAAACCTTTTTCATAGTGATTGATCTGTTGACCCAAATATAATATCATTTACATATATCTGCACTAGTAAGAGCTGATTCTTATGTGCTCTTGTGAAGAGTGTTTTATCCACTTTCCCTCTTTCAAAGGAGTGTTCCAGAAGGAAGGTGGATAGGGTCTCATACCAAGCTCTTGGAGATTGCTTGAGGCCATACAGTGCTTTATCTAATCTATATACAAAGGAAGGAAAATATGGATTGACAAAACCTAGTGGCTTCTCCACATACACTTCTTCTTGAAGAGTTCCATTTAGGAAAGCACTCTTCACATCCATCTGATAGACTTTAATCTTCATGCGTGCAGCATATGCAAGGAACATTCTAATTGACTCCAGTTTTCTACTGGAGCAAATGTCTGATTGAAATCAATCCCCTCTTCTTGCCTATATCCTTGAGCTAGTCTGGCCTTGTTCCTGACTATGACTCATGTTGAATCCATCTTGTTTTTGAATACCCATTTTGTTCCAATGACTGGGTAATTCCTTGGTCTCTCAACCAATGTCCAGACCTTGTTTCTTTCAAATTGGGTTAGCCCTTCTTGCATTGCAGATATCCAGTGGGTATCACTGTCTACTTCTTAAAACTTCTTAGGTTCATATTGAGAGAGAAAACATTGTAGCACTGTTTCATTTATTAGCTGATTCTTTTTCTTCACTCCCACTGTCAAATCTCTGATACTTGTGTTGAAGGATGATCCTTTAGGGTCATCCTAGTTCTTGTTGAGTTATTAAGGAGATTCTCTTCTTCCTGAAGATCCACTTGCTCATTGACAGTGGGCGCACCATCTTCATTCTCTAGAATGATCTCAGTGGTTGGTAGTTCAGGTGTTGTAAGTTCCTCTTCTTCTGCTGCAGAGTCTTCATCTGAATCAGTGTCAACTTTTTGTTTTCCTTTGTCTTGATACACTGATGAATGGTCCATGGTGATGAGCCTTTCAACTTGATCTGCTTGTTGGTCTTCTTCCTGCAGGATAGTGCTGGTGGAAGTTTCCTTCTCCTTATAAAACATGTTAGCTTCATCAAAGACTACATGGACAGACTCCTCAATCTTGGTAGAGCTTCATTATAGCACTTATTGGCCTTGCTTGATGAGGAATATCCCAAAAATATTCCTTCATCAGCTTTCTTGTCAAATTTGGCAAGATAACTTTTCCCATTGTTTAGGATAAAGCAAGTACAACCAAAGATCCTAAAGTAAGTGACTATAGGTGCCTTTCCCTTTAATAACTCATAGGGAGTCTTCAACTTTGTCTTGTGAATGAGACTTCGATTCAAAACATAGTTCGCAGTATTCACTGCCTCAGTCCAAAAGGACTTTGGCAAATTGGATTCAGCCAATAATGTCCTTCCTGATTCAATTAAGGTTTTATTTTTCCTGTCAGCCGCCTCATTTGTTTGGGGGGTTCTAGGAGCCGAAAAGCTTTGTCTTATCCTTTCATCCTCACAGAATCTACACATTAATTGATTTTCAAACTCAGTACCATGATCACTTCTGATCACAGCAACCTGAGTGGTGAATTCAGATTGAATCTGTCTAATGAATCTTGAGAGGATCTTGAAGGTGTCTGACATAGCTTTTAGAAAGAACACCCAGTTGAATCTAAAAAATTCATCTACAATGACTAGAGTATAGGACTTACCTGCTAACCTCTGAGTGAAGATATGACCAAATAGATCCATGTGCAATATGTATAGGATTCTGGGGGAATCATTCTTACCAATTGGTCTGAATGATGATTTGATCTGCTTTCCTAGTTGGCAGGCTCTATAGGGATGGTCTTTATTAAACTTACCTGTTGGTAAGCCCCTTACTAGGTTAAGCTTAGAGAGTTTAACAATGGTCTTAAAATTAAGATGACTGAGCCTCCTATGCTACAGCTCATTGTTTTCTAACTGAGAGTTGAATAAGCAGATCTCTTACTTAGTATAATCAAAGTCTACAACATAAACCTTACCTTTCTTAAGTCCAGTCAACATAATTTGGTCAGTTACAGAGCTAACTATATGACATAAAGACTTAGTGAATACAACTTTGTATTCACCATCACACAGCTGACTAATACTAATTAGATTATGTTGAAGTCCTTCAACATAAGCTACCTTAGAGAAAGAGACTTCCCCAATCCTAAGCAAACCATATCCTTTGGTTTGACCGGAGTGGGAATTCCCAAAAATTACATTAGGCCCTTCCTTAGCCTTGTAGTTGTCCAGCAATTCTTTTGCTCCAGTCATATGCATGGAGCATCCACTGTCCAGATACCACTGCTGGTTTATGGTTGAACAGCCTCCTTTCTACACATGAAATCAAACGTTAGTATAGACCATCACTTATTGGGGTCCCTTTCTTCTATCATCATATGGAGTTATGAAAGAATAAGATGGTCTTTCAGTATACCCCTTAAGGTGAAGAAGTGTTGCATTGTTATGCCAGCAATATTTAACTATGTGCCCAATTTTAGAACAACAGAAACATCTAGGAATGTAAGAAGAGAGAGATTTAGATGTCTGAAAATTTCTTGCTGGAAGCATGCATCGATAAGGAATCGACGCATCTTTAGAGTTACGTCGAGTGTAATTCGACGTGTTTGCATAGTTATGTCAATAATAATTCTATGCAGAAAATTGGCTACGTCAAATAGAATCCGATGCACCCTCATACTTGCTTCGAGTTGATGTCGACGCATATGCTGAACTCCGTCGAGTTGCATTCGACGCATCTTTAAAACTGCGTCGAGTTCTAGTAGACGTATGCTTCTTTTTATTAAGATTTTTATAATTTTTTTGTTAAATTTTTGAAGTGGAAGTGGAAGGGTGCTGGGCGGTCTGGAGATTGGAGACCGCAGATACCGCGCGGTCTGCGCTAGTGCTCTGGCTGGTTCTGTCTGGGCGGTCTGATCTGGGAGACCGCCTATTGTCCGGGTGGCTTGCGCGGGTTGATCTGGCAACTTGTTCAAGTCGGCCAGATGTTCAAGTAGGTCTGCCTTCTTGTAGTGACCGGGCGGTCTGATGACTGTTCTGGTCGGTCTGGTTTACTGAAGAAGTTCTTTGCCTTTGCAATAATGACCAGGCGGTCTGTTTTAGAGAGACCGCAGTAACCGGGAAGTTTGTACATAACCGTATGGTTAATAAGGGAGCTGTTAGCAGTGCTGAGCTCGGGCGGTCTGGTTTGTAAGATCGCTCGCAATCTGATGGGAGGTTATTGTATCCCGGTTTATGCGGTGATGACATTCGTCTGTTTGTCTATAAATAGGGGTGTAGGGCCCGTCATTAATAACGAGAACTGTAAGAACCAAAGTTGGCTTGATTGTGCCAGTCTCAATTTGAGGTTTTGCGGTTTGAGATTTTGTCTGACCGGTTTGTGTGTTCGCAGGTTAGCGGCTAGCAGCTCGTGGTCAGCTTGTCTCCTTTCTTCCAGCTTTGAATAAACTAGTCCGGGCGGACTGTGTTTAGGTGTTCTTGGTCTGTGCAGTAGACACAGTTGATCAGGTAGTCTTAAGTGGCCAGGCGATCTTGAGTAGCGGTCTGCAGCAGGTAGCAGTTTTCTTGTTCAGTGTTCGCGGGTTCTTCTGTGATCAAGACTGTGCGGCCTGGGCGATCAAGGAGTGCGAACTGGTTGTCTTTCAGCAGTTGAATAAACCAGCAGGTCAGGCGGTCTGTGGTTGAGGTCTGACATGTACGGCTTGTGCTCTATTCACGCGGTCTCAGAGGTTATTCGTCTGGACTTGTCTGTTCACGCGGTCTGGCGGTCTGAAGTGGTCAAGTCGCCAGCAGCTTGTTTACTTTTGTGTTTTGTGCTTCTCACCTCCGTGATTCTTATGAATCATGTCTCGCCATGTATACCTCGAATTGTAAAGAGATAGTTAATACCATAGCACTATTCGGTCTTCCCATTATCATTGTTGTGCTACACTTGTGAAAAGTTTTGTGAAGTATTTCCGCATTTTACTTTACCTCCGGACCTCAAGTTTTTCAACATGGTATCAGAGGAAGGTTGCTGAGCAGTAGTTGCTGATACTTCTCTCGGGTTTCTCAAGTTGGTTAGCAAACAGTGGGATAGAAATGGAAGGAGGATATGCTAGAGGTCTTGGTATTGAGCTCCTTACGCAGACTAACTTTAAGAAGTGGAAGTCTTGCATGGAGAGCTATCTTCTTGGCGAGGATTTGTGGGAGGTTGTGGGAGGAGAAGAAAGATAAGTTGTTATTCCTGCTGAAGGGAATGTTGAGCTCGTGAAGGCTTGGAGGAGAATGAATGCTAAGGCGGAGTTCACTCTCAAGAGAGCTATCATTCCGGAGCTGTTTGATCACATCATCGGATGTAGATCAGCTGCTGAAATTTGGACAGCCTTGGATGGCTTGTTCAGTAAGAAGAATGTAGTTAGGCTACAGTTCTTGGAGAATGAGTTGGCTAAAGCAATTTAGGGAGATTTGTCTATCTCAACGTTCTTCTTGAAGATGAAGAACCTCTGCACAGAGATATCAGCTTTGGACCCAGATGAGCCTATCTCAGAAGCTAAGCTGAAGAGGCACATAATCCGCGACTTGCGGAGGGAGTATGTGGCCCGTGTTACTTCTGTTCAAGGCTGGGCCAATCAGCCTTCGTTGCTGGAGCTGGAGAACTTACTTGCTTCTCAAGAAAGTTTGGCTAAGCAAATGGTTGAGATGTCTGTCTCTGGGGGAGAAGGTGAGGTTCTCTTCTCTGGCAAGAAGAAGAGATGGGACAAGAATAAGAAGACATCTAGAGATGATGGTCCGTCTACTTCATTTCAGCAGGAGAGGATCTATGCTCCTAAGCATGATGGGAAGAAGTAGGAAGGACTTAGATGCTTCAGGTGCAACAAGCTTGGTCATTTCAAAAGAGACTGCAAAGTCAATCTACAGCCAGGGCATGCTGCAGGGAAGGAGGAGGCTGGTTCCAATTCTGAAGGTAGTTGGGGTGGTGGAGGTGCATTCATGACGGGCACGTGTGTTCGGGCTATGACTTCCATCAACTATCAGGATGATTGGATAGTGGACCCTGGGTATGGTCATCACCTCACCGGGGATGAGTCGAAGTTCTCCTCATTGCAGGCATATATAGGTAATGATGTTATCATTACGGCTGATGATACTGTTCATGCAGTTGAGAAGGAGGGCGTGGTTTCTTTGAACGATGATAGAGGTACTCTTACGTTGAAGAGTGTCTATCATGTTCCGGGGATGAAGAAGAACCTCTTCTCTGTGACCAATGCGTTGGATGCTGGCTATCACGTTCTGTTCAGTCCAACAGAAGTGAAATTTCTCTGAAATGTTTCAACTGTGAAAGCTGAGGTCACTCATGTAGGGAGACGGGTGAAGGACTTGTTTGTTCTTTCAACAAGTTCTTATGTTGATAAGATGAGGGCTAACGACAGCGCTACTATCTGGCACGAAAGACTTGGGCATGTTGGGATGGATAAGTTGAAAGCTATGGCGGGAAGAGGCCTCGTGAAAGGTCTTCCTAGCTTGTCATCTTTCAGGGAAGGTCATATTTGTGCAGGTTGTCAGTTTGGTAAGGCTCAACGTCTTCCATTTAACAAATCACAAAACAGATGTAAAAGACCATTGGAGTGTATACATGGTGATCTGTTTGGACCTACCAACACTGCCAGTCTTGGAAGTAGCATGTATATGCTGATCTTGGTTGATGACTTCACTAGATATACTTGGGTATATTTTCTGAAGGAGAAGTCGGAGTCGTTCGAGAAGTCTGTGGAGTTCAAGAGCTGGTGGAAGGTCGGTTTAACCTGTGGGTCAAGAGGTTCAGAACAGACAATGGAGGGGAGTTCACCTCCAAGGCGTTCTTTAACTTCTGCAGGAATCATGACATCCAAAGGGAGCTTTCTTGTACTCGCACTCCACAACAGAACGGAGTTGCAGAGCAGAAGATCCGTCATCTGACAGAGACTTGCAAATGTTGGCTTCATGCCAAGAGTATCCCAAAGTCCTTCTGGGCAGAGGGAATGTCTTATGCGGCCTATGTTATCAACCGGATGCCTCTCAGTCCCATCAACATGAAGACCCCTCATGAGTTGATGTTCAAGGAGAAGCCAAGCGTGGAACACTTTCGAGTGTTTGGTTCTACCTGCTACTTGCATGTTCTGGATGCCCTTCGAACAAAGCTAGATGCAAAGGCAAGGAAACTAGTCTTCGTCGGTTATGATGACCGGGAGAAAGGGTGGAGATGCATGGATCCCAAGACACGGAGATATGTGGTCTCTAGGGATGTGGTATTTGACGAGCTGACATTATACCAAGGTAGCTCATCCCAAAGTCCTTCTGGGTAGATGGTGGACCAGAGGAAGCTGCAAAGGAAGTTCTGGTGGAGTTGCCTGTTTCTCTAGGTACTCCAGGTATTTCTAGCTCTGGGTCAGGTGCTTCAGGTTCTTGAAGCAGGGGGAGCGATGCTCCATGTCTACCTGAAGGGAGAGCTAGTCCAGAAGCTGCAGTGGAAGAGGTTGTTCAGAGTCAAGCTTTGAGGAGGTCCAAGAGGACCATTATTCCACCTGATCGGTATACGGGAGGGAACTTGGTGAGCTTTGTCTCCTGTTTCTTCGTAGGTCCCCTGGATGAGAGAGAGCCATCTTGTTATGAAAATGTCGTTGGATTCAAGGAGTGGGAAGGAGACATGGATGAAGAGATGGCTGCCCTCAGGAAGAATGAGAGTTGGGACTTGGTGCCTAAGGTTGAGGGAGTTACTCCGGTGACTTGCAAATGGGTCTTCAAGCTGAAGAAGAAGGCTGATGGAAGTATTGAGCGGTACAAGGCTCGCCTTGTAGCTCGAGGTTTCTCTCAGAAGTATGGGGAGGATTTTGAAGAAATGCTTAGCCCCGTTGCCAAGATGACTTCGGTCCTGGTGGTGATCGCATTGGCATCTTGCCAAGGGTGGAAGATTTGGCAACTTGACGTGAAGAATGCTTTCTTATACAGCGAGATTGACAAGGATGTCTTCATGGATCAGCCACCTGGTTATGTATCTGAAGAGCACCCAAGATATGTTTGCAAGCTCAAGAAGGCTCTTTAAGGCTTGAAGCAAGCGCCTCGGACGTGGTATGGGAAGATCGCAGAATACCTCCAGTTCTGCGGATATTTTGCTTCTGATTGAGATTCATGCTTATTCGTAAAGAAGACGGGGGAGCTTCAGGTCTTGGTGCTGCTGTACATTGATGATATGATTGTCACGAGGAATTCTGAAGTGGAGGTAGCTAGGATTCGTGATGAGCTAGCTATCAGATTCGATATGAAGGATGTGGGTGAGCTCCACCATTTCCTTGGGCTCGAAGTGGAGAAGAAAGAGAGCGGTATGCTTGTTTCCCAAAAGGGCTATGCGGATCAAATCGTGAAGAGGTTTGGCATGGAAGGGGGGAAGAACAGCTCTACTCCACTGGAGGTTGGAGTTCATCTTCGACGAGATGAAGGGAAGGTTCTTACCGATCCTTTGGTGTTCCGGGCTTTGGTTGGAAGTCTGATATACTTGACGATCACGAGGCCAGATATTGCTTATGCAGTTGGAAGGGTGAGTCAGTTTATGGAAGAGCCTCGGAAGCCTCATCTTTTGGCGGCTAGGAGTATCTTGAAGTATGTCAAATCCACCTTGGATTTGGGTCTCTTCTACCGGAGAGATTCGAGCTTTTGCTTGTACGGGTACATGGATGCTGATTATGGAGGAGATTCAGATGATCGGAGATCGACGTCTGGATATGTCTTTATGATAGGCTCTACAACTATATCATGGTGCAGCAAGAAGCGGGTTTCTGTGTTTGTCTCTACCACAGAAGCGGAGTACAAAGCTTCGACTTTGGCGGCTCAGGAAGCCATCTGGCTTAGGAGGCTTGTGGAGGACATTCATAGGGAGGTGCGAGGTCCTACTCTGCTACGTGGTGACAATGAGAGTGCTCTCAAGCTGGTGAACAATCCAGTTTGTCATGCGCGTACGAAGCATATAGAGATTCATCACCATTTCATTCGTGAGAAGGTGTTGGAGGGATCTCTGACTGTGGAGCATGTGCAGAGCAGGTAGAATGTTGCTGACATATTTACTAAGCCGCTATTGAAGGGACCATTTGGTCAGTTGTGAAGTTTGCTTGGGATAACTTCCACTTCCTACATCAAGGGGGAGTGTTAAATTTTTGAAGTGGAAGTGGAAGGGTGTTGGGCGGTCTGGAGATTGGAGACCGCAGAGACCGCGCGATCTGCGTTGGTGCTCTGGCCAGTTATGTCTGGGCGGTCTGATTTGGGAGACCGCCTATTGTCCGGGCGGCTTGCGCGGGTTGATTTGGCAACTTGTTCAAGTCGGCCAGATGTTCAAGTAGGTCTGCCTTCTTGCAGTGACCAGGCGGTCTGACGACTATTCTAGTCGGTCTGGTTTACTGAAGAAGTTCTTTGCCTTTAAAATATAGACCGGACGGTCTGTTTTAGAGAGACCGTAGTAACCGGGCGATTTGTACATAACCGTATGGTTAGTAAGAGAGCTATTAGCGGTGCTGAGCTCGGGCGGTCTGGTTTGTAAGACCGCTCGCGATCTGATGGGCGGTTATTGTATCCCGGTTTGTGTGGTGACGACATCCGTCTGTTCGCCTATAAATAGGGGTGCAGGGCCCATCATTAATAACGAGTACTGTAAGAACCAAAGTTGGCTTGATTGTGTCGGTATCAATTTGAGGTCGCGCGGTTTGAGATTTTGTCTGACCGGTTTATGTATTCACAGGTTAGCGGCTAGCAGCTTGTGGTCAGCATGTCTCCTTTCTTCCAGCTTTGAATAAACCAATCCGGGCGGACTGTGTTTAGGTGTTCTTGGTCTATGCAGCGGACTCAGTTGATTAGGCGGTCTTAAGTGGCCAGGCGATCTTGAGTAGCGTTCTGCAGCAGGTAGCAGTTTTCTTGTTCAGTGTTCGCGGGTTCTTCTGTGATCAAGACCGTGCGGTCTGGGCGATCAAGGAGTACGAACAGGTTGTCTTTCAGCAGTTGAATAAACCAGCAGGTTGGGCGGTCTGTGGTTGCGGTCTGATAGGTGCGGCTTGTGCTCTATTCGCGTGGTCTCAGAGGTTATCCGTCTGGACTTATCTGTTCGCGCAGTCTGGCGGTCTGAAGTGGTCAACTCGCCAGCAGCTTGTTTACTTTTGTTGTTTGTGCTTCTCTCCTCCATGATTCTTATGAATCATGTCTCGCCATGTATACCTCGAATTGTTAAGAGATAGTTAATACCATAGCACTATTCGGACTTCCCATTGTCATTGTTGTGCTACACTTGTGAAAAGTTTTGTGAAGTGTTTCCGCATTTTACTTCACCTCCGGACCTCAAGTTTTTCAACATTTTTTGTCTTTCTTAAGGGGTGTTTACCTAGAATCCCTGTTTGATTAGTAGTGTTTACCCTATTGAATATAGTGAGTTTATTAGGCTTATTATTTTGTTCTTCACCTGATTCTAAGTTATTATTAGGTTGATTCATGCTAGACCTAATGAATGCTACAGGATTTTCCCAAGCAAGTTTGCTAGGGATTAGTGAGCAAGTGGATGGTAGTGCTTCTAGGTCAAGATGATCAAATCTCTTGGAGAGATTTTGTGAGATATCCTTAAGCTTTTGAATCCTTCCATTGATTGAGTCCTCAAAGGCTTTTGCCTTTGTAAGTTCTTTCTTTAAATCGGAATTTTCATTAACTATTGTGTATATTTCTTTTTTCTTTCTTAAACAATTGACCTCTCAGATCATAGTTAACTGAGTACAACATGTATTTTCTAAGGTCTTCCAATTTTATTCTGATTATGTTAAGTTCCTTTTGACTGTTAATGTAATCTTGATAGAATTCTTTGAAACAATCTTTAAAATCTTTTGAAGAAAAGTCAAAATCATCAAAAATTGTTACCTGATTTTCAGCAGTAGAGTCTTCCAGAGTCATTAAGAAGGCTTCTTCAGTTCCACACTCTTCATCACTATTAGATGAGGAGGAGCTTGGCTCAGAATCAGAATCACTCCAAGTTTCAGCAATGAAACCTTTTCCTCTTTTCTTATCCTTCATCATGAAGGATTTCTTCTTGTGCTCCTTCTTCTGCTTGTTGCTTTTGTTCTTTTCTTCTTCAGGGCATTAAATGGCAAAGTGTCCAATTTTTCTGCAAGAGAAGCAAATAATTTCCTGCATATGAGTTTTCTCATACCTTGGTTTGCTAGAACTCCTCTCTTTCCTTCTTGAGTAATCTGTCTTGACCCATCTCTTGAATCTTGTTGCCAAGAGATTAAACATTTCTTCTTCAGAGGTGGAAGACTCTGCTTCAGCAGTCTTTAGTGCAAGTGTCCTTTCTTTAGGGGTTGAGATTCTCTCCTGGGCTTCTGACTCAGCCCTGCTTTTTAGTAAGAGCTCATAGGACTTGAGCTTCCATAGCAGAGCATCTGTTGATATTTCTCTAAGACATTTAGAATCTCTCATAGCCCAGATTCTTGAGTATCATGTGCTTGGGAAGCACATGAGGAGCTTGTCATTAATTTCTGTCAGAGAAATTTCTTTGTCAAGCCCTCTTAGCTCATTTATGATGAAGCTGAACCTATCATACATTTCAGCTATACTTTCATCAGCCTTTTTATTAAAGTTATCATATTGGGATATGAGAAGGGACTTCTTGTCCTTTCTTTCCTCAGAGCTTCCCTCTACTAATCTGGAAAGAGATTCCCAGATATCTTTGGCAGAGTTGCAATCAGCAACTTTTTGAAATATGTTATCTAACATAGTTGACACCAGGATATTTCTGGCTTTGGCATCACATGCCTTCACCTTCTTCTCAGCATCAGTCCACTCTGCTCTAGGGATTACAGTTTGTGTTACTGTCCCACTAACATCTTTTCTCACTGGGACTGGGGGACCTGTAATAACGACATTAAAAATATCTTCATCAATAGAGTTCATGTAAAGCTTTAATCTGGCCTTCTAGAGTGTAAACTTATTTAGGTTACACACTGGTGGTCTTGTTGATGCATAATCCTTAAAACTCATTTTCATTAGAAAATAGTTTTAGTTAATTTAAGATAAAGAAATGAGAGTGAGGAGATCTTTTGATCAAGGAGTTAACATTTTCATGATTAACCTCCCTCTGATATTAATTGAAAGTGCGCAGTGTGCCTCTGAGTATTCTCTAGAGGGGGTGTGAATAGAGTTTTAAATATTTTTTTATACTAATTATGCACACACACAATAAAAATACTAAGTATTATGCAATGAGCAATCTAAAAGACAGAATAAAGTAAACACAGTTTGCAGGAAATATAAACACAGAAAACTGGAAATAGAGACAACACAGAAAATCAAACACAGAGGACACATGAATTTTTATAGAGGTTCCCCAAAATGTGGGTACCCCTCTCTTCTACCTCCCTGGTAGGATTGCACAACCTATGCCTGAGTCTTTTGATAAGGAGACTCTTAGAACCACTGAGTCTTTTGATAAGGAGACACTTAGAACTATTGAATCCTTTGAAAGAGGGAATAATAAAACTCTTTTACAGTTGAGGAATAAAGGAGAAGATAGAAAGAAGATGGAGAATAGAATTCTGCTTTCAGAATTCTTCAGAAGCAATTACTCATGAACTGCAGCTTCTGTTTTTCACTGGATCTGAATATGATGAACCCTTGCTTATGATTGTGATGATTGCAAGGGTTATTTGCTTGATCCTTATTCTCTGAGCACTTCTTGTAAATTAACTGTTATGTGATGAAGAAGTAGTTGTATTCATTTTCTGTGCAGAGAAAACACTTGTTTTTCTGTCTTAGGGTTGAAGTAGGAAGAAAAAGAGGCCCTTTTGACAGATGAATAATAATGTAATCAATACCCTATGTATTCGACGCTACGTCAACTTCATCATTCTTCATGTCGACACACCTCTGAGTTCTTATAGAAGTAGCTTCAAATTCCTTCTTAGCTCTGGTGAACTCAGATGTCGACGTGGCGTCGATTCCTTGTCGACGTATTCGTCGAGTTGAAGACTTGGACTTGAACTTTATCTTCCGCGTCGAATTGAAGTCAAAGTTGCGTCGACTTCTAAAATGTCTTTGACAAGCTCTTCCTTCTACGTCGAGTCCCTTTCGATGTTGCGTCGACTTGACTTATACTTCGACAGGCTGATTAAGTTGCTTGGACATCTAGTCAGAGTTGCGTCGATATTAAGTCAAAGTTGCGTCGACTTTCATTCGACGCAAGTCTTAGCTTAACTGACTTTGTGATTATCTTGACCTGGCCTTGACACTCTAAGATGAGTGTGCCATCCTAAGACATCTAATGACAAATTTATCATTTCTATACAATGTAGGTAATATAACATAACTTGTGAAATCACTTTAAATTATTTGTTAGATAAATCACAAGAGTTTTTCCCAACAGAATTTACTTAGAGACCTAGCTTATCCACTAGACGAATCTCTATCACTCGATGAATTCATCGATATTACTCGACAAACTCTTACTTAACTTCACGAGTGGTCTCGACGCTTTTCACAAGTACACTCGACGAATTTTTCTTAACTAAAATCGATGAATTCTGCTATGACCCAAAATTTCAGAGACAAGAAAGGAAATCAATACATAAGTTGTTTGTCTAAAATAACATAGAAGAAAGATACTAATAATCGAAAAGAAAACATGGCAAGGGGGAATAGTCCACCACTTGCCTCAAACCTCCTAGAAAACATGCCTCTCGAATCCTCCACGCCCATGATCGGCCAAAAGGAAAACTCCTACGAAGAAATTCTGAAGGATTAGAAAGGAAAACAAGGTTTAGGGTCAAACACTCCAATGCCAAAACCTCACAAAATCTAACATACTCACCGCACAAACGAAGATCTCGGCGAGAGCTTTTTGAATATATTCTTAGACGAAGATTTCGTGCACTAGATCGCTCGCGGAGGCCGACGAAAGTTCCATGGAAGTCGTGAATCCTTGCGGCTGGTTCGGGTTCGGCAGAATCGGGAAGAAGAAGAACAGTAACCTAATTTCTATTAAAGACCCTTTTTATACTAGGATATAAAAGACTTTATTTAATATTAAATCAAACTTATGATTTGGATAAGACTAACATGGATTTTCAAGAAAATGACTCCAAAGGCAAATACCGGTACTCTGAAACCAACGGCGAAGTCGAAATCAGAGTTCGACGAGCCGATTTTGAGTTATAATTAAATTTTCATAATTTACAACAATGAAACTTGACAATTTCGCTTAAATTAATTATTGAAAATTTTCTAATCTCTGAAATTTTGTGTACTTTGGCAAACACTGCTAACTTTGCATTAACGTAACGTCCTTACGTCATTATTACACAGAAGTATTATTTAATTAAATTATCGGAAATTCAGGGGCGTTATAGTCACCCCTCTAAAAAGAAGTTTCATCCTGAAACTTGAAACGCAACTAAGCTTAAGAGATAAACGAACAGAACAACAATCTTATCGAATAGAAAAGAACTTACCAAAGAGAACTATGAGAAAAGAAGAGGATGAGATTTCCTCATAACAGATTCCAGTTCCCAAATCGTGCTCTCAACGTCTTGGTTTAGCCAAAGGACTTTGACCATAAGAATCATCTTCTTCCGCAACACTCGATCCTGAGTGTATAGAATATGAATAGACTCTTCGACATAAGCCAAATTAGGTTGCAACGGGGGCACCGAGTCAAGGACATGACGATCACTAAGCACGCACTTTCTTAACTGGCTCACATGAAAAATATCGTGAACACTTGGGAAAGAAGCAGGCAAATCTAGCCTATAAGCTGACGCTCCAATGTGCTCAACAACCTGGAAGGGACCCACATACCGGGAATCTAATTTATGGTTCCTTCCAATTCTCTTTACACCTGGCGTCGGAGAAACCTTCAGAAAAACCATGTCCCCAACTGTGAACTCCAGGTCAACCCTTCGCTAATTCGCATACTTTTTGTAACGCTCTTGAGCCACACGAAGCTTCTCACAAATATGCATTACAGAAATACTCATTTCTTTCAAGGCTTCTGGACCCAACAATAGTCGCTCACCAACCTTGGCCCAATACAAGGGAGTTCAACAACGCCTCTCATACAAAGCCTCAAAGGGGGCCCTCTGTAAACTCTATTGATAACTATTATTATACGCAAACTCCATAAGTCTAAGACGTTGGTCCCATGCTCCACCATGGTCTAGGATATAGCATCTAATCATATCCTCCACAATCTGATTGACTCTCTTTGTCTGACCATTCGTCTGCGGATGATAAGCGGTAGAATATCTGAGGTCAGTGCCCAAAGCTCCATGCAAGCTCTACCAGAAATGAAACATATACCTGGAATCCTGATCTGACACAATACTCAAGGGCACTCCATGCAACCTGATGACCTCATCTAAATAAAGCTCTACTATTTTCTCCATCGAATAGCCAATCTTGAAAGGTACGAAATGAGCGCACTTCGTTAATCTATCCACAATAACCCATACAGAATCATGCCCCCGGGGAGATCTCGACAAACCGGCAATAAAGTCCATAGAAATACTCTCCCACTTCCAATTTGGAATATACAAGGGGTTCAACTTACCTCCGGGTATTTTTTGATCTGCTTTGACACAATGATAGATATAACATTCAGATACCAACTTAGCAATGTCATTCTTCATTCCCAACCACCATACGAGCTGTTTCAAATCTCGATACATCTTTGTAGAACCAGGATGGTAAGCAACACTAGATCCATGTGCTTCCTTACAAATCCTTGTTCGAATATCCCCAATATCAGGAATGCAATATCTACCTTGGAAATTCAAGGTACCAGTCTAATCAATTGAGAAATCCGACAATTCTCCTTTTTCGGTTCTACCTCGGAGGTGCTGCAAGTCCGGATCTTCTTTCTGATGGAACCTCGTGAGGGTAATCCATGAAGGCTCCTCAGTTTCTAAGCTACAAGGTGCGTTACTACTTCCAACGACTGAGATATCCATCAGTAAAAATTCTTCCACCAAAGACTGCACGGAATGGTTGAATACATGCGCGGTCTTTCTACTCAGGGTGTCAGCCACCACATTAGCTTTGCCCGGATGATAAAGAATATCGACTTCATAATCCGCGACAAACTCTAACCATCTATGCTGGCGCAAATTCAACTCCTTCTGAGTGAAGACGTACTTTATGTCTGCATAAATTTTGCACAATGCGTCATACAATAAATGTCTCCAAAGTTTCAAAGCATAAATTACTGTTGCAAATTCTAAATCATGTGTTGGATAATTCCTTTCATGAATCTTCAGTTGTCATGACCCATACGCAATTACCTTTCCTTCTTGCATCAAAATGCACCCAAGCCCGACGTGCGATGCATCCACATAAACATCATACTCTATTCCCTCGGTAGGTAAAGCCAAAACAGGAGCGGAGTGTTGGATCGTTAGGCGCCCTTAGAGGGGGGGTGATTAAGGGAATAAAAATCAATTTACTAAATTGTTTTTAAATAAATGAGAGTAAAATAACAATTTAGCTGAAAATAATTTGCAATATAGGAATTAACACAAAATGAAAGAAATCAAGTAAACACAAATGGAGACATGATTGTATTATATAAAAAAGGTGTTTACATAAATTTGATTTCAATATTGCTAGAAATCGGAGGCGTACAAATACAAATAGTTTTTCCTTTTTTATACAGACTCGTATCCCCACAAATCAGTTGACTTTAGTCTATCCTTCCCCAGATATGGCCTCAAGCCACTCTAGTCAATCCTTCCCCGGATATGGCCTTGAGCACCCCTGGATCAAATCACCTAGACCTAGTAGCCAACACACGCGGCGAATTCCCCCTAAGCCATGCAAGGACCTAGTCGCCAACACAAGGTGATTTACCTATAAAAATTCACAATAAAGAAATAATACAAATAAAAACTCCCTCTATGAGATTTTCTGGAGTTGATGATGAATGACCACTGTAGCATAAGCGAGGTTGAAGAAATCGTCCTTCGGATGCAGTGTGATGGCTTCCTTCTCCAAAAATCTTCTTTATCTTTGAGTGGGAGAAGACTTTTCGGTAGAGTAACAACATTGGAATTTTAGCACTTGTATTCTCTCTGAAATTAGTTACAAAAATGAGAGAGAAATCTTCATTTTATAACACTTTGAGATAGTGCCTGCGCTAGCTACTAACGCCTGCGGTAGCATTCGTGTAGAGGCGGTTACGAAACCGTCGCGGCGTGGCGTTGTTCACGATCTGGAGATAGCGCCAGGCGGTAGCGCCTGCGGTAGCGCTAACGCCTGCAGTAGCACTAATGCCTGTGGTAGCTCCTAGCGCTTGCGGTAGTGCTCTAGTTCAGAAATGTGGTTCCAAGCTGCTTTCTACCTGTGGAGTATTGCACCTACAGTTCCTGCACACTATAAACACGAGACAAGCAAGATCAAATACAATATGGGATTTGTTATTCTCAAACAAAGGGATGTGACACACATGTCCAACAATCCCCCTCTTTTGATAATAACAAATCCTCTTAGCAAGAAATCAACAATGGTGTTTATAGTATATGATAAGTGAGACAATAGTGCATACTATAGTATATGATAAGTATGAGAATAGTGCATACTCCCCCTATCTTAATGCTCCCCCTACATCAATGCAATTTATGTTTTACTCCCCCTAAATGATAGATTACATGAATGATTCTCCCCTTAATCTTCTAGATTTCTCCTCTAGATTTCTTAAATTAATCTCCCCCTTTTGGTATTATCAAAAGAAGGTGGGGTAAGGGAAGTAAGGAGGCATTATTTAGGAATTATAAATTCTGATTGAGCTTTTGTATTATATGTAATGATAAAGAGTTTAATCATAGTATATAAGAGATTTCAAATAAATAAATAATAGTTTTAAGCAAATGGAAGATTAGAAGGAACATCTTTTTGAAAGAATGAAAATCATAACTATAAATATGAGTGTAAGTTCAAAATATAAAGATGTTTTAACCTTTTTGAAATCTCATAGTTTTACATAAAGTTACCAAGCATGAAATGAACATATTAAATTGAGAATATACTACAATGTTACATAATTTCAAGTTTAAGAAATACCAAACATTGTAGAGATCATACTAGGTTACCTAGTGCATTTCTTATACAAAGAGTAGTATAGATAAAGCATTAGAATCAAATACTCATGAGAAGAAGTGTTATGAAAGATAATGATTTGCACATAAGTGTATTCTGAGCAATGTTAACAAATGATTTAAATCACAAAATACAAGACATATGTAGAGAAAAGTGCACAATAAAACACAAGTATATTAACTTTCACACACTTTAATGCACATAATTTTTAACAAAGTGGTGTAATAACCAAGATTTGCGCAAGACACTTTACTATTCTTTCCAAGTAGTACTAGGTGGAGTTATATTTGTCTATACTTTTTATTCACTTTTGTGAGACAACATTCTCCGAATACACTTGTTTTGCAAACCCAACATGATAATAATTTTTTTAACTCAACCACTTTTCTTAATTCCTTAAGTGCAATTCAAATATAGTGTAGGTAATAAACTTTTGCAAGATTTAATTCTTTGTACAATTACAATACACAAGCAAGCATTTTTAGATTTAAACACACATGTAGATTACCAAAATAAGTGAGTGAAAAAGTATCATTATCAATCACAAAATATTTACTCATACTTAGAGGCATGCTAAGCTTGGTCCTACACATATTTTTCAATACAATTGATTCACTTAATTAGATATATCAAAGCATGATAAGCAAAATAATGTTCATAGTAATTTGAAGGAATAAATTTTAACATTGTAAATAATTCTAAATAATAGAATTCATACATGCTTGATATTAGCAATAAAGATCATACAGTTTTTTTGTTGTTTTGAAATTTTTTAATGAAAGTAAAACAGAAAAATAAAAACTTAGTACATATAAACTAACATAATTTTAATGATTTATAGAAATTTTAAAAAACAAAAAAATTGAAGACTCGCGCTAGCGCCGGCGCTAGCGTGGGAAACAGTGAGTGAAATTTTGAGAATTTTAAAATTCTGTTTTTTGATATTTATTAAGAGTCTTATGAGTAGTCTTATGCAAAAATTTGGTAATTTTTGGAGATGTCTTGATTGCTCAAATTGCATAAAACTTTAGCGTTTTTCATATAACTCATCCTAAGATGTCTAAGACTCCTAATTCCAACCTTAACATTTGAAACCTTGCATCGGGAAGAGGTTTAGTGAAAATATCAGCAAGTTGAGATCTCCGTGCCAATGAAACTTATTCTAAAATTTTTCCTTTGTAATGTGATCCCTTATGAAATGATGACGTGCATCTATATGTTTGGATCTAGAATGGTGTACCAGATTATTTGTAAAATCAATGGCACTTTTGTTGTCACATTTTAATTCAATATGTTTTAGATGAAAACCAAAGTCCTCTAGACTTTGGCTCATCCACAGTGTTTGTGCACAACAACTCCCTAGTGCAATGTATTCGGCCTCCGTGGTGGAGAGTGCAACCGAATTTCATTTCCTACTAGACCATTCAACTAATGAAGGTCCTAGAAAATGGAAAGTACCGCTAGTGCTTCTTCTATCAAGTGAACATCCGACGTAGTCCGAATCGGAATAGCCGTGAAGTGTAAATGAATTATTATGCGGGTACCATAATACTAATCTAGTTGACCCAATTAGATATCTAAAAATACATTTTACCGCTTTTAAATGAGATTCTTTTGGATTGGCTTGAAATCGAGCACATAAACATACAGCAAACATAATATCGGGTCTAGTTGCACTTAGATAGAGTAGAGATCCTATCATACCTCTATATAAAGTTTGATCAATTGAAATTCCCGATTCATCTTTTCCAAATTTTAATGATGCACTCATTGGTGTAGAAGCATGTTTAAGGTTTTTCAAATCCAAAGTGTTTAAGCATACAATGCACATATTTAGATTGACATATAAAAATACCATCATTTCTTTGTGATATTTGAAAACCAAGAAAATAAGAAAGTTCTCCTACTAGACTCATTTCAAATTCATTTTTCATTACTAAAATAACTTCATTACACAACTCTTCATTAGTAGATCCAAAGATTATATCATCAACATATATTTGCAAAATAATCATATCATCATTATTGTGCTTAATGAAGAGTATTATCGGCACTTCCCATAATATAACTGTGCTTTAATAAAAATGATGTAAGTCTTTCATACCATGTACGGGGAGCTTGTTTTAAACCATAAAGCGCCTTTTCTAGTTTATAAACATGATTTGGGAAAATTTTCACTAATAAAACCAGGGGGTTGTTCAACATAAACTTCTTCTTTTACAAACCCATTTAGAAAAGCACTTCTTACATCCATTTGAAATAATTTTATTCTTTTAAAGCTTGCAAATGATAGAAAATTTGTATAGATTCCAATCTAGCAACGGGTGCAAAAGTTTCATCAAAATCTATCCCCTCGATTTGAGAATATCCTTGTGCTACTAAGCGTGTCTTATTTCTAATGATTCTAGACTCACCATCTAATTTATTTTTTATAAATCCATTTTACACCTACAACCGGGTGATTAGATGGTCTTTCTACTAATTTTCAAACATTATGTCGCTCAAATTGTTCTAACTCTTCATTCATACCCAAAAACCAAAATTCATCATTTAAAGCGGTAGAAACGGTTTTTGGTTCTATTTCAGAAACAAAACATATATTTGAATAAGATTCATGAAGAGAAGAGAGAGTTCTTACCCCAATAGATAATTCACCAATCACTAGCTCCCGTGGATGATCCTTTGTGAATTGCAAGGTGCTTAGAGGCACAAAATCATCTTCCTTGGCCTCCTCTTTCTCTTCTTTGGAAGGTTCCTCATCACCATGCTCCAAAGGTTGTAAGAGATCGTCCTCGTTGCCTGCGGAAAGTCTTTCTATACAAGGAACAACCTCATCAAATTTTATTATTTTTAATTTGCAAAAGAGAGGCTTCTAATTTCCTTTCTAATTCCCCCTTCTCTTTTGTAAGAGTTTTGGCATGGGAGAGGGCTTTAGAAAGAGAATCTTCAATATCTTTTGCCATTTTAATGGAGTGATCACACTCTTGGCAAGAAATCTTTCTTTTTTCTAAAACAATTAAGTTTTTGGAAAGCTTTTGATTTTCTTTAATTAGAGATTCATTTTCACGATTCAATAAAATACTATCTTTCATATTTTTATCAAAAGCTTTGCAAGTTTCGAGAAATTCATTAAAAAGTTCATCATAAGTGGAGGAATTACCTCAGTGTCGCTAAGAACATTGGTATCGTCGTCGTTTCCATGTCCCATGAGGCACATGTTTGCTTCGTCATCTTCGCTTGATTCTTCAGAGGAGGAGGAGCCATCCCATGTTTTAGTTTTTAGCACCTTCCTCTTTTCCTTCCCTTTGTGCCGCTTTTCCTTTTTCCCCTTCAAAAATATTGGGCACTAGCTCTGAATATTCCCGGTCTTTCTGCAATGATAGCATTCTGGTGGAGGTCTTTCTTCTTCATCGTCTCTCTCCTTTTCCTTCTTTGAAGATGACCCTTTCCATCTTCCATCCTTTTGGAGATATTCCGGAAGGTGTTTCTCCTTTTCGAATTTCTTATGAACTTTCGGAAGTTCTTTACCAAGAAACTTTCTTCATCTTCATCCTCATCCTCTTGGCACTCCTTCTTTGACTTTAGTGACAATGCCTTATTCTTTGGATCCCTGTTGTATTCATCATATTGGATCTTGATTTCTACCTCATGGGTTTTGAGATTCCCAATGAGGCTCTCAACCTGGAGCGTTCTTAGATTGTGCGACTCTGAGATAGCTGCCACCTTCGGATTGAATTTTGGAGGAAGAGATCGAAGAATCTTTTGAACCAAGTCGTCGTTGGAGAAGGTCTTTCCAAGAGCTTTGGAGGCATTGACGATCTTGGTGAAGCGTGTGTACATTGCATCAATATCTTCGCTTTCATCCATCCGAAACTTTTCATATTCTGACTCCAATTGGAAAAGTTTTGAATCTTTAACCTGCGATGTACCTTCAAGAGTACTTTCCAAATGATTCCAAATTTCATATGCAGTAGTACATGCGGAAATTCTATTAAATTCATTTCTATCTAACGCACAAAATAAAGCATTCATGGTCTTAGCGTTATTTTTGCATTTATGTTTATCCTTATCATCCCATTTATCTTTTGGTTTTTCTAATGTTATCTCTCCAACTACAATTGTAGGAGGTGAGTATTCCTCTTCTACCATATTCCATACCTCAATATCTAGGGTCATAAGAAAACATCGCATCCTATTTTTCCAATAATTATAATCTGACCCAGTAAATAGTGGAGGTCTACTAATTCCCTAACCCTCAGAAAAACGAGATCATAAGACGCCATTATTCCTGGTTTTTTAACCAATTTGGAATACCCTGCCTCAGATATCACTTGTTGGATCGATAGGCGCCCTTAGAGGGGGTGAATAAGGAAATAAAAATCTTTTTATAAGTTTAAGCAATTTACTAAATTGTTTTTAAATAAATGAGAGTGAAATAACAATTTAGCTGAAAATAATTTGCAATATAGGAATTAACACAAAATGAAAGAAATCAAGCAAACACAAATGGAGACATGATTGTATTATATAAAAAAGATGTTTAAATTAATTTGATTTCAATATCGCTAGAAATCAGAGGCGTACAAATATAAATAGTTTTTCCTTTTCTATACCTACTCGTATCCCCATAAACCGGTTGGCTTTAGCCTATCCTTCCCCGAATATGGTCTCAAGTCACTCTAGCCAATCCTTCCCCGGATATGGCCTTGAGCACCCCCAAGATCAAATCACCTAGACCTAGTCGCTAACACATGCGGTGAATTCCCCCTAAGTCGCGCAAGGACCTAGTCGCCAACACAAGGTGATTTAACTATAAAAATTCACAATAAAGAAATAATACAAATAAAAACTCCCTCTATGAGATTTTTTGGAGTTGATGATGAAGGACCGTTGTAGCATAAGCGAGGTTGAAGCAATCGTCCATCGGATGCAGCGTGATGGCCCCCTTCTCCAAAAATCTTCTTTAGCTTTGAGTGGGAGAAGACGTTTCGGCAGAGTAACGACACTAGAATTTTGGCACTTGTATTCTCTCTGAAATTAGTAACAAAAATGAGAGAGAAATCTTCATTTTATAACACTTTGAGATAGCGCCTGCGCTAGCTACTTATGCTTGTGGTAGCGTTCGTATAGAGGCGGTTATAAAACCATCGCGGCGTGGCATTGTTCACGATCTGGAGATAGCGCCATGCGGTAGCGCTAGCGCCTGCGGTAGCGCTAATGCCTGCGGTAGCGCCTAGCACTGGCGGTAGTGCTCTAGTTCAGAAATATGATTCCAAGCTGCTTTCTACCTGTGGAGTATTGCATCTATAGTTCTTGCACACTATAAACACACGACAAGCAAGATCAAATACAATATGGGATTTGTTATTCTCAAACAAAGGGATGTAACACACATGTCCAACACGGTGCACAACCTCCTTTTCAATTCCTGGAAGGCTTCTTCGCACTTATCGCCCCATACAAATGTTGCATTCTTCTGTGTAAGCTTAGTCAGTGGCGCAGACAACACAGAAAATCCTTCCACAAATCTTCTATAATATCCTGCCAAACCTAAGAAGCTCCTTATCTTCTTTGGCGTAGTAGGTCTTTTCCAATCCATGGCTGCAGTTATCTTTTCTGGGTCCACAGAAATTACTTTTTATCCACTATATGACCCAGGAAGGATACTTGAGAGATCCAAAACTCACACTTACTCAGCTTCACATACAACTTATGCTCTCTCAGAGTAGATAGAACCAAATGCAAGTACTGAGCAAGCTCCTCAGCATTCCGGGAATTCACCAGAACATCATCAATGAAAACAACCACGAAGTAATCTAACAAATCATTGAATGCTCCATTCATCATATCCATGAACGCAGAGGGTGCATTTGTCAACCCAAAAGGCATCACTAAGAACTCAAAATGTCCATGCCGAGAATGGAAAGCAGTCTGCGAAACATCTGACTCACGGATCCGCAACTGATGGTAGCCCGAACGAAGATCAATCTTTGAAAACATCGAACTACCACGTAACTGATCAAAAAAATCATCGATTCGCGGCAACGGATATCTGTTCTTGATGGTTACCTTATTCAACTCTCTATAGTCTATGCACAACCTCATAGAACCATACTTCTTCTTCACAAATAGAACTGGAGCACCCCACGACGAAGAACTTGGCCTAATAAATCCACACTGCAGTAATTCATCTAGCTGGGTACGCAACTCTTTCAGCTCGCGCGGGGCCATACGGTACAGCGCCTTGGCAATAGGACAAGTACCCTGCTCAAGGTCAATAACAAACTCCACATTTCTCTCAGGCGAAAGACCAGGGAGACTAACTGGGAAACCATCAGGGAACTCTCACAACACAGGAATAATCGGAGAATCCTGGCGCGGAAATCCATACACACTCATGGGTTGACCGTTGTCCATCGTGAAGTCCAAACGCTTTACTTTGCATTAGATAACAACATCATATCTGGACAACCAGTCCATGCCCAAAATCACATTGAAATCTTCCAGGTCTAGCGCCTTTAGATCAGCAAAAGCTAAGAAATCACCTAAGTGGATAGAACATCCCTGGATACCCTGGCTCGACACCACGGAGTCGCCAGAGGGAAACTTAACACAAAACGGATCGCTTATTTAATCGAGGGTCAAACGATGACGCTATACAAAAGTCCTAGCCACGAACGAGTGGGTAGAACCAGAATCGACAAGGACGCGCGCCCAATGGTTCTTTACCTTAAATTCTCCTGTAAAATCAGATATGTAACTAGCCGAACAGAAATCGAAAACTAAAGCTGAAGTCTAAGAGTTAGATTATGTACTAACCTGAAATCACCTGGGTGGAAGTCTGCGCTTCTTTCCTGGTCACTACGTTTAACTTGCCCCTTCCTTTATCCAGTTGCTTCAGTTGTGGCGGGGGTAAAGACTGAAATGGCACTGGCTGCAAAGGAGTCTGGGATTGCAGGCATTTAGGCTTAATATGCCCCTTCTGCCCACACTGGAAGTAGACTTTGTCCTTCGACCAACAATGGGTAACATCATGCCCCTTCTGCTTACAAGAAGTATAGGTTAGATCTCCTTTGGGAGCACTCTGAATTGCCAGCACTTTTTGCTGCTTCTTAGCCCCCAATCTCTTGAAACATTTTTCGTAGGGATGGCCAGGGCGACCACACAAACTACAAACTTCACTACCTCTCTCCTTCAGAGCAGGGCCAGATACTTTGGGGTTTACCCCATCTTCGACCTTTCTCTTTTCCTTCCTCATCATTTCACCTCTACTTTTGGCATTGTCGATAGCCTCGACTTTCAATGCAGCTTCTACCACATCAACATAGCTTTTTGACCTGTACACACTAGTCAACTGCTAAACGTCGCTACGAAGTCCTCCCCAAAACCGCTTCACCCTTCCTGTCTCAGAGGCTACTAAGTCTGGAGCAAATCTGCTCAACTTACTAAATTCGATTGCATACTCACTAACCGTGAGTTGCCTCTTCTTTAGGTGTCGTAAATTGTTCATCAGACGTTCTCGCTCGACCAACGGTAGGAACTTCTTCAGTAACATCTCCTTGAATGACTCCCACGAACATCCGCCTGAGAGGCTCTCTATCTCCCTGATCCACTAGATTTTAGCAAGCCCCTTCAGCTGGTAAGCGACGACCATCGCCTTCTGGCCCGCAGAGATTCCTGAATATGAAAACATTTCTTCAATTGCAATTAGCCAATCATCCAAAGCCATGAAATCGGCTCTTCTGTCATACGTAGGGGGCCCTAATCGCTGGAAATGCGATATAAAATTCATCTATGGTGGCAGCAGAACTGGAGGCACCAAAGGAGCAGGAGGAACAAGTACAGTCTGACCCACTGTAGGGTCCTGCACCTCAGGTTGTTTCCCAGAGGTGACACTCAACAATGTCTAAATTTGCGATTGCATTGCAACCAACTGCCTTGACAGAGCCTCATTACTCTGTCACAGACCCTCAATCATGGCTTCATTTTGTGCACCTGAAGACTCACCCTCAGATTGGGGGGTCGACCTTATCACAATACGCTTCGGTGCCATTTTCAAAGAACACAAACGAATGTCATGTCAAAACTTAGCTAAAAGATAGGATTACTTAATTTCAGGACAACTGAAAATGTGAAGACACTTGATCTTGCTACCTTGCTCTGGTATTTTCAATAATGATGATATGGCCTAACTTGGGATGATATACTATCATCCTTTGACTTTTGTGCATATCATATGTTTGCAAGAATGTTTAAATTTCCATTTCAAATCATGTGTGTACGAGTGTCATCATGTGTATCTTTAACATGGCACGCATGCAAATGCTATGTTATGATGTGCATATTGTGCTATGCATTCTAATGAAAGCCTTAGTACATGTTATGAGCGGCGTACACATGAAATATTATGCATCTCATACTACATAATATTGTATGTAACGAAATTAGCGTCTAGTAACATCCATGGGATAATGTTGTGCCGCCCATAAAACTTAACAGTCACATGTTGTCACACCTATGAGGATCCATATACAAACATATATTTATGCATCCCATACTACATAATATGTCTTGTATACTTCTTATCATGCTATGAGTATAGTGTTCATGCTTCAGCCAAGAAATACAGATGACACTTTGGTGTGTGTATGCAATAAAATAGATTCTTAATACAAATGGATGTTCGACTAACCATCCAACAACCGATCTAAACCTACCTCTGATACCAACTGTCACAACCCGCATTTTCACAATATATAAAAATATTATCAGAGTAAGAGAAAGCACGCGTCATGATGCCACGCCGTGCAGGGGACAACTGCAGACGCTCAGGTTGTTCTATCTTCACACCTTTCTTTATAAAAGACATAAACTTTATGTTTAAAAGATAATTTATGTTTGAAGGTTTCAAACACCATGTCCCTCGGCTTAGTGGATCATCTAGTCCACAACCAAGAAAGTATAATTATACGCATTGAAAAATACATATTTTACTTTAAGTCGTCCTACATAAACATAAGAACTCAACTAGCAACCTAATGATATGCACTTTCTAGATTTAGTATAGATATAAATGGAACTTTTATGCGTTTCAAAATAGAGTGATATTAGTTTGAAAAGATGTAATGTATGAGCAAATATGCAGCTCTACTTATATAAAAGTATCTACTATGCAACCTAGCAAAAATCCTTCCCAGAGAGCATTTGCACTAACAGCAAATTAACAGTAGTAGCATAAATGACAATAACAGTCTAACACAACAGGAGGCCATACTTTGGGTGTCAACAAACGGACACGAACTCATACTAGTGACCA
This sequence comes from Dactylorhiza incarnata, assembly GCA_033032865.1. Taxonomy (NCBI): domain Eukaryota; kingdom Viridiplantae; phylum Streptophyta; class Magnoliopsida; order Asparagales; family Orchidaceae; genus Dactylorhiza; species Dactylorhiza incarnata. Next base: position 2,102,187 of record JAWHQI010000009.1, on the reverse strand, counting down.
AAGTCAGAAGAATTCAACAAAATACCTCTCAAAAGAGGGAAAGAAAGGTAGCTAAAAGGCTGCAAGGTCTTGCCTTGCTCTGATCAACCGCTACTGGTCCAAACCCGTGGCATTCAAAGGAAAAAAATACCTCAGTACAAAGGCAATTCAACAAAAGTAAAATAGGAGAATTTAATAAGCTCAAATAGGGTTACCAACCAAACAGAGAAGAAGATAGCTACAAAACAACAACAAATAAGTAAAGAAAGATCAACATCCAACATGGAAGACTTACACAAAGTGCAGTCAAGATTAAGCTTTTAGCATAACCAAAATAAAGGTAAGTGACAGATTAGCTCAAGAAGTGAAATAATTATCCCAGACAAAAAATGGTACTGAGGCGGTGGCATTCTTTCCAACACAAACCATCAGACCAAAATATCCAAGGAACAAAAGTACTGTGGAGGTGGATACGCCCACACAACTAATAGTCTACACGTCTAGGGAAGAAAAACAAACACTGTAGTGGTGGTGTCGGTTCAACCCACCCAACAATCCAAAAACATTCAACCAGGAATACAATTCACAATATCTTGATTCATCTGGCACCACAAAAAAAAAACATAACATTTCCAAGTACAACCCTTACAATAAACGGTCTCAACGAATATCCTAACTCATACTCGACGAAAACTATGCTCACTCGATGAATTCGTCGAGTTGACTCAACGAACTCTGCTCACTCGATGAATTTGTCGAGTTGACTCGACGAATTGCACAAATCACTCGACAAATCATCGTATACACTCGACGAATCTTACTCTTCATTTTGACAACATGAAGGAACTTCTCGACGGTAAGATCTCAGCGGATTCATCGAAAATACTCGACGAAGTCACTTTGCACTCGACTAATTCGTCGTATATATACTCGACGAATTTCTTTAATACTCGACGGAAATCCTGAATACACTCGAGGAATTTAGGCTAAGTTACTCAACTTATTTATACGAAAGGACTCGATGAATCTACTATTCACTAAATGAATTTACTTAGAGACCTAGCTTGTGTACTAGACGAATTCCTAACAGTCGATGAATTCACTGATATTACTCGACGAATTCGTCGATTTTACTCGACGAACTCTCCGTTAACTGCATGAGTGGTCTCGATGCTTTTCACGAGTAGACTCGACTAATTTTACTTAACTAAAATCGACGAATTCTGCTATGACCCAAAATTTCAGAGACAAGAACGGAAATCGATACAGAAGTTGCTTGTCTAAAATAACAGAGAAGGAAGATATTAATAATCGAAAAGCATGGCAAGGGGGAATAGTCCACCACTTGCCTCAAACCTCCTCTAAAACCTGCCTCTCGAATCCTCCACGCCCAAGATCGGCCAAAAGGAAAACTCCTACGAAGAAATTTTGAAGGATTAGAAAGGAAAACAAGACTTGGGGCCAAACACTCCAACGCCAAAACCTCACGAAATCGAACATACTCACCGCACAAACGAAGATCTCGACGAGAGCTTTCTGAATCTATCCTTAGACGAAGATTTCATGTGCTAGATCGCTCGCGGCGGCCGACAGAACTTCCACGAAAGTCGTGACTCCTTGCGGCTGGTTCGGGTTAGGCAGAATTGGGAAGAAGAAGAAGAACGGTAACTTAATTTCTATTAAAGACCTTTTTTATACTAGGATTTAAAAGACTTTATTTAATATTAAATTAAATTTATGATTTAGACAAGACTAAATCAGATTTTCATGAAAATCGCACCGAAGGCAAATACCGGTCCTCTGAAACCAATGACGAAGTCGAAATCAGAGTTCGACGAGCCGATAACAAGCTATAATTAAATTTTCATAATTTACAACAATGAAACTTGACAATTTTGCTTAAATTAATTATTTTAAATTCTCTAATCTCTGAAATTTTCTGTACTTTGGCAAATACCGCTAACTTTGCGTTAACGTAACACCCTTACGTCATTATTACACTGAAATATTATTTAATTAAATTATCAGAAATTCAGGGGCGTTACAACCATGCCCCTCGGCTACACATGAATCTTATTTCTGTCAGGTCTCTTTGTGACCTTAACTATTTTATTCTCTTCCTCTGCTTGTGTTGTGCAGGATTCACGAACGGCTCAAATGATTGGACATGGCCATAGGATTGGTGAACTGTATCAGATGGAGTATCTTCACGTTCCACCCTCCTCATCTTCGTCAGCTTCTGCTATCTCTGTTACCTCTGATGCCGACTTGTGGCACAGACGGTTAGGTCATTTGTCTAATGACCAACTCCGAAGTGTTATCCGTTCAGGATCTTTGGGTTGGGTCTCTTCTTCCCTCCTCTCTGCTTGTATGGGATGTCGTTTGGCGAAACACCTTGCTCTACCCTTTTCCAGTAGTGTTTCTCAAACCTCAAACCCCTTTGACTTAGTTCACTCTGATGTTTCGGGTCCGACCCCGATTGCATCTCATTTTGGGTATTTGTATTATGTGAGTTTTATTAATGATTTCTCCCGCTGCTCTTGGGTTTATCTTCTTCGATAACGGTCTGAAATACCAACTGTTTATCGCACGTTCACCGCAATGCTTCACACTCAGTTCGAGCGCCGAGTTAAGATCTTTCGTTCGAATTGTGCTCAGGAGTTTCTCTCATCCACCATGAGCGACCTCACTCACTCTCATGACACCATCCATCAGCAGTCTTGCCCGCACACCCACGAACAAAATGGGGTCGCTGAATGGAAACATTGTTACATCATCAAAACTGTACAACACCGTACCCGTTGGGTGGGACCCTCCCCAGATAGTGGGGACCCGTGGTGTCCCGTTATTGACTAGCATTGACCGGGGTGCAGTTAGGATCCATATTCTTAACTAAACAAAGAATGGGGGTGCGAGTAGCGGAGTTTGGTGTGCGTTTAGAAAAGAGGGCTGCGGATAGCCATGTTTGGCTAGGGTTTTTTATAAAACCTAAAAATAAAAACTCAAAAAGGAGAGCTTTTCCTTTGGGGAGCCGCAATAGGAGCCGTCGCCCTTCCCCCCCTTCTCTGTTCGCGCGCATCTAGGGCAGCAGCAGCCGAGGCCCCCGCTCCCCGTCGCCCTTCCCCCCCTTTTCTGTTCGCACGCATCTAGGGCAGCAGCCGAGGCCCCCGCTCCCCGTCGCCCTTCCCCCTCTCATCGCCCGTGAGCAAAAGGAGGACCCCCTCTCTCTCGGTTCTTTGGAGCAGCCGCAAGGCCCGACCCCCCCCCCCCCCCCCCTCGTCTCTCTGTCTCGCGCCAGGAAGGAGGAGGCGACCCTCACTCCCCCTTCGTCTGTTTGCCTCGCCGCCAGCAACAGCAGGAGGCCGACCCTCGCTCCGGCCGGGAGTTCCTCTCCCGTGGCCGTCCGAGGCGAGATCCGGCCGGGAGCTCCTCTCCCGTGGCCGTCCAAGGCAAGATCCGGCCGGGAGCTCCTCTCCCGTGGCCGACCGAAGCGAGATCCGGCCGGGAGCTCTTCTCCCGTGGCCGTCCGAGACGAAATCCGGCCGGGAGCTCCTCTCCCGTGGCCGACCGGAGCGAGGAGTGTCGGGGGTTTCTCTCCCGCCACTCCTCTTCTTGTCTCCAAAGCATGAAAGTGGAGGCATATCAGATCGTGTAAAGTCGCTATGGCCGCTGGACGTCGAGCTCGCGCAAGGTCTTCGGTTGCGACTCCGCCAAGGCACGCGTCAAGGGTAATGAATTTCAACTCGGGCAGGTGAAGCCTTCAAATTCTCATATTTGCATGGAAGCCCCTCTCCACCCACGGGTGGGGGGAGGGAGCTCTCCGACGGGTTGACGTGAGCGTCCCCGCCATTAACTGCATTAGCGCCCGGAAGTGTGAGTACGGGTTTAGGTATTCTGTGTGAAGCCCATCCGGGTGTGTAGACCGGATTGGTGATGTTGATGTGTGAAGCCCATCCGGGTGTGTAGACCGGATTGGTGATGTTTCTGTGTGAAGCCCATCCGGGTGTGTAGACCGGATTGGTGATGTTTCTGTGTGAAGCCCGTCCGGGCGCGGGGGCCGAACGGGTGATGTTCTGGGGACCCCGGAGAAGACTCTGTGGAAGATATTTAGTATTTGCTCGTATTTATAAAATATCGCATGGCGAGACGTTGGCGTACAGGTGACGCAGTACCAAGCAGGGGGTTGCGGGCTTAAGCCCAAAGTTGTGCCGCCCCGAGAAGGGCCTATCTATTTATATTTGCCGGCCTGCGTGCCGAAGTGTGGAGCTTATGCTCTTGTAAATTAAAATGCCTATGATGCCCTCTTTATGTAGCTTATATTTTTATCGTAGGCGAGTGGTGTTTTCATGAATCACTCGCCCCGTGGGAACCCTGAGGTGAAATTACAGGGAAGACCTTTAGGGTCAGTTAATTAACTCTTAGAACGGCGGAGTTACGCTGTCGGCAGTCCCATTTGGGTTGCGTATAGTCAGACTGTTTGTCGGGATTACGCTATTGGCGGCCCAGACGAGGAACGCTATAAATAGACCCAAGAGAGCACCTTTAGGAGGGGGATTCGGCTTGGGATTTCCCTTAGATGTTTTGGATGGCCAAGAGAGTCCCCCAATGGTGCTTTTCTCAGTCTTTGGCTTCGGAGGGGAAGTGCTTGTTAGTCTTTCGGGTGTGTGGTGGGACCTCCACGCTGAGGCCTTGGGTTCGTCCTTTGAGTTCCTAGTTTTGTGCCTAGATTGTTAGCTTAAGCGAAGTAGGTGTGGCCACCCCTCTTTTGGGACCCCGAACTCCACAGAGACCAAATCTTGTTCGCAAGATTTCGGTTTCAACACATGGTGCGGTGAGCGTGGAGAGTGGCCAACACAGAAAAACTCGAGCGAACGTCATGGCTAGAGAAGAGGAACCAGGTGACGACCAGGGTCGTGCGCCGACACCCGAGGGAGGGGTAGACCAATAAAGACTTGGAATGAAACTACACGGCAAGACACGACGCACTTAAGCATTAGTGAGGTTATGACTAAAGGTAGGGCACAATGGCGACAAAGGATCCATATAGCAAACCCCACTATAGTGGGGTAAAGGCTTGAGTGTCGTTGTTGTGTGTGAGCATGCTAAGCGCAAACATATCACATTTTCCATTGATTTACCCATTTTCGTTTAATTCAGTGACATTTGAGGGTCATTTAATACTCAAATGTAAGTGGAGCTCGTTGGTTTGTACCATTTAGTGATAGTAACGTCAGGGTCACTTCGATTTTCCGTAAACCAATATTTTTTTTTGGTTAATATAATTCTTACAAATTAATGTTTTGGATGAGATAAAGTCATCATAGTTTCATAAATAAACAACAAACACTCTATAACTTAGTGCACATACGATCATGAAGTCATAGAAAAGATGCACATGCAAAACGCTGACTATGTAAGCTTATTTATTGATATATATCAGAATTGGAATTTGCAAATTGAACAAAGAGGAAGTTTGCAACATAGGCTAAACCCTCTCAGTACCTGCTGCTAGTCCTGAACAAAAAAAATAGGCCTGACGGGCCGGCCCGAGCCCGGCCCGGTCAAGGCCCGGTCAAGCCCGGCCCGGTTCAGGCCCGAACCGGGCCGAGCCCTTACCCGGGGCCCTGAAAGGGCCCCGGTTTGGAGCCTTTACCCGGCCCGGTCCGGGCCGGGTAAGGCCCGATAATCGGGCTAGCCCGAAACCGGGCCGGGCATAGCCCGATCCGGTCTCGGGCTAGGCCCGATTGAGCCTAACGGCTCTTATTAGAGTCGTTAGGCTCATGCCCGATACTCATGGCAGCATGGCTGCCATGTGGCAGCCATGCTGCCATGAGAGGCAGCCAACGGCTCTAATAAGAGCCGTTGGCTGCCATATATTATTATATATTAATATAATAATATATATTATTATTATTATTATTATTTTTATTATTTTTTTAATTAAAAAAAACAAAAAAAAACCTATAAATACCCCCCCTCCCCTCTCTCTTTTCTCACACCTCTCTCTCTCTCTCTCTCTCTCTCTCTCTCTTAGCTCTCTCAATGGCGTCGTCCTCCTCAGCTCCAGCATCGTCTTCCCAAAGTACGGCTTCGGTGGTGGAGCACAATCGTAGAGCGGGTATTTGGGAGCATTTCGACATGGTCCAAGTCGGCACCGAAAGAAAAGCGCGCTGCAAGATGTGCTCGAAGTTGCTATCCATCTGCGGCAACTCGACGCTCGTTCGACACCAAAAATCTTGCGAGTCGAAACAAGCTCCTCCCGAGTCAAGTCAAGCTCAAATTTCTGGAGCAGGACAGATTTGGACGTACGATCAAATGCGACAGCGAGAGATGCAGGCGAAATTCGTCATCAAACGTGGGCTGCCATTCAGCGTCTTCGACAATGACGACGGCACAGAGTACATACATGGGGGGCTTCAGCCCAAATACCAAAAGGTTAGTAGAATTACTTTAAGGCGCGACACGATTAGGTTATATTTAGAAGCAAAACAAGAATTAATTACGTATTTTGAAAATTTCGAAGGACGTGTGAGTCTAACGAGCGACGTTTGGACGAGTAATTTAAATTTAGGATTAGCTTATCTTTGCATCACTTGTCATTGGATTGATCCCATTTCGTGGGAGCTAAATAAACGCGTAATATGTTTTACGGGTTTTGAATTCCCGCACACGGCTATAGCTTTATATAAGGTTATTATGAAATGTGCGCGGGAATTAAAAATTAACGATAAAATACTTAGTTTTTCTCTTGATAACGCCTCCAATAATGGCGCCGCAATTGAATTGTTAAAACGAGATTTAAAACCATTTCTCAACGGCGCATTTTTTCATACTAGATGTGTTTGTCACGTCCTAAATTTAGTTGTACAGGATAGTTTAAAGGCAATGTCAACATATATTAATAAAATTCGCGACATGTTAAAAACAATTTATTGTACTAAACAACGAGCTCAAGATTTCAGAAAATTTTGTAAAGCACAAAATCAAAAATATTTGAAACCTCAATTCGATATGCCTATTAGATGGAACTCAACCTATAAAATGTTAAAAAGAGCCCTTCAACAAAAAAATCTTCTAATGGAATATAGTTTACTTAATATTGAACACGGTTTAGGTGAAACTGATTGGACCATAATAGAATATTATGTAGATTTACTAAAGTGTTTTTATAGGGCCACCGTTGCTTTATCTGGAGTGTATTATCCAACGAGCGCATTAGTGATTGAACATTTCGTACATATCACAGAAAAATTTAGTTATTATAGAAAACACCAAGGTTGGGCTCCTTTAATTAAAGTAATGGAAGAAAAATTTTTAAAATATTATAGAGAAATACCGCCTATGTTTTCGTGCGCCGCCGCTTTAAATCCGCTACTTAACGTAGAAGGCGTAGAAAATTTGATCGACGAAATCAATACTAATCTAACCTTAAATATAAATTATGATGATGCGGATGACCCCGTTAGTACTTCAAGTTTTACAACTTTTTTTACGCAAAGTTATAATTATTACAATAACTTATACCGGTCACGACCCCGCGAAGAAATAACGCAACCCAAAACGAAGGATAGTCTTAAAAATAAAATTTTAGATTTAGCTTCTAGGAAAAAAGCGCGCACATCTAGTAGTTTAGATGAATTAGGATTATACACAAAAACTCAATTTAGCGATTTTATGAGTTCGGACGAGATCGAAAACTTCGATATCTTAAATTGGTGGAAAGGTAAAGCTAATACCTATCCTGTTTTGGCCTATATGGCCCGTGATTTATTAACTGTCCAAGCTAGTACAGTAGCTTCGGAGTCCGCTTTTTCTCTTAGTGGCAGGGTTTTGAACGAGCGGAGGAGCCGGCTTAACGAAGATTCGCTGGAGGTTTGCATATGCTACAAGGACTACTTGGACAGTGTAAAGATGAAGCAACACATAACAGCATTGGAGGAGAGCTCGGAGGAGATAGAAGACGAAATGGACGCGTTGAATCTACAAGTAGAAGATGATTAAATCGAGCAATTGTATTTTCAATTTTATATTTTGTACGACTTAAATTTTGTATTTTCAATTTTGTATTTTCAATTTTGTACTTTCAATTTTGTACGAAATGGACGCGTTTGTAACTTTATATTTTCAATTTTGTATTTTGTTCCAAATTTGCAATATTAATAAAAAATTTTGTTCCAAATGTTTTATTTGTTCAATATTTAATAATTTATAAAAATTATAATTAAAAAATTTAAATTTATATTAAATTTAAAAAAATAAATAAAACCGGGCCGGCCCGGATCAGGCCCGAGATCGGCCCGGTCCTGCCCGGCCCGGTCTGAAGGGCCGGAGCAGGCAGCACTTATGTGCTGCCTGCCCGGCCCGGGCCGGCCCGATTCCAGGGGAGGACCGGGCCGGCCCGGCCCGATACAGTAAAAAGCCCGATCGGGCCCGGTCCAGGCTGGCCCGATCGGGCTTTATGTTCAGGACTGCCTGCTGCGTTCTTGGCTTGCTAAAAATGAGTAATAAAAAAGAATATATGAGTAGACTCCAAGTTGTTTTTATGAGTAACAAAGTACTGGTAGATGGAGAGTCCCCATATCTGCTTCATGGTAGTCCTGCTCAACTTAGTTGGAGATTTCATATTCATCTATGTATATATTAGAAATAATGAGCATAATATTTGTTTTACTCCCAAAATCGTTAACGTAGAAAACATTGTGCAGCTTAGATACTTTTATAGAAGATTTGTGCATCTATTTTTACAAAAATTAACACTTGGCCACCTTAAAGATCTAGCTCTAGGGCATGTAAGGTACTGGTCCGATTAATTTTGAGAAAGATCGATTTTATGCTTGTATATTATTAAAAATCTCTTGAGTATTTGGTTTTTAATTTAATATTATTTTTCATTTCGTGCTTTTCTATACTATGTGGAAACTCTCCCAACAATGATTTTGCAAACACAACTTATTTTTAAGAGCTTCCTCATGAACTTGATTTTGGTAAAATATATGTAGGGGTTGGGTAGGACATCATCACCCACAGGGATACACCACTATTTAGTGTGTTGTGCTAAATAGTAAACAATCTTTTAATAGATCCAACACTAGAGTTGCATTGCTTTATGGAATTCAACGATTTTGAGTAGGAAAACATGAAAATTGTTGGAAATAATGATCACACGAAGAATAGATATCACTTGTACACAAAAAAATATGGACAAAAAAAAGAATCTCCAGATATTGTGGAAGTCATCATTACTACTCATCTCACAAATAATCTTTCATCTAGGATTTTGGGTTTTAATTGTCCTATGAGTACACGACCAAATGTCTATCCTAGAAGTTTTAGTTGTCCTTTTGCTCATTATCATAGTCCTAATATGGAGAAATTAAATCACAAGGCTTCCGATGTTGTTTATCATGTCGCTCTTGCGATTTTGCCCCATTCTGTGAGCCCCGTTCTCATGAGATTCCGGGTTATGCCTAGATTATTTTACCCTATCCATTGTCGAGAAGTTGATAGCGCTTTAGAAGCTTGAACCCAATTGGGAAGGGCCGTATATTGTAAATGAGGCGCTCAGGTCCTGGGGACATCATCTCCAGGATGTGGAAGGGGTACCCCTCGGCCGGGCTAGAAGTGGAGATAACCTGAAAAGATTTTATCCTTGAAAGTTCTTTCCTTTTATATATATAACTATTAAATTCTTTGACTATTGTGACTCATATGTTGGCTTGGTGACTAAAAGGTTGTATATGTTGGTGCTGGAATGCCCCAGATCGATTCCGCTCCCGGGCTCTCACCTAGACGGGGGGTTCAGGTTGATCTCTGGAGAGGCTGGCAAGGTTGGATATGTTGGTGCTGGAATGCCCCAGATCGATTCCGCTCCTGGGCTCTCACCTAGATGGGGTTCAGGTTGATCTCTGGAGAGGCTGGCAAGGTGGTATATGTTTTGTGCTGGAATGCCCCAGATCGATTCCGCTCTCGGGCTCTCACTAGACGGGAGGTTCAGGTTGATCTCTGGAGAGGCTGGCAAGGTGGTATATGTTTTGTGCTGGAATGCCCCAGATTGATTCCGCTCCCGGGCTCTCACTAGACGGGGGGTTCAGGTTGATCTCTGGAGAGGCTGGCAAGGTTGTATATGTTTGGTGCTGGAATGCCCCAGATCGATTCCGCTCCCGGGCTCTCACTAGACGGGGGGTTCAGGTTGATCTCTGGAGAGGTTGGCAAGGTAGTATATGTTTTGTGCTGGAATGCCCCAGATCAATTTCGCCCCCGGGCTCTCACTAGACGGGGGGTTCAGGTTGATCTCTGGAGAGGCTGGCAAGGTGGTATATGTTTTGTGCTGGAATGCCCCAGATCGATTCCGCTCCCGGGCTCTCACTAGACGGGGGGTTCAGGTTGAGCTCTGGAGAGGCTGGCAAGGTTGTATATGTTTGGTGCTGGAATGCCCCAGATCAATTCCGCTCCCGGGCTCTCACTAGACGGGGGGTTCAGGTTGATCTCTGGAGAGGCTGGCAAGGTGGTATATGTTTTGTGTTGGAATGCCCCAGATCGATTCTGCTCCCGGGCTCTCACTAGACGGGGGGTTCAGGTTGATCTCTGGAGAGGCTGGCAAGGTGACAAGTTCTTTGGAATGGCAGGTTGACCTCTCGTGGAGGCTCTTTGGTTTCGGCTCCGTGATGGTTCCGCTGTTCGGGCTCTCATCTAACCGGCAGAGCGGGTAAACCTCTCGGATGACAGTTTGAGACAGGATGAGATTCAATATAAGGCTTTAGCATATAAGAGATCAGTTATGCTTGTTAAATTGATAGTTTTCACTGACAATCGAAGTTCTTTAAGAATAGTTTTGAAAGCAAAAGCTTAAGATAACGAATCCTACAATGTCACAACATTATTTGATTAGTTTTAGAAACAAAATCAGATTCATTTGGAATTGTCAATGCATGATTGTTTATGTAATCATTATAGATAATAGTGAGCATTCTTTTCCTCAGCACTGTCAATCATCCCTGAGGCCCATTCCTGAATAACACAATATGCAACAGTAAGAATAACTGCAATCTAAATTATGAGTTTGCTTGCTAATAGACAGTAAGTAGCAATACATTCTGAGAACATGAAGGGCATAATGTTTCTACCATAAAAAATAAGGCAGTGTATAATCAAGGTTGTTGACAACCAAATTGATCATTCAAAAGCAACAAAGGGAAAGGTTATCACATCAGGACAAATATGAGTACGAAAATGAGAAGAATCATCATTCATATGATTATATACCCATAATTTTTTTTTCCGGGTCGGCTCCCACCCATCGGATACTTGGGGTTGGACATTTCTTTCCGAGCGTGAGACACGCTCGCAAAGAGCGGGGATTGTGTACAACCCCGTACCCATTGGGTGGGACCCTCCCCAGATAGTGGGGACCCTTGGTGTCCCGTTATTGACTAGCATTGACCGGGGTGCGGATAGGATCCATATTCTTAAATAAACAAAGAATGGGGGTGCGAGTAGCGGAGTTTGGTGTGCGTTTAGAAAAGAGGGTTGCGGATAGCCATGTTTGGCTAGGGTTTTTTATAAAACCTAAAAATAAAAACTCAAAAAGGAGAGCTTTTCCTTTGGGGAGCCGCAAGAGGAGTCGTCGCCCTTCCCCCCCCCCCCCCCCCCCCCCCTCTCTGTTCGTGCGCGTCTAGGGCAGCAGCAGCCGAGGCCCCTGTTGGAGTTGCCATTGTGATCTAGAAGTGGTCAAACATGTAATCTCACTGCCAACGCGATATGAGCCTGCAGGGTCGCACATAAGAGCATGTGGAGAAGTTGGAAGATTGACTGTGTTGGTAAAGGTTACCAATCACCATATAGAATGGGGAAGTCCAGCAAATGTTGCTGTCTGAATTCGTCGGATATGATTCGTCGGAATTCGTCGGGTTTACACGGATAGGATTCGTCGGATATGATTCGTCGGAATTCGTCGGGTTTACACGGATTGGATTCGTCGGATTCGTCGGGATTCGTCGGGTCATTCCGTGGAAACTCGACGAACTGTGACAGAGATCCTTCACTCGACAAAGTGTTGTCGTCTGTCTGGATTCGTCGGAATTCGTCGGGATTCGTCGGGTCATTCCGTGGAATCTCGACGAATTATCACAGAGAGAGCCTTGACTAGGCAATTGTTGCCGTCTGTTGTGATTCGTCGGAATTCGTCGGATTGTCCCGTGAAATCTCGACGAATGGTGTCCCGTGGAATCCCGACGAATTGTAACAGAACCCCTAATTCTGCTGTGTGGTCTGCGGATAGCGATTCTTCTAGAAGCCTGTTTATGCTTTGAGTATAAATAGATCTTCTTTAGGGTTCTTATCAACACACGAAAAGAAGAGCCGACGGAAGGGTTCCGCTCGCCCTCGACGGAAGAAGTTCCGATAGAACCCTAGACGGAAGTGTTCCGTCGTTCGTTCGCCTCCGCCGACCCCTTCTCCGGCGATCGTCGCCGTCATTGTTCTTCCTGGAGCGAACCTAGCAGTTCGTGGAAGTGCAAGGTGCAGCCGTTCTTCCTTCCGAGTTGCGTGCGACATGATTTGGCATTCTCCCGGCTCGTGTGGACTTCTGTAGAGACGTAGACACAATTCTACGTGAGAACTCTTCTTGCCACCGACAGGAATCAACTCTTGGAGCATCTTGGTTGGATTTGATCCAACCCCATTGAGGTAATTTTTACCTAGTATTTTATTAACTTCTTGATTCAACATTCATGGCCGATCCAAGCATTTTTGGGTTGTTTCTGTTTATTTCCGCTGCGCCTACATCTGATGTATGGTTCTAGAAAAACCCAACAGTGGTATCAGAGCTAGGTTCTGGTCTTGGATGTTGTTTCAGAAGTTTGGTTATTCCAGTACGTGCAAATCTAGGTATTTAGAAGCGTTCTAAATGTCAAGATTTCTTCCTGGAACATCAAATGTTGATGATTTTAAAAGGGGGTCTTGGAACCCCGCCAGGAACGTCTGGGATTTCGTGGTCATTTCTAACTGTTAGAAATTGTTGTCTCCTTAGCAGTAACCGTCCCTCAAGTGGTTAATGAACCCTTCTATTGTTTTGGATTTTGAATCCAACAATGAGAGACGAGCTTGTCTACTGCTTTAAGTCGAGTTGTCTTTGCCTTTGTCCAATGCATGTAAATCTGAAGATTTGGAAGAGTTCTAAATGTCCAGATTTAGCCTTTTCGTCTATCAAAGGTTGATAGTCTTATGTTGTGCACATAAGGGATGCATGTGGATTTAAGAAAGCTTGTTTTTCTGTGGATGTGCACTTTGATCAAATGTTGATCATGGTTAAGTGTTAACCTATTATTAAAATTAAAATTCCTTCATCAAATATTAAGTGTTCGGATGCCTTCCGATGGATGACACTCTTCCTGCCTCGATCGATGAAGTGTGGGCTTGCCAAAGCAAGGTGTATTAATCTATCTTGGTAAGGGTGCGAGCGGATAATTGTGATATCCCACTGTCGACATCGGGTCTAACTTAACTAGGTGACCTCAAAGGTTGAGTGCCTAGAGGCATAGGGTTGGCATGCTCCATATGATGGATGCGAATAAGGAGTTATTCACCAGCCATACAAGAATTGCATGAGGATGCAATTGGCAAGCGTTGCCTACCTAAATAACCGCATTATGAGAGGAACGCCAAAGCGGACTCGTGGTGTTGGTGAAATACGGATCTTGTCCACTAAGAGAGTAGCTCGCATGGACTCTCCGAATTGATAGTGAGGGCCATCAATTTGAATAAAATAGTGGGAGTATTTAATTAAAGTCCAAATTAAAATAAATTGTATTTTGAAATTAAGGTGCTGATTAAATTCTGCATGAATTCTTGTAGAATTCCATGGCAAGTGGTTCACATTCCACCTTGTCCCTAAGAGCTATCCTTGAGAAGGACAAGCTTAGTGGGACGAATTACATGGACTGGTATAGGAACCTGAGAATTGTTCTCAGGCAAGAGCGAAAGCTCTACGTCTTGGAAGAAGAAGCCCCCGAGGTGCCGACCGGGAACTCGTCCCGTGTTGATAAGGATGCTTATAAGAAGTATACCGATGACGCCTTAGACGTCGAGTGCCTTATGCTTGCCACCATGAACTCTGAGCTTCAGAAGCAACACGAGAACATGGGGTGCAAGGAGATTGACGAGCACCTAAAGAAAATGTTTCAAGGGCAAGCTCGTCAAGAGAGGTTCGATGTCACGAAGGCCTTATTTCAGTGCAAAATGGGAGCTCGAGACTCGGTTGGTACTCACATACTCAAGATGATTGGGTATATAGAGAACCTGGAGAGACTGGGTTTTCCTCTGGGTCAAGAGTTGGCCACAGATCTTATCCTGCAATCGTTGCCGGATAATTATGAGCAGTTTGTCTTGAACTACAACATGAATGAAATAGACAAGACACTGCCCGAGCTCCTAGGCATGTTGCGAACTGCCGAAATAAACATGAAGAAGGCCAAGCCTGCTAGTCCCATATTGATGGTACATAAAGGCAAGGGTAAGGCCAAGGGCTTCAAGAAGACGAAGGTGGGACCTAAGTCACATCTTGAGCCCAAATCTTCTGCGCTGAAAAAGAAGAGCACCGTGAAGGAAGGGAAATGCCACCACAGTGGCAAGGCTGGTCATTGGAGGAGGAATTGTCCTTCGTACATTGAGGGTCTGCAGAAAATGAAGGGAGGTATGACTTCCGCTTCGGATATTTATGTTATAGAGATAAACCTTTCTGCTCCTTCATCTTGGGTATTGGATACCGGATGTAGTTCTCACATTTGTACAAATGTGCAGGAACTAGGAAGGAGGAGATTGCTGAGTAAAGGAGAGGTGGACCTACGTGTCGGCAATGGAGCAAGAGTTGCTGCTGTAGCCGTAGGGGTTTACCGTCTTTCTTTGCCCAGTGGGCTTGTAATAGAACTTGATAATTGTTATTATGTTCCGGCCATAACTAGAAACATTATATCCATTTCATGCTTAGACATGATTGGATTTTCTTTTATAATTAAGAACAATTGTTGTTCTATATTTAAGAATGATGTTTGTTATGCTGTAGCTCAATTGTTTAATGGTCTTTATGTTTTGAACCTGGACCATCCGATCTATAATGTAGATAATAATAAAAGACTAAGAATAAATGACTCAAATCCTACATATCTCTGGCATTGTCGTTTGGGCCATATAAATGAGAAGCGCATATCCAAGCTCCATAAAGATGGACTATTGGACTCATTTGATTATGAATCATTTGAGCGATGTGAGTCTTGTTTATTAGGCAAGATGACTAAAGCCCCTTTCACTGGTTATACTGAGAGGGCTGAGGATCTCTTGGGTGTTGTACATAGTGATGTATGCGGACCCATGAGTTCTATGGCTAGAGGTGGGTATTTCTACTTCGTTACATTTACTGATGATTTCAGTAGATACGGATACGTGTATCTTATGAAGTGCAAATCCGAAACCTTTGAAAAGTTCAAAGAGTTTAAGAATGAAGTGGAGAACCAATTGGGTAAAAAGGTTAAAGCACTCCGATCTGATCGAGGTGGCGAATACCTGAGTCATGAGTTCCGTGATCATCTGAAAGAGTGTGGTATTGTATCACAGCTCACTCCACCTAGGACACCGCAGCATAATGGTGTGTCTGAGAGGAGAAATCGTACTCTGTTAGACATGGTACGGTCGATGATGAGTCATGCAGACTTGCCTGTTTCCTTTTGGGGTTTTGCTTTAGAGACTGCTGCAATGACACTGAATCGCGCTCCGACGAAAACGGTTCTAAAGACACCATATGAGATATGGACTGGGAAGCGTCCTAGTATGTCGTTCATTAAAATTTGGGGCTGTGAGGCATACGTACGACGTCAAATGCCTGACAAGCTGGAACCCAAATCAGATAAGTGTTATCTGGTGGGATATCCTAAGGAAACGAAGGGATATTACTTTTACCTACCGTCTGAGGGCAAAGTGTTTGTCGCAAGGACGGGTGTCTTCTTGGAGAAAGAGTTCTTATCAAGAAAGACGCAAAAGGTAGAACTTGAAGAAGTTCAAGAACCACAAATAGTGAATGAACCAGAGTTGGATTCTGAGCCAGGATTACAAGATGTTGTAGCTAGAGAACCTGCTCACGAAACACAAGTCCTACGTAGATCTGGTAGACCAAGATTTGAGCCTGAGAGATATGGATTTCTCGTGTCTCAAATAGGTAATGTGTTGCTTATGGATCATAATGATGAACCAGCGACCTACCTAGAGGCTATGAATGGACCGGACTCCGACAAATGGCTTGAGGCTATGAGATCCGAAATGGACTCCATGTATACAAACCAAGTTTGGAACTTGGTGGAACCACTTGAAGGGGTACGACCCATAGGGTGCAAGTGGGTCTTCAAGAAGAAGACCGACATGGATGGGAATGTACAGACATTCAAATGGCGACTGGTGGCTAAGGGTTTCAAGCAAATTCATGGTATTGACTATGATGAGACCTTTTCCCCTGTTGCCATGGTAAAGTCCATTAGGATATTGCTTGCTATTGCTGCGTATTATGACTACGAGATCTGGCAGATGGATGTCAAAACGGCTTTCCTAAATGGAAACCTCCTTGAGGAAGTGTACATGACACAACCCGAGGGTTTTGTATCCCCAAATGAAGCCACTAAAATATGCAAGCTGAATAAGTCCATCTATGGATTGAAACAAGCCTCTAGAAGTTGGAATCTTCGTTTTGATGAGAAGATCAAAGAGTTTGGTTTTGTCAAGAATGAAGATGAACCGTGTGTTTACAAGCGAATCAGTGGGAGCATTGTTGTCTTCCTGATATTGTATGTAGATGACATACTGCTGATCGGGAATGACATACCTACCCTGAAAGTTGTTAAGAACAACCTAGGGAACTGCTTTTCTATGAAGGACTTGGGTGAAGCGACTTACATACTCGGTATTAAGATCTATAGAGATAGATCGAAGAAGTTGCTGGGTTTGACCCAGAGTACGTACATTGACAAGGCGTTGAAGCGGTTCAACATGCTTGAGTCCAAGAAAGGATTTTTGCCCATGTCTCATGGTGTGAATCTCTCTAAGGACCAGTGTCCAAAATCTTGCGAAGATAAGGACCGCATGAAGTCGATTCCATATGCTTCGGCAATTGGGTCAATCATGTATGCAATGTTATGTACTCGACCCGATGTCTCTTTTGCTTTGAGCATGACTAGCAAGTATCAGTCTGATCCCGGTGAATGTCACTGGATAGCCGTAAAGAATATCCTGAAGTACTTGAGAAGGACTAAGGATGTATTCTTGGTGTATGGTGGAAAGGAAGAGCTCGTTGTAAGTGGTTACACGGATGCCAGCTTCCAAACTGATAGGGATGATTCAAAGTCTCAGTCAGGGTTTGTGTTTTGCCTGAATGGAGGAGCTGTGAGCTGGAAGAGTTCCAAGCAAGAGACAGTTGCTGATTCTACAACTGAGGCCGAGTATATCGCTGCAGCTAATGCAGCGAAGGAGGCTGTATGGATTAGGAAATTCATCGGCGAGCTAGATGTAGTTCCTAGCATTGTTGGTCCCGTAGTTCTCTACTGTGATAACAATGGTGCAATTGCACAATCTAAGGAACCTAGATCCCATCAGCGCTCCAAGCACATACTTCGGCGGTTCCATCTTATTCGTGAGATTGTCGAACGAGGAGATGTGAACATTTGCAGAGTGCCGACTGAGGAGAATATTGCAGATCCACTGACAAAGCCTCTCGCGCAGAGAAAGCATGATGGTCATACTAGATCAATGGGTATACGATACCTGAATGATCAACTCTAGTGGGAGTCTTGTGGGTTGCATGTAAAATAAATATTCTGTTGGCTGTTTAAAATTTATTCATATGATGAATTGTGTACCAATTATTTCTTTTTACGATTAATGGCAAGTTCTTTTATTACGATATACTATTACTATATGATAGAATAAAATTCGTGATAAATACCCTTAGAATGTTCGCTTCCATAGGACATCAAGTACGAGACTTGAATGTGAGAGCCTATGATTTCGAAGCTTCATTCTTAAAAGGTCCCTGGTCGAGATATCATCGTAGAAGCTAAGGGTGATGATGATACATTAAGACTAGCATGTGTGTTGACTGATGACCGGTTCTCACAGGTCATGATATTGTGATATCAAGTCATCACGTGGGTACTTGTTAGTGAACAAGTTGTACTGGACAGACCCAACCTGAGACTACTTTGTGGATTGTTACTTAAAAGTGTCACAAGTAGGTCTCATTTGACAATGGTGTTGTGGTCCTTTGACCTGAAGTCACAGCATTCACCGAGTGAGGAAGAGCGTGCTTTGATGTCATCTAAAGTCTTCCTTGAAGAAGGTTGATGATAAGGGTGGTCGTTGGGTACGTTACGAATCATTTGGGTGTTTGGGTGTGAGCAGATATGGGATTTGTCCTCCTATATAACAGGAGTTGCATCCATGGGCCCCTTGATGGAATTGGACTGGGAAATGCATGGCCATGCTTGGTTGAGTCAATATGTGATATTGAGCTCACCATTCTCTGGAAGTCCGTTCTAGATCAAGAAACTTGGATTGAGCTATTAAGAGGGTGACACGGTCCATACCTCTAGTTCTTTCCGGATGTAAGGGACAAAGGGACAAAGACAACGCTGGAACATTGGTCATAAAGGCTTATGAGTTATGAACTCGTATTGCTTGGGGAGCAATGATGCATTGCTAGATGCCGCTCATTGTTTGTGAGGTTTTTGGTTTGATACTTTCAAGATCAAGTGAGAGACTGTTGGAGTTGCCATTGTGATCTAGAAGTGGTCAAACATGTAATCTCACTGCCAACGCGATATGAGTCTGCAGGGTCGCACATAAGAGCATGTGGAGAAGTTGGAAGATTGACTGTGTTGGTAAAGGTTACCAATCACCATATAGAATGGGGAAGTCCAGCAAATGTTGCTGTCTGAATTCGTCGGATATGATTCGTCGGAATTCGTCGGGTTTACACGGATAGGATTCGTCGGATATGATTCGTCGGAATTCGTCGGGTTTACACGGATTGGATTCGTCGGATTCGTCGGGATTCGTCGGGTCATTCCGTGGAAACTCGACGAACTGTGACAGAGATCCTTCACTCGACAAAGTGTTGTCGTCTGTCTGGATTCGTCGGAATTCGTCGGGATTCGTCGGGTCATTCCGTGGAATCTCGACGAATTATCACAGAGAGAGCCTTGACTAGGCAATTGTTGCCGTCTGTTGTGATTCGTCGGAATTCGTCGGATTGTCCCGTGAAATCTCGACGAATGGTGTCCCGTGGAATCCCGACGAATTGTAACAGAACCCCTAATTCTGCTGTGTGGTCTGCGGATAGCGATTCTTCTAGAAGCCTGTTTATGCTTTGAGTATAAATAGATCTTCTTTAGGGTTCTTATCAACACACGAAAAGAAGAGCCGACGGAAGGGTTCCGCTCGCCCTCGACGGAAGAAGTTCCGATAGAACCCTAGACGGAAGTGTTCCGTCGTTCGTTCGCCTCCGCCGACCCCTTCTCCGGCGATCGTCGCCGTCATTGTTCTTCCTGGAGCGAACCTAGCAGTTCGTGGAAGTGCAAGGTGCAGCCGTTCTTCCTTCCGAGTTGCGTGCGACGTGATTTGGCGTTCTCCCGGCTCGTGTGGACTTCTGTAGAGACGTAGACACAATTCTACGTGAGAACTCTTCTTTCCACCGACAGGAATCAACTCTTGGAGCATCTTGGTTGGATTTGATCCAACCCCATTGAGGTAATTTTTACCTAGTATTTTATTAACTTCTTGATTCAACATTCATGGCCGATCCAAGC
Source organism: Dactylorhiza incarnata (assembly GCA_033032865.1). NCBI lineage: Eukaryota > Viridiplantae > Streptophyta > Magnoliopsida > Asparagales > Orchidaceae > Dactylorhiza > Dactylorhiza incarnata. Next base: position 2,082,370 of record JAWHQI010000009.1, on the reverse strand, counting down.
ATTTTTGGGTTGTTTCTATTTATTTCCGCTGCGCCTACATCTGATGTATGGTTCTAGAAAAACCCAACAGCCCCCGCTCCCCGTCGCCCTCCCCCCCCCCCCTTTCTGTTTGCACGCATCTAGGGCAGCAGCCGAGGCCCCCGCTCCCCGTCGCCCTTCCCCCTCTCGTCGCCCGTGAGCAAAAGGAGGACCCCCTCTCTCTCGGTTCTTTGGAGCAGCCGCAAGGCCCGCCCCCCCCCCCCCCCCCCCCCCCCCCCCCCGTCTCTCTGTCTCGCGCCAGGAAGGAGGAGGCGACCCTCACTCCCCCTTCGTCTCTTTGCCTCGCCGCCAGCAACAGCAGGAGGCCGACCCTCGCTCCGGCCTGTAGCTCCTCTCCTGTGGCCGTCCGAGGCGAGATCCGGCCGGGAGCTCCTCTCCCGTGGCCGTCCAAGGCAAGATCTGGCTGGGAGCTCTTCTCCCGTGGCCGACCGAGGCGAGATCCAGCCGGGAGCTCTTCTCCCGTGGCCGTCCGAGACAAAATCCGGCCAGGTGATCCTCTCCCGTGGCCGACCGGAGCGAGGAGTGTCGGGGGTTTCTCTCCCGCCACTCCTCTTCTTGTCTCCAAAGCATGAAAGTGGAGGCATATCAGATCGTGTAAAGCCGCTATGGCCGCTGGACGTCGAGCTCGCGCAAGGTCTTCGGTTGCGACTCCGCCAAGGCACGCGTCAAGGGTAACGAATTTCAACTCGGGCAGGTGAAGCCTTCAAATTCTCATATTTGCATGGAAGCCCCTCTCCACCCACGGGTGGGGGGAGGGAGCTCTCCGACGGGTTGACGTGAGCGTCCCCGCCATTAACTGCATTAGCGCCCGGAAGTGTGAGTACGGGTTTAGGTATTCTATGTGAAGCCCATCCGGGTGTGTAGACCGGATTGGTGATGTTGCTGTGTGAAGCCCATCCGGGTGTGTAGACCGGATTGGTGATGTTTCTGTGTGAAGCCCATCCGTGTGTGTAGACCGGATTGGTGATGTTTCTGTGTGAAGCCCGTCCGGGCGCGGGGGCCGGACGGGTGATGTTCTGGGGACCCCGTAGAAGACTCTGTGGAAGATATTTAGTATTTACTCGTATTTATAAAATGTCGCATGGAGAGACGTTGGCGTACAGGTGACGTAGTACCAAGCAGGGGGTTGCGGGCTTAAGCCCAAAGTTGTGCCGCCCCGAGAAGGGCCTATCTATTTATATTTTCCGGCCTGCGTGCCGAAGTGTGGAGCTTATGCTCAAGTAAATTAAAATGCCTGTGATGCCCTCTTTATGTAGCTTATATTTTTATCGTAGGCGAGTGGTGTTTTCATGAATCACTCGCCCCGTGGGAACCCTGAGGTGAAATTACAGGGAAGACCTTGAGGGTCAGTTAATTAACTCTTAGAACGGCGGAGTTATGCTGTCGGCAGTCCCATTTGGGTTGCGTATAGTCAGACTGTTTGTCGGGATTACGCTATTGGCGGCCCAGACGAGGAACGCTATAAATAGACCCAAGAGAGCACCTTTAGGAGGGGGATTCGGCTTGGGATTTCCCTTAGATGTTTTGGTTGGCCAAGAGAGTCCCCCCAATGGTGCTTTGTCTCAGTCTTTGGCTTCGGAGGGGAAGTGCTTGTTAGTCTTCCGGGTGTGTGGTGGGACCTCCACGCTGAGGCCTTGGGTTCGTCCTTTGAGTTCCTAGTTTTGTGCCTAGATTGTTAGCTTGAGCGAAGTAGGTGTGAGGCCACCCTCTTTTGGGACCCCGAACTCCACAGAGACCAAATCTTGTTCGCAAGATTTCGGTTTCAACAGAAACTGCTCGTGCTCTTCTCATCTCTGCCTCTGCTCCTCACTCCTTCTAGGCCGAAGCTGTTCTCACCATTGTTCATCTTATCAACATCACTCCCTCCTCGGCCCTCTCTGGAGTCACTCCTTATGAACGACTGTACTCACGCCCACCAACCTACGCCTCTCTCCGCACGTTTGGGTGCACCTGCTTTGTTCTCCTCCCTATTACTGAACGCACCAAACTCTCTGCTCGCTCAACTCGTTGTGTTCACCTAGGCCTCAGTTCTTACCACAAAGGATATCGTTGTTACGACCCGGTGACTCTCCGCATCCGCATCTCTCGCCATGTCTCCTTCCTTGAACATGAGATGTTCTTCTCCTCCACGCCAAATCCAAAAATGTTTCCCATCCCAACCTCCTCTGCTCCACCGCTCTCCCTTCCGCTACTTCCCATTATACCCACTCATCTCAGGACCCAACTTTCCCCTGCTATCCCGGTACCAGCTAGTCCTCTGGCCGAGGATCCTCCATCCACTCCAGCTCCTCCTCCAGCCACGGAACCACCTTCCACTACCGCTCCCCCTTCCACTCAAGCTCCTTTTGATATGGTCTTGTCTGATGATCCTCCGTCTGCCTCTCCGCACGTGGATCCTGCTCCTCCTCGGCATAACCCTGCTCGCGATCGACACCCGCCTGATTGCTACAACCACGGTCCTGATAGGTATAAACCATTTGCTCTCACCACAGCCATCTCCTATTCCCCTGTCTTTCAGGCCTTCCTCACCGCTCTCCACTCCCACCGGGAGCCCAGTCATATCGAGAGGAAGTTGCACATCTTGAATGGCAGCAAGCCATGACGACTGAACTTCAGGCTTTCCACCGAACTCATACATGGGACCTCGTCCCTTGCCCCCTGGTGTCACTCCTATTAGCTGCAAATGGATATTCAAGATCAAGACTTGCACGGAAAGGTCTATTGACCAACACAAAGCCCGCTTAGTTACTAGTGGGTTCTTGCAGGAGCATAGGATCGACTACGATGAGACCTTTGCACCGGTTGCTCATATGACAACCGTGCGCACCCTACTTGCAGTTGCTGCTGCCCGCAATTGGCCTCTCCATCAGATGGACGTCACTAATATTTTTCTTTATTGCGATCTTACAGAGGTGGTATACATGACTCCCCCCTCGGGTCTTTCTGTTCCCATTGACCATGTTTATCAACTCCGTCGGGCTCTCTATGGTCTCAAACATGCCCTAAGTACCTGGTTTGAGTGCTTTCGTACTGTTGTTCTCAAGGTCGGCTTTATTGAACGATAGACTGATCATGCATTGCTCACTAGCACTTCTGGTCAGGGATGTGTCATCCTTATTCTATATGTGGATGATATGATTATCACTGGTGATGACCATGCTACCATTGCCTCTCTTCAACAGCACCTCCGTAGTCAGTTTAAGATGAAGGACATGGGCCCCCTTCGCTACTTCCTTGGGTTGGATATTTCCCGGTCCAAACATGACATCCTTGTATCTCAATAGAAGTATATCTCAGACATCCTCTCTGCTGCCTCTCTCACTGACACCCGCACAGTTGATACTCTCATCATGCTCAAGTAAGTAAAATATCATGCATGTGAGGTTACGTTGAATGTCACTGTTTCGTTGGGAGAGCTATTGATCGAGTATCCCTAAAGGCGCTAACCGCACCTCATCCATGGGGGTGCGGTTATCCAAAGAACCCCCACTAGCGACCTAACTACCCGAAGTATAACATCGCCGTCATGGCCGCCATCGCCGTCATGGCCTCCATCGCCGTCATGGCCGCCATCGCCGTCATCTCCGCCATGACCGCCATCGCCGCCATCGCCGCCATCGCCGACGGCGTCGCGATCGTCGCCATCGCCGACGACGTCGCGATCGTCGTCATTGCCTCCATCGCCGCCATCGCCACCATCGCCGATGACGTCGCGATCATCGTGATCGTCACCATCGCCGCCATCACATACAACGTCGCGATCGTCTCCATCGCCGCCATCGCCGACGACGTTGCGATCGTCGCCATCGCCGCCATCGCCGACATCGCCGACGACGTCGCGATCATCGCCATCGCCGCCGTCGCGCGCCATCGCCGTAGCAAATACCCATGAATAGCTTTAGCCCAGTTGTAATTTAAAAACACATCAGACTCGGACAAACGAGTAAACTCCTTGGGGACACGGTTGCATGGAAGGAAAAAAACATAATACATGAAGTATTAAACTACTCGAATCATTTTTCCTGAAGTTTTAAAAGGAAATATGATATCTTTTTTTAAAAAACTGTGGCCTGCATATAGCTAAAATCGGTCTGCGTTTAACATCGCTCTATTTACAAAATTGTGGCCTGCATATAGCCAAAACTGGCCTGCGTTTAACATCGCTCTATATATATGTGGAAAGGTGGACCCTTGGGGTCGACCTATATGACTTTACAGGAGCAGGAAAACACCACAGACGGTGTGAGACTAAACTGAAATACAATCTTAAATGTAATAATAAATACAACATTAACACCTCCCCTCGAACTCACGAAGGGTCATGAACCGAGAGTTTGCAAATGAGGTAACAGAATCTTGCAGAAGTGAGAGACTTGGCGAGGAAGTCTGCAACTTGTTCTTCAGAGTCAATGAACGGTAGAGAGATAGTGTTGGAGAGGAACTCTTGCCGAACGAAGTGACAATCAATCTCGATGTGTTTTGTCCATTCATGAAATACCGGATTGGAGGCAATTTGTATAGTACTTCGATTATCACAGAATAAGGGAATTGTTGGGAATATTGCCCTCAATATTACCTTGATTTGAAGAGGCATCACTCTCAATGTTAAGGACATATTGTATTTGATAAAGCTATACTTGTGTAGGATATACAGGCACAGGTGACTCAAAAGGAAGGGCCAAACATGCCCTTAGATGAGGAGAAATCATCTCCTAGGAGATGAAGTTTTGTCTCAGCAGAACCGCTGAAACGAAGGGTCAAAACCGTTGAGACGAGCCCACTGTCTCAGCGGAACCGCTGAGACCCGAACAGGAGCCGATGAGAAAGCTTATAAGCAAGCTGAGCTGTAAATAGCCAAGAATTCGCTGAGACGAGATCGCTGTCTGAGCGGATCCGCTGAGACGGGAAAGGAGCAGCGTGCAGATAGGAAAGAATGGCGTGTTCGTCGAACGCAGAGAGCCATTCGTCGAATGCATAACTCAGTTCGTCGACCGCTGAGACGAGACCAGAGAAGGAGCCGCTGAGACGGCACAAAGGGCGTGTTCGTCGAACGCAGAGAGCCGTTCGTCGAACGCAGAACTCAGTTCGTCGACCACTGAGATGAGACCAGTGAAGGAGCTGCTGAGAAGGCACAAATGGCGTGTTCGTCGAACGCAGAGAGCCGTTCGTCGAACGCAGAACACAGTTCGTCAACCGCTGAGACGAGATAGAAGAAACAGCTGATAGTTAGCATGTTCGTCGAACTCAGAAAGTAGTTAGTCGAACGCAGACAGAAAGGAAGAATCTGCTGAGACTTGGGCGAGTTCGTCGACCGCAGAGTTTGGCGAGTTCGTCAAACACAGAGTATGACAGATCGTCGAACGCAGAGACAAGGAAGATCGTCGAACGCAGAGACAAGGCAGAACGTCGAACGCAGAGACAAGGCGGATCGTCGAACGCAGAACATAGTTCATCGAACGCAGAGACAAGGCAGTTCGTCGAACGCAGAGTTTGGCAAGTTCGTCGAACGCAGAATTTAGCAAGTTCGTCGAATGCAGAGTTTGGCAAGATCGTTGAACGCAGAGTTTGGCAAGTTCGTCGAACACAGTACAACGTGTTCGTCGAACGCAGATTGTGTGTTCTGCCCGTGGCGCAAATTGCAGAAAAGCAGTGTGGGGTCCACCAGTTTCTCCCATACTTCTCAGAAGGTCGGCTAAGAGCCGTTGAAGATCAGAGATGTATAAAAGAAGAAGTTAGGGCAACTTTGGAAGGGTCGGTCGCGTGCAAAACAAACAGGAGACTGTTCCATTGACGGCCTGTGTTCTCCTCACTCTCCTCTTGCTCACTGAATAAGAAAGAAGAAAACAGAGAAAGAATGTTAGCTCCTTTGCAAGAAGGAGCAAGGAGATCTTCCAACCTTCATCTGAAGAAGAAGATCAGTTAGTAGCTGTCATCAACATCACCGGCTACAGGAAGCACAAGCTGTGCAGGAACTACAGGGGACTTGTTGTCATCTGTAGTAAGTTTTATACTCATCTTTCTGTAGGGCTTAACAGGCTGAGTTGTAGGACCTTTTGGTCGTAGATTGTAGGAACCTGAAGGTTCTGAGTTGTAGGTCTGAAGGCCTGAGTTGTAGGATCTGTTGATCTGAGTTTGTAGGGCTTTTTAGCCTGAGCTGTAGGAGGAGGAATCCTTTGAGTTGTAGGACCTGGAAGGGGTCTGAGCTGTAGGATCAGGTGCTGATCTGAGGTAGGGCTGTTTAGCCTGAGGTGGGGCTATTTAGCCTGAGTTTTAGGACCAGCTGTGGTCTGAGCTGTAGGATCAAGGGCTGATCTGAGGTAGGGCTGCTGAGCTTGAGGTAGGGTTTGGGAAAACCTGAGAGATCCTGAGGGATCTGTGTTGTAAGCTCTTTGAGTCGAGTTTGGAGGAGTTGGCCTTGTCTAACACATTGTTAGAAAGGTGAAGGGGGAAAGAGGACTACTCAAGAAACCCTATCTTGAGGAACCTCTATACATGCTTGTGTGCTTTCTGTGTGTTTGATCATTTGCTTGCTCAAAACCAGAAAACAGATAGACTAATTAAAAGAAATTAAAAGAAACTTATTCACCCCCCCCCCTCTAGGTGATTTAGACTACAAACCTTATAAACTAACAAGTGGTATCAGAGCGAGGTTGATCATAAAAGACTTACCAGTCTGACCAGATCCTAAAAAGGTATAGTCAAATCAAAACCCAATGGCTTCCTCTGGATTGCAGAAGGAAATGAGATCCATGAAGTTGCCCATATGCAACAAAGAGAATTTGGCATATGGAAGCAAAGGATCAGGTTGTTTATGGAAGCATCTGATCTTAGGATTTATATTACAGTTATGGAAGGACCTTTCACCTTTCAGACTGCCTCCACTATAGATCCAACTAGAAGAGTGGCCAAACTATTTAAAAACTTGACCAAGGATGAACTTGAGCTGTTCACCATAGACAAAGGGGCCCAGAACATCATAGTTAATGCTATTGATGATTCTACATTTCAAAACTTGGTACATTGCACTTCTGCCAAGGAAATGTGGGATACATTGGTAGTATATATGGAAGGGACAGCTGAAGTAAGGGATGATAGAAAATCACTCCTTAACCAAGAATATGAAGCCTTCAGGAAGCTACCCCAGGAAAGCATATCCATGTGCTATGAGAGGTTCTTCAGAATAGTCAATGAGCTGAGAACCTATGAGAGGGCATTCACCAACTATGAGTTGAATGATAAGTTCCTTAGATCTCTCACAAGAGACTGGGACACAAAAATCTGTGCCATCAGGGAATTGGCCAAGCTTGGTGGGACCCCAACTCACACATTGTTTGGAAAACTGCTCTCCTATGAGATGCAGCTGTCTGCAAGGAAGGAAGAGGACACCTCTAAAAGGGCTCAATCAAGGGAGAATTCTGTAACTCTCAAAGCTGACAGCTCCAAGAGAAGCAAGAGCAGGATGGTGTCTCCTCAAAGGGGAAGTGCTGAATCAGAAACCAGCACCTCAGGTAGTTCTTCCTCTGATGAAGAGTTTTCTGCCTTTTGAGGCAATTCAAGAAGATGATGAAGAGGAGGCAATGGAAGAACAAGCCCTCTTCCTCATATCACAAAAGGGAGGACAGCAAGGATTCAAAGCATCACTCCAGGACTGACAGGTATGGCTCTAACTCTAAATTTAATTCCTCTAAAGTTGTCTGCTATTGCTGCAGCAAGCCAAGGCATGTCATTACTGATTGCCCAGTCAAGAGGAAAGAGAAGGATGAGAAGAAGGCTCATCAGCCAAGAGGCAAGAAAGGAGAAAAATCCCTTCTAGCTAAGAAGGAAAGGAGCTGGAGTGAATCAGACTCCAGTCCATCAGAATCTGAAAAGGAAGAAGCCCTTATTGGGCTGATTGCTGCAGAAGAAGATTATGATTACCCAGCTGCCAAGGTTGGAATCAGGGCCCCTCTTTCACACTCAGATAGTGATGAAGAGGAGGATGAAGAAGATTGTGTTCAGCTAGGCCTTATGGCCTTTACTGATGAGGAAGACAGTCAGAATATGTCTGACAATGATCAGGTACCAGTTCATTCCACTTCTATTTCTGATCATGATGCATGTCAAGAATCTGAAGCACAGCCATCACATGATGGAAGTGATTCAGAAGCTGAGATAGATGTCAATCAATTGATTGACAGATATGGTGCTCTCTTGACTGCTCTGAAGAGCAAGAAGCTTGCCAAGAGGCAAGCCCAGGAAATAGCATCCCTTAAGTTGGCTGAAAACATCTGCACTGAATCAACCACCCTTGTGGGTCAGATGAGTAGACAGATTAGCCATCTAAAGGGGATAACAATTGTGCACTTGAGCACTATTTCCCTGAAGGACAAGATCATCAAGGATCTTGAGGAGAAGCTTGTGAAGGAAAGAATCCTTGTGGCTCAATTCTCAAAGCCCAAATCTGTGCTTCCTATTATTGACTCCTTCTCCTTTCAAACAAACAGGAGAGGACTGGGCTTTAAAAATAATGAAGCAGGAGGAGGGCATGGGAAAAAGGGCAAGCACAAAGCTATGCCTCATTCCACCTTTCAAAGGGGATTGCTTTCTTCCAACAAGTATGACCATGAAATCATTAATGGTCACTGGAGGAATGGAAGCTCTTATAGGAAGGAAAATACTCCATCCTATAATGAAAGAAAGGGCATGGGTTTGAGTGCTGGGAAGGCTCCCTATGTGAAAATTCAAATGGGCCAACCTGGACCATTTGTATTTAGTACCTCAGCCCCCACATTCAAGAATAAGAAGGCAAGCCCTTCTAAGGTTGACTCAGCTAAGAACACGACAGCTGTCAAATCTGGTGACAAGGCTTATTGCTCAGTGTCAGATGACATCAGATCCTGTATGGCTGTCAAGCCATTGCAAGCTGATGCCATCAGATAAAGAGCACCAAGACAGCACTCAGATTGACCTTCAGTCAAATCATTGCTGAGAGGAACAGGAAGAATGATGATGTATCTACTCCTGAACATAGGGACTATGTTGCACACCCCCCAAGAAATGTTCAGAAGAGGAGATATAACATTCATGAATGTTAGTGCTGTGGTAAAGTGGGACACTTTGCCATAGATTGTTGGTACAATCCCATTGTACCTACTGCAAAGAAGAGCCTTCCTGCAAAGGGTGCAGCTAGAGTAAGGCCATTTCATCATGCTAACATGTTCCTAGGACCCAAAGCTAATTGGGCTCCTAAGGATAACTAAACTTCTTGCAGGTTAGTCCAAGTACCAACCTCAACCAAATTTGGTAATTGGACAGTGGGTGCTAAAGGCACATGACATGAAGGAGGTTGACATTAGGGTGCAGCAATAAGCAGACCAGTGTGGCCATATCCACAGCTGAGTCAAAATTCATTGCTGCAGATTTCTCCACATATGTATGCCCTAAGTGAGGGGGAGCATTGCTCTCTCTATGGAGAAGAAGATGGGTGTGTTAGTGAGGGGGAGCACAGCCCAGATGCTGGAAGAGCAAAAGCTCAGAATGTTGAAGAGGTGGTGGAGAAAGAGGTGGCCACAGGTGTTGTGCACAACCTTTGTGAATTCAACATCAATTGAGGACTACCTCCTCAAGGTAAGTATCTCTACTCCTATTGATTTTAAAGAAAGATGATCAGCTGAATCAGAAAAATCTGGATCAGCTGAGTTTTAGGTTTCCCTTAAATCATAAGATCAATAGATATGCTCCAAATGAGGGGGAGCTAAAATGGGTTGTTTAAATTGAACAAGATCAGCTATTACAGAAAATAGCTCTCTAATTTAGGGGGAGTAAAATCCCTGCTCAGATTGAGGGGGAGATGACAAATGCTAAGAGTATATAGGTTGACCTATAAGTTGATCCAAAGGGATCTATAGATGTTGTCTTCCAATCCATAGAGGGATAAATAGTTGAAGAAACCAGAAAGGGGGAGATAGGGCCAATGCTTAGGGTGTTAGGGCCCATGCTAGTTAGGGTCAATGCCTAGGGTGTTAGGGCCCATACTAAATAGATCATTATTGTGATATGTTTTTGTTGGTCATGTACCTTAGCATTGTGAATGTTCTGCCTTCTTCAAATAGAGGGAGATTGTTGGGAATATTGCCCTCAATATTACCTTAATTTGAAGAGGCATCACTCTCAATGCTAAGGACATATTGTATTTGATAAAGCTATACTTGTGTAGGATATACAGGCACAGGTGATAGGGCAGGAGAAATCATCTCCTAGGAGATGAAGTTTTGTCTCAGCAGAACCGCTGAGACGAAGGGTCAAAACCGCTGAGACGAGTCCACTGTCTCAGCGGAACCGCTGAGACCAGAATAGGAGCCGCTGAGAAAGCTTATAAGCAAGCCGAGCTGCAAATAGACAAGAATCTGCTGAGACGAGATCGCTGTCTCAGCGGATCCGCTGAGACGGGAAAGGAGCAGCGTGCAGATAGGAAAGAATGGCGTGTTCGTCGAACGCAGAGAGCCATTCGTCGAACGAAGAGAGTCGTTCGTCGAACGTAGAGAGCCGTTCGTCGAACGCAGAACTCAGTTCGTCGACTGCTGAGACGAGACCAGAGAAGGAGCCGCTGAGAAAGCACAATGGGCGTGTTCATCGAACGCAGAGAGGCATACGTCGAATGCAGAACTCAGTTCGTCGACCGCTGAGACGAGTCCAGAGAAGGAGCCGCTGAGAAGGCACAAAGGGCGTGTTCGTCGAACGCAGAGAGCATTCGTCGAACGCAGAACACAGTTTGTCGACCTCTGAGACGAGATAGAAGAAACAGCTAATAGTTAGCATGTTTGTCGAACTCAGAAGGTAGTTCGTCGAACGCAGACAGAAAGGAAGAATCAGCTGAGACTTGGGCGAGTTCGTCGACCGCAGAGTTTGGCGAGTTCGTCAAACACAGAGTATGGCAGATCGTCGAATGCAGAGACAAGGCAGATCGTTGAACGCAGAGACAAGGCAGATCATCGAACGCAGAACATGTGAAAATTTCTCTAAGGACCTTGTGAGAGCAAGCAGGAATCGATTATGCAACTAAGAGATACTAGCCAAACCACCAGAAACAATCTTCAGGCAAATATGTGATCTTTATTGATAGCATAAAACTTCATTACAGGGCAAGACATGCTTGGCGAGACATGATTTCGCCAGCACAAACACCAAAAAAGGAAATACAAGGAAATGCAGATAATTGAGACCGCTCCAGACCGCGCGACCTCCCTGCGACTTCAACACACTGCCAGACCGCAGCGACTTGACGATCACAGAACCCCACCAACTCGCTGATCAAGCCGCCCACTCCTTCCGACCTCCTGATTTTCCCGAACTCCAGCACCACAACTCCAAGCCGCAGACCGCCCGAACACTTTCAGAGGAAGAGGTGAACGCTGCTGCCCGCACTATCCGCAGAAGCTGCACAAAAGGTATTCAATCAGCAGACCGCACGGTCAGAATAAAAACAGACCGCAGGAACAAGCCGGACTCAGCTTACACTTGGTGTCACACATGTTATGCTGCTACAGTAGCTCCTATTTATAGGCGCGGGACCTGATCCAGTCACCACCCTATGAGATAGGATCACCACCCTCCAGACCGCGCGACCAGACCGGTCAACCCGCGCGATCAGCAACAGGACTCCTGCTTCATTTTGGTGAACTTGCCAGCTTCAACATCGGCCATGAGAGACCGCCGTTCTCACAGCAGACCGCGACTCTACAAAGAGCTCGCCAGACCGCCCGAAGCTGTTCACCCCCTGTGTTCTCCAGAGACCGCGAACACAACTAGTTCTCCATCAGACCGCGAACTCCTGTCCGCATGCCGGTCTCCGCCTGAGACCGCGAACAGCGACCAGCTCGCATACCAGCCTCCTCCTGAGACCGCGAACTGAGACCGCGCGACTAACTTCCTTAGTCCGCGAATACTACCAGAGAACCTGGACTACCCTGTGCGATTACACCAGACCGCCACAGCCTTGAAGAGGACAACCCGCCACGCGGTCAGAGGCAGACCGCGCGGCTTCCACCTTGCCGCCTTGGACCAGATACCAGCAGTCATTCCAGGAGACCGCAGCTAGGCTGATACCAGCCAGACCGCCCGGACAACCCGCCAGGTCGCGCGACCTCGCCAGTCCGCCCGACCTTCTCCCAGACCGCCCAGGTCCAAAAGCCCTCTAACTTCCACTTCAACATTTTCAACACTCCCCCTTGAAGTGGGAAGTTGAAACCAGTCCAAGTAACTCCCTTAGCCGTGTGAACGGCCCCTTTGCCAGCGCCTTTGTGAAGATGTCTGTGACATTGTCCGCACTCCACACATGCCCGACCGAAAGAGATCCCTCCAGCACCTTCTCCCGTATGAAGTGGTGCTCGATCTCGATATGCTTGGTCCTCGCGTGACAAACTGGATTGGTTACCAGTTTGAGAGCACTCTCGTTGTCACCGCGTAGCAGAGTCGGCTCCCGAACCTCCTTGTGGACGTCTCCCACCAACCTCCTAAGCCAGATGGCTTCCTGAGCTGACAAGGCCGAAGCCTTGTATTCCGCTTCTGTGGTGGAGACCGATACGGAATCCTGCTTCTTGTTGCACCATGATATAGCCGTAGGGCCTGCCATGAAGACGAATCCAGATATCGACTTCCGATCATCCGAATCTCCCCCATAATCAGCATCCATGTATCCATGCACCTCGAAGCCCGCATCCCTCCTGTACAGGAGACCCAAGTCCGAGGTCGCCTTGACATACTTCAAAATGTTCTTGGCTGCTAGCAGATGAGGTACCCGTGGCTCCGCCATATACCGACTCACTCTGCCTACCGCATATGCAATATCCGGCCTTGTGATCGTCAGATTGATCAAGCTCCCAACTAGAGCTCGGAACACCAACGGATCTTGCATAATCCTCCCCTCATCCTTCCGAAGCTTTATAGCCTTCTCCAGAGGTGTGGAGGTGCACTTCCCTTCCTTCATGCTGAATCGATCCACGATCCGCTCCGCATACCCGGCCTGGGTCACCAGCACTCCACCTTCCTTCCTCTGCACCTCAAGTCCAAGGAAATGGTGAAGTTCCCCCAGATCCTTCATCTCGAACCTGATAGATAGCTCGGCCCGAAGCCTAGCTACCTCCACCTTTGAGTTCCCCGTCACGATCATATCGTCGACGTACAGCAGCACGATGACCTGAAGCTCCCCGCTCTTCTTGACGAACAAGCTTGAGTCCGAGTCTGAAGCAACAAATCCACAGAATAAGAGATACTCTGTGATCTTCCCGTACCACGCCCTCGACGCTTGCTTCAACCCATACAGGGCCTTCTTCAGCTTGCAGACATGCTCCGGAAAATCTTCAGACACGAAACCTGGTGGCTGAGCCATGAAGATGTCCTTGTCAATCTCGCCGTACAAGAAGGCATTCTTGACGTCGAGCTGTCAGATCTTCCATCCACTGAACGCCGCCAAGGCAATGATGAATCGAACTGAAGTCATTTTTGCCACCGGACTGAATGTCTCATCGTAGTCTTCACCGTATTGCTGCGAAAACCCCCGAGCTACAAGACGAGCCTTGTACCGCTCGATACTGCCGTCAGCTTTCTTCTTCAGCTTGTAGACCCACTTGCATGTCACAGGAGTGGTGCCCTTGGGCTTGGGCACAAGAGACCAGGTCTCATTCTTCTCGAGAGCTGCCATCTCTTCTTGCATCGCAACGTCCCACTCCTTCACGCCTTTGGCCTTCTCAAAGCTCGACGGCTCCCTCTCATCCAAGGGACCAGCGAAGAAACATGAGACGAAGCTCACTGCGTTTCCTCCTGTATAGCGATCAGGGGCAACGATCGATCGCTTCGACCTCCTCAGCTCCTTCCCCTGAACCGCATTGTCTTCAGCTGCTTCTTCCCTAGCTCCCCTTCCAGACGTGCTAGGAGCAATGCTCCCCCTGCTCCCTGAACCAGAAGCCCCCGTCTCGGAACTAGAAGGAGATGGACCACCTGGTGATACAGGTAGCTCCACCTGAAGATCTTCCACTGCTTGCTCCGGCTCCTCCACCCTGCTCTCTGGTAGTTTCACTCCAGAAGACCCCTTGTAAGATGTCACCTCATCAAATACAATGTCGCGAGATACAACAAATCTCCGCGTCTCCGGGTCCATGCACTTCCATCCTTTCTTCCGCTCATCGTATCCCACGAAGACTAGCTTCCTTGCTTTCGCATCTAGCTTCGTCCGAAGAGCATCTGGAACATGCACATAGCAGGTGGAACCAAACACTCTAAGGTGTGCCACGCTTGGCTTCTCCTTGAAAATCATCTCATGCGGAGTTAACATGTTGATGGGACTAAGAGGCATCCGGTTGATGACGTAAGCAGCACAAGACATTCCCTCCACCCAGAAGGACTTTGGGATACTCTTGGCATGCAGCCAACACTTGCAGGTCTCCGTCAGATGACGGATCTTCCGTTCCGCAACTCCGTTCTGTTGTGGAGTATGCGCACAAGTAAGCTCCCTCCGGATGCCCGCCTTCCTGCAGAAACTAGAGAACTCACTAGAGGTGAACTCCCCTCCGTTGTCAGTCCTCAGCTTCTTCACCCGCAGTCCCAGCCGACCTTCCGCGAGCTCCTTGAACTCCACAAACTTGGCGAACGCCTCCGCCTTCTCCTTTAGAAATTAAACCCAGACATATCTGGTGTAATCGTCGATCAACACCAGCATATACCTGCTGCCTCCGAGGCTTGGGGTAGCAGTCGGTCCCATTAAGTCACCGTGGATGCACTCCAACGGCACACTACACCTTGTCTGCGACTTGTCAAACGGTAGTCGATGAGACTTGCCGAACTGACATCCCGCGCAAACATGACCTTCTCCGTAGGAAGATAGACTTGGCAGGCCCTTGACCAGACCTCTCACCGCCATAGCTTTTAGTTTGTCCATCCCTACATGCCCCAACCTCTCATGCCATATAACGGCACCATCATTCGTCTTCATCTTGTCGACGTAGGAGCTTATCGATAAAACGAACAAGTCCTTTGCCCGTCTCCCGACATGAACGACCTCGGCCTTCACGGCCTCAACATTACGTAGAAACTTCACTACTGTTGGGCCGAACAGAACGTGATACCCAGTGTCTACAGCGTTAGTCACGGAGAAGAGGTTTTTCTTCATTCCGGGCACATGATAGACACTCTTCAAAGTAAGTGGCCCTCTATCACTGCCCAAAGAAACAACCCCCACCTTCTCTACTGGATGCACAGTATTATCAGCAGTAATGATAGCATTGTTACCTGTGTAGGGCTGTGCAGAAGAAAGCTTGGTCCCGTCTCCGGTGAGGCGATGACCACACCCCGAGTCCACGATCCAGTCCTCCAGATAGTTGATAGGAGCCGAAGCTCCAACAGAAGCCGAGAAGGCTCCTCCCCATCCTCCATCTATATGTCTGACCTCAGCTTCCTCCTTCTCCGCAGCATGCCCTGCTTGAGTGACCACTCTGCAATCTTTCCTGATGTGGCCAAACTTGCCACACTTGTAGCACTTCGGACCTTCTCCCTTCTTCTTCCCGTCAGCCTTGGGAGCATATCCCCTTTCCTGCTGCCCAGAAGTTGAAGGCCCAAAACCTTCGGTGGTCTTCTTCTTCTTATCCCACTTCTTCTTCTTCCCCGAGAAAAGCACTTCGCCATCTCCCCCAGTCACTGACAACCCCGCCATCTGTCTTGCCAAGCTTTCTTGCGAAGCAAGCAAGTTCTCCAGCTCCAACAGAGACGGCTGATTTGCCCATCCCTGCACCGACGTCACAAAGGCAACATATTCCTTCCGCAAGCCGCGGATGATGTGCCTCTTCAGCTTCGCCTCAGAGATAGGCTCATCAGGATCCAGTGCTGAGATTTCAGCACACAAGTTCTTCATCTTCAGAAAGAAGTTTGAGATAGATAGATCACCCTGAGCCGACCTTGCCAGCTCATTCTCCAAGAACTGTAACCTTGCTACATTCTTCTTGTTAAACAGCCCATCCAGGGCTCTCCAGATCTCTGCAGCTGATCCACACCCCAAGATGTGATCAAAGAGATCAGGTGAAATAGCACGCTTCAAAGTGAACTCGGCCTTGGCATTGGTCTTCCTCCATGCCCTTACAGCCGGACCGTTATCACCAGCTTCCGTTGCCTTCACCTCTTCTGTCTCATTTCCTCCAACAACTTCCCATAGGTCCTCACCCAGAAGATAGCTCTGCATACACAACTTCCACTTCTTGAAGTTAGTCGATGTAAGCATCTCAATACCCAGACCTCTTGAATATCCACCTTCCATTGCTCTTCCACTGGTTCCTTCTTCACAAAGGCGATGGATACTCTAAGTTGCAACCTGCTCTATCCACTCCAACCTGGCTCTGATACCATGTGAAAATTTCTCTAAGGACCTTGTGAGAGCAAGCAGGAATCGATTATGCAACTAAGAGATACTAGCCAAACCACCAGAAACAATCTTCAGGCAAATATGTGATCTTTATTGATAGCATAAAACTTCATTACAGGGCAAGACATGCTTGGCGAGACATGATTTCGCCAGCACAAACACCAAAAAAGGAAATACAAGGAAATGCAGATAATTGAGACCGCTCCAGACCGCGCGACCTCCCTGCGACTTCAACACACTGCCAGACCGCAGCGACTTGACGATCACAGAACCCCACCAACTCGCTGATCAAGCCGCCCACTCCTTCCGACCTCCTGATTTTCCCGAACTCCAGCACCACAACTCCAAGCCGCAGACCGCCCGAACACTTTCAGAGGAAGAGGTGAACGTTGCTGCCCGCACTATCCACAGAAGCTGCACAAAAGGAATTCAATCAGCAGACCGCACGGTCAGAATAAAAACAGACCGCAGGAACAAGCCGGACTCAGCTTACACTTGATGTCACACATGTTATGCTGCTACAGTAGCTCCTATTTATAGGCGCGGGACCTGATCCAGTCACCACCCTATGAGATAGGATCACCACCCTCCAGACCGCGCGAACAGACCGGTCAACCCGCGCGATCAGCAACAGGACTCCTGCTTCATTTTGGTGAACTTGCCAGCTTCAACATCGGCCATGAGAGACCGCCGTTCTCACAGCAGACCGCGACTCTACAAAGAGCTTGCCAGACCGCCCGAAGCTGTTCACCACCTGTGTTCGCCAGAGACCGCGAACACAGCCAGTTCTCCATCAGACCGCGAACTCCTGTCCGCATGCCGGTCTCCGCCTGAGACCGCGAACAGCGACCAGCTCGCATACCAGCCTCCTCCTGAGACCGCGAACTGAGACCGCGCGACTAACTTCCTTAGTCCGCGAATACTACCAGAGAACCTGGACTACCCTGTGCGATTACACCAGACCGCCACAGCCTTGAAGAGGACAACCCGCCACATGGTCAGAGGCAGACCGCGCGGCTTCCACCTTGCCAACTTGGACCAGATACCAGCAGTCATTCCAGGAGACCGCAGCTAGGATGATACCAGCCAGACCGCCCGGACAACCCGCCAGGTCGCGCGACCTCGCCAGTCCGCCCGACCTTCTCCCAGACCGCCCAGGTCCAAAATCCCTCTAACTTCCACTTCAACATTTTCAACAGAACACAGTTCGTCGAACGCAGAGACAAGGCAGTTCGCCGAAAGCAGAGTTTGGCAGGTTCGTCGAACGCAAAGTTTGGCAAGTTCATCGAACGCAGAGTTTGGCAAGATCATCGAACGCAGAGTTTGGCAAGTTCGTCGAACACAGTACAGCGCGTTTGTCGAACGCAGATTGCGTGTTCTGCCCGTGGCGTAAGTTGTAGAAAAGCAGTGTGGGGTCCACCAGTTTCTCCCATACTTCTCAGAAGGTCGGGGTAAGAGCCGTTGAAGATCAGAGATGTATAAAAGAAGAAGTTAGGGAAACTTTGGAAGGGTCGGTCGCGTGCAAAACAAACAGGAGACTGTTCCATTGACGGCCAGTGTTCTCCTCACTCTCCTCTTGCTCACTGAACAAGAAAGAAGAAAACAGAGAAAGAAAGTTAGCTCCTTTGCAAGAAGGAGCAAGGAGATCTTCCAACCTTCATCTGAAGAAGAAGATCAGTTAGTAGCTGCCATCAACATCACCAGCTACAGGAAGCACAAGCTGTGCAGGAACTACAGGGGACTTGTTGTCATCTGTAGTAAGTTTTATACTCATCTTTCTGTAGGGCTTAACAACCTGAGTTGTAGGACCTTTTGGTCTGAGATTGTTGGAACCTGAAGGTTCTGAGTTGTAGGGCTGAAGGCCTGAGCTGTAGGATCTGTTAATCTGAGTTTGTAGGGCTTTTTAGCCTGAGCTGTAGGAGGAGGAATCCTCTGAGTTGTAGGACCTGGAAGGGGTCTGAGCTGTAGGATCAGGTGCTGATCTGAGGTAGGGCTGTTTAGCCCGAGGTAGGGCTGTTTAGCCTGAGTTTTAGGACCAGCTGTGGTCTGAGCTGTAGGATCAGGGGCTGATCTGAGGTAGGGCTGCTGAGCTTGAGGTAGGGTTTGGGAAAACCTGAGAGATCCTGAGGGATCTGTTTTGTAAGCTCTTTTAGCCGAGTTTGGAGGAGTTGGCCTTGTCTAACACATTGTTAGAAAGGTGAAGGGGAAAGAGGACTACTCAAGACACCCTGTCTTGAGGAACCTCTATACATGCTTGTGTGCTTTCTGTGTGTTTGATCATTTGCTTGCTCTAAACCAGAAAATAGATAGACTAATTAAAAGAAATTAAAAGAAACCTATTCACCCCCCCCCCCCCCCCTCTAGGTGATTTAGACTACAAACCTTATAAACTAACAGGAGTGGATCCTGTTATCAGCACACCGAGATCACAGAGTAGAGGACGAAGCCAAACGTTCTCAGCAGTAATGGAGGCCATGACACGATACTCGACCTCAGTGCTGGAATGCTAAATAGAGTCATGTTTCTTACTACGTCAGGAGATCATAGAGTCCCCCAGGAAGATATTAAAACCAGTAGCAGAGCGACGAGTCGTAATATCCCCCGCCCAGTCAGCATCAGAGAATGCTCAGAGTGTGAGTGGGAAAGTGGCAGAGAGAAACAGTGAGCGACTGACGGAGGTGCGGAGATAGCGGAGAATCCGGAGGACATCGGCATAGTGAACTGAGCGAGGAGCTTGGATGAACTGACTAACAAAGCTAACAACATAGGCAATTCCAGGTCACGCCATTGTGAGATAGACCAGCATCCCAACGAGTCGCCGTTAGCAGGAGAAATCTAGAAGAGGCTCGACGTCTGTGGGGAGGATTTTTAGATTGAGCTCTATCAGAGTATCAACCGTCCAGGTATTAGTGAGAGCTTCAACAGAGAGGATGTCAGAGATGTATTTTTGCTGTGATATAAGTATGTCACGTTTAGATCGGGAAATATCCAACCCCAGGAAATTGCGAAGGGGGCTCATGTCCTTCATCTCGAACTGACTGCAGAGGTGCTGTTGAAGAGAGGCAATGGTGACATGGTCATCGCCAGTGATAATCATATCATCCACATTGAGAAGAATGATGACACATCCCTGACCAGAAGTGCGAGTGAACAACGCATGATCAGTCTATCGTTCAATAAACCCTGCTTTGAGAACAATGGTGCAAAAGTGCTCAAACCAGGCATGAGGGGTCTGTTTGAGGCCATAGAGGGCTCGACGGAGATAACATACATGGTCAAGGGGAACAAAGAGACCTTGGGGAGGAGCCATGTATACCACATATGTAATATCACGATGGAGAAAGGCATTGGTGACGTCCATCTGATGGAGCGACCAATTTCGGCCAGCGGCAACCGCAAGTAAGGCGCGCATGGTTGTCATCAGAGAAACCGGGTCAAAGGTCTCATCGTAGTCGATCGCATGCTCCTGTGAGAACCCATGGTCTATAGGAGGGCTTCGTGGCGCTCAATAGACCCGTCTGGGCGAGTCTTGATTTTGAATATCCATTTGCAACTGACAGGAGTGACGCCAGGGGGGCAGGGGATGAGGTCCCAGGTATGGGTTCTATGGAAATCCTGAAGTTCAACTATCATTGTTTGCTTCCATTCGGGATGTACAACTACCTCTCGGTATGACTGGGGCTCCCCGGTGGGAGTGGAGAGCGATGAGGAAGGCCTGAAAAGCAGGGGAATAAAAGGTAGCCGTAGTGAGAGCAACTGGGGGATACTTGTCAGGAGAGTGGTTGTAGCGAGCAGGCAGGTGTCGAGGGTCTGCAAGGTTACGTCGAGGAGGAGCAAGATCTACGTGCGGAGTGGCGGACAGGGCGTCAGACAGATCCGTATCAGAAGGAGCTGGAGCGGAAGGGGGTTGTAGTGGACGGAGGATTTGGAGCTGAAGGGAGTTCCTCATCTGGAGGATGAGTTGGGGAGGGTAATGTGGTAGGGGGAAGCAGAGGAAGGGATAGTGGCGGAGCATCGGAGCTTGGGGTGGGAAGTGTTGTGGAGAAGAACATCTCACTTTTAAGGAAGGAGACATGGCGAGCAATGCGGATGCGACGAGTCACCGGGTCGTAGCAACGGTAACCTTTGTGATGAGGGTTGAGGCCTAGGTGAACACAATGAACGGAGCGAACAGAGAGTTTGGTGCGTTCAGGGGCGGGGAGGAGAACAAAACAGGTGCACCCAAACGTACGAAGAGATGCGTAGGTTGGTGGGTGGGAGTGCAGTCGTTCATAAGGAGTGACTCCATAGATGGCCTAAGAGGGGGTAATGTTGATAAGGTTAACAATAGTGAGGACAACTTCGGCCCAAAAAGAATGAAGAACAGATGCGGAGATGAGAAGTGCACAGGCAGTTTCGATGATGTGACAATGTTTCCGTTCGGCGACCCATTTTGTTCGTGGGTGTGCGGGCAAGACTGCTGTTGGATGGTGCCATGAGATTGGGTGAGGTCGCACATGGTGGAGGAGAGAAACTCCTGAGCGCAGTCAGATCGGAAGGTCTTAATTCGATGCCTGAACTGAGTGTGAAGCATCGCGGTGAACGTTTGATAAACAATGTGTATTTCTGACTGATGCCGAAGAAGATAAACCCAGGAGCAGCGGGAGAAATCATCAATAAAACTAACATAATATAGATATCCAGAATGAGAAGCAATCGGGGTCGGACCCCAAATATCAGAATGAACTAAATCAAGGGGTGTTGTGGTTTGAGAAGCACTGCTTGAGAAAAGTAGAGCAAGGTGCTTTGCCAAACGACATCCCGTATAGACAGAAAGGGGGGAAGAGGAGACACGACCCAAAGCTCCAGAGCGGATAACACTTCGGAGTCCATCACTGGATAAATGACCTAAACGTCTATGCCACAAGTCGTCATCAGAAGTAGCAGATAGATCAGAAGCTGATGAAGATAAGGGTAGAGGGGCGTGAAGATACTCCATCTGATACTTGCCACCAGTCCTACGACCCTGTCCAATCTTCTGAGTCGTCCGTGAATCCTGCACAACACAATCAGAGGAATAGAATAAAATAGTGAGGCCAAGATCACAAAAAGAGCTAACAGAAATGAGGTTCATGTGTAGGCGAGGGGCATGGTGGATAATCGAGAGGGTGAGATGACCAGAGGGAGCAGATGTCGGGGTGATCGAGCCAGACTGCATAATAGGGACAGAACCCCCATCAGCAGTGGTGACCTGAAGGTGAGTGGGGGTTGAGATACAATTGGTGAGGGTGCTGGAGTCGTGGGTAAGGTGGCAGGAGGCCCCATAATCAAAATACCAAGACGCAGTTGGTGGAACCCAAACAACAGTAGTACCAAAAGCGGCTGACAAATTGTGAGCTGCAGAGGTGGCAGGTTGAAGCAGAGGAGACTTAAGAATTAATTCCTCTAGGCGTTGTAGTCGATCTGTAGCAGTAACATCTGCAGGATGAGGAGATGGGACAGGAGAGCCTGGGCCACGAACAAGTCCCTGACCTCGCCCGTCACAGCGGTTGTCATGATGTTTGTGCTTATCAGGGCGTGGAGGACGAGTGGGCCATTCGAACTTCATGTGCCCCGCCTTTTTAAAGTAGTTGCAGATGACAGGGCCGTTACGTGGCCGGATCGCAAGAGCAGTCTCGATCCCAGGAGCTGGTGGGAGGACCACGTGAGGATGGAGGCGGGTCTCTTCATCAAGCAGGGCAATCAGTGCTTCATCCAAGCTGTGAAGAGGAACTCGATGAAGGAGCTGAGCTGCAAGGAGAGCAAACTCAGGACGCAGAGCAACGAGGAACTGATGGAGATGACCCTCAGAAAGATGGCGTTGAAACTCGTTTAACAAATCACGTTTGGATATTAGCAAATTTTGACAATTAACAAATCATCTATTTTAAAAAGAGTGTTGTCTTCGGATCGATTGATCAAATCCCCTCCAAGGGATCAACAATCCGTGGATACTCAGGTTAATAACAGTGCAACTATTCTTCCCGATCTAGAGATTACTAAAATAATAAACGAAGAACAAGCATGCGAGAGATGAAATTGTTGCGAAATGAAAATTTAGGCTCCGTTTGGCGCATCTTTTTTGCACCGATGAGTTTAGACAAAAATGCCACCGTCATACAATGCAAGTTTGGCAAGACAATGGTTATGACCGTTACCGAGAAAAGATAACTAGTTGCAAACATAAAAGTAGATCAAGATTTATACTTAGGTGAGGTCGGGCGTTCACGAACGACGGGTCATAACAACCGCGTTCGTGACCGCCACCACTGTGCCAAATGGAGCCTTAGACAGATCGGAAACTAGTAATGAAATCCATAAGCATTGCTTTCTGAGAGCTCCAGTACCGCTCGACGTCGACAACGATGGTGACGGTGCACTCCTCGGCCATGGTATCGCCCCACTTTCCACTCTCCGACATACATATCGTCGATGTCGAGCTTATGCACCCCAAATCCATGTCGGAGACCTCCCTTATACTGTTTGCCGTACATGCTGTCATTCGCCCACCTCTCGATCGGGCTCAGCGTATTCAGTGGCTTCCTCTAGCTCGAGAGCTCGAGCAGCAGAACTCCGAGGCTATCTCGCCCTGGTTTGCTAATAGATCTTTTGTAGGAGAGAAAAACGAAGCTTAAATTTAGTGAATCCAGTTTATTTTTTGAGTTGCTAATAGTCAAACAGAATTTGTTTATAACAACACCTTTAAAAAAGGAAAATTTTAACGGTAGGCCTCTTTTGTATATTGGCGGATCACTGAAATCCTACAAAATAAACTTTTTATAAAACTTAGAAACACTTATTGGCAGCTCAATTCCATCCTCCAGCCCGATACCCTTTATCTTTCACGCGAGCGGCTCCTCCCTCGCGCATCAACAGAAACCCTATCGCCTCCTCCCTCGCGCGTCTGACGAACTGGAGCGGATTCTTCATGCCAGCAGACATCCTCACTTCCTTCCAGTAGGCTAGAGGAGAGCATCTATTGCAGTCGGTGAGCCCCTCCTCTTCCCATGATATCATTATGAAATGCAAATACTAAATGTTGAGTTCTTCATGCAGTAAACATAATTTGAATCTTCAGCTACTGTTATGGAACTCCTCTTTCTAATGATATTCTAAATTATGATCTTCATATTATATAAATCATATGTAGCGTGATATAGTTTTTTGGCGATCTTCAATTTAAAGTTTTTTTTGTTAAACGGCTAGTCGGTTTTTGTTAAAGAATTTTTTTTCTACTTTGATCAGACATTAACAATATGATTTGCGCTTACATTTTCTCAATATGCCATTAATTATGAGCTGTCAGCAGCATAAACAGATCTGCCGTTAATGCAACCTAAAAAAACTACCGGACCCCCAAGTGCAAATATGCAGCAATGGCCAAATCAAATCCCACCTAAGCAAATCCAATTATGAGCGGGCCACGTCAACAGCACCATAGAAATTCAGAAAATGGAATAATTAACTTTTATTTATTTATTTTTTCCTTTTCATTTCGTCTTTTTCTCTGATATATATATGTGGAAAGGTGGACCATTGGGGTTTATATATAGGATTTTACAGGAGCAGAAAAACACTACAGGCAGTGTGGGACTAAACTGAAATACAATATTAAATGTAATAATAAATACAACATTAACACCTCCCCTCAAACTCACGGTGGGTCATGAACCGAGAGTTTACTAATGAGATATCAGAATCTTGCAGAAGTGAGAGACTTTGTGAGAAAGTCCGCAACTTGTTCTTCAGAGGCAATGAACGGTAGAGAAATAGTGTTGGCGAGGAACTCTTGGCGAACGAAGTGACAATCAATCTCGATGTGTTTCGTCCGTTCATGAAATACCAGATTGAAGGCAATTTGTATAGTATTTCGATTACCAAAGAATAAGTGAGTGGATCCTGTTATCAACACACCGAGATCACATAGTAGACGACGGAGCCAAACGATCTCAGCAGTAATGGAGGTCATGACATGATACTCGACCTCAGTGCTGGAACGCGCAATAGAGTCCTGTTTCTTACTGCGCCAGGAGATCAGGGAGTCCCCCAGGAAGATACAAAAAGCAGTAGTGGAGTGACGAGTCGTAATATCCCCCGCCCAGTCAGCTTTAGAGAATGCTCGGAGGGTGAGTGGGGAAGTGGCAGAGAGAAACAGTGAGCGACTGACGGAGGTGCGGAGATAGCGGAGAACCTGGAGGACAGCGACGTAGTGAACTGAGCGAGGAGCTTGGATGAACTAACTGACAAAGCTAACAACATAGGCAATGTCAGGTCGCGTCATAGTGAGATAAACCAGCATTCCAACGAGTCGCCAATAGCGGAAGACATTTGGAAGAGGCTCGCCATTTGTGGGGAGGAGTTTCAGATTGAGCTCTATAGGAGTATCAACTGTCCTGGTATCAGTGAGAGCTGCAACAGAGAAGATGTCAGAGATGTACTTTTGCTGGGAGACAAGTATGCCACGTTTGGATCGGGAAATTTCCAACCCCAGAAAGTAGCGAAGGGGGCCCATGTCCTTCATCTCGAACTGACTGCGAAGGTGTTGTTGAAGAGAGACAATGGTGGCATGGTCATCGGCAGTGATAATCATATCATTCACATAGAGAAGAAGGATGACACATCCCTGACCAGAATTGCGAGCGAACAATGCATGATCAATTTGTCGTTCAATAAACGCTGCTTTGAGAACAGCAACACGAAAGCGCTCAAACCGGGCACGAGGGACCTGTTTGAGGCCATAGAGGGCCCGCCGGAGATGACAGACGTGGCCGGGTGGGAACAGAGAGACCTTGGGTAGGAGCCATGCATACCACCTCTGTAAGATCACCATGGAGAAAGTCATTGGTGACGTCCATTTGATGAAGCGGCCAATTTCGGGCAGCGGCAACAGCAAGTAAGGGGCGCACTGTTGTCATATGAGAAACCGGGGTAAAGGTCTCATCATAGTCGATCTCATGCTCCTATGAGAACCCACAAACAACTAGGAGGGCTTTGTGGCCTTCAATAGACCCGTCTGGGCGTGTCTTGATCTCTATTTGCAGCTGACAGGAGTGACGCCAGGGGGCAGAGGACGAGGTCCCAGGTATGGGTTCTGTGGAAAGCCTGAAATTCAATTGCCTTAGCTTGTTGCCATTCAGGATGTACAACTGCCTCTCGGTATGACAGGGGCTCCCGGTGGGAGTGGAGAGCGATGAGGAAGGCCTGAATAGTAGGGGAATAAGAGGTAGTCGTAGTGAGAGCAACTGGGGGATACCTGTCAGGAGAGTGGTTGTGGCGAGTAGGCGAATATTGAGGGTGTGCATGGTTACGCCGAGGAGGAGCAAGATTCACGTGCGGAGTGGCGGGCGGGGCGTCAGACAGATCCGTATCAGAAGGAGCTGGAGCGGAAGGCTAGGGGGCTGTAGCGGACAGAGGATTTAGAGTGGAAGGGAGTTCCTCGTCTGGAGGACGAGCTGGGGTGGGTAACAGGGTAGGGGAAGCAGAGGAAGGGATAGTGGCAGAGCAACGGAGCTTGCGGTGGGAAGTGTTGTGGAGATGAACATCTCATGTTCAAGGAAGGAGACATGGCGAGCGATGCAGATGCGATGTGTCACCGGGTCGTAGCAACAGTAACCTTTGTGATGAGTGTTGAGGCCTAAGTGAACACAACGAACAGAGCGAGCAGAGAGTTTGGTGCGTTCAGGTGAGGGGAGTAGAACAAAAAAGGTGCACCCAAACATATGAAGAGATGCGTAGGTTGGTGGGCGGGAGTACATTCGTTCATAAGGAGTGACTCCAGAGATGACCGAAGAGGGGGCAATGTTGATAAGGTTAACAACAGTGAGGATAACTTCGACCCAAAAGGAATGAAGAGCAGATGCGGAGATGAGAAGGGCATGGGCAGTTTCGATGATGTGACGATGTATCCATTTGGCGACCCCATTTTGTTCGTGGGTGTGCGGGCAAGACTGCTGATGGATGGTGCCATGAGATTGGGTGAGGTCACGCATGGTGGAGGAGAGAAACTCCTGAGCGCAGTCAGATCGGAAGGTCTTAATTTGACGCCCAAACTGAGTGTGAAGCATCGCGGTGAACGTTTGATAAACAGTGTGTATTTGTGATCGATGCCGAAGAAGATAGACCCAAGAGCAGCGGGAGAAATCATCAATAAAACTAACATAATATAGATATCCAGAATGAGAAGCAATCGGGGCCGGACTCCAAATATCAGAATGAACTAAATCAAGGGGGGATGTGGTTTGAGAAGCACTACTTGGGAAAGGTAGAGCAAGGTACTTTGTCAAATGACATCTCGTACAAACAGAAAGGGGGGAAAAGGAGACACGACCCAAAGATCCAGAGCGGATAACGCTTCAGAGTCAGTCACTAGATAAATAACCTAACTGTATGTGCCACAAGTCAGCATCAAAAGTAGCAGAAAGAGCAGAAGCTCATGAAGATAAGGGTGGAGGGGGCGTGAAGATACTCCATCTGATACATGCCACCAGTCCTACGACCCTGTCCAATCCTCTAAGCCGTTCGTGAATCCTGCACAATACAATCAGAGGAAGAGAATAAAACAGTGAGACTAAGATCACAAAGAGAGCTAACAGAAATGAGGTTCATGTGTAGGCGAGGGGCATGGTGGATATTCGAGAGAGTGAGATGACCAGGGGGAGCAGATGCCGGGTTGATCGAGCCAGACTGCATAATAGGGACAAAACCCCCATCAGCAGTGGTGACCTGAAGGTGAGTGGGGGTTGAGGTACAATTGGTGAGGGTGTTGGAGTCATGGGTAAGGTGGCATGAGGCCCAAGAATCAAAATACCAAGACGCAGTTGGTGGAACCCAAACAACAGTAGTACCAAAAGCGACTGACAGACTGTAAGCTGCAGAGGTGGCGGGTTGAAGCAGTGGAGACTTAAGAAGTAATTCTTCTAGGCGTTGTAGTCAATCTATAGCAGCAACAACTGTAGGATGAGGAGGTGGGACAGGAGAGCCCGGGCCACGACCACGTCCCCGACCTCGGTCGTCACGGCAGTTGTCATGATGTTGTGCTTATCAGGGCGTGGAGGACGAGTGGGGCATTCGAACTTCATGTGCCCCACCTTTTTACAGTAGTTGCAGATGACAGGGCCGTCGCGTTGTCAAATCACAAGAGCAGTGTCGATCCCAGGAGCTGGTGGGAGGACCACGTGAGGACGGCGGTGGCCTTCATCAAGCAGGGCAATCAGTGCTTCATCCAAGCTGGGAAGAGGAACTCGATGAAGGAGCTGGGCTGCAAGGAGAGCAAACTTAGGACACAGAGCAGCGAGGAACTGATGGAGATGACCCTAAGAAATATGGCGTTGAAACTCCAAGGAGCGAGGACAACCGCAGGGTAAGGGGATCATGGAGTCCAATTCGTGGCAGATGGAACTCATGGAGGTGAAAAAATCTGGAATTGATCGCCCTTCCTGTCTTGCTGATTGAGAGTCACGGATTAGACGATAACGTTGAGCCCCCCTCCTCCCCCCCCCCCACCCACCCCGTGGGGGACAAAGCGACCCCGAAGATATTCCCACATGGCACGAGCTGAGGGTAGGCGTCCGATGGAAGTAAGGAGCGGACGGGCAATGAGTTCCAGGATGTGAGCCCGAATAGCTTGATTGCGGCGCCTCCAAAGTGTGCCGTCATCTGAAGTAGTGGCGGCTGCGGTGGTGCTGTCAGGGCTGACAGGGGTGGTAGATTTTGCAGCGGTAAGAGGGGCACCAGTGATGTGATCCCAAAGATCACGGGTGGAGAGGGCGACTTCGAGAGTAAGAGCCCAATTCAACTAGTCGCTTGCAGTGGCAAGTTGAAAGGAGGTGGCCTTCAGAGGTGGCGAGATCAACGGGGCAGCCATGGAGCCGTGCGGTCTGGCGATTGGTGAACTGAAGCGAGCAGGTCGGGCGCGCGAGCAGGCAGATCGTGTGAGCAGGCAGGTCGAGCGTGAAGGCAGGTCACACGAGAACCACTACAACAAAATCGTTATATGGTGACGTTTTTTTATGCCTTTAGTGACGATTTTTAAGCGTCGCGATAGTTTTCGTGACGTTTATAAAAACCTCACAAAATCGTCGTGATTGCAGCCGTCGCCGTAGCTTTTTGCGACGCTTGCACAAAAAAACGTCACGGTTGATAGTTAGTCTATCGTGACGCTTTTCCAGAAACGTCATGATTGATAGTTACTCTACCGTGACACTTTTTCAAAAAATGTCATAATTGACAGTTACTCTATCGTGACATTTTTCCCAAAACGTCATGATTGACAGTTGATCTACCGTGACACTTTTCCAAAAAAAAACATCATAATAAATAATTGATCAATCGTGACACTTTCTAAAAAAACGTCGGGAAAAATATTAACCCTACCACAATATTTTTTGCAAAATGTCACTGTAATTAAAGCTCTACAATAACGTTTTAAAAAAAACGTTGTAACCTATTGCATTTTAAGAAAGAAATTTAAAATAAATAGAAATTTATCATAATCTAAACTCTAAAAAATAATTGTGCATTTAAAATTTTAATTAAAAATATAATATTATTTTTTATAAAAATAATTTTCATATTTGAAATATTTTTGAGAGTGACATTAAGAGATGTTGAGTGATTTTCTACACTTTTTGAGAGTGCTAAAAGCCACTTTTTTGCCGTCCATAACAGTTACGTACATTTGTGAATATATATCATTATATCACTCATATCCCCTCCCACAAAAAGCTCTTCTAAATTGCTTGATAACAAACTTAATTTTAAAAAAATCCTATATTTTGATGACGTTTTAAAAATAAACGTCGTCAAAGCTAAACATGTATGTTGACGTTTTTCATAAAAAGCGTGGCTAATACTAAATTTGTGTATTGACGACGTTTTAAAAGAAAAATGTCACTAAATAGAAAACAAACGGCGACGCTTTTGAAAACGTCACAATAAAAACGTTGTTGTAAAGCTGATATCTTGTAGTGAAGGTCGCGGGCAGGACACGAGCGAGCAGGGCTGGTTGCAGGTTTCACGAGCAGGACGCGAGTGAGTCGGGCGGTCGCGTGAGCAAGACGCGAGTGAGCCGGGAGGTTGCGCGAGTAGGACGCGAGTGAGCCAGGCGGTCGCGTGAGCGAGCATGGTGGCAGAGCGTGACAAAGTGCGGGTAGGTCGCACGAGCAGGTAGCGAGCGGATCTAGCGGGAGTGCGTGCATGGTGCGCGAGCAGGTCGCGAGCAGGTCGGTTTGGCAGATCGCGACAGAGCGCGGCAGAGCAGGGCAATGCGGTCTTGCGGGCAGAGCGCATGGAGGGCGAGGGCAGAGCACAAGGAGTTCATGAACAGGATGCGAGCGAAGAAAATTTAAGCGAAACCTAGCTCTGATACCATGATAGAATTGAATAATGATATATATGTGCAAAGGTGGACCCTTGGGGTCTACATATAGCACTTTACAGGAGCAGGAAGACACCACAGGAGGTGTGAGACTAAACTGAAATACAATATCAAATGTAATAATAAATACAACATTAACACTCTCTTTGAGCAAACCAACACATCCCAAAAGAAATCAAAACTCAATCAACATTAAACCAACCGGCTCAAATCTCAAATTAGCAGGACATAACTTTAGAAACTTGGATTCAACACAATCCAATTTGAATAATCATGCCTCACTATGATATATTATAGAGATGCACAAAAATTTTGGGTTTACGAAAAGGCCCATATCTGCCCGCATAAAAGCCGAAGTGGGCTCTGTCGGCCTAGGGAGCCTCACGAGCCCCTCTCCTTTTGGAAAAATACAATAATTCGTATTTCATAAAAATTTTTTGCAAAAAAATATGACTTTGTGTGATAAAATGTGCTTTAGAGCAAAAAAAAAGATACATAACAAAAAAAAAATTCCCAAGCTAATATAGTTGTTGGCCCACCGCAGAGTAAAAATCTATGTCGACTAGAATTTGAATGCCCAGACAACCTAGGTTTTGCACCGCTTTTAAAGTTATGCATAGGCTATTACCCTACAATAAGTGGGGATGGAATGAGATCCTCTCCATTTGGAGTTAAATGGATAGTATCAATTTCACGGCCCAAATCTATTTTTGATTGAACCAATGGGTTCACTAATCTCATTCTTTTATTTTATTTTTAGTTTAATCAAAAAATTCTACACCATTAGATCAAGTGAGAATGCATATACATCATGAAATGGACCTCCATTTGATTATTTAAATGTTAACCACATCAGATGAAGTACATCGATGCAGCTCTACAATAAATAATACTAAAAATCAAATGCAAAATGAATAAAATGATCAAGGAGTCAATATGTTGAGAAAAACCCTAATGATTTATCTAACAAATTATCTTAAAGTGATTTCATCAGCTAGGTTGTATTACCCACATTGTATAGAAATGGTAAAATGGTCATTAGATGTCCTAGGTTGTCACACTCACCTTAAAGTGTCAAGACCATGTCAAGATAAACACAAATTCAGTTGAGTTAAAACTTGCATCGAACAGAAGTCGACGCAATTTCGACTAGAAGTCGATGCAACTCTGACTAGAAGTCGAAACAACTGAGACTGAGTGTCGAAGTATCAATAAAGTCGACGCAACGTCGAAATGAACTCGACGCAGAAGGAAGTGCTTGTCGAAGCCATCATAGAAGTCGACATAACTTCGACTTCAATTTGACGAAGAAGATAAAGTTCAAGTCCAAGTCTTCAACTCGACGGATACGTCGATAAGTACTCGACGCAACGTCGACATCTGAGTTCAACCAGAACTAAGAAGGAGTTTGAAGCTACTTCTATAAGAACTCAGAGGTACATCGATATATATGATGAATAATGAAGTCGACGTAGCGTCGAATACAGACAGAAAAAGTATGTTTTCTGGTGACTTTTCTAATACCTTTTCAGAAGGCCTACAAAGATGAAAACTGTTCTCTAACGGCTCGATTATTGCCAAGAATGGAATAGAGTATTCCAGAGAAACAATAATGACATTCTTGGAAGATATTCAAATCAGTCTTGACGGGTCGGGAACAGAAATGGAAGAAAATAGTTATTATCCAGTGGATATTCCTTCTAATGACAGTCCAGAAGAAGAAAGAAATTCAAACACAAATCGATAGAGAATAAGTATGCTGAGAAAGAAAGAAAATAGAATAATTATTCTCTGAGCAAAAATCTTCTGTCTTCTTCTTCCTCCTCCAACCCTAAGATAGAAAAGAAGAAGAACTTCTCTACATAGGAAAACAATACAACAAGCATGCTTCCATATAGCAGCAAGCCATCAAAAGTGCAGAGAAGATCATCATCAAAGCTCATACCCCTTGCAATCATCACTATCTCAAGCAAGGGTTCATTATATTCAGATCCTAAAGTATATAGAAGCCACAACATCCAGAGAGATAGTTGTTGAAGGATTCTAACTGAAGAATCCTATTCTCTTCTTCCACCTCTTCTATTGTTCTTATTCTGAAACTGTAAAAGAGTTTTAAGAATCTCTCTTCAAAGGATTCTGTGGTTCTAAGAGTCTCCTTAGCAAAAGACTCGGTGGTTCTAAGAGTCTCCTTATCAAAAGAATCAGTGGTTCCGAGAGTCTCCTTATCAAAAGACTCGGGCACAATTAGTGCAATCCTACCAGGGTGGTAGAAGAGTGGACTACCCACATTTTGGGGAACAACTATAAAATTTATGTGTCTTCTGCATTGCTTTTCTGTGTTGTCCCAGTTTACTGTTTTCTGTTTTATATTTCCTGTGATTACTTTATTTTGTTTTGGTGCTGATGATTGCATAGTACTTAGTAGTTTTATTGTGTGTGCACATTTAGTGTAAAGATTTTGTAAATCTCTATTCACCCCCTCTAGAGAAAACTCAGAGGCACATTGTGCACTTTCAATTGGTATCAGAGGGAGGTTGATCATTAAAAGGTTAACACCTTGATCCAAAGATCTCCTCACTCTTATTTCTTTATTTAAAATTATCAAAAATTAATTTATAAAGAAAAATGAGTTCTAAGGACTATGCATCAACAAGACCACCAGTGTGTAACTTAAATAAGTTTACACTCTAGAAGGCCAGAATAAAATTATATATGAACTCTATTGATGAAGATATTTTTGATGTCATTATTTCAGGTCCCCCAACACCATACCAACAGGATGCCAGTGGATCTGCAACACAGGAAGTTGTCCCAAGGAATGAGTGGACAGATGTTGAGAAAAAGCAGAAGGCATGCGATGCCAAAGCAATGAATATTCTGGTCTCCACAATGTCAGATGACATCTTTCAGAAAATTGCTGACTGCCAATCAACAAAAGAGATCTGAGAATCTCTTTCCAAAATTGTAGAAGGGAGTTCTGATGAAAGAAAGGATATGAAGTCCCTTCACATATCCCAATATGAGAATTTTCAACAGAAAGCTGAGGAAAGTGTTGCTGAAATGTGTGACAGATTCAGCATTATTATTAATGAGCTGAAAAGTCTAGACAAGGAGATATCCTAGACAGAAATCAATGATAAGATTCACATGTGCTTCCCAAGCACATGAGACTCAAGGATTTGGGCCATCAGTGAATCCAGATGGCATAGAGAGATCTCTACTGATGTTTTGCTAGGAAAGCTCAAATCTTATGAGATGTTATTGAAGAGCAGGGCTGAAACAAAGACTAAGGAGATAGTATCAACTCCTATCCAAAGGAGTCTTGCCTTAAAGGCTGATGAAGGAGAGCCTTCCACTCCTGAAGATGAGATGTTCAGTCTCTTAGCAAGGAGATTCAGAAAGTGGGTCAAGACAGAAGACTCAAGAAGAAAAGAGTGGAGCTCAAAACCCAGATTTGATAAGACTCCAAAGAAGGAAGTAATCTACTTCTCTTGCACTACTAGAAAATTGATTTTTTGCTACACATTTTTTTGTCAGGGTTCAAAAATCGTGGCTAATACTTAGATTTTAGCCACGATTACAAAATCATGGCTAATACTGAGATTTTAGCCACGACAAGTAAAAAGCGTGGCTAATACTTAAGTATTAGCCACGAAAAATAAAAAAGTGTGGCTAATACTAAGTATTAGCCACGGCAAATCATATTCTATTGAATTTTTTTTTCATTTTCCCGTCATTCTGGCTGAGAGCGAATGAAAATGCTAGGTTTTCTTCCCGTCTCGTTCTGGATCTCGCCTGGACTCCATTCCTCCCGCGTGTTCGCTCGTCTCGATCTCTTCTACAAACCCCGCCCGTCTCCCCTCTCGATCTCTTCTACAAATCCTCCGGCCTTGGAGGAGCTTCTCCTCAAGAGAGGAGCCGCCGCAGCCCACGAAGGGGAGCAGCCTCTGCTCGACGCCCTCCCTGAAGTTTGGCATTCCTTCGAGCTTCTCACTACATGGCCACTTCGTTCAAGCTTCTAAAGGCATCATCAACACCTATATGTTCGAGCTTCTAGGGCATCAACATCGCCACTCAGTTGGAGCTTCTAGGCCATCGGTAACGCTTCTAATATCTGCTTCCTTAAAATCACGATTTTAGGGCTAGGGGGACCGCGTGAGCTGCTCCAAAATCCATTTTCCCATGATTTTCTTCTTCTTCCCTGATCTCCAACATCACAGATAGAAAAGATTTGTGATGTTCTTCTGCTCGAATCTCCCTCATTTGGACTGTGAAATCAGTAAACTCAAGAGAAAGGAAGAGCTGGACCCTAAAATCCGGTGTTATTCTTCACCGATCAAAAATGTTGTGTTATTCGTCCCCGAATGAAAAAGTTGGACTGCGATATCAGTAAGAATATTGTTCTCTCATGTAGTTCCCATGCATTTTGTGTCATTATGCCTCTTGTAAATATGTCATTTTTCCACTTGCCAATATCATTCTGCCCCTTGCAAATAATTGTCCGTCTCCTTCCTCTTTGCTCTTAGTTGACACTGGATACTCCTTCTGCCTCTCTAGATATTTTGCTCCCCAAACTTAGCGTATACATGCATTATTTTATTTTATAGTTTCTACCAAAAAAATCATCGAAATATACACTTAGTATACATAATTTCAAGCAGATACAATGGAGAAGTCAATTTTGGAATAGACACACTTAGTATTATTTGATTATTCCCATTTAGCTCAGTTCATTTGGATTTGCAATAAACCCATACATGTTGATTGATAATTGGAAACTTTTTGTCCAACCTTTACCTATAGCAAGCAAAATTTAATTTGAATTCTCAGTAAAGTTAATGCCATGTATTATGTTGTAGTTTATCATTACAATAAAAAGTTGTATATTTTTTAATTTAAAATTAATAATGTCATTGTTGATCCTCGATTTGTTTGATCACACATTACCAGGGTAAATAAGTTGCTCTATGAATAGTCGCTCTATGAATATAATTACCTCTTTGCTGTTCATTTTCTTGAAGTATTTATTACCCTAAAGAAATTGTTTAGGGTAAATCACTAAATATAATTACCTCTTTTCTGTTCATTTTCTTGAAGTATTTATTTTTTGCAATTTTTTATTGTGATGTTCTCTACATATTTTCCTCCTTCAGAAGCTGTTCTTAATCATGAATCTCCTAAAACTTGACCATGCATCTTCAATTTCAACAGCCTGCTTCAAGTAAGTTGAGGAATTATACCCCAATGCACCCACAACTTGTATCACGAAATTAATATATGTTATGAGAGGGGAGTTGAATATTGATTAGATTGCTGCTTTTGGAAATTAATTAGACTGGAGAATATTGATATAGCAACACAGTAGGGTGGCATACAACTTGGGTAGGAATCTCTCAGCTGCTAGCTTCCAGGCCAGAGAAATTGTCGCATGCAGCAAGTATAATTGTTTCCTTGCTGTAAACCCACAAAATGTAATTAATGTTTTTGAAAGGATTTCTCTCATAAATCTTCGACTTTGCACAACCTGTGCTTAATATCATGATATATATATATATATATATATATATATGCATATAGATATAGATATAGATATAGATTATAAGCATGCATTTAACAACTTCTGTGAGCCAAATTTAGTGCATGGTCGTGTTGAAAAGTTGAAATGTGGAAGAATCATCTTTTATTTTGTTAGGTTATGCTTATGAATAAGATGAAAGTAGCAGGAACCATCGATTTGACCATTGCATTGCCCATTTTTATTGCGGCATTATGGGGAGAGTGCAAAATTTGAAGTATTTTCTAGCTTGTGCGGCATTATGGGAAGAGAGTAGATCTACACGTATGTTACTTTTGTTTCTCATATCTTTCTCTGAGTGATCTTTAGAATGGTAAAATTTCTTGTTGTCTTATAGTATTTTTTTGATTCTTGTATATGACAAGGTCAAAATTCTATGCCATTTACATCACGATCAATTACGGGCAGTTTTTCATGTTAGCCAGATTCTATGGAAGGAAAACTAACAAATCTTATTTTTTGATGCTGCAGCTAGTTTTCTCTCTTCTACTTCCCTGTTTAATTTTCTCTCAACTTGGTCGATCTATTACATTTCAGAAGTTACTAGAATGGTGAGGAATCTCCTTTCACCTACTTAATCTTTTATTTTTGTGATACTTCTTCATTGTTTTTCCCCAATTACTCTACTTTGAGATTATTTCTCTACTTTGAAATTTTTCTGCAATGATTATAGGAATCTTCATTATTGCTTCAGATTCCAACAATATGCTCACTAGAATGACTAAGAAAGCTCTCTCTGTGGCCTTAGCTAACTTTGCTCTTTTGTATATAAATTTTGATCTCTTGGTTTCATTTCTCGCTATTTGCTTGAGCTTTCCGCTCGATAGCCAGCGAGTTACAGCACACCAACATTCCAGAAAATAGGTATGCTCAAATTTTTAGTAATTATTCACGCTCATTTTTCTCTTATTTGTTGAATGATATTTCTATTTTCCTTTGCCTGCTTGTTTGTTCTTATCATCTCCATCCCTGTTATATTGAATCAAATTCCTGTTCATGCCATTATTGTCAAACCCAGTTCTTGAGGCATTCTGCCTTACTAAAACTGTCAGAAATAATAATTCCAGGTATGTTAGTTTGCTTAGACTCAAGTTTGATGACGTAAGACTTGCTATTTATCTATCTGAACTAATCAAATTGCTATGAATTGGTTAGCATAAATGATGCTAAAGAATATGGTTTTGAAAGTTTTAAAGCAAGGAGGCAGACATGCTTAGCAGTGTAAAAGCCAATTAATTGTACATTAATTTATTTGCTTGATTGTCTTTTTTCTAAACTTTCTTATCATTTTGAAGTTTTGAGCAGATTTGTATTAATTTTACAAACGAAAAACTGCAACAACACTTCAATCAGGTAATCTCACTTTTAATAAACTGTTCAACTTGCCCATTTTTTTTCCTTTTGGATAACTAAGATTAGTGTATGATTTTGATGCATTTTCAGCACGTGTTCAAGATGGAACCGGACAAGCACACCAAAGAGGAAATTGATTGGAATTACGTAGAGTTCATTGATAACCAGGATGACTTAGATCTTATTGAAAAGATTGTAATATTATTTGTGAAGTTAACTATATGTCCATAGTACAGAAATAGTCTAAATTTTACCTCCATCTAAATACAGTTTCATGCGCATGTATACGCATGTATTTTCAATTAATTCAACATTAGATTGCAACGGCTTCAGGCCTTAGCATCTATATTTTTTTTAAAATATAGAAATTATTATTTGTCACGGTTTTAAACCGTGACAAAATAAATTTTTAAAAAAAAATTTGAATTATTATTAGCCACGGTTTTAAGCCGTGGCCAATAGGTAGAGCATTTGCCACGGCCGGAAGCCGTGGCAAATAGCCGGAAATTACAGTTATTGAGTATCTTTTGCCACGGGGCAAATCCGTGGCAAAAGATATGGGTATTAGCCACGGTATTAATTGTTTGTGGCTAATACTTTTTGCCACGGCCAATCCGTGGCAAAAACTCTTTCTCCACGCGACCTTTAGCCACGAATTTTTTCCGTGGCTAGACCGTGGCAAAAGTTCTTTAGCCACGGTTTTGGACTTTTTGCCACGGCAATTTGCCCTGGCCAAAAGTCTGTTTTCTAGTAGTGTTGCAATAAGCCAGGACACATAGCTCCTGAATGTCCACAAGAACAAAGGGACAAGAGCAATAGAGAAGAGAAGCAGAAGAAGTCTTTCAGGATGAAAGGCAAGAAGAAAGGTAAAGGTTTCATTGCTGAAACCTGGAGTGACTCTGAAACAGAGTTAAGCTCCTTTTCATCAGAAAGTGATGAAGAAGCTGTTGAAGCTGCCTTCCTGATGGCATTAGATGATGAAGAAGAACATGTATCACTATTTAATAATTTTGATTTTGATTCTGATAATTTTAAAATGTGTTTTACAGAATTCTGCAATGATCATCTTGAAGTACAAAAAGAAATAGAAACAATTAGGGTAAAACTAGAGAACCTTAAGAAAGATGATTTATATTTGAGAAATCGGGATTTAATAGGTGAGATTCATAATAAGGAATCAGAACTAATTGAAATAAAAAATGAAAATTTAAAAATAAAGGAAGAGCTAACAAAGGCAAATGCCTTTGAAGTCTGACTCAATGGGAGGGGTCAAAAGCTCAAAGATATTACACAAAATCTCTCTATGAGATTTGGACACCTAGGTTTAGGAGTAGAGCCATCCACTAACATAGAAGTCCCTAGTAGAGCTGCCTGAAAAAATCCAGTTAGATTTATTAGACCTAGTGACTATCAAACAAGTGAGAGGCCTGTAGTATTTGAGGATCAGGATCATAATAATCCTGATAAAATTACTGTATTTAATAAAGCAAACTCTAATAGTGAGAAAAGACCTCTAGGGAAAATCAATCCAGACTAATGAGTCTACATAAAAATGGTGTTATAAAATAGAAAATTGTTAGGCACTCTGTGTGAGGCCCCAATTGAGACCCCACACTGTATCTAAGCTATTTTCATAACATGTTTCCCAGGATGAAGTGCGGCTAGTGAATACAAAATAAAAACACATAATTAATATTTACTTTTGTACCTTGCATTATTAGTCCCGCATCTTTTCTGTCCTACCATATTCCGCTCATTTGGTTTTGTGTCTCCCAAGTCATGTCCATTACCTACAAAATTTGACGACGGGCTTAGTCATAAAAATATGACTAAGTGAGGATATACCTCTTTCATTGCTGTATATAAATAGAAAGACTTACACATTTCAAACATAATATTTTATACTAACCGATGTTCTGTTTCAGCAGTGAACTTTTAAAGCTTATAACTATACGAACATGTTAGTACCAATAAAACATTATGAGCAGTATAAGATCATAATCATATCATGTGACAATGTAATATTAAAGCAATGTATCCGTATAAGCAATAAATCCATGTATCAGTATATCAGTGTAGCAGTATATCAATATATCAATGTCTTTGTATATCTGTATATCGGTATTTTTATGTAGTAGTATCTGTGAAGGAACATAATAACTGTAGGAACATGGCGGTAAGCATAAACAGTGAAAGCAGTTATGAAACATTAACATTCGTATAAGTTACAGAACATGTAAGCAGTGTCAGTACATCACATCATATCAGTTTTCATGTTTATCATTCAGTAGTTCTATGATTTCGTATTTCATGTTTCAATGTACTCGTGTAACCTTTACATTTCAGTATGTCTATGAATCTTTCGTTCCTTAGGTAATATTAGGGGCGATTTGAATCCTTTTTCCTTTTTCCTTTACCCCGAAGGGTCATCATGTTCCAAAACCAGTACGGTCAACCCGCGTTTATTCCTTTCGGCTGGACTGGTTTGGCAATTCATCATATTCATATCATTCATGTGCATGCAGTTCAAGTCGCCCATAATATAATCTCGTGTCGACACGTTTTCATAATAGTGAGTTATTCAGTAAGTTATTCAGTTTATAATCCCCTCAGAAATATCATTCGCCTGTTTGCCTTTTTCAAGGCCATACAATATAGCGACATTAAGTATCAGTGATATCAATTATGCATTTAACATTCATCATAATAAGAGTGTATATGTAAAAAGAACATAAAGCAATAAAGCTTAAATGAAACAAGTAATTCTCACCATCAGTCATTTTTTTAGTACTTTATATCGTTGTCATGTGTATCATAAGATGCCATCCATCACGATATCTGTATAGGAATCATATCAGACAGGGTCATTTATATCGGGGTTGCACCTTACTAAAGCATTATTCTGCTGACATCATTTGGTAGCTACTAACCAGCCCTCTATTTTGCATAATCATAATACTTTGCCCAAATGATAAGGATAGCTGACCAATTAACATAAAACTATACAAAATTAAAGCAAAGCTCAACTTCCTAACAGCAACCCAAAACTGGAAAATCTGGACTGCTGAAAGTTAATCAAACAGTAAAACGGGACTCAAATAGCTCCTCCTGAACAACATGAAAGAAAATTTACACACTTACTGCTGCCAGTATTCATGAAGGACAATTACATGAACAAAAGATGGCCAACCAACTTATAGGAAAACCCCCATTGAATAAATAACAGCCGGCCATAATAGCAGTTGATCATAGCCAAAGCCCAAAGCTCTTAACAATTAAAGCAATTATAACAATGAAAGAGGAGCAGCTACTGCCGGATTACAACAGCAAAAATCCCCCAATATTTATTTTAGATATTCATCATAGAAGCCGGCCAGACCCATATGAGAAGGATAACTCTTATTAAATTAGAAATTGCTGGCCAATGAAAGCAAAGTCCTCCATAAGAACAATGAAAACTAAAAGGGGACGCAATACTAACAGAAATCCCCCAAAAATTTCTGTGAGTGAAAAGGATTTGGCCCACTTTCATAACATCACCTATACCCTACTAAAAATAGAAGCAGCAACAAAAGGCTGCATCAATACTTCATCAACCAATAATATCTACAATCAGCTCCTATAGTATCAAACTTTCTAAGAGCTGATGAGAAGAATAGAGTAGTCACTAAAAATCCTTTTAAACTAAAGTAAAGAATCAAAGTTCCCTTATTAGAACCCTAACCGCAACTGGCCAAGGCCAAGGCATCTTGCTAGAGATTTCGTAGATCACCATTTATGAAATTCCCCCCCCCCCCCCCCCCCCCCCCCCATAAACAAGAAGCAATAAAGACATGAACAACCAATGGAAACCAAAATTAACATAAGAAAAGGGGAGGAGGAAGGAGGAGCTCACCGTGCCGATATCTCATTCAGAACTTGCTAGTCACAAACATCAAAGCCACATGATCACAATAGTGAAGGCACAATCTCAAGGGTAGCAGCAAGTTCTCTAGCACCGGCGACAACATGAGAAGGAAGGATCGTCGATAAGAAAGAGGGGTTTCGCCGCCAGCCCTAGCTTCCAGCCCGACAAAAGCCCCCAGGCTGAGCGAAAAAAAAAATAGGGCTCGGGAATGTCTAATGGCATCACCGCCTTCATTATTCCACTGCCTTAATAAAAGAATGTCAGCCATACTCTATTAGCAGCTACACTGAAACCAAGCCCACATGAAGCTTATATAAAGCCTCTAATAGCACCCCAAAATTTCAGCAAGAAGGGAACCACCTTAGACCAACTCCATTACCAATAACCGCTAATAATACGCCAGTGACAGTTACCAATAATGAACATAACAGAAATCAACATATATATTCCAACCCAAACCATCCGGTTAGTTATTTAGTATAGGAAAATTTCATATTCCGCTAAAACATGTTGAATGCCGCAATGTATCAACGACACTCATATTCAACTGTCAAAGCGACGCATCGTTGACACTGATTTATTTTTCATCATAGGGGACAACTTTTTATGTACTTTTATTATTCATTTGGATCATTTCACTTTTTGGGCCGTTACAAACTCTTCCCCTCTTATAGAACTTTTCGTCCTCGAAAATAGAACACAAAAAAAAATTATCCCAAGTATATTTTATATTACTAAACCCGCGCTCGCTTTCCGGTGTTCTGAACTCTTAACATTTTTAGCGATTGGCAAATCGCCACAATTAACAAGAAAAGAAATTTGATATTTAGGATACATTTATCACCTGTCAATACATACAGTACAGTAAAACAATGTCATAAAGCAGCTCGATCCTTGCAGTATTTTAAATTGAAACTTTCCTTCATCTGCGTCATCAAATCAACTTTTGTTGATTATCCTATAAGAATCATTGTCGTTTAACACTTGCATTGACTGTAATAGAAATCCTATTTTGTTTTCCTTTTTTTTTCTTATTTGTATCACATTTTATTCACCATCATGTATAAAATGAATGTAGACATGCATAGTCATTTCATTAACTATTGTCGTAACGTATGTTCATATTCTTTTCTACATTCACTTGTCACATGCTTTCTACATAGTTGGTTTGCCTTAACATTTGTAATAAACTAGAATAACATGAAACTTTAAATTTTACACTCCTTCCATATGACGTTGTATACCCGGGAAATCAAAGTAACTTTTAGCTCGTCTTCTTTACAACCTTTGTTTAGCATATTTTCACTTTTTGTTAACAATTTCATTTACTTCCCATGTCATTTTACTCATCACTCGACGTACAATTATGACTTTCTATTTTCATAGCACTCTCCTTTGATAAATTCCTAAATCGTTGATTTAAATTCGTATCTCATTTTCTTATTGTTTTCATAGCATCGTACTTTCATATTCACGTTGTTCTCATTTGAAAATTTCTTTTCTCATTTATTCTTTTACCTCAATCTCGATTTCATTTAGCATATAACGTCTCACTTAGTTTCACATTTCTTGAGGTCATTACATCGGATTGAAACGACGTACTTTATAAACAATTTAACTTGTAATCTTATTTCATTTCAGTTTACCTATGTGTATTACATTTTGTTCAAAATCATATATGTCATATAAGACGAAAATAGACTTCAATGTACATTCATTTCCTTACATATGGCTTGCAAATGGTCTCAAAGATTTGACAATGAATATTTGTTATGTAACCTTTCTACGGGCGTTTAACAGTGTCTCCATAACTTCCAAAATATGATATATATCTTGAAGTTAACTTTTCAACCCTTTAAAATGTTTATGACATAAAGGTTCGAGGGTGTACCATTTTATCTTGTTTCTTTACCTTCATATTTCAACAAATTTTTGTAACACCTCTTTCAAAACCATATAACGTATCAAATATTCGGCCGAAATCTAAGATATACTATAGAGAGTGAAAGTGATATTACAATTCATTATAATCTTTACTTTGCTTATTCATTTCCTTAAATATTACATACTCATCATAACATTCTCCTTTTATTCTTAGCAGTAAGTATTTCATAATTCTTAGCTCAAAGTTATATAGTCTTTATAGCTTGCATTAAAAGCAATCACATCTTTTAGGATGTTAGAAACCTTTTATCTGAGCACTCTTCCTTAGCTATTCCACTTTCATATATTCTTCTTCCTTTAATATAAGACTATTGTCATGCAATCAATTAATTTACAATCATTTGTCATCTTATTTTAACATGGAGAGGGTTTCCATCTCTGCTACTCTTCATATACAATCGTGTCTTTAAATGTCCCATATTCGTTTGAAGTTGCACGTTAGACATCATATATATCACTTTTTATGGCAAACACTATAGTAGTAGCTTCTCCTTCTACGACATTTCCAGTTAGTTCTTAATATATGTTGACATTTGTCATCCCATCTAAACATAATATCTTTTCGATCTGGAATTAAATTAACCCAATAATTTCTTGATTCATTTGCCATCATAAATTTCTGAATTTAACGATACTCTTCTCTCTTCACACATCAATGTTTTCTTTTCATTCTCTCATTTTAGATATCATATTCATTTCATGCTTTCTAAGATTATGTGTCGTTTTTATCCTTACTTGTTATAGTCGAATGATTTCATTTTGAAAGGAACCTAATTCAACATAAATTTTAACTTAAGGAAATCCTTCCTTTTGAATATGGTTGTTAGATAACTTTAAGTTAAAGCTTCACCTTAATGTTCAGTCTTAACATGTCACACTTTACGCATATTCTTATAAATTTATTTTGCGAAGATACCTCTTGCTTTTACATATGTAAGAAATGTTTCTTGGAGAACATATTTTTTGTCAATATTACAACCAATCATGTCGGACTTGTATGTCAACTTTAATTTGGAGCTAAATCCTTTTGCCCATAAGGGCACCTGAATGGTAAGCACAATAATCTTTGATATTATTTCATATTTCATCTCATCAAAATTATTTTGATTCCTACTTAGCAAATTATTAAAGTACTTAGACAAAACATCTTTTACTTTTAATAAAAACAAGTCGTTAATGCATATATTTCTTAGGCACTCAATGCGGCTAAGGCATTCAATCATTTGACATATTTGTGTAACACATTGTTTCAAAACTAAGTATGCATGCCAATAAGATGAAGGTATACTTACAATGCATATTCATTTCATTTACTATTACCTATTTTCTCCACTTTCATTCTTTGCTATGGAGAGTTAACAATGTCTCTATGAAAATATGTCACACCCTTCGTTACGTATTCAACTATTTTACATATGCTCGTTCTTCCAATTCGAAACGCAGTCATTTAATTTATGCCTATCATATTCGTTTATCTATCGCAACCAATACGAGAACATCTTTCTTTAGAAACATTTGGATTGATTTGTGCAGTAGAAACAATATCAACTGCTACTTAGATTCGTGTCGCTTTATGTTTGTTTACATTTCATTTAATTTCTATCATTTCATGAATTCTTTGAAAACCTTTGGACGTCCTTTGATTTAAAAATTTCCCAATTATTAGATTTCTATGAACGATCTACTCACCGACATATCATGTGTACTTATTTAGTACTCACTACAACCGAACTTCTTCGAAACCTGGCTCTGATACCAAATTGTGAGGCCCCAATTGAGACCCCACACTGTATCTAAGCTATTTTCATAACATGTTTCCCAGGATGAAGTGCGGTCAGTGAATACAAAATAAAAACACATAATTAATATTTACTTTCGTACCTTGCATTATTCGTCCCGCATCTTTTCTTTCCTACCATATTCCGCTCATTTGGTTTTGTGTCTCCCAAGTCATGTCCATTACCTACTAAATTTGACGACGGGCTTAGTCATAAAAA
Organism: Dactylorhiza incarnata; assembly: GCA_033032865.1. Lineage (NCBI taxonomy): Eukaryota > Viridiplantae > Streptophyta > Magnoliopsida > Asparagales > Orchidaceae > Dactylorhiza > Dactylorhiza incarnata. Next base: position 2,037,778 of record JAWHQI010000009.1, on the reverse strand, counting down.
TATGACTAAGTGAGGATATACCTTCTTCATTGCTGTATATAAAAAGAAAGACTTACCAATTTCAAACATAATATTTTATACTAACCGATGTTCTGTTTCAGTAGTGAACTTTTGAATCTTATAACTATACGAACATGTTAGTACCAATAAAACATTATGAGCAGTATAAGATCATAATCATATCATGTGACAATGTAATATTAAAGCAATGTATCCGTATAAGCAATAAATCCATGTATCAGTATATCAGTGTAGCAGTATATCAATATATCAATGTCTTTGTATATCTGTATATCGGTATTTTTATGTAGTAGTATCTGTGAAGGAACATAATAACTGTAGGAACATGGCGGTAAGCATAAACAGTGAAAGCAGTTATGAAACATTAACATTCTTATAAGTTACAGAACATGTAAGCAGTGTCAGTACATCACATCATATCAGTTTTCATGTTTATCATTCAGTAGTTCTATGATTTCGTATTTCATGTTTCAATGTACTCGTGTAACCTTTACATTTCAGTATGTCTATGAATCTTTCTTTCCTTAGGTAATATTAGGGGCGATTTGAATCCTTTTTCCTTTTTCCTTTACCCCGAAGGGTCATCATGTTCCAAAACCAGTACGGTCAACCCGCGTTTATGCCTTTCGGCTCGACTGGTTTGGCAATTCATCATATTCATATCATTCATGTGCTTGTAGTTCAAGTCGCCCGTAATATAACCTCGTGTCGACACGTTTTCATAATAGTGAGTTATTCAGTAAGTTATTCAGTTTATAATCCCCTCAGAAATATCATTCGCCTGTTTGCCTTTTTCAAGGCCATACAATATAGCGACATTAAGTATCAGTGATATCAATTATGCATTTAACATTCATCATAATAAGAGTGTATATGTAAAAAGAACATAAAGCAATAAAGCTTAAATGAAACAAGTAATTCTCACCATCAGTCGTTTTTTTAGTACTTTATATCGTTGTCATGTGTATCATAAGATGCCATCCATCACGATATCTGTATAGGAATCATATCAGACAAAGTCATTTATATCGGGGTTGCACTTTACTAAAGCATTATTCTGCTGACATCATTTCGTAGCTACTAACCAGCCCTCTATTTTGCATAATCATAATACTTTGCCCAAATGATAAGGATAGCAGGCCAATTAACATAAAACTATAAAAAATTAAAGCAAAGCTCAACTTCCTAACAGCAACCCAAAACTGGAAAATCTGGACTGCGGAAAGTTAATCTAACAGTAAAACGGGACTCAAACAGCTCCTCCTGAACAACATGAAAGAAAATTTACACACTTACTGCTGCCAGTACTCATGAAGGACAATTACATGAACAAAAGATGGCCAACCAACTTATAGGAAAACCCCCATTGAATAAATAACAGCCGGCCATAATAGCAGTTGATCATAGCCAAAGCCCAAAGCTCTTAACAATTAAAGCAATTATAACATTGAAAGAGGAGCAGCCACTGCCGGATTACAACAGCAAAAATCCCCCAATATATATTTTAGATATTCATCATAGAAGCCGACCAGACCCATATGAGAAGGATAACTCTTATTAAATTAGAAATTGCTGGCCAATGAAAGCAAAGTCCTCCATAAGAACAATGAAAACTAAAAGGGGACGCAATACTAACAGAAATCCCCCAAAAATTTCTGTGAGTGAAAAGGATTTGGCCCACTTTCATAACATCACCTATACCCTACTGAAAATAGAAGCAACAACAAAAGGCTGCATCAATACTTCATCAACCAATAATATCTACAATCAGCTCCTATAGTATCAAACTTTCTAAGAGCTGGTGAGAAGAATAGAGTAGTCACTAAAAATCCTTTTTAAACCAAAGTAAAGAATCAGAGTTCCCTTATTAGAACCCTAACCGCAACCGGCCAAGGCCAAGGAATCTTGCTAGAGATTTCGTAGATCACCATTTATGAAATCCCCCCCCCATAAACAAGAAGCAATAAAGACATGAACGACCACTGTAAACCAAAATTAACATAAGAAAAGGGGAGGAGGAAGGAGGAGCTCACCGTGCCGATATCTCATTCAGAACCTGCTAGTCACAAACATCAAAGCCACATGATCACAACAGCGAAGGCACAATCTCAAGGGTAGCAGCAAGTTCTCTTGCACCGGCGACAACATGAGAAGGAAGGATCGTCGATAAGAAAGAGGGGTTTCACCGCCAGCCCTAGCTTCCAGCCCGACAAAAGCCCCCAGGCTGAGCGAAAAAAAAAACAGGGCTCGGGAATGTCTAATGGCATCACCGCCTTCATTATTCCACCGCCTTAATAAAAGAATGTCAGCCATACTCTATTAGCAGCCTACACTGAAACCAAGCCCACATGAAGCTTATATAAAGCCTCTAATAGCACCCCAAAATTTCAGCTAGAAGGGAACCACCTTAGACCAACTCCATTACCAATAACCGCTAATAATACGCCAATGACAGTTACTAATAATGAACATAACAGAAATCAACATATATATTCCAACCCAAACCATCCGGTTAGTTATTTAGTATAGGAAAATTTCATATTCCGCTAAAACATGTTGAATGCCGCAATGTATCAACGACACTCATATTCAACTGTCAAAGCGATGCATCATTGACACTGATTTATTTTTCATCATAGGGGACTGTTGGAGCATGCGTTTCGCACTCCTCCGGTTTGATAATAACAAAGTCCCGTTTGTATTTGATTCTATTTTTATTAATGGTGTACAGGTAACAGGTATGAAATGTTCACATTTCTGCTGGAGCTCAATTTGAGTGTAGGAAAATTTCACTGTCGGAAAATTCCGACAGCTGATGTCACCCAGGCGACAGCAGAGAAGTTACAACTACTTCCCCCCATGGTAGCACGACGAAAGATAGTTTTGCGTTGTCGGAAATCCGACAGCGATGTCGCTCAGGCGACAGCTCGGAGGTTACAACAACTGCCCACGACAGCACCACGACCGGCAGTTTTGCGCTGTCGGAAAATCCGACATCGATGTCGCCCAGGCGACAGCTCGGAGGTTACAACAACTGCACGCACGACAGCACTACTGCGTCAGTTTAGCACTGTCGGAAATTCCGACAGTCGATGTCGCCCAGGCGACAGCGAATTTCTATAAATTGACTCCTTGTGTTCGTGCATTCCAAGAATTGAGATTTCCAAGTTCCTTCCTGAGTGCATACGAACCAGAGAGCTCCAGAACCTCTTCAACTCCCATTTGTGCAAAGAATGATTGAAGATTGAAGACGAGATCGGACGCGCTTCTACATCAACGATCATCTCGAGGCTTCAACCATCCTTTCAGAGATCTGAAATTCTAGGGAGTTGTTCTTTTCATATTGTATTTTCATTTACACACATTTCATTTTGTATTGGTAGAGAAATCGTCGTCTTGCGTGCGGCGTCTAAGTCCTTGCGTGGCTTAGGGGAAAATCACTTCCTTGTGTGGAGCGTCCAAGTCCTTGCGTGGCTTGGTGGGAAATCATGGCCTTGTGTGCTACGTCTAGATCTTGGGAAGATCTAGAGGATAGGCTTGGGCTTGGTCTTGGGAGAGACAAGTGATAGCCTTCCGATCCTTGGGAGAAGGATTGGTAAACCAAAATTGTTGAATTTTTTATTAACATAATTGTGCCTTGATCTTAAACATTGTTAAGATCATTTTTATTGTATGCAAATTTCATGATTAATATAATTATGTCTTTTTCTTTAATTACATATTTGGTGGCATAATCCTTATCTTAGAAATTTGTGTTTGGTTTAATACAAAAATTGCATTGGTTTGAAAGTGTTTATAAGTAATTTTTTTAAAAAGTAAAATATGTTTTAAAAAAAATATTATTAAGTAAAACTTATATTTTAAACACACCCTTATTCACCCCCCCCCCCCTCTAAGGGCGTCATACGATCCAACAAGTGGTATCATAGGGAGGTTACTCCAAAACGGTTTTACCAGCGGGAGTAATGGCGCACAACGATCATGCGTTCGTTGAGGGGCAAGGCATAAGTAGACCACCTTTATTCACGGGCACAGACTATAATTATTGGAAAACACGTATGCGTTGTTTTCTAATTGCGCTAGATATAGAAGTCTGGAATATGGTAGAATCTAGTTACACTTCTCCAACATTTGTTGTAGGAGATGTAACTATGGATAAGCCCAAAGACAAGTGGGATGACAATGATAAATTAAAATGTAAGAACAATGCAAAAGTCATGAATGCTTTATTTTGCGCACTAGATCGCACTGAATTTAATAGAGTTTGTGCTTGTAATACTGCATTTGAAATTTGGAATCTGTTAGAAATCACTCATGAAGGTACTTCGTAGGTAAATGATTCGAAGCTATTTCAACTGGAGTCTGAATTTGAAAGGTTCAAAATGGAGGTAGATGAAGAGATTGATACGATGTACACACGATTCACAAAAATCGTGAACGACTCAAAGGTGCTAGGAAAGGTGTTCTCAAATGGAGACTTAGTAAGGAAAATTTTAAGATCACTTCCCCCGAAGTTCAATCCTAAAGTGACTGCAATTTCCGAGTCACATGATCTTAAGACCTTACAATTGGAGAGCCTCATTGGGAACTTGAAAACTCATGAAGTTGAATTAAAAATTCAACAACAAGAGTATATGGAGCCAAGGAAGAAGGGATTGGCTCTAAGATCTAAGAAGGAAGAAACTAGTGATTCTGAGGAGGAAGAAGAAGATGAGGAAAGTTTATTTGTTAGAAAATTTAGAAAATTTATGAAAAATCCAGAGAGGAGGAATTCGTTTAAGAAGTATTTTAAGAAGGAGACTTTTAGGAAGAAAAAAGGAAAGGAAGGCAATGAGGAGGAAGAGAGACCGCCACCAGAGTGCTATCACTGCAAGAAGTTAGGACACATCTGAAGCAAGTGTCCAAAGTACTTGAAAGAACTTAAAAAAAAGAAGCACAAAGGGTCGAAGAAGGTGTTGAAGGCAGAAACATGGGATGATACTACTTCTGAGGATGCAAGCAGTTCAGACTCAAGTAAAGAAGAGGAGGCCAACATGTGCTTAATGGGAAAGAGCATCATATCTGATGACGAATGCAGTGTCCAAAGAGACACTGAGGTAACTCCTCCAACCTACGATGAATTATTTTCTGAATTTTTAAAGACTTGCAAATTTTTTGAAAAAAGTTTAAAAGATAATGATCTTCTTAAATCTGAAAATGAAATTTTGCTTAAAGAAAACAAAAAATTGTTAAATGAAATTAAGACTATTGGAAAAAGAGGTATTTCTTGCCAAGAGTGTGATCACTTTATGGGAAGAATTAAAGATCTTGAAGAATCTCTTTCCAAATCTCATTCTATAATAAAACTTCTTACTAAAAAGAATGAGATTTTAGAGAGAGATCTGAAATCTTCAATTTCCAAAATCCATGAGGGAAAGAAATCATTTGAACGTACATGTGTAAATCTGGTATCCGAAAATACAAAAATGAGAAACCAGATTCATGACTTAACACTAGCCATGAAAAAATTTGGAATGGGCCGAAGATCACTGGATATGATCTTAGGATACCAACGCCATGGATCTGGAAGGTTTGGACTCGGATACACATCAGGAAGCTGTCGCCCGACGACAACCACTGTCGCCGGCGACAGTGAAAAGTCCAGAAAATCTACTTTTAAAAATTCTAGAGTTAATGAATTGTCAAATACTGCATCATCATCCAGTAAAAGTCCAGAAAAGTTATACTCTTCTAAATACATTACATGTGCCAAATGCAATAGATTTGGCCACACTACGGACTCTTGCTGGAAGGAAGGAAAAAGTAAAATTAAACAAATCTGGGTGTCTAAGGCTTCTACCTATACTATGGGTGGAACCACTTGGGTAACCAGATCTTTACTCACCTCTTCTTTCTAGGTGTGTTGGCAGGCTAAGGACAAAGAAGACGTGTGGTACTTGGACTCGGGTTGTTAAAAACACATGACGGGCAATAAAGATAAGTTCCTTAACCTGGAGATGAAGAAAGGAGGAGTTATTACATTCGGAGCCAATGAAAAAGGAAAAATCATCGGCATCGGAGTTGTGAGTAACGAAAATTTTTCAATTTCAAATGTTCTATTTGTAGAAGGATTAAAGCATAATTTGATTTCTATTAGTCAATTATTTGATAAGGGTTTAAATGTTTTATTTGAATCTTCTACAAATTTGTGCAAAATTATTAATTCCAAAACAAATGAAATTGTTTTTACCGCACCTAGATGTCATAATGTATATATGATTAAATTTCTTGATTTTTCAAATTCTACCTTAAAATGTTTTTTATCAAAAAATGATGAATTAGATTTATGGCATAGGCGACTTGGACATACTAGTGCTAAGTTAATTGCAAAACTTTCAAAAGATAAATTAATTAAAGGTTTACCATTGTTAAATGGAAATTTATCTTCTTCGCTATGTGTGCCTTGCCAAAAAGGAAAATTTTCAAAATCATCTTTCAAAAGTAAAAACATTATTTCTACTATTAGGCCATTTCAATTAATACATATGGATTTATTTGGGCCAATTGGAATTTCTAGCTTAGGAGGTAGAAAATACACATTTGTATTGATTGATGATTATTCTCGTTTTTGTTGGACTTTATTTCTAACCTCCAAATCCGATGCATTTTCAGAATTTTCAAAATTATGTTTGCGTATTCAAAATGAATTTGAGTTAAAAATTAAACGCATACGATCGGATCATGGAGGAGAATTTGAAAATGAAAAGTTTATTTCTTTTTGTACGGAGTTAGGAATTAAACATGAATTTTCCGCTCCACGCACACCACAGCAAAATGGTGTAGTGGAGAGGAAAAATAGAACTCTTCAAGAGTTAGCCCGTACGATGCTATCTGAATTTAAATTACCAAAATCTTTTTGGGCTGAAGCGGTTAGTACGACATGTTATGTAATTAATAGAGTAATGCTTCGCCCTATTTTAAAATTAACTCCTTATGAATTAATTTTTAATAAACAACCAAATGTTTCTTATTTCAAAGTTTTTGGTTGTAAATGTTTTATTTTGAATTCTAAAAATTCCTTAGGAAATTTTGATGAAAAATGTGATGAAGGTATTTTTATTGGCTATTCTTCAACTAGTAAAGCTTATAGGATTTTTAATAAAAGAACAAAAATAGTTGAAGAATCTATTCATGTTAGGTTTGATGAGTTTGCTTCATGTGTAGAAAAGAAAATTACAGGAGAAGATGAACCCCTTCCTTCGGTGGAGAATGATGATGAAGAACTTGGAGAAAATGAAGAAGAAAAAGAAGAAGAAAGAGAAGGAGAAAGAGAAGAAGAAGATAGAGAAGAAGAAGAAAGAGAAGAATATGTGCTTCCAAGTGAATTGAAATTTTCAAAGGATCATCCAAAGGAGCTTATCATTGGAGATCCGCAAAAAGGGGTTAGTACTCGTTCATCGTTACATGTTTTATTATCAAACCTTTGTTTTGTCTCTAAAATAGAACCAAAAGATGTTTCCACCGCTTTAAATGATGAATTTTGGTTTTTAGCTATGAATGAAGAACTTAATCAATTTGAACGTAATAAGGTTTGGAATCTTGTAGAACGACCCAAAAATCATCCTGTCGTTGGAGTTAAGTGGATTTTCAAAAATAAATTGGATAGTGAATCTAGAATTATTAGAAATAAAGCCAGATTAGTTGCAAAAGGTTATGCACAAATTGAAGGGGTAGATTTTGATGAAACTTTTGCACCCGTAGCAAGATTAGAAGCGGTTAGGATATTTCTTACATTTGCTTGTTTTAAAAGATTTAAATTATATCAAATGGATGTCAAAACCGCATTTTTAAACGGGTATATAAAAGAAGAGGTTTATGTAGAACAACCCCCTGGCTTTGTAAATGAGAAATATCCAAATTATGTTTATAAATTAGATAAAGCGCTTTATGGATTAAAACAAGCGCCTCATGCTTGGTATGATCGATTAACTCAATATTTATTAAAGCACGATTATAAAATAGGAAGTGCGGATTCTACACTCTTCATTAAGCAATTTGATCATGATTTAGTTATTTTGCAAATTTATGTTGATGATATTATTTTTGGAGCCACTAATGAAGAGTTGTGTAATGAAATAGCTCAAATTATGAAAAATGAATTTGAAATGAGCATGGTTGGAGAACTTTCATATTTTCTAGGTTTTCAAATTACACAAAAACATGATGGTATTTTTATATGTCAAACCAAATATATTCATGATATGTTAAAAAGATTTGGATTTGAAAATCTAAAACATGCAAACACTCCTATGAGTACTTCCCTAAAATTAGGAAAAGATGAAAGTGGTGTTTCAATTGAACAAACCCTTTATAGAAGTATGATAGGATCTTTATTGTATTTAACCGCATCTAGACCTGACATTATGTTTGTCGTTTGTTTATGTGCTAGATTTCAAGCTAATCCTAAAGAGTCACATTTAAAAGCGGTGAAACGCATCTTTAGATATCTTATAGGAACATCTAAATTAGGATTATGGTATCCTCATAATGATTCCTTTATTTTGCATGGTTTTTCGGATTCAGATTATGCGGGATGTTCTTTAGATAGGAAAAGCACAAGTGACACTTGTCATTTTATCGGCCCTTCACTTATTTCATGGTCGAGTAGGAAACAAAATTCTGTTGCCCTCTCTACTACCGAGGCCGAATATATTGCACTAGGTAGTTGTTGTGCCCAAGCTCTTTGGATGTCACAAACATTTGAAGATTTTGGCATACAACAAAGTAGTGTAGAATTAAAGTGTGATAATAAAAGTGTTATAGACTTAACTAACAATCCCGTATTACATTCTAGATCTAAGCATATAGATGTCCGACATCATTTTATAAGGGATCATATTAAGAAGGGAAATATAAAAATCAATTTCATAGGAACGGATTCACAACTAGCGGATATATTCACTAAACCGTTACCGGATTCCCGTTTTTCTATGCTTAGGCTAGAATTGGGAATCCTAGACATTTCACAATGAATATATCACTACTTCAAAACATATAAATTTTAAAAAAAAATCATCACAAAACTTATACATTTTAAAAAGGAAAAACTAAAATATTAAATCAAACCATAGAATTTGAAATGACTTAACAAAGATTTACACATCATTAATATTACATAAAATTTGTTCCATAAAACAGTAGAATTCAACAAAAGTTTAAGTTCATTAACAGAATACGAAATCTGAAGAAGTTCACTGTCGCCCAGGCGACAGTGGATGTCGGAAAATTCTGACATCAATCAGAAGCAGCACCCTGATAAAAACTACTCAGAATCCTCATAACCAGCCCCGCTGCTCTCTGGACAGTCTTCTGGAGGTCCTCGTCTTTCGGCCTTACCACGTCGAGTCCGCCTCACCGATTGGCGTGGCGGTTCTTCATCTGGAATTTGCCATTCGGCCGCTTCCTCCGGTGTAGGCTTTAACTTCAAACCTTTGACCAAAAATTTCATAAACTTTTGCATTCTACTACGATCCTTCTTCTTCCTTCTTGCGATCCTCTAGTGAATCACGAAGATCATCTATAGACTCTCGTAGTGATCTTGCCCTAGGCATTGGAGGCTCTCTAATCTCAATTCCAGGATGGGCCTTTTTATGCGTCTTCTTCACTTTCATGGTATCCGTATAATATATCTCAGGAAAACAATCATCAAAATACGAATCTTGAACTATCCATCCATACTTCTTATATAGTATGCGCTGAATTATAGCCCCCATTGGGAGAGTATGAACCTTCACCCATTTTGGATGCTTTAATCTAAAAGCATACCGAATCTGGGAAAGTATGAAGTCCGCTACATCAAAAGGTTCCTCCTCCATAATAAAGTAAGTAATGAGGGTCAACTGTGCCGTGATACTCCTTGTATCTCCACTCTTTAACATAACTGAGTTCCTTAATATATCTTGAACTAAATATGCATCCAGAGTGAGTGACGTAACTTCAGTGGTTAGAGTCTTCTTTTGACTCCCATGTAAACTCATGTTTACAAGGGTCCAATCTCTATCCTTTCTATAACTCTCCACTATATCCGGCATATTTTCACTCATAAGAAGACCGAATTCCTCTCTTAGATCAACATGTGTTATTTCCACACGTTGACCCTGGATTCTAGATCTCACTCCCCCATCCAATTCAGTATAACTCGGGTCTTCCAAATGATTATAAAATTCTCGAATCAAAAAGGATGAGAACGAATCTGCTGTGATTACTGAAATTATACCTGCATTCGCAAGACGATCATAGATATGATCGTGCTTCGGCGAATCAAATTCAACATATTTCGCTATTCCAACTATGGCTTTCTCCACCCCAGGGTAAACTTGATACGAACTATGCGCATCTTCAGACGTACTCCTTCGCGCTTTAGAACTGGAAGCCATTCTGCAAACAAAACATAACAAAAATAAATTAAACAAGTCCTGTGCTCTGGAACACTGTCGCCCAGGTGACAGTGACTGTCGGAAAATTTCGACAGTACTCCAGTGAAATTTTCTTGAATTTTTTTTTTCACTTCCAGATCTACTCAAAATCAAGTTTTATTACAACATCAAGTTTAAAAAAAACAATATTTTTTTAAAAAAAAAACTACATCTTCTAACATCTCCTTTACTATTCATCTTCTTCACAATCTTCAAAAGGAATGCTTCAGTTTTTCCAATTCCACCATGTCAAAAATACAAAACTTCAACCACAAGAATCACAAAATCAAAACATTTTTCCCCAAGATCCAACAAGATCCACTTGCTTTACACTAGATCTGCACTTTTAAAACACAAAACTTCAAAGATCTAAACCATTCATCAATAGTAAAATGAAAACCACATTTTCCTTCTTCTCTACTTTCAAAAATCACAAATCCATAAAAAAATTTTGAATCAAAAACTTAAAAATCCAAAAACCATACCTTAGATCTAGGTTGTCGCCGAACTCTGACAGCTTTCTCTCGCCCTTCAGACCAGAAAAATGATGCACAATAGGGTTTGACTCGGTCTAAAGCCGTATTTATATTTTTAGCTGTCGCCCAGGCGACAGTGACTGTCGGAAATTTCCGACAACTCCCGATTTGCTTAATCTTCAATTTTTGGTCCCTTTGATGCTTTCAAATAGTTATATGTCATTATTAATGCTTCAACTCATGACTTGATGACAAACCATGTGCTTTTTATTTTTTTAAAAAGGGCTCTTACATGATTATATGATTTCATTTCCAAGTTATCATCGTGTTGACACTCCTACTTAGTTAATTAGACCATTGGAAATTGTTTTCGCATGCCTCTAAGTATGAGAATTGTTTATATATCATAATGAACTTTCACGTTCACTTCTTTTGATCAATACGTATGTCTTTCTATTTAATATATACATGAATCATATTTGCTTTAACATAATACAAAAGCACTTAATAAATACTACTTTCAACCTTGATTTGTTAGCACATCAAAATATACACCATCTTTTGCGATTCAAGTGAATTCGGAGATCCTTGGTCAATTAAAAAATTATCAATATCTCAAAATTAAGATATCACAACATATGTGATCAAAATATTTAAAATAAATACAAGGATACTGCACCAAGCACTACTTACCCTCCTGATAAGTCTTAATGAGCATTGTGAGGTTAAGCACCTTGGAAAGAATTGTAAAGTGTCTTGTGCAAAAGAAAAATGGTATTCTATTCTTATTATGTTATATCTTCAAGGTCAAAGTTGTCTTTATATACTTATATTATGTTCTCCATTTCGATGATCATGTACATTAAATAACTTCATATGTTTGAACTAAGTATCACATGTACACATCATTATGTTATATAAACATTAATCTCATGAGAATTGGACCGAAGATATTCCAAATTTCTATACACTATTATGTCTTTCTATGATACTTTCAAATGACCTTAATCATGTATAAGTTATTTTATTTTATTACTTCATATGGCTATACCATCTCTTCATGAGTTTATTCAATATTATGGCATATTACTATTAATTCGAGACCTTCAATCATTTTCCCAGCAAGTGCTTCCGCTTACTCTTATTTTCTACATCCTATTTCTTCCCTTACGAGCTACTCATTTGTCTCATATTATCTTTTGCTAATACCAAAAGGGGGAGAATTATAAGTATATTCAAGAAATCAAAAAACTATTACACCTAAATATTCCACCTAAACAATACATCATTTCAACTTACTTTAACATTTAGGGGGAGCATACATTTAGGGGGAGCATTCATTTAGGGGGAGCTTTTATCTAAGGGGAGATTATTTATTTTAAGAGGAATATATCATGTGCACACACCATATGTTGAAAATCAACAACCTAAATAAACATGATTTCTTTTTATACGGATTTGTTATTATCAAAAGGGGGAGATTGTTGGAGCATGCGTTTCGCACTCCTCCGGTTTGATAATAACAAAGTCCCGTTTGTATTTGATTCTATTTTTATTAACGGTGTACAGGTAACAGGTATGAGATGTTCACAATTCTGCTGGAGCTCAATTTGAGTGTAGGAAAATTTCACTGTCGGAAAATTCTGACAGCTGATGTCGCCCAGGCGACAGCAGAGAAGTTACAACTACTTCCCCCCATGGCAGCACGACAAAAGGCAGTTTTGCGCTGTCGAAAATCCGACAGCGAAGTCGCCCAGGCGACAGCTCGGAGGTTACAACAACTGCCCACGACAGCACCACGACCGACAGTTTTGCGCTGTCGGAAAATCCGACATCGATGTCGCCCAGGCGACAGCTCGGAGGTTACAACAACTGCACGCACGACAGCACTACGGCGGCAGTTTAGCGCTGTCAGAAATTCCGACAGTCGATGTCGCCCAGGTGACAGCGAATTTCTATAAATTGACTCCTTGTGTTCGTGCATTCCAAGAATTGAGAATTCCAAGTTCCTTCCTGAGTGCATACGAACCAGAGAGCTCCAGAACCTCTTCAACTCCCATTTGTGCAAAGAAGGATTGAAGATTGAAGACGAGATCGGGCGCGCTTCTACATCAACGATCATCTCGAGGCTTCAACCATCCTTTCAGAGATCTGAAATTCTAGGGAGTTGTTCTTTTCATATTGTATTTTCATTTACACACATTTCATTTTGTATTGGTAGAGAAATCGTCGTCTTGCGTGCGGCGTCTAAGTCCTTGCATGGCTTAGGGGAAAATTGCTTCCTTGTGTGGAGCGTCCAAGTCCTTGCGTGGCTTGGTGGGAAATCGTGGTCTTGTGTGCTACGTCTCGATCTTGGGAAGATCTAGAGGATAGGCTTGGGCTTGGTCTTGGGAGAGACAAGTGATAGCCTTCCGATCCTTGGGAGAAGGATTGGTAAACCAAAATTGTTGAATTTTTTATTAACATAATTGTGCCTTGATCTTAAGCATTGTTAAGATCATTTTTATTGTATGCAAATTTCATGATTAATATAATTATGTCTTTTTCTTTAATTACATATATGGTGGCATAATCCTTATCTTAGAAATTTGTGTTTGGTTTAATACAAAAATTGCATTGGTTTGAAAGTGTTTATAAGTAATTTTTTAAAAAGTAAAATCTGTTAAAAAAAATATTATTAAGTAAAACTTATATTTTAAACACACCCTTATTCACCCCCCCCCCCCTCTAAGGGCGTCATACGATCCAACAGGGACAACTTTTTATGTACTTTTATTATTCATTTGGATCATTTCACTTTTTGGGCCGTCACACTGTGCAGATTTATTATCCGTGGATACATTCTATACACATTTCAAGAGCCAATATAATAAACCTAGATTTGATAAACTCATTCTCTGCCATCCAAAAGGATATCATGAAAGACCTTTCTAGTCTTTCATAGAACCTTATAATGGTAGAAGCAAAGGGCCCAAGGTAACCTGGGTACCTTCTAATGTTTGAGCTACTTGTGCAGGATAAGGTAGGATCTTTCCTAAGAGATAATGAAGGGGGAAAGAAGAAATAAATCCAACAAAGGGAGTGATTTCTTCTCTGAATCCCCTTGTTATTTTCTTTGGTTCATGAAAATAATAGTATAAATACTATTTTCAATAAAAATCATTGCTGGGAAAAATAGCAAGAACTTTCTAAGAAAATAGGACTGTTTATTCAGAGTTGCGTCGAATAGAATTCGACGTATCGTCTAATTCTATTCGACGCTAGCTTTGAGAGCAATCTGAATCAGAATTTGAATAGCATTCTACGCGACATCGTCTTCATATCGACGCATTCGTCGATTTAATTGTTGCTCTTCAAATTCGAAGGTGCATCGATTACAAATCGACGCAATGTGGATATGACAAGCGCACGCAATTTCACTTCTAGAAGCTGCTTCGACACATTTTGCCGCGCTGACTGTTAATCTTTATTGACGGTGCTTCGAATACAACCCTAAGTTGCGACGAATCATCTTCTTTTAAGCCACATAGGTGTCGAATTCATTACGCTTTCGAATTCTCTCTTTCTTGCTCTCGTGCTTTCTTTCTTTCCAGCTCTCTTGCATTTCTCTCTCTCTCTCTCTCTCTCTTCTCTTTGCAGGTACTTCACCACATAATCAATGACACGTCCTAAGAAAAACTCTAGATCCGATGTGGATGTGGAATCATTCAACGCAGCATCTGATAACTTCAAAGCCATTCTCGACTTATTTCATAATTCTGGATCGACAAAATTGATCTTAACAAGGTGCAAAATCTATGATGTTGAGTTCACAGAGCCGAAGGACAACATTCACCTACGAGATGATGGATCCCTCAATGAGAGAATCTCAGGAACTGTTATCAATATTATAGAGGAAATGTTATCTCACACCTTTGATTTACCTACTGGTGATGAGTCTGATGAACTGATAGGGGAAGAGACTAGTAAGGCATTGCAGATCACGTAGTTCAGGTAGGAAAAACCAATAAATCTGAAGAAGAATGATGCGGCAGAGAAGTATAGATTTTTGGCTGATATAGTGGGGAAGGTGCTGCTATGCAAGATATCTGCTCATGATGTCACCCCAAACAACAACTCCAGATAATGGGAATCCTGGTTCTAAATAAGAAAATCAACGGGGGGAGGTGCCTCCTGAAGATGATAGGTCATAAATATGCACATAAGGAAAATGCATATATGAGAATGATGAGTCAGGTGCTGCTCCATCATTACCCCATGGTATGCAAATCAAAAGGAGTGTCAATTCCACCTGGCAAGAGAATAAACATTGGAATTTTCTCCAAGTGGACCAGGCAGATCCTAAAGCCTGGTCAAGCTGCACCTTCACCTCCTTCTTCTCCAACTCCACAAGATACAGAGACAACTCTACCAGATTCTCTAAGGGATAATAATCCAGCACAGGACACTCCAGCAGTCCAACAAAATATTACTCCAGATGCTAATCCAGGTCAGTTCAACCAGTCCATTCCATCTACTCTAGCTCCAGAATCTACACATCAGATTCCTCTCCAACCACCACAACATCAACCATCCATCATCATTTCTGCTGAGAATACTCTGGACAACCAGTCTGCTCCCCTACCCCAATCTCTTATTACTCTAGAAGATAATCAATCATCATCACTAATCCACCAAAATTTCCCAGACTTCAATGAGGATTTCACAGCAATTCCTCCAGTTATCCTATCTAGTATCACACATTCTTCTCCCTCTTTTGATGTTGAGCAAGCAATTTCCAAAGCAGTATGATTTACCACAAGTAAATTTGCTGATTTACTAGTTGCTCAGGCCAAAAAGTTTAATAAGAAGTACTCCCAGATGGAGACAGAATTGCAAAAATCAAAAGGCTCTTGGAACTCAAATCAATTGTATCCTCCTCCATGATAATTAAAGAATTCTTAACCTCCCTTGTAAGTAAGGTTCAGAAGGGGGAGAAGATCCAGGAGTAGGAGATCCTTAATCAAGGAAAGAGTGGTCAAGAGAAGGATAAGACTGCTGAAGTTTCTAACCCTGATAATCCTAATAAGCTGACTGTTTTTCAAAATGGAATTCCAGATGTTCTCAAATAGGATGCACATATCCAGGGGGAGCTAGTTGTAGAAATCCCTGAATTAACCTAGGGGGAGCTTCCTACACAAACTCAAGAGGAGATGCTTCTATCAACTCAGGGGGAGCTCCTAGAAGATGATCAACTCTTGGATGAAGTATCAAAGATTGCTAAGGAGGCTGATCTGGCTGTTGAAAAGAATGCACAATCTCTAAGGGAGCCTTCCCAAGAAGATCACACTCACCAAGAAGCTGACAGGATTGCTGAAGAAGAAAATGAGCCTCTTGTATTTACTCCAAGAAATGTAATACCACAAGTCTTCTCAAGGAAGAGAAAAACTCCTGACAAAGAATAATGAAGTCCAGGTATTCTGTAATTGTGAACATTTTACATTATATCATCAGGAAGATACAACTGTTAAGA
Organism: Dactylorhiza incarnata; assembly: GCA_033032865.1. Lineage (NCBI taxonomy): Eukaryota > Viridiplantae > Streptophyta > Magnoliopsida > Asparagales > Orchidaceae > Dactylorhiza > Dactylorhiza incarnata. Next base: position 2,021,315 of record JAWHQI010000009.1, on the reverse strand, counting down.
ACAATATGATTACTTGACAATAGATATTATGGTCTGTGATCCCATTCAATAATGTCTTTATTGTCTCGGCATAGTTGTTTCTATTAAATTTAAGTCTGAGCATGTTTGAAATCACTCACTTTATTTTGTAAAATTTGTTGAGATAAATAGGGGGAGATTGTTGGGAAAAACCCTTATGATTTATCTAACAAATTATCTTAAAGTGATTTCATCAGTTAAGTTGTATTACCCACATTGTATATAAATGGTGAAATGGTCATTAGATGTCCTAGGTTGTCACACTCACCTTAAAGTGTCAAGACTAGGTCAAAATAACCACAAGTTTAGTTGAGTTAAAACTTACGTCGAATAGAAGTCGACGCAACTTCGACTAGATGCAACTCTGACTAGCAGTCGAAGCAACTCAGACTGACTGTCGAAGAATCAAGTAAAGTCGACGCAACGTCGAAATGAAATCGACGCAGAAGGAAGAGTCTGTCAAAGCCATCTTAGAAGTCGACATAACGTCGACTTCAATTCGACGCAGAAGATAAAGTTCAAGTCCAAGTCTTCAACTCGATGGATACGTCGATAAGTACTCGACACAACATTGACATCTGAGTTAAGCCAAAGATAAGAAGGAATTTGAAGCTACTTCTATAAGAACTCAAAGGTGCGTCGATATGACGAATAATGAAGTTGACGCAGCGTCGAATACAGAGAGAAAAAGTATGTTTTCTGGTGTCTTTTCTAAAACCTTTGCAGAAGGTCTACAAAGCTGAAAACTGTTCTCTTATGACTCGTTTATTACCAAGAATGGAATGGAGTATTCCAGAGAAACAACAATGACATTCTTGGAAGATATTCAAATCAGTCTTGACGGGTTGGGAACAGAAATACAAAAAAATAGTTATTATCCAATGGATATTCCTTCTGAGGACAGTCCATAAGAAGAAAGAAATTCAAACACAAATCAATAGAGAATAAGTATGCTGAGAAAGAAAGAAAACAGAACAATTATTCTCTGAGTTAAAAATCTTCTGTCTTCTTCTTCCTCCTCCAACCCTGAGACAAAAAAGAAGAACAACTTCTTTGCAAAGGAAAACAATACAACAAGCTTGCTACTTTCTCTTCTATCATATTGCAGTAAGCCATCAAAAATGTAGAGAGGATCAGGATCAAAGCTCATACCCCTTGCAATCATCGCGGTCGTAAGAAAGAGTTCATTATGTTCAGATCCTGAAGTATATAGAAGCCACAACATCCAGAGAGATAACTGCTGAAGGATTCTAACAGAAGAATCTTATTCTCTTCTTCCTCCACTTCTACTGTTCTTATTCTGCAACTGTAAAAGAGTTTTAAGAATCCCTCTTCAAAGGATTAAGTGGTTCTAAGAGTCTCCTTAGCAAAAGACTCTGTGGTTCTAAGAGTCTCCTTATCAGAAGACTCAGTGGTTCTGAGAGTCTCCTTATCAAAAGACTCGGGCACAGTTAGTGCAATCCTACCAGGGTGGTAGAAGTGTGGACTACCCACATTTTGGGGAACCATTATAAAATTTTAGTGTCTTCTGCATTGTTTTTCTGTGCTGTCTCAGTTTACTGTTTTCTATTTTATAGTTCTTGTGATTACTTTATTCTATTTTGGTGTTGTTGATTGCATAGTATTTAGTAGTTTTATTGTGTTTGCACATTTAGTGTAAAGATTTTTTTAAATCTCTATTCACCCTCTTTAGATAATACTCAGAGGCACACTGTGCACTTTCATAATATATTAATTTCTTGTTCGCTTAACTTAAACCGATTAAAAAGGCTGTTGATATACACTGATCATTTTGACAATTCTATGCTTTTTTTTATATTCACAAACTCTAAAATTATACTTGTGCCCAAATATGCTATTACATGCCAAAATATAAGAAATATAAACAAGTAAAGAATGAGCTTTTGTTTCTCTTCCCTGAAAAATGCCCCTCTTATTCAATTTTCAAAAATGATGGACATTAAATTAAGGGGATTGTTAGCCGTAGATTGAAAATGGCTATTCGCAGACCAATAATAGCCCTTTTGGGGGGTGTTTATTATTCTCATCCAATATTCAATCCCTTTATTCACAAACCAAGCCCTAAAACTTTTTCCCCGCCTGTACAACTTCACCCTCCACTTCTTCCGCTCGCCCGTCTCTTGCACCCCCAGTTCCCGAGCGCTCAGCTTGTCACCGGCGAAGGCGGCACCTAGTCACCAACGAAGAAGGACTCCACATGTTCGTCTGATTTCGCAGGTGAGTAAAGCTTCCGCCGACATCTCCTTTAAAAGCTTCCGCCCGCCAGCAATGATCCAGATTTTTTTCACTGATTTCTTCTTGCAGGAGAATTTATTTGCGGTTAACATTTCAAAAGTTTTTTTTCAACCGATTTCTCCATCACATTTCTTCTGTAGTGATTGCTGGGAGGCATTTATTTGGTGAAAATCGGTTTCTCTCTGTCTTCTCCATTACATTTTCATCTGCAGTGCTTAGTAAACTTTGTTGCAAATCTTCTTAGTTAAATGCTTGCTAACATCTCTAATTTTTTCAAAGTTGACACTCTCACTTTCTTGAAAATCAATGGATATCGTCACAACTATAGAGACCACTGAGACCAACGAAGAAAATGTGTCCGCTTATGGTATTGATCAAATTGTTTTCTCCAAATATTTATGGCAATTACGAGCAAATATTTATACTATGTTTTGCATAGGTATGACTGCACATTTTCAGACCAATACTGTATTTGTGTTAAGGGATGAGTTAATTGTGTGGGTGCGTAATGTTGTCAGGTCACTTAGTTTTGTTGTCACCATAGAGAGCTCCGATAAAATGTATGGTAGACCACGCCCCCGTGTTATTCTGGGTTGCGATAGAGCAGAATATGTTCGTGATAGTCAGAATAAAATAGGATGGGTTAAGTAGAATTTGAGGAAAACCACCACTAAGAAATGTGGGTGTCCTTTCTCTATTAAGAGCTAAAGGGAGGTTAATGTTGAGGAATGTTGAGTAGAAGTTTATACGATATTCAGAACCATAAAGTCGTTCATTTAGATGCACATCCATATGCTGGGAGATTGGATGAAAGTGAGGAGAAATTGGTTAAAGTTATGTACTCCTCAGAAGTTAAACTGAGAAAAATATTATATGCACTTAAAAAAGGAATATGAAAAACACTACGACAATGAAAACATTTTATAATAAAAAAGTAGCACTTCATAAAAAGGATATGGGCGGCTTGAGTCAAATTCAATTATTATACAAGTGTATTACAGATGCGGGATATGTTAGCTTCAACATGGTTAAAGTGAGTAATAAACAATTGGAAAGCTTGTTCTTTGCACATCCCACTGCTATCATATTAAGTTCTATGTTCTCTTATGTTTTTCAACTAGATTGTACCTACAAAATGAATCGGTATTGTATGTCGTTACTTTCGATTGTGGGGATGACTTCTACAAATCAATCTTTTTCTCCTCATTTACATATATGTCAAATGAGATGGAAAATAGCTATATTTGGGCTCTTGAATGTTTAAATCAATATTGGATCTAAGTGTTGTGCCTGTTGTTTTTATTACCGACAGAGTGTTAGCCCTTATGAATGCTTTAAAGGTTGCTTTTCCTCATTCAAATAATATTTTATACCATGTTCATATACAAAGAAATATTTTGGCGCAATGCAAAAAGTATTTTATTAAAGGTAAAGAGTGTGATACTTTTTTGGGTGTATGCTAGAGATTGGTAAACTCAAGCACGAAAAATGAGTTTAACATTGAGTTTAATGCAATGCTAACAACATATGCAGAAAAATGTCCTAAAGTCTTCACATATGTTGTCACTACATGGATTGATCCATACAAGAACAACTTTGTATGTGCATGGGTGGACAGATTTCTACATTTGGGAAACTCATCTACGAATCGGGTAGAGAGTGGACATAGCCAGTTGAAGAAATGTCTTGAAGTTTCTATTGGTAACTTGACTACTGTTTGGCAGACATTTGACCAAATGATATACATGCAACACACATATATAAAAAGATCATTTGGTCATAGCAGTATCCAGATTAGCACTTTATATACAAGATCATTGTACACAGCTCTAGTAGGCCGCATTTCTTTGTCTGCACTCGGGTTCATTAAAGAAGAAGAAGACCGTGTAATATCAGGTAACTATACTCCAGCTATTGATTGCACACATAAAAGAAGTCATTCAATGAGCTTGTCGTGCGCTCACAAATTAGTACCATATATTACTCAGTCCTTAGCCTTTCCATTATGCATGGTCCATATACATTGGAAGCTCTTGTCATTAGAAGCAAATATTAATATAGATCAACTGGATGACATTTATGTTGCATTTGAAGGGATAAGCCGTAGATTCAATATTGCAAGTCCTAAACAAAACGAAGAAATAAAAAGGAAACTTCGTGAAATTATGGATCCAACCTCATCTCAAACAGTTGAGCCTAAAATACCATTAAAGTTAAGGGGTAGACTGAAGGGATCCTAAAAAACTAAGTGAGAACCCTAGGTCCACTAAAAGACATCCTTCACACTTTGAGTACATTTTAATGAATGAGGAAGAGAAGACCAAACAGCATCACAAGACAAAAATGATGGCTAAAAAGAGAACATGTTACTCATTTCAGAAGTCTACGCCTACTACTACTCAACCATTTTTTGTTGATGTATGTAGGCAAATGCCAATATATATAGCAGATCATATTACAGAAGTAAATAATGTGCTTGGTGATGGACATTGTGGCTATCGAGTGATTAACCGAGCTCTGAATGTGGGGGAAAACTTGGCCCAAGCGAGGTTAGACCTTGTAAGACCCCATTTTTTTTCCAAACACCGGGTCTTAGGCCCAGAACCGCCGCTTTGCGGTGACACCTTCACTCGGGAAGGTCGCCACTACAAAACGTCGATCCTGCCGGCCAAATCGATCACAAAGAAAAGTGCATTAAAGAAGACAAGTCCACAGAATCAACATGAAAAATATAAAAATGTCCACATAATATAACTGAATAAAAAGATAATAAGGGTTACAATAATAAAGGGCTCATACCCTGTACATCATATCCTCACTACAAGATCACTCGCGGAAGCTAACTCCTAATCACTCACTGATCCTGAATCCCGTGCTCCTGTACTGCACTGGCCTGCCTCCGTCTGGATTGGCCTCTGGTGTTGCTGCGTCTCCTAGATCCCCTAAAATGATATGGTCCACCAACCGTTTGTCAAAAAGACTAAGTCTTATGTTCCCCACCCCACTCCCAATGGCTCCTAGGCACCGTGCGGGAGGGATGAAGCGGAGGACAACAAGGGGTAAAAACATAAGCAGGTGACGGCGGATCTAGTATACAGGAATAACTACAACTACACATGTGTATCTAAACAAATGAAGCAGTAAGTAAAGCATAGTAAAGAGCATGTAATGAATAGTAAAGCAGTATATATGAAAGCAAGTAAAAGGATATAAAAGTAACCATTGATTTATAGGAATGCCCATACACACCTATAGACCAATGGGTCATTTAGCAAGGCCTATTGTATAAAAAGTCTCATTCCAATTTATACGATAGGGGTAGGGGTTGAAATGCAATGTTTATGCTATGACATGCAAGGTATGCTGTTTATGCTATGTTCATACAAGTGCAACTCACACACTTCGACTCTGTTCGCACAGACCTTTAGTTCCCCCTTTTTGGAGCTAGCTAGACTCCCAGGATACTCCCGTAGTACAAAAGGAAGCGGTGGATTGGGTCTCGCCCACCTCTAGGTTGGTATTCACACTACTTAACCTAGACCTATCGTACGCCTCAACGCAAAACCGTGGAGCATCTGCGTACTCTTACTGGCTGGACCACTAGACTTTTATGGCTAAGTGCAAATTCCACACTTGCCGAGTCAACGTATTGACGTCGGTGTGAACGACCATCCAATACCGAAGACCCACCACCTTCGTGCACATGCAAACATGTTCTACTATCTATCTCCGAGCCATAGGCTCCCCAGGCTAACCTGCCCGTCATCAATAATCTTCCGAGCCACCGGCTCGCCGGACCAACCTGTCCGTTCCAACAAACCTTACTGAGTCACAAGCTCACCAGATAAATTAGTCTACTACTACAACCACCGAGCCTACCGCTCGTAAGACCAAACCGACTAATATTCTTGTGATAACGGGGTGTGGGTGAGAGTATTATTAAGTTAAGCTTGTATAACAACTTCTTACTCCTACGGCTTATGGTTAATCTTGGACTTCCCGAGGATTACCCTATAAGGGGCTCGCTACGGTACTAGGAACTGCAACGGGATGACACCCCAAGGTTCCCTTTCTCAAGACACTTAGTGTTGTTGGTATCTACCCATAAGAACACCCCTCTTATCATTTCACTTGAGTTAAACCTAAGCGCTTTATGACACGCTAGGGAAAAGACGATCCTTCGTCAATCCCAAGCACTACCTTACCCTTAACCCACCATGTGCGCTCTCATCACCTACACTCCTTAGGATGGACTCCTAACTATTTAACCAACCCATGTGCACCATTTGCACCCCATTTCCACCTAGTAGGTCACTAAAAACCTAAGTTTCACAGTTTTACTAAACGCAGACCAAACTAACTATATGAAGCCTAAAAGTAGAGGTACTCTAAATATTCATCCAACTGACTCAAAATATTTACTGGAGGTCTATCATGATGTTATAAGACTAAATCCAGAGAATCATAGTTTTCCCTAATTATTTAGTATTTATTTTAATTTCTCCAAACATTTGTCATGTCTGAAAATGAACATGAAGTATAAGGAATTCTTATGATATGACTCTCCAAATATTATTTCCTAAGCCTAAGATAAAACAGGTGTCTTGTGAATGAAGTACTGATTAAATAATTTATATAAATACACAAAAATTACCAGAGGTCTAAACCATGATTATAAAGGCACTGCCAAGGTTTCATCATCATCCAAGACATTTTGATCCTGTAATCATCTTTTATAAGAAATTTCTCTAAAGGGATTATGACCTAATCCAAAGGGAATAATTGTTCCTAAAATTCTTATAAAATTACCTAGGGTCTATTTACACCCTATGAACCTATCCACCAAGTTTCATGACCATTCTATAGCTTTTGACTACATGTCCTTCACAAAGCTCTACATGCACCCCAAGGGGTAAATCTAGGATCCTAGGGCATATCCACCTCCACACCTCCCCAACCCACTCATGGGGGTACTTTAGGTGATCCTAAACCAGTGGACAAGGTTCCACCTAAGGTTGAGGAGATTTGACCACAAAATCCCAAGATAAACACCATACCCTAACTTTGACCCTATTTGACCTAAGTTGGGTTAACCAATTACTCAATCAAAATAGTCCCTATTGGGCTGAGATTTTTACCTAGGTCATAACATAACCCTAAGGAGCACCCACCAAAATTTGGAGGGCATTGGAGGTCATTTGACCCACTAATTAATTAATATATGATTTATGAAATTATCTCAAAAACCTTAGAAAAAGGTTCTCCTAAAATTCCCATCCTTTGGTATGATGTGTGGGTGTATATAACTAGCCTAGGTTTTAAATATCAAGGCCATAGCATCTACCAATAAAAAGATATGAAGGAAAGAGTGACTGCCCTACCCTAGGGACCAGTCCCACCATTTTGTCTCTACAGGGAGCTACACTACTCCTTTTGGGCTGAAACAAGTTTTAAACTAAAGTAGACTCTAAGGGCTACAACTTTGGTGTTGGGCACTTTTTCGTCAGAGGTAATCTAGTATTTTTAATAATTAAAATAAACCACAACAAAAAGTGTGACAGAAAGTAATAAAAACATTTAATTAAACCACTGTTTCTGCGTTCGACGAAAAGTTTACTGCGCTCGACGAATTGTGACATGCATTCGACGAAACCTTATAAAAGCTGCGTTTGACGAAATATAGCTTGCGCTCGACGAATGCCATATTTTCGTTTGACGAAAACATCTCTCCAGCCTGTTCAGCTAATTTCCTCTCCGTTCGACGAACTCCAACTCTGTTCGACGAACTCAAGATTCGTTCGACGAAACAATTTCATTCGATGAACTCATAATTGCGTTCGACGAATGAAATGAATATAAACGTAAACATTAAAACAATTAATAAAAAGATCTTGCACAGATCTTGAAGCAACCCGACGACAGCTGGTCGTCTTCTTCCTCCAGCCGAAGGCTGAGATTGCCCCGACCTGGGCTGCCTTCCTTCTTGTTTTCCCGGCCACCTATGCGCTGCCCCGACCGACCAATGCCACCACCACCACCTTCGTCGAGGTGGTGGCCGGCGATTAGCGGCGGTTGGCCGGCCGGAGGTGTCCGGAACAAGGATTTGGAGGCGGGAATTAAAGCTCCGAAACTGTAGCTTTTGGCCTAACCGATTTGGGACCAATTGGCCCCAATCCTTGCAAGCAACATGATGAGATCTATCCACAGAGAGAGGGATGAAGAACCAGACCTGTTTGGAGGGTTGATTCCTTGTCGATTTCTTGCTGGCCATGGCCGACCTGGAGCTTTTGGTGCCATGCCGATTCCTGCTCCTGGTGCTCGATTTCTTCGGGAAAGAGGGGGGTTTTGCTCCTCTCCGACCTCTGAAGGAGTTAAAGATGTCAATTGAGGCTATGAGGGGGGTTTCACTTAGTGGCCATTAATAGACATTAATGGAGGATTTCAGTTACACTTGAGGAGGATGAATTGGGCATCAATGTGGTCGGGAGAAGGCTGGAAACTTCTCCTCTCCCCGAGGGGAGACGAATGGTGCCATTAATTGGAGGTAATTGGGGGTTTCTTCTTTTCCTCCATTAACTCCCCCTTCTTTCTCTCTCTTCCTAAATGGGCTTTCTCTCTCCTGGCCAACTCTCTCCAAATTGAATGGCCACCTCAGCAGCATTCAATCCCCATTAGGTGGTGGACCACCTTAATTGGGTCTAGCCCAAGTGGATTGGGTCCAATTTGGGCAAATTAGATCATTTTGACCTAAATTAGGGCAAGGGTAAATTGGTCAAATTGCAAGTCCCATGATGGGGCTTTTGGTCCATTTGGCTCCTAGTACCCATATAAGGGTATGGGCATGGTCAATTTGGCATGGTGGGGGCCAATTGACCTTAGTTGGGTTAGTTTGACCAATTTTAGAATTAAGGTTGACTTTGGTCTAATTGGCCTCTTTATTTGACCCCAATGGGTCCTTGGTGCTCCAAGAGGACCCCTATTGGGTTAGAGATGCTATGGCGGGGTCAAGGTTCAAAGTGGGGCCCCTAAATCCAATCCTAGGCTTGCTAACTGGAAATTGCTATTTGCAGACCAAGGTGGTTTTCTTCTTCTTTCCTAAGGCCGTGTGGTCTCTTCAAGCTTCCTAGGGTTTTGTCATGACCTAGTCATGACAAAAACACTCTAGGGGTCTAGCTGTTTGGGGGATGTTACAGACCTCACCAAGGAACTACAAATTAAGGAGAACATGTACAAAAATATTTTTGGTGTCTTGAGATTTGAATATTTATCAGCATCCCATGATTGCGCTCAAATACCAGCACCACAAGATAAATGGATGTCAATGCCAGATATGGGACTTGTGGTGACATCTTGCTACAATATATCATTAATCCAGCTTTCCACATTTCAAAGTTTGACATTTCTTCCCTTAAATTCTGGACCACCGGCTAGCCCAAGACTAGTATGTATAGGCTTTATAGATGATAATCATTTTTTTTACACTTGATGTTGCGTGATGGGTCCATTGCCACGTCATGTCTCATCTTGGTGAAGGAATCAGGATCCTATTGATGAGTCATGGGAAGATATAGTCATTTCAAGATTGGATCGAGACCTCTCAAATGCAAGAGAATACGCAAGAGGAGACAGCCAATTTGGATGGTTAGTAATTTTGAGGTATGTTAATGCTCATTAAATTCTTAAATTTTTGAAGCATGTTTGTGCTCATTAAATTTGATAACTCTCCAATAACTGTTGATTTCTCTGCAGGCATAACTCATTCAGGTTATTCATAACTCAATCAGTTATGAAGCCAGGTTATTCATTGTTCGTCCACGTTATTCATTAGCTCATGCAGGTAATATGAAATTTCAATTATCAAAAAAATACATGTATAGATTATCATGCAGGCACTATGAAATTTCATTTCTAAAAAAATACATGTAGTATTCATTTATGAGACATATTAGAATGATAGCTAGGAGCTGCGACTTTCATATTTTTTGATCATGACTGGAAAAATGTGTGTTCTCTTGCAGAAACAAAACAAACTTGTAAGTTTACTATTTTTCTCTTTAACATTTGCTTCATTTTAATGAATCAATAGTGAACTTCAAATCCTATTACCCGTAGGGATGAAACTGGATGGGGAATGTTGAGCTACCTATATAATATTTTGATGTAGATTTCATATTTTTTTGATGTAGGCTTCATAGTTTTTTGATGTAGGCTTCAATCCTATTTTGATGTGGATTACATATATCTTTTTGTAGCAATGCCTTTATTTTGAGCTTGTTATACTTACTATTTATATTCAAATGAACTATACAGTTGCATGAATTCATGTATTAATTTCTATGTTGGTCTGCGAGTAACACTAATCTCGATGAATAATAAATTTAAGTTCCTTTGGAGCTGCGAATAATAATAATCTGTGAATAGGCATTTTCGGTCTGCGGATAACAATACCCTAAATTAAATGGATAAGATATGTTTTGAACTCAAAATTTTTATATAGGTCATCATGGAAGCTTAAGTGTTTCAATAAATACCAAATAAAATGATCACTAGCGTATCAAATAATCATAGAATCATGTGCATAATTGTTGTGGATTGCTCAAAAGTTCCTACAGAAAAGTCAAATCAGATTGTTTTAGCTTGAGAGTGAGCCGAACGATCAAACAGGCAAAGAGATGCCAACAAGATTGTACGTGAAAAACCCGAAAAAGGAAAAATTACGGGGTCAGGTCCAGTTCGGACAATCCGCTAGATCAGGTTTTAGTACAAAATTGTTTTATCGATGGTGACAGACCACCGCTCATTCTACAATAGTGATGTATTTCTTCAGGGTGGGAGAACGCACTCCGAGGAACTATGCGCACGAGCGCACTCTGGAAAACTACACGCACGAACGGGCTTTGGGAAACTATGCGCAAGGGCGTGCTCCGGCGAAATATGCGCAAGGGCGCACTCTGGAGAAATATGCGCATGGGCGCACTCTGGAGAAATATATGCATGGGCGCTCTCTAGGGAAGTACGTGCAAGGGTGCGCTATGGAGAAATATAGGCACGGGCGTGCTCTTTGGAGCTGCGAGCACGTGATTGTGGGGAGGAGTTGCGCTCACGTGAACATGATGGGGAGCTGCACACGTGTGAACGTGTTGGGGAGCTGTGCACACAAGAGCATGCTGAGGAGTTGGGCGCATGTGAATGCGCTGAGAAGTTGGGCGCATGTGAATGTGCTGAAGATTAGTTGCGCCCACGGGAACATGCTGATGAGTTGTGCGCATGTGAACATGTTGTAGCACAAGAGTGGTTCTTGTCGGAGGTTACTTCGTAGTTGTGGTGTGTAAATGCATGATCCATTCCTCTCTTTAAAAAAAAAGGCCCTCTAAATGAAGGAATAACCGACTTTTGTAGATTTTAAGAGGGACGCTCAAATAATTTTGTTATTTTAATTATTTGAGGGATGAATGAAAACGTCTGGTTTACGTCTCTCATACGATCGTTTTTAGTGGTAGACAACTTTGCCACCGGGCATATCCGGCAGTCAGGTTTGGTTCGCCGGAGTGGCGGCGATCATCGCCACGACAGAAAAATGAAAGTGCTCGAAACTTGATGAAAATTTCAGGGAAGCTTTGCCTCATCTCCACGAGTCCACCGGTGGCGACGATTTCTCGATCGAAGATACGTAGCTCCGACAATCGTTGACGAAATGGACGTTTTGGTGGACTGACCGCCCTGCCAAAAGTATACTAATTAAAATCATCGATTAGGTACTCCATTTCGTAGGATTTTTAGAGCGATGTAATGAATCTTTCATATCAAAATTTTGTTGAGCGTTTGAGAGATATGCATTCCCAAATTTTGAATCTACCCCATCATTAATGGCGATTTGGAGGAAGAAGAAAAGGGGCACCCACAGAAACCAACAGCCCGGAGGCGCCCCTCCCGAGGCTTTCCGGGGCCAAACTGCCTACGAAATGAAGGGCGACGACGGAGCCCACCGCCCCTTACACCACGGAGCGCTAGGGAGCCAGCTCTATCGCTCGATAGGGGTTGCCCACTCAGGTCGGTCCTTGGTCATCCCGGTTTGGGCTGGGAGACATTGAAACCATCCGGCACCTGTTTAGGGGGTGGGGAGCAAACGAGCTCGGATTTACGTGAAATTCGGTTCGTTGGAACCGGCTTACCTAGCCGGTCGCAGTCATAACCATGTTTTTTTGGGGGAAACCCATCGAGAATGTCGAGATAAGAAAGGTAGCAAGGATTTACCATCCGATCCATCGACCTCAATAAAAGAGACATCGGTCGGGATCAACCATAGCATGAGACGGCAAATCGTGAAAGCGGCGCCGAGGAAGAGCAATGCTACCAGAAAACCATCACAGGTTACCTTGAGGAGCTCCGTCAGAGCGGAACCAGAAGGGTTGAGGTTTCAACTATCCACAGAGGTAGAAATGGCAGGAAATGGAGGGAAATGGAGGGATATGGATGAGGATGCCTCACCTTCGGCAATATCTTCATGTCACAGGCGTGAGAAGCGAGGAGCGATAGATTTGCGAGCGGTGGAAATCGCGAGCTGGATAGCAAGAGGCATGAAAACCCTGCTTGAAAATGACGGGTAAAAAAAAAGGAGACATTAACTTTTAGGGTGGGATAAGAATAGCGAAAACCGAGCTGCGTATATCATGTACATAGAATAAGCTTCACCAACTATAATTGTATCACATGTAAATGGTTAAATCTACAATAATTGAGAACTCCTCAATCACTCCATAATTATATTACAAATGATAGTCAATGCTCAAATGATTTCGTCGTGAACCGAAAAAATAAATAACTTTATCAAATTGAGGCACTTGGAAGGATATGGAACCTTGAGAGAGAAATAAATGAAATTTAATCAAAATAAGGGCACTGATTTTTGTCGCTACTTAGATTATGATAATAATATATAATAAGAGCGATTTTTTCTCACTGCTGAGCTGAGGGTATTTATATTAGAATTAAGTAATTAACTCAATTTCTTACAACATAATGAATACCTCTTTATAAATTGAAACGGCTCTCACCGCAACTTTTTTTGGGTTCTGGGTCCGGTTTGACTCTACGGAAGCCATGCACAGCCAATTCGTCTGTGGTGGCCTCCAGGCGGTGAATTTTCAAGGAAATCATGGGCGGGGCAAATCGTCCCGGTGCGGATGCTGCCCCGCTAAAAAGCACATGGTTAAACCGTTATTTGTTAATGATCATCTAAAAAATTTCATCCGTTTGAACATAAAAGTAGATGAAGGGCTTGTCTGGCTAAGCTGCAGTGCTGGGAGAAGCAGTGGTGCAGGAATCTGCTGTTTTGCAGTGGTGTAAAAATTCATGAAATTATTTGGAAAACTGTATTTGATGTGCTGTGTGAAACAGTAGTGCAGAATTAAACAGTAATGAAAATTAAATAATAATGAAATTAAATATTAATGAAAATTAAACAGTCCGCATAATTTACGAAGTCCAACTAAGAATTAAACAATTTGCTCGACATAAATATTTGCGATAAATATAATTTAATTAGATGACAGTCTCTTTTCTCCAACGCAAATAAATATCATCTGCAAAAGAGAAATAGGAAAGATTAGATAAATTTAATATAAAATAAGTAGTTTATTTGCTAAACTACATATGTTTGAATTGTACCCGTGAGCATTTTCTAATTGGTCCGCAATGAATTGTCTCAAAGCAATCTCAGGTGCACCTGTCCCACTAGCATTTTCTAATTGGTCCACAATAATCTTTGTATGCCCGACGTCATTTTTGAAATCGAGTCAATTTCATTTCATTTACTTCCACTCGTGCCACCGCCACATTGTGTGTGCCCACTATCATTCATATTACAAGCTAGGGTAGCGATACTCTCGACTACATGATCATTGCCATCGGAAATCGGCTCGGGTTCATAAAACTAAGGTGCATTTCCCCCGTGGATAGGATCCTTGATTTTTCTCCCGTAGCAATGACCAAGCTAAACATCTTTTCTTCTAGCTCCGGTGATATGCCTACATATCGAAATTTCTTGGCGGCCGGTACCATCTAGAATGGGAAAATATGTTAAAAAAAGATATAAATAATTGTAGAGAACTAAAATCACCAAAATCAAAATCCTAACCTTAATGCGCTCTGCCCACCATTCATCGGAAGCATCAATCGTTATTTTTGTTGGGTTCCAACCCAAACCAGTCTCCCCTCTTTTGAGGTCCCGCCATAGCTTCCACTCACGCTTCAACTGATCTCATTTGTTCTTCAATTGTGCACGAGTATAATTTAATGTTGTGCGCTCTTTGAAGTTATTAATCCAGTTTAGCCAACCATCCCTGCTGAAAGGAGTGTTTGACCTATTGCCTAATTCAATCTCTTGTATACAGAGATCGCAAAACAACATCACGTGCGTAGACTCCCATTGTGCAGAATTGACGCTATCTTTTGGTTTACCCATCCCTCACCTAAAACATTGAAGTTTACTAATTATATATGAAACTACAAACCAAGAAATCAGAACCCAAAATTTGGAACCCTAACTATTTCTAAACATCAAAATCCTAATCCTAGCTATCAGTTTCAAGACAAAATCCTAACTTTGGATTTGATTTTGGTCGTAGTATATTCCCCGCGGAAAAAAATCCAACAAGAAATCCAAAAAATCCATAGAAAAATCCAAACATCTTCTTTCGAATCTTAACAGGAAATCCAAAGAATTTCCAAGAAGAAATCTGCGTTGAAGGAAAAAATTTATGCGTCGTTGGATTTGCCAAAAAATTTACAACAAAAAATTTGCAACAAAGAATTTCCAACAAATCGGGAATTTTTTTGCCAAGAATCTTATATCATGAGAAGTTGGACGGTGGTCGGCGGTGACGCTGGAGGAGAGATTTGCGTCGATGGAGGCCAATATCTGCGTCGGGGGAAGAGTTAGGACGCGGAACTAGGATTTTGAAGTCGCACGGGCACAATGTAAGTATTGTCGATTGGGGGGTTCGGGGGGCAGGGCCCCTGAGCGGGGGTTCGGGGGCAGCGCAACTAGGGCTAATCGATATGCAGATCACAACCATCACAAGGACGGACAAAATCAAGAGAAACATTCCAGTTAACGTTTAAATCATAAAACTCTTTTGAAAATTCAAAACAAAACATTGAAATCATAAAACTCTTTTGAAAATAGCTGAATACGTGTTTAAAAATAGGTGTTAAATTATATCCTACCTAAATCTATACCAAACTGGATTAAATCACAAACCTAAATCTATATCTATCTCTATAAAATTTATATCCTACCTATATCTAAGTGAGGAAGAAGAATGGACTTTGCGTCCTTGCCGTAAGCTTGAATTTCCTTGCAATCAGATGGAAAAAGTGCTCGAATGTCCTGTCAAATTTGAAGAAGATTGCAAAATTAATACTCTGATGAATATTAGAAGGATAATTATTCTAAACATAACTACCAACATAATTATTAATTTCCTTGCAAAAGCCTAATGTATCAACTATCAACAAAAGATGGAGAAGATTAGGAAGGAGGAGGACTGCAACATTAAGAAGAAGAAGAAGAAGAAGATTAGGAAGGAGGAGGACTGGAGGAGGGGGAAAACAGGGGGCAGGGAGAGAAGAAGGGGGGTTGCAGCATTAAGAAGATTAGAAGAAGAAGAAGCAGCGTACCAGGTGCTACCAGGTGCGATTGCGAACTGCCCCGGTGCTCGAGCACCATCCCAGGAAAAATCGAAGCGTACGAGGTGCGATTGCGCACTGCCCCGACGAGCACCGTCCCCGAATCGCCTTGCCGTCCCAGCAAATCGCGAATCGCGAGCACCGTCCCAGGAAAAATCGTGAATCGCCTTGCCCGCACGCCGCGCCTTGCCCTAAATTCGCGAAAAAAAACGGTCGGGCACTTGCCCGACCGTGTCTTAACATGGGTCCGCTCGTGGTTAGGAGGAGATATCGGAGAAGAGCGCCGGCGATGGGAAGAGTTAGGAGAAATCTGCGTCGGAGTACAAACCTTTCGGAGATGTCAGGCGAAGAAGAGCTCTGGTGTGGCCGACGGGAATGCGAGAGGAGCTATTAGCCGGAGAAGAGCCACTGCGGCTATGGCATGTCCGAAAAATTGCTGGAGGAGAAACGGGCGAAAATCATATTGTGCCACTGTTTTATCGCGAATCGGCATCCCACCGTAGTCCCACCGTAGACATTTTTTTTCTGTTTGGCGCTGATGTGTGTGCCGCAGTAGTGTGCAGCTGCTGTGTTCCTTTACAAAACAGGCTTCTGCTCATGACCGCCACCACCGTGCCAAACGGAGCCTAAATGAGCAACGGTCGTGACCACGAGATCTGACCCATCAAACGTGCCCCTAGTCCTGAGGCATACAATGATCTCGCGGGAGATCATTTTGATGTCTTTGCAGGATCAAGTGATCTATCAGTTGGCCTTGTCTGGAAAACCAACCAAGCACCGGTGCAGTGGCATCATTATTCAAAATGGAGAAGGGAGTTATGTTTGGGTAACATCATTTTTCACCGATCGTTTCCTAATGTCATTCTAGCGCCTTTTTGGACCCACTGCTTCTTCCTCCAGCCGATGATGGATTTTTAAAACGAGATCGAGAATAGGTCATGAGAGAACATGTCATCTCCCCCCTAGTTCAGGCAGATCTAGAGTTCTAGCCGAGAAACCATCTTCAATGCCTCCCATCGTGCCGATGTTCATCGTCTGTTCAACGAGAGAGATTCAACACACCAAAGTCATCTTCGCAATTCTGAAAGACAATTTCTCAACGCTTCACTTAGGTCATGTTTGGTAAAGCAACACGGCAGCGGCACTCTGCTGTTGTGGACAAATCAACGCCAAACGAGAAAAGTGGGCTCGCGGTGGGACGCTGATTCCGCGATAACAGTTGCAGAGGAGATTTTTCAGCGTTGTTTGTCTCGCATTTGCCCTAGCACCTGCGTGTACTCGATGTGATCTTCTTCGCCCGATATCTCCTCCGGTGATCTTCCTCACGCACGTAGATCTTCTCCACTGACGTAGATCCCGTCCTCAACGCTGTTGTTGATCCCGTCCGCAACGCTGCTAAAGATCCGCTGACGTAGATCTTCTCCTCCGGCGATCTTCCACTCGCACGCAGATCTTTTCCGCCTGATTTCTCCTCCGACGGGTAAATGCGTCTTCTCCGGCTTTAAGATAGATTGTAAAATAAAATTATATTTGTAATATTTTTTCCATCTCCACCCGATCTCTCCTCCTAACTCTTCCCGGACGATGTAATGGGCCTCCAGAGATGCAGAATTTTCCTCTAGCGATGCCGCCGACCCATGTCCATCTTCTCTGGTTATAAGATTGTTAGTAAATTTTGTTTAGATTTGATTTTTGCTGTAGATTAGTTGATGGTTTTTTAGATTTGATTTTTGCTAGAAGATGGGTTAAAGAGAGCCAAAATCCCCCTTATAAAACTTTCATCCATTAATCTAGGTTGTTCTGCAAAATATTAACAACTGTTCTACTCACCACTCACCAGGATTTGATTTGATTTTGGCCAAATGTTCTACTCACCTGGATAGCAATAAAGGCCTTTTTGTTTTCTTGGATGAATCTCCAATCTGTTATGCTATGCTGTCTAATGGCATGGTTTTTGACATGAATGATATAAAATAAATTTATGAGGGGAGGAGAATCATATGAAATATTATATACTTAATATAAAAAAGTTTACCTTCAATAAATTCTGAACAAAAATTGGGAAGAAATGATCATATTATTTTGGTGTACAAATTAACTTGGATGGAAGAACATTGGTGCAGAAAAATAACAATTACATTTGTTTCTCATGTGAGTGGTATTATAAAAAATTGAATTTTGAATTTTCTAGCTGAGAGATTTATCTGAGATCTCATTAATAACAATTACATTTCTTCCATTTGTTGTTTGCTATATTATTGACCTTGGATTTGATTGTTGGCATATATAGAAGGAATATATATATATATATATATATATATATATATATATATATATATATATATATATGTATGTACAACCCCGATATTCGCCAGGAGGTAGGAAAAGATGCAGGAAACCAGCAGGCGGAGGAAGTGACAGGAAAAGCGAGCCGGAACCTCGAAGGTAGCTCGCAGGAAGGCAAGCGAGTCGAGCACTCGCCGTAGACCCGCAAGGAAGCGGGCGAGCCGAAGAGGGCGAGCCAGGTTATCGCGGTCCGCTCAAAGGAGGACGAGTGAGCCAGATCTTCACCATCGACGAACTTGCCGTTTAGTTCGACGAGCTCCCATTAAGATCGACGAACCTCAAATTGAGTTCGACGAACATCCTTTCTCGGTTCGACAAACTTTCTCCTTAGTTCGACGAACGCCACGCTTCAGCCCCGACAAAATCATCTCAACGGCTGGGCTAGGAGGGCCGGCCGTCTCAGCGGCTATCTCTGTCCCGTCCCAGCGGACCCGCTGGGACAAGCAATTTTCTCAGCGGGCTCGAGCACCTTCTCAGCGGCTCTCGGCCCTGTCTCAGCGGGAGAACTCACAGGAGGAAGCGCGAGGCCCGACCTCGCTGGATATCGTCGGTAGAAGTGCGAGCGGGGTCTTCACAGGCCACTCGCCTAAGAGGGGTTTCAGATCCAACAGGTGGAAGAGGTAACAAAGAAGGCGAGCCAGAGCTTCAAGGGACAAAGAAGGCGAGCCAGAGCTTCAAGGGTCACTCGCAGGAAGGCGCGCGAGTCATGTCCCTGCGAGCCCGAGCCTCAAGGTCAGCTCGCGAGAAGACGGGCGAGCCAAGTAATCGCCGGCAGCTCGCAAGAAGGCGGGTGAGCCGGACAGTCGTCTATCGTTCCAAGGAAGGCGGAGCTCCCGTCCGCATTCGGTGAACTCGGCTCAGGGTTCGACGAAATTTGTCCCGCGCTCGACGAACGGTACCTTTGAATCTGTCTCAGCGGTTGGGCTGAGAGGATCGGCCATCTCAGCGGTCACTTCTGTCCCGTCTCAGCGGATCCGCTGGGACCGGGCTGTCTCAGCGGTTTATCCCCCACCTGCAGCTTAGCTCGACAGGGAGTGAAATAACCCTTCTACCCCCCATTGGTCTGCTGTTAGCCCATCCAAATAGCGGAGTTTGGCTGTTAGCAGGCCAAACTGGGGTGCATTTAGTAAAACCAAAAGGCGGAAATCCGCTATTGACAGACCACGAACAAAAAACTATAAATAGACCTTGAAGGGCACCTTGGGAGAGGACTCCAATCTCAGTTCTCTGAGCTTCTCCTTCCCTCGGTTACTTTGGTTTAGCTCTCTAGCTCTCCAAGGTGCCCAAGTCTCAGCTTTGGCTTGGGAGGGGAAGCGCTCAACGATCTTCCGGGTTTGTGGTGGGACCTCCTCGCTGCGACTAAGGTTTTAGTCTGTTTCCGAGTCCCCAGTCTGCTCCTTTCGAGGGACTAGTAAGGGCTAGCTGCCCCTCAACTTGTTGAGGGCCCAAGCTTCACAAGAGACCGAGAAATCGGTTTCAACATTTTGGTGCGGTGAGCGTGGAGCGCGGCTGGTCCAGGAAGATTCTGAGAAAGGAACATGGCAGGAGATGAAGAGCAAGGCGAGGAGTTCTGCTGATCGCCCCCGGCGGCAATGTAGAAGATGTTCTCGGATTTCAGGCGAGAAGTCCTCGACAGCCTCGGGATCACGGTCGCAGCGCTACGTAGCGAGTTCGCGACCCCAGCGGTTCAAACGTCCCATCCTTCGGCAACGGATGGCGAGAGTGCCCCAGGAGGAAGGGCTGGAAAGGAGGTGGCCGGAGGGTCGGTGCCGGACCTGGAGGGGTGAGTGCTATTTGCCAGTCTGGCGAGCTCGGTGCCGGCGAGTGCGGCATCGACGAGTGCGGAACAGGCGGGTGCGGCATAGGCAAGCGCGGCCCTGGCGAGCGTGGCGTCCGTAGGAGTGGCTCCGGCAAGGGTGGCTCTCGCGAGCAGTGCTCCAGCGAGCTTGAGCCAGGTGAGGGAGCTCGGGGGGGGGGGGGGGGGGGGGGGGCGAGTGGAGCAGGAGAAGACAGTAGGTATGCGAAGCCCCTTCTGCGAGTTGGTGCTTTCCGCACCCATTCCGGAAGGGTTCAGGGAGTGGGACAGGGTCTACTACCATGGCCGGGACGACCCAGTCTAGCACCTGCAGTAATGTGTGGACTCGGTCTCTATCAGACCCATGTCGGACGCTTTCAAGTGCCGAATCTTCGTGACCACTTTGAAGGAGAAGGCAAGGGGTTGGTTCCACCAACTCCAAGGGGGCGAGTGGGGAAGCATCAGGCCCCCACTCACCCGGTCTCCAAAAAGTTGGGGGTTTGTTTCCAAACTTAGTTTTTTTTACATACAATATTATCACTAACAAGGTTACAAGTCCTTTGGTGCCGGAATGCCTCAGATCGATTCCGCTGTCGGGCTCTCATAGACGGTGGGTCAGGTTGATCTCTGGAGAGGCTGGCAAGGTTTCAACTGGTTTGGTGCTGGAATGCCCCAGATCGATTCCGATGTCGGGCTCTCATAGACGGTGGGTCAGGTTGATCTCTGGAGAGGCTGGCAAGGTTTCAAGTGGTTTGGTGCTGGAATGCCCCAGATCGAGTCCGCTGCCGGGCTCTCATAGATGGTGGGTCAGGTTGATCTCTGGAGAGGATGGCAAGGTTTCAAGTGGTTTGGTGCTGGAATGCCCCAGATCGATTCCACTGCTGGGATCTCATTGACGGTGGGTCAGGTTGATCTCTGGAGAGGCTCGCAAGGTTTCAAGTGGTTTGGTGCTGGAATGCCCCAGATCGATTCCGCTGTCGGGCTCTCATAGATGGTGAGTCAGGTTGATCTCTGGAGAGGCTGACAAGGTTTCAAGTGGTTTGGTGCTGGAATGCCCCAGATCGATTCCACTGTCGGGCTCTCATAGACAGTGGGTCAGGTTGATCTCTGGAGAGGCTGGCAAGGTTTTAAGTGGTTTGGTGCTGGAATGCCCCAGATCGATTCCGCTGCCGGGCTCTCATAGACGGTGGGTCAGGTTGATCTCTGGAGAGGCTGGCAAGGTTTCAAATGGTTTGGTGCTGGAATGCCCCAGATCGATTCCGCTGCCGGGCTTTCATAGGCGGTGGGTCAGGTTGATCTCTGGAGAGGCTGGCAAGGTTTCAAGTGGTTTGGTGCTGGAATGCCCAAGATCGATTCCGCTGTCGGGCTCTCATAGATGGTGGGTAAGGTTGATCTCTGGAGAGGCTGGCAGGGTTTCAAGTGGTTTGGTGCTGGAATGCCCTTGATCGATTCCGCTGCCGGGCTCTTATAGATGGTGGGTCAGGTTGATCTCTGGAGAGGCTGGTAAGGTTTCAAGTGGTTTAGTGCTGGAATGTGCCAGACCGATTCCGCTGCCGGGCTCTCATAGACGGTGTGTCAGGTTGATCTCTGGAGAGGCTGGCAAGGTTTCAAGTGGTTTGGTGCTGGAATGCCCCAGATCAATTCCGCTGCCGGGATCTCATAGACGGTGGGTCAGGTTGATCTCTAGAGAGGCTGGAAATACTTCAAGTGGTTTGGTGCTGGAATGCCCCAGATCGATTCCGCTGCCGGGCTCTCATAGATGGTGGGTCAGGTTGATCTCTGGAGAGGCTGGTAAGGTTTCAAGTGGTTTAGTGCTGGAATGCGCCAAACCGATTCCGCTGCCGGGCTCTCATAGACGGTGGGTCAGGTTGATCTCTAGAGAGGCTGGCAAGGTTTCAAGTGATTTGGTGCTGGAATGCCCCAGATCGATTCCGCTGCCGGGCTTTCATAGACGGTGGGTCAGGTTGATCTCTGGAGAGGCTGGCAAGGTTTCAAGTGGTTTGGTGCTGGAATGCCCCAGATCGATTCCGCTGCCGGGCTCTCATAGACGGTGGGTCAGGTTGATCTCTGGAGAGGCTGGCAAGGTTTCTAGTGGTTTGGTGCTGGAATGCCCCAGATCAATTCCGCTGCCGGGATCTCATAGACGGTGGGTCAGGTTGATCTCTGGAGAGGCTAGAAATACTTCAAGTGGTTTGGTGCTGGAATGCCCCAGATCGATTTCGCTGCCGGGCTCTCATAGACGGTGGGTCAGGTTGATCTCTGGAGAGGCTGACAATGCTTCAAGTGGTTTGGTGCTAGAATGCCCCAGATCGATTCCGCTGCCGGGCTCTCATAGACAGTGGGTCAGGTTGATCTCTGGAGAGGCTGGCAAGGTTTCAAGTGGTTTGGTGCTGGAATGCCCCAGATTGATTCCGTTGTCGGGCTCTCATAGACGGTGGGTTAGGTTGATCTCTGGAGAGGCTGGTAATGTTTCAAGTGGTTTGGAGCTGGAATGCCCCAGATCGATTCCGCTGTCGGGCTCTCATAGACGGTGGGTCAGGTTGATCTCTGGAAGGACTGAAAAGTAGATGACTCCTAGTAGGAGGCCTAGCTCGCGAACAGCTTCAAGGCCCCGGCGAGGCGAGACCGGGAGCCCGCTCGCGTAAGAAAAAAGCTCGCGACAGAGCGACTGATTCTGTGGTTCGCGAGGCGCGCTGAGTCAGGCCCGAGTTCGCAAACTTTGCTACACATAATTTCGATAAAGTGAACGAAAGCGTCAAACCGGGAAGGAATCGCTTTTGCGAAAGCCCATAAAAAGCAGTGGAAGCTCGCAAGGGGCGAGAGCGAGTGTGGTAAGGTAATGAGAACCCCGCTCGCAATATTTTCCTACAGGGTATCGCCTAAGCAAAGAGGGAGTTCTAAAGGGTGATAGCCTTATCGTCGTCGCAGAAGAAAAAGGCGTGGGAGCGACCTAGATACAACACTGATATGGACAAATTATTAGGCAAGGGCAGGCGAACGCGAGTGCCGAAACAAAGACATTAAGGCATGAGCGCAGGGAAGACAAAAGCTTAGAAAGTCGGATCTGCGCGAGCATGAATGAACGTGCGAGTGCGAGTGAAAGACAAAAAAGAAATTGAACTTGAAAGATGGACGAAATACTTCTTCCATTGATCAAAAATATTTTACAGCCGATGGCGAACTCGCCAGTCAAAATATAAATGTTACATTTGGCAAAAAATTGAAAGCATCAAAATGACCCGTCGGAGAAGTCTTTAGTCGCTCCCGCGATCCTCCATCTCAGAGACCGGCGCGAACAGATCGGGGACGACCTCCTCCGCGGTGAGTTCCATGGCGTCCGGAACGATCAGATCCGCCCCCTTAAGGGTGTCAAAGACGAGCTCGGCGATCTCCATCGATTTCCTGCGGGCGGCTTCTTTCTCGTCGGGCGACTGGTCGTGAGCTCCAGCTCACGGAGGGGGAGGGGGAAGCACCACCAGGGTTAGGTCGCGAACCTGGTATTTGAGGTGAGCGACTCCTTCTCCAGGTCGGAGATCCTCGTGGTTAGTTTGCACACGCCCTCGGCGTCCTGCAAAAAGAAAATCAGCAAAGGCGAGACGAAACGAAACAGTAAGAGGTTTTGGCAGATGTTGCTTACCAGGCCGCCCTGAAGGCTGGCGATGAGGCCCTCAGACAAAGCCTCCTTTCCTTTAAGCTCCGCGACCTCACCCGCGGACTTCCGGAGCTCAGCGTTGAGCTCTCTGATCTCCTTGTCTGCGGTGAAGTATCGGAGGCCCACCATGTGGGTAAGCTCCGTCGCCCGGAACTGGGCTCGCATGGCTTCATATACGAGCCCCTTTTGCGTGAAGGCCCGAAAAAGGGAGGCATCCTCGCGACCGTAGAGCCTGAAGGCGAGGGCGAACGCCTCACCTCCGATTTTGTCATCCTCCACCCAGGAAGGGAGGAGAGAGGAGCAGATGTTCTTATTTTGCTCGGGGTCCCACGCGAGCACCGGCTCGCGAACTGCGTCCGAAAGCTTCGCGCCGATCCCAAAATTCGTGTGGCTTGTCGGCTTGGGCTGGCCGGTTGCCTCCTCTGGCTCGCCATGCTCAACGACGAGCTCCTGATTCGCTGTAGGAGAGGGGGGATGTCTGGTTTGGAGAGATCCACGACATCCTTCTCCTTGAGGGCGGAGGGAGCTTTCTTGGTCTTCTTCGCCAACCCCTGCGAGGCGGGCCGGCGTGGAAGAAGGGACCGTTTATTTCCCGACGAGGAGCTCGGGACATCGCGGAAAGCCTCGGCAGCCACGCTCGCGAGCGGGCCAGAGGCGAGGGAGGAAGAAGCACATGTGGGGGGTTGAGCGGAAGTTCGCGCTCTCCTGCACAGATGACTAAGAAGGTTAGATAACAGAAGGAAGGGGGAGAGGAGACTTGCGAGTGCGAGTCAGACCTTCTCCTTGGGGAACTGGCGTGAGCGAGTCCACCCGCTGCCGGAGGAACGCGACCTCGAAATTCCTCCCCTTGAGGTATTGGTACAGACTCGCGTCGTCGCCCCCTAGCGAAGCGGGAGGGCGGTAAGCATCATCATCCCGTTGGAGAGGAGTGTAGGAGATGTTGCCGAAGGGTCCCTTCACCAGGACGTATTTCTGCGTCCAATAGTGAGACTTGTTGACGGTCTCGCAGAGAGTGACATGTTGGCTCGCAAAGTGAGCCGTCCCATCCCTGTAGGCGTGGAAGGAAAACACCTTGCGGAAGACGAGAAGACTGAACTCAATCCTCTCAGCTCGCAAGTAGCTGGTAAACGCGATCACGACGGAGATTGCATTCGGCGTCAGCTGGATGAGTAGTACGTCATAGTACTTAAGGACCTGGAAGGATCCTTAAGGGTTAGTACGCCGCTCGCGAGGCGAGCCAGGAAGAAATGCTAAAAAGTCCCTCGCTAGGCGAGCTCAAAAGACATACCTGGCGCACTTCGGGCCATATCGGGAGTCGCAACCCATTCTCGAAGTGAGCAATGGGGGTGGCGAGCTCGTCGACGGGGGGATCATTGATGGTATCCCTTTCGGCAGGACATCGGGCCACGAACCCGGGATGCAAGTACTTGTCCACGGTGGCTAAGTACTCCTCCTTGGTGAGGTTGGCGCAGAAGAAAGGATGCTCGCGAAAAGCTGCGGCGCACTTGGCCCGCCCCTCCGCCTCTGCATCAACGACCATGGCGTCAAATGATTGTGAGTCAGAAAGTTCGCGAGAGCGAGCTGGGGGTTTGCGAGAGAGTCGGAAGAAGAGAAACGAGAAAGAAGAACAACAAATGCGGTGGTTAGAAAGTAAAGAGACCGACTATTTATAAAAAGGAGAAGGACGGGAAGAAGTCGAAGCGCTGGTGTCTACGGATAGCGGATCCGCGCGATAGTTTTCTGCCTCCATGGATCCTATCCGTTCCCTGGCGAGTTAGCGTCTCACCAATATCTCTCCCGTTAGTCATCGGCGAGCCAGCGCTGAATAAGGAAATAAAGCGAAGCGCAAAAGCAGGTCGCGATCGCGAGTGATAAAGGCATAATGAGCGACAGTAGTAATCAATGAGCGAGCAAACCAGGCACAGTGAAAGAAAATATAATAAAAACTAAAATCACAGGCTCGTAGGCGAGTCAGAACTATCATTATTACAGACCATGGAATTGTTCGCGAACCCTCCCTATGATGGGGAGGGGAAGTAAAAATAAAAGAAAAGCTGCAGAGAAAGAGTCTTCAATAACGCAGCCATTTCCAGCGACCGCGACACCGCACACCAGAGCGGGGGGAGGGGGGGATTCGAGGGTAGTGATACTCGCAAAGCGACTGGCCCGCTTGGGCCGTCAGCTGTGCGTAATCTTCTATCCGAGCGATGTACACCCCGGGGGAGGTCACCTCGCCGTGGTCGGCCGACCGCACCGCAACGAGGACGTGCGCGTTCGCATCCTCCATCGCTGCGAATCTTTCCTCAAACGCGAGCCGATCCTGCCGATTCTGTTCATGTAGATTCCGCAACAGAGAAGCATGCTTCTGGAAATATCTCGGTGACTCGCCTCTTCATTTGCTCGGGATCACTGGGGTCCCCCAGAAAATCTGCGACCTGACTCGGCGAGGGGGGTGGCGACATCTCCAACGCTCCAGACTCCGACTCGGGGAGCGGGGTCAGAGGATCACCTGCGTGGTAGAAATTAGCGAGAGAGAGAGAAGAAAATAGCATTCGACAAGGGAAATCTAACCTGGCGAGAGAATTTGGGTACCGGGCTGCTGGCGAGATGTGCTTGGCTGGCCCTTGAACGCTTCGGCGAAGGCCCGAGTAACGGTTTTCCCCAGACCGGGGGAGAGCATGGTTCTGGCGGCGATTCCAGACTCGCCCAGTAGTGTCCCTCCAGGGCTCCTTTGTCCCATGACACCGAATCCAGGAGTGATGATGGTCTGATTTGGCGGGGTCGGCGGGTCCGCGGGAGGAGGAACTCGTCCCTCCAGTTTTGCGAGAGGAGAAACTGCATATGGAATGAGGGTGATTTAGCGAGCAAAGAAGCATGAAGGAAGACAAGGAAATCAGCTCACCTCGTCGCGAAGGTGAATCCCGCGGGTCGATGACCCTCGCGTCTGCCAGAAGAGCATCGGCCCCGCCAGCAGGAGAAGTGTGGGTCTCCGCGATTGTCTTCCCCTGGGTATTCCCTCCGGGGGAAGCGTTGTGCGAGTAAGAGAGCAAGGTTAAAAGAGCTTGACATTAAATCGGCAAACTCGACAACAGTACCTGCGAGGCGAGCCCGACATGGGAGGAGGGAGACGAAAAAGAGGACCCATCCTCGCCAGACGAGCGCCGAATGGCCTTCGCCGTTTTGGTGGAAGGCAGAGGCGGGGTGTGCCGCGGAGAAGCCCAAGAGGCGATAGCGGCGGCCTTCCCTTTCTGGGCCGCTTGTGAGGCCTTCAGGCGAGCCAGTATTTCGTCTTTCTTAGACATTGCGTTGGGGCTCGCGGCGAGTAAGAAAAGGGAGAGAAGGATAAAAAAGTTTGAATGACGGCCGGGAAGGGGGGTATTTATAGTGGTGGGCATGGGCCCCACAGAAAGATTCGCGCCACGTAATCGAAAGGCTGGCGAATATCCGAGGTTGGATGATTCTTCGCGAGCCTAAAGAGCCTCGCGAAGAGCGGGGATTATGTACAACCCCGATATTCGCCAGGAGGTAGGAAAAGATTCAGGAAACCAGCAGGCAGAGGAAGTGACAGGAAAAACGAGCCGGAACCTCGAAGGTAGCTCGCAGGAAGGCAAGCGAGCCGAGCACTCTCCGTAGACCGGCAAGGAAGCGGGAGAGCTGAAGCGGGCGAGCCGATTTATCGCGGTCCGCTCATAGGAGAACGTGCGAGCCAGATCTTCACCATCGACGAACTCGTCGTTCAGTTCGACGAGCTCCCATTAAGATCGACAAACCTCAATTTGAGTTCGACGAAATTCGTTCTACGAACATCCTTTCTAGGTTCGACGAACTTGCTCCTTAGTTCGACGAATGCCACGCTTCAGCCCCGACAAAATCATCTCAACGGCTGGGCTGGGAGGGCCAGCTGTCTCAGCGACTATCTCTGTCCCGTCCCAGCGGACCAGCTGGGACATGCAATTGTCTCAGCGGGCTCGAGCACCTTCTCAGCAGCTCTCGGCCCTGTCTCAGCGGGAGAACTCGCAGGAGGAAGCGCGAGGCCCGGCCTCGGTGGATATCGCCGGTAGAAGTGCGAGCGGGTTCTTCAAAGGCCGCTCGCCTAAGAGGGGTTTCAGATCCAACAGGTGGAAGAGGTAACAAAGAAGGCAAACCAAATCTTCAAGGGACAAAGAAGGCGAGCCAGAGCTTCAAGGGTCACTCGCAGGAAGGCGCACGAGTCATGTCCCTGCGAGCCAGAGCCTCAAGGTCAGCTCGCGAGAAGACGGGCGAGCCAAGTAACTGCCGATAGCTTGCAAGAAGGCGGGTGAGCCGGACAGTCGTCGATCGCTCCAAGGAAGGCGGAGCTCCGTCCGCATTCGGCGAACTCGGCTCAGGGTTCGACAAAATTTGTCCCGCGCTCGACGAACGGTACCTTTGAATCTGTCTCAGCGGTTGGGCTGAGAGGATCGGCCGTCTCAGCGGTCACTTCTGTCCCGTCTCAGCGGATCCGCTGGGACCGGGCTGTCTCAGCGGTTTTCCCCCACCTGCAGCTCAGCTCGACAGGGAGTGAAATTACCCTTATACCCCCAATGGTCTGCTGTTAGCCCATCCAAACAACGGAGTTTGGCTGTTAGCAGGCCAAACTGGGGTGCGTTTAGTAAAACCAAAAGGCGGAAATCCGCTATTGACAGACCACGAACAAAAAACTATAAATAGACCTTGAAGGGCACCTTGGGAGAGGACTCCAATCTCAGTTCTCTGAGCTTTTCCTTCCACCGGTTACTTTGGTTTAGCTCTCTAGCTCTCCAAGGTGACCAAGTCTCAACTTTGGCTTGGGAGGGGAAGCGCTCAACGATCTTCCGGGTTTGTGCTGGGACCTCCTCGCCGCGACTAAGGTCTTAGTCTGTTTCCGAGTCCCCAGTCTGCTCCTTTCGAGGGACTAGTAAGGGCTAGCTGCCCCTCAATTTGTTGAGGGCCTGAGCTTCACAAGAGACCGAGAAATCGTTTTCAACAATGTATATATATATGTATATATATATGTATATATATGTATATATATAGGTATATATATATATATATATATCTGTATATATATTACTCTGATCAAGCATTTGTATTAGGAACTATTACTTGAAGCATTTTTTCTGCTCATTTATGTTGTGTTGTCTAATGGTTGAAGAGTTTGCAAATAATTACAAAACATCAACTCATTTTTTTAGGCGAGTGATGGGTAAACCAAAGGATGGTGTCCTTTCGGCACAATGAGAGTTTGTGCACGTACACATATTTTGTGATATGTGTATACAAGATATTGAATTAGGCAATATGCCAAACACTCATTTCAGCAGAGATGGTTGGCTAAATTTGATTAAAAACTTCAAAGAGCGTACAACATTAATTTAATTACACTCGCGCACAATTGAAACACAAATGGGATCAGTTGAAGCGTGAGTAGAAGCTATGGCAGTATCTCAAAAGAGAGGAGACTGGTTTGGGTTGGAACCCAACAAAAAGAACAATTGATGCTTCAGATGAATGGTGGGAAGAGCGCATTAAGGTTAGGAAGTGTACATTTTAGATTATTTTACTTATATACAATTATGTATATTCCTGTTAACAATTTTCCTCATTTTAGATGTTACCGGCCGCCAAGAAATTTTGATATATAGGCATATCACCAGCCGCCAAGATGTTTAGCTTGATAGTTGCTACGGGAGAACAATCATGGATCCCATTGCACAACCCTGTATTCGTCGAGTGGGCCCCTAGGCCCCAGAATCCAAAGGATGAACAAAAATCATTAGGGGCATTCACCCAAGCCAGAGGGGCATTCACCCAGTATAGTAGAGGGGGGCGAGTGCAATCCTCGTTCATCAAGCACTCGCCCGCCTAGGAGTTGTTGGATCTTCAGGCGCCCTTAGAGGGAGGGGGTGAATAAGGGTTTTAAAAACTTATGTTATATTTTGAGATATTAGAAAAGATAAAAGATTAATTTAAAGAAGAAATCAAGTAATATAAATGAGAGACATGATTTTATTAACTTGAGATATAAGATTACAAAACTTGATTTCTTATGGCGCTAGAAATCGTAGGCGATAAAGTAAAATCTATTTTTGTTTTCTATACCGACTCATATCCCCACGAACCGGTTGGCTTTAGCTGATCTCTCCCCAGATACGGCCTCAAGCAGCCCTAGCCTTCCTATCCCCAAAAAGGCCTCGAGCACCCCCTAGATCTACTCCCTAGACCTAGTTGCCAACACGAGGCGAATTACTCCCTAAGACCTACCCAGACCTAGTCGGCAACACGAGGCGAATTTCCGAACCGATTACAAAGATAAAAATAAAAGACAAATACAAAAGACAAATATAAAACTCCCTATGAGATAATCTAAAGGAGACGCCGAAGAATCGCCAAAGATCGTTGAAGTCCAAACGTGCGTTCTTTGTATTGAGTTAGCGTGTTGATCCAAGCCTCCTTTGATTCCTCCTTTTGAATTTGTGTGGGATATGATGATCTGGAAAAATACGGCCCTCAAGGAGTTTCTGAAGTGCTAGAATAGGGCTCTTCTCAATCAGTAGTCAGAGACGTCAAAATCATCCAATTTATAGAACTTGAGCTAACGCCGACGTTAAGTTCTAACGTCGGGCGTTGACCATGTATAGCAACATATTGATGGCTCGGATCTTTAGAAGAGGAAGGAGATTCTGCACTTTAGGAATTATTTTATTTTAGGCAATACTAACGCTGGCGTTTAGGCTAACACAGGTGTTGAGGCAAATCATTCCTAAAGTTCCTCCTTCAATCACGGCTGCTTCCTCCTTGCCATAATCGTCGATCGATAACGCCAGCGTTGAGTAATAACGCATGGAGTTGTGTTTCTTTCTCTTTTTATTCAGTCGGCAAGTCATCCCGTCGATCGGCATCCCATCCCGTCGATCGGTAGACCATCCCGTCGATCGCTAACGCCCAACGTTAAGGCCTAACGCCTGGCGTAAGACATCTTTCACTCATTCTGCTTGTGGATAGTGCCAGACCAGTATTGCCGCAACCTGGTGTCATATCTGTTCAAACCTGCATGCTAAAAACACAATGGCAAACAAGATCAAATACAAGTAGGATTTGTTATTCTCAAATTAAAGGGATGCGGAAAACCATGTTTCAACAATCTCCCCCTTTTGATAATAACAAATCCAATAGAGATAAATCATAATCATATATAAGATATGTGTTTTTAGAAGGATATATGACACTAAGCAATCATAGAGATAATAATAATAAGAGTTATAGTTCATTTAACATTGTGCTCCCCCTACTTAAGTGCTCCCCCCTAGTGTATGCACCCATAGACTAGATTCATGCTCCCCCTTAATCTAGTGAATCCTACTCCTTGTGATTTATCATTTTATTCTCCCCCTTTTGTTATTAGCAAAAGTGGGTGGAGTGTAACAAGAAAGAGGGAGAGGGCAAAAAGCAGAACATAACTAGGAGAGGAAGTAAGAGTTTTGTTTTAACATAAGATAAATCGTGATCGAGCGAAGGGAGAGAGTGGCACAACGGAAAATATAGGATAAGCGTGAAAGAACAATAGTCCAAGATTTAACCAAAGGAATTCTACCACTTGTTGGAAGAGAATGCAATGTTGTTTGACAAGTACAAGTGAAAGACAAATCTTTAGACATAAGCATGAGAACGCATGGTAAACACCACATAGTCAAATTGGAATGTGGAATGATAAAACAAAGTTATTAAGATTTATAGTTTTGTAATAGCTTGACCATTTCAACAATATATCTAGACTCTTCACATTTGAGCATTTTAAATTTGAAAATTTTCATAACAAATAGGCAAGCATGAATCAACATATTCAAAAGGATAATAACTACAATGTAATCAATTCGTATTTCAAGTACAGAAAACATTGTAGAAATCATGCATTGCAATCTAGTGCTTTTACTTAAGTTTTTAGAGAATTATGTAATTTTGCATTAGGATCCAATTCTCATGAGTAGAAGCTTTATGAAAATCAATGATGTGTGCATAAAGTGTTTTGATAAAAGTATACAAGTGAAATAATCAAAACACATGACATATGTAATGAAATAGTAACAACAATATTAAGATTATAATCTTATAATCACTTTCACACATCAATTTTGGAATAAAATTTCAAAGCACATAATATGAGTACAACTACCAAGGTGCTTCGCACATACAATGCTCATTAAGACTTATCCGGGAGCGAAGTAGTGCTTGGGGGACCACATAAGCATTTTTTTTATAAAAATTGTATTTTTAGTGGTCCGGTATACAAATAGAAGTGATAAAAAGAAATATGTGTGTACAAAAAACTTTACAATTCTTTCCAAGGTGCTCAACCTCACAATGCTCATTAAGACTTATCAGGAGGGTGAGTAGTGCTTGGTGGAGTTAGCTTTGGCAAATTATTAATTGATTTTTTTATTGGGGCCAAAAGTCTCCGAATTCACTTGTTGTTGCAAACATTTATAATTTTGAAATAACACTTCTATGTGTGCAAGAAATTTATTTTTAAAAGGCGGTGTAAGTAATTTAGACATACAACTTAATGTGTTACAACTATTACACTGCACACTCATGCAAGACTAAGATTATGAGCACATGTAGATTACCAAAATAGTAAGTGTATGAATCATTGATTAACATAAAGCATTACTCATAATTAGAGGCATGCTAGGCAATCATACACAATTATATATAAACTATTTCATTGCACATAATCAGATTAAGGTCAAGACATGACAAAAGCAATGTTTAGAAAATTTGAAATTAAAATTAGACATTGAAGAAAATCCTTGTGAGTATGCCAAAATCAATTTTGACCATTGGAAACAAAATAACAAATATGTTTGCTCTTGTGAAGCTTTATAGTCAAACCATAATTTTGTAAAGAGTTAAAGCAAAACAAATAACAAAACTTATTTTTGATCATTTTGAATTATTTAAAAAAAATTGTATTTTGGAATAAAATAACAAAATTAATAACAAAATAATTTGAAATCAAACAAAATAAACTGAGAAAAATAAATAGAAAAATACCAGAAATATGCTAGAGAAAGCAAAATTGCAATTTGGTCAAAAGGCTAATGCCTGGCATTAACTAGTTAACGCCCAAACAGTACTCTATTTTTTGAGATTTAAAAAAAAATCTTTGGAATAGGTAGTATGTATATAGACCTTCTTAGTGTAGAAATTTCAGAGAAGTTGGAAATGATTAGAAAACTATTTAAGCATGTTTTATTTGTTCAAAAATGATTTTTATATTTTTATATTTTTATTTGGTTTTCATATATTTGTGTTTTACAAGATCATTAGAGATCAAAATGATAAAATATGCAAAACACAACATAAGCATGTTCGATCAAAATTAGAATGCATGAATAACATAATCATAAAGAGTGCATGCAAAACATATGATATAGGTATGTCCTAGATTATAATACCCTAACTATATGTCTACACACTAGCCCCGTACTAAATGACGGATGGGCATGAGGAGCTGCACACATGCCGTAGGATGGAGTGTTAATCCCATATGCACACACTAGAGAATGCTCAACCTAGCACTCTTTCCCCCCAGTGCCTCGCAAGGCCCCACTAGAACCCTCTCCGGTTAAGGACAATACATGACTTAGAGGTTAGGTCTTCTAATGCACACAATCCTACGCCCTCGCTATTGTGAGCCACATAAATGTGGGTGAATGATCATGGACATCCTAAGCATTTTGTATTATGGAAACAATTTGTAAACTATGGCTTTTTATGGGAGATTGATTTCTAATTTTAAAGCAACATAGTTATTATGAGTTTTAACTTTTAATTGTTCCAATTTAAGATGGATTCATTATGGCATTATTAGAAGACTAGCATGAATGATAATATTTATTAGTTGATAATGCTAGAATGATGAGTTTGAATGCCATATGATTAATAGTGATGATGTTGCATGTATTCAATAAATAGAATTTCAATTTATAGACCTAGAATGAATTGATGAAAGTTGGTTTTAGGGTCTACATAGAGATGAGATACATGCACACACATTAACTAATTCATGATAATGATCATAACCATATGTTGGAAGCAAATATGATATTTTGTAGTTATGTTTAATATTTGAATTTAAAAGATCTTTTGATTTTGCATGATCATTAATTTTATTACATTAAAATTTAGGTACTCATGATTAATTATTCATAATGAGGTAGGTGAGTATGTGAAACCATTCATATTCAACATTTTCAAAATCTCATAGACAAAGAATTGTAAGGTGAATAATGAATATAATGAGAAAATATTTTTGGTTATTTTGAAAAGTTTTTGTAAATTTTCACTTTGAATTTTTGATTATTAACCACAACATATATATATATATATATATAATTTTCTTGACTTTCAAACTTTCATTGTTATATTTTTTTTCGCATAACATGGCATGATATAACTAGCATAGACATTTTATAGTGAGTGATGATGCTAGATGAAAAGTTATGATAACAAGGCGCAATATTATGTGATGCATATACTAGATTTGCATATATGGAGTTTCAACCTAACTATTCATAGACCTAGAATGATGTGATTTAATCTTGTGAGTTATTTTCAATAAGTATAAGGTTGATTCTAAGTTCATTGGAATGGTACTTAGGAGCATGTGATGTACAATCCTTTGACACAAAAATTGCCGAAAAAAGAAAAACTGATATAACTTCTAAACATAGTTGAATTTTGGCAATTCTGAGGGTCCAAATGAACTCAAACGAGCGAAGATGGTTTGCCATTGCATAGATCTTCTCGTCCTCATTCCAAAAAGTTATTATGGGCGAAAATTGAACAAGCTGATCAAAATTTATGATCATTTGAAGTTTGCGTCAAAATCTCGCATTTTTTTGTAAATTTAATTTTGGTTTTTGTTTAAAAACATATGAATTTTGCAATTATTTAATTCCGATTTTTCGTGATTATAATTAACCATATTAGAGGCTATCAAATGACATAAAGATATTAAATAAGTAATCAATCACTTGTGCATTTTATACATTTAGCCAAAGACCCCATAATCTTCCTTTAAATCCCTTTTTGGCAATTATTTCATTTGTCTTGATAATATCATATAAGCATTTAGCATTTAATTGATAATGATGATATAAGACATTTAAAGGTAATGGATTTAGAAGGTTAAAAATAAAAAGGATAAATAGGTCACTTGAGAGATGATATGACTTTAATTCAATTTCATTCAATCAATTTGATTTATTAATGAATTTAGGCTTAATGTGTGAAAAGTCATATTGCAAGATATATATTTAGTGACCTTATCATGTTGGCTCAAGAAAAGTAAAAGAAAACACAAAAAAATTAAGCATGAAGTAGAGTTAATGATATTTCATAATCAATTATTTTTACTTCATGCAAATGATTGGATATTAATGAAAGTGAGATTTAGGTATCCAAAGGGGACTAAGTGGAATGGTTCCTTTGGGTACCCAAATACATCGTGTTTGCTTTTGGGGTGATGGAAATGAATGAGCCCTTTTGAGTGGAGTTTGTGTTTCATCTTTAACTTTGGGTCTCCATTCAAACCTTGGTTTAAAATTATTTTTATGTATCAAATTTCCATTGTGATTATCTTTATCTTTAAGATTATAATTGTAATGATTATTGAAAGTATTTTTCATAGAAAATTTGTGAATATTTAATTTTATGTTGGGAGAAGATTGATGTTGTAAATGATAATGATGATTGTATTTTGGAATTTCATTTTCAATCTTTTGAAGTTTTTTATTTCCATTGTTTGACTTATTCAACTTTTGAGAAATCATATTCAACTTGCTTTTGGATTTTGCTTTTATATTGAGAATGTATGTTTTGAGAATTTTTCTTTATGATTTCCTTAAGCAAGTTGATTTTTGTTTCTAATTCATCATTCTTAATTTTTAAATTATGTCTAGCTTTATTATAAGCTATTGTGATATTTTTAAGAGTGGAAACAATTGAATCAATATGATTTTTATAGTTATTTCTATATTCCTCAAATGTTTCATCCATCTCTTTAATTTCAATTTTATAGTCTTTACACTTAGCACAATCATTTTTCAAGGATGAATTTTCTAAACATAATCTTTCATTTTGTTCTTTTACAATAATAAACTCTTTTTCAAGTTTCTTGTGTTTTTCTTTTAATTCATTATATTCTACACAAGGTGTAATGTTTTCAACTAAGGAGCCATGGGTAGACCGAGATAACTCAAAATTTGATTCTTCATTAACTTTTGCTTTTAAACCTTTATTTTCTAAGCGCAATTTGCAATTTGCATTTTTCAATTTCTTAATTTTTCACTTTGTAGTTTGAAGCAATTGTAATGTAGAAATAGAATTACATACAATAAGAGATTTTGATTTCCTTACATCGCTTGTGGATGAGGCAAGATTTGAACATATTGTTCCTTTGTCTTCTTCATCTTCCTCTTCCAAACAAGAGTTTCCATCATCCTTTCCGCTTGATGAGCATTCTATGGATCCATCATTTGAGTAGCTTTCTTGAATATTTGTGCAAGCTTGTATGTTCTCCAATTCTTGTGTTTGTTCCATACCTACAGAAGGAGAATCATAAGTTATTTCAAGATAATTCCAAAACTCATAAGCGGTAGGTAAATTATAAATAAGTTTGAAAATATTTTGATCTAGGGCACAAAATAAACTATTTGTAGATTTTGCATTTAAAACAATTTCATTTCTAGTTAGTACGCTAGGTGGCTTTTCAATAGTAATATTCCAAACTTTTCATCTCAGGCTTTAAGAAAATTTTTCATTAATATTTTCCACCCTTTATAATTTTTGCCCATAAATAAAGGTGGTGATAATACTTTTTCATTTATATTCAAATTTTCCCCACTAGTAGAAGCGAGATCATGATCAAGAGACGCCATTATTCCCTGTTGTTAAGCCGATTTGGAATAACCTAGATCTGATACCACATGTTGGATCTTGAGGTGCCCTTAGAGGGGGGGGGGGGGGGGGGTGAATAAGAGTTTTAAAAACTTATGTTATATTTTGAGATATTAGAAAAGATAAGAGATTAATTTAAAGAAGAAATCAAGTAATATACATGAGAGACATGATTTTATTAACTTGAGATATAAGATTGTAAAACTTGATTTCTTATGGCGCTAGAAATCATAGGCGATAAAGTAAAATCTCTTTTTGTTTTCTATACTGACTCGTATCCCCACGAACCGGTTGGCTTTAGCCGATCTCTTCCCAGATACGGCCTCAAGCCGCTCTAGCCTTTCTATCCCCAGAAAGGCCTCGAGCACCCCCTAGATCTACTCCCTAGAAATAGTCGCCAACACGAGGCGAATTACTCCCTAAGTCCTACCCAGACCTAGTCGCCAACACGAGGTGAATTTCCAAACCGATTACAAAGATAAAAATAAAAGACAAATACAAAAGACAAATATAAAACTCCTTATGAGGTAATCTGAAGGAGACGCCGAAGAATCGCTGAAGATCGTTGAAGTCCAAGTGTGCGTTCTTTGTATTGAGTTAGCATGTTGATCCAAGCCTCCTTTGATTCCTCATTTTGAATTTGTGTGGGAGATGATGATCTATAAAAATACGGCCCTCAAGGAGTTTCTGAAGTGCTGGAATATGGCTCTTCTCAATTAGTAGTCAGAGATGTCAAAATCATCCAATTTATAGAACTTGAGCTAACACCGACGTTAAGTTCTAATGTCGGGCGTTGACCATGTATATCAACATATTGATGGCTCGGATTTTCAGAAGAGGAAGGAGATTCTGCACTTTAGGAATTGTTTTATTTTAGGCAATACTAACGCCGACGTTACGGCTAACGCAGGCGTTGAGGCAAATCATTCCTAAAGTTCCTCCTTCAATCACGGCTGCTTCCTCCTTGCCATAATCGTTGATCGATAACGCCGGCGTTGAGTAATAATGCCTGGCGTTGAGTTTCTTTCTCTTTTTATTCAGTCGGCAAGCCATCCCGTCGATCGGCATCCCATCCCGTCGATCGCTAACGCCCAACATTAAGACCTAATGCCTGGCATTAGACATCTTTCACTCCTTCTACTTATGGATAGTGCTAGACCAGTATTGAAGCAACCTGGTGTCATATCTGTCCAAACCTGCATGCTAAAATCACAATGGCAAACAAGATCAAATACAAGTACGATTTGTTATTCTCAAATTAAAGGTATGCGGAAAACTATGTTCTAACAGGAGTTCGGATGCGTGGGCCTCCAGGTGAATGAGGGGCGGAACCCTACTCGCCCTGGAGGCCGGGAATCTGGCGAATGGTGCCTCCAAGGACCACTCGCCTAGTAAGATTTAGAGAGCCTGGTGCACGGGAAGTCTGGCGAGTGGTGTCTTCACAGACCACTCGCCTAGTGGGGTCCAGAGGTGAATTTACCTAGATACACTTTTTGGGATGCCAATAGCCCTTCAAAGTTGCGGATTTTGGCTGTTAGCAGACCAGTTGGGGGTGCGTTTAGTAAAACCAAAAGGCGGAATGAAGCTATTTGCAGACCAGACTAGAAAAACTATAAATAAACCCTTAAGGGCACCTTGGAGGTGATCCAATTTGTGGGCTTTCTCCTCCTCTTGTTAATTTTGGATTGGCTTCTAGTGCCCTCTAAGGTGCTCAGTTCAGCATTGGTTTGGAAGGGGAAACTCTCTAAGATCTTCCGGGTGTGTGGCGGGACCTCCTCGTTGCAGCTTTGGGTCTATTCATTCTTCTTCGTCAATAGTCAAGTGTGTCGGTAAAGGAGAAGTAGGTATAGGCTACAACCCCTGTGGGTTCGAACTCTTCTAGAGACCGGTTGACGATTTCAATATTTTTGGTGCGGTGAGCTTGGACTGTAGCCTATATAGGAAAATCTCAAGCTGAGCTTCATGGATGGAGGAGAAGAAGAAAGATCCGACCCAGGACACTCGCCACCACTCATGAGTGGGGTGACAATGGGGATGTTTGAGGACTTCAAGCGAGAGGTCCTACAAACCTTCATCTCGCATTCGCTGCCAGAAGCAAGTTCGGGACTAAAAGACCCCCCCCCCCCCCCCCCCCCCCATTACTAGGAGGGTTCCTTGGGCCTTATGCCCAGAACCGTCGCTTTACGGATGGCACCAACACTCAGGTTAGCCGTGTAAGACCCCCCTCCCCAAACTGAACCTGGTTCAAGGAGGGGGGATCTTACTGCCCAAGGATGACCACTTAGTGCTTTCCGGGTGGCAACGTCCCACCCTTTTCAAGCACCGAGCGGTCTCCTTGTCAGGCACAAGAATCATAACATCACATCAGAACGCATAGCGAAAGCAATCGAAAGACATAAAAACAAGCACACAGCTTATATTCATATATTGGAACAGGGCCGAAGCCTAATGTTTACAACTACTGTCTCGGGGGCTACATCGACGAAACAAAAGATCCTAGTCTAGTCCTATAATCTAGGACTCACGTCGCGGAAGATAGGGGGCGAGGCTGGGGTAATCGAACGGGCCATCTCCAAGGCTGGTATATCATCCTGTGGTGCGGGGGCTCCTCGCTGTCCCATCTCCTGTGATTGGTTATAAGAAATAACCGTTAGTCACAGAGCTAAGTAGAAAATACATCCCCTCCCCGGATCCATAACCAGGGGGCGGCTAAAGGACAGAAATAAAATAGCCGAAGCAAGGAAGATGGTTAGCGGCAGGTAAACATATATATATCTACTTATATATATAGATAGGGCCTTCCGCCCTAATATCCGTAATCGCGCCGTATGGTAAATACGCAACACTATTTCGCACATACACACACCCAGGCATTCAAACCTGTACGCACACAAAAAGACCCTGTTTCGACACAGTTTAGACCGCTTTTGTTCAAGCAGGGGAGCTAACCCCGCGGGCCTCACCGATGTGGCCGTCGGTGACATTGGCCAGTCTTGCCACTTCTGAATGTAGTCGTACCGTATCACTCAGGCCCTCCTGTACAACTTGGTGTACCAATTGGATGTGAGCGACATCCGGCGAACCGATTTGTAGGCCGACCAGCGGAGGTAAAACTGCAGGTTCGGAGTGGTGATAACCTGCTGTGCACATCTCCCTGTCGCCATGAGTCGTCAACCCACCCGCACCGGTATGAACGGTCTGCGAGCGCGACCAACCCGCCACGTCCAATCAATCTTCACCCGCTTAATAATAGAACAAGCGCTTAAAGTATGTGGCCGATTATTCGACTGGTCCCACAATCTCTGACCAGGAGGCTTAGCGGTATGAGGGCTCCTTGCTTGGGGCTAACCTGGGAGGAGGGACTCGACTCCGAGTTCTCCCCAACTAAGGCCTCGCAGAAGGGAGGATAAGCACCGCATTATAGCCACGACAGCGCTGCATTTAACAAGTAAATTAGGCTGGAAACAGGGGGCCATAATACTAAGCAGAGAAGTAGGCCGAAAGCAGAGGCCATAATGATAAGCAGAAAAGTAGGCCGAAAGCAGAGGCCA
The DNA here is from genome assembly GCA_033032865.1 of Dactylorhiza incarnata. NCBI lineage: Eukaryota > Viridiplantae > Streptophyta > Magnoliopsida > Asparagales > Orchidaceae > Dactylorhiza > Dactylorhiza incarnata. The sequence continues at coordinate 1,981,048 of JAWHQI010000009.1, read as the reverse complement.
TAGTGATAAGCAGAAAAGTAGGCCGAAAGCAGAGGCCATAGTGATAAGCAGAAAAGTAGGCCGAAAGCAGAGGCCATAGTGATAAGCAGAAAAGTAGGCCGAAAGCAGAGGTCATAGTGATAAGCAGAAAAAGTAGGCCGAAAGCAGATGCCATAGTGATAAGCAGAAAAGTAGGCCGAAAGCAGAGGCCATAGTGATAAGCAGAAAAGTAGGCCGAAAGCAGAGGCCATAGTGATAAGCAGAAAAGTAGGCCGAAGGCAGAGGCCATAATGACAGGACCAGTGCGAGACTGGATTTAAATGAAAGTACAGAATGTAAATGCGGGGGACTAGTGCGAGACTGGATTTAAACGAAAGTACAGAATGTAAATGCGGGGGACCAGTGCGAGACTGGATTTAAATAAACATGCAGAAAGCAGTAAATAAGTAAAGGGTTAGTAGTCCAATCACTCCATAAGAGGAGGCTTCAACGTCGACTCCGTTCATAGGAGGGAGTTCTGCTTTTTCCCCGTTCATAGGGGTTCTACTCCGTTTCGGGAGTTTATCTACTTTTTCACGATATTTTTAATAATTCCCCTTTGACGTGGGTGCATTCTTTTATAATTATCCCGGAATTATTGGATCGCGGCGTCGCACCGCGATTTCGTCCCGAGCTTTGCGTCGATATTTTTGACTTAGTCGATTCCTTAGATCGATACGCGTAATCTTTATTATGCATTTAAAAAGTATACGTCGAGAGGACGTCGATCTATTTTGATGAATTTCTCTCCTTTTTCGGGCGTTTGTTTCGCTTGAAAAATACTTTTGGGGGACCAAAATAAGAGGTCACACCTCCCAACTTTAATAGTAGTTGTAAAATACCTTTAGTTAGAGCCCTTAATTTTTGGTGATTTTTGCGAACTTATTTGGGCGTTTATTTTCTCAAAATAAACTTTATAAAGGGTTTTAAAAATATTAAATCTTTTCCTAAAATTCCCCAAAAATTTCTGGAGGTGCCCCTTAGCGTGGGGCATATTTTCTATTTAGGAAATTTTTTCTGAAAATGCCCCATTTGCCCTTAGAAAAATAAATTAGGGGAAGGGGTGTTTTTGGGGTGCAAATAGAGAAAGGGAGGAGGCGCAGGGGTCTTGCACCCTGCGCCCTCCCGCGGCCCCCGTAGCGGATCCGTGGCGGATCCGAACGGATCCGCTGTGGGGGCACATATGCTGAGGCGGGGGGGGGGGGGGGGGGGGGGGGGGGCGGGGGGGGGGGGGGGGGGGGGAAGGCGGGAATTAAGGTGGCGGGAGCCGCACGATTTCCTGGGAGGAAATCGTGCGGCTCCCGATTTAACATCAGGAGGCGGCCGCTGCCGCCGCCGGGCAGCGGCCGGCTGGGGCTGGCGCCGCCCCCGATCAGCGCGCCGGGGGCCGGCGACTCCTCCGGTGGTGGTCCGGCGGCCTGGCGCCGCCGGCCACCGCCGGCCACCGCCGGAATTAGAGCAGAAAGGGGGGCGGGAGGCGGAGACCTGCATGCACCATGTATGCCTCCGCGCCGCCGCCCCCGTGGGGAGAGGGGCTGGTGCCACCCCCGGTCGGTGCGCCGGGGGTCGGCAACCACTCTGGTGGTGGTCCGGCGGCCTGGCGCCGCCGGACCCCACCGGAAGTAAGGGCAGGAGGCGTCGGGGAGGCGCGGCACAGCTTGCATGGGCCATGCAAGCTGGCTGCGACGCCGCCTCCTCGGGGAGGGCCCTCCCTGCCACCCCTGGTCGGGGCGCCGGGGAGAGGGCAGACCTCCAGCGTGGGTCCGGCGGCCTGGAGCCGCCGGCCGCCGCCGGGGTTGGCGGGATTTGCCTTACAGGAAAAGAGAAGGGGGAGGAGGACTCGGGCGCCGCCGGGGCTGCGTCCTCCGGTGGCCCGACCACCTCCCCTTCGTCGGCGCCTAGGTCCCCGAGTGGGGACCTGCTCCCCCAGCGCCACCACCGGCGCTGGGGATTTGGCTTCCATAGCCAGCGCCGCCACCTGAGCAAGCTCGGGGTGGCGCTGGTGGCGCTCCGGCGACGGGGAGGGGGCGGCTTGCCTCCAGGAGATAAGAAGGAGGAGGGGATGTGGTTCTACCTGGGCTTGGGAGGGTGGTCGGCCGGCCATGAAGAAGGAGGGAGGTGGCGGCGGCTTGGTTGGGTAGGGTTCCGGCGAGGAGGTGGCTGGGCTGGCTCCGGCAGGGTGGGAGGAGGAGGAGGTGGGGGCTGAGGGGTGCGTGGGCTTGAGAGGAGGGATGGCCCCTCCTTTTATAGGAAGGGGGAGGTCTCCCCGCCCCCCCCCCCCCCCCCCCCCCTCTCCTCCTTTCCCCACGTGGGGTTAAGGGAGGGTGAGTGGGGGAGATATTTTCTCCCCCTCCCCTCCCTTCCCTCTCTCCTGCCCCTTTGCCCAAATAGGGGCTGCCTATTCATGGGCAGCCCCCTTCCTTGGGGGGGGGGGGCTTTCTCTCTCCTCCCCCCTTTTTCTTTTCATTTCCCAATAAATTTGAAGCCGGGGGGGGGGGGGGGGGGGGGTTTGACCGAGGTCAACCTAGGACGGGGTCTTCCAGGGTCCCGGGGTCCACTATGATCTGCCGGGGCTGATACCGGGTTCGTGCGCTTTATATTTCGTGCATTGCACTGGTGTGGTCTGCATAGCCCTAAAATGGCATACTCTTCATACGATCTTTAATCGAAGTGCAACAAATTCCGTTGCGCTCGTCTTATTCATACGAGTCTGACGGGACTGACGGAAGTCAATTCGGGGTTCGTACGGTCACTATTCATAATAATGAGGTAGTGGCGCGCTACGACACCCGAAATGGTCGTTTTCTCCAAACGACCTCAGATAAAAGTGCAACGAATTCCGTTGCGCTCGTATTGTTCATACGAGTCTAACGAAACTGACGGAAGTCAATTCGGGGTTCGTACGGTCACTATTCATAATAATGAGGTAGTGGCGCGCTACGCTACCCGAAATGGTCGTTTTCTCCAAACAACCTCGGATCGAAGTACAATGAATTCCATTGCGCTCGTATTGTTCATACGAGTCTAACGGAACTGACGGAAGTCAATTCGGGGTTCGTACGGTCACTATTCATAATAATGAGGTAGTGGCGCGCTACGCTACCCGAAATGGTCGTTTTCTCCAAACGACCTCGGATTGAAGTGCAACGAATTCCGCTGCGCTCGTATTGTTCATATGAGTCTAACGGAGTTGACGGGAGTCAATTTGGGGTTCATTTGGTCACTATACCCCAATGACTTAGTTGCGGTGCGCAACATTACTTAGAATGGTAGTTTTCTACTGCTCGGGCCTACTTTTATTGGGCTCACTAGGGTCAAGTGGCCCAATAAAAGTCAGGATGTTACAAGCCGCCACCGCAAGACGTCGATCCTGCAGGCTAGTACGATCATTTAACATTTAGGCCAATAGAGAATTGAAGCATATAAAAGAATTGAACAAGTCCACCATCACAAAATCTCATAAAATGTATATAAGCAGTCCAACAATGAGCACAAAAAGAATGTAAGGGCTTATGCCCGATACATAGCCAAATGAAAATAACAAAGGGTCACTCTCTCTCAAAATCTCTATGTGGAAGCTAAACACTCTCATCATCAATCACCTGACTCGTAGTAGACATAGTGCGCGACATCTGCTCCTCAAGTCCTGCCACCTCGTCCAGCTGTTGCTCCAGCTCCTCGAACTCCTACGGTCACAACCAACCGTTAGTCATAAGACTAAGCCGATTTTGTGCCCACCTCCCTCCGCGACTCCTAGGTACCAAGCGGGAGGAAGGTAGTGGAGGACAACAAATATTTCAATAACAATATGCAGGTGATAGGGAAATCTTTACTAGCAAGTATATTCATGACTAGGTAGTAATACTAGCAGGTATATGGAGGTAGCAGTAATAAACAGTAAAAGTAGTAAGTAAGGTAAAGCAGTGCGGCGCAGGTAAAGTAGCAAGTAAATCTATATTACCATCACATGAGTACCTTAACTTATATGAATGTCCATACAAACTTATAAGTTAAGGTTTCCGAAATAATAACTTATCATATAAAAGAGCCCATACTAATTTATACGATAATGGTCTGCAAATTATGCTCTAAGGTTTATGTATGATATGATATGCATGTTATGCTATGATTCATACAAGTGCAACACACACACACACACGACTCTGTGATCACAGACCTTTCCTTCCCAATTTTTGGAGCTAACTACACTCTCGGGTACCACCGTTGTGGCTACGGCAGGAGTGGAGCGGGTGTCTCCACTTCCTAGGCGGGTATACACACTACCAGGCCTAGACCCTTCGTACGCCTCTGTACACGTCCTAGGTGCACTCTAGAGTCTTGCGTACTCTTTGCTGGAACCCACCAATCTTGAAGGTCGGATGTACATTTTTGGGGATTGTCCTCCAGACCGCAGCATAAACAACCTACTGGCCCCTCAAACCCTCACACCCGCCTAAGTCAACCATCGGTGTGGCGACCGGTCCAGTACCGAAGACCCGCCAGTAATTATGCACATGCAAGTTATCATAACCCAAGCCTCCAGCTCGCGGGACCAACCCGTCCTTATATACAACTTCCCAAGCCTCCAGCTCGCAGGACCAACCTGTCCTGATGTATGATGGCGCAAATCTCGCACACCGCTATAGACGGTAGCTTGACTGCGGCACGAAACGGCAGTGTACCGATCGTTCAAGTAATATAAAACGAGGAGTAAATCCCCGAGTATCGATCTCGGAAGGAACACAGTAAGGTGGAGTTGACTACTGAGGAGGACTTGAGATTGAAGTCCTTAAGGTCAGATGGATTGCGGGAGGCTTGGTTTGGATTGCGGAAAACAAAATAAAAATAGCTACGACTACTCCTATGCAGGCCTTGAGCGCACTGCTTCGCCAGGCGGGATGGAAGACTACACGACCGCAATGCACCGAATCGCTAGGCGGATGGACGAGCAGGCTAGCGGATGAAGTGGAGAGAGCGGCAGAATGAGGGTCGTGAGCACCTCTTCGCAAAGCACACCACTAACAATTGTTAGGGCAGCACAACACAACAAACAATCCACACCACAAGGCACACCTCAAATGAAAATATAACAAGATTACTCAATCACATAGACATGATTTCATACTAATGTTAACAAATAAAAGTATACTTCATCAAACATATAAGAAATCCAACTAAACTATCAACTACAAGAGGAGATGAGTGTGCGAAATCGACCGACTCCGAAGTCTTGTTGAGGATTCACGGAAGGAATCGCCGGGTTGTCAATCCGCGTCCAAGCTCGGTCCTCAACTGTGTCCGGGGTAGAGAAGGTTGTCACTACCTTCCAATGGACCCGTCTTCTTCGTGTCACAAACCGGAGGAATGATCACAAGCTGCTCCAATCTTGAAGAAGAAGGCTAGGTTGACTCCCTTCTTGAAGCCCAAGAATGAAGGAGGAGGCCAAGAGGAAGCTCCGGTGACGATTTGGCGTTGAAAGCTTGCCCGGAGATCCTCCCTAAGGTGGGCGGCGCTGGAGGAGTCGGAACCCCCCGAAATAGGCGGAAAACGGCGGACTGGAAGTGATCCCGACCTAAAATCGCGCTTGCCTATTTATAGGCGGAGCAGGAAATAAACACCGCGCACGATCAGGCGCACGACCAACGAAGGAATGATTCTGATCGTGCGCGAAGAACCTGTAGCATAGGCTTGGACTGCAAAATAGCGCACGGTCAGCGGCACACGACCAGTGGTCGTGTGCGAAGAAGGCCAATGATCGCGTGCCATCGCTCGATCTGGGGAGGGAATTAACGCACGACCAGTGGTCGTGCGCCTGGTCGTGCGCGAAGGAAAACGCACGACCAGTGGCTTTTTCGACCGAAAATCCCCCAGAACCCATCCCGAGTGACGCACAACCCTTGGACCTGCATGAAAATATACTAGACCACAGGAATACATGAAATCACACCACAATGGGCATAAATGTGCACTAAGCAATGAAATGGGCAACGTGATCAAATAGAATTGAAAATAGGCCTAAAGTGAAGTGCAAGTGCATGAAAACTAGCCCAGATGAGTCCGGAAATCACTATATAAACTGGACTCATCACACCCCCAGACTTACCTGTTTGCACGTCCCGAGCAAACACATCCTAAGCAGGCAGGGAAAAAATAAATAGCTAGCTTAAAATTACACCGAGGAGTACAATGCGAAGTCGCATACCCAAGTGCATAGAGAAATAGTGGATATGGTTTCTAATTATACACATAGTTTATATGCTTCTAATGGAGTAAATAAATATTACTACTACTCATAAATGTGAATCACGGTGAATCAATCGGTCACGCATACGGGGAAAGTGAAATACACGCTGAGATGAGCATTGCCCAGGCTAGGGTTTGGGACAAACTCCACCGAAATCCATCGGTGTCGGAGACCATAAGCTCGCTCGGTCACATTCTCTCCACAACACTAGATTAGTTCATAGCGTGAGTCGGTAGGACTTAAGGTTTTTCATGAGGCTTGGGTTACGGTGAGGTAAACAATGATAAACAGGACGGCTTAAAGCACCCAACCCAAATGAGCTTAAACAATAACTCTATCCCCGCAGCTACAAAAACACGCGGATGCACCACACCCCCAGACTTGGACCTGAACGCATGGGTATGTGCACCGCCTACTCCAAAATACATATCCCAAATAGATTTTCAATTAAAATCATTCTCATTTTTCTTTTCTTTTTTCTCATTTCATTTCTTCTTCTAATTTTATATTTTTTAAATTCAGCAAATGTTCAAGGGAGTACAACCACATCTCCAAATTTAACATCACCACATCAACATTCCAAAATACAAATGTGAAAACAGCTAAAGCTCAGCTTTGGGTATGTGACTAGGATCGGCTTTTTGGTTTTGGTGGAATACAATGTGGAGCTGAATCAAAGGGATGGGGTAGGCACAAATGGGCTAACGAGGATAAGATATCAGGATTGGCACAAAGGCTCAACCGGGCCAAAATGATGGCCTACGTCATTCTTGCGCAACAGAATTATCCTATGCCAATGCTTCAAGAATCGCTTGGGGCGAGTTCTTAGTCACCGAGAAAGGTTATCCTTCCTCCCGACACAAGCAATACACGTCTAGCGATAATTTACACACACCCATATGCTACCTTTTGATTCAAACCGGATTCACAATTTGAGTAGAGCAAACATTACTTACACTAATAGAAATGTATAAGACTACTAGTATAAAAAGGAATCTAATCTACACAAATCTCTATGCTCACAAAAGCATTAGACTAGGAACACCGGAGTCAACATATTACTCCACTATATAATTTAAAAGCCAGCACAATGATTTGCCCGAACCTTGCTCAAGAAATGAGTTTAACTCGCGGCACGCAAACAACTAAGCACACGCTCAAGTGGGTGCAAGTGGTGTGTGATGCAATGATCTAAACAAAATAAATCAATAAAAGCTTCTAGTATGCATATGCAGTGTGCACGTGCTTTGGGTAACAGATACTAGCTCTCCCCCAGACTTAAACTATGCATTAAGATATTCTAAGACAAAGTTGGGGGAAGAGGGTACCCAATGCTCAGCAAATGAGCATTCCAGAAGACGCGTGTAGAACAAGACCAAGCCACACCTCTGCCATACGAAGAATCGCGACCACCGCCTTCCATAGGAATGACCTGCAGGGGTGAGCTCCGCAAAAACAAAAAGAAATAGAAAAACTAAAACTGAATTGAAATTTAACTAACTATTCTACTTAATGAAAAATACAATGCAAGAAAAAAAAATAAGATAAATACTGGGGTTATTGTCTTCCCAGCACGACTTATTCAAAACTTTACGAGTTCTAGCTAATGGGCCTATGGAATAGAAAATGCACAGGTAACTGTTCCATTATTCGTTTCGGTGGCCGGTACCGATACGGCGATAAAACAGTCACCCATCTACCTGTATAATAATACCTGCAACGCACAGGTAGAGGAAACAGAATATAAGATGAGGAGGAGGAATAAGACTCACTCATCTCACACAAAAAATCCTTGCCAAGCAAGGTGTCATCCACAGCAGGTCTGCAGGAGGAGAAGGAAATGAATGAGGCTTCCTCTATGGAGGGGGGATCAACCTCCTCACATGAGAGGATACACTCATCATTGACTTGAGCAGAATGCTCCAAGTCCTCCTGAAGTACCTGCGAAGACTCAACCTGCATAGGCTCGGATATAGCAGAAGGGGGGTCAAGAAATAAAAGAGAAGAAAAACATAAATAAAAATCAAGCGGGGGAGTGGTACCGGACTTACTCCCAATAGGTTGGGAAAGTAAAATAATGCTTGCATTGTCATCAATGCTACAAGGTTCGGCGGGATCAACAAGGGCCATGCCTAGGATTTGGACTTCCTCCACCGGTGCTGAGGAAAGATCCTCTTCACCTAGAAGGTTGTCCTCCTCCATAGGAGTAGGCACAATACATAGATCGCTAACTTCATCTTGCAACAAATCATCAACAATGTCGTCGGAGACGAGCGTAGTAGAATGCACAACAGGGGAAGGAATGGTGCTTGGATAAAGGTCAAGCACTGATTTCTCAAAAAGAATCAAATCTACGCTAGGTGATGGATGCACAGGGGAGATAGGCTCGGCCATGTCAGAGCCTAGATCAGCCATGCATCTGGTGACTGTGTCCACATCATACCCTTCACAAGATGAAGGTGACACAGACACATAACCGGATGTTGAAGGTGTGCTGCCGGAAGTAGGACTCGGGATGATCTGGATATCCGGCTCATCATCCTCGTCCAATTGGCGAAGATACTCAGCACAGTCCTTCAGGGCGTGATCCATGCTTTGACAGAACAAGCACCGTTTTATATTACTCCTTGGTCCTTGAGGGGCCGGGGAGGAATATAAAAATGGTGTATGCGGCGAGGACGAGTGGCCATAAGACTTGGGCACAGGGCATGAAGAACCATAGGAAAATGGTGCTCCGTACACCGGGCCACGAGAATTAGGCCCACCATCTTCCGTAGGGCATCTATCACTAGCGTGAGAAATATCTCCACATAAACGACAACGAATATTAAATGCAGCCCACATTATATGGAGATAGCAAGATTCAAAATAAAGACACTATCGTGCAAACTGTTACACCTAACAGTAATTTACTAAACAACCTATTTAAAAACAGGAAAATAGAATAAAAAGAACTGAAATAAAAATAAACGACGCAATTTACAAATGGAAGGGCTTCTCTCTCAAATTCTCCCTCTCCAGAAAACTCACACGTCTGTGTGTCCCCGGCAACGGCGCCAAAAACTTGATGGCGCAAATCTCGCACACCGCTATAGATGGTAGCTTGACTGCGGCACGAAACGGCAGTGTACCGATCGTTCAAGTAATATAAAATGAGGAGTAAATCCCCGAGTATCGATCTCAGAAGGAACACAGTAAGGTGGAGTTGACTATTGAGGAGGACTTGAGATTGAAGTCCTTAAGGTCGGATGGATTGCGGGAGGCTTGGTTTGGATTGCGGAAAACAAAATAAAAATAACTACGACTACTCCTATGCAGGCCTTGAGCGCACTGCTTTGCCAGGCGGGATGGAAGACTACACGGGCCGCAATGCACCGAATCGCTAGGCGGATGGACGAGCAGGCTAGCGGATGGAGTGGAGAGAGCGACGGAATGAGGGTCGCGAGCACCTCTTCGCAAAGCACACCACTAACAATTGTTAGGGCGACACAACACAACAAACAATCCACACCACAAGGCACACCTCAAATGAAAATATAACAAGATTACTCAATCACATAGACATGATTTCATACTAATGTTAACAAATAAAAGTATACTTCATCAAACATATAAGAAATCCAACTAAACTATCAACTGCAAGAGGAGATGAGTGTGCGAAATCGACCGACTCCGAAGTCTTGTTGAGGATTCACGGAAGGAATCGCCGGGTTGTCAATCCGCGTCCAAGCTCGGTCCTCAACTGCGTCCGGGGTAGAGAAGGTTGTCACTACCTTCCAATGGACCCGTCTTCTTCGTGTCACGAACCGGAGGAATTATCACAAGCTGCTCCAATCTTGAAGAAGAAGGCTAGGTTGACTCCCTTCTTGAAGCCCAAGGATGAAGGAGGAGGCCAAGAGGAAGCTCCGGCGACGATTTGCCGTTGAAAGCTTGCCCGGAGATCCTCCCTAAGGTGGGCGGCGCTGGAGGAGTCGGAACCCCCCGAAATAGGCGGAAAATGGCGGACTGGAAGTGATCCCGACCTAAAATCACGCTTGCCTATTTATAGGCGGAGCAGGAAATAAACACCGTGCACGATCAGGCGCACGACCAATGGTCGTACGCGAAGGAATGCTTCTGATCGTGCGCGAAGAACCTGTAGCATAGGCTTGAACTGCAAAATAGCGCACGGTCAGCGGCGCACGACTAGTGGTCGTGCGCGAAGAAGGCCAATGATCGTGTGCCGTCGCTCGATCTAGGGAGGGAATTAACGCACGACCAGTGGTCGTGCGCCTGGTCGCGCGCGAAGGAAAACGCACGACCAGTGGCTTTTTCGACCGAAAATCCCCCAGAACCCATCCCGAGTGACGCACAACCCTTGGACCTGCATGAAAATATACTAGACCACAGGAATACATGAAATCACACCACAATGGGCATAAATGTGCACTAAGCAATGAAATGGGCAACGTGATCAAATAGAATTTAAAATAGGCCTAAAGTGAAGTGCAAGTGCATGAAAACTAGCCCAGATGAGTCCGGAAATCACTATATAAACTGGACTCATCAATGTACAACTTCCCATCCCTTAACTCGGGATGAAGTTCAATATATCTCTTATTCATTTAGTTTGACTACTCTTATCTAATTATTATTATACTTAGAAGTTTATGGTGAATCCTGGACTTCCCGAGGTCTACCTGATGAAGGGCTCAAAGCGGTACTATGGAATACGATTGGCTGAAGCCCAAACCCCTCTTTCCAAGACAATTACTTTTATTGGTGGCTACCTATCTCCAAGACCCACTCTCCTTATTACTCCTTATAACTTAAATGCTTTAAGACTTATCCTTCACTTTATTCTTAAGCAAACGTTCTCTTGAACGATGCTCAACACATAAGCTCTCTCATCCTTAAAATCTAGTACGAATGTTCTCCAAATATTCCACAACTTCTAGGGGCTGATATAACTGATATTACACTACTATGATACTAGTTTTACTGATTTTCTATATGATCTTGCCAATCAAATCATCACATTTAGTTTTTACTATTTGCAGTCCAAAATGAGAATGAGCTAATTTGATTCCTATGATGCAATCTTAAACATATCATGTCCAATTGAGCTACAATTCATACCATAGGCCCATATTGGATAATTTAAGAAGTGTTCAGATTTTTGACATATTTTAATTAATTTGACCTCTATTTAAAATTCATTAATCGTTGGACATGTTCCAAATTACAAAGGAAGTACCATGTTAGTAAATTCATACTTTCTAATAAAATTTTCATGGGTAGTAGATGACCAAATAACATGATTTCCAAAGTTACACAAATTTTCATAGGTTTTATAATCATAATTTCCATATAAAACAAAAGGGGTGAAAATGTAACTTTACACAATAAGTATTAATTTATGTCTTCCAAAAATTCTGGGAAAATTACTAGAGTACTGTAATGACCTAAAAAGATCTCATCCAAAATTTCATAATTTTCCAGAAATATTGCACCATAGATATTTCATAAATTAAAACGTGTGACAAATTGAATATGTGGAATTTTACCACGTGTAATACATCCAAAAACTCTATCAAAAATTCCAGAGGTTCATATTCAGATTTCAAATGATTTTCCAGAGTTTCAAAATTTTCCACAAGGTATTAGCCCTAAACATTTCACTAATACATAAATGAGACATTATTCAAATTTATCAAGTACTTAGGATTTTTTATCCTAAAAATCCTAATTTTCTCCTGAGCTAATGTATTATGTCATAGAGAAGGTGTGAACAAAACCTCAGAGGCTAACACTAAGCCATATATGTCAAATACATAAAATATCATTTTGGCTATATGCACACCATATCACATAATAGGCAAAGAAATGCAAGTGGAATTACCCCACTTGCAGAGGTCCAATTGCTTCCAAATTTTAACCAGAGTTTACTAATGGTCTATCAAGCATGGCATCCAAATTTGGGGTCATTTGGAGTTTCACCACTCCATATATTTCATTTATTTGATTAATTGAATAATGAACAAAACTATAGGGAAATATCCTCCAAAAATTCCCAATTTTTGGCAGGGGTACTTCAGGGCACGACTCATGTATGCTTAAAATTTCAAGTCATTTAGAGTTATATTTCTCTCTAAATTAATTTTTAAATGTCTAGGGCTCCCTAGGTACATGTCTCACAAAAATGGGTGCCCAGGAAGCTACAGGGCTCCAAATGAGCTGATTCAAATTTCTAAATAAAGTAGACCCTCATATCTAAAAAAATTATTTCTGGCCATTTTTCATGAAATGGCATCTAAGGGCCTCAAAACAATTAATCCATGTAGTGAAATTAATATGACAGATTACTACACATGAAATTAATTATAATGATTTAATCTGCACAACTCTTAAAGCAGAATCGGATGATTCCTGCTCATCTTCTTCCTCCAGCTAGCGGTGGAGATTTTTGGTTAAGAACAATATAAATCCGAAATGGTAAACAACCATTTCTGCTTTGATTTGAAAATGGAAGTAAGGGGAAGGTAACACGAGGGGAGGGGAGGAGAAATCGGACCTGAATGGTGGGTTGAGATCGGGTGATCCGTCGGGGCGGCATGTTTCTCCAGCAAGCTTGCTGGAGCATCTTAGGTTGTCAGGAAGAAGAAGAAGGAGAGATAATAAGTCTCGGGTGAAGGAAAGGGGTTTCAAGGAAAAGGGAGGAGAGAGAAAATAAATGGCTGATTTGATTTGGAATTGATGGGAAAATTAATGGCAAAGACTTTTTCTCTTGCTTGGATTGGACAAGACATCCAGGTGACATTTTCTAATTGGCCAAAGCCACCTACCAGCCTTGAAATAAGCAAAGATATAATCTTAATTTATATTGCCTCGGGAAGCAACATTTTCCCTTCTGCTGCCAGCAATCGACGGGATGGTCCATAGATCGACGGGGAGCCCCGTCAATTAGGACTTGAAGACTCGGGAAAGCATTTTCCCAGTTGCTGCCCAGATCGACAGGATGGGCTTAACATATATCAAAATCAACGGGATGGGCTCAACATAACTAAAAATCGACGGGACAGGCTCAGCATAACTGAAAATTGATGGGACGGGCTCATCGTAACTTAAAATCAACGGGACAGGCTCAACATAACTCAAAATCGACGTGATGGGCTCATCATAACTCAAAATCGACGGGACGGGCTCAACATAACTCAAAATCGACGGGACGGGCTCAGCATAACTCAAAATCGATGAGACGGGCTCCCGATCGACGGGAGGTCCCGTCGATTCTTACTTAGAAGAACACAAGAAATGTTTTTCCTACCCTCTCCCGTCGATCGATGGGACTGGATGTCGATCGATGGGATTGGATGCTGATTTTGACTCAGCACCCAAATTTTTCTCTTTTAAGCCTAAAATTAACCATGGTTGACTTGCCTCCTATAGTGGACCACATGTGAGTTCTCTCAACTCAATGTGACCTAAAGTCACTACTTAGCTCAAACCCACCTCACTCACCACATGTCCTATCCTAATGAAGTCAAGGGGTCTAGTAGGAAATGGGATGTTACAAATCCCAATAAACAAAAAATAATAATTTCATCCCCAAAATTTATGTTCGGGTCTACGAGGTTCTTTACACAGCATAAATAAGTAAATCTTGAGTGGCTTTAGGTTGTACCTGAAGTGAAGAGTCTCGGGTACTATTGTTGCAAGAGATCCATATGCTCCCATTTGTGTTCCTCTCGTCCATGATTGGACCACAACACCTTGACTAAGGGAACTTTCTTCTTCCGCAGGACTCAGACTACTGTATCATCAATCCGGACTGGCTCCAGATGGACTGATCTATCGGGCTCTACCGGACCCGAGGTGGAAGTGATGTGTTGCTCCAGTCTAAGTATAGCTCTCCGTAGTGAATAGACATGAAAGACGCCATGCAAGTTTACCAAATCCAATGGCAGCTCCAGCCTGTAAGCCAAGGGACCGATCCGCTCCACGATCCTATAAGGCCCCATAAATCGAGGGTTGAGCTTCTTGTGTCCTCGCACCCGCGAGACACCATGCACCAGTCGTATCTTCAAATAGACTTTGTCTCCCACTTGGAACTCCACCTTCCGATGCCTCGCATCGTAATACATGGCCTTCCTCTTTGAGCCTCTAGCATCCCATCCCTGATCATCCGAACTAAAGCGTTCGTGTTCTCAACGAACTCTGATCTGAGTGCCTTCTGGTCCTCATCTTGGACCCAAGAAAGCGGTGTCCGACACTTCCTACCGTATAATGCCTCATACGGTGCCATCCTAATGCTTGTCTGGTGGCTGTTGTTGTATGAAAACTCGATCATGGCAACACCCTCTCCCAGGGCTTTCCCGTATCCAAAATGCACAAGCATAGCAGGTCCTCCATAGTCCGGTTGGTCCGCTTCGTATGCTCGTCGGTCTGTGGATGAAAAGCGGTGATGAACATAAGCTGAGACACCAAGTATGCATGTACCGTTCTCCATTCCCTAGAGGTGAACTGACCGTCGCGATTTGAGACAATCATCATGGGTACGTTGTGGTACCTGGCGAACTGTTCCACAAATAACCTTACTAGATGTAACATCCCCCAAACAACTAGACCCCCAAGTTGGTTTTGTCATGACTAGTTCATGACAAAACCATAGGAAGCACTTAAGATCATGTGAACTTAGGTAAGAAGGAGAAAAGTCAAGTGGTCTACAAATAGTAATTTTCAGATACTAAGCCTAGGGTTGGACTATATGGACTCACCTTGATCCTTTGACCCCCACCATAACATCCCTAACCCATTAGGGGTCTCCTTGGAGCACTAAGGAACCATTAGGGTCAACCAAAGAGGCCAAATTGACCAAAGTCAACCATAACCCTAAATTGGTCAAAGTAGTTTAATTAGGGTCAATTGGCCGCCACCATGCCAAATTGACCTTGCCCCTACCATTAGAAGGATATTAGGGACCCAATGGACCAAAAATCCCCATCGATCATGGGGTCTCCAATTTAGCCAATTTTACAAAAGTCAACCCTAGCCCTATTTTGGTCAAAGTGAACTATTAAGGGCTAATTGACCCTCACCTTGCCAAATTAACTCCACCTAGACCTTCCTAACCTTTAAGAGAGTCCAATGGGTCACTACCCACCCACTGTGGTCAATCCAAATGGTCAATTTGACCAAAGTCAACCTTACCCTAATTTTAGGTCAAAATCCCTATTTTGCCCAAATCAAGCCCAATCCACTTGGGCTAGACCAAATTGAAGTGCCCCACTAACCCATAGGGTTGAGAATTACTCAATTTGCCACTGAAATTTTGTAAATGTTGACTAGGAGAGAGAAGGAGAAGTTTTCCCCCAAATTGGAGAGAGAGAAGATGAACATTCATGGTGGATGAATACAATTGACCCATCAATCCTCCCCCAATTGATGAGCATTCATCTACCCTGGCAGTTACAAGGAATTTAGAGCATTTTCCATCCCACCAAGGGGGCTGAATCAAGGGAAATCAAGGTGGCCGGAATCCTCCTTCATGGCCATTAATGGCAATTGATGATTTGGCTCCTCCCCTCCTCCAATTCAACTCCTTAACACCTTCAGGAGTCAGAGAGGAATGAAACCCCCCACCTTTCTGAAGAAATCAACCTCTCCAAGTGCAGATTGGCATGCTACCAAAAGCACCACCTCCGACAATGGCAACTCACTGGAATTCGCGACTTCAGGCCACCACACAGGTCTGATCCGCTTCCCCTCTCTTAGTGATATATCCTCGACTGATTTGGGGCATGATTCGAGCTCAATCGGGCTTGAATTGTGCTTCCAAAAGGGCTCATTTCGATCCCTCTTCCCCCTCCCCCCCCCCCCCAAACCCCTACTCCGGACACCACCGGCCGGCAAAGGACCTCCTATCGCCGGCCACCACCTCAACGAAGGTGGTGGTGGCACTTGCCGGCCGGGGAGAGGTGAGGGTGGCCAGGAAATCAACCCGCAAGGGCTCCCAGGATGGGCTACTGTGGGTCGTCCAGCGATTGGGGATGATGATGGGCAGCCGTCCGATCTGACAGGATCTGCTAAGTGTAGACCAAATGATTTTATTAATCAAGTAATGTACGTTTCTGCCACCTATTATGCTGCTTTGTTTTAATTATTCAAAATACTAGAGCCCCTCTGATGAAAAAGTGCCCAACATCAATATTGTAGCCTTGGGTGTGTAGTTTAATTGAAAATTTGTTTCAGTCCAATATGGGCACTGTAGCTCCATGTAGAGCCATTTTGGTAGGACTGGTCCCTAGGCTAGGGCAGTCACTAATTTTTGAATAACTTTTGGCTGGGTTATGGGATTGACCTGAAAATTGAAACCTCGGCTATTTGTACCAACCCCCCTAACATATACAAGGATGGGAATTTTAGGAGAACATTTTTCTAAGGTTTTGGTAATAATTTAATAATTCATATATTATTTAATTATAGTGTCTAATGACCTCCAATCCCCTCCAAATTTTGGTGGGTGATCTTTAGTGTTATTATATGACCCTGTTAAAAATTTCAGCCCAATTGAGACTAATTTGGTTGGGTAATTGATTAACCCAAGTCTGGTCAAATTAGGTCAAACTAGGTTAAAAGTGCACATGTTGGAATTAGGTGGTCAAACCTCATCCAAGTGGTGTGAAACTTTGTCCACTGGTTTAGAACCACTTAATACACCCCCTGAGTAATTTTGGGTGATGTGGGGTGGATATGACTTAGGACCCTTGTTTTAACCTTAGAGTTGCACTTTAATCCTTGCGAAGGACATAGAGTCATATGTCCTTGGATGGTCATGAAACTTGGTAGATAAGTTCATGGGGTGTAAATATGCCCTAGGAAATTTTAAGAGAATTTTAGGACCTATTATTCTCTCTGAATTGGGTTATAATCACTTTTGGGAACCTCCTTATGAGAGAAATTTATATGCTCAAATAATTTTATATGGTAATGAAAATTTGGTGGTACTCTCATAATCAGGTATTAGATCTCTGGTAATTTTTGGGTAATTATTGAAATAATTTATTTAGCACTTCATTCACAAGCCATCTATTTGGTCTTAAGAAAGTAATAAATAATTAAGGGCCAAATAACCTATGGAAAATTATGAAACTTAGTGGTAGGACATTTTAGGACTATAAAAAGCTCTCTGAATTTTTGTATAATTTTTATAATTATTTAAAAGTAGATTCCTTCACAATTTTCCCTAGAAAGGGTTTACTTGGAATAATTATTTATGTGATTAATTTGCCTTGATAAATTCTGAAATTTTGTCAGAAGACTTTTCTATTTGATATGAAGGTCTGTAAATTTTCCCATAATTGTTAAATAAGTATTTTTGGTGGTTCCTTCTTTAATTTCTTATTTTGGATAAATATTCAATATTATAATTACACCTTGCTGTAAAATTGTGAGATTCTGAATTTACTGTTATTTTGACATCATAGACTTTCCATAATTTTATGGGGTCCATACTATAGGAAGATCTTATACTACATGTTCAAATTTCATTCCTGACCAATATTGAAGAAATTTAAATAAATGTCAAATAATTAGGGAAAAATATGATTCTCTGGATTTAGGCTTAGAATATCATGATAAACACCCAGTAATACTCTTGAGTCAGTTGGATGAATATTTGGAGTACCTCCCCTTATACAACTCATATAGCTCATTTGGTCTGTATATAGTAAAACTATAAAACTTGAGTAAGTTGTGGATCATTAGGTAGGAATGGAAGGTGAGTGTGTACCTAGCCTGGTCGAGAAGATGTGAAGGTCATCAAGAAGGAGATTAGATGGTGAAGGTGTGCTTGATGAGTTAGGTGTAAG
Organism: Dactylorhiza incarnata; assembly: GCA_033032865.1. NCBI lineage: Eukaryota > Viridiplantae > Streptophyta > Magnoliopsida > Asparagales > Orchidaceae > Dactylorhiza > Dactylorhiza incarnata. Next base: position 1,962,937 of record JAWHQI010000009.1, on the reverse strand, counting down.
TTGTGCTCGGGATAGACGAAAGATCGTATTTTCCCCTTAGAGGATCATAACATACCTAGGGTAATCCAAGTGTAATGGTAAGAGGGGTATTATTGTGGGTAGATACCTATAACATTAAGTACCTTGGAAAGGGAGCTTTGGGGTGTCATCCCATTGTTGCTCCTAGTACCGTAGTGAGCCCCTTATAGGGTAGTCCTCGGGAAGTCCATGGTTAACCCAAAAATGTAGGAATAAATGGCAGTGTAAGATTAACTTAATAAAACACACACCCACACCCCGTGATTATGGGAGGTTAGTTTGTTTGGTCTTACGAGCGGTAGGCTCGGTGGTTGTAGCAGCATACTAGTTAATCCGGTGAGATTGTGACTCAGTAATGCTTGTTGGTACGGACAGGTTGGTCCGGCGAGACGATGGCTCGGAAGTTTATGGTGACGGACAGGTTAGCCAGGGGAGCTTAAGGCTCGGAGATAGATGGTAAACATGTTTGCATGTGCATAAAGGTGGTGGGTCTTTGGTATTGGACGGTCATTCACACCGATGTCAATACGTTGACTCAACAAGGGTGGAATTTGCACTTAGCCATGAAAGTCTGGTGGTCCAGCCAGTAAGAGTACGTAGATGCTCCGCAGTTTTGCGTTGAGGCGTACGATAGGTTTATGTTAGGTAGTGTGAATACCAACCTAGAGGTGGGCGAGGCCCAACCCACCGCTTCCGTTTGCCACTACGGGAGTATCCTGGGAGTCTTGCTTGCTCCAAAAAAGGGGAACTAAAGGTCTGTGCGCATAGATTCAAAGTGTGTGAGTTGCACTTGTATGAACATATCATTAAACTGTATAACTCTACATGTCATGGCATAAGCAATGCATTTCAACCCCTACCCCTATCGTATAAATTGGTTATGAGACTTTTTATACGATAGGCCCTGCTAAACGACCCCTTGGTCTATAGGTTTGTGTGAGCATTCCTATAAATTAAGGTTAAATTTCTTTACTACTGCTTTACTTATTACCACTGCTTACTTGCTACAGTTTTACTTACTACTGCTTTACTCATTGTACTATATATTGCTTACCAATAAACCCTTCCGAAGTTAGACTCACTGTCACCTGCTCTTGATTATACCTCTTGTTGTCCTCCGCTTCATTCCTCCCGCTCGGTGCCTAGGAGTCACCGGGAGAGTGGTGGGGGATTGGCTTAGTCTTTTTGACTAACGGTCGGTGGACCTTATCATTTTAGGGGACCGAGGAGATGGTGCAGTACCAAAGGCCGGTGCAGATGGAGGCGGGACAGTCTAGCACGGGAGCACCGATGACAGGATCCGTGATTGTCTTTTAGCTTTGGCAGTTATGCTTCCGCGAGTGAAATTTGTAGTGAGGAAATTGATGTACAGGGCATGAGCCCTTATTTATTTCCATACCTTTCGTTCAGTTATCTTATGTGGACATCCTTTTTGATGATTTTATATCTATGTGATGTGGAATTGAACTTCCTTAAGTTGTTTAAGCTTTGCTTCTTTTGTGATCGATATGGCCGACAGAATCGGCGTTTTGTAGTGGCGACCATCCTGAGTGATGGTGCCACCGCAAAGCGGAGGTTCTGGGCATAAGACCCGGGTTTCTGAAAAAAAAATGGGGTCTTACACTAGAACTGCAACTGAATCGTCCTTCCTGACCGGTATGAACCGCGCTACCTTGGTCAATCTGTCTACTATTACCCAAATAGAATCGTGCCTGGAGTGGGAGCGAGGCAATCCGTGTACAAAATCCATGGCTATGTCCTCGAACTTCCACTCTGACACCGGTAGTGGCTGTAGAAGTCTTGCTGGGCTCTTGCATTCTGCCTTCACTAGTTGGCAAGTCTCGCAGAATGAGACAAAAGATATGATCTCCTTCTTCATTCCGGGCCAATATAAATCCCTCCGCAGGTCCACCGTCATCTTAGAGATCCCGGGGTGCACTGAGTAATGTGTGCAGTGTGCCTCACAGAGTATCTCTTCCTGGATTCCACCTCCTGCGGATATGTAGACACGACCCCGAAAATGAACAATATCGTCACGCAGTGAGTAATCCTCTGACTTGCCCTCTTCTAAGGCTCTGAATACAAGCTCCAGAGCTGAATCCTTCCACTGTTGTGCCCTGATGTGATCACGTATATCACAGGTGAGGCTCAGGGATGCCAGGTACTCCTTATTGACTTTGGGCTCCGCCTTAGAAACCAAGGTAATGTGCATATCCTCTAGCATCCTCACCAGCTCCATAGCCATCATTTGGGGCTCCGGTCCAGAAGTTCCTACCCTCCAGCTCAGGGCATCTGCCACAGTGTTCGCCTTCCCTAGATGATAGTGCATGGTATAGTCATAGTCGCACAAGAACTCTAGCCACCTCCGCTGGCATATGTTTAAGTCCTTCTGGTGTCGATGTAATTGAGATTCTGGTGGTCAGAGAAGATCTCACAATGAATCCCATATAGATAATGCCTCCAAATATTCAAGGCAAATACCACCGCTCCAAGCTCTAGGTCGTGTACCGGATAATTCTATTCATGCTACTTCAGCTGCCTTGAGGCATATGCTATCACATGACCTTGCTGCATGAGAACTGCACCCATCCCCTGATAAGATGCATCAACGTAGATCTGGAAACCTTCCTTCCCAGAGGGGAGGGCAAGGATGGGGTAATAGGTGAGTCGGTCCTTCAAATCCTTGAAGGCTGTCTCGCACTTTTCCGTCAATGTGAAAGCAGCATCCTTCTTCGTCAAGGACGTGAGGGGAAGTGCAATCTTTGAGAACCCCTGCATGAACTTACGATAATATCATGCTAATCCCAGGAAGCTGCAGACATCTGAGGCCAACTTCGGCTGTGGCCAATCCCTCACTACTTGTACCTTGGCAGGGTCCACTGCCAACCCGGCCCCGCTGATAATGTGTCCTAGGAATGCCACCTCCTGTATCCAGAATTGACATTTCAAGAACTTTGCATACATTTGGTGTTGTCGCAGCTTGCCTAAGACTTGAGCCAAGTGATGGGTGTGCTCCTCCTTCGTCTTGGAGTAGATCAAAATATCGTCAATGAATACTATGACAAATCTATCCAAGTAGGGCTCGAATACCCTGTTCATCAAGCTCATGAATGCAGAAGGAGCATTCGTGAGCCCGAAGGGCATCACCGTGAACTCGTATAACCCGTAGCGGGAACTGAAGGTCATCTTCGGGATATCCTCCTCCTGAATCCACAACTGGTAATATCCGGATCTCAAATCGAGCTTGGAGAACCATAAGGCTCCCTGCAACTAGTCAAATAACCCATCGATCCTAGGTAACGGGTATGTGTTCTGTACCGTCACCTGGTTCAACTCCCGGTAATCAATGCATAGTCGTAGCAACCCATCCTTCTTCTTCACAAATAATACTGGTGCTCCCCATGGCGATGAACTCGGCCAGACAAATCCTGAGTCCACCAGCTCCTGAAGCTGGGTCCTGAACTCCGCTAGCTCCTTTGGTGCCATACGGTATGGTGCCCGAGATACCGACCTTGCTCCTGGAACCAACTAGATACGGAAATCCATATCCCTAGACGGGGGTAGTCTGGGTAATTTCTCTTGAAATACATCAGAGAAGCCCCTAACCACTGGATATCTGCTATGGATACCTCTGTCTCCGCCATCTCGAAATAGATTAGGTACACCTCGTCTCCCTGCTCATGAGCCTTGACAACCTGTGCAGATGATAATAAGAGATGAGAGGTGGGTGTAGTACATTCGATCACTACTTCAGAATCTACATGCCTCGGCACAATTTTCTTGGTCGGGCAGTCGATCCTAACATGATTCTAGTGCAGCTAGTTCATGCCCAGAATTAGGTCAAAGTCTGGCATCTTCAAAAGCGTTGCCGGCGCTTCGAATATCTTCCCTCCAATCTCCGCGTTCATTTTGCACTTGGCACATATTGTTATCTCCGACCCGTCAGGAAGTCGCACCTGTAACATCCCAATTTTGGCACTAGGGGCCTAGAAGAGCCATGTGAATCATTGAGGAGTTTAAACCAGTTTTTAACAGTTTCATGACCTAACTTCGGATTATGAATTAAACTGCGATGTCACAGCATGTACTTCAAGCGAATTAGCCTAAAATTGGGGCTCACCAGTGGCATTTTTACTACAGACTCAACAACGTGCGTTTTCATTCCATCCCGATGTAAATGCCACAATTAACAAAAGCAGGACAAATTATGATATGTGCCGATGTGATCCTCGAGCAATCAAGTTCCGAAAATTATCCCCATGGAAAGTCATTGGACTCATATGATTGAAATAAAATTAATTCCTTTTGTAGGACTCAGACTCAATTTTAAATTAAGAAAATTTGGATGAGATGGGTCGTGTTAAGTTATGCGGCGATTCAAGAAATTATTTATACTCAACATCCGCTTTAAACAAGTCCTTTGCTTCATATGACCAACGCGATTGCAACGGTTCCCCCGCGAACATTTTCTTTCATGTTTAAAGAAAAATATTCAGTACACGCACACACATAAACATATATATATATATACATAATAAAAGTAGGAGATATATAGAAGTGGAAGAAAGCTTGTATGCACATAGTCGTATTTTGTTTATATATACGAGGATGAAGGTATACAATATGGTTAAGACGAGAATGAAGAATGTACAACTAACGGACTTTAATTTTCTAAAACGAGACAAGTGGTATCTATGGAGACACTATTAAACATCCGGAGAAAAAGGGAATGGATATGCCTTGTAAGTCTATTTTCATCATATATGGCATGCATACGTAAAGTTGAAACAACGTGTTCTATAAGCGGAATATGAGTTTTTCCTATAATTATATATATATATTGGCAATATATATAAGGATATATGTGTAATAATGTAAAGGTTTGGGAAGAGTAACGCACCCTTCATGGTACCTTGGTGTGCTAATAGCAATTGCTATGGGTGCTGATAGCAAAATATTTTGGAAATATTCTTTATAATGGCTGAAATGAGTGTGCGAATAGACATATTGATGGGCTAATCTTAATTTCACATTGGGGTGCCAATAAAGAATCAAGAGAGCTTGTTGAGCGGGGGATTTCATTAAAACGGAGATCATTGGCTTGATATACGGCCCCTTATCTCCTTTTTCCGGATACCTATCTGATGTTCTTCCGCCTGGAGCTTTCGAAGGGCTGGAAGGCTGAAAGCTAGGGATGGCTGCGGTTTTGACTGAGACATCTCCCCGTTTTGTGTCGTGGGCTGGGCGGAAATGGCGAGGTAGGGGCGGAAATGGCGAGGTATCGACACTCTTAAGGAATCGCAAGGATCGGCCTCCCTCAAGGACGAGCTCTCTTCTTCTCCCTTCGCTACTCCCACCTCTCACGACTCATCACCTCCACCCTCAAGCTCACGACAAGGGTTCATAGAGCCTATCCTCTTCTCGATTCTCTTAATCTCCTTTCTCCTCCCGATATCTGGAATGGTCTAGCACCTTCTCTCGCGCTTCTTCCACGCGATTCTCCGCAGACGCTAGGACTTCGTACCTCATCTTCTTACTCAATCTGAATTTACGAAGAGAAGCTCACAAGCATTAGATCGTTATACAAGGGCATCGCTTCATCGCTTCCACTGGAATACATGACACCGCTTCAGTTGGAATATAGGGCATCTACGATCCGCCAGCATATTCTCTATGCCATTGCATTTCAAAGTCAGGTACTGATCTCCAACTCTCGCACTGTTACGAATCTCCTCACTCCGGCATTTTTAGATCGATCTCCTACTTTAGATTTTTTTTCATTTACCATACTTCTGGATATGTACAAATTCATGTTGCTCGCAGATCTCCATCCACCATGGATATCCATACACTATGGATCTCCGTCTATATTTGTACCCGAAATGTACAAATTCATGACCTAGACCGACTTTCTTGTAGATCTCCATCGACCATGTATCTAGATCTAGATCTCAATGTTTTCAAAGACCAACTCTTATCTCGACCGATTTACTCGCATATCTTCATTCGCATTGCTTCGCAGCAGCCAAAAATCAGGGTTCTCCATTCTCCCTTCTTCCCATTGCTATGTGGCGAGATTTATGTTTCCTTTGCCATCACCTTCATCAGATATTCATGAATTAGTTTTTCTCCATTGATTCGACATACATGTGATCTTCAATGGCTGAAATATATATTTCAACTTTTGCTTTATTTGTACTCAGTTTGGACCAAGATTGTTTCCTTTTGCGAAATAGGGGACTTCTCAAGGATCCAGAGATGTTTCTCACTGGTGAGCTTGGATAAATTCCCCTGTTTAGAAAATGTGTGTGAGATTCAGGGTTTGGGGGAAATTCATGAATCGTGCCCTAAGAAATTTCTATACCCTTGCCTTCTTACCTTGGCTTTAGCCGGCTAAGGTTCTGTTAGGGGCATTTTAATGAATATCCATAACTTTTGATATGGGGTTTTGCTCTGCTATTGATATATCGAGGGGACTTAATTTCCTATTCTTGGTATGATACATATAGGCCAGCTGCTACTCTTGTTCTTTCTTCATATGGTTTTCTGATTTTGGGAGAAGATGTTAACTGTTAATGGTTTTTTTTTGAGGGAAATTCTGATTCTAATAGCTGTTGTTGTTTTAGGAGGCTCCTATGTGGCTGCTAGCTGCTATTATTTTCGATCCTTAGTTTTGGATCTATGCACTTAACTTCTTTTTAGAATGGATTACAAAGAGTAAGCAAGCGGCTTTACATTTGGGGGGATTTCAGTTGGCTACTATTATTACTAATGGAGAGTTCTCCGTTCAATGAGTTGTTGTTATAATTTATAAATTAGAAAAGCAATATGATTTGATGTGGGTTGGCCGGCTACTGTTTTATGGCCCACTTGCAGTCCAGTTTTGCTGTTTTATTTCTTTTATATAGTTCCATTTCATGTTAGATAGGTTTTTGGATAGCTTAAAAAGGGGGTTTTGAACCCTATTCTGCATACTAATTAGGAAGGCCTAAGCTAGACCGGCTGCTCTCAAGAGAGAAGATATAGTTTTCTTTATGTTAGTCGGCTATTGTGCATAAGCATGATATCAGTATGGAGTTTCAGCTTAGACATACTATTGAATTATGATTATGCTAGTAAACATCTTATGAACCCTTCATCATTAATGTAGGTAATGTTTTTACCTTTTCAAATTGTACTTGTACATAATTTTTGGAGTTCGTTTGATAGGTCAAATCCCTGTTTTATTGTTACCAAAACTGCATTTCCTGCCTTCATTCAGAAGCAGCGGCTTGTATATATTCGGTTGTTCAGGCCCTTGAGAGTGTGTTCATCTCTTGGACCCATAATGAAATTATGCTGGACGTAGCTAATTTACCAGTGAATTTATTATGGACACCAAAGAGGCCATGAAGCTTATCTTGTCGAGCCTAGGAGGTGGTGGCAAGTCTCTTACATATTACTCTTGCTCTCTCTCTCTCGTAATGAATTACTTGATCATTGGCCGATGACTTATTGGAGGCTTCTGCTGATTTATAAAAATGCACTAAATTCTAAATCCTGCATACGCTATAAGTTTGAAATAATGGCATTAGAAGAGCATATTCATTTCATGTTATTCACACGGAAATATGAATAATCGTTATGATAATAAAAATGTTGTCCCTTCGAGAAAGATATTCCTTCGGGAATAAAATGTTGCCCTTCGAGAAGATACATCCCTACGGGGATAATTGTTGCCTTTGGAAAATTTAGGATGGCCTTCGAGTGTTACTCTAAGGCAACCCGCATCGAGGACGGCCTGGTTCCAGGCAACCCGTGCGACAATCATTGAACTACGTGGGTCTGAGGCTGTATGCAGGTTGATACGGAGTACGTAGGCGGCGGTCGCGGGAAGACTGCCACGACCCAAATGTTATATTTATATTATTTCCCCAACTTTGCTTCATTACTATTTATAACCTTATTCACTACATAGTACAGGTTTCAAGTGCGGGAGAGAATCAATATGGATTCAGGGTAAGACTCAGTTTGACTAATCGAGGTACTTTAGTTTATGTAGCAAATTAATGTTTTATGATACAGGATATCTTCATACTTTACCTGTTCTCTATGCTGCAAACATATAATAGTTGTCATTTATATGCTTATGTCTTTTGTTAAATAGACTTTTATAGATCATGTTTCGGCCAGATGTCCATATGCTTGTTTAAACATCACTGCTACCAATGCTCTTGTTAATTATGTAACAATTTATTATTCTATTGATTTCGAATTACTTAGCCGCTCCTAGATTCCCCACTTCTGCTTACAACCACGCTCCGGATTGCAAGTAGAAATCGCTTAGCACCATCGTTAATATATGGCCTCGGGGTGAGTAATCAGAGGAGTGTTTGTGATGGTCATCCTTTTGATCCTACGTTAGTCATCTCGAAGTCATGTATTGGCGATGGTGTGCGGTAAGATCTCCCGATAAGGTCGAGTACCGGAGGGGGGATCTTACAGCACCTTCCTCCGGATGCCATCAAAGTGTTGTATTTGTTCTAGGTCGTCTACGAATTTCTCTAAGACGAATGAATGTGAGGCACCCTATCAAATAGAGTGTATGCGGGTTTGTCGCAGACAAGCACTATTTCTGGGTGGTTTGGTTGTTTGGGTCATAAATTAAAGTACACTACAGTTTTGAAAGGTACTTATGTAATCGCAAAGGAAAAACAATAAAGTACCTATAATGACTTCTTCAGGGTTCCGGGGTTCTGCGAGATCTAGAGCATACATCTGCTCTGGCCATCGGCCTCTACTAGGAGGTCCTCGGCCCCGACCTCGTCCTCGGCCTCGGCCCTGCTGTGTTGGAGGGGCTGCTGTAGGAGGAGGAGGAGGAAAAAACTGTCGAGGGTAGTTAGCTTTGATGTGCCTCGGCTGGTGGCACCCAAAGCATATCAATGGCTGGCATCCCCGATCATCCTGCCTCCCCGGATCCTGGATTCGTAGTGGTGGAGGAGCCATCACTGCAGGAGGTTGCTGCTCTGGTCTGAAGTTGGGACGAGGACGTCCCCCACCTCTTTTGTGACTCATCACTCTGCCTCGCTGCGGGCCCCTGCCGCTCTCTCCAAAGTATGATCTGTCAGCCAGTCTCTTTCACATGCTCTGCACCATCAAATGGTCTGCCTCCAGCTTTTTGGCCATTTCAATGGTCTGGGTAGACGTTCCATATGATATGAATAGTAGAGCCTGTCTCAATGAATCCCTGAGACCACGATAGAACCTCTTAGCGTACTTCCTATCATCCAAGTCATGTACCCCCATAAATCTGGCCATGTGGGAGAACTCCCTCTGGTATTCAATCACTGACCGGGTCCCCTGCCGGAGGTTCAATAACCTCTCTTCTATCTCGTCTCTATCCGTGGCAAATACAAAGTGCTCTAAGAAGACATCACTGAACTCGTCTCATGAGATATCTGACATCTCCCGATCTGCAAAAGTGGAATCCAACACTGACTTCCACCATCTTTTGGCATGTACGTCCAAAGCAGACTTTGTCAAGGGGACATCTCTGTTGATTGGGCAGCTGATGCCTACTAGCATCTCCTGAATAGAATCCATCCACTCCTCCGTCTTTACTGTGTTTTCTATTCCATGGTACATTGGGGGAGACAAACTCTTGAAGGCATTTAGCCAATTTGATCCGGGGTTCGACTGTGCGGCCGGAACCTGCTGAGCTCTGAAGGCATCCAGAATAGCCGTCAGAGATTGCCCCAGCTCCATCTGCTGAAAAAAGGTGGCAGTCGGAGGAGGAGGGACAACACGAGTGGATTAGCGAACTGTGGGGACTACACGAAAATAAGGTTGTACTAGAATTGGTCTAACTCAATGCTTAAATGGACTATTTTCTGTGATTTTTACACATGGGCACACCATAGCTTCTGCTGCTTAGTTTGTCCGCAAACTAAAGCTCGAGCAGGGTGGCCTAGTGTTTTGGACTTCTTTCTATTATGATTGTTTGTCAAGTGATAACAGTTTGTAAGACCCCCCTACTTAGAGGGTTACTCGAGCCTTATGCCCAGAACTGCCGCCTTGCGGATGGCACCAACACTCGGGTTAGCCTCCACCGTAAGACATCGATCATGCTGGCTAGTACGATCATTTAACCTTTAGTCCAATAGAGAATTGAAGCATATAAAAGAATTGAACAAGTTCACCATCACAAAATCTCATAAAATGTATATAAGCAGTCCAACAATGAGCAAAAAAGAGAGTAAGGGCTTATGCCCGATACATAGCCAAATGAAAATATTAAAGGGTCACTCTCTCTCAACATCTCTATGCGGAAGCTAAACACTATCATCATCAATCACCTGACTCGTAGTAGACGTAGTGCGCGACATCTGCTCCTCAAGTCCTGCCATCTCGTTCGGCTGGTGCTCCAGCTCCTCGGACTCCTACAGTCACAATCGATCGTTAGTCATAAGAGTAAGACGATTTTGTCCCCGCCTCCCTCCATGAATCCTAGGTACCGAGCGGGAGGAAGGAAGCAGAGGACAACAAATATAGCAATAACAATATGCAGGTGATGGTGAAATCTATACTAGCAAGTATATACATAACAAGGTAACTATACTAGCAGGTATATGCAGCTAAGCAGTAATAAACAGTAAAAGTAGCCAGTAAGGTAAAGCAGTGCGGCGCAGGTACAGTAACAAGTAAATCTATACTACCATCACATTTGTACCTTAACTTATATGAATACCCATACAAACTTATAAGTTAAGGTTTCTGGAATAATAACTTATCATATAAAAGAGTCCATACTAATTTATATGATAAGGGTCTGCAAATTATGTTCTAAGGTTTATGTATGATATGATATGCATGCTATGATATGACTCATACAAGTGCAGCACACACACACACACGACTTTGTGATCACAGACCTTTCGTTCCCAATTTTTGGAGCTAGTTACACTCTTTGGTAACATCGTTGTAGCTACGATAGCAGTGGAGCAGGTGCCTCTACTTCCTAGGAGGGTATACACACTACCAGGCCTAGACCCTTCATACGCCTCTGTACCCGTCCTAGGTGCACTCTATAGTCTTGCGTACTCTTTGTTAGAACCCATCAGTCTTGAAGGTCGGGTGTACGTTTTCGGGGATTGTCCTCCAGACCGCAGCATAAAAAAATTACTGGCCCCTCAAACCCTCACACCCGCCTAATTCACCATAATGCCATCGATGTGATGACCGGTCCAGTATCGAAGACCCGCTACTAATTATTGTAGGAGTTGGGGAACACTTCTGGTCAGGGTTCATCGAACGGCGTTCGACGAACGGAGAAGGGTTCGTCGAACGGCGTTCGACGAACGGAGAAGGGTTCGTCGAACTTTGCCTGCATTCATCGAATGGGTCCTTAAGTAATGCCATCTCAACAGATATTGCTGAACTGTCTCAGCGGATATACATGTTGTCTCAGTGGATGTTGTTGAATCATCTCAGCAGGTATACATGCCGTCTCAGTGGATGTTGCTGAACTGTCTCAACGGATTTACATGCCGTCTCAGCAGATGTTGTTGAACTGTCTCAGCGGATATTGTTCTGAGCCCGGTTTGGCACCCTATTTAAAGGGTGCATAACCCTGATTTAGGGTTAAGCCTAAGAGAGTGCAACAGTTTTTTTGCGCGGTTGTCCTTGGCGGCGGTTCCTCTGTTTTTGTCTGAAGAGGGTTGAGTGAGGTAGGATCGGTTCTTCTTGATCCTTGTAACCTTGTAAGCTGTAATCTGATTTGGTGATTAGAACATCGTGAAGAGGAATGGGAGAGGGGACGTAGCCCGGATTGGGGTGAACCTCTGTAGATCTGTGTGTCTTCTGTGATTGATCTGTTATTCTGGTGAATTTTTCTTTCGAATCTCTCATCTTGGCACACCCTATTTCTTTACATTTGGTATCACAGCGAGGTTCTTGATCCTGGAAATGGGTTCTGGCGGCGTGCGGATCGAGATCGAGAAGTTTTACGGAAGTCGATTCGATCTATGGAAGATGAAGATGGAGGATATGTTGATTGATCGAGATCTATGGTCTGCGATCGAAGATGATCCTCCTATTGCTAAGGCTGGAGAGAAGGGTGCGAGCACATCGAAGGGAGAATCTGCAAAGACAACTGCAGCAGTTACAGCAGAGGCTACGACCTGGACGAAAACCGATCGGAAGGCTAAGGGCCTGATCCGGTTATTCCTAGCAGATTCAATCTTGACTAACGTCATGGAGGAGACTTCAGCACAAAGTCTATGGCGTAAGTTGGAATCCCATTACCAGAGCAAGTCCCTGGTAAACAAATTGCTATTGAGGAAGAAGTGGTATAAACTTCAGATGCATGAGGGCGATTCGTTTTCAGAGCACTTGAGTCAATTCAATACCATTGTGAGTCAGTTAATCTCTATTGGTGAGAAGATCTCGGATGAGGATAGAGCCATCACCTTGTTGTGCTCGCTGCCAGATTCATGGGACAATCTGATTGTCGTGATTGGGGGGAGTGGAGACAAGGAACTGTCATATGATACTATATGTGCAGCTCTTTTATCTGTGGAGACCAGGAGAGGAGGTTCTGAGGTGACAAGCAAAGGTGCTTTGAGTGTATCTAGATCCCGTCCTCAACGAAGGGAGAACAAGCATGGTGGATATCGAGATAAGTCTCGAGGTAGATCCAAGAGCCAGGAGAGGGAGAAGGGTAGGAAGCCAGTTCGGTGCTGGAAGTGCAATGAGACTGGTCATGTGAAGTCTCAATGTTCGAACAAGGTCGTTCAGAACAAGGAGACACCGACAACTTCTGGTACGAAGAAGGAGGGCGACGGCGGTGACATGTACATTGCTGCCGCGTGTGTTGCTCAGAGAGATTCTGATATGTGGTATGCAGACACATGAGCATCATACCACATGACCCCTCATAGGCACTGGTTCTGTGAGTATGAGAGGTTTGATGGTGGAGATGTCATGCTGGGTGATGATTCTGTTGTGCAGATTATTGGGCGTGGCAAGGTGATGTTGAAGTTGTCTAATGGGATCACAAGGTCTCTTCCCAATGTGATGCACATTCCAGGGATGAGTAGGAATCTAATCTCGGTGGGTTCCATGGCGGATGCAGGAGTGCACTTCAGCTGTGACAAGCAATCTTGCAAGATGACAAGAGGGGGAATGGTGATTGCCAGTGGAGTGAGACATGGAACATTGTATACTCTGCTTGCTGATATAGTGGTTCCAAGTGGGGCTCTTATTTCTGAGAGCCAGGAGATTGACCAGGAGGAGGTGTCCATGCTGTGGCTGTTGAAATTATTGAAGTGAAGTGGAGGTGACCGGGCGGTCTGAAATTGGGTGAATGCAGAGACCACGCGGTCTGTGCTTGTGCTCTGCCAGTTTGTTCTGCCGGTTTGGTTCTGGTGGTCTGCTGGTTGACCGGTTTGTTCCTGGTTGTCGCGGTCTCTTCCCGGGTTATTCTGCTTGGATTGTTTATCTCTTTTGCAGAAGACCGGGCGGTCTGTTTTCATATAACCGCTGAGACCGGGCGGTTTGTGCTTGGCGATCTGGCGACTTGTTCGAAGTCGGCCAGATGGTTCTTGGTTTGCTCCTGGTGTTCTATGGAAGGAGCGTTCTTGTTCCTGCGCGGTTTGTGCGCGGTCTCGTGTTTGCGCAGCTTGTGCGCGATCTGTCTGCTAATCTGCGGTCTTGGATGGAAGGTTGTCCAAGTGGTCTGATCGCGCGGTCTACCTTGTGAGACTGCTGGCGATCTGACGGGTGGTGATTATACCTCTCATGTGCGGTGACGACATCCGTCTACCCGCCTATAAATAGGGGTGCATGGCCCGTCATTTATAACGAGAACTGTAAGAACTAGAGCCTGGGTTAATTTGTGCAGTCTTAACTTTGAGGTCGGGCGGTCTCAGAAGCGAGTTGACTGGTTGTTGTGTTCGCATGTTTTCGGTCGGCAGGTTGCGGTCTCCTTCCTTGGTAATTCCCAGCGGCTTGGATAACAGTTCGACAGTGTTGAAACCGAGACTTGCGAACAAGACTTAGTCTCTGTGGAGTTCGGGGCCCTCAGCTAGCCGAGGGGCGACCAATCCTTACTCCTCCCAAGGGAGAGCTCTAGGTTGAAGGTGTTGGAACTAGGGACTGGACCAAGGGCTTAGTGGGGAGGTCCCGCCACATACCCGGAAGCCCCTTAGGAACTTCCCCTCCCAAGCCACTACTAAGCTTGGGCACCACTGGAGGCTCTCCTCACCCCCTAGAGAGACTTGGGGAGGGAGAGAGAGAGAGGGAGAGAGCTAGCCTAGAATGAGATCCCCTCAAATGGTGCCCCCTTGGTCCTATTTATATGATTTCTGAAGTTGGGCTGCAAATAGCCCAAAACTGGTCTGCCAGATTACCAAAATACCCTTGAACTGGGTTGCAGATAGCCAAATCCCGCTGCTCTTGGACTGCGAATAGCCAAAACTGGACTGTGAATAGCCAAATCCCGCCGTTCCACGGCGCTAAACGCAGACCGAATGCCCCCTGGGCTCGCCCCCCTACTGGGCGTGGGGGCGAGAGAAGCTCGCCCCTTCCTTGGACGTGGGGGGGAGGGGGCGAGAGGGGGGGCTCGCCAATCCTCCTATCGCCCCTCAATGTTGGGAGCGGGGGCGAGCCCCCGGGCAGCAGCCCGGGCTCGCCCCCCTTGGTGGGGAGCGGGGGCGAGCCCCCAGGCAGCAGCCCGGGCTCGCCCCCCTTGGAGGGGAGCGGGGGCGAGCCCCCGGGCAGCAGCCCGGGCTCGCCCCCCTTGGATGGGAGCGGGGGCGAGCCCCCGGGCAGCAGCCCGGGCAGCAGCCCGGGCTCGCCCCCCTTGGAGGGGAGCGGGGGAGATCCCCCGGGCAGCAGCCCGGGCTCGCCCCCCTTTGATGGGGAGCGGGGGCGAGCCCCCGGGCAGCAGCCCGGGCTCGCCCCCCTTGGAGGGGAGCGGGGGCGAGCCCCCGGGCAGCAGCCCGGGCTCGCCCCCCTTGGAGGGGAGCGGGGGCGAGCCCCCGGGCAGCAGCCCGGGCTCGCCCCCCTTTGATGGGGAGCAGGGGCGAGCCCCCGGGCAGCATCCCGGGCTCGCCCCCCTTGGAGGGGAGCGGGGGCGAGCCCCCGGGCAGTAGCCCGGGCTCGCCCCCCTTGGATGGGGAGCGGGGGCGAGCCCCCGGGCAGCAGCTCGGGCTCGCCCCCCTTGGCCTCCACCTCCCTTCCTGTATGGGTCAATGTTACCGTGAGGCTCTGATGAGCCTTCGGGGGTATGCTCGGCGAATATCGGGGTTGTACACAATCCCCGCTCTTTTCGAGCGTGGCTCACGCTCGGAAAGAAATGTCCAACCCTGCATATTCGACGAGTGTCGCTGGGAATCCGGTTATTGGCGCTATCTTGGAAAAGCCACAGCACCTCCCCGAGAGGTCCCCCAACCTTGCCAGCTAGCGAGAGCCCGGCTAGCAGAGCCACCTCGGGGTGAAAAACACAAGAGAATTTTCGGCCACTGAGCGGTTACTGACCCTGCCAGCTAGGTGGGAGCCTGGTCAGGCGGGGCGAGCCACTTCCAGGAGCGAGCTCTACTAGTGGTGGACATTGGGTCGACACACTTCTAGGAGCGAGCTCTACTAGTGGTGGACATTGGGTCGACACACTTCTAGGAGCGAGCTCTACTAGTGGTGGACTTAGGGTCGACACACTTCTAGGAGCGAGCTCTACTAGTCGTGGACATAAGGTCGACACACTTCTAGGAGCGAGCTCTACTAGTGGTGGACATAGGGTCGACACACTTCTAGGAGCGAGCTCTACTAGTGGTGGACATTGGGTCGACACACTTCTAGGAGCGAGCTCTACTAGTGGTGGACATAGGGTCGACACACTTCTAGGAGCAAGCTCTACTAGTGGTGGACATAGGGTCGACACACTTCTAGGAGCGAGCTCTACTAGTGGTGGACATTGGGTCGACACACTTCTAGGAGCGAGCTCTACTAGTGGTGGACATTGGGTCGACACACTTCTAGGAGCGAGCTCTACTAGTGGTGGACATTGGGTCGACACACTTCTAGGAGCGAGCTCTACTAGTGGTGGACATTGGGTCGACACACTTCTAGGAGCGAGCTCTACTAGTGGTGGACATTGGGTCGACACACTTCTAGGAGCGAGCTCTACTAGTGGTGGACATTGGGTCGACACACTTCTAGGAGCGAGCTCTACTAGTGGTGGACATTGGGTCGACACACTTCTAGGAGCGAGCTCTACTAGTGGTGGACATTGGGTCGACACACTTCTAGGAGCGAGCTCTACTAGTGGTGTACATTGGGTCGACACACTTCTAGGAGCGAGCTCTACTAGTGGTGGACATTGGGTCGACACACTTCTAGGAGCGAGCTCTACTAGTGGTGGACATTGGGTCGACACGCTTCTAGGAGCGAGCTCTACTAGTGGTGGACATTGGGTCAACACACTTCTAGGAGCGAGCTCTACTAGTGGTGGACATTGGGTCGACACACTTCTAGGAGCGAGCTCTACTAGTGGTGGACATTGGGTCGACACACTTCTAGGACCGAGCTCTACTAGTGGTGGACATTGGGTCGACACACTTCTAGGAGCGAGCTCTACTAGTGGTGGACATTGGGTCGACACGCTTCTAGGAGCGAGCTCTACTAGTGGTGGACATAGGGTCGACACACTTCTAGGAGCGAGCTCTACTAGTGGTGGACATTGGGTCGACACACTTCTAGGAGCGAGCTCTAGTAGTGGTGGACATAGGGTCGACACACTTCTAGGAGCGAGCTCTACTAGTGGTGGACATAGGGTCGACACACTTCTAGGAGCGAGCTCTACTAGTGGTGGACATTGGGTCGACACACTTCTAGGAGCGAGCTCTACTAGTGGTGGACATTGGGTCGACACACTTCTAGGAGCGAGCTCTACTAGTGGTGGACATTGGGTCGACACACTTCTAGGAGCGAGCTCTACTAGTGGTGGACATTGGGTCGACACACTTCTAGGAGCGAGCTCTACTAGTGGTGGACATTGGGTCGACACACTTCTAGGAGCGAGCTCTACTAGTGGTGGACATTGGGTCGACACACTTCTAGGAGCGAGCTCTACTATTGGTGGACATTGGGTCGACACACTTCTAGGAGCGAGCTCTACTAGTGGTGGACATTGGGTCGACACACTTCTAGGAGCGAGCTCTACTAGTGGTGGACATTAGGTCGACACACTTCTAGGAGCGAGCTCTACTAGTGGTGGACATAGGGTCTACACACTTCTAGGAGCGAGCTCTACTAGTGGTGGACATAGGGTCGACACACTTCTAGGAGCGAGCTCTACTAGTGGTGGACATTGGGTCGACACACTTCTAGGAGCGAGCTCTACTAGTGGTGGACATTTGGTCGACACACTTCTAGGAGCGAGCTCTACTAGTGGTGGACATAGGGTCGACACACTTCTAGGAGCGAGCTCTACTAGTGGTGGACATTGGGTCGACACACTTCTAGGAGCGAGCTCTACTAGTGGTGGACATTGGGTCGACACGCTTCTAGGAGCGAGCTCTACTAGTGGTGGACATTGGGTCGACACACTTCTAGGAGCGAGCTCTACTAGTGGTGGACATTGGGTCGACACACTTCTAGGAGCGAGCTCTACTAGTGGTGGACATTGGGTCGACACACTTCTAGGAGCGAGCTCTACTAGTGGTGGACATTGGGTCGACACACTTCTAGGAGCGAGCTCTACTAGTGGTGGACCTTTTCCTCCCTGTCCCGAGCGGTTCCCGGCCCTGCCAGCTAGGTGGGAGCCTGGTCAGCGGGCCAGCATCAGGACTAAATACTTGTGACTTCCTTGTCCCCGAGCGATCCTCGGACCTGCCAGCTTGATGGGAGCCTGGTCAGCGGGCCAGCATCGAGGCTAAGCATTCTCTTCCCCGCCCTCGAGCGGTTCCCGGCCCTGCCAGCTAGGTGGGAGCATGGTCAGCGCGCCAGCATCGGGGCTAAGTATTTTTGAAAAACTTTCATTATATTAAACCATCCTAGTACATGTTGGAAAAACTAGACATGGAAACGGAACATAGCATTACACGAACTTAAGGCTAGAAAATGAAACTTAAATATGGAAGCCGAACTGAGTCTCCCACTCCCAGTCTTTGTCTTCCTCGACTTCTTCTGGTAGTTATTGTCGTTGCCCTGGACCCCTCGCATCCTTTATCTCTGAGAACTCAGGGTAAGTGAACGTCGCGTGACCCTCCTCCTGGTGGAAGTCGCAGTAGGGTGACTCCACCCTACCCCTTCCTTTCCATCTTCTTCCTGCTTTTCTGATTCTCCTCCGTCTACCCCCACCAATCTCCATGGTTTGCTGAGGTGGTGGAGTGGGTGTGTTTGGTCCCGGCCTCCACCTCGGGCGGTTGGATCTTTTTCTTTTGAAGTCCTTACTTCCTTGTTCTCGCAGAGTCGAATTGGTGACCTCTGTGCTTGCCGAGCTGTTGGGTAGCCGCCACCCGGGGTGGTCTCGCCTACCAACATTCTGACTCCTTTCGAGGTGGGGCGAGTGGGGGCCGGGTGCCTCCCCGCTCGCCCCCTTTTGGGGCTGGGCTAGAAGAGCCGGGGCAAGCTGGGAAGGCGCCCCCCTCCTGAGCTCGCCCCTTGAGGGGCTGGGGCGAGCTGGGAGGGCCCCCCCTCCTGAGCTCACACCCGTGAGGGGCTGGGGCAAGCTGGGAGGGCGCCCCCCTCCTGAGCTCGCCCCCTTGAGGGTCTGGGGCGAGCTGGGAGGGCGCCTCCCTCCTGAGCTCGCCCCCTTGAGGGGCTGGGGCGAGCTGGGAGGGCGCCTCCCTCCTGAGCTCGCCCCCTTGAGGGGCTGGGGCGAGCTGGGAGGGCGCCTCCCTCCTGAGCTCGCCCCCTTGAGGGGCTGGGGCGAGCTGGGAGGGCGCCTCCCTCCTGAGCTCGCCCCCATGAGGGGCTGGGGCGAGCTGGGAGGGCGCCTCCCTCCTGAGCTCGCCCCCATGAAGGGCTGGGGCGAGCTGGGAGGGCGCCCCCCTCCTGAGCTCGCCCCCATGAGGGGCTGGAGCGAGCTGGGAGGGCGCCCCCCTCCTGAGCTCGCCCCCTTGAGGATGGGCGAGTGGGGGTATGACACCTCCCCACTCCCCCCTCACCGGTACCTCCTTTCTGGACTGTTGGCCGAGAGTTCCCTCCTCCACCTGCTGGGGCGGGACCTCCGAACCATCTCCTCTCCTGCCTTCGGCCATCGCGGCGAAAGCGATCTGCAAGGTCTGCAAGACCTCTTGCTTAAAGCTTTCAAACATCTCCAACGTCACTCCAGCCACCGGGGGTTGCGAGTGACCCGGGTCGGAACTTCCTCCACCTCCGTCCATGGAGCTCAACTTGAGACTTTCTTGTATCGGTCACACTCCACGCTCACCGCACCATGTGTTGAAACCGAGACTTGCGAACAAGACTTAGTCTCTGTGGAGTTCGGGGCCCTCAGCTAGCCGAGGGGCGACCAATCCTTACTCCTCCCAAGGGAGAGCTCTAGGTTGAAGGTGTTGGAACTAGGGACTGGACCAAGGGCTTAGTGGGGAGGTCCCGCCACATACCCGGAAGCCCCTTAGGAACTTCCCCTCCCAAGCCACTACTAAGCTTGGGCACCACTAGAGGCTCTCCTCACCCCCCTAGAGAGACTTGGGGAGGGAGAGAGAGAGGGAGAGAGCTAGCCTAGAATGAGATCCCATCAAATGGTGCCCCCTTGGTCCTATTTATAGGATTTCTGAAGTTGGGCTGCAAATAGCCCAAAACTGGTCTGCCAGATTACCAAAATACCCTTGAACTGGGCTGTAGATAGCCAAATCCCGCTGCTCTTGGACTGCGAATAGCCAAAGCTGGACTGCGAATAGCCAAATCCCGCCGTTCCACGGCGCTAAACGCAGACCGAATGCCCCCCTGGGCTCGCCCCCCTACTGGGCGTGGGGGCGAGAGAAGCTCGCCCCTTCCTTGGACGTGGGGGGGAGGGGGCGAGAGGGGGGGCTCGCCCCTCCTCCTATCGCCCCTCAATGTTGGGAGCGGGGGCGAGCCCCCGGGAAGCAGCTCGGGCTCGCCCCCCTTGGTGGGGAGCGGGGACGAGCCCCCGGGCAGCAGCCCGGGCTCGCCCCCCTTGGAGGGGAGCGGGGGCGAGCCCCCGGGAAGCAGCCCGGGCTCGCCCCCCTTTGATGGGGAGCGGGGGCGAGCCCCCGGGCAGCATCCCAGGCTCGCCCCCCTTGGAGGGGAGGGGGGGAGAGCCCCCGGGCAGCAGCCCGGGCTCGCCCCCCTTGGAGGGGAGCGGGGGCGAGCCCCCGGGCAGCAGCCCGTGCTCGCCCCCCTTTGATGGGGAGCGGGGGAGAGCCCCCGGGCAGCAGCCCGGGCTCGCCCCCCTTGGAGGGGAGCAGGGGCGAGCCCCCGGGCAGCAGCCCGGGCTCCCCCCCCCCCCCCCCCCCTTGGATGGGGAGCGGGGGCGAGCCCCCGGGCAGCAGCTCGGACTCGCCCCCCTTGGCCTCCACCTCCCTTCATGTATGGGTCAATGTTACCGTGATGCTCCGATGAGCCTTCGGGAGTATGCTCGGCGAATATCGGGGTTGTACAGACAGCGGCTTGCCTGCGAACTGGTTCTTGTGCTGTTCTTAGTGAACTCGGCGATCAGGCGACCTTCAGCGGTCAGGCGATCTGAGTTGCGGTCTGGCGACAGCTTCAGTTCTTTGTTCAGTGCAATTAACTTTCTTTCGTGCAGTCTGAGGTGGCGGTCTCGTAGTGCTGGCGGTCTGTCTGGTTTCTGTTCGCGCGGTCTCAGGTCAAGCCGGGCGATCTCTGGAGTTGTGCGGTCTGAGCGGTCTCTGCTTTGTCAAGCCGCCAGTTTTGTTTTTGGTGTGTTTGTTCTTCTCTCCTTCGTGATTCTTATGAATCATGTCTCGCCATGTATGTCTCGCACTGTAAATGAAGTTTGTGATTCAATAAAGTCTCTTGTGTTGCTGTGTGGCATTGTGGTTGTTTGGCTATAACTCAGTTGATGCAACTCCTGCTTACTCCTAAACGATTCAAATCAAAAATTTTAACATGGTATCAGAGCCAGGTTGTTGGAGTGGATAAGCAGTGATCAACTTGAGTTGCCATCGTCTTTGTGAAGAAGAGACCACATAGATTACCATGGAAGGTGGATATGCAAGAGGGCTTGGTATTGAACTACTTACATCGACTAACTATAAGAAATGGAGGTCATGTATGGAGAGTTACTTACTTGGCGAGGATCTATGGGAGATAGTTGGAGGAGAAGACACACAAGAAATATTTATAGCAGGAGATAATATGGCAGAGGTGAGACTTTGGAGGAGGACTAATGCTAAGGCAGAGTTCACACTCAAGAGGGCTATCTCACTAGAGCTGTTTGATCACATCATTGGATGTAAATCTGCTGCTGAGATTTGGACGTCTTTGGACGGGTTGTTTAATAAGAAGAATGTAGCTCGGCTACAGTTTCTTGAAAATGAGTTGGTAAGGGCCTCTCAAGGTGATCTTTCTATTTTTACCTTCTTTCTCAAGATGAAGAACCTCACAGCAGAGATTTCTGCATTGGACCCTGATGAGCCCATCTCGGAGGCAAAACTGAAGAGGCATATTATCCGTGGGTTGCGGAAGGAGTATCTTGCCTTTGTGACTTCAGTTCAGGGTTGGGAAAATCAACCATCTCTGTTGGAGCTGCAGAACTTACTTGCTTCGCAAGAAAGTTTGGCAAGACAGATGGCGGGGACTTCTATCTCTAGGGGAGATAATGATGTGTTGTTCTCTGGAAAGAAGAAGAAGAAGTGCGAGAAGAAGAAGCCGGGTTATGATGGACCCTCTACTTCAGGTCAGCAGGATAGAAGTTATGCTTCTAAGTCTGATGGGAAGAAGAAGGGAGAGGGACCAAGGTGCTTCAGATGCAATAAGTCCGGGCACTTCAAGAAAGATTGCCGGGTTAATCTTCAGCCGGGACATGCAGCGGAGAAGGAGAAGCCAAAGTATGATGAAGCTGGATGGGAAGGAGCCTTTGCGGCTAATATGACGGCTATGCCCGTTAAGGCCTTGGCTGCCATCAACTTCGAAGAGGATTGGATTGTTGATTCAGGGTGTGGACATCATCTCACCGGGGATGAATCAAAATTCTCTTCTTTGGCGCCTTACTCAGGTAACGATGCTATCATAACGGCTGATAATTATGTTCATGTAGTAGAACAAGAAGGAGTTGTCTCTTTGAGCAGTGATAAGGGTCCACTCACCTTGAGGAGTGTTTATCACGTGTCGGGTATGAAGAAGAATCTCTTTTCTGTGACCAATGTGGTCGATGCCAGTTATCACGTTCTGTTTGGCCCAACAGAAGTGAAGTTTCTTAAAACTCAACCGGAGATAAAAGGAGATATTATTCATGTTGGAAAGAGGGTGAAGGACTTGTTCGTGTTATCGACAAGTACCTATGTTGATAAGATGAAGACCAATGATAGTGCGGCTATCTGGCATGAAAGGCTGGGGTATGTAGGCATGGACAAATTGAAGGCTATGGCGGTAAGGGGCCTTGTCAAGGGCTTGCCTAGCTTGTCCTCCTATGGAGACAGTCATGTTTGTGCGGGATGTCAGTTTGGTAAGTCTCATCGACTTCCATTTGATAAATCGCAAACAAGATGCAAAGCACCGTTGGAGTGCATTCACGATGATTTGATGGGACCGACTGCCACCCCAAGCCTTGGAGGCAACATATATATGTTGGTGTTGATTGACGATTACACCAGATATGTCTGGGTGTATTTTTTGAAAGAGAAGTCGGAAGCTTTTGCGAGGTTCGTGGAGTTCAAGGAGCTGGTTGAAGGTCGGTTAAGCCTGCGGGTGAAAAAATTGAGAACTGACAATGGTGGGGAGTTCACCTCTGGTGAGTTCTCAAGTTTTTGCAGGAAACACGGCGTTCGGAGAGAGCTCACTTGTGCCCATACTCCACAGCAAAATGGCATTGCATAACGGAAGATCCGTCATCTGACGGAAACTTGCAAATGCTGGCTTCATGCCAAGAGTATCCCAAAGTCCTTCTGGGCGGAGGGAAAGTCTTGTGCGGCTTACGTCATCAACAGGATGCCTCTAAGTCCTATCAACATGAAGACCCCTCACGAACTGATGTTCAAGGAGAAACCAAGTGTTGCACACCTTCGGGTGTTCGGTTCAACCTGTTAGGTGCATATTCCCGATGCTCTTCGGACAAAGCTAGATGCGAAAGCAAGGAAGCTAGTCTTTGTTGGATATGATCAGCGGAAGAAGGGATGGAGATGCATGGATCTTGAGACTCGAAGATCTTTTGTATCTCGGGATGTGGTGTTCGATGAGGTGACTTCCTACAAGGGGAGTTCAGGAGTAGAACTACTAGAGAGCAGGGTTGATGAAGAAGGGAAGGCTGCAGAAAATCTTCAAGTGGAGTTGCCTGTTTCACCAGGAGCTCCTGTTGTGTCAAGCTCAGAGATGGAGGCTTCAGGTTCTGGAAGCAGGGGGAGCAATGCTCCAAGTTCATCTGGAAGAGGAGCTAGCACAGAAGAAGCAGCTGAGGAGGTGGATAGTCAGGTGCAACCTCTTAGGAGGTCGAAGAGGACTATTAAACCACCGGATCGATACACAGGAGGAAACATGGTGAGCTTTGTCTCATGTTTCTTTGCTGGTTCCTTGGATGAGAGGGAGTCGTCGAGCTTTGAGAAGGCCAAAGGTGTGAAGCAGTGGGATATTGCTATGTAAGAGGAGATGGATGCTCTCAAGAAGAATGAGACTTGGTCTCTAGTGCCCAGGCCCAAGGGCATTACCCCTGTGACATGCAAATGGGTCTACAAAGTCAAGAAGAAGGCTGACGGTACGATCGAGCGATACAAGGCTCGCCATATAGCTCGCGGGTTCTCACAGCAGTATGGTGAAGATTATGATGAGATGTTTAGTCCAGTGGCAAAGATGACTTCGGTCCGATTTGTTATAGCTTTGGCGGCTTCAAGTGGATGGGAGATTTGGCAGCTCGACGTTAAGAATGCTTTCTTATACGGCGAGATCGACAAGGATATCTTTATGATCCAACCGCCTGGCTTCATCTCGGAGGAGTATCCGGATTACGTCTGCAAACTGAAGAAAGCCCTGTATGGTTTGAAGCAAGCGCCTCGGGCGTGGTGGCGGAACTAGGATTTTGAAGTCGCACGGGCACAATATAAGTATTGTCGATTGGGGGGTTCGGGATATTTATGTAAGGAAAATATTCAACACAATATTACATGAAAATTCAAACAAAACATTATAAAACTCTTTTGAAAATAACTGAATACGTGTTTAAAAATAGATGTTAAATTATATCATACCTAAATCTATACCAAACTGGATTAAATCACAAACCTAAATCTATATCTATCTCCATATAATTTATATCCTACCTAGATCTAAGTGGGGAAGAAGAATGGACCTTGCGTACTTGTCGTAAGCTTGAATTTCCTTGCAATCAGATGGAAAAAGTGTTCGAATGTCCTGTCAAATTTGAAGAAAATTACAAAATTAATAACAAATCTACATATGCAGGAAATAAGAACATGATCCAGCAAATCAACAAGACAAACACTAGTACCCCAAGTCCCCAAGCAAATCATGAAAACACAGTACATTAATTCAGAAGATTCAACACTAACAAACTAATTTGGAGGAATGTTGGAGAATTTTATGTTTCCATGAGTCTGAGCATTATAAAAGAATGATAATTTTCCTGATTATATGGGAAAAAAGAGGGAAAATCAGGACCTAGCATACTAAAAAGTTGATAATTTTTTTTTACTTCAATGTCCATTTTCAGCCTGTATATCATGATTTTCTTCAGTACTTAAGTGTAATTCAAGTTGATAAATCGCATGATTTTTTATGGATATTTCTCTCAAAATTGAGCATTTCTGGGAAAACGGCCTTCATTTACGAAAACACGAACTAAAAAGAGTATTTTTATCAGAAAATTTGAGAGTTCTAGACATGAAATCAGATGGAAAACTCAAACTCTGTTCACAATTGGTAACAGATCTCACCATGTATGAAGAGGAAAAGCATGAAAACTGCACATTCTATCAAAATCCAAACTTCCATGGCAAGAAAATATGAGAAAACTTTAGCTAAATTCACAGGAAAGCCGGAGATCTCATAATATTTAGCAATGGCCAGTCTTCCAAACAAAAGAAGAAGAAGAAGAAGAAGAAGAAGAAGAAGAAAAAGCATGGCCTGACTTCAGATCAACAGAAGTGGAGCATACACTCTAAGACGAACATACCCGTGCAGAAGAAGGAGGAAGAAGAACGGGAAGAACAGGAAGAACTGAAGAACAGTTCTCGGGAAGATCCCCCAGCCCCGCCTCGTGCGCCCACGCTTCCCCCTCTGGCTCCAACCCGCTCGACGCTCCATGTGTCGCCGCTTCCCCCTCCGCCTGCCCTAGTCGCGTATTCGCGAAAAAACCGCTCGGGCACATGCCCGAGCGTGTCTGAGAGTGGGTCCGCCTATGGGCATGGTATGGAAAGATCGCAGAGTATCTTCTATTCTACGGGTTCTTTGCTTCAGACTCTGATTCTAGCTTGTTCGTCAAGAAGGAGGGGGCACTTCGGGTCATTGTCTTGCTGTATGTGGATGACATGATTGTCATCGGGAACTCGAAGGAGGCAGTAGCAAGGCTGAGAGTTGAGCTTGCTATCAGATTTGAGATGAAGGATCTTGGTGAGCTTCACCATTTCCTTGGACTCGAGGTTCAGAGGCGGGAGAGCGGAGTGCTCGTTTCTCAGGCCGGATATGCGGAGCGGATTGTTCAATGATTTAGCATGGAGGAAGGGAAGAGCAGCTCTATACCTTTGGAACAACATCATAAACTTCGGAAGGATGAGGGGAGAGTTCTATCTGATCCGTTGGTGTTCCGAGCTCTGGTTGGGAGCTTGATCTACTTGACCATCACAAGGCATGATATTGCTTATGCAGTTGGCAAAGTGAGTCGGTACATGGCGGAGCCACGGAAGCCTCATCTTTTGGCGGCAAAAGGAATTCTGAAATATGTGAAGTCGACCTCTGATTTGGGTCTCCTATATAGGAGAGGGTCAAGCTTGGAGTTGCTTGGATACATGGATGCTGATTATGGGGGAGACGTGGATGATCAGAGATCAACGTCTGGTTTTGTCTTTATGATGGGCCCCACAGCTATTTCATGGTGCAGCAAAAGCAGGACTCGGTGTCTGTATCTACCACAGAAGCGGAATACAAGGCTTCGGCCTTGGCAGCTCAGGAAGCCATTTGGCTCAGGAGGTTGGTAAAGGACGTTCATGAGGAGGTTCGAGGTCCCATTATGCTACGCGGGGACAATGAGAGTGCTCTCAAGCTGGTTAATAATCCAGTCTGTCACGCGAGGACCAAGCATATTGAGATTGAACACCATTTCATTCGTGAAAAGGTGTTGGGAGGATCTCTTATGGTCGAGCATGTTCGGAGTGCGGACAATGTTGCAGAGATCTTCACAAAGCCGCTGGAGAAGGGACCGTTTACCCGGTTGCGGAGTTTACTTGGGCTAGTTTCCACTTCCCACTTCAAGGGGGAGTGTTGAAATTATTGAAGTGAAGTGGAGGTGACCAGGCGGTCTGAAATTGGGTGACCGCAGAGACCGCGCGGTCTGCACTTGTGCTCTGCCAGTCTGTTATGTCGGTCTGGTTCTGGCGGTCTGCTGGTTGACCGGTTTGTTCCTGGTTGTTGCGGTCTCGTCCCGGGTTGTTCTGCTTGGATTGTTTATCTCCTTTGTAGAGGACCAGGCGGTCTATTTTCATGTAACCACTGAGACCGGGCGGATTGTGCTTGGCGATCTGGCGACGGGTTCGAAGTCGGCCAGATGGTTCTTGGTTTGCTCCTGGTGTTCTAAGGAAGGAGCGTTCTTATAGCCGCATGGTTTGTGAGCAGTCTCGTGTTCACGCGGCTTGTGCGCGATCTGTCTGCTGATCTGCGGTCTTGGACGGAAGGTTGTCCAAGTGGTCTGATCACGCGGTCTACCTTGTGAGACCGCTGGCGATCTGACGGGTGGTGATTGTACCTCTCCTGTGCGGTGACGACATCCGTCTACCCGCCTATAAATAGGGGTGCATGGCCCGTCATTTATAACGAGAACTGTAAGAACTAGAGCCTGGGTTAATTCGTGCGGTCTCAACTTTGAGGTCGGGCTGTCTCGGAAGCGAGTTGACTGGTTGTTGTGTTCACAGGTTTGCGGTCAGCAAGTTGCGGTCTCCTTCCTTAGTAATTCCCAGCGGCTTGGATAACAGTTCGGCAGCGGCTTGTCTGCGAACTGGTTATTGTGCTGTTCGCAGTGAACTCGACGATCAGGCGACCTTCAGCGGTCAGGCGATCTGAGTTGCGGTCTGGCGACAACTTCAGTTCTTTGTTCAGTGCAATAAGCTTCAGTTCGCGCGGTCTGAGGTGGCGGTCTTGCAGTGCTGGCGGTCTATCCGGTTTCTGTTCACGCGGTCTCAGGTCAAGCCGGGCAATCTCTAGAGTTGTGCGGTCTGAGCGGTCTCTGCTTTGTCAAGCCGCCAATTTTGTTTTTGGTGTGTTTGTTCTTCTCTCCTTCGTGATTCTTATAAATCATGTCTCGCCATGTATGTCTCGCACTGTAAATGAAGTTTGTGATTCAATAAAGTCTCTTGTGTTTTTGTGTGGCATTGTGGTTGTTTGGCTATAACTCAGTTGATGCAACTCCTGCTTACTCCTAAACGATTCAAATCAAAAATTTTAACAGTGGCATCATCGGCTTGGGCATATCAGTGAGAAGGGGATGTCAGTCATGACATCTGGTCAGATGGTGGAAGGGGTGCCAGAGTGCTCCACAAGCTTTGGGTTCTGTGAGCATTGCCTGGTTGGCAAACAGACCAGAGTAAGCTTTCGTGGGATGGGCACGAGGGCAATTGAAGTGCTGGAGTTGATACACAGTGATGTGTTTGGGCCAACTCCAGCTCCATCTCTTGGCGGCGCAAGGTACTATGTGTCCTTTACTGATGACCTCTCACGTTACTCCTAGATTTATTTTCTCAGGTTGAAGTCAGAGGTTCTGGACAGGTTTAAGGAATTTAAGAACCTGGTGGAGAACCAGTTGGAGAGAAAGGTGAAGGTCCTCCGTTCTGACAATGGAGGTGAGTACTGCTCTGATGCTTTTGAGCGGTACTGTACTGAGCAGGGGATTGCACGACAAAAGACCACACCGTACACTCCAGAGCAGAATGGAGTGTCAGAGAGGCTGAACAGAACCCTGATGGAGAAGGCCAGGTGCATGCTCAGTTGGGCAGGCTTGGGGAAGGAGTTCTGGGCTGAAGCAGTGGCGACTGCAAATTACCTAAAGAACAGGTCCCCTACATCTGTTGTGGAGGGATGTACACCCTTTGAAGCCATCTTCAAGAGAAAGCCAAATTTGGCCTATGCTCGTGTGTTTGGGTGTGATGCATATGTTCACATTCCAAAGGAGAAGAGGGGGAAGCTTGATGTTAAATCTGAGAAGTGCATCTTTGTGGGTTATAAAGAAGGCATAAAAGGGTACAAGCTTTGGAACCCTGTGACCAGGACTGTAACATTAAGCAAGGATGTGGTGTTTCATGAAACCAGTCCACAAGCAGTCACACAAGCTGAGAAGGATAAAGAAGCAGAGAAAGAGACAGTGGTGGTGGAAGGAAGTTTTGAGAAAGGAGCTACCATTGTTGGGGCTGAATCTGATTCTGAATCAGATGATTTGGAGGTGGTGAGAAGTGCTGATGAGTCATAAGATGAAGCTGAGGAAATTCCACTGATGAGGAGATCAACAAGGGAAGAAGGGCACCAGTGAGATATCCCCAATGTGCAGTGGCTGCACAAAGTTGCCTGAGTATGCTTGGTGAAGATCCAACCTCTGCCAGTGATGCTAGATCAAGGGCTGATTCAAATCAGTGGGAGCTAGCCATGGTGGATGAAATGGAGTCTCTGAGGAAGAATCAGACTTGGTGTCTATGTAAGCTTCCAAAGGGGAGGAAGGCCATTGGAAGAAAATGGGTTTTTAAGTAGAAGGTGAAGGGTGATGGCACTGTGGAGAAATACAAGGCAAGGTTGGTTGCAAAGGGATTCTCCCAGGTCGAAGGTGTTGATTATGATGAGATCTTCTCACCGGTAGCCAAGATGACGTCGATCAGACTAGCACTCTCTATTGCGGCAGCGCATGACTTTGAGATCGAGCAGATGGATGTGAAGACGACGTTTCTTCATGGTGATCTGGAGGAGGAGATATACATGAAGCAGCCGGAAGGATTCGAAGCCAAGGGCAAGGAGGATCAGGTTTACAGGCTGAAGAAGTCCCTATATGGACTAAAACAATCTCTGAGGATGTGGTACCAGAAATTTGACACCTACATGCTGGAGTTAGGTTTTGAAAGATCGAATTCGGACCACTGTGTGTACATCCAGAGAAAGGGAGAGCAGTTCATCTTCCTGACACTTTATGTAGATGATATGCTACTGGTGGGCAATAGTGTCAGGATGATCCAAAAAGTGAAGAAGCTGCTCTCAGCCAAATTCGAGATGAAGGATTTGGGGCCAGCAAGTGTCATCTTGGGAATGCAGATTTCCAGGGATCGAAGCAAGAAGAAGCTTTGGTTGGGGCAGCAGAGGTACGTCGAGGAGAAGTTGAAGAAGTTCAATACGACGGACTGCAAGCCAGTGGGAGCACCAATGCCAGTTGGGTGCAAGTTATCTGCAGAGTTGAGCCCGAAGACACATGATGAGGTCGAGGACATGGCGAAGGTCCCTTATGCTAGTGTTGTGTGAAGCTTGATGTACGCCATGGTCTGCACTTGCCCTGACATTGCTCAAGTAGTGGGAGTGTTGAGCCGGTATATGGCTACACCAGGAAAGGAACACTAGAACGCTGTGAATCATGTGTTCAGGTATCTCCGAGGAACTTCGAATTACTCCCTATGTTTTGATGGAGCTGGTGAAGGAGGAGTCCTGGACGTGATTGGGCACGTGGACTCGGATTGGGGAGGTGATCTGGATAGCAGGAGATCCACCAGTGGGTACGTGTCCACACTGTTTGGAGGTGCAATCAGTTGGATGAGTCGGAGGCAATGCGTGGTGGCATACTCGTCGACGGAAGCGGAGTACATAGCTCTTACTCATGCAAGCAAGGAGGCCATATGGCTGAGGAGGCTAAGTTTGGAGCTCGGGTTTGAGCAGGGGCCAGTGAAGCTGTGGTGTGACAGCCAAGGGGCTATTCAGCTAGCCAAGAATCCAGCCTTCCACGCACAAACCAAACACATTGACATCCAGTATCATTTCATCCTGGAGAGGGTGGAAAGAAGGTAGTTCGACTGGAGAAGGTGGACACGATGGAGAATAGCTCTGATTTTCTTACCAAGGCGGTTCCTGTTGCCAAATTTCAGTGGCGTGCAACGGCCGTACGGTTGAAGAGGAATGTTAGAGGAGCAGCTCTCGTCGGAGGAAGATGTTGACCAAGTGGGAGAATGTTGGAGTTGGGGAACACTTCTGGTCAGGGTTCGTCGAACGGCGTTCGACGAACGGAGAAGGGTTCGTCGAACGGCGTTCGACGAACGGAGAAGGGTTCGTCGAACTCTGCCTGCGTTCGTCGAACGGGTCCTTAAGTAATGCCGTCTCAACGGATGTTGCTGAACTGTCTCAGCGGATATACATGCCGTCTCAGCGGATGTTGCTGAATCGTCTCAGCGGGTATACATGTCGTCTCAGCGGATGTTGCTGAACTGTCTCAGCGGATTTACATGCCATCTCAGCGGATGTTGTTGAACCATCTCAGCGGATATTGTTCTGAGCCTGGTTTGGCGCCCTATTTAAAGGGTGCGTAACCCTGATTTAGGGTTAAGCCTAAGAGAGTGCAACAGTTTTTTTGAGCGGTTGTCCTTGGCGGCGGCTCCTCTGTTCTTGTCTGAAGAGGGTTGAGTGAGGTAGGATCGGTTCTTCTTGGTCCTTGTAACCTTGTAAGCTGTAATCCGATTTGGTGATTGGAACATCGTGAAGAGGAAGGGGAAAGGGGACGTAGCCCGGATTGGGGTGAACCTCTGTAGATCTGTGTGTCTTCTGTGATTGATCTGTTATTCTGGTGAATTTTTCTTTCGAAGTTCTCGTCTCGGCACACCCTATTTCTTTACAATTATGCTCATGCAAGTTATCACAACCCGAGCCTCCAGCTCGCGGGACCAACTCGTCCTGATATTCAACTTCCCGAGCCTCCAGCTCCCAGAACCAACCCATACTAATGTACAACTTCCCATCCCTTAACTTGGGATGAAGTTCCAGAGCATCCAGCTCGCAGGACCCGCCACTAATTATGCCCCGTCGACTAGGACTTGAAAACTTGGGAAAGCATTTTTCCCAGCTGCTGCCCAGATCGATGGGATGGGCTTAACATAACTCAAAATCGACAGGACGGGCTCATCATAACTCAAAATTGACGGGACGAGCTCAACATAACTTAAAATCGATGGGATGGGCTCATCATAACTTAAAATCAATGGGACAGGCTCAGCATAACTCAAAATCGACGGGACGGGCTTAACATAACTTAAAATTGATGGGATGGGCTCATCATAACTCAAAATCAACGGGACGGGCTCATCATAACTCAGAATCAATGAGACGGGCTCCCGATCGATGGGAGGTCCCGTCGATTGTTACTTAGAAGATAACAAGAATTGTTTTTCCTACCATATCCCATCGATCGATGGGACCAGATGTCGATTGACAGGACTGGATGCCGATTTTGACCAGCACCCAAATTTTCTTCTTTTAAGCCTAAAATTAACCATGGTTGACTTGCCTCCTCTAGTGGACCACATGTGAGTTCTCTCAACTCAATGTGACCTAAAGTCACTACTTAGCTCAAACCCACCACACTCACCACATGTCCTACCCTAATTGAAGTCAAGGGGTTTAGTAGGAAATGGGTTGTTACAGAGAAACCCGCGATCCCTGTGGTGGAATCCCAACTTTTAGTAGAGAACGCACCAGGACAGCGACCCAGGAAGGAAGCAGTGGTGGAAGGAAGTGGGCGAGATCTACCAGGGAGACAACTATTCCCCAGCCCGCGAGTGCCAAGGTATTCGAGCCGACTCCGCAAGACCATACCACTCACCGAGTGGGGGAGGGGAGCCCCTTTTGTGAGATGATCATCTTTGCCCCTATTTCAGAGGGGTTCAGGGAACCAGAGATGTCTCACTACACAGGCAGGGATGACCCAGTACAATATGTTTAGTGGTTCGAGGATGCTGTCTCCATTAGGCAAATGTCGGACGCTTTCAAGTGCCGATTCTTCGCCATGACCTTGAAGGAGAAGGCTCGAGACTGGTTTCACCAGCTGCCCTCGAGCTCGATCTACTGCTTTGAGGATCTGCGACAGTGCTTCCTTTTGAGGTTCTCGATGTCCAAGAAGAGGAAGAAGGGAGCAGAGTTCTTGTTCGTCGTCAAGCAGGGTGCGAAGGAGACGCTGGGGAGTTATGTGGACAGGTTCCACGAGGAAATACTCTTAGTCAATGATGTGTCGTGGCACACTCTGATGCTTGCCTTCATCCTGGGGCTCCGCGAAGGGTTCTTCAGAATAGAACTGAAGATAGTGCCCCACTTTCCTTTGCAGAGCTTATGGAGATGGGGGAGAAGGAGATTGAGGGGGAGGAGGAGAACCCGACATTTGCCAGAAAGTAGGCCGGGTTGGATGACGGAGAAGCGAAGGAGCAGGGAGGAGGAAGGCAGCAGGAGGTGAGAAGGAGAGACGAACCCAGAGGTCAGGGGTTCCATGGGGAGCAGTAGGGCAGGGGTACCAGGAGCCTAACAACCGACTAACCTGGAGACCCCATGAAGAACCGGAGCAAGGTCAAGGAAGAGGATACCACGGAGGAGGGAATTTCCATGGGGGGCAAGGGCGGTTCAACCCTCAGCAGCAAACCATGGCAGTTGGCCAAGGAAGAGGAAGGGGGAGAGGAAGAGGATGAGGCAGGGGGCGTTGCCCTACTGTGACTTCCACCAGGAGGAAGGTCACATGATGGCCACCCACCCAGAGTTTTTGGAAATGAGGAGGATAAGGGGTCTGACACAACAACAGCAACAACTGGTGAGGATCGAAGAAGTACTACCCAGAGAAGGGGAGGATAGGTGTGAGGATCGAGCCGAAATAGGAGCTTGAGGGGGGATTGGGGTGATCCATGGCGGGGTCGTGATTGAGGCCACTCACAAGAAGAGCCTCCAAATGATGTTCAGGAGGAGCGTCACGTCGACCTCCCAAAACTCGCCCCCTCTGGAGAAAATTACCTTCTTATCGGAAGACATGCCAGATTATGAGGATCCATTCTGCGATTCCTTGGTAATCCAGACGGCCATCGAGAACTTCATAGTCTCCCGAATCTTGGTCGACAATGGGAGCTCCATGAATGTGATCTTCAAAAAGGCTTTCAATGCGATGCAGGTGGAAGTGAAGAGAGTGTTGGCCTCGGACGGGCCGTTGTTTGGTTTTTGGGGGGAGAAGGAGGAGTCGGGCTCCAGGTGACGTTGGGAGGGGTCCCGAGGAACTGCTGGTTCATCATAGTCGACGCTCCGAGTAATTATAGCGCCATTTTTGGACACCCTCTCATCATCACCTTCCGTTGCATTCCCTTTTCCTTCCATCAGTGCCTTAAGTTCCATAGCGAAGGAGTTCAGGTCCGAATCCAAGGGGATACTAAGGTAGCGAGGCAGTGCTATGTGACTGCCATCAACACCATCTCTTGGATGGCAGAGGCTGAGGAGGTGGAAAGGGAGATGAGGGAGCCAACAGATCTAGGAGAAGAGATGGAGGGAGAAAGGGAAGTGGAAGAAGAGGTCCGTGTACTGGAGGAGGAGACGGAGGTGATGCTGGAGGAGCATGTCGAGCTGATGGAGGTAGAAGTTGTGATGGAGGAGGAGACCATAGTCGAAAAGGGAAAGGTCGGAGGTGAGTGGGAAGAGCCGTACTGGTTGGAGGATGTGGAGGAAGTAGTAGAGATGGAGGTTATCACTGAAGGAGCAAAGACGGAGAAGGTGCGGGTTAGCGGATGTCTTAGCCCAGAGGATCAGGGAAAATGCTATAGTGCATCCAGAGGAGCGTGGACATCTTTGCTTGGAGCACTGAAGACATGTCGGGCGTCGACGTAGACGTGGCCTTCCTCCGTCTCAATCTGGATCCAGGAACCTGTCCCATCCGCTAGAAGAGGAGGACTATCGCCGACAAGCTGGAGGATCCAATCTAGGAGGAAGTGGAGAAGCTCCTCAAAGCAGGTTTTGTATCGAAGATCCAGTATCCAGGCGGGGTCTCCAATGTCGTCGTGGTAAAAATGGGCGATGGTAGCTGGAGGATGTGCATCAACTTTTCTATTTTGAACAAAGCATGCCCTAAGTATTATTATCCTCTGCCTCAAATCGACGCGCTAGTTGATTCAACCGTCGTTTTTTCTGTAATGATTTTTTTAGATGCTTTTTCAGGTTATCACCAAATCAGGATGAACCCACCGGACGTCAAAGATGTCTCCTTCATCACGAGGGAGGGGTGCTACTGCTATAGGATGATGCCTTTTGGGATAAATAACGCAGGGGCGGCATTTCAAAGGATGATGGACCGAGTCTTTCGGGAGCAGAGCGAAAGGAAGTTGGAGGTGTACGTGGATGACCTTATGGTGAAGAGCAAGGACGTGAGCTCTCACCTCCTGGACCTCGAGGAAACCTTCGCCACTCTGCACAAGTTCAAGATGAGGTTGAACCCCTTGAAGTGTGTCTTCGGGGCCAGCAATGGGAAGCATCTGTTAGTTATGGAACGTTCACCTAGAGGGGGGTGTTAGGTGATCTGGGTTCTTTCAAAGCTATTTGCACGAGTTTCAAATAATTAAGCACAACACAAAGATGTCGCACAAATAAACTCATATAAAGCAATCCAGACGACACAAGATCTATAGAGGTTCCTCAAGATGGGGTGTCTTGAGTAGTCCTCTATCCCTCTGCGCCTACCCAGCAGTGTGCTAGGATCAGCAAACTCCGCCAAAATCTTCAGGCACTCAAGCCTTACAACACAGACCCGCAAGTCCAACAGCCTAGGCCCGCATTCCCCTACTTCCCCCGAGCCCACAAGCTCGACACTCAGGCCCTCAAGCCCTACACAGCTGACCCGCAAGTCTAACCTCTGCCCTGGCCCTCAAGCCTCACAGGTCTCAAGCCCTCAATCTTGACAATCAGGCCCGCAAGCCCTACACAGCTGACCCGCAAGTCTAGCCTCTGCCCGGGCCCTCAAGCCTCATAGGTCTCAAGCCCTCAAGCTTGACAATCAGGCCCGTAAGCCCTACACAGCGGACCCGCAAGTCTA
This sequence comes from Dactylorhiza incarnata, assembly GCA_033032865.1. Taxonomy (NCBI): domain Eukaryota; kingdom Viridiplantae; phylum Streptophyta; class Magnoliopsida; order Asparagales; family Orchidaceae; genus Dactylorhiza; species Dactylorhiza incarnata. The sequence continues at coordinate 1,927,521 of JAWHQI010000009.1, read as the reverse complement.
GCCTCTTCACTGGCCCTCAAGCCTCTCAGGTCTCCAGCCCTCAAGCTAGACAAATAGGCCAACAAGCCTTTACAAGAGATTACAGTAAAAAGACTGTTACTTCTGCCGGATGAAGATTGGCAACTTTAGCCTGATGAGGATTGGCTTCTTACGATTGAAGAAGATTTTCTGATTCAGATCTTTGACAGCGCAGTTCTTCTTCAATCTCTACTATTTGCCTGATGAAGATCGACTTCTCTTTTCAGTCGATGAAGATGACTGATTCTTCTGAGAACTCTTGAATCTTGTTCTCATTCTTCTTCCCCGCTGAATATACTATTCTCTTGAAGAGCGGCGGGATACTTTCTCGTTCTTTTTCTCTTTCTCCTTGGTTGTTTTCTAGGGCATCACTATTCCCTTTTATAGGACAGATGAGCCGCACAACGGTAACATGTGATGTCCTTTAATGTCAGACGCCCATTCCATAAGAGCACGCGCTGATTGGACAATCAGGCGGCAACATAAAATGCTGACAGCGCGTCCGCAACATTTAAATTCTGTCTCGACGATATTTCCACCTTCAAGCTGATACCGACAGTATCTCAACGATATGAACAATTTCTCGACGACAGGACTTTGTCGAAGTCTTGAACTTTGATAGACCTTCAAATCTTCTTGCTTTTGCCTCTGATGCTGGTGTCTCGACGATATGAGACATTTTGGTGATTCTGTATATACGACGATAAGCTTTCTCTGACTATGTCGTTGAGATCTTCTTTCTTGCTGTCTGTCGTCGTAATCATGTTGTTCTCTCGACGACATGAGTGATGTTATGTCGACGCTTCAGCGGCTTTTAGTCTTTAGCTTGTCTTTCTTCAGTCGACATGCCTTGTTTAATCTTCTCGACGACAAGCCTTCTTTACGACGATGTTTGTTCTTCTTTGACTCTCTCGATGATGAGTTCTTTATCGTCGATCTCTTCGACACTGATCTTCTCTTTGTCTTTTCAACGATAAGGCTTCTTCATCTTTTCGACGACATTTTCTTCTTTGTCTTCATTCTTTTCTGCGTTCGACGAACGACAATCTTCGTTCGACGAACAGCAATCTGCGATCGACGAGCTACATTCTTCTGTCCCATCTCTGCGTTCGACGAACACGCCAAGTCTGCGTTCGATGAACACGCCAAGACTGTGTTCGATGATCTTGCCGAGTCTCAGCGGTCGACGAACTTCCTTCTGAGTGACGAACAACATTCTTCTTTCTTCATTCTGAGTTCGACGAACTTCATTCTTCTATCCCGTCTCAGCGCTCGACGAGCTCGCCAATTCTCAGCGGTCGTCGATCTTCCTTTTGAGTTCGACGATCTCCATTCTGTGTTTGACGAATTTGTTCTGTGTTTGACGAACTTAGTTCTGTGTTCGACGAACTTAGTTCTTCTAGTTTCCTGAGATTTATAAGCTAGAGAAATGATCAAAAACAAAGTGAAGTATTCTTGACTTGTTGACTTCTTCAAATCAGGAATCATGTGGGCAAGATTCCCAACAATCTCCCCCTATTTGAAGAAGTCAGAATCTCAATTCAAGACTACTTGCACTTGGAAATAAAACTTATAATCTCAACTTGGGAGCATGTAAGTTTGTACTTATCTTTTGCTGAACTTCCTGAGTGCGTCAAGCTTGTGGCTCCCCCTTGATTTGATGTCTCTTCTTTATAGCTCCCCCACTTATTTGCTCCCCCTATCTTTGAGGTCTTCTTGAGCAGCTTGTCTTGAAAAGCTATTCACCCCCCCCCCCCTCTAGGTGATAAAGTAGACACCCTATAAACAAGAAGTGGTATCAGAGCTAGGTTGTTCAAAGAAAAGCTTAACAACTTGAACAGATCTGACATTGGGTGTCCAAGTATCATAGCTATGGAGTCAAGAATAGTTATTTGTTCCAGAGGGAACTTTGCCCTTTGGAAAGTTAAAACAAGAATATTCATGGAGGCGATGGATCCAAGAATGTACTTGATTTTTCAAAAACGTCCCTCCATGACAATATTAAAGGATGAGACTCTTCTTGCCAGCTTGGACAAAGAAGCAAGAAACATTCTAGCTGGTGTAGTAGATCTGGCAACACACCAGAAGCTGAGTCATTGCACAACAACAAAGGACATGTGGGACCTCTTAGAAGTCCTCATGGAAGGGTCGGAGGAAGACTTTGAAGAAGAAACCTCTCATGAAGAAGTATGTATCAGAGCACCACTGACTACTTCAGACAGTGAATCAGACGATGAAGAATGCTCTCGAGCAGGAGAAAGAATAAGAGCACCCTTTACTCTCCCAGACTGTGACTCTGAGGATGAGGAAGTCTGTGGGTTGATGGCTCTATCAGATGAAGAAAATCATGATGAATCACATCATGATCAGGTATGCATCACTCACACACCTTTACTACCTGCTTCATTTTCATTTAAGAAGACCAAGAGTGCATCAGGTGATTGTTCATCATCTGAAGATGATACTGAAGACTGCTCATCTTGCAACAATAAGAATCATACTTATCTATTAGAGCAGTTTGGTGATCTCTTGGAGGCTCTGAGAAAGAGCAAAAGGCTTGTTAAGGAACAAGCTAGGGAGCTAGAATCTCTCAAACCTTTTAAGGTTGAATCAGATAGGAAACTGGGTATGTCCTACAATAAGTACACCGATCCAAATGAGCTCAACCAAATCATAGACAAGCTTTATGATGAAAGAAGCCGAAGGGAAGAACTTATCAAGAAACTTAAGAATGACCTTCTTAAGGAAAGATGCTTGGTGGCTCAATTCTCTAAGCCCAAAACTGTACTGCCCATCATTGACACCTTCTCCTCCTATGGAAATAGGAGGGGATTGGGTTACAATGAAGGGGCAATAGATGTTGGGAATAGAGAAAGGGGAAAAACTAAAGCAGAGCCTCATACCACCTTTCAGAAGGTAGTGTTTCCCTCGAACAAGTATGATCAGGACAGTGTCCATGGTCACTGGATGAATGGAAACTCCATTTGTCATGGAAATGCCTCTGACTATGATAAGAGAAAGGGCATGGGGATGAGTGCATTAAAGGCTCCCCATGAGGAAATCCAAATGGCCCATCATGGACCATTTGTGTTTGGTGTCCCAGCCCCCACTCTCAAGGATGAAGGAGCAACATCTTCCCAATCTCTTCCAAATAAGAAGCAGACTAGTAGCCCCAGTATGATCAATTCTCACTTGATCATATCTGATGCCATCAACACCATGTCGGCTACCAAGCTGACATCTGTTGCTGACAAACAGATAAAGTCAAGTAGAAACAATTACACTAGAACAGCTAGTCAGCTCTTGGCTGGGAAAGATAGGAAGAATGATGCTGCCCTCTCTACTAAACATACCTCAAAAATTGTTCAGAAAAGAAGGTACAACATCCATGAATGTTGGTGTTGTGGCAAAGTGGGACACTTTGCCATTGACTGTTGGCACAACCCTAGTGTGCCTAATGCAAAGGAGAGACCTCCTGGAAGGGCTGTGGTGAGTAGAGGGATTCCCTATTATGCTAACAAGAACCTAGGACCCAAGTCACCTTGGGTTCCTAAGGGATATTAAATCTGTCTTGCAGGGTAGTCCATTTAGCCATTAAAAAGCAAACAGGGCTAATTGACAATAAGGGCTCCAGGCCCAGCTCTGGACTAAGAAAAACTTACCACATACCAAAGTGCACTAATCTAGGGGGAGCTAGAAGTAAAGATAAGTGGACATTCCATCGAGGGGGATCCACTAGCTCAAGGAGACTTAAAGGCCAAGGTGAAGGTAACCGTGTTAATGTTTAACACATAAACTCATCTTTATCTAATATTGTAAAAGTAATTTTCAAAAACCATATCGTCGGAATAATGATTGGTATCGTCGAAATGACCCCTCGACATCGAATTTGCATCACGACGATATCCAATCGTCGGCAGACTCTTAATTAGACCTTAGCTCAATCATTACAGCTAAACTCGAGTTAGTCAGACATTTAACAAATGACACTTCAACTTCCAACTCGGACTCTATAAATGAGGTCAAATGTCTTAAGGTTAATACACTCTCTACATTAGCCCTAAAAAGTCGTCGTGTTCTCCACGCCTTCTAAGAGTGAACGAGTCGACTGTGCTGGAAACCTCCTGGGTCAAGCAAAAGATGGCGCCAAAGAAGGAAGATTTTCTATTCGAAGAAAATGAAGTTGTGAGGAACGGATTCTCAGAAGGTTCAGAAGAAATCCAGGGCACCATTAAGCTGCTCGAGACCATCGGCCTGGAATTCGCCCTCTCTGAGCCAACAGTAATATTAAAAGGAGAAGTGCTGGATTTCTACTCAAATGCCAAGGGTGGCTCGAAGGGAACGTCTGTGAAGAGCGAAATTAACGGGATAAAGGTTAAGGTGAATCCCAAAAGATTGAACAGGGCTCTTCAGTTGTCAGCCTTTGCCAAGGGGGAGGAAGACGAAAAGATTACTCAGGAAGACCTTGTCAAGGCTCTGGCTTGGTGCAGCCATTCGAGCAAAACCTATGGATCTCTTGAAAGGAAAAGCTTAAAACAACAGTATCTGGGTCACCTCCTTACCCCGACAGGGGTGGAGCCCAACCCAGATAAGGTAATGGATATAATGGAGTTAGAATTGCCGCGAAATGCCAAGGAGGTCCAACGCTTAATGGGAAAGCTTGCAGGGTTGAGTAGGTTTCTCTCTCAGGTAGGGGAGAAATGCCCGCACTTCTTCAAAGTGTTGCGAGGTAACCAAAAGTTCGAGTGGTCAAAAGAGTGCGAGGAGGCTTTTCAAGACTTAAAAAGTCAGCACACCAAGGCTCCGCTTCTCCAAGGACCCAAGGAGGGGGAAGGCCTAGCCTTGTACCTCGGAGTTGGGACAGAGGCTGTGAGCTCCATCTTGGTCTGGGAGGAGGGAAAGAAGCAACTGCCCATCTACTACGTGAGTAGGGCCCTGAAGAAGGTAGAGCTTCGGAATTCGATTCTGGAAAAGGTGGCCTTCGCCTTGGTTGTCCCGGCCAGGAAGCTCAGGCCATACTTCCAAGCTCATTCAATTCAAGTAGTGACCGACCACCACCTCTGCAAAATCTTTGAGGGGGTAGAGCATTCGGGGAGGCTCGCGAAGTGGTCAGTAGAGCTGAGTGAGTTTGACATCGCTTTTGTCCCTCGACTATCGATGAAGGCCCAGGTCATGGCGGACTTTCTGGCGGATTATGTGGTTGAAATGGGAGAGGAGCAAGCCCCTCGGCACATCCCCTGGAAGCTTCTAGTGGACGGGGCCTCAGGAAGAAACTCTCCAGGAGGAGGGGTGGTATTGGAAAGCCCTCATGGGGTAAAGATAGAGTAGGCTGTAGTGATACATTTCCACATCACTAATAACTAGGCAGAGTACGAATCAATTATCACTGGCTTACGTCTGGACCAGGAGCTAGGGGTTCACGATGTGGAGGTACTCATAGATTCGATGGTAATATAGTTGCAGGTCAAGGGCGAGTTCGAGGCAAGAAAGCCCACGCTCATTAGGTACTTAACCAAGGTGAGGGGCCTCATCGGGACATTCATAACCTTCTCCATCAAGCACATACCGAGGGAAGAAAGAACCCCAGCGGATCGGTTGGCTAAGTCTGGTCCTCGGGACGGAGGGACCTTGAAGGATATATTTTGCCCATCGATCGAGGAAGGAGAGCTGGTGGATATAGAGCGGCGACCCTCGTGGAAGGATCCTTTTATGACCTTCCTAACAATGGGTAAGTTTATGGAGGAGGTCCCAAATCAAATGCGCTTCAGGTACAATTCGGCCTACTACATGCTCCATGATGGGGGACATGTACCGAAAGACTCTCTCGTGACTCTTGGCACGATGTGTATCCGAGGAGGAAGTCCCGGGGTCCTGGAGAAGGTTCACTCTTGTGAGTGTGGTAGTCACTCGAGAAGCAGAACGTTGGAGTCCATGATACTGAGGCAAGGGTACTTCGTGTTGGATCCCAACCCTGAGAAAAGATGTGATGAAGTTCGCCAAAAAATGTCTGAAATGCCAGCTGTTCGCTCCGCTTCAACTTTTGCCATCTTAGAGGCTAAGAAGCATCACGACACCCTGACCCATTGTGTTTTGGGGGATGGACCTGGTAGGACCTTTCCCCCAAGCAAGTGGATAGAGGAGGTTCCTCCTGGTCAGGATAAACTACTTCTCAAAGTGGTTGGAGGTCAGGGCGTTGGCCAAGGTGACCTCCTAGGTAATCCGTAACTTTGTATGGGGAGAGATCATCTGCCGACACGGGCTCCCGCAATCCATAGTCACTGATAATGAGCCACAGTTTGCTAGTAAAGAGATCATCAGCTTCTGTAGTCAACAGTGAATAGACCTTAGGTTCGCGTTTGTTCATCATCCCAGGAGCAATGGACAGGTGGAGGCGGCGAACAAGATCATAGTGAACATGCTGAAAAAGAAGTAGAAAATTTGAAGGGGAATTGGGTGGAGCAACTCCCCTCGGTCCTATGGGCCCTAAGGACTACACCGAACACCACCACCGGTGAGACCCCCTTCATGCTCTCTCACGGTTGTGAGGTCATCCTTCCCATGGAATTCAAAGTCAAGACACCATGGGTAAGGGCCGCAGAAGGAGGGAATGAAGAATGGAGAGTGGAGAATGAAGAGGGACTACTGCTCTCTTTAGATTTGATTAAAGAGCTCTGAGATCTTGTCACCGTTCGATAGGAGGAAGACAAGCGTCGGATGGCAAAGTACTTTGACAAACATATCAGGATCAAGCAATTTGAGAAGGGGGACCTTATCTTAAAAAAGGTCAATGTGGCTGGAAGGTCAGCTGTGGTGGGGTAGCTCAATCCCAAATTGGAGGGCCCCTATGTCGTTTAAGAAGCCCAAAAATCGGGTGGATATCGCCTTAAAAATATAGAAGGTGAGTGCCTCGGTCACACATGGAGTAGTGATGACCTGAAACATTTCTACCCTTGAATTCATGTAATACAAATGTTCACTTTCAAACTTGTTTTTTTTTCTATGAATGGTGTGTCAGCTTGTAAGATGATGATGCTAGAAATGTGATGTTGAAAATGTTGAAGTGGAAGTTGGCGGTCTGGGGGGGAGGTCGCGCGGTCTAGCAAACCGCGCGGTCTTGCGGTCTCCCTCTGCGGTCTGATCTCTCTGATCTAGCCGCAGGTCTCTTCGGCGTGATCGTTGTTCTTCTGTCCAAGGTGCCGAGGTGAGGTCGCGCGGTCTGGTCGTGTGACCGCGTGGTGGAGCAGGTTTCCGCTGGTGAGACCGTGCGGTCTGGTTTGCGTGACCGCGTGGTGCAGGCAGTTCGGTCTGGTGGCTGTCCGGTCTCTTGGTGGTGCGCGTGGACTAAGGTATTCTTAGTCGCGCGGCCTCCGGTTTGTGTTCCAATAGCTGGTCCTTCGGCGATCAGCTGGTATATGCGGTCACTGGTGTTTGGTCGACTTAGCGGGTTGTTGCCCTAGTCGGCCTGGTGTGTTCGCGGTCTCTGGAGGAGGTCAGGTGGCAAACACAGGTGGTGAGCGTTATGACCGGGCGAGTTGTCATGATCGCGCGGCTTTCTGTTGAAGTCGGCGAGCTCACGGCGCAGAGTGATCTTGTTGACTGCGCGGGTTGACCGGTCTTGGTCACGCGGTCAGAAAGCGGTGACTCTATCTCATAGGGTGGTGACTGGATCAGGTCGCACGCCTATAAATAGGAGTCACTGTAGCAGCAAACAAAAATTGCACCAAGTGTAAGCAGAGCTCGCGGCTAGTTCCTGCGGTCTCATTTCTTGTGACCGGGCGGTTTTGCTGATTGAACTTCTTTTGTGCAGCTTCTGCGGATTGTGCGGGCAGCAGCGGTCACCTCTTCTTCTAGGGTGTTCGGGCGGTCTCGCGGCTTTCAGTGTGGGTTGCTGGAGTTCGGGAGGATCAGTGGAGGTCGCAGAGTTCTCAGTTGGTGTTGTTCTCGCGAGCAGGCAGTTCGGGCGGTCTCGTGTTCTAGTCGCGCGAACTCGCAGGTCGGGCGGTCAGGCGGTCTCAGTGGGCAGACCGCCAGTTATCTTTCTCAGCTGTCTTTTCTCCTATTTTTGTGTACTGGCGAAATCATGTCTCGCCATGTATACCTCACTTTGTAATGAAGATTTCTGCAAGTATCAATAAAGATTGATGTTTTTCATGTGCTTCTGGTTGTTTGCTATTGCTTTGAGTTGTTCTATTCCTGCTCGCTCCTAGATCTTCGGAAAATTTCACATGGTATCAAATCAAGGTTGGAGTGGATAGAGCAGTGAATAACTCAAAGTTGCCATCGCCTTTGTGAAGAAGGAACCAGTGGTAGAGCCATGGAAGCAAGAGGTCTTGGGATTGAGATGCTCAACTCGACTAACTTCAAGAAGTGGAAGTCATGTATGCAGAGTTATCTTATGGGCGAGGACCTCTGGGAGGTGGCCGGAGGAGATAGTATGGAGGGAGTTGACCCAGTTGGGGATAATGTTTATGAGGAGAGGAACTAGAGGCGGAGTAATGCCAAAGCAGAGTTCGCTCTAAAAAGGGCAATATCACCTGACCTGTTCGATCACATCTTGGGATGTGGATCAGCTGCGGAGATCTGGAGAGCCCTGGATGGGTTGTTTAACAAAAAGAATGTGGCAAGACTTCAGTTTCTGGAAATTGAGCTGGCTAGGTCGGCTCAGGGTGATCTTTTTATCTCTATGTTCTTCCTGAAGATGAAGAACCTGTGCGTTGAGATTTCAGCACTGGATCCTGATGAGCCAATTTTTGAGGCAAAGCTGAAGAGGCACATCATCTGTGTCTTGCGGAAGGAGTATGTGGCCTTTGTGACGTCGGTGTAGGGTTGGGCAAATCAACCATCTTTGCTGGAGCTGGAGAATCTGCTTGCATCGCAGGAGAGTCTGGCAAGGCAGATGGCGGGGGTTTTAGTGTCTGGGGGAGATGGTGTGGTTCTCTTCACAGGGAAGAAGAAGAAATGGGATAAGAAGAAGAAGACCGCTGGACGCAATGGGCCTTCAACTTCTGGACAGCAGGAGAGGTGCTATGCTCTTAAGGCTGAAGGGAAGAAGAAGGGAGAAGGACCCAAGTGCTTCAGATGCGGGAAGCTTGGTCACAAAGGGAAGGATTGATGGGGAAATCTTCAGCCGGGGCTTGCTGCTGCTGGGAAGGAGGAAGCTGAGGCCAGACAGAATGATGGAGGATGGTGAGGAGCCTTCTCGGCTTCTGTTGGAGCTGCGGCTCCAATCAACTATCAGGAGGACTGGATCGTGGACTCGGGGTGTGGTCATCACCTCACCGGGGACGAGTTGAAGCTTACTTCAGCACAGTCGTACTCAGGTAACGATACCATCATAACTGCTGTTGGGTATTGTAGCTACAATTACCTTGATTTGAAGAAGTGTTCCTGTGAACTAAGTTGAATTGAGATGTATTTGATGTTGTTCTCTAGTTATGTGTTTGCAGGTCTTAATGCTAAGTGCACACCAAAGTCAGGTTGCAATGGATCACCAAACACAGTTCTAAACAGTGTAATCCCTCATTGTGCAGAACAAAGTGTTGGTCCATGTGTAATCTCTCTTTTGGGGTGTACTTCATATACTCATAACTGAAGGTTTTCAAGCTTGAGGAGTGGAACAGGTTTTCAGGAAAAGAAAAAAAATTTTTGCCAAGTCAATTCGTCGAGATGTCACGTGAACTCCCGACGAATCTCGGCGAATCCAGAAAGAAGTCAAAAAGACAGTCTTGTGAAGAAAATCTGCAGCTAAGTCCATTCGTCGAATGTTCTCGTGAACTCCCGACGAATCCCGACGAATGAAAACAGAAGGTGTTTTTCACGGGTTGTTCAGTGTTTTTCTGTGGCTAAGTCAATTCGTCGAATGTTCACGTGAAGTCTCGACGAATGACGGACAGACGGATTTCAAATTTCAGTTTCGTTTTCCAAAATTAGGGTTGGCCGACATGTACAGTACACGTGGCGACCCCTCCTTGTCTGTCGCCCGAGCCGTTGGAGATTTCCCTATAAATAGTCTTTTATTTTAGGGCAAATACAAGATATCTCTCGATTGTTAAAAGAAAAAGAAGAAGCCAGCCGTCTTCTTCCTCGCGTGCTGGAGAAGTTTTCTGAGATCTAACTTCTGCGCCTCTCAAGTTTTGTTCTTCAGTGGTGCTAAAGATTTCTCAGATAAGAAGGCCTTTGATCAAGTTGCTGCTCTCAATATTGAAGATCTTTTCGATTTAATCAAAGGGCCTACTCAGATCAGGTTTGCCGATTCTTCATTCTTCCTAATCCTTGAAGATCCAAGCTTCCACTCTAAAGGAAGAAGAAGATTCAGTCTCTCCAGATCTGAAGTTAATCTCTATTGAGATTCAAGAGAAGTTTCATTTTAAACTTTATTTAATTTCTGTAGGAGTTGTTTACTCCGAGTTATTTTTGTAGGAGTTGTTTACTCCGAGTTATTTTGTAGGAGTTGTTTACTCCGAGTTGTAGGAGTTGTTTACTCTGAGTTGTAGGAAGTTTATCTTCCGAGTTGTAGGAGTGTTGTCTCCGAGCTTGTAGGAGCCGTTATCTCCGAGTGTAGGATTTGTTGATAAATCTGAGTTTTGGTGAAGTTGCCGACGCTAGCCCGAAGTGCTAGATAGGCGGAGCGGGAGAGAGGAGTACCCACCCTTGGGGATCCTCTATAAATCTTGTGTTTCTGTGCTGTGATATTTTTTGTGTTTGTGCAAAATTTTTTATTCCGCAATCGCAGTAGAGATCACCTATTCACTCCCCTCTAGGTGATTTAGGCCGCAACTAGATACTTTCAATTGGTATCAAAGCGAGGTTGTTCGTTAAAAGGTTAACACCTTGAACAAGATCTTTAAATCTAGTTGCAAGAGCAAGTTTGTCTGAAATGGAAAAATCCAAGGATTCTCTCAAGATGCTCGTCTGTTCTAAGGAGAACTTCCCTATGTGGAAGGAAAGAATGAAGTTCTACATGGAAGCCACCGACCCAAGAATTTTTCAGATAGTAGAGGAAGGTCCCCATGTTCCTATGAAGCCATCATCAATAAATTCAGCAATTATGATTCCCAAGAAAATGTTGGAGCTAGACAAAGATGAGATTGCCCTCGTCATCTTGGACAAGAAGGCAAAGAACATTATTGCTGGTGCAGTGGACGATTCAATGCTACAAAATCTTATACACTGCAAGTCTGCCAAGGAAATGTGGGACTCCATAGTTGTTCTTATGGAAGGTACTGAAGAAGTGAGGGATGACCGAAGATCGTTGCTGAACCAAGAATACGAAGCATTCAAGCAAGATCCAAGAGACTCCATTTCTGATACTTATGAGAAGTTCTTTAAGATCGTCAACGGTCTTAAGAACTATGATCGGGAATTCACCATTGGAGAACTAAATGACAAGTTCTTGAGATCCCTAACGAAAGAATGGGATACCAAGGCTATTGCTATCCGGGAATTCAGAAAGTTGGCTACGATGGAGCCACAAATATTGTTTGGCAAGCTTCTCTCACATGAACTAAAGCTGAGTATTAGAAAAGCTGAAGAAGAAGAAGGATGCTCCACTTCTGGAAGGGAGAACTCTGTGGCACTGAAGGCCAAAGAGTCAAGAAGAGGTAAAGCTAGATCATTTGAAAAGACACAGCCGTCAGATGAAGACGATGAGTCTGTGGATTGTTCATCAAGCTCAGACATGTCCGATGGAGAGTTCTCTTCACTCGCCAAGAAATTCAAGAAATTGCTCAGAAAAAGGAGCCAAAGAAGGTCAAGGCGTGATGATGAACATCACAAGAAAGAACACAGCAACGACAGGTATAAAACCAAACCGAATAAACATGTTTCAACTGATATTGTCTGTTATTGTTGTAATAAGCCAGGACATATAAGTACGGAATGTCCATACAAAGAGAAGAAATCCTTCAAGGGAAAAAGGAAAGAAGAAAAGAGCTTCTTAGCAAAGAAGACCAAGACTCTTAGCGACAGTGACTTAGTTAAGTCAAGCTCGGATGATGAAGCTTATTTTGGGCTTACAGCAAATTCAGATTCGAATAACTATGACACGCCTCATGAAGGGAAGGAAAACATAGGCCTAATAGCTCTTATGGAAGGATCAAAGGAAGACCAAGACACCATAAATGAGAAAAGGTCAGGACCTTAAGTGACAGTGATTCAAGCTGTTCAGAATTAGAAGAAGAAACACTTCTTGCTCTGACTGCGATATCTGAGTCAGAAGAGGAAATCAAAGATGAAACCTATCCCGAACAAGTCTGCATAAGGGCACCTCTGTCTGTTACAGACTCTGAAGCTGAGATAAGCTCATCAGAAAATGATGACACACCTAATCTAGAAAATCAGTATAATGCTCTCCTAGTAGATCTTGAAAAGAGCAAGAAATTGATTGAGTAGGCTGAGGAAATCAGAATCCTTAAGCCTTTTGAATCTCAGGTAAATGAAACGACCAAAGAGATAATTAGCTTATTCAATGAAATCATTTTACTTCGAATGAAATCTGAGGCTCAAGAAAGAACCATCAGATCTTTAGAGAAGAAGCTTTATATGGAAAGAAAGCCAGTGGCTCAATTCTCTAAACCTGGATCAGTTGATTCTGAGACTAGAGGAAAGAGCATAGCTAAAGCTAGGCCTCACACCACCTTTCAAAAGGTGCGAACTCCCTCTAACAGGTATGATCAGGACAACATCCGTGATCACTGGAAGACTGGAAGTTGTTATGGCAGGGAAAATACTCCTAACTATAGTAAAAGAAAGGGGATGGTGGTGAGTACTCGGAATGCTCCCCATAAAGAAATCCAAATGGCCCAACCTGGACCATTTGTGTTCAATGCACCAGCCCCTACATTCAAGGGTAAGGAAGCATCCTCCTCCAAATCTTTTCCAGCAAGGAAGCAAACTGGGTGCAACACCATAGCCAACCCTCACTCGAATATATCTGATGCCATCAACACCATAAGAGCTTCCAAGATTTCATCTGTTGCTGTCAAACAGATAAAACCAAGTGAAAATGGATATGCTCTTGTAACCAATCAGCCACTTGCTATGAAAAATAGAAAGAATGCTCCTGCCTTCTCAACTGAAATCAAGCATTCTGATGCCACTTGCAAATCAAAAAGGGAGGCTCGGAAGAGAAGGTACAACATCCATGAATGTTGGTGCTGTGGTAAAGTGGGACACTTTGCCATCGACTGTTGGCACAACCCTTGTGTGTCTAATGCAAAGAAGAGCTTTTCTACTGGAATTGCAGTTAGTAGAAATATTTATTATTATGCTAACTGGAACCTAGGACCCAAATCGGTTTGGGTTCCTAAGGGAAATTAATCTGTGTTTGCAGGTAAGTCCAAAGGCCAACCAAAACTCTAATCAGGCATTTGGACAAGTGGATGTTCATGGTATATGACCAGAACATAGAAGAAATATAGTATGGTTGCTGAAAAGCTTAGGAAATCAGTCCAGGCACTGAAACTCTAAGGGGGGAGATAAGACTAAGGGGGAGAAAAGATTGAGGGGGAGCTGATTCTACATATACAACTCCTATGCAGTTGCTGAGGGGGAGCTTTGAGCTCTCATGCTTTTTCTTCCCTATCTGAAGTAGTCAGAAAGGGGGAGAGAAGTTGAATTTGCAAGAGAATTTGAAGTTGGGAGGAATTGGCAAAGTTAGAATTGGCAAAGTTAGAATTGGCAAAGTTGAAAGAGAAAGTTGAAAGGGAGAGAAAGTTGAAAAAGTTAAGTTTTTAACTCTCCTTATCTATTTGATATATATTTTTTAAGTGCAATTCAACTCAGTACATAGGTTCTGACTTCTTCAATTAGGGGGAGATTGTTGGGTATTGTAGCTACAATTACCTTGATTTGAAGAAGTGTTCCTGTGAACTAAGTTGAATTGAGATGTATTTGATGTTGTTCTCTAGTTATGTGTTTGCAGGTCTTAATGCTAAGTGCACACCAAAGTCAGGTTGCAATGGATCACCAAACACAGTTCTAAACAGTGTAATCCCTCATTGTGCAGAACAAAGTGTTGGTCCATGTGTAATCTCTCTTTTGGGGTGTACTTCATATACTCATAACTGAAGGTTTTCAAGCTTGAGGAGTGGAGCAGGTTTTCAGGAAAAGAAAAGAAATTTTTGCTAAGTCAATTCGTCGAGATGTCACGTGAACTCCCGACGAATCTCGACGAATCCAGACAGAAGTCAAAAAGACAGTCTTGTGAAGAAAATCTGCAGCTAAGTCCATTCGTCGAATGTTCTCGTGAACTCCCGACGAATCCCGACGAATGAAAACAGAAGGTGTTTTTCACGGGTTGTTCAGTGTTTTTCTGTGGCTAAGTCAATTCGTCGAATGTTCACGTGAAGTCTCGACGAATGACGGACAGACGGATTTCAAATTTCAGTTTCGTTTTCCAAAATTAGGGTTGGCCGACATGTACAGTACACGTGGCGACCCCTCCTTGTCTGTCGCCCGAGCCGTTGGAGATTTCCCTATAAATAGTCTTTTATTTTAGGGCAAATACAAGATATCTCTCGATTGTTAAAAGAAAAAGAAGAAGCCAGCCGTCTTCTTCCTCGCGTGCTGGAGAAGTTTTCTGAGATCTAACTTCTGCGCCTCTCAAGTTTCGTTCTTCAGTGGTGCTAAAGATTTCTCAGATAAGAAGGCCTTTGATCAAGTTGCTGCTCTCAATATTGAAGATCTTTTCGATTTAATCAAAGGGCCTACTCAGATCAGGTTTGCCGATTCTTCATTCTTCCTAATCCTTGAAGATCCAAGCTTCCACTCTAAAGGAAGAAGAAGATTCAGTCTCTCCAGATCTGAAGTTAATCTCTATTGAGATTCAAGAGAAGTTTCATTTTAAACTTTATTTAATTTCTGTAGGAGTTGTTTACTCCGAATTATTTCTGTAGGAGTTGTTTACTCCGAGTTATTTTGTAGGAGTTGTTTACTCCGAGTTGTAGGAGTTGTTTACTCCGAGTTGTAGGAAGTTTATCTTCCGAGTTGTAGGAGTGTTGTCTCCGAGCTTGTAGGAGCCGTTGTCTCCGAGTGTAGGATTTGTTGATAAATCCGAGTTTTGGTGAAGTTGCCGACGCTAGCCCGAAGTGCTAGATAGGCGGAGCGGGAGAGAGGAGTACCCACCCTTGGGGAACCTCTATAAATCTTGTGTTTCTGTGCTGTGATTTTTTTTGTGTTTGTGCAAATTTTTTTATTCCGCAATCGCAGTAGAGATCACCTATTCACCCCCCTCTAGGTGATTTAGGCCGCAACTAGATACTTTCAACTGCTGATAATACCGTGCATAATGTCGAGAAGGTGGGGGTTGTTTCCTTGGGCAGTGATAAAGGGCCATTAACTTTAAAGAGTGTCTATCATACGCCCGGAAAGAGGAATAACCTCTTCTCCGTGACCAACGCTGTAGACGCTGGGTATCACGTTCTGTTCGGCCCAACAGAAGTAAAGTTTCTTTGAAACGTTGAGGCGGTGAAGGCCGAGGTTGTTCATGTCGGGAGAAGGGCAAAATACTTGTTCATTTTATCGACAAGTTCTTATGTCGACTAGATGAGGACGAATGATAGTGCCGTCATATGGCACGAGAGGTTGGGGCATGTAGGGATGGACAAGCTGAAGGCTATGGCGGTGAAAGGTCTGGTCAAGGGCCTGCCTAGTCTATCTTCTTACGATGACGGTCACATTTGCGCGGGATGTCAGTTCGGCAAGTCTCATCGACTGCCGTTTGATAAGTCACAGACAAGGAGTAGTGTGCCATTGGAGTGCATCCACGGTGACTTGATGGGACCGACTGCTACCCCAAGCCTTGGAGGCAGCAGGTATATGCTGGTGCTGATCGATGATTACACCAGATATGTCTGGGTTTACTTTTTGAAGGAGAAGGCAGAGGCGTTTGCCAAGTTTGTGGAGTTCAAGGAGCTTGTGGAGGGTCGGCTAGGCCTGCGGGTTAAGAAGCTGAGAACTGGCTGATAGTTTATATAGGTGTAGTCAATAATACCTAGAGGGGGGGGGGGTGAATAGGTTCTACTTATTTTCTTTGTTTAAACCTAAGGTTTCTAGCTGCAGAAAATACAAGCACAGAAAGCACACAAGGATGTATAGAGGTTCCTCAAGACAGGGTGTCTTGAGTAGTCCTCTTTCCCCTTCACCTTTCTAACAGTGTGTTAGACAAGGCCACAAACTCCAAACTCGGCTCCTTGAGCTTACACCACAAGTTCCTCAGAACTTCTCAGATCCAGAGTGATCCTACCTCAGGCACAGCAGCCCTACACTCAGACTCAGCAGCCCTACACCTCAGGCTCAATAGCCCTACACCTCAGGCTCAATAGCCCTACAGCTCAGAGTTATGAGCTTCTACCACTCAGAAATCCCATAGATTTCCTACCTCAGACCTATCAAGAAGTCCTACCACTCAAGCTGTCAACACAGCTTTACACACAGGCTCAACAGCCTTTTACTCAGGCAACAATGCCTTACAAAGATATAATAGAGTTTGAGTTGAACACAGAGGACAAAAGATTTACTCTTAGGTATTCTGAATCCTTTCTTCAGATCTGAAAACAATAGCTTCAGATTTGTATCCCCTTGATCTTCTCCTTCAGCAAAGCAGAAGATCAACTTGCCCTTCTTGAGTTTGTACAGGAAGAGCTAACTAATCTCCCTTAGAAGATTAACTTCAGCTGCAGAGACTGACTTCAACTGGCTGAATCGTGAATGCTCGATTGCGGCGTGTAGCAAAAGCTTCTCAATAGAACAGTACTTGTTGTTGTGCCCTAGCTTCTTCTTTTATAGCTCCAGAAGGCTTCAACGGCTATTTTGATCCTCCTGACACAGTATGGGGCTGATTGGACTTGCTTTTCCCTCTCAAATGTCATTTGATCCAAAAGCAGATCCCGTCAGCACATTTGGATTTGTCTCAGCGGTTGGGATGAGACGGCATCCAGTCTCAGCGGTTGGGCTGAGACAGCTTCCAGTCTCAGCGGCAGCTCCAGTCCCCTTCTCAGCGGTTGCTCTAGTTTCCTTCTCAGTGGATCCGCTGAGACGGCTCCTCGTCTAGGGTGGTTTGATAATTTACCATTCATAATCAACAATAGTGACAGCCATTATTCATACATATAGGACTATTCTATACTAAGCATGCCAAGATCAATTTTGAAAGCATTGAATTTAGATTCATCCAGTGGCTTTGTAAAGATATCAGCTACTTGTTTGTCAGTGGGGAAAAATTCAAGACAGATGTCTTTACACTCTACATGTTCTCTAATAAAATGATATCTAATCTCTATGTGCTTGGTCCTGCTATGAGAGACGGGATTTTTAGCAATAGATATTGCACTGGATGAATCACAATACAAAGGAGATTCCCTTACCTTGAGGTTGTAATCCTCCAACTGATGTTGTGTCCAAAGGAGTTGTGCACAACAGCTACCTGCAGCAATGTATTCAGACTCAGCTGTGGATATTGCCACACTGGTTTGTTTCTTGCTGCTCCAAGATATCAATCTTCTCCCTAGGAACTAACAAGTACCACTTGTACTCTTCCTGTCTTCTTTGCAACCTGCAAAATCTGCATCTGAAAAGCCTGTTAGTTCAAAGTCATTGTTCTTAGGGTACCAAAGGCCAAGATGCAAGCTGCCCTTAAGGTATCTCAATATCCTCTTCACAGAGGTGTTGTGAGATTCCTTAGGACATGCTTGATACCTAGCACAAACACATGTAGCATACATAATGTCTGGCCTACTTGCAGTCAAGTACAATAGAGATCCAATGATACATCTGTACATGGACTCATCAAAGGCCTTTCCCTTTTCATCCTTGTCTAATGATACATTAGACCCCATGGGTGTTCTCATGGTGGAGGCTGATTCGATCCCAAATTTCTTGATGAGCTCCTTAGTGTACTTGGCCTGGGAGATGAAAATTCTATCATCAGATTGTTTCACTTGGAGCCCAAGGAAATATTTGAGCTCACCCATACTGCTCATTTCAAACTCCCCCTACATTAGATTGGCAAATCTCTTGCAGAGGTTGTCATCAGCAGACCCAAAGATTATGTCATCAACATAGATTTGGACTAAGAGACACTTGCCCCTTGTTTCCCTAAGAAACAATGTGCTATCAATCTTTCCACTCATGAACTTATTCTTGAGGAGAAAGTTGGACAAAGTCTCATACCAAGCTCTTGGAGCTTGCTTGAGACCATATAGTGCTTTCCTAAGAAGATAAATATGAGAAGTTAGGGTTGGATGCACAAAACCTGAAGGTTGTTCAACATATACCTCTTCCTTCAAGTCTCCATTGAGAAATGCTGATTTGACATCCATCTGGTAGACTTTGAACCCCTTGTGGGCAACATAGGCAAGGAATAGCCTAATTACTTCCAACCTTGCAACTGGTGCAAAGGTTTGATCAAATTCTATACCTTCCTCTTGGCTGTATCCTTTGGCTACTAATCTGGCCTTGTTCTTGATGATTGTACCATTCTCATCAAGCTTGTTCCTGTATACCCATTTAGTGCCAATCACATTGTGTCCCTGAGGTCTTGGCACCAACTTCCATACTTTGCATCTCTTGAATTGTAGGAGCTCTTCTTGCATTGCTTCAATCCAGAATGTGTCTTGATTGGCCTCTTCAAACTTCTTGGGCTCCATTTGAGAGAGGAAGCTCAAGAATAGTGCTTCATTATGAGCTTTGCTTCTTGTCAATATGCCTTGGGTATGATCCCCAATTATTAGCTCTCTTGGATGATCTCTCAGGTGCCTTGCAACAGCAAGAAGAGCGTCCTCTAGTGGCTGTGTTTGTTCCACTGGTTCAGCTATGACTTCATCTTGTACCTCTTCTTCTTCAGGAATTGCAGCAGCTGTCTGTGTGTTGCTGCTGCTGGGCTTGTCTTGGACAGTCAGCTCATCCATCCCTTCTTCATTTCCTATCACAATAGAAGAACTAGACCATTCTTTGTAGAGAAGGCTGGTTTCATCAAATACAACATGCATAGATTCTTCTACAACATGGGTTTTCTTGTTATAAACTCTATAAGCTCTACTATGTGAGCTATATCCAACAAGAACCCCCACATTGCATTTTTCTGCAAACTTTATTAATTGAGATTTTCCATTATTTAGAATGTAGCATTTGCAACCAAAGATTCTAAAGTAGGAAATTGTAGGTTGTTTGCCTTTCAGAATCTCATAAGGGGTTTTTTCCAAGGACCTTATTGATGGAGGCTCTATTGAGAACATAACAAGCTGTATTGACTGCCTCAGCCCAGAAGTATTCTGGGAGTGAGGAGTCACTAAGCAATGTTCTCCTAGCTTCTATCAAGGTCCTATTCCTCCTCTTAGCCACACCATTTTGCTGTGGAGTCCTTGGGGAGGAGAACTCTTGGGTGATACCAAATTCTTGACAAAATTTTGTCATGGCTTCAGATTGAAATTCTGTGCCATGGTCAGTTCTTGTCCTGACCACAGTACATAGTAGATCATTCTGAATAGCCTTGACATAATTTATAAAGACATGTAAGGTATTTGACTTCTTCTTAAGGAAGAATACCCATTTATACTTTGAATGATCATCTACAATTACCAAACTATACAACTTCCCACCTAGGCTCTGAATTGGCAAGGACCAAACAAGTCCATGTGCAATAGGTATGAACACCTTTCAGTATCCTTGGAGCCAATACTTTTAAAGGTGGTCCTAGTTTGCTTACCCATTTGGCAAGAATGAGAGGGACCACTTTTAACACATTTTAGTTTAGGACTATTTCTAAAAAGGTTTTTAGAAAATAATCTATACATTGACTTATAGTTAATGTGGGCAAGTCTCTTGTGCCATTGGACACAAAGTGACTCACTTTCATTAGCTACAAGACACACAGAGGAATAGAATAATTGCAAATGAAGTCTAAGCAATAAACATTTCCACTCCTAGTGCCTGAGAGAATGGTCTCCAAGTCATTAGACTTTTTGATCAAGCACTTGTCATTGTGGAATTCAATGACATAGCCTAAGTCACATAGTTGGCTTATGCTTACAAGGTTGTGTTGCAACCCTTCAACATAAGCTACCCTTTTGATTGAGACTATGCCATTGGAAATCATACCATATCCCTTGGTGACTCCCTTTTCAGATCCACCAAAGATAACTTTGGGTCCATTCTTCACTGGATGGTAATCCTTTAGAAGATCCTTAGTTCCTGTCATGTGCCTTGAGCACCCACTGTCCAAGTACCATATTTGGTTGAGACTGGTACTTGAACTAACCTGCAACACAAAATTTAATGTACCTTAGGATCCCAACTGACTTTGGGTCCTAGGTTCATGTTAACACCATAGGGAATATTCCTAGAAAGGGCCGCTTTGGCTTGAGGTTCAATCCTTGCCTTTGGCACATTGGGGTTGTGCCAACAATCAATTGCAAAGTGTCCTACTTTGCCACAGCACCAACACTCATATATATTATATCTCCTCTTCTGAACAGTCCTAGAAGATGAAGCTTCATGTTTCTGTTCAGTGGAGGATACAGCTGCTGTTTTCTTTGATTTGTCAGTAAAAGCCTGCCTTTTTACCTTCCTATAATCAGTCAAGGCAGCCAGTTTTTGTTTGACATCAACACCCTCTAGCTTGGCAGCTAAACATGTGTCGATGGCAGCAGAAACTGGGCTTTTTGGCTTGGTTATAGGACAGTCAACAGACATGGACTTTGCTGAACAATGTTTAGAATTGACAGCCTTGGTTATCTTGAGTGAAGGGGCTGAGGTTCCAAAAACAAAAGGTCCATGATGGGCCATTTGGATTTCCTCATGCAGAGACTTGAAGGCACTCAAGCCTACCTCCTTTCTATATCCATATCTGTGAGCATTCTTGCTCAAGTTATTGGATCTTCCATTTAATAAGTGACCATGAACACTTTCTTGGTCATACTTGTTTGAGGGCATAAAGACTTTCACAATGGAGGTCTTAGATTCTTTAGAGTCCTTGACCTTTCCCTTAGTGTTGCTAGTAGATGCCTCATTGTTGAAACCCACACCTCTTATGTCATGGGAGTTGAAGGTGTCAATAATAGGCAGCACTGTCTTGGGCTTGGAGAACTTAGCCACTAGCATCCTCTCCTTGAGGAGCTTTTCTTCAAGATCCTTAATGATCTTGTTCTTGTGGCTTATGGTGCCCACATGGATGATTGACATTCCCCTTAGCTTGCCAATCTCCTTGCTCATTAGAGCTAGCTGGGTAGCATGCTCAATGCATTCAGATTTTGATTGCTTTAGGGAAGCAATTTCTTGTGCTTGCCTCTTGGCTAGCATTTTGCTCTTTTTCAGAGCTTCCAGGAGTGCACCATAATTATCAATCAATTGATTGACATCCTCCTCAGAATCTGATCCACTGCCAACTTTAGATGGAGGGGATTCAGATTCTGGACCTGTTTCATAATCAGAAGAAGAGGAAATGCAGTGTATCAATACCTGCTCATGTTCTGAATTGCTGTGGCTGTCCTCATCTTCAGTTATAGCCATCAGCCCATGGTCATCAAGAGTGACCTCATCCTCCTCTTCATCACTATCTGAATGTGATAGAGGGGCCCTGATTCCTATCCTGGTAGTAGGATAGTCTTCTTCCTCCTGATCAGCAAACAGCCCCAAGTAGGCTTCCTCCTCACCATCTGAATCTGAAAATGAAGATTCAGATTCACTCCAGCTCTTGCCTTTCTTAGCTAGGAAAGATTTTTCTCCCTTCCTCTCCTTCTGGTGATGAGCCTTCTTGTCACCTTTTTCCTTTCTCTTGACTGGGCAGACAACAATGACATGTCCAGGCTTACTACAACAATAGCAAATTATGTTAGTTGAAATATGTTTACTAGTTTTAGAGTCATACCTGTCCCCTTTGGGTTGTTGCCTCTCAGATCTGTAATGATCCTTCTTGGGATGAGAAGAGGAGGAAGGTTTGTTCTTCCATTGTTTCCTCTTGATCATCTTCTTGAACTTCCTTGTGAAGGCAGCAAACTCCTCATCAGAAGAGGAGCTGTCTGATTTGCTGCTCTCAGATTTCTCAGATTCAGCAGCCTTTCTTGGAGGTGACTGCACTCTAACCTTGTTCCTCTTAGAGCTTTCAGCTTTGAGAGCAACAGATCTCTCCTTTATGTGAGCCATGGAGGAAGAGTCCTCCTCCTTTCTTGCAGAAAGCTGCATCTCATATGAGAGCAGTTTCCCAAATAGTGTATGGGTGGGGGTTTCTCCAAGTCTTGCCCCTTCCCTGATTGCACAGATTTTAGTGTCTCATTTTCTAGTTAGAGATCTAAGGAACTTGTCATTAAGTTCATAATCTGTGAACACCCTTCCATAGGTTCTTATTTCATTTACAATCCTAAAGAACCTTTCATAGCACATGGAGATATTCTCCTGGCCCAGCTGTCTGAAGGCTTCATACTCCTGATTGAGGAGTGACTTTCTATCACCCCTTACTTCAGTTGTTCCCTCCATATAGACAACCAATGTGTCCCACATTTCCTTGGCAGTTTGGCAGTGTACCAAGTTCTGAAATGTAGTGTTATCAATGAAATTTACTATTATGTTTTGGGCTCTCTTGTCCATAGTGTACAGTGTTATCTCATCATTGGTCAGTTCAGAAAACACCTTAAGTACTTTTCTAGTAGGGTCAATAGTGGAGACTTTCTCAAAGGTATAAGGACCATTTTTGACAGTCAAAAAGATCCTTGGGTCTGAGGCTTCCATGAATAGCCTTACCCTTTGCTTCCATATCCCAAAGTTTTCTTTGGAGCATATGGGCAACTTCATTGAACCCAACTCCTTCTTCATTCCACTGTTGGCCATTAGATTTCAGATTTGACTACTCCTGTATAGGATCTGATCAGAATGTTAAGTCTTTTTGATCAACCTCCCTCTGATACCACTTGATAGTTTATATAGGTGTAGTCAATAATACCTAGAGGGGGGGTGAATAGGTTCTACTTATTTTCTTTGTTTAAACCTAAGGTTTCTAGCTGCAGAAAACACAAGCACAGAAAGCACACAAGGATGTATAGAGGTTCCTCAAGACAGGGTGTCTTGAGTAGTCCTCTTTCCCCCTTCACCTTTCTAACAGTGTGTTAGACAAGGCCACAAACTCCAAACTCGGCTCCTTGAGCTTACACCACAAGTTCCTCAGAACTTCTCAGATCCAGAGTGATCCTACCTCAGGCACAACAGCCCTACACTCAGGCTCAGCAGCCCTACACCTCAGGCTCAACAGCCCTACTCCTCAGGCTCAACAGCCCTACAACTCAGAGTTATGAACTCCTACCACTCAGAAATCCCACAGATTTCCTACCTCAGACCTATCAAGAAGTCCTACCACTCAAGCTATCAACACAGCTTTACACACAGGCTCAACAACCTTTTACTCTGGCAACAATGCCTTACAAAGGTATAATAGAGTTTGAGTTGAACACAGAGGACAAAAGATTTACTCTTAGGTATTCTGAATCCTTTCTTCAGATCTGAAAACAATAGCTTCAGATTTGTATCCCCTTGATCTTCTCCTTCAGCAAAGCAGAAGATCAACTTGCCCTTCTTGAGTTTGTACAGGAGGAGCTAACTAATCTCCCTTAGAAGATTAACTTCAGCTGCAGAGAACGACTTAAACTTGCTGAATCGTGTATGCTCGATTGCGGCGTGTATCAAAAGCTTCTCAATAGAACAGTACTTGTTGTTGTGCCCTAGCTTCTTCTTTTATAGCTCCAGAAGGCTTCAACGGCTATTTCAATCCTCCTGACACAGTATGGGGCTGATTGGACTTGCTTTTCCCTCTCAAATGTCATTTGCGCCAAAAGCAGATCCCGTCAGCACATTTAGATCTGTCTCAGCGGTTGGGCTGAGACGACATCCAGTCTCAGCGGTTGGGTTGAGACAGCTTCCAGTCTCAGCGGCAGCTCCAGTCCCCTTCTCAGTGGTTGCTCCAGTTTCCTTCTCAGTGGATCCACTGAGACAGATCTTCATCTCCTTGTGGATGGTTTCTTCTCATCTAAGGCCATGTTTGGCCCTTACTTTTGAGTTACCTGTGCTTGTACATCCTACACAAGTATAGCTTTGTTAAATACAATATTTCCTTAGCATTGAGAGTGATGCCTCTTCAAATCAAGGTAATATTGAGGACAATATACCCAACACTGGCAACGGGGGGGGGGGGGGAGTTCACCTCTGGTGAGTTCTCTAGTTTTTGCAGGAAGGCGGGCATCCGGAGGGAGCATACTTGTGCGCATACTCCACAACAAAACGGAGTTGCAGAGCAGAAGATCTATCATCTGATGGAGACCTGCAAGTGTTGGCTGCATGCCAAGAGTATCCCAAAGTCCTTCTGGGCGGAGGGAATGTCTTGTGCTGCCTACGTCATCAACAGGATGCCTCTCAGTCCCATCAACATGTTGACCCCGCATGAGATGATGTTCAAAGAAAAGCCAAGTGTGGCACACCTTCGGGTGTTTGGATCCACCTGCTATGTGCACGTTCCAGATGCGCTTCAGACGAAGCTAGATGCGAAAGCAAGGAAGCTGGTCTTCGTGGGATATGATGATCGGAAGAAGGGCTGGAAATGCATGGACCCAGAGACACGGATATTTGTTGTATCTTGCGACGTCGTGTTTGACGAGGTAACGTCTTACAAGGGAAGTTCTGGTGTTGAACTACCAGAAATCAGGGTGGAGGAGCAGGAGAGAGCTGTGGAAAATCTTCAGGTGGAGCTGCCATGTCACCAGGTGGTCCATCTAATTCTAGTTCTGTGACGGAGGCTTCTGGATCAGGAAGCAGGGGGAGCGATGCTCCTAGTACGTCTGGAAGGGGAGCTAGGGAAGAAGTAGCTGAGGATGTTGCGAGTTAGGGGAAGGAGCTGAGGAGATCGAAGTGAACAATCATTGCCCCTGATCGCTATACAGGAGGAAACATGGTGAGCTTTGTCTCATGTTTCTTCGTTGGTCCCTTGGATGAGCGGGAACCAGTGAGCTTTAAGAAGGACAAAGGCGTGGAACAGCGGGATTCGGCTATGCAGGAAGAGATGACAGCTCTTGAGATGAATGAGACTTGGTCTCTGGTGCCCAAGCCCAAGGGTATCACCCCTGTGACATGCAAGTGGGTCTACAAGATCAAGAAGAAGGCAGACGACAGTATCGAGCGATAGAAGGCTCGCCTTGTGGCTCGGGGATTCTCGCAGCAATAATGTGAAGACTATGAAGAGACATTCAGTCCGGTGGCAAAAATGACTTCAGTTCGGTTTGTGATTGCCTTGGCGGCATTTTGGGGGTGGGAGATTTGGCAGCTCGACGTAAAGAATGCATTCTGGTACGACGAGATTGACAAGGACATCTTCATGGTCCAGCCGCCAGGCTTCGTATCTGAAGATTTTCCAGACTATGTCTGTAAGCTGAAGAAAGCCTTGTATGGGTTGAAGCAAGCGTCGAGGGCGTGGTAGGGAAAGATAGCAGAATATCTCCTATTCTGTGGATTTGGTGCTTCAGACTCTGACTCGAGCTTGTTCGTCAAGAGGAGCGGGGAGTTTCAAGTAATCGTGCTGCTTTACGTCGACGATATGATCATGACGGGGAATTCAAAGGAGGAGGTAGCAAAGCTTCGGGCTGAGCTATCTATTAGATTTGAGATGAAGGACTTGGGTGAGCTTCACCATTTCCTTGGACTCAAGGTGCAGAGAAAGGAAAATGGAGTGCTGGTGTCCCAGGCTGGATATGCAGAGCGAATCGTGGAGCGATTCGGCATGAAGGAAGGGAAGTGCATTTCTACACCTCTGGAGAAGGCCATGAAACTTCGGAATGATGAGGGGAGGATTCTGGAAGATCTGCTTGTGTTCCGAGCTCTGTGGTGGAGCTTGATCTATCTGACGATCACTAGGTCGGATATTGCCTATGCAGTGGGCAGGGTGAGCCGTTATATGGCGGAACCACGGATGCCTCATCTACTAGCGGCCAAGAATATATTGAAGTATGTCAAGGCGACTTCGGATATAGGTCTCCTTTACAGGAGGGATGCGGGCTTCGAGGTGCATGGGTACATGGATATTGATTACGGGGGAGATTCGGATGATCGAAAGTCGACGTCTGGATTCATCTTCATGGCGGGCCCTACGTCTATATCATGGTGCAGCAAGAAGCAGGATTCTGTGTCTGTCTCTACCACGGAAGTGGAATACAAGGCTTCAGCCTTGGCAGCTCAAGAAGCCATCTGGCTTAGGAGGTTGGTGGGAGACATCCATAAGGAGGTTCGGGGTTCGACTCTGCTCCGGGGCGACAATGAGAGTGCTCTCAAACTGGTTACTAATCCAGTTTGTCACGCGAGGACCAAGCATATCGAGATCGAGCATCATTTCATTCGTGAGAAAGTGTTGGAGGGGTCTCTTTCGGTCGAGCATGTTCGGAGTCAGGACAACATTGCTGACATATTCACAAAGGCGCTGGCGAAGGGGTCGTTCACTCGGCTAAGGAGTTTACTTGGGCTGTTTTCAACTTCCCACTTCAAGGGGGAGTGTTGAAAATGTTGAAGTGGAAGTTGGCGGTCTGGGGGGGAGGTCGCGTGGTCTGGAAAACCGCGCGGTCTTGCGGTCTCTCTCTACGGTCTGATCTCTCTGATCTAGCCGCAGGTCTCTTCGGCGTGATCATTGTTCTTCAGTCCAAGGTGCCGAGGTGAGGCCGCGCGGTCTGGTCGTGTGACCGCGTGGCAGAGCAGGTTTTAGCTGGTGGGGAGAAGGATAGATTGTTAGTGTGGACAATTTAGAAGATATAATTGGAGGACATGTCTGGTTAGGCTCTATTTGTATACTTGGTGGAATTTGGCATATCTTAACAAAAACTTTTGCATGGGCTCGCCGTGCATTTGTATGGTCTGGAGAGGCTTACTTGTCTTATAGTTTAGGTGCTTTATCTGTCTTTGGTTTCATCGCTTGTTGTTTCGTCTGGTTCAATAATAGCGCTTATCCTAGTGAGTTTTACGGACCCACTGGGCCAGAAGCTTCTCAAGCTCAAGCATTCACTTTTCTAGTGAGAGACCAACGTCTTGGGGCTAACGTGGGACCGCGCTGTCTGGTTTGCGTGACCACGTGGTGCGGGCAGTCCGGTCTGGTGGCTGTCTGGTCTCTTGTTGGTGCGCGCGGACTAAGGTATTCTTAGTCGCGCGGTCTCCAGTTTGTGTTCGCATAGCTGGTCCTTCGGCGATCAGCTGGTATATGTAGTCACTGGTGTTTGGTCGACTTAGCGCACTGTTTCCCTAGTCGTCCTGGTGTGTTTGCGGTCTCTAGAGGAGGTCGGGTGGTGAATACAGGTGGTGAGCGTCATGACCGGGCGAGTTGTCATGATCGCGCGACTTTCTGTTGAAGTCGGCGAGCTCACGGCGGGTTGACCTGTCTTGGTCACGCGGTCAAAAGGTGGTAACTCTATCTCATAGGGTGGTGACTGGATCAGGTCGCACGCCTATAAATAGGAGTCACTGTAGCAGCAAACAAAAATCGCACCAAGTGTAAGCAGAGTTCGCGGCTAGTTCCTGCGGTCTCATTTCTTATGACCGGGCGGTTTTGCTGATTGAACTTCTTTTGCACAGCTTCTATGGATTGTGCGGGCAGCAACGGTCACCTCTTCTTCTAGGGTGTTCGGGTGGTCTCACGGCTTGCAGTGCGGGTTGCTGGAGTTCGGGAGGATCAGTGGAGGTCGCGGAGTTCTCGATTGGTGTTGTTCTCGCGGGCAGGAAGTTAGGGCGGTCTCGTGTTCTAGTCGCGCGAACTCGCAGGTCGGGCCGTCATGCGGTCTCAGTGGGCAGACCGCCAGTTATCTTTCTCAGCTGTCTTTTCTCCTGTTTTTGTGTACTAGTGAAATCATGTCTCGCCATGTATAGCTCGCTTTGTAATGAAAATTTCTGCAAGTATCAATAAAGATTGAAGTTTTTCATGTGCTTCTGGTTGTTTGCTATTGCTTTGAGTTGTTCTATTCCTGCTCGCTCCTAGATCTTCGTAAAATTTCACATGTGATTGGCCTCGAGCAGACCCACTGACTAGGCACTCACCTAGCTAGTACGGTCGTAGGCTCACTCAGTAGCAGGAAGGAAAGAAAGTTTCAAAATGTGGTTGGCTTCGAGAAGACCCGCTGACCAGTCTCTCACCTAGCTGGCAGGGTCGTAAGCTCACTCGGTGGCAGGTTGAGAAAGAATGGCCCCGAGCAGACCCGCTGACCAGGCTCTCGCCTAGCTGACAGGGTCGTAGGCTCACTCGGTGGCAGGGAAGAAAGAAAATTTCAAAATGTGGTTGGCCCCGAGCTGACCTGCTGACTAGGCTCTCACCTAGCTAGCAGGGTCGTAGGCTCACTCGGTGGCAGGTTGAGAAATAATGGCCCCGAGAAGACCCGTTGACTAGGCTCTCACCTAGTTGGCAGGGTCGTAAGCTCACTCAGTGGCAGGGAAGAAAGAAAGTTTCAAAATGTGGTTGGCCCTGAGCAGGCCCGCTGATCAGGCTCTCACCTAGCTGGCAGGGTCGTAGGCTCACTCGGTGGCAGCATGAAAAAGAAAGTTTCAAAAGGTGATTGGCCCCGAGCAGACCCGTTGACCAGACTCTCACCTAGCTGGCAGGGTCGTAGGCTCACTCGGTGGCATGGAAGAAAGTTTCAAGACATGATTGGCCCCGAGCAGACCCGCTGACCAGGATCTCACCTAGATGGCATGGTCGTATGCTCACTCAGTGGCAGGGAAGAAATAAAGTTTCAAAATATGGTTGGCCCCGAGCAGACCCGCTCACCAGGCTCTCACCTAGCTGGCAGGGTCATAGGCTCACTCGGTGGTAGGGGAGAAAGAGTTTCAAAATGTGATTGGCCCTGAGCAGACCCGCTGACTAGGCTCTCATCTAGCTGGCAGGGTCGTAGGCTCACTCAGTGGCAGGGTGAAAGAGCGTTTCAAAATATGATTGACCCCGAGCAGACCCACTGACCAGGATCTCATCTAGCTGGCAGGGTCGTAGGCTTACTCAGTGGCAGGGTGAAAGAAAGTTTCAAAATGTGGTGGGCCCCGAGCAGACCCGCTGACCAGGCTCTCACCTAGTAGGTAGGGTCGTAGGCTCACTCGGTGATAGGGAAGAAAGAAAGTTTCAAAAGATGATTGGCCCCGAGCAGACCCACTGACCAGGCTCTCACCTAGCTGGCATGGTCGTAGGCTTACTTGGTGGTAGAGAAGAAAGAAAGTTTCAAGATGTGATTGGCCCCTAACAGACCCGCTAACTAGGCTCTCACCTAGCTAGCAGGGTCGTAGGCTCACTCGGTGGCAGGGAGGAAAGAAAGTTTCAAAATTTTGGTTGGCCCTAAGAAGACCCGCTGACCAGGCTCTCACCTAGCTGGCAGGGCCGTAGGCTCACTCGGTGGCAGGGAAGAAAGAAAGTTCCAAAATGTGAATGGCCCTGAGCAGACCCGCTGACCAAGCTCTCACCTAGCGGGTCTGAGAGAATAAAGAGGAAGGAAATCTGAGAAAGTGAAGTATCCCAACCCAAGGTATGTGAGTGGGTTCCTCCGAGAGGGTCACTCGCCCGACGAATGCGCCCAAGGTTCCAACCTACCTAAGGAAATGTGGGAATCATTCGGAATAGATGCGCTCTCGGCAAGGTCACGCTTCCGGCAGAATCGTCGAGGTCGCCACCTAATTTCTAGAAGGGTATGGGCGCGTGCGGATAGTCTATGACTTTATCGCACGTCATTGAGGCGAGAGTGCCTTGATCGCAGTCCAGGGACAAGTACTGGTGAGTGCGGGAAAATGAACTATACGCGAGTGGCACAAAGAAAAGAGGGTAAAATAAAAGGTAAAAAAGGTAGAATGAAGAACAAGATAAATAAATGCTTCTTTTTATTACAAAAGTTCCCGCTTACAAAAAGGGGATCTCGCCCCTAGCACGAATTACATCAAAAAAGGAGAAAGAAAGCGAAAAACTTTAAGGGGAGTCGTTGGACTTCTCGCTTGATGACCTGCCACTTTCGCCTGGGGGATGGACGACACCGCTCTCACGTTGAAGATCGACTTCGCCTTCCGCCACATTCCGCGGTGTGAAGAGCCAAGGGAGAACATTCCAAGCGGAGAGTCTCTCGCCACCTTCTTTAAGGATCCGTGCATATCACAGCACCTAAAGCACATGCTTCGCTACCCCATGCGTGTTCTCCTGCATCATCACCTCGATTTCATTTTTGGTGTATTGATGCAGGTTGCTCTTCTCGTCGGGAGGTGACGGGACCGCGGCGTATCATAGGCGTTGATTCTCGACCTTCAGCTCCTTAACCTGGTCATCGAGGCTATCCACTCGCACGCGTAGAATGTCAGCGTTCGAGGTGTCCTAGAAGAAAGGAAAACGATATGGTTATGGAAAGAAAACCAAAGGGAGGCGTGAAAGCACAAGCGTCTATACAGGACCGCACTTACCTCTCGGACCGGGTGGTTGGGGAGAAGGGTCTCGGCAGCATCCAGCTTTTGAGTCAAGGACACGACCTCAGAGGAGTCAAGGGCCCGCGTTCTCTTAACCTCAGTAAGGTTTCACGCGAGGTTGATGTTGCGCCGCGAGGACATTTAGGTGAGCATGAGGGCACGCAGATGAGCCCCGCATGGCCTCATACGCAAGCGCCCGGGTGGTCTCGGTGTCAAAGATTGAGGCGTCCTCTCGACTATAGAGAGTGAAGGAGAGGGCGTAAGCCTCACCACTGGTGGTGTCCTTCTCCATCCAAGATGGGGAGGAGAGTGGAGATCGAGGCCCGGTTGGCCTTCCGGTCCCACTGAAGTAGGGGTTCACCCGCCTCATCGACATACTTCTTGCCCAGGCCAAAATTCCGGCGCTCTCTCGGCACCGGTCTCGCGGAGGACTCCGTCGGCTTTGACATGATCAGGGCACTCGCCTCAGGAGCATCGGCGACGACCTCCTTATCTTTGCTGAGTGCCACATATTTGGATCACTTGGCGGAAGGAGAGGGAGGAGCCAATCCGGGCTTCCTCTTCTGGCCGCTGGGCTTGGAAGAGCCCGGATCCTTTCGGCAAGCCTCGAAGGCAGATCGCGTGAGAGCTACGTCGGGGGCTTCCTCACCCGCATGCGGTAGTTGCAGGGAGAGATCCCGCGCTCCTGCATCAAGTTTTTTACCAAGTAAGAAAGGATAGACAGAAAAAGGAGCGAGAGCTAAGGCAGAAGCAGTACGACTTACCATCTCCTGGCAGAACTGGGTGGAGCGAGTTGACGTCCTTCCGCGGGTGGATGACGTCCATTCCATGCTCCATGATGAATTGGTGGAGCTTGGACTCATGACCTCCCATCGTCAGATGCTTGTAGGTCGATTCTTCTTCCTGCATGGGAGCGATAAGGGTGTTGCCAAAGTTACTGGTGACGAAGATGAAGCGTCGATGATGAGTAGTTTATATACTCATCTTTTAATATAGTTTTAATATATTTTTAATATAAAATTATAAAAAATTATATGAATTATATCATATAAATCTTTCTTTTTATATATATAGATATGTATGTGTTTATATATATATATTCAAATATTTGTTTAACTGCGTTCGACGAAAGCAGCAGAGATCGACAAACTGCGCCTGGCGAACTGCGTTCGACGAAAGCGCGGGAGATCGATGAACCGCGCCTGGTGAACTACATTCGACGAAAGCGCGGGAGATCGATGAACTGCGCCTGACGAACTGCGTTCGACGAAAGCGCAGGAGATCGACGAACTGCGCCTGGCGAACTGCGATCGGTGAACGAACTGAGATCGACGAACTGCGTTCGACGAATATGTGGGCGATCGACGAACTATCGCCCGACGGCCTCTGATCGACGAACAGGCGAGAGTTCGACGAACTGCGTTCGACGAATGTTCAACAGCGCCTCCTTCCCGCCAAAGCTTCCCGCCAACAATTACTCCACCAGCTGTCCGGCCTGCTCCAAGAAATGTCTCCATTAAACCATGGCCTCACCCCCTATTGATTACCTTTCTTCAAATGCTTGGGCCGGCTGTTATTGTTTTGCACCTATAAATAGGGCTCATTGGGGGATGTGAGAGGATTATATATATTAGTGAGGGGTTGGAGAGGAATTCTTAGGATTAGACATTTCATTTCTTGTATTATTTTCATGTTTTAAGTAGTTCTTGTAATCCTTCTTTATTTCTTGCAATTGTACTTTCAATTTCAATAGTTATAATTTTCATTTCTATAGCTTGTATTTCTTTTCATTTTGCAATTAATAAAATAATTCTTCTTATTCCCTTATTCTATTCTTCCTTCTTCATGTATTCTTTTATTTTCTTCAATTCCTCCATCTCCATGAGTAACTAAAATATTATTAGTACTCGATCGAGATGATCCAAGGAATAATATTGGTTTTGAAGTAATTTAGAATTGCTCTTTCTCTTTTCTAAAACGCTTAAGATTTATCCTTGATTTTAATGAAATGAGATTATATTTTTGATATATAATTTTCGTTCTTGTTTTCATTCTTTAGTTAGCCGAACCAGCTCGTAAGACGAATCGAACCTTCAAGGATAAAGAGAGTTGCATGCAACCCTCGAAAGAGGATGACATAAATCTCCCGGATTGGAGTCAAATCCAATAGTGGGGTTCATTACGATAAAGCAAGTTTTAGGGGTTTCAATTATAGAACAAAAGTTCGGTTGATCAACCTAATCTTAGTTGAGCGCAGTCCTCGACCAAGGCGCGCTCATAATTCGGGAACCTCCACGGTCAAAGCAGTTTTCCTAAAAGAATAGGATTTTCTTATTTCTTCTATTTTATTATTCTGAGGTGATTCAAAGATCGAGTGCTAGCCTTTCCCCCTTTGCTTAATTAATATCTTTTAATTCTCTCTTTTTCTTGCAAACAACCTACCCCAAGTATTATTCGATAAGATAATAGAGATTTTCCGAAGTAAGAGTATTCAACCGCCCCGTGTCTAATACGACCTTGGTTTCATACAACATATACTACACTCGATACGGTACACTTGTCGTTATCGTTTGCGGATATAGTTTTTATGCACCAAGTTTTTGGTGCCGTTGCCGGGGACTACGGTTGATATTTCGAAAAAAGAAATATCTATTAATTTTATCGTTCTCTTTTCTTTTCCTTTTCTTAAAATTTTTTTAAAAAAAATCTTAAAAAAAGCGTAATCCAAATTCTCGGAAAGGACGCTTTGGGCTTGAATTCCCATCACAGCCTCTAGTACCTTGCGAGCCCTTCACCGGGTTGACCTTGGGAAGTCCGGGACTAACTAAACCCGCTTTTTAAAAGAAGAAGAAAATTATATAAATATATTTTATTAATAATATTCTAAAAATTCCATTCATTTAAGTGAAAATTGTTTCCTTTTTATTTTTATTATGAAATTATCTGAATTGGCCGTTAAAGTTGTCGAGCTTCAAACCCAACTTTATCTCTTACAAGCCGCACGAAGGTGCCAATTTAGTTGTTATTATTGTGGTGCGCTTCATCAAAGTGAGGAATATTATTTACATTCATATTCTCAAAATAATTATTATGAAAATAATTCTCCTCAATATTATGCAAATAATTTTGATAATAATTACGATCATAATTTTTCCTCTTTTCAAGAAAAATTTTTTTTCCAACTCTGATGAAAATGTTTTTTTTAATTTTCACGAGAATAATTATTCAGATTTTGATAATTTCTCTTCTAGCTCTAAAATAGATTATTCTTGGTGGCAAGCTCACCCGGATAGTACTCGGAGCGGTGAAGAAAAATCTTTCGATCCGAATTTTTATTCTTCTTCTTATGTGCCGTAATTTTCTTTCTCTAATTTTGTGGAAATTCCACCGATTCAATTTAATACTTCCCCCAAAAATTTAGAGGATAATAATTACGATTATAATTTTTCATCTTTTGAAGAAAATAAATTTTCAAACTTTGATGAAAATATTTTTTCTAAATTTCATGTGAATAATTTTTCGGCAATTGATAATTGTTCTTCTAGCCCCGAAGTCGATTATTCTTGGTGGCAAGCTCACCCGGATAGTTCTCGGGGCGATGAAGATAAATCTTTAGATCCAAATTTTTGTTCTTCTTCTCTTGCGCCACAATTTTCGTTCTCTAATTTTGGGGAAATTCTGCCGATTCAAATAGATACTTCCCCCCAAAATTTAGAGGAGAGTTTTATTTCTTCTAGTGTTTTTTCTCCATCTTTGGATAATTTAGTTATGGAGGAACATGTGGTTTCATGTAATCCCATAACTTCTTTTACCAAAGATGAAGAAAAATTATTTTACCAAGAATTTCTTAATGTTATGGGCACCCCGGATGAAATAGAAGAAGAACAAGTTTCTTCCTCTACTCCATCCGGATCTTATTTTCTTTGTCATGAATTTTCGCAAATTTCTTCTATTCAACCAAAAATTCATGAAAATTTAGTGTCCGAAAATTTTATACCACTTGGTAATGCACTAGATTTTTCAAAAGAAAATTTTATTTTAGAAAGGGAACAACCAGAGCTTAATTTTATATTTTTCAAGCGCCTCCTCTTTGCGAAAAATTATCTGAATCGTTTACTTGTGATTCTTTAAAAACTAATAATTTTCAGGTTGAAGATGAGTCGTTGCTACCCCAAAGAATTGATGATCCATATGCCGCTCATCTTTATTTTTCCAAATCACCTCAGGTATGTATAGGTGATTTGGATTTGCAAATTCAAGTCCAACGATAAACGGAGAATCACATGTTAAGCGGAGGAGAAGCCGGCCGACTGACGTCGGCACATTCACCTAAGCGTGAATTAGGGGAGTTGCCTGTCCACTTCTCTTTTCCATTTTCGTTTTCCTAACACTAACCGTCTAGCTTAAAGACGGGAAAAACAAAGCGCTCTTGGGAGGCACCCCTTGTTTATCTTTAATTTTATGTATTTTTCTTTTAAAGTTTATTTTTCAAGTGTTCTTCATACTTAGTTTTAAACATTGGGGACAATATTTAATTTTAAGTATGGGGGTGTAGTTTTGCGTTCACTGTATTTGTATTTGAAATAATAATAATAATATAATAAAAATCTTATTTCTTAGAAAGGATGCTTTGGGCTTTAATTCCCATCACAGCCTCTAGTACCTTGCGAGCCCTTCACCGGGTTGACCTTGGGAAGTCCAGGAACTAATATAAAAAAAAATTATTATTATATAATAATAATTATAATAATAATAAATACGCCTAGCTTTGTTGTTTTTAGTTTTCTAGAAATTTAGTTTGAGGTTTGATTATAAGTATTCTTACATTTTAAATTTAGCTAATTTTTTTGTTTTATCAGAATTTGTTAAATTTAAATTTGATGTAATTTAGTTTTAAGAAACACTTTATGTTTTTAATTCAATTAGAGAATTTATTTAGCACTACTTCTCCGTTTAATTTTAAATAACTTCATTTTGTGGTAAATTGGCTAAACATCTCTAGATTTCTATTATATTCTCTTTTAACTTTAAGATCTTAGGAAATTTTATTCCACTAAAAAGTTGCTCTCAAAATAGTTTAATTTATAAACTAGAAGTATTTCTTCCCCCTCACCCTTTGTTGGTAAATAAAAAAAATGTAGAAAAAGATCATATGTCATGGAAATAAGAGGATAAAATTCATTATCTCCTAAACATATGCACCCAAAATCATTTAAAAGATTATATGTCATGATGTAAGAGGATAAAATTCATTACATCTAAAACATATACATTTTGGGTTTGTGATTGAAGAGAAATTTTAAAAAAAGATTATATGGCATGGAAAATAAGAGGATAAAATTCATTATTTTAGTATCTCTTCAGTTTGCCATTTCGTTAAACCCATCCCGAGCCAATTTCATTGTTTCTAGTCCTTAATTAAATTATTAAGAGAGCAATATTTTGGTAGATTTCTTTTCCTTAAGTTTCTTTTATGTTAAAGTTTTATAATTTCAATCTATTCTTGTTTGAAAATTTCTATAATTTTGTTTGCTAAATAGTTATCTTGAGAAGTAGTTAGCTAAACAATTTTCTCTTTTTAAATTATCACCATAACTTATGACTTAATTCTTGAATTCCTAGAATTTACTTTTAACTTACTCTCTGTTTAATGAAATTTTAGTTAATTAGAAATAATATCGATGTCTTGTAATTCTTTCCTTATTCTTTTGCTCTGGAATAGCAAAAGCTCAAGTATGGGGATATTTGATGAGTAGTTTATATACTCATCTTTTAGTATAGTTTTAATATATTTTTAATATAAAATTATAAAAAATTATATGAATTATATCATATAAATCTTTCTTTTTATATATAAACATATGTATGTGTTTATATATATATATATATATATATATATATGTTTTACATATATGTTTATTTATATATATTTATATATTCAGATATTTGTTTAACTGCGTTCGACGAAAGCAACGGAGATCGACGAACTGCGCCTGGCGAACTACGTTCGACGAAAGCATGGGAGATTGATGAACTGTGCCTGGCGAACTGCATTCGACAAAAGCGCGGGAGATCAACGAACTGCGTTCGACGAAAGCACGGGAGATCGACGAACTGCGCCTGGCGAACTGCGATCAACGAACGAACTGAGATCGACGAACTGCGTTCGACGAATATATGGCGATCGACGAACTGTCGCCTGGCGGCCTCCGATCGACGAACAAGCGAGAGTTCGACGAATTGCGTCCGACGAATGTTCAACAGCGCCTCCTTCCCGCCAAAGCTTCCCGCCAGCAATTACTTCAACAGTGCCTCCTTCCCGCCAAAGCTTCCCGCCAGCAATTACTCCACCAGCTGTCCGGCCTGCTCCAAGAAACGTCTCCATTAAATCAGCCATGGCCCACCCCCTATTGATTACCTTTCTTCAAATGCTTGGGCCAGTTGTTATTGTTTTGCACCTATAAATAGGGCTCATTGGGGGGGGGATGTGAGAGGATTATATATATTAGTGAGGGATTGGAGAGGAATTCATAGGATCAGACATTTCTTTTCTTGTATTATTTTCATGTTTTAAGTATTTTTTGTAATCCTTCTTTATTTCTTGCAATTGTACTTTCAATTTCAATAGTTATAATTTTCATTTCTATAGCTTGTATTTCTTTTAATTTTGCAATTAATAAAATAATTCTTCTTATTCCCTTATTCTATTCTTCCTTCTTTATGTATTCTTTTATTTTCTTCAATTCCTCCATCTCCACGAGTAACTAAAATATTATTAGTACTCGATCGAGATGATCCAAGGAATAATATTGGTTTTCAAGTAATTTAGAATTGCTCTTTCTCTTTTCTAAAACGCTTAAGATTTATCCTTGATTTTAATGAAATGAGATTATATTTTCGATATATAATTCTCGTTCTTGTTTTCATTCTTTAGTTAGCCGAACCAGCTCGTAAGACGAATCGAACCTTCAAGGATAAAGAGAGTTGCATGCAACCCTCGAAAGAGGATGACATAAATCTCCCTGATTGGAGTCAAATTCAATAGTGGGGTTCATTACGATAAAGCAAGTTTTAGGGGTTTCAATTATAGAACGAAAGTTCGGTTGATCAACCTAATCTTAGTTGAGCGCAGTCCTCGACCAAGGCACGCTCATAATTCAGGAACCTCCACAGTCAAAGCAGTTTAACTAAAAGAATAGGATTTTCTTATTTCTTCTATTTTATTATTCCGAGGTGATTCAAAGATCGAGTGCTAGCCTTTCCCCCTTTGCTTAATTAATATCTTTTAATTCTCTCTTTTTCTTGCAAACAACCTACCCCAAGTATTATTCGATAAGATAATAGAGATTTTCCGAAGTAAGATTATTCAATTGCCCCGTGTCTAATATGACCTTCGTTTCTTACAACCTATACTACACTCGATACGGTACACTTGCCTTTATCGTTTGCGGATATAGTTTTTGTGCACCAGTCGAACTGAGTCATGGTTCTTATTGGGGACACTGGTGACCTTGAGCGGGTGCTAGCCAGAGAAGAACGCAACTCTGCTTTTAGCTCGTAAGTTGAACAGTTTGCAGAAGACGGGGAGGCTGAACTCTATCCTCTCCACGCGCAG
Organism: Dactylorhiza incarnata; assembly: GCA_033032865.1. NCBI lineage: Eukaryota > Viridiplantae > Streptophyta > Magnoliopsida > Asparagales > Orchidaceae > Dactylorhiza > Dactylorhiza incarnata. Next base: position 1,889,465 of record JAWHQI010000009.1, on the reverse strand, counting down.
GTAGCATGCGAATACTACCAACATGGCTATCGAATTAGGCTTGAGTTGCGCGGGAACAACCCTAAAGTATCGGAAGGTCTGGCGCAACTCCGGCCAGATTGGGAGGCGGAATCTCACCTCAAAGTGATCCAGCGGGATGGCAAGCATTTCAGGAGAGAACTGGTTGATGTGATCTCGATTCCTTTGGCGGCGCGCAACAAACCCGGGCGGGACGTAGTCCGCGATTGCCATTGTGAACTCGTCCCCCAACAAATCGCATGTTGCGAAGTCGTCGCTAGTGAATGCTTGAGCACACCTAGCCCTACCGTCAGCTTCGGCCACCATCGTGTAGTAGGGGGTGGAAAGTGAGTTACACGAGATCTTAGAGAGAGGCGTGAGTGCGAGAAGGTGAGGAAGAAGACGACAATGAAAGTAATAAATGTGGTAGGTAGTGTTGAAACCAGAGAACTGGCATCGACATTCGCAATGGGTATGCATCTGACCCATACTTCACCTGAGCTAGAATGCGTGACCGGTCGTTGAGTGTCGAAGGACCTTGCACCTAAAAAGACCTGAAGACCAAAACAGACCCTTTGAGCTGCAGCGAGGAGGTCCCACCACAAACCCGGAAGATCAAAGAGAGCTTCCCCTCCCAAGACAATGCTGAGCCTGAGCACCCTAGAGAGCACAAAGGAACACATGACTGTTGACTAGATTGACATAGGGTAGGAGTGCTTGCTCACAAGTAACATGCGAGGGAGAGAAGAAAAGGTGTCCCTTCCAAGGTGCCCATGGGGGTCTATTTATAGACTTCCTAAATTTAGGTTGTGGATAGCCAAATTCCACTATCCGTAGCTCAACTCTGGATCCAAATCCAAGATCACGACCGAGACAGGAGGGGGAGAGTGGGACTCAAGACGTCCACTCCCCCCCCCCCCCCCCCCCTTACCGAGGGCTGGGGAAGCAGACCGAGTAGTCCCCTCCCTAGGCTGGGCGGGTGGACCACTCGGTCCACTCCCCATAGGGGCAAGTGCACCAGTGGTCACTCGCCCCTTCCCCCAGTCCAGTGGACAATAGTCCACTCGCCACTCCCCTGGGCGAGTGGACCATAGGTCCACTCGCCCGGGGCTGGGACAGTGGACCAATGGTCCACTCGCCCCTGCCTTGGGTGAGTGGACCATAGGTCCACTATCCTAGGGCTGAGAGAGTGGACCGGTGGTCCACTCTTCCATGCCTTATCTCATAACCTCGGCCGGTTTCGGTTGCTTCCGATCGATAAATTTACCAGTCCCGACTACTTTCACTATTGTGACCTCATTCAGATCGAGCCACACCGGGTCGACAAATTTGGGTGTTGTACACAATCCTCACTCTTTTCGAGCTCATCTCGAGATCGGAAAGAAGGTCCAACCCACCTATTTGACAGGCAGGTGGAGCAGCCAAAGAATCTATGGAGGGTCCTGCCAATTGGCTATAAAAGCCCAAAGGGGGAGGTAAGGGGAGCACCATCCTTTAGATTTCTCCCTACTCCCCTCCCCCCTAAGCAAGATGGACCCTCCTCAGGATTTCAAAGCTCGTTTCAACGCTCTCTCTGGGAATAGTCAAAGCGACCTGGCAAAACTCAGGGCTATGGTCTAGGGACCTTCACTCTCTTCCCCCATGTCGGTCGCGCGATCGCCGCGGAAGAAACACTGACTCGATATGGTGTTGTAGGTGGCATCGTCATCCTCTCATGGGATGACTGACTTTGCCCAACACCTGTAGATAGACATGGTGCTGATCCCTCGCCCATGCTCCTCTTTTGCGATGATAAATGCTCTAACTTAAACATGTTTTCCAAATACTGACAACTTGGTGTGGGTAACGATGATAGATCCCAGGGAACGATGGAGCCGGTGGGTGCGGGCATTTGAGCAAGACCTGCCACTCACATTCAGGATCCTGTCACGTATTCCCCCACTCATGATGATCCTGCCTTTAGGCACAGCCCCCGAGGACCTCCCATGAGAAGTCAAGGGCTTGGGGGCTCGCAAGGTAGTTCTGCTGCTAGAGTTCTTGTTGAGCAGAGTACTTTGATATATAATGATGTAACCATGCAGGAGGGGACATGGCCTAGACGGGCCAGTTGTGCCGGAGGTAGGTTTTCTCGCCACTCCCTTCTCCCGCTGCGGTCGAAGAGCCTGCTGGAGATCAGTTTGATGTTTTCGAATGCTTGGACCATTTTGCCGACACAGTGTGGAGGCAGGAGATTTTACTCTGCGAGTTACAAGAGATGAGAGTGTCTGCAGGGCCTGGCTTCCCCATTTGCATCTCCACACTGGAGCAGCGGATGGAGTGGATGGAAACCGACTTCAATCTGCTTAGGGAGGAGGTACAGCTTGCGTCTGGAGGCATGGCGGCACCGATAGAAGACCATCTACATCGGGTGGAGGAAACCATGCGTACCATGAGTGAGGAGGTTGCCACGGCGAGGGGGTGCGTTGGGTCCCTGCACAGGGTGACATCCCACGCCCGAGGCCGAGGCTTCTGGAAGTGGACGGCGCGCTGACCGAACATTTAACTTCTTTCTTGTTGTTCCCCCCTTTTTAGCTATCTCTCATTCGATGTGTAATAGTAAGAACTAGTTTCGCACGATGTTTTAACATGCCTTGCGAACGTATGCTTAACTGTATTTTTCTTATGCATTTAGCTGCTATTGATTATTCAGGCTCCGCTTTCGTTGATGTGCATTTTCTGGCTAAGCGTTGCGATGAGCGATTGGATGTCGCGATGACCGTCCCGTGGGCAAGGAGTAGAGGTCTTAGGTGAACGGTTTCAAGATGGAGGTGGGAATGGAAAATTGAGCGGCGAGTGAGTGAGGGTGAGCGGACCATGATGTCCACTCGCCTATGGCCGGGCGAGTGGACTATGAGGTCCACTCGCCAATGGCCAGGAGAGTGGACTATGAGGTCCACTCTCCCCACTCGCCCAGGGGTGGGTGAGCGGACCCCGCGATCCACCCCATCCCCTTTCCTTCTTTTTTCCTATAAATACCCCACCCCCACCCACCCAGCACCACCTTCCTTCATGACCTCACTCACCCCTCTCTTGCCTTCCACTCTCCTTCCCCTTAGTTGAAGTTAGTTCTAACCTTCCTCCCTTGCCTTGCGAGATGGCTCCCAGACGCACCTCCACTGTTATGAATGGCCGAGAGTAATGCGCAGGTAACTTCTCTGAACACTCCTTCCCTGAAGGAAAGGTGTCCAAGGAAGAGTTCCTGGCCTTCAAGAGGTCCTAACTCTCTGAGGGGTGGGTGGCTCGACATCCATCGATAGGTGAGGCTATCAACTCCTTCTACGAGGACTAGCTTGCATTACCTCTTGCTCACTTCGAGGTCGGGCTACGTATCCCCCTATGGCCTGAGGTGAAGGAGTTCCTCAACTACTTCGGCGTAGTCCCTATGCAAGATAATTTAAATGTGATCTCAATGCTAACAACATTCGCTTGTTACCTGTGAGAGGAGCGGGTTGAGTTCGACTTGACAGTCTTTTGCAAGATGTTCATCTTCCGGGCGACCACCGACGGGGTATGCTTTCTAACAGGTACGCACGTGAAGGTGTGCGAGACCTCGAACAAGGTCCATCACTGGAGTGATACGTTCGTGTTCATTCGGGGTGACCTTGGAGATACCCCCCTTTTGCCCACTCAGAAGTCTGAGAGGGTTTGCAAAGCCCCTTGCATAGACGGCGAGGCAACTGAACTGTATGGCTACCTCGTGGGTGTGAGCTTCGAGTTCGAGTACCTACGAAGGAACATAGATTGGCTCTCTTACATGGAGCCGGGAACATGTATCTTTACCCTGTCTACACCTCCTTCCTCCTCTCCACCCCCTCTATGGGTGCTTACTTTACTTTGACTTGTGTAGGTGAACGACCCTTCCTCAGCATCCTCCTTTTGCAAGGGGGCTCCTCCTCTGCTCGTCGGTTCGCTGGAGAGGCTGCAGCTGCCCGTGCTTCCCCCCGGAGGCTCCTATGCCGAGGCAACAAAAGGAGAAGGAGCCGGTGAAGAAGATGGGCTCTCCCTCTTCCCTGAAGAGGGGGCAGAGAATGCCGCAAGGGAAGGTAGTTCATAGGGAGGGCTCATGGGTGCTACCGAGGGAGAGGTGAGAACCAAGTGACCCCAACATGCTGGCTAATCACCCTAACTTCGAGATGGGGGTGAACGCCACCGACCTCCTTGGTGATCCCATCCTTCACTGGGACGAGACATTGAACTGGATCTCGGTCACCTCCCAACAGCCTTGCTGGATCAAGGGCGAATCCATCGGGGATGGTGCATGCAACCTTACCTTTGGCCTCTACGGCTGGCAGGTTGCTGCTTCCTACAAGGAGACAACCATGCGCAATCTCGCTTGCATGAGCTCGCAGGCTCTGCTCCGCACAACCGAACTCTCTCATATGACCGCTCGTCGAGGCCTCAGTCTCTCAAAGAAACTTAGGCAAGCTGACATGTCAAGGCAGGTTGCTGAAGAGAGAGCCGTCGAGCTCACTGCGCTTAAGCATTGCTGAGAGGCTCATGGAGGAGTCATTCGGAGGCCTGGTCCGCACTTACCTGAATGATCCTTTTCCTCTTCCCCCTCCTTTTTTCTTTTCTTGAAAGACTATTACCTCTCCCCTTTCTTTTTCTTCAGGGGCTAGACGCTGCGAACTCTCTTAGGAGGCAATACGAGGATTCAGAGCGAGAGGTGGGGAATCTGAAAGCTCAGCTTGCTGAAGCCCAAAGGCGGTTACGGGAGGGAGAGAGAGGTGGATCCTTGCGAGCGGTGGGGTTAGTCCCACCTACCCCTGCCGAGGTTGAGAGCACTCGGAGGAGGATAGTGACGAAGACTGTCGAGGTCTTGGTGAGCTCCCTTCATGAGGCGGATGCTCTTCGGGACAACTGGAGAGGAGTATCTACCAAAGACATCCTTTCAGAGTTCTTCCATTCTCCCGCGCACCCCAACTCGCCTTCCTCTAGCAGTGACTACTCCCCTTGATCGTGGGAGTCGAAAGGACCTCCTTTTTCTTTTCTTTCTTGTAGGGGCAATCCCCTCGCTCTATTTTCATTCATGTATGAGTTAGTGCGAGTGAAGCACTTACCCTTGTAACCACCTTTTTTGTTTTACTCAACAAGAAAATGTTATGTGACTTCTCTAACTTGTTTAGTTTTTCATTATTCGAGCGAGCCCCTTGTCTTTCCCGCATTATCGAGCTCAGCTCGAGATCTCTTCTCGGGGTAGAGAAAGTTCAACACTTCCCAAGAGCTTAGCTCACCCAGAGGCGGAGGAACTCAACACTGCCTAAGAGCATGGACCAACTAGACTGGAGGACTTTAACACTTCCTGGGAGCTTAGCTCACCCGGAGGCGGAGGAACTCAACACTGCCTAAGAGGTTGGACCAACTGGAGTGGAGGACTTCAACACTTCCTGGTAGCTTGGACCAACTGGATTGGAGGACTTCAGCACTTCCTGGGAGCTTAGCCCACTCGGAGGCGGAGGAACTCAACATTGCCTAAGAGCTTGGACCAACTGGAGTGGAGGACTTCAACACTTCCTGGGATCTTAGCTCACCCGGAGGTGGAGGAACTCGACACTGCCTAAGATCTTGGACCAACTGGAGTGGAGGACTTCAACACTTCCGGGGAGCTTAGCTCACCTGGAGGCGCAGGAACTCAACACTGCCTAAGATCTTGGACCAACTGGAGTGAAGGACTTCAACACTTCCTGGGAGCTTAGCTCACTCGGAGGCGGAGGAACTCAACACTGCCTAAGAGCTTGGACCAACTGGAGTGAATGACTTCAACACTTCCTGGGATCTTAGCACACCCGGAGGCGGAGGAACTCAAGACTGTCTAAGAGCTTGGACCGATTATAGTGGAGGACTTCAACACTTCCTGGGAGCTTAGCTCACCCGGAGGCGGAGGAATTCAACACTTTCATGAGGTGGCCTCCCTTCTCGAAGCCTTAACTGCAATGAGACGACCTGATGAGCCTCCCAGCTGTCGGCATCACCAAGCCCGGTCAGCGGTCTCTAATCGGGGTCTTATCTAAGGTGCTACCTCTAAATATTTTTCATTCATCATAAAGAGGTTACATATTTATAACAATGCACCTTCTTGCGCCTACTCGGCCACATGCATCTCGACCATCTCTTTCGTTACCTCCTCCACTTCCTCTGCCTTCTTCTTCCACGTGATCGTGTTGACCACCGTGATGTAGCACTATCGTGCCACCTTGGGGTCTCCTCTGACCCGGATCTGGACTCCTCTAGTGCTATATTTCAATCACTGGTGGTAGGATGAAGGTACACACTTGAAGGCGCTTATGAGGGGATGCTCGAAGATGGCGTTGTAGCTTCTCGATGTGTCCACGATGACGAACCAGCAGTTCTTCGATGTGCCTCCCAGAGTGACGAGGAGCTCGACTCCTTCGACCACTTCCTTCCTTTCTCCGGAGAATCTTAAGAGCTATTCATCCGAGGCTAGCACTCGCTTCGCCTCCACCTTCATTTTCTCGAAGGCCTTCTTGAAGATCACGTTCACCGAGCTCCCGTTGTCGACCAGGATTCGAGAGATCGTGAAGTTCTCGATCGCCGCCTGAATGACAAGTGCATTGAAGAAAGGGTCTTCGTGGGTCAGCATGTCTTGGGCCAAGAAGGTGATCTTCTCGACCAGGGTGGGGCTCGGGAGGTCGAAGCGACGCTTCGACGGTAGATGGTATGGAGGATCCCCTTCCGGGTGGCCTCTATGCCCACTCCTCCATGGATCACCCCGATCCTGCCCAGGGTCCCCAAGTCGGCTCTTTTCTCACATCGATATTCTTCTTCTTTCCTTTTTCCTCCTCTCTCTCTCTTGTTCCTTCCAGGTACAGCTGTCTCCCCTCTGCCGGGCTCTTCCTCCTTCACTTATCTTTAGGAAATCTGGGTAGGTAGCTGTTGTCTGACCTTCCTGCTGATGGAACTCATAGTGTGGTAGCTCCAACCCCCCATGCTTCCCTCCCTACACGACCCCTCTTCTTACTTCCTCTTTTTTGGCCAATTGCCATGGTCTGCAAGGGTTGGGGTTGCAGTTTTGGTCTGGACTCCACCCTGCTGGGTTGTGTCGTCTATGCCCCCCCCCCCCCCCCCCCCCCGCTAAAAGTTTCCTGCTCTTTGGAAATGACCTCTCCCTTGGCCCTGAGGGGGTCCTCCTGGCGGCCTCCATGGTGCCCCTGATTTCTCACTTCCTCATTCTTCTTTCCACCTTGCTTCTTCTTCTACTCCTTCGCACATTGGGCCATCCTTCCCACAAACTTCTGGTTGGTGACCTCGCCCTTGATTTCTCGAGCAACCCGCTCCATCAGTCCTTCGAAAGACAAGGGGGGTCCCGAGCCAGGCTCATCCTAAACAGCCCCTGTTATAGCCCGATGTTAAAGGCCAGCTGCAGGGTGTGTCCGGGCACCTCGTTGACAAGGAGGACTTCTTCCTAGAATTGATCCACGTAGCTCCCCAGTGTCTCCCCCAGCTTCTGTCAAATTAGGAACAGAGATTCCACCCCCTTCCTCCTCTTCTTTGAAGTGGAGAACCTCAGGAAGAAGCTCCAGCGCAGGTCCTCGAAGCCGTAGATGGTACCTGGTTGAAGCTGGTGGAACCAGTCTCTTAAAAGTGATGGCGAAGAGTCTTCATTTGAAGGCGTCTGTCATCTTCCTGATCGAGACGATGTCTTCAAACCACTAAAGATGCTAGAGAGGGTCATCCTTACCAGTGTAGTAAGACATGGCGGGTTCACTGAACCCATCCAGAATGGGAGCTATGATAATCAGTTGGCAAAAAGGACTCTCCCATCCTCCCTGGCGAGTCGGAGGCGTTCTCCTTACCTCTTCATCGGGGTAGCTAATCTCAGGTGAGCTGTTGAAGATCACTCATGCTGGGAGGCTCAAGCCTTCCTCTGAGGCTGGCTCCATCCCTGGTCGACGTGCTCGCTCTGTTTCCTCCAGAGACAGCGAGGCAAGAACAGGTACTGGTGGTGTCGAGCACTCGCCCTGAGGGGGGAGTGCGACCCACAAGAGCCCCAGGATTGACATCCTCGACTCTTCGAAGTCACTCTTCTTCATGTATTCACTAGGAGGGGGCGAGTTTCCTGGCTCGTCGCTTCTAGTCATGAGACCAACTCAGGGCTTTCTGAACCAATTGCTTCCACGCTCACCGCACCAGAATTTTGAAACCAGAGAACTGGCTTCGACGCTAGATATGGGTATGCAGCTGACCCCTTACTTCACCTGAGCTAGAACGTGTGACCAATCGTTGAGAGTCGAAGGACCTTGCACCTAAAAAGACCTGAAGAACTGAAGACCAAAACAGACCCCTTGAGCTATAGCGAGGAGGTCCTACCAAAAACTCGGAAGATCAAAGAGAGCTTCCCCTCCCAAGCCAATGCTAAGTCTGGGCACCCTGAGAGCACAAAGGAACACCTGACTGTCGACTAGATGGATAGAGGGCAGGAGTTCTTGCTCACAAGTAGCACGCGAGGGAGAGAAGAAAAGGTGTCCCTCCCAAGGTACCCATTGGGGTCTATTTATAGACTTCCTAAATTTGAGCTGCGGAGAGCCAAATTCCACTATTCGTAGCTCAACTCTGAATCCAAATCCAAGATCACGACCGAGACAGGAGGGGGGGGGTGGCGAGTGGGACTAAAGACATGCACTCCCCCTTTACCGGGGGCTGGGGGAGCGGACCGAGTGGTCCACTGCCTGGGCTGGGCGAGTAGACCACTCGGTCCACTCCCCATAGGGTTGAGTGGACCCATGGTCCACTCGCCCGAAAGCCTGAGGTGAGTGGACAACAGGTCCACTCGTCCCTTACCCTGAGAAAGTGGACCATGGTCCACTCGCCACTCCTCTGGGCGAGTGGACAATAGGTTCACTCGCCCGGGGCTGGGCAAGTGGACCAATGGTCCACTCGCCCCTGCCTTAGGCTAGTGGAGCATAGGTCCACTAACCCTGGGCTGGGCGAGTGGACCAGTGGTCCACTTGCCCATGCCTTGGGCGAGTGGACCACTAGGTCAACTCGCCCAAGCGGGTAAGTGGACCTAAGCTCCACTTCCTCTTCCCTCGGGCCTTATCTCACAACCTCGGTCGGTTTCGGTTGCTTCTGATCGATCAATTTACCAGTCCCGGCTACTTTCACTATTGTGAACTCATTCGGGTCGAGTCACACCAGCTCGGCAAATATGTGGGTTGTACAGGTAGGGCCCGACTATTTATAAAAAACATGAATATCAAGAAGTTTACTAGGCGAGGGGGTGCGGGTAGTGGTCGCGCTGCCCCGGCGCCTCGGAACTCGAGTCGGCCCCACCTTCGCCCCCCACTCACCTGCAGGTGGCGGGTACCGCGCAAAAATTCCTCCACAGGAAGGCGGGAGGGGCAAGATAAAGCATAAGGTGAAACCTAAGAGTTATGCGAGACATCAACATTCGGCAAAACATACAAGAAATCACGCGGAACGGAAATAGGGTTAAAATCTAATACAACAAGATTGTTCATAAGACAAGGCCGATCTCGACATTCATTACAGAATAAAATAGGGGTAAGGGGAACACAGGGGGCAAGTGTCGATAGGCTCGGTATTTAATCCATTACCATCGACCCCAACCTCGCCTCCCCGTCCTCGGTGGCACTCGTAGGTAGTAATACGCGCTTACCGCGGTAAGCTCTTGATTGACCAAGCGCATTTGGTCCCTTGCCCATGCGATTTGCCTCCCGGGGGAAGTCCCCTCACACCCGGCTCCCTGTCGCTCCATCTCTCCGACAAGATGCGAGTAGTCCCTTTCGAGAGCGCTCAGCCTACGCTCAAAGACTGCTCGATGTCCGTCCGTCCTGCCGACGAGGTCCCGCTTCATCCAGATGAGCTTCCTGAGAACCTCTGTCACCCGCTCCTTCATCTTCTTAGCATCCGCAGGATCACCGAGGAAATACGACAGATCGCTGGGGGAAGGAGGCGGCGAGACCACCTCCTCCCCCTCCTCAGAGTAATGGTCCATCGGCGAAGCCTCTCGGTAGCCTGCGAGAGAGGAAGTTAGCTGATCTTATTTAGTAGTGCAAGCAACAGGGTCAAAGCGAGTGAGATGACTAACCTGGTACGTGCTCTTTACCTTGGCGCTAGCTAGACGTGGCAGGTTGCCCTTCGAACGGCCTATCGGGGGGTGAAACGATTTTCCCTTCCCCGGGCGAGAGGGTACCTGGTTTATGGCAGAAGTGGTTGCTATATCAGAGGCGAGAGAATTGTGGACGAGGTCCCTTCCGGCCGAGTGCTCCGGCCCTATGCTAGGAAAGTTGTGATGGTCTTGCGGGATGGAGAGATGCGCGGGATTATGCATAACCCTGTAGTTCCAAAGGTGGGGGCTGCAGGAGGCAGTTAAGAAAGAGACGACATGTGGTAAAATGCAAGCGAGAAAGCAATAAGCAGTTTATCGGGCTCAGACAGGGTTCTGTCATGAGTAGCTGGAGGGCCGGACTCCTGAGTCGGCGGTACGTCCTTAAGGACAGGTAGGAGTACTCCAGTACCCGCCAGGATGGTGTCGACATCATCTCCCGTCATCAGCATGTCCTGCGAGTGGTCATATTTGTTGAGGTATCACGCCACCAGAATTAACCGCAAAACAGGAAAGATTACCTCGGCAAGGTTGTCGGGAGGATTGCGAGAAGGGGGTGGAGTCCTTGACGAAGACTCGATCACCAGGGGGTCCTGCCGAACCACCTTGGCCTTTCTCGGCCGGTAGGGTGAGCTGGGATCCCTCTTCGGCGAAATCCAGGGAGCATACCTGGCGGACTTGGAGGAGTTCTTCCCTTGCGCCGCGGCAAGACGGTCCAGTAACTCTTGCGAGAGTGGTCTAGGCGACGGTCTCATGAATGCCATCAACATTGCGAGAGCTCGGGCAGAAAAGAAGGAAAAAGCAGTAAGAGGAAAATGGCACTCCCTACGTTGTGGCTTGATATATATATATATATAGTTGAGGGGCCCACCAAAAGATTCCCTCCAGGTCAGCAAGCACTCACCAAATACTAGGGGTTGGACTTTTCTTTCTGAGCGTAAAACTAGCTCGCAAAAACGGGGATTGTGTACAACCCCGTATTTGTCGAGTGGACCCCAGGCCCCAGAATCCAAAGGATGAACAAAAAAGCAGCAGGGGGCATTCACCCAAGTCAGAGGGGCATTCACCCAGGATAGTAGAGGGGGGCGAGTGCAATCCTCATTCATCAAGCATTCACCCGCCTAGGATTTCGGATGCGCGGGCTGGCTAAGGACCACTCGCCTAGTAAGATCTAGAGAACCTGGTGCGTTGGAAGTCTGGCAAGTGGTGCCTTCACAGACCACTGTCCTAGTGGGGTCCATAGGTTAATTTACCTAGATACCCTTTGTGGGCTGCCAATAGCTCTTCAGAACAACGTAGTTTGACTGTTAGCAGACCAGTTGGGGGTGCGCTTAGTAAAATCAAAAGGCGGAATGAAGTTATTTGCAGACCAGACTAGAAAACTATAAATAGACCCTTAAGGAAACCTTGGAGGAGATCTGATTTTGGGGATTTCTCCTCCTCTGGTTAATTTTGTATTGGCTCTTAATGCCCTCCAAGGTGTCCCATTCAGCATTGGTTTGAGAGGGGAAGATCTCTAAGATCTTCCGGGTGTGTGGCGGGACCTAATCGCTGCAGGTTTGGGTCTATTCATTTTTCTTCGTCAATAGTCAAGTGTGTCGGTAAGGGAGAAGTAGGTGTAGGATAAAACCCATGTGTGTCCTAACTCTTCTAGAGACCGGTTGACAGTTTCAACACCCATCCATGGGGGAAATGCCCCCTATATTTTCGGAACCCAAGCCGATTTCCGATGACAATGATTATGTAGTCTAGAGTATTGCTACCCCACCTGATAATATAAATGATACTGGACATAACAATGTGATGGTTGCACGAGTGGAAGTAAAGGAAATGATATTGGCTCGACTTCAAAAATGACGTCAAGCGTAAAAAGATTTCATAAAGGTAACAGAAAAGAAGTAGGCACAAAAGATGTCATGATGGCACGAGTTGATTGGTTACTGGATGTAACACGGTCAGTGGGGCTTACAATTGCAGCACCTATTATTCTTCCTAGTATATTTATGTTGAGTGAAGCATTACACGAGCTAGAGAAGTTTCCAGAGTTATTCGATGACAAGGACTTGTACGATTTTGCCACATTGCTCTTCCTTAATCTCAGCAATAGGATAATTTTCATGAATCTCCCAGATGATAGGAAGGTGTCGTGGTTGAAGAAACGTTACGTGGATTCGCTGAAGTGAAGGCTTTATAATTTTGTAGTATCATATTTTGGGATCATGTGCTTCTTCCTTTTAATATTATTGTAGTGACATATTTTGGGATCAAGTGCTTGTTATGATATGTAACTCATGTTTTGTATTAAAAATTTATAGTTGTAATATTTTGTACTGATATTTGTTATTAATATCATGTATCCTTACTTTGTTTACATCCATGCTTATATATTACTTAGGTTATCACTATGGAAGAACAGAACAACGATAATGATGTTATGATTGATGACGAAGAGATAATGTTAATTCACTAAATGAACCGGCAACGCCGATTTATTATTAATGAAAATCTCGTTGCGATGACAGCTTCTGTAATAGATGAATACATCTTCGTGTCTCCTAATAAGATACCTTGCATGACCCCAAAGCAAACTGGAGACAAATGGGTCACAGAGTTATTAGAAGGGCATCCAGGAAGGTGTTTCAATAATTTTCCCATGTCGAAACATATCTTTTTGGACCTATTGAGCTTATTACAAAAATCATATGGCTTAAAAGGATCCAGAAGGAATACAACCCAGGCGGTGTTGGAAATGACATTATACATTCTTGGCCATCATGAAATTATAAGAAAGACGTTCGAACGCTTCCAACATTCAACTGAAACAATTAGTCAATATTTCGAGAAAGGGCTACGTGCACTGGCGCGCCTTTCAATGGATATCATAGCACCTACTGATCCACAATTCAGACATATTCTCTCCCATATTGAAAATGATGACAAATACATGTCTTATTTCAAGGACTGCATTGGAGCAATTGATGATATACATGTAGAGCTTGCATTCTGGCGCATGAACAAGTCGCATATATTGGCCGACATGGATCACCAACTCAAAATGTAATGATAGTGTGTGATTTCAATATGTTCTTTACATATGTTATACCTGGATGGGAGGGTTCAACTCATGATAGCCATATTTATCACCGAGTTGTGCGAGATAGAAGGTGTAAATTTCCATATGCGCCTCCAGGTAAATTTATCACCGCATTTATAATGAATGTTTATTATTTATCACTTAATATTTAAAACTTTCTTATAATTAATCATTTAGATATAGAGAAATATTATCTGATTGATCCTGGATATCCGTTAGAAACGGGTCTTCTGAAGCCATTTCCAGAAACAAGATATCACTTGCAAGACTTTGCTCGAGGCGATCGGCCTATTGAAGGTCGCCGTGAAATATTTAATCAAGCGCACTCATCTCTGCGTACTGTTATCGAACGACGCTTTGGCGTATGGAAAAATAAATGATGCATCCTTAGAAAGATGCCACAATACTCATTTTCAAAGCAATGCATAATTGTGGTTGCTGCAATGACCCTCCATAATTACATAAGAAGGCATCCGTCTAGGATTGATCCCGAGTTTAGAGCATGTGATCTTGCTGAGACCTTCGTGCATCCAGAGGCATACGAACATAGGGCACAACATCGACGAATTGACAAGGTCACAGCTCCAATCGTAGAGCCAATTACACATGAGGGGATATGTGTTGGATCTGTAGGCGCCCTTAGAGGGGGGGGGAGTGAATAAGGGTTTTAAGATTTTTGAGATTATTAAAGAAATTAATTCTCTGTTGCTACCGCCAGGAGTAGTGTTACCGCTCGACGTTAGTGACAGAGAAAATACGTTTAGGTTAAACCAATGAAAATCAGAGAGCACGAATCAGAGATGAAGAAACAAACATATTTTCATTAATATTAAATTGAAATAGTTATGATTACAAAGACTTTTCCCAATGACGCTTGGAAGGAGGCGAATAATATGAAAACTCTTTTTGTTTTCTATACCGACTTGTATTCCCACGAACCGGTTGGCTTTAGCCGATCTCTCCCCAGATACGGCCTCAAACCGCTCTAGTCAATCTATCACCAGAAAGGCCTCGAGCACCCCTTAGATCTACTCCCTAGATCCAGTCACCATATGGCGAATTCATCCATAAGTCCTACCTAGACCTAGTCGCCATGTGGCAAATTCCCCTAGTCCCCGCAAGGCCCTAGTCGCCGTGTGGCGAGTTCCTCTACCGAACAAAAGATATAAAGGTTACAGTTAGAAACAAAAACAACACAAACTAAAACCTCCCTCAAAAGAAGAACTTGATGTTGATGTAGATGCGATCGTATTGGTCTTCAAGTTCTTTGCGTTCACAAATGTTGACGGAGTTCTTCGGGCTGCTTGGAGAAGGCTCTTACGAGTGCTCTGAATATATGTCTTTAATTCCTTCTGTCCCAGCAAGCAACAACAGAGGAGGCGCGCATCTTTAAATAGAGTCAGCCACTACCACCTGCGGTAGTACTACCGCCCCGCGGTAGCCACATTAGGCAATGATCAAGCACGCGGATCATGGCAACTTAGGGAACTTTTGAGCGCCAAACTTTGAGCTGAGACTAGCACGCCGCGGTAACGCTAACACTCCCTGATAGCGAGATAACCTTCCTTCAGCCAATATCTCCTTCCATATTTGCTCCTCAATCACATGCAAATGGGAGGATTCCAAAAGCTACCGCTGGGCGTTAGTCTTTAACGTGCTGCGATAGTACTTGCCAAAATAGCGTCCCGTCGACATTCCTTTTTCTCCACTGTTTCCTTCTCGTCAATTGTTTTCATTTATGCTAGCGCCAACGGTAGTGCTAACGCTCCGCGGTAGAGCATGCATTTTGTCGAGCACCACGGTAGAGCATGCATTTCGTCGAACGTTGTTTTCTTTTCGTCGAACGGCATTTTCGTCAAACGGGATTTTCGTCGAACGCTGTTTTCATTTCGTCGAACGCCATTTTCGTCGAACACCGTTTTCATTTCGTCGAACGTCATTTTCATTTCGTCGGCCTCAATTTCATCGAACGCCAGTTTGTCGACCTGCATCTGCTTTGCTAGCGCCAGCGGTAGTGCTAACGCTCCGCGGTAGTGCATATCTATTTTCGTCGACCGCAGTTTTATTTCGCCGAGCGGCTTCACATTTTGTCGAAGGACGTTTTCATTTCGTCAAACTCAATTTAGTCGAACGACTTTTTTGTTTCGTCGAATCGTTAGCGCCAGCGGTAGTTCTAATGCTTTGCGGTAGCAACAGAGAATCATCCTGATGCGCTTAGTCGTCTTTCTTTTTCACACTCCTTTGGGGATTGAATGTTGAAGATCCTGCACACTGTAAACACAATGCAAGTATGATCAAATACAATAGGATTTGTTATTGTCAAACCAAGAGATGCGGAAAGCATGTTCCAACAAACTCCCCCTTTTGATAATAACAAATCCCTTTAGAAAGAAATAGTTCAAAAGATAGGAATTGTGTTTATTAAAAAGGATAAACATGAAATTTAAGACATGTGCATATGCTCCCCCTAAATGAATGCTCCCCCTAAGTAAATGCTCCCCCTACAACAAAACTTCCTATGAACTTGACTCCCCAAACATGTGAATTTCTTTCAAATTTATTCTCCCCCTTTTGGTATTATCAAAAGAGGGTGGAGAGAAAGTCAAACAGGAACGTGTGCAATAAATGTGTAGAGAGGGAATGAACATGATAAAGAGATAAATGCTTAGGGAAAAATACAATATATAGGAGTGAGAAAAAATGTGAAGAAATTGTCATAAAGAAGCCACTTGTTGGAAAAACGTATTCATGATCGAGCGAACACGTAGTAAAGAGGTGGAAAACGTGAAGAAATATGTTTTTGAAGTGAACATCTATATAAGAATGGTGAAGCATAGTAGATGATTAAGAGTTTTAGATATAACAAAATAGATGTTGTAGCAATTTAAGTACACAAAATAATTTCAGTTGAAACTTAACCATACACTTGTTTTGAGAAGGAAATATTCATGATCGAGCGAAAGGCGAGAGTAGCACATCGGAAAAGATATAGGATAAGCGTGAAAGAACATTAATTAATGAATATATAAAAATGATCACTTGCCTTTTTTAAATTAATTTTAAGAGGTGTAGTACTTGTTTAAGGGAGATGCAATGTTGTGTGACAAGTACATGTAAAGAATAAGCATGAAAACAATGTAGGCAAGTAGGAATGCGGATAGTTAAAACAAGGTTAAAAATATTTTTGTAATAGTTTGACTATTTCAACAATATATATCTAGACTTTTCACATTTGAGCATTTTAACTTTGAAAATTTTCATAACTAATAGGCAAGCATGATTTAACATATTCAAAAATATAATAGCTACAATATAACCAATTCGTATTTCAAGTAAAGAAAAACATTGTAGAAATCATGCATTGCATAAGGTGTTTTGATAAAAGCATACAAGTGAAATAATCAAAACACATGACATATATAATGAAATAGTGACAACAATATTAAGGATGCAATCTTATGATTACTTTCACACATCAAATCTAGAATAAAGTTTCAAAGCACAAAATATAAGTACAACTACCAAGGTGCTTCGCCCACACAATGCTCATTAAGAGTTATCAGGGAGCGAGGTAGTGCTTGGGGGATCACTTAAGCATTTTTTATAAGATTTTATTTTTGTGATCCGGTGTACAAATAGAAGTGAAAAAAATATGTTTGCACAAGACACTTTACAATTCTCTCCAAGGTGCTCAACCTCACAATGCTCATTAAGACTTATCAGGAGGGTGAGTAGTGCTTGGTGGAGTTATCTTTGGCATATTATTACTTGATTTTTTTGGGGGCCAAAAGGTCTCCGAATTCACTTGTTATTGCAAACATTAATATTATTGAAATAACACTTCTATGTTGTGCATGAAATTTATTTTTGAAAGACGGTGTAGGTAATTTAGACATACAACTTAATATGTTAAAACTATTACACTACACAATCATGCAAGAATAAGATTATGAGCACATGTAGATTACCAAAAATAGTGATAGACTGGATCATTGATTAACATAAAGCGTTACTCATACTTAGAGGCATGCTAGGCAATCATACACAATTATCTATAGACTATTTCATTGCGCATAATCAGATTAAGGTCAAGGCATGACAAAAACAATGTTTAGAAAATTTGAAATTAAAATTAGACATTGAAGCAAATCCTTGTGAGCATGCCAAAATCAATTTTGACCATTGGAAATGAAATAACACAGATGTATGCTCTTGTGAAGTTTTATAGTCAAACCATAATTTTGTAAAGAGTTAAACCAAAACAAATAACAAAAACATATTTTTGCTCATTTTGAATTATTTGAAAAAAAAATGATTTGTTTTACAGTTTTTTTTAGAATTTTAACAGAAAATGACAGGAACTGAAAAATAAAAAATGAAAAAGAAAATGGAAATTCAGAAATACCGGGCGGTAGTGACAGAACTCGAATTTTGGGGAAATGTGAAATTTTTCAGAATTTTTCTTTTGAATATATTTGTGCAGATTAGTGACAATGAAGTTCAGCAATGAAATTAGACATATGCATACACAAAAAATGCAGATTTTGCAAGTTTAAGCTAATATGTCCAAAATCCCAAATTCTAGCCTAAGGTGTCACAATACACTTCCAAAATACTTATGTTTTTCACATGCATGAGAGTTCAAAAATAGATAATATGAAAAAAAACATAAGGTAACATGTTTGAGCACAAAATATGCATGAGTGAAATGATCATAAATAAGTGAAACAATATGCATACAATGTATACAACGTAAGTATGTCTAGGATCAAGATACCCTAACAACATGTCTACACTCTAGCCCCGTACTAAGTGACGGATGTGCATGAGGAGCTGCACGCATGCCGTAGGTTGGGGTGTTAATCCGACATGCATACAAAAGACAACGCTCACCCTAGCACTCTTTCCCCCCAGTGTCTCGCAAGGCCCCACAGAAACCCTCCCTGATTAAGGACAAGACATGACTTAGAGGTTAGGTTTCTAATGCAAACAATCCTACGCCCTCGGTATAGTGAGACACATAATGTGGTTGAATGATCATGGGCATACTGAGCATTTAATCTTATTGAACCAATTTTTAAACTATGGCTTTTATGCGAGATTAATTTCTTATTAGATTTGATTTTAAAGTAACACAGTTATTATGAATTTTAACTTTCAATTGTTTTTCTTTAAGATTGATTTATTATGGCATCATTAGATAACTAGCATGAAATATAGTATTGATTAGCTGATAATGCTAGAAACAAGACTTTGATCACAATTGTATGACGTAAGATTTATTGCGTTAATGTTACATGTATTCAAACCTAGTCATTCAAATTTTGGACATAGAATGAAGTGATGATTCTAGTTAATTTATTCTTTTAGATATAAAGATGATTCTATGATCTTCATATAAATGAGATACATGCAAAACATAATTGATTCATATAATGGTCATGATCACAGACTATTTGATGGAATCAATAGGATCTTTTGTAGATTTTTAATATTTGAATTAAAAAGATCTATTGAATTGGCAAGATTATTATACATGATCATGAATTTTAACACATAGGAATTATATACTCATAATTAATTGTTCATGATGATATAAATGAGATATTATTAAAGAACATTCATATTCATCCTTTTTTAATTATTAGAGAGAAATATTATAAGGTGAAAACTTAAGATAAATATAAAGAGAAAAATATTTTTGGTTATTTAGAAAGGTTTTGTAAAATTTCTCTTTGATTTTTGAAATCTTAAATAAATCACATATATATATAGTTTTATGAAAGTATAGTGATAATAAAGGTAATACAATAATTTTTCAGAAAATAATATTTTAGATACATCAAAATTTAGGAAAATTATGCTACCTCCAGCGTTAGAACCTAACGCCGGGCGCTAGCAACAGAGTTGAGATTCTTTATTTAAACACATGATTTTTGCAATTTTTCAATTCCGATTTGACATGATTATGATTAAACATACTAGGGGTAATCAAAATGACGCAAATATATTAAATACCTAAGTAAACCTTGCGCATTTTATAAATTTAGCCTAATACCCCTAAAGTACCTTTTAAATCCATTTTGACACTTATTTCATTTAGTCTTAATAATATCATATGACAAATTTAGTTTTTCAAATTTTATAAGACTTTTAGGAAATGGATTTAGAAGGTTAAATAGATCACTTGAAAAAAGATATGACTTTATATTCAACTTTATTCAATTTGATTTATTTATGAATTTTGGTTTAATATGTGAAAGTCATATCACAAGTTTTATAAAGTGATCATATCATGATGGCTCAAAGAAATAAAAGCAAAAAACAAAAAGGAAATAAAGCATATCATGAAGTAGAGAATTGATATTTCATTTTTAATTGATTTCTACTTCATGCAAATGATAGGATACTATTGAATGAGAGATTTAGGTATCCAAAGAGGACCGGGTGTGGCGGTTCCTTTGGGTACCCAAATATATCGTGTTTGCTTTTGGGGAGACAAGGACGGATGGACCCTTTCTTTTGACATTAGTGCGTCATTCTTAAGTATGGGTCTCCATTCATACCTTGGACAAACATTATTTTTAGTTTTGAAATTTCCATAATCATTTACTTGAATATTTGGATGAAAATGATTTTTGAATTTATAATTTGAAGGAAATTTGTTCGCATTTAATTTTAGGTTGAGAGAAACATGATTTTGTAAATAATGGTGATTTAGATTTTGATTTACAAATCCTTTATGTTCCTTACTCCCATTATTAAACTTAGTTAAGATGTTCATATTCAACTTGTTTTTAGATATAGTTTGATATTGTGAATTTGTATTTACAATTTTCATAAGCAAGTTGATTTTTTATTTTAATTCATCATTCTTGATCTTTAAATTATGTCTAGCTTTATTATAAGCGACTGTGCTATTTTTAAGAGTGGAAACAATTGAATCAATAAGATTTTGATAGTAATTTCTATATTCATCAAATATTTCATCCATCTCTTTTATTTCAATTTTATAGTCTTTACACTTAGCACAATCATTTTTCAAAGATGAATTTTCTAAACATAATCTTTCATTTTGTTCTTGTTGGGTATTGTAGCCACAATTACCTTGATTTGAAGAAGTGTCCCTTGAACTAAGATGAATTGATGTTGTATTTGATATTTCTCTAGTTATGTGTTTGCAGATTATTCCACTCTAGGTATAAACCAATGTCAGGTTTCAATGAGTCATCAAACACAGGTATATGCAATGTAATTCCTCATTGTATAAACCAAGGTGTTGACTCATGTGGAATCTCTCTATTGGGATATACTTTATATTCAAACACAAAAGGAGGAGCCAAGGAAGTTGATGTTTCTTCTTATGAAGGAATTTGGTCTATAGAAGAATTCGATTAAAGACATTGGTCTATAGAAGAATTCGACTAAAGACTTTGGACTATAGTCAAATTCGGCTAATGCCTTTTTCGGCTATTGGACCTCTCGAATTCGGCTATTACCTTTAGACGAATTCGGTTAATCAATTTTCGGTTAATGGATTTCGACGAATTCGGTTAATAGCATTCGACAAATTCGGCTAATATCTTTAATCGAATTCGGTGATTGTGCTTTTCGGCTATTCCATTTAGCCGAATCGCAGCTCTGCTTTTCAGCGGTTCAGTTCTTCCGACTCGATCGTTTAGGGCTTCCACTTTGATGATACGCGCGGCGCCCTTCTCGATGCTCTCGATTATAGCCGTTGGAATGGATAGGCTATAAATAGCTAAGGGTTAATTTCGTTTAACCCTAATCGTGAATCCAAGAAGAAAGACGTCGTTCTTTCCATCCGTCGGCCGACCTTCATCGCACATCAGATGCTCCTTGCCGACAAAGCTTTTCACGATCCCTCTTGAAGAAAGGAGAATACTAGATCTCTCATTTTAGATTTGTCAAGTTCCTTTCAGATCTAGTTTTTCTCCTAAGTGCTCAGATCAAGATCTTCAAAGCTAGATTTCTTCTTCCTCTTATAGATCCAGTTTTCCATTTCTCAAGAAAGAAGAAGATCTTTTTAGTTCAGATCTGATAAAGTAAAATCTCAAGTAGATTTAAAGTAGATTGTTTCTCAATCAAAGGTTTTGTAAGATTTCTTTACAATATTATTGTAGGAAGCTTGCTTCCGAGTTGTAGGAGTTTTACTTCGAGTTGTAGAAGCGTTGTCTCCGAGATTGTAGGAAGTTTTCCTTCCGAGTTTGTAGGAGAGTTTGTTCTCCGAGCTTGTAGGAGTTTTGACTCCGAGTTGTAGGATTATTCTTAATCTGAGATCAGTGAAGTAGCCTAGTCTAGCCAGTCGTGCTGGATAGGTGAGGTGGAAAGTGGACTACCCAAGATCGGGGAACCACTATAATTCTCTGTGTTGTGCTGTGCTCTTTTGGATTCTGTGTGCTTTTATTTCTAAGTTTTCAATTCCGCAAAAAGCCGTCGAATCCACCTATTCACCCCTCCTCTAGGTGATTTAGGCCGCAACTAGATACTTTCAATTGGTATCAGAGGGAGGTTGTTCGTTAAAAGGTTAACACCTTGAACAAGATCTTTAAATCTAGTTGCAAGAGCAAGTCTGTTTGTTATGGAAAAATCCAAGGATTCTGCTAAGATGCTCGTCTGTTCTAAGGAGAACTTCCTCATGTGGAAGGAAAGAATGAAGTTCTACATGGAAGCCACCGACCCAAGAATTTTTCAGATAGTTGAGGAAGGTCCCCATGTTCCCATGAAGCCATCTTCAATTAATTCTGCTATTATGATTCCCAAGAAAATGTTAGAGCTAGACAAAGATGAGATTGCTCTCGTCATCCTGGACAAGAAGGCAAAGAACATTATTGCTGGTGCAGTGGACGATTCAATGCTACAAAACCTTATACACTACAAATCTGCCAAGGAGATGTGGGACTCCATAGTTGTTCTTATGGAAAGTACAGAAGAAGTGAGGGATGATCGAAGATCATTGCTAAATCAAGAATACGAAGCTTTCAAGCAAGATCCAAGAGACTCCATTTCTGAT
The DNA here is from genome assembly GCA_033032865.1 of Dactylorhiza incarnata. NCBI lineage: Eukaryota > Viridiplantae > Streptophyta > Magnoliopsida > Asparagales > Orchidaceae > Dactylorhiza > Dactylorhiza incarnata. The sequence continues at coordinate 1,867,214 of JAWHQI010000009.1, read as the reverse complement.
ACTTATGAGAAGTTCTTTAAGATCGTCAATGGTCTTAAGAACTATGATCGGGAATTCACCGTTGGAGAACTGAATGACAAGTTCTTGAGATCCCTAACAAAAGAATGGGATACCAAGGCAATTGCTATCCGGGAATTCGGAAAGTTGGCTACGATGGAGCCACAAATTTTGTTTGGCAAGCTCTTATCACATGAGCTCAAGCTGAGTATCAGAAAAGCTGAAGAAGAGGGATGCTCCACCTCTGGAAGAGAGAAGGTCATGACACTGAAGGCCAAAGAATCAAGAAGACATAAAGCTACAACATCTGTCAGAAGAAAATCCTCAGATGAAGATGATGAATCATATGCTTTCCCCTCAAGCTCTGATATGTCTGATGGAGAGTTCTCATCTCTCTCCAAGCAATTCAAGAGATTGCTCAGAAAAAGAAGCCAGAGGAAAAGTCAGTCCTCATCAGATCATAGTAGATCAAGGGGTGATGATGAACATCACAAGAAGGAACACATCAATGACAGGTATAAATCCAAACCAAGTAAACATATTTCGACTGATGTTATCTGTTATTGTTGTAATAAGCCAGGACATTTAGCACGGAATGTCCATACAAGAAGAAAGAAGGATCGAGGAAGGAAGAGAAGAAATCCTTCAAGAATAAGAGGAAAGAGGAAAAGAGCCTCTTGGCTAAGAAGACCAAGACTCTTAGCGACAGTGACTCAGGGGAGTCAAGCTCGAATGAAGAAGCCTATTTTGGGCTAATGGCACATTCAGATGAGGAAGTAAGCAACTCATCATACAAAGAGAAGGTAAACTCTCACACTCCTCTTTCCGCTTCTGAAGATGTAACTGCATCCGTTGCAAATGAAGGCTATTCTTCAGAGGAAGACTCAGATCTAATGGTTTAGTATAAAGCTATGTTGGAGGGATTTGACAAATGCCGCAAGGTAGTCAAATCTCAAGCACATGAAATTGCATCTCTCAAGATGGTGGAATCAGCTTTGAGGGAGGAAATTAAACAATTAACTCCTCTCAAAGATGAAATCCAACTCTTGAAAGATGAAATTAAAAGCTCCGCTGAATTATTAAATCTAAAGGAGAAATTCTTAAATGATTTAGAAGAACAGTTAGTGGTGGAAAGGAAGATAGTTGAAAGCTTCTCCAAACCAAAAACTATCCTTCCAATCATTGATAGATTTTCTGCTCCTGCGAAGGGTAGTAGCCCTGGTCATGAGGTCGAAAGTAGTAAGGGCGCCAAGAAAAGAGCTGTTAGAGGTAAGGGCAAGGTGTTGGAGTTACCATTGTGATCTAGAAGTGGTCAAACATGTAATGTCACTGCCAACGCGATATGAGCCTGCAGGGTCGCACATAAGAGCATGTGGAGAAGTTGGAAGATTGACTGTGTTGGTAAAGGTTACCAATCACCATATAGAATGGGGAAGTCCAGCAATTGTTGCTGTCGGAATTCGTCGGATATGATTCGTCGGATTCGTCGGATCATTCCGTAGAATCTCGACGAATTGTCACAGAGATCCTTCACTCGGCAAATGTTGCTGTCTGATTGGATTCGTCGGAATTCGTCGGATCATTCCGTGGAATCCCGACGAATTGTCACAGAGACCCTTCACTCGGCAAATGTTGCCGTCTGATTGGATTCGTCGGAATTCGTTGGATTGTCCCGTGTAAACTCGACGAATGCTGATTCGTGAAATCCCGACGAATTGTAACAGAAACCCCAATTCTACTGTATGGTCTGCGGATAGCGATTCTTCTAGAAGCCTGTTTATGCTTTGGGTATAAATAGATCTTCTTTTAGGGTTCTAGATACACGAAGGAATCGAGCCGATGGAAAGAGTTCCGCCTCTCGCCCTAGCCGACGGAAAGAGTTCCGCCGTCTCGTTCGCCTCCGCCGACCTCCTCTCCGGCGATCGTCGTCGTGATTGCTCTTCCTGGAGCGAACCTAGCAGTTCGTGGAAGTACAAGGTGCAGTCGTTCTTCTCCCGGCTCGTGTGGATCACTGTAGAGACGTAGACATTATTCTACGTGAGGACTCGCATAGCCGCTGAAAGGAATCTTCTTCTTGGAGCATCTTGGTTGGATTTGATCCAATCCCGCAAAGGTAATTTCATACCTAGTTTTGATTTACTTCTTGATTCAACATTCATGGCCGATCCAAGTCTTTTTGGGTTGTTTCTCTTTTATTCCGCTGCGCCTACATGTGATGTATGGTTCTAGAAAAACCCAACAGTGGTATCAAAGCGGGAGATTCCGATCATGAATGTTGTTTCAGAAGTTAGGTTATTCCAGTACGTGCAAATCTAGGTGTTTGGAAGCGTTCTAAATGTCAAGATTTCTTCTTGGAATATCACCACCGCCAGGGGCGCTGCCCCTTGGACCCCGTTAAGGGCTCTGCCCCTAAGACCCCTCCAGGGGCGCGGCCCCTTGGAACCCCGCCAGGAACGTCTGGGATTTCGTGGTTATTTATAATTGTTAGAAATTGTTGTCTCCTTAGCAGTAACCGTCCCTCAAGTGGTTAATGAACCCTTGTATTGTTTTGGATTTTGAATCCAACAATGAGAGACGAGCTTGTCTACTGCTTTAAGTCGAGTTGTCTTTGCCTTTGTCCAATGCATGTAAATCTGAAGATTTGAAAGAGTTCCAAATGTCCAGATTTAGCCCTTTCGTCTATCAAAGGTTGATAGTCTTATGTTGTGCACATAAGGGATGCATGTGGATTTTAGAAAGCTTGTTTTTCTGTGGATGTGCATTTTGATCAAATGTTGATCATGGTTAAGTGTTAACCGATTATTTAAAATTAAAATCCCTTCATCAAATATTAAGTGTTCGGATGCCTTCCGATGGATGACACTCTTCCTGCCTCGATCGATGAAGTGTGGGCTTGCCAAAGCAAGGTGCATTAATCTATCTTGGTAAGGGTGCGAGCGGATAATTGTGATATCCCACTGTCGACATCGGGTCTAACTTAACTAGGTGACCTCAAAGGTTGAGTGCCTAGAGGCATAGGGTTGGCATGCACCATATGATGGATGCGAATAAGGAGTTATTCACCAACCATACAAGAGTTGCATGAGGATGCAATTGGCAAGTGTTGCCTACCTAAATAACCGCATTATGAGAGGAACGCCAAAGCGGACTCGTGGTGTTGGTGAAATACGGATCTTGTCCACTAAGAGAGTAGCTAGCATGGACTCTCCGAATTGATAGTGAGGGCTATCAATTTGAATAAAATAGTGGGAGTATTTAATTGAAGTCCAAATTAAAAATAAATTGTATTTTGAAATTAAGGTACTGATTAAATTCTGCATGAATTCTTGTAGAATTCCATGGCAAGTGGTTCACATTCCACCTTGTCCCTGAGAGCTATCCTTGAGAAGGACAAGCTTAGTGGGACGAACTATATGGACTGGTATAGGAACCTGAGAATTGTTCTCAGGCAAGAGCGAAAGCTCTACGTCTTGGAAGAAGAAGCCCCCGAGGTGCCGACCGGGAACTCGTCCCGTGTTGATAAGGATGCTTATAAGAAGTATACCGATGACGCCTTAGACGTCGAGTGCCTTATGCTTGCCACCATGAATTCTGAGCTTCAGAAGCAACACGAGAACATGGGGTGCAAGGAGATTGACGAGCACCTAAAGAAAATGTTTCAAGGGCAAGCTCGTCAAGAGAGGTTTGATGTCACGAAGGCATTATTTCAGTGCAAAATGGGAGCTCGAGACTCGGTTGGTACTCACGTACTCAAGATGATTGGGTATATAGAGAACCTGGAGAGACTGGGATTTCCTCTGGGTCAAGAGTTGGCCACAGATCTTATCCTGTAATCGTTGCCGGATAGTTATGAGCAGTTCGTCTTGAACTACAACATGAATGAAATAGACAAGACACTGCCCGAGCTCCTAGGCATGTTGCAAACTGCCGAGATAAACATGAAGAAGGCCAAGCCTGCTAGTCCCATATTGATGGTACATAAAGGCAAGGGTAAGGCCAAGGGCTTCAAGAAGACGAAGGTGGGACCTAAGTCACATCTTGAGCCCAAATCTTCTGCGCTGAAAAAGAAGAGCACCGTGAAGGAAGGGAAATGCCACCACTGTGGCAAGGCTGGTCATTGGAGGAGGAATTGTCCTTCGTACATTGACGGTCTGCGGAAAATGAAGGGAGGTATGACTTCCGCTTCGATTATTTACGTTATAGAGATAAACCTTTCTGCTCCTTCATCTTGGGTATTGGATACCGGATGTGGTTCTCACATTTGTACAAATGTGCAGGAACTGGGAAGGAGGAGATTGCTGAGTAAAGGAGAGGTGGACCTGCGTGTCGGCAATGGAGCAAGAGTTGCTGCTGTAGCCGTAGGGGTTTACCGTCTTTCTTGCCCAGTGGGCTTGTAATAGAACTATATAATTGTTATTATGTTCCGACCATAACTAGAAACATTATATCCATTTCATGCTTAGACATGATTGGATTTTCTTTTATAATTAAGAACAATTGTTGTTCTATATTTAAGAATGATGTTTGTTATGCTGTAGCTCAATTGTTTAATGGTCTTTATGTTTTGAACCTAGACCATCCGATCTATAATGTAGATAATAATAAAAGACTAAGAACAAATGACTCAAATCCTACATATCTCTGGCATTGTCGTTTGGGCCATATAAATGAGAAGCACATATCCAAGCTCCATAAAGATGGACTATTAGACTCATTTGATTATGAATCATTCGAGCGATGCGAGCCTTGTTTGTTAGGCAAGATGACTAAAGCCCCTTTCACTGGTTATACTGAGAGGGCTGAGGATCTCTTGGGTGTTGTATATAGTGATGTATGCGGACCCATGAGTTCTATGGCTAGAGGTGGGTATTTCTACTTCGTTACATTTACTGATGATTTCAGTAGATACGGATACGTGTATCTTATGAAGTGCAAATCCGAAACTTTTGAAAAGTTCAAAGAGTTTAAGAATGAAGTGGAGAACCAATTGGGTAAAAAGATTAAAGCACTCTGATCTGATCGAGGTGGCGAATACCTGAGTCATGAGTTCTGTGATCATCTGAAAGAGTGTGGTATTGTATCACAGCTCACTCCACCTAGGACACCGCAGCATAATGGTGTGTCTGAGAGGAGAAATCGTACTCTGTTAGACATGGTACGGTCGATGATGAGTCATGCAGACTTGCCTGTTTCCTTTTGGGGTTTTGCTTTAGAGACTGCTGCAATGACACTGAATCGCGCTCCAACGAAAATGGTTCTAAAGACACCATATGAGATATGGACTGGGAAGCGTCCTAGTATGTCATTCATTAAAATTTGGGGCTGTGAGGCATACGTACGACGTCAAATGCCTGACAAGCTGGAACCCAAATCAGATAAGTGTTATCTGGTGGGATATCCTAAGGAAACGAAAGGATATTACTTTTACCTACCGTCTGAGGGCAAAGTGTTTGTCGCAAGGACGGGTGTCTTCTTGGAGAAAGAGTTCTTGTCAAGAAAGACGCAAAAGGTAGAACTTGAAGAAGTTCAAGAACCACAAGTAGTGAATGAACCAGAGTTGGATTCTGAGCCAGGACTACAAGATGTTGTAGCTGGAGAACCTGCTCAAGAGACACAAGTCCTACGTAGATCTGGTAGACCAAGATTTGAGCCTGAGAGATATGGATTTCTCGTGTCTCAAATAGGTAATGTGTTGCTTATGGATCATGATGATGAACCAGCGACCTACCAAGAGACTATGAATGGACCGGACTCCGACAAATAGCTTGAGGCTATGAAATCTGAAATGGACTCCATGTATACAAACCAAGTTTGGAACTTGGTGGAACCACCTGAAGGGGTACGACCCATAGGGTGCAAGTGGGTCTTCAAGAAGAAGATCGACATCGATGGGAATGTACAGACATTTAAAGGGCGACTGGTGGCTAAGGGTTTCAAGCAAATTCATGGTGTTGACTATGATGAGACCTTTTCCCCTGTTGTCATGGTAAAGTCCATTAGGATATTGCTTGCTATTGCTGCGTATTATGACTACGAGATCTGGCAGATGGATGTCAAAATGGCTTTCCTAAATGGAAACCTCCTTGAGGAAGTGTACATGACACAACCCGAGGGTTTTGTATCCCCAAATGAAGCCACTAAAATATGCAAGCTGAATAGGTCCATCTATGGATTGAAACAAGCCTCTAGAAGTTGGAATCTTCGTTTTGATGAGAAGATCAAAGAGTTTGGTTTTGTCAAGAATGAAGATGAACCGTGTGTTTACAAGCGAATCAGTGGGAGCATTGTTGTCTTCCTGATATTGTATGTAGATGACATACTGTTGATCGGGAATGACATACCTACCCTGAAAGTTGTTAAGAACAACCTAGGGAACTACTTTTCTATGAAGGACTTGGGTGAAGCGGCTTACATACTCGGTATTAAGATCTATAGAGATAGATCGAAGAAGTTGCTGGGTTTGACCCAGAGTACGTACATTGAAAAGGTGTTGAAGCGGTTCAACATGCTTGAGTCCAAGAAAGGATTTTTGCCCATGTCTCATGGTGTGAATCTCTCTAAGGACCAGTGTCCAAAATCTTGCGAAGATAAGGACCGCATGAAGTTTATTCCATATGCTTCGGCAATTGGGTCAATCATGTATGCAATGTTATGTACTCGACCCGATGTCTCTTTTGCTTTGAGCATGACTAGAATGTATCAGTCTGATCCTGGTGAATGTCACTGGATAGCCGTAAAGAATATCCTGAAGTACTTGAGAAGGACTAAGGATGTATTCTTGGTATATGGTGGAGAGGAAGAGCTCGTTGTAAGTGGTTACACGGATGCCAGCTTCCAAACTGATAGGGATGATTCGAAGTCTCAGTCAGGGTTTGTGTTTTGCCTGAATGGAGGAGCTGTGAGTTGGAAGAGTTCCAAGCAAGAGACAGTTGCTGATTCTACAACTGTAGCCGAGTATATCGCTGCGGCAAATGCAGCGAAGGAGGCTGTATGGATTAGGAAATTCATCGGCGAGCTAGATGTAGTTCTTAGCATTGTTGGTCCCGTAGTTCTCTACTGTGATAACAATGGTGCAATTGCACAATCTAAGGAACCTAGATCCCATCAGCGCTCCAAGCACATACTTCGGCGATTCCATCTTATTCGTGAGATTGTCGAACGAGGAGATGTGAACATTTGCAGAGTGCCGACTGAGGAGAATATTGCAGATCCACTGACAAAGCCTCTCGCATAGAGAAAGCATGATGGTCATACTAGATCAATGGGTATACGATACCTGAGTGATCAACTCTAGTGGGAGTCTTGTGGGTTGCATGTAAAATATATATTCTGTTGGCTGTTTAATATATATTCATATGATGAATTGTGTACCAATTATTTCCTTTTACAATTAATGGCAAGTTCTTTTATTACGATATACTGCTTCTACTTCTAAGAATGTTGCTCCTGCTAAACTCCTCGTTCAAAAGTTAAAACAGGAGAACAAGAGAAGATACAATCGATTTGATTGTTGGTGTTGTGGCAAAGTTGGCCACTTCGCCATAGATTGTTGGTTTAACCCCAGATATTATAAGACTCCACGGGTTAACAATGTAAGAATGACCCCTTGCAATGTTAACACTCCGAGTGGTGTTTATCTAACCAGGAACCTAGGACCCAAATCCTTTTGGGTTCCTAAGGGTAATTAATCTGTGTTTGCAGGTATATCCAAAGGCCAACCAAAACTCTAATCAGGCAATTGGACAATGAATGTTCTTGGTACATGACCAGAACAAGAAGTATATAGCAAGGATGATATAAGCTTAGGAAATCAGTCCAGGCACTGAAATTCTAAGGGGGAGATAGGCTAAGGGGGAGAAAAGATTGAGGGGGAGCTGATTCAAATTTTTCAAAGTTGCCTCCCAAATTAAGTCTCCTATGCAGTTGTTCAGGGGGGGCTTTGATCTCTCATACTTTTCCTTCCCTATCTGAAGCAGTAAGAAAGGGGGAGAGGAATTGTAAGGGGGAGAGGAATTGTAAGGTGGAGAGAAAGTTGAAAGAGAAAGTTGAAAGGGAGAGAAGGTTGAAAAGCTAAGTTTTTCAAACTCTCCTTATGTTTAATGTACTTCTTTGTATATTTATTTCTGTTCAATTCACCTTAGTAGATAGGGTTCTGACTTCTTCAAATAGGGGGAGATTGTTGGGTATTGTACCCACAATTACCTTGATTTGAAGAAGTGTCCCTTGAACTAAGATGAATTGATGTTGTATTTGATATTTCTCTAGTTATGTGTTTGCAGATTATTCCACTCTAGGTATAAACCAATGTCAGGTTTCAACGAGTCATCAAACACAGGTATATGCAATGTAATTCCTCATTGTATAAACCAAGGTGTTGACTCGTGTGGAATCTCTCTATTGGGATATACTTTATATTCAAACACAAAAGGAAGAGCCAAGGAAGAGCCAAGGAAGTTGATGTTTCTTCTTATGAAGGAATTTGGTCTATAGAAGAATTCGATTAAAGACATTGGTCTATAGAAGAATTCGACTAAAGACTTTGGATTATAGTCAAATTTGGCTAATGCCTTTTTCGGCTATTGGACCTCTCGAATTCGGCTATTACCTTTAGACGAATTCGGTTAATCAATTTTCGGTTAATGGATTTCGACGAATTCGGTTAATAGCATTCGACAAATTCGGCTAATAGCTTTAATCGAATTCGGTGATTGTGCTTTTCGGCTATTCCATTTAGCCGAATCGCAGCTCTGCTTTTAAGCGGTTCAGTTCTTCCGACTCGATCGTTTAGGGCTTCCACTTTGACGATACGCGCGGCGCCCTTCTCGATGCTCTCGATTATAGTCGTTGGAATGGATAGGCTATAAATAGCTAAGGGTTAATTTCGTTTAACCCTAATCGTGAATCCAAGAAGAAAGACGTCGTTCTATCCATCCGTCGGCCGACCTTCATCTCACATCAGATGCTCCTTGTCGACAAAGCTTTTCACGATCCCTCTTGAAGAAAGGAGAATACTAGATCTCTCATTTTAGATTTGTCAAGTTCCTTTCAGATCTAGTTTTTCTCCTAAGTGCTCAGATCAAGATCTTCAAAGCTAGATTTCTTCTTCCTCTTATAGATCCAGTTTTCCATTTCTCAAGAAAGAAGAAGATCTTTTTAGTTCAGATCTGATACAGTAAAATCTCAAGTAGATTTAAAGTAGATTGTTTCTCAATCAAAGGTTTTGTAAGATTTCTTTACAATATTATTGTAGGAAGCTTGCTTCCGAGTTGTAGGAGTTTTACTCCGAGTTGTAGGAGCGTTGTCTCCGAGATTGTAGGAAGTTTTCCTTCCGAGTTTGTAGGAGAGTTTGTTCTCCGAGCTTGTAGGAGTTTTGACTCCGAGTTGTAGGATTATTCTTAATCCGAGATCAGTGAAGTAGCCTAGTCTAGCCAGTCGTGCTGGATAGGTGAGGTGGAAAGTGGACTACCCAAGATCGGGGAACCACTATAATTCTCTGTGTTGTGATGTGCTCTTTTGGATTCTGTGTGCTTTTATTTCTAAGTTTTCAATTCCGCAAAAAGCCGTTGAATCCACCTATTCACCCCTCCTCTAGGTGATTTAGGCCGCAACTAGATACTTTCAGTTCTTTTATAAAAAGAAGTTCCTTTTTAAGTTCCTTGCATTTTTCTTTTAAATCATTAAATTGTACACAAGGTGTAATGTTTTCAACTAAGGAGCCATAGATAGAACTAGATAAATTAGAATTTGATTTTTCATTAATTTTTGCCTTTAAATTTTTATTTTCTAAGCGCAAATGTTTATTAGCATTTTTTTTATTTCTTAATTTTGCGCTTTGTAGTTTGAAGCAATTGTAATGTAGAAATGAAGTACAGAAAATAGGATTTAATTTCCTTACATTGCTTTCGGGAGAGACATGATTTGAACATATAGTTTCTTTGACATCTTTTTGGCACTCCTCTTCCGAAGATAGTATTTCGTCTTCTCTTCCACTTGATGTGCACTCCATGGATTCGTCATGAGAGGAGCATTCTTGAAGACTTGTGCAAGCTTGCATATTCTCCGGTTCTTGCGATTGTTCCATACCTGTAGAAGAAGAATCAAAGTTCTTTCAAGAAAATTCCAAATCTCATAAGCGGTAGGTAAAGTATAAATAAGTTTGAAAATATTTTGGTCTAACGCACAAAATATACTATTCATAGATTTTGCATTTAAAATAATTTCGTTTCTAGTTAGTACGCTAGGTGGTTTTTCAATAGTAATATTCCAAACTTTTTCATCTAAGGTCTTAAGAAAATTTTCATTAATATTTTCCGCCCTTTATAATTTTTGCCAATAAATAAAGGTGGTGATAATAATTTTTCATTTATATTAAAATTTTCCCCACTAGTAGAAGCGAGATCATGATCAAGAGACGCCATTATTCCCGGTTGTTAAGCCTATTTGGAATAACCTGGCTCTGATACCACTTGTTGGATCTGTAGGCGCCCTTAGATGGGGGGGGGGGGTGAATAAGGGTTTTAAGATTTTCGAGATTATTAAAGAAAATAATTCTCTGTTGCTACCGCCAGCGGTAGTGTTACCGCTCGACGTTAGTGCAGAAAATACGTTTAGGTTAAACCAATGAAAATCAGAGAGCACGAATCAGAGATGAAGAAACAAACATATTTTCATTAATATTAAATTGAAATAGTTATGATTACAAAGTCTTTTCCCAATGACGCTTGGAAGGAGGCGAATAATATGAAAATGCTTTTTGTTTTCTATACCGACTCATAACCCCACGAACCGGTTGGCTTTAGCCGATCTATCCTCAGATACGACCTCAAGCCGCTCTAGCCAATCTATCACCAGAAAGGCCTCGAGCACCCCCTAGATCTACTCCCTAGACCCAGTCGCCGTGTGGCGAATTCCTCCCTAAGTCCTACCTAGACCTAGTCGCCGTGTGGCGAATACCCCCTAGTCCCCGCAAGGCCCTAGTCGCCGTGTGGCGAGTTCCTCTACCGTACAAAAGATATAAAGGCTGCAGTTAGAAACAAAAACAACACAAACTAAAAACTCCCTCAAAAGAAGAACTTGATGTTGATGTTGATGCGATCGTATTGGTCTTCAAGTTCTTTGCGTTCACGAACGTTGACGGAGTTCTTCGGGCTGCTTGGAGAAGGCTCTTACGAGTGCTCTGAATATATGGCTTCAATTCCTTCTGTCCCAGCAAGCAACAACGGAGGAGGCGCGCGTCTTTAAATAGAGTCAGCCACTACCGCCCGCGGTAGCCACATTAGGCAATGATCAAGCACGCGAATCGTGGCAACTTAGGCAACTTTTGAGCGCCAAACTTGGAGCTCAGACTAGCGCGCCGCGGTAATGCTAACGCTCCGCGATAGCGAGATAACCTTCCTTCAGCCAATATCTCCTTCCATATTTGCTCCTCAATCACATGCAGACGGGAGGATTCCAAAAGCTACCGTCGAGCGTTAGTCCTTAACGCGCTGCGATAGTACTTGCCAAAATAGCGTCCCGTCGACATTCTTTTTTCTCCATTGTTTCTTTCTCGTCATGATTTATGCTAGCGCCAGCGGTAGTGCTAACGCTCCGCGGTAGAGCATGCATTTCGTCGAGCGCCGCGGTAGAGCATGCATTTCGTCGAACGCCGTTTTCATTTCGTCGAACGGGATTTTCGTCGAACGCTGCTTTCATTTCGTCGAACGCCATTTTCGTCGAACGCCATTTTCGTCGAACGCCGTTTTCATTTCGTCGGCCTCAATTTCGTCGAACGCCAGTTCGTCGACCGGCACCTGCTTCGCTAGCGCCAGTGGTAGTGCTAATGCTCCGCGGTAGTGCACATCTCTTTTCGTCGACCGCAGTTTCATTTCATTGAGCGGCTTCATATTTCGTCGAACGACGTTTTCATTTCGTCGAACTCAATTTAGTCGAACGACTTTTTCGTTTCGTCGAACCGTTAGCGCCAGCGGTAGTTCTAACGCTCCGCGGTAGCAACAGAGAATCATCCTGATGTCGCTTAGTCGTCGTTCTTTTTCACACTCCTTTGGGGATTGAATGTTGAAGATCCTGCACACTGTAAACACAATGCAAGTATGATCAAATACAATAGGATTTGTTATTGTCAAACCAAGAGATGCGGAAAAGCATGTTCCAACAACTTGTGCACCGAAGTTGTCTGGTTTGTGAGAATTCATTGCGAACCAATTACGCATAATTCTAATCCGGCGTAATTCTCTTTTGCAGATGATATTTATTTGCGTTGGAGAAAAGAGACCATCGTCTAATTGAATTATATATATCGCAAATATTTATGTCGAGTAAATTGTTTAATTCTTAGTTGGAATTCATAAATTACGCGTACTGTTTAATTTCCATTACTGTTTAATTTTCATTACTGTTTAATTCTTATTATTGTTTAATTTTCATTACTGTTTAATTCTGCACCACTGTTTCACACAACACTGCAAATACAATTTTTCTTTTTTGAACAATATCATGAATTTTTCCACCACTGCAAAACAACAGATTCATGCACCACAGTTTCCCACCACTGCTTCCCCAGCGATGCAACTTAGCCAAACATGTCATTAATATCTTCATTTGTCATTGTTCTTTTTTAAAACGGCACTCCTCACATAGAGAACATCAATAAACTGATTGGCTCTGAACCCACCGGGTTCTGGACCCAATTACTTCCCAAGGCATATGGATTAGTCGTGATTGTGGGATCTGCCCCATCAAACGTGCCCCTAGTCCTGAGGCATACAATGATCTCGGGGGAGATCATTTTGATGTCTTTGCATGATCAAATGATCTATGCGTTGGCCCTGTCTGGAAAACTAACCAAGCACTGGTGGGGTGGCTTCTTTATTCAAAATGGAGAAGGGAGTTATGTTTGGTAACATCGTTTTGCACCGGTAGTTTCCTAATGTCATTTTAGCACTTTTTTGGACCCACTGCATCTTCCTCCAACCGACGATGGATTTTTAAAATGAGATTGAGAATAGGTCGCGAGAGAACGTCATCCTCCCCCCTCGTTCACGCAGATTGAGAGTTCCAACCGAGAAACCATCTTCAATGCCTCCCGTCGTGCCGATATTCATCATCCATTTAAATGAGAGTGATTCAACACATCGAAGTCATCTTTGCTATTCTGAAAGAGTTTTTCACCGCTTCATTTAACATCTTCGTTTTTCATTGTTCTTTTTTAAAAACGGCACTCCTCACACAAACAACATCAATAAACTGATTGGCTCTGAACCCACCGAAGGCATATGGATTAACGTTAGATTATAAATGTATTTGTTAAATATGAATTCTCAAGTAATTCCAAATAAAATATACAATAAAAAGCAAAATTCCAATTTTCTCATATCTCACTTAGATATTCTCATTATTCTGTACAAATACAAAGGGCAACTAAAGTCCAATTTAAAAAAAAAATCCATACAAGCTATGCAGTATAAATGAGAAGGCCCACATCGGCTTCTCGTTGGTGCAAGGCCGAGATGACGGCGGCTCTGGAATGCTTTTCCGGCAGCCCGATCGACGGCGACGACGTGATCAATCAACTGTTCCTGAAAAATAGCCATCGATACGATGCCTTGCTTCCGGTGCGGCGCTACTCCTCGGCCTATACGACTTCCGCACAGCCGTTGAAGAAATGGCACCGCATCAGCCGCAACATCGCCGGCGCCATCGCCGGCTTTAAGAACTCCTTCAGTCTGGATCCTTGTCCCCCTTCCCGTGGCCTCGTCCAGCTCTTTCCCGGAAGCCATCTCCCGGAGAAGCTCCTCTGCGACATCCGCCGTCACTTGGATTTACTGCCCAATAGCTACTCGCAGTCCGGATTCGACATAATGGATGTCGTTCTCCATCTCCGATTGCTGGAGCGGGCGGCCGATGACGACCAGCCGGCTGTTGATATCCAGCAGATCTCCAGCGAATCTTCCGTCTTCAAGCTCACCTTTGCATGCAAATCGGCCTTCTCGTTGCAGACGATGTACGGTGCCATTGAAGGATCCGTGCTCTGCTGTAAGAAGATCCAGGTCTTTGAGAAAAGGGGTCTTACCCTAGGCGTCGTCACCGTCGCCGTCGATCCCGGCGGGGAGAAACATTTCAAATCCAGAATCGCAGCCACACTTCGATCCGCGGCCAAGAAGCAGCGGAGTTCCGGCGTCAATCGCAATTTCAGCCTCTGCCATTGTATGGAAGAAGGCTCAAAGGCCAACGCCGAGGACTCCGCCTCCACCTCCGCTTCCGAGATCAACGCCATTTACCGGATTCATCTCCCGACCCCTTTGCCCGAGTCTTCGCTCGCGATCTCCGTGGGCGAGTGTCAGACCATCGGCTCCTGCAGGGTGGATCTCGATCGGTGGATTCTCAGCGCCGACGATATGGAATTTGTGGAACGAGCCGGAATCAATTCCTTCATCGGATCCTATAAAGGGAAGAAGGTGTGGATCAAGAAGCTGAGAGGGCGTGAAAGGGGAAACGCAAACGAGATCGAGATTCGGCTGGACTTGGCGCAGCTGATGAGCTGCGGGAAGAAGAACTTGCTGCAGTTTTGCGGCATCTGCGTCAACGAGAGAAACGGGCTCTGCGTCGTGACTCCATTGATGGAGGGAGGATCCGTCCATGATCTGATTCGGAGGAGGAAGAAGGTGCCGATCCGCGATGTCATGAGGATCGCATTACACATGGCTGAAGGTCTCTTGTTCATGAACAGCCATGGCGTATCGTTCAGAGATCTGAATTCGCAGAGAATCCTGTTGGATCGACGGGGAAATGCCTGCCTCGGTGACATGGGCATTGTTTCTACTTGCACGAATCCATGGGAGGCCACCGAATATGAAACTGGCGGATACCAGTGGCTGGCTCCTGAGGTTAGACTGCTTCCCCCGGATCGGGGATTCATTTCATCATCTAATGGCCCAAAACACTTTTAACTTATATCTAGTGGTGGAGATTTATTGAGATTAAAAAAACTATAAAAGGATGAGGAAAGCTGAACCCGTCGGATCAAGTGACAGTAGATCTGAGCCATGATCAGGATCCCCTCCATTTCTGAAATGGAGAGGATCTTGATCCCCTCCATTTATGACCGCTACCAAGAAAAGAGAACCACTTAAAGTTTTGAAGATAAAAGTAGATGAAGTTCAAGAAGGCCACCACCGCATTTACGACCACCACCATCGTGCCAAACGGAACAGTAGTTTTCTTTTCTGGGTGGCGGTCGTAATCGGTGTCATGTCAAACATATATTCTATGGGAATGAAGTTTTTGTCTGAACATGCATTCTATGGCCGCGGCAAAGGAAGATACGGTTTATATGAAAAATTCTAGTAGATAAATTAATTAATTCAAATTTAAATTTAAAATAACAATCATTTGGTTCAAAAAATAACAATTTTAAATGAGTGAAAGAGACACAAATTGACAATACAATAATCATTTATATATGATGATGACAATTACATCTTTAAAGAAACCTCTATTGGATTAGAAACTCTAATTTTTTTTTATAAATTATGATATTTTTACAATTATTTTAAATACTCGTATGTCGTAATTCAAAAAAAAATTCAGTCGACATAAATTTCAATAGGAATTTTCCAGTTGGAATGAAAATTTCTGACTAGATTTTTTTCAGGCTAATCAGAATATGAACATATGAATACTTAAAATGATTGTAAAAATACTATAATTTATATTCCATTATTTTTTTTTTGCCAAATTTGATTTTTTAAATATTAAAAAATGTAATTTATAGGAAAAAAAAGTCCCCAAAAAAATTTCTCCTAATCTTCACGGGGTTCTTTCAAAAGGCAAAATTTTGATGGAGATTTCTTTTTTAAAAATAACTAAGCTATATTAAAAGTAATCCGAGTGTATTATGCTTGTACTCGATCTACTCTACCTGGCTACCCGCGGAGAAAATCGATTCCACAAAATTTGTCATATTCAAATCCCAACAAAATCGTCGAAATTATTTGAAGCCGTAAATAGAAATCAAAGAGATTTAGAGAGGGGAACGAGGGTGGTTGCACTTTATCATAAAATGCACACATCTAATTGAGATGTGAATTAATACAATGCACACATCTCAACGCGCAATTCGCACATCTCAATCAACCATTGAATGTGTACACTTTATGATAAAGTGCACAAATGCATTTTACCGCCCTCATTCCCTTTAGAAACAGGAGAGAGATGATCTCGGAGTTTGTTCGTACGCTTTTTTATAAGCTTTGACATCCTCAACATAGATTATTATTTTTCCATCAATCATTGAAGTCAATCTAAACCAGCAACTAATCGTCTGATTCCTTAATCTTGGCGCCGGTCGTCGCAGATCATAGCCATTGATCCGGAGAGCAAGAGCGAGACCTGGATGAGCAACGTGTACAGCTTCAGCATGGTGTTGTGGGAGATGGTAGCTGGGGAGGCGGCGTACTCTTCGTACTCGCCGGTGCAGGCTGCGGTAGGCATTGCCGCCTGCGGACTACGACCGGAGATCCCGAAGGACTGCCCTCCGGTTCTACGGTCACTGATGATCAGGTGCTGGAACGACCGCCCTTCGAAGCGACCCCGGCTCTCCGAGATAGTTGACATCCTCAAGCAAACAAATTGTTTCAATTATGGAGGCTGAATGGAGAATGCCTGCATTATATTGTTCACTTTGCAGCAGAAGTGAGGGAGAGTGTGCTCTTTGAGATTGTTGTGATTGTGGTCTCTAGATATCTGGTGTGAAATTGCTGCCGTATTATAGGTACTGAGAAGTAGTTGAAGAGGAGAAATCATTGCTATATATAGTTTATATATATATAGAGTTTGCATAATTACAGGTTGTACCCCGTCTATTTTTTGAAATTACATTTACCTCCCTCTCAAAATTTTCTCAGTATACAAAAATGTCCTTTCCATTAGAAATAGGGATGAAAATGATAAAATAAGTCAAATTATTTTATGATATTCCAATTTTACCATTTGTAATAACTCCATGGCTTCGTATGGCGCGATGGTGGCGGTCGTGAACACGGTTATCATGAACTATCGTTTGTGAACGCCCGACCTCACCTACAAAAATTCATGCATTTTATGCTCAAAATTAGTTTCTTTTCTTGGTAGGGGTCATAACCTTTGTCTTGCCAAACATACAATCTATGATAACGGTGTTTTTGACCCAACTCACCGGAGCAAATAAGTTGCGCCAAACGAAGCCTATATTGAAAATGGTGTGTTACATTTTACCCTTTTAATGAATGTAGAATCATTATAAAAAGATACAATTGAATTATCATAAAATAATTTGATTTATTTTATCATTTTCATCCATATTTTTAACAGAAGGGTCTCGGTAATTATATATATATACGAGTGAGGCACGGGCCTCCGGCCCTACGTGAGTGCAATCGACGGGCTTCGCCCGCCCCCCCCCCCCCCCCCCCCCCCCCCCCCCCCCCCCCCGGCTCGCCTCGCCCGCCCCTTGCGGGATTCGCCCGCCTACGGCGCGCCCGCCCCGAAATATTCTTAATATTTATAATAAATATATTATCTAATTTTTTTATTATTTAAGTTTTACCTAATTATATATATATATTAACTAATTAGGTATACATAATTATTTTATGATTTAAAAAATAAAATTCTAAGATCTCCCGTGCTCCCCCTCCCCAGAGTTCTCTCCGGCCAGTCGGCGGCGGAGCCACCGGCGGCAGCCCAAAAGGGGCGGCAGAACACGGGATTTTTTGGGAGGGAGATTTTGGTTTTTATTGTTATGGCTATTCGCAGCCCATCGTGATGAGATTCAACGGTGGAGATTTTTCCATGTCTTATTTACCTTGCCATGGATGTCCTATTTAGCTTGTCATTGAACCCTAAATCCATATTTCTTTATAATATAGTATATATATATATAATTGCATTATTAAAATGGAAGAGTCTAATGGCAAGAAGCAAGTGAAAAATTGTGATGCCCTATGATTAATATTATTTCTCTCATTTGCAGTTTAATCGCTGCAAAAATTAATAGCACCATTGATCGACCATAAAAATATATGATATTACTAGTAGACGTGGAACATTGCCTTCTCTCTACATCATCTAACCCCGGTAAGAGAGCGATACCTTAGATACTCTAAAAGTTTATCTTTTTTAATCTTCTCACATCTCTTCTTAGAAGCTAAGCTCTATGCCACAGATCTGCATTTGAGTGCATTTGGGGGGTTAATAGTCTGGGATGAATCCAGAGTAATCTAGAAGCTTGTATATGGTAGATGCTAGAAAGTTCTAGATAATTCATGACATTTGGGGGTTAATAGCCCGGGATGAAGACAAGTCCGTGACATCTAGCTCTAAAAGAGATCATATGGCTTGCTAACATCCTCTAAGCTTAGAGAAACTATTTACATTCAATCGTCTTGTAGAATACGCTTACATATGCTCAGAAGCTTACACTCATTTGAGCATACCTGAGCGCATGCGTGCACATTTCTGTGAGATGCGAACATACATTTGGACAACCAAAACTAGTGACCTCAGCTCAGTATCATAAGTCGAGACTGCATAATGAAGACCAATGAAGCCTTTGCTAAAATCGGCGATGGAGTGACCCTCCTACATGAGTACAATATCCATGCCCGTCCCAAAGGCATCACACTCGATGACGAAGAACTTTGTAAAATCAGGTGTGCTGAGTACTGGGGCGGAGATCAAGACATGTTGCAAGCTGCAGAAGGAATCCTGAGCTGTCGAGCTCCGCTCAAAAAACACCCCCTTCTTAAGGAGATTAGAAAAATGTCATGCCAGTGCGTCGTAGTTGCAGACAAGCTTTTTAGAAGCGGACCGTCCGGTTCAACCAATCGGGCCGCCGACCATTTTCCCGGGCAGTCTGGTTAGGTTTCTAAAACCGTCCCCGCTGAAAACCGGCCCAGAACCGGTTAACCTGACGGTTGGACCGATTAACCGGAAATCGGGCCAGTTAATAGGCAACCAAACGGTTCACATTATCACCCTAGGATTAAATTGAACGAACGAGGGTCCTTCAGGCTTTAGGTTTAACCTTGATTTTCTTTCCAAATTTTTTGTCTCCTGCTTCTCCCGTGAGCGTGATAGCTGATATGTTCGCCGAGACTGCCGAGTAGTTGCTTTTCCTCACGATGACAGGCGACGAGAAGTTTCTTCGTCACGACGACAGGTGACGAGAAGCTTCTTCCTCATGACGACAGACGACGGGTCGTCGCTTCTTCCTCACGACGACAAAAGAGCACGCCGTCCAAACATTACTCTCTTCTTATTCCTCTGGACGACATGCGTCTTTTGGGGTAATGGTCTTCATTTCTTCCTTCCTTTCCTTAAGTTTTAGGGTTCTTCCTTAATTTCCGAAGAACTTCTTCATTTACGACTTTTATGCTTGGCTGGTTCTTGACCTATTTAGGAATTAGAAACCTCAACACTTTCATGATTTCTTCCTTGTCGTTACACCGAATTCCTTATTTCAACTCATTTTGTTTAAATCACTTCAGTTTTTTAGGTTTGGACTAATTTGTTTCAGTTACTAATATGTTATTTCAATGATGCTAGAAATGCTGATCATGCAAATTTTTTCTTTGAATTCCCATGCTCAAATATTTTCTAATTGTATGATATGATTCGTGATTATTATTTATTGTTTGTATTTTGTAATTTGTATATCAGAAAATGGAATCCCCTTCCGAGCCATCTAATGATTTGTTACAAGCTGTTTGTGAAATAAATGATCCCAATTGGAATCATTTTAGTCACATTCAAGTACTGATGATAAAAAAACATTATAAATGTTTACATTGTGGAGTGAACTATAAGAGTGGGGGAATTAATAGAATGATACAACATCTAGCCGAATTAAAAGGAGATATTGGTGCTTGTAAAAAAGTTTCACTTGACATTCGACACCAGATGCAAGAAATTTTGAAGGGGATAAGTGACAAAAAAACAAGAAGCACAAGAATTAATAGAATGACACAAGCATAAATCCATATGGTGATCACGTGGATGATGATAGAACTTATCTTCCTAGGTCTCAAAATTCTATTGCTCAAGATAAAGGTAAAGGAAAATTGATCACGTTGATAGTTTCTTTGCTCCTAGCTAGAACATCTGCAGGATCACAACTATCTTTGAAAAATGTCTTGGCATCAAAAGAGGCGGTACATCTTGCTGGTATGGCAGTAGCTAGATGGTTCTTTGATAGTTGCACTCCTATAAATGCTTTGAATTTGATATTTGCACAAAAAATTATCGATGATATTGTTTCAATTGGTCATTGCTATAAGTTGCCTTCTTACCATATGATGAGAGTTAATTTGTTGAGAGATTGCAAAGAAGAATATGTCGGCTTATAATTTCATATAGAGAAAATTGGATAGTAACTAGATACACATTAATGATAGGTGGTTGGAATTTAAGAGAAATAAAACATTGATTAATTTCTTAGTTTATTCTCATCAGGGTGCGACAACTCTATGCAATTTATTTTCAGAAGTAGTTGAATGGATTGTTCCAACAAGTGTCGTTCAACTCGTTACTAATAATGCTTCAAACTATAAAAAGGCAGGGGAGCTACTACATGAAAAGTATGACAATATTTATTGGTCATCATGTGCAGCTCATTGCATAAATTTAATTCTAAAGGATATTGAAAATTTGAGTCACGTGGTGGATATTACAAAAAACGTTTCTAAGATTACAATATTTATTTACAACTATATATTTCTTGTCTTTGTTGAGGAAAAGAGAAGGATGGAGAGAGATCGTTCGCCCTGGAGCAACAAGATTTGCAACTATATTTATTACAATGAAAAGTGTATATGAACACAAGCTTGACTTGCAAGCTTTAGTAACTAGTAAATGTTATACTGATTCTAAACTTTCATAATCAAGCAAAGTTCGCCATGATGTTACTATTATTTTAGACAATCACTTTTGGAACATGTGTTTGGTGATGACAAAAGTTGCAGGTCCACTAATAAGATTATTGTTCATTGTTGATTCTGATGAGAAGCTATCACTTGACAATGTCTATGATGGAATGTATCGAGCAAGAAAGGCAATTAAGTTGATTTTCAGAAATGTAAGTAGATTGTATAAGTCATATACACTAATTATCAAAGATAGATGAGATCGTTAGCTTCACCAAAGTCTTCATTTTGCACCTTATTTTTTGAATCATTCATTCCAATATGATCAAGTCAACTACTCTAATAAATCCGAAGTTGTGCAGAGCTTAATTGTTCTTATTGGAAATAAGGGCATTTGTAATAAATCATCAGTTGCAATGAGTGAAGTTAGGCTATACCATGATCAACTTGAGAGCTTTGGGAAGCCAATCACAATTAAAATGTCAAAAGAAATGCAACCTGGTGAGTAAAAAAAAGTTAATTTGATTATATTATATTGTTTTGCAATCTAGTTTTTAACTTTTACATCAAATTGATCCTTCATTTTTTAGATGAATGGTGGAGGACCTTTGGTTCTAGTGCTCCTCAATTATAAAAATTGGTTATTTGCATACTGAGTCAAACTTCTTCCTCCTATGGTTATGAACAAAACTAGAGCGTCTTTGAGCAAATTCATACAAATCGAAAAAATCACCTCGAGCATCAAAGACTTAATGATCTCGTGTATGTTCGCTACAACCTTAATATGAGGGATATGTATGTCAAATTAATCCTTTAAATGTTAAATTTTATTATTTTGCCTTTATATATTAAATTCTTTATTGTCGTATGCATTGTAATCTTTTGTAGGACGTACATTAAAAAAAGAAGTTACAATCATCTTGATTATACGAGCATTGATTCAATAAATTTCTGGGTAGTTGAGGAAGAGACGTCTCCAAAGCTTAAATATAATGATTTAGAGAGTGAATCTATGGGGAACATGCAATACCAATTGATGGAGAAGTACAAGCTAGTGATAAACAAAGTGAATCCACTAATGGTAAGTTTTATGTATATATAATTATTAATATATATATATATATATTATATAAAGAAGTACTTTAAGGACCACCTGAAGCTGCTAAACGTCCATCCATGAGAACATAGCCATTCGATCAACTCCATTAGATGAATGGCATCTGTCTGACATCAACATAGTTCTCGCTGCTCTTCAAAAACCTACACACTGCACCCCATCTGCTCGCAAAACCCTACCCACTTCCCTCACGCAAGCAATGCTCTCTTCCACACACGGCTAGGGCATCACCGAATACACCGCACCCCACCTTCCTCTTGCCACGCAGCAGAGCTCCGATCTCAATCTTGTAGAGTTCTCCCAGCGTCGGGGCAATCTCACAGTCCATCACAGTCAAAGGTTTCTATCATCTACATTCTTCCGATTCTATTATTTACTTCTCATATATCAACGTGCTCTCCATTCTTTTCATATATCAATGTGCTCTCTCTTTCTTATCCTGTTGGCACAAAAAGTGTACCTCCAAAATTCACACTAAAAAGAGATGGGGGAAGACCGTGGAGTGCAGGTTACTCGGGACGATGGATGCTAGAGAATAGATCTCTTGGAGAAAAACTGTTTCGATTGATCTCAAAATGTTACATGATGGGGTCTAAAATAGGTAAGGGTGAGAGGTAGAAAAGTGACAGAATTCGAGAACGCTTGCACAGGTTGCAAGCTGGAGGCTCGAAGTAAAAATCCCTTTTCTGGTAACCCTACCCTCTATTTATAGACGCGGAGGCCTGCCCAAACGGGTAGGTCCAAAAATTACAGGCTGCCCGGGATATAGGAGAACCAAGGCAGTGAAGAGAAGATACAGGGGGTGCAAATAGCAAAAAAGAAAGAAAACCAGACCACGCGGTCACGCGGTCTCACTGGATCCTGGCCGCCTATGACTTGGAAATTCTGTCGGAGAAGAAACAGACGGTCTGAGCGGTCTCAGAAAATCGAGACTATCGGGAACGATGATTCTGACCGAAAAGGAGAGGTCGCGGACTTCCGGGCAAACATGATCCCCACACATTTTCAAGTTTTGCTGGAACTTCAGAAATGTTTGCTTTGATCGCTGAGAACGCGACCGTCATAAATGCGGAAAGGTCTATAAATACTTATTCAAGGCTTTAGAATTCAAAACATTTGGTAAAGAATTGCGTGTAAGATCCCCCCCCCCCCCCGAATCTAAACCCAGGTCGAGAGAGAATGGTATTACTGTCCAAGATGGCCATCCAGTGCTTCCAGGGTGGCAACGACCCACCCTCTCAAGCACTGTGTGGTTGCCTTGTCAGACAAGAGAATCAACACATCAGATCACAGTGCGAAAGCAATCATAAGAAAATTAACAAGCAAAGGTATATACATAAGCAAAAGACTGTAGCCAACTGTTTATATGGGTGGCCTCGTGAGCCAAGGATAACTACTAAAACTCCTATATTCCTTACATAGTCTTATACCCTAGGACTCACATCACGAAATACGGGAGGTGAGACTGGTGCATCCGATCGAGCAATCTCGAAAGACGGTATGTTGTCATGCTGTATGGGGGCTTCACGCTGTTCCATCTCCTGTGAATGGTTATATAAGCAACCGTTAGTCACAGAGCTAAGTGGAAACACATCTCCTCCCCAGATCCGTATCCTGGGGACGAGCTTAAGTACCCAAATAACAAGTAAATAGCCGAAGCAAGAAAGGTTAGCAATATATAAATAACCGGTAGTCATAATAATATCATCAGTTATTTACAAGAATTGCTTAGCTGGTAACAGTATTAACTAGTAACCGCAATTGGCAAACACGTCGCAGGTGTTCAAACCAGCTTACACAATCCTGTGCCGACATAGTTTAGACCGCTTGTCTTCCAGCAGGGTAGCAAACCCCGCGGGCCACACTGATTTGGTCGTCGGTGACAGTGACCAGTCCTGCCTCTTATGAGTGTGGTCGTACCGCACCATCTAGGCCCTACCGCACAACCCATTGTACTACTTGGATGTGAGCGACATCCAACGATTCCGGAATTTAGGCCGACTAGCGGAGGCAATTCAACGGGTACAGAATGGTGATCGCCCGCGGTACACATCTCCCTGTCGCCATGAGTCATCAACTCTCCCACACCGGTACAAAAACGGTCTACAGACGTGACCAACCAGCCACTTTTCCGCAAGCATTTCACAACAGTTAATTAAATAGTAAAGACGCACTTCGGGTCTGCCACGACCTTTCTAATTCAACTGACTGCTCAACTTTTGGTCGGGAGGCGCAACAGGCAACATGTGTGAACTTGGTTGAATAGAACATCCTGTGAGGGAGATTCGTTACCGCCCCGTGGGCTCCCGGGTTGAAGCAGAAGAAGCTTCAGAATACGCTTTGGTAGAATCAAAAACCCCTGGCTTAAGCTGTTCACTTCACTTTGAAATCCCCTCTAAAGAGGGTCCCTTGGGTACTTGGACCACTGCTGTTCACTGACCAACCAGTCTACTTTTGCCTGACTCTACTCGTCGGGATACAGATACTCGGCCGACACATCCCCTTCTTCGGGTTAAGAGCACTTTGGAAAAACCTGGTGTAAAGACCTCAGAAAGAATTGCCTTGCTTTACTCTCTGTGAGAAAAATTGCTTCCCCGGTCTACTCAATAACTAAATCCGGGACTACTCGCTCAGGCGTGAATGAGGTCTTTGGGGCTAACCCTGGAGGAGGTACTCAACTCAAGGTTATCCCCAACTAAGGCTCTACTAAAAAGAGACGACCACTTGTCAGAGCAGAACCCGGGCTAGAACTGTAGATATGATAAGTTACGGTTATTGAGCGCTATAAAATAGTGGTATAAATTAGCTGTAGAAATGAAATGCTGAACGGTAAAAGCACTAAATAAAAGGATGGAAGTAAAGAGTTGAGATAGCGGGACCAGAACGAGACTGGAATAGTACTGAAACAAAAGTGAAGTAAAGAGCTGAAATAATCGGACCAGTACGAGACTGGAATAGTACTGAAAAGAAAGTGAAGTAAAGGGCTGAAATAACCAGACCAGTATGAGACTGGAGGTAAAAATAAAATGCAATAGAATGAAAATGGTTATTTGTCCTTTACTCCATATATAAGAGGCTTCGGTTCCATCTCCGTTCATAGGAGAAAAGTTCGGTTCTGTCTCCGTTCATAGGAGTCTCTTCCGAATTCCGCCCCTTTAATACAGTCCGACTATAGGTTTTAATTGCACCTTTTAAACATGGCTTAAGCGAATTGGAGGCCAGTTATTATGAGTTCCTTAATTTCTCCGAAAAGAGGCGACTTCCAATGTCCGAGTATTCTTCTAGATGCAACTCTATGATTTGTAAAAAACCCACATTGCTTCAAGCTTGATTTTTCATTTTCACTCATCGGGTCATCATTTATTTGTAATATCCTCCAATGATTATAACGCGATTGCGTGCTACGATTTCTTCTCCCAACTTTTAGAAATTTTGATAATTTAAAACTCGATTGTTTTTCCCTCCAAATGTCCTTATATTTTGATAGCATACTCAAGGTAGTCAATTAAGAGCCAATAAATTTTTCCAAAATTTTCCAACCTTCTTAGTGGGTTTATTTTTGCCCAGAGAAGTTTTATTTAGGCCTCTAAAAATATTAATTCAGCTTACAAACATCCCAAAAATTTACAGTACCCTCAAGAGTCCCTTTTGTGAGTATAGAAATTTGTCCAAAATTTTCCAAGACATTTAAGACATTTATTTGTTCAAACAAATCTTATAAAGGCCTTTAATAATAGCAGATTACTTTAGAAAAATCCAAAAAAATTAGTAGATAGCCCTCATGGTAGGTAACAACATTCATGTTCAAAACTTTTTCCCTAAAGGCCTATATTATCCTCAAAAATATCAGCAAGAGGAAGGGGGAGGTTGGGGTGCGGTTAGCCGAATCCTAGCGCAGGGATTGGCTAACCGCGCGCGCTAGAGTTCTGCCCCCCACCCCACAACGAATCTGGATCCGATACGCTGCGGGGGGGGGGGGGGGGGGGGGGGGGGGGGGCGCAGATGTGGAGGCGGGCGGGAATTAAGGTTCCCGCCGCCATCCGATCTCATCGTGGAGATCGGACGACAGTGGCTGCTCCCCGACGGTGCAGAGGGTGGCGACCTCTGCCACAGCCGGCCAACAACCGCCGACCGCTGGTGCGTGGACTCGCCAGGGGCTGGCGAACCATCTAGCAGTTGTCCGGTGGCCTAACATCGCTGGCCACTGCCGGATTTTACCAAAACGAGGGAGCGGGTGGTGCGTCCTAGATGTGCCATCCCAGGTAGTGTCGCGCCGTCCCTCCCTCCCTGTTGGCATCCCTACTGCCCTCGGCCAGCTCGCCGAGGGTCGTGCCTCCCTCCGGTGGTGGCCCGGCGACATGGTGCCGCCGACCGCCGCGGGAGGAGTAAAAAGAAGAAGTATAAGGCTTACGGGTGTCGTCGGAGATGCAGTTTCCGGCGGCACCGTCGCCTCCTGCCGCCTGGGGTGAGTCCCCTAGTGGGTTGCTACTCCCCCAGCGCCATCACCGACGCTGGGTGGTGCTCATTCTGCATGGCCACCACTCAAGCCTGGAGCATGGCTCAGGTGGTGCTGGCGGCGCTCCAGTGGTGGAGGAGTGCATGCATCACGTCAGGGGAGTGGGGAAGGGGGAGGGCTCCACCTGGTGTTGGGGCCGTTGGGAGATTTCGGGTAGGAGGCCCATGAGGGGGTGGCAAGGGAGGTGAGGGCTCGGGTGGGGTTTTCTGGCGAGACACCTCCAGCCAGATAGGGGGGCTATGGTGGGGTAGTGTGTGCCAGTAGAGGGGGGGGGGGGGGGTTACCTTTATAGGAAGGGAGGAGGGCCTCCCTTCCTTTCTCTTGATATGGGACTAATGGAGGTGGTGGGGAGGAGGTCTTCCTCCGCCTCTAGATGGCTTGGACATCTGTCCACTCTTTGAGGGGTGGTGGCACACCCTCCTAGGTGGTTAAAAATAAACCTTAACCCACCCAAGGTCTAGCTTGGGGTGGGTTTAGATTTTTTTCCATTTTGGAAGGAGAGGGGAGTCCCTAGCCTTTGTGCTTGCATCAAGGCCCCATTGGAGTCTATGTGGGGGTATGGTAGGTGGGGCCCAAATGACTTGGTGATGAGGAAATGAAGCCTCCCTTTGGAAAATAATTCGAAAAATAGAGATTTTTGAGGGTTTGACCAAAGTAAACCCTAGGGTGGGTCCCTCATGTCGGTCAAAGTCCAAGTGTGTTCAAATCGTCGGGTGATTGGTCAATGTTGGGGTATTAAATTCTTATGGGTGTGTGCACACTTTTCGGGATGCTATAAAACTTGATTTAACTGCAGTTTGACTTTCCGACATCGAAGTCGATTATAATGAACTTTATTGGCCTTGTTTTGACTGTAGGAGTCCACTGAAATTGACCGTGACTGATTCTGAGTTTATTCGCTTGATATTTTAAAAATTGCGTCCTAGCGGGCTACAAGACCTAAAATAGTCAGATTTCCCATATGACCTCCTATTGAAATGAAACGAGTCTTTTTGCACTCGTATTGACTATACGAGTCGAATGCAACTGACGTAAGTCAATTCGAAGTGCGTATGGTCATTATACCAAAACAGCGGTGTCATGACGCGCTACGACACTCAAAATGGTCATATTCTCTAAATGACCTCAGATTGAAATGGAACGAGTTTTGTTGCACTCGTATTGATTTTATGAGTCTAACGCAACTGACGGAAGTCAATTCGGAGTACGTATGGTCACTATACCAAAATAGCGTTGTCGTGACGCGCTGCGATACTCAAAATTGTCATTTTCTCTAAACGACCTCAGATTGAAGTGGGACGAGTTCCGTTACACTCGTATTGATTATATGAGTCTAATGCAACTAACGGAAGTCAATTCGAAGTACGTATGGTCACTATAACAAAACAACATTGTCGTGATGCGCTACGATACTAAAAATGGTCGTTTTCTATAAATGACCTCGGATTGAAACGGAATGAGGTCCATTGTACTCGTATCAATCATACGAAGCTATTAGAACTGACACGACTCAAATTAGGGTTCCTTAGCACAATATCCTACAATCGGGTTATTTTCTATCCTTTAGGTTACTTTTATTGGGTCCACTAGGGTCTAGTGACCCATTATATGTCGGGATGATACATTGCGAGCTTGTACAATTAGCATCACCCTTTCTTAGACCGCGGAGAGCTCTTGAAGATGGACATGATGCCAGTGCTAACCTGGCGGGCGAAGACTAGGAGTTCGCTAAAAGAAGCCACTTCAAAGAAGAAGGTCGAAGGAATGGAGACTACAAGCTCTAAGAAGGCGATGGCAGTCAAAGCCTCCAAGGCCTCGACGAAGGCAGATGCAGCGAACGAGATAATCAAATCTCCTCTAGAAGGAAAGCAGCCAGAACCGACAATGGAAGGTGCAGTCTTGGCGGTTTCAAACGCCGTCGACGTGTCGACCAACTCCTCAGGGCCTCCTGAGCTGAACTTCATCGATCTCACCATTACCTTTGACTACAACAAGTCGGTTGAGGCACTCAAACAGACTGCTGCCCAGCCTAGTAAGATCGCTTCTACCGAGGCCATCAAAGCGCAGATGCAGAAGCAGAAGTCTTTAGCTGAAAAGCTTAGGCAGAAGATCGCGGACAAGCAGGGAACTACAAAAGGAGTAAGAGAAAAGAGGTAGATCTCCCAGTTTAGACCGCCAAAAAAAAGAAGAGTGATGAAGACAAAGAGGTGATCGCCAAGACCGATTTGGTCAATGCGGCCACACTTCCTGCAAAAGGCGGTCTTGGACATCCTGCTGTGGATGTTCCTGGAAATATAAGTGAGCAAGACGATCTCTCTTTTCCTCTTGCAGTCTCAATGTCTTCAAGGGGAGCGGACTCTAAGTTGATAGCTTATTTGGATGACGATTCTTCTATCAATCTTGTATGTTCGTGTTAGGTTTTCTACAACCATACATCATATGTAGGCGCAGCGGAAATAAAGAGAACAACCCAAAAGAGTTTGGATCGGGCCATGAACATTGAATCAAGAAGCTAATAAAAAATACTAGGCATAAATTACCTTAGTGGAGTTGGATCGAATCCAACCTAGGTGCTCCAAGAAGAAGAGTCCTATCGTCGGCTGTGCGAGAGTCCTTACGTAGAATAATGTCTACGTCTCTGCGGCAGTCCACACGAGCCGGGAGAAATACGACTGCACCTTGCACTTCCACGAACTGCTAGGTTCGCTCCAGGAAGAACAATCACGGCGACGATCGCCGGCGATGCGATCTGCGTAGGCGAGCGAAGCGGAACTTCTTCTGTCGACTAGGGTTCGGGAGGTGGAACACTTCCGTCGGGAGAACTTCCTGTTTGCGTAACTCTCTCTAGAACCCTTAAAACAAGTTCTATTTATACCCAAGCATAAACAGACCTAAAAGAATCGCTATCCGCAGACCACAGAAAAATAGGGTTTCTGGAACAATTCGTCGGGTATCAGCATTCGTCGACTAATGATACTCGACGAATCATATCGGACGAATCATATCGGACGAATCATATCCGATGAATCATATCCGACGAATCATATCCGACGAATTCCCTTAGTCAACGAATCCCTCGACAACATTTGACGGACCCCATTCTGTATGGTGATTGGTAACCTTTACCAACACAGTCAATCTTTCAACTTCCCCACATGCTCTTATGTGTGACCCTGTAGGCTCATATCACGTTGGCAGTGAGACTACATGTTTGACCACTTCTAGATCATAATGGTAACTCCAACAGTCTCCCACTTGATCTTGAAAGTATCAAACAAAAACCTCAGAAACAATGAGCGGCATCTAGCAATGCATCATTGCTACCCAAGCAATAAGAGTTCATAACTCATAAGCCTTTATGACCAATGTTCCAGCGTTGTCTTTGTCCCTTTGTCCCTTACATCCGGAAAGAACTAGAGGCATGGACCGTGTCACCCTCATGATAGCTCAATCCAAGTTTCTTGATCTAGAACGGACTTCCAGAGAATGGTGAGCCCAATATCACATATTGGCTCAACCAAGCATGACCATGCATTTCTCAGTCCAATTCCATCAAGGGGCCCATGGATGCAACTCCTGTTATATAGGAGGACAAATCTCATATCTGCTCACACCCAAACACCCAAATGATTCGTTACGTACCCAACGACCACCCTTATCATCAACCTTCTTTAAGGAAGACTTTAGATGACATCAAAGCACGCTCTTCCTCACTCGATGAATACTGTGACTTCAGGTCAAAGGACCACAACACCATTGTCAAATGAGACCTACTTGTGACACGTTCAAGTAACAATCCACAAAGCAGTCTCAGGTTGGGTCTGTCCAGTACAACTTGTTCACTAACAAGTACCCACGTGATGACTTGATATCACAATATCATGACCTGTGAGAACTGGTCATCAGTCAACACACATGCTAGTCTTAATGTATCATCATCACCCTTAGCTTCTACGATGATACCTCGACCAGGGACCTTTTAAGAATGAAGCTTCGAAATCATAGGCTCTCACATTCAAGTCACGTACTTGATGTCCTATGGAAGCGAACATTCTAAGGGTATTTATCACGAATTTTATTCTATCATATAGAAACAGTATATCATAATAAAAGAACTTGCCATTAAATGTAAAAAAAAAATGGGAAAAAATTCATCATATGAATAAATAATAAACAGCCAATAGAATATATATTTTACATGCAACCCACAAGACTCCCACTAGAGTTGATCACTCAGGTATCGTATACCCATTGATCTAGTATGACCATCATGCTTTCTCTGCGCGAGAGGCTTTGTCAGTGGATCTGCAATATTCTCCTCAGTCGGCACTCTGCAAATGTTCACATCTCCTCGTTCGACAATCTCACGAATAAGATGGAATCTCCGAAGTATGTGCTTGGAGCGCTGATGGGATCTAGGTTCCTTAGATTGTGCAATTGCACCATTGTTATCACAGTAGAGAACTACGGGACCAACAATGCTAGGAACTACATCTAGCTCGCCGATGAATTTCCTAATCCATATAGCATCCTTCGCTGCATTTGCCGCAGCGATATACTCGGCCTCAGTTGTAGAATCAGCAACTGTCTCTTGCTTGGAACTCTTCCAGCTCACAGCTCCTCCATTCAGGCAAAACACAAATCCTGATTGAGACTTCGAATCATCCCTATCAGTTTGGAAGCTGGCATCCGTGTAACCACTTACAACGAGCTCTTCCTCTCCACCATATACCAAGAATACATCCTTAGTCCTTCTCAAGTACTTCAGGATATTCTTTACGGCTATCCAGTGACATTCACCAGGATCAGACTGATACCTGCTAGTCATGCTCAAAGCAAAAGAGACATCGGGTCGAGTACATAACATTGCATACATGATTGACCCAATTGCCGAAGCATATGGAATCAACTTCATGCGGTCCTTATCTTCACAAGATTTTGGACACTGGTCCTTAGAGAGATTCATACCATGAGACATGGGCAAAAATCCTTTCTTGGACTCAAGCATGTTGAACCGCTTCAACACCTTCTCAATGTACGTACTCTGGGTCAAACCCAGCAACTTCTTCGATCTATCTCTATAGATCTTAATACCGAGTATGTAAGTCGCTTCACCCAAGTCCTTCATAGAAAAGCAGTTCCCTAGGTTGTTTTTAACAACTTTCAGAGTAGGTATGTCATTCCCGATCAGCAGTATGTCATCTACATACAATATCAGGAAGACAACAATGCTCCCACTGATTCGCTTGTAAACACACGGTTTATCTTCATTCTTGACAAAACCAAACTCTCTCATCAAAATGAAGATTCCAACATCTAGAGGCCTGTTTCAATCCATAGATGGACCTATTCAGCTTGCATATTTTAGTGGCTTCATTTGGGGATACAAAACCCTCGGGTTGTGTCATGTACACTTCCTCAAGGAGGTTTCCATTTAGGAAAGCCGTTTTGACATCCATCTGCCAGATCTCGTAGTCATAATACGCAGCAATAGCAAGCAATATCCTAATGGACTTTACCATGGAAACAGGGGAAAAGGTCTCATTATAGTCAACACCATGAATTTGCTTGAAACCCTTAGCCACCAGTCGCCCTTTGAATGTCTATACATTCCCATCCATGTCGGTCTTCTTCTTGAAGACCCACTTGCACCCTATGGGTCGTACCCCTTTAGGTGGTTCCACCAAGTTCCAAACTTGGTTTGTAAACATGGAGTCCATTTTGGATTTCATAGCCTCAAGCCATTTGTCGGAGTCCGGTCCATTCATAGCCTCTTGGTAGGTCGCTGGTTCATCATCATGATCC
Source organism: Dactylorhiza incarnata (assembly GCA_033032865.1). NCBI lineage: Eukaryota > Viridiplantae > Streptophyta > Magnoliopsida > Asparagales > Orchidaceae > Dactylorhiza > Dactylorhiza incarnata. The sequence continues at coordinate 1,834,879 of JAWHQI010000009.1, read as the reverse complement.
ATAAGCAACACATTACCTATTTGAGACACGAGAAATCCATATCTCTCAGGCTCAAATCTTGGTCTACCAGAACTACGTAGGACTTGTGTATCTTGAGCAGGTTCTCTAGCTACAACATCTTGTAGTCCTGGCTCAGAATCCAATTCTGGTTCATTCACTGCTTGTGGTTCTTGAACTTCTTCAAGTTCTACCTTTCGCATCTTTCTTGACAAGAACTCTTTCTCCAAGAAGACACCCATCCTTGCGACAAACACTTTGCCCTCAGACGGTAGGTAAAAGTAATATCCTTTCGTTTCCTTAGGATATCCCACCAGATAACACTTATCTGATTTGGGTTCCAGCTTGTCAGGCATTTGACGTCGTACGTATGCCTCACAGCCCCAAATTTTAATGAATGACATACTAGGACGCTTCCCAGTCCATATCTCATATGGTGTCTTTAGAACCATTTTCGTCGGAGCGTGATTTAGTATCATTGCAGCAGTCTCTAAAGCAAAACCCCAAAAGGAAACATGCAAGTCTGCATGACTCATCATCGACCGTACCATGTCTAATAGAGTACGATTCCTCCTCTCAGACACACCATTATGCTGCGGTGTCCTAGGTGGAGTGAGCTGTGATACAATACCACACTCTTTCAGATGATCACGGAACTCATGACTCAGGTATTCGCCACCTCGATCAGATTAGAGTGCTTTAACCTTTTTACCCAATTGGTTCTCCACTTCATTCTTAAACTCCTTGAACTTTTCAAAAGTTTCGGATTTGCATTTCATAAGATACACGTATCCGTATCTACTGAAATCATCAGTAAATATAACGAAGTAGAAATACCCACCTCTAGCCATAGAACTCATGGCCGCATACATCACTATGTACAACACCCAAGAGATCCTCAGCCCTCTCAGTATAACCAGTGAAAGGGGATTTAGTCATCTTGCCTAACAAACAAGACTCACATCGCTCAAATGATTCATAATCAAATGAGTCCAATAGTCCATCTCTATGGAGCTTGGATATGCGCTTCTCGTTTATATGCCCCAAACGACAATTCCAGAGATATGTAGGATTTGAGTCATTTGTTCTTAGTCTTTTATTATTATCTACATTATAGATCAGATGGTCCAGGTTCAAAACATAAAGACTATTAAACAATTGAGCTACAACATAACAAACATTATTCTTAAATATAGAACAACAATTGTTCTTAATTATAAAAGAAAATCCAATCATGTCTAAGCATGAAATGGATATAATGTTTCTAGTTATGGCCGGAACAAAATAACAATTATTAAGTTCTATTACAAGCCCACTGGGCAAAGAAAGACGGTAAACCCCTACGGCTACAGCAACAACTCTTGCTCCATTGCCGACGGGCAGGTCCACCTCTCCTTTACTCAGCAATCTTCTCCTTCTCAGTTCCTGCATATTTGTACAAATGTGAGAACCACATCTGGTATCCAATACCCAAGATGAAGGAGCAGAAAGGTTTATCTCTATAACGTAAATATTCGAAGCGGAAGTCATACCTCCCTTCATTTTCTGCAGACCCTCAATGTACGAAGGACAATTCCTCCTCCAATGACCAGCCTTGCCACAATGGCGGCATTTCCCTTCCTTCACGGTGCTCTTCTTTTTAGCGCAGAAGATTTGGGCTCAAGATGTGACTTAGGTCCCACCTTCGTCTTCTTGAAGCCCTTGGCCTTACCCTTGCCTTTATGTACCATCAATATGGGACTAGCAGGCTTGGCCTTCTTCATGTTTATCTCGGCAGTTTGCAACATGCCTAGGAGCTCGGGCAGTGTCTTGTCTATTTCATTCATGTTGTAGTTCAAGACGAACTGCTCATAACTATCCGGCAACGATTGCAGGATAAGATCTGTGGCCAACTCTTGACCCAGAGGAAAACCCAGTCTCTCCAGATTCTCTATATACCCAATCATCTTGAGTACGTGAGTACCAACCGAGTCTCGAGCTCCCATTTTGCACTGAAATAATGCCTTCGTGACATCGAACCTCTCTTTACGAGCTTGCCCTTGAAACATTTTCTTTAGGTGCTCGTCAATCTCCTTGCACCCCATGTTCTTGTGTTGCTTCTGAAGCTCAGAGTTCATGGTGGCAAGCATAAGGCACTCGACGTCTAAGGTGTCATCGGTATACTTCTTATAAGCATCCTTATCAACACGGGATGAGTTCCCGGTCGGCACCTCGGGGGATTCTTCTTCCAAGACGTAGAGCTTTCGCTCTTGCCTGAGAAAAACTCTCAGGTTCCTGTACCAGTCCATGTAGTTCGTCCCACTTAGCTTGTCCTTCACAAGGATAGCTTTCAGGGACAAGGTGGAATGTGAACCACTTGCCATGGAATTCTACAAGAATTCATGCAGAATTTAATCAGTACCAAAATTTCAAAATACAATTTATTTTAATTTGGACTTCAATTAAATACTCCCACTATTTTATTCAAATTGATAGCCCTCACTATCAATTCGGAGAGTCCATGCGAGCTACTCTCTTAGTGGACAAGACCCGTATTTCACCAACACAATGAGTCAGCTTTGGCTTTTCTCTCACTATGCAGTTATTTAGGTAGGCAACGCTTGCCAATTGCATCCTCATGCAACTCTTGTATGGTTGGTGAATAACTCCTTATTCGCATCCATCATATGGTAAATGCCAACCCTATGCCTCTAGGCACTCAACCTTTGAGGTCACCTAGTTAAGTTAGACCCGATGTCGACAGTGGGATATCACAATTATCCCCTCGCACCCTTACCAAGATAGATTAATGCACCTTGCTTTGGCAAGCCCACACTTCATCGATCGAGGCAGGAAGAGTGTCATCCATCGAAAGGCATCCGAACACTTAATATTTGATGAAGGGATTTTTAATAATAGGTTAACACTTAACCATGATCAACATTTAATCAAAGTGCACATCCACAGAAAAACAAGCTTTCTAAAAATCCACATGCATCCCTTATGTACACAACATAAGACTATCAACCTTTGATAGACGAAAGGGCTAAATCTGGACATTTAGAACTCTTCCAAATCTTCAGATTTACATGCATTGGATAAAGGCAAAGACAACTCAACTTAAAGCAGTAGACAAGCTCGTCTCTCATTGTTGGATTTAAAATCCAAAACAATACAAGGGTTCATTAACCACTTGAGGGACAGTTACTGCTAAGGAGACAACAATTTCTAACAATTAGAAATTACCACGAAATCCCAGACGTTCCTGGCAGGGTTCCAAGGGGCCGCTCCCCTGGCGGGGTCTTAGGGGCAGAGCCCCTAACGGGGTCCAAGGGGCATCGCCCCTGGCGGTGGTCCCGCTGACCGATCAGCGGGCGGGGTCAAGGGGCAGAGCCCCGTCCAAATTTTTCAAAATCACCACCAAATTCCCTTGGAAAAATCATCAACTTTTGATGTTCCAGGAAGAAATCTTGACATTTAGAATGCTTCAAAATACCTAGATTTGCACGTACTGGAATAACTTAACTTCTGAAACAACATTCATGACCGTAACCTAGCTCTGATACCACTGTTGGGTTTTCTACAACCATACATCATATGTAGGCGCAACGAAAATAAAGAGAACAACCCAAAAGAGTTTGGATCGGGCCATGAACATTGGATCAAGAAGCTAATCAAAAATACTAGGCATAAATTACCTTAGTGGAGTTGGATCGAATCCAACTTAGGTGCTCCAAGAAGAAGTGTCCTGTCGTCGGCTGTGCGAGTGTCCTTACGTAGAATAATGTCTATGTCTCTGCGGCAGTCCACACGAGCCGGGAGAAATACGACTGCACCTTGCACTTCCACGAACTGCTAGGTTCGCTCGAGGAAGAACAATCACGACGACGATCGCCGGCGATGCGATCTGCGTAGGCGAGCGAAGCAGAACTTCTTTCGTCGACTAGGGTTCGGGAGGCGGAACACTTCTGTCGGGCGAACTTCCTATTTGCGTAACTCTCTCTAGAACCCTTAAAACAAGTTCTATTTATACCCAAGCATAAACAGACCTAAAAGAATCGCTATCCGCAGACCACAGAAAAATAGGGTTTCTGGAACAATTCGTCGGGTATCAGCATTCATCGATGAATGATATCCGACGAATCATATCTGACGAATCATATCCGACGAATCATATCCGACGAATCATATCCGACGAATCATATCCGACGAATCATATTCGACGAATCATATCCGACGAATTCCCTTAGTCAACGAATCCCTCGGCAACATTTGCCGGACCCCATTCTGTATGGTGATTGGTAACCTTTACCAACACAGTCAATCTTTCAACTTCCCCACATGCTCTTATGTGCGACCCTGCAGGCTCATATCACGTTGGCAGTGAGACTACATGTTTGACCACTTCTAGATCATAATGGTAACTCCAACAGTTCGGTCTCACAGGTACTCGACCCCTTCGAATTTGAATGCCTTCAACAGGCCGCCGAAGAGCGAGAGCTGAATGCTGAGAAGAAGGCCACAGAGGGAAAGACACGGCAAAGAGCAGAGGCCGAGAAGAAGGAGAGAGAAGAAAGAGAGCAAAAGGATAAAGAAGAAGAGAAGAGAAGGAAAGAGGAAGGGAAGGAAGCTTTGATCTCTACAGAGAAGGATAAAAAAGAGAAGGTGGACCTGGAGGAGGAGGAGAAGAAGAAGGATAAGAAGAAAAAGAAGGCCGCCGAGAAGAAGAAGTAAGAAGAAGAAGAAGAAGGGGCCCGACATCTTAAGAAGGAGAAGAACTCGTTGTCCGCTGGTCTGACGAGGCTTTCGACCTATTAAGAAGCCAAGATGGACAAAGCGGCAGCAGAACGCATGGAAGCGGTCTCTGCCCTGCGAACTGGTAAGGAGAAGCTGATCGTAAGACCGCCAGACTTTCTTTCTCTACCTATTTTTCGACCTAGATCTCCAAAAGAGCGACGCGAGATCGTCAACATCGAAACAGATGACATTCTTGTCAACAATGTAGAATTAAAAAGAAGAATAAAAGAAGGGGAGAGATCACAAAAAAAGGAGTCGGAAAGAATGAACCTAGAGCGCTTTAGAGGTTCAGACCGCCTTTTGCTGACCGCAGACCCTGCGGCCTCAAAAGATGTTGAAAATACTTTACATGACTGCGGTCTTGATTTCTTTCCAAGTACACTCTCTGCGCGATCTCTTTCATTTTCTGGGTTATTGTAATTGAGCTAATAGTTCTCTCTTGATGGCAGATGTTGATGAGGTTGTGGCGACCCCTGAAGAAGGGGAGATCCCACGGAAGTTGGAAATTCCTCCACATCTCGCAGTCATCCTCAAACCCATCTTTGAGGATGTTCGCACTATGCGGGCTCGAGACAACCAACTCAGGGCTCAAGTTGCTGACGTTGAGGAGAGGTTGCATGCTACAGAGAAGCGAGTCCACGAAGAATATGATCTGAAGAATGTCAAGCTCACCAGGATGCTTCGCAAAGCTGAAAAGGATGCATAATATTATAAAAGGAAGGCCGTCGCTCTGGCCGCTGAGGTCGCATCTCTCAAATCCGGTCCTGGTCAAATGACTATGAGACCGGGGACCTCTGGCGGTCTCCTCGAAGAGAGATTGACCTCTGAGATTGTCGTGGTCCCTATAAAGCAGGTGGACAGGGATGTGGCCAAGATTTACCGAGCTGCGATGTCAGCAAATCAGAGTCTGGCGACCGCTCTGTCTGCTGTCAATGAGATGCAGGTCGTCGCGACCTTCATCGGATTAATGCATCCACTTAGGAGATAGAATTTCTTTCTTGATTTCATGCGGTCTTGGGACAATAATTTGGAATAATTTGATCTTGTAATATGTGCGTTGACATTCTGATTTTTATCATATGCGATCTCTGTGCTTGTGATGCCGATCACTGTGGTGCTTGATTGCTTTTCCTTTGTACATTTCTGTCTTGATGCTTGAGATGCTGCGATCTGATATTACTGAGACCGACTATGCTGCTTGCTCTCTCTAACATCTTATGCAGGTTCAACGGTTTGCACAGCTTGCTGGGTGGTCTCAGAAAAAGTATTCATTACAAAAATATCCCTTGACTTCTATAAATAGCTGACCTTAGAATCTTCATTTCACACTTTCTGATAGCGCCCAAAGCTCCGGTCTCTGCGATCTCCAAGAATGGTGTCTGCTTGATCTACCACTGTAGAGATGTTCCTTGACGCTGATCACAAGCCATGTAGGCTTTCAAGGGATGAATATGTGAATTTCCTGGAGAAGCACATGATCCAAAGTCAGTTCGTCGCTAGGTTGCCTTCAGAAGATGAAGGTTTGAACTTTGGCGAGGAGAACAAGTTCATCATCCCAATCGATCACTTCGATTGCGGTCTATCGTTCCCTCTCCCCTGGGAGGTGCTGGAGGTCTCATGACCGTCTTCTAAGACCGCCTTTGGTGATGGAGGTCCCAATCGATCAATCGGTCTTGTTGGGAATATTCTCCTTAATGTTCCCTAGATTTGAAGAGGCATCACTCGCAATGCTAAGTACATATTGTATTTTATAAACCCTATTTGCATCAGAAATATGCAGGGTTAAGATATTCCAAGCATTAAAATAAGGTCAGTGGTTTGCTGTCAAAACCGCTGAGAAGAACTCACTGTCTCAGCGGAACCGCTAAGATGAAGCCAGAAGCCTCTGAGAAGAGGTTTGCCTCAGCTGAGTTGCAGATAGACAAAGTCCATTGAGAAAACTATCTGTCTCAGCGGATCCGCTGAGACCAAAACAGCTAAACCGCTGAGTTGGAAGACTGTCTCAGCCCAACCGCTGAGATAGATTCAAATCAGAAAGATGACACTGGCGGGACTTGCTTTTGGCGCAAACAGCTGTAAAGGGAGGATAAAGTTTTCCATCCTCTTCCAATGTTTCAGGGCCCTTTCCTAAGAGCTATTGAAGGCAAATGGAGTATAAAAGAACAACTTAGGGCACTTTCAGAGGGATCTGTTGGTGTGCTAAAAAGTAGAGAGCTATTATCATTATTCCATTGACTGCTCTCAAGTTTTCTCTCCTCCTGCTAACAGAACCAGCAAGAAGATAGAAGGAGAGAAGATAGCTCTTCTACTTAGAAGATCAAGAAGATCTTTACTCCTCTACTGAAGAGAAGGATCAGAAAGAAGCAAGGACTGAAGATTTCACTCAGCCCAGCTTCAAAGTAGCACCAGCTGTGCAGGAACAACATAAGACATTATAGTACTGCTGTCAACTGTTGTAAGCTAAACATTTACTCACTGTAGGAACTGTGTTTTTTTGAACTTGTAAGGCACATTGCCTGAGTTTGTAGGGTTGCACCTGAGTTGTAAGGCACATTGCCTGAGTTTGGTAGGGCTTCTTGAAAGGTATGAGGTAGGAGATAAAAAAGATATCTGAGATGTAGGAGTGGGAGCACTCTGAGTTAGTAGGGCAGTTAGGCCTGAGGTTGGGCTTGGAGCAAGTCTGAGAGATCCTGAGGGGTCTGTGTTGTAAGCTCTAGGAGCTGAGATTGGTGAAGTTTGCCTTGTCTAACACACTCTTAAAAAGGTGTAGAGGGAAAGTGGATTACCCATAGACACACTGTCTTGGGGAACCACTATAAACAACTGTGTTTTCTGTGTGTGATTGAGCTTTTATTTACTACTCTTTAACTGCTAGAAATAATTAAGTAAAACTCAAAGAGACCTATTCACCCCCCCCCCCCCCCCCCCCCCCTCTAGGTGAATTAGACTGCACTCCTATAAACTATCAAGTGGTATGAAAGTGGAGGTTAGATCTTAAATTAACTCTAGAGGGGGGTGAATAGAGTATTAAAACTTTTCCCTTAGTTTCATAGCGGAATTAAAGTAGTGATATATATATGTGTGTGTGTATAGAGTGATTTATGAAAACTAAATAGAAACAAATCAGCACAGCACAAGCACATAAAAGTAATGCAATCACAGAGGACACAAGGAGCTATAGTAGTTCCCCAATAAACCTAGGTACGTCTACTCTTCTACCACCATTGGTAGGAATCCACTAGGATTTTTGATCAGGTGCCCTAACAACAATGAGCTTTTGATAAGGTGCCCAAAAACTAAGCTGGATTTTTGATCAGGTGTCTTGCCACCAATAGGTAAACTTTTGAAGGGAGTTTTAACCCTTTACAGAATGGGATAAAGAGGGGTTTAGATTGTTCTTCTCTATCAATATGCTGAGAGAAGACTCTAGTGGATGTTGATGTAGAAAAGGCTTCCTCTATCTGATATGAGAGTGTTTGACAGTTGATTGGCTGGAAGCTTTCTTTTGAGTGAATGATCTTCATGTGTAGTTGATTAAACTGAGAGAATAATTTCTTCAGTTTGTTGTTGCTCTTTTGAAGATCTGTACTTGCAGCTGATCACTGAGAGATGAATGTAAATGTTCTCAGAAAAATGAATGCTGCTAAAGGAAGAAGAAGATCTGTGTGCTTTTTGTTCTTCTATTTCTTCCTGTATTTCTTTTTCTTTCTGTACAGCAATATGTGATATGTTATGTATGCTTGTCGTGAAAGCTGTGTATATTGATATTGTATATCTTCTTCCCTTTTCTCTTTTGAAATCTCTGACAGATATTAAATGCAAATCCCTTATATTAAGGAATATGATATTCTGAAGAGATATTTTGAAACTGCAAATCTGCTGCGTCGTTTACCTTTTTCCTTTTCCATGGATATGTCCTTTTCCAAGAATATGTCAACGGATATAATCTTGAAACAATAAAAGGAAATATATTATCCTTACTTATCTGATATAAAAGAGCCGTTGCTGTAGTCGATCTGAGTTCAGAGAATGAAATAATATTATCTTCTGAAATGAATCTGCTTTAGAGATATTTTCGTCGATCTCAACAAATTTCGTCGACCTCAGAGCTGTGTTCGTCGATCTCAAGATTTTCATCGATCTCAATTAAACTTTGCTCTGGAAGAGTTAAATTAGTAGAGCTGAGAAGATCCTTCGTCGATCTGAGCATCTGATAAAGATTCGTCGAACGCAGACTGGAGTTCGTCGAACAGAAGGATTCGTCGACCGCTGAGCCTGGATAATTTCGTCGATCGCTGAACTGAACAAATTTCGTCGACCGCTGAGCCGGGGTCTGTTCGTCGACCGCTGAGACAATCTGTTCGTAGACCGCTGAAACAATCTGTTCGTCGAGCGCAGAATGAATATAATTCATCGACTGCAGAGCGCCGTTCATCGACTGCAGAGCGCCGTTCATCGACCGCAGAGAGCATGCCGTTCGTCGAACGCAGAGAGCAGTTCGTCGAACGCAGAGAGCATGTCGTTCATCGAACGCAGAGAGCAGTTCGTCGAACGCAGAGAGCATGTCGTTCGTCGAACGCAGAGAGCAGTTCATCGAACGCAATGTGGAGTTCGTCGAACGCAGAACTTGAATGATTTCTTGAGTTCTAATAGCCTAAACTCTTGACCTATTGACTATACATTGGGGTCAACTTGATCCTAGTCAATAGATAGTGATCCTAGCCCAAATCAGTAATAGGGTTGTTCCAACAATCTCCCCCTATTTGGGTTAGGATACTATTTGACAAAAATTAAAACAAACAAAAACAACAGAACATATATATATATATCTGATATATTTTAAATATTTCATCAGATATAAAATAAATAATACTCTGAGTTTTGAAATATTTCAATGAAAATAAAACTGATAAAAACATACAATCAGAACCTTTTCTTTCTCTGAATTCTGCTTTCTGAATTCTGAAATCTGATATTGTCTGAACTGTATTTGCTATATTTCAGCTTTCTGAATTGTTGATCTGAAAAGTTATTTCTGCTTTATTTTAGCTTTCTGAATTGTTGATATGAAAAGCTATTTCTGCTATATTTCAGCTTTCTGAATTGTTGATCTGAAAAGCTATATAATTCTGATTAGCTGATACCAATGGAGCTTGTTCATAAGTCATCTTGCCCTTTCTGTTGACTAGGATCAAGGTGACCCCAATGTATAGTCAATGGGTCAAGAGTTTAGGCTATTAGCTTGTTCTAATAGCCTAAACTCTTGACCCATTGACTATACATTGAGGTCAACTTGATCCTAGTCAACAGATAGTGATCCTAGCCCAAATCAGTAATAGGGTTGTTCCAACAATCTCCCCCTATTTGGGTTAGGACACTATTTGACAAAAATTAAAATAAACAAAAACAACAGAGCATATATATATCTGATATATTTTAAATATTTCATCAGATATAAAATAAATAATACTCTGAGTTTTGAAACATTTCAATGAAAATAAAACTAATAAAAACATACAATCAGAACCTTTTCTTTCTCTGAATTCTGCTTTCTGAATTCTGAAATCTGATATTGTCTGAACTGTATTTGCTATATTTCAGCTTTCTGAATTGTTGATCTGAAAAGCTATTTCTGCAATATTTCAGCTTTCTGAATTGTTGATCTGAAAAGCTATTTCTGCTATATTTCAGCTTTCTGAATTGTTGATCTGAAAAGCTATATAATTCTGATTAGCTGATACCAGTGGAGCTTGTTCATAAGTCATCTTGCCTTTCTGAAAGCATCTCCCCCTGAGAGTATCTCCCCCTGAGACTGGAGGTTCTTCAACTTTCTTCCCTTGCCTAGTTCATAGAACAACTCCCCCCTGAGCAAAACACTGCATCAAATAGAGTATCTTCATAGAACTGAAAGCATGCTTCTTCAATAACATTTCCTATTGAAGCTTGAGCATCTTTAGAAAATAACTCCCCCTGTCAAAAAGGAAAGTATCTCCCCCTGACAAAAAGAGAGCTTCTTCAATACATCTCCCCCTGCCTAGTTTCAGGAAGACCTGGAGCTAGGCCCCTAGAAGAAGGGACTTTTGAGGAGGTAGGGAAGGATGCAAGATTGTCATTGCTATTGTTTCAATTCCTTTATTACCGCTACTGGGAGATTGATTCTGACACCAATTGAAAGGTAAGCTTTGATTTTAATACCAATAGAAAGTTCTAGTTTTCTGATATTGAACTTGCAATTTCATTTGCATTCTCTATCTTGAGAGTGTAAGCCCTTTCTTTTATTTCTGCAACTGATAGTTTGATCCCAATTGAAAGTCCTCTAGTATCAGTTGAGGTCTCTGATAGTTTGATACCAATTGAATACAAATTGAAAGTGACTGATGGACAAAACTATGCTTGCAAACGATAACGGCAAGTGTACCGTATCGAATGTAGTATAGGTTGTTAAAACAAGGTCGTATTAAACTCGGGGCGGTTGAATACTCTTACTTCGGAAAATCTCTATTATTTTATCGAATAGAATTTGAGAGTGATTTTGCAAAAGGAAAATTAAAATAAGAATTAAAAGAACGATTAGCACTCGATCTTGAATCACCTTGGAGATAAAAATAAGAACGAAGAATAAAAGCGCATTCTCTTAATAAAATTGCTTTGACCGTGGAGATTCCCGAATTATGAACGCACCTCTCTCGAGGATGCACTCACCTGAGTTTAGGTTGATCAATCGAACTCTCGTTCTAGAATCGAAACCCCTAAAACTCGCCTTATCGAAGTGAATCCCGCTATTGGCTTTTACTCCAATCCAGAAGGGTAGCATCGTCCTCTCTCGAGGATTGCATTCTACTCTTTTTATCCTTGAATGATCGATTCGCCTTACGAGCTTGTTCGGCTAACTAAAGAACGAAAACAAGAACGAGAATTATAATTCGAAAGTATAATCTCATTTCATTAAAATCAAGGATAAATCTTACGCGTTTTTAGAAAAGAGAAAGAGCAATTCTAAATTACTTCAAAACCAATATTATTCCTTGGATCATCTCGATCGAGTACCAATAGAGATTTTAGGTACTCATTGAGATTGAGGAATTAAAAGAAAATAAAAGAAATACATGAAGGGGTGAGAGAAAAATAAGAGAATAGAACTATTTTATTAATTGCAATTGAAAAGAAATACAAGCTAGAAATTGAAAATTACAACTATTGAAATAAAAGAACAACTACAAGACTACTAAAACATGAAAATAAAACAAGAAATGGAGATTTGAACTCCCAAAATTTGTCCCTGAAGATCTGGAGAAGCTCCCTTTATATAGCTGAAAAGTTGAGGTTACACGCCCTTGGTCACGCCCGTGACCAAGGGCGTGTAAGGGGCGTGATCGAAGTAGCAGCGGAGAGGGCGCCTTCTGGAGTAATTGCGAGCATTTCGGCCGTGTCACGCCCTAGGTCACGCCCGTGACCTGGGGCGTGTAATCTTGAAATAGTGCTGCTGGCGGGAAGAAGCGCGGGGCGAGTCACGCCCGTGACCTGATGTCACGCCATAGGTCACGCCCGTGCCCTTTAAATGACGTGGCAGGCGTGCTCTGGATGTTGTGGCGAGTCGCGGCCGTGACACTGGGTCACGCCCTTGGTCACGCCCGTGACTTGGGGCGTGTACTTGGTGAATTCTTCATGGAACGCTCCCTGGTGGAGGAATTGGGTCTGGAACACATCTTTGACTGTCACGCCCTTGGTCACGCCCGTGACCTTGGGCGTGTACTTTGGATTTTTAATCAAAGTGCCCAGAAAATCTGCAAAACATAAAATAAGCTTAAATTAGTTGAAGAAATTAAAAAGGAACAGATTAAATAAGAAAATACATATAAATTATATAAATTCAATTTAAAACTATATTAAAATAATACTAAAAGATGAGTACAAAAAGTACTCATCAAACACCCCCATACTTGAGTTTTTGCTATTCCAGAGCAAAAGAGTGAGGAAAGAATTACAAGACATCGATATTATTTCTAATTAACTAAAATTTTATTAAACCATGAATAAATTAAAGGCAAATTTTAGGAATTCAAGAATTAAGTCATAAGTTATGTTGATAATTTAAAAAGAGAAATTTATTTAGCTAACTACTTCTGAAGATAACTATTTAGCAATCAAAATTATAGAAATTTTCAAACAAAATTAGATTGAAATTATAGACACTCTAACATAAAAGAAGCTTAAGGAAAAGACACCTACTAAAATACTGCTCTCTTAATAATTTAGTTTAGGACTAGAAACAATGAAATTGGCTAGGGATGGGTTTGAACGAAATGGCAAATGAAGAGTTCTTGAATAGAGGTGATGAATTTTATCCTCTCACCTCATTTGAATACGAAATTGTATATGTTTAGGAAAATAATGAATTTTATCCTCTTATTTTCTATGCCATATAATCTTTTAACAATTCTCTTCAATCAAAAACCCAAAATGTATATGTTTTAGAAGTAATGAATTTTATCCTCTTACATCATGACATATAATCTTTTAAATGATTTTGGGTGCATATGTTTTAGGAAATAATGAATTTTATCCTCTTATTTCCATGACATATGATCTTTTTCTGCATTTTTTTTTGCCAACAAAGGGTGAGGGGGGGGGGGGGGGGGGGGGGAAATACTTCTAGTTTATAAATTAAACTATTTTGAGAGCAACATTTTAGTGGAATGAGATTTCCTAAGATCTTAAAGTTAAAAGTGAATATAATAAAAAAAATCTAAAGATGTTTAGCCAATTTACCACAAAGTGAAGCTATTTAAAATTAAACGGAGAAATAGTGCTAAATTAACTCTCTAATCGAATTAAAAACATAAAGTGTTTCTTAAAACTAAATTACTTCAAATTTAGATTTAACAAATTCTGATCAAATAAAATAATTAGCTAAATTAAAAATGTAGGAATTCTTATAATCGTACCTCAAACTAAATTTCTAGAACACTAAAAACAACAAGGCTAGGCGTATTTATTATTATTTTTTATTATTTCTTGGACTTCCCAAGGGCTACCCGGTGAAGGGTTCGCAAGGTACTAGGAGCTGTGATGGGAATTCAAGCCCAAAACGCCCTTTCCAAGAAATTAGATTTTTATAAGTTATATATATATATTTCAAATAAAAATACAAAAAAAAAGCTAAGCTACACCCCCATACTTAAAATTAAACATTGTCCCTAATGTTTAAAACTAAGTATGAAGAACACTTGAAAATAAATTTTTGTAAAACTGAAATTAAAGATAAGCAAGGGGTGCCTCCCAAGAGCACTTTCTTTTTCCCGTCTTTAAGCTAGACGGTTACTGTTAGGAAAAAGGAAATTTAAAAGAGAGGTGGACAGGCAACTCCCTTAATTTGCGCTGAGCCGAATGTGCCGGTGTCAGTCGCCCGGCTACTCCTCCGTTTATCTTGTGATTCTCCTTTTGTCCTTGAACTTGAATATGTAAATCCAAATCACCTATACATACCTGAGGTGATTTGAATTTATAAAGATGAGCGGCATATGGATCATTGATTATTTGGGGTGGCAGCGGCTCATCCTTAACCTAAAAATTATTAGAATAAAGCGAATCACAAATAAACGAGTCAGAAAAATTTTTGCAAGGAGGAGGCGCTTGCGAAATTATAAAATCAAGCTCCGGTTGTTCCTTTTCTATAATAACATTTTCATTTGAGAAATCTAGTGCGTTACCAAGCGGAATAAAATTTTCGGACACAAAATTTTCATGAATTTTTGGTTGGATAGAAGAAATTCGCGAATATTCATGACAATAAAATCCGGGTGAAGTAGGGGAAGAAACTTGTTCTTCTTCTATTTCATCCGGGGTGCCCATAACTTTAAGAAATTCTTGGTAAAGTAATTTTTCTTCATCTTCGGTAAAAGAAGTTATGGGATTACATGAAACCACATGTTCCTCCATAACTAAATCATCCAAAGGTGGAGAAAAAATACTAGTAGAAATAAAATTTTCCTCTAAAATTTGGGGGTAGTATCTATTTGAATCGGCGGACATTCCCCAAAATTAGAGTACGAAGGTTGCGGCGCAAAAGAAGAAGAACAAGAATTCGGTTATAAAGATTTATCTTCATCGCCCCGTAAACTATCCGGGTGACCTTGCCACCAAGAATAATCTACTTCGGGGCTAGAAGACAAATTTTTAGAGGCCGAAAAATTATTCTCGTGAAAATTAGAAAAATTATTTTCCTCTAAATTTTGGGGAGAATTATCTATTTGGATCTGCAAAATTTCCCCCAAATTAGAGAACGAAGACTGCGGTGTATAAGAAAAAAAAATTCGGATCTAAAGATTTATCTTCGTTGCTCCGGGAACTATCCGGGTGAGCTTGCTACCAAGAATAATCAACTTCGGAACTAGAAAAATAATTATTAAATGCCAAAATTTGTTTTCATTATAATTAGAAAAATTATTTTCATCGAAGTTTGAAAAATTATTCTCATTAAAAGTGGAAAAATTATGATCGTAATTACTATCAAAATTATTTGCATAATATTGAGAAAAATTATTTTCATAATAATTATTTTGATAATAAGAATGTAAATAACATTTCTCACTTTGATGAGGCGCACCACAATAATGACAACTAAATTGGCGTTCTCGCGCGGCTTGTAAGAGATAAAGTTGGTTTCGAAGCTTGGCAACCTTAACAGCCAATTCAGATTCTCTCATAATAAAAAATAAAAAAAGTAACAACCTTTACTCAAATGAATGGAAATTTTTTTAATTATATATATTTTTTTGAAAAAGCGGGTTAAATTAGTCCCGGACTTCCCAAGATCTACCCGGTGAAGGGTTTGCAAGGTACTAGAGGCTGTGATGGGAATTCAAGCCCAAAGCGTCCTTTCCGAGAATTTAGATTGCGCTTTTTAATTTTTAAATTTTTTTTTTAGAAAAAGGGGGAGAAGAAACAGAACGATAAAATTAATAAATATTTCTTTTTTCGAAATATCAACCGTGTCCCCGACAACGGCGCCAAAAACTTGATGGACAAAACTATGCTTGCAAACGATAACGGCAAGTGTACCGTATCGAATGTAGTATAGGTTGTTAAAACAAGGTCGTATTAGACTCGGGGCGGTTGAATACTCTTACTTCAGAAAATCTCTATTATTTTATCGATTAGAATTTGAGAGTGATTTTGCAAAAGGAAAATTAAAATAAGAATTAAAAGAACGATTAGCACTCGATCTTGAATCACCTTGGAGATAAAAATAAGAACGAAGAATAAAAACGCATTCTCTTAATAAAATTGCTTTGACCGTGGAGATTCCCGAATTATGAATGCACCTCTCTCGAGGATGCACTCACCTGAGTTTAGGTTGATCAATCGAACTCTCGTTCTAGAATCGAAACCCCTAAAACTCGCCTTATCGAAGTGAATCCCGCTATTGGCTTTTACTCCAATCCGGAAGGGTAGCATCGTCCTCTCTCGAGGATTGCATTCTACTCTTTTTATCCTTGAATGATCGATTCGCCTTACGAGCTTGTTCGGCTAACTAAAGAACGAAAACAAGAACGAGAATTATAATTCGAAAGTATAATCTCATTTCATTAAAATCAAGGATAAATCTTACGCATTTTTAGAAAAGAGAAAGAGCAAATTTAAATTACTTCAAAACCAATATTATTCCTTGGATCATCTCGATCGAGTACCAATAGAGATTTTAGGTACTCATTGAGATTGAGGAATTAAAAGAAAATAAAAGAAATACATGAAGAGGTGAGAGAAAAATAAGAGAATAGAATTATTTTATTAATTGCAATTGAAAAGAAATACAAGCTAGAAATTGAAAATTACAACTATTGAAATAAAAGAACAACTACAAGACTACTAAAACATGAAAATAAAACAAGAAATGGAGATTTGAACTCCCAAAATTCGTCCCTGAAGATCTGGAGAAGCTCCCTTTATATAGCTGAAAAGTTGAGGTTACACGCCCTTGGTCACGCCCGTGACCAAGGGCGTGTAAGGGGCGTGATCGAAGCAGCAGCGGAGAGGGCGCCTTCTGGAGTAATTGCGAGCGTTTCGGCCGTGTCACGCCCTAGGTCACGCCCGTGACCTGGGGCGTGCAATCTTGAAATAGTGCTGCTGGCGGGAAACTCTGGCGGGAAGAAGCGCGGGGCGAGTCAGGCCCGTGACCTGATGTCATGCCATAGGTCACGCCCGTGACCTGGGGCATGTAACTTTAAATGACGTGGCAGGCGTGCTCTGGATGTTGTGGCGAGTCGCGGCCGTGACACTGGGTCACGCCCTTGGTCACGCCCGTGACTTGGGGCGTGTACTTGGCGAATTCAAAAACTTGATGGACAAAACTATGCTTGCAAACGATAACGGCAAGTGTACCGTATCGAATGTAGTATAGGTTGTTAAAACAAGGTCGCATTAGACTCGGGGCGGTTGAATACTCTTACTTCGGAAAATCTCTATTATTTTATCGAATAGAATTTGAGAGTGATTTTGCAAAAGGAAAATTAAAATAAGAATTAAAGAACGATTAGCACTCGATCTTGAATCACCTTGGAGATAAAAATAAGAACAAAGAATAAAAGCGCATTCTCTTAATAAAATTGCAATAAAAGAAATACAAGCTACTAAAACATGAAAAATAAGAAATACAAGCTAGAAATTGATTAATTGCAACTATTGAAATAAAAGAACAACTACAAGACTACTAAAACATGAAAATAAAACAAGAAATGGAGATATGAACTCCCAAAATTTGTCCCTGAAGATCTGGAGAAGCTCCCTTTATATAGCTAGAAAAATAAGAGAATAGAACTATTTTATTAATTGCAATTGAAAAGAAATACAAGCTAGAAATTGAAAATTACAACTATTGAAATAAAAGAACAACTACAAGACTACTAAAACATGAAAATAAAACAAGAAATGGAGATTAGAACTCCCAAAATTCGTCCCTGAAGATCTGGAGAAGCTCCCTTTATATAGCTGAAAAGTTGAGGTTACACGCCCTTGGTCACGCCCGTGACTTGGTGCGTTTACTTGGCGAATTCTTCACGGAACGCTCTCTGGTGGCGGAATTGGGTCTGGAACACATCTTTGACTGTCACGCCCTAGGTCACGCTCGTGACCTGGGGCGTGTACTTTGGATTTTTACTCAAAGTGCCCAGAAAATCTGCAAAACATAAAATAAGCTTAAATTAGTTGAAGAAATTAAAAAGGAACAGATTAAATAAGAAAATACATATAAATTATATAAATTCAATTTAAAACTATATTAAAATAATACTAAAAGATGAGTACAAAAAGTACTCATCAGTGACCTTGATACCTGCAAAATGTCTCTGGTAGAGGTGGTGTTCCTCTGCTTATTTAATAGGTTAGTTCCAACAATGCATGGACTCTTTTATTTTAAGAGAATATTTGTTATAAACCCTTTATGCTTTATTAGAAGGAAAAAATCCTAGTTGATTTTGTTTCAATAGGATTCCATTAATATGATGAATTGCTACAACTTTTAATGGATTCTAAGGAATTCTTATCTTCTCAAAGATACATTGCCTGATACCTTCCTTCTTACAGAATTCTCTTATCAGAAGAGATTCAAAACTCAGTGCCATGATCATTTCTGATCAATGCAACTAGAGTAGAATACTCAAATCTTGATGATCCTGAGAAAATCTGTAGGAACATGAAGTTATCTGATTTTGTTTTTAAGAAAGAAAATTCAATTTTAATCCTATAACTTTTTATTTGATTACAATTGGAGTTAAAAGATTTATAATAGGTTTAAGCATTGCCTTATAGTTATATTTGGCCTTTTTATCTGTTAAGGTATTACCAAATTGAAATTGAATTGCTATTGATCTTTGTATCTGATAATAGTTTAACCAATTGAAAATTTCTTTTACCAATTGAAAATTTGATTTCTGATACCAATTAAAATCTTTAAAATCTGATTTCTGATACCAATTAAAAATTTTCTTTTATGATCATTAAAATATATGTTTGATACTAATTTAAATTTTTCTTGATAATCATTAAGATATATGTTTGATAAACTATTCTGATTTTGTCGATCTCTGATTAAGGAATAGTTAAATATATTCTCTGTATTCAGAGTTTGTTGAAATTTGATTGGTTGAGCTCTGATTACATGAAAATTATGTTTAATTTTTGTGTTCTATTTTCGTCGATCTACGTTCGACGAAGTCATTTGATTTCGTCGATCTTCGTTCAACGAATATTGTTGAACTTTGATTCGTTGAGCTCTGATTATAAGAAGATAATGTTTTATTTCTGTGTTCAGCTTTCGTCGATCTACGTTCGACGAAGTCATTTGATTTCGTCGATCTCTGTTCGACGAATTTTGTTGAACACACAAAATTTTAACAATTTTTATTAAGTTTTCCGTTGCTTCTTTTCCTTAGCAAATACTAATTTTGTAGATGTAGTTAAAGTGTTTTTCTTTAGAATATGAGATAGATTAGTTGAAGATCCTAAGCTATGTTTGCTGCCATTTAATCTGGCATTTTTAGTGCTTGTAATATTTATTGGTTTGATATTTTTCCTATTAAGAGATTGTTCAAACATTTCAGAAATAATTGAATTATTTTTCAAAGAATTAGTTTCCTTTTCCGATGTTTTCAAATCTATTTTATGTTTAGTATGCTCAGAAGATAAATTGTTTATATCTTTTCTAAGATATTTGATTTCTTTCTCAGATTTAATTAAATCTAAACAGAGAATTTTAGAATCATCTTTTAAATCAGTGGAATTTAAATCAAGGTTAGATATTACCTGATTTGCATCATTTTCAGATTCTGATTCTTCAGAATTGTTTCCTAAGGCATTGATAGCCATCATGCAGAAGGTTCTTTCATCTGCATCATCTTCATAATAACTGGAACTGGATGAAGATGCATGATCTGAATCATTGTATGAGTCATATATGGCCATCAAGCACTGATATTTGTCATTTGCATTATTTTCATCTTCAGATGAACTTGATGATGACTTTGACTCTTCTGCTGAACTCTCATTTTCATCAGATTCACATTCTGCATCTGAGTTGTGGTTTGACCCATATATGGCCATCATGTAGAATGCTATAACTTGTTCTTCTTCTTCTTCTTCACTTTGACTAGATGATGGTTCTGTATCATAAATACAGAAAGTGAAAGAAGGTTCATCTACCATTCTTGTTAGGGTGTTCCAGATGCCTCTTGCTGAAGTGCAATCAGCAACTCTTTGATAAATGTCATTTGACATTGCTTGTGCCAATATGTTCATGGCCTTGGCATCAGCACTTTTCAGCATCTTTTGGGCTTCAGTCCACTCAGGTGGTGGAACAACATTGGTTATTGCTGTGGGAGCTGGAGGTCCGGTCAAGATCACATTGAAGATTTCTTCATCAATAGAGTTCATATATAACCTAATCCTTGCTTTCCATAGTGTAAACTTATTGAGATTGCACATAGGAGGTCTTGTGCTTGAATACTGTTTGTTTTGTGCCATGAGTTTGTAAACAAAAATAAATAAAATAAAAACTCTAAAGGAATTTAAGATCTAATTGATCTTTGTGATTCAGGTGTTAGCCTGTAAAGAATCAACCACCTCTGATACCAATTGAAAGTGCAATTGAGTATCAGTTGAAGGTGATTAATATAATCAACCTTACTTTGATACCAATTGAAAGTGGAGGTTAGATCTTAAATTAACTCAAGAGGGGGGGGGGGGGGGGGTGAATAGAGTATTAAAACTTTTCCTTTATTTTTATAGCGGAATTAAAATAGTGATATATATATATATGTGTGTGTATAGAGTGATTTATGAAAACTAAATAGAAACAAATCAGCACAGCACAAGCACAGAAAAGTAATGCAATCACAGAGGACACAAGGAGCTATAGTAGTTCCCCAATAAACCTGGGTACGTCTACTCTTCTACCACCCTTGGTAGGAATCCACTAGGATTTTTGATCAGGTGCCCTAACAACAATGAGCTTTTGATAAGGTGCCCAAAAACCAAGCTGGATTTTTGATCAGGTGTCTTGCCACCAATAGGTAAGCTTTTGAAGGGAGTTTTAACCTTTTACATAATGGGATAAAGAGGGGTTTAGATTGTTCTTCTCTATCAATATGCTGAGAGAAGACTCTAGTGGATGTTGATGTAGAAAAGGCTTCCTCTGTCTGATATGAGAGTGTTTGACAGTTGATTGGCTGGAAGCTTTCTTTTGAGTGAATAATCTTCCTGTGTAGCTGATTAAACTGAGAGAATGATTTCTTCAGTTTGTTGTTGCTCTTTTGAAGATCTGTACTTGCAGCTGATCACTGAGAGATGAATGTAGATGTTCTCAGAAAAATGAATGCTGCTAAAGGAAGAAGAAGATCTGTGTGCTTTTTGTTCTTCTATTTCTTCCTGTATTTCTTTTTCTTTCTGTATGGCAATATGTGATATGTTCTGTATGCTTGTCGTGAAAGCTGTGTATATTGATACTGTATATCTTCTTCCCTTTTCTCTTTTGAAATCTCTGGCAGATATTAAATGCAAATCCCTTATATTAAGGAATATGATATTCTGAAGAGATATTTTGAAACTGCATATCTGTTGCGTCGTTTACCTTTTTTCCTTTTCCATGGATATGTCATTTTTCAAGAATATGTCAACGGCTATAATCTTGAAATGATAAAAGGAAATATATTATCCTTACTTATCTGATATAAAAGAGCCGTTGATGTAGTCGATCTGAGTTCAGAGAATTAAATAATAGATCTTCTGAAATGAATCTGCTTTAGAGATATTTTCGTCGATCTCAACAAATTTCGTCGACCTCAGAGCTGTGTTCGTCGATCTCAAGATTTTCGTCGATCTCAATTAAACTTTGCTCTGGAAGAGTTGAATTAGTAGAGCTGAGAAGATCTTTTGTCGATCTGAGCATCTGATTAAGATTCATCGAACGCAGACTGGAGTTTGTCGAATGGAAGGATTCGTCGATCGCTGAGCTTGGATAATTTCGTCGACCGCTGAACTGAACAAATTTCGTCGACCGCTGAGCCGGGGTCTGTTCGTCGACCGCTGAGACAATCTGTTCGTAGACCGCTGAAACAATCTGTTTGTCGAGCGCAGAATGAATATAATTCGTCGACCGCAGAGTGCCGTTCGTCGATCGCAGAGAGCATGTCATTCGTCGAATGCAGAGAGCAGTTCGTCGAACGAAGAGAGCATGCCATTCGTCGAACGCAGAGAGCAGTTCGTCGAACACAGAGAGCATGCCGTTCGTCAAACACAGAGAGCAGTTCGTCGAACGTGATGTGGAGTTCGTCGAACACAGAACTTGAATGATTTCTTGAGTTCTAACAGCCTAAACTCTTGACACATTGACTATACATTGGGGTCAACTTGATCCTAGTCAACAGATAGTGATCCTAGCCCAAATCAGTAATTGGGTTGTTCCAACATGGTATCAGAGGGAGGTTGGTCAAAAAAGGACTTAACAGTCTGACCAGATCCTACACAGGTGTAGTCAAATCTGAATCCAATGACTACCAATGGAGTTCAGAAGGAGATGGGGTCAATGAAGCTGCCAATATGCAAAGAGGAAACATTTGGCATTTGGCAGCAAAGAGTTAGGCTTTTTATGGAAGCATCAAACCCTAGGATTTTTATCACTGTCCAGGAGGGTCCTTTTGTTTTTAGAAAGCCCTCCACTATTGGTCCTACTGGACAGGTAGTTAATTCATACACTGAAATAACAAGGGATGAGATTGCATTGGCAACAGTGGACAAAAGAGCTCAAAATATTATAGTTAATGCAATTGATGATTCCACCTTCCAAAACTTGGTACACCGTGAGACTGCCAAGGACATGTGGGATACACTAATAGTGTACATGGAAGGGGATGAAGAGGTGAGGGATGATAGGAAATCCCCCCTCAATCAGGAATATGAAGCCTTCATGCAGTAAAGCCTAGAATGCATAGCTGATTGCTATGAAAGATTTTTCAGGATAGTGAATGAGCTGAGGACCTATGAAAGGACCTTCACTCATTATGAGCTAAATGACAAAATCCTAAGATCTCTAACTAGAGACTGGGATACCAAGATCTGTACCATCAGGGATGTAACACCTCCCCTGTAATGACTATATAATATAGGTCCGGCCGGGACCCCACAGTATATAATTGCCACATCTTTAGTATTAAAAAGTGATATAGATCTAACCATCTCAAAACTCAGAACCAACACAGCGGAAACATTAAATAAACTATAGATGTTGTCCATATCTACCTAAGAGTACTACGGCCTTAAGGCCTTACAAAACTCATACTCAAGTCAAAACAAAAGGGCATAAAAATGTCCAACAGATCACCACAATCCTAAGCTACCTCGGCATGCAAGCCGGAACAGGTAAAGACATCATAATCAAACAAGAAAGCATGAAAAGTGCACTTCAAGAAGCTTAGGCCTTTCTGGCCGGCGAGCTAGGTCCAGCCTGTGATCCTTGCCCTGCATCCAAATCACAAAGAATGGTATAACGAGGGTCAGCTTTGGCTGACCAACAACGGTGTAACAACACCCCTCCTCCCGGCTGTCCTAGCGGACCCCGGGGAACTACATCACCCTGCAAGTCAGCACTTCGCATGCAAATGTAATAAACAGTATTAACATAAACACGACTGGCATGAGTGTCACAATCATCATCCACGTTTCAATGTTGAGTAATAAAAGTAAGGGGATCTAGCAATGCAGCATGTATGCAAACCTGGGTTTCACCCAAGGCACCCTATGGCGTGTATGCTTCTAACATAACAACACACATCAACATTTCATAACAAACCAATGGTACTTATCATTCCCCCCACGGACGTACAAGCCCAAGGCCAAGAACTCCACTGAGACCTCACCCCTTACCTGGCTCATCTTGCCAACGGGCGCATCAGTATACTTGTTCTCGCCACAATCACTAAGCCAAAAGCCAAGAACTCCACTGAGACCTCACCCCTTACATGGCTCATCTTGCTAATGGGCGCATCAGCATACTTGTTCTCGCCAGTTAGCCCAAATGGTGAATTGTCTTGCCGGGACACTCTCCCCACATGAATCCAAGCA
This sequence comes from Dactylorhiza incarnata, assembly GCA_033032865.1. Taxonomy (NCBI): domain Eukaryota; kingdom Viridiplantae; phylum Streptophyta; class Magnoliopsida; order Asparagales; family Orchidaceae; genus Dactylorhiza; species Dactylorhiza incarnata. The sequence continues at coordinate 1,810,996 of JAWHQI010000009.1, read as the reverse complement.
TTCACGGGCTAGCCAGCCGACCACAAAGACAAAGCCACGCCTTCACATACACATAAAAATTACCCTTTCCAAACCAACGTTCATTCTCACACGAAACATAAGGGCAACACATACAACGTTTTCGCCGTCATCGGATTTCTAGCAAAATCCCTAAAATGCACGTTAAGCAACATCACCGAATCGGACCACCGGTCACGATTTCGGCTTCACCCAAAATGCCTAATCCACTAACGGAGCGGATCTCTAGTGCAAAATCATGTCGGGGACGGACTCAATCAACCTGATGGTTCTTCTTGAACCAAGGCGACCCAAACCCCTCTCATTTGAGAGATCCGGTGCCATAAATTTCAGAAAGAGAAGGTAAAATAGATGCCATGCACGCATCCTAAAACCGGGAGGAGAGATGTCGTTACCCTAAGAGTTCTCTTCCTCGCCATGGATCGGTTGAAAGACACGGATAGAAAGAAGCGCCTTCTAGTCCTCTCCACAGATCTGGTCTCGGATCGGCGAACGGAGCTCCGGTGCTCCAACAATGGCGGATCTAGTCTTCTTCTTCATCCAAACCCTACCTCTCTTCTAAGCCTCCAAAAGCACAAAGGACTTAATGAAATGAGAATAGAACTTCTCTGCCCTAAAAAGAGCCTTAGGACGCACTTATCTAGACCTTAGGATCTAGATCCAAACAGATCAGACGTCCAAGAAACGCTACTTACGGAACAGGTTCCGTCAGCTAACGTCGGTGTTAGCGCTAACACCTGCGTTAGCTCCTCGACGAAGTCCCCTTCGACGAAGCCAACTAAACAGCCCAACGATTCCAAAATCTCTTCGACAAACTCCCTTCGACGAACTCCCTTCGACGTACCCCCTTCGTCGAACTCCCTTCGACGAACTCCCTTCGACGAACTCCCTTCATCGAACTCCATTCGATGAAACTCTCTTCGACGAACACCCTCGCAATAAGTGTTTTTCCTGACGGGGCAGCTAACGCCTGCATTAACACCTAACGCCGGCGCTAGCTCCCAGATACAGAAAACCTGTACTAGCCTTAGGCATTCCAGCCTCCGCGCTCAGCGAAACCTGGGGTGTTACAAATCCACCCCCTTTAAAAGAATTTCGTCCTCGAAATTTAAGACATTAACGAAAGCACAAATAACACACATACCTGAAACAAAAAGTTCCGGAAAGTTATCCCGCATTGTTTGCTCTCGCTCCCACAAGAACTCGTCTCGTCCGCAATTATCCCAACACACTTCCACCAGCTTGACCAATGCAAACCGGACGAACTATCGTCCTCAGATCTTCAGTTACAGGAACGGTCGAAGACTCAACCACATCCTCCAGCTCCATCAATGCTTTCCTCAGCTCCGAAACATGAAATACATCATGTAACCCTCTTAGCTCTATGGACAACGCCAACCGATAGGCCGCTTCGCCTATGCGCTCTATAACCTTAAATGGACCCAAGTATCTCAGACTCAATTTCTTGAGTCGTCGAATTCGCGAAATGCCTTTGAACAGCTTGATCTTCAAGTAGACCATGTCGCCCACCGCAAACTCCACATTTCTGTGGCGTGCATTAAAATACTTTACCTGCCGATCCTGAGCAACCTTCATGCGCTCCTGGATCGTTCGCACCAACTCACAAGCGCCTGCCATCACTTCTTTTCCTAACAACTGGGTGTCTCCCGCCTCTATCGAAGACATCGGCGTTCGACACCGCCTTCCATACAAAGCCTCGTATGGCGCCATTTTGATACTCGCCTGGAAACTATTGTTGTAAGCAAACTCCACCATGAAGAGGTGGTCTTCCCAACTTTTACCGAAATTGAGAGCACACATTCTCAACATGTCCTCCACCGTATGATTCGTTCTTTACCTTTGGCCCTTGGTCTGCGGATGGAACGCGGTACTAAACTTCAATTTTGTGCCCAAACTTCATTGCACTAACCTCCAGTCCTTGGGCGTGAATCGTCCATCGCGATCACTAACAATGCTCTTTGGAATTCCGTGCAACCACACAATGTTTCGAATATAAAGCTCCACGAGCTTCTCCACGCTATCGTCCTTCCGATTTGGAATGAAGTGGGCTACCTTGGTCAGGCGATCCACAATCACCCAAATCGCATCGTTACCTTGCCGTGATCGAGGTAAGCCCCACAAAATCCATGGAGATGTCGTCGAATTTCCACTCGGGGATAGGAAGTGGTTTCAAGAATCCACCCGGCCATTGGCATTCCTCCTTCACTAAGGCACACGTCTGACACCGGCTTACATACAAAGCTACATCCCGCTTCATCCCAGGCCAGCAAAAGGATTTCTTCAAATCCAAGTACATCTTCGTACTTCCTGGATGAATGGAGTACTTCGTGAAGTGAGCCTCAAACATCAACTCCTCACGGAGCTTGCCAAAATGAGGGACAACCACCCTTCCATTTCTCTTTAAAAGTCCACTGACCATCTCCAACGCACTGCCTTTGCTTTGCGGAGCTTCCAATGCCAATCGCTGACACTCTTCGTCTGCATTGGTTGCCTCTCGAATTCGATCTACTAGATCACACTGCATCTCAATCCAGTTCAGCCGAGCTGCGCTGGACTCACCCTTAGCCACACACACAATGCCAAGAGAGTCAAACTCTCGCACCAAACGCTTGTCATTCACTTCAATCCAATTTCCTTGCCCAGAGTACTTCCTACTCAAGGCGTCAACCACCACATTGGCCTTTCCTGGCGTATACTGAATCGCTACGTCGTAGTCCCCAAGGAACTCGACCCACCTACGCTGTCTCATATTAAGATCCTTCTGATCTAAAAGATACCTCAAGATTTTATGGTTCGTGAAGATTTCAACCTTGGCACCATACACGTAGTGCCGCCACAACTTCAACGCAAAAATCACCGCCGCCAACTCCAAGTCGTGGATGGGGTAATTTCTCTCATGAGGCTTTAGCTGCCTCGACCCATAAGCTATCACATTGCCATGCTGCACAAGCACGCAGCCCAAACCGCACCTTGACGCGTCGCTGAAAATTTGGAATCCCTCAGTCCCACTAGGAAGACTTAGGATTGGAGCAGACATCAATCTTTCCTTCAAGGTCTCGAACGCACGGGCACACTCCAGCGTCCACACAAACTTCTGGTCCTTATGGGTAAGTGTGGTGAGGGGAAAAGCCATCCGCGAAAAGTTCTCAACGAACCTTCTATAATAACCGGCCAGTCCAAGGAAACTCCGGACTTCCGCCACGGTTCTCAGTACAGGCCAATATCTAATGGATTCAATCTTCGCAGGATCCACCGCCACCCCATCTCCACTAATCACGTGGCCCAAGAATGCCACTTTCCTGATCCAGAACTCGCACTTTGAGAACTTCGCATAAAGATGGTTCTCCCTCAATGTCTGCAACACTATTCTCAGATGAGACTCATGCTCTACCTTCGACTTCGAATACACTAAGATGTCATCAATGAACACCACCACGAACGAATCCAGGTATTGTCAAAACACTCAGTTCATTAAATCCATGAACACTGATTGCACGTTCGTCAAACCGAATGGCATCACCGAGAACTCAAAATGACCATATCTTGTCTCAAACGCCGTCTTGGGAATATCCTCTTCTCGAATCCTTAACTGATAGTAACCCGACTTTAAGTCCAACTTGGAGTACACCGTCGACCCCACCAGCTGATTGAACAAATCATCGATTTGCGGAATCGTGTACTTATTCTTGATGGTCAACTTATTCAACTCGCGATAGACTATGCACAGCCGCATACTATCATCCTTTTTCTTAACGAACAGCATCGGCGCACTCCATGGTGAGGAGCTGGGCCTAATGTACCCCTGCTCGAGTAACTTTTGCAACTGCGCCTTTAACTCGGCCAGTTCCTTTGGTGCCATCCAAAATGGAGGACGCGACACCAGCCTCGCATCCGACACCAACTCAACTGAAAATTCGATTTCACGCTGAGGAGGTGCTCCCGAAAGCTCCTCAGGGAACACATCCTCGAATTCCTCCACCACTGGCACTTCTCCGATCGCTAACTTTGTGGAGTGAGTCTCCAACAAAGCGACAAATGCCTCACCTCCTTGATTCACCGTACGCACCATTTGCACGGCAAAAATCAGGAAGCAGGCCACTCCGCATAGGACCTCGAACTTGACCTCCGATCTTCTTTCACTCCTAAAGGTCACCACCTTCAACAGACAGTCAATACTAGCTCGTTGCTCTGCAAGCCAGTCCATCCCCAGGATGATGTCAAATTCGGCTAGTGGTAGAATTGCTGCTACCAACTCGAATTCACACTCGCAAATCCTCAGCACAATGTGTCCTTTCCTTCCAGTGGTCATGAAAGACCCATTCGGCATGCGCACACCAAGCTCTGCCTCTGCCTCAACAGTCTCAACACCGATCCTCCGGGTAAAGCTTTCCGCGATAAAAGAGTGTGACGCTCCCGTGTCAAACAACACTCTAGAGGGATAGCCAGAAACTAGCACGAAGCATAACACGCGTATAACGAATACGAAAGGTCGCAAACAGGTTAAAACTATTAAACAAAACTCTGAACTTTCGTACCTGTCACCACGTTAGGTTGACGAATCGCTTCCTACTGCCCGAGGTTGTACGCTCTAGGCTGCACAGGAGGGGAACGGGAAGCACTGGACTCCGCCGCCTTCCCTTTCTCCCCAGTACCGACTGTTCCTGCCTCTACTCTGGCTCAACTCCACTCTCGAAACAGAACCGAGCTATGTGGCTCACTTTTCCACACTTGTAGCATGTCACTGGCCCCTTGGAACGGAACTCTCCAGAATTCGCACCGCTCCTCTCTCCAGTCCTAAAAGGACGGGGCTTTTTCTTCCACCAACTTTTCTCAGACTTCCCCTGAGAGTGAGATGGCTTACTTTCTCCCTGCTTTGCCGCCAAGCCCTTGCGGCGCTGGGTTCGCTCCATATCGTTCTCCAAAGTTCGAGCAGCTTCAACTAACTCATTGAACCCCTCATTCTTTAAGTCTATCAGAGGTTGCCTTAAATTCTCTCTCAGACCCTGATAGAAGAGATTATCCCTCTCCTCATCGTCTGCCATGGTCGTTCCCGCGTAACGACCCAACCGAGTAAACTCCTGAAAGTACTCGTCTACCGTCTTCTCGCGCTGCACCAAGTGCAAGAAATGCCGTTGAAGGGCTAACCTCGTCGAAGAGGGGATATAGCGCTTCAGGAAGGCATTCCCGTATTCTTCCATGGATGGGGCAAATCCTTTGAATGTCAGAGGATGGAAACTCAGATAGTACTTCATCTGACAATCTCCTTGCCCAACCGCTCTCTCGGCTAACGGCTCTACCTTCCTTACTCCCACCTTCGGCATCACAGTGACCGGAGTAATAGGAGTCGCAACCTACACAACAGGCATCACAATCTATGGCATTGCCGCAGCTTGAGCCGCCACCATTGCCTCTGCTAGCATACGATAAAAGTCTGCCGGGGACACACCCATATTCACAAGGGCTAGGGACGTTGCACTGCTTGCCGACGGCTCCTCTTGACGCCTCGACGTCCCTGCATCGTCGCCACCATCCTAGCATAAACAAGGAAAAATGAATCAAACTCTATTCGCAAGACTCGAACGCAAGGACATCCATGGTCCCACAAGGTACTCCGATGTGGACAACCTCTTAACGCTATCCGAACACGATAAACCTCAACAAGAACGCTAACCTCTCTCTGATACCAAATTATAACACCTCCCCTACAATGACTATATAATATAGGTCCGTCAGGGACCCCACAACATATAATCGCGACAGCTTTAGTATTAAAAAGTGATATAGATCTAACCATCTCAAAACTCAGAACCAACACAGCGGAAACATTAAATAAACCACAGATGTTGTCCACATCTACATAAGAGTACTACGGCCTTAATGCCTTACAAAACTCATACTCAAGTCAAAACAAAAGGGCATAGAAATGTCCAACAGATCACCACAATCCTAAGCTACCTCGGCATGCAAGCCGGAATAGGTAAAGACATCATAATCAAACTAGAAAGCATGAAAAGTGCACTTCATGAAGCTTAGGCCTTTCTGGCCGGCGAGCTAGGTCCAGCCTGCGATCCTTGCCCTGCATCCAAATCACAAAGAATGGTATAACGAGGGCCAGCTTTGGATGACCAACAACGGTGTAACAACACCCCTCCTCCCGGTCGTCCTAGCGGACCCCGGGGAACTACATCAGCCTGCAAGTCAGCACTTCGTATGCAAATGTAATAAACAGTATTAACATAAACATGACAGGCATGAGTGTCACAATCATCATCCATGTTTCTATGTTGAGCAATAAAAGTAAGGGGATCTAGCAATGCAGCATGTATGCAAACCTGGGTTTCACCCAAGGCACCCTATGGCGTGTATGCTTCTAACATAACAACAAACATCAACATTTCATAATAAACCAAGGGTACTTATCATTCCCCCCGTGGGCGTACAAGCCCAAGGCCAAGTACTCCACTGAGACCTCACCCCTTACATGGCTCATCTTGCCAATGGGCGCATCAGTATACTTGTTCTCGCCATAATCACTAAGACAAAAGCCAAGAACTCCACTGAGACCTCACCCCTTACATGGCTCATCTTGCCAACGGGTGCATCAACATACTTGTTCTCGTCAATTAGCCCAAAAGTGGACTTGTCTTTCCGGGACACTCTCCCCACATGAATCCAATCATTCACGGGCTAGCCAGCCAACCACAAAGACAAAGCTACGCCTTCACATACACATAAAAATTACCCTTTCCAAACCAACGTTCATTCTCACACGAAACATAAGGGCAACACATACGACGTTTTCGCCGTCATCGGATTTCTAGCAAAATCCCTAAAATGCACGTTAAGTAACATCACCGAATCGGACCACCGGTCACGATTCTGGCTTCACCCAAAATGCCTAATCCACTAACGGGGCGGATCTCTAGTGCAAAATCATGTCGGGGACGGACTCAATCAACCCGATGGTTCTTCTTGAACCAAGGCGACCCAAAATCCTCTCATTTGAGAGATCCGGTGCCATAAATTTCAGAAAAGAAAGGTAAAAGCATAGATGCCATGCACGCATCCTAAAACCGTGAGGAGAGATGTCGTTACCCTAAGAGTTCTCTTCATCGCCATGGATCGGTTGAAAGGCACGGATAGAAAGAAGCTGTAAGACCCCATTTTTTTCTTTCCAAACACTGGGTCTTATGCCCAGAACCGCCGCTTTGCGGTGACTCTTTCACTCGGAAAGGTCGTCACTACAAAACGCCGATCCTGCCGGCCAAATCGATCACAAAGAAAAGTGCATTAAAGAAGACAAGTCCACAGAATCAACATGAAAAATATAAAAATGTCCACATGATATAACTGAATAAAAAGATAACAAGGGTTACAATAATAAAGAAGAAGGAATGGCTCATGCCCAGTACATCATATCCTCACTACAAGATCACTCACGGATGCTAACTCCTAATCACTCACTGATCCTGAATCCTGTGCTCCTGTACTGCACTGGCCTGCCTCCGTCTGCACCGGCCTCTGGTGCTGCTCCGTCGTGGCGGTCTCCTAAAATGATAAGGTCCACCGACCGTTAGTCAAAAAGACTAAGCCAATCCCCCACCCCTCCCCCGGTGACTCCTAGGCACCGAGCGGGAAGGATGAAGCGGAGGACAACAAGGGGTATAATCAAAAAGCAGATGACGGGGCATGATCTACAGGAAGAGTTCTACCACTACTCAAGTATGTATAATTATAAATAAAACAGTTAATAAGCATAGCAAGAGCAGGTAAGGAATAAGTAAAGTGCAGTAAACAAAGACATGTATATAATAGAAAAGTAACCATTGATTTATAGGAATGCCCACACAAACCTATAGACCAAGGGGTCGTTTAGCAAGGCCTATCGTATAAGAAGTCCTATAACCGACTTATACGATAGGGGTAGGGGTTGAAATGCAATGTTTATGCTATGACATGCAAGGTATGCTGTTATGCTATGTTCAAACAATTGCAACTCACCCACTTCGACTCTATGCGCATAGACCTTTAGTTCCCCCTTTTTGGAGCTAGTAAGACTCCCAGGATACTCCCGTAGTGGCAAACGGAAGCAGAGGTTGGGCCTTGCCCACCTATAGGTTGGTATTCACACTACCCTACCTAGACCTATCGTACGCCTCAACGCAAAACCGCGGAGCATCTGCGTACTCTTACTGGCTGGACCACCAAACTTTCAAGGCTAAGTGCAAATTCCACACTTGCCGAGTCAACGTATTGACGTCGGTGTGAACGACCATCCAATACTGGAGACCCACCACCTTCATGCACATGCGACATGTTCTACTATCTATCTACATACTCCAAACATAAACCACCTGAGCTTAAATAGCCAAGCCAAAAAACATATTTGAGTCACAAACTCACCGGAATCAACCATCCACACAAACCACCACCGAGCCTACAGCCAGGGGTACCAAACCAACTAAACTCCCGTGACAACAGAGTGTGAGTGAATGCGTTATTAGTTAATCTTGAGCATCTTCTATACTCTTACGACTTATGGTTAATCTTGGACTTCCCGAGGGTTACCCTGTAAGGGGCTCACTACGGTACTAGGAACCACAATGGGATGACACCCCAAGGCTCCCTTTCTCAAGACACTTAGTGTTGTTGGTATCTACCCATAAGAACACCCTCCTTGTTATTACACTGGGATTACCCTAAGTATTTTATGACCCGCTAGGGGAAAGACGATCCTTCGTCAATCCCGAGCACAACTTTACCCCTAACTCACCAAGCACACCCTCATCACCTAAACTCCTTTTGGTGACCTTCATTCTCTTCAACCTGACAATGTACACCAACTACACGCTACTTCCACTTAGTAGGCCACTAGTTACACAAGTTTCACAGTTTTACTATACGCAGACCAAACTAACTATATGAGGCTTATAAGTAGAGGTACTCCAAATATTCATCCAACTGACTCAATATTATTACTGGGAGTCTATCATGATGTTATAAGACCAAATCCAGAGAATCATATATTCCTTAATTATTTAGCATTTATTTTAATTTCTCCAAACATTTGCCAAGTATGAAAATGAACATGAAGTGCAAGATCTTCTTATAATATGGTTCTCCAAAATTTATGATAAATCTATGATGATTAAATAACATCAGAAACAGCATATCATATTTTTACAGTAAGAAATTGTCCTCTAATTTAATTATTTATCATCTATCCAAAATTGTAGATTTATGAAGGAACCACCAAAAATACTTACACCAAAATTATGAAAAAATTTCGAGACCTTTGTATTTATCAGAAAAGGCTACTGGCTAAATTGTATAATTTATGGGAATCATTTTCTCACTTAAATGAATTCTTTAAGAAAACCCAAAATAAGATAATTTGTGAAGTAGCCTACTGATTTATGTCTCCAAAAATTATATAAAAATTCACAGAGCTTTCTAATACTCTGAAATGTCCTATCACCAATTTGCACAATTTATAAAGTAGTTTTGGACCTTCAAATATTTTTCTTAATCCTAAGACAAAATAAATGCCTTGTGAATAAAGTACTTGTTAAATCATTTCAATAATTACACAAAAATTACCATAGATGTATACCATGATAATAAAGACACTACCAAAGTTTTATCATCATCCAAAACCATTTAAGCATGTAAATTTTTCTTATAAGGAATTTCCCTAAAAGGGTTATGACCTATTTCAAAGGTAATAATTGTTCCCAAAATTCTTATAAAATTATCCAGGGCCTATTTATATCCTATGAACTTATCCACCAAGTTTCATAATCATCAAGGGACTTTTGACCACATGGCCTTCACAAGGTCCTAAATGCACACCTAGGAATAGAACTAGTGTTCTAGGGCTTAACCACCTCTACACCACCCCAAACCACTCATGGGGGTGTCTTAGGTGATCCTAAACCAGTTACCAAGGTTCCACCTCATGGTGAGGAGATTTGACCATAAACTTCCAAGACAAACATCATGCCCTAATTTTGACCTAATTAGACCCAAGTTGGGTTAACCAATTACTCAATCAAAACAGTCCCAATTGTGATGAGATTTTTACCAGGGTAAGGTGATAACCCTAAGAAGTACCCACCAAAATATGGAGGGCACTGGAAGCCATTTGACACATTAATTAATTAGTACATGATTTATGAATTTATCTCAAAAACCTTATAAAAAGATTCTCATAAAAATCCCATCTTATGGTATGATGTTTGTGTAGGTATATGTAGACTTTGTTTCAAATCTCAAGTCCATATCATTTCTCAATCAAAAGTTATTCAAGAAATAGTGGTTGTCCTACACTAGGGACCAGCCCCACCAAAATGGACCTACATGGAGCTACAGAACTCCTTTTGGGGTGAAATTAATTTTAAAATAAAGTAGACTCCAAGGGCTACAACTTTGGTGTTGACCACTTTTTCATTAGAGGCCCTAAGTATTTTTAATAATTAAAATAAACTCCAGCATAAAGTGTGACAGAAATTAATATAACATTTAGTTATTAACTGAATCTGCGTTCGACGAAAGATGTACAACGCTCGACGAAAACTGAACACCTCCCGTTCGATGAATTATTCGTTCGACGAATTATTTCCTGCGGCCGACTAAGTTGACATCTAACTGTGTTCAACTAAGTTAACGAATAACAGCGCTCGACGAACGCTGAACACATCAGCGTTCGACGAAATATTCGCTCGACTAAATCATAGCATAATAGCGCTCGACTAATACAGAGTTAAACAGCGCTCGACGGAAACCTTTCGTTCGACCAAATTTTAATATTCAGCGCTCGACTAAATTCTATTATAACTGCGCTCGACTAAAGCGGAAAAACTCCCATTCGACGAATTATTCGTTCGACGAATTTCTTACAGCGCTCGCGACAGATCTGACGAAATAAATGATATAACCATAAACAATAATAAACAGATCTGACGGTTCTCCGTCATCGTCCCCAATCGTTGGACGGCTCGCGACAGCCCGTCCTAGGCCTCTTTGCGGGGTGATTTCCCGGCCACCTACGCCTCTTTCCGGCCGGCCAATGCCACCACCACCTCCGTTGAGATGGTGGTCGGCGATAGGGGTGGTTGGCCGGCCGGAGGTGGTCGGATCTGGTTTTAGAGGAAGGAAAAAGGGGTACGTATCGCACCCTTTCGGAAGCACAATCTGAGCCCTATTGTGCACGGATCAAGCCCCGAAATATGAAGAGATCTAGCACTAAGGGAGGAGAAGAGGATCGGACCTGTGTGGGGGCTTGGTGGCGTGAATTCCGGTGAGTTGCCATTGACGGTGCTGGAGCTTTTGGTGCCATGCCGATCCTTGCTCCTGGTGGTCGATTTCTTCGGGGAAGAGGGGGGTTTCACTCCTTTCCAACCTCTGAAGATGTTAAAAGGGTCGATTGAGGCTAAGGGTGGGGAGTTACTCGGATTGCCATTAATGGCCATAAGTGGAGATTTCGGTTACACTTAGGGGGGATGAATTGGCCATCAATTAGGCCGGGAAAAAGCTGAAAACTTCTCCTCTCCCCAAGGGGAGATGAATGGAGCCATTAATTGCTCAGATTGATGGGTTTCTCCTTCTCCTCCATTAACCCCCCTTCTTTCTCTCTCTTCCAAAATGGGCTTTCTCTCTCCTGGCCGACTCTCTCCAAATTGAATGGCCACCTCAGCAGCATTCAATCCCCATTAGGTGGTGGTCCACCTTAATTGGGTCTAGCCCAAGTGGATTGGGTTCAATTTGGGCAAATTAGATCATTTTGACCTAAATTAGGGCAAGGGTAAATTGGTCAAATTGCAAGTCCCATGATGGGGCTTTTTGGTCCATTATAAGGGTAGGGGCAGAGTCAATTTGGCATGGTGGGGGCCAATTGACCATAATTGAGTTAGTTTGACCATTTTAGGGTTAAGGTTGACTTTAGTCAAATTGGGCTCTTAGGTTGACCCCAATGAGTCCCTGGGGTTCCAAGGAGACCCCTAATGGGTTAGGGATGCTATGGTGGGGTCAAGGATCAAGGTGGGGCTCTAAAGTCCAACCCTAGGATTGGTATCTGAAAATTGCTACTTGCAGACCACTTGGGTTTTCTCCTTCTCACCTATGTTCACAAGGTCTTGAGCTCTTCCTATGGTTTTGTCATGACCTAGTCATGACAAAACCAACTTAGGGGTCTAGATGTTTGGGGGATGTTACAAATCCCAATAAACAAAAAATAATAATTTCGTCCTCGAAATTCAGGCTAGGCTTGCGGGGTTTTTAACTAAGAGTGACTGAATGTAACATCCCCTAAGAATTGAAACTATTCCTGGCTTGAAGAGCATCGACTATCTCTGCCACACCAGTTCTAGTGGCTCTCAGGTGTGCTCCTCCTGTCCATACTTTCTCCACAGGACCTTGACCAGCGGGACCTCCTTGCGCCACAAGACTCGCATCGTCGTATCATCTATCCTGACCGGGGTGACCTAACTACCTTGGTCAATCTATCCTCGATGTTCCAAATAAACATGTGCCCGGAGTGTGGACGTGGTAACATGTGTATGAAATCCATAATTATATCCTCGATCTTCCACTCTAACCTGGGCAGATTCTTATGCCTCTAAAGTTTTTTTCACACGTTCAATTTTTTACTCTTTTAGGTACGTCCGAGTAATCAATCATTTCTGTTCTACAACTTTTCCAGTTCTTACTATTGATGGAACTAATCAGATTGTCTAGCGTCCCAATAATCCTTAAATTTTAATGGTGGTGCACTTGTGAACCTTTCTGAGTACATGTTAACCAACCACAATTAGTATCCATGTTGGTAAGACGACTCCCAATCATTTTCTACGTGGAGTTTGATTCATAAGGTATACGGGTAAAATCTTTTGAAACCATAAGATTTTCACTAGTCAATTTCATCAAGAAAATATCTTCACGTTTATTCCACCAAATTCCTATCACTTCCACATATGCTAGTCTCGATCACTTTCGAATGGTCCAAGGTAAGATAAACATAGATTTTTTTTATCATAGTAAACTCAAACACTATATTCTAATTCCAAATAGTCATCGTCCAAGATCTTTGGTTATTCATCATCATAGCTCCCAAGGTATAAGGGCTATTATTGTAGTTAAAATTATCTACCAAGACAAGGCGTGATTTTTAACGAATCATAAATTAATCACTTTCGAAGCCCCAAACTACCAGAACTTTCAAATATAACTAAAGCTTGCACGACCTAATTTCAGTTCCCAACTTCCAGAAGGGCATCTGCATCCCTAAGTGATTAATCTTGGCAACTTACATTTCCAATGATTCAACTAAGGTCAAGCTGTTGTTCTATCTATGATGTCCTTTCATTGTCCTGGTAACACCTCAGATCATCATTCCAGACCTACTTTTACACCATCTCATCTTTGTCTAAGTGACATCGAATATAATCAACCTCAAAATCATTATTGTTCACGACACAATTTTTCTAACTTAGGTCTAAGGGAAATCCAAGTCCGTCAATAATTTGCCCAATAAACAAAAGGTAAGCCCCAATAAACAAAATATTAGCCTCTATCTATTTTTGGGCGAAGTATCTTCAATATCACCATGTTATACTCGTCCCAGGTATGCAAGCAATCCTTAGGGCACACAAACTTAGACTTGGGGTTCTATCTTGAAACTTGTTGGTATACTCCACACTTTAGACTCTTCTAGGTATCCTCTACTACAACCTTATCCGGATCAACATGTCACCCAATCCCAAACGAGTCCCTTATGAACTTCAATTCTTATCCGACCCTCAGTGCTTGTCATGGTGGTTGTCTTAATGTAATCATGTCACGAATACGAGGATTGAGTCTATGAGTCTCATACCATTCTGCTTCTGAGTCATTATCTCTTTCTCTAGTCTCTTTGGGGTATCCTCGTACCTACACCAAAAGTTATACCTACGGTCTATTTCGGAATAGGTCACGGTATAAATTGTTAAGGTAAGTCATGTGTCCTAGTAGGGTTAAGTCTAACTCATTAACTAAGGGACTATCTAACGAGAACTTTGCAGCCAGAGGTATTCCCTGCCGGGGGGCAAGGTTCGCCACAGGCTACAAAAGAAAACTTGACACTCGTAGGGGAAAACTGACCAAGAAGATTCAGTTAAAAGTGGACCTTTTTTCAATGTGATTCCCATATGGGCACACCATTGCTTCCGCTGCTTAGTTTGTCCTCAAACTAAAATCGCGCGGGGTGGCCCAGGGTTTGTGAACTTCTTTTCTTTGGATCGAAGTTTGCTCTGATACCACTTGTAAGACCCCATTTTTTTCTTTCCAAATACCGGGTCTTAGGCCCAGAACCGCCGCTTTGCGGTGACACATTCACTCGGAAAGGTCGTCACTAAAAAACGCCGATCCTGCCGGCCAAATCGATCACAAAGACATAGCAAGAGCAGGTAAGGAATAAGTAAAGTGCAGTAAACAAAGACATGTATATAATAGAAAAGTAACCATTGATTTATAGGAATGCCCACACAAACCTATAGACCAAGGGGTCGTTTAGCAAGGCCTATCGTATAAGAAGTCCCATAACTGACTTATACGATAGGGGTAGGGGTTGAAATGCAATATTTATGCTATGACATGCAAGGTATGATGTTATGCTATGTTCATACAAGTTCAACTCACCCACTTCGACTCTATGCGCATAGACCTTTAGTTCCCCCTTCTTGGAGCTAGCAAAACTCCCAGGATACTCCCGTAGTGGCAAACGGAAGCGGTGGGTTGGGCCTCGCCCACCTCTAGGTTGGTATTCACACTACCCTACCTAGACCTATCGTACGCCTCAATGCAAAATCGCAGAGCATCTGCGTACTCTTACTGGCTGGACCACCAGACTTTCAAGGCTAAGTGCAAATTCCACACTTGCCGAGTCAACGTATTGACGTCGGTGTGAACGACCGTCCAATACCGGAGACCCACCACCTTCATGCACATGCAACATGTTCTACTATCTATCTACATACTCCAAACATAAACCACATGGGCTTAACTAGCCAAGTCAAAAAAACATATTTGAGTCACAAACTCACCGGAATCAACCATCCGCTCAAACCACCACCGAGCCTACAGCCAGGGGTACCAAACCAACTAAACTCCCATGACAACGGAGTGTGAGTGAATTCTTTATTAGTTAATCTTGAGCATCTTCTATACTCTTACGACTTATGGTTAATCTTGGACTTCCCGAGGGTTAACCTGTAAGGGGCTCACTACGGTACTAGGAACCACAATGGGATGACACCCCAAGGCTCCCTTTCTCAAGACACTTAGTGTTGTTGGTATCTACCCATAAGATCACCCTCCTTGTTATTACACTGGGATTACCCTAAGTATTTTATAACCCGCTAGGGGAAAGACGATCCTTCGTCAATCCCAAACACAACTTTACCCCTAACTCACCAAGCACACCCTCATCACCTAAACTCCTTTTGGTGACCTTCATTCTCTTCAACCTGACAATGTACACCAACTACACGCTACTTCCACTTAGTAGGCCACTAGTTACACAAGTTTCACAGTTTTACTATACGCAGACCAAACTAACTATATGAGGCTTATAAGTAGAGGTACTCCAAGCATTCATTCAACTGACTCAATATAAATACTGGGTGTCTATCATGATGTTATAAGACCAAATCCAGAGAATCATATTTTTCCTTAATTATTTAGCATTTATTTTAATTTCTCTAAACATTTGCCAAGTATGAAAATGAACATGAAGTGCAAGATCTTCTTATAATATGGCTCTCCAAAAATTATGATAAATCTATGATGACTAAATAACATCAGAAACAAAATATCATATTTTTACAGTAAGAAATTGTCCTCTAATTTAATTATTTATCATCTATCCAAAATTGTAGATTTATGAAGGAACCACCAAAAATACTTACACCAAAATTATGGGAAAATTTACAGACCTTTGTATCTATCAGAAAAGGCTACTGGCTAAATTGTAGAATTTATGGAAATCATTTTCTCACTTAAATGAATTCTTTAAGAAAACCCCAAATAAGATAATTTGTGAAGTAGCCTACTGATTTATGTCTACCAAAATTATATAAAAATTCACAGAGCTTCCTAATACTCTGAAATGTCCTATCACCAATTTGAACAATTTATAAAGTAGTTTTGGACCCTCAAATATTTTTCTTAATCCTAAGACAAAATAAATGCCTTGTGAATAAAGTACTTGTTAAATCATTTCAATAATTACACAAAATTTACCAGAGGTGTATATCATGATAATAAACACACTACCAAAGTTTTATCATCATCCAAGCCCATTTAAGCATGTAAATTTCTCTTATAAGGAATTTCCCTAAAGGGGTTATGACCTATTTCAAAGCTAATAATTGTTCCCAAAATTCTTATAAAATTAGCCAGGGCCTCTTTATATCCTATAAACTTATCCACCAAGTTTCATAATCATCAAGAGACTTTTGACCACATGGCCTTCACAAGGTTCTAAATGCACACATAGGAATAGAACTAGTGTTCTAGGGCTTACCACCTCTACACCACCCCAAACCACTCATGGGGGTGTCTTAGGTGATCCTAAACCAGTTACCAAGGTTCCACCTCATGGTGGGGAGATTTGACCACAAAATTTCAAGACAAACATCATGCCCTAATTTTGACCTAATTAGACCCAAGTTGGGTTAACCAATTACTCAATCAAAACAGTCCCAATTGGGCTGATATTTTTACCAGGGTCAGGTGATAATCCTAAGAAGTACCCACCAAAATATGGAGGGCACTGGAGGTCATTTGACACATTAATTAATTAGTACATGATTTATGAAATTATCTCAAAAACCTTATAAAAAGATTCTCCTAAAAATCCTATCTTTTGGTATGATGTGTGTGTAGGTATATGTAGACTATGTTTCAAATCTCAAGTCCATATCATTTCCCAATCAAAAGTTATTCAAGAAATGGTGGCTGTCCTACACTAGGGACCAGCCCCACCAAAATGGACCTACAGGGAGCTACAGAACTCCTTTTGGGGTGAAATTAATTTTAAAATAAAGTAGACTCCAAGGGCTACAACTTTGGTGTTGACCACTTTTCATCAGAGGGCCCTAAGTAATTTTAATAATTAAAATAAACTTCAGCATAAAGTGTGATAAAAATTAATATAACATTTAGTTATTAATTGAATCTGCGTTCGACGAAAGATATACAGCGCACGACGCAAGATGAACACCTCCCATTCGACGAATTATTCGTTCGACGAATAATTTCCTGCAGTCGACTAAGTTGACATTTATCTGTGTTCGACTAAGTTAACGAATAACAGCGCCCGACGAACGCTGAACACATCAGCGTTCGACGAAATATCCGCTCGACTAAATCGGAGCATAACAGCGCTCGACTAATACAAAGTTAAATAGCGCTCGACGAAAACCTTACGTTCGACCAAATTTTAATATTCAGCTCTCGACTAAATTCTATTATAACAGCGCTCGACTAAAGCTGAACACCTCCCGTTCGACGAATTATTCGTTCGACGAATTTCTTACAGCGCTCGACGAAATAAATGATATAACCGTAAACAATAATAAATAGATCTGACGGTTCTCCGTCATCATCCCCAATCGTTGGACGGCTCGGGACAGCCCGTCCTGGGCCTCTTTGCGGGGTGATTTCCCAGCCACCTACGCCTCTTTCCGGCCGGCCAATGCCACCACCACCTCCGTTGAGATGGTGGCCGGCGATAGGGGTGGTTGGCCGGCCGGAGGTGGTTGGATCTGGTTTTAGAGGAAGGAAAAAGGGGTATGTATCACACCCTTTCGGAAGCACAATCCGAGCCCTAGTGTGCACGGATCAAGCCCCGAAATATGAAGAGATCTAGCACTAAGGGAGGAGAAGCGGATCAGACCTGTGTGGGGGCTTGGTGGCGTGAATTCTGGTGAGTTGCCATTGACGGTGCTGGAGCTTTTGGTGTCATGCCGATCCTTGCTCCTGGTGCTCGATTTCTTCGGGGAAGAGGGGGGTTTCACTCCTTTCCAACCTCTGAAGATGTTAAAAGGGTCGATTGAGGCTAATGGTGGCGAGTTACTCGGATTGCCATTAATGGCCATAAGTGGAGATTTCGGTTACACTTAGGGGGGATGAATTGGCCATCAATTAGGCCGGGAAGATGCTGAAAACTTCTCCTCTCCCCAAGGGGAGATGAATGGAGCCATTAATTGCTCAGATTGAGGGGTTTCTCCTTCCCCTCCATTAACTCCCCTTCTTTCTCTCTCTTCCAAAATGGGCTTTCTCTCTCCTGGCTGACTCTCTCCAAATTGAATGGCCACCTCAGCAGCATTCAATCCCCATTAGGTGGTGGACCACCTAAATTGGGTCTAGCCTAAGTGGATTGGGTCCAATTTGGGCAAATTAGATCATTTTGACCTAAATTAGGGCAAGGGTAAATTGGTCAAATTGCAAGTCCCATGATGGTTCTTTTTGGTCCATTAGGCTCCTAGTACCCATATAAGGGTAGGGGCAGGGTCAATTTGGCATGGTGGTGGCCAATTGACCTTAATTGAGTTAGTTTGACCATTTTAGGGTTAAGGTTGACTTTAGTCAAATTGGGCTCTTAGGTTGACCCCAATGGGTCCTTGGGGTTCCAAGAAGACCCCTAATGGGTTAGGGATGCTATGGTGGGGTCAAGGATCAAGGTGGGGCCCTAAATTCCAAACCTAGGCTTGGTATCTTAAAATTGCTATTTGCAGACCACTTGGGTTTTCTCCTTCTCACCTATGTTCACAAGGTCTTGAGCTCTTCCTATGGTTTTGTCATGACCTAGTCATGACAAAACCAACTTAGGGGTCTATCTGTTTGGGGGATGTTACAGAAGCGCCTTCTAGTCCTCTCAACGGATCTGGTCTCGGATCAGCGAACGGAGCTCCGATGCTCCAACAATAGCGGATCTAGCCTTCTTCTTCCTCCAAACCCTACCTCTCTTCTAAGCCTCCAAAAGCACAAAGGACTTAATGAAATGAGAATAGAACTTCTCTGCCCTAAAAAGAGCCTTAGGACGCACTTATCTAGACCTTAGGATCAAGATCCAAACAGATCGGACGTCCAGGAAATGCTACTTACGGAACAGGTTCTGTCAGCTAACGCCGGCGTTAGCGCTAACACCTGTGTTAGCTCCTCGACGAAGTCCCCTTTGACGAAGCCAACTCAACAACCCAACGTTTACGAACTCTCTTCGACGAACTCCCTTTGACGAACTCCCTTCCACGAACTCCCTTCGATGAACTCCCTTCGACGAACTCCCTTCGTCGAACTCCCTTCGACGAACTCCCTTCGTCGAACTCCCTTCGATGAAACTCCCTTCGACGAACACCCTCGCAATAGGTGTTTTTTTCGACGGGGCAGCTAACGCTTGTTTTAACACCTAACACCGGCGCTATCTCCCAGATACAGAAAACCTGTACTAGCCTTAGGCATTCTAGCCTCCGCGCTCAGTGAAACCTGGGGTGTTACAAGGGAGGTGGCAAAGCTGGGAGAGACTCCTCCCCATACTCTGTTTGGAAAGTTGCTCTCTTATGAGATGCAACTATCTGCTAGGAAGGAGGATGACACATCCTCAAGGCCTCATGCAAGGGAGAGGACTGTGGCCCTCAAGGCTGATGGCTACAAGAAAAGCAAGACAAGGATGCCTACACCTCCAAGGAGGGCTGCTGGATCAGAAAATTCAGAGCCCAATTCATCTGCTAGCAGCTCTTCTGATGATGAGTTTGCTGCCTTCTCAAGGCATTTCAAGAAGATGAGGAGGAGGAAGCAGTGGAAGAACAAGCCTTCCTCCTCCTCACATCCCAGGAAGGATCTCAATAGATCAGACAAGCAGCACCCCAAAGGGGACATGTATGATTCTAAACATGTTAAACATGTTTTAAATAATGTGTTTTGTTACTACTGCAACAAGCTTAGACATATCATTGCTGATTGTCCAGTCAAGTGGAAGGAGAAGGGTGATAAGAAAGCTTATAACCAAAAGGGAAGGAAGGGTGAAAAATCCTTCCTAGCCAAGAAGGAGAAGAGCTAGAGTGAATCTTTGTCATCATCCTCATATTCAGATGAAGAATAAGAAGCCTATATTGGGTTGTTTGCAGCTGAAGAAGATGAGGACTTTCCTGCTACAAAGGTGGGCATCAGGGGTGGGCATCAGGGCCCCTCTATTACACTCTGACAGAGACATAGAGGAGGATGAAAAAACTAGAGAACATCATGACTTGATGGCCATAACTGATGATAATGAAGATAGTCAGGACAACCCTGACAAGGTATCAATCCCTCTCAATACTTCTTCTGATTAGAGTCAATGCCAGACTCTGAAGCATGCTCATCAATTGATGAAAATGATTCAATATCTGAAGTGGCTGTCAATCAATTGATTGACAGGTATGATGCTTTATTGGATGCTCTGAAAAAGATCAAGAAGCTGGCCAAGAGGCAAGCTCAAGAAATTGCTTCCCTTTAGTTGGCTAGTAAGATTGCACTGAGTCACCTACCATGGTGGCTCATATGAGTAGAGAGATAAGACAACTTAAGGGGATAATAATTGTCCAATTGAGCACCATTTCCCAAAATAACAAGGTCATCAAGGACCTTGAGGAGAAGCTTCTCAAAGAAAAGAGCCTAGTGGCTCAATTCTCCAATCCCAAATCAGTGCTTCCAATCATTGACACCTTTTTCTTTTCAAACTAATAGGAGAGGACTGGGGTTCAATAAAATGGAAGTGGGTGAAGGGAGTGTAGAAAAGAGCAAGGCTAAGGCTAAGCCTCATACCACCTTTCAAAAGGTGTTACTTCCCTCCAACAGGTATGACCATGAATACATGTATGGTCACTAGAAGATTGGGAGTTCCTATAGGAAGAAAAACACTCATTCCCATAGTATAATAAAGGGCATGTGGATGAGTGCTATGAAGGCTCCCCATGAAGAAATTCAAATGGCCCATTCAGGACCATTTGTTTTTGGTACTTCAGCTCCTTCAGTCAAGAATAAAGAAGCAAGCTCTTTCAAGTCCATTCCAGCAAAGCACTTGGTTGATGTCAAACATATACACATGCCCAACAACTCAGTGTCTGATGCCATCAAATCTTGCCTAACTTCCAAGCTAAGGCAAGTTGATGTCATTAAAATAAAGGAGGCTAAGACTAACCACAGGTTAACCTTCATCCAGATCATTGCTGAAAGGAATAAGATGAATGATGTTGTCTTCCCTCCTGAACACAAGCATATTGATGCTACTTCTTCATGGAATGTTCAGAAAAGAAGATACAATATTCATGAGTGTTGGTGTTGTGGTAAGGTGAGACGCTTTGCCATAGATTGTTGGCATAATCCCAATGTGTCAAGTGCAAAGAAGAGATTTCCTGCGAAGGTTGCAGCAGGTGTGAAGTCTTTTCATGCTAATAAAAGCCTAGGACCCAAAAATACTTGGGATCCTAAGGGTAAATAAATCCCGTCTTGCAGGTTAGTTCAAGTTCCATCCTTTGGCAAATATGGTACTTGGACAGTGGGTGCTCAAGGCACATGACAGGTACCAAAAGTCTTCTACAGGAATACAAAGCTGTGAAGAATGGACCTAAGGTCTGGTGGATCAGAAAAAGGCATCACCAAAGGATATGGTATGATTTCAAATGGCATAATTTCCATCACAAGGGTGGCTTATGTTGAAGGGTTGCAACACAACCTGGTGAGCATAAGTCAACTGTATGACTTAGGCTATGTCATTGAATTCCATAATGATAAGTGCTTGATCAAAAAGTCACATGACTTAGAGATCATCCTCTCAGGCACTAGGAGTGGGAATGTGTATTGCTTAGATATTATATGCAATTCTTCTTTATCTCTTGTGTGTCTTGTAGCTAATGAAAGTGAGTCTCTTTGTGTTCAATGGCACAAGAGACTTGCTCACATTAACTACAAGACAATGTATAGTCTATTTTCTAGAAACCTAGTTAGAAATAGTCCTAATTCGAAATATGTTAAAAGTGATCCATCTTATGCATGCCAAATGGGCAAGCAAACAAGGGCCACCTTTAAAAGCATTGGCTCCAAAGACACTGAAAGATGTCTTTATCTATTGTGCATGGACTTGTTTGGTCCTTTGCCAATTCAGAGCCTAGGTGGGAAGTTGTATACTTTGGTGATTGTTGATGATCACTCAATGTATACATGGGTATTCTTCCTTAAAAAGGAATTTGATACTTTAGATGTCTTTATAAACCATGTTAAGACAATCCACAGAATGAACTACAGTGTACTGTGGTCAAGACTAGAACTGACCATGGTACTGAATTTCAATCTGGGGCTATGACAAGGTTTTGTCAAGAATTTGGTATCACCCAAGAATTTTCCTCCCCAAGGACTCAACAACAAAATAGTGTGCCTGAGAGGAGGAATAGGACCTTGATAGAGGCTGGGAGAATATTGCTTAGTGACTCCTCACTCCAAGAATATTTCTGGGCTGAGGCAGTCAATACTACATGTTATGTTCTCAATATAGCATCTATCAATAAGGCCCTAGGAATTACCCCCTATGAGATTCTGAAAGGAAAACAACCAACTATTTCATACTTTAGAATCTTTGGTTACAAATGCTACATTTTAAATAATGGAAAATCTCAATTAACTAAGTTTGCTGAAAAATGCAATGCAGGGGTTCTTGTTGGATATATCTCACATAACAAGGCCTATAGAGTATTCAAAAAGAAAACTCATGTTGTAGAAGAGTCAATGCATGTAGTTTTTGATGAGACCACCCTGCTATATAAGGGCTAGTCCAGCTCTCCTATTTTGACAGATAATGAATAACAAATGCAAGATATGTCTCTCCAAGACATCCCCAACAAAAGCAAAGTCAATTCAGAGGAAGCAATCCCTAAAGTTGAAGATCAGCAAGCTGCTGAAGATGATGATGCTCAAGAAGAGTTGCAGATAGCTGACAGGTTGCCTGCAGCAAACAGGCACCTAAGGGATCATCCAAGAAACCAAATAATTGGAATGTTAACCAAGGAGTGGTTACCAGAAGCATGGCTCACAATGAAGCCCTATTCTTGAGCTTTCTATCACAAATGGAGCCCAAGAAATTTGAAGAAGCAAATGAAGACACCTTCTGGATTCAAGCAATGCAAGAAGAGCTGCTTCAATTCAAGAGGTGCATGGTGTGGAAATTGGTGCCAAAGCCTCAAGGACACAACATCATTAGCACAAAGTGGATCTACAGGAACAAGCTTGATGAGAATGACACCATCATCAAGAACAAAGCCATACTGGTGGCCAAGGGGTAAAGACAAGAAGATGGTATTGACTTTGATCAAACTGTTGCCCCAGTTGCAAGGTTAGAAGCAATAATGTTGTTTCTTGCCTATGCTGCCCACAAGGGGTTCAAAGTGTACCAGATGGATGTCAAATCAGCATTCCTGAATGACAATCTAAAGGAAGAGGTATATGTGGAGCAGCCCTCAGGTTTTGTTCACCCTACCCTTTCCTCTCATGTTTATTTTCTTAGGAAAGCTCTATATGGTCTAAAGCAAGCCCCTAGGGCTTGGTATGAGACTATGTCTAGCTTTCTCATCAAGAACAAGTTTTTGAGGGGAAAGATAGATAACACATTGTTTCTTAGGGAAACAAAGGGCAAGTGTCTTCTAGTCCAAATTTATGTTGATGACATAATCTTTGGGTCTACAGATGACAACCTTTGCAAAAGGTTTGCCAACCTTATGCATGGGGAGTTTGAGATGAGCAGTATGGGAGAGCTAAAGTACTTCTTAGGCCTCCAAGTGAAAAAGTCTGATGAGAGTATTTTCATCTCTCAGACCAATTACACTAGGGAGCTTATTAAGAAGTTTGGGATGGAGTCAGCCTCCACCATGAAAACTCCCATGGGGTCCAACATCACCCTGGACAAGTATGAAAAGGGTAAGTGCTTTGATGAATCCATGTACAGGTGTATAATTGGGTACCTATTGTATCTAACTGCAAGTAGACCAGACATTATGTATGCTACATGTGTTTGTGCTAGGTACAAAGCATGCTCAAAGAGGATTTTGAGATACCTTAAGGGCAACCAACACCTTGGCCTTTGGTACCCTAAGAACAATTAATGATTTTGAACTAATTGGCTTTTCAGATGCAGACTTTGCAGGTTGCAAGGAAGATAGAAAAAGCACAAGTGGAACTTGTCAATTCCTAGGAAGAAGGCTGATCTCATAGAGCAGCAAGAAGCAGACCAGTGTGGCAATATCCATAGCTGAATCTGAGTACATTGCTGCAGGAAGTTGTCGTGCACAACTATTGTGGATACAACATCAGTTAGAGGATTATAACCTCAAGGTAAGTAATTCTCCCCTATATTGTGACTCATCCAGTGATATCTCTATAGCTAAGAATCCTGTCTCATATAGCTGGACTAAGCATATAGAGATACAGTATCATTTCATAAGAGAGCATGTAGAAAGTAAAGATGTATGCCTTGAATTTATCCTCACTGACAAACAAGTTGTTGACATCTTTACAAAGCCATTGGTTGAGGCAAAGTTTAATGCTTTTAAAATTGAGCTTGACATGTTAAATTTAGAATCGATCTTAAGCTGTCAACTATCTACCTTGCTCATTTTGTTATTCTTAGCTTTATTTAGTGAAACATGTAAACATGTTTAATAAGCTTTGAAAGGAAAAGTCTATATCTAAATGGTTGGTAGCATGTTTAGGTATTGGAAAATGCCTAATAATATAATTCACTAATAGGCAGTGAATTTAGCTGAAACAGCTGAGAAGGTTTCAACTAATCCGCTGAGACGCTAGAATTGTCTCAGCGGTTGGAAATACCTTGTCCCATCGGATAACACCTTCGTCTTAGCGGCTCCGCTGTGACGAGCTGGCTAAATTAAATCATGCCCAAATTGACACGTCAACAATGTTAAATCAATCAAATTGATTAATCAAATCAACACATATACTTAGGGCAAATCTAAACCTAAATCAAGCCCCTATAAATATCAAAATGTTGATTAATTTATTACACTTTCCATTAACCTAGCCGATGAGATGAACCCTTCTACCTCCCGTCTCAGCGACCTATTCTTCAAAAGAAATGACGCTAAAAAGGGCAAAAGATCTGCATGAAGGATATGACATAGTTAGAAATGGATTTCAACATGCTCATACAAAGATAAGAGAAGTGATTCAACTTCTTTCTGACCAAGGACTGGACTATATGCTATCTAAGCCAACAATGATTCTCAGAACTGAAGTTCTGGAATTCTAACTCCTCAATCAAGGGAAGGATAGGGAGTAACAAGATAAAAATCTCTCCTAAGAAAATGGAAAAGTCCCTTCAGCTGACCTCTTGTAGTGAAGAAGAGGAAGAAGCAATTTCTGAAAATGACAAAGACCAAGCACTACAGTAGTGTGAATATTGTGATGCCAAAACTGGCTCACTCAAGAGAAAGTTCTTCAATCAGAGAGGGAAATTGCTCTCTGATATTGTTGGTAAGGCAATACTATGTAAGCCAGGATCACATGACACCATATCCAAACACATGTTTGAGTTGATGTCAAGAGTTATTCTAAAGAAGAAGACATCTTGGGCTGAGGTGATCTTTCAAAGGATAAGGGAATGTCTACAGGCCCCCAACCTAGGCATATTTCTCTCCCTTTGCCTTCTAAACACTTATTTAGAAATATTTGACAAGTAAAAAGGAGCAAACATCCATTACTTGAGGATAATGGACATAAAGACCCTGGACAGATTCTCAAGGGTCCTCCCCATGAGCCAACCATCAGAGTCCAAGGAGAAAAAAAAGAGCTTAGTCAAAGGGCTGAGAAAAGCCAGGAAAGTCTGCTCTGATACTGAGTCAGAAGCAGAAGGCCATGTCCCAGCTATGGACAATCAGGACCTAGCCAGCAGTACTCCAAAGGATCAAGAAGGAGAACATGACACTGAAGGTCATGTAGACCATGCTGCTGAGAAAGAGTATGGTAAGGAAAAAGATGCTGCTACTGAGGAAGAGCATCAAAAGGATGAAGATGTTGTTGTTGCTAGTGATAAGGGAATGTCAGTAGAATAGTAAGAAGATCACTCTCCTTGTGATTCATCCAATCCTGCAACTGTTGATAAAGGTGTGCAAATCATACACTCCTCCTCAGAAGATAATGAGGATGATGAAGACACTGCTGCTGCTGATCTTCAGGGTAAGATTGACTCATTTATATTCAATCTAGAGCAAAGTATTAGACTAATCCCTCCTGAACCAGCAGACTTATGGTGAGATGATCAGGACAATGATGACCCCCTCATCTGAGGTGGAGCAGTGCAAACAATCTTTTAACAAGGAAAATGAAGATGCTCCAAGTGCGGGGGAGCAAGAAAGAATTGCTGAAGAGGAAAAGAAAAAGGCTGCAAATTCTCAAGTTGTTGCTCAGCCTAGTGATCCAGCAGAGGGGAGCAAATCCCTGCTCAGGCTGAGGGGGAGCTCATTATTATAACTAATGTCCTCTCTACAGCAGCAATATCCCATGAAAAGTTGCTCGGTTCCATCAATACAGTAATTGAAAATCTGCTTTCAATAAAGAATTGCATAGACAGTTCAATCCTGTCTGTAAAGGAAGAAATCGTGACTGAAGTGAAAGAAATTAAGGAAGAAACTGCCTTCCTTAATAAGCAAATGACTAAATGGTTTGACCTGGCAAAAAGTTAGTGGTGACTCAAAGTACAATCCTGAGGTCAATCGACAAACAACTCCAAATGTCTGAGCAAGATATGTCTTATGTAAAGAACTATGTAAGCAAAACAGATGAGATTATAGAAAAAGCCTCCAATCATATAGAAGAGTATGTCTGGAATATTGCCACCACAATGATTAGTGAGGCATAGAAAATGATGGATGAGATGAAGTCTGATAAGGAAAATGCTTTCCAGACCATCTCAGGTTCTGTAGTAGCTGCCTCCCAGTCCCTAGAAGCTAAAATAATTGAAGAAGCCAGAAAGGGGGAGGTGGCCAATGCTGAGACCAATTCTGAATTGGCTGTCCAAGTGCTACAAGGAACCAGAATTGCCCTAAATCTGCCATGCTTGATAATTACAGGAAAGAAGATTTTGACTTTGATGGGCAGGCCAAAATTGCTCAGAATGTTCAATTGGTAAAGAGAAGAAAAAGAGAGCAAGTGATGCTAGCTGAAGAATATATGGCTAAGCAAAGGGATGAGCAGGGCAAAGACCCAGATTTTGAATATTAGAGTGAGGACTCCAAGAGCATAATCCTGAATGCCTATCTTAATCATGGTCAAGTGTGCAAGGATATAGATAGAATCTGTCCTGCTAAGGAGTGGATTAAGCACCTGGAAAGAAACACAAGAAGGGAGGGAATCTTCAAGGAAAACCTAGTAAGAAAGCACAACCCAAGAAGGATGCCCTCAAGATATATTCCAAAACCATATATTTACTTCAAGAGGCAAGAAAATAAAAAGAAGCTAGCTGAGATAGCAGCAGCAAATGCTGAAAAGGACACTGCTAACAAGGATGCTGCTGCTGAAGCTAAGGTTGCTGTTGCGGAAGATAAGGAGGCCACTGCAAAAGGGAAAGAAGTTGTTGCTGACAATGTTGAATGCTCAACATCTTCAAAGAGGAGAAAAACTTAAATTAATGTATTTAGTTTTTCAGGAAATCTAACTGTAATTTGAACTATGCTTCAACATTATGACAGTAATGAAATTGAAAGTTTTATTGAATCAATTGGTTTGTGTTATAGGCTAATCTTAGTCAAAGTTTAATATTATTCTGTATTATTGTTTTATATATTCTGTGATGCCTAGACATAATTAGTCAACAATGTTATTGTGTTGACAAACAATGTTGTTATGTTGTCATGAAAATAAACTGCAATGACGTTTTTTTTATGCCAAATGAATGTCAACATTTATGTGTTATGATATCATGTTGCTATGTAATACATTTACATGATAAGTTTTTGTTGGTTATGTATCTTAGCATTGAGAATGTTCTGCCTTCTTCAAATAGGGGGAGATTGTTGGGAATATTGCCCTCAATGTTCCATTGATTTGAAGAGGCATCACTCACAATGCTAAGTACATATTGTATTTGATAAACCCTATTTTGCATCAGGAATATGCAGGGTTAAGATATTCCAAGCATTGGAATAAGGTCAGTGGTTTGCTGTCAAAATCGCTAAGAAGAACTCACTGTCTCAGCAGAACCGCTGAGATGAGGCCAGGAGGCGCTGAGAAGAGCTCTGCCTCAGCTGAGCTGTAGATAGACAAAATCCACTGAGAAGACTATCTGTCTCAGCGGATCCGCTGAGACCAAAATAGCTAAACCGCTGAGACGGAAGACTGTCTCAGCCCAACCGCTGAGACAGATTCAAATCAGAAATACGACACTGGCAGGACTTGCTTTTGGCGCAAACAGCTGTAAAGGGAAGATAAAGTTTTCCATCCTCTTCCAAAGTGTCAGGGCCCCTTCCTAAGAGACTTTGAAGACAAATGGAGTAAAAAAGAATAACTTAGGGCACTTTCAGAGGGATTTGTTGGTGTGCTGAAAAGTAGAAAGCTATTATCACTGTTCCGTTGACGGCTCTCAAGTTTTCTCTCCTCCTGCTAACTGAACCAGCAAGAAGATAGAAGGAGAGAAGAGCAAGAAGATCTTTACTCCTTTACTGAAGAGAAGGATCAGAAAGAAGCAAGGACTGAAGATTTCACTCAGCCCAGCTTCAAAGTAGCACCAGTTGTGCAGGAACAACATAAGACATTATACTACTGCTGTCAACTGTTGTAAGCTACACATTTACTCACTGTAGGAACTATGTAGTTCTGAGCTTGTAAGGCACATTGCCTGAGTTTGTAGGGTTGCTGAACCTGAGCTGTAGGGCACATGCCTGAGTTTGGTAGGGCTTCTTGATAGGTATGAGGTGGGAGATAAAGAATATCTCTGAGTTGTAGGAGTGGGAGCACTCTGAGTTAGTAGGGAAGTTAGTCCTGAGGTAGGGTTGGAGCAAGCCTGAGAGATCACGATGGGTCTGTGTTGTAAGCTCTAGGAGCTGCGATTGGTGAAGTTTGCCTTGTCTAACACACTGTTAGAGAGGTGTAGAGGGAAAGTGGACTACCCATAGACACACTGTCTTGGGGAACCACTATAAACAACTGTGTGTTTTCTGTGTGTGATTGAGCTTTTATTTACTACTCTTTAACTGCTAGAAATAATTAAGTAAAACTCAAAGAGACTTATTCACCCCCTCTTAGTGAATTAGACTACATACCTATAAACTATTAGGTCTCATGACTGTCTTCGTTCTTTTGGCACAAAAAGTGTACCTCCAAAACTCACACTAAAAAGATATAAGGGGAATGAAAGTGCACAATATGACCTTTGAGTATTCTCTAGAGGGGGGGGGGGGGGGGGGGGGGGGTTGAATAGAGTTTTAAATCTTTTACACTAAATATGCACACACAATAAAAACTTATAATAACCATGCAATCAGAAGCACATAATAAATTAAACACAGACTGCAGAAATTATAAAATGGGACATCACAGAAAATTCACAACACAAAGACAAGAGCTATAGTGGTTCCCAAAAATATGGGTACATCCACTCTTCTACCACCTTGGTAGAAATACACTATCCAGTTTCTGAGTCGTTTGATAAGGAGACTCTTAGAACCACTGAGTCTTTTGGTAAGGAGACGCTTAGAATCAACTACTGAGTCTTTTGGTAAGGAGACTCTTAGAACCAAAGACTGAGTCTTTTGATAAGGAGACTCTTAAAACCATTCTAGATCTTTTGATAAGGAGACCTTGAACCACTGAATCCTTTGGAGAGGGATTCTAAAAACTCTTTACTCAAGTTACAATAAGACAGAGAGAAAAGAAGAAGAAGAAGAAGAAGTGAAGATGTTTCTTCTGTTTGAATCCTTCTGCAGTTATCACTGAGGATTCTGTCAGTTGGTGTTCTTCAAGATCTGTTTATAATGAAACCTTGCTTAAGGTAGAAAATAATGCAAGGGTTATGAGCTTATGATCCTGATGATCTATGTACTCTTGATGGTTTCCTGCTGTAAGAGAAGTTGAAGAAGCAGTGGCCTTTTTGTTTTTCCTGTACAGAGATGTTCTCTTGTTCTGTCTGTGTTAGAGGTTGAGGGAGAAGAAGACAAAATAAAATAGCTTAATTGATTTTCTTGACTTCCTCTCTCTGTATACTTATTCTCTGTCGAATAGTTTTTGAATTTATTTCCTCATTTGTTCTGTAATTAGAAGGAATGCCACTGGAAGATAAATGTCTCTTTCCATTTCTATTCACAACCCGTCACTCTGAATTTGAATAACTTCTAAGAATGTCTTTGTTGTCTCTCTGGAGTACTTCATTCTATTCTTGGCAATAAACGATCTGTTAGAATTCCAATTATATCCTTGGATACCTTCTGAAAGAGCATCAGAAAATAATACAGAAAGTATTCTATTTCTGTGTCTGTATTTGGCGTAGCGTCGAATATATTTGCCTTCTAGTCAACGTACCTCCGAGTTCTAATAGAATCTGCTTTGAATTCCTCTTCAGCTTTGAACTGAACTCTAATATCGACGTTGTGTCGAATTCTTATCTACATATCCGTCGAGTTGAAGACTTGGACTTTGAACTTCATCTTCTGCGTTGACTTCAAGTCGAAGTTGCGTCGACTTCTAATATTGCTTCGACTGACTCTGTCTTCTGCATCGATTACTTCTCGATGTTGCATCAACTTGAACTTCAGTCTGAGTTAATGTTACTTCTATTCAAAGTTTCTTCGACTTGTAGTCGAAGCTGCGTAGACTTCTATTCGACGTAGGTTTAACTCAACTGAATTTTGTGCTTATTTTGGACTGGTTTTGACACTCTAATGAGAGTGTGACATCCAAAGACATCTAATGACCAAATTACCCTCTCTATACAACATGTGTAATACATCCAAGAAAATGAAATCACTTGAATATAATTTGTAAGATATATCAAATGGTATTTTTCCCAACAATCTCCCCCTATTTATCTTAATAAATTTTATAAATTGTTTAAGTGATTTCAAACATACTTAGACATAAAATTGAATACAAATAGATATGTAATAAAGAATAATGACATTATTGAGTAGAAGCACAGACCATATAATAAACTTCCAAGTAATCAAATTGTTTTTAATAACTGTATCTAGCTGATGATATAATGTAAATTGTTCATATTCACTGAATACCTGTACTGTGATATTCTTTGGGAGGAGTTTTCCTTTTTCTTTAGAAGAACAGAGGTGTCACCTTTCTGGGTGGAAACACCAAAGGCTCATTTTTCTCTTCAACAACCTTATCATCCTCCTTGCCATCCTCTTCTGCATCTTCTTGAGAAAAGTCCTCTTGAGCCATTTGAATAGTCTCTTTAGCAATGTTAGTAACGGATTCTAAGAGTTGTTCAGTGATGAGAGGATCCCCCTGATCATTATTTGTGAAGAGCTCCCCTTGGGTTGATGCAAGCATCTCCCCCTGAGTTTGTGCAGGGAACCCCCCTAGATTATTCCTTTTTGGAATACTATGATCCTATTAGGGTCCTCAAGGACTTGGTCTTCTAGAGCATGAAATTCTGCATTCTTGTCCTTCTCATGGCATTTCCTCCTTATGGATATTCTCCCCCCTTTTGAACCTTTCTGACAAGGGAAGTTAAGAAAGATTTCATCACTATTGAGGAGGACACAAAAGTTTTGAGTGCCGGGAGTGACTCTTTTGACTCTTGTAGCTCAGTCTCCATCTGAGAATATTTTCTGTTGAATTTTCTTGCTTGATTCAATAGGAGATCATCAAATGTACTAGTGGCGAACCCCACTGCCTTAGAAATTACTTGATCAGCATCAAATGGATGGATAGACAGGAGGTAGAAGCAGGAAGTGTGTCAACTGGAGGTGTGGATATGTTAACTAGAATTTCTATTGAATCATTGATGTCCGTGAGATTATGGTTGATAGGGGGTTTTCCTTGATTATCTTTTGGGGTTATGATAGATTATGGTGGGGGAGCAGAATGGATGTGTTGGGGAAATGATTTCTCTTAACCCCTAGAAATAAGTTGAATATGAATTCTAAGAAAGAAAAACAAGGTTAAGTAAATGTGCGTCGAATACTATTCGACGCAACATCGAAATGAAGTCGACGTTTCCTTCAGATTGAGTCGAAGTAACTTTAGGAAGATTTCGATGTATGTGTTGTCGACGCTACTCTGATTTCTAGTCGACGCATATTGAGAAGTCGACGCACCTTAGTCGACGCACCTTCCTTATTCTCCTCTCGACGTCCAGCCAAGAAGAACTCGACGTTTACGTCGAATGGTAATCGACGCACGTCGATTTATATGACAGATTTAAATATGCGCCAGATCTCTTTCCTTCTTTCAGTAGATCTGATTTGTATGGAATAAATGTCAATATTTTATAGCCGTTCTGAATCATTCTTTCCTTATATCTGATTCTTGGCTAATTTGATTAAACTTATTTGGACATTATTTGAAATCAGAATTAGTTCTTTCCTTCTACAGAAATAAATATTATGAAAACATTTTCATCTTTCTATTTCTCTGACTGATAATTGATTATCCTCCTATAGTATTATTTTGAATTAACAGAGCTATAAATAAAGAGGAGGTCGGCAGAAAAATTGAGAACAAGTGATTCACCATTTTACATTTGAAAAAGAGGAAGAGCTCCCAAGTATAGAGAGAAATTTGAGAAATTTTTCTGCAGCAATATTCAAGCACTTCTTCTTCTCCTGCTTCTGAAGTCATTCTGCTGCAAGTTCTGATAGCTCCCACAAAGAGAGAAAAGCTACAAATCTTCTTCTCTCTATAGAAGAAAGATTTAATTCACTTCTTGTGCTTCCAATCTTCTTGCTAGGAAGAAGATTCAATCTTGTTCTTATTTCTTTCTTCTTTCTTATTCTTACTTAAATATTGTAAAAGAGTTTTTAGAATCTCTCTTCAAAAAATTCAGTATACTGGTTCTAAGAGTCTCCTTGTCAAAAGACTCAGGGTGGTTCTAAGAGTCTCCTTGTCAAAAGACTCAGGGTGGTTCTAAGAGTCTCCTTATCAAAAGACTCAGTGCAAGATAGTGAATTCCTACCAAGGGGGTAGAAGAGTGGACTACCCAAAGTTTGGGGAACCACTATATTTTCTTGTGTTGTGCTGTGATTTCTTTTCATGCATTTACTTTCTTTACTTGTTTAATTCTTGTTGGTGTGTGGGAAGCTATAATCTGTGATCATACACATATATATTAACTTTGCACAAAATAATTTTTAATCTCTATTCACCCCCCTCTAGAGAATTCTAGTGAGGTAAACTGTGCACTTTCAATTGGTATCAGAGGGAGGTTGATCTAAAAAGGGTTAACTCCTTGATCAAAAAGATTCTACCTCTTGTTTTTATATATATATTTTTCTAACAATCAATTTTCACATGGCACAAATCAAAGATTATGCTTCCACCAGACCACCAATGTGCAATCTTGAAAAGTTTGCAGTTTGGAAATCAAGAATCAGAATGTATATGAACTCCATTGATGCTGACTTGTTTAATATTACTGTGACAAGTCCCCCAAAGCCCTATAGAAAGGATGCAAGTGGCAATGTCACACAAACACTTGTTTCAAGATCTGAGTGGACAGAAGATGAGAAGAAGGCTAGAACATATGATCTAAAGGCCATGAACATACTTGTCTCAACTCTCTCAGATGACATCTTTCAAAGGGTTGTTGACTGTGAATTATCCAAAGAAATTTGGGATGCTTTTACAAAGATGGTGGAAGGAAGTGCTGATGAAAAGAAAGATAAGAAGGCCCTATTGATCTTCCAATATGAGAACTTCCAAAAGAAGAATGAAGAGAGTATCTCTGAGATGTATGACGGATTCAGTCTAATCATCAACCAATTGAAAAACTTGGATAGAGAGATCTCCCTCACTGAGATTAATGACAAATTGCTAATGAGCCTCCCCAGTTCATGGGACTCAAGAATATGGGCAATAAGAGACACAAGAGGACAAAAGGAAATCTCTACAGATGCTCTCTTAAGAAAACTCAAATCCTATGAGCAACTTCTAAAAACTAGAGAAGAGAAGAAAAGAAGAGAAAACACTCCAATCTCCTCAAAAGACAGGAACATAACTTTAAAGGCAACAGAAGAAAGGACTCCTGTCACTGAAGAAGAACTATTCAGTTTCCTAGCCAGAAGATTTAAGAAATGGGTCAAGACAGATGGATCAAAAAGTAGGGAGTCAAAACCAAGGTATGACAAAACTCTCACTAAAGAAATTATTTGCTATTCTTGCAGGAAACCTGGACATATTGCCCCAGAATGTCCAGAGAATGCTGAAACAAAGAAAGATCTGAAATGAAAGGATCTCAAGAAAAAGGGGAAGAAGAAAGAAAGAGGCTTTATTGCAGAAGCCTGGAGTGAAACAGACTCTGAGGATAGTTCATCCTCTGAGAGTGACAATGAAGAATCTAGGCAAGAAGACCTATGCTTGATGGCCTTTGAAGGCCCCAAGAATGATGATGGTGCTAAATCTTGGAGTGAGAAAGGATTAGAAGAAAGCATATCTTCTGAAGATGAAAAAGAAAATAGCCCTTTTCAATTAGTGTTCTATTTTTCCTTTCAGCTACCCCATTTTGTTGAGGGCTTCTAGGAGCAGAGAAACATTGTCTGATCCCTTCTTTTCCACAGAATTCTCTCATCAGAAGAGACTCAAACTCAGTTCCATGATCACTTCTGATCAATGCAACTACAGTAGAGTACTCAGTCTTGATGGACCTGAGAAAGTCTGTTAGAATTTTGAAGGTGTCAGACTTGTTCCTAAGAAAGAACACCCAAGTGAATCTTGAGAAGTCATCCACAATAACTAAAGAATAATGCTTCCCTCCTAAGCTATGTATAGCAGTAGGTCCAAAAAGATCTAAATGCAGTAAATACAGAATCCTAGGTGAATCACTCTTGGATAAGGATTTGAAACTACTTCTAGTATGCTTACCTAACTGACAAGCCCTGCAAAGTCCTTCCTTCTTGTATGATCCAGAAGGCAGTCCTCTGACAAGATTGTCCTTAGAAAGCTTAGAGATAGTTATAAGGTTAATGTGTCCAAGCCTTTTATGCCATAATTCATTTGTCTTACTTATTGAATTAAATAGACAGATGTCTGAATTGGCAGAGTCAAAATTGACTAAATAAATGTTTCCTTCTCTAATACCAGATAATACATTTATGTTTTTATTATTGGTAATAAGACATTGGGAAGGGTTAAAGGTTACCTGATAACCTTCATCACATAACTGACTTATGATGATGAGGTTGTGCTTGAGACCTTTGACATATGATACTTCTTTGAAGGTGACTGCTCCAATCTTGACTTGTCCATATCCTTTTGTCTGTCCACAGTTGGAGTCTCCAAAGATAACTTTGGGTCCAAGCTTTGCCTTATAATTGCTCAGGTTGGCCTTATTTCCTGTCATATGCTTTGAGCATCCACTATCCAAGTACCAATATTCCTTTATCTTTGGATGCTGTGTACCTGCAAAGACAGAAAAATAAACTAGTTGTTTTTGACCCAGACTACCTTGGGTCCTTTTGTCTTACCACAATATTCAGAAATAAAGGTCATTTCAGGCTAATCCTTATAGCCTTGTGGATGATATCTCCTTGGAGGTATTATCCATTCAGTGAAAGGATTTTTAGTTTGTTTTGAATTAGAATTCTTGAAGTTTTCTGTATAGTATTTGTTCGACAAATTTGGGAAAGTTTGTCGATCGCCGTTCGACGAATGTACATGATTTCGTCGAGCGCCGTTCATGTAATAACTATATTGAAAATCTGTTTTCAGTTTTTGTCGATCTCCGTTCGACAAATTGAAATCTTTTCGTCGAGCTTCGTTCGACGAATTCTTCTGAATTCTTTTATTCTTAACAGACTTGCTTGAAATATCTTTATTTGCTTCTACAGCCTCTTTGCTTTTAGCAGAGACAAATTTTATAGGTGTAGAAAGTATGTTCTTCTTAATTAGAGGTGGCTCACTTGATGAAGCTCCCAAGCCCAGTTTGCTATTAAGTCTAGCATTTACTGTGCTTGTTATGTCCATCAGTTTGATGCTTCTCCCATTTAGGGATTAATCAAACTTCTTGGCTTCAGACAACTTGCTCTCAATGAGAACAATGTGTTCCCTGGAGGAAGCCAAATCTTTCTTAGGATTTATATTTTCTTCACTTATAATTTTCATTTCAGCTAGCTTACTTCTGAGTGAGATTATTTCTTTCTCAGATTTTAGTAAGTCTAAGCAAAGAACCTTGAATTCAGCTTTAAATTCAACTGAAGTAAAATCAAAGATAGATAATACCTGATCTGCATCATCTTCTGCTTCTGATTCTGATTTTTCTTCAGAGTTGTGTCCTGAGGCATTGATAGCCATCATGCAGAAGGTTCTTTCTTCTTCATCATCATTGGAGCTGGATGAGGAAGCATATTCTGACTCACTGCCTGAATCATATATTGCCATCAGACATTGGTCATTCTCCTTTGATTTTCTTCATCGTCAGATGAGCTGGATGATGATTCAGATTCAGTTTCACTCCAAGATTCTGCTATAAATCTTCTTCCCTTCTTTTTGTGCTTGTGGGAGGAAGACTTGCTGGAGCTTCACTTCTCTTATTTATCCTTTTTCTTTTCTTTCTTTTGATTTTCTGGACATTCTGTCAGGTAGTGTCCAGGTTTCCTGCTGCCATAACAGATAACTTCTTTAGGATTTAATTTGTCATACCTTGATTTTTCTCTTGTTCTGGACTCTTTCTTTCTGAAGTCCTTCCTAGCCATTTTGTAAAATCTCTTGGCTATGAGACTCATGAACTCCTCATCTTTTGGATTCTTTTCTTCTTCTTCAGTAGCTTGGAAGGCAATATTTCTGTCCTTCTTTGTTGAAGAGGAAGTGCTCACTTGTTCAGCTTCTCCTGTTTTGATGAGTTGCTCATAGGATTTGAGCTTTCCTAGCAGTGTCTCAGTAGTTATCTCATTAAGACTTTTGGCTTCCTTGATAGGCCAGATCCTAGAGTCCCAAGTGCTGGGGAAGCACATTAGGATTTTGTCATTAATCTCAGTTAATGAGATTTCCTTGTCCACTGTTCTGAGTTCACTTATGATTACACTTAATCTAGTGTACATATCTGCAACTGATTCTTCTTCACCCTTCTTGAAGTTCTCATACATAGAGATCAAGTGAGATCTTCTATCCTTTCTTTCATCAGCAGAGCCTGCAACCATAGTGTTGAGAGAGGTCCATATCTCTCTAGCTGAGGTGCAATCCACCACTTTCTGAAAGATTTTATCAGACATGGTTTGAGCCAGAATATTCATGGCTTTTGCATCTGCACTTCTTTGCTTTTTTTGAGCTTCAGTCCATTCAGGAGGTGGGACAGCAGTGTTATTTGTTGTTGTATCAGTACTTGTTGATGTTGTAGGTGCTGGAGGCCCTGTCAAAATAACATTAAAAATTTCTTCATCAATTGAGTTCATAGAAAGCCTAATCCATGCTTTCCACAGTGCAAACTTACTGAGATTGCACATAGGAGGTCTTGTGCTTGAATACTCTTTGTTTTGTGCCATGAGTTTTTAACAGAAATAAATAAAATAAAAACTCTAAAAGAATTTAAGATCTAATTGATCTTTGTGATTCAGGTGTTAGCCTGTAAAGAATCAACCTACCTCTGATACCAATTGAAAGTGGAGGTTAGATCTTAAATTAACTCTAGAGGGGGTGAATAGAGTTTAAAAACTTTTTCCCTTAGTTTTATAGCGGAATTAAAAATAGTGATATATATATGTGTATATGAGAGTGAGTAATAAAAACTAAGTAAAGAAAATCAGCACCGCACAAACACAGAAAAGAAAACAAACACAGAAGACACAAAGAGCTATAGTAGTTCCCCACTAAACTTGGGTACGTCTACTCTTCTACCACCCTTGGTAGGAATCCACTAGGATTTTTGATCTGTTGCCCTCACACCAATGAGCTTTTGTTCAGGTGCCCAAAAACCAGCTAGATTTTTTGATCAGGTGTCTTGCCACCAATGGGGTAAACTTTTGAAGGGAGTTTGAACCCTGTACAAGATGGGGTAAGGAGGGGTTATGAAGTTCTTCTCTGTCAATATGCTGAGAGAAGACTCTAGTGGATGTTGATGTAAAGCTCCCCCTGTCTGATAGAAGTATTTTACAATTTGGTGGAGAAGCTTTCTCTTGAAACAGAAATCTTCCTGTAGCAGATTAATCTGGAAGAATGAATTCTTCTGATTGTTGTTGCTCTTTAGGAGATTTGAACTTTGCAGCAGAGATCTGAGAGAGAGAGATTTCTTTAAGATATTGTTCTTAGAGAAATGGAGATGCTGCTTGAGAAAGAAGAAGACTGAGTATTTTTGACTGTGTATTCTTCTTCCTTGTTCTTGTTGTATATCTTCTCTGTATTCTGAAAGAATGAATGAATCAATGTTTTGAATTCTGTCGAGAGATTGAGACAATAATCTCTGTCTTGATATCTTCTATCTTTGGAATAGAATAATCAGAATTTAATTCTTTCTTGGAACTGCAACAGAGACCAAACGACTTTGGCAGGTCCTTTAATTCCTTAGCCGTGAAATATTCCTTTGCATTAATTATCAATGGCTATCTTTGTCTTGGAATAAGGAAAGAAAGGAATATAATAACTGAATATAATATCCTTACTTATTTGTCTTGAATACGTCCAAAGATGTTTGAATTGATCCGTTAAAGTCGTCGATCTGTGTTCAGAGAACTGACAAATAACTGATATTTAAATATTAAATAATCTGGAGTCTGTATTTGTCGATCTGAGCTTCAGTAAAGAATTTGTCGAGTGCTAGCTAGAATTTGACGAACGCTGTCTGGAATTTGTCGAACGCTGATAGCCATTTGTCGAACGCTGGCTGGAATTTGTCGAACGCCGATAGCCATTCGTCGAACGCTGAGAACTTGAATTTTCCTTAAGTTCTAGCTAATCTAACAGCCTAAAGACTTGACCCTTAAACAATACAATGGGGTCAAATTGATCCTAGTCAACATATAGTGATCCTAGCCCAAATCAGTAATAGGGTTGTTCCAACAGAGACCATGTCCTCAAACCACTGCAGGTGCAGGACGGGGTAATCCTTGCTGGCGTAGTGAGACATCTTCAGCCTTCCGGACCTCTCTAGAACTTGGGCCGAGAGATTAGCTCACACAAAGGACTTCCTATGCTCGCCCCCTTTGGGGCTGGGCGAGTGGGTGCTGGCTACCTCCCCAATCGCCCCCTTGGGGCTGGGCGAGTGGGGGTTGGGACCTCCCCACTCACCCCCTCCTAGGGAACTGGGCGAGTGGGAGCCGAATGCCTCCCGACTCCGCCCCACTGGCACCTCCTTCCTGGATTGCTGGTCGATAGTGCTCTCGCCCACCTGCTGAGGCGAGACCTCCGGACCACTTCCTCTCCTGCCTTCGCCTATCGTGGCGAAAGTTAGCTGCAAGGTCTGTAGGACCTCCCGCTTGAAATTTTCAAACATCTCCAACGTCACTCCAACCACCGGGGGCTGCGAGTGGCCTGAGTCGGATCCTCCGCCTCCAGCCATGGATTTCAGCTTGAGAGTTTCTTGAGTTGGTCACTCTCCACGCTCACCGCACCATAGATGTTGAAACCAAGACGTGAGAACAATACTTAGTCTCTGTGGAGTTTGGGCCCTCAACAAGTTGAGGGGTGACCAACACTTACTCCCCCCAAGGGAGAGCTCTAGGATAAGGGGCTAAGGAACTAGGAACAAGGCCAAGGGCTTAGCGAGGAGGTCCCACCACACATCCAGAAGATCTTAGAGCGCTTCCCCTCCCAAGCCAATGCTAAGCTTGGGCACCATTGGAGGCTCTCTCCACTCAACAAAGGAACAAAGGGAGAGAGAAGGCCAAAAAAGAGAAGTCCCTCCAAAATGGTGCCCCCTTGGTCCTATTTATAGGATTTTAAACTTGGTCTGCAAATAACCACAATCTGACCTACGAGATTACCAAAATACCCTAAAGATTGGCCTTCCAATAGCCAAATCCCGCAATTCCAAGGCGTTAAACGCAGACCACCCCCTCTCTTCGGGGCTGGGGCGAGGCGAGCTGGATGGGTGTCTCCTTCCTGAGCTCGCCCCCTGCTGGGATCTCGCCCCCCTAGCTGGGGGCAAGAGGAGCTCGCCTCCCCCTGCTGGGATCTCCCCCCCTTGCGGGGGGCGAGAGGAGCTCGCCCCCCTTGCCGGGGGCGGGGGCGAGAGGATTCCCCCCCCCCCCCCCGCCCTGCTGGGATCTCGCCCCCCATGATGGGGGCGGGGGGCGAGAGGAGCTCGCCCCCCCTTGCCGGGGGTGGGGGCGATAGGAGCTCGCCCCCCCCCCCCCTGCTGGGATCTCGCCTCCCATGATGGGGGCGGGGAGCGAGAGGAGCTCGCCCCCCCTTGCCGGGGGCGGGGGTGAGAGGAGCTCCCCCCTGCTGGGATCTCGCCCCCCCCCCCCCCCCCCCCCCCCCTTTGCTGGGGGAGGGGGGGAGAGGGGCTAGAGGAGCACGCCCCCTTGCCGAGGGCGGGGGCGAGAGGAGCTCGCCCCCCCCCCCCCCCCCCCCCCCCCCCTGCTGGGATCTCGCCCCCCATGATGGGGGTGGGGGCGAGAGGAGCTCGTCCCCCCCCCCCCCCCCCCCCCCTCTCTTCCTGGCCTGGAGCTTGCTGGAAAACGATGTCAAAAATACCTCATATGTCCCGGGGGCCCACTCGTCGAATATAGGGTTCTACAAGCAGCATCAACATCACCTTCACTGGCATCATCCTTGCCATGATCACTACCTTGATCATCCCCAACATCAGCAACATCTTTCTCAGCAGCAGCAGTATCTGCATTTGGAACTTTTTCATCCTCAGAAATATCAATGGAAATTCTTTCCGGCTCCGTTGTAGGAAGATCAACTATGTTCCCTGTAGAAACAACATGGGATAGATTTAGTCTTCTTTTAATATTGAGAGCAATGGTATCAAGCTGTTTTTGCCTACTGGAGATTCTCTGAGCTGAAGGAGCCTTGGAGCACTCCCCTTGGGCTGATGCAACAACAAGAGCTTGGGATCTCTCCTCCTGGACTGGTGGAATAACTGGGTCTGGATCAACTCTGGAAGGAGAGGGATCATTTCTTTCTTTCTTCTTCTTCTTCTTCATCCTCAACAGCTCTCTTCAAACCTGGTCTTACTATCTTCCTTTCCCATCTTGTTAGAATTGAGGAGTCTATCTTCTTTAGATGATGAATTGGGATTCCTGACCTCCTATCAAACTGGACTCCATCCAGTTGATTTAGATAGAGGCTGATGATCCTACCAAAGTTGGGAATCATCAAACTTGCCTTTATTTTCTCAAACAGAATTAGTCCCCAGTTCACCCTTTTTCTGCAAATCACACCCGCTACCAATTTAAACATATCATTATATAGGTAGTCATAAGAGCCTACCTTACATAATGATACTTTTCCCAAAATGTCTGATAGGAGCTTTACTTCTCCATTCATATTCTTCCTTCTAACTAAAGTTGTTCATCTTGACAAACCACAGAATAGCAATGCTCAATTATGATCTTCTTCAAACAAGCAATCTTCCTCTTCAACGACCGGTAATCTTAGAAATTTTTCAACCTTGACGATTTCATTTTAATCACTTTGCCTCTGACAGCTGACTTGATGACTTCTCCACTACAACGAACTTTGGCATTCTTAAAGAAGTCCAAGACGTCTTGGTGAAGAACGCGGCATGGATGTTCAAGAACAAATGACAGTCCCGCCTCTTCCAAGCAAATAACGACATTTCAGAATTCATCAATGGCACTGGAAAACCCTATTCTGACGAGCTCTCCTCCCACTAGAAGCAATCTAGCACTCTTGCGCGGCATACTCTCTTCAAATTGACTGAGAGAATCAAGGAAGAAGGAGAATTGTCGGAAGAGACTTGGCGATGAAGGCGAAACGACAGACGGGAGGGGTTTCGGCGAAGTGGAGAGTGTGACTCGAGAAATTCGAAGACTCATATATATATTTTTTAATGTTAAAAAAAATAGAGGCGCGTACCTGGGAAATGAAGCATTTCGTCGGATCCAACTATAATAGATATTGTATTTAAGAAAATCTGGAAATAATGCATTAGATGAAATTGACTAAATAATTCGTCGAAATAACGTGAGGAAATTCTCCAATTCGTCGATAGTACTCGACGAATATGACTTTTCGTCAAAATTATTCTGGATGACTCGACGAATATGACTTTTCGTCAAAATTATTCTGGATGACTCGACAAATTCGTCGAAATGACTCGTGTAATTTCATTTGCTGCCACTACAACTTCCCATGACATGGCTGCATTACGTACTCAGCTCCAGAATCTTCAGGGCCTGCTTTGTCGGCCTTCAGGCTCTATTGCGACCATCTCCAATGAAGGTATCTCATACTTATCCCATAATCCAATTTGTATTATTGACTCTAGAGAAACTAATCATATTACTCCGCAAAAGCCTCCTCGGTACTTAGACACTGCTTATCCTAAGTTCATCACTGTGGCAAATGGTGACACAACTTCCGTTCATGGTTCTCGCAATATGGACTTCACTTCTCTCTCTCTCTCTCTCTCTCTCTCTCTCTCTCTCTCTCTCTCTCTCTCTCTCTCTCTTCTCTCAGTTCTTCATGTTCTGGGCTCTTGTTTTAATCTTATGTCTGTCAGTCGTCTTACTTAGGATCACGACTGCTCTGTAACTTTTCTTCCTCTTCTTTTGTTCTACAGGATCGACAGACGTGGAATATCATTGGTAGAGGATGATTGTCTAATGGGTTGTACATTTTGGATGTTTTCCCCACTGCTCTCTCTTCTGTTACCACTGTTGACTGACATCGACATCTTGGACATGCTCCTCTCCCCATTCTGAGGAAAGCTCTTCCAGATGTATCCCTCTCTGACTTCAACTGCGAATCCTGCACTTCGGCAAGCAGCAACACTCTTCTTTTTCTTCTCATTGTACTCGGAGCAATGGTCCCTTTTTTAGTTCATTCGAACTTTTGGGGTCCCTATAAAATAGCCAGTGTCTCTGGTTATCGTTATTTTCTTATCTTTATTGATGATTACTCTCGCATGAACTAGTTGTTTCTACTTCGCGGCAGCTCTAAATTATCCCGTGTCTTTCAAGCCTTTAATGCTGAGATACGTACTTTGTTCTCTACTACTATTAAGACTCTTCGGACTGATAATGCAAGCGAGTATAAGAGTCATGAATTTCAAAACCTTTGTACTGAGCTCGGTATCCTCCACAAAACTTCATGTGCTTACACACCATAACAAAATAGTGTTGTTGAGCGCAAGAACCGTCATCTCCTAGATGTTGCTCGTTCACTCATGTTTCAAATGCAGGTACCCAAAATATATTGGCATTTTGCGGTTTCCATCACCTGCTACCTCATTAATCGCATGCCCTCCTCCGATCTCAATTTTTCTACTCCATTCAGTCTTCTCTTCCCCTCCTCCTCTCCCTTTCCCAGTACGCCTCATGTCTTTGGTTGCACATGCTTCGTCCACTCCCTTGGTCCTGCAAATGACAAATTTGATCCTCATGCTATTAAGTACATATTTGTTTGATACTCCTGCACCCAAAAAGGCTTTGTTTGTTATTCTCCTGCCACTAGAAAATTAGTAACAAGTGCGGAAGTAACCTTTCTGTTGGAACAACCCAATTACTGATTTGGGCTAGGATCACTGTATGTTGACTAGGATCAAGTTGACCCCATTGTATAGTTTAAGGGTCAAGTCTTTAGGCTGTTAGATTAGCTAGAACTTAAGGAAAATTCAAAGTTCTTAGCGTTCGACGAATGGCTATCGGCGTTCGATGAATTGTCCTCAGCAGTTAAAGAATTGTAGCCAGTCCCAACGCAAGACATTCTCAGAGAAGTGCTCGACAAATTCCAGCCAGCGTTCGACGGATTTCAGCCAGCACTCGACAAATTCTTTATTGAAGCTCAGATCGACAAATACAGACTCAAGATTATTTAATTCTTAAATATCAGTTATTTGTCAGTACTCTGAACACAGATCGACGACTCTAACGGATATATTCAATATATTTGGATGTA
This sequence comes from Dactylorhiza incarnata, assembly GCA_033032865.1. Classification (NCBI taxonomy): domain Eukaryota; kingdom Viridiplantae; phylum Streptophyta; class Magnoliopsida; order Asparagales; family Orchidaceae; genus Dactylorhiza; species Dactylorhiza incarnata. The sequence continues at coordinate 1,766,695 of JAWHQI010000009.1, read as the reverse complement.
TACAAGTCAGTTAAGTAAGGATATTATATTCTTTGAATATATTCCTTTCTTTCCTTTATTCCAAGGCAAAGATAGCCGTTGACAATTAATGCAAAGGAGTATTTCACGGTTAAGGAATTAAAGGACCTGCCAAAGTCATTCTGTCTCTGTTGCAGTTCCAAGAAAGAATTAAAGTCTGATTATTCTATTCCAATAAGAGAATATTTCAAAGACAGAGATTATTGTCTCAATCTCTCGACAGAATTAAAAAAATATTTTGATTCATTCATTCTTTCAGAATACAGAGAAGATATACAACGAGAACAAGGAAGAAGAAGAAGTATACATAGTCAAAAATGCTCAGTCTTCTTCTTTCTCAAGCAGCATCTCCATTTCTCTGAGAACATCTTCAAGATCTTTCTCTCTCAGATCTCTGCTGCAAGTTCAGATCTTCTAAAGAGCAACAACAATCTGAAGAATTCATTCTTCCAGATTAATCTGCTACAGGAAGATTTCTGTTTAAAGAGAAAGCTTCTCCACCAACTGTCAAATACTTCTATCAGACACGGGGAGCTTTACATCAACATCCATTAGAGTCTTCTCACAGCATATTGACAGAGAAGAACTTCATAACCCCTCCTAACCCCATCTTGTACAGGGTTCAAACTCCCTTCAAAAGTTTACTCCATTGGTGGCAAGATACCTGATCAAAAAATCTAGTTGGTTTTTGGGCACCTGAACAAAAGCTCATTGGTGTGAGGGCACCTAATCAAAATTCCTAGTGGATTCCTACCAAGGGTGGTAGAAGAGTAGACGTACCCAAGTTTAGTGGGGAACTACAATAGCTCCTTGTGTCTTCTGTGATTGATTTCTTTTCTGTGTTTGTGCTGTGCTGATTTTCTTTACTTAGTTTTTATTACTCACTCTCATATACACACATATATATATCACTATTTTTAATTCCGCTATAAAACTTAGGGAAAAAGTTTTTAAACTCTATTCACCCCCTCTAGAGTTAATTTAAGATCTAACCTCCACTTTCAATTGGTATCAGAGGGAGGTTGATTCTTTACAGGCTAACACCTGAATCACAAAGATCAATCAGATCTTAAATTCTTTCAGAGTTTTATTTAATTTATTTTCTGTTAAGAACTTATGGCACAAAACAAAGAGTATTCAAGCACAAGACCTCCTATGTGAAATCTCAGCAAGTTTGCACTGTGGAAAGCAAGGATTAGGCTTTATATGAACTCAATTGATGAAGAAATTTTTAATGTGATTTTGACAGGGCCTCCAGCACCTACAACATCAACAAGTACTGATGCAGCAACAAACAATACTGCTGTCCCACCTCCTGAATGGACTGAAGCTCAAAAAAAGCAGAGAAGTGCTGATGCAAAAGCCATGAATATTCTGGCTCAAACCATGCCTCATGACATCTTTCAGAAAGTGGTGGATTGCACCTCAGCTAGAGAGATATGGACCTCTCTCAACAACATGGTTGCAGGCTCTGCTGATGAAAGAAAGGACAGAAGATCTCACTTGATCTCTGTGTATGAGAACTTCAAGAAGGGTGAAGAAGAATTAGTTGCAGATATGTACACTAGATTAAGTGTGATCATAAGTGAACTCAGAACACTGGACAAGGAAATCTCATTAACTGAGATCAATGACAAAATCCTAATGTGCTTCCCCAGCACTTGGGACTCTAGGATCTGGCCTATCAAGGAAGCCAGAAGTCTTAATGAGATAACTACTGAGACACTGCTAGGAAAGCTCAAATCCTATGAGTAACTCATCAAGACAAGAGAAGCTGAACAAGTGAGCACTTCCTCTTCAACAAAGAAGGACAGAAATATTGCCTTTCAAGCTACTGAAGAAGAAGAAAAGACTCCAAAAGATGAGGAGTTCATGAGTCTCATAGCCAAGAGATTTTACAAAATGGCTAGGCAGGACTTCGAAAAGAAAGAGTCCAGAACAAGAGAAAAATCAAGGTATGACAAATTAAATCCTAAAGAAGTTATCTGTTATGGCTGCAGGAAACCTGGACATGCACTACTTTACAGAATGTCCAGAAAATCAAAAGAAAGAAAAGAAAAAGAATAAAGATGAGAAAAGAAGCTCCAGCAAGTCTTCCTCCCACAAGCACAAAAAGAAGGGAAGAGGATTTATAGCAGAATCTTGGAGTGAAACTGAATCTGAATCATCATCCAGCTCATCTGATGATGAAGAAATCTCCCTCCTCTTTAAGCACCTCGAAGGCAGAAGAAGATCTCCCTCCTCTTCAATGTCGTGCTTGAAGGAATCTTCAAGCACCTCGAAGGAAGAAGAAGATCTTCGTCCATCTTCAAGCATTCCGAAGAATGCCCAAGTTCTAGAGCGCCCAAGTTCTAGAACGTCGAGATCTAGAGTACACACAAGTTCTAGAGCGCCAAGTTCCAGAGCGCGCACAAGTTCCAGAACGCCAAGTTCCAGAGCGCGCCAAGTTCTAGAGCGCGCATAAGTTCTAGAGCATGGTGCTCCCCACAGCAGCAAAGAAGAAGTCCGAGCTTCATGAGTGGTGGCATGTCACCCTCTGAACGCCTCTCTCTCTCACCCCTGGAGTTGTAATGAGGAGTGGCATGTCGCCCTCGCTCTTTCAAGAAAGCCCGGTAAAGAAGCAGCAAATAGTGAAGTTTGGTGGGCACCATCCTGGCCACGTAGTTTTTTCTCCCTTTCCGGGGTTTTCCACGCTAAAAAGACTCTTTGTCACCCGTCTCATCTCTCACTAACTGATTGCATGCTCGACCGCTCCCGAGCTAAGATGGTTCATTTTGAACCGGTTTTAGGAGCCTTGAGTAGACCACAATAGTTTGTCGCCGTCTGTGGGAAGGAGTTCCCCAACTAAGGATTCGGAAGATAGTATCCTCTGCACAGTGATACTCGTGACTAGAGACATGGAAAGGAGAAGCACTCGCACAACCCAAGGCTCGATCTGCGAGGTACATGCCAATCACGTCCCTTCGCATTCCCTCATCAACGCACAATGCTTGGAGGAGATAGTGATCGTGCCGACCAATGCATTGACGGGACGAATGGTCCAGATATAGGAACAACAAGCTGAAATGCTAAACCTTCTGAGGAACTTAGGAACAGTCAGGGCTCCTATAGAACCCCCTGCACCGGTCAATGTGCCTCATCCGCCTCTGCGTCAAGCTCCAGAGGACAACCAAGAGGAGAACTCTGAGTTCTCAGTAGCAACCAGTATAACTCACCCTGCCCGTCTGGTCAGGCCCACCGAAGCTGCCCCGCAGCATCATCACCAAAGGGAAGGGGTCCCTCAGAACCTCCCTGGGAGGCTAACCCAGAAGAATTTAGAGAGCTGATAGCAGAAGTGTATGGCCAGGTTGGCCGCCAGGTATCACGAATCTATCGCCCTATGCACAACGGATCCCCGTTGACACCTGAAGTCCTGTCACGTCCATTCCTACAAGGGTTCAAGCTTCCGAGCATGGAATCGTATGACAGGACCGAGGATCCCCTAGAGCATGTGAATCACTTCTCCACCATCCTTCAGATTTATAATGCCTCCGATCAACTACTCTGCCAAGTGTTTCCGGCCACTCTAAAAGGTCAGGCGAGAACTTGGTTCCATTCTATCTGGAGTGGAACTATCAGGAAGTTCACAGGGCTGACACAACAGTTCTTAGATAAGTTCATCGCGAACCTCCGGATAGTGGAGGACCCTTCCCATCTCTCGAGAATCATACAAAGTGAAGGGGAGACCCTTAAGGAGTTCTTTCGTCAGTTCACTACCGAGCCCCGTCAAATCCCTGGGGTGGATCCCGGGCTCCTTCGAGGAGTTTTCCTTGGAGGACTCCGACCGAGCGGATTCTATTTCGCCATAATGAGAGAGACGGTCCCTAACTATCCTGATCTGGTGCATAGAGTTGAGGCACAAATTACGATCGACATAGCGATCGAAGCTCACCTCCGACAAGAGTATGCACCGCTCAATACTTCCCGCACAAACGTACTCTACGCAATACTGGATAACCCGACACTACAAAGACCAAGTAAACTCCCCAGGGCAGGGGAAATCAGTCAAAGTACTGCGAGTTCCACCGAGGTGCAGGACATGCCACCAAGGAATGCATCTAACTCAAGGATGAGATAGAACGTCTCATCCGACAAGGTATCCTCGGAAGGTTCTTACAGGACCAGAGGCAAAATTAGCCAGCAAACGAAAGAAGAGAACAACCGCCTGCTCGACAAGGCGCGCCGGGAGACAGTCAAGTAGTAGGGGTAGTGGAAACCATCTCAAGAGTTCCATTCCCTACCATCAATTCCATTGCTCAGCCAGCATAGACGACCAGCTTCGGGGATGAACACTTAAAGGGACTCCTCATTCCGCATTAAGATCCACTAGTTGTTAGCGCAAAAATCGACAGCCCCAGATTCCGCGTCAAGCGGGTGCTGATAGACAATGACAGCTTAGTCAACGTCATGTTCATGCCCGCTCTCCTCAACCTGAAGATCCTACCAGAAAGTCTCCAACCAGCTTCCGGACCAATCTATGGCTTCAACGACAGTCCTGTCCCGGTTCAAGGAACCATCACTCTCCCTGTTACCCTAGGAGATTTCCCGAGGTAGGCTACCCACGATGTGCAGTTCGTGGTAATCGAGTCAGAACCGCCTTACAATGCAATATTCGGTCGACCACTGTAGGTTCTATTCAGAGCTATCCCATCCATCCCACACCTCGCAATGAAGTTTGTCACCCCATGAGGAATTGGAGTTGTCCGTGGAAACCAGGAGGCAGCACGCGTGTGCTATCTACAGCAGATGAAGTCTGGACAAGGAGCCATCATGTGCACCATCGCATCCAGAACTTGAAGCCCCAAAAGAAGCTAGGAATCGTGCAGAAATGTCCTACTATATTCTAAACTCGTCAAATCTTCTTTAAGAGCTCTTGTTTGTAATAGTTATTCTAGAAAATTCGTAAGCCTGCGCTTACGCAAATACTATTGTGTTAAATTTCGAAATGCTTTCTTTGCTTCAAGACCTGCTGTTGGGAAAAACCTCTGTGATTTATCTAACAAACTACTTAATGTGATTTCATGAGTTATGTTATATTACCCATATTGTATTGAAAGGGTAAAATGGTCATTAGATTTCCTAGGGTATCACACTCACCTTAGAGTGTCAAGACCAGGTCAAGATAAGCACAAATTCAGTTGAGTTGAAACTTGCATCGAATAGAAGTCGACGTAACTCTGACTAGAAGTCGAAGCAACTCAATCTGCCTGTCGAAGTATCAAGTCAAGTGGACGCAACGTCGAAAGGAACTCGACGCAGAAGGAAGAACATGTCGAAGCCATCTTAGAAGTCGACACAACTTCGACTTCAATTCGACGTAGAAGATAAAGTTCAAGTCCAAGTCTTCAACTTGACGGATACGTCGAGAAGTAATTGACGCAATGTCAACATCTGAGTTCATCCAGAGCTAAAAAGAAATTTGAAGCTACTTCTATAAAAACTCAGAGGTGCGTCGATATGAAGAAAGATGAAGTCGATGCAGCGTCGAATACATACAGAAGTAGAAGGTTTTCTGTTGTCCTTTCTGGTGCTTTTCCAGATGTTCTGCAAGGCTGAAATATGTTCTCCAACAGTTCGTTTATTGCCAAGAATGGAATGGAGTATTCTAGAAATACAGCAAAAACATTCTTGGAAGTTATTCAAATCAGATGGACGGGCCGGGAATAAAATTAGAAGCAAATATCAATTGTCCAATGGGCATTCCTTCTAAGGACAGCCCAGAAGAAGAAAGAAATTCAAACTCAAATGATAGAGAATAAGTATGCTGAGATGAGAAGAAAAAAATACAACTAACTGATTATATTATTATGTCTGTCGAAATAGAGCTTCTTCTTCCTCCTTCAACTCTAAGAAAGAACAGAAGAAGATCTCCTCTGCACAGGAAAAAAGATTAACAACAGTGCTGATTCCTCTTCTGCATCACATGGCAGCAAGCCTACAAAAGTGCAGAGAATCAGGATCAAGCATATAAGCCTTGCAATCATCAATATCATAAGCAAGGGTTCATCATATTCAGATCCTGAGATAAACATGACAACATCTTTCAAAGAAATAGCTTTTGAAGAATTGTGACAGAAGAATTCTATTCTCTTCTGTCTTTCTTCTCCTTCATTCACCAATTGTAAAAGAGTTATAATAATCCCTTTTTCAAAGGATTCAGGGGTTCTTAGAGTCTCCTTATTAAAAGACTCAGTGGTTCTAAGTGCCTCCTTATCAAAAGACTCAGTGGTTGTAAGAGTCTCTTTATCAAAAGACTCAGTGGTTCTGAGAGTCTCGTTATCAAAAGACTCAGGCACAGTTAGTGCAATCCTACCAGGGAGGTATAAGAGTGGACTACCCACATTTTGGGGAACCACTATAAAATTATGTGTCTTCTGCATTGCATTTTTGTGCTGTCCCAGTTTACTGTTTTCTATTCTATATTTATTGTGATTACTTTATTCTGTTTTGGTTTTGGATGATTGCATAGTACTTAGTATTTTTATTGTGTGTGCACATTTAGTGTAAATAATTTTTAAATCTCTATTCACCCCCCCTCTAGAGAATACTCAGAGGCACACTGTGCACTTTCTATTGGTATCAGAGGGAGGTTGATTATTAAAATGTTAACACCTTGATCAAAAGATCTCCTCACTCTTATTTCTTTATTTAAAATAAACTAAAACTATTTTCTAAAGAAAATGAGTTCTAAGGACTATGCATCAACAAGACCACCAGTGTGTAAATTGAATAAGTTTACACTCTGAAAGGCCAGAATAAAGCTATATATGAACTCCATTGATGAAGACATCTTTTATGTTATCATTTCAGGTCACCCATCTCCTGCCAGACAAGATGTCAGTGGATCTGCAACACAGGAAGCTGTCCCAAGGAATAAGTGGACAGATGCTGAGAAGAAGTAGAGGGCATGTAATGTCAAGGCAATGAATATTCTGGTCTCCACAATGTTGGATGACATCTTCCAGAAAGTTGCTGACTGCCAATCAGCAAAAGAGATCTGGGAATCTCTTTCCAAAATTGTAGAAGGGAGTTCTGATGAAAGAAATGACAGGAAGTCCCTTCTCATATCCCAGTATGAGAACTTTCAAAAGAAAGCTGAGGAGAATGTAGCCGAAATGTATGACAGATTCAACTCTATAATAAATGAGTTGAAAGGTTTGTATAAGGAGATCTCTCTGACTGAAATAAATGATAAGCTCCTCATGTGCTTCCCAAGCTCATGGGACTTAAGGATCTGGGCTATCAGAGAGTCCAGATGACATAGAGAGATCTCTACAAATGCTTTGCTAGGAATGCTCAAATCCTATGAGATGCTACTGAATAGCAAGGCTAAAATAGAGGCTAAAAAGACAACTTTAACTCCCATCCAGAGGAATCTTTCCTTGAAGGTTGTTAAAGGAGAATCCTCCACTCCTGAGGATGAGATGTTTAGTCTCTGAGCAAGGAGATTCAGAAAGTGGGTCAAGACAGAAGACTCAAGAAAAAAAGAGAGGAGCTCAAAACCCAAATTTGATAAGACTCCAAAGAAGGAAGTGATCTGCTTCTCCTGTAATAAGCCAGGGCAGATAGCCCCTGAGTGTCCACAAGAACAAAGGGACAGGTGCAGCAGCAAATAAGAGCATAAGAAGCAGTCTTTTAGGAAGAAAGACAAGAAGAAAGGTAGAGGTTTCATTGCTGAAACCTGGAGTGACTCTAAAGCAGAGTTAAGCTCCTCTTCATCAGAAAGTGATGAAGAAGCTGCTGAAGCTGCCTGCCTAATGGCATTAAGGATCTCCTCAGATGATGATGAAGAATAAGTATCATTGTTTGACAATTTTGATTTTGAGTCAGAAGACTTTAAAACTTGCTTTAAATAATTTTGCAATGATTACATTAAAATATAAAAAGAATTAGAAACAGATAAGGAAGAATTAGAAAACTTCAAGAAAGATGAGTTATATTCAATAAATAAGGATTTGAGAAATGAAATTCTGGATAAGGAAATTGAATTGATTGAAATAAGAAATGAAAATCTAAAACTAAAAGAAGAGCTAACAAAGGCAAAAGCATTTGATGGCTCTCTCAATGGGAGGGGTCAAAAGCTCAAAAATATTACACAAAATCTCTCCATGAGATTTAAGCACATAGGTCTAGGAGCAGACCCATGCACTAGCACAGAAGTCCCTAGTAGACCTGCCTGGAAAAACCCAGTTAGATTTGTTAGACCTAGTGACTATCAAACAAATGAGAGGAGTGTAGTATTTAAGGATCTGGATATTAATAATCCTGATAAAAGAACTGTATTTAATAGAGTAAATCCAAACAATGAACAGAAATCTCTAGGCAAGAGTAATTCAGATAAATTAACCAACAACAATCAAAAGGATAAAGTCAAAAGTAGAATAATTAGACATTCTGCAGATCTATTATATCTAGATACATTTTATACACATTTCCAGCACTAAGATAATAAATCTAGGTTTAATAAACTCATTCTCTGCCATCCAAAATGATATCATGAAAGACCATTCTACTCTTTCATATCTCCTTATAATGGTAAATGCAAAGGGCCCAGGGTAACCTGGGTACCCTCTAATGTTTGAGCTACTTGTGCAGGATAAGGTAGGATCCTTCCTAAGAGATAATGGAGGGGAAGGAAGAACTAAGGCCTTAATAAAAAGCTAAATCCAACAAAGGGAGTGATTTCTTCTCTGAATCCCCTTTTTATTTTCTTTGGTTCATAAAAATAATAGTATAAATACTATTTTCAATAAAAATGATTGCTTTGAAAAACAGCAAGAACTTTCTAAGAAAATAGATCTGTTTATTCAGAGTTGCGTCGAATAGAATTCGACGTACCGTCTAATTCTACTCGACGTCTGCTTCGAGAGCAATCTGCAACAGATAATTAGAATAGCATTTGACGCAACGCCGACTTCATATCGATGCATCCGTCGATTTAATACTTGCTCGACAAATTCGAAGGTGCGTCGAGTTCTAATCAACGCAACGTTGACATGACAAGCGTGAGCAGTTTCACTTCTAGAAGCTGCTTCGACATATTTTGGCGTGCTGACTATTAATCTTTGTCGACGGTGCTTCGAATAAAACTCTAAGTTGAGACGAATCATCTTCTTTGAAGCAACATAGGCGTCAAATTCATTACGCTTTCGAATTCTCTCTTTCTTGCTCTCGTGCTCTCCTTCTCTCCAGCTCTCTCTCGTATTCTTATTTTCTCTCTCTCTCTCTCTCTCTCTCTCTCTCTCTCTTATCTTTGCAAGTACATCACTCACATAATCAATGGCTCATCCTAAGATCAACTTTTGCTTCGATGTTGATATGGACTCCTTCAATGCAGCCTCTGATAACTTCAAAGCCATTCTTGGCTTATTCCATAATGTTGGATTGACAAAACTAATCTCAACAAGGTGCAAAATCTATGATGTTGAGTTGACAGAGCTAAAGGACAACATTCACCTAGGAGATGATGGATCCCTCAATGGGAGAATCTCAGGAACTGATATCAATATTACAGAGGAAATGTTATCTCACCTTTGATTTACCAACATGTGATGAGTCTGATGAACTGACATGGGAAGAGACCAGTAAGGCATTACAGATAATGCATTTCAAAAAGGAAAAGCCCATTAACCTAAAGAAGAATGATGTGGCAGAGGAGTACATATTTTTGGGAGATATAGTTGGGAAGGTGCTCTTGTGCAAGAAATCAGCCCATGATGCTATTCTCAAGCAGCAACTCCAGATCATGGGAATTCTTGTTCTGAACAAAAAGATCAACCGGGGGAGGTGCCTCCTGAAGATGATAGGTCATAAGTATGCACATAAGGAAAATGCATATATGAGAATGATGAGTCATGTGCTGCTCCATCATTACCCTATGGTATGCAAATCAAAAGGAGTGTCAATTCCACCTGGCAAGAAAATAAACATTGGAATTTTCTCCAAGTGGACCAGGCGGATCCTAAAGCCTGGCCAAGCTGCACCTTCACCTCCTTCTCCAACTCCATGGGATAGAGAGGTAACTCTACCAGATCCTCCAAGGGAAAACAATCCAGCATAGGACACTCCAGCAGTCTAACACAATATTACTCCAGATGTTGATCAAGCTCAGTTCAACCAGTTCATTCCATCTACTACAGCTCCAGAACCTGCACCTCAGATTCCCTTTCAACCACAACAACAACCATCCATCACCACTCCTACAAAAAATCCATCAGACATCCACTCTCTTGATGACAGATCTCCTCTACCCCAATCTGACATCACTCCAGAGGATAATCAATCACTATCACCAATCCACCAAAATCTTCCAGATTTCAATGAGAATTTCATAGTAATTCCTCAAGTTATCATACCCTCACCTACTCACACCACACCTCTTGTCTCTACCATACATCTTACTCCTTCCTTCGATATTGAGCAAGTAATTTCAAAAGTAGTAGGAATGGCTACTAGCACATTTGCTGACTTGCTGACCACTCAAGCCAGAAAGTTCAATAAGAAATACTCCCAGATGGAGACAGAGTTGCAAAAATCAAAAGATTCCATCCTGGCACTAAAATCAACTGTATCCTCCTCCATGATAACTAAAGAATTCTTAACCTCCCTTGTAAGTAAGGTTCAGAAGGGGGAGAAGATCCAGGAGGAGGAAATGCTTAATCAAGGAAAGAGTGGTCAAGAGAAGGATAAGAATGCTTAAGTCTCTAACTCTGATAATCATAATAAGCTTAATATATTTCAAAAAGGAATTTCAGAAGTTCTCTTAGAGGATGCACATAGTCAGGGGGAGACAGCTGTAGAAATCCCTAAAGTAACCCAGGGGAGATTCCATCAACTTAGGGGGAGCTCCTAGAAGATGATCAACTCTTGGATCAAGTATCAAAGATTCCTAAGGAGGCTGCTCTGGCTATTGAAAAGAATGCACAATCTCAAGGGTAGCCTTCCAAAGAAGATCATACTCTCCAAGAAACTAACAGGTCTGATGAAGAGGAGAATGAGTCTGTTGTATTTGCTGCAAGAAAGGTGATACCACTAGTCTTCTCAAGGAAGAGGAAAACTCCTGACAAAGACTAGTGAAGTCCAGGTATTCAGTAATTGTGAACATTTTACATCATATCATCCGGAGGACGCGGTTGTTAAGAACAATGTGATTACTTAACAATTTATAATATGGTCTGTGATCCCATTCAATAATGTCTTTATTGTCTTTGTATGGTTGTTTGTATTTGAGTTTATGTCAAAGCATATTTGAAATCACTTTATTTTATAAAAAAATTTAAGATAAATAGGGGAGATTGTTGGGAAAACCCTTGCGATTTATCTAACAAATTACATAAAGTGATTTTATCAGTTAGGTTATATTACCCACATTGAATAGAAAGGGTAAAATGGTCATTAGATGTCCTAGGATGTCACACTCACCTTAGAGTGTCAAGACCAAGTCAAGATAAGCACAAATTCAGTTAGAGTTAAAATTTGCGTCGAATAGAGGTCGATGCAACTTCGACTAGAGTTCGACGAAACTCTGACTTGAAGTCGAAGCAACTCAATCTGCCCGTCGAAGTATCAAGTCAAGTCGGTGCAACGTTGAAAGGAACTCGACGTAGAAGGAAGAGCTTGTCGAAACCATCTTAGAAGTCGACGCAACTTCGACTTCAATTCGATGTAGAAGATAAAGTCCAAGTCCAAGTCTTCAACTCGGCGGATACGTCGATAAGTAATCGATGCAACGTCAACATCTGAGTTCAGCCAGAGCTAAGAAGGAATTTGAAGCTACTTCTATAATAACTCAGAGGTGCGTCGATATGACGAAAGATGAAGTCGACGCAATGTCGAATACAGATAGAAGTATAAGGTTTTCTGCTGTCCTTTGTGGTGCTTTTCCAGATGTTCTGCAAGGCTGAAATATGTTCTCCAATGGCTTGTTAATTGTCAAGAATGGAATGTACTATTCCAGAAATACATCAAAGACATTCTTGGAAGTTATTCAAATTAGATGGACGGGTCGGGAACAAAATTAGAAGGAAATATCAATTGTCCATTGGACATTCCTTCTAAGGACACCCCAGAAGAAGAAAGAAATTCAAAATCAGAGATGAGAGGAGATCATATATGCCTTCAATAGAGGCGCCAGTTACGTGATGGAGGGAGCACGCTATAAGAAAAAGAGGCAGAAGGAAGAAGTTGAGAGAGAGTTCATTACAAATTTAAGAACATAATCATATAAGATTTTAAAATATCCATCAACAGCACATAAAAATCTCCATACCAGAACCTAACTGTTGAAGCCTTTAGATGCAATAATGAAGAGGAGGAGAGCGAGGTTAATCATATAAGATTTCAAAATCGCCATCAACAGCACATAAAAATCTCCATACCAGAACCTAACTGTTGAAGCCTTTAGCTGCAATAATGAAGAGGAGAGCGAGGTTAACGCTGATGGCCTAGCTTAAAGAGGGAGATGGAGCAGAATTTGGGAAGAACTTGAGGGATAGAGCAGACCTTCGATATATCTTGAGGGAAACACATCGGAGGAGCAAGGGTGAGTTATCGGCTCTGTGGAGGAGGAGCAAGGGTGAGTTATCGGCTCTGTGGAGGAGGAGACTTGCACGACGGCGGGTGGCAGTCGAGGAAGGTCGAGGAGATGCGGGAGGAGATGTCGTGTGCGGGAGGAGAAAGTAGCAGGGGCGCCGAATCCTGTAGGGGAGCACCGTGCAAGGGAGCGTTGTGGGGGAGGAGAAAGTAGACATGCATCGTGCTTTCTCCTCAAAAAGTAGGTTGGGGTTGCCGAATTGATGAAAGAAGGATTGGGAAGCGTGTCAAAAAGCTGGCGGGAGGGGTCAAAAGCATTGACACTTAGCTGGCGGGATTCAATATTATGGGGTTTTCAGATTTTTTTATTGTCAGATTTCATATGATAAGCAAATGACAAAAAAACCAACATATGTATTTTCAATAGGTGTTTTTGTGAGGGTATTTAGGTCCATGAAATGTTTCACCATGCATGCTTTAGCCTTCCCTTATATAATAAAGATATATAGATACATAGAAATATAGATACATATATATATACATATATATATACAAATATATTTATATATACATATATATGTACTATGTGTATATATATACATATGTGTATATATATACATGTGTATATATATACATATGTGTATATAAATATATATGTGTGTGTGTATGTGTATGTGTGTGTGTGTGTGTGTGTGTGTATATATGTGTGTATACATATACATATACATATTGTCGATGCTGAAATCGCACCTCCACGATCAACGCTAAGGAAGTGAGGAAAAAAAGGAGGCTGCGAGTTGCTGATTATTATTGACTCAGAGAATTCAGACCACTTAGACCACTGGCAGCGGTCGAGAACAGACTTCGCCCATCACGACCAATGCTACTCTTGTGACAGGCTTTCCCTTGATTTAAGAAAAGAGGTTACAGTGGGTTACAAGGCAAAGTGAGAGAGAAGTTGGTCGGGTAACAAGTCGCAAAACACCGAACTCGAGACCGCAGCTCATACAAGCGAGCTCCTGGATTCGAGTGTGCGTGCTTTGGGAATGTCGTCCCCCCCCCCAATTTATAGGCTCGTAGGTCTGCCCAAACGGGCAGGGCTAAAATAACTACCTGCCCGGATACAGGAGAATCAGGCAGGAGGTGACGGGATATAGAAAAGAAGGTAAAAGAGAAGCCGCGTGGCCTGGCGGCTTGAACCTCGATCTGTGTTGAGCTTGAGTTGAGGTGAATCTCGAGTTGGATAAGGAGGCAACCCCAGCGGTCTGTAATCCGAGAATGTGAGCTTGTCTTCTGGACTCCAACCCTGAGCCTTCAATCCTTGATGGCAGTCTGGGTTTGGTAGACCGCCCGGTTTGTTATTCGAGGGCTGGGTGGTTTGTATGCAGGAAACCAAGGATGGAGCTAGGCGGCTAAACCTAGCAAGCCGCCCGGTCTAAATGGGCCATTATATTAATAGCGGTCTTCTGGGTAAACATGATCCCCGCACATTTTCATATTTCAGAGAAATTTCGAAAATGTCTGTCTAGTTGGAGACCGCGCCTGGTCTGCTCTGGAAACTATAAAAAGATCTGAAGGCTCTCCATTCTTCATAAATCTTTTGCAGTCACGGGACACTATTCACCATTAGCGGTTAAACATTTTCGAGCCGTCAGCGCTCTAATCCAAATGGCCGATCTGATGTCAAAAATCTTAGTCCGTGAGGAGAAAGAGGCTGACCGCCCAAAGAAAAAGAAGATTCGTCGTTCTGATAAGACCGACCGAACTGTCGTGACTGCTAACATACAAAAAGCGGCTAACTTGAATCTTCCTTCAGCTAACAAGAACGTTGTCGATCCTGACGCGGGTTGTTCTAACCCTCCTCCGGTCTATCCACCCGCTCCTTCTGGCAAAGCGGGTTCATGTTCTACCCCTTCGAAAGCCGCATGTGGTGATCCTTTTGACAAAGTATTCTCCCCTTTCGTAGTGGCTCACCTAAAGGTGAACGACGGGGAAGAAGGGGTTGTTAATTCCCCAAAGTCGTCTGGACAGATTACTCCCACACTGGTGGTGGTTATAGAGGATGATTCCAATCATCCGCAGCAGGCCGAACTGGATTCGGTTAAGAAGAGAAAGAGGGCCGAACCGACGATGAAGAGGGTAATGAAGAAGGTTAAAAAGTTAAAAGCCCAGAACAAATCCGCTTCTGGGAGATCGGGCGTAGCTAGCCTCCAACGTAAGTCGCGCGAGAAGAAGGTTCCTGAAGGCCTCGTCACTCCTTTCGACAAGCCGAACGATCCTCCTAACTCTGCAGCCAGGCATAACGGTGAGCGATATCCTCAAGGATATGGAGACTCTGCATAGACAAGATCAACTACTTGAGACTCCCGCAGTTATGAACGAAGTCGACTATCCTGGCGAGGATGCGGCTGGATCTGGGGAGGTCGCGCTGAATCCAGAGGCCTATGAGGACACCGGGATGAGGCAGATGAAGGTGTAGGAAGAGGAGCTGAGGGGGTCTATAGATAAGCCGCAGCCGTCGAATCCCCTTGCCAAAGGTAAACAAGGTGCGGCTTATTGCCATGTTCGCTTTTTTAAAATGCGGTCGCGAAAAAAGCAAACCGACTTGATTTTGAACCCGCCACCGAGTTTTTTCCTGTCCGTGGTTCAAACATCCATTATTAAACGAAGGCAGAATGAAAGACTTTGGAGAGAGCAGCGTCAAAGAATGGACCCCGAACAATCGAGGCGTCCTGTCTATCCATGCTTTAATCTTGTGGTAGAGGCCAGTAAGCGAGAAAACATCGAAATGAGCGGTCTTAATTCTGTAGTACTCTCGATATTAGGTTATTTGCTTCCGCCTTTTTTAACCGCATCTTCTTTATTGCAGATAACCCGGAGCAAGCTATGAAGTCAGGCGACCTGATGGCTAGTCTTCCTCCACTACTTCCACCAGCGCCAAGTTTCTCGTTGAACCTAAATACCGGAGAAGAGGAGATGACCGACTTCAAGGGTCTTCTTATTACTTTGCAGGAAAAAGTAAAGGATCTTGAAGATCGGGCCGAGGTCACATGGGTGAAAGAGCAAGACATGCGGGCTACACTAGAGACTGAAAGGAAAGAGCGAGTGGAGAAGGAGGTGTTGCAGGAGCAGAACGTCATTCTAGTTGCGCTGCTTGACAAAGAGAAGAAGGCAAATCTGAAGCTCGAGGATGATTGCAAATATTATCGATGAAAATATCTTCATCTGACTATGGAAGTTGGCGGGAGTCAGTGACCTGCGAATGTGAATGATGAGAGACCGCGCATACGAGCCGCCAGGCTTCTAGGGAGACCTCAAATCCCCCAGCAGTTAGGGAGGCCGATCCGGTTATTACTATTGGAGAGATCATCGCGGCATCGCATGTTCACATGATTCCTGCTGCGCGGGTAGAGCGAGTTGTCGCGCGGCTTCACGGTACCATCACCCACATCCATCATAACATGAGTCAGATGTATGCTCACCTTCTACAAATCGATGATCAGGTCGCGCGCCTTCATCGTGAAGATCCTTCTTCTGATCAACCATGAGTGATTTATATTTGAGAACAATGTGTTTGTACTATTATTTAGTCGGTCTTCTGGACAACCCTCAAACATATCATGCTTGCTTGGTGATGACTTTCAATGTTTATGATATATCTGAATCATTTTATAGTCTGTGCGGCTTGTGCTTCAAACTTGTGATTTCTACTTTTGAGTACTTAGAATAGTTGTGTTATCTTTGAATCATTCTGCAAGTCGGGCGGCTTGTGTTGAATGCTTGTGGTTTTTGCTGTAGAATACTGTGAATATTCAAGTTGCTGGCCGCGCGGTTAAGCTGGTTAGCCGCGATTATTTTTGGCTATTTGCAGGTCATGGACTCTATAAGTAGCAGACGTTCCGGAGACTTCTTCAACAACATTCAAGATGTGGGCTAAGAGCAAATCCATGCGGTTTGAAAAAATTGCAGCCGTCTGAACTGACGCCACTTCCACTTTTCATCCGGCCGACCACAAGGAATGTCATCTGACGCAATAAGAGTTGGATGACTTTGTCGATAGGCATATGGTTGGGAGTTCCTTACTCGCGCGGCTTCCTCTCCGTGATGAGCGGATAAACTCCTCCACCCCTTCTCAAATAGCAATTCATATTGACCATTTTGACAATGGTTTTAGGTTCCCAGTTTTGCTAGAGGTCATAGCGATCTTCGATCACTATGGAGTTGTGCCCGGACAACTACCTCCCAACTCTATAGCTGCCATTTACAGTTTCATTTCCTATTTGCGGTCTGAGAGAGTCCGCTTTTCCATTAGCTTGTTCAGGAAGTTCTTCTCCGCGCGGTCTATTCCAGACGTCGGGATGAAGATATTCTGGGGGCGCTTGTACTTTGGATGCAGAGGACTTGAACGAATATAGGTATGCTAACTAATTCACCAATAGGGGGTGAATAGGTCTTTTGAGTTTTACTTGATAATTATGGCCTGTTAAAACTATTCTAATCAGAGAATCAAGCAACACAGAAAGCACACAAGTATGTATAGAGGTTCCTCAAGACAGGGTGTCTTGAGTAGTCCTCTTTCCCCCTTCACCTTTCAAACAATGTGTTAGACAAGGCCAACTCCTCCAAACTCGGCTCAAAGAGCTTACAGCACAAGTTCCTCAGAACTTCTCAGATCAAGGATGATCCTACCTCAGGACAAGAGTCCCTACAACTCAGATCTATCGCCAGCTCCTACCTCAGGCACAGCTGCCCTACAAACTCAGAGGAAAACACCTCCTACAGCTCAGATCACCTCCTGGTCCTACCTCAGGCAACAAGCCTTACAACTCAGAGGAAAACACCTCATACAACTCAGACCACCTCCTGGTCCTACCTCAGGAAACAAGCCTTACAACTCAGAGCTATCACCAGCTCCTACAATCTCAGGCAAACCAGCCCTACAAACTCAGGCAAAAAGCCTTACTGGAAAATATGTTTTAAGAAATTTTCTACAGCAGAAATACTCTCTTGCAGATCCTGGACAGTCTGTGCTTTCCTGTAGCTGAAGTTGTTGATAACAGCTACCACTTGATCTTCCTCTTCAATAGAAGGGTGGAAGATCACCTTGCCCCTTCTGGTGGAGGAGATATCTTCTTCTCTTAGTTTCTTCTTCTCTTTCAGTGAGCAGGAAGAAAGACAAGAGCAGCAGCCGTCAATGGCGAATCGAGATTTTGCACGCAACTGGCTGGGGGTTAGAAAAAGCCCTAACACTTTCTTTTATACTTTCTCTTATCTTCAACGACTCTAATTTGATCTCCCAAGAAGTATGGGAGAGATCGGTGGTCCCTTGTAGCTTTTCTGCAACTTGCCCTAGCCGCAGGTCCCGCCGCCCTACTTATCTGTAGAGAAGGTCTGCGTTCGACGAATGTGCCACACTCTGCGTTCGACGAACCCGCTGTATCCTGCGTTCGACGATCTTTATAAACTTTGTGTTCGACGAACTTGCCAAACTCTATGTTCAACGATCGGCCTTATCTCTGCGTTCGACGATCTGCCTTGTCTCTGCGTTCGACGAACGTCACTCTATGTTCGACGATCGGCACTCTGCGTTCGACGATCGACCTTGTCTCTACGTTTAACGATTTGCCTTGTCTCTGCGTTCGACGAACGGCACTCTGCGTTCGACGAACACGCTATTATCAGCTATTTTTTCTATCTCATCTCAGCGGTCGACAAACTTTGTTCTGCGTTCGACGAACGGCTCTCTGCGTTTGACGAACACGCCCTTTGTGCCCTCTCAACGGCTCCTTCTCTGGTCTCATCTCAGCAGTCGACAAACCTAGAAGCTGAGACAACTTCTTCTCAACGGATCCGCTGAGATGGCTCCTCGTCTCAGCGGTTCAGCCGAGACATTTCTTCATCAGCTTAGGAGAAGATTTCTCCTAACTTAGGTCTTGATTAACCCTTTCTCTTGAGTCACCTAAGCCTGTTTAACTTATAAAACAAAGCTTTATCAAATACAATATGTACTTAGTATTGGAAGTGATGCCTCTTCAAATCAAGGAAACATTGAGGGCAATATTACCAACAATCTCCCCCTATTTGAAGAAGGCAGAACATCCCCAATGCTAAGGTGCATAGCCAACAAAAACATATCATGATATCACTTAAAGGACATATTATGTAACTGATCTATAAGATAATCATGATAACATAGCTAACAACTTCATGATACAGCATTGTTTAAGCTAACAACTTCATGTAGATTATATAAAGTTTTGACTAGCTTAAAGGGCATCTCCCCCTTTCTAATTCAGATTGAATAGCATATCATGATAACAAATTTAGAGTGCTAACACTTCTTTGGTCTTAGCAACTAGCATTCCATCTCCTATTTGCATATAGCAAGACCAAATTTGGTCTTAGCAATGGCCATCTCACCCTTTCTGGATTCTTCAACCTCTTTCCCATTAGGGAATAGGATTCTTCAGCCTTTACACTTTACTGGATACTTCTAACACATCCTAAGATAGATTAGAGAATATTTACCAAATCCCCTTTTAGGACAGCCTACATTCTTTCTGACCTACTGAGCATTAGCTATCTCCCCCTCAACTTATAGCCAACTCCCCCTCAATTTGAGCAGGAGCATGCTCCCCCTTAATTGGAGCACATTTATTGATCTTATGATTTAAGGAAAACCTAAAACTCAGCTGATCCAGATTTTTCTGATTCAGCTGATCATCTTTCTTTAAAATCAATAGGAGTAGAGATACTTACCTTGAGGAGGTAGTCCTCAATTGATGTGAGTTCACAATGGTTGTGCACAACGGCTGTGGCCACCTCTTTCTCCATTCTGAGCTTTTTCTCTTCCAGCATCTGGGCTGCGCTCCCCCTCACTAACACACCCATCTTCTTCTCCATGGAGAGAGCTATGCTCCCCCTCACTCTGGGCATCCATGCTTGGAGATTTCTGTCTAGGAGAACCTTGAGGATTTAGTCCTCTACTTGATGTTGAATCTATGATATCAACCTCCTGTCTCTCATGTTCCATTGGAACTCACTGTTCAAGTACCAAATGATGATGGGGCTGGTACTTGAACTATCCTGCAAAACAGAGTTTAATGTCCCTTAGGAGCCCAAGATGACTTGGGTCCTTGGTTCTTGTTAGTTTGATGAGATAATCTCACACTAGCTACACTCCTAGCAGGAAAGCTCTTGTTTGCATTAGGTACATTGGGATTGCACCAACAATCTATGGCAAAGTGTCCCACTTTGCCACAGCACCAACAATCATGAATATTGTATCTCCTTTTCTGAACATTTTTCTGAATTGGTACAGCACTGTGCACATGTTCAGCAAAAGAGACTACAGCATTCTTCCTATTTCTTTCAGCAATAATCTGACTGAAGGATAATATGTGGACAGTCTTGCTGCTCTTTGTCCTGAAGGCCTCAGCTTGCTTTGACTTGGCAGCCATACAAGATCTGATGGAATCAGACACTAGGCAGCAGGCATTGTCAACAATTTGACAGCAGTCTTGCTTTTTGTTGAAGCTGATTTGGAAGTGCTTGCATCCTTGTTCTTGATTGAAGGTGCTGAGACACCAAATACAAATGGTCCAGATTGGGCCATTTGTATTTCCTCATGGGGAGCTTTCATTGCACTTAATCCTATGCCCTTTATTTCACTATGGGAAGGAGTATTTTCCTTCCTATAGGACCTCCCATTCTTCCAGTGACCATAAATGCTTTCATGGTCATACCTGTTGGAAGGAAGTAATACCTTTTGAAAGGTGGTTTGAGGCTTAGCCTTCTCCTTGCTCTTTACTCCACTCCCTTCTCCTACTTCCATCTTATTGAATCCAAGTCCTCTCCTATTGGTTTGAGAGGAGAAGGTGTCAATAAGGGGAAGCATGATGAGTCCCATTTATATATACATTTTTGGACTCATTTGGGCTGGTATTCTAGTCTATGCACCACATTTTGGGCACGTTTTCATTCATATGTACTATTCCATGCTAGGTGCACTTTTTAGCCCATTCCGGTGTGCAATTGCGTTCCTTGTTGTTGGGGGTAAGCACATGGTGCTCCCCTTCTCTTCTTCTATGTTTTTCTGATGTTGGACGTGTATTCCCAGCCATTGTATCTTGTATGCAGGTGGCCGGTTCATCCCGTTTTCCCCAGAAGTAATGTCTATGCATATCGCACGGTCGTGCGTTTCCTTGACGTACGGTCGGGCGCGGTCATGCGTTTGTGTCTAGGCTGAAAATGGAGCGTCGGAGTTTACTCATGCGTTTTGACGCACGAGCGGATTCGCCCGTGCGTAAGTAAAATGCACGGTCGACCTGTGTCTTCCTGATTTCAGAGCTCGGAGTTTACCCGTGCGTTTGAACACACGAGCGGTATTGGTCGTGCGTGAGCAATTTGCACGGGTGGCGCAGCATCTTCCCCATGCCACATTTTACGAGTTAATAACGCACGGTCTGCGCACGGTCGTGCGTTCGACCGTGCGTGACCATTTTTCTGCCTGTTTAGTATAAAATGCAGGAATCGAGGCAGTCAATGGGAGGATGATTGGAGACGGATTGGAGCGATTCAGAGAGCGGGAAATCAGTTCCTTCCCGCTGCTCTTGAGGGATGAAGGCTTCCCCTTCATCTCCACCACCATAGAGGCCATTTCCGGTGATTTCCACCTCCATCCTTCCATCCGGGAGCACTAGGAAGCTTTCTCCACCATTAGCTCAAACATTCCTCGCCGAGAGACTAGATAAGCGCTGAAGATCGTAGGAGCGGTGACAGCCTCCTTCGAGTTAGCTCACCATCTGAGGGCCGAGCCCGGAGAGAGCCCGACAACCTCTCCTTTTGGCCGAGAACCCAAGACGCGGTGACTTCTTCTTTGTGGTCCTCTCTAACCTTTGATGCTTGAACTTGTTTATGTGTTGTATGAATGCTTGTTAAGTTAATCTTAAGGATTATTGCTTGTGTTCATGTCCAATGTTGATGTGGTGGCAAGAATAGCCCTTTTTCCTAGTGATTTTCTAAGTTTCGTTGTGTGTGAAGCCACTAGCAATTGCTAGTGGTGATGTTTAGAGAAGAGGTGTGTGCAACCATCAACCGTCATTGTTACATTCCGTCCATGCGCCTCCCGAAGCACGACATCACGGTCGTTGCATCCATCCCGCCTTGCGAAGTAGAGTTTTGACCCGCATCTCTTTTCTGCACTAACTTAGGAAACCCAAAATCAATGCCCTTGTTTTTCCTTTGTTTGCTCGTATAACAATCGATTCACCACACGTTTCGTTCACCAGAACCTGCATTCCTTGAGAGACGATATTCGGGGAAGCTATTCCCAATTTTATTACTTGACAGCGACTAATTCACCTAGAGGGGGGGGGGGGGGGGGGTGAATAGGTCTTTTGAGTTTTACTTGATAATTATGGTCTGTTAAAACTATTCTAATCAGAGAATCAAGCAACACAGAAAGCACACAAGTATGTATAGAGGTTCCTCAAGACAGGGTGTCTTGAGTAGTCCTCTTTCCCCTTCACATTTCTAACAATGTGTTAGACAAGGCCAACTCCTCCAAACTCGGCTCAAAGAGCTTACATCACAAGTTCCTCAGAACTTCTCAGATCAAGGATGATCCTACCTCAGGACAAGAGTCCCTACAACTCAGAGCTATCACCAACTCCTACCTCAGGCACAGCTTCCTTACAAACTCAGAGGAAAACACCTCCTATAGCTCAGACCACCTCCTGGTCCTACCTCAGGCAACAAGCCTTACAACTCAGAGGAAAACACCTCCTACAGCTCATACCACCTCCTGGTCTTACCTCAGGCAACAAGCCTTAAGACTCAGAGCTATCACCAGCTCCTACAATCTCAGGCAAACCAGCCCTACAAACTCAGGCAAAAAGCCTTACAGAAAAAGATGTTTTAAGAAATTTTCTACAGCAGAAATACTCTCCTGTAGATCCTGCACAGTCTGTGCTTTCCTGTAGCTGAAGATGTTGATAACAGCTACCACTTGATCTTCCTCGTCAATAGAAGGGTGGAAGATCACCTTGCCCCTTCTGGTGGAGGTGCTATCTTCTTCTCTCAGTTTCTTCTTCTCTTTCAGTGAGCAGGAAGAAAGACGAGAGCAGCAGCCGTCAATGGCGAATCGAGATTTTGCACGCAACTGGCCGGGGGTTAGAAAAATCCCTAACACTTTCTTTTATACTTCTTTTATCTTCAACGGCTCTAATTTGATCTCCCTAGAAGTATGGGAGAGATCGGTGGTCCCCTGTAGCTTTTCTGCAACTTGCCTTAGCCGCAGGTCCCGCTGCCCTACTTATCTGTAGAGAAGGTCTGCGTTCGACGAATGCGCTACACTCTGCGTTCGACGAACCCGCTGTATCCTGCGTTCAACGATCTTGCCAAACTCTGCGTTCGACGAACTTGCCAAACTCTGCGTTCAATGATCGTCCTTGTCTCTGCGTTCGACGATCTGCCTTGTCTCTGCGTTCGACGAACGTCACTCTGCGTTCGACGATCGGCACTCTGCGTTCGAAGATCGGCCTTGTCGCTGCGTTCAACGATCAGCCTTGTCTCTGCGTTCGACGAACGGCACTCTGCGTTCGACGAACACGCTATTATCAGTTGTTTCGTCTATCTCGTCTCAGCGGTCGACGAACTTTGTTCTGTGTTCGACGAACGGCTCGCTGAGTTCGACGAACACGGCCTTTGTGCCTTATCAGCGGCTCCTTCTCTGGTCTTGTCTCAGCGGTCGACGAACCTAGACGCTGACACAACTTCTTCTCAGCGGATCCGCTGAGACGGCTCCTCATCTCAGCAGTTCAGCCGAGACATTTCTTCATCAACTTAGGAGAAGATTTCTCCTAACCTTAGGTCTTGATTAACCCTTTCTCTTGAGTCACCTAAGCCTGTTTAACTTACAAAAACAAAGCTTTATTAAATACAATATGTACTTAGTATTGGAAGTGATGCCTCTTCAAATCAAGGGAACATTGAGGGCAATATTCCCAACAGGACTCAAAGTAGTGAACCTGGCGAATAAAATCCCAAATTGGTTGGAAAGATATTTGATATTCGAGGGCCAACTTGGATTACTGCAGGTCAACCCGCAGGTGCGGGAAGAGGAGGTTTTTCAACAGCGCGATGTTGAAGGCGTAGAATTGGATATCTACCAATTCATCAAGGACGAGCAGCTTGATGTGAATTACTACATTCCTCTGCTCGTAGAGTTAGAAAATGCCCAACCCGAGGGAGTAAAGCTTCTGATAATACATTACTTTTCTGGCTGCGCGGTTTACATAATAATTCGTCATCGCTGTTCGCGCGACATGTAAAATTACTTTGTTCTTTCTTTTCAGTTGTTGTTATAGTCCCGAAGAACAAACCGCTAAGCCCGGGTGGCCTAATTCTGACGCAAAGAGAGAAAAGGCAGAAGAGGAGCAAGCCGCAAGTATATGAAGAGGAGGACTCGACTTCTTCTAGCGAGTTCGATCTCCTTCGCTTCTGCGGCAACCCAAAAGATCTACAAGGCGGTTCGACCTTACGCTGACACCCAAATGGAGATTGTGTACAAGTGTCAACCGCGCTCCCGTATTGGGGTAGCGAAAAAATAAGCCGCCACGCAGTAGCCGTCGGTGCTGCTCTGTATGGCCGAAATTTTTTGAAGAAGCTAAGGAGATTCCCGAGGAGGAGCTGTCCAAGCTAGCCGCGCATGTCAGTGCAAGGAGCTTTGCGACTAATCACTTCATGGGAATGTCATATAGGCGATTAATATCAGCTCATAGCCATTCAAAGAAGAAATACGAGGAACTGGCGTGGGAGAACGCGCGGTTAAAGGAGGCTAAGTTGGTAAGTTATCGGCTGATATGAAAATTTAAGATATCCGAGTTCTTTAAGCCACGCGGTCTAACCTTTATTCTTTTGACAGAAAAAATATGGCATAGATAACCTGGGTCTTTCAAGATGAGGTCTTTCCCCACGTCGCCAAGGGGATCGATGGAGCCTTAAGCCACTTGAGGGAGCTCGACAGTTTGGCCTCAGGTTTCGATGACTTCAATTTCTCGAATGTCTATCCATCCTTGAAGAAGAAGTTGGATGATATTACTCGCAAGGCCAAGGGTAAGAATAAGGTTGATGAAAGAGATTCAGAGGAAGAATAAAATGATGATGAAGCCGAGGAAGGTGATGAGGAGGCCTATGCGGTTGAAGACGAGGAGAAAGATGACGCGGCTTCAGAAACCGGCGATGCTGAGGATGAAGCCGAGCGTTTTAAATGCCGGGGAACAGAGGGCTCGAGCGGCTCCAGCAGCAGATCAACGACTTCTTCATCAGATAGCGGAGATTATTCGCCTGATGTCGATATTGAAGGTGGCAAAGACTCAAGTTCCCCTGCGTCTAAAAAACTTAGATCGGGCGATTAGTTGTTTTTGTGTCTATTTACTTTATATATCTGACGACTTAATTATGTTCGTCGATCGGTTTGGACAACTATAGATGAATTTTTTGAGAACCTTAATGAAAAATATAGTTACCTGTTCAACTGTTTGTCTTTGCGACTTTACTTACTTGTGGATGTTCATATGCGACTTTCTGTTTTAGCATTATTCCTTTTAAACTGCAAGTCCTTTCTTAAGTTCGCCAGAGAAAATATTAAGTCGAGCGATCAACATCCAATCCGGTCGACTAGCAATTTATATCAAGAGTATACAAGAATTCAGAGCGGATACTTGTCAGAATACCATAGAATATTACTCGGACGTTTTTATCGCTTTAGTTCTAAGATAGATCATGATTCAGTGAAGATGAATCATGGCCAGAAACTGACAGAGATAATATCTTCATAGGTTCTGATCGCAAACAACAAGTCGTGCGGTTAGAATGCATCCCAGACAACTAATAGTCCACATTCCGAACATTCAAGAGTTTAAGATGAGTGATCGCCTTGATGTCATGAAATACGATAACATTTTTGAAAGTCTAGTATAACAAATATCAAGCCGCACGATTATTTTATAACTCGGGCGACTATCAGTGCGAATTCCAAATATTTGGGAGTGACGAGAATAATTGTCTTGATGTAATGAGATAGTATTTTCATAAGTTCAGACTATAAGCATCGAGTCGCGCAGTCAGATTATAATCCAGGCGACTAATAATCTGTGTTTTTAGAACAGATTTCAGTACTGCGAGAACAAACCATGACCAATTTCTCGTAAGTGAATCAATTCAAAACCGAGCGAGTAATACTCATAACATCAATGAATTCTGCCGGTTTATGACACTCATTGATAAATCAATGTAGATTGAGCAAATAGTTTTCATAATTCAAACCAAGCGAATAATGCCAACTCACCATATTAATTTACAGCATCATCTTACGAACAAATTGATTCAGACCGAGCGAATAACGCCAGCTCACAATTATTATGATTAAATTAATCACAAGCCGATCAAGCAAGCCGATCGAATAGCATTGTCATAAGCCGATCGAATAGTATTGTCATCAACAACATTTTTTAACCAAGAAGAATAGATGCCTATTAGAGAGAGAACCTTGACTTGATTGTTTCAAGTCGAAAATATTGTCTTGCGGCTTCCCGAAATAACCTGTTTTCTACCTTTAAAGCCAGATATATTTTATCTACTTGGCTAGCATATTATGCTGCCACTTTTCTCATCCTGAGATATTACCATTCATGTCGATCGGCTTATGGGGCTAAGCCGCCCGGTCTTACAGTCAAGAGCTTTTAAATAACCAGATGGGCAAATGCTTGTACCTGATAAATATTACTTCCCTCAAATGGTCATAAAAAGTCATAAGAGGAAAAGAATTTCCTGTAAAGAAGTAAAAGAATTACAGACTCAGATGATCAAGTGGGCAGGTGCGCATAGGTAGCAAGCATTGCTTTCCTCAGTGGTCATCAGAGCTGTAGAAATTTCAACGACTCAACTGCTCTCTTGCCTAGGGTTACAAGCCGAGTTGATCAATTGGGTAGGTGGGCTTATATAGTGAACATTGTTTTCCTTAGAGAGATCAACTCAGTTGTGGATCCCCTTTAGGCACCGCTCGAGAGTACCTAGGAGTATTCGATGGTCATAGGCTAAGATGATCAGTTGGGCAGGTGTGGTTATGTCGTTGTAGCTATACCGACATTGTTTTCCTCAGAAAGATCATCAAAGCTGTAACTATATCCCTTTCGAGGCACGGTATAGCTAACAGTCACTCAGACCTCCCTTGATGCAGAGGTGTGTTAGATACCGAGCGGGATCCAAAATTTTGAAGACCACCGCACAAGAATTGGCAAGCTTCCACTACACGTGTGCAAAAACTCCCCGCTTTACATGACCCTCGTGGTATTACGCTAATGACTACAATTTGTGGGGGTTCAAGCTGAATTTAGCGATGTCTCCCAGGTTCAGTGAGGGATAAAAAAGTACAAAGTCACCAGACAAGGAAAAGTGTCAGTATGAGGCTTTTTATTCGATATTCAAAATGCAAACAATGAGAAAGATATAACATGTCAAGGATAGATCCATTTCAAATCGTCGCCACTCCAGGTATGTGAAATGTCTTCTCCATCACTTGTCTGAAGGTGATAAGCCCCACTCTTTAATACCTCTTTGACGATGAAGGGTCCTTCCCAGTTGGGATTTAATTTCCCAACAATACCCATTCTGGCTACAACGTCCACCTTTTTCAATACACTGTCTCCGACTGCGAATTGTTTGATTCTAACATTCTTATCAAAGTGTCTAGCCATTCTCCTCTTCACTTCCGCCTGTCTGATAGTTGCTTCATCCTGAAGTTCTTCGATGAAATTCAAACTATATTTTATTCCTTCATCATTGGCCTCCATCCAAGCTTCGTCCACTTGGTTTGCATACATGACTCTGGGACTTGTTACTTCAAATTCTACTGGAATGAGTGCTTCCGAACCATGAGATAACTTGAATGGGGTTTCCCTTGTGGCCGAAGTTGGTGTAGTCCGGAGAGTCCAAAGGGCGGAAGGGAGTTGTTCTTCCTAGTTGCTTTTTTGATTCAAAATCTTCTTCTGTAGAAGATACAGGATTTGTTTATTCGCAGCTTCCACTTGTCCATTACTTCTGGGATGATGTGCTGAGGAGAATCTTAGCTCGATTCCAATCTGACCGCAGAAACTGATCATCTTCGAATTATTAAATTGAGGACCATTATCGGTAACAATAGCCAACGAAATTCCATGCCGGCAGATAATTTCTCCCCAAATGAAGTTTTTGACAATCTGCGTAGTAGTTTTGGCCAACGCCTTTGCTTCAATCCACTTGCTGAAATAGTCAATCATAATGATTATAAAGTGACATTGCCCACTAGAGGTTGGGAAGGATCTGATAAGATCCATTCCCCAAACTGCGAAATGGACACGGCGTTGTTATCGATCTGAGTGTTTGGGTTGGTCGGAGTTGAAGTGGAGCAAACTTTTGACATTGGATGCATCGCTTGGCAAATGCTTCTGCATCTTTCCTCATCGTTGGCCAAAAATATCATTGTTGTTGAACTGATTTCTCAGTCAATTGTGGAGCTCGGTCCCTCAACGAGTTGAGGGGCAGCTAGCACTTACTGGCTCCCTGAAAGAAACGAACCAAAGACTCGAAACTAGACACAGACCTTTAGTCGCATCGAGGAGGTCCCACCACACACCCGGAAGATCTTTGAGCCCTTCCCCTCCCAAGCCAAAGCTGAGAGTGGGCACCTTGGAGAGCCTGAGAGCTAAACCAAGAAACCTAGGGAGGAGGAAGCTCAGAGTACTGAGATTAGAATCCTCTCCAAAGGTGCCCTTCTTGGTCTATTTATAGTTTTTTACTCACAGTCTGCTAATAGCGAGATTCCACCTTACACTTTCACTATACGCAGTCCAAAATGGTCTGCCAACAACCAAACTCTGTTGTTTTGAGGGGCTATTGACAGCCCACGAAGGGTATCCTGGTAAAAACACTCCTGGACCCTTGGTGGGCCTGCCACCCCATCAGGGCCCCCTAGCTTGGTTCGCTCGCTTGCCTGCGAGCGGCCCCTGGGAGGTCGGCTCGCACGCCTTCCTACGGGCATCCCGCTTGGATCCGACTCGCCCGCCTTCCTGCGAGCGGCCGCGAAGTTCCAGATCGCCCGGCTCGCCTAGCCTATTCCTCTTGATCCTGGTTTACTTGACCTCTGCTCACCTCCTGGAGAATACTGGGGTTGTACACAATCCCCGCTCTTCTCGAGGCTACCTTAGGCTCGCGAAGAAATGTCCAACCCTTGGTATTCGCCGGCCCCCTGATGACGTGGCAAGAATCTTTTGATAGGACCCACGCCCACAGCTATAAATATCCTTCCTCCTGGCCGGGGCATAAACTTTCCCTCCCTCTTCTTCCTTTTGTTGCTCGCCATTAGACCTGGAGCGATGCCAACAAAGGAAGAGATGCTGGCTCGCCTTAAGGCTTCGCAGGCGGTTCAGAAAGTAAAAGCAACCGTACTCGGCCCTGGGTCTCCCCGCAGCCTGCTCCACCTCCGCCTCAAACCAAAAAGGCGAAGACCATCCGACGTCAGCCCGACGAGGATGGGTCATCCCCTTCATCTCGATCCCCCCATGATGTGCTTGCCTCGCAGGTACTACTGCCAATTTCAACAATTTAACCTCTTTCTCACCTGACATTGCTTCCTCACTCGCAGAACCCTCCCCCGGGAGAGAATACCCTGGAGAAATCAACTACGAAGACTCGCACTTCCACCCCCGTTGGGACTGGCACTCCTCCCCCTGATGTGAGGGTCACCGACCCGCGGGACCCGCCCTCGCGGTTGGGTGAGTGGTTTGCCTCGTTTTCCTTCATATTTCTTCACTCGCTGAGCTTCCCTTATTTCTTGTGCAGTGTCTCCTCCCGCGAACCTGGAGGAGCGGATTCCCCCTCCAGTGGACTCACCGGCCCCGCCGAACCAGACCATCATTACTCCGGGGTTTGGTATCCTCGGTCAACGAAGCCCGGGCGGGACGCTACTTGCCGAACCCGGGTTCGCAGCCGAAGCGGCGCACCGCCTGGCCTGCGTAAATCTATAACCCATGTTTTCACTGAAGCCTTCAAGGGCCTACCGGGCACCTCTCGCCAGCGCCCCCGTACCATTCTCGTTTCGCCAGTTTAAACTATTTTCTACCGATTGCCTTCCCCCCTTTCCTCATCGCTGATTTCTTCCTCGCAGGTGTTTCTTGAACCCCTCCAGCCGAGTAAGAGCATGGAGAGGTGGAGATGTCGCCACCGCCCTCACCGAGCCAAGTCACAGATTTCCTGGGGGACCCCGCCAATCCGGAGCAAATGAAGAGGAGAGTCGCAGAGATATTCCAAAAGCATACCCTGATGTTGCGAGAGCTGTATGATCAAGATCGGATGAACGGGGCCACGTACGAGGAAAGGTTCGTCGCTATAGAGGATGTGAACGCGTGCGTCCTTGCTGAGATTCGGCAGGTCACTCGTAACGATGTCACCTCTCTCGGGGTGCACCTCGCGCGAATTGAGGATTACACGCGGCTGCTACAGTGTGAGGTCCAATCAGTCTGCGAGTATCACTACCCGCGAATATCTCCGCGCTTGGGTGTGCGAGGCCGCGGTCACTGGAAGTGGATTAATTATTGAACAGTTGTTTTTTGGAGTTTGTTGCTTGTTGTCATATCCCCCCCCCCCCCCCCCTATTGGGGGTTTCGAACAATTTTGAAAGTGCAATTGAATATCAGTTGAAGGTGATTGATATAATCAACCTGCTTTGATACCAATTGAAAGGACAATTGATATCCTCTGAAGGTGATTAATATAATCAACCTACTTTGATACCAATTTAAAGGGAGTTTAGTTCTTAAGTTCTTTTTAGGTTGTTTCAAAATAATGATACATATATATATATATATATATATATGTGTAGTGCTGAGTGAGTAATAACAACAAACACAAAGTAGGCACAACAATCACAGTAAATAAAGCATAAACTAAGCAAACCAGATGACACGGGAATTTTATAGTAGTTCCCCAATCAATCTGGGTACATCTACTCTTTTACCCACTGGTAGGAATTCACTAGAGGTTGTTGATCAGTGCCCTCACACCAAGGGTTTTTTGTTCAGGTGTCCACACACCACAGAGCTTTTGATCAGGTGCTCAAAACCAAGATGCAGATTTTTGCTAAGGTGCCCTGTCACCGGGAGTTAACTTTTGAAGGGAGTTATAACCCTTTGTACAGGAGGGGAAACAAAGAAAACAAAAAGGTTAAAGTGTTCTTCTCTTTTCTAAGAAGACTCTTGATGATCCCGATGGTTTGTTGAGTTTGGATCTTGATGATGATGTTGAAGAGCTCCCCCTGTCTGATTGAGATTGATGACAGCTTGTGGATGGAGCTTCTTCACTTGATTGCAATAACTCTTTTCTTCTTCTGCATTTTTTATCCTGAGCAAATAATATTGATTGGTGTCTTAGGATGTATATGTTCTGCAAAGAAAAGTTAGCAAAAAGAAGATAAATAATATTTAGATCTGCTTCTTCTTTTTGCTCCTCTGTTTATTCTTCCTGTATCTGTATATTTCTTCAATATGTTTTTCTTCTTTTTTTCTCTGTCTTTATATAATCTAGAGAACTATTCGGCTGATTTGAATTCTTGCCCGACAAGGAAGGAGTTACTATCTATTTCATTTCCTAGATTCCTCGAGCAGACAAATTGTCGTCTTTGGCTTTGCTGCAACAGCTATAACATTTAATGCTTCTGCCAACGGCTATATATAAATGTTAAGGCAGCAATATATAAATAGAAATAATAAAATATTGCTTTATTAAATCTGACAGCATATATATAATTTTAGTCGAGCTGAGAAAGAAGAATTTATATATCTGATAATATTTCGTCGAGCTCAGCTTCATGTTCGTCGACCTGAACATTTAATTCGTCGTTCTGAGCTTCTGCAGAAGATTCGTCGAATGTAGACTTGAGTTCGTCGAACGAAAGGATTAATCGACCACTGAGCCTGGATGATTTCGTCGACCGCTGAAATATTGAGCTGTTCGTCGAACGCAGACTTGAGTTCATCGAACGCATCTTTTCGTCGATTGCTAGGACGGGCTGGATCGTCGACCGCTGAGATATTGATCTGTTCATCGACTGCTGAGATGATTTGTTCGTCGACCGCTAAACCGCTGAGACGGGATCGTCGAGCGCTGAGCCGGTTGGATTTCATCGAGCGCAGAAAGAATACCATTCGTCGACCGCAGAGCTCCGTTCGTCGAACGCAGGTAGCTGTTCATCGAACGCAGAGAACTTATATAATTTTTGTCTTTCTCTTATTTTCTCAGCCTATTTATTATGTCTATTTTCAGCCTACTATCTTAATGAGATTTGATCTAAGTTATAAGATGTGTTATGATAGAAACTTAGACATTAAAGGTGGATCCTAACTCAAATCAAAATTAAGGTTCCAATAATCTTCCCCTATTTGAGTTGGGATCCTAATCCAAATTAAGACTAGGTTCTAACAATCTCCCCCTATTTGGTTTAGGATACATAAGCGTAAAAAGTCTTGAATAACTTTAGAATTAAGGGTCAGAGATTATTTCTAAATTTCTTTTTAAAACCAAGCAATTTCTGATTTCCTAGATTTTGATTTAAATAGGATTTTAATATTATGAATTGCTAGCTGTTATTGGATTCTAAGGAATTTTAAAATCAGAAAGACATGGCCTGATACCTTCCTTCTATAGAATCCCCTTAATCAGAAGAGACTCACACTTAGTGCTCTGATCATTTATGATCTATGCAATCGGAGTAGAATGCTCAACTTGATTTTGGAGAAAATCTGTAAGAATGTGAAGTTATCTGACTTTGTTTTAAGATATAAAAATTCCAATGAATCATATAACTACTTATTTAATTATAAAAGTTTTAAAATAGATAAAAGAAAATGCCTTATAATTAGATATATTGGCCTTTTTATCTCATTAAAATATAAATTTGAAAATTTATTTTGATTTTGTTGAACATAAATAATTTCTTTTTCTTTAGAAGTTTGTTTAAACTTATTTTTCAAGGAAATATTTTGTTCTTTTGAGTTTTTCAATTTTTCTTTAAGTTTATTATTTTCAGGAAATAAAATATTTATTTCTATTAATTCTTTTATAATTTTCTTTTCAGATTTTATCATATCTGTATATAGTAATTTGAAAGCAGATTTAAATTGATCAGAGGTAAAAATAAAATTTGAAGTTACCTCAGTTACCTCAATTTCATTAGGTTCAGATTCAGATTCTGCATCTGAGTAGTAGTTTGAGCCATATATGGCCATCATGCAGAATCTTCTGGCCTTTTGTTCTTCCTCTTCTTCTTCTTCACTTAGAGTAGATAATGGTTCTGCATCAAAAGTATAGTTAGTGAAAGAAGTGGAAGAAGATTCACTTACCATCCTTGAGAGGGAGTTCCAGATGCCCCTTGCTGAAGTGCAATCGGCCACTTTTTGAAGAATGTCTTTTGACATTGATTTAGCCAATATGTTCATGGCCTTGGCATCAGCACTTATCAACTTCTCTTGATCATCCGTTGAAGAAATTGAAGATGGAGGTCCTAGCAAAATAGATTTGTAAATATCTTCATCTATTGCATTCATATATAATCTGCTTCTAGCTTGCCATAAAGAAAATCTATCCAAATTACAGATTGGTGGATTAGTGATTAAAAAATCTTCTTGTGTGATTAAATTTTAGAAAAAATTTAAGAACTAAATGATCTTTGTGATTCAGGTGTTAGCATGTATATAAAATCAACTACCTCTGATACCAATTGAAAGTCAATTGATATCAGTTGAAAGTGATTAAAATAATCAACCTGCTTTGATACCAATTGAAAGGGAGTTTAGTTCTTAAGTTCTTTTTAGGTTGTTTCAAAATAATGATATATATATATATATGTGTAGTGCTGAGTGAGTAATAACAACAAACACAAAGTAGGCACAATAATCATAGCAAATAAAGCATAAGCTAAGCAAACCAGATGACATAGGAATTTTATAGTAGTTCCCCAATCAACCTGGGTATATCTACTCTTCTACCCATTGGTAGGAATCCACTAGAGGTTGTTGATCAGGTGCCCTCACACCAAGGGGTTTTTGTTCAGGTGTCCACACACCACATAGCTTTTGAACAGGTGCTCAAAACCAAGATGCAGGTTTTTGCTAAGGTGCCCTGTCACCGGGAGTTAACTTTTGAAGGGAGTTATAACCCTTTGTACAGGAGGGGAAACAAAGAAAACAAAAAGGTTAAAGTGTTCTTCTCTTTTCTGAGAAGACTCTTGATGATCCTGATGGGTTGTTGAGTTTGGATCTTGATGATGATGTTGAAGAGCTCCCATTGTCTGATTGAGATTGATGGCAGCTTGTGGATGGAGCTTCTTCACTTGATTACAATAACACTTTTCTTCTTCTGCAGTTTTGATCCTGAGCAAATAATATTGATTGGTGTCTCAGGATGTATATGTTCTGCAAAGAAAAGTTAGCAAAAAGAAGATAAATAATATTTAGATCTGCTTCTTCTTTTTGCTCCTCTGTTTATTCTTCCTGTATCTGTATATTTCTTCTATATGTTTTTCTTCTTTCTTTTCTCTGTCTTTATATAATCTGGAGAACTATTCGGCTGATTTGAATTCTTGCTCGACAAGGAAGGAGATACTATCTCTTTCATTTCCTAGATTCCTCGAGCAGACAAATTGCCGTCTTTGGCTTTGCTGCAACGGCTATAACATTTAATGCTTCTGCCAACGGCTATATATAAATGTTAAGGAAGCAATATATAAATAGAAATAATAAAATATTGCTTTAAATCTGACAGCATATATATAATTTTAGTCGAGCTGAGAAAGAAGAATTTATATATCTGATAATATTTCGTCGAGCTCAGCTTCAAGTTCATCGACCTGAACATTTGATTCGTCGTTCTAAGCTTCTGCTGAAGATTCGTCGAATGCAGACTTGAGTTCGTCGAACGGAAGGATTCGTCGACCGCTGAGCCTGGATGATTTCGTCGACCGCTGAAATATTGAGCTGTTCGTCGAACGCAGACTTGAGTTCGTCGAACGCATCTTTTCGTCGATCGCTGAGATGGGCTGGATCATCGACTGCTGAGATATTGATCTGTTCGTTGACCGCTGAGACGATCTGTTCGTCAACCGCTGAACCGCTGAGACAAGATCGTCGAGCGCTGAGCCGGTTGGATTTCGTCTATCGCAGAATGAATACCACTCGTCGACCGCAGAGCGTCGTTCATTGAACGCAGGTAGCCGTTCGTCGAACGCAGAGAACTTATATAATTTTTGTCTTTCTCTTATTTTCTCAGCCTATTAATTATGTCTATTTTCAGCCTACTATCTTAATGGGATTTGATCTAAGTTATAAGATGTGTTATGATAGAAACTTAGACATTAAAGGTGGATCCTAACTCAAATCAAAACTAAGGTTCCAACAATCTCCCCCTATTTGAGTTGGGATCCTAATCCAAATTAAGACTAGGTTCTAACAATCTCCCCCTATTTGGTTTAGGATACCTAAGCATAAAAAGTCTTGAATAACTTAAGGCTTAAGGGTCAGAGATTATTTCTAAATTTCTTTTTAAAACCAAGCAATTTTTGATTTCCTAGATTTTGATTTAAATAGGATTTTAATATTATGAAATGCTAGCTGTTATTGGATTCTAAGGAATTTTAAAATCAGAAAGACATTGCCTGATACCTTCCTTCTATAGAATCCCCTTAATCAGAAGAGACTCACACTTAGTGCTCTGATAATTTCTGATCTATGCAATCTGAGTAGAATGCTCAACTTGATTTTGGAGAAAATCTGTAAGAATGTGAAGTTATCTGACTTTGTTTTAAGATAGAAAAATTCCAATGAATCATATAACTACTTATTTAATTATAAAAGTTTTAAAATAGATAAAAGAAAATGCCTTATAATTAGATATTTTGGCCTTTTTATCTCATTAAAATATAAATTTGAATATTTATTTTGATTTTGTTGAACATAAATAATTTCTTTTTCTTTAAAAGTTTGTTTAAACTTATTTTTCAAGGAAATATTTTGTTCTTTTGAGTTTTTCAATTTTTCTTTAAGTTTATTAATTTCAGGAAATAAAATATTTATTTCTATTAATTCTTTTATAATTTTCTTTTCAGATTTTATCATATCTGTATATGGTAATTTGAAAACAGATTTAAATTGATGAGAGGTAAACATAAAATTTGAAGTTACCTCAGTTACCTCAATTTCATCAGGTTCAGATTCAGATTTGCATCTGAGTAGTAGTTTGAGCCATATATGGCCATCATGCAGAATCTTCTGGTCTTTTGTTCTTCCTCTTCTTCTTCTTCACTTAGAGTAGATGATGGTTCTGCATCAAAAGTATAGTTAGTGAAAGAAGTGGAAGAAGATTCATTTACCATCCTTGAGAGGGAGTTCCAGATGCCCCTTGCTGAAGTGCAGTCAGCCACTCTTTGAAGAATGTCTTTTGACATTGATTTAGCCAATATGTTCATGGCCTGGGAATCAACACTTATCAACTTCTCTTGATCATCTGTTGAAGAAATTGAAGATGGAGGTCCTGGCAAAATAGATTTGTAAATATCTTCATCTATTGCATTCATATATAATCTGATTCTAGCTTGCCATAAAGAAAATCTATCCAAATTACAGATTGGTGGATTAGTGATTAAAAAAACTTCTTGTGCCATTAAATTTTAGAAAAAATTTAAGAACTAAATGATCTTTGTGATTCAGGTGTTAGCCTGTATATAAAATCAACTACCTCTGATACCAATTGAAAGTCAATTGATATCAGTTGAAAGTGATTAAAATAATCAACCTGCTTTGATACCAACTGAAAGGGAGTTTAGTTCTTAAGTTCTTTTTAGGTTGTTTCAAAATAATGATATATATATATATGTAGTGCTGAGTGAGTAATAACAACAAACACAAAGTAGGCACAGCAATCACAGCAAATAAAGCATAAGCTAAGCAAACCAGTTGACACAGGAATTTGATAGTAGTTCCCAATCAACCTGGGTACATCTACTCTTCTACCCATTGGTAGGAATCCACTAGAGGTTGTTGATTAGGTGCCCTCACACCAAGGGGTTTTTGTTCAGGTGTCCACACACCACAGAGCTTTTGAACAGGTGTTCAAAACCAAGATGCAGGTTTTTGCTAAGGTGCCCTGTCACCGGGAGTTAACTTTTGAAGGGAGTCATAACCCTTTGTACAGGAGGGGAAACAAAGAAAACAAAAAGGTTAAAGTGTTCTTCTCTTTTCTGAGAAGACTCTTGATAATCCTAATGGGTTGTTGAGTTTGGATCTTGATGATGATGTTGAAGAGCTCCCCCTGTCTGATTGAGATTGATGATGTAAGATCCCCCTCCCGGAACACAAAACACGGTCGAGGGGAGTCTTATGCCCAGAACAGCCGCCTTGCGGTAGCGTCAGCACACGGGCTGACCTGTACCACAAGTCGCCAATCCTGCCGGCCAAACCAACTGAACAGCGCCAACCCATCAATAATAGAAAGCATTAAAGTCATAGGTTCACAATAAGTAATAAAGTCCAGAACAGTACAGAGAAAAGCAGAAAGCTACACAAGCTCCTGCAAATCATCAGAGTAACCAGCTAAATGCCCTAAGGGCTACATCTCAAAACACTCACCCGCCTCTGTCACTGACGGCAGTTAAGGTACTACAAACCCCAGCCCTGCACACCCGAGCTGGCTGGCCTCCGTTGTTGAACGTTGTTATACCACTAAATGTGCTCCTAAAAAGAGGGACGTAGCAACCGTTAGTCATAAAGACTAAGTGGCTTCCCATCCACTCCCCCGGCGACTCCAAGCCACCGGGCGGAAGGAAAGGAAGAAAAGATGCAATATAACAGTAATATACAAAGCAGATGATGGGGAAAGTAAACTAGTGTATACACAAATTCTAAGCTACACAAGTGTAAAAGGGGCTAATCTAATCATGTATAAGCAGGAGTATAATAAAGGTGTACAACAGTAAATAAACAGTAAGTAAAGCAGGTAAAGCAAGGCAGTAAGAACAGTAGCGACAAGTAATCAATCTCGTACCCTAACTTATATGAATGCCCATACAAACTTATAAGTTAGGATTTCCAGGAATTATAACTCATCATATAAAAGAGCCCATACTAATTTATATGATGAGGATCCGCAAGTGCATATGCTATGCTATGCCATGAATGTTATATGCAATGAAACTCACACACACGACTCTATGCGCATAGACCTTTGTAGTTCCCTCTGTTTGAAAGGAAGCCAACCTCTCGGGTACCAACTGCTGTGACACACGGTGGTAGCGGACCGGGCTGTCCACTCCTAGGCGGGTATACACTCTACCAGGCCTAGACCGCACGTACGCCTCGACGCTAAACAACCGCGGAGCTCTGCGTACTCTTTGCTGGAGTCCACTAGACTGTGAGCCAAGTGAGAGGTGTTTTCGGGGAACTGTCATCCCGACACGCAGCCAAGCTGGCCCCTTAGACCCCTACACACCCACTAAGTCAACGTACCGCGGTCGGAGTGACGACCTGCCTAGTACCGAAGACCTGCCACATTTCTGAGAATGTTACCAGGATAATCATCCCCTCGAGGTTCCCGCTCGACTAACCGGGCACCACAATCCTTCCACTCCCGCAACTGGGAGGAGATACATAAATCCAATCTTACCCTACTATGGCTACTCTTGCCTACTTTAATTGTTATTGCAATTTAGAGTTAATCTTGGACTTCCCGAGGTACACCCGGTGAAGGGCTCTCATCGGTACTAGGGGACGCAATGGGCTCAACCCCACCATCCTCCTCAAGACAATTACTTTGGTTGATGGTTAACAGTTGGTTCACCCTTCATCATTTCATATAGTTAAAGTGACTTAGCTCATTTCCCGTTCCACCCAATCGGGTTGGACGTACCTTCATTCCTTCTACATTAACTCTAGCACCACCCCACAAGTAACCCTAGGATTGACCCTCCTTGAGTCCTTGTGTGCTATAACCAATTACTGATTGTATACAACTTCTAAAC
Organism: Dactylorhiza incarnata; assembly: GCA_033032865.1. Classification (NCBI taxonomy): domain Eukaryota; kingdom Viridiplantae; phylum Streptophyta; class Magnoliopsida; order Asparagales; family Orchidaceae; genus Dactylorhiza; species Dactylorhiza incarnata. The sequence goes on along the minus strand of JAWHQI010000009.1, from coordinate 1,728,006 downwards.
ACTACTTAGTGGTCTGAATTATCTAAAACTCAAAATTCTGTTTTTACTAAACACAGACCACTAATTTGAACTAACCATCAACCCCATAAGGGAACCCTTCTAAAATTTCATCACCAAGGTCTCTAATAATTATCCTAGGCTATCTCTGACCTTAGTAAGATATGTTCCAATTTCCATAATTTTCCATATTAAATTGGTATTTAATATAATTTTAAGTAGTTAATGCCTTAAGTCAAATTACACATGAACTACCCTCAAAATGCTTCTTCATTCTTCATGAGAATTATCAGTAAGATAATATTCCATATCATGGTGGTTCACTGAGTATCATGACCCTAAGATGTCATTTGGCCTACTACATCATCATAATTGTATAAATACCAAAATGCCACTATAATTAGGAACAATAGTAATTCACTTCTGAAAAATCTACAAAAATTACCAGGTGTCCAAATGTGGACCTAGAGTCCACTGCCAAAAGATTGTGTCATGACTATGAGTTCTGATATTTTAAAATGATTAAACATCCAAAGGCGGCAATTATCAATTTCTACATGGGGTACAAGAAATAGAATTCAACAGGCTTCCAAACAATTATCATGGACATATAATAACCTAAAACTACAGGTAACCAAGTATCACATCATTGCCCCATGATTTGATATTTTAAAAAGATTTAATACCCAAAGGGTGTAAATTCCAATTTCTACATGAAGTACATGAAATATAAATCTACATGCTTTCAAACAATTATCATGGGCATATATTGACCTTAAACTACAGATAACCAAGTATCACATCATAGCCCCATGATTTGATATTTTAAAAGATTAAATTCCCTTAAGCTAGCAATCACTTAAAACTTCCTATACAAGGAATAATGCTTCCATAACTCATAACAAAATTACCATAGCCTTATTTCACCCTAGTACAGCCACTGATAGTATATCAAAGTCATACAAGGTCATTTGACCTTGCATTTTATTTTATTAAGGAAAAGGTGGCAATTTCATTTATTAGGGAGAAAAGTACTTATGTGCCTCTAACAAGTCTCATGATGATTACCCTAGCCCTATAGCACTATTCCCTACCTAGGGATGAAGTTTGGTTGTCTAAATATGTGTTTAGGTCCTACTTGTTTCATTAAGGCCCAAAAGTGCAATTAAGTAATTTTAGAGGTATGGGCTAGGGTTTTTGGTCTCCATTGCTCCAATCACCAATTGATGATGAGCAAGACCCTACACAATCCCTAAGCCCTATTACCACTAGATTTGGATAAGCCCTTATGGCTAAGCTCCAAAATCCACAAGCCACCAAGGCTAAGTGGTTTTCAAACCTAGGGCATCAAAATACCCCTTAGGGGTTCACCATTAAGATGAACTCCAATTGTCCTCAAATTTGAAACAGAGGCTACTCATATACATAACTATATGCCACCAAAAGGTTGGGTCCATTAGGGGTGATTACACCCACTAATTATTCTTAGGTCAGTTTTCTAAGTTATGATTAAAACTAAAACAAAGGTGCCCTAAACATACCACCATTTAGGCACAGGGTAGGCCTAGGGTGGGCACTGATGTGGCCAAAATTTCAACCCCATAGGCCCACTCATTCAAAAGATATTATGGTTTTAGTGGGCTAACCCCACCTAGGACCAGCCCTAGGAAAAAGGCTCCTCTGGGGTCTACAGAGCTCCAAATGCCAAAATCTTAGTTTCTAATAAAACTAGGCATTTAGGGCTACAATAGTGTGTCTCACACCATAACATAAGTTACCCATATCAAGCATTGGGTATCCACCCACATGCTAACCTCTAATGGAGATAATATCTTATCATAGACTACTAATGCCCTAAACATAAAATTCTTTTTAAACTCGGCTATGTAAGAGTGAAAGAAAATTGCAGTTATTAAAATAAAATTACTTGCACACATCTTAAGCACAGCAGACGATCACCTCATCGTCTACCTCCAGCCTAGGGCTGCGATCTGCCCAACCTGAAATATAACACATCTCTTCGTCGGCCACCAAAAACCCCAAACCGACCGACTAACACCGCCACCACCTTCCTCGCTTTGAGGTACATCGACGGGTGACGTGTTAGCGGTCGGAAGTGGCCGGAATATTTACCCGGAACATTTATTTCAGGTCGTCTCTTCACGGCTTGCTCTGCAATCGACTCTATTGAGATCGATATCTCACCTAGTGTGATCTAGGAAACTAGCACCAAGGGAGAGGGGAGGATGCTCACCGAGAATCCATGCATGTTACCCAAATAGCGGCGTAGGCGGCATTTGCGCGTTGCTCTATCCGTTGCTACATCTTGCCCAATTCGGATCTCGTCGAAGCATTGCCGATGGAGTCGGCCTTGGAGTTTGGCTTTGTCGGAGGATCATGGAGCTCGAGGTGATGAAACTTTGCCAAGGTTTCATCCATGTGAGGGGCGGCCTAAGATTGGACAGCGGCTGTGGCCGGATCCGAGAGGGAGAGGGATCTTGAGGAGCTTCATCAGAGTTGGAGAAGGGGATATTGGGGTCGGCAACCATGGAAGTTGTTGTCAGTTTGGAGAAATCTATTCGGAGCTTCTTGGAGAGGGAGCTCGTGTTGAAGCTAGTTCGCCGGAGATCAGAGATCGGAGAGGGAAAGGGCTGCTCTGCCATTCTGGAGGAGCATGGCGGAGAAGGCTCGACTGGAAAAGTCTCCTCTCTGGAAGAACAAGAGGGGTGACGATTTGAAGGAGATTTGGCTGCCATGTTGCTGAAATGCAGCAGAACCTGTTCAGATCTAGAGCCCTCGGTGATGCATCTCGTCGGAGAAGAGGGGGAGAGCAGTTTTCGGCCATGGAGGAGCTCGGCTTGCCGGAAAGGAGGGAGTTGGCGGTTTTGCTGGAGGAAAAGACGAAGCTTGGAGGAGGGTTCTGCCATGGATGAGGAGGAGATATCGTAGAGGAGAGAGCTCAGCTGTCGGAGAGAAGAGGTGGTCGGCCATGGAGCTTGCCGAAGGAGAAGGTGCGCCGGAGGTAGATGAGCCGGAGAAGGCTCGCCGTGATGAGCGGCGCCGAAGAAGAGGAAGAGGGATCTGGGGAACCCTGGTGGCTGACGGCGCAAGGGAGATCGGGCAAATGGGGCGGCTGAATGGGGGATCGGGTAATGAAATTTTTCTAACCTAATAACGTATATACATATATATATATATATTATATATTATATAATAATAATATTATTATTATTATTTGCATTCAAATGCTCGTATATCGCTCTATAGGACTCGTAATTTGTGAAGGATGGGCTCGTTTTGATTGTCTCGCTGACACGCATCCACCGAGATGATCCGAGATCAATTCCGAGTTCGTTTGCTCATTTTATGCTTGTCGGAGCGTTTACGACCTAAATTGACTTAAACGGCAAAACTGTCCAAATGACGTCGGAATCGCAAACGGATAAATTCGTTGAACTCGTACTATTATTACGAGACTAACAAGGCTGACCGGGGTCAATTGCGAGATCGTTTGGTTAGTTTCGCCATTTTGGATAAATATGTTATTCGCAGACCACATTATAATTTCGTCGATTCTCATCAGAATCGAGCGCGGACAGTTTCGTTGAACTCGTATAGGCTTCACGAGTCTAAAAATCCTGACTGGGGTGAATTCCGAGACCATCTGCTACATACCGCCTTTTGAATAAATACGATATTCGCAGATCGTGTCATTTGAGCTAACGTACATACTATAATTCCTTCAAGGCGGTACGCCTCCTTCGAGTTCATCGCTCAAGTTATGCTCTCTGGACGGCTCGGATCCCGATACAGCAAACATCGGGACAAAGAATAGAATTGGTACTCGCCGCATTCGCCGAGTGCACTTCCCCGGCTCAGGTGCAAGCCGGGCCCCCAATACACCACGAGCTCGAGTCAACTCGCTCGACTCAAAAACGCGCACAAGGGGTCTAGCTCGAATCGGGATGTTACAAATCCAATAAACGAAGAAATAATTTCGTCCCCGAAATATTAGGTTGAGGCTATGAGGATTTTCTGGATGAGAGTAAAATATACTCATCATATTCATTCGTGGGCACTTCATCCATAATAATTTCAAGTGTATGTATGCGCTCTCAATTGTTGCGATTTATACATAGAAACTAGATTGCATGCGTACTCTTGCCCTGTGAAGTCATACGACCTAATAATGACACACACTATTTCAAAAATCGCTACATCAGTCTAACTGATTATGTTGTGATTTAATCTCAAGCATACAACATACAAGGGAACATTTAACAAGGACTCGGTATGAACGTCATCAAGCATGCTACTCGTTTATAAAACCATGATGCAACCGGCAACCACTATTGGCTAGCCAGGTTCTATGAACCAACAAGACTGCCGAGCCACCAGCTCGTTTACACCTTGCAGGACTAGATATCAAAACACTATAACTCTATAGCAAGTGTCATCAACAGTTGTCTTGCATCAATATCATACTTGTTTATCATGAGTCTCCAACACACATCCTCGGTAATTTTATTTAGTTTACAATATTATTACATATGTACGCAAACCAGTGCATAGACACCACTATTGTGAATTTGTTAACTTAACAACCACGTTGCAAAACCTTGGCGCTAAGAGTGCTACGATTTAAACCAATTATCCTAAATATGTCACTTTTAAACACACCTCATTGATCAACAATCAAATACAACTCCAACTCAACAAATTTCAAGGCGTCCCCCAAAATTTGTCGCACGGTCGTCTGACCGACCATTGATCACTGAGAGGCACTACAACACCATCAAGAGGATTCAAGTTTTCACTTAACCACACCCATGAGGTTCTAATGATGGAACTCATGCTATTAGAACCCAAAGACTACCACCAAGTCCTTAAGTCCTCCAAGCACTTGCCAGGATCCGACTAGTGCATAGCAGCACTTGAGGACTGCCAACTCAAGTCATTACCATCACATCAGGATATCATCACATCCTTCACATAGCATTGACATCCATCTAAAACTGTGCTAAATTTTACTCAACGTCACCCACAAAGGTCCTAATTGGCACTCAGCAGGGTGTATTCATATCCTCAATTACCCAGCTATATGATTTATCCAGGAGTTCTTGTATGAAAACTAGACAACCTCGGTGTATATCCCAAAAGGTTTTAGATCACCATTTCTCCTTGGTCTACTTCTCCGCATAACCTTCGATCAGAGCAAAGACATAACCATCCTTTAGGTACTCACCTCTGTTATTCTGGTAGGGCACTCAACGTAATCCAAAACTTGGTGTTTAACCATCCACCTTGCTTAAAATGACTCATTCATCAAGGAGTACCTAATTCTAATATCGTCGACTTGTAACGACTTAGATGGGAAAACCTCATTATAGCAAGGCTAAGTGAAACAGTCTGCAAAGATTTTTAACTCCCGGTGAAACCTCAGTTGGTCCATTAGCTAGGCCAATAAACGAAGAAATAGGATTAGCCCCCATACATTTTTGGACTAAATTTCTTCCACCGCCCATATGGTACATTCATCTCACATATGGACACAAACCTTAGGGGCATACCTTCCTCGACTTAGAGTTCTTACTCTATAGAGCCCCGAATCGACGCACTTATATATCAGCTGTGATGCAGAAATTCAAATTTTTATGGCGATGACCAAGCTGCATCTCATTGTAATGAAAGCATGCACCAATAACATCCAATCACCCGGTACATTTATATATGTTTGAACTTAATCATGAACCAAGGTGCAAGGTGTAAGATCCCCATCCCGGAACACACAACACGACCGAGGGGAATCTTATGCCCAGGACAGCCGTCTTGCGGAAGCGCCAGCACACGAGCTAGCCTCCCCCACAAGACGCCTATCCTGCCGGCTAAACCAACTACACAGCGCCAACCCATCAATGAAAGAAAGTATTAAAAGCCAAAGATTCACAATAAGTTATAATGTCCAAATCAGAGTGTAAGAAAGACAGAAAGCTACACAAGCTCCTACAAATCATCAGAGTAATCAGCTAAATGTCCCAAGGGCTACATCTCAAAACACTCACCCGCCTCTGTCACTAACGGCAGCTAAGGTACCATAGACCCCAGCCCTGCGCACCTGACCCGGCTGGCCTAAGGTGCTGAACGCTGCTACACATCTGAACGTGCTCCTAAAAAGAGGGAGGTAGCAACAGTTAGTCATAAAGACTAAGTGGCTTCCCATCCGCTCCCCCGGCGACTCCAAGCCACCGGGCGGAAGGAAAGGAAGAAAAGCTGCAATATAACAGTAATATATACAAAGCAGGTGACAGGGAAAGTAAAGTAGTGTATACACAAATTCTAAGCTACACAAGTGTAAAAGGGGCTAATCTAATCATGTATAAGCAGGAGTATAATAAAGGTGTACAACAGTAAATAAACAGTAAGTAAAGCAGGTAAAGCAAGGCAGTAAGAACAGTAGCGACTAGTAATCAATCTCGTACCCTAACTTATATGAATGCCCATACAAACTTATAAGTTAGGATTTCCAGGAATTATAACTCATCATATAAAAGAGCCCATACTAATTTATATGATAAGGATCTGCAAGTGCGTATGCTATGCTTATGCTATGAATGATTATGCAATGAACTCACACACACGACTCTGTGCACACAGACCTTTGTAGTTCCCTCTATTTGAGAGGAAGCCAACCTACCAACCGCTGTGACACACGGTGGTAGCGGACCGGGCTGTCCACTCCTAGGCGGGTATGCACACTACCAGGCCTAGACCGCACGTACGCCTCGACGCTAAACAACCGCGGAGCTCTGCGTACTCTTTGCTGGAGTCCACCAGGCTTTGAGCTAAGTGGAAGGTGTCTTCGAGGAATTGTCGTCCCGACACGCAGGCAAGCTGGCCCCTCAGACCCTAACACACCCGCTAAGTCCACGTACCGCGGTCAGTGTGACGACCTGCCTAGTACCGAAGACCTGCCTCAGTTATCCAAGAACTAACGGGGCTATCCTCCCCTCGAGCCTCCAGCTCGTCCAACCCAGTATACCACACACCTGACACTCCCACACTGGTAGGAGATACATAAATCCAACCTTACCCTACTATGGCTACTCTTGCCTACTTTAAACGTTATTGCAATTTAGGGTTAATCTTGGACTTCCCGAGGGTTACCCTGTAAGGGGCTCGCTACGGTACTAGGAACTATAATGGGATGACACCCCAAGGTTCCCTTTCTCAAGACACTTAGTATTATTGGTATCTACCCATAAGATTACTCTCTTATCATTTCGCTTGAAGTAAACCTCAGTGCTTTATGACCCTCTAAGGGGAAAGACGATCTTTCATCAATCCCGAGCACAGCCTTACCCATAGCTCACCAAGCACTCTGATCTCCTAAACTCCTTTTTGGTGACCTCAACCTCTTCATCCAAATCAGGTACACCAACTACCTCTCATTCCCACCTAATGGTCTACAAGTTGTCTCCATTCTACCGTTTTACTATTCGCAGACCAAATGAGTTATATGAACCACATAAGGGGAGGTACTACAAGTATTCATCCAATTGACTCAAGATTATTACCAGAAGACTATCATGATGTTATAAGGCTAAGCTCCGCTTTTACTCAAGGGTTGTTTCTCATCCAACCCTGTTAGATTCAACATATATATTTATAAGTTAATACATACTACGCCATCAATCGTTCATTACATAATTTTCCCCAATATATAGGTCAATCACCTCCGATGTTATATTAAAATCATAATAATAACCTTTTACATATAATGTAATTAGGAGCACTATTCAAAAGACAACTGCCTAAAGTTTCATGCACATATTTATTGTCCTAGAGCGTCATCAAACAAGTTATCAATCAAATGGCTAAATTAAACCCAAGACTTCTAAAATTTCTTCTACTCGTCAGGGTTTGCGTCTTAAGTGTTTACACCATATCCCAGCTCATTCGGAATAATCTTGATAGCTATTTAAGGCACAATAATTTTATAACCTAATATTGGCAAATCACAGCAAGTTTATATCCGAAAATTATGAAATTTAAGAGGGATGTCCACATTGTCATCACATTTATCTACCAATTCCAAACATCCTCCGATAACAAAACAAGGTAAATCACCGAAATATATATAAACAAGGATCCATTTGAATTCCGATCTCGCTGAAGCCTCTAGCACAGACTCGCTGCTTTGTTACGATCACAATTTATTAATCACAAGATGACAATAAATATTCATCTAAAAAAAATCATGAAATTCTACAGCGATATGCGCATCATCATCAACATCATCTCTACAATTTGTTCTGAACAACAACGGGTATCAGTGAAGTTATTCCAAAATTCACCGAGACCTAGGCTACCACGACACCGAATACTAAAACTGAAATTCTGAGAGTTTCACTACACTAAAATTTACGTGCCACCCCATTCTGGAAAGTTATCAACAAGGGCTACAATTTTCATGTTGAGCCGAAGTTCCCATTCCAAGTGCTTCATCCTCAAACAAGCTCAACAAGCTGGTTGTATAATACATGACAGCAAACTAACAAACCTTAATTACACAGTCTGTTTTCAAGGGTTATCTAGGGAGCTACAGGGCTCCCCAAAATATGTACAGCCACTCATCTCGAAGGATTTTCCGGGATCTACAACTTTCGTGTTGAGCCCGAAACCTGAATCCCACTGTATCATGCCCAAAACTGGACTTGAACACAGCTGCGCGTAGAAAACAGATTTCTGCATCGGTCTGCAGATATAATTTCTGCACGTATCTTAAAGTAAATCTAATGACATGTGTTCATCTTCTTCCTCCAGCAAGGGGGTAAAATGAACGACGCTAATTCCTCAAATACTCCCTCAAAAGACCACCAATCTTCACGAGATCAAGTCCTCTCTCTTCGTATTGAAGAGAGGGGTTGATTGAAGCAAATCTCACGACGATCGACGCCCTAGAACAGAAGTTCTAGCGTGGTCTTCTCCTATGGAAACACCATAGCTCACAAGGTTGGGTCCTCTTGGCCCAACATCTCTCCTATGTGATCTAAAGATCTAGCACCAAGGGAGAGGGGAGGAAGTCACCTGATTCCGGACGACGATCGCGGCGGTCTCCTCCGAGGCACGGCGGCAGTTGGCCAAGGCTGAACAAAGGGGTCCTGATCCACAAAAATATCAAACATATAATCAGCCAACATTACTAATTAACAAGTATAAGGAAACAACCCCCACATTTCAAGGTATTGCAAAGGCAGCCCCCAACAATAAGGTAACAAGAAAACAGCCCCAAATGCAAACCATCAAGGAGGAAGGTATACATGCAAAGGAAGTAAAGATTGAGCTCACAGAGTTAGCAGACAGTTGATCAAACATCTGAAGTGTCTCATGAAATTTTGATTCTGATCACAAAATGAAGGAAAAGTCCCAGTTTGCCAGATCTTAGGACAAGCATAAAATTCAATAAGTGAAGCAATTTGGGTTTGGCGCTGAGCAAGACACTTGAGAAACAAAGTTAATGGGGGAAGACATAACAAACATGACAAAGAAGTCCTAAAGGTACAAACTTTTGATTGAGGCATTATGAGGAGCATATAGCCAACAAAATCTTATCCTTATTCTTGATAGTTTTGTTTATAAGCATATAGCCCCATTTTTAATATATAACAGCAGCCCCGAATTAATAAGGAGCAGCCCCAAATTAGAATAGAAAAGGCAGCCCCAAAAGAAAAGGAATTTCCAGTAGACCCAACTGCAGCCGGCCCAAAACAATCCAGACTGGAGCCAAGGACAAAAATAACCCAATAAATTCCCAAATTTAACATGATACCTAGCGGCCTCCAACCATGGATCCCAAAAGAAATCCCAAATTATAGCTCCTGGAGACAAAAGAAAAGGGCAGCCACTCCAATCAAACAAAGAATCCGAAAATCCCCAACCCTGAAGGGGGGCAGCCAAGCAACCAAAGGCCCCCAAACCAACATATCTCTGGGAACAAGGCAAAAAAAAGAAGCAGCCGCAGACCAAGGTCCCCCAAGCCAAGGCAAAATAACCACAAGCATCTCCCAGGAAAAAAAAAAGAAAATCACCATAAGAATACTGATGGTGCAGGGGAGGAAAACAAAAAAAATCAAAATCTTCACAGCAATAGCACCCCAACCAAGCCATGATTTCGGAAACCATCAACCAACAGCAGCCAATAAAGAACAAGGGGAGGAGGTGAAGGAGGAGAAGAAGAGTTTCCTTACTGTGTGGAGTTGCGTTGGAGCATGAGCTTGCCAGAGAGAGATCGAAGGAGAGGGGGTTTCCGTGCGGCGGTTTGGAGAGCTCACCGGAGGAGGAAGCGCCGAAGAAGCTCGCCGTGAGGAGCGGCGCCGGAGGAGAGGAAGAGGGATCGGGGGTTCCCTGTGCTGGCTGATGGCGCAAGGGAGGAGGAGCACGGGTAATCCTTCTAACCTAAGTAATATATATATATAATACTTATAATAATAATAATAATTATTATTATTATTATTATTATTATTATTATTATTATTATTTCATTTAAAGAGGATTCAAATGCTCGTACATCGCTCTATAGGGCTCAGAATTTATCCCGTACGGGCTCGTTACGACCGTCTCGCTGATACGCATCTATCGGAACCGTCCACGATCAAATCCGAGTTCGTTTGCTCATTTTACGCTCGCCGGAGCGCTTACGACCTAATTTTACGCCGCATTAAAACTCGTCGAACGACGTCGGAATTTCAAACGGACGACCCGGTTGGACTCGTATCATCATTACGAGTCCAACAAAACTGACTGGGGTCCATTTCGAGGTTGTTTGTTCGATTGCACATTTTTTTTTTTGGGTAAATGAGCTATTTGCAAATCACGTTATAATTTCGCCGATTCTTATCAGAATCGAGTGCGGACAATTTCGTTGGCCTCGTATCGTATGGGTTTCACGAGTCTAACAAAATTGACTGAGGTGAATTCCGAGATCGTTTGCTACGTATCACCTTCTTGAATAGATACGCTATTCGCAGACCGTGACATTTGAGCTAACGTACGCACTATAATTCCTTCAAGGCGGTACGCCTCCTTCGAGTTTTATTGCTCAAATTACACTCTCCGGACAGCTCGGATCCCGATACAGCAAACATCGAGACAAGGAATAGAAATGGTACTCGCCGCGTTCGTCGAGTGCACTTCCCCGGCTCAGGTGCAAGTCTGGCCCTCACTACACCCCGAGCCCGAGTCAACTCGCTTGACCCAAAAACACGCACAAGGGGTCTAGCTCGAATCGGGATGTTACACAAGGCCCGGAATGATTTTCCCTTCGACACGAGTTATGCAGACTACCAAAAGTAGGGCATACTTCACGATATGATAAACTAAATCAAATCCATTACAAGCGCCCCACCATCCCTGCCAACGATCATTCATGGCATGCATGTTTATTTTATAAAAACTTTTCGGGTTTTAGATCATCAATCAAGTCATATTAATCTTGTTGACTCCACCGCCGAATACTTATTAATTTCCCAACATCAAATAATTACAACACTAAGGGAATGTTCACCACGAATTTTCCAAACTCAGGGGTAGTGTATCATCATACCCGCAATGCATGCACAAAATTTCATTAACTTCCCAGTTATAATGTTATCACAACATAGATGCATATCCCCAAAGTGTAGATTTACTACTCTCCTCATTACCTATCCACATAATCTTAGAACAATATAGAGAAAAATGATCATCTTCAAAAATGTTTTTCCTCTCTTACTCCGCTAATAAAATTCATATCAACCCAAACATGGCCTTAGCAGTCTGCTTTGCTTAAGGTAAACTAACTTCTCAAGGATCAAAACTTCCAATGTCAAAAATTACAAAGATTCTAACTCCTCAAGGGATCCAAGATGGTACATAACTAGACCAATAAACGAAGAGATAAGCCCCCATATCTCTTTAACTGAGTTTCTTCTACCACCAATATAACACATTCGTCCTAAAATGAGCCTTCTCTGGATCCGAATTCTTATCATATCTTCTCCGTATGAAACCTTCTACATAAAAAGAAGTGAGAGGTATCGACATACAGTATAAACGGCATGCTTAGTGGTCTCTTACTAAGCTGATAATGGACTACTGGCACCAATCTCATTGAGATTGCCCTAAAATTTTTGGGTAAGGTGATAATATTACTCTATATCTGGGATAGAATTCTCAGGGTGTGAGTCTATAACATCTACACTCACGTTAAACTCTTCCCTTAGTCACTCAAGGTCACTTATTGCTTGGCTCAATCATCCCCAAGATCCGTATAAGGCTAGGATACGTCATGACCTATCCTACTAAGTCGACCAAAATGGTATCATATGCCAAACCAACTCTGACTGTTGGAATGGGAAAACAAAATACTGTCTCGGAATGAGCCAGCATCTATACGTAAGGGTACGAGTTTGGCTTAGGTTGGCACTTTCTATAGGAAAAAAAAGCGGACGTACTTATTGTGAATTACACATGGGCACACCACCGCTTCCGCAGCATCAGTTTGTCCTCAAACTGATTTAGCTAACAGGGTGGCCTAGTGGTTTAATGGACTTCTTTATCTCAGGATCGTTGCAAGCTGATACCATTTGTAAGATCCCCCTCCCGGAAAACAAAACACGGTCGAGGGGAGTCTTATGCCCAGAACAGCCGCCTTGCGGTAGCGTCAGCACATGGGCTGACCTGTACCACAAGACGCCTATCCTGCCGGCCAAACCAACTGAACAGCGCCAACCCATCAATAATAAAAAGCATTAAAGTCATAGGTTCACAATAAGTAATAAAGTCCAGAACAGTACAGAGAAAAGCAGAAAGCTACACAAGCTCCTGCAAATCATCAGAGTAACCAGCTAAATGCCCCAAGGGCTACATCTCAAAACACTCACCCGCCTCTGTCACTGACGGCAGCTAAGGTACTACAAACCCCAGCCCTGCACACCTGACCTGGCTGGCCTCCGGTGTTGAACGCTGCTATACCACTGAATGTGCTCCTAAAAAGAGGGACGTAGCAACCGTTAGTCATAAAGACTAAGTGGCTTCCCATCCGCTCCCCCGGCGACTCCAAGGCACCGGGCGGAAGGAAAGGAAGAAAAGCTGCAATATAACAGTAATATACAAAGCAGGTGACGGGGAAAGTAAACTAGTGTATACACAAATTCTAAGCTACACAAGTGTGAAAGGGGCTAATCTAATCATGTATAAGCAGGAGTATAATAAAGGTGTACAGCAGTAAATAAACAGTAAGTAAAGCAAGTAAAGCAGGTAAAGCAAGGCAGTAAGAACAGTAGCGACAAGTAATCAATCTCGTATCCTAACTTATATGAATGCCCATACAAACTTATAAGTTAGGATTTCCAGGAATTATAACTCATCATATAAAAGAGCCCATACTAATTTATATGATGAGGATCCGCAAGTGCGTATGCAATGTTATACCATGAATGTTATATGCAATGAAACTCACACACACACGACTCTATGCACATAGACCTTTGTAGTTCCCTATGTTTGAAAGGAAGCCAACCTCTCGGGTACCAACCGCTGTGACACACGGTGGTAGTGGACCGGGCTGCACTCCTAGGCGGGTATACACTCTACCAGGCCTAGACCGCACGTACGCCTCGACGCTAAACAACCGCGGAGCTCTGCGTACTCTTTGCTGGAGTCCACCAGACTGTGAGCCAAGTGAGAGGTGTCCTCGGGGAACTGTCGTCCCGACACGCAGCCAAGCTGGCCCCTTAGACCCCTACACACCCGCTAAGTCAACGTACCACGGTCGGAGTGACGACCTGCCTAGTACCGAAGACCTGCCACATTTCTGAGAATGTTACCAGGATAATCATCCCCTCGAGGTTCCCGCTCGACTAACCGGGCACCACAATCCTGCCACTCCCGCAACTGGGAGGAGATACATAAATCCAATCTTACCCTACTATGGCTACTCTTGCTTACTTTAATTGTTATTGCAATTTAGGGTTAATCTTGGACTTCCCGAGGTACACCCGGTAAAGGGCTCTCATCGGTACTAGGGGACGCAATGGGCTCAACCCCACCATCCTCCTCAAGACAATTACTTTGGTTGATGGTTAAAAATTGGTTCACCCTTCATCATTTCATATAGTTAAAGTGACTTAGCTCATTTCCCGTTCCACCCAATCTGGTTGGACGTACCTTCTTCATTCCTTCTACATTAACTCTAGCACCACCCCACAAGTAACCCTAGCATTGACCCTCCTTGAGTTCTTGTGTGCTATAACTCAATTACTGATTGTATACAACTTCTAAACACTACTTAGTGGTCTGAATTATCCAAAACTCAAAATTCTGTTTTTACTAAACGCAGACCACTGATTTGAACTAACCATCAACCCCATAAGGGAACCCTTCTAAAAATTCATCACCAAGGTCTCTAATAATTATCCTAGGCTCTCTCTGACCTTAGTAAGATATGTTCCAATTTCCATAATTTTCCATATTAAATTGGTATTTAATATAATTTTAAGTAGTTAAGGCCTTAAGTCACATTACACATGAACTACCCTCAAAATGCTTCTTCGTGCTTCATGAGAATTATCAGTAAGATAATATTCCATATCATGGTGGTTCACTGAGTATCATGACCCTAGGATGTCATTTGGCCTACTACATCATCATAATTGTATAAATACCAAAATGCCACTATAATTAGGAAAAATAGTAATTCACTTCTGAAAAATCTACAAAAATTACCAGGTGTTCCAAATGGGGACCTAGAGTCCACTGCCAAAAGATTGTGTCATTACCATGTGTTCTGATATTTTAAAATGATTAAACATCCAAAGGCGGCAATTATCAATTTCTACATGGGGTACAGGAAATAGAATTCAACAGGCTTCCAAACAATTATCATGGGCATATAATAACCTAAAACTACAGGTAACCAAGTATCACATCATTGCCCCATGATTTGATATTTTAAAAAGATTTAATACCCAAAGGGTGTAAATTCCAATTTCTACATGAAGTACATGAAATATAAATCTACATGCTTCCAAACAATTATCATGGGCATATATTGACCTTAAACTACAGATAACCAAGTATCACATCATAGCCCCATGATTTGATATTTTAAAAGATTAAATTCCCTTAAGCTAGAAATCACTTAAAACTTCCTATACAAGGAATAATGCTTCCATAACTCATAACAAAATTACCATAGCCTTATTTCACCCTAGTACAACCACTGATAGTATATCAAAGTCGTACAAGGTCATATGACATTGCATTTTATTTTATTAAGGAAAAGGTGGCAATTTCATTTATTAGGGAGAAAAGTACTTATGTGCCTCTAACAAGTCTCATGATGATTACCCTAGCCCTATAGCACTATTCCCTACCTAGGGATGAAGTTTGGTTGTCTAAATATGTGTTTAGGTCCTAGTTGCTTCATTAAGGCCCAAAAGGGAAATTAAGTAATTTTAGAGGTATGGGTTAGGGTTTTTGGTCTCCATTGCTCCAATCACCCATTGATGATGAGCAAGACCCTACACAATCCCTAAGCCCTATTACCACTGGATTTGGATAAGCCCTTATGGCTAAGCTCCAAAATCTACAAGCCACCAAGGCTAAGTGGTTTTCAAACCTAGAGCATCAAAATACCCCTTGGGGGTTCACCATTAAGATGAACTCCAATTGTCCTCAAATTTGAAACAGAGGCTACTCATATACATAACTACATGGCACCAAAAGGTTGGGGCCATTAGGGGTGATTACACCCACTAATTATTCTTAGGTCAGTTTTCTAAGTTATGATTAAAACTAAAACAAAAGGTGCCCTAAACATACCACCATTTGGGCATAGGGTAGGCCAAGGGTGGGCACTGATGTGGCTAAAATTTCAACCCCATAGGCCCACTCATTCAAAAGATATTATGGTTTTAGTGGGCTAACCCCACCTAGGACCAGCCCTAGGAAAAAGGCTCCTCTGGGGTCTACAGACCTCCAAATGCCAAAATCTTAGTTTCTAATGAAACTAGACATTTAGGGCTACAATAGTGTGTCTCACACCATAACATAAGTTACCCATATCAAGCATTGGGTATCCACCCACATGCTGACCTCTAATGGAGCTAATATCTTTATCATAGACTACTAATGCCCTAAACATAAAATTCTTTTTAAACTCGGCTATGTAAGAGTGAAAGAAAATTGCAGTTATTAAAATAAAATTACTAGCACACATCTTAAGCACAGCAGACGATCACATCATCGTCTACCTCCAGCCTAGGGCTGCGATCTGCCCAACCTGAAATATAACACATCTCTTCGTCGGCCACCAAAAACCTCAAACCGACCGACTAACACCGCCACCACCTTCCTCGCTTTGAGGTACATCGACGGGTGACGTGTTAGCGGTCGGAAGTGGCCGAAACATTTACCCGGAACATTTATTTCAGGTCGTCTCTTCACGGCTTGCTCTCCAATCGACTCTATTGAGATCGATATCTCACCTAGTGTGATCTAGGAAACTAGCACCAAGGGAGAGGGGAGGAAGCTCACCGAGAATCCATGCATGTTACCCAAATAAAGGCGTAGGTGGCATTTGCGCGTTGCTCTATCCGTTGCTAGATCTTGCCCAATTCGGATCTCGTCGAAGCATTGCCGAGGGAGTCGGCCTTGGAGTTTGGCTTTGTCGGAGGAGCATGGAGCTCGAGGTGATGAAACTTTGCCATGGTTTCATCCATGTGAGGGGCGGCCTAAGATTGGACAGCGGCGGTGGCCGGATCCGAGAGGGAGAGGGATCTTGAGGAGCTTCATCGGAGTTGGAGAAGGGGATATTGGGGTCGGCAGCCATGGGAGTTGTTGTCAGTTTGGAGAAAGCTAGTCGGAGCTTCTTGGAGAGGGAGCTCGTGTTGAAGCTAGGTCGTCGGAGATCAGAGATCGGAGAGGGAAAGGTCTGCTCTGCCATTCTGGAGGAGCATGGAGGAGAAGGCTCGACTGGAAAAGGCTCCTCTCTGGAAGAACAAGAGGGGTGGCGATTTGAAGGAGATTTGGCCGCCATGTTGCTGAAATGCAGCAAAACCTGTTCAGATCTAGAGCCCTCGGTGCTGCATCTCGTCGGAGAAGAGGGGGAGAGCAGTTTTCGGCCATGGAGGAGCTCGGTTTGCCGGAAAGGAGGGAGTTGGCGGTTTTGCTGGAGGAAACGACGAAGCTTGGAGGAGGGTTCTTCCATGGATGAGGAGGAGATATCGTAGAGGAGAGAGCTCGGCTATTGGAGAGAAGAGGTGGTCGGCCATGGAGCTTGCCGAAGGAGAAGGTGCGCCAGAGGTGGATGCGCCGGAGAAGGCTCGCCTTGAGGAGCGGCGCCGGAGAAGAGGAAGCGGGATCGGGGGAACCCTGGTGGCTGACGGCGCAAGGGAGATCGGGCAAATGGGGCGGCTGAATGGGGGATCGGGTAATGAAATTTTTCTAACCTAATAACGTATATACATATATATATAATATATATTATATAATAATAATAATAATAATAATAATATTATTATTATTTGCATTCAAACGCTCGTCTATCGCTCTATAGGACTCGTAATTTGTGAAGGATGGGCTCGTTTTGATCGTCTCGCTGACACGCATCCACCGAGATGATCCGAGATCAATTCCGTGTTCGTTTGCTCATTTTATGCTTGTCGGAGCGTTTACGGCCTAATTTGACTTAAACGGCAAAACTGTCCAAATGACGTCGGAATCGCAAACGGATAATTCATTGAACTCGTACTATTATTACGAGACTAACAAGACTGACCGGGGTCAATTGCGAGATCGTTTGGTTAGTTTCACCATTTTGGATAAATATGCTATTCGCAGACCACATTATAATTTCGTCGATTCTCATCAGAATCGAGCGCGGACAGTTCGTTGAACTCGTATAGTCTTCACGAGTCTAACAACCCTGACTGGGGTGTATTCCGAGACCGTCTGCTGCATACCGCCTTTTGAATAAATACGTTATTCGCAGACCGTGTCATTTGAGCTAACGTACGTATTATAATTCCTTCAAGGCGGTACGCCTCTTTCGAGTTTTATCGCTCAAGTTATGCTCTCCGGACGATTCGGATCCCGATACAGCAAACATCAGGACAAAGAATAGAACTGGTACTCGCCGCATTCGCCGAGTGCACTTCCCCGGCTCAGGTGCAAGCCGGGCCCCCAATACACCACGAGCTCGAGTCAACTCGCTCGACTCAAAAACGCGCACAAGGGGTCTAGCTCGAATCGGGATGTTACAGATGACAGCTTGTGGATGGAGCTTCTTCACTTGATTACAATAACACTTTTCTTCTTCTGCAGTTTTGATGCTGAGCAAATAATATTGATTGGTGTCTCAGGATGTATATGTTCTGCAAAGAAAAGTTAGCAAAAAGAAGATAAATAATATTTAGATCTGCTTCTTCTTTTTGCTCCTCTGTTTATTCTTCCTGTATCTGTATATTTCTTCTATATGTTTTTCTTCTTTCTTTTCTCTGTCTTTATATAATCTGGAGAACTATTCGGCTGATTTGAATTCTTGCTCGACAAGGAAGGAGATACTATCTCTTTCATTTCCTAGATTCCTCGAGCAGACAAATTGCCGTCTTTGGCTTTGCTGCAACGGCTATAACATTTAATGCTTCTGCCAACGGCTATATATAAATGTTAAGGAAGCAATATATAAATAGAAATAATAAAATATTGCTTTAAATCTGACAGCATATATATAATTTTAGTCGAGCTGAGAAAGAAGAATTTATATATCTGATAATATTTCGTCGAGCTCAGCTTCAAGTTCATCGACCTGAACATTTGATTCGTCGTTCTAAGCTTCTGCTGAAGATTCGTCGAATGCAGACTTGAGTTCGTCGAACGGAAGGATTCGTCGACCGCTGAGCCTGGATGATTTCGTCGACCGCTGAAATATTGAGTTGTTCGTCGAACACGGACTTGAGTTCGTCGAACGCATCTTTTCGTCGATCGCTGAGACGGGCTGGATCATCGACCGCTGAGATATTGATCTGTTTGTCGACCGCTGAGACGATCTGTTCTTCGACCGCTGAATCGCTGAGACGGGATCATCGAGCGCTGAGCCGGTTGGATTTCGTCGAGCACAGAATGAATACCATTCGTTGACCGCAGTGCGCCGTTCATCGAACGCAGGTAGCCGTTCGTCGAACGCAGAGAACTTATATAATTTTTGTCTTTCTCTTATTTTCTCAGCCTATTAATTATGTCTATTTTCAGCCTACTATCTTAATGGGATTTGATCTAAGTTATAAGATGTGTTATGATAGAAACTTAGACATTAAAGGTGGATCCTAACTCAAATCAAAACTAAGGTTCCAACAAATTTGATTTGTAGTAATGATACTTAGCTCGCTTGCGAGCCCGCACGCTTGCTTTGTATTACTTTTATTGCTATGTTAATTGTGCTTGCTCGTTGTCTATCTTCTATTGGATATGCCTGGCTCACGGGCCATTGCTTCGCCCTCGCGATTTGTTCCTTTTCATTATGCAAGTTTGGCTCGCGGACGGCGCGTTGGAGGATCTTGCTAGGACGCTAACTCCTTGGAAGAGGATAAGGCTTTAAGGAGATAGAAAATTACCGCGCGGCTCCGTTATTCGCACCCCCCCCCCCCCGGCGCTGCGACTCCTTCCCGCTCCTTTTATTTCTATAAATAGCCTTCAGATTTAATTTTCTAACCACCGCATTTACTATTCTCTAGCTTTTCTTCTCCCTTCCCAGCTCTCTCGCAGATCACAACCCGCACTCGCATTTCTTCTGGCTCGTTGTTGATAACCATGTTGGTCGAGGGTGAGATCGAGGGGCGAGCCAAGTGTGTTGGGGCCTTCCGCGAAAGCCCTTTCTTCTGCGCCTCGCTTACTGGCGAAGAGTTTTATGCTACGATGGACCGCTACATCCCCTCAGGGTTTGTAGCTCGCCACCCTACCTACAGAGACACAATCAACGAGTTCTCCTCTGACGAACTCGCCATTCCCATCGCCCATTCCAAGAATGGGTTGCGACTCCCCCTTTGGCCGGAAGTGCATCGGGTAAGCTGTTCTTCTCTCGCATTTCTTACTCGCTTCGCTAAGGATGCGCTAACCCTCCAGAGTAAATCTCAGGTATTCAAGTACTATGGCGTCTTGCCGAGCCAGATGACCCCCAATGCGATCGCCGTGGTGGTCGCGTTCGCCAGCTACCTGCGGGAGGAGAAGATCGAGTTTAGCTTGCTCATCTTCCGAAAGGTCTTCTCCTTCCACGCTTACAAAGATGGGACAACACAATTCGCGAGCCAGCACGTCACTGTCTATGAGACAGTGAACAAAACCCACTGCTGGCTCCAGAAGTACATCCTTGTTAAAGGACCATTCAGCAACATACCCTTCGCCCCCGTCCAGCGAGACGAGGCGACCTATCGCCCCCTGCCTCGGTAGATTGTGATGATATGAGGCTCTACCAATATCTGGAAGGGAAAGACTTCGAGGTAGTCTACCTCCGCTAGAGGGTAGACTCGCTACTACCGACCCTCCAAGGAGAAGGTTTGGCTCGCGCTCGCCAACTCCCCACTTTTTCTTATTCTGATCGCTAATACTTCCTTCACTTTTGTAGGAGAGCGGGATCTTCCGCTTCACCCCCCGCACGCGAGGGGTGTGATCCTCTCCTCCAGATCGCTCGCCCTCTTAGCTGCCGAGGCATGCCGAGACTGTCCCGGCTCATCCTCTGAGAAGAAGCGGCTGCCGACTGCGAGCCAACCTGTCGTGCCACCTCCGACCAAGAAGAAAAGCAAGAAGACCCATGCTACCACCAAGGGGAAGGATGTGGTGGACCTGTCCGAGCCAGATCTCTCCCCCCCCCCCCCCCCCCCCCACGCCCGCGAACCAGAAGGCCGTCTGGGAGAGTGGCGAGCCCGGGGATGCCGCCGGCAAGCCCAAGTCGGCGAGCCATAAGAACTTCGGCCTCGGCGCGAGGCTCACGGATGCGGTCGGCGAGCCGGTGCTCGTGTGGGATCCTGATTATAACAGGATCTCCTGCTCTTCGCTCCTCCCCTCCTGGGTTGAGAGTGATAAAGTTGGGGGTGAGGCGTTGTCCATTGCCATCGGGCTCTACGGCCGCGAGGACGCCTCCTATTT
The DNA here is from genome assembly GCA_033032865.1 of Dactylorhiza incarnata. Classification (NCBI taxonomy): domain Eukaryota; kingdom Viridiplantae; phylum Streptophyta; class Magnoliopsida; order Asparagales; family Orchidaceae; genus Dactylorhiza; species Dactylorhiza incarnata. Next base: position 1,706,829 of record JAWHQI010000009.1, on the reverse strand, counting down.
TGGAATCTTCAAACCCCGACCCCTTGTCTATGAGGCCGTGCGAGCCTAGTTCAGGGCGATGGAGCTTTCCCATATGGTGGGCCGCCGATACTTAACCTCGGACTAGGAAACCAAGGAGCTCAAGAGCGAGCTTCAGAAGTCCGCGGACGAGATCGCGCGGCTTAAGGGAAAAGAGGCCTTGTCCGAGGGCCTACTCGCCAGCCTCCAGGGAGGCATTAGTAAGTAATGCATACAAATGTTTCTACCCCGCTCGTCCTCCTTCGCCTTGTCTGACTTGTCCTTTTTGCAGGATGCCGAGTCGGCGAGCCAACTCACCACGAGGAACACCAACCTGGAGATGGAGAACAACTTTTGGAAGGCGCAGGTCCGCGATCTGTCCCTTGCGGTGCTTCCCCCGCCCCCTCCATGAGCCGAGGCTCGCAGCCAATCGCGAGAAGAGAAGGAGGAGACCCGCAAGAACTCCATGGGCGTCGCCGAACTCATCTTCGATACACTCAAGGGGGTGGGCCTGATTATCCCGGACGCGATGGAACTCACTGCCGAGGATGTCATCCCGAATCTGTTTGTGCCTATTCCGGAGGTTGAAGATCGCAGGAGCGAGGTAGAGCTGTCCGGCGACCAACCTTGATCTTTCTTCATTTTTCTATGTAAACCTTTTGTTTTTAGCGAGTTCGCCCTTACCTGTGATGTACCTTTTTGAGAAATGAAATGGGAGTGTTTTTTCTATCTTTACTGTCACTTTATTTTGCTCGCATTCGCGCTTTCTTCTATGCTCGTGCTGATGTACTTAGCAATGCTTTGTGCTCATACGCTTAGCTGCGCTCGCATCACAATGTTTATCTATGCTCGCGTTCACACATTCCTTATCAACGGTGATGATAGAGTTCATTTTATCGTGCTTTCATTCTATCTCGCTACCTTACCTCGCGCACACCTAATACGGCGATCGCGTAGCTGTTCTTGCCTGGTTGTTCGCTCGATAATCCCTTCCCTGCGCTTGCACCTGGATAGGACACGGCTCGCTCCGCGCCTCTGGCTCACCCCGCAGGGGCCCCAATGAGTGAGGTTGATGTTGCCTTACCCTGCTCGCCCAACCCCTGCGTGCGACCAATGATGCCTATTAACTGCTGCGTTGGTGGATCTCCTTGACCCGCTAGTTTTAGGCATGGCATAAATTCTTCAAGTATTTTTTGCGAGCCCGGACATGACCTGGCGAGCCCTGCGACCTCTGCATCCAGTCGTCTCACTGCTGCTGTGGGATATCGTTTCCCTCCCATTGTTGCTTTCTATATTTACTGCGAGCGAGTCCCAGTGCTCGCCCCCGTATAGGCCTTATCTTGAGAGTTTTGCGAACCGGGCCTCTCAACTCGAACCACTTGCCAGCCTCTCCGCGAGGTCACCCTGTACTACCGGTTAGTGAGAGCCCGGCAGCGGGATCGTCCGGGGCAATCCAGCATAAAGACTTGTTACCTTGCCAGCCTCTCCGTGAGATCTACCTGACCCACCGGCTAGTGAGAGCCCGGTAGCGGGATCGTCCGGGGCAATCCAGAATAAAGACTTGTTACATTGCCAGCCTCTCCGCGAGATCTACCTGACCCACCGGCTAGTGAGAGCCCGACAGCGGGATCGTCTGGGGCAATCCAGCATAAAGACTTGTTACCCTGCCATCCTCTCCACGAGATCTACCTGACCCACCGGCTAGTGAGAGCCCGACAGCGGGATAGTCCGGGGCAATCCAGCATAATGACTTGTTACCTTGCTAGCCTCTCCGCGAGATCTACCTGACCCACCGGCTAGTGAGAGCCCGGCAGCGGGATCGTCTGGGGCAATCCATCATAAAGACTTGTTACCTTGCCAGCCTCTCCGCGAGATCTACCTGACCCACCAGCTAGTGAGATCCCAGTAGCGGAATCGTCCGGGGCAATCCAACATAAAGACTTGTTACCTTGCCAGCCTCTCCGCAAGATCTTCCTGACCCACCGGCTAGTGAGAGCCCGACAGCGGGATCGTCTAGGGCAATCCAGAATAAAGACTTGTTACCTTGCTAGCCTCTCCGCGAGATCTACCTGACCCACCGGCTAGTGAGAGCCCGACAGCGGGATCGTCCGGGGCAATTCAGCATAAAGACGCGTTACCTTGCCAGCCTCTCTATGAGATCTACCTGACCCACTGGCTAGTGAGAGCCCGGAAGCGGGATCGTCCAGGGAAATCCAGCATAAAGACTTGAGTACCCCTGCTTAGAAAAAACTTCAGAACCAATATACTAAGAGTCGACATATAACAAGTCAATTACAAAAGGTTTTAAGGGTAGAACCGCTTCAGGTCGTCCCCGCTCCGAGCTCGTCCGAGAGGTACCCCTTCCACATCCCGTAGGTGATACCCTCCCGACTTGAGCACTTCACTTACAATATAAGGCCCCTCCTAGTTGGGCTCAAGCTTTCCTACCGCGGCTCCCCTTCCGGCCGCGTCGACCTTTTTTAAGACCAAGTCTCCCTTCTCGAATTGCTTCACTCGGATGTGCTTGTCAAAGTATCGAACCATCCGCCGCTTGACTTCCCTTTGCCGGACAGTGGCTAAGTCCCGGAGCTCCTCCATAAGGTCAAGAGATAGCCTTTATTCTGATCCATTCTCTGCGAGCCATTCCTCTCCCCCTTCACCCGCGGCGACCACCCTGGGTGATTTCACCTCGAACTCTATGGGGAGAACGGCCTCGGACCCGTGAGAGAGCTTGAATGGAGTCTCCCGCGTGGCTGTGTTCAGAGTGGTCCTCAGGGCCCAGAGGACTGAGGGTAGCTGTTCTACCCAGTTCTCCTTGAGATTCTCGTCCTTCTTCTTCAGCAAGTTCACGATGATTTTGTTTGCCGCCTCCACTTGCCCATTGCTCCTCGGGTGGTGGACCGATGCAAACCGAATGTCTATTCCAAGCTGGGTGCAGAAGCTAACGAACTCGTCGCTGGAAAACTGCGGCCCATTGTCTGTAATTATTGCTAGCGGGAGCCCATGCCTGCATATGATTTCACCCCATATGAAATTTCTAACTACTTGAGATGTTACCTTAGCCAACGCCTTCACCTCCATCCACTTGGAGAAATAGTCAATCATCACCAACAAAAACCTTCTTTGGCCGCTTGCCTGCGGGAATGGACCCACCAGGTCCAAACCCCATATAGTGAAGGGCCAGGGAGATGTGATGTTTCAGAGTCTTTGAGCTGGCAAGAGCTGGAGGGGAGCGAACAACTGACACTTTGAACACTTCCTTGCGAACTATGCCGCATCCTTGCTGAGGGTAGGCCAAAAATAGCCTTTGCTCAACACTATCCCCTCCAAGGTTCGACTCCCGCTGCTGCACTCCCCCGAGTGGATTTCCTCCAGGACCCTTGGGACTTCCTCCTCTGATACACAACGGGCCAGGAGTCCCGAGAGTGTTTTCCTATATAGGTCTCCTGCATGTAAGGAATAGTATGCCGGTTTATACCTGAAGCATCGTTTATCTATATCCCCTTCAGGGAATCTCCCTGAGGTCAAGAAGGTGATGAAGGGATCCGTCCATGACTCCCGCTGATCTACCTCCATCAGTTCCCCCTCCTCGATGGAGGGTCGAAAGAGTTCTGACACCATTCCCCCTGCCCGGGGACCGAACTTGGCTATGATATCTGTCGGGACACTCTCTTCCCTTGGCACATGCTTGAGAAGGTGTGGAACTGCCTAATGACTCCCTTGACCTTCTCTAGATAGCGGTCGAGATCTCCACGTCTTGCACACCCAACTCCTGGGCCAACCGCAGGCCCGCTATCACCACCTCGTACTCAGCCTGGTTGTTGGTGATTGAGAAATGAATGTTAATGGCCTGCTCAATCCTTGTCCCTTGGGGACTCACCAGGATGACTCCTCCTCCGAAGGAATGTTTTCCTGAAGCCCCATCTACCAACATCATCCACGCCACTGGGGGAGGTGACTCATGCTCTTCCACTTCGGTCGCATAGTCCGCTAGGAAGTCCGCTACCGCTTGTGCCTTGATTGGCAGCCTAGGCACAAATGAGATATCAAACTCACTTAGCTCCACAGACAATTTTGCCAACCTCCCTGAGTGCTCTACACCTTCCCCGAGTGCTCTACACCTTCCATGACTTTGAAAAGGGGATGGTCGGTCATCACCTTGATCGAATGCGCTTGGAAGTAGGGTCGGAGTTTCTGGGCCGACACCACCAAGGCGAAGGCCAACTTTTCTAAGATAGGGTATCGGGCTCCTCCTTCCTTAGTACTCGACTGACATAATAGATTGGAAGCTGCCTTCTACCTTCTTCCCGGACCAGCACTGAACTTACTGCCTCGGATACTACCCCCAGGTATAAGGATAGGTCTTCCCCCTTCCTTGGCCCTTGGAGCAGAGGAGCCTGAGTGAGTTGTCCCTTCAAGGCTTGGAAGGCTTCCTCACACTCCGAGGTCCACTCGAATTTTTGGTTCCCTCTCAGCACCTTGAAGAAGGGTGCACACTTCTCTCCCGCTTAGAGAGGAACCTACTGAGCCCAGCCAACTTTCCCGTGAGGCGCTGAACCTCCTTCGCATTTCTAGGCGACCACAACTCCATGAGGGCCTTAACTTTATCTGGATTAGGCTCCACCCCTACTGGGGTGAGCAAGTGACCTAGGAACTTTCCCCAGCTAGCCCCGAAGATGCACTTCAGGGGGTTGAGCTTCATTTTGAATCTTCTCAATGTCTCAAAAGTTTCTCTGAGGTCATCGAGGTAGGATTCCAGGTCTCGACTCTTTACCATGAGGTCATCCACATAGACCTCCAGGTTTCTATCCTTTTGCTCGCGAAAGACCCGGTCCATCATCCGTTGGTAGGTGGATCCTATGTTTTTAAGCCCAAAGGGCATCATTTTATAACAATAGCATCCATCCCCCGTGATGTAAGAGACATCTTTGACGTCAGGTGGGGGGGGGGGGGGGGTGCATGCGGATTTGATGATAACCTGAAAAAGCATCTAAAAAAGTCATTACAGAAAAACCGACGGCTGAGTCAACCAACGCGTCGATTCGGGGCAAGGGGTAGCAATCCTTGGGGCACTATTTATTAAGTAAAGAAAATCAACGCACATTCGCCACTTACCTCTCCCTTTTTTCATCATAACCACATTGGAGACCCAGCCTGGGTACTGGATTTCTGATACAACCCCTGCTCGGAAGAGCTTGTCCACCTCCTCTCGGATGGTCCCCGCCATCTTGTCAGCAATGGCTCTCTTCTTTTGATGAATGGGGCGAGCGCCGGGTTTGAGGTTGAGGCGGTGACAAGCCACATTCGCATCAATCTCGGACATCTCTGCGGCTCTCCATGCGAAGACATCCACATTCTCCTGGACATAGGCCATGATTTTCTTCTGCTCCTCCAGGCTGAGCTCGCCGCTGACCCTGACCTTTTCTACCACCCCTGCCCGGGTGGTGACTTCAAGCTCCATGACCTCATCTACGGCCTCCAGCCAGGACTGCTCCCCCCGAACACACTCCTTCTCCTCACCGCCAGCTGGCGCTTCGACCTCCTCCTCTATTCTCCCTTCCCGAACTTCCATCATCTCTTTCGCCCCTTCCTGAACCTCCATCATCTCTTCTGTCCCTTCCTTCAGGGCCTGACTTTCTCCTACTCTCTCATCCTCTACCACCATCAGCACTTCCGCCCCTCCTTCCTGGGCCTCTCCTTTCTCTTCTATCCTTTCCCCCTCTACTGCCTCCTCGAGCCTTGCCAGCTCCTCCACCTTCCGATCCCATTCTTCCACCTTGGCCATCCAGGAGATGGTGTTCACGGCAGTCACATAGCATTGTCGGACCACCTTCGGATCTCCCCTTATCCGAACTTGGACTCCTCCATCATTGAACTTAAGGCACTGGTGGAAGGTGGAGGGGACACAGCGGAACGCGCTGATGAGCGGCCGTCTGAATATGGTGTTGTAGCTGCTGGGGGCATCCACTATGACCAAACGGTAATTCCTGGACTGCCCCCCCCCCAGGACTACATGGAGTCCCACTCCCCCTTCTACCTCCTTCCTATCCCCAGAGAATCCAAACAAAGAGCCATCCGAGGCCAACACCCCCCGGGTATCCACCCTCATCTCATCAAACTCCTTCTTGAAGATGACGTTTACTGAGCTACCGTTATCCATTAGGATTCGGGAGACGGTGAAGTTCCCAATCGCTGTTTGAATGACCAGCGCGTCGCAGTACGGATCTTTGTACCTCAGCATGTCCTTCTGAGTGAACGAGATCTTCTCCGCTGGGGGCGGGGCTAGGGACGTTGAATCCATGCTACGACGTTAGATGGTATGGAGGCTGGCCTTCTAGGTCGCCTCAATCCCTACCCCCCATGGATCACCCCGATCCCTCCTCGGGTCCCTATGTCAACCCGGTCTTCACATCTCTCATCCTCTTCATCCTGAGGCGGGACCTCTTCAATCCTCACCGGCCGCTGCTCCCGCGGCGCCGGCGCTCTGGCTCTCTTCGTCTCCAAGAACTCTGGGCAGGTGGCCGTTGCTTGACCTTCCTCGTCGTGGAAGTCACAATAGGGCAACACCTCCTCTCTTCTCTCCGCCTATACTCCTATATTCCTCCTCCGGGGGACGGCTCCTCTGGCTCCTCCGGCTCCCGCTCCTCTACCTCTTCCTGGTCTCCCTCGATCGACCACCATCGCTTGCTGAGGCGGGAGGGGATGAGGTGGCCTCGGGCCCTGCCTCCATCCTAGCTGATGGGGTCTTCCTTGGCCTCCACGGAAGTTGCCCCCTCCCTGGTGGAAATGCCTGCCCGGGCTTTGTCTCCCTCCTTCTTGTTGTCTCCACCCCAACTTCGGGGCCCTCGCCTATTCCCTTCTTCTTGACTCCAACCGCCAACTTCTGGCTCACTCAGCCGTGCCAATCTCTTTGTGAACTCGGGGTTTGCTGCGTCCCCCTCTATCTCCTCCGCTGCTCTCTCCATCAGCTCCTCGAAAGACAAAGGAGCCCTCCTCTTGAGGTCCATCTTGAAGAATCCCTCCTGTAGCCCCACTATGAAGGAGAGTTGAAGTGTGAACCCCGGCACCTCCTGGATGAGGAGTACCTCCTCCTGGAACCGATCCACATAGTGGGCTAGTGATTCCCCGGACCTCTGCTTAATGTTGAAGAGCGCCTACGGATCTTTCTTCCTCTTCTTTGAGGTTGAGAAACACAACAGGAAGCTGCGACGCAAATCCTCGAAGGCGTAGATCGACCCCGAGGGCAACTGGTGGAACCAGTCCCTCGTCTTCTCCTACAGAGTGGTAGCAAATAACTGGCACATGAAGGCATCCAACATCGGTCTGATGGAGACCATGTCCTCGAACCACTGCAGGTGCAGAACGGGGTCGTCCTTGCCGGTATACATCGTCATGACCGGCTCTCCGAACCTCTCGGGGAGTGGTGCTGAAAGCACCAACTCGCAGAACGGGCTTCCTCCCTTATGCCCCCTGATCTGCTCCACTCGCCTCGCGGGCTCGCGGAGCGACTCGGCTCCTGTCGCCCTCGCGCCCGCCGATGGGCCACTCGTTGGGACCCTACTGGTCGGGATCCCACCTGCACTCGCTGAGCGGCCACTCGTCGGATCCCCGCTCGCGCTCGCCGGGCTAGGGAAAAGCTCCTTACCCGCGAGATCCCGCTCTGGAACCTGGGGCGCCGCCTCCCTTCCAGCCCTCCAACTTGGAGTAAGCTCTCCAACTACGGTCGGAGGGGACACCTGGGGCGCAGGGGTTGCGAGCCCACCCAGTGCCGTGAAGATCGCACCCTGAAAGGCCCTGAGTAGGTCCCTCTTGAGCTCTGCCAGCATCTCTGCAGTCGCTGGCGCGCTGGGTGGTGGCGAGCCACTATTGCCCGCCTCTTGCTCCTCGCCTCCTGCCTTGCTTCTTCCTTGGAGTTTTCCTGGACTAGCTGCGCTCCACGCTCACCGCACCAAAATGTTGAAACCGATTTCTCGGTCTCATGTGGAGCTTGGTCCCTCAATGAGTTGAGGGGCAGCTAGCACTTACTGACTCCCTGGAAGGAACGGATTGGAGACTCGAAACTAGACACAGACCTTTGGTCGTAGCGAGGAGGTCTCACCACACACCCGGAAGATCTTTGAGCGCTTCCCCTCCCAAGCCAAAGCTGAGATTGGGCACCTTGGAGAGCCTGAGAGCTAAACCAAGAAACCTTGGGAGGAGGAAGCTCAAAGTGTTGAGATTGAAATCCTCTCCAAAGGTGCCCTTCCAGGTCTATTTATAGTTTTTTACTCACGTTCTGCTAATAGCGGGATTCTGCCTTACACTTTTACTATACGCAGTCCAAAATGGTCTGCCAACAGCCAAAATCCGCTGTTCTGAGGGGCCTGCCACCCATCAGGGCCCCTAGCTTGGCTCGCTCGCCTGCGAGCGGCCCCTGCGTGGTCGGCTCGCCCGCCTTCCTGCGGGCGTCCCGCTTGGATCTGACTCGCCCGGCTCGCCCGGCTAGCCCGCCTTCCTGCGAGCGGTCGCGAAGTTCTAGCTCGCCCGGCTCGCCTAGCCTATTCCTCTTGATCCTTGTTTACTTGGCATCTGCTCACCTCCTGGCGAATACCGGGGTTGTACACTTGTCTCAGGATTCTCTTCTCTAAAGTTTTTGCCCATGAATGACTCCCACATTCTCCTGAATGAACTTCTTGGATTATTACAGGAACCTCCTCCTCCGAGACACATCTGGCTAGAGGAGAAATGAGAGTTTTTAGTACAGAACTCCTGCCACTAAGCAGTAATAGGCTGCCTTTCTCCTGAATCTCCTCTTGTCTTTTATGGATGGATGAAACTCTCCTTTAGACAAATATAATTCGAAAGGATCCTTCCAAGAAGGATGTTTATCAATCTGCATTAATTCTCCTTCTTCTGTTGCCGGATGAAAGAGTTCTGAGGTCACCCCTCCTGACGGAAGTCCAAATTTTGACAATTCGTCTGCCTCTTCATTTTGTGTTCTTGGGATATGTTCGATGATAAAAGTTTTGATTCTCCCAATTTCTTTTTTAGTTAGCAATATGTACTTCCTCAGCACTGACTCCCTTGTTTCGAAGTTTCCCAGCACTTGTGAAACAATCACAAGGGAGTCTGTTTTAACATGTACATGCTCTATCCCCAGCTCTTTCGCAAGTCTTAGACCGGCCAGGAGTGCTTCATACTCTGCTTGGTTATTCGTGACCGGAAAAAAGACCTTGATGGTCTGCTCTAACTTAATACCATTTGGGTTGGTCAAGATGACTCCAGCTCCTGCAGAGTTTCTGCCTGAGGTCCCATCTACATAGATAATCCAGGCCAAAGGAGATCTTTTTATCTGCTCGGGACCAATCTCTGTCGTATCTACCAGGAAATCTGCCAGTACTTGCGCCTTGATTGCTGTCCTGGGGATGTAAGATATTTCAAACATGCTTAGCTCTATGGCCCATTTAGCTAATCTTCCCGAATGGTCTGGGTTCTCCAGGATTCTTCTCAGAGGATGATCTGAAACCACCTGAATATGATGGGCTTGAAAGTAAGGATGAAATCTGCGAGATGACATAACCAAAGCTAGAGCCAGCTTTTCCAAGATTGAATATCTAGTTTTCGCATCTTTGAGGATATGGTAGACATAATAAATCAGAAACTGCTTTTTCGCCTCCTCCCGGATAAGGACAGAACTTACTGCATCTGGGCCAACCCCCAAATATAAGAATAATATTTCCCCTATGCGAGGGCTTTGGAGTAGAGGGGTTGATGTTAACTGTGTCTTTAATTGCTCAAAAGCGTTGTTACACTCCTCGTTCCACTCGAACTTGGATCCTCCCCGGAGTGTTTTAAAGAATGGAGCGCTTTTATCTCCTGACCTGGAGATGAATCGGCTCAAACCTGCTAACCTTCCTCCCAATTGCTGAACCTCTTTCTGATTACGAGGAGGGGTCATATCAAGGATAGCCTTCACCTTATCTGGATTTGGTGCAAGGCCATCTGGAGTGAGAAGATGTCTGAGAAATTTTCCTTTGTTTGCTCCAAACACACATTTCAACGGGTTTAATTTTAGCTTGAACATCCATAGAGTAGTGAACGTCTCTATGAGGTCTTTTAGAATGTTCGAGGTTTCTCCCTTTTTGCTGTTTAAAAACTGTGTCCATCATTCTCTAGTATGTAGCACCCGCATTCTTGAGGCCAAAGGGCATCACAAGATAGCAATAGCAACCGTCATTCTTGATGAAAGACATATGAGGAATGTTGGGCTTATGCATTTTAATTTGATGGTACCCAGAGAATGCATCTAGAAAGCTCATAAGATTATACCCAACCACGGAATCAACTAAAACATCTATCCGAGGCAAAGGGTAACAATCTTTAGGACACGCTTTATTGAGTTTCGTGAAATCCAGACACATCCGCCATTTCCACCCTAATTTTTTACCATTACAACGTTCGACATCCAGGTGGGGTATTGGATTTCAGAAATAAAATTTGCCTTAAGAAGTTTGGTGACTTCTTCTTTGATTGGCACTGCTAGCTTGGTTGCCACCTCCCTTTTCTTCTGCTGAACCGGCATGAAGTCGGGGGAGACGTTCCACTCCTGGCATATCTTCCGCAGACCAGGCAAAGACATCCAAATTCTCCAAAAGGCAGGAGATCAGCTAGACCTTCTCTTCCTCGGTCAGTTCCGCATTGATGACAAGCTTCTTCTCTTCCCCTTCAGCAATGGGGACTTCTTGGGTCACCTGGGCAGGTTCTAGGTGAGCCCCTTCTCGCTCTTTGTTCTCTTCAGCAACTTCTGGAGGCTTTGCCACTTTAAGGACAACAGTCGGAGACTCGGAAAGTGGAGTATCTGTAATCACGTTGAATGTTCTGACATAACACTCCCGGGCCACCGTTGGATAACTTCGAATCTGATATTGCCTCCCTTCTGCTGCAAATTTGAGAGCCAAGTGGAAAGTAGACACCACTGCTCGATAAGCATTCAAAATTGGCCTTCCGAAGATGGCACAATAGCTGCTTGGGGCATCCACCACAACAAAGTTAATAAGTTTCGTTATTCCTCCCAATGATACCAGAAGTTTTACGCACCCTTCCACTTCTTTTTTCTCTCCCGAAAATCCATAGAGAGGCCCTTCAGTGGAAAGCAAAGGCTTTTTGGTCTTTAGTGTACAACCCCAATATTCGCCAGGAGATGAGCATAGATTGGGAGGTCAGCAGGCGAGAGAAGTAATAAGGAGGACGAGCCAGAGACCACCAAAGGGCCCACTCGCAGGAGGTAGGTGGGCAAGTCCCTTGGCAGCCGCTCGCATAAAGCAAGCGAGTCGACTTCCCGGTGGATGCTCGCAGAGAGCGGGCGAGCTGGATTCTCGCCCGCAGCTCGCAGGGAGGCATGCGAGTCAGGATCGCGAGAGGAGGCCTCAGGTGCGATTCGTACAGCAAGGGTCCAGAGATGTTTTTACCCAAAAGCCCCTGGTGGTCTGCAGTTAGCCCCTCCAAACAGCGGAGTTTGGCTGTTGGCAGACCATTTTGGGCTGCGTATAGTAAGAAGGTAATGCAGGATTCCGCTATTAGCAGACCACGAACAAAAAACTATAAATAGACCTTGAAGGGCACCTTGGGAGAGGATTTTCCGATCTCAGACTCTGAGCTTCTTCCTCCCTAGGTTACTTTGGTTTAGCTCTCCACCTCTCCAAGGTGCCCAGTCTTAGCTTTGGCTTGGGAGGGGAAGCGCTCAACGATCTTTCGGGTTTGTGGTGGGACCTCCTCGCTGCGACTAAGGTCTAAGTCTAGTTCTGAATCTCCAGTCTGCTCCTTCCAAGGGATCAGTAAGGGCTAGCTGCCCCTCAACTTGTTGAGGGCCCGAGCTTCACAAGAGACCAAGAAATTGGCTTCAACATTTTTGTGCGGTGAGCGTGGAGTGTAGCTGGTCCAAGAAAGTTCTAAGGAAGGGACATGGCGGGAGACGAAGAGCAGGGCGAGGAGTTTTGCGGGTCACCCCAGGTGGTGACGCCAAGGATGTTCTCGGACTTCGGGAGGGAAGTCCTCGACACCCTCGGATTTGCCGTCGCAGCGTTGCGAAGCGAGTTCGCGACCTCAGCGCCTCAGGCGTTCCCCCCTCCAGCAGCGGCTGGCAAGAATGCCCCAGGAGGAAGGGCTGGAAAGGAAGTGGCCGGGGAGTCAGTGCAAGACCTGGAGGGGCGAGTGTTGTTTGCCAGCCCGTCGAGCGAGATTCTGGCGAGCGCGGCGCCCGTAAGTACGGTTTGGGCGAGTGTGGCTCTCACGAGCGTGATTCCTGCGGGCTCAAGACTGGCGAGGGAGCTCGGGGGGGAGTGGAGCAGGAAAAGGTGGCAGGTGGGGGGAGCCCCTTTTGCGAGTTGGTGCTTTCCGCACCTGTCCCGAAAGGGTTCAGGGAATGGGACAGAGTCTATTACCATGGCAGGGACGACCCTGTCCAGCACCTGCAGTCATTCGAGGACTCGGTTTCTATCAGGCCGATGTCTGATGCCTTTAAGTGTCGGCTCTTCGCTGTTACCCTGAAAGAGAAGGCCAGGGATTGATTCCATCAACTCCCTACGGGGTTGATCTACGCATTTAAAGACTTGCATCGAAGCTTCTTGTTGCGATTCTCGACTTCGAAGAAGAGGAAGAAGGACGCTGAGTCCCTCTTCAAGGTCAAGCAGGAGCCCAGGGAGTCGTTGGCTCACTATGTGGATCGATTTCAGTAGGAGGTATTGCTCACAAAGAAGATGCCTGGGTTTGCCCTTCAGCTCGCCTTCACGGTTGGGCTGAGGGAAAGTTTCATCAAGATGGGATTGAAGAGGAAAGCCCCCGTCTCCTACGAGGAGTTAATGGAGAGGGTGGCGGAAGAAATCGAAGGGGAGGAGGCCAATCCGGAGCTCACCAGGAGGCTAGCAAAGCTCAGTGAGCCGGAGGTCAGGCAGCAGGAGGTGCAGAGAAGAGAAGAGCCTTGGGCTCCGAAGGGGGGATGGAGGCAGTAGGGCGGAGGAGTGCAAGGTCAAGGGAGAGGTTATGCCCTGGGTGGGGGTAATTTCTATGGTGGTCAGGGAAGACCCCATCAGTTGGGATGGAGGAAGGGTCCGATGAAGATGCCTCCCCCGCCTCAGCATGCGATGGTAATAGGAAGAGGAAAAGGAGGAAGAGCAAGGGGGAGCACGGGCAGCAACCCGAAGGAGGAATAGGGGGGTGGAAGCCGAGAGGGGGGAGGTGGCATTGCCACATTGTGACTTCCATGACGAGGAAGGTCACGCGACGGCCACTTGCCCAGAGTTCTTAGAGACGAAGAGGGTCAGAGTGCCAGCGCAGCGGCAGCAACAGCAGGTGAGGATTGAGGAGGTCCTGCCTCGGGAGGATGAGGAGGAAAGGTGCGAGGATAGGGTCGATTTGGGGACCCGAGGGATCGGGGTGATCCACGGGGGTGTAGGGGTTGAGGCAACCCGCAAGGCGAGCCTCCATACCATCTACCGCCGGAGTGTGGCTTCGACATCCACGGCCCCACCCCCGGCAGAAAAAACTACTTTCTCTCAGAGGGACATGTCGGGTTACGAATGTTGGAACATGCTTTCCGCACCTCTTGGTTTGACTATGACAAATCCAATTGTATTTGATCATACTTGTTTTGTGTTTATAGTATGCAGGATTCTGTGCTTTCAAATCTCCATGGAAATATGTTTTTGTTACTACCGCGCAACGTTAAGACTACCGCTGGCGCTAACAACCGCTGAGAAGAAACCGCTGAGAAGGAAGCCTATGTTCGACGAAATGGATGCTCCGTTCGACGAACTGGAGCTCGACGAAACGAAACCTGCGTTCGACGAAATGCATGCCTTACTGCGGCGCGCTAGAACTACCGCTGGTGCTAGCGATCGACGAAATGGAGGTCGACGAAATGAAGGCGGCGTTCGACGAAGATGCGCCCGACAAAGTATTCTATCGCGGTGCGTTACAACTACTGCTCGCGCTTGTTTCGTTTGACGAAATGAATGTTGCGCTCGACAAAATGTGAGGCCAGCTCGACGAAGATGCGCCCGACGAAATGATCTACTGCGGAGCGCTAGCACTGACGCTGGCGTTAGCATATATGGAAACTATTGACAGAAAGGAAATAATGGAGAAAAAGGAATGCTGACGGGTTGCTATGTTTGGCATGTACTATCGCGGCGCGTTAGGTCTAACGCCCGGCGGTAGCTTTTTGGAAACATCCCGTCTGCAGTTGATTGAGGAGAAGATTTGGAAGATGATATTGGCTGAAGTAAGGAAATCTCGCTAACACGGGGCGTTAGCGGTACCACGGCGCTTTGTGTTTGGCGCTCAGAATGTTACCTAAACTACCATGATCCGTGTGCTTCATTGCCTTATGGGGATACCGCGGGGAGGTAGTACTACTGCAGGCGGTAGTGGCTGAATCTATAAAAAGACGTGCGCCTCCTCCGTTGTTGCTTGCTGTTACAGAAGGAATTAAAGCCACATATTCAGATCTCTCGTGAGAGCCTTCTTTTAGCAGCCCGAAGAACTCCGTCAACGTTCGTGAACGCAAAGAACTTGAAGACCAATACGATCGCATCTACATCGACATCAAGTTCTACTTTTGAGGGAGTTTCTAGTTTGTGTCTTGTTTTATTTTTCATATTGTAATCTTTATGTTTTGTGTTCGGTAGAGGAACTCGTCACACGGCGACTAGGTCTAGGGAGTAGATCTAGGGGGTGCTCGAGGCCTTTCTGGGGATAGGAAAGCTAGTGCGGCTTGAGGCCGTATCTGGGGAGAGATCGGCTAAAGCTAATTTTTTTCTATACCGACTCGTATCCCCACGAACCGGTTCTCTTTAGCCGATCCCTCCCCAGATACGGTCTCAAGCCGCTCTAGCCTTCCTATCCCCAGAAAGGCCTCGTGCACCCCCTAAATCTACTCCCTAGACCTAGTCGTCGTGTGGCGAGTTCCTCTACCGAACACAAAACATAAAGATTACAATATGATAAATAAAACAAGACATAAACTAGAAACTCCCTCAAAAGTAGAACTTGATGTCGATGTAGATGCAATCGTATTGGTCTTCAAGATCTTTGTGTTCACGAACGTTGACGGAGTTCTTCAGGATGCTTAAAGAAGGCTCTCACGAGAGCTCTGAATATGTGGCATTAATTCCTTCTATAACAGCAAGCAACAACGGAGGAGGCACGCGTCTTTTTATAGATTCAGCCACTACCACCTGCGGTAGTACTACCTCCTCGCGGTATCCCCATAAGGCAATGAAGCACACAGATCGTGGTAGTTTAGGCAACATTCTGAGCGCCAAACACTTAGCGCGCCGTGGTACCACTAACGCCCCGCGTAAGCGAGATTTCCTTCCTTCAGCCAATATCATCTTCCAAATCTGCTCCTCAATCAACTGCAGATGGGATGTTTCCAAAAAGCTACCGCCGAGCGTTAGACCTAATGCGCCGCGATAGTACATGCCAAACATAGCGACCCGTCGGCATTCCTTTTTCTCCACTGTTTCCTTTCTGTCAATATTTTCCATATATGCTAACGCCAGCGTCAGTGCTAGCGCTCCACGGTAGATCATTTCATCGGGCGCATCTTCATCGAGCTGGCCTCACATTTCGTCGAGCGCAGCATTCATTTCGTCGAACGAAACAAGCACGAGCGGTAGTTGTAACGCACCGTGGTAGAGTACTTCGTCGGGCGCATCTTCGTCGAATGCCGCCTTCATTTCGTCGACCTCCATTTCGTCGATCGCTAGCGCCAGTGGTAGTTCTAGCGCGCCGCGGTAAGGCATGCATTTTGTCGAACGCAGGTTTCATTTCGTCGAGCTCCAGTTCGTCGAACGCAGCATCCATTTCGTCGAACATAGGTTTCCTTCTCAGCGGTTTCTTCTCAGTGGTTGTTAGCGCCAGCGGTTGTCTTAACGCTGCGCGGTAGTAACAAAAACATATTTCCATGGAGATTTGAAAGCACAGAATCCTGTATACTATAAACACAAAACAAGTATGATCAAATACAATAGGATTTGTTATTGTCAAACCAAGAGATGCGGAAAGCATGTTCCAACAAACTCCCCCTTTTGATAATAACAAATCCTCTTAGAAAGAAATAATTCAATAGATAGGAATTTGTGTTTATAATAGATAGCTAACATAGATAGCATGAAAATTAGGCAAGTTCAAATGCTCCCCCTAAATGAATTCTCCCCCTAAGTGAATGCTCCCCCTACAACAAAACTTCCTATGAACTTGACTCCCCAAAACATGTTAATTTCTTTCAAATTTATTCTCCCCCTTTTGGTATTATCAAAAGAGGGTGGAGAGGAAGGCCAACAAAAAGTGTGCACTTACTGTGTAGAGAGGGAATGAGCATGATAAAGAGTTAAACACTAAGGAAAAATACAATAGATAGGAGTGAAAAGAGAATGCGAAGAAATTGTCATAAAGGAACCACTTGTTGGGAAAACGTATTCATGATCGAGCATACAAGTAGTAAGGAGGTGGAAAGCATGACGAAATATATTTTAAGTGAGCATCTTTATAGGAATTGAGAAGCATAGTAGATGATTAAGAATTTTAGACATAACAAAATAGATGTTGTAGCATTTTAAGTACACAAAGAATATTTCTTTATAAACGTTTTAAGCATAAAAAGTAATGATTTCCAAGTAACCAATCTACCCAGACAATATGTCTACACCCTAGCCCCATACTAAGTGATGGATGGGCATGAGGAGCTGCATACATGTCATAGGTTGGGGTGTTAGTCCCATATGCAAACACTAGACAAAACTCACCCTAGCACTCTTTCCCCCCAGTGCCTCGCAAGGCCCCATTGGAACCTGTTGGATCGGTAGGCGCCCTTAGAGTGGGGGGGGGGTGAATAAGGGTTTTAAAAACTTATATTATATTTTGAAATACTTGCTTATGATAAGAAATCAAAATAGTGATTTTGTTTTAAAGATCTAAATTGTTTTATAATAAAGGAGAGGATAATAAACAATTTAGAGAAATGAAGAACAAATCAATTTTATTACACAAAGAGAGACATGATTATTATTAATAAAATTGATTACAAAATTTTGATTTCAGTGACGCTAGAAATCAAAGCGAAATATGAAAGACTCTTTTTGTTTTATATACCGACTCGTATCCCCACGAACCGATTGGCTTTAGCCGATCCTTCCCCGTATACGGCCTCAAGCCGCTCTAGCCAACCCTTCCCCGGATATGGCCTCGAGCACCCCCTAGACCAACACCCGAGACCTAGTCGCCAACACGAGGCGAATTTCTTCCCTAAGTCCTACCCAGACCTAGTCGCCAACACGAGGCAAATTTACTACACGATTTAAAAGAGATGGATAAATGAAATAACAACAATATAAAAACTCCCTATATGGATCTCTTGGAGAAATGGACGAAGGCCCGCAGAGTATGATCGTAGTCGATGTGGTCTTTCATCACGATGATGACGCATGTTGAAATCTTCTCCACGGATCTCCTTAAGCCTTTATGGATTTGTGGGAGTATCTCTCTGAACCTTCCTCTCTCTGTTGTGGCACGAAGCTCTAGAATTTTGGATCTCAAGAGGATGAGGAAGACGGAGCCAAGGGGTTATTTTTATAGCCTTAGCGCTAGCGCCTGCGCTAGTGCTACCGCCGACGCTATCCCATTTTAGGACATATTCTGCGTGGCAGAATCTTCAATCTGAGGGAACATTTCTCCCTTGCCTTTTGTGCTCCGCGCTACCGCCTGCGCTATCGAATACCGCCAGGCGCTATCTCCTTATATATGTGCTCCCGGAATTGCGCTATTCATCACTAGCGCCGGGTGCTAGGTACTACCGCCGGCGCTAGTGGGAGTATTGGATTTGATGGCTCAAATTTGGGGGCAAATTCTTATGTAATCCTTGAGTCATATGGACTTTGTTTTCCTGCACACTTAAACACACAAGATCAAATACACATAGGATTTGTTATTCTCAAACCTAGGAGATGCGGAAGACCATGTTCCAACAAACTCCCCCTTTTGATAATAACAAATCCATTAATGATAAATCAAAGCATTAATATATAAGCATGATGAAACTTACTTGTGTGTGTGTGAGAGAGATGACTTAGGATAATTATTGATTTTAGCATTTAGAATTGCTCCCCCTAAATACATGCACCCACTAAGTGAATGCTCCCCTAATATATAAGCTATCATTTTAATTAATTATGTTAGTTTTCTTTTTTTTATAGCAGATTATATTTATCATGTTAGTTCTCCCCCTTTTGTTATTAGCAAAAGTGGGTAAGGAAGCAAAACACAGAAAAGTTTTGATTTAGAAGATAAAGGCATGATCGAGCTTTTTAGAGAGAATGAAATGATAAGGAGTTTTAGAATAATTTTTATAGAGATAGATCAGAGTTTTTAGCTTAAAGATGAACAATATAACATTTTCCAAGTAATCATATTATAATGTTAGTTTTCTCCTTTATATAAGAGTTTTAAGCATAAAAAGGTATTGATTTCCAAATAACTAATCTACCCAGACAATATATCTACACCCTAGCCCCGTACTAAGTGACGGATGGGCATGAGGAGCTGCAAACATGCCGTAGGTTGGGGTGTTAGTCCCATATGCAAACACTAGACACAACTCAACCTAGCACTCTTTCCCCCCAGTGCCTCGCAAGGCCCCACTGGAACCCTCCCCGGTTAAGGACAAGACATGACTAGAGATAAAGGTTATCTAATGTCTACGACCATACGCTCCCGCTATGGTGAGAAATGAAGTCATGGATAATAATTATTGGAAACATTTAAGCATTTTAAATCTAGTGCCATAGCCTCTGGATTTATATTTTTATTTGAATTTTCTAAACAAATAACTCACGTAGCTATTTAGAAATCCATTAATGAATCAGAGTTTTAGCATTACAATATTTAGAATAACCAATATAAATTCTACAAAGTAAGTCTACCATTTGTTGAAAAAGGAATTTTGGTATTTAAGACTTTGATATAAGCATGAAAGTGCAAGGTAAAACAATTATATGGTTATGATGCGGAAGACTTATCAAAATACAAGAAACATCTTATTGTAATCAATGATGATCCATAAGAAGATATATGACTTAAATTTCATAAAGAAGATGTTTTTGTAAATCATTGTTCAATTAAAATCTAAGTTTAACAATAAAGTAACCAAGCATGAAATAATGTTATCAAAAAGAGATTACTACAATGTTATTTTAATTTCAAAAACATATCAAACATTATAGAAAGCATGCAAGGTTATCTAGTGCATTTCATAAATAAAGAGTAGTATAGAATTTGCATTAGGATCTAATACTCATGAGAAGAAGTGTTATGGAAGATATTGATGTGCACATAAGTGTATTTTGTATAGAGTAAACAAATGTTTTAATCAAAAATACAAGAAATATGTAAAGTAAAGAGCACAATAAAACACAAATAGTTTTACTTCCACAAACTTCAATGCACAAAAAAATGTACAACTACCAAGGTGCTTTGCACACACAATGCTCATTAGGACTTATCAGGGTGCAAAGTAGTGTTTGGGAGATCGCATATTTTATTTTATTTTAATATTGAAACTAGTGATCCGGTGTACTTAAGAATAAGTGGTTTTTATTTTGAAAGAAAGATATGATTTGCACAAGATACTTTACTATATTTTCCAAGGTGCTCAACCTCACAACGCTTATTAAGACTTATCAGGAGGTTCAAGTAGTGCTTGGTGGAGTTATCTTTGTCACTTTATTTTATGATTTTTTTGTTTTGTACAAAGTTCTCCAAATACACTTGTTTTGCAAACCAATATAATTTATGAAAACATAACCACCTTTCTTAACTTTTAAAAGTGCAAATAAAGGAGTGTAGGTAAAATACTTGTGCAATTTTAATTTATTGTACTAATACACAACATACACAAGCATTCTTAGATTAAACACATATGTAGACAATGCCAAAATAAGTGAGTGAATAAAGATCATTATCAAACATAAAACATTTTCTCATACTTAGAGGCATGCTAAGCTTAGTTCTACACAACTTTTACAAGATAATTGATGCACATATTAATAGATATATCAAAGCATGATGAAAACAATGTTTAAAGTAGTTTGAAAAGATAAATTGCAACATTATAGAGGTTCTAAATAATAGATTAAATCATGCTTGATTTTCACAGGAAAATCCATACAATTTTTTTTATAGTTTTAATGTTTTATATTTTTGTATTTGATTTTTGCATAAAAAATAGACTTTAAACAAATGGCAAAAAAAAAGGTAAAACATATTTTTTGTAATTTGGCTTTTGTATTTTTGTATTTGATTTTTCAAAAATGAAATATAATCATAAGTGCAAAAATAAATCGTACATATAGATTAATATATTTTTAAGAATGTTTCAAAATTTTAAAAATACAGAAAAACGAATAAGTGCGCTAGCACCAGAAACAGTACACGATTTTTTATGATTTTGAAACTTTTAATTGTTGATCTTGATTAAGTGTCCCAATAGTAGTTTCATGCTGAAATTTTAGAATTTTAGGAGATATTTTAGATGGTTAAAAATTACAAAATTGCGTTTGCAAATGTGTTTTAACTCAAAAGATCTAGGACACACAACTTAAGTCGTAATACTCGAAATTTTGCATAACTAAGTAGTACATACTTTGGAGAATAAATTTTGGTATCTTATAGAATTTTTTTTAAAAAAAAATCAGAAATGTGAGATATCGTCTGCGCTAGCGATAGCGCTATCGATCCTTTAGTTAAATCCCCTTTACTTTTTCATTTCGGCCATTTCCATTGAAACTCTCTCGAAAATCCCTAGAAGACGACCCAGCCCACACATAGATCTGAGGTAAAATTTCATCTTTTCTTATGATTTTTGTTTTAAACCTTAATTTTGATGTTAGAGATGAAGATATTTGAGGTTTTTAGGTGGTTTTAGAAACTAGATCTACAATGCTTGATTCTTTTATTTTTGAAGAGAGGAACTAGAACAAATCTTCTTTATTTTTATGATTCTTGTTCTAAATAGTTGATTTGATGAAGATTTATGACCCTTTTTAAGAAAAACTATTGACTTTAAAAAAAAAATCATGATTTTTGTTTTACATTTTTGTATGAGGATTTTAGTTTTGATTTTGGTTTAGATTATGTGGGTTTCTTGGATCTAGTAAGTTAGGATTTGAAAATCTTTTATTTTAAAGAGATTTTTACCATTTTAGATCAGAGGACTAGTGCCGGCGCTACAGTAGGCGCTAGTGATAACGTTGGGCGCTAGTGATAGCGCTGGCGCTAGTGATTGTTGATTAGTTTTAATTCCTCTTATAATGTGGCAGATGGCACCTGGATCAAAAGGAAAGAAAAGTCCAGAGCTGGTCGTGGAGGCTGCAGTAGTAGGTGTTCCATATATCGTGGAGTTTGACATGCCTCGTCACCACCATATCATGCAGCTATTTGATGCCTCCGAGGTGTTGAATTTATTTATTTCTGATGGGTTTTCTTCAGAGTTAGTACGAGATTTATATACGCACTTGGAGAACCCATCGCAGACAGAGCTGGATGGAGGAGTGCGGTCTCTGGTGCAAGGACATGTGGTGATAATTACTCATGACCAACTGAGGGACGTATTTGGATTGACCCAGCATCCAAATTGCTTGGAAATTGTTGAGAAGTTTAGAGTAGATAGATATTGGACTCAAGTGAACATGGTGCTGCATAATAGGGATGCAGGAGTCTGATCTCCTCTATGTCGTCACTCACAGTAGACGCCTTGGTCATTCAAGATGTACTACGCCACATAATTATGCTGAAGTTGGGTGATATAGTAAAAGTCACAGCACAACTAAGTTATGTCACCTATTTCATTTTAGAGTATGAGAAATTTGATGTGGCAGATTTGTTACTTTCCTTGATTCGCTATTCATACAAGTTGCGGCATCCAACCCGCCAGAGATATAACAACTTGCCCCTGCGTGGCATCATACAACGGGTTATTCAGGTGATATACCCTTCTATTGAAATAGGTTTTTACTTGATAGACTGCTTTCCTCCTATCTATAGTACCTCACACTTGCGAGCTACATCCCTCCCGGATGAGCCATCGATGTCTGCTCGACCACCACTCTGGCGAGGAGCGTCATCTCGAGGGGCTCGAGATGATTCATTTGAATCTTTTCGAGAAGCAATGGGAGAGCGGATGACAAGAGTGGAGAAAGATGTTTCTGGTATAAAGAAGATGGTGAAGTTCATGATCAAGGCATTAAAGCTAAAACCATCTACACCGTAGCGAAGGGAGAGGGACAGCCCAGTACAGGATCCACCGCATCATTCGATTCGGAGGACTCGCAGAAGACAATCCCCAAGTCCTAGTGTGGAGGAGATAGATGAGGAAGAGTAGTGGAATAGCAAGGACCTGAGGGGAATAAGTTTTCAGTTTTGTAATAATACAGGAATTTGAACACTTGTTTTTGGATGCTGTTTGCTAGCGCTAGCACTATCTGCAATGTTTAATTTTGTTGTTTTTGGATGTTTGACTGTTTTTATCTGATCCTTCTTTGGTAGTTTTTACAGGTTTTGTTTTACGTTTTATTTATAAATTTTGAAGTCATGAAGTGGAGATATTTAGGCAAATTTAGGATCATATGTAGTATATTTTTGAAATCCACATAGAAAATTTTGAATATGATGTATATATATATGTAATGAATATAAGAATAATAGATAGGTCACCTAAAATAAAATATGATTTTGAATTTTGATTAATTTGATTTATAAACTCATTAAGTTTTAAGAGATAAGATCATATTTCCTATAATATATAAGATGACCATAACATGATTGCTTAAAAAAAAAGAAAACAAGAAATTAAAGCATATCATGAAGTAAAATAATTGATATTTCATTTTTTGTTGATTTCTACTTCATGCGTTTGGTGATACCTAATAAATAAGAGATTTAGGTATCCAAAGGGGACCAAGTGTGGTGGTTCCTTTGGGTACCCAAATATAGCGTGTAGGTTTGTGGGTAGATATTGATGAATGGGTCCTTTCATGTGAAGTTAATGTTTCAATTTTAGTTTTGGGCCTCCATTCAAACTTTGGTTTTGTGTTATTCTTATATGTGAAATTTCCATTGTGATAATCTTTATATTGATGATTATTGAAAGTATTTTTCATAGGAAAGTTGTGAACATTCAATTTTATGTTGGGAGAAGATTGATGTTGTAAGTGATAATGATGATAGTATTTTGGAATTTCATTTTCAATCTTTTGAAGTTTTTTATTTCCATGGTTTGGTTTATTCATATTTTGAGAAATCATATTCAACTTGCTTTTGGAGTTTGCTTGATATTGAGAATTTTTCTTTATGATTTCCTTAAGCAAGTTAATTTTAGTTTCTAATTCATTGTTCTTAAATTTCAAATTATGTCTAGCTTTATTATACGCAATTGTGCTATTTTTAAGAGTAGAAACAAGAATCAATATGGTTTTGATATTCATTTCTGTATTCCTCAAATGTTTCATCCATCTCTTCAATTTCAATTTTATAACTTTTGCATGAAGCACAGTCACTTTTTAAAGATGAATTTTCTAAAGATAATTTTTCATTATGTTCTTTTATACAAATAATTTCTTTTTCAAGTTCCTTAAATTTTTCTTTAATATCATTACAATCAAAACAAGGTTTTGTATTTTCAATTTTTGATTCTACTTTAACTTTTGCTTTTAAATTTTATTTTCTAAGCGCAATTCGCAATTCGCATTTTTTTAATTTCTTAATTTTGCGCTTTGTAATTTGTAGCAATTGTAAAGTAGAAATAGAATTGCAAACAATAAGATGATTTGATTTCCTTACAGTGCTTTTGGATGCTATGAGATTTGAGCACGAATTTTCTTTGTTGTCTTCATCTATTTGGCGTTCCTCTTCCAGAGATGGGATTTCTTCTTTTCCATTTGATGCACTTCATGGATCCGTCATGAGAGGAGCTTTCTTGAAAATTTGTGCAAGCTTGTATGTTCTCCAATTCTTTTGTTTGTTCCATACCTGTAAGAGGAAAATCATACATTTCTTTAAGAAATTTCCAAACTTTGTATGCACTAGAAAAACAATATATTAATTTGAAGATATCTTGAGATAAAACACAAAAAATATAATGCATAGTGTACAACCCTCATATTTCCCGAGTCGGTGTGACCCGACCCGGATGAGACCAAGACATTAAAGATGGTCGAGACAAGCCAAACGTCCGCGCATGAGCGGTGGAGACCGATCTAAGGCACAGAGAGTCCGCGGGGAAGGCGGGGGGAGCACCCGCTCCCCCAACTCTCTTCGGGCGAGTGGGAGGGGCCTCCCACTCGCCGATCACCCTTAGGCGAGTGGGAGAGGCCCTCCCACTCGCCGGGCCACCTTGGGGGTCTAGTGGGAGGTGCTCTCCCACTCGCTGCCCCCTTTGGGCGAGTGGGAGGGATCCTCCCACTCGCCCGACATTGGTGGGGAGGTCGGAATGACCTCCCATGAGGGGGGAAGTGGCCACTTTGAGTCCCACTCGCCCCCCTCATGCGTGATCGATGGTGGTCACCGTTGGATTGCGAATAGCAGGATTTTTGCTATCCGCAGTCCATTTTTGGGAGAGTCTATAAATAGACCCCCATGGGCACCTTGGGAAGGGTTGGTTCCTACCCCCTCCCTCGCGTGTGAGCAAGCACTACCCCTCCCCTCCCCTTGACGTTGAAGGTGGTCGGTGAGGTGTTCCTTAGTGCCCTCCAAGGTGCCCAGGCTCAGCATTGGCTTGGGAGGGGAAGCGCTCTAAGATCTTCCGGGTATGTGGTGGGACCTCCTCGCTGAAGCTTAAGGGGTTCGTTTCTAGACTCAAGTGCTCTTCAAGGGCAAGTTCTCCTAGTTCTTAGTGACTGGTCAAGGGTCTCGCTCAGGTCAAGTAAGGGTTAGCTGCATCCCCCTTGCGAACGTCGAAACCGGGTTACTGGTTTCAACATTATGGTGCGGTGAGCGTGGAAGCAGCTAGTTCGGAAAGCTCTGGGCAAGTCTCATGGCTGGAAGCGATGAGCTGGGGGACTCACCCCTGCCGGGGAGTGCATGAAGAAAGGTGACTTCGAGGAGTTCAGGAAGTCAATCCGGGAAGTCTTGCGATTCGCACTCCCCCCTCAGGGCGAGTACACGGCATTGCCAACACCTGTGCTCGCCTCGCCGACTTTGATGGAGATAGAGCAAGCGTGTTGGCAAGGGAAGGGGCCAGCCTCGGAGGAAGGCTTGGGCCTTCAAGCGCAAGCGCTCTTCAACGGCTCTCCTGGGGCCAGCTGCCCCGAGTGAGGGGGCAGGGAGGATGCCCCCGTCTCAACAGGAAGGGGGCGTAGCCCCTGTTCCTGATTCAACAAAAGCACGGGGAGACGCCACGAAGCTATGCAGATCGGTTCCAGAGGCAAGTCTCCCACCTGCAGGTTGACCAAGGAAGCAGGAAGGACCAGGAGAAAGGAAAGAAATAAGAAGACAGAGAAAGTGGAGGAGATGAGGAAAGAGATGGTCAAGGTGCATGTGACCAAGTAGGCCCAGAGGGGCGCGTTGTAATAAGCAGGTAGCACCTCGACGATGAATGAAGAGGTTTCAGGTAACGCCTTGACTAAGTGGCTTGGGGTAAGTGTTGAGTTCCTCTGCCTCCAGGTGAAGGTAAGCACCTAGGACGTGGATGGGTACTCCGCTCCCATTTGGTAGTATCCCCGACTAGAGACCATTCTCCGGGCTCAGTCATGCCGGCAGATGGGAGGCTTATCGGGTCGACTCGCTACTTGGTAGCTGGACTGGGAAGGCGTTGAGTTCCTCTACCTCCAGGTAGGCTAGGCCCCTAGGACGTGGATGGGTACTTCCGCCTCCAATTGGATTGGGAAGGCGTTGAGTTCCTCTGCATCCAGGTTAGCTAAGCCCCTAGGACGTGGATGGGTACTTCCACCTCCAGTCGGACTGGGAAGGCGTTGAGTTCCTCTACCTCCAGGTAAGCTGGGCCCCTAGGACGTGGATGGGTACTTCCGCCTCCAATTGAATTGGGAAGGCGTTGAGTTCCTCTGCATCCAGGTGAGCTAAGCCCCTAGGACGTGGATGGGTACTTCCACCTCCAGTCAGGTTGGGAAGGCGTTGAGTTCCTCTGCCTCCAGGTGAAGGTAAGCACCTAGGACGCGGACGGGTACTTCCGCCTCCAATCGGTAAGATCCCTGACTATAGACCATTCTCCAGGCTCAGTCATGCCGACAGATGGGAGGCTCATCGGGTCGACTCGCTACTTGGTAGCTGGACTGGGAAGGCGTTGAGTTCCTCTACCTCCAGGTAGGCTAGGCCCCTAGGACGTGGATGGGTACTTCCGCCCCCAATAGGATTGGGAAGGCGTTGAGTTCCTCTGCATCCAGGTGAGCTAAGCCCCTAGGACGTGGATGGGTACTTCCACCTCCAGTCGGACTGGGAAGGCGTTGAGTTCCTCTACCTCCAGGTAAACTGGGCCCCTAGGACGTGGATGGGTACTTCCGCCTCCAATTGAATTGGGAAGGCGTTGAGTTCCTCTGCATCCAGGTGAGCTAAGCCCCTAGGACGTGGATGGGTACTTCCAACTCCAGTCAGGTTGGGAAGGCGTTGAGTTCCTCTGCCTCCAGGTGAAGGTAAGCACCTAGGACGCGGACGGGTACTTCCGCCTCCAATCGGTAAGATCCCTGACTATAGACCATTCTCCAGGCTCAGTCATGCCGACAGATGGGAGGTTCATCAGGTTGACTCGCGGCAGGTGAGATTTCAAGATGGACGATCGGTTCGGTAAGATGGTTGAATCCCTCCGCCCCTCAGTGAAGGTAAGCACCTGGGATGTGAACTGGTCCTCCGCCCCCGGTAGTTCGAGAAAGTGTTGATTTCCCTCCCCCTCCAGGTGAGCTCGGCTCCCTGGTAGGTGTGGAGTTTCCTCCCCCTCCAGGTGAGCTCGGCTCCCTGGTAGGTGTGGAGTTTCCTCCCCCTCCAGGTGAGCTCGGCTCCCTGGTAGGTGTGGAGTTTCCTCCCCCTCCAGGTGAGCTCGACTCCCTGGTAGGTGTGGAGTTTCCTCCCCCTCCAGGTGAGTTCGACTCCCTGGTAGGTGTGGAGTTTCCTCCCCCTCCAGGTGAGTTCGACTCCCTGGTAGGTGTGGAGTTCTCTCCCCTTCCAGGTGAGCTCGGCTCCCTGGTAGGTGTGGAGTTTTCTCCCCCTCCAGGTGAGCTCGACTCCCTGGTAGGTGTGGAGTTCTCTCCCCTTCCAGGTGAGCTCGGCTCCCTGGTAGGTGTGGAGTTTCCTCCCCCTCCAGGTGAGCTCAGCTCCCTGGTAGGTGTAGAGTCCCCTCCCCCTCCAGGTGAGCTTGACTCCCTGGTAGGTGTGGAGTTTCCTCCCCCTCCAGGTGAGCTCGGCTCCCTGGTAGGTGTGGAGTTTCCTCCCCTTCCAGGTGAGCTCGACTCCCTGGTAGGTGTGGAGTTCCTCCCCTTCCAGGTGAGCTCGACTCCCTGGTAGGTGTGGAGTTCTCTCCCCCTCCAGGTGAGCTCGGCTCCCTGGTAGGTGTGGAGTTTCCTCCCCCTCCAGGTGAGCTCGACTCCCTGGTAGGTGTGGAGTTTCCTCCCCTTCCAGGTGAGCTCGACTCCCTGGTAGGTGTGGAGTTCTCTCCCCCTCCAGGTGAGCTCGGCTCCCTGGTAGGTGTGGAGTTTCCTCCCCCTCCAGGTGAGCTCGGCTCCCTGTTAGGTGTGGAGTCCCCTCCCCGTCCAGGTGAGCTCGGCTCCCTGGTAGGTGTGGAGTTTCCTCCCCCTCCAGGTGAGCTCGGCTCCCTGGTAGGTGTGGAGTTTCCTCCCCTTCCAGGTGAGCTCGACTCCCTGGTAGGTGTGGAGTTCCTCCCCTTCCAGGTGAGCTCGACTCCCTGGTAGGTGTGGAGTTCTCTCCCCCTCCAGGTGAGCTCGGCTCCCTGGTAGGTGTGGAGTTTCCTCCCCCTCCAGGTGAGCTCGGCTCCCTGGTAGGTGTGGAGTTTCCTCCCCCTCCAGGTGAGCTCGACTCCCTGGTAGGTGTGGAGTTCTCTCCCCCTCCAGGTGAGCTCGGCTCCCTGGTAGGTGTGAAGTTTCCTCCCCCTCCAGGTGAGCTCGGCTCCCTGGTAGGTGTGAAGTCCCCTCCCCTTCCAGGTGAGCTCAGCTCCCTGGTAGGTGTGGACTTCCCACCTTCCACCTCAGGCCGAGTTCAGCTCGACTAGAGGTGTCGAGTCTCCCTCCACCTTCGGTCGAGCTTAGTCCGACCTCAGGTGTTGAGCTTTCTCCACCTCCTGTTGAGCTCGGCTCACCGGAGGGGTTTTTAGTGGAGAAAGGTTCGTTCCCCACCTCGGGTCGAGTCCAGCTCGACTAGAGGTGTCGAGTCTCCCTCCACCTTCGGTCGAGCTTAGTCCGACCTCAGGTGTTGAGCTTTCTCCACCTCCTGTTGAGCTCGGCTCACCGGAGGGGTGTTTAGTGGAGAAAGGTTCGTTCCTCACCTCGGGTCGAGTTCAGCTCGACTAGAGATGTCGAGTCTCCCTCCACCTTCGGTCGAGCTTAGTCCGACCTCAGGTGTTGAGCTTTCTCCACCTCCTGTTGAGCTCGGCTCACCGGAGGGGTGTTTAGTGGAGAAAGGTTCGTTCCCCACCTCGGGTCGAGTTCAGCTCGACTAGAGGTGTCGAGTCTCCCTCCACCTTCAGTCGAGCTTAGTCTGACCTCAGGTGTTGAGCTTTCTCCACCTCCTGTTGAGCTCGGCTCACCGGAGGGGTGTTTAGTGGAGAAAGGTTCGTTCCTCACCTCGGGTCGAGTTCAGCTCGACTAGAGATGTCGAGTCTCCCTCCACCTTCGGTCGAGCTTAGTCCGACCTCAGGTGTTGAGCTTTCTCCACCTCCTGTTGAGCTCGGCTCACCGGAGGGGTGTTTAGTGGAGAAAGGTTCGTTCCCCACCTCGGGTCGAGTTCAGCTCGACTAGAGGTGTCGAGTCTCCCTCCACCTTCGGTCGAGATTAGTCCGACCTCAGGTGTTGAGCTTTCTCCACCTCCTGTTGAGCTTGGCTCACCGGAGGGGTGTTTAGTGGAGAAAGGTTCGTTCCCCACCTCGGGTCGAGTTCAGCTCGACTAGAGGTGTCGAGTCTCCCTCCACCTTCGGTCGAGCTTAGTCCGACCTCAGGTGTTGAGCTTTCTCCACCTCCTGTTGAGCTCGGCTCGCCGGAGGGGTGTTTAGTGGAGAAAGGTTCGTTCCCCACTTCGGGTCGAGTTCAGCTCGACTAGAGGTGTCGAGTCTCCCTCCACCTTTGGTCGAGCTTAGTCCGACCTCAGGTGTTGAGCTTTCTCCACCTCCTGTTGAGCTCGGCTCACCGGAGGGGTGTTTAGTGGAGAAAGGTTCGTTCCTCACCTCGGGTCGAGTTCAGCTCGACTAGAGGTGTCGAGTCTCCCTCCACCTTCGGTCGAGCTTAGTCCGACCTCAGGTGTTGAGCTTTCTCCACCTCCTGTTGAGCTCGGCTCGCCGGAGGGGTGTTTAGTGGAGAAAGGTTCGTTCCCCACCTCGGGTCGAGTTCAGCTCGACTAGAGGTGTCGAGTCTCCCTCCACCTTTGGTCGAGCTTAGTCCGACCTCAGGTGTTGAGCTTTCTCCACCTCCTGTTGAGCTCGGCTCACCGGAGGGGTGTTTAGTGGAGAAAGGTTCGTTCCTCACCTCCGGTCGAGTTCAGCTCGACTAGAGGTGTCGAGTCTCCCTCCACCTTCGGTCGAGCTTAGTCCGACCTCAGGTGTTGAGCTTTCTCCACCTCCTGTTGAGCTCGGCTCGCCGGAGGGGTGTTTAGTGGAGAAAGGTTCGTTCCCCACCTCGGGTCGAGTTCAGCTCGACTAGAGGTGTCGAGTCTCCCTCCACCTTTGGTCGAGCTTAGTCCGACCTCAGGTGTTGAGCTTTCTCCACCTCCAGTTAGGCTCGGCTCAAAGGAGGGGTGTGTATAGGAGAAGGGTTTTCCCTTCGTTTCAAAGTAATTTCAGCTGAAAAGCTTGGCAGAGGTTCCCCGATGACGGATCCTTTAGTGGATTCCCCTAAGGTCCCACCCACTCGTCAAATAGGTGGGTTGGACTTTCTTTCCGAGCTTGGGACAAGCTCGCAAAGAGCGGGGATTGTGTACAACCCTCATATTTCCCGAGTCGGTGTGACCCGACCCGGATGAGACCAAGACATTAAAGGTGGTCGAGACAAGCCAAACGTCCGCGCATGAGCGGTGGAGACCGATCTAAGGCACAGAGAGTCCGCGGGGAAGGCGGGGGGGGAGCACCCGCTCCCTCAACTCTCTTCGGGCGAGTGGGAGGGGCCTCCCACTCGCCGATCACCCTTAGGCGAGTGGGAGAGACCCTCCCACTCACCCGGGCGAGTGGGAGGGGCCCTCCCACTCGCCGGGCGAGTGGGAGAGGCCCTCCCACTCGCCGGGCCACCTTGGGGGTCTAGTGGGAGGTGCTCTCCCACTCACCGCCCCCTTTGGGCGAGTGGGAGGGATCCGCCCACTCGCCCGACATTGGTGGGGAGGTCGGAATGACCTCCCATGAGGGGGGAAGTGGCCACTTTGAGTCCCACTCGCCACCCTCATGCGTGATCGATGGTGGTCACCGTTGGACTGCGAATAGCAGGATTTTTGCTATCCGCAGTCCATTTTTGGGAGAGTCTATAAATAGACCCCCATGGGCACCTTGGGAAGGGTTGGTTCCTACCCCCTCCCTCGCGTGTGAGCAAGCACTACCCCTCCCCTCCCCTTGACGTTGAAGGTGGTCGGTGAGGTGTTCCTTAGTGCCCTCCAAGGTGCCCAGGCTCAGCATTGGCTTGGGAGGGGAAGCGCTCTAAGATCTTCCGGGTATGTGGTGGGACCTCCTCGCTGAAGCTTAAGGGGTTCGTTTCTAGACTCAAGTGCTCTTCAAGGGCAAGTTCTCCTAGTTCTTAGTGACTGGTCAAGGGTCTCGCTCAGGTCAAGTAAGGGTTAGCTGCATCCCCCTTGCGAACGTCGAAACCGGGTTACTGGTTTCAACACATAGCTTTTGCATTTAGGTGACGCTCTTATTTATTTGATTCGTCCGCTGGTCTTGTTATTGCTATATCCCAAGCGTTGATATCTAATGTTTTAATAAACTTTTCTATTAACAATTTTCACCCTTTATAATTCCTTCCTTCGAATAAAGGTGGTGCAAGAGATTTTTCTTCTTCATAAAAATTTTCCCCACTAATAGAAGCGAGATCATGAGACGCCTTTATTCCCGGTTGTTTAAGCCGATTTGGAATAACCTGGCTCTGATACCACATGTTGGATCGATAGGCGCCCTTAGAGGGGGTGAATAAGGGTTTTAAAAACTTATATTATATTTTGAAATACTTGCTTATGATAAGAAATCAAAATAGTGATTTTGTTTTAAAGATCTAAATTGTTTTATAATAAAGGAGAGGATAATAAACAATTTAGAGAAATGAAGAACAAATCAAATTTATTACACAAAGAGAGACATGATTATTATTAATAAAATTGATTACAAAATTTTGATTTCAATGACGCTAGAAATCAAAGCGAAATATGAAAGACTCTTTTTGTTTTCTATACTGACTCGTATCCCCACGAACCGGTTGGCTTTAGCCGATCCTTCCGCGGATACGGCCTCAAGCCGCTCTAGCCAACCCTTCCCTGGATATGGCTTCGAGCACCCCCTAGACCTACACCCGAGACCTAGTCACCAACACGACGCGAATTTCTGTCCTAAGTCCTACCAAGACCTAGTCGCCAACACGAGGCAAATTTACTACACGATTTAAAAGAGATGGATAAATGAAATAACAACAATATAAAAACTCCCTATATGGATCTCTTGGAGAAGTGGATGAAGGCCCGCAGAGTATGATCATAGTCGATGCAGTCTTTCATCACGATGATGACGCGTGTTGAAATCATCTCCACGGATCTCCTTAAGCCTTTATGGATTTGTGGGAGTATCTCTCTGAACCTTCCTCTCTCTGTTGTGGCACGAAGCTCTGGAATTTTGGATCTCAAGAGGATGAGTAAGACGGAGCCAAGGGGTCCTTTTTATAGCCTTAGCGCTAGCGCCTGCGCTAGTGCTACCGCCGACGCTATCCCATTTTAGGACATATTCTGCGCGGCAGAATCTTCAATCCGAGGAAACATTTCTCCCTTGACTTCTGTGCTCCGCGCTACCGCCTGCACTATCGGATACCGCCAGGCGCTATCTCCTTCTATATGTGCTCCCAGAATTGCGCTATTCATCGCTAGCGCCGGGCGCTAGGTACTACCATCGGCGCTAGTGGGAGTATTGGATTTGATGGCTCGGATTTGGGGGCAACCTTCTTATGTAATCCTTGAGTCATTTGGACTTTGTTTTCCTGCACACTTAAACACACAAGATCAAATACACATAGGATTTTTTATTCTCAAACCTAGGAGATGCGGAAGACCATGTTCCAACAAAACCCTCCCCGATTAAGGACAAGACATGACTAGAGATAAGGTTATCTAATGTCCACAACCCTACGCCCCCGCTATGGTGAGATATGAAGTCATGGATAATAATTATTGGAAATATTTAAGCGTTTTAAATCTAATGATGAGTTCATAGCTTATGGATTTATATTTTTATTTGAATTTAGTAAACAAACAACTCACATAGCTATTTAGAAATACCTTAATGAATCAGA
This sequence comes from Dactylorhiza incarnata, assembly GCA_033032865.1. NCBI lineage: Eukaryota > Viridiplantae > Streptophyta > Magnoliopsida > Asparagales > Orchidaceae > Dactylorhiza > Dactylorhiza incarnata. The sequence continues at coordinate 1,674,103 of JAWHQI010000009.1, read as the reverse complement.
GTTTTAGCATTACAATATTTTCATGTTGAGAGCAACCAATATAAATTTTACCAAGCAAGTCTACCATTTTAAAAAAAAGGAATTTTGATATTTAAGACTTTGATATAAGCATGAAAGCGCAAGGTAAAAATATATGGTGATGATGCGGAAGACTTTGAAATATAAGAAAACATCTTTTCATAAACATGACGATTCATAAGAAGATATATGAGTTAAAATCCAAAAATGAAGATGTTTTTGTAAGTAAATTTGCATTTAATATCTTTAATTTTGACAATAAAGTAACCAAGCATGAAATAATGTTTTCAAAGAAAAATTACTACAACGTTATATTAATTCATAAATTCAAAACATACAAAACATTGTAGAGATCATGCTAGGTTATCTAGTGCATTTCATAAATAAAGAGTAGTATAGAATTTGCAATCGAATCCAATACTCATGAGAAGAAGTGTTATGGAAGATAATGATGTGCACATAAGTGTATTTTGAGTAGAGTAAACAAATGTTTTAATCAAAAATACAAGAAATATGTAAAGTAAAGAGCACAATAAAACACAAATAATTTTACTTCCACTTGTTGGATCTTACGGCGCCCTTAGAGGGGGGTGAATAAGGGAATAAAATTCTTTTTATAAATTTTAAGAAAATTACTAAGTTGTTTTGATTAATAGGAAATAATGATGACAAATTAGAAATAAACAATTTAGATTAGGAATTGAAAACTTAGAACACAAAATAATAGAGATTACGCCAAATGATAGAAATCAAAGTAAACACAAAAGAGACATGATTATATTAAATGAAATAAGTGTTTACATAAAATTGATTTCTATATCGCTAGAAATCGGAGGCGTACAAATGTAGATTTCTTTTCCTTTTCTATACCGACTTGTATCCCCACAAACCGGTCTGCTTTAGCCTATCCTTCCCCGGATAAGGCCTCAAGCCGCTCTAGCCAATCCTTCCCCGGATATGGCCTCGAGCACCCCCTAGATCTAATCCCCTAGACCTAGTCGCCAACTCACGCGGCGAATTCCCCCTAAGCCGCGCAAGGACCTAGTCGCCAAAAACAAGGCGATTTAACTACAAGATACAAATAAAGAAATGAAGTAAATAACAAGCAAACTCCCTCTTGAGATTTCTGGAGATGAGGATGAAGGGTCGCTGAAGCACAAGCGAGGTCGAAGCGATCGTTCTTCGGATGCAGCGTGATGGCTTCCTTCTCCAGAATTTCTTCTTTGGCTTTGAGTGGGAGATGATGTTTTGGCAGAGTAGCAGCACGAGAGTATGGGCACAAGTAATGTCTCTGGAAGGTCTTACCAATACGAGAGAGAGCCCAGCCTTTTATAGAACTTAGAGCTAGCGCCTGCGGTAGTGGCTAGCGCCTGCGGTAGCGTTCGTGTGGAGCGGTTGCGCAACCGTCGGCAGCATGGCGCTGTGCACGAATTTGAGATAGCGCCTGGCGGTAGCGATAGCGCTGGCGAAGCGGGAGATTGCGCTGGCGGTAGCGGTAGCGGTTGTGTAATCGTCGCTGCGCACGAACTCGAGATAGCGCCTGTCGGTAGCGATAGCGCTTGCGGTAGTGCTGGAGGTAGCGGTAGCGCTAGCGGTAGTGCTGGCGTTAGCGATAGCGCTGGCGGTAGCGCTGCTCCTTTTAAAAGTTTGTTCCAAGCTGCTTTCTACCTCTGGAGTATTGCACCTATAGTTCCTGCACACTATAAACACACTACAAGCAATATTAAATACAATATGTGATTTGTTATTCTCAAACAAAGGGATGTGACACACATGTCCAACAATCTCCCCCTTTTGATAATAACAAATCCTCTAAGCAAGAAATCAACAATAGTGTTTATAGATAAGATAAGCAAGATAAAAGTGCAACTATAGTAAATGATATGCATGATAATGTGCATACTCCCCCTATCTTAATGCTCCCCCTACATAAATGCAATTTATGTGTTACTCCCCCTAAATGATAGATTTCATGAATTAGTCTCCCCTTATTTATCTATATTTCTCATATATAGATTTCTTCAATTAATCACCCCCTTTTGGTATTATCAAAAGAAGGTGGGGTGGGGGTAGGAAGGAGGCAGTAATATATCATGATCGAGCTTTTCGAAATATAAATAATGATAAAGAGTTTAAGCATAGCATATATAAGAGATTTCAAATATAAAGATAAGAGTTGTAAGCAAGCGGAAGATTATAATAAACATCTTTTTGTAAGCATGAAAAGCATAAGTAGAAATATGAGTTTTCGTTCAAATTTGAAAGATGTTTTAATCTTTTTGAAATCTCAAAGTTTTTCATAAAAATACCAAGCATGATATGAACATATCAAAGAGAGATTATACTACAATGTTACTTAATTCTAAGTTCAAGAAATACCAAAACATTGTAGAGATCATGCTAGGTTATCTAGTGCATTTTTATATAAAGAGTAGTATAGATAAAGCATTAGAATCCAATACTCATGAGAAGAAGTGTTATGAAAGATAATGATGTGCACATAAGTGTATTTTGGGCAATGTTAACAATTGATTTAAATCACAAAATACAAGACATATGCAAAGTAAAGTGCACAATAAAACACAAGTAAATTACTTTCACACACTTTTAATGCACATAATTTTTAACAAATGGTGTAATAACCAAGGTTTGCACAAGTAACTTTACTATTCTTTCCAAGGTGCTCAACCTCACAATGCTTATGAAGACTTATCAGGAGGTTCAAGTAGTGCTTGGTGGAGTTATATTTGTCTACATATATATATATTTTTTGTTCACATTTGTGAGACAACATTTTCCGAATACACTTGTTTTGCAAACCAAAATTTTTAACTTAACCACTTTTCTAAGTTTCATAAGTGCAATTCAAATGTAGTGTAGGCAATAAACTTATGCAAGTTTTAATTCATTGTACAAATACAATACACAAGCAAGCATTTTTAGATTTAGACAAACATGTTGATTACCAAAATAAGTGAGTGAAATGTATCATTATCAATCATAAAACATTTACTCATACTTAGAGGCATGCTAAGCTTGGTTCTACACATTTTTCAATTCAATTGATGCACTTTAAAAAGATATATCAAAGCATGATAAGCAAAACAATATTCATAGTAATTTGAAAGAATATGTTTTAACATTGTAAGTAATTCTAAATAATAGAATTCATACATGCTTGATATTGGCAATAAAGATCATTCAGTTTTTTTATTTTTTTGAAAATTTTTAGTGAAATAAAAACTGAAAAACACAAAAACATATTTTTGTAATTTTTGAATTTTGAATTTTTGTAGTTGATTTTTCATAAAATAAATAAAACAAAAAATAAAAAATGTCAGAACTACAAATCAAAGTAGTACAAATACACTAACATATTTTTCTTGATTTTTAGAAACTTTAGAAAAGAGAAAATTTGAACACTCACGCTAGCGTCGGCGCTAGTGCTAGCGCGGGAAACAGTACACGATTTTTTAGGAATTTTAAATTTTTGATTTTTGATATTGGTTAGGGGTCTTAAGAGTAGTCTTATGCAGAAGTTTTGTAATTATCAGAGATGTCTTGATTGCTCAAATTGCATAAAACATTAGCGTTTTATATGTTTTTCATGCTAAGATGTCTAAGACTCCTAATTCCAACCTTAACATTTGAAACCTTGCATCGGGAAGAGGTTTAGTGAATATATCAGCAAGTTGAGAGTCCGTGCCAATGAAACTAATCCTTACATTTTCCTTTTTAATGTGATCCCTTATGAAATGATGACGCACATCTATATGTTTGGATCTAGAGTGGTGTACCGGATTATTTGTGAGATCAATGGCACTTTTGTTGTCACATTTTAGTTCAATATTTCTTAGATGAAAACCAAAGTCCTCTAAAGTTTGGCTCATCCATAGAGCTTGTGCACAACAACTCCCTAATGCAATGTATTCGGCCTCCGTGGTGGAGAGTGCAACCGAATTTTGTTTCCTACTAGACCTTGCAACTAATGAAGGTCCTAGAAAATGACAAGTACCACTAGTGCTTTTTCTATCAAGTGAGCAACCGGCATAATCCGAATCGGAATAGCCATGCAATGTAAATGAATCATTATGTGGGTACCATAATCCTAATCTAGATGACCCAGTGAGATATCTAAAAATTCGTTTTACCGCTTTTAAATAAGATTCTTTTGGATTGGCTTGAAATTTAGCACATAAGCATACGGCAAACATAATATCGGGTCTAGTTGCACTAAGATAAAGTAGATATCCTATCATACCTCTATATAAAGTTTGATCTATAGAAACTCCTGATTCATCTTTTCCTAATTTTAGAGATGCACTCATCGGTGTAGAAGCATGTTTAAGGTTTTCAAATCCAAAACGTTTAAGCATATCATGGACATATTTAGTTTGACATACAAAGATACCATCAACTCTTTGTGATATTTGAAAACCAAGGAAATAAGAAAGTTCTCCTACAAGACTCATTTCAAACTCATTTTTCATCACTAAAATAACTTCTTTACACATCTCTTCATTAGTAGATCCAAAAATAATATCATCAACATATATTTGTAAAATAATTATATCAGCATTATTGTGCTTAATGAAGAGAGTATTATCCGCACTTCCCATAATATAACCGTGCTTTAATAAAAATGATGTAAGTCTTTCATACCATGCACGGGGCGCTTGTTTTAAACCATAAAGCGCTTTTTCTAGTTTATAAACATGATTTGGAAATTTTTCATTAATAAAACCGGGGGGGTTGTTCAACATAAACTTCTTCTTTTACAAACCCGTTTAGAAAAGCACTTTTCACATCCATTTGAAATAGTTTTATTCTTTTAAGGCTTCCAAATGATAGAAAAATTCTTATAGACTCCAATCTAGCAACGGGTGCAAAAGATTCATCAAAATCTATCCCCTCGATTTGAGAATATCCTTGTGCTACTAAGCGTGCTTTATTTCTAGATATTCTAGACTCACCATCTAATTTATTTTTAAAAATCCATTTTACACCTACAACCGGGTGATTAGATGGTCTTTTTACTAATTTCCAAACATTATGTCGCTCAAATTGTTCTAATTCTTCATTCATAGCCAAAACCCAAAATTCACCATTTAAAGCGGTAGTAACGGTTTTTTGTTCTATTTCGGAAACAAAACAAATATTTGAAAAATATTCATGAAGAGAAGAGCGAGTTCTTACCCCGATGGATGGTTCACCAATTATCAATTCTCGTGGATGATCCTTTGTGAATTTTGAGACGCTTGGAGGTACATATTCATCTTTCTTGGCCTCCTCTTCTTCTTCTTTGGAAGGTTCTTCATCACCATGCTCCAAAGGAGGTAATAGATCATCCTCTTTACCTGCGGAAAGTCTTTCTATACAAGGAACAAGCTCATCAAACTTCACATTAATTGACTCTGCAACTTTTCTAGTTCTTTTATTAAAAACTCTATAAGCTTTACTAGTTGAAGAGTATCCAAGAAATGTTCCTTCATCACATTTTTCATCAAACTTTCCCAAGCTATCTTTTGTATTTAAGATAAAGCATTTACAACCAAAAACTTTGAAGTAAGACACAATAGGCTTCTTTTGAAAATAGAGTTCATATGGTGTGAGATTTAAAGATGGGTGAAGCATGATTCTATTTATAACATAACATGATGTGTTTACGGCTTCGGCCCAAAAAGACTTAGGTAATTTATATTCACATAACATAGTGCGTGCTAGCTCTTGAAGTGTCCTATTCTTTCTTTCTACAATACCATTTTGTTGTGGTGTGCGTGGTGCGGAAAACTCATGTTTTATGCCTAACATATCACAATAAGAAGTAAATTTTTCATTTTCAAATTCTCCTCCATGATCCGAGCGAATGCATTTAATTTTTAAATCACTTTCATTTTGAATACGAGTACATAATTTTGAAAATTCACAAAACGCTTCGGATTTGGATGAGAGAAATATTGTCCAACAATATCTAGAAAATCATCTATTAAAACATATGTATGCAATCTACCACCAAGACTTGCGGTGCTAACGGGACCAAAGAGATTCATATGAATTAATTGCAAAGGTCTTGTAGTAGAAATAACATTTTTACTTTTGAAGGAGGATCTAGTAATTTTACCTTTTTGACATGGTGAACAAAGTGAAGGTAAATTTCCATCTAATCTAGGCAATCCTCTAATTAAATCTCTTTTGGCAAGTTTTACAATAAGCTTTGTGCTAGCATGTCCTAGCCTTCTATGCCAAAGATCAAGTTCATCATTCTTGGTAATAAAACATTTTAAAGATGATTTTGAAAGATCATGAAATGAAACAATATAAACATTGTGTATTCTTGGTGTAGTTAGTAAAATATTGTTTGTAATAGGATTAGATATTTTGCATAGATTAGTAGAAGATTCAAATAAAACATCTAATCCTTTATCACATAATTGGCTAATTGAAATAAGATTATGTTTTAGCCCTTTTACATAAAGAACATTTGATATAGTGAAGGATTCGTTACCAATTGTACAAATTCCCATGATTCTTCCTTTACCGTTGTCGCCGAAAGTCACCATCCCTCCCTTCTTCCTTTCTAGGCTAAGGAACTTTGATTTATTGCCCTTCATGTGCTTGGAGCATCCTGAATCCAAGTACCACATGTCTTCATTGTCCTTAGCCTGCCTGCACATCTAGAAAGAAGATGAGAGTAAAGATCTGGATACCCAAGTGGAACCTCCCATAGAATAAGTGGAAGCCTTAGGTACCCAGACTTGCTTTACAGTATTTTGTTTTATTTTCCTGCAAGAACTAGTTGTGTGACCCAACCTATAACAGTTTGCACACGAAATAAAGGGGGTTGAGACCCTTTTCTGGAAAAATTTCTTGCTGGAATACATTTTATTTATAGAAGGAAAGCATTTTGAAAAAGAAATCTCAGGTTTCTGGTATGAGGTGCTAGCGCCGGCGTTAGTGGCTAGCGCCGGGCGGTGGCCCTCACCTCGATATTCGAGCCCAAACTTTCCAGATCCATGGCACTGGTACCCTAGAATCATTTCCAGGGATTTTTGGCCTATACCAAATTTTTTAATGGCCATGGTGAGATCATGAACTTGTGCTTTAAGTGAAGAATTTTCTTTCACAAGCATGACACACCTATTTTCAAAACCCTTTTTATTATTTTTGATTTGCAAAAGAGAGGCTTCTAATTTCCTTTCTAATTCCCCCTTTTCTTTTGTTAGAGTTTTGGCATGAGAGAGGGCTTTAGAAAGTGACTCTTCTATATCTTTTGCCAATTTAGTGGAGTGATCACATTCTTGGCAAGAAACCTTTCTCTTTTCTAAAACAATTACCTTTTTGGAAAGCTTTTGATTTTCTTTAATAAGAGAATCATTTTCACGATTTAATAAAATACTATCTTTCATATTTTTATCAAAAGCTTTGCAAGTTTCAAGAAATTCATTAAACAATTCATCATAAGTGGGAGGAGTTACCTCAGTGTCACTAGGAACACTGGTGTCATCGCCGTCGTTTCCACGTCCCATGAGGCACATGTTTGCTTCCTCATCTTCGCTTGATGAAGATCCACTTGATTCTTCAGAGGAGGAGGAGGAAGAGTCATCCCATGTTATAGCTTTTAGTACTTTCTTCTTCTCCTTCCCTTTGTGCCATTTTTCTTTCTTCTCCTTCACGAACTTTGGGCACTGGCTCCGTATGTGCCCCGTCATCCTACAATGATAGCATTCCGGTGGAGGTCTCTCTTCTTCATTGTCGCTCTCTTTTTCTTTCTTTGAAGATGACCCTTTCCATCTTTCACCCTTTTGGAAATATTTTCGAAAGGTGTTTCTCCTTTCCGGATTGCGCATGAACTTTCGGAAGTTCTTTACCAAAAGACTCTCTTCATCTTCATCCTCATCCTCTTGGCACTCCTTCTTTGATTTTAATGCCAACGCCTTCTTCTTTGGCTCCTTGTTGTATTCATCATGTTGGATTTTGAGTTCTACCTCATGGGTTTTGAGATTCCCAATGAGGCTCTCAACTTGGAGCGTCCTTAAGTTGTGCGACTCCGAAATAGCCGTCACCTTCGGGTTGAATTTTGGAGGAAGAGAACGAAGGACCTTACGGACCAAGTCGTCATTTGATAAAGTCTTTCCAAGAGCTTTTGAGGCGTTGGCGATCTTGGTGAAGCGCGTGTACGTTAACATCTTCGCTTTCATCCATTCAGAATTTTTCATATTTCGACTCCAGTTGAAAAAGCTTGGAATCTTTAACCTGCGATGTACCTTCATGAGTAACTTCCAAATGATTCCAAATTTCATATGCAGTAGTACAAGCAGAAATTCTATTAAATTCATTTCTATCTAACGCACAAAATAGAGCATTCATGGCTTTTGCGTTATTTTTACATTTGAGTTTATCCCGATCATCCCATTTATCTTTGGGTTTGTCTAAAGTTATCTCTCCAACTACAAATGTAGGAGGAGTGTATTCTTCTTCTACCATGTTCCAAACCTCAATATCTAGGGTCATTAGAAAACAACGCATCCTATTTTTCCAATAATTATAATCCGACCCAGTAAATAGTGGAGGTCTACTAATTCCCTGACCCTCGGAAAAAGCGAGATCATAAGATACCATTATTCCTGGTTTTTAAACCGTTTGGAATAACCTAGCTCTGATACCACTTGTTGGATCTTACGGCGCCCTTAGAGGGGGGTGAATAAGGGAATAAATTTCTTTTTATAAATTTTAAGAAAATTACTAAGTTGTTTTGATTAATAGGAAATAATGATGACAAATTAGAAATGATGGCGGTAGCGATAGCGCTGGCGGTAGCGGGAGATAGCGCTGGTGGTAGCGGTAGCGGTAGCGATTGTGTAACCAGCGTTGTGCACGAACTCGAGATAGCGCCTGGCGATAGTGATAGCGCTTGCGGTAGTGCTTGCGGTAGCGGTAGCTCTGGCGTTAGCGATAGCGCTGGCGGTAGCGCTAGCGGTAGCGCTGGCGTTAGCGATAGCGCTGGCGGTAGCGCTAGCAGTAGCGCTGGCGTTAGCGATAGCGCTGGCGGTAGCTCTGCTCCTTTCAAAAGTTTGTTCCAAGCTGCTTTCTACATGTGGAGTATTGCACATATAGTTCCTGCACACTATAAACACACTACAAGCAATATCAAATACAATATGTGATTTGTTATTCTCAAACAAAGGGATGTGACACACATGTCCAACACCACACACTTCAATGCACACAAAAAATGTACAACTACCAAGGTGCTTTGCACACACAATGCTCATTAAGACTTATCAGGGTGCAAAGTAGTGCTTGGGGGATCACATATTTTATTTTATTTTAATATTGAAACTAGTGATCCAGTGTACTTAAGAGTAAGTGGTTTTTATTTTGAAAGAAAGATAAGGTTTGCACAAGACACATTACTATTCTTTCCAAGGTGCTCAACCTCACAACGCGTATTAAGACTTATCAGGAGGTTCAAGTAGTGCTTGGTGGAGTTATATTTGTCACTTCATATAAATGATTTTTGTTTTGTACAAAGTTCTCCGAATACACTTATTTTACAAACCAATATAATTTATGAAAACATAACCACTTTTCTTAACTTTTAAAAGTGCAAATAAAGGTAGTGTAGTTAAGGTACTTGTGCAATTTTAATTCATTGTACTAATACAAAACATACACAAGCATTCATAGATTAAACACATATGTAGACAATGCCAAAATAAGTGAGTGAATAAATATCATTATCAAACATAAAATATTTACTCATACTTAGAGGCATGCTAAGCTTAGTCCAACACAACTTTTACAATACAATTTTATGCACAAATGAGTAGATATATCAAAGCATGATAAAAACAATGTTCAACATAGTTTGAAGGAATGAATTGTAACATTGTAGAAGATCTCAAAGATGGGTTAAATCATGCTTGATTTTCAATGAAGTCCATACAGTATTTTTGATTTTTTTTTTTTAAAATAATAATTTTAATTTAAAGTTTAAACTCATATAATTTGATATTGGACTTCCCGAGGTCTACCCTGTGAGGGGTTTGCCCGGTATTAGGAGATGTGATGGGATGATAGCCCAAATCTCTCATTCGCAAGATACATGTAAATAGAAAAGTTAAGTTCAAAAATAATAATTTTTTGATACTTGTTTTTGTTTTATATTTTTGTATTTGGTTTTTGCATATAGGAATAGAATTCAACCAAATAGCAAAAAAAAATATTTTTTTGTAATTTTGTATTTTAAGTTTAAAAAAAACAATTACAGGAAGAATTCCAAAAATGATTAGTATATATAAAATAATATGTTTTTAGTGATTTTTTAGAATTTTAAAATTACAGAAAATGGGATACTTGAGCTAGCGCCTGCGTTAGGTCCTAGCACATGCGTTAGCATACAGAGAGTGCTTATTTTAATAATATGGCCTAGATTTTCTTCGATTTTGCTTCCGATTTTTCTTAATTATGTTTGTGCAATGTAAGGCCTGTCTAATGAAGTGATGACACGAGAAGAAATCGCAGAAAGTTACGGAAGTTAAAATTTTAGTACATGAGTTTCATATTCATTAAATTCTTTATGATGAGACGAGAAGAAATCGTGAAATGATCATAAATAAGTGAAATAATATTCATGCAATTTTTCAATTTCGATTTGACATGATTTATGATTAAACATAATAGGGGTAATAAAAAATGACGCAAATATATTAAATACCTTGTACATTTTATAAATTTAGCCTAATACCCCTAAAATACACCTTTTAAATCCATTTTGACACTCATTTCATTTAGTCTTAATAATATCATATAACAAATTTAGTTTTTCAAATTTTATAAGACTTTTAGGAAATGGATTTAGAATGATAGAAATAAAAGGATAGGTAGATCACTTGAGAAATGATATGACTTTTTATTCAACGTTATTCAATTTGATTTATTTATGAATTTTGGTTTAATATGTGAGAGTCATATCACAAGTTATATAAAGTGATCATATCATGATGGATAAAAGAAATAAAAACAAAAAAAAGGAAATTAAGCATATCATGAAGTAGATAATTTTTATTTTTTAGTTGATTTCTACTTCATGCAAATGATTGGATACTAATGAAAGAGAGATTTAGGTATCCAAAGAGGACCGGGTGTGGCGGTTCCTTTGTGTACCATACATCGTGTTTGCTTTTGGGGAGATATGGTCGAATGTGCCCTTTTGAGGGAGTTAGTGTTTCATCTTTAACTTTGGGCCTCCATTCAAACCTTGGTTTAATATTGTTTTTATTTGTCAAATATCCAGGAATATTTTGTAAAACATTGTTTATAGGAAATTTGTGAACATTTAATTTTATGTTGGGAGAAACATGATTTTGTAAATAATGGTGATTTTGACTTTGATTTACAAATACTTTGTGTTTCTTACTCTCATTATTTGTCTTAGTTAAAATATTCATATTCATATTCAACATGCTTTTAGGTATTTCTTGATATTGTGAATTTTTGTTTATAAATTTCATAAGCAAGTTGATTTTTGTTTTTAATTCATCATTCTTCAATTTCAAATTATGTCTAGCTTTATTATAAGCGATTGTGCTATTTTTAAGAATGGAAACAATTGAATTAATATGATTTTAATAGTTATTTCTATATTCATCAATTGTTTCATCCATCTCTTTAATTTCAATTTTATAGTCCTCACACTTAGCACAATCATTTTTCAAGGATGAATTTTCTAAACATAATCTTTCATTTTGTTCTTTTATAAAAAGAAGTTCCTTTTCAAGTTCCTTGTGTTTTTCTTTTAATTCATTATATTCTACACAAGGTGTAGTATTTTTAACTAAGGAACCATTGATAGAACTAGATAAATTTGAATTTGATTGTTCATTAATTTTTGCCTTTAAATTTTTATTTTCTAAGCGCAAATGTTTATTAGCATCTTTTAATTTCTTAATTTTGCGCTTTGTAGTTTGAAGCAATTGTAATGAAGAGATAGAAGTACAAAAAATGGGATTTGATTTCCTTATGTTGCTTTCGGGAGAGGCACGATTTGAACACATAGTTTCTTTGAACATCTTTTTGGCACTCCTCTTTCGAAGACAGTACTTCTTCTTCTCTTCCATTTGATATGTGCTCCATTAATCCGTCATGAGAGGAGCATTCTTGAAGACTTGAGCAAGCTTGCATATTCTCCGGTTCTTGTGATTGTTCCATACCTGTAGAAGGAGAATCATAAGTTCTTTCAAGAAAATTCCAAATCTCATAAGCGGTAGGTAGAGTATAAATAAGTTTGAAAATATTTTGGTCTAACGCGCAAAATATACTATTCATAGATTTTGCATTTAAAATAATTTCGTTTCTAGTTAGTACGCTATGTGGTTTTTCAATAGTAATATTCCAAACTTTTTCATCTAAGTCCTTAAGAAAATTTTTCATTAATATTTTCCACCCTTTATAATTTTTGCCCATAAATAAAGGTGGTGATAATACTTTTTCATTTATATTAAAATTTTCCCCACTCGTAGAAGCGAGATCATGATTAAGAGACGCCATTATTCCCGGTTGTTAGCCGGTTCGTGGGGATACGAGTCGGTATAGAAAACAAAAAGGTTTTTTCATATTATTCGTTTTGATTTCTAGCGTCATTGAAATCAGATTTTGTAATCAATTTTATAAATGATAATCATGTCTTTTCTTGTTTAATAAAATTGATTTCATTTCTAATTTCATTATCTCTTTACTTTTGATCTATCATTACTTCGAACAAACTATCAAATGTTTTTCTATTAAAGTTTAAAGCTTTTAAAACCCTTATTCATCCCCCCCCCCCCCCTCTAAGGGTGCCTACAGATCCAACAACGAAGACCCTTTCTGAGATGCCCTGGTCATCCAGACCACCATCAAGAACTTCACGGTGTCCCAAATTCTCGTGGACAACGGAAGCTCCATCAACGTCATCTTCAAGAAGGCGTTCGATGAGATGAAGGTAGAGACCAGGAGGGTGTTGGCCTCGGATGGCCCGTTGTTCGGGTTCTCCGAGGAGAGGAAGGAGGTGGAAGGGGGAGTGGGGCTCCACGTGGTCCTAGGGGCAGTCTCGGAATTGCCGCTTTGTTATAGTAGAAACCCCCAGCAGCTATAGTGCCATCTTCGAACGGTCGCTTATCAGTGCTTTCCGCTACGTCCCCTCCACCTTCCACCAATGTCTCAAGTTCAACTCGGGTGGAGTTCAGGTTCGGGTAAGAGGGGACCCAAAGGTAGCAAGGCAGTGCTACGTGACGGTCGTGGACACCATCTCCTGGATGGCCGAAGCAGAGGAATGGGATCGGGAGATGGGGGAGCCGGCGGGTCTCGGAGAGGAAGCAGAGGAGGAAGGAGAGGAGGAGAAGGAAGAGGAAGGGGGTCAGGCACAGGAAAGAAGGGTGGAAGAACTGATGGTGATCGGAGAAGAAGGAAGGGAGGAGGAGGCCGAAACGTTCGCCAGCGGTGAGGGGAAGGAAGGCGATTGGGGAGAGCAATCTCGGCTGGAGGCCATGGAGCAGGTCGTGGAGCTCAAGGTCACCACCCGGGCTGGGGTGGTGGAGAAGGTCCGAATCAGCGGAGAGCTCGGCCTGGAGGAGCAGGAGAAAATCCTAGCCTGCGTGCAGAAGAACATGGACGTCTTCGCTTGGAGCGCGACGGAGATGCCCGTGATTGATGCAGACGTGGCATGCCACCGTCTCAACCTTGATCCCGGCTCTCGACCCATCTGCCAAAAGAAAAGAGCCCTCGCCGACAAGCTAGAAAGCCCCATCAGGGAGGAGGCGGGCAAGCTCCTCCGAGCAGGTTTTGTATCAGAGATCCAGTACCCAGGCTGGGTCTCCAATGTAGTTATGGTGAAAAAAGGGGGAGGCAAGTGGCGCATGTGTGTTGATTTCTCACTACTTAATAAATCATGCCCCAAGGATTGCTACCCCTTGCCTAGAATCGACGCGCTGGTTGATTCAGCCGTCGGTTTCTCTATAATGTCTTTTTAGATGCATTTTCAGGTTATCATCAAATCTGCATGCACCCCCCCCCCCCCCCCCCCCCACGTCAAGGACGTCTCCTTCATCACGGGGGATGGGTGTTATTATTATAAGATGATGCCCTTTGGGCTCAAGAATGCAGGGGCCACATACCAACGAATGATGGACAGGGTCTTCCGAGAGCAGAAGGAAAGAAATCTGGAGGTCTATGTTGACGATCTCATGATAAAGAGTCGAGACCTCGAGTCCCACCTCCAAGACCTCCAAGAGACCTTTGGGACCTTGCGGAAGTATAAGATGAAGCTCAACCCCCTGAAGTGTGTCTTCGGGGCTAGTCGGGGAAAGTTCCTAGGTCACTTGCTCACCCCAGCAGGGGTAGAGCCTAACCCAGATAAAGTTAAAGCTATCATGGAGTTGGGGTCGCCAAGAAACTCGAAGGAGGTTCAGAGACTCACGGGAAAATTGGCCGAGCTCAGTAGGTTCCTCTCTAAGGCGGGTGATAAGTGTGCACTTTTCTTCAAGGTGCTAAGGGGAAACAAAAAATTTGAATGGACCTCAAAGTGTGAGGAAGCTTTCCAAGCTTTGAAAGAGCAACTCACTCAAACTCCCCTACTCCTGGGGCCAAGGCAAGGAGAGGATCTATCCCTATACTTGGGGGTCGGATCCGAGGCAGTAAGTTCGGTATTGGTCCGGGAAGAAGGGAGAAGGCAGTTTCCAATCTACTACGTCAGCCGAGTGCTGAGGAATGTGGAGCTCTGATACCCCATTTTAGAAAAGTTGGCCTTCGCATTGGTGGTATCGGCCCGGAAGCTCCGACCTTATTTCCAAGCGCATTCGATCAAAGTGGTGACCGACCATCCGCTTCGCAAAGTCATGGAAGGGGTGGAGCACTCGGGGAGGCTGGCAAAATGGTCCGTGGAGCTGAGTGAGTTCGACATCGCGTTTGTGCCTAGGATGTCGATCAAGGCACAAGCAGTGGCAGACTTCATGGCGGACGACGCAACTGAAGTGGGGGAGCATGAATCACCTCCCCTGGTGGCATGGAAGATGCTGGTGGATGGTGCGTCAGGGAAACACTCCTATGGAGGAGGAATCATCCTGATAAGCCCCCAAGGGACTAAGATCGAGCAATCCTTAAGCATCCATTTTCCAATTACCAACAACCAGGCCGAGTACGAGGCAGTGATAGCGGGCATGCGGATGGCCCGGGAGCTGGGAATACAAGACGTGGAGGTCTCAACAGACACCATGGTGGTGGCATGCCAAGTCAGGGGGAATTCGAGGCAAAGGAGCTGACCCTCCAACGCTACCTGGAGAAGGTCAAGGGGGTCATCGGGCAATTTCGCACTTTCTCCATCAAGCATGTGCCAAGGGAGGAGAGCACCCCAGCGGACCTCCTAGCCAAGTTTGGCCCTCGAGCGGGGGGGGGGGGGGGGGACAGTATCGGAACTCTTTCGACCTTCCATCGAGGAAGGTGGGTTGATGGAGGTAGATCAGCGAGCATCATGGGTGGATCCCTTCATCGATTTCCTGACATCGGGGAAGTTCCCGAAGGGGACGTGGATAAACGACGCATTAGGTATAAGTCGGCTTATTATTCCTTGCATGCAGGGGGGCTATACAGGAAAACACTCTCGGGGCTCCTGGCCCGTTGTGTATCAGAGGAGGAGGTCCTGAGAGTCCTAGAAGAAATCCACTCGGGGGAATGTGGCAGACACTCTGGGAGCCGAACCTTGGAAGGTAGAGTGTTGAGGCAAGGCTATTTTTGGCCTACGCTCAGCAAGGATGCAGTGGAGTTCGCGAGGAAATGTTCAAAGTGTCAGTTGTTCGCTCCTCTCCAGCTCTTGCCAACTAAAAGACTGGACCATCACAGATCCCTGGCCCTTTGTTATATGGGGTTTGGACTTGGTAGGCCCTTTCCCATAAGCTAGTGGCCAAAGGAAGTTTCTATTGGTGATGATTGATTACTTCTCCAAGTGGATAGAAGTAAAGGCGCTGGTCAAGGTAACGTCCCAAGTGATATGAAATTTTGTGTGGGGTGAGATAATTTGTAGGCACGGGCTCCCGCTGGCCATAGTGACGGACAATGGGCCACAATTTGCCAGCGAAGAGTTTGTCAGTTTCTGCATCCAACTCTGCATAGACCTCAGGTTTGCGTCGGTCCACCACCCGAGGATTAATGGTCAGGTGGAGGCAGAAAACAAGATAATTGTCAACCTACTCAAGAAGAAAGTGGAGAATCTCAAGGGCACCTGGTTAGAGCAGCTGCCCTCGGTCCTTTGGGCCTTGAGGACTACTCCAAATACCGCCACCAGGGAGACTCCGTTCAAACTCTCTCACGGGTCCGAGGTCGTCCTACCGATAGAGTTCGAGGTGAAAACCCCCAGGGTGGTCGCCGCGGGCGAAGGGGATGAAGAATGGCTAATGGAAAATGATACAGAACAAAGGCTGTCCTTAGACCTAGTATAAGAGCTCCGAGACCTCGCTACTGTTCGGCGGGAGGAAGTCAAGAGGTGGATGGCCAGGTACTTTGATCAACATATCAGAATAAAACAGTTTGAGAGAGGGGACTTGGTCCTGAAGGAGGTAGATGCGGCACGAAGAGGGGCCGATGTAGGTAAGCTTGAGCCCAACTGGGAGGGGTCTTACATTGTAAGAGAAGTGCTCAAGTCTGGAGGGTACCACCTCTAGGATGTGGAAGGGGTACCTCTCGGCCGAGCCAGGAGTGGGGATGATTTGAAAAGATTCTATCCTTAAAAATTTTATAACTGACTTATTGTATGTTTCATTCTCCATACATAGATTTTGAAGTCGTTTTTTAGTAGGGATCTTCAAGTGTTGGTGCTGGAGTGCCCCAGATCGATTCTGTTGCTGGGCTCTCATAGACGGTGGGTCAGGTGGATCTCTGGAGAGGCTGGTAAGGTAACAAGTGTTGGTGCTAGAGTGCCCCAGATCGATTCCGCTGTCGGGCTCTCATAGACGGTGGGTCAGGTTGATCTCTGGAGAGGCTGGCAAGGTAACAAATGTTGGTGCTGGAGTGCCCCAGATCGATTCCGCTGCCGGGATCTCATAGACGGTGGGTCAGGTTGATCTCTGGAGAGGCTGGAAAGGTAACAAATGTTGGTGCTGGAGTGCCCCAGGTCGATTTCGCTGTCGGGCTCTCATAGACGGTGGGTCAGGTTGATCTCTGGAGAGGTTAGCAAGGTAACAAATGTTGGTGTTGGAGTGCCCCAGATCGATTCCTTTGTCGGGCCCTCATAGACGGTGGGTAAGGTTGATCTCTGGAGAGGCTGGCAAGGTAACAAGTGTTGGTGTTGGAGTGCCCCAGATCGATTCCGCTTTTGGGCTCTCATAGACAGTGGGTCAGGTTGATCTCTGGAGAGGCTGGCATGGTAACAAATGTTGGTGCTGGAGTGCCCCAGATCGATTCCGTTGCCGGGCTCTCATAGACGGTGGGTCAGGTTGATCTCTGGAGAGGCTGGCAAGGTAACAAGTGTTGTTGTTGGAGTCCCCCAGATCGATTCCGCTGTCGGGATCTCATAGTCAGTGGGTCAGGTTGATCTCTGGAGAGGCTCGCATGGTAACAAATGTTGGTGTTGGAGTGCCCCAGATCGATTCCACTGTCGGGCTCTCATAGACGATGGGTCAGGGTTGATCTCTGGAGAGGCTGGCAAGGTAACAAGTGTTGGTGCTGGAGTGCTCCAGATCGATTCCGCTGTCGGGCTCTCATGACGGTGGGTCAGGTTGATCTCTGAAGAGGCTGGCATGGTAACAAATGTTGGTGCTGGAGTGCCCCAGATCGATTCCGCTGTCGGGCTCTCAAAGATGGTGGGTCAGGTTGATCTCTGGAGAGGCTGACAAGGTAATAAATGTTGGTGCTGGAGTGCCCCAGATCGATTCCGCTGTCAGGCTCTCATAGACAGTGGGTCAGGTTGATCTCTGAAGAGGTTGGCAAGGTAACAAATGTTGGTGCTGGAGTGCCCCAGATTGATTCCGCTGCCGGGCTCTCATAGACGGTGGGTCAGGTTGATCTCTAGAGAGGCTGGCAATGTAACAAGTGTTGGTGCTGGAGTGCCCCAGATCGATTCCACTGTCGGGCTCTCATAGACAGTGGGTCAGGTTGATCTCTGGAGAGGCTGGCAAGGTAATAAGTGTTGGTGCTGGAGTGCCCCGGATCGATTCCGCTGCCAACCTCTCATAGACGGTGGGTTAGGTTGATCTCTGGAGAGGCTGGCAAGGTAACAAATGTTGGTCTTGGAGTGCCCCAGATCGATTCCGCTGTCGGGCTCTCATAGACGGTGGGTTAGGTTGATCTCTGGAGAGGCTGGCAAGGTAACAAGTGTTGGTGCTGGATTGCCCCAGATCGATTCCGCTGTCGGGCTCTCATAGCCGGTGGTCAGGTCGATCTCACGGAGAGGCTGGAAAGTAGGTTCTCCCTGATAAGAGGCTTGGTTGGCAAAAAATCTCAAGGCCCAGGGGAGGCGAGACCGGGGGCTCGCTCGTGTGGAAGAAAAAGACACAACGGATGAAACGTGCTTACGTCCAAGGGTAAAAGCGGGGCGACTAAGTAGGGTGGTCGCTAAGATCGCCGAGCCGGGCCCACGCTCGCGAATATGCTTTTAAATTTCGATGGCATATGTAAAAGTAGCGAACCAAGAAGGGTTCGTCGGCACGGCAGTCAAAAAGAAGCCTTGAGAGCTCGTAAAGAGCGAGCACGAGCGAGGCAGGGTATTGTTGAGCCCGCTCATAAGTTTCCCTATGGAGCGAGCCAGAGGTGCGAAGCGGGCCCGGCATCATCTCGGACAGAAAAATTAAGCGGGTCTATCTAACGAAGTCTCTTAGCAAAGTAAAGTTCAGAAATAAGGGAATTGTTAAGATATAGAGTCACGCGAGCATGAATGAAAGCGCGAGTGCGAGTAAGAAATAAAAAAGAAATTACACATAAAAGATAGACAAAATATTTCTTTTTCATTGCTCAAAAGATGTTTACAGTTAACGGCGAACTCGCTGGTCAAAACAAAAGATTTACACTTGGAAAAATTAAAAGCATCAAAGCTGCCCGCCGAGGAATTCTTCAGTCGCTCCCGCGATCTCCCACCTCAGAGATCGGCGCGAACAGGTCAGGGACGACGTCCTCAGCGGTGAGCTCCATCGCATCAGGGACGATCAGGCCCGCCCCTTTAAGGGTGTCGAAGACGAGTTCAGCGATCCCCATCGAGTTCTTGCTGGCTGCCTCCTTTTCACCTCGCGACTGGCCTCGAGTCCCGGCTCACGGAGGGGGAGAGGGAAGCACCGACAGAGTTAGCTCGCGAACCTGTGCCTTGAGATAATTATTCTCCATCTCCAGGTCGGTGATCCTCGCGGCTTGCTTACTCGCGGACTCAGCATCCTGCAGAAGGGAATTTAGAAAAAGGTGAAGCATAGCGAGACATGAAAAGACTATTGCAGGCATTACTTACCAGGCCGCCTTGGAGGCTAATGAGGAGGCCCTCGGACAAGGCCTCCTTTCCGTTAAGCTCTGCGACCTCATCCGCGGCTTTCTGGAGCTCGCCATTGAGCTCTTTGATTTCCCTATTCGCGGTGAAGTACCGGCGGCCCACCATATGGGTAACCTCCGTCGCCCGGAACTGGGCTGGCATGGCCTCATATACGAGTCCTTTGTGCGTGAAGGCCCTGAAGAGGGAGGCGTCCTCGCGGCCGTAGAGCCCGAAGGCGAGGTCGAATGCCTCACCCCCAACTTTATCACTCTCCACCAAGGAGGGGAGGAGAGAGGAGCAAATGATCTTATTATGCTCGGGGTCCCACGCGAGCATCGGCTCGCCGATTGCATCCGGGAGCTTTGCGCCGAGCCCGAAATTCTTGTGGCTCGTCGGCTTGTGCTTATCGGTGGAGCCACCTGGCTCGCCACTCTTATCGACGGGCTTCTGGTTTGCCGACGGGGAGAGGGGTCTCTGGCTCGGACAAATCTACAATGTCCTTCGCCTTAGATGACGGGAGGGCTTTCTTGGTCTTCTTCACCAATCCCTGCGAGGCGAGTCGGCCTGGAGGAGGGGGACGCTTCTTTCCAGACGAAGAGCTCGCGTGGTCATGGCACGCCTCGGCGGCCGCGCTCGCGAGCGAGCCAGTGGTGAGGGTCGAGGACGGTGCGTGCGGGGGGTTGAGCGGAAGGTTGCTCTCTCCTGAAAAGAGGTTAGAAATGTTAGCTAACAAGAAAGAAAGGGTGAGGGGTCGGTGAGTGCAAGTCAAACCTTCTCCCTGGGGGACGGGCATCAGTGAGTCCACTCTCTGCCGAAGGAAGGCGACTTCGAAGTTCTTCCCGGTCAGATATTGGTACAGCTTCGCGTCATCGCCCCCCAGCGAGGCGGGCGGGCGGTAGGTGGCCTCGTCCCGCTGGAGGGGAGAGTAGGAGACGTTGTCGAATGGACCCTTCACTAGGACATACTTCTGCATCCAATAGTGAGTCTTGTTCAACGTCTCGCAGATGGTGACGTGCTAGCTCACGAAGTGAGCTGTCCCATCCTTGTAGGCGCGGAAAGAGAACACCTTGCGGAAGATGAGAAGACTGAACTCGATCCTCTCCGCCCGCAGATAGCTAGCGAAAGAGACTACCACTGCAATCGTGTTCGGCGTCAGTTGGCTCAGCAGAACGCCGAAGTACTTGAGTACCTAAAAGAATCGGTAAGGGTTAGAGTACTCTTCGCGAGGTGAGCCAGGAATACTATGGCCATGAAAGGAAAATATATATATATACCTGGCGCACTTCAGGCCAGAGTGGGAGTCGTAGCCCATTTTCAAAATGGGCGATAGGGATAGCGAGCTCGTCGGGGTAGGGATCGCTGATGGTGTCTCGCTCGGTAGGGCGGCGAGCCACAAATCCAGGAGGGATGTAGTTGTCCACAGTGGCAAGATGTTCCTCCGAAGTGAGGTTGGCGCAGAAGAAAAGGCCCCCGCGGAAGGCACCAGCGCACTTGGCCCGCCCCTCCGATTCTACATCTACGACCATGATGTTAGAGGGCTGAGAGTCAAAAGGAAGCGAGCGCGAGCTAGGATCTGCGAGAGAGCCGGAAGAGGAGAAGAGCGAAGGAAGAGCAGTAAATGCGGTGGTTAGAAAGAAAAAGATGGAGACTATTTATTGAAATGGGAATGGCGGGAAGGATTCGAAGCGCCGGTGCCTGCGGATAGCGGATCCGCTCGGTATTTTTCCACCTCCTGGAGCCTTATCCGCTCCTGGCGAGTTGGCGCCCTGCAAAAAATCCCTCCAAACTAGTCACGGGCGAGCCAGACCTGTGCAAAGAAATAGAGCGAGTCGCGAGAGCGAGTCGTGAGAGCAAGGCGGACAAAATACAATTATTAAGAGAAAAGTCTGCAAGGGGTGGACGAGGTTGATATAGCGACGGAAATAATGAAAACAGAAAAAGCAGGCTCGCAAGCGAGTCAAAAGTCAAAATCTTAATTTATGTTATGGTTATGTGAGCCCCCCCCCCCCCCCTATATAAGGAGGTGGTATAGGGAGTGTTTCTTTATCTTTTGATCATTAGGGTTTGACTCTCATTTGAGCAAGCTTGTAGATGTCAGCCGACATGTCAGCCAACATGTCATTTTTGAGTGGAAATCGCAACGTTAGTAACACAAATGAGAAAAATGGCGTTTTCCAGTATGGCGGCCGACATGTCGGACATGTCGGCCTGTTATGGCGGGTTATGGCGGGTTATGACGACCATTAGAAATTAATATGTTATTTTATTAAATTTTATAATTAAATCAGTTTTTATTATATACTTATATAGTTATACTACGTTTGCCCCTCACGACGACTCCTCATCTCCCTCGCGTCCTCCTCAAGATGCTCTGGGCTCTCGTCTTCTTCGCTTGCCCTAATCCTCGCTTCTGGCTCTCGTCTTCTTCGCAGCTCTCCTTTGGTTACATTTCGACATTTTGAAAGTATGCAACATTTCTTATTTATTACAAATTGATTAAACACTTGTTAGTAGTTTCATTTTCTAATATGAATTTAAGTGTATACTTCATTAAATAAAATAATTACCATCTAATTTAAAAAAATATTAGAGAGACTTGGCGAGTAATGAAGCATACAATGGAGGGCGAGGCAAACTACTCACCTGGCCGCGAAGGTAGAGCCCGCATATCAGAGGTCCCCACGACCCGGGATGCAGGGTTGATCATCCCAGGGGTAGGAATGCGAGCCTCCGTAGTTGTTTTCTCTAGGGTATTCCCTCCCGGGGAAGTGTTCTGCGAGCGAAGAAGCGATGTCAGGTGAGAAAGACGTTAAATTAGCAAACTTGGCGTTAGTACCTGCGAGGCGAGATCGTCGTGGGAGGGTGGAGATAGAGGAGAAGACCCATCCTCGCCGGGCAAGCGTCGGACGGTCTTCGCCATTTTTGTGAGGGGCTGAGGCGAAGCACGCTGCGGCGAGGCCCAGGAAGCGAGCGCGGTTGCCTTGGCCTTCTGGGCCGCCTGCGAGGCCTTAAGGCGGGCCAACATCTCTTCCTTCTTGGACATCGCACTGAGTCTCACGACGAGGGGGAAAAGAGAGAAAGAGGAAGAAAAATTTTGAGCACCAGCTGGGAGGAATGGTATTTATAGCAACAGGCATGTGCCCCACCAAAAGATTCGCGCTACGTCATTAAGAGGCTGGCGAATACCAGGGGTTGGATGTTCCTCCACGTCAGCACACTCCCAGCTGACCTCTACTGTCTCCTTCCCCTTTGAAGTTGATGGTTCCGCAGATGTCTCTTTTCAAACCAGACCTTGGATCTTTCCCCTCTCCCAAGAGTCTTTCAATTAACAAGCGAGGGGCTCGACAGTTTTCGGTCAGATGCCCTCCTTCCTTGTGGTATTCACAGAAGAGGATCGGATTGCGGTTCCTGGCATCTGACTTCAAGGGAGCAGGTCTCTTGAAGTCAGGCCTTTTTTGTAAAATTTGAACAACCGCGTTCATGGTAATATTAAGGAGAGTGAATGATTCTTGAGAATCATCATACTGAATGGACGGAGCAACTGGAGGTGATGGCGCAGGGTATTGTGGCAGATACACTGGCATTATCTGTGGAATTGTCATGGACGGAGCGGGTGCGGCGGCCAACGGCGATTTCTGCTCCTGAAACCGTTTATAGCCGAAGGAAGGTTGTTTATGCCTGAAATTTCTCCCCCTTTGAGCACGGGGTTCGAAATCTGGCCAAGATGGATGGTGGTATTGTTGATGGTAAGTGGAAGAAGAACCTGACGGATCTTTATCAGTAAGTAGCTTCGCGACATAACCTGGGTTACTCTTTTCAACCCTGATGAACATGTTCGCTAAGCTGATCATCTCCTGATAAGTTTTCGGTTCTATGATATTGCCTTCAAATTTGAGTGGCCCTTCTCTTAGGTCATGGATCAGAGCAACTCTATATAATTCTGGATCAACGTTTTGTATCTCCATGATCTCTTTTTGAAAACGATCAAAAAAATGAGCCCACGTCTCGTCTTCGCGCTTCATTATTTCGAATAGGCTGTTGGGACACTTTTCCTCTTCTTTGAAGTAGAGAATCTTAGCAAGAACTCTCTACGTAGCTCTGCGAAGCAACTGATTGATTGAGGATGCAATCCATTGAACCACTCCCTCGCTTGTCCATCGAAGGATATTACGAGGAGTTTACATTTGGTAGCATCAGTGAGGGTTTTCAAGGCAACAACCGACTCGAAGGCTTGAAGATGAGTGGCTGGATCAGATTCCCCATTGTATGTCGGCAAACGTGGTTCCCTGAAATTGCTCGGAGCCGGCACTCCCCGAACTTCGTCCACGAATGGAGAAGGTTCCTCGGCATCCTCATAAAGAGGAGGAACTGGGTAACAAACAGCTGCAGTTGCGGCTACTCGCGGACCAGTCGCTGGATAAGGAAAGCGGGTTGCGGCTTCCGGAGGACAGGCCGCTGGATAGGAGAGGTGGGCTGCGTGAGAGGTCGTACCCTGGAAATCGAGAGCCCGCGCTGGAATATTTTGAGCGGCCTCTCGATAGAAGGCCTGCCGAGCTATAAGACCTTCTTGGGGCGGTTGAAGGTTGGCGACTTGAGGTAATGAATATGGGGGAGGAGGAAGAGTTGGTGTGACTGTCGGGCTAGTCGCGGCTTGCTGAGGGATTAACCGCTCGATAATCACGGCTAAGGCTTGCTGATCGCTTCCAGTCGCTGATCGGTCAGCTTTTGAGCCCGCTCGGCTTCTTGCTTGGATTGTTCCAGTGCCTCCCACAAGGAGTCATCGTTGCGGTCAGAGCGATCTCTCTGGAGGAACTGGCGGTCTGACATTTAGTCAAGAAATTCACCAACAACTTGCTATCTGAAGGTCGCGTGTTTCTGTTGATGCCGAAATCGCACCTTCATGATCAACGCTAAGGAAGCGAGGGAAAAGAGGAGGCTGCGACTTGCTCGTTACTATTGACTCGGAGAATTCAGACCACTTAATCCGCTGGCAGCGGTCGAGACCAGACTTCGCCCGTCACGGCGAATGCTACTCTTGTGACGGATTTTCCCTTGATTTAAGAAAAGAAGTTACAACGGGTTACAAGGCAAAGTGAGAGAGAAACCGGCCGAGTAACAAGCCGCAAAACACTGAACTCGAGACCACGGCTCCTACAAGCGAGATCCTTTATTCGAGTGTGCGTGCTTTGGGAACGTCTCCCCCCTATTTATAGGCTCGGGGGTCTGCCTAAATGGGCAGGGCTAAAATAACCGCCTGCCCAGATACAGGAGAATTAGGCAGGAGGTGACGGGATACAGAAAGGAAGATAAAAGAGAAGTCGCGCAGCCTGGCGGCTTGAACCTCGATCTGTGCTGAGCTTGAGTTGAGGTGAATCTCGAGTTGGATAAGGAGGCAACCCGGGCGGTCTGTGATCTGAGACCGCGGGCTTGTCTTCTAGACTCAAACCCTAAGCCTTAAATCCTTGATGGCGGTCTGGGTTTGGTAGACCGCCCGGTTTGTTGTTGGAGGGCTGGGTGGTTTGTATGCAGGCAACCACGAATGGAGCTAGGCAGCTAAACCTGGCAAGCCGCCCGGTCTAAAGGGGTCATTATATTGATAGCGGTCTTTTGGGTAAACACACATATATATATATATCTATACATATACATATATATATCTATACATATATGTATAGATATATATACGCTCATGCTCCTAATTCTACTATCTCAGGAACAACCCGAGGAACGACCTTTTCGGTCATAGGCAGCCCACAGCACAACGACCTCATTGCTACAGCCCGAAGGTTTGTCCTTCGCTCATACAGTAGGTTACCGTATTAAAGGGTCTGCTCTCCTCACGCTTGCGAGCGGTTCGAAGCGTTTGCCCTTCACCGCTACTATCAATTATATCCCCCGGGTCGATAACGCGAACCTCCCACTACTCAGCTCGAATCGCTCGTCATTCGCCCACTTAATAGGTTCCAACACCATCTGGGTCTCGTCCTCCACTATCAACGACATCCCCGGGTCGGTAACGCGAACCTCCCACTACTCGCCTCGAATCGCTCGTCATTCGCCCATGTAGTAGGTTCCAACACCATCTGGGACTCGTCCTCTACTATCAACGACATCCCCCAAGTTGGTAACACGAACCTCCCACTACTCGGCTCGAATCGCTCGTCATTCTCCCACGTAGTAGGTTCCAACAACATCTGGGTCTTGTCCTCTATTATCAACGACATCCCCCAGGTCGGTAACGCGGACCTCTACCCGGCTCGAATCGCTCGCCATTCGCCCACATAGTAGGTTCAAACACCATCTGGGTCTCGTCTTCTAAACTGCGTCGCCAGGTCCTGCCCCCTCGCGCTCGCAAACGGTTCGAAGTGTTTGCCCTTCACCGCTACTATCAACGACATCTCGCAGGTCGGTAACGTGAACCTCCCACTACTCGGCTCGAATCGCTCGCCATTCGCCCATGTAGTAGGTTCCAACACCATCTGGGTCTCGTCCTCTACTATCAACGACATCCCCCAGGTCGGTAACGCGAACCTCACACTACTTGGCTTGAATCGCTCATCATTCGCCCGCATAGTAGGTTCCAACACCATCTGGGTCTCTTCCTCTAAAACTGCATCGCTAGGGCCTGCCACCCTCGCGCTCGCAATCGGTTTGAAGCATTTTCCCTTCACCGCTACTATCAACGACATCCCCCAGGTCGGTAACGCAAACTTCTACCCGGCTCGAATCGCTCGTCATTCGCCCACATAGTAGATTCCAACAGTATCTGGGTCTCGTCCTCTAAACCGTGTCGTCAGGGTCTTCCCCCCCCCCCCCCCCCTCGCGCTCGCAAACGGTTCGAAGCGTTTGTCCTTCACCGCTATTATCAACGACATCCCCCAGGTCGGTAACGCGAACCTCCCACTACTCGGCTTGAATCGCTCGTCATTCGCCCACGTAGTAAGTTCCAACACCATATGGGTCTTGTCCTCTACAATCAACGACATCCCCTAGGTCGGTAACGCGAACCACCCACTACCCGGCTCAAATCGCTAGTCATTCGCCCATGTAGTAGGTTCCAACACCATCTGGGTCTCGTCCTCTAAACGTCAACTCCGTAAAAGCAGAACATAATTTGCCGAGCAAAACCTCGGTTCAAACGCCATATAAACTCTACTACTACAAGAGATAAAAGCTATAACAATGACACAAGCGGCGCAATTCATCAACAACAATACAATCAGCAAATGATACTCCACAAATACAGAGAAACAAATATATCATCTCAGATACAAAATACAACCAAAAGGAAAAGCCAACAAAATAAAGGAGAAACTACTCCTCGGCGTCAGAAGCAGAATGCTCATCTTCGGAGAGAGATCTGAAACCCAATCCGGACACAACGCAGCCACGTATCCTCGCAACCAAGCAGAGGGCCTTCCCCATCCCACGCAATAAAGCCACCTCGCGCTCATCCTCAAGCTGGGGCTCTACTTCCTCGCTCCATATTTCCTCGCGAACTTCCTCCGAGATCAAAGAGTAGTCCCTCACATAATCTATGGAGGCTTTGTACTCAACAAGCCCAGCAACCTTCAGCTCAGCAGCCCGCTCCTACGAAGAAAGGCGCTCCACCTCCATCTTCAAAGACACCAACTCGGCCTCCAGACGAGCCGATGTAGCTCGTGAATCCTCCAACAAACAAGTCGAACCCTCCACAAGGGCCTTCTCCATCCGGACTTCATTATGAGACTCCTCTAGCTCCGCCTGCAACCCAGCCTCGATCTATCGAAAGCGGGACACATCGCGATCTCGTCTGCCTTTCAAGTCAGAAAAGGAACTCCGCGCATCACGAAGCTCCTCCTGAAGAATGAGATAACTATCTTTCAGGCCAACTTAGCAGTCGTTCCACGTAAGAGCAATGCTGGTCTGAACTCCAATCGGAAAAAAGAAAGAAAAATAAGGCTAATCACAAGGCAAAACAACGAACAAAGATAAAGTCACAAATCTTACCGCATCATTCATGGCCTCAAGAGAAGAAGAAACTCGTCTCGCCCTAATCAACGGCGGAACAGAAACATCCTCGGGAGCCTGGGGGAAGAAGGAACCTGGGGGCATAGAGTCAAGTACTTCCACATCAAGATCGATGGGAACGTCATCAACTCTCGAGCTACACGGGGCCGCCTCGTCTATACGCCCCTCCACCTGACAAGAGCGTCGAGGCACTGAATCCGAACTATCATTCCTGAAAACCAATCTTCTCTTCTGGCCTCGATCTAATGGAACGACTGCGGAGCGCTCAACATCGGTAGAAAGACCAAACAGTAAGAAAGACTTCTCCTCAACAAACACAGAAATGGCGAATAGAGGGTTCGCCAACACGTGAGACTCGACAAACCCCAACACCGGGGTAAACTCTCGCACGTGACCCTTCAAACGGCGGCAGCGATCAGGAATTGGCCTCTAAAGCTCCTGCAAGCCCCAAGGATTCCTGATATAGCCAAATAAGGTATTCCCGCGGCGACGGTGCACTCGGTTCTCAAACTCAAGTCATTGCTTGTTGCTGAAGACTTCAATCCTTCTGCCTCCATCCAAGCGCACGTCACACCACTGCCTAAAGAGATCTAGGGTGAATCTCGATCCATGCACTCTAAAGAAGGCGATCAGACCCACAATTCGCGTCATCCCAGCAGGAGTAAATTGGGACACCGGCACGCCACAATGCTTCAAGATTTCGACCAGCTCCTCGCAGGGGGGCTAGCGAAACTCAGACCGCAGCGACGACTCGCACAATGTCATCCAGCCTCGCGGAGGATTCTAAGAACGTTCCTCAACTTTCAGGATCTTTACCTCTAAGTAAGCAAGCAAGTTGAACCGCCTCCTCCAAATGCCAATATGTTCGATAGAAAAAGAGGAACGCAGTCGCATCGGCCTACCTTGCGTTCACCACCTCGTAGCCTGAGAGAAAAAATTAAGTATTTACAATTTCAAACAAAAGCAACGCACACATAGATGCACCCCGCGCTCTCACAACACGCACAGCAAACACCACGCATGTGCACGCAAGAGCACCCGCGCGCAAGCGCAGCCGCACGCGAGCCGCGCGGGCGAGCAAAAGCACTCGTGCATGCACGCAAGAGCACCCGCACGTACACGCAAGAGCACCCCCACGCGCGCTGCGAGCGGACGAGCACATGCGCGTGCGGGCGAGCACATGCGCGTGCGGGCGAGCACATGCGCGTGCGGGCGAGCACCCACGCGTGGGCGCGCACCCGCACTGTGAGCGAGTGCACCCCTCGTGCGCAGTGGGCGCAGGCACACCCGTATGCGCCCTGCATGCAGGCGCACCCCCCACGCACACACAGCGTGCGGGCATACCCGCGTGCACCCTGCGCGCGGGCGCGCACGCGTGCTAGAACAGCGCAGCGCTCCGGCAGTCCGCGCGCGCGTCTTCCTTGCACTCCTCCGTCAACACGTACCTCTTTCCGATTTTCTTCTCGCACCTCCTTTCGTGCCACGCTCTCTGGCTTCATGCTCACGATAGTCTCTCAAAAAAAGGTCCCCAAATTTCACTCGCACAGACACCCGACTTCGGGGACTTGGGGGGAAAATACGATCTGGGCTGCGAGTAGCCGGAATCACATAACCCCCACTCGCTTAGTGGGGAGTTAGGAGAAAAACCACCACACATATGATCCCCGCACACGATCTCCGCGCATGATCGAAGCGCCAACCACCGCCACCGCACCCACGCCCGCTCGCCTCCGTGGTCGGTCGCCCGACTGACCGCCCTCTGTCGCGCGCCCTCGGCGCGCGGCTGAAAGGACTCGCGGCAGGCCGGCCGGCGACCCTTGGCCGCGCGCCTTCGGCGCCCGTGGTCGCCTGGCCGATGCTCGACGTGGTCGGCGACCGCCAGACCGCTCGGCCTAGCGGTCCGTGGCCGAGCGCCGGCGGGCGCGCGGCCCGACCGCATGTCCAGCCAACCGGTCGGCCACGCTTGGTCGCACGCCCTCGGCGCGTGCGGCCAATCACGCCGGCCAGCCGGTGCGCGGCCTCGCGGGCGATTACCCGGCCGACCTCCCGTGGTCGTGCGTCCGTGGCCGCGCTCCCAGCCACCAGTGGTCGCGCGCCCGCGACCGCGCTCCCAGCTGGCGCACGGCCCCATGGTCGTCCCTTCCCGCCGGCCGCTCGAGGCAAAGCGCCTGTGGCCGTGTGGACCCCCTAGCCGGCCGCCCCTCCCGGTCGGCCGCCCTTCCTCGCTGGTCGGTACCCCCGTCGGGCTCCCTTCCCCGCCGGCCGGGCCTTCCGTCGTGGCCATACGATCGCTCCACGATCTATCCACCCTCCGATTGACAAGTAACCACTCGCGTAACCACCGTCGTAACCACCCGTAGTGGAAGGGTGCGGATATCTGAAATAACCTTGGTTTGCGTGTAGAGAATTATTTAATTAATGTGCATCGTAATTCTTATAGAATTGACCTGCTTTTAGTATTTATGGTGGTTACGGTCTGCGATTATCCGCATACCCACTGTAACCACCTCTGGGGCCTATAAATGGGACCTCAAGGCTTCTCTTTTTTCTCATCCTATTCTCCTCCTCCTTCCTCCTAAGTTCAAGAGAAAGAGATCTCTTGAAGATCTCCCTCCTCTTCAAAGCCGTGCTTGAAGGAATCTTCAAGCACCTCGAAGACAGGAGAAGATCTTCGTCCCTCCTTAAGCATTCCAAAGAACGCCCAAATTCCAGAGCACCCAAGTTCCAGAACACCGAGTTCCAGAGCGTGCACAAGTTCCAAAACGCCAAGTTCCAGAGCGTGCCAAGTTCCAGAGCGCGCACAAGTTCCAGAACGCCAAGTTCCAGAGTGCGCCAAGTTTCAGAGCACGCACAAGTTTCAGAGCACGGTGCTCCCCACCGCAGCAAAGAAGAAGTCTGAGCTTCGTTAGTGGTGGTTTGTCACTCTCCAAACGCCTCTCTCTCACCCCCAAAGTTGTAACGAGGAGTGGCATGTCGCCCTCGGTCTTTCAAGAAAGCTCTGTAAAGAAGCAGCAAATAGTGAAGTTTGGTCGGCACCGTCCTGGCCACGTGGTTTTTTATCCCTTTCCGGGGTTTTCTACGCTAAAAAGACTCTTTGTCACCCGTCTCATCTCTCAGTAACAGATTGCGCGCTCGACCGCTCCAGAGCTAAGACGATTCGTTCTGAACCGATTTTAGGAGCCTTGAGTAGACCGCAACAAGTTGATTACGTTAAAATGCAAGTGAACAATATATTACTCATAGTATTATCCATAAGTAAAACACTAGATAGAACATAAAATGAAGGATGAATATAACATGATGAAATAAAGTCTAATATGTCATTAAAATGCAACTAACTTACATTATCATCCAAAAAAAGAAACAAAACTAGATAAAACAAAAAATGAAGGATAACTGGGACACAATGAGATGTAGGCTCCGTTTGGAACCGCGGTAGCGGTCGTGACGGGGTGGTTATGAACCGTCATTCGTGAACGCCCGACCTCACCTAAAGAACTTCATTCACTTTTATGTTCAAAACTAGTTTTATTTTCTTTGTCGCGGTCATAACCACTGTCATGCCAAACATACATTTTATGATGGTGACGTTTTGTCTAAACTCACCGGAGCAGAAATGGCCCACCAAACCGAGACGTAATCTACAAGTAAAATGAAAGTAGACATACATTGCTCAGGTCTACGTAGAACACGAAGGCGAAGGATGAAGATGTATTATGAGATATAGCTTAATCTAGCAATAAAATGGAAGTGAACATACATAATTTATACTATCATCGAAGATAAAACATGGGCGACATAGAACATGAAACGAAGAATGAATAAGACACTATAAGAAATAGCCTAATCTCCCATCAAAATGGAAGTGAACACACGTTAAATGTATTATCACCAAAGAGAAGACAAAAACCTACATACAACACCAAATGAGTCGCAAATATGAAGTGATGATATATAGCCTAATCTATTATTAAAATAGAAGTGAACATACCCTGTACGATCATCCAAAAGAAGACACGGGACTAGATAGAACACTAAAGGATGAATACGACATTATGAGATATAGGCTCCGTTTGGCGCGGCATTTTTGCTCTGGTGAGTTTGAAAAAAAAAACGACACCGTCATCGAATGTATGTTTGGCATTATGACCGCCACCAAGAAAACAAAACTAGTTTGCAAATAAAAGTGTATGAAGTTCCTTAGGTGAGGTCGGGCGTTCACGAACAACGGTTCATAATCGCCGCGTTCACGACCACCACCGCGGTGCCAAACGGAGCCATAGTCTAATCTACCATTAAATGCAAGTGAACATGCATTACTTACACTGTCATCCAAAAGAAAACACGGGATTAGATAGAACACAAAATGAAGGACGAATATGGCATCATGAGATAAATCCTAATCTACCATTTAAATGCAGGTGAACATACATTACTTATACTACCATCAAAAAATACATGATACTTTATAGAATATAACATGAAGGACAAAAAAGGCAGCCCGGTGCACAAAGCATCCCCGCGCAGCGAGGGTCCAGGGAAGGGTCTCATCACAGGGGTGAAATATAGGCAAACTTTACCCAACATTTTTGCAAGAGGCAGCTTCCGGGACTCGAACCAGTGACCCCAAGGTCACACGACAACACCTTAATCAGTGCGCCAAGGCTCCCCTTCAATATAACATGAAGGACATATATAGGATATAACCTAAGCCACCATTAAAATGCAAGAGAACATGCAGTGCTTATACTATCATCCAAAAGCATACCATCTTCAGCTTTCAAATTTCGCTTATAGCATTTTTCGCCGTCAAGATATTGATATGCCTGCTGAGATCTGGCGGAACCTGATAGAACAGAATGATCTTGCACCTCCATCCACCCAGAAGCTTCCTGCTTATCTGACAAAATTTTTGAAGTTATCAACTTCTCCAGCATAAAGAATGTTGCATCCTCATATAGAGTGTGTGTGAGATTTGTCGTCAGCTTATAAGTGTTGTTCATCCCAGGTATAGTTTCAGTCAAAATCATTAGTGGATATTTGAATTTGTGAGAAAATCTTGATAGTATCACCTCCTGGCTGTTCTTAATCTTTACTTCAGTCTTAAATTTTGACTTCAAATGAACAGCTTTGTAGTTCCCATCGTTCTGAAACTCAACCGAGCTCTTGAACTTCAGTTTTTGATTCACATCAGTTGTGAGATTGCCCATTGATGAATTCAGCCAGCCTGAGAAGTGAATTTTTCTCTCTGCGTCTATTTTGAATGTTCCATTCAAATGGAGAAATTTGTTCGTTCGAGCGATGGAAAGAGGAGGCGAATCGTAGCGCACAAGCTTCGCGGTCACAGTTTCGGAATATGAATCCAACCATAGATGAAGATTGGCATCAACCAGACAGAAGGAGATTCCGTCGGTGACACGGAATCCTATAGAATGGTATTTGCCGTCCAAGAGAAGCTCGAGGAATGGTGACAGATCGAGATTATAGGAAGGAAGATCGAATGCGCCGATAGCCACAACAGGAGCCCAGAACAAGGGATTGATTCCTCCGGTGAAGATGACGGGGAAAGGAAGAATTACACCAGCGAATCGACCATCAATGGTGGCGAAGACCTCGCGGAAAGCGCCATTTCCCCTTTCAGTGGTGAGGTTGTTCTCCTTGATGTACACATCGGGAGGATTTGAGTACCAGAATTCGTCGTTGGAGTGGAAGGAGTGATAGACTTCAAGAACAGCTCTGAAAGTGTTTTGGGGAATTTTAATTCGGCTAAAATAAGATTCCGATTGGTTTTGGATTCGAAACCAAAATCCACTGCTGCTGTTTTGTCTAGAAACGGGAAGTACAACATCCGCGGGATCATCTAAAAGAGGAATCAGCTTTACCTGTTCATCGTCCAGATCGGATTGATCGTCATCATCATCCGAATCAGGATAGAACTCAATAGATACATTCGCTTTATAGATCCCCGTGTAAACCTCATCGACGATGTTCTCCATCATCATGGAGAGATTGACGCCGCCTGGGCTGCGTAAAATTGAGGAGTAGCGCGTGATGTCCTTCCGGACGCTCCAGAACACGCCGGAGGCGGTGGGCTCCGCGGTGCTGGTGCGGAGGATCTCAACGCCGTCGATCCAGATGGCGGCGATGCGGTCGTATTGGTCGCCGTGGCAGGAGACGGAAAGGTCAAGGACGACGCGAGACCAAGGTGGAGGGCATGCTGCCGGTAATAGAAAGTTTGCAGTGGACGGCGGGAAGCCGTAAGTGTTGGCGAAGGAATGGTTGAGGGCGGAGATGGAGCAGAAGGGGAGGGCGGTGCGGGGGAGAAATGGGGGAAGGGTGGGATCAAGATATTGCTGGGGTTCGGTCGACGGAGGGAGGGCGGGAAGGAGAAAACGGTCGGGGAAGAGAGAAGCGTAAGGGAAGAAGAGGATGAGGAGAAGAAGGAAGAGGACGGGAGGGGATATGGACATTGGAGAGTGTTTTGGAGGAGGAGGAGGAGGAGGAGGGGATGTTATGGAACGAAGGTTGGGGGAGACGTGGAAAATACAGTGCGGGTTGCAGCTTGGAAGAGGGAGAAGGGATGGTACTTGGGCATGTAGAAAACGATTAGAGACGGAGGAAGAAGAAGGGCGATGGCGTGAAAGAGGGCTGTGGATGAGAAGACGGAAATTGTCGATGACGACGAAAGTGCAGTGTCCTTTTTACGACGGAAGGCCGTGCTTGCTACCATGAGCAAAGTCAGGGGGAATTGGTGGAAGGTTCCTCGGCGGGAGGAGTCTGTCAGTGAAGCGGGTGGTGTTAGATCAACTCCAATCCCGGGCAGAGCAACTCTAATCGTTCTTTCCCTATTCTTTTTTTTTCTCTCTCTCTCTCTCTCTCTCTTCGATTTTAGAGGGCTCGGAATTTTATTGAGAGAGAGGGAAAAGGATTTGGATTGAATTGATATTCGCATTTTGAAATTATGATTAAATCTTCACATCGAACGGACAGGATTTATTTGATGGCTTCTAAATGCATGGAATTTAAAAGTCATCCATATTTCTTTATAAGTAGTATATATATATACTTACATATATACAACTGATGTTGAAGCCAAAAAATCCTAGCTCTAAAATTCGTATCAATGCAGCCGGAGGCTACTCGCCCAGCAGTCCAACGAGAAGGCCTGACTGGCAACGACGAAGAGGGCTCGGACAAAGAACATCAGGACCCCAGGCGCTGCGGCAGGGAGGTCCCACCACGTACCCATAAGCTCAGAAGAGACTTCCCCTCCAAAACCAAAAATGGTCGAGCAGGGTACGAGGAAGGCACCGACTTGGCTAGTACCGGGAGTAACGACCAAGGATGACGGGTCCGAGAATTTGAATGTGGGAGTTTCAAAAACTCAAGTTTAGGTGTCAATCTAAGTACCCATGGGGTCCTATTTATAGGAAAACCAAAGAGAGGGTGGGTCTTATTTATACCTCACCCAACTCGACAACTCGGCGACATTGAGGCGACCTCGTCTGAAGAGGGGCGAGTATTACCTATGATCGCCCACCTTTTGGCGAGTATCAGGGCTACTCGCGCGAGTCCACCCATACTCGCCCAGGCCTTCTTCTGCTCCTGCTGGCTCTCGCCCAAGCCTTCTTCTACTCCTGCTCGCTGAACAGTCTTGTGTCTTGGACTGCTGACCTCTGTGCTGACCTTTTGACCTTGACTTCTGCCTACGTGGCTTTGAGTGGGTCCACCCTCGGAGAATGATGGTTGTATACAATCTCTGCTCTTTGCGAGTAACGTAGTTGCTCGGAAAGAATCATACATCCTTCATTCGACGATTTGTCCTTCTGGCGAGTACTGATCTATAGTCGGCATCTCGCTGGCCAACGCCCTGGTTGTTGAAACCGATTTCTCGGCGTCCTGTGGAGCTCGGGGCCCTCACCGAAATGAGGGGCAGCTAGCCCTTACTGATCCCTCGGAGAAGGTAGACTGAAGACTAGAAAAATGACTAAGACCTTAGTCACAGCGAGGAGGTCCCTCCACTAACCCGGAAGATCGTTGAGCGCTTCCCCTCCCAAGCCAAAGCTGAGACTCGGGCACCTTGGAGAGCTTTGGAAATGCTAACCAAAGAAAGCCTGAGGAGAGAGAAGCTGAAGTGAAGTCCCCTCCAAAGGTGCCATTTAGGTCTTATTTATAGGTTTTCTGATCTGGCCTGCAAATAGCAGGATCCCGCCTTTTGATTTTACTATCCGCACCCCAAATGGGTCTGTTAACAACCAAACTCCGCTGTTTGGAGAGGCTAAAGGCAGACCACCAAGGGTGAAAGGGTAATTTGGCTCTACCAACTTATGGGCAAGGAACTGCGAGAACACTACTGCCGAAGCTCTCGCGGGCCTTCTCGCGAGTCCTGCTCGTGATGCCTCTCCTAGGCGATCGCCCTGCGAGGACCTCGCCGGCCCATTCTGGCGGTATCTGCCGAGGTCCGGTCTCGCGACTCCTCTTGCGAGACCGCCCCTTGACTCCGTCGAGCTCAACACACCCTTCGTCGAACGCAGAGTCATCGATCACAGACGAGCTCGACGAATGTAGAACGTTGAATTGTTTGCTTACTGCTGAGACGGGCGGTTCGCCGACCGCTGCTTCCCTGCTGTAATTTGTCGAGCGCCGTCCGACGAATACTGAGCTCCGTTCGACATTCGTCGAACGCCGAATTGAGCTCGCCGGACGCTGAGGCTCTAAACTTGCGAGCCTTCCTACGAGATCGCCCATTGACTTTGCCGCGCACCGAACACATTTCGCTGGACATCTCTTTACTGAACATAGGTCTCTTTTGCCAGCGGCCTGCAAGGTATTGATTTGCCACCCCTCGCTCGGCCCAGTCTTTTGGAGATATCTGCCGAGGTCTGGATCTCGCGACTCCTCTTGCGAGACCGCCCCTTTGGCTTTAATGAGCATAGAACACTTCATTGACCTCTGATGATTTCGCCGAATAAGGGTGAGCTCGACGACCACAGGCGGGCTCGACGAACTCGGGAGAGTTCGTCGAACGCAGTACTCCTTTCGTCGAACTCAGGAAACTTCTTCAAATTGCTTGCGAGCGTTTATCTCGCCGCCGACCCTTCTCGCTCACCTCTTAGCGAGCCCTACGAGAGAGACTTCCCCAAGGTCCCTCTTGCGAGGTCTTTGGCTCTAAGTCCTCCCTCTCTTATTACTTCTTTCATCCTGTTGCCCTCTTAAACCATGCCTCCTAGCCTGGCGAATATCGGGGTTGTACACTGGCCCTATATATAGAGGGGAGGGGTCTCTGATAGCAAGGCTTTTCTAATCTCGCTTCAAGATGTCGTGCAGTATTGCCGAGGAAGCTGTTGCTGACATGGCCGACCTTCTAGGTTGGCTGCCGCCTGTTCGAACTCCTGCTCGGGTAGACGTCAAGCTTGAAGACTTCCTCGCCTCCAAGAAGAGGAAACGACTTGACAAGAAGAAGATGAAGAAGAAGAAAGATAAAAAGAGGAGGACGGCTGCTTCGGAGGATGTCGTTGATCCTCTAGTCGATCAACGTCAGCAATTGCTCGACGATTTGGGTCTTTCTCGCGAGGGCGACTCGCCTGCTACTGATCCTCATGCGCCAAATGTCGCTCCGGAGGTGGTACGACTGGGTCCTCAGCTCAGATTCAACCGAATGTCGCACCTGCGCGAGGTGGGAGCTACCTACTCACACCTTTTGGGGTTAGCTTTCTAATTTGATCTATGCTCGCGAGGTTCTGACGCTCTTTCTGATACTCGCAGATTCGCCGACCATTAATGCTCAGGAGGAGCCTTTGATCGTGTCGCCTTTGCGATCATCTCTGATGATCTCGCCTGGGGCTGGGGAGAGATCGCGTGGTAGTCGCTCGGTGTGGATCCTTCACAGCTCTTTGTTGGAGAAGCGGCCTTCAAGCGAGCAGAGAGCTCCTTCGGCGAGCAACGCGCCACCACCACCACCGCCTTCACAACAACCAGAGCTGGCGAGCAGCTCGCAGCTGGCCGCTGGTGGGCTTCCGTCACCTCCTCTGTTCCCTCCTCTTGCCGACATCCAGGGCGATCAGCGCCCTTTGTCTTCTACTTCTCCCACAACCCACTTGGGTGAATCCTCGCGCTGAGGCGGGGTTGGAGGTTCTTCGGGGTTGTTCGCCCCAAGGGGGGGAGGGCGACCAGTGGATGGTCGCGGTCGGGGGGACGCTCCTCGCGGCAGGGAGCAACCCGGCGGGGCTTACTCCAATCGGCGAGGTGCTAGCCATCATAGCATCTCCCCTCACCGAGGAAGGAGCTCCCCTTCTCGACGATCTCATAGTTCTTCTCGCGGCTCGAGGAATGATACCCGCCGACCTGGTAACTTTTTGGTTGCTGCTTTGTAGATTCCGTGGGATCTGTCCTTTGATATTTGCCACTAAAGTTTTTGTTGGATCTTACGGCGCCCTTAGAGGGGGGGGGGGGGGGGGGGGTGAATAAGGGAATAAAATTCTTTTTATAATTTTCTAGATAATTACTAAGTTGTTTTTTATTAATAGGAAATTAGATGACAATTTAGTAATAACAATTTTGCAATAATGAAATTTTACCCCAATTGAGAGAAATCAAATAAACATAAATATAATCATGATTGCATTATATAAAAAGGGTGTTTACAAAATTTGATTTCAATATCGCTAGAAATCGGAGGCGTACAAAAGTGAATTTCTTTTCCTTTTCTATACCGACTTGTATCCCCACAAACCGGTTGGCTTTAGCCTATCCTTCCCCGGATAAAGCCTCAAGCCGCCCTAGCCAACCCAAACTCGGATATGGCCTCGATCACCCCCTAGATCTAATCCCCTAGACCTAGTCGCCAACTCACGCGGTGAATTCCCCCTAGGCCGCGCAAGGACCTAGTCGCCAAAAAATAAGGCGATTTCACTACAAGATACAAATAAAGAAGTGAAGTAAATAACAAGCAAACTCCCTCTTGAGATTTCTGGAGATGAGGATGAAGGATCGCTGAAGCACAAGCGAGGTCGAAGCGATCGTTCTTCAGATGCAGCGTGATGGCTTCCTTCTCTAGAATTTCTTCTTTGGCTTTGAGTGGGAGATGATGTTTCGGCAGAGTAGCAGCACGAGAGTTTGGGCACAAGTAATGTCTCTGAAAGTTCTAACCCAAAACGAGAGAGAACACATCGTTTTATAGATCTTGGAGATAGCGCCTGCGGTAGCTGATAGCGCCTGCGGTAGCGTTCGTGTGGAGCGGTTGCAAAAACCGTCGACTGCGTGGCTCTCTGCACGAACTTAAGATAGCGCCTGCGGTAGCGATAGCGCTGGCAGTAGCGGTCGTGTTGAGCGGTTGCGGAACCGTCGAAGGCATGGCGTTGTGTACGAACTCGAGATAGCGCAAGGCGGTAGCGCTAGCGCTGACGGTAGCGCTAAGGAAACCGCTGAGACGAGGCTAACCATTGAGACGGAAGCTGAGATGAAACCGCTGAGATGGAACCAACTGAGCTAGCGCCTGGCGTTAGCGATAGCGCTGGCGTTAGTGCTGGCGTTAGCGATAGCGCTGGCGGTAGTGCTGCTCCTTTCAAAAGATTGTTCCAAGCTGCTTTATACCAGTGGAGTATTGCACCTATAGTTCCTGCACACTATAAACACACTACAAGCAATATCAAATACAATATGGGATTTGTTATTCTCAAACAAAGGGATGTGACACACATGTCCAACAATCTCCCCCTTTTGATAATAACAAATCCTTTAAGCAAGAAATCAACAATAGTGTTTATAGATAAGATAAGCAAGATAAAAGTGCAACAATAGTAAATGATATGCATGATAATGTGCATACTCCCCCTAACTTAATGCTCCCCCTACATAAATGCAATCTATGTGTTACTCCCCCTAAATGATAGATTTCATGAATTAGTCTCCCCTTATTTATCTATTTTTCTCATATATAGATTTCTTCAATTAATCTCCCCCTTTTGGTATTATCAAAAGAAGGTGGTGTGAGGGTAGTAAGGAGGCAATTATATATCATGATCGAGCTTTTCGAAATATAAATAATGATAAAGAGTTTAAGCATAGCATATACAAGAGATTTCAAATATAAAGATAAGAGTTGTAAGCAAGCGGAAGATTATAATAAACATCTTTTTGTAAGCATGAAAAAGCATAAGTAGAAATATGAGTTTTAGTTCAAAATTGAAAGATGTTTTAACCTTTTTGAAATCTCAAAGTTTTTCATAAAAATACCAAGCATGAAATGAACATATCAAAGAGAGATTATACTACAATGTTACTTAATTCTAAGTTCAAGAAATACCAAAACATTGTAGAGATCATGCTAGGTTATCTAGTGCATTTTTATATAAAGAGTAGTATAGATAAAGCATTAGAATCCAATACTCATGAGAAGAAGTGTTATGAAAGATAATGATGTGCACATAAGTGTATTTTGAGCAATGTTAACAATGGATTTAAATCATCAAAATACAAGACATATGTAAAGTAAAGTGCACAATAAAACACAAGTAAATTACTTCCACACACTTTTAATGCAAATAATTTTTTTTTAACAAAGTGGTGTAATAGCTAAGGTTTGCACAAGCCACTTTACTATTCTTTCCAAGGTGCTCAACCTCACAATGCTTATGAAGACTTATCAGGAGGTTCAAGTAGTGCTTGGTGGAGTTATATTTGTCTACATATATAATTTTTTGTTCACATTTGTGAGACAACATTCTCCGAATACACTTATTTTGCAAACCCAATTTTTAACTTAACCACTTTTCTAAATTTCATAAGTGCAATTCAAATGTAGTGTAGGCAATAAACTTATGCAAGTTGTAATTCATTACACAAATACAATACTCAAGCAAGCATTTTTAGATTTAGACACACATGTTGATTACCAAAATAAGTGAGTGAAATGTATCATTATCAATCATAAAACATTTACTCATACTTAGAGGCATGCTAAGCTTGGTTCTACACATTTTTCAATACAATTGATGCACTTTAAATAGATATATCAAAGCATGATAAGCAAAATAATGTTCATAGTAATTTGAAAGAATATGTTTTAACATTGTAAATAATTATAAATAATAGAATTCATACATGCTTGATATTGGCAATAAAGATCATACAGTTTTTTTTGTTTTATCATTTTTAAATCAAATAAAAACAGAAAATCACAAAAATATATTTTTGTAATTTTTGAATTTTGATTTGTTGTAGTAGATTTTTCATAATATGAATAAAACACAAATAACAAAAAAAAATATTTTTGTAATTTTGAATTTTGAATTTTTGTAGTTGATTTTTCATAATATGAAGAAAACAAAAATAACAAATGTCAGAAATACAAAAACAAAGTAGTACATATAGACTGAAATATTTTTAGAGATTTTTAGAAATTTTGAAAATCAGAAAATTCCAAAACCTACGCTAGCGCTGGCGCTAGTGATAGCGCGGCAAATAGTACACGATTTTTTAGGAATTTTAAATTTTTGATTTTTGATATTGATTAGGGGTCTTAAGTGGGGTCTTATGCAAAAATTGTATAATATTCAGAGATGTTTTGATTGCTCAAATTGCATAAAATATTAGCGTTTTACATGTTATTCATCCTAAGATGTTTAAGACTCCTAATTCCCATCTTAACATTTGAAACCTTGCATCGGGAAGAGGTTTAGTAAATATATCAGCAAGTTGAGAGTCCGTGCCAATGAAACTAATCCTTACATTTTCCTTTTTAATGTGATCCCTTATGAAATGATGACGCACATCTATATGTTTGGATCTAGAGTGGTGTACCGGATTATTTGTGAGATCAATGGCACTTTTGTTGTCACATTTTAATTCAATAAGTTTTAGATGAAAACCAAAGTCCTCTAAAGTTTGGCTCATCCATAGTGCTTGTGCACAACAACTCCCTAATGCAATGTATTCGGCCTCCGTGGTGGAGAGTGCAACCGAATTTTGTTTCCTACTAGACCATGCAACTAATGAAGGTCCTAGAAAATGACAAGTACCACTAGTGCTTTTTCTATCAAGTGAACAACCGGCATAATCCGAATCGGAATAGCCATGCAATGTAAATGAATCATTATGTGGGTACCATAATCCTAATCTAGATGACCCAATGAGATATCTAAAAATTTGTTTTACCGCTTTTAAATGAGATTCTTTTGGATTGGCTTGAAATCGAGCACATAAGCATACGACAAACATAATATCGGGTCTAGTTGCACTAAGATAAAGTAGGGATCCTATCATACCTCTATATAAGGTTTGATCAATTGAAATTCTCGATTCATCTTTTCCTAATTTAAGTGACGCACTCATTGGTGTAGAAGCATGTTTAAGGTTTTCAAATCCAAAATGTTTAAGCATATCATGGACATATTTTGTTTGACAAACAAAGATACCATCAATTCTTTGAGATATTTGAAAACCAAGGAAATAAGAAAGTTCTCCTACTAGACTCATTTCAAATTCATTTTTCATAACTAAAATAACTTCATTACACATCTCTTCATTAGTAGATCCAAATATCATATCATCAACATATATTTGTAAAATAATCATATCATCATTATTGTGCTTAATGAAGAGAGTATTATCCGCACTTCCCATAATATAACTGTGCTTTAATAAAAATGATGTAAGTCTTTCATACCAAGCACGGGGCGCTTGTTTTAAACCATAAAGCGCTTTTTCTAGTTTATAAACATGATTTGGAAATTTTTCATTAATAAAACCCGGGGGTTGTTCAACATAAACTTCTTCTTTTACAAATCCGTTTAGAAACGCACTTTTCACATCCATTTGAAATAGTTCTATTCTTTTAAAGCTTGCAAATGCTAGAAAAATTCTTATAGACTCCAATCTAGCAACGGGTGCAAAAGATTCATCAAATTCTATCACCTCGATTTGTGAATATCCTTGTGCTACTAAGCGTGCTTTATTTCTAGATATTCTAGACTCACCATCTAATTTATTTTTGAAAATCCATTTTACGCCTACAACCCGGTGATTAGATGGTCTTTCTACTAATTTCCAAACATTATGTCGCTCAAATTGTTCTAACTCTTCATTCATAGCCAAAAACCAAAATTCATCGTTTAAAGCAGTAGAAACGTTTTTTGGTTCTATTTCGGAAACAAAGCAAACATTTGAATAAGATTCATAAAGAGAAGAGCGAGTTCTTACCCCGATGGATGGTTCACCAATTATAAGTTCCCGTGGATGATCCTTTGTGAATTTTAAGACGCTTGGAGGTATATATTCATCTTTCTTGGCCTCTTCTTCTTCTTCTTTGGAAGGTTCTTCATCACCATGCTCCAAAGGAGGTAATAGATCATCCTCTTTGCCTGCGGAAAGTCTTTCTATACAAGGAACAAACTCATCAAATTTCACATTAATTGACTCTTCAACTTTTCTAGTTCTTTTATTAAAAACTCTATAAGCTTTACAAGTTGAAGAGTATCCAAGAAATGTTCCTTCATCACATTTTTCATCAAACTTTCCCAAGCTATCTTTTGTATTTAAAATGAAGCATTTACAACCAAAAACTTTGAAGTAAGATACATTAGGCTTCTTTTGAAAATAAAGTTCATATGGTGTGAGATTTAAAGATGGGCGAAGCATGATTCTATTTATAACATAACATGATCTGTTTACGGCTTCGGCCCAAAAGGACTTAGGTAATTTATATTCACATAACATAGTGCGTGCAAGCTCTTGAAGTGTCCTATTCTTTCTTTCTCCAACACCATTTTGTTGTGGTGTGCGTGGTGCGGAGAACTCATGTTTTATGCCTAACATATCACAATAAGATGTAAATTTTTCATTTTCAAATTCTCCTCCATGATCCGAGCGAATGCATTTATTTTCTAAATCACTTTCATTTTGAATACGAGTACATAATTTTGAAAATTCACAAAACGCTTCGGATTTGGATGATAGAAATATTGTCCAATAATATCTAGAAAAATCATCTATTAAAACATATGTATATAATCTACCACCAAGACTTGCGGTGCTAACGGGACCAAAAAGATCCATATGAATTAATTGCAAAGGTCTTGTAGTAGAAATAACATTTTTACTAGGCAATCCTCTAATTAAATCTCTTTTGGTAAGTTTTACAATAAGCTTTGTGCTAGCATGTCCTAGCCTTCTATGCCAAAGTTCAAGTTCATCATTTTTGGTAATAAAACATTTTAAAGATGATTTTGAAAGATCATGAAATGAAGCTATATAAACATTGTGTATTCTTGGTGCAGTTAGTAAAATATTGTTTGTAATAGGATTAGATATTTTGCATAGATTAGTAGAAGATTCAAGTAAAACATCTAATTCTTTATCACATAATTGGCTAATTGAAATAAGATTATGTTTTAGCCCTTTTACATAAAGAACATTTGATATAGTGAAGGATTCGTTACCAACTGTACCAATTCTCATGATCCTTCCTTTTCCGTTGTCACCAAACGTTACGATCCCTCCCTGCTTGGAGCTTCCTGAAACATATCACAATATGAGGTGCTAGCGCCGGCGTTAGTGGCTAGCGCCGGGCGGTATCCCTCACCTCGATATTCGAGCCCAAATTTTCCAGAACCTTGGCATTGGTTCCCTAAAATCATTTTTAGAGATTTTTGGCCTATTTCAAAATTTTTAATGGCCATGGTGAGATCATGTACTTGTGCTTTAAGTGAAAAGTTTTCTTTCACAAGCATGACACACCTATTTTCAAAACCCTTTTTATTATTTTTGATTTGCAAAAGAGAGGCTTCTAATTTCCTTTCTAATTCCCCCTTTTCTTTTGTAAGAGTTTTGGCATGAGAGAGGGCTTTAGAAAGTGACTCTTCTATATCTTTTGCCAATTTAGTGGAGTGATCACATTCTTGGCAAGAAACCTTTCTCTTTTCTAAAACAATTACCTTTTTGGAAAGCTTTTGATTTTCTTTAATAAGAGAATCATTTTCACGATTTAATAAAATACTATCTTTCATATTTTTATCAAAAGCTTTGCAAGTTTCAAGAAATTCATTAAACAATTCATCATAAGTGGGAGGAGT
Source organism: Dactylorhiza incarnata (assembly GCA_033032865.1). NCBI lineage: Eukaryota > Viridiplantae > Streptophyta > Magnoliopsida > Asparagales > Orchidaceae > Dactylorhiza > Dactylorhiza incarnata. Next base: position 1,629,529 of record JAWHQI010000009.1, on the reverse strand, counting down.
TACCTCAGTGTCACTAGGAACACTGGTGTCATCGCCGTCGTTTCCACGTCCCATGAGGCACATGTTTACTTCCTCATCTTCGCTTGATGAAGATCCACTTGATTCTTCGGAGGAGGAGGAGGAAGAGTCATCCCATGTTATAGCTTTTAGTACTTTCTTCTTCTCCTTCCCTTTGTGCCATTTTTCTTTCTTCTCCTTCACGAACTTTGGGCACTGGCTCCGTATGTGCCCCGTCTTCCTACAATGATAGCATTCCGGTGGAGGTCTCTCTTCTTCATTGTCGCTCTCTTTCTCTTTCTTTGAAGATGACCCTTTCCATCTTTCACCCTTTTGGAAATATTTTCGAAAGGTGTTTCTCCTTTCCGGATTGCGCATGAACTTTCGGAAGTTCTTTACCAAAAGACTCTCTTCATCTTCATCCTCATCCTCTTGGCACTCCTTCTTTGATTTTAATGCCAATGCCTTCTTCTTTGGCTCCTTGTTGTATTCATCATGTTGGATTTTGAGTTCTACCTCATGGGTTTTGAGATTCCCAATGAGGCTCTCAACTTGGAGCGTCCTTAAGTTGTGCGACTCCGAAATAGCCGTCACCTTCGGGTTGAATTTTGGAGGAAGAGAACGAAGGATCTTACGGACCAAGTCGCCATTTGAGAAAGTCTTTCCAAGAGCTTTTGAGGCGTTGACGATCTTGGTGAAGCGCGTGTACATACCATCAACATCTTTGCTTTCATCCATTTGGAATTTTTTATATTCCGACTCTAGTTGAAAAAGCTTGGAATCTTTAACCTGCGATGTACCTTCATGGGTAACTTCCAAATGATTCCAAATTTCATAAGCAGTAGTACATGCAGAAATTCTATTAAATTCATTTCTATCCAACACACAAAATAGCGCATTCATGGCTTTTGCGTTATTTTTACATTTGAGTTTATCCCGATCGTCCCATTTATCTTTGGGTTTTTCTAACATAACTTCTCCAACTACAAATGTAGGAGGAGTGTATTCTTCTTCTACCATTTTCCAAACCTCAATATCTAGGGTCATTAGAAAACAACGCATCCTATTTTTCCAATAATTATAATCCGACCCAGTAAATAGTGGAGGTCTACTAATTCCCTGACCCTCGGAAAAAGCGAGATCATAAGATGACATTATTCCTGGTTTTTAAACCGTTTGGAATAACCTAGCTCTGATACCACTTGTTGGATCTTACGACGCCCTTAGAGGGGGGGGGGGGGGAGGGGGGTGAATAAGGGAATAAAATTCTTTTTATAATTTTCTAGATAATTACTAAGTTGTTTTTGATCTAATAGGAAATTAGATGACAATTTAGTAATAACAATTTTGCAATAATGAAATTTTACCCCAATTGAGAGAAATCAAATAAACACAAATATAATCATGATTGCATTATATAAAAAGGGTGTTTACAAAATTTGATTTCAATATCGCTAGAAATTGGAGGCGTACAAAAGTGAATTTCTTTTCCTTTTCTATACCGACTTGTATCCCCACAAACCGGTTGGCTTTAGCCTATCCTTCCCTGGATAAAGCCTCAAGCCGCCCTAGCCAACCCAAACTCGGATATGGCCTCGAGCACCCCATAGATCTAATCCCCTAGACCTAGTCGCCAACTCACGCGGTGAATTCCCCCTAAGCCGCGCAAGGACCTAGTCGCCAAAAATAAGGTGATTTCACTACAAGATACAAATAAAGAAGTGAAGTAAATAACAAGCAAACTCCCTCTTGAGATTTTTGGAGATGAGGATGAAGGATCGCTGAAGCAAAAGCGAGGTCGAAGCGATCGTTCTTCAGATGCAGCGTGATGGCTTCCTTCTCCAGAATTTCTTCTTTGGCTTTGAGCAGGAGATGATGTTTCGACAGAGTAGCAGCACGAGAGTTTGGGCACAAGTAATGTCTCTGGAAGTTCTAACCCAAAACGAGAGAGAACACATCGTTTTATAGATCTTGGAGCTAGCGCCTGCGGTAGCTGATAGCGCATGCGATAGCGTTCGTGTGGAGCGGTTGCAAAACCGTCGACTGCGTGGCTCTCTGTACGAACTTGAGATAGCACCTGCGGTAGCGATAATGCTGGCGGTAGCGGTCGTGTTGAGCGATTGCGGAACCGTCGAAGGCGTGGCGCTGTGTATGAACTCGAGATAGCGCCAGGCGGTAGCGCTAAGGAAAATGCTGAGACGAGGCTAACCGCTGAGACGGAAGCTGAGATGAAACCGCTGAGATGGAACCAACTGAGCTAGCGCCTGGCGTTAGCGATAGCGCTGACGTTAGTGCTGGCGTTAGCGATAGCGCTGGCGGTAGCGCTGCTCCTTTCAAAAGATTGTTCCAAGCTACTTTATACCTGTGGAGTATTGCACCTATAGTTCCTGCACACTATATGTTGGAGCATGCGTTTCGCACTCCTCCGGTTTGATAATAACAAAGTCCCGTTTGTATTTGATTCTATTTTTTTATTAATGGTGTGCAAATAACAGGTATGAGATGTTCACATTTCTGCTGGAGCTAAATATGAATGTGGTAAATTTCACTGTCGGAAATTTCCGACAGCTCCATTTTTGCTAAAAATTCAATTTTGGGTCCCTTTGATGATTTACAATAGTTATATGTCATTATTAATGCTTCACCTCATGACTTGATGACAAACCATGTGTTTTTTATTTTTAAAAAAAAATGACTCTTACATGATTATATGATTTCATTTCCAAGCTATCATCGTATTGACACTCCTACTTAGTTGTTTAGACCATTGGATATTGTTTTCGCATGCCTCTAAGTATGAGAAATTAATTTTTAGCACTCATACACAAATAATAACATTGCATAACAATGAAATAACTATTAAATCAAGTGCAAAGTACAAACATCATCATAAATAGAAGATTACACTACAAGCAACAATAACCTAAGAAGAGAAACATGCAAGAGATACAACCGAATCCAGAGTCTTGCTGTAGATTCACGGTAGGAATCGTCGGGTTGTCAATCCGCGTCCTAGCTCGGTCCCAGCTATCGTCCGGGGTAGAGGAGGGCTGTCACTTCCTCCCAATGAACCCGTCTTCTCCGGTAAGCTACAATCCGGCCACGTCCGTTGCGAAGAACTCCTAGCTTGGCGATGAAGATGAGTGTAGAATCCTCTCCCTAAAGCACTTGGATGATGCGAGGTGGCCTCGGGAAAAAGGTGGAGGAAGAAGTGAAGAAACGGAGCTGGAACTCTCCTTGCGGCGGAAGAAATCGCGAAACTGAAATCTGTCAGAAAACCTAAAAATCGCAGTTTAAATAGAAAAGTTGCAGAATTTGTTCATGCACGATCAAACGCACGACCGTGCGTTTAAACGCACGACCAGAATCCGAAAGCTGTTTTGGGCGTAAATGAACGTGCACGATCGCAGCCGTCCGTGCGTGAGTAAAATGCACGACCGTTCGATTCATGCAGACATGAAAACTGGGCAATATTGATGATCTACCCACCTGCACATCACCAAACAGCACCCACACAGCTGGAATACTCTTCCAGCTCAATCCAAATGCATAAAAAGGGTTGGGGAGCACCCTGTGCTTACCCCCAACAAACATAGTGCGCAATTACACACCAAATTGGGCCCAAAGAGTGCACTTTGTGAAGAAATGTGTTCAAGCGAAGTTTAAGCGATAATGAACTAAAAGATAAGTGCAAATGCCTGAAAACTAGCCCAGATGAGTCCGAAAAAGTGTATATAAATGGGACTCATCATGCAGCCACGTCTGCACGCTGGCTGGTATGGTGAATAAGAATCATCGCTGGGGCGAGCGACTAGTCGTCATCAAAGGTGTCTTTCATATCATCCTGACCTCGTCCTTCCAGCCGGCGGAAAAGAACCTTCGTCGTTCCTTACCTGGAGGAGAGTAGGGAGAAGCTACTCGACTGCTTTCGGAATCGCCGCTTGGATGTAGTCTTTTGGAGGAGGCGAGTACATGAACTTACTGAGGTGTTCCCAGGTGAAGGTAGTCTTCTGAGCGAACATGGGTCATACTCGCTCCTTTGTCTTCAACTGGCGACTAATCCTCTGATGTCCTATCTTGTTGCAGCTACTCGCTCTTTACCGAGCGATCCTCTTCCGATGGCGGTGAAGGTGGGGGCTTCTACCTCGATCGACTTGTCGCCAGGCGGCGATGCGCCGGAGGTCGCCGGCGATGATGCTGGGACTTCTAGGAAGCAGAAAGGCAAGGCCAACTCCAGGGATCCTGTGAGAAAGAAGAAGGAGGTCGCGACAAGGGACCTGCATGCGAAAGCGAACCCTTCAGTGGCTAGCGATCCTCGCAATCACCCGCTCTTCAATGAAGGTGGTCGTAGCGAGGATGCCTATGGTCGCCTTCTGGTGTCCTGGGCTGAGCGCGCCCACGAGGTGACCCTGAGCACCAATCTTCCCGCCTGGTCAGAGGATTGGGAGGATATAGGCGAGGCGTTCAACGTGATGTTCGCCTTATATGGTCACACGGATGGTGAGGCCCTGCAGGATGTCTCGGCCGAGTAGCTGGCGAACCAGAGCTCTCGATCCTACCTGCGAGCTGTCGAGCTCGGCCATGCCACGACGAGGCGGCTGCTAGAGTACGAGCAGATGATCAAAATGCAAAGTCAGAAGCTCATCTCCATAGGGCTAGAGGCCGCCAAGTGGAAGTAGCATGAGGTGCTTGCACGTCGCCATTTTGGCTTCTGGGATACTCACCTTTTGCGCCGAACATTCTGCTAATCGATGTCTTCATGTCTTTTTAGGCTGCCGAGATCGAGACGGCGAAAAAGGTATCTCAGCTCGAGAAGGAGCTGGAGGATACTCGACAGGCCTTGGAGGCCGCCCAAGTCCGCATCGCTGAGCTGGAAACTCGGCCTACCGAGCAACAACCTTCAGAGGCAAGCCCCTCCAGGGTCGGAAAGCAGATAAGGGTGCACGACGACGAGATGCCGCATATTCGTCGGGAGATCGCGAGGGCGACCGGGAATGTTGTCCTGAGCAGGTTGAAAGCCGAAGGTCTTTTGAAGCCAGAGGCGATGAACTTGACCGTGGTGGACCTCATCCCGGAGCTGCCCACCGAGGAGTCCACCTCCCCTAGACGAGATTTTCCCTTGTCTTCCAGTGATTCTAAGGATGATGATTTAGAGTACGAGGATGACGGCGACGAGGATGTCGACGTAGATGGCGAGGATGATGGTGATGATGCTGCCTAGTCGCCGGTCTCTTTTGATAGTTGTATATCATTTTTGATTATGTAATTACAAAAGTAATGGAATACAGATTTGTGTGCTCGCCTTATGTTATCATTCTCGCTTTCTTGTTTGTGTGTCGAGTAGACTATTAGGTTTGCGATGAGGTTGAGTGCTCGCTAGGCTCCTAGGCATGGGCAAGATTGAGTGTTGTGGTCGACAATCATACTTTACTCGCACGTTAGCTACTCGCATCACTATACTCACACCTGAATACTCGCGCGCACTATACTCGCACCTGCATACTCTCCTTCAAAAATACTTGGTGGAGTTGATCTGTGAAGGGCACTTGGGGAGGGTCTTGAGGGACATATGTTCCCAAGTCTTTCCTTTGTACTTGATAAAGAATTGTCAGGTTGCTTGTAATAATAATGAACTCCAGGATGAGAGAAGTAGAGAATGACCATCGGGCTTGAAAGTTCCTCTGATACTTATTGAAAGTGAGGTTAGATCTTAGATTTACTCTAGAGGGGGGTGAATAGAGTATTAAAAGTTTTTAACTTATTTTTATAGCGGAATTAAAATACTGATATATATGTGTGTATAACAGAGTGAGTGTAAAAGCTAAATACAAATCACAGCACATCACAGTACAGAAAATAAATACAAACACAGAAGACACAGGGATCTATAGTAGTTCCCCAATCAACCTGGGTACATCTACTCTTCTTCCACCCTTGGTAGGAATCCACTAGGTTTTTGATCAGGTGCCCTATCACCAATGGGTTTTTGATCAGGTGCCCAAATACCAATGGGTTTTTTATCAGGTGCCCAAACACCAACTACAGGTTTTTGATCAGGTGCCATGTCACCAACCACATGTTTTTGATCAGGTGCCCTGCCACCAACCACAGGTTTTTGATCAGGTGCCCTGCCACCAATCACAGGTTTTTGATCAGGTTCCCTGCCACCAAAGAGTTAACTTTTGAAGGGAGTTAGAATGCTGTACAAGATGGGATAAAGAGGGTTTATGAAGTTCTTCTCTGTCAATAAGCTGAGAGAAGACTAGTGGATTTGTTGTTGTGAAGCTCCCCCTGTCTGATAGAAATTCTTGACAGTTGATGGATGCAGCTTCCTCTTGGATGTAGAATATCTTCCTTGATAGCTGATGAATCTGAGAGACAAAGTTTCTCAGATTGTTGTTGCTCTCTGAAGATTAGAAACTTGCAGCTGAAAACTGAGATAATATGTTTGATTTTCTCAGAGATTGAGAGTGCTGTTGTTGAAGATGAACTCTATTTTTCTTTTCTGCTTTCTGTATTTCTCTAGAATGAATCGTCTCTGGTCGACTGTTTCTTCTTCTGTCTTTCTTTCTTGAAGATGCTGTTATCTTCTTCTTCCCTTTTTTCTTTAGAGAAATCTCTAACTGATTTGAAATTCAAATCTTTTGATTAAGGAATAAAATATTCTGAAAAGATATAATTGGAACTGCAATCTGATTCAGCAAATAAACTTTAATCCTTTTTCCTTTTCCATGAAAGTGTCCTTTTCCAAAATGTGTCAACGGCAACTTTCTCGAGAGAAGAGAATGGAAAGGAATATAATAAAAGGAAAGATCATATCTTGACTTATCTGATAATGAATAAGTGCAAATAAATGAATAGATCTGTTGCTGATTACTCGATCTGAGTTCAGAAAATAATATAACTGATCCTTCTGAAATTTTGAGCTGAGGAGAAAATTCGTCGAGCTGAGAACTGAGTTCGTCGAACTGAATGTTGAGTTCGTCGAACTAAATCTGGAGTTCGTCGAACTGAATTAATTCGTCGAACACAATCTGGAGTTCGTCGATCTCAAGATGGAGTTCGTCGAACTGAGAGATAATCTGCTGAATCTGGCTGGAAGAACTGAGTTCGTCGATCCGAGAAGCACTTTCATCGAACTAAACATCTTGATACTTATTCGTTGAGCGCAGAGCTGAGTTCGTCGATCTCAAACTAGAGTTCGTCGAACTGAAAGAGATAAACTACTGGACTGGCTGGAGAACTGAGTTCGTCGAGCTGAGAATAAAGTTCGTCGAAATGAAGCACAATGTTCGTTGAACCCAGGATGGAGTTCGTCGAACCCAGAATGAAGTTCGTCGAACGCAGAGACTTGACAGGTTCATCGAACTGGAGCATGACCTTCGTCGAACCCAGGATGGAGTTCGTCGAACGCAGAATAGAGTTCGTCGAACGCAGAAACTTAGAGTTCTTCCTATGTTCTAGCTAACTCTGACAACCTTAAACCTTGACCCTTAGACTATACATTGGTGTCAACATAGTCCTAGTCAACAAATAGTGATCCTAGCCCAAATCAGTAATAGGGTTGTTCCAACAATCTCCCCCTATTTGGGTTAGGACACTATTTGACAAAATTAAAACAAACATAGAGCATATATATCTGCAGAAATTAAATTTCATTTCAGCATATAAGAAATATAGTACTCTAGGTTTAGAAAACTTTACATTGAAAACAAATAATCATGAGTTTTGTCTTCCTCTGAAGGAGGCTTGAAAATGATTTGTCTTTCAAATTCTTATCTTCTGAAATCGGACTTTTGAAGATTACTGAGAGAAAACCTTGCCTTCATCTTTTGCTTTGTTGATCTGAGTTGTGGCAACTGAATCTGCTTTGTTGATCTGGAACTTCTTCATCAAGAACTGAAACTGTTTCTATCAAAACCATATCTGAAACAGTATCAATCATCACTGAATCATCATTCACTGCATCAAAAGGAGCTTCTTCATAAAGCATCTCCCCCTGAAACTGGAGCTTCTTCATAAAGTATCCCCCCCTGCCTAGTTTCAGGAAGACCTGAAGCTAGGCCCCTAGAAGAAGGGACAGTTGTATAGGAGGTAGGGAAGGATGCAAAAGAAAAAGAGAGATTGTCATTGTTCCTGCAAAAGAAAAAGAGAGATCAAGTGCAAAGGAACTGGAAGGAGAAGCAATTTCTGTAGGCACAAAGTCAAAAGGAAATCAAAGTTTGATTATAAGGAAAGAGATCAGAGTCATAGGCTTCATCAAACTGCGTTCGACGAAAAAATAAATTTTCGTCGATCTCAGTTCGACGATCTAGTTGACTTTGTGTCTCAGCGGTTGGGCTGAGACAGCTTCCAGTCTCAGCGGATTCTTCTGTCCCGTCCCAACGGATCAGTAATAGGGTTGTTCCAACATGGCTGGTCCTTGGGGACACAACATCCCGAGGTCTTTGTCCTACCGTAGTGTTGATGCTGGCAAAGAGATCGACAAGTAGGGACTGACTGTCGGGGAGGTCCAAAGGCACGTCATCCCAAGGTCACCATCCTACTATGATGTTGATGCTGTTGAAGATATCGACAAGTAGGGTCTGACTGCCGGGGAGGTCCAAAGACACACCATCCCGAGGTCTCCATCCTACTGTGATGTTGATGTTGTTGAAGAGATCGACAAGTAGGGAATGACGGTCGGGGAGGTTCGAAGACACACCATCTCGAGGTCTCCATCCTACTATGATGTTGATGCTGTTGAAGAGATCGACAAGTAGGGAATGACGGTCAGGGAGGTCCGAAGACACACCATCCCGAGGTCTCCATCCTACTGTAATGTTGATGCTGTTGAAGTGGACTCTTTCCTGATATACTCAATAATCATAGTGGATTAAGTGCACCAACTCAAATGATTGAATGAAATAATCGGAGACAAAACGCTATGTCACGAGCTTTCCACTCTTGAGGGTTTATGATGCCTTTATTCAAGGGTCCCCTGAGAGGTTAAGTCGATCATCTTATCATCGAGTTGGGAGGTCGGCGTCCAGACTTCTTCCTAATAATCTCTCTAGTCGGATGAGAGATGTGGTCGGAGGGTATCTACGGCCAACGTGCAAGGGGGGAGCTGATCTTGACAGTCGGTGCAGAGGCTTATTCTTAAGAGAACGCACTACCAAGGCACCGTCCCATCATCCGTTCCAGGTTTTACGAGAATCAAGTCGGAGACCTGTTTCCCAAACCTAGCATGGAGATCGACTTCACCTGCTTTTCCTCCTTTATCAAAAAATGTTTTTGCCGAGACAGATAAGTACAAGCACCACCTCGGCCTCTCAAGGGAATACAACACTTTTATCTAAGGGTTCCCTGATAGGTTAAGTCAATCATCCCTTCGTCGAATTGGGAGGTCGACGTCCAGACTTCTTCCTGATAATCTCTCCAGTCGGATGAGAGATGCGGTCGAAGGGTATCTATGGCCAACGTGCAAGGGGGGAGCTGATCTCGACCGTCAGTGCAGAGTCTTGGTTTTAAGAGAACGCACTACCGAGGCACCATCCCATCATCCGTTCTGGGTTTTATGAGAATCAAGTCGAAGGCCCATTTCCCAACCTAGCGTGGGGATCGGCTTCACCTGCTTTTCTTCCTTTACTTGAAAACATTTTTAATTTGAGGTAAACGTAAAAAACCCTTTGCTACCCCATGTTTCAGGGGGGTGAAGAATTTATTCATAAGTGATTAAATTTTCAGGAGAGGGACGTACACACTCCTGCTCAGGGGTAAAACCTTTTCAGGTCATCGCCACTCCAGGTATTTCCCAACAGCTCCCCTTCATGGTTCTGTAGGCGATAACCTCCTGTTATAAGCAGTTCGTGGACGATGAAAGGTCCCTCCCAATTTGGGTTGAGCTTTCCAACGACCGCTGACCTCCCAGTTGCGTCTACTTTCTTTAGGACTAGATCACCGACTTGGAAATGCTTGAGGCGGACATGCTTGTTGAAGTGCCTCGTCATTCGACGCTTGATTTCCTCTTGCCGAGTTAAGGCTAAGTCTCAGAGTTCTTCAATGTAGTCGAGGGATAGCTTTTGAGCTTCTTCATTCTCTACCCGTCATTCTTCGTCTCCATCTTCAATTGCGATCACCCTCAGACTTCTGACCTCGAACTCTACTGGAATGAGAGCTTCGGACCCGTGAGAGAGTTTGAACGGGGTTTCCCCTGTGGCTAAGCTAAGAGTGGTTCTCAAAGACCACAATACCGAGGGGAGATGCTCCGCCCAATTACCTCTTAGGTTCTCGACTTTCTTCTTTAGCAGGTTGATGATCAGCTTGTTGGCAGACTCCACTTGTCCATTGCTCCTTGGGTGATGTACTGACGCGAACCGGAGATCAGTTTCGAGCTTCCTGCAAAAATCTTCCAGCTCCAAGCTGGCAAATTGAGAACTGTTGTTGGTGACGATGGCGAGGGGGATCCCGAATCTGCAGACGATCTCTCCCCATATGAAGCTCTTCATGACTTAAGAGGTGGTCTTGGCTAGAGCTTTGGCCTCGATCCACTTGGAGAAATGGTTGATCATGACGAGAACGAACTTCCTTTGGACACTAGCTGAAGGAAAAGGACCTACCAAATCCATTCCCCAGATAGCGAACGGCCACGACCCGGTGATCGAGCGAAGTTGCTGGGACGGCTGCAATTGAAGGGGGGCAAATAACTGGCACTTCTGGCACTTTTTTGAGAAGATCTCCGCATCCCTACTGATAGTAGGCCAGAAGTAACTATGTCTTAGGATTCTCTGCTCTAAAGTGTGAGTCCCAGAATGACTTCCACACTCTCCCGAGTGGATCTCTTCCAACACTCGAGGTACTTCATCTTCAGAGACACATCTAGCTAGGGGGGCCGAGATGGTCTTACGATATAGCTCTCTGTCCTACAGTAAGTAATACGTTACCTTGTATCGAAACTTCCTCTGGTCCCCTCCATCTGCTGGGAGCTGTTCGGTAGATAGAAATACTGTGAATGGATCCATCCACGAGGGGGCGCTACTCGATCTCCATCATCTCCCATTCTTCGAAGGATTGTCGGAATAATTCGATGACAATCCCTCCAGTCCTTGGCCCATACTTGGCAAGACGATCCGCTGTCGAGTTCTCCTCTCTTGGTACATGCTCGACGAAGAAGGATTGAAAGCCTCTAATCAATCCTTTTACCTTGACAAGATACTTCTGAGGGATGGTGTCGCGCACTTCGAACTCTCCCCGAATCTGCAACGCGACCACCATTGAGTCGGTGAAGGCTCTGATGTCTTGAATACTCAGCTCCTGTGCGAGACGCAGGCCTGCTATTATGGCCTCGTACACTGCTTGATTATTTGTGACGGAGAAGAGGATCTCGACTGCTTGCTCGATCCTTGTTCCCTGTGAGCTGACAAGCACGATGTCTACTCCCACAGAGCTTTTGCCCGAAGCTCTGTCCACGAATATCTTCCAAGGAACGAGAGTAAAACCCTCCTCTCCCGGCTCTGCTTCCACCAAAAAGTCGGCTAAGAAATCTACTACCGCCTGAGCTTTGATCGCCACCCGAGGCGAGAAGGAAATGTCGAACTCACTGAGTTCTACCGACCATTTCGCCAGCCTTCTAGAATGCTCCACCCCTTCCAGGATACTTTGGATAGGATGGTCATTCACGACCCGGATGAAGTGAGCTTGAAAATAAGGTCGGAGCTTCCGCGCCAACACCACCAAGACGAAGGCAAGCTTCTCCAAGATTGGATACTTCAACTCCGCCTTCTTGAGCACCTGGCTAACATAATAGATGGGGAGCTGCTTCTTTCCTTCTTCTCAGACCAACACCAAACTCACTGCTTCCACTCCTACTCCCAAGTAAATGAGTAAGTCTTCGCCTTCTTTCGGGCTCTAAAGGAGAGGTGTCTGAGTCAACTGCTCTTTCAGCCAACCGAACACCTTTTTTCATTCGTCGAACCAAGCGAAGTCCTCGCTCTTCCTAAGCGTCTTGAAGAATGGAGAGCACTTCTCCCCTGCCTTGGGCAGAAAGCGGCTAAGACCCGCCAACCTTCTTGTCAGCCTTTGAACTTCTTTCATCGTCTTTGGCGAGGTCATCTCTAGGATTGTCCTAACCTTGTCAGGGTTCGGCTCCACCCCTTCCGGGGTGATGAGATGCCCTAGAAACTTCCCCCTTCCGGCTCTGAACACACACTTTGCTGGGTTGAGCCTCATCTTGAACTTCCTTAGTGTCGTGAAGGTCTCCACCATATCAGCTACATGCTCCTGGACGTTCTTGCTTTTGACCAAGAGGTCATCCACATACACCTCCAGATTCCTCCCCTTCTGCTCTTTGAAGACGTGGTTCATCATCCGCTGGTAAGTCGCACCTGCGTTCTTTAGCCCGAATGGCATCATCTTGTAGCTGTAGCATCCATCACCAGTGATGAAGGAAACATCGCGACAATTGAGGGATACATTCGGATCTGGCGGTATCTTGAAAACGCATCAAGAAAGCTCATCACAGAAAAACTGACAGCTGAATCAACCAACGCGCCGATTCGAGGCAATGGATAACAATTCTTCGGGCAGCTTTTATTCATTAAAGAAAAATCCACACACATACGCCAGCTGCCCCCAGCCTTTTTCACCATTACAACATTCGAGACCCAGCCTGGGTACTGGATCTCCGACACAAAGGCTGCAACCAACAACTTCTTTACTTCCTCGCGGATAGGAATGGCTAACATGATGGCACTTGACCTCTTCTTCTGGTGGACTGGCTTGACCACGGGGTCGAGATTGAGGTGGTGGCATGCAACCTCAGGGTCGATCCCGGGCATCTCAACAGCACTCCAGGCGAAGATGTCGACGTTCTCTTGCAGACATGTCATCATCTCCATCGTCTCGCTGATCTTCAGCGATCTTTTGATCTTCAGTAACCCAGATACTCCTAACCCTGAGAGTACCTCGATTTCTTCATCTTCTTCGGACCCTTCTAGCCGGGACGTGCCTCCTAGCACTCTTTTGAACTCCTCTGCATCAGCCATCCATCTAATGGTGCTAACCGTGCTGAGATAGCACTCGCGGGCGGCTCTTGGATCGCTCCTGATCCTCACCTGGACGTCCCCCTAGTAGTACTTGAGGCACTGATGGTAGGAAGACGGAACGGCCTTGAAGGTGTTGAGAAGTAGCCTTCTGAAGATGGCCTAGTAGCAACTCGGGGAGTCGACGATGATGAAGCGGCAGTTGAGGGAGGTGCCACCGAGTGTTACAAAGAGATCTACTCCTCCTTCCACCTCCTTCTCTCCGGAGAAGCCAAAGAGGGGACCATCTGGCGCCCGGACTCTTTCTGCGTCGATGCCCAGCCCGTCGAATGTCTCCTTGAAGACGATGTTAACGGAGCTACCGTTATCGATCAGAATCCAATCAACGGTGAAGTCTTCTACGGCTGCTTGGATCACGAGGGCATCATGGAAGGGATTTTCATTCCCTAACATGTCCTCCTTGGATAAGGTGATTTCCTCCAACTGGGGCGGTGCTTGCGAGGTCGAAGCGACACTCCTTCGATAGATTTGATGGAGGTTGCCCTTGGGGGAGGCCCCCGGCCCTGCTCCCCCGTGGATCACCGCTACTCCTCCTCCGCCTCCCTGGGCGAGGTCTCCTCGACCTCCATGGTCGACTCGGTCTTCATTCCTCTTTCGAGCGACGGCTTGTACGGCCGATAACTCGACAGGGGCTTCAATCCTCGGTTGTTCTCCTCCTTCTTCTCCCTCCGCCAACCTCCTTCTGGATTCCCAAAAGTCTGGGCAAGCCATGGTTCCGTGCCCCTCTACTTGATGCAGATAACAGTAAAGGGGAATCTCCTCCGGCTGCAGCCTCCTCTGTTGGTTCTTCCGACCTTGCCAGTTGCCGTGCCATACAACCGTCATTGTTTCCTCCCTTCTTCTTTCCTGACGCATCTCTGGCCGGTCGAAGCGTCTTCTATCCGGGGATCTCATTCCCCGATCCTGACGCTGAGGTCATCTTGCTGGCCCCCAAGGTGGCCGGTTGACGGGAACTTGATAGCATCTTTCCTCCTTTTGACGCTCTGGAGCTACGATGAGTCTCCTCTCATCGTTTCTTTTAGGCTCCTCCTTCCTGGGCTCCTCCATCTTCCTTTCTTCCCTTCTCCTCCCCTCTGGCTTCCGCTTATCTTCCCTCCTGGGCTCTTCCTTCTTCTTCCTCTCGGGGGTCTTCTCTTCTTCCTCCTCATCATCTCTAGTCACTCGGGTGAGCCTGGCTAGGAAGCTGCGGTTGGAAGTCTCACCCTGGAAAACTTGTTGGCCCTCTCGATAAGATTATCGTAGGAATAAGGATGATTCCTGCCGAGCTCAAACTTGAATAGACCTCCGTGAAGGCTGAACATTAGGACTAGCTACAAGGTGGGACCATCCACCTCCTGGATGTCCAACACCTCTGTTGGAACAACCCGATTACTGATTTGGGCTAGGATCACTATTTGTTGACTAGGATCAAGTTGATCCCAATGTATAGTCAATGGGTCAAGAGTTTAGGCTGTTAGAACTCAAGAAATCATTCAGGTTCTGTGTTCGATGAACTCCATACTGCGTTCGACGAACTGCTCTCTGCGTTCGACGAATGACGTGCTCTCTGCGTTTGACGAACGACAAGCTCTCTGCGTTAGACGAACCACAAGCTCTCTGCGTTCGATGAATGACATGTTCTCTGCGTTCGACGAACGGCTATCTGCGTTCGACGAATGGCGCTCTGCGGTCGACGAAAGATGTTCATTCTGCGCTCGACGAAATCCAGCTATCTCAGCGTTCGACGATCCCATCTCAGCGGTTTAGCATTCGACGATCCCGTCTCAGCGGTTCAGCGGTCGACGATCCCGTCTCAGCGGTTCAGCGGTCGACGAATAGATTGTCTCAGCGGTCGACGAACAGACCCCAGCTCAGCGGTCGATGAGATTTGTTCAGTTCAGCGGTCGATGAAATTATCCAGGCTCAGCGGTCGACGAATCCTTCCGTTCGACGAACTTCAATCTGCGTTCAACGAATACCTTCAGATCGACGAAAGTTCTCCACAACTCAACAGAATTAATTCTTCCAGCAAGATTCATTTGAGGTCGACGAACTAAATTTTGTGTTCGACGAAATTTATTGAGATCGGCGAATTTTACTCAGATCGAAGAATTCTTATTTAAGTTCAAAAAGTTTCAGATAGATTATAGTATTCCATCCTCTGAACTCAGATCGACTACAACAACAGATCTATTCTTCCAGATAAGTAAGGATAATATATTTCATTTTATTATTCCAAGATTATAGCCGTTGACAATTCTTGAAAAGGACATATCCATGGAAAAGGAAAAAGGTAAACGACGCAGCAGATTTGAAGTTTCAAAATATCTCTTCAGATATATTATATTCCTTAATATAAGGGATTTGCATTTAATATCTGTCAGAGATTTTAAAAGAGAAAAAGGGAAGAAGATACAAAAGATTAATATACACAGTTTTCTCGACAAGAAAAGAATCAATAGAGAACAAATTAGATATTGCTGTACAGAGAAAAAAGAGAAGAAAAATTACAGGAAGAAGGAAGAACAAAGTTTAACAGATCATCTTCCTCTTCAATAGCAGCACTTACATATTGAGAACATCATCAACACTTCTCTCAGTCTTTGCTGCAAGTTTAGATCTTCAAAAGAGCAACAACAAATTGGAGAACTTGTTCTCTCAGTTTAATCAGCTACAGGAAGATCACTCATTCAAGAAGAAGCTTCCATCCTCATACTGTCAAACAACTTCATATCAGACAGAGGGAGCATTTTTCTACATCATACATCCATTAGAGTCTTCTCTTAGCATCTTGACAGCGAAGAACATCTAAACCCCTCTCTATCCCATCTTGTACAGGGTTAAAACTCCCTTCAAAAGTTTACCCATTGGTGGCAAGACACCTGATCAAAAAATCTAGTTGGTTTTGAGCACCTGATCAAAAGCTCTGTGGTGTGTGGACACCTGAACAAAAACCCCTTGGTGTGAGGGCACCTGATCAAAAATCCTAGTGGATTCCTACCTTGGGTGGTAGAAGAGTAGACGTACCCAAGTTTAGTGGGGAACTACTATAGCTCCTTATGTCTTTGTGCCTGTGAATTTTTGTGTTGCTTGTGCTGTGTTGATTTGTTTTTTATTTAGTTTTTATAAATTACTCTATACACATATATATATATATATCACTATTTTAATTCCGCTATAAAACTAAGGGAAAAGTTTTAATACTCTACCCCCCCCCCCCCCCCCCCCCCCCCCCTCTAGAGTTAATTTAAGATCTAACCTTCACTTTCAATTGGTATCAGAGGTAGTTGATTCTTTACAGGCTAACACCTGAATCACAAAGATCAATTAGATCTTAAATTCTTTCAGAGCTTTTATCTTATTTATTTTTGTTTAAAAACTCATGGCACAAAACAAAGAGTATTCAAGCACAAGACCTCCTATGTGCAATCTCAATAAGTTTGCACTATGGAAAGCAAGGATTAGGTTATATATGAATTCTATTGATGAGGAAATCTTCAATGTGATCTTGATAGGACCTCCAACTCCCACAGCATCAACTAGTGCTGAAACCACCACTACTAACAATGCTGTTCCACCTCCTGAATGGACTGAAGCCCAAAAGAAGCAAAGGAGTGTTGATGCAAAAGCCATGAACATTCTGGCTCAAACAATGTCTGATGACATCTTTCAAAGAGTGGTGGAATGCACCTCAGCAAGAGAGATATGGACTTCTCTCAACAATATGGTTGAAGGATCTACTGATGAAAGAAAGGACAGAAGATCTCATCTCATTTCTCAATATGAGAATTTCAAAAAGGGAGAATCTGAAAGTGTTGCTGATATGTATAATAGGCTCAGTCTCATAATTAATGAGCTGAAATCTTTGGACAAAGTGATCTCTATCACTGAGATCAATGACAAGATCCTAATGTGCTTCCCCAGCACATGGGACTCTAGGATCTGGCCAATCAAGGAAGCCAGAAGCCTCAATGAGATTTCTACTGAAATATTGGTGGGCAAGCTCAAATCCTATGAGCAGCTCATCAAATCCAGAGAAGCTGAACAGTCCACTTCATCTCCAGCAATAAAGAGAGAAAAGAACATAGCTTTCAAAGCAGCTGAAGAAGAAGAAAAAGCTCCAAGAGATGAGGAGTTCATGAACCTTCTAGCCAAAAGGTTTTACAAGATGGCCAAGAAGGATTTCATAAAGAAGGACTCCAGATCAAGGGAAAAGCCAAGGTATGACAAGTCAAATTCTAAAGATATTGTTTGTTATGGCTGCAGAAAACCTGGACATATTCTGCCAGATTGTCCAGAAAATCAGAAGAAGGAGAAGAGAATTGAAAAAGAGGAAAGAAGACACTCTAGCAAGTCTTCCTCCCACAAGCACAAAAAGAAGGGAAGAGGATTTGTAGCAGAAACATGGAGTGAAACTGAATCAGAATCATCATCCAGCTCATCTGATGATGAAGAAGAATCAAAAGAAAATTACCAATGTTTGATGGCCATTTATGACTCAGGCAGTGAGTCACGAAATGCATCATCATCCAGTGATGATGAAGATAATGAAGAAGAGAAGAACTTATGCATGATGGCAATCAATGCCTCAGCCAACAATTCTGATGAAGAAGAATCAGAATCAGAAGCAGAAGATGATGCTGATCAGGTAGTATCTAACTTTGATTTCAATTCAGTTGGATTCAAAGATGAATTCAAGGTTCTTTGCTTAGACTTAATAAAATCTGAGAAAGAAATAATCTCACTCAGACATAAGCTACCTGAAATGAATAATTTAAGTGAAGAGAATGCTAATCTTAAGAGAGATTTGGCTGCCTCTAGAGAACAAATTATTCTCATTGAGAATAAACTTTTTGAGGCAAAGAAATTTGAAGAATCCCTAAATGGGAGAAGCATCCAACTGATGGACATTATAAGCACTGTTAATGCTAGACTTAATAACAAACTGGGCTTGGGTGCTTCATCAAGTGAGCCACATCTGATTAAGAAGAACATATTATCTACACCTATAAAATTCATCTCTGCTAAGAGCAAAGAGGTTGTAGGAATAAATAAAAACATTTCAAGTAAGACTGTCGAGAATAGTAGAATTCAGCAGAATTCGTCGAACGGAGCTCGACGAAATGTATCCACTTCATCGAACGGAGCTCGACGAACTCTGAAGACAGATTTTCAGTATAGTCATTATATGAATGGCGCTCGACGAAATCTCATTCATTCGTCGAACGACGATCGACGAACTCAGCCTAGTTCGTCGAACAGAAAATATACAGCAAATCTGAACAATTCTTATTCTTCACTTACTATCAATCCTTTCATTGAATGGATAATACCTCCAAGGAGATATCATCCACAAGGTTATAAGGACCAACCTGAAATGTCTTTTATTTCTGATTTTTGTGGAAATTCAAGAAGACCCAAGGTAGTCTGGGTCAAGAACAAATAGATTGTTTTTCTGTTTTTGCAGGTACACAGCTGTCTAAGAATAAATGAAAAATGGTATTTGGATAGTGGCTGTTCAAAGCATATGACAGGAAACAAGGCCAACCTGAACAACTACAAGGCAAAGCTTGGACCAAAAGTAATATTTGGAGATTCCAACTATGGACAAACAAAAGGATATGGAAAAGTCAAGGTTGGAGAAGTCACCTTCAAAGAGGTAGCTTATGTCAAGGGACTAAAACAAAACCTCATCATCATAAGCCAATTATGTGATGAAGGGTATCAGGTAACTTTTAATAAATCAAAATGCCTTATTAAGTCTTCTGATAATATTACTGTTTTATCAGGTATTAGGCAAGGAAATATCTATTTAGTAAATTTTAATTCATCAAAATCAGAAATCTGTTTATTTAATCAATTATGCAAACCTAGTGAACTTTGGCATAATAGATTAGGACATGTAAACCTTAGGACCATTGCTAAATTATCTAAGGACAATCTTATTAGAGGGTTACCTTTAGGTTCATACAAGAAAGAAGGTCTTTGCAGAGCATGTCAACTAGGCAAGCAAACTAAAAATAGTTTTAAATCATTATCTAAAAGTGATTCACCTAGAATCTTATATTTGCTACATTTGGACCTTTTTGGACCTATAACAATAAAGAGTTTAGGGGGGAAGTCTTACACTCTAGTTATTGTAGATGACTTCTCTAGATTCACTTGGGTGTTCTTTTTGAGAGAAAAGTCAGATAACTGTAAAGTTCTTACAGACTTACTTAAGAGCATTCAGATTGAGTACTCTACTCATATTGCATTGATCAGAAGTGATCATGGCATTGAGTTTGAGTCTCTTCTCATGCAATAATTCCATGAGAAGGAAGGTATCAGGCATTGCTTCTCAGCTCCTAGAACTCCTCAACAAAATGGGTAGTTGAAAGGAAAAAATAGAACCCTAATTAAATCCGCAACAACATTACTTGCAGATGCTAATTTGCCCTTATCTTTTTGGGCAGAGACTGTTAGCACAATAAATTATGTGTTGAATAGGAGTTTGATACATAAACTTAAGGGTAAGACTCCCTATGAGTTACTTAAAGGGAAGAAACCTAAAGTTAACTATTTTAGAACATTTGGTTGTAAATGTTTTGTTCACAATAATGACAAGAAATACCTTAGGAAATTTGAACCAAAATCTGAAGAAGGAATTTTCTTAGGCTATTCATTAATCAGCAAAGCATATAGAATATTTAACAAATCCTCTCTTAAATATTTAACAAATCCTCTCTTAAAATTGAAGAATCTATGCATGTTTCCTTTGATGAAACTAACATGTTTTACAAGGAGAAGAATTCTTCTACCATAGAAAATTTGCAGGTACCTACACTCTGTGAGCAACTAGATCAATTAGCTCTACAGAAGGTAGGATCTCTAAATCCTGTACAACAAGATAGTGAAGAAAGTGATGAAGAAATCAGTGGAACTGTACCTGAAAAGGAAGCATTAAGTAACATTCCAGAAGAGGAATTAATTACAAATAATGCTGATCCCACTATGCCTGTTGATTATGTCAATATTAAAGATCACCCCAGATCTCAAATAATTGGTGACATATCAACTGGTGTCCAAACAAGGCATCAAGCTAATCGGGATATGATGCACACTTGTTTTCTCTCTCAGATTGAACCTCAATCCCTACAAGATGCAGAACAAGATCCCAACTGGATCATTGCTATGCAAGAGGAGCTCAATCAGTTTGAGACAAACAAAGTTTGGGAATTGGTTCCTAGACCAAAGAATCATCCAGTCATTGGAACTAAATGGGTCTACAGGAACAAGCTAGATGCAGATGACAATATTGTGAGAAACAAAGCTAGACTAGTAGCTCAAGGATACTCACAGGAAGAAGGAATAGATTATGATCAGACTTTTGCACTAGTTGCAAGGTTAGAAGCAATCAGGATCTTTCTAGCATTTGCTGCATATAAGAAGTTCAAGGTTTATCAAATGGATGTAAATAGTGCTTTTCTCAATGGAGAAATCAAAGAAGAAGTCTATGTAGAACAACCACCAGGTTTCATCTCTCCAACTCACTCCTCTTTTGTATTTAAGCTTAATAAAGCTCTCTATGGTCTTAAATAAGCTCCCAGAGCATGGTATGAGACCTTAGCTAGTTTTCTTGTAGAGATAAATTCTGTAGAGGCATAGTAGACAAAACTTTATTTTCCAGGATACATAAAAATCAAATCTTGCTAGTTCAAATATATGTAGATGACATTATCTTTGGCTCTACTGATTCAAATTTATGCAAAAGATTCTCTAATCTAATGCAATCTAAATTTGAAATGAGTAGTATGGGTGAATTATCATACTTCCTTGGTCTTCAAGTGAAGCAAACTCCAAATGGAATCTTCATATTCCAATCTAAGTATGCTAAGGAATTAGTGAAAAGATTTGGTATGTCTGATTCTTCCACCATGAAAACTCCCATGCCCTCTAATGTTGTTGTGGATAATGATGAATCAGGGAAACCTGTTGATCAGAAAGTATATAGAGCAATTGTTGGCTCATTACTTTATTTAACAGCTAGTAGGCCTGATATAATGTTTGCTACCTGTATTTGTGCTAGGATTCAAGTTAACCCCAAAGAATCTCACCTAATTTTATTAAAAAGGATTTTGAAATATATAAAGGGTTGTCCAAATCTAGGACTTTGGTATCCAACAGCATCTAAATTTGAATTAACTGGATTCTCAGATTCAGATTATGCTGGATGCAGAGTAGACAGGAAAAGCACATCAGGAACTTGCCAGTTTCTTGGTGTTGGGATCATTGCCCACAATGTCTTAGATTTGGAGAAGTCCATTCCTAAGTCAAAGATATATCTCAAAATGTATTTGATATACTCTCTAGAATCAATGTGCAGGAGATCAGGTCAGGCAAAAAGTTCTTGGAATTCATTCATGTTCACAAGCGTCGAGACATCATACATCGCTCGACGCCTGTGACCCAGAAGCGTTGACTCATGTCTACTACTCAAATAGACAAGGTCGCCGCTGAAGTTCTAAGACCAAGTTTGGAAGCGTCGAGTCAAGTTATATCGCTCGACGCCTTGGAAAGAGAAGTGTCGACTTAACTTCAGTCAGCTCAGCGTCAACCAGAAGTGTCAAGATATGAAGGCATAGTTAAGAAGCGTCGAGCCCCTGTACGTTGCTCGACTTCTTCAGATAAAAAGCGTCGACTAAGTGATGATTGCTCTACTCCTGAGAAGGAGGAGTCGAGAGCTTCAGTCTAAGGAGTATGCGTCGAGCGTCTAAATATCGCTCGACGCCTAATTGAAAAAGCGTCGACAGAGATGTTAAGTGCTCAACGCCTCTTCTACAAATACTCTGAACTAAGGAATATCTTCTACAGCTAGCTGAGCCTTTGTTTCCATTGAAGACCGTTGAAGACGTAACGTCATGCTGACGTGGAGGAGCGTAACAGACATTGCAGATGGCGGACTATAAATCGAAGGCATGACCTATGGGTTAGGAAGTTAACAAGTTAAGAGAAGTGAAGAAAAGTCAAGTGAGAAAAGTTTTTCCTATCTTTCAAAAGCCATTATCGTCTTCATCATTTTGAGAGAAAGTTTGAATAAGAATCTGGAGAAGTCGTCTTCCCTTTCAGAACCAATCTAAATTGAAGATTTCATTCAGCAATCTGGTGTTGATACCTCTCTCTGAAAGTAGAAGATCAAGAAGGAAGAATCTGTCTTCCTAAGAAGAAGAACAGTCATCACAGCCTGTCGAATCAAGAAGATCATTTGCTGCTGCTGTTCTATTGAAGATTTCTGTCTGATCATTCAGGCAGATCAAGAAGGCTCAACAATCTCAAATCTGAGTCTAAGTATTTGTTATTCTCTTTATAAATTCCTGTAGGATCTGAGTTGTCAGATCTGAGTGTAGGATCTGTCAAGGATCTGAGTTGTAAGATCAGGTGTGATCTGAGTTGTAAGATCAGGTGTGATCTGAGTTGTAGGATTCAGGGGTGAATATGAGCTGTAGGCCTAGTTATAAAGGCTGAGATAGGATCTGTGTGATCTGAGTTAGTAAGATCTGTGAGATCTGTTACTGTAAGATCAGTTGTGATCTGAGCTGTAAGACCTGTTTGTGGTCTGAGATCTGGAGGAGCTATAACCTCTATCTAGCACACTGCTAGAAGGGGAGAAGGGGGAAGTGGATTACCCAAGATAAGGGGAACCACTATAAAAATCTGTGTGTTCTTTTCTGTGTATGTTTTTATTTCTTGAAAGCTCTGATCAGTTTTATCTTGGTTATTTTCAAGAACTGCAATAGTTATTAAATAACCTATTCACCCCCCCCCCCCTCTAGGTGATTAGCTACCCTTAATTAAAGTCTTTCAAGTGGTATCAGAGGGTTGTTGTTCAAGAAAAGGGTTTAACAGCCTGAACAAGATCTTCTAAGGGTAGATTTCTGAAGTCGTGATGGCTAATACAGAAGGAAGCAAAGAATTCACATCTATGAAGCTTCCAATCTGCAGAAAAGAAAACTTTGGGATTTGGAAAGAAAGGGTCAGACTTTTCATGGAAGCATCTGATCCTAGGATTTACATAACTGTTATAGAGGAACCTTTTGTTCCTATGAAAGTTTCATTTACAGATGGAAGTATAAAGACTCTTAAAACCTATTCAGAGATGACCAAAGATGAAGTGATTCTGGCCTCCATGGATAAGAGAGCTCAGAACATCATTGTTAGTGCTATTGAAGATTCAACCTTCCAAAATTTAGTCCATTGCAAAACTGCCAAAGAAATGTGGGAATCTCTTATTGTCTATATGGAAGGGACTGAAGAAGTTAGAGATGACAGGAAGTCACTTCTAAATCAGCAATATGAAGCCTTCAGACAAGACAAGAAAGATTCAATAGCAGTCTGCTATGAAAAATTCTTCAAGATTGTAAATGGTCTAAAGACTTATGGAAGAACTTTCTCAGATTATGAGCTGAATGATAAATTCTTAAGATCACTGAACAAAGAATGGGATATCAAGATCTGTGCAATCAGAGAAATGGGAAATCTGGGAAACATTCAGCCACAAAATTTATATGGGAAACTCTTGTCCCATGAACTTCATCTGAATACCAGAAAAGCTGAGGAATGACACAGCAGGGAAAATCCTATTGCTCTGAAAGCAGAAAGCTCCAAGAAAAGCAAAGAAAGAATGTCATTATCACCCATGATTCCATCTGAATAAGAAGAATCAGAAACCAGTAATTCTAATTCTGAAATATCAGATGGTGAATTGGCACTCTTTACCAAGCAGCTAAAAATAATGTTGAGAAGAAAACAACACTGGAAAACTAGACCCTCTCAGTTATCCAGATCTAAGAAGCATTCAAATTCTTCAGAGGGATTCAAACAAGACTCCAAGAAGGACAGGTACAATTCTAAACACAATAAAATTAATTCAGAAGAAATTGTGTGTTTTTGTTGCAGAAAATCAGGACACATGATTGCTGATTGTCCTTCAAAGAGAAAGAACAACAAGAAATCTGATGAAAGAAAGCACAAATATGACAAGAGACATGAGAAGAGTCTAATAGCCAAAAAGGGCAAGGTCACTCTGAGTGATAGTGAATCTCAGTCATCAGACTCAGATAGTGAGGAGGCACTCATAGCCCTGATGGCTGCCAATGAAAATGAAGACAGTCTAAATGATAGACCTATGATAAAAGCTCCACTATCAAGGTCTGATAGTGAAGAGGATGAAGAAGAAAATGCAGGACTCATGGCATTGAGTGATCAAGAAGATCAGGAGACAACTAATGATATAAAGGTACTTGATAAAACTCCTCTATCTGATTCTAATTTTGAACCTGAAATAGATTCATTCTCTTCTGATGAAAATGACTCTCAATCTAAAATTCATGTAGATGAAATTATTGAAAAATATCAATTAATTTTCAAAGCACTTAAGAAGAGCAAAAGGCATAATAAAAGGTTACAAACAGAAATATCTGAACTAAAGCAAGTCGGTTCTCAAAACTTTGAGACAGCTGAGAGGCTGAATCAGACAAGTAAAGAACTTAGCAAACTAAGAGTCATGTCTATTATTCACATACAAACTTTGAGTACAAAGGAAAAGTTAATAAAAGAACTTGAAGCAAAACTCCTAGCAGAAAGGAAACTTGTAGCAAAATTCTCAAAATCACAAACTATTCTTCCTATAATAGACACATTTTCTGCACAATACAGATATGGCATAGGATATGATATGAATGCAGATAAAAACCCTAAAAGTAATGACAAGGCACCTATACAACCTTTAAAGTTTAACAAAGCCATGCCTATCACAAACAAGCATGATCAAAAAAGTGTGCATAAGTTTTATAAGGGTGAATGTTCTAATAGCAAAGATGATTTAATTCAACCAAGTAACAATAATGCCAAACCTCTATGCAAAGAAAAAGTATTAACTCATCATGAATCCTTTGTATTTAAAGCAAATACTAAATTCAAAAGAAAGGATCTAAGACCTGAAGTAAAAACCACAGATGGTAAGAAAACTCAACCAGTAAAAGTTACTAAAACAAATTACATAGCTTCTGTGAATAAGGCAATTAAGCAAAATATAAGTCAACATAAAGAAGTAAGAAGACCTCCAAGGAGACATAATAGATATGAATGCTGGTGCTGTGGAAAAGTTGGGCATTTTGCACTTGACTGTTGGTTCAATCCAACTGCTCCAAGATTCAACTCTGGGAGACCAGTATTCAGACCTATGGCAACTCTCACAGCACCAAGGATTATTCAACAACTAAATGTTCCAGCTCATACTAACAAGGTTCTAGGACCCAACTTAGTGTGGGCTCCTAAGAAAAGGTAATTTCTTTTTGCAGGGTTGTCCAAAGACCAATCAACTTCCAATCTGGTACTTGGATAGTGGGTGCTCTATGCATATGACAGGAACAAAAAGTCTGCTGAATGATTACACTCCTGTAAGGAATGGACCAAAGGTTATCTTTAGAGGGTCTGGAAGAGGTAAAACTAAAGGTTATGGCAATATCTCAAATGGAATTGTCACCATCACCAAAGTTGCTCGTGTTGATGGATTGCAACACAATCTCATTAGCATAAGTCAATTATGTGATATTGGGTATGACATTTCATTCCACAAGGATGAGTGCCGGATTAAGAAAGAAAATAAGATAATTCTCTCAGGCACTAGGAGTGGCAACATTTACTGCTTAAAATTCATATGTTCTGATCTAGTTAACTCTATATGCTTAGTAGCTGAAAATAAAGTTTCTAGTAGTGTTCAATGGCATAAAAGGTTAGCTCACATAAATTATAAGACTATAAATAAACTTATCTCAAAAGACCTAGTGAGAGATGGGCCTAAGTTGAAGTGTGTGCAGGAGGGTCCATGCCATGCTTGTCAAATGGGTAAGCAGACCAAGTCATCTTTCAAACCAATTGGTGAGAAGGATTCCATTAGATGTCTATACCTACTTCACATGGATTTATTTGGACCAATGTCAATCCATAGCTTAGGAGGAAAATCATACACCCTTGTAATAGTTGATGATTATTCCAGATTCACTGGGGTATTCTTCCTCAAACGTAAATCAGACACTTTAGAAATATTTACCAGTTTTGTTAGGCAAATCACCAATGAAATAGAAAACTCTGTAGCCAAAATTAGAAGTGATCATGGGACTGAATTTCAGTCAGGTGCAATGACCAAATTTTGTGAGAATCTAGGAATCTCTCAAGAGTTCTCATCTCCTAGAACTCCCCAACAAAATGGGGTTGCTGAGAGAAGAAATAGAACCCTTATTGAAGCTAGCATGAGTATGCTGAGTGATTCTTCTTTTCCTGAGTATTTCTGGGCTGAAGCTGTAAACACAGCATGCCATGTGCAGAATAGGGCGCTTATAAACAAAAGACTAGATAAGAC
Organism: Dactylorhiza incarnata; assembly: GCA_033032865.1. Classification (NCBI taxonomy): domain Eukaryota; kingdom Viridiplantae; phylum Streptophyta; class Magnoliopsida; order Asparagales; family Orchidaceae; genus Dactylorhiza; species Dactylorhiza incarnata. The sequence continues at coordinate 1,603,072 of JAWHQI010000009.1, read as the reverse complement.
CCCATATGAGGTGTTGAAAGGTAGAAAACCTACTTTAGCCTATTTTAAAATATTTGGGAGTAAATGCTTTGTATTAAATAATGGAAAGCACCATCTCACTAAATTTGCTGAAAAAGCACATGAGGCAATCTTTGTTGGGTATAGCTCTCAAAGTAGAGCATATAGAATTTTCAACAAAAAGTCTAATATGATAGAAGAATCTATACATGTTGTATTTGATGAAATCAGCCTTATTTATAAGGATCTGGGAAGTTTATCTAGTTGTGCAGGTTCTACATAGAAATTGAAGGAGATGAATATCAATGAACAACAAAATGAGGATAATGAAGAAACTAATGAGACTATAATTGTAACTAGAGAGGATGAACTTCAAGCAGAAGACAATTATGAAGAATCCATTGCTGTTGAAGAACCACCTCATCCAGAACCTCTAGAAGAACCTACTCAAACAGATGCACCAGATTCTTAAAGGGAAAATGAAAGGTGGAGGAATGCAACCAAACATCTGAAGGATCATCCAAGAGAACAGATCATAGGAAATCCAAATGATGGTGTGCAAACCAGAAGAGGAAACTCAATACACGAGGATTTGCATCACAGCTTTCTTTCCAAAATAGAACCTAAGAAGTTTGATGAAGCCAATAAAGACACTTCATGGATATCAGCTATGCAAGAAGAGCTAAATCAATTTGAAAGGTGCAAAGTCTGGATATTGGTCCCAAGACCAAAGAAAAGCAAAGTCATAGGGACCAAATGGGTATTCAGGAATAAGCTGGATGAGAATGGTGCGATCATCAAAAACAAAGCTAGGTTGGTTGCCCAAGGATATAGACAGGAGGAAGGCATAGATTTTGATCAAGTATTTGCTCCTGTGGCAAGATTGGAGGCAATCAGGTTATTTCTAGCATTTGCAGCACACACTGGCTTCATAGTCTATCAAATGGATGTAAAGTCAGCATTCCTTAATGGAACAATATTGGAGGAAGTATATGTTGAACAACCCCCAGGTTTTATTGACTCTACTCATCCAAATCATGTCTATCTTTTATTAAAAGCATTGTATGGTCTGAAATAGGCACCTAGAGCCTGGTATGAGACATTATCTAGATTTCTTATTGAGAACAAATTCTCAAGAGGAAAGATAGATAAGACATTGTTTCTTAGGATAGTTAAAGGTCATATTATTCTAGTACAAATATATGTAGATGATGTAATATTTGGCTCTACTGATAATAACCTTTGCAAAAGGTTTGCAAACCTTATGCAAGGAAAATTTGAAATGAGCAGCATGGGTGAGCTTAAATACTTCTTAGGACTCCAAGTGAAACAGTCTGAGGAAGGAATTTTCATTTCTCAGACCAAGTACACAAAAGAAATTATTAAGAAGTTTGGAATGGAAAATTCCACTGTCATGAAGACACCAATGGCAGCAAATATGTCACTAGACAAGGATGAAAAAGGGAAACCTATTGATGAAACCTTGTACAGAGGCATCATTGGCTCATTGCTCTACCTAACTGCTAGTAGGCCAGACATTATGTTCTCAACATGTGTGTGTGCTAGATATCAAGTGAACCCTAAAGAATCTCACTACACTGCTGTCAAAAGAATCCTGAGATATCTGAAGGGCACTCTTAATCTTGGCCTTTGGTATCCTAGAAGCAATGATTTTGAACTAATTGGCTTTTCAGATGCTGATTTTGCAGGATGCAAGGAGGATAGAAAAAGTACATCAGGTACATGTCAATTTCTTGGCAAAAGACTAATATCTTGGAGTAGCAGGAAGCAGACCAGTGTGGCTATATCTACAGCAGAATCTGAGTATATCCCAGCTGAAAATTGCTGTGCTCAGCTACTATGGATTCAACACCAACTCCAAGACTATAAAGTTCAGCTAAGTAAATCTTCTCTATTTTGTGATTCAACTAGTGTTATTGCTATAGCCAACAATCCTGTATCTCATAGCAGAACTAAGCACATAGAAATAAGATACCATTTCATTAGAGAACATGTAGAAAATGGTGATATCTCAATTGAATATGTTCCCACTGACAAACAGGTTGCTGACATATTTACTAAACCCTTGGATGAAACTAAATTCAATAATTTTAAAATTGAATTAGGTATGTTAAAAATGGATTAAAATTGTATTGAATTAAATGAAAATAAAGATTGAGTCCTATAAGGCGAGTGGAGAAGTTATCTGGAGTCGAAAGAAGATACACGGCGTCAAGAGAAATCACCTGGCATCGAGAGAGATCATCTGGCGTCGAGAAGATATCTGGCGTCGAGAAGACACCTGGCGTCGACTGAAGATATATGACGTCGAGCGATCTCAACGCTTATGTGAATATAGCTGGGCCGTCTCGACGGGATCAAGTTGAACCATTAGATCAATCTTGTCAAACAAGTTCGGCGCGCGGCTATTCATCTTCTTGAATTAGAACTTCTATAAATAGGGAAGACACTTCGTTAGTGCATATGCCCTAGTTCTCTAAGTTCGAAATTGGCTGCCCTAGAAAATCTCTCCATCAATTTTCTCTCTCTTCAAGCATCAACAACAATGCCTCCCAAAAGTAGTGAGTACCTCTATGAAGGAAGTGAACTTGTTCGAAATGGATTCCAATCAGCTTCAGTGGAGATCAAATCAATAATCGAATTAATCTACAATGCAGGACTGAAATTTGTGCTGTCTGAATCAACTCTCATCTGGAAACGAGAGGTATTAGAGCTATACTCTAACATAGTACTAGACTCCGTCAATTCAAAGATTAAGACCAGTGTGAATGGTAAGAAGATTAAGATAACTCCTTCTAGACTTGCTAAGGCACTAGAACTGCCTAGGTTAAAAAGGAATGAAGAAGAAGAAGAGGTGACCTCTGAACAAATTAAATTATCACAAATCTGGTGCGGAATTGAAACGTCACGAGAAATCACTGGAAGTATTCTGAGAAAAGGAATGAATTCAAAAGGTAAATTGATAACAGATGTGATAGGAAAGGGACTACTGTGCAAGACTGAATCACATGACAAAATTTCCAGAAAAATGTTTATTCTACTGACAAGGATAATTCATTCTCTAAGAACAGATTGGGGAAGAGTTGTGTTTGACAGGATAGTTGAATGTATCCAAGTACCCAACATGGGTAGGATATTGTCTTTGTATTTAGTAAAAGTCACTCCTGACTCTTTGAATAATAAACTTGGATCAAAGATAAACCACATGAAGAAAATGGATATGAGAATGATAGAGAGATGGGACAGAGTCTTATCAAATCCGCCTCCAGCAGATTCTTCTCCCAAGCAGAAGAAAGCAAAGAAGCAAAAGAAGAAGAAGGTTTCTTCAAGTTCTTCAAGTTCATCCAGCTCATCCTCCTCCAAAAGAAAATCTAAATCTACTCCAATTCATGATCCAAACCTTACAACATCTGAAGATGAAGAAGGGAACAATGCAAGGGACAGTTCTCCTGATACTCCAAAGGATGAGAGTGAGAAAGGAGAAGGAGAAAGAGCAAGTCTTCATGTATCCCCTGCTAGACTTGAAGGGGTTTTCCTAAATGAAAAAGAGACTCAAGATGAGATTTCTGCTCAAAACAATTCTGAAATGAGCAAAGCAGCAGTTGAGGGGGAGGCTCAGGATGAGATCCCTGCTCAGGATAAAATTGATCTGATAAATGCAGAGACTGAGTGGGAGCCTCAAAATGAATTCCCAGCTGAAGATAATGCACCATTTGAGGGGGAGTCTCAGGCTGAGATCCCTGCCAAAGAGAATTATGTAATTGATGCTATGGAGGTAGAAGGAGAGCCTGAAGCACCAAAGAAACCTGCTGAGAAGGTTATCAAGATAGAATCGTCTAGCTCCCATATGAGCCAGAGAGATGATTCCTTTATCAGAGAAGAGAGCAGCAAAGGTGATGAAATGGAAAAGGAAATCCATGTGGATCTTAGTCCTATTCTACCTCAGCTGGAGGTGTTGCTGAATAATCAAAGAAGATTATTAGAACAATATATTGAGGAGAATAATACAAAAATGAAAAAATGAGGTAGATTTCCAACTGAAATTGCTTAGATTTGAAGTCAATCATCAGATATCTGCATTGAGAAAGGAGATGGTAAAGTTCTTTAAGAGAGGTGGTGTTTCAGCAGATTATACAACTGAACAGCTTGATGTAATCAAAGAAACATCAAAAGCTATTAAAGAATCTCAAGCTGGTATTACAAAGACAGTGGATGATGTTCAGACAAACCAAGGAATACTAAGTAGCAATATGCAAGTTCTGTATAAAGAACAGGTAGCACAAATCTTAACAGGTACAAATAAGATCGAAGCTAGACTGCAACAGCAGAATGCTGATATCTTGGCTAAAATTGATGAGAGCTCCACAGTTCTAAAAGGTCAAGCAAAGTTGCGTGCAGATACTATAGATGATCATCTCTTTAAAGTATAGAAAACCATTGAAAGTGGAGTTAATCACTTGGAAGGTCAAGTCAGATTTCAGAAGAATACTTTGAGAGATCACATTGTTGAAGAAGTCCTAAAGGGGGGGAGGTTAATGATTCAAGCAAGTTCTGAACATGCTGTGTGGACCTCAAACTCTTTAAGAGAAACTCTTGGATATCCTCTCATAAACTATGAGAATGATCAAGTCTCTGAGACAATGCCAGCCTCTCTTACTCAGGTTCAAAAGCAGATTGCTAAAATGTATAGTCCTGAGGATAAAAATAAAAGAGAGAATTTTACTAGTGAGCAAGTAGAATCAAGTAAAAGAAAGTTTAGAGAAGAGGTTCAATCAAGAGTTGATTTTGAACATTGGTCTCCATCTTCCAGAGAATTGATTCTGTCAGCATGGGAAGCTGTGAAAAATAACCCAGAGGAAAGTGGTATTCTGAAGTTGAATGGTTAAAGCATAGGGATCAAGAGGAACTGATGATCAAATTCAAGGCCAACAAAATGGATGGGAAGGTCCAGGCAGGAGAGATGGAGCCAATCAGATACTTTCCAAAGCCATTTGGCTATTTCAAGAGGAGAAAGGAAGTTGTTGAAGCACTCTCCAAAAGAGCCAAAAGAGGAATTGAATTCAAGGATCCTGGGCAGCTTTAGAAATTTAATCTTTACTTTTTACTCTCAGAAGACTGTAATTGATATATTTTTGAACAATCTTGATGAATTCCCAGTGTTAACTATTTTTCATGATCATATATATATATATGCCTGTGATGTGATTTTGTCTCTCTTCATGACATGTCTTATTCTGAATTGCTTATGTTTTATGCTTATATGAGAAATCATGTCTGAGATAATTTCTGTGGATAGAATGTTTTGGTAATCTAAGTTTATAAAGTTTGATATTCTTTATTTTGATTACCTGTATAGAGATTAGAACACATTGTTTATCTTTGAAAAGAGAGATATATCATTAACTGAGATTATGACTTCTTCAAATAGGGGGAGATTGTTGGGATCATTGCCCACAATGTCTTAGATTTGGAGAAGTCCATTCCTAAGTCAAAGATATATCTCAGAATGTATTTGATATACTCTCTAGAATCAATGTGCAGGAGATCAGGTCAGGCAAAAAGTTCTTGGAATTCATTCATGTTCACAAGCGTCGAGACATCATACATCGCTCGACGCCTGTGACCCAGAAGCGTTGACTCATGTCTACTACTCAAATAGACAAGGTCGTCGCTGAAGTTCTGAGACCAAGTTTGGAAGCGTCGAGTCAAGTTATATCGCTCGACGCCTTGGAAAGAGAAGTGTCGACTTAACTTCAGTCAGCTCAGCGTCAACCAGAAGTGTCAAGATATGAAGGCATAGTTAAGAAGCGTCGAGCCCCTGTACGTTGCTCGACTTCTTCAGATAAAAAGCATCGACTATGTGATGATTGCTCTACGCCTGAGAAGGAGGAGTCGAGAGCTTCAGTCTAAGGAGTATGCGTCGAGCGTCTAAATATCACTCGACGCCTGATTGAAAAAGCGTCGACAAAGATGTTAAGTGCTCAACGCCTCTTCTACAACTACTCTGAACTAAGGAATATCTTCTACAGCTAGCTGAGCCTTTGTTTCCATTGAAGACCGTTGAAGATGTAACGTCATGCTGACGTGGAGGAGTGTAACAGACATTGCAGATGGCGGGCTATAAATAGAAGGCATGACTTATGGGTTAGGAAGTTAACAAGTTAAGAGAAGTGAAGAAAAGTCAAGTGAGAGAAGTTTTCCTATCTTTCAAAAGCCATTATCATCTTCATCAGTTTGAGAGAAAGTTTGAAGAAGAATCTGGAGAAGTCGTCTTCCCTTTCAGAACCAATCTAAATTGAAGATTTCATTCAGCAATCTGGTGCTGATACCTCTCTCTGAAAGTAGAAGATCAAGAAGGAAGAATCTGTCTTCCTAAGAAGAAGAACAGTCATCACAGCCTGTCGAATCAAGAAGATCATTTGTTGCTGCTGTTCTATTGAAGATTTCTGTCTGATCATTCAGGCAGATCAAGAAGGCTCAACAATCTCAAATCTGAGTCTAAGTATTTGTTATTCTCTTTATAAATTCCTGTAGGATCTGAGTTGTCAGATCTGAGTGTAGGATCTGTCAAGGATCTGGGTTGTAAGATCAGGTGTGATCTGAGTTGTAAGATCAGGTGTGATCTGAGTTGTAGGATTCAGGGGTGAATCTGAGTTGTAGGCCTAGTTATAAAGGCTGAGGTAGGATCTGTGTGATCTGAATTAGTAAGATCTGTGAGATCTGAGACTGTAAGATCAGTTGTGATCTGAGCTGTAAGACCTGTTTGTGGTCTGAGATCTGGAGGAGCTATAACCTCTATCTAGCACACTGCTAGAACGGGAGAAGGGGGAAAGTGGATTACCCAAGATAAGGGGAACCACTATAAAAATCTGTGTGTTCTTTTCTGTGTATGTTTTTATTTCTTGAAAGCTCTGATCAGTTTTATCTTGGTTATTTTCAAGAACTGCAATAGTTTTTAAATAACCTATTCACCCCCCTCTAGGTGATTAGCTACCCTTAATTAAAGTCTTTCACTTGGTGATAGGCTTGTGTCTTGGTTTTGTAAGAAACAAACATCTGTGTCTACATCAACAGCTGAAGCTTAATACATAGCTGCAGGCAGTTGCTGCTCACAGATATTGTGGATACAAAATCAGCTCCTAGACTATGGTGTCAACTTAAATAATTCAATTATATTTTGTGACAATACTAGTGCAATATCTATAGCACAAAATCCAGTTCTCCATAGTAGGACTAAACACATAGAAATTAGGCACCACTTCCTTAGGGATAATGTGGATAAAAATAAGATTTGCCTACAATTCATCTCTACTGATTTGCAAATAGCTGATATTTTCACCAAACCCTTGGATGAAAAGAAACATATTTTCTTTATAAATCAGCTAGGAATGATAGATGGAGACTCAATCTGATAAAAATTAAGTTTTCTACTTATCCCATCTCTTCATCTAACTGAGATCGACGAAATCAAGTTTTTCGCCGAACGGAGATCGACGAAGTCATCAAGTTCGTCGAACCGAGATCGACGAAAACTCATTTTTCGTCGAACCCTGTTATGATGAAGCTTTTAATTTCTGACCATGTTCTCATAATCAAAATCTTTTTCATTAAAGCTAAATGCCTACAGAATTGCTTCTCTTTTTAGTTCCCTTTCCACTTGATCGCTATTTCATTTTGCAGGAACAATAGCAATATAAAGATTGCATCCTTCCCTTCCTCCCATCAAATGTCCCTTCTTTTAGGTGCCTAGCTCCAGGTCTTCCTGAAACTAGGTAGGGGGAGATGTATTGAAGAAGCTCCTTGTTGTCAGGGGGAGATACTTTCCTTTTTGACATGGGGAGAGGTTCTATAAAGATACTCCATTTGATGCAGTGTTTTGCTCAGGGGGAGTTGTTTTATGAACTAGGCAAGGAGAGAAAGCTGAAGAACCTCCAGTCTCAGGGGGAGATATTTTCTTAGGCTAACATATCTTATGAAAGAGACAAATGATGCATGAAGAAGCAACAGATTCAAAACAGATTCAGATTCAGATTATGACAGATTTAGGAAGATGTTAAAGCAGATTAATTTAGAGCAGATATTAAATTCAGATTATAAAGTTTCATTTCAGATTAACATTCAAAAAGCTGAAATATAGCAGATACAAGCTCAGCTAATCAGATTTCAGATTTCAGAAACCAGGTTTCAGAATGTCAAAAGGTTTTTATCATTTCTGTTTTTATTGAAATATAATTTCAGAACTCAGAGTATTATTTAGTTTATATCTGATAAAATATTTAAAATATATCAGATATATATGCTCTGTTGTTTTTGTTTGTTTTAATTTTTGTCAAATAGTGTCCTAACCCAAATAGAGGGAGATTATTGGAACAACCCCATTACTAATTTGGGCTAGGATCACTATCTGTTGACTAGGATCAAGTTGACCACAACGTATAGTCAATGGGTCAAGAGTTTAGGCTATTAGAACTCAAGAGATCATTCAGGTTCTGTGTTCGACGAACTCCATACTGCGTTCGACAAACTGCTCTCTGCGTTCGACGAACGGTGTGCTCTCTGCGTTCGATGAACGACAAGCTCTCTGCGTTCGATGAACGACAAGCTCTCTGCGTTCGATGAACGGCATGTTCTCTGCGTTCGACGAACGGCTATCTGCGTTCGACGAACGACGCTCTGCGGTCGATGAAAGATGTTCATTCTGCGCTCGACGAAATCCAGCTATCTCAGCGTTCGACGATCCCGTCTCAGCGGTTCAGCGTTCGACGATCCCGTCTCAGCAGTTCAGCGATCGACGATCCCATCTCAGCGGTTCAGCGGTCGACGAACAGATTGTCTTAGCGGTCGACGAACAGACCCCAGCTCAGCGGTCGACGAGAATTGTTCAGTTCAGCGGTCGACGAAATTATCCAGGCTCAGCGGTCGACGAATCCTTCCGTTCGACGAACTCCAGCCTGTGTTCTACGAATACCTTCAAATCGACGAAAGTTCTCCACAGCTCAACAAAATTAATTCTTCTAGCAAGATTCATTTGAGGTCGACGAACTAAATTTTGTGTTCGACGAAATTTATTGAGATCGATGAATTTTACTCAGATCGAAGAATTCTTATTTAAGTTCAGAAAGTTTCAGATAGATTATAGTATTCCATTCTCTGAACTCAGATTGACTACAGCAACAGGTCTATTCTTCCAGATAAGTAAGGATAATATATTTCCTTTTATTATTCCAAGATTATAGCCGTTGACATATCTTGAAAAGGACATATCCATGGAAAAGGAAAAAGGTAAACGACGCAGCAAATTTGCAGTTTTAAAATATCTCTTCAGATATATTATATTCCTTAATATAAGGGATTTGCATTTAATATATGTCAGAGATTTCAAAAGAAAAAAAGGGAAGAAGATACAAAAGATTAATATACACAGTTTTCTCGACATGAAAAGAATCAATACAGAACAAATCAGATATTGCTGTACAGAGAAAAAGGGGAAGAAAAATTACAGGAAGAAGGAAGAACAAAGTTTAACATATCATCTTCCTCTTCAATAGCAGCACTTACATACTGAGAACATCATCAACACTTCTCTCAGTCTTTGCTGCAAGTTTAGATCTTCAAAAGAGCAACAACAAATTGGTGAACTTGTTCTCTCAGTTTAATCAGCTACAGGAAGATCACTCATTCAATAAAAAGCTTCCATCCTCATACTGTCAAACAACTTCATATCAGACAGAGGGAGCATTTTTCAAAAGTTTACCCATTGGTGGCAAGACACCTTATCAAAAAATCTAGTTGGTTTTGAGCACCTGATCCAAATCTCTGTGGTGTGTGGACACCTGAACAAAAACCCCTTGGTGTGAGGGCACCTGATCAAAAATCCTAGTGGATTCCTACCTTGGGTGGTAGAAGAGTAGACGTACCCAAGTTTAGTGGGGAACTACTATAGCTCCTTGTGTCTTTGTGGCTGTGAATTTCTGTGTTGCTTGTGCTGTGTTGATTTGTTTTTTATTTAGTTTTTATAAATCACTCTATACACATATATATATATCACTATTTTAATTCCGCTATAAAACTAAGGGAAAAGTTTTAATACTCTATTCACCCCCCCCCCCCTCTAGAGTTAATTTAAGATCTAACCTCCACTTTCAACCTCCTCCTGGAAACGATCGATATAATGCTCCAACGTCTCCTTTGCTCCCTGCACCAGATGGAAGAGGGTCGTAGCCTCCTTCTTCATCTTCTTAGCCGTGGCAAACCGCATGGTCACCCCACGGCACAAGTCCTCGAAGTAGTAAATCGAACCTGCTGGCAACTGGTGGAACCAGTCCATGGCCTTCCCCCGGAAGATGATAGCGAAGAGCCTACACTTGAAGGCATCAGACATGGTTCAGATGGAGGCTACATCCTCGAACCATTGGATGTGTCGGATAGGGACCCTCCCTGAGTAGTAACTCATCACGGGATCTCTGAACCCCTCTGACACCGGCGCAGCAATGATCTCCTCATAGAATGGGCTCCTCCCACCAAACTAGCGACGATCCTCTGCTTGGAGAGTATCTCCTCCATACTCGCTGAATTGGCGAGTACCGAAATACCTCGCCTGCTCCTCCTCCTCCCAGAATCTGATTCCGCCTGCTCCCTGTGAGACCTGTAGGTAGAACTGTGACCTCCTTGGCCGCTCCAGCTCCCCCTCATGCTCCTTCCCTGCTCGCCGAGGGAGAGCACCTTCTTTAGTCAGAATTGGACGATGAGGCGAGGTCGTTGTTCCTTCCGCGCGAGGTTAGAAAGTTGCTCGTATGGTCCCCTCTATTCGCTGTGCGAATTCCTCAAAGACCGCCAACGTCACGAACTCGCTGCCGCCGGCCGAGTTCCCGACTACCTCTGCATGGTCTCCAACTAAAACCATCTCGCCTTTCCACCAAGCTTTCCTCCTTCTGGCTACGATCCACGCTCACCGCACCAAAGTGTTGAAGCCAGGAAAATCCTAGATCCAAAATTCGGATCAATGCAGCCGGAGGCTACTCGCCAAGCAGTCAAATGTGAAAGCCTGACTGGCAACGATGAAGAGGGCTTGGACAAAGAACAACAGGACCCCAGACGCTGCGGCAGGGAGGTCCCACCACGTTCCCAGAAGCTCAGAAGAGACTTCCTCTCCAAAATGAGCAGGGTATGAGGAAGGTGAAAGAACTTAGGGGTTTAAATTAATTCACCTAGAGGGAGTGGGGGGAGGGGTGAATAGGTTTTTCTTACTTCTTTTAAGCTTAGAGCTTTTAGTAACCTAATATACCTACACAACCAATAAATTCAAGCTAAAAGAATCACAGCCACAACACAAAGGATTTTATAGTGGTTCCCCAAGTGATGGGTAGCCCATTGCCCCCCTACACCCCTCTAACTCTAATGTTAGATAGGGTCAAAGATACTCCTCCAAGTTATCTTCTCAGCTCTTAGAGCTTACACCACAAGTTCCTCAGAACTTCTCAGATCTCAGATGATCCTACCTCAGGACAATAGTCCCTACAGCTCAGAGCTATCACTAGATCCTACCTTAGGCACAACAGCCCTACAACTCAGAGGAATCCTCCTCCTACAACTCAAACCACCTCCTGGTCCTACTTCAGACAACACCCTTTTTCAACCTCCTCAGAGCTGAATAGCTCTTACAAAATAAAGTAATAATAGAATGAAAACCTCTACTACTGATTCAATCTTATCAAGGGAATATTTCAGCAGATGCTGATTTTGAGCTGATCCTGGACAGGTTGGTTCAGAGCAGCTCCACTGTCTTCTTCTTCAGAAGGAAGAAAGAAGACTTCTATCTCTCTTGATGATGAAGGCTTGAATCTCTGCAAGAGAGAACAACTTCTGTTCAAGGCAAGAAGGCTGTTGCAGCTTTAGGAATTTGCAGCCGGCTTTCTTTTCAGCTTGAACAACTTTGCAAAGATGAAGGAGGACTCTCTTTGTTGCCCTAGCTTTAGCTTTTATAGTATTGTACATCTTCAACGGCTATATGCACGACCTCCCTTGCCCATGCCGATAAAGGCATTACTTTATCGCTTTTTGCGCCTTTATCAAATTCTGTGCGGCGCTAGTCAACGGGAAATATGTTTGATTCTGTCTCAGCGGATCCACTGAGACGCCTCCTTGTCTCAGCTGATTAACAACTGAGACAGTCTTCTTCTCAGCGGTTGGCGCAAGCTGAGACAGCTACTCCTTTACAGCGATTCCGCTGAGATGGCTCCTCGTCTCAGCGGATCTGACCCTTCGTCTCAGCGGTTCAGCTGAGACAAATCTCCATCTCTTAGGAGTTGATTTCTCCTGATCTTAGGTCATGATTGGCCCTTTTCTTTGAGTCACCTAAGCCTATGTATCTTACAAAAACATGGCTTTATCAAATACATCTTGTACTTAGCATTGCAAAGTCCCCCCTCTTCAAATCAAGGGAATTTGAGGGCAAATTCTCAACAATCTCCCACTATTTGAAGAGGGCAAAACACCTGTCAATGCTAAGTAGCCTCTTAATCAGAAATATGTCATTTTACTAAAATTGATTAAATAAGTGGAGTTATGACATTTCATGATACATATAGCTTGAGTAAATTTATGTGGACATTAACAGTTTCTTATTTATACCAAGCATCATTAGATACACATATCAACAACTCATGAAGACACATCACATATATTTCTATTATATAATGACTCAGCATTTCTTCATTGTTATATGAACTGTGCATAGGATATTTAATAACTATTTAAGGTAAAGCATAGATATTCAAATGTAACATACATACATAAACAATAAATGACACAACATAATTTTCAAGGAATAAATGATCATTTCATTCAATTGTCCAAAACAGATATACACTATCAGTTCAAATCACATAGCTACATCAAACATCCTAAGGAGCTCCTAAGTATAGAATTTTCTTGGATGATCCCTAGGTTGATGTGGAGCTTTCTTCTGTTTCCATAGACTTTCTCTTCCTTGCTTCAGCAGCAGCCTTCATATATTTTCCTTCCTTTTGAAGTACAAGAATGGCTTTGGAAGATATCTTGGTGGTACCCTTATAGGGATTTCCCTTCTCACCAGATTTTCTTTGTGGATTCTTTCCCTTAGAGACTCCCTCTCAAGATGCTTGACCCATTCAACAGATGAGTAGACATGGTCAATATCCTTGAGTGGATTTTCATGACTGACCCAAGTGTTGACAACTATGGTATCCAGTTCCAGATTATCTTCCTCAGCAAATGGATCATTCTCCCTTTCCATCCTCTTTTGGGCCATGTAATCTTCAGCAGTCTGATTGCCCTCTCTCCTTCTCCTCTTTGCTTCACTCTCATCTTGAATCTGTTCAGATTGATTTTGATAGTCAAAATCTTCAGGTCTGTCTGGGTTCAGTACAGGAAGATTTAAGGCAATTCTGGTTCCTTGTAACACCATCAGACTTGTGGCCCTATGATCATCATTTACCATCTTAACAACTCTTAGAAGTTGATTTTGAATTTCATTTAAGGCATTGTTGACTTCTTCCACCACTTTCTTGTAGGCTGCTTCCTGGTTAGTGTGAAATAGTTGATGAGTCTCCTCCAGGTTTGTACTTAGCTTGGCAATTTCTTCCTCCCCTTTTTGCTCTCTTCATATATCTTCTTTTCAATCTCAGAGTGTTGGTCAAGTATGGATTGGGAGAGAGTTTGGAAAGTACTGTCCACATCATCCAGTATGTTCTCCTTGGCCTTATCAATGTGGGACATGACATGGCTGCTGGTTGTATTGGCCACTTATACCATTCTGGCCACTGCCCTTTCCTAGACATTTTTATTCTTATAGACTTGATGTTTTACATAGGCAATGTCCCTTGTGGAGTCCCCTTGTTTGTCTGCAATTTGCTTTAGTATGGTGAGCTGGGCAGCAATAGTGCTTTTAGCCATCTCAAACCATCTGGTCATTTGCTAGAGGATATGAGCAGAGGCTGTGTTGACACCTTCGACCTGAGAATTCAGCTCAGTCCTTACTGCATCCACCCTGGATTCCATACTCTGCTCACTGGCTTGGATCTCCTAAGTCAATGTTGCCCTTGTAGCATTTAGCTCAGTTTTGAGTTGGGTAGTGGCACCATGAACTTTTTCTTCAATGTGCTCCTTGACAGACAACATCTGACCCTCAATAATGGATTTTATTGAGCTTAGTAGGTCAGATGTGTTCAGCACAGCTGCTGGCCTTTCTTGGGCAATTTCCTTCTCCACTACATCTTTAACCCTATCCTTTTCCTTCTCCACTGCAGGGTTAGATCTTGGCAGCTCATCACATGGGAGTAGATAGTCTGGCTGTAACTCAACTGCCATGTTGTCAATTATCTTGTTCACCTCTTCATCAATCTGAGCTTGAGCTCTGCCAGCATCTGGGCTGTGCTCCCCCTCACTAGTACCACCACCTTCCTCTTCACAGTGTGAGCTTTGTTTTGCTCCCCCTCACTTCTTGGAGAAGCATCTGCTCCTCCGGACCTGGAGTCATGCTCCCCCTCACTTGGAGCATTAGTATTGTTCTTATTTGGTGATGTGTTGAGCTGCTCCCCCTCTGAGTTAGGATCAACTTTTGCCACATCATCTTCCCAGTAACCTGCTGGTTCATGAGGGATTTGATTAAACCTTTTGTTTAGGTTGAGGATAATTGAATCAATCTCACCTTGAAGATCAATAGGGTCATTGTCTTCATTGTCTTCAGGGGAGGAGTGTGAGATGGTGATATTTCTATTAGTTGTGACACTGTCTTCTTTATCCTCTTGATGCATTATCTCAGCATCATCATGTCTCTCTGGTTCAGGATTAATGCCTGCATGACTTTCAGTATTATGATTATTTCCTTGGTTATCCCGTGGAGGACTGCTTGCTGGAACTTGATTATCCAGATCTTGTATATCTTCTTCTGGCTCTTGTTCTGAGTCAGAGTATATCATTCTTCTTCTCCTCATCTCCTTCACCAGAACTCCCTTTTTATTTTCCTTCAATGGAGAAGGTTGGCACATTGGAAGAACCCTAGTGAATCTGTCTAGAGTTTTTATGTCCATTCTTTTTAGATAATTGAGGTTGAGTCCTTTGGATTTGTTAAAGTAGTCTGGGTATGTGTTTAGAAGATAGATAGATAGGATTCTTCCTAAGTTGGGGGCTTGCAGACATTCTATAGTTCTCTGAAATAGTACCTTTGCCCAGGAAGTCTTCTTATGTAGGATAATTCTTGACATCAATTCAAACATGTGTTTGGAGATTGTGTCATGAGAGTCTGGTTTGCACATTATGGACGTCCCAACTATGTCAGAGAGCAATTTGCCTCTTTGGTTGAAGAACTTCGTCTTAAGAGAGCCAAGTTTGGCATCAGAGTAGGCACACCACTGTAAGGCATTGACTTTGTCTTCCTCAGAGACAGCATCCTCTTCTTCTTTACTGTAGGAGGGCAGTTGAAGAGCCTTTTCAAATTTCTTATGGGATATCTTTATCCTCCTACTTCCTATCTTTCCCTTAATGGTTGACATTGAGGAGGACAGCTTAGCACTGGAGAAAAATTCCAGAACTTCTGTTTTGAGAATTGTTGAGGGCTCAGATTGGGTATATTCAAGATCTTGGTCAGATAGAAGATCAATCACAGCTTTAATTTCCTATGGAGCATGCAAGAATTCATCCCTAACTATTTCATAGCCTTCTTGCAGCTCTTTAGCCATCTTTGGCGCCATTTCTTTTGAGTTACAGGTCGCTGAGTTGTAGGGGAGAAGGGTTTGTCTCGCCGGCTAGGTTGAAGGAAAGTGTGATATTTTAATCAATCATTAAGCTATTTATATGGCTTAGTCCTGCTGCGAGAGACAGGATTCTTAGCAATAGAGATAGCACTGGATGAGCCACAATAAAGAGGAGAGTTACTTACCTTGAGGTTGTAGTCCTCTAGCTGGTGTTGAATCCACAATAGTTGTGCACAACAGCTCCCTGCAGCAATGTATTCAGACTCAGCAGTGGAAATAACCACACTTGTCTGTTTTTTGCTGCTCCATGATATCAACCTTCTACCTAGGAATTGACAAGTGCCACTTGTACTTTTCCTGTCTTCTTTGCAGCCTGCAAAATATGCATTTGAAAATCCTGTTAGTTCAAAATCATTGTTCTAAGGGTACCAAAGGCCAAGATTCAGGCTGCCCTTGAGGTATCTCAAGATCCTCTTCACAGAGGTGTAGTGAGATTCCTTAGGACAAGCCTGATACCTAGCATAAACACATGTAGAATACATAATGTCTGGCCTACTAGCAGTCAAATACAACAAGGATCCAATGATACACCTGTACATGGATTCATCAAAGGCCTTCCCCTTTTCATCCTTGTCTAGTGATACATTAGATCCCATGGGTGTTCTCATGGTGGAGGCTGACTCCATCCCAAATTTCTTGATTAGCTCCTTGGTGTACTTAGTCTGGGAAATGAAAATTCCATCATCAGACTGTTTCACTTGGAGCCCAAGGAAATATTTGAGCTCACCCATACTGCTCATCTCAAACTCCCCCTGCATTAGATTAGAAAATCTCTTGCAGAGGTTGTCATCAGTAGACCCAAATAATATTTTGTAATCAACATAGATTTGGACTAGGAGACGCTTGCCCCTTGTTTACCTAAGAAACAATGTGCTATCTATATTTCCTATCAAGAATTTGTTCTTGATGAGAAAGCTAGACAAGGTCTCATACCAAGCTCTTGGAGCTTGTTTGAGACCATAAAGGGCTTTCCTAAGGAAGTAAACATGAGATGTGAGAGTTGGATGAACAAAACCTGATGGTTGCTCTACATATACCTCCTCTTTCAGATTTCCATTTAGGAATGCTGATTTGACATCCATCTGGTACACTTTGAAGCCTTTGTGGGCTGCATAGGCAAGGAATAACCTTATGGCCTCCAATCATGCAACTGGGGCAAAGGTTTGGTCAAAGCCTATTCCCTCCTCTTTCCTATACCCCTTTGCAACAAGCCTTGCCTTGTTCTTGATGATTGTCCCATTTTCATCCATCTTGTTTCTGAAGATCCATTTGGTTCCTATGATATTGTGTCCTTGTGGTCTTGGCACCAACTTCCATACTTTGCACCTCTTGAATTGCAAGAGTTCTTCCTGCATTGCCTGAATCCAAAATGGATCCATTTTGGCCTCTTCAAACTTCTTGGGCTCTACGTGTGACAGAAAACTGAGGAACAAAGCCTCATTGTGAGCACTGCTTCTAGTTGTTACACCTTATTGAACATCCCCAATGATCTGCTCCAAGGGATGATTTCTGTCAACCCTTAGAGCAGGAGGCAATCTGGCAGCTCCTATTTGCTGTTCATTTACCGCATCCTGCTGAACTTCTTCCAAAACAACAGTTTCTTCATGCAGCCGAGGATCATCATCTTGTGCTTCTTCATGGTCTGTTCCAGTTAAAGCTGGAGGCTAACTTGTGCTTGGTCTGTCCTGAAGTCTTATTTCCTGTATTTTCTATGAAATTCATGCACTTGGAGGTTGGTTAGACCATTCCTTATGAACAAGGTCAAATTCATCAAAGACTACATGCATGGTTTCTTTAACAACATGTCTTGTGCTATTGAAGACCCTATAGGCTCTACTATTAGAGATGTATCCAACAAGGATACCCACCTTGCATTTCTCAGCAAACTTGGTGAGGGGTTGTTTCCCATTGATCAGGATGTAGCATTTGCAACCAAAGATTCTAAAGTAAGAGATGGTTGGTTGTTTGCCCTTGAGAATTTCATATGGGGTGATACCAAAAGCCTTATTGATGGAGGCCCTATTGAGGACTTGGCAAGTGATGCGATTATTTCGGCAAGTGCACCGATCGTTCAAGTAATAAAGTTGGGAATAAATCCCCGAGTGTCGGTCTCTTGAGGAATGCAGGTTGGGTGTACGAATCAGGTTGTGTGACTAGTGTTACACGAGCGTAAACAAACACACAAAAGGGGTTTTGGTTGGGTTTTCCTACTCTTAACAACAGTAAAAGAAATGCGGGTCGAAAACACCGCTTCGCCAGGCGAGATGGATGCAACGGCCGCGATACCGTGCTTCGTGAGGCGGATGGAGCGTGCTCTAGTGCGAGAAGAAATGAGGGTCGCAAACACCTCTTCACAAACGTCGTTAGCTCTTGCTAACGCGGATCGAACACCTTAAGTGCGTGAGTGAGTGAGTGGATGAGTGGAGGCGAAATGATTCCCAAACAAACAATGAAGAAAGAGGGAGAAACATTCATTGCAATCAAACCAAGCATAATACTGTTCAACATCTCAACGATTCAAAGATTACAACGAAAGCAAGAGGAAAGAAATAACCAAAGGATGAAGACTAGCGGCCGTTCACGGCCGGAATGGTAGGTTGTCAAGCCACCTCCGGACTCGGGCGGACTATGCTTCCGGTGTAGAGAAACTGTCACGATCTCTCTACGTAGTCCCGTCGTCTTCTACCTCAGGATTCTTCTTCTTCTCACCGGACTAGAACGGGACAAACAGCGGCTTGAGGGCTTGCGGGTGGTGGAGAATGCTCCCGGACGATGGAGGAATGGTCGGAATGGTTGGAGAAGACTTCCCCTTGCGTAGGAGATGAAGTGGAGGTGTCCTGGAAGGGAAATCGCCGGCGTACGGACGGCCAATCGCGCTCCCGCGGCTGAATGAATGCCCTAAAAACGGAACAGGCGTATATATAGGCGCTGGAATGAATACCGCGCACGGTATTTGGCGCACGACCACTGGTCGTGCGCACTGGAATTCTACAATCGTGCGCGCTGCCTGGGAGGAGCCTGCAATGAATTATATTTATAAAATACATGTTCGCACGACCAATGGCGCACGACCAGCGGTCGTGCGCACTAGCGTCAGTGGTCGTGCGATAAGCCAAACAGAACTCATGAAATGGGCGTTAAGTGCGCACGAGCAAAGGCGCACGACCAGTGGACGTGCGCGAAGGAACCAGTGATCGTGCGCAGTGTTCCTGTACAGAATTGTACCGGGAACACCTGCACGACTCCTGTTCCAGCATACGACACCAGTCTGGCCACTGAAAGTGGCACTTAACACAGCATAACAACTTGTAACAAAGATGAACAAGAAACTAACATCGAAACGGGCCAAGACGTGCACCTAGCGGAGAGTGATAATTATGAGCTAAAATGGGGCTAAAGTGCAATGGAATGAATGGAAAAATGGCCCGGATGAGTCCAAATATGTGTATATGATGAGGACTCATCACACCCCCAGACTTACCTGTTTGCGCGTCCCGAGCAAACAAATCCGGCGGAATGTAAAAATGGTAGTTAACAAAGAAAATTACACGAAGGAGTACAATGCGAAGTAACAAAGGTATGCAAATAGAAATTTAGTAGAAAGAGATTCTAACTATGCTAAATAATCTACGAAAGTACTAGAGCGTAAATAAAGATTCATCAATACTCAGTTGGTGAATTGTGAAGAATTTGAACGATCATGCCCGGTGTGAAAGTAACAAGCCACTAAGGAGGGTGTTGCACAAGATCGGGGTTCAGGAATAACTCCGCTGAAATCCATCAACGTCGGGAACCATACGCTTGCCCGGTCACACTCTCTCCACGGCGCTAGCAAACTCGCGAGATAAATCAATAGGACTTTTAGGATTAAGATGGGGCTTAGGTTGCGGTATGATAATCAAGGGTAAAAACGAAGGTTACGCAACCAACATGAGTCAACGAGACGCTGCACCAAGCAAAACCACAAACAAAGCTCGTGTGACACACCCCCAGACTTATTATGAGAACTAGGTGTGCACACAGCCTACTCCACAAATACCAACAGATTTTTTTAAAACGCTCGGGAGGATAACTTTTCAATACACTTTTTTTTTCATTTCAATATCATATTTTTCTTTTTCTTGATCTTATCCTCCGGTTGGTTCAAATTCAGCAGATAGAGATTATTTCTCCTTCACAACACAACGATTCCAAACATCACACCAAATCTAGAACATGAGTGCATTTAACATATACTTGGTTGCGACAGTGGGATAAGCTTTAGGCCTTGGTGAATGAAGGAGGAGTTGAACAAAGGGAGTGGTAGGCACAATTGTTGGGTAGCAAAGGTGAGCGAATAGGATATGGAAAGCAAAGGCTCAATCTAGCCAAGAGGTGGCCTATATCATATTTATCTCCATGAATCGCCCGCACCCATGCTTCAAGAGTCGCTTGGGGCAAGTTCTTAGCCCACGAGAAAGGTAAACCTTCCTCCCGACTCGAGCAACACACAACTAGCGCTCGTATACACACAACACCGGGCTATCACCAATTTCAATCACATTCACCACTTGAGTAGAATAAATCTAAAACTACGCATAAATACTAATCATAAATTAAATGCACAGAAATAATCTAATTTTACTCAAATTCTATTGTAGCATGCGGATGCGACTAGAACATTGCTCGAGTCAACATTGCGCTCCCAATAGTAATTCCTAAGCTAACATCCAAATTCACATTCCTAACCAAGATAGTTTGCTCAGCACAAAACAAATAGATAAGCACGCGCTCAAGTGGGTGCAGTGGTGTGTAGCATGGAATAATGATGAAAAATTAAAAACAAGCGTCTAGCATGCGGTGCAACCCGTGCGCATTCTGAATAACACGTGCTCTCCCCCAGACTTAATCTAAACAATATATCTCAAAAACTGAAGAGCTAGGGAGGAGAAGTGTTACCCAATGCTTAGAATTGAGCATACCAGACGATTGTCGATTAAGATCAAGAGCGGTACGCAGCATCCGCACCAAAGAACACAGCACACCTGCAAGCACAAAACTAAAACAGCAAAAACAAATACAGAAACTGAACTAAACATGTTAGACAAAAATAAAATCAGGAAATCTGGGTTGTCTCCCAGCAGCGCTTTTATTTAATGTCCTTAAGCTGGACCAAATACCTGTATTAACATTGTTCAACAAGTGCAGTAATTAAAAGAGAAGTTCACAGAAGCAGTATCAAAATTAAGAAAACACGAATCAGCTATAGGCGCTCTTATGGTGCGCGTCTCCAGTAGCTCGTAGGCGGGAGGTGAAGGCTTTAGGGCCAACACTGGTGTCACCCAGTGTTCCCCTAACCTCCGCCCTCTTGCTACGAAGAGCGGCAGCGCGAGCGTCGTGCAGAAGTTTCTCCTGTTTAAGTTTAGTGATAGTCGGGGACTGCCAACGTTGAAAGTTTTTAGAATTTTCCACCTTGGTGGTGGGTGGCGTCACTTCCGGCGTTGCGGTGACAACCGGATCGGCCCAAGAGACGGAGCGCTTAAATAGTTTATTACAAGAATTAAAACAGGAAGATAATGGGACGACGTCGGCTAAATTCAAGTCAACATCTTTCGAAATGCAATCTTCCTCCGTCTCGGAGTCGAATTCTCGCCGAAAATCTACTTCTTCTTCCTCACTGGACTGATACCTCTCTTTTTCTCCTTCCATTGCTTCTTTATCCTCTTCATTTCCTGCACAACTCAGAGATTCATCAAGAATAAAGAGAGGGGGATGAGTGGATGTTTCAGTTACAGCTTTGGGGAACGTGGGCTGCGGCACCTCATTGGGTAAAAAGATACACCCCGCAGTGAAATCAAGGGTGGCACCGCTCTCTTTCAAGAACGGCACACCCAAGATAGGAATAGAGCGGTTTTCCTGGGGTCCCAACACCTGAAAATCAGCAACCACGACCGTCCCCTCAACTGTCACTTCTACATTTTTCACTTCCCCCTCAGATTGTATAACAGTCCCATTAGCAAGCACAAGGGATTTTCGATCCTCCGTGTTCATCTCAAGTTGCAATTTGGCAACGTCTCGCAACGTAATGACGTTGCGGGAAGAGCCAGAATCGCATAAAGCTTTAGTTTCGACATTATTGATGGAACAAGAAATCACTAACTCACTTGAATCAGCCTCTACCACATCGCTGAGACTCTTCCCTTGATCTATTGGGTTCTTTTCAGTGTTGCTAGGAAGGGTCCCATGCGACCGCTCGGTTAGCACTTGGGCCAGTTGGCCCAGCTGCGTTTCCAAGTTTCGCATGGATGCGGTTTGGTTCGCCATATTGGAGGCAGTCGCTTGCATGAACTTTTCCATTATTTCCTCCAGATTACTCTTTTTTTGGGCTGGGGGGCCTTGGCTATAATCCGGGTGGGATGGCCTCGGTTGGCTCCCGGAGGCGCAAGCATCATTTTGATGCTGCCCCGGTGCCCATCGTTGGCCAGGCGCGTTTGGGTTCCACAAGAAGTTCGGGTGACTTCTCGCTCCCGGATGATAGGCATTATTAAAAGGTGCCCCCTTAGGCTGATTTCCTACAAAATTAACAGATTCATTCAAGGTTAAGTGCGCGAAGTCACCTGATACGTTGTTGCCTGAGCATTCAAATGCGTGGTGGCCCCCGCCTCCACATCCTTTGCACGTAATGACAGCAGCCGGCGCAGATGTAGGAGGAAGTGAGTCGACCATAAAGAGACCATGGCCGCTTTTTGGAGCATTTCTCCCGGCAGTCCAGAATGTACTGTGGGAGGCGGTGTCGCGCAGAATCCGAAGGGCCTCCTCTGGAGTGTGATTCATCAAAGTACCACCCACAGCAGCATCGATCATTGCCCTGTAGTTAGGCTCGATCGCAAAGTAAAACGTCTCAACCACACCCCAAGGTTGGAGCTCGTGGTTTGGACAACGGCGGAGAAGATCGTTAAGACGCTCCCACGCCTCAGCAAGAGTCTCTTGATCAAGTTGGCGAAAGGTGGCGATCTCCCGCCGCAAGCTCACGATTTTATCGACTGGATGGAACTTGGCCAAAAACTTGGAAGCAAGAGCATCCCAGGTCGCAGCAGTCCCGGGTGGAATGGAGTGGAGCCACACCTTGGCTTTGTCACGGAGTGAGAAGGGGAACAGTCTAAGCTTGACCGTGTCGTCAGCAATCCCAGCGTAGCGGAAGGTTCCGCAAATATCAGAAAACTCTGCCAGATGCAGATGCGGATCCTCACTGGCCATCCCAGAGAACTGAGCGTTGTTCCGGATAATGTTCAAGATTGCTGGCTTTATCTCGAACTGATTGTTCATTATATTGGGCCCGAACCCAGGATACACACTCCCAACAGTTGGAGTGGTGTAGTCTCTCATCGTGCGGGGCCGAGGCCTTGCCGCCTCCTGCTCATCTCCAGGCTGGTGTTGCCCCACGCCGGGCACTCCCTGATCAGCATCATTTTGATCTATGTGGTCACCCATTGCTGCCTGTGCGGCTGCTGCGCGCCTACGTGCGCGAGCGGTCCGTTCAATCTCAGGATCAAAGGGCACGAGTTCCCCAGCAGCCTGTCTCTGCATGCACTATCAAAAACAAAAAGAAAACAAGGAAAATCAGAAACAGCTGCTCGTGTAACGAAAGTCACAACACAAAACGTTACACGCCTGCATTCCCTGGCAACGGCGCCAAAAACTTGATGCGATTATTTCAGCAAGTGCACCGATCGTTCAAGTAATAAAGTTGGGAATAAATCCCCGAGTGTCGGTCTCTTGAGGAGTGCAGGTTGGGTGTACGAATCAGGTTGTGTGACTAGTGTTACACGAGCATAAACAAACACACAAAAGGGGTTTTGGTTGGGTTTTCCTACTCTTAACAACAGTAAAAGAAATGCGGGTCGAAAACACCGCTTCGCCAGGCGAGATGGATCCAACGGCCGCGATGCCGTGCTTCGTGAGGCGGATGGAGCGTGCTCTAGTGCGAGAAGAAATGAGGGTCGCAAACACCTCTTCACAAACGCCGTTAGCTCTTGCTAACGCGGATCGAACACCTTAAGTGCGTGAGTGAGTGAGTGGATGAGTGGAGGCAAAATGATTCACAAACAAACAATGAAGAAAGAGGGAGAAACATTCATTGCAATCAAACCAAGCATAATACTGTTCAACATCTCAACGATTCAAAGATTACAACGAAAGCAAGAGGAAAGAAATAACCAAAGGATGAAGACTAGCGGCCGTTCACGGCCGGAATGGTAGGTTGTCAAGCCACCTCCGGACTCGGGCGGACTATGCTTCCGGTGTAGAGAAACTGTCACGATCTCTCTACGTAGTCCCGTCGTCTTCTACCTCAGGATTCTTCTTCTTCTCACCGGACTAGAACGGGAAAAACAGCGGCTTGAGGGCTTGCGGGTGGTGGAGAATGCTCCCGGACGATGGAGGAATGGTCGGAATGGTTGGAGAAGACTTCCCCTTGCGTAGGAGATGAAGTGGAGGTGTCCTGGAAGGGAAATCGCCGGCGTACGGACGGCCAATCGCGCTCCCGCGTCTGAATGAATGCCCTAAAAATGGAACAGGCGTATATATAGGCGCTGGAATGAATGCCGCGCACGGTCATTGGCGCACGACCACTGGTCGTGCGCACTGGAATTCTGCGATCGTGCGCGCTGCCTGGGAGGAGCCTGCAATGAATTAAATTTATAAAATACATGTTCGCACGACCAATGGCGCACGACCAGCGGTCGTGCGCACTAGCGTCAGTGGTCGTGCGATAAGCCAAACAGAACTCATGAAATGGGCGTTAAGTGTGCACGAGCAAAGACGCACGACCAGTGGACGTGCGCGAGGGAACCAGTGATCGTGCGCAGTGTTCCTGTACAGAATTGTACCGGGAACACCTGCACGACTCCTGTTCCAGCATACGACACCAGTCTGGCCACTAAAAGTGGCACTTAACACAGCATAACAACTTGTAACAAAGATGAACAAGAAACTAACATCGAAACGGGCCAAGACGTGCACCTAGCGGAGAGTGATAATTATGAGCTAAAATGAGGCTAAAGTGCAATGGAATGAATGGAAAAATGGCCCGGATGAGTCCAAATATGTGTATATGATGAGGACTCATCAGCAAGCTGAGTTGACAGCCTCAGCCCAGAAATATTTTGGGAGAGAGGAGTCACTCAGCAGGGTTCTGCCAGCCTCAATCAAAGTTCTGTTCCTTCTCTCAGCTACTCTATTTTTTTGTGGAGTTCTGGGAGAGGAGAACTCTTAAGTGATACCAAGTTCTTGGCAGAAACTTGTCATGGATTCAGACTGGAATTCTGTGTCATGGTCTGATCTTATTCTGACCACTGAGCACAGCAATTCATTCTGAATAGCCTTGACAAATGTCTTGAAGACATCCAAGGTATCAGACTTCTTCTTTAAGAAGTGCACCCAGGTATACTTTGAGTGATCATCAACAATCACCAAGGTATACCTCTTCCCATTTAAGCTCTCAATTGACAAAGGACCGAACAAATCCATGTAAAATAGGTAAAGACACCTTTCAGTATCTTTTGAGCCAATACTTTTAAAAGTGACCCTTGTTTGCTTCCCCATTTGGCAAGCATGACAAGGGCATCTTTTAATACACTTGATCTTGGGACAGTCCCTCACAAGGTTTTTGGAAAAGAGCTTGTTCATAGTCTTGTAGTTTATGTGAGCAAGTCTCTTGTGCCATTGGACACAAAGAGACTCATTCTCATTAGCTACAAGGCAAACATGCATG
This sequence comes from Dactylorhiza incarnata, assembly GCA_033032865.1. Taxonomy (NCBI): domain Eukaryota; kingdom Viridiplantae; phylum Streptophyta; class Magnoliopsida; order Asparagales; family Orchidaceae; genus Dactylorhiza; species Dactylorhiza incarnata. The sequence continues at coordinate 1,577,512 of JAWHQI010000009.1, read as the reverse complement.
GAGGAATTTATATTAATGAAGTCTAAACTAAAGACATTACCATACCTGGTGCCTGAGAGAATGACTTGGTTGTCACTCTTCCCTTTTATCAGGCACTTCTCATTAGTGAATTCTACTATATGACCTAAGTCACATAATTGGCTTATGCTCAACAGGTTGTGTTTCAACCTATCAACATGAGCTATATTGGTGATAGAGATTATGTCATTGGAAATCATACCAAAACCTTTTATTCTTCCCTGTTCAGAGCCTCCAAAGATGACCTTTCTTCCTTTGAGTTCTGGAATGAAATCCTTAAGGACTTTCCTTTTTCCAGTCATATGCCTTGAACGCCCATTGTCCAAGTACCAAATCATGTTGGCACTTGAACTATGTTGCAACCACAAAATTAATAAGCCTTAGGACCCCAATAAGGATTGGGTCCTAGGAAACAGATAGCCAATGGGTAATTGCATCTGATGGTTGCACTTCTAGGAGGAAATCTACTCCTAGCACTTTGGGGACTTGAGTTGTGCCAACAATCTATGGCAAAGTGACCCACTTTACCACAACACCAGCACTCATGAATGTTGTATCTCCTTTTCTGAACCATCCTGGGAGGATCAGAAGTCTGCTTAGGTTCAGAGAAGGAGACAACCTTCTTCTTAGGCTTTGCTACTGGAGGAGGTGTGACAGCTATTTGGGGCTTGTGCACATTAGAGGATTTCTTCATGTCACCAATAAATTTCAGCTTTTCAGCTCTCATACTGTTGACAGCATCAGAAATGCTCTGATGTGGGTTTGTCCCACTACAGCAACCATCATTTTTCTCAGCTGGCCAGTCTTGGAAGAGCTGGCTCCCTTTCCCTTGAGTGAGGGTGGTGAGGTACCAAAGACAAATGGTCCAGGTTGGACCATCTAAATTTCCTCATGGGGAGCTTTCATTGCACTCAACCCAAGTCCCTTTCTCCTTGCAATGCTTGATTCATTCAAATTGCAAGGAGCTTGTTCATTTTGCCTCTGACCATATATGATTGCTTGGTCATACTGGTTGGAGGGCAGCCACACCTTTTGAAAGGTAGTTTTAAGATTAGCTGGAGTCCTGCCCTTTCTATCATTCCTTGCCTTGGCTGCCTTATTATTGTAACATAATTCCCCCTTACCAGATTGGGAGGAGAAGGTCCCAATAATGGGTAGCACAGTTTTGGGTTTGGAAAATTGGGCTACTAAGTTTTGTTCCTTGAGAAGCTGATTGTTAAGCTTCTTGATATACACCCACATTTTCTGTTTCTCATAAAGAAGATTACCAATCAACTTTTGGAGCTCTATGGACTTTTGTCCATCTTGCTTTGTAGCTCAGCCTTAAGTGGCCTTAGCTCTTTGAGATCTTTAGCTTATTCTTTAACAAGCTTTTTCTTCCTGCCCAAGGCATCAATGAGAGCCCCATATCTGTCAATCAGATGATCAACATCTATGTTTGATCTTGATTCATCCTCACCTCCATCCCTTGAGGATGTATCAGAATCTGGGCTGGTTTCATACTCAGAATCTGAATGGGATAGGTTGAAAGCTGGTACCTCATCAGCATCAGATATTCTGCTTGAGGAGCCTTCAGATATGGCCATCAGACCATTGAACTTCTCTTCTTCATCCACCTCATCATCACTTTCAGAGTGAGATAGAGGGGCCCTTATTGCAATCCTGCCAGTAGCAGGTTTTTTAACAGCAATCAGCCCAATGAGGGCTTCTTCCTTTTCAGATTCTGATGAGCTGAAGTCTGATTCACTCCAACTCTTCTCCTTCTTAGCTAGAAAGGATTTCTCTCCTTTCTTGCCTTTTGGCTGATGAGTCTTCTTCTCATCCTTCTCTCTTCTCTTGACAGGGCAGTCAGCAATGACATGCCCAGGCTTGCTGCAACAATAACAAACAACTTTAGAGGAATTGAATTTAGAGTTGGAGCCATACCTGTCACTCCTGGAGTGATGCTTTGACTCCTTGCTATCCTCCTTGTTGTGATATGAGGAGGAAGGCTAGTTCTTCCATTGCTTCCTCCTCAGCAACTTTTTGAAATGCCTTGTGAAGGCAGCAAATTCCTCATCATAAGAGGAGCAACCAGATGAGTCGGGCTCAGAAATTTTTGGTTCAGCAGATCTTCTGGGAGGTGAGTGATCCTTCTCCTTCCTTCTTCTAGAGATTTCAGCCTTGAAGGCCAGGGATTTCTCCCTGGTATTACTCCTTGCATTCAGCTCTTCTTCCTTCCTTGCAGTCAGCTGCATCTCATAGGAGAGCAGCTTTCCATAAAGAGTGTGGGGAGGAGTTTCAGCCAACTTAGCCATTTCCCTTATGGCACAGATTTTGTAGTCCCACTCTCTAGTAAGAGATCTCAGGAACTTATCATTCAGTTCATAATTGCTGAACACTCTCTGATAGGTTCTTAACTCATTGAATATCCTGAAGAACCTTTCATATCACACAACTATTCCCTCCATGTTCAGCTGCCTAAAGGCTTCATACTCCTGGTTAAGAAGTGACTTCCTGTCATCCCTAACTTCTTCAGTGCCCTCCATATAGACAATGAGGGTGTCCCACATCTCCTTGGCTGTTTGGCAATGGACAAGGTTCTGGAAGGTGGAATCATCAATAACACTTACAATAATGTTTTGTGCTCTCTTGTCCATGCCAGCCAGGACAATCTCATCCTTGGTCAGTTCAGCATATGGCTTTGGCACCTTCACCACTAGCACAGTAGTGGTAGTCTTAGTGAAGGTAAAGGGACCTTCCTCTACTGTCGCAAAAATCCTAGGGTTAGTTGCTTCCATATACAACATGGCCCTTTGCTTCCACATGCCAAAGGACTATTTCCTACAAATTGGCAACTTCATTGAACTCATCTCCTTTTGATGGCCAGCCATGGAGATAAACTTTTGATCTAACCCTTGGGATCTTGCTTGGCTGTTAAGCCTTTTTAAAGAAACCTCACTTTGATACCGCTTGAAAGAACTTAGGGGTTTAGATTAATTCACCTAGAGGGGGGGGGGGGGGGGGGGGGGGGGGGGTGAATAGGTTTTTCTTATTTTTTTAGCTTAGAGCTGTTAGTAGCCTAATATGCCTACACAACCAATAAATTCAAGCTCAAAGAATCACAGCCACAACACAAAGGATTTTATAGTTGTTCCCCAAGAGATGGGTAGTCCACTGTCCCCCTACACCCCTCTAACTCTAATGTTAGATAGGGTCAAAGATACTCCTCCAAGTTATCTTCTCAGCTTTTAGAGCTTACACCACAAGTTCCTCAGAACTTCTCAGATCTCAGATGATTCTACCTCAGGACAATAGTCCCTACAGCTCAGAGCTATCACTAGCTCCTACCTTAGGCACAGCAACCCTACAACTCAGAGGAATCCTCCTCCAACAACTCAGACCACCTCCTGGTCCTACTTCAGACAACACCCTTTTCAACCTTCTCAGAGCTGAATAGCTCTTACAAAATAAAGTAATAATAGAATAAAAACCTCCACTACTGATTCAATCTTATCAATAGAATATTTCAGCAGATGCTGATTTTGATCTGATCCTGGACAGGTTGGTTCAGAGCAGCTCCACTGTCTTCTTCTTCAGAAGGAAGAAATAATACTTCTATCTCTCTTGATGATGATGGCTTGAATCTCTGCAAGAGAGAACAACTTCTGTTCAAGGCAAGGAGGCTGTTGCAGCTTCAGGAATTTGCAGACGGCTTTCTTTATCAGCTTGAACAACTTTGCAAAGATGAAGGAGGACTCTCTTTGTTGCCCCAGCTTTAGCTTTTATAGTACTGTTGATGCGTGTCGGCAAGTGCACCGGTCGCTGTCAAGTAATAATTGTGGAGAATAAATTCCCCGGATGTCGGTCTCTTGAGGAATGCAGGATGGGTGAACGAATCGCGCAGTGATGATTGTTACACAAGCGTTCAACAAACACAAAGAGGGGTTTTAGGTTGGTTTTCCTAATCTTAGCAATAACAAAAGAAATGCGGGTCGAAAACACCGCTTCGCAAAGTGAGGTGGATGCAACGGCCGCGATGCCGTGCTTCGTGAGGCGGATGAAGTGAGCTCGAGTGCGAGAGGGTGAGGGTCGCAAACACCTCTTCACAACCGCCGTTAGCTCTTGCTAACGCGGGTCAAACACCTTGCGTGCGGGCGCGAGTGAGTGAATGAGAACGGAGTGAATCACAACCAAACCATGAAGAATAACAAAGAGACATTCATTTAAACAAATAACATCTCAATATTCGAGTTTTACACGGTTCAAAGAGTACAACGAGGAAAGAGGAAAGGAATAACCGATGGTGAAGACTAGCGGCCGTTCACGGCCGGAATGGTAGGTTGTCGGGCTACCTCCGGACTCGGACGGACAATGCTTCCGGCGTAGAGAGCTGTCACGATCTCCCTACGTGCTCCGTCGTCTTCGACTTTAGGTTTCTTCTTCTTCTCACCGAGCGGAATGAAAGAATGCTTGCTTGGAGGCTTACGGACGATGGAGCACACTCACGGACAATGGAGGAAGTCTTAGAATGGATGGAGGAGGCTTCCCTTTGCGTAGGAGATGAAGTGGAGGCTTCCCACGGTGGAGATCGGCGGCGTACGGAACAGGAATCCCGCTCCCGGCATGAACGATCCGCCCTAAAATTGCAACAGGCGTTTAAATAGGCGCTGGATTAAATACCGCGCACGATCATTGGCGCACGACCAGTGGTCGTGCGCACTGGAATTCGGCGATCGTGCGCACTGCCTGGGTGGAACCTGCAAGATACGAAATTATAAAATAAAATGTTCGCACGACCAGTGGCGCACGACCGGTGGTCGTGCGCACTGGAGTTGATGGTCGTGCGCACTACCGCAAACAGAACTCAGAAATTAAATGGTAAGTGCGCACGAGCAGTGGCGCACGACCGGTGGTCGTGCGCACTGTCGTTGATGGTCGTGCGCACTGCACCAAACAGAACTCGTGAAAAAGGGTTAAGTGCACACGATCAGTGGCGCACGACCAGTGGTCATGCGCAATAGAACCGGTGATCGTGCGCAGTGTTCCTGTGCAGAATTGCACCGGGAACACTTGCACGACTCCTATTCCCGCACAACCACAGATCTAGCCACTGAAAGTGGCACTTATCAGCACAAGAATATACTAAAGACAATAAACACGAAAATCACACCAAAGTGGGCCAAGATGTGCACATAGCATGGATTATCAAATATAAACTATAACAAGGCTATAGTGCGTAGAATTGACTAAATAACGGCCCGGATGAGTCCAAAAAATGTGTATATGATCAGGACTCATCACACCCCCAGACTTAACTGTTTGCGCGTCCCGAACAAACGAATCCGGCGGAGCGCGAAAACGATAGTTAACATAGAGAATTACACAAGGGAGTACGGTGCGAAGTAACGTACGCATGCGAGTAGAAATTCTAGTAGAAGAAGATTCTAATTATGCTAACTAATTTACATAAGTATTAAAGCGTAAGTAAAGATTTAGTCCTACTCAGTTGGTGAATTATGAAGAATTTGACGATCATGCCCAGTATAAAAGTGACGAGACACTGAGGCGGGTGTTGCAAAAGATCGGGGCTTAGGAATAACTCCGCTGAAATCCATCAACGTCGTGAACCATACGCTCGCCCGGTCACACTCTCTCCACGGCGCTAGCAAACTCGCAAATCAAATCAGTAGGACTTATAGGACTAAAACGAGGCTTAGGTTACGGTGTGATATTCAAAGTTAAACACGGTGGCTACGCAACCCAAGTGAGCTAACGGAACGCTGCACCACACAAGACCAACAAACTATGCTCGTGTGACACACCCCCAGACTTATCCTGAAAACCAGGTGTGCACACGGCCTACTTCACAAATACCAACAGATTTTCCGTTTTTAGCTCGGGAGGATTTTTTTTCAAAATACTCTTTTTTTTTTCTTTTACATATTTCACCTCTTTTATTGAACCCCCGGTTGGTTCAAAATCAGCAGATGGACTTTATTTTCCCATCATAACACAACGATTCCACACTTCACACAAGTTTAGAATTATGAGCGCAGTTAAAAACGTTTTGGTTGCGGGAGTAGGATAGGCTTCGGGCATTGGTGGATGAAGAGGGGCTGTACAAAGGAATGGTAGGCACAAAATTGGCTTGCAAAGGGGAATGAAATGGACATGGAATAACAAAGCTCAAACTAGCCAAAGGGTGGCCTACATCATGCTTGACTCAACGAGTAGCTCTCACCCATGCTTCGAGAGTCGCTTGGGGCAAGTTCTTAGCCCACGAGAAAGATAAACCCTCCTCCCGACTCGAGCAACACACGACTAGCAACCGCACACACACAACACCGGGTTATCGTCAATTCCATACAAATTCACCACTTGAGTATATTAAATCTAAATTTACGCAGAAATACTAAACATAAATTAGATGCATAAAAAAAATTTAGTTCTACACAAATTCTACCATAGCATGCGAAGTGACTAGAACACTACATGAGTCAACATCGCACTCCAAATAATAATTCCTACGTTAACAACCTATTTCATACTCCAACCAAGATAGTTTACAACGGAACAACAACAAAAAGATAAGCGCGCACTCAAGTGGGTGAAATGGTGTGTGAAACATGGAAAACAACGATAATGATAAGATAAAAAAGAATCAACCTTCTAGTATGCGGTGCACTCGTGCACAGTGGATAACAACAACCGCTCCCCCAGACTTAAACTAAGCGATATATCTAGAAATTGAAGCAAAAAGAGGGGAGGAAGTGTTACCCAATGCTCAGAAATGAGCATACCAGACGATTGGCGTTTACGATCAAGACTAGTCCGCAGCATCCGCTCCATCGAACACAAAACCCTGCAAGCACAAACTCAAAGCAACAAAAGCAGATACAAAAGCTGAACTAAAAGAAGTTAGATAAAAAGAAATACGAAAACAGGAAATCTGGGTTGTCTCCCAGTAGCGCTTTCATTTAACGTCCTTAAGCTGGACCAAATACCTGTATTAGCAGTGTTTATAAAGTGCAGGAATTAAAAAGAAATCTCAAAAATAGTTCACCACAGCAAATAAAACACACATCAACTAAAAGCGCTCTTATGGTGTGCTTCTCCCGTAGCACGTAGGCGGGAGGTGAAGGCTTTAGGGCCAGCACTGGTATTACCCAATGCTCCCCTAACCTCCACCACCTTGCCACGGAGAGCGGCAGCACGAGCGTCGCGCAGAAGTTTTTCCTTTTTAAGTTTGGTGACAGTCGGAGACTGCCACCGTTGAGAGTTCTTAGATTTTTCCTCCTTAGAATCAGGTGGCGTCACTTCCGGCATCGTGGTGACTACCGGATCGGCCCAGGAGATGGAGCGCTTAGATAGTTTATTACATGATTCACCATAAGAAGATAAATAATAAGCAACCCTAACTACATTCACGTCAACGTTTCCCGAACTGCCGTCTTCCTCCTTCTCGGAGTCGAATTCTTTCCGGAGGTCGAACTCTTCTTCCTCATCCGATTGGAGCTCCTCCATTCCTCCTTCACCTATTTCTTGAACATGTATCTTTCCTGCACAGCTTAGAAATTCATCAGAAATAACGAGAGGGGGCGGAGTGAATGTTTCAGGTGTGGCTTCGGGACAAGTGGGCTGCTGCAACATATTGGTTAGGGAAATGCACCCCGTAGCAAAGTCAAGGGTAGCACCGCTCTCTTTCAAGAACGGTACGCCCAAGATAGGAATGGACTGGTTTTCCCGCGGGCCCAAAACCTGAAAATCAGCAACTACAGTTGTCCCCTCAACCGTCACCTCCACATTCTTTACTTCCCCCTCAGATTGAATAACAGTACCATTGGCAAGCACAAGGGATTTCCTTTCTTCCGTGTTCAAATCCAGTTGTAATTTGGCTACATCTTGCAACGCAATAACGTTGCGGGAGGAACCGGAATCGCATAAAGCTTTTGTTTCAACCTTATTGATGGAACAAGAGATTACCAGCTCACTCGGATTGGCATCTACCACATCCCCCAGACTCTTCCCTTGATCAATGGGGTTCTTCTCCGTGTTGCTGGGAAGGGTCCCCTGCGAACGCTCGGTTAGCGCTTGGGCCAATTGGCCCAACTGCGTCTCCAAGTTTCGCATAGATGCAGTTTGATTTACCATATTTGAATTAGCTGCTAGCATGAATTTCTCCATCATTTCTTCTAAATTACTCTTCTTTTGGGTAGGGGGTGCTTGGTTATAATCCGGGTGCGGCGGCCTCGGTTGGCTCCCGGAGGCGTAAGCATCGTTTTGATGCTGCCCCGGTGCCCATCGTTGGCCAGGTGTGTTTGGATTCCACGAGAAGTTCGGGTGACTTCTCGCTCCCGGATTATAAGCATTATTGAAAGGCGCCCCCCTAGGCTGATTTCCTACATAATTAACAGATTCGTTCAAGTTCAAGTGTGCGAAGTCACCTGCCACGTTGTTCCCCGCACACTCATACGCGTGGTGGCCTCCGCCTCCACATCCCTCGCAGGTAATGACAGCAGCAGTCGCGGATGGTGAGGGGAGAGAGTCGACCATGAAAAGACCTCGGCCGCTTCTTGGAGCATTTCTCCCTGCAGTCCAGAATGTACTGTGGGAGGCAGTGTCACGCAGAATTCGAAGGGCTTCTTCAGGAGTGTGGTTCATCAAGGTACCACCCGCCGCAGCATCGATCATTGCCCTGTAGTTGGGCTCGATCGCAAAGTAGAACAATTCAACCACATTCCATGGTTGGAGCTCGTGGCCAGGGCAACAGCGAAGGAGATCGTTGAGGCGCTCCCATGCTTCAGCAAGGGTCTCTTGGTCAAGTTGGCGAAATGTGGCGATCTCCCGCCGCAAGCTTACAATCTTATCCACAGGGTGGAATTTAGCAAGGAACTTGGATGCGAGAGCATCCCAAGTTGCAGCAGTCCCGGGCGGAATGGAGTGGAGCCACACCTTTGCTTTGTCGCGGAGTGAAAAGGGAAACAGTCTGAGCTTGACCGTGTCGTCCGCAATCCCTGCGTAGCGGAAGGTTCCGCAAATATCAGAAAACTCCGCCAGATGCAGATGCGGATCTTCGCTGGCCAACCCCGAGAACTGAGCGTTGTTCCGGATTATGTTTAAGATCGCTGGCTTGATCTCAAACTGATTATTCATAATATTGGGCCCAAAACCTGGATACACACTCCCAGCAGTTGGAGTGGTGTAGTCCCTCATCGTGCAGGGTCGAGGCCTAGCTGCCTCCTGCTCAATCCCAGGCTGATGTTCCCCCACGCCGGGCATTCTCGGATCAACATCATTTGGGTCTACCTGATCACCCATGGCCGCTTGTACAGCCGCAGCGCGCCTTCGCGCGCGAGCAGTTCGTTCGATTTCTGGATCAAAAGGTGCGAGTTCACCTACGACCTGCCTCTGCATGAACTGTCAGAAACAAAAAGAAAAACAAAGAAAATAAAAAACAACTGCTCGTATAACGAAAGTCACAACATAAGACGAAACACGCCTGCATTCCCCGGCAACGGCGCCAAAAACTTGATGCGTGTCGGCAAGTGCACCGGTCGCTGTCAAGTAATAATTGTGGAGAATAAATTCCCCGGATGTCAGTCTCTTGAGGAATGCAGGATGGGTGAACGAATCGCGCAGTGATGATTGTTACACAAGCGTTCAACAAACACAAAGAGGGGTTTTAGGTTGGTTTTCCTAATCTTAGCAATAACAAAAGAAATGCGGGTCGAAAACACCGCTTCGCAAAGTGAGGTGGATGCAACGGCCGCGATGCCGTGCTTCGTGAGGCAGATGAAGTGAGCTCGAGTGCGAGAGGGTGAGGGTCGCAAACACCTCTTCACAACCGCCGTTAGCTCTTGCTAACGCGAGTCAAACACCTTGCGTGCGGGCGCGAGTGAGTGAATGAGAACGGAGTGAATCACAACCAAACCATGAAGAATAACAAAGAGACATTCATTTAAACAAATAACATCTCAATATTCGAGTTTTACACGGTTCAAAGAGTACAACGAGGAAAGAGGAAAGGAATAACTGATGGTGAAGACTAGCGGTCGTTCACGGCCGGAATGGTAGGTTGTCGGGCTACCTCCCGACTCGGACGGACAATGCTTCCGGCGTAGAGAGCTGTCACGATCTCCCTACGTGCTCCGTCGTCTTCGACTTTAGGTTTCTTCTTCTTCTCACCGAGCGGAATGAAAGAATGCTTGCTTGGAGGCTTACGGACGATGGAGCACACTCACGGACAATGGAGGAAGTCTTAGAATGGATGGAGGAGGCTTCCCTTTGCGTAGGAGATGAAGTGGAGGCTTCCCACGGTGGAGATCGGCGGTGTACGGAACAGGAATCCCACTCCCGGCATGAACGATCCGCCCTAAAATCGCAACAGGCGTTTAAATAGGCGCTGGATTAAATACCGCGCACGATCATTGGCGCACGACCAGTGGTCGTGCGCAATGGAATTCGGCGATCGTGCGCACTGCCTGGGTGGAACCTGCAAGATACGAAATTATAAAATAAAATGTTCGCACGACCAGTGGCGCACGACCGGTGGTCGTGCGCACTGGAGTTGATGGTCGTGCGCACTACCGCAAACAGAACTCAGAAATTAAATGGTAAGTGCGCACGAGCAGTGGCGCACGACCGGTGGTCGTGCGCACTGTCGTTGATGGTCGTGCGCACTGCACCAAACAGAACTCGTGAAAAAGGGTTAAGTGCACACGATCAGTGGCGCACGACCAGTGGTCGTGCGCAATAGAACCGGTGATCGTGCGCAGTGTTCCTGTGCAGAATTGCACCGTGAACACTTGCACGACTCCTATTCCCGCACAACCACAGATCTAGCCACTGAAAGTGGCACTTATCAGCACAAGAATATACTAAAGACAATAAACACGAAAATCACACCAAAGTGGGCCAAGATGTGCACCTAGCATGGATTATCAAATATAAACTATAACAAGGCTATAGTGCGTAGAATTGACTAAATAACGGCCCGGATGAGTCCAAAAAATGTGTATATGATCAGGACTCATCAACTGTACATCTTCAACGGCTGTATGCACGACCTCCCTTGCCCATGCCGATAAAGGCATTACTTTATCACTTTTTGCTCCTTTATCAAATTCTGGGCGGCGCCAGTCAACGGGAAATATGTTTGATTCTGTCTCAGCGGATCCGTTGAGACGGATCCTTATCTCAGTGGATTAAGAGCTGAGACAGTCTTCTTCTCAGCGGTTGGCGCAAGCTGAGACAGCTACTCCTTTACAGTGGTTCCGCTGAGACGGCTCCTCGTCTCAGCGGATCTGACCCTTCGTCTCAGCGGTTCAGCTAAGACAGATCTCCATCTCTTATGATTTGATTTCTCCTGATCTTAGGTCATGATTGGCCCTTTCTCTTTGAGTCACCTAAGCCTGTGTATCTTACAAAAACATGGCTTTATCAAAAACATCTTGTACTTAGCATTGCATAGTGCCCCCTCTTCAAATCAAGGGAATTTGAGGGAAATTTCCCCACAGAAGGCACCGACTTGGCTAGTACCGGGAGTAACGGCCAAGGATGACGGGTCCGAGAATTTGAATGTGGGAGTTTCAAAAGCTCAAGTTCAGGTGCCAATCCAAGTAACCCTGTGGTCCTATTTATAGGAAAACCAAAGAGAGGGGTGGGGGGGGGGGGGGGGGGGGGGGGTCTTATTTATACCCCACCCAACTCAGCAACTCGGAGACATTGAGGCGACCTCGCCTGAAGAGGGGCGAGTATTATCTATGGTCGCCCACCTTTTGGCGAGTATCAGGGCTAGTCGCGCGAGTCCACCCATACTCGCATAGGCCTTCTTCTGCTCCTGCTGGCTGAGCTGTCTTGTGTCTTGGATAGCTGACCTCTGTGCTGAACTTTTGACCTTGACTTCTGTCTACGTGGCTTTGAGTGGGCCCACCCTCAGAGAATGAGGGTTGTACAACTGATATATATATAGTTTATATAATATATAAACTTATAACTATATAAATATATACACGAGCAGCTCCGCACGGGCTTCGCCCGACCTCGATGACTCTTAGCGGGCTTCGCCCGCAACATATACATATGAGTACTCAAAATGATCGTAAAAAATATACATCAATATTTTATAATTATTTTTTTTTCAAAAATATTTATATTTTAACAAAAAATTATTTTAAAGTAAGCCATTTTATTTCGAAATTAGTTTTTTGTAGGCGTAATGATAACCTACCATAGTAGGTCTAGGTGGTCTACTAAAAACTTTTAAATTTTATGAATTTCCATCATTATTTTTATTATAAAGATGTGATGTAATTACACAAATAGTCATTACATTTTATGAATTTCCATTTTTTATGTTATATGTTAAATCATTGGAGTAAAAGAATGAGGATATATTTGGCAATTTTGAATGTTGCACCAAAGGCAACTTCTTCTATATAGTAGTTATTGCTCCGCCCATATTGCTAAGCGCGACAGAACCAGACCAGCGATGGCGGGCTTCGCCCGCCCTTGCTCCCACAACATATACATATGAGTACTCAAAATGACCGTACAAAAATTTTAATTATTGTTTTATAATTATTTTTTTCAAAAACATTTATATTTTAACAAAAAAATCATTTTAAAGTAGGTCTACGAGGTCTAATGATTACCTACCATAGTAGGTGTAGGAGGTCTACTAAAAAGCTTTTGAATTTTATGAATTTCCATCATTATTTTTATTAGTAGAGATTGAAAAACTTCTTCTATATAGTAGAGATTGAAAATTCATAAAATATAATAATTATTTGTGTAATTACATTATATCCCTATGATAAAAATAACGATGGAAATTCATAAATCCAAAAATTTAGTAGACCTCCTACACCAACTATGATAGGTAATCATTAGACCTCCTAGACCTACTTTAAAATAATTTTTTGTTAAAATATAAATGCTTTTGAAAAAACAATTATAAAATATTAATTAAAATTTTTGTACGGTCATTTTGAGTACTCATATGTATATGTTGTGGGCGCAACAGGCTTGATGCGGGCCTAGCCTATAGCGTCATGGGCGTAGCCCGCCGGGGGCGGGCGAAGCCTGTCGTCGCAGACAGGGTACTATCGCGCTGGTCGGGGGCGGGCGAAGCCCGCCCGCTGGGTACTGTCGTGCTTGGCAGTAGGGACAGAACATATGACATTCCATGTCATTACATCATTTAATATAAGAAAAAAGAAGGGGGATAAGAGAAATACTCACGGTGAAGTTAAGATGGAGTAATTATCAATCTCATCATAGTTCAACGTCATAGAACCAAACCAACGTCCAAATACCATTGTTAAGATGGAGTAATTGCTCAGGTTGGCCTTGTTTCCTGTCATGTGCTTTGAACAGCCACTATCCAAATACCATTTTTGCTTGGATAGCCTTGTACCTGCAAAACAGAAAAATTAAACTAGTTGTTCTTGACCCAGACTACCTTGGGTCTTTTTATCTTTCCACAAAAATCTGAAATAAAAGACATTTTAGGCTGATCCTTATAACCTTGTGGATGATATCTCCTTGGAGGAATTATCCATTCAGTGAAAGGATTGAAAGTATATGAAGAATAAAAATTATGTAGATTTTCTGTATATTTTCTGTTCGACGAACTGGGCGGAGTTCGTCGATCGCCGTTCGACGAATGGATGTGCTTTCGTCGAGCGTCGTTCGAATAATAAATATACTGAAATTCTGGCTTCAGAGTTCGTCGATCTCCGTCCGACGAAGTGAATTCATTTCATCGAGCTCCGTTCGACAAATTTTGTTGAATTCCTTTATTCTTAACAGTCTTGCTTGACATGTTTTTATTTACATCTACAACCTCTTTGCTTTTAGCAGAAATGAATTTTATTGGTGTAGAAAGTATGTTCTTCTTAATAAGAGGTGGCTCACTTGATGATGCACCTAAGCCTAGCTTTCCATTGAGCCTGACATTCACTGTGCTTATGATGTCGATCAGTTTGATACTTCTCGCATTTAGGGATTCTTCAAATTTCTTAGCTTCTGATAACTTATTCTCAATGAGAATAATGTGTTCTTTTGAAGCAGCCAATTCTTTCTTAAGAATATCATTTTCTTCACTAAGTTGGTTCATTTCAGCCAACTTATTTCTGAGAGAGATTATTTCCTTCTCAGATTTAATTAAGTCTAAGCAAAGAACTTTGAATTCATCTTTGAATTCAATTGAAGTGAAATCAAAATTAGATATTACCTGATCACTGTTATTGTCAGCTTCTGACTCTGATTCTTCTGAATTACTTCCTGAGGCATTGATAGCCATCATGCAGAAGCTTCTTTCTTCTTCATCATCCTGATCATTACTGGAGCTGGATGAAGATGCTTTTTCTGACTCACTACTTGAGTCATATATTGCAATCAAACATTGGTCCTTGTCATTTGATTTTTCTTCATCTTCAGATGAGCTGGAAGAAGACTCTGATTCTATTTCACTCCAAGTTTCAGCTACAAATCCTCTTCCCTGTGTTTATGTTTATGGGAGGAAGACATGCTGGAGTGCCTTCTTTCTTGTTTGTCCTTTCTCTTTTCCTTCTTCTGATTCTCTGGACACTCAGGAAGAATGTGTCCAGGTTTCCTGCAGCCAAAACAAATAATTTCTTTAGAACTTTATTTGTCATACCTTGGCTTTTCCCGTGATCTGGAATCCTTCTTTCTGAAATCCTTTCTAGCTATTTTATAGAATCTCTTGGCTAGTAAGCTCATAAACTCCTTATCTCCTGGAGCTTTTTTTTCTTCTTCAGTAGCTTGGAAAGCTATACTTTTCACCTTCTTGGATGCTGGAGATGAAGTGGATTGTTCAGCTTCTCTAGATTTGATAAGCTTCTCATAGGACTTGAGTTTGCCTAACAAGGTCTCAGTGGAGATCTCATTAAGGCTTCTGGCTTCCTTAATTGGCCAGATCCTAGAGTCCCATGTGCCGGGGAAGAACATTAGGATCTTATCATTTATCTCAGTGATGGAGATCACTTTGTCCAAGATCTTCAGCTCATTGATTATGAGGCTGAGCCTGTTGTACATATCAGCTACACTTTCATTTCCTCCCTTCTTGAAGTTCTCATATTGAGAAATATGGTGAGATCTTCTGTCCTTTCTTTCATCTGCTGATCCTTCAACCATATTGTTGAGTGAGATCCAGATCTCCCTTGCAGAAGTGCATTCCACAACTCTTTGGAAAATGTCATCTGACATTGTTTGTGCCAAAATGTTCATTGCTTTGGCATCTGCACTTCTCTGCTTCTTCTGAGCCTCTGTCCACTCAGGTGGTGGAACATCATTGTTGTTAGTTGTGGTTTCAGCACTTGTTGTTGCTGTAAGAGCTGTAGGTCCTGTCAAAATAACATTAAAGATTTCTTCGTCAATTGAATTCATGTATAATCTAATTCTTGTCTTCCATAGTGCAAACTTATTTAGATTGCACATAGGAGGTCTTGTGCTTGAATATTCTTTGTTTTGTGCCATGAGTTTTTAAGAAAAATAAAACTCTAGAAAAACTTAAGATCTAATTGATCTTTTGATTCAGGTGTTAGCCTATATACAATCAACCAAGCTCTGATACCAATTGAAAGTCAATTGATATGCTTTGATATCAATTGAAAGTGAGGTTAGATCTTAGATTTACTCTAAAGGGGGGGGGGGGGGGGGGTGAATAGAGTATTAAAACTTTTTCACTTAATTTTATAGCGGAATTAAAATAGTGTTACTTATATGCGTGCAGAGTGAGTTATAAAATAAAATAAATCAAAGCACACAGCACAGCACAGAAAATAATCACAACACAGATGACACAAGGATTTTTATAGTAGTTCCCCAATAAATCTGGGTACGTCTACTCTTCTACCACACTTGTTAGGATTCCACTAGGTTTTTGATCAGGTGCCCTATCACCAAGGGGTTTTTGATCAGGTGTCCACACACCAAGTGAGTTTTTGATCAGGTGCTCTAACCAAACTACAGGTTTTTGTTCAGGTGCCCTGTCACCAATGGGTTAACTTTTGAAGGGAGTTAGAACCCTGTACAATATGGGATAAAAAGAGGGTTAGATGTTCTTCTCTGTCAATATTCTGAGAGAAGACTCTAGTGGAATGATGTTGTAAAGCTCCTCAGTCTGATTGAAATTGCTTGACAGCTTGAGGATGGAGCTTTCACTTGAAAATAGATCTTCCTTTATCTTCCTGATAGCTGATAAATCTGAGAGACAAATGTTTCTCAGATTATTTGTTGCTCTTTGGAAGATCTGAACTTGCAGCAGAAACTGAGAGGATGATTTGTGTTAAAGTTCTCAGTGTATGAGTGCTGCTTGAAGAAGATGAAGACTGAAAAGCTTTTTCTGTATGTTTCTTTCTTCTTCCTCTCGACTGTATATCCTTCTTTTTTTCTGTATATTTTTTTTTGTAATATCTGATCTGATACTGTATATCTTCTTCCTTTTCTTTTACAATATGTCTCTGATTTGAAATTCAAATCAACAGAATAAGGAATAAAATAATCTGCATTTAATATTTCCTTGGAACTGCAAGCAAGCCTTTAATTCCTTTTCCTTTTTAATATGATATCCTTTTCCAATATAAGCCAACGACTATTTTCTCGGAAAGGAATATAATAAGGAAGGAATAAATCTCTTACTTAACTTGCTGAAGGTCGATTTGTATATTTTGATGATAGACGATCTGAGATCTGAGAAATTATAACTGATCTTCTGAAAGAAATCTGCTGAAGAGAAAAATCGTCGATCTGAGAAACAAATTCGTCAAATAGAATTGGATTTGTCGATCTCAGAGCTGAGTTCGTCGACCTGAAGATATTCGTCGAACGCAGAATGAAGTTCGTCAAACTGAAGAGAATAATATAACTTGATAAATTTTTTGATTTGAATCGTTTAGGAGTAAGCAGGAGTTGCATCAACTGAGTTATAGCCAAACAACCACAATGCCACACAGCAACACAAGAAACTTTATTGAATCACAAACTTCATTTACAGTGTGAGGTATACATGGCGAGACAAGATTCATAAGAATCACGAAGGAGAGAAGAACAAAACACCAAAAAATAAATCTGGCGGTTTGACAAGCAGAGACCGCACAGACCGCTCGACTCCAGAGATCGCCCAGCTTGACCTGAGACCGCGCGAACAGAAAACAGACAGATCGCCTGCACTGCAAGACCGCCATCTCAAATCGCACAAACTGGAGCTTTATTGAACGAAGAACTGAAGCTGTCCCCAGACCGCAATTCAGATCGCCTAACCGCTGAAGGTCGCCTGATCGCTGAGCTCGTTGTGAACAGCACAAGAACAAACATAAACCAGTTCGCAGATAGACCGATGTCGAACTGTTTATTCAAGCCGCTTGGAATCACCAAGGAAGGAGACCGCAACCTGCTGACCGCAAACCTGCGAACACAACAAACAGTCAACTCGCTTCCGAGACCGCCCGACCTCAATGTTGAGACCGCACAATTAACCCAGGCTCTAGTTCTTACAGTTCTCGTTATGAATGACGGGCCATGCACCCCTATTTATAGGCGGGTAGACGGATGTCGTCACCGCACAGGAGGGATACAATCACCACCTAACAGATCGCCAGCGATCTCACAAGGGCAGACCGCGCGATCACACAACTTGGACAACCCTTCGTCCAAGACCACAGATCAGCAGGCAGATCACGCACAAGTCGCGCGAACACGAGACCGCGCACAAACCGCGCTGGCACAAGAACGCTCCTTCCTTAGAACACCAGGAGAAAACCAAGAACCGTCTGGCCGACTTCAGACAAGTTGCCAGATCGCCAGCACAAGCCGCCCGGTCACAGCAGTTACATAAAACAGACCGCCCGGTCTTCTACAAAGGAGATAGACAACCCAAGCAGAACAACTCGGGATGAGACCGGAAGAACTAGGAACAAATCGGTCAATCAGCAGACCGCCAGAACAGACCGGCAGAGCCAGACCGGCGGATCACTGACACAGACCGTTTGGTCTCTGCGGTCACCCAAAATCAGACCGCCCGGTCACCTCCACTTCACTTCAATAATTTCAACATAACTGATCTTCTGAATTAAATCTGCTGAAGAGAATTTTCATCGATCTCAACAAATTTCGTCGAACACAATGTTGAGTTCGTCGATCTCAACTGAATCTGGCTGGAAGAATTGAATTAGTCGAGCTGAGAAGAGCTTTCGTCGATCTGAACATCTGATACTTATTCTTCGAACGCAGAGCTGAGTTCATCGAACGCTGAGAGGAGTTCGTCGAACACAGAATGAGTTGCCAAATTCGTCGACCGCTGAACTGAGTAAAATCATCGACCGATGAGACTGGACAATTTCGTCGACCGCTGAGCCGTTGAGACGCTGAGATTGAAGCAAGCCGTTCGTCGAACGCAGAGTGTAAGTCGTTCGTCGAACGCAGAGTGTAAGACGTTCTTCGAACACAGAGTGTAAGCCGTTTGTCGAACGCAGATCCTTGCCAAGTTCGTCGAACACAGGAGCATGTCGTTCGTCGAACGCAGGATAGAGTTCGCCGAACGCAGAAAACTTATCTTTTCTTAAGTTCTAACAGCCTAAACTCTTGACCCTTAAGACTATGCATTGAGTTCAACTTGATCCTAGTCAACAGATAGTGATCCTATTCCAAATCAGTAATAGGGTTGTTCCAACAATCTCCCCATATTTTGGTTAGGACACTATTTGACAAAATTTGAATAATAAAACAAATAACAAAACAACAGAGCATGTATATCTGATAGATTTTAAATATTTCATCAGATATAAAATATGATACTCTGAGTTCTGAAAATTACATTGAAAATAAAACTAATAAAAAGAACCTTTTGACTTTCTCTGAATTCTGACATTTCCTTTCTCTGAGTTCTTGTTTTTTGATTTTCTGAATTTGATTATCTGAAAAGCTTTATCTGCTACATCTGAATTTGATATCTGAAAAGCTTTATCTGCTATTTTTCAGCTTTCTGAATTTGTTGATATGAACTGTAGCTTTATAATTTGAATCTGCTATGCTACTAATCTGAATTTGAATCTGTCATAACTGAATTTGCAACATCTCCCCCTAAATCTGCAAACTGCTGTGAGCTTTTTCAAGAACTGAAAACATGTTTCTTCATCAGCATTTCCTCTTGATAAAACAACTCCCCCTATCATAAAGGAGTTTCTTCAAAACAACTCCCCCTGACAAAAAGGAGCTTTTTCAGCTTTCTCCCCCTGCATAGTTCATAGAACATCTCCCCCTGAGCAAAAACTGCTTCATATGGAGCTTCTTCATAAAACTTCCCCCCTGCCTAGTTTTAGGAAGACCTGGAGCTAGGCCCCTAGAAGAAGGGACATTTGATGGAGGTAGGTAAGGATGCAATCTTTATATTGCTATTGTTCCTGCAAAAGAAAATAGAGATCAAGTGCAAAGGAACTGGAAAGAGAAGCAATTCTGTAGGCATTCAGTTAAAATGAAAAAGATTTGATTATAATGAAAGATTCAGAAACAAAAAAGCTTCATCAAAACTGGGTTCGACAAAAAATAGATTTTCCTCGATCTCGGTTCGACGAACTTGATGACTTCGTCGATCTCCGTTCGACGAAAAACTAGATTTCGTCGATCTCAGTTCGATGAAGAGATGGGATAAGTAGAAAATTTAATTTTTATCAGATTGAATCTCCATCTATCATGCCTAGCTGATTTATAAAGATGATGTGTTTCTTTTCATCCAATGGCTTGGTGAAAATATCAGCTCTTTGCAAATCAGTAGAAATGAATTGTAGGCAAATTTTATTTTTATCCACATTATCTCTGATAAAGTGGTTCCTAATTTCTATATATTTAGTCCTACTATGGAGAACTAGATTTTGTGCTATAGATATTGCACTAGTATTATCACAAAATATAATTGAATTATTTAGATTGACACCATAGTCTAGGAGCTGATTTTGTATCCACAATATCTGTGAGCAGCAACTGCCTGCAGCTATGTATTCAGCTTCAGCCGTTGATGTAGGCACATATGTTTGTTTCTTGCAAAACCAAGACTATCACCAAGAAACTGGCAAGTTCCTGATGTGCTTTACTTGTCTACTCTGCATCCAGCATAATCAGAATCTGAGAATCCAGTTAATTCAAATTCTGATGCTGTTGGACACCAGAGTCCTAGATTAGGACAACCCTTTATATATCTCAAAATTCTTTTTAATAAAATTAGGTGAGATTCTTTGGGGTTAACTTGGAACCTAGCACAAATACAAGTAGCAAACATTATATCAGGCCTACTTGTTGTTAAATAAAGTAATGAGCCAACAATTGCTCTATATACTTTCTGATCAACAGGTTTTTTTTTAAAACCCTGATTCATCAGTATCAACAACAACATTTGAGGGCATGGGTGTTTTCATGGTGGAAGCATCAGACATACCAAACCTTTTCACTAATTCCTTAGCATACTTGGATTGTGATATGAATATGCCATTTGAAGTTTGCTTCACTTGAAGACCAAGGAAGTATGATAATTCACCCATACTACTCATTTCAAATTTAGATTGCATTAGTTTAGAGAACCTTTTGCATAAATTTGAATCAGTAGAGCCAAAAATAATATCATCTACATATATTTGAACTAGTATAGTTTGATTTATATGTATCCTAAAAAATAGGGTTTTATCAACTATGCCTCTACAAAAATTGTTCTCCAAAAGAAAATTAGCTAAGGTCTCATACCATGCTCTGGGAGCTAGCTTGAGACCATAGAGAGCTTTATTAGGCTTAAATACATAAGAGGAGTGAGTTGGAGAGATGGAACCTGGTGGTTATTCCACATAGACTTCTTCTTTGATGTCTCCATTAAGAAATGCACTCTTTACATCCATCTGATATACCTTGAATTTCTTGAATGCAGCAAAGGCAAGAAAAATCCTGATAGCTTCAAGTCTTGCAACAGGAGCAAATGTCTGATCATAGTCAATTCCTTCTTCATGTGAATATCCATAGGCTACCAATCTTGCTTTGTTTATAACTATGTTGCCTTGATCATCTAGCTTGTTCCTGAAGACCCACTTGGTGCCAATAACTGGATGGCCTTTTGGTCTTGGAACCAAATCCCATACCTTGTTCCTTTCAAATTGATTGAGCTCCTCTTGCATTGCAAGAATCCAATTTGAATCTTGTTATGCATCTTTTATGGATTGAGGTTCAATCTGGGATAGGAAACATGTGTGCATCTGATTTTGGTGTAGTTGATGCATTGTTTGAACACCTGCTGAAATATCACCAATCACTTGAGATATTGGATGATCTCTAACTGTGATGTGATCAACAGTTGGAGTGGGTTCAACAATAGTATCCACTTGGGGAATTTGAACAGATGTCACTTGATTTGAATTGTCAACAAGATCTAGATTATCCTCTTCTTCACTGTCTTCAAGATTTTGAGTTGATGGAAGTAAAGACTCTTCTTTCTGTAGATCTAGTCCATTGAGCTCTTCACATAGAGCTGGAACCTGCAAATTATTTTTGGTAGAGGTGGTGTTCCTCTCCTCAATTAACATATTAGTCTCATCAAAAGATACATGCATGGACTCTTCTATCTTAAGAGTAGATTTGTTGTAAACACTATATGCTTTACTAGAAAGTGAATATCCAAGGAATATGCCTTCAGCAGCTTTTGCTTCAAACTTCCTTAGATACTTCTTGTCATTGTTATGCACATAGAATTTACAACCAAATATCTTAAAATAGTTAACCTTAGGCTTTTTATTCTTAAGTAATTCATAAGGAGTTTTGCACTTAAGTTTATGTATCATGCATCTATTCAACACATAATTTGTCGTGTTCACTGCCTCTGCCCAAAAAGAGAGTGGCAAGTTTGCATCAGCAAGCAATATAGTTGCTGATTCAATTAGGGTTCTATTTTTCCTTTCAGCTACCCCATTTTGTTGAGGAGTTCTAGGAGCAGAGAAACATTGCCTGATCCCTTCTTTTCCACAGAATTCTCTCATCAGAAGAGATTCAAACTCAGTGCCATGATCACTTCTGATCAATGCAACTAGGGTAGAGTACTCAATCTTGATGGACCTGAGAAAGTCTGTCAGAACAGTGAGGGTGTCAGACTTGTTCCTAAGAAAGAACACCCAAGTGAATCTTGAGAAGTCATCTACAATAACTAGAGAGTAATGCTTCCCTCCTAGACTTTGTATTGCAGTAGGTCCAAAAAGCTCCAAATGCAGTAAGTACAAAATCCTAGGTGAATCACTCTTGGATAAAGATTTAAAACTACATCTAGTTTGCTTACCTAATTGACAAGCCCCGTAGAGTCCTTCCTTCTTGTATGAACTAGAAGGAAGTCCTCTAACAAGATTGTCCTTAGAAAGCATAGATATAGTTCTAAGGTTAATATGTCCAAGCCTTTTATGCCATAATTCATTTGTTTTACTTATAGAATTGAATAAGCAAATATCAGAATTGGCAGAGTCAAAATTAACTAAATAAATATTTCCATGTTTAATACCAGATAACACATTAATGTTTTTATTATTAGTAATAAGACATAAGGAATGGTTAAAGGTTACCTGATAACATTCATCACATAACTGGCTTATGTTGATGAGGTTGTGCTTGAGACCCTTGACATAGGCTACCTCCTTAAAGGTAAATTCTCCAACTTTGATCTTCCCATATCCTTTGGTTTGTCCACAGTTGGAGTCTCCAAAGATCACCTTGGATCCAAGATTTGCCTTGTAATTGCTCAGGCTGGCCTTGTTTCCTGTCATGTGCTTTGAACAACCACTATCCAAATACCATTGTTCATTTTTGCTTGGATAGCCTTGTACCTGCAAAACAGAAAAAATAAACTAGTTGTTCTTAACCCAGACTACCTTGGGTCATTTTGTCTTTCCACAAAAATCTGAAATAAAAGATATTTCAGGTTGATCCTTATAACCTTGTGGATGATATCTCCTTGGAGGAATTATCCCTTCAGTGAAAGGATTGAAAGTATGTGAAGAATAAAAATTCTGTAGATTTTTTGTATATTTTTCGTTCGTCGAACTGGGCTGAGTTCGTCGATCGTCATTCGACGAATGGATGTGCTTTCGTCAAGCGCCGTTTGAATAATAAATATACTGAAATTCTGGCTACAGAGTTCGTCGATCTTCGTTCGACGAAGTGAATTCATTTCATCGAGCTCCGTTCGACGATTTCTGCTGAATTCCTTTATTCTTAACAGTCTTGCTTGAAATATTTTTATTTACATCTACAACCTCTTTGCTTTTAGCAGAAATGAATTTTATTGGTGTAGAAAGTATGTTCTTCTTAATAAGAGGTGGCTCACTTGATGATGCACCTAAGCCCAGCTTGCCATTGAGCCTGGCATTCACTGTGCTTGTGATGTCCATCAGTTTGATACTTCTCCCATTTAGGGATTCTTCAAATTTCTTAGCTTCTGATAACTTATTCTCAATGAGAATAATGTGTTCTTTTGAAGCAGCCAATTCTTTCTTAAGAATATCATTTTCTTCACTAAGTTGGTTCATTTCAGCCAACTTATTTCTTAGAGAGATTATTTCCTTCTCAGATTTAATTAAGTCTAAGCAAAGAACTTTGAATTCATCTTTGAATTTAATTGAATTGAAATCAAAATTAGATATTACCTGATCACTGTCATTGTTAGCTTCGGATTCTGATTCTTCTGAATTACTTCATGAGGCATTGATAGCCATCATGCAGAAGCTTCTTTCTTCTTCATCATCCTCATCATCACTGGAGCTGGATGAAGATGTTTTTTCTGACTGACTGCTTGAGTCATATATTGCCATCAAACATTGGTCCTTGTCATTTGATTTTTCTTCATCTTCAGATGAGCTGGATGAATACTCTGATTCTGTTTCACTCTAAGTTTCAGCTACAAATCCTCTTCCCTTGTGTTTATGTTTGTGGGAGGAAGACTTGCTGGAGTGCCTTCTTTCTTCTTTGTCCTTTCTCTTTTCCTTCTTCTGATTCTCTGGACACTCAGGCAGAATGTGTCCAGGTTTCCTGCAGCCAAAACAAATAATTTCTTTAGAACTTGATTTGTCATACCTTGGCTTTTCCCTTGATCTGGAATCCTTCTTTCTGAAATCCTTTCTAGCCATTTTATAGAATCTCTTGGCTAGTAAGCTCATAAACTCCATATCTCTTGGAGCTTTTTCTTCTTCTTCAGTAGCTTGGAAAGTTATACTTTTCTCCTTCTTGGATGCTAGAGATGAAGTGGATTGTTCACCTTCTCTAGATTTGATAAGCTGCTCATAGGACTTGAGTTTGCCTAACAAGGTCTCAGTGGAGGTCTCATTAAGGCTTCTGGCTTCCTTGATTGGCTAGATCCTAGAGTCCCATGTGCTGGGGAAGAACATTAGGATCTTATCATTTATCTCAGTGATGGAGATCACTTTGTCCAAGGTCTTCAGCTCATTGATTATGAGGCTGAGCCTGTTGTACATATCAGCTATACTTTCATTTTCTCCCTTCTTGAAGTTCTTATATTGAGAAATAAGGTGAGATCTTCTGTCCTTTCTTTCATCTGCTGATCCTTCAACCATATTGGTGAGTGAGATCCAGATCTCCCTTGCGGAAGTGCGTTCCACAACTCTTTGGAAAATGTCATCTGACATTGTTTGTGCCAAAATGTTCATTGCTTTGGCATCTGCACTTCTCTGCTTCTTTTGAGCCTCTGTCCACTCAGATGGTGGAACAGCATTGTTGTTAGTTGTGGTTTTAGCACTTGTTGTTGTTGTAGGAGCTGGAGGTCCTGTCAAAATAACATTAAAGATTTCTTTGTTAATAGAATTCATGTATAATCTAATCATTGCCTTCCATAGTGCAAACTTATTTAGATTGCACATAGGAGGTCTTGTGCTTGAATATTCTTTGTTTTGTGCCATGAGTTTTTAAGATAAATAAAACTCTAGAAAAACTTAAGATCTAATTGATCTTTTGATTCAGGTGTTAGCCTATATACAATCAACCAAACTCTTATACCAATTGAAAGTCAATTGATATGCTTTGATACCAATTGAAGGTGAGGTTAGATCTTAGATTTACTCTAGAGGGGGGGTGAATAGAGTATTAAAACTTTTTCACTTAATTTTATAGCGGAATTAAAATAGTGTTACTTATATGTGTATGCAGAGTGTGTTATAAAATAAAATAAAACAAAGCACACAGCACAACACAGAAAATAATCACAACACAGTGGACACAAGGATTTTTATAGTAGTTCCCCAATAAACCTGGGTACGTCTACTCTTCTACCACACTTGGTAAGATTCCACTAGGTTTTTCATCAGGTGCCCTATCACCAAGGGGTTTTTGATCAGGTGTCCGCACACCAAGTGAGTTTTTTATCAGGGGATCTAACCAAACCACAGGTTTTTGTTCAAGTGCTCTGTCACCAATGGGTTAACTTTTGAAGGGAGTTAGAACCCTGTACAAGATGGGATAAAGAGAGGGTTAGATGTTCTTCTCTATCAATATTCTGAGAGAAGACTCTAATGGAATGATGTTGTAAAGCTCCTCTGTCTGATTGAAATTGCTTGACAACTTGAGGATGGAGCTTTCACTTGAAAATAGATCTTCCTTTATCTTCCTGATAGCTGATAAATCTGAGAGACAAATGTTTCTCAGATTATTTGTTGCTCTTTTGAAGATCTGAACTTGCAGCAGAAACTGAGAGGATGATTTGTGTTGAAGTTCTCAGTGTATGAGTGATGCTTGAAGAAGATGAAGACTAAAAAGCTTTTTCTGTATGTTTCTTTCTTCTTCCTCTCGACTGTATATCCTTCTTTATTTTTTCTGTATATTTTTTTTTGTAATATCTGATCTGATACTGTATATCTTCTTCCTTTTCTTTTACAATATGTCTCTGATTTGAAATTCAAATCAACAAAATAAGGAATAAAATAATCTGCATTTAATATTTCCTTGGAACTGCAAGCAAGCCTTTAATTCCCTTTTTAATATGATATCTTTTTCCAATATAAGCCAACGGCTATTTTCTCGGAAAGGAATATAATAAGGAAGGAGTAAATCTCTTACTTAACTTGCTGAAGGTCGATCTGAATATTTTGATGATAGACGATCTGAGATCTGAGAAATTATAACTGATCTTCTGAAAGAAATCTGCTGAAGAGAAAAATCGTCGATCAGAGAAACAAGTTCGTCGAACAGAATTGGATTTGTCGATCTCAGAGCTGAGTTCGTCGACCTGAAGATATTCGTCGAACGCAGAATGAAGTTCGTCGAACTGAAGAGAATAATATAACTGATCTTCTGAATTATATCTGCTGAAGAGAATTTTCATCGATCTCAACAAATTTCGTTGAACACAATGTTGGGTTCGTCGATCTCAACTGAATCTGGCTGGAAGAATTGAATTAGTTAAGCTGAGAAGAGCTTTCATCGATCTAAACATCTGATACTTATTCTTCGAACGCAGAGCTGAGTTCGTCGAATGCTGAGAGGAGTTCGTCAAACACAGAATGAGTTGGCAAATTCATCGACTGCTGAACTGAGTAAAATCGTCGACCGCTGAGACTGGACAATTTCGTCGACCGCTGAGCCGCTGAGATGCTGAGATTGAAGCAAGCCGTTCGTTCAACGCAGAGTGTAAGCCATTCGTCGAACGCAGAGTGTAAGCCGTTCGTCGAACGCAGAGCCTTACCAAGTTGGTCGAACACAAGAGCATGTCGTTCGTTGAACGCAGGATAGAGTTCGTCGAACGCAGAAAACTTATCTTTTCTTAAGTTATAACAGCCTAAACTCTTGACCCTTAAGACTATACATTGAGGTCAACTTGATCCTAGTCATGAATAATAGTGATCCTAGCCCAAATCAGTAATAGGGTTGTTCCAACACTCTCCACCCCCCAGCCAACCATTCGCAGGGCAGCCCAGCACCTCTCGCCAGTCTCCCGTCGAAGAATATATACCTGCTTAGTTGTCTTCTCTCGCAGAACTCGTGATTGGTACCTAAGAAAGGACTAACCTCTGCTCTTGCAGGTTACCACCAGATTCCTCTAACTGACCCTCCATAGGAGGAGGGGCTGATCTCGCCACCCCCCTCTCCCAGCGATGTCTCAGACTTTCTCTGCGACAACGAGGATGCCCGGGCTATGATGGAACGGATGACAGAGCTTTTTGGCAAGCTGATTTGGAGGCAGCGTGACCAATCCAACCTGACGGAGGAGCACCGGGCGGCCTTTGAATGCCGGATAAGTGCCCTCGAGCGGGACTACAGGCACCTGATCGGGGAGATGGAGCGTCAGGGGGGCGGGTGCGAGGAGACCTCGCCTGGGAGGCACATTGCGCGGGCTAGGTATTAAATGCGCTTTATTAGCCAAGAGCTGACGGCGGTTAGCGCGTTCCACTACCCGCGGGTGCTTCCAAGGCCTGGGAGGCGAGGCTGGGGCCGATGACGGTGGGATCAATACTAAGCCTACCGGCTCTCGCTCCCAGTGTGTTCTCATGTACCCCCGCTATTTCTTTTTCTTTCCTTCTTCTTTCTCGCACTGGACCAAGACGAAACCTGCTGCGTCTCACGAACTATTTCTTGATTGTGTGTTATATATCCTGTTTTCCGTTATTTTTTTAATGCTGTCTTGCGAGTGTTTTCGTTCTTGTTGTGCTATTTGATTTCCATTCTGATGAGTCCCAATTATATACACATATATGGGCTCATCTGGGCCGTTTATCTAGTCATTCCACTGCACTTTAGCCTTGTTTTAGCTCATATTTGTCATTCTATGCTAGGTGCACTTCTTGGCCTAATTTGATGTGTTTTATGTTTATTCTCTTTTGATAGCCTTATCGTATTGTTGAGTGCCACTTTCAGTGGCCTGATTAGCATTTCTGTAGGAACATGAGTCGTGCAGGTGTTCCCGGTACAATTCTGTACAGGAACACTGCGCACGATCACTGGTTCAATTGCGCACGATCACTGGTCGTGCGTCGCTGATCGTGCGCACTTAACCCCCATTTTATGAGTTCTGTCTCGACCAGTGCGCACGACCACTTACGATAGTGCGCACGACCACTGGTCGTGCGCCACTGGTCGTGCGCCACTGGTCGTGAGAACATTATATTTTATAAATTTCTTACATTACAGGCTCCGCCCAGGCAGGCGCACGATCACAGGATTCTAGTGCGCACGACCACTGGTCGTGCGCCACCGATCGTGCGCACTGTTTATTCCAGCGCCTATTTAAAGACCTGCTCGCGAATTAGGTCGGGGAGTTGATTCCAGTCCGCCGTTTTCTCGCTCTAGAGCCCCGATTTTGCGCCTCCATCGCCGCCCACCATCTGGAGGTGCTCTGGGCTTGTTCTTCACGCCAATCTTGAGCCGGAGCTTCCTCTCGGCCTCCTCCTTCATCCTAGCGCTTCAAAGGAAGATCTAGCCGCCATCGCCATCAAGCAAGAGGAAGTTTGCAACCTCTACCGGATCGTGAGACGAAGAAGACGGGCTCATTGGAGAGTAGTGACAGCTCTCTCTACCCCGGACGTAGTTGCGGACCGATCTTGGACGCGGATTGACAACCCGGCGATTCCAACCGTGAATCTACAACGAGCCTTCATATTCGGTCGATTTCTTGCCTTGTTCTTCTCTTATGGATGTATATGTAGTTAGAGCTAACATTATGATGAAGTAGCACTTAACTTTAGTTGCATTTCTATACATTTCATGTCTATGTGAAATACTTTACTGTTTGAGTTGCTTGAGGTGCGCCTCATTCCATCCTCCATCCCGCTGTCACATTCATGTGCCGCACTAGCAATTTCTAGTGGCGTGCTTGTCGACGAGGTGCTTGCGACCCTCATCCGTATGCCTACTCTTCCATCCGCCTAGCGAAGCGTGGCATAGCGGCCCGTGCAATCCATTCCGACTCCGCCGGTGTGAACCATTCCATCCGCTTGCCTACTCTTCCATCCGCCTAGCGAAGCGTGGCATAGCGGCCCATGTAATCCATTCGCCCAACGAAGCAGTGCGCTCAAGGCCTGCACAGTTCGACTCTGCTTGCCTACTCGTCCATCCGCCCTTGCGACGCAGCGCGCTCAAGGCCTGCCTAGTCTCCATCCCGCCAAGCGAAGCACTGCATAGCGGCATTGCATAGGATTAGTTGTAGTTGTTTTCTTTTATTTTCCAAAAGCCAAATCACCCCGTTTCCGCGTTCCATCCGACCCTTAGGACTTCAATCCCAAGTCCTTCCTCGAACGTTAACTCCACCTTACTGTGTTCCTTGAGAGATTCGATACTCGGGGATTACTCCTCGTTTTATATTACTTGAACGATCGGTACACTGCCGTTTCGTGCCGCAGTCTTGCTACCGCCTGTAGCGGTGTGCTAAGATTTGCGCCATCAAGTTTTTGGCGCCGTTGCCGGGGAACACAGACGTGTGAGTTTTCTTGAGAGGGAGAGTCGAGAGATAGTAGTTCTTCCAGTGTTTATAGCCGCCTTTTTATTTTTGTTTGCTTTTTAAATTTATATTGTTTATTATTATTTCTTCTCTCCTATTTTAAAGTTTTAAGCAAGTTTAATCCAAGGAGTTTTATTAGTTTGTGTAGATTTCCTTGCAAAGAATTTCAGTTTCATTTTATCTGCTTTTATTGTTGAAAATGTCTTCATGGGATATTTCTCCTGGCACTTATGACATGATGGTCTATTATATAGACCAAATGAATGAATTAAATGCTAGGCAGTGTAGGAACGTTGTTTGCTTGTTGTGTCGAGGAGAGGGTCGTGATTTGAAGGACTGTCCTAGTCTTTTCAATCCTGACCGCCGCTCCTCCACTCATGACAACATTGTCCCTATCACTCATTCTTTACCCATGGAGGCAATCGTGCCCAATACCCCCGATCTTATTTCTTGCATGGACTCCTCACTCCCTGTGTATGGCTTCACTCCTAGTGATGATGATCACTCATCTGTTGGTCAACAAGGAGAGGAATGAGAGCTCCTAGATGCTCCTGAGTGGGATATGGAAAGTATTCTTTCCATCGGGGAGGCATTAGCAGATCTTTTTGCGGAGGAACCAAACCTTTTGGTTCCTCCAGTTTCTTTACTATATTTTTCTACACACATTCTTTATGATCCTATCGAAGTGAAGGAGTGGGGTGATGCTTCTGACTCGGAGGATGCTCCAAAGTGGGATGAGGAATTTGTTTTCCCCGAAGGGGAGGATGAATACTATGAACACGATGGTGCACCTCGGTGGGATGAGGAGGATACTCTCTCTGATGAGGAGGTTTGCACTTCTTCATGGGACGAGGAGGTCCAAACCACTACGGAGGCCCTTGAGTTCTTGGGTCCCCCTCACTATGATACTTACGATGATGATAGCGATCTGTCCTTGGATCCTGCTGGGAGTGAAACCGGGATCACTCCCCAGATTGCTGATTATTTACGTTCTTCTTCTCGTTTCTTTCTTGACCCCCCTTCTTCATCAGAGCTTGTGCAGGTGGAGTCTTTACAGGTGCCCCAGGAGGACTTGGAGCTTCTTTCTCAAGTCAATGATGATTGCGTCCTTATATGCGAGGAGGTTGATCTCTCCTCCATTAAGGAAGCCTCATTCGTTGCCTTCTCCTCCTGCGGACCTGCTGTGGACGATACCTTGCTCGGCAAGGATTTTTTTTGTGAGATGAGTGAGGACCAGGCCTCCTCCTTTTCTTACATTCTCTACCCTCTAGCTGTGAGGAGCAGGTATCTATATTTAGGTAGAGGGGTGACTGCTCTTTCTCCGTATCGGTGCCCGCTACCGATGCGCATATTAGAACAGTTACCTGTGCATTTTCTTTTTCATAGGCCTATAAGCTAGAACTGTACAAAACTTGAATAAGTCGTGCTGGGATGACAATAACTCCAGTAGTTATCTTACTTTTATTGCATTTTCATTTTCCTAGTTAGAGTAGTTAGTTAATTTCTGTTCAGTTTTAGCATTTCTGCTTTCTTCTGTTTTTGTGGAGCTCACCCCTGCAGGTACTTATTGCAAATTCTGAATAGCGGGTTTGCTTCAGTTTTTCACGCGTCTTCTGGTATGCTCACTTCTGAGCATTGGGTCATCTCTTTCCCTAGACTTCATTTTCAATTTTCATGGTTACATCATTTATGTCTATTGCTTAGATTTAGTCTGGGGGAGAGCCGCTATATGTTACCCACTGCACGTGCACATCTCATTTGCATACTAGAAGTATTTTAATTTCAGTTATTTAGTTATGTTCAATTGCATTGCACACCACTACACCCACTCGAGTGTGCACTTAGCTGTTGGCACGTCTTGAGCTGAACTCATTTCTTTTTGTGTGATTTGGGAAATCATTGTGCTGGCTTAGGATTGTGAGTCGGAGTAAAATGTTGACTTCTATAGTGCTCCTAGTCGAGTGCTCATGTCTCACATAGAAATTCGTGTAGATTCAATTTCTTTTTATGCTTTTAGTTAATATTTTTCTATTAGCGTAAATATTGTTTACTACACTCAAAAATTGGTGAGTCCGGTGTGAATCAAACGGTAGCATAGGGATGTGTGTAGACGTTCGTTAGCCTCGTATTGCCCAAGTCGGGAGAAAGGATTATCTTTCTCGGTGGCTAAGAACTTGCCCCAAGCGATTCTTGAAGCATGGGTATAAGGTTAGTCAATTGCGTGAATGTGATATAGGCCATCATTTTGGCCCGGTTGAGCCTTTGTGCCATTCCTATCATCATTTCCTCGTTAGCCCAGTTGTGCCTACCCCATTATTTTGGTTCAGCTCCACTATTGTTCACCAAAGCCTAAACTCCAATCCTAGTCGCACACCCAAAATGCAAGCATTTTGTTTAAATTTTAAATTGGTGGTGTTGATTGTGGAAGTACAATGTGAAAATGTGGATGTGCATCTTTGGAAATTTGCTGAAATTGCTAAAGAAAGAAAAAGAAAAGAAGAAAAAGATTTGAAAAGAAAAAGAAGAATGAAAAGTTTAATTGAAAAAAAACTGTTTGAGATTTATATTTGGGAGTAGGCGGTGCACACACCCATGCATCTAAGTCTAAGTCTGGGGGTGTGGTGCATCCGCGTGTTTTATGGCTACTTGGATAGTGTTATGCATTTGCTCATTTGGGTTTTTGTGTTCAAAGCCTTCATGTTTATATTTGTTTGCTTCACCTAAACCCAAGCCTCATCTAAAACCTTTAGTCCTATTGATTCACGCATTTGAGTCAAACCAGTGCCGTGGATAGAGTGCGAACAGGCAAGCTTATGGTCACCGACATTGATGGATTTCAATGGAGTTGTCTCGAGCCCCGATCTTTGGCAATGCTTGTTTTAGCGTTCAGTTTACTTTCTTCCTATGTACGATCTTTTGATTCACCGTGATTCAATTTTTGAGTAAATGTAATATATAAATACACTCCTAGGAAATTATAAACTAATATGCATAATTAGGAATTTTATCTATTGTATTTCTACGCGTGTGAGCATGCGACTTCGCATGGTACTCCGCTTGATAATTTCTTTGTCAGCTATGTTTTTCCTGTCCGCGAGAGATGGTTTGCTCGGGACGCGCAAACAGTTAAGTCTGGGGGTCTGATGAGTCCCAATTATATACACATATATGGACTCATCTGGGCCGTTTATCTAGTCATTCCACTGCACTTTAGCCTTATTTTAGCTCATATTTGTCATTCTATGCTAGGTGCACTTCTTGGCCTAATTTGGTGTGTTTTATGTTTATTCTCTTTTGATAGCCTTATCGTATTGTTGAGTGCCACTTTCAGTGGCCTGATTAGCATTTCTGTAGGAACAGGAGTCGTGCAGGTGTTCCCGGTATAATTCTGTACAGGAACATTGCGCACGATCACTGGTTCTAATGCGCACGATCACTGGTCGTGCGCCGTTGAACGTGCGCACTTAACCCCCATTTTATGAGTTCTGTCTCGACCAGTGCGCACAACCACTGGTCGTGCGCCACTGGTCGTGCGAACATTATATTTTATAAATTTCTTACATTGCAGGCTCCGCCCAGGCAGGCGCACGATCACAGGATTCTAGTGTGCATGACCACTGGTCGTGCGCCACCGATCGTGCGCACTATTTATTCCAGCGCCTATTTAAAGACCTGCTCGCAAATTAGGTCGTGGAGTTGATTCCAGTCCGCCGTTTTCTCGCTCCAGAGCCCCGATTTCGCCCCTCCATCGCCGCCCACCATCTGGAGGTGCTCTGAGCTTGTTCTTCACGCCAATCTTGAGCCGGAGCTTCCTCTCGGCCTCCTTCATCCTAGCGCTTCAAAGGAAGATCTAGCCGCCATCGCCATCAAGCAAGAGGAAGTTTGCAACCTCTACCGGATCGTGAGACGAAGAAGACGGGCTCATTGGAGAGTAGTGACAGCTCTCTCTACCCCGGACGTAGTTGCGGACCGAGCTTGGACGCGGATTGACAACCCGGCGATTCCAACTGTGAATCTACAACGAGCCTTCGGATTCGGTCGATTTCTTGCCTTATTCTTCTCTTATTGATGTATATGTAGTTAGAGCTAACATTATGATGAAGTAGCGCTTAACTTTATTTGCATTTCTATACATTTCATGTCTATGTGAAATACTTTACTGTTTGAGTTGCTTGAGGTGCGCCCCATTCCATCCTCCATCCCGCCGTCACGTTCGTGTGCCGCACTAGCAATTGCTAGTGGCGTGCTTGTCGACGAGGTGCTTGCGACCCTCATCTGTATGCCTACTATTCCATCCGCCTAACAAAGCGTGGCATAGCGGCCCGTGTAATCCATTCCGACTCCGCCGGTGCGAACCATTCCATCTGCTTGCCTACTCTTCCATTTACCTAGCAAAGCGTGGCATAGCGGCCCGTGTAATCTATTCGCCCAACGAAGCAGTGCGCTCAAGGCCTGCATAGTTCGACTCCGCCTTCCTACTCGTCCATCCGCCCTTGCGACGCAGCGCGCTCAAGGCCTGCCTAGTCTCCATCCCGCCAAGCGAAGCACTGCATAGCGGCATTGCATAGGAGTAGTTGTAGTTGTTTTCTTTTATTTTCCAAAAGCCAAATCACCCCATTTCCGCATTCCATCCGACCCTTAGGACTTCAATCCCAAGTACTTCCTCGAATGTTAACTCCACCTTACTGTGTTCCTTGAGAGATTCGATACTCGGGGATTACTCCTCATTTTATATTACTTGAACGATCGGTACACTGCCGTTTCGTTCCGCAGTCTTGCTACCGCCTATAGCGGTGTGCTAAGATTTGCGCCATCAAGTTTTTGGCGCCGTTGTCGGGGAACACAGACGTGTGAGTTTTCTTGAGAGGGAGAGTCGAGAGATAGTAGTTCTTCCAGAGTTTATAGCCGCTTTTTATTTTTGTTTGCTTTTTAAATTTATATTGTTTGTTATTATTTCTTCTCTCCTATTTTAAAGTTTTAAGCAAGTTTAATCCAAGGAGTCTTATTAGTTTGTGTAGATTTCCTTGCAAAGAATTTCAGTTTCATTTTATCTGCTTTTATTGTTGAAAATGTCTTCATGGGATATTTCTCCTGACACTTACGACATGATGGTCTATTATATAGACCAAATGAATGAATTAAATGCTAGGCAATGTAGGAACATTGTTTGCTTGTTGTGTCGAGGAGAGGGTCATGATTTGAAGGACTGTCCTAGTCTTTTCAATCCTGACCGCCGCTCCTCCACTCATGACAACATTGTCCCTATCACTCATTCTTTACCCATGGAGGCAATCGTGCCCTCTACCCCCGATCTTATTTCGTGCATGGAATCCTCACTCCCTGTGTATGGCTTCACTCCTAGTGATGATGATCACTCATCTGTTGGCCAACAAGGAGAGGAATGGGAGCTCCTAGATGCTCCTGAGTGGGATATGGAAAGTATTCTTTCCATCGGGGAGGCAATAGCAGATCTTTTTGCGGAGGAACCAAACCTTTTTGTTCCTCCAGTTTCTTAGCAATATTTTTCTACACACATTCTTTATGATCCTATCGAAGTGAAGGAGTGGGGTGATGCTTCTGACTCGGAGGATGCTCCAAAGTGGGATGAGGAATTTGTTTTCCCCGAAGGGGAGGATGAATACTTTGAACACGATGGTGCACCTCGGTGGGATGAGGAGGATACTCTCTCTGATGAGGAGGTTTGCACTTCTTCATGGGACGAGGAGGTCCAAACCACCACGGAGGCCCTTGAGTTCTTGGGTCCCAACCTCTATGATACTTACGATGATGATAGCGATCTGTCCTTGGATCCTGCTGGGAGTGAAACCGGGATCACTCCCCAGATTGCTGTATTTACGTTCTTCTTCTCGTTTCTTTCTTGACCCCCCTTCTTCATCCGAGTTTGTGCAGGTGGAGTCTTTACAGGTTCCCCAGGAGGACTTGGAGCTTCTTGCTCAAGTCAATGATGATTGCATCCTTATATGCGAGGAGGTTGATCTCTCCTCCGTTAAGGAATCCTCATTCGTTGCCTTCTCCTCCTGCGGACCTGCTGTGGACGATACCTTGCTCGGCAAGGATTTTTTTTTGTGAGATGAGTGAGGACCAGGCCTCCTCCTTTTCTTACAATCTCTACCCTCTACCTGTGAGGAGCAGGTATCTATATTTAGGTAGAGGGGTGACTGCTCTGTCTCCGTATCGGTACCCGCTACCGATGCGCATATTAGAACAGTTACATGTGCATTTTCTTTTTCATAGGCATATAAGCTAGAACTGTACAAAACCTGAATAAGACGTGCTGGGATGACAATAACCCCAGTAGTTATCTTACTTTTATTGCATTTTCATTTTCCTAGTTAGAGTAGTTAGTTAATTTCTGTTCAGTTTTAGCATTTCTGCTTTCTTCTGTTTTTGTGGAGCTCACCCCTGCAGGTACTTATTACAAATTCTGAATGGCGGGTTTGCTTCAGTTTTTCACGCGTCTTCTGGTATGCTCACGTCTGAGCATTGGGTAATCTCTTTCCCTAGACTTCATTTTCAATTTTCATGGTTACATCATTTATGGTAATTGCTTAGATTTAGTCTGGGGGAGAGCCGATATATGTTACCCACTGCACGTGCACATCTCATTTGCATACTAGAAGTATTTTAATTTCAGTTATTTAGTTATGTTCAATTGCATTGCACACCACTACACCCACTCGAGCGTGCACTTAGCTATTGGCACGTCTTGAGCTGAACTCATTTCTTTTTGTGTGATTTGGGAAATCATTGTGCTGGCTTAGGATTGTGAGTCGGAGTAAAATGTTGACTTCTATAGTGCTCCTAGTCGAGTGCTCATGTCTCACATAGAAATTCGTGTAGATTCAATTTCTTTTTATGCTTTTAGTTTATATTTTTCTATTAGCATAAATATTGTTTACTACACTCAAAAATTGGTGAGTCTGGTGTGAATCAAACGGTAGCATAGGGATGTGTGTAGACGTTCGTTAGCCTCGTATTGCCCGAGTCGGGAGAAAGGATTATCTTTCTCGGTGGCTAAGAACTTGCCCCAAGCGATTCTTGAAGCATGGGTATAAGGTTAGTCAATTGCGTGAATGTGATATAGGCCATCATTTTGGCCCGGTTGAGCCTTTGTGTCATTCCTATCATCATTTCCTCGTTAGCCCAGTTGTGCCTACCCCATTATTTTGGTTCAGCTCCACTATTGTTCACCAAAGCCTAAACTCCAATCCTAGTCGCACACCCAAAATGCAAGCATTTTGTTTAAATTTTAAATTGGTGGTGTTGATTGTGGAAGTATGATAGCTAAAATTTAAGATGTAAATAATTTTCTCCAAATTCTACGAACTATAGGCAAGAGCACCTATCGTTCATAGCATAGGATATTCAAAACAAATAAATATCAAGTGTCGTATTCCACGGGTCTGTTGATTACTTCTACTCACGCAAATTATTATTATTTTATCGGCAGTAAAATAGAGTTTTGAAAATAATTAAAAGAAAAGAAACATTTGATCGGGAATCATTCTTAAGTGAAATGTTTTGTAAATCTAGAATTCAAAAGAAATCGATTTAGACAAACTTGACCGTGGAGGTTCCCAAAATATGATAGAACCTCTCTCGAGAGAACTACCACCTAACCTTAGGTTGATCGATTAAGACCCCTCGGCCAGTCGAAACCCCTAAGCTTGCTTTATGCGGTGAGCCCCACTATTGGATTTGACTCCAATCCGGAAGATTTGCGTCACCCTCTCTCGAGGAATGCATACAACTCTTTTTACCGATGAGCGATCTACCCGTATTTACGGATCTCTCGATACACTAAAATACGGATCAAACTTGATTATCATACCCTAGAAATA
Organism: Dactylorhiza incarnata; assembly: GCA_033032865.1. Lineage (NCBI taxonomy): Eukaryota > Viridiplantae > Streptophyta > Magnoliopsida > Asparagales > Orchidaceae > Dactylorhiza > Dactylorhiza incarnata. The sequence continues at coordinate 1,540,177 of JAWHQI010000009.1, read as the reverse complement.
TGAAACCAAAAATTGCAAATCAACGGTAAATCTTAGTTTTCTAAAACTAAACTATGAATAAGAGATTTTGAAAAGATAAAAGCTTAAGAATTCATCCGACCAAATGCTATGAAAATTAACTAAACATAATTGAGAAGAAAGATATTTTTATTTCTAAGTAAAGAAAAGTACAATTGCATGTAAAGTAAATCTAAGCTAGGAATTAAAAAAGACAAGACATAAAATAAAGTTACACTAAGAAAAATGCAGAAAAACTATACTAGAAACGATCCAAACTAAGCATGGACTAGATGCCCATCACTTTGGCAGCAGCTGGCTTTTATAGGCAGAAAATTGCTGAGTCACGCCCTTGGTCACGCCCGTGACCAAGGGCGTGTAAGCTGCGTAATTGCGTCTTGAAAGCCCGGGAACGTTGGGGAAGAAAAACCGCCAAAATTGATCATCTCGACGGGTCACGGCCTAGGTCACGCCCGTGACCTAGGGCGTGTCTTGACCGAGTCAGGAAACGGCGGGAAACGGCGCGATCTGGAGTTAATTTGGCAGTTGAGGGAGAGGGCACGGCCTCGGTCACGCCCGTGACCAAGGGCGTGTAAGCTGGAACGACTCGGCGGCAGAAACTGCTTGAATTGAATGCTTGTTGGGCGAGTCACGCCCGTGACTTGAAGGTCACGCCCCCGGTCACGCCCGTGACCTGGGGCGTGTAACTTTAATCCGACGTGGCAGCGAGTTCTGTGAGCTGAAAGCGATACACGGTCGTGGCCATGGTCACGCCCCTAGGTCACGCCCGTGACCTGGGGCGTGTATTGAGGGTTTTTGCAGAAATGCTCCAGAATTTCCCCTGAACACGGCTATGTGCTTGAAATTGCTATTAGCAGCCCCAAAGTCCCTGAAAATATAAAACAAAGCAAATTAGATATATATTAAATTAAAATTATATAAAAACTAATTAATTACTACTAAAATACTATATAAAAATAACTATAAATAATGCACTATCAAATACCCCCATACTTAAGCTTTTGCTATTCCAGAGCAAAAACTAATTTATAAGTATGAGAAGAATTTATAGGACATTTCCAAAAAGATTTACTTCAAATTATGCACTTCAAATCTCATAAAACTCATGTCAAAATAAGTTAAGAAATTAAAATTCAGATTTATAAGAAATAATTAATAATTCATAAATTGAAATGAGTAGAATAAATTTTAGTTTTGAAATTCTCTAACTAAATCTTCATAAACAAAATTGCATTGAATTAAGCAAAATATTCCAAGATTAAAATTATAAGAACTTTACAATCATGAGAAACTTTTAGAAAACTACAAAATATTAACTATGCTCTCTCAATAATATCTTGGATAAAAAAGTGAACTTGGCTAAATGGGGTAAAATTGGCATTGAAGAAGTTACTTTGTATATGGGAAATGATGAATTTTATCCTCTCATTTCCATCTCTTTTTTTTTAATTTCTTCTTCTTTTTATATCCCAAATGTATATGTTTAGGAGTGATGAATTTTATCCTCTCAACTCCATGCCATATAATCTTTTACTGATTTGGGTGCATATGTTTAGGAATGATGAATTTTATCCTCTCATCCCATGACATATGATCTTTTCAAAATTTTTTTTATGCCAAACAATGGGTTTAACAAAAAGGTAGGGGAAGGGCTAGGGTTTAAAGGCTAAACAAATTCCAAAGAAACATTTTAAGAGCATAGAAAATAATTTGAGCAATCTACAAGAAACTATGAGTTCAAGTTAATATAAATAAAATCTAGAGATATTTAACACAATTACTACAAAATTGAATTATGATATTTTAAAGAGAGAAAGTAAAACTAAGAAATATTCTAAGCAAATCAAGATAATGAAAAACTCATTAAATCAAATTCATCTAAAAATTAAATCTAACATATTTTGAAGAGAAATATAAGATTAAAACTACATAAAAAGAAAACTCCTTAAAAAGCCTATAAAGACAACTCATAATTAAAATTAATTTTGCATAAATGAAGTTTGGAGAAATTTAATATTACAAAATTTATTTTATTGGAAATTAAAATAGTTTTTTAAATGAAAACATTTTTTTGAATTTTGTAAATTTTTATAACAAAATTGAAAATAAAGAATAAAAAAAAAAATCAATTTTTTTTGTGAGTTTTGAAAAAGATTTTCTAATTTTTTTTTGGATTTTTAATAAAAACTGAATATAGGAGAATACACCCCCATACTTAAAAATAAACATTGTCCCCAATGTTTATAAGCCAAGTAGGAGGGAAAAGTAAATAAAATGCATAAAAAGTAAATTGCAAGAAAAATAATGATAAGCAAGGGGTGCCTCCCAAGAGCGCTTTCTTTTTCCCGTCTTTAAGCTAGACGGTTATTGTTAGGAAAAAGGAAAATAAAATTGAAAATGCACAGGCAACTCCCTTAATTCACGCTCAGGTGAGCATGCCGAAATCCGTTGCCCGGCGACTCCTCCGCTATACTCTTGATTCTTCCGTTGTCCGTTAGCGTGAAATTGTGAATCCAAATTACCTATACATACCTTAGGTAATTTGGATTGTTGGAGATGAGCGGCAAATGAATCGGTGAAGACGTTTGGTTGCAACGGCTCATCCTCTACATGAAAATCGTTAGTATAAAAAGAATCAGGATTTAGCGAGTCAGAAAATTTTTCACAAGGAGGAGTTTCTTGCGAAAATACATGATTAAGCGTCGGTTGTTTATTTTCAAAAATAAAAGAATTATCAGAAAAATCAATGCAAAGGGGAGAAAATTCATGAGACACAATTTCTTCATGAATTATAATTTCATGAGAATGAGAAGAAAGGGCGGGCGAAGGAGAAGAAGAAAAATTTTCATTTTCTAATTCGTCCGGTGTCTCCATGACTTTGCGAAATTCTTGGTACAATTGTTCTTCTTGATCTTGAGAATAAACATTTAAAGTGGGAGAAATAACATTCGGAAAAATTTCAAGATCAGAAGAAGAACAAATTTGTGGAAAAGGCGAGGAATGCAAATCATAATTGAAGGAATTTCCATTTTCGCACTGAAAACTATCTGGGTGACCTTGCCACCATGAATAATCAACATTAGAGTAAGAAGGAAATTCATTCAAATCATGATTTAAAGAAAAATTATTTTCATCATAAAAATTATTATTTTCATTATAAAAATTATAATTTTCAGTAGAAAAATTAATTTGATGTTCATGAGAAAATTTTTGAAATGAAAAATAGCATTCCTCACTAGAATGATGATGCCCACAAAAATGACAAATAATTTGGCGCATTCGCGCGGCTTCCAAAAGATCAACTTTATTTTGAAGCTCGGCAACTTTTGCGGCCAACTGCGATAACATCATTTTTTTTTAAAAAGAAAATTAAACAACCGTTACCTAATAGAAGTGAATTTTAAAAGAAAAAGCAAAAAGAGAAATGGGGGTGGAGAAAGAGAATGATAAAATTAATAAAATTCACGCTTTCAAAATATCAACAAAAAAGTACTTCCCCGGCAACGGCGCCAAAAACTTGATAGCTAAAATTTAAGATGTAAATAATTTTCTCCAAATTCTACGAACTATAGGCAAGAGCACCTATCGTTCATAGCATAGGATATTCAAAACAAATAAATATCAAGTGTCGTATTCCACGGGTCTGTTGATTACTTCTACTCACGCAAATTATTATTATTTTATCGGCAGTAAAATAGAGTTTTGAAAATAATTAAAAGAAAAGAAACATTTGATCGGGAATCATTCTTAAGTGAAATGTTTTGTAAATCTAGAATTCAAAAGAAATCGATTTAGACAAACTTGACCGTGGAGGTTCCCAAAATATGATAGAACCTCTCTCGAGAGAACTACCACCTAACCTTAGGTTGATCGATTAAGACCCCTCGGCCAGTCGAAACCCCTAAGCTTGCTTTATGCGGTGAGCCCCACTATTGGATTTGACTCCAATCCGGAAGATTTGCGTCACCCTCTCTCGAGGAATGCATACAACTCTTTTTACCGATGAGCGATCTACCCGTATTTACGGATCTCTCGATACACTAAAATACGGATCAAACTTGATTATCATACCCTAGAAATATGAAACCAAAAATTGCAAATCAACGGTAAATCTTAGTTTTCTAAAACTAAACTATGAATAAGAGATTTTGAAAAGATAAAAGCTTAAGAATTCATCCGACCAAATGCTATGAAAATTAACTAAACATAATTGAGAAGAAAGATATTTTTATTTCTAAGTAAAGAAAAGTACAATTGCATGTAAAGTAAATCTAAGCTAGGAATTAAAAAAGACAAGACATAAAATAAAGTTACACTAAGAAAAATGCAGAAAAACTATACTAGAAACGATCCAAACTAAGCATGGACTAGATGCCCATCACTTTGGCAGCAGCTGGCTTTTATAGGCAGAAAATTGCTGAGTCACGCCCTTGGTCACGCCCGTGACCAAGGGCGTGTAAGCTGCGTAATTGCGTCTTGAAAGCCCGGGAACGTTGGGGAAGAAAAACCGCCAAAATTGATCATCTCGACGGGTCACGGCCTGGGTCACGCCCGTGACCTAGGGCGTGTCTTGACCGAGTCAGGAAACGGCGGGAAACGGCGCGATCTGGAGTTAATTTGGCAGTTGAGGGAGAGGGCACGGCCTCGGTCACGCCCGTGACCAAGGGCGTGTAAGCTGGAACGACTCGGCGGCAGAAACTGCTTGAATTGAATGCTTGTTGGGCGAGTCACGCCCGTGACTTGAAGGTCACGCCCCTGGTCACGCCCGTGACCTGGGGCGTGTAACTTTAATCCGACGTGGCAGCGAGTTCTGTGAGCTGAAAGCGATACACGGTCGTGGCCATGGTCACGCCCCTAGGTCACGCCCGTGACCTGGGGCGTGTATTGAGGGTTTTTGCAGAAATGCTCCAGAATTTCCCCTGAACACGGCTATGTGCTTGAAATTGCTATTAGCAGCCCCAAAGTCCCTGAAAATATAAAACAAAGCAAATTAGATATATATTAAATTAAAATTATATAAAAACTAATTAATTACTACTAAAATACTATATAAAAATAACTATAAATAATGCACTATCAAAGTACAATGTGAAAATATGGATGTGCATCTTTGAAAATTTGCTGAAATTGCTAAAGAAAGAAAAAGAAAAGAAGAAAAAGATTTGAAAAGAAAAAGAAGAATGAAAAGTTTAATTGAAAAAAATCTGTTTGAGATTTATATTTGGGAGTAGGCGGTGCACACACCCATGCGTCTAAGTCTAAGTCTGGGGGTGTGGTGCATCCGCGTGTTTTATGGCTACTTGGATAGTGTTATGCATTTGCTCATTTGGGTTTTTGTGTTCTAAGCCTTCATGTTTATATTTGTTTGCCTCACCTAAACCCAAGCCTCATCTAAAACCTTTAGTCCTATTGATTCACGCATTTGAGTCAAACCAGTGTCGTGGAGAGAGTGCGAACAGGCAAGCTTATGGTCACCGACATTGATGGATTTCAATGGAGTTGTCTCGAGCCCCGATCTTTGGCAATGCTTGTTTTAGCTTTCAGTTTACTTTCTTCCTATGTACGATCTTATGATTCACCGTGATTCAATTTTTGAGTAAATGTAATATATGAATACGCTCCTAGGAAATTATAAACTAATATGCATAATTAGGAATTTTATCTATTGTATTTCTACGCGTGTGAGCATGCGACTTCGCATGGTACTCCGCTTGATAATTTCTTTGTCAGCTATGTTTTTCCTGTCCGCGAGAGATGGTTTGCTCGGGACACGCAAACAGTTAAGTCTGGGGGTGTGATGAGTCCCAATTATATACACATATATGGACTCATCTGGGCCGTTTATCTAGTCATCCCACTGCACTTTAGCCTTGTTTTAGCTCATATTTGTCATTCTATGCTAGGTGCACTTCTTGGCCTAATTTGGTGTGTTTTATGTTTATTCTCTTTTGATAACCTTATCGTATTGTTGAGTGCCACTTTTAGTGGCCAGATTAGCATTTCTGTAGGAACAGGAGTCGTGCAGGTGTTCCCGGTAAAATTCTGTACAAGAACACTGCGCACGATCACTGGTTCTATTGTGCACGATCACTGGTCTTGCGCCGCTGATCGTGCGCACTTAACCCCCATTTTATGAGTTCTGTCTCGACCAGTGCGCACGACCACTGGTCGTGCGCCACTGGTCGTGCGAACATTGTATTTTATAAATTTCTTACATTGCAGGCTCCGCCCAGGCAGGCGCACGATCACAGGATTCTAGTGCGCACGACCACTGGTCGTGCGCCACCGATCGTGCGCACTGTTTATTCCAGCGCCTATTTAAAGACCTGCTCACGAATTAGGTCGGGGAGTTGATTCCAGTCAGCCGTTTTCTCGCTCCAGAGCCCCGATTTCGCCCCTCCATCGCCGCCCACCATCTGGAGGTGCTCCGGGCTTGTTCTTCACGCCAATCTTGAGCCGGAGCTTCCTCTCGGCCTCCTCCTTCATCCTAGCGCTTCAAAGGAAGATCTAGCCACCATCGCCATCATGCAAGAGGAAGTTTGCAACCTCTACCGGATCGTGAGATGAAGAAGACGGGCTCATTGGAGAGTAGTGACAGCTCTCTCTACCCCGAATGTAAAGTCGGACCAAGCTTGTACGCGGATTGACAACCCGGCGATTCCAACCGTGAATCTACAACGAGCCTTCGGATTCGGTCGATTTCTTGCCTTGTTCTTCTCTTATTGATGTATATGTAGTTAGAGCTAACATTATGATGAAGTAGCACTTAACTTTATTTGCATTTATATACATTTCATGTCTATGTGAAATACTTTACTGTTTGAGTTGCTTGAGGTGCGCCCCATTCCATCCTCCATCCCGCCGTCACGTTTGTGTGCCGCCCTAGCAATTGCTAGTGGCGTGCTTGTTGACGAGGTGCTTGCGACCCTCATCCGTATGCCTACTCTTCCATCCGCCTAGCGAAGCGTGGCATAGCGGCCCGTGTAATCCATTCCGACTCCGCCGGTGCGAACCATTCCATCTGCTTGCCTACTCTTCCATCCGCCTAGCGAAGCGTGGCATAGCGGCCCGTGTAATCCATTCGCCCAACGAAGCAGTGCGCTCAAGGCCTGCACAGTTCGACTCCGCTTGCCTACTCATCCATCCGCCCTTGCGACGCAGCGTGCTCAAGGCCTGCCTAGTCTCCATCCCGCCAAGCGAAGCACTGCATAGCGGCATTGCATAGGAGTAGTTATAGTTATTTTCTTTTATTTTCCAAAAGCCAAATCACCCTGTTTCCGCATTCCATTCGACCCTTAGGACTTCAATCCCAAGTCCTTCCTCGAACGTTAACTCCACCTTACTGTGTTCCTTGAGAGATTCGATACTCGGGGATTACTCCTCGTTTTATATTACTTGAACGATCGGTACACTGCCGTTTCGTGCCTCAGTCTTGCTACCGCCTATAGCGGTGTGCTAAGATTTGCGCCATCACATTCGCAGGAGGGGTCTCACGTATTGCTTTCGCCTTCTGTAAGCGGCTGGGTTTAGGTGGGTGGTTCGGACCCCGAGGCACTAGGATGTCGCGGCCGCTATCCTTACCCCACATGTAGATGATTTCAACCATTTTCCCTTTTTTTTGTAAATAGTTAGTCCAACCACCGTCTTTATTACGCTTGCATCTCTCTCCTTCTTGCACTCGCGATACCACTCTCCCTTCTCTCTAGAACCTTTGCGAGAACTCCCCATCTCCTAGCGATGCCGAAGGATGCGGTTGGCAGAGCCAACTATGCACTAGCATTCACAAACTGAGACTTTGAGACCTGCGACATCTTAGAAGCAGACTTTAACCATGCCATCGCTGACTTCGTCCAGCCGGGTTTTGTCGGGCGCCTCCCGGGGAACCGAGATCGCATCAACCAGTTCTTGCCAGACACTCTGGCCATCCCCCTCAAACATTTCGATGTGGGGCTCTGCCTCCCGCTGTGGCCAGAAGTGCGCCAGACGCTACGCTACTTCGGGGTAGTTCCTACGCATCTCAATCCAAACTCCATCGCTATGCTGGTAGCATTCACCTGCTATATGCGCGAGGAGGGGATCGAGTTCTCACTCCCATTATTCCGCAAACTCTTCAACTTCAGGGCCACCCGCAGAGTGGTGTTCTTCTCCGGGCAGTCCCCCTCAGCTTGACCGGCACCGCGAATAAGAACTAAGACTGGTTTCGGCGGTTCATCTTCGTCACAAGGAAGTTTGGCAACGTGCCACTCGCGTCTGTGCAGGAGGACGAGTCAACATTCTGGCCTCCGACGCTGGGAGGTTACGAGGCCAAGCTCCACGCCTTCATCCTGAAGCACAACATGGATGTAGTGCACCTGCGGAAGCACGTCGGCTCGCTGCCGGTGGTTCCGCCAGGAGAGGGTAAGCTGAATCGCTTCGACCCGAGCTCCCGCTTCTTTTTCACTCGCTTCCGCCTTTTTAACTAACCTTTTTTACACATGGGTTCGGAGCCTTCCCCTCCACCCTCTGAATGCAATCATGGAGGTCCCTCCCGTCAACGCCCTTGCATGCGCGCAGTCTGCTGCCACGGCTTGCCGCGAGAACCCGCCTCCAGCGAAGTCTAGCGGGAAAACCGAAGCAGAAGAGGAAGCCTGATGCGGCCTTGAGCCCTTCCGTCAAGCGGGTGAAACCTTCTGTAGCCGACAAGGGAAAAGAGGTCGTGGAGGATGTCCCTGGCTCAAGCGCTCCGGCGGCAGGGGACTCAGTCATCCAGCCTGCCGTTGCGCCGACGGCGTCCTCCTCAGGGCCGGTGCCGAGATGTCACCGAAAATATCCTCTCGGCGAGAAGTATGTTGATCTGGCCGGCGAGCCCCTTGTTCAATGGGACCGGCGGGCCAACCGCGTTTCCATCTCCACCCTCCCTCCGTCCTGGATGGAAAAGGAAACCATCAGCGGCCACGCTTACGGCCTCTCTTACGCGCTCTACCGCCGCGAGGGCGCTTCCATCTATGATACCGAGTCAACCCAGAATATAGCGCATGAGGCCGCGCGAGCCATGATGCGGGCCCATGAACTGACCCACATGTCCTCTTGCCGCAGCATGACTCTCGTGCGGAACATTCTCGAGGTCGAGAAGGACCGCTCTGTCGCAGCTGCCGAGGCTGTGGCCGCTAAGCAACAACTAGCCGCAGCCGAGGCCCTTCTTGCCAGCCGCCCGGATCGAGAGGTGACCCCCTCCTCCTCCTGCGACTTGAGATCTCGCACTCCTTTCTTTCTTCCTTCTCGCTCGCTAACCTTCTTTTTTCTTGCAGTACATAGCGAACTATGATACCTTGCTCGTGCGGGTGCGAATCCTTGAGGGGCGAGTCAAGGAGCTGGAGGCCGAGAACCAGAGGTTGCGAGATGCCGCCGCTCGGCCACCTCCCGCAGAGAGGGAAACTTGGAACCTTTACTCCAACGCTGAGTTTGAAGGACTGATGCAGAGGACATCCCAAGGAGCGGCGGAGCATGCACTGGATGTGCTGCGACGGGCTGGGCTCCTGAAGGAAGAGGGCGGGAGGATTCTCTCCCACCACGTGCTTCCCAAACTCTTCGCCCAGGTTGACCCTGTGGGTGAAGCTAGCGATGGGTGGGAACTCGGAGACCTCCCCTCTCCAGGGGCGAGCAGCGGATACTCCAACGACGAGGCTGACGACCCTTGAAGGCTCCCCTTTCTTTCTCTTTTTGATGTAATGCGAGAACTACTATATATCCCTTTTTTCACTGAAATGAAAGAAATGTTTTGCCCCTTGCGCCATGTTGTGTATATACATATATATATATATATATATATATATATGCATCTCGCTATTACCAGCCGATGGCTCGCGCATCTGCACGTAATTTTACACGCTTTCGCACTCTCGCGCATGTGCTTGCCTATCGTTTGTTCGCTTTTAGCGTCGCGGGCCCTTAGTCTAGGTCATGTCTGAGATCCCTTCTCCACACAGGCGCGTCACGTGGTCGCAACCCTCTCTCACTCGCCCCAGCCTTCTCAAGACTTAGGCAATTTTGTTGATTTTCTGTCGAGAACGGAACTACGCCGAGAACCCATCCTATCCTGCTAAATTCTCGCGACCCCCGGGTCTGGCCATCGTCCCACTTCGCATTCTCCGAGCGAGTGTCTTTTTGGAGTGATATCATTCGTTGGCGAGAACCCTTCACGATGGGCACCACTCGCCGACCTTATGCTGGGGCTTACCCTGTGTCAATTCTTTGCCTTGAATTTCCCTCCTACTTTGCCTTCCTCCGGGGTCATCATCAAGTGAGCCTTCAGCCCTGCCGGCCAAGTGAGAGCCTGGTCGGCGGGTCTGTTCGGGGATAACCTTTGAACCCTTAGAAGCTGCCACCGAGTGAGTCTACGGCCCTGCCAGCTAGATGGGATTCTGGTTAGCGGGTCTGCTCGGGGATAACCTTCGAACCTTTGGAACCTCCCACTGAGTGAGCCTATGGGCCTGCCAGCTAGATGGGAGCCTGGTCAGCGGGTCTGCTCGGGGCTAACCATCAAACCTTTGGAACCTGCCACTGAGTGAGCCTATGTCCCTGCCAGCTAGATGGGAGCCTAGTCAGTGGGTTTGCTCGGGGCCAACCTTTGAACCCTTAGAACCTGCCACTGAGTGAGCCTACGGCCCTGCCAGCTAGATGGGAGCCTGGTCAGCGGGTCTGCTCGGGGCTAACCTTCGAACTCTTGGAAACTGCCATCGAGTGAGCCTACGGCCCTACCAGCTAGATGGGAGTCTAGTCAGCGGGTCTGCTCGGGGCTAACCTTTGAACTCTTGGAACCTGCCACTGAGTGAGCCTACGACCCTGCCAGCTAGATGGGAGCCTGGTCAGCGGGTCTGCTCGGGGCTAACCTTCGAACTTTTGGTACCTTCCACCGAGTGAGCCTATGGCCCTGCCAACTAGATGGGAGCCTGGTCAGCGGGTCTGCTCGGGGCTAACCTTCGAACTCTTGGAACCTGCCACCAAGTGAGCCTATGGCCCTGCCAGCTAGATGGGAGCCTGGTCAGCGGGTCTGCTCGGGGCTAACCTCCAAACTTTTGGAACCTGCCACCGAGTGAGCCTACGGCCCTGCCAGCTAGATGGGAGCCTATTCAGCGGGTCTGCTCGGGGCTAACCTTTGAACTCTTGGAACCTGCTACCGAGTGAGCCTACGACCCTGCCAGCTAGGTGGGAGCCTAGTCAGCGAGTCTGCTCGGGGCTACCCTTTGAAATTTTGGAACCTGCCACCGAGTGAGCCTACGGCCCTGCCAGCTAGATGGGAGCCTGGTCAGCGGGTCTGCTCTGGGCTAACCTTCAAACTCTTAGAACTTGCCACCGAGTGAGCCTATGGCCCTGCCAGCTAGATGGGACACTGGTCAGCGGGTCTGCTCGGGGCTAACCTTCGAACTCTTAGAACCTGCCATCGAGTGAGCCTACGACCCTGCCAGCTAGATGGGAGCCTAGTCAGCGGGTCTGCTCGGGGCCAACCTTTGAAGACTTTCTATCATCATCTTACAAGTCATTTATCCCTGTATGTGTAAGAAAGATAAAATACAAAGCATAGGTATTCTCGTTATTTGGACTTAAGGATAGAAGCGTTTCAAGTCGTCACCACTCCACGTATGACTAACAGACTCGCCCTTCACATTTTGGAGGCCATATCCCCCTGACATCAAGGCTTCTTCCACTATATCGGGCCCCTCCCAATTGTGATTGAGCTTTCCTACCGCGGCTGACCTTCCGGTCGCGTCGACCTTTTTCAGCACGAGGTCCCCCTTTTCAAATTGCTTGATCCGGACGTGTTTGTCAAAGTATTTGGCCATCCGCCGCTTGACTTCCTCTTGACGAATGATGGCAAGATCTCGGACCTCCTCGATCAGATCCAAGGAGAGTCGTAGCTCCTCCTCATTTCCTGCTCTCCATTCTTCATCACCATCTGAGGCGGCCCTTATCTGCGACGTCTTGATTTCAAATTCCACAGGAATGACGGTCTCGCAACCATGAGAGAGCTTGAAGGGGGTCTCACCAGTGGCGGTGTTGGTGGTAGTCCTTAAAGCCCATAGGACCGAGGGGAGTTGCTCTACCCAATTCCCCTTCAAGTTCTCCACCTTCTTCTTGAATAGGTTTACTATGATCTTATTCGCTGCCTCCACCTGCCCGTTGCTCCTTGGGTGATGTACGGATGCGAACCTGAGGTTTATCCCCAGCTGGCTGCAGAAGCTGATGAATTCCTCGTTGGCGAACTGCGGACCATTATCTGTGACTATGGCTTGTGGAAGCCCATGTCGGCAGATGATCTCCCCCCATACGAAGTTGCGGATTACCTGGGAGGTGACCTTGGCTAGAGCCTTGACCTCCAACCACTTTGAAAAGTAGTCGATCATGACCAAGAGAAATCTTCTTTGCCCACTAGCTTGAGGGAAAGGTCCTACCAGATCCATCCCCCATATGGCGAAGGGACGGGGCACCGTGATGCTCCTTAGCCTCTGAGCCGGCAAAAGTTGAAGTGGAGCGAACAGCTGGCACTTCTGGAATTGCTTGGAGAACACCGCCGCATCCCTGCTCAGGGTCGGCCAGAAGTACCCCTGCCTCATTATCCTTGCTTCCAATGTCCTGCTCCCCGAATGACTGCCACATTCTCCAGAGTGAACCTCCTCCAGAACCCTCGGGGCTTCTTCCTCTGAGATGCATCGTGCCAAGAGTCCAGAGAGAGTCTTCCGATACAAGTCCCCTTCGTGAAGCACGTAGTAGGCAGACTTGTATCGAAAATGTCTTTGATCTGGGACCTCTTCCGGAAACTTGCCCGTTGCTAGAAAGGTCACGAAAGGATCCTTCCACGAGGGCCACTGTTCTATGTCCATGAGCTCCTCTTCCTCAATCGAAGGGCGGAATAGATCTGTCAAGGTTCCTCCAACCCGAGGACCGACTTTGGCCAACCGATCTGCAGAGGCACTCTCTTCCCTTGGTATGTGCCTGATGGAGAAGGTTTTGAATACTCCGATGAGACCCCTTACATTGGTTAGATACCTCATGAGGGTGGGCTCCATTGCCTCATATTCACCCTTAATCTGCGAGGCTATAACTATTGAATCGGTAAGGACTTCCACATCATGAACCCCCAACTCCAGGGCCAGATGTAGGTCGGCGATCACTGCCTCGTACTCCGCCTGGTTGTTGGTGACGGGAAAATGTATCACCAGTGCTTGTTCAATCTTCAACCCATGAGGGCTTTCCAACACCACCCCTCCTCCTAAGGAGTTCTTTCCTAAGGCCCCGTCGACTAAAAGCTTCCAGGGAACGTGACGAGGGATTTGCTCCTCTTCCATTTCGACCACGTAGTCTGCCATGAAATCTGCGACCGCTTGAGCCTTCATCGACAACCGAGGGACAAAAGTGATGTCGAACTCACTTAACTCCACAGACCATTTCGCGAGCCTCCCCGAGTGCTCTACCCCCTCAAAGATTTTGCGAAGGGGATGGTCGGTCACTACTTGGATCGAGTGGGCCTGGAAATACGTCCTGAGCTTCCTGGCCGAGATGACCAGAGCGAAGGTCAGCTTTTCCAAAATTGGGTATCGGAGCTCCGCCTTCCTCAAAACCCTGCTCATGTAGTAAATGGGCAGCTGCTTCCTACCCTCTTCCTGGACCAAGACAGAGCTCACGGCTTCAGCCCTGACTCTGAGATACAAGGCTAGGTCCTCTCCTTCCTCAGGACCTTGGAGCAGCGGAGCCTTGGTGAGTTGGCTCTTCAGAGCCTGGAAGGCCTCCTCATATTCCTTCATCCATTCAAACTTCTGATTTCCTCGCAATACTTTGAAGAAGGGGGAGCATTTCTCCCCAGCTCGGAAGAGAAACCTACTCAACCCTCCGAGCTTCCCAGTTAGGCGCTGGACTTCCTTAGTGCTTCGCGGCGATCCCAACTCCATTATGGCTTTAACCTTGTCCGGGTTTGGTTCCACCCCTGCTAGGGTAAGAAGGTGACCCAGAAACTTCACCTTGCTGGACCCAAATATGCACTTCAGGGGATTCAGCTGCATCTTGTACTTGCATAGAGTGGTGAAGGTCTCCTAGAGGTCCAGAAGGTGAGAGCTCACGCTCTTACTCTTCACCATGAGGTCATCCACATAAACCTCCAAGTTTTTTCCTCTCTGCTCCTGGAAGACCCGGTCCATCATTCTTTGGTATGTTTCCCCTGCGTTCTTCAGTCCGAATGGCATCATCTTATAGCTATATCACCCTTCTCTTGTGATGAAGGAGATGTCTTTGACGTCCGGAGGATGCATCCTAATCTGATGATAACCTGAAAAAACATCTAAGAAAGACATTACAGAGAAACCGACGGTTGAGTCAACCAGCACGTTGATTCGAGCAGGCTTGTTTAATAAAGAAAAATTGATACACATACGCCAGCGTCCATCGCCCTTTTTCACCATGACGATATTGGAGACCCAGCCTGGATACTGGATCTCCGATACAAAACCTGCTTTGAGGAGCTTCTCCACCTCCTCGAATATTGGCCCCTCCAGCTTGTCGGCGATGGCCCTCCTCTTCTGCCTTATGGGGAGGGCCCCTGGTTCGAGGTTGAGTCAGTGGAAGGCCACGTCCTCATTGATGCCCGGCATGTCCGCCGCGCCCCATGCGAATATGTCCACGCTCCTCTGGATGCACTCCAGCATCCTCTTCCTGTCCTCCGGGCCAAGGCCCCCGCTGATCCGCACCTTCTCCACTCTCCCCTCGTGGGTGGTGACCTCCCTCTCGACCACTTCTTCAGCCGCCTCAAGACGGTCCGGCTCTTCCCATCTGCCCCTTGCCTCCTTTCCCTCAGGAAGAGTCTCCTCTTCCACCGCAACCTCCTCCTCCATCGGCTCGTCACGCTCCTCCAAAGCCACTTCCCTCTCCTCTTCTGGGATGTTGCTCCGTCCTTCTCCTTCCTTCCTTTCTCCTCCTGGCACCTCCGACCCCTTTATCTCTCTGTCCACCCTCTTAGCCTCCGCCATCCAGGAGATGGTGTTGACGGCAGTCACGTAGCACTGCCTTGCCACCCTTGCATCCCCCCGGATCCGGACCTGGACTCCTCCACTATGAAACTTCAAGCACTGGTGAAAGGACGAGGGGATGCACCGGAAGGTGCTGATGAGAGGGCGTCCGAATATGGCATTGTAGCTGCTTAGAGAGTCAACGATGACAAACCGACAGTTCCTGGGGACCCTCCCAATGTTACCTGGAGGCCAACTCCTCCCTCGACCTCTTTCCTCTCCCATGAGAACCCAAACAGGGGTCCATCTGAGGCCTGCACTATCTTTGCTTCCACCTCTTACGCGTCAAAGGCTTTCTTGAAAATCACATTCACGGAGCTCCCATTGTCGACAAAGATTTGGGAGACCGTGAAGTTTTCGATCGCCGTCTGGATCACCAAGGCGTCACAGAATGGGTCTTCGAAGTCTGGCATGTCTTCTGATGAGAAGGTGAGCTTCTTCGAAGGGGGCGGGGTTTGGGAGGTCGACGTGACGCTCCTCCGGAACGTCGCCTGGAAGCTTCTCTTGCGAGTCGCCTCTATTCCCACCCCGCCATGGATAACTCTGATCCCTCCCCTGGCTCCTACATTCGTCCTATCTTTGCACCCATCTTCTTCTTCTCCGTGTAGCACTTCTTCAATCCATACAGGTCGCTGCTGCTGCTGACCTCTTCCCCTCATCTCCAGAAACTCCAGGCAGGTGGCTGTCACGTGACCTTCCTCCTGATGGAAGTCACAATAGGGCAACGCCACCCTGCCCCCTCTTCCTCCTCTTTCTCTTACTCCTCTTCCTCCTCTTCCTCGGCCTACCTCCATGGCTTGCTCTCGAGGGGGGTGAGGTGGTCTGGGACCTTGCCTCCATCCCGGATGATTGGCCCTCCCCTCCCCCCCTTCGCAGGTGATCTCTTTCCTGACATCTCGCCGGTCCCTCTTGGGGCCTCCAAGCTAGTCGGTTATTGGGCTCCTGATACCCCCAATCCCACTGCTGCCCCCGAAACCCCTAACCTCTGGGTTCATCCCTTCTTTTTCCATCCCGTTGTCTCACCTCCGGCTCGCTCAGCCTTGCCAACCTCTTTGCAAACTCGGGGTTGGCGGACTCTCCCTCGATCTCTTCCGCCGCCCGCTCCATTAGCTCCTCGAAGGATAGAGGGGCCTTCCGCTTCAAGTCCATTTTGAAGAACCCCTCGTGGAGCCCCACTATAAAGGCTAGTTGGAGGGTGAACCCTGGCACCTCCTGGACTTGCAGGACCTCTTCTTAGAACCTATCCATGTAATGGGTCAACGACTCCCCAGGCCCTTGTTTGATCTTGAAAAGCGCCTCCGCATCTTTCTTCCTCTTCTTTGACGTTGAGAAACGCAACCTGAAGCTCCGGCGCAAGTCCTCGAAAGCGTAGATGGAACCTACGGGGAGCTGGTGGAACCATTCCCTCGCCTTTTCCTTCAGAGTGGTGGCAAAGAGCCGGCACTGGAAGGCATCTATCATTGGAAGGATCGAGACCATGTCCTCAAACCATTGCAGGTGCAGGACTGGATCATCCTTGTCGGTGTAGTAAGACATCTCCATCCCTCTGAACCCCTCTGGAACCGGGGCTGAGAGGATCAGCTCACAGAAGGGGATCCCTTCCCCTGCTCGGCGAGTGGTCCTCTCGCGCGGAGTCAGCTCGTACACATTCGCACTCACCGGGCAGCTGAACAGTTACTGCCCGGGGAGATCTCGCGCGCTAGCTTCCGCCACTACCTCCTTCCCAAGCCGCTGGCCCAGAGCGTTCTCGCCAATCTGCTGGGGCGGAACCACCGGAACCACAGGCGTCTCGCACTCGCCTCTCCCGGCGAGAGCCACCTGCATGGTCTGCATGACCTCCCGCTTGAAGTTCTCGAACATATCCAGCCACTCCATTGCTTCCGGCGGCTGCGAGTGACCTGGGTCGGAACCGTCTCTTCCATCTCCTGCCATCAAGCTCAGCCTGAGATTTTCTTGCACTTGCTACGATTCATGCTCACCGCACCAAAAAAGTTGAAACCGGCAACCGGTCTCTAGAGTTCGGACCCACTGGGGGGTGTAGCCCATGCCTACTTCTCCCTCACTAAACTCTCCTGACTTTGGATGGAAAATCTAGAATAGACCCAAAGCTGTAGCGAGGAGGTCCCGCCACACACCCGGAAGATCTAAGAGAGCTTCCCCTCCCAAACCAATGCTCAACCGGGCACCTTGGAGGGCACTAGCAGCCAACTCCGAAAATAGCCTGGAGGAGAGAGCTCAAAAGATCTGCCTTCCTCCAAGGTGCCCTTAAGGGTCTATTTATAGATTTTTCTATTTTTCTAGGCTGGTCTGCAAATAGCATGAATCCACCTTTTGGTTTTACTAATCGCACCCCAAATTGGTCTGCTAACAACCTAACTCCGCTGTTCTGAAAGGCTATTGGCAGCCCACAAGGGGTATCAAGGTCATTCCCCCTAAACCTTCTGGGCGAGTGGTCCGTGAAGGCACCACTCGCCAGACTCCTTTTCTGCTACATTCGACCGGGCGAGTGATTCGCGAGGGCATCACTCGCCAAGTACTCGACATGCTCGGCGGGTGAGGCCTTGCCTCCCCTCACTAGCCCGACCACCGATACACACTTTGTTACCAGCGAGTGCCCCACGAATGGGGCCTCACTCACCTGAGAACTCTTGGGCTAATGTCTTGCCACCTGCCCCCTGGGGCCCCTGGGACCCACTCGGCGAATACGGGGTTGTACAGTCGCCGCCGACTAATGTCGCCACCGACGATCAATGTCGACGCCCATGACCAATGTCGACGCCCCCGACCACTGTCGTCGTCCACGACCAATGTAGGCCCATGACCAATGTCGCCGCCCAGGACAAATGTCGCCGCCCACGACCAATGTCGCCGCCCAGGATAAATGTTGCCCCCATGATAAATGATGCGCCCGCATTCGAGCGGGCCGCACCCGCATTCGAGCGGGCCGCGCCCGCATTCGAGAGGGCTGCGCCCGCATTCGAGCGGGCCGCGCCCGCATTCGAGCGGCCCGCGCCCGCATTCGAGCGGCCCGCGCCCGCATTCGAGCGGGCCGCGCCCGCATTCGAGCGGGCCGCGCCCGCATTCGAGCGGGCCGCGCCCGCATTCGAGCGGGCCGCGCCCGCATTCGAGCGGGCCGCGCCCGCATTCGAGCGGGCCGCGCCCGCATTCGAGCGGGCCGCGCCCGAATTCGAGCTGGGCGCGCCCGGATTTGAGAGGGTTGCGCCATCATTCGAGCGGGTTGCGCCCACATTCAAAGTACCTGGCAGGCGACAGCGGGCTTTGCCCGCCCCCGACGTGCTTCACCCGCAACATATACATATGAGTACTCAAAATGACCGTAAAAAAATATATATCAATATTTAATAATTATTTTTTTCAAGAACATTAATATTTTAACAAAAAATTATTTTAAAGTAAGGTATTATATTTCGAAATTAGTTTTCGTAGGCTTAATTGTACCACCCGTAATTCGTCGAGATCAGAAAGGCCTGAAGAGACGCCTATTCGCAGACCTCGCTGGGCGAGCATGGGGCGAGCAGGGGCGAGCATGGGGCGAGCATGGGAGAGCATGGGCGAGCAAGGGCGAGCATGGGCAAGCATGAGCGAGCATGGGAGAGCAGAGGCGAGCAGAGGCGAGTATGGGCGAGTAGCCCTTGTAACTTGCAAGCATAGGCAGTATACTCGCCTGGACCCCCCCCCCCCCCCCCCCCCCCCAGGATTTCTCTATAAATAGACCCCCAGGTGTACTAGAAATGACATTACTTTTGGAAGTGGTCGAGGTCCCCCCAAGCTGGATACTCGCCAAGTCCATACCCGTCTAGTACCTCGCCCAGCTTTTGGTTGCGAAGGGGAAGTTTCTCCCAAACTTCCGGGTATGTGGTGGGACCTCCCTGCTGGAGCACTTGGGGTGTGCTTATAGTCATTTTCTCTCTCCTATTTTAGCTGTCCGAGTCATGGAGTTTGACCGCAGGATCAGTAACCTCAAGCTGCATTAATCCGAATTTTGGAGCCGGGATTTTCCTGGCTTCAACATTAATGATAACCTACCATAGTAGGTTTAGGAGGTCTACTAAAAACTTTTTAATTTTATGAATTTCCATCATTATTTTTATTATAAGAATATGATGTAATTACATAAATAGTCATTACATTTTATGAATTTTCATTTTTTTATAATATATGTTAAGTCATTGGTGTAAAAGAATGAGGCTATATTTGGCAATTTTGAATGTTACACCAAAGGCAACTTCTTATATATATACACGAGTGACAGGCACGGGGCTCCGCCCCTACTGCCAAGCGCGATAGTACCCGACCGGCGACGGCGGGCTTCGCGCGGGTGGGCTTCGTCCGCCCCGGGCGGAACATATACATATGAGTACTCAAAATGACCGCACAAAATTTTAATTATTATTTTATTATTATTTTTCGAAAACATTTATATTTTACCAAAAAATTATTTTAAAGTAGGTCTAGGAGGTGTAATGATTACTTATCATAGTAGGTGTAGGAGGTCTACTAAAAAGCTTTTAGATTTTATGAATTTCCATCATTATTTTTAATATAGGGATATAGTGTAATTACACAAATAGCCATTATATTTTATGAATTTCAATTTTTTCATAATATATGTTTTAGTCATTGGAGTAAAAGAATGAGGCTATATATATATATATAAATATATATATATATATATACGAGTGACAGGCACGGGGCTCCGTCCCTACTGCCAAGCGCGACAGTACCTACTATTTTTATTTTGTAAGAAAATGTAAATTTTTAAATAAAAAATCGATTTCTCTCTCCCTTTCTCTTCTGCCCCCCTCTCTCTCCTATCCCAAAATGTAGGTATTCGCCCGGCCGGCGACGACAGTACCTGGCCGGCGACGACAGTACCCGGTCGGCGACGACAGTACCCATCCGGCGACGATAGTACCCTGGCGGCGATGACAGTACCCAGCCGACGATGATAGTACCCGGCCCATGATGGCGGGCGAAGGATTCGCGCGGGTGGGCTTCACCCTCCCCCGACCAAGCACGATAGTACACTTCCCGCGATGGTGGGCTACGCCCACGACACTCCGTGTTGTGCCCGCGTCAAGCCGGTTGCGCCCACAACATATACATATGAGTACTCAAATGGTTAGTTCATTTAGCAATAGAGAAAAATAATTTGAGTGTATAAACATACATGATATGATTTCGACGCAACGTCGATATGAATTCGACGCGACCTCTATCGTTTTGCGCAGTTTTACGCGTAATTTCTAACCATTTTTACGCGTTTTCTCACCATCACTCCTTTATGTTGGAAATCCTCAACGTTTATCTGCACGATTAACACTTACCAATTATAACCGTTGTAATTAATTACGTTTTATTTTTTTTGAGACTCCTATATAGGAGATTTTCTGAATCGTTTTAGAAAGAAGATACGATTTCGGAATTCGGCTCTCTCTGGTTCTTATGACCATATTCATGATTCTATTTTCTTCATATTTGCTTCATCAAGTGGGAGTTCATGATGTGCTCTGTGCTTCTTCGGTGTTCGCGCACATCGGAGTTTTCGAGATCTAGCTGAGTGTTGTACCTTGGAGGAGTGAGCATCGGTTGGAAGTCATGTCGGAGGGTGGTGCAACTTCTTTAGGGCAGTCATATGACTTATTTTTTAATCTCACAAAATTTGTCAATGGTGAGAATTGAACACAGGTCTCCACTATGTCAACCAAAGATGACAACCATCACACCATATGGTTTTTGTTGAACAAAATTAAATTAAGTTTTATATATAGTGATATAAATATAGATCGCCCCCGCAGAAAGTCGCCGCCCCTGCCAAATGTCACCCCCGCCGAATGTCGCATCTCCTGCCGAATGTCGCCACCCCTATCGAATGTCACCGCCCGCACAGGGGGCCCCCATGCCCAGGCACGGGGCTCCGCCCCTACTGCCAAGCGCGACAGTACCCGGCCGACGACGGCGGGCTTCGCGCGGGCGGGCTTCGCCCGCCCTCGGCGGAACATATACATATGAGTACTCAAAATGAACGCACAAAAAATTTAATTAATATTTATAATTATTTTTTTCAAAAAACATTTATATTTTAACAAAAAATCATTTTAAAGTAGATCTAAGAGGTTTAATGATATATAACCTACCATAGTAGGTGTTGGAGGTCTACTAAAAAGTTTTTGTATTTTATAAATTTCCATCGTTATTTTTATTATAGGAATATAGTGTAATTACACAAATAGCTATTATATTTTATGAATTTTCATTTTTTTCATAATATATGTTAAGTTATTGGAGTAAAAGAACGAGGCTATATTTGACAATTTTGAACGTTGCACCAAAGGCAACTTCTTGTATATAGTAGTTAAAGATATATATTAAATTATTTTATATGTATATTATATATATATATATTTATATTTATAAATAAATTATTAATTTTATTATTAATTTATTTTATTTGATTAAATTTTTGTAAGTTCTTTTTATTTCAAATTTTATTACAACAAAAATAAAAATAACGACAAAATACAACTTTCATTTGGAATTAATAACCACAAAATACAAATGACCAAAATAACCACAAAAAGAAATGCTAAAACACAACAAAACTTAGTGGGTTCGCTAACATACAACAGAAAGAAATGTGCATTGGAATTAAAAAACAAAAAAAAAAACTAAAAGATAATAAAAATTACATAATTCAAAATAAAAATATTACATTGGAACTAATACTAAAATACTGGTAAGTCATCACTTGGTTCGTTACGACTTCCACACACAGTTCACCCGAGTTGTTCGTATCCATTCCCGGGTACTCTATAGTCGCTTTTTTCATATTGGCTTCCTCTGTGATGGTCTCCTCTGAACTAAGGTCCTCCATATTGGTCTCCTTCATATTGGCTTCCGCCGTACTGGCTTTCTCGGTACTGGCTTCCTCCAAACCCGGGTACTCCATTTTCTCTTCCTCCATATTGGCTTACTCCATGCTGGCCTCCATGAAACTGAGGTCCTATGTATTGGTCTCCCCCATATTGGCTTCCTCCATATTGGCTTCCTCCATGCTGGCCTCCATGAAACCTAGGTCCTCTGTATTGGTCTCCCCCATATTGGTTTCTTTCGTAACCACTACCTTCATACATACCTCCTCCATATTCAGTTCCTTCGAGTGATGAAGATCCTTAAAATAATGATTTTTTTAATGTTTCTATCCAAAATAGCTTGTTTTTTTTACGGAAATACTGTCGCTCTGGAGTTCCTTTGATGTTTTCCAAATATATCATCATGATCTTGTGTAGCGCTCTGAAGATCTAATAGTCTCTTAGCATTTTCGAGTTATAACTTCATGAGTTGTTTCATAGAAGACCTATCATTTTCTTGTTCTACTTGCCCTCTCTTTGAAATATCCAAGATTTCTTCATTTTCAACAGTCTTGGCCTCAATATCACAACTCTTACCACTCACCTTTCTCCTCCTCTCTTTTTCTTTCTTTCTTCCATCAGGTTGATTAATGGAATTTAAGATCGGGGATTCTTCATCACCAGTACTAGCAAGATTCATTTCATTGATGTCTGTATTTAAGTCTATACTTTTCCGTTGACTGAGAGAGTTAGAATCTAAAGTTTGTGACATGCCAATATTCATAAAGTTCATACCTTTTATAGACCCGGACATATCTATCCATTTTTCTGTAT
This sequence comes from Dactylorhiza incarnata, assembly GCA_033032865.1. Lineage (NCBI taxonomy): Eukaryota > Viridiplantae > Streptophyta > Magnoliopsida > Asparagales > Orchidaceae > Dactylorhiza > Dactylorhiza incarnata. Next base: position 1,517,421 of record JAWHQI010000009.1, on the reverse strand, counting down.
TTTTCAAGATAGACCAAACATGGTCAAACAAGAACCCTTTTTTTTCTTTCGGATCGTCTCCATATAACACTTTGGCTTGAGTGAGCTACAAAAAAATAATTATTATAATATCATAGTAAATAATGAATATAATATATAAAATATAAATAAATACTTACAATATCGAGTTCAGACGCACCGTTGGGGTTTCGTTGCTCAATCTGTCGAATACACCCTCGAAATTTGTTAGCCTTACTTGTTAATAATGACCAGCGACATGAGAGAGATTTTGTGGTTCTTTGTCCTAAGCAAGTATTAGGTCTTGTGTTGTGAAATATGATAGAAATTCTTTCCCACATCTTGTGCTCTTTTTGATTGCTCCCCATAACTGGGTCTTCTGAGACCTCAAGCCAAGCATAGCATATTGCTTGATCTTCTTTAGGGGGAGAAAGCTACTCCACGGCTGGAAGACATGATGGAAATTTTTAAGAGAGAATGCTTGATTTTTGAGAAAGAGTGATGTGTACTTATATAGCCATGTGTGAGTGGAGAAAGAATCCAATGCTGAGATAAAAACAAAGCACTGAATTGATGCATGGCATGATTGATGGAGAGAAAGTGATGTGTGAGTGTAGAAAGAATCAATGCTGAGATAAAAACAAAGCACCGGAATTGATGCATGACATGATTGATGGAGAGAAAGTGATGTGTGAGTGGAGAAAGAATCAAATGTTGAGATAAAAACAAAGCACCAAAATTGATGTATGACATGATTGATGGAGAGAAAGTTATGTGTGAGTGGAGAAAGAATCCAATGCTGAGATAAAAACAAAGTACCGGAATTGATGCATAGCATGATTAATGGAGACAAAGTGATGTGTGAGTGGAGAACGAATCCAATGCTGAGATAAAAACAAAACACTGGAATTGATGCATGACATGATTGATGGAGAGAAAGTGATGTGTGAGTGGAGAAAGAATCCAATGCTGAGATAGTTTTTTCAAAATAATCTATATAAACATCACTTCCGGCTAGCCACATATACTACTCTCATACAAAAAATGAACTATGGAGCCAGTTCATCCCATTTGCCATCTCCACCATCTTCAGATGATGAATTATTCGATCAAGCAATTCTTCAGTGGGAAGAAGAGCTAGATGACTGGGAGAAAGAAGATGAAATTTTAGCTCATATTTATACCTCCAACAAGGCCAAAATTGCAGCTCAACTTCAAGAAGATGTGCGACCGAGACGCAGATGTTCAATACCTGGTCACGTAGTAATCAACCGGTGGAGGATTGAAGGTAACACTAGACTGTGAAATGATTACTTCTCTGAGCATCCCACATATGGGGAAACATATTTTCGAAGACGATTTTGTTGGGAATTGTATCCACAATTACCTTGATTTGAAGAAGTCCCCTTGAACTAAGTTGAATTGAGATTGTATTTGATATGTTTTCTAGTAATGTATTTGCAGGTTTTAAATGGCTAAGTACAAACCAATGTCAGGTTTCAATGAGTCATAAAACACAGACCTACGCAATGTAATTCCTCATTGTGTAGACCAAGGTGTCGAATCATGTGGAATCTCTCTATTGGGGTGTACTTCTTATTCAAACACAAAGGAAGAGCTAAGAGAAAGTATTCAAACACAAAAAAAAAGTTGCTGCTATTCTGGAAGAAACATTTTTTTTCTAAGTATTTAGTATTCTGGAAGAAAAGTTCACCCGACGAAATTCATGTTCGTCGAAGAAGAAAAGATCACCCGACGAAATTTGATCACCACTGAATTGAAAAGATCACCCGACGAAAATTGATTTCGTCGAGCTCCGTTCGACGAACTGTAGTGGTTTCGTTGAGCGTTGTTCATTGGCCAGTTATGCTGAAATTCAGAGTTCATCTTTCGTCGAGCTCCGTTCGACGAAGTGAAGAAGTTTCGTCGATCGTTGTTATGCTGAAAATGAAGTGGGTTCGTCGATCACCGTTCGTCGATCATCGTTCGACGAATTGAAGTAGTTTCGTTGATCGCTGTTATACTGAGATTGAAGTGATTTTGTCGATCGCTATTTCGTTCGACGAATTGAATTGATTTCTTCTATCTCCGTTCGACGAATATTCCTCGGCCGATGAATTGGCTCTGCGCTGTTTCGTTTTTCAAATTGTTGACGGCTTTTCATTTAGGGCTTTCGCCATGTACTCTACACATGGAAGGTTTTCCTTAAATCTTGCATATAGCCGTTGGAGAAGAATAGTATAAGTATCTAAGGGTTATTTCGTTCAACCCTAACAGATAGAAAATCGCAAATCGTGAATAAAAAGAAAATCATCATAATATCAGTCTGCCGGCTATCTAATTCTCGCACGACTTTCTCGTCGCCGACAAGTTGTATTCTCGATTCCTCTCAAAGAAAGTTTCGATTGGATCTCTATGCTAAGATTCTTCAAAGTCTATTATCAGATCCAGTCGATTCTCAAGGTCTAAGACAGATCACAAGAATCGTCGTCGGTTATTGTTCATTCTGGCAAAAACCCTTTTTGTGGCCGACATGTTTTCTGCACGTTTGGTCTTTAAGTTTCGATACAACAGGATCACATATTCAAGACTCATTCAAGTTCCTTTACAGATATGGTTGTCTCGATAAGCATTCAGATCTAATTCTCTCAAGTCAGATTTCTTCTTCCTCTTTCAAGATTAAGCTTTCATTTCATTCAAGGAAGAAGAAGATCTCCCTTTTCCAGATCTGAAGAAGTTGAATCTCTTAGAGATTCTAGAAAATTGATTCTCAATCTAAAGTGTTGTAAAAATTCCTTTTACACATTTTGCAGGAAGTCTCTACTTCCGAGTTCATAGGAAGTTTCACTTCCGAGTGTAGGAGTCTTACTCTGAGTTGTAGGAGCGTTGTCTCTGAGTTGTAGGAAGTTTTCTTCCGAGTTTGTAGGAGTTTTACTCCGAGTTGTAGGAGAGTTGTCTCCGAGTTTGTAGGAAGTTTCCCTTCCGAGTTTGTAGGAGCTTTGTCTCCGAGTTATAGGAGTGGTAACTCCGAGTTGTAGGATTATTCATAATCCGAGAATAGTGAAGTAGCATAGTCTAGCTGGTCGTGCTAGATAGGTGAGGTGGAAAGTGGACTACCCACATCGGGGAACCACTATAAATCCTTGTGTTGTGCTGCGCTCTTTTGGTTTCTGTGCACTTTATTTCTCATATTTTTAATTCCGCAAAAAGCCATAGAATCCACCTATTCACCCTCCTCTAGATGATTTAGGTAGGCAACTAGACACTTTCAATTGGTATCAGAGCTAGGTTATTCGTTAAAAGGTTAACACCTTGAATAAGATCTCTAAGTCTAGTTGCAAGAGACAGTATGTCTGATATGGAAAGATCCAAGGATTCCTCTGTGAAGATGCACGTCTGCTCTAAGGAGAACTTCTCCATGTGGAAGGAAAGAGTGAATTTCTACATGGAAGCCACCGATCCAAGAATTTTTCAGATTGTTGAGGAAGGTCCACATGTTCCGATGAAACCTTCTTCAATAAACTCAACCATTCAGGTTCCAAAGAAGATGCTGGAGTTAACTAAAGATGAGATTGCTCTCGTCGCCTTGGACAAGAAGGCAAAGAACATCATTGCCGGTGCAGTGGACAATTCTATGTTGCAAAACCTTATACACTGCAAATCTGCCAAAGAGATGTGAGATTCTCTAGTTGTTTTGATGGAAGGTACAAAAGAAGTGAGGGATGATCGACGATCGTTGCTAAACCAAGAATATGAAGCATCCAAGCAAGATCCAAGAGACTCAATTTCTGATACTTATGAGAAGTTCTTTAAGATCATAAATGGTCTTAGGAATTATGATCGGGAATTCACCGTCAGAGAATTTAATGACAAGTTCTTGAGATCCCTGGCGAAAGAATGGGATACCAAGGCAATTGCCATCCGGGAATTCAGAAAGTTGGCTACGATGGAGCCACAGATTCTGTTCGGAAAGCTTCTGTCCCATGAGCTCAAGCTGAGTATCAGAAGAGCTGAAGAAGAAGGATGCTCGACCTCTGGAAGGGAGAAGTCTGTGGCACTAAAGGCTAAAGAGTCAAGAAGAGGTAAAGCTAGATCATCTGTGAGGACACAGTCGTCAGATGAAGATGACGAGTCTGTGGCTTGCTCTTCAAGATCAGACATGTCCGATGGAGAGTTCTCTTTGCTCTCCAAGAAATTCAGGAGGTTGCTCAGAAAAAGAAGCCAAATGAGAAATCAATCCTCCTCATCAGATCATAGAAGATCAAGATGTGATGATGAACATCACAAGAAGAAACACAGCAATGACAGGTATAAAACTAAACTGAATAAACATATTTCGACTAATATTATTTGTTATTGTTGTAATAAGCCAGGACATTTAAGTACGGAATGTCCATACAAAAAGAAGGAAGAGAAGAAATCCTTCAAGAGTAAGAGGAAAGAGGAAAAGAGCTTCTTAGCAAAGAAGACCAAGACTCTTAGCGACAGCGACTCAGTCGAGTCAAGCTCGAATGATGAAGCCTATTTTGGGCTTATGGCAAATTCAGATTCGGATAACTACGACACGCCTTATGAAGGGAAGGTAAACTCGCACACTCCTCTTTCTGATTCTGAAACTGGATCCACTAAGAATGAAGGCTATTCTTCTGAGGAAGACTTAGATCTAATGGTTCAATATAAAGCCTTATTGGTGGGATTTGACAAATGCCACAAGGTAGTTAAATCTCAAGCAAAAGAGATTGAATCTCTCAAGACAATGGAATCAAATTTGAGGAAGGAAATTGAAAAATTAACTCCTTTCAAAGATGAAGTCCAAATCTTGAAAGAGGAACTTAAAGGCTCAACGGAACTATTACATCTTAAGGAGAAGTTTATAAATGAACTAGAAGATAAGTTAATGGTTGAAAGGAAGCTCGTAGAAAGCTTCTCGAAGCCAAAGACTATTCTTCCACTCATTGATAAATTTTCTGCTCCTGCGAAGGGTAGCGGCCTTGGTCATGAGGCCGAAAGTAGTAAGGCTGCTGAGAAAAGAGCCGTGAAAGGAAAGGGAAAGGCTGATCATAGTCAACCTTCATTCAGGAAGGTAATTTTTCCGACAAACCCCTTTGACTTTGAGGCATACTATGGTCACTTTGTTAGACCAACACATGTTGAATCTAGCAACAGATATCAAGGATGGAGCAGACCCCGATACTTTGACACGACTCCATTCAAAGCTCCTCATGAAGAAGTAATCCTCAAGGACTATGGTTCATTCGTGCATGGACCGTCAACTAAGAAAGCACCAAAGATTAAATCTATTGTCATTAAGCCTCTTGAGAAGAAGTAGCCGTGAGTTTGTTGCAACCACGAGGCTTCTACCTCTAAGAATATTGCTCCTACTAGACCTCCCGTCCAAAAGGTGAAGGAGGAGAACAAGAGACGGTACAACAAATTTGATTGTTGGTGTTGTGGCAAAGTTGGTCACTTCGCCATAGATTGCTGGTTTAATCCTAGAAATATTAAGACTCCACTAGTTAACAATGGAAGGCTGACCACTCGCAAGGTTAACAATCCAAGTGGAAGCCGTCTAACAAGGAACCTAGGACCCAACTCTGTTTGGGTTCCTAAGGGTAATTAATCCATGATTGCAGGTATGTCCAAAGGCCAACCAAAACTCTAATCAGGCATTTGGACAGTGGATGTTCGTGGTACATGACAAGAACAAGAAGTTTATAGTAAGGTTGCTGAAAATCTTAGGAAATCAGTCCAGGCACTGAAACTCTAAGGGGGAGAAAAGATTGAGGGGGAGATGATTCAATATTTTCAAAGTCTACTCCCAAATGAGGACTCCTATGCAGTTACTGAGGGGGAGCACTCTGTTGATCTCTCATGCTTTTTCTTCCCTATCTAAAGTAGTCAGAAAGGGGGAGAGAAGTTGAGGTTGGGAGAGAAGTTGAAGTTGGGAGAGAAGTTGAAGTTGGGAGAAAGTTGAAAGGGAGAGAAGGTTGAAAAACTAAGTTTTTAACTCTCCTTATCTCTTTAAGTATTTATTAATATTTACTCTCTGTGCAATTCAACTTAGTACATAGGTTCTGACTTCTTCAAATAGGGGGAGATTGTTGGGAATTGTATCCACAATTACCTTGATTTGAAGAAGTCCCCTTGAACTAAGTTGAATTGAGATTGTATTTGATATGTTTTTCTAGTAATGTGTTTGCAGGTTTTAAATGGCTAAGTACAAACCAATGTCAGGTTTCAATGAGTCATAAAACACAGGCCTGCGCAATGTAATTCCTCATTGTGTAGACCAAGATGTTGACTCATGTGGAATCTCTCTATTGGGGTGTACTTCTTATTCAAACACAAAGGAAGAGCTAAGAGAAAGTATTCAAACACAAAAAAAAAATTGCTGCTATTCTGGAAGAAACAATTTTTTTCTAAGTATTTAGTATTCTGGAAGAAAAGCTCACCCGACGAAATTCATGTTCGTTAAAAAAAAAGATCACCCGACGAAATTTGATCACCACTGAATTGAAAAGATCACCCGACGAAAATGATTTCGTCGAGCTCCGTTCGACGAACTGTAGTGGTTTCGTCGAGCGCTGTTCGTTGGCCGGTTATACAAAAATTCGGAGTTCAGCTTTCGTCGAGCTCCGTTCGACGAAGTGAAGAAGTTTCGTCGATCGCTGTTATGCTGAAAATGAAGTGGGTTCGTCCATCACCGTTCGTCGATCGCCGTTCGACGAATTGAAGTAGTTTCGTTGATCGCTGTTATACTGAGATTGAAGTGATTTCGTCGATCGCTATTTCGTTCGACGAATTGAATTGATTTCTCCGATCTCCGTTCGACGAATATTCCTCGGCCGACGAATTGGCTCTGCGCTATTTCGTTTTTCAAATTGCTGTCGGCTTTTCATTTAGGGCTTCCGCCATGTACTCTACACATGGAAGGTTTTCCTTAAATCTTGCATATAGCCGTTGGAGAAGAATTGTATAAGTATCTAAGGGTTATTCCGTTCAACCCTAACAGATAGAAAATCGTGAATCAAAAGAAAATCATCGTAATATCAGTCTGTCGGCTATCTCATTCTCGCACGACTTTCTTATCGCCGACAAGTTGCATTCTCGATTCCTCTCAAAGAAAGTTTCGATTGGATCTCTATGCTAAGATTCTTCAAAGTCTATTAGCAGATCCAGTCGATTCTCAAGTTCTAAGACAGATCACAAGAATCTTCGTCGACTATTGTTCGTTCTGGCAAAAACCCTTTTTGTTGCCGACAAGTTTTCTGCACGTTTGGTCTTTAAGTTTCGATACAACAGGATCACATATTCAAGACTCATTCAAGTTCCTTTACAGATCTTGTTGTCTCGATAAGCATTCAGATCCAATTCTCTCAAGTCAGATTTCTTCTTCCTTTTTCAAGATTAAGCTTTCATTTCATTCAAGGAAGAAGAAGATCTCCCTTTTCCAGATCTGAAGAAGTTGAATCTCTTAGAGATTTTAGAAGATTGATTCTCAATCTAAAGTGTTGTAAGAATTCCTTTTACACATTTTGTAGGAAGTCTCTACTTCCGAGTTCGTAGGAAGTTTCACTTCCGAGTGTAGGAGTCTTACTCCGAGTTGTAGGAGCGTTGTCTCCGAGTTGTAGGAATTTTTTTCTTCCGAGTTTGTAGGAGTTTTACTCCGAGTTGTAGGAGAGTTGTCTCCGAGTTTGTAGGAAGTTTCCCTTCCGAGTTTGTAGGAGCTTTGTCTCCGAGTTGTAGGAGTGGTGACTCCGAGTTGTAGGGTTATTCATAATCCGAGAATAGTGAAGTAGCCTAGTCTAGCCGGTCGTGCTAGATAGGTGAGGTGGAAAATGGACTACCCACATCGGAGAACAATTATAAATCCTTGTGTTGTGCTGTGCTCTTTTGATTTCTGTGCGCTTTATTTCTCATATTTTTAATTCGGCAAAAAACCATAGAATCCACCTATTCACCCCCCTCTAGGTGATTTAGGTAGGCAACTAGACACTTTCAATTGGTATCAGAGCTAGGTTTTTCGTTAAAAGGTTTACACCTTGAACAAGATCACTTAGTCTAGTTGCAAGAGACAGTATGTCTGATATGGAAAGATCCAAGGATTCCTCTGTGAAGATGCCCGCCTGCTCTAAGGAGAACTTCCCCATGTGGGCGCGACATGGCAATGAAGCAATGTAATTTTGAATATTTTATGCATTTTTAGATGAATGTATTTCGATTTTTATGCAATTAATAATTTCCAAAAAAATATGATTTGTTGTTAACAATAGTGTACATAATTATTTTTGATTCGCGATTAACAATTTTTAATAATAATTAAAATATATTCAATATTTGTCTCGTTTTGTAGATCTCGACAAGATAAATTTATTGATATATTATATGACATAATTGAACAAATATATAAGAAATTATAGAAGTTATAAAATATAGATAGTTTTTCTAAAAACATTAATTATATAATTAAAAAAACAAAAATAAATACAGCCACACTATTTTCTCTCTCCCTCCTCTAAATTTAGAGGGAGAGAGAGGGGATCGGCAAAAATGCCGATCCATTTGGAGAACGGTTGGAGGTTTTATTTTCTGCAAATATGTAGATTTCAGCAAATATGCAGTCCGGTTGGAGCTGCTCTTAAGAGCACATCTATAATGACTGCATGCGCATCAAACTAAAAATTAAAGTAACAATTTATTTCCCTGAAGTCCAAAATTAAGGCAGGCCCTGATAAAACCCTATTTTCAATCTACCTTTGGCCATTTCTGTTGTATCTTCGCCGGAGCTCTCCGCCTTTCACTGTTTCGCCGTCGGTCTTCGTCTCTATTTCATCGCCGGAGCTCTCCATGTAACATCCCAAAATCCTACTCTGACCGATTAAACAACACAGAGGACCTAACCGGTTCAATTAGCCCCTCTTGGCGAGCTTATTGAGGGTCAGTGCGACCTTGTTGCTCCGGTAAACCAATTACAATTGGTTTAATCCGAATTTCGAGCAATAATGACTCAAATAAGCTTTTTGAGCAAATGAGTTCGGAATTGACTCCGGTCAGTGATGTTACACTCATAAGACCAATATGAATTCAACGATGTTTGTTTCGTCGCATTCCGATGCATATGTATGAAGTTGGCCAAAAAGGGTCGCCTCGAGCTACGCGACACCACAAATATGACTTTTGTGCGAATGACCCCAAAATCGACCTTAGTTGGTTGTGTTAAACTCCTAAAGCTAATACGAGTCCAACGGAGTCGACCACACTCGATTCAAATGAGTATCGGAGAATCTGTCATGTCGACTAGACCTTAAGTAATGATATTATCTAAAAGGAGAAATTGAGCAACCGGTCTCGGAATTTACCTCAATCAATTTTGTTATACTCTTGAAGCCAATAAGAGTTCAACAAAACTGTTCGCGCTCGATTCCGATAAATATCGGAGAATTTGTCATTCGGACGCGGTATGCGGATAACGTATTTATCCACGATGGTGAAATCGAGCAAACAGCCTCGGAATTCACCTCAGACAATTTTTTAGACTCATGAATCCCATACGAGTGCAACGAAACTGCCCGCGCTCGATTTCGATGAGAATCGACGAAAATATGACGTGAACGCGATATAAAAATAACGCAAACGACCAAAAAATGTGCAATCGAACAACGACCTCAGAATGGACCCCAGTCAATTTTGTTGGACTCATGATGAAGATACGAGTCCAACGAAGTCGTCCGTTTGAATTTCTGACGTCGTTCGGCGAGTTTTTAATGCGACTTAAAATTGTAAACGCTCCGAAGAGCATAAAATGAGCAAATGAACTTGGATTTGACCGCGGATTGTTCCTGTGGATGCGTATCGACGAGACGGTCAAAATGAGCCCGTCCTGGACAAATTCCAAGCCACTAGAGCGATATACAGGTGTTTGGAGGAAATAATAATAACAATAGTTTATATTATATGTTATATATATACACACACACACGCGCGAGCATCTTCGCACGGGCTACCGCCCGTGCTCGATGCTCTTCGCTTCGACAGTACCCTAGCAGCGACGGTACCTCCGCCCAAACTCGTCCGCTCTAGGACGCTCAGTCAATTGACAGTGCATGGGTAGCCTCAGTGCCTCGCGCGGCAGTACCCCCCGCCTCGACAGAGTTTCAGCTCGACGGCGCTTCCGCCGCTCGCGAATCCGGTGCTCTCCCCCGTCCCGATATTCATACAAAATAAAGCGCCAAAGAGTTGAACCTTCCTCCCTCTACTTCTTTCTCTGTTGCTAATTAAAGATCGGCTAGGCCATTAATTATTGGAGTAATTAACAACCTGCAATAATCCATTAAACTCATCACAATCATTTAGGTAATAATTATTTGGAATTTAATTAGAAACATTAATATAATCTCATTATAACAATCATCAAATAAATTTTTTTTCTTTATTATATATTAAAATCAGAAAAACAAAAAACAAAATAAAAAATAAAAAAAACGGGCGGACTCACGGTTAGAGTAATATTTCTCTCTGGTAAATTAATTGGAATTTTTTATGATTAATCATATAGTTCATGTTCAATATTGCAAATTCCTCATAAATGTATTTATGGGATTTTAATGGTAATTTTATTCTGGAAATTATGATTCTCGGTTTGGCTTATTTTTAAGTCATAATAAACCTCTGATAATTTGCTTGGAATATTTGGACATCACAACTTAGTACTTTATGTGTAAACTTGGAAGTTGTTGTATATTACCAAATATTATCTTATGGCCAAATTAAAATAAATCTATGATAATCCGGTAAACCAATTTTAATGACACGATGAACCTCTAGAATTAATTTGAGATCAATTGGCCTCATATTTTTTATAGTTGATTCATAGGAGATATATTTTGTACAATAATTGAACTTGGTCTACATTTAGTAAAAATGAGAACTATGGACTTGACCATCAATAACACTTGGATTTTTAATAAAACCAGGACTATGATTGTAGGACATTAACATGATCATGTGCACCTCGGGATTTAATCTTGGATCATATAGATTAATATATCTTGCGGTTGCACCATATACAACGTATAAAGAGTTATAATTCTACCTTAGGTTAATAAGAGTAACAACGAAAGAGGGCCTTAGAGAAGGGTAGCCACCAACAAGATTTAAATATCTTGAGAAAGGGAGGTTTGGATGTCAGCCCATCATACCTCCTAGTACCATTGTGATCCTTTCACCGGGTAGTCCTCGGGAAGTCCAAGATTCATCTCAAATCTCTAAGTATAACTAAACACTAAGTAAGATTAAGTTAAGTAGGTGAATAACGGTACTAATAAATCCCATCCAATGTTAAGAAATGTAATTGGTTATGGAGGACTAGTTAGTCATGCGAGCTGGAGGCTCGGTTTGTTGAGGTAATACTTTGCATGCGCATATTAGCGGCAGGTCTTCGATACTGGTCCAGTGACACATTGATGAAAGTACATTGACTTTGATGAGGTGTAGTGGTTTAGGGGGCCAGTAGGTTGTTTTTACTGCAGTCTGGAGGACAATCCCTAATAACCCACACCCGATCATAAAAGACTGGTGGTTAGCTAGCAAGAGTATGCAGAAACTCAAGAGGTGCACCTTGGATGTGTACAAAGTCGTACGTAAGGTCTGGGTTTGGTAGTGTGCATACCGCCTAGGAGTGGAGTACGTGATTCACTGTTTCCATAGCCACGATGGTAGAACCCGAGAGACTAGCTATCTCTGAAAACCGGGAATGAAAAGTTTGTGCGCACATGGTCATGTGAGTGAGTTACACTTGCATGAACAATAACATAATTCATTACATTGCATAGCATAACATTCATACAACATACATATTTGTAGATCCTCATAATATAAATTAGTATGAACTCTTCTATATGATGAGTTAATTACCGAAAATCTTAACTTATAAGTTTGTATGAGCATTCATATAAGTTAAGGTACGCTTATGTGATGTAGTGTGTTGTTTTTTACCTTTCTTTACTTTACTCTACTTACTGCGCCACACTTTTTATTACTGCTCTTTGTTGGAGCATGCCTTCCGAACTCCTTTGTTTGCTAATTATAAATCCCGGGTGTTTTTGATCTTATTTTATTTATGGTGTGCAGGTGTTGTTTATTGGGTGTCAACTTATTACCTAGAGGGGGGTGAATAGGGTTTTCAAATTGTATTATCCCCTTTTTGGTGTTCTTGATTTCTAGTTAATAGATCTATAAAGTAGAAAGCATAACACAGAAAAGCACACAAAGATGTATAGAGGTTCCTCAAGATCGGGTGTCTTGAGTAGTCCTCTTTCCCTCTGCGCCTACCTAGCAGTGTACTAGGCTCGGCAAACGCCGCCAAAAACTTCAGGCCCTCAAGCCTTACAACACGGACCCGCAAGTCCAACAGCCTAGGCCCGCAAGCCCCTACTGCCCCCGAGCCCGCAAGCTCGACACTCAGGCCCTCAAGCCCTACACAACACAGACCCGCAAGTCCTGTGCCTACAGCCTAGGCCCGCAAGCCCCCACTGCGCCCGAGCCCTCAAGCTCGACAAGATCGGACCCGCAAGTCCACTGCCCTGGCCCTCAAGCCTCACAGCTCTCCATCCATCTAGCTAGACGGTGTCGGACCCACAAGTCCACTGCCCTGGCGCTCAAACCTCACAGCTCTCCAGCCCTCAAGCTAGACAAATAGGCCCGCAAGCCTTACAAGAGTTTACAGTAGAAAAACAATTGTTACTTCTGCCGGATGAAGATCAGCAACTTTAGCCTGATGAAGATCAGCTTCTTTAGGTTGAAGAAGATGCTTCTTGATCTAGAGATTCAGCACTGGATCTTCTCCAGCCTCCTCTTCTTTTGCCTGATGTTGATCGACTACTTTTCAGTCGATGGAGATGACTGATTCTTCAGAGAACATTTGATGCTTGCTCTCTACTTGATCTTCTTCTTCTCCGTCGAGAATACTGTTCTATTGAAGTGTAGCGGCGGGATTCTTTCTCGTTCTTTTTCTCTATTTCGAAGATTACATTTCTAGGGCATCATTGTTCCCTTTTATAGGACAGATGAGCCGCATAACGGTCACATGTAATGTCCTTTATTGTCAGACGCCCCATTCCATAAGAGCACGCATTGATTGGACAATCAGGCGGCGACAATAAATGCTGACAGCGCGTCCGCAACTTTTGAATCTATCTCGACGATATTTCCATTGTTACGACGACATGGACAATATCTCGACGACAGGACTTTGTCAAAGCCTTGAACTTAGGTAGACCTTCAGTTCTTCTTGCTTCTGTCTCTGATGCTGATATCTCGACGATACTAGACATTCTGGCGCTTCTGCATATACGACGATATGCTATCTCTGACTGTGTCGTCGTAATCACCTTGTTCTCTCGACGACATGAGTGATAGCATGTCAACAGATCATATTTTAGCAGCTGCTTGTCTTCAACTGTCCTTCTTCATTCTTCTCGACGACTTCCCTTCTTTACGACGATGATCAACGCCATCAATCATACTTAGCCTTTTCAGCGACAAGGCTTCTTCACGACGATGTATGTTCTTCTCGACGACAAGGCCACATTGGTGAAGTCGACGATACTACTGCGTCTTCTTGACGACATTTCTTCCTTTTGTCTTCATTCTTCTCTGCGTTCGACGAACGACAATCTTCGTTCGACGAACAACATTCTGCGTTTGATGATCTTGCTGAGTCTCAGCGGTCGACCGACTCCCCAATTCTCAGCGATCTGCGATCTTCCTTCTGAGTTCGACGATCTTCCTTCTGCGCTCGATGAACACGCCAAGTCTCAGCGGTCGACGAACTCGCCAATTCTCAGCATTCGACGAACGTCATTCTTCGTTCGATGAACTTCCTTCTGCGTACGACGAATACTCTAAGTCTCAGCGTTTGATTTGCTCATCATCAGGATGACAAGCATATTTTGTCGATGACAACTCCTTTTCTTCTTGATGATATAGTACTTACTGAAATAACTAAAGTACTTGACATATTGTCGATCTCTGCAAGCATGAGCTAGATGGAACATTAAATACAACTTGCACTTATCATTGAGCTGAGCACTTCTTCAAATCAGAAACATTGCTGGGCACCATTCCCAACAATCTCCCGCTATTTGAAGAAGCCCTAACTTACCTCAATGATTAATGCCACTCATGAAAAGATATATCATTTCAAATAGTAACATCACACTTAAAGCAGCAATCATATAAAGAGATGAAATGTTCTTCAAGCATATAAATAGATTAAATGTTCAATAATAAACATTATCATTCATTTGCCCTATCAAAATAAATTAAGATTATAATTTGTTGCCCCATCAGCGTCTGCTGCTTGCCCCTTCGTTTTTTTGCCTTTGCCTCTGATGGTAGTTGATGGGCAGGGGAATTCTCTTAGGAGAGGGAGGAGGACCTTGTGGGAATGCTAGCTTGTGGTTCTTCCTCCTTTCCAGCTGCTTCAGATGTTTCTCCCATTCAACTGTCTGAGATACTCTTTGATAGTCCTCTTGAGGGTATCCAAACTGGATCCATGATTCTGTTATTATTTATGTTGATACTGGACTCCACCTTCCGGATTGTAGATCCAGCTCAAGTTCCCTCAGTCTCTTTTGCCGATATTGGCTGCTCTGACTCCTCTTTCTTTTCCTGGAGGTTGCTGCTTCTCCAAACTCTAATCAATATTCAGCTGAGTCAGTATTTGCAGACGGATTGGCAGCTTCATATCGTGATGGGGGTTGCTTCATTGTCTGCTTTATCTGATTTGTTATCCACATCGCTTGATGTGAACTGGCGTTTATTATTTCCTTCTCACCCTTTAGGGCTTGTTCAATTACCCTTTCCTCAAGTCCTTCTCTGACCTGATTCAGCTTTTCATGCAAGGTTTGTTCAGTCACATCCAGATTGTTGTTTACTTCCAGCAGATGGGTATCTAAAGTATGAGCGTTCTCATTAACCTTATTCAGAATTTGATTTCAGTTATTTGCAGCATATGTCTCTATCTGCTTAAGACCATAGTACACATTGTTTGAGAATGTGCCTTGCTTTTTCAGGATTGTGTGGGTTTGATGTCCCACTTTATTAACTTCCTCACTCATTTTATCGATTGCGGGAGCTGCCATAGTATAGAAATGAGCGCACTGGGTGTTGAGGTTGTGTATGTCGTTCTTTACTTTCTGAATTTCCCCCTTCATTTCTTCCCTTAGATTGTCCACAGTTTTTACTATGAATTGCTCTAGTTGTTTGCGCTGAGCATTTAGAAGGGTTGATGTCATGTTGAAAAGAGAACCTGACTGAGCCGAAGATGGCTCAACAGTTTGTTCCTCTTCCTCTTCTCTTTCCAGTGGAATTCCTTCAGAGATACTTGCAGATGATTCCTCACTGATATGTGTTGTTATCTTGTCCTTTCCCTTGATATTTTTTGGTACTGTTTCGTCGGGGCATGTAAGCACAATCTTACTTGCTGTTACTAACTCTCTGTAGTCTGAGAGAGTGATGTCTTCTATGGGCTCATTTCCTTGATCATCTAGGGCAGAGTACCCCAGTTGGGTCTCCCCCTCAACTTGTGCATTCTCCTGATGTGAGCCTCCAGCTGAGAGCTCCCCGTCAAACATCTCTGCGTCTTAGGCTGAGCTCCCAAGTTGGGACTGCCCCTCAGCAGGAACACTCACCAAGTTGGGGTTTCCAGCATTTTCAATAACCTCTGTAGGAGAAGGTTCATGGATTGATACATGAGCATTTTCTTTGGTGGATGTTTCACCTCCGGATGGAGCGGGATGGTGTTGGGGTGGTGCAATGTCATCAGAGCTGCTTGATGACTCTTCTTCTCCGGAGGGGTTTATTTGGGTTGCTGGTTTCTTCTGTTTCTTTGGAGCAGGCTGGACATCAGAGGATGGTTTGGGGATGGACCTATCCCATCAGTCCAGCATCTTTGCATCCAATTTCTTGGGGTAATGAAGAGGTACTCCCATTCTCTTGTGCAATACATCACCCTGGATGTTTAGAAGAAAAAGGGACAATATTCTTCCATACGAGGGGGACTTCAGGGTCTTCTTCACTCTCAGGAAGAGGAACTCACTCCAGTTGGTTTTCTTAGAGTGGATTATTCTGGCCATGACAACAAACATGTCTTTAGATATGCGGTCGTGGGAACCAGGCTTGCACAATAACACTTTGCCAACAATGTCGGCCAGCAGCTTCCCTTTCTGATTGAATTCGGCTCTCTTAATAGACCCGTAGGTCTTCCCTGTGTGTCCGCACCATGTGTAGCTTGCTGACATATCCTCAGAGGTCATCTCTTCTTCTTCCTCTTACCCTTGGATGCTTGTCAGGTTTAGTGCTTTTCCAAGGCATTTTACGGATATCTTGACCCTCTTGCCTCCCACCATGGACTTTATCCATGTTTTAGTGTGGTCGAGCTTTGCTTCGGCAAAGAACTCGCCTAATTCTTGGTGGAGAAGAACCGAGGGTTCACATAGGACATATTCTAGTCCCGATGCCTCCAGCAACCCTATTACTGATCTTATTTCGACGGACCAGGCATTGAAGCCTCCTCGCTGAAGTTCACAACCTGAGATCACTTCTTCTTTCTTGGGAGCCATTGATTCGGAGTCAGAGAGAAGGAAGCATGACAAAGGAGGCGAGGGTTTGTGGACGGAATGGCTTAGGGCAAATGATAGCGTAATTTTTATTTTCGAGCATTCACTCTATTTATAGTGTCGGTAGATGAAGAGGCGCGTACCTAAAAAAACGATCAGACGGCTCCGATGGACCCATCTAATCCCGATAAAAATAGCTCGATTACATTTTGCCGATGCGGTTATTGTTGTCGAAATGATCCTTGGATACGTATCCTCCCAGCTCGAATCTTTGTCTTCGAAACGTCTATTGTGTCGTTGTAACAACTTCTTGTATCGACGAGTCAATTATTCCTTACATGTCTGCCTAGGGCATTCTTTAGCTTTTCTTGGGAGTTATCCTTTGGCACCAACCCTATGCAGCTTTTAGCCCTCTTTTAGTAAGATACCTGCATCCGTTTTGTTAGTAAATAGACTTTGCTGTTCTGCCAATGGGTCAGAACAGCCACCTTATCCAAGGCCCAGATTTGCTTCTGGTGGGCACTTGGACTACCTGCAAAATAAGATTACAAGCCCTTAGGAACCCAAGTGAATTTGGGTCCTAGGAAGTTGTTAGGTTTGACGGGCATACTGGATATAACTGCCCTAGGGTATGCATAGTGATTATGAAAAATATTATTTGCTAGTTTAGCATTTGTTACCCTTGGAGCAGTTGGATTGTACCAACAATCAATTGCAAAGTGTCATGTCTTTCCACAGCACCAACATTCATACCTGTTATATCTTCTTTTCTGGTTGACAGTATGAGCAGGAGTTCTTTGTGTGTGAACAAATGAATGAAGCAGAGAAGGTGAACTGTGTTGATGGTAGATATGATGTTTGCAGTCACCATTCACTGTTTTCCATCTGGAGTTAGTCTTCTCTAAGGATTTCTTCTCTTCTCTGGGCTCAGCAAATTTCTGCCTCCTCATAACTTCCTGAGGTACCATTGTGGTTTTTGGCATGTTCTTTGCTCCACTTGTGAAGCTCCCAATCTTGAAATACCCAAGATTGGTTTGCCCAACACTCTTATTGGAGGGTGAGATTACCTTCCTCAAGCTAGCCTTCTTCCCACAGGGTCTGCCTGACCTATCTTCCTTGAAGCTTCCCTGCTCCCTTCTCTGAGTGGAGCAGCAACCATTTACCAGTAGAGGAGAGGTCTCTGGTTTGGAGGAGCTTGTCATAGGATTTACCATAAAGGGGAGTTTACTCTCCACCCTTCTGATGTTGTCATTTTTAGATTTCAGGACTTTGGGCTGAAATTTGTCTTTCTTCAGGAGAACTACTTCTCTGGTTAGTGAGCAGCACAACTCTTTGCTCTCAATCAATGCCTTCAGAGTTTTTCCAAATTTGTCTATCAAGTCAAGGTTGGAGCTTGCCTTGAAGTCCTTTTTGAGTTGACAAAACTCTACATTCTCTAGAGTTAGCCTTTCTGCTTTCTTTGAGAGATCAAGATTTCTTGCTTGAAGAGAGGAGATCTTTGCATCCTGCTCCTTGCGCAGCATCTTGAGCATCTTGACATCTTCTAAGAGATCATTGTATGACTTGGACCAGTCATCATTACCAGATGAGCTCGTCTCCGATTCTGATTCTGAAGTAGATATAGGAGCTCTTATGCTTACCTGTTCAGGTGAGACTTCATCCTGGACTTCTTCCACTGACTCAGATAGGACAGTCAGTCCAAACTGAGTCTTCTCTTCTGAGTCTGAATAGCTTGGGTCACTGTCACTCAGTGTTCTGACTTTCTTCTTAGCTGCTTTGCTTCTTTCTTCTTCTGATCCTTCCATAAGAATTGTTAGAGAGTCCCACGTCTCTTTTGATGTTATGCAGTGAGACAGTTTCTGAAATGTTGAGATGTCAACTGCATCAGCAAGAATATCTTTGGCTTCTTTGTCCAAGCTGGCTAGGAGGATCTCAACTTTTATTATAGTCATGGAGGGTCCTCTTGAGTAATTAAAAACATTATGGGATCCATTGCCTCCATGTAAGTTCTTGCTCTAACTTTCCAAAGGGCAAAGTTCTCTCTGGAACAAACAGCTATCCTTGACTCCATAGCTGTGATACTTGGACACCCAATGGCAGATTTGTTCAAGCTATTAAGCTTTTCTTTGAACAACCTGGCTTTGATACCACTTGTTATTTATTGGGTGTCAACTTATTACCTAGGGGGGGTGAATAGGTTTTTCAAATTATATTATGCCCTTTTTGGTGTTCTTGATTTCTGGTTAATAGATCTATAAAGTAGAAAGCACAACACAGAAAAGCACACAAAGATGTATAGAGGTTCCTCAAGACCGGGTGTCTTGAGTAGTCCTCTTTCCCTCAGCGCCTACCTAGCATTGTGCTAGGCTTGGCAAACGCCGCCAAAAACTTTAGGCCCTCAAGCCTTACAACACGGACCCGCAAGTCCAAAAGCCTAGGCCCGCAAGCCCCTACTGCCCCCAAGCCCGCAAGCTCGACACTCAGGCCCTCAAGCCCTACACAACACATACCCGCAAGTCCTGTGCCTACATCCTAGGCCCGCAAGCCCCCACTGCGCCCGAGCCCTCAAGCTCGACAAGATCGGATCCGCAAGTCCACTGCCCTGTCCCTCAAGCCTCACAGCTCTCCAGCCCTCAAGCTAGACGGTGTCAGACCCACAAGTCCACTGCCCTGGCCCTCAAGCCTCACAGCTCTCCAGCCCTTAAGCTAGACAAATAGGCCAGCAAGCCTTACAAGAGTTTACAGTAGAAAAACAACTATTACTTCTGTCGGATGAAGATCGGCAACTTTAGCCTGATGAAGATCAGCTTCTTTAGGTTGAAGAAGATGCTTCTTGATCTGGAGATTCAGCACTGGATCTTCTTCAGCCTCCTCTTCTTTTGCCTGATGTTGATCGGCTACTTTTCAGTCGATGGAGATGACTGATTCTTCAGAGAACACTTGATGCTTGCTCTCTACTTGATCTTCTTCTTCTCCGCCGAGAATACTGTTTTATTGAAGTGTAGCGGTGGGATTCTTTCTCGTTCTTTTTCTCTATTTCGAAGATTACATTTCTAGGGCATCACTGTTCCCTTTTATAGGACAGATGAGCCGCATAATGGTCACATGCAATGTCCTTTAATGTCAGACGCCCCATTCCATAAGAGCACTCGCTGATTGGACAATCAGGCGGCGACATTAAATGCTTACAGTGCGTCCGCAACTTTTGAATCTGTCTTGATGATATTTCCATTGTTACGACAACATGGACAATATCTCGACGACAGGACTTTGTCGAAGCCTTGAACTTAGGTAGACCTTCAGTTCTTCTTGCTTCTGCCTCTGATGCTGATATCTCGACGATACAAGACATTCTGGTGCTTCTGCATATACGACGATATGCTGTCTCTGACTGTGTCGTTGTAATCACCTTGTTCTCTCGACGACATGAGTGATAGCATGTCGACAGATCATATTTTAGCAACTGCTTGTCTTCAGCAGTCCTTCTTCAGTCTTCTCGACGACATCCCTTCTTTACGACGATGATCAACGCCATCAATCATACTTAGCCTTCTCAGCGACAAAGCTTCTTCACGACGATGTCTGTTCTTCTAGACGACAAGGCCACATTGGTGAAGTCGATGATACTGCGTCTTCTCGACGACATTTCTTCCTTTTGTCTTCATTCTTCTCTGCGTTCGACGAACGGCAATCTTCGTTCGACGAACAGCATTCTGCGTTCGACTATCTAACTGAGTCTCAGCGGTCGACCGACTCCCCAATTCTCAGCGGTCTGCGATCTTCCTTCTGAGTTCGACGATCTTCCTTCTGCGTTCGACGAACATGCCAAGTCTCAGCGGTCGATGAACTCGCCAATTCTCAGCGTTGGACGAACGTCATTCTTCGTTCGACAAACTTCCTTCTGCGTTCGACGAATACTCCAGGTCTCAGCGTTTGCTTTGCTCATCATTAGGACGACAAACATATTTTGTCGACGATAGCTCTTGTTCTTCTTGACGATATAGTACTTACTAAAATAACTAAAGTCTTGACATATTGTCTATCTCTACAAGCATGAGCTAGATGAAATATTAAATACAACTTGCACTTATCATTGAGCTGAGCACTTCTTCAAATCAGGAACATTGTTGGGCACTGTTCCCAACATCAGGTATAATAGGTATGCAACTATGCTAATCATAGTTTGGAGCTCAGGATGTAAAGTCGAGAACAAAATGATGTCGTCAGCGACAGCTTGATGTCGTTGACGATAGCTCAGCGATTTCCACACGATCTGCCAGTTACGTCCACTGTCAAAATTCCGACATTGATATTGGAATTCGACAGCCCGCGTTTCAACCACAACCGTCGCGTCATGCAAAAACGTCGTTTACATGGGACACGTGGCCGCTGGAGAAGATAACGCCGGCGGACGACAGCTAGATGTAGTCGACGACATTAGAAAATATATATTGGCTGGATTTCTGTGGAGAAAAATATATACACCAATCTGGAGTACCAATTCCCGAGTGCATTTTGTACAGATAGCTCCAGAACTCAGAGAACTCCCATTTTGGAAAGAACGTTCAAGAGCGAAGAAGAGACGGTCCGTGCGCAGTATCTCAGGCAATCTTTGCAAGGATTCGATGCCGTCTTCAGAGCTTCATATTTAGGGAGTTTCATATCTGAATTTCTATTTTGTATTTTACTTTATCATTTTGTAATCTTAGTAGGAAATCACCGTCTTGCGTGTGGCGTCTAGGTCCTTGTGTGGCTTAGGAGGAAATCGCCGCCTTGCACGTGGCGTTTAGGTCCTTGTGTGGCTTAGGAGTAAATCCCCGCCTTGTGTGCAGCGTCTAGATCGTGGAGAGATCTAGGGGAGGCTAGTAGCAAGATCTAGGAAGAGATACGATATAGCCGACCGGTCCTTGGTTGAAGGACCGGTAAATTGAAAAGAAGTTTATTTTTATCATAGCCATGATTTTAAGCTTAATTAAGATCGATAATTCTTTGTATTCATCACTTGTGAAAATAAAATTTGATTTCCAAATTTTTCATGATTTTCTAAGTGATTATTTAGGTTGTGTAAGAATCTACTTGTTTATTAGTGTAAAATTATCTTAATATTTTAGATAATTTTCAAAGTAAATATTAGCCCTTATTCATCCCCTCTAAGGGCATCGCAAGATCCAACACTTGGTATCAGAGCGAGGTTGCTCCAAAACGGTTTTACCACCGGGAGTAATGGCGTATAACGATCACGCGTTTGTAGAGGGTCAAGGGATTAGTCGACCACCTTTATTCACGGGTATGGACTATAACTATTGGAAAACTCGTATGCGTTGTTTTCTAATTGCACTAGATAACAAAGTCTAGAACATGGTAGAGACGAGTTATACTCCACCGACATTAGTCGTTGGCGGTGTAAAAATGGATAAGGCCAAGGATAAATGGGATGATAATGATAAGTTAAAGTGTAAGAATAACGCTAAAGCAATGAACGCTCTATTCTGTGTTAGATAGAACTGAGTTTAATAGAGTATGTGCATATGAAACTGCGTATGAAATTTGGAATTTATTAGAAGTTACTCATGAAGGTACCTCGCAGGTGAAGGACTCAAAACTGTTCCAACTCGAGTCAAAATTTGAAAAGTTCAGAATGGAGGTTGATGAAGACATTGATACGATGTACACCAGATTTACCAAGATCGTCAACAATTCCAAAGTCCTTGGAAAGAACTTTTCCAATGGAGATTTAGTTAGAAAAAAATCTTAAGATCACTTCCCCGAAGTTCAATCTGAAGGTGACCGCCATCTCGGAATCTCATGATCTTAAGACTCTTCAACTAGAGAGTTTAATTGGAAACTTGAAGACACATGAAGTGGAACTGAAAATCCAACAACAAGAGTACAATGTGGAACCAAGAAAGAAAGCATTGACACTAAAGTCTAAGAAAGAAGTTGAGAGTATGACTGATGGAGATAAGGAAGAAGATGAAGAAAGTTTGTTTGTGAAAAAATTTAAGAAGTTTATGAGAAATCCTGAAAGGAGGAACACTTTTAAGAAATACTTTAACAAGAAGGATTTTGCATATAAGATGGGAAAAGGAAAGAGTGAGACTGAGGAAGATGATGAGCTTCCACCACCGAAATGTTATCTGTTGTTTATTGGGTGTCTACTTTATCACCTAGAGGGGGGGGGGGGGGGGTGAATAGGTTTTCAAATTATATTATCCCCTTTTTGGTGTTCTTGATTTTTGATTAGTAGATCTGTAAAGCAAAGAGCAAACCACAGAAAGCACACAAAAGATATATAGAGGTTCCTCAAGATCGGGTGTCTTGAGTAGTCCTCTGTCCCTCTGCGCCTACCCAGCAGTGTGCTAGGATCGGCAAACTCCGCCAAAAAATTCAGGCCCTCAAGCCTTACAACTCGGACCGGCAAGTCCCAACAACCTAGGCCCGCAAGCCCCTACTGCCCCCGAGCCTGCAAGCTCGACACTCAGGCCCTCAAGCCCTACAACACAGACCCGCAAGTCCCAACAGCTTAGGCCCGCAAGCCCCTACTGCCCCTGAGCCCGCAAGCTCGACAAATCGCACCCGCAAGTGCACTGCCCTGGCCCTCAAGCCTCACAGCTCTCCAGCCCGCAAGCTAGACGGTGTCGAACCCGCAAGTCCACTGCCCTGGCCCTCAAGCCTCACAGCTCTCCAGCCCTCAAGCTAGACAAATAGGCCCGCAAGCCTTTTGATGCGATATTCGGCAAGTGCACCGGTCGCGCAAGTAATAATAATGGGGAAGATCCCTGAGTGTCGGTCTCTCAAGGAACACAGTGAGGTGGAGTTAGGTTTCGAGGAAGGACTTGAGATCGAAGTCCAGCGATAGGTGGAGTGCGGACGAAAGGGATTTGGTTTGTGAATAATAAAAGAAAACAACTACAACTACTCCTATGCAATGCCGCTATGCAGTGCTTCGCTTGGCGGGATGGAGACTAGGCATGCCTTGAGCGCGCTGCGTCGCAAGGGCGGATGGACGAGTAGGCAAGCGGAGTCGAACTGTGCAGGCCTTGAGCGCACTGCTTCGTTGGGCGAATGGATTACACGGGCCGCTATGCCACGCTTCGCTAGGCGGATGGAAGAGTAGGCAAGCGGATGGAATGGTTCGCACCGGCGGAGTCGGAATGGATTACACGGGCCGCTATGCCACGCTTCGCTTGGCGGATGGAAGAGTAGGCATACGGATGAGGGTCGCAAGCACCTCGTCGACAAGCACGCCACTAGCAATTGCTAGTGCGGCACACGAACGTGACGGCGGGATGGAGGATGGATGGTGGCGCACCTCGTACACATATGAACAAAATATAACTTCACATAGACATGAAATTAAGATTACAAGCACGATTCATAGTGTTCATCATCAATACATGAGAGATCTAGCTACAAACACATCAATAAGAGAAGAACAAGGCAAGAAATCGACTGAATCCGAAGTCTCGTTATAGATTCACGGTTGGGATCGCCGGGTTGTCAATCTGCATCCAAGCTCGGTACGCAACTACGTCCGGGGTAGAGAGAGCTGTCACTACTCTCCAATGAGCCCGTCTTCTTCGTGTCACGATCCGGTAGAGGTTGCAAACTTCCTCTTTCTTGATGGCGATGGCGGCTAAACCTTCCTTGAAGCTCTAGTATGAAGGAGGAGGCCGAGAGGAAGCTCCGGCTCAAGAATGGCGTGAAGAACAAGCCCGGAGCACCTCCCGATGGTGGGCGGCGATGGAGGGGCGAAATCGGGCGCTCTGGAGCAGGAAATGGCGGACTGGCGGAAGAAAATGCGGAGGAGCTAACCTAATTCGCGAGCAGGAATATTTATAGGCGCTGGAATAAACAGTGCGCACGATCATTGGCGCACGACCAGTGGTCATGCGCGCTGGAATCCTGTGATCGTGCGCCTGCCTGGGTGGAGCCTGCAATGTAAGAAATTTATAAAATACCATGTTCGCACGACCAGTGGTGCACGACCGATGGTCGTGCGCATTATCGTAAGTGGTCGTGCGCATTGGTCGAGACAGAACTCATAAAATGGGGTTAAGTGCGCACGATCAGCGGCGCACGACCAGTGGTCGTGCGCAATAGAACCAGTGATCGTGCGCAGTGTTCCTGTACAGAATTGTACCGGGAACACCTGCACGACTCCTGTTCCTACAGAAATGCTAATCAGGCCACTGAAAGTGGCACTCAACAATACGATAAGGCTATCAAAAGAGAATAAACATAAAAACACACCAAATCAGGCCAAGAAGTGCACCTAGCATAGAATATCAAATATGAACGAAAACATGCCTAAAGTGTAGTGCATAGACTAGAAAATTGGCCCAGATGAGTCCATAAATGTGTATATAATTGGGACTCATCACACCCCCAGACTTACCTGTTTGCGCGTCCCGAGCAAACAAATTCTAAGCAAACGGGGAAAGAAAAGTAGATGGCTTAAAATTACAATACAGAGTACCATGCGAAGTCGCATGCTCACGTGCATGAGAAAAATAGTAGAGAAGATTTCTGATTATATAAACAGTTTATATATTTCTAAAAGTGTAAAAGCATATTACAACTACTCAAAATGGTGAACAACGGTGAATCATTTGGTCATGCATAAGGAGAAAGTAAACTAAGCGCTGAGATGAGCATTGCTCAAGATCGGGATGCGGGACAAACTCCACTGAAATCCATCAGTGTCGGTGACCATAAGCTTTCCCGGTCACATTCTCCCCACGACACTAGATTGGTTCAAGGCGTGAGTCAGTAGGACTTTCAGGTTTTAATTTAGGCTTGGGTTACGGTGAGGTAAACAATGATAAACAAAATGGCTTATAACACATAACCCAAATGAGCTTTAAAAGTAACTACCCGCGCCCCAAAATCGAATGCAAATGCACCACGCCCCCAAACTTGGACTTTTGCAACATAGGTGTGTGCACCGCCTACTCCCAATACATAATTTTTCAATAAAACTCATTTTTCTTTTTTTCTCTTTTCCTTTTCATTTTTTTTCTATCAGCAAAATTTTCAAATGAGCATATCCACATATTCACATAATAAACACCACAATCAACACCCCCCACAATGTAAATAAAACTACAACTAAAGCTCAGATTTGGGTGTGCGACTAGGTTAGGCTTTTAGGCTTTGGTGAGATATATGTGGAGCTGAATCAAGAAAAGGGTAGGCACAAAGGGGCTAGCAAGGGTAGACGAAAGGCGTGAAATAAAGGTTCAACCGGGCCAAAATAATGGCCTACGTCATTCTCACCCACTAGAACTATCCTATGCCAATGCTTCAAGAATCGCTTGGGGCAAGTTCTAGCCACCGAGAAAGATTCTCCTTTCTCCCGACTCAAGCAATACGAGTCTAGCGATCGTTTACACACATCCCTATGCTACCGTTTGATTCCACCGGATTCACCATTTGAGTAGAGTAAACAACATTTACACTAATAGAAAAAAAATATAAAACCATAAGTATAAAGAGAAGTCTAATCTACACAAATTTCTATGCAACCGAGCACTCGACTAGGAGCACTACTGGAGTCAACATTTTACTCGGCTACATAGTCCTAAGCCATCACCTAGACTTTCCCACATAAGAAGAAGAATTAAATTCACTACAGAGCACGCATACAGACGAGTACGCGCTCAAGTGGGTGTTGTGGTGTGCAATGAAAATGAACAACAATTTCCAATAAGCTAAAATAAAAGTACTTCTAGCATGCTATGCAAGAGTGCACGTGAGTGGGTACAAAAACTGCTCTCCCTCAGACTTAAACTAAACAATCCACAAAATATATGACATGAAAATCAGAAAAGGCTAGGGAAAGAGAGTACCCAGTGCTCAGAAATGAGCACACCAGAAGATTGGCGTGTAAGATAAAATGAGCCGCAGCATCCGCCATCCAGAAAAGATACCTGCAGGGGTCAGCTCCGCAAAAACAAAAGAAGAAGATAAACTAAAATAAACTACAGCCAACTAAGCAGGATTGAATAAAATGAAATGCATGAGAAAGTAAGATAACTACTGGGGTTATTGTCATCCCAGCACGACTTATTCAAAAACTAAAGGTTCTAGCTAATGGGCGTATGGAAGGAGAAGTGGACAGGTAACTGGCCTAATATCCGTGTCGGTAGCGGGTTTCGATACGGTGATAGAACAGTCACTCCCCTACCTAAATAAAAATACCTGCTCTTCACAGGTAGGGGAAGCAGAAAGTAAGAAGTGGAGGAGGAGTCCTCCTCATTATTCTCACCAAAAACATCCTTGCCTAGCAAGGTGTCGTCAACAGGGAGGTGGCGGGAGGAAAAGGCAATAAGTGGAGCTTCCTCTACGGAGAGGGAATCAACATCCTCACATAAGAGGATGCTCTCATCATTGACTTGGGCAATATGCACCAAATCCTCCTGGGGTACCTGTGAAGACTCAACCTGCACAGGCTCGGATGAAGAGGGGGGATCGAGAAATAAATAAGATGAAGAACATAAATAATCAAAAATCGGGGGAGTGGTCCCGGTCTCACTCCCATCAGGTTGGGGAAGTAAAATAATGTTTGCATTGTCATCAATGCTACAAGATTCGGCGGGATCAACAGTAGCCAAGCTAGAGATTTGGACTTCCTCCACCGGTGTTGAGGAAAACTCCTCTTCACCTGGAAGGTTGTCCTCCTCCATAGGAACAGGCATGACACTAAAGTCACCAGCCTCCTCTTGCGACACATCATCAACAATGTCGTCAGAGACGAGTGTAGTATGCACAACAGGGAGAGGAATAGTGCTCGGATAAAAGTCGAGCACCGATTCCTCACAAAGAATCGAATCCACTAGGGGTGGTGGATGCACTGGGAGAATAGGCTCAGCAATGTCAGTGCTCAGATCAGCCACACATCTGGTGACTGTGTCAACGCCATACCCTTCAAGATATGAAGCTGCCAAAGATACAAAACCGAATGTTGAAGGTGTGCCGCCAGAGTTAGGATTCGGGATGATCTAGATATCCGGCTCGTCATCCTCATCCAATTGGCGACGAAAAGCAGTACAATCCTTCAGGGCATGATCTGTGCTCCGACAAAACTGGCACTGCCTAGCGGGCTTCTTTGTCACAGCGGGTGCTGAAGCTGAAAAGAAGTAAGACGGTAAAGGCTCAGCAGAGTAGCCATAAGACTTACGCACACCATATGGAGTATCAGACGAAGTCGATGCTCTATATGCTGGGCGAGAAGAATTATGCCCACCATTCTCCGTAGGGCATTCATCACTAGAGTGGGAGGTAGCTCCAAACCAACGGCAACTGATATTAAGATGTGCTCACATAGTGCGAAGATAAAACGATTCAAATAGAAAAACACTATTGTGCGAAATACCACACCTAACAAAAATTACTAAAGCAACCTAATTAAAATAGGAAAATGGAATAAAAAGAAATAAAACAAAAAAATGCAATTACAAAAGGAATGGCTTCTCTCTCAGGTTTTCCCTCTCCAGAAAACTCACACGACTGTGGTCCCGGGCAACGGCGCCAAAAACTTGATGTGATATTCGGCAAGTGCACCGGTCGCGCAAGTAATAATAATGGGGAAGATCCCCGAGTGTCGGTCTCTCAAGGAACACAGTGAGGTGGAGTTAGGTTTCGAGGAAGGACTTGAGATCGAAGTCCAGCGATAGGTGGAGTGCGAACGAAAGGGATTTGGTTTGTGAATAATAAAAGAAAACAACTACAACTACTCCTATGCAATGCCGCTATGCAGTGTTTCGCTTGGCGGGATGGAGACAAGGCAGGCCTTGAGCGCGCTGCGTCGCAAGGGCGGATGGACGAGTAGGCAAGCGGAGTCGAACTGTGCAGGCCTTGAGCGTACTGCTTCGTTGGGCGAATGGATTACACGGGCCGCTATGCCACGCTTCGCTAGGCGGATGGATGAGTAGGCAAGCGGATGGAATGGTTCGCACCGGCGGAGTCGGAATGGATTACACGGGCCGCTATGCCATGCTTCGCTAGGCGGATGGAAGAGTAGGCATACGGATGAGGGTCGCAAGCACCTCGTCGACAAGCACGCCACTAGCAATTGCTAGTGCGGCATACGGACGTGACGGCGGGATGGAGGATGGATGGTGGCGCACCTCGTACACATATGAACAAAATATAACTTCACATAGACATGAAATTAAGATTACAAGCATGATTCATAGTGTTCATCATCAATACATGAGAGATCTAGCTACAAACACATCAACAAGAGAAGAACAAGGCAAGAAATCGACCGAATCCGAAGTCTCATTGTAGATTCACGGTTGGGATCGCCGGGTTGTCAATCCGCGTCCAAGCTCGGTCCGCAACTACGTCCGGGGTAGAGAGAGCTGTCACTACTCTCCAATGAGCCCGTCTTCTTCGTGTCACGATCCGGTAGAGGTTGCAAACTTCCTCTTGCTTGATGGCGATGGCGGCTAAACCTTCCTTGAAGCTCTAGGATGAAGGAGGAGGCCGAAAGGAAGCTCCGGCTCAAGAATGGCGTGAAGAACAAGCCCGGAGCACCTCCTGATGGTGGGAGGCGATGGAGGGGCGAAATCGGGCGCTCTGGAGCAGGAAACGGCGGACTGGCGGAAGAAAATGCGGAGGAGCTAACCTAATTCGCGAGCAGGAATATTTATAGGTGCTGGAATAAACAATGCGCATGATCATTGGCGCACGACCAGTGGTCGTGCGCGCTGGAATCCTGTGATCGTGCACCTGCCTGGGTGGAGCCTGCAATGTAAGAAATTTATAAAATACCATGTTCGCACGACCAGTGGTGCACGAACGGTGGTCGTGCGCATTATCGTAAGTGGTCGTGCGCATTGGTCGAGACAGAACTCATAAAATGGGGTTAAGTGCGCACGATCAGCGGCGCACGACCAGTGGTCATGCGCAATAGAACCAGTGATCGTGCGCAGTGTTCCTGTACAGAATTGTACCGGGAACACATGCACGACTCCTGTTCCTACAGAAATGCTAATCAGGCCACTGAAAGTGGCACTCAACAATACGATAAGGCTATCAAAAGAGAATAAACATAAAAACACACCAAATCAGGCCAAGAAGTGCACCTAGCATAGAATATCAAATATGAACAAAAACATGCCTAAAGTGTAGTGCATAGACTAGAAAATCGGCCCAGATGAGTCCATAAATGTGTATATAATTGGGACTCATCACCTTTACAAGCGATTACAGTAATAAGACTGTTACTTCTGCCGGATGAAGATTGGAAACTTTAGCCTGATGATGATTGGATTCTTACGATTGAAGAAGATTTTCTGATTCAGATCTTTGACCGCGCAGTTCTTCTTCAATCTCTACTCTTTGCCTGATGAAGATCGTCTTCACTTTTCAGTCGATGAAGATGACTGATTCTTCTGAGAACTCTTGAATCTTGTTCTCGTTCTTCTTCTCTGCTGAATATACTGTTCTATTGAAAAGCGGCGGGATTCTTTCTTTTTCTTTTTCTTTCTATTTTTCACTTTTTTTAGGGCATCATTGTTCCCTTTTACAGAACAGATGAGCCGCATAATGGTCATAAGTCATATCTTTTAATGTCATATGCCCATATCTTTAGAATGCACACTGATTAGACAATTGGGCGGCGGCATTAAATGCTGATAGCGCGTCTGCAACGTTTGAATTTTGTCTCGAAGATATTTCCATCGTTACGACGTCAAGGACAATATCTCGACAACAGGACTTTGTCGAACCCTTACGCTTTGATAGAACTTCAGTTACTCTTGCTTCTGCCTCTCATATTGTTATCTCGACGATACGGGAAATTCTTTCTCTTTTGGATATACGACGATACACCATCTCTGACTGTGTCGTCGTAATCACCTTGATTTCTCGACGACATGCCTTCTTTACGACGATGTTTGACGCCATCAGTCATACTTAGCCTTTCCAGCGACAAGGCTTCTTCACGATGATGTTTGTTCTTTCTCGACGACAAGGCCACTTTGGTGAAGTCGACGATACCGCGTATTCTCTGCGTTCGACGATCTTGCCGAGTCTCAGCGGTCGACGATCTTCCTCCTGAGTTCGATGATCTAGCTTCTGCGTTTGACGAACACGCCAAATCTCAGCGGTCGTCGATCTTCCTTCTGAGTTCGACGATCTCCATTCTGCGTTCGACGAACTCGCCAAACTCTGCGGTCGACGAACTCGCTTCTGAGATCGACGATCTTGCTTCTGCGTTCGACGAACACGCCAAATTTCAGCGGTCGTCGATCTTCCTTCTGAGTTCGACGATCTCCATTCTTCGTTCGACGAACTCGCCAAACTCTGCGGTCGATGAACTTGCCCAAGTCTCAGCTTATTCTTGCTTTTTGTCTGCGTTCGATAAACTACCTTCTGAGTTCGACGAACATGCCAACTATCAGCTGTTTCTTCTATCTCGTCTCAACGGTCGACGAACTGTGTTCTGCGTTCGACGAATCTTGTTCTACTAACTTCTTGAGATTTATAAGCTAGAGAAGCCATCAAATACAAAGTAAAGTTTTCTTAACTTGGTGACTTTTTCAAATCAGCAATCATGTGGGCAAGATTCCCAACAATCTCCCCATATTTGAAGAAGTCAGAATCTCAATTCAAGACTACTTTCACTTGACAATAAATATTATAATCTTAACTTTTGAGCATATAGGATTGTACTTATCTTTGCTGAGCTCTCTGAGTACATCGAGCTTGTAGCTCCCCCTTAATTTTATGTCTCTTCTTTTATGGCTCCCCCTACTTCTGTGCTCCCCCTATCTTTGAGGTCTTCTTGAGCATCTTGTCTTGAATATTTGATGTGTTTCCCTTTCTCCCCCTTTCTGACTTCTTTTCTGGAGCTCTTCTTTTAGTAGACAATAGTCCAAGGCTCCCCCTTGCTCAGTTATAGTTCATACAAATCCTGAAAGGTTGTCTAACCAATCATCTAGAAAGGGATTAGTGAAAATTAAGTAGAGGATTACTCTAAGTTCAACATTCCCAGTTGGAATTTGAAGAAGTTGAACTTAGCTTCATCTAGGGGCTTTGTAAATATATCAGCCACTTGTTTGTCTGTTGGACAAACTCAAGGGTGATATCTTCATTTTCCACATGCTCCCTGATGAAGTGATACCTGATCTCAATATGCTTAGTCCTGCTGTGAGAGATATGATTCTTAGCAATTGAGATTGCACTTGAAGAGTCACAAAACAGGGGTGTTTTGGTCATCTTTAGGTTGTAGTCTTCAAGTTGATGTTTGTGCATCTTGTCTACTACTCCAAGAGATCAGTCTTTGATGAGTCCCGATTATATACACATATATGGACTCATCTAGGCCGTTTATCTAGTCATTCCACTGCACTTTAGCCTTGTTTTAGCTTATATTTGTTATCACTTGCTATGTGCACTTCTAGGCCCATTTTGGTGTGTTTTCATGTTTATCTTCAATAGTAGTTTTCATGCACTGTTAGGTGCCACTTTCAGTAGCTGGATTCGTGGTTGTACGCTAGAACAGGAGTCGTGCAGGTGCTTCCGGTGCAATTCTGCACAGGAACACTGCGCACGATCACTGGTTCTATTGCGCACGACCACTGGTCGTGCGCCACTGATCGTGTGCACTTAACACTTTTTCATGAGTTCTGTTTGGTGCAGTGCGCACGACAATCTACGATAGTGCGCACGACCACCGGTCGTGCGCCACTGTTCGTGCGCACTTATCATCAATTTCTTGAGTTCTGTTTGAACCAGTGCGCACGACCACCTACGATAGTGCACACGACCACCGGTCGTGCGCCACTGGTCGTGCGAACATGTTATTTTATAATTTCTGTCTTTGCAGGCTCCGTCCAGGCAGAGCGCATGATCACAGGATTCTAGTGCGCACGACCACTGGTCGTGCGCCACTGACCGTGCGCACTGTTTAATTCCAGCGCCTATAAAATCCGCTGCTCGCGATTTAGGTCAGATCGCTCGCCCGACTCCGCCGTTTTCTGCTCCCGTCCGCCTGGTTTCGCCCCTCCATCGCCGCCCACCTTAGGGAGGATCTCCGGGCAAGCTTTCAACGCCAAATCTTCGCCGGAGTTTCCTCTCGGCCTCCTCCTTCATTCAAGAGCTCCAAAGGAAGACCTAGCCGCTATCTCCATCGAGCAAGAGGAAGTTTGCAACCTCTACCGGATCGTGACACGAAGAAGACGGGTCCATTGGAGAGTCGTGACAGCTCTCTCTACCCCGTATGTAGTTGTGGACCGAGCTTGGACGCGGATTGACAACCCGGCGATTCCAACCGTGAATCTTCAACGAGCCTTCGGATTCGGTCGATTTCTTGCCTTGTTCTCCTTTTATTGATTGTTGTAATAGCTAGATCTATGTATGTTGATGAAGTTGCACTTGAACTAGTTTGTATTTCCATATATTTCTTGTATTTGTGAAATGCTTGTTATTTGAGTTGCTTGAGGAGCGCCACCATCCATTTTCCATCCCACTATCGTGTCCGGTGCCGCACTAGCAATTGCTAGTGGCGTGCTTGTCGAAGAGGTGCTTGCGACCCTCATTCCGTTAGCCTACTCGTCCACCCGCCTACCGAAGCGTGGCATAGCGGCCCGTGTATTCCATCCCGCCTAACGAAGCAGCGCGCTCAAGGCCTGCATAGTTCGATCCGCTAGCCTTCTCGTCCATCCGCCTACCGAAGCGTGGCATCGCGGCCCGTATTCCATCCCGCCTAACGAAGCAGCGCGCTCAAGGCCTGCATAGTTCGATCCGTCTGCCTACTCGTCCATCCGCCCTTGCGACGCAGCGCGCTCAAGGCCTGCCTAGTCTCCATCCCGCCAAGCGAAGCATTGCATAGCGGCATTGCATAGGAGTAGTTTATAGTATTTTCTTTTATTTTCCAAAAGCCCAATCACCCCGTTTCCGCATTCCATCCGACTCAAGGACTTCGATCTCAAGTCCTTCCTCGAACGTTAACTCCACCTTACTGTGTTCCTTGAGAGATTCGATACTCGGGGATTACTCCTCGTTTTATATTACTTGAACGATCGGTACACTGCCGTTTCGTGTCGCAGTCGAGCTACCGCCTATAGCGGTGTGTGAGATTTGCGCCATCAAGTTTTTGGCGCCGTTGCCGGGGAACACAGTCGTGTGAGTTTTCTTGAGAGGTAGACGAGAGATTCTAGTTCTTTTTTTTTCCACTTGTATATCCATTTTTCAACTTTGTTTTTGTATAAAATAAAAAATAAAAAAAAAATTTTAGCCTCTTAAATTTCTTTGCTCTGTTGTTTTCTCTAGTTTTTAACTTTTCTAAAGCAGGATTTTCAGATTTATCTTGTGTGTGTAGTATTATTTTGCAAAGAATCTTTATTTTCTGTTATCCACATATTTCTGTGATGTATTCTGAAGCCGAGTGTCATCTTTCTGACACTTTGCGTCGATACATCGACGCCATGACTGCTTTAAACGCTGAGCATTGTATTAGGTGTTTGTTATGTCAAGGTATAGGCCATGTGTTGAAGGATTGCCCTCGTCTGTGCGATCCTTCCCCCTCTGAGGACGTATACGCAGCATCCCCCCGTTTACGGGAGACTACTGCGGACAGGCCCACCAGAGTGTTGCCTGGCCCCTATACTGACATTGCACATCTTGCTCGATCTTTACCCTTGGAGATTACCGAGGAATCTCTCGCCGCGTACTGCTCTTTCATGGGTCCCTCAATCCCCTCTTATGAGCTTTCCTTGAGTGACGATGTGCACTCATTCGATGGTCAACAGGGACAGGATTGGGAAATCATGGATGCACCAGTATGGTGTGCAGATTCTGGTTCTTCCTGCGGGGAGGCGTCTGTGGATATTTTCGCGGAGGCGACTGCTCATTTACTTTCTGATCATGAGAGCAGTCCGGTTCCTCCGCATTCCTTGCAAAATTCATCTACTCCAATCTTTAGTGAGTCGGCTGATGATGTCGTGCGGGTGGCTGATTCAGCGCCTGAGGTTGCGCCAAAGTGGGACGGGGATTTCATTCTCTCTGATGGGGAGTTTGATACCTTTGAACACGATGACGCGCCGCGGTGGGATGAGGAGGATTCTCTTTCCAAGGAGGAGGTATTTACCTTCTTATTGGATGGGGACATCCGGCTCACCACCAAGGACCCCGAGCTCTTGGGTTCTCCTCGTTACGACTCATATGATACTGACAGTGATCTATGTTTGGATCCTGCTGGGAGTGAGACCGGGACCACTCCCCCGATTTTTGATTATTTATGTCATTCTTCTCTTTTATTTCCTGACCCCCCTTCTTCATCTGAGCCTGTGCAGGGTGAGTCTTCACAGGTACATCAGGAGGACTTGGAGCATGATGCTCAAGTCAATGATGAGTGTATCCTCACATGTGAGGAGGTTGACCCCTCCTCCATAGAGGAAGCTCCACTCATTGCCTCTTCCTCCTGCTGCCTCCCTGTTGACGATACCTTGCTAGGCAAGGATGTGTTTTGTGAGATGAGTGAGGACCAGGCCTCCTCCTTTTCTTACATTCTCTACCCTCTACCTGTGAGGAGCAGGTATCTATATTTAGGTAGAGGGGTGACTGCTCTGTCCCCGTATCGGTACCCGCTACCGATACGCATATTAGAACAGTTACCTGTGCACTTTTCTTTTCATAGGCCTATAAGCTAGAATTGTACAAAACTTGAATAAGTCGTGCTGGGATGACAATAACCCCAGTAGTTATCTTACTTTTTCTGCATTTTTATTTCTTCTAATCATGTTTAGTTAGCTGTAGATTATTTTAGTTAGTCTTTTTCTGTTTCTCTTGTTTTGCGGAGCTGACCCCTGCAGGCATTTTTTTTCTGGATGGCGGATGCTGCAGCTTAGTCGTGGTTTAAACGCCAATCTTCTGGTGTGCTCATTTCTGAGCACTGGGTACTCTCTTTCCCTAGCTTTTTCTGATTTTCATGTCATATATTATGCGGATTGTTTAGTTTAAGTCTGGGGGAGAGTAGTTTTGTTTACCCGCTCACGTGCACTATTGCACTGCATGCTAGAAGATTCCATTTAAAATGTTTTGTTTATTTTCATTGCACACCACATCACCCACTTGAGCGCGTACTCATCTGTTTGCGTGCTCTGTAGTGAATTTAATTCTTCTGCTTATTTGGGAAAATCTAGGTGATGGCTTAGGATTATGTAGCAGAGTAAAATGTTGACTCTAGTAGTGCTCCTAGTCGAGTGCTCGGTTGCATAAAAATTTGTGTAGATTAGACTTCTCTTTATATTATGGTTTTATATTTTTCTTATTAGTGTAAATGTTGTTTACTCTACTCAAATGGTGAATTCGGTGGAATCAAACGGTAGCATAGGGATGTGTGTAAACGATCGCTAGATTCGTATTGCTTGAGTCGGGAGAAAGGAGAATCTTTCTCGGTGGCTAGAACTTGCCCCAAGCGATTCTTGAAGCATGGGTATACGGTTAGTCAATTGTGTGAATGTGATATAGGCCATCATTTTGGCCCGGTTGAGCCTTTGTGCCTATCCCTACCGCTATATCCTCGCTAGCCCAGTTGTGCCTACCCGTTCTTTGATTCAGCCCCACTTTTATTTCACCAAAGCCCAAAAGCCAATCATAGTCGCACACCCAAATCTGAGCTTTAGCTGTTTATTATTTTCATGAGTTGGGTTGTTGATGTTGTGATACTTTTGTGAAAATGTGGATGTGCATCTTTGATAAATTTGCTGAAAATGTTTTGAAAAGAAAAGAAAAGAAAATGAGAAAAAGAAGAGAAGTGAAAAGAAAAGAAAAAGATGAGCTTTAATGAAAAATCTGTGAAAAAAAAATATATGTTTGGGAGTAGGCGGTGCACACACCCATGTTGTTAAGTCCAAGTCTGGGGGTGTGATGTACCCGCGAGTTTGTGTGGTGAGCGAGAATAATTTCTGCATGAGCTTATTTGGGTTTAGTGCTTGAGCCGTCGTTTTTATCTTTGTTTATCCTCACCTAAACCCAAGCCCCATTTTAATACCTAAAGTCCTATTGATTCACGCATTTGAGTCAAACCAGTGCCGTGGAGAGAATGTGACCGGGCAAGCTTATGGTCATCGACACTGATGGATTTCAGTGGAGTTTTTCCCGCATCCCGATCTTGAGCAATGCTCATCTCAGCGTTTAGTTTACTTTCTCCGTATGCATGACCGAACGATTCACCGCTGTTCACCATTTTGAGTAGTTGTAATATGCTTTTACTCTTTTAGAAATATATAGACTGTTTATATAATCAGAAATCTTCTCTACTATTCTTCTTATGCACGTGAGCATGCGACTTCGCATGGTACTCTATATTGTAGTTTTAAGCCATCTACTTTTCTTTCCCCGTTCGCTTAGAATTTGTTTGCTCGGGACGCGCAAACAGGTAAGTCTGGGGGTGTGATGAGTCCCGATTATATACACATATATGGACTCATCTAGGCCGTTTATCTAGTCATTCCACTGCACTTTAGCCTTGTTTTAGCTTATATTTGTTATCACTTGCTATGTGCACTTCTAGGCCCATTTTGGTGTGTTTTCATGTTTATCTTCATTAGTAGTTTTCATGCACTGTTAGGTGCCACTTTCAGTAGTTGGATTCGTGGTTGTACGCTAAAACAGGAGTCGTGCAGGTGCTTCCGGTGCAATTCTGCACAGGAACACTGCGCACGATCACTGGTTCTATTGCGCACGACCACTGGTCGTGCGCCACTGATCGTGTGCACTTAACACTTTTTCATGAGTTCTGTTTGGTGCAGTGCGCACGACAATCTACGATAGTGCGCACGACCATCGGTCGTGCGCCACTGTTCGTGCGCACTTATCATCAATTTCTTGAGTTCTGTTTGAACCAGTGCGCACGACCACCTACGATAGTGCGCACGACCACCGGTCGTGCGCCACTGGTCGTGCGAACATGTTATTTTATAATTTCTGTCTTTGCAGGCTCCGTCCAGGCAGAGCGCACGATCACAGGATTCTAGTGCGCACGACCACTGGTCGTGCGCCACTGACCGTGCGCACTGTTTAATTCCAGCGCCTATAAAATCCGCTGCTCGCGATTTAGGTCAGATCGCTCGCCCGACTCCGCCGTTTTCTGCTCCCGTCCGCCTGGTTTCGCCCCTCCATCGCCGCCCACCTTAGGGAGGATCTCCGGGCAAGCTTTCAACGCCAAATCTTCGCCGGAGTTTCCTCTCGGCCTCCTCCTTCATCCAAGAGCTCCAAAGGAAGACCTAGCCGCTATCTCCATCGAGCAAGAGGAAGTTTGCAACCTCTATCGGATCGTGACACGAAGAAGACGGGTCCATTGGAGAGTCGTGACAGCTCTCTCTACCCCGGACGTAGTTGTGGACCGAGCTTGGACGCGGATTGACAACCCGGCGATTCCAACCGTGAATCTTCAACGAGCCTTCGGATTCGGTCGATTTCTTGCCTTGTTCTCCTTTTATTGATTGTTGTAATAGCTAGATCTATGTATGTTGATGAAGTTGCACTTGAACTAGTTTGTATTTCCATATATTTCTTGTATTTGTGAAATGCTTGTTATTTGAGTTGCTTGAGGAGCGCCACCATCCATTTTCCATCCCACTATCGTGTCCGGTGCCGCACTAGCAATTGCTAGTGGCGTGCTTGTCGAAGAGGTGCTTGCGACCCTCATTCCGTTAGCCTACTCGTCCACCCGCCTACCGAAGCGTGGCATAGCGGCCCGTGTATTCCATCCCGCCTAACGAAGCAGCGCGCTCAAGGCCTGCATAGTTCGATCCGCTAGCCTTCTCGTCCATCCGCCTACCGAAGCGTGGCATCGCGGCCCGTATTCCATCCCGCCTAACGAAGCAGCGCGCTCAAGGCCTGCATAGTTCGATCCGTCTGCCTACTCGTCCATCCGCCCTTGCGACGCAGCGCGCTCAAGGCCTGCCTAGTCTCCATCCCGCCAAGCGAAGCATTGCATAGCGGCATTGCATAGGAGTAGTTTATAGTATTTTCTTTTATTTTCCAAAAGCCCAATCACCCCGTTTCCGCATTCCATCCGACTCAAGGACTTCGATCTCAAGTCCTTCCTCGAACGTTAACTCCACCTTACTGTGTTCCTTGAGAGATTCGATACTCGGGGATTACTCCTTGTTTTATATTACTTGAACGATCGGTACACTGCCGTTTCGTGTCGCAGTCGAGCTACCGCCTATAGCGGTGTGTGAGATTTGCGCCATCAGTCTTCCACCAAGGAATTGACATGTCCCTGATGTACTCTTCCTGTCTTCCTTGCACCCTGCATAACCTGTATCACTTGCATCTGATGTCTAGCATAGACCCATTTTGCTAGCTAAGTACATAAGGTGCGAGGCACGTTATCAGTCATCAGCAAGCAGTAGCCATATATACCAGTGATTGCACATTTATGAATACCATACATATCAAGAATATCATGTCGCAATATCATCACAGGCATATGCCTTATAAGCATTCATAGATAATTGTTCATATACTAAGATTGTTCATATATACCAAACTATTAAAATAGAAGGACCAATTGTTCTTGAAGTACTATTATCCTTAAAAATCTACGTCATTCAATTGTTTTGAACGAGACATTTCCTTATGGCATGCTAGATCTATCTCCCTTCGATTCCTTCTTCTTCTTCCGCCTGTAGAAGTCAATAGGCTTCGGGATCTTCTTTGGAGGAGGAGGAGGACCGTGGGGAAATGCCATCTTATGTCGCATCCTTTCTTCCAGGTCTTTTACGTGATGATTCCATTCTGTGGAGGAGTAGACTCTTTCATGGTCTTTCTGGTCGTGACCAAATGCTATCCATGACTCTGTGATGATTTCGCTTGAGCGAGGGCTCCACCGGCTAGATTCTGGGTCCTGTTGGACCTCATTTACTCTTTTCTTCCTGTACTTTTCGCAGGAGGTTTTCCTTTTCTTTCTAGTTGTTGCGGAGTCACTCGATTCGGTTTCAGAGTCGGAGCTGGTGGAGGGTTCTGTGGGTATGTATTCATAGGGGGTTACTTGAAGCGCTTGCTTTACTTGATTACTTACCCATTTCGCTTGATGCGAGCAAGAAGCTATGTTTCCCTTGATCTCTTCCCGGATTTCTTCTTCAATTCTCCCTTCCCCGTCTTGGATTACTTCTTTTACTGACTCCTTTAGTTCAAATATCTGCTCCATAATTTCCTGATCTCCGACATCTGTGACATTTCTTACTTCCTGGAGATGAGCGTCTAGGGTTTGCTCCTGGTTGGCGATTCTGTTCAGGATGAGAGCTGTGGACTGCGCATGTAGAGCTTGAAGTTGAGAGATGTCATCCTTTATTGACTTCACCTCATCCTTCATCTCATCCTTCATTTTGTTTATGGCCTTTTCTATGAGGGTTTTTATTCGCTCCCACAGGGCGGTGAGCGTCACAATGGGGGGCATCTCACCGGTTCCTTTTTCTGTTGACATTTTTCCTCACAATGGGGGGCATCTCACTGGTTCCTTTTTCTGTTGACATTTTTCCTGGGAGGACGAAGGGTTGCAGACGAAGAGGTGGTTTGCTGAAGGAGTGTCTTAAGGACAATGAGAGTAATTTGCATCCTAGACATTCACTCTATTTATAGTGGGAGTAGGTGAAGAGGCTCGTACCTTTTTGAGTTTATCGAGGGATCGATGACTACCGCATCGAGCGGCTCTGATTCACCGAATTTAACAATATTGAAAATATTTAAGCGATGTTCTGACGATACTTTTGTCGTTAAAGCACATCTAGGATATGCATCCTTCTTGTCTAGTTCGTTTGTCATAGTGACATCTTATTGTATCGATTATACAATTCTTCTTTATATGTCTGCCTAAGGCATTCTTCCACCCCGCTTGGGAGTTACCCTTTGGTATCAAACCTGCACTAAGATGGTTAGTGAGCTAATTTTGCTGTTCCAACCTATGGGCTAGAACAACTACCTTGTCCAAGGCCCAGATTTATGGGCACTTGGACTGTCTGTAAATTGAGATTACAGACCCTTAGGAACCCAAGTAGTTTTGGGTCCTAACACATTGTTATCTTTACAAGGCATACTGGATTTAATTTCTTTCAGATAAGCGCAGTAATAATGAGCAAGCCGATTTGAAGGTTTAGCATACGTTACCCTTGGAGCAGTTAGATTGTACCAACAATCAATTGCAAAGTGGCCTATTTTACCACAGCACCAACAATCAAACTCGTTGTATCTTGTCCTTTTGCAGTTGGTAGGTGTATGATTCTTCTGTGGACAGTTGGAAGAGTACCTGTAGGAGATAGAATTATATTGGTTAGAGATATGACTCTTCCTGTTCACAATTCTTTTCGTGAAGACAGTCCTTTGCGAGGGTTCCTTCATACTCCTGGACCAACTGAGCTCCTGTTTCCTTGTGATCCTTCTTTCATGATATACTTTGGAGGTGGTAGGTAACTTCTTTCTCTTCCCTGTGGAAGTTCCATCCAAATGATACCCAGGAAACGGTCCCATCATGCCCTTATTGAAGGGTGAAGTGATCTTCCTCAGGTTAGCCTTTGTCTCACAGAGTGGGTCTGAACTATTTTCTCTGAGGTACCATTGCTTCCTTCCTTGAGTGAAACTGCCGCCATTAACTAGTGGAGGAGACGTCTCTAGTTTAGAGGATTTGGCTCCAGTCCTTCCTTTTGTGGGGGATTTGTTCTTCATGCCACTAACTTGATTAACTCTGGATCTCGGCGGTCCTGCCAGATCCTTATCCTTCTTTAGAAGAACAATTTCTTTGGTTAGAGAGCAACATAGTTCTCCGCTGTCAACCAGAGCTTTCATGGTTTTCCCAAACTTGGTTATTAGATCCATGTTTGAGCTAGCATTAAAATCTCTTTTGAGTTGGCAAAAATCTGCGTTCTCCAAAGTCAGTCTATCAGCCTTTTCCAAGAGATCGGAGTTTCTAGCTTGAAGAGTTGAAATCTCATCAGCTTGCTTCTTGCAGAGCTCCTTGCTCCTTATGAGTTCTTCTAGAAGATCCTCATAGTTTTCTGTGAGACTTACTTCAGATTCTGAATCAGTATTAGATAAGGGAGCCCTTATGCTTACCTGTTCTGGTGTTGACTCATCCTGAATTTCTTCCTCAGATTCAGATAGGACAGTTAGTCCAAACTGAGCTTCCTTCTCTGCATCTGAATTGCTTGAGTCACTATCACCCAGGGTTTTGATCTTCCCCTCAGCTGCAGTACTTCTAACTTCTGAGGATCCTTCCATGAGGATTGTTAGAGAGTTC
The DNA here is from genome assembly GCA_033032865.1 of Dactylorhiza incarnata. NCBI lineage: Eukaryota > Viridiplantae > Streptophyta > Magnoliopsida > Asparagales > Orchidaceae > Dactylorhiza > Dactylorhiza incarnata. The sequence goes on along the minus strand of JAWHQI010000009.1, from coordinate 1,475,547 downwards.
CACATCTCCTTAGTTGTTGTACAGTGGATCAATTTATGGAGTATAAGGGTATCAACTGCATCAGCTATATTGTCTCTGGCTTTCTTGTCCAAGTTAACTAGGATGATCTCATCCTCAGTCATTGTCTTGAATATGGACTTGGGGGCATATGGCCCTTCTTGAGTAAGTTGAAACATCCTAGGATCCATAGCCTCTGTGAAGATTCTTGTTCTAACTTTCCAAAGGGCAAAGTTCTCTCTGGAACAAATAGCTATCCTTGACTCCATAGCTGTGATACTTGGACACCCAATGGCAGATCTGTTTAAGTTGTTAAGCTTTATTTGAACAGCCTCCATCTGATACCACTTGTTGTTTATTGGGTGTCTACTTTATCACCTAGAGGGGGGGTGAATAGGTTTTTCAAATTATATTATCCCCTTTTTGGTGTTCTTGATTTTTGGTTAGTAGATCTGTAAAGCAAAGAGCAAACCACAGAAAGCACACAAAAGATATATAGAGGTTCCTCAAGACCGGGTGTCTTGAGTAGTCCTCTGTCCCTCTGCACCTACCCAGCAATGTGCTAGGATTGGCAAACTCCGCCAAAAACTTCAGGCCCTCAAGCCTTACAACTCGGACCCGCAAGTCCCAACAGCCTAGGCCCGCAAGCCCCTACTTCCCCCGAGCCCGCAAGCTCGACACTCAGGCCCTCAAGCCCTACAACACGGACCCGCAAGTCCCAACAGCCTAGGCCCGCAAGCCCCTACTGCCCCCGAGCCCGCAAGCTTGACAAATTGCACCCGTAAGTGCACTGCCCTGGCCCTCAAGCCTCACAGCTCTCCAGCCAGCAAGCTAGACGGTGTCAGACCCGCAAGTCCACTGCCCTGGCCCTCAAGCCTCACAGCTCTCCAGCCCTCAAGCTAGACAAATAGGCCCGTAATCCTTTACAATAGATTACAGTAATAAGACTGTTACTTCTGCCGGATGAATATTGGCAACTTTAGCCTGATGATGATTGGCTTCTTACGATTGAAGAAGATTTTCTGATTCAGATCTTTGACAACGCAGTTCTTCTTCAATCTCTACTCTTTGCCTGATGAAGATCGGCTTCACTTTTCAGTCGATGAAGATGACTGATTCTTCTGAGAACTCTTGAATCTTTTTCTCGTTCTTCTTCTCAACTGAATATACTGTTCTATTGAAGAGCGACGGGATTCTTTCTTTTTCTTTTTCTTTCTATTTTTCACTTTTTTAGGGCATCGTTGTTCCCTTTTATAAGACAGATGAGCCGCATAACGGTCATAAGTCGTATCTTTTAATGTCAGATGCCCATATCTTTAGAATACACGCTGATTGGACAATTGGGGCGCGACTTTAAATGCTGACAGCACGTCTGCAATGTTTGAATTCTGTCTCGATGATATTTCCATCGTTACGACATCAAGGACATTATCTCGATGACAGGACTTTGTCGAGCCCTTACGCTTTGATAGAACTTCAGTTACTCTTGCTTCTGCCTCTCATACTATTAACTCGACGATACGAGATATTCTTGTTCTTCTGTATATACGACGATACGCCATCTCTGACTGTGTCCTCGTAATCACCTTGATTTCTCGACGACATGCCTTCTTTACGACGATGTTCGACGCCATCAGTCATACTTAGCCTTTTCAGCGACAAGGCTTCTTCACGACGATGTTTGTTCTTTCTCGACGACAAGGCCACTTTGGTGAGGTCGACGATACCGCGTCTTCTCTGCATTCGACGATCTTGCCGATTCTCAGCGGTCGACGATCTTCCTCCTGAGTGCGACGATCTAGCTTCTGCGTTCCACGAACATGCCAAATCTCAGCGGTCGTCGATCTTCCTTCTGAGTTCGACGATCTCCATTCTGCGTTCGACGAACTCGCCAAACTATGCGGTCGACGAACTCGCTTCTGAGATCGACGATCTTGCTTCTGCGTTCGACGAACACGCCAAATTTCAGCAGTCGTCGATCTTCCTTCTGAGTTCGACGATCTCCATTCTGCGTTCGACGAACTCGCCAAACTCTGCGGTCGACAAACTCGCCCAAGTCTCAGCTGATTCTTCCTTTTTGTCTGCGTTCGACGAACTACCTTCTGAGTTTAACGAACATGCCAACTATCTGTTGTTTCTTCTATCTCGTCTCAGCGGTCAACGAACTATGTTCTGCGTTCGACGAATCTTGTTCTACTAACTTCCTGAGATTTATAAGCTAGAGAAGCCATCAAATACAAAGTGAAGTTTTCTTGACTTGGTGACTTCTTCAAATCAGGAATCATGTGGGCAAGATTCCCAACATTATCATTGTAAGAAAATCGGACATATAAGGAGCAAGTGCCCAAAGTTTCTGAAAGAGCAAAACGAGAAAAGGCACAATAAGAGATACAAGAAGAAAGTTCTGAAGGCGAAAACATTGGACGACACATCATCATCAGAAGAAAGTGATTCAAGTTCTGAAGGTCATGAAGAAGCAAATGTGTGCTTAATGGGAAAAAGCAATGCATCATCTGCGAACGATTGCAGTGTCCAGAGCGACACTGAGGTAACTCCCCCAACTTATGATGAGCTTTATGATGAATTTCTTCGTACTTGTAAATTTTTTCTAAAAAGTCTTAAAAATATTGATAGTCTAAAATCTGAAAATAAAGTTCTTTTATTAGAAAATAGAAAACTAACAAATGAATTAAAAGCTTTTGAGAAGGAGAAGATTGATTGTCAAGAGTGTGATCGCTCTTTGATAAGAACTAAAGAATTAGAACAAGAACTTTCTAAGTCCCAATCTAAAGTAGATTTTCTTATCAAAGAAAAGAGAGATTTAGTAAGATCCTTGAAATCTTCTCATTCACAATTGGATAATAGCAAGAAAGGATTTTCAAATCGGTGTGTTATGTTTGTTAGTTAAAGAAAACACCACTTTGAAAGCTCAAGTCAATGATCTAAATTTAGTTATTCAAAAAATTGGAATTGGCCGAAAATCACTGAATATGATATTAGCCAGCCAATGCCATGGAACTGCTAAGTTTGGACTTGGATATGTTGTTGGAAGTTGTCGAAATCCGACAGCCACTGTCGCCGATGACAGTGAAAAATCCAGTAAATGGAAGGTTAATGATAAAAAAATACTTATAATACTACTGCTGCAACATCCTCTTCCAGTAATAGTCCACAGAAATCTTTAAAAAGAGTGTCATCTCTCTTTGTTGTGTGTGCCAAATGTAATAGATTTGGTCACATCACGGACTCTTGCAGGAAGAAGGGATCATGCAATGTTAAGCAAGTCTGGGTAGCTAAGGCGTCCACCTATACTATGGAAGGAACTACTTGGGTAACCAAATCTTTACTCTCATCATCTTGTTAGGTATGCTGGCAGGCTAAGGACAAAGAAGATGTGTGGTATTTGGATGCTGGTTGTTCGAAGCACATGACGGGGAATAAATCCAAGCTCCTTAGCCTGGAGATGAAGAAAGGAGGAGTTGTAACGTTTGGCGACAATGGAAAAAAGAAGGATCATGGGAATTGGTGAAGTTAGTAACGATTCTTTCAAGATCTCTAATGTTTTATTTGTTAAAGGTTTGAAACACAATTTAATATTTATTAGTCAATTATGTGATAGAGGCTTGAATGTTTTTTTTAGTCATCATCAAATCCTTGCAAAATAATAGATTCAAAAACTCATGAAGTTATTTTTACCGCACCAAGAATTCATAACGTTTATATGATTACCTTTCATGAACTTTCTGATCATTCATCACTTAAATGTTTCATTTCAAAGAATGATGAGTTAGAATTGTGGCATAGGCGACTAGGACATTCTAGTACTAAACTTGTAGTGAAACTTTCCAAAAACAAATTGATTAAGGGTTTACCACTATTAGATGGAAAGCTTTCTTCATTATGTCTACTTCTAGGCCTTTGCAATTAATTCACATGGATTTGTTTGGTCCAATTTCAACTCAAAGTCTAGGAGGTAGAAAATATATTTTTGTCTTAATTGATGACTATTCTCGTTTTTGTTGGACTATTTCTCTAGTATCCAAATTTGATGTGTATATTGAATTTACTAAGCTATGCACTCGCATTCAAAATGAATTAGATTTACAAATTAAATGTATACGATCAGATCATGGTGGTGAATTTGATAATAAAAAATTTATTTCATATTGTACAGAATTTGGGATAAAGCATGAATTTTCCGCTCCTGGCACACCACAGCAAAATGGTGTAGTGGAAAGGAAAAATAGAACACTTCAAGAACTAGCACGCACTATGTTATCTGAATTTAAATTAACAAAATATTTTTGGGTTGAAGCTGTTAGTACTGCATGTTATGTTATAAATCGTGTCATGCTACATCCAATGTTGAAACTTACTCCTTATGAATTATATTTTCAAAAGAAACATAATGTATCTTATTTTAAATTATTTGGGTGTAAATGTTTTATTTTAAATACAAAATATACTTTAGGTAAATTTGATGAAAAATGTGACGATGGTGTTTTCATTGGTTATTCTTCAACTAGTAAAGCTTATAGAGTTTATAATAAACGGATTAAAGTAGTTGAAGAAGCAATTCATGTTAAATTTGATGAACTTGTTCCATGTGTAGCGGAGAATAAATCTGCAGGTGATGGTGAAGAACTCCCGTTGAAAAGAAATGATGATGAAGAAGACATACTTGAAAATGAAAAAGAAGAAAAAGAGGAAGAAGTACAAGAAGAAGTTGAGGAATTTGTGCCACCAAGCGAACTTAGATTCACTAATGATCATCCACAAGACTTGGTCATTGGATAACCTACAAGAGGGGTACGTACACGTGCTTCCCTACATGATTTATTTTCAAACCTTTGTTTTATTTCCAACATAGAATCAAAAGATGTTTCAACCGCTTTAAATGATGAATCTTGGTTTTTAGCTATAACGGAAGAACTTAATCAATTTGAGCGAAATAAGGTTTGGAAGCTTGTAAAAAGACCTAGTGATCATCCTGTTGTAGGAGTAAAATGGATTTTCAAAAATAAATTAGATAGTGAATCTAGGATTACTAGAAACAAAGTTAGGCTTGTAGCAAAAAGGTTATGCTCAAATTAAAGGAATAGATTTTGATGAAACCTTTGCACCCGTAGCACGCCTTGAAGAAGTTTGGATTTTCATTGCATTTGCTAGTTATAAATGATTTAAATTATTACAAATGGATGTTAAAGCTGCATTTTTAAACGGGTACATTAAGGAAGAGGTTTATGTAGAACAACATCCTGGTTTTGTTAATGATAAATATCTCAATCATGTTTATAAGTTATCTAAAGCCCTTTATGGTTTGAAACAAGCACCCCGAGCATGGTATGACAGATTAATGCTTTATTTATTAAAGAATAATTTTAAAATGGGTAGTGCTGATTGTACACTCTTCATTAAGAATGTAAATGATGATATAATTGTTTTGCAAATTTATGTTGATGACATTATCTTTGGATCCACTAATGAAGAGTTATGTAATGATGTTGTTAAAGTAATGAAAAATGAATTTGAAATGAGCATGGTAGGAGAACTTACTTACTTTTTAGGTTTTCAAATTACACAAAAACATGATGACACTTTTATTAATCAATCTAAGTATATTCATGATGTGTTAATGAGATTTGGGTTTGAAAATCTTAAACAAGCTAGTACTCCTATGAGTGTTTCATTAAAGTTAGGAAAGGATGAAAGTGGAATTTCTATAGATCAAACTTTATATAGAGGGATGATCAGATCATTATTATATTTAACAGCTTCAAGACCTGACATTATGTTTGTTGTATAAACGTGTTAGATATCAAGCTAATCCAAAAGAATCACATTTAAAAGCGGTTAAACGTATTTTTCGTTATCTAATTGGAACTTCTAAACTAGGTTTATGGTATCCACATAGTGACAACTTTATTTTGCATGGCTATTCTGATTCTGATTATGTTGGGTGTTCATTAGATCGCAAAAGCACTAGTGACACTTATCACTTTCTAGGCCCCTCACTCATTTCTTGGTCGAGTAGGAAACAGAATTTTGTTTCCCTCTCAACTACCGAGGCCGGGTATATTGCACTAGGTAGTTGTTGTGCACAAGCTCTTTGGATGAAACAAACCTTAGAAGACTAACATTAATCATCAAACAATAGAATTATGGTGTGACAACAAAAGTGTTATTGACTTAACAAACAACCCAGTACATCATTCTAGGTCTAAACACATTGATGTTCGACATCATTTTATAAAAGACCACATCAAGCAAAATCAAATTAAAATTTCATTTATAGGCACAGATTCACAACTTGCCGATATATTCACAAAACCACTTTCGGATTCCCGCTTTTCAATGTTAAGACTAGAATTAGGAATCCTAGAAATATCAAATTGAATATATTAATTTAAATTTAAAAAAAAAAATTAATGAAAATTACTAAGTCCACACAATGTGACTAAACCATCATTAAACGTCATAAAATTTCCACAAACTGATTCTTTAATACAAACATTAACTAAAGATAACTTATAAATAAGAGTTTCAACACAGAAAACTAACATGAAATTAAAGTTCACTGTCGTCCACGATAGATACCTGTCGCCGACGACATCTACCAGAACATCAAAACCTGCAGATAACCACTCAAAAATCTCTGCTCTCAGCACCACTACTCTCTGGCTAATCCCATGTGGAGCTCTGACCAGCATCTCTTCCATGTCATGTTCATCTAGTCGACTGACGCGGCGGCTCCGCTTCTGAGTCTTCTCATTCAGCGGCCTCAGCAGGAGTAGGTTTTAGCTTTAAACCTTTCACCAAAAATTTCATGAATTTCTGAATCTTGCCCATCTTCTTCTTCACATCCTTCTTGTGCTCCTCAAACGACTTCCTATGCTTCTCAAGTGAGTCCCGTAAATCATCCACGACTTCGCGTGAAGATCCTCCACGTGAGATTCGTGGATTTCTCATCTCTAGCGATGGCTCACGCTGCGATCGACTAGGTCGCATAGTTTCCGTATTGAAAATCCTGGGAATACAATCATTCAAATAAAACTCTTGGTTTATCCAAGAATATTTCTTATAGAATATGCGTTGGATGATTGCTCCCATCGGCAAGCTATGAACCTTCTTCCAAGTCAGACTCTTCGATCTAAACGTATAGAGCATAATAGATAACAGTAGATCTGCAACATCAAATGACTCTTTTTCTAATATGAAATACGTCACAAGGCTAAGTTTTGCCGTAATATTTCTTGAGTAACCGGCTTTCTACATGACTGTATTCCTTGGGATTTCTTGCACAACCTGTGCATCCGGTGTGAGCATTGTCGTAGTGGTGATTAAATTCTTCATAGAATTTCTGTGCAATATCATATTGAGGAGCATCCAATCTCATTCTTTTCTATAATTTTCTACTACGTCAATCATATGCTCACTCTCAATCCGTCCAAATTCATTTGTCAAATCTATGTGGGTAACTTCCACATATTGTCCATGGATTTTTGACCTTACACCACCATTCAGATACGTATAAGTTGGATCTTCCAAGTGATTGTAAAACTCTCGAATTAACACTGATGAGAACATGTCTGGGATTATAACAGAAATGATATCTGCCTCGGCGAGTAGAAAATATATGTGTTCGTGTCGTGGAAGGTCAAACTCCACTATTTTTGCTACTCCAATCAGTGATCTTTCAATGCCCGGATAACTTTGATACGATGAATGAGAGTCACCAGACGTACTTCTACGTGCACTAGAACTAAAAGCCATATCTTCACTTGAACAACCTTCACAAACAAAGATTTTTTTTCAAAACTGGAAATTTCCTCTCTAAACTTCACAAAAACAAAAAGGAATCCTTAAATCAAGTTTTCATTTAATAAATTTTCACCAAAATTTAAAAACAACTTGAACTTACATTAGATCTAGGATTTTCCGCCGACTTCTGACTGCCTCTCTCGCGAAACCCTATAGGAAATGACTCTCAGATCCATTTTCCTCCGTTTCGAAACCTTTTATACTTTTTCCGTTGTCGTCCACGACATCTAGATGTCATCGACGACATCTTCCAGTCGTACAATTTCATTTCTGGGGTCTATTTCTTTGCACTTCCATTCCATGTCATTACTACATTAATTTTTATCATGTGTAAATGTTCATCAATGTGATTTTGTACTCTCAAATAGCCTTTTTAACATTGTTATAACTTCGTCATTCTCCTGATATCATCGACTGGATACTCTCTAATAGTACGAAAGAATTACTGGAATTTGTTTTCGCATGCCTCTAAGTATGAGAAATCTTTTATGTATGATAATGAGCTATCACGTAGACTTACATTGATTCGTTACATGTGAAATACTATTTACTTCCAACATGAATCATGATTATTATGCCATATCACTTTAACCTTCATAAAATACACTCATTAACTTAGATTCATTTGCACAAATCACTTTTGTCTACCATGTTTTGCAACACAAGTGAATTCGGAGGTCCTTCGCCCAAAGCAAAAAAAGGAAACACTACAAAAAAAACATATCACTAAATATGTGATAAAGAAAAAATTTACTATAATGTTAGGACAAGGACACTCCACCAAGCACTACTTCCCCTCATGATAAGTCTTCATAAGCATTGTGAGGTTGAGCACCTTAGAAAGAATTGTAAAGTGTCTTGTGCAAATACTATATGGTACTTCACAGAATTTTTGTGCTATGACTTCTCTGTTAAGAGTTTCTGTCTTTTTATGTTCGTTAAATATTTATGCTACTCATATTCATATGTGACTTAAATCGATTCCTATGTAAACTCTCAAACTATCACTTAAACACTTCATTATTATATATAACATTTTGTCTCATGAGAATTGCACCGAAATGATTCCAGACTTCTCTATATTATTGTGTCTCTCTATGATATTTTTGAATGCACATAATGATGTTTAGGTTTATTTGATTCTACAAATTGTTTCCCATTTTGTTTCTTCCCAATCTATACTTGCTTCCCAAATATCATGACATATTCCTTTATTGGTTGATCATTACAATATTACTTCCGCTTATATCATATTTCCTCCTCCATGTCACTTCCTAACCTCAAATTTCTTTTTATAATACCAAAAGGGGGAGAATTTTTCTTGTAAGAAATCATTACTAAACTCATTAATTGATTATCATATTTAGGGGGAGTACATATTTAGGGGGAGAATACATATAGGGGACCTTCATCCAAATAACGTTATCACACAACCAATTATTTAGTCTTGCTTATCTTATATCACTTAATAGGATACTCTGATTTATTACAAAGTGGATTTGTTATTATCAAAAGGGGGAGAATGTTGGAGCATGCCTTCCGAACTCCTTGGTTTGCTAATAACAAATCCCAGGTGTTTTTGATCTTATTTTATTTATGGTGTGCAGGTATAATAGGTATGTAACTATGTTAATCATAGTTTGGAGCTCGGGATGTAGAGTCGAGAACAAAACGATGTCGTCATCGACAGCTTGATGTCGTCGACGATAGCTCAGCGGTTTCCACACGATATGCCAGTTATGTCCACTGTCAGAATTTTGACATTGATATCGGAATCAAACAACCAACGTTTCAACCACAACCATCACGTCGTGCAAAAACGGCATTTGCATGGGACACGTGGCCGCTGGAGAAGATAACGTTGACGGACGACAACTAGATGTAGTCGACGACATTAGAAATATATATTGGCTCGATTTCTATGGAGAAAAATATATACACCAATCTGGAGTACCAATTCCCGAGTGCATTTCGTCCAGAGAGCTCCAGAACTCAGAGAACTCCCATTTTGGCAAGAATGTTCAAGAGCGAAGTAGAGACGGTATGTGCGCAGTATCTCAGGCAATCTTTGCAAGGATTCGACGGCGTCTTCAGAGCTTCATATTTAGGGAGTTTCATATCTGAATTTCTATTTTGTATTTTACTTCATCATTTTGTAATCTTAGTAGGAAATCGCCGCCTTGCGCGTGCATCTAGGTCCTTGTGTGGATTAAGAGGAAATCATCGCCTTGCACATGGCGTCTAGGTCCTTGTGTGGCTTAAGAGTAAATCATCGCCTTGTGTGCAACGTCTAGATCGCGGAGAGATCTATGGGGAGGCTAGTAGCAAGATCTAGGAAGGGATACACTATAGCCGGCCGATCCTTGGTTGAAGGACCGATAAATTAAAAAAAAGTTTATTTTTATCATAGCCTTGATTTTAAGCTTTATTAAGATCGATAATTCTTTGTATTCATCACTTGTGAAAATAAAATTTGATTTCCAAATTTCTCATGATTTTCTAAGTGATTATTTAGGTTGTGTAAAATTCTACTTATTTATCAGTGTAAAATTATCTTAATATTTTAGAAAATTTTCAAAATAAATATTAGCCCTTATTCACCCCCCCCCCCTCTAAGGGCACCGCAAGATCCAACACTCTTTACTATTGCTCTTGTCTATATAGAACTGCTAACATAGCTTTTATACACCGTCATAGTTTATATATATATACATACTTGCTTGTTAGAGTCACGTCACCCTTTTGCTATACTGCTTTGTTGTCCTCCTTTTCATCCTCCAGCTCGGTGCCTAAGAGTCGCGGGGGAGGAGAGGACAAAACGACTTAGAATTTTTGACTAACGATCGGAAGTGACCGTAACACTAGATGCACGAGGAGCCGGAGCAGCAGCACTACCAGAAGGACGGTGTGGTAGGACTTGAGGAGCATTTGCTACGCACTACTACCATCCATCCCTAGACAGCTGTGAGTTTTGAGTAGCTTCCGCATATGTAGAGTGAGAGAGTGTTTTACCTTTGGATATGTATCAGGCATAAGCCCTTACTTTTTCATTTCGTACTCATTGTTGGACTATTATATCTCTTTTGATATTTATATATGTGTGATTGTGGATTTGTCTTGTATAATTTGCTTCTTTTCTCATGTTGACCTGATTGATCATTCTTGCCTGCAGGACCGGCGTCTTGAGGTGGCAACTAACTCATGTGTTGGTGTCACTGTAAGCCAGTGATTTTGGGCATAAGACCACCTCGGATGTCTCGTCATAAAAATCTGGGGGAGGGGTCTTACCATTTTGACTTTTTTTGGGCTGCGAACATGGCACAGTGGAATGCTAATATAAATCCACTTGTATTTATATATACTAGTTCCATCTAATCATTTGATGGAAAATATATAGAGTTTGACTTTTTTGTTATTTATTAGCTCAATCCTCTCCTGAGACCAAAACATAAATACATAAAACATTAAAAGAGAAAATTCATCCTTAAACAAATCATTTCAAAATTAAAATTGAACTAGTCTACATCAAATATCTTCTAATTCCATAAAATTATTCTGCGATGCGCTGGTCATTCAGACAGCGATTGAGAACTTCACCGTTTCCCGGGTCCTTGTGGATAAAGGGAGATCGGTCAACATCATCTTTAAGAAGGCGTTTGACGAGATGCAAGTGGAGGCACGAAGGGTGTTGGCCTCGGATGGCCCGTTGTTCGGATTCTCCAGGGAGAGGAAGGAGGTAGAGGGGGGAGTGAGACTCCATGTAGTCCTGGGGGGGGGGGGGGGGGGGGGGGGGGGGCAGTCCAGGAATTGCCGTTTTGTTATAGTGGATTCCCCCAGCAGCTACAACGCCATCTTCGGACGGCCGCTCATCAGCTCGTTCCGCTATGTCCCCTCCACCTTCCAACAGTGCCTTAAGTTCAATGATGGAGGAGTCCAAGTTCGGATAAGGGGAGATCCGAAGGTGGCCCGACAATGCTATGTGACGGCCGTGAACACCATCTCCTGGATGACCGAGGCGGAAGAGTGGGATCGAGAGGTGTGGGGGGGTCGGCGAGGCTCGGTGAAGAAGGAGAGGAGAAAAAAGAAGAAAGGGAGGCCAGGAGGAAGGGCTGGAAGAGATGATGGAGGTTCGGGAAGGAAGAAGAGAGGAGAAGGTCAAAGCGCCAGCTTGCGACGAGGAGAAGGGAGAAGATTGGGGGGAGCAGTCCCGGCTGGAGGCTGTTGATGAGGTCTGGGAGCTTGAGGTCACCACCCGGGCGGGGGTGGTGGAAAAGGTCAAAGTCAGCGGCGAGCTCAGCCCGGAGGAGCAGAAGAAAATCCTGGCCAGCGTCCAGGAGAATGGGGAAGTCTTCGCATAGAGTGCCGCGGAGATTCCCAGGATCGATGCGGATGTGGCTTGCCATCGCCTCAACCTAGATCCCAGCACCGCCCCATCCGTCAAAAGAAGAGGGACATAACAGACAAGCTGGAAGGGCCCATCCGAGAGGAGGTGGGTAAGCTCCTCTAGGCAGGTTTTATATCGGAGATCCAGTACCCAGGCTGGGTCTCCAGCGTAGTTATGGTGAAGATGGGAGGAGGTAAGTGGAGGATGTGTATCAATTTTTCCTTGCTTAATAAATCATGCCCCAAGGATTGCTACCCCTTGCCTAGAATCGACGCGCTGGTTGATTCAGCCGTCGGTTTCCCTGTAATGTCTTTTTTAGATGCTTTTTCAGGTTATCATCAGATCCACATGCACCCCCCCCCCCCCCCACATCAAAGATGTCTCCTTCATCACAGGGGATGGGTGCTACTGCTATAAAATGATTCCCTTTGGGCTAAAAAATGCAGGGACAACATACCAACAGATGATGGACAGGATCTTCCGAGAACAGAAAGGAAGGAACCTGGAGGTCTATGTAGATGACCTCATGATCAAAATCCGAGACCTGGGATCCCACCTCCGGGACCTCGAAGAGACTTTTGGGACTTTGCGGAAGTATAAAATGAAACTCAATCCCCAGAAGTGTGTCTTCGGGGCTAGCCGGGGGAAGTTCCTAGTTCACTTGCTCACCCCAGCCGGGGTGGAGCCTAATCCAGATAAGGTCAAGGCCATCATGGAACTGGGATCGCCAAGAAATGCCAAGGAGGTTCAGCGCCTCACGGGAAAGTTGGCCGGTCTCAGTAGATTCCTCTCCTGGGCAGGAAAAAAGTGTGCACCCTTCTTCAAGGTGCTGAGATGGAATCAGAAATTCGAATGGACCTCAAAGTGCGAGGAAGCTTTCCAAGCGTTGAAGAGGCAACTCACTCAGGTTCCTCTGCTCCAGGGGCCAAGGTAGGGGGAGGACCTATCCCTATACCTGGGGGTAGGATCCGAGGCAGTAAGTTCAGTGCTGATCCGGGAAGAAGACAGAAGGCAACTTCCAATTTACTACGTTAGCCGAGTGTTGAGGAAGGCGGAGCTCCGGTACCCCATCCTAGAGAAGTTGGCATTCGCCTTGGTGGTGTCGGCTCGGAAGCTCCGGCCTTATTTCCAAGCACACTCAATCAAGGTCATAACCGACCATCCCCTCCGCAACATCATGGAAGGGGTAGAGCACTCAGGAAGATTGGTCAAGTGTTCCGTGGAGCTGAGCGAGTTCGACATCTCGTTTGTGCCAAGATTGTTAATAAAGGCATAGGCGGTGGCGGATTTTCTAGCGGATTATGTGACCGAGGTGGAGGAGCAGGAGGCGTCCCACTCGGAGGCTTGGAAGATGTTAGTGGATGGGGCATCAGGAAAGCACTCCTTTGGAGGAGGGGTTATCCTAATAAGTCCACGGGGGACAAGGATTGAGCAGGCCATCAACATTCATTTCCCAATCACCAACAACCAGGCCGAGTACAAGGCAGTGATAGCAGGCCTACGGCTGGCCCGGGAGTTGGGTGTGCAAGACGTGGAGGTCTCGACGAACTCCATGGTGGTGGCGTGCCAGATCAGGGGGGAGTTCGAGGCAAATAAGCCAACTCTCCAGCGCTACCTAGAGAAGGTCAAGGGGATCATCGGGCAGTTCCGCACTTTCTCCATCAAGCATGTGCCAAGGGAGGAAAGCACCCCGACCGACCTTCTAGCCAAGTTCGGTCCCCGGGCAGGGGGGCGGTGTCGGAGCTCTTCCGACCATCCATCGAGGAGGGAGAGCTGATGGAGATAGACCAGTAAGAGTCGTGGATGAATCCCATCGTAACCTTTCTAGCATCGGGAAAGTTTCCCGAAGGGGAAGTGGATAAGCGACGGCTCAGGTATAAATCTGCCTATTACTCAATGCATCCAGGTGGACTGTACCGAAAGACCCTCTCGGGACTTCTCGCCCGTTGTGTAGCAGAGGGAGAGGTCAAAAGGGTCTTGGAGGAGATCCACTCGGGGGAGTGTGGCAGCCACTCGGTGAGCAGGACATTGGAAGGAAGGGTACTGAGGCAAGGTTATTTCTGGCCTACCCTCAGTAAGGATGCGACGGTGTTCTCAAAGAAGTGCTCCAAGTGTCAGCTATATGCACCACTCCAACTTCTCCCAGCTCAGAGGCTCCGGACCATCATAGCTCCATGGCCCTTCACGATATGTGGGCTAGACCTGGTTGGTCCCTTCCCCCAGGCAAGCAGTCAGAGAAGATTCCTGCTGGTGATGATAGACTACTTCTCCAAGTGGCTGGAGGTGAAGGCGCTAGCCAAGGTGACATCCCAAGTGGTAAGTAATTTTGTATGGGGTGAAATAATTTCCAGGCACGGGATCCCACTGGCCCTAGTGACAGACAATGGGCCACAGTTCGCCAGCGATGAGTTCGTCAGCTTCTGCACCCATCTTGGCATAGATCTTCGGTTTGCGTCAGTCCACCACCCGAGGAGCAATGGGCAGGTGGAGGCGGCAAACAAGATAATCATAAATTTGCTCAAAAAGAAGGTCGAGAACCTCAGGGGGAATTGGGTAGAGCAGCTACCCTCGATCCTCTGGGCCTTGAGAACCACCCCGAACACAGCCACCGGGGAGACCCCTTTCAAACTCTCTCATGGGTCTGAGGCAATACTTCCTATAGAATTCAAGGTGATGTCCACCCGGGTAGTCGCCGCGGGGGAGGGTGATGATGAATGCGGGTGGGAATGAAGAGGAGCAAAGGTTATCCTTGGACCTGGTGGAGGAACTCCGCGATCTCGCCACCATTCGGCAAGAGGAGGACAAGAGGCGGATGGCCAGGTATGTTGACCAGCATATCAGAATAAAACAATTCGAGAAGGGGGACTTGGTCCTGAAGAAGGTTGATGCGGCTGGGAGGGGAGCCGCGGTAGGTAAACTTGACCCCAATTGGGAGGGGCCATACATTGTAAGCAAGGTGCTCAAGTCGGGGGGGGGGGGGGGGGGCGGGGGGGGGGGGGGGTATCACCTCCGAGATGTGGAAGGGGTACCTCTCGGCCGAGCCAGGAATGGGGATGACTTGAAGCGATTCTGTCCTTAAAGTTTTGTAATTAACTTGTTGTATTTTTACTCTCCGAATATTGGTTTTGAAGTTGTTTCTAAACAGGAATCCTCAAGTGTTCTTTGGTGCTGGAATGCCCCAGATCGATTCCGCTATCGGGCTCTCATAGATGGTGGGTCAGGTTTATCTCTGGAGAGGCTGGCAGGGTAACATATTCTTTGGTGCTGGAATCCCCCAAATTGTTTCCGTTGTCGGGCTCTCATAGACGGTGGGTCGGGTTGATCTCTAGAGAGACTGGCAGGTTAACAAGTTCATTGGTGCTGGAATGCCCCAGATCGATTCTGCTGCCGGGATCTCATAGACAGTGGGTCAGGTTGATCTCTGGAGAGGCTGGCAGGGTAACAAGTTCTTTGGTGCTGGAATGCCCAGATCGATTCCGCTGTCAGGCTCTCATAGACGGTGGGGCAGGTTGATCTTTAGAGAGGCTGGCAGAGTTACAAGTTCTTTGGTGCTTGAATGCCCCAGATCGATTCCGTTGACGGGCTCTCATAGACGGTGGGTCAGGTTGATCTCTGGAGAGGCTGGTAAGTTAACAAGTTCTTTGGTGTTGGAATGCCCCAGATCGATTCCGCTGTCGGGCTCTCATAGATGGTGAGTCGGGTTGATCTCTGGAGAGGATGGTAGGGTTACAAGTTCTTTGGTGCTGGAATGCCCCAGATCAATTCCGCTGTCAAGCTCTCATGGACGGTGGGTCAGGTTGATCTCTAGAGAGGCTGGCTGGGTTACCAGAAAAGGGTCGTCTCGCTCGGCGAGAAAGGATGACCTCACACGACAAAGGAAGATAGAGAGAGCTCGCCCCGCGCGCTAGGGGCAGAAGGCTTCCCACGAGATAGAGCCCTTGCAACAATATAGAAGGGGAAGAGCAGTGACCATCCCAGACAGGCAGGCTGAACACTGGCTAGTGTAAGAGGGGAGTGAAAAGGATCACTCAAAATCCCCGGGAACAGGGCGAGAGGCCATGTAGGGATCTCGCTTGCCGAAGTCAAAAGGGTGAAGGCTCACTCCCCGCGAGATGGAGACTCGAAGGGTTGACCCTCAAACACGCGACCCTAAGATAGACAAAAAAGGCGAGAACTGATATGGTGAGTACGCGTTCTGAGCCGAAGTTGGGCGACTACGCGGCAGGCGGACGTGAGCACGGCGAATAAAATGGCAAAAAAGTAGTAATCTAAGCGCGAGGAAAAAGTAGCATACATAGAAAGCGAGAATACAGCAAACAGGTGGGCAAACATTGTCATTTCTATTTCATTAAAGTTAGTTACATATGTTGCGGCGTCCTCGCCAGCCAAAAATACAGAAAGTAAAAATACAAGTTTTTCTAATGTTCACTGGTGGACGGCTCGTCCTCACTGTCCGCTGGTGGCGGGGCTGGCATGAACAGCTCCAGGACCACATCCTTGATCATCGGGTTGGCTACCTCGGCAGATAGCAAGTCGGCTCCCTGCATGGCTCGAAAGATGTACCGCGTCGCGGTGACAGAGGCTTCGCAACATTCTTCCTCCCTGGCTCGCTGATCATCCTTCAGGCGGCGAGGGGATGGTGGGATGGCGGCACGGGTCAACTCGTGGTTGTAAGTTTTCAACCTGGAGACCTCATTTTCCAGGCTGGAGATGCAAGCGCGAAGCTCCCCGACGGTCTCAGCATCCTGTAAAGAAGAGAGTAGGTAAGCCAGAGAATTGTTGTTAGAAGAGGATGGAAGTGAGAGCTCGAAGACTTACCACTCCATCCTGGTGGCCAGAGAGGCTCGTCGGAGGCCAGTAGCCTCTCCTTTAGGCTCATGATCTCGGCAGTGGAATTCTTGTAGGCGACGACGAGCTCCTCATTATGGCGCTCCAGCTGAAGACATCGCCAACCCGTCATATGGGCGAGCTCGAGGGAACGGAGCTGGGCTCGCGCGCTTTCATACGCCAAGGTCCTCGCGGTCTCAGCCTTTTAAACTGAGGCATCTTCACGACCGTAAAGCCCGAAGGAGAGCTAGAACGCCTGTCTGTTCACTGTCGCCTGCTCCACCCAAGAGGGAAGGAGGGTGAATATGGAGGCCTTGTTGACCTCGGGGTTCCAGTATAGCAGGTGCTCGTCTGCCTCGTCTTTGTGCCCTAGGCCGAGACCAAAGTTCCAATGGTTAATAGGCACTGGCAGGGAGGAGGTCCTGGCGACCTCTTCGATCGGCTCACTGGCCTCCCTTTGCGCAGGAAGGTCAATCAGGGAGACCTCGCTCAGAGAGGCCTCAGCAGGCCCCTTCCCCTTCTCAGATGGGAGGGGGTTCTTCTTGTCCTTCTTCTTCTTCTGCGAGGGCTGTGAGGAGGGATCCTTGCGGCCAGAAGACTCAGCCCTCTTCCTGGTAGGCGGAGCAGTAGGGCGGGGAGTCTCGCGGCAGGCATCCGCTCCCATTTTGGCGAGAACGAGGCCCGCAGTGGCTGGCTGGTTGCTCGCGTAAGGAGGATGGACGGGGAGGTCTCGCTCACCTGCAATGATTTCATGATTAGAAATATTCGGCGAAAGCCTTAAGAAGAAATAAACGAACGAGCACAATACATACCCTCCCCAGGGAGCACCGGAGGAAGCGAGTCGAGGTTTCGGCAGAGATGGACCACCTAGAAGTTCTTCTTGTTGAAGAACTGGAACAGGACGGCGTCATGGCCGCCGAGAGGCGGAGGGCGGTGGGTGCTCTCGCCGTGTTGGATTGGCGAGAAGGGAACGTTGCCGAAGTTCCCTTTGACAAAGAGGAACTTTTGCGCCCAGAAATGGCTCTTGTTGACGATCTCGACAACCTTGAGCCCCGAGCCCACGAAGTAGGCGGTGTCATCCTTATAAGCACGGAAGGAGAACAAATTCTGGAAGATCGGTAAGCTGAACTCGATGTGCTCTTCTCGCATGTAGCACACGAACGCAACTATGACTGCCATGGCATTGAGGGTCAGCTGACCCAGTATCACGCCGAAGTGTTTGAGCACCTGGCGAGCAAAATGGCGAGATGTTAAAGAAGCGAGCGAGAGTTTAAATTGTGGCTAGATTTGAAAGTAAACGAGAACAGTAAGTACCTGGCGAACCTCTGACCACAGTGGCAGGCGCAGGCCGACCCCGAAATGGGCGGCAGGGATGTCAAGCTCATCTTGCATGGGGACATTGATCACCTCGTCCTCGCAAGGGCAGCGAGCAGAGAACCCCGGCGGTATAAAGTCGGCGACGGCGATGAGGTACTCTGCCTCGGCCAGGTTGCTGTTGAAGAAGGTGTGGTCAGTAAAGGCCCAGTCGCACTTCAGCTGACCCTTCGCCTCACTAGCGTCACCAACCATGGTTGAAACCTGTGAAGAAAAAAGAGCAAGAGGCGTGAAGGAGAGAATGCGAGATCTCGCAGGCAGAGGAAGAAGAGGGGCTAGCGTTAAATACGGTAGGTGAGTTAAGCGCTAGGACCTATTTATAGGAAATGAAAAGCGCGTGAAAGAAGTCGAAACGACGGGGGGCGCAGTTAGGTAAAGCCCCGTGTGATGATCGCATGCGAGAACGTAAGGTAGCTCCAGATATATTAGCGATCGAGACCAGCGAGCGAGGTTAGTATAGACAAAACTTTTACCCGAGAACAACAAGAAAAGCAGAAATAAAAGATGGAGCGAGCATCACTAGTAATTGTCGCATAAACAAATAATAAGTACGCGAGAGCCCCGGCGGTGGGCGAGAAATAGTTAATAAAAGAGAAGAATAAGGGGATTGTCCAGCGAGATTAAACAAAGTTTTAATGCACTGTCGGGAGGCTTGCCGGGCAAAGAGTGCGAGCGAGGATCAGTAGTGTACCCATTTCCATCTACCACGACCTCGCACTCCTGACCGCGGCGGAATCCTAGGATAATGATAGGCGTTGACGGTGCGAGCCTCGCGTTGAATCAAGCGAGTGTAATCTTCCACTCGCGTGAGGTGTGTCCCTGGGGAAGTGGTCGTCTCGCCAAGATCTTGCAGCATCTCGGCGCGGAGCCGAGCGCACTCATCCAGTAAAGCGGCGTGCCGCTCCTCGGCAACCTCTCTGTCCCTCTTCGCTTGGAGGTGAAGGTCCTGCAGCATTCGCCCTTGTGTTGGAACCTTAGGTTTGATTTGAGTTAGGATCCACCTTTAATGTCTAAAGTTTATATCATAATATATCTTATAACTTAGGTTAAATCAGATTAAGTTAATAGGCTGAAAATAATATATATAAATATTATATACTAAGAAAAATATATATATATATATATATAATAGGCTGAAATATACATATATATAATAGGATGAAATATACATATATTTAATAGGCTGAAAACATACATTTTAATAGGCAGAAAATAAGAGAAGAAATAAATATTATATATATTGCCTGCGTTCGACGAACGTCGAACGGCGCTCAGCTTTCGTCGGACAGCGTTCGACGAAAAGATTATATTATAGCAGTGCTTGACAAATTAGCAAGGAAACTGCGGTCGACGAATTCCGAACAGCGGTCGACGAATGACGAACAACGGTCGACGAATTCCAACCAGAACAGCGGTCGACGAATCAAATGATGAGCTCGACGAAAGTGGAACACAGATCGACGAAATATTGTCAGCAATATTATTATACTCTTATACAGCTCGTCTAACATTATTATATATGCTTTTCTGAAATAGACGTTGCAGCATTAATTAATACAGTCGTTGCAGACATTAATTAATATAGCTGTTGCAGAAACCAAAGACGGCAACTTATGTTCTCGAGGATCTGGGAAATGAAAGATATATTTATTATATTCCTTTCTGGTCGGCAAGAATTCAAACAGATAAATATACAGCAGATAATATATATCAGAATATATATAGCTGTTATCTCTCGACAGCAATATAGAACAGAACAGAACAGAATAGATATTAACATTGATGTACAGGAAAAGAAAGATGAAGAAATACAGAGGAGCAAAAAGAAGAAGCAGATCATATATTATTATCTTCTTTTTGCTAACATATTTCTTGCAGATCTTCTACAACCTGAGACACCAAATCAATATCATTTGCTCAGGAAGAAGAAGAAGAAGAGGATCACAATCTAGAGAAGAAGCTCCATACTCAAAGCTATCATCTAAACTAAATCAGACAGGGGGAGCCTTCTTCAACATCATCTCATCAAGAGTCTTCTCAGCAAAAAGAGAAGAACAATAAATCTTTCCCTTTCTCCTTCACCTCTCTTGTACAGGGTTAAAACTCCCTTCAAAAGTTTACCTGTTGGTGGCAAGACACCTGATCAAAAAATCTAGTTGGTTTATAAGCACCTGATCAAAAGCTTATAGGTGAATTGGGCACCTGATCAAACCTCCATTGGTGTGTGGACACCTGATCAAAAATACCTTGGTGTGAGGGCACCTGATCAACAACCTCCTAGTGGATTCCTACAAGTGGGTAGAAGAGTAGATGTACCCAGTTGAGGGGAACTACTATATATCTTGTGTCATCTGGATGTGCTTTGTTTTATTTCTTTATTTGTGTTGTTTATTACTTTGCACTCTAACTGTTTGTGTTTATTACTCAATCAGCAAACACATATATATATTTATATATATCATTTATTTTGAAAGTAAAATTAAGCAAGAGCCTTTTAATAAGATAAATAAGAACTAAACTCTCCTTTCACCTTGCTTCTGAAACAACTCTGAAGTTCGCCTCTTCATGGCCTCGGGGTCTCGCGGGTCACCCAGGAAATCATCCATTTTCTCCGGCAAAAGAAGGGGCGACATCTCTTCCTCCCCAAAGTCAGAGTCGGTGGGGAGGGTCTCGGAATCACCTGCTAGCAAATCTAAGTGGCATTAG
Organism: Dactylorhiza incarnata; assembly: GCA_033032865.1. Lineage (NCBI taxonomy): Eukaryota > Viridiplantae > Streptophyta > Magnoliopsida > Asparagales > Orchidaceae > Dactylorhiza > Dactylorhiza incarnata. The sequence continues at coordinate 1,454,438 of JAWHQI010000009.1, read as the reverse complement.
CAGTTAGCGAAACCTTCTCTTAGTGTCGCGGGGAATGGTCCCTTGTAAGCGGTAGAATCCTTACCGGTAGGCGGGCGAGAGGTATTAGGCCGACCCTGAAAAAGAGTGGTAAAGGGAAGCGATACGGACTTCCCTAGACTAGCGCGGTGCATGGCGTCATCGGCATGAGTGGTCGTGGCCGGTCGCGAGCCACCAGAGCCATCCCCCCTCAGGAGATTGAACCCGAGGTCTTAAGGGTCGCGTCAGGGAGGATCGGCGACTGGGGTCGCGAGTTCTGGCGACCAGGGGTCGCATGGGGGAGGCTGTAAGAAGTAAGAGGGTCGTCATTCAGGATATTAATTTTGGCAGGTAAGAGTGGGTAACTTACCAGCAACTTTCCTGTTAGCGAGGTCAGTCTTCGCCGGAGGATCAGGGCGAGACCCAGTTAAGTCTTCGCCCGCGCCCTTGTCGATAGGAGGCGGGTCCTGCAGTCAGGCGAGGCTTAGAGAAATCAAATGAATAGTTAAGCAAGAAGAATAGCTCTTACCTCTCCGGTGTGCCTATTATCAGGAGAGGAGTCCAGCAGTACCGTCTCCCCCCCCCAGGGGTAGGCGGACTGGCTTCGCCTTTTTCATCTTAGGCGGTGGAGGGGTGTTCTTACTGGTCATCCAAGAGGCAGTATTGTCCATGGTGGAGAGCTCGCCCGCCTTAGACGCCCTCAGGCGAGCTTGGAGTTCTTCTGTTAGGGGCATTTTCCGGCAGCTACAGTAGGAGGTGGAAAGGGGGAATAGAGAAAAATATTGCGCGGCACCCCGACTTGGGTGGTATTTATAGTTGTGGGGTGGGACCCACAAAAAGATTCTCGACAGATCAGCAGTCGTCGGCGAACACCCGGGGTTGGATGATTCTTTACGAGCTTAGATTAATCTCACAAAGAACGGGGATTGTGTACAACCCCGTGTTCGCCGAGGGGGTAAGGCTCGAAGATGTGTGACCTGGGCTGGAAATAGTCGTCTCGTTCGACCCTTGAAATCGGCGTCCCTCTTTCGTCTTTCCTGCGGCCTGTCTCGTGTATCGATCTTAGGTGTAACCTACTACAAAGTGAGAGAGATATGCATCTTCTTCCTCAACGCCGCTTCACTGTCGTCGGGTATGGTGATCACTATATATGTCCAGGGTCCTGGCCAGCCCTTCCTTTTCAACGGCGTTGTGCACATATCATTGGTTTAAAAAGTTCCTGGAGAAGGCTAAATGATAGATTTAGAAGACCTGTGTTTGAATATTTCAGGCATCCTGAAACTAATTTGGGTAAAAGTTTCATAATATTTTTGTTTGAGGATCGATCTAGTTGATAAGACGAAGGTTTCTTGAGGTTTTCATCTAAAATAAATTACAAGTGAGGCTAATTGCTAAAAATTTATTAAGCTACTCATTAAATTATGTAGTTAGCAAGTGAGGCTTAATCAAAAATTAATATTTTTTTTCTGTTTTTTGGTGGTGTGCTAATAGCTAGCAGGTGTGAAAATAGATTTTTGGGAGCTGCTACTATCCAAAGGTGGTTATTAGTCTATTAGCGAGATGAGATGTGCTATTAACAATGCTCTATTTTTAAGAGAGCAAAACTTGATATGCATATTTCTTGTTGTTGGGAAAATGATTTCTCTTAACCCCTGAAATTAAGTTGAATATGAATTCTAAGAAAGGAAAATCAAGGTTAAGTAAATATGCGTCGAATAGTATTCGACGCAACGTCGAAGTAGTATCGACGTTCCTTTCAGAATGAGTCGAAGTACCTTTAAGAAGAATTCGACGTATCCTATGTCGACATAGCTCTGACTTCTAGTCGACGCATCTTGAGAAGTCGACGCACCTTCCTTATTCTCCTCTCGACATCCAGCCAGGACGAATTCGACGCTTACGTCGAATAGTAATCGACGCACGTCGATTTCTATGATTAATTCAAAAATCGTCAGATCTCTTTCCTTCTTTCATAGATCTGATTTATATGTAATCAAATTATTCTTTATAGCCGTTCTGAATTATTCTTTTCCTCTAATGGATTCTTGGCTAATTTGATTAAATCCATTATGGACACTATTTGAAATCAGAATGAATACTTTCCTTCTATGGATATAATTGTTATGTAAATTTCTCCTTCTTTCTAATACTCTGCCTGCTAATTGATTACTCTCCTATAGTGTTATTTTAATGAACAGAGCTATAAATAACAAGGTGGTCGGCAGAGAGCAAAGAGAAGCACTCCACCATTTTACATTTGAAAAAGAGGAAAAGCTCCCAAGAGAAAAGAGAGAGAATTGAGAAATAGTGCTGCAGCAAAGATCAAGCTTCCATCTTCTCCTGCTTCTGAAGCCACTCTGTTGCATACTCTGATAGCTCTCACAAAAGAGAGAAAAGGCCTACAATCTCCTTCTCACTATAGAAGAGAGATTTCATTCACTACTTCTTGTGCTTCCAATCTTCTTGCTAGGAAGAAGATTCCTTCTTGTCTTTTTATTATCTCCCTTTCTTCTTTACCTTTATTTCACTTTCAAATACTGTAACAGAGTTTTTAGAATCTCTCTTCAAAAAATTCAGTTGTACTGGTTCTAAGAGTCTCCTTTTCAAAAGACTCAGTTGGTTCTAAGAGTCTCCTTATCAAAAGACTCAGGGTGGTTCTAAGAGTCTCCTTATCAAAAGACTCAGTGCAAGATAGTGAATTTCCTACCAAAGGGGGTAGAAGAGTGGACTACCCAAAGTTTGGGGAACCACTATATTTCTTTGTGTTGTGCTGTGATTTTTCTTCTTGCATTTATTTTCTTTATTTGTTTAATTCTTGTTGGTGTGTGGGAAGCTCTAATCTGTGATCACTACACCCATATACATATAATTATTAACTTTGCACAAAAATATTTTAAATCTCTATTCACCCCCCCCCCCCCTCTAGAGAATTCTAGTGAGGTTAACTGTGCACTTTCAATTGGTATCAGAGCTAGGTTGATCTAAAAAGGATAACTCATTGATCAAAAAGATCCTACCTCTTATTTTTATATATATATATTTCTGAAAAATATTTCTTTCCACATGGCACAATCAAAGATTATGCTTCCACCAGACCACCAATGTACAATCTTGAGAAGTTTGCAGTTTGGAAAACAAGAATTAGGATTTATATGAATTCTATTGATGAAGATTTATTTAATGTTATCTTGACAGGTCCCCCCAAGCCTTATAGAAAAGACTCAAGTGGTGAAGTGACTCAAACACTTGTCCCAAAGGCTGAGTGGACAGTTTAAGAGAAGAAGGCAGGAACATGTGATGCAAAAGCTGTAAATATTCTGGTCTCAACCCTCTCTGATGAAATCTTTCAAAGGGTTATTGAGTGTGAATCAGCCAAAGAAATTTGGGAGGCTCTCATAAAGATGGTAGAAGGAAGTGCTGATGAAAGAAAAATAGGAAGGCTCTATTGATCTCTCAATATGAGAACTTCCAAAAGAAGAATGAAGAAAGCATCTCTGAGATGTATGACAGATTCAGTCTGATCATCAATCAACTAAGGGACTTGGATAGAGAAATCTCTCTCACAGAGATCAATGACAAATTGCTGATGAGTCTCCCAAGTTCATGGGATTCAAGGATATGGGCAATAAGAGACACAAGAGGACAAAGGGAAATTTCAACAGATGCTCTCTTAGGAAAACTCAGATCCTATGAGCAACTGCTGAAAACCAGAGAAGAGAAGAAGAGAAAAGATAACACTCCAACTTCTTCAAAAGACAGGAACATTGCATTAAAAGCAACAGAAGAAGGAAGCTCTATCACTGAAGAAGAACTATTCAGTTTCCTAGCCAGAAAATTCAAGAAATTGGTCAGGACAGATGGATCAAGAAGGAGAGAGTCAAAACCAAGGTATGACAAAACTCATACTAAAGAAATTATTTGTTATTCTTGCAGGAAACCTAGACATATTGCCCCAGAATGTCCAGAAAATGTTGAGACAAAGAAAGATCTGAAAAAGAAAGATCTCAAGAAAAAGGGGAAGAAGAAAGAAAGAGGCTTTATAGCAGAAGCCTGGAGTGATACAGACTCTGAGGACAGCTCCTCTTCTAAGAGTGACAATGAAGAGCCTAAGCAAGAAGATCTATGCTTGATGGCCCTTGAAGGCTCAAAGAATGATGATGGTGCTAAATCATGGAGTGAGACAGGATCAGAAGAAAGCATATCTTCTGAAGATGAAAAGAAGATAGCCTTATTCTCATAGAGGAATCTGAGGATAAGGATGAGGTAAGCATGTTTGATGAAATAGATTTTCAAAGTGATAATTTCAGAAATGATTTTATGGGAATGTGTCTAGATCAACTAAAAGCTACACAAGAAATTAAAGATCTAAAAGAACAAATCAATGTGGCTAAAAACCAGAGAAATAGAGAAGTTAAATGCTCTAAAAATTATGAATTAAGGGCTAACATCATAGAAAAGGAGGTAGAAAGGGCTAGAATAGAAAACCAGCTCCTTAAGGATAAGGTATCCCAGGCAAAAGCTTTTGAAGAATCAATAAAAATGAGAAGCCAAACTCTCAAGGAAATCACTGAACAACAAACAAGGAGACATAAAAATCTTGGTCTAGGGGCTGATCCCTCAACCAGCCAAGTTCCATCCAACAAACCTGCTTGGATGATCCCTGTAAAATTCACAAAACCCATCAAATCAAACCAAGAAAAAGACTCACTAAATAAGGAAGAAGATTCCCTCATGGAAATAAAACAATTTGATGAAACATCATATTATTCAGTTGATGACTCTCAAACTTCATCTGAAGAAGCAACTAAGCCAAAAGAAACAATACATAAAAGAACAAAATCAGAAAAAGGGAAAAAGAAAATGTATGAAGATACAGTTGCGTCGACTTTATATCGACGCATGAATGATAGTGCGTCGACTTTTACTCAACGCAACCTCTCAGATGCCTCGACCTCTACTCGACGCTTGAATAAAAGTACGTCGACTTCCAATCGACGCAACTTTTTCCATGCGTCCATATCAGATCAACGCTAACGGGAGAAAGCGCTGAATATAAATCGAAGCAACTATCAACATGCATCGAATAGATATCGACGCACAAAAATTCAGAGCAACTTAAATGCCTATCCTCCAAAAACCTTCTATAATTCCCATTCAGGATCCATTCATCCTAACCATGATTTCCATCCTAATCAACACCCCTATCCTAACAAAAATTTCTACCCTAAACCTGGTAACCAAAATTCACATCCTAATCAAACTTTCTATCCTAATCAACCCTTCTATCCTTCTCTAAACTCAAATTATCATAAGAATAAGATAATCAAGTGCCATATATGTAACAAAACTGGCCACCTTGCCAAACAATGTTGGCACAACCAATCAAACTATCTGTAAAAATTAGTCCAAGACTGACTTAGAACTAGGAAGAGATAAAAAGAAATAAACACCTAAAATTCTTCAGGAAAATCAAAAGTCACGTCGACTTCTAATCGACGCACCGTCGATGACTCAACTCAATAAGTGAAATCGACGCATATGTCGACTCCAATCGACGCATACGTCGATAGGAAACCCTATCATCCCAAATCAGACTATATCACCGCTCACGTCGAATTCCACTCATCATAACATCGACTTCATAAAAACGAGCGGCAATACTAAAATATTTTCGGTCACATCCACTAAAGTACCGAATAAGCCTCGAATTGAGTCCCGTTTCGACGCTTCACCTAACTTAAAAAGACTCTTCAGTTAGAAACCTTCCCTACTCTGCATCCTTCATCCTTCTTGCTTCTTAGTCCAGCCATTTCCTCCTCTCTTTCACTGACCTAAAATGGCTCCCAAGATAAACTCTGGTTTCGACATTGACCTTGACTCCTTCCAAGACGCTGCAGAAAATTATAAGAACATCATAGCTCTCTTCACTGAAGATGGATTGGACAAACTCATCTCCACAAGATGCAAGCTCCTGGAAACAGAGCTCACTGAGCTGATGACTCATGTTCAGATATCTGAACAAGGAGAAATCCAGGGAACAATCTATGAGACACCAGTCTCAATCTCTGCAGAACATATTAGGACCACCTTTGATCTTCCATCAGGTATATCCTAATATTATCTTTGTTCAAATAAAATAGGGAAAGGAAATCAATTTCTAAAGAGTAACCTCATAAGTCTTCATCATTCCCTTATTAGGTGATGAATCTATAGACCTCACACCTGATGCGTGTCGGCAAGTGCACCGGTCGCTGTCAAGTAATAAATGTGGAGAGTGGCCTCCCCGAATGTCGGTCTCTTGAGGAATGCAGGTTGGGTGAACGAGACGCGTAGCGTGACTCTTGTTATACGAACGAAACACACATGAAAAAGGGGGGTTTTGGTTGGTTTGTCCTAATCTTAACAACAGTAAAAGAGATGCGGGTTGAAAGCACCGCTTCGCAAGGTGAGATGGATGCAACGGCCGCGATGTCGTGCTTCGTGAGGTGGATGGAGTGTGTTCTAGCGCGAAAGGGTGAGGGTCGTAAACACCTCTTCACAACCGTCGTTAGCTCTTGCTAACACGGAACAAACACCTTGCGTGCGCTTGCGAGTGAGTGAGTGGAAATGGAGTGAATCACAACCGAACCATGAAGAACAACAAGGAAACATTCATTTCAACAAACAACATCACAATATTCGAGTTTACAAAGCATAACGAGTACAATGAAAGAGAGAAGAAAGGGATAACCGATAGTGAAGACTGGAGGCCGTTCACGGCCGGAATGGTAGGTTGTCGGGCTACCTCCGGGCTCGGGCGGACTATGCTTCCGGCGTAGAGAGCTGTCACAATCTCCCTACGTAGCTCCGTCGTCTTCGACTTCAGGTTTCTTCTTCTTCTCGCCGGGCGGAATGAGAGAATGGTTGCTTGGAGGCTTGCGGGCGATGGAGAACACTCACGGACAATGGAGGAGGTCTTGGAATGGATGGAGGAGGCTTCCCCTTGCGTAGGAGATGAAGTGGAGGCGTCCCAAGGTGGTGGTCGGCGGCGTACGGAACAGGAACTCCGCTCCCGGCGGCTTGATAATGCCCTAAAATCGGAACAGGCGTTTATATAGGCGCTGAATTAAACACTGCGCACGGTCATTGGCGCACGACCAGTGGTCGTGCGCACTAGAATCCTGTGATCGTGCGCCTGTCTGGGTGGAACCTGCAAGACACGAAATTTATAAAATAAAATGTTCGCACGACCAGTGGCGCACGACCGGTGGTCGTGCGCACCATCGTCGGTGGTCGTGCGCAATAGATGAAACAGAACTCATAAAATTACTGTTAAGTGCGCACGAATAGTGGCGCACGACCGGTGGTCATGCGCACTAGAGTTGATGGTCGTGCGCACTACAGCAAACAGAACTCGGAAATTAAATGGTAAGTGCGCACGAGCAGTGGCGCACGACCGGTGGTCGTGCGCACTGGCATTGATGGTCGTGCGCACTGCACCAAACAGAACTCATGAAAAAGGTGTTAAGTGCACACGATCAGTGTCGCATGACCAGTGGTCGTGCGCAATAGAACCGGCGATCGTGCGCAGTGTTCCTGTGCAGAATTGCACCGGAAACACTCGCACGACTCCTATTCCAGGAACAACCACAAATCTTGCCACTGAAAGTGGCACTTAACAGCGCATGAAAACTACTAAAGACAATAAGCATAAAATCACACCAAAGTGGGCCTAGAAGTGCACCTAGCATGGATTATCAAATATAAGCTATAACAAGGCTATAGTGCGGTGAATTGACTAAATAACGGCCCGGATGAGTCCATAAATGTGTATATGATCAGGACTCATCACACCCCCAGACTAAACTGTTTGCGCGTTCCGAGCAAACGAATCCGGCAGAGTATGAAAATGATAATTAACATAGAGAATTACACAAGGGAGTACGGTGCGAAGTAACATACGCATGCGAGTAGAGATTCTAGCAGAAGGAGATTCTAACTGTGCTAACTAATTTACATGAGTATTAAAGTGTAAGTAAAGATTTAGTTATACTCAGTTGGAGAATTATGAAGAATTTGACGATCATGCCCGGTGTGAAAGTGACAAGATACTGAGGCGGGTGTTGCAAAAGATCGGGGCTTAGGAATAACTCCGCTGAAATCCATCAACGTCGTGAACCATACGCTTGCCCGGTCACACTCTCTCCACGGCGCTAGCACTCTCGCAAGTCAAATCAGTAGGGCTTTTAGGATTAAGACGGGGCTTAGGTTACGGTATGATATTCAAAGTTAAACACGATGGCTACGCAACCCAAGTGAGCTAAAGAACGCTGCACCACTCAAGACCAACAAACAATGCTTGTGTGACACACCCCCAGACTCATCATGAAAACCAGGTGTGCACACGGCCTACTTCACAAATACCAACAGATTTTTTTTATTTAGCTCGGAAGGATTTTTTTCAAAATACTCTTTTTTTTTCTTTTAACATCTTTTACTTCTTTTAAATATCCTCCGGTTGGTTCAAAATCAGCAGATAGACTTTATTTTCTCTTCATAACACAAAGATTCCACACACCACACATGTTGAGAATTATGAGCGTAGTTTAAAACAATTTGGTTGCGGGTGTAGGATAGGCTTCAGGCTTTGGTTGATGAAGAGGAGCTGAACAAAGGATTGGTAGGCACAAATTTGGCTTGCAACGGTGAACGAAATGGACATGGAATAACAAAGCTCAAACTAGCCAAAGGGTGGCCTACATCATGTTTAACTCGACGGGTCGCTCTCACCCATGCTTCGAGAGTCGCTTGGGGCAAGTTCTTAGCCCACGAGAAAGGTAAACCTTCCTCCCGACTCGAGCAACACACGACTAGTAATCGCACACACACAACACCGGGTTATCGTCAATTCCATACAAATTCACCACTTGAGTATATTAAATCTAAATTTACACAGAAATACTAAACATAAATTAGATGCATAAAGAAAATCTAGTTCTACTCAAATTCTACCATAGCATGCGAAGTGACTAGAACACTACATGAGTCAACATCGCACTCCAAATAATAATTCCTACGTTAACAATCTATTTCACATTCCGACCAAAATAGTTTAAACGGAACAACGACAAAAAGATAAGCACGCACTCAAGTGGGTGAAGTTGTGTGTGAAGCATGAAAACAATGATAATGACTGGAATAAATAAGAAACAACCTTCTAGTATGCAGTGCAACTCGTGCACAGTGGGTGACAACATACGCTCCCCCAGACTTAAGCTAAACAATATATCTAGAAATTTGAAGCAAAAAGAGGGGAGGAAGTGTTACCCAATGCTCAGAATTGAGCATACCAGACGATTGGCGTTTACGATCAAAAGCAGTCCGCAGCATCCGCACCATCAAACACAAAACCTGCAAGCACAAACTCAAAACAACAAATATGCAAAAGCTAAACTAAAAGAAGTTAGATAAAAAACTACAAAATCAGGAAATCTGGGCTGTCTCCCAGTAGCGCTTTTATTTAACGTCCTTAAGCTGGACCAAATACCTGTATTAGCATTGTCTATAAAGTGCAAGAATTCAAAGAGGAGTTCTCAAAAATAGAGTTTCACAGAAATAAGAGACAAGAAGGGAAAATCAGCTGTCGGTGCTTGTATGATGTCCATCTCCCAATGTCAACAACTGACACTCCTTGTTTATAGTGGCGCCATCGTATAACTTCAGCCGATGTCCATTGACCTTAAACTTGTCCCCCTTATCTCCAGATATTTCTATGGCACCGAAGGGGGAGACATCGGTCACGGAGAAAGGACCACTCCACCTCGATTTTAACTTCCCTGGGAAGAGGCGGAGACGGGAGTTGTAGAGCAGCACTTGGTCCCCAATTTTGAGCTCCTTAGGAATGATATGCCGATCATGCCATTTCTTCGTTTTCTCCTTATAGATACGAGCGTTTTCATAAGCGAAATGACGGAGCTCCTCTAACTCGTTGAGTTGGGAACGCCGCACCTCGGCCGCGGCTCCAATGTCCATGTTCAACAGTTTGGTTGCCCATAATGCTTTATGCTCCAGCTCTACAGGGAGGTGGCATGCCTTGCCATAGACTAATTGGAACGGAGTCATGCCGATGGGTGTTTTGAACGCAGTCCGGTAAGCCCATAATGCGTCGTCGACCTTTTTAGCCCACTCCTTCCTATTTGAATGTATTGATTTCTCAATTATTCGCTTGAGCTCGCGGTTGGAGACTTCGACTTGCCCGCATGTTTGGGGGTGGTATGCCAACGAAATTTTATGATGGACCCCAAACTTTTTCATGAGCTGCACAAACTGCTTATTGCAAAAATGACTACCGCCGTCGCTGATGATAGTTCTCGGCGTCCCAAACCTGGAGAAGATGTTCTTGTGGATAAAGTGTAGCACTGTGTTGGCATCATTCGTGGCAACCGCCTCAGCTTCCACCCATTTTGAGACATAATCAACTGCCACAATAATGTAATGCTTACCATGAGACATTGGGAAAGGACCCATGATGTCTATTCCCCAGACATCAAAGGGTTCGCAGACCAGCATGTTATTAAGGGGCATCTCATCACGCCGGGAAATATTTCCGGTCCTTTGGCATTCGTCGCACTTGGTGACAAAGGCATGGGCATCCCGGAAGAGGGTCGGCCAAAATAATCCACATTGCAGGATTTTTCGTGCTGTTCGAACGGCCCCGAAGTGCCCGCCAGCTTCTCTGTCATGGCAGTGCTGTAATATAGACTGAAACTCAGCTTCCGGGATGCAGCGCCTAATAATTCTGTCGCTGCATGTGTGGAATAAAAGCGGATCTTCCCAAAAATAGTATTTTGAGTCAGAGGCAAGCTTCCGTCTTTGCTGAGGGGACAGATTCGGGGAGAACGTTTTACAAGCTAAGTAATTAGCAATATCTGCGTACCAAGGTGCGGTTGGGGAGGACGTAGTGATTGCGAATAACTTTTCATCTGGGAAATAGTCGTCCGTTTCCTCCACAATGCTGTTGGGAGTGTCGTACTCCAAACGCGAGAGATGATCAGCAATCACGTTCTCCACCCCTTTCTTGTCTTTGATTTCCAGATTGTATTCCTGCAAAAGTAAAATCCAACGAATTAGACGCGATTTGGATTCTTTCTTACTGAAAAGATACCTGAGAGCGGCGTGGTCCGTGTACACGATCACTTCGGACAGTACCAAGTATGAGTGAAACTTTTCAAAAGCGAAGACCACGGCTAGCATTTCTTTCTCCGTGGTAGTATAATTTGCTTGTGCACTGTTGAGAGTTCGACTGGCATACGCAATAGTGTGAAAAGTCTTGTCTTTCTTTTGACCGAGTACAGCACCTACGGCCACATCACTTGCGTCGCACATGATAATAAAAGGTAAAGTCCAGTCGGGTGCCACCAAAATTGGGGCTGAGATGAGTTGTCCCCGTAAAGTTTCGAAGGCTTGCATGCATGCTTCGTCGAAGTGGAAGGGGACGTCCTTAACCAGCAGGCGAGATAAAGGCTTTGAAATGGAGGAAAAGTCCTTGATGAACCTTCGATAGAAGCCCACATGACCAAGAAAACTTCGAATGCCTTTCACTGACATGGGTGGAGGGAGGTTTCTGATGACACTTACTTTCGCTTGATCCACTTCGAGCCCTTTGCAGGAAACTTTATGCCCCAATACAATTCCTTCGCGCACCATAAAGTGGCATTTCTCCCAGTTCAAGACAAGATTGGTGTCTTCACACCGCTTCAAGGTCTTGGCCAAATTCGCGAGGCAAATGCCAAAGCTACTGCCAAATAGAGTAAAATCATCCATGAAAACTTCGAGGAAGTCCCCCACCATGTCAGCAAAAATGGCGAGCATACAACGTTGGAAGGTTGCGGGGGCATTACACAGTCCGAATGGCATTCTTTTGAACGCGAAGGTACCGGAGGGACATGTGAATGTTGTCTTGTCTTGATCAGATGGGTCAATTAAAATCTGATTGTACCCTGAGTACCCATCCAAGAAACAGTAGTAATCCTGCCCCGCTAACTTTTCTAGCATCTGATCAATGAAGGGGAGCGGAAAATGGTCCTTGCGCGTCGCATCGTTCAGCTTGCGGTAGTCGATGCAGACTCTCCACCCGGTGATCATTCGGGTCGGTAGCAGTTCATTCTTTTCATTGGCAACGACAGTAATCCCTCCCTTCTTTGGTACCACCTGGACTGGACTGACCCATTTGCTATCGCTGATTGGGTAAATGATGCCAGCATCTAAAAGCTTTATCACTTCATCCTTCACTACCTCTTGCATTTTCGGGTTCAGCCGCCTTTGGGGCTGTGCTGTCGGTTTGTACTGATTTGCGCATCAAGTTTTTCGCTCCCCAGGTACTGCTGCAGTCAATGCCGTGACATTCAAAGGAGCAGCGGATTTTATGCCGCCAGAGCAACCAGAACAGTTAGCAACTTTGGTGGTCGGGGTATTGAACAAAATGAATGACCAATCAGCCGCAATCCAACAGCTTCGCTCCACTATAGGGACTCTGTCCGATGTCGTTTCTGGGCTTGCAAGTCAGCATCCTGAGTCAGTGAACACCATGCGATTGAGAAGTGGGAGAAGTGTAGACAATCCTTCTCGACAGGAACCACTTGCGTGTTCCACTGACAAGCATAATGAAGACACTCCCGATAAGCTGACTCAGACTCATATTGAGCCGCATCCCGTGAGCGAGGCACAGACCTCGAAAAGTGCTGTTCACCCCCCATTCCCCCACAGGCTGCGAAACGAGAAGGTTTGTACTGATCTTCAAGCTTTATCCCCGGCAACGGCGCCAAAAACTTGATGCGCAAATCCTGCACACCGCAATAGGCGGTAGCGAGACTGCGATCCGAACGGCAGTGAACCGGTCGTTGTCAAGTAATAATATGAGGAAGTAAATCCCCAAGTATCGAATCTCTCAAGGAACACAGTAAGGTGGAGTTAACGTTCGAGGAAGGACTTGAGATCGAAGTCCTTTGGGTCGGATGAATTGCGGACACGGGGGTTGATTTGGTTTGTGGAAAATAAAATAAAAGCTATCAACTACTCCTATGCAATGCCGCTATGCAATGCTTCGCTTGGCGGGATGGAGACTAGGCAGGCCTTGAGCGCGCTGCGTCGCAAGGGCGGATGGACGAGTAGGCAAGCGGATCAAACTATGCAGGCCTTGAGCGCGCTGCTTCGTTAGGCGGGATGGAGTACGGGCCGCGATGCCACGCTTCGGTAGGCGGATGGGCGAGTAGGCTAACGGAATGAGGGTCGCAAGCACCTCTTCGACAAGCACGCCACTAGCAATTACTAGTGCGGCACCGGACACGGTGGTGGAGTGGAAAATGGATGGGGGCGCACCTCATTAACACATATGAACTAAATAATTCCATAAACATGAAATAAACAATAATACACATAGTTCATAGCATTCATCATCTAAATATAGAGATTACAAACAACTACAACCACACAAGTAGAAGAAAAAGGCAAGAGATACGACCGAATCCGGAGTCTCGTTGTAGATTCACGGTGGGAATCGTTGGGTTGTCAATCCACGTCCTAGCTCGGTCCCAACTGCGTCCGGGGTAGAGGAGGGCTGTCACACCTCCCAATGGACCCGTCTTCTCCAGCGATTTACAATCCGGCCACGTCTGATGCGAAGAACTCCTTGCTTGGCGATGAAGATGCGTGGAATCTCCTCCTTGAAGCTCTTGGATGATGGAGGAGGCCTAGGGGGGCGGAGAACCAGCGAAAGGGGGCGAAATGGCGGAGCAGGGAGAAAACGGCGGATTTTTGCGGAGGATCTTATGCATGCAGACCGTGGGGCTGATTCCCTTAATGTCAGCAAGAGAACGTCCGAAGACCTTGTGGTACTTTCTCAGCACGCCCACTAATGCAGTTTCGTTGGCGGCGGACAGGGCTGCGGAAATAATCACCGGATGCGTGTTTTTTTCTCCAAGAAAAACGTACTTTAGAGAATCCGGAAGTTGTTTGAGAGCCGGACAAGGGTTTGGATTAGCAGAATCGTTGGAGGGCTTTCCGATTGAATGTGACAAATCGGGCTGGTTTGAGTGTGCACCCCCTTCTTCCTCGTCTTCGTGCTGCCAACACACCTCGCGGTCATCCAACTCCACATCGTTCTGACCATCGAATTCTTCAAGCGCCTCTGCTGGTTCACACTCCGTAATTTCAAAGAGTTGCGACGGGCTGTGGACGTTGAAAGATATAGCATCCTCCCCTAGTCTTAGTGTGAGCTCCCCCTGCTCCACATTAATAATAGCACGAGCAGTAGCAAGAAAGGGCCGCCCCAAGATAATGGGTACATTTGTATCGACCTTCATGTCGAGAATGATAAAGTCAGCTGGAAAAGAGAAACCGTTTACAACTATTGTGAGGTCCTCGACGATTCCCGACGGCTTCTTGATCGACCGATCAGCTAGCTGCAGCATTACCTGCGTTGGCTTCAAGATCCCAGCACCAAGTTCACGAAAGATAGAGAGCGGCATCAAGTTGATTGATGCCCCCAAATCACAGAGTGCCTGGCTGAAACGGTGATGGCCAATCCTGCAAGGAATCGTAAAGCTGCCCGGATCCTTGCACTTTGTGGGCAAATTGGAAATGATGGCGGAGCACTCCTTAGTGAGGTCGATAGTTTTGAGACCCTCCAACTGCTTCCGCTTCGAGATCAAATCTTTCAAAAACTTGGAGTAGCCCGGCATTTGAGAGATAGCTTCAATCAGCGGTATGCTCACTTGCACTCCTTTCATTATTTCCAAGAATCTGCGGAATTGCTTCTCGGATTTCTCATTTCGCAGCTTGTGGGGGAATGGGGGGTGAACAGCACTTTTCGAGGTCTGTGCCTCGCTCACGGGATGCGGCTTAATATGAGTCTGAGTCAGCTTATCGGGAGTGTCTTCATTATGCTTGTCAGTGGAACACGCAAGTGGTTCCTGTCGAGAAGGATTGTCTACACTTCTCCCACTTCTCAATCGCATGGTGTTCACTGACTCAGGATGCTGACTTGCAAGCCCAGAAATGACATCGGACAGAGTCCCTATAGTGGAGCGAAGCTGTTGGATTGCGGCTAATTGGTCATTCATTTTGTTCAATACCCCGACCACCAAAGTTGCTAACTGTTCTGGTTGCTCTGGCGGCATAAAATCCGCTGCTCCTTTGAATGTCACGGCATTGACTGCAGCAGTACCTGGGGAGCGAATGACATGACTCCAGTGCTGACTGGCGTGAACAATATTCACGACCACTTCCCACACGTCCTTCCCCGATTTATTAAACAGGACCCCTCCAGCTGCCATATCAAATAGAAGACGGAATTTATCCAACACTCCGAAATAAAAAATCTGAATTAAGAAGGCTTCTGAGAGATCTTCACGGTAGCATCCCCTATGCAGGGATTGGAAACGCTCCCAAGCATCAACTAACGTCTCCTCCTTCCCCTGTCCAAAGGTTATGAGTTCCCTGTACTTGTCCAAGGCTTGGGTACGATGTTGAAACTCTTGCAAAAATCTCCCTTCGAGTTGTTTCCATGTGATCACCTCTCTTTTCCGGATATCCCAATACCAGCTTTTGGCTTTTTTATGCAAGGAGAATGAAAATGCCAGAATCTTTTGCAGGTTGTTTTCAACTCCACTGAATACACATGTGTAATAGATTTCTAAAAAGTCCTGCATGTGTTGCACCGCATCTTCATGCTCATCCCCGCTGAACTTGCAGTTCCCAGACATGTACTCAATGACGTCGGAGGAGATCCCGAAGTCATGATTGTTCCTTTCTGCTTGATCCCTTAAATCATTTAAGCTTCCCTGATAGATGCATTCCTGAATGGAAGTCATGCTGCGAATACTTGCAAACCAAACGATTAGCGAACGATGGAAGAGGCGAAAGTAATCAGAAGTACGTATCGAAAAGAAACGGAGATACCAGAGGTGAACAAAAGAGGTGAAAGAAAAGAAAATTCTCGTGCAACAAATCTTCACGCAGACGAATTCATCACGTCTGCATTCCCCGGCAACGGCGCCAAAAACTTGATGCGTGTCGGCAAGTGCACCGGTCGCTGTCAAGTAATAAATGTGGAGAGTGGCCTCCCCGAATGTCGGTCTCTTGAGGAATGCAGGTTGGGTGAACGAGACGCGTAGCGTGACTCTTGTTATACGAACGAAACACACATGAAAAAGGGGGGTTTTGGTTGGTTTGTCCTAATCTTAACAACAGTAAAAGAGATGCGGGTCGAAAGCACCGCTTCGCAAGGTGAGATGGATGCAACGGCCGCGATGCCGTGCTTCGTGAGGCGGATGGAGTGTGTTCTAGCGCGAAAGGGTGAGGGTCGTAAACACCTCTTCACAACCGTCGTTAGCTCTTGCTAACACG
The DNA here is from genome assembly GCA_033032865.1 of Dactylorhiza incarnata. Taxonomy (NCBI): domain Eukaryota; kingdom Viridiplantae; phylum Streptophyta; class Magnoliopsida; order Asparagales; family Orchidaceae; genus Dactylorhiza; species Dactylorhiza incarnata. The sequence goes on along the minus strand of JAWHQI010000009.1, from coordinate 1,438,058 downwards.
GAACAAACACCTTGCGTGCGCGTGCGAGTGAGTGAGTGGAAATGGAGTGAATCACAACCGAACCATGAAGAACAACAAGGAAACATTCATTTCAACAAACAACATCACAATATTCGAGTTTACAAAGCATAACGAGTACAATGAAAGAGAGAAGAAAGGGATAACTGATAGTGAAGACTGGCAGCCGTTCACGGCCGGAATGGTAGGTTGTCGGGCTACCTCCGGGCTCGGGCGGACTATGCTTCCGGCGCAGAGAGCTGTCACAATCTCCCTACGTAGCTCCGTCGTCTTCGACTTCAGGTTTCTTCTTCTTCTCACCGGGCGGAATGAGAGAATGGTTGCTTGGAGGCTTGCGGACGATGGAGAACACTCACGGACAATGGAGGAGGTCTTGGAATGGATGGAGGAGGCTTCCCCTTGCGTAGGAGATGAAGTGGAGGCGTCCCAAGGTGGTGGTCGGCGGCGTACGGAACAGGAACTCCGCTCCCGGCGGCTTGATAATGCCCTAAAATCGGAACAGGCGTTTATATAGGCGCTGAATTAAACACTGCGCACGGTCATTGGCGCACGACCAGTGGTCGTGCGCACTAGAATCCTGTGATCGTGCGCCTGTCTCGGTGGAACCTGCAAGACACGAAATTTATAAAATAAAATGTTCGCACGACCAGTGGCGCACGACCGGTGGTCGTGCGCACCATCATAGGTGGTCGTGCACAATAGATGAAACAGAACTCATAAAATTACTGTTAAGTGCGCACGAATAGTGGCGCACGACCGGTGGTCGTGCGCACTGGAGTTGATGGTCGTGCGCACTACAGCAAACAGAACTCGGAAATTAAATGGTAAGTGCGCACGAGCAGTGGCGCATGACCGGTGGTCGTGCGCACTGGCATTGATGGTCGTGCGCACTGCACCAAACAGAACTCATGAAAAAGGTGTTAAGTGCACACGATCAGTGGCGCACGACCAGTGGTCGTGCGCAATAGAACCGGCGATCGTGCACAGTGTTCCTGTGCAGAATTGCACCGGAAACACTCGCACGACTCCTATTCCAGGCACAACCACAAATCTTGCCACTGAAAGTGGCACTTAACAGCGCATGAAAACTACTAAAGACAATAAGCATAAAATCACACCAAAGTGGGCCTAGAAGTGCACCTAGCATGGATTATCAAATATAAGCTATAACAAGGCTATAGTGCGGTGAATTGACTAAATAACGGCCCGGATGAGTCCATAAATGTGTATATGATCAGGACTCATCACACCTGATGAAATCAAGCATCTGCTAACCACCATGAAGTTTTCAAAGGATAAATCAATCCATCTAAAGAAAATAGACTTTTCTGAGGAGTACAGACTGCTAGCAGATGTAGTAGGAAAGATACTACTATGCAAAATGTCAGCCCATGATGCAGTACCCAAGCAGCAACTGAACATCATGGGGGCCCTTGTGCTGAAGAAGAAGGTGGACTGGGCCACATGCTTGCTCAAGATGATAGGCTCCAAATACTCACACAAAGAAAATGCATATATGAGGATTATGAGTCAAGTACTCTTCCACTCCTTTCCTGACCTCTGTAGGTCAAAAGGAATCCCCATTCCTCCAGGGAAAAGAATGTCAATAGCTCTATTCTCCAAGTGGACCAGGCAAATCCCTAAGCCTGGTTCCATTCCTCAAAGGACTCCCTCTCCTCCTAACTCTCCTGTTCATCCATCTCCTCCTCCTCCTCCTCAAAGAGATAATCCTTCTCTACCACCATCATCCACTCCAATAGTCTCTACCACCCTCACAACTCCTACTCTACCTACCTCTTCTCAAACACCTGCTCCTCAAACAGCAGTTTCTCCATCTCCTCCTCCTCATACTTTCTCATCCTCTTTACCTCCATTATCATCAATACCTCATACATCAACTAACCTTTCCCCACCCTCATCACCTCCTCCACCACTCTCTCCTCATCACCAACCACAAAATGAACCATCTGCATCCACTGAATCCCTCCTTACTCAGTGCATTGCATCAGCAGCTCAAATATTCCAAGCAATGCTGGATGAGCACTGCTCCCAGATTCATTCCTCCATCCTTCACATGCACACCCAAATAGATGGGGTTAGTGCCTCTGTGCAAAATCTGAAGACCTCTCTCTTCCTCTAGAGTGACCAGGTCTTTCTTAACCTCCCTGGCCAGGAAGGTCAAGAAGGGGGAGAATCTAGATGAAGAGCAGCTCTCCAATCCTAAATCTCTCTCTCACAAGTCCCTTCCTTGCTCAAAAGATGATAGTCTTGCACTTCTCAAGACAATTGGAAATGAAGTTGTACCTGAGCTACACTCTGAAGAACAAATAATAGAGGTACTTAATATAGCAAGAGAGGCTGCAAATCAAGTGATACTATTACAAGGGGAGGCAAGCAGAGCAGACAATGAAGTTGAAAAGGAAAATGTGGCAGATAGTAAGAAAAATAAAGAAACTGAAACTCAGGGGGAGCTGGATACTGTTATGAATGAAGCTGAAAATGAAAAAGGACAGCCAGATGCTGTGTTGGCTGAAGTAGGAGCTAAGGAGCCAGATACAGCTGGAGCTGAAGATGATAAAGAAATTGAAGAAGTAGAAGGATCAAAGGAAGTTCCATCCCAGGGGGAGCAATCTGCTCAGGGGGAGCTAGGTGAACTTCCTGCAACTGAGAAGGAGAAACCCCCCTCTCCTAAAACAGTAGTATTCAAGAGAAAGAGAAAGACTCCTCCTACCCCTCCTGAGTAATGTTTGAAAATAATACTGATATACTTTACCCTATAGTTAAATACTAATTGGTATGAACATGAAGTCTGTTTATATAATTCTGGAAAATTTGGTTATATGATCTCTCTTTCCAATTTCTTTTCTGCTTGATTGACATATTTCTTTTCTCTACAAATGCTGTGATGCTAGTATAATTTCCCTCTAAATAGGGTTAAGACAAATAGGGGGAGATTGTTGGGAAAATGATTTCTCTTAACCCCTGAAATTAAGTTGAATATGAATTCTAAGAAAGGAAAATCAAGGTTAAGTAAATATGCGTCGAATAGTATTCGACGCAACGTCGAAGTAGTATCGACGTTCCTTTCAGAATGAGTCGAAGTACCTTTAAGAAGAATTCGACGTATCCTATGTCGACATAGCTCTGACTTCTAGTCGATGCATCTTGAGAAGTCGACGCACCTTCCTTATTCTCCTCTCGACGTCCAGCCAGGACGAATTCGACGCTTACGTCGAATAGTAATCGACGCACATCGATTTCTATGATTAATTCAAAAATCGCCAGATCTCTTTCCTTCTTTCATAGATCTGATTTATATGGAATCAAATTATTCTTTATAGCCGTTCTGAATTATTCTTTTCCTCTAATGGATTCTTGGCTAATTTGATTAAATCCATTATGGACACTATTTGAAATTAGAATGAATACTTTCCTTCTATGGATATAATTGTTATGGAAATTTCTCCTTCTTTCTAATACTCTGCCTGCTAATTGATTACTCTCCTATAGTGTTATTTTAATGAACAGAGCTATAAATAACAAGGTGGTCAGCAGAGAGCAAAGAGAAGTGCTCCACCATTTTACATTTGAAAAAGAGGAAAAGCTCCCAAGAGAAAAAGAGAGAGAATTGAGAAATAGTGCTGCAGCAAAGATCAAGCTTCCATCTTCTCCTGCTTCTGAAGCCACTCTGCTGCATACTCTGATAGCTCTCACAAAAGAGAGAAAAGGCCTACAATCTCCTTCTCACTATAGAAGAGAGATTTCATTCACTACTTCTTGTGCTTCCAATCTTCTTGCTAGGAAGAAGATTCCTTCTTGTCTTTTTATTATCTCTCTTTCTTCTTTACCTTTATTTCACTTTCAAATACTGTAACCGAGTTTTTAGAATCTCTCTTCAAAAAATTCAGTTGTACTGGTTCTAAGAGTCTTCTTTTCAAAAGACTCAATTGGTTCTAAGAGTCTCCTTATCAAAAGACTCAGGGTGGTTCTAAGAGTCTCCTTATCAAAAGACTCAGTGCAAGATAGTGAATTTCCTACCAAGGGGGTAGAAGAGTGGACTACCCAAAGTTTGGGGAACCACTATATTTCTTTGTGTTGTGCTGTGATTTTTCTTCTTGCATTTATTTTCTTTACTTGTTTAATTCTTGTTGGTGTGTGGGAAGCTTTAATCTGTGATCACTACACCCATATATATAATTATTAACTTTGCACAAAAATATTTTAAATCTCTATTCACCCCCCCCCCCCCTCTAGAGAATTCTAGTAAGGTTAACTGTGCACTTTCACTTGTTTTAATTACAATCTTGTTGGGCTGCTTTGAGATTTTCAACTCATTACATGAAGGTGAATGTAAATGATGATTTCTTGAAATTCACATGTTTGAACAAATTCTCTTTTTTGACAGACACTAGAACACATCAACATCTCAATCATTTGAAGTGGCACAGAATGATTTGAATGATAATTGTGTATGTAAAATTAGTATGTTAAGAAAATTTAAAAAATTTGTACTGCCAATATCTTGTGGGTTGCGAATATTACTTTGTTAGGCTACTAATAGCCATTCGTGAGTTGCTTATATTGCCCAATTTTAAGACCCGAATGAATCACTAAAAATAAATTATCTCTAATGATTTAATTGTTGAAACCAGAACTTGGTCTCTCGTGGAGCTCGGGCCCCCAAAGATGGGGGCATCTAGCACTTACTGATTCCTTGGAAGGAACAGACCCGAGCCTCCGAACTAGACACATACCTTTAGTCGCAGCGAGGAGGTCCCACCACACACTTGGAAGATCTTTGAGCTCTTCCCCTCCCAAACCAAAGATGAGACTAGGCACCTTGGAGAGCCTGAAAGCTAAGACAAGATAACCAAGGGAGGAGAAAGCTCAGAGTACTGAGATTGGAATCCTCTCCAAAGGTGCCCTTCAAGGTCTATTTATAGTTTTTCTGGTCTGGTCTGCTAATAGTGGGATTCCGCCTTACACTTTTACTATGTGCAACCTAAAATGGTCTGCCAACAACCAAACTCATCTATTTGGAGAGGTTAATTGCAGACCACCAAGGGTTTTGAGGTAAAAACACCCCCGGGCCCTTACAGGGCGAGCCGCCCACAAGGGCCCCTCTCGCGAATTGAGAGGCTTGGCTCGCCCGCCTTCCCGCGAGCGGCCACCGAGGACCCGGCACGCTCGCCTTCCTATGAGCAGCCAGTGAGAGATCGGCTAGCCTGGCTCCCTGCGAGCAGTCGGCGAGAGCCCGGTTCGCTCTCCTCCTATTCTTCTTGCCTGTTGACCCCTTAGTCTTCGCTCACCTCCTGGCGAATACTGGGGTTGTACACAATCCCCGCTCTTCGCGAGGATACCTTAGGTTCACAAAGAAACGTCCAACCCCTGGTGTTTGCCGACCCCTTGATGACGTGGTGAGAATCTTTTGGTGGGCCCATGCCCAATGCTATAAATACCACTCCTTTGGGCCGGTGCATGAACTTTTTCTCCCTTTTCTCTCCCTCGCGGCTCGACGGTATATCTATCAAGATGTCCAAGAAGGAGGAGATATTGGCTCGCCTCAGGGCCTCGTAGGCGATTCAAAAGGTCAAGTCTACCGAGATCGCACACTGGATTTCTCCGCAACCTGCTCTGCCTCCCCCTCTGACCAAAAAGGCGAAGACCATCCGGCGGTCGTCCGGGGAGGATGAGTCATCACCTCTGTCTCCGTCCCCCCCCGCCACGAGCTCGCCTCGCAGGTGCTGCTATAAAATGGTTTGATACTCCAAATAGTATTCACCTAACTTTATTTTTTGGCTCACAGAACCCGTCTGTCAAGGAAGATCTTATCAGGCCATTGCCAACCAGGTCGCGCCCCACATCTCCCGGGAGGACTAATCCCCACCGGATGTGAGGATCATCGACCTGCGAGAACCACCTTCACGACCGGGTGAGCTATTCACATCAATTTCTCTCATTCTTCTTTGATCGCTGAACCTGCATTAATTCTGCGCAGTGTCCCCTCTCGCGACCCCTGGGAGGCAATCCTCCCTCCTGGTGGATTCACCTGTAACGACCCAGGCCCGGCTTCAATCGGGACAACGTCCACCGAGAGCTCCACCGGGACCCAGCTGGCGTCGCTACCGGGCTGCAGCCCAAGCACCCCAACCCCTCTCCAGCCCACAGGCGGGTTGTTGGTGGCCACAACCTCACTTTGATGAGCGAAAGCTCCAGTTAAGCTGCAGTGCGTGGACTTCCCAGGAGGTCACCCATCCTAGTACTAATCCATCCCGAGCATGCTTAACTATGGAGTTCTTTCACTTCTCATCATCAATTGAGCTGCAGCTCAATTGGTGATGAGAAGTGAAAGTACTCCATAGTTAAGCGTGCTCGGGCTGGAGTAGTACTGGGATGGGTGACCTCCTGGGAAGTCCCCGTGGTGCATGCTTGACTATCGAGTTTGCCTCATCAAAGGGAGGCTGTGGCCACCGACTGCCTCGTCTGGCGACCGTTACCGGGCTGCAGCCCAAGCACCCCAACCCCTCTCCAGCCCACAGGCGGGTTGTTGGTGGCCACAGCCTCCCTTTGATGAGGCAAACTCGATAGTCAAGCATGCACCACGGGGACTTCCCAGGAGGTCACCCATCCCAGTACTACTCCAGCCCGAGCACGCTTAACTATGGAGTACTTTCACTTCTCATCACCAATTGAGTTGCTTAATTGGTGATGAGAAGTGAAAGTACTCCATAGTTAAGCGTGCTCAGGCTGGAGTAGTACTGGGATGGGTGACCTCCTGGGAAGTCCCCGTGGTGCATGCTTGACTATCGAGTTTGCCTCATCAAAGGGAGGCTGTGGCCACCAACAACCCGCCTGTGGGCTGGAGAGGGGTTGGGGTGCTTGGGCTGCAGCCCGGTAACGGTCGCCAGGCGAGGCAGTCGGTGGACATTGTCCCGATGGTAAGTCCAGGGCCTTGGGACGTTACATCACCTCCCCCGCCGAACCAGACCATCATCACTCTGGGGTTTGGCGTTCTGGGCCAACGGAGCCTGGGCGGCTCGCTACTTGCCGACCTCCGGGTCGCGGACGAAACAACGCACCGTCCGGGCCTCGGAAAATCCATTACCCCCACCTTCACTGAAGCCCTCAAGGGCCAGCCAAGCTCCTCTCGCCCGCGAGCCCATACCCCTCATGCTGATTCCTTCTTCGCAGGTGTTCCCTTCTTCGCAGGTACCCCTCATGCTGATTCCTTCTTCGCAGCCCGTATATACATATATATAAATATATGTATATATATCTATATGCCGACCATCCTTTCTTCTGCTCCTCGCTCACCGACGAGGAGTTAATCACGACTGTGGATAAGTATATCCCCTCTGGGTTCGTGGCTCGCCGCCCCGATGAGCTCTGTCGCCATCAACGAGTCGTCCACTAAACAGTTCGCCATCCGTATCGCTCACTTCGAGAATGGGTTGCGACTCCCCCTTTGGCCAAAAGTACACCGGGTAACTTACTCAACTACCACATCTCTCGCTCACATCGCCAACAACACGTTAACCCCTCTTTGATGAATTTCCCAGGTATTAAAGTACTATGGCGTCCTGCCGAGCCAGCTGACCCCAAACGCGATCGCAATCATCGTCGCGTTCGCCAGTTATCTGCGGGAGGAGAGGAAGGAATTCTACCTGCTTGTCTTCCACAAGATCTTCTCTTTTCACGCCAACAAGCATGGGACAACCCATTTCATGAGCCAGCATGCTACTGTCTGCGAGACAGTGAACAAGACCCATTACTGGCATGAGAATTTCTTCCTCGTCAAAGGATCCTTTGGCAATATTCCTTTCTCCCCCCTCCAGCGAGATGATGCAACCTACCGCCCCTGCCTTGCTCGGGGGTGACGACGCGTAGCTCTTCCAGTATATGGAAGGGAAGAACTTCGAGGTCATTTACCTCCGGCGGAGGGTGGACTCGCTGCTACCGGTCCCACAAGGAGAAGGTTCGACTCGCGCTCGCAAACTCCCATAACTTTTTCTTATTCTGGTCGCTAACTCTTTCATAGCCTTTGCAGGAGAGCGGGATCTTCCACTCCACCACCACCCCCTCCCCACCCCGCGCGAGGGCTACACCCCTCTCCTCTGGCTCACTCGTTGTGGTGGCCGCCGACGTGTGCCGAGAACCCCCCGGCTCGTCCTCCGGGATGAAGCGACCGCCAAACGCGAGCCACCCCGCCGAGCTAGCCTCGGAGAAAAAGAAAGCTAAGAAGGCCCCTGCCACCACTAAGGGGAAAGATGTGGTGGACCTAAGCAAGGCTGAAACTCCGCTCTCCCCGCCTGCGAGCCAGAAGGCTGCCGAGGGGAGCTGTAGGACTGGGGAGGCTCCAAGCGAGCCCAAACCAGCAGCCCACAAGAACTTCTGCCTTGGCGCGAAGCTCCCGGATGCAGTCGGTGATCCGGTGCTCGTGTGGGATCCTGATCACAATAAAATCTCCTTCTCTTCGCTTTTCCCCTCCTGGGTTGAGAGCGACAAGGTAGGAGGCAAGGCGTTCTCCCTCGCCTTCGGGCTGTAAGATCGTGAGGATGCCGCCCATTTTGGCGCCTTGCGATCCAGGCTGCTCGTGTACGAGGCCATGCGAGCCCAGTTCCGGGCCATGGAGCTCACCCACATGGTGGGCCTGCGGTACCTGACCTCGGATAGGGATGACAAAGAGCTCCAGCACGAGCTCAAGGAGGCCTCAGATAAGGTTGTGAACCTCAAGGGGAAGGAGGCAATTTCCGAGGGGCTCCTTGCCAACCTCCAAGGTGGAATGGTAAGTGAGCCCTGTGAACTTCATATCTTGCTTGCCATATTCTAATTTGTTTGACTTAAAATCTCTTCTTTTACAGGACGCTGAAGTGGCGAGTCAGCTCCTTGCACGGAACGCCGACCTGGAGACGAAGAACACTTTCCTGAAGTCGCAAGTCCATGAGCTGACCAGGGCTATGCTCCCCCCGTCCCCTCCGCGAACTGGGGCTTACAACCAATCGCGAGACGAGAAGGAGGCGACCCGCAAGAACTCAATGGGCGTCGCCACCCTCGTCTTCGATACCCTCAAGGGGGTGAGCCTGCTTTCTCCGGATACCATGGAGCTTAGGGTCGAGGACGTCGTCCCAGACCTGTTCGCGCCGATCCCAGAGCCTGAAGATCGCGGGAGCGAGGAGGAGCTATCCGGTGACCAACCTTGATTTTTTTTTCAATGTACATTTTCATTTTGACTAGCGAGTTCGCCGTTATATGTAATGACTACCTTTCAAGAAATGAAACGTGTATTCTTCTTTAAATTGTCCTTTTTGTCATGCTCGCATCAATGCTTTTTACCATGCTCGCGCCAACCATTTAGTCACGCTCGCATTAACACATTTAATCGTGGTCGCGCCAATGCTTTTTACCATGCTCGCGTTTATGTCTTTCCTTTGCAATTTTGATAAGGTTCAATGTTTCTGTTCTTTTCATTTTGTCTCGCCACCATACCTCGTATACCCCGCAAGGCGTTCGCGTAGCTTCTCCCGTTTGGATGCTTGCTAGATAAACTTTTGGCATGCCTTCGTACCTGAATAAAATGCGGTTCGCTCTGCGCCTCCGGCTCCCCCCATAGGGGCCCTTGCGAGTGGGGTCGACATTACCCTACCTCGCTCGCCCAACCCCTACGTGCCACCAGTGTTGCTTGTTAACTACTACGCCGGCGGACCCCGAACTCGCTTGTTGTGGGTGTTGCATAGAGATTCCTCGAATGTTTTGCGAGCCAGGACCCGACCTGAAGAGCTTTGTTTCTGCCGCATTCAGTCATCTCGCTACGTCCTTTGGACTTAGATACTTTTTATTTGATATCGCTTCTTGTTTTCGCGCGAGCGAGCCCCGTGGCTCGCCCGGTCTAGACCTTGCCTTGAAAGATTTTTGCGAGCCGAGCCCATCAATACGAACAGCTTGTTTGCCAGCCTCTCCGCGAGATCGACCTGACCCACCGACTAGTGAGAGCCCGACAGCGGAATCATCTGGGGCATTCCAACATAAAATACATGCTTACTTGTCAGCCTCTCCGCGAGATCAACTTGACCCACCGGCTAGTGAGAGCCCGGTAGCGGGATCGTCCGGGGCATTCCAACATAAAATACTTGTCACCTTGCCAGCCTCTCTGCGAGATCAACCTGACCCACCGGCTAGTGAGAGCCCTGCAGCGGGATCGTCCGGGGCATTCCAGCATAAAATACTTGTCACCTTGCCAGCCTCTCCGCGAGATCAACCTGACCCAACGGCTAGTGAGAGCCTGGCAGCGGGATCGTCCGGGGCATTCCAACATAAAATACTTGTCACCTTGCCAGCCTCTCCGCGAGATCAACCTGTCCCACCGGCTAGTGAGAGCCCGGTAGCGGGATCGTCCAGGGCATTCCAGCATAAAATACTTGTCACCTTGCCAGCCTCTCCGCGAGATCAACCTGACCCACCGGCTAGTGAAATCACGGCAGCGGGATCGTTCGGGCATTCCAACATAAAATACTTGTCACCTTGCCAGCCTCTTCGTGAGATCAACCTGACCCACCGTCTAGTGAGAGCCCGTCAGCGGGATCGTCCGGGGCATTCCAGCATATACACATTGAGGACCCCTGCTTAGAAAAAACCTTGGAACCAACATATGATGAGTCAAATATGTAACAAATCAATATAAAACATCTAAGGGTAGAAACATTTTAGGTCATCCCCGCTCCGAGCTCAGCCGAGGGGTACCCCTTCCACATCCCGGAGGTGGTACCCTCCCGACTTAAGCATTTCATCTACAATGTATGGCCCTTCCCAGTTGGGCTCGAGCTTCCCTACCGAAGCGCCCCTTCCGGCCGCATCGACCTTCTTTAAGACCAGGTCTCCCTTCTCGAACTACTTCACCCGGATACGTTTGTCAAATTTTTGAGCCATCCGCCGCTTGACTTCCTCCTGCCTGACCGTGGCTATGTCCCGGATCTCTTTCACCAGGTCCAAGGATAGCCTTTGCTCTCCCCCGTTCTCCACTAGTCATTCTTCATCCCCTTCGCCCGCGGCAACCACCCTAGGGGATTTCACCTCGAACTCTATTGGGAGGACGACCTCAGACCCGTGAGAGAGTTTGAACAGAGTTGAAAGACTTTATTTAAGGGTAGCTAATCACCTAGAGGGGGTGAATAGGTTATTTTAAAATCTATGAGCAATTCTTGATTAAAACTTGAATGAATGTGAATAAAGATCAGAGCTTTCAAGAAACAAACACAAACACACAGAATTTTATAATGGTTCCCCTATCTTGGTTAATCCACTTTCCCCCTTCTCCCCTCTAGTAGTGTGCTAGATAGGGTTTATATCTCCTCCAGATCTCAGACCACCAAAAAGGTCTTACAGCTCATATCTCAACAGATCTTACAGTCTCAGATCTCAACAGATCTTACACTCTCAGATCTCAACAGATCCTACAATCTCAGATCTCAACAGATCCTACCTCAGCCTTTATAACAATAGTCTTACACTCATATTCACCCCTGAATCTTACAACTCAGATCACACATGATCCTACACCTCAGATTCTTGAAAGATCCTACACTCAAATCTGACAACTCAGATCCTACACCTCAGATCCTTGAAAGATCCTACACTCAGATCTGACAACTCAGATACTACAGAAATTGAAGTCGAAGTAACACTTAGACTCAGATTCTTCAATGTATTGAGTCTTCTTGATCTATCTGAAAGATCAGACAGAAATCTTCAGCAGAACAGCAACAGCGAAATGATCTTCTTGAATTGCACAGGCTGTGATGACTATTCTTCTTTAGGAAGACAGATTCTTCCTCCTTAACCTCCTCTCTTCAGAAATAATCTCAGCACCAGATTACTAAGGAATTTCTTGTAGTACGATTCTGAAAGAGATGGCTTCTTCAGATTCTTCCTCAGATTTTCTCTCGAACGACGGAGAAGATAATGGCTTTCAATAGGAATGTTCAACTTCTAAATCATAGGTCATGCCTTCTATTTATAACCCGCCATCCACGACATCTGATACGCTCCTCCACGTCAGCATGACATTAAGTCTTCAACGGTCTTTAATGGCTTCAGAATAGACAATGGCTCAGCTTGCTGTAGATGAACTGTTACACATTTCTCAGCTCAGAGCTTTTCAGAAAAAGGCGTTGAGCACTCTGTATCTCTGTCGATGCTTTTTCTATAAGGTGTCGAGCGATGTGTAGATGCTCGACACTTTTTAACTTTGCCTTCACATCCTGACTCTTTTTGATGGCGTTGAGCTAACTGAAGTTTAGTCGACACTTCTTATTCCACGGCGTCGAGCAATATTCCTTGGCTCGACGCTTCTTGACTTGATCTCAGATCTTCAGCGGCGACCTGGTCTTTTTGAGACAACAGACATGGGTCGACGCTTCTGGGTCACAGACGTCGAGCGATGTGTAGTGTCTCGACGCTTGTGAACTTAGATGAATTCCTTGAGCACTTTGCTTGACCTGATCTTCTGCACAATGATTCTAGAAAGTATATCAAATACATTCTGAGGTATATCTTTGACTTAGGAATGGACTTCTCCAAATCAAGGACATTGTGGACAATGGTCCCAACAATCTCCCCCTATTTGAAGAAGTCATAACCTCGGTCAATGATATATCTCTCTTTACAAAGATAACCAATGTTTTCTATACAGGCAATCATAATATGATGAGTATAATACTTTATAAAAGAAGATTACCATAACATTCTAACAAAAGAAATTATCTCAGACATGATTTATGATATGAGCACAAAATCACAAATTACATGATCTATATCTCAAGCAGTTCAGAATAAATCATGTAAATATAAGGAAAGAATCACATCACAGGCATATATATATATGATGATAATAAAAGATAGTTTGCTCTGGGAGCTCATCAAGATTATCCAAAATTATATCAAGTACATTATGTGAGAACTTTTAAGAAAGATTCAAATCCTAAAGCTGTTCAGGTTCCTTGATATCTAATCCTCTTTTGGCTCTCTTGGATAGGGCTTCAGCAACTTCTTTCCTTCTCTTGAAGTAGCCAAATGGCTTTGGGAAATATCTGATTGGCTCCTTATCATTTGCCTGAACTTTCCCAGCCAATTTGTCAGCTTTGAACTTTATCTTCAGCTCCTCCTGATCCCTGTGCTTCAACCACTCTACTTCAGAGTACCATTTTCCCCTTTCTCCTGGATTACCTTTTACAACTTCCCATGCTGCCAGAATCATTTCCCTTGATGAGGGAGACCAATGTTCATAATCATCTCTTGATTCAACTTCTTCTCTGAATTTCCTTTTGCTAGATTCTACTTGCTCATAAGAGATGTTCTTTTTCTTGTGCTTGTCTTCGGGACTGTACATCTTTGCAATTTGCTTTTGAATTTGTGTAGGAGATGCAGGCTTAGATTTAGATACTTGATCATCATAGTAGATGGGAGGATGGCCTAAAGTTTCTCTTATGGAATTAGAGGTCCAAATAGCATGCTCAGAGCTGGCTTTAATCATTGACCTCTCCCCCTTTTTGACTTCTTCAACTATATGATCTCTTAGAACATTTTTCTGAAATCTAATCTGACCCTCCAGATGATTTACTCCTCCTTCAATAGTTTTCTTAACTTTAAGAAGATGATCATCAATGGTATCTGTATTCATTTTTACTTGATCTTTTAGAGTAGAGGAGCTCACATCAACCTTAGCTAGCATATCAGCATCATGTTTTTGCAATCTTGCTTCTATTTTGGCAGTGCCTGTTAGAATTTGAGCAACTTGTTCTTTGTATAACACCTGCATATTGTTGCTCAAGATTCCTTGATTCTTTTGAACATCATCTGCAATCTTTGCAATATTTGTTTGTGTTGCTTTAATACCCTTTGAAGTCTCTTTGATTGAATCTAGCTGTTCACATGAATAATCCATAGAAGCACCAGCTCTCTTGAAAATTTTTACCATTTCCTCTCTCAGTGCATTCATCTGATGATTGACTTCAAATCTTACCAATTTCAATTGAAAATTTACATCATTTTTTAATTTTGTATTATTTTCTTCAATATACTGCTCCAGTAATCTTCTTTGATTATTGAGCAACTCTTCCAGCTGTGGTAGTATTGGACTTAAATCCACATTGATTTCTCCTGCTATTCCATCACTTCTACTACTTTCCTCTCTGATGAAAGAGTCATTTCTCTGGCTCATATGTGAGCTAGATGATTCTATCTTGATCACCTTCTCAGCCTCTTTCCTTGTGGTTTCAGCCTCTCCTTCCACATCCATAGCATCAGCAGCATGATTCTCTTGAGCAGGGACCTCAGGCTGATACTCCCCCTCAAATGTTGCATTGTACTGATCAGTATCCCCTTGAGCAGGGATCTCTTGCTGATGCTCCCCCTCAAATGGTGCATTGTCTGGATCAAGATTCTCAGGGGCAAGGATCTCATGCTGAGACTCCCCCTCAACATCTGCATTGTTAAAATTAGTATTATCTGGAGCAGGGATCTCATCCTGAGCCTCCCCCTCAACTGCTGCCATGTTAAATTCAGTATTATCCTGAGCAGGGATCTCTTCTGGAGCCTCCCCCTCATTCTGAAACTTTCCCTCATCTCTAGCAGGGGATCCAGGTTGACTTCCCCTCTCTTCTTCTTCTTTCTCTTTCTCATCTTTTTCTTTATTGTTCTTGACAACCCCTTCCAGTATTGGATCAGTACCTGTTGGTGTGTCAGGAATACTATCCCTGGGTTTGTTCCCTTCTTCTTCTTCTTCAGATGATGAGAGATTAGGATCATGGATTGGAGAGAATTTCGATTTCCTTTTGGAGGATGATGAGCTTGAAGAGCTGGAAGAGACCTTCTTCTTTTTTTTTCTGAACTTTCTTCTGCTTGGGAGAATATTCTGCTGGTGGATGATTTGACAAAATCCTTTCCCATCTCTCTATCATTCTGATGTCCATTTTCTTCATATGATTTATTTTGGATCCAAGTTTATTGTTTAAAAAATCTGGAATTACTTTTACTAAATAAAGAGACAGTATCCTACCCATGTTGGGTGCTTGGATACATTCGATCACTCTGTCAGACACCACCCTTCCCCAATCAGTTCTCAATGTATGAATAATTCTGGTCAGTAGAACAAACATTTTCCTAGAGATTTTATCATGGGACCCTGTCTTGCATAATAGTCCTTTTCCAATCACATCTGTCAGCAGCTTTCCTCTTGAGTTCATCCCCTTCCTCATTATACTCCCAGAAATTTCTTGTGATGTTTCAATCCCACACCAGACTTGGGCTAATCTTATCTGCTCAGAACTCACCTCTTCTTCTTCTTCATTGCTTTTGAATCTTGGCAGTTCTAGTGCCTTAGCGAGTCTTGAAGGAGAAATCTTAATCTTCTTACCGTTTATAGTGGTTTTAAGCTTAGAGTTGGCGGTGTCTAATATCGTATTGGAGAAAAGTTCTAAGACCTCTCGTTTCCAGATTAGAGACGATTCAGATAGAATGAATTCTAGTCCTGATTTGTAAATTAGCTCGATGGTTGATTTGATTTCCTCTAGTGTTGTTTGGAATCCATTACGAACGAGCTCGCCTCCTTCGTAAAGGTAATCACTGCTCTTGGGAGGCATTGTAGTTGTTGAGAGTGTTGATGGAGAGATTTTCTAGGGCAGATAATTTCGAATTGAGAATTCTAGGGCATAGGTACTGACGAAGTTTCTTCCCTATTTATAGAATTTCTAGTTCAAGAAGATGAATAGCCACGCGCCAGACTTGTTTAACAAGATTGATCAAATGGTTCAAATTTACCCTGTCGAGACGGCCTTGCTCTTTTCGCACGAGCATTGAGATTGCTTGACGTAAGGTATCCTCGCTCGACGCCATTTATCTTCGCTCGATGCCAGGTATCTTCTCTCGACGCCAGGTATCCTTGCTCAATGCCAGGTATAACTCCACTCACCTTTTGGGACTTAATTATTATTTTCATTTTTTTATTTCATTTTTTGTACTTATTAGA
Source organism: Dactylorhiza incarnata (assembly GCA_033032865.1). Lineage (NCBI taxonomy): Eukaryota > Viridiplantae > Streptophyta > Magnoliopsida > Asparagales > Orchidaceae > Dactylorhiza > Dactylorhiza incarnata. The sequence continues at coordinate 1,422,022 of JAWHQI010000009.1, read as the reverse complement.
GAATTGTCATTTATTCTAGCTTTATTTTATTTAGTTTCAAGACACTTTATTCCATTTTTAGCATTCCTAATTCAATTTTGAAGTTATTGAATTTTGTTTCATCCAGGGGTTTAGTGAATATATCAGCTACTTGTTTGTCTGTAGTGATATATTCAATTATGATGTCTCCATTTTCTACATGTTCTCTAATAAAGTGATATCTAATTTCTATATGCTTTGTTCTGCTATGTGATACAGGATTATTAGCTATAGCAATAGCACTAGTTGAATCACAATATAAAGGAGATTTACTTAGCTGGATTTTATAGTCTTGGAGTTGGTGTTGTATCCATAGTAGCTGAGCACAGCAGTTTCCAGCTGAGATGTACTCAGATTCTGCTATAGAGATAGCTACACTGGTCTGCTTCCTTCTACTCCAAGATATTAGCCTTTTGCCAAGGAATTGACAGGTGCCTGATGTGCTTTTTTTGTCCTCCTTGCATCCTGCAAAATCAGCATCTAAAAAACCAGTCAGTTCAAAGTCATTGCTTCTAGGATACCAAAGGCCAAGATTAAGAGTACCCTTCAGATATCTCGGGATTCTTTTGACAGCAGTGTAGTAAGATTCTTTATGGTTCACTTGGTACCTAGCACACACACATGTTGAGAACATAATGTCTGGTCTGCTAGCAGTTAGGTAGAGCAATGAGCCAATGATGCCTCTGTACAAGGTTTCATCAATAGGTTTCCCTTTGTCATCCTTGTCCAGTGACATATTGGTTGCCATTGGGGTTTTCATGACAATGGAATTTTCCATTCCAAACTTCTTGATGATCTCTTTGGTGTACTTGGTCTGAGAAATGAAGATTCCTTCCTCAGACTGTTTCACTTGAAGTCCCAAGAAGTATTTGAGCTCACCCATGATGCTCATTTCAAATTTCCCTTGCATAAGGCTTGCAAACCTTTTGCAAAGGTTATTATCAGTTGAGCCAAAAATTATGGCATCTACATATATTTGTACTAGAAGAATATGACCTTTAACTGCCCTGAGAAACAATGTCTTGTCTATCTTTCCCCTTGAGAATTTATTCTCAATGAGAAATCTAGATAATGTCTCATACTAGGCCCTAGGTTCCTATTTTAGACCATACAAAGCTTTTAATAAAAGATAGACATAGTTTGGATGAGTAGAGTCAATAAAACCTGGGGTTTGTTCTACATATGCTTCCTCCAGAATTGTTCCATTAAGGAATGTTGACTTCACATCCACTTGATAAACTATGAATCCAATATGTGCTGCAAATGCCAGGAATAACCTGATTGCCTCCAATCTTGCCACAGGAGCAAACACTTGATCAAAATCTATGCCTTCTTCCTGTCTATATCCTTGGGCAACCAACCTTGCTTTGTTTTTGATAATCACACCATTTTCATCCAGCTTATTCCTAAATACCCATTTGGTCCCTATGACTTTGTGTTTCTTTGGTCTAGGAACCAATATCCAGACCTTGCATCTTTCAAATTGATTTATCTCTTCTTGCATAGCCAATATCCATGAAGGATCCTTATTGACTTCATCAAACTTCTTAGGCTCTATTTTGGATAGGAAGCTGTGATGCAATGCCTCATGTATTGAGTTCCCTCTTCTGGTTTGCACACCTTCATTTGGATTTCCTATAATCTGTTCTTTGGGGTGATCCTTCAGGTGTTTGGTTGCATTCCTCCACCTCTCATTCTCTCTTTGTGATTATGGTGCATCTGTTTGGGTAGGCTGTTCTAGAGGTTCTGGATGTTGTGGTTCTTCAACAGTAGTTAATTATTCATGATTGTCTTCTTCTTGAGACTCATCCTCTCTAGTCACAATCACAGTCCCATTAGTTTCTTCATTGTCTTCAATATGCTGATCATTGATACTCATCTCCTTCAACTTCTGTGTAGAATCTGCATTACTAGAGAGACTTCCCAGATCCTTATAAATAAGGCTGGTTTCATCAAATTCAACATGTATAGATTCTTCTATCTTATTTGAGCTTTTGTTGAAGATTCTATAGGCTCTACTTTGAGAGCTATAGCCAACAAAGATTCCCTCATGGGTTTTTTCAGCAAACTTAGTGAGATGGTGCTTTCCATTATTTAATACAAAGCACTTACTTCCAAATATTTTGAAGTAGGCTAAAGTGGGTTTTCTACCTTTCATTAACTCATAAGGGGTCTTATTCAGTCTTTTGTTTATAAGTGCCCTATTCTGCACATGGCATGCTGTGTTTATAGCTTCAGCCCAGAAATACTCAGGAAGAGAGGAATCACTCAGCATACTCCAACTTGCTTCAATGAGAGTTCTATTTCTTCTCTCAGCAACCCCATTTTGTTGAGGAGTTCTGGGGGATGAGAACTCTTATGAGATGCCATGATTTTCACAAAATTTGGTCATCGCACCTGACTGAAATTCAGTCCCATGGTCACTTCTAATTTTGACTATTGTATTTCCTATTTCATTTTCGATTTGCCTTACAAAGCTAGTGAATACTTCTAGAGTATCTGACATGTGTCTTAGGAAGAATACCCATGTGAATCTAGAACAATCATCAACAATTACAAGGGTGTAAATCTTTCCTCCTAGGCTATGAATTGGCATTGGTCCAAATAGGTCCATGTGAAGTAGGTATAGACATCTAATGGAATCCTTCTCACCAATTGGTTTGAAGGATGACTTGGTTTGCTTACCCATTTGACAAGCATGGCAGGGACCCTCCTGTACACACTTCCACTTAGGCCCAGCTCTCACTAGTTCTTCTGAAATGAGCTTATTTATAGTCTTATAATTTATATGAGCTAACCTCTTGTACCATTGGACACTACTAAAGGCTTTATTTTCAGCTACTAAGCATATGGGATTTACTTGTTCAGAACATATAAAATTTAAGCAGTATATGTTACCACCCCTAGTGCCTGAGAGAATTATCTCATTCTCCTACTTAATCAGGCACTCATCCTTGTGGAATGAAAGGTCATACCCAAGATCACATAATTGACTTATGCTGATGAGATTGTGTTGCAATCCATCAACATGAGCAACTTTGGTGATGATGACAATTCCATTTGTGATTTTACCATAACCTTTAGTTTTACCTTTGTCAGACCCTCCAAAGATATCCTTTGGTCCATTCTTCACAGAGGTGTAGTCATTCAGTAGACTTCTTGTTCATGTCATGTGCATAGAGCACCCACTATCCAAATACCAGATAGGAATTTGATTGGTCTTTGGACAAGCCTGCAATAAGAAAATTACTTTTTCTTAGGAACCCACACAGAGTTGGGTCCTAGAACCTTGTTAGTATTAACTGGTATCTTTACTTGTTGTTTGAACCTTTGTGTTGTGTATGTTGCCACTGATCTGAGTACTGGTTTCCCAGAATTAATTCTTGGAACAGTTGGGTTGAACCAGCAGTCAAGAGCAAAATGGCCAACCTTTCCACAGCACCAACATTCATATTTGTTATACCTCCTTTGAGGTCTTTTCACTTCTTTGGGTTGACTGACATTTTGTCTAATTGCCTTATTCAATGGATTTTTGTGAAGTGTTTCAGTGAAATTTGCTGATTTAGTTTTCTTGACAGCAGTAGTTTTCACTACTGGTCTCAGTTCCTCTCCTTTGAATTTGGTGTTTGCTCCAAATACAAAGGAGTCATGATGAGTTAGTCCTTTTTCTTTGTATAGAGATTTGGCATCAATAATGCTTGATTGAATTAAGTGAGCTTTGCTAGTGGAACACTCACCCTTCCAATGCTTATGCACATCTTCTAGATCATGCTCATTTGTGATAAACATGGCTTTGTTGAATTTTATAGGTTGCATGGGTGCCTTGTCATTATTTTTAGATTTATTTTCTGCCTTCCCATTGTATCCTATCCCACATCTGTATTGTGTAGAGAATGTGTCTATTATGGGAAGGATAGTTTGTGGTTTAGAGAATTTTGCCACAAGCTTCCTTTCAGCTAGGAGTTTAGCTTCAAGTTCTTTTATTAATTTCTCCTTAGTTCATATTGTCTGAATGTGAATGATAGACATAACTTTCAGTTTGCTAAGCTCCTTGCTTACCTGATTTAGCCTCTCAGCTGTCTCAGAGCATTGGGAGTTAGTCTCTTTTAGTTCAGCTATTTTATTATGTAATTTTTTGTTAATCTTTTTACTCTTTATGAGAGCTTTAAGAATTGACTCATATTTCTCAAACATTTCATCTAGTGAAATAGTTTTATGTTCAGATTCAGAATCAGATAAAGGAGTTTTATCAAGTACCTTTACATTGGAGATTGTTTCCTAATCCTCTTCATCACTGAGGGCCATGAGTCCTATTTTTTCATCTTCATCCTCCTCACTATCAGACTTTGATAGTGGGGCTCTTATCATAGATCTCTGGTTCAGAATGTCTTCACTTTCATGGACATCCATCAGTGCTATGAGTGCCTCTTCACTGTCTGAATCAGATGATTGAGACTCACTGTCACTGAGAGTGACTTTGCCTTTCTTGGCTATTAGGCTCCTCTCATGTTTCTTGTCAGACTTGTGCTTCCTTTCGTCAGACTTCTTGTTGTTCTTTCTTTTATATGGACAATCAGCAATCATGTGCCCAGATTTCCTGCATCCAAAGCACACAACTTCTTCTGAAATAGATTTATTATGTTTAGAGTTATACCTGTCCTTCTTGGAATCTGATCTGGATCCTTCTGAGTAGTTGGAGTGCTTCTTGGATCTGGATGGCTGAGAAGATCTAGTTTTCTAGTGTTGTTTTCTTCTGAGCAACCTCTTCAGTTGTTTGGTGAAGAGTGCCAGTTCACCATCTGATATTTCAGAGTCAGAATTGCTTGTCACTGATCCTTCAGATTCAGATGGTATCCTTGGAGGTGATGACATCCTCTCCTTGCTTCTTTTGGAACTTTCTGCCGTCAGAGCAATGGGATTTTCCTTGCTGTGTCCTTCAGCTTTTCTGGTATTCAGGTGAAGTTCATGGGACATAAGTTTCCCATATAGATTCTGTGGCTGAATGTTTCCCAGATTTCCCATTTCCCTGATAGCACAGATCTTGATATCCCATTCTTTGTTCAGGGATCTTAAGAATTTATCATTCAGTTCATAATCTGTAAATGTTCTTCCATAGGTTTTCAGACCATTTACAATTTTGAAGAATTTCTCATAGCAGATTGTTATTGAATCTTTCTTGTCTTGTCTGAAAGCCTCATATTGCTGATTCAGAAGAGACTTCTTGTCATCTCTGACTTCTTCAGTCCCTTCCATATAGACAATGAGAGAATCCCACATTTCTTTGGCAGTTTTGCAGTGTACTAAATTCTGGAAGGTTGAATCCTTAATTGCACTCACAATGATGTTCTGAGCTCTCGTATCCATGGTGGCCAGAATCACTTCATCTTTAGTCATTTCAGAATATGTTTTGGGAGTCTTGATACTTACATCTGTGAATGAGACCTTCATTGGAACAAAAGGTCCTTCTAGTACTGTGATGTATATCCTAGGGTCAGAGGCTTCCATGAATAATCTGACCCTTTCCTTCCAAATCCCAAAGTTTTCTTTTCTACAGATTGGTAACTTCATTGATGTGAATTCCTTGTTCCCTTCACTGTTAGCCATCACGACTTAACAAATCTACCCTTAGGAGGTCTTGTTCAGGTTGTTAAACCTTTTCTTGAACAACCTCCCTCTGATACCACTTGAAAGACTTTATTTAAGGGTAGCTAATCACCTAAGGGGGGGTGAATAGGTTATTTTAAAATCTATGTGTAATTCTTGATTAAAACCTGAATGAATGTGAATAAAGATCAGAGCTTTCAAGAAACAAACACAAACACAAACACACAGAATTTTATAGTGGTTCCCCTATCTTGGGTAATCCACTTTCCCCCTTCTCCCCTCTAGTAGTGTGCTAGATAGGGTTTATATCTCCTCCAGATCTCAGACCACCAAAAAGGTCTTACAGCTCAGATCTCAACAGATCTTACAGTCTCAGATCTCAACAGATCTTACACTCTCAGATCTTAACAGATCCTACAATCTCAAATCTCAACAGATCCTACTTCAGCCTTTATAACAATAGGCTTACACTCAGATTCACCCCTGAATCTTACAACTCAGATCACACCTGATCCTATACCTCAGATCCTTGAAAGATCTTACACTCAGATCTGACAATTCAGATCCTACACCTCAGATCCTTGAAAGATCCTACACTCGGATCTGACAACTCAGATCCTACAGAAATTGAAAGAAGTAGAAGTAACACTTAGACTCAGATTCTTCAATGTATTGAGTCTTCTTGATCTATCTGAAAGATCAGAAAGAAATCTACAGCAGAACAGCAACAGCGAAATGATCTTCTTGAATTGCACAGGCTATGATGACTATTCTTCTTTAGGAAGACAGATTCTTCCTCCTTAACCTCCTCTCTTCAGAAATAATTTCAGCACTAGATTGCTAAGGAATTTCTTGTAGTACGATTCTGAAAGAGGAGATGGCTTCTTCATATTCTTCCTCTGATTTTCTCTCGAACGACGGAGAAGATAATGGCTTTCAATAGGAATGTTCAACTTCTAAATCATAGGTCATGCCTTCTATTTATAACCCTCCATCCGCGACATCTGATACGCTCCTCCACATCAGCATGACATTAAGTCTTCAACGGTCTTTAATGGCTTCATAATAGACAATGGCTCAGCTTGCTGTAGATGAACTGTTACATATTTCTCAGCTCAGAGCTTTTCAGAAAAAGGCGTTGAGCACTGTGTATCTCTGTCGATGCTTTTTCTATAAGGTGTCGAGCGATGTGTAGATGCTCTACAATTTTTAACTTTGCCTTCACATCCTGACTCTTTTTGCTGGCGTTGAGCTAACTGAAGTTTAGTCGACACTTCTTATTCCACGGCGTCGAGCGATATTCCTTGGCTCGACGCTTCTTGACTTAGTCTCAGATCTTCAGCGGCGACCTTGTCTTTTTGAGACAGCAGACATGGGTCGACGCTTCTGGGTCACAGGCGTCGAGCGATGTGTAGTGTATCGATGCTTGTGACCTTAGATGAATTCCTTGAGCACTTTGCTTGACCTGATCTTCTGCACAATGATTCTAGAAAGTATATCAAATACATTCTGAGGTATATCTTTGACTTAGGAATGGACTTCTCCAAATCTAGGACATTGTGGACAATGGTCCCAACAGGAGTCTCCCCCGTGGCCGTATTCGGAGTGGTCCTCAAGGCCCAGAGGACAGAGGGTAACTGCTCTACCCAGTTCCCTCTGAGATTTTCGACCTTCTTCTTCAGCAAGTTCACAATTATCTTAGTTGACGCCTCCACTTGCCCATTGCTCCTCGGGTGGTGGACCGACACAAACCGAAGATCTATGCCGAGTTGGGTGCAGAAGCAGACAAACTCATTACTAGCAAACTGCGGCCCATTGTCCGTCACTATGGCTAGCGGGAGCCCGTGCCTGCAAATTATTTCACCCCATATAAAATTTCTCACTACTTGGGATGTTACCCTGGCCAGCACCTTCACCTCCAGCCACTTGGAGAAGTAGTCAATCATCACTAGTAAGAAATTTCTTTGACCACTCGCTTGGGGGAAGGGACCGACCATGTCCAACCCTCATATTGCAAAGGGTCAGGGGGCTGTGATGGTTCTGAGTCTTTGGGCTGGCAGGAGCTGGAGAGGGGCGAATAGCTGACACTTCGAGCACTTCCTTGCGAACTCCGCTGCATCCCTGCTGAGGGAAGGACAAAAGTAACCTTTCCTCAGCACTCTCCCCTCCAAGGTTCAGCTCCCAGAATGGCTGTCACACTCTCTCGAGTGGATTTCCTCCAGGACCCTCGGGACCTCCTCCTCCGCTACACATCGGGCTAGGAGCCCCGAGAGAGTCTTCCTGTATAATCCCTCTGCATGCAAGGAAAAGTATGCCGATTTATACCTGAGCCGCCGCTTATCCACACCCCTTCGGGGAACTTCCACGATGTCAGGAAGGCGATGAAGGGGTCCATCCATAATGCCTGCTGATCCACCTCCATCAGCTCACCATCCTCGATGGTTGGTCGAAAGAGTTCCGACACCGTGCCCCGGCCCTGGGACCAAACTTGGCCAGGAGGTCTTCCGCGACACTCTCCTCCCTTGGCACGTGACGGATCGAGAAGGTGCAGAACTGCCCTATGAGTCTCCTGACCTTTTCCAAGTATCGCTGAAGAGTCGACTCATTCACCTCGAACTCCCCCCGACTTGGCAAGCTACCACCATGGAGTCCGTTGAGACCTCCACATCTTGTACTCCCAACTCCCGGGCTAGGCGGAGCTCTGCTATCACGGCCTCATACTCAGCCTGATTGCTGGTGAGGGGGAAGTGGATGTTGATCGCCTGCTCGATCCTTGTCCCTTGGGGGCTTACCAAAATCACTCCTCCCCCAAAAGGAATACTTCCCTGAGGCCCCATCAACCAGCATTCTCCAGGCCACCAGGTCGGGCAACTTGGACTCCTCTACCTCGGTCACATAGTCTGCCAAAAAGTCTGTCACCGCTTGCGCTTTTATGGACAACCTGGGAACATATGAGATATCAAACTCACTCAACTCCACTGACCACTTGGCCAGCCTTCCGGAGTGCTCCACCCCTTCCATGATGTTGTGAAGGGGGTGATCGATCACCACCTTGACCGAGTGAGCCTGAAAGTAGGGCCAGAGCTTCCTGGCCGACACCACCAAGGCAAAGGCGAGCTTCTCCAAGATAGGGTATCTAAGCTCAGCCTTCCTCAACACCCAACTAACGTGGTAAATTGAGAGTTGCTTTTTTCCTTCTTCCCGGACCAGCACTGAGCTTACTTCCTCGGGTCCTACCCCCAGGTATAGGGATAAGTCCTCTCCCTGTCTCGGCCCTTGCAACAACGGGGCTTGGGTCAACTACTCCTTCAGCGCTTGAAAGGCCCTTTCACACTCAGTGGTCCACTCAAACTTTTGGTTCCCCTGCAGCACCTTGAAGAAGGCCGAGCACTTCTCCCCTGCCCTGGAAAGGAGCCTGCTTAGCCCGGCCAGCTTCCCTGTGAGACACTGGACCTCTTTTGCACTCCTCAGAGACCCCAGCTCCATGATCGCCTTTACCTTGTCCGGGTTAGGCTCCACCCCAGCCGGGGTGAGCAAGTGACCCAGGAACTTCCCTCGGCTGGCCCCAAAGACACACTTCTGGGGGTTGAGCTTCATTTTGAACTTTCTCAAAGTCCCAAAGGCTTCCTCAAGGTCACGGAGGTGGGACTCGAGGTCCCGACTTTTTACCATGAGGTCATCCACATAGACCTCCAGGTTCCTTCCCTTTTGTTCTCGGAAGACCCGATCCATCATCCGTTGGTAAGTTGCCCCTGCATTCTTCAGCCCAAAAGTCAACATTTTGTAGCAATAGCACCCATCCCCTGTGATAAAGGATACATCCTTGATGTCGGTAGGGTACATGCAAATCTGATGGTAACCTAAGAAAGCATTTAGAAAACTCATTAGTGAAAAACCGACGGCTGAGTCAACCAGCGTGTCGATTCGAGACAGATGATAACAATCCTTGGGGCATGATTTATTCAACAATGAAAAGTCAACGCACATTCTCCACCTACCCTCACCCTTTTTTACCATCACTACATTGGAGACCCATCCTCGATACTGGATCTCCGATACAAAATCAGCCTTGAGGAGCTTGCTCACCTCCTCCCGGATGGGTGCCTCCAGCTTGTTCGCGATGAACCTCTTCTTATGGCGGATGGTGCGAGTGTCGGGGTCGAGGTTGAGGCGATGACACGCCACATCTGTGTCGATCCCGGGCATCTCTGCGGCACTCCATGCGAAGACGTCCACGTTCTCTTGGACGCAAGCCAAGATCTTCCTTCGGTCCTCGGGGCTGAGCTTCCCACTAATCTTGACCTTCTCGATCGCCCCTACTATGGTGATGACCTCCAGCTCTACCATCTCCTCCACTACTTCTAGCCTTGACTTCTCTGACCAGTCATTCCCTTTCCTCTCGCCGCAAGCAAGCGCTTCGGCTCCTACTTCTTCCTTCTCCTCCTCCCCGATCACCATCAGCTCCCCTGCCCCTCCTTGGGCCTGACCTTCTCCTACTCTTTCCTCCTCTCCTACCTCTTCGAGCCTCGCCAGCTCCCCCATCTCCCGATCCCATTCCTCTGCCTTGGCCATCCCGGAGATGGTGTTCACGGCAGTCACATAGTTGTAATACCCCCCTCCCGGAACACAAGACACGGCCGAGGGGAGTCTTGTGCCCAGGACAGCCGCCTTGCAGAAGCGCCAGCACACGAGCTAGCCTCCCCCACAAGACGCCTATCCTGCCGGCCAAACCAACTAAACAGCGCCAACCCATCAATAAAAGAAAGCATTAAAAGCCATAGATTCACAATAAGTAATAAAGTCCAAACAGTAAGTACAAGAAAGACAGAAAGCTACACAAGCTCCTGCAAATCATCAGAATATCAAACTAAATGCCTCAAGGGCTACATCTCAAATCACCCACTCGCCTCTGTCACTGACGGTAGCCAAGGTATCATGGTCTCCGGCCCTGTCATCCTGACCTGACTATCCTCCTCCAGCACCGTACACCGCTTCTCTAAGGTACACTCCTAAAAAGAGGGACGTAGCAACCGTTGGTCATAAAGACTAAGTGGCTTCACATCCGCTCCCCCGACGACTCCAAGGCACCAGTCGGAAGGAAAGGAAGAAAAGCTGCAATATAAGCAATAATATACAAGCATGTGACAGGAATGGTTGTATATACATGTCGGTTGTATAAGTACCCAAGTACTTGCAATGGCACTAACTAACAGGTACAAATATAAGCAAGTACTAGTAACAAGAAAGAAGTAAGCAGAGTATCAATATCGTACCTTAAATTATATGAATGCCCATACAAACTTATAAGTCAAGGTTTCCAATTTGGGACCCATCATATAAAAGAGCCCATACTAATTTATATGATGGACCCGATGTTGTGCAATGCTATGATTAAGAATGATGAATGCAATGCAATGATTATGATATGATGAACTCACCCATGCATTTTGTTATGTCGACATAGACCTGTAGTTCCCACTTTTTGAGGGTAGCTAACCACTCAGGCACCTCGCATCGTGGCCAGACGGAGACTGTGGACCGGGCTCCTCCACAACTAGGTGGGTATGAACACTACCAGACCTAGGCCTATGTACGACTCAACGCTAAGAACACACAGCGGATCCCCTGCGTACTGCTCGACGCTAAGAACACACAGCGGAGCCATCAAGGACACAAAAGGGGACTTGGGTAGGTGAGCACCAAGAGTCCAACCCAACCGGTCTAGAGTCTAACTGTCGGCTTGTGTCGGTGTCACGACTAGCAAGCCCGTAGACCCGCCACAAGTAATCCCCCAACCACAAGTATCCTCCAACCAATGTCAGTACACCACCATGTGTAAACTATGCACATCCATGTAATTCCCATGCATAATCCGTGCTATCGAGCACCCAAGGATTCGCGAACGGAGCCTTCTTACCTTTCACATCATACCAGCTCATCTGATGCTAATTAGCATCCAAGGCCCCCAACCACCGGGTCCTTCACATTTCACCACAAGATATAACAGTATCTTATAACCCACACCAAGCCATCAATGCTAACCATACCGAGTTATCATAACTCTTTTGTGGTGGCGAGTGTATATCATGGAAATTACTCTACGAAAATCTGTGGGACTACTTGTGTACGGTGTCATATTTATATTTTACTAAATATGTAATCCCCAACATATCACCAATATTCAATCGTCTTAAGTACAAATCCCAACGTGTTTCCACACGAATAAAGCTATCAACCTTATGGAGAGGTTATCACCAATCTGCATCATCCAATAGATTATCAAGTGATATAAATGTTAATAAATATAAGCATACCCTCCAAAATCTTATTCAATTACACATCACCATGATTCATTCTTCAAACTAATTTAGAACAGAACCTTAATCAAGGCTTATCTCAAACCAAAACCTATAAAATTTCTATGATATCACATAGTCATCACCTTGAATATTTCAACCAATTTTTAGCCTCATTTATATTTACCAAAGCTATTTACGACACCATAAATTTATAAAAAGGAACTAGCCATATTACCATAAATATATATCCAAAAATTCTGAAACTAAACAGGAGTGATCACAATATCATCAGTTTCATCTCTACCAAAATTTCGTAAACATCCGATGAGTATTTTACGAGAAAACCAGTAAAACATCAAAATTCGTACAAACCAGCAATGTTTACTAAAACAGGATTTCTGGGAGCTACAGATGTCCAAACATTATGATCCACCCCAATTTGGAAAGCTAACATAAAGGGCTACAACATTCCTGTTGAGTCCTAAACCCAGATCTAAGCGGGACCTACCAAAAATCTGCAATGAAGTCAACTGCAGAAATCTGGACAGCAAAAACAGCATGCTCTAAACCCAATCCAGCTTTCTGGACAGCCCACTCGACTGGACCTTTAGGGAGCTACAGGTCACTTTAGAAAACGCGTAACCTATCGTTGGAAAGCTCTTTCCGAGGGCTACAACTTCCATGTTGAGCCCGAGGTCTAAATCCAGTGGGATGAAGCCTGAAAATTGGCTTGGCCCCAGCTGCGAACAGATTTCCTTAATAACCAAGTGCAAAATTATAAATTGAAGACTCTTTTAGCAAGGGGGGCTATCATCACATTTATCACACAAATATTTAATTAACAACCCTAATAAACATAGGGATGTTCATCATCTTTCCCAAACAAGGGATAGGTTAAATCCCTAAATGTCATTCCCCTCACTCTCCCTCAACGACCATGGGTTTGCCCCAAATCAAATCCCATCTCTTCTTCTTGAAGAGAAGAAATGATTCCTAAAACCTCGCGGCGAACGATGCCCTAAATTTGAGGTTCCGGCTTGGTCTTCCTAAGGAAACTCCATTAAAGCTCACACGAGAAGCTCTCTTGAGCCATCATCTATCCTATTGTGATCTAAGACACTAGCACCAAGGGAGAGGGGTCGGAAGCACCTGATTTTACGGCCATGGTTGGAGCTCATCTTGATGGAAGCATTGTGGTGGTCGGCCAAGCTCCAAATTTCCTCCAAGCTTTGCTCCTTCAAAGATTCCCCCAACTAATTCCCTGAAGTGAGAGGAAGAAGAACAAGGAGAGGAAGAAGAAGATGAAGATCCAGATTTTTCCCTCGGGAGAAATGCTCAGCCTTAGTGTTAAGAGAGAAGAGGGTTTGCATTAATAAGCTTTGGAACTCCAATTTTAGGTGTCAGCTCCTTATTGGACAATAATTCCACTGTTAGCCTAAAATAATCAAAAAAAATACGCATTCAAGCTTTTATCGGGCGACGGAAAGAAAGCGCGCAGAAATAATAAATGCAGACCGGCGTTCAACAAATGTAAGCAAATTCGTCGAACGGAAAGAACGCGCGCAGAAATAATAAATGCAGACCGGCGTTCGACGAATATAAGCAAATTCGTCGAACGGAAAGAACGCGCGCAAAAATAATAAATGCAGACCGGCGTTCGACGAATGTAAGCAAATTCGTCGAACGGAAAGAACGCGCGCAGAAATAATAAATGCAGACCGGCGCTGCTAAGATTTGAGATCGACGAATTCAGGATTTTCGTCGAACGGCGCTGCCTAATATTAATTCGCCGAGCGCTGCCTAATATTAATCCGTCGAGCGCTGCTCCAACTTTCTGAGATCGACGAAATCTGAGAATTTCGTCGAACGGAGGCAACATTCTGAGATCGACGAATTCTAAGATATTCGTCGAACGGCAATATCAAATTAGTTCTTAAGTTCAAATTTATAAGTTCTTATTTTATTATATTTTTCCTGTCATATTTTCCTGTCATATTTTCTTGTCATATTTTCCTGTCATTATAATATTTCCTAAAGCAATATTGTCATTCTTTTCCCCCAATTAATCCAAATCCGAGCACGCACTGGAAAGCCCAAAACCGACCCAAGGTGAGTCAACACGTCTCCGAGGGGTCTAGCACGAAATGGGATGTTACAAATCCAATAAACGAAGAAATAATTTCGTCCCCGAAATTTAAGTTAAGGTTAGGGGTTTTGATCCACTTAATTATCCAACATATTCAGTCAACATTACCCAAACTAAAAGCCCTAGCTCAAATCTCCCAACAGCACACCAACAGGAAACAGGAAGCGAAAAGGAACACAATTGCATAGCAGCAGTTATCAGATATTTGAAGGTAAGAACCATAACTCGGAAAAATTTCCCAGAACTCCAGACCAAACCAATCCAGAATCTCATAAATCAGGAAAATTATTTTAGCATGAAACTAAACAGCCACCAACATATTTCCCCAAAAATTTTCTGGAATATAAACCCAAACAGCCACAATATAAGGAGACTACTATAAATAATCTCCTAGGAAATGTAGAATCTAATTCTCCAAACTGCCAAGAATTAGAAAACAAAATTTCCGGGGAGTTTAAGATCCAATTTCCCCCGACCCATCAAGAATTATTAAGCATAATTTCCAGGAGGTTTAGCCCGCCAAAACATCAAAACTTAGCCATTAACATATAGTCCAAGGAAAACTCCAACAATAAATGGATAGCTAATAGCCTCAAAGTCAAACGGGTGATCAACCATAAAATTCACGATGTCATATTCTTGGGTCAAACCTCAAATACCCAAACAGTTATTGCACCCGCAAGATCATCTCTCTTATGTATAAAAAAAAGTAGAAGCAAGCCTTAATCTCGTCTTCTAGCACAACCATCATTATCCCTATTATTATCAATCGCTTCCATCAATGTCATCTCGTCTGAGGCAATCATTCATACAACACGCATCTTTTACACTTAGCACGACATCCACTTGATATTAAGTTTCAACAATCGTTATGATTACCTAATAATAATTCATGTGCAAGGGCATTCATGCAAAAGCCACCAACCCAGTCCAGTATTAAGTTATGGGGAGATAATTACAATGGTCAAACATCAAGGATGTTTACCACTTTACTTGAAATCCATATAATAGTCAAGTCCTGCAATCACCCCACCATACTTGCCATGACATTATGCCCCTTTCAATCCATCAACTACAAAAAATGATGTTACTAGCTCAAGAGTTTAAGCTCAGGAAGCTTTTATGTTTCCAAATAGTTTCCAATTTCCGCAAGCGATCATCCGATAATGCTTATCAATTAGTTCTGGTGACATTATGAATCGCTATCGAGGCTCAAAGTAAGGTGAATCCATCACTCCACACCTCGCATGGGTTATAATCACATCATTCCCTTCTAATAACACATGACCTCGAGTCAATTGTTACTTTTGTCTACTCCCGGTTCTACTTAGATTTGCTCCGGATTCAAAAATTTGTGCTACTTTTATCTCGTGATTTAATTCATTTCATTTAAGGGCTCCTAAACCATGAATATAAATCTTATACAATGGTTGGGTTTCGGTACAGGGCCTTTAGAGGACTGCCTTGTCGAGGCAATACAATTACACGTACACCTACCTGTACATATAGAGGCATATTCATATCTTCTTAAATAAGTAAGTTCAACTTATCCTCAATATTTAATTCACGTGTTCAATTCACGGCGTGTATCAACACCCTTGACGCTCTCACCCGTATTGAGAGGTTATCACGAATCCAATCATCATCGTTCACGTACTATTTGAACAAACAGGATCTACGGGAAAATGAAGTCGGTACGTAAATAGGCCAATAAACGAAGGGACAAGCCCTTGGACTAAATTTCTTCCACCGCCCGTATGGTACATTCATCTCACGTATGAGCACAAACCTTAGGGGCATATCCTCCTTGACTAGAGTTCTTACCCTATAGATCCCCGTATCGACGCACTTATATATCAGCCGTGATGTAGAAATTTAAATTTTTCGGCGACGACCAAGCTGCATCTCGTTGTAATGAGAGCATGCACCAATAACATCCAATCACCCGGTACATTTATATATGTTTGAACTTAACATGAACCAAGGTGCACGGCTCGAGATTATTTCCCTTCGACACGAGTTATGCAGACTACCAAAAGTAGGGCATACTTCACAATGTGATAAACTAAATCAAATCCATTACAAGCGCCCTACCATTCCTGCCAACGATCATCCATGGCATGCATGTTTATTTTATAAAACCTTTTAGAATTTTAGAACATCAATCAAGTCGTATTAATCTTGTTGACTCCACTGCCTAACTCTTATTAATTTCCCAATGTCAAGTAATTACAACACTAAGGGAATGTTCACCAAGAATTTCCAAACTCAGGGGTAGTGTATCATCATACCCGCAATGCATGCACAAAATTTCATTAACTTCCCAGCTATAACGTTATTACAACATAGCTGCATATCCCCAAAGTGTAGATTTACTACTCTCCTCGTTACTTATCCACATAATCTTAGAACAATATAAAGAAAATGATCATCCTCAAAAATGCTTTTCCTCTCTTATTCCGCTAATAAAATTTCTATCAACCCAAACATGGCCTTAGCAGTCTGCTTTGCTTAAGGTGAATTAACTCTCAAGGATCAAAACTTCCAATGTCAAAAATTACAAAAATTCTAACTCCTCAAGGGATCCAAGACGGTACATAACTAGCCCAATAAACGAAGAGATAAGCCCCCATATCTCTTCGACTGAGTTTCATTCGCCACCAATATAACACATTCATCCCAAAATGAGCCTTCTCTGGATCCGAATTCTTATCGTAACTTCTCCATATGAAACCTTCTGCATAAATAGAAGTGAGAGGTATCCACATACAGTATAAAAGACATGCTTGGCGGCCTCTTACTAAGCTGAAGATAGATTTCAGGCACCAATCTCATTGAGATTGCCCTAATATTTTGGGTAAGGTGATAATATTACTCCATATCTGGGATAGAAATCTCAGGGTGTGAGTCTCTAGCATCTACATTCACGTTAAACTCTTCCCTTAGTCAATCAAGATCACTTATTGATTGGTCCAATCATCCCCAAGATCAGTATAAGGTTAGGGTATGTCACAACATATCCTGCAAAGTCGACCAAAAATGGTATCCTAGTTAGGTTGGCACCAATCTTATGTCAGACCAACTCTAATTGTTGGAATGGGAATACCAATTACTGTCTCGGAATGAGCCAGCATCTATACGTAAGGGTACGAGTTTGTCTTAGGTTGGCACTTCCTATAGGAAAAAGTGGACATACTTAATGTGATTCACACATGGGCACACCACCGCTTCCGCTGCATCAGTTTGTCCTCAAACTGATTTAGCTAGCAGGGGTGGCCTAGTGGTTTAATGACTTCTTTATCTCAGGATCGTTGCAAGTTGATACCATTTGTAAGACCCCCCTCCCGGAACACAAGACACGACCGAGGGGAGTCTTATGCCCAGGACAGCCGCCTTGCGGAAGCGCCAGAACACGAGCTAGACTCCCCCACAAGACGCCTATCCTGCCGGCCAAACCAACTAAACAGCGACAACCCATCAATAAAAGAAAGCACTAAAAGCCATAGATTCACAATAAGTAATAAAGTCCAAATAGTAAGTACAAGAAAGACAGAAAGCTACACAAGCTCCTGCAAATCATCAGAATATCAAACTAAATGCCCCAAGGGCTACATCTCAAAACACCCACTCGCCTCTGTCACTGACGGTAGCCAAGGTACCATGGTCTCCGGCCCTGTCATCCTGGCCTGACTATCCTCCTCCAGCACCGTACACCGCTGCTCTAAGGTACACTCCTAAAAAGAGGGGCGTAGCAATCGTTAGTCATAAAGACTAAGTGGCTTCGCATCCGCTCCTCGGGCGACTCCAAGGCACCGGGCGGAAGGAAAGGAAGAAAAGCTGCAATATAAGCAATAATATACAAGCAGGTGACAGGAATGGTTGTATATACATGTCGGTTGTATAAGTACCCAAGTACTTGCAATGGCACTAACTAACAGGTGCAAATATAAGCAAGTACTAGTAACAAGAAAGAAGTAAGCAGAGTATCAATATCGTACCTTAACTTATATGAATGCCCATACAAACTTATAAGTTAAGGTTTCCAATTTGGTACCCATCATATAAAAGAGCCCATACTAATTTATATGATGGACCCGATGCAGTGCAATGCTATGATTATGAATGATGAATGCAATGCAATGATTATGATATGATTGATATAGATTTCCCGTGTTTTGAAGTTTTATGAAGAGTTGAAGATTTTCCAAAACTATATCTGATTAAGGTAAGTGTACCTTATCGTCTATAGTATAGGATATTTAGGAATATCAAGGTCGTATTCCACGGGGCGCGTTGATTACTTCTACTTCGAGGAAAATCACCATTATCTTATCGATGAAATTTTGAGGTTTTGATTTGCTTAACTAAAAAGAGAAAATTTGCAAGCTAAATGAGAAGATTAAACATTGCATGAAAGGAGAGAAAAATTAACATTACATGAAAAAGAAATTACTATGGGGAAAGAGAACAAGAAAGAGAGCAAACTAAATTTTATTGAAAACCGAAACGATTACAAGCTTAAGAAGAGATTACAAAGCTAGGAAAGTAAAGTTACAAACTTTAATTAACTAGTGCAAGTAAGAAATAAAAACTAGTGCATTACATGAAAAAGAGAACATGAAAGCTTAAGGAAAAACATGAACATGAACATGAAAAGCTCACTAACAGCTCTAGCAGCACCTCCCTCACTCAAAAATTCTGAACCCTGGACTCAAGGAGAGCCTCTGAATTTATAGCAGAAATTTTCAAGTTACACACCCTCAGTCACGGGCGTGATCTAGGGCGTGTAAACATTACTGACATCGGATCTGATAGTGGCGTGGACTTTGCGTGACAGCGGCAGAAAAATCGGACATTACACGCCCGTGTAACTTTGGTCACGGGCGTGTACTTGGGCGGCTTCATTAAATGCAGCATGGGCTGGCTTGCGGCGGCGGCGTGCAGAGATCACGCGGGAAAGTCACGGGCGTGACATTTCGGATCACGGGCGTGTACTTGGGCGGCGCCAATTAATGCAGCGTGGGCTGGAATTCGGCGCGGCAGAAAGTGTTCGTCGAACGAAGCTCAGACTTCGTCGAACGCAGGGGGCAAAGCTTTCGTTGAACGGTAGGGGCAAAGCTTTCGTCGAACGGCAGGGGCAAAGCTTTCGTCGAATGGCAAGGGCAAAGCTTTCGTCGAACGGAGCTCCACGTCTCGACGGCAGCCCGCTGGGAAGATTCTATGTTTACACGCCCTTGGTCACGGGCGTGACTTGGGGTCACGGGCGTGACCTGGGGCGTGACTTGCGGTGGATTCGTTGAACTCTGCTCGACCTTCGTCGAACGCAGATCTTTTAGGTTACACACCCTTGGTCACGGGCGTGACTGAGGGCGTGTACTTGTTAATTTTTCCAATTTGTCCCAAAATTCTACAAATATTAAAATTAAGCTAAGTTAGAGACAAAATTATAAAATAACTAATTATGACCTAAAATTGACATAAAAAGAAAGAATACATATTAAAAATTTACAAAAAATTCAATTAAAAATATATATAAATACTACTTATCAAATACCCCCATACTTGAGGTTTTGCTATTCCAGAGCAAAAGTGTGAGACATAATTTATAAGACATCCTTAAAATTTTTAATTTAAACTAAAATTTCATTTAAACCAAAAGTTAAGTTAAGAGTAAATTCAAGGAGGTGTTAAGTCCTAAATTATGATAATGATTTGAAAAGAGGAAAAAAATGTTTAGGCAAGGACTTCTCAAAAAAATTAATTAGTTTAACAAAATTGTAGAAATTATAAAACTAAATTATATTAAAATTATAAGAACTCTACCTTAAAAGAAACTTAAGGAAAAGTAAATTACTAAATATTGATCTCTCCATAATTTTCAACTAAAACTAGAACAATGATAATTGGCTAAGGGGGATTTCATAAAATTTGGCATAAGAAGAGATATTTTAGAATGGAGGAAATGGAATTTATCCTCATCATGAATATTTTTTCTCCTTTTTTTTCTCTTCTAATAAAAACCCAAAATGTATATGTTTAGGAGTAATGAACTTTATCCTCTTACTCCATGCCATATAATCTTTTAAATGATTTTGGGTGCATATGTTTAGGGAATAATGAATTTTATCCTCTTATTCCCATGACATATGATCTTTTAAAATACTTTTTTTATGTCATCAAAGGAGTAGGGTAAAGAAAATAAATATAGCTAGCTTTAAATTATTTTGAGAGCAAATTCTAGTAAAATTAAATTTCCTAAGATCTAAAAAGTTAGAAGAAAATATAATTAAAATCTAAAGAGGTTTAGCAAATTCACTACAAAATGAAGCCATTTAAAAGTAAAAAGAGAAGTCATGCTAAATAAGTTCTCTAATCAAGTTAAAATCATAAGATGATTCTTAAAACAAGATTACCTCAAATTTAAAATTAACAAACTATGATAATCAAAATTTTAGCTAATTTAAAACCTAAACATGCTTATAAATATTCTCAACTAGATTTCTAAGAAATCACAAAAATAACAAATAGGAGAGGTATAAGATTTTTGTATTATTTTTTTTTTCTTTCTAAGTTTTTCATATATATATATATATATATTTTAATTTTTATAATTTTTTTTTGGATTTTTGATATTATCTAAATAATAAAAAAAAGACTAAACATAAACTTAAAAAAAAAAACTAAAATGTTTTTGTTAATTCTCAGACTTCTCGAGGTCTGCCCGGTGAAGGGCTCGCAAGGTACTAGAGGCTGTGATGGGAATTCAATCCCAAAGCGTCCTATCCGAGAATTTAAATTTTCGATTTTCTATTTTTTTTTTTTAGTTTTTTTTTTGGGTTTTACAAGTGCTTAAAAAGAAGAAAACATAAGAAAATATATTTTATAAATTTTTTTTTATTTTCTAAGTTAAAAAGAACTATTTAAAAAGAACTATTTATACCCTCATACTTAAAGTTAAACATTGTCCCCAATATTTAAAACTAAGTATGAAATAAGAGAAAATAAAGTGCAAGACAAAACAAAAAATAAAAATAGAAAAGAAGGAGAGGTTAAGAGGGCTTCCCTGGTTATGAAGATGCGGGGGAAGCGGCGGTTACCTACAAAACATGTTAAAATAAAAAGAAAAATAATAAAAAGATAACTTTGGGGTGCCTCCCAAAAGCTCTTTGTTTAAGTTCGCGTAGCTTGACCCACTTGCCGATCATATTATAGGAGGAAGTAAAATCGAGTCACTCTTTTCATTAGTTAACTCTCCCGGAAGATATAATTTAAGGCGGTGCCCGTTAACTTTGAAGGAACCTTTTTCCGGGTGGGAAATTAAAATTGTCCCATAGGACCAAACCTCTTTAACAATAAAGGGTCCGGACCATCGGGATTTTAGTTTTCCCGGAAAAAGGCGAAGGCGAGAGTTATAAAGGAGGACGAGATCGCCCGGCGAAAAAGTTTTCGAAAATTTTATGTGTTTATCATGATAAAACTTTGTTCGCTCCTTATATAATTTATTGCTCTCGTACGCATTCGCTCGCCATTCATCTAATTAGTTTAATTGAAATTTTCTTTGTTCGCCCGCTAAAGTGGAATCGAGATTTAAAAATTTAAGCGCCCAAAATGCGCGGTGTTCTAATTCGACCGGAAGGTGGCAAGCCTTGCCATAAACCATTCGATACGGTGTACAACCGATAGCGGTCTTGTACGCCGTTCAATAGGCCCATAGCGCGCCATCGAGCTTTATTGCCCAATCCTTCCGATTAATAGAAACTGTTTTTTCTAAAATCCGCTTTATTTCTCGATTAACAACTTCGACTTGGCCGCTCGTTTGTGGGTGATATGCGGTGGATAATTTGTGCGTGACACCATATTTTGCTAAAAATTTTGTAAATTGACAATTGCAAAAATGGGTGCCCCGATCACTCACAATAGCGCGGGGCGTGCCAAATCGAGAAAATGATTTTTTTAAGAAATTAATGACGACTCGCATCGTTGGTGGGGAGAGCTTGCGCTTCCGCCCACCTCGAAACGTAGTCGACCGCAACGAGAATATATTTGTTTGAATATGAGGGAGGGAGAGGACCAACAAAATCAATACCCCAAAGATCGAAAATTTCGCATTCTAAGAAGATATTTTGGGGCATCTCATCCCGGCGAGAGATGTTCCCCGACCGCTGGCAGCTGTCGCAAGTACTCATAAGGGTGTGATCATCTTTGAAGAGCGTGGGCCAATAAAAGCCCGCCTCCAGCGCCTTCCTCGCGGTTCGGTTCGAATGATAATGACCACCGGTGGGTCCCTCATGACAATGACGTAAAATTTTAAAACCTTCCTCACTTGAAACACATCTTCTCACTACCTGGTCTGAGCATACACGGAATAAAAAGGGGTCCTCCCAAAAGTAATTCTTTAAATCAGAAAAGAATTTCTTCTTTTGCTGACTCGAGAATTCTTTTGGCAGGACCCAGGCTACTAAATAGTTAGCCAAATCCGCAAACCAGGGGGTAGAAGATGAATTAATATTTTCGAGAGCTAGGAGGCGCTCTTCGGGAAATTTATCGTTAATGTCGGCCTCTATTAATGCTTCCGAGGAGGGATTTTCTAATCGAGAAAGGTGATCGGCCGCCAAGTTTTCGACTCCTCTTTTATCCCGGATCTCTAAATCAAACTCCTGCAAGAGGAGGATCCATCGCAAAAGACGAGGCTTGGCGTCCGATTTACTTAAGAGATACCTAAGCGCGGAGTGATCTGTGAAGACGATAACTTTTGAGAGAGTGATATACGACCTAAACTTATCGAAGGCGAAAACGATTGCTAGAAGTTCCTTCTCGGTCGTGGTGTAGTTTGCTTGTGCCGACGTGAGTGTTTTGCTCGCATAATAGATCGGGTGAAAATACTTACTCACCCATTGGCCTAAAACGGCACCAACCGCAATATCACTCGCGTCGCACATGATTTCAAAAGGGAGCGACCAATCTGGGGCGACTAGAATCGAGGAGTTTATAAGTTTCTCTTTGATAAGTTGAAAGGCTAAATGACATTCATCGTTAAAAAGAAAAGATGATTCTTTCTCGAGAAGATGGGTTAACGGCTTTGTGATTTTGGAAAAATTTTGTATAAAGCGCCGATAGAACCCCGCGTGGCCTAGGAAACTCCTAATAGCTTTTACGTTTGTTGGAGGGGGGAGTTTTTCAATTACTTCAATCTTGGCCCTATCGACCTCGATCCCCTTGCCCGAAATTTATGGCCAAGGACTAATCCTTCTTTGACCATAAAATGACATTTCTCTCAATTAAGCGCTAAATTCGTTTCCTCACGTCGCTGCAACACACGCTCGAGATTTTTTAAACAATTTTTAAATGAGTTTCCGTACACGGAGAAGTCGTCCATAAATACTTCCATCACCTCCTTTACTAACTCGTCAAATATTGCCAACATACATCTTTGGAATGTAGCTGGCGCGTTACAAAGACCGAATGGCATCCTTCGATAAGCGAAGGTGCCAAAAGGACAAGTGAAAGTGGTTTTCTCTTGGTCGTCGGGCGAAATCGGGATTTGGAAATATCCCGACAAACCATCGAGAAAACAGTAGTAGGAGTGACCCGAAAGGCGCTCTAAAATTTGGTCGATAAATGGTAGAGGGAAGTGATCCTTACGGGTGGCATCATTTAGTTTTCGATAGTCGATGCACATCCGCCAACCCGTAACAGTACGGGTTGGGATCAATTCATTATTATCGTTTGCAACTACCGTGACGCCACCTTTCTTTGGCACGACTTGTACTGGGCTAACCCAAGTACTGTCCGATATCGCGTAGATGATTCCCGCGTCGTCCAGAAGTTTTATAACTTCGGACTTAACAACTTCTTTCATGTTCGGGTTTAGTCGTCGTTGAGGCTGGAGTGAGTTGCGGGAATTTTCTTCAAGAAAGATTTTATGAGTGCAGAAAGAAGGGTTTATACCCTTAATATCCAATATTTGCCACGCAATTGCGTGGCGGTGGTTTCTTAAGACTATAGTCAACTCAGAAATTTCTGAGTTGCTAAGATCGGATGAAACGATGACGGGTAGTTTAGACTCTTTTTCTAAAAACAAATATTGGAGGTGAGTGGGGAGTTGTTTTAACTCTAATTCGGGTGGTTCTTCATAAGAAGTTTTACTTTTCAATTTTTCTAGAAATAACGATTCGGGTGGTGTGGGGTGAGAAACTTCTTCTTCAACATAAAAGAGCTCTACGGGCTCGTAATCACTACTTGCCGATGAAACTAACTCGAGGGATGAATCGAACTCACAACACTCTTCCAAGTAAAAACACGAATCGTCGTTTTCTAATGTGTTTCGCATCGAGGAATTTATGTCGAAAGTAACTTCATCGTCTCCAACCCGTAGGAGGAGCTTTCCGTTACTTACGTCTATAATAGCGCGGGAGGTGGCAAGGAAGGGGCGGCCGAGTATGAGGGGTACTTCGGCATCCTCTTCGATGTCAAGAATGACAAAATCCACCGGGAAGATGAATTTATCAACCTTGACGAGCACATCCTCCACTATTCCTATCGGATATTTTAAAGAACGATCCGCTAATTGAATACTCATTCGAGTGGGCCTTGGATTTCCTAGACCTAGCTTTTTGAACAAAGAAAATGGCATAAGGTTGATGCTTGCTCCAAGATCCGCTAAGGCGTGTTTTACTAACGAATTGCCAAATAGACATGGGATGGAAAACCGTCCCGGGTCAATTGCTTTTTTAGGCAATTTGTTGAGTACAACCGCGGAGCATTCTGCGTTTAAAGAAATATGCGAAATATTTTCTAACTTTTTCTTATTGGAGAGCAACTCCTTAAGATATTTTGCATATTTAGGCATTTGAGAGATAGCCTCGCAGAAAGGTACATTAATATGGATTTGTTTTAAAACATCTAAAAAAATTTTATAATTTTTTTCTGCTCACTCATTTTTAAATTTAGATGGATACGGAATATTAGAAATAGGAGCGCGCGGATTTGAAATAAAAGCGTGCGGAGCTGAAAGAGAAGCGTGCGGAGCTATCGTAGCGGGCAAATTCGAAGATAAATTAAGAGTAGGAGGAGGAGAGGGAGTTACCTTGGGTTCGTCCTATTTTTGAACCACCTCCTTCCCGCTTCGGAGTGTAATCGCGTGCTCGCTCTCCTTTGGATTTTGCTCTGTATTTCCCGGTAGTGCTCCTTGTTGACGCTCAGAAATCATCTTTGCGAGCTGGCCCACTTGATTCTCTAAATTTTTGATCGATCCGATAAGGTTCCGAATGTTCGTTTCATTTGTAGCAACATATTTTGCAAAAACCTCTTCAAGCGGAGAGAGTTTTTGCTGTTGCGGTGGAAAACTGGGTGGATTAAAATTTTGAGAAATCAAATTTGGAGGCGGAGCTAAGTTAAGAAGTTGATTGGGGGGAGGTTGATTTAAATTCATAGGACGCTGAGCATTTCCTTGGTTGCTCCACGAGAAATTCGGATGATTCCTATAACCCGCATTGTATGTGTTGTTATACGGAGCGGTGTTGGGGTTATAGGAAGGCCGAGGCGGATTTCCCATGTAGTCAACCTGTTCTTCAATTAAAACGTTATTAGCCCAAGGAGGAGTAGCGGAGGAAGCAGACATCTCTGCCACTTGCTTTGTTAAGCGCTCAACTTGTAAAGCCAAATTTGTGTTAGCGTCTATTTCAAAAATTCCGGCCGGCTTATTAGGCCACGCTCGGGGCATGTTCCATTGGTACGCATTTGTGGCCATCTCTTCGAAAAGCTCTTGAGCGGCGATCGGGGTTTTGTTATTTAATGTCCCCCCGGCGGCCGCATCAATCATTTGCCTCGTTTGGAGATTTAAGCCATTATAAAATATTTGCACTTGTTGCCAAGTGGCAAGTGCGTGGTGAGGGCATCGACGCAAAAGCTCCTTGAAGCGCTCACATGTGTCATAGAGAGTCTCCGAGTCAATTTGCATGAATGACGCAATATCCGTGCGCAATTTAGCGGTCTTTGAAGGCGGGAAATATTTATTTAGAACTTTTTCCGCCATTTCGGCCCATGTAGTGATGGATCCCCTAGGTAGGGAGCTCAGCCACTGCTTTGCCTTAGACCGCAAAGAAAAAGGAAAAAAGACGTAATCGAATGGCGTCATCGGTAACGCCATTGATCTTAAAAGTGTCGCAAATTTCAAGGAAGTAAGAAATATGCGAATTTGGATCTTCGTCCGGTTGACCATCGAAGGTCACTGATTGTTGCACCATTTGTATGATGTTGGACTTGATCTCAAAATTATTGTTTGCCACCGTGGGGCGAACAATACTCGACTGTGTGCCTTCCAAATTTGGCCGCGCATAGGACATGGTCCGTTGCGCGTCCTCATTAGGATTTGGCTCGTTAAGATTAGGAGGATTAAGATTATGATCCATATTCGCTGCATTAGTGTCCCCGATCGATTCTTCAGAGTCTACTTGATTTTCCTGATCACGAGAACGGCGGTGCCTCAAAAAGGTTTGCTCGATCTCCAGATCAAAAGGAATAATCGAAGTGCTACCTCGGGTCATACACTAAAAAGAGAAGAAAGGAAGAGGAAAAACTAAAAAAAATTCTTTTTGAAATTTAGAAAAAGCAAAATAAAATAAAAAGAAGCATGATAAAATTAATAGTTATCCTCTTTTCAAAATATCTACGCAAAATCCCCAGCAACGGCGCCAAAAACTTGATATAGATTTCCCGTGTTTTGAAGTTTTATGAAGGGTTGAAGATTTTTTCCAAAACTATATCCGATTAAGGCAAGTGTACCCTGTCGTCTATAGTATAGAATATTTAGGAACATCAAGGTCGTATTCCACGGGGCGCGTTGATTACTTCTACTTCGAGGAAAATCATCATTATCTTATCGATGAAATTTTGAGATTTTGATTTGTTTAACTAAAAGAGAGAAAATTTGCAAGCTAAATGAGAAGATTAAACATTGCATGAAAGGAGAGAAAAATTAACATTACATGAAAAAGAAATTACTATGGAGAAAGAGAACAAGAAAGAGAGCAAACTAAATTTTATTGAAACCCGAAACGATTACAAGCTTAAGAAGAGATTACAAAGCTAGGAAAGTAAAGTTACAAACTTTAATTAACTAGTGCAAGTAAGAAATAAAAACTAGTGCATTACATGAAAAAGAGAACATGAAAGCTTAAGGAAAAACATGAACATGAACATGAAAAGCTCACTAACAGCTCTAGCAGCACCTCCCTCACTCAAAAATTCTGAACCCTGGACTCAAGGAGAGCCTCTGAATTTATAGAAGAAATTTTCAAGTTACACGCCCTCGGTCACGGGCGTGACCTAGGGCGTGTAAACATTACTGACATCGGATCTGACAGTGGCGTGGACTTTGCGTGACGGCGGCAGAAAAATCGGACATTACACGCCCGTGTAACTTTGGTCACGGGCGTATACTTGGGCGGCTTCATTAAATGCAGCATGGGCTGGCTTGCGGTGGCGGCGTGCAGAGATCACGCGGGAAAGTCACGGGCGTGACATTTCGGATCACGGGCGTGTACCTGGGCGGCGCCAATTAATGCAGCGTGGGCTGGAATTCGGCGCGGCAGAAAGTGTTCGTCGAACGAAGCTCAGACTTCGTCGAACGCAGGGGGCAAAGCTTTCATCGAACGGCAGGGGCAAAGCTTTCGTCGAACGGCAGGGGCAAAGCTTTCGTCGAACGGAGCTCCACGTCTTGACGGCAGCCCGCTGGGAAGATTCTATGTTTACACGCCCTTGGTCACGGGCGTGACTTGGGGTCACGGGCGTGACCTGGGGCGTGACTTGCGGTGGATTCGTCGAACTCAGCTCGACCTTCGTCGAACGCAGATCTTTTAGGTTACACGCCCTTGGTCACGGGCGTGACTGAGGGCGTGTACTTGTCAATTTTTCCAATTTGTCCCAAAATTCTGCAAATATTAAAATTAAGCTAAGTTAGAGACAAAATTATAAAATAACTAATTATGACCTAAAATTGACTTACAAAGGAAGAATACATATTAAAAATTTACAAAAAATTCTATTAAAAAGATATATAAATACTACTTATCAATGATGAACTCACCCATGCATTTTGTTATGTCGACATAGACCTGTAGTTCCCACTTTTCGAGGGTAGCTAACCACTCAGGCACCTCGCGTTGTGGCCAGACGGAGACTGTGGACCGGGCTCCTCCACAACTAGGTGGGTATGAACACTACCAGACCTAGGCCTATGTACGCCTCAATGCTAAGAACACACAGCGGAGCCCCTGCGTACTGCTCGACGCTAAGAACACACAGTGTTGGGTATATTGCCCTCAATATTACCTTGATTTGAAGAGGCATCACTCTCAATGCTAATGACATATTGTATTTAACAAAGCTATACTTATGTAGGATATACAGGCACAGGTGACTCAAAAGGAAGGGCCAAACATGGCCTTAGATAAGAAGAAATCATCTACAAGAAGATGAAGATCTGTCTCATCAGAACCACTGAGACGAAGGGTCAGAACCGCTGAGACGAGGAGCCGTCTCAGCGGATCCACTGAGAATGAGACTGGTGCAACCGCTGAGAAGGGGACTGAAGCTGTCGTTGAGACTGGAAGCTGTCTCAGCCCAACCGCTGAGACAGATCCAAATGTGCTGGCGGGATCTTCTTTTGGCACAAACGACAATAGAAAGGGAAAAGCAACTCCAATCTGCCCCATACTGTGTCAGGAGGATCGATATAGTCGTTGAAGCCTTCTGAAGGTATAAAAGAAGAAGATAGGGCACAACAATGAGCATTGTTCCATTAAAAAGCTTTTGCTGCACGCCGCAATCGAGCATTCACGTTTCAGCCAGTTGAAGTTGTTCTCTAAAGCTGAAGTTAATCTTCTAAGGGAGATTAGTTAGCTCTTCCTGTACAAACTCAAGAAGGGCAAGTTGATCTTCTGCTTTGCTAAAGGAGAATATCAAGGTGATTCAAATCTGAAGCTTCTGTTTTTCATATCTGAAGAAAGAATTCAGAAGACCAAAGAGTAAACCTTTTGTCTTCTGTATTTAGCTCAAACTCTATTATATCTTTGTAAGGCATTTTTTTCCTGTGTGTAAAGCTGTGTTGACAGCTTGAGTGGTAGGACTTCTTGATAGGTCTGAGGCAGGAAATCTGTGGGATTTCTGAGTGGTAGGAGTTACATAACTCTGAGTTGTAGGGCTGTTGAGCCTGAGGTGTAGGGTTGTTGAGCATGAGGTGTAGGGCTGTTGGGCCTGAGGTGTAGGGCTGTTGAGCCTGAGTGTAGGGCTGTTGTGCCTGAGGTAGGATCACTCTTGATCTGAAAAGTTCTGAGGAACTTGTGGTGTAAGCTCAAGGAGCTGAGATTGGAGTTTGTGGCCTTATCTAACTCACTGTTAGAAAGGTGAAGGGGGAAAGAGGACTACTCAAGACACCCTATCTTGAGGAACCTCTATAAATCCTTGTGTGCTTTCTGTGTTTGAGTTTTCTGCAGCTAGATACATTAGGATTATATAAAGAAAATAAGTAAAACCTATTCACCCCCCCCCCCCCCCCCCCTCTAGGTATTATTGACTACACCTATATAAACTATCAAGTGGTATCAGAGGGAGGTTGATCAAAAGTACTTAACAGTTTGATCAGATCCTATACAGGAGTAGTCAAATCTAAAATCCAATGGCCAACAGTGGAATGAAGAAAGAGTTGGGGTCAATGAAGTTGCCCATATGCTCCAAAGAAAACTTTGGTATATGGAAGCAAAGGGTAAGGCTATTCATGGAAGCCTCAGACCCAAGGATCTTTTTGACTGTCAAAAATGGTCCTTGTACCTTTGAGAAAGTCTCCACTATTGACCCTACTAGAAAAGTGCTTAAGGTATTTTCTGAGCTGACCAATGATGAGATAGCACTGTACACTATGGACAAGAGAGCCCAAAACATAATAGTAAATG
Organism: Dactylorhiza incarnata; assembly: GCA_033032865.1. Lineage (NCBI taxonomy): Eukaryota > Viridiplantae > Streptophyta > Magnoliopsida > Asparagales > Orchidaceae > Dactylorhiza > Dactylorhiza incarnata. The sequence continues at coordinate 1,392,005 of JAWHQI010000009.1, read as the reverse complement.
CCATTGATGACACTACATTTCAGAACTTGGTACACTGCCAAACTGCCAAGGAAATGTGGGACACATTGGTTGTTTATATGGAGGGAACAGCTGAAGTAAGGGATGATAGAAAGTCACTCCTCAATCAGGAGTATGAAGCCTTCAGACAGCTGAGCAAGGAGAATATCTCCATGTGCTATGAAAGGTTATTTAGGATTGTAAATGAACTAAGAACCTATGGAAGGGTATTCACAGATTATGAACTTAATGACAAGTTTCTTAGATCTCTAACTAGAGATTGGGACACTAAAATATGTGCAATCAGAGAAAGGGAAAGGCTTGGAGAAACCCCTACCCATACACTGTTTGGGAAACTGCTCTCATATGAGATGCAGCTCTCTGCAAGAAAGGAGGAGGACACTTCCTCCAGGGCTCACACAAGGGAGAGATCTGTTGCTCTCAAAGCTGAAAGCTCTAAGAAGAACAAGGTTAGAGTGCAGTCACCTCCAAGAAAGGCTGCTGAATCTGAGAAATCTGAGAGCTGCAATTCAGACAGCTCCTCTTCAGGTGAGGAGTTTGTTGCATTCACAAGGCAGTTCAAGAAGATGATCAGGAGTAAACAATGGAAGAATAAACCTTCCTCCTCTTCCCATCCCAAGAAGGATCATTACAGATCTGAGAGGCAACATCCCAAAGGGGACAGGTATGACTCTAAATCTAGTAAACATGTTTCAACTAACATAATTTGTTATTGCTGTAGTAAGCCTGGACATGTCATTGCTGACTGTCCAGTCAAGAGAAAGGAAAGAGGTACAAGAAACCTCATCACCAGAAGGAGAGGAAGGGAGAAAAATCCTTCCTAGCTAAGAAAGGCAAAAGTTGGAGTGAATCTGAATCTTCATCTTCAGATTCAGATGGTGAGGAGGAAGCCTACTTGGGGTTGTTTGCTGATCAGAAGGAAGAAGACTGTCCTGCTGCCAGGATAGGAATCAGGGCCCCTCTATCACATTCAGATAGTGATGTAGAGGAGGATGAGGACACTCTAGAAGACCATGGGCTGATGGCTATAACTGAAAATGAGGACAGCCACAGCAATTCAGAACATGAGCAGGTATTGATACACTGCATTTCTTCTTCTTCTAATTATGAAACAGGTCCAGAATCTGAATCTCCTCCATCTAAAGTTGGAAGTGAATCAGATTCTGAGGAGGATGTCAATCAATTGATTGATAGGTATGGTGCACTCCTGGAAGCTCTGAAAAAGAGCAAAAAGCTAGCCAAGAGGCAAGCCCAAGAAATTACTTCCCTAAAGCAATCAAAATCTGAGTGCATTGAGCATGCTACCCAGCTAGCTCTAATGAGCAGGGATATTGGCAAGCTAAGGGGAATGCCAATCATCCATGTGGGTACCATAAGCCACAAGAACAAGATCATTAAAGATCTTGAAGAAAAGCTCCTCAAGGAGAAGATGCTAGTGGCTAAGTTCTCCAAGCCCAAGACAGTGCTGCCTATTATTGACACCTTCAACTCCCATGACATGAGAGGTGTTGGTTTCAACAAGGAGGTAGCTACTAGCAACACTAAAGGAAAGGTCAAGGACTCAAAAGAATCTAAGACCTCCTTTGTGAAATTCTTGATGCCCTCAAACAAGTATGATCAAGAAAGTGTTCATGGTCACTTATTAAATGGAAGTTCCTATAACTTGAGCAAGAATGCTCACAGTTATGGAAATAGAAAGGAGTTAGGCTTGAGTGCCTTCAAGGCTCTGCATGAGGAAATTCAAATGGCCCATCATGGACCCTTTGTTTTTGGAACCTCAGCTCCTTCACTCAAGATAACTAAGGCTGTCAATTCTAAACATTGTTCAGCAAAGTCCATGGCTGTTGACTGTCCTGTAACCAAGCCAAAAAGCCCAATTTCTGCTGCCATCCACACATGTTTAGCTACCAAGCTAAAGGGTGCTCATGTCAAACAAAAACAGGCTGCCTTGACTGATTATAGGAAGGTAAAAAGCCATGCCTTTACTAATAAGAAAAAGAAAACAACAGTTGCATCCCCTACTGAACAGAAACAGGAAGCTTCATCTTCCAGGACTGTTTAGAAGAGGAGATATAATATATATGAGTGTTGGTGCTGTGGCAAAGTGGGACACTTTGCAATTGATTGTTGGCACAACCCCAATGTGCCAAAGGAAAAGATTGAACCTCAAGCCAAACCAGCCCTTTCTAGGAATATCCCCTATGGTGTTAACATGAACCTAGGACCCAAAGTCAGTTGGGATCCTAAGGTACATTAAATTTTGTGTTGCAGGTTAGTTCAAGTACTAGTCTCAACCAAATATGGTACTTGGACAGTGGGTGCTCAAGGCACATGACAGGAACTAAGGATCTTCTAAAGGATTACCATCCAGTGAAGAATGGACCCAAAGTTATCTTTGGTGGATCTGAAAAGGGAGTCACCAAAGGATCTGGTATGATTTCAAATGGCATAGTCTCAATCACAAGGGTAGCTTATGTTGAAGGGTTGCAACACAACCTTGTAAGCATAAGCCAACTATGTGACTTAGGCTATGTCATTAAATTCCACAATGACAAGTGCTTGATCAAAAAGTCTAATGACTTGGAAACCATTCTCTCAGGCACTAGGAGTGGAAATGTTTATTGCTTAGACTTCATTTGCAATTATTCTATCTCTTCCGTGTGCCTTGTAGCTAATGAAAGTGAGTCACTTTGTGTCCAATGGCACAAGAGACTTGCCCACATTAACTATAAGACAATGTATAGATTATTTTCTAAAAACCTTGTTAGAAATAGTCCTAAACTAAAATGTGTTAAAAGTGGTCCCTGTCATGCTTGCCAAATGGGTAAGCAAACTAGGACCACCTTTAAAAGTATTGGCTCCAAGGATACTGAAAGGTGTTTATACCTATTGCACATGGACTTGTTTGGTCCTTTGCCAATTCAGAGCCTAGGTGGGAAGTTGTATACCTTGGTAATTGTAGATGATCATTCAAAGTATACATGGGTATTCTTACTTAAGAAGAAGTCAGATACCTTACATGTCTTTATAAATTATGTCAAGGCTATTCAGAATGATCTACTATGTACTGTGGTCAGAACAAGAACTGACCATGGCACAGAATTTCAATCTGAAGCCATGACAAAATTTTGTCAAGAATTTGGTATCACCCAAGAGTTCTCCTCCCCAAGGACTCCACAGCAAAAGGGTGTGGCTGAGAGGAGGAATAGAACCTTGATAGAAGATGGGAGAACATTGCTTAGTGACTCCTCACTCCCAGAATACTTCTAGGCTGAGGCAGTCAATACAGCCTGTTATGTTCTCAATAGAGACTCCATCAATAAGGTCCTTAGGAAAACCCCTTATGAGATTCTGAAAGGCAAACAACCTACAATTTCTTACTTTAGAATCTTTGGTTGCAAATGCTACATTCTAAATAATGGAAAATCTCAATTAACAAAGTTTGCAGAAAAATGCAATGTGGGGGTTCTTGTTGGGTATAGCTCACATAGTAGAGCTTATAGAGTTTATAACAAGAAAACCCATGTCGTAGAAGAATCTATGCATGTTGTGTTTGATGAGACCAGCCTTCTCTACAAAGAATGGTCTAATTCTTCTATTTTGACAGGAAATGAAGAAGGGATGCATGAGCTGACTGTCCAAGACAAGCCCAGCAGCAGCAAAACACAAACAGTTGCTGCAATTCCTGAAGAAGAAGAGGTACAAGATGGTGAAGTCACAGCTGAACCAGTGGAACAACCACAGCCTCCAGAGGACCCTCTTCCAGCTGTTGCAAGGCACCTGAGAGATCATCCAAGGGATCTAATAATTGGAGATCATACCCAAGGCATATTGACAAGAAGCAGAGCTCATAATGAAGCACTATTCTTGAGCTTCCTTTCTCAAATGGAGCCCAAGAAGTTTGAAGAGGCCAATCAAGACACCTTCTGGATTGAAGCCATGCAAGAAGAGCTCTTACAATTCAAGAGATGCAAAGTATGGAAGCTGGTGCCAAGACCTCAGGGACACAATGTGATTGGCACCAAATGGGTATACAGGAATAAGCTTGATGAGAATGGTACAATCATCAAGAACAAGGCCAGATTAGTAGCCAAAGGATACAGGCAAGAGGAAGGTATAGACTTTGATCAAACCTTTGCACCAGTTTCAAGGTTGGAAGCAATTAGGCTATTCCTTGCCTATGCTGCCCACAAGGGGTTCAAAGTCTACCAGATGGATGTCAAATCAGCCTTCCTCAATGGAAACTTGAAGGAAGAGGTATATGTTGAACAACCTTCAGGTTTTGTGCATCCAACCCTAACTTCTCATGTTTACTTTCTTAGGAAAGCATTATATGGTCTCAAGCAAGCTCCAAGAGCTTGGTATGAGACTTTGTCCAACTTTCTCCTCAAGAACAAGTTCATGAGTGGAAAGATTGATAGCACATTGTTTCTTAGGGAAACAAGGGGCAAGTGTCTCTTAGTCCAAATTTATGTTGATGACATAATCTTTGGGTCTACTGATGACAACCTGTGCAAGAGATTTGCAAATCTAATACAGGGGGAGTTTGAAATGAGCAGTATGGGTGAGCTCAAATATTTCATTGGGCTCCAAGTGAAACAGTCTGATGATGGAATTTTCATCTCCCAGACCAAGTACACTAAGGAGCTCATCAAGAAATTTGGGATGGAATCAGCCTCCACCATGAGAACACCCATGGGGTCTAATGTATCATTAGACAAGGATGAAAGGGAAAGGCCTTTGATGAGTCCATGTATAGATGCATCATTGGATCCCTATTATACTTGACTGCTAGTAGGCCAGACGTTATGTATTTTATATGTGTTTGTGCTAGGTATCAAGCATGTCCTAAGGAATCTCACTACACCTCTGTGAAGAGGATTTTGAGATACTTTAAGGGCAGCTTGCATCTTGGCCTTTGGTACCCTAAGAACAATGACTTTGAACTAACAGGCTTTTCAGATGAAGATTTTGCAGGTTGTAAAGAAGACAGGAAGAGTACAAGTGGTACTTGTCAATTCCTAGGGAGAAGGTTGATATCTTGGAGCAGCAAGAAACAAACCAGTGTGGCAATATCCACGGCTGAGTCTGAATACATTGCTGCAGGTAGCTGTTGTGCATAACTCCTTTGGACACAGCATCAATTAGAGGATTACAACATCAAGGTAAGGGAATCTCCTTTGTATTGTGATTCATCCAGTGCAATATCTATTGCTAAAAATCCTGTCTCTCATAGCAGGACTAAGCACATAGAGATTAGATATCATTTTATTAGAGAACATGTAGACTGTAAAGACATCTGTCTTGAATTTGTCCCCACTGACAAACAAGTAGCTGATATCTTTACAAAGCCACTGGATGAATCTAAATTCAATGCTTTCAAAATTGATCTTGGCATGCTTAGTATAGAATAGTCCTAAATGTATGCGTAGTAGCTGTCACTGTTGTTGATTATGAATATTGAATTATCAAACTTTACATTATTGTACACTACAACTTAGTGACATGACTAGGACACATCTTCAGCCAAAATATCTACATTAGGTCTAAACCCTATGATCAGCTAAACTGCAGGAGTATGTTCAGCTGAATCAGCTAAGAAAAATCCCAGCTGAACCGCTGAGACAAGCAAAATGTCCCAGCGGTTGACAGTTCACTATCCCAGCAGCCTAGGTCTCCGTCTCAGCTGAACCGCTGAGACGGGGTATGTTCAACATGAAATCTGATAATTAACCCAAAACTCCTTAACACAATAAGGTAATTAAGTCTAAAAGCCTAGGGTTAATAAAAACGAAACTGAAATTCTATAAATAGATACACTGTAACTTAAAACACACCACAAAGCCAAACCCTTAGCCGGCGAGACGATTCATCTTCTCTCCCGTCTCAGCGCCTCGATTTTCTGCTTCCATGGCGCCAAAAAGCTCAAAAGATCTCCTGAAGGGCTATGAAATCGTCAGAGATGGTTTCTCTCATGCCTCAGAAGAAATAAGACACATGATTCATCTAATGGAAGCTCAAGGTCTGGAGCATATGCTGTCTGAACCCTGCTGCATTCTCAGAACTGAAGTTCTGGAATGGTTCAACCATGTCAAATTATCTCCCTCCAAAACCATCCTGAAGTCCAAGATAGGAAATGAGAAGATAAAGATTACAGCTAAAAGGTTGGAGAAGGTACTGAAATTAACTCCCTGCAGTAAAACTGAAGAGGAGGAGATATCTGAAAAGGATAAGCAGACTGCCCTAAAGTGGACAGGATACAATGATACTAAAACCAGTTGTCTAAGGAGGAAGTTCTTCAATCAACAGGGGAAGTTGTTGTCTGATATAGTGGGCAAAGCTATCCTATGCAAGCCAAGTTCACATGATACTGTCTCAAAGTTCATGTTTGAACTAATGACTAGGATAATTTTGTCCAAGAAAACCTCATGGGGAGAAGTTATTTTTCAAAGGATAAAGGAATCTCTACAAGCCCCCAATATGGGAAGAATACTATCTATGTACCTACAGAATAGTCATTCAGAGACCTTTGCAAACTCCAAGGGGTCAAATCTCCATTATCTCCAAAGAATGGACATTAAGACTCTGGATAGATTCTCCAGAGTGCTCCCTATGAGCCAGCCATCTGTGGCAAAGGAAAAGAAGAAAGAGTCATCCCAGTAGAAATCAGATTCATCCTCAAAGTCAGATGGGTCTGACAATGAGGACATTCAGGGGTCTGACCTTAGATCTGGCAGCAACCCAATGAACCTAGATAATGAAGATGTCCCTAGGACAAGAAGGGATGAGGAGCCCCAAGGAAGAGTTGAGCCCAATCCTGAGCCAACTCAGATGAATGCTGATCCAGCTGTTCCTCAAGCTGAAGATGAATTTCCCAACTCACCTATCCATGGTAAATTAGGATTTCAGTTAGGCCTCTCTTCTCTATCATTAGTATAGTCTAGGTGTCTAATTCATCAATCATTTTTCAGGTGACCTTAGACAAAATTCTCCTCTTATGGATGCCCCAAGTGAGGGGGAGCATAGCCCAGCCTATGAAGGAGGAGGTGGTATGCTAGTGGGGGAGAACATCAACAGGAATCAACCCCTCCAAATCTACAAGGTACACCTAATGCCCCATCTGAGGGGGAGCAGATCCCTGATGATGGAAGGGCTAATGCTCAAAGTGGAGCTGAAAAGCTGGTTGAAAAGGATTTGACCCAGGCAAAACCAGTTGTTGTTCTGGACACATCTGACCTGTTAAACTCAATACAAACCATGATTGAGGGTCAGATGTTGTCTATGAAAGAGATTGTTGTTGAAAAGGTCCATGATGTCTCTGCTCAGATAAGGGATGAATTGTATGCAACAAGAGCTGCATTGACTCAGGAGATCCAGGCCAGTGAGCAAAGAATGGAGTCAAGAGTGGCTGCAGTAAGAACTGAGCTGAATGCCCAGGTTAATGATGTCAAAACTGCATCAGATCATATCCTTCTGCAGATGACAAGATGGTTTGAAATGGCCAAAAATACTGTTGCTGCCCAGCACACAGTTCTGAAGAATATTGCAGACCATCAAGGGGATTCCACAAAGGACATCACATATGTAAAGAATCAGCTCTACAAAAATGAAAATGTCTGGGAAAAAGCTATTGTCATAATGCCACAAGTGGTCAACACATCAAGCAGCCAAGTCAAGTCCCACATTGACAAGGCAAAGGAATACATTTTAGATGATGTGGACAGCACCTTTCAAACTCTCTCTCAATCCATATTGAATCAACATTCTGAAATAGAGAAGAAGATAGTGGAAAATAGCAAAGAAGGGGAGGAGAAGATTCTCAATCTACATGCTAAGCTGAAAGGAGCTCACATACAGCTGTATAACAACATGGAGTCCTCCCGTAAACTGATACTCTCCAATCAAGATAAAGCCAGCAAGCAAGTGGTGGAAGTGGTCAACAATGCTTCCAGTGTTATTCAAGAAAATATCCTTACCATGGTCAGAAAGGTCACTGATAATCAATGGGACTCAAGCTTAAAAGTGCTGCAAGGAACAAGAATTGCTTTGAATCTTCCAGTCTTGAACCCTAACATAGATGAAGACTTTGACTTCCAAAGTCAATCAAATCTGATTGCTGATGAGAGAGCAGCAAAGAGGCGAAGGGTAGAGGGTATTCAAACTGCTGAAGAATACATGACACGGAACATAATGGAAAGATTAGAGGGTCCACTCCATGAAGATGACAATATGGAGTTGGACACAATTGTTGTCAATACCTGGGTGAGCCATGGCAATCCAATGAAGGACATTGACCATGTCTATTCAGCTGCTGAGTGGATCAAACTCCTTGAAAGGGAATCTTTAAGGGAAAGGATTCTCAAAAAAAACATGGTAAGAAGGGAAACTCCTTTAAGGATTCCCACAAGATATCTTCCCAAGCCACTTCTGTACTTCAAAGTAAAGGAGAAGATCAAGCCTGCTGCTGAAGCTAGGAAAAGAAAGTCTACAGATGGAGAAAGGTCTTCCCAGGGTCCATCTTAGAAGAACCAGCCTTGAAATTTTTTTTTGGATTGAATGTACAACTATAAGTTGAATTTTTTTTAATGTCTGTACTGAACATTTAAAGTGAAATGATATTTCATATTCTGATCATAATATTGTGTTTGTTACTATTGATATATGTACTCTGTATTTATAATCTCTAGTATTCAGTAGCTTAAATGGGATGTTCAAATTGAAATGGATCAGCTATTACAAAAAATAGCTCTCCAATTGAGGGGGAGTAAATTCCCTGCTCAGGTTGAGGGGAAGTTGGCAAATGCTAAGAGTGTATAGGTTAGCCTATAGGTTGATCCAAAGGGATCTATAGATGTTGTCCCTCTATCCATAGCAGGTTAAGGTTGAAGAAACCAAAAAGGGGGAGATAGGGCCAGTACCAATGCTGGAGAAAGGGGAGAAAGGGCCAATGCAAATGCCTAGGGTGTTAGGGCCTTTGCTACAGATCAAGATATGTTTTTGATGTTTATGTACCTTAGCATTGGGGATGTTCTGCCTTCTTCAAATAGGGGGAGATTGTTGGGTATATTGCCCTCAATATTACCTTGATTTGAAGAGGCATCACTCTCAATGCTAAGGACATATTGTATTTAACAAAGCTATACTTATGTAGGATATACAGGCACAGGTGACTCAAAAGGAAGGGCCAAACATGGCCTTAGATAAGAAGAAATCATCTACAAGAAGAAGAAGATCTGTCTCAGCAGAACCGCTGAGATGAATGGTCAGAACCGCTGAGACGAGGAGCCGTCTCAGCGGATCCACTGAGAATGAGACTGGAGCAACCGCTGAGAAGGGGACTGAAGCTGCCGCTGAGACTGGAAGCTGTCTCAGCCAAACCACTGAGACAGATCCAAATGTGCTGATGGGATCTGCTTTTGGCACAAATGACAATAGAAAGGGAAAAGCAACTTCAATCTGCCCCATACTGTGTCAGGAGGATCGATATAGTCGTTGAAGCCTTCTGAAGGTATAAAAGAAGAAGCTAGGTCACAACAACGAGCACTGTTCCATTGAAAAGCTTTTGCTGCACGCCGCAATCAAGCATTCACGTTTCAGCCAGTTGAAGTTGTTCTCTGAAGCTGAAGTTAATCTTCTAAGGGAGATTAGTTAGCTCTTCCTGTACAAACTCAAGAAGGGCAAGTTGATCTTCTGCTTTGCTGAAGGAGAAGATCAAGGTGATTCAAATCTGAAGCTGCTGTTTTTCAGATCTGAAGAAAGAATTCAGAAGACCAAAGAGTAAACCTTTTGTCTTCTGTATTTAGCTCAAACTCTATTATATCTTTGTAAGGCATTTTTGCCTGAGTGAAAGGTTGTTGAGCCTGTGTGTAAAGCTGTGTTGATAGCTTCAGTGGTAGGACTTCTTGATAGGTCTGAGGTAAGAAATCTATGGGATTTCTGAGTGGTAGGAGTTACATAACTCTGAGCTGTAGGGCTGTTGAGCCTGAGGTGTAGGGCTGTTGAGCCTGAGGTGTAGGGCTATTGGGCCTAAGGTGTAGGGCTGTTGAGCCTGAGTGTAGGGCTGCTGTGCCTGAGGTAGGATCACTCTTGATCTGAGAAGTTCTGAGGAACTTGTAGTGTAAGCTCAAGGAGCTGAGATTGGAGTTTGTGGCCTTATCTAACTCACTGTTAGAAAGGTGAAGGGGGAAAGAGGACTACTCTATAAATCCTTGTGTGCTTTTTGTGTTTGAGTTTTCTGCAGCTAGATACATTAGGATTATATAAAGAAAATAAGTAAAACCTATTCACCCCCCCCCCCCCCTCTAGGTATTATTGACTACACCTAGATAAACTATCACACAGCGGAGCCATCAAGGACACAGAAGGGGACTTGGGTAGGTGAGCACCAAGAGTCCAACCCAACCGGTCTAGAGTCTAACTGCCAGCTTCTGTCGGTGTCACGACTAGCAAGCCCGTAGACCCGCCACAAGTAATCCCCCAACAAGTATCATCCAACCAGTGTCACTACACCACCATGTATAAACCATGCACATTCATGTAATTCCCATGCATAATCCGTGCTATCGAGCACCCAAGGATTCGCGAACGGAGCCTTCTTACCTTTCACATCATACCAGCTCATCCGATGCTAATTAGCATCCAAGGCCCCCAACCACCGGGTCCTTCACATTTCACCACAAGATATAACAATATCTTATAACCCACACCAAGCCATCAATGCTAACCATACCGAGTTATCATAACTCTTTTGCGGTGGCGAGTGTATATCATGGAAATTACTCTACGAAAATCTGTGGGACTACTTGTGTACGGTGTCGTATTCATATTTTACTAAATATGTAATCCCCAACATATCACCAATATTCAATCGTCTTAAGTACAAATCACAACGTGTTTCGACACGAATAAAGCTATCAACATTATGGAGAGCTTATCACCAATTTACATCATCCAATAGATTATCAAGTGATATAAATGTTAATAAATATAAGCATACCCTCCAAAATCTTATTCAATTACACATCACCATGATTCATTTTTCAAACTAATTTATAACAGAACCTTAATCAAGGCTTATCTCAAACCCAAACCTATGAAATTTCTATGATATCACATAGTCATCACCTTGAATATTTCAACCAATTTTTAGCCTCATTTATATTTACCAAAGCTATTTACGACACCATAAATTTATAAGAAGGGACTAGCCATATTACCATAAATATATATCCAAAAATTCTGAAAGTAAACAGGAGTGATCGCAATATCATCAGTTTCATCTCTGCCAAAATTTCGTAAACATCCGATGAGTATTTTACGGGAAACCCAGTAAAACATTAAAAGTCGTACAAACCAGCAATGTTTACTAAAACAGGATTTCTGGGAGCTACAGATGTCCAAACATTATGATCCACCCCAATTTGGAAAGCTAACATCAAGGGCTACAACATTCCTGTTGAGTTCTAAACCCAAATCTAAGCAGGTCCTACCAAAAATCTGCAATGAAGTCAACTGCAGAAATCTGGACAGCAAAAACAGCATGCACTAAACCCAATCCAGCTTTCTGGACAGCCCACTCGACTGGACCTTTAGGGAGCTACAAGTCACTTCAGAAAACGGGCAACCTATCGTTGGAAAGCTCTTTCCGAGGGCTACAACTTCCATGTTGAGCCCGAGGTCTAAATCCAGTGGGATCAAGCCTAAAAATTGGCTTGGCCCCAGCTGCGCACAGATTTCCTTAATAACCAAGTGCAAAATTATAAATTGAAGACTCTTTTAGCAGGGGGGATATCATCACATTTATCACACAAATATTTAATTAACAACCCTAATAAACAGAGGGCTGTTCATCATCTTTCCCAAACAAGGGATAGGTTAAATCCCTAAATGTCATTCCCCTCACTCTCCCTCAACGACCATGGGTTTGCCCCAAATCAAATCTCATCTCTTCTTCTTGAAGAGAAGAAATGATTCCTAAAACCTCGCGGCGAACGATGCCCTAAATTTGAGGTTCCGGCTTGGTCTTCCTAAGGAAACTCCATTAAAGCTCACACGAGAAGCTCTCTTGAGCCTTCATCTCTCCTATTGTGATCTAAGACACTAGCATCAAGGGAGAGGGGTCGAAAGTCACCTGATTTTACGGCCATGGTTGGAGCTCATCTTGATGGAAGCATGGTGGTGGTCGGCCAAGCTCCAAATTTCCTCCAAGCTTTGCTCCTTCAAAGATTCCCCCAACTAATTCCCTGAAGTGAGAGGAAGAAGAAGAAGAAGAAGGAGAGGAAGAAGAAGATGAAGATCCAGCTTTTTCCCTCGGGAGAAATGCTCAGCCTTAGTGTTAAGAGAGAAGAGGGTATGCATTAATAAGCCTTGGAACTCCAATTTTAGGTGTCAGCTCCTTATTGGACAATAATTCCACTGTTAGCCTAAAATAATCATAAAAAATACGCATTCAAGCTTTTATCGGGCGACGGAAAGAAAGCGCGCAGAAATAATAAATGCAGACCGGCGTTCAACGAATGTAAGCAAATTCGTCGAACGGAAAGAACGCGCGCAGAAATAATAAATACAGACCGGCGTTCGACGAATATAAGCAAATTCGTCGAACGGAAAGAACGCGCGCAGAAATAATAAATGCAGACCGGCGTTCGACGAATGTAAGCAAATTCGTCGAACGGAAAGAACGCGCGCAGAAATAATAAATGCAGGCCGGCGCTGCTAAGATTTGAGATCGACGAATTCAGGATTTTCGTCGAACGGCGCTGCCTAATATTAATTCGTCGAGCGCTGCCTAATATTAATCTGTCGAGCGCTGCTCCAACTTTCTAAGATCGACGAAATCTGAGAATTTCGTCGAACGGAGGCAACATTCTGAGATTGACGAATTCTAAGAAATTCGTCGAACGGCAATATCAAATTAGTTCTTAAGTTCAAATTTATAAGTTCTTATTTTATTATATTTTTCCTGTCATATTTTCCTGTCATTATAATATTTCCTAAAGCAATATTGTCATTCTTTTTCCCCAATTAATCCAAATCCGAGCACGCACTGGAAAGCCCAAAACCGACCCAAGGTGAGTCAACACGTCTTCGAGGGGTCTAGCACGAAATGGGATATTACACATAGCACTGTCTTGCCACCTTCAGATCTCCCCTTATCCGGACCTATAGTCCTCCCGCGTTGAACTTGAGGCATTGATGAAAGGTGGAGGGGACGCAGCGGAATGCACTGATGAGTGGCCGTCCGAAGATGGCATTGTAGCTGCTGGGGGCATCCACTATAACAAAGCGGCAGTTCCGGGACTGCCCCCCCCCCCCCCCCGGACTACATGGAGTCCCACTTCCCCTTCCACCTCCTTTCTCTCCCCGGAGAACCCAAACAATGGGCCATCCAAGGCCAGCACCCTCCTGGACTTCACCTTCATCTCGTCAAACGCCTTCTTGAAGATGGCGTTGACCGAGCTCCCGTTATCCACGGGAATCCGGGAGACGGTGAAGTTCTCGATCGCTGTCTGTATGACCAGCGCATCGCAGAATGGGTCTTCATGGCCCTACATATCCTTCTGGGTGAACGAGATCTTCTCTGCTGGGGGCGGGGCTTGGGACGTCGAAGCCATGCTACGGCGATAGATGGTATGGATGCTTGCCTTCCGGGTCGCCTCAATCCCTCCCCCCCTGTGGATCACTCTGATCCCTCCTCGGGTCCCCACGTCGACCCAGTCTTCACACCTCTCGTCCTCCTCATCCTGAGACAGGACCTCCTCAATCCTCACCGGTCGCTGCTCCCGCGACACCGGCGCTCTGGCTCCCTTCACCTCCAAGAACTCCGGGCAGGTGGCCGTTGTGTGACCTTCCTCCTCGTGGAAGTCACAATAGGGCAATGCCTCCCCCCTCCTCTCAGCCACTGCCCCTTTATTCCTCCTCCTAGGACCGGCTCCTGCCCCTCTTCCTCCTTTTGCTCTCCCTCGCCCAACCGCCATCGCCTGCTGAGGCGGGTGGGTAGGTGGCCTCGGGCCCTGCCTCCACCCTAGCTGATGGGGTCTTCCTTGGCCTCCTTGGAAGTTGCCCCCTCCCTGGTGGAACCCCTTCCCAGGCCTTGCCTCCCCCCTTCTTGATGCCTCCACCCCACCTCTGGGGCCCTCGCCTCTTCTCTTCTCCTTGCTTTCGGTTGCTTGACCTCTGGCTCGCTCAGCCATGCCAACCTCTTCGTGAACTCGGGGTTGGCAGCCTCCCCGTCTATCTCCTCCGCTGCTCTCTCCATCAGCTCCTCGAAGGACAAGGGAGCCCTCCTCTTGAGGTCCATCTTGAAGAACCCCTCCCGCAGCCCTACTATGAAGGCAAGCTGAAGGGTGTACCCCGACACCTCCTAGATGAGGAGGACCTCCTCCTGGAACCGATCCACATAATGGGTCAGCGATTCCCCCGGTCTCTGCTTGATGTTGAAGAGCGCTCCGGGGTCCTTATTCCTCTTCCTCGAGGTCGAGAAGCGCAACAGGAAGCCGCGACGTAGGTCCTCGAAAGCATAGATCGACTCAGAGGGCAACTGGTGGAACCAGACCCTCGCCTTTTCCTTCAGGGTGGTGGCGAAGAGTCGGCACTTGAACCGTCCAATATAGGTCTGATAGAGACCATGTCTTCGAACCACTGCAGGTGCTGAGTGGGATCATCCTTGTCGGTATACAACGTCATAGCCGGCTCACTGAACCCTTCAGGGAGTGGTGCCGAGAGCACCAACTCACAGAATGGACTTCCCTCCTTCGCACTCCTGACCTACTCCACTCGCCCCGCGAGCTCCCCGGGTGAACCGGCTCCTCCCGGTCTCGCACTCGCCGAGGGACCACTCACTGGAACCCCACTGGCCGGGATCCCTCCTCCCGGGATGGCGCTCGCCTGGACCCTACTTGCACTCGTCGGGCTGGGGAAAAGCTCCCGCCTCGCGAGGTCTCGCTCCGGCACCTGGGGCATTGCCTCTTTCCCTGGCCAATGCCCAGGGGCGCCCTCGCCTACTCCAGCTGGAGGGGCCACCTGGGGCGTAGGGGTTGCGAGACCCCCAAGGGTTGTGGTGAGGGCACACTGGAAAGCCCCGAGCAGGTCCCTCTTGAGGTCGACCAGCATCTCCACTATTGCTGGCGCGCCGGGTGGTGGCGAGCCACCGAAGCCCGCCTCACACTCGTCGTCTCCCGACATGTCTCTTCCTTAGAGCTTTCCTGAACTAGCTGCACTCCACGCTCTCCGCACCAAAAATGTTGAAACCAGAACTTGGTCTCTTGTGGAGCTCGGGCCCCCAAAGATGAGGGGCAGCTAGCACTTACAGATTCCTCTGAACGAACAGTCTGGAGTGCCTCCGAACTAGACACAGACCTTTAGTCGCAGTGAGGAGGTCTCACCACACACCCGAAAGATCTTTGAGTGTTTCCCCTCCCAAACCAAAGCTGAGACTGGGCACCTTGGAGAGCCTGAGAGCTAAGCCAAGATAACCTAGGGAGGAGAAAGCTCAGAGTACTGAGATTGGAATCTTCTCCAAAGGTGTCCTTCAAGGTCTATTTATAATTTTTTCGGTCTAGTCTGCTAATAGCGGAATTCCGCCTTACACTTTTACTATGCGCAGCCCAAAATGGTCTGCCAACAGTCAAACTTCGTTGTTTGGAGAGGTTAACTGCAGACCACCAAGGGTTTTGAGGTAAAAGCACCCCTGGGCCCTTACTGGGCGAGCCGCCCACAAGGGCCCTCTCGCGAATTGAGAGGCCTGGCTCGCCCGCCTTCCCGCGAGCGGCCGCCGAGGACCCGGCCCGCTCGCCTTCCTGCGAGCAGCCGGTGAGAGCCAGACTCGCCTGGCTCCCTGCGAGCAATCGGCGAGAGCCCGTTTCGCTCTCCTCCTATTCTTCTTGCATGTTGACCCCTTAGTCTCCGCTCACCTCCTGACGAATACCGAGGTTGTACATTCATGGCTAAAGATTACAATAAATGTCACTAGGAAACTAGAAAGAGATCGTAAATATGAGAGAAATAATGATTAAATAATACATTGACTTACATAAAAAGAAAATATAAGGGACCGAAAAATCTTACGCTTGTTTGTTTGTTAGTACTGGATTAGCATATGATTACCCAATAGGGTCGAGCCCGAATATACTGATACGAATAAATATGAGCACAAATATACTGTAAATGGCAAAATGAATAGAATGGAAAAGAATACAAATGAATGTGTAACATATATACTCTAGTTTAAGCTCACTAAGAATTCTTTTGCGATGTACTATATACTTTTTATTATTACTAATTACCGCTTATTTACTGCACATTTAATTGGATTAGGATATACACACGCATATTGCTAGAAATCATGTGTTTGCATGTACAACCGTTAAGAAAATAAAACCGTAATCTTTACTGCTAACCCTTTATAATATAATTTTTTGAGTCTGATTGAGAAAAAAAACAACACGAGCAAACACTTATCAGACAAAAATGAAGAAAAAAGGAAGAGGGCTGTAAATTGCATGCAATTCTCTTTGTAAAGATCACTGAGGTGATGAACAAGTCCTGCATGCAGAATGGCAGAGTAGAAGGCTTATGTTTATGTAGTAGCTTGTTAGGTGTATTATATTATTTCATAATAGTTTGATATCCATGTTATCCTTTTATATGTATGTATGGAACACTAGAACTGCATTATTAAGCTTATAATGAAATGAGAAAGTTGTATTTCATGCATTTTTTACACTCATTGTGTTTACATTGTATTGTTATTGGTGCGGTGATATAAAAAGTTTGAAACTCTGCTCCCACATGATATGAAATATAAACTCTGCTCCAACAGAAAAGATAGAAGGCCGTTATACATTTCAAGCATATCTAAGGATGATTCATTCGTCGACTCGTGAAGCTCGAACCGTCCAAGCAATCCTTGATATTCAAGTCAATGGCACCTAGCTGCCTCAAATAATCCTAAAACTGATCCAATAAATCTTATTTTAGCACAAGTCTTTTAGAGGCTTTAATGCCGATTGTCATCATCAGCCCCTTCATCAAATTCTCCCGAAGATCCGGCGTGAAAATCAAGTTGCTTTTGATGCTTCAAGCGTCGCCGTTCGTCAAAATCTTCCCATCCATCGATCTGCGGAGGAAAATATGCCGCATTAGATGTTTAAAAAGAAGATAGAACAATGAAAATCTGGACCAATAATATATATTAGTTAACAAGAACACTCATTATTATCTATTATCATCTCCATAGGATTTGCTGGTTTGAACGGAAATGAGGAATTGGAATTTGGCTTGACGATACATTTACCAATAAATTGAACTTTAATCTTGGGGTCTGTATGTTTCGACGAAATTGAGATCCCGGAATTGGAATTGAAGATATAATTCCAATTTTGTTGTTCGTTTTCGCCCTTACGTTGGAATAAGAATTCTATTGAATTGAATGAAATTCATTTTGAACTAAAGCTAATTATTTTCAATCTATATAAGAATTGATAATTCCGGCGAGACGCATTTTTTCGCCCAGGCGGGTGAGCATTTTTCACAAGGGCATGCATATTCATCCAGGCGTGCACTTTTCGCTCAGGCACACTTTTTCGCTCATGCGCGCATTTTTTTCACATGTGCGTGCATTTCATTTAGGCACGCAACTTTTCGCTTAGGCCCGAGTTTTTCGCCCGGGCGCGTGTTTTATCACCCAAGTGTGCGCTTTTTTGCTCGGGCGCGTGTTTTTCGCCTGAGAACGCTTTTTTTGAATGGACACGTGTTTTTTCACCCGGGCACGCGTATTTTGCCCAAGTGCATGTTCCCGCTAAGTCGCGTGTTTGTTCTCCTGAGCACACGCTTTTTCGCTCGGGTGCTCTTTTTTTGCCCTTGTGCACGTTTTGCACTGGGCGCGTGTTTTTTCTCCTGGGCGCACATTTTTTGCTCGGACGCACGTTTTACGCCCGGACGTGTTTTTCATCCGGGCATGCATTTTTTCTCTAGGGCGCACATTTTTCATCCGGGGGCACATTTTTCACCCTGGCGAACATTTTCTGCCCTGGCGCATTTTTCGACAGCTATCAATTTGTTGTCCGGTCAAAAATGTTAGGTTCTTATTGAATGCATTATGCTATAATTAATGTCAATATATGTGAGAATATTAGGCTCTTCATAATATATGTGAGTGAATGTTAAATTTTTCATAATATATGTGAAAGAATGTTTGGTTCTTCATCACCAATAATAAAAATAATAATTCTTAGATAGATTGAATTTTATTTAACAAACGAACAACAAAATTGATTAATATCGCAATATTCTCCAATTCTATTTATTGGGCAATTGGAATTAGACATTTCAATTCCAATATCCAATTTCAATTCTATCCAAACAAACGGGTCTTAAGAGAAATCATCTCTTTGGTGTAACATTCAGACTACCCATTTTAATTTTTTTGTCTATTTTACATCTTTAAACAAAGAAGAGATGAAGAAAAAGAATGATGACATGCTTTCAAATCAAAATAATAATCATTTTAGATTCTTTTTTTATTGTTCCAAATTAATTTTGCTTTAAAAATGAAATGATTATGTATTTTAGAACTAAAATAATCATCATTTTACATTTATTTTTTATTTTGATGATTCATAATTAATTTTGCTTTAAATAACCCTAAAATTATTTCATAATATTTTGAGAATCATAAGATTACATCATCTTCCTGCTGTAACATTGGAATTCTCATTTTACCTTGGAATTTCTCATTTTACCTTTTATTCGAAGGCCCTATTTTGCGTGACTGTGACTTTTTTGCTCCGGTGAGTTTGGACAAACGCCTCCGCCACAGAATGTAGGTTTGCCATGACAACCGGTTATGACCATCGTCAAAAAAGAAAACTAATTTTGAACATAAAAGTGGATGAAGATTCTTAGGTAAGGTTGGGCGTTCATGAACGATGGTTCCGTGTTCGTGACCGCCACCGCTGCGCCAAACAAAGCCTAAATCTTTTTTACCCATTTACTTTCTAGCGGTGTTGTCAACACCGCTGGAGAGGGTTAAGTTTTAGGTTTTTCAATTTGACATCATGTTGAGCAAAGAACTGTCACTTTTATATTGAATAGATAGATCTTCTCTAAATCCTAGCAATATTCATGTGGAATTTAGGGAAGTGGTATTTAGAAATTCATATGTTCTTCAATATGCCTCCAGAAAACTCAAAATACGTTGAGGTTTATGGAACTTATAAAAGAATTAACTAATTATATAATTAATCTGCTCCCTTATTAATAAATTTTCTAGCTCCACTGCTAATCATATGCACCGGTTACAGCAGGTCATGCAAAAAAGGCAAAGGATTTCTCGGCGATGAAAAAAACAGGATAAGAAATCAGAAAAAAAAATCATATACCTGGCGAAGAAAATCATTTGTGATTTCCGTACGATGAAGATCAAGAACTGACAGCTGTGTGCACATTCTGAACAAACTTAATGGAAGAGATTTGAGGCCATTGTTACTCAGATTCAAAGCCTGAGAGCGCATACAAATATTAGTGCAACCAAATGAATCAAATTCAGGAAGAAAAGATTTCGCTGCGCCATAATATACTCCAGAAATATCATGATATTTGATGTTGTAGTTGAAACATAAATTTAATGAAATAATTACCAAAACATCTCTCTGAAGTTTGCATAATTACAAGTTGCACTCCCTTGTTGTGAAATTACAAAAACCTCCCCAGGAAGTTTACATTTCATAACATCCATGCAGAGAAATATCTCCTTTGAGTAAATTTTCAGGGGATTCTTTTTGTGCATAGATGTTATGAAATGTAAACTTGCAGAAAAGGTTTTTGTAATTTCAAAAGTAAGAGTGCAACCTGTAATTTAGTAAACTTAGAGTGGAGGTCCCAGTAAATGACCCTAAATTTAATTTTAAAAACAAATCCAACCTTAGTTGGGTTTTAGGGTTTCTAGGAGGAAACATGAGGGGGTTAACCAGCGGGTTTTGAACCGTCGTTCGTGAACGCCCGACCTCACTTAAGGTAATTCATCCACTTTTATGTTCAAACAAGTTTTTTTCTTGGTGGCAGTCATAACTGCTGTCATGCTAAACATATATTCTATGACGGTGACGTTTTGTACAAACTCACCGGAGCAAAAACATTGCGCCAAACAGAGCCTAAACGAACTTCCAACATGTGCCCCATATTTCTTGGTTGGTCGGTCAAACAAAAGAAAAAACTAGATGTGGACAGGACAAGATTTTATTTTCGGTTCAATATTCAAGATTGTGCAAAGCCGTAAAGGCATATTCGGGTTTGTTTGCTTCCATCCTCGAACCATATTCGCCCGAGTCTTAAGTGGGCAAGGTTTATATTTGATTCAAATTATACTAACTAAATGATTGACATCTACCTCACTCAAATGAGACATGGAATTCACTGTGATTTTTGGTGCATTTGTTTATTTTGATTTTAATGTTCGAGTAATAATGTCGTAATTTTTTATGATGTGACTACTTTAAGATTATAACTGTTTTTAGATTAGATAGAGATATATTTATTCGAGTTTCATCGAATCAAAGCAAGGTGCCCATCCTTATATTTAGAGCAATATTATAAGCGGTCCTAATGGTGTTATTCATAGTCCATGGATATCTGCAGTCTAAAAAAACACTTGCAATCCAAAAATATTATCCGCACCCCAAAATTAATACTAACAGGGTTAACCTTGGTGTAAATGTTGAAGAACGTGGTATAAGAACGCACATTTAGGTTTTTCGTTGTTCTCCTTTTACAATTCACTCCTCTCCAATAGACTTCACCCTCATGAATAATACACCAAAGCAAGGGATATAGTCACCACCCGGTGAGACTAAGATAGCTTCATTTATAACACCCCCCCCCCCCCCTCAAGCTAACAAAACATCAATCATTCCAAGCCTGAGAGAGAATGTGTAAAGGGTTTTACCAGAAACAGTTTTCGTGAACATATCAACAAGTTGGTCCCCAAAAGGCACAAACACAGTAGTATTGATTTGGTCCTGAATTTTCTCTCGCACAAAATGACAATCTATCTCTATGCGTCTAGTCCTCTCATGAAAGACAGGATTTTTGGCAATGTGGATAGCAGCTTGATTATCACAGTGCAAGTGTATAACCTCCAAAACCTCGTATCACCCAAAATGGATTTAACTCATTTGTTTTAATGACAATGGCTCGATATTCTGCTTCAGCAGAAGATCTGGCAACAACATTCTGCTTCTTACTCAATGAAATAAGATTTCCGCTCGCGAAGATAGAATATCCACTTGCACACCATCTATCAGAGAAGGAACCAGCCCAATCGGCATCACAGTAGCAGTGAACTTTAAGATGACCATGATTTTGATAAATGATACCTTTTCCAGAATCCTTATTTATATTCAGGATTCGAAGAGCAGCATGATAGTGATGGACTTTAGAATTGTGCATAAATTGGCTTATTAGCCCAACCACAAATGAGATGTCGGGTCGGGTGATAGTCAGGTAAATTAACCTCCCCACAATGCGTCGAAAGTCCAACTTTCTTTCAAGATCAGGAGAATCAACCTTGTGGATATCATAATTAGCATCCACGGGACTATCCACAGATTTTACTTCCAAATATCCAGTATCACTGAGAAGATCCAAGACGTACTTCTGTTGAGAGATCATAATCTTTCCAGAAAAACTAGCAATCTCAATTCCAGAAAAGTTCGAAGGAGACCCAAATCTTTCATTTCAAAAGTAGAGGCCAAGTCTCTTTTCACAAGAGCAATCAGTTCCGGTAACGATGATATCATCTACATAGACAATAAGAATAGTGTTATATTGCTCCTTTATGTAGATAAAGACTGAGTGATCATAAGTACAAAGAGAGAAATCTAGACTCAAGAGTTTGACATTTTTCACCATGGAGAAAAACATTTTTCACATCAATACAAAGGCCAAGACATGTGGGCAACAATTGATAGCAGGATCCAAACTGAGTTAAGTTTAGCAACAGGAGCAAACATTTCATGGAAGTCAATCTCATCAATCTGTGTAAAGCCTTTAGCAACAAGTCTTGTTTTATATCTATCAAGAGTGTCATCCTGAAGATATTTGATAATATATATCCATTTACATTCGTCAGTATGACGCCCATGAGGGATAGGAATAATTTCCCAAGTATTTTGATGTTAGAGAGCATTCATCTCCACCACCATGGCTTTATTTCAATGAGGATTAGACATAGAATCTGAAAATTTGTTCGGGATAGAAATAGAGAAAACGGAAGCAAGATAAGATTTCAGTGATGGAGAGACAGAGTGATACACAACATATTTATCAATAGGGTATCTGAAACGACCACTATGTATTTGGAGAGGAGAAGATGTATCTCCAAAAGTGTTCCCAGTGTTTGGATCTGGCAGAGTGGTGGTGGGTGGTGGAACATGTGTATTACTCTCTTGTTCAGTTTTTCTTACACATTATCTTTGGTAGACTTGAAGATTCTTCCTTCTGTTGCAAACAAGCAGATCATTTGTAGACCATTCCCCTTCAACTAGGACATTAGAGCTACCAGGAGATAGGATATCTACGAGAGCTGGGAGAGGTGGCGTCATACGACCTTCATCTTCATACTTCTCTTGATATGTAACATTTTCCCTTCTTCTGAATAATACGGAGTGTGCTCAAAGAAGGTAACATTTTTAGATATAATCCTCTTATGCAATGATGTTGAGTAACACTTATACCCCTTTTGGTTAGCAGCATATCCAACAAAAATGCATTTAATAATTTGAGGACTCAATTTATCCTTATGCAGTCCCACAATGTGCACAAAGATAACACATCCAAAAACTTTGGGAGGGAGATTAAATAACGAAAGATTTGAACAAAAAAAATTTAGAGAATACTTCCCTTCCAAGGTATTGGAGGTCATCCGATTAATTACCTAGACAAGGGTGAGAACCCCTTTATCCCAGTCCCTTCGGGACATGCATCTCTTGTAATAGACAATGAGTAGTTTCAATAATATTACGTTTTTCCTTACTACTCCATTCTGTTGAGGAGTCCCAGGACATGAAGTTTGAAAAATTGCGTCATGATCACCTAGGAACCTCTGAAGATCCTCACCTGTAAATTCACCTTCATTGTTACTTTTAAGAATTTTAATTTGAGCACTAAATTGGGTCTGCACATAGTGATAGAATAATTGAAATATATAATACACTTTATTTTTATTTTTCATAAGAAAAACAAAAGTAAAAATGAGAGTAATCATCAATGAAGGAAACAAAAAGCGAAATTCATTCACAAAGCAAACAGGTGAGGTCCAAACATCATAATATATCAAATCAAAATATCTAACACTCCGACTACTGCTATGAGCATAGTTGATTTTACAATGTTTTCCAAATTCACAAGACTAACAGTCAATCCTGATTCCAGCCACATCAAAAGAGTTAAGGAAAGCAAACTTCAAGGTCTTCAAACTGACATACCCAAACTTGTACGTCACAACATCAATCGATCAGTACTTGAGGATTTCTGAGCACCAAAAGCAAGACCAGAGTCCATAACACAAGCACCCCTTGACTCATGTCCACCACCAACCGTCTTCCCACTCGCCAAATCCTGGAAAACACAATACAACAACAACACTCAAACCTTTATCCCACTATAGTGGGGTCGGCTATATGGATCCTTTGTCACCATCTTGGAAAACACAATGAGAAGAAAAAAAAGGTAATAGCACAATTCAGTTGTTTAGTTAAACTGCTCACAAAAAGTAAGTTGGTAGGAAATGAAGGAACAATAACTACAGATTTGAAGGAGATATTATGTGAGATTTGAATAATCCCTTTAGGAGTCACCGATGCAATAGACCCATCAGCAAGTTTAACATTGCCAGATGAGCAGAGACAAAAGTAATTCCAGTAGAAGATCCTCTCATATGGTCAGAAGCTCCTGAGTCAATGATCCAGGGAGTAGTCGACTTCATAGTAGATAGAGTAGTTTGAACATGAGCAACGATACCAGACATGTCAATACCATAAGATCTACCAACAATGGCCTTCGGGGTATTTAGCTCCCAAATTAAACTTTCATTTTCCACCACAAGGTGACTTGTATTCTCCAATGTGCTATACATAGTCCTTGGTGATCTCACATACCTTCCATCAGTGCCACGACTCCAACCCGAAAGAACAAAGTTGGGATGCAAGTCCCAACACTTATCCTTCTCGTGTCCCTTCTTCACATAATGGGGACACTTCATCTTACTCTTATCATCCTGTTTTAGGTTTCTAGAATTCCACTTCCTTTGTTTAGCTACAAGAGCAGATTTCTTGTATCTCACATGCACATCAGTACGAAGAGAGTTTATACGACTAGCATCTCCTCGAATGTAATGAGCAATGGATTCCAAATCATGGACAGAATCTCTTCTTAACATCTGAACTCTTTAGAATTCCAGTTCGGAAGGAAGGCCAGAGAACATTTCAAATACCCTGCGTTGCATAAGTTCTATCTTGTAATCCTCAATAATCTGAATGGCCGAATATTGATCAATTTATGCTCACTTATGAGTCGGTTTGCTATAATACTCCTCAATGTCATCCATACCCATCATATGTATCTGTTCAGTTTGAGTAGATAGATCCTTGTCAAGCCAATTTTTTTAATAATTTCAGTCAATTAGTTCCTACATTTCCTTAGCAGTCTGACAGAATAGGAATTGACTAGCAATCTTGGGTTCCATGGTGTTGGCAAGTCAATTGATCACGGTAAGATTCTCACCTTCTTATTCCTCATAAAATGGGTCGGTCTTGCTTGGAGCCGATTGGATCTAGAAATAAACTCAAGCCTTCGGCGACCCCCAATGAATATCTGCATAGATTGTGCTCATAGGAGGTAATTTCATAATGAGTTTTTTGCTCGAGGTGAGATTTCATGACTCATTCATAATGAGTCAAGAAATTTTTATGGATCTATTGCATTCTTTGGAAGAGAAGTGTGGTTTTAAGGGAACAAGAAGGACTGCATCCAGAGAAGTCCTATCATTGACAATCTACATATTGTCGCATAATGAATCAATGAGAAAAACACGCGAGCGATTTCAGCACTCAACGGAGACAACTAGCAGATTTTTTGCTCGAGGTGTTCGCGCTTTGTTACAGTTAGCCGAGGAAGTGATTCAACCATCAGATAGGTCTTTCAGCTGCACTCCGCCAGAGATTATGTATGACAGACGTTATATGCCTTTTTTAAAAGATTGCGTTGGGGCAATAGATGGAACACATGTTGACGTGTGCATACCAGTAGGAAGTCAAGTTCCGATATTGGGAGAAAGGGCAGACCAACACAAAATGTCATGGCGGCATGTGATTTCAACATGTGCTTCACTTTCGTTATGGCGGGTTGAGAGGGATCTGCGCACGATAGTCGCATTTTCAATTAAGTCATAACTGATCCTCGTCATAAATTCCCTCATCCACCTCAAGGTAAATAATAAAAATTCATTTCCTCAATTTATTACTTTAAATATTTTTAGTTGTTAAACATTTTTTTATATTCTTCAGGAAAATATTATTTGGTTGATTCTGACTATCCTTTACAAAAAGGATATTTGAAACAATATCAAGATACAAGGTATCATCTGCCAGACTTTGCCTGTGGTGGTCGTCGAGCAGAAGGACGTCGAGAGATGCTCAATCATGGGCATTCATCGCTTAGAAGTGTGATAAAACGATCGTTCGGGGTTTGGAAGAAGTGGGTCATACCGCGGGACATGCCAAGCTATCGCTTTGATAAACAGGCAGATATTGTGATGGTCACGATGACTTTACATAATTTAATTCGTCGACACTCTTCGCGTGTGGATTTTGATTTTAGTGAGTGCGAGCAGGGGGGTCGAGATGATGGAGTGGCCACACGAGCGGCAAGATACATGCTCTGACACTGCAGGTGGTGTAGAGGAGATGATCACGCTACGTGATAATATAGCGGATCAGTTGTATGAATATAGATCGTAGACTGAGATATCAGGGGTAACTGGTTCAAGTAAACATTATTTTTTGTGTTTGGTATTATATTATGGAAAATATATTCTTTTATTATATTTTGTGGGGAAAAAAAATTTCGCTCAAAACTCCGTTTTATTTCCAAACAACTTTTTCAAAACACTGTTTTACAAACTCCATTTCACCTAAATGGTTTTTTAACAAAACTCCGTTTTCCAGAATCAACAATTTTTCTATCAGCAACAGCCCAACCAAGCGGAGCCTTAGTCTAATTACTCTAAGAGGGGGTAAATATAGTATTAAAAAATTTCTAGTAGAAACAATCACAAATCCAACACAATTCAAAGATTATACTATTGTAGTAAATTAAAGACAGAAAAGTAAATCTAAGCTATAAAGTAGGGCAGTCCAAAAAACACAAAAACTCAATATAGATTCTCCTAAAATTTGGGTACTCCTCTCTTCTACCACAGGTAGGAATCACTATCCAAACAAATGGATAGAGTATTTTGATAAGGAAAGTCGGAGAACCGCGCTGAATCTTTTCATAAGGAGATTCGAAGAATCAACTTAATCTTTTCATAAGGAGATTCACAGAACCAGCCATTGAATCATTTGAAGAGGGATTCTAAAAACACTTGTACATGCGTTGTAGAAATGTGTTGTAGGTTTTTCCACAATGAGAACAGTCTTCAACAGAGTTTTGCTTTGTGTGGTGATGTGACATGTGGATACAAACTTTTGTATGTTAATGTTCTTCAGAGAGAGAGAGGAAGAAGAACAAGAACAACTTCTTGCTTTCAGAGATAACAGGAAACGTGAGAGAACTTGGGATCATCTTGGTCTTTAGAGAGAGAGGGAGTGAAGAACAAAAAGAATCTTTTCTTGATTGCAGAGCGAACAGAAAACTTGAGAAGATGAAGGATGCAGAGTATATGTAGTTTGTTCTTGTTCTTCAGAGAGAACGGAAGAAATAAGAATGACCTCTGCTGCTTGAGAGGGGACACTACAAGAAAACTAGCTTTTAGTGATGAAAAATTTATGACAATATATTTCGTCGCTAAAGATGTACTTTTTGTGATGGAATTAAAAGTTGATCACTAAATGAGTTTCACATAATTAGAGACTAGAATAAATATTTAGTCACAAAAAATATAGTTTTAGTGACAAAACAATAGTTCGTCACTAAATAGTCATTATTTAGTGACCACAATATTTCGTGGTCACTAAATGTTTTTTTATTTAGTGACCAGCGTATTTCTGATCACTAATAGAAAGACCCGAAACCATTTAGTGACCAAATTATTTTTGTCACTAATATAAAGACCTAGAAATATAAAGATTATTTATTATCATTTAATTTTTTTTACTAATTTTTAATTTAAGTAGATGATATTTACTAAAAAATGTATGAAATAAGAAATGAAACAAGGATAACACATTATACATACATTATAAATATATAGAAATAATTACCTAAACCTCCCATGTAAGTTAGCATAATTACTGAGAGCACCCCTCTTAGTTTCGAAATTACAAAAATCTCCCCTTAAGTTTTCATTGCATCACAAAAACCTCCCCTTAAGTTTTCATTGCATTACATCCATGAACAAAAATACCCTCTGGACATTGTTCACCGAGGGGGGTATTTTTGTGCATGGATGTTACGAAATGAAAACTTAAGGGGAGGTTTTTGTAATGAAATGAAAAATTAAAGGGAGGTTTTTGTAATTTCGAAACTAAGAGGGGTGCTCTGAGTAATTTAGCAAAGTTAGAGGGGAGGTCCCGGTAAATGGCCCTAAATATATATATATATATATATGTGTGTGTGAGAGAGAGTTTGTGTATAAATTTTTTTTAAGTTAAATTAATGTATTGGTTTATTTATAAAGAATTATTATATGTATATATATATAATTAGCTTAGTTTGGGTGACGGAATTAGTAGTTACTAAAATAAATTACTGAAAAAATATTTTTTAGTCACAAAAAAGATTTTTGTCACTAAAAGGTAGTATTTACTCACCGAACTTTTTTTTATCTCTAAATGATTTCATTTTATGACCAAAATATTTATGATCACAGAAGATGTATTTATTGTGACAAAAATATTGATCACTAAATCTTATGTTTAATTAATTAGTGATGTATCAAAAAATTTGTCACTTAAAATTTATATTTATTGACCAAAATTTTATTAGACATAAAATAGTGTAATTAGTGACAATTAATTAGTCACAAACCATATCATAAGGGGAGACAATTTTGTTTTGTTTCCCTTTAAATTATTAACTTGTCAAATAAAAAACTCATTATTTACACAAGTAACCAGCAGGTTTTTCCAGCTAGGGCATTGCTAGCCGTCTCAACTCCAGCGTCTTCTGGATCAGGCATCTCCGCTTCAACGTCTTCTTAACCATCTCCACTCCAGCGTCTTCTCAGGCATCTCCACTCCAACATCTCCTCACCCGACTCAACTCTAGCGTCTCCACAATCGCTATTCTCTACTCCAACGTCTCCTCAGCCGTCTCTGCTCGCCTCAGTCGTCTCCTCAGCCATCTCTGCTCGCCTCAGTCGTCTCCTCTCCTATCCACCATCTCCAATAATCTCGACTTCATCGGGCGAGAAGGTAAATGTTGTGAATGTACAGATCCTTCTCCTGCAAATAATAAATCATCCACTTGTTTGCTAGGGTTACAATTAAGATAGAATTACTTTGTTGTAGAAATTGCTTGCATTTTTGAGAGAGCTTTCGATTAAATGTTTCATCTTCCAGCCATCCATGTTCTATTGCCTAAATGTAAACACTAAAATTAAGGACAATAAAGATCAAAATAATATTTGATTAGCACTGTTGGAAGGGAAAAATAAAAACCGTATTTAGAATAAGGAGCCTCTCCTTTATATATAGGAGAGAGCAAAATACAAGCCTAAAATAATAAACAACTTCTAACACCCCTCAAGTTGTGCTTGTGATATCTGTCAAGCCCAACTTGGACATAATGTTCCAAAACACCTTATGAGACAAAGCCTTTGTCAGCACATCTGCCAGTTGTTTATCGGAGGGAACAAAAGGAGTGCTAACAACTCCCCTTACAATGTTTTCCTTGATGAAATGTCTATCGACTTCAACATGTTTGGTGCGATCATGCTGGACGGGATTGTGAGCGATGCTAATGGCCGCCTTGTTATCACAGTATAGGCGGATGGGTCCTTTGCCGTGAATCCCAAGTTCAAGTAGAAGGGATCGGATCCACATTCCTTCACATATACCTTGGGTCATAGCCCTAAACTCCGCTTCGGTACTGGATCTAGTCACGACATGTTGTTTTTTGCTTCTCCACGTTACTAGATTGCCTCAAACTAAAGTGCAATACCCAGAAGTGGATCTCCGGTCATCGACAGATCCTGCACAATCTGCATCTGTGAAGACTTCAATGGTTAGATCTTTGTTTGGAGAGAATAGGATCCCACATCCAGGGGAGGTCTTGAGATATCTGAGAATCCGATTGGCAGCATCCAAGTGATGAGTTTTAGGAGCGTGCATGAACTGGCTAATGACTCCGACAGCATACGAGATATCTGGGCGAGTATGAGATAGGTACATAAGTCTCCCCACTACCCGTTGAAAGGCATTGATACCAGCCACCGGTTCTCCTTCGTCTCTTCCCAATCTATAGTTTGTTTCTATGGGTGTGTCAGCAGGGCGACACCCACTCATCCCAGTATTTTCCAGAAGGTCAAGAATGTACTTTCTCTGGGAGATGAAGATACCATGCCTGGATCAGGCAACTTCAATGCCAAGGAAGTACTTGAGGCTCCCCAGATCCTTAACCTCAAATTCACTAGCCAGTCTGACCTTCAAGTGTTTTATTTCCTCAATGTCATCGCCAGTTATTACAATATCATCCACATACACAATCAATGTCGTCACTTTTCCATGTCTGTGCTTTACAAATAGAGTATGATCCGTGTTACTCTGTTTGAATCCAAAGGTCACCATTGCCCGTTGGAATCTTCCAAACCAAGCCATCGGGGATTGCTTAAGGCCATATAGAGCCTTCTTCAGCCTGCAGACTTTCCCTTCAGATCCCTCAACAGTAAGGCCAGGGGGACAAGACATGTATACTTCCTCTTCCAGGTCTCCATGGAGGAAGGCATTTTTCACATCAAGCTGACTCAGTATCCAATTTTTACAGGCGGCACACGAGAGCAGAATACGGATAGAATTCATCTTTGCAACAGGAGCAAAGGTCTCCTGATAATCAATCCCTGTCGTTTGGGTGTATCCCCTGGCCACCAATCTGGCCTTGTAGCGGTCCACAAACCCTTGGGAGTTTTGTTTAACAGAAAAGATCCACTTACATGCAACCACTATCTTGCCTTGAGGAAGGGAGACAAGGTCCCAGGTGCAATTCTTCTCAAGGGCACCCATCTCTTCCTCCATAGCCGTTCTCCACTTCTGATGCCTCAGAGCTTCCTGCCACGAGGAAGGGATGGAAATGGAAGACTGAAAGGTGACAAAGGCTCTATGTCGAGAAGACAAGGAGTCATAAGTCACATATAGAGATAAGGGGTGGTGAGTAGAAGCACGGTTACCTTGAGGACCAGTTAACAGGTCAGACGTGGATTCTGGTATATTGTGCAGGAGCTGAAAATTTGTGCCCCCTCGTCGACGACGAGTATATACATGTAAGGGAGGAGTAATAGATGGCGAAACAACAGGGATGGATGGCGGATAAGGAGTGGATGGCTGATAAGGAGGAGAGATTGGTAAAGGGGTAGCAGGGAAGCTCTCTTCCACGATTGTATTCTCCCCCTGAAGAGGGCTCCCGTAATAGGGTTCGAACTCATGGAAGGTAACATCCATGGAGATGAAGGTCTTGCGAGTCTGCGGATGAAAACACTTATACCCTTTTTGAGTGCTTGAGTAGCCAATAAAGACACACTGAAGCGCACGAGGATCAAGTTTGGATGTGTGGTGCACATGGACAAAACACACACAACCAAAGATACGAGGAGGAAGCACAGTAGGAGTAATACTAAGAGCTGCAAGCGGGGTTTTATGGTGAAGGATACAAGTGGGGAGACGGTTAATAAGATACGTAGCCGTGAGGACAACATCACCCAAGTAGTATTTGGGAAGATGCATTTTGAGTAATAGGCAACGAGCAACATCAAGGAGGTGTCGATTTTTCCGCTCTGCAACCCCATTTTGGGCAGGGGTGTAGGCACAGGAAGTTTGGTGGAGGATACTCAAGTCACACAGGTACCGTTGAAATTGAGAGTCAATGTACTCTCGACCATTGTCACTTCGCAA
Organism: Dactylorhiza incarnata; assembly: GCA_033032865.1. NCBI lineage: Eukaryota > Viridiplantae > Streptophyta > Magnoliopsida > Asparagales > Orchidaceae > Dactylorhiza > Dactylorhiza incarnata. The sequence goes on along the minus strand of JAWHQI010000009.1, from coordinate 1,360,668 downwards.
AATTTTCACAGCAGCGTTGAATTGAGTGGTAATCATTTTATGAAAACGTTGAAATAAAGGAAAAACCTCAGATTTACTCTTCATAAGGTAGACCCAGGTGCAGCGAGAAGAACAGTCTATAAAAGTAACGAACCATTTGAACCCAGAAATAGAAGCAATAGGGCTAGGGCCCCAAACATCAGAGTGAATAATTTCAAAAGGAGTAGCACACAGGGGGGACATTTGTGGTAGAGAAGCCCGTTTGTGCTTACCCAGTTCACATACATCACAGGTAAAAGTTTTAAGAGTAGAAATAGACATAGTAGGTAACAATAATTTCATAACAGGGATAGAGGGATGTCCAAGCCGACAGTGCCAGGAATCCAGAGCGGACAGAGAAGCGACATGAAGAGCACGCGGAGGAGGAGATGCCGAACTGGGGGGGTCAAATAGGTACAAGACATCGCGCAATCTACCAGATCCAATCACCTTCCTCGTCGTCAGATCCTGAAAAACACAAGAAGAAAGGAAAAAAGTCACGAAGCAATGCATGGAGTTAGTCAACTGACTAATAGAAAGCAGGTTTCAAGTAAATTTAGGAACATGAAGGACAGGGGAGAGCGTGAGGGACGAGCAGGGTATGGTTCCTTTGCCAGCAATGGAGAAAAAAGAACCATCAGCAATACTCACCTTGTCATGTCCAGAGAGATGGGAGTAGGAGACAAAACCCGAAGCAGTGTCGGTCATATGATTGGTGGCGCCGCTGTCGATGATCCACTGGGTGGAGGAATCATGCATCAGACAGCGAAACGCAAGAATCTCGTCGGAGGAGAGAGTCGAAGAGGCTGCAAGAGAGGACTGATCATCAGCAGCATCAGAGAGATGGGCCGATGGTCTATGAGAAGCACGCCCCTGAGAACGGCCATGCCCGCGACCACCACGGGTAGCTGGTCCACCCCTAGGAGGGAAACCGTGAAGCTTGAAATAAGTGTCCCTGGTGTGGCGAGCCTTTCCGCAATAATCACAAATCAGATGATCCTTGTCACTAGACTTAGGCGGGAAGTCCCGAGGAGGTCGCCCACTGGGACGAAAGTGAGCAGCAAGAGCGGAGCCATCGGAAAAAGGCTCGGGATAAAGAGTCTGGCGACGATCAAATTCGTGTTGGACAAGACTGTAAACCTCTGGCAAGGACGGGAGAGGTGATCTCCCAAGAATTTGGACACTGATCTGGTCAAAGTCACGGTGCAACCCATGGAGAAACTCAAAGATCCGATTGTGATCGACACGAGCCCGAACCTGAGCAGCATCTTCAGACGAGACAAAGGTGATCGCATCGAAGTGATCATATTCTTGATATAACTGGGTGAACTCCAAATAATAGGAGGAAGGGGAGCGATCGCCTTGGCGCAGCATAAAGATCCTACGGCGAAGCTGAAAGATCTGGGCAGCATTGTTACAGCTGGAATAGGTGGTTGCAGCACATTTACAGATGTCGGCGGCAGTGTCAAGGAAGAGATAATTCCGGGCAATGGACTCCTGCATGGAGTTGAGCATCCATGACATCACGAGAGAGTTTTCAGATTCCCACTGAGGCCACTCGGGAGAGGTCGACACTGGAGCAACAGTAGTCCCGGTGACATAGTCATACATACGCTGACTCTTGAGGGCAAGAGGGATGGAACGAGCCCACGACAAGTAATTGAGGTCGTCAAGTTTCATGGTCGTGATCTGAGGAGTCCCATGATCATGAATAGGGCGGTTGGAGCCCATGTTGGAAGCTGGAGAGGAACCGGAGGACAGCGGGGTGGAATCAATACTTCCCGACATCAGGACCCGAGGATAGAAACCACGGGAGGAAGAAACAAAGCCCACAAAGAGAATCTTCAAGCCCCGCTCATAGAAAGAGACAAGGACGCGCCATCCCGACGAAGCGCCGAGCCAAGAAAACCATCAGAGGAAGGGCTGGACGACGGAATCGAGCTCACCGGGACATACAGCCGGCGTCCAGAGCACGGAAGAGAGGCAGCCGCTGGAGAGGCCGCTGGAGACGAGAAAACAGCCGGAGGCCGCCGCTGGAGAAGCCGCTGCCGCTGGAGAAGTTGTTGGAGAAGTCGCTGGAGAAGACGTTGTCGCTGGAGAGACGGGAGAAGGCGCTGGGCTTATACGACGAGCACAGATGTCGTCGCTGCCGCTGGAGAGAAGGGAGAAGGCGTTGGGCTTAGACGACGGCGCAGATGTCGTCGATCGAAGGGACGAAGTCACTGATGTCGTCGCTGATGCCGTCGATCGAAGTCGCTGGTGTCGTCGATCGAGCGCGCTAGGTCTGATGTCGTCGAGCGAGCGCGCTAGGTTACCCGTGCTCTGATACCATGTTGGAAGGGAAAAATAAAGACCGTATTTAGAATAAGGAGTCCTTTATATATAGGAGAGAGCAAAATACAAGCCTAAAATAATAAACAACTTCTAACAAGCACAATCAGAGAACTATACAAATATTAAACTACAATTATTTATTCGTGAAAAAATATGTATTATATTTTGTATTTATAACTATGTAGTTATAAAACTGATGATTCGGCTAAAATCACTATAAACTTGAATGAATAATTATGAACGAAAAAAATAAAATTAATTCTCTGCCTCCAAATTTATTAGCGTAAAATATTTCTAGCCCTAAATAGGTTGGAAATCGACCCTATGCGGCTTGAACAAATCTAAATCTAGGTTTCCAATTTCCTTTAGTCCAAGACGTCTCCTGCTCCTGGCGATTTTCGAGTAGCCAGATCTCCACGATTTGAAGCCGCTATAGTCATGTGATAACTACCCATGGAGAAATCAAGTAACCCCTTCGATGCTCTCGATCCCCCTCATTTGTCTCCAGCGGACCTTCAGCGAACTCCGGCAGACGTTCGGCGAACTACGGCGGACGTTCGGCGGACTCCCACGACGCATCGTGTCTCCACTGCTACCCTCCTAAAGCCTCAAAATTCTTTATTTGTGAAGTGCCTCCAAGCCTCCAGAGACTCTATCCGCGGGCCTCCAAACCTCCTCCGGAGAGCCTCCAACCTCGTCGACGATCTGCCCAACTATTGCGACATACCTCCAAGTATTCCAATTGACTGGATTTCCTACTTCTGTACATGAAGGTCATGCAATGGTTGAATATATTGATTCTGTTTCATTTTTTCTTATGAAAAAAACAGATAAATTCTCTTGCATTATTGAATGTAAAGAATTATAGCATGCCAGAAGCGATCAAGGTGTTTATTTCCATTCTAGCATTAATCTGTCTGTGCATCAAAACAAGTTTATTTATTGAGAAATCTCTCAAAAATTTACTTGAACTTGATCAGGAAAAGAAACACATATTTATGGAGATAATAAGCTTATGTCTGCACTGTAACTTTTTAAGTTGCATTTCATTCTAAAAATGTAGATTAACCCACAATATATAATCAAAGTATGATCTATTTATATTAGAGTTGGACATAAATTTCATGTTGATTAATCTGTGGTTCAAAAGATTACAATGTTTAGAAGAAGATTTTTGCGCTTGATGATATTTACCCCCTTTATTCTTAGCACTTTTACTGGTAAATTATCTTGTGTTTAGTCAAGCATTGGTGATGTTGTGGCCAGTTCATTTTCGGTAAGGCGAATTACAAAGCCAATGAAGACTTTGCAGCTCTAGTTATTCCATTTCATCGTGTATTTTATATCTCCCTTCTCTTCATCATGAATAGATGCCACGCTATTTTCTGAGTTCTGAAAACTTGGACTTAAATGAAGAGGTTGCTACCTTCTCCTACGTTTTTCGTTTCATTGCATGGCAATTGCTAAAGCTGTTGCATTTATAACTAGATACGATTTCCCACCGGGGTTCATCCTTGATGCAAACAAATCACTAGTAACTATCAAAACTGATCATAATTATTTTTCACTCTACAATATGACATGTGGCGCAGTTTTTAGCAATTTTTTAATTATAATGTTTATGGACAATTAGTTCAAGTTATCTAGTGTATTACTCAGTTCTGCTCATGAACTACATACATCAATCGCTCATGAACTACATACATCAATCGCTCATGAACTACATACATCAATCGCTCATACCATGTTTGATTTGTACTAATATTTTTTCTATTGTTATTATAAATTCTTGAAAGGCTTGAGTGTTGTTGTTGGTGTATTATAAATTCTTGAATTGTACTAGGTTCTTTCACCAACAATCTAGAACAATCAGCACAACATATTTGTCTATCATGAGTCATGACTTATTAGTATTTGAAGTGCTGTTTTCGTTGTGTGGATGTCAGCGGTAGCACCCTATTGCTGCTACTGGAAAAGGTAATTATTTGCTTCTAACTGCTGAAGCACACATCAGCAGTAGGTCGCTGCCTGCTTTAGGCTTCAGGAAGGCAGCAACCTACTGCTGCTTCCTGAAGCTTAAACGTGGAAGAAGCTTGATGGTGTTGCGGGCCCGCCTACCACATCATCCACTACTGGTGCCAATTTCTTGGCCACTTTATTTTTCAACGGTGGAGGAATCTGTTGTTTTACGTGGTGGAAATTTTTATGAAAGTTAATTATAAAAGTTAATTATAAAAGTTAATTATATTAAATATTAATATATTGAGCGATAATTAATGTTTTCATATAATAAAAGTTAATTATTTAATTAAAGTTAATATATTTAAAGTTAATATATTAAAACGGTTATAAAATTTAATTTTAATTATTTAAATTTTTAATATAATTTAAGTTATAATATATTATATTTTAGAAAGTTAATAATTTTTATTTTTTATAATTTTTTATTTTTAAGGAAAACAGGGTTGCAGCCCTAATGAAAGAAAACAGGGCTGCAACACTGCCTGCTGCGGCAGGAAAATAGCCAATATTTTGTTTGGCGGGGCGGCAGGAAATATTGCTGCATGCCGCAGCTGTGCCGCCCCGCCAAACAGGCCCTAAATTTTCTTTCACTAGGCAATTTCTGTTCTCGTGATACTCAGCTTCACAACCTTATCAGGTAGGTATTTGCGGCGACAAATATCTTTGCAGAGTTTTTCTCATGTATGGACCAAACTCTCTTATGTATCTTTGTTTGCAACTTTGTTTTCTTATAGGAAAATGAAATGAGATTATCACTAATTGTATATCTTCATGTTGGCAGTTCTAAAATCTGAACTACTACCTAAAATTGTAGTTACGATGAATTGTTTATAATTTCTTTGTAGATTGCATTCTAGAAGAAGTCAAACCTCCTCTTTTTGGTCATCCTCCTCCGAAAGACCATTTTACCATTCTACCCTTGTAACAATTCTTAGAACACTAACTAACGAAGAGAGGAGAAGATATCAGTTATATGTCACAAATATGCTAAAGAATGTTTATTTATAGATTTTTCTTCATTATAGATATTTTTCATGTATTTAGTTTAATTATAGTTAAAAACAATACTACTCTGTATCGAAGGGTTTGGGCTATCTCCCACCCTCTTTTTTCTCTATTAATAAAATAATCTATGTTGAACAAACTTCTATTTGTGAGTGAGTATTTAATTTATTCTTGTGTTTGAATGTCTAAAATTGAATTCTAATGAATGACAAATGAAATAATTATATGATGCTTTTGAGGTTTTGAACAGAATTTAGTGACAAAAATTGTCATTATTGTGTCGTCTCTTTAGTTACCAGAATTTCGTCACTAAAAATACACATGTTGTGACCGAACTAGCTCAGTCACTAAAATTTTATTTAGTGACCGAATCGATTTGGTCACCAAAACTTCATTTGGTGACCGAATCCGTTTAGTCACTAAAATTTCATTTAGTAACCGAACCAATTCGGTCAGTGAAACTTCATTTAGTAATCGAATCAATTTGGTCACCAAAACTTCTTTTAGTAACGGTAATTATTTTGTTCACTAAATGTGCACATTTAGTGACGAAAATCTTAATGGTCACTAAATACATTTAGTGGCGGGGCATTCGTGACCACTTCGTGCCGAACTGAATTTGATCATTAAATGTCTTTAGTGACCAAAATTCAACTTTTAGTGAAGAAAAGATTCGACATTAAAAGTCAGTTTTCTAGTAGTGGGAGGAAGATGAATTTAAGGTTTTGGCATACCGGTTGATACACTACAGTCGAATCAAGATCGAAGAAATGAAATTGCATTGCATTAAACAACAAAAGATACAATCGAAAAACAAGTTCTCGCCATGTATCTGGTGGTTGGGTCCTCGTTGACACTCCACTCTCCAAGAGAACCAAACCCTAAGACTCCAAAAGTGCTCATCCAAGGACACTACCACTCCTATATATATGCGAGTGGGGAAAACACAAAGTGCAATAATGCTCATGGGCAGAGACTAATATCAGCGTGTGGGGGCCGCATCATATCAACACACCCCGCTCGAAAAACGACCTTGTCCTCCAAGGCCGAAGGACAAAGGGGTCGTCAGAAAGCGTCAGTTGATCCAATTCCCCGGAGTCTGGATCAGTATCTTCAAATCCCAACAACACACAGATTCCTGAGAGGGCAGACGTGGGTAGGCAAAAAGGGTTGCTCGCAGCGAAAGCAGAGGCCCTTGCGACGAAGCTCGGCTTGTTGGTAAGACAGATGATGGGGCCGTCGGGGGGCCTGTGGAGGTGGAGTTGGCGGCTGCGGATGCGGAATCAGTAGTAGGGGCCCAGATGGGGGCAGAGGGTCAACGTGCGGAAGGGGTGGCGGTAATGGCAGCGGTGGTTGGGGAAGTCGGGTCGAGGAGGATGGTGGAGCTGGGTGGAGTTCCTCATTGAGACACCTAGCCTGCTCCATTGCGCGGGAAAGAGTAGTCGGGTTGTGGACCCGAAGGCGCGAACGGAGGTGGTGGTATAGACACGCCAGGAAATAGCCTAAGTAGTGGTCGGGGGCCAAGCCGAAAACATGCGTAGCGACCACGATGAATTCGTCGATGTAGGTGGCCATGGAATCAGACTTGCGAACGGAGCTGAGGCGCTCAAAGGCATTACCCGTCTGGCGGCTGTCGTAGTGTCGGAGGAGTTCCTCCTACAAGGTGGGCCAGGGAATGTCAGGTACCTGTTGGCGCACCCAACTCACCCAATGGAGCACCGAGCCTTCCATATAGATGGTGGCGAGGGGGACCTTCTGGTTGGCGAGGGTGGACTGCAGGTCGAAGAACTGCTCGACGCGGGCGATCCACCCGAGAGGGTCGGTGTCATCGAACACAGGAATCTCAATCTGGCAGAGATGGGTCGGGGCACTGTCTGATGCGGAGTGCAAAAACCTCACGTGGCCGGGAACGGTATGAATTGGTGGCGGTGGAGGAGGGTGAAAGTGGAGGTTAGATCTTAAATTAACTCTAGAGGGGGGTGAATAGAGTTTAAAACTTTTCCCTTAGTTTTATAGCGGAATTGAAAATACTGGTATAAGTATGTGTATAGAGTGAGTGATAAATAAAAACTGAAATAAAATGAATAATGAAAACAGCACACAGCACAACACAGAAAAGAAATCAAACACAGAAGACACAAGGAGCTATAGTAGTTCCCCACTAAACTTGGGTACGTCTACTCTTCTACCACCCTTGGTAGGAACCCACTAGGATTTTTGATCAGGTGCCCTCACACCAATGAGCTTTTGATAAGGTGCCCAAAAACCAACTAGATTTTTTTGATCAGGTGTCTTGCCACCAATGGGGTAAACTTTTGAAGGGAGTTTTAACCTTGTACAGAATGGGATAGAGGGGTTTAGATGTTCTTCTCTGTCAAAGATGTATAGAGAAGACTCTAGTGGATTTGATGTTGTAGAAAGGCTCCTCTGTCTGATTGAAGATGTTTGACAGTTGAATGGCTGGAGCTTTCTCTTTGAAGAAATGATCTTCCTGTAGCAGATAAATCTGGAAGAGAGAGTTCTTCAGATTTTTGTTGCTCTTTTGAAAGATCTGTGCTTGCAGCTAATAACTGAGAGAATAATGTTGATGTTGCTCTCAGTTGAATGAAGTTGATGTTGTTGAGGAAGAAGAAGATGATGTTCTTTTTGTTCTTCTTTCTCTTCTCTTCCCGAAGCTTTTCTTCTTTCTTGATCTGATTCTTTGCAGCAAATGACTGAAAGGAGGTGTTGAAGATGTTCTCAGAAAATGCTGCTGCTAGAGGAGGAAGAAGATGAAGATCTGTGTAAAAAATGTTCTTCTGTTCTTCCTGTATTTTTTCTCTTTCTTTTTCTCTGTATATTCTGTACAGCAAAAAAAATGTTCTGCATATGATCTGTCGTGAAAGCTGTATATTAATCTGTTATATCTTCTTTCCTTTTCTTTTGAAAATCTCTGACAGACATTAATTGCAGATCCCTTATATTAAGGAATAAATATATCTGAAGAGATATTTTGGAAACATAAATCTGCTGCGCCGTTTAACTCTTTCCTTTTCCATGAATATGTCATTTTCCGAGGAAATGTCAACGGCTATAACTTAAATAATAAAGGAAATATATTTTCCTTACTTGATCTGATGGAAAGAACCGTTGCTGTCGTCGATCTGAGTTCAGAGAATGAATAAATATAATCCTTCTGAAATTTCTGAACTTAAATAATAATTCTTCGATCTGAACAAAATTCGTCAAACACAGATTCGTCGACCTCACGATTTTCGTCGAACACAACATTTACTTCGTCGACCTCAAATGAATCTTGCTTGAATAATTAATTTTGTTGATCTGTGAGAACTTTCGTCGATCTGAATGTGTTCGTCGAACGCAGACTGGAGTTCGTCGAACGGAAGGATTCGTCGACCGCTGAGCCTGGATAAATTCGTCGACCGCTGAGCTTGAGCAAAATATAATTAGTCGAGCTCTGCATTTAGACAAATTCTTCGACCGCTGAGACGGGTTCGTCGAGCGCTGAGCCGGGCTGGATCGTCGAGCGCGGAATGAACATCTTTTGTCGACCGCAGAGCGCCGTTCGTCGAACGCAGATAGCCGTTCGTCGAACGCAGAGAACATGCCGTTCGTTGAACGCAGAGTGCTTGTCGTTCGTCGAACGCAGAGAGCTTGTCGTTCGTCGAACGCAGCGAGCTTGCCGTTCGTCGAACGCAGTTAGCCGTTCGTCGAACGCAGTGTGGAGTTCGTCGAACGCAGAATCTGAATGAAATCTTTAGTTCTAACAGCCTAAACTCTTGACCCATAAACTATACATTGGGGTCAACTTTGTCCTTAGTCAACATATAGTGATCATAGCCCAAATCAGAAATAGGGTTGTTCCAACAGAGGGGTCGGAAGGCGATTAACTATCGCGGTAAGTCCTCGAAGGAGGAGTGTGAGATCCGCCAGCTGGGCTTCGATGTGATCCATGCGCTGAGAGTCTGAGATGGCCGTGGTGGAGGTGTTCTCGTCGGCGTGGAGGGGCATTGCCCGAGTCGTGGGCATGAAACAACGGCCAAGTGTAGCGGCAAGGAACGTCGAAAGGCTTCAATAGCTGTAGGAGAGCGCCCGACAAAGCGGAAGGCAGCGAGAAGGAAAAGAGGTCGCTGGAAGGCCGCCGAAGCCGCAGGAAGACCTCCAAAAAGCGGTGAAGAGGCGGGAGGGACGTCGGTAGCCGATGTAAACTCCAAGAATCGTTTGAAGGAGCAGGCTGGAGGGGTAGCAGGGTGGAGAAGGCGCTGACAGAGGTTGGCGGCGCTGTACTTGGTGGAAACGCTGCTGGAAGCAGCCGACGGCGCTTGAGTGGCTGGAGCAGTCGGCGGAAATAAAGATCGGGGCCTCAGAGACGATGTGTGGTTTGCGGAACAACGAAGCGGGCCGGAGCGGCGACAATGCGGGAGAACGACGGATCAGGCGGATCGAGCAGAGGCGCTGCTGGAAGCGGCGCGCGGCTGGATCGGGTGCGAGCGGAAGCCGCACTCGTGGAAACAGAAGGAGGCAAGGTGGCGGAATTAGGGCTCGGTAGAACCCTAATCCGGTAGGTCGGACCAGTTAATACACTACAGTCGAATCAAGATCGAAGAAATGAAATTGCATTGCATTAAACAACAAAAGATACAATCGAGAAACATGTTCTCGCCAAGCATCCAGAGGCTAGGTCCTCCTTGACACTCCACTCTCCAACAGAGCAAAACCCTACTCAAAAAGTGCTTATCTAAGGATACTACCATTCCTATATATAGGCGAGTGAGGAAAATACAAAGTGCAACAATGCCCATGGGCTACATAGACTAATATCAGTGTGTGGAGGCCGCGTCGTATCACCGGTTCTCTGTTCTTATTCTTCTCGTTCTAAAACTGGCCTTTTATAACTTGATTTAAAATGGCTCCAGACGACTCCGTCAATATCTCCTTCCATATATGCATCTCTTTGAAAGGCATATTCTTCATTTCTGAATTTATCCTTCCATACATGAGAAATTTCCTTCCATAATCTCTGATTTCATCCGGGAAAGGAAACCCTAATTGGTAGAAAAGAATTGTGTCATAAATCTCCTTCCTACAGAATAATTATTGCAGAGAATACTTCATATGTCGATTTCAATTCGGCATAAGGTTCTCTGCGTCGACTTAATTTGTTATCTGCGCTCTGTGCTCTGAATGAAGCTCTGACTTCAATTCGCCGCACAGTTACTTCAGTTATCTTTGTGCTCTTGTTTTTTCTCGACCTACATCAAATATAATTTGACGTTTTCTGCTATGAACTCTATTTTCCTCTGAAATCTTCATCAGCTGAACACCACCTTCTGGATTCTTCTTAGGACTCAATAAATAAGCAAATATAAATCCTCTCCTAACATTTTGAAAATATTATATAGACTTTATCATTAATGAGTTTTGACCTATCAAATTACCAGGGATTTTCCCAACAGAAATAAATAAACTGAATCAAGCATGAAATTTGTGAAAAGAAGCAGACCTTCAGATATCTCAACTTTCTGAATGTTTCGGGTACCTCGGCCAAAAGATTTGATGATAAATCAACCTGCATGGTGATAACAATTATGGTTGCTGAGACACAAATGATAGCTGCTTGATTGTAGCACAAAACCACATGCAAAATGGAGCAAGCACCTCAACAAGCGAAGAACAATTTCCAATGCTTGCAGGCACTGAGCTTATCCTGTAACTCACAAGAATAGGTCAACCAAAGAGCATGCAACCTATCCATGAGCAAGAAAATCATGACTGGCTTGAATTATAATTTCATTTTATCAATTTCATGAATTTACACACACAATATCAAAAAGTTGTTTGGTTAGAGTGCGGACCCCACACATGCACATATACATACATTTATATTGATATAGTAAAAAGTTCCTTAGTTACTCTCATGATCCTCACATAAGACCACCAAAACGATCTCGACCATCCAATCTCAAATCCGACTTTAATTTGAATTCCTTACTTTACTTTGAATCCCCTTATTATGGGGAATTGGGCCAGTGTTACGCGGACGCGCGTATTATTATTGTATTTCTTAATTGTTCTAGGTTTTTAGCATGTGAGCCCCCCCCCCCCCCCTATATAAGGAGGTGGTTTGGGAGTAGAAGCATCTTTGGATCATTTAGGTTTTGGGCTCTCATTTGAGAGAGGGATCATAGGAGGACCCAGCCTCCTTGATCTTGGCCGGAGTTCACTCTGGATTGTATCCGTGTTCTTGATTAATGCAATCTTGTCTCGTTCTTCCTTCCTAATCATAACAAGTGGTCCGACCTGCCGCCTTCCGGCCGCGGTTTCCGCCGCCCGAAGTAGATCCAGCGCCCCTTCCCCGAGCCTATCCCGCTCCTGTTGTCGTTCCGCTACCAGCGCCCGCTCCTGTTGCTGTTCCGCTACCAGCGCCCGCGCCAGCTCCCGCCTACGCAGCGAGCCGCCGATCCCGATCCGCTTCCACGCCCGCGAGCTTCGCCGAGCCGATCCCCAGCTTCCGCCGATCGTTCCGCACGCGTTCTCTTGTCAGCGCTCAACATCCCGCGTCCGCGTCTCCTCCCGATTCCGCGTCTACTTTCTGTTTCCCGCTCCAGATCCGACCGCCTTCGCCGGATATCCGCCCCGCTGCCGATCCAGCGCACCCCCCCCCCCAGCCGGTGTCATTCTCCGCACCCTGCGGTTACTTGCGTGCATGCCACGCCGTTCCAGCCGTCTAATGGGCAACCCAGATCCCACACCTTCTCACCCAACCACCGATCCCGCCATTCTTCGTCGCTTGGATGACCACGACAGTTCCATCGCGTCGCTGCAGGCCCTCATGTTACGCGTGGATGCTAAGCTCGACTCCCTCCTGGTCGGCCGCCCTACCACATCTGCAACGTCGATGGCGGATCCGCCGCCCCTCCTCGGGGCTTCCCCGGAACTCTTCCGTGCAACAGCCCCCCTGCCCGGGGTGTGCTCACCGGGCCCTCGTTCCTTGGATGTCCCCTCTTTCAACGGCACCGATCCTATGGGATGGATTGCTCGGGCCGAACAGTTCTTCGAGATACAGCAGATCTCGGAGCCACAGAAGGTCAGCACGGCCTTGATCGGCATGGAGGGCTCCGCCCTCCACTGGGTCCGCTGGCTCCGTCAATCCTCTCTCGGCCTCACCTGGACAGCTCTCACAGAGGCCATCATTCAGCGGTTTGATCACCGCTACCCCGGCTCCATGATCGAACGCCTTTGCGGACTCCGTCAGACCGGCCCCATTGACTCGTACGTTGATGCGATCATCGAGTTGGTCACCAATGTTCCTGGTCTCCCACCCGACCATTACTTGGCCTACTTCATGCACGGCTTACAACCCCACATCCGAGCCCGCCTCCGCACCCTGCAACCGTCAACTGTCCACCAAGCCATGGACCTCTCCCCACTGGTGGAAGCCGAATTCATGGCAACGTCTGGGGACCCTCCCTTCCCATCGCCTCCATTCAACCCTCCCTACCAACCATATTTTCTTCCCCCGTCTAAACCTCCACCATTGCCACCTCCTCCTCCTCGACCAACCATTATGGGCCCAAGCAACAACCGTCATATCCCCACCCTCCGTCTTTCCAACCAAGAGTACAATGATTTGCGGAGCAAAGGTCTGTGCTACCGTTGCAAGCAACCCTACTCGCCTAATCATAATTGTCCTGCCAAAGAGTTCCGGGCCCTCATCGGGGATGATTTGGACGAGATCGGTGCGGCTGCCTTGGACACCCTTCTGCTCAAGGATGTACCACCAGACGGAGATCCGGGCACCTCTGCGGCGGCCCACCAGCGGGCACATTACTACTAGATGGCGGGCGGTACTTCGACCTTGGGGTCAAGGTCGATTTTCTGGCGGGATGGATTGTTACGCGGACGCGCGTATTATTATTGTATTTCTTATTGTTCTAGGTTTTTAGCATGTGAGCCCCCCCCCCCCCCCTCCCTATATAAGGAGGTGGTTTGGGAGTAGAAGACATCTTTGGATCATTTAGGTTTTGGGCTCTCATTTGAGAGAGGGATCATAGGAGGACCCAGCTTCCTTGATCTTGGCCGGAGTTCACTCCGGATTGTATCCATGTTCTTGATTAATGCAATCTTGTCTCATTCTTCCTTCCTAATCGTAATAGCCAGGTTATCTAAGTTGTTTTTATTAACTGTCATTTATTTATTAATCGTCGAGTCATTCAATATTGACTTTTATTTATCTTTTAATTGTCATTTATTAGGGGCAGTTGAATGTTATGAGTCATTAAGAGTAGAGTCATGCAAAACCTATTTAAAGGCATGTAAGATTGGAATGAATGTATGCAAGAATTAATCTATTCTCTTTGTCCTTTGTAAGAGATTTTGGTAGTCACTTTCTTGAGCACACCTGATGTAAACAAACTTACGGCTTTGATATTTAAACAATAAATTTAAGAGTATTTTAAATTGTTCGGCGCAAACAAGATTCCACGAATAATAGCATGTGAAATTCGATCTAGGGCTCCCAAACACGCATACGTGCTAACAAGCAAACATATAATGAACATGATCAACACTCCACAGACATGACAGTAAACAAATCAAATTGCGAAAATATTTCAAATTGATGGCAAACGGATTCTATGTTAATTGAGGCAAGGGATGCTCTGAAAAGTAAAGATCAACTAAATAAAAAAGCATATCACTTTAATAACATGAAATGAGCACGATAAAAGGTTGGAGATATACCATAGGCGCAGGAAGCAACAAACACGAGATCCTTGGAGAAGCAACGGCTGGAACGGCTGATGGTAGTGGGTAAGGTTCGGTAGAGGCTCAGGGGTTGGGGTAGGCTACGGGGAGGAGGGATAATGGTAGGAGGCTCGACACAGGATGTCAAAGAAATAGGAGAAAAATTTGACTCTGGTTTTGGGAAGGAGGAGGGGTCGAGCAGGTTTTGGAGTAGTCAGGGCTCAGCCGCAAGGATCTGTCACCGGAGGAGGGCTGGGAAATACTTGTTGGGGTCGACCGACACTCAGGTACGGGCGGCGGAGTCGAATGGGACTTCAGCGGTAGAAGGATGCTCGCGGCTTCCTGTTGCAGGAATCAGAAAGGCGAAACTTCTGTGATGGAAGGCGGCGGAGGGTAGGTCACCGGAGCCCTAGAGGGAGATGAGAGCCCAGGTGAAAGCGGCGTCGATGTTGCAGGCGGCGCGTGAGGTGAAAGAACCGGTCTGGCTCTCGAAAAAACAGAGAAAAAACTTTGATTCTTCGATTTTGCCAAGCTAGGTTTCGGGAACGAGGGGCCGGTTATATAAAGGGAGTTTTTTATTAGGCTTTTAATTAGAGACCAGCAATAAAGGAACTAAATGGAAGATAATGAATTAATTTTAAGGCTCCTTTTTTTGTCTTTCATATTTTAAAATAATTCCAAAGAGGGTTGGAAATTAAATGTTTACGTAATCCCATTTCAATTTTAACAAATTTGAATATACTTTGTTTGTATTTTAAAATATCCCTCTTAATGTAGATGTTTTGGTCGAGTTTGTCTTAATAAACAAGTCACCTAATTTGACAGATCTTTTTATTCAGGTTACGACCACCCCAATAAGTCGTCACAACGAGCGCGAACGATGTGCGTGATACAAAGTAAACAGTACATGCGCGATAAATAAATAAACGTGTGGGAAGACATGCACTACACAGAAAATACGGAAAATAACAGTAACATAATGATGTGTGATACATGTGCGAGTAAAAATAAAGAAACATTGTGAAGATGCGACGCAGGTTGCATCAATTCTCCCGGGGTTGAAAGAGCTCGACCCCGTTGAGACTGTGATGTGACGTGCAACTAGGAATTTTAAACATCGAAATGCTTCATTATTGTCATGTTGTTGAATAAACAAGATCTTGGAAAACTCAGCCAAGATATGCCTGAAAATGAAACGGGTGGGGGGAACTCTAGGTTGTGGAGGTAGTGGGGCAAAGGAAGGATCCTTCGCTGCAGCTCATGACCTGTAGGCAAACTCTAATTTTGAAAAATGCAGAAAACCAATCTCCTTCAGAAAATAATAATTCTCGGTGATAAAATCAACTATAGAACTACAGTTTTTTGAAGATGCTCGCAAACTATTAGTCATAATTTTATACATAATATTTAAATAAAAAGGGGCAACCCGGTGCACAAAGGATCCATGCGCAGCGAGGGTCTGAGGCAGGGTCCCACCACAAGGGTGAAATGTAGGCAAACCTTACCCTGTATTTTTGCAAGAGGCTACTTCCAGATGCGCAAGGCTCCCCTTCTATACATAATTTAAATGATCAGTAAAAATCAGAGAATCGAAGAGATGGGTATCACAAAGTGAGGGAGAGTAGGGATCAAAGAAGAAAGGTAGGAAGCAAGTAGGCTCAACCTGTGGAATCATTAAATCACGTCGAATCAAACTCTCTCCTGTCAGACACCTACGAGTGTCTATTAGACCAAGATCAACTACCACAAACATATCACCTGATAGAATCAAACTAACGCTACAAAATTTAAAATTGATCTCAACTCTACCGCTTAAATTTTTCCAGAGAAATCCTTTAAAGTGTCTTTATTGGGAGTGAATTTTTGGAGTTCTCTCTATCTTTATAACATTAATGCTCCTAAACATTTCAATTAAATTGACAACAGCGTTCGTCGTACACGTCTATACTTAGAGGGTATTAGGACGTAACAAAGATGTGCTCACCAAAGTAGAAGGTGAGGTCTCTAATGTCAGGGGTGAGTCGCCATCAAGCCTAATATCGGTGGGCTCAGGGATAGGTGATGGTAGTAGCCTAGGAGAATGATGAAATGCGGAGCTTGAATATGTGTTATTTAAGATGAATGACACGTCACTATCAAGTTCTTCTTCCTAGAGCAGTGGCTCAAGAAGAAAGGATGGCTAAAGGTTGTGATATAAGGGCAAGTGGAGTCACAATTTCAGTTGGATGATAGGATGAAGAGGAAGAAACTCTCCTTCCTGGAGTTGGGGCTCAGGAAGAAGCTCCACGACTGAAGGGAGTGTTATGGTGGAGATATATGGGGCCAAGTTGCTAACTGGGGTGGTAGGACTAGGGGAATATATGACCATAAAAGTGGGGAAAACAACGAGACTAAAGAGAGGTCTATAAGTAGACCAAAATTTGGACTCTACTCTTCGAGACATACTTGAAACTTCATCTAAATCGCAATAATTGTGCAACTCCAGTTGGTCCTTAATAGAATAGTGTAACCCGCGCAGGTAACGGGATACGCTTATCACATCTCCTTCTTGAATGTCTAGCCTAGACTGAAGGACTCAAAATTTGTTAGCGTACTTGTCCACTCGTTTCCAATAAGGAGTCGTGATAGCGATGAAGATTCGGAATAGAAAGACTAATTTAGTCTAAGTGAGTGAGTTTCTCTAAAGAGGCTCGGGATGTGAGCTTATCTAAATAAACGAACAATAGCGAAGAAGCCAAAAGTTGTAATTTTCTCGCTTACACGGCTAGCTACACCCAAGAAAGAAGGAAATCTTTATCCGATTAGCCTCCATTTTCTTCTTCTTCGCTACGCACCTTTCCCCGTTTTTCTGTCAATGCTTTTCTTTTTGTTGGTCAACTCTCTTTCGTCTGTCATATTTTCAATACCTCTGCTCTTTCCCATCATCGCCGCCACTTGCGACAGTGGAGACGATGATGTGGAAGGCTCGTCAGCCTCTTCCGAGTCCCTCAGGAAAGCGAGAACGCCTCTTCTCCAACAGTAATTAGTGAAGAAAAACAAGAGAATGAGGTTGTTGTTGCGGAGACAGTTGTTCCCTTTTTTAAGGCAACAACAAGAGACGGAATCTTATCTATATGATATGCCAAGCAGGCAGTGAAGACTCGAATTCCTGGAGGGGCATCGAATCATCGCCAACTTCGACGGAGGTAATATATGCAATCTGATATGGAGAGCTTGGATGTAGCTTCCTTGCTTGGGGTGAGAACTATGGGATCAGAGGCAAGTGATAGCAAAGAAGGCAAGGCGCAGGATCTCCTTTTTATCTTCTGAAGAAAGCTCTGTGTCTAGATGAGATTCTGAATAATTCTTCGTATGAAAACATTTGGGATCGAGAGGTAATCGTTCACGTATTTGAGAAAACTATTAAGTGTTTGGGATTTGCTGCAAGAGCACAGGCGTGATCTAATCAATGACGTCCCACTAGGTGGGTGGGAAAACTCTACTTCTAGGAAAGATTTATGAACCACGAAAGTGGTTGACCTTCAATGAATTTTGTAGAAGGGAAGGAAGGCGTAAGGCTCACACAAGTCAGTGCAGGACCTCTTTCTGAAGTGTGGACCTGCCAGAGGGAGGTAGGGGAGCTTTGGTGAACCCTTCTAACGAGTTCCTCAACACTAAGCTTAGTAGCTTCACCCTGAGACAGGCGTGTCGCAGTTGGATGCTTCTGATCAATAGGAAGAGGAGGCGTGTAGCGAAAAGCTGATGATGAGCATCTATTGGAGTCGATCATTTCCATGTTCTAATTCCAGTTTCTTATTATGCAATGGAAACGCCTCGCAATCTTCAATTCTACGCTTCAAGGACGAAATGTTCTTGGTGGTTGCAGGACCTGGTACCCAATAAATTGTATGCAAGATGAGCCTACAGGAGTGCCAATCAACTGAACCACCGGGTTTGAGAATAGGGTGGGATCCTTGAATGTATTGGCTGGTGAATCACTGATCAAAATGTGTATTTAGAGAGATTCTTCATAGATCTAGTAGTCAATCACGCATCATGGAAAATTGTATCAAAGTTCTCATGGGTCAACTATGTAACGACCCAATTTTCAATACGCGTTAAAATAAAATGAAGTTGGTGTGCGTATAGTAAAATGTAATGAGATGAAACTATAAAATAAGTTTGTTCAAAAAATAATGTGTGCCAATAGAGAAATGAATGTATTAAGAAACTTAGTTAATAGTAAAATTGGTGTGCCAATATCAAATTGGGGTGCTAATAGGCATTTTGGTGTGCCAATAGAGGGAAATAAGCATGTTGGAGAGTTAGGCGGTGGTTTTTACGATGGGTGCAGCGGTGGGTTCAAAGGATGGACCGACCCCTTACGATAAAAAAGAAAAAAATTGAGTCTTGGCGTATTCAGAATCCCGCAATTCCTCCTCCCGTCTCGCAGAAGTCGCTCCCAGGCGCAGCAAGGCCGATCGGCGCCGATCCCTCCAGCCGCCTCAATTCTCCTCCGATTTCCTTCGTTTTTCTTCTTATAGAAAGGTAAGGTCTTCCTCTCAAATCATCTTGAGTTTTACTTGGATTGGTTGCCCCGTTTTTGCTTAGCCGAAAACCCTAAAAGGTCCCTAAGAGTTCTAATTTTGATATCTCAACTCCTCTTGAGTTTCAGAAGAGATTGTAAGCTTATTTCATGCCTTTCTTTTACTTTCAGATAGGAAATCCATAAACCCTAGTTTGGAAATTTGATATTATGCTCCTAATTTCACTTACCTAGTTCCTATTAAGGGTAAACTAGGTCAAGTGGATGCTGGCCTATGAAATTAGTTTGTCTCCATGTTAGGGCAGCCACCAAAAATTAGGGATTTGAGTCAAATCTCTGCAATTGAGTATTTTAGGATTTATTATGAAAATCCCCTACCTTAATAGTGTAGATGTCATATGTTTGAAGTTAGGGCAGCAAACCCTAACTTCATTAGCCTTCTATTTACCTTGTAGGGAAGGGTAGTAGTGGTATATAAAGTTGGGTGTAGGGATATGCTCTATGTTGAATGTTTATAGATTATGCTTATGTTGGATTTTATTAAGAATAATTAGCTATAGGCAATTCCTAAGCAAAGGATTTTGTGGTTGGAGATTTACTCGTGTTGGTGATTTGATTAAGTGTTAAGCAATCCGTAATGAAAAGGTTAAAGATGTGTGTAAATGTTATTGAATATGATTTCAAAGAGTTTAAATCATTGGATAGAGTCCATGTTGTAGCTATTAAAAGATGTTTAATTCATACGACACGTAATAACAGATATCGAGAAGAGTGATACCAGATGGTAGAATTGACAAGAATTCAGAGAACGGCAAAGAAAAGAGAAAAGCAAGGTAAGTACTTATTTCTTTAATTATGCATATCTTTGAATTATTTTGATTATACATATGATAGAATTTTATACAGAAAGTACTTTAGTGAATGTGCATTGAAATGAAATTGAAATTTGTCGATTTTGAATCACTGATAAATCCAAGAATCGCTGGAAAATATTGAATTGGCAATGAATAAGCGTTGAATAAATTCTGAGGGGAATATTATAAATAAAACTACTACATAATTGAATAAGAAGATTGCATCGATGCATAAGAAAATTTGAAATGATAAGGGTTAACCCAGTAGCCGTAGTGGGGGTGTGAATACGCTACGGCGGAATGTGTTTTTGATATTGATTTGAGGCCGTTAAAGGCCAGAGGCCGTTGAAGGCCAAGAGGTCGTTGAAGACCAAGAAGGGATGAATCTACAGCAACCCTTATGATTTCCGAATTAAAGTAAACTAAAGATAAATGAGAAATCTGCTTCAGAAAATGAAAACAAATTGAATGAGCTATGATGCGAAAGAATATGAAATCTGATTCTGAAAGTGAAACTGACTTGCTGAAATGTGTGATACGAATGAATGAAATGACTATTAATAAAATAGATCGAATGCCAGAAACAGAAACAGAAACCATTATTTCTTGATTGTGTACTGAAATTGAAAGAATCTGAAATTGATGAAAAGATTTTGAATAAAAGAAAATGAAATGACCGTGAACGAATAAAGACTGAACGTGAATAGAAGTTATGAAGAAACGAAATAAATACAAGAAATTGAAAAGTAAATATTTTATTACGTTATTGAATATGTCATCCTTTATAATAATGCAAATTAAATCTGATAATGAAAGGTGAACAAAGCTTCTGATAATGGAAAGTGACTCATAAGAGATACGAATGAAATAAGAATGAACGAATGTGAACGTGAATGAAGAAAGTTAGAATATTCAATGAAATGAACTTGAAGGAATATAAGATTATAAAGAACTTGAAGAACCTAAAGAACTGTATGCATATTGATACTGATATTTCTTGTTTGCATGTACAGCAATTAAAGAGGTAAGTTACACGCTTAGTCATATTCGTTATGACTAAACCCGTTGGCTTCAATTTTTTTTAGGAAGATGCGCATTTCCTGAAGACTCTTAAGCAATCAAAGTGGTCCAGTGGAGATAAGAAAAATAAAGATCAGACTAAGGTATGAGTAGAATTTTAAGAAAAGTTTTTATTATGTGTTTTATTCTGTATTCACTATACTTACTTCTATAACATCCTGGCATAAATGAAATGAAAACAAGTTTTGATACAGAATTCATGTGGGGTCTGATATGGGGCCTCACAAACTAGGCTGCCTCAAAAGGAACGGCCTGAATTTCGAATCGTGTGGGGGTAAGATGAAAACAGAATAATATCGAGCTATGATTTGATGAAAACAGAATAGTATCGAGCTATAATTTGATGAAAACAGAATAGTATCGAGCTATAATTTGAACAATTTCTCGGCATATTTCTTATGCTTCTGAAAAATGAACCACTACCTTTGTATTCCATAATACCCTATCTAGTCGTTCTTGAATAATTATTCTTCCATGTTATTTATGAACCCATGTAAAAGAAAACTGACGCAGGACGAATCTATAGGCGGCGGATAAACCGTGACCTAACGCTACATTTTACGCAAATCCGACGGTTCAGCCACAGATAAATAATAATTAAAATATCTCACACAGATAAATTCACAGCAAGATACAAATAATTTATTATGGCAAACAAATTTGATTTCCCTCTGCGTGGAGGGCCAAAGCTAGAGCGCGTGGCGAATAAACCCTGCAAATCACAATAATAATCTAGGGCAAAATTCCACGATAATGAGTCTCCAAGCAAATATAAAATGTCTAACCCAATAAATAAATGTTGAGAATAATAATCCAGTACAACGAAGACTCACCAAATAGTGGGCTGACCAAGGCACTGAAGAATCCGGAGTCGGAGATGCATGGATGACGATCCAAGGTGGAACCGAAGGCGGGAAAGCGACGTAGGTGGCTGTCCTTGGCGGTGGAAGGTGAAAACGGATTGGAAATGGATGGATCCGGCCACGTGGGTAGAGATCTGGACGGGGGTGGATAGATCCGATGATTTGGGAGCGGCTCCGGGCTGGATTTGTCCAGATCTGGACTGATCTAGACAAGGAGGCGGCTGGAGGTGGTTCCACATAGGGGAAAGGGGCGGTGGTGGCTGGGATCAAGGGGAGGGAGGGCTGCGGCGAGTTCTATAGGCAGGGAGAGGGCGGCGGTGGCTGGGACAGGGGTTAAAGGAGGGCTGGCAGCAAGTGGCGGCGGGTTCTAGAGGAGAATCAGGAGGGGCGGTTGTTTGAGGAAGCGGGCTGGAGGGAGGGGAAGGTTGGCGGCAGAGGATTTCCTAGAGGAATAAAGTAATATAGACAATGAATAGTGTATTTCATTAATGTAGTGAAATTTTACTATGGTTCAGGGCTACTGCTGTAGGAAGTGTTGGACAGCAGTCTGGCTGGAAGTTTTGGCGGCTGTAGGGACTGCGGATGAGGGTTTCAGAGGGGGAAGAAGGAGTCTAGGGTTAGGGGGTACCTTGGGGAGGGAGATACAAGCCTAGGAGTCGTCACCTAGGGTTCCACGGAGTCGGCACCGTGATGGGATCGCGGGAATCAGGGAATACAATTCTCCAAACTCTGCAATGCCTCCAATCAGCCCACTACTCTCTTATTTATAATAAAAACAAAGCTAGGGCATCTCAATCAACGGCTATGATTGGCCGGGGGAAAATCCACTGAAATACAACAATAATAAACCAAAATATATAAAGTAATATATGAAATCGACTCGCAACACGAATCTGAACGCATCCACGGAGTCGGATCGTCGATCCGGGCACGCCATATATGGTAAGTCGCCAAATCAGCCCCGAATGGGCTCAAAGCTCGTCCTCGCCTCTGCTCCGCATCAATCTCCCCGGCTTGAAAGAATTCATCTCCCGATGAATAGGGGTCAGAATTCTCTCGCAGAATGCCAGGTAAAACTCGAAGATGCACGCCAGAGGTCGTCCAAGTGTCGTCGCTGAAAAATGGCCTCGCCAATCAACTCCCCCTGACTGAAAAGTCGTCATCTCCGGTGAATGGAGACGGTTGTACTGAAGTCAAAGTCCAGGGGCGAATCGATCAAGCTCTGTTGCAAGTACCCAGATGTCATCAACGTCTGTAGTAGGAATGTACCGACGGAATATGGTCTTCGTGATGCTCTCAACGCTCAACTCACGAGTGGTGGATCCCGGTGCGATCGACGGCGTCGTGGGTAGAACCAAAGAAGACGAGTCCCCAGGTGGGTGGGTGTCAGAAGTGGGTGAGTAATGGTGGTCATCAGACGTGGGTGGGTTATGAGGGTGGTAAGGCAACGGGAGTGAAGGTGTGGGCGGCTAGAAGTCCCCACTGCTTGGGTCCAGATACTCGCGAGACTCGTAGTACGGCGTCATATCTTCAACACTATATACCAGGTGGATACCCATACTTGCAGGGATATTAAGATCGTAGATGTTTGCTTCGATCTGACTCGTGATTATATAGGAATCCATTCGCCTAACGCTCATGCTTTTAGCAAGTCTCGCACGGAGCCTCGCAACGCAGATTCTCACCATCACCTGATCACCTTCAAGAAGTACCTGCACTTGCCAGTGAACATCCGTATGTGATTTACAAAATTTATTATCATTATGGATTCTTCGTCGGATCGACTCATGACACACATGCAAACGATGAACAGACAACACAACAGACTCATGCAAATGATGTAAATGAAACATGACAGACACAACATACTTGCTACGGGAAAAGCTAATAACCACTTGAAAATCTACCAAATGAGGTGGCCTATCAGGAGGTTCTCTCGGAGGAGTGCTCATCTCGTGTGTGACGAGTGCTCAGATGATCGTGAGAGACAACTATACTCAAATACAAGTTCATAAAGATCCAAGTGTCTCTCAGGGAACGTGACGCATCAGGTGGCTCACCAGGAGGTGTAAGAAAAGTCATCGCGAATGCGACGACCGCCTAAGTGAAAATCATGTGCACCGACCAGAAGACGTGACTCTATAGTGTAGTGAGTGTCCCCGAAAAGAAAGAGCTCGTCTGGTGGGTCAGCATGTGGTGCATCCCAAAACTCAGCGAGAGTGCGATGTGTCAGCAGGTGGTGCCTTAAATATTGGATGCTCCTCACAATATCCATCCTCTGGGGCGGGGTCAGGGACGATAATGGAAGAGGCTTCCATAAATCGATACTCATACTTGTGGGGCTCACCTGAATCGCATCCTCACCAGGATGTGGTGGCGCATCAGGAGGCTCAATAGGAGGCTCGTCGTAGAACTCGACACTAGGGTCATGGTCCTCTAGATGAGTACCAACGTGAGGGGTAGTGCCCCCGTGAATGGACGACATAGACACTACGAGATCAACACTAGGCTCTGGTCTCTCGGTCGTGATGTGACTCAGGGTAATGACAATGGGAGAGCAACATAGATCTACGCTCAAGAATGGGTTTGTGGGTGCGGTGTCAAGACGTGAGTCCAGGGTAGGGGTGTTAATCAACCCATGACATGCCATAGGTGGTGGTGTGGGTGAGGGGCACGACACTATAAGCTCAAGAGGTCGCTTAAGCTCACTCTCAGTCGGGGTCACAAGAGATAGGTCACTCACTGGGCTAAGCACCTCACTGGGATGAGAGCAATCTGCATCAGGTGTCACTTCTGCCATGTCGGACGGAACTATGGTGGGCAGAGTGGTGTCCTCGGTGTGGGAGGAGCTCGTACTGCAGAGGTCAAAGTGAGGATCCAACCGACCAGCTCTTGCGGATCCCAAAGACTGTTCGTAACGAAGGGCAAGCTGATACGTCTGCTCGAGGGACTTCGAGCTATGATAAACCACCTCAGTACGAATGTATGATGGAAGGCCAGAGCGAAATCTGCAAGAGGTCATGGTTGGGTCCTCTCGGATATCGCTCCTCACAACTAACTCATCAAAGCGATCCCTGTACTCAGCGACGGACATGGATCCTTGCTGAAGGGAAAATAATTGGTCGAGCAAGCGACTCCGATACAACGAATGCAGATACCTCTGACACAATGTACGCTTCATGTTCACCCAACTAGTGACGCGATGTAGACGGTCTCGCTCGCGTGTCCTCTCAATGCTAGCCCAATATGTCATCGTCTGATCTAAAAGTCTAAGTTTCGCAAACTTGACGCGACGCTCGCCGAATAACTCAAAATGATCAAGATAATACTCCATATCCACGAGCCAATAACTGAAAGACTCGGGACTCGATGAGCCGACAAAGGAAGGGGCAGCAGTACGAAACTGACTCTCAAGATCTCTCTCGGAACGACGATCCCCATAATAATCATTCCTAAGGTAACCGAGTCGTGTCGAAGGATCAACATGATCCGCTCGCGTGTACGGATACGAACGATGACAATCATCATATTGATCGTCTCTAGCATAGTTTGGTCGTGTCGGTGGGTCAACACGATCTCTGAAAGTGGTGTACTGCGTTCGCGAATAATCATCGTAGTATCGTGAGGGTCTCCCTGAAGGGGATCTATGAGGGCGGGTGCAAGTGGACTCGAGACCTCTAAAGTGAGGGGAGGCATAATTTTGACACCTAGACATAATGAAAAAAATCCTATAGACACTACGACTGCGTATCGGAAAGTACGCACAACCTAGCTCTGATACCAATTGACGCAGGACGAATCTATCGGTGGCGGATAAACCGTGACCTAACCCTACATGTTATGCAAATCCGACGGTTCAGCCACAGTTAAATAATAATTAAAATATCCCACACAGATAAATTCACAGCAAGATACAAATAATTTATTATAGCAAACAAGCTTTCGTTTCCCTCCGCGTGGAGGGCCAAAGCTAGAGCGCACGGCGAATAAACCCTGCAAATCACAATAAAAATCTAGGGCAAAATTCCACGATAATGAGTCTCCAAGCAAATATAAAATGTCTAACCCAATAAATAAATGTTGAGAATAATAATCCAGTACAACTAAGACTCACCAAATAGTGGGCTGACCAAGGCACTGAAGAATCTGGAGTCGGAGATGCATGGATGACGATCCAAGGTGGAACCGAAGGCGGGAAAGCGACGTAGGTGGTTGTCCTTGGCGGTGGAAGGTGAAAACGGCCCGGAAATGGATGGATCCGACCACGTGGGTAGAGATCCGGACGGGGGTGGATAGATCCGATGATTTGGGAGCAGATCCGGGCTGGATTTGTCCAGATCTGGACTGATCTAGACAAGGAGGCGGCTGGAGGTGGTTCAACGTAGGGGAAAGGGGCGGTGGTGGCTGGGAGTAGGGGGAGGGAGGGCTGCGGCGAGTTCTATAGACAGGGAGAGGGCGGCGGTGGCTGGGACAGAAGTTAAAGGAGGGCTGGCAGCAAGTGGCGGCAGGTTCTGGAGGAGAATCAGGAGGGGCGGCTGTTTGAGGAGGCGGGCTGGAGGGAGGGGAAGGTTGGCGGCAGAGGATTTCCTGGAGGAATAAAGTACTATAGACAATGAATAGTGTATTTCATTAATGAATAGTGAAATTTTACTATGGTTCAGGGCTGCTGCTGTAGGAAGTGCTGGACAGCAGTCTGGCTGGAAGTTTTGGCTGCTGTAGGGACTGCGGATGAGGGTTTCAGAGGGGGAAGAAGGAGTCTAGGGTTAGGGGGTACCTTGGGGAGGGAGATGCAAGCCTAGGAGTCGTCACCTAGGGTTCCACCGAGTCGGCACCGTGGTGGGATCGCGGGAATCCGGGAATACAATTCTCCAAACTCTGCAATGCCTCCAATCAGCCCACTACTCTCTTATTTATAATAAAAACAAAGCTAGGGCATCCCAATCAACGGCTATGATTGGCCGGGGGAAAATCCACCTAAATACAATAATAATAAACCAAAATATATAAAGTAATATATGAAATCGACTCGCAACACGAATCCGAACGCATCCACGGAGTCGGATCGTCGATCCGGGCACGCCATATATGATAAGTAGTCAAATCAGCCCCGAATGGGCCCAAAGCTCGTCCTCGCCTCTGCTCCGCATCAAAAACCCTACCCATCAAGCATCAATAAGATTACAGTTTACATTGTCTTTAAACCGCAATACCTTGTTCAAACTCCCAGGCGCTCCTCCCTTTTGTCCTCCACCATACCAATATCATTTAGATCACCCATAACAATCCACGGGCAAGTCACTGCAGTAGACAACACGCATATGCTCCCAAAACATACCTTCGCTAACCTCACGTGGTTGAACATAAGCAAAAGAAAGTACTTGACTCTCTTTCATGTTCTTTATTCCCTAGCTTTCGGGAATGCCTTAGATGGGCTAGCTATACCTACACAACATCGATCTTAGTTAATGAGTTATTCTCGGTGTTCCTCTTATTGGTGACATGAGATCTTCGTCGTGTATTGTAGCCACATCTACATCGTAGCTATCACACAAAAAGAGATCGGTTACTTTTTTATGTTAGAAGTTGGGGACCTAATTGGAGGGGCTAGATTCTTCAAACTATAAATATCCTATGAAATCAGACACAATGAATTTTGTATTGAAAGAAAAGAGGCATTCATCTGAGATTAAGGGTCTTTCTTTTTAGCGTTACCTCGAAGCTTTTTCTTCTTCGTTCGCCACTAAGGGGTGAAGCAGCATCAACAATGCAGAAGAACATTCTACTTCGCCCTCTATCTCAATCATTGAAGAAAGAAGGAAGGCTTCAAGTGCAGTTCCTGATTTGTTGTTTGTTTATTCTTTCCAGTCCTGCTTCACCGTCCTGTTAGCGCTAAAAACATGCCTTCTGACGGCAGAGTAAAAGCAAAGTCACCCATTCTGATATGGTGACCTACGATCATAGAAAGACCCCTTTCTCGTGTTCTTTCTATGTTATGTATGGATGTGTGAAAAGGGGCATAAAGGACCTAAACCCCTATGGCTTCTAAACCCTATCTCTTAGGTTGAACTAGACAAATAAGGAGAGGATTAAGATCTTAGTCGCGAAGAAGCAGAATCAGAGAATGAGGAAGAAGAAAAAGTAATGAAGTCGGTGAAGCATGTAAAGAAGACGGTCGGTGAGCATAGCAACGAAGAGATTTGGTGGAAGCCATTAATAGGCGAACAACGTGGACTTTATATCTGATATAGGTGAAGATAACGAAGTAGGTGACATATACACAGTGAATAGTGCAAATTTGCTATACGTGTAGTGGCAAACAACCTTGGGGTGAGCTTATATAAAGAAGTCGAACAAGGTGACCTCTTGGTGAACAGGCGAAGAGCTGAGCTTATATAAAGAGAGGCGAACGGTACGCAGGATTCTTCCTTTGTGCATAGCGATGGACGATTCTGGTTCCTTTTCCTGGTCACTCTAGTATAGGGTATCACCTATAGGCAGGCGAACAGTACAAGGGTCAGAATGAGCTGAGCTTATATAAAGAAGGAGAAGAGGACTCAAGTCCCATTCGCATAGCGAAGAACAGCCCGTGTATGAGCTTATATAAGGAAGTTGAAGAGGAGCTTATCTAAATAGACTCCAGTAATAGCAAAGCGTAAAGAAGCGAAGAAGTCGGTGATAGATAGGCGTACACGATGTAGAATGCGTAGGAGAAAGCGGGACCATCTAAGAGTTCAAAAGAAGGGAAATTGATCTTCTCGTCTATATGAAGTGGGTCTTAGAAGTCCACCGCTTTAGAATCTGTGTTTCTTTCCTTACAGCCAGGTATGTCCACCACTATCCTCGGCCAGGTATGTCCACCACTATCCCCGGTGAGTATGACTTCACTCGAAAAGAGTCTGATTCAAGATTAGAGTGTCTTATCTCAAGTGATGTGTCTGATGTTATGTTTGCCTGCTATACTGTGAAAAAGATCCATTCAAGTCACCTGACGCCTAAAACCTAAAATGCCTCTTTGCTTAGACGGACTAGAGGCAAATCAATAAGCTGCTAAATCCGCATGAAGGGTTTAGAAATTACTTGAACGACAGTTGTTGACCAAAGCTGCATACCGTTGTTGATCGAGCATGTCAGGAATAACCGTCGGAACTGCTAACTGTTTTCATACCGAGCAAGCAGGGAGTGAGCCAAAAAAGAAGGATTTCCGACCTAAAACAGTTGAAAATCAGTATTTAAAACATTTTGACGAGATAAGCTTCTCGACGGAGAATGCATGAAGAACATTGTAAGCTCCGAGAAGGGAAGATAGGATCCTATCCGCTTTTTTGAATGAAGGTTCACTCTCAAGCGAACGGTAAGAAAAGCTAATTGTCGTTCTCTACAAAGAGTGGGCTTATCTTGTTTTTCCCTATGATCATCTCTTAGAGAAAGACAAGTCTTACTCCTTGAATCGACATTAAGAAAGAACTCAAAAGATCATCATTCATATTCCTAGGATTCTACGCCTATTTTCTCAAGTCAACGGAATTCGTCTTGGGCAACTATGCCTACATTAGATTTTGATGAAAGCCTGTCGACTAGGCTGTATGATTGGCTTGACGAAGTATGGCCCTTCTCTGCGTCGCTACTCCGTGAAACCTTCGTCCAGTCTGTACAGCTTCTCCTTACATGCATTCAAGTTCATCATATTCCCTACAAAGGGAGAAGAATTGGACGAAGACCGCATAAAGCTCACAAGCTGAGTACTTACTCGTTCGACGCCTAATAAGAGAATGAATTCATTTTTCAATAGTTTACTCATTCCCTGCCTTATGCTACCCAAGTCGCTACAACTTGTTCGTTGATATACATGATTTTGCTACAGGCCGAGTTATCTTATTAGGATCCATCATCGTGTCAAATACAATGTCTCTCCTTTGCCAAAATGCTTGCCGGATTCGCTACTACTTGGAAGGCGTTTTTCACAGCCGAATGATATCAGATTCAAAGGGAAATTCATGTTCAGAGGAATGACAAAGCGAGGCGAACGTAGCGAAGATTAGATTAGAGTAGATAGTAAACTCTCAGGACTAGAAAGAGAAATATGTCAATATCTAACAAAGAAAGGGAAAAGCATATGTATTGATTACACTTCACCTTATGGCTCTGACAAGATCTACTTCTCCTATAACGTCTCAAGGCGAACAAACGTTCCTCTTTCTTTTCTCAGAAAAGCAAGAGTAGGGGATGATAGGGGACGACAGGAGCTGACTCACAATAGCGACGAAGAGGACGAAGGCTTTGATAGGCTCTGAGAGGCTCCATAAGACTTTGATAGGGTACGTAGTAGATGAGCTTATAGAAATAGAGGTGAATGAGGTGAGCTTATAGAAAGAAAAGGGAAGAATATGTAAGATAGGCGAAAAGGTGATAGGATAGAAAAGCGACAAAATCAACGAGCAACGAATGAGGAGAGCTCATATAAAGAGGCGAAGAGTTGATAGATAGGTGAATGGTCCAAAGAAGGTAAGAATGAGGCGTAGCGAAGAAGCATATAATAAGGAGTCGCGATAGCAACGAAGAGTCGTCTAAGAATCTAAATAGAAACAGGTGAGCTTATATAAAAAGGTGAAGGCTCTGAAAGGCCGGTAGGGGCGGATAGGCGAATCAGTCGAGCGACGAAAAGGTGAGCTTATAGAAAGAAAGAGAGGCTCAGAGATCATATAAGTGCAGAGTGAAGTCTGATTCTCAAGAATCAAATCAAGCTAACGATTTGATTTTCAAATCAAATCAAGCTAACACCTTTCCTTGGAGATTTGTAGCATCATTCAAGTAAATATAGATTGAGAACGTAGAAACATGAGCTTGCGATATAGCTACACCTAATTCTGAACCGGTTAATGCGAGAACAATAAATAAAGGATTACGATCTCTTATGAAATAGATAAGATTATTCATTAAGAGCACAGTCCAAGCAAACTCACTGAAAATCTTTACTGAACTATGATCGGCCATCATATTAGCAAATAAATGTATCCATGAGCTTAATGCACGAAAACAATGAGGGATTAGCTCAAGGAGTAGTAATAAGGGTGTTAATGGCAGTGGGACTCCTTAGGGATTAGCTCAATATTAAAAGACCAATGAGAGCTTATACCTTCTGATCCTAGTGTGTAAGGCACGTGAAGCTACTTTATGAGCAATCTAGATAACATGGAAGCACAGCTGCCATAGAAAGAACCCTTTGACGGTCTATTTCCTTAAAGAAAGAACGGGAAGGGGTAATGAATTTCAATTGTTGATAGCAATTTCAATCTCAATCTTGCTTCTATTGGTATAAAGCTTTGTTACTCAGTGAGAATAGTTGTTAAAGCTAAGTAGTTGTCGGTTCTACTTAGAATTCTGTTTTGTCACGATGTGCTCTTCACCTCATGTAGTTGGGTAAATAAGGACGCCTGTCCTGTAGGGTCCTATTCCGGCTCTCACTTTAGAGCTAGCTAAAGTATCAACTCTCACAACAACTTGGCTTGCAAGTTTCCCCGCAAAAAGCACCCCAACTCTCTGTTTGACTCCTAGAGAAGGGAACCAAGCTCCTCTCAGGAGCCAGGAGAGCTTGGTTAACTACACTAGCTCTTCTCTCACTGTCGAACCCTCACTCGAGCTCTTTTATCTTCACATGTGTGATTATCAAAGTGAACTAGTCTTATCCCTTCGTGATGAAATTCAACATGTCAAGGAGTAAGAAAAGTAAGAGTATTTCCTCCAAATACTACGGATCGATATTGTTTCAAACGTCGGATGCTTCACGACCTCCATACCTCGCAGAATATAGGGCTATGGCAAAAGGAGTGTGTGAGGGATTGTGGTTGAAGACCATTCTTCAAGTTATGGGCCTCCAGGCGAACAAACCAGTTACTATCTACTGCGACAACAAGGCAGCCATCAGTATCGCGCACAATCCTGTACAGCATGACAGAACAAACATGTTGAAGTTGACAGACATTTCATTAAAGATCATCTTGACAAGGGAAACATTTGTACTCCTTTTGTGAGCTCATTTGATCAACTGGCCGATGTTTTCACCAAGGGGTTAAGCAGTGACAACTTCCAGAACAATACTGACAAGTTGGGAATGATCAATATATATTCCCAACTTGAGGGGAGAGTTGAGTTTATTAGTTTCGTATTATATTAGTCTATTTGTACGTTCATAGTTTAGTCCCACATCGTGAGTAAAGTTGTATGTGTCAATGTATTTCTTATATATTATACCCTATATGGATGAATAGAATGATGAAGTATTTTCTCCTCCTTTCTTTCTACTAGGTGATCATAGCGAAGCAAAAGTCTAAATAGAATGAGGCTCGTTGGGTGTATTACAATTTACAAGTGAGGTTGAACCAATTCCATTTTGAACGAGTTCATGAAACCCCTTCATTTTCAATTAAACAAGTGGCAGGGTAATTTTGACTTGCTTACTCGTGCTGGGTAAGGCCACAGAGTGCTCTTTGAAATCTACTATGCATCCTTACGAAGACAAGAGTGGGTTTTTTAGGTATTGCAGGACTTGAACTTGCGACCATTAGGTTAAAAGCCCAATGTTCTACCAATTGTGCTAAACGCCCGATTTGACAATAAGGGTTGGAAAAGAAAAGAGGACTCTTTTCTTCTTATCATATCACAAGGGTCGTGAGGCTTATACTCTGGAGAAAGGGAGTAATCCAAGAATTTCATATTCTAGTTAGATATATATAAGAAGGTAAACCACTAAGACTATCTACGAAAAAGGGAAGGTCTTGGAGACGAGTTCAACGGAAAGGAGATGTGCTTTATTGTTTGACCTTGTTTCGGTTGAGCACTCTCTTTTCGTTGTCCAATTCCGTCTGACCAACCGTTGTGAGGCCAGGTACGAAGAATGAATGTAGATCTGTGTACGGGAGTTGTTGGCTAGCGCGCCCGCTCAACTCTTCGAGAGCCAAACAAAGAAGGGGGTAGAGATTCGACAAGTCAATCAAAAATGATGGCAGGTCCAGTACATTAGTACGGTTAAAAGGGAGATCTAGCTTCCGGGCCGAGCGAGAACGAGAAAGAAAAGGCAACGATCGGTCTGCTACGCTGTGTATGTTTACCTTGACTTGGCAGATACATCCAATGGAACGGACTGGTACGTCATAGTCCGACTATTTTACCTACCGAAAAGATGATGATGACAACTAGTTTCCCTCCCTTTGAAGTAGATTTCGCAGCTCCACGAGCAAAAGCAAAGGTGAAAGGCCCACTACTTCTTCACTATCGCCGATTGATTTGATGGATCTCCCTTTCATCTTCATTCGACCTGAGTAAAGAAAGGTTCTTTTATGCAATGCATAATGGGCGGGCCTCCTCCAACTGATTGACATACAAAAGGGACAGTTAGGAGTTGGTGTTCATTCAAGTAGCTAGCGGGAAGCTAAATTGGGTAAACTAAGTATAGGTAGCTAGCGGCGAACAACCCGGGCTTTACCAAAAGGTTAGCAAGCATGGATGTACAGCGAAGAACATGTAAGCACAACGACCTGCACGATTGGTAACGATTGCCCCGCTGTCTCCGACATGGACCCGATGAAATTGAATTCTCCGTGAAGATGCGGAGTACCAATGGCTAGACGGTAAGATCTCGTGTACCTTGACTATAGCTTCACAGTGACAACCTTGATCGAATGTGTAGGTTAGGTGGGAGGTGGTGACACACACACACCTTGGTGTAAGGATGCCTAACCGCTGCACCGATCATTCGGGGGGTAGTTTATTTAAGGTGTATGCATCCTAAAGAGTAATGGAGGTGTACGAAGGTAGGCACGCAACGGCGTTGATTATGCTCGTGAGCGTAATGGTCTAAGCATGCTTGACTGCGAGACCAACGGGTCAAACAGAGATGAAAATAGTGATCCTAGAGTCCCATGTTGAAGGGCTCCCACTTAACGGATCAAAAGTACGTTGGGGATAACAGGTTGATGACTCCCAAGAGCTCTTATTGACGTAGTCGTTTGGCACGAAATATAGTAGTCGAGAAGTATGTAGAAGCATTCACATGTATACCCGTACCCCATCCCTCTCGTATCGATTGTACCATGAGAGAATATATGTGAGGCGTGAAGGTAGGGTAGTTAAAGGTTTCATAGTATTCCCACATTCGTATGATTCAATGTCGAGAGACTCGCCGGGAGTAGGACTAGGAAAGACGCATATACTTTTTGCTCTTCCAACCAAGTTGGACATTTGAGCAGCCTTTTCATTTGGCGGGGATCTTACGAACATATGATTCTTCGGATGTGACTGAAAGAAAGAAAGAGGTGGCTATGCAAGGGCCTAATAAGCCATTGAAGACTAAGCCCAATCCATTGCATCCTCTATAATGGCAAATTCATATTCAAGAGGAATAGTTGAGTTCATCATATAAGGAGTTCAGTTCATATTCCCTGTTTGACGAAAGGGGGCTGAAAGGCAGGCTTTCAACAACAATCACCTCACACTCTGTTCGCTACCACCTATCAGACATCAGACTGACTAGCTTACCTACTCGTGGTGACCTAATCGCCGACAGAATAAATATGCTTGTTTGCCCGAGAAAGGTCTTTTTCCTTGCAACTCTTTGAATCCTTAACCAGAACTTTTTCTGCTCGGCTAGTAGCGCCTTCCCTTTGCAACCAGACATCTCGTCTTTATCCTTAACAGCCTGCTTTGGTTCTCCGATACCTCTTTCTTCGATAGGCCTTCCCTAATGCTCTCCTTGAAGTGAGTCCTTTCACCCCTTTTCAATCTGAAAACGAAGAAAGTAACTTTTCAAAGAAAGAACTCTTCATTCTAGGACGAGTCTGATGTTACTTCCTGCTTGCCACCCTCATCCTTTTGAACTTCTTCGTCTTTGGTCATCAAGCAGATTTCGCACAATGGTCAGCAAGCGATATCGAACGAAAATCAATCTAGATATAGAACTTGGATGCTTCCTTACGGGCCGTTCGCACCGAGGCGCAAAGGGATCTTGGAGCCTAGGCACGTAAGGCGCAAAATTGGAAAAAAAATATAGTATTAAATACAAAAAACACATAAAATAAATCTACCGCCATATCAACACACTAGAATTGCATATATCACAACTCCAAAGGCTACTTTTTAGATTGTGTTTTACAAATATTAACCGTTATAGGTGCAAGTATTGCAACTTGCTGCAATCGGATAGATTTTACGTTGTTATTCTTCATCAGTAGAGTTTATAAAAGCAAATACTGATGATTAATCCACTGTTTTTCCCATTACGGAGCAACTTCCCTCACTTAATGATAGATACATACAAGAAATCATGTAATCTAACCCTGAGATCATGTTTTTGACCACCTCCAAAAAATATTTCAGTAATCAGGTTGAAGAAAAGGCCTTGAAAGGCCAAGACGCGCCTTTGGTACGCCTGGGAGCTGGTAAGGCGCGCTGTCACGACTTGGGGTTAGTCTCTGGAGACTTCTAGAGAAATCTAGGATCTTGGAGAATATTCTTGTACATAGAATTCTAAAGATTAGTCTAGAAGATTCTTGAAAGATGTAGATACAAGAAAGAGGTAGAGAATTCTAGATTCTTCCATCTTTTGGAGGGAAACCCCTTGGGGGGCCTATATAAGGGGGAGATCCCCTCATTTGTAAATCATCCAAGAATTCAAGCAATCAAGCAATACAAGTTCTTTGCTCTCTCAATCTCTCTTGCTCTCTCTTACAAAGTACTCTCTTACTCATCTCACCACCACGATCGTTGGAGAAGGCTGACTTAGCTAACGGCGAAGGGAGCGGAAAGGAGCTAAGGCCGCACGCGACATTGTCAAAGGCCGCACGCGACATTGTCAAGGGGACAAGTCCGTGACAGTTGGTATCAGAGGGAGGTTCGACTCGAGTTCGTGGTTCGTGCAAGGAGTAAGATGGCTTTGGAAGGGAACAACAACTCAAGCGTTATTGATGAGCGCGGCAGGGCAGCCGAGGAGAAAAGAGATAGAAGGAACAAGAGGGACCAAAGCAAGGGTCGCGATGGTTCCAGCTCGGAGCAAAATATGGTTGATCCAGCTGAATTTGAAGCTCTACGGGAGGCGCATCTTACCCTTCATCGGAAAGTGGATCAAATATGTAAGTACTTTGACACTTTTCATGTTGAGCAAGAGAAGTTGCAGGCGGATCTTGACCATCTCAAGGAGCAAACTATGGGCAAGTCGGAAGGCGCTTTTGATACCATCATAAGCGACTTGGAAGAGCGCCTCACAAGTCTTGAAACTGAAGTGGATGACTTGCGTAGGCGAGGTGCTACCAATGGTGGAAATGGTGGGAATGGTGCAGCCATGGTAAATGCAAAGCTTGATGTGCCCAAACCCAAGAAGTTTGCGGGAAAGCGAGATGCGTTGGAGGTGGAGAACTTCCTTTGGCACATGGAGAAATACTTGGAAGGATATAACATCACAGACGAGGCACTAAAGGTACGCCATGCTGGTTATTACTTGGAGGACCTCGCTTCCTTGTGGTGGAGGAAAATCCAAACAGATATTGCAAAGGGACTCTACCGGATCGATACTTGGGAGGACTTCAAGCAGGAACTAAGAAGGAACTTCATCCCCGAGAATGTGAAGGATGAAAACTTGAGGAAGCTCAGGGAGTTGAGGCAAAAGGGAAGTATCGGAGACTATGTCAAGGAGTTCACCGCTTTATCACTTCAGGTATTCGATGTCCCCGAACATATCCTTCTCTTCAACTTCATCGATGGGCTACAAAATTGGGTGAAACAAGAGGTCAAGAGGAAGGACCCAAGGACCACCCGAGATGCTATTGCCATCGCCGAGTCTCTTATTGAGTTCCAGCGTCAACCAAATCCTATCAAGGAGAAGAAGGACAAGGTGGGCTATGAAAAAGGTGGGGGAGACCGGCGAGACAACAAGTCGGCGCACTTCAAAGGAGGATCAAAGACTTTGCCCGATCCAAGGAAGGAATTCGAGGAAAGGAAGAAGAACTTCGCACCCAAAGGCGGATGTTTTGTGTGCAAGGGGCCACATCCTATGAGCTGCTGTCCAAAGCTCGGGTCATTGGCAGCTATGGCGGAGAATACTACTCCACCCGAAGAAGGTACTTCTCAAATGAGTTCATTGCAATTACTAAATGCTTTGAACGTGCAGCCAACGAAAGTCGCATCAAGCAAGGGGCTGATGTATGTGGAAGCGGTCGTCAAGGGGAAGGCTACAAAAGCCTTGATCGACACAGGATCTTCACACAACTTTATGACCGAAGGAGAAGCCAAGAGGTTGGGCTTGCAGGTTGTGAAGGGCGGAGGTTGGATCAAGACCGTGAACGGTCAGGCAAAACCACTTGAAGGAGTCGCACGCCATGTAGAGCTATGCATGGGCACCTGGAAGGGCCGGGTGGACTTCTCAATCGCACCCATGGATGACTTCAAGGTCGTTCTTGGAATGGACTTCTTGGAGAAGATGCAAGCCATCGTCATGCCGGCGCATCGCTCAGTTTGCATCTTGGAGGAAGGAAATGCTTGCATGGTTCCCACGGTGCAAGGACCAGCAAAGGAGGGGCCAAAACAGCTATCAGCCATGCAGTTGGCAAAAGGGTTCAAGAAGGGTGAACCGACGTACTTGGCCACCGTAAAGGAGGAAGACGGTGACACGATGGAGGAGGTGCCTCCTATCCTTGCGGACGTGTTGGCAAGAAATGAAGACATCATGCTCGCAGAGTTGCCACTGAAGCTACCACCTCGGCGGGAGGTGGATCACAAAATTGAGTTGGAGCCAGGGACGAAGCCCCCAGCTAAAGCACCATACCGGATGGCTCCCCCTGAACTAGAGGAGTTGAGGAAGCAACTCCAAGTTTTGCTGGAATCAGGAATGATCAGGCCGTCTAAGGCGCCATTTGGTGCCCCGGTGCTATTTCAAAAGAAGAAGGATGGATCGTTGCGGTTGTGCACAGACTACCGGGCACTAAACAAGGTGACGGTAAAGAACAAGTATCCTATTCCTCTCATTGCTGATCTTTTTGACATGCTTGGAAGTGCAAGGATCTACTCCAAGATGGATTTGCAAAAGGGATATCATCAAGTGCGGATTGCGGAAGGAGATGAGCCGAAGACCACATGTGTCACGAGGTATGGAGCATTCGAATGGTTAGTGATGCCTTTTGGCTTAACTAACGCACCAGCTACTTTCTGCACGTTGATGAACCAAATATTCCGCCCCTACTTGGACAAGTTTGTGGTGGTATACTTGGATGATATTGTGGTATATAGCAACACCATCGAGGAGCATGTGGAGCATCTTAGCCGAGTCTTCCAAGTGTTGCGGGAGAATGAGATGTATGTGAAGAAGTCCAAATGCTCATTTGGACAAGAAGAGATACACTTTCTTGGTCATGTCATCGGGCATGGGAGCTTGCGGATGGACATGGCAAAGATCAAGGCAATTGATGAATGGGAACCGCCAACGAAGGTACCAGACTTACGATCATTTCTTGGCTTGGTGAACTACTATCGCAGGTTCATCAAGGATTACTCGAGGAGAGCAGTGCCATTGACGGACCTGTTGAAGAAAAGCAAGGCTTGGCTTTGGACGGAGGAATGCCAAAGCGCTTTTGAAGACTTGAAGGCAGCGGTTTGTACGGAACCGGTGCTTGCCTTGCCGGACTTTAGCAAGAGGTTCGAGTTGCATACCGATGCATCAGACTTTGCGATTGGAGGAGTGCCAATGCAAGATGGTCACCCCTTAGCTTTCGAAAGTCGGAAACTCAACGAGGAGGAACGGAGATACACCGTTCAAGAGAAGGAGATGACAGCCATCATCCATTGTTTGCAAGTGTGGAGGCATTATCTACTTGGGGCGCAGTTCACCATCAAGACGGATAATGTGGCAACAACTTACTTCCAGACGCAGAAGAAGCTGACCGCTAAGCAAGCAAGATGGCAGGATTTCTTGGCGGAGTTCGACTTTGTGTTAGAGCATAAGGCGGGGAAGACCAACGTTGTGGCTGATGCACTAAGCCGCAAAGCTGAGCTAGCCGCAATGTCCACAGCTAGTGGGGAGTTGTTGAACAAAATCAGGCAAGGGTTGAAGGAGGATCCTCTTGCCATGCAACTCATGGAGTTGGCCAAGGACGGCCAAGCTAGAAGATTTTGGGTAGAGGAGGAGCTACTCTACACCAAAGGAAGGCGATTATACATCCCAAAGTGGGAAAACCTGCGGAGGGATCTCATCAAGGAGTGCCATGATACAAAGTGGGCTGGACATCCGGGACAGAAACGCACTTTGGCTTTAATGGAGGAGTCATATTTCTGGCCACGGATGAGGGATCAAGTGGAGTTATACGTGAAGACTTGTCTTGTTTGCCAACAAGACAAGGTGGACAACAAGCAGCCCGCGGGATTGTTGGAACCACTGCGGGTAGCAGAGCACCCTTGGGAGTCGGTGACGCTTGACTTCATCAACGCGTTACCAAAATCGGAGGGGTTCGGATCGATCTTGGTGGTAGTCGATCGTTTCTCCAAGTACGGCAAGTTCATCCCTAGCACAAGGGATACTAGCGCGGAGGAGACGGCACGCCTGTTCTTCAAGAATGTGGTGAAGTACTGGGGGTTGCCAAAGTCTATCATTAGTGATCGAGACCCCAGATTTACAGGGAAGTTGTGGAGGGATTTGTTCACTTTGCTCGGTTCAGAACTAAACTTCTCCACCAGCTTCCACCCTCAAACCGATGGGCAGACGGAGAGGGTGAATTCCTTGTTGGAATGTTATTTACGGCACTTTGTGAGCGCCAATCAGCGGGACTGGGCCAAACTGATGGATGTGGCGCAATTCTCGTACAACTTGCAGCGGAGCGAGGCGACCGGTCGGAGTCCGTTCGAGCTTGCCACGGGGAGGCAACCACTCACTCCGCATACATTGGCGACTACGGCAGATGACGGAAGAAGCCCAGGAGCTTGGAGGATGGCCAAGTCTTGGGAAGAGCAAACGGACATAGCCAGAGTGTGCTTAGAGAAAGCACGCAAGCGGATGAAGAAATGGACTGATTCAAAGCGAAGAATGGTGGAATACACAGTTGGGGATAAGGTGATGGTAAAACTTCTCCCTCAACAGTTCAAGGCTTTGCGCAGCTTGCACAAGGGCTTGGTTCGTAGATATGAAGGCCCATTTCCGGTGATTGCAAGGGTGGGTAAGGTATCCTATCACCTTGACCTGCCCAACTCTTTGAAGATTCATCCAGTCTTTCATGTCAGCATGTTGAAGCCATATCATGAAGACCATGAAGACCTTCAAAGGAGTACATCACATAGAGCACCACCCGTGATGACCAAGTCTTTTGATCGAGAGGTGGATGAGGTGCTCACCAAGAGGACAGTGCGGAGAAGAGGTGTGCAGCCTAGCACACAATATTTGATCAAGTGGAAGGGAAGGCCAGAGTCCGAAGCAATATGGGAATCCATAGAAGATCTCTGGCAGTTCAAGGACATCATCCAGCAGTACGAGGCGACGAGGGCGTCGCCAGGATAGGTGGGGGAGGATGTCACGACTTGGGGTTAGTCTCTGGAGACTTCTAGAGAAATCTAGGATCTTGGAGAATATTCTTGTACATAGAATTTTAAAGATTAGTCTAGAAGATTCTTGAAAGATGTAGATACAAGAAAGAGGTAGAGAATTCTAGATTCTTCCATCTTTTGGAGGGAAACCCCTTGGGGGGCCTATATAAGGGGGAGATCCCCTCATTTGTAAATCATCCAAGAATTCAAGCAATCAAGCAATACAAGTTCTTTGCTCTCTCAATCTCTCTTGCTCTCTCTTACAAAATACTCTCTTACTCATCTCACCACCACGATCGTTGGAGAAGGCTGACTTAGCTAACGGCGAAGGGCGCGGAAAGGAGCTAAGGCCGCACGCGACATTGTCAAGGGGACAAGTCCGTGACAGCGCGCCTGGGGTGCTCGTGGGCATGCCTGAGGCACCTCGCCCGCCTCTGCCTTGCAGAGGCGAGGCCTGGTGCGCCCGGCGCCTCTGGTGCGCCCGGCGCCTCTGGCGCGCCTTAATAACATAGGTTGCACACCTGGAGCTATCCACTATTTCGATCTATCGACAATTCACTCGCTTTGAAATTCGGATCCGAATCGCGATGCTCATCACTCAAATCAGAGCACCATCAACTACAGTCTTATTGCTCGTACTCCGCCCTTGGGCTATCGGCCTAGTCTGTGAGGACGATAAAGATGTTCTGGGCGAAAGGCTTTTCTGATCAAAAGAACTAGCAGGGATGATCATCTCTTCAATGACGTTGAGACGTGATATTCTAGTATATACATATGTATATGCTAGTAGTCGTGCACGAGAGTACACCCCTGCACGACTGCTCAAGGGGGCGAACGGGCTGCACCAGTCTGTGGTTGCTTTGGTTGGGCAGGGGCTACGCCTGTGCATACCAAAAGTGGTGGCGCACGGACTCCGCCCGTGCGCGGACGCACGGGATGCGCCCCTTCTCTCTCACTCACCTTTTCACTCCTCTTTTCCTCTTCCATCTCTCCCTATTTAATGTCATTCTCTCTCCTAAATAATTTAAAACTACTTTTACTTTAGTCTAATCATTTTTAGGATATGAGACCTAGAGCCCCCTCTCTCTCCTATAGGTGTTATGAAACCTAGGGAGTTTTTCCCTCTCTCTTTCCGCCTATCTCCACCACTGATTGAGTTGATCTAACGGTTGTGAATCCTTAGATGGTGTTAGCATTCAAACATGCATATTATATGTAATATATATATATATATGTGTGTGTCTGTGTAGAGAGAGAGACGCACACTTCCAATATCAAAAGGATCAGGAATTGAATTTTCTAGTGATGAGATCTGCAGGATATATTCCAGAGAGATGTGAAATGAAAAAATAAAATCAAATTAAACTGAACAGGAACATTCCATCGTTAATATAAAGCACGCTAGGCTACTAACGCTGCTAAATACTACCTATTGTTGTCTGCTTTAAGAATTTGAAGTTGGTTCAGAAGTCCCAGTTCATCTGGTAAGTAAGATAGCTTGTTCTTTGTAATGTGGAGTTGACTCAGAGAGATTAATTTACCAACAGCAGTCGGCAAAGTAGTTAATCTGTAGAAGGAAGTGAAAGTACCAATTAATAAAACAAAATAAAACTATCAAGTCAAGATCACCTACAAACTAAGAACCTAAAATCATAAACTGAAGTGTCAAAATTTATAGTTATATAAATATTTTTATGCAAACTAGAGTACAATATGAAGCACCTAGAAATGAAGGAAAGCAATGAAAAAAAACAATCCAGCTAACATATAGTTCTGTAAACAGCCATAGTTCTTCAGTATAATCATCAATACAGTTGAATGTAAGTATAATTATTTAAAGGCAATAAGAAAAGGAAAACTCAGAGCACAAAAACTAAAATACATAAATTATAGGCAAGAAAGCATCCATTAAAATAGAATTTATACACAAAATATGAAGTGATATATAAGAAAAGATATATGGGTATAAGCATTTAATCTTCATTGCTGGAGATGTATAATCAATGAAGCAATTAAAATGTTCAAGAACATGATGAGATCAGCCATGTCACTCTGAACGTGCGCATCAGGACTAGTTCATGGTCAAATTCAACATCCTGATGCGACATTAGTTGCATCAAGATGTGTCAGACTTTGGGAAGGTGATGTTTCCAACACATGAGACTCGCATAGGTGGTAGAAACCATAGAATGTGAGGGGGGGAATTTAGAATGTAGAGGTCATTTTGATCCTACCAAATACAAGGAACAGCTTCGTACTCGGACCCTAAAATATGACATGAGAGGGATAAAAAAATGGGAGTAAAATTCAAACTATTTGTAATATTACCTGTAAAAAGAAAACGTTTGGCAAAGCTAGGAACATGGAGAACATAGGATAAAAAGTGGGGCTGCTAGTAACAATCCCTTTGTTAGATATGTCTTTTGAGAGCCATCAGCAAAACTAAATTTATGCTAAGAGGAATGTAAGATGTAAAACATGGAGAAGAACCTATCATTTGGCCGGTGAAACCTAGTCAATGATCTGTCAATGGGAGACCAAGTGGATGACTAAGAACTAGAAGAGGTGGTGGGGTGTATGGTATGAGCAGAGAAAGCACTTGGGTCCACTGGAGGAAGAATCTGACTCAATAGTCATGCGCGGTAGGAACCTTCTCAAAGCTTCGAGCTCCTCATCAGATAGACTCCCAGTATCTATACTATATCAAAAGGGAAAACTTTTGTGCTCTTGTGGTGTAATGGTGGAGAACCATCAAACTAAGCTTGGCCATTGAATTATACCTAATGAAATTTCAATCAAATTTAATGGTGGACAACGAGCGGTGTTAGATGTCGAGCGAAGAATGATAATTGTTGGTGTGCTATACAGTGTATGGGGGACGTCGTTGTAACAACTTGCTTAATATAATAGATTAACCCTTCCTAATCCTCTAATTGCTAACCGCAGCCCCTCCCCTTTAACTCCTCAGCCGAGCCCCCCTCTCCTGATATACTTATCGCTTGCGGCTAGGTCTCGTTCCGTCTCCCGCTAGCCGCCCCGATCCCGTCTCCCGCAATCCGTTGCTCCTGTCTCCCGCACGCAAGCCGCCGCTTCCTGCAGCCCTCCTTCCCAGAGCCCTCCTTCTGTCTCCTGCAGCCCTCCTTCCGTCTCCTGCAGCCCTCCTTCCGTCAGCCCTCCTTCACGCAGGCCGGCAGCGCCTCCTAGGGCCGACAGTCTCCCTTCGTCTGCGATCAGCAAGGGCAAGCGGCTTCTTCTTCTCCGAGGGGGCTGGCAATCTCCTTCCTCACCCTTCTCGTGGACAGCAGCCCATCTCTTCTCCTAGGGTTTCTTTCCCTCTCCTCCTTGGGCTCGAATTTGGTTTCCTTGCGTAAGATTCTCCCTCCTTCCCCCCCTTTATTCAGATTTTCTTAGGAACCTTTGTGAGTTTTGTGCCCCAAATTGCGTCTATTTTGTGATCCAAGTTTGTCATTCATATAATCGACTAATCACCGTTCATTTGTGATCTCC
The DNA here is from genome assembly GCA_033032865.1 of Dactylorhiza incarnata. Taxonomy (NCBI): domain Eukaryota; kingdom Viridiplantae; phylum Streptophyta; class Magnoliopsida; order Asparagales; family Orchidaceae; genus Dactylorhiza; species Dactylorhiza incarnata. The sequence goes on along the minus strand of JAWHQI010000009.1, from coordinate 1,317,166 downwards.
GACGCCGTTCATCGAACCAATTGATGGGATCGCTCAAAAACCCTTTCGGATTTAGGGTTTATCAAGCATAAGCACCGCCAAATTCTGTATTCTGCGTGGTAATCTCCTTTCCCCTCACCTTTGAGGGAGGTAATTTTGCTAAACCCTCTTTTATTTAAGTTCGCGTCGTAGAATGCTTATGCTAAGCATATGGATTTTCGTTATGTCAAATATCAATTATGTTGTTCATGAACAGGTTCAGATTAAGATTTCTAAATCTTGTTTGCGTCACTTAGCCGCCGCCGCCACCAATTTTTCGCCTTACTTAAGACAAGTAGAGAAATCTCTCGCTTGCAACACCTGATCGTAATTTTTGTTATATTTTTCTTCTGTCCATAAATTTTGCTGCTTGACACCTGAATCATCAAATGATAACTTGCCACATTCACCAAATTATGAAATATTTCGTTAATAACGTAAGTAAACATAGAAAGGTAGCGTTTAATTGATGCAACTCCTTGACTTGGGTTCCCTCAAGAATCCCTAACGGGAACAAGAGACCGGTCACAACGAGCTTGAACTCCTGAATCTCTGATAAGCCATGAATCTGAATCTTGAATCTGAACTTGAATCTGTCTGAATCATGAATTTTGTGCATCAAACAAAAACACCTACACTTTCATTTGTTACAACTTATGTTATTACAAAAAAACTGTTTATACTATACTCCGGAGTAGGTTAATAATTCAGTTTGTTTCCGCGTGACTCTTTTACTTGCCGGTCTTGATAGCGTGTAGTTCCTGGAAATTGTACGTGTACTTTTCTGATCTCCTGCTAGTTGTACTTCATTTTACTTTACTTTGCTTGTATTATTTGTTCTGAGGCTTTTTTCATTTTTGCTTTGGAATTTGTCTTAGCGTCCGTGACTGCGCCGCCTGATACCTGAGTCCGCTCTGCACCCTTTTCCTATATTCCTGGAGGTATTCTTATTTTTTATTGTTGTATCAGGTTTTATGTATTATTTCATTTATGTTGGGTATTTCAGCTATGTAATGATTATATTCAGCCATTTTCTCTTGTTTCGTGGACAACTGTTAGGTTATAAATCTTATACTGAAATTTCATACTATTGCATGTTCATTCATTTGAGGTCTCCATTACATGATTCGGTATCTTGAAATCTGGGTTTTTATATAAACACATGTATTTTTTCTTTTCACTGTTGTACTCTAAAGCTTCCGCATATTTTTAAAAACACATTTTCTTCAAATTAATTATTTTAAACCTAATAATGCTAATTCAGCCCCGCCTAACAGACATTGTGTTTAATCCCCTCATGTATGTGGCATCACGATCCGCCCGAAGTGCGCTCTGTCTTTTGCTTTTAGACGGGTCGTGGCAGTTGGTATTAGAGCCAGGTTGAGTATCTAAGGATAAGGAATTTTATAATTTTCACCTATTTTGAGATTTATTGTAAAAATATATATGCATGCAACATTTCTTCACTCATTTTATCATTAACTGTTGTTCTTGGCCGAAACACTCACACATTACACTCATAATCATGTGTAGTATGCTCACGAATGTTAAGGGGTTATGGGCGAACTTAACATTTATGTGCATATGAATTTCCACTAGGTTATACACCGCTTGCAAATATTAAATGGTTATGGGCAATTTTAATATTTTCAAGTGCGATGGCATTAGCAGCATAATATGCATGACATGTTAAGCGATATGGGCGCTTAACATGGTGTGTGTATCCATCCATGAACATTATTAGGAATGCATTTTAGACACAGTGATATAGCATGCATATCATAACTCATTTGCACAAGTGTCAAGCTAAGAACAACAGATAATGATTGTACACACATGGATTTATTAATTATTTACAACTTCACATGATTTCATTGTTGCATTCGCATGATCATTACTAGTAGTTGTCCAATGAAAATGTTGTAATTATTACATGATTTATGTATCCAACAGTACGAAAGTGTTAGAACCTCTGATCTCAATCCTTTCTGTTTCGTTGATTATCGATTCTTACCTGATTTTCTTGTATCTCCTTCTAGATGGCTCCTAAGCGGCAGCGGCGCAAGAAGACCACCCCTCCTGTGGGTGAACCAACTGGTAATGCCACTGCTCAGCTTTTGCAACAGATTCTGGATTGCCTCACTCGCCTGGAGGAGGATCGCCAGACTTCCAATCCAGCCTCTGTTGTCACTCCTGGAGTCATCCCTGCTTCTGATCCTGGAACCAGCTCACCTGCCGTCGACTTGGTAACCCCGCTCGCGTCCAGTCTGATTGTTCCCCGATGGCGATGGCAGACACTTTGGCGTTCAAAAGGTTAAAGTCGTCATCTTACGATGGCAATCGTGACTACTTTGTCATTTCTGAGTGGCTCGCCCAGATGGAGAAGCACTTCGAGTACGTTGGAATTCCAGATGTCCAGAAAGTCCTTCTTGTTGCTTACCAGCTGGCCGAGGATGCGTACACCTGGTGGCTTCAGCGCCGCAATCTTCCCAACTCTGCCACCTTGACCTGGGATCAATTCAAGGGAGCTATTTTGGAGAAGTTCCTTTCTTCCGTGGAGCGTGACCGGCTAGCTGAGAAATTCCTATAACTCAAGCAGCCAGGCAGATCAGTGACCGAGTATGAGAAGGAGTTATCTAGCCTATCCCTCCTTGCAGTGGAGATGGTGTCAGATGAAGCTAAGAAGATCAGTCGTTTCGTGAAGGGACTCCGTCGTGATTTCCGCCAGCACGTGGAACCTCATGGTGCCACCACCTATGCAGAGATTGTGGAAGCTGTGTTGCAGGTGGAGGCTATCGAGTTGGAGCGTTCTGTTAGGAAGTTTCAGCGCAGTACTGACAATGCTGACGCGGCTGATCACAAGCGCAAAGGTGCTCCTTCTAAAGATCAAGGCCTCAAGCCCAAAGAGGTGTGTGCCTTCTGCCATAAAGTGGGTCATATTGCCCAAGTCTGCCGCACCCTCTTGAAGAAGCAGAAGATGGTTGTTCCTGCACCACAGCCCAGATGACGCTTGTCACTGTCGCCACTGTATGTGCTTACTGCAAGAGGCCAGGTCATCTGCTGAAAGACTGTCGCCGTAAGCAGAATGTTTGTTACCGATGTGGTCAGGTTGGGCACCATATCCAAGACTGCCCAATTCCCGCTCAACCTCTGCAGTTTGTTCCGGGAGCTCAGGAAAAGGGTAGAGTCGTGTTGAATGTCATTACCCAGGGCGAGGCGCTTGCGTCTACCGACGTCATATCTGGTATGTAATGCATTATTCTTAGATTTCTGCATCTTGTTTTATTTGCTTTAGTATCAAACAACCTTGAATTTGCGTCTATGTTCTTCTTTCCTAGGGAGATTTAGGGTCAATAATAAATGGATGCGGATCCTTTTTTATTCTGGTACATCTCATTCGTTTATTGCTCGTCTATTGTGGATCTTTATCGTTTGTCTACATCACCACTTGAGGTCTCCTATGAGATCTTCGTGAATGTTCATCTGCATCTTTCAAATCAGGGCGTTCCTAATTGTCCGATCGCTCGATGAATGCGAGTCTCAGCGGATCTCATAGTTCTGGAGATGTCATAGTTCGATGTAATCTTGGGCATGGATTGGTTGGTCGCGTATAGAGCAAAGCTGGATTGCGTGGCAAAGAGGGTCAATATCAACATCGATGGCAAGGACTTCAGCGTTCATGTTCAGACCCGCAGTCACATGAAGGTAATTTCTGCTGTACGCGCCACTCGCCTTCTTGGTCAAGGATGTTCTGCTTGTTTGTGTATGCTGCACATTCAGATTCTGTCTCTCCTTCTCTCAAATCCATACATGTTGCTTCCGAATTTCCTAACGTCTTTCCTGCCGAATTGTCTGGGATGCCTCCTAATCGAGATGTGGAGTTCTCTATTGACTTAGAGCCTTGAACGCGCCCCATATCTAAAGCCCCGTACTGTATAGCCCCGCGCGAGCTAGAGGAGCTAAAATCGCAGTTGGATGAATTGCTTGAACGTGGGTACATTCGTCCTAGCTCTTCACCTTGGGGAGCCCTTGTCCTCTTCGTGAAAAAGGACGGCTCCATGAGGCTTTGTGTTGATTATCGGGACCTGAACAAGGTGACCGTCAAGAATAGGTATCCCCTTCCGCGCGTGGATGATCTCTTTGATCAGCTCAAGAGTAGCACGGTCTTTTCCAAGATAGATATCAAATCAGGCTACCATCAGCTGAAGATCAAGGAATCTGACATCCCCAGGACTTTCTTCTGAACTCGGTATGGTCATTTTGAATTCTTAGTGATGTCTTTTGGTTTAACTAACGCACCATCTGCTTTTATGGACATGATGAACCGTGTCTTCTGCGAGTATCTGGATAAATTCATCATTGTGTTCATTGATGATATTCTGGTCTATTCTAAGACTCATGAGGATCATGCAGCACATCTTAGACTCACTCTCTCCACACTTCGTCAGCATCAACTCTATGCCAAGCTGGCAAAATGTGAGTTCTGGCTGGATCGTGTTGTTTTCTTGGGGCATGTTGTTCTGGAGATGGACTCTCCGTTGATTCTGCCAAGATTTTTGTTGTTATGGACTGGAAGCGAACTTCTACCCCTACTGAGATTCGCAATTTCCTTGGGCTTGTTGGCTACTATCAACGTTTCGTCAAGGGTTTTTCCTCTCTCGCTGCCCCGCTGACAAAGCTAACCCAAAAGCATGCTAGATTCGAGTGGTCAGATCAGTGTGAGCAGGCCTTCTTGGAATTGAAGCAACGTCTGTGTTCGGCGCCAGTTTTAGCCCTTCCTTCAGAGGGGACAGATTTTTCAGTTTACACTGACGCTTCTGGAATAGGCTTGGGATGTGTCTTAATGCAGGATGACCGTGTTATCGCTTATGGGTCGAGGTAGTTGAAGACTCACGAGCGCAACTACCCCACTCGTGATCTGGAGATCGTTGCAGTGGTGTTTGCTTTGAAGCTTTGGCGACATTATCTCTTTGGGGAGAAGTGTCACTTCTTCACTGACCATCAGAGCTTGAGGTATATCTTTGATCAGAAGGATCTCAATCTTCGTCAAAGGCGGTGGATCGAATTTGTAGCAGACTAGGATTTGGAGCTTACTTATGTTCCCGGCAAGGCCAATACGGTAGCTGATGCGTTGAGTCGTCATGTTTCCGCACCCTCTTGTGCACCCATGTCAGCTACTCTTGCAGCTTTGATTGGTGACCTCGAGCGGATGGACATATCCATCTCACCAGAAGGTCAAGATCAGATTTTTGGTCCGTCATGGGTGGAGCAGGTAAAAGATTTGCAGCCTTCCGACCCCGTTCTCCAACGCATCCGCCGAAGGGTTGAACTTGAGTCTCTTCCGGATTTCTCTATCTCTGATGATGTTTTGCGTTTCTGAGGCCGTCTTTGCATCCCCGATGTTCCTGAATTACTTGATGTTATATGTCAGGAAGCTGATGAATCCAACACATCTCGTCATCCGGGCAATAATAAGATGTATCAAGACTTGAAACAGATTGTTAGGTGGCTTAGTATGAAGAATTATATAGCTCGATTCGTTTCTCGATGTTTGACGTGCCAGAAGGTGAAAGCTCAGCGTCAGCGTTCTGGTGGTCTTTTACAGCCTCTGCCCATCCCTGAATGGAAGTGGGTGGACATCTCTATAGATTTCATCACAGGTTTGCCTCGCACTCTGAGAGGGTACGATGCGATTTTGGTCATAGTGGATCGGTTGACCAAGGTAGCCCACTTCATCCCTTATAGTGAAGGTCACTTTACTGAGAAGATGGCTCGAATCTATGTGTCGGAGATCGTTAGACTTCACGGGATTCCTTTGTGGATTGTGTCAGATCGTGACTCGAAATTTGTTTTTCATTTTTGGAAAGGCTTTCAGCAAGCTTTGGGCACCGAACTCAACCTGAGCACTGCTTATCATCCGACGACCGATGGTCAGACCGAAAGGGTTAATCAGATAATTGAAGACATGCTGCGATATTACATTCTGGATTACAAGGGAGCTTGGAATGAGCACCTACCCTTGGTGGAATTCGCCTACAATAATAGCTATCAAGAGAGCCTCAAAATGGCCCCCTTCGAAGCACTGTATGGGCGACGTTGTAGGACCCCCCTCTATTGGTCAGAAGTTGGTGAAAAGGTTGTGTTGGGACCTGAGTTGCTCCAGGAAATGGAAGAAGCCACAAAGAAGACTCGACTTCAGCTCAGTCGTGCTATCGAGAGGCAGAGAATGTATGCAAACCTGCGTCGCCGTCCGTTGGAATTTGTTGTGGGTGATCAAGTGTTCCTGAAGGTTTCCCCTTCTCCCGGGGGGAAACGGTTTGGTCGCCATCACAAGCTTAGCCCGAGGTTCATGGGACCGTTTTCTATCTCAGAGCGTGTTGGGTTACTTATTGATCCTAACCGCATCATTGAAGAGATTCTTGTGATTCCTGAAGCAAATCTTTCGTATCTGGTCGAGCCTGCTAAGATCGTGGAGTATCAAGAACACAAGCTTCGAAAAAGAACCATTTCTATGGTAAAAGTGTTTTGGACACATGACAAGTTTGAGGAGTGCACCTGGGAACTTGAATCTGACATGCGTAATAAGTATTCGCATCTATTCTCCTGATCTTAGTAAGCCTCTGAACTTGTTCTCTGCTCATTTTGTTATGCTCATAGTTAGCTTACAAGCCTTAGTTTGAAAATTTATGTTGGAATGAATGACATCTGAATCTTCGTCATAAGAGACCACATCCAGAAAATCCTCAAAAGTTTCGGGACGAAACTTCTTAAGTGGGGGAGAATGTAACAACTTGCTTAATATAATAGATTAACCCTTCCTAATCCTCTAATTTCTAACCGCAGCCCCTCCCCTTTAATCCCTCAGTCGAACCCCCCTCTCCCGATATATTTATCGCTTGCGGCTAGGTCTCGTTTCGTCTCCCGCTAGCCGCCCCGATCACGTCTCCCGCAAGCCGCTACTCCCGTCTCCCGCACGCAAGCCACCGCTTCCTGCAGCCCTCCTTCCGTCTCCTACAGCCCTCCTTCCGTCTCTTGCAGCCCTCCTTCCGTCTCCTGCAGCCCTCCTTCCGTCAGCCCTCCTTCACGCAGGCCGACGGCGCCTCCTAGGGCCGACAGTCTCCCTTCTCCGTTAGTGATCAGCAAGGGAAAGCGGCTTCTTCCTCTCTGAGGGGGCTGGCAATCTCCTTCCTCACCCTTCTCGTGGACAGCAGCCCATATCTTCTCCTAGGGTTTCTTTCCCTCTCCTCCTTGCGATCGAATTTGGTTTCCTTGGATAAGAATCTCCCTCCTTCCCCCTTTATTCAAATTTTCTTAGGAACCTTTGTGAATTTTGTGCCCCAAATTGCATATATTTTGTGATCCAAGTTTATGTCATTCCTATAATCGACTAATCACCATTCATTTGTGATCTTTGGCGCCGTTTATCGAACCAATTGATGGGATCGCTCAAAAAACCTTTCCAATTTAGGGTTTATTAAGCATAAGCACCGCCAAATTCTAGATTCTGCGTGGTAATCTCCTCTCCCCTCACCTTTGAGGGAGGTAATTTTGCTAAACCCTCTTTTATTTAAGTTTGCGTCGTAGAATGCCTATGCTAGCGTATGGATTTATGTCAAATATCAATTATGTTGTTCATGAACAGGTTCAAATTAAGGTTTCTAAATCTTGTTTGCGTCACTTAGCCGCCGCCACCACCAATTTTTTCGCCTTACTTAAGGCAAGTAGAGAAACTTCTCGCTTGCAACACCTGATCGTAATTTTTGTTGCATTTTTTTTTGTCCATAAATTTTGCTGCTCGACACCTGAATCATCAAATGATAACTTGCCGCATTCACCAAATTATGAAATATTTCGTTAATAACATAAGTAAACATAGAAAGGTAGCATTTATTTGATGCAACTCCTTGACTTGGGTTCCCTCAAGAATCCTTAATGGGAACAAGAGACCGGTCACAACGAGCTTGAACTCCTGAATCTCTGATAAGCCATGAATCTGAATCTTGAATCTGAACTTGAATCTGTCAAAATCATGAATCTTATGCATCAAACAAATAATACCTACACTTTCATTTGTTACAACTTATGTTATTACAAAAAATCTGTTTATACTATACTCCGGAGTAGGTTAATAATTCAATTTGTTTCCGCGTAACTCTTTTACTTGCATGTCTTCATAGCGTGTTGTTCCTGAAAATTGTACGTGTACTTTTCTGATCTTCTGCTAGTTGTACTTCATTTTACTTTACTTTGTTTGTATTATTTGTTCCGAGGCCTTTTCCTTTTTGCTTTGAAATTTGCCTTAACGTCCGTGACAGCGCCGCCCGATACCTGAGCTCGTCGCTCTGCACCCTGTTCCTGGAGGTTTTCTTATTTTTTATTGATGTATCAGGTTCTATGTATTATGTCTTTTCTGTTGGGTATTTCAGCTATGTAATGATTTTATTCAGCCATTTTCTCTTGTTTCGTGGACAACTGTTAGGCTATAAATCTTGTACTGAAATTTCATATTATTGCATGTTCATTCATTTGAGGTCACCATTACATGATTCGGTATCAGTAATTTTTTTGAAATCTGGGTTTTTATATAAACACCTGTATTTTTTCTTTTCACTGTTGTACTCTAAAGCTTCCGCATATTTTTAAGAACATATTTTCTTCAAATTAATTATTTTAAACCTAATAATGCTAATTCAACCCCGCCTAACAGACATTGTGTTTCATCCCCTCATGTTTGTGGCATCACGATCCGCCCGAAATGCGCTCTGTCTTTTGCTTTTAGACGGGTCGTGACAGTCGTGGAAGAGAAGAACAAGCGTTGATGTCTGATAGGTCCATGACCCCAACCACGAAGATTGTTGTTAGGAAGTTGAGATCGACTATGTAGTTTATAGCATTTTTCCTTCATGGACATGCTTCTAGATTGTCAAGGAGAATAATAGGCACATGAGTATCAGTCACTGTGATTTGTTGAACGGTCCTATAAAATGGTTTGGGTGAAAGACTGTCAGCGATCAGATTCTTGTTGGGCCAAATTGGAAGTCTCTACAAGATAAGGAAAAGGTTGACACCTCAATATCTGGACCTGAAGAAGATCAAACTCATGATTTAGTCTCTGAAGCCAAGCAACAACTTGAATCATGTAATCACTCTCCGGAAATATCTCAATATCATTAGCACACTTAGGGACCACTGGATCCAAGTAATCAAATTCTCGTTGAGACTAGACAAACTCTGAGTAGTATTAGGCAACAAAAAATCCCTCTGAACTAAGTGTGCAACCTAAGATGAAGTTAGTACGCCTGTGCATAGTTCCGCTAGCAAATATAGGTAGACCTAGCTTGGTCCCACATGGTTTTTTGTGTCGATAAGAACATAGTTCTGGCATATTTACATGCCTAGGAATTTGAGAAGTCTGACATAACCATCGACTCATTAGTGTCTCATCATTCCCAAGTGGGATCAATTTGTGGGGATCCTCAATAGTAGCATCAATATAACCTAACAACATTGTCGAAGAACTAGATACATGAACTGTGAGCAGGCAAATTTGTTTGTACTGACAAGAGGCATAGTAGTTATGGTTGCCTGATTAGAAAGATGTTCAGCTCGAAGAGGATTGATGGAAGTAGTCTCAAAGGATGTCTTGAAGACATCTGACATTAGCGAGGAGCAACAAAAAAAATTTGTCCAGGCGGCTATGAACAATAGAGAGATGCCAAAAACACCATAAGAAGCAGCGGTAGCTGGGAGGAGCGTGCCCTGCAAACCGAATGATCCTGCGCGATGTCTTCGACTTCAATGGCGCACGCAAAAAGCAATGGAAAAAACTATATAGAAGCGGATTGAAATCCTCAACCATCACCTCAAGCTCCACATAAATGACCCTCGACCTCAACGCATAGAACAGGGAGAATTCGACGATGGAAACAAACAAAAACGAAGCTAGGACGAGAAACATCTGCTTTGATACCAAGTTTAAAATGATGCATATAACTCCTCAGAGATTCTTTGTATGTACCATACATGAACTTTAAGTATTAGGAAGCCCTAGCCCACTAAACTTGTTGGACCGACTGGACCGGTTCATTTTCTGTATTATGCACTACTTTAAAAATCGTGAATACATTGTCTCCTCTTTTCTAGTTGTGAACATATATAACCTCTACTTTTTCAATTGTTATATCCCACGTTAACACATTAAATGAAGATAAGATTTCTTTGTCACAAAATCGCATCCTATCATTAGATAGGAGCAGAGAAAACTCCCGCCACTTATCATCCAACTTTCTTTCAAATGCTTAGCCTTCTTCGTATCATCATCTCGATATACACAATTTTCGGGTATTTTCGAGTATTTTCGAGTGTACCTTGGCCTATCTGGGTATACTTGTGCATATCCAAAAAAATTATAAATTAAAAAAAAACTCCTAAAGTATTTCAGAGATGGGTTTCTGAGTGCTTTTTAGATATACATATGGTCATTGCAAATGTATATGCCTCATAGATTAGAATATGTCCATGTAACTATAAATATACAGAACCCTTTTGAACTAAAAATTGAATGGCGATACTAATTTGTATAAATAGTGTCAAATCTTCCATGCCCTAGCAGTACTCATAGCATCCCAACATCCTTGACTCCTTATTTTGGGCCCTATCCATCTATAAATAGATAGAACCCTTTGAACAAAAAATTGAAAGACGACTAATTTGTATAATACGGGGTCAAATTTTCCAAGCCCTAGCATGGACTCATAAGCAAAGCATCCCAACATTCTCGACTCCTTTTGGGCCGTAGCCACCTCTGAAAATGCAGTGAGCCCTTCACCCCCACCCTTGACTCCTTATTTTGGGCCCTAGCCATCTATAAATAGATAGAACCCTTTGAACAAAAAATTGAATGACGACTAATTTGTATAATACGGGGTCAAATTTTCCAAGCCCTAGCATGGACTCGTAGGCATAGCATCCCAACATTCTCGAGTCCTTTTGGGCCGTAGCCACCTCTGAAAATGCAGTGATCCCTTCACCCCCACCCCACCCCCCAATGCGTCACTCCCAGCATCCCAAAATGAGTGACTCCCAGCAATCATATCCTAGCCACTTCCAGTAGTGAGCCATCATCCCTCGCTGTGTTCACATCCTTAGTAAACTCTCTACGGAGCATCCCAACAACCCATTATTTTCCCCTTAGCCGTAACATGTAGTTAATTTTTCCCAAATGCCATTGCTCCCCGTTCTTTCGAAATGCAAATATTTGCCCCTTCATGACTGCAGAAACTGCCATCCAGTTGAGGGAATGATTTGTCCCATCTCCTCCCTCCTTATTGAGCCTCACAGCTACCACCCTCTCCCCTACCTTCCGTTCAGGGTGTAGAATTGTGGCTCTAATCAAAGTTTCTCTTCCTTCAAATTGCACAAACAATAGTTGCGTCCACTCCATTAAAATGTATCTCTCCTTCTCCCAAACAAAAAATGTTGAATCTCAAGCCATTTCACATGTCAACGATTTCATGACAACTCCATCATCCTGAATTCTATTTCTCTTTCTTTAGTTTCATATGCAAAAGATTTTATTTTGATCGTTAATATATATTTGTGTTACCTATCAATGATTTAGAGTTTGTTATTGGATGAAAAAAAGGTGCGAGGGAGTATCGTACTCTAATTACAGTTTAGAATATTATATTGTGATTAAAGTTACGTGTTTAGTTTAGTAGTACAATGGGTGGTATGGCTGAAGAAAAAGAGATGGAGAATAGACACCTTATTTCATAGTTTGTGTATGAAAAAAATACTGATAGAAAGTCGGACAAACTTTTGTAGTGACATAGCCACATAGGATAGTGAAGCTTAATCTAGTAAGTTAAAGGTAAGTAAGATCATGTAACAAGGGGATGACAAGAAAATCAATAATCAGCTTCACAATGCTTTGAAGAATGAGATGTTGATTCGGTACCATATCGTCAAATACGGTGCAACAGTTATGGAGTTTTTACATTCACTCTATTTGGGAAAAACAACCTATCTCGAGCATATTCAACTTCGCGAAAATTATTTTAAAGCAAAATGAATAGAATAGCATTGTCTAAATATTATGCAAAGTCTAAGGACTTGTATGAGTTAAAGACCATCTTTCCTAACTTAGGTGATGTTCATAAGATGAAGCTACAGAGGGAGAAATTAGTTAACATTTCTACGTGAATTGCCGAATGAGTTTGATGTGGCGATTAATAATTTGAATCAGCGACGGAGAAATTAGTTTCCTGCATACTTATTAACTCAATAATTTCAACCATGCTGCAATTAATAATTTGAATCAGCGACGGATTTAACATTTCCATATGTTCCCCAATCTCATCAAAATTAATTTAAACTGACTTTTTAAGCCATAAAGGACATTAAAAATACCAGAAAATGCTTACTTGTTTTGGTTAAAAGATAGTACTGTTAATGACTTCAATTGTGAAATTCCATCCCAGCTAATCTTCTCATCTGATAAGTCATTTGCATTCAGGTATAGTTTCTACATAAAGTGGACATAAAAGGCTCTAAATTTAACATTCAGTCAGGCTAAAGTTCCAAGCTTATCACATTTTCCAAAAACATTTCAATAAGACAAAAAATAAACAAGCTCAAAGCCAACAGAAGAATGCATTACAAGAAACATACACTCAATGACTTCAAAAAACCAATTTTAGCTGGCACTTCTTGAATCAAGTTGTTTGTCAGGTCCAATACTCTTAGAGATGGTCCACAACCCCACACTTCATCAGGCACTGCCTGAAAGTTTTAACATGTCATATATGGTCTATTTCACCAATCCAAATGACAACTGCATGGAGGTAAAAACCCATAAAATTGTTTGTTTCAATTATTTACTATAGTAAAGAACATGAATTTCTGTTTATATCATTAAGTAATGGCATGCCACCTGGAATCTTCTTAGAAGATCCATTAAAAGATACAAAATCGAAGATGCTCAACCAAGATCACTATTTAAGGGTGATGGAGGAAATTAACTACAGTTCTAATGGGATAATTGAATAGCTGGTATAGTGGATGCTATATATATCTTATATTCTTATGACACTATCAAACAATGATAGTATGGTTCACTGACAAATTAATACTTCAAAAAGGTAGAATCAATTTAACCAAGTTAGCTGCTCTAAAAATTTCAACCACTTCATCATTAACTTTATCCCAACTATTTGGGGTGGCTTTATGAACCCTCATTTTGCAATTGTTCTTGTTGGGTGTTTCTTGAGGAGTTAAAGACATACTCCCACAAATGATTTAATTGAGTATTTCCTGAGGTGTTAACCCTCTTATTCACAAATATTTAAAAAACTATGCATACTGCCTTAAATCTATCACTATATCTCTTCTCCTTCTTAATTCTAATACACTAATTTAATCTACCGATGAATTTTTTACCCTTATTTGTACATATACAATTGCGGAGATGAGAATGCTTGGGTGGATGTGTGGTCACACGAGAGTGGATAAAATAGGAATGAATGTATCAGGGATAAGACACGAGTGGAGCCAATTGTAGAGAAGATGCAAGAAGCTCATTTAAGATCGTACGGACATGTACATAGGAGACCATTAGAGGCATCTGTTAGGCGTTGTGAGAGTTTAGTCACTAGGCATGTTAAACGGGGGAGGAGTAGACCAAAAAAGACTTGGAATGAAACTATAAGGAAAGACATGATGTACATAGGCATTAGTGAGACTATGATTAAAAATAGGGTGCAATGGCGACAAAGGATCCATATAGCCGACCTCACTATAGTGAGATAAAGGTTTGAGTGTTGTTATTGTCTTTGTACATATACAAACCAGAAGGGGAGACTTGGCGCACCGGTTGAGGTGTTGTCGTGTGACCTTGAGGTCACGGGTTCGAGTCCTGGAAGCAGCCTCTTGCAAAAATGCAGGGTAAGCTTTGCCTACAATTCACCTTTGTGGCGGGACCCTTCCCCAGACCCTCGCTGTGCGGGATGCTTTCTGCACCGAGCTGCCCTCTGTACATATACAAGCCACCTAAATCTACATTCAATTATGGTTTTCAAAAAGGACACTCCAATTATTTTTTAATATAATAATTTCCTTCTTTATCATTTTATAGTTCTCATTTACTAAGATCACCTTAACTATCAATATTTTTTTACTACCCAACACTTGAATCCATGTTGTTGAAATTAATTGGGAGAGAAAAGAAGTTAATTTCATTCATCCACATAGGGCATAATATAGGTGAATACATAAACACCTAACACTAGACAAGCGGTGTGGGACTAAACCCACGCATATAATAAAATGCATAAATTAATAATGTTTCTCCAACACTCCCCCTCAAGTTGGGTGTGTGATGTCTGCCATGCCCAACTTGCCTAATATCTTGTCAAAGGAGCGCTGACTCAAACCCTTGCACATCTGCGAGTTGCTGATTCGATGGAACAAAGGGTCTACTTACAATCCCCTAACTATGTTCTCCTTTACAAAGTGTCTGTCAATCTCCACGTGTTTAGTACAATCATGTTGTACCGGATTGTGGGCAATACTGATAGCTGTTTTATTATCACAATAGATCTTGATTGGACCAGCACATTCCATACCCAGGTCCTTCATAATAATCTGAATCCACAACCCTTCACATATCCCATGTGCCATTGCACGGAACTCGGCCTCAGCACTGGATCTAGTGTCCACGTGTTGCTTTTTGCTTCTCCAGGTCACCAAATTACCCCCAACAAGAGAGCAATATCCTGACGTAGATCTTCGATCATCAATAGAACCTGCCCAGTCCGCATCAGTATAGACTTCTACAATTAACGCCTCGTTGGGGGAGAACATAATGCCCTTGTCAGGAGAGGATTTGAGATACCTCAGAACTCTGTATGTAGCCTCGAGATGATGTGATCTTGGTGAGTGCATGTACTGGCTAAGGACAGTCACAGCATACGAGATGTCCGGACGGGTATGGGAGAGATAGATAAGTTTCCCCACTACTCGTTGGAAACCTGGTATGTCATCCACCACTTCTCCACCATCTCTACCAAGCTTGTGATTGGCCTCAATTGGGGTGCCAGCGGGTCTACATCCAATCATTACAGTCATCTCAAGTAAATCTAGGATGTACTTTCTCTGCGATATAAAGATCCCATGTCTGAATCTGGCCACCTCTATGCCAAGAAAGTACTTGAGAGGTCCAAGGTCTTTCACTTCAAATTCCTTAGCCAACCTAGACTTTAAGTGTTCAATCTCTTTTGTGTCATCACCAGTTATCACTATGTCATCTACATAGACAATAAGAGCAACCAACTTTCCATCCCTGTGTTTCACAAACAAGGTGTGATCGGCATTGCTCTGTTTATATTCGAATGACATCATTGCCCGGTGAAATCTCCCAAACCAAGCACGTGGAGATTGCTTCAAGCCATACAGGGCTTTCTTTAAATTGCAAACTTTTCCTACTGACCCTTTTCGAAGAACACCAAAAGGCAGGGACATGTAGACTTTTTCCTCAAGGTCACCGTGAAGAAATGCGTTCTTCACATCCAGGTGACTGAGGCTCCATCCTTTACACACGACACATGAGAGCAAGATCCGGATTGAATTCATTTTAGCAACCAAGGCAAATGTCTCTTGATAATCAATACCGGCAGCTTGCGTATATCCTCTAGCAACCAGCCTGGTTTTGTATCGTTCGACAAGGCCTTGGGAGTTTTGCTGCACGGAGAAGACCCACATACATCCCACTACAGTTTTCCCTTTAAGCAGATGGACAAGATCCCAAATATGATTCTTGTCAAGGGACACCATTTCCTCCGACATGGCTGCCTTCCATTCACTGTGCTCAAGAGCTTCCTGCCAAGATCGAGGAATAGATGTGGAAGACAAGGAGGTGACAAATGCTCTATGACGGAGACAAAGAGTCATAGGTCACAAAGTGAGAAAGAGGATGCAGGGTAGAATTACCTCTGTCAGTACCTGAAGATAGATCAAGTGGTGACCCAAGTACAGTGGGCAAGGCCTGTGTGTTCGTGTCCCTTTTTCGATGAGTGTAAACCTTGCAATAGAGGAGGCAGCACTAGGATCACAGGGATAGGAGGACCAACGGGTAATGGCGGAGAAATAGGCAAGGGAACAGAAGGAGGGGAACTCACTTCTGTAGGTAATAGAGGTAATGGCGGAGAAATAAGCAAGGGAACAGAAGGAGGGGAACTCACTTCCGTAGTATTTGTCTCCCCCTGAAGAGAGGTCCCATAATAGGCTTCAGATTCCCGAAAGGTGACATCCATCGTAACAAATGTCCGTTTAGTAATGGGATGGAAGCACTTATAGTCTTTCTGGGTATGAGAGTATCCAATGAAGACACATTTCAGCGCACGAGGATCGAGTTTGGTCTTGGGATGGATGTGCACAAAACACACGCATCCAAAGATACGAGGCGAGAGAGACGAGGGTCGAACACCCAGAGTGGTCAGGGGGGAATGGAATCCAATGACACGAGTAGGGAGACGATTGATGAGATAGGCAGCGGTGAGAACTACATCACCCCAATAATATTTGGGGAGGTTCATGCGGAGAAGGAGACATCGGGCAACCTCAAGAAGGTGCCGGTTCTTGCGCTCAGCAACCCCATTCTGAGTTGGTGTGTAAACACAAGAGGTTTGATGTATAATGCCGAGATCACTCAGATATTTTTCAAAGCGGTAGTCAATATACTCCCGACCAATGTCACTACGCAAGATCTTAATTGTAGCACCAAACTGAGTGGTGACCATGTTATGGAAGCGTTGAAAAAGAGAAAACACGTCGCTTTTATGTTTCATCAAATATACCCAAGTACAACGAGAGTAACAATCAATAAAAGAAACAAACCAGAAGCAACGAGAAATATACGCAGTAGGACTGGGGCCCCAAACATCAGTATGAATGAGGGCAAACGGAACTGAGTTGCGTGGAAACATAAGAGGGAGAGAACTACGATGGTGCTTAGCAAGTTCACATACATCACAATGAAAAACACTAACTAAAGTAGAAGAAATAGCAGGAAGCGCAGAAGCTTCATAGTAGAGATAGGCGGATGTCCAAGGCGACAATGTCAGGAATCCAAATCAGAAGCCCGATCAGCATGAAGAGCTTTTGGAGGCGGAGTGAGGCTGGAGGAAGTGGAGGAAGATGGGTCGAACACATAGAGACCGTTGCACAGCCTACAAGAGCCAATCACTGACCCCGTCTTCAGGTCCTGAAAAACACAAAAGGTAGGGAAGAAATTCACTGAGCAGTCCATAGAATTAGTCAAACGACTAATAGACAGAAGATTTCGAGTGAAGGCAGGAGGAACGTGAAGAACATAGGAGAGCGTCAGAGAGGAGCATGGAATGGATCCTTTCCCAGCAATGGGAGATAAGGAGCAATTGGCAATGCTCACTTTATCTCTGCCTGACAGAGGGGTGTAGAACACAAAACCTGTGGCTGACCCAGTCATGTGGTCAGTGGCGCCGGAGTCAATGATCCACTGAGAGGACAGGTGGGTGGAGGCAGAATTAGCACCTGCGGATCCCTGATTGGCATAGGAAGAGGAACTGGTGAGCCCACTTGGAGCTCCATGCATCAACCGGCGGAAGGCCAGAATTTCTTCAACTGACAGAGCGGGAGGTGTAGTGTTGGAATCTAAAGGGAGAGGAACAGAGGCATCCGATAAGTGAGCAGATCGGGACATGGTCGAGCGATTTTGGGAGCGACCGGAGCCTCGGCCACCACGAGGAGCAAGATCATTCCTGGGAGAAGGAAAACCATGGAGCTTGAACCAAGTATCTCTGGCATGGCGAGACTTCCCACAATAATCACACACGAGGTGATCTTTCTCTAGAGGCTTCGATCTGGTGACACGAGCTGGACGAACCCCGAGGTGAGAGAGTGACAAGGCCAGAGCCCTCAGTGGCAGAGTCGGGAGGGAGAGTCTGTCGGCGATCAAATTCCTGTTGAACGAGGTTGTATACTTCAGGTAACGAAGGAAGAGGAGAGCGTCCCAGAATCGGAATGCTAATCGGGTCAAAATCCCGATGTAAGCCGTGAAGAAATTCGAAGATGTGATTCCGTTCTTCCCTTGCTCTCACCAGCACCTCATTTCAGGAGACACGAGGGTCAGAGAATCAAAGTGATCGTACTCTTGATAGAGTTGGGTGAACTCCGAGTAGTAGGCAGATGGTGGTCGATCTCCCTGACGCAGGAGGAATATTCGGCGTCGAAGTTGGTAGATCTGAGCCGCATTTCCTCTGCAGGAGTAGGTGGTCTCTGCACGCTTCCAGATATGCATAGCCATATCCAAGAAGAGATAATTCTGAGTGATTGGCTCCATCATAGAGTTAAGCAACAAGGACATCACAAGAGAGTTCTCAGACTCCCACTGAGGCCACTCTGGAGAAGCAGGAGGAGCCTTCGTCGTACCGCTGCCATAGCCAAACAACCGGCGACTTTTGAGGGAAAGAATAATAGAGCGTGCCCAAGGAAGGTAATTGGAACCATCCAATTTCATAGTGGTGATTTGAGGGGTGTCATGTTCAGGATTTACACGGCCCGAACCAATGGAGGTCGGAGGCGGAGGAGGAGCAGGTCCACCGGAAGACATTTGTAGTGGAGTCACTTCCCTCCATAAAAGAACCCGAATAGAAATCAAGGGCACACACGAGGGATCACAAGAGGTGACGGAAGATAAGGGCAGCCCTCATAGAAAGAGAGAAAAAACCCACATGTCCAATAGAAATGGAAGGAAGAATAACAATAACCGGATAGGGCATGTCGGAGATGAGGGAATCAAAAACCCATGAGACCGGCGCCCCTAGAGGACGAGAGAACGTTGTTGCTGGGAGAGGCGCGCTAGGAGAGGCGCGCTGGGAAAGGCACTGTTGCGGCTGCTATACCGCTGCGCTGGGAGAGACGCGCTGCTGTGAAGAAACTGCGGGCTGCTGAATGGATGAGACCCGCACGCTGTTGCGGAACGGTCGAGACCCGCGCGTTGTTGGGAAGAGAGTCAAAGACGCACGGACGAAACGCGTTGCTTGGAAGACCCGTGCGCTGCTGCTAAGCGGCTTAGGACGGGATGACCAGCGAACGGGAAGCGGAGGAGGTATCGATGTGCGGGAGCGGAAGACGAGTGGGATGCGGGAGCGGAAACGGAATCGGGAGACTCGAGAACCCTAATGCTCGGATACCATGTTGAAACTAATTGGGAGAGAAAAGAAGTTAATTTCGTTCAACCACAAAGGGCATAATATAGGTGAATACATAAACACCTAACACTAGACAAGCGGTGTGGGACTAAACCCACGCATATAATAAAATACATAAATTAATAATGTTTGTCCAACACATGTAATATCATAACCTAATTTAATGTATGAATTTTACTAGGCAATTAAATAACAGTAAACAGAATTTAGATACCAGTTTAGTTGAGATGGTTGCCAAATTATTACAGCTAATTCACCAAGATCGTTGAAAAAAACAAAAGAAAATAGAAAAACATCATTTATTATTGTGGATAGCGCAGCCTATAGACTCAAATGACCTTAAGAAGGTGTTAACAGCAATTGATATACTGACCTTTACATAACACTATTTCAACTAAAATAAGTAAACTATATTTTTTATCGTGCTAACACAATCATACAATTCTCCATTTTCCAGACGTAAATTGCTTAATTTGTGAACAAATATTAAAGCTTCTCTCGTGGACATGAATGTTCTAATAGTACTGGATATACTGACATAACAACATGACAGTATCATGGCAAAGAATGATATTTCAATTTTATAAGGTTTGTATTAGTTGACCTGAGGATATTATGGAACGAACTATGTCATTGCGCTAACACAGTCATACACTTCTCCAGTTTCCCCCAAAGCAAATTGCATAATTTGTGAGCATGATTGTGTAAGTGCTTAGTTTGCATACATGTATGTATTCTATCTTTTACGGACCTCTGTAGTGCTTATTTATTTACCCGTTCACTGTTTAATTATTTTCCATATTATGGTCTGTCAAATTACAGTCTCCTATTTAATTGTTTAATCATGCGTTTTAAGGTGAATTCGTGGACTCATCGCTTGCATTTTTTTCATTTTAGGTGAACTGGAAAATTACCTTGGGACGAGTGTGTTATAGTGAGACTCAACAAGCAGAATTCAGGAAACTCTTGCTACAAAGCTGCATATGTATATATATATACACGAGTGACAGTGCACGGGGGGGCCCCCGTGCCCTGCGCGACAGTACCCAACCTCTGATCGGCGAGCTTCGCCTGCCCCAGTTCGATGCATCCCTGCGGGCTTCGCCCACATTCAAGCTGACCAGTTAAATCGATGTGTTGTTGTGAGTTGCGTCCGCATCAAGGCGGGCTGCGCCCACATCAATTCGGGTTGCACCCTTAACATATACGTATGAGTACTCAAGAAGACCGTAAAAAAATATAAATTAAAATTACATTTTTTTTATTTTTAAAATAAATGAGCACTTATGTAAAAAAAAAAAATTTTCTTTATCTCTCTCCTTCTCTCTTTTTCTCTCCTCTTCCTCTCTCTTCCGTCATCTCCATCTCTCTCCCTTAATTCTCTCTCCCTCTTTCTCTCTCCCTCTCATTTACTTTTGTTGGAATCGGGAATGAGGAGAGAGAATGAGGGAGGTGAGAGTTTTGATCTAACGGTCCCTATTTATCACACCATAATTGACGGTGCAGATTTTTTCCATGAATTTTTATTTCAGGCTATTCGCAGGCCGCAGTATTTCTTTTTAATATAGTATATATATATACAACAACAACACTCAAGCCTTTATCCCACCATAGTGGGGTCGGCTATATGGATCCTTTGTCGTCATTGTGCCCTATCTTTAATCATAGCCTCACTAATGCCTAAGTACATCATATCTTTCCTTATAGTTTCATTCGAAGTCTTTTTGGGCCTACCCTCCCCCGATTAGCATGTCTAGTGACTAAACTCTCACAACGCCTAACAGGTGCCTCTAATGGTCTCCTATGTACATATAGGAACCATCTTAAACGAGCTTCTTGCATCTTCTCTACAATTGGCGCCACTCCTGTCTTATCCCTGATACATTCATTCCTAATTTTATCCAGTCTCGTGTGACCGTCATGTAACACCCCACTTTTCCCAACTAAGGGCTGAAAAGAAGTACTGCTAGGATTCGTCGAAAGGTCTGGAGTGATCTCGACGAATTGTACCTATTCGAAGAGTGTTGCCGAATTATCTCGACGAATCGTCGAATGGTTTCAGCGATTATCGACTAACACAGTTATGGTTTAGTTCCGACGAATCGTCGAAAGAGCTCGAGTGGTTTCGACGAATCGTCGAAATGTCTCGACGAATTCTATGGTCTCGACGAATGGTCGTGAATACTCGATGAATGCAGACAGAGCGCTTATTTTACTTGCTTCGATTTTGACGGGAGTTGACGTCAAATCTTAAGTCCGAAACTGTTCTGATCCTTCTGAAAAATGAATCTGACGGCTAGGATCATTTCGTAATCCCTTAAAGGATGTTTGGGAGATAACTTTAGGTCTTTTATTACCATTACACTCTCTCTCCAAACATGAGAAATCTGAGAGCCAAGAAGAAGAAGACATTTTCCGCCATTGACGGAGCTCCGAAGCTCCAAATCGCGAGACGTTTCCAGATCCACGGAGAGCAGCCCGGTGCGGTTCTTTCCATCCAATTGAAATCTCGGATTCATGGCGCCGAAGAGAGCGGGAAGGGTAACGATTCTTCCCCCCGGTCTTAGGACGTGTTTGGTCCTCTCATTCCTTTTCCATGCATTTTGAGGTTGTCTCTTTCACTAATTAGTGAAGTGTAGGACTTCCTATGTTCTTCGGAACTCCGGGTAGATTGTGTTCATCCCCGGCATTTATTGCATATAGAAATTCGGTAGACGTGCGGATTTAAGCATTTTGTGTGAAGCCTACCCGTGGCCGTTAGCTCGGATCGGTGATGCTTGATTGTGACGTGCATTTAGGTTAAGCCTAGAATGCGTGTCGCAGAATGACTCCGTGAGAAATGGCATCGTATTGCGGGACTTGAGATTTAGGTGTCTTTCGGAGAGCCTAACGGAAGCCCCATACTTGGAATGTGGTTGAATGCAAACCTTCATCACGAGTTTTGAAGTGGAGTGGTCTTGTACCTCCTTCATTGGTTATGTGTGCGAAGCCTAACTCCTCTTGGAAAGATTGGGTGCGTAGCCATCGTTTTGTGTAGCACTTGAATGTGTTAAACCCTTACGGGCCGAGGCGAAGCAGTACCCGCGTCGTGCTGTAGATCACGACGACTAGAGCATGGGCAAAGCTGAACCGAACCTGTTTCCATGCAGATCGGTGAGAGGTCTCAACCTCATGTACGCCGTGTGATCATGGGAGAGACCGTGGAAGGTATTCACCTAGACCGGTCAAAAGCTCTTTTCCCACCTAAGTTTGTGTTACTTAGGGTGGAGTTGATTGTGGATTGATGTTATGTTAGCCTCGTGCGGTTGCTTAGGCGGTTGTGAGAATCCTCCGGGTGAACCCAACCAACATCGTGTGCATACCTAAGTTCCCCTTACTTTGATGCTCAACCTAGAAGATTGATTGTGCTTGAAACCTCACTCTGTGTAGTGTAGTTGCACTTTCTTTATATGATTACATGTTGCATGTACGACTTGCTTGCAGGTTAGCGGTGACACGCCCCTGAGCCGGCTAGATGGCCGGGGGTGGGATCGTTACGCGGTTTCATGGGTTTCTGAGTGTTTTTTAGATATACATATGGTCATTGCTTCCGCTTACGCTTGTGATACTCTCGTGTAGTTTCTTTTTTGTTATCATCTTATTAATGTCTAGCTAGTGTGTTCAATATGGCGTGGGGTCCCGACCGGGCCTATTTTTATATTGGTTGTACTATCGGGATGTTACAATTTGGTATCGGACTTTAGGAGTCGATTCGTAGTTTAGCGAATTTGAGGTTGAATTCCTTTCAAGGGGTGGTGTGCACGTGATGTGTGTTCACCCAAAACGATAAAAACTAATAAGAATGCACACTTAGGAATGAAAAACATGCTTGTTTGCGGAACCTGAGCGTTCCTTGCTTGTTTGTTGATATGTTTTCGGTCACTAAATTGTGTGTCACACGATTATAGGTGACTAGGAGTGGTGTGGAGCAGTCTCGACCCCGTAACACTGTCGAACGTAGTGTGCCCGCTGAGGTACCAACAACCACTCCTTCTGCTGAGATGATTAGATTAGTCGCTGAAGCGGTCATCGCGATGATCAATAATCAGCCAGGACGTGGTACACAGCCTAACTACTCTTACTCCTGATGTGGCCCGGCACCTGTTGCTGCAGTGTAACCGAGAGCAGAACCCACAGTAGAGCCCAGGGTGGAACATAGAGTCGAACATGTAGCTGTGGGACGAGCGCGTGACCAGCAATTGAAGCACTTTCTAAGCTTCAATCCTCCAACCTTTTCGGGGACCGAATCCCCATCAGAGGCACAGGATTGGTTGTCAAGAGTAAAGAGAACTCTAAAGGCGACAACAACTGTAGAAGCGATGATGGTCACCTTAGCCACTTTCCTTCTGAATGTTGAGGCGGTGCTTTGGTGGGAAGAATTAAAAGTGCACAAGTTAGCCGGTAGAGATATTACTGATGTCTCGATGGCAGAGTTTTCAGAACTGTTCCTCTAGAGATTTATCCCCTCTGCCCAGCGCATTGCGTTGCAAAATCAGTTTTTGCGGTTAACTCAAGGTGATCGTTCGGTAGACGACTACATGCATGAGTTCACCAGACTGAGTCGCTATGCGGGAGCTTTGGTGAAAGACGAGGAGACAAAGACGAATAAATTATACGAAGGACTTCGTGATGAGTTAAGGCTGCTTCTAGCAGGCCCAATGACTTTTGGCTTTCATGTTCTGGTGCAAACTTCCAGATCTCTGGAATTGGATATGCAGAGGGTGCAACGCGTGAAAGGCCTCAATGCAAAGAAGCCAGAGTTTTACGCGCCGACCTCTCAATCAAAGCCTGAGTTTAGAAGAAATATGAGGAAGTCTAGGTTCTCGGAACCAGCTCCCTCTAATGTATCGGGAGCAACTACTGCACGGGGCCCTATTACGTGTTTAACTTGTGGAAAGGTGGGACACAAAGCCTGAGTGTGTGGAAGTGGTCCCCCGAAGGCAGAAAACTGAGCAGTGGACTATGCTCGTGCGGCGAGTTCATCTTATGCGGAGAAAGGCAAAGTTGCGGAGTCTTCTGCTTCCCAGCAACCTCCGACCCAGCCGAGAGTCTACTCGTTTGGCCAACAAGAAGCCATACGGCAAAATGATGTCGTCACAGGTATGAATTATAATTTAGCTTTTACAGCTTGACGTGATTTATACTTCGTGTGCAACATTTGTTGTTATGCAATTAGGCTTCATCCTAATTTTCAACTATCCGGCGAGAGCTCTTTTCGATACTAGAGCATCGCACTCCTTGTCTAAGGACTTCGTGGTGCGAATCGGAGTACCGTCTACCCTGGTGAAGGATAGATTGGAGGTAGTGCTGCCCAATGGATCTCGTATGAGCGCAGATAGGTTGAGTCGTGTAAAGATGCGGATATGGAATCAAGATTTCGACCTGGAAGCGTCATTATTACCGTTAGCTAAGATTGACGTAATCTTTGGCATGGACTGGCTCTCGAAGCAGTGAGCATGCATAGATTGCAATCGGAAGGAAATTACTCTGGGAAAGAACACCGGAGACGAGACCATGATTGTTGGAATGCGAGGAGCGAGCAAGACGCTGATGTCTGCTCTCCAAGTGGTTAAGGCGGTGAAGAAAGGCGCGGAGTTGTTCTTTACGTTGTTGGAGGTTTCGAAGCCTAAGCCCAGTATAAGTGATGTCCCGGTAGTGGCGGAGTACGCTGACGTATTCCTAACGAACTCCCTGGGGCTCCCCCTCAACGAGAGATTGATTTATGTATTGAGTTGGTGACAGGTGTCAAACCTGTGTCACGCTCACCGTAACGAATAGCGCCAAAAGAATTGGCAAAGTTAAAAGTTCAGTTGCAAGAACTGCTAGAGCAAGGCTATGTACGTCCAATTTCATCCCCTTGGAGTGCACCTTTGTGAAAAAGAAGGACGGGAGCTTGCGTCTATGCATCGATTATAGAGAACTGAATAAGCTGACAGAGAAAAACCGTTATCCGATTCCGAGAATCGATGACTTTTTCGACCAACTGGTTGGGTCGACGGTGTATTCTAAGCTAGAATTGAGGTCCGGCTATTGTCAGCTGAGAATAAGGGAATGTGATATTCCAAAGAAAGCGTTCAGCACTCGCTTCGGGCACTACGAGTTCACGGTCATGTCGTTCGGTCTTTCCAACGCACCGTCGGTATTTATGGACTTGATGAATAGAACGTTTCGAGAGTATTTGGACCAATTTGTGACCGTCTTCATCGACGACATTTTGGTATACTCTCAGTCCGAAGAGGAGCATGCAGAGCATCTGCACGCGATTTTGAGCACTTTAAGGAGGAGTCAGCTATATGCCAAGTTCTCCAAATGCGAGTTTTGGTTATCATCAGTAGCATTCCTTGGTTATGTCGTTAGTGGTGAAGGAATAGCGGACGATCCGTCGAAGATAGTGGCTATCTGAGAGTGACCTGTGTTGAAAAACGTGGCGGAAGTCCGAAGTTTCTTAGGACTTGTCGGCTACTATAGGCGCTTCGTGGAGAACTTCTCGAAGATTGCACGTCCTCTCACTAAATTGACTAGGAAAGATCAGAAGTTCATTTGGTCGCCCGAGTGCGCACGAGCTTTTGAGGAACTGAAGAGTCGTCTGACCGCGGCGCCCATCTTATGCTCGCCATGTGGAATAGAAGGCTATGAAATATATAGCGACACCTCAAGGAGTGGCTTGGGTTGCGTCTTAGTGCAATTTGGAAAGGTGATTGTCTATGGCTCCCGACAATTGAAGGTACATGGGAGGAATTACCCGGTCCATGACTTGGAGTTAGCGGTCGTGGTATTCGCTCTTAAGTTATGGAGGCATTACTTATACGGCGTAAAGATCGACATCTTTACAGACCACAAAAGCCTCAAGTACCTGTTGGATCAAAAGGAGTTGAATATGCGACAAAGGAGGTGGATGGAGTTCATTGGGGATAAACCTTTGACATACGTTACACTCCTGGGAAGGGAAATGTAGTTGCAGACGTGTTGAGTCGTCGGGCTCCCGAGCAAGCAAATTGGATTTTGATGCATGACGAGCGTCTAATCCGTGATCTAGAATCCATGGGGATCACTTGTGTCGACAGGAGGGCGTCTACTTCAGCATGCTTGAACTGGACGGAGGTTCAATACGACCTTGCCGACCGGGTTCGACAAGATTTGGAGTTAGATGAAAGCATGAAACGTTATCAAGCGGAGACTGTCGATGGGTCTAACGCTGAATTCTCTTTCGACGATGGTCTTTTATAGAAAGATGCGAGATTGTGCGTCCCAAAAGTTGCCAATTTACGGGAAGAATTGATGTACGAGACTCACTTTACCAAGTACTCGATTCACCCAGGGAGCACAAAGATGTATATGGATATGAAAAAACTCTTCTGGTGGCCAGGAATGAAGAAAGACATTGCTCTCTACGTGGCAAAGTGTCATACTTGCGCATTAGTGAATGTTGAATGTCAAAGCCCCGGTGGGTTTCTGAAGTCTTTACCGATCGCGGAATGGAAGTTTGACGATATTTCAATGGATTTCGTGCACGGATTGCCGAGATCACAACATGGAAACGACGCCATTTGGGTGATCGTAGATCGTTTAACGAAAGTATCGCACTTTATTCTGAACCGGAAAGACGATTCAGTGGAAAAACTCGCAAAGCTATATGTCGATAATATAGTACGATTGCACGGAGTTCCCCGTAGCATCGTGAGCGATCGTGATGAGCGTTTCACATCTAATGACTGGAAACTAATCCACCAACTATTTGGTACCAAGCTAAAGTTTAGCACGGCCTTCCACCCGCAAACGGAAGGACAGACCGAAAGGACCAATAGGATGATGGAAGACATGCTCCGGATATGCGCCCTGAATTTTGGAAAGAGATGGGAGGACCATCTCTATATGATTGAGTTCGCCTACAATAACAGCTACCAGTCAAATATTAAAATGGCTCCGTTCGAAGCCCTTTATGGTAGGAAGTGTCGTACGTCGTTGGCTTGGGCTGAAACGGGCGACACGAAGTTGTTAAAGCGCAAAAATGTAGATGAAGCAAATACGTCAATTCGGGCAATACGAGAGTGGTTGCTCATTGCCCAGGATAGGCAAGCAAAGTACTACAATGCAAATCACCAGAACGTCGAGTTTGTCATTTGTGATTTGGTTTACTTGAAGATCAAACCGTTCAAGGGAGTATCAAGGATCCGACGCTCGAAAAAGCAGAGTCCAAGGAATGTAGGACCGTTTGAGATCTTGGAACGCATTGGTGAAGCTTCCTACCGGCTTGCTCTATCTGAGGAGTTAAGCGATCTGCACGACGTATTCCACATTTTCGTGTTGAGAAAGGTCGTGAAAGAGCCTACTCATATTGTTGTGGTTGATGAAGTGTCGGTTGATGGTGGGCTAGAGACGAAAGTCAAGCTCATACGCATCGAAGACACAAAGGTGAAGCAATTACGGAACAAAGTCATCCGAATGGTGAAGGTCCGTTGGAACAATTGCGGGAGAGAGGAACTCTCTTGGGAGAGAGAGCAAACCATGCTTGCGGAGTATCCCGAGCTTTTCCTCTCAGGTATAATTTAAATTTTTGTACATTACTGTTTTTGTAATTTCGGGACGAAATTCTTTTAAGGGAGGTGGAGTTATAACACCCCATTTTTCCCAACTAAAGGCTGAAAAGAAGTACTGTTATGATTCGTCGAAAGGTCTTGAGTGGTCTCGACGAATTGCACTTATTCGAAGAGTGTTACCGAATTATCTCGACAAATCGTCGAATGATCTCGACGAATCGTCGAATGGTTTCAGCGATTATCGACGAACACAGTTATAGTTTAGTTCTAACGAATCGTCGAAAGAGCTCGAGTGGTTTCGACGAGTCGTCGAAATGTCTCGACGAATTCTATGGTCTCGATGAATGGTCGTGAATACTCGACGAATGCAGACATAACGCTTATTTTACCTGCTTCGATTTTGACGGGAGTTGACGTCAAATCTTAAGCCCGAAACTGTTCTGATCCTTCGGAAAAATGAATCCGGTGGCTAGGATCTTTTTGTAATCCCTTAAAGGATGTTTGGGAGATAACTTTAGGTCTATTATTACATTTACACTCTCTCTCCAAACTTGAGAAATCTGAGAGCCAAGGAAAAAGAATAAGACATTTTCCTCCATTGACGGAGCTCCGAAGCTCCGAATCGCGAGAAGTTTCCAGATCCACAGAGAGCAGCCCGGTGCGGTTCTTTCCATCCGATTGAAATCTCGGCTTCATGACGTCGAAGAGAGCGGGAAGGGTAACGATTCTTCCTCCCGGTCTTAGAACGTGTTTGGTCCTCTCATTCCTTTTTCTATGCATTTTGAGGTTTTCTCTTTCACTAATTAGTGAAGTGTAGGACTTCCTATGTTCTTCGGAACTCCGGGTAGATTGTGTCCGTCCCCGGTATTTATTGCATGTAGAAATCTGGTAGACGTACGGATTTAAGTATTTTGTGTGAAGCATACCAGTGGTCATTAGCCCGGATCGGTGATGCTTGATTGTGACGTGCATTTAGGTTAAGCCTAGAATGCGTGCCGGAGAATGACTCTGTGAGAAATGTCATCGTATTGCGGGACTTGAGATTTAGGTGTCTTTCGGAGAGCCTAACAGAAGCCCCACGTTTGGAATGTGGTTGAATGCAAACCTTCGCCACGAGTTTTGAAGTGGAGTGGTCTTGTACCTCCTTCATTTGTTATGTGTGCGAAGCCTAAGTCCTCTTGGAAGGATTGGGTGCGTAGCCATCGTTTTGTGTAGCACTTGAATGTGTTAAACCCTTACGGTCCGAGGCGAAGCTGTACACGCGTCGTGCAGTAGATCACGACAACTAGAGCACGGGCAAAGCTGAACCGAACTCGTTTCCATGCAGATTGGTGAGAGGTCTCAACCTCATGTACGTCGTGCGATCATGGGAGAGGTCGTGGAAGGTATTCACCTAAACCGGACAAAAGCTCTTTTCCCACCTAAGTTTGTGTTACTTAGGGTGGAGTTGATTGTGGATTGATGTTATGTTAGCCTCATGTGATTGCTTAGGCGGTTGTGGGAATCCTCCGGGTGAACCCAAACAACATCATGTGCATACCTAGGTTTCCCTTACTTTGAAGCTCAATCTCGAAGATTGATTGTGCTTTAAACCTCACCCAGTGTAGTGTAGTTGCACTTTCTTTATATGATTACATGTTGCATGTACGGCTTGCTTGCAGGTTAGCGGTGATACGCCACTGAGCCGGCTAGATGGCCGAGGGGTGGGATCATTGCGCGGTTTGTGGTCAGCTCATAGCTGACCCTCGTTTACCTCTTATTGGATGTTGGTGTTGGTGCAGGTGCTGGTAAGTCAAGCGGAAAGTAGCGGGCTGAAGCCATATGCTATGTTGGCCTTTGAAGGCCAACCTCTGTTTTACTTCTTTTCTTATATTACCGGTCTGCGTGCCGAAGTATGTTTTGAGTTAGATACATTGTTTGATGTAAGGCTTTAAGGTCATAACTCTTTAATGATTCATTCTTGGGATAGTGGACAATTCTAAAAGTTATGTGAATTAATGTTTCCGCTTACGCTTGTGATACTCTCGTATAGTTTCTTTTCTGTTATCATCTTATTAACGTCTAGCTAGTGTGTTCAATATGGCGTGTGGTCCCGGACGGACCTATTGTTATATTGGTTGTACTGGCGGGATGTTACACGTCATCCACCTAAGCATTCTCATCTCCGCAACTCCCATTTTTTGCTCATGTACATCATTCACTGCCCAACCCTCATAACCGTAGAGCATTGCTGGCCTAATTGCAGTACGGTAAAACTTGCCTAAAGTTTTAATGGTACTTTACGATCACATAAGATCCCAGACGCACCTCTCCACTTCAACCAACCTGTTTGGATTCTACGTATCACATCTTTATCTACACCTCCATCTTTTTGAATTATCGATCCCATATATTTAAAGCACTCACTGCAGGAAATATCTTGGTCACCCAATTTAATGGCGGAGTCATCCGACCTTCTTGCACTACTAAATTTAAGTTCTATATACTCCGTCTTTGTCCTGCTCAACCTAAAATACTTTTTTTCTAAAGTGTCTCGCCAAGATTCAAGTTTCACGTTTACACCCTCGCGTGTCTCATCGACCAAAACAATATCATCTGCAAATAATAAACACCAAGGTATTGCTTGTTGGATATGTCCGGTGAGCTCATCTAAGATAAGGGTAAAGAGATAAGGGCTTAAAGCTGACCCTTGATGTAAGCCAACAGCGATAGAGAATTCCTGTGTTAATCCTCCAGATGTCCTCACCCTGGCCACTGAATTTGTATACATATCTTTGATTACGTCAATGTATGATACATTTACACCTTTCTTTTCTAAGACTCTCCACAAGACCTCTCTTGGAACCTATCATAAGCCTTCTCCAAATCGATAAACAACATATGCAAATTTTTTTGTCTTTCCCGATAGTTGTCAATGAGTCTCCTCAAGAGATGTATAGCTTCCATCATTGACCTCCCTGGCATGAATCCAAATTGATTCTCTGAGATGTTAGTCTCTCGTCTAACTCTTCCCTCTATTACTCGTTCTCATAGTTTCATAGTATGACTCATTAATTTAATTCTCCTGTAATTGACACAATTTTGTATATCCTCTTTGTTCTTTATACAAAGGTACCAAAATAGTTTCTCTTCATTAGTCTGGCATCCTCTTTTTCTTCACTATCTTATTGAAGAAACTTGTAAGCCATGAAATTCCTTCCCTCCTTAAGCATTTACATACTTCAATGGGTATATCGTCTGGCCCAACCGCCTTTCCATTTTTCATCTTCTTCAGAGCGTCATATATCTCTGATGCATGGATTTTACGATAAAAAGTTATGTTTTTATACTCCTCCGATTTACTTAACTCTTCTAAGTTCAGTTCATTATTTTTTCCTTCATTGTATAGTTGATAAAAGTAATTTTTCCATCGCTCTTTAATACTACATCATCCGTCAAAACAGTATTTGATTCACTTTTTATGCATTTAACTTGGCTTAAATCTCTTGTCTTCCTTTCTCTAGCTCGAGCAATTTTATATATATCACGCTCTCCATCTTTGGTATCTAGTCGTTTGTAAAATTCTTCATAAGTTTGACTTCTTGTTTTACTTACTACATTTTTAGCTTCTTTTTTGGCGACTTATACTTTGTCAAGTTTTCATCATTCCTACAAGCATATAAAGTTTTGTAGCTGACCCTCTTTGCCCTCACTTTGTCTTGCATTTCCTTTTTTCACCACCAAGATTCTTTTTGTGGGGGCGCACGACCTTTTGACTCTCCAAATACGTTCTTTCCACTTATCCTTAAATGAGAAAACATAATTTCCCATAGGACACTAGGATAAACATAAGGATCATCAACTAGTTGTTCTAAGACCGCTGCCTCGAAAGCAACCTGTTTTTCCTTCTTCAAGTTCCACCACCGAAATTTTGGCAATACTTTTGTCTTTCTCTTAAAGTTACTATATTTAATTTGCACATCCAACACCACTAGCCTATGTTGTGTTGCCAAACTTTCTCCTGATATGACTTTGCAATCCTTACAAATCTTTTTATCCATTTTGCGAGTCATAAAATAGTCAATTTGTGACTTATTTTGTCCGCTCTTGAACGTAATTAAGTGTTCTTTCCTCTTCATGTAGAACGTATTTGTCACAATTAGCTCATGTGTTATGGCAAAGTTTAGAATGGTTCTTCCTTCTTCATTTCTTTCTGCATACCCAAATCATCCATGAACATCTGTATGATCCGTATTTTTCTTCCCTACATGTCTATTTAAGTCTCCTTCAATGAAAATTTTCTCACTTTGTGGGTTTTTTCTTACCAAATCATCTAAGTCTTCCCAAAATTGTACTTTAATAGCTTCACTTAATCCTACTTGTGGCGCATAAGCACTAATTACATTAATAGTTTCCTTTCCTACGATTAATTTAAGAGCTAAGATTTTATCACCTTTTCTGTTTACTTCAACAACTTCATCCCTCCAAGTAGCATCTACAATAATACCTACTTCATTACTTATTTTATTTTTTTACTGTGTACCATAATTTAAAACCTGAATTATCTAGAAATTTAGCTTTCTCACTCACCCATTTAGTCTCTTGCAGACATAAAACATTTATCTTTCTCCTGATCATTGTATCCACTACTTCCATCGCTTTTCCCGTTAGCGTACCTATATTCCAACTTTCAAACCTAAGTCGATCACAAATCTTACGATCTACTTTTCTAGGACGCCTAATATGTGGATGTCTAATATGTGAGGGCTCTTGCATATTTAACACTACACTCAAGTCCTCTTGGAGGTGCAGCGGTCTTTGCCAAGACGTCGCATTCTGACCATACGACGAGAACTCATGCCTATTTAACACTACACACAAGTCCTGGAGATGTAGCAGTCCTTGTCAAGACGTTGCATTTGAACCATACGACACATTCCTAAACTCATGTCATTTAAGAGATTCTTTCCACTCACATTTATTTCCGCCTCGTTAATTCGAGCTTTTCGGGTCCTCACACCTTCATTCCTGCCTCGTTAATTCGAGTTTTTCAAGTTGGATGTGACATCTACAAACCAAGAACCTCACGTCATGAAGATGATTTGTACAATATTTCCTTCGAGAAAAGGTGAGGTAGTCGTCTTTACATGCTACTTTGATGCCAAAGAAGTGTTGAAGGGGCCAAGATCTTTGGTCTGAAAATGCTTGGAACGATGAAGTTTGACCTTGGAAATCCCTTCAACATTGTCGTCAGCGATGATAATGTAGTCAATGTAGACGGGAAAGATCAAGGTGCCCCCTATAGGCAATGGGTAAATAGAAAGAAACTATAAGCGCTTCATCTGAAACCAATGTTCCGGACAACTTGACTAAGCTTCTCGAACCATGTCTAAAGGGACTGCTTCAGTCCATAAAAAGATCTGTGGAGATGAAAAATATGAGGCTCCCTCGTAGGTTCATATCCCGGTGGTTGTTATATATACAATGTCTCAATAGGGTCACCGTTTGGGAAGACATTCTTTATATCAAGTTGGTGTAGCTTCGAATGTCGATGAAAAATAAAAGATATTCTAACTCGAACAGTGTTCAATTTGACCCAATCGCACTGATAGCAGGTGCAACAAATGTTTATCCATATGTGCTCCAATAATTTGGATGGAATAAGGATTGTGGCGATAATATGGACAAGGACAACAATTGTTAAAATACATGTTATTACAAAAGATGGATGGATGGAGCTACATTCAAATTCAATGTTTATGCAGGCTGAGCGGGTCAAATTGAGTTTTCACGCGAAATCACACTTGACGACAAAATTCGAGAGTTCGTTAACCATTGTTCCGAAAGAAAATCTCAAGCGCTTTAAAGGTCGGTCTGAGGCGGCATTTGTAGATTTCCACAAACATACTCACATTCAATAATTTATGAAATAACGGCAATAAAAATAGATTGAACGTTCGAGACAAGCTTATCAAAATTTAATTGGATCGCATAAAATTATCCTAATGTGTTGGAGCGAGTAAGAGGGGTGGAGTTTACCCGATCATACGCAAATCTACGGCGAGGGGATGGCCACGTCCAACTCGGTTGCATCAAGGAACAGACGGCTGTTGTTATCGTATATGTACTGCTACAGCGCTTGCTCGACCGGAACCCAATAACCCGTCGACCTCTCAAGCGGGGGGGAGGAGTTGCAGAAGCCAGGAAGGAAAAGACCGAGGAAGATTAGATTGCCGGAGCAGATCGTCGATGTCGACGGCAACCAGTCGATGGACGGAGTTGGGAGTGTGCAGGAACGGAAGCAGGAGACTTCCCGTCGGTGGCTCTCGAGGGAAGGAGGTAACTTGAGCTAAGCAATGGTGGGCGAGTTGCAGGAGCCGTCGGCTGCCAGGTCAGATGGGGGACAGTCGTTCGATCTAGAAGAAGTGGCGCTCGATCTGGGGGCTAATCGGCAAGGCAGAGAAACGGGGATCTCATTTCTCTGTATATCCGGTTCTCCCCGTATTCTTACAGACGACACATACATATATGCAGTCTCCTCCTTTTCTGTTTATTCCCTTCCTAATATTAGTTTCCAAATTAATAAATTTCAAAGGCTAATGTCCATGTGTTTTCCTACAACCGGCTATTGAATAGGGCAACCTTCTCGCCTTTCTTTCTTTTGCTATATTACTTTCCAAATACTTAATTTCCAAATAGAATTTAAATAATGTTTTCCTAAATCTCTTTCTCCAATTACTCTTATGCGTCCTTAAATAAAATTAAGCTTGCCTCTTACGTCCTAACTACTAAAATTGCCGGAATATTTATTCATGGTCTCACCGGGTAGTCAAACCGATGAACCGGAACTAATAATAACATCGGTGCGCAGGAAAATAATTGAAATTAAAATAACAGAAAAAATAATAATAAAATAACTGTCGCGTGATGATATCACGCATCCTCGGATGCGGCGACGGTTGCATCAAATGTAATTGGCGTATGTATGCAATTTATTAACAAATAGGTCGCAGCTTTCTTATTATTTTAGGTTTTTAGGTTTTTAAGAGTGGTGGTTAGTGATAATGGTTGTAAACATTGACTATGTTACCTTGCAATTTAGTTTCTTGAAAGTAGTTTGTCTTTATGTATAAAATAGTATACAGTATTTTTTAGATTTTCCATTGGTTGTTTTATACATAAATGGTACTATTTTCTGCATTTGGAAAAAAAGGAGTTTCATCTAGCATTATATTCATTCATCAATATCTAAAACTATCGATACCATAAGAACTTAATGTTTACCTTCAAAAGGCACTGTGACAAAGCTACAACACCAGTTAACTTCCAACGTTCAAATCGATTTTTTTCAATAGTTACAGTAGTACTATGTGCTTGAGCAAAGCGATCCTTCTTTAAGTTGGAAGGAGCGGATGGGGCATCTTTCAAAAATAGTCCATCCTAGGCATGCCATATGTCAAAACAGGAAAATTAAACACATGGTTATAATACCAAGGACAAATAAATAAAATAAGTTACAAAGAAGTAAAATACTAAAAATGATACCACTACAAACCATGAAACCAAAGAAGTATCATTGTATGCAATTTGACTAAATTGGTCATAGATCTCTTTGACTATTAGAACAACATACATAAAGTAGATACTTGAAAATCAAACAGTAGTATACAAAGTTTCAAGAAAATATCATACGTCACTTGGAGGGAACTCAATAACCCTTACATTACTTTTCTTCTTCAATTACAGAGGTCATCCACTATGAATGACTAGATCTTAACTAGTAGTCTCAACACAGTAAAAACACTTCAATGATGTGTTGTCCAAAGTGATGAATATCTTTTAGACAATTGCATTTGTAAATTTCTCATAAAATCTATGCATGCAATGAAAAGGTTCACTTGAATTACCCCTTGATGAAGACCCTGAGAAGCTATCAGCATAACTTTGGAACCATCATTTATTTTCAATGACTTCATACTCATAGTATCTGCAAGAACTTTACCTGCGCCAAAGAAAAATGGGTACTTTATCATCCTCGTGCAAGATTAATATTAAGTAATCCTTAGCATTAGAGAATTATCCTAGCAATAGCATATAAGAGTGTCACCAACTAATATTTTTAAACAATGTCGATAATTCATAAAAAATGCTAAAAGATAGCTCACTGCTAAAAGAACCAGAGAACTAAGAACTGTCTTGGAAACAACCCGAAAGATCAATTTGGTTCAGCTCTTGCAGCCCTTGGTTCGGGTATGGTTCCAAAAAAAATTCAAGAAATGATACTCAATTATGGTGTTCGGTGCCCAGAACTCGACTAGAGAACTGAATATCTAATACTTGCATTATGGTTATTACCAACATAAGTTGTCGTTATGCTTTATAGGAAACAATATATACAATACTTTTAATTTCACCATGTCAGCAACTATTTGTATAGAAACTTCCAATTGATTCATGTCGCATTCATATTAAAGCATTCATATCAAGTGGTATTTCAAAAAAAAATCAAGTAATGTAAATAACTAAATATTCATTTAAGCTTTACAACTTGCATTATGACTTGTCTACTGCCCAGGTTCTATTGTTTAATGTTTGAAAATTTATTAGGAATCTTTGATGTTTACTACAAAAAATTATATAAACCTCTCTTCTTCTGATGATGGTAGTAAATGAAAGATGCAATTTTCTTCTCTTTCTAGTGAGTGGATTTGGAAATGAGAACCAAACCTGAATCGAATCAAAGTATTGGGTTCATACCTGGTTCAACATCTTGGGTGCATGAATCGGTTCCGGTTCAAAAAATATGGAACCAAACCTATATGATTGTGTTCCTGGTTTACAGTGCAACCAATATATAACCTACTAGCAGAGAACGCCAGAGGAGGCATCACTTACTCATCATTAGTGTAGAGGGAGTATCTAGTGAAGCTATCCTCTTCTCTCAAATCATTTTTTATCGCTTTACAATCATGCCTTTCTTGCTACAAAAACTACCAAGGGAGGCCTCTAATGAAAAGTTCGTCCAAGTAGTTTTGTTTTTCACTTTCATCTTTCCTCTCCAGTATTTAAAGTTGTAGGTAAAACCTAAATTATTGTTTTTTTGCTAAATTATGTGCAACTCGGATTAAGCATTCAAATTGCAATGTTAATCAAAAACTTACGCTATTGATTGCTTTAGAGATTTAGGCTCCATTTGGCGCGGCTTTTTTGCTCGAGTGAGTTTGGACAAAAACGTCATCATCATAGAATGCATGTTTGGCAAGACAATGGTTATGACCGCCACCAAGAAAAGAAAACTAATTTTAAACATAAATGTGGATGAAGATCCTTAGGTGAGGTCGGGCGTTAACCGCCGAGTTCACGGCCGCCGCCACCGTGCCAAACGGAGCCTTAACTTATATATGGGCCCATGTGTATTGGAGATAGAATAGTAAACCCTAATTATCTCACAGTGTATCAATCAAAAAATGGTAGATCGGCAAAGCTTTCATCCTGCGATAACACCCATATGCTAAATACAGCATCACTCGCAGCTTGCAGTTAACCAAACAAAGGGGCAAAGTATATTCCGAATCTCAGTCAATAAATAATTGCGTAGAAAGCTAATAATTTGGTGAAACTAAAGAATACTTTAGTGGTATCCATCTCCACCAGAAATGGAGCAGATGCCCTACACTAATGGTAAACCGGAGGGGATAATGGAAGAACAGCGTAAGGGTCTTACCTTTAAATATGAGCTTCTGCCCTCGAGGGAGGACGTCGGTGAGGGGCTGGAGGAGGGACTTCAGATCACTGCCGGTAGATTCAGGCGAGAGGGAGAGTAAGATCGTCCGGCCGCTAAACTTAACGTGGATTGTAATGACGGTCCCGGCGGCTGCGGCGGTTACTTCCCTATCCTCCATGTTCTTCTCCGTGCCCGATGCTCCGAGCATGTAGAAAGCTTAATCGCCAAAATTGCACCTCCTGGTTATTGCGAAATTTTTGGGTCCGCCGCCCATTCGCATATCTCAGTGGACAGAGCTCTGGTGGAATTTTTTTTGGGTGCTGTCATGGGCAGCTCATTTTTGGCTTTAGGCAGCCCATCATTAATAACAGATCATTTTTTCATATTGCAGCCCATTTTGTTATTGGCAGCCCATTTTTATAAAAAAATAAGAGCAATGTTAAGTGCAAACCTATTACGGCTATGTGCAAACCACGGTTAAGTGCAAACCAAAAAATTTTAAGTGCAAACTCAAATGTTAGGTGCAGGCCAATTATAAAAAAAAATGCATTCGTCTATAAGTCCATGTCAATTAGTCCAAAGTATTTGTCCTTTTGTGCAAAATTTTATACTACAAAGTCCCTGATAATTAATACAAAATATTAGTCCTTTTTTGCAAAATTTGATACTAAATTGTGATATCCAAAACACCATTGTGAGTTTTCAAGCATTCAACCTACATAAAAATAAATAAAAATTATGTTAGTATAAAAAAAAATTCTCATTCCTTGCCATTTTTGAAATATTTTTTGCATTTGGCCAAAATATGAATTTGAAAATTTACAGCTTAACAGAAATCCAGAACTGCCTAATTTCATGTATTGTAGGAATCGGAAACTGAATAGGTAAGATTTTTCATCTAAATATGAATCCAATTCCATCTTGCTCTCCAATCTCCACAAAGAAACTCAGCGTACCATCTTTCTTCTACATATCATAAAGCATTTGGGTGAGGGGGAATGCAGGAATCGGAAACTGATGAGGCACGGGAAGCAGCCATTGAGGGGCAACGCCATTGATGAGGCACGGGAAGCTCGGGAATAGAAATGGTGGAGACGAGCGATCGAGCTTGAGGGAAAATTGCAGGAATCGGAAACTAAAAGCAAGACGACGACGACATACCTTGAGCGATCGAGCCTCTCCTTCTACCGGCGAAAGGGTGGGCGAAGCGGCGACTCTCTTCTTCGCGGCGCTGCGGGAGATAGGGTTGCGGAAATGGCCGATAAAAAGGGGTTTAGGGTTTGCACCTAAAGATTTAAAAGATTTAAGAAAAAAATTTTGCTTTTTTTTTGGTCTGCACCTAGCCATATATGCTCTGCACATAACAGCGCTCAAAAATAACTAATGAAAGCATCAAAAAAACGTATCATTCCCCATTCCCCACTCCCCACTGTGTATATATAGATATCTGCATATACTTTGCACTACAAAAATTATCATTCCACATTATATATGAATTGTTTAGATTATGACGCATTCGTAACACATCATTTCACTTGTAATGTGCGTCACCCTGTAAAAATAAGATTAAATGATGTTTTATATTTAATACTTGAACTAAAGGTACTATAATACATATTGGTGCAAGCTTAATTAATCAAGCAACGATTTGTGCAAGCTACGATTTGTGCAAGCTTAATTAATCATTTCAAGGGGTTAATCAGATAGAAGAAAAATAGAAAATAAGAGGCAAAAAATATACCAAAATCTGAATAAGGGGGC
Source organism: Dactylorhiza incarnata (assembly GCA_033032865.1). Lineage (NCBI taxonomy): Eukaryota > Viridiplantae > Streptophyta > Magnoliopsida > Asparagales > Orchidaceae > Dactylorhiza > Dactylorhiza incarnata. Next base: position 1,277,861 of record JAWHQI010000009.1, on the reverse strand, counting down.
TGCGAACGAGATGAACAACAACTGTGGAACTGGAGCCTGGACGGTTCTGGGTCGAAATCGAGGTCAACTAGAGCCTCTACAGTGGAAATGGCGATATCTTCCGGCAAGGGAGGGTTGGAATGGAGTTCTGCGGCATCACCGGCGGGCGGAATGGAGGTCGTGCAGACCTCTTTAGGCTCTACGACAGTCATGTCCTGAGCGGCGGTGGAGGAAATAGCAGCGGTGGAGGAAATAGCAGCGATGGAGAGGCGAGCGGAGGGGAAGAGAACAGACTTGTTCATCGGGAGGGGGGAGATCGAGCAGAGCGGTGGAAAAAAAAAGTGGATGCACGGGAGGGTTTTGGGATGCTATTAGGTTATGGGGGGAGAAAAAAAGGTGGGACCCACCCAATTTATGGGTTGCCTAAAGCCAAAATAGGGCTGCCTCTATCAGCACCCTTTTTTGGGTAACCTACACAAATTTAGATGGCCGAATAAATAATTCTTCGTTTGGGTCCGCTGAAGCGGTAAGAGAAGTAGTGGTGTGATGCAGTGATGAAAAAATCATCTGTTTTGCAGAGTGTTGAGAGAAACAGTGAAACCGTCTACTAAGGCTTTATTTGTTTCGGCGTTCAGCTCAGGCGGCGGGAAGAGATGGCCCGGCTGTTGGAACCGGCGGGTGGAGTCAGCGGTTCGAATACCGCCGTTTTCCTCCGTTTTCCTCCGTTTTCCATGGTGCGGCGGGCGCAAACGGACCAAACGCCGTCGCCGGCCATTTGGTTACCCGCGGCGGCGTTTGCCCCAAACGGAGCGTTCCAAACACAACGTCAAACAAAGCCTAAACTGTTTGGCGAAATAGTTGTGGCTTATTGAAAATTAGAGTAATTGCAAATAAATGAAACCTACAAAAAAGGAGAAATACTCATCACACAGGACATTGACCTTCTGTAGATCTAAACATTCTCAAAGAGCAAATCGATGCAAAGAAGAAAAAAGAGCAAATCAAAACATTAACCTTTATACATACTGATTTCTCAAATATATATATCAAAGAGGTTAATGACATGTATTGACTTGCAAATCTAGAAAATAAATAAAAAGAGGTTCTGCATGCAACTCAACCTCAATTTGCCGAAAATGGGATGCGTCACGATTACGTCTCCCCTTCAAGTCAGAAAGGGAGCTCCGTACTCCACGAAGCTCCTCCTGAAATGCGAGATAACTATCCTCCAGGCTCACGTAGCAGTCGTTCCACGTAAGCGCGATGTTAGTCTGAACTCTGATCTGAAAAGGAAGGAAGAAGTAGGTTCTTTACAAGACGACCGACAGACAAAGGCAAAGCCTCAATACGTACTGCGACATTCACCGTCTTAATTGAAAAAGAAACCTGCATCGTCTTAGCTGACAGCGGGACATAAACACTTTCAGGAGCCTGGGGCCAACAGAGCCAAGTACCTCCACGTCAAGATCAGTGGGCATATCACAAACCCTTGAACAGCAAGGAGCCACCTCGTCGGTGCGCCCCTCCGGCTGAGAAGAAGGATGAGACGTCGATTCCAAACTGTCATTCTTGAACATCAACTTTCTCTTCCTGTCGCGATCCAACGGCACTGCTCCAGAGCGCACAATTTCGGTGGAAAGACCGCATAGTAACAGATGCTTCTCCACAAAAATACAGATGGCGAACAAGGGGTTCGCCAATGTATGAGGCTCAACAAACCCAAGCACTGGCGTAAACTCCCGCTCATGACCCTTCAAGAGACGTCAACGATCGGAAAGTGACATCCAAAGCCCCGGCAAGCCCCGGGAGTTCCTGATATAACCAAACAAGGTGTTCTCATGGCGACGGGCCGCCCGGTTCTCAAACTCAAGTTAGTGTTTGTTGTTGTGAACCTTGATTCGCCCGTTTCCATCAGTGCGCACTTCACACCGTTCTCTAAAAAGGTCCAAGGTGAACCTCAAGTCGTGCTCCGTGAAGAAAGCAACAGGCCCATGATTCGGGTCATCCCGACAGGAATGAACGGAGACACCGTCACGCCACAATGCTTCAAAATTTCAATCACCTCCTCACACAGTGGCAAGTGGAACCCGGACCTCAGCGACGACTCGCACAGCGTCATCCAGCCTCTCGGGGGATTTTGTGCACGCTCCTCAATATAAGGGATTTTTATCTCTGGCCCAGCAGGTATCCCATACCGCTTCCTCCAGACGTCAACTTGCTCGACAGTAAGAGAGGAGCGCAACCGTATTGGTCTACCTAGCGAGCAGCGCTTCGAAACCTGAAAAGATAAATAGACGTCCATGATAAAAAAATAATGCTCCAAGTTCGCAAACACCCGTCGCTACTCCACGCGCAAATGTGCTGAGCGAGCAATACACATCCACCCGCACAAGGCAACGAGGCGCATCCCATGTGCACAAGGCACGTGGAAACACACCCCGCACAATAGCGCACATGCGCACCCCCCGCACACAAGCGCGCGGACGCACCCCCCACGCGCAAGCGCCAAGCGCACACCTCGCACGTGCCAAAGAGTGGGCGCATACCCCATGCCCCCCCCCCCCCCCCCCGCGCACGAGTACGCGGGCTCACACCCCACGCGTGCGGGCGCACAACCCGCGCGCGCGGACGTACGAGTGCACGGGCGCACACCCCACGCGCGCGAGTGCGCATGCGCATAACCCGAGCGCGCAGGCACATAACCCCAGTGCGCAGGCTTACAACCCGAGCGCGTGGGCGCATAACCCGAGCGCGCGGGCGCACAACCCAAGCGCATGCGCGAGGGAGCGCACCTCACACGCGGGCGCACAACCCATGCACAACCAACGCGTGGGCGCTCCCCCAACACGCGCAAGGGGATAGGCGCGCACCCGTACACACAAGGCGCACTGCTGCACGCCATGTGCAAGCTCATCACGCACAGGTGCATCCTGAACGCCAGTACCTCCCTCTCACCACATTCGTCCTTGCGTGCCTCTTTTCACGCTCCTTCACGCACCTCCGTCATGGTCGGCACAAACCCTTCACGCACGGAAAGTCACCGCTCTCCTCTCGCATTAGGCTCCGGACTTCAGGGACATTGGGGGGGACAAATGATGGAGCCTCCCTAAATTTATAGGAATTCCGGTCTACAAATAGCTGGAATTCCAATAACCCCCACTAACTTAATGGGGAATTGTAGGAGAAACCACAACACACACGATAATCGCACCCGACCACGTGTGATCTGCGTGCTAACCATCGCACGCGCAATCTCAACCACCACGCTAATCGCCTGCGGCTGGCCAACCAGCCGGCCGCCACTCCTCCGGTCGGCCCCCCACTCGGCTGTCCGCCGCAAGGCCAGCTCCTGCTCCGCCTCCCGCCGCTCGGCCGGCCGGCCTCCGCTCGATCGCCCGCTGTGAGGTCGGCCTTCGTTCGGCTTCCCGCCGTGGGGACGACCTCCTTCCGGCCCCTAGACGCACTCCTTGGTTGGCCGCCCGGTCGGCCCCCGCCGGTCGGGCCTCATCGCCAACTGCCCCCTCTGGGTCGGCCTTCCTCCGCCGTCCGATCGTTCCTACGCGATCTCTATCGTCTGATGTACGGGTTGTTGGAACATGGTCTTCCGCATCTCCTAGGTTTGAGAATAACAAATCTTATGTGTATTTGATCTTGTGTGTCTAAGTGTGCAGGAAATAATGACATTTGACTTAAGGATAACATAAGAAGGTTGCCCCCAAGTTTGAAGCCAAAACTCTAACATGTCCACTAGCGCCGGTGGTAGCCACTAGCACAGGCGATATACCTGATTAGAGCAATTCCGGGAAGCAGTTATAGAAGGCGCTAGCGGAGGCGCTAACGGCTAGCGCAGGCGGTAGCTGATGCACAAGAGGAATTTCGGCAGGGTTTCCTTGGAATGAAAGATACGCACGCACAGAATATTTCCTAAATCAACATAGAGCCCGCGGTAGCGATAGCGCAGGTGCTAGCTCGCTCTCCTATAAAAGGAGCCTTCTTCTCTCGTTTTCAAGATACATCTTTGAGAGAGTTCTAGTGCCTAAATTCCAAAGCCTTATTCTGCCGAGAGTTGATCTCCCACCAAAAATTCTGATAGTTTTTAAAGGAGGACTTCTTCACGCGACATCCGAACGACGATCGCTTCAACCACGCTTATTCTACATCGATCTTTCATCTCCGACTTAAGAAGTTTCTTAGATGGAGTTTTCATATTCTTGTTATTTATTTCATCTCTTTACTCTTGTAATCGCGTAGTAAATTCGACTCGTATTGGCGACTAGATCTGGGTAGAACTTAGGGAGGAATTTGCCTCGTGTTGGCGACTAGATCTAAAGTCGGTCTAGGGGGTGCTCGAGGCCATATCCGGGGGAGGATTGGCTAGAGCGGCTTGAGGCCATATCCGGGGGAGGTTATGCTAAAGTCACCGGTTCGTGGGGATACGAGTCGAGATAGAAAACAAAAAAACCATTTTACTTTTCGCCTTCGATTTCTAGCGTCATAAGAAATCAAGTTTTGTAATCTTATATTTCAAGTTAATAAAATCATGTCTTTATTTTATTTCACTTGATTTGTTTTTGATTTTTCACTCTTTTGATCTCTTAGTTTTTGAAGTCATTTAAAATATAATAAAAGTTTTTAAAACCCTTATTCACCCCCCCCCCCCCCTCTAAGAGCGCCTACAGATCCAACAAGTGGTATCAGAGCTAGGTTATTCCAATCTGTCTAACAACCAGGAATAAATGACGTCTTATAATATCGCTTCTCTAGAGGGTCGGGGTGTTAGTAGACCACCTCTTTTTACTGGGTCAGATTTCAACTACTGGAAATCTAGGATGATGTGTTTTCTTATGACCCTGGATATAAAAGTTTGAAGCATGGTAGAAGTTCAGTACTCTCCTCTTACAGTAGTAGTAAGAGAGGTTATGGTAGAAAAAACCTAAGGATAGATGGGATGATAAAGATAAACTCAAGTGCAAAAATAATGCTAAGGCAATGAATGCTTTATATTATGTTTTAAATAGAACTGAATTTAATAGAATTTATGCATGTGAAACTGCTTATGATATTTGGAACCAATTGGAAGTTACTCATTGTTGAAGCCATGCGGTCTCAAAGGGTTGAATCCGATCGGTCTAGTGTCAGCGGTCCGTGCGGTCTCCCAAAACCAGACCGCACCTTCTCCTCAGAAGTATGAGATCGCGTTATATGAATATCAGCGGTCTCCAGCTCCATCAAGTAACGGTCTGATAACCGCGGTCTGTGCAGTCTCCCAGCACCAGACCGCGCCTTCTCCTCAGAAGTGTGAGATCGCGTTGTATGAAGATCTGCGGCCCCCAGCTCAATCAAGTAACCATTGGATAACCGCGGTCTGTGCGGTCTCCCGGAATCAGACCGTCGTCTCTCCTCAGGAATATCAGATCGCTTCATATGAAGAGAAGCGGTCTGTTCCCCCTGGTCTCTCCCGTACGGGGGAGTGTTCGCCAGAGCGGTCTCACGGTCTGTTGGCCTTCTCTGTCACACAACCTTCCTCCTGTCGTGTGACCGCCAATCTCCTCTCCAGACCGCAGAGGTCGTTGCGGTCTCGTTCTCCCTAACCGCCTGACCGCCCAGCTCTCTTTGTTTATTGTATTTGTATTTAGTCCCACATTGTGTATTTGGTTTTTCCCTTTTCCCTCCTAGTCTATATAAAGGAGGCAATACTCTTGTAATACTTAATTTTTTGGAAATAAAAAATTCTGTTATTTTCAAATTCTCACATGGTATCAAAGCTCGCAACGATCCTTGTGTTGTGAACTCTTTCTCTTCGGCCGATCTCTCTTCCTCCAGACCGCGCGATCTCCCTTATTTTTTGGCCTTCTGCCGCGAGACCGCGCGATCTACCTTTCCTCCTGCCGATCTCTTCTCATGGGCACCCCTTCTGATACTGTTCTCACCTCCACTCCTGTGGCTACTCCAGCCTCTACCTCTACTACCTCTATCTCTACTTCTGGCAATCTTGGCACCTCCTCCAAGTTCACTAGCTCTAATTATCCTGATTGGAGCGTCTCCTTCACCTTCCTCTTACGCTCTCAACGCAAATGACACCATCTCACCGATGATCCTCCTCTCAAAGGGTCTGCTACCTTTGATGATTGGGATGCTAGCGATGCTCTAGTCCGCACCTGGCTTGCTAACAATCTCTCTGTTGAGTGTTTTCCTATCATTCGTCATGATGAAACCGTCAAAGCAGCTTGGAACCATCTTGCTGCCCTTTATTCCAAAGGTGCCAAAACCTCCCGCATCTACACCTTGTATGCTGATCTCTTTTCCCGCCCAACCATGGATCCCACCACAGCATATCAAGAGGTTCAGGCCCTTGGGGCTGAACTCCTTCAGCATCGTCCCTTCTCTGATGATCTTGCGGAACAACATAAACACTTCCAGGAGCTCCTCGTTGTGTGTTACCTTCTCCGTCTTCCTGAGTCCTATGATATGATCCGACAACAAATTCTTGGGGAAACTGATTCTCCAACCCTTGATGCCATCGCTGCTCGGGTCTCTGCCGTTACCTCCCTTCTCCAACGACCCTTGTTGTCCTCTCCTCCTCCAGAGAGCCTTGCTCACCGGGCTGAACGTGGTCGCCTCGGTGGCCGTGGAGGTTCTATTGGTGGCCGCGGACCTCCTCGGTACATCTGTTCTCATTGTGGTCGGAAGGGCCACACTATTGACCGCTGCTATCTCAAGTATCCTCACCTTCGCCCCGCTGCTGCGACTTCTCATCCTGGTACTACACAACCGTCTGCTTCTGTTGCTACCTCCTCAGGTAGCGTGCACATGGTTACTGAAGGTAAGTGGCTTATTGATTATGGAGCAACAAATCATATGACAGGGAACCCTCACCTTTTCTCACAGCTACTAGAACACAAGAATTTGCCCCCAGTTCTAACAGCAGATGGTTCTCCCTCACATGTGTGTGGGACTGGAGTTGTTCAAGTCACTCCAACGATTTCTCTTAAGAATACTCTTTATGTGCCTACATTTCCCTGTAACTTACTATCAGTCAAGGCTCTATCTCAACAGTTACAATGTTCTATTATATTTACTCCGACTAACTGTTATTTTCAGGATCTGCACACGAAGGAGACAGTTGCTACTGGGACTGAGAGTGGAGGCCTCTACTTCCTTGACATTCTTGCTGCTCATTCTGCTTCCACAACCTCTGATTCTCTCCATCAATGGCACCTCCGACTCGGTCACCCTCCACCTCGGCTGCTGTATCAACTTCTACCTCACCTCGCCAACGATACCTCTCCTCTCAACTGTGAAGCTTGTCAACTTGGAAAACACCATCGGGCTTCCTATCCTGCCAAGCATGGTCGTAGCTCGACTCGTCCCTTTGATCTAGTTCACTCTGATATCTGGGGTCCTTCTCCTACCAAGACTGCGGGTGGGAGTAGTTTGTATTTTGTTACTTTTATTGATGACTTTTCTTGATGTACTTGGGTGTATCTTTTAAAAGAACGCTCTGAACTGTTTACTGTTTTCTCAACCTTCTATAATGAAATTTCCACTCAATTTGGAGTGTCTATCAAAGCTATGCGCACTGATAATGCTAAAGAATATGTCTCTCATCTTTTTACTGAGTTTTGCATGAATCATGACATTATGCATCAAACTAGTTGTCCTTATACTTCTCAACAAAACGGGATCGCGGAACGTAAGAATCGTCATCTCCTTGACATGACTCGCACCTTACTCTTCTAGATGAATATGCCCAAAAACTATTGGGGTCATGCCATCCTCGTCTCCTGCTATCTTATTAACCGCATTCCCTCCGCTCTTCTCCAAGGCTCCACACCTTTTTCTCTTCTATATCCTACCTTGAAACCTTTCCCGCTACCTCTCAAAGTCTTCGGTTGTACTGCGTTTGTCCACACTCCTTCGCCAGGTCGGGACAAACTCTCCCCTCGGGCCGTTAAGTGTGTCTTTGTTGGTTACTCTCCTACTCAAAAAGGTTACCGATGCTATGACCCTCTTCTTCGCAAACAATATGTTTCCGCTGATGTCACCTTCTTTGAAGATATACCATATTTTTCTCACTCTTCCACCTCTGTGCCTCCTACAACCCATCCACCACCTCTGAAAGACTTAATATAAGGGTAGCTAATCACCTAGAGGGGGGGGGGGGTGAATAGGTTATTTAAATTTATTGCAGTTCTTGAATATAACCTAGATAAATCTGATCAGAGCTTTCAAGAAAAATAACACCACAGAAAAGAACACACAGATTTTTATAGTGGTTCCCCTTATCTTGGGTAATCCACTTTCCCCCTCCTACCCTTCTAGCAGTGTACTAGATAGGGTTTATAACTCCTCCAGATCTCAGACCACAAACAGGTCTTACAGCTCAGATCGCCAAAGGATCTTACAATCTCAGATCACACAGATCCTACCTCAGCCTTTATAACTAGGCTTACAACTCAGATTCACCCCTGAATCCTACAACTCAGATCACACCTGATCTTACAATTCAGATCATTGACAGATCCTACACTCAGATCTGACAACTCAGATCCTACAGAAATTTAGAAAGAAAGTAACAAATACTTAGACTCAGATTTGCAATTGTTGAGCCTTCTTGATCTGCCTGAATGATCCGACAGAAACCTTCAATAGAACAGCAGCAGCAAATGATCTTCTTGATTCGACAGGCTGTGATGACTGTTCTTCTTCTTAGGAAGACAGATTCTTCCTTCTTGACCTCCTCCTTTCAGAAAAAGATATCAGCACCAGATTGCTGAATGAATTCTTCAAATCAGATTGGTTCTGAAAAGGAAGATGACTTCTCAGAAATTCTTCTCAAACTTTTACTTGAAAACGATAATAGCTTTTAAAACTTTTCTTCACTGCTTTAATGCTTAACTACATAATCCTTAGGTCATGCCTTCTATTTATAGCCCGTCATCTGCAATTACAGTTACGATCCTCCACGTCAGCATGACGTTATGTTTTCAACGGTCTTTAACAGAAACAAAAGCTCAGCCAGCTGTAGAAGAAATTCCTCAGTTCAGACTATCTGTAGAAGAGGCGTTGAGTGCTTACTGTCTTTGTCAACACTTTCTCAATTAGGCGTCGAGCAACACTCGACGCATACTCCTTAGACTGAAGCTCTCGGCTCCTCCTTCTCAGGCGTTGAGTAATCATCACTCAGTCGACGCCTTTTAACTTTGTCTTCATATCTCTACACTTCTGGATGATGCTGGGCAGATAAGAGTTAAGTCAACACTTCTCATTCCAAGGCGTCGAGCAATATAACTTGGCTCGGCGCTTTCTAACTTGAACTCAGAACTTCTAGTTGGCGCTGAGCTGACTGAAGTTAAGTCGACACTTCTCTTTCCAAGGCGTCGAGCAATGCACCTCGGCTCGACGCTTCCGAACTTGGTCTCAGAACTTCAGCGGCGACCTTGTCTATTTGAGTAGTAGACATGAGTCAACGCTTCTGGGTCACAGGCGTCGAGCGATGTATGATGTCTCGACGCTTCTGAACTTGAATAAATTCCATGAACATTTTGCCTGACCTGATCTCCTGCACATAGATTCTAGAGAGTATATCAAATACGTTCTGAGATATATCTTTGACTTAGAAATGGACTTCTCCAAATCTAGGACATTGTGAGCAATGATCCCAACAATCTCCCCCTATTTGAAGAAGTCATAACCTCAGTCAATGATATATCTCTCTTTTTTAAAAAACAATGTGTACAAATTTCTATATAGATAATCAAAAGAAGGAGTATCATACTATATATGATCAAATTACCAACACATTCTATCCACAGACATTCTCTCAGACATAACATCTCATATAAGCATAAAAACATAAGCAATTCAGAATAAGATATGTCATGAAGAGAACCATAATCACATCACATGCATATATATATATGTAATCATGAAAAATAGATTACACCAGAAATTCACCAGGATTGTTCAAAAGTATATTAATTACATTCATCAGAAAGAGACAGTAAAGATTAAAGTTCTAAGAATGCCCAGGATCCTTGAATTCAATTCCTCTTTTGGCTCTTTTGACAAGTGCTGCAGCAACTTCCTTTCTCCTTTCGAAATAACCAAATGGCTTTGGGAAGTACCTGATTGGCTCCATTTCTCCTGCCTGGACTTTCCCAGCCATTTTGTCAGCCTTGAATTTGATCTTTAGATCTTCTTGAGCCCTATGCTTTAACCACTCAGCTTCAGAATACCACTTTTCTCGTTGATCTGTATTATTTTTCACAACTTCCCATGCTGATAGAATCAATTCTCTGGAAGATGGAGGCCAACGTTCAAAATCAGCTCTTGATTGAACCTCTTCTCTGTACTTTCTTTTGCTTGATTTTTCTTGCTCACTAGGAAAATGTTCTCTTGTACCTTTATCCTGAGGACTATACATTTGAGCAATCTTCTTTTGAACCTCAGTGAGAGAGATTGGCCCTGTCCCAGAGACTTGATCATTCCCATAGTCTATGGTAGGATATCCAAGAGTTTCTCTTATAGAGTTTGAGGTCCACATAGCATGTTCAGAACTAGCTTGAATCATTGACCTCTCCCCCTTTAGGACTTCTTCAACAATATGATCTCTTATAATATTTTTCTGAAATCTGACTTGACCTTCCAAATGAAGAACTCCACTGTCAATGTTTTTCTTTATTTTAAGAAGATGATCATCTAAAGTGTCTACATGCATCTTTACTTGGTCTTTTAAAACTGTGGAGCTCTCACCAATGTTAGCCAAAATATCAGCATTATGCTGTTATAATCTTGCTTCAATCTTATTTGTTCCTGTGAGAATTTGTGCTACTTGTTCTTTATACAAAACTTGCATGTTGCTACTCAGTATTCCTTGGTTTGTCTGAACATCATCCACTGTCTTAGTAATTCCGGCTTGTGATTCTTTAATAATCTTGGATGCTTCTTTGATGGCATCAAGCTGTTCAGTTGAATAATCGACTGAAGCACCAGCTCTCTTAAAGAACTTTACCATCTCCTTCCTTAAAGCAGACATCTGATGATTGACTTCAAATCTAACCAACTTCATTTGAAAATCCACTTCCTTTTTCATTTTATCATTATTTTCCTCAATATATTGTTCTAACATTCTCCTTTGATTATTCAGTAACACCTCCAGCTGAGGTAGAACAGGACTAAGGTCCACATGGATTTCCCTTTCCATGTCAACACCTTTGCTACTTACTTCCCTGAGAAAAGAATCATTTCTTTGGCTCATATGAGAGCTAGAGGATTCTATCTTAATAACTTTCTCAGCAGATTTCTTTGTTGCTTCAGGCTCTACTTCCACCTCCATTGTCTCAATGACAGGATTTACTTTATCAGGGATCTCAGCCTGAGACTCCCCCTCAATCAAATCAATTTTATCCTGAGCAGGGATCTCATCCTGAGGCTCCCCCTCAATTGCTGCTTTGCTTAGTTCAGAATCGTGCTGAATAGGAATCTCATCTTGAGTCTCTTTTTCATTTGACAGAACCCCTTCAGATCTAGCTGGGGATAATGGAAGACTTCCTCTTTCTTCTTCCCCTTTTTCATTTGCATCCTCAGTAGTAACAGGAGAACTATCCCTTTCATTGTTCTTTTCTACATCTTCAGATGTTGTAAGATTTGGATCATGAATTGGTGAAGATGTAGATTTTCTCTTGGAGGAGGATGTACTAGAAGAACTTGAAGAAACCTTAGTCTTCTTTTGCTTCTTTGCTTTCTTCTGCTTGGGAGAAGAATCTGCTGGAGGAGCGTTAGATAAGATTCTGTCCCATCTCTCTATCATTCTCATATCCATTTTCTTCATATGATTTATCTTTGATCCAAGTTTATTATTCAAAATGTCAGGGGACACTTTTACTAAGTACAGAGACAGTATCCTACCCATGTTGGGTACCTGGATACACTCAACTATTCTGTCAAACACAACTCTTCCCCAGTCTGTTCTTAGAGAATGAATGATCCTTGTCAGAAGAATAAACATTTTTCTGGATATTTTGTCATGCGATCCAGTCTTGCATAACAATCCCTTTCCTATCACATCTGTTATCAGTTTGCCTTTCGGATTCATTCCTTTTCTTAGAATACTTCCAGGGATTTCTCTTGACGTGTCAATTCCGCACCAGATTTGTGCTAGTCTAATCTGCTCAGAGGACACCTCTTCCTCTTCTTCGTCCATTTTTAACCTAGGCAGTTTCAGTGCCTTAGCGAGTCTAGATGGAGTTATCTTAATCTTCTTGCCATTCACACTAGTCTTTATCTTTGAATTTACGGAGTCAATTACTATGTTAGAATATAGCTCTAATACCTCTCGTTTCCAAATGAGAGTTGATTCAGACAACATGAACTCCAGTCCTGCATTGTAGATTAACTCGATTGTTGATTTGATCTCCACAGAAGCTGATTGGAATCCATTTCGAACAAGCTCACTTCCTTCATAAAGATACTCACTGCTTTTGGGAGGCATTGTTTTTGATGATTGAGGAGAGAAGGAATTGATGAAGAGATTTTCTAGGGCAGCTAATTTCGAACTTAGAGACCTACAGCATATACGCTAATCGAAGTGACTTCCTTATTTATAGGAGTTCTAATTCAAGAAGATGAGAAGCCGCGGGCTGAACTTGTTTGACAAGATTGATCTAATGGTTCAATTTTACCCTGTCGAGACGGCCTAGCTATGTTCGCATAGGCGTTGAGATCGCTTGACGTCATGTATCTTCAGTCGACGCCATGTGTCTTCTCGACGCCAAACATCTTCTCGACGCTAAATAATTTCTCTCGACGCCAAGAATAGTCTGTCGACGCCAGATGGCTTCTCAACTCTTCTTATATGGCTTAATCAATATTTTCATTTATTTAATTCAAAATAACTTTAATCCATTTTTAACATACCTAATTCAATTTTAAAATTATTGAATTTGGTTTCATCCAAGGGTTTAGTAAATATGTCAGCAACTTGTTTGTCAGTGGGAACATATTCAATTGAGATGTCTCCATTTTCTACATGTTCTCTAATGAAATGATATCTTATTTCTATGTGTTTAGTTCTGCTATGAGATACAGGATTGTTAGCTATAGCAATAGCACTAGTTGAATCACAAAATAGAGGAGATTTACTTAGCTGAACTTTATAGTCTTGGAGTTGATGTTTAATCCATAGTAGCTGAGCACAGCAGTTTCCAGCTGAGATGTACTCAGATTCTGCTGTAGAAATAGCCACACTGGTCTTCTTCCTGCTACTCCAAGATATTAATCTTTTGCCAAGAAATTGACATGTCCCAGATGTACTTTTTCTATCCTCCTTGCATCCTGCAAAATCTGCAGCTGAAAAACCAATTAGTTCAAAATCATTGCTTCTAGGATACCAAAGGCCAAGATTAAGAGTTCCCTTCAGATATCTCAGGATTCTTTTGACAGCAGTGTAGTGAGATTCTTTAGGGTTCACTTGATATCTAGCACACACACATGTTGAGAACATAATGTCTGGCCTGCTAGCTGTTAGGTATAGCAATGATCCAATGATGCCTCTGTACAAGGTTTCATCCATAGGTTTCCCTTTTTCATCCTTGTCCAGTGACATATTTGCTGCCATTGGTGTCTTCATGACAGAGGAATTTTCCATTCCAAACTTCTTAAGAATTTCTTTTGTGTACTTGGTCTGAGAAATGAAAATTCCTTCCTCAGACTGTTTCACTTGGAGTCCTAAGAAGTATTTAAGCTCACCCATGCTGCTCATTTCAAATTTTCCTTGCATAAGGTTTGCAAACCTCTTGCAAAGATTATTATCAGTAGAGCCAAATATTATATCATCCACATATATTTGTACTAGAATAATGTGACCTTTAACTATCCTAAGAAACAATGTCTTATCTATCTTTCCTCTTGAGAATTTGTTCTCAATAAGAAATCTAGATAATGTCTCATACCAGGCTCTAGGTGCCTGTTTCAGACCATACAATGCTTTTAATAGAAGATAGACATGATTTGGATGAGTAGAGTCAATAAAACCTGGGGGTTGTTCAACATATACTTCCTCCAATATTGTTCCATTAAGAAATGCTGACTTCACATCCATTTGATAGACTATGAAACCAGTGTGAGCTGCAAATGCCAGGAATAACCTGATTGCCTCCAACCTTGCCACAGGAGCAAACACTTGATCAAAATCTATGCCTTCCTCCTGTCTGTATCCTTGAGCAACCAACCTAGCTTTGTTTTTGATGATCACACCATTCTCATCTAGCTTATTCCTGAATACCCATTTGGTTCCTATGACTTTATGTCTCTTTGGTCTTGGGACCAATATCCAGACTTTGCATCTTTCAAATTGATTTAACTCTTCCTGCATAGCTGATATCCATGAAGAGTCTTTATTGGCTTCATCAAACTTCTTAGGTTCTATTTTGGAAATAAAACTGTGATGCAAGGCCTCATGTATTGAGTTTCCTCTTCTGGTTTGCACACCATCATTTGGATTTCCTATGATCTGTTCCTTTGGATGATCCTTCAGATGTTTGGTTGCAATCCTCCACTTTTCATTTCTCCTTTGAGGATCCGGTGCATCTGTTTGAGTAGGTTCTTCTAGAGGTTCTGGATGAGGTGGTTCTTCAGCAGCAGTAGGTTCTTCATAATTGTCTTCTGCTTGAGGTTCATCCTTTCTAAATATAATTGTATTCTCAATTGATTCTTCATTATCCTCATTTTGTTGTTCATTGATACTCAGCTCCTTTAATTTCTGTGTTGAACCTGCACAACTAGATAGACTTCCCAAATCCTTATGAATAAGGCTGGTTTCATCAAATACAATATGTATAGATTCTTCTATCCTATTAGACTTTTTATTGAAAATTCTATAAGCTCTACTTTGAGAGCTATACCCAACAAAGATTGCCTCATGTGCTTTTTCAGCAAACTTAGTGAGATGATGCTTTCCATTATTTAATACAAAGCATTTACTACCAAATATTTTAAAATAAGCTAAAGTAGGTTTTCTACCTTTCAACACCTCATATGGAGTCTTATCCAATCTTTTGTTTATAAGAGCCCTATTCTGAACATGACAAGCTGTGTTTACAGCTTCAGCCCAAAAATACTCAGGAAGAGAAGAATCACTCAGCATACTCCTGCTAGCTTCAATGAGGGTTCTATTTCTTCTCTCAGCAACCCCATTTTGTTGGGGAGTTCTAGGAGATGAGAATTCTTGAGAGATTCCTAGATTCTCACAGAATTTGGTCATTGCACCTGACTGAAATTCAGTCCCATGATCACTTCTAATTTTGGCTACAGAATTTCCTATTTCATTTGTGATTTGCCTTACAAAACTTGTAAATATTTCTAAGGTGTCTGACTTATGTTTGAGGAAGAATACCCAAGTGAATCTTTTGTATGATTTTCCTCCTAAGCTATGGATTGACATTGGTCCAAATAGATCCATGTGGAGTAGATATAGACATCTAATGGAATCCTTCTCAACAATTGGTTTGAATGAAAATTTGGTCTGCTTACCCATTTGACAAGCATGACATGGACCCTCCTGCACACACTTCTAATTAGGTCCACCTCTCACTAGGTCTTTTGAAATGAGCTTATTTATAGTCTTATAATTTATGTGAGCTAATCTTTTATGCCATTGAACACTACTAGAAATCTTATTTTCTGCTACTAAGCATATAAAATTAGTTAGATCTGAACATATGAAATTTAAGCAGTAAATATTGCCACTCCTAGTTCCTGAGAGAATTATCTCATTCTCTCTCTTAATCAAGCACTTATCCTTGTGGAATGAAATGTCATACCCAATATCACATAATTGGCTTATGCTGATGAGATTGTGTTGCAATCCATCAACATGAGCAACATTGGTGATGATGATAATTCCATTTGAGATATTGCCATAACCTTTAGTTTTACCTCTTTCAGATCCTCCAAAGATAACCTTTGGTCCATTCCTTATGGGAGAGTAATCATTCAGCAGACTTTTTGTTCCTGTCATGTGCATAGAGCACCCACTGTCCAAGTACCAGATTGGAAGCTGATTGGTCTTTGGACAATCCTGCAAAAAGAATTACTTTTTCTTAGGAGCCCACACCAAGTTGGGTCCTAGAACCTTGTTAGTATGAGCTGGAACATTTAGTTGTTGAATAATCCTAGGTGCTGTGAGATTTTCCATAGGTCGGAATACTGGTCTCCCAGAGTTGAATCTTGGAGCAGTTGGATTGAACCAACAGTCAAGAGCAAAATATCCAATCCTACCACAGCACCAGCATTCATATCTATTATATCTCCTTGAAGGTCTTCTTATTTCTTTATGTTGATTCATATTTTGCCTACTTTCCTTATTCACAGGAACTATGTAATTTGTCTTAGTGAATTTTACTGGTTCAGTTTTCTTTCTATTGAAGTTAGTATTAGCTTTGAATTCAAATAGAGGTTTGGCATTATTATTACTGGGCTGAATTAAATCATCTTTGCTATTAGAACATTCACCCTTATAAAACTTATGCACACCTTTTTGATCATGCTTGTTTGTAATGGGCATGATTCTATTAAGCTTTAAAGGTTCTATAGATGCTTTGTCATTAATTTTGAGATTTTTATCTTCATCTCTATCATATCCTATGCCACATCTGTATTGAGCAGAGAATGTGTCTATTATAGGAAGAATAGTTTGAGGTTGTGAGAACTTTGCCACAAGTTTCCTTTCTGCTAGGAGTTTTGCTTCAAGTTCTCTTATTAATTTTTCTTTGGTGCACAGAGTTTGTATGTGAATAATTGACATTACTTTTAATTTGCTAAGTTCTTTACTTGTCTGATTCAGCCTCTCAGCTGTCTCAGAGTTTTGAACATTGGTTTGCTTTAATTCAGATAATTCTTTTTGAAACCTTTTGTTATGCCTTTTGCTCTTCTTGAGTGCTTTGAGAATTAATTGATATTTTTCAATAATCTCATCTACTTGAAGTTTAGATTGTGAGTCATTTTCATCTGAAGGGAATAAGTCTGTTTCAGATTCAGAATTAGAATCAGATAAAGGAGTTTTATTAAGTACCTTTATATCAGCAGTTTCCTCCTGATTCTCTTGATCACTTAATGCCATGAGTCCTGCGTTTTCTTCTTCATCTTCTTCACTATCAGACATTGATATTGGGGCTTTTATCATAGGTCTATCATTTAGACTGTCTTCATTTTCATTGGCAGCCATCAGAGCTATGAGTGCCTCCTCACTATCTGAGTCAGATGATTGAGATTCACTATCACTCAGAGTGACCTTGCCCTTTTTGGTCATTAGACTCTTTTCATGTCTTTTGTCAGATCTATGCTTTCTTTCATCAGAGTTCTTGTTGTGCTTTCTCTTCGAAGGACAGTCAGCAATCATGTGTCCTGATTTCCTGCAACCAAAACACACGATTTCTTCTGAATTATTTTTATTGTGTTTAGAATTGTACCTGTCCTTATTGAAGTTTTGTTTGAATCCTTCTGAAGAATTTGAATGCTTCTTAGATCTGGAAGACTGAGATGGTCTAGTTTTCCAGTGTTGTTTTCTTCTCAATATCTCTTTTAGCTGTTTGGTAAAGAATGCCAATTCACCATCTGATATTTCAGAATCAGTATTATTGGTTTCTGATTCTTCTGATTCAGATGGAATACTGGGAGATAATGACAGCCTTTCTTTGTTTTTCTTGGAGCTCTCTGCTTTCATAGCAATGGGGTTTTCCCTGCTATGTCCTTCCTCAGCTTTTCTGGTATTCAGATGAAGTTCATGGGACAAGAGTTTCCCATATAAATTCTGTGGCTTAATGATTCCCAGATTTCCCATTTCTCTGATTGCACAGATCTTGATATCCCATTCTTTGTTCAGTGATCTTAAGAATTTATCATTCAGCTCATAATCTGTGAAAGTTCTTCCATAAGTTTTTAGACCATTTACAATCTTGAAGAATTTTTCATAGCAGACTGCAATTGAATCTTTCTTGTCTTGTCTGAAGGCTTCATATTGCTGATTGAGAAGTGACTTCCTGTCATCTCTGACTTCTTCAGTCCCTTCCATATAAACGATAAGAGATTCCCACATTTCTTTGGCAGTTTTACAATGGATTAAATTTTGGAAGGTTGAATCTTTCAATAGCACTAACAATAATGTTCTGAGCTCTCTTATCCAGGGAGGCCAGAATCACTTCATCTTTGGTCATCTCTGAATAGGCTTTTGGAGTCTTTATATTTCCGTCTGTAAATGAAACTTTCATAGGAACAAAAGGTCCATCCAGAACAGTTATGTAAATCCGAGGATCAGATGCTTCCATAAAAAGTCTGACCATTTCTTTCCAAATTCTGAAGTTTTCCTTTCTGCAGATTGGAAGCTTCAAGGATGTAAATTCTTTGCTTCCCTCCGAATTAGCCATCACGACTTCAGAAATCTACCCTTAGAAGATCTTGTTCAGGCTGTTAAACCTTTTCTTGAACAACCTCCCTCTGATACCACTTGAAAGACTTAATATAAGGGTAGCTAATCACCTAGAGGGGGGGGGGGGTGAATAGGTTATTTAAATTTATTGCAGTTCTTGAATATAACCTAGATAAATCTGATCAGAGCTTTCAAGAAAAATAACACCACAGAAAAGAACACAGATTTTTATAGTGGTTCCCCTTATCTTGGGTAATCCGCTTTCCCCCTCCTACCCTTCTAGCAGTGTACTAGATAGGGTTTATAACTCCTCCAGATCTCAGACCACAAACAGGTCTTACAGCTCAGATCGCCAAAGGATCTTACAATCTTTGATCACACAGATCCCACCTCAGCCTTTATAACTAGGCTTACAACTCAGATTCACCCCTGAATCCTACAACTCAGATCACACCTGATCTTACAACTCAGATCCTTGACAGATCCTACACTCAGATCTGACAACTCAGATCCTACAGAAATTTAGAAAGAAAGTAACAAATACTTAGACTCAGATTTGCAATTGTTGAGCCTTCTTGATCTGCCTGAATGATCCGACAGAAACCTTCAATAGAACAGCAGCAGCAAATGATCTTCTTGATTCGACAGGCTGTGATGACTGTTCTTCTTCTTAGGAAGACAGATTCTTCCTTCTTGACCTCCTCCTTTCAGAAAAAGATATCAGCACCAGATTGCTGAATGAATTCTTCAAATCAGATTGGTTCTGAAAGGGAAGATGACTTCTCAGAAATCCTTCTCAAACTTTTACTTGAAAACGATAATAGCTTTTAAAACTTTTCTTCACTGCTTTAATGCTTAGCTACATAACCCTTAGGTCATGCCTTCTATTTATAGCCCGCCATCTGCAATTACAGTTACGATCCTCCACGTCAGCATGACGTTATGTTTTCAACGGTCTTTAACAGAAACAAAAGCTCAGCCAGCTGTAGAAGAAATTCCTCAGTTCAGACTATCTGTAGAAGAGGCGTTGAGCGCTTACTGTCTTTGTCAACACTTTCTCAATTAGGCGTCGAGCAACACTCGGCGCATACTCCTTAGACTGAAGCTCTCGGCTCCTCCTTCTCAGGCGTTGAGTAATCATCACTCAGTCGACGCCTTTTAACTTTGTCTTCATATCTCTACACTTCTGGATGATGCTGGGCAGATAAGAGTTAAGTCAACACTTCTCATTCCAAGGCGTCGAGCAATATAACTTGGCTCGACGCTTTCTAACTTGAACTCAGAACTTCTAGTTGGCGCTGAGCTGACTGAAGTTAAGTCGACACTTCTCTTTCCAAGGCGTCGAGCAATGCACCTCGGCTCGACGCTTCCGAACTTGGTCTCAGAACTTCAGCGGCGACCTTGTCTATTTGAGTAGTAGACATGAGTCAACGCTTCTGGGTCACAGGCGTCGAGCGATGTATGATGTCTCGACGCTTCTGAACTTGAATAAATTCCATGAACATTTTGCCTGACCTGATCTCCTGCACATAGATTCTAGAGAGTATATCAAATACGTTCTGAGATATATCTTTGACTTAGAAATGGACTTCTCCAAATCTAGGACATTGTGAGCAATGATCCCAACAACCTCCTCTCATTCACTCCCCACCAACAATACCTTCTCTCCCAACTCTACCACCTCCTCCTCTCACTCCACCATCTATACAGTCTCCTACCGTTTGTCCTCCTACTCTGGGGCCTCCTCTCCCAACTCTTGGGCCAGCATTATCTTCTTCCGATGATGACTCTCCTGCTAATACAGTCACCACTGCAGACATCCCTATTGCCCTTCGAAAGGAAGTTTGCTCATGTACGCAACATTCTATTAATGATGTTGTGACCTATGCTCAACTCACCCCCTCTGCTAAGGCGTTTGCTATTGCTATTTCAGATACTGTCATTCCAGCTAATTATCAAGATGCTCTTGCTATCCCACAATGGAAGGCCGCCATGGATGAAGAAATGACCACTCTTCAAGACCGTGGCACGTGAACCCTTGTTCCTCCACCTCTTGGGCTAGACGTTGTTGGATGTAGATGGGTCTTTGTGATCAAATATCGTGTTGATGGCTCTGTCGACCGATACAAGACCCGCTTGGTTGCTAAAGGTTTTACTCAGACATATGGCGTTGACTTCTTTGACACCTTCTCCCATGTTGCTCGTCTTACAACCATCAGGGTCCTTTTCTCTGTGGCCGTCAACAAAGGGTGGCAACTCTCACAATTGGACGTCAAGAATGCCTTTCTTTACGGTGATCTTCAAGAGGTGGTGTTCATGGAGCAACCTCCAGGGTATGTTGCTCCGGGGGAGACTCGTGTATGTAAGCTCAAGAAGGCTATCTATGGTCTAAAGCAAAGTCCCCGTGCCTGGTTTGAAAAGTTTAACGAAGTAATCAAGGTAATTGGGTTTGCCCGCAGCTCTGCAGATCACTCTCTCTTCATTCGCAAGACCTCTCATGGAATGGTTGTTCTGGCTGTCTATGTTGATGACATCCTTCTCACTGGCAATGATATTGAAGGTATCACCCTTACAAAGAAACATCTCCTTCAACACTTTGTAACCAAAGACATGGGATCTCCAAAGTATTTTCTGGGTATTAAGATCTCAAGAAAGCAGAGTTTTGTTGTCCTCTCACAACGTAAGTATGCTATTGACCTTCTGAAGGAAACATGTCTTCTCGGTGCTAAACCTGCTAAGTATCCAATGGCAATAGGAGACGACAAACGCTGGAATGACAACTCTCCACCTCTACCTGATAACACTAGATGCCGTCGTCTTGTAGGCAAGCTCATCTACCTAATTGTAACAAGACCTGATATTTGTTATGCGGTTGGGAAGGTCAGCCAATTCATGCAAGCCCCAAGGGAATGTCATCTTCAGGCTGCTCTAAAGATATTGGAATATGTTAAGGGATCTCCAGGAAAGGGACTTTTGTTTCAAAGAAACAACCATCTCAAGGTAGAAGCCAAGTCAGATGCTAGCTACGCTGATGATAAAGGAGACAAAAAATCCACGTCTGGGTTCTGTACTTTCGTGGGAGGAAATCTTGTGAGCTGGAAGAGCAAGAAACAAGCAGTAGTATCCAGATCGAGTGTTGAGGCCGAGTACAGGAGCATGGCCCAAACTACATGTGAATTGAAGTGGTTACGGTCTCTCCTTTTAGATTTTGGAGAAGTTTACAACCATCCCTTGCCAATGTTCTGTGACAATAAAGCTGCAATCTATATATCTCAAAATCCAGTATTTCATGAGAGAACCAAACACATTGAAGTGGACTGTCATTTTATCAGGGAAGAAATCTTGAAGAAACAAATCTGCACTCCTTTCGTAACTTCGGATAAAGAGCTGGTTGATATCTTCACCAAACCCATATCTTCATCCTTCTCTGATGTGTGCAACAAGCTAGGCATGATTGATATATATGCTCCAGCTTGCGGGGGAGTGTTGAAGCCATGCGGTCTCAAAGGGTTGAAGCCGAGCGGTCTAGTGCCAGCGGTATGTGCGGTCTCCCAGAACCAGACCTCACCTTCTCCTTAGAAGTATGTGATCGCGTTATATGAAGATCAGCGGTCTCCAGCTCCATCAAGTAATGGTCTGATAACCGCGGTCTGTGCGGTCTCCCAGCACCAGACCGCGCCTTCTCCTCAGAAGTGCGAGATCGCGTTGTATGAAGATCTGCGGTCCCTAGCTCAATCAAGTAACCATTGGATAACCGCGGTCTGTGCGGTCTCCCAGAATCAGACCGTCGTCTCTCCTCATGAATATCAGATCGCTTCATATGAAGAGAAGCGATTTGTTCCCCTGGTCTCTCCCGTACGGGGGAGTGTTCGCCAGAGCGGTCTCACGGTCTGTTGGCCTTCTCTGTCACACAACCTTCCTCCTGTCGTGTGACCGCCAATCTCCTCTCCAGACCGCAGAGGTCGCTGCGGTCTCATTCTCCCTAACCGCCTGACCGCCCAACTCTCTTTGTGTATTGTATTTGTATTTAGTCCCACATTGTGTATTTGGTTTTTTCCCTTTTCCCTCCTAGTCTATATAAAGGAGGCAATACTCTTGTAATACTTAGTTTTTTGGAAATAAAAAATTCTGTTATTTTCAAATTCTCACACTCATGAAGGTACATCGCATGTGAAATATGCAAAGCTATTCCAACTGGAGTGGGAATATGAATAGTTCACCAAGATCGTCAACATTTCAAAAGCTCTTGGAAAGATCTACTCTGACGGTGACTGATCAGAAAGATTTTTTAAGAACCCTCTTTTTTTTTGCTCCTGGGTCTTACCGCTTAGAATTTTCGTCTTGCGGTGGCACCATTTCTCCCAATGGTCGCCGCCACAATACGCCGATTTTGTCAGTTAATCAACATATCCAGGCCAACCATGTATCACAGAAGTAATGTATTTAAAGAAGCACAAGTCCACAACAAATCACCATAAAATTAAAAGCTTGTCCAAATGAGATAAACTATGACATGAAAGATAGAAATCAGAGTGCGGTAAATAAAAATGGCTTAAGCCCGATACAACGTATTTTTCTTTGCCTCTCTTGGCAAAAATAAAACAGTACATACACTGACATAGGGTGATGCCTTCAAGAATGTATAACTCCCTCCTCTGACCCGGGTAGACGTGAAGAGTAGGTGTCGGAAGAGAGTCGCTCACCGGTGCTCTCCCCGCAGCTGCCGAGAGACCAAGTCCAGGTCTAGATACTGTGTCCTGTACATCCCTCCTGTTAAGGGTCTGCTCTCCTTGGTGCTCCTGTAATGATGCGGTTCACCGATCGTCAGTCTATAAGAATCAACACGTTCCTCATCGCCTCCACCCGCGACTCCTAGGCACCGTGCGGGAGGAGAAAGCGGAGGACAACAAGGGGTAAAAAGCAAGCAGGTGGCATGGGTCTAACTATCAAGTATATATGTATACATCACGCACCTTTTCTCTAAACATATTCAGGAGTAAAATATACTAACAACAGTATGACCTGAGTATACTAAGTAGTTCACACGGTTCCTAATACAGTATAAGGAAACATCAAGTATGGCAATATTTCTAGAGTATATAAAAGGAAGCAACATCATGTAAAAAAAGAGCAGCTATAAAAGTAACCTTAACTTATATGCGTACACAGAAAGCACATAAGCTAAGGGATCTGACACTAAGGCAAACTCATCGTATAAAAGAGGTCATACTAATTTATACGATGAGGTCTTTGTTTTATGCAAGGATGTTGTACAATGCAATGATGCGGCTCACCCACCCGACTCTGTACGTACAGACCTTTTGTTAGTTCCCTTTGTTCGAGTGCGACAACTCAAGTACCCGATTAAGGAAAACAAGGCAGTGGATCGGGCTTGTCCACTTCTAGGCTTATGTCACACATCTCCCATCCTAGACCTTACGTACGCCCCTAAGAACACACAGGATATTCGCGTACCATCTGGAGGTCCTGAACGTGATGGAATGGAGAAAGGAGGGAGGGTTTGGGGTATATGGCATCAATCCATTAATGGCTCTCAGCCCACCTTGCCGCCCCTCTTAGCCAATCCAATCCTCCCTCTCTCTGCCCAATTCTGATGGAAATGTACTCCCCCAGCTCAGAGAAGAGCTTGGGGAAGGGAAGTGAGGTGTCATTTGGCACCCATCCCCCATTTCCTTCTTCCTTGTCTACCTTGTCTTTTTCCCCAACTTAATTCAAAATCCTTTGGAATTAACCCCCTTAACTTCGAATTTCAGAGGGCTTAAGGCTTAAACCTCACGAGGTCTTGCTAATGGTCTCTTTGGGTTGGGCTAAGTCCAATTGGTTTTGAGTTTGGGCTCACTTGACCCAAATAGACTAATTTGAGATTTTTGGGTTTGGGGCTTGACTCAAGCTCACCCTACCCAAAGTGGCTGACCCACCTTGGTGCCTTAGACCCTATGGATGTATTCCAAGGGGAATTAAGTCATGGTGGGGTCACATGGGGATTATTTACACATAATTGCTTATAGGGATAATTTGGGCATTTTGGTGATTTTGCCCTAATCATCCAAAATTGAGTGTACACCTTGATTCATTTTGTTTACCCAGAAGACCGCCTTCAGGTGGCCTTTCTCACAGACCGGGCGGTCTGAGGATTCAAGTCGCCCTGTTCAAATTCAACAGGGTTCATCTGCGCCAACTGACACAAACCAGGAAGTCTGATAGAATTCAGGTCGCCTCCAGGGATTGAAGACTATCAAAGTCTAAGTCCAGAAGGCGAGTCGCAGTCTCAAGACGGAGACCGCCCGGGTTGCGCCATGAAGACTTCCAAGGTTGAAGACCAGAAGGCGAGCTGCGGTCTCAAGACGGAGACCGCCCGGGTTGCGCCATGAAGACTTCCAAGGTTCAAGACCAGAAGGCGAGCCGCGGTCTCAAGACGGAGACCGCCCGGGTTGCGCCATGAAGACTTCCAAGGTTCAAGACCAGAAGGCAAGCCGCGGTCTCAAGACGGAGACCGCCCGGGTTGCGCCATGAAGACTTCCAAGGTTCAAGTCCAGAAGGCAAGCCACGGTCTCAAGACGGAGACCGCCCGGGTTGCACCATCACCTTGGTCGCAGCATCTTCAGTCCCCGTCCAGGACAGATCAGAAGCGCAAGCCGCCAAGCCGCGCGGCTTCTTTCTTTTCTCCTTTCTGTATCCCGTCACCGCCTGCCCGATTCTCCTGTACCCAGGCAGGCAGTTATTTTATCCCTGCCCATTCGGGTAGGCCCCCAAGCCTATAAATAGGGGGCGGCGACGTTCCCAAGACACGCACACTCGAATCCAGGAGCTCGCTTGTTTGAGCTGCGGTCTCGAGTTTCCCGTCTTGCGACCTGTCTGATCGGCCGGCTTCTGCTTTTCTGCTCTTACAGCCCGCTGTAACCTCTTTAATTCAATCAAAGAAAAGCCCGTCACAGGAGTGGCATTTGCCGCGATGGGCGAAGTCTGGCCTTGACCGCTGCCAGCGGTCTCATTCTCTCTAACTAAAAAGTAACCGACAGACTGCAACCTCCAATTTCCTTCGGAGGTGCGATTTCGGACTCAACAGAAACACGCGACCTTCAGATCGCGGATTGTCAGTGAAAATCCTTGATACAATGTCAGACCGTCAGTTCCCCCTTGGAGGCCGCTCAGACCACAGTGAAGATTCCCCGTGGGAGGCTTTGGAGCTATCGAAACGAGAAGCCGAGCGGGCTCAGAAAGCGACTGACCAGCGTCTTGACGCAATCAGTCTGGCTTTAGCGCTACTAACTGAGCGGTTAGTCCCACAACAAACCGCGGTTAATCATGCAGTCACTCTGGTCCCTCTGCCTCCTCCTCCTTACCCGCTTCCGCAAGTCGCCAACTTCCAGCCACTGCAAGAAGGTTTTGCGACTAGGAAAAACTTCTACCAAGAGGCCGCGCACAGCATGCCGGCTCGAGTTCTTGATTTCCAGGGGGCGACTTCTCACGCTGCCCGCCTTTCCTACCCGCAAGAAGGCGCGGCCCGTCTTTCCTACCCGCCTGAGGTTGCTGCTCATCACTCCTATCCGCCAGAAGCCGCTGTCCGCTCCTCCTACCAGGCGGCTTGTCCACGAGTAGCTGCAGCTCAGGCGGCCTACTATTCTGCTCCTCTATATGAGGATATTGAAGAAACTTCTCCCTTCGTGGACGAAGTCCGGTGGGAGCCAGCCCCGAATAATTTCAGAGAGCCTCGTCTGCCAGCTTTCAATGGAGAAATTGATCCCACTGTTCATCTACAAGCCTTCGAGTCGACCATTGCTCTTAGGACCCTAACTGATGAAACCAAGTGCAAACTCCTTGTGACCTCCTTCGAAGGACAAGCAAGGGAGTGGTTTTATGGGCTGCACCCCAAGTCGATCAGTTGTTTTGCTGAGCTGCGAAGGGAATTTCTTCTGAGATTTTCTACTTCAAGGAAAAGGAAAAGTGGCCCGGCGGCCCTTTTTGACATAAGGCAGCGGGAAGACGAAACGTGGGCCCGTTTCGTGGGCCGCTTCTAGAAGGAGATCATGAAAGTTCAGAACGTGGATCCAGAGCTGTATAGGGTAGCCCTTATTCATGGCTTGAGGGAGGGCCCCCTAAAGTTCGAAGCAAATATAAGGGAGCCAAGAACTTATCAGGAAATGATAAGTTTGGCGAATATGTTCATCAGAGGAGAAAAGAGCAATCCTGGTTATGTCGCGAAGTTAGTAAGTGACAAGGAGCAGTCTAATCCATCTTTCCATCATCCACCATCAAACCAATCTCACTTTGAACCTCGTTCCCAGAGGGGAAGAAATTACAAAAATAAACAACCCTTTATTGGCCATCAACGGTTTCAGGATCAGAAACCGCTGTTGGCCATCACACCCGCTCCATTCGCTCCTCTTCCACAAATCATGCCAGTATATCTACCACAGTATGCTGTGCAACCACCTCCAGTCATTCCATCCACTCAATATGATGACTCACAAGAGTCGTTTACTCCTTTAAATGTCACCATGGACGAAGTGGTCCAAATCCTCCAAAAAAAGGCCAGATTCCAAAAGGCCTGCTCCTCTGAAATCGGTTGTTCGTAATCGAAATCCGAATCTTTACTGTGATTATCATAAAGAGGGAGGGCATCTGACTGAAGACTGTCGGGCCCTCCGCTTGCTGATAGAGAGGCTCCTAGGAGAAGGAAAGCTTCGGGGCCTAGTTCGGAAGGAGGCAACTGCTGAGCCAGCCCGTGAGAAGAAAAAAGAAACAGTGGAGGTAACCGGGGAATGCGCCAACGTTGAAGATGCCGGTTGCTACGAAGATATTCACCCTTCAGCTGAATGCATTGAAGTCAATGATGTGGGACCCCTGGGGGACATTTATTGCATTCATGGAGGGGCTGGAGCGGAGT
This sequence comes from Dactylorhiza incarnata, assembly GCA_033032865.1. Classification (NCBI taxonomy): domain Eukaryota; kingdom Viridiplantae; phylum Streptophyta; class Magnoliopsida; order Asparagales; family Orchidaceae; genus Dactylorhiza; species Dactylorhiza incarnata. The sequence goes on along the minus strand of JAWHQI010000009.1, from coordinate 1,250,550 downwards.
CATCTCGTAAATCCAGTATTGCAAGAGTTCTGAAACAAGAAGTGGCAGCAACCACAAGTTCTCCCCCTGAAATCACCATTGTCACCTTTGGTCAGGATGACCTTCCTCCAAACGCCAATCCTTTTGATGATGTCGTGGTCATCAAAGCCGTAATTGAGAATTATACTATTCACAAGATCTTGATTGACACGGGCAGCTCTGTCAATCTCCTCTTCCGCCTAACCTTTGAAGCCCTGAAGACTGGGAAGCCTCTGCTTTCCATCGATGGGCCCCTCTATGGCTTTTCAGGGGAGAAGAAAGAAGTGGAGGGGTCAGTAAAGCTCCTGGTCTCTCTTGGGGGAGTAATAAAGCTGATCAACTTCGTGGTGGTGGATGCCCCAAACAACTACTGCGCCATCTTCGGGAGGCCAATTCTTAATGCATACAGGGCAGTAGTGTCCACCTTCCACCTTGCTCTTAAGTTTGTTGCCGAGGGAAGGCAGTATCGGGTCAGAAGCAACCTAAAGGTGGCTCGGGAATGTTACGTGCGAACTGTCAACATGATCACCAACTTCCCATTTCCCGAGGCCACGACTGAAGTCCTGGAAATTGCTGAATCCTCAAAGGCTGCTGAGGAGAGGAAAGATCGAGAAGGGGATCACCTAGAACCTGCCCAGGCGACCCAAGAAGTCCCTATTGCTGAAGGGGAAGACAAGAAGCTGGCCATCAATGCGGAGCTGCAAGAAGAGGAAAAAGTGCAGCTGATCTCCTGCCTTTTGGAGAACCTGGATATCTTCGCCTGGTCAGCGGAGGATATGCCAGGAGTGGATCCGGACGTGGCTTGTCATCATCTGAACATATCTCCTGAGTTCAAGCCAGTCCAACAAAAGAAAAGAGAAGTGGCGACCAAGCTGGCGGTGCCCATCAGAGAGGAGGTTGCCAAACTCCTGAAAGCGGGCTTTATTTCTGAAATTCAATATCCCACGTGGATGTCGAATGTTGTAATGGCTAAAAAATCTGGTGGGAAGTGGCGCATGTGCGTAGACTTTACCAAACTTAATAAAGCATGTCCCAAAGATTGCTACCCTCTGCCTCGGATAAATGTCTTAGTAGATTCCGCGGTTGGGTATGATTTTATGAGCTTTCTCTGGGTATCATCAAATTAAAATGCACAAACCCGATATCCCGTACACCTCATTTATCACAAACGATGGGTGTTACTGCTATCTCGTAATGCCCTTCGGTCTTAAAAATGCGGGCGCAACATATCAAAGAATGATGGATACCGTCTTTAAGCATCAAAAAGGCAGGAACCTCGAAGTTTACGTTGACGATCTCCTCCTGAAAAGTAAAATGTTTTCAATACATTTGAAAGACCTCGTAGAGACATTCGCTACTCTACGGAGGTTCAAATTAAAATTGAACCCGTTGAAATGTGTGTTTGGGGCAAACAAGGGAACTCGGGCATCTCTTAACTCCTAATGGCCTTGCACCGAACCCAGATAAGGTGAAGGCCATCCTTGATATGGCTCCTCCTCGTAGTAATAAGGAAGTTCAGCAACTAGGAGGAAGGTTGGCGGGGTTGAGCAGGTTTATTTCCAAATCAGGAGATAAAAGTGCTCCATTCTTTAAAATTCTCCAGGGAGGATCAAAGTTTGAATGGAGCGAAGAGTGCAACAGGGCTTTCGAGCAGCTAAAAGTACAGTTAACTTCAACTCTGCTACTTCAAAGTCCCCGTGAGGGGGAAATATTGTTCTTATATTTGGGAGTCGGCCCAGATGCGGTAAGTTCTGTCCTCGTCCGATATACTATGTCAGCCATATTCTCAAAGATGCGGAAACAAGATATTCGATCCTGGAAAAGCTAGCCTTAGCTTTGGTTATGTCGTCACGAAGGCTTCGTCCTTATTTTCAAGCTCATCCGGTCCAAGTAATCACAGATCATCCTCTGAGAAGTATTCTTGAGAAGCCAGATCATTCAGGGAGGCTGGCCAAGTGGGCTATTGAACTAAGCGAGTTTGGAATATCATACATTCCCCGAATGGCAATCAAAGCGCAAGTCTTGGCGGATTTCTTGGTGGATACGACAGAATCCGGTCCTGAATAGGTTGAGAGATCTCCTTTGGCTTGGATCATTTATGTAGATGGGGCTTCTGGTAAAAACTCTGTGGGAGCCAGAGTGGTTTTAGTTAGCCCGAATGGCATCAAGCTTGAACAAGCAATCAAGTTCTTCTTTCCGGTTACAAATAATCAGGCTGAATATGAGGCACTTCTGGCTGGGTTGAGGCTCGCAAAGGAACTGGGCATAGAACACTTACATGTTAAAACTGATTCACTTGTAATGGCCTCTCAGGTTCTGGTGAATTTCGAGACAAGAGAACCAATTCTGAGGAAGTATCTACTACTAACTAAGAAAGAGATCAGAAAATTCAAGTCATTCATTATCGAGCATATTGAAGCAGATGAGTTGTCAAAGTTTGGTCTTCCATCCGGGGGAGTGACCTTCGAACTTTTTCATCCAACAACAGATGAAGGGGAACTTATGCAAATTGATCAGAATCCTTCCTGGAAGGATCCTTACGAATTATTCTTATCAAAAGGGGAATTCCATCATTCCATCAAAGATAGAAAGAGATTTAGAAGGAAAGCGACATATTATTCTTTGATAGCGGGAGTTCTCTACAGAAAGACTTTGATCTCTCCCTCAGCACGGTGTGTCTCTGAGGATGAAATTCCAACCATACTTCAGGAGGTTCATTCAGGGGAATGTGGTAGCCATTCAGAGGCGAAGACTCTGGAGAAGAGAATCTTAAGGCAGGGGTATTTCTGGCCAACCATAAGGAAAGATGCTGAAGCATTTGCCAAGCGATGTGCTCAGTGTCAAAAGTTTGCTCCTCTTCAACATCTGCCTACTCAGTCGCTTAGATCAATAACCGCACCGTGACCCTTCGCGGTTTGGGGGATGGATCTTATCGGACCCTTCCCAATGGCCAGCAGCCAGCGTCGCTTTATCATTGTGATGATTGACTATTTCAGCAAGTGGATTGAAGCGAAGGCATTGGCAAAAACTACAACCCAAGTGATCAAAAACTTCATCTGGGGAGAGATAGTTTGTCGGCATGGAATCCCGCTAGCGATTGTCACTGACAATGGTCTGCAGTTCAACAATTCGGAGATGATAACCTTCTGTGATCAAGTTGGGATTGACCTTCGGTTCTCCTCTGTACATCACCCAAGAACTAATGGTCAGGTGGAAGCAACAAATAGATAAATCCAACAGCTTCTAATGAAGAGAGTCTTAAATCAGAGGGGAAATTGGGCAGAGCAACTTCCTTCCATCCTTTGGACTCTTCGTACTACTCCATCTTCGGCTACGGGGGAGACATCATTCAAATTATCTCATGGCTCGGAGGCAGTCATTCCAATAGAATTTGAGGTGGTCACCCCTAGGGTGGTATATGCGAAGGAGGGAGGAGAGGCTTGGATAGAGGATAATGATGAAGCCATCAAATATAGCCTGGATTTGATTGAAGAACTTCAGGATGAGGCAACAATCAGACAAGAGGAAGTAAAAAGGAGGATGGTCAAGTACTTTGACAGAAACGTCATGGTAAAGCATTTTGCCGTTGGTGATGTTGTACTGAAAAAGGTTGATGTCGCAGCTAGAACAGACAACGTCAGAAAATTGAATCCCAACTGGGCAGGACCCTTCTTCATAAAAGAGGCACTAAAGAGCGGGGCTTACCGCCTTCAGACAAGCGAAGAAGAAGACATCTCACGCACCTGGAGTGGTGACGATCTTAAACGGTTCTATCCTTAAAATATCCTCTTTACTTTCTTGCATTTTCTGGATATTTTAATGAAAAGCCCCATACTGACACTTCTCCATGTCTGGTGATTCTTTTTTATATATCTTTTGTATATATCATCCTCACTGGACCGCGGAGACATCGACAAGTTCTGCTCGAACCCCCTCGGATTGTGGTCATTAGCGTAAAACCACGAAGATCATGTGTAGCGGGGAGTTTTTGCACGCGTGTAGTGGTAGCTTGCCAATTTCCGTGCGGTAGTCTTCAGAATCTTGGATCCCGGCTGATATCTGACACACGCCTGCATCAAGGGAGGTCTAGGTGAATGTTAGCTCTATCATGCCCCGAGAGGGATATAGTTACAACCTTGATGATCTTTCTGAGGAAAGCAATGTCGGTATAGCCCCTGCGGCATAACCACACCTGCCCAACTGATCATCTTAGTCTGTGACCATCGAATACTCCAAGGTACTCTTAGCGATGCCTAAGCAGGACCCACAACTGAGTTGATCTCTCTGAGGAAAGCAATGTTTGCCGCCTAGGCCCACCTGCCCAATTGATCAGCTCGGCTTGTAGCCCTAGGCAAGAGAGCAGTTGAGTCGCTTACAACCCTTATGACCACTTGAGGAAAGCAATGTTCGCCGCCTAGGCCCACCTGCCCACTTGGTCATCTGGGTCTGTACTTATCTTTTTTCTACAGCTCTTATGACCACTTGAGGAAAGCAATGTTCGCCGCCTAGGCCCACCTGCCCACTTGGTCATCTGAGTCTGTAGCTATTTCTTGTTACATCACAGGAAAATTGTCTCATCTTATATGGTCAATCTAGACCATTTGGGAGAAATACAGGATTTTTATAGGTGCACCGCAGACCGGTCGGTTTGATGCCTAAATCGGGCGGTTTGAAGTGAGCAGGTACCAAAGTATCGGGCGACCTGGTTATTAAACCGGGTGGTTTGAAGTGAGCAGGTACCAAAGTATCGGGCGGCCTGGTTATTAAACTGGGTGGTTTGAAATAAGCAGGTACCAAAGTATCGGGCGGCCTGGTTATTAAACCGGGTGGTTTGAAATAAGCAGGTACCAAAGTATCGGGCGACCTAGTTATTAAACCGGGTGGTTTGAAACAAGCAGGTACCAAAGTATCGGGCGGCCTAGTTATTAAACCGGGTGGTTTGAAATAAGCAGGTATCAAAGTTATCGTGCGGTCGGTTATTAAGCCGGATGGTTTGAAATAAGCAGGTACCAAAGTTATCGGGCGGCCTGGTTATCAAATTGGGTGATTTGAAATAAGCAGGTATCAAAGTTATCGTGCAGTCTGGTTATTAAGCCGGATGGTTTGAAATAAGCAGGTACCAAAGTTATCGGGCGGCCTAGTTATCAAACCGGGTGATTTGAAATAAGTAGGATATAACAAAATGCTATAAGGCCTATCAGGGTATTGAGCATGACCATAACCGGTCAGTCTTATCATCCGATTTATAATCTACCATCCTTATGGGCATTAATTCAACCCGTTCGGTTAATAACGGGCTCTTCACAGTCGAGCGATTATGGTTCTTGTGGAATGAAGATTATTACAAACATCAAGTCACTAACCGCCTTGTGTAATATATAGACCGCGCGGGTTTCTCAGCTAATGTTTATGTATTCAAAAGGACAGAGCTTACAGAAATCTGAGTTGCATAAATCGCTTGGAATAAATGCTAGCCGCGCGACCTGTTGGTTGTTTTCTTATGACTTGGCATTCTCTATCCTGTGAAGCAATTATGAAAAGTCGGGTAATAATCGCGCCGCTTGGTTATGTTCGGTTTCCTGGTTATCACGAGGTATTCATAATAAGATGAGGCAGAGCTTGGATTTCTATCCGCTCAATTATATATTTAAACCGCGTCGACTACGTATCACAACATCATAGTTGACACTTTTTCGGGATATATCAAATCCGCTTAATCCGGATCGAAGAAACAAGCTATGCGAACAAGTTTTCTAATGGCTACTTAACTGGAATTCTATGGAGTTCAACGCTCTGACCGACTGAGTTAATATTAAACCGCACGACCTGATTAAAAGAAAGAAGACCGCTACAAACGCAAGTAAGTCGCAGAAAACGAACAATTAGACGGGTAAAAACTTTCCATTTCATCATCAAAATGTCTTTACATTATTTTATGACCGACCGGCTAACAAAACCAAGCCATCGGCTATGCAAAATACAAACAAAATTCAAAAATAACAATCGCAGCTATTCGTCCAGTTTGAGCTTTTTGGCCACAGGAGGACTTGAACCGTCACTGCCATCTATGTCCATGTCGGGCGAATACCCTTTGCTGGAAGATGAAGAACTTGAAGAACCGATACCCGAGCTACTCGAGCTACCCGAGCTGCCCGACTTGCGGGATTTAGACCGCCCGGTTTCATCAGAATCGCTGGATTGTGCATCCGAGCCATCTTCTTTTTCTCCGGCAACTGCTGCGGGTTCCTTTACGAACTCTTCATCATCATTCTCTTCCTCTGAACTGCTGGACTCGGCTTTGTTCTTCCCCTTGTTTCGGCGGGTTATTTCGTCGAGTTTGTCCTTCAGGCCAGGATAGAGGTCAGAAAAGGTTGTATCTTCGAAACCCTCAGCCAGGCCGTCCCTACCTCTCAGGCGATCTATGGCACCATCAATCCCTTTGGCAACGTGGGGAAAAACCTCGTCCTGAAAGTCGGGTTGTCCATATCGTATTGATGCTGTAAAAGGAAATAAGGGTCAGATCGGTCGACCTGAAAATGAAAAACCCAAAGTATTCAACAACCCGCTTACCGTTATGATCTCTTTCAATCGGGCGATTTCGTCGGCGGACTTCTTCTCCAAGAAAGTATGAGCGGAGACTAGCTGTTTATATGAGAGTGCCATGAAGTGGTTGTCCGCAAAGCCCCATGCGCCGGCCTGCGCAGCTACTCGGGAAAGCTCCTCTTCAGGGATCTTCTTTAGCCTTTTCAAAGTCTTCCGACCATACATAGCAGCCCCAGCGACTAGTGCATGTCGGCTAATCTTATCGCCCCCCCAGAATGGGAGCGTGGTAGGCACTTGCACACACTCCCCATCCTTGTGCCAAAGGACTATCGGCTTGCCCATCAGGTCGCGCAGATTGCTACAAGAGCGAAGGAGCTCGAACTCGCCTGAGGAAGCCGGGCCCTCCTCATCGGATGATTGTGGGTCGCTCTTCCTCTGTCGCTTCTCCCTTTGGGTCAGAACCGGGTCAGCCAGAGTGACCGGTTTATTCAGAGGAACGACATTGGCAGCTGCAAAAACTGAAAATTTAGAAAAATAGTTCGCGCGGTCATAATGTAACGAGTTGAGAAAAGCTTACTATCCTCAGGGCGGACGTCTGACAGCTCCGCGAACAGCGGAATGTAGTGATTCACGTTAAGCCGCTCGTTCTCAAGAGATTCGAAGATCTCTTTCTCGGGCGCTCCAAGCTTGACCGACTGAAAATCCGCTGCACTCCTCATTTGCGGGTTGACTTGCAATAACCCAAGGGGGCCTTCGAACATTATGTATCGTTCAGACCAATTCGCTACCTTGTTCGCGAGATTAACGACTTTCATCCCCCGGCATCCGAAATAAATATGACCTCTAAAAATGGAGGTTCCGGCGTCCGGAATAGACCGCGCAGAGAAGAATTTTCGGAACAGGGAAATTGAAAACTTAACTCGTTCTGACCGCAGATACGAGATAAAACTATAAATAGAAGCAATGGAATTCGGTGGAAGTTGTCCGGGCACAACCCCATAGTGATCGAAAATAGCAATGACCTCGAGTGGTTGGGGGGAATCTGAAGCCGTATTTGAAGTGGTCAATGGGGACGGCAATTTTTGTGGAAGACGAGGAGTTAATCCGCTCGTCGCGTGATGGAAGACGGGCGGTTAGAGTACTTCCAACCATATACTCTTTAATAAAGTCGTCCAACTCGCCTTGAGTTAAGCGACATTCTTTATGATCGGCTGACCGAAAAGCAGAGGCCGCATCAGTTCGGACCGCATGGATCTTCTCAGACCGCTTCGACTTGCTCTTAGCTCGCGCCATTTCAAGAACATGAATGAGTCTCCGTAAAGGTTACTACTTATAGAGCCAGTGATCTGCAAATAGTAAAATTATGCGGCGGATATAGAATCAAACCGCGCGGTTATATCGTAATACCAATTCAAGCAACACAGATAGCGAGAATATTCAATGGTTTGCACATAGACAAGCCAAACCGCAACCACATACTTTGTAGCCGCTCGGCCTGGACCTTGTATATTAAATAAATTAAATGGAAAAGCCGCAAATAAGTGGAGCAAGCCGATCGGACAGCAGTCTGCAATCATCATGTTAGTAAAATTCAACAGAAAGGAATCTCAAGCAGTTAATACGAGTCGCGAGACCTGCATAACAATTCAGATCATTTTCTAAAAAGATTTGAAGGCAAAAGTCCAGATTATCCAAACATAATCGCACGGCTTATATGGATACCAGAAAGCGTTGTCCAACAGATCTAAACGTCAGATCGTCTCGAGAAGCAAACGAATAATATTACAAACATTGTCCTCAAAAATTAAAAGTCGTTTACGGCTGATGGCGCTCTGGGGAGGGCTCTTCGCGGTGAAGACGCGCGACTTGGTCGCCGGTTTGAATAAGAAGACTATATATTTGACTCGAATGATAATGAAGATGATTAAGAGTGTTATGAAGTCGGCGCGCATCTCGCTCTACTCGAACAGCGGGAACCGTACGAGTAGGAGGAGCTGCGGCGGGCTCATCAGTAGCCGGATCGGTCGCCCTGACCGGCGGGGGATTTGAGGTCGCCCAAGCAGCCGGGCAGTTCGATATCCTCACCCTTTCATCATTAACGGGACGCCGGCTTCCACCGACTTCCCTGGTCAAGCGGAGATATTTTTCCTGGTAGTATTTACAGTCTTCTTCAAACTTCAAGGAAATTTTCTTTTCCCTATCAAGGTGCGCGGTTATGAAGGCGATCTGATCCATCAGCATCTTTTCCTTGTCAAGCCGCGCCTTCTTCTCGGTTTCCAGTTGGGCCTCCAGCGCCTTCTCTCTTTCCGGCCGCCCTTTCTTCTCGGCCTCTAGTTCAGCCCGCGCGGCCTCCAGCTGGGCTCTAATCATCAGATGTTCTTCTCGCCGCTCTTTCTTCTCGACCTCCAACGTAACTCGGGCGGCCTCTTCTCTACCTTCCATCTCCCTCACCTTCACCTCCAAGTTGTTCAGAAGGAGTTGAAAGTTGGTCAGCTCCCCCTGTCCAGAGTTTGACCTCTGTATGAGGACTGGCACCTGAGACAGTGGTGGAAGGCTAGATACAAGGTCGCACGGTTTTACTCTGTCTTCCGGCTTCTCTACAAGAAAAGGTTAAAGTTAGCACATCCAAAGGTGAATAGAACAACAAAAGGATTATAAGATTTATGCCTGAACGAACAGGCCGCTTCGACTGTTCCGGATCCATTTTCCGGCGTTGTTCTCGCCAGATTCTTTCATTATTCTTTCGTCTAATAGCTAAGGCTTGAGTCATGGGTGGGAAGAAGCTCGGTGGCGGGTTCAATAGCAACTTATTTTGCTTTTTTCGAGGACGCGGATCGAAGAAGCGAACAGGTTCATAATCCGCATCACGCTTACCTGTGGCGAATAGGTCGGGCAGTTGCGGCTTTCCCTGAGCCTGCATCTTTTCTGCCTTTATCCCCATCAAACGCAACCCGGCCAGTGCCCGGTCGTTCTCTTTTCGCGCAGCCTTTTCAGGATTGTCCGCATTCTCGCTGGGGGGGACAGCCTGGCTCGAAGTCACAGAATTGTCGAGTAACTTATCTTGCTTCAGAAAATCATCCATTCCCTCAAGAATTCTGCCAATCGACACACTGTTTTCGGAATCCGGAGTAAGACAGTCCGACTTGACAAGGGGGGTGGCTAGCTCGTCGGGCTCCTCCTTCACGCGCGGGTCGCTCTGGAGACAGGCCGCTGTTGGTTTCTTGAAGGCTTTATTCTTGGCCTTCAATCTCTGAAGCTTCCTAGCAATTCGCCCAGCCGTCGAATAGCCCCTTTTTCTCTTCTTCTTCCCCGATTCCGGAGTGATCTGCTTTGAGGGGCTAGAGTCATCATCAAGAATCACCACTGACGAGGTAGAAAAACCATCAGGCTTAGAGGAGACGACTTCCCCTTCTTCTTTGACATTTAACTTCATATGAGGAGTCCCCGACGGAGTGAACTCCATATCGAAAGAAGGGGTAGAATGGTCCGTGCCGAGTTCTGCCGCCATCTTCTGGGCGGTCTTTTCTTCAGACAGTAAGACCTCTGCGGGCTTAGCTCTCGCCGCCTCCTCCTCTGCGGGCTTAGCCCTCGCCGCCTCTTCCTCCGCGGCCTTAGCTCTCGCAGCCTCCTCCTCCGCGGCCTTAGCCCTCGCCGCCTCTTCCTCCGCGGCCTTATCCCTCGTCGCCTCTTCCTCCACGGCCTTAGCTCTCGCAGCCTCCTCCTCCGCGGACTTATCCCTCGCCGCCTCTTCCTCCGCGGCCTTAGCCCTCGCCGCCTCTTCCTCCGCGGCCTTAGCTCTTGCTACTTTTTCCTCTGCAACCCTCTTTCTAGCCGTTAACTCCTCGGCGGCTTTGATTTTTTCTGCTCTCTCCCCCACGGTCTTTTCTCCATCCATTTTCTTTTTAAGAACAGAAGTTTCCACCTTGGGAGACCGCCCGGTCTTCTCGGACCGGTGACCCTTTCTTCTTTTCTGGGCATCTTTCTCCTTCCGTTCTTCATCCTTCTTTCGGTCACTACCTTTATCCACACGGGTTTGAAGGGAATCGAGGAAATCCATTCTAACCAAAGAGGTGCCGGCCTGAAAAATCCTAACAGCAATCGGCGAGTAGCGTCCCGTGATCTCAGAGGAATTATGCGAAGTGGAGAGCTCTCAGGCAATTTTATAGGCATGAGTACAAGGCGGGCGCGGTCTCCCGGCTAGAACTAATGTTTTCGAAATCTCTTCGAGATCAGAAAATATGTGGGGATTATGTTTACCCGGAAGACCGCCTTCGGGTGGCCTTTCTCACAGACCGGGCGGTCTGAGGATTCAAGTCGCCCGGTTCAAATTCAATAGGGTCCATTAGCGCCAACTGACACAAACCAGGCGGTCTGATAGAATTCAGGCCGCCTCCAGGGATTGAAGACTATCAAAGTCTATGTCCAGAAGGCGAGCCGCGGTCTCAAGACGGAGATCGCCCGGGTTGCGCCATGAAGACTTCCAAGGTTCAAGACCAGAAGGCGAGCCACGGTCTCAAGACGGAGACCGACCGAGTTGCGCCATGAAGACTTCCAAGGTTCAAGACCAGAAGGCAAGCCGCGGTCTCAAGAAGGAGACCTCCCGGGTTGCGCCATGAAGACTTCCAAGGTTCAAGACCAGAAGGCAAGTCGCGGTCTCAAGATGGAGACCGCCCGGGTTGCGCCATGAAGACTTCCAAGGTTCAAGTCCAAAAGGCAAGCCGCGGTCTCAAGACGGAGATCGCCCGAGTGGCACCATCACCTTGGTTGCAGCATCTTCAGTCCCCGACCAGGACAGATCGGAAGCGCAAGCTGCCAAGCCACGCAGCTTCTTTCTTTTCTTCTTTCTGTATCTCGTCGCCACCTGCCTGATTCTCCTATACCCGGACAGGCGGTTATTTTATCCCTGCCCGTTTGGGCAGGCCCCCAAGCCTATAAATAGGGGGCGGCGACGTTCCCAAGACATGCACACTCAAATCCAAGAGCTCGCTTGTTTGAGCTGCGGTCTCGAGTTTCCCGTCTTGCGACCTGTCTGACCGACCGGCTTCTGCTTTTCTGCTCTTGCAGCCCGCTGTAACCTCTTTAATTCAATCAAAGGAAAGCCCGTCACAGGAGTGGCATTTGCCATGACGGGCGAAGTCTGGCCTTGACCGCTGCCAGCGATCTCATTCTCTCTAACTAAAAAGTAACCGACAGACCGCAGCCTCTGATTTCCTTCAGAGGTGCGATTTCGGACTCAACACACTAGGTCTCATATACTCCCTTTAGGGTTTAGGTAGGGTTATGCTAGGTCAATTTGGCCAATTAAACCATATAGGGCAAAATTATAATTTGGGGCAATTTGGTAATTTTGCCTAATTTCTCAAAATTGGTTTATCCCAAGGGTCCAATGTGGACCCATTAGACTCCCTTAGTGATCTTGGAGTGTTAGGGGTGACTAATTTGACCACTTGTGACAAATTGAAGTCAAATTGGGGAAATTAGTTCATTTTTGGTCAAATTGGGGATTTTTTGAAATCGACCAATTTCCCCAAAATTGTCCCACCCCAATGGATCAATGTTGCCAATTTGATCACATTGGGCCAATTGAAGGTCAATTGAGGGGATTAGTTCATTTAGGTCAAATTGGGGCTTTTTGGGTAATTGACCTAATTTCCCAAAATTGATTAGTTCCATTAGGTCCATTTTGTCTCATTAGACTACCCTAGTGTTTAGAAAGGGTGCGGTGTGGTCAATTTCACCATAGTCAGGCTAATTGACCTATACTAGGGTGAAGTATGTCAAGTTGGGTCTTTATATGTAACTTGACCTAGTCAGGTCAGAGGCTCATATAGAGATCAATGGGCTTTTTGGTTCAAGGGACCATTTATGTCACATAACAAGCTCTAATTCTTCCTAAGTGCTCTCCTCATGGTTATTGGTGATGCATAGGGTGCTTCACCCCTTTTTGGTTTACCCTTGAATTTTCCTTAAATTGGGGTGACCCATGGTGGCTAAGTGCACACCATGATGTTCTCCACCTATTCAACTTGTTGTCAAGGCACCCTAGGTCACTTACCCTATTTTTGTCATGACCTAGTCATGACAAAAATTCCCTAGGGGTCTAGTAGTTTGGGGGATATTACAAATCCCAATACAAAAGAAAACAATTTCGTCCTCGAAATTATGATCGGGTGTACTGAGTTTTAGATCAAGTTGAATAATCATGAAAACCAAAGTAGTTAAGTGTTACATGATTCAAAAAGTTCTGGGTATTGTTGTTGCATCAGGTACAGTGGTTACAATGTATGCACTTCCCGGCCGTTATTAGACCAAAGGACCTTTACCAGCGAAACTTTCTTTCGTTGCAAGACTCGAACGGATGTGTCATCAATCTGTATTGGCTCCAAACGGACTGTTCGGTCAGATGCTATCGGGCCCGTTGTAGCAGTAATTAGTTGTAACATCCCCCAAACAACTAGACCCCTAGAGTGGTTTTGTCATGACTAGGTCATGACAAAACCCTAGGAAGCTTGAATAGACTGTTGAAAATATTGAAGTGGGAGGATTTTGGAAGTTGGCGGTCTGAGGGGAGACCGCGCGGTTTGATCTAACCGCACGGTCTTGCGGTCTCCTCTGGCGGTTTGACCTCTTTGGTCTAGCCGCGGGCTACTCGGTGTGATCGCCAGTCTTCTGTCCAAGGGTGCCGAGTTGAGGCCGCGCGGTCTGGTTGTCTGACCGCATGTCGGAGCAGGTTTCTACCTGGTAAGGAAGGCACGCGGTCTGGTGCTTATGACTGCGTGGTGCAGGCAGCCGGTATAGAGGCTGTCTGGGTTCTTTGTGGTGCTCGCGGACTAAGGTCGTCTTAGTCGCGCGGTCTCCGGTTTGTGTTCGCATGGATGGTCCTTCGGCGATCAGCTGGCATATGCAGTCACAGGTGTTTGATCGACTTGGCGGGCTGTGCCCTAGTCGGTCTGGTGTGTTCGCGGTCTCTGGAGGAGGTCAGGTGGCGAACACAGGTGGTGAGCAACATGACCGGGCGAGTTGTCATGGTCGCGCGGCTTCTGCTGAAGTTGGCGAGCTCACTAAGCAGGAGGTTCTTTTGCTGGTCGCGCGGGTTGACCGGTCTGGTCGCGCGATCAAGGGGTGGTGATCCTATCTCATAGGATGGTGACTGGATCAGGTCGCCTGCCTATAAATAGGAGCCACTGTAGCAGCAAATATATAACACCAAGTGTAAGCTGAGCTCGCGACCTGTTCTTGCGGTTTGTGTTTTGTAACCGGCCGGTTAGCTGATCGAACTTGTCTTGTGCAGCTTCTGCGGATTGTGCTGGCAGCAGCGGTCACCTCCTCTTCTGAAGGTGTTCGGGCGGTCTCGCGGCTTGCAGTGCAGGTTGCTGGAGTTCGGGAGGATCAGTGGAGTTCGGGAGTTCGCGTGGTTCTCAGTTGGTGTGGCTCAAGTCGCAGGTCGGCAGTTCGGGCGATCTGGTTTCTACCCGAGCGGACTGTCAAGTCGGGCGGTTAGGCGGTCTCAGTTTGGCAGACCGCTGGTTTTCCTTTTAGCTGATTTTCTCTTCTGTTTTTTGTGTACTGGCGAAATCATGTCTCGCCATGTATACCTTGCCCTGTAATGAAGAATTTTGCTTATCAATAAAGAACGTATTTGCTTCATGTGCTTCTGGTTGTTTGGCTTGAACTCTAAGTTGTACAATTCCTGCTCACTCCATAAAGATTCAGAAAATTTTAACATGGTATCAGAGCTAGGTTGGAGTGGATAGAGCAGTGAACAACTTAGAGTAGCCATCGCCTTTGTGAAGAAGGAACCAGTGGTAGAGCCATGAAAGCGAGGGGTCTTGGAATTGAGATGCTCAACTCGACCAACTTTAAGAAGTGGAGGTCTTGTATGCAGAGCTATCTTCTGGGTGAGGACCTCTGGGAGGTAGTTGGAGTAGAGAGCACGGAGGAAGTTTTTCTGGTTGGAGATAACCATCATGAGGTGAGGAACTGGAGGCGGATTAATGCCAAAGCAGAGTTCGCCCTGAAGAGGGCAATATCACCTGATCTGTTTGATCACATCTTGGGGTGTGCATCAGCTGCAGAGATCTGGACAGCCCTGGATGGGCTATTTAACAAGAAGAATGTGGCAAGACTTCAATTCCTGGAGAATGAGCTGGCCAGATCGGCTCAAGGTGACCTTTCTATCTCTACGTTCTTCTTGAAGATGAAGAACTTTTGCTCCGAGATTTCAGCGCTGGATCCTGATGAGCCAATTTCTGAGGCAAAGCTGAAGAGGCACATCATCCGTGGTTTGCGGAAGGAATATGTTGCCTTTGTGACATCGGTGCAGGGTTGGGCAAATCAGCCGTCTCTGCTGGAGCTGGAAAATCTGCTTGCTTCGCAGGAGAGTCTGGCAAGGCAGATGGCGGGGGTGTCAGTGTCTGGGGGAGATGGCGAAGTTCTCTTCACAGGAAAGAAGAAGAAATGGGATAAGAAGAAGACCGCTGGAGGAGGCAATGGGCCTTCAACTTCTGGACAGCAAGAGAGGGGTTATGCTCCTAATGCTGAAGGGAAGAAGATGGGGGGAAGGTCCCAAGTGCTTCAGGTGCGGAAAGGTTGGTCACATCAGGAAGGAGTGTCGGGTAAATCTTCAGCCGGGGCATGCTGTTACAGGAAAGGAGGAAGTTGATGCCAGACAGATTGATGGAGGATGGGGAGGAGCCTTCTCGGCTTCTGTTGAAGATACGGCTTCTATCAACTATCAGGAGGACTGGATCGTGGACTCGGGGTGTGGTCATCACCTCACCGGGGACGAGTCAAAGCTTTCTTCAGCGCAACCTTATTTAGGTAATGATGCCATTACTACTGCTGATAATACCGTGCATGATGTAGAGAAGGTGGGGGTTGTTTCCTTGGGTAGTGATAGAGGGCTACTAACTTTGAAGAGTGTCTATCATGTGCCCAGAATGAGGAAAAACCTCTTCTCCGTGACCAACGATGTAGACGCTGGGTATCACGTTCTGTTTGGCCCAACAGAAGTGAGGTTTCTTCAAAATGTGAAGGCGGTGAAGGCTGAGGTAGTTCATGTGGGGAGGAGAGCTAAAGACTTGTTCGTTTTATCGACAAGTTCTTATGTTGACAAGATGAGGACAAATGACAGTGCTGTGATATGGCATGAGAGGTTGGGGCACGTAGGGATGGATAAGCTGAAAGCTATGGCGGTGAAAGGTCTGGTCAAGGGCCTGCCTAGTCTATCTTCCTACGGAGACGGTCATGTGTGCGCGGGATGTCAGTTCGGCAAGTCTCATCGACTACCGTTTGACAAGTCACAGACAAGGAGTAGTGTGCCATTGGAGTGCATCCACGGTGACTTGATGGGACCGACTGCTACCCCAAGCCTTGGAGGCAGCAGATATATGCTGGTGTTGATCGATGATTGCACCAGATATGTCTGGGTATATTTCTTTAAGGAGAAGGCGGAGGAGTTTGCCAAGTTTGTGGAGTTCAAGGAGCTCATGGAGGGTCGGCTTAGACTGCGGGTTAAGGAGCTGAGGACTGACAACGGAGGGGAGTTCACCTCTGGTGAGTTCTCTACTTTTTGTAGGAAGGCGGGCATCCGGAGGGAGCTTACTTGTGCGCATACTCCACAGCAAAACGGAGTTGCAGAGCGGAAGATCCGTCATCTGACGGAGACCTGCAAGTGTTGGCTGCATGCCAAGAGTATCCCAAAGTCCTTCTGGGCGGAGGGAATGTCTTGTGTTGCCTACGTTATCAACAGGATGCCTCTGAGTCCCATCAATATGAAGACCCTGCATGAACTGATGTTCAAGGAAAAGCCAAGTGTGGCGCACCTTCGGGTGTTTGGTTCCACCTGCTATGTGTACATTCCAGATGCGCTTCGGATGAAGCTAGATGCGAAAGCAAGGAAGTTAGTCTTCGTGGGGTATGATGACCGGAAGAAGGGCTGGAAGTGTATGGACCCGGAGACGCGGAGATTTGTTGTATCTCGCGACGTCATTTTCGACGAGGTGACGTCGTACAAGGGGGGGCTCTGGTGTTGAGCTACCAGAAAGCAGGGTGGAGGAGTCAGAGAAAGCTGTGGAAAATCTTCAGGTGGAGCTACCTGTGTCACCAGGTGGTCCATCAATATCTAGTTCTGAGGCGGAGGCTTCTGGTTCAGGAAGCAGGGGGAGCGATGCTCCGAGTACGTCTGGAAGAGGAGCTAGGGAAGAAGCAGCTGAAGATACTGCGAGTCAGGGGAAGGCATTGCGGAGATCGAAGCGAACTATCATTGCCCCTGATCGCTATACAGGAGGAAACATGGTGAGCTTTGTCTCAAGTTTCTTTGCTGGTCCCTTGGATGAGAGGGAGCCATCGAGCTTTGAAAAGGCCCAAGGCGTGAAGGAGTGGGACATTGCGATGCAAGAAGAGATGGCAGCTCTTGAGAAGAATGAGACCTGGTCTATGGTGCCCAGGCCCAAAGGCACCACTCCTGTCACATGCAAGTGGGTCTACAAGCTTAAGAAGAAGGCTGACGGCAGTATCGAGCGATACAAGGCTCGCCTTGTGGCTCGGGGGTTCTCGCAGCAATACAGTGAAGACTATGAAGAGACATTCAGTCTGGTGGCAAAAATGACTTCAGTTCGGGTTGTGATTGTCTTGGCGGTGTGTTGGGGTGGAAGATCTGGCAGCTCGACGTAAAGAATGTGTTCTTGTACGACGAGATTGACAAGGACATCTTCATGGTCCAGCCGTCAGGCTTCGTATCTGAAGATTTTTCGGAGCATGTCTGCAAGTTGAAGAAGGCCCTGTATGGGTTGAAGCAAGCGCCGAGGGCGTGGTATGGAAAGATTGCAGAGTATCTCTTATTCTGCGGGTTTGGTGCTTCAGACTCAGACTCAAGCTTGTTCGTCAAGAAGAGTGGGGAGCTTCAAGTCATCGTGCTGCTTTACGTCGACGATATGATCGTGACGGGGAATTCAAAGGAGGAGGTAGCGCAGCTTCAGGCTGAGTTGTCCATCAGATTTGAGATGAAGGATCTGGGTGAGCTTCACCATTTCCTTGGACTCGAGGTGCAGAGGAAGGAGAGTGGAGTGCTGGTGTCCCAGGCTGGATATGCGGAGCAGATTGTTGAGCGGTTCGGCATGAAGGAAGGGAAGTGCACTTCCACACCTCTGGAGAAGGCCATGAAACTTCGCAAGGATGAGGGGAGGATTCTGGAAGATCCGTTGGTGTTCCGAGCTCTGGTTGGGAGCTTGATCTATCTGACGATTACCAGGCCAGATATTGCATATGCAGTTGGCAGGGTGAGCCGTTATATGGCGGAATCACGGGTGCCTCATCTTCTAGCAGCCAAGAGTATATTGAAGTATGTCAAGGCGACTTCAGATATGGGTCTCCTTTATAGGAGGGATGCGGGATTCGAGGTGCATGGGTACATGGATGCTGATTACGGGGGAGATTCGGATGATCGGAAGTCTCCGCCTGGATACGTCTTCATGGCGGGCCCCACGGCTATATCATGGTGCAGCAAGAAGCAGGATTCCGTGTCGGTCTCAACCACGGAAGCAGAATACAAGGCTTCGGCCTTGGCAGCTCAGGAAGTCATCTAGGAGGTTGGTTGGAGACGTCCATAAGGAGGTTTGGGGTCCGACTATGCTTCGCGGTGACAAAGAGAGTGCTCTCAAACTGGTTACTAATCCAGTTTGTCACGCGAGGACCAATCATATCGAGATCGAGCATCATTTCATTCGTGAGAAGGTGCTGGAGGGGTCTCTTTCGGTCGAGCATGTTCAGAGTCAGGACAACATTGCTGACATCTTCACAAAGGCGCTGGCGAAGGGGCCGTTTACTCGGCTAAGGAGTTTACTTGGACTGGTTTCAACTTCCCACTTCAAGGGGGAGTGTTGAAAATGTTGAAGTGGGAGGATTTTGGAAGTTGGCGGTCTGGGGGGAGACCGCGCGGTTTGATCTAACCGCACGGTCTTGCGGTCTCCTCTGGCGGTTTGACCTCTTTGGTCTAGCCGCGGGCTACTCGGTGTGATCGCCAGTCTTCTGTCCAAGGGTGCCGAGTTGAGGCCACGCGATCTGGTTGTCTGACCGCGTGGCAGAGCAGGTTTCTACCTGTAAGGAAGGCGCACGGTCTGGTGCTTATGACTGCGTGGTGCGGGAAACCGGTCTGGAGGCTGTCCGGGTTCTTTGTGGTGCGCGCGGACTAAGGTCGTCTTAGTCGCGCGGTCTCCGGTTTGTGTTCGCATGGCTGGTCCTTCGGCGATTAGTTGGCATATGCGGTCACAGGTGTTTGATCGACTTGGCGGGCTGTGCCCTAGTCGGTCTGGTGTGTTCGCGGTCTCTGGAGGAGGTCGGGTGGCGAACACAGGTGGTGAGCGACATGACCGAGCGAGTTGTCATGGTTGCGCGGCTTCTGCTGAAGTCGGTGAGCTCACTAAGCAGGAGGTTCTTTTGCTGGTCGCGCGGGTTGACCGGTCTGGTCGCGCGATCAAGGGGTGGTGATCCTATCTCATAGGATGGTGACTGGATCAGGTCCCCTGCCTATAAATAGGAGCCACTGTAGCAGCAAACATATAACACCAAGTGTAAGCTGAGCTCGCGACCTGTTCTTGCGGTTTGTGTTTTGTAACCGTCCAGTTAGCTGATCGAACTTGTCTTGTGCAGCTTCTGCGGATTGTGCGGGCAGCAGCGGTCACCTCCTCTTCTGAAGGTGTTCGGGCGGTCTCGCGGCTTGCAGTTCGGGTTGCTGGAGTTCGGGAGGATCAGTGGAGTTCGGGAGTTCGCGTGGTTCTCAGTTGGTGTGGCTCAAGTCGCAGGTCGGCAGTTCGGGCGATCTGGTTTCTAGCCGAGCGGACTGTCAAGTCGGGCGGTTAGGCGGTCTCAGTTTGGCAAACCGCTGGTTTTCCTTTTAGCTGCTTTTCTCTTCTGTTTTTTGTGTACTGGCGAAATCATGTCTCGCCATGTATACCTTGCCCTGTAATGAAGAATTTTGCTTATCAATAAAGTTCGTGTTTGCTTCATGTGCTTCTGGTTGTTTGGCTTGAACTCTAAGTTGTACAATTCCTGCTCACTCCATAAAGATTCGGAAAATTTTAACAGAGACCACTTGGCCTTAGCCAGGAAGAAGGAAACCACAATGGTCTGCAAATAGCAATTTCTAGTTAACAAGCATATGGTTGGACTTAAGGGCCTCACCTTGACCCTTTGACCCCACCATAGCATACCTAACCCTTTAGGGGTCCCCTTAGAGCACCAAGGATCCATTGGGGTCAACCAAATAGGCCAAATTAATCAAACTTAACCCTAAACCCAAATTGGTCAAAGTAGCCTAATTAGGGTCAATTGACATCCACCTTGCCAAATTGACCCTACCTAGACCTTCTTAACCATTAGAGGAGTCCAACGAGTCACTAGCCACCCGTTGGGGCCAACCCGAATAGGCCAAATTGACCAAAGTCAACTCCACACTAAATTTGGGTCAAAATGACCTATTTGACTTAATCAAGCCTAATCCACTTGGGCTAGGCCTAATTGGAGTAGCCCATTAGCTTAGAAGACTGATGAATACCAGGAGTTATTACTCAATTTCTGTAAATGGTGATTAGGAGAAAGAAATCTCATTTTCTCCAAGAATGGAGGAGAGAGAAATAGAGGGATTAATGGCATTCATGGCTTAGGGAGATCAATAACCACCATTTACTCCTCTAATGTCTCCATTGAGTTTCACCAATCAATTTGGAGGAGTTTAATGGCCATTCCCGGCTACATAGAGGGGGGAATTTGAGGAGTTTTCACTTGGCCGAAAATGGCCATTAATGGCCATTCATGGCAATTAGGAGTTACACTCTTCCCCCTCCCCAATTAACCCATATAACTCCTTCAGTGGATGGAGAGGAGGAGTTTCCCCACCTTACCTGAAGAATTCGAGCTCCCAAGATAGGAGTTGACATGGCACCCAAAATCTTGAGGCCGTCCATGTAGGACCACCCAATCGGCAAGCTTCAAGGCTCCACACAGGTCTGGTTCTTCTCCTCTCTCTCTGTGTGGATAGATCCCATCAGGTTGCCTGCAAGGATTAGGGCCAATTGGTCCCCAATCGGGTAGGCCAAGAGCTCCGTTTTTGGAGCTTTAATCCCGCCTCCATACCCCTGTTCTGTCCACCTCCGGCCGACCAACCACCGCAAATCGCCGGCCACCACCTCAATGAAGGTGGTGGTGGCATTGGCCGGCCGGGGCGGCGCTTAGGTGGCCGGGAAAACAAGGATAAAGGAGCTCTAGGTGCGGTTAATCTTGGCTTTCGGCCAGAGGAAGAAGACAAGCGAATGTCGTCTGTTCTACTTCATGATCTGTGCATAGTTTAGTTTATTAAAAATACTGAGCCGTCGGATCTGTCGATCTGAGTAGAAGAAATTCGTCGAGTTGTAGGCCGAGTTCGTCGAACTGATAGTTGAGTTCGTCGAACTGAATCCGGAGTTCGTCGAACTGAATCCGGAGTTCGTCGAACGTGATTCATTCGTCGAACACACTCTGGAGTTCGTCGAACTGATAGTTGAGTTCGTCGAACTGAACCTGAATTAATTCGTCGAACTGAATTAATTCGTCGAACTGAGAGATGATCAGCTGAACTAGCTGGAGAACTGATTTCGTCGAACGCACTGAAGCACGACGTTCGTCGAACGTAGAATAGATTTTGTCGAACGAAGATCGGATTTCATAAAGCGCACTGAAGCACGGCGTTCGTTGAACGCAGAACAGATTTCGTCAAACGCAGGTCGGATTTCGTCGAACGCAGAGACTTGTTCCAACACATTTTGTCATACTTCCTGCAGTATTTCATTTTAATTATTAAAAATACTAGAACCCCTCAAATGAAAAAGCGGTCAACACCAAAGTTATATCCCTTGGAGTCTACTTTATGTTAAAATTGATTTCACCCCAAAAGGAGTTCTGTAGCTCCATGTAGGTCCATTTTGGTGGGACTGGTCCCTAGTGTAGGACAGCCACCATTTCTTGAATAACTTTTGATTGGGTTATGGGATTGACTTGAAAATTGAAGCATAGGCTACTTACACCTACCCACACATCATACACAAAGATGGGGATTTTAGGAGAACCTTTTTCTAACGTTTTTGTATAATTTCATAAATCAAATATTAATTATTTAGTAGGTCAAATGACCTCCAATGCCCTCCAAATTTTGGTGGGTACTTCTTAGGGTTATCACATGACCCTGGTAAAAATCTCAGCCAAATTGGGACTGATTTGGTTGGGTAATTTGTCAACCCAAGTTAGGTCAAATTGGGTCAAAGTTAGGGCATGATGTTTATCTTGGGGTATGGTGGTCAGAACTCATCACCATGAGTTGAAACCTTGACCACTGGTTTAGGATCACCTAAAACACCTTCATGAGTAAGATGA
Source organism: Dactylorhiza incarnata (assembly GCA_033032865.1). Lineage (NCBI taxonomy): Eukaryota > Viridiplantae > Streptophyta > Magnoliopsida > Asparagales > Orchidaceae > Dactylorhiza > Dactylorhiza incarnata. The sequence goes on along the minus strand of JAWHQI010000009.1, from coordinate 1,228,587 downwards.
GGTGGTGTAGAGGTCGATATGCCCTAGGACCCTAGTTTTACCCCTTGGGGTGCATATAGAGCTTGTGAGGATATGTGGTCAAAAGCTATAGAATGGCCATGGAACCTAGGAGATGTGTTCATGGGATGTAATTATGGCCTAGGAAATTTTGAGGGAATTTTATGAGAAATTAGTCCACCTAAATTAGGTCATAACCCCTTTAGGTAAACTTCTTTTAAGAGACATTTACATGCACAAATGATCTTGGATGATGATGAAATCTTGGTGGTGTCTTTTTAATCATATTTTAGACCCCTGGTAATTTTTGTATAATTTATTTTATAATTTAACTAGTACTTCATCCTCAAGGCACCTATTTTGTCTCAATCTTAAGAAATATAATTAAGGGTCCAAAACTCTCTGGAAAAATGTGCAACTTGGTGATAGGACATTTCAGGGCACTAGGAAGCTCGGTGAATTTTTATATAATTTTGGTGGTTGTTATCAGTAGGATACTTCACAACATGTGCAAATTAGGAATTATTTGGATTAATTATGTCAGTGAGGAAATGATTCCCATAAATTGTGAAACTCTATAATTAATCTTTTCTAGACACAATAGAGGTCTAGTAAATTTTCCCTAATTTTAGCATAAGTAATTTTGATGGTTCCTTCATTAATCTTCAAATTTGGATAGATGATAAATATTAAAAACAGAGGACATTTCCTTACTGTAAAATTGTGATATTCATTACTTACTGTTATTTTGGCATGATAGATTTACCTTAATTTTATGGGATTCATATCATAAGAATACCTTACACTTCATGCTCATATTCATACCTGACAAATATTGGAGAAATGATAATAAATGCAAATAAGTAGGGAAAATATGATTCTCTGGATTTAGTTTTGAAACATCATGATAGACCTCCAGTAAATATCTTGAGTCAGTTGGATGAATATTTGGAGTACCTCTACTTATTAGCTTCATATAGTTAGTTTGGTCTGCGTATAGTAAAAATATGAAACTTGAATATTTAGGGGCCTACCAAGTGGAAGTGGCATGTAGTTGGTGCACATGGTCAGGTTGAAGAGATCGAAGGTCACCAAAAGGAGTTTATGAGATGAGAGTGTGCTTGGAGAGTTAAGGGTAAGGTGGTGTCCGGGACCGACGAAAGATCGTCTTTCCCCTTAGAAGGTCATAAAATACGTAGAGTAATTCAAGTGAATTGTTAAGAAGGGTAATCTTATGGGTAGATACCAACAACACTAAGTGTCTTGAGGAAGGGAACTTTGGGGTGTCATCCCATTATAGTTCCTAGTACCGTAGCGAGCCCCTTACAGGGTAATCCCCGGGAAGTCCAAGATTAACCATAAATTGTAGGGATAAGTTGATGTACAAGATTAACTTAATAATACGCACACCCACACCCCGTAGTTACGGGAGGTTAGTTGGTTTGGTTTTACGAGTGGTAGGCTCGGTGGTTGAAGCAGCGGACTAGTTAGTCCGGTGAGCTTGTGACTCAGTAATGATTGTTGGTACGGACGGGTTGGTCCGACGAGCCGCTGGCCGAGAAGGTTATGATGATGGGCAGGTTAGGCCTCGGAGTTTATGGCTCGGGATATAGTAGAATATGTTTGCATGTGCATGAAGGTGGTGGGTCTTCGATATTGGACGGTCGTTCACACCGACGTCAATATGTTGACTCGGCAAGTGTGGAATTTGCACTTAGCCATGAAAGTCTGGTGGTCCAGCCACTAAGAGTACGCAGATGCTCCGCAGTTTTGCGTTGAGGCATACGATAGGTCTAGGCTAGGTAGTGTGAATACCAACCTAGAGGTGGGCGAGGCCCAACCCACCGCTTCCGTTTGCCACTACGGGAGTATCCTGGGAGTCTTGCTAGCTCCAAAAAGGGGAAGCTAAAGGTCTGTGCGCATAGAGTCGAAGTGTGTGAGTTGCACTTGTATGAACATATCATAAACTGCATACCTTGCATGCCATAGCATAAACATTGCATTTCAACCCCTACCCCTATCGTATAAATTGGTTATGGGACTGTTTATACGATAGGCCTTGCTAAACGACCCCTTGGTCTATAGGTTTGTATGGGCATTCCTATAAATCAATGATTACTTTTCTACTATGTGCATACTTTACTTACTATTCTTTACTTGCTCTTTACCATGCTCTATTACTGCTTCAATTATCTGTATACATATATGTAGTGGTAGAACTTTCTGTAGTTAGATTCACCGTCATCTGCTCTTCGTTATACCCCTTGTTGTCCTCCGCTTCATCCTCCCACACGGTTCCTAGGAGCCATTGGGGGTGGGGTGAGGAATATAAGGCTTAGTCTTTTTGACTAACGGTCGGTGGACTATATCATTTTAGGGGATCGAGGAGACGCAGCAGCACCAGAGGCCAGTGCAGACGGAGGCGGGCCAGTCTAGCACAGGAGCACAAGTTTCAGGATCAGTGAGTGATTAGTAGTTAGCTTCCGCGAGTGATCTTGTAGTGAGAACATGATGTACAGGGCATGAGCCCTTTATTATTGTAACTTGTTATTTCAGTTATACCATGTGGATATTTATTATATATAGCATGTGATTGTGGACTTGAACTTCTTTTTGTTCGTTTATACTTTTCTTCTTCTGTGATCGATATGGCCGGCAGGATCGACGCTTTGTAGTGGCGACCTTCCCGTGTGTTGGTGTCACCGCAAAACGACGGTTCTGGGCATAAGACCCGGGTTTTCAAAAAGAAAAAAAATGGGGTCTTACATTAGTTGCTCTGGTCGAAGGAGTGCCCTCCTAAGCGAGGAGACATGAAAGACGTCGTGCAACCCGACCAACTTCTGCAGCAGCTCCAGTCTATAGGCCAAGGGGTCGATCCGCTCCAGATCCTATATGGCCCCATGTATCTTGGACTGAGCTTCTTCAGTCTCCGCACCCGTGTTACCCCGTGTGTCAGACGTATTTTAAAAAATACTGTCTCTTGCCTGAAATTCCACCTTACGATGTTGCGCGTCATAATATTTAGCTTGTCTGCTCTGCGCCTCCAACATCCGATCTCGTATCAGTCATATTTGAGCATCCGTGTCTTTAATATATTCTGACCCCAGTGCCTTCGGTTCCTCATCCTGTACCCATGAAAGTGGTGTCCTGCACTTTCTGCCATAGAGAGCTTCATAGGGAGTCATGCCTATGTTGGATTGCTGGCTATTATTATAGGAGAATTCGATGAGTGGCAGCAGTCTCTACCACGGTTGCCCACTATTTAGTATGCACAACCTTAACAAGTCTTTCAAATTAATAAAATCATGTCTTTAATTTATTTCACTTGATTTGTTTTTGGTTTTTCACTCTTTTGATCTCTTAATTTTTGAAGTCATTTAATATATAATAAAAGTTTTAAAAACCCTTATTCACACACCCCCCTTAAGGGCACCTACAGATCCAACATGGGTAACCACCCGCATAACCACTAGCGTAACCACACATTATGGGTGGGTTTTATTATCTGAAATTATATTGGTCTGCGTATAGAAAAATACTTGAATAGTGTGCGTCGTAAACCTTATTAAATTGGCCTACAAATAGTAAAAAGAGTTGTTATGGTCTACAGGTAACCGCGTAACCACCATAACCACCCATGAGGCCTATAAATAGGACCATAGGTCCTCCTTTATTTCCATCTTTTCCTCCTCGGATTCCGCCTCCTACATGCACCAGAGTTCCCTCCAGAATCCCAAGAAGACCTCCTTCGCCTTCGAAGACCCTTCGAAGATCTTCGAGCGCCTTGAAGATCCTTTGAATTCCTTCATCCTCCTTCGACCGCTCCAACACAAGATCCATTCCGCCTCGAGCAAGGCACTTCCCGTGCACGCTACAGCAAGACGCAAACACCAAGATGTGCGGAGTGCACTCTGTAAGCCTCTGAGCATCCGCAAGAGACATCAAAGCGCTCAGAGAACAGTGCTCCCCACTACGACGAGCAAAAATACTTAGCTTCGCAATAGGTAACCTGTCACCCCCCGAATGTGTCTCTCTCTCCCTACAAGTTGTAACGAGGAGCGGCTTGTCGCCCTCGCCTTCCCTAAAAGCTTTGTACAATAGCCCAGAATAGTGAATGAAAGTGCACAGTAACTCCCTTGAGAATTCTCTAGGGGGTGAATAGAGATTTAAATTTTTTTACTAGGAGTGCACAGAAAATTATGTCTAATTCCTAAGCATCCAAGATTCCTACCAGAATTAAATCAATCACAGAATAATAAAAGTAGACAAGAGCCAATCACAGAAAATTCACAACACAGAAGACACACAAGGTATAGTGGTTCCCCAAAATCTGGATAGTCCACTATTCTACCACCTGGATAGTACACATATTTTCTATATATGTTTTGTGTAGTTTATTCAAAATTTGTAATAATTCATGTAAATTATTGAATAAATAATTTTTTTAATATATATATGTATATGTATATATATTTATATGTAAAAAGGAACTACTAAAGTATATATAAATATATGAAACTATATAGTAAGTATGTAAATTTTTACGTAAAAATGAAAAAATATACTAAAAATATATCTAAATATTTATTAAATAAAAACTGTAATATATATGTATTAAGTTAATAAAAATCTATATTTTAATGTATTAAGTTATTCTATAATTAAAGTTAATATGTATTAATATAAAAATTTTGTAAATATTTATAATATAACTAAAATGTTTCCTTGTCATTCAGAAATGAGCGCTTGGTTGAGTGGACTTGGTCTGGTTAACTTCGGCAAGGCGCGGGATCGAAACTAGGCCAGCGCAAAATTTTGCCTGGATTTAATCCGCTACTCAGCCCTTTCAGCCCTCTCAGCCCTCTCAACACAGCCTCTCAGCATAGCCTCTCAGCCTACTCAGCTACTCAGGTACTCAGCTACTAAACCCCTCAGCCTCTCAACTCAGCCTCTCAGCACAGCCCACCTTCCAGAAGCTTCTAGAAATCTCTAACTGCAGACCCAGCTTCCCCAACAAGCCAGAAGCTTCCAAAAATTCTAACCGCAGACTCAGCTTCCCCAACAAGCCAGATGCTTCTAGAAGCTTCTAGAAATCTCTAACCGCAGACCTAACTTCCCCAACACACCAAGATTTGTCTATAAATAAAACCCAAACCCCTCACCAATTCCTCCTCTTGGATTGCCTTTTTGGGTGATCTTCCACCACCCTTTTCCACTTTTTTGTATTTTCTTTTTATGTCCTTTTCTTTTGTATTTTTCTTTTTTTAATTTCTTTTTAAATGTTGTAATTTTATTTCTTGTAACCTCTTTATTATGGCAATAAATAAACTTAGTTTTTATTTCGTGCATTTCAATTTCGTAGCGTAGTTTCAATTTTGCAATTTCAATTCCAGTCCTGTAATTTCAATTCATAACTTAGTTTCATTTCAGTAATTTCAATTCCTGCAATTTCTGCATTTTTCTTGCTTTGGTTAGTAGTTTATTTATTGCCGTAATATTGTTTCTTTTTCGCTTTGGTTTGAATTTATTTGTCTTCGTAATTTTCGTTCTTTTCTTCCTTAACGCGGTCAAGATTAGAGCTGAATGTTATGTTTTCATTTATTTTCGTTTCAAAGCGATTTCTATTTTCGTTTATCTTCGTTTCCGTTAATTTTCGTTTACGTTGTTTTTTGTTTTTGTTATTACTGTTTTCGTTAATTTCTGTTTTCGTTTATTTCTGTTTTGGTTTTAATTTCATTTAGCCTATGCAATTTTCTTTAATAGCTTAGTTTCAACTTATTGCAACACGTTTATTTCCTGTCTATCCGTTTGGGTAGAACTAACTCACGCATTTATTTCTCATCTATCCGTTTGGGTAAAACTCGCTCGCGCATTTATTCCCCCTCTACCCACTTGGGTAGAGATTGCACTTCTGTCTTTTAATTATGCAATTTCATTTCCTCTTTTAATTATGCAATTTCATTTTCTGTAATTTCATTTCAGTTTTAGTTAGTCTTAATTCACACAATCTTTCAATAAAACAATAGCCCATTTTCTCGAAGTAGAAGTACTCAACAGACCCAGATTTAAATGCGACCTTGATAATTTTCTAAAGAATATCCAATAATAACGTGATAAGGTATACTTGTCTCTATCGAATGATTAGTTTGGATAAACGATACAAAAACTTTGCAGAAAGCTTTTCCTTTTCATTTCCTTTTTTTTTCTCTTTTTAAAAGTTTTGGCATCATCGCCGCGACGTAATTGTCGATATTTCGAAAGAAGGAAAGACCATTACTTCTATCTCTCGAAGTAGGATAATGATTAGTTTCTCGAAGTAGGAGTACTCGCGAGACGCCTCGAAAACGCCCGCCAAATTATATCTTCATCAACAAAAGCTTTTCCTGTGGCGAATCCAAATTTATTTCATCAAAATTCTTCCAAGATTTTATTCTGAGGCACCCCTCACGTGTGCACCCAGAGGCGTATGAGCATAGAGCAACTCGTAACTGAACCATCTAGGGGTGTGCAAAAATAACCGAAGAACTGAGAACTGGACCGGAACCGAACCGAATGATTTGGGTAGATTCCAAATAGGCTCGGTTCGGGTCCGGTTCTCATAATACCAGAACTGACAATTTGGTTCGGTTCCTGGTTCCAAGGGTCGGGTACCCAGAACCGACCCGAGAACCGAATATCAATGCTAAAAAAAATATTTTGAAACAACTATTATAGTCATATCACTTGATACGAGAAAATATTTGAGAATATAGTTGTATGGCTAAAGAGAATAGGTATTGTACTCATGTAGTTGTATGACTTCAATATTATAGAGAATTATGATACAATTATTTTGAGACATTGGTGGTTGTATTACAAATAATCATGAGTTGAAAGAGGCATTTTCTTAATTCTTTTGAGACATAGGTAGAACCGAGAACCGAACCGGAACCGAAGAAAGCGGTTCGGATCCGGTTCTATACTTTAGGACCGTGGGTCGGTTCCGGTTCCAAAAGTTTGGAACCGAACATACATGGGTCGGTTCTTGATTTTGGGTGGAACCGAACCGAACCGATCCGAGTTGCACCCCTAGAACCATCATTAATGCAAATCCAAGCATTGGCCATGTTACAATTGAAGGAACTAGAGTAAATGAAATGTCTGCATTACGAGATTTTATAGCTAACAAAATGATCGCATGTACAATATTTTTTAGTAGTTAAAAACAATAAATAATTTTCATCAAAATCAGTGATCATATTTTTCTTCATTATGCAGTAGAACATCTTGGGTGCAAAAGCGTGGGAATCCAATGACGTAGTTGCATGAGGAAAATTTGATGCACTTTAATTTTATGATATCTACATACTCTGATTATGTAATATTAATATTTGACAAAATATTTAAAGTTTCGTAATCATTTACACTTTCTTTACTTTTTAATAAGCCACCACACATCTACTCTGTCAAACAGTATTGTTGAAGCCAGGAAAATCCTAGCTTCAAATGTTCGGACCTAAGTGCAGCCTGAGACAACTAATTCCGCGATCCGACGATTTAGATCTGAAGGCTAGCACTAAGAAGGAAGAGAAAGACCACAAATAGACCCCAGAGAGCTTCAGAAGGGAAGTCATGCCACGTACATGGAAGTTCAAGTAAAAACTTCCCCTCCACCACCACAGATGGTTGAGCTTGGTACTAGAAAGGCACTGGCTTGATGAGAATCTTGCCTGGATGGGGGGGGGGGGGGGGTGATCTCTGATTTTTCAATTGTCATTCCTGGTGCCCCTATGGGTCTATTTATAGCCAAATTCTAAAGGAGGAGATGCATGCGACTATACCTGGTCCCTACGAGAAGTGGGAGTTAAACTTGGTGAACAGGCGACTATTGGGGGATCTCTCCCATACATGGCGGGATGTTGTTGATAGTCATTGGTTTAGGGAGGATCCTCGCCCATGCTTGGCGAGATGCTTTTGATAGTCACTAGTTTAGGGAGGCGAGATGATGTTGATATTCGCCTGTCAGAGGCGAGTAATCCTGATACTCGCATCCTGCATTAAATGCTCCTGTGATTTGTTGACAATATTTGACTTGACCTCTTACCTCGACCTTTGCCCACGTGGCCTGAACGGGTCCTACACTCAAAGAATATGGGTTGTACACAATCCCCTCTCTTTGCGAGTAACGAAGTGGCTCAGAATGAAACATCCAACCCTTATTCGGCGAGGGTCTTTTGGCGAGTATCAGTCAAACTCGAAAGCATGGGGGTCCCCTCCGACATCTATAAATAGGAGCAGAGGGGTCTTCCCTGGCACACCCCTTTTTAACTTACGACGAGATGCTGACTCCCGAGGAGATAATTGCGAAGACCCAAACGATGATGAAGATGTTGAACAAGACGCAGGGCGGTGATCCTCGCCATGACGAGGGGAGAAAGAGGAAAGGACGTCGAGGGGGGGGGGGGGGGGGGGGGGGGGGGGCGCTCCAACAGGAGACCCGCCACAACCTGTTCCGAACCTGGTCCGAACCCGCCTGAGCCAGGCGGGTTTGGACGATGCCGGCGAGCAACAGGTCACTGATAGCGAACCTTCGACCGTTCCCATTGACTCCACTGCCACAGGTAATTATCGTCCGTCTTCTGAAAACTTGTAACTGTTTGCTTTGATGATGCCGACGTTCTTTTACAGCGACTATTCCTCCAAAGACCAGATCTGTCGGGCCGAGCGCATCGGCGCCTCTCACTGAGGAGCATGTGAGCGCTGAACATCTACTTCGACTATCCCGTCTGGCGTCATTCCCCAGCAGGAGCCTTCTTTCCGACCGCGATATTCAACAGAGGTCGGCAAAAGTAGTTCCTGTATAGGAATTTTAAAGATAAGATGGGCGAGGGTCACGTTCCCCCATCCTCCTCCGACTCCCTCGTCCAAACTCCTCACCCACTAGTGATGTCCGATCCAGCTCATCCACCTTCTGGCGGAAGAGGAGGCGGTCAACCCTCCTTTGCGCTGCCGCCTTCGACGTTCGTGAGGGCGGATGATCGCGGGAAGGGGCCCGTGGAACCGCAGTCCGGGTCCTCTTCTCGCTAGCACGAGATCGTGCCTCCGCACCTTCATCTAGCAGGTAGGAGTGGCAAAGGGGGGAGGTCTGGGACTAGGCAGACTCCTCCTTGCCATACACCATCACCTCGCCGTCTTTCCCCACCACGACAACGAGATACTCCTCGGCGGACGCCTTCTCCACGCCAACAACCCAGTGTAGCTCATGTGCGCGCAAATACTTTGCGCTTTTAAGTGATCTGTCGTGCTCTTCCTCTGGATATCCTTCTGACTCGCTTCTATCTTTGTTAGGTCGCGCGACGTCTTCGGGATCCGCCTTTATAAATGCCATCGTCCTGCCTTTGCGTGAGTTCTAGATGAAACTGGTCTCCGCATACCTCGACCTTGAAACCAAGGTCGACAAGCTGGCGACGTATGAGGTGAATCACCGAATATCCCAGCTGGTGCTCGCGTCGTGAACATCGAGCGTTTCGAGCACCGGTTCGAGGCTTCGGAGGCCAAACACTACGCCATCAACGAGTTGGTTAGGCGGATGGAGGATGTGGAACATCGGCAGGACCTGCTGCAGGCTGATCTTCGCAGCATGCGGGCGAGTATGGGCTCCCTTGGGACCCTTACTCGCATGGAGGATCACATCTGCCTTAGTGAGGAATACATTGCGAGGGCTAGGGAGCAGATGAGCCTCGTGCGCGAGCTGGGATGTACCAGGCGACATGCCCATTCTTCTGAGAGGCGCGACAATCCCTCGGGACTATGACTTGGATGTCGGCAAACGACCTCTGCCTTCTCTTTTCTTTGTGCAAATTCAACATTCAAACTGTCTGTAATAGTCATAATTTATTCTGACAATGATCTGATATATGCTCTCGGTTGATTTCGACTTTGCTTACATTTTTTTCGATGTTCTTATTTTCATTTCTGTGTATTATGGCGAGATTTGCTTGTTTGCCGCACGCCGCAAGCTAGGGTTAACCACACACGCTTAGAAACTCTTCCACGGGAAAGTCATTTTTAAGAGCTTGAATGAGTTCGCGTGATTGCTCGCGCATGTTGAGTCTCGCGACCCCCCCCCCCCCTTGCGATGCCTCTTAATAGGAGGGTGGGGGTTCTGAAAACAGTACAATTTCGTAACCCGCTCTGAATATTCAGCTGTTGTGTGCGAGCTTCTTTCTTCCTCGATGGTGCCTTCCGAAGATGTTACTTCTCGCCGATTGACTTTCGCTAAGAACTTCTCCTAGAGGAAGTTCAAAAAGTCAATCACTCGCCATGACGAGGTGGAGAGATTTGTCCATCGCTTCCCGCCGGAGGGATATCACGCGATTCTGTCGTCGAGAGACAAGCGGATAAACTTGTTTGCTAAGGGGGAACTCGCTTTTCCCCTCTCCCACTTCGAGGTGGGTCTGGGACTTTCTCTCTGGCCGAAGTTCTGCCAGATCCTCCATTACTTCGGCTGGGTCTCGACGCAGATCAACACAAATGGCATCGCCATTATTATGGGTTTCCTCTACTTCCTGAGGGCGAAGAGGATCCTGATCGACCTCGCCGTCTTCCGTAAGGTCTTCTAGATGGGAGCGACCAAGGATGGGGTGATCTACTTTGGCAGTCACCTCTGCTCGCTGACAGGAACCTCGAACAAGGTTCATCGTTGGAATGAGCAATTCATATTCGTCTCTGGCGACTTCAGAGGGATCCCTTTCCATCCGCAGCAGCCTCCTGGCGGGTTGTTCCTCCCCTACTCTGCATGGCGCCCGCGAAGAGTTCTGTCGGGCGATGCGAAGCAGGAAGTTCGACGTCGTCTTTTGGCGACAACGCGTCGAACAACTCAAATATGTCACACTAGGAGAAGGTAACATCACGTCGAGCGAGTAATATGTGAGGCGAATGCTTACTTATATGACTAAACCTTGTTTTTTCAGGCATTCGACAGGTTCCCGTGACCTTCCTTCCGACGGCGTGCAAGTCCCCTCCCCCCACATCTCCCGCAGGGCGAGCCCGTCTGAGGGACAAGGAGGACAGTCTTGGGGCATACTCCCCCTTTGAAGATGTGTTTGTAGGACTCAGCGATCCGACCGAGATCCCGCGCCGGTGGTTGGCGAGGAGAGGGAGAGCCTTTGTCGAATTGGAGGAAGAAGGAACTTGCCCGAAAGAGCGAGGAGGAGCGGCAGAAAGAGCTCGCGGACCGCGTCCCCGATAACCACCCTAATTTTGGACAGGGTGCGTGAAATATCGACCTGAATGGCGAGCCTTTCATCGCGTGGAGTAGGAGGAGGAATGTGGTCCGCCTTAGTTCCCGCATCCCATACTGGAGCGAGGATGAGAAGCCGAACGATGATGTTAACTGTCATTTTTGACCCTCTCTCATGGCCCACCTCTTTCAAGACAATCATATAACATCCAGAGTTCAATCAGAAAGAAGATAGAAGGATCTGAAAAGCATAGCTTCTGCAAATCATCACCATCATAAGCAGGAGTTCATCAAGAGCAGATTCAGTGATTGATACAAGAAGTTGTGTATCATACAGCCTTCATAAGAATTCTGAGAACAGAATTCCTACACCATTTCTCTTCCTCCTTCTCTTTCTAAATCCCCTTCTGTAAAAGAGTTTTATTAATCCCTCTTCAAAGGATTCAGTGGTTCAAGATCTCCTTATCAAAAGATCTGGTGGTTCAAGATCTCCTTATCAAAATATCTGGTGGTTCATGATCTCCTTGTCAAAAGATCAGTGGTTCTACTCCTTACCAAAATACTCAGGCATAGTGGTGCATCTCTACCAGGTGGTAGAAGAGGGGAGTACCCACATTTTGGGGAACCTCTATAAAAATTTGGTGTGTCTTCTGGATTGCTTTTCTGTGTTGTCCCTTATAGATTAGATTTCATTTTCTGTCTTTTATTTCATTACTTAAACTGCAGCTACTTTATTCTGAGATATATCTTGTGAAGCATAATACTTAGGTTTATTGTATTTGCACAACTAGAATAAGAATAATTTTTAAATCTCTATTCACCCCCCCCCCCCCTCTAGAGAATTCTCAGAGGCACACTGTGCACATTCAATTGGTATTAGAGGGAGGTTGATCAATAAAAAGTTAACACATTTATCAAAAAGATCTCATACTCTTATTTCTTTTCTATAAACATACTTTATAAAGAAAATGAGTACTAAGGATTATGCTTCCACAAGACCCCCAGTTTGTAACTTGAATAAGTTCACACTCTGGAAGGCCATGATAAGGCTTTACATGAATTCAATTGATGAAGACATCTACAATGTTCTTCTCATAGGTCCTCCTGCTCGAGTTAGACAAAAGAAAGGTGAAACCTCAACAACTGAGACTGTCCCAAGAAAGGAATGGACAGAGGCTGAGAAGAAGGTCAAGGCATGTGATGCCAAGGCAATGAATATTTTGGTGTCAACAATGTCAGATGACATTTTCCAAAAAGTTGTTGAGTGCTAATCAGCAAAGGAGATCTGGATTCACTCACCACATTGGTAGAAGGAAGTGTTGATGAAAGAAAGGACACAAAGTCCCTTCTCATATCGAGTATGAGAACTTTCAAAAGAAAGCTTAAGAATTTGTTGCTAATATGTATGACAGATTCAGCCTTATCATTAATGAGCTTAGAGGCTTAGACAAGGAAATATCCTTGACTGAAATTAATGATAAGATTCTCATGTGCTTCCCTAGCTCATGAGATTCAAGTATCTGGGAAATCAGAGAATCCAAATGCCACAGAGAGATCTCACTGAAGCTTTGCTAGGAAAGCTTAAGTCATATGAGATGCTTTTGAAGAACAGGGATGAGGCTGAAGAAAGGGAGACCTCTCCAGCTCCTGTCCAAAGGTCCCTTGCTCTGAAAGTTACTGAAGGAGAGCCCTCTACTCCTGAAGATGAGATGTTCAGTCTGCTAGCAAGAAGATTCAAGAAGTGGGTCAAGACTGAGGACTCAATGAGAAAAGAAAGGGATTCAAGACCCAGGTATGATAAAACTCCAAGGATGGAGGTTATCTGCTATACCTGCAACAAACCAGGGCACATTGCTCCTGAGTGCCCACAAGAGCAATGGGAAAGAAGTAACAACAAAGTGGAGAAGAAGAAGAAGAAGTCCTGTAGAGGAAAAGACAAGAAGAAAGCTAAATGCTTCATTGCTGAAACATGGAGTGATTCTGAAGCAGAATTAGACTCCTCATCATCTGAAAGTGATGATGAAGAAGAAGCAGTAGCAGCCTGCATGATGGCTCTTGAGATGGCATCAGATGATGAAGATGATCAAGTATCTGTCTTTGATGAATTTGATTTTACTTCAGAGGACTTTAAATCATGCTTCAAAGATTTCTGCATTGAACATCTTAGGGTAGAAAAAGAACTAGGCCTAACTAGAACTGAATTAGAGAACCTTAAGAAAATGAATTGCACCTAATTAATCAAAACCTAACAAATAAAATTAATAGTAAAGAGTCTGAATTGATTGAACTTAGAGAGGAAAACATAAACTTAAAAGAAGAGCTAGCAAAGGCAAAGGACTTTGAGGACTCACTCAATGGGAGGAGTCAGAAGCTCAAAGACATCACTGAAAATCTCTCTATGAGATTTAATGACCTAGGATTAGGAGTAGAGCCCTCCACCAGCACTGATGCACCTAGGAAACCTGCTTGGAAAAATCTAGTGTTATTTGTTAGATCTAGTGAATATCAACCAAGTGAGGAGAGTGCATCCTCCAAGGCTAGAGATAAAAATCATCCAGATAGGATAGACAAACCCAAAAAGGCAAATCTGAATAAAAAGGAAAAACCCCTAGGCAAGAATCATTTAGAGAAGTTAAATAACAACAACCAAAAGGCAAAAACAAAACCTAGGATAATCAAACATTCTGCTGATTTGTTATATTTTGATATATTTTATACTCACTTCAAGTATCAAGATAAGAGGTTTGGGAAATCCATTCCCCATCATCCCAAAGGGTATTATGAAAGACCTTTCTATTCTTTCATTGAACCCTACAATGGTAAAAGCAAAGGGCCCAAGGTAACCAGAGTTCCTTCTAATGGTTGAATTACATGTGCAGGATGAGTTAGGGTCCCACTCAGGAGAAAATGCAGTGGGAAGAAAGATGTAGATTTTGAGTAAGGAACAAGACTTATTCAAGGGAGTAATTTCTACCTTGAATCCTCCTTAATATTTATTACATTATATTATGATCTATTTTCAATAAATATAATTGCTGGGAAAATCAGCAAGAATTTTCTAAAGAAATAGATCTGTTTATTAAGAGGTGCGTCGAATAGAAGTCGACGTACCATCGACTTCTACTCGACTCCAGCGTCAAGAAGCACTCAGAGTAGACAATTCAAATAGAATTCTACACAGCGTCAAGTTCATATCGACGTAACGTCGACTTATAAAATGCTGATTAAATTCGAAGTTACGTCGACTGGAAATCGACGTAACGTCGACAGGACTACGTCGACTTAAGGTCTCTGAATAGTCTCGAAGCTACGTCGAGTACTAGTCGACGCAACGTCGATATATCAGCGCGCGCAGAATTGCTTCTAGAAGCAATCTCGACACAGTTTTGTGCGCCAAATAATAAGTGTTATCGACGGTGCATCAACCTAAACCCTAAGTAGCGGCGATTCATCTGCTTTTAAACAATTACTGCGTCGAAACATTTACGCTATCGAATTCTCTTCCTCTTGCTCTCTTGCTCTCTAGCTCTCCCATGCCCCTCTCTCTCTCTCTCATTCTCTTTGTGTGCAGGTACCAATGTTCTTATGGCTCCACCAAAGGTTAATTCTGGATTTGATGTGGACATCGAGTCGTTCAATGCTGCTGCAGAAAGATTCAAGGCCATCCTTGGTCTATTTCATTCTGCTGGTTTGACAAATCTGATCTCCACAAGATGTAAGGTTCTAGATGTAGAACTTATAGAATTCAAGGATACTGTTTCAGTAGTAGATGATGGTTCTCTCCAAGGGACAATTTCTGGTCAAGACACCAGCATATCTGAAGAGATACTCTCCCAAACATTTGATCTGCCCACTGGGAATGACCTAGATGAACTGTCAGGAGAGGAAATAAAGAATGTCCTGGAAATAATACAGTTCAAGAAGGAGAAGCCAATTAATCTTAAAAAGATTGATGTGGCAGAAGAGTACAGATTTTTGGCTGACATTATGGGGAAGGTTATGCTATGTAAAATCTTAGCTCATGATGCTATCCCCAGACAGTAGTTGCAGATTATGGGAGTACTAGTTCTGCAGAAGAAGATTAACTGGTGGAGGTGCCTCCTAAGGCTGATTGCTCACAAGTACTCCAACAAAGAGAATGCCTTCATGAGAATCATAAGTCAGGTACTGCTTCACCACTATCCTAATGTGTGTAAGTCCAAAGGAGTGTCTATTCCTCTTGGGAAGAGGATTAATATAGGGATCTTCTCTAAGTGGACCAGGTAAATCTTAAAGCCTGGTCAAGCCCCAGCTTCAGCTCCTCCATCTCCTCCTCCTCAAGAGCCTGAAAGGAACATACCAGACCCTCCAAGGGATGCTATCCCTCCTCCTCACTCGCCACCTCCACTGGACAATGTTCCAGATATCCATCAGGATGATACTCCAGCCCAATATTCACCTCAACAGCAACAACAACAACAACATCACCAATCCTCCTCAGCCCCTGATCCATCTCCTCTTACTCACCATCAACTTCCATCCACTTATGCTCCTCCTCCACCACTAATTCATATATCACCTGAAACATATCATGATATTTCTCATATCCCAGAAGACCTCCCTCCATCACCTCATCCCTCTACATCTTATCCACCCACAATTTATCTTGAGCAGATCATTTCCAAAGCTGTGGACATTGCCTCCTCCATTTTTGCAGATAAGGTGGCCTCTCAGGCAAGAAGATTTGACAGAAACTACTCTAAAATGGAGGCTGAGCTATTAACTTTTAAAAGAACTCTCGAGAGCCTAAAGGATTTTATATCTTCCTCCATGGTCATAAAAGAATTTTTAACCTCACTGGCCAGCAAGATCAAGAAGGGGGAGAACATCTTAGAGGAAGAATGGCATGTTCTTGATATGAGTGGAAAGGATAAAAGGGATGCTGATAATGAGCCTACTCCTGACAAAGTGACCACATTTCAGGATGCACAGATTTTGGGGGAGCTCCCAGAAAAGTTAAATCTTGAACAATCAAATCAAGAAGATCATGGGGAGCTTCCAACAGTTCAGGGGGAGCCTTCAGAAAAGCAGAATGAGGAAGAGAAGAATGAAGCAGATCAAGATGTGCTCCCATTGGCTCAGGGGGAGATAAGTGACAAAGAGATGACAGATGTCATTAAGTTTCTGACAGATGAGGGGGAGCCCCCAGTAATGATAAATATTAAGCAAACTGATGCAACAGAATAGGGGGAGCCTACCCTAGATGTTCAAAGGAACCTAGATACTGAAATGGCAACAATGAGCACAGCAGTGGCTCAAGGGGAGCCTCAGAATGAAAAAGTGCTAGAGGAGGCTGTGCAGATTGCTCAGGAAGCTGCCTAAGAAGCTGAAATAAATGCACAAAGTCAGGGGGAGCTTCCCAAAGACACTACTGAAGAAAATGATGAACCTTTGCAGATTGCCCCAAGGAAAGTCTCCTCAAAAGTATTTTCAAGAAAAAGAAGAACTCCTGAGAAGGAGCAATGAGGCTCAGGTACTCTGCAAGAAACTATTCTTCCTGAAAAATAGCTCTAGATATCTACTTATTGCTTGACATTGGAATGAAATGGTTTGTGAAAAACAATATGTTATTTTCTTATATACCAATGCTATCTTGTATGTACTTCATTTTCTTATGTCCAGGATGTCTTGTATGCATTTATGTTTATTTATGCAAAGAAATAAGTAAAATCACTTTATTCAATTTATAAAATTTGTGAAGGTAAATAGGGGAGATTGTTGGGAAAAACCCCTTTGATTTAACTTAACAAATTCACTAAAAGTGACTTTATCTCTTAGGATTTAATTACCAGTGTATAGTGAGGGTAATCTGGTCATTAGATGTCTTAGGATATCACACTCAAACTAAGGGGTCAAGACCAACTAAAGAGAAGCAAAATTTGGGTGAAGTTAACAATTTCGTCGACTAGAATTCGACGGGATGTCAAGTTATTGTCAACGCTACTCTAACTAGATGTCCAAGTAGTTCACCTCTCTGTCGAAGTAATCCAAGTTGATGCTACGTCGAATAGATATCGACGTAGAGGCCATGGACTTGTCGGAGTACTTGAAGAAGTCAACGCAGCTTCTACTTCAACTCGACGCAGAAGGAATTATCTGTCAAATTAATCTAAAGTCGACGCAACGTCGACTTCATCTCGACGCAGATAATGAAGCACATAACCATACCTTCAACTCGACGGTTACGTCGATAGGGTATCGATGCAATGTCGACTAGCAGAGTTCAGTCAGAGCAAGGATGAATTCGAAGCTGCTCCTACAAGAACTCGAAGGTGCGTCGATAAGAGAGGAAGTGAACTCGACGCTACATCGAATACAGTCTGAAAAGGGAAACCTTTTCAGCTGTCATTTTTGACCCTCTCTCATGGCCCACCTCTTTCAAGACCGTTCCATAACGGCTCCTTAATTGCCTCAAATGGAATGAAGAATTAAGAGAGGACTGAGAAAAGCTTTCCTGGAAACAAGCTTAAATGTTGGTGGACGGGTCGAGAAGTAAACAAGGAAAGAAAGATTTATTGTTCAGATAAATATACCCTTTCGGGACTTACCTGAAGCGAAACAAATTCAAATTGAACAGGGGGACAATAAAAAGGCATGAGAAGAAAGAAAAAAACAAGGCATTGATCACAATCGGCTGTACTGTTCCATTAGGGTCTCCTTCTTCTTCCTCTCTCTTACAGGAACCCTAATAGAAGAAAATACAGAGAAGAAATATTTGCTGCTCTTCTTCTCTCTAAGAACAGAACAAGGTTGCTCATCAACACAATCATATAACAACCAGAGTTCAATCAGAAAGAAGATAGAAGGATCTGAAAAACATAGCTTCTGCAAATCATCACTATCATAAGCAGGAGTTCATCAAGAGCAGATTCAGTGATTGATACAAGAAGTTGTGTATCATACAACCTTCATAAGAATTCTGAGAACAGAATTCCTACACCATTTCTCTTCCTCCTTCTCTTTCTAAATCCTCTTCTGTAAAAGAGTTTTATTAATTCCTCTTCAAAGGATTCAGTGGTTCAAGATCTCCTTATCAAAAGATCTGGTGGTTCAAGATCTCCTTATCAAAAGATCTGGTGGTTCATGATCTCCTTGTCAAAAGATCAGTGGTCCTAAGAGTCTCCTTACCAAAAGAGTCAGACACAGTGGTGCATCCCTACCAGGTGGTAGAAGAGGGGAATACCCACATTTTGGGGAACCTCTTTAAAAATTATGTGTGTCTTCTGGATTGCTTTTCTGTGATGTCCCTTATAGATTAGATTTCATTTTCTGTCTTGTATTTCATTACTTAAACTACAACTACTTTATTCCGAGATATATCTTGTGAAGCATAATACTTAGGTTTATTGTATTTGCACAACTAGAATAAGAATAATTTTTAAATCTCTATTCACCTCCCCCCCCCCTCTAGAGGATTCTTAGAGGCACACTGTGCACTTTCACCATCTGAGGCTATCACCCTGCTTGCTTCCACCTCCAGTCAGTCAAACGTCTTCTTGAAAATGACGTTTACCGAACTCCCGTTTTCTACCATGATTCGGGTGACGGTGAAGTCTTCGACGACAGCCTGAATCATGAGAGCATCATGAAAAGGGCTCTCATTCCCCAACATGCCCTCTTCGGAGAAGGTGATCTCATCCAATGGGGGAGGCACTTGGGAGGTCGAAGCGACGCTCCTGCGGTAGATTTGGTGGAGACTGGCCTTGCGGGAAGCTCTGAGCCCCGCTCCTCCGTGGATTACTCCTACTCCCTGGGCTCCTCGACCTCCCTGGTCAACCCGGTCCTCATTCCTCCTCCGGACGGGTGCCTGACCCACCACCGGCTTTACCGGGATCTCTTTCCTCTATTGCTCTCCTCATGCTCCTGCACCGAGCCTTCTCCGAGCCTCCCAAAAATTGGGGCAGGCCATTGTTCCGTGCCCCTCCACCTAGTGCAGCTACAGTACAGAGGGAACTCCTTCACCTGGTGCCTCCTTCGGTTGTTCCTCAGGTTATGTCTGTTGCCCTGGCGGGCAACAACCATCGCTTCCCTGCGTCTTTCCTCCTAACGCCTTTCCTGCCGATCACGATTCCTCCTCTCTGGGGAGAACCTCCTTCCCTGACCCGGTTGTTGGGGCCTTCTTGTTGGTCTCCATGGAGGTCGCTGCTCCGGTACCTGGTTCCTCCTTTCCTCCTCTCGCCGCTCCAGAGCCACAAAGGGCCTCCTCACTTCCTGCCTCCTTGGCCCTTCCGACCTTCTTGGCTCTTCTCTCCTCCTCGGTTCTTCCTTCCTTCCAGCTAGTTGTCTTCTATCATGCTCCTTGGGCTACACCTTATTTCCCCGTACTGAGACTTTCTCCTCTTCTTCGCCTTCTTCCCGAGTCAGCCTAGTGAGCCTTGCCAGGAATCCTCGGTTCGCCGACTCCCCATGAACAAATTTATTGGCTCTCTCAATAAGTTCTTCGTAGGATAGGGGAGGATCCCTGCTGATTTCGAGCTTGAAGAGGCCCTCCCTTAGACCGAAAGTGAGGGCCAGTTGAAGGGTGAAGTCATCCACTTCTTGGATGCCTAAGACTTCCTCCTGGAAGCGGTCGATGTACTGTCCCAACGTCTCATGCACTCCTTGCACTAGATAGAAGAGGGTAGTTGCCTCATTCTTTCTCTTCTTGGACGTCGCAAACCTCATCATCAGCCCTCTTCGCAAGTCTTCAAAATAGTAGATGGAACTGGTCGGCGGCTGGTGGAACCAGTATATAGCCATTCCCTAGAAGGTGATCGCAAAGAACCGGCATTTAATGGCATCCGTCATGTTCCGTATGGAAACCACATCCTCAAACCATTAAAGATGACGGATCAGATCATCCCTCCCGGAGTAGTAGTTGAGGGCAGGCTCTCTGAACCTTCTGGGACTGGGAAGGCCAGTACCTCAGAAATGAAAGGGCAATGATCTTCTATGTAGAGAGTAACAACACTATACTCGCCCCCACACGAGTATCTGGAAACCTCGTCGGGTTCTCCACTTCTCAAAACCTGATCCTATGGAAACTCTTCGGGTAATACATTGATTTCCCCTGTCGCTCTGGTTCCTACGCTATCGTTTCCTTCCTTACTCGCCTGGATGACACACCTTCTTCTGGCGGGGTCTCGTGGAGAGGGGAGGTTGTTGTGACCTCGGCGCGAGGAACCAACACTGCTCGCAAGGTATCTTCGATCCGACGCACGAACTCTTCAAAGTCGACTCTCCTAATGAACTCGCTTCCGCTCGCCGAGTCTCCACTTGCCCTTTCCTGCTCGCCTCCTTGCACCATCTCATCTGCAACACATAACTTTCTTGCTCCGACTGCGATCCACGCTCACCGCACCAAAGTGTTGAAGCTAGGAAAATCCTAGCTCCAAATGTTCGGACCTAAGTGCAGCCTGAGGCTTCTGATTCCGCGGTCCAAAGATTTGGATCTGAAGGCTAGGGCTAAGAAGGAAGAGAAAGACCACAAATAGACCCCAGAGAGCTTCAGCATGGATGTCCCGCCACGTACCCGGAAGTTCAAGTAAAAACTTTCCCTCCACGACCACAAATGACCGAGTTTGGTACTAGGAAGGCACTAGCTTGATGAGAATCTCGCTTGGAGGGGGGGGGGGGGGGGGGGGGAGGGGGGGGGGGTTGATCTATGATTTTCCAAGTGCCATTCCTGGTGCCGCTGAGGTCTATTTATAGACAAATTCTAAATGAGGAGATGCAAACGACTATACCTGGTCCCTGCGAGAAGGGGCGGTTGAACCTGGTGAACGGGCAAATATTGGAGGATCTCCCACACCTGGCTAGATGATGTTTATTGTCACCGGTTTAGGGAGGATCTCGCCCACGCTTGGGGAGATGCTGTTGATAGTCGTCGGTTTAGGGAGGATCTGCCCACGCTTGGCGAGATGTTGGTAGTCGCCAGTTTAGGGAGGATCTTGCCCACGCTTGGCGAGATGATGTTGATAGTTGCTGGTCAGGGGCGAGTAATCCTGATACTCGCATCCTGCATTAAATGCTCCTGTGAATTATTGGTTATCTTTAACTTGACCACAAACTTCAACTTTTGCCCACATGGCCTGAACGGGTCCTACCCTCGAAGAATATGAGTTGTACAAGTATAGTCTGCTTCACTGTTCAAAGAGCACTGGAAGAGCAGATCTTCCAAACAGTTTCACTGCTTCTCTCACCACTCTGCAAAATAGCTAATTTTCCCACCACTCTGCAAATCAGTTGCTTCTCCAGTTGTTGCTGATAAGTCAAACAGAGCCTAAGTGTTCTGGATCCTTTGTAAGATGATTAATTCTTGCATAGAAGAAGATGCAAGGATTATAAGCACTAATTTAGCCTTTTCAGATTGATCTCTGTATCTTTAGTTAGCTTCTTTCAGAGAGAGGGAGGAAGAAGAAGTTTTCTGCAACTTGAGGAAGAAGAACTGTTGTACAGAGATCTGTCGGGCGGATAGAGAGAGAGAGAGAGAGAGAGAGAGCAAGACTGATATCAATCCCTTTTGAATTCTTTGTATATATAATCTTCTATCGAATTACTTCCTCTTTTGATCGACTCTTCAATCAGAAAGAATAGAATGAGAATTGTAGCTTTTTATCTATGT
Source organism: Dactylorhiza incarnata (assembly GCA_033032865.1). Lineage (NCBI taxonomy): Eukaryota > Viridiplantae > Streptophyta > Magnoliopsida > Asparagales > Orchidaceae > Dactylorhiza > Dactylorhiza incarnata. Next base: position 1,206,727 of record JAWHQI010000009.1, on the reverse strand, counting down.
CTGTTGATAGTCCGTCAATATCTTTAATATATCTTCCAATTATATCACCTCTGAGTCTCTAATGCATTTCTTTCTTTATATCCTGCTGCGACCCGTTAGGATTCAAATAATTTCCATATATATATGGTCTGTTATAATCTTCTGAATCAATTCCAAGGAGTATCCATTCTTGAACTGTATTCGACGTTGCGTTGAATGCCTTCTGATTTCATATTGATGCACCTTCGAATTCCATTAGAAACTACGCCGAGATCTGCTCCAGAAAAACTCAACTTACAATTGAACTCTATTATCGACGTTGTGTCAATTTATTATCAACGTATCCGTCAAGATAAAGAATGTAGACTTCAAATTCTGACTTCTGCGTCGAATACCATTCAATGTTGCGTCGACTTCCAATGAAGCGTCCACTGTCAGTCTGAGTTATCTTTATTTCTATTTGAAGTTACTTCGACTTTCAATCGAAGCTGCGTCGACTTTTTTCGACGCAAATTTAACTCAAATGCTTTTTGATCTCCTTTTGGCTAAGCTTTGACACCTTAAGGTGAATATGACATCCTAGGACATCTAAAGACCGTATTACCCTCACTACACAACATGTGTAATGAATCATAGAGAATTAAATCACTTTTACAGAATTTGTAAGGTAAATCAAGAGAGTGTTTTTCCCAACAGTGAAGTTTGGTCGGCACCATTCCGGCCACGTGATTTTTCACCCATTCCCAGGGGTTTTCACGGTAAAAAGGTACCTTGTCAGCCATCTCGTTTCTTTGTGACTGATTGCATTCTCGACCGCTCCCTGACTAAGGCGGTCCAATCTAGACCGATTTCAGGAGCCTCGAGTAGGTCGCAACAATCATAAAGGATAACAAATAAAATATTATAACAAATATAATATTATTGTCTTTTATTACAATGCATCTACACATATAGATTAAAGATAACAAAATTTAAAATAAATTGAAATAACCTAGCATCTGCTGGTTTTGGGTATCCATGGATCATGTAGAAATTGATTCAAGCTCAAGTCAGAATGTTCATATTGCCTAAAGATACTATTGCGGGACGCTTGGGTGCTCTTGGTAGATCGGTCGACTTGAACCGTCTCAGCTCGGAAGCGAGCCAAGCGCGCTAAAAGTCAATTTGAGATCCGCTGAGTACACTGGGACTTTTTAACGTGGAAAACCCGGAAAGGGTGAAAAACCAAGCGGTCGGAGCTGTGCCGACCAAACTTCACTATCTTCTGGGGGGTTACAGTCAGGTACTCAGAATTCGAGGGCGAAAGGCTGCCGCTCGTTACAATAATAGAGAGAGAGAGAGAGAGAATTTCGAAGGTGACAGGCTACCTCTCGAAAAACTAAGACTTTTTCCGTCTGAGAACGGTGGAGAACAAAAGTGAGAATGCTCGAGAGAACAAAAGTGAGAATGCTGAGTCGCCTTTTCGGAGAAAGGAAATCTTCAAGTCCACGAAGGAGATCTTCAAGCGCCGAAGGAGAATTCTGAGGAAATTTTCAAACGAGCTCTCTCGGGCGCAGAAGGCAAGATCCCCCCAAATGAAGGCTCTGGGCTCCTTGTATAGCTTTGGTCGGGGGTAGCACGGTAATTTTGCCGTCGTAACCACCGTAACCACCTGACGGGCGAATCACGCTGGTCGATTTGGAGCACATGGATCGCCATTTTTCGTAAATGACCGTCTCGCCCCTCGGGCAGTTCGGGCAGCTTGGTTGAAGGTAAGAAAGGCGACAAGCGAGTCCTGCAATCTGAGAAATTAGGAAAGAAAAAAAGTGAGCGCGCCCGGAATGCGGAAGTGTTCTGAGCGCGTTCAGAAGCATTCTGAGCGCGCAACGAACACGAAAGTGTTCTGGGCATGCAGCGAACACGGAAGCGTTCTGGGCATGCAGCGAACACGGAAGCGTTCTGGACATGCAGCGAATACGGAAACGTTCTGGGCATGCAGCGAACACGAAGCGTTCTGGGCATGCAGCGAACACGGAAGCGTTCTGGGCATGCAGCGAACACGGAAGCGTTCTGGGCATGCAGCGAACACGGAAGCGTTCTGGGCATGCAGCGAACACGGAAGCGTTCTGGGCATGCAGCGAACACGGAAGCGTTCTGGGCATGCAGCGAACACGGAAGTGTTCTCAGCGTGCTATGAGCGCGGAGTGTTCTGCTTGAACGGAGGAATGAGGAGTCACGCCCCCAAGAGGGGAAATGGGCCTCGGTCGTACTCGACGAGGGGCGTGACTTCGGCTGAGCCCTCCGTGATCCCCCCTGTGAAAGGGGGAGGGGCTTGGCCACACCCCGATGCGGAGAGGGGTGCGGCTTGGCCGCAACCCACAAAGCCGCACCCTACAAGGGGTGCTGCCTGCGCGCTACCGCGCGCGCTACCGCGCGCTACCGCGTGGTAGTGTCGCGCGGTAGTGCTACCGCGCACGATAGTGCGTGTGGTTGCGGGCGTCATGGCTGCGCGCGGTCTTGCACGGGCGGTTGGTTGCGGAGATAGTGGGTTTACCCACTCTCCCACTCTTCCCTCAACACCCTAGCGGGTTTTGGGAATAACTACCTCTTTGACTTGCATATAGATAGATGAGAGCCATGTATGAGTGCATATCAGATACCATGCTTGAAACTATAAAAAATAAAAAATAAAACAATTACAAGACGAGGCATTCTAAAAGACAGTAAATATAAGAAGTTTTAAAAGTGGAAAAATAAAAAATATGAGAGGAAAACCTAATAGCGCGCAACAATCTTATGGTATGATGAGTTTATTTTGTGCCATATGATAAATAAAGGAACCCTACAACATAGAAAGGAACCCTACAACATAGAAGATCAAGCGAAGAAGAAACTGTAGGATGAAAAACCCGATGTGATTCCTACGGCGATGCCCTAGTTGACGCAAATAAGAAGAATAGCAGAAGTCGTCGTCGACCTTGGGGAGAAGAAGACGCAGGAAGTAAGCGAGCGACTTCAAAAATAAAAAATGGCGGGCTGGAAATCCGGAGTTGAGGAAGCGGGTACGGGGAGAAGAAGTTGGGGACTGTAGTACCTCGCTGGCTAACGACGATTCACGAGAATGAAGAGCAGCGTCTGCCAGGGAGGAAATAAATTATCGGGTTAATATATATCAGGTTTATTATATAACTTATATTAGTATATAACTTATATTATATATAACGGGTGCCCGACACGGGGCTCCGCCCCTACGACCAAGCGCGACAGTACCCGGCCGACAACGGCGGGCTTCACCCGCCCCGGCGCGATGCTGTCGGGCGGCCTTCAGCTGCATCCAGGCGCGCTTCGCCCGCCTCCCCTTCGCCCGCCTCCGCACGGGCTTCGCCCGTGCTCGATGCGTTTGCGGGCTGCGCCCGTAACATATACATATGAGTACTCCAAATGATCGTACAAAAATATACATCAATATTACAATATTTATTTTGTAAAAAAATATACGTATATTATTATATTTTCATCATTAATTTTCCAAATTGACATGCATAATGATATTCTACATAATAGGTATATGAGCTTACTAAAAACTTTTTAAATTTTATGAATTTTATCATTACTTTTAATTTAAGAATATGATACAATTACTTAAGGGAATTGTTAAGTGCACACCAAAATTGGCTATGTGCACTTCAAATTTTACTAAATCCCCCCCTCATTTTCTTCCCCCAAAACCACTAAGTGCACAACACTTTAGCGCATGACATTTTCCCGACTCCGCCAATCACGACCCCCGCTCGTTAGGGTTTCATCCCCCTTGCCGCTGTTCATCGTCTTCCCAGAGACGGTTATCGCGACCCCCGATAGTTAGGGTTTCATCCCTAAGGCCGCTGTTCATCGTCTTCCCCAGAGCCGGTCGTCGGCATCGTCTCCAGTCCCCCGAGCCTTTGCCGTCGTTCCAGTTCCCGGTTGCGCCGCCATTTGTCGGCCTCGCATCCAGTCTCCCGACGCTTTACCGTCGTTCCAGTCTCCCGAGGCTTTGCTGTCATTCCAGTTCCCCTAGCCGTTCGCCGTTCTTCCCCCAGTTCGTTCTCGGTTGCACACTCGCATGACAAGGTAAGAGTTCTTAAATGTCCAGATTCAAAAAGTTTCTGAAATGTAAGAAATGCTAGGATTGATAGATATAGAAATGCTAGGATTTGAGAACTGGAACATAGTAATCTTAGTAGTATTCCCTCAATTTTTGCAGCGTGCAGGGAGGAATTAAATGTTAATTTTGACAGCTTCATTCCGATCACTCACACCTTCGAAGGTATCAATTATTTGTCCTGTGATTTTGCTTGGTGTTTGTTTAGGGTTGTAATTTATTTTTGTACAAATATGTGGATTTTTACAGTTGGAGGGAAGTACTGATATGGTAATTTGTAATACTGATGAAAAGAAAATTGAATTTGAAGTGGGTTGTCATTTTGAGACTGATCAATGTTTTGAGACAAGAGAATCCCTAATTGAGTGGGTTCGAAAAGTTGGTCGTACTTTGGGTGTTGTTGTCACAATCAGTTGTTCGGATAAGGTAGTGGGTCGGTTGACACCTCGTGTGCTCCTTGGTTGTGATAGAGGAGGTCATTATTGAGCCAATCAACGCAATAAAGGTCATGAAAAAAAAGGTCTTCGTAAATCTTCTAGCAAAAGGTGTGGTTGTCCTTTTTTCATTAAAGGCCAAAAAACTGCTAATGTTGATGAGTGGAAGGTAACTGTAGTATGTGGGAAGCATAACCATGAGCAGGTTCATATGGAAGCGCATGCATATGCTGGTCGCCTGATTGAGGAAGAGGTAAAGATAGTCGAGAATATGTATGCTTTTGGAGTTAAGCCGCTCAAAATTTTAGCTTTTGTGAAGAAAAGTAGTTCTACTAATACAACTACTATAAGAACTATTTATAACGAAAGAGTCCGTTTGCAGAAAAAATAACTAGATGGTTGTACCCCGATACAAGGAATATTTCGTGTCTACATGGATTGATAAGTACATGCATTTGAGTTGCTCTAGTACAAATCGAGTTGAAAGTGGGCATAGCCAGTTAAAAAATTTTCTAGAAGTTAGTATTGGGAACTTGAATACTATATGGAAAACATTTGATCAAATGATCAACATACAACATACAGACATTAAGAGGTCTTTTGGGCAAAGTTGTATACAGGTTAGCCAAGAGTATTGTGGATCTTTATATGCAAATATATTGGGGCATGTATCTTTAAAAGCATTGGAGTACATCTGAGATGAAGAAAATTTGGTTGGGAAAGCCACACAAGCTAAAGATTGCACCCATAAGAAGAGGTTCACCATAGGATTACCATGCTCACATGAGCTTTTGTCATACATAGCTCAATCAAAACCTTTTCCTCTATGGTTTATACATAGGCATTGTAAGCAATTATCCTTACAAGAAACCCAAAAAGAAGCTCCCGAAGACATTGATATTAGCAATGAAATGGATGCAATTGTTTAAAAAGTTTACTACTTCGACTACAGAACAAAAGAAAGAAATTAAAAGGAAACTTCGAGAATTAGTTGAGCCATCATCTAGCCGAACGGTAGAGCCTATGATTCCTATGTGGTTGAGAGGAAGACCCAAAGGAAGCCTAAAAAAATTTAAAGATGATTGCAAATCAACTAGACGTGATCCATCACATTTCGAATATATTCTCTCCATGGAGGATCAAGAAAATGAGGCAAAAGAGTTAAAATTAAGAGGCAAGTTGAATGCTAGAAAAAGGACAAACTATCAACTTAGAACTCCATCAATTAATATACATTTGGGTACATAAATTCGTCAACAATTGCCAATTTTGTTCTCCGAACATATTACAGATGTCGTAGATGTGCTTGGTGACGGCAATTGTGGATTTCGAGTTGTTGGTCAAGCTATGGGTAAAGGTCCAGATTGGGTACAAGTGCGAAAGGATCTCTACATGGAACTTGAAAATCACAAATCTTTATATGATGAGATGTATGGCGTCATTAGAAGAACCCAAATGTTACAAAGTCTCGATTGCACGGTGACTCCCGCACCGGTTGAGAAGTTGATGTCATTACCCGATATGGGTCTTATAATCGCATCTTGCTACAATGTGGCGGTAGTGGAGCTCTTAAGTGATCAATGTTTTACATTTCTTCCACTGCATTCTATGCCACCATCAGTGCCAAAGTAATTTCCATTGGGTTTGTAAATGGAAATCACTTTGTTCTTACACTCCTAAGTGAAAATTCTCCACTGCTACCGATATTCTCTCCATGGAGTAGATTTCACGAGCCAAATGTCGACACATGGGCATCTATATATATGTCAAGGATTACACTTCCACAAACAAACAAGATGGGCAGTGTGGTTATTGGTTTGGAGGATATGTGACAAAGGTTAGTGATCCATATTATTATTTTCCAATGCATTATTTTTACTAAGCAGTATTCTGACAAATGTTTATTTTCTAGTGATTATGCTTGGTGATGGGCAATTTTTTGATGTATGGTATTTTTGTGGTTTTGCATTTTATAGCATGAAGCTGCTACTTGGTGATAAGTTTAGAAGATAGTGCATATTTCCATACTTTTTGTATAAAGTAGAGCAATTTATAGAAATTAACCCGCATATTCCATTTGGTTCAGGATTGAAATTCAAGGAAGCGGCAAATGTTGAGGCTATGCATGAAACAGTGGTGTTTTATGCTGTTACTTTTGAGTTTTTCTGTTTTGCTGTAATTCATGTTTAATTTTGTATTTCATGTTTTATGTTGTAATTCATGGCTCACGTTGTAATTCAGGGCTATGTTGTAATTCCTATTCTCCTCTGCTCCTCTTTTTTGATGAAATCAGGTGGTGGTTCATTGAAATATCAAATTATTCTTATTGATTTGCTATTAACAATAGTGCGGTGCCCCTAACAATTTTGTGTGCACTTATCACAGTGCGGTACTTTTAACAAATAAGTGCATATAGCCAAAATCGTAGTGCACTTAACAATTCTCTTACTTAAATAAACATTGCACTTTATTTTTTTTTAAATATATTATAACGAGCAGCTCCGCACGGGCTTCACCCGTGCTCACTAACTCTTAACAGGCTGCGCCCACATTCGAGAGGGATGCACCTGCATTCGACAGTACCCGACCGACGATGGCGGGCTTTCGCCCTCCCCCGACGGGTTTCGCCCGCCCCCGGCGGGTTTCACCCGCAATATATATATCTATATTATATAAAGTAAAACATTTAGGCCCATAGTGAAGCTGAATTAGAACCATAGGATGAATCGCAGCCGTCGGATCATGACTGGAAATTGTCAAAATCTAATTTCTTTTGGCTGCGAATAGCCAAAAAAAAAATTTTCCCAACAGCTCATCCCGCTGCAGCCCCGATAGCCACTCCCCTCCCTCCCGTTGCCCTTCCCCGCCACCGCCGGAGCCACCGCTGGCCGGACATTCGCCCACCGGCGCGGTCGCCGGACCCCGGCGAACCTGCCGGGGTCGGTCCAGCGGCACTCCGGCAGGGCCACTGGCGGCGGTGGCCCTGACCGTGAGGCCGATCTGGGCCTCACGGTCAGGGCCACTGTCGCCGGTGGCCCTGCCAGAGCGCCGCCGGACCCACCCCGGCAGGTTCGCCGGGGTCCGGCGACGTCGCCGGTGGGTGAAGATCCGGCCGGCGGTGGCTCCGGCGGCGGCGGGGAAGCGCATTGGCGGGGAAGGGCAACGGGAGGGAGGACGCGTGCGATTTTAAAAAAAGAAAAATATTTATTAAATATTAATATATATTATCTTAATTAAATATAAATATAATGTATATTTATTAAATATAACATATATATATATTTAATATAATATAATACAGAATAATATATATTATAAAATTTAAATATTATAATTTTAAAAAATTTAAAATAAAATACAATTATTATTTTTATAAATATAACTGGTGCGTGCCAGGCGAGTGCGAAGCCCGCCGGGCGCGGGCGAAGCCCGCCGGGGGCGGGCAGGCTATTGTCGCACGGGGCACGGGGCACGTGGGGCGAGCAAGGTACTGTCGCGCGGGGCACGGGGGGCTCCCCGTGCACTGTCACTCGTATATATATATATATGAGTACTCAAAATGACTGTAAAAAATATATATATCAATATTTTATAATTATTTTTTACAAAAATATTTATATTTTAACAAAAAGTTATTTCAAAGTAAACCATTATATTTCGAAATTAGTTTTTATAAGCTTAATGATAACCTATCATAGTAGCTCTACTAAAAACTTTTGAATTTTATGAATTTATATCATTATTTTTATTATAAGGGTATGATGTAATTACACAAATAGTCATTGCATTTTATGAATTTTCATTTTTTATAATATATGTTAAGTCATTGAAGTAAAAGAATGATGATATATTTGACAATTTTGAATGTTGCACCAAAGACAACTTCTCCTATATAGTAGTTACAGATATATGTTAAGTCATTAGATAAAAACAATAAAGCTCCGTTCGTTTGGTAGGTTTTGTAGGAAGGATTTGGTTTTGGGCAATTCAATTCCATTCAAAAGCGCTCGCTAGGTATTTTATTGGAGGGAATTGATTTTCCTCCAAAACCTACCGGGCTGGATCCATTAAAAAAATAGCTTATGATGAAAACCTGCTCATTTTGGTCGGTTTTGAGAGAAAATCATGTTTTTTTCTCTCTTAAAGTAATGATTACTATTTTGTGAGCATTATTTGATAATGATTACTATTTGAGCCAATTTAAATATTTTCCCGATTTAAAGACGTTAATTTTCCATGATTAAAAATCTCGCAAAAACCTGTGCTTGAAAACCATCATACAGCCGAACAGAAAAATTGACAGTTTTCAATTCCTGTGCCTGAAAATCATCCTGCAAACGAACACAAGAATTGAGTTTGGCTTAAAACCAAATCCTTTGAGTTTTTGGTTTTGGACCAAAACCAATTATTTTCAATCAAAACCTACGAAACGAACGAAAAGCCTAAAGCTATATTTGACAATTTTAAATGTTGCATCAAAGATAACTTTCTATTTAATGTAGTAAAAATATATACTAATATATATATATATATAAATTATATAAAATTTATTAAATTATATATTTTTATGAACTATTTAGTTCCTGCATCCGAGCTAGAGATTCTCCTTGCAAAAAAAATCGAACAAGTTAATTTTTTTTCTCTTCCGTTTTTAATTTCTGATCTCTCTCATTCAACATTCCATGTGGCAAAAATGCCTGGATTGCAATCTCGGAACGGGCCGACGGTTATTCTATTACTCCCTAATCTCACATCAAGTGGTAAGCTCACCGACGGAAGCGGGCCAAATCGCCAATACACGGCCGACGGCTATTCTATTTTACTCTCCTCCGAGCCGGTGAGATCTTCTTCCGGCTTCTCCCAACCTCCCTCGCCGATTCTATTCTTTCCTCTCTCGCGCCTCCATCCCCAGAATACATGGACTTCGGAAACTGCGCCACCGGCGGCGGCGGTAACGGAGGAGGGAGAGAGGATTGCTGGAGCGAGGGCGCGACGGAGGCGTTGGTGGAGGCGTGGGGTGACCGCTTCCTCCATCTCAGCCGCGGTAATCTTCGGCAGAACGATTGGAAAGATGTGGGGGACTCTGTGAACGCTCGGCAGGACGCGGTGGGGAAGCCCCGGAAGACCAGCGGCCAGTGCAAGAATCGGATCGACACACTTAAGAAGAAGTACAAGCTCGAGAAGTCGAAGCCGGGGCCTTCGACATGGCCTTTCCTCTCGCGCCTAGATCTGCTCGTCGGCACTTCCGCTGATTCGTCCTCCAAGAAGCGACCCATCAGCATCAGAGTCAAACAACTCAACCCTAATTCTAGTTCGGCGACGCCTCCTCCCAGTCTTCTATTGACATCCTGGGGTTCGTCCAGGGTACGGACGAACTTTCCTGATGCTACGCAGAGCTCACGCGAAGGTAGTGAAATTGGTTGCGATGATTGTGATGGCGAGGAGCATATGAATCGGATGGATGAGGAGGGGAAGGTTGGGTTATTCAAAACTCTGGCTACTGACAAAAGGAGACAGCCATGTTGTGGATCTGCTGGTTTTTCTCATGGGGCTGTCGGTGGTGTTGGAGGGGATCACGAGGACTTCAAAGATCTGGCAAGGTCCATTGAAAGGATTGCTGAGATTTACGAAAGAGTGGAGAGATCAAAGCTGCAGCAATCAATCGAGCTGGAGAAGCAGCGGATGGAGTTCGAGAAGGACCTTGAGATACAAAGGATGAGGGTGTTCACGGAGATGCTGCTTGAGCTCGAGAAGGTGAAGCGGCCCAAGTATGCCTCTGATTCTGGTAGCCCGCTCTCTCTCTCTCCCTCCTTCTTTGTGCGCGTGTGTGCGTTAGATTTTTGTGTCCTGGAATTACTGTTTGGTGCATTGGTGTGGGTTTTAATACTTCTTTAGGACCAAGTAGACATCAAAATTAGACACAGGCTTCGGTCTAAATTCTTAATTTTGGCATCTTCATTTTCAATCTGACAAGGTTTCCTTATGCGCTTGTTAACCAGCTGACTTGATCAGGTCCTTAAAGCATTGAATGTGTTGGTTTGCCAAAGAATTTGCTTACAAATTTGTGACGGTACTTTGAAGAGACAATTAGTCACCCTCAGAGAGGTCTCAATACAGTGATCCGCCACAAAAGTCCTTCAACAACTTGATCTTCATCTCGATGTTGCCGGTCGCCATCATCGCCGGCCGGTGCCGCCAGTTGTCATCATGTTTCGAGCATGTTAAAGTCCTAACCCCACATGAGGTAGATTTGAAAATGACAATCACTGAGAATCAACAATCCCATATGATTCATGTCTGAAACCCTAGCTCTTACCCACAAGAACATAATGTATTAGATGCAATAGGATTTGTCCCTTATTTTATATTGATGTTTGATACTTATAGTTCAATAAAATGTTGTTGACAGTATCATTTTGAGGATTGATTTACGCGTTGGCAAGATCCGTGATAGTATAAATAAAATAAATATTAAAACCCTTGCGAGTGTTTAATATTTTTAGTTAGTATGCATCTTTAATACACACTAGTTAATCTTGTAAGGTTTTGCATTTAATATTTAAATTCAAAAGGATTGATTAATGTGTGTTTGGTCTTTACAGAATTAATATGAAAGACACTTAATTCTTATAAATTAATGTAAAAAGCTATTAATGAGAACTTTTGGGGGATTGACTAGCTTTTGTCCCTAAAATAGAATTATTTGGAGCACGTTCAGAATCCTTAGAAAGAGACCACCTCATCGATAAATGCTCAACAGAAATCTTTGACACTTCGGATCTTGGAAAGTCATTTTCTGCAGAGCTAGTCAGCATATTTACTCGGTGGAGATAGTCAATCTTCTTAACATAGACTTCCATTAGAGGCAAAGGAGCTCGGCACTCTCTACAGACGCGAGTCTTCAACGATTGTTCTATGTGCATGTATGATGCGTGATTACATCATCCATGTTGAAGTATTGGTGTCATTGCTTGTGTCGGGCCTTTATTCTTCTCTTTTTGAGGAGAACTCAACATCGAGTTATTGCCCATGCGTTTTCCCATGCGTTTTCCCATGATACTCCTTCCCTCTTACAGAAAATTTGACCTTGAGTTTTGGACTGGATCTTCAGTCATGTCAAGTGTTTCTTCTCAAGGAGATCCTGTCACGAGTTTTTCTATTGTGTTCATCTATATGGGCTCGTAGTACTTCATGTGTTTGTTGTGTCAACTTTATTGTTAACATGCACCTAGCTGCTCCCTAATGTTGGTCTTGTAGTTGCAGAATGGGAATATGGGATATATGGATTCTATTGTGCGAGTATGTCTCCCCAACATACTTAAGTTTGGCTCGAGTTGTGGTGTGGACACCTACATGTAAGTTTACTGCAGGGCTCTTGAGGTTCTTCAAGAGGAGCAATGTGGAACTCACCAAATAGAACATGATTTTGCCGAAAAGGTTTTGACCCGCCAATATTCCGCCTTAGCTTCCAATATAGTTGGTGTGATCAAGAATGATTTATTTGCAACTTTTTCATCTCCTTTATTCTGTCCAATCACCAGATTTTTCGCCGAGCGCAATCGCTCATTTTCTTCCATGAGACAAATGTCGTCACTTCCCCTTTTATGCGAACACGATAGACATTCTTTCTCCTATCATGCTTGTTGGCTTCATCATATTGTCTTGATGGCCTTTGCAACATGTGGGAAATATCAAGATTTCCAGTGATGTCACAGTAGGTCTTTCTTGATATATGTCGATGGAGAAGGCAACTCAACATCTTTTGTCGATCCTTGCACGTGCCCTCTGTTGTACCCGCGCGATGTAATATTGGTCAGAACTCAGAATACGTTTCGATCGTCAACCTAGCATCTTCGGTTATCTTTCTGCAACATGTTCGCTTGATTATTGTTTTTGATAACAACCCTAAACCCTTCTACCATTTATAGTACATCTATTTTGGGAAACCTTGTTTCGCTTTGAGGGGTCATAGACCTTGGGCATCAACATGATATGTTGCACCCCTCCCACTGTCACTTCCTTTTTTGGAATTGCCAAGACTACAAATGTTATATATGTTAGAGTCGCCGCGGTATGTATCTTGCCATATACTGTTTATCGATCTTGAGAAGGCTTATGATAGAATTCTAAGAGAGATCTTATGTAGTGTCTTAGAAAAGAAAAGTGTAAATGTATCATACATTGAGATAATCAAAGATATGCATACAAATTCAGTGACGAGGGTGAGGACAGCTGGATGATTAACACAAACATTCCCTATCATTGTTAGCTTACATCAAGGGTCAACTTTAAGCCCTTATCTATTTACCCTTATCTTAGATGAGCTCACCGGACATATCCAACAAGCAATACCTTGGTGTTTATTGTTTGCGGATGCTAATGTTTTGGTCGCCGAGACGCACGAGGGTGTAAACGCGAAATTTGAATCTTGGCGTGACACTTTAGAAAAGAAGGGTTTTAGGTTGAGCATGGCAAAGGACAGAGTATATGGAGCTTAATTTTAGCAGTGCAAGAAGGACGAATGACTTCGTTATTAAGTTGGATGATCAAGATATTTCCCGCAGTGAGTTGAGTGCTTTAAATATTTTGGATCGATAGTTCAAAAAGATGGACGTGTAGATAAAGATGTGATACATAGAATCCAAGCAGGTTGGTTGAAGTGGAGAGGCGCGTCAGGGATCTTATGTGATCGTAAAATACCATTAAAACTTAAAGGCAAGTTTTACCGTACTGCAATTAGACCAGCGATGCTTTATGGTTCTGAGTGTTGGGTAGTGAATTGTGTACATGAGCAAAAATTGGAGTTGCGGAGATGAGAATGCTTAGATGGATGTGTGGACACACGAGACTGGATAAAATTAGGAATGAATGTATCAGGGGTAAAGACAAGAGTTGCGCCAATTGCAGAGAAGATGCGAGAAGCTCGACTAAGATGGTTCAGACACATACAAAGGAGACCATTAGAGGCACCTATTAGGCGCTGTGAGAGTTTAGTCACTAGACATGTTAAACCGGGGAGGAATAGACCAATAAAGACTTCGAATGAAACTATATGGAAAGACATGATGTACTTAGGCATTAGTGAGATTATGATTAAAGATAGAGCACAATGGTGACAAAGGATCCATATAGTCGACACCACTATAGTGGGATAAAGGCTTGGGTGTTGTTGTTGTACTTGTCAACTATGAGCGTAATGTAAGTGTTATCAGCTCGAGTAGCCATGTCAATTGATTTCTGCTTGGTCCGCTTGGTATAGCTTCGTTGACTCTGGCCTACACTTTGCTCCACTACTCGAATTCCATCTCTACTACAACTATCACTCAACTTATAAGATTCAATTTCGTAATACATTGCATTTTTATTCAATCTCGTATCATCGACTTGAGGTTGTCCATATAACGAGACTCCTGCCAGCCCTTGGTATCATCTAGATTCTTCTTCTCAATTAAGCAATAGCAGCCAAACTCCTTCTTTTAACATGGTAGCTTATAGTTTTCACAACATCAAGTATCTTAGCCGAATTGCTGATTCATGAACTTATTGTTGAGGAATCTAAGTGACATATATTTTTTGGTCATTGGCTTTACATTTTACTTTCATCTAGTGTTCCTCCTATGTTGTACCTCAGATCCTATAATTCAACCTTAGCATAGTTGGTACCAATTCGTCAAATAATTAGCATAATCGGGCTCAAATAGACAAACTATGAACCTATCAGAAGAGGCATCTCCAATAGGAAGACTGCTATTTGTGTCGCCGCCAAAGAGATAGTAGCGAGGTGACATCGTCGGCGGTTCGATCAACTAAAGATGTCGTCCGACTAGGTTTAGTTAGAAGAATGGTGAAACTCGTTGGAGTCGTCGGGCGGCGACGGAGAGATCGACGAGGTAGACGACCGAGCAGAGTTTTCGTCCGTTTGAGAAAAAACAAGGGCGCTACGGGAAAAATTCAATATAGATGGGTTTCATTATTCAATTTATATTCCAGCACGACTTTCTTGATGTTAACGTCTCGATTTGATATGCATATTAAACTATTAATTTGCTTTCCTAATAAACCTTAACCACATATTTGTTTGACCTATTTATTCATGGTCTCATTGGTCGGACAAGATAATATGCCGGAACTAAATACATTCATCGAGTAAATAAAAATAATAAAAACTGTTGGAGAAGATTCGCTAATCCTTGGGAGGGCGACCTTTACTTGGATATCGTCGGCTCTCATGACTCAATCTTCTTAGATTTGAAACGAGCGATGAAGTCACTGAGAGATTCGTTCTTTCCTTGTTGTAGGTTGAAAATGTCTGAAGGATCCTTCACCCTTTTGGAGCTTACGAAATTAATGATTAAAAGGCGCTTAAACCCACGATAATTGGTGTTATACTTCGGTGGCAGCACAATGTTGGCAGTAATTGACCCTTTGCATTCCAGAGAAACTGCTATTGGAAATAACTTACTTAAATCTTCAAATGTGAACATTGGGATCTTCAGTCCCTATGCATGCCAATGATTTTACCTTCTTGAAGTTGGTCGGGATACTATGGATTTGAATCCACATGCTGAAAGCTGATTCTTCATTGCCATGTCTTTGTCATTATCATACCGTCGTGAAAATTTGGCTGGCGCATTTCTTGTGTTGCTCTGCGGACTTCATGGATCTTATTTGGTTTTGGTATGTTCTGCTGGTGCTTATAGGGTTCTTGAGGACAAGTTGTACCCAAGTAACCGATGAAACAAATATCAGTGCAGGCTCAGCAACCCCTCGTTGCGAGCATTTGAACGTTATTCTTCAGGTGAATTTTACTTTCTTAGATTTGTTAGATGCCATCTTCAGCGGCGAACCCATCGATGCTGGTGATTAACAAATCACCATCTTCTTCTTGGAGGTCCCTCCTACCCAGAAATTGTTGAACTTCCCCTCCAAATACCAAGAAAGATCTCTATCTCTCACTCTCTCCTCGTCTTCGAAGAAATGGGTCATCTTTTCTATTTGTACTCCTGTATTTTTATTTCTATTCTCTGATTTTAACAGTGGCATTAAAAGATTGTAACAATCTGATAATATGACAGGTGATACTGGAGCAATAATAGTTCGCATCACTAATGATTTTTGTTATGTTCAAGACATTATCTTCAGTTTTCGGGTCATGTGATTAAAATCTGTATCCTCGAGTAATTTTCTCTGTGACTAGTCATGCTTGTCGCACGCCTGCTAGTGGTTTGTTGATCGCGTCTATTGGAGGAAAATATTTACCTGCATACCGAGTTTTGTTGAACTCCACTTTTAATACTTTAACATTATCTTCTAGTTAAGGACATTAATCTGTAAAATATCATCTTTTTTAGTTATGTTCGGTTATGATTTGTCTTAACTGCATATATTGTTTATTACTATCTTGTAGGGAGTGAGATTTCCCTTCATTAGTAAATTTGTTGTTCATCTAATTATAGGTGATTTAACATATTTTTTGGAAGCATTTTGTCGAGGAGAATAAACTGTTTTGTTGATTACATTAGATAGCTTTAAGGTATTATTGAAATCTTGATAAAAGGGATTCGCGAAAAACAGGACTAGAATTGTTCACTTGAGTTGAAATACATCAATGTGGTTGTGCTCATGTTTTGGTTGTTCTTGTTATGACATCCATTGGCATGAAATAAAGACAAACTATTCACCTGATATTTCTTTACTGGTTAATTGGAGGAGCACAGTAGATCTAATGTATCACACTCATGCTCATACCCTCTTCCTTTTAGTTGGCTTGCAATTTTCCGCATTGTTAGAAGGGTTTAAGGTTGTTGGCGGTGAGACTCGTGATCCATATAAAGTGAAAAAAGCTACAAGTTTTTTGACGCGAGACTATATTTTCGGCACTTCCTCTCACGTCTGTGTCTTCGATCTCTAGCACATGAACCATTTTTTTAAGTTGGGTGACATGAGAGTGAGCCATTTGACCTAATTTGCTCTGACATCATGTTAGAATTTATGCATCCAATTTAAAATCAGTTGGTTATAAGTTGAGAGGCACAAGATCTACATTAAGTGCACAATTCTACGTGAGTTTCCCGATGTGAGACTACTTTCTCAACACATTCTCATGTGTAGGTTTTTTGTCCTTTAACATACGATACAAGACTATATTCATCTTATAATTCTTGATGTGGGAGTGAGCTGTTTTAGCCGAACTTGCTCTGATATTGTGTTAGAACTTATACATCCACCTGAAAACCAATTGGTTGTAGGCGGAGGACCCTAGGATCTATTGCTTAGCGACCGTGAAGAGGAGGGGGTTGACGTAATGCTCAACAGAGGAATATGGTGGAAAATCATTCTGAAAGCCACACCAGTCCTAATTTCTTACTAGCTTCAACATAGTGATTCAAGACTCCAATATATATATATATATATACATAGTCCCCTCCATAAAGACCTAAAAACAAGACTTAAAAGCATTTAATAATAAAGGTACACATGATATTTCTCAATTAGAATTATGTCACTACTGCTCTCCGTTAGTCCCAGGAGGATGCTTGGAGTAGACCAGCCAAAGTCGAGTACCCATGTCACTCGACTGCACGGTCCCACCCGGAATATTTTAGAGTGGGCCCACTCCCTTCATACAAGATCTATGTTAAGCGCATAAGGTTACCCAATTTTTTTTAATGTGAGAGTATATCTATATTGTCAACACAAGTTTGTTTGCTTTTGTTTAAATTTCTGGTATCCAAAAGATAGATTAAGGTCAAGACGGCAAGTGCTGGACTATACATGCATTGCATTCTTATTTGAGCTGCTGTGATATTGAGTTAACCTGCTATTTAAAAGGATTATTAAACTGTTCTTTGAGGTATAGGTATTTAACTTCAGAAATGTATTCAAGCAAATGGCTCTTAGATCTCCTTTCCCCCTACTACGTGAACACGTAATTGGCCAACAATAATCATTCGATTGACATTTAAATCCAAGTACTTATTTATACAACTTGAAACATGCAATTATAAATTAGCACTAAAGTCTTATTTATACTACTACATCTAATGAAAATGTCTAAATCTTTGTACTTAATGAAGTGTTTCAACCACTCCAAATGTTCTTCTCGTGATTTATCAAATTGCGCTTCTTTCATTTGAGAATTCCATGTAATTCATTTGTCAAATATGCTGCATGAAAACTTTTGATCATATGATAATTCCTTATGAAATAATTCACTATATAATAAAATACTTACCACGCGACAGTACTCATGTCTCTCTCCTTTTCTCACTTGTAGCATGCTGCGGCGATCAGATCCCTAACCTCGCTCGATGCTCTCTCGCTCGAAGAAATGCTTGAAATGCATTTATTTTTTCTCTGATTAAATAATTATTAAAGTACAATATTTCTAAAATAAATGTTTTAAAAATAAAATGCATATCCTATTTTGACAGCTATGTCGGTGGCTAGTTCTAAGTTTGTGAGGAAGCAGTTCTCTCTCGGTCTCCGCTCACATTCAATTATATTATATAAATATCAGGAGCCGTCTAAGAGAAGGAGTGAACATCTCAATGTTGGAACCCGAGCCAATCCCTCGCCGTTGGATCAAAGAAGTGGAAAGAGCAGTTTTGAATTTGGTGAAAAGAATAACTTGAGGGGATATCGTGATGTACGTATATGCCCTTGTATTTTGATTTTTTTGAAATGAATTGGAAAATATACAACAACAACACTCAAGCCTTTATCCCACTATAGTGGGGTCGGTTATATGTATCCTTTGTCTCCATTGTGCCCTATCTTTAGCCATAATCTCACTAATGCCTAAGTACATCATGTCTTTCCTTACAGATTCATTCCAAGTCTTTATTGGTTTACCTCTCCCCCGTTTAACATGCCTAGTGACTAAACTCTCACAACGTCTAACAGATGCCTATAATGGTCTCCTTTATATGTGTCCAAACCATCTTAGTCGAGCTTCTTACATCTTCTCAGTAATCGGTGCCAGTCCTATCTTATCCCTGATACATTCATTCCTAATTTTATCCAGTCTCATGTGTCTACACATCCACCTAAGCATTCTCATCTCCGCAACTCCCATTTTTTGCTCATGTACACAATTCACTGCTCAACACTCAGAACCATAGAGCATTGTTGGTCTAATTGCAGTACGGTAAAACTTGCCTTTAAGTTTTAATGGTATTTTACGATCTCATAAGATCCTTGACGCGCCTCTCCACTTCAACCAACTTGCTTGGATTATATGTATCATATCTTTATCTACACCTCCATCTTTTTGAACTATCGATCCAAGATATTTAAAGCACTCAATGTGGGAAATATCTTGGTCACCCAACTTAATAACGAAGTCATCCATCCTTCTTGCACTGCTAAAATTAAGCTCCATATACTCCGTCTTTGCCATGCTCAACCTAAAACCCTTCTTTTCTAAAGTGTCTCGCCAAGATTCAAGTTTCGCGTTTACACCCTCGTGTGTCTCGTCGACCAAAACATTATCATCCACAAACAATAAACACCAAGGTATTGCTTGTTGGATATGTCCGACGAGCTAATCTAAAATAAGGGTAAAGACATAAAGGCTTAAAGCTGACCCTTGATGTAAGTCAACAGTGATACGGAATTCCTGTGTTAATCCTCCAGATGTCCTCACCTTCGTCACTGAATTTGTATACATATCTTTGATTATGTCAATGTATGATACATTTACACCTTTCTTTTCTAAGACTCTCCATAAGATCTCTCTTGGAACCTTATCATTAGCCTTCTCAAGATCGACAAACAACATATGCAAATCTTGTTTTCTTTCTCGATAGTTGTCAATGAGTCTCCTCAAGAGATGTATAGCTTCCATGGTCGACCGTTCTGGCATGCATCCAAATTAATTCTCCGAGATGTCAGTCTCTTGTCTTACTCTTCTTTTTATTACTCGTTCACATAGTTTCATGGTATGACTCATTAATTTAATTCCTCTGTTATTAATACAATTTTGTATATCTCCTTTGTTTTATATAAAGGTATTAAGATTCTTTCTCTCCATTGGTCCGACATTCTCTTTGACTTCAGTATCTTATTGAAGAAACATGTAAGCCGCAAAATTTCTTCTTTCCCTAGATATTTCCTTATTTGGATGAGTATATCGTCTGGCCCAACTGCCTTTTCATTTTTCATCTTCTTTAGAGCATCATTTACCCACGATACTTGAATTTTACGATAAAACGTTATGTTCCTATACTCCTCCGATTTACTTAACTCTTCCAAGTACAATTCATTGTCTTTTGTTTTATTATAGAGTTGATAAAAGTATCTTTTTCATCGCTCTTTAATAGTCACATCATCCGTCAAAACTGTATCTGTTTCATCCTTTATGCCTTTAACTTGTCTTAAATCTCTTGTCTTCCTTTCTCTAGCTCGAGCAATTTTATATATGTCATGCTCTCCATCTTTGGTAATATTGACATTATGAATGTTTCACCAAAGATAACTTTTTCCTTTTAATATTGCACGCAAACGCACACACACACGCTAGACAATGCACGGGAGCCCACCGTGCGTCAGCGCAACACCCGGTGATGACAGTGCCCTGACACGACGACACTCCCGCCGCTCGTAGCCCACTAGCGCAGTACTCTAGCTGTCGCTTGATTTTTTAATGCGCTCGAGGGTTACGAGCGGCTGGAGTGCTGTCATGCTTGGGCATTGTCTCGGCAGCACGAGGGGCCCTCGTGCACTGTCTCTCATTATTACAAGTATTAATAAGATTACTTAATTTGGGAGAGCCGTGTTGGTGTGAACACAATGGCGAGAAACACTGTAGTATTTTTATAGCTACAATCGCAAAAACGTTGCCTTAAGCATCCTGGTGGTTCCGGTTTCTTGGGCGCTCTTGGGGCCAAAAATCTGTTCAATAGGTTCTAGGAGGACCTCCGCCTCTCCATTTCTCATTTCTATTTCACATCACCACCGCCCAAACACACAACTCTCTCACGCTAACCCATACTTTAAGAATGATGCCATGATCTTTTAATATAAGTAGATTCTAGCATTACAAAAAAGTGATCTACCATTTCATTTTCAAGGCATGTTTTTCCTAGCGAGCCACATGTTATCTTATGTTCTCTTCTTACAATATGTAGACTTTTGAATCCCCATGTCAATGGTTCGAGACAATTCAACCTATTATATGGGATATTCAATAGCGGTCTGTCACAACTCGCCCTCTTTTGTCCCGCTCGTGATAGTCTCTTATGCCACTCTTGACAATTTTTTAGAAGTATTCTGGGAACTTGGAGAAGGTTGTATATTGAAAATATATGATGAGTATAGAAGTATCATAGAGTGATCCCATGAGAATATTTTAGAATTACTTGGAGTATTCATGAATATTGTAAATACAAGAGATGTATAGAATAATCTAGAGTATGAGACATTATAGATCCTTCGGAGGGAAGAATCGTTGGGGCCTATAAAAGGGGGAAGATTCCCTCATTTGTAACAATCCAAGCATTCAAGCAATACAAAACTCTTTACTCTTGCTCTCTCATTCTAAGTGTTCTCTTACTCTTCTTGCCACAAATGTTGTCAAAGGAGGCTGACTTAGCTAGCTGCGAACGGGCGCATAAAGGAGCTAAGACTGCACACGACATTGTCAAATGGACGAGTGTGTGACAGTTGGCTATCTCCTTTGTTTTATATAAAGGCTTACTCTTGCTATCTCCTTTGTTTTATATAAAGGTATTAAGATTCTTTCTCTCCATTGGTCCGACATTCTCTTTGACTTCAGTATCTTATTGAAGAAACATGTAAGCCGCAAAATTTCTTCTTTCCCTAGATATTTCCTTACTTGGATGAGTATATCGTCTGGCCCAACTGCCTTTTCATTTTTCATCTTCTTTAGAGCATCATTTACCCACGATACTTGAATTTTACGATAAAACGTTATGTTCCTATACTCCTCCGATTTACTTAACTCTTCCAAGTACAATTCATTGTCTTTTGTTTTATTATAGAGTTGATAAAAGTATCTTTTTCATCGCTCTTTAATAGTCACATCATCCGTCAAAACTGTATCTGTTTCATCCTTTATGCCTTTAACTTGTCTTAAATCTCTTGTCTTCCTTTCTCTAGCTCGAGCAATTTTATATATGTCATGCTCTCCATCTTTGGTAATATTGACATTATGAATGTTTCACCAAAGATAACTTTTTCCTTTTAATATTGCACGCAAACGCACACACACACGCTAGACAATGCACGGGAGCCCACCGTGCGTCAGCGCAACACCCGATGATGACAGTGCCCTGACACGACGACACTCCCGCCGCTCGTAGCCCACTAGCGCAGTACTCTAGCTGTCGCTTGATTTTTTAATGCGCTCGAGGGTTACGAGCGGCTGGAGTGCTGTCATGCTTGGGCATTGTCTCGGCAGCACGAGGGGCCCTCGTGCACTGTCTCTCATTATTACAAGTATTAATAAGATTACTTAATTTGGGAGAGCCGTGTTGGTGTGAACACAATGGCGAGAAACACTGTAGTATTTTTATAGCTACAATCGCAAAAACGTTGCCTTAAGCATCCTGGTGGTTCCGGTTTCTTGGGCGCTCTTGGGGCCAAAAATCTGTTCAATAGGTTCTAGGAGGACCTCCGCCTCTCCATTTCTCATTTCTATTTCACATCACCACCGCCCAAACACACAACTCTCTCAAGCTAACCCATACTTTAAGAATGATGCCATGATCTTTTAATATAAGTAGATTCTAGCATTACAAAAAAGTGATCTACCATTTCATTTTCAAGGCATGTTTTTCCTAGCGAGCCACATGTTATCTTATGTTCTCTTCTTACAATATGTAGACTTTTGAATCCCCATGTCAATGGTTCGAGACAATTCAACCTATTATATGGGATATTCAATAGCGGTCTGTCACAACTCGCCCTCTTTTGTCCCGCTCGTGATAGTCTCTTATGCCACTCTTGACAATTTTTTAGAAGTATTCTGGGAACTTGGAGAAGGTTGTATATTGAAAATATATGATGAGTATAGAAGTATCATAGAGTGATCCCATGAGAATATTTTAGAATTACTTGGAGTATTCATGAATATTGTAAATACAAGAGATGTATAGAATAATCTAGAGTATGAGACATTATAGATCCTTCAGAGGGAAGAATCGTTGGGGCCTATACAAGGGGGAAGATTCCCTCATTTGTAACAATCCAAGCATTCAAGCAATACAAAACTCTTTACTCTTGCTCTCTCATTCTAAGTGTTCTCTTACTCTTCTTGCCACAAATGTTGTCAAAGGAGGCTGACTTAGCTAGCTGCGAACGGGCGCATAAAGGAGCTAAGACTGCACACGACATTGTCAAATGGACGAGTGTGTGACAGTTGGCATCAGAGCCAGTTGTGCTGCTAAGAAAGGGTGAGATGGCTTTGATGGAAACAATAATTCAAGCATTGTTAATGGGCGCAGTAGGACAACCAGAAAGCAAAAGGGAAGGAAGACGAGGGACCAAAACAAGGGTCGTGATGGTTCCAACTTGGAGCAAGACATCTCGGATCGAGGTGACTATGACGCATCGCGGGATGTGTATCATGCTCTATGAAGGAAAGTAAAGAATATATGGAAATACTTTGACTCTTTTCATCTTGAACAAGAAAAGTTGAAAATGGAGTATGAGTTTCTTGAAGAACAAGTAATGAGCAAGTTGGAATTCACCAACAATGTCTTTGACTCAATCATTGGTGACTTTGAAGATCGTTTGATAAACCTAGAAAGTGGAAGATTTGCGCAAGCAAAATTCCAGCAGTGGTGGGAATGGAATCAGGACATGCAAAACTTGATGTGCCCAAACCCAATAAGTTTATTGGAATGGGGGTAGAGAACTTCTTTTGTCATATGGAGAAATACTTGGAAGGTTACGACATCACGGATAAAGCATTAAAAGTACATCATGCTTGCTATTTAGAAAATGTTGCTTCATTGTGGTGGCGGAAAATATAGGCAGACATAGCCAAGGTGCTTTATCAAATCAACTCTTGGGATGACTTCAAGCAGGAGTTGAGGAGGAATTAGGAATTTCATCCCTAAACTCATGTAATTCCTCCGTGATGTCGTAGCCTAAACTCATGTAATTAGAGACATCACGGAGGAACATGGGAGTCGTGCGTCTGCGGGAGGCGTCGATCCACGCATTGTTAGTGGATGAAAATTTGAGAAAACTCATGTAACTGCGGCAAATAAGTACAATCAGAGGCTGTCAAAGAATTTACAGCACTATCATTGCAAGTCTTCGATGTGCCTGAACACATTCTCCTCTTCAACTTCATTGATGAGCTCCAAAATTGGGTAAAACAAGAAGAGGAAGTTGTTATGGTCCCACATGACCAGTTATCAACGTCGTTGATTAGTGTTGTCATGTATTCATGTTAGATGTCTTTTATTAATTGAGTCGATGTACGAGTCTGTATTGTTTTATTGTTTTGTGTTCTCTTTATTTCTGAGTATTTACACCCATGCCACTTTATAAATCTGTAAAGAATCTATTCATCTCTCTAGTTCTCTCATCTTCCTCAAGTTCTTGGGTTAGGGTTGAGCACGACACCCCTTCTTGCTCTCCCCTTGCATTCTCCGCGGGTAGAGATCGGCTCCCTCTTGTATCTCTACCTCCACTGCTACCTCCGACGAAGCCCCGAGTAGGCCCGTAACACCTTGGTATTAGAGCGTTTCGATCCTCCTCTTCGCCTGCAACACTTTCTCCAATCCGAAGCCAACAAATCATCCGTCGATCCTCGTCGGCATTCGAACCAAATCTCGGCTTCGATTCTCCTTCCCCCTGCCGCAATCAAAGGGCCTCGACGAGATCTCCTTTCGTCTCTCTGCGTGGATCGACGCCTCCCGCAGACGCACGACTCCACAGAGAAGACTGTCTCTCCGCGTGATCGGCGCCTTTCGCAGGTGCACACCTTCCTCCTTCGACGAGAGGAGAACAACTGACGGCTTACGCTCAATTGGTGATTCCTCTGCCGCGTGCGGGTAGAGACGACTCCAGCTTATCGTTCCCTCACTTTATTGCCCTGTCCCGGTCGACAACAACTCCCATGTTCCTCGAAAACAGTTCTGTCATTGAACCGCACATCCTTTGAGCCCAGCAGTCCCCCGTTTTTTCTTCCTCGAGCCCAACAAACCGCATCAATTATGAACGCTAGCAGCCCAGGAGCAGAAGGCCAAATTAATTTTTCATTAGAATTAATAGATTAATTAATTCCTTTGGCGTGATGACGAGCCCCAACGAGCCACTCACCGTCAGGTCGATGCTCCAGAAGTTACTGAAGATGTCAACGTCCTATGACGCTGCGCTTGTGCGACTCACCACCAGCATTGACCGCCGCTTCGGGGGTACGATCTCACCACAACCCTTCTCGATGCTACCTGCACTCAAAGAAGCTTTATCGTTGTCCACAGTTCTTGTTGCTCCACCATCGTCTCCAGTTGTTTCTTCCGTGCAGTTCACACAACCGGCATCGTCGCCTCCCAGCCCAGTGCTGGTGCTGCCACAATTTGTGTCGCCACTGGCTGTCCCCGCGTTCTCCATTCTGCAGCCTCCGCTCCGACCACCTGCTCCACTGACCCCTCTGGAGCCATTACTTTCGACGACCGCCCCCAGCCGATGCCGACACTTCTGATTGCCGCAACTCACCTTCATCTAGGGCCTCCGACGCCTCGTCTGTCTGCACTCACCGGACCACTTTCACTGACTCCAGAGCTTTTGGCCGACGGTCTCCCTTCCGCAAGCGCCTCTGCCACGCCAGATCCCAACAGTCTCTCGTGCCATCTGTGATCACGATGATGGCCCGCCACGCGATGCGGTCACCACCATAGCGATGCTTTACCAGAAGCTGTTCTAGTGAGAAATTAAGGAGCCGGATGGTCACAACGACAAACCTCACTCGAGCCGGACGGGTGAGATGTTATGGTTCCACACGACTAATTATCTACGTCGCTAATTAGTGTTGTCATGTATTCATGTTAGTTGTCTTTTATTAATTGAGTCGATGTACGAGTTCATAGCGTTTTATCATTTCGTGTTCTCTTTATTTTCTGTTATTTACACTCATGCCACTTTATAAGCCTTTAAATAGAAACCTTGGGTCATTGTATGGATTATGAATCAAATTATGAAAGTTTCTATTCCTCTCTCTAGTTCTCTCATCTTCCTAAAGTTAGGGTTAGGGTTGATCACGACTCCCTTTCTTCCTCTCCCTTTGCATTCTCTGTGGGTAGAGCTCGACTCACCTTTGTATCTTCGCCTCCACTGCCACCTCCGACGAAACTCCAAAGTAGGCCCGTAACAAAAGGACCCAAGGACCACAAGAATGTTATCACCATTGCCGTATCTCTCATCGAATTCTAGCGCCAACCCAATCCAACCAAGGAAAGGAAAGACAAGATCAACTATGGAAAATGTGAAGGAGATTGAAGCGATGACAAGAATGGTGATTACAAGGGAGGATCCTGGATTTTACCCGATCCACGGAAGAAACTTAAAGAAAGAAAGGTGAACTTCGCACCAAGGGGCAGATGCTATGTGTGCAAAAGCCACATCTGATGAGCAGTTACCCAAAACTTGGTTCATTGTCAGCAATAGTAAAGAGCCACAATGCCACTCCATCGGAAGAAGGTGCTTCTCAAGTTAGTTCATTGCAGTTGCTAAATGCTTTGAACACGAGACCAACAAAAGCTACATCAAGCAATAAGCTGATATATGTGGAAGCTATTGTCAATGGGAAGGCCACCAAGGCTTTAGTGGACACTGGAGCTTCTAATAACTTCTTGACAGAAGGAGAAGCCAAAATGTTGGACTTACAAGTTATGATGGGTGGAGGTTAGATGAAGACCGTGAACGACAATGCAAGGCCATTTGACGGAGTTACACGTAATTTGGATCTACGCATGTGTACCTGTAAGGGCCAGGTGGATTTCTCAATAGCACACACATATGACTTCAATGTTGTACTTGAGATGAACTTTTTAGAGAAGATGCAAGCCGTAGTCATGCCATCACATCTCTCGATTTGCATCTTAGGAGCTGCTTGTATGGTCCCAATGTTGGAAGGACCACTGAATTAGGAAAAATATGAGGTAAGACAACTATCTGTCATACAAGTAGCGAAGAGATGCAAGAAGGGTGAACCAACATAACTTAGCCACCATAATGGAGGAAGGAAGCGACGACATGATCACATGATGATGGAAGTACCTCACGCCATTGTTGAAGTTCTAGCACAAAATGAAGACACAACGCGCGCATAATTTCCACTAAATCTACCACCCCGGAGGGAGATGGATCACAAAATCGAGTTGGAGCCTGGAGCGAAGCTCCTCGCTAAAAAACCACATTGAATGGCTTCACCTTAATTAGACGAGTTGCGGAAGCAACTACTATTCCAAAAGAAGAAGGATGGAACATTGCGGCTTTGCACAGACGACCAGACGCTAAACAAATTGACAATGAAGAACAAGTACTCAATTCCATTGATTACTGATCTCTTCGACATGCTTGGGAAGACGAGAATCTATTCCAAGATGGACTTGCAAAAGACTATCATTAAGTGTGGATTGCTGAAGGAGATGAACCTAAGACAACTTATGTCACAAGGTATGAATCTTTTGAAGGTTGGTGATGACATTTGGTTTTACCAACGCACTGCCACCTTTTGCACCCCAATGAACCAAATTTTCCATCCATACTTGCACAAGCTTGTGGCGGTGTATGAACTGACACTATTAAAGGACATGCCAAACATCTAAGTTTGGTGTTCCAAGTATTGCGGGGAATGAATTATATGTTAAGAAGTCAAAGTGCTCCTTTGGCCAAGAAAAGATACATTTTTTTGGACATATCATTGAACATGGCCAGCTGAGGATGGACAATAGAGACGCCAACGAAGGTGCAGATCTACAGTCATTTCTTGACTTGGTGAACTACCATCGTAGATTCATCAAAGATTACTCAATGAGAGCAGTGCCATTGACGGACCTGTTAAAGAAGAACAAGGCTTGGATTTGGCAGAGGAATGCCAATGGTTTTCGAAGATTTAAAGAATGCTGGGGGCACTGAACCTGCGCTCGCCTTGCCTGACTTTAACAAGAGATTTGAGCTGCATACTGATATCCGATTTTGTCATTGGCGGGGTGTTAATGCAAGAGGACCACCCCATAGCATTTGAAATCCCCAAACTCAATGAAGTAGAGTGACGTTACACCGTCCAAGATAAGGAGATGACTTCTATAATTCACTACTTGCAGGTTTCAAGTCATTATCTACTTGAGGCACAATTCAGCATCAAGACAAATAATGTTACAACAATATACTTTCATACAAGGTTGCAGATGTCGGATGTCGGAGACATGTTGCTTTGGTTTTCATGTCGATTTTAATATGTCGGGGGATATATCGAGGATATTTCATATATCGGGTTTCAATATTTAAATATTTATGCACATAATTATTTATGCATATAATTAAATTTTTTAATTTATATATGTTGATATATTAACAATTTAATATTTATTAAAATTTTAAATCTATCGAATTGATATAAATATTTTATGTTATATTCGGAAGTCAGCGACAACAATCGAAGATTAGGAATCCCCAATCCAAAATTCAAAGGTCAAGTAGAATCGACGTCGACGACGTACATGTGTATGGAAGAAAGCTAGAGGAAGCAGGAAGTGGGTCGAGAGCTAAGTCACAAAACAACCCAGACAACGAAATAATTTTGCTTTGTTGTCTATTAAACCATATACGCTAAATAAAATAAATTAAAATAAATAAATAAATTGATATACCATCGGGATATATCGTCCAATATATCGGCCCATATATCTGTCGATAGCTGTTATATCAGCCGATATATTCCAAAAAGATATTTTGCAAAAAATGTCAGAAACGTGCTGTTTTGTCCATGAAATCTTTATGTCAGAAACATGCAAAAAATAAATAGTTGACGACACTGCTTCCATTTTGGAACATGCAAAAAATATGCCAGAAACGTGCAAAAAATGTCAGAAACGTGCAAAAAATATGTCAGAAACGTGCAAAAAATCTTTGTCAGAAACGTGCAAAAAATATGTCAGAAACGTGCAATAAACAAATAAATTGATATCCACAACACTGCTTCCATACACAAAAAGTTGACGACAAAGCAAGCAAGATGACAAGACTTTTTAGCAAAATTTGACTTCTATCTTGGAACATAAGACGAGGAAGACCAACATAGTGCCTGGTGTACTAAGCAATAAACCTGAGTTAGCCGCTATATCTGTCGGCAAAGGTGAGTTGCTTTACCACATAAGACCAGGGTTGAATGGGGATTCTCTTGTCAAACAATTCATGCAGTTGTTCAAGGAAGGCCAAGAAAAAGATTTTGGGTACATGATGAGCTACTATACACCAAAAGAAAGCGACTATACATCCCAAAGTGGGGAAACCTACGAAGGAATTTGATTAACGAATGCCACGATACAAAATGGGTTGATCATTCGAGTCAAATACACACATTGGCTTTGATGGTTAACTCTTTTTTTTGGCCAAGGATAATGGACATCATTGAACTATATGTGAAGACTTGTTTTGTTTGTCAGCAAGACAAAGTAGACAATAAACAACAAGCAAGACTCATAGAGCCATTACTAATAACAGAGTTGTTCAAATTGTTGAGATCTGAATTGAACTTCTCCACCAGCTTCTACCCTCAAACTTATGGGCAGAATGCGAGGGTGAATGCCTTGCTCGAGTGCTACTTACGACACTTTGTGAGTGCTAATCATCAAGATTGGGTGAAGTTGTTAAATGTGGCGCAATTTTCTTACAACTTACAACGGAGCGAGGCTATCGACAGGAGTCCATTTGAGCTTGCCACAAGAAGACAACCTCTCACTCCTCGTACCTTGGTGATCACTACAGATGACAAGAAGTTTAGAGCCATGGAATATGGCCAAATGATGGGAGGAACATGCAAAGCTGGCTAGATCATGCTTAAAAAAGCATGCATGTAGATGAAAAAGTATGCTGATTCAAGGAGAAGGCTAGTCGAGTACACGGTAGGAGATAAGGCAATAGTAAAACTCATACCTCAACAATTCAAGGTTTTGCGCAGTATGCACAAAGGCTTAAGTAGAAGATATGAAGACCCGTTTTCAGTCATTGCAAAGGTGGGTAAGATATCTTATCGCTTAGGCGGTTAGGTCTACCAAATTCTTTGAAGAATCATCATGTTTTCCACATTAGCATGCTTAAACCTTATCATGAGGATAACAAGGATCTTCAAAGAGGAACTTCCTAAAGAGCACTACCAGTGATGACAGTCTTTTGACAAGGGGGAGGAGGTGCTCACAAAGAGGAACATACATTGAAGGCATGTGCAACCACACAATGCTTGATCAAATGGGAAGGAGGGCCAGAGTCCGAAACTACAGGGAAGACAACGGAAGATCTATGGTAATTCAAAGACCTCATTCAACACTATGAGGTGACAAGGGCGTCACTGGATAGGTGGTGGAGGATGTCATGAATCACCCTCTCTTGGTCCGCCCGTGACAGTCTTTCATTGCTACTCTTGACAAGCATCTAAAGAATTTTGGGAACTTAGAGAAGGTTGTACATAGAAAATATATGACAAGTATAGAAGCATCCTAGATAATCCCATCAGAACATTCTAGAGTTACTTTGCGTATTCATGAATATTGTAAATACAAAATATATATAAAATAATCTAGAATATGAGACATTATAGATCTTTCCATATTTTGGAGGGAAGATTCATTGGGCCTATAAAAGAGGAATACCCTCTCATTTGTAGCCATTCAAGCAATACAAAGCTCTTTAAATCACTTTTGCTCTCTTGTTCTCTCCTTCTAAGTGTTCTTTTGCTTTTCTTGCCACAAACGTTATCAAAGGAGACTGACTTAGCTAGCTGCAAAGGGGCGTGAAAAGAAGCTAAGACCGCACGTGATATTGTTAAGGAGATGAGTCCGTGACAAACCACATTCCTCTAGCATTCTCTTTGGGTATGAATTATATTTGTTTAACACATTGAACTTAAATATCTCGATAAAAAAGACACTACTTGCATGCTTCTCTGGATGATTTTGATGGCCAAGTGTTTTTATCATCCTTTTTGTTAATAAATAATTTCGACAAGTTATTACGTTAGGTAGAGTTAACTTAATAACAACATTTGATACATTGAACTTGGGCTGTGTTTCGGGCGGTGGCGGTGGTGGGAAACCAGTGGTGGCATTAGAGCTGTCCAAAAAGCATTTTGAAAAAGCCGTACATTGTTTGGAAATCTCCATTTAAGTGCTTTTCAAAAAGTGTTTTACGTTTTTCTGTTTGGAACTTTTTAATAATAGCTGTTTAGTTTTTTAATAATAAAAGGTGTTTTATGCTATTCATTTATCAAATAAATAAGTAAATATTATATAAATCCTAAATAAGCAGGTTACAAAAGGTTAGCAACGAGAAGCAAAGATCGCGAATGAGTGAAGAATCGCGAATGACAGAAGAAAACCTTTGCAGTACCGTGAAGGAAGAAAGACAGATCGTTAATTGTTGGAGTGTGACTTGTAAATCCTCAAATAAAAGAGAAAACGCTTAAAGCAGAGAAAGCGGCTTTTAGAAAGCCCTATTGGACCGTCTGCTCAAAAAGCCCACTTTTATTAAAAAAGCTGTTATGGGCTTGGTTCGTTGCCGGATTGTTGGAGGTGGAGATACAAAGGGCAAGCCCTAGAACGGTGGAGGAGGGGAAGAGAGAAGAAGAAACCCTAGAGGGTGGGGAAAGGAGAGAAGAGCTTAGAGAGAGAGAGAGAGGAATTTAGAGAGAGAAGAGAACTTTCATAATTCATTGCTTAAATTCCAAATACAAGGGTAGGGTCTATTTATAGAACCCCGGGTGGCATACCCGTAAATACATAAAAATGCAACAATATTAAAATACTAAAACATTACTACGAGTCTAATAACGACCAGGTAAATAAGATAACCGACGGAGGACCATACCACATAACATTCCACCCGTCCTTCATTTTGAGCTTGTCCTCAAGCTCAAACTCCCGTAGGATGTTCGACTTCTCTGGCTCCTTGATCTCACGCCAAAATAGCGCCCTGTAGCGTGTCGCAGTGGAATGAGTAGCGAGGTGTAGCGGTGGCGCCGTTGAAAAGACGAGCGGTTGAAGTAGTGGATTTGGCTGGTCTGGTGGAGTGGTGGTGAGCAGCAACTGCAGGGATGGAGGAGGAGCGACGGCTGGCAGAAGGAAGGGATCCGTTGTGGTCACCAGAGCACGGTTCGGTGACAAGGCAGGGGCCGGCGTAGCAAGAGCAGGCCGAGGCGGTGATGGCAACGTCGACGGCAACGACGGTGATGGAGACGATGGTGGCGGCGGCGACGGCGGCGTTGGCGGCGACGACGGTGGCGGCGACGACGGCGGAGGCAGCCCAAATTGTGCAGGATTGGAGAGTGAGTCCGGTAAGGTAGGAGCCGGTGGCGAGGAGGCGGAACTGCCGGTGGCGAAACGTCAATGTGTCCCGAGTGCTCCAATTGATCAAGCTTGGCCTCGAAGCGAGACATGGTGGCTTGAAAAGTCGTTGACCACTTCCGCAGCATCGAGTGGAGGTCGTACGCATCCGCGACGCTAAGTTGAATGTTCATCAAAGAAACCGTCGTGGGTCGGCGTCGAGCGGAGGAGTGTGAAGCGGTCGTCGGTGAGGGTGCTACGTCTGCTACGGCTTCGGCTAACGATGGAAGAGCGCTGCCGAAGGAGGGAAGCGCTGCTGCTTGGTGGAAGAAGGCAGCGACTGGCTGCTGCGTCGACGGGCCGGCCGGAAAGTCCCTGGACCGGTGGCTGCGAGCAGAGACAGAGGGGAGGTGTTGGCGGCTGCGGTGCGGCTTGCGGAAAACAGCGGAAGACGGTGGAAGGAGTGCCGGGAAGGGAGTCGCCGGCGTTTGGCTCTGATACCAAGTTGTTATGGGCTTGGTTCGTTGCCGGATTGTTGGAGTCGGAGATACAAAGGGCAAGCCCTAGAACGGTGGAGGAGGGGAAGAGAGAAGAAGAAACCCTAGAGGGTGGGGAAAGGAGAGAAGAGCTTAGAGAGAGAGAGAGAGAGAGAGAGAGAGAGAGAGAGAGGAATTTAGAGAGAGAAGAGAACTTTCATAATTCATTGCTTAAATTCCAAATACAAGGGTAGGGTCTATTTATAGAACTCCGGGTGGCATACCCGTAAATACATAAAAATGCAACAATATTAAAATACTAAAACATTACTACGTGTCTAATAACGACCAGGTAAATAAGATAACCGACGGAGGACCATACCACATAACATTCCACCCGTCCTTCATTTTGTGCTTTTTCTCAAGCTCAAACTCCTGTAGGATGTTCGGCTTCTCTGGCTCCTTGATCTCACGCCAAAATAGCGCCCTGTAGCTTGTCGCAGTGGAATGGGCAGCGAGGTGTAGCGGTGGCGCCGTTGAAAAGATGAGCGGTTGAAGTAGTGGATTTGGCTGGTCTTGTGGAGTGGTGGTGAGGCAGCAACTGCAGGGATGGAGGAGGAGCGACGGCTGGCAGAAGGAAGGGATCTGTTGTGGTCACCGGAGCACGGTTCGGTGACAAGGCAGGGGCCGGCGTAGCAAGAGCAGGCCGAGGCGGTGATGGCAACGACGACGGCAACGACGGCGATGGAGACGATGGCGGCGGTGGCGGCGATGGCGGCGGTGGCGGCGATGGCGGCGGCGGCGATGGCGGCGTTGGCGGCGACGGCGGTGGCGGCGACGATGGCGGAGGCAGCCCAAATTGTGCAGAGTTGGAGAGTGAGTCCGGTAAGGTAGGAGCCGGTGGCGGAGGAGGCGGAACTGCCGGTGGCGAAACGTCAATGTGTCCCGAGTGCTCCAATTGATCAAGCTTGGCCTCGAAGCGAGACATGGTGGCTTGAAAAGTAGTTGACCACTTCCGCAACATCTAGTGGAGGTCGTCCGCATCTGCGGCGCTAAGTTGAATGTTCATCAAAGAAACCGTCGTGGGTCGGCGTCGAGCGGAGGAGTGTGAAGCGGTCGTCGGTGAGGGTGCTACGTCTGCTACGACTTCGGCTAACGATGGAAGAGCGCTGCCGAAGGAGGGAAGCGCTGCTGCTTGGTGGAAGAAGACAACGACTGGCTGCTGCGTCGACGGGCCGGCGGGAAAGTCCCTGGACCGGTGGCTGCGAGCAGAGACAGAGGGGAGGTGTTGGCGGCTGCGGTGCGGCTTGCGGAAAACAGCGGAAGACCGTGGAAGGAGTGCCGGGAAGGGAGTCGCCGGCGTTTGGCTCTGATACCAAGTTGTTATGGGCTTGGTTCGTTGCCGGATTGTTGGAGTCGGAGATACAAAGGGCAAGCCCTAGAACGGTGGAGGAGGGGAAGAGAGAAGAAGAAACCCTAGAGGGTGGGGAAAGGAGAGAAGAGCTTAGAGAGAGAGAGAGAGAGAGGAATTTAGAGAGAGAAGAGAACTTTCATAATTCATTGCTTAAATTCCAAATACAAGGGTAGGGTCTATTTATAGAATCCCGGGTGGCATACCCGTAAATACATAAAAATGCAACAATATTAAAATACTAAAACATTACTACAAGTCTAATAACGACCAGGTAAATAAGATAACCGACGTAGGACCATAACACATAACAAAAGCTCTTTTGAAAAAGCTCCTGATCCAAACACCCTAAAAAGGGCGGTGGCGGTGGTAATAGAGCTTTTCCCAGCGCCACAAACAGAGCTTTGATCTTACCTTTCAGAACTTAAAAAAGGATGGCAAATATTTGAGTGATTGATGCTTTCTCGAAGTGGTTTATGCGCATCATTGATAAACCTATGATAACACTTTATACTACTATTAAGGGAACGTAGAGAAAAAGGTCTGAAACATATTATTCAACCTTTAAATTCTTTACATATAATAGAGGTATAATCTGGGTGAACCATAATCGAATAGCTGGAAGAAGCCGGCGGTCACATTAAGATTTCTCCTCCAATGACACTAATAACAAAATAAACTACAATCTGAATCCTATTCAGACGTCGTGGATTCAAGTGTAGATAAACCCTTCTATGCCGGTGGAAGACATATGTAATGGTTGTTTATCAGGGTGCGATTTGTTCTGTAAATAGCTGCTCGTACTTGAGAGTGGATCTTTTTGAAGTCTAAAATTTTGAACGTGTGTTTGTACGCTCCTTGTTGGTTGTGGGCATGTTGCCTAATTCGTGTTAGGTTGCTGGCTTCCGACTTACATTCTTATATTAGTTTTTATTTGTTGACATTCTTCCTTTAAAGCAACTGGTAAAGTACCATAAATTGTGCATAATCACATGTTTGTTGACTAGCATTCAGCTGACATGATTTTTCTTCAGGGAAAAAATGGTAGCAGATCCTTGATAAACTATTAAAGTCTGCTTTCCATGTGGCAAAGGCATCAACTGGAAGAGGGATCTGCATCTTCTTTTTTAAATATAGGGTCATTTATCTGGACTTCCCCTATAAGTTTGCAAAATTACAGGTTGCACCCCCTCTATCTTTCGAAATTATTAAAGCTTGGTATTTTCGAAATGTAAACTTTTATAGGGGAGTCTTTTGTAATTTCAATGCTAACTCCCCGGGGGAGGTTTGGATAATGATATATATATAATTTTTTTTGCAATATAAATGTGAAGGTTAATGGTATTGCTATCTGTATATTTGGAAAACCTGCTGTACAGCTGCTTTGGCTGTTTGAAGGAAAGAAATTGGAAGGATGTAGGTTTCAGGCTGTTTGATGATGAATATTCCAATGTTGTTTTGAGGCTATATGATTTTTTTTTCTTTTGTTGACTTCCACTTACAATGTGATATGAATTTTAGATTAGGTGAAGTATATTTCACTTATAAAGTTTATATAAAAATATTCATACATAATATGCTTGGCGGCTGCAGCATTTGGTTCCCGAGCATACAACAACACTCAAGCCTTTATCCCACTATATTGGGGTCGGCTATATGGATCCTTTGTCGCCATTGTGCCCTATCTTTAGTCATAATCTCACCATTGCCTAAGTACATCATGTCTTTCCTTAGTCTCATTCCAAGTCATTTATTGGTCTACCCCTCCCCCATTTAACATGCATAGTGACTAAACTCTCACAATGCCTAACAGGTGCCTCTAATGGTCTCCTTTGTACGTGTCCAAACCATCTTAGTCGAGCTTCGCACATCTTTTTAACATTTGATTCACGAGCATAATGTTAAAAAATTATATAATGCTCTTTTTTTGTAGAATTATGTATTGTATTATGCGGTTTCTAATATATTTATATTGTCATTTGTGAATGCATTGGCGTAAATTGGTGTAAAAGTGAGTATAAATAATCTAAATTATATTATTGGTGAGCTTACATGAACTCCAGCATTATGCATGTTTTTATGGAAAACAAATACAAGTAAAAAAAATTCTAACACTACATTTGGTGCAAGCTATGCTTCAAGTGTTGTCATAAATTGCCCATCAATCGTTTCTCCAAAATTACAAAGTTTAGTGTCATTTCTCCAAAATTACAAATCCCCCATCACTCGCTCATATTTAGAGGATTTTTGGACATGTTTAGTCAAAGCCTAAATGGTCTTCATTTTCTTTTTAGTCTTTGTTATAGCCGCCATTGAGTGTATTGATAGACATGCATTTTTGCTAGCGCTAAATTGTTCTTTGTTTGTATGGTGGACACTACTCGAAATTTACATCAAATACATCTTTTGTAGGACTTGTGAGGCAAGTATTTTTTGAACACATGAAGCTACCCACAAATATTTGGATGATGAAATCAATCATTATTTATTTTCTTCGATGGTTTGAATTAGCCCGAACCCATGATTTTCCTACTTCTTGGTTTCTTATGTAGAGAATTTTAATGGCTTACCTTCCATGATATTAGAAAATCAAAATTAATGTATCAACTTAATTTCATGCACCCAATTTGATGTTGTTTGCGGTGAGTCTTCCACCTTCAATGATTAACTAAGCATCAATAATTATTGTCAAAGTTTTGAGTTTGTGATACAAAATCATTTGAACTTGAATGACGATGTAAGTGATGATATAGATAATATGATGATGTCATCATGATGCAAATAATAGGACGATATCAATGATGATGAAAATATTATGATGAGGTCAGTATTGATATAAATGGTAGAATGAGGTCACGATGACATAAGCTTGAAAGTAATAGAATATTGGTCTTGAATTGCTATAAAAAATGATAGAAGACTTCAATTGGAATGCATCCGGTTCTAAAATAAATTTTCAGTTTTCTTTTTTATTGCTCTCTTCTGTTTTCATGTTCTTATTTTGTTCATTCTTTTCTGCTCTCTTCTCTTCTCCACGCCAACAATTGGTGTTGAAATCCGGATACAGTTCAACTGTTTGAGACTTCAGGGTGACCGAAGACTACTCGTTTAGTGATCGACTAACGTGAGACAAGATGATAAGAAGCTAGACAACACGACGAACAACTCTGAACTACCTATAAATAAGACCCGCGTGCTGCAGCGAGGAGGTCCCGCCACATACCCAGAAGTCTATAGGAACTTCCCCTCTTAAAGTCAATGCTGAGCTTGGCACAAGAGAGACAGACAATGTACTCGCCCACCATAAGGGGGGGGGGGGGGGGGGGGGGGGGGTGAAGGTTGCCTTCTACTTGTGCCTTGGGGTCCTATATATAGGCAAATCCAAAATAGACTGCGAATAGCTCCTCCCGCCTTCTGAAATGTACACGCCCCAGGTGGGCGAGTTCTTCTGTACTCGCCCCAGGTGGGCGAGTTCTTCTGTACTCGCCCCAAGTGGGCGGGGTTTTTCGTACTCGTCCCAGGTGGGCGAGGTCTTCTGTACTCGCCCCAGGTGGGCGAGTTCTTCTGTGCTCTCCCTAGGTGTGCGGGTTCTTCTGTGCTCACCCCAGGTGTGCGGGTTCTTCTGTACTTGCCCCAGGTGGGCGGGGTCTTCTGTACTTGCCCTAGGTGGGCGGTTTCTACTGTACTCGCCCCAGGTGGGCGAGTTCTTCTGTACTCGCCCTAGGTGAGCGAGGTCTTCTGTACTCGCCTCAGGTGGACGAGTTCTTCTGTACTCGCCCCAGGTGGGCGGGTTTTTCTGTACTTGCCCCAGGTGGGCGAGATCTTCTGTACTGGCCTCAGGTGGGCGGGGCCTTCTGTACTCGCCCCAGGTGGGCGAGTTCTTCTGTACTCGCCCTAGGTGGGCGAGGTTTTCTGTACTCGTCCCAGGTGGGTGAGTTCTTCTGTACTCGCCCTAGGTGGGCGAGGTCTGATCTCGACGAATTACGGGTTATACACAATCACCGCTTTTTTCGGGCTCGATACGAGCTCGGAAAACTATGTTGGACCCGTGGTTCAGAGAGATGGGCACTAGACAATATGCCACTTAATGTCCCTCCCAGAACCTTCGCTAGCTGAGCGGGCTCAACTGAAAGAGGAGAAGAGTCAACACCTTGTAGGAGCGAAGCTTAACTAGAGGTGGAGAAGAGTCGACACCTTCCAGGAGCGAGGCTCAACTAGAGGTGGAGAAGATTCGACACCCTCCAGGAGAGAGGCTAACCTGGAGGTGGAGAAGAGTCGACACCCTCCAGGAGTGAGGCTCAACTGGAGGTGGAGAAGAGTCGACACCCTCCAGGAGCGAGGCTCAACTGGAGGTGGAGAAGAGTCGACACCTTCCAGGAGCGAGGCTCAACTAGAGGTGGAGAAAAGTCGTCACCTTCTAGGAGGAAGGCTCAACTGGAGGTGGAGAAGAGATGACACCTTCCAGGAGCGAGGCTCAACTGGAGGTGGAGAAGATTTGACACCCATCAGGAGCGAGGCTGAACTGGAGGTGGAGAAGAGTCGACATCCTCCAGGAGCGAGCCTCAAATGGAGGTGGAGAAGAGTCGACACCTTCCAGGAGCGAGGTTCAACTGGAGGTGGAGAAGAGTCGACACCCTCCAGGAGCGAAGCTCAACTGGAGGTGGAGAAGAGTCGACACCTTCCAGGAGCGAGGCTCAACTGGAGGTGGAGAGGATTCGACACCCTCCAGGAGTGAGACTCAACTAGAGGTGGAGAAGAGTCGACACCCTACAGGAGCGAGGCTCAACTGGAGGTGGAGAGGATTCGACACCCTCCAGGAGCGAGGCTTAACTGGAGGTGGAGAGGATTCGACAACCTCCAAGAGCGAGGCTCAACTAGAGGGGGAGAAGAATCGACACCCTCCAGGAGCGAGGATCAACTGGAGGTGGAGAAGAGTCGACACCTTATAGGAGCGAGGCTCAACTGGAGGTGGAGAAGAGTCGACACCCTCCAGGAGCGAGGCTAAACTGGAGGTGGAGAAGAGTCGACACTTTCCAGGAGAGAGGCTCAACTGGAGGTGGAGAAGATTTGACACCCTCCAGGAGCGAGGCTCATCTGGAGGTGGAGAAGAGTCGACACCCTCCAGGAGCGAGGCTCAACTGGAGGTGGAGAAGAGTCGACACCCTCCAGGAGTGAGGCTCAATTGGAGGTGGAGAAGAGTCAACACTATCTAGGAGCGAGGATCAACTGGAGGTGGAGAAGATTAGACACCCCTCCAGGAGCGAGGCTCAACTGGACGTGGAGAAGAGTCGACACCCTCCAGGAGCGAGGCTCAATTGGAAGTGGAGAAGAGTCGACACCCTCTAGGAGCGAGGCTCAACTGGATGTGGAGAGGTTTCGACACCCTCAATGAGCGAGGCTCAACTGAAGGTGGAGAAGAGTCGACACCCTCAATGAGCGAGGCTCAACTGAAGGTGGAGAAGAGTCGACACCTTCCAGGAGCGAGACTCAACTGAAGGTGGAGAAGAGTCGACACCTTCCAGGAGCGAGACTCAACTAGAGGTGGAGAGGATTCGACACTCTCCCGGAGCGAGGTTCAACTGGAGGTGGAGAAGAGTCGACACCCTCCAAGAGCGAGGCTCAACTGGAGGTTCAGAAGAGTCGGCACCTTCCAAGAGCGAGGCTCAACTGGAGGTAGAGAGGATTCGACTCCTTCCAGGAGCGAGGCTCAACTAGAGGTGGAGAAGAGTCGACACCCTCCAGGAGCGAGACTCAACTGGAGGTGGAGAAGAGTCGACACCTTCCAAGAGTGAGGCTCAACTGGAGGTGGAGAAGAGTCGACACCCTCCAGGAGCGAGGCTCAACTGGAGGTGGAGAAGAGTCGACACCCTCCAGGAGGGAGGCTCAACGGGAGGTGGAGAAGAGTCGACACCTTCCAGGAGCGAGGTTCAACTGAAGGTGGAGAAGATTCGACACCCACTAGGAGCTAGGCTTAACGGGAGGTGGAGAAGAGTCGACACCCTCCAGGAGCGAGGCTCAACTGGATGTGGAGAAGAGTCGACACACTCCAGGAGCGAGGCTCAACTGGAGGTGGAGAAGAGTCGACACCTTCCAAGAGCGAGGATCAACTGGAGGTGGAGAGGATTCGACACCCTCCAGGAGCGAGGCTCAACTGGAGGTGTAGAAGAGTCGACACCCTCCAGGAGCGAGGCTCAACTGGAGGTGGAGAAGAGTCGAAACCTTCCAAGAGCGAGGCTCAACTGAAGGTGGAAAAGAGTCGACACCCTCCAGGAGTGAGGCTCAACTGGATGTGTAGAAGAGTCGACACTCTCTAGGAGCGAGGCTCAACTGGAGGTGGAGAAGATTCGACACCCTCCAGGAGCGAGGCTCAACTGGAGGTGGAGAAGAGTCGACACCTTCCAGGAGCGAGGCTCAACTGGAGGTGGAGAAGAGTCGACACCTTCCATGAGCGAGGCTCAACTGGAGGTGGAGAGGATTCCCTCCAGGAGTGAGGCTCAACTGGAGGTGGAGAAGAATCGACACCTTCCAGGAGCGAGGCTCAACTGGAGGTGGAGAAGAATCGACACCCTCCAGGAGCGAGGCTCAGCTAAAGGTAGAGAAGAGTCGACACCCTCCAGGAGCCAGGCTCAACTGGAGGTGGAGAAGAGCCGACACCTTCCAGGAGCGAGGCTCAACTGGAGGTAGAGAGGATTCGACACCCTCCAGAAGCGAGGCTCAACTGGAGGTGGGGAAGAAACGATACCCTCCAGGAGTGAGGCTCAACTTGAGGTGAAGAAGAGTCGACGTCGTCCAGGAGCGAGGCTCAACTGGAGGTGGAGAAGAGTCGACACCCTCCAGGAGCGAGGCTCAACTGGTGGTGGAGAAGAGTCGATACCTTCTAGGAGCGAGGCTCAACTGGTGGTGGAGAAGATTCGACACCCTCCAGGAGCGAGGATCAACTGGAGGTGGAGAAGAGTCGACACCCTCCTGGAGCGAGGCTCAATTGAAGGTGGAGAAGAGTCGACACCTTCCAGGAGTGAGGCTCAACAGGAGGTGGAGAGGATTCGAAACCCTTCAGGAGCGAGGCTCAACTGGAGGTGGAGAAGAGTCAACACCCTCGCGAAGCTAGGCTACACTGGAGGTGGAGAAGAGTTGACACCTTCCAGTAGCGAGGCTCATCTGAAGGTGGAGAGGATTCGACACCCTCCAGGAGCGAGGCTCAACTGGAGGTGGAGAAGAGTCGGCACTCTCCAGAAGCGAGGCTCAACTGGAGGTGGAGAAGAGTCGATGTTGGATCAGTAGGCTCTTTTAGGGGGGGGGGGGGGGTGAATAAGGGTTTTAAAAACTTATATTATATTTTGAAATACTTGCTTATGATAAGACATCAAAATAGTGATTTTGAATAAAGATCTAAATTGTTTTATAATAAAGGAGAGGATAATAAACAATTTAGAGAAATGAAGAACAAATCAATTTTATTACACAAAGAGAGACATGATTATTATTAATAAAATTGATTACAAAATTTTGATTTCAATGACGCTAGAAATCAAAGCGAAATAAGAAAGACTCTTTTTGTTTTCTATACCGACTCGTATCCCCACGAACCGATTGGCTTTCGCCGTTCCTTCCCCGAATATGGCCTCAAGCCGCTTTAGCCAACCCTTCCCCAAATATGGCCTCGAGCACCCCCTAGGCCTACACCCGAGACCTAGTCGCCAACACGAGGCGAATTTCTGCCCTAAGTCCTACCCAGACCTAGTCGCCAACACGAGGCGAATTTACTACACGATTTAAAAGAGATGGATAAATGAAATAGCAACAATATAAAAACTTCCTATATGGATCTCTTGGAGAAGTGGACGAAGGCCCTCAGAGTATGATCATAGTCGATACGGTCTTTC
Source organism: Dactylorhiza incarnata (assembly GCA_033032865.1). Taxonomy (NCBI): domain Eukaryota; kingdom Viridiplantae; phylum Streptophyta; class Magnoliopsida; order Asparagales; family Orchidaceae; genus Dactylorhiza; species Dactylorhiza incarnata. The sequence continues at coordinate 1,164,909 of JAWHQI010000009.1, read as the reverse complement.
GTGACGATGATGACGCGTGTTGAAATCTTCTCCACGGATCTCCTTAAGCCTTTATGGATTTGTGGGAGTCTCTCTCTGAACCTTCCTCTCTATGTTGTGGCACGAAGCTCTGGAATTTAGGATCTCAAGAGGATGAAGAAGACAGATCCAAGGGGTCCATGTATAGCCTTAGCGCTAGCGCTACCGCCGGCGCTATCCCATATTAGGGCATATTCTACGCGGCAGAATCTTCAATCCGAGGAAACATTTCTCTCTTGCCTTCTGTGCTCCTCACTACCGCCTGCGCTATCGGCTGTCGCCAGGCGCTAGCTCCTTCTATATGTGTTCCCAGAATTGCGCTACTCATCGCTAGCAACGGGTGCTAGGTGCTACCGCCGGCGCTAGTGGGAATGTTGAATTTGATGGCTCAAATTTGGGGGCAACTTTCTTATGTAATCCTTGAGTCATATGGACTTTGTTTTCCTGCACACTTAAACACACAAGATCAAATACAAATAGGTTTTGTTATTCTCAAACTTAGGAGATGCGGAAGACCTTGTTCCAACAAACTCCCCCTTTTGATAATAACAAAACCATTAATGATAACTTAGAGCATTAATATATATAAGCATGATGAACTACTTGTGTGTGTGTGAGAGTGATGAATTAGGATAATTATCAATTTTAGTATTTAAAATTGCTCCCCCTAAGTGATTGCTCCCCTAATATGTAAGCTATCATCTTTAATTAATCAAGTTAGTTTTTCATTTTGATAGTGAATTTTATTTATCATGGAAGATCTCCCCCTTTTGTTATTAGCAAAAGTGGGTAAGGAAACAAAATACAGAAAAGTTTTGATTAGAAGATAAATGCATGATCGAGCTTTTTAGAGAGAAGGAAATGATAAGGAGTTTTAGAATACTTTTCATTGAAATAGATCAGAGTTTTGAGCATAAAGATGAACAATATAACATTTGCTAAGTAATCAATATTATAATGTTAGTTTTCCCCTTTATATAAGAGTTTTAAGCATAAAAAGGTAATGATTTCCAAATAACCAATCTACCCAGACAATATATCTACACCCTAGCCCCGTACTAAGTGACGGATGGGCATGAGGAGTTGCATACATGCCGTAGGTTGGGGTGTTAGTCCCATATGCAAACATTAGAAAAAAACTCAACCCAACACTCTTTCCCCCCAGTGCCTCGCAAGGCCCCACTGGAACCCTCCCCGGTTAAGGACAAGACATGACTAGAGATAGGGTTATCTAATGTCTACAACCCTACGCCCCCGCTATGGTGAGATATGTAGTCATGGATAATTGTTATTGGAAACATTGATCATTTAATTCTAATGACAAGTTCATAGCCTATGAGTTTATATTTTTATTTGAATTTTAAAAAAAAAGTCACAGAGCTAATTTGAAATCCATTAATAAATCAGAGTTTTAGTATTACAATATTTTCATAGAAATAAATCAGAGTTTTTAGCATAAAAATATTCTTGTTTAAAGCAACCAATATAAAGTTTACCAAACAAGTCTACCACTTGTTGAAAGAAAGGAATGTTAAGATTCAAGTGAAGATGCACACAAAATGAAAGACTTTAAATAAGCATGAAAGTGCAAGGTAAAACAATTATATGATTTTGATGCGGAAGACTTATCAAAATACAAGAAACATCTTATTGCAATCAATGATGATCCATAAAAAGATATATGAGTTAAATTTCATAAAGAAGATGTTTTTGTAAATCATTGTTCAATTAAAATCTTTAAGTTAAACAATAAAGTAACCAAGCATGAAATAATGTTATCAAAAAGAGATTACTACAATGTTATTTTAATTCATAATTTCAAAAACATACCAAACATTGTAGAAAGCATGCTAGATTATCTAGTGCATTTATATAGAAAGAGTATTACAGAATTTTAGCATTAGGATCCAATACTCATGAGAAGAAGTGTTATGGAAGATAATGATGTGCACAAAAGTGTATTTTGAAGAGAGTAAACAAATGATTTAATCAAAAATACAAGACATGTGTAAAGTAAAGTGCACAATAAAACACAAATAATTTTACTTCCACACACTTTTAAGCACAAAGAAAAATGTACAACTACCAAGGTGCTTTGCACACACAATGCTCATTAAGACTTATCAGGGTGCAAAGTAGTGCTTGGGGGATCACATATTTTATTTTATTTTAATATTGAAACTAGTGATCCGGTGTACTTAAGAGTAAGTGGTTTTTATTTTGAAAGAAAGATATGGTTTGCAAAAGATACTTTACTATTCTTTCCAAGGTGCTCAATCTCACAACGCTTATTAAGACTTATCAGGAGGTTCAAGTAGTGCTTGGTGGAGTTATCTTTGTCACTTTATCTTATGATACTTTTCTTAACTTTTAAAAGTGCAAACAAAGGTTGTGTAGGTAAGATACTTGTGCAGTTTTAATTCATTGTACTATTACAAAACATACACAAGCATTCTTAGATTAAAAATATATGTAGACAATGCCAAAATAAGTGAGTGAATAAATATCATTATCAAACATAAAACATTTACTCATACTTAGAGGCATGCTAAGCTTGGTTCTACACAACTTTTACAATATAATTTATGCACATGAGTTTAGAAGTACCAAGGTATGATAAAGACAATGTTCAAAGTAGTTTGAAAATATGAATCACAACATTGTAGAAAGTCTTAAATGATAGAAGAAATCATGCTTGATTTTCTCAATAAAGTCCATACAGTATTTTTGATATTTTTGCAAAATAATTTTAATTTAAAGTTTGAACTCTTATAATTTGATCTTGGTCTTCCCGAGGTCTACCCTGTGAGAGGTTCGCCCGGTACTAGGTGATATGATGGGATGATAGCCCAAATCACCCTTTCGCTAGATACATGTAAATAGAAAAGTTAAGTTCAAAATAATAAATTTTGATACTTGTTTTTGTTTTATATTTTTGTATTTGATTTTTGCATATAGGAATAGAAATCAAACAAATAACCAAAAATATTTTTTTAATTTGGCATTTGTAATTTTGTATTTTAATTTTTCAAAAATCAATTATAGGCATAGATGCAAAAATGAGTAGTACATATAAAATAATATATTTTTAGTGATTTTTCAGAATTTTAAAATTACAGAAAATCGGAGACTCGAGCTAGCACCGGCGTTAGGTCCTAGCGCCTGCGTTAGCTCACAGAGAGTGCTTATTTTAATCATATAGCCTAGTTTTTCTTTCATTTTGCTTCCAATTTTTCTTAATTATTTTTGTGCAATGTAAGGCCTGTCTAATGAAGTGAAGAGATGAGAAGAAATTGCAAAAAGATGCGGAAGTTAAAATTAGTACATGGGTTTCATCTTCATTGGAGTTTCATATTCATTAAACCTTAATTGTTGAGTTTTGCACAACATATGCATGAGTGAAATGATCATAAATGAGTGAAATATATTCATGCAATTTTTCAATTCCGGTTTGACATGATTATGATTAAACATATTAGGGGTAATTAAAATGACGCAAATATATTAAATACCTAAGCAAAACTTGCGCATTTTATAAATTTAGCCTAATACCCCTAAAATACCTTTTAAATCCATTTTGACACTTATTTCATTTAGTCTTAATAATATCATATGACAATTTTAGTTTTTCAAATTTTATAAGACTTTTAGGAAATGGATTTAGAAGGATACAAATAATAAGGATAAGTAGATCACTTGAAAAATGACATGACTTATTATTCAACTTTACTTAATTTGATTTATTTTTGAATTTTGGTTTAATATGTGAAAGTCATATCACAAGTTATATCATATCATGATGGTTCAACAAAAAGAAAATAAACAAACAAAAAAACAAAAAAGAAAAAAGGTTAGGCATATCATGAAGTAGAATAATGATATTTCATTTTTAGTTGATTTCTACTTCATGCAAATGATTTGATACTAATGAATGAAAGATTTAGGTATCCAAAGATGACCGGGTATGACGGTTCCTTTGGTACCCAAATACATCGTGTTTGCTTTTGGGGAGATATGAATGAATGAGCCCTTTTGATTTGAGTTAGTGTTTCATCTTTAACTTTGGGCCTCCATTCAAACCTTGGTTTAATATTATTTCTATTTGTCAAATTTCCATGATGATTTTGCAAAACATTTTTTTATTTTTCAAATTTCCATAATCATTTACTTGAATATTTGGATCAAAAAGGTTTTTGAATTTATAATTTGAAGGAAATTTGATTGCATTTAATTTTAGGTTGGGAGAAACATGATATTGTAAATTATGGTGATTTTGATTTTGATTTACAAATCCTTTATGTTCCTTACTCCCATTTTTAAACTTAGGTAAGATGTTCATATTCATATTCAACTTGTTTTTAGATATAGTTTGATATTGTGAATTTGTATTTACCATTTTCATAAGCAAGTTGATTTTTGATTTTAATTCATCATTCTTAACAATAAGATTATGTCTAGCTTTATTATAAGCGATTGTGCTGTTTTTAAGAATGGAAACAATTGAATCAATATGATTTTGATAGTTATTTCTATATTCATCAAATGTTTCATCCATCTCTTTAATTTCAATTTTGTAGTCCTTACACTTAGCACAATCAATTTTCAAGGATGAATTTTCTAAACATAATCTTTCATTTTGTTCTTTTATAAAAAGAAGTTCCATTTCAAGTTCCTTGCATTTTTCTTTTAAATCATCAAATTCCATACAAGGTGTAATGTTTTCAACTAAGGAGCCATGGGTAGAACTAGATGAATTAGAATTTGATTCTTCATTAATTTTTGCCTTAAAATTTTTATTTTCTAAGCGCAAATTTTTATTAGTAATTTTCAATTTCTTGATCTTACGTTTAGCCATTTTTAGTATATTGAAACTAGAGATAGAAGTTATCACACAAGAGGAAGAATTAGACTTTCTTACAGCGCTATTGAAAGAAGCAGAATGTGAGCATGAAGTTCCTTTGTCATCTTTTAGGCCTTCCTCCATCATAGATGAATTTTCATCTTCTTTTTCTCTTGATGTATTGCTCTCTTTTTCTAAGTTGATTTCCATGATCTCCATGGTTTTGCTATGAGAGAGATCTTCTTGAATAATGGTAAATGCTTGTATGTCCTTCTCCTCCTGTGTTTGTTCCATACCTGCGAGAGGAAGATCATACATTTCTTCAAGAAATTTCCATACTTTGTATGCACTAGAAAAACAATATATTAATTTGAAAACTTCATTTGATAGACCACAAAATAAATAGTGTTTGGCTTTTGCATTTAGATGACGTTCCTTTTTATTTGATTCATCCGCTGGTCTTTCTATTGCTAGATTCCATGCTTCGATATCTAAAGTCTTAATAAACCTTTCCATTAAAATTTTCCACCCTTTATAATTTGTCCCTTTAAATAAAGGTGGTGCTAGTGATTTTTCTTCTTCATAAACATTTACCCCACTAGTAGAAGCGAGTTCATGAGACGCCATTATTCCCGGTTGTTAAGCCGTTTGGAATAACCTAGCTCTGATACCACTTGTTGGATCGGTAGGCGCCCTTAGGGGGGGGGGGGTGGATAAGGGTTTTAAAAACTTATATTATATTTTGAAATACTTGCTTATGATAAGAGATCAAAATAGTGATTTTGAATAAAGATCTAAATTGTTTTATAATAAAGGAGAGGATAATAAACAATTTAGAGAAATGAAGAACAAATCAATTTTATTACATAAAGAGAGATATGATTATTATTAATAAAATTGATTACAAAATTTTGATTTCAATGACGCTAGAAATCAAAGCGAAATATGAAAGACTCTTTTTGTTTTCTATACCGACTCGTATCCCCACGAACCGGTTGGCTTTAGCCGTTCCTTCCTCGGATACGACCTCAAGCCGCTCTAGCCAACCCTTCCCCGGATATGGCCTCGAGCACCCCCTAGACCTACACCTGAGACCTAGTCGCCAACACGAGGCAAATTTCTGCCCTAAGTCCTACCCAGACCTAGTCGCCAACACGAGGCGAATTTACTACACGATTTAAAAGAGATGGATAAATGAAATAGCAACAATATAAAAACTCCCTTTATGGATCTCTTGGAGAAGTGGACGAAGGCCCGCAGAGTATGATCGTAGTCGATGCGGTCTTTCGTCACGATGATGACGCGTGTTGAAATCTTCTCCACGAATCTCCTTAAGCCTTTATGGATTTGTGGGAGTCTCTCTCTGAACCTTCCTCTCTATGTTGTGGCACGAAGCTCTGGAATTTAGGATCTCAAGAGGATGAAGAAGATGCATCTAAGGGGTCCATTTTATAGCCTTAGCGCTAGCGCTACCGCCGGCGCTATCCCATATTAGGACATATTCTGCGCGGCAGAATCTTCAATTCGAGGAAACATTTCTCTCTTGCCTTCTGTGCTCCGCACTACCGCCTGCGCCATCGGCTATCGCCAGGCGCTAGCTCCTTCTATATGTGCTCCCAAAATTGCGCTACTCATCGCTAGCGCTAGGCGCTAGGTGCAACCACCGGCGCTAGTCGGAATGTTGAATTTGATGGCTCAAATTTGGGGGCAACCTTCTTATGTAATCCTTGAGTCATATGGACTTTGTTTTCCTGCACACTTAAACACACAAGATGAAATACAAATAGGTTTTGTTATTCTCAAACTTAGGAGATGCGGAAGACCTTGTTCCAACAGTCGACACCTTCAAGGAGCGAGGCTCAACTGGAAGTGGAGAAGAGTCGACACCCTCTAGGAGCGAGGATCAACTGGAGGTGGAGAAGAGTCGATATCTTCTAGGAGCGAGGCTCAACTGGAGGGGGAGAAGAGTCGACACCCTCCAGGAGCGAGGCTCAACTAGAGTTGGAGAAGGGTCGACTCCTTCCAAGAGTGAGGCTCAACTAGAGGTGGAGAGGATTCGACACCCTCTAGGAGCAAGGCTCAACTGGAGGTGGAGAAGAGTCGACACCCTCTAAGATCGAGGCTCAACTAGAGGTGGAGAAGAGTCGACACCGTCCAGGAGCGATCGTCAACTGGAGGTGGAGAAGAGTCGACACCCTCCAGGAGCGAGCCTCAACTGGAGGTGGAGAAGAGTCGACACCCTCCAGGAGCGAGGCTTAACTGGAGGTTGTGAAGAGTCGTCACCTTCCAGGAGCGAGGCTCAACTGGAGGTGGAGAAGATTTTACACCCTCTAGAAGCGAGGCTCAATTGGAGGTGGAGAAGAGTCGATACCCTCCAGGAACGAGGCTCAACTGGAGGTGGAGAAGAGTCGACACCTTCCAGGAGCGAGGCTCAACTAGAGGTGGAGAGGATTCGACCCCCTCCAGGAGCGAGGCTTAACTAGAGGTGGAGAAGAGTAGACACCCTCCAGGAGCGAGGCTCAACTGGAGGTAAAGAAGTGTCGACACCTTCAAGGAGCGAGGCTCAACTAGAGGTGGCGAGGATTCGACTCCCTCTATGAGGGAGTCTCAAATGGAGGTGGAGAAGAGTCAACACCCTCCAAGAGCGAGGCTCAAGTGGAGGTGGAGAAGAGTCGACACTCTCCAGGAGCGAGGATCAACTGGAGGTGGAGAATATTCGACACCCTCCCGGAGCGAGGCTCAACTGGAGGTGGAGAAGAGTCGACACACTCCAGGAGCGAGGCTCAACTGGAGGTGGAGAAGAGTCGACACCTTTCAGGAGCGAGGCTCAACTGGAGGTGGAGAAGAGTCGACACCTTCCAAGAGCTTGGATCAACTAGAGGTGGAGAGGATTCGACACCCTCCAGGAGCGAGGCTCAACTGGAGGTGGAGAATAGTAGACACCCTCCATGAGCGAGGCTCAACTGGAGGTGGAGAAGAGTCGATACCTTCCATGAGCGAGGCTCAATTGAAGGTGGAGAAGAGTCGACACCCTCTTGGAGCGAGGCTCAACTGGATGTGTAGAAGAGTCGACAACCTCTAGGAGCGAGGCTCAATTGGAGGTGGAGAAGAGTCGACACCCTCCAAGAGCGAGGCTCAACTGGAGGTGGAGAAGAGTAGACACCTTCCAGGAGCGAGGATCAACTGGAGGTGGAGAAGAGTCGACACCTTCCAGGAGCGAGGCTCAACTGGAGGTGGAGAGGATTCTCTCCAGGAGTGAGGCTTAACTGGAGGTGGAGAAGAGTCGACACCTTCTAGGAGCGAGGCTCAACTGGAGGTGAAGAATATTCGACACCCTCCAGGAGCGAGGCTCAATTAGAAGTGGAGAAGAGTCGACACCCTCCAGGAGCGAGGCTCTACTGGAGGTGGAGAAGAGTCGACACCTTCCAGGAGCGAGGCTCAACTGGAGGTGGAGAGGATTCGACACCCTCCAGAAGCGAGGCTCAACTGGAGGTGGATATGAAACGACACCCTCTAGGAGAGAGGATCAACTGGAGGTGGCGAAGAGTCGACACCGTCCAGGAGCGAGGCTCAAGTGGAAGTGGAGAAGAGTCGACACCCTCTAGGAGCGAGGCTCAACTGGAGGTGGAGAAGCGTCGATAACTTCCAAGAGCGAGGATCAACTGGAGGTGGAGAAGATTCGACACCCTCTAGGAGCGAGGCTCAACTGGAGGTGGAGAAGAGTCGACACCCTCCAGGAGCGAGGCTCAATTGGAAGTGGTGAAGAGTCGACGCCTTCTAGGAGCGAGGCTCAACTGGAGGTGGAGAGGATTCAACACCCTCCAGGAGCGAGGCTCAACTGGAGGTGGAGAAGAGTCGACACCCTCCCGAAGCGAGGCTCAACTGGAGGTGGAGAAGAGTCTACATCTTCCAGGAGTGAGGCTCAACTAGAGGTAGAGAGGATTCGACACCCTATAGGAGCGAGGCTCAACTAGAGGTGGAGAAGAGTCGACCCTCTCCAGAAGCGAGGCTCAACTGGAGTTGGAGAAGAGTCGACACCTTTCAAGAGCGAGGCTCAACTGGAGGTGGAGAAGAGTCCACACCCTCTAGGAGCGAGGCTCAACTGGATGTGGAGAAGAGTCGACATCTTCCAGGAGCGAGCCTCAACTGGAGGTGGAGAAGAGTCGACACTCTCAAGGAGCGAGCCTCAACTGGAGGTGGAGAAGAGAAGACACCTTCTAGGAGCGAGGATCAACTGGAGGTGGAGAGGATTCGACACCCTCTAGAAGCGAGGCTCAACTGGAGGTGGAGAAGAGTTGACACCCTCTAGGAGAGAGGCTCAACTAGATGTGGAGAAGAGTTGACACCTTCCAGGAGCGAGGCTCAACTGGAGGTGGAGAAGAGTCGACACCCTCCAGGAGCGAGGCTCAACTAGAGGTGGAGAAGAGTCGACACCTTCCAGGAGCGAGGCTCATTTGGAGGCGGAGAAGATTCGACACCCTCTAGAAGCGAGGCTCAACTGGAGGTGGAGAAGAGTCGACACCCTCTAGGAGCGAGGCTCAACTAGAGGCGGAGAAGAGTCGACACCTTCCAGGCGCGTGGCTCAACTGAAGGTGGAGAGGATTCGACCCCCTCCAGGAGCGAGGCTCAACTGGAGGTGGAGAAGAATCGACACCCTCCAGGAGCGAGGCTCAACTGGAGGTGAAGAAGAGTCGACACCTTCCAGGAGCGAGGATCAACTAGAGGTGGGGAGGATTCGACACCGTCCAGGAGAGAGGTTCAACTGGAGATGGAGAAGAGTCGACACCCTCCAGGAGCGAGGCTAAACTGGTGGTGGAGAAGAGTCGACACTCTCCAGGAGCGTGGCTCAACTGGAGGTGGAGAAGAGTCGACACCTTCTAGGAACGAGGCTCAAATGGAGGCGGAGAAGAGTCGAAACCCTCTAGGAGCGAAGCTCAATTGGAGTTGGAGAAGAGTCGACACCTTTCAGGAGCGAGGCTCAAATGGAGGTGGAGAAGAGCCGACAACCTCCAGGAGCAAGGTTCAACTGAAGGTAGAGAAGAGTCGGCACCTTCTAGGAGCGAGCACCTTCTAGGAGCGAGGATCAACTGGAGGTGGAGAGGATTCGACACCCTCTATGAGCGAGGCTCAACTGGAGGTGGAGAAGAGTCGACACCCTATAGGAGCGAGGCTCAACAGGAGGTGGAGAAAAGTTGACACCTTCCTGGAGCGAGGCTCAACTGGAGGTGGAGAAGAGTGGACACCCTCCAGGTGCGAGGCTCAACTGGAGGTGGAGAAGAGTCGACACCTTCCAGGAGCGAGGCTCAACTAGAGGTGGAGAAGATTTGACACCGTCGAAAAGCGAGGCTCAACAGGAGGTGGAGAAGAGTCGACACCCTCCAGGAGCGAGGCTCAACTGGAGGTGGAGAAGAGTCGACACCTTCTAGGAGAGAAGCTCAACTGGAGGTGGAGAGGATTCGACACCCTCTAGGAGCGAGGCTCAACTGGAGGTGGAGAAGAGTCGACACCCTCCAAGAGTGAGGCTCAACTAGAGGTGGAGAAGAGTCGAAATCTTCCAGGAGCGAGGCTCAATTGGAGGTGGAGAGGATTCGACACCCTCTAGGAGCGACGTTCAACTAGAGGTGGAGAAGAGTCGATAACCTCCAGGAGTGAGGCTCAAATGTAGGTGGAGAAGAGTCGACACCTTCTAGGAGCGAGGCTCAACTCGAGGTGGAGAAGAGTCGACACCCTCCTGGAGCGAGGCTTAACTAGAGGTGGAGAAGAGTCGACACCTTCCAGGTGCGAGGCTCAACTGGAGGTGGAGAAGATTCGACACCCTCCAGGAGCGAGGCTGAACTGGAGGTGGAGATGTGTCGACACACTCCAGGAGCGAGGATCAACTGGAGGTGGAGAAGAGTCAACACCTTTCAGGAGCGAGGGTCAACTGGAGGTGGAGAGGATTCGACACCCTCCAGGAGCGAGGCTCAACTGGAGATGGAGAAGAGTCGATACCTTCTAGGTGCGAGGCTCAACTGGAGGTGGAGAAGATTCGATATCCTCTAGGAGCGAGGCTCAACTGGTGGTGGAGAAGAGTCGACACCCTCCAGGAGCGAGGCTCAATTGGAGGTGGAGTAGAGTCGACACCTTCCAGGAGCGAGGCTCAACTGGAGGTGGAGAGGATTCGAAACCCTCCAGGAGCGAGGCTCAACTGGAGGTGGAGAAGAGTCGACACCCTCGCGAAGCGAGGCTACACTGGAGGTGGAGAAGAGTCGACACCTTCCAGGAGCGAGGCTCAACTGAAGGTGGAGAGGATTCGACACCCTCCAGGAGCGAGGCTCAACTGGAGGTGGAGAAGAGTCGACACTCTCCAGAAGCGAGGCTCAACTGGAGGTGGAGAAGAGACGACACCTTCAAGGAGAGAGGCTCAACTGGAGGTGGAGAAGAGTCGACACCCTCTAGGAGCGAGGCTCAACTGGAGGTGGAGAAGAGTCGACATCTTCTAGGAGCGAGGCTCAACTGGAGGGGGAGAAGAGTCGACACTCTCCAGGAGCGAGGCTCAACTAGAGTTAGAGAAGAGTCGACTCCTTCCAGGAGCGAGGCTCAACTGGAGGTGGAGAGGATTCGACACCCTCTAGGAGCAAGGCTCATCTGGAGGTGGAGAAGAGTCGACACACTCTAGGAGCGAGGCTCAACTGGAGGTGGAGAAGAGTCGACACCGTCCAGGAGCGAGGCTCAGCTGGAGGTGGAGAAGAGTCGACACCCTCCAGGAGCGAGGCACAACTGGAGGTGGAGAAGAGTCGACACCTTCCAGGAGCGAGGCTCAACTGGAGGTGGAGAAGATTCGGCACCCTCGAGATGCAAGGCTCAACTGGAGGTGGAGAAGAGTCGACACCCTCCAGGAGCGAGGCTCAACTGGAGGTGGAGAAGAGTCGACACCTTCTAGGAGCGAAGCGAGCGAAGCTCAACTGGAGGTGGAGAGGATTCGACACCCTCCAGGAGCGAGGCTCAACTGGAGGTGGAGAAGAGTCGATACCCTCCAAGAGCGAGGCTCAACTAGAGGTGGAGAAGAGTCGACACCTTCCAGGAGCGAGGCTCAACTGGAGGTGGAGAGGATTCGACACCCTCTAGGAGCGACGCTCAACTGGAGGTGGAGAAGAGTCGACAACCTCCAGGAGCGAGGCTCAACTGTAGGTGGAGAAGAGTCGACACCTTCTAGGAGCGAGGCTCAACTAGAGGTGGAGAAGAGTCGACACCCTCCTGGAGCGAGGCTCAACTAGAGGTGGAGAAGAGTCGACACCCTCCAGGAGCGAGGCTCAACTGGAGGTGAAGAAGAGTCGACACCTTCAAGGAGCGAGGCTCAACTAGAGGTGGAGAGGATTCGACTCCCTCCAGGAGGGAGTCTCAACTGAAGGTGGAGAAGAGTCGACACCCTGCAGAAGCGAGGCTCAATTGGAGGTGGAGAAGAGTCGAAGCCTTCCAGGAGCGAGGCTCAACTGGAGGTGGACAAGATTCGACACCATCAAGGAGCGAGTCTCAACTTGAGGTGGAGAAGAGTCGACACCCTCCAAGAGCGAGGCTCAACTGGAGGTGGAGAGGAGTCGACACCTTTCAGGAGCGAGTCTTAACTGGAGGTGGAGAAGAGTCGACAACTTCCAAGAGCGAGGCTCAACTGGAGGTGGAGAGGATTCGATACCCTCTAGGAGCGAGGCTCAACTGGAGGTGGAGAATAGTCGACACCCTCCAGGAGCGAGGCTCAAATGGAGGTGGAGAAGAGTCGACACCTTCCATGAGCGAGGCTCAACTGAAGGTGGAGAAGAGTCGACACCCTCTTAGAGCGAGGCTCAACTGGATGTGTAGAAGAGCCGACACCCTCTAGGAGCGAGGCTCAATTGGAGGTGGAGAAGAGTCGACACCCTCCAGGAGCGAGGCTCAACTGGAGGTGGAGAAGAGTCGACACCTTCCAGGAGCGATGCTCAACTGGAGGTGGAGAAAAGTCGACACCTTCCAGGAGCGAGGCTCAACTGGAGGCGGAGAGGATACGTTCTAGGAGTGAGGCTCAACTGGAGGTGGAGAAGATTCGACACCTTCCAGGAGCGAGGCACAACTGGAGGTGGAGAATATTCGACACCCTCCAGGAGCGAGGCACAACTAAAAGTGGAGAAGAGTCGACACCCTCCAGGAGCGAGGCTCAACTGGAGGTGGAGAAGAGTCGACAACTTCCAGGAGCGAGGATCAATTGGAGGTGGAGAGGATTCGATACCCTCCAGAAGTGAGGCTCAACTGGAGATGGAGAAGAAACGACACCCTCCAAGAGCGAGGCTCAACAGGAGGTGGCGAAGAGTCGACACCGTCCAGGAGCGAGGATCAACTAGAGGTGGAAAAGAGTCGACACCCTTTAGGATCGAGGCTCAACTAGAGGTGGAGAAGAGTCGATACCTTCCAGGAGCGAGGATCAACTGGAGGTGGAGAAGATTTGACATTATCCAAGAGCGAGGCTCAACTGGAGGTGGAGAAGAGTCGACACCCTCCAGGAGCAGGGCTCAATTGGAAGTGGAGAAGAGTCGACACCTTCCAGGAGCGAGGCTCAACTGGAGGTGGAGAGGATTCGACACCCTCCAAGAGCGAGGCTCAACTGGAGGTGTAGAAGAGTCGACACCCTCCCAAAGCGAGGCTCAACTGGAGGTGGAGAAGAGTCGACACCTTCCAGGAGCGAGGCTCAACTGAAGGTGGAGAGGATTCGACACTCTCTAGGAGCGAGGCTCAACTGGAGGTGGAGAAGGGTCGACACTCTCCAGAAGCAAGGCTCAACTGTTGTTGGAGAAGAGTCGACACCTTGCAAGAGCGAGGATAAACAGGAGATGGAGAAGAGTCGACACCCTATAGGAGCGAGACTCAACTGGATTTGGATAAGAGTCGACATCTTCCAGTTGCGAGGCTCAACTGGAGGTGGAGAAGAGTCGACACTCTCAAGGATCGAGCCTCAACTAGAGGTGGAGAAGATTCGAAACCTTCTAGGAGCGAGGCTCAACTAGAGGTGGAGAGTATTCGACACCCTCTAGGAGCGAGGCTCCACTGGAGGTGGAGAAGAGTCGACACCCTCTAGGAGAGAGGCTCAACTGGAGGTGGAGAAGAGTTGACACCATCCAGGAGCGAAGCTCAACTGGAGGTGGAGAAGAGTCGACACCCTCCAGGAGCGAGGATAAACTGGTGGTGGAGAAGAGTCGACACTCTCCAGGAGCGTGGCTCAACTGGAGGTGGAGAAGTGTCGACACCTTCCAGGAGAGAGGCTGAAATGGAGGTGGAGAAGAGTCAAAACCCTCCAGGAGTGTGGCTCAATTGGAGGTGGAGAAGAGTCGACACCTTTCAGGAGCGAGGCTCAAATGGAGGTGGAGAAGAGTCGACACCCTCCAGGAGCAAGGTTCAACTGGAGGTGGAGAAGAGTCAGCACCTTCTAGGAGCGAGAATCAACTGGAGGTGTAGAGGATTCGACACCCTCTATGAGCGAGGCTCAACTAGAGGTGGAGAAGAGTCGACACCCTATTGGAGCGAGGCTCAACAGGAGGTGGAGAAAATTTGACACCTTCCTGGAGCGAGGCTCAACTGGAGGTGGAGAAGAGTCGACACCCTACAGGAGCGAGGCTCAACTGGAGGTGGAGAAGAGTCGACACCTTCCAGGAGCGAGGCTCAACTGGAGGTGGAGAAGATTCGACACCGTCAAAAAGCGAGGCTCAACTGGAGGTGGAGAAGAGTCGACACCCTCCAGGAGCGAGGCTAAACTGGTGGTGGAGAAGAGTCGACACTCTCCAGTAGTGTGGCTCAACTGGAGGTGGAGAAGAGTCGACACCTTCCAGGAGCGAGGCTGAAATGGAGGTGGAGAAGAGTCGAAACCCTCCAGGAGCGTGGCTCAACTGGAGGTGGAGAAGAGTCGACACATTTCAGGAGCGAGGCTCAAATAGAGGTGGAGAAGAGTCGACACCCCCCAGGAGCAAGGTTCTACTGGAGGTGGAGAAGAGTCGACACGTTCTAGGAGCGAGGCTCAACTGGAGGTGGAGAAGAGTCGACACCCTCCAGGAGCGTGGCTAAACTGGTGGTGGAGAAGAGTCGACACTCTCCAGGAGCGTGGCTCAACTGGAGGTGGAGAAGTGTCGACACCTTCCAGGAGCGAGGCTGAAATGGAGGTGGGGAAGAGTCAAAACCCTCCAGGAGCGTGGCTCAATTGGAGGTGGAGAAGAGTCGACACCTTTCAAGAGCGAGGCTCAAATGGAGGTGGAGAAGAGTCGACACCCTCCAGGAGCTAGGTTCAACTGGAGGTGGAGAAGAGTCGGCACCTTCTAGGAGCGAGAATCAACTGGAGGTGTGGAGGATTCGACACCCTCTATGAGTGAGGCTCAACTAGAGGTGGAGAAGAGTCGACACCCTATTGGAGCGAGGCTCAACAGGAGGTGGAGAAAATTTGACACCTTCCTGGAGCGAGGCTCAACTGGAGGTGGAGAAGAGTCGACACCCTACAGGAGCGAGGCTCAACTGGAGGTGGAGAAGAGTCGACACCTTCCAGGAGCGAGGCTCAACTGGAGGTGGAGAAGATTTGACACCGTCGAAAAGCGAGGCTCAACTGGAGGTGGAGAAGAGTCGACACCCTCCAGGAGCGAGGCTAAACTGGTGGTGGAGAAGAGTCGACACTCTCCAGGAGCGTGGCTCAACTGGAGGTGGAGAAGAGTCGACACCTTCCAAGAGCGAGGCTAAAATGGAGGTGGAGAAGAGTCGAAACCCTCCAGGAGCGTGGCTCAACTGGAGGTGGAGAAGAGTCGACACCTATCAGGAGCGAAGCTCAAATGGAGGTGGAGAAGAGTCGACACCCTCCAGGAGCAAGGTTCAACTGGAGGTGGAGAAGAGTCGGCACCTTCTAGGAGCGAGAATCAACTGGAGGTGTAGAGGATTCGACACCCTCTATGAGCGAGGCTCAACTAGAGGTGGAGAAGAGTCGACACCCTATTGGAGCGAGGCTCAACAGGAGGTCGAGAAAATTTGACACCTTCCTGGAGCGAGGCTCAACTGGAGGTGGAGAAGAGTCGACACCCTACAGGAGCGAGGCTCAACTGGAGGTGGAGAAGAGTCGACACCTTCCAGGATCGAGGCTCAACTGGAGGTGGAGAAGATTCGACACCGTCGAAAAGCGAGGCTCAACTGGAGGTGGAGAAGAGTCGACACCCTCCAGGAGCGAGGCTCAACTGGAGGTGGAGAAGAGTGGACTCCTTCTAGGAGCGAGGCTCAACTGGAGGTGGAGAGGATTCGACACCCTCCATAAGCGAGGATCAACTGGAGGTGGAGAAGAGTCGACACCCTCCAAGAGCGAGGCTCAAGTGGAGGTGGAGAGGATTCGACACCCTCTAGGAGCGACGCTCAACTGGAGGTGGAGAAGAGTCGACAACCTCCAGGAGCGAGGCTCAACTGTAGGTGGAGAAGAGTCGACACCTTCTAGGAGTGAGGCTCAACTGGAGGTGGAGAAGATTCGACACTGTCCAGGAGCGAGACTCAACTGGAGGTGGAGAAGATTCGACACCCTCCAGGAGCGAGGCTCAACTAGAGGTGGAGAAGAGTCAACACCTTCCTGGAGCGAGGCTCAACTGGAGGTGGAGAGGATTCCCTCTAGGAGTGAGGCTCAACTGGAGGTGGAGAAGAGTCGACACCTTCCAGGAGCTTGGCTCAACTGGAGGTGGAGAATATTTGACACCCTCCAGGAGCGAGGCTCAACTAGAAGTGGAGAAGAGTCGACACCCTCCAGGAGCGAGGCTTAACTGGAGGTTGAGAAGAGTCGACACCTTCCAGGAGCGAGGCTCAACTGGAGGTGGAGAGGATTCGACACCCTCTAGAAGCGAGGCTCAACTGGAGGTGGAGAAGAAACGACACCCTCCACGAGCGAGGCTCAACTAGAGGTGGAGAATCGTCAACACCGTCCAGGAGAGAAGCTCAACTGGAGGTGGAGAAGAGTCGACAACCTCTAGGAGCGAGGCTTAACTGGAGGTGGAGAAGAGTCGATACCTTCCAGGAGCGAGGATCAACTGGAGGTGGAGAGGATTCGACACCCTCCAGGAGCGAGGCTCAACTGGAGGTGGAGAAGTGTAGACACCCTCCCGAAGCGAGGCTCAACTGGAGGTGGAGAAGAGTCGACACTTTCCAGGAGCGAGGCTCAACTGGAGGTGGAGAGGATTCGACACCCTCCAGGAGCGAGGCTCAACTGGAGGTGGAGAAGAGTCGACACTCTACAGAAGCGAGGCTCAACTAGAGTTGGAGAAGAGTCGACACCTTCCAAGAGTGAGGCTCAACTGGAGGTGGAGAAGAGTCGATACCCTCTAGGAGCGAGGCTCAACTGGATGTGGAGAAGAGTCAATATCTTCCAGGAGCGAGGCTCAACTGGAGGTGGAGAAGAGTCGACACTCTCAATGAGCGAGCCTCAACTGGAGGTGGAGAATAGTCGACACCTTCTAAGAGCGAGGCTCAACTGGAGGTGGAGAAGAGTTGACACCGTCCAGGAGCGAGGCTCAGCTGGAGGTGGAGAAGAGTCGACACCCTCCAGGAGAGAGGCTCAACTGGAGGTGGAGAAGTGTCGACACCTTCCAGGAGCGAGGCTCAACTAGAGGTGGAGAGGATTCGACCCCCTCCAGGAGCGAGGCTCAACTGGAGGTGGAGAAGAGTCGACACCCTCCAGGAGCGAGGTTCAACTAGAGGTGAAGAAGAGTCGACACCTTTAAGGAGCGAGGCTCAACAAGAGGCGGAGAGGATTCGACTCCCTCCAGGAGGGAGGCTCAACTGGAGGTGGAGAAGAGTCGACACCCTCCAGGAGCGAGGCTCAACTGGAGGCGGAGAAGAGTCGACACTCTCCAGGAGCGAGGCTCATCTGGAAGGGGAGAAGAGTCGACACCTTCCAGGAGCGAGGCTTAATTGGAGGTGGAGAAGATTTGACACCCTCGAGGAGCGAGGCTCAACTGGAGGTGGAGAAGAGTCGACACCCTCCAGGAGCGAGGCTCAACTGGAGGTGGAGAAGAATCGACACCTTTCAGGAGCGAGGCTCAACTGGAGGTGGAGAAGAGTCGACACCTTCCAAGAGAGAGGCTCAACTAGAGGTGGAGTGGATTCGACACCACCCAGGAGCGAGGCTCAACTGGAGGTGGAGAATAGTCGACACTCTCCAGGTGCGAGGCTCAACTGGAGGTGGAGAAGAGTCGACACCTTCCATGAGCGAGGCTCAACTGAACGTGGAGAAGAGTCGACACCCTCTTGGAGCGAGGCTCAACTGGATGTGTAGAAGAGTCGACACCCTCTAGGAGCGAGGCTCAATGGAGGTGGAGAAGAGTCGACACCCTCCAGGAGCGAGGCTCAACTGGAGGTGGAGAAGAGTCGACACCTTCCAGGAGCGAGGCTCAACTGGAGGTGGAGAAGAGTCGACACCTTCCAGGAGCGAGGCTCAACTGGAGGAGGAGAGGATTCCCTCCAGGAGTGAGGCTCAACTGGAGGTGGAGAAGAATCGACACCTTCCAGGAGCGAGGCTCAACTGGAGGTGGAGAAGATTCGACACCCTCCAGGAGCGAGGCTCAGCTAAAGGTAGGGAAGAGTCGACACCCTCCAGGAGCGAGGCTCAACTGGAGGTGGAGAAGAGCCGACACCTTCCAGGAGCGAGGCTCAACTGGAGGTGGAGAGGATTCGACACCCTCCAGAAGCGAGGCTCAACTGGAGTTGGGGAAGAGTCGACACCCTCCAGGAGTGATGCTCAACTGGAGGTGGAGAAGAGTCGACACCTTCCAGGAGCGAGGCTTAACTGGAGGTGGAGAGGATTCGACACCCTCTAGAAGCGAGGCTCAACTGGAGGTGGAGAAGAAACGACACCCTCCACGAGCGAGGCTCAACTGGAGGTGGAGAAGCGTCAACACCGTCCAGGAGAGAGGCTCAACTGGAGGTGGAGAAGATTCGACACCCTCTAGGAGCGAGGCTTAACTGGAGGTGGAGAAGAGTCGATACCTTCCACGAGAGAGGCTCAACTGGAGGTGGAGAAGCGTCAACACCGTCCAGGAGAGAGGCTCAATTGGAGGTGGAGAAGAGTCGACAACCTCTAGGAGCGAGGCTTAACTGGAGGTGGAGAAGAGTCGATACCTTCCAGGAGCGAGGATCAACTGGAGGTGGAGAGGATTCGACACCCTCCAGGAGCGAGGCTCAACTGGAGGTGGAGAAGTGTAGACACCCTCCCGAAGCGAGGCTCAACTGGAGGTGGAGAAGAGTCGACACCTTCCAGGAGCGAGGCTCAACTAGAGGTGGAGAGGATTCGACACCCTCCAGGAGCGAGGCTCAACTGGCGGTGGAGAAGAGTCGACACTCTCCAGAAGCGAGGCTCAACTAGAGTTGGAGAAGAGTTGACACCTTCCAAGAGTGAGGCTCAACTGGAGGTGGAGAAGAGTCGACACCCTCCACGAGCGAGGCTCAACTGGAGGTGGAGAAGCGTCAACACCGTCCAGGAGAGAGGCTCAACTGGAGGTGGAGAAGAGTCGACAACCTCTAGGAGCGAGACTTAACTAGAGGTGGAGAAGAGTCGATACCTTCCAGGAGCGAGGATCAACTGGAGGTGGAGAGGATTCGACACCCTCCATGAGCGAGGCTCAACTGGAGGTGGAGAAGTGTAGACACCCTCCCGAAGCGAGGCTCAACTGGAGGTGGAGAAGAGTCGACACCTTCCAGGAGCGAGGCTCAACTGGAGGTGGAGAGGATTCGACACCCTCCAGGAGCGAGGCTCAACTGGAGGTGGAGAAGAATCGACACTCTCCAGAAGCGAGGCTCAACTAGAGTTGGAGAAGAGTCGACACCTTCCAAGAGTGAGGCTCAACTGGAGGTGGAGAAGAGTCGACACCCTCTAGGAGCGAGGCTCAACTGGATGTGGAGAAGAGTCAATATCTTCCAGGAGCGAGGCTCAACTGGAGGTGGAGAAGAGTCGACACTCTCAATGAGCGAGCCTCAACTGGAGGTGGAGAATAGTCGACACCTTCTAAGAGCGAGGCTCAACTGGAGGTGGAGAAGAGTTGACACCGTCCAGGAGCGAGGCTCAGCTGGAGGTGGAGAAGAGTCGACACCCTCCAGGAGAGAGGCTCAACTGGAGGTGGAGAAGAGTCGACACCTTCCAGGAGCGAGGCTCAACTAGAGGTGGAGAGGATTCGACCACCTCCAGGAGCGAGGCTCAACTGGAGGTGGAGAAGAGTCGACAACCTCCAGGAGCGAGGCTCAACTAGAGGTGAAGAAGAGTGGACACCTTCAAGGAGCGAGGCTCAACAAGAGGTGGAGAGGATTCGACTCCCTCCAGGAAGGAGGCTCAATTGGAGGTGGAGAAGAGTCGACACCCTCCAGGAGCGAGGCTCAACTGGAGGCGGAGAAGAGTCGACACTCTCCAGGAGCGAGGCTCATCTGGAGGTGGAGAAGAGTCGACACCTTCCAGGAGGGAGGCTCAACTGGAGGTGGAGAAGATTCGACACCCTCAAGGAGGGAGGCTCAACTGGAGGTGGAGAAGAGTCGACACCCTCCAGGAGCGAGGCTCAACTGGAGGTGGAGAAGAATCGACACCTTTCAGGAGCGAGGCTCAACTGGAGGTGGAGAAGAGTCGACACCTTCCAAGAGAGAGGCTCAACTAGAGGTGGAGAGGATTCGACACCCTCCAGGAGCGAGGCTCAACTGGATGTGGAGAATAGTCGACACCCTCCAGGTGCGAGGCTCATCTGGAGGTGGAGAAGAGTCGACACCTTCCATGAGCGAGGCTCAACTGAAGGTGGAGAAGAGTCGACACCCTCTTGGAGTGAGGCTCAACTGGATGTGTAGAAGAGTTGACACCCTCTAGGAGCGAGGCTCAAATGGAGGTGGAGAAGAGTCGACACCCTCCAGGAGCGAGGCTCAACTGGAGGTGGAGAAGAGTCGACACATTCCAGGAGCGAGGCTCAACTGGAGGTGGAGAAGAGTTGACACCTTCAAGGAGCGAGGCTCAACTGGAGGAGGAGTGGATTCCCTCCAGGAGTGAGACTCAACTGGAGGTGGAGAAGATTCAACACATTCCAGGAGCGAGGCACAACTGAAGGTGGAGAATATTCGACACCCTCCAGGAGCGAGGCTCAACTAGAAGTGGAGAAGAGTCGACACCCTCCAGGAGCGAGGCTCAACTGGAGGTGGAGAAGAGTCGACACCTTCCAGGAGCTAGGCTCAACTGGAGGTGGAGAGAATTCGACACCCTCCAGAAGCGAGGCTCAACTAGAGGTGGAGAAGAAACAACACCCTCCAGGAGCGAGGCTCAACTAGAGGTGGCGAATAGTCGACACCGTCCAGGAGCGAGGCTCAATTGGAGGTGGAGAAGAGTCGACACCCTCTAGGAGCGAGGCTTAACTGGGGGTGGAGAAGAGTCGATACCTTCTAGGAGCGAGGATCAACTGGAGGTGGAGAAGATTCGACACCCTCCAGGAGCGAGGCTCAACTAAAGGAGGAGAAGAGTCGACACCCTCCAGGAGCAAGGCTCAATTGGAAGTAGAGAAGAGTCGTCACCTTCCAGGAGCGAGGCTCAACTGGAGGTGGAGAGGATTCGACACCCTCCAGGAGTGAGGCTCAACTGGAGGTGGAGAAGAGTCGACACCCTCCTGAAGCGAGGCTCAACTGGAGGTGGAGAAGATTCGACACCTTCCAGGAGAGAGGCTCAACTGGAGGTGGAGAGGGTTCGATACCCTCTAGGAGCGAGGCTCAACTGGAGGTGGAGAAGTATCGACACTCTCCAGAAGCAAGGCTCAACTGGAGTTGGAGAATAGTCGACACATTACCAGAGCGAGAATCAACAGGAGATGGAGAAGAGTCGACACCCTCTAGGAGCGAGGCTCAACTGGATGTGGAGAAGAGTTTGCGAGGCTCAACTGGACGTGGAGAAGAGTCGACACTCTCAAGGAGCGAGCCTGAACTGGAGGTGGAGAAGAGTAGAAACCTTCTAGGAGCGAGGCTCAACTGGAGGTGGAGAGAATTCGACACCCTCTAGGAGCGAGGCTCAACTGGAGGTGGAGAAGAGTCGACACCCTCTAGGATAGAGGCTCAACTGAAGGTGGAGAAGAGTGGACACCTTCCAGGAGCGAGGCTCAACTGGAGGTGGAGAAGAGTCGACACCCTCCAGGAGCGAGGCTCAACTAGAGGTGGAGAAGAGTCGACACCTTCCAGGAGCGAGGCTTGTTGAAAATGTTGAAGTGGGAGGATTTTGGAAGTTGGCGGTCTGGGGGGGGGGGGGGACCGAGCAGTTTGATCTACCCGCACGATCTTGCAGTCTCCTCTGGCGGTTTGACCTCTTTGGTTTAGCCGCGGGCTACTCGGTGTGATCGCCAGTCTTCTGTCCAAGGGTGCCGAGGTGAGGCCGCGCGGTCTGGTTGTCTGACCGCGTGGCGGAGCAGGTTTCTACCTGGTAAGGAAGGCGCGCGGTCTGGTGCTTATGACTGCGTGGTGCGGGTAGCCTGTCTGGAGGCTGTCCCGGTTCTTTGTGGTGCGCGCGGACTAAGGTCGTCTTTGTCGCGCGGTCTCCGGTTTATGTTCGCATGGCTGGTCCTTCGACGATCAGCTGGCATATGCCGTCGCAGGTGTTTGATCAACTTGGCGGGCTATGCCCTAGTCAGTCTGGTGTGCTCGCGGTCTCTGGAGGAGGTCGGGTGGCGAACACAGGTGGTGAGCGACATGACCGGGCGGATTGTCATGGTCGCGCGGCTTCTGCTGAAGTCGGCGAGCTCACTAAGCAGGAGGTTCTTTTGCTGGTCACGCGGGTTGACCTGTCTGGTCGCGCGATCAAGGGGTGGTGATCATATCTCATAGGGTGGTGACTGGATCAGGTCGCCTGCCTATAAATAGGAGCCACTGTAGCAGCAAATATATAGCACCAAGTGTAAGCTGAGCTCGCGACCTGTTTTTGCGGTTTGTGTTTTGTAACCGGCCGGTTAGCTGATCGAACTTGTCTTGTGCAGCTTCTGCGGATTGTGCGGGCAGTAGCGGTCACCTCCTCTTCTGAAGGTGTTCGTTCGGTCTCGCGGCTTGCAGTGCGGGTTGCTGGAGTTCGGGATGATCAGTGGAGTTCGAGAGTTCGCGTGGTTCTCAGTTGGTGTGGCTCAAGTCGTAGGTCGGCAGTTCGGGCGATTTGGTTTCTAGCCGGGCGGACTGTCAAGTCGGGCGGTTAGGCGGTCTCAGTTTGGCAGACCGCTGGTTTTCCTTTTAGCTGCTTTTCTCTTCTGTTTTTTGTGTACTGGAGAAATCATGTCTCACCATGTATACCTTGCCCTGTAATGAAGAATTTTGCTTATCAATAAAGATCATGTTTGCTTCATGTGCTTCTGGTTTTTTGGCTTGAACTCTAAGTTGTACAATTCCTGCTCACTCCATAAAGAATCAAAAAATTTCACAAGGCTCAATTGGAGGTGGAGAAGATTCGACAATCTACAGAAGCGAGGCTCAACTGGAGGTGGAGAAGAGTCGACACCCTCCAGGAGCGAGCCTCAACTGGAGGCGGAGAAGAATCGACACCTTCCAGGATCGAGGCTCAACTAGAGGTGGAGAGGATTCAACCCCATCCAGAAGCGAGGCTCAACTGGAGGTGGATAAGAATGGACACCCTCCAGGAGCGAGGCTCAACTGGAGGTGAAGAAGAGTCAACACCTTTCAGGAGCGAGGCTCAACTAGAGGTGGAGAGGATTCGACACCCTCCAGGAGGGAGGCTCAATTGGAGATGGAGAAGAGTCGACACATTCCAGGAGCGAGGCTAAACTGGTGGTGGAGAAGAGTCGACACTCTCCAGGAGTGTGGCTCAACTGGAGGTGGAGAAGAGTCGTCATCTTCCAGGAGCGAGGCTCAAATGGAGGTGGAGAAGAGTCGAAACCCTCCAGGAGCGAGGCTCAACTGGAGGTGGAGAAGAGTCGACACCTTTCAGGAGCGAGGCTCAAATGGAGGTGGAGAAGAGTTGACACCCTCCAGGAGCAAGGTTCAACTGGAGGTTGAGAAGAGTCGGCACCTTCTAGGAGCGAGAATCAACTGGAGGTGTAGAGGATTCGACACCCTCTATGAGCGAGGCTCAACTGGAGGTGGAGAAGAGTCGACACCCTATAGGAGCGAGGCTCAACAAGAGGTGGAGAAAAGTTGACACCTTCCTGGAGTGAGGCTCAACTGGAGGTGGAGAAGAGTCGACACCCTCCAGGAGCGAGGCTCAACTGGAGGTGGAGAAGAGTCGACACCTTCCAGGAGCGAGGCTCAACTAGAGGTGGAGAAGATTCAACACCGTCCAAAAGTGAGGCTCAAATGGAGGTGGAGAAGAGTCGACACCCTCCAGGAGCGAGGCTCATATGAAGGTGGAGAAGAGTCGACACCTTCTAGGAGCGAGGCTCAACTGGAGGTGGAGAGGATTCGACACCCTCCAGGAGCGAGGCTCAACTGGAGGTGGAGAAGAGTCGACACCCTCCAAGAGCGAGGCTCAACTAGAGGTGGAGAAGAGTCGACACCTTCTAGGAGCGAGGCTCAACTGGAGGTGGAGAAGAGTCGACACCCTCCAGGAGCGAGGCTCAACTGGAGGTGGAGAAGAGTCGACACCTTCTAGGAGCGAGGCTCAACTGGAAGTGGAGAAGATTCTACACCCTCCAGGAGCGAGGCTCAACTAGAGGTGGAGAAGAGTCGACACCTTCCAGGAGCGAGGCTCAACTGGAGGTGGAGAGGATTCCCTCTAGGAGTGAGGCTCAACAGGAGGTGGAGAAGAGTCGACACCTTCCAGGAGCGAGGCTCAATTAGAGGTGGAGAGTATTCGACACCCTCCAGGAGCGAGGCTCAACTAGAAGTGGAGAAGAGTCGACCACCCTCCAGGAGCGGGGCTCAACTGGAGGTGGAGAAGAGTCGACACCTTCCAGAAGCGAGGCTCTACTGGAGGTGGAGAGGATTCGACACCCTCCAGAAGCGAGGCTCATCTGGAGGTGGAGAAGAAATGACACCCTCCAGAAGCGAGGCTCAATTGGAGGTGGCGAAGAGTCAACACCGTCCAGGAGAGAGGCTCAACTGGAGGTGGAGAAGAGTCCACACCCTCTAGGAGCGAGGCTCAACTAGAGGTGGAGACGAGTCAATACCTTCTAGGAGCGAGGATCAACTAGAGGTGGACAAGTTTCGACACCCGCCAGGAGCGAGGCTCATCTGGAGGTGGAGAAGAGTAGACACCCTCCCGAAGCGAGGCTCAACTGGAGGTGGAGAGGATTCAACACCCTCCAGGAGCGAGGCTCAACTGGAGGTGGAGAAGAGTCGACACTCTTCAGAAGCGAGGCTCAACTGGAGTTGGAGAAGAGTCGACACCTTCCAAGAGCGAGGCTCAACTGGAGGCGGAGAAGAGTCGACACCCTCTAGGAGCGAGGCTCAACTGGATGTGGAGAAGAGTCGTCATCTTCTAGGAGCGAGGCTCAACTGGAGGTGGAGAAGAGTCGACACTCTCAAGGAGCGAGCCTCAACTGGAGGTGGAGAGTAGTCGACACCTTTTAGTAGCGAGGCTCAACTGGAGGTGGAGAGGATTCGACTCCCTCTAGGAGTGAGGCTAAACTGGAGGTGGAGAAGAGTCGACACCCTCCAGGAGCGAGGCTCAACTGGAGTTGGAGAAGAGTCGACACCTTTCAAGAGCGAGGCTAAAATGGAGGTGGAGAAGAGTAGACACCCTCCAGCAGCAAGGTTCAACTGGAGGTGGAGAAGAGTCGACACCTTCTAGGAGCGAGGATCAACTGGAGGTGTAGAGGATTTGACACCCTCTATGAGCGAGGCTCAACAGGAGGTGGAGAAGAGTCGACACCCTATAGGAATGAGGCTCAACACGGGGTAGAGAAAAGTTGGCACCTTCCTGGAGTGAGGCTCAACTGGAGGTGGAGAAGAATCGACACCCTCTAGGAGGAGGCTCAACTGGAGGTGGAGAAGAGTCGACACCTTCTAGGAGCGAGGCTCAACTGGAGGTGGAGAAGATTCAACACCGTAGAAAAGCGAGGCTCAATTGGAGGTGGAGAAGAGTCCACACCCTCCAGGAGCGAGGCACAACTGGAGGTGGAGAAGAGTCGACACCTTCTAGGAGCGAGGCTCAACTGGAGGTGGAGAGGATTCGACACCCTCCAGGAGAGAGGCTCAACTGGAGGTGGAGAAGAGTCGACACCCTCCAAGAGCGAGGCTCAACTAGAGGTGGAGAAGAGTCGACACCTTCCAGGAGCGAGGCTCAACAGGAGGTGGAGAGGATTTGACACCCTCTAGGAGCGACGCTCAACTGGAGGTGGAGACGAGTCGATAACCTCTAGGAGTGAGGCTCAACTGTAGGTGGAGAAGAGTCGGCACCTTCTAGGAGCCAGGCTCAATTGGAGGTGGAGATGAGTCTACACCCTCCAGGAGCGAGGCTCAACTGGAGGTGGAGAAGAGTCGACACCTTCCAGGAGCCAGGCTCAACTGGATGTGGGGAAGATTCGACACCCTCCTGGAGCGAGGCTCAACTGGAGGTGGAGATGAGTCGACACACTCCAGGAGTGAGGCTCAACTAGAGGTGGAGAAGAGTCGACACATTTCAGGAGCGAGGCTCAACTGGAGGTGGAGAGGATTCGACAACCTCCAGGAGCCAGGCTCAACTGGAGGTGGAGAAGTGACGACACTCTCCAAGAGCTAGGCTCAACTAGCGGTGGAGAAGAGTCGACACCTTCTAGGAGCGAGGCTCAACTGGAGGTGGAGAGGATTCGACACCCTCCAGGTGCGAGGCTCAACTGGAGGTGGAGAAGAGTCGACACCCTCCAGGAGAGAGGCTCAATTAGAGGTGGAGAAGAGTCAACACCTTCCAGGAGCGAGGCTCTACTGGAGGTAGAGAAGAGTTGACACCCTCCAGGAGCGAGGCTCAACTGGAGGTGGAGAAGAGTCGACACCTTCGAGTAGCGAGGCTCAACTAGAGGTGGAGAAGATTCGACACCCTCCAGGAGCGAGGCTCAACTGGTGGTGGAGAAGAGTCGACACCCTCCAGGAGCGAGGCTCAACTGGAGGTGGAGAAGAGTCGACACCTTCCATGAGCAAGGCTCAACTGGAGGTGGAGAGGATTTGACACCCTCTAGGAATGAGGCTCAACTGGAGGTGGAGAAGAGTCGACACCTTCTAGGAGCGATGCTCAATTGGAGGTGGTGAAGAGTCGATACCCTCCAAGAGCGATGCTCAACTAGAGGTGGCGAAGAGTCGACACCCTCCAGGAGCGAGGCTCAACTGGAGGTGGAGAAGAGTCGACACCTTCCAGGATCGAGGATCAACTGGAGGTGGAGAGGATTCAACACCCTCCAGGAGCGAGGCTCAACTGGAGGTGGAGAAGAGTCGACACCCTCTAGGAGAGAGGCTTAACTAGAGGTGGAGAAGAGTCAACACCTTCCAGGAGCGAGGCTCTACTAGAGGTGGAGAAGAGTTGACACCCTCCAGGAGCGAGGCTCAACTGGAGGTGGAGAAGAGTCAACACCTTCTAGTAGCGATGCTCAACTAGAGGTGGAGAAGATTCGACACCCTCCAGGAGCGAGGCTCAACTGGTGGTGGAGAAGAGTCGACACCCTCCAGGAGCGAGTCTCAACTGGAGGTGGAGAAGAGTCGACACCTTCCATGAGCGAGGCTCAACTGGAGGTGGAGAGGATTTGACACCCTCTAGGAATGAGGCTCATCTGGAGGTGGAGAAGAGTCGACACCTTCTAGGAGCGATGCTCAATTGGAGGTGGTGAAGAGTCGATACCCTCCAAGAGCGATGCTCAACTGGAGGTGGCGAAGAGTCGACACCCTCCAGGAGCGAGGCTCAATTGGAGGTGGAGAAGAGTCGACACCTTCCAGGATCGAGGATCAACTGGAGGTGGAGTGGATTCAACACCCTCCAGGAGCGAGGCTCAACTGGAGGTGGAGAGGATTCAACACCCTCCAGGAGCGAGGCTCAACTGGAGGTGGAGAAGAGTCGACACCCTCCCGGAGCGAGGCTCAACTGGAGGTGGAGAAGAGTCGACACCGTCCAGGAGCGAGGCTCAAATAGAGGTAGAGAAGGTTGACACCTTCCAGGAACGAGGCTCAACTAAAGGTGGAGAAGAGTCGACACCTTCCATGAGCGAGGCTCAACTGGAGGTGGAGAAGATTCGACACCTTCCAGGCCATTCGCTAGACGAGCAAGCTCAACTAGAGGAGCTGGAAAACTCACTCGAGGTAGCAAGTAGTTGGTATGCAGGAAAGGAGGTCGTGCCGGGACTCTTCTCTGTCGGGAGCGAGGCTCAACTGGAGGTGGAGAAGATTCAACACCCTCTAGGAGCGAGGCTCAACTGGAGGTGGAGATGAGTCGACAAACTCCAGGAGCGAGGCTCAACTGGAGGTGGAGAAAAGTCGACACCCCTCTAGGAGCGAGGCTCAAATGGAGGTGGAGAAGAGTCGATACCTTCCAGGAGCGAGGATCAACTGGAGGTGGAGAGGATTCGACACCCTCCAGGAGTGAGGCTCAACTGGAGGTGGAGAAGAGTAGACACCCTCCCGAAGCGAGGCTCAACTGGGGGTGGAGGAGAGTCGACACCTTCCAGAAGCGAGGCTCAACTGGAGGTGGAGAAGAGTCGACACTCTCCAGAAGCGAGGCTCAACTGGAGTTGGAGAAGAGTCGACACCTTCCAAGAGCAAGGCTCAACTGGAGGTGGAGAAGAGTCGATACCCTCTAGGAGCAAGGCTCAACTGGATGTGGAGAATAGTCGATATCTTCCAAGAGCGAAGCTCAACTGGAGGTGGAGAAGACTCGACACTCTCAAGGAGCGAGCCTCAACTGGAGGTGGAGAAGAGTCGACACCTTCTAGGAGCGAGGCTCAAGTGGAGGTGGAGAAGAGTCGACACCGTCCAGGAGCGAGGCTCAGCTGGTGGTGGAGAAGAGTCGACACCCTCCAGGAGCGAGGCTCAACTGGAGGTGGAGAAGAGTCGACACCTTCCAGGAGCGAGGCTCAACTAGAGGTGGAGAGTGAAAGTGGAGGGTTTAGTTCTTATTTATCTCAGTAAAAGATTTTGATTCAGTTTTGTTTTAAAAATAAATGATATGTATATTTATGTGTGTTTTCTGTAAGAATAATTTACACAAGCAGTGAAAGTGCAAAGAAAAGTAAGACAATCATCCAGATGACACAAGATGTATAGTAGTTCTCCTCAACTGGGTACATCTACTCTTCTACCCACTGGTAGGAATCCACTATGAGGTTGTTGTTAAGGTGCCCTCTCACCAGGTGAGCTGTTGATAAGGTGCTCTAACCAAACTGCAGGTTTTTGCTAAGGTGCCCTGTCACCGAGATTAACTTTTGAAGGGAGTTATAACCCTGTACAGGATGGGGTAAAGAGAGGAAAAATAAAAAGCAGAAATTAAATTGTTCTTCTCTGTATAGAAGACTCTTGATGATCCTGATGTGGTGTTGAAAGGATCAGATGGTGAAGAGCTCCCCCTGTCTGGTATAGATGAATGACAGTTCTGGAGGTCTCTTCCTTTTTATGGTTCAAATTCTTCTTCCTTCTTTTGCAGTGATGATCCTGAGCAATTGGTCGTGATTGTTATCTCAGGATGTATATGATCTGCAAGAGAATATTAGCTAGAAAAATAGATTTGCTGCTATGTATATTCTTCTCTTTCTCTCCTATATCTCTCCTTTTCTTTCTGCTCTTCTCATGAATATATAGTCTGGAGAAAGCTTTTGAATCCCTGCTCGGGAAAAAGGAAAGAGTTAAAATCTTATTAATTTTGTTCCTTGGAAAGAGGAGTTGCCAATTTGACAATACAGAAATGACAATATGCTTTTAATGCTGTAACGGCTAGATTAAATATTATAAAGAAAGATAGCAAAATAAAATATTAGTCGAGCTCTGACTAGAATTTCGTCGAGCACTGAACTGCATTTGTCGAGTGCCTTTTGATGTGCTGAGCAGTTCTCTGCAAATAAGATATTTTGTCGATCTTGATTTATCTCGTCGACCTGCTAAGTCTGGATGAGTTCGTCGAGCGCCGTTCGCTATTTGTCGAACGCTGTTCGGATGAATATTTGACGAGCGCTGTCTGGCTATTTGTCGAACGCAGAGAACAAAAGATATTTTTATTTCTTTTCTCTTTTTCTGCTTATTAATAATATGTCTATTTTCAGCTTTCTTTCTTAATGAGATTTTGATCTAAGTTATTCAATATGTTATGATATAAACTTAGATACTAAAGATGGATCCTAACTCAAATCAAAAGCTATGGTTCCAACAATCTCCCCCTATTTGAGTTGAAATCAAAACAAAACTAGTGACCTGGTAATCTTAAAATGGTTTTTAGAATTTTCAGTTGCAGCAGCTCATTTCTTGAAGTTAAAATTTTTAATTTCAGCCTATTTAAAATTTCTAATTGCAGCAACCTTTATACAGATTTAAGTTTTGTTTGAGATTTGTGTTTCTCATTTTCTCTCTCACTCGGCTTCTCTGATGTTCTCCTTTTCTCTCTCACTTGGCTTTAGTTTTCAATTTTCTTCTGTAGACTCTTTAAATTATTTTATTTAAGCAACTCATTTGATCTAGATTTGAGGTAATATGTTTTTAATATCTTGAATTGCTACAGCTGTTAATGGATTTTAAGGAATGTTTTAGATAAAAACATTGCAGACATTTTCTTTCTCATAGAATCCCCTTATAAGAAGAGACTCACACTCAGTGCTATGATCAATACTGATCAATGCAGCTACAGTAGAATGCTCAAACTGACTTGGAGAAGTCTGTAAGAATACAAAGTTGTCTTAACATAGTTTTTATGATGGAAA
Source organism: Dactylorhiza incarnata (assembly GCA_033032865.1). Taxonomy (NCBI): domain Eukaryota; kingdom Viridiplantae; phylum Streptophyta; class Magnoliopsida; order Asparagales; family Orchidaceae; genus Dactylorhiza; species Dactylorhiza incarnata. The sequence goes on along the minus strand of JAWHQI010000009.1, from coordinate 1,134,243 downwards.
CAATCCATGTAAATTTTAGATTTAGGGTTTAGGGTGGGATGGAGTTTAATGGTGAGAAAATAATTAGACAGCTTCTTTGAATTTTATTAGAGTTGAAAGGTTTAGCAGTTTTAGCCTTTTTATTTCATTAAAATATAAATTTGAAAATTTTTCTTGAAATTGTTGAACATAATCAATTTGTTTTTCTTTAAAAAAATGTTCAAGTTTATGTTTTAAAAAGTCATTTTGTTCTTCTTTAGGTTTGTTATGTTCGGAAATCAAATGATTTATATTTCTTGACTTCTTTATTTTTATGTTACATTTTATTAAATTGGTAAAAGTTATTTTAAAAGAAGATTTGTAATTTTTAGAGGTAGGGTTTTGAATTGATATTACCTCATTTACCTTTTCCACTTCTGCTTCTGCATCTGGGATTTGATGTGAACCACCATATATGGCCATCATGCAGAAAGCTCTAGCTCTAAGTTCTTCCTCTTCTTCTTCTTCACTTAAGTTTGTTGATGTTTCTGCATCAAAAATACAATTAGTTGAAGAGATGAAAGAAAGTTTATTTACCATCTTGGAAAGGGAGGTCCAGATTCCTCTTGCAGAGGTGCAGTCTTCAAGCTTTTGAAGAATGTCTTTTGACACTGACTGAGTCAAGATCTGCATGGCTTTGACATCTACTTCTGAGGATGGGGTAGGTTCTTTATGTTTATCAGTCTGCCCATCATCAGTACTAGCTTTGAATTTATCTAGCTTCATTTTGCAAACACGGGCAGTGACATCAGTCTCTCTGTTGCCACGTTTTCTTTTGTAAACAAGCCCTTTCATTGCTCTCGAAGGAGACTTGATACCCAAAGAACTAGGTAATGCAGGTGTAACTGCCTTTGATGTCATGAGGGGAAGTCCTGTCAAAGTAGATTTGTAAATGTTCTCATCTATGGCATTCATATATAATTTAATTCTAATTTGCCAAAGCTCAAATCTATCCAAGTTACATAAAGGTGGATCTGTAATAGAGAAAACTGATGGAGCCATTTTGAAAAACTGTGTTGAACATATGAAAGAACTAAGGTGATCTTTGTGATCCAGGTGTTAGCCTGTAATGGAGATCAACATCCCTCTGATACCAATTGAAAGTGGAGGGTTTAGTTCTTATTTATCTCAGTAAAAGATTTTGATTCAGTTTTGTTTTAAAAATAAATGATATGTATATTTATGTGTGTTTTCTGTAAGAATAATTTACACAAGCAGTGAAAGTGCAAAGAAAAATAAGACAATCATCCAGATGACACAAGATGTATAGTAGTTCCCCTCAACTGGGTACATCTACTCTTCTACCCACTGGTAGGAATCCACTATGAGGTTGTTGTTAAGGTGCCCTCTCACCAGGTGAGCTGTTGATAAGGTGCTCTAGCCAAACTGCAGGTTTTTGCTAAGGTGCCCTGTCACCGAGATTAACTTTTGAAGGGAGTTATAACCCTGTACAGGATGGGGTAAAGAGAGGAAAAATAAAAAGCAGAAATTAAATTGTTCTTCTCTGTATAGAAGACTCTTGATGATCCTGATGTGGTGTTGAAAGGATCAGATGGTGAAGAGCTCCCCCTGTCTGGTATAGATGAATGACAGTTCTGGAGGTCTCTTCCTTTTTATGGTTCAAATTCTTCTTCCTTCTTTTGCAGTGATGATCCTGAGCAATTGGTCGTGATTGTTATCTCAGGATGTATATGATCTGCAAGAGAATATTAGCTAGAAAAATAGATTTGCTGCTATGTATATTCTTCTCTTTCTCTCCTATATCTCTCCTTTTCTTTCTGCTCTTCTCATGAATATATAGTCTGGAGAAAGCTTTTGAATCCCTGCTCGGGAAAAAGGAAAGAGATAAAATCTTATTAATTTTGTTCCTTGGAAAGAGGAGTTGCCGATTTGACAATACAGAAACGGCAATATGCTTTTAATGCTGTAACGGCTAGATTAAATATTATAAAGAAAGATAGCAAAATAAAATATTAGTCGAGCTCTGACTAGAATTTCGTCGAGCACTGAACTGCATTTGTCGAGCGCCTTTTGATGTGCTGAGCAGTTCTCTGCAAATAAGATATTTTGTCGATCTTGATTTATCTCGTCGACCTGCTAAGTCTGGATGAGTTCGTCGAGCGCCGTTCGCTATTTGTCGAACGCTGTTCGGATGAATATTTGACGAGCGCTGTCTGGCTATTTGTCGAACGCCGTTCGACATTTGTCGAACGCAGAGAACAAAAGATATTTTTATTTCTTTTCTCTTTTTCTGCTTATTAATAATATGTCTATTTTCAGCTTTCTTTCTTAATGAGATTTTGATCTAAGTTATTCAATATGTTATGATATAAACTTAGATACTAAAGGTGGATCCTAACTCAAATCAAAAGCTATGGTTCCAACAGAGAGGATTCGACCCCCTCCAGGAGCGAGGCTCAACTGGAGGTGGAGAAGAGTCGACACCCTCCAGGAGCGAGGCTCAACTAGAGGTGAAGAAGAGTCGACACCCTCCAGGAGCGAGGCTCAATTGGAGGTGGAGAATAGTCGGCACCCTCCAGGTGCGAGGCTCAACTGGAGGTGGATAAGAGTCGACACCTTCCATGAGCGAGGCTCAACTGAAGGTGGAGAAGAGTCCACACCCTCTTGGAGCGAGGCTCAACTGGATGTGTAGAAGAGTCGACAACCTCTAGGAGTGAGGCTCAATTGGAGGTGGAGAAGAGTCGACACCCTCCAGGAACGAGGCTCAACTGGAGGTGGAGAAGATTCGACACCTTCCAGGAGCGAGGCTCAACTGGAGGTGGAGAAGAGTCGACACCTTCCAGGAGCGAGGCTCAATTGGAGGAGGAGAAGATTCCTTCCAGGAGTGAGGCTCAACTTGAGGTGGAGAAGATTCGACACCTTCCAGGAGCGAGGCACAACTAGAGGTGGAGAATATTCTACACCCTCCAGGAGCGAGGCTCAATTAGAAGTGGAGAAGAGTCGACACCCTCCAGGTGCGAGGCTCAACTGGAGGTGGAGAAGAGTCGACACCTTCCTGGAGCGATGCACAACTGGAGGTGGAGAGGATTCGACACCCTCCAGAAGCGAGGCTCAACTGGAGGTGGAGAAGAAACGACACCCTCCAGGAGCGAGGCTCAACTGGAGGTGGCGAAGAGTCGACACCGTCCAGGAGCGAGGCTCAAATGGAGGTGGAGAAGAGTCGACACCCTCTAGGAGCGAGGCTCAACTGGAGGTGGAGAAGAGTCGATACCTTCTAGGAGCGAGGATCAACTGGAGGTGGAGAAGATTTGACACCCTCCAGGAGCGAGGCTCAACTAAAGGTGGAGAAGAGTCGACACCCTCCAGGAGCAAGGCTCAACTGGAGGTGGAGAGGATTCGACACCCTCCAGGAGCGAGGCTCAACTGGAGGTGGAGAAGAGTCGATACCCTCCCGAAGCGAGGCTCAACTGGATGTGGAAAAGTGTCGACACCTTCCAGGAGCGAGGCTCAACTGGAGGTGGAGAGGATTCGACACCCTCTAGGAGCGAGGCTCAACTGGAGGTGGAGAAGGGTCGACACTCTCCCGAAGCAAGGCTCAGCTGGAGTTGGAGAAGAGTCAACACATTCCAAGAGCGAGGATCAATAGGAGATGGAGAAGAGTCGACACCCTCTTGGAGTGAGGCTCAACTGGATGTGGAGAAGAGTTTGCTAGGCTCAACTGGATGTGGAGAAGAGTCGACACTCTCAAGGAGCGAGCCTCAACTGGAGTTAGAGAAGAGTCGAAACCTTCTAGGAACGAGGCTCAACTGGAGGTGGAGAGGATTCGACACCCTTTAGGAGCGAGGCTCAACTAGAGGTGGAGAAGAGTCGACACCCTCTTGGAGAGAGGCTCAATTGGAGGTGGAGAAGAGTTGCACCTTCCAGGAGCGAGGCTCAACTGGAGGTGGAGAAGAGTCGACACCCTCCAGGAGCGAGGCTCAACTAGAGGTGGAGAAGAGTCGACACCTTCCAGGAGCGAGGCTCAATTGGAGGTGGAGAAGATTTGACACCCTCCAGAAGCGAGGCTCAACTGGAGGTGGAGAAGAGTCGACACTGTAAGACCCTTTTTTTTCCAAACACCGGGTCTTAGGCCCAGAACTACCGCTTTGCGGTGACACCTTCACTCGGGAAGGTCGCCACTACAAAACGCCGATCCTGCCAGCCAAATCGATCACAAAGAAAAGTGCATTAAAGAAGACAAGCCAACAGAATCAACATGAAATATAAATGTCCACATGATATAACTGAATAAAAGATAACAAGGGTTACAATAATAAAGAAGATGGGTTCATGCCCTGTACATCATATCCTCACTACAAGATCACTCGCGGAATCTAATTCCTAATCACTCACTGATCCTGAATCCTGTGCTCCTGTACTGCACTGGCCTGTCTCCGTCTGCATCGGCCTCTGGTGTTGCTGCGTCTCCTCAATCCCCTAAAATGATATGGTCCACTGACCGTTAGTCAAAAAGACTAAGCCTTATGTTTCCCACCCCACCCCCAATGGCTCCTAGGCACCGTGCGGGAGGGATGAAGCGGAGGACAACAAGGGGTAAAAACATAAGCAGGTGACGACGGATCTAGTCTACAGGAATAACTACAACTACACATGTGTATCTAAACAAATGAAGCAGTAAGTAAAGTATAGTAAAGAGCATGTAATGAATAGTAAAGCAGTATATATGAAAGCAAGTAAAAGGATATAAAAGTAACCACTGATTTATAGGAATGCCCATACAAACCTATAGACCAAGGGGTCGTTTAGCAAGGCCTATCGTATAAAATGTCCCATTCCAATTTATACGATAGGGGTAGGGGTTGAAATGCAATGTTTATGCTATGACATGCAAGGTATGCTGTTTATGCTATGTTCATACAAGTGCAACTCACACACTTCGACTCTATGCGCATAGACCTTTAGTTCCCCCTTTTTGGAGCTAGCAAGACTCCCAGGATACTCTCGTAGTGGCAAATGGAAGCGGTGGGTTGGGCCTCGCCCACCTCTAGGTTGGTATTCACACTACCCTACCTAGACCTATCGTACGCCTCAACGCAGAACCGTGGAGCATCTTCGTACTCTTACTGGCTGGACCACTAGACTTTCAAGGCTAAGTGCAAATTCCACACTTGCCGAGTCAACGTATTGACGTTGGTGTGAACGACCATCCAATACCGGAGACCCACCACCTTCATGCACATGCAACATGTTCTACTATATCCCGAGCCATAAATTCCCTGGGCTAACCTGCCCGTCATCAATAACCTTCCGAGCCACCGGCTCGCCGGACCAACCCGTCCATACCAACAAACACTACTGAGTCACAAGCTCACTAGACTAACTAGTCCGCTGCTTCAACCACCGAACCTACCGCTCGTAAAACCAAACCAACTAACCTCCCGTAACTACGGGGTGTGGGTGTGTGTATTGTTAAGTTAATCTTGTACAACATCTTACTCCTACAGTTTATGGTTAATCTTGGACTTCCCGAAGATTACCTTGTAAGGGGCTCGCTACGGTACTAGGAACCACAATGGGATGACACCCCAAGGCTCCCTTTCTCAAGACACTTAGTGTTGTTGGTATCTACCCATAAGAATTTCCCTCTTACCATTTCACTTGAGTTAGAATTAAGTGCTTTATGACACACCAAGGGAAAGACGATCTTTCGTCAATCTCTAGCACAACCTTACCCTTAACCCACCAAGTACACACTCATCACATACACTCCTTGGGTGGACTTCCAACTATTTACCCAACCTATGTGCACCATCTGCACATCATTTCCACCTAGTAGGCCACTAAATACCTAAGTTTCACAGTTTTACTATACGCAGACCAAACTAACTATATGAAGCTTATAAGTAGAAGTACTCCAAATATTCACCTAACTGACTCAACATATTTACCAGAAGACTATCATGATATTATAAGACTAAATCCAGAGAATCATATTTTTCCTTTTTTTTGGCATTTATTTTTAATTTTCTCAACATTGGCCAAGTATGAAATTGAACATGAAGTGTAGTCTATTCTTATGATATGGCCCCCATAAAATCAAGATAAATCTATCATGCCAAAAATACAGTAAATACGGAATATCACAATTTTACAATAAGGAAATGCCCTCTACTTTTAATATTTAACTTATATCCAAATTTGTAGATTTATGAAGGAACCACCAAAAATACTTACACCAAAATTATGGGAAAATTACCAGACCTTTGTATTCATCAGAAAAGTCTACTGACTAAATTGTAGAATTTATGAAAATCATTTTCTTACATAAAAGAAATCTTTAAGCAAAACCCAATTAGGATAAGTTGTGAAGTAGCCTACTAATAAAAGTCTCCAAAAAAGTAAATAAAAATTCACTGAGCTTCCTAGTGCCCTGAAATATCCTATCACCAATTTGCACAATTTATCAAAGAGTATTGTACCCTCAATTATTTTTCTTAAGCCTAAGACAAAATAGTTTCCTTGTGAATGAAGTACTGGTTAAATCATTTAATAAATTACAAAAAAATTACCAGAGGTCTAAAATATGATTATAAAGGCACTACCAAGGTTTCATCATCACCCAAGATCATTTGAGCATATAATTATCTCCTACAAGAAATTTCTCTAAAGGGGGTTATGACCTAATTTAGGGGGAATAAATTCTCCTAAAATTCTCTCAAAATTTCCTAGGGAATAATTACATCCCATAAACACATATCCTAGGTTCCATGGCCATTCTATGGCTTTTGACCACATATCCTTCACAAAGCTCTATATGCACCCCAAAGGGTAAAACTAGGGTTCTAAGGCATATCCACCTCTACACCACCCCATCTTACTCATGAAGGTGTTTTAGGGGATCCTAAACCAGAGGCCAAGGTTTAATCTCATGGTGAGGATATTTGACCACAATACCCCAAGATAAACATCATGCCCTAATTTTGACCTAATTAGACCCAACTTAGGTTAACCAATTTCCAAACTAAATCAGTCCCAATTGGGCTGAGATTTTTACCAGGGTCATGTGATAAACCTAAGAAGTACCCACTGAACTTTGGAGGGCATTGAAGGTCATTTGACCCATTAATTAATTAATATATGATTTATGAAATTATTACAAAAACCTTAGAAAAGTGTTCTCCTAAAATTCCCATCCTTGGATATGAAGTGTGTGTAGGTATAAGTAGACTATGTTTCAAATCTCAAGTCCATATCATTTCTCAATCAAAAGTTATTCAATAAATGGTGGCTGTCCTACACTAGGGACCAGCCCCACCAAAATGGACCTACAGGGAGCTACATAACTCCTTTTGGGGTGAAATAAATTTTAAAATAAAGTAGACTCCAAGGGCTACAACTTTGGTGTTGGGCACTTTTTAATCAGAGGTGATTTGGTATTTCTAACAATTAAAATAAACTACAGCTAAAAGGTGTGACAGAAATTAATATAACCTTTAATTATTAACTGAATCCCGCTTTCGACGAAAACAATACAGCGCTCGACGAACGCTGAACACATCTGCGTTCATTTTCAGTTACTATTTTAAATCAACTTATAGTTGATCCTTTTGGCATGTAATAATTAGGATTTATTAGCTTTCGCTTTATGCTTAGACAATATTATTAACTGCTTAATACAGGTATTAAGTCTAGCTTAAGGACGGTAAACAAAAGCGCTGCTGGGAGACAACCCAAGTTTTTGTTGCTTTTATTTTTTTTCTAACCCGCTAATAGTAGTTTTATATATTTTTGCTTGGAGCCTTTTTGCCTGCAGGTGTGCGACAATTTCTTTTGGTGGCGGCTTGGATTCCCTTCGCAGTATTAACGCCAATCTTCTGGTATGCTCATATCTGAGCATAGGTACCCTCTTCCTCAACATTTCTTTATTCTCATTGTCATTATTCATGTGATTGTCCAATTCAAGTCTGGGGGGAGTGTACCGAGTGTTCACTGCACGTGCACTAGTGCCTAACATGCTAGAAGTATTTTATTTTCAGTTTTATGATTTATTTACTTTCTCCACACACCACTACACCCACTTGAGTGCACACTCACTTGTTTGTGTGCTTCCGTTCACGCTTATCTTGGTTTGGAATGTGAAATAGGATGTTAGCTTAGGAATTGCAAATTGGAGTGCGATGTTGACTCTTGTAGTGCTCTAGTTGCATATTCCTTGCTTGCATAGAAATTTGAGTAGAATTAGATTGTCTCTATACTTTTAATTTACAATTAGTATTCTTGTGTAGTTTTTGATTTATTTGTACTCATTTGGTGAATGTAACCGAAATTTGCGGTAGCACGGTGTTGTGTGTAAGCAAGCGCTAGTTGTGTGTTGCTCGAGTCGGAAGGAAGGTTTACCTTTCTCGTGGGCTAAGAACTTGCCCCAAGCGACTCTTGAAGCATGGGTGAGAGAAACTCACTATTATTAAACGTGATGTAGGCCAATTTTTGGCTAGATTGAGTTTTGGTTTCCATGACCTATGCGTTTACCGTTGCAAGCCAAGTTTGTGCCTACCCTTCCTTTGTTTCAGCTCTTCTTTAAATCACCAAAGCCTGAAGCTTATCCTATTATCGCAACCAAGTAGTGAGTTGACTGAAATTATGTTTCTTATTTGGGTGTGATGTATGGAATTTTTGTGATGTGAAAAAATTTATTATATTGTGTGCTGAACACACCTTTGTAAACCAATTGGGGGATAAAATAATTGAAAAAAAATGAAGTTAGAAGTAAAAATCTGGAAAAAATTCTGAAATGAAAAGAAATTCCCTCGGGCGTAATAGAAAAAAATTCGGTTGGTGTTTGTTCGGAGTAGGCTGTGTGCACACCCAGTTTTCAAGCTAAGTCTGGGGGTGTGTCACACTAGCATTTGTCTTGTACTTGTTCAGGTGCAGCTTGGTCTTTTAATTCATTCGGGTTGCGTAGCCATCATGTTTATCATTGAATATCATACCGTAACCCAAGCCCCATTATAACCTGAAAGTCCTACTGATTTAACTTTTGAGTTTGCTAGTGCCGTGGAGAGAGTGTAACCAGGCAAGCTTATGGTTCTCGTCGTTGATGGATTTCAGCGGAGTTATCCCTGAATTCCGATCTTTAGCAACACCCTCCTGAGTGGCTTGTTTACTTTCACATCGGGCACGACTGCACAAATTCTTCATGATTCACCATCTGAGTACAAATAAATCTCTATTTACGCATGTATACTTTTGTAAATTAATTAGTATAATTAGAATATTCTTTTACAGAATTTCTATTTGCATGGGTATGATACTTCACATCTTACTCTTTCTTTGCAATTCTCTACGCTAACTACCATTTTCATATTCCGCCAGATTTGTTTGCTCGGGACGCGCAAACAGGTATGTCTGGGGGTGTGATGAGTCCCAATTATATACACATTTATGGACTCATCTGGGCCGATTATCTAGTCTTTGCACTACATTTTAGGCATGTTTTCATTCATATTTGATCACGTTGCCCATTTCATTGCTTAGTGCACATTTATGCCCCATCTTGGTGTGATTTCATGTAATTCTGAGGTCTGGTATATTTTCATGCAGGTCCAAGGGTTGTGCGACACTCGGGATTGGTTCTGGGGAATTTTCAGTCAAAAAGGCCACTGATCGTGCGCATTCCTTAGCGCACGATCAGGCGCACGACCAGTGGTCGTGCGTTAATTCCCCTCCCAGACTGAGCGACGACGCACGATCATTGGCCTTCTTCGCGCACGACCACTGGTCGTGCGCCGCTGACCGTGCGCTTTTGTGTAGATCTGGATTGAGCTATAGGTTCTTCACGCACGATCAGAGGCATTCCTTCGCGCACGACCATTGGTCGTGCGCCTGATCATGCGCGTTGTTTATTTTTGCTCCGCCTATAAATAGGCAAGCGCGATTTTAGGTCGGGATCCATCTCCCGACTCCGCCCAGCTGCGCCGTTTCCTGCTCCAGAGCTCCCATTTCGCCCCTCCATCGCCGCCCACCATCTGGAGGTGCTCCGGACATACTCTCCACGCCAATCTCGAGCCGGAGTATCCTATCAACCTCCTCCATCATTCAGAAGCTTCCAAGCTCCATTTCAACGGATTGTGCACTATATCCTTGGAGTTCTCCGACAAGATCGTGGCTGAAGGCTATTGACGAAGAAGATGGGTCAATTGGGAGGTAGTGACAGCCCTCTTCTACCCCGGACGACAGTTGAAGACCGAGCCCGGACGAGGATTGACAACCCTAGATTCCGGCCGTGAATCTCCAATGAGTCTTCGTGCTTCGGTTGAAATCTTACCTCCTCCTTGTTATTTTTGCTGATTCTATTTGATATGTGTGGTTGTATATTTCTATACGAATGATGTCCATAACCCTAAATGTTATTAGTGTATTTTTCTATAGTTTTGTGGTTATCTTTGTGGTTTATGTGATTTGAGGAGCGCCCCATTCCATCCTCCATCCCGCCGTCACGTTCGTGTGCCGCACTAGCAATTGCTAGTGGCGTGCTTGTCGACGAGGTGCTTGCGACCCTCATCCGTATGCCTACTCTTCCATCCGCCTAGCGAAGCGTGGCATAGCGGCCCGTGTAATCCATTCCGACTCCGCCGGTGCGAACCATTCCATCCGCTAGCCTTCTCTTCCTTCCGCCTAGCGAAGCGTGGCATAGCGGCCCGTGTAATCCATCCGCCTAACGAAGTAGTGCGCTCAAGGCCTGCACAGTTCGATTCCGCCATTCTCTCCACTCCATCCGCGAGCCTACTCGTCCATCCGCCTAGCGATTCGGTGCATTGCGGCCCGTGTAGTTTCCATCCGCCCGGCGAAGCAGTGCGCTCAAGGCCTGCATAAGAGTAGTTTAGTTGTTTTCTCTTTATTTTCCAAACCAAAACCCCAATTTCCGCAACCCATCCGACATAAAGGACTTCAATCTCAAGTCCTTCCTCGATAGATAGCTCCACCTTACTATGTTCCTTTGAGATCGATACTTGGGGATTCATTCCCATTTTATATTACTTGAAAGATCGGTACACTGCCATTTCGTGCCGCAGTCTAGCCACCACCTATAGCGGTGTGCGAGATCTGTGCATCAAGGCTAAACTGGTGGTGGAGAAGAGTCGACACTCTCCAGGAGTGTGGCTCAACTGGAGGTGGAGAAGAGTCGTCACCTTCCAGGAGCGAGTCTCAAATGGAGGTGGAGAAGTGTCAAAACCCTCCAGGAGCGAGGCTCAACTGGAGGTGGAGAAGAGTCGACACCTTTCAAGAGCGAGGCTCAAATGGAGGTGGAGAAGAGTCGACAACCTCCAGGAGTAAGGTTCAACTGGAGGTGGAGAAGAGTCGGCACATTTTAGGAGCGAGAATCAACTGGAGGTGTAGAGGATTCGACACCCTCTATGAGCGAGGCTCAACTGGAGGTGGAGAAGAGTCGACATCCTATAGGAGCGAGGCTCGACAGGAGGTGGAGAAAAGTTGACACCTTCCTGGAGCGAGGCTCAACTGGAGGTGGAGAAGAGTCGACACCCTCCAGGAGCGACGCTCAATTAGAGGTGGAGAAAAGTTGATACCTTCCAGGAGCGAGGCTCAACTGGAGGTGGAGAAGATTTGACACCGTTCAAAAGCGAGGCTCAAATGGAGGTGGAGAAGACTTGACACCCTCCAGGAGCACGGCTCAACTGGAGGTGGAGAAGAGTCGACACCTTCTAGGAGCGAGGCTCAACTGGAGGTGGAGAGGATTCGACACCATCCAGGAGCGAGGCTCAACTGGAGGTGGAGAAGAGTCGACACCCTCCATGAGCGAGGCTCAACTAGAGGTGGAGAAGAGTCGACACCTTCCAGGAGCGAGGCTCAACTGGAGGTGGAGAAGAGTCGACACCCTCTAGGAGCGAGGCTCAACTGGAGGTGGAGAAGAGTCGACACCTTCCAGGAGCGAGGCTCAACTGGAGGTGGAGAAAATTCGACACCCTCCATGAGCGAGGCTCAACTAGAGGTGGAGAAGAGTCGGCACCTTCCAGGAGCGAGGCTCAACTGGAGGTGGAGAGGATTCCCTCTAGGAGTGAGGCTCAACTGGAGGTGGATAAGAGTCGACACCTTCCAGGAGCGAGGCTCAACTAGAGGTGGAGAATATTCGACACCCTCCAGGAGCGAGGCTCAACTAGAAGTGGAGAAGAGTCGACACCCTACAGGAGCAAGGCTCAACTGGAGGTGGAGTAGAGTCGACACCTTCCAGGAGCGAGGCCCAACTGGAGGTGGAGAGGATTCGACACCCTCCAGGAGCGAGGCTCAACTAGAGGTGGCGAAGAGTCAACACCGTCCAGGAGAGAGGCTCAACTGGAGGTGGAGAAGAGTCCACACCCTCTAGGAGCGAGGCTCAACTGGAGGTGGAGAAGAGTCGATACCTTCTAGGAGCGAGGATCAACTGGAGGTGGAGTGGTTTTGACACCCTCCAGGAGCGAGGCTCATCTGGAGGTGGAGAAGAGTTGACACCCTCCCGAAGCAAGGCTCAACTGGAGATGGAGAAGAGTCGACACCTTCCAGGAGCGAGGCTCAACTGGAGGTGGAGAGGATTCGACACCCTCCAGGAGCGAGGCTTAACTAGAGGTGGCGAAGAGTCAACACCGTCCAGGAGAGAGGCTCAACTGGAGGTGGAGAAGAGTCTACACCCTCTAGGAGCGAGGCTCAACTGGAGGTGGAGAAGAGTCGATACCTTCTAGGAGCGAGGATCAACTGGAGGTGGAGAGGTTTTGACACCCTCCAGGAGCGAGGCTCATCTAGAGGTGGAGAAGAGTAGACACCCTCCCGAAGCGTGGCTCAACTGGAGGTGGAGAAGAGTCGACACCTTCCAGGAGCGTGGCTCATTTGGAGGTGGAGAGGATTCGACACCCTCCAGGAGCGAGGATCAACTAGAGGTGGAGAAGAGTCGACACTCTCCAGAAGCGAGGCTCAACTTTAGTTGGAGAAGAGTCGACACCTTCCAAGGACGCGGCTAAACTAGAGGTGGAGAAGAGTCGACACCCTCCAGGAGCGAGGCTCAACTGGATGTGGAGAAGAGTCATCATCTTCTAGGAGCGAGGCTCAACTGGAGGTGGAGAAGAGTCGACACTCTCAAGGAGCGAGCCTCAACTGGAGGTGGAGAAGAGTCGACACCGTCCAGGAGAGAGGCTCAACTGGAGGTGGAGAAGAGTCGACACTCTCAAGGAGCGAGCCTCAACTGGAGGTGGAGAAGAGTCGACACCTTCTAGGAGCGAGGCTCAATTGGCATTGGAGAGGATTCGACACCCTCTAGGAGCAAGGCTAAACTAGAGGTGGAGAAGAGTCGACACCCTCTAGGAGAGAGGCTCAACTGGAGGTGGAGAAGAGTTGACACCTTCCAGGAGCGAGGCTCAACTGGAGGTGGAGAAGAGTCGACACCCTCTAGGAGCGAGGCTCAACTAGAGGTGGAGAAGAGTCGACACCTTCCAATAGTGAGGCTCAATTGGAGGTGGAGAAGATTCGACACCCTCCAGAAGCGAGGCTCAACTGGAGGTGGAGAAGAGTCGACACCCTCTAGGAGCGAGGCTCAACTGGAGGCGGAGAAGAGTCAACACCTTTCAGGAGCGAGGATCAACTGGAGGTGGAGAGGATTCGACCCCCTCTAGGAGCGAGGCTCAACTGGAGGTGGAGAAGAATCGACACCCTCCAGGAGCGAGGCTCAACTGGAGGTGAAGATGAGTCGACACCTTCCAGGAACAAGGCTCAACTATAGGTGGAGAGGATTCGACATCCTCCAGGAGGGAGGCTCAACTGGAGATGGAGAAGAGTCGACACCCTCCAAGTGCGAGGTTAAACTGGTGGTGGAGAAGATTCGACACTCTCTAGGAGCGTGGCTCAACTGGAGGTGGAGAAGAGTAGACACCTTCGAGGAGCGAGGCTTAAATGGAGGTGGAGAAGAGTCGAAACCCTCCAGGAGCGAGGCTCAGCTGGAGTTGGAGAAGAGTCGACACCATTTAGGAGCGAGGCTAAAATGGGGGTGGAGAAGAGTCGACACCCTCCAGGAGCAAGGTTCAACTGGAGGTGGAGAAGAGTCGAGACCTTCTAGGAGCGAGGATCAACTGGAGGTGTAGAGGATTTGACACCCTCTATGAGAGATGCTCAACAGGAGGTGGAGAAGAGTCGACACCCTATAGGAGTGAGGCTCAATAGGATGTGGAGAAAAGTTGGCACCTTCCTGGAGCGAGGCTCAACTGGAGGTGGAGAAGAGTCGACACCCTCCAGGAGCGAGGCTCAACTGGAGGTGGAGAAGAGTCGACACCTTCCAGGAGCGAGGCTCAACTGGAGGTGGAGAAGAGTCGATACCTTCTAGGAGCGAGGATCAACTGGAGGTGGAGAGGTTTTGACACCCTCCAGGAGCGAGGCTCATCTGGAGGTGGAGAAGAGTAGACACCCTCCCGAAGCGTGGCTCAACTAGAGGTGGAGAAGAGTCGACACCTTCCAGGAGCGTGGCTCATTTGGAGGTGGAGAGGATTCGACACCCTCCAGGAGCGAGGATCAACTAGAGGTGGAGAAGAGTCGACACTCTCCAGAAGCGAGGCTCAACTTGAGTTGGAGAAGAGTCGACACCTTCCAAGGACGAGGCTTAACTAGAGGTGGAGAAGAGTCGACACCCTCCAGGAGCGAGGCTCAACTGGATGTGGAGAAGAGTCATCATCTTCTAGGAGCGAGGCTCAATTGGAGGTGGAGAAGAGTCGACACTCTCAAGGAGCCAGCCTCAACTGGAGGTGGAGAAGAGTCGACACCGTCCAGGAGAGAGGCTCAACTGGAGGTGGAGAAGAGTCGACACTCTCAAGGAGCGAGCCTCAACTGGAGGTGGAGAAGAGTCGACACCTTCTAGGAGCGAGGCTCAATTGGCATTGGAGAGGATTCGACACCCTCTAGGAGCGAGGCTAAACTAGAGGTGGAGAAGAGTCGACACCCTCTAGGAGAGAGGCTCAACTGGAGGTGGAGAAGAGTTGACACCTTCCAGGAGCGAGGCTCAACTGGAGGTGGAGAAGAGTCGACACCCTCTAGGAGCGAGGCTCAACTAGAGGTGGAGAAGAGTCGACACCTTCCAGTAGTGAGGCTCAATTGGAGGTGGAGAAGATTCGACACCCTCCAGAAGCGAGGCTCTACTGGAGGTGGAGAAGAGTCGACACCCTCTAGGAGCGAGTCTCAACTGGAGGCGGAGAAGAGTCAACACCTTTCAGGAGTGAGGCTCAACTGGAGGTGGAGAGGATTCGACCCCCTCTAGGAGCGAGGCTCAACTGGAGGTGGAGAAGAATCGACACCTTCCAGGAGCGAGGCTCAACTGGAGGTGAAGATGAGTCGACACCTTCCAGGAACAAGGCTCAACTATGGGTGGAGAGGATTCGACATCCTCCAGGAGGGAGGCTCAACTGGAGATGGAGAAGAGTCGACACCCTCCAAGTGCGAGGCTAAACTGGTGGTGGAGAAGATTCGACACTCTCTAGGAGCGTGACTCAACTGGAGGTGGAGAAGAGTAGACACCTTCGAGGAGCGAGGCTTAAATGGAGGTGGAGAAGAGTCGAAACCCTCCAGGAGCGAGGCTCAGCTAGAGTTGGAGAAGAGTCGACACCATTCAGGAGCGAGGCTAAAATGGGGGTGGAGAAGAGTCGACACCCTCCAGGAGCAAGGTTCAACTGGAGGTGGAGAAGAGTCGAGACCTTCTAGGAGCGAGGATCAACTGGAGGTGTAGAGGATTTGACACCCTCTATGAGCGATGCTCAACAGGAGGTGGAGAAGAGTCGACACCCTATAAGAGTGAGGCTCAATAGGACGTGGAGAAAAGTTGGCACCTTCCTGGAGCGAGGCTCAACTGGAGGTGGAGAAGAGTCGACACCCTCCAGGAGCGAGGCTCAACTGGAGGTGGAGAAGAGTCGACACCTTCCAGGAGCGAGGCTCAACTGGAGGTGGAGAAGATTCGATACCTTCTAGGAGCGAGGATCAACTGGAGGTGGAGAGGTTTTGACATGCTCCAGGAGCGAGGCTCATCTGGAGGTGGAGAAGAGTAGACACCCTCCCGAAGCGTGGCTCAACTGGAGGTGGAGAAGATTCGACACCTTCCAGGAGCGTGGCTCATTTGGAGTTGGAGAGGATTCGACACCCTCCAGGAGCGAGGATCAACTAGAGGTGGAGAAGAGTCGACACTCTCCAGAAGCGAGGCTCAACTTGAGTTGGAGAAGAGTCGACACCTTCCAAGGACGAGGCTCAACTAGAGGTGGAGAAGAGTCGACACCCTCCAGGAGCGAGGCTCAACTGGATGTGGAGAAGAGTCATCATCTTCTAGGAGCGAGGCTCAACTTGAGGTGGAGAAGAGTCGACACTCTCAAGGAGCGAGCCTCAACTGGAGGTGGAGAAGAGTCGACACCGTCCAGGAGAGAGGCTCAACTGGAGGTGGAGAAGAGTCGACACTCTCAAGGAGCGAGCCTCAACTGGAGGTGGAGAAGAGTCGACACCTTCTAGGAGCGAGGCTCAATTGGCATTGGAGAGGATTCGACACCCTCTAGGAGTGAGGCTAAACTAGAGGTGGAGAAGAGTCGACACCCTCTAGGAGAGAGGCTCAACTGGAGGTGGAGAAGAGTTGACACCTTCCAGGAGCGAGGCTCAACTGGAGGTGGAGAAGAGTCGACACCCTCTAGGAGCGAGGCTCAACTAGAGGTGGAGAAGAGTCGACACCTTCCAGTAGTGAGGCTCAATTGGAGGTGGAGAAGATTCGATACCCTCCAGAAGCGAGGCTCAACTGGAGGTGGAGAAGAGTCGACACCCTCTAGGAGCGAGGCTCAACTGGAGGCGGAGAAGAGTCAACACCTTTCAAGAGCGAGGCTCAACTGGAGGTGGAGAGGATTCGACCCCCTCTAGGAGCGAGGCTCAACTGGAGGTGGAGAAGAATCGACACCCTCCAGGAGCGAGGCTCAACTGGAGGTGAAGATGAGTCGACACCTTCCAGGAACAAGGCTCAACTATAGGTGGAGAGGATTCGACATCCTCCAGGAGGGAGGCTCAACTGGAGATGGAGAAGAGTCGACACCCTCCAAGTGCGAGGCTAAACTGGTGGTGGAGAAGATTCGACACTCTCTAGGAGCGTGGCTCAACTGGAGGTGGAGAAGAGTAGACACCTTCGAGGAGCGAGGCTTAAATGGAGGTGGAGAAGAGTCGAAACCCTCCAGGAGCGAGGCTCAGCTGGAGTTGGAGAAGAGTCGACACCATTCAGGAGCGAGGCTAAAATGGGGGTGGAGAAGAGTCGACACCCTCCAGGAGCAAGGTTCAACTGGAGGTGGAGAAGAGTCGAGACCTTCTAGGAGCGAGGATCAACTGGAGGTGTAGAGGATTTGACACCCTCTATGAGCGATGCTCAACAGGAGGTGGAGAAGAGTCGACACCCTATAGGAGTGAGGCTCAATAGGACGTGGAGAAAAGTTGGCACCTTCCTGTAGCGAGGCTCAACTGGAGGTGGAGAAGAGTCGACACCCTCCAGGAGCGAGGCTCAACTGGAGGTGGATAAGAGTCGACACCTTCCAGGAGCGAGGCTCAACTGGAGGTGGAGAAGATTCGACACCGTCGAAAAGCGAGGCTCAATTGGAGGTGGAGAAGAGTCGACACCCTCCAGGAGCGAGGCTCAACTAGAGGTGGAGAAGAGTCGACGCCTTATAGGAGCGAGGCTCAACTGGAGTTGGAGAGGATTCGACACCCTCCAGGAGCGAGGTTTAACTGGAGGTGGAGAAGAGTCGACACCCTCCAAGAGCGAGGCTCAACTAGAGGTGGAGAAGAGTCGACACATTCCAGGAGCGAGGCTCAACTGAGGTGGAGAGGATTCGATACCCTCTAGGAGCGACGCTCAACTGGAGGTGGAGAAGAGTCGACAACCTCCAGGAGGGAGGCTCAACTATAGGTGGAGAAGAGTCGACACCTTATAGGAGCGAGGCTCAACTGGAGGTGGAGATGAGTCGACACCCTCAAGGAGCGAGGCTCAACTGGAGGTGGAGAAGAGTCGACACCTTCCAGGAGCGAGGCTCAACTGGAGGTGGAGAAGATTCGACACCCTCCAGGTGCGAGGCTCAACTGGAGGTGGAGATGAGTCGACACACTCCAGGAGCGAGGCTCAACTAGAGGTGGAGAAGAGTCGACACCTTTCAGGAGCGAGGCTCAACTGGAGGTGGAGAGGATTCGACACCCTCCCGGAGCGAGGCTCAACTGGAGGTGGAGAAGTGTCGACACTCTCCAAGAGCTAGGCTCAACTAGAGGTGGAGAAGAGTCATCACCTTCTAGGAGCGAGGGTCAACTGGAGGTGGAGAGGATTCGACACCCTCCAAGTGCGAGGCTCAACTGGAGGTGGAGAAGACTCGACACCCTCCAGGAGAGAGGCTCAACTAGAGGTGGAGAAGAGTAAACACCTTCCAGGAGAGAGACTCTACTGGAGGTGGAGAAGAGTTGACACCCTCCAGGAGCGAGGCTCAACTGGAGGTGGAGAAGAGTCGACACCTTCGAGTAGCGAGGCTCAACTAGAGGTGGAGAAGATTCTACACCCTCCAGGAGCGAGGCTCAATTGGCGGTGGAGAAGATTCGACACCCTCCAGGAGCGAGGCTCAACTGGAGGTGGAGAAGAGTCGACACCTTCCATGAGCGAGGCTCAACTGGAGGTGGAGAGGATTTGACACCCTCTAGGAATGAGGCTCAACTGGAGGTGGAGAAGAGTCGACACATTCTAGGAGCGATGCTCAATTGGAGGTGGTGAAGAGTCGATACCCTCCAGGAGCGATGCTCAACTGGAGGTGGCGAAGAGTTGACCCCCTCCAGGTGCGAGGCTCAACTGGAGGTGGAGAAGAGTCGACAACTTCCAGGATCGAGGATCAACTGTAGGTGGAGAGGATTCAACACCCTCCAGGAGCGAGGCTTAACTGGAGGTGGAGAAGAGTCGACACGCTCCAGGAGCGAGGCTCAACTGGAGGTGGAGAAGAGTCGACACCGTCCAGGAGGGAGGCTCAACTAGAGGTGGAGAAGGTCGACACCGTCCAGGAATGAGGCTCAACTAAAGGTGGAGAAGAGTCGACACCTTCCATGAGCGAGGCTCAACTGGAGGTGGAGAAGGTTCGACACCTTCCAGGCCATTCGCTAGACGAGCGAGCTCAACTAGAGGAGCTGGCAAACTCACTCGAGGCAAGTAGTTGGTATGCAGGAAAGGAGGTCGTGCTGGGACGTAAAGCAAGTAGTTGGTATTTGCAATAGGAAGATCAACATTGATATATGTAGTGATTAATAACAATATTAAAAAGAACTAGGATGCTTTACGTGACCTGGTTCATGACGACTTTTTCTTCATGAGTAAGCACTCGCCGAATATAGATTTCTTCTGCATCTCGTAGAGATGAGTAGTTGGATACGACCTTGCCAACATGAGTCGTTGAGAGGTTCACGAGTATGAACTCGCGGAATTAAATAAAACACCATGAAAATATGAACTCGCTGAGTATAAGCTCTCGAGCTAGAACTAAAGAGAACACCATAATTGTTGAAGTGTAGACCTCGCGAGTACGGACTCGCGGAATATAGAGGAGAACACCTCAATTGATGAAGTGAAGACGTCAAAGTAACTCGCGGAATATACACTCTACCATGACCTTATCATAGGGATCCCTCTGTGACGGTTGCCATAGTGGTCAAGACGTCAAAGTAACACTATTTGCAAATCAAATGAAAGCACTTATGGGTTTTACCAAAGCACCCATGAGTATTAATATGTACTTTTTTTTTATTTCTATGCTCCAACTCGCCCAGATTTGAGCTCGTCTGGCCTTGAAATCACTCCTCATCGAGCTTGATTACTTCTCGCCTAGCCGTAAGATTCCCTAGAAGAGGTTACCTACACTTGGTCGCCTCGCACCTTGCGAGTAGAACTCATGCGAGTAGAACACCTGGTCGCCTCGCACCTGCGAGTAAAACACTTGGTCGCCTCTCACCTGCGAGTAGAACACCTATGAGTAGAATATCTATGAGTAGAACACCTACGAGCAGAATATCTGCGAGTAGAACACCTGCGAGCAGAACATTTGTGAGTAGAACACCTGCGAGCAGAATATCTGCGCGTAGAACACCTGCGAGTTGAACATCTACATGTAGAACACCTGCGAGTTGATTGAGCTCGCCTGACCTGGTACTCTCTTCAATTTGAGCTCGCCTGACCTGGTACTCGCCTTGCTCCCTTCTCATCAAGGCTCATCGTGATGTCTCACACTAAAGTTTCTTACTCCGGTCACAATCCACTCTCACCGCACCAAAAATGTTGAAACCCGGATACCGATTCAACTGTTCGAGACTTGGGGGTGACCAAAGGCTACTCGTTTAGTAATCGACCCACATGACACAAGGCGATAAGAAGCTAGAGAGCACACTGAACAACTCTGAACTACCTATAAATAAGACCTGCGTGCTACAACGAGGAGGTCCTGCCACATACCCGGAAGTCTATAGGAACTTCCCCTCCTAAATCCAATGCTGAGCTTGGCACAAGAGAGGCAGACAATGTACTCGCC
The DNA here is from genome assembly GCA_033032865.1 of Dactylorhiza incarnata. Taxonomy (NCBI): domain Eukaryota; kingdom Viridiplantae; phylum Streptophyta; class Magnoliopsida; order Asparagales; family Orchidaceae; genus Dactylorhiza; species Dactylorhiza incarnata. The sequence continues at coordinate 1,113,685 of JAWHQI010000009.1, read as the reverse complement.
CACCATAGGGGGGGGGGGGGGTGAAGGTTGCCTTCTTATGCCTTGGGGTCTTATTTATAGGCAAATCTAAAATGGACTGCGAATAGCTACTTCCACCTTCTGAAATGTACTCGCCCCAGGAGGGCAAGTTCTTCCGTACTCGCCCCAGGTGGGCGAGTTCTTCTGTACTCACCCCATGTGGGTGGGGTCTTCCGTACTCTCCCCAGGTGGGCGGGGTCTTCTGTACTCGCCCCAGGTGGGCGGGGTCCTCTGTACTCGCCCCAGGTGGGCGGGGTCTTCTGTACTAGCCCCAGGTGATCGAGTTCTTCTGTACCCACCCCAGGTGTGTGTGTGTGTGGGGGGGGGGGGGGGGTTCTTCTGTACTCACCCCAGGTGGGCGAGGTCTTCTGTACTCGCCCCAGGTGGGCAGGGTCTTTGATGCGTGTCGGCAAGTGCACCGGTCGCTGTCAAGTAATAAATGTGGAGAGTGGCCTCCCCGAATGTCGGTCTCTTGAGGAATGCAGGTTGGGTGAACGAGATGCGTAGCGTGACTCTTGTTACACGAACGAAACACACATGAAAAAGGGGGTTTTTGGTTGGTTTGTCCTAATCTTAACAACAGTAAAAGAGATGCGGGTCGAAAGCACCGCTTCGCAAGGTGAGATGGATGCAACGGCCGCGATGCCGTGCTTCGTGAGGCGGATGGAGTGTGTTCTAGCGCGAAAGGGTGAGGGTCGTAAACACCTCTTCACAACCGTCGTTAGCTCTTGCTAACACGGAACAAACACCTTGCGTGCGTGTGCGAGTGAGTGAGTGAGAACGGAGTGAATCACTAGCAAACCATGAAGAACAACAAGGAAACATTCATTTCAACAAACATCATCATAATATTCGAGTTTACACGGTTCAACGAGTACAATGGAGGAAAGAGGAAAGAAATAACCGATGGTGAAGACTAGCGGCCGTTCACGGCCGGAATGGTAGGTTGTCGGGCTACCTCCGGACTCGGGCGGACTATGCTTCCGGCGTAGAGAGCTGTCACGATCTCCCTACGTAGCTCCGTCGTCTTCGACTTCAGGTTCCTTCTTCTTCTCACCGAGCGGAATGAGAGAATGGTTGCTTGGAGGCTTGCGGACGATGGAGAACACTCACGGACAATGGAGGAAGTCTTGGAATGGGTGGAGGAGGCTTCCCCTTTGCGTAGAAGATGAAGTGGAGGCGTCCCACGGTGGAGGTCGGCGGCGTACGGAACAGGAATCCCGCTCCCGGCGGCTGATAATGCCCTAAAAATCGCAACAGGCGTTTAAATAGGCGCTGGAATAAATACTGCGCACGGTCATTGGCGCACGACCAGTGGTCGTGCGCACTGGAATTCTGCGATCGTGCGCACTGCCTGGGTGGAACCTGCAAGATACGAAATTATAAAATAAAATGTTCATACGACCAGTGGCGCACGACCGGTGGTCGTGCGCACTGGAGTTGATGGTCGTGCGCACTACAGCAAACAGAACTCGGAAATTAAATGGTAAGTGCGCACGAGCAGTAGCGCACGACCGGTGGTCGTGCGCACTGGCATTGATGGTCGTGCGCACTGCACCAAACAGAACTCAAGAAAAAGGCGTTAAGTGCACACGATCAGTGGCGCACGACCAGTGGTCGTGCGCAATAGAACCGGCGATCGTGCGCTGTGTTCCTGTGCAGAATTGCACCGGGAACACTTGCATGACTCCTATTCCAGCACAACCACAGATCTAGCCACTGAAAGTGGCACTTGACAGCACATGAATACTACTAATGACAATAAGCACGAAAATCACACCAAAGTGGTCCTAGATGTGCACCTAGCATGGATTATCAAATATAAGCTATAACAAGGCTAAAGTGCGGAGAAATGACTAAATAACGGCCCGGATGAGTCCATAAATGTGTATATGATCAGGACTCATCAGTCTTCTGTACTCACCCCAAGTGGGCGGGGTCTTCTGTTCTCGCCCTAGGTGGGCGAGGTCTTCTGTACTCGCCCCAGGTGGGCGAGGTCTTCTGTACTTGCCCCAGGTGGGTGGGTTCTTCTGTACTCACCCCAGGTGGGCGAGGTCTTCTGTACTCTCCCCAGGTGGGAGGGGTCTTCTGTACTCGCCCCAGGGGGGCGAGTTCTTCTGTACTCGCCCCAGGTGGGCGAGGTCTTCTGTACTCGCCCCAAGTGGGTGAGTTCTTCTGTACTCTCCCCAGGTGGGTGAGTTCTTCTGTACTCTACCCAGGTGGGCGAGGTCTGATCTCGACGAATTACGGGTTATACAACTGGTATCAAAGCCGAGGTTATGATCATAGATTTTGATGACTCCACCAAAATTTATGGTGAAAAAATTTGATGAGATAGATGACTTCAGTTTATAAAGGATAAATATTGTTGCACTATTGAAGCAACAAGGCTCCTACAAGGTCGTGTTTGAGCTGGAGAAATTACCGAAGGAGATGGCGGCGGTTGCAAAGGAAGAATTGGAGATGAAGGGTCACAATATAATTCAACTTTTTCACATCGATGAGGTTGTTGAAGACTGGAAAATCCTAACTTCAAATAGTCGGATCTATGTAGCATAATGTTACTGGTCTGACTTTCCAACTCCATTGATCGAAGGTCAAGGGAAAAAAGACTAAGAGAACTCGACAATGACCCTAGGTGTTGCGGAGAGGAGGTTCCACCACGTATCCGGAAGTTTAGAAGAAACTTCCCCTCCATAACCAAAATGGCCAAGCAGGGTACGAGGAAGGAACCTACTTGGAGAGTATCTAAATGGCGGCCAAGGGGGATGGTCATGATCTTACCGTCCAAGTCTTCGAAAATGGGCTCCAAAAACTCAGCCAAAAGTGCAATTCCTGGTACTCCTGAGGTCCTATTTATAGGCAAATCCTAGGGGTGGGGGTGGGTGGGTCTATTTATAGCCCGACCCAACCCGACGAGGTTGCCTCTGTGGACTAGGCGACTACACGACTATAAGAGGATCTCGCACAACTTTGGCAAGTAGCTCTTATAGTCTCCCACCTGGCGAGTATGATAGGATGCTCACATATACTTGCCCAGGCCTTTAACTGCTCCTGCTGGCTGGTGTGGTCTTGATCTTTGACTTCTGCTTTGACCTTTAACTTATGCCCACGTTGCCTGAATGGCCACCCTCGATGAATATGAGTTGTATAGAGGTGATCCATGAAGTTACCAAGGAGGATAATGCGACAAAACTATGGAAGAAGGTCAAGACACTCTATTTGAAGAAGAGTCATTTGTGTTAAAATCTGGCATCGTTAGGGCAATTTTTGATGTTTGAGTCAAATTGGGCCGCAAATGCTCTAGGTAGCGTAAAATGAGCAAACGTACTCGAAATTTACCTCAGATCATTTCAGTTGGTGTGTATCGATGAGACGGTCGTAAAGAGCCCATCCGAGACAAATTCCAAGTTCCATAGAGAAATTTATGAGCTTGTAAGCGGTGGGGGAAAGGTTCACCCTAACCTAATTAATATTATATATATAATATAATATCCAGGGCTACTATTCCTTCTTCCCCTTTTCATGATCCATCAGCTCAACACCCTTAACACCCGAGATTTCTTGGGACCGAAACCCAGACAAATTTTTTTTGTCCGGGTGATCTCCTTTTGATCTCCTAAAATAACTTTCTCTCCCTATCTCCGACCCATGTGCAAAAAGTGGATGGTAGGCATCCTCTCCTCTGTGAAATTTTCCGTAGATCTAGGAGTGAGCAGGAATAGTATAACTCAAAGTTCAAGCCAACAACCAGAAGCACATGAAAAACAGCTTCAATCTTTATTGATGCTAGCAGAAAACTTCATTACAAGGCGAGGTATACGTGACGAGACATGATTTCGCCAGTACACAAAAATTAGGAGAAAATACAAAGCTGAAAGATAACCAGCGATCTGAAATCCTGAGACCACCTGACCGCCCGACTTGCGAGTTCGCGCGACTAGGAGAGGAGACCGCCCGAACTGCCTGCCTGCGACTTGAACAACACCAACTGAGAACCCCGCGACCAGTCACTGATTCTCCCGAACTCCAGCAACCCGCACTACAAGCCGCGAGACCGCCCGAACACCTTCAGAAGAGGAGGTGACCGCTGCTACCCGCACAATCCGCAGAAGCTACACAAAAGAAGTTCAATCAGCAAACCGACCGGTCACAAGAATTGAGACCGCAAGAACTAGCCGCGAGCTCTGCTTACACTTGGTGCGATAATGTTTGCTGCTACAGTGACTCCTATTTATAGGCGTGCGACCTGATCCAGTCACCACCCTATGAGATAGAGTCACCGCATTCTGACCGCGTGACCGAGACCGGTCAACCCGCGCAGTCAGCAAGATCGCTCTGCGCCGTGAGCTCGCCGACTTCAACAGAAAGCCGCGCGATCATGACAACCCGCCCGGTCATGACGCTCACCACCTGTGTTCACCACCCGACCTCCTTCAGAGACCGCGAACACACCAGGCCAACTAGGGCAACAGCCCGACAAGTCGACCAAACATCAGTGACCGCATATACCAGCTGATCGCCGAAGGACCAACCATGCGAACACACACCAGAGACCGCGCGACTAAGAATACCTTAGTCCACGCGCACCACCAAGAGACCGGATAGCCACCAGACCGGACTGCCCGTACCACACGGTCATGCAAGCCAGACCGCGCGGTCTCACCAAGCAGAAACCTGCTCCGCCACGCAGTCACATGACTAGACTGCGCGGACTCACCTCGGCACCTTGGACAAAAGAACATCGATCACACCGAAGAGACCTGCAGCTAGACCAGAGAGATCAGACCGCAGAGGGAGACCGCAAGACCGCGTGGTTTGCCAGACCGCGCGACCTCCCCCCCAGACCGCCAACTTCCACAAACTTCCACTTCAACATTTTCAACACTCCCCCTTGAAGTGGGAAGTTGAAAACAACCCAAGTAAACTCCTTAACCGAGTAAACGACCCCTTCGCCAGCGCCTTTGTAAAAATATCAGCAACGTTGTCCTGACTCTGAACATGCTTGACCGAAAGAGACCCCTCCAACACCTTCTCACGAATGAAATGATGCTCGATCTCGATATGCTTGGTCCTCGCGTGACAAACTGGATTAGTAACTAGTTTGAGAGCACTCTCATTTTCGCCGCGGAGCAGAGTCGGACCCCGAACTTCCTAATGGTCATCTCCCACCAACCTCCTAAGCCAGATGGCTTCTTAAGCTGCCAAGGCCGAAGCCTTGTATTCCGCTTCCGTGGTGGAGATCGACACGGAATCCTGCTTCTTGCTGCACCATGATATAGCCGTGGGGCCCGTCATGAAGACGTATCCAGACGTCGACTTCCGATCATCTGAATCTCCATATACCCATGCACCTCGAAGCCCGCATCCCTCGTGTAAAGGAGACCCATATCCGAAGTCGCCTTGACATACTTCAAAATATTCTTGGCCGCTAGTAGATGAGGCATCCGTGGTTCCGCCATATACCGACTCACCCTGCCGACTGCATATGCAATATACGGCCTAGTGATCGTCAGATAAATCAAGCTCCCAACCAGAGCCCGGAACACCAGCGGATCTTCCAGAATCCTCCCCTCATCCTTTCGAAGTTTCATGGCCTTCTCCAAAGGTGTAGAGATGCACATCCCTTCCTTCATGCCGAATCGCTCCATGATTCGCTCTGCATATCCAGCCTGGGACACCAGCACTCCACTTCCCTTCCTCTGCACTTCGAGTCCAAGGAAATGGTGAAGTTCACCCAAGTCCTTCATCTCGAACCTGATAGTTAGCTCAGCCCGAAGCTTTGCAACCTCCTCCTTCGAATTCCCCGTCACGATCCTATCGTCGACGTAAAGCAACACGATGACTTGAAGCTCCCTGCTCTTCTTGACGAACAAGCTTGAGTCTGAGTCAGAAGCACCAAATCCATAGAATAAGAGATATTCTGCTATCTTTCCATACCACGCCCTCGGCGCTTGCTTCAACCCATATAGGTCCTTCTTCAACTTGCAGACATAGTCAGGAAAATCTTCAGATACGAAGCCTGGCGGCTGGACCATGAAGATGTCCTTGTCAATCTCGCCGTACAAGAACGCATTCTTTATGTCGAGATGCCAAATCTCCCACCCCCAACATGCCGCCAAGGCAATCACAACCCGAACTGAAGTCATTTTTGCCACCGGATTGAATGTCTCTTCTTAGTCCTCACCGTGTTGCTGCGAGAATCCCCAAGCCAAAGGCGAGCCTTGTATCGCTCGATACTACCATCCACCTTCTTCTTGAGCTTGTAGACCCACTTGCATGTCACAAGGGGTGATACCCTTGTGCTTGGGCACCAGAGACCAAGTCTTATTCTTCTCCAGAGCTGTCATCTCTTCCTGCATAGCCGAATCCCACTATTCCACGCCTTTGGCCTTCTCGAAGCTCACTAGTTCCCGCTCATCCAGGGGACTAGCAAAGAAACATGAGACAAAGCTCACCATGTTTCCTCCTGTATAGCGATCAGGGGCAATGAACGTTTGCTTCGATCTCCTCAGCTCCTTCCCCTGACTCGCAACATCCTCAGCTGCTTCTTCCCTAGCTCCCCTTCCAGACGTACTAGGAGCATCGCTCCCCCTGCTTCCTGATCCAGAAGCCTCCGTCTCAGAACTAGAAGTAGATGGACCACTTGGTGACACAGGTAGCTCCACCTGAAGATTTTCCATAGCTTTCTCCGGCTCCTCCACCTTGCTTTCTGGTAGCTCAACACTAGAACTTCCCTTGTAAGACATCACCTCGTCGAACACGATGTTGTGAGATACAACAAATCTCCGCGTCTCCGGGTCCATGCACTTCCAGCCCTTCTTCCGATCATCATATCCCACGAAGACCAGCTTCCTAGCTTTCGCATCTAGCTTCGTCCGAAGCGCATCTGGAACGTGCACATAGCAGGTGGAACCAAACACCCGAAGGTGTGCCACACTTGGCTTTTCTTTGAACATCATCTCATGCGGGGTCAACATGTTAATGGGATTGAGAGGCATCCTGTTGATGACGTAGGCAACACAAGACATTCCCTCCGCCCAGAAGGACTTTGGGATACTCTTGGCATGCAACCAACACTTGAAGGTCTCCGTCAGATGACGGATCTTCCACTCTGCAACTCAGTTTTGTTGTGGAGTATGTGCACAAGTAAGCTCCCTCCAGATGCCCGTCTTCCTGCAAAAACTAGAGAACTCACCAGAGGTGAACTCCCCTCCGTTGTCAGTTCTCAGCTTCTTAATCGGCAGTCCTAGCCGACCCTCCACGAGCTCCTTGAACTCCACAAACTTGGCAAACGCCTCCGCCTTCTCCTTCAGGAAATAAACCCAGATATATCTGGTGTGATCATCGATCAACACCAGCATATACCTGCTGCCTCCGAGGCTTGGGGTAGCAGTCGGTCCCATCAAGTCACCGTGGATGCACTCCAACGGCACACTACTCCTTGTCTGTGACTTATCAAACGACAGTCGATGAGACTTACCGAACTGACATCCCACACAGACGTGACCGTCACCGTAGGAGGATAGACTAGGTAGGCCCTTGACCAGACCTTTCACCGCCATAGCCTTCAGCTTGTCCATCCCTACATGCCCCAACCTCTCGTGCCATATGACGACACTATCATTCATCCTCATCTTGTCGACATAAGAACTTGTAGATAAAACGAACAAGTCTTTTGCCCTTCTCCCCACATGAACGACCTCCGCTTTCACCGCTTCTACATTTTGAAGAAACCTCACTTCTGTTGGGCCAAACAGAACGTGATACCCAGTGTCTACAACATTGGTCACGGAGAAGAGGTTTTTCCTTATTCCGGGCACATGATAGACACTCTTCAAAGTTAGTGGCCCTCTATCACTGCCCAAGGAAACAACCCCCACCTTCTCGACACTATGCACAGTGTTATCAGCAGTTATGATGGCATCGTTACCTGAGTAAGGCTGCGCTGAAGTAAGCTTCGACTCGTCCCTGGTGAGGTGGTGACCACACCCCGAGTCCACGATCCAGTCCTCTTGATAGTTGATAGGAGCCGCAGCTCCAACGGAAGCCGACAAGGCTCCTACCCATCCTCCATCAATCTGCCTGGCTTCAGCTTCCTCCTTTCCTGCAGCAGCATGCCCTAGCTGAAGATTCACCCGGTAATACTTCCTGATGTGACCAAGCTTCCCGCATCTGAAGCACTTGGGACCTTCTCCCTTCTTCTTCCCTTCAGCCTTTGGAGCATAGCCCTTCTCCTGCTGTCCAGAAGTTGAAGGCCCATTGCCTCCTCCAGCGGTCTTCTTCTTCTTGTCCCACTTCTTCTTCCCCATGAAGAGAACCTCGCCTTCTCCCCCAGACACTGACACCCCCGCCATCTGCCTTGCCAGATTCTCCTGCGACGCAAGCAGATTTTCCAGCTCCAGCAGAGACGGCTGATTTGCCCAACCCTGCACCGACGTCACAAAGGCCACATACTCCTTCTGCAAGCCACGGATGATGTGCCTCTTCAGATTCACCTCAGAAATTGGCTCATCAGGATCCAATGCTGAAATCTCAGCGCACAGGTTCTTCATTTTCAAGAAGAACGTAGAGATAGAAAGATCACCTTGAGCCGATCTGGCCAGCTCATTCTCCAGGAATTGAAGTCTTGCCACATTCTTCTTGTTAAACAGCCCATCCAGGGCTCTCCAGATCTCAGCAGCTGATCCACACCCCAAGATGTGATCAAACAGGTCAGGTGATATTGCCCTTTTTAGAGCGAACTCTGCCTTGGCATTAATCCGCCTCCAGTTTCTCACCTCATGACCATTGTCCCCAATTAGGATAACTTCCTCCGTGCTCTCTCCTCCAACCGCCTCCCAGAGGTCCTCACCCAGAAGATAACTCTGCATACACGACTTCCACTTCTTGAAGTTAGTCGAGTTGAGCATCTCAATTCCAAGACCCCTTGCTTCCATGGCTCTACCACTGGTTCCTTCTTCACAAAGGCGATAACAACTTTGAGTTAATCACTGCTCTATCCACTCCAACCTAGCTCTGATACCATGTGAAATTTTCTGTAGATCTAGGAGTGAGCAGGAATAGTATAACTCAAAGTTCAAGCCAACCACCAGAAGCACATGAAAAACAACTTCAATCTTTATTGATGCTAGCAGAAAACTTCATTACAAGGCGAGGTATACGTGGCGAGACATGATTTCGCCAGTACACCAAAAAAAGGAGAAAATACAAAGCTGAAAGATAACCAGCGGTCTGAAATCCTGAGACCGCCTGACCGCCCGACTTGCGAGTTCGCGTGACTAGGAGAGGAGACCGCCCGAACTGCCTGCCTGCGACTTGAACAACACCAACTGAGAACCCCGCAACCAGTCACTGATTCTCCCAAACTCCAGCAACCCGCACTGCAAGCCACGAGACCGCCCGAACACCTTCAGAAGAGGAGGTGACTGCTGCTACCCGCACAATCTGCAGAAGCTGCACAAAAGAAGTTCAATCAGCAAACCGACCGGTCACAAGAATTGAGACCGCAAGAACTAGCCGCGAGCTCTGCTTACACTTGATGCGATAATGTTTGCTGCTACAGCGACTCCTATTTATAGGCGTGCGACCTGATCCAGTCACCACCCTATGAGATAGAGTCACCGCCTTCTGACCGCGTGACCGAGACCGGTCAACCCGCGCGGTCAGCAAGATCGCTTTGCGCCGTGAGCTCGCCAACTTCAACAGAAAGCTGCACGATCATGACAACCCGCCCGATCATAACGCTCACCACCTGTGTTTGCCACCCGACCTCCTCCAAAGACCGCGAACACACCATGCCGACTAGGGCAAAAACCCACCAAGTCGACCAAACATCAGTGATCGCATATACCAGCTGATCGCCGAAGGACCAGCCATGCGAACACACATCAGAGACCGCGCGACTAAGAATACCTTAGTCCGCACGCACCACCAAGAGACCGGACAGCCACCCGACCGGACTGGCCGTACCACGCGGTCACGCAAGCCAGACCGCGCGGTCTCACCAAGCAGAAACCTGCTCCGCCACACCGTCACACGGCCAGACCACGCGGCCTCACCTCGGCACCTTGGACAGAAGAACAACGATCACGCCGAAGAGACCTGCGGCTAGACCAGAGAGATCAGACCGCAGAGGGAGACTGCAAGACTGCGCGGTTTGCCAGACTGCGCGACCTCCCCCCAGACCGCCAACTTCCTTGGACAGAAGAACATCGATCAAGCCGAAGAGACCTGCGGTTAGACCAGAGAGATCAAACCGCAGAGGGAGACCGCAAGACCGCGCGGTTTGCCAGACCGCGTGACCTCCCCCCAGACCGCCAACTTCCACAAACTTCCACTTCAACATTTTCAACATCCTCATTCGCCCCAGACAGAAATTTTGGAAATGGAGCCCGATTCCAAAATTTGCTCCTTAGCAGCAGCCACCCCTTTCCATGGATCGACCACCCTCCTCCATGTCCGAAACCAAGACCCTCCACTTCTCTAAGCTCCAACAAAGTTCTCCTCCAGCTAACCACCCCTATCCACCTACTTATCAAGGTCAGCGAGTAGCTCCACCTTGCAACTTGGTCAAAACGATGAGCACCGTCACCCCTTGCAGCTATCTCCCTCCTCCGAAGATCTGTTTATCCTGAAATTCCCCCCTACAACAACTACCCTCTTCTCTTTCGGCATCCTTCTCCTCCAACGAAGTCAAGGCCGGCAAGCCCTTTTCACGACAAACCGAGATCTCCTCCATCTCTCTAAATATATGACAAAACCTAACTGCTCTTCTCCAAATAGAGCAACCCAACTCTTCCTCCTCCTTCTACCCGATGAGCCGCACTCTTCCCCCCTCCACTGCCAAAAATAGTAGACTGGTTTACTTCAATGAAGGAGTGACTTCTTAAAATGAGAGAGAGTATGGAGAGTTTGTTAAGATAAGATAATAAAATATTTTGTTATATAAATATAATATTTTTGTTGTAATCTAGAGTCTTCTGGTTTGACCTGTGATAAGTTAAAGATAGTGTTTGTCTTGAATAAAAGACAAAAATGTGATTGCATAAAATCGATGTTAAGCACTTGTTGAACCCCCCCTGATATTTTGGTGCTTCTCTCGTTATTCTTTTTCATTATCTTTCTTATGTGTGCTCATCCTCTGCAGATCCCATATTCTACCTTACAATTGAAGAAATATTCCAACCGTGTGGTACCATAGGCAGGTTCTGTGAGACCTGTGCGAATAGAAAGTGTCGGGCTATCAAAAGAACAAGTATAGTATCAAAGAAGAAATCCAGAAGTTGTTTGGTGAGAACTTCATCATATGGAAACTACACCTGAAAACTAGGTTTTTCTTTACACCCAAACAAGGATTCCATTTTTTGAAGGCGAAGCATATTATTATTGGATCAAGGAGATGAAAGTCTACTTCATATCACAAGGACTGTGGGATCTTATCCAAATAGGGTACCTGCAACCATCAGGAGAAACCTCTGTTGGAAAGATGGGGGAATCTCAGGTTAAGCCTGTAGTTGAAAACCAAAAGCGAGACGCAAAAGAGATTCTCAGTATTCAACAAGGTGTGAGTAGATCGATTCTTCCTCTAATAATATATGTAGAAACATCAAAGGAGGCCTGAGATATTTTAAAAACTGAGTTCAGGGGAAATGAGAAGGTGATTACTATAGAGATCACATTATTGTGGAAAGAATTTGATGCACTTGCAATGAAAGAAAGGGAATCTGTCCATAGTTATTTCTCCATAGCCTCAATAATTATAAACCAGTTAAAGATCTTTGGGGAGGAAGTTCTAGAAAAATGTATTATTACCAAACTGTTTACAAGTCTGCCTTCAAGGTTTGAACATATTGTTGCCTACATAGAAAAAGCAAGAGGCATTAAGAGACTCACTATGATTGAGTTAATGGGATCTTTGCAAGGGCATGGAGAAAGAATGAAAAAGGTGGAGCCTCCTATAGAACAGGTATTTCAGAGCAAGATTAATGTAAATTGTAGTGCTGCCAAACAGAACAAGTTACCTTGTAATCAAGATTCTAAAGTGAAAGGAAAAGGAAAGATAATTCATGTCCCAAAAGAACAAGGTACTTCTCCCTATTGCAAGATGTGTAAGAAGAATACCCATAATTCCAAGGATTGTTTTTCGAAATGTAAGAAATATAAGGTACAAAATCATCTTCAGATAGACTACTGGTTTAAGGATAATAAACCTAGAGAAGCATCAAAGTTTGGAGATAGTGTGAATCCAAAAGAACAAGTGATGCTTGGTGATAGTGAATCATTATTCTATTCATGCACACAATCTCAAGTAAAAAAGGACGATGTTTGGTTCTTGGACATTGGTTGCTCAAACCATATGTCAAACAACAGAAGTTCCTTTATTCACTTGAATGAAAGTGAGAAATCTGAGGTCACTTTGGGAGATGGCAATATCAAAACCATTGAAGGCAAAGGCACCATAACTGTAACATTAAAGAATGGAGCAACAAAATTCATTCATGGAGTTCAATATGTACCCAATCTCTCACAGAATCTGTTGAGTGTGGGCCAACTTCTTAAGGATTATAGACTTGTGTTTGATCATGATGAATGTAAGATTGAAGACATTCATACAAAACCGATTATAGCAGTTGTTAAATGAACAAAAACAGAGTTTTTCCACTGGCATTATAGAGCAACAAAACTCAGTTTGGAGCAAGCCATGCAAAAGCAGCCACAATCACAGACAAATTTATGCTTTGGCACCAGAGATATGGGCATTTGAATTGCAAAAATCTAATACAACTAAGAAAGCTAGTAAGAGGTGTTCCTACATTGCAAAGCTAGAATCAATTATGTGATAAATGTGCTCTTAATAAAATACATAAGCTTCCTTTCCCACTTCAAACTCATGGAAGAGCTAATCAACCACTGGAGTTAGTATATGATGATATTGGGGGCCAACATTAACCCAACATGGTCATGAAGTAAGTATTACTTGATAATAGTTGATGATTTCAGTAAAATGATGTGGATATTCTTCTTATCACAAAAATTTAGAGCTTTCCAAACATTTGTTCACTCCAAGAGCCTTGTAGAAAATCAAACTGGTCTTAAGATAAAGGTACTCAGAATTGATTGGGGTGGTAAATTCACAAGTAATGAATTCCACTCCTACTGTCAAGCACAAGGCATACAAAGGCAGCTAGTAGTTCCATATGGCCCTCAATAGATTGGAGTGGTGGAGACAAGAAATTGAACTGTTGGTGAAATGGCGAGAAGCATGTTGCAACACAAAATTTTACCTAAGGAATTTTGGGGAGAAGCAATGCATACAGTTGTATACATTTTAAACAGATCTCCCACAAAAGCCTTAGGGAGTATAACACCCTATGAATGCCGACATCACAAGAAACCTTCTGTATGCCATTTAAGGGTGTTTGGGTGTTTGCCCTATGTATTACTTCCTAAAGATCATAATGACAAATTGGATCAAAAAAGTGACAAACTTATTATGGTGGCTATAGCCAAGAATCTAAGGCTTACCGCCTGTTTAATCCCCTTACAAGAAGATTGGTGATTAATAGGGATGTTATATTTGATGAGTAAGGATCATGGGATTGGAAGGAGTCTAACAAGGATTATAGTCCAGTTTTCTTATTACCCTTGGAGGCTGTGGCAGAAGATATATCATTGGATGTTTCAACACCACCCAATCCAAGAGATTCAATCAGTTTAGCTGAATCACCTGAGACAAGGTTAGACTCATCATCTCCTAAAAAATTTCGTTCCATTATTGATCTATATGAATCTAGTGTAGCCTTCATGTGTAAGAAACCCCCATCTTATGCTGAGGTAGTCAATGACCATCAGCGGGTCTCTGCCATGGATGCAGAAATGGAGATGATCCATATAAATAAGACATGGAAATTAATTTCCAGACCAGTAAACAAAGAAATTATAGGATTGAAGTGGTTATATAAAATTAAACTAAATGAAGATGGATGCATTCATAAATATAAGGCGAGGTTGGTGGCCAAAGGTTATTCACAAAAACCAGGCCAAGATTATACCAAGACTTTAGCACCTGTCTCTAGGATGGAGACTATCAGGACTCTGATTGCACTTGTAGCTTTACAAAATATCCAAATCCATCATTTATATGTCAAATTGGCATTCTTAAATGGGGATTTAAATGAAGAAGTGATTGTTTCTCAACAAGAAGGTTACAAAGTAAAATGAGAAGAACAGAAAGTATGCAAACTTTAAGAAGCCTTATATGGGCTAAAACCGGCCCCTCGAGCCTGGAATTGCAGAATTGATCACTATCTGCGTAGTAACCAATTCTACAAAATCTCTAATGATGCCTCCCTCTATATACGTCATTTTTCATACAATGACTACTTAATAGTTTGTTTGTATGTAAACGATTTGCTACTTATAGGAATACAAGATCAATTTATTAAAGATTTCAAAGAGGAGATGGAGAAAGAGTTTGAGATGATCAACCTTGGGGTAATGAAATACTTCTTTGGACTGCAAGTACATCGTCAAAAGGACACAATTATTCTTAATCAATGCAAGTATTTAGATGAACTGTTGTTAAAGTTTGGAATGCAAAATTTCAAGCCAACCTCAACACCATTTGCTATAAGGGAAAGAATACAGAAAGAAATCTGGGAATCACTTTCCAGATTAGTTGAGGGCAGATCTGATGAAAGAATGGACAAGAAGTCCCTTCTCATATCCCAATATGAGAACTTTAAGAAAAATGCTGATGAAAGCATAGCTGAAATGTATGACAGGTTTAACTTCATCATAAATGAGCTGAGGGGCCTGACAAAGAAATTTCTCTGACAGAAATGTATGACAAAACTCCTAAACAGAAAATTACCTGCTTTTCATGCAGAAAACCTAGGCACTTTGCCACTGAATGTCCTGAAGAAGAGAAGAACAAAAGCAACAAGTAAAAGAAGGAGCACAAGAAGAAATCCTTCATGAGGAAGGATAAGAAAAGAGGGAAAGGTTTCTTTGCTGAAACCTGGAGTGATTCCGAGTCTGACCCAAGCTCCTCCTCTATTGATAGTGAGGAAGAGTGTGGAACTGAAGAAGCCTGTTTAATGGCTCTGGAAGACTCTACTGAAGAAAGATAGGTAATTATATTTGATGACTTTGATTTCTCTTCAGAAGATTTTAAAGAATGTTTTAAAGATTTTTGTCAAGATTGTATTAATAGCCAAAAAGAACTTAACACACTTAGAAAAGAACTAAAAGATCTTAAGAAAGGCAATCCATATTTAGTCAACTATGATTTAAGAAACTAGTTGTATAGAAAAGAGGAAGAATTAGATACATTAACTAATGAAAATTCTGATTTAAATAAGATATTTCAAAGGCAAAAGCCTTTGACGACTCACTAAATGGAATGAGTCAAAAGCTTAAGGACATCTCACAAAATCTCTCCTAGATATTTAACCATATTGATCTAGAATCACTACCTTCCACCAGCACACTAATCCCTAACAAACTTGCCTGGGAAAATCCTGTAGCATTCATTAGGTCTAGCATGAATCAACCTAATAACAACTTAGAATCATGTGGAGAACAAAATAATAACCCTAATAAACTCACTATATTCAATAGGGTAAACATTACTAATCAAACAGGGATTCTAGGTAAACACCCCTTAGAAAAGCCAAATAAAAATTATAAAAATCTTAATAAAAAGAATCATACGTCTACTAGAACTCGACGAAGTTTTAAAGATGTGTCGAATGCAACTCGACGGAGTTCAGCATATGCTTCGACATCAACTCGAAGAAAGTTTGAGGGTGAGTCGAATTATATTCGACGCAGCCAATATTCTGTATCGAATTATTATCGACGTAACTATGCAGACACGTCGAATTACACTCAACTCAACTCTAAAGATGCGTCGATTTCTTCTTGACGCATACTTCCAACAAGAATTTTTCAAACATCTAAATCTCTCTCTTATATTCCTAGATGTTTCTGTTGTTCTAAAATTGGGCACATAGCCAAACATTGTTGGCATAATAATGCAACACTTCTTCACCTTAAGGGGTATACTGAAAGACCATCTTATTCTTTCATAACTCCATATGATGATAGAAGAAAGAGACCCCAACAAGTGAGGGTCTATACTAATGTTTGATTTCTTGTGCAGAAAGGAGACTGTTCAACCACTAACCAATAATGGTATCTGGACAGTGGATGCTCCATGCATATGACTGGAGCAAAAGAACTGCTGGAAAACTACATGGCCAAGGAAGGGCCTAAGGTAATTTCTGGGAATTCTCACTCTGGTCAAACCAAAGGATATGGTTTGCTCAGGATTGGGGAAGTCTCCTTCTCTAAGGTAGCTTATGTTGAAGGACTTCAACATAATCTAATTAGTATTAGTCAGCTGTGTGATGGTGAATACAAAGTTTTATTCACCAAGTCTTTGTGTCATATAGTTAGTTCTGTAACTAACCAAATTGTATTGACTGGTCTTAGGAAAGGTAAGGTCTATGTTGTAGAATTTGAGTATTCTAAGTCAGAAATCTGCTTATTTAACTCACAATTAGAAAATAATGAGTTATGACATAGGAGACAAAGCTTTTCACCTCCTAGAACCCCCCAACAAAATGGGGTGGCTGAAAGGAAAAATAAAACCCTAATTGAATCAGGAAGGACATTATTGGCTGAATCCAACTTGCCAAAGTCTTTTTGGGCTGAGGCAGTGAATACTGCAAACTATGTTCTGAATAGAAGTCTCATCCACAAGACAAAGTTGAAGACTCCCTATGAGTTATTGAAGGGAAAGACACATATAATCACTTACTTTAGGATCTTTGATTGTACTTGCTTTATCCTAAACAATGGGAAAAGTTATCTTGCCAAATTTGATAAGAAGGCTGATGATGGAATATTCTTGGGATATTCCTCATCAAGCAAGGCCTATATGTGCAATTAAAAAAGATCTCTCAAGCTTGAGGAGTCTGAGCATGTTGTCTTTGATGAAGCTAACATGTTTTATAAGGGGAAGGAAACTTGCACCAGCACTATTTTGCAGGAAGAAGACCAACTGGCAGATCAAGTTGAAAGGATCAGCATCATGGATCATTCATCAGAGTGTCAAGACAAAGGAAAATAGAAAGTTGACACCGATTCAGATGAAAACCCTGCAGCAGATAAAGAAGAGCTTACAACACCTAAACTACCAGCCACTGAGATCATTCTAGAGAATGAAGATGGTGCTCTCACTGTCAATGAGCAAGTGGATCTACTTGAAGAAGAGAATCCACTTAATAACTCAACAAGAACTAGGATGACCCTAAAGGATCATCCTTCAACACAAGTTATAGGAGATTTGACAGTGGGAGTCAAGACAAGGAATCAGCTAACACATGAAACAATGTTGCAATGTTTTCTCTCTCAATATGAACCTAAGAAGTTTGAAGAAGCAGACAATGATCCTAATTGGATATCTACAATGCAAGAAGAGGTAACTCAATTTGAGAGGAACATGGTCTGGACATTGGTTGAGATACCAAGGAATTACCCAGTCATTGGAACCAAATGTGTATTCAATAACAAGATGGATTCACAGGAGTCATAGTCAGGAACAAGGACAGACTTGTGGCTCAAGGATACAAGCAAGAGGATGGGATTGACTTCAATGCACTGATAAAAGTAAGCACAAGTTCTTCATCAATGCACTGAGAATGCTTGATGGAGCCCTTTAGGACACCTCTATTATGTATTCAAACTTATTTTCCATAGAAAGGTATTGCTGAGAAAAACAACATTTTTTTAAATATAACTATTTATTCAGAGCTGTGTCGAATATAAATCGACGCACCATCGATTTCTACTCGACGCCATCTTCGAGAGATGATTGTGATAATTCATTCGAATAGCACTCGACGTAACATCGAATACATATCGACGCTTACATCGACATCATAGTTGCTGAATATATTCAGAGCCACGTCAATTTCTACTCGACGTTGCGTCAACTTAACTTAGCGCGCGCAACTTGCTTATAGAAGCGACATGGACATGTTTTGGCACGCAGAAGTCATTTTTTTCGACGTTGCTTTGAATATAACCCTAAGTTGCGATGATTCATCTACTCAAAGCAACTAAGGCATTCGACTTTATTGTGCTTTTTGAATTCTCTACCTTTCACTCTCCTCCATTTTCCTTTCTCCTTCTCTCTTTCTGTTTCAGTGCAGGGACTCACAGGACATCAATGATGTCTCCTCCAAATCAAAGAGGCATTGTCAAAGTAGTTGATCTAGCTCTAGAGATGTTGCTATCTTGATTTCTTGAAAGACTGCTATCGAAAGCTTTATGCTCAACATAGGAGGTTACAGAACCTCAATGCTCAAATCAAAGCCATTGATGAAGAAGTAAGGTTGTTAGGACTGCCTACTGATGCCTTTATATCCTTATTCAACGATATAAAGCAGGGGGAGAAGTGTACCAACAGGCCACCTCAAGATTCAGTATACACTACAAATCTCCCCTTGTCCTTTATTTCTGAAGGAGAGCCTGCCACACCTCCAAGTTTCTTCCACTCCAAGAAACTTTTTCTCCTCCAAGAACCCTGCCTGCAAGAAAGGGGGAGTCATCAAAATAGGGGGAGACTGATTTATATTCAGACGACAATGGCTACATAAAGAGTATGCAACAAGACAATGAATCCACTGAGTTATACATCTCTGAGATACAAGAGTTCAGGACCCATTCAGAAGAATCGACAACATCTCCAATCAAGAATGCTGACCAGGTCCCTAAATCTGCTCCATCATCTCCACCACCAGCTCAGATCCCTCCTGATCCTACTCCAACACCCACTCCAATTGTCCAAGCACCAGCCTTCAGAGGAAGACCTCCATACAAAGGAAGGGGGCATGGAAGGAAATACATAGGAAGGGGAGAAGATGTTAGAGGATGAGGATATGGAAGTGATATACCTATCTGGGAGAGGTATACAAAAGAGCAAAGAAAATAGTACAAGAAGGACATATCATACTACAAAACTTATGACAAGGTTGAAATCCCTGAAAATAAAATGAAGGAGTATATTGATCCAAAGCTTGATAGTGCCCTAGATGAAATTAGAGAAAGAGATGAATATAAGTTTGAAGCTTCTCAAAGAGAGCTTGAAGAAAAGAGAAGGTTGTTCATTGAAAGGCCGAAGAAGGGTATGGATGATTTGGAAAAAGAACAACTCAAGGAGGCAATCCAAATCCCAATTAAGCACACTCTTTGATCCTACAATATAAGCTGAAGCTTTTCCTCAAGCAAAACTTCTTGAAAATAGAGGGCAACTTCACAAAGGAGGTCTTGGTTGAGATCTAGATGAAGCAGAGCAGCATTTTCAAAAGAATAGGAAGATTGTATTCAAGACTATTCCAACTTCTGATAATCCACAGTCAACATTCATTGTACTAGTCCTTGATGCAGAAGATCTAGATTTGGAAGATATCAACTTGATGACAACTAAAGTCTTTGGTCTAGGTTTCAAACTTAAAGATGTTCATTCGGAAGTAGAAACTGATCTGGAAAAGCTCTTCAAGGGACATGAGAGAATCCAGAGAAAGCCACCATAGCAAACTTCCAATATGTGGAGAGGAAATTTAGAAAGGTCCATGAGGCCTTATCTACTTTTCTTAAAGGAAGAAATTAAATTATTTCTTGGCTAACTAACTCTGATAAACATCTATTTATATTAATCAGAAGTTTTCAGTTTACCATGTCATTGTGTTATTGTAAATGTGTATGTACAGTGCTTTTATTCAACTATGTGTTTGAAATCACTCATTTTATTTTGTAAAAATTGTTATGATAAATAAGGGAGATTGTTGGGAAAAACCCTTGTGATTTATCTAACAAATTATTCAAAGTGATTTCATCAGTTAGGTTGTATTACCCTCATTGTATAGAAAGGATAAATTGGTCATTAGATGTCTTAGGTTATCACACTCACCTTAGAGTGTCAAGAACAGACCAGGTCAAGATAAGCACAAATTCAGTTGAGTTAAAACTTGCGCCGAACAGAAGTCGACGCAACTTCGACTAGATATCGACGTAACTCTGACTAAAAGTCGAAGCAACTCAATCAGCCCATCGAAGTATAAGTCAAGTCGACACAACATTGAAAGGAACTCGACGCAGAAGGAAGAGCCTATCGAAGCCGTTTCGATGCAGCTTTGATTTCAACTCGACGCAGAAGATGACGATTCAAGTCCAAGCCTTCAACTCGACGAATACGTCAATAAGTAATCGACGCAACATCGACATCTGAGTTCAACCAGAGCTAAGAAGGAATTCGAAGCTACTCCTATAAGAACTTAGAGGTGCGTCGATATGAAGAATGATGAAGTTGACACAGCATCGAATACAGTCTGAAATAGAAGCTTTTTAGCCATCCTTTTAATATCTTTTCAGAAGGTCCACAATGCATAAGAAAGCTGTCCAACGACTCGTTTATTGCCAAGAATGGAAAAAGTAAGTGTTGAACTCATTAGAATCATTGTTGAATCTCTAATATATTTAACAAATACAAGACCCAACATTGAACGTGATGTGAGTCTAGTTTCCAGATTTATGAATGAGCCCAGTCAGATTCAAATGAAAGAAGAAAAGTGCATATTAAGATACTTGCAGGGTACTAGAGGTTATGGATTAGTGTATACCAACAAAAAGGAAGAAAAGATAAACTTATCAGTTACCCTGATAGTGATTGGGGTGGCAGCACATACGACTTCAAAAGTACATCTAGTTATGTCTTCCTCCTATATGGGAATCTCATCACATGGAATTCCCGTAAGCAAAAAGGCACTACATTATCCTCTTTAGAGGTAGAGTAAATGACTATACGAGAAGCAGCTAAAGAAGCTGTTTAGCTCATAAGACTTTGAAAGGTAGGGTAGGATGCTAAGAATTATTCTAGAGGGGGGGGGGGGGGAGGGTATGAATAGAGTATTTAAAATTTCCTTTTCAGATTTTTATCATTCACAACACATAACATATTATTTTGTTTGTTATTTATTATGCAGTAGAAAAGTAATTAAGAAAAAACAAACAAAACAACAAAAAAGCTATGCAATCCAGAAAACACAGTTTTTATAGAGGTTTCCCAAATTTCGGTATGTCCCCTCTTCTACCCCTCGGTAGGCTATCTATCCACTATAGACAATGCCAAGTCTTTTGATAAGGAGACTATTAGAACCGATTACATCTGAATCTTTTGATAAGGTGATTCAACGAACCATAATAGATTTTGATAAAGTTTCTCAAACCAATAGTCTGTTGATAAAGTGGTTGAACCAAACAAGAATCCTTTTGATAAGGTGGATTAAAAAAAATTAAGAGCCTTTTGATAAGATCGACTCAAAACCACCCTTAGATACTTTTGATAAGGTTGGTCAAAAACCACTGGATGAGCCTTTTGATAAGATAGACTCAAAACCACGACTAAATTCTCTTGATAAGGAGGATCAAAACCAACAGAGAATCTTTGGAAGAGAGATTCTATGAACTCTTTTAGAAGATAGTAGACAAAGATAGAATCAGTGGTGTTATTCTTCTTCAATAGGTTCCCGAGGACTTGATTCTTTTATGAGCACTGAATAAGACAGAGAGAGATAGCTGTCGAGTTTTCTTGATGAATCAAATTCAATAAGCAGAAGGTTGAATTTGTAATGAAACTGTATTTGGTAACTCCTCTTGTAATTTCTTCTTTATGGACAATCTTTTGATCGAGAGAAGATGATCCTTGACGACTGCTACTTTATCAAATCCAGTGAAGAGGGGAAGTAGAAGAAAGAGGGAAGAAAGGAGAAGAGAAGAATAGAGAGAAAGAGACAAAAATATATCTCTGTAGAAAATATTCTGATTATCCTGCTGTATCATGAAATATATATATATATGTAGAGAGAGAATTATTATTTGCTAAATCGGTTTCACCAAGAAATAAAAGCCTTCCATAATCAGTTCTTAACAACTATAATCAAACTTAGCTTATGGCCTTCGAGATGTATTTTAAATTCATCTGCATAAAAGTCATCACATGACTTCTTGTACTCTGATACCCTATCGACGTAAGCTCCCATGCTCTGATATATCTTTGGAACAAACTTGATGCAAGGAGCTATAACTTATTCACGTGCTGTTTACTAGTCAGAGTATACAACTTCTTGGAAATGAGTAAATGTACATTGAGATTGAATTTAGAAGAGAATATCTCAATGTATAAATATATATGTATATATACATATTGAAACTATGATTCCTATCATACAGATTTTGATGTATTGCTGCAGATATTAGTTTGAAATTGAAGCATAAAATACAACTACTCATAGTACATTGACATGTTCACTGCATAATACTCGATGTACGTCGACTTCTTCCTTTAGTACAACTCGATATACGTTGACAACACTTCTTAACCTTTTAAATTGTTTATCAATGTCTTGACTACTTCTTAGACTCTGTTTGGCACAGCAGCAGCAGACGGAGAAGCAGTAGTGGAATAATCAACTATTTTGCAGAATGGTGGCAGAATTTGAGAAACTGTTTGGAAGAACTACGTTTGTAGTGTTGTTTCAAACTGAGAAGCTGTTTAGGCAGTTTGGCAAAATAGTTGTGTGATGTGTAGTCCAATTTTATAAATTTAGAGACAAAAATATGTACATGCCAATAGTTGTGTGGTGTGTAGTATATATAACACAAATATGTATGCAGACCGCATGAAGCAATATGCATCATAAATAATCATACAAAATAACAGATCCACTTCAATCTGGATCATAGAAGAACATATAAAATGATAGTTATCAACAATTTGGAATCATAACTACAAATGCATTCACCAATCTAGAATCATATATCACAAATGCAATCATCATTATGGTATCATATATCACAATGTGAAACAAAAAACTGAAATTAGATCTAAAATGCCAGAGAAAAAAAAACTGGAATCGTATACCTCAACGAAAATGACGAACTAGAAGGGCCTAAACGGTGAAGAACAACCAAAAATGGCGATCTGGATGTGCCTCGTATGTGAAGAAAATCCAAAAATGGCGATCTGGAAGAGCCTCCATAGTGAAGAAGAGCGGAAAATGATGATCTGGATGGGCCTCGAGGGTGAAGAAAATGGTGACGAGATGGAAGAAGGAGATCTGGAATGAAAATGGGAGTCAACGCCAGAGAATCGCCATAGAAGATGATCGTCATGAAGAGAAGAAGGTCTGGAGCGATAGAAATGGGAATCGCGAGAACTTGGGGACGAACAGGAAAAACCTATCGTGCGGCTGCGCGGTTTTGCAGTCGTGGAAGGGATATCACGACTAAAAAATGTGAGATTTTCACAATTGGGGGGCGACCGATTTTTGCACTTTACATGCCAATATCTGTGTTTGGCGGAGCTGTTCAAAAATCCACGACACACTACACCTAAACAACTCTGCCAAACAGAGCCTTAATCATAATAATCTGTCATGGCTACAAAATTTATCTTTACGCAATTAATAACACATGACTTAATTCATCTGAAATAACTTGATATACTAAATCACGAGGTTTTACCCAACAATCTCTCCTATTTGGTATAACAAGTTTTGAGCAAAAAGAATTTAGCTAAGCTTAATCAATCTTTAATAACAAATAAGCAGTTGTAAACCATACAGGTGTTTTTGCTATATCATAGCTTGATCTCCCCCTGTTTGTACCACTTATGAAGTTCAGAACGTAGAATCTTAGAACTCAAAAATTTCATTTAGAGACAGTAAGTAGAAAGTGATTTGCATGACTAATTATCAGACAGTTAGAGAAGAAAACCATCAACCAGTCCAGACAATAAAAGACGAAGGAGTAGTTAGAAAGTAATTAACTTACAGACCCATCAAATCGTTAGAGAATTATTAAATAGTTTGAGAATTATCAAATAGTTAGAGAAAGTTATCAAATAGTTAGATAAATCATAAAATAGTTAAACAGTAAGAGTTAGACTCTCGACTCCTCACTTCCCCTGGGTCCAAAGAATGACTTCCCATGCAACACTACTCTCCCCCTCAATGCTTTATGAATGAATGAAGCATTAAAATCCTCTAGGAAGGATTAATGTACTAGAGGAATTGTCATCACTGGAATTCAATTCTTCTTCAAAAACTCCTGTCATTTCTTCAAGGTAGTATCTTACTGTTAATCTTTGTGCTGGAGGAAGACCAACTTTATTGATGCAGAGATGAGGATACATTTGACTTAAGACCATACTGATACCCAGTTCATGATAGATAGTTGGTCGTAACAGTCTATACACAATCCTTTTGTATATTAATAACCCCCAATTACATCCCCCTTTTATCATGACTCTCATCATGAGTAGAGGCAACTCTCCTTAAAACCAATTGTATGTTATAGTCTTACCTAGTACTGTTATACCCAAGATATCTCATAGAAGTTGAAACTCAGTGCCTAATTCATTTCTTTCAACTCTTTCTGAGTTACCCCCACAAAACCTCATAGCTGATACGACCATATTTTTCTCTTCAGCTGTAAGATATTCTTCATGCTCAACACTCTCAAAGTCAAAAGTATAGTTAATCATCCCAGGGTTAAGAATAACATTAACAAAATGAACAATGTCTTTTATATGATTTTCTGAAGAGATTTTAGCACTAGCATGAAACTCTACTAGTTCAGAGGGATAAATGGAAGCAGGAAGAGACATGAAAGATTCTAACTTAATGCTTTTCAGCAGACTTACTACATTGTGAAAGCCTTCACTATGATTTTCAAAGATTCTGAGATTAAGTTCATATCCCGTGTTGATTCGAACTTGCCCACAAGTCATTGGTATTGAAAGAATCAGAAAGGAAAGTAGAAATGCAGGTAAGGAATAGGTTAGATGAAGGAGAAGATGAAAGAAAGTAGAAGCATAATAAGTCACCTTTTCTAACACAACTAGAGTTTTTCATTCCGTTCATTATTTATTCTGATTTGACTTCACGAGATAAACACAGTTCAAACCTCTAGAACACCATTTTCAGTTATTAAAATATGATACCACACTATTTCTTATTCTTTTGAGTCCCAAGACCATCCATGTCTTTTTTTTGCCAAGATATTATTCTACTCAAGAGGTTATAATCTCAGTTCTAGTTACCTAAGCAAGTTGTTAGAATAGAACAATAACTAATCATATTAAGACATTCTTAACTGTAAGAAGCAAAAAATATCAGATATTGATAAAGAGGGAAAATTATTATGTACAAACCAAAATAGTATCTCCAAAATTTGTTTCTATTAACTGTTCATTTTTAAAACTCCTACTAATAGAGAACTTTCTTTATTGCCTTATTCAGCTCCCCCTGGGTTATTGCACCTTCGACATGCTCCATAGCCTTCTTCCCAGGCCAACATCAACTTTCTTGCTCAGCTCTTTCACAGTCTGTACTGCAACAACTGCATCCTCTTGTTCTTTGTCTTCTACCACATTCTCTTGTCATGAAGGTTCTGAAATCCCTTAATCACAAAATCAAATAACTTTGTCATTTCAGACTAAATCTCTTCCAGTATAGACGCAATATTGTCAACATGTAAAGATGGTGAAGCTATTGGAGACACATGAGTTTTTGATGGAGATATTTATAGAGAGGGTTTAGCTTCTTGCTGGTGTAATGGAGAATAAATAATTATCGGAGAAGAAGGTTCTGATAGAGAGTGTTTTCATTTCCGTCGGTGAGAAGACTGGGAGTATGACAAACACTTTCTTGCTGGTAGTTCTTCTCCATGTGTGCCAAGTAGGAATGAGAAATAATGTGAGAGGATTATGCTCAATATTCTCCTAAAGTGTATTGTGGATGATCCTATCTTCTCAATCATATAATCCAAAAAAATCTCCCCTAATCAAATTCCTTTTCCAGTATAATGACAACCATTAATTTCATTTGTGCCTCTGTGATGATGGTATGAGTTGTCATTTTACACATGATCACCTTCCCAACCACATCCGCCAAGAATCCAAATTCTTCAAGAAGTTCAGACTTCATTACGTATTGAGATCTCTTCCCTTTATACCCAATCAAGATTAGTGATATCTCTACTTCGTCATATGTTATCTCAATATTATTGTTGTTTGTTGGTAGCTCAAATACTTGAGAAATGATAGTAGCATTTATAACAATTTCTTTATGTCCAACTCTAGCCTTGATTGAAGGTCCTTCTGAATGGGCACTTCTGAAGAATTGAATCACATCATCTCTAAATAGTCTTCCCGGCGCAAAGACTAATTCTTGTAAATGACACGTCTTTAAAAGAACAAGTATCTGCATATACTTGTCTGAACAATGCGTGAATGATTCATGATCGAGCCAGAACCCTATATTAATCTTTGGCGCCTTAAGATTTGAGAGTGACATGGTTGCACCTGGAGAGGATTAATTGATAGAGGTAGAAAAACAATGGAAAGGGAAGATACCAAAGATGTCGTCTACTTGTGAAGTATATCAGGAAGGGTCGATGAAGAGTCTTAAGAAGTAGAGGATATTTTACTTACCCTAAATTCTTACGTATTGCATTCGACATACATTGAGACCCTCAAGAACAAAAACTTACTTAACTATTTTCTGAAAAAATTATTTATAATCTTATTACTCTCATTTTGCACTAAAGAGTAACATATAGTAATTTGTGATAGTTTTGATCAAATCTAAATAGATAAAAGTGATAATGGTGTTATACACATAATTAATGTAGAAAGAAAAATAAAGAAGCGTTAGAACTAATATTCAGGTTAATACTTATTCTTCATTTACATACTTCAGTTCATGATAAATCTTATTCTTAGTTGTTGTAACATCCTAACTTTAAAAAAGGGGCATATCCGGTTCAATTGAACCCTTGGAGGGGCTAAGACCGAGTCATAGTGAACCATGACCCGATCGACCTCCGCCTCATTTAAATGTCAAATTGTGGTGCGAGGACATGATATGGACAATTTGATAAATCAACTCAGAATTAACTTCTGCTAGTTGCATTAGACTCGTATGATTCATACAAGTGCAACACAACTCATTTCAGTCAAATCTGAGGTTGTTTAGTGAAAGTATCTATTTTAAGTAACGTTGTTTAACACAACGACCATGAAACATCATTTTGAGCAAACAAGCTCAAAATTTACTTATGTTAGTTGCGTTAGACTCATATGATCCATGTATATGCAACACAACTCATTTCATTTGAATCCGATGTCGTTTAGTGAAAGTGTTCGTTTCAAGTAACGTTGTTCGATACAACGACCGTGAAATGTCATTCTGAGCAAACGGGATCAGAATTGACTTCTGTTAATTGCATTAGACTCGTTTGATCCATATGAGTGCAACGCAACTTGTTTCATTTGAATCTTAAGTCGTTTAGTGAAAGTGTCCATTTTAAGTAATGTTGTTCGACACAACGACCCTGAAGTGTCATTTCGAGCAAACAAACTAAGAATTAACTTTTGTCCATTGCATTAGACTCGTATGATCCATACAAGTGCAACACAATTTGTTTTGTTCGAATCTGAGGTCGTTTAGTAAAAGTGTCCATTTTAAGTAATGTTGTTCGACACAAAGACCCCGAAATGTTATTTTGAGTAAACGAGCTCAAAATTAACTTCTATCAGTTGCGTTTGACTTGTATGATCCATACGAGTGTAACACAACTTGTTTCGTTTGAATCCGAGGTCATTTAGTGAACATGTCTGTTTTAAGTAAGGTTGTTTGACACAACGAGCACAAAATGTTGTTTTGGGCAAACAAGCTCAAAATTGACTTTTGTTAGTTATGTTAGACTCGTATGAGCCATACGAGCGCAATGCAACTCATTTTGTTTGAATCCGAGGTCGTTTGATTAAAACGACCATTTTAGTTCACGTCGTTTGACGCGATTACCCCGAAATCACTTTTTGAGCAAATGAGCTCGGAATTGACTCCGATTAGTTGCATTAGAACCGTATGGTCAGTACGAGTGCAACAGAACTTGTTTCGCTTAATTCCGACATCATTTAGTCGAGTAAATAAAAATAAATTTCATAAAATTATGCGACATTTCGAAAAGCGTGAACGCTTGAATTCAACCTCATTACATCAACATTAACTTGACAATCGATGATTATTACCCACCTTGACTTTGACCCACATGGGGGACCCACCCTATGGTTGACTTTGGTCAAACCCCCTTAAAAGAGAAATGTTGGAACATGGTCTTCCGCATCTCCTAGGTTTGAGAATAACAAATCCCATGTGTATTTGATCTTGTGTGTTTAAGTGTGCATGATAACATAGTCTAGATGACTCAAGGATTACATAAGAAGCTTGCCCCCAAAGTTGAGCCAAGAAATCCAAAACATCTACTAGCGTTGGCGATAGTACTAGCATAGGCGCTAGCTGCGTTCGACGAACTGAATGCGGCGCTCGACGAAATTCTCATCACGGCGTTCGATGAAACTTCGCTCGACGAAATCTTAGCTGCGTTCGACAAAATTCCGATCGACAAAATATTTACTTAAGTGCAGATGCCGGGAGCACTTATAGAAGGAGATAGCGCCAGGCGATATCCGATAGCGCCGACGATAGCGAGGAGCAGTTGGCAAGGGAGAATTGTTTCCTCGGATTGAAGATTCTGCCGCGCAGAATGTGTCCTAATATGGGATAGCTACGGCGGTACCACTAGCGCAGGCGCTAGCGCTATGTCTATAAAAAGGACATCTTGGCTCCGACTTCCTAAGCCTCTTGAGATCCAGAATTCCAGAGCTTCGTGCCACAACATAGAGAGGAAGGTTCAGAGAGATACTCCAAAAAATCCATAAAGATTAAAGGAGATCCGTGGAGAAGATTTCAACACGCATCATCATCGTGACGAAAGACCGCATCGACTACGATCATACTCTGCATCTTCGTCTACTTCTCCAAGAGATCTACATAGAGGGAGTTTTTATATATTATTGTCTTTTCATTTCACATTCTTCTTGTAAACGGTTAGTGAATTCGCCTCGTGTTGGCGACTAGGTCTGGGTAGGACTTAGGGCTGAAACTCGCCTCGTGTTGGCGACTAGATCTAGGCTAGGTCTAGGGGGTGCTCGAGGCCACATCCGAGGAAGGGTTGGCTAGAGCGGCTTGAGGCCGAATCCGGGGAGGATAGGCTAGGGCCACCAGTTCGTGGGGATGCGAGTCGGGATAGAAAACAAAAAGAGTTTACTATTCATCCCACCGATTTCTAGCATTATAGAAGTCAATTTTTGTAAAACCGTTTTTGATATTAGTAAAGCATGTCTCTACTTTATTTCAATTGTTTTACTTGACTTCTTATTCTTGCATTATTACAAAGCTTTTTAAAATATAACTTAAGTTTTTGAAAACCCTTATTCACCCCCCTCTAAGGGCGCCTACCGATCTAACAAGAAATACAAGCTATAAAAATAGAACCACTCAAAACCCACTCACCCAAACCCCCATGCTCATTTTCTGATTGGGATAATACCTCGGTAGTGATGATATTTTTTTTAGTTGACTCAAGGCCTAAGCCTAAGCTAACCCTAATCCAACCTAAATCTAATCCTAATCTCCTCACATAGCCTAAACAAAGGAAATGACTTTAGATATTTTTAAAAGCCTAACCTAACAAGTACAACCCTACCCTCTAATGTGATGCCAGCTACCCAAGCCAACTAGGGCTGGCTTAACTCTAACCCAACCGAGATAAAAGAGGAAGAAGAAGGAGAGGGGGGGGGGGTGGAGATCGTATATATAAAGGCCCCCCAGGCCTCTAAGAGGGGGACCTCTCTCTGCCGACCTGAAATGAAATAATGCCCCCTTCTTGGGACCTTGTTGGCGCTGGAAGAGACAACCTAAGCGCACCTCCTTCCTCTGACGCCCCCTCCCATCCATATATGTAGGGACTCCCATGTGTCGCCTTGTTCCTCTGGGAGAGCCACAACTCGCCGGAGAGGGATCGATGACCCTCTCCAGAAGGTTTTCAGGCAGCGACACCGCTAGAGAGCAGAGCTCCAACAATGCCTGAGAGCTGAGTCTCTATAGGGGTTCCTCCCGTCATCCGTTGGTGGATCCAGGCCACCGGACCACCGCCAGAAGGTGCGCCTGCCTCCGTAGAACCACCCGTAGGTAGTGGCATGACAATCTGAGGGTCGTCCGGCGGTGGGAGAAGCTGATGAGTCCCAATTATATACACTTTTATGGACTCATCTGGGCCGATTATCTAGTCTATGCACTACACTTTAGGCATGTTTTCGTTCATATTTGTTATTCCACGCTAAGTGCACTTCTAGGCCCATTTTTGTGTATTTTCATGTTTATCATTCTTATTGTCTTTCATGTTGTGTTAAGTGCCACTTTCAGTGGTTTTGATGAGTGTTTATGCTGGAACAGGAGTCGTGCAGGTGTTCCTGGTACAAATCTGTAAAGGAACACTGCGCACGATCACTGGTTCTATTGCGCACGTGTAACATCCCGATTTGCGCCGCTCTGTTCCTGCCTGCCGCTCGTTTGTTTCTGTTACTTCCGTTCGACAAAGGTATTAGGTTACGAAAAGTCTTACCTAAAGAATGCAATATTTTGGTATTTAATGGGGGTGTTTTCTGATGATGTGCAAGAATTTAGGGAACATAATTTAATTAATGTTCTTAACAATTTGCAGCAGGTAGGAATTTGGCAAGAAAACTCTTCTTCCTCCTTCCCCCTCATCTCTTTTCCTGGATCTTATATGTGGCAGACCTCCTAGTCTTTTTTTTGGATATATATATATGCTACAATTTCCAAGTTTATACGCCCTCCCTGATACTTAGTTTTCTTCCAGGTTTGATGCTAGAAATTTCTTGGAATATATGCTATAAGATGCCTGGTTTATATACTAGAAATTTGTTGGCTTATATGCAGAAATTTCCTTATTATAGAGTTATAATTGCCTACCTGGTGGATTCCTCCTGGTTCGATTTAGCTAGTTCCTGATCCAAATTGATTTGGGTGTTATTTTCTAAATTCCCTGGTTATTATTGGCTAGTTTCGAATCGTGGTTATTTGTTAAATTCTTCATATTGCTTATCAGTACTGGGTTAAATCGTTTAGGTATGTCATGGGAGAAATAAAACAGATAGGAAATGAGCCACGGTTCGGGCATCCGATCGGCGTTCGACCAAGTCGCTTCCATTCGATGATCGTCGAAGGGGAAGCGATCGATGAATTAGTGTTCCGTTCGATGAATCTGTCGCCGTTCAGCGATCGGCGAATTAGTGTTCCGTTCGACGAATCTGTCGTCGTTCACCATGCTATTATCTTCAATCAACTCCTCTCTTCAATACGAAGATTTAGAGCTGGATTCCGTGAAGGCTGGTGGTTTGTGGAGGGAGTATTGGAGGAGAGAGGTTCCGGCTAAAACCCAAGTCATCGGTTGAAGAAGACGATGAACAGTAAAATCGGGTTTGCTTGACGATTCGTGCTTATTTCTTCTTGGCTGAAGGAAGAGCAGATTTGAACGTGATTTTTAGACGAGATCTGATTGGATGTGGACTTCGGGCTCAACTAGAAAGTTGTAGCCCTTGATAATACCTTTCCAGAATGGGGTGACACGTCTAGCTTGGAGGAGCGTAGCTCCCAAAAATTCAGTTTTAGTGGACAGCATCAGGAAGGTTTATAATCTTATTATTGTTGAGATGTCTCCTTAAACCAATCTTCAATCGGTGGTTTACGTGGACTCGTAAAAAGGCACGTTGTGATTTGTGCATGAGGGTTGGATACTGGTGATACGAGCGAGCTTACTTAATTAGTAGATTATGAATATGACACCGTGAACACAAGTAGTCCTGGAGGATCTTGTAGAGTAATTTCCATGTTTTGCGTACGCCACTGCACACGAGTTATGATAACTCGATAGGGGTAGAATTGATGGCTTGATGCAGGTTATAAGATAGGGTTATATCTTATGGTGAAACGTTGGGAGGCCCGGTCGTTGGGGGCCTTGGTTGCTAGTTAGCATCGGTTGAACGGGTATGATGTGAAAAGTGAGAAGGCTCTTTCAGTGAGTCCTTGGGTGCTTGATAGCACGGGTGTGCATGGGAATTACATGAATGTGCATAGTTTACACATGGTGGTGTGTGGATCCTGGTTGGAGGATTACTTGTGGCGAGTCTACGGGCTTGCTGGTCGTGACACCGACAGAAGATGGCGGTAGACTCTAGACCGGTTGGGTTGGACTCTTGGTGCTCACCTACCCAAGTCCCCTTCTGTGTCCTTGAAGGCTCAGCATGTTGCGAGCAGTACACAGGGTCTCCGCTGTGTGTTCTTAGCATCGAGGCGTATAGAGGCCTAGGACTGGTAGTGTTCATACCCTCCTAGTAGTGGAGGAGCTCGTTCCACTGTATCCGTCTAGCCACGACGGGAGATGCCTGAGCGGTTAGCTACCCCTCAAAAAGCGAGAACTAAAGGTCTATGTCGACATAACTAATATGCATGGGTGAGTCATCTTATCATAATCATTGCATTGCATTGCACCGCATTGGATCCTCATCATATAAACTTGTATGGGCACCATTATATGATGAGTTACCTTCATGTTCAGACCTTAACTTATAAGCTTGTATGGGCACCCTTATAAGTTAAGTTCAAACACATATAGTCTTGTATGGGCACCCTTATAAGCTTGTATGGGCTCAGCATGTTGCGAGTTACCTCCACTAATGCCCCACCATTAAGCCCCCACCATGTGCCCAATATCAGCCTAAATAGTCTTTGGTTTGTTCACTAATGGCTGAACCCAAGGTTAGAGAGAGGACGCAAAGGGGCCACTCTCTCTCTCTCTCCCTCTTTCCCCACATGGTGAAATAGGCTAGGCCTAACCCTATAGGCAAGTACACTCCTCCTATAAAGGAATGACAACTACCAACCATGGTTGGGTAACCCAACCAATGTTCCATCTCCTTGGCCGAGAAGAGAGGAGAGAGGGGCTCTCCCCTCCCTATATAAATAACCCCTCCCCCTTTCAGAGCTTTCACTCCTTTGCCCAGCTCAAACCGACCCTAGCCCCACCTCTGCCGGAGCTCCACCCTACCGGTGATAACCCACCCAAGCTCCACCACCCTCCACCACCTCCCATGGATGATCTTGTAGGAAGCTCCAGACGCCCCCCTCCAGAAGGTGGAACCATCTCCTCTCCTCCCTCTCCACTTGATGGATGACCTGCATGTGGCCTTAGGCCGCCGGAGCGCCGCCGCGGCCGCCACCAAGCTCTGCCAAGCAAGGGGGTGGCCGCAGTAGGAGTAAGGCTCCCCAGCACCTCTGGGCTTATTGAGGAGAGGTTACTCACCGGAGAGGTGGCTGGATACTCACCGGAGATGGGGCTTGGAGGCTCTCTCCGGGAAGAACAAGGTGGTGGCTCCGCCGGAGGAGGAATTTCTAGCAGCGCCCTATGCTTAAATATCTGTAAAAGAGAGTTTCGCGGCTGCCGGCGGCACCAAGACATCAGACCATCGCCGAAGGGTGCATACTCCCCCGACGAGTCCACCGGTGATGGTGGCATGGCGGACCAGCAGTCTGCCGGTGGTGGCGAGAGGCCGCAAGCTCTCCGCCACCGCTGCATAGCAGTTACCGTCTGATCTCAAGGGTGAGATCGGACGACCCATATATCCTAGAGCTGTCGAATAATCATTGGATCCCCGCAACGAATCAGTGTTGGATCCGCAGTGGGGCGTCAACACTGGATCTGCCGCTCGATCTCAGCCGCAGATCAGCACCAACATAGGTGCTATGTATATTTTTCTTAGGTAAAGGTGTTTTAATTTTTCTAAGGCTTATATAGGGCTTTGATGGAAAACTTTGAAAGTGAAAAATGTTTCTTATTGAAAGGGCTATGATCTGTAAAAATTTGAGATTTTTCTGAAATGATTTGATATTTTAATTAATTTAAATACAGTGATATTCTCTATTTTTTATTTATCAGAGGCCCTTAGGTTGTATGTAAATTCAAGAGAAATTTTGTGAAGATGTATATGGTGTATATACATCCTCTGTAATTATTTGAAGATTTTTTTTTATAATGGTCTCTTCTTTTGTTTATTTAAATAAAACATCTCTAATCATTATAAAAATCCCAGGGGAAAATCTGCTCAATTAAAAGTTCTGAAATTTTTATATGGTGTTTATTAGAGGATGACACAGTCCATGAAAAATAATCAGATTTTGTTATTCATTCCTAATATTTTTAAAGATTTAAATAAGGTAGAAATTATTGTTTTAAAAATATTAGAGGTCTCTAATCTTGGTATACAATTCTGAGAAAATCTATGGAAGACGGTGGGTCTGGTGTTCTCGCACTTCAAAAGCGTGGTGATTTATTGAAAGGTTTTCTAAGAAATTAATTTATGGTCTCCTCATTATTTTAAATATTCCAGAGAGCTCCTACTTGGTGAAATGAGTCTGATAAATTATGGAAGCCTCTTTATATTAGTATTAACCATTATTCAAAATTTGGTTTTGGATTATCAAAAGTATTTTTGGTGTTTTAATATAAGAGTTTATTCGAGGTGAATAATTTATGGAGGCCAAAACAAGCTTAAAATGGTTTGAGAAAAATATGGGGATTATGTTAGGGCAAATCCAACCTATGGTTCATGTTTCTTAAATTTCCGACTCTCTTAGTATTTATTGAATAAAAGAGGTTTAAATCGGAAGAATTAATATCCGTCGTAATACAGGAACTTGATTCGCCCCGACACAAGCAATTGAGGTTATTGATCTCGTGTTAAACCTCTTGCGAGTAATTGAAGTCTCGTTGATTAAATTGGGTGATTATAATTATAAGGCTTGAAATTATAATGAAGCTCTTACAGATCAACGTAAATCCAATAAATTACCTTAAAAGGTCCAACTAAAGTAACTATCAGATTCAAATAAACCGGCGGACCCTAACACGATAAAATACTAAGAACTCACCGCAAAATTGTGCACTTGCCTCCTTAGAACGGAGAAGCCTCCTATGAACGAAGTTGCCTCCTTGGAACAGGGAAGTCTCCTATGAACGGAGTTGCCTCCTTGGAATGGGGAAGCATCCTATGAATGGAGTTGCCTCCTTGGAAAGGAGAAGCTTCCTGGGAATGGAGAGAAGAACTGCAGAACTGAACTATTTCATATTCTGTTCTTTTATTCAGTATATCAATTACTCCACTTCAATTCAGTACTACTCTTATTTCAATTCAGTACTTTATTCACTGCAATTCATTTCAGTAATTCAATTTTTGTACTTTATTTATAGCAACATTTCATTACCGCACTTAATTACTGCAATTTACTACTGCTTACATTTCTGTGCCATTACTTCAGGTCCCGCTCGGATAAGCGGTTTCTCTGGTTGAGCATTAGTTAGGGATAACTTGGAGATGAGTTATTCCTCCAAGGATATTCCTAAATAATAAGATCACTTGATTGTTATGATCCTTGTCTAAAGTTGAACGGTATGGTCAAGCTCTACAGTCGTCTGCCCGAATTATTTCATGTCAAGTAGGGCAAGCCACTGCAGACTCGGAAGGTGCTAGTTGGTTGCTTTATTGAAATGCTTGTAAATTTCTTGCGGTGAAAAGTGGCGGGTTCTTCTTGCCCGTAGACTATTCATACCGGTATAGGAAGGTTGATGACTCTAGGAAACAGGGAGAAGTGCACCCCGGGAGTTCAGTTATGTTTTATGCCCCGCTAGGTCCCTCCGCTGGTTGGCCGGATAACAGTTATCGCCGAATGTCGCTCACATCCAGGAGTACACCTTGATGTATTTTGGGGGCCTGGATAGTGCGGTAACACCACACTCAGAAGTGGCAGGACTTGTAAGACCCCATTTTTTTTCAAAAACCCGGGTCCTATGCCCAGAACCGCCGCTTTGCGGTGACACCAACACACGGGAAGGTCTCCACTACAAAGCGTCGATCCTGCTGGCCATATCGATCACAGAAGAAGAAAAGTATAAACGAACAAAAAGAAGTTCAAGTCCACAATCACATGCTATATATAATAAATGTCCACATGGCATAACTGAAATAACAAAGTTATAATAATTAAGGGCTCATGCCCTGTACATCATGTCCTCACTACAATATCACTAGCGGAAGCTAACTACTAATCACTCACTGATCCTGAAACTTGTGCTGCTGTACTAGACATGCCCGTCTCCATCTGCACCGGCCTCTGGTCCTGCTACGTCTCCTTGATCCCCTAAAATGATATGGTCCACCGACCATTAGTCAAAAGACTAAGCCAATCCCCACCCTCCCCCGGTGACTCCTAGGCACCGTGCGAGAAGGATGAAGCAGAGGACATCAAGGGGTATAAACAATAGCAGGTGACAGGGGCATAATCTACAGGGAATGTTTCTACAACTACACATATGTATATAGATAATTGAAGTAGTAAGTAAAACAGGGTAAAGAACAAGTAAGGTGCAGTAAGTAAAAACATGTATATAATAGAAAAGTAACCATTGATTTTGTTGGAACAACCCTATTACTGATTTGGGCTAGGATTACTATGTGTTGACTAGGATTAAGTTGACCCCCAATGTATAGTCTAAGGGTCATAGTTTTAGGCTGATAAGATAGCTAGAACTTAAAACTTCTCTAAGTTTCTGCGTTCGATGAACTCTATACTGGGTTCGACGAACTTCTCTCTGCATTCGACGAACGGCTTCCTCTCTGCGTTCGACAAACGGCTTGCTCCAGTCTCAGTGGTTGGCGATTTTCTATACTCAGCGGCTCAGCGGTCAACGAATTCTTCAGTTCGACGAACTCTAACTTGAGATCGACGAACTTCAGCCTGATTTCGACGAATTCTTTATCAGATGTTCAGTTCGACGAACTCATCCCTCAGGTCGACGAAATCTTATCTCAGATCGATGAATTTTCTCTCAGTCTGTTCAGATCAGTTATTCTATTTCTCTGAACTCAGTTCAACTATCAGATTCAGTTCTATTCTTTATTTGGAGTTATTCTTCCAGATTAGACAAGTTTTATCCTTCCTTTATTTTATTCTCTTTCCAATTCCTTCTCTCGAGAAAAATATCTGTTTGGCTTATTGGAAAAGGATATCATTTATTATTAAAAAGGAAAGGAATTAAGTTCTGCTGAATCAGTTGAAGTTCCAAGGAAAGATTTAATGCAGATTATTCTATTCCTATTCAGAGATATTTGAAATTCAAATTAGTCGTCTTCTCTCTCAGAAAAGATAGTATACCAGAAAGAAAAAGAAGACAGACACAGAGATAGAAAATATCAGAGCATCTGTCAAGAGAGAAAAATATTCAGAAAGGAAAAAGAAAAGTTCATCTTCCTCAAGCAGCATCTCATTCTCTGAGAACATCTTCAAGATCATTCTCTCAGTCTTTCTGCTGCAAGTTTCAAATCTTATATAGAGCAACAATAATCTGAGGAACTTCTGTCTCTCAGATTCATCAGTTTATCAAGGAAGATATTTTCATTAAAGAGAAAGCTCCATCCTCAAGCTGTCAAGAATTTCAATCAGACAGGGGGAGCTTTACACCATCAATCCACTAGAGTCTTCTCTCAGATTGTTGACAGAGAAGAACTTCTTAACCTTCTTATTCCATCTTGTACAGGGTTCTAACTCCCTTCAAAAGTTAACCTCTTGGTGATAGGGCACCTGAACAAAAACCTGTGGTTTGGTTAGAGCAACTGATCAAAAGCTCCTTGGTGTGAGGACACCTGATCAAAAATCCCTTGGTGCTAGGGCACCTGATCAAAAACCTAGTGGATCCTACCAAGTGTGTAAGAAGAGTAGATGTACCCAGATTTATTGGGGAACTACTATAAAATCCTTTTGTCTCTGTGCTTGTGATTTTCTGTGTTGTTGTGCTGTGCTGATTTCGTTATTTAGTTTTTATAAATCACTCAATATTTATATATATATCACTAATTTAATTCCGCTATAAAATTAAGGGAAAAAGTTTTAATACTCTATTCACCCCCCCTCTAGAGTAATATTAAGATCTAAACTCTCCTTCAGATTTATAGGAATGCCCATACAAACCTATAGACCAAGGGGTCGTTTAGCAAGACCTATTGTATAAAGAGTCCCATAACCAATTTATACGATAGGGGTAGGGGTTGAAATGCAATGTTTATGCCATGACATGCAGAGTTATACAGCTTATGCTATGTTCATACAAGTGCAACTCACACACTTCGACTCTATGCGCACAGACCTTTAGTTCCCCCTTTTTGGAGCTAGCAAGACTCCCAGGACACTCCCGTAGTGGCAAACAGAAGCGGTGGGTTGGGCCTCGCCCACCTCTAGGTTGGTATTCACACTACCTAAACTAGACCTATCATACGCCTCAATGCAAAACCGTGGAGCATCTGCATACTCTTAATGGCTGGACCACAAGACTTTCATGGCTAAGTGCAAATTCCACACTTGTCGAGTCAACATATCGACGTCGGTGTGAACGACAGTCCAATACCGAAGACCCACCACCTTTGTGCACATGCAAACATGTTCTACCATATACTGAGCCATAAATACCCTGGGCTAACCTGCCCGTCATCATAGCCTTCTGAGCCAACGGCTCGCCGGACCAACCCGTTCGTACCAACAAGCTTTACTGAGTCACAAGCTCACCGGACTAACTAGTATGCTATTTCAACCATAATCCTACCACTCGTAGAACCAAACCAACTATTGGATCGGTAGGCGCCCTTAGAGGGGTGGGGGGGTGGGGTGAATAAGGGTTTTAAAAACTTATCTTATATTTTAAAATACTTTGAACTAATGCGTGATTAAAAAGATGAGAAATCAAGTAAAACAATTGAAATAAAGTAGAAACAAGTTTTATTAATATGAAATAAGGTTTTACAAAAGTTGGTTTATATAACGATAGAAATCGGTGGCGAATAATAGTAAACTCATTTTGTTTTCTATCCCGACTCGCATCCCCACGAATCGGTGGCCCTAGCCTATCCTTCCCGGATTCGGCCTCAAGCCGCTCTAGCCAACCCTTCCCCGGATATGGCCTCGAGCACCCCATAGACCTAACCTAGATCTAGTCGCCAACATGAGGCGAATTTCTGCCCTAAGTCCTACCCAGACCTAGTCGCCAACATAAGGCGAATTCTCTAACTGTTTACAAGAAATATGAAATGAAAATAATAAAAACTCCCTCTTGAAGAACTTCTGAAGATGGAGACGAAGATCCGCTGTAGAATAAGCGTTGTAGAAGCGGACTTCGTTTGGATCCGGCGTGAAGAGATTCTCCTTCAGAAATTCGCAAAACTTTGGTAGCACATCAACTTTCGGCCAAGGCAGCCTCTGGAATTCTAGCACTCAATCTCTCTCTCTCTGATGTGTGTCTTAAACGAGAGAAGAGGGGTCCTATTTATAGCCTCAGCGCTAGCTCCTGCGCTAGTGCTACCGCCGGCGCTATCCCATTTTAGGACATATTCTGCGCGGCAGAATCTTCAATCCGAGGAAACATTTCTCTCTTGCCTTCTGTGCTCCGCGCTAGCGCCTGCGCTATCCGCTACCGCCAGGCGCTAGCTCCTTCTATATGTACTCCCGGAATTGCGCTAATCATCGCTAGCGTCGGGCGCTAGGTGCTACCGCCGGCGCTAGTGGGAATGTTGGATTTGATGGCTCAAATTTGGGGGCAACCTTCTTATGTAATCCTTGAGTCATATGGACTTTGTTTTCCTGCACACTTAAACACACAAGATCAAATACACATAGGATTTGTTATTCTCAAACCTAGGAGATGCGGAAGACCATGTTCCAACAAACTCCCCCTTTTGATAATAACAAATCCATTAATGATAAATCAGAGCATTAATATATAAGCATGATGAAGCCTACTTGTGTGTGTGTGTGAGAGTGATGACTTAGGATAATTATCAATTTTAGCATTTAGAATTGCCCCCCTAAATACATGCCCCCCCTAAGTGAATGCTCCCCTAATATGTAAGCTATAATCTTAATTAATCATGTTAGTTTTCTATTTTGATAGCGGATTATAATTATCATGTTAGTTCTCCCCCTTTTGTTATTAGCAAAAGTGGGTAAGGAAGCAAAACACAGAAAAGTTGTGATTAGAAGATAAAGGCATGATCGAGCTTTTTAGAGAGAAGGAAATGATAAGGAGTTTTAGAATACTTTTCATTGAAATAGGTCAGAGTTTTATAACATTTGCCAAGTAATCACTTATATAAAAAAAAATTCAAACATCTTTTGTAAGACATGATGATTCATAAAATGAAACAAGATGTTTTTTTGTAAATCATTTAAAAAAATTATCATGAAGTAACCAAGCATGAAAGAGATGTAAGAAAGAGAGACTACTACAATGTTATTCTAATTCATAAAGTCAAAACACACCAATCATTGTAGAAAGCATGCTAGGTTATCTAGTGCATTTCATAAATAAAGAGTAGTATAGAATTAGCATTATGATCCAATACTCATGAGAAGAAGTGTTATGGAAGATAATGATGTGCACATAAGTGTATTTTGAATAGAGTAAACAAATGTTTTAATCAAAAATACAAGAAATATGTAAAGTAAAGAGCACAATAAAACACAAATAGTTTTACTTCCACAAACTTCAATGCACAAAAAAATGTACAACAACCAAGGTGCTTTGCACACACAATGCTCATTAAGACTTATCAGGGTGCAAAGTAGTGCTTGGGGGATCACATATTTTATTTTATTTTAATGTTGAGACTAGTGATCCGGTGTACTTAAGAGTAAGTGGTTTTTATTTTGAAAGAAAGATATGGTTTGCACAAGATACTTTACTATTCTTTCCAAGGTGCTCAACCTCACAACGCTTATTAAGACTTATCAGAAGGTTCAAGTAATGCTTGGTGGAGTTATGATACGTAAAATTTACGATATAAATAATTTTCTCCAAATTCTACGAACTATAGGCAAGCGCACCTATCGTTCATAGCATAGGATATTTAAAACAACTAAATATCAAGTGTCGTATTCCATGGGTCTGTTGATTACTTCTACTCACGCAAATTATTATTATTTTATCGGAAATAAAATAGAGTTTTGAAAATAATTTAAAGAAGAGAAGCATTTGATCGAGAATCCTTCTTAAGTAAAATATTTCGTAAATCTAGAATTCATAAGAAATTTATTTAGACAAAACTTGACCGTGGAGGTTCCCAAAATATGGTAGAGCCTCTCTCGAGAGAACTACCACCTAACCTTAGGTTGATCGATTAAGACCCCTCGACCAGTAGAAAACCCTAAGCTTGCTTTATGCGGTGAGCCCCACTATTGGATTTGATTCCAATCCAGAAGATTTGCGTCACCCTCTCTCGAGGAATGCATACAACTCTTTTTATCGATGAGCGATGTACCCATATTTACGGATCTCTCGATACACTAAAATACGGATCAAACTTGATTATTATACCCTAGAAATATGAAACCAATAATTGCAAATCAACGGTAAATCTTAGTTTCCAAATCCAAACTATGAATAAAAGATTACGAAATAAAAAAGCTTAGGAAATCATCCGATCAAATGCTATAAAATTAGTTAAACATGATTTAAAAAGAAGAACAATTTTATTTCTAAGAAAAGAAATAACACTTACAAGAAATAAAATTCTAATATAGGAATTAAAAAGTGTAAGACAAAAAGTAAACTGCATAAATAAAATTACACTAATGAAATGCAGAAAAACTACTCTAAAATTGACCCAATCGAACCAAGGACTAGATTCCCATCACTTTGGCAGCAGCTGGCTTTTATAGGCAGAAAATTGGTGAGTTACGCCCTTGGTCACGCCCGTGACCAAGGGCGTGTAAGCTCCGTAAATGCGTCATGAAAGCCCGGGAATGTTGGGGGGTGAGAAACCGCCAAAATTGATCATTTCGACGGGTCATGGCCCAGGTCACGCCCTTGACCTAGGGCGTGTCTTGACCGAGTCAGGGAACGGTGGGAAATAGCGTGATCTGGAGTTAATCTGGCAATTGCGGGAGAGGTCACGCCCTTGGTCACGCCCGTGACCAAGGGCGTGTAAGCTGGAACGGCTCGGCGGCTGAAACTGCTTGTATTGAATGCTTGTTGGGCGAGTCACGCCCGTGAACTAAAGGTCACGCCCCAGGTCACGCCCGTGACCTGGGGCGTGTAATCATAAAACGACATGGCAATGTCATCATGGAGCTGAAGGCGGAGTACGCTCGTGACCATGGTCACGCCCCCAGGTCACGCCCGTGACCAGGGGCGTGTACTGAGGATTTTTGCAGATTTGTTCTAGAATTTCCCCTGAACACGGCTGTGAGCTTGAATTTGCTATTAGCAGCCCCAGATTACCTAAAAACACAAAATAAAGTAAATTAGATATATATTAAACTAAAATTATATAAAAACTAATTAATTACTACCAAAATATTATATAAAAAATAACTATAAATAATGCACTATCAAATACCCACATACTTAAGCTTTTGCTATTCCAGAGCAAAAACTAATTTATAAGTATGAGAAAAATTTATAGGACATTTCCAAAAATATTTACTTCTAATTATGTACTCCAAATCTTATAAAACTCATATCAAAATAGGTTACATAGTTAAAATTCAGATTTATAAGAAATAATTAATAATTCATAAATTGAGATGAGTAGAATAAATATTAGTTTTGAAAATTCTCTAACCAAATCTTCATAAACAAAATTGCATTGAATTAAGTAAAATACCCAAGATTAAAATTATAGAAACTTTAAACATCATTAGAAACTTTTAGAAAACTATAAAATATTAACTATGCTCTCTCAAAAATATCTTTGGATAAGCAAATAAACTTGGCTAATTGGGGTAAAGTTAGCATTGAAGAAGTTACTTTGTATATAGGAAATGATGAATTTTATCCTCTCATTTCCATCTTTTTTTTTATTTCTTCTTCTTTTTATAACCCAAATGTATATGTTTAGGAGTGATGAATTTTATCCTCTCAACTCCATGCCATATAATCTTTTACTAATTTTGGTGCATATGTTTAGGAATGATGAATTTTATCCTCTCATTCCAAGACATATGATCTTTTCAAATTTTTTTTTCTTATGCCAAATATTGGGGTTAAACTAAAAGGTAGGGGAAGGGCTAGGGTTTAAAGGCTAAACAAATTCCAATGATTCATTTTAAGAGCATAAAAAACAAATTGAGCAATCTATAAGAAATATGAGTTCAAGTTAATATAAGTAATATCTTAAGATATTTAACACAATTACTACAAAATTGAATTATGATATTTTAAAGAGAGAAAGTAAAACTAAGAAATATTCTAAACAAATCAAGATAATGAAGAATTCATTAAATCAAATTCATCTAAAAATTAAATCTAACATATTTTGAAGAGAAATATAAGATTTAAAAATTCATAAAAAGAAAACTCTTTAAAAACGCCTAAAAAACAACTCATAATTAAAATTAATTTTGCATAAATGAAGTTTCGAGAAATTTAATAATACAAAATTTATTTTATTAGATTTTTGGATTTTTTCTTTTATATTAAAACAAAATGTTTTTTTAATATTCTTGGACTTCCCAAGGGCTACCCAATGACGGGCTCGCAAGGTACTAGGCAGTTTTGTGGGATGAAAGCCCAACATGACCCTTTCGTAAGAAATTAAATTTT
The DNA here is from genome assembly GCA_033032865.1 of Dactylorhiza incarnata. NCBI lineage: Eukaryota > Viridiplantae > Streptophyta > Magnoliopsida > Asparagales > Orchidaceae > Dactylorhiza > Dactylorhiza incarnata. The sequence goes on along the minus strand of JAWHQI010000009.1, from coordinate 1,069,966 downwards.
TAATTTTTTAAATGTTTTTTTGGTATTTTAATTTGCAATCAAGGAAAATAAGGCACAAAGACATAAAAATTTAAAAGAAAACATTTTTTTTTGAATTTTGTAATTTTTCATAACAAAATCGAAAATAAGGAAAGAAAAATATTTTTTATAATTTTGAAAAAGATTTTCTAATTTTTTTTGGATTTTGAATAAAATCTGAAAATAAGCGAATACACCCCCATACTTAAAAATAAACATTGTCCCCAATGTTTATAAGCGAAGTAGGAGGGAAAAGAAAATAAAATGCTGAAAAAGTAAATTGCAAGAAAAAATAAAGATAAGCAAGGGGTGCCTCCCAAGAGGGCTTTCATTTTCCCGTCTTTAAGCTAGACGGTTATTGTTAGGAAAAAGGAAAATAAAAATTAAAGTGCACAGGCAACTCCCTTAATTCACGCTCAGGTGAGCATGTCGAAATCCATTGCCCGGCGACTCCTCCGCTATAGTCTTGATTCTTGTGTTGTCCGTTAGCTTGAAATTGAGAATCCAAATTACCCATACATACCTTAGGTAATTTGGATTGTTGGAGATGAGCGACAAATCGATCGGTGAAGACGTTTGGTTGCAATGACTCATCCTCTACATGAAAATTGTTAGTATCAAAAGAATCAAGATTAAGCGAGTCAGAAAATTTTTCGCAAGGAGGAGGCGCTTGCGAAAACACATGATTAAGCACCGGTTGTTCATTTTCAAAAATAAAATTCGTATTAAAGAAGTTCTTCTTGAGCTTGGGAATAAATATTTAAATTTGGACAAATAAAATCTGGAGAATACCCAAGAGTAGAAGAAAAAGAATTTTGTGGGGTAAAAGAGGAGGAATGAAAATCTTGATTGACTGAATTTCCTTCATCGCATCGAAAACTATCTGGGTGATCTTGCCACCATGAATAATTAATATCGGAGTAAGAAGAAATTTCAAATGAATTATCTTTCATAGAAAAATCATTTTGATAACAAAAACTATCTTGATAATAAAATGAACATTCCTCACTAAAATGATTTGCACCACAAAAATTACAAATTATTTGGCGCTTTCATGCGGCTTCCAAAAGATTGACTTTGTTTTGAAGCTTAGCAACTTTTGCGGCCAATTGCGATAACATCATTTTAGAAAGAAAATAGACAACCTTACCTAATAAAATGGAATTTTAAAAGAAAAAGTAAAAAGAGATATGGGGAGGAGAAAAAGAATGATAAAAGTAATAAAATTTACGCTTTCAAAATATCAACAAAAATAGTCCCCGACAACGGCGCTAAAAACTTGATATGTAAAATTTACGATATAAATAATTTTCTCCAAATTCTACGAACTATAGGCAAGAGCACCTATCGTTCATAGCAGAGGATATTTAAAACAACTAAATATCAAGTGTCATATTCCACGGGTCTGTTGATTACTTCTACTTACGCAAATTATTATTATTTTATCGGAAATAAAATAGAGTTTTGAAAATAATTTAAAGAAGAGAAACATTTGATCGAGAATCCTTCTTAAGTAAAATATTTCATAAATCTAGAATTCAGAAGAAATTTATTTAGACAAAACTTGACCGTGGAGGTTCCCAAAATATGATAGAGCCTCTCTCGAGAGAACTACCACCTAACCTTAGGTTGATCGATTAAGACCCCTCGGCCAGTCGAAACCCCTAAGCTTGCTTTATGCGGTGAGCACAATATTGGATTTGATTCCAATCCGGAAGATTTGCGTCACCCTCTCTCGAGGAATGCATACAACTCTTTTTATCGATGAGCGATTTATCCGTATTTACGGATCTCTCGATACACTAAAATACGGATCAAACTTGATTATCATACCCTAGAAATATGAAACAAATAATTGCAAATCAACGGTAAATCTTAGTTTCTAAATCCAAACTATGAATAAAAGATTACGAAATACAAAAGCTTAGGAAATCATCCGATCAAATGCTATAAAATTAGTTAAACATGATTTAAAAAGAAGAACAATTTTATTTCTAAGAAAAGAAATAACACTTACAAGAAATAAAATTCTAATCTAGGAATTAAAAAGTGCAAGACAAAAAGTAAACTGCATAAATAAAATTACACTAATGAAATGCAGAAAAACTACTCTAAAATTGACTCAATCGAAGCAAGGACTGGATTCCCATCACTTTGGCACAAAAGCTGGCTTTTATAGGCAGAAAATTGGTGAGTCACGCCCATGACCAAGGGCGTGTAAGCTGCATAACTACGTCATGAAAGCCCGGGAACGTTGGGGGAGAGAAACCGCCAAAATTGATCATTTCGATGGGTCACGGCCTAGGTCACGCCCGTGACCTAGGGCGTGTCTTGACCGAGTCAGAAAACGATGGGAAACGACGCGATCTGGAGTTAATCTTGCAGTTGCGGGAGAGGTCACGCCCCTTGGTCACGCCCGTGACCAAGGGCGTGTAAGCTGGAACGGCTCGGCGGCGGAAACTGCTTGTATTGAATGCTTGTTGGGCGAGTCACGCTCGTGACCTGAAGGTCACGCCCCAGGTCACGCCTGTGATCTGGGGCGTGTAATCATAAACCGACGTGGCAATGTCATCCGGGAGCTGAAGGCGGAGCACGACCATGACCATGGTCACGCCCCCAGGTCACGCCCGTGACCTGGGGCGTGTACTGAGGTTTTTTGCAGATTTGCTCTGGAGTTTCCCCCGAACATTGCTGTGGGCTTGAATTTGCTATTAGCAGCCCCAGATTACTTGAAAACACAAAATAAAGTAAATTAGATATATATTAAACTATAATTATATAAAAATTAATTAATTACTACCAAAATATTATATAAAAATGACTGTAAATAATGCACTATCAAATACCCCCATACTTAAGCTTTTGCTATTCCAGAGCAAAAACTAATTTATAAGTATGAGAAGAATTTATAGGACATTTCCAAAAAGATTTACTTCTAATTATGTACTCCGAATCTTATAAAACTTATATCAAAATAAGTTAAGTAGTTAAAATTCAGATTTATAAGAAATAATTAATAGTTCATAAATTGAGATGAGTAGAATAAATATTAGTTTTGAAAATTCTCTAACTAAATCTTAATAAACAAAATTGCATTGAATTAAGTAAAATACCTAGGATTAAAATTATAGAAACTTTAAACATCATTAGAAACTTTTAGAAAACTATAAAATATTAACTATGCTCTCTCAAAAATATCTTAGGATAAGCAAAAAAACTTATCTAATTGGGGTAAAGTTAGCATTGAAGAAGTTACTTTGTATATAAGAAATGATGAATTTTATCCTCTCATTTCCATTTTTTTTATTTCTTCTTCTTTTTATAACCCAAATGTATATGTTTAGGAGTGATGAATTTTATCCTCTCAAGTCCATGCCATATAATCTTTTACTAATTTGGGTGCATATGTTTAGGAATGATGAATTTTATCCTCTCATTCCATGACATATGATCTTTTCAAAAATTTTCTTATGCCAAATATTGGGGTTAAACAAAAAGGTAGGGGAAGGGCTAGGGTTTAAAGGCTAAACAAATTCCAATGATTCATTTTAAGAGCATAGAAAATAATTTGAGCAATCTATAAGAAACTATGAGTTCAAGTTAATATAAGTAAAATCTAAAGATATTTAACATAATTACTACAAAATTGAATTATGATATTTTAAAGAGAGAAAGTAAAACTAAGAAATATTCTAAACAAAGCAAGATAATGAGGAATTCATTAAATCAAATTCATCTAAAAATTAAATCTAACATATTTTGAAGAGAAATATAAGTTTTAAAAATTCATAAAAAGAAAACTCTTTAAAAATGCTTACAAAAACAACTCATAATTAAAACTAATTTTGCATAAATGAAGTTTGGAGAAATTTAATAATGCAAAATTTATTTTATTAGATTTTTGGATTTTTTTCTTTTATATTAAAACAAAATGTTTTTTTTAATTTTTTGGACTTCCCAAGGGCTACCCAATGATGGGCTCGCAAGGTACTAGGCAGTTTTGTGGGATGAAATCCCAACACGGCCCTTTCGCAAGAAATTAAATTTTTTAATTTTGTAAATGTTTTTTTGGTATTTTAATTTGCAAACAAGGAAAATAAGACACAAAGACATAAAAATTTAAAAGAAAACATTTTTTTTAATTTTGTAATTTTTCATATCAAAATCGAAAATAAGGAAAGAAAAATATTTTTTTATAATTTTGAAAAAGATTTTCTAATTTTTTTGGATTTTGAATAAAAACTGAAAATAAGAGAATACACCCCCATACTTAAAAATAAACATTGTCCCCAATATTTATAATCCAAGTAAGAGGGAAAAGTAAATAAAATGCTGAAAAAGTAAATTGCAAGAAAAAATAAAGATAAGCAAGGGGTGCCTCCCAAGAGCGATTTCTTTTTCCCATCTTTAAGGTAGACAGTTATTGTTAGGAAAAAGGAAAATAAAAATAAAGGTGCACATGCAACTCCCTTAATTCACGCTCAGGTGAGCATGCCAAAATCTATTGCCCGGCGACTCCTCCGCTATAGTCTTTATTCTCGTGTTGTCCCTTAGCTTGAAATTGAGAATCCAAATTACCCATACATACCTCAGGTAATTTGGATTATTAGAGATGAGCGGCAAATGGATCGGTGAAGACGTTTGGTTGCAACGGCTCATCCTCGACATGAAAATTGTTAGTATCAAAAGAATCAAGATTAAGTGAGTCAGAAAATTTTTCGCAAGGAGGAGGCGCTTGCGAAAACACATGATTAAGCACCGGTTGTTCATTTTCAAAAATAAAATTCGTATTAAAGAAGTTCTTCTTGAGCTTGGGAATAAATATTTAAATTTGGACAAATAAAATCTGGAGAATACCCAAGAGTAGAAGAAAAAGAATTTTGCGGGGTAAAAGAGGAGGAATGAAAATCTTGATTGACGGAATTTCCTTCATCGCATCGAAAACTATCTGGGTGATCTTGCCACCATGAATAATTAATATCGGAGTAAGAAGAAATTTCAAATGAATTATCTTTCATAGAAAAATCATTTTGATAACAAAAACTATCTTGATAATAAAATGAACATTCCTCACTAAAATGATTTGCACCACAAAAATTACAAATTATTTGGCGCTTTCATGCGGCTTCCAAAAGATTGACTTTGTTTTGAAGCTTAGCAACTTTTGCGGCCAATTGCGATAACATCATTTTTAGAAAGAAAATAGACAACCTTACCTAATAAAATGGAATTTTAAAAGAAAAAGTAAAAAGAGATATGGGGAGGAGAAAAAGAATGATAAAAGTAATAAAATTTACGCTTTCAAAATATCAACAAAAATAGTCCCCGACAACGGCGCTAAAAACTTGATATGTAAAATTTACGATATAAATAATTTTCTCCAAATTCTACGAACTATAGGCAAGAGCACCTATCGTTCATAGCAGAGGATATTTAAAACAACTAAATATCAAGTGTCATATTCCACGGGTCTGTTGATTACTTCTACTTACGCAAATTATTATTATTTTATCGGAAATAAAATAGAGTTTTGAAAATAATTTAAAGAAGAGAAACATTTGATCGAGAATCCTTCTTAAGTAAAATATTTCATAAATCTAGAATTCAGAAGAAATTTATTTAGACAAAACTTGACCGTGGAGGTTCCCAAAATATGATAGAGCCTCTCTCGAGAGAACTACCACCTAACCTTAGGTTGATCGATTAAGACCCCTCGGCCAGTCGAAACCCCTAAGCTTGCTTTATGCGGTGAGCACACTATTGGATTTGATTCCAATCCGGAAGATTTGCGTCACCCTCTCTCGAGGAATGCATACAACTCTTTTTATCGATGAGCGATCTACCCGTATTTACGGATCTCTCGATACACTAAAATACGGATCAAACTTGATTATCAAACCCTAGAAATATGAAACAAATAATTGCAAATCAACGGTAAATCTTAGTTTCTAAATCCAAACTATGAATAAAAGATTACGAAATACAAAAGCTTAGGAAATCATCCGATCAAATGCTATAAAATTAGTTAAACATGATTTAAAAAGAAGAACAATTTTATTTCTAAGAAAAGAAATAACACTTACAAGAAATAAAATTCTAATCTAGGAATTAAAAAGTGCAAGACAAAAAGTAAACTGCATAAATAAAATTACACTAATGAAATGCAGAAAAACTACTCTAAAATTGACCCAATCGAAGCAAGGACTGAATTCCCATCACTTTGGCACAAAAGCTAGTTTTTATAGGCAGAAAATTGGTGAGTCACGCACTTGGTCACGCCCGTGACCAAGGGCGTGTAAGCTGCGTAACTGCGTCATGAAAGCCCGGGAACGTTTGGGGAGAGAAACTGCCAAAATTGATCATTTCAACGGGTCACGGCCTAGGTCACGCCCGTGACCTAGGGCATGTCTTGACCGAGTCAGGAAACGGCGGGAAATGACACGATCTGGAGTTAATCTGGCAGTTGCGGGAGAGGTCACGCCCCTTGGTCACGCCCGTGACCAAGGGCGTTTAGGCTGGAACGGCTCGGCGGCGGAAACTGCTTATATTGAATGCTTGTTGGGCGAGTCACGCTTGTGACATGAAGGTCACACCCCAGGTTACGCCTGTGATCTGGGGCGTGTAATCATAAACCGACGTGGCAAATCCGAGAGCTGAAGGCGGAGCACGGCCGTGACCATGGTCACGCCCCCAGGTCACGCCCGTGACCTGGGGCGTGTACTGAGGATTTTTGCAGATTTGTTCTGGAGTTTCCCCTGAGCATGGCTGTGGGCTTGAATTTGCTATAAGCAGCCCCAGATTACCTGAAAACACAAAATAAAGTAAATTAGATATATAGTAAACTTAAATTATATAAAAACTAATTAATTACTACCAAAATATTATATAAAAATAACTATAAATAATGCACTATCAAATACCCCCATACTTAAGCTTTTGCTATTCCAGAGCAAAAACTAATTTATAAGTATGAGAAGAATTTATAGGACATTTCCAAAAGATTTACTTCTAATTATGTACTCCAAATCTTATAAAACTCATATCAAAATAAGTTATGAAGTTAAAATTCAGATTTATAAGAAATAATTAATAATTCATAAATTGAGATGAGTAGAATAAATATTAGTTTTGAAAATTCTCTAACTAAATCTTCATAAACAAAATTGCATTGAATTAAGCAAAATAGCTAAGATTAAAATTATAGAAACTTTAAACATCATTAGAAACTTTTAGAAAACTACAAAATATTAACTATGCTCTCTCAAAAATATCTTAGGATAAGCAAATAAACTTAGCTAATTGGGGTAAAGTTAACATTGAAGAAGTTACTTTGTATATAGGAAATGATGAATTTTATCCTCTCATTTCCATCTTTTTTTTTATTTCTTCTTTTTATAACCCAAATGTAAATATTTAGGAGTGATGAATTTTATCCTTTCAACTCCATGCCATATAATCTTTTACTAATTTGGGTGCATATGTTTAGGAATGATGACTTTTATCCTCTCATTCCATGACATATGATCTTTTCAATTTTTTTTTATGCCAAATGTTGGGGTTTAACAAAAAGGTAGGGGAAGGGCTAGGGTTTAAAGGTTAAACAAATTCCAAAGATTCATTTTAAGAGCATAGAAAATAAATTGATCAATCTATAATAAACTATGAGTTCAAGTTAATATAAGTAAAATCTAAAGATATTTAACACAATTACTACAAAATTGAATAATGATATTTTAAAGAGAGAAAGTAAAACTAAGAAATATTCTAAACAAATCAAGATAATGAAGAATTCATTAAATCAAATTCATCTAAAAATTAAATCTAACATATTTTGAACAGTAATATAAGATTTAAAAATTCATAAAAAGAAAACTCTTTACAAACGCCAAAAAAAACAACTCATAATTAAATTAATTTTGCATAAATGAAGTTTGGAGAAATTTAATAATACAAAATTTATTATTTTAGATTTTTGGATTTTTTTCTTTTATATTAAAACAAAATGTTTTTTTTAGTATTCTTGGACTTCCCAAGGGCTACCTAATGACGGACTCGCAAGGTACTAGGCGGTTTTGTGGGATGAAAGCCCAACACGGTCCTTTCGCAAGAAATTAAATTTTTAATTTTTAAAATGTTTTTTTTTGGTATTTTAATTTGCAAACAAGGAAAATAAGACACAAAGACATAAAAATTTAAAAGAAAACAAATTTTTTGAATTTTGTAATTTTTCATAACAAAATCGAAAATAAGGAAAGAAAAATATTTTTTATAATTTTGAAAAGATTTTCTAAATTTTTTTGGATTTTGAATAAAAACTGAAAATAAGAGAATACACCCCATACTTAAAAATAAACATTGTCCCCAATGTTTATAAGCCAAGTATGAGGGACAAGTAAATAAAATGCTGAAAAGGTAAATTGCAAGAAAAAATAAAGATAAGCAAGGGGTGCCTCCCAAGAGCGCTTTCTTTTTCCCGTCTTTAAGCTAGACGGTTATTGTTAGGAAAAAGGAAAATAAAAATAAAGGTGCACATGCAACTCTCTTAATTCACGCTCAGGTGAGCATACCAAAATCTGTTTCCCGGCGACTCCTCCGCTATAGTCTTGATTCTTGTGTTGTCCGTTAGATTGAAATTGAGAATCCAAATTACCCATACATACCTCAGGTAATTTGGATTGTTGGAGATGAGCCGCAAATGGATCGGTGAAGACGTTTGGTTGCAACGACTCATCCTCTACATGAAAATTGTTAGTATCAAGAGAATCAAGATTAAGCGAGTCAGAAAATTTTTCGCAAGGAGGAGGCGCTTGCGAAAACACATGATTAAGCACCGGTTGTTCATTTTCAAAAATAAAATTCGTATTAAAGAAGTTCTTCTTGAGCTTGGGAATAAATTTTTAAATTTGGCCAAATAAAATCTGGAGAATACCCAAGAGTAGAAGAAAAAGAATTTTGTGGGGTAAAAGAGGAGGAATGAAAATCTTGATTGACTGAATTTCCTTCATCGCACCGAAAACTATCCGGGTGATCTTGCCACCATGAATAATTAATATCGGAGCAAGAAGAATTTTCAAATGAATTATCTTTCATAGAAAAATCATTTTGATAACAAAAAATATTTTGATAATAAAATGAACATTCCTCACTAAAATGATTTGCACCACAAAAAATACAAATTATTTGGCGCTTTCGTAAGGGCTTCCAAAAGATTGACTTTGTTTTGAAGCTCAGCAACTTTTGCGGCCAATTGCGATAACATCATTTTTTAAAAAGAAAATAGACAACCGTTACCTAATAAAATGGAATTTTAAAAGAAAAAGTAAAAAGAGATATGGGGAGGAGAAAAAGAATGATAAAAGTAATAAAATTTACGCTTTCAAAATATCAACAAAAATAGTCCCCGACAACGGCACCAAAAACTTGATACGTAAAATTTAGGATATAAATACTTTTCTCCAAATTCTACGAACTATTGGCAAGAGCACCCATCGTTCATAGCATAGGATATTTAAAACAACTAAATATCAAGTGTCGTATTCCACGGGTCTGTTGATTACTTCTACTCACGCAAATTATTATTATTTTATCAAAAATAAAATAGAGTTTTAAAAATAATTTAAAGAAGAGAAACATTTGATCTAGAATCCTTCTTAAGTAAAATATTTCGTAAATCTAGAATTCATAAGAAATTTATGTAGACAAAACTTGACCGTGGAGGTTCCCAAAATATGATAGAGCCTCTCTCGAGAGAACTATCACCTAACCTTAGGTTGATCGATTAAGACCCATCGATCAATCGAAACCCCTAAGCTTACTTTGTGCGGTGAGCCCCACTATTAGATTTGATTCCAATCCGGAAGATTTGCGTCACCCTCTCTCAAGGAATGCATACAACTCTTTTTACCGATGAGCGATCTACCCGTATTTACGGATCTCTCGATACACTAAAATACGGATCAAACTTGATTATCATACCCTAGAAATATGAAACCAATAATTGCAAATCAACGGTAAATCTTAGTTTCCAAATCCAAACTATGAATAAAAGATTACGAAATACAAAAGCTTAGGAATTCATCCGATCAAATGCTATAAAATTAGTTAAACATGATTTAAAAAAAAGAACAATTTTATTTCTAAGAAAAGAAATAACACTTACAAGAAATAAAATTCTAATCTAGGAAATAAAAAGTGCAAGACAAAAAGTAAACTGCATAAATAAAATTACACTAATGAAATGCAAAAAAACTACTCTAAAATTGACCCAATCGAAGCAAGGACTGGATTCCCATCACTTTGGCAGCAGCTGGCTTTTATAGGCAGAAAATTGGTGAGTCACGCCCTTGGTCACCCCCGTGACCAAGGGCGTGTAAGCTGCGTAACTGCATCATGAAAGCCCGGGAACATTGGGGGAGAGAAACTGCCAAAATTGATCATTTCGACGGGTCACGGACTAGGTCATTCCCGTGACCTAGGGCGTGTCTTGACCGAGTCAGGAAACGACGGGAAACGGCGCGATCTGGAGTTAATCTGGCAGTTGCGGGAGAGGTCACGCCCCTTGGTCACGCCCGTGACCAAGGGCGTGTAAGCTGGAACGGCTCGGCGGCGAAAACTGCTTGTATTGAATGCTTGTTGGGCGAGTCACGCCCTTGACCTGAAGGTCACGCCCCAGGTCACGCCCATGACCTGGGGCATGTAATCATAAACCGACGTGGCAATGTCATCCGGGAGCTGAAGGCAGACCACGGCCGTGACCATGGTCATGCCCCCAGGTCACGCCCGTGGCATGGGGTGTGTACTGAGGTTTTTTGCAGATTTGTTTTGGAATTTCCTCTGAACACGGTTGTGGGCTAGAATTTGCTATTAGCAGCCCCAGATTACCTGAAAACATAAAATAAAGTAAATTAGATATATATTAAACTAAAACTATAAAAACTAATTAATTACTACCAAAATATTATATAAAAATAACTATAAATAATGCACTATCAAATACCCCCATACTTAAGCTTTTGCTATTCCAGAGCAAAAACTAATTTATAAGTATGAGAAGAATTTATAGGACATTTCCAAAAAGATTTACTTCTAATTATGTACTCCAAATCTTATAAAACTCATATCAAAATAAGTTAAGAAGTTAAAATTCAGATTTATAAGAAATAAGTAATAATTCATAAATTGAGATGAGTAGAATAAATATTAGTTTTGAAAATTCTCTGACTAAATCTTCATAAACAAAATTGCATTTAATTAAGTAAAATACCCAAGATTAAAATTATAGAAACTTTAAACATCATTAGAAACTTTTAGAAAACTACAAAATATTAACTATGCTCTCTCAAAAATATCTTAGAATAAGCAAATAAACTTGGCTAATTGGGGTAAGGTTTGCATAAAAGAAGTTACTTTGTATATAGGAAATGATGAATTTTATCCTCTCATTTCTATCTTTTTTTCTTCTTCTTCTTTTTATAACCCAAATGTATATGTTTAGGAGTGAAGAATTTTATCCTCTCAACTCCATGCCATATAATCTTTTACTAATTTGGGTGCATATGTTTAGGAATGATGAATTTTATCCTCTCATTCCATGACATATGATCTTTTCAAATGTTTTTTATGCCAAATATTGGGGTTAAACAAAAAGGTAGGGGAAGGGCTAGGGTTTAAATGCTAAACAAATTCCAAAGATTCATTTTAAGAGCATAGAAACTAAATTGAGCAATCTATAAGAAACTTTGAGTTCAAGTTAATATAAGTAAAATCTAAAGATATTTAACACAATTACTACAAAATTGAATTATGATATTTTAATGAGAGAAAGTAAAACTAAGAAATATTCTAAACAAATCAAGATAATGAAGAATTCATTAAATCAAATTCATCTAAAAATTAAATCTAACATATTTTGAAGAGAAATATAAGATTTAAAAATTCATAAAAAGAAAACTCTTTACAAACGCCTAAACAAAACAACTCATAATTAAAATTAATTTTGCATAAATGAAGTTTGGAGAAATTTAATAATACAAAATTTATTTTATTAGATTTTTGGATTTTTTCTTTTATATTAAAACAAAATGTTTTTTTAATATTCTTGGACTTCCCAAGGGCTACCCAATGATGGGCTCGCAAGGTACTAGGCAGTTTTGTGGGATGAAAGCCCAACATGGCCCTTTCGGAAGAAATTAAATTTTTAATTTTTTAAATGTTTTTTTGGTATTTTAATTTGCAAACAAGGAAAATAAGACACAAAGACAAAAATTTAAAAGAAATCATTTTTTTTTTAATTTTGTATTTTTTCATAACAAAATCGAAAATAAGGAAAGAAAAATATTTTTTATAATTTTGAAAAAGATTTTCTAATTTTTTTTTGGATTTTGAATAAAAACTAAAAATAAGAGAATACACCCCCATACTTAAAAATAAACATTGTCCCAAATGTTTATAAGCCAAGTAGGAGGGAAAAGTAAATAAAATGCTGAAAAAGTAAATTGCAAGAAAAAATAAAGATAAGCAAGGGGTGCCTCCCAAGAGCGCTTTCTTTTTCCCGTCTTTAAGTTGGACGGTTATTATTAGGAAAAAATAAAAATAAAGGTGCACAGGCAACTCCCTTAATTCACGCTCAGGTGAGCATGCCGAAATCCGTTGCCCGGCGACTCCTCCGCTATAGTCTTGATTCTTGTGTTGTCCGTTAGCTTGAAATTGAGAATCCAAATTACCCATACATACCTCAGGTAATTTGGATTGTTGGAGATGTTTGGTTGCAACGGCTCATCCTCTACATGAAATTATTAGTATCAAAAGAATTAAGATTAAGCGAGTCAAAAAAATTTTAGCAAGGAGGAGGCGCTTGCTAAAATACATGATTAAGCACCGGTTGTTCATTTTCAAAAATAAAATTCGTATTAAAGAAGTTCTTCTTGAGCTTGGGAATAAATATTTAAATTTGGACAAATAAAATCTGGATAATACCCAAGAGTAGAAGAAAAAGAATTTTGTGGGGTAATAGAGGAGGAATGAAAATCTTGATTGACTGAATTTCCTTCATCGCACCGAAAACTATCCGGGTGATCTTGCCACCATGAATAATTAATATCGGAGCAAGAAGAAATTTCAAATGAATTATCTTTCATAGAAAAATCATTTTGATAACAAAAACTATTTTGATAATAAAATGAACATTCCTCACTAAAATGATTTGCACCACAAAAATTACAAATTATTTGGCGCTTTCGTGCGGCTTCCAAAAGATTGACTTTGTTTTGAAACTCAGCAACTTTTGCGGCCAATTGCGATAACAACATTTTTTAGAAAGAAAAATAGACAACCGTTACCTAATAAAATGGAATTTTAAAAGAAAAAGTAAAAAGAGATATGGGGAGGAGAAAAAGAATGATAAAAGTAATAAAATTTACCCTTTCAAAATATCAACAAAAATAGTCTCCGGCAGTGGCGCCAAAAACTTGATACGTAAAATTTATGATATAAATAATTTTCTCCAAATTCTACGAACTATAGGCAAGAGCACCTATCGTTCATAGCATAGGATATTTAAAACCACTTATCAAGTGTCGTATTCCACGGGTCTGTGGATTACTTCTACTCACGCAAATTATTATTATTTTATCGGAAATAAAATAGAGTTTTGAAAATAATTTAAAGAAGAGAAACATTTGATCGAGAATCCTTCTTAAGTAAAATATTTCGTAAATCTAGAATTCATAAGAAATTTATTTAGACAAAACTTGACCGTGAAGGTTCCCAAAATATGATAGAGCCTCTCTCGAGAGAACTACCACCTAACCTTAGGTTGATCGATTAAGACCCCTCGGCTAGTCGAAACCCCTAAGCTTGCTTTATGCGGTGAGCCCCACTATTGGATTTGATTCCAATCCGGAAGATTTGCGTCACCCTCTCTTGAGGAATGAATACAACTCTTTTTACCGATGAACGATCTACTCGTATTTACGGATCTCTCGATACACTAAAATACAGATCAAACTTGATTATCATACCCTAGAAATATGAAACCAATAATTGCAAATCAACGGTAAATCTTAGTTTCCAAATCCAAACTATGAATAAAAGATTACGAAATACAAAAGCTTAGGAAATCATCCGATCAAATGCTATAAAATTAGTTAAACATGATTTAAAAAGAAGAACAATTTTATTTCTAAGAAAAGAAATAACACTTATAAGAAATAAAATTCTAATCTAGGAATTAAAAGTGCAAGACAAAAAGTAAACTGCATAAATAAAATTACACTAATGAAATGCAGAAAAACTACTCTAAAATTGACCCAATCGAAGCAAGGACTGGATTCCCATCACTTTGGCAGCAACTGGCTTTTATAGGCAGAAAATTGGCGAGTCACGCCCTTGGTCACGGCCGTGACCAAGGGCATGTAAGCTGCGTAACTGCGTCATGAAAGCCCGAAAATGTTGGGGGAGAGAAACTGCCAAAATTGATCATTTCGACGGGTCACGGCCTAGGTCACGCCCATGACCTAGGGCGTGTCTTGACTGAGTCAGGAAATGGCAGGAAACGACGTGATCTGGAGTTAATCTGGCAGTTGCAGGAGAGGTCACGCCCCTTGGTCACGCCCGTGACTAAGGGCGTTTAAGCTGGAACGGCTCGGCGGCGGAAACAGCTTGTATTGAATGCTTGTTGGGCGAGTCACGTCCGTGACCTGAAGGTCATGCCCCAGGTCACACCCGTGACCTGAGGCGTGTAATCATAAACCGACGTGGCAATGTCATCCGGGAGCTGAAGGTGGAGCACGGTCATGACCATGGTCACGCCCCCAGGTCACGCTCGTGACCTAGGGCGTGTACTGAGGATTTTTGCAGATTTGTTCTGGAATTTCCCCTGAACACGGCTGTGGGCTTGAATTTGCTATTAGCAGCCCCAGATTACCTGAAAACACAAAATAAAGTAAATTAGATATATATTAAACTAAAACTATATAAAACTAATTAATTACTACCAAAATATTATATAAAAATAACTATAAATAATGTACTATCAAATACCCCCATACTTAAGCTTTTGCTATTCCAGAGCAAAAATTAATTTATAAGTATGAGAAGAATTTATAGGACATTTCCAAAAATATTTACTTCTAATTATGTACTCCAAATCTTATAAAACTCATATCAAAATAAGTTAAGAAGTTAAAATTCAGATTTATAAGAAATAATTAATAATTCATAAATTGAGATTAGTAGAATAAATATTAGTTTTGAAAATTCTCTAACTAAATCTTCATAAACAAAATTGCATTGAATTAAGTAAAATACCCAAGATTAAAATTATAGAAACTTTAAACATCATTAGAAACTTTTAGAAAACTACAAAATATTAACTATGCTCTCTTAAAAATATTTTAGGATAAGCAAATAAACTTGGTAATTAGGGTAAAGTTAGCATTGAAGAAGTTACTTTGTATATAGGAAATGATGAATTTTATCCTCTCATTTCCATCCTTTTTTTATTTCTTCTTCTTTTTATAACCCAAATGTATATGTTTAGGAGTGATGAATTTTATCCTCTCAACTCCATGCCATATAATCTTTTACTAATTTGGGTGCATATGTTTAGGAATGATGAATTTTATCCTCTTATTCCATGACATATGATCTTTTCAAAAAATTTTTTATGCCAAATATTGGGGTTAAACAAAAAGGTAGGGGAAGGGCTAGGGTTTAAAGGCTAAACAAATTCCAATGATTCATTTTAAGAGCATAGAAAACAAATTGAGCAATCTATAAGAAACTTTGAGTTCAAGTTAATATAAGTAAAATCTAAAGATATTTAACACAATTACTACAAAATTGAATTATGATATTTTAAAGAGAGAAAGTAAAACTAAGAAATATTCTAAACAAATCAAGATAACGAAGAATTCATTAAATCAAATTCATCTAAAAATTAAATCTAACATATTTTGAAGAGAAATATAAGATTTAAAAATTCATAAAAAGAAAACTCTTTAAAAATGCCTAAAAAAACAACTCATAATGAAAATTAATTTTGCATAAATGAAGTTTGGAGAAATTTAATAATACAAAATTTATTTTATTAGATTTTTGGGTTTTTTCTTTTATATTAAAACAAAATGTTTTTTAATATTCTTGGACTTCCCAAGTGTTGGTGCCAAAAATGATACCTCCAAAATTCACACTAAAGGGGATGGGAGAAAACTGCGAAGTGCAGGTTACTAAGACAGAAGATGCTGGAACAAAGGGAAAACGATCACGAAATGGCGATCACGAAGAAATGAGACCGCTTATACAGGTTGTAAGCTGGAGCCTCAGAGCAAAGGTCCTTTTCTGGTACCCCTACCCCTCTATTTATAGACGAGGGGGCTGCCCAAATGGGCAGAACTGAAAACTACGGGCTGCCCGGGGTACAGGAGAGCCGGGGCAGGGAAATGGGGTACAAATAACAAAAATAAGGAAAACGACCAGACCGCTTGAGCTGGCGATCTCGCACTGTCTTGACCGCTGGGTACTTAGAAAATCTCGGCTGAGGAGGCATCTGACGATCTGGGCGATCACCTAATTTGAGACCGCTGAGACCGGGAAAACTGAACAATCAGAGGAGGTCGCGGGCTTTCTGGGCAAACATAATCCCCGCACATTTTTAAGTTGCATCTGGAACTTCGAAAATGTAAGCTTTGACCGCTGAGACCGCGACCATCATTAATGCGGCTTGGTTTATAAATACTGGCTGAAACCTCCATTCTGTAAGACATTAAGATATTCCAAACTTTGAGCGGTCTTTGATAATAGAGTAGGTTCGATCTTCTTGCAAAGATGACTATGCTCGATCTCTTAAAGACTCTTCCATCGAAAACGAACTCTCCTGGGAAGAAGGAGAGTGTTAGCTCGAAGAAAGGAAAGAAAGTGCCAAAAATCTTAACAAAAGTGAGCACTTCAAAGGAGACCGCCCGATCTCCGTTAAAGAAAACTGAGCTTCCTGAGGGCTCGATTGTGCCAGTCTCTGTTGCTTCTGATCCGTCTAATACTTCTTCAGATCCTGTATGGAAATTGCCTGACTTTTCCATTTCTTTTAATTGTCAGAAATCCCTGGAGGCGCTGGATCAAACATCTTCCAAACTTCCTGAGACCGCCTCTACCGAGGTCATTCTGGCTGGGCTGCGTCAAAAGAAAGTCGAGGCCGAATCCTTGAGGCAGAAGATTGCTGACCAGGAGACCGCTGCAAAGGGCAAGAAGAGAAAAAATTCAAGTCCATCTAGTTTGACTTATAAGAGGAGCAGAAGAAATGAGGAAGGAAAAGATGTGACCGCCATGGAGGCGACCGCATTTTCTGAATCCATCGACCTGGAAAACTCCGCTGAGTTTCAGAAGGTGAATGCTAAGGGCGATCTCCCCTTCCTTCCCGCGGTCTCAACCTTACCAAGAGAGGATGATTCTGGATTAATCGCCTACCTTGATGAGGTTTCTTCTAATAATTCATCTTTTTCATCATTGCAGGTGTTAGATCCCTTAGAAGCTTCAGCTCTCAGAAATGCTGTTGTTGATAAAGAGATCGCGGACAGGGAGAAGGAGATCGCTGACGCAGCGATCAAGGCAAAGGAGGAGGAAAAGAAAAAGATGGAAATGGAAGAGATGATGAAGAGGAAGAAAGAGAAGGAGGTAGAGGAACAGAGGGAAAAGGAAAAGAAAGAGAAGGAGAAAGAAGAAAGAGAGAAGAAAGAAAAGAAGGAGAAGAAGAGGAGAGAGGATGAGGAGAAGAAGAAAGACAAAGAGAAAGAGAGAAAAGAAAGAGAGGAAGAAGAAAAGAAGAGAGAGGCGGCTAAGACCGTCGAAGAAGAGAAGAAGAAAAAGGAGGCGGTCAGGGTTGCTGAGGAAAAGGCGGCCCTGATCGCTGAAGAGAGGAAAAAGGATGTGGTCTTGCAGACTACGGAGGACAAAAATGCTGAGGAGGAGATCGCGAAGAAGTTGCAGATTGCTAAGGAGAAAGCTGCACTTTCAAGCGGTCTCCTAGACGACTCTCTTCAGGGAGATCGTTCGAACAAGGCTGCAGCAGATCGTGCGGCGGCGGTCTCGATTTCGCGAGCTGGTAAGAATAAAATGATTCTCCAGTCAGTTGAGTTTCTTCCATTATCTACAGTTCGTTCTGTTTCTCCTGAAAGAAAGCGTGAGATCGTCTTTATTGAGACCGACGATGTCCCCTTGAGTAATGAAGAATTGAAAAGAAGAAGAAAAGAGGGAGAAAAATCGCAGAAAAGAGATTTGGAAAGAATGGATCTGGAGCGTTTAAGGGGATCTGATCGCCTTTCACTGACCGCAGATCCCGCGGTCACTAAAGATACCAGGAGAGCTTTACGTGACTGCGGTCTCAACTTCTTTCCAAGTATTCTTTCTGTTTATTTAAAGAGCTCATCTGATCGTATGTTAATGATTGAAATAACCCATCTCTTGTGACCGCAGATGACCATGATGCTGAGATCGAGGAGGGAGAACTTCCTCAGCACATCAAGATCTCCCCTCAGCTAACCAACATCCTTAACCCAATGTTCGAGGATGTTCGCTCTATGCTGATGAGGGAGCGAACTCAGAACGATCAGATTCGCGATCTCGAAGGGAAATTGCACACCAACGAGAAGAGGATTCGAGAAGAATGCGATCTGAGGATCGCAGAGATCGCACGATCTCTTAAGAAGGCTGAAAAGGAGGCTGAGTACTACAAGGGAAAGGCTGCGGCGCTGTCCGCGGAGAATGAGAGGCTGAGGAGCGGTCATGGAAAGATGTTGATGCGACCGGGTACCTCCAGCGATCATCCAGCGGAGAGACCGCAACCTGAAATTGTACTGATCCCTATGGAACAGGTGGACAAGGAGATGTCAAAAATTCATCGATCTGCAATGCTGGCCAATCATAGCTTGGTGTCGGTTATGGCCGCAGTGAACGACATGCAAGATGTCGTAGCTCATATAGAGAGAAACAGGCCTCCTAGGAGATTAACATTTAATTTGAGACCGAGCGGTCTCTGGATTTAAACAATATATTTTGTAAAATTTTACTGTTATTTTTCCATATATCTGTGTGGCTGTTTTAATTTTAATGTTTTGTGCGGTCTTGATTTGTTAAGTTTCGATCTCTTTATGCCTGGGTTGCTTGTATTGCTGCTGTTTTTATTGATTGAGATCGCCAACCATAGTATGCTCACATAACTTTGCATAGGTCGAGCGGTCTGAATATTTTTTGCTGGGCGGTCTCCAAGATGTAATGATTACGAAATGACCCTTCGTCTTCTATAAATAGCCGTCTTCATGACCTTTATTTTATGCTTTCTTGAATGCGCTCTAAACTCCGATCTCATCGATCGCTAAAAATGGTGTCCGCTCGTGCTTCTTCTGCCACCATCTTCCTGAATGCCGATCACAAACAAGGTCGCCTATCAAAGGATGAATATATTGAGTTTATAAAGAAATATATGATCCAAACTCAGGTAGTTGTGAGACCGCCAACTGAACAAGAAAGGTTGAACTTTGCGGAGGAGAAAAAGTTTATTATTCCCATCGATCACTTTGATAATGGGTTGAGGATTCCCCTCCCATGGGAATGGCTAGAGATCCTGGAATATTACGGCTTCGTGCTTGCCCAGTTGGCCCCGAACTCCATCGGTCTAGTTAATGTCTTCATCAATTACTTGAGATCGGAAAGAGTGAAGTTTACAATGAATCTGTTCCGCGCAACCTTCACCGCGAAGATCTTGAAGGAAGGCAGAAAGAAGGAAGAGTTCAAAGGGTTGATGTACTTTTCAGCAGACGGAATAAAAATCCTGAATCTTCCAAATAAAATCTCTTTCTGGACAGAGAGGTTTCTTGTCTTTGAAGGTGACCTTGGCGGTCTCAAAAACTCGCCTTCTCCGCGACCTGACAGTATCTTTAAGAAGATAAAAGCGGTCTCAGAAGAGGAGCTGAAAATCTTGGCTTTCTTGGCGGGCAAGAGGATCAATCTTGTTCATTATCTAGCGATCTGGCCCGAGATCGCCGAGATTACTCCGGCTGAAAGTAAGCTTTTCTTGCGGTCTCGAATAATTTCCTTTCATGTCTTGTATGCTTTCCTAACTTTTTCCCGCTTTTTAGCGACCTTTGCGGTCCCTGTTCAAGATCCTATCTCCCCAGCTGCAGAGGTCCTTACTCAGAGGGAGAGGAGGCTGAAGCGTGAGGCCGACGTGTTCGGCATTACTTCTGAGACCGCCGAGCGAGTTTTTCCCTTGGTGGGTTTTAAAAGAAAAATGAAGGACATCAAAGGAAAACCTCTTCTCAAATGGGCGGCCAATGGGAAGTCTGTGAAGGTGTCTACTGCTCTGCCCCTGTGGAGTGGGAAGGTGACCCGTCACGCATACACGGTCACTTCGGCTTTGTATGGGAGAAAAAATACAAATGAAATATTAAATATCGAGACCGATGCGCTCCCCGACCTCTGTGCCCAGGTGACCGCCAGAAGTACAATCTTAAATCATCATATGGGGCGGTCTCTTCGCAGTGCTCTGGACGAAATAACTGCCTTGCAAGAAGAAAGAAAAGTGAGAATTTTGCTTATATTTTATGAACGTGTTACCTATGATCGCGCGGTCTAACACATGTCTCTTTTGCAGCAATTTGAAAAAGCAGCTTATGACCCTGAGAATCCAGCTTTCCAAAGGGCTCTGATGCACCATATAAAAGAGACCGCCGACCAGGTGCTGGATGAGGTCCGTAACCGTGGTGGATTTACTGAAGAATTCAAAGATGTTTCGTTCGCCGATCTCTTCCCTGATGCGGCACAAAGAATTGAAGAACAATCTGTGACCGCTGAAGAGACCGCGGATGCTGCTGATGAGACCGCAGTCCAAGAGGAGAATGTGGTGATCGAGGATGAAGAAAGTGGAAGCCGCTATACCCTTGGCCTAGATTCCAGTTCGAGCTCAAGCTCTGGATCTAGAATTCCGGGGAATAGTTTAGAAGAATCCTCTGCAGAGACCGGTTCTTCCCCCTCGAGTGAGCGGTCTTCTAAAAGGTCAAGGAGAGAGTGAATTGTAATGATTTTCATTTTTCTTTTTTGGAGACCGAGTGGTCTCGTTGTAATAGATATTTCAGAAAATATATAGAAAATTGGATTTCTGTTAGATTCTGAGTGAATTTGTTCTCGATGTATATATTTATTTGTTCTGAGTTAGAATCGGCATTCGATCTCAATGCCCTAGGTTTATCACAATTTTTATATCAACATTAAAAAACTTCAGGTGGCGATCTCTTGGAAAAATGTTAAAGACCTTGAAGTAAAAACCGATACTTTATATACACGACTATTCTGCGATCTTGAGGTAATCAGGTCACAAAGAAATTCAGCAACTTAACTGCGATCAGAAAATAGCCAACTTATCCATGATAGTCATGCGGTCTCATATTACACAGGTCGCAATATAAGGAAACTATAACTTGAAGATGATTTGAACTCATTACACTCTGGGTGATCGGCTCCCAAATGACTTTCAGGAAACCCGTTTGATGACCCCTTGATGACCAATATTATTTGAAAAGAAAAATGATAGCTCTTCATGGATCTCCAGTTCAGCGATCACATTATATTCAGACCGCCCCTTTTGAAGAAAAACCCAACTTTCACTTGATGAGGAACAGAGTATCATGATCATTCCATATAGCTTTGAATAGCAGAAAGTATTGGAATCTCAAGTTTTCCGGGATCGGGCCGATCTCTATCAAGCTGGCATAAGAGATTTCTGAATAGCGACCTCAATTATCCTGAAAAAGTTATATCCGGCGATCGTAAATGAATCAAATCGCTCTTTGGAGAAAGTAGGAAAGGAGAACATGCGGTCTCATAAATTGCTGACCGCCCGATCCCAGTACAAAGGGATGAATAAGATTTTCTTTTTGTAGAAAGAAGATAGGAAAAAGGGATCTCAAAAAATGATCCAAAAGGATGGTGTGGTCATGCCGCGGAGGCTATACCGACATTGCCTCTCTCTTTTTTTTTAAAAGGATTACCGAGTTTACTGCGAACATGCCAATCTAAGGTTCAGGCGACGGTCATGGATGTTTCTGACCGCCCCTTACCTAACCACGCTTCAACGAGTATTCGAGAGTTACGGACCAAAATGATCGGTAGGGCAGGTGTGGTCATGCCGCGGAGGCTATACCGACATTGCTTTCCCTGAAAGATCATTAAGATCGTAACAATGTCCTTCCTAATGCATGACAGAGCTGAGCCAGCCACCTAGACCTCCTTGAAATGCTGAGGTGTGCCAGATGTCAGCAAGGACCCGGTATCCTAAACTTCCACCGCTCAAGCTTGGCGAGCTACTGCTACACAGATTCAAAATCTCCCCGACATCTGTGGTCCCGGCAGAATTACACGTCGAGCTAACAAGTCGAGGGGGAAGATAGTAGGATCCGTCGATGTCTCACTTGACAGGTTTTTGGCTTTTCAAAAAATAACTTATTCTTAAAACTTATCACCCATCACTCGTATTGCGAATGCTTTGATAATACCTGCGTGATATTTGAGAGAAGAAAAGTGAGAACAAGAATGAGTGAATCGGATACGAACATTTAAGAAAAGAAGAGTTTGAGATCATCTCCGCTCCATGAATGAGACAATTCTTTTCCTTCATAAGTTTGGAGATGGTAAGCACCATTTTTAAGCACACTTTTCACCACAAACGGCCCCGCCCAGTTTGGGTTAAGCTTTCCAACTGAACCAGCTCTCGCTGCTGTATCTATTTTCTTCAGGACTAGATCCCCAACAGTGAACTCTTTGGTTCTTACATTCTTATTGAACAACCTCGCCATTCTTCTCTTCACCTCTTCTTGCCTGATGATTGCCGTATCTCTCAACTCTTCAATTAAATCAAGGCTGCATTTTAGCTCCTCATCATTTCCTTCCATCCAGTCAATTTGATTCTGTTGTGCTAATAATACTCTTGGGCTTTTTACTTCAAATTCCACTGGAATAAGGGCTTCAGAACCGTGTGATAATTTGAATGGAGTCTCCCCAGTAGCAGAACTTGGAGTTGTCCTCAAGGCCCATAAGACGGAAGGTAGTTGTTCTGCCCAGTTGCCCCTGACATTTTCTACCTTCTTTTTCAAGAGATTTATGATGAGTTTGTTGGCGGCCTCTGCCTGCCCATTGCTTCTTGGATGATGCACGGAAGCGAAACGCAGCTCAACGCCAATTTGCTTACAGAAATGAATAAGAATTGAATTGTTGAACTGGGAACCGTTATCCGTGATGATTGCCATTGGGATTCTGTGTCGACATACTATCTCTCCCCAAATAAAATTTTTCACGGCTTGAGTCGTAATTTTGGCCAATGCCTTTGCCTCTATCCATTTGCTGAAATAGTCAATCATGACTATAATATATCGACGTTGCCCACTTGCCATAGGGAAAGGCCCAATCAAATACATTCCCCAAACTGCAAACGGCCATGGAGTTACTATCGACTTGAGTTGTTGAGCCGGCTGATTTTGGAGAGGAGCAAACTTCTGGCACTTTACACATTTCTTAGCAAATTTTTCCGCATCTTTCCTCATTTGAGGCCAAAAATAGCCTTGCCTCAGAATTCTTTTCTCCAAAGTTTTAGCCCCATAGTGACTTCCACATTCTCCAGAATGGACCTCCTGAATGACCGTTGGAATTTCCTCCTCCGAAACACACCGTGCCAATGGCGAAAGGAAAGTTCTTCTATAAAGCACTCCTACAACAAGATAATAGTTAGCCACTTTTCGTTTAAACCATTTTCTATCTTTTATTGATGAATGGAGCTCTCCAGTCGAAAGATATAGAACAAATGGGTCCATCCAAGATGGATGCTGATCAATCTCCATGACCTCTCCTTCTTCAATTGCAGGGCGAAACAATTCTGAAGTCGTTCCTCCTGAGAGAAGTCCAAATTTTGCCAACTCATCTGCTTCCACGTTCTCACCTCTTGGAATATGGTCGATGGTAAAGCTTTTGAACTTCCCTACCTCGATTTTTACCAGAGTTAGATACCGCTTTAAAATACTATCTCTAGTTTCGAAAGTTCCATTTACTTGAGAAGCCATCACTAAAGAATCTGTGAAGACTTTGACATCATCAATTCCCAGCTCTCTAGCAAACTTAAGACCAGCTAGCAAAGCCTCATATTCCGCCTGATTGTTTGTTACTTGAAAATAGAACTTCAGCGCTTGATCCAGCCTTACTCCATTTGGGTTGACTAAGATAACTCCTGCCCCGGAAGAATTTTTCCCTGAGGCTCCATCCACGAAGATTTTCCAGGCAAGGAGCACTCCGACCCCCTTCTGCGACTCAACTTCTTTGGCATCCACCATGAAGTCTGCTAAGACTTGAGCTTTGATCGCCACCCTTGGGACATAGGATATATCAAACTCACTGAGTTCTATTGCCCACTTTGCCAACCTGCCTGAATGCTCTGGCTTCTCCAAGACATTCTTCAATGGAAGATCAGTAACGACTATAATCGAATGAGCTTGAAAATATGGTCTTAATCTTCTTGCTGAGGTTATAAGCATTAAGGCCAATTTTTCGAGAATAGGATAACGAGTCTCTGCATTCTTCAGAATTCGACTCACGTAATAGACTGGGAATTGCTTCTTTTTCTCCTCTCGGACCAAAACAGAGCTTATGGCATCGGCTCCGACTCCCATATACAGAAATAGATTTTCCCCCTCTCGCGGGCTTTGGAGCAAAGGGGTTGATGTCAATTGCTTCTTAAGCTGAGTGAAAGCATCATCACATTCCTTCGTCCACTCGAACCTACTCCCTCCCCGGAGGGTTTTAAAGAAAGGTGCACTCTTATCTCCTGAACGGGAGATAAAGCGACTTAAGCCTGCCATCCTCCCTCCCAGCTGCTGAATTTCTTTTGGGGATTTGGGAGGTGGCATTTCCAGTATAGCTCTTACCTTGTCAGGATTGGGTTCCAGCCCTTCTGGAGTAAGGAGGTGACCCAGGAATTTTCCTTTACTTGCCCCGAAAACACACTTCAACGGGTTCAACCTCATGTTAAAAGTTCGAAGGGTTGCGAAAGTTTCCGAGAGGTCTCTAAGATGAGAAGAGAATAATTTACTTTTTACCAAGAGGTCATCAACGTATACCTCAAGGTTTCTAACTTTTTGACTCCTGAAAACTGTATCCATCATTTTCTGATAGGTTGCTCCAGCATTCTTTAGCCCGAAAGGCATTACGAGATAACAGAAGCAACCATCATTTGTGATAAATGAAGTATGAGGTATATCTGGTTTATGCATTCTGATTTGATGGTAACCTGAAAAAGCATCTAAAAAACTCATAAAAGAATAACCTACCGCAGAATCTACCAAAGAATCTATCCGAGGCAAGGGGTAGCAATCCTTGGGGCAAGCTTTATTGAGTTTAGTAAAATCGACACACATCCTCCACTTCCCACCTGACTTCTTTACCATTACAACGTTTGACACCCATTCTGGGTATTGGATTGGTTGGATGAATTTTGCCTTCAGGAGCTTCCCTACCTCTTCACGGATGGGCTGTGCTAGAGTAGTTGCAACAGACCTCTTCTTCTGCTGGATCGGGATGAAGTTTGGGTCAAGATTGAGATGGTGGCAAGCAACATTCGGATCCACTCCAGGCATATCATCCGCCGACCAAGCGAAGATATCTAGATTTTGCAGAAGACAAGAGATGAGCTGACTCTTGTCAGCTTCAGATAACTCAGCGTTGATGGAGAGGCTCTTGCTCTCATCTTCCTCGCTGATCCGGACCTCTTGAGTTGCTTGGGCAGGTTCCAAGCGAACTCCATCTCTTGCATCCTCCTCGATTTCGTCTGCAGATTGGATTTGTTCAGGAACTTCAATTGATTCAGCCATCATAACTTCTTGAGGAGAAGAGGACACGATCATGTTGACCGTCTTTATGTAGCATTCCCTGGCTTTCCTTGGGTCGCTCCTTATTCGGTGTTGTTTGCCGTTCAAGGCGAACTTCACCGCTTGATGATAGGTGGAGACAATGGCTTGATATGCATTCAAGAAGGGTCTTCCAAAGATGGCGTTGTAGCTACTGGGAGCATCAACGACTATAAATTTGACCAGCTTCACTATCCCTCCCAGAATCACAGAAAGAGTGACGAGCCCTTCTACCTCTTTCTTCTCTCCTAAAAAACCATAAAGGGGGCCTTCAGTTGAAAGGAGGGTTTTACCTCTCTTCAACGCCTCGAAGGCAGGTTTGAAGAGCACATTGACTGAGCTTCCCGTGTCAATCAGAATCTTCTCTACTGTATAATTTTCAATTACAGCTTTGATGACGACCGCGTCGTCAAAAGGATTCGCGGTCTGAGGAAGGTCTTCGTCACCGAAAGTGACCGTTCCCCGGACCGGGGCTGAAGAGGTGGCAGCAACCTCTGATTGATAAACCCTTTTCAGACTCGCCTTCCTTGAAGATTCCGGACCTGCACCTCCGTGGATGCAGAAGAGATTGCCCAAGGCGCCTTCGTCATCAGCATCCGCACATTCATTGGGAAAGCCGATATTGCCGAGATGGCCAATATCGTCCACTTCTTCGCATTCCCAATGGACTTCCGCTACTTCCTTAGCCTTGGAGGTTGAGGCTTTGGTAGAATCATTCTTTTGGATGAGGTCTCGAAGCTTACCCTCCTTCAGAAGCTTCTCTAAGAATAGGCGGAGAGCTCTACAATCCTCTGTCAAATGTCCCCTATCTCTATGGTACTCACAGTAGAGAGTAGGATTTCTGGTCTTTGGATCCGAGTTTAGCGGAGCTGGCTTCTTGAAAAAGGGTTGCTTTTGAAGGATTTGGAGCACTTCACTCATAGAAACACCAAAGTCTGTAAAAGACTCTTGGGATTCATTGTAGAGCGAAGGAATGGGCAGAAGAGGAGGTTGGGCGTACTGGATCTGGTGGACTGGGGTGACTTGCGGAGCAGGGGTAGCAGGGGTTTGAAGAAATGAACCTTGAGGTGGGAAAGAATGGTTACCTCGATTGAAGCGGCTGTTGCGATAATTCTTACCTCTCGGAGCCGGAGGTGGGAGCTCTTGTCGGGGCTTAGAGGAAGACGGAGCCGGATAGAATCCCGCAGAGCCTTTCTGAGTGGCCCTGTTTGTCAAATTGCTCACATAGGTGGGGTTGTTGATCTCCCCTTCTATGTAGCGATTGGCAATGCTGATCAGCTCCTGATAGGAGCTAGGCTCCTTGGTTGTGACCTTGAACTTCAGAGGACCCTCCTGCAGGCCACTGATCAAAGCCACCATATAGAGCTCGGGATCCATATCCCTAACTCCCAAGATCTCTTTCTGAAAATGGTCAACAAAATGCGCCGCAGTTTCGTTGTCGCCTTGCTTAATCTTGAAGAGGGTCGCAGGACCACTCTTCCTTTTCTTCGCAGTGGCAAATCTTAGAAGCAGCTCTTGCCTCAGGGCAGCAAAGCTCGAGATAGATTGACAAGGCAGCTTATAGAACCATTCCATGGCCGACCCATCAAAGGAGGTGACCATCAGCTTGCACCTTACCCCATCTGAAATGGTCCTGAGGGCAACGGCAGACTCAAAGGCTTGAAGATGGCACATTGGGTCGGTTTCTCCTATATACACTGGAAGGCGAGGTTCTCTGAATCCATGAGGAATTTGATCCCGACGAATCTCATCGGTAAAGGGGGAAGGCTCCCCAAAAACAGAAGGTCCTGGAGGAGGAAGAAAAGAGGCAGGAGGATCTTGAGGGTAAGCAAACCCTTCTTCAAAATTCAGGGTTTGAGCCGGAGGCCCCTGGGCTGCGGCTCGAAAAGAATTACGACGGGCGGCGAACTCCTCATGCTGAGATCGCTGAGGAGCTGCGGGCTGGAAGACGGGGTGATCGCTCGGGTGACCGCCTGTAGTACGGTCAGGAGTAGCGACCTGAGAGGTTTGAGGAAGGATCTTCTGGGAGATCGCGGCTAGAACCTGGTTCATAGCCTCAATCTGCTTCGCAGACTCCTGCTGAGCTCGGACGACTTCTTGCCGATCTCGAGCGGCCTCTTGCTGAGACCGCGCGATCTCCTGCTGAACAGAGGCGGCGTCCTGCCTAGCTCGGGCGGCCTCACAGAGAGCTTGTTCAACACGAAGCTCGAAGCGGCGCTCAAGCGCTTCTAACGGAATGTGATCGGAAGGGGGAACGCTGGGAGATCGCAGGGGACGACCTCTACGACGATCAGCCATCTTGAAAGTCTATGGATTTCACCTGACACTTCGAATATGAAGGTCGCGTGTTCGTTCTATTGGTGCCAAAAATGGTACCTCCAAAATTCACACTAAAGGGGATGGGAGAAAACTGCGAAGTGCAAGTTACTAAGACAAAAGATGCTGGAACAAAGGGAAAACGATCACGAAATGGCGATCACGAAGAAATGAGACCGCTTATACAGGTTGTAAGCTGGAGCCTCGGAGCAAAGGTCCTTTTCTGGTACCCCTACCCCTCTATTTATAGACGAGGGGGCTGCCCAAATGGGCAGAACTGAAAACTACGGGCTGCCCGGGGTACAGGAGAGCCGGGGCAGGGAAATGGGGTACAAATAACAAAAATAAGGAAAACGACCAGACCGCTTGAGCTGGCGATCTCGCACTGTCTTGACCGCTGGGTACTTAGAAAATCTCGGCTGAGGAGGCATCTGACGATCTGGGCGATCACCTAATTTGAGACCGCTGAGACCGGGAAAACTGAACAATAAGAGGAGGTCGCGGGCTTTCTGGGCAAACACCAAGGGCTACCCAATGACGGGCTCGCAAGGTACTAGGCGGTTTTGTGGGATGAAAGCCCAATATGGCCCTTTCGCAAGAAATTAAATTTTTAATTTTTTAAATGTTTTTTTAGGTATTTTAATTTGCAAACAAGGAAAATAAGACACAAAGACATAAAAATTTATAAGAAAACATTTTTTTTGAATTTTGTAATTTTTCATAACAAAATCGAAAATAAGGAAAGAAAAATATTTTTTATAATTTTGAAAAAGATTTTCTATTTTTTTTTGGATTTTGAATAAAAACTAAAAATAAGAGAATACACCCCCATACTTAAAAATAAACATTATCCCCAATGTTTATAAGCCAAGTAGGAGGGAAAAGTAAATAAAATGCTGAAAAAGTAAATTAAAAGAAGAAATAAAGATAAGCAAGGGGTGCCTCCCAAGAGTGCTTTCTTTTTCCCGTCTTTAAGCTAGACGGTTATTGTTAGGAAAAAGGAAAATAAAAATAAAGGTGCACAGGCAACTCCCTTAATTCACGCTCAGGTGAGCATGCCGAAATCCGTTGCCCGTCGACTCCTCCGCTATAGTCTTGATTCTTGTGTTGTCCGTTAGTTTGAAATTGAGAATCCAAATTACTCATACATACCTAAGGTAATTTGGATTGTTGGAGATGAGCGACAAATGGATCGGTGAAGACGTTTGGTTGCAACGGCTCATCCTTTACATGAAAATTGTTAGTATCAAAAGAATCAAGATTAAGAGAGTCAGAAAAATTTTCGCAAGGAGGAGGCGCTTGCGAAAACACATGATTAAGCACCGGTTGTTCATTTTCAAAAATAAAATTCGTATTAAAGAAGTTCTTCTTGAGCTTGGGAATAAATATTTAAATTTGGACAAATAAAATCTGGAGAATACCCAAGAGTAGAAGAAAAAGAATTTTGTGGGGGTAAAAGAGGAGGAATGAAAATCTTGATTGACTGAATTTCCTTCATCGCACCAAAAACTATCCGGGTGATCTTGCCACCATGAATAATTAATATCGGAGCAAGAAGAAATTTCAAATGAATTATCTTTCATAGAAAAATCATTTTGATAACAAAAACTATTTTGATAATAAAATGAACATTCCTCACAAAAATGATTTGCACCACAAAAATTACAAATTATTTGGCGCTTTCGTGCGACTTCCAAAAGATTGACTTTGTTTTGAAGCTCAGCAACTTTTGCGGCCAATTGCGATAACATCATTGTTTAGAAAGAAAAATAGACAACCGTTACCTAATAAAATGGAATTTTAAAAGAAAAAGTAAAAAGAGATATGGGGAGGAGAAAAAGAATGATAAAAGTAATAAAATTTACTCTTTCAAAATATCAACAAAAATAGTCCCCGACAACGACGCCAAAAACTTGATACGTAAAATTTACGATATAAATAATTTTCTCCAAATTCTACGAACCATAGGCAAGAGCACCTATCGTTCATAGCATAGGATATTTAAAACCATTAAATATCAAGTGTCGTATTCCACGGGTCTGTTGATTACTTCTACTCAGCAAATTATTATTATTTTATCGGAAATAAAATAGAGTTTTGAAAATAATTTAAAGAAGAGAAACATTTGATCGAGAATCCTTCTTAAGTAAAATATTTTATAAATCTAGAATTCATAAGAAATTTATTTAGACAAAACTTGACCGTGGAGGTTCCCAAAATAGGATAGAGCCTCTCTCGAGAGAACTACCACCTAACCTTAGGTTGATCGATTAAGACCCCTCGGCCAGTCGAAACCCCTAAGCTTGCTTTATGCGGTGAGCCCCACAATTGGATTTGATTCCAATCCGGAAGATTTACGTCACCCTCTCTCGAGGAATGCATACAACTCTTTTTACCGATGAGCGATCTACCCGTATTTACAGATCTCTCGATACACTAAAATGCAGATCAAACTTGATTATCATACCCTAGAAATATGAAACCAATACTTGCAAATCAACGGTAAATCTTAGCTTCCAAATCCAAACTATGAATAAAAGATTACGAAATACAAAAGCTTACGAAATCATCCGATCAAATGCTATAAAATTAGTTAAACATGATTTAAAAAGAAGAACAATTTTATTTCTAAGAAAAGAAATAACACTTTCAAGAAATAAAATTCTAATCTAGGAATAAAAAAGTGCAAGACAAAAAGTAAACTGCATAAATAAAATTACATTAATGAAATGCAGAAAAACTACTCTAAAATTGACCCAATCGAAGCAAGGACTGGATTCCCATCACTTTGGCAGCAGCTGGCTTTTATAGGCAGAACATTGGTGAGTCACGCCCTTGGTCACGCCCATGACCAAGGGCGTGTAAGGTGCGTAACTCCGTCATGAAAGCCCGGGATCATTGGGGGAGAGAAACCACCAAAATTGATTAGATCGACGGGTCACGGCCTAGGTCATGCCCGTGACCTAGGGCGTGTCTTGACTGAGTCAGGAAACGGCGGGAAATGGCGCTATCTGCAGTTAATCTGGCAGTTGCGGGAGAGGTCACGCCCCTTGGTCATGACCGTGACTAAGGGCGTGTAAGCTGGAACGGCTCGGCGGCGGAAACTGCTTGTATTGAATGCTTGTTGGGCGAGTCACGCCCGTGACCTGAAGGTCACGCCCCAGGTCACGCCCATGACCTGGGGCGTGTAATCATAAACCGACGTGGCAATGGCATCCGGGAGCTGATGGCGGAGCACGGCCGTGACCATGGTCATGCCCCCAGGTCACGCCCGTGACCTGGGGCGTGTACTGAGGTTTTTTGCAGATTTGTTCTGGAATTTCCCCTGAACACGGCTGTGGGATTGAATTTGCTATTAGCAGCCCCAGATTACCTGAAAACACAAAATAAAGTAAATTAGATATATATTAAACTAAAATTATATAAAAACTAATTAATTACTACCAAAATATTATATAAAAATAACTATACAGAATGCACTATCAAGTTATCTTTGTCACTTTATTTTATGATATTTGTTTTGTACAAAGATCTCCGAATACTCTTGTTTTGCAAACCAATATAATTTATGAAAACATAACCACTTTTCTTAGCTTCTAAAAGTGCAAACAAAGATTGTGTAGGTAAGATACTTGTGCAGTTTTAATTCATTGTACTATTACAAAACGTACATAAGCATTCTTAGATTAAAAATATATGTAGACAATGCCAAAAAAAGTGAGTGAATAAATACCATTATCAAACATAAAACATTTACTCATACTTAGAGGCATGCTAAGCTTAGGTTCTACACTACCTTTACAATATAATTGATGCACATATTAATAGATATATCAAAGCACGATGAAAACAATGTTCAAAGTAGTTTGACAAGATAAATTGGAACATTGTTGAAGTTCTAAAGATAGTTTAAAAACATGCTTAATTATCACAATAAATTCCATACATTTTTTGTTAGTTTTTGTATTTTATATTTTTGTATTTGATTTTTGCATTTAGAAATAGAATTTAAACAAATGACAAAAACAAAAAAGGCAAAACATATTTTTTTGTAATTTGGCTTTTGTATTTTTGTATTTGATTTTTCAAAAATGAAATAAAATCAGAAGTGCAAAATTAAATAGTACATATAGATTAATATATTTTTAAGAATTTTTCAAAATTTTAAAAATACATTAAAAAAATATGTGCGCTAGCGCCGGCGGTAGCGCTAGCGCTGGAAACACTACACGATTTTTGATGATTTTGAAATTTTTAATTGTTGATCTTGATTAAGTGTCCAAATAGTAGTTTCATGCAGAAATTTCAGAATTTTATGAGATATTTTAGATGGTTAAAAATTGCAAAATTGCGTTTATGAATGTGTTTTAACTCGAAAGATCTAGGACACCTAACTCAAGTCGTAATAATCGAAATCTTGCATCGGGAAGAGGTTTAGTAAATATGTCAGCGAGTTGAGAGTCCGTGCCAATGAAACTTACTTTTACATGCTCTTTCTTAATGTGATCCCTAATGAAATGATGACGAACATCGATGTGTTTGGATCTAGAGTGGTGTACGGGGTTATATGTGAGGTCTATTACACTTTTGTTGTCACATTTAAGATCATTGTTTTTGAGATGAAATCCAAAATCCTCTAGAGTTTGGCTCATCCATATCGCTTGTGCACAACAACTACCAAGTGTGATGTATTCGGCCTCCGTGGTGGAGAGTACAACCGAAGATTGTTTCCTACTAGACCAAGCAACTAATGAGGGTCCTAAAAAATGACAGGTATCACTAGTGCTTTTTTGATCTAGTGAACAACCGGCGTAATCCGAATCGAAATAGCCGTGGAGTGTGAATGAATCATTGTGTGGGTACCATAATCCTAATTTAGATGACCCTAATAGATAACGAAAAATATGTTTTACCGCTTTTAAATGAGATTCTTTTGGATTGGCTTGAAAGCGAGCACATAAACATACGACAAACATTATATCTGGTCTAGATGCACTTAAGTACAGAAGAGATCCTATCATTCCTCTATATAACGTTTGATCAATGAAAATTCCAGATTCATCTTTTCCTAGTTTTAAAGAAGCACTCATAGGAGTAGAAGCTTGTTTAAGATTTTCAAAACCAAATCGTTTAAGCATATCGTGAACATATTTTGTTTGGAAAATAAAGATACCATCAGTTCGTTGTGAGATTTGAAAACCAAGAAAATATGACAGTTCTCCTACAAGACTTATTTGAAATTCATTTTTCATTACTAAGACTACTTCATTACACAACTCTTCATTAGTGGCTCAAAAATGATATCATCAACATCTATGTGTAAAATAATTAGATCATTATTATTATGCTTAATGAAGAGTGTGTTATCGGCACTTCCCATAACATAACCGTGCTTTAACAAAAATGATGTAAGTCTATCATACCATGCACGAGGCGCTTATTTTAAACCATAAAGAGCTTTTTCTAATTTGTAAACATGATTAGGAAATTTTCCATTTATAAAATCGGGGGGGGGGGGTTGTTCTACATAAACTTCTTCTTTTATAAACCCATTTAAAAAGGCACTTTTAACATCCATTTGAAATAATTTTATTCTTTTAAAACTCGCAAATGCCAAAAATATTCGTATAGATTCTAAGCGAGCAACGAGTGCAAAATTTTCTTCAAAATCTACCCCCTCAATTTGAGAATAACCTTGAGCAACTAAGCGTGCTTTATTTCTTATAATCCTAGATTCACCATCTAATTTATTTTTAAAGATCCATTTACGCCGATAACTGGATGATTAGATGGTCTATCTACTAGATTCCAAACTTTATTTCTTTCAAATTGATCTAACTCTTCATTCATAGCCAAAAACCAAAATTTGTCATTTAAAGCGGTGGAAACGTTTTTAGGTTCGATTTCAGAAACAAAGCAAATATTTGAAAACATTTCATGAAGAGAAGATCGAGTTCTTACCCCAGTAGAAGGTTCCCCAATGACTAGTTCTTTTGGATGATTTTTTTGAGAAGTTCAAAATGCTTGGAGGTACATATTCATCTTCCTTGGACTTCTCCTCCTCTTCTTTGGAAGGTTCCTCTTCGTCGTGCTCCAAAGATGGCAAAGGTTCATCATTTGTACCTGTAGGAAACCTTTCTGCACACGGAATAAATTCATCAAATTTAACATTAATAGACTCTTCAACCTTGCTCGATCTTTTGTTAAATATTCTATAGGCTTTACTGGTTGAAGAATATCCAAGAAATATTTCTTCATCACATTTTTCATCAAATTTTCCTAAAGAATCTTTTATATTAAGAATAAAACATTTACAACCAAATACTTTAAAATATGATACGTTAGGTTTCTTTTGATAATATAGTTCATACGGTGTGAGATTTAGTGATGGGCGAAGCATGACTCTATTTATTACATAGCATGATGTGCAAGGCTTCGGCCCAAAAAGACTTAGGTAATTTATATTCAGATAACATGGTGCGTGCTAGTTCTTGGATTGTCCTATTTTTTCTTTCTACAACACCGTTTTGTTGAGGTGTGCGTGGAGCGGAGAACTCATTCTTAAAACCTAACATTTCACAAAAAGATTTAAAATTTTCATTTTCAAATTCACCTCCATGATCTGAGCGAATGCATTTTATTTTCAAATCTAGTTCATTTTGAATACGAGTACATAATTTTGAGAATTTGCAAAACGCATCAGATTTGGAAGAGAGAAATAAAGTCCAACAATATCTTGAGAAATCATCTATTAGAATGAAAGTATATATTCTACCACCAAGACCTGCGGTGTTAACGGGACCAAAGAGATCCATATGAATTAATTGCAATGGTTTTGAAGTAGAAATTTTGTTTTTGCTTTTAAAAGATGATTTTGTAAATTTTCCTTTTTGGCATGGAGAACATAGTGAAGATAAATTTCCATTCAATTTAGGCAATCCTCTAATCAATTCCCTTTTTGCTAGTTTTAAAATGTGCTTTGTACTAGCGTGACCTAAACGTCTATGCCATAGTTCTAATTCATCATTTTTGGTTATAAAACATTTTATAGATGATTTGGAAAGATCATGAAATGAAACAATGTAAACATTGTGAATTCTAGGTGCAGTTAGTAACACATCTTTTGTTTTAGGATTAAATATTTTGCAAAGATTAGTGGATGATTCAAATAATACATCTAATCCTTTATCACACAGTTGACTTATAGATATTAAGTTATGTTTTAATCATTTTACATAAAGAACATTTGAGATAAGAAAGGATTCGTTACCCACTGTACCTACTCCCATGATCCTTCCTTACCGTTATCACCAAACATTACGATCCCTCCTTTCTTCTTTTCTAGGCTAAGGAATTTTGCTTTGTTGCCCGTCATGTGCTTGGAGCAGCCTGAGTCCAAGTACCACACGTCCTCCGTTTCCTTAGCCTTCCTGCAAATCTAGAGAGAAGATGAGAGTAAAGATCCAGATACCCAAGAGGTACCACCCATAGAGTAAGTGGATTTCTTAGGTACCCAGATTTGTTTTAACGATCGTTGTTTTATATTCCTGCAAGAGCTAGACGTGTGTCCAAACTTAAGACAATTTGCACACGAAATAAAGGGGGTTGAGACCCTTTTCTGAATTTCTACATTGCTCTTGCAGGATGATGTTTGAACTTTAGAAAAAAAAACAGGAGATTTTTTAACTGTTGAGCTACCGCCGGCGTTAGTGGCTAGCGTCGGGAGGTAGGGCTCACTTAGATATCCGACCCCAAATTTTCCAGAACCATAACATTGGTTTCCCAAAATCATATCCAAGGATTTTTGACCAATCCCGAATTATTTTATGGCTATATTGAGGTCATGATTTTGTTTTTTAAGAAATGTATTTTCTTGTACAATCATAACACATTTATTTTCAAAGCCCTTTTTGTTATTTTCAATTTGTAAAAGAGAGCTTTTTAGTTTTTTCTCTAAGTCCCCTTTTTCTTTTGCAATAGTTTTGTTTTGTGAGAGGGCCTTAGAAAGAGAAACTTCAAGTTCTTTTGCCTTAAATAAAGAGTGCTCACACTCTTGGCATGAAACCTTTCTCTTTTCAAGGGAAATCAATTTTTTTGTGAGCTTATGATTTTCTTTGATAATAGATTCATTTTCACGATTTAATATAATATTATCTTTTATATTTTGATCATAGGATTTGCAAGTTAGAACAAATTCATCATAGAGTTCTTCGAAGATAGGGGGAGTTACCTCAGTGTCGCTAAGAACGCTGGTGTCGTCATCGTTGCTTTTTGCCATTAAGCATAAGTTTGCTTCCTCCTCGCTACTTGACTCAGACTCATTTGACTCTTCAGAGGAAGAATCATCCCAAGTTGCGGCTTTCAATACTTTCTTTTTCTCTTTTGCTTTGGATTGTTCTTTTTGCTCCTTTTGATACTTTGGGCACTGGCTCAGAATGTGCCCGGTCTTTCTGCAGTGGTAGCACTCTGGTGGTGGTCTTTCTTCTTCATCTTCGCTTCCTTTTCATTTCCTTGATGAAGAGGAAGATCCCTTTCGTCGAGCATCCTTGTGGAAGTATTTTCGGAATGTCTTCCTTCTTTCCGGATTCCTGAAGTTCTTCACCAGGAGACCTTCTTCATCTTCATCATCAACTTCGATGCTCTCCTTCTTTGATTTTAGTGCTAGTGCCTTTTTCTTTGGCTCTTTGTTGTATTCATCGTGTTGAATCTGGAGTTCTACCTCATGGGTTTTGAGATTCCCAATAAGGTTCTCGATCTGGAGCATTCTTAAGTTGTGCGACTCTGAGATGGCTGTCACCTTTGGATTGAACCTTGGAGGTAAAGATCGAAGAATTTTCCTCACCAAGTCCCCGTCTGAATAGATCTTTCCAAGTGCCTTTGAAGCGTTGACGATCTTAGTGAAGCGAGTGTACATCGAGTTGATGTCCTCTTCGGTATCCATCCTGAATTTTTCATATTCAGATTCCAGTTGGAATAGCTTTGCATCTTTCACCTGCGATGTACCTTCATGAGTAACTTCCAATTGATTCCAAATATCATAAGCAGTTATGCATGCAGAATCTCTATTAAACTCAGTCCTATTTAAGGTGCAATATAAAGCGTTAGTGCTTTAGCGTTATTTTTACACCTTAGTTTATCATTATCATCCCATTTATCTTTAGGTTTTAGTAATGTCGCCTCTCCCACTACAGTTGTAGGAGGAGAGTACCGAACTTCTACCATGTTCCATACTTCTACATCCATGGTCATAAGAAAACACATCATTCGATTTTTCCAATAGTTCAAATCTGACCCAGAAAAGAGAGGTGGTCGACTAACTCCTTGACCCTCCGGAAAAGCGAGATCATGAGACGCCCTTATTCCCGGTTGTTAAGCCGATTGAAATAAAACCGCTCTGATACCACTTGTTGGATCGGTAGGCGCCCTTAGAGGGGTGGGGGTGAATAAGGGTTTTAAAAACTTATCTTATATTTTGAAATACTTTGAACTAATGCGTGATTAAAAAGATGAGAAATCAAGTAAAATAATTGAAATAAAGTAGAGCCATGTTTTATTAATATGAAATAAGGTTTTACAAAAGTTGATTTCTATAGCGCTAGAAATCTGTGGCGAATAATAGTAAACTCTTTTTGTTTTCTATCCTGACTCGCATCCCCACGAACCGGTGGCCCTAGCCTATCCTTCCCGGATTCGGCCTCAAGCCACTCTAGCCAACCCTTCCCCGGATATGGCCTCAAGCACCCCCTAGACCTAACCTATATCTAGTCACCAACACGAGGTGAATTTCCGCCCTAAGTCCTACCCAGACCTAGTCGCCAACACGAGGTGAATTATCTAACCGTTTACAAGAAATATGAAATGAAAATAATAAAAACTCCCACTTGAAGAACTTCTGAAGATGGAGACAAAGATCCGCTGTAGAATAAGCATTGTAGAAGTGGACTTTGTTTGGATCCGGTGTGAAGAGATTCTCCTTCAGAAATTCGCAGAACTTTGGCAGCACATCAACTTTCAGCCAAGGCAGCCTCTAGAATTCTAACACTCAATCTCTCTCTCTCTGATGTATGTCTTAAACGAGAGAAGAGGGGGTCCTATTTATAGCCTCAGCATTAGCGCCTGCGCTAGTGCTACCGCCGGCGCTATCCCATTTTAGGACATATTCTGCGCGGCAGAATCTTCAATCCGAGGAAACATTTCTCTCTTGCCTTCTGTACTCCACGCTACCGCCTGCGCTATCCGCTACCGCCAGGCGCTAGCTCCTTCTATATGTACTCCCGGAATTGCGCTAATCATTGCTAGCGCCGGGCGCAAGGTGCTACCGTCGGCGCTAGTGGGAATGTTGGATTTGATGGCTCAAATTTGGGGGCAACCTTCTTATGTAATCCTTGATTCATATGGACTTTGTTTTCCTGCACACTTAAACACACAAGATCAAATACACATAGGATTTGTTAGTCTCAAACCTAGGAGATGCGGAAGACCATGTTCCAACACCAACTAACCTACCGTAACCACGGGGTGTGAGTGAGTGCGTTATTAAGTTAATCTTGTATATCAACTTATCCCTACAATTTATGATTAACCTTGGACTTCGCGAGGATTACCCTGTAAGGGGCTCGCTACGGTACTAGGAACCACAATGAGATGAAACCCCAAAGCTCCCTTTCTCAAGACACTTAATGTTATTGGTATCTACCCATAAGAATACCCTTCTTATCATTACACTTGGATTACCCCTATGTATTTTATGACAGGCTAAGGGAAAGACGATCTTTCGTCAATCCCGAGCACAACTTTACTCTTAACTCACCAAGCACACTCTGATCACCTAAACTTCTTTCTGGTGACCTTCAATCTCTTCAACCTGACCATGTACACCAACTATATGCCACTTCCACTTGGTAGGCCCCTAAATATCTAAGTTTCACATCTTCACTATACGCAAACCAAACTAACTATGTGAAGCTAATAAGTAGAAGCACTCCAAATATTCATCCTCATGACACAAGATATTTACTGGAGGTCTATTATAATATTTTAAGACTAAATCCATAGATTCATATTTTTCCTCAACATTTAGCATTTATTTAAATTTCTCCAATATTTGCTAAGTATGAATATGAACATGAAGTGTAAGGTATTCTCATGACATGACTCTCATAAAATTATGATAAATCTATCATGCCCAAATAGTAGTAAATACAGAGTGTCATAATTTTACAATCAAGAATTGTCCTCTAATTATAATATTGAATATTTAACAAAAATTAGATATTAAAGAAGCAACCACCAACAATACTTGTCCAAAAATTATGGGAATATTACCAGACATTTATATTGATCTGAAAAGTTCTCAGGCCAAATTTTAGAATTTATAAAGACATATTAACCACTTAAATAAATATTCTAAAGAAATCCTAATATGAGCATGTTGTGAAGTAGCCTACTGATAACAACCTCCAAAAATTATATAAAAATTCACAGAGAATCCTAGTGCTCTGAAATGTCCTATCACCAAGTTGCACATTTTTCAGAGAGTTTTGGAGCCTCAATTATATTTCTTAAGATTAAGGTAAGATAAGTGTCTTGTAAATGAAGTACTGGTTAAATCATCTAATTAATTTCACAAAAATTACCAGAGGTCCATCATATAAATATAAAGGCACTATCATGGTTTCATCACCATCCAAGGCCATTTGAACATGTAAATATCTCTTATAAGAAATTTCCTTAAAGGGGTTATGACCTAATTTAGGGGAAATAAGTACTCTATAAAATTCTCTCAAAATTCCCTAGAGTATAATCACATCCCATGAACATATCCCCTAAATTCCATGGCCATTCTAGGGCTTTTGACCACATGGCCTTCACAAGGTTATATATGCACCCCAAGGGGTAAAACTATGGTCCTAGGGCATATCCACCTCTACACCACCCCATCTTACTCATGAAGGTGTTTTAGGTGATCCTAAACTAGTGACCAAGGTTTCAACTCATGGTGATGAGTTTTGACCACCATACCCTAAGATAAACACCATGCCCTAACATTGACCCAATTTGACCTAACTTGGGTTGACAAGTTACCCAACCAAATCAGTCCCAATTGGGCTGATATTTTTACCAAGGTCATACAATAACCCCAAGAAGCACCCACCAAAATTTGGAGGGCATTGGAGGTCATTTGACCCAATAATTAATTAATATTTGATTTATGAAATTATTACAAAAACCTTAGAAAAAGGTTCCCCTAAAATTCCCATCTTTGGGTATGAGGTGTGGGTAGGTGTAAATAGCCTAGGTTTTAAATTTCAAGGTCATACCATTTACCAATAGAAAGATATTCATGAACTTATGACTGTCCTACCCTAGGGACCAGTCCTAGAAAAATGACTCCACATGGAGCTATAGTGCCACTATTGGGCTGAAACAAATTTTCACATAAACTAGACACCAAAGGCTACAACATTTATGTTGGGCACTTTTACATTTGAGGGGTTCTAGTATTTCTAATAATTAAAATAAAATACAAGTCTCTGCGTTCGACGAAATCCGATCTGCGTTCGACGCAATCTGTTCTGCGTTCGACGAACGTCGTGCTTCAGTTCGACAAAATCCGTTCTTCGTTCGACGAACGTCATGCTTCAGTTCGACGAAATCAGTTCTCCAACCAATTCAGCAGATTATCTCTCAGTTCGACGAACTCCAGATTAAGTTCGGCTAATTAATTTAGTTCGACGAATTAATTTCGTTCAACGAACTTTGGACTCAGTTCGACGAACTCAACTATCAGTTCGACGAACTCAACTATCAGTTCGACGAACTCCAGAGTGTGTTCGACGAATGAATTCCATTCGACGAACTCCGGATTCAGTTCGATGAACTCAACTATCAGTTCGACGAACTCAGCCTACGGCTCGCCGAATTTCTTCTACTCAGATCGACGAATTAATGAAATAACGTTATAACATAATCATTTAAATCTGCTAATAGCTGATCACGGCAGATCCTACAACTCATAGTCATCATCCCCGAGGGATGGACGACGTGCGACAGCCTGTCCTGGGCTTCTTTGCGGGATGATTTCCTGGCCACCTGTGCTTCTTCCCGGCCAGCTAATGCCACCACCACCTCCGTTTAGGTGGTGGCTGGCGATAGGGGGTGGTTGGCCGGCTGGAGGTGGTCGGAATCGTGGTTTAGAGGAGGGGAAAGAGAGCTCGAACTGAGCCCTTTCGGAAGCACGATCCGAGCCCAATTGAGCTCAGATCAAGCCCCAAATTATCATAAGATCTAGCACTAAGGGAGAGGAGGCAGATCAGACCTGTGTGGGGGCTTGGTTGCGCGAATTCCGGCGATTCGCCATGGCCGGAGGTGGAGCTTTCGGCGCCATGCCGATCCTAGCTTCTGGTGCTCGATTTCTTTGGCGAAGGTGGGGAAACTCCTCCTCTTCATCCACTGAAGGTGTTATAAGGTCCAAATGGGGGAGGGGAAGAGCTAAATCATCAATCACCATTATCACCATTAATGGTGAATTTTGGCCAACTAAATTCCTCTCGATTCAGCCCCATGTGAGCAGGAAAAATCCCCAAACTTCTTGTAACAGCCAGAGGAGATGAATCCCCATTGATTGAGAGATCAATTGGCCTCCCTTGGCCATGAACGCCATTAATCCTCCTTTTCTCTCTCTTCAAATTGGGGGAAACTCCCAATTTCTCTCTCCTAGTCACCCCCTATAGAAATTGGATGGCATTCCATGTAATTTCAGCCTCATGAGACTAGAGTGTCACTTCAATTGGGCCTAACCCAAGTGGATTGAGCTTGAGTTAGCCTTTTCCCCTCTTTTTGGTCAAGGTTGACCAAGTGTTGACTTGAGGTGTTGACTTGATCAACTGATGGGTTGACTGGTCCAAGTGGTGTTTCTTGAGTCCCTTGACATCACCCAAAGTTGGTCGAGTCATGGTGTTGCCCCAATTGGGCCAATTTATCCAAAAGGTGTTGGTTTGACCAAAATAGAGCTAGAGTTGACTTGGGTCAAATTGGCCAAATTGGTGGCCCCATAATGGGGTTTTTTGATCCATTGGGTCCCTAATATCCTCATAAGGGTAGGGGAAAGGTCAATTTGGCATGCTGGAGGTCAATTGACCCTAATTAGGTTTCTTTGACCAATTTGGGTTTAGGGTTGACTTTGATCAATTTGGCCTATTTGGTTGACCCCGATGAGTCCTTAGTGATCTAAGGGGACCCCTAAAGGGTTAGGTATGCTATGGTGGGGTCAAAGGGTCAAGGTGATGCCCTTAAGTCCAACCCTATGCTTGTTAACTAGAAATTGCTATATGCAGACCACTGTGGTTTCCTTCTTCTTGGCTAAGGCCAAGTGGTCTCTTCAAGCTTTCTAGGGTTTTGTCATGACCTATTCATGACAAAACCACTTTAGGGGTCTAGTTGTTTGGGGGATGTCACCGACGACCACATCGGTGAGGCCCGCAAGGTTCACCACCTTACTGGAAGAGAAGGCATCAAACTATGTCGACATTGGGTGTTATTGCATGTTATGAACACCTACGTGATTGTGCGTTAACTAGTAAAGCTTAAATATAACTGTTTAAATAATTGTTGCATTCCAGTTATTACTGTTGTGTTTGTTCAGCTTGCTCCTAGCTTACTACCTATATAAATACATTGTTGCTTTGGCTATTGCTATTTGTTAAAGGCTCACTCTCGTCCCCAAGCCTTAGGGATCTTGCGGAGGAGGTGTGTATCCACTAGTCTTATGACTAATGTGCCATCGTACACTATTTTTAGGAGATGGGGCAGCGCAAGGCTCAGCTACCGCATGAGAGAGTTTTCGCTATAGAGCCCGCTGAAATGGATGCACTAATATCTTCTATGGACTTTAGAGACGTGAGCTTATAGTACTTAGAAGCAGCGAGAGTAGAATGTAGTTATTTAGCCCTGTTTGGGCCAGATGTATAAATAGTTGGCTTCGACCTTAATATATATACATATGGTTTGGTTTTTGATTTGCTTCCGCGTTGCTAATCTGATGTGATGATTGACCAAAGCCTGACAAGGAGATCATTCTATGCTTGGAGAGCGGACCTGTTGCCACTCAGAAAGCATAGGGTGACAGTCTTGGATGGTAAGGCCCGTATCCAACCCAACCAGGTTGCGGTTAGGGGAGGGAGGGGGGGGGGGTCTTACAATTATATCAGAGCATTCATGATCCATTCATGTGGGTCAGCTTCAAAATCCTTCCTTCCCACGCTTTGTTTCTTGGTTTGGGATGAACCATGCAGTGGAAGCCCGGTGGACCCTTTAGGTAGCTGTTTAAGAATTATTGATTGCACGTTTGCACACCCGCACACACTCATTTCCACTTTAGTCAGTTCTGCAAATTCCTTTACTTTGCAAACTCCTTACTCTTCATATGTTACTTCTCCAGATACCGGAGTAGAGTAATGGGAGATCTTCCTCGAGTGACCAGTACCACTCTGACTCCACCACCCGCTCCTACTGATCCCTTTGCAAAGACGGAGCTGGTTCAGTCCCTCACAACCTTCCTAGGCACGTTCCAGACTATTATTGCCCAACAATAACAATAGTTTATTCATAAGTCTGGCATGCTAACGACCTTCCAAGGGTTGTGACCTCCTAGTTGCTGAGGTTATGAGACTGCTATGCATATAGAAGAGTGGGTAGAAAGAGTCGAGGAACTACTAGTAGGGATGAGATGCCCATCAGTTTTTGCAGTTTCCTTGGTGGTAACCATACTTGAGGAATATGCCTGCGACTGGTGGCGGGCAGCTATTCATTTTTCTTTTATAGGACGCCCACTTAGCACTATTCTATGGGGAGAATTTTCGGAGGCATTTTTAGACCACTTCATACCCAATGCCGACCGAGCTTAGCTGTAGGAGCATTTTCTACAGATTCATCAAGGAGATATGATGATACCAAAGTACCAAAGAGAGTTTATCCACTTAGCCCATTTTGCGGGAATACTTGTGATGACAAATAGAGATAGAGCTGTTAGGTTCTACCGAGGTCTGCGCGATGATCTCCACCATGCCCTGATTATATGTAACATCCCCAGAACAACTAAACCCCTAGGGTGCATTTTGTCATGATATTGATTTAAGAAACCAAAATGACCCTAAGAAGCAAGGTGAATAGGTGAAAACCACCTTGGTGTGCAAATATTCAAATTTGACTCCATGGTTTAAGGCTTGATCTTAAGCTTCAAAATGACAAATTGACCCCACATATTTCCCCTAAGTCCCTTAGGGAGTTCCTTGGGTTAGTTAGGACCCAT
This sequence comes from Dactylorhiza incarnata, assembly GCA_033032865.1. Classification (NCBI taxonomy): domain Eukaryota; kingdom Viridiplantae; phylum Streptophyta; class Magnoliopsida; order Asparagales; family Orchidaceae; genus Dactylorhiza; species Dactylorhiza incarnata. Next base: position 1,025,392 of record JAWHQI010000009.1, on the reverse strand, counting down.
TATGGTCATCCCAATTGACCAAATTGACCAAAGTCAACTCTACCCCAAATTGGTCAAACCACCAAATTTAGGGTCAATTAAGGCTCAAGTGACCTAATTGACTTTCCCCAAGTCACCTAACCATCAAGGGAGGCCAAAGGAGTCAACTTTGACCCATTGGGCCACTCAATTTCATCAATTTGAGCAAAGTCAACCTGGTCAACATCACACCAAATTGGCCTAATTAGGCAAAATTGGCCCAATGTGGACCCTACCATGGCCCAATCCACCATTCCTTGCGATCATGGACCCATGACCACCATTTGGGGCCAGCCCACTCACCAATTTGACCAAGTCATCTCAAAAGTCAACATTTGGTTAAATAGGCCAAAATTGGGCTTATATGAAATTAAACCAAATTCTCATGGGTTAAGGCCCTCCATAGAGACCCATTCTGAAGCCCAATCACCAGTGACCACGCTTGCTCCTCTGGATTTGAAGTAGGATGACATACAATGGGTGGATTTGGGATTTCCCCCAAATTGGAATGTGCAAATCATGAATTCATGGGGAGAGCTCCACTTGGCACACCAATGCTCTTCCTAAGCTTCCCTCTGAACTCCCCATGTAAGACCCCATTTTTTTTTTCAAAAACCCGGGTCTTATGCCCAGAACCGCCTCTTTGCGGTGACACCCTCACTCAGGAAGGTCGCCACTACAAAACGCCGATCCTGCCGGCCATATCGATCACAGAAGAAGAAAAGTATATTTGAACATATAGAAAAGCTCAAGTCCACATCACAGGAAATATATAAAACCATAAATGGTAAATGTCCACTGAGAGTAACTGAAATAAAAAGATGACAATAATAAAGGGCTCATGCCTTGTACATCATGTCCTCACTACAAGATCACTCGTGGAAGCTAACTACTAATCACTCACTGATCCTGAAACTGGTGCTCCTGTACTAGACTGCCCCGCCTCTATCTGCACTGGCCTCTGGTGCTGCTCTGTCTCCGTGGTCTCCTAAAATGATATGGTCCAACGACTGTTAGTCAAAAAGACTAAGCCAATCCCCCACCCCTCCCCCAGTGACTCCTAGGCACTGTGTGGGAAGGATGAAGCAGAGGACAACAAGGGATATAACAATAACAGATGACATGGGTACAGAGAATGTCTACACTACACATGTATATATATAATTGAAACAGAAAAAGAGCATAGTAAAAGCAGGTAAAGAATAAGTAAAGTGCAGTAAGTAAATACATGTATATAATAGATAGTAACCATTGATTTATAGGAATGCCCATACAAACTTATAGATCAAGCGGTCGTTTAGCAAGGCCTATCGTATAAGAAGTCCCATAACTGACTTATACGATAGGGGTAGGGGTTGAAATGCAATGTTTATGCCATGACATGCAGAGTTATGCAGTTTATGCTATGTTCATACAAGTGCAACTCACACACTTCGACTATATGTGCACAGACCTTTAGTTCCCCCTTTTTGGAGCTAGCAAGACTCTCAGGATACTCCTGTAGTGGCAAACGGAAGCGGTGGGTTGGGCCTTGCCCACATCTAGGTTGGTATTCACACTACCTAAGCTAGGCCTATTGTATGCCTCAACGCAAAACCGCGGAGCATCTGCGTACTCTTACAGGCTGGACCACCAGACTTTTATGGCTAAGTGCAAATTCCACACTTGCCGAGTCAACGTATTGACGTCGGTGTGAATGACCGTCCAATACCGAAGACCCACCACCTCCATGCACATGCAAACATGTTCTACTATATCCCGAGCCATAAATTCCCCGGCCTAACCTGCCCGTCATCAATAACCTTCTGAGCCACCGGCTCGCCGGACCAACCCGTCCGTACCAACAAACACTACTGAGTCACAAGCTCACCGGACTAACTAGTCCGCTGCTTTAACCACCGAGCCTACCGCTCGTAAAACCAAACCAACAAACCTCACGTAACGTTAAGTTAATCTTGTACAACATCTTACTCCTACAGTTTATGGTTAATCTTGGACTTCCCGAGGATGACACCCCAAAGTTCCCTTTCTCAAGAGACTTAGTGTTATTGGTTTCTACCCATAAGAATACCCTTTTTTTACCTTTACACTTGGATTACCCTAAGTATCTTCTGACTCCCCACGGGAAAGACGATCTTTCGTCTATCCCGAGCACAACTTTACCCTTAACTCACCAAGCACACTCTCATCACCTAAACTCCTTTTTGGTGATCTTGAATCTCTTCAACTAGGCCTGGTACACTATCTACCTTCCATTCCCACCTACTGATCCACAAATAACTCAAGTTTTACAGTTTTACTATACACAGACCAAATGAGTCATATGAGTTGCATAATGGGAGGTACTCCAAATATTCATCCAACTGACTCAATATTATTACTGGGAGTCTATCATGATATTCTAAGATTAAATCCAGAGTTTCATATTTTTCCTCAACATTTTAACATTTATTTAAATTTCTCCAATATTTGCCAATTATGAATATGAACATGAAGTGTAAGGTATTCTCAATACATGATCTTCATAAAATTCAGATAAATCCATCATGCCAAAATAACAGTAAATAATGAATATCACAATTTTACAGTAAGGAAATGTCCTCTATTTTTAATATTTAACTTCTATCTAAACTTGAAGATTTATGAAGGAACTACCAAGAATACTTATGTCAAAATTATAGAAAAATTACCAGACCTCTATTATGTCCAGAAAAGCTTAATTACAGAGTTTCACAATTTATGGGAATCATTTCCTCACTAAAATAATTAATCCAAGTAATTCCAAATTTGGACATGTTGTGAAGTATCCTACTGATAACAACCTCAAAAATTATATAAAAATTCACAAAGCTTTCTAGTGCTCTGAAATGTCCTATCGCCAAGTTGCACATTTTTTCAGAGTGTTTTGGACCCTCAATTATATTTCTTAATATTAAGGTAAAATAAGTGCCTTGTAAAGGAAGTGCTGGTTAAATCACCTAATTAATTTCACAAAAATTACCAGAGGTCCATAATATGATTACAAAGGCACTACTAAGGTTTCATCATCATCCAAGACCATTTGAGCATGTGAATGTCCCTTATAAGAAATTTCCCTAATGGGTTTATGACCTAATTTAGGGGGAATAAATTCTCCTAAAACTCTCTCAAAATTCCAAAGGGCATAAATAGATCCCATGAACATATATCCTAGGTTCCATGTCCATTCCATAGCTTTTGACCACATGTCCTTCACAAAGCTCTATGTGCACCCCAAGGGGTAAGACTAGGGTCCTAGGGCATATCCACCTCTACACCACCCCATCTTACTCATGAAGGTGTTTTCTGTGATCCTAAAGCAGTGGCCAAGGTTTCAACTCATGGTGAGGAGTTCTGACCACCATACCCCAAGTTAAACACCATGCCCTAACTTTGACCCAATTTGACCTAACTTGGGTTGACAAATTACCTAAACAAATCAGTCCCAATTGAGCTGAGATTTTTACCAGGGTCATGTGATAACCCTAAGAAGTACCCACCAAAATTTGGAGGGCATTGGAGGTCATTTGACCCAATAATTAATTAATAAATGATTTATGAAATTATCTCGAAAACCTTAGAAAAAGGTTCTCCTAAAAATCCCATCTTTGAGTATGTTGTGTGGGTGTACGTAACTAGCCTAGGTTTTAAATATCAATGCCATAGCATCTACCAATAAAAAGATATGCAGGAAAGAGTGACTGCCCTACCCTAGGGACCAGTCCCACCATTTTGGCTCTACAGGGTGCTACACTACCCCTCTTAACCTGAAACAAATTTTCACTTAACCTACACACCAAGGGCTACAATATTGGTGTTGGGCACTTTTTCATCAGAGGTGATCTAGTATTTTTAATAATTAAAATGAAACACTACTTAATGAGTGACAGAAAAAATATAAACATTTAATTATATAAATGACTCTGCATTCGACGAAATCAGAACTGCGCTCGACAAAATATGTACTGCGTTCGACGAAAGCAACTAAAACTGTGTTCGACGAAATCAGGACTGCGCTCGATGAAAACATAACTAAAAGTGCATTCGACGAAATATGATCTGCGTTCGACGAACGACGAGCTCAGTTCATCGAACTCAACTATCAGTTCAACGATCTACAGAGTGTGTTCGACAAACGACATTCCGTTTGATGAACTCTGGTTTTCGTTTGACGAACTTTGGTTTCCGTTCGACAAACTCAACTATTTTATTTTCTTGGTGAATTAATCCCGTTCGACGAACTCAACTATTATTTCGGTGAATTAATTCCGTTTGACGAACTCAACAATCAGTTCGACGAACACCAGAGTGTGTTCGACGAATGAATTCCGTTCGATGAACTCAATTATTAGTTCAGTGAATTTCTTCTACTCAGGTCGATGAATTAATTAAATAAGAATATAACATAATCATTTTCTCCAGATTAAAAATGAAATAACATTATAACATATAACATAATCACGTAAATCTTGCTGATCTCGGAAAATCCGACGGTTCTTGGTCATCGTCCCCGTTGGACGGACGACGCGCGACAGCCCTTCCTGGGCTTCTTTGCGGATGATTTCCCGACCACCTGAGCCGCTTCCAGGCCAACCAATGCCACCACCACCTCCGTTGAGGTGGTAGCTGGCGATAGGAGGGTGGTTGGCCAGCCGGAGGTGGTCGGAATCGAGTTTTGAGGAGGGGAAAGAGAGCTCAAACCGAGCCCTTTCAGAAGCACGATCCGAGCCCAATTGAGCTCGGATCAAGCCCCAAATTATGAAAAGATCTAGCACTAAGGGAGAGGAGGCGGATCGGAGCTGTGTGGGGGCATGGTGGCGCGTATTCTGGCAAGTTTCCATGGCCGGAGGTGGAGCTTTTTGCGCCATGTCGAGCCTAGCTTCTGGTGCTTGATTTCTTCGGGGAAGAGGGGGGTTTCACTCCTCTCCAACCTCTGAAGATGTTAAAGGGGTCCATTGAGGCTAAGGGGGAGGAGTTACTCGGATTGCCATTTATGGCCATTATTGAATGCATCGGTTATACTTGGGGGAGTGAATATGGGCATCAATGTGTCCGAGGAATGGTTGAAAACTTCTCCTCTCCCCAAGGGGAGATGAAAGGTGCCATTAATGGAGGACATGGAAGGTTTCCTCTTCCTCTCCATTAACTCCCCCTTCTTTCTCTCTCTTCCAAATTAGGGCCTTCTCTCTCCTAGCCGAATTTCCTGAAATTGAATGTCCACTTCAGTAGCACTCAATCCCATTTGGTGGTGGACCACCTCAATTGGGCCCAACCCAAATGGATTGGGTTTAATTTGGGTAAATTAGGTCATTTTGACCCAAATTTAGGATAAGGTTGACTTTTGATAAATTGGCCAATTTAGAGGTCCCATGATGGGGCTTTTGGGTTCATTATGTTCTTAATATCCCTATAAGGGTAGGGGCAAGGTCAATTTGGCATGGTGGATGCCAATTGACCCTAATTGAGTTAGTTTGACCAGTTTAGGGTTAAGGTTACTATGGTGGAGTCAAGGTTCAAGGAAAGGCCCTAAAGTCCAACCTTAGGCTAGGTATCTGAAAACTTCTATATGCAGACCAATGAGATTTCCCCTTCTCATCCAAGCTCACATGGTCTTAAGCTCTTCCTATGGTTTTGTCATGACCTAGTCATGACAAAACCAACTTAGGGGGTCTAGTTGTTTAGGGGGATGTTACACCCCAGACCCTTTGACATCAATGCCTTGGTGCAATGAGGCCAAGTGGAGGTAATTCTCAGGAATTTTCCTTTGGCCGAGAGCTCCACTCATGGCTTTCCCCCATATACACCTCCACAACCCCAATTGAGAGCTCCACGAGCTTCAATGAGCTGAGAGAAGAAGAACCCCACTGCCAATTGAAGGAGACGACCTCTGTGCATAGAGATAGCCATGGATGCAAGGAGGAGATCAGCCATGGCCCCCAAGAGGATTACACGCTCCATCAGCTCCAATCAGGCAGGCATTCCTTCTCTCCTCCCCTAGTGCTAGAATCCACTTCTTTTCGTTTCGATTTTGGTTGAGTAATGACTGTTTTACCATCTTCCCGACTGAGCTCTAAAGCTATTCCAAATCCCGCCCCCCATTTTGTCTACAAGCCACCTCCGGCTGCCATTTCGCCGGCTATCGACGGCCAACCCTCGGCCGGAGGTGGTGACATCGAGCTTTTGGCCGGACATGCCCTCAAGTGGCCAGAAAAAGAGGGATAAATCGGCCCAGGAAAGGTTGACCTGAGCTCTTGGCTCAAGGAGGAAGATGATCTCACTGTCGTTAGATCTGGGAAGATCTATATACGCAGACCATATTTATTATAATACCTCTTATTTGGAAAATTCTGCCCGATCTTAAACAAATTATAGAAAATACTTAGAAGCTAATACAGAAAACGTGTCCAACATCAATTAGGTAGCCCCAGGTCCCTAGTATTTTTAGAAATTGAGTTCACTCAATTTAGAGCACTGTAACTCCCTCAGCACCATTTTTGGTGAGACTGGCTCTAGAGTTGACTTGTTTTAGATTTTTAATATCTCTTAGAAGGTAACTCTAATGGGGCTCAAATTTGGGCCATGCATGCATGTCCCCTAACACTACCTTGTGCCCAAAAATTAGATTTTTTGGAGAAACCTTTTCTATAGTTTTGTCCATTATTTGATTTACCATAATAATATAATTTAAGGAGCTAGACACCTCAAAATGACCCCAAATGGGCTTTGGTAAAACTTGGAATGCAATTGGACCACTACATGTTGGGTTAATCCACTTGCATGTCTTTGCATGGTTGAGGTGTGGTGTGCATATAATCCAAATGGGTATTTTGTGAACCTAGCTCATTTGACTTGGTCTTAGCCTCTGACATTTTAGCCACATCTATGTTATGACATAATACATCACTTCAGAGGAAATTAGGAGTTTTGGGATCTAAAACCCTAATAAATGGCTTAAATCACAATTTGCCCTCTTTATGTAATTTTACAATATTTGTGGTTAAAAGTTTTTAAGAAATTATGAGACTGATGAATCTCTTGTAACATCATGTTGAACCTCTGGAAATTTATTAGAAATTTTTTGTGATCATTTGTCTTGCAAAATTTCAAAATAATCATTTGTCACACTTTTGAATTAATGAAATGAATACAATGAAAAGTGCCAGAAAATTATGATTCTCTGGATTTGACCTTATTTCGTCAATATGTATCAGAGGAAATTTTTATGGAATTTTTAGATGTATAATTCTCGTACTTCATTTGTAAAATAATATATACGGATTATTATTCATAAATAGATATTTTTGATTTAAAGGAGTTGAAAAATCTTGTTACTCTGGGAGAACATTTAAAATCTAGTTTTGAACCTCTAGAAATTCATTAGAATTTTTTTGTGATCATTTGCCTTGCAAAATTTCATTAATATCATTTGTCATACTTTTGAATTAATGAAATGAACACCATGAAAAGTGCCTGAAAAATTATGATTCTCTGTATTTGACCTTGTTTCATCAATATGTATCATAGAAAATTTTTATGGAATTTTTAGATGTATAATTCTGGTACTTCATTTGTAAAGTAATATATATGGATTATTATTCATAAATAGATATTGTTGATTTAATGGAGTTGAAAAATCTTGTTACTCCGGGAGAACATTTAAAATCTAGTTTTGAACCTCTGGAAATTTATTAGGAATTTTTGATGATCATTTGCCTTGCAAAATTTCAATAATATCATTTGTCACACTTTTGAATTAATGAAAGAAATGCCATGAAAACTACCTGAAAAATTATGATTTTCTGGGTTTGACCTTATTTCTTCAATATGTATTCAGAGGAAAATTTTATGGAATTTTTAAATGTATAATTCTAGACTTCATTTGAAAAGTGACATTTAGAGGTTATTATTCATAAATAGATATTGCTGACCTAAATATGTTGGAAAAATTTGGAAACCTTGCCCATATTAATATCAGGTTTAAAGTTGTTTGTGTGATTTTACTTAGATTATTTGGGTATTTGGATACGAATCCCTCAGGTGTTAAATGACATGGAAAAAGAAGTAACAATTTTATTTTAGGAGCAAATTAATCACGAAAATTATGAAATTTTGGTAGCATCTCATCCATGCCCTTATTGAGTTATCATAAAAATTTCAGATCCCTAGACACAAGGGTTTGAAATATCGATTTCAAAGAGTACATTTAGTTCATGTAGGCATGGTGTGTGTTTAGTAAAGACCTAAATTAGTGATTAAACCACCTAGATCATGGAGAATCTGAATGAAACTTTGAGCACATCAATATTTTATTTAGGGTTCCAAAAGTAAAATTGGAAAGTCTCTTGAACTTGATTGTCATTTACATCTTATAAGGACCCTAGTTTATACCCATGGTCAAGGTGGTCTACAGATAACAAATCTGCATTTAGTGGTTGAGGCACTCTTGAACATGACACACAGTACCAATCACCTTAGATTTGTTAAGTTCAACATAAGAGGGTGGGATGGTCCCTGACAAGTTGGTATGCGGTTAGACAAATGTTTAAGACTGGGTTAGTAGATCAAAAACGAGAATGAGACGGTACGAGCCACTAGAAAGTACAGTATATGTTAAGCTTCAAGGACTAGTCTTAGATCGCGATCAAGTGAAAGTAAAGTGAGGAAAATCCGGTCAACAAATAATGGGCAGCATTGAGATTCAATTGAAGATCAACATTTTCCCTCCCCTAAATAATTAAAACCCATCTTAGGGACCTATAGTAAGCAGAGAGGTTGTGTGAGGTATGACTAGACACCAATTGAAAGAATATAGGTATGCTAATTGATTCACCTAGAGGGGGGGGGGGGGGGTGAATAGGTCTTTTGAGTTTTACTTGATCATTATGGCCTGTTCAAACTATTCTAATCAGAGAATTAAGCAACACAGAAAGCACACAAGTATGTATAGAGGTTCCTCAAGACAGGGTGTCTTGAGTAGTCCTCTCTCCCCCTTCACCTTTCCAACAATGTGTTAGATAAGGCCAACTCCTCCAATCCTCAGCTCCAAGAGCTTACAACACAAGTTCCTCAGAACTTCTCAGATCAAAGATGATCCTACCTCAGGACAAAAGTCCCTACAACTCAGAGCTATCACCAGCTCCTACCTCAGGCACTGCTGCCGTACAAACTCAGAGGAGTACACCTCCTACAGCTCAGACCACCTCCTGGTCCTACCTCGGGCAACAAGCCTTACAACTCAGAGCTATCAACAGCTCCTACAATCTCAGGCAAACAAGCCCTACAAGCTCAGGCAAACCAGCCCTACAAACTCAGGTAAAAAGCCTTACAGAAAAAAGATATATTAGAACTTTTCTACAACAGAAATACTCTCCTGTAGATCCTGCACAGTTTGTGCTTTCCTGTAGCTGAAGATGTTGATAATAGCAACAACTTGATCTTCCTCTTCAATAGAATGATGGAAGATCACCTTGCCCCTTCTGGTGGAGGAGCTATCTTCTTCTCTCGGTTTCTTCTTCTTTTTCAGTGAGCACGAAGAAAAACGAGAGCAGCTGCCATCAATGGAGAATATATATTTTGCAAGCAATCGGCCGGGGGTTAGAAAATGCCCTAACTCTTTCTTTTATACTTCTTTTATCTTCAACGGCCCTAAGTTGATCTCCCAAGAAGTATGGGAGACATTGGTGGTCCCCTGTAGCTTTTCTGCAACTTGCCCTAGCCGCAGGTCCCGTCGCCCTGCCTATCTGTAAAGAAGGTCTGCATTCGACGAACGCGCTTCACTCTGCATTCGACGAACCCACTGCATCCTACGTTCGACGAACTTGCCAAACTCTGCGTTCAACGATCAACAACTCTGCGTTCGAAGATCTGCCTTGTCTCTGCGTTCGACGATCTGCCTTGTCTCCGCGTTCGACGAATAGCACTCTGCGTTCGACGATCTGCCTTGTCTCTGCGTTTGATGAACGACACTCTGCGTTCGACGAACACATGATTATCAGCTATTTCTTCTATCTCATCTCAGCGGTCGACGAACTGTGTTCTGCGTTCGACGAATGGCTCTCTGCGTTCGACGAACACACGATTATCAGCTGTTTCTTCTTTCTCGTCTCAGCGGTCGACGAACTATGTTCTGCGTTCGACGAACGGCTCTCTGCGTTCGACGAACACGCCCTTTGTGCCTTCTCAGCGGCTCCTTCTCTGGTCTCATCTCAGCGGTCGACGAACTGAGTCCTGCGTTCGACGAACGACACTCTGCATTCGACGAACGGCACTCTGGGTTCGACGAATCTATCAGCTGAGACAATTTCTTCTATCTACTTAGGAGAAGATTTCTCCTTACCTTAGGTCTTGATTAACCCTTTCTCTTGAGTCACCTAAGCCTGTTTAACTTACAAAAACAAAGCTTTATCAAATACAATATGTACTTAGTATTGGAAGTGATGCCTCTTCAAATCAAGGGAACATTGAGGGCAATGTTCCCAACAATCTCCCCCTATTTGAAGAAGGCAGAACATCCCCAATGCTAAGGTGCATAGTCAATCAAAAACATATCATGATACCACATGAAGGACATATTATGTAAATGATCTATAAGATAATCATGATAACATAGCTTCTTGATAATAACATTGTTTAAGCTATCAACTCCATGACAGATTATATAAACCTTTGACTAGATTAGAGGGCATCTCCCCCTTTCTAACTCAGATTGAATATCATGTCATGATAACTAACTTAGAGGGTTAACACTTCTTTGGTCTTAGAAACTAACATTCCATCTCCTATTTGCATCTAGCAAGACCAAATTTGGTCTTAGCATTGGCCATCTCCCCCGTTCTGGATTCTTCAACCTCTTTCCCATTAGGGAATAGGATTCTTCAACCTCTACTCTTTACTGGATACTTCTAACACATCCTAAGATAGATTAGAAATCATTTTCCAAATCCTCTTTTAGGACAGCCTACATCCTTTCTGACCTACTGAGCATTAGCTATCTCCCCCTCAACTTATAGCCAACTCCCCCTCAATTTGGGCAGGAGCTTGCTCCCCCTTAATTGGAGCACCTGCATTGACCCAGACATTTCCCTGCTGATTAACAGAAAACTGCAATTTCAGCTGATCCAGATGTTTCCGATTCAGCTGATCAATTTAATCTATCTTACATTTAACAACTTAGGGATATTATATACCCTATCAGTGGATTATGCCTATTGATGGAAGATCAATTCAGATATTAATTTATCATAACATTACATTCTGATAAATTAAACAGATATGGTATAAGCAGTTTAATATAGAGAACATATATTCAGAATTAAACTGATTCTAAATTCAACATGCCTAAGTCAATTTTAAAAGAATTAAACTTGGCCTCATCCAGTGGCTTAGTGAAGATATCAGCTACTTGGTTGTTTGTAGGGACATATTCAAGTTTGATATCTTCACACTCTACATGCTCTCTAATAAAATGATACCTAATTTCTATGTGCTTGGTCCTGCTATGGGAGACATGATTTTTAGCAATGGAAATTGCACTGGATGAGTCACACAACAGGGGAGATTGTCTTACCTTGATGTTGTAATCTTCCAACTGATGTTGGATCCACAAAATTTGAGCACAACAGCTACCTGCTGCAATGTATTCTGACTCAGCTGTAGACATTGCCACACTGGTTTGCTTTTTGCTGCTCCATGAGACCAGCCTCCCCCCTAGGAATTGACAGGTGCCACTTGTGCTTTTCCTGTCCTCTTTGCATCCTGCAAAATCTGCATCTGAATAGCCTATCAGTTCAAAATCATTGTTCCTAGGGTACCAAAGGCCAAGATTTAGGCTGCCCTTGAGATGTCTCAAAATCCTCTTGACAGAGGTGTAGTGAGATTCCTTAGGACATGCCTGATACCTAGCACAAACACATGTAGAATACATAATGTCTGGTCTACTAGCAGTCAAGTACAACAGGGATCCAATGATACACCAGCACATGGACTCATCAAAGGCCTTCCCCTTTTCATCATTGTTTAATGATACATTAGATCCCATGGGTGTTCTCATGGTGGAGGCAGACTCCATCCCAAATTTCTTGATGAGCTCCTTAGTGTACTTGGTCTGGGAGATGAAAATTCCATCGTCAGACTGTTTCACTTGGAGCCCAAGGAAATATTTAAGCTCACCCATACTGCTCATCTCAAAATCCCCCTGCATTAGATTAGCAAATCTCTTACAGAGGTTGTCATCAGTAGACCCAAAAATTATGTCATCAACATAAATTTGTACTAAGAGACACTTGCCCCTTGTTTCCCTAAGAAACAATGTGCTATCAATCTTTCCCCTCATGAACTTGTTCTTGAGGAGAAAGATGGACAAAGTCTCATACCAAGCTCTTGGAGCTTGTTTGAGACCATAAAGAGCTTTTTTAAGAAAATAGACATGAGATTTAAGAGTGGGATGAACAAAACCTGATGGCTGCTCTACATATACTTCCTCTTTTAGATTTCCATTCAGGAATGCTGATTTGACATCCATCTAGTAGACTTTGAAGCCCTTGTGAGCAGCATATGCTAGGAATAGTCTTATGGCCTCCAACCTTGCAACTGGGGCAAAGGTTTGGTCAAAGGCTATTCCTTCCTCTTGCCTATATCCTTTTGCAACCAGCCTTGCTTTGTTTTTGATGATTGTCCCATTCTCATCTAATTTATTTCTGAATATCCAATTGGTGTCAATGATGTTGTGTCCTTCTGGTCTTGGCACCAACTTCCATACTTTGCATCTTTTGAATTGCAAAAGCTCTTCCTGAATAGCCTGAATCCAGAATGGATCCAAGTTGGCCTCTTCAAACATTTTAGGCTCTACCTGTGACAGAAAACTGAGGAACAAGGCCTCATTGTGAGCCTTGCTCCTAGTTGTCACTCCTTGCTGAACATTCCCTATTATCTGCTCTATGGGATGATCCCTTAGATGTCTAGTAGTTGCAGTCATTCTGTTCTCAGCTTGTTGTGCTATTTCTGCAGGTTCAGCAGTTTCTTCATCAAGGTTGACTTCTTCCTCTTCAGGGATGGCAACATCAAAAATAGTTTTGCTGCAGCTGGGAGTGTCTTATATAGACATCCTTTCCAATTCCTGTTCATTTCCTATCAAAACAGAAGATCTAGACCATCCTTTATATATTAGGCTGGTCTCATCAAAAACAGCATGCATAGACTCCTCTACAACAAGAGTTTTCTTGTTGAATACTCTATAAGCTCTACTATGTGAGCTATAGCCAACAAGAACACCTACATTGCATTTCTATGCAAACTTTGTTAATTGGGATTTTCCATTATTTAGAATATAGCATTTGGAGCCAAAGATTTTAAAATATGAAATTATAGGTTGTTTTCCTTTTAGAATTTCATAGGGGGTTATCCCATGAACCTTATTGATAGAAGCTCTATTGAGAACATGACAAGCTGTATTGACTGCCTCAGCCCAGAAATATTCTGGGAGTGAGGAGTCACTAAGTAGTGTTCTCCCTGATTCTATCAAGGTCCTATTCCTCCTCTCAGCCACACCATTTTGTTGTGGAGTCCTTGGGGGAGGAGAACTCTTGGGTGATACCAAATTCTTGACAAAATCTTGTCATTGCATCAGATTGAAATTTTGTGCCATGGTCAGTCCTAATCCTGACCACAACACATTGTAGATCATTCTGAATTGCCTTGACATGATTGATAAAGACATTTAAAGTATCAGATTTCTTCTTAAGGAAGAATGCCCATGTATATTTTGAGTGATCATCAACAATCACCAAAGTATACAACTTCCCACCCAGGCTCTGAATTGGCAAAGGACCAAACAAGTCCATATGCAAGAGATAAAGACATCTTTCAGTGTCTTTGGAGCCAATACTTTTAAAGGTGGCCCTTGTTTACTTACCCATTTGGCATGCATGACAGGGACCATCTTTAATACATTTTGAATTTGGACTATTCCTAACAAGATTCTTAGAGAAAAGTCTATACATTGTCTTGTAGTTAATATGAGCAAGTCTCTTGTGACATTGAACACAAAGAGACTCATTCACATTAGGTACAAGACACACAGAAGTAAGGGAATTACTGCAAATGAAATCTAAGCAATAAACATTTCCACTCCTAGTGCCTGAGAGAATAGTCTCTAAGTCATTTGACTTTTTGATCAAGCACTTGTCATTGTGGAATTCAATGACATGGCCTAAGTCACATAGTTGACTTATGCTCACTAGGTTGTGTTGCAACCCTTCAACATAAGCTACCCTTGTGATTGTAACTATGCCATTGGAGATCATACCATAGCCTTTGGTGACTCCTTTTTCAGCCCCCCCAAATATAACTTTGGGTCCATTCTTCACAGGCTTGTAATTATGTAGAAGTCTCCTAGTTCCAGTCATGTGCCTTGAGCACCCACTGTCCAAGTACCATATTTGGTTGAGACTGGTACTTGAAATACCCTGCAAGGAAAGATTTAGTTATCCTTAGGAGCCCAAAAAGCTTTGGGTCCTAGGTGCCTGTTAGTTTGATGAGATAACCTCACACTTGCTACACTCCTAGCAGGAAAGCTCTTCTTTGCATTAGGTACATTGGGATTGTACCAACAATCTATGACAAAGTGTCCCACCTTGCCACAACACCAATAATCATGAATATTGTATCTCCTTTTCTGAACATTTTTCTGAATTGGTACAACACTGTGCACATGTTCAGCAGAAGAGACTGCAGCATTCTTCCAGTTTCTTTCAGCAATAATCTGACAGAAGGATAATCTGTGGACAGTCTTGCTGTTCTTTGTCCTGATGGCCTCAACTTGATTTGGCTTGGCAGCCATACAAGATCTGATGGAATCAGACACTGAGCAGCAGGCCTTGTCAACATATTTGACAGCAGTCTTGCTTTTTGCTGAAGCTGATTTGGAAGTGCTTGCTTCCTTGTTCTTGACTGAAGGTGCTGAAGCACCAAACACAAATGGTCCAGATTGGGCCATTTGTATTTCCTCATGGGGAGCTATCATTGCACTCAATCCCATGCCCTTTCTTTCACTATGGGAAGGAGTATTTTCCTTCCTATAGGAACTCTCATTCTTCCAGTGACCATAAATGCTTTCATGGTCATACCTGTTGGAAGGAAGTAGCACCTTTTGAAAGGTGGTTTGAGGCTTAGCATTCTCCTTGCTCTTTCCTCCACTCCCTTCTCCTACTTCCATCTTATGAATCCAAGTCCTCTCCTATTGGTTTGAGAGGAGAAGGTGTCAATAATGGGAAGCACAGATTTGGGCTTGGAGAATTGAGCCACCAGGCTCTTCTCTTTCACCAGCTTCTCCTCAAGGTCCTTGATGACCTTGTTCTTCAGGGAAATAATGCTCAATTGAGAAGTTGTCATACCCTTTAAATTGTTGGATCGGTAGGCGCCCTTAGAGGGGGGGGGGGGGGGAGTGAATAAGAGTTTTAAAAACTTATATTATATTTTGAAATACTTGCTTATGATAAGAGATCAAAATAGTGATTTTGTTTAAAGATCTAAATTATTTTATAATAAAGGAGAGGAAATAAACATTTTGGAGAAATGAAGAACAAATCAATTTTATTGCACAAAGAGAGACATGATTATTATTAATAAAATTGATTACAAAATTTTGATTTCAATGACGCCAGAAATCAAAGCGAAATATGAGAGACTCTTTTTGTTTTCTATACCGACTTGTATCCCCACAAACTGGTTGGCTTTAGCCGATCCTTCCCCGGATACGGCCTCAAGCCGCTCTAGCTAACCCTTCCCCGGATAAGGCCTCGAGCACCCCCTAAACCTACACCCGAGACCTAGTCGCCAACACGAGGAAAATTTCTTCCCTAAGTCCTACGTAGACATAGTCGTCAACACGAGGCGTGTTCACTAAACGATTATAAGAAAAGATTTGAAATAAATAAACAATAATATAAGAACTCCCTATATGGATCTCTTGGAGAAGTAGACGAAGACACGTAGAGTATGATCGTAGTCGATGCGGTCTTTCATCATGATGATGACGCGTGTTGAAATCTTCTCCACGGATCTCCTTAAGCCTTCATGGATTTGTGGGAGTATCTCTCTGAACCTTCCTCTCTATGCTATGACACGAAGCTCTGGAATTTAGGATCTCAAGAGGATCAAGAAGACGGAGCCAAGGGGTTCTTTTTATAGACTTAGCGCTAGCGCCTACTCTAGCGCTACCGCCAGCGCTATCCCATTTTAGTACATATTCTGCACGGCAGAATCTTCAATCCGAGGAAACATTTCTACCTTGCCTTCTGTGCTCCGCACTACCGCCTGCACTATCGGATACTGCCAGGCGCTAACTCCTTCTATATGTGCTCCCGGAATTGCGCTATTCATCGCTAGCGCCGGGCGCTAGGTACTACCGCCGGCGCTAGTGGGAGTGTTGGATTTGATGGCTCAAATTTGGGGGCAACCTTCTTATGTAATCCTTGAGTCATACGGACTTTATTTTCCTGCACACTTAAACACACAAGATCAAATACACATAGGATTTTTTATTCTCAAACCTAGGAGATGCGGAAGACCATGTTCCAACAAACTCCCCCTTTTGATAATAACAAATCCATTAATGATAAATCAGAGCATTAATATATAAGCATGATGAAACTTACTTGTGTGTGTGTGAGAGTGATGACTTAAGATAATTATTGATTTTAGCATTTAGAATTGCTCCCCCTAAATACATGCTCCCCCTAAGTGAATGCTCCCCTAATATGTAAGCTATCATTTTAATTAATCATGTTAGTTTTCTTTTTTGATAGAGGATTATATTTATTATGTTAGTTCTCCCCCTTTTGTTATTAGCAAAAGTGGGTAAGGAAGCAAAACACAGAAAAGTTTTGATTTAGAAGATAAATGCATGATCGAGCTTTTTAGAGAGAATGAAATGATAAGGAGTTTTAGAATAATTTTTATAGAGATAGATCAGAGTTTTTAGCTTAAAGATGAACAATATAACATTTGCCAAGTAATCATATTATAATGTTAGTTTTCTCCATTATATACGAGTTTTAAGCATAAAAAGGTAATGATTTCCAAATAACCAATCTACCCAGACAATATATCTACACCCTAGCCCCGTACTAAGTGACGGATGGGCGTGAGGAACTGCAAACATGCCGTAGGTTGGGGTGTTAGTCTCATATGCAAACACTAGACAAAACTCAACCTAGCACTCTTTCCCCCTAGTGCCTCGCAAGGCCCCACTAGAACCCTCCCCGGTTAAGGACAAGACATGACTAGAGATAAAGGTTATCTAATGTCTACAACCCTATGCCCCCGCTATGGTGAGATATGTAATCATGAATAATAGTTATTGGAAACATTAATCATTTAATTCTAATGATACGTTCTTAGCCTATGGGTTTATATTTTTATTTGAATTTTTTTTAAAGAAAAATCAGGGAGCTAATTTGAAATCCATTAATAAATCAGAGTTTTAGTATTACTATATTTTCATAGAAATAAATCGAAGTTTTTAGCATAAAAAATATTCTTGTTTAAAGCAACCAATATAATATTTACCAAGCAAGTCTACCACTTGTTGAAAGAAAGGAATGTTAAGATTCAAGTGAGGATGCACACAAAATAAAAGACTTTTTGGCTTCGTTTGGGGCGGCGTTTTGCCGCCCCGTTTGGGGCAAACGCCGCCGGAAGGCGGCAAAAGAAATGCCCCTCCGGCGGCGTTTGCTCTGTTTCCACCCGCCCGCAAGGAAAAACGCCCCAAAAAGGAGCTTTTGGAGCAGCCACCTCCCCCCTCCAGTTCGATCCGCCGGTTCCATCCGCCGGTTTCGATCCTCCGCCGCCGAACCAAACGAAGCCTAAATAAGCATGAAAGTGCAAGGTAAAACAATTATATGGTTATGATGTGGAAGACTTATCGAAATACAAGAAACATCTTGTTGTAATCAATGATGATCCATAAAAAGATATATGAGTTAAATTTCATAAAGAAGATGTTTTTGTAAATCATTGTTCAATTAAAATCTTTAAGTTTAAAAATAAAGTGACCAAGCATGAAATAATGTTATCAGAAAAAGATTACTACAATGTTATTTTAATTCACAATTTCAAAACATACCAAACATTGTAGAAAGCATGCTAGGTTATCTAGTGCATTTCGTAAATAAAGAGTAGTATAGAATTTGCATTAGGATTCAATACTCATGAGAAGAAGTGTTATGGAAGATAATGATGTACACAAAAGTGTATTTTTGAGTAGAGTAAACAGATGTTTTAATCAAAAATACAAGAAATATGTAAAGTAAAGAGCACAATAAAACACAAATAGTTTTACTTCCACATACTTTAATGCACAAACAAAATGTACAACTACCAAGGTGCTTTGCACACACAATGCTCATTAAGACTTATCAGGGTGCAAAGTAGTGCTTGGGGGATCACATATTTTATTTTATTTTAATATTGAAACTAGTGATCCGGTGTACTTAAGAGTAAGTGGTTTTTATTTTGAAAGGAAGATATGGTTTGCACAAGATACTTTACTATTCTTTCCAAGGTGCTCAACCTTACGACGCTTATTAAGACTTATTAGGAGGTTCAAGTAGTGCTTGGTGGAGTTATCTGCCACTTTATTTGATGATTTTTGTTTTGTACAAAGTTCTCCGAATACACTTGTTTTGCAAACCAATATAATTTATGAAAACATAACCACTTTTCTTAACTTTTACAAGTGCAAATAAAGGTAGTGTAGGTAAGATACTTGTACAATTTTAATTCATTGTACTAATACAAAACATACACAAGCATTCTTAGATTAAACACATAAGTAGACAA
Source organism: Dactylorhiza incarnata (assembly GCA_033032865.1). Classification (NCBI taxonomy): domain Eukaryota; kingdom Viridiplantae; phylum Streptophyta; class Magnoliopsida; order Asparagales; family Orchidaceae; genus Dactylorhiza; species Dactylorhiza incarnata. The sequence continues at coordinate 1,006,519 of JAWHQI010000009.1, read as the reverse complement.
TGCCAAAATAAGTGAGTGAATATCGATTATTATCAAACATAAAACATTTACTCATACTTAGAGGCATGCTAAGCTTAGTTTTACACAACTCTTACAATATAATTGATGCACATATTAATAGATATATCAAAGCATGATGAAAATAATGTTCAAAGTAGTTTTGAAAAGATAAATTGCAACATTATAGAAGTTCTAAATAATAGATTAAATCATGCTTGATTATCACAATAAATTCCATACAGTTTTTTGTTAGTTTTTGTATTTTATATTTTTGTATTTAGAAATAGAATTTAAACAAATGACAAAAACAAAAAAAGGAAAACATAATTTTTTTTTTTGTAATTTGGCTTTTATATTTTTGTATTTGATTTTTCAAAAATGAAATAAAATCAGAAGTGCAAAAAATAAATAGTACATATAGATTAATATATTTTTAAGAATTTTTCAAAATTTTAAAAATACAGAAAAACAAATAGGTGCGCTAGCGCCGGCGTTAGCGCTAGCGCGGGAAACAGTACATGATTTTTGATGATTTTTTAGAATTTAAGGAGATGTTTTAGATGGTTAAACATTACAAAATTGCGTTTATGAATGTGTTTTAACACGAAAGATCTAGGACACCTAACTCAAGTCATAATAATCGAAATTTTGCATCAGAAAAACATAACTGCAAAACAAAGTAGTACATACAGTAGAGAATAAATTTAGGTATCTTATAGAATTTTTAAAAAAAAAATACAAGAAATCAAAAAGGTGCGATATCGCCTGCGCTAGCGATAGCGCTGGCGCTATCGATCCTTTAGTTAAATCCCCTTTACTTTTTCATTTCGGCCATTGCCATTGAATCTCTCCCGAAAAACCCTAGAAGACGACCCAGCCCACGCATAGATCTGAGGTAAAACATCATCTTTTCTTATGATTTTTGTTTTAAAACTTGATTTTGATGTTAGAGATGAAGATATTTGAGGTTTTTAGGTGGTTTTAGAAACTAGATCTACAATGCTTGATTCTTTTATTTTTGAAGAGATGAACTCGAACAAATCTTCTTTATTTTTATGATTCTTGTTCTAAATAGTTGATTTGATGAAGATTTATGACCCTTTTTAAGAAAAAACTATTGATTTCTTCAAGATTTTTGTTTTACATTTTATGAGGATTTTAGTTTTGATTTTGGTTTAGATTATGTGGGTTTCTTGGATCTAGCAAGTTAGGATTTGAAAATCTTTTATTTTAAAGAAATTTTTACCATTTCAGATCAGAGAACTAGTGTCGGCGCTACAGTAGGCGCTAGTGATAGCGCTGGGCGCTAGTGATAACGCTGGCGCTAGTGATTGTTGCTTAGTTTTAATTCCTCTTATAATATGGCAGATGGCTCCTGGATCAAAGGAAAGAAAAGTGCAGAGCTGGCCGTGGAGGCTGCAGTAGTAGGTGTTCCATATATCGTGTAGTTTGACATGCCTCATCACCACCATATCATGCAGCTATTTGCAGCCTCTGAGGTGTTGAATTTATTTATTTCTGATGGATTTTCTTCAGAGTTAGTACGAGATTTCTATACGCACTTGGAAGACCCATCACATACAGAGCTGGATGGAGTAGTGCGGTCTCTGGTGCAAGGACAAATGGTGACAATTACCCATGACCAACTGAGGGTCGTGTTTGGATTGACCCAGCATCCAAATCGTTTGGAAATTGTTGAGAAGTTTAGGGTAGATAGAGATTGGACTCAAGTGAACATGGTGCTGCATAATAGGGAATGCAGGAGTCTGATCTCCTCTGTGTCGACACTCACCGTAGATTCCCTGGTCGTTCACGATGTATTACGCCACTCAATTATGCTGAAGTTGGGTGATACAGCAAAAGTCACAGCACAACTTAGTTATGCCACCTATTTCATTTTAGAGGAGGAGAAATTTGATGTGGCAAACTTGTTACTTTCCTTGATTCGCTATTCATACAAGTTGCGACAACCTTCCCGCCAGAGATATAACAACTTGCCCTTGGGTGGCATCATACAACGGGTTATTCAGGTGATATACCCTTCTATTGAAATAGGTTTTTACTTGATAGACTGCTTTCCTCCTATCTATAGTACCTCACACTTGCGAGCTACATCCCTCCCGGATGAGCCATCGACGTCTGCTCGACCACCACTCCAGCGAGGAGCGTCATATTGAGGGGCTCGAGATGATTCATTTGAATCTTTTCGAGAAGAAATGGGAGAGCGGATGACAAGAGTGGAGAAAGATGTTTCTGGTATAAAGAAGATGGTGAAGTTCATGATCAAGGCATTAAAGCTAAAACCATCTACACCGGAGCGAAGGGAGTGGGACAGCCCAGTACAGGATCCACCGCGTCATTCGATTCGGAGGACTCGCAGAAGACAATCCCCAAGTCCTAGTGTGGAGGAGATAGATGAGGACGAGTAGTGGAATAAGAAGGACCTGAGGGGAACAAGTTTTTAGTTTTGTAATAATACAGGAATTTGAACACATGTTTTTGGATGTTGTTTGCTAGCGCAGGCGTTACCAGCTAGCGCTAACGCTATCTGCAATGTTTAATTTTGTTGTTTTTGGATGTTTGACTGTTTTTATCTGATCCTTCTTTGGTAGTTTTTAAAGGTTTTGTTTTACGTTTTATTTATAAATTTTGAAGTCATGAAGTAGAGATGTTTAGGCAATTTTAGGATCATATGTAGTATATTTTTGAAATCCTATGGTTAGAGATTTTAATACCACATAGAAAATTTTGAATTCAATTGTTGATAAATGTTGTATATATATATATGTAATGAATATAAGAATAATAGATAGGTCACCTAAAATAAAATATGAATTTGAATTTTGATTAATTTGATTTATAAACTCATTAAGTTTTAAGAGATATGATCATATTTCCTATAATATATAAGATGACCATAACATGATAGCTTAAAAAAATAAGAAAACAAGAAATTAAAGCATATCATGAAGTAGAATAATTGATATTTTTTTCTACTTCATGCGTTTGGTGATACCTAATGAATAAGAGATTTAGGTATCCAAAGGGGACCAAGTGTGGTGGTTCCTTTAGGTACCCAAATATAACGTGTAGGTTTGTGGGTAGATATTGATGAATGGGTCCTTTCATGTGAAGTTAATGTTTCAGTTTTAGTTTTGGGCCTCCATTCAAACTTTGGTTTGGTGTTATTCTTATATGTGAGATTTCCATTGTGATAATCTTTATATTGATGATTATTGAAAGTATTTTTCATAGGAAAGTTGTGAACATTCAATTTTATGTTGGGAGAAGATTGATGTTGTAAGTGATAATGATGATAGTATTTTGGAATTTCATTTTCAATCTTTTGAAGTTTTTTATTTCCATGGTTTGGTTTATTCATATTTTGAGAAATCATATTCAACTTGCTTTTGGAGTTTGCTTGATATTGAGAATTTTTCTTTATGATTTCCTTAAGCAAGTTAATTTTAGTTTCTAATTCATTGTTCTTAAGTTTCAAATTATGTCTAGCTTTATTATACGTAATTGTGCTATTTTTAAGAGTAGAAACAATTGAATCAATATGGTTTTGATATTCATTTCTGTATTCCTCAAATGTTTCGTCCATCTCTTCAATTTCAATTTTATAACTTTTGCATGTAGCACAATCACTTTTTAAAGATGAATTTTCTAAAGATAATTTTTCATTATGTTCTTTTATACAAATAATTTCTTTTTCAAGTTCCTTAATTTTTCTTTAATATCATTACAATCAAAACAAGGTTTTGTATTTTCAATTGAAGTGACATGAGTAAAGCTAGATAAATCAGATTTGATTCTACTTTAACTTTTGCTTTTAAATTTTTATTTTCTAAACGCAATTTGTATTTCGCATTTTTTAATTTCTTAATTTTGCGCTTTGTAATTTGTAGCAATTGTAAAGTAGAAATAGAATTGCAAACAATACGATTATTTGATTTCCTTATAGTGCTTTTGGATGCTGTGGGATTTGAGCATGAAGTTCCTTTGTCATCTTTAAGGCCTTCCTCCATCATAGATGAATTTTCATCTTCTTTTTCTATTGGTGTATTGCTCTCTTTTTCTAAGTTGATTTCCATGATCTCCATGGTTTTGCTATGAAAGAGATCTTCTTGAATAATGGTGGATGCTTGTATGTCCTTCTCCTCCTGTGTTTGTTCCATACCTGCGAGAGGAAGATCATACATTTCTTTAAGAAATTTCCATACTTTGTATGCACTAGAAAAACAATATATTAATTTGAAAACTTCATTTGATAGACCACAAAATAAATAGTGTTTGGCTTTTGCATTTAGATGACGTTCCTTTTTATTTGATTCATCCGCTGGTCTTACTATTGCTAGATTCCATGCTTCGATATATAAAGTTTTAATAAACCTTTCCATTAAAATTTTCCACCCTTTATAATTTGTCCCTTTAAATAAAGGTGGTGCTAGTGATTTTTCTTCTTCATAAAAATTTGCCCCACTAGTAGAAGCGAGATCATGAGACGCCATTATTCCCGGATGTTAAGCCGATTTGGAATAACCTGGCTCTGATACCACTTGTTGGATCGGTAGGCGCCCTTAGAGGGGGGGGGGGTGAATAAGGGTTTTAAAAACTTATATTATATTTTGAAATACTTGCTTATGATAAGAGATCAAAATAGTGATTTTGTTTAAAGATCTAAATTGTTTTATAATAAAGGAGAGGATAATAAACAATTTGGAGAAATGAAGAACAAATCAATTTTATTACACAAAGAGAGACATGATTATTATTAATAAAATTGATTACAAAATTTTTATTTCAATGACGCTAGTAATCAAAGCGAAATATGAGAGACTCTTTTTGTTTTCTATACCGAATCGTATCCACACGAACCGGTTGGCTTTAGCCGATCCTTCCCAGGATACGGCCTCAAGCCGCTCTAGCCAACCCTTCTCCGGATATGGCCTCGAGCACCCCCTAGACCTACACCCGAGACCTAGTTGCCAACACGTGGCGAATTTCTGCCCTAAGTCCTACCCAGACCTAGTCGCCAACACGAGGCGAGTTCACTAAACGATTATAAGAAAAGATGTGAAATAAATAAACAACAATATAAGAACTCCCTATATGGATCTCTTGGAGAAGTAGACGAAGACACGCAGAGTATGATCGTAGTCGATGCGGTCTTTCGTCACGATGATGACGCGTGTTGAAATCTTCTCCACGGATCTCCTTAAGCCTTCATGGATTTGTGTGAGTATCTCTCTGAACCTTCCTCTCTATGCTATGGCACGAAGCTCTAGAATTTAGGATCTCAAGAGGATCAAGAAGACGGAGCCAAGGGGTCCTTTTTATAGACTTAGCGCTAGCGCCTGCTCTAGCGCTACCGCCAGCGCTATCCCATTTTAGGACATATTCTGCGCGGCAGAATCTTCAATCCGAGGAAACATTTCTACCTTGCCTTCTGTGCTCCGCGCTACCGCCTGCGCTATCGGATACCGCCAGGCGCTAGCTCCTTCTATATGTGCTCCCGGAATTGCGCTATTCATCGCTAGCGCCGAGCGCTAGGTACTACTGCCAGCGCTAGTGGGAGTGTTGGATTTGATGGCTCAAATTTGGGGGCAACCTTCTTATGTAATCCTTGAGTCATACGGACTTTGTTTTCCTGCACACTTAAACACACAAGATCAAATACACATAGGATTTGTTATTCTCAAACCTAGGAGATGCGGAAGACCATGTTTCAACATAAATGACTTATTTGTCTACTCATCTGGGCCACCAGGGAGGTAGGTCCAGTGTAGCCACCTTCAGTCATCTTAAGGGAGGCAATTTCCTGGGCTTGCCTCTTGGCAAGCTTCTTGCTCTCTTTCAGAGCAAGAACTAAGGCATCATATTTGTCAATCAATTGATTGACATCTACTTTAGATTCAGAGTCACTTTCATCAATTGATGAAGGTGCAACAGAATCTAGACCTGTCGCATTATCAAAAGAGGATATATAAAGAATTAATACCTGTTCATGTTCTGAATTATTCTGACTGCCCTCTTCATCAGTGAGGGTCATAAGGCCTAGCTGAACACAGTCTTCTTCATCCTCCTCTTCATCACTATCTGAGTTTGAAAGAGGGGCCCTGATTCCTATTCTAGCAGCAGTATAGTCTTCATCCTCTTGAGCAGCAAACAACCCTATGTAGGCTTTCTCTTCTTTATCTGAATCTGAAGATGAAGATTCAGATTCACTCCAGCTCTTGCTTTTCTTGGCTAGAATGGATTGGTCTCCCTTCCTCTCCTTCTTGTGATGAGGCTTCTTTTCACCTCTTTCTTTCCTTTTGACTAGGCAGTCAGCAATGACATGCCCAGGCTTGCTGCAGCAATAGCAAACAATGTTGTTGAAACATGTTTACTAGTTTTGGAATCATACCTGTCCCCTTTGGGGTGCTGCCTTTCAGATCTAAAGTGATCCTTCTTGGAGTGTGATGAGGAGGAGGGCTTGCTCTTCCATTGATTCCTCCTCCTCATCTTCTTAAACTGCCTAGAGAAGGCAGCAAACTCTTCATCAGAAGAAGAGCAGTCTGGAGAGCAGCTCTCAGACATCTCAGATTCAGCCTTCCTTCTTGGAGGTGACTGCAACCTGCCCTTGCTCTTCTTTGAGCTATCAACTTTGAGAGCTATAGTTCTCTCCTTTGTGTGAGCCTTGGAGGAAGTATCCTCCTCCTTTCTTGCATTCAGTTGCATCTCATATGAGAGCAGTTTCTCAAACAGTGTATGGGTAGGGGTTTCTCCAAGCCTTGCCCCTTCCCTGATTGCACAGATCTTTATGTCCCAATCCCTAGTTAGAGATCTAAGGAACTTGTCATTCAGCTCATAATCAGTGAACACCCTCTCATAGGTTCTTAGTTCATTTACTATCCTAAAGAACCTTTCATAGCACATAGAGATGTTCTCCTGGCTCAGCTGTCTGAAGGCTTCATATTCCTGATTGAGGAGTGACTTTTTATCATCCCTCACTTCAGCTGTTCCTTCCATATATACAACCAATGTGTCCCATATTTCCTTGGCAGTTGTGCAGTGTACCAACTTCTGAAATGTAGTGTCATCAATTGCATTAACAATTATATTCTGGGCCCTTTTGTCCATAGTGTATAGTGCAATTTCATCATTGGTCAGCTCAGAAAATACCTTGAGTACTTTTCTAGTAGGGTCAACAGTGGAGGTTTTCTCAAATGTATAAGGACCATTTTGACTGTTATATAGATCCTTGGGTCTGAGGCCTCCATGAACAGCCTCACCCTTTGCTTCCATATGCCAAAGTTTTCTTTGGAGCATATGGGCAACTTCATTGACCCCAACTCCTTCTTCATTCCACTGGAGGCCATTTGATTTTGAATCAGCAATACCTATTTAGGAACTGGTCAGTCCTTCTTGACCAACCTCCCTTTGATACCACTTGAAAGAATATAGGTATGCTAACTAATTCACCTAGAGAGGGGGGGGGGGTGGTGAATAGGTCTTTTGAGTTTTACTTGATAATTATGGCCTGTTCAAACTATTCTAATCAGAGAATCAAGCAACACAGAAAGCACACAAGTATGTATAAAGGTTCCTCAAGACAGGGTGTCTTGAGTAGTCCTCTTTCCCCCTTCACCATTCCAACAATGTGTTAGACAAGGCCAACTCCTCCAATCCTTAGCTCCAAGAGCTTACAACACAAGTTCCTCAGAACTTCTCAGATCAAAGATGATCCTACCTCAGAACAAAAGTCCCTACAACTCAGAGCTATCACCAGCTCCTACCTCAGGCACTACTGCCGTACAAACTCAGAGGAGTACACCTCCTACAGCTCAGACCACCTCCTGGTCCTACCTCAGGCAACAAGCCTTACAACTCAAAGCTATCACCAGCTCCCACAATCTCAGGCAAACTAGCCCTACAAGCTCAGGCAAACCAGCCCTATAAACTCAGGCAAAAAGCCTTACAGAAAAAGATATATTAGAACTTTTCTACAGCAGAAATACTCTCCTATAGATCCTGCATAGTTTGTGCTTTCCTGTAGCTGAAGATATTGATAACAGCAACAACTTGATCTTCCTCTTCAATAGAATGATGGAAGATCGCCTTGCCCATTCTGGTGGAGGAGCTATCTACTTCTCTCAGTTTCTTCTTCTTTTTCAGTGAGCAGGAAGAAAAACGAGAGCAGCTGCCGTCAATGGAGAATAGAGATTTTGCAAGCAATCGGCCGGGGTTTAGAAAATGCCCTAACTCTTTCTTTTATACTTCTTTTATCTTCAACGGCTCTAAGTTGATCTCCCAAGAAGTATGGGAGACATTGGTGGTCCCCTGTAGCTTTTCTGCAACTTGCCCTAGCCGCAGGTCCCGCAGCCCTGCCTATCTGTAAAGAAGGTCTGTGTTCGACGAACATGCTTCACTCTGCGTTCGACGAACCCGTTGCATCCTGCGTTTGACGAACTTGCCAAACTCTGCGTTCAACGATCGGCAACTCTGCGTTCGACGATCTGCCTTGTCTCTATGTTCGACGATCTGCCTTTTCTCTGCGTTCGACGAACGGCACTCTGCGTTCGACGATCTTCCTTGTCTCTGTGTTCGATGAACGACACTTTGTGTTCGACGAACACGCGATTATCAACTGTTTCTTCTATCTCATCTCAGCGGTCGACGAACTGTGTTCTGCGTTCGACGAACGACTCTCTGCGTTCGACGAACACACGATTATCAGCTGTTTCTTCTATCTCGTCTCAGCGGTCGATGAACTGTGTTCTGCGTTTGACGAACGGCTCTCTGTGTTCGACGAACACGCGATTATCAGCTGTTTCTTCTATCTCGTCTCAGCGGTCGACGAACTGTGTTCTGCGTTCGACGAATGGCTCTCTGCGTTCGACGAACACGCCCTTTGTGCCTTCTCAGCGGCTCCTTCTCTGGTCTCGTCTCAGCGGTCGATGAACTGAGTCCTGCGTTCGACGAACGGCACTCTGCGTTCGACGAACGGCACTCTGCGTTCGACGAACGGCACTCTGGGTTCAACGAATCTATCAGCTGAGACAATTTCTTCTATATACTTAGGAGAATATTTGTCCTTACCTTAGGCCTTGATTAACCCTTTCTCTTGAGTCACCTAAGCCTATTTAACTTACAAAAACAAAGCTTTATCAAATACAATATGTACTTAGTATTGGAAGTGATGCCTCTTCAAATCAAGGGAACATTGAGGGCAATGTTCCCAACACCAATAATAATAAATATCTTGAGAAAGGGAGGTTTGGGATGTCACCCCATCGTACCTCCTAGTACTGCTGCGACCCATTCATCGGGTATACCTCGAGAAGTCCAAGATGCACCCTAAACATCTAAGGTCAACAAAAGAGTAGAGAAGACTAGATGGTTTGGGAATATGAATGAATCATACACATACATCTTAGGTGACTAGTACCTTATAGATTGGAATGGACAAGTCTACCCATGGAGTCGTAGGCTCGGTAGTTATAAAAGTTGGGCTAGTCCTGCGAGTAGTAGGCTCGGTATTGATGAAGGATGGTTTAGTCCTGCAAGCAGTAGACTCGATGAATATGTGATAGAGGGCTGGTTAGTCCTGTGAGCCGGAGGATCAGATGATAGAGATGATACATAAATGCATGTGCATAAAATATGTTGGATTGTCAGCAGCCTCAGGGAGAGCACCAGTGAGATACCGCCTTCCGTTCGCAGTCTTTCATCCTTTTCCAAATCAGTGTATACGTTAAATGGAAAAGCTTATGAGAGAGGAGGAAATGTAATGGGCATAAGCCCTCTTTCTATTTTGAACACTGTGATTTTATGTTTCTTTCACCTATGCATTTCTTATCCGGGCATCTTATTATTATGTTATAATTTGTGGACTATGGTTTATGTCTTGTTACTTCTCTTATATTATGGTGATATGGTTGGCCTGTGTGATGATTAGCCTGCAGAATCAGCGTCTTGCGGTGGGGCCCTTCTTGAGTGAAGGTGACACCGCAAGGCGGCGGTTCTGGGCGGTAAGACCCGGAATTGAATGAAAAAAGAGGATCTTACATTATGATAGCACATACTTCATTCCACAACATCACCACCCACACTGCTGCACTAGAGATAGACCAGATTACTGTAGCCCAACAGCGGAGGAGACCTATAGAGACACCAGATGCACCACGAGGATGGGAGAGGGCAGTTGCTCCTTGACGACAGTTTCTAGATAGGTGACAGCATCACCGCCACCAACCGTACTGACCAACACCCCATTCGGCATCAGTAGTGAGACGAGATGTACCCTTCGCATGAAAGTGCTTTTTGTGCCATTAGCTTGAACACATTCGAACTTTCTGCCTGCAGGCCGCAGAGAGTCCTAGTCTAGGAGCTGTTCAAGGATCTGCAGATAGAGGACGAGAGACGCGGAGGAACATCAGAGCCGCACCTCTAGAGGCTTATGCTCTGGGGTTACAGAAATGAACAACTCCGGATATAATTATCGGTATATAGCTTTCTAGGTGGTGCTTATATTTTAGCTTGATGTAATCTCGGTTGTTATAAACATTGCTATAAGATAAATAACTCTTTCCAGGATTACTTATGGTAGAAGGTCAACCTGCCAAAACCCTATTTGATATAAGAGCCACACACTCCTTTGTATCACGATACTTTGTTTCTTCAAATACTAATGTCATATGATCAACCAAAATGTCAATATGTATTCGACTTCCAGATGGATCAGATATAACGCTTACAAGAAGTGTTCAGTCCAAACTCTACTAGAAAACATGGAATTCGAAGTTTACGCGACCATATTAGCGATATTCGATTTCGACATCATTCTGGAGATGGAATGGCTGGCCGAGCACAAGGCCCAAATCAATTGCTCGGTCAGGAAGATCAACCTCTAAAACTCGAACGGACAGTCCATCATGTTGAAACCAGCAACTGGTCTCTTGAGTTCGGACCCACTGGGGGTGTAGCCGATGCTTATTTCTCCCTCACTAGACTCTCTTGACGGTGGATGCTGGAAACGGAAAAGACCCAAGGTTGAAGCGAGGAGGTCCCGCCACTTACCCGGAAGATCTTAGAGAGCTTCCCCTCCCAAACCAAAGCTCAACCGGGCACCTTGGAGGGCACTGGCTGCCAACCAAAACTAGCCTAGAGGAGAGGATGCTCAAAAATCGGATCTCCTCCAAGGTGCCTTTAAGGGTCTATTTATAGTTTTTCTTAGGCTGGTCTGCAAATAGCATGAATCCGCCTTTTAATTTTACTAAACACACCCCAAATTGGTCTACGAATAGCCTAACTCCGCTGTTCTGAAGGGCTATATGCAGACCACAAGGGATATTATGGTCATTTCCTCCTCACTGCCTTCTGAGCGAGTGGTCCGTGAGGGAACCACTCGCCGAGTTCCCGCTTGACTGGGCGAATGCTCAAGCCCTGAGCGAATGGTCCGTGGAGGCACCACTCGTCAGGTTCCCGCTTGACTGGGCGAATGCTCAAGCCCCTGAGCGAATGGTCCGTGTAGGCACCACTCGTCAGGCTCCCTCTCGCCTGCAGCCTACCCCCACTAATCTGGAGATCCTTTTTCCTATCTTGGTACGGGCGAATGGTCTGGATGACCCCTGTCCCATCAACTGACTCGAGGGACCCACTCGCCAAATACGGGTTGTACACATCACGCTGAAAGGTATTCCCTCCATCTCACACATAATTTTATCTTATGCACGGACCGACGGGGTAGTTAGACAGAGAGTTAAATCGACCTATGGTTCAGAATACTTGTCCCTTACCAAGAATCGACGAGTTATTCGACAAACTGCAAGGTGCTTCCGTCTTATCCAAGATGGATATACGATCAGGCTATTACCAACTTCGGATCCGGGAGAAGGATGTACCTAAAACTGCATTCAGCTCCCGGTATTGACATTATGAATTCATGGTAATGCTTTTTGGGTTAACCAATGAACGGACCACATTCATGTTGAAAGTATCTAGTTGCGGCCTAAATCACCTAGAGGGGGGTGAATAGGTGGATTCTATGTCTTTATGCGGAATTAAAAATTTAACACAGAAAAAAAAAACAAACAATCAAACACAGCACAGACACAAGGATTTTATAGAGGTTCCCCGATGTGGGTAGTCCTCTTTCCCGTCTCGCCTATCTAGCACTTCGAGGCTAGACTCGGCTACTTCACCAATCTCAGATTATAACTAATCTTACACCTCGGAGTCAAAACTCCTACAACTCGGAGTATACCACTCCTACAACTCGGAGTATAACAACTCCTACACCTCGGAGTATAACAACTCCTACACCTCGGAGTAAACAACTCCTACAAATAATCTCGGAGTGAAAACTCCTACAAAAGAAAAGATATTGAAACAAAATACTTCTTCTTAACCTCTAAAGAGATTAACTTCAGATCTTGAATACCGAGTCTTCTTCTCAACCTTGAAAGAAAGCTTGGCACTTGAAAGAAGTGGAAGAGAGAAGACTTGGCTAACCAGATCTGAATAGGCCCTTTGACTTACTTGAAAGAATCTTCAATAATGAGAGCAACAATAAGATCAAAGGCCTTCTTCTGAGAAATCTCTAACAACAATAGAGAAAGGATCTTTGAGCAGCAAAAGTTAGGTCTCAGAATTCTTGTTCAGCAAAAGAGAAAGGAGATCGACTTTTAGCTTTATCTTTTTTGAACTGTCGGCTGAAGAGAGATTTTTAGATCGATTTCTTTTTTTTAAGATAGATGCCCTTGCCCTAAAATAAGGATTTATTTATAGGGAGGACTTCAACGGCTCGTGCGACAATGAAGGGAGAGGCGACACGTGTACTGTTCATGGTGGCTAACCCTAATTTTCGAAAACGAAACGAAGATTTGAAATCCGTCTGTCCGTCATTCGTCGAGACTTCACGTGAACATCCGACGAATTGACTTGGCCACAAGGAAACACTGAACAACCCGTGAAAAACACTTTCTGTTACCATTCGTCGGGATTCGTCGGGAGTTCACGAGAACATCCGACGAATTGACTTAGTTGCAGAATTTTCTTCACAACCCAGCCAAAATGACCTCTGTCAGCATTCGTCGGGATTCGTCGGAATGACCCGAGTCATCTCGACGAATGGACTTAGCTGCAGATTTTTCTTCTAAACCAAGACAAAGGTCTTCTGTCTGGATTCGTCGGGATTCGTCGGAATGACCCGAGTCATCTCGACGAATTGACTCAGCAGAATTTTTTCTTTTCTTCTGAAAACCTGCTCCACTCCTCAACCTTGAAAGCCTTCAGTTAAGAGTATAAGAAGTGCACCCCAAGAGAGAGATTACACATGGACCAACACTTTGTTCTATACAATGAGGGATTACATTGTCTAGAACTGTGTTTGGTGATCCATTGCAACCTGACTTTGGTGTGCACTTAGCATTAAGACCTGTCAAAACACATCTAAACAGAAATCATCAAATACATACTCAATTCATTTTAGTTCACTAGGGGACATCTTCAAATCTAGGTGATTGTGGACACAATACCCAGCACATGTCATTGATGAATAGAGTGTTCAAACTCTACTTAGGTCACTTCGTTATCACCTTCATAGATGACATCCTTATCTACTATAAAAGTAAAGCAGACCATGCGAGGTGACATTCAATGAGCTAAAAGAATTGCTAGACCTCAGTGTCGATCCTTACAATTACATCTGGAACCAAGGGATTCCAAATCTACATCAACGCATCTCTGAAAGGATCAGGAGCCATGCTGATGCAACACAACAAAGTGATTGCTTACACATCTCGACAATTGAAGTTGCACGAGCGTAACTACCCGGCCCATGACTTAGAATTGGGTATGATAGTCCTTGTCCTCAAAATCTGGAGGCACCACCTATACAAAATTAAATGTGAAATTTTCTCCGACCACAAAAGTCTCAAATATGTCTTTACCCAAAAAGAGCTGAACCTCTGTCAACGCCGATGGTTGGAATTTCTTTGCGATTATGATTTCTCCCTTCAATTCCACCCCGGTAAGGTCAATAAGGTTGTCGATGCCCTGACTCATCAACCCACAGTGGCAGGAAGCCGGATGGAAAAATACCTAAAGAATTGTTGTGGTCCTTATCAGACCTGAGTAACACCCTCATTACTCGAGAGATCCAGCAGAATATTAAGCTCAGATGTGTTGGATGAAAATTCAATATGATATTCAGGACCGAATTCGTGAAGCCCAGAAGATTGACCTGGAGGCAATTTTGATCATCCAATTTCTATAAGATGGTGTGCAAGAAGACTTCAATCTTCACGATGGAATCCTGCAGTAGAAGCACCGAGTCCTTATTCCCTCCATCGGAGGAATCCAAGAGGAGATTCTCTGAGAAGCTCACCAATCTAGGTATTCTATTCGGAGTAGTTAAAATGTATACTGACCTACGCCATATTCTGTATTGGCCCGAAATGAAAAGGGATGTCACGAATTATGTAGTGCATTGCCAAACCTGCTGAATGGTCAAGGCAAAGTGCCAAAGTCTGGGAGGTTTGAGGCAACCTCTACCAATACCAGAATGGAAATTTGAAGATATTTTGATGGATTTTGTTCATGGTCTACCTTGATCTCATGCATGAAACGACTCTATATAGGTTGTAGTAGATCGCCTCACCAATATGACCCGATTTATACATAATCGACAAGGTGTTGGCGTTGATGTGTTAATCAGACTTTTCATAGAGCAAGTAGTTCGATTTCACGGGGTACCAAAAAAATCATCTCTGACCGTGATGGTTGCCTTACTTCAAAGGAGTGGAGATGGGTGAATGCTTATTTGTGCACAAAACTAGCTTTTAGCACCGCATTCCACCCCCAAACTAACGGCCAAACACAGAAAATGAATCGAATCATGGAAGATCTTCTTTGATTGTGCTTAGTGGAGCATAACGAGCCCTGGGAGCAGCTTCTGCCTCTGGTAGAATTCTCATATAATAATAGCTTCCATGCCAACATCAAAATGGCCACGTATGAAGCTCTCTATGGGAGACGCTGTCGAAGTCCTTTATCATAGGCACATGATGAGATCTTGAGGCATTAGGTGTGGCGTACATTGATGACACCACCATAGCAATAGGATTGATCCGAGATCGGATGCTGGAGGCACAAAGAAGACATGCAAAGTATTACGATGCTCATCATCGTCCGGTAGAGCTTAACATAGGAGATATGGTATTCTTGAAGATCAAGCAAATGCATGGTATCTTCCGGATAAAGAAGCTAAACCCACACTATTTGGGCCCTTACCCAATCATAGAATGAGTCGGCCCCGTTGCATATTGATTACCACTACCACTAGAATTGGGAAATCTTCATGACATCTTCTGTAACATCCCTAATTGTTGGGAAAAACTCCTTTTGATTTAACTTAACAAACTATCTATAAGTGATTTTACTTCTTAGGTTATATTACCCACATTGTATAATAAGGGTAAATTGGTCATTAAATGTCTCAGGATGTCACACTCACCTTAGAGTGTCAAGACCAAGTCAAGTCAATCACAAAATAAGTTAAGTTAAGACTTGCGCCAAATGAAAGTCGACATAACTTCGACTTGATATCAACGCAACTCTAACTAGAAGTCCAAGCAACTTATTCAGCCTGTCAAAGTATAATTCAAGTCGACACAATGCCGAAAGGAACTCGACGCAAAAGGAAGAGCTTATCGAAGCCATTCAAGAAGTCAACGCAACTTCGACTACAATTCGACACAGAAGTTAAAGCTCAAAGTCCAAGTCTTCAACTCGACAGATTCATCGACAAGGAATCGACATAACATCGACATCTGAGTTCAACCATAGCTAAAAAGGAATTCAAAGCTACGTTGATAAGAACTCAGAGGTGCGTCGACATGAAGAATGATGAAGTCGACGTAGCGTCGAATACAGTCAGAAAAAGGAAGCTTTTTATGCTGTCCTTTTGAGACCTTTTCAGAAGGACCACCAGCTAGAGACAGTTCTCCAACGACTCGTTTATTGCCAAGAATGGAATGGAGCTTTCCAGGAAATAGCAAATCATTTTTGGAAGGTATTCAAAATTGATGGACGTGTCGAGAACAAAAGAAGAACGGAAAATAGGTGGCTAAGATGAATTCCTTTTCAGGACAGCCCAAAAGAAGAAAGGATTTGAAATCCCAATCATACAGAATAAGTATGCAAAAAGAGGAGAAAAAATAGTGAGTTATCACATTATTCTCATCTGTCGAATAGGGTGTTCATCTTCTTCCTTCTCAAACCCTAAAAGACAGCAAAAACACAAGTGATCTCACTGCACAAAGAATATATACAGCTTCTTCTTCTTCATCATTATACAGCAGCAGGATTACAAGAAGTGCTCAGAGAAAAGGATCAACAAAATAATCCTTGCAAATCATCACTATTATAAGTAAGGGTTCATCATTTCAGATCCTGTGAAAGACAGAAGCAGCATCAGTGCTTCTGAAAAATTCTGAGAACAAAATTCTTTTCTTCTTCTTCCTTTCTTCTTCCTTTTTCCCTTAAACTGTAAAAAGTTTTATAAATCCCTCTTCCAAAGGATTCAGTGGCTCTAAGAGTCTTCTTATCAAAAGACTCAGGGGTTCTGAGAGTCTCCTATCAAAAGACTCAGTGGTTCTAAGAGTCTCCTTATCAAAAGACTCAGGCACAGGTTGTACAATCCTACCAGGAAGGTAGAAGAGAGGACTACCCATATTTTGGGGAACCTCTATAAAAATTCATGTGTCTTTGCTTTGTGATTTTCTGTGTTGTCCCTACTTATTTATTCTGTGATTATTTTCAGCAAACTTCATTTAATTTATTCTGACTTTGGTTTTGCTGAATGCAAAATACTTAGTGTTTTTATTGTGTGTGCATAAACTAAATAGAAAATATATTAAATCTCTATTCACCCCCCTCTTGAGAATTCTCAGAGGCACACTGTGCACTTTCAATTGGAATCAGAGGGAGGTTAATCATTAAAAGGTTGACACCTTGATCAAAATATCTCCTACTCTAATTCCATTATTTTAAAATTAATTAAAACTAGTTCTTATGAAAATGAGTTCTAAGGATTATGCATCAACAAGACTTCCAGTGTGTAACCTGAATAAGTTTACACACTGGAAGGCCAGAATAAAGCTGTATATGAATTCTATTGATAAAGGTATCTTTGATGTTATTAATTCAGGTCCCCGAACTCCAGTCAGAGAAAGTGCTAGTGGATCTTCCACACTGGTAGCTGTCCCAAGTAATGAGTGGACAGAGGCAGAGAAGAAGCAGAGGGCATGTGATGCCAAGACTATAAATATTCTGGTCTCCACAATGTCTGATGACATTTTTCAGAAAATAGCTGACTTCCAATCAACAAAAGAGATCTAGGAATCTCTCACTAGAATGGTTGAAGGAAGCTCCGATGAAAGAAAGGACAGGAAGTACCTTCTCATATCCTAATATGAGAACTTTCAAAAGAAAGCTGAGGAAAGTGTTACTGAAATGTATGACAGATTCACCATCATTATCAATGAACTGAAGGGTATGGACAAGGAGATATCCTTGACAGATATAAATGATAAGATTCTCATATGCTTCCCTAGCTCATGGGATTCAGGGATCTGAGCCATTAGAGAGTCCAGATGCCACAGAGAGATCTCAACTGATGCTTTGCTAGGAAAGCTCAAATCATTTGAGATGCTACTAAAAAGTAGAGCTGAAATAGAGGCAAAAGAGACAACTCCAACTCCTATCCAATGGAGCCTTGCTCTGAAAGCTGCTGAAGGAGAGCCCTCCACTCCTGAAGATGAAATGTTCAGCCTCCTAGCAAGGAGATTTAGAAAGTGGGTCAAGACAGAAAACTTAAGGAGAAGAGAGAGGAGCTCAAAGCCCAGATATGATAAGACTCCAAAGGAGGTGACTTGCTTCTCCTGCAACAGGCCAGGGCATATAGCCTCTGAATGCACATGGAACAAAGGGACAGGAGCAACAACAAAGATGAGCAGAAAAAGAAGTCTTTCAGGAGGAAAGACAAGAAGAAAGCCATTGGTTTCATTGCTAAAACCTGGAGTGACTCTGAAGCAAAGTCAAGTTCCTCTTCATCAGAGAGTGGTGAAGAAAGAGATGCATAAGCAACATGTATGATGGCATTGGGGATATCATCAGATGATGAAAAAGAACTTGTATCCCTGTTTGATGATTTTGTCTTTAATTCTGATGATTTTAAAACCAACTTTGAAGAATTTTGTAATAATTTTCTCAAAATTCAAAAAGAGCTAGAAGCAGATAGGGAGGAATTAGGAAAACTTAAGAAAGAAGAATTATATTCAACAAATAATAACTTGAGAAATGAAATTCAAGAAAAAGAAATAGAATTAATAAATATAAGAAATGAAAATCTAAAATTAAAATAAGAGCTAACAAAGGCAAAAGCCTTTGAGGACTCTCTCAATGGGAGGAGTTAAAATCTCAAAAATATCACACAAAATCTCTCCATGAGATTTACACACTAGGTCTAGGAGAAGACCCTTGTACTAGCACTGAAGTCACTAGTAGACCAGCCTAGAAAAATCCAGTTGGATTTATTAGACCCAGTGAATATCAATCAAGTGAGATGTCACAACCCGCATTTTCCCCAAAAATATAATACGTAATATCAGAGCAAGGGAAAAATACGCGTCGTGATGCCACGCCTGCAGGAGACGACTACAGATGCTCAGGCAAACACTCATTACGATAATTTTATAAAAGACATATATGTGTTCGGATTAAAAGAGAGATTTTCCTTCATTTTAGCTTAAGACTGCGTCCCTCGGTCCGGTGGATCATCTAGTCCACAAGTAGAAATCTATGCATACGTAGCGGAAAATAGGTTTGTTTTTAGCCTACATGAGCATGAAAATAAACATCCCAGAAATGATATGCACATATCTATGTTTAGTATAGCAAGAAAGGATTTTCTTCGATTTTCAAAATATGTGACATTTATTAAAAATCATGATGTGCAAGGATGACATTTTTATATCAATAAAGTAACTACTACATCTTAGCGAAAAGGCTTCCCAGAGAGCAAATAGGTAAAGTACTCGAAGTAACAACAAAGCAAACAGTAAGTAATCTAAACAAAAGCCATACGGGCGCCAACAGCTGACACGAACCCGCGGGGAAGGAGGAAAAACAGCTAAAGGAGAGACAACAACAAGCAACTGCCCCTTACCTAAGAGGGGAAGGGCCTCGACAGGAACACTGAACGACGCCGCTCTAACTCCCGCGGCGGCTAAAAACCTGAACCTGAGGCATTCATAAGAAAAGAATGCCTCAGCCCAAGAGGGTGCAAGAAAACCAAGATTAGCAGTAAGAGAAATAAGAGAGTGCAGAAAGGAAAACTAAGCAGGTAAACATCTATAATCTTACAACAACCCGAGCCAGCTCAAATAAGTGCACTCGGTAAGAAGAAAAGCCTGCACCAGAAGGTAATAGTCAACACAATCAAAGCCCACCACGTGTCCGCCTTTGCGGCTCAGAGGTGATGGTCATACATATACTATCATAATACACATATATAAGCATATGTGCTTAAGAACTTGAGACTGATCAGCTCGAGGGAAAAGCGTCCCCCAAAAGAAGGTACTGCGACGGTGGTATCTTCCACTAACGCCCGCAGCCCAAAACCCGGGTCGTGGTCCTCTATCCACTGCCACCCAAAAACCAAATCCGAGTGGTGGTACTCTATCCACTTCCACCCAAAACTACCCACCGTGCAAGGCTTAAGACAAAGGTTCTAAATAATTAAAGTTAATTTCAATCAAGACACGGGGCGTAACCCGAGAACACTCAGGACATTAGACAACGAAGATCATAGAGATCAAGAACCACTTACCAAAACTATCCAGGAGAATTAAACAACATAGCATACTTAGCTCATAAATCCAACAGAACACAAGGAGGAGTGTCAGACCGGGAAAACATGATAACAAATGGTTTTAACCATAATTCAAGTCGAGAGAATCAGGAAACACCGGATTCAGCAATAAATCAATAGATTAATATTTAACTTACAACAGAGCTGAAGATTTTAGCAACCCGACCCCATGCAAGGCTTGGTGTCAGAACGAGACGGAGGTAACTTAACACAAGGGCCAACACCAGAACAACACACAAAGGCCAAAAGGAAATACTTGGTGAGTCTAAACTTGACTCCCAACGAACTTCTCGTAACAGTACGGTGAATAAGGTACGACAAGACACCACAAATGAACACAAACCAATTACAGGGCAACTCAAGAATAGGGCATAGCTTAAGTAGACGGTCAAGGAAGATCTCCTAATCAACACAGGAGGATGAACTTTAATCATAGAGGAAAAGTGCAGTGATGAATTTAATTCGCTAGGAGATTATAAGTTAAGGTTGAGATGAGCAAGAGAACTTTTAGCTCATTAAGGTAGAAGCTAAAACCATGAGTTAGCTGAATAGTATGAATGAAGAATACAGTTGAAACAAACATTTATGAGTATGAATCTGGAACAAAGTCTCCGTTGCAGGGAAATATGGAGTGTAAATATGAGCAGTCGTTGAAGCATCTGATGTTCATCAATGGAGAAGTGCTAAATAGGTAACAGAAATCAAAAGCGGAGGGTTTATCTAATATAGAAATTAGAAGAGGAGAGTGGTTTTTATGAGAGAGTTTTCAGCCTAAAAACTATAACCAAAAAATTATAGAGAAGATAAGAAAAGTGTAACTCCAACAAATGACGTCCAGGGAACTCACCCATCCAACTATAAAACCATTAATCGACATGGATTTTGCGTCATAAGTACCAAGAAAAATAACCGGATAGCAATCAATAAGGGCGCTCGAACTATTGGAACAAAAGCGAGATTCACAACCAATTCCAGAATTTTTATTGTTAAATCATCATTGATAGAAGGAGAAATAACGAGTATACTGAAAATCTCTTGCAGAGCAACAGTAAGTTCCCTAACCATTTCATCAGTATGATTTGGTGTAGGGATAATCCTTAGACGCTCTGTTCCTCTTGGGACAGTAGGAAAATTAATATGTTGAACATATATACCATGTTTTTCTAACAATATTTCTGAAACATATTTGCTGAATACTAGACGTAGCAGCAGCAGAAATAACTGGCGGTAAGGAGGTAGTAATATAAATCCTGGAGCACTTGATCTAATAGAATCTATAATTAACTGGTTTGCGGCTATATAGAACTGAACACGATAAGAAAGTTGCCGATCGGATTAAAGTTGTATTGTGGTATGATAATGGTTGGAGTGCCGAGAAAATATCTCAAGCTTTGTTTATTGACGATGCGACTGTGCGTCGGCATCTTAATACCTATAAAGAGGAGCAACGAGTTCACTCTAATCATAGAGGATCTGAAGCCATTTTAACAAAATCAGAATCAGCAGCCCTGAGCCAGCATGTTCTCAAAAATGATTATACTAAAGCTAAAGATATTCAGAATTATATCTACAACACCTATCAAAAAGAGTTTAGTGTGTCTACAGTCAGTCGTTGGTTTAAAAAAATAATTTCACTTATAGAAAAAAAAAACCCAAAGCTGTACCTAAAGCAGATTTTGAGCTACAAAGGGGGGGGGGGGGGGGAGGGGAAGAGTTTCCTTGCCTAGAAACGAACGAAGACCCACCGGAACGCGGCAAGATCGACGATGGCTCACCGAAAGGGCTGCCCCGGCGACGATAGACAGGGCCCGGCAACCTCCCGAGACCACTCCGACGGCCAAGCCCCCGACCTCCGGCGACACCGACGAAACCCTAGGTCTCTCACGCTCCAGCTCACTCGGCAGAGATGGGGGGAAGGGGGTTATCGGGGAAAGGGATTTATCGGGGAAGGAGATGAGGGGCGAATGGAGGGGGTTTAAGCATCTTTATATACTAAATAAAATATATGAGTTATATAAAATAAATAAATTATATATATCTATATTAATAAGGCTGGTTCGCTCCTAAGGAATGTCAACAATGTCAGTCACAGTAAATGACGGTTTTGCCCTCCGTAGGAACGAAAAATTTAGTGCGGCTGAGGCTTGGTCAGGCCGGATCCCGGTGGGCGTGCGCGATCAAGCGGGGGCAGGGCGGGTGCATGCGGGCTGACCGGCTGCGCGCTCAAGCGGAGGTCGGGTGCGGTGCAGCGGGGCGGGGGCGGGGGCGGGCGCACTCAGGGGCGGGGCGGACGGGCGGGGCTACCTGTTGTTCGAATACACAGCGGGTTTCCGCTATATCAACAGCGGAAACCCGCTGTTATTGGCGATGTGGGACTAAAGATCCCACATCGCCATTAAGCGGGCGGGGCCCGCCTGTGGGCCCCGCCTGCAATTTTTTGAAAAAAAAAAAAAAAACCAAAATTGTTTATTAATATTAATAACTATATTTTATTAAAGAATTCAAAAACAACAAACAAAATGGCGGATGAACAGTCGCGTCACTGTTCATCCGCCATTTTGTTTTCTTATAATTAAAATCTTAATTTCTTTAATTTTATTTTAAAGTTTTTTTAAAAGTTATATCAATTAATAATAATTATTATTATTATTTATAGTTAAAAATTCTTATTAAATGTAGTCCCATGACTACATTTTGAAATGTTTTTTTATATGTTTTTTTTAAACTTTTTTTTAAAGGTTTTTTTAATAAAAAAAATTGTGAGTGAATACCGGGGAGGGGCGGGCGAAGACCGGCGAGGGGCGGGCGAATACCGGCGAGGGGCGGGCGAATACTGGCGAGGGGCGGGCGAAGCCCGCCGACGCCGAGGCGGCGAGCGAAGCCCGCCGACGCCGAGGCGGCGAGCGAAGCCCGCCTTGATTGCCAAGGTGGCGAAGCCCGCCTTGATTGCCAAGGTGGCGAAGCCCGCTTGGTTGCGGGCGAAGCCCGCATTGATGCGGCCGAAGGCCGCCCGAGAGCATCTTCGTAAGCCCGCAACCAAGCGGGCTTGATGCGGCCGAAGGCCGCCCGTGAGCATCTGCGCACGGGTGTCCAAGCGGGCGAAGCCCGCATTGATGCGGCCGGCCGACGCCGAGGCGGCGAGCGAAGCCCGCCTTGAATGCCAAGCGGGCGAAGCCCGCTTGGTTGCGGGCGAAGCCTGCATTGATGCGGCCGAAGGCCGCCCGAGAGCATCTTCGCACGGGCGTACCAAGCGGGCGAAGCACGCTTGGTTTCGCCCGCCGGATCCCGGTGGGCGTGCGCGATCAAGCGGGGGCAGGGCGGGTGCATGCGGGCTGACCGGCTGCGCGCTCAAGCGGAGGTCGGGTGCGGTGCAGCGGGGCGGACGGGCGGGGCTACCTGTTGTTCGAATACACAGCGGGTTTCCGCTATATCAACAGCGGAAGCCCGCTGTTATTGGCGATGTGGGACTAAAGATCCCACATCGCCATTAAGCGGGCGGGGCCCGCGTGTGGGCCCCGCCTGCAATTTTTTGAAAATAAAAAAAAAAACCAAAATTGTTTATTAATATTAATAACTATATTTTATTAAAGAATTCAAAAACAACAAACAAAATGGCGGAGTCGCGTCACTGTTCATCCGCCATTTTGTTTTCTTATAATTAAAATCTTAATTTTTTTAATTTTATTTTAAAGTTTTTTTAAAAGTTATATCAATTAATAATAATTATTATTATTATTTATAGTTAAAAATTCTTATTAAATGTAGTCCCATGACTACATTTTGAAATGTTTTTTTATATGTTTTTTTTAAACTTTTTTTTTAAAGGTTTTTTTAATAAAAAAAAATTGTGAGTGAATACCGGGGAGGGGCGGGCGAAGACCGGCGAGGGGCGGGCGAATACCGGCGAGGGGCGGGCGAATACCGGCGAGGGGCGGGCGAATACTGGCGAGGGGCGGGCGAAGCCCGCCGACGCCGAGGCGGCGAGCGAAGCCCGCCTTGATTGCCAAGGTGGCGAAGCCCGCTTGGTTGCGGGCGAAGCCCGCATTGATGCGGCCGAAGGCCGCCCGAGAGCATCTTCGTAAGCCCGCAACCAAGCGGGCTTGATGCGGCCGAAGGCCGCCCGTGAGCATCTGCGCACGGGTGTCCAAGCGGGCGAAGCCCACTTGGTTGCGGGCGAAGCCCGCATTGATGCGGCCGGCCGACGCCGAGGCGGCGAGCGAAGCCCGCCTTGAATGCCAAGCGGGCGAAGCCTGCATTGATGCGGCCGAAGGCCGCCCGAGAGCATCTTCGCACGGGCGTACCAAGCGGGCGAAGCACGCTTGGTTTCGCCCGCTTGGTTGCGGGCGAAGCCCGCATTGATGCGGCCGAAGGCCGCCCGAGAGCATCGAGCACGGGCGTAGCCCGTGCGAGGGGTGGGCTACATGTTGAAATGTTTTTTGAAATGTTTTTTTTTTAAGTTTTTTTCTAAATGTTTTTTTAATAAAAAAAATTGTGGGCGAATACCGGCGAGGGGCGGGCGAAGACCGGCGATGGGCGGGCGAATACCGGCGAGGGGTGGGCGAATACCGGCGAGGGGCGAGCAAAGCCCGCCGACGCCGAGGCGGCGAGCGAAGCCCGCCTCCAATGCCAAGCGGGCGAAGCCCGCTTGGTTGCGGGCGAAGCCCGCATTGATGCGGCCGAAGGCCGCCCGAGAGCATCTTCGCACGGGCGTGCGAAGCGGGCGAAACCCGCTTGGTTGCGGGCGAAGCCCGCATTGATGCGGCCGAAGGCCGCCCGAGAGCATCGAGCCCGGGCGTAGCCCGTGCGAAGATGCTCGTATATATATAAACACATAGCTTACATTTATATATACACTTATATAAGATTAGAAATAGCTTAACATATAGTATACGTATATATATACATATACTTTTATGCAACCCCCCTGCAAACTTCAAGCACGCGAACACAAAAGAATAACTTTATTCACATACATTTATAGTAGCACGCCAAAAAGTAAATACTTATACAAGCCTACAATTCTATATGTATACATATATACGTATATATACACACAATTACATACTGATTACCGCAATTACGCCCCCAACTAGAAATAACTCGCTGGACGACGACGACGATCCCGAAACGGTAACGCCCTTTCGCCTCCATGCCCAGAATTAAAATCTCGCTTTCAAATAATTATCATTAACTCCTTATGTTTTAATAAAATAATTATAAGGAAAACCCGGGGCGTTACATGAGAAGAGTGCAGTATTTAAGGATCAGAATGTAAATAATCCAAATAAATTAACTGTGCCTAACAAAGTATTTCTAAACAATGACAAGAAACCTCCAGGCAAGAATAATGCTGAGAAATTAAACAATAACAATAAAAAGGCTAAACCAAAAATAGAATATTAAAACACTCTGCTGATTTATTATATTTAGATACATTTTATACACATCTGGAGTATCAAAATAATAAATCAAGTTTTGATAAACTCACTCTCTGCCATCCAAAAGGATATCATGAAAGACTTTTCTACTCTTTCATAGAACCTTATAATGGTAAAAGCAAAGGGCCCAAGGTAACCTGGGTTCCTTCTAATGTTTAAGCTATTTGTGCAGGAGTAAGTAGGATCCCTCCTAGGAGATAATGAAAGGGGAAGGAAGAGCTATGGTCTAATAAAGACCCAAATCCAACAAGGGAGTGATTTCTACCTTGAATCTAGATCTTATCTTCTTTAGCCTATAAAAATAGTAGTATAAATACTATTTACAATAAAAATCATTGCTGGGAAAAACAACAAAAACTCTCTAAGAAAATAGCAGTATTCATTCAGAGTTGCGTCAAATAGAAGTTGACGTACCGTCTAGTTCTACTCGATGCCTGCTCCGAAAACAATATGTCATTGATAATTCAGAGTTACGTCGAATAGAAGTCGACGTAGATTTGAGAGCCGTCGAAATCAGATAATTCTATTCGACGCTAGCTTTGAGAGCCGTCAAAATCAGATAATTCAAATAGCATTCGACCCAACGTCGAC
Organism: Dactylorhiza incarnata; assembly: GCA_033032865.1. Lineage (NCBI taxonomy): Eukaryota > Viridiplantae > Streptophyta > Magnoliopsida > Asparagales > Orchidaceae > Dactylorhiza > Dactylorhiza incarnata. The sequence goes on along the minus strand of JAWHQI010000009.1, from coordinate 980,566 downwards.
TTCATATCGACTCAGGCACAGGTTGTGCAATCATACCAAGGAGGTAGAAGAGAGGATTACCCACATTTTGGGGAACCTCTATAAAAATTCCTGTGTCTTTGCTTTGTGATTTTTTTGTGTTATCCCTACTTATTTATTTTGTGGTTATTTTCAGCAAACTGCATTTAATTTATTCTGTCTTTGGTTTTGTTGAATGCATAATACTTAGTGTTTTTATTGTGTGTGTATAAATTGAATAGAAAATAATTTAAATATCTATTCACCCCACTCTAGAGAATTCTCAGAGACACACTGTGCTCTTTCAATTTATATCAGAGGGAGGTTAATCATTAAAAGGTTAACACCTTGATCAAAAGATCTCCTACTCTCATTTCTTTATTTTAAAATTAATTAAAACTATTTCTTAATGAAAATGAGTTCTAAGGATTATGCATCCACAAGACCTCCAGTGTGTAACCTGAATAAGTTTACACTCTGGAAGGCTAGAATAAAGCTGTATATAAATTCTATTGATGAAGGTATCTTTGATGTTATAACTTCAGGTCCCCCAGCTCCAGTCAGAGAAAGTGCTAGTGGATCTTCCACACTGATAGCTATACCAAGGAATGAGTGGACTGAGGCTGAGAAGAAGCAGAAGGCATGTGATGCCAAGGCAATGAATATTCTGGTCTCTACAATGTCTGATGACATTTTTCAGAAAGTAGCTGACTGTCAATCAACAAAAGAGATCTGGGAATCTCTCACCAGAATGGTAGAAGGAAGCTCCGATGAAAGAAAGGACAGGAAGTCCCTTCTCATATCCCAACATGAGAACATTAAAAAGAAAGCTGAGGAAACTGTTGCTGAAATGTATGATATAGATTCAACATCATTATCAATGAACTGAAGGGTCTGGACAAGGAGATATCCTTAAAAGAGATAAATGATAAGATTCTCATGTGCTTCCCTAGCTCATGGGATTCAAGGATCTGGGCCATCAAAGTATCCAGATGCCACAGAGAGATCTCAACTGATGCTTTGCTAGGAAAGCTCGCATAATATGAGATGCTACTGAAAAGCATAGCTAAAACAGAGGCAAACGAGACAACTCCAACTCCTATCCAAAGGATCCTTGCTCTGAAAGCTGCTGAAGGAGAGCCCTCCACTCCTGAAGATGAAATGTTCAGCCTCCTAGCAAGGAGATTCAGGAAGTGGGTCAAGACAGAAGACTCAAGGAGAAAAGAGGGGTGCTCAAAGCCCAGATATGAGAAAACTCCAAAGAAGGAGGTGACTTGCTTCTCCTGCAACAGGCCAGGGCATATAGCCCCCGATTGCCCACAGGAACAGAGGGGCAGGAGCAGCAACAAAGATGAGCAGAAAAAGAAGTCTTTCAGGAAGAAAGACAAGAAGAAAGCCAATGATTTCATTGCTAAAACCTAGAGTGACTCTGAAGCAGAGTCAAGTTCCTCTTCATCGGAGAGTGATGAAGAAAGAGATGCGAAAGCAGCATGCATGATGGCATTGAGGATATCATCAGATGATGAAAAAGAACATTTATCCCTGTTTGATAATTTTGACTTTAACTTTGATGATTTTCTCAAAAATCAAAAAGAGTTAGAAGCAGATAGGGAGGAATTAGGAAAACTTAAGAAAGAAGAATTATATTCAACAAATAATGACTTGAGAAATGAAATTCAAGAAAAAGAAACAGAATTAATAAATATAAGAAATGAAAATCTAAAATTAAAAGAAGAGCTAACAAAGGCAGAAAAGCCTTTGAGGACTCTCTCAATGAGGGGAGTCAAAAGCTCAAAAATATCATACAAAATCTCTCCATGAGATTTAAACACCTAGGTCTAGGAGCCGGCCCTTGTACTAGGACTGAAGTCACTAGTAGTCCAGCCTGGAAAAATCCAGTTAGATTTATTAGACCTAGTGAATATCAATCAAGTGAGAAGAGTGCTGTATTTAAGGATCAGAATATTTATAATCCAAATAAATCAACTGTCCCTAACAAAGTAATTCTAAGCAATGACAAGAAACCTCCATGCAAGAATAATGCAGAGAAATTAAACAAAAACAATCAAAATGCTAAAGCCAAAAATAGAATAATAAAACACTCTGCTGATATATTATATTTAGATACATTTTGTACACATCTGGAGTATCAGAATAATAAATCAAGGTTTGATAAACTCACTCTCTGCTGTAGAACCCCGGTGTCCGCTAGGAGGAGAGCAGAGACAAAGGAACCAACATGCAAAGAAGAGTATGAAGGCGAGCGAGCTAGGGGGTCGGGCGAGCCGGGCCTTCGTCGGCCGATCGCATGAGGGCGAGCGGGCCAGGCCCTCATCGTTCGCTTGCAGGAAGGTAAGCGAGCCAAGTCTCTCGGTTCGCGAGAGAGACTCTTATGGGTGGCTCGCCCAGTCTTGGATTCATGATATTTTTACCTAGAAGCCCCTGGTGGTCTACAGTTAGCCCCTCCAAACAGCGGGGTTTGGTTGTTAGCAGACCACTTTGGGTTGCGTATAGCAAGAGTGTAAGGCAGAATCTCGCTATTGACAGACCAGACTTAAAAAAACTATAAATAGACCTTGAAGGGCACCTTGGGAGTGGATTCCAATCTCAGTTTCTGAGCTTCTTCCTATTTTGGTTATCTTGGCTTAGCTCTCTGGCTCTCCAAGGTGCCCAGTCTCAGCTTTGGCTTGGGAGGAGAAGCGCTCAAAGATCTTCCGGGTGTGTGGTGGGACCTCATCGCTGCGACCAAGGGTCTGTCCTTAGTTCCGAGTCTCCGGTCGGTTCCTTCCGAGGAATTAGTAAGTGCTAGCTGCCCCTCTTCATTGAGGGCCAGAGCTCCACAAAGAAGCCAAGTCCTGGTTTCCACGACCTCATCCATGGCCTCCAGCCGGGATTGCTCCCCCCAATCTCCTTCCTTCTCCTCGCCATGAATGAACACTTTAGCCTCCTCCTCCCTTCCTTCTTCTCTGACCGCCATCAGCTCTTCCCCCTTCCTTCCTAGGCCTAACCTCCTTCCTCTCTCCTCTACTCCTTTGCTTCCTCTCCTTGACCTGCCGGCTCCTCCATCTCCCGATCCCACTCCTCTGCTTCGGTCATCCAGGAGATGGTGTTCACGGCCATCACGTAACACTACCTCGCTACCTTAGGGTCTCCCTTTACCCGGACCTGAACTCCTCCCGAGTTGAACTTAAGGCATTGGTGGAAGGTGGAGGGGACGCAGCGAAACGCACTGATAAGCGACCATCCGAAAATAGCACTATAGCTATTGGGGGCGTCCACTATGACAAAATGGCAATTCTGGGACTGCCCCCCCCCCCCCCAGGACCACGTGGAGTCCCACTCCTCCTTCTACCTCCTTCCTCTCCCCGGAGAACCCAAACAATGGGCCATCCGAGGCCAACACCCTCTTGTTCTCCACTTTCATCTCATCGAACGCCTTCTTGAAGATGACATTGACTGAACTTCCATTATCCACGAGGATCCGGGACACCGTGAAGTTCTCAATGGCGGTCTGGATGACCAGTGCATCGCAGAAAGGGTCTTCATGACTCGGCATGTCCCTCTAGGAAAATGTAATTTTTTCTGCCGGGGGTGGGGCTTGGGAAGTCGAAGCTATGCTCCGACGATAGATGGTATGCAGACTCGCCTTGAAGGTTGCCTTAATCCCTACACCCCCGTGGATCACTCATATCCCTCCTCGGGTCCCCACATCGACCCTGTCCTCGCACCTTTCCTCCTCCTCCTCCTCCCGAGGTAGGACCTCCTCAATCCTCACATGTTGCTGCTGTCGCGACGCCGACGCTATGGCCCTCTTCATTTCCAAGAACTCCGGGCAAGTGGCTGTTGCGTGACCTTCCTCATCATGGAAGTCACAATACGGCAACGCCACCTCCCCCCTCTCGATCTCCACCCCCCTGTTCCTCCTTCGGGCTGCTGCCCCTGCTCCACCCCCTGCTCTTCCTCCTCTTCCTCTCCCTATTTCCCTCGCTTGTTGAGGCGGGGGAGGCATATGCCTTGGACCCTGCCTCCACCCCAGCTGAGGTCTCCCCTGGCCTCCATGGAAGTGTCCCCCCTCCTAGGGAAAAACCACTCCCTTGACCTTGACCTCCTCCACCTTGCTGCCTCCACCCCACCTCCGGGGCTCTAGGCTCGTCCATCCTTCTTACTTCCAGTTGCCTGACCTCCGGCTCACTGAGCTTTGCTAGCCTCCTGGTGAGCTCCGAGTTTGCCTCCTCCCCCTCAATCTCCTCTGCCACCCTCTCCATCATATCCTCGTAGGAGACGGGGGACTTCCTCTTCAATCCCATTTTGAAGAAACTATCTCTCAGCCCTACCGTGAAGGCGAGACGGAGGGTTCTCGGCAAGCATCGGCGGCCGCGACGGCGAGAGTGCTTGAAGAGAGGGCCGCACTCCTCGCATAAGGGGGTGGATGGGAAGATCTCGCTCCCCTGCAAATGCAAATAAAGGGTTAGCGGATAGAATGAGAAAAAGATACATAAGAATTTGCTAGTGCGAGCCAAACGGACCGGTAGCAGCGAGTGAACCCTCTGCCGAAGGTGGACGACCTCGAAGTTTTTACCGTCCAGGTATTGATAGAGCCTCGCGTCATCACCGCCGAGCGAGGCAGGAGGGCGGTAGGTTGTGTCATCCCGTTGGAGGGGGGAGAAGGGGATGTTATCGAAGGGTCCTTTCACCAGGACAAACTTTTGGTGCCAGTAGTGGGTTTTGTTCACCGTCTCACATACGGTGACATGCTGGCTCGCACTGTGTGTCGTAACGTCCTTGTACGCGCGGAAGGATAAGACTTTGCGGAAGATGAGCAGGCTGAACTCAATCTTCTCCTCCGCAGGTAGCAGGCGAACGCGACCACCACGGAGACTGCATTCGGCGTCAACTGGCTCAGTAGGACGTCGTAGTACTTGAGTACCTAAGGAATTTATTAAGGCACGGTTAGCAATACTCCTCGCGAGGCGAGTAAGAATGGTGAGAAGTGAATACGTTACCTGGCGAACCTCCGGCCAGAGTGCGAGTCGCAGCCCATTCTCAAAATGGGCAATAGGGATAGCGAGCTCGTCTGCGGATGGATCGTTGAGACTGGCGGTGCTCGGGGGAGGCGAGCAGAGTACCCTGAAGGGATTTAGTTGTCCACGACGTTGAGGAACTCTTCATCGGTTAGCGAGGCGCCGAAGGAGATGTGGTTGCGGAAAGCCCCATCGCACCTGGCTCGCCCTTCTGATTCACCCTCAGCAACCATAATGCTAATACCTGCGAGCCGGGAAAGGAGCGGGTGCGAGCTGAAATTAGCGAGAAGGTCTGGAGGAGAGAAGGGGAGTTGGAGAACAGTTAATGTGTTAGTTAGAAAGTAAAAAAGAGGTGGCTATTTATAAAAATGAAATGGGCGGGAAGGATACGAAGCACCGGGGGGTGCAGATAGCGGAATCGCGCGGTTACTTTTCTCCACTCTGGGGTCTTATCCACTCCAAGATGGTTGGCGTCCTGGTGAAGTCTGCTGGATCGCCACCGGCGGGCCAAAATTGTAGAAGGGAAAAGCAAGGCCGCAAGGGTGAGTCGAAGTCTTGCGAGCCAGACACTTTCGAGCAAAAAACAAGCAGGGCACAAGCATTATTAGCATGGCGATAAAACATACTAAACATGAAAGAATGCCCGCGAGCGAGCGAGAATGTCCTTATTAAAACATTTCTAATTGTTCGGAACCCCCAGGAGCGGGGGAAATAGTAGCGAGAGAAAGAAATAAGTAACAATAAGATACAACTGTTTAGTAATTATGCCATTTCCAGCGGCCGTGGCCTCGAACACCGGAGCACGGTGGAACCCTCGAATAATGGTACTCGTGGACCGCCCGGACCTCGCATTGAATCAGTCGCACGCAATCCTCGATTCGCGCAAGATGCACCCCAGGTGAGGTGACCTCGTTGCGAGCGACCTGCTGCACCTCGGCAAGGACGCGGACGTTCGCGTCCTCCATGTCGGCGAAAGTCTCCTCGTATGCGGACCGGTCCATCCGATTCTGACCATACAGCTCTCGCAGCATGGAGGTATGTTTTTGAAATATCTCCGTTACTCGTCTCTTCATCTGCTCCAGGTCGCTGTATCCCCCAAGAAGTCCGCGACCTTATCTGGCAAGGGAGGGGGGACATCTCCACCTCTCCGTGTTCTTACTCAGTGGACGGGGTTGGAGGAACACCTGCAAGTGAAAAGTTAGCCTAAGAAGCGGTGTAAGAAGCAGCGTGCAAAAATTGCTAGCCCGGCAAGATGAGAATGGTACCGGGTTGCGCACGAGAAGAACTTGGCCGACCTTGGAAGGCTTCGGTAAAGGCCGGAGTGAGAGACTTCCCTAAGCCACGGTGGTGTACCGGCAACGTTCGCGACCTGGGGCTCGGCAAGCAGCGAGCCGCCTGGGCTCAGTTGGCCCAGGATGTCGAACCCCGGAGTAATGATGTACTGTTTCGGCGAACGGGGCGAGCCCACTGGGGTGGGAACCCGCCTCTCCGGGGTCGGGGGATGGGACCGTGCAAAAAGGAGTAATGCAAGTCAGCATCCGGAGAAGAGCAATAGAGAGCAGGACAAGCAGCGTACCGGGGAGCGAGGGTGAGGCTCGCAAGTCAATTGTCCTCACATCTGGTGGTGGATCAGCCACCCCGGGAGGCGTGGGGCGGGACCCCGTCAGGGACGGCCTGGCAAGGATTTTATCAGAATGGAGGTTATGCGAGCGGGAAGGAAAAGTTAAAAAAAGTACCGTGAGGATCATCGAGTATTGAGGTAGAACCTGTGAGGCGAGCTCGTGGTGGGGCGATGAGGATGAAGGCGACAAACCGTCCTCTCACGATGGTCATCGGATGGTCTTCGCCTTCTTAGCTAGGGGTGGAGGCGGAGTAGGTTCCGGAGAGATCCAAGATGCGAGCGCAGTAGCTTTGGACTTTTAGCTCGCTTGCGAGGCCTTAAGGCGAGCCAGCTGCTCCTCCCTCTTAGACATTTTGAATGTGACAAGTGATGAGCAGCGAGATAGAAAAGAAGGAGAAAAGATCATATACCGACCTGAGAGGAGGGTATTTATAGCTTTGTGCATGGGGCCCACCAAAAGATTCTCACCACGTCACCAAGGGACCGGCAAACACCAGTTGTTGGACATTTCTTCGCGAGCCTAAGGTAGCCTCGCGAAGAGCGGGGATTGTGTACAACCCCGGTGTCCGCCAGGAGGAGAGCAGAGATAAAGGAACAAATAGGTAAAGAAGAGTAAGAAGGCGAGCAAGCCAGGGGGCCGGGCGAGCCGGGCCCTCACCGGCCGATCGCATGAGGGCGAGCGGGTCAGGCCCTCGTCGTTCGCTCGCAGGAAGGTGAGCGAGCCGAGCCTCTCGGTTCGCGAGAGAGACTCTTATGGGTGGCTCGCCCAGTCCTGGATTCATGATCTTTTTACCTAAAAGCCCGTGGTGGTCTGCAGTTAGCCCCTCCAAATAGCAGGGTTTGGTTGTTAGCGGACCACTTTGGGCTGCGTATAGCAAGAGTGTAAGGCCGAATCTCGCTATTGACAGACCAGACTTAAAAAACTATAAATAAACCTTGAAGGGCACCTTGGGAGTGGATTCCAATCTCAGTTTCTGAGCTTCTTCCTCCCTTGGTTATCTTGGCTTAGCTCTCGGCTCTCCAAGGTGCCCAGTCTCATCTTTGGCTTGGGAGGGGAAGCGCTCAAAGATCTTTCGGGTGTGTGGTGGGACCTCCTCGCTGCGACCAAGGCTCTGTCCTTAGTTCCGAGTCTCTGGTCGGTTCCTTCCGAGGAATTAATAAGTGCTAGCTGCCCATCTTTATTGAGGGCCCGAGCTCCACAAAGAAGTCAAGTCCTGGTTTCAACATCTGCCATCCAAAAGGATATCATGAAAGACCTTTCTACTCTTTCATAGAAACTTATAATGGTAAAAGCAAAGGGCCCAAGGTAACCTGGGTTCCTTCTAATGTTTAAGCTATTTGTGCAGGAGTAAGTTGGATCCCTCCTAGGAGATAATGAAAGGGGAAGGAAGATTTATGGTCTAATAAAGACCCAAATCCAACAGGGGAGTGATTTCGATCTTGAATCTACATCTTATCTTCTTTAGCTTATAAAAATAGTTGTATAAATACTATTTTCAATAAAAATCATTGCTGGGAAAAACAACAAGAACTCTCTAAGAAAATAACACAATTCATTCAGAGTTGCGTCGAATAGAAGTCGATGTACCATCTAGTTATACTCGATGACTGCTCCGAAAACAACCTGTCATTGATAATTCAGAGTTGCGTCGAATAGAAGTCGACGTAGATTCGAGAGCCGTCGAAATCAAATAATTCTATTCGACGCTAGCTTCGAGAGCCTTTGAAATCAGATAATTCGAATAGCATTCGATGCAACGTCGACTGTATATCGACTCAGGCACAGGTTGTGCAATCCTACCCGGGAGGTAGAAGAGAGGACAACCCACATTTTGGGGAACCTCTATAAAAATTCCTGTGTCTTTGCTTTGTGATTTTCTGTGTTGTCCCTACTTATTTATTCTGTGGTTATTTCCAGCAAACTGCATTTAATTTATTCTGTCTTTGGTTTTGTTGAAAGCATAATACTTAGTGTTTTTATTGTGTGTGCATAAATTGAATAGAAAATATTTTAAATCTCTATTCACCCCCCCCCCCCCCCCCCCCTCTAGAGAATTCTCAGAGGCACACTATGCACTTTCAAATTGTATCAGAGGGAGGTTAATTATTAAAAGGTTAACACCTTAATCATAAGATCTCCTACTCTCATTTCTTTATTTTAAAATTAATTAAAACTATTTCTGAATGAAAATGAGTTCTAAGGATTATGCATCAACAAGACCTCCAGTGTGTAACCTGAATAAGTTTACACTTTGGAAGGCCAGAATAAAGCTGTATATGATTTCTATTGATGAAGGTATCTTTGATGTTATAACTTTAGGTCCCCCAACTCATGTCAGAGAAAATTCTAGTGGATCTTCCACACTGGTAGCTGTCCCAAGGAATGAGTGGACAGAGGCTGAGAAGAAGCAAAAGGCATGTGATGCTAAGGCTTTGAATATTCTGGTCTCCACAATGTCTGATGACATTTTTTAGAAAATAGCTGACTGCCAATCAGCAAAAGAGATATGGTAATCTCTCACCAGAATGGTAGAAGGAAGCTCCAATGAAAGAAAGGACAGGAAGTCCCTTCTCATATCCCAATATGAGAACTTTCAAAAGAAAGCTGAGGAATGTGTTGTTGAAATGTATGACAGATTCAACATCATTATCAATGAACTGAAGGGTCTAGACAAGGAGATATCCTTGACAGAGATAAATGATAAGATTCTCATATGCTTCCCTAGCTCATGGGATTCAAGGATCTGGGCCATCAAAAAGTCTAGATGCCACAGAGAGTTCTCAATTGATGCTTTGCTAGGAAATCTCAAATCATATGAGATGCTACTGAAAAGCAGAGCTGAAACAGAGGCAAAAGAGACAACTCCAACTCCTATCCAAAGGAGCCTTGCTCTGAAAGCTGCTGAAGGAGAGCCCTCCACTCTTGAAGATGAAATGTTCAGCCTCCTAGCAAGGAGATTCAGAAAGTGGGTCAAGACAGAAGACTCAAGGAGAAGAGAGAGGAGCTCAAAGCCCAGATATGATAAAACTCCAAAGAAGGAGGTGACTTGCTTCTCCTGCAACATGACAGAGCATATAGCCCCTAATTGCCCACAGGAACAAAGGGAAAGGAGCAGCAGCAAAGATGAGCAGAAAAAGAAGTCTTTTAGGAGGAAAGACAAGAAGAAGGCCAATGGTTTCATTGCTGAAACCTGGAGTGACTCTGAAGCAGAGTCAAGTTCCTCTTCATCAGAGAGTGATGAAGAAAGAGATGCAGAAGCAACATGCATGATGGAATTGGGGACATCATCAGATGATGAAGAAGAACATGTATCCCCGTTTGATGATTTTGACTTTAATTATGATGATTTTAAAACCAGCTTTGAAGAATTTTGTAATGATTTTCTCAAAATTCAAAAAGTGTTAGAAGCAGATAAGGAGGAATTAGGAATACTTAAGAAAGAAGATTTATATTCAACAAATAATGACTTGAGAAATGAAATTCAAGAAAATGAAACAGAATTAATAAATATAAGAAATGAAAATCTAAAATTAAAAGAAGAGCTAACAAAGGTAAAAGCCTTTGAGGACTCTCTCAATGGGAGGACTTAAAAGCTGAAAAATTTCACACAAAATCTCTCCATGAGATTTAAACACCTAGGTCTAGGATCAGACCCTTGTACTAGCACTGAAGTCACTAGTAGACCAGCCTGGAAAAATCTAGTTAGATTTAATAGACCTAGTGAATATCAATCAAGTGATAAGAGTGCAGTATTTAAGAATCAGAATATAATCCAAATAAATTAACTGTGCCTAACAAAGTAATTCTAAACAATGACAAGAAACCTCCAGGCAAGAATAATGCAGAGAAATTAAACAACAACAATCAAAAGGCTAAAGCTAAAAATAGAATAATAAAACTTTATGCTGATTTATTATATTAAGATACATTTTATGCACATATGGAGTATCAAAATAACAAATCAAGGTTTGAAACTCACTCTCTGCCATCCAAAAGGATATCATGAAAGATCTTTCTACTCTTTCATGGAACCTTATACTGGTAAAAGCGAAGGGCCCAAGGTAACCTGGGTTCCTTCTAATGTTTAAGCTATTTGTGCAGGAGTAAGTAGGATCCCTCCTAGGAGATAATGAAAGGGGAAGGAAGTGTTATGGTCTAAGAATGACCCAAATCCAATAGGGGAGTGATTTCTACCTTGAATATACATCTTATCTTCTTTAGTTATAAAAATAGTAGTATAAATACTATTTTCAATAAAAATCATTGCTGGGAAAAACAGCAAGAACTCTCTAAGAAAATATCACTATTCATTCAGAGTTGCGTCGAATAGAAGTCGACCCACCATCTAGTTCTACTCGACGCCTGCTCCGAAAACAACATGTCATTGATAATTCAGAGTTGCGTCGAAACGAAGTCGACGTAGATTTGAGAGCCAACGAAATCAGATAATTCTATTCGGCGCTAGCTTCGAGAGCCGTCGAAATCAGATAATTCGAATAGCATTCGACGCAATGTCGACTTCATATCGACAGATACATCGAATAAATAGTCACTCGTCAAATTCGAAGATGCGTCGAGTTCTAATCGATGCAACGTCGACGTGACAGTGCGCATAGTTTCCCTTCTAGAAATTGCTTTGACACATTTTGGCACGCTGTCTATTAATATTTTTGACGGTGCTTCGGATAAAACCCTAATTAGCGACGAATCATCTTCTTTTAAGGAAGATTGGTGTCGAATTCATTACGCTTTTGAATTCTCTCTCTCCTTCTCTCGTGCTACTCCTCTCCCCAACTCTCCTACATCTTTCTCTCATCTCTCTCTCTCTCTCTTTCGTGTTTCTTGTTGCAGGTACATCAGATTCAATGGCTCCCCCAAAGATAAATTTTGGCTTTGATGTGGATGTCGACTCCTTTAATGCTGCGGTAGAAAGTTTCAAAGCCATCCTCGACTTGTTCCAAACCGCTGGACTGACAAAGCTGATGTTTACAAGGTGCGAAATTCTTGATGTAGAGTTGACAGAGTTCAAGGGCACTGCCCAAATAGGAAATGATGGCTCCTTCCATGGGAAAATTTCTCAACACTATATTAGTATAGCAGAGGAAATGTTATCTCAAACATTTGATCTACCCACTGGTAGTGACCCGGATGAACTTACATGGGAAGAGACCAGCAAGGATCTGCAGATAATGCAGTTCAAGAAGGACAAGCCTATTCACCTGAAAAAGATTGATGTGGCAGAATAATATCGATTCCTAGATGACATAGTAGGATAAGTGATGTTGTGTAAGATCTCAGCACATGATGCCATTCCCAAGCAACAACTTCAAATAATGAGAGTTCTTGTCCTGAAGAAGCAGATAAACTGGGGAAGGCACCTCCTAAGATTGATTGGACACAAATAATCTCATAAAGAGAATGCATATGTGAGAATAATGAGTCAGGTAATGTTTCATCATTACCCCATGGTCTGCAAATCGAAAGGGGTGCAAATTCCACCAGGGAAAAGAATGAACATTGGAATATTCTCAAAATGGACCAGGCAAATTCTAAAGCTTGGTCAATATGCACCCTCATGCCCTCCTTCTCCACCTCCTCAAGATTTAGAGAGACATCTACCAGGTCCCCCAAGGGATAATATTCCTCCTCATGACACCCCATCAACTCAACATGATGTTGTTCCAGGTGCTGAACCAACCCCATTCAACCAGGACAACTCTTCCATTCCTCCCACAGAACATGCACCTCAGGTTCCTCTCCATACTCATCAACAACCATCCACTACCACCATACCATACTATATCTCTCTAGAGGTGTATCAATCCCTCTCTCCTGTTCACCATGATCCCCCGGATTTCAATGAGAACCTCACAGCATTTCCCCCAACTATTCTACCCACACCTCCACCTACCTCTCTCTCCCATACTCCATCTTTTGACATTGAACAAGCCATCTCTAAGGTAGTAGGGTTGCCCTCCATCACATTTGATGACCTACTGGCTTGTCAAGCCAGAAGATTTAATAAGAAATACTCCCAGATGGAGTCAGAAATCCAAGAATCAAAAGAATCACTCCTGTCTGTCAAGACAGTTGTATCCTCCTCCATGGTCACTAAAGAATTCTTAACCTCTCTTGTCAGCAAGGTTATGAAGGGGGAGAAAATTCAGGAGGAGGAAAGGTCTAATCTAGAAAAGAATGGCCAGGAGAAGGACAAGGATGATGAAGATCCTGATAAACTTACTGTATTCCAAATAGTAAGTCCAGAAATTCTAGATGCAAATGTCCAAGTTAGCCTCTTACAAGCCCTCAAGAAAATCTTGTACAAAATCAGGGTGAGCCTCTTACAATTGATCAGGATCCAGCTGAAGAATTTCCTGCATTAAACCAGGGGGAGTATCCATCAACTCAGGGGGAGCTCATAGAAGATGATTATGAATTTGATATGGTGACAATGATTGCTAAGGAGGCTGCCCTAAATGTTGAACAAGATGCACAATCACAAGGGGAGCCTCTCAAAGAAGGTCAAATTAATGAAGAAGCTATCAGGAGTCTTGATGAAGAAGACAGCTGTGGTGAACAATATAATACTTGACAATGTATGAAATGGTCTATGATTTCATTATGTCATATTTTATTGCATATGTATGTATTGTTTGTATTTATGTTTATGTCAAAGTATGTGTAAAATCACTTTAAACAATCTGTAAAATTTGTTAAGATAAATAGAAGGAGATTGTTGGGAAAAACTCCTTTTGATTTAACTTAACAATCTATTTATAAGTGATTTTACTTCGTAGGTTATATTACACACATTGTATAGTAAGGGTAAATTGGTCATTAGATGTTTCAGGATGTTACACTCACCTTAGAGTGTCAAGACCAAGTCAAGTCAATCACAAAATAAGTTAAGTTAAGACTTGCGTCGAATGAAAGTCGACGCAACTTCGACTTGATATCAACGCAACTTCGACTTTATATCGACGCAACTCTGACTAGAAGTCCAAGCAACTTATTCAGCCTGTCAAAGTATAATTCAAGTCGACGCAACGTCGAAAGGAACTCGATGCAAAAGGAAGAGCTTGTTGAAGCCATTTAAGAAGTCGACACAACTTCGACTACAATTCGACGCAGAAGTTAAAGCTCAAAGTCCAAGTCTTCAACTCGACGGATACGTCGATAAGGAATCAACATAGCGTCGACATCTGAGTTCAGCCAAAGCTAAGAAGGAATTCGAAGCTACGTCGATAAGAACTCAGAGGTGCGTCGACCTGAAGAATTATGAAGTCGACTCAGCGTCGAATACAGTCAGAAAAAGGAAGCTTTTTCTGTTGTCCTTTTGAGACCTTTTCAGAAGGACCACCAGGTTAGAGACACTTCTCCAACCGCTTGTTTATTGCCAAGAATGGAATGGAGCTAGCAAAAGAAGAAAGGAAACATCAAATCATTTTTGGAAGGTATTCAGAATTGATGGACGGGTCGAGAACAAAAGAAGAAAGGAAAATAGGTGGCTAAGATGAATTCCTTTTCAGGACAGCCCAAAAGAAGAAAGGATTTGAAATCCCAATCATACAGAATAAGTATGCAAAAAGAGGAGAAAAAACTAGGGAGTTATCACATTATTCTGATCTGTCGAATAGGGTGTTCATCTTCTTCCTTCTCAAACCCTAAGAGACAGCAAAAACACAAGTGATCACACTATACAGAGAATACATACAACTTCTTCTTCTTCATCATTATACAACAACTGAATTACAAGAAGTGCTCAGAGAAAGGGATCAACAAAATAACCCTTGCAAATCATCACTATCATAAGCAAGGGTTCATCATTTTAGATCATGTGAAAGACACAAGCAGCATCAGTGCTTCTGAAGAATTCTGAGAACATAATTCTTTTCTTCTTCTTCTTCCTTTCTTCTTACTTGTTCCCTTGAACTATAAAAAGTTTTATTAATCCCTCTTCCAAAGGATTCAATGGTTCTAAGAGTCTCCTTATCAAAAGACTCAGTGGTTCTGAGAGTCTCCTTATCAAAAGACTCAGTGGTTCTAAGAGTTTCCTTATCAAAAGACTCAGGCACAGGTTGTGCAATCCTACCAGGGAGGTAGAAGAGAGGACTACCCAAATTTTGGGGAACCACTATGAAATTTAATGTGTTTTTGCTTTGTGATTTTCTGTGTTGTCCCTATTTATTTATTCTGTGGTTATTTTCAGCAAACTGCATTTAATTTATTCTGTCTTTGGTTTTGTTGAATGCATAATACTTAGTGTTTTTATTGTGTGTGCATAAATTGCATAGAAAATATTTTAAATCTCTATTCACCCCCTCCCCCTCTGAAGAATTCTCAGAGGCACACTGTGCACTTCACTAATCCTACTAGACCCCATGATAGTGTTAGGGAATGCCATGTGGTGAGAATGGTGAGTAGAGGCAAGGAAATGACCTTATGACCCATTAAGTTAAGGTGAACTTACATAGTGCTCACAAGTGAACACAATGCAACTTAGGTCAAACTAGCCAAATTGAACTCACAAGTACAAATTGACCTCGCCACTATGCCTCTAACCCTAATGGAGACTCACTTGATCAAAAGCCCCATCAATTGGTCAATGAAATAGGCCAAATTGACCAAAGTCATATTTAGTTCAACATAACCCCATTCAACACAATTAGACCCAAGTGACCTTTAATACCTCAAATGGACCTCACCTATGTCCTCCTAATCACTAAGGTTGGTCATTAAGGCAATAAACACTAATTGGTTCCACTCAATTTCAAAGAAATGACCAAAGTCAACTCTTAGTCAACATAACCCAAATTAACCCAATCAAGGATCAATTGGTCTTCAATTGGTCAAATTGACCTCACCCCTAACCTTCGAACCCTATTAGGAACCCATTGGACCCAAAGCCCCATCAATTCGTCAACCAATCCATCCAATTTGACCAAAGTCAAACTTAGGCCAATTTGGGTCAAACTTACTCCATATGGGTCAATTAACCTAATTGGAGTCACACCATGGCCCAATGGATTTTGGGTAGGGCCATAGGACTCATGACCATCAAGTAGGGCTAACACACTCACCAATTTGACCAAGTCAACCCAAAAGTCAACCATGGTCAACATTAGGCCTAAAGGAAGAAATCAAAAGCCCAAGTGGACTCCAAATGGACTAAGGCCCAAAACCATGCCTAACCAGTAGTTCACATGCTAATTGGCATGCCAAACTCTTGAAATTGGAGAGAGAGGGTGTGCATGGGGGCAAAAATGGCATTTTCCGCAAAAGGATAAGATAAGTTTTGAGGAATGGATTCCCCATGGCTCTACACTTCTCTGCCCAAGCCCCTAGCCAAACTCCTTAGGCCATGAACAGTGACCATCAAGGGATGGCATCCGCTCAGCAGCAAAGGGGAAGCAAAACAAGCCTTGACCGACACCCATACCTCCCAATCTCCCTATACAGCTGTCACCACACCCTTTAGACACTTCCATCATCTTCAGAAGGTCCTAAGGAGTCGAGCCAGCCTCTGAGAATTGAGCTTTTGGTGGAGAGTCGACAGATCGGGCAAGCTCGCCAGAGAGGATAAAAACCTTGGCCAGCCGCCGGAACACCCATCGCCGAGCCTCAATCGAGGTCCATTTCTCCTCCACTCCCTCTATGCTAGCTCTCTAGATCCTTTGGCAGAGAAATCAGGCTCAATTGAGATGCGATACGTGTGAGAAAAGAGATAAAATCCGAGTTATTTCATCCCGCTCGGGTTCGCCGGAGAGGCAATTTTTGGCCGGCATCTCGCCGCCAAACGATGGCCACCACCTCAACGGAGGTGGTGTTGGGGGTTGCCGGTCGTGGTGGTGGCCGGATGGCCTAGAATTTTGCTTGGAAGTAAGCCCAGGATCCTATCCCTTGGCTGGAGGAAGGAGACGAAATCTGGGTCGTTAATTCCTGGGCTGATGGCTATATGCAGGCCAGAATTAATATAAATGAAATATTCTCTCACACTTTATATAGTAGATTGAACTCAATAATTAGACCACTTAGAAGATGTTGTAGGAAAATGTGCCTGTGACAACATTTGTATCCCTTGAGGTCTACTTTCCATAGGACTTTAAATCACCAGATTTGGTGGCCAATAGCTCATTGTAGGGCCATTATTCTGAGAGGTGACCTAAAGGGGGACCAGTCACCAAATTGTGAATTTATTTCACATAGGTGTTTGGTTGGACCTTATACTTTGTACATGTAAGTATATATCATAGAAACACACCCTGCCCAAAAATCAGAATTTTGGGGCATCATTTTTCTATAGTTTTGTAAGAAATATGATTTTTCATATTATTTAAATATATGTTGCTAGATTAATTCAAAATGACCAAAATATTGGGTGACATGTTAGTTAGGTCATAAATAGTCATATGTAAGAATTTGAGGTCATTTAGACCTCTGCAGGATGATATATTCCTCATACAAGTGAATGAAATGTATGAGAAAGTGGTGTGCATATAGCACTATTTGGCATTTTGTGAATTTGTCACAAATGGCTTGATGTATGCCCATGTTGTTTGGGAAATATACATATTATGATGAAGGGTATCATCTCTAGAAAAATTAGGATTTTTGGAGTGAAAATCCTAGGCATTTAATTAATTATAATAAAGTCACATAATTAAATTAATCAAATGAAATTGACCAAATGACTTACAAAAATTCTGATTTTGTATCCCATGATGATTTAGGATAAACTACACCTCTGGAAATTTTATTGAGATTTTTTGAGTTGAAATGCCTAGTTATTTGATCATATTTGATTATGTCATATAAATGTATAAATGAAATAAACATGACTTAACATCTTGGAAAAAATTCTAACCTTCTGTGACATGGTGATTTATGTCAAAATATATCTCTGGAAATTTTAGTAAGATTTTTGGAAGTCATGTACATTGTAGATTATCAAAAAATTCATTTGTCACACTTCTGTACTATTGTCATTTTCATGGTTAATATTACTTGGAAAATTCTGAAAGTTTGGTTAGACTATTTTAGATCATTGTACACCTATGGTGATTTTTACAGAATTTTTGAATGAATTATCTTGCTACTTACCGTGTAATGTGACAAATTGACCTTTATATTTAAATACTGAAATTGTAGTCATAATTACTACAAAAAATTATGAAACTCTGTTAATCATGATGTTTCACCATTATATACCCATGATAAAATATTTGGAATATTTTGAATTTTGGAATTGATACTTCATGTGTAAAGTGATGTATGTCCTAAATTTAAAAAAAATTATTCATGGCCAAATTAATTAGGAATAATATGAATTTCTGATTTTTTTTTTTAATTTTGTCGTGTGGAACCTATGGTATGAACTTTAGAACATTTGGGCATGTTATAGTGAAGATCACATCATAGAGATCAAAACTAGTCCAACTCTAGCGCTGTTCTGCAAATAGTAAAATTTGATGTAATGATTATACCAGCCAGAACACATAAGAATTGAATGAAATTTGGAGCACATATGTAGGACATCCATTATATCAGTCCCTATAAGTTGTAGAATTTTTGGAGAACTTTTGTCATATAGTTGAATATTATTTATGAATCATGTCGCATGGTGAATAACTGAAACATTAGGGGGGGGGGTCTTTCCACCTTAGGAAAATTATGGTGATACTTATGATGATAACATGATCATGGTGCATCATTAGTATAATTATAGGGACATGTTGATAAATACATCAGGGTTTGCACCACACACCGCATATAGGTCGTCACCTCCCTAAAGAATCCTAAGTCATCTTAGGATAATTTAAGAGCAACAATGAGAATGGTCATGGAAATGGGTAGTCACCAATAAAAGTAAATATTTTGAGAAAGGAAGGTTTGGGATGTCACCCCAGCATACCTTCTAGTACCGATGTGAGCCCTTCACCGGGTAGACCTCGGGAAGTCCATGATTCACCTTAAATCACTATGATCAACTAAATAACAGTCAAGAGTAATTTTAAATAGGAGAACTTGAGGAAGATAAATCTCGTCCCAAAATATGCGACGGAATGGTTCAAGATTTGTTGGTCCTGCGAGCTGAAGGCTCGGGCGGTGAGATAAACTTTGCATGTACATTAATTAGTGGCGGGTCTTCGTTACTGGTTTAGTTGTCACACCGATGGAAGTACGTTGAGTTTGGCGTGGTGTGGTGAGTTAAAGGGCCAGTAGGATATTTTACTGCAGTATGGAGGACAATCCCTAATAACCCACACCGGACTATAAAAGACTGGTGGCTGCTAACAAGAGTATGCGAGAGCTCACAGAAGTGCACCTAGGACGTGTACAATATCGTACGTAAGGTCTAGGTCTGGTAGTGTGTATACCCGCTTAGGAGTGGAGTGCCCGATCCACAGTTTCCGTAGCCACGGAGGAAGTACCTGAGAGGCTTGCTTCCTCCGAAAAGTGGGAACAAAAAGGTCTGTGAGCGCAGAGTCATGTGGGTGAGTTGCATTGTATGAACATAACATAACATACATACATACTATAGGCATATGCACTTGCAGAGCCTTATCATATAAATTAGTATGGGCTTTTTTATATGATAAGTTATAAGTTAGGAAACCTTAACTTATAAGTTTGTATGAGCATTCATATAAGTTAAGGTACTCTTGATGATAACGTAGTAGTTTACTGGTTACCTTTACTTGCACTGCACTTGCTTATTCACTACTGTATTTACTGTTTCCTACTACTGTACTTGCTGCTCACTTGCTTATATATACTGCTAGCTTAGATCTATATCACCTACTTTTGATTTACCCCTTGTCCTCCGCTTCGTCCTCCCGCTCGGTACCTAGGAGTCATGGGGGGAGGCAAGGACAAAATGGCTCAGTCTTTTGACTAACAGTCGGATATGGTCGTAACACCAGGAGATCAAGGAGCTAGAGCAGCAGTACGATAGGCAGGACATGATGGCAGGATCTGAGGAGCAGCTGCCGCGCATTTCTAGTACCACTCGACGATGGGTTATTGATAGACTTTGATTAGCTTCCGCATTGAGTAGTGAGAGTGTGTATTTCAATTTCCCTTTTGGATATGTACCGGGCATAAGCCCTTGCACTCTTTTGTTCGTACTCATTATGGACTATTTTGCTTCATATATATATATATATGTTTGTGATTGTGATTGTGGACTTATCTTTTTAGTAATTACTTCTTTCCTCGCAATTTGGCCTGTGATATGATCGAACTAGCCATCAGGATCGACATTGAGTGGTGACAACTAACTCGTGAGTTGGGGTCACCGTAGGATGGCGGTTCTAGGCATAAGATCCGGGAACTCTCCGGTAAGGAGGAGGGGGATCTTACATATTCCATGTCTCGTGTCCTTCGACAACCCGAACACCATCTTCTTATACCTCTAGTACCTGTACAGTCTGGCATATCTCTACAGTTAGAGCCCGTGTGAATTATTGACTCAAAAATTATGAATCTGTGGAATAAAACCATAACCATTGTTAAGATACTATGATCAAATTACAGTTGTGATGAATACATTTGGGAAGCAGAAAGTCACGTCAGAAAAAGTACCAATAACCTTTTCCCCAGGTACGTTATATTTTCAAACTCCCCCTACCTTAAGAAAATTTTAGGGATGAAAATCCTCTTATTTTTATTGGATTGTAACATCTTGATTTTTATTGGGCCACTAGGACCCTAGATGACCCAATAAAAGTGACCCGATCACCTATAGGGCACCCTAGTAGCTAGTTGATGATCCATGTAGTATATTGAGTGTGCATGCTCTGAATCGACTTTATATAGTTGCAATAGACTCGTATAGTCAATACGAGTGCAACGGAACTCATTTCGTTCCGATCTGGGTCATTTCGAGAAAACGACCATTTTGAGTATCGTAGTGCATCACGACGACGCCGTTTTAGTATATTGAGCATACGTGCTCTCAATCGACTTCTGTTAATTACATTAGACTCGTATTGTTAATACGAGTGCAACGAAACTCGTTTTGTCTCAATCCGAAGTCGTTTAGAGAAAATGATCATTTTGAGTGTCGTAGCGCGTCATGACGACGCCATTTTAGTATATTGAGCCTACATGCTCCAAATCGGCTTTCGTCAGTTGCATTAGATTCGTATAGTTGATACGAGAGGAATGGAACTCGTGTCGTCTTGATGCAAGGTCGTTTAGAGAAAATGACATTTTGGGCATGTCACGACAACGCCGTTTTATTATATTGAGCATATGAACTCAAAATTGACCCCAGTCTGTTGCATTGGACTCATATGGTCAATACGAGAGCAATGGAGTTTGATGTGCTTAATTATGACATCATTTGGTCGAGTAATAATAATATAATGTGTAAAAATATACGGCATCTCGAAAAGTGCGAACGCTTGAGTTTCACCTTGACGCATCAACAATAGCTCGTCACTCAATGAATTGGACCTATATTGAACTTGGCCCACCTAGGGGACCTACTGTAGGGTTGACTTTGGTCAAACCTCTCTAAAAAGCCTTATTTTGTATTATTAAAAAAACCTCCACTAATGCCCCACCATGGGCCCAATATCAATCTAAATAGGCTTTGGTTTGTGCACTAATGGTTGGACCCAAGGTTATAGAGAGGTAGTAAATGGTCCACTCTCTCTCTCCCTCTTTCCCCACATGGTGAAATAGGCTAGGCCTAACCTTATAAGAAAGTACACTCCTCCTATAGATGAGTGACAGCTTCCAACCATGATTGGGTAACCCAACCATGGTTCCATCTCCATGGCCAAGAAGAGAGGAGGGAGGGGCTCTCCCCTCCCTCAATAAATTAACCACTCCTCCCATTTCAGAGCCTTCACATCTCTACCCATCTCAAACCGACCCCAGCCCCACCTATGCCGAAGCTCCACCCTGCCAGAGAGAACCCACCCGAGCTCCACCACCTTCCACCACCTCCCATGGAGGATCCTGACGAAAGCTCCAGAGGCCCCCTCCATAAGGTGGAACCATATCCTCTCCTCCCTCTCTACATGATGGACGACCTGCATGTGTTCTTTGTCCGTCGGAGCATCGCTGCGGCCGCCACCAAGCTCGGTCGAGCAAGGATGTGGCCGCATTAGAAGTGAGGATCCCCATCACCTATGGGCTTATTGAGGAGCGGCTACTCGCCAGAGAGGGGGCTTAGAGGCCCTCTCCGGGAAGGCCAAGGCGGTGGCGCCACGGGAGGAAGAATTTTCGGCGGCGCCCTATGCTTAAATCTCTGTAAAAGAGAGTTATGGAGGCTGCCAACAGCGCCAGGCCGTCGGACCACCGCTGGAGGGTGCGCCGACCCCCAATAATTTTGTTGGGTGTGGTGGCGCTGTGGACCAGCAGTCTACCGGCGGTGACGAGAGGCTGCTAGCTCTCCGCCACCGCTGCATAGTAGTTGCCGTCCAATCTCAAGGGTGAGATCAAACGACCCAGATATCCTAGAGCTGTCGAATAGTCAGTGGATCCCCACAGTGGATTAGCACTGGATCCGCTATGGGGCGTCAGCGCTGGATCTGCCGCTCGATCTCAGTCGCAGAGCAGCGCCAACATATGTGTTATGTATATTTTTCTTAGGTTGAGGTATTTTAATTTTTCTAAGGCTGATCTATGGCATTGATGGAAAAACTATGAATATGAAAAATGTTTCTTTCGAAAAGGGCTATGATCCGTAAAAATATAAGATTTTTCTGAAATGATTTGGTATTTTAATTAATTAAAATACAATGATATTCTCTGTTTTGATTTATGAGAGACCCTTATGTTGTTTGTAAATTCAAGAGAAAATTTGTGAAGATGTATAGGGTGTATATACATCAATTATTTGAAGATTTTTTATAAAGATCTCTTATTTTGATGATATTAATAAAACAACTTTGATCATTATAAAAATCACAGGGGAAAATCTACTCTATTAAAACTGCTGAAATTTTTATATGGTGTTTATTACTTGGTGACACAACTCATGAAAAATAATCATATTTTATTGTTTATTCATGATATTTATAAAGATTTAAATAAGGTAGAAATTACTTTTTTAAAAATATCAGAGGTCCTTAATCTTGGTATAAAAATCTGAGAAAATCTCTGGAAGAGAGTAGATCTGGTGTTCTCCCACAGGAAAAGTGTGGTGATTTATTGAAAGGTTATTTTTTCAAATTAATTTGTGGTCACCTCATTATTATAAATATTCCAGAGAGCTCCTACTTGGTGAAACGAGTCTAATAAAATTATTAGAGCCTTCTTTATGTTAGTATAAACCCTCATTCAAAATTTGGCAATTTTTGGATAAGCAAAATTATTTTTGGTATTTTAATATAAGGGTTTATTTGAGGCGAATAATTTATCGGAGGCCAAAACAAGCTTAAAGTGATTTGAGAACAATTATTGGGATTATGTTAGGGAAAATCCAACATATGGTTCAAGTTTCCTAAATTTCAGGCTCTCTTGGTATTTATTGAATAAAAGAGGTTTAAATAGGAAGAATTAATATCGGTCATAATACATGAACTTAATTTGCCCCGACATAAGCAATTGAGGTTAATGATCTCGTGTTAAACCTCTTGCATAGAATTGAAGTCTCGTTGATTAAATCACGTGATTATACTTTAATGGTTTGAAATTATAATGAAACTCTTATAGATCAACGCAATTCCTATAAATTACCTTAACAAGTGCAACTAAAGTTACTATCAGATTCAAATAAATCGGCGGACCCTATCACGGTAAAATACTAAGAACTAGTCGCAAAATTGTGAAATTGCCTCCTTGGAACGGAGAAGCCTCTTATGAACGGAGTTGCCTCCTTGGAACGGAGAAGCCTCCTATGAGCGGAGTTTCCTCCTTGGAACGGAGAAGCCTCCTGATAACGGAGAGAAGAACTGAACTTTCCTCCTTTAATGGAGAGGGAACTGCAGAATTGAAAGATTTCTTATTCTGTTCTTTTATTTAATATTTCAGTTACTGCACTTTATTTCAGTACTGCTCTTATTTCAGGGCAGTGTTTTATTCATTGCAGTTCATTTCATTATTTCAATTTCTGTACTTTATATACAGCATCATTTCATTACCTCACTTAATTACTGCAATTTACTACTGCTTACATTTCCACGCCTTTACTTTGGGTCCCGCTCGGATATGTTATTTCTCTGGTTAAGCATTAGTTAGGGATAACTTGGAGATGAGTTATTCCTCCAAGGCTAGCCCTAAATAATAGGCTCCTTTGATTGTTACACTCCTTGTCTAAAGTTGAACGGTACGATCAAGCTCTACGTTCATGTGCCCGAATTATTTCATGTCGAGTAGAGCAAGCCACCGCAGACCCAGAAGGTACCAGTTGGTTGCGTTATTGAAATGCTTGTAAATTGCTTGCGGTGAAAAGTGGTGGGTCGTTCATGTAAGACCTTTTTTTTTCAAACCCGGGGTCTTAGGCCCAGAACCGCCGCTTTGTGATGACACCCTCGCTCGGGAAGGTTGCCACCACAAAACGTCGATGTTGTCGGCCAAATCGATCACAAAGAAGCAAGAATAAAGAAACTTAAACAAAAGAGCCAAGTCCACATCACATAGAAAAGTAAAACATCATAAGGGATGTCCACATAGTATAACTGAATAAAAGATTACATTAATAAAGGGCTCATGCCCTATACATCATATCCTCACTACAAGATCACTCGCGCAAGCTAACTACTAATCACTCACTGATCCAGAAACTGGAGCTCCTGTACTAGACTGGCCCGCCTCCGTCTGCACCGGCCTCTGGTGTTGTTGCGTCTCCTAGATCCCCTAAAATGATATGGTCCACCGACTGTTAGTCAAAAATACTAAGCCTTTTGTTCCCCACCCCACCCCCAATGGCTCCTAGGCACCGTGCGGGAGGGATGAAGCAGAGGACAACAAGGGGTAAAAACAAAAGCAGATGACAGCGGATCTAGTCTACATGAAATGTTCTACACTACACATGTGATTATATATATAATTGAAGCAGCAAATAAAGCATAGTAAAGAGCAAGTAAAGTATGGTAAGTAAAGAAAAGTACAAAATAGAAAAGTAACCATTGACTTATAGGAATGCCCATACAAACCTATAAACCAAGGGGTCGTTTAGCAGAGCCTATCGTATAAAAAGTCCCATAACCAATTTATACGATATGGGTAGGGGTTGAAATGCAATGCTTATGCCATGACATGCAAGGTTATGCAGTTTATGCTATGTTCATACAAGTGCAACTCACACACTTCGACTCTATGCGCACAGACCTTTTGTTCCCTCTTTTTGGAGCTAGCTAGGCTCCCAGGATACTCCCGTAGTGGCAAACGAAAGCGGTGGGTTGGGCCTCTCCCACCTCTAGGTTGGTATTCACACTACCTAACCTAGACCTATCGTACGCCTCAACACAAAACTGCGGAGCATCTGTGTACTCTTACTGGCTGGACCACCAGACTTTTATGGCTAAGTGCAAATTCCACACTTGCCGAGTCAACGTATTGACGTCGGTGTGAACGACCGTCCAATACCAAAGACCCACCACCTTCATGCACATGCAAACATGTTCTACTATCTATCTCCGAGACATAGGCTCCCCGGGCCAACCTGCCCGTCATCAATAACCTTACTGAGTCACAAGCTCACCAGACTAATTAGTCTGCCGCTACAACCACCAAGCCTACCGCTCATAAGACCAAACCGACTAATGTACCCGTGATAACGGAGTGAGAGTGAGTGTATTATTAAGTTTATCTTGTATAACAACATAACCCTACAATTTATGTTTATTCTTGGACTTCCTGAGGATTACCCTGTAAGGGGCTCGCTACGGTACTAGGAACTATAATGGGATGACACCCCAAGGCTCCCTTTCTCAAGACACTTAATGTTATTGGTATCTACCCATAAGATTACCCCTCCTTGTTATTACACTAGGATTACCCTAAGTATTTTATGACAAGCTAGGGGAAAGACGATCCTTCGTCAACCCCGAGCACAACTTACCCTTAACTCACCAATCACTCCTAGTCACATAAACTCCTTTTGGTGACCTAAATCTCTTCATCCTGACCATGTACACCAACTACATGTCATTTCCACTTAGTAGGCCACTAGTTACCCAAATTTAACAGTTTTACTAAACGCAGACCAAACTAACTATATGAAGCTTATAACTATAGGTACTCCAAATATTCGTCCAACTGACTCAAGATATTTACTGGAGGTCTATCATGATGTTATAAGACTAAATCCAGAGAATCATATTCTTCCTTATTTATTTAGCATTTTTTTTAATTTCTCCAAACATTTGCCAAGTGTGAAAATGAACATGAAGTGTAAGATCTTCTTATGATATGGCCCCCATAAAATTATGATAAATCTATGATGACTAAATATCAACAAATACATCATATCATATTTTTACAGTAAGGAATTGTCCTCTCTTTCTAATATTCAACTGATATCCAAATTTGTAGATTTATGAAGGAACCACCAAAAATACTTACACCAAAATTAGGTGAAAATTACCAGACCTTTGTATTCATCAGAAAAGTCTACTGACTAAATTTCAAGATTTATGGAAATCATTTTCTCACTTAAATCAATACTTTAAGAAATCCTCAAATAAGATAAGTTGTGAAGTAGCCTACTCAATTAAGTCTCCAAAAATTATATAAAAAAATTCACAGAGCTTCCTAATGCTCTGAAATGTCCTATCACCAATTTGCACAATTTATCAAAGAGTATTGGACCCTCAATTCTTTTTCTTAAGCCCAAGACAAAATAAATTCCTTGTGAATGAAGTACTGGTTAAATCATTCAATTAAATACACAAAAATTACCAGATGTGTATATCATGATAATAAAGACACTACCAAAGTTTCATCATCATCCAAAACCATTTAAGCATGTAAATTTCTCTTATAAGGAATTTCCCTAAAGGGGTTATGACCTATTTCATGGGAATAATTGTTCCTAAAATTCTTATAAAATTACCTAGGGCCTATTTGCACCCTATGAACTTATCCACCAAGTTCTATAACCATTCTATAGATTTAGACCATATGTCCTTCACAAAGCTCTACATGCACCCCAAGGGGTAAATCTAGTGTCCCAGGGCATATCCACCTCCACACCACCCCAACTCACTCATGGGGGTGTTTTAGGTGATCCTAAACCAGTGGCCAAGGTTTCACCTCATGGTGAGGAGATTTGACCACAATATCCCTAGCTAAAGACCATGCCCTAATTTTGACCTAATTAGACCCAACTTAGGTTAACAAATTTCCAAACTAAAACAGTCCCAATTGGGCTGAGTTTTTTACCAAGGTCATGTGATAAGCCTAAGAAGCACCCACCAAAATTTGGAGGGCATTGGAGGTCATTTGACCCAAAATTAATTAATAAATGATTTATGAAATTGTCTAAAAAACCTTAGAAAAAAGTTCTCCTAAAAATCCCATCTTTGAATATGTTGTGTGGGTGTATGTAACTATCCTAGGTTTTAAATATCAAGGCCATAGCATCGACCAATAAAAAGATATTCAAGAAATGGTGGTTGTCCTACACTAGGGACCAGTCCCACCAAAATGGCCCTACAGGGAGCTACAGTACTCCTTTTTGGCTGAAACAAATGTTCACTTAATCTACACACCAAGGGCTACAATATTAAGGTTGGGAACATTTTCATCAGAGGTGATCTGGTATTTTTAATAATTAAATTGAAGCACTGCATAATATGTGACAAAAACCATATAAACATTTAATTAAATAACTGACTCTACGTTCGACGAAATCTAACTGCGCTCGACGAAAGCAGAACAAATCTGTGTTTGACGATAACTAACTGCGCTCGACGAAAGCAGAACAAATCTGTGTTCGACAATAACTAACTGCGCTCGACGAAATCTATTCTGTTCGGCGAATTAATTCAGTTCGACGAATTAATCCCGTTCGACGAACTCCGGGTTCAGTTCGTCGAACTCACCTATCAGTTCGATGACATCCAAAATGCATTCAATGAATGCATTCCGTTCGACGAATTTCTTCTACTCCGGTCGACGAATTTAATGAAATAACGTAAACATTTAAAACATTTAATATAAGATCTTGCACAGATCTTGAAGCAAACCGACGACTGCTAGTCGCCTTCTACCTCTAGCCGGCAGCTGAGATTGCCCCGACCTGGGCTTCCTTCCTCCTTGTTTTCCGGGCCACCTAAGCGCCGCCCCGGCCGGCCAATGCCACCACCACCTTCGTTGAGGTGGTGGTCGGCTATTAGCGGTGGTTGGCCGGCCGGAAGTGGCCGGAACAGGGATACGGAGGCGGGATTTAAAGCTCCGAAAGTGGAGCTTTTGTCCTACCCGATTTGGGACAAATTGGCCCCAATCCTTGCAAGCAATCTGATGAGATCTATCCACAGAGAGAGAGATGAAGAACCAGACCTGTATGGAGGGTTGATTCCTTGCTGATTGGGTGGTCCTCCATGGCTGATCCAAAGCTTTAGGTTCCATGGAACTTCTACACCAAGTTGCTCGATCTCTCCAAATTAAAGGGGGAAACCACACCTCTCAGTCCTCTGAAGCTTTTAAAGGGATCAATTTGGGGAGAGGAGGAGCCACCACCTTGATTCTACCATTAATGGCCATTAAGCCTAAGTTTTCGGTTACTTCTAATTCTCCCTTAATCCAGTCCCCTTTCCATAGAAACTCAAGAATTTATTTATAACTGAAGGGGGAGGTGAATGCTCATCAATTGGGGAGGGATTGAAGGATCAATTGCATTCAATCTCCATGAATGCTCTCTTTCTCTCTCCAAATTTGGGGGAAACCTCCATTTTCTCTCTCCTAATCACCAATTACATAAATTAAGTGGTAATTTCAGTAATTACCAGGCCCACTAGATGGTGGACCACTTTAGTTGGGCCTAGCCCAAATGGATCAGATTCAATTTTGGCAATTTAGGTTATTTTGACCTAATTTGAGAGAAGGTTGACTTTGGTCAAATTGACCTCGTATGCTAACCCCAATGGGTCCCTGGGGCTCCAAGGAGACCCCTAATGGGTTAGGGATGCTAAGGTGGGGTCGAGGTTCAAGGTGGGGCGCTAAAGTCCAACCCTAGGCTTGGTATCTAAAAATTGCTATTTGTAGACCACTTGGGTTTTCTTCTTCTTTCCTAAGCTTTTATGCTCCCTTTGAGCTTCCTATGGTTTTGTCATGCCCTAGACATGACAAAACCATCCTAGGGGTCTAGCTATTTGGGGGATGTTACAAATCCCAATAAACAAAAAAAATATTTCGTACTCGAAATTCAGGTTAGGCTTGCGGGGTTTTCACCGAGAGTGACTGAACGTAAAATCCCCTAAGAATTGAAGTTATTCCTGGCTCGAAGAGCACCGACTATCTTTTCCACACTAGCTATAGTGGCTCCCAGGTGTGCTCCTCCTGTCCATAATTTTACAACATGACTTTTACCTACGGAATCTTCTTGCGCCGCAAGACTCGCACCGTCGTATCATCTATCTTGACCGGGGTGACCTAGCTACCTTGGTCAATCTATCCTCGATGTTCCAAATAAACCTGTGCCTGGAGTGGGGGTGTGGTAACCTGTATATGAAATCCATAATTATATCCTCGAACTTCCACTCTAACCTGGGCAGATTCTTATGCCTCTAAAGTTTCCTTCACACGTTCAGATTCTTATTCCTTCAGATATGTCCGATTAATCAATCATCTCTACCCTACAACTTTTCCAGTTCTTACTATTGATGGAACTGATCAGATCATCATGCATCTTAATTATCCTCCAATTTTAAGTGGGGGTGTACTCATGAACTCTTATGATTATATATTAACCAACCATAATGGTAAGATGACTCTCGATCATTTTCTACGTGAAGTTTGATTCATAAGAGCAAAATTTTGATACCCTAGGGTTTTTCACAATTCGATTCATCAAGTAAATATCATCATGTTTATTTCACCAAATCACTTCAACTTATGCTAGTCTTGATCACTTTCAAATGGGTCTAAGTAAGATAAACTTAGATCGTTCTTACCATAGTGAAATCAAACACTATATTCTAAAACCAATAAGTCATTCTCTAAGATCTCTGGTTATTCATCATCATAGCTCCCAAGACATACGGGCTATTATTGTAGTTAAAAAAAAATCTACCAGAATAGGGCGTGATTTTTAACAAGTCATGAGTTAATCACTTCTGAATGCCCAAAATCACAAGAACTTCCAATTATAATTAAAGCTTGCTCGACCTAATTTCGGTTCCCAACTTCTAGAAGGGCCCCTGCATCCCTAAGTGACCAGACCTAGCAACTTTACATTTCTAATGCTTCAACTAAGGCCAAGTTATTGTTCGATCAATGATGTATATCCATGGTCCTGGTAATACTACAGATCATCATTCCTAATGTGCTTTTATAGAATTTATCTTCGCCCAAGTAACATTGAATAAGATCGACTTCAAAATCATCATGTTCCCGACATAGCACTTGCTAAATTAGATCTAAGGGACACCCAAGTCAGTAACTAATTTGCCCAATAAACAAAAGGTAAGCCCCAATAAACAAAAGATTAGTTTCTATCTATTTTTGGGCTAAGTATCTTCAATATCACCAAGTTATATTCGTCCCAAGTATGCAAACCATTCTTAGGGCACACAACCTTAGACTTGGGGTTCTATCTTGAAACTTGTTAATTCGCTCCATTCTTCAGACTCTTCAAGGTACCCTCTACGACAACCTTAAACATGTGGCCCAATCCCAAATAGGTCTCTTTTAACTTGAATTTCTTATCCGACCCTCGGTGCTTAGTGTGATGGTTGTCTCAATGTAATGATGTCACCGGTACGAGGGTTGAGTCTACGAGTCCCATACCATTCTGCTTATGTGTCAATCTCTATTTCTCTAGCTTCTTTGGGGTATCCTCAAAGTTATACCTACGGTCTATTTCAGACTAGGGCATGGGTGGTATAAATTATCATGGTAAGTCACATGTCCTAGTGGAGTTTAAATCTAACTCGTTGACTAAATGACTATCTAAAGAGATCTTTGCAGCCGGAGGTATTCCTTGCTGGGGGCAGGGTTTGCCGCTGGCTATAAAAGAAAACTTAACACTTGTAAAGACATTTGGCTAAAAAGATTTAGTTAAAAGTGGACTTTTCATGTGATTTCCCCACATGGGCACACCACTGCTTCCGTTGCTAGTTTGTCCTCTAACTAAGCTCGCGCGGGGTGGCCCAGGGTTCGCTCTTCTTTTCTTTGGATGGAGGTTTGCTCTGATACCACTTGTAAGACCCCTTTTTTTTCTTTTCAAACTGGGGTCTTAGGCCCAGAACCGCCGCTTTGCGGTGACACCCTCGCTCGGGAAGGTTGCCACCACAAAACTCCCATGCTGCCGGCCAAATCGATCGCAAAGAAGCAAAAACAAAGAAACTTAAACAAAAGAGCCAAGTCCACATCACATAGAAAAGTAAAACATCATAAGGGATATCCACATAGTATAACTGAATAAAAGATTACATTAATAAAGGTCTCATGCCCTGTACATCATATCCTCACTATAAGATCACTCGCGGAAGCTAACTACTAATCACTCACTGATCCTGAAACTGGAGCTCCTATACTAGACTGGCCCGCCTCCGTCTGCACCGGCCTCTGGTATTGATGCGTCTCCTCGATCCCCTAAAATGATAAGGTCCGCCGACCGTTAGTCAAAAAGACTAAGCCTTATGTTCCCCACCCCACCCCCAATGGCTCCTAGGCACCGTGCATGAGGGATGAATTGGAGGACAACAAGGGGTATAAACAAAAGCAGATGACAACGGATCTAGTCTACTGGAAATATTCTACACTACACATGTGATTATATATATAATTGAAGCAGCAAATAAAGCATAGTAAAGAGCAAGTAAAGTACGGTAAGTAAAGACAAGTACAAAATAGAAAAGTAACCATTGACTTATAGGAATGCCCATACAAACCTATAAACCAAGGGGTCGTTTAGCAGAGCCTATCGTATAAAAAGTCCCATAACCAATTTATACGATAGGGTTAGGGGTTGAAATGCAATGCTTATGCCATGACATGCAAGGTTATGCAGTTTATGCTATGTTCATACAAGTGCAACTCACACACTTCGACTCTATGCGCACAGACCTTTAGTTCTCCCTTTTTGGAGCTAGCTAGACTCCCAGGATACTCCCGTAGTGGCAAACGTAAGCGGTGGGTTGGGCCTCACCCACCTCTAGGTTTGTATTCACACTACCTAACCTAGTCCTGTCGTACGCCTCAACGCAAAACTGCGGAGCATCTGCGTACTCTTACTGGCTGGACCACCGGACTTTTATGGCTAAGTGCAAATTCCACACTTGTGAAGTCAACGTATTGACGTCTATGTGAATGACCGTCCAATACCGAAGACCCACCACCTCGTGCACAAGCAAACATGTTCTACTATCTATCTCCGAGCCATAGGCTCCCCGGGCCAACCTGCCCGTCATCAATAACCTTACTGAGTCACAAGCTCACCAGACTAATTAGTCTGCCGCTACAACCACCGAGCCTACCGCTCGTAAGACCAAACCGACTAATGTAACCGTGATAACGGAGTGTGAGTGAGTGTATTATTAAGTTAATCTTATATAACAACATAACCCTACAATTTATGTTTATTCTTGGACTTCCCGAGGATTACCCTGTAAGGGGCTCGCTACGGTACTAGGAACTATAATGGGATGACACCCCAAGGCTCCCTTTCTCAAGACACTTAATGTTGTTGGTATCTACCCATAAGATTACGCCTCCTTGTTATTACACTAGGATTACCCTAAGTATTTTATGACCCGCTATGGGAAAGACGATCCTTCGTCAACCCCGAGCACAACTTACCCTTAACTCACCAATCACTCCTAGTTACATAGACTCATTTTGGTGACCTCAATCTCTTCATCCTTACCATGTACACCAACTACATGCCATTTCCACTTAGTAGGCCACTAGTTACCCAAATTTCACAATTTTACTAAACGCATACCAAACTAACTATATGAAGCTTATAACTAGAGGTACTCAAAATATTCATCCAACTGACTCAAGATATTTACTGGAGGTCTATCATAATGTTATAAGACTAAATCCAGAGAATCCTATTCATCCTTATTTATTTAGCATTTATTTTAATTTCTCCAAATATTTGCCAAGTATGAAAATGAACATGAAGTGTAAGATCTTCTTATGATATGGCCCCCATAAAATTATGATAAATCTATGATGACTATATATCAGCAAATACAGCATATCATATTTTTACAGTAAGGAATTGTCCTCTATTTCTAATATTCAACTTATATCCAAATTTGTAGATTTATGAAGGAACCACCAAAAATACTTACACCAAAGTTAGGTGAAAATTACCAGACCTTTGTATTCATCAGAAAAGTCTACTGACTAAATTTCAGGATTTATGGAAATCATTTTCTCACTTAAATAAATACTTTAAGAAATCCTCAAATAATATAAGTTGTGAAGTAGCCTACTCATGTAAGTCTCCAAAAATTATATAAAAAAATTCACAGAGCTTCCTAACGCTCTGAAATGTCTTATCACCAATTTGCACAATTTATCAAAGAGTATTGGACCCTCAATTCTTTTTCTTAAGTCCGAGACAAAATAAATTCCTTGTGAATTAAGTACTGGTTAAATCATTCAATTAAATACACAAAAATTACCATAGGTGTATATCATGATAATAAAGACACTACCAAAGTTTCATCATCATCCAAAATAATTTAAGCATGTAAATTCTTGTTATAAGGAATTTCCCTAAAGGAGTTATGACCTATTTCAAGGGAATAATTGTTCCTAAAATTCTTATAAAATTACCTAGGGCCTATTTGCACCCTATAAACTTATCCACCAAGTTCCATGACCATTCTATAACTTTTGACCACGTGTCCTTCACAAAGCTCTATATGCACCCCAAGGGGTAAATCTAGGGGCCCAGGGCATATCCACCTCCACACCACCCCAACTCACTCATGGGGGTGTTTTAGGTGATCCTAAACCAGTGGCCAAGGTTTCACCTCATGGTGAGGAGTTTTGCCCACAATATCCCAAGCTAAAGACCATGCCCTAATTTTGACCTAATTAGACCCAACTTAGGTTAACCAATTTCCAAACTAAAACAATCCCAATTGGACTGAGTTTCTTACCAGGGTCATGTGATAACCTTAAGAAGCACCCACCAAAATTTGGAGGGCATTGGAGGTCATTTGACTTAATAATTAATTAATAAATGATTTATGAAATTGTCTAAAAAACCATAGAAAAAGGTTCTACTAAAAATCCCACCTTTGAGTATGTTGTGTGGGCGTATGTAACTAGCCTAGGTTTTAAATATCAAGGCCATAGCATCGACCAATAAAAAGATATTCTAAAATGGTGGCTGTCCTACACTAGGGACCTGTCCCACCAAAATGGCCCTACAGGGAGCTACAGTACTCCTTTTGGGCTGAAACAAATTTTCACTTAATCTACACACCAAGGGCTACAATATTGGTGTTGGGCACTTTTTCATCAGAGGTGATCTGGTATTTTTAATAATTTAAATGAAGCACTGCATAATATGTGACAAAAACCATATAAACATTTAATTAAATAACTTACTCTACGTTCGACGAAATCTAACTGCGCTCGACGAAAGCAGAACAAATCTGCGTTCGACGAAAACTAACTACGCTCGACGAAAGCAGAACAAATCTGCGTTCGACGAAAACTAACTGCGCTCGACGAAATCTATTATGTTCGGCGAATTAATTCAGTTCGACGAATTAATCCCGTTCGACGAACTCCGGATTCAGTTCGTCGAACTCACCTATCAGATCGACGTCCTCCAAAATGAGTTCGACGAATGCATTCCGTTCGACGAATTTCTTCTACTCCGGTCGACGAATTTAATGAAATAACGTAAACATTTAAAATATTTAATATAAGATCTTGCACAGATCTTGAAGCAAACCGACGACTGTTGGTCGTCTTCTACCTCCAGCCGACGGCTGAGATTGCCCCGACCTGGGTTGCCTTCCTCCTTATTTTCCCGGCCGCCTAAGCGCTGCCCCGGCTGGCCAATGCCACCACCACCTTCGTTGAGGTGGTGGCCGGCGATTAGCGGTGGTTGGCCGGCTGGAAGTGGCTGGAACAGGGATACGGAGGCGGGATTTAAAGCTCCGAAAGTGGAGCTTTTGTCCTACCCGATTTGGGACCAATCCCCAATCCTTGCAAGCAATCTGATGAGATCTATCCACAGAGAGAGAGAGATGCAGAACCAGACCTATATGGAGGGTTGATTCCTTGCCGATTGGGTGGTCCTCCATGGCCGATCCAAAGCTTTAGGTTCCATGGAACTTCTACACCAAGTTGCTCGATCTCTCCAAATAAAAGTGGGAAACCACACCTCTCAGTCCTCTGAAGCTTTTAAATGGATCAATTTGGGGAGAGGAGGAGCCACCACCTTGATTCTACCATTAATGGCCATTAAGCCTAAGTTTTCGGTTACTTCTAATTCTCCCTTAATCAGACCCCCTGGCCATAGAAACTCAAGAATTTATTTGTAACTGAAGGGGGGAGGTGAATGCTCATCAATTGGGGAGGGATTGAAGGATCAATTGCATTCAATCTCCATGAATGCTCTCTTTCTCTCTCCAAATTTGGGGGAAACCTCCATTTTCTCTCTCCTAATCACCAATTGCAGAAATTATGTGGTAATTTCAGTAATTACCAGGCCCAGCAGATGGTGGACCACTTTAGTTGGGCCTAGCCCAAATGGATCGGATTCAATTTGGGCAATTTAGGTTATTTTGACCTAATTTGAGACAAGGTTGACTTGGGTCAAATTGACCTCTTAGGCTGACCCCAATGGGTCCCTGGGGCTCCAAGGAGACCCCTAATGGGTTAGGGATGCTATGGTGGGGTCAAAGTTTAAGGTGGGGCCTTAAAGTCCAACCCTAGGCTTGGTATCTGAAAATTGCTATTTGCAGACCACTTGGGTTTTCTTCTTCTTTCCTAAGCTTTTATGCTCCCTTTGAGCTTCCTATGGTTTTGTCATGCCCTAGTCATGACAAAACCATCCTAGGGGTCTAGCTGTTTGGGGGATGTTACAATTCATGCCAGTAGACCGTTCGTACCAGTACGGGAAGGTTGACGACTCTAAGAAATAGGGAGAAGTTCACCCTAGGAATTCGGTCGTGTTTTATGCCCCAGTGGGTACCTATGCTAGTTGCCAGATAATAGTTATCGTCGGATGTCGCTCATATCCAGGAATACACCTTGATGTACGTTGGTGCCTGTGTAGTGTGGTACGACCACACCCATAAGTGGCAGGACTGACCATTGATGATTTAATTCGGATTTTTTTTAATTAATTTGGTTTGCGCAACCTTTATATGACGAGATTAGAGTTAGGCAGGTGTTTCCAAAGAGTCTCGCAAGTACTCCTACTTTGAGAAATTAACCGTTATCCTATCGAAGGATAGAAGTAACGGCCTTTTTCTTCTTTCGGAGTATTGACAATTACGCCTCGGCTACAACGCCGAATTCTATTGATTTTTAAAATAGCAAAGGAGAGTTTTGCAAGTGTCGGATTTGAAAAGTGTTTGTCTAAATTTTAATCCAAATTAATCAAATTAGAAAGGCAAGTATACCTTATCGTGAGTAATACAGGATATTTCGTTTTAGAATAATCGAGGTCGTATATTTCTGCGGATCGTGTTGATTATACTACTTTGAGGAACGAACTATTATTTTATCGGAATAAGTTTTTAGTGTGGGTTTTTAAAAGCGAATTATAATAAGCGTATAACTAGAGTTCTAAACGATGATAAAAATAGCGCCCGATGTCGAATTACCTTGAGACGAAAATAGTTTTTGTTAGAAGTAAAAGAGGTGACTTTTTACAACATTAAAACGGCTTGGCCGTGGAGGTTCCATAATTATGAACGCTCCTCCCTCGAGGGTACGCTCACCTGAGGTTATTGATATCCGACCGAACTCTCGTTCTATAATCGAATCTTCCTAATACTCGCTTTATTTTGTGAACCCCGCTATTGGGTTTTTACTTCCAATTCAGGAGACTTACCTCATCCTCTCTCGAGGGTAGAGCGCACTTCTCTTTACCCATGAGCGATCAGTCCATACGCATGAGCCTCTCGGCTAACTAGTTTACGGAGATGGAAATGAAAACCGCACATCGATTATGTGGCTCCACTCAACGTTATTCTCGGGTAAACCTTAAGCGTTAATTATTTTAGAAAGAGATGTTTTATTTTTAGAAAAACTATCTTTGGGTCCCAATGCTCTTCGACATCGTGTGCTAAAGGAAATTAGTCACTCATCGGAATGGAGACGGCATAATTAAGAAAATACATATTTAATAATTTTAGCGGATATAAGCGGATAAAAAGAGAAATAAAAAGACTTATATAAAAGCAGTAATAGTATCCGTCCCAACCGTCTTAAACAAGCACTAAAAAGTTCTTAGCATCTTATCCAGGACAGGGGTGGTATAGAAATGAAAAGACTTATAAAGGTGCAGAAAGAATATTCGTCTCAACCATCTTAAACAAGTGCTAAAGGAAATTAGCCTCTTATTCAAGATGGGGGTGGTATAAACAGTTATATAAGGACTGAAATAAAGCTCAG
Source organism: Dactylorhiza incarnata (assembly GCA_033032865.1). NCBI lineage: Eukaryota > Viridiplantae > Streptophyta > Magnoliopsida > Asparagales > Orchidaceae > Dactylorhiza > Dactylorhiza incarnata. The sequence continues at coordinate 943,197 of JAWHQI010000009.1, read as the reverse complement.
TTACAAAAAAGAAAAAAACACTATCTCATATACGCACGCACTCTACTTGTAATAAAAAGACTGAATCGAAAGAAAGCGTTTAAACGAAAGCGATAAATAAAGCGTTAAAGAAAGCGATAAACTATTTTTATGAAAGCAATAAACCTAAATTATGAAAGCAATAAACTAAGTTATGAAAGCAATAAAACTATTCTCATACACACACACTAACATAAATAAAAAAGAAAGATGATCCAAATGAGAAAACAACATTTTATTTCTAAAATAAGCATTACAACTAGACTAAAAGGGACAAAATTACAAACGAACATAAACTTAATTGCATAAAGAAAAACTCACATCCACTCAAAAGAACTCAAAAAAACATTACAAACACTCAAAATTTGGATGAAATTTCCTTCAGCCGAGCCCCTCTATTTATTGGCCAAATTTTATTTTTACACACCCTAGGTCATGGGCGTGTCTTGAGTGTCACGGTCATGACTTAGGGCGTGACATTTGTGCGTGCTTTAGGGGTTGCATCCGCTGTCTTCTGGAAGGTTTAGCCATCAAACATGGCTGCACACGGGCATGACTTGAAGTATCACGGGCGTGACAGTGGGCGGCACATATCTGCTTTAACTGGGGCGTGACAGCTGGCGTGTGCGCTGGATTCTTCGAACGCTTGGACAGAGAGAGTTCGTCGAACACAGAGCGCCATTCGTCGAACGCTGAGACAGTTCGTCGAACGCTGAGTGGGGGATGGTTCATCGAACGCTGGGCGCGGAGAGTTCGTCGAACGGAGAGCGCTTTTCGTCGAACGCAGCTTGATTTCGTCGATCGCAGGGCAGAGAGCGTTCATCGAACGCAGCTCAATTTTCATCGAACGCAGGGGCAGAGATAGTTCGTCGAACGTAGAGCATCATTCATCGAACGCTGGACGTGGATAGTTCATCGAACGCAGAGCGCCATTCGTCAAACGCTGGATGCGGATAGTTCGTCGAACGCAGAGCGCCGTTCGTCGAACGTTGGACGCGGATAGTTCGTCGAATGCAGAGCACCGTTCTTCGAACGCTGAGACGGAGAGAGTTCGTCGAACACCGTGAACCTTTCGTCGAACGCTGAGACGGAGAGAGTTCGTCGAGCGCTGCTCGATTTTCGTCGAACGCGGATTGAGAAGTTTGGCATTTTTAAAATTACACGCCCTTGGGTCACGGGCGTGACTTGTTGTCACGGGCGTGACTCAGGGGCGTGACTTGAAAAAAATTGCCAAAATATGCAAAAACAAAAATAAAACTAAGTTAGTAAGGAAATAATGAAAAGAAGCAATTTATTTATTAATTTACATAGAAAATTCACAATATTAATTAAAACTATACTAATAACTATACTAAAAATACATATATTTTATTACTTATCATATAACCTTATACTTAAGCTTTTGCTATTCCAGAGCGAAAGTAAGAGAGATCTATACGGGATTAACATAAGTTCTAATTTTTAGCTATCGTTTTATTTTAATCATAAGAGACTGAAAAATAAAAATTTGGAGTAATAAGAGTTAAGTCCTAAATTATGCAAATGATTTAAGTAGAAAGAAATGTCCTAGCCAAAAGACTTCTTAATTAACCAAATAGCAAACAAAATTGCAATCATTAGTAAACGAGATTAGATCGAAATTATAATAACCTTTGTTTAAAGAAACATGGAGGAAAAATATAAGTTACTAATTATGCTCTCAAATGATTTTTTGAATTAGAACTAGAAGCAATAATTTGGCTAAGGGAAAAGGGGGTAAAAAGCCTTGGCAAAAGGAAGAGTTTTTTAGGGGTGATGGTTTTTATTTGTCCACCCCTTCATTTTAGCTTTTGTGGTGTCCCCGTGATGGAAAACTAATTCATTTTTATTAACCCAATGCCTATGTTTACGGAACGAAGTCTTATTCTCATTGACATAAGATCTTTTAACGAATTAATTGAGTGCCTATGTTTACGGAACGAACTCTTATTCCCATTGACATAAGATCTTTTTCTTCTTTTAATTTTTTATTTGCCATGCTAAATTGGTGTATACAAGGAGTTTTCAAGAGAAATTTTAGAATAATAAAAAAAAATTTTGAGAGCAACCTTAGTAATTTGAATATTCCTAGATTCCTAAAGACATAAAGTAGGGATAATTGCAGTCTAAAGTTGTTTTGCCAAAATAATACACATGTCTCTATTTTAGCTAGTAGAAGTAGTGCTTGAAAAGAAAGCCTCTATTTAAATTAAAAACACAAGAAATTCTTTAAAACTTAACCCCAAACGTTTAAATCTATCGATCTTAGATAAACAAACAAATAGTAAAACTAGCGATTATGAAAATCCACAAACATATACTCTCGAAACTAAATGCTTTAAGAATAAAAGTAAGTTGGGTTTTTTTTTTCATTTTTGTACTTTTTTCAACTACTATATAGTTATATATATATAAACTTGTTTTTTGGATTTTTGTCGGTGTTTTCTTTTTATGAAGTTTTTGGTTTTTTATTTTTTTTGTAGTTTTGTGTAAGCTTACATTTACAAAAGTAAGCAAAATGCAGAATCAAACAGATTTTTTTTGTTCTTTTTTAATTTTTTTTGTTTTTTTTTTTGGAAAATGTTTTTTTTTAGTTTTTAAAACATGAAATGTTTTTTTTTGTGTGAAAATGTTTTCTAAGTTTTTGAAACATGAAATGTTTTTTTGTGAAAATGTTTTCTAAGTTTTTGTTTAAATAAAGACAGTAAAACACCCCCATACTTAAAACCCAACATTGTTCCCAATGTTGTAATATAAGTATGAAGAAGAGAAAATAGCATTGCAATATATACAAAAGGAAAGAGGGAGCAAAAAGGCTTCCCTGAATTAAAGCTGGCGGGGCCGTAAGAAACCCTGCAAAAGAAAAAAAGAACAAAGCATAATAAAAGATTAGATAAATATGGGGTGCCTCTCACAAGCGCTTTGTTTACCGTCGCGTAGCTTGACTAAACTAAAGTACCGGGATCATCGTTTGATAGGGAGTGTTGTAGTGAGGGATTAACGTGAAGAGTAACTTCGTCGTCTCCCACCCAAAGGAGGAGGAGACCAGTACTGACATCAATTAGTGCACGGGAGCTGGCGAGGAAGGGGCGACCGAGGATGATAGGCACCTCAGCGTCTTCCTCAATGTCTAGGATGACGAAATCTACCGGGAAGATAAACTTGTCTACCTGGATCAGAACATCCTCCACTACCCCTATAGGGTACTTTATCGAGTTATCCATAAGCTGGATACTCATCTTTGTCGGGCTTGGGACGCCCAAGTCGAGTTGTTTAAAAAGAGAAAAAGGCATCAAATTGATGATGGCGCCCAAGTCTGCTAGAGCATACTTCAATAACATATTGTCGAAGAGGCACGGGATGGAGAACCATCCCGGGTCATTTAATTTTGGCACAATTTGTTGAGGAAAACAACCGAGTAGTCCGCGTTAAGGGAAACGAGTGAAACATCGTCGAGTTTCTTTTTGTCAGAAAGCAACCCTTTAAGATATTTCGCGTATTTCGGCATTTGGGAGAGTGCCTCACAGAAGGGAACGTTTATTATAATTTATTTAAAAATTTATAAGAATTTTTTATATTGCTCGACCTTCCGCTCATTGTTTATTTTTGAGGAAAAAGGAAGAGGCGAGCAAGAAACGTTCGGCACGATCGGAAGACTCGGTGATTTATTTATCGAAGGAGAGGGTGTAGGGGTCGGTGTCGAAACATATACCTTAGGCTCGACCCGTTTTGGGGAGGTTACCTCCTTGCCACTGCGAAGATTTATGGCGTTGGCAGTTTCGCGGGGGTTCGGCTCCGTGTTCCCTGGTAGAGCTCCATATGGTCGCTCAGAGACCATCTTTGCCAACTGTCCCACCTGATTTCCATGTTTTTAATCGATCCGGTAATATTCTGGATATTTGACTCGGTGGACGCAACATATTTAGCAAAAATATCTTCGAGCGGAGAAGGTTTTGGAGGGGGAGGCTGAAATCCGTTCGGAAATCCTTGTGGAAATTCTTGTGGATTTACAATTGGGGGCCTCTTAGCATTATTAGGATTGCACCAGGAAAAATTTGGGTGGTTCCTCCAACCCAGATTATAATTATTACTATACGGATTGTTATTAGGGTTGAAGGGGGGCCTAACTGGGTTGCCTAGGTAATCTACAGTTTCTTCGACAAAAGTATTATTATTATTATTATTATTAAGCCAAGCGAGAGTGGAGGAGGAAGCAGTCATCTCCGCCACTTGCTTACTTAGCCGCTCCACTTGCGAGGCAAGTTGAGCAGTGGCATCCACTTCATAAATCCCAGCCGGTTTGGCAGGGCGAGATCTAGGTGTATTCCATTGATAGACGTTCATGGCCATTTCTTCGAACAGAGCTTGAGCGGCCGCCGAGGTTTTGTTGTTTAATGTTCCCCCGGCGGCTGCATCGATCATCTGTCGCGTGGAAAAATTTAGGCCATTATAAAAAGTCTGGACCTGTAGCCAGGACGGCAGCGCATGATGGGGACATCTACGCAGGAACTCTTTAAAATGCTCCCAAGTCTCATAGAGAGACTCAGAATCGTATTGAATGAAAGAGGCGATATCTGTACGTAACTTAGCGGTTTTTGACGGTGGGAAATATTTAGTTAAAAAGTGTTCCGTCAATTAGGCCCACGTGGTTATGGATCCTCTGGGAAGAGAAGTTAACCACGCTTTTGCCTTCGTCCGCAGCGAAAATGGAAATAAGCGTAAACGAATGGCGTCGTCAGTAACGCCATTAATTTTGAAAGTATCGCAGATTTCCAAAAAATTCGAAAGATGTAAGTTTGGATCCTCATCTGGCAAATTGTCAAATTGGACTGACTGTTGTACCATTTGAATGATGCTAGATTTATTTCAAAACTATTATTAGCCACTGTTGGGCGTGTAATGCTCGATCCGGTATCTTCCAGATTTGGCCTGGCACAATATGCCATGGTCCGTGGCGGGGCCACATCTGGAATTTGATCAGCCATAGGTTCAGTGTAAGTATCCCTGACAGACTCTTCGAGAAATTCGAGTAAGTTTTGATCACGAAGTCAGAGGCACTCACGAAGGTGCACTCGATTTCGGGGTCAAAAGGAATAATCGAATCGTCCGAGGAGTTTCCTCGGGTCATATACTAATAATAAAAATGATATATATTTTGTTGCTTTTTTCTATGGTTTTTTCTATTTTTATTTATATATATATATATGATATATTTAATATATATATGATAAAAGTAATAGAAATTCCTTGTTTCAAATAACAACACTAGCTCCCCGGCAACGGCGCCAAAAACTTGATGATTTAATTCGGATTGTTCTTTTTAATTAATTTGGTTTGCGCAACCATTATATGACGAGATTAGAGTTAGGCAGGTGTTTCCAAAGAGTCTCGCAAGTACTCCTACTTTGAGAAATTAACCGTTATCCTATCGAAGGATAGAAGTAGCGGTATTTTTCTTCTTTCGGAGTATTGACAATTACGCCTCGTCTACAATGCCGAATTCTATTGATTTTTAAAATAGCAAAGGAGAGTTTTGCAAGTGTCAGATTTGAAAAGTGTTTGTTTAAATTTTAATCCAAATTAATAATATTAGAAAGGCAAGTATACCTTATCGTGAGTAATACAGGATATTTTGTTTTAGAAAATATCGAGGTCGTATATTTCTGCGGATCGTGTTGATTATACTACTTTGATGAACGAACTATTATTTTATCGGAATAAGTTTTTAGTGTGGGTTTTTAAAAGCGAATTATAATAAGCGTATAACTAGAGATCTAAACGATGATAAAAATAGCGCCCGATGTAGAATTACCTTGAGACGAAAATAGTTTTTTAAGAAGTAAAAGAGATGACTTTTTAAAACATTAAAACGGCTTGGTCGTGGAGGTTCCATAATTATGAATGCTCCTCTCTCGAGTGTACGCCCGCCTGAGATTATGAATATTCAATCGAACTCTCGTTCTATAATCGAATCTTCTTAATACTCGCTTTATGTTGTGAACCCCGCTATTGGGTTTTTACTTCCAATTCGGGAGACTTACCTCATCCTCTCTCGAGGGTAGAGCGCACTTCTCTTTACCCGTGAGCGATCAGTCCGTACGGACGAGCCTCTCGGCTAACTAGTGTACGAACACGGAAATGAAAACCGCACATCGATTATGTGGCTCCACTCAACGTTATTCTCGGGTAAACCTTAAGCATTAATTATTTTAGAAAGAAATGTTTTATTTTTAGAAAAACTATCTTTGGGTCCCAATGCTCTTCGACATCGTGCGCTAAAGGAAATTAGCCACTCATCGGAATGGAGACGGCATAATTAAGAAAATACATGTTTAATAATTTAAGTGGATATAAGCGGATAAAAAGAGAAATAAAAAAACTTATATAAAAGCAGTAATAGTATCCATCCCAACCGTCTTAAACAAGCGCTAAAAAGTCCTTAGCATCTTATCCAGGACGGGGGTGGTATAGAAATGAAAAGACTTATAAAGGTGCAGAAATAATATCCATCCCAACCGTCTTAAACAAGTGCTAAAGGAAATTAGCCTCTTATTCAAGATGGGGGTGGTATAAATAGTTCTATAAGGACTGAAATAAAGCTCAGTTACAAAAAAGAAAAAATGCGATCTCATATACGCACGCACTCTACTTGTAATAAAAAGACTGAATCGAAAGAAAGCGTTTAAACGAAAGCGATAAATAAAGCGTTAAAGAAAGCGATAAACTATTTTTATGAAAGCAATAAACCTAAATTATGAAAGCAAAAAACTAAGTTATGAAAGCAATAAAACTATTCTCATACACACACACACACTAACATAAATAAAAAAGGAAGATGATCCAAATGAGATAACAACATTTTATTTCTAAAATAAGCATTACAACTAGACTAAAAAGGCGAAAATTACAAACGAACATAAACTTAATTGCATAAAGAAAAACTCACATCCACTCAAAAGAACTCAGAAAAACATTACAAACACTCAAAATTTGGATGAAATTTCCTTCAGCCGAGCCCCTCGAATTATATGCCGAATTTTATTTTTACACGCCCTAGGTCACGGGCGTGTCTTATGTGTCATGGCCGTGACTTTGGGCGTTATATTTGCGCGTGCTTTAGGGGTCGCATCCGCCGTCTTCTGGAAGGTTTAGTCGTCAAACATGGCTGCAAATGGGTGTGAATTGAAGTGTCACGGGCGTGACAGTGGGCGGCACATATCTGCTTTAACTGGGGCGTGATGGCTGGCGTGTGCGCTAGATTCTTTAAACGCCTGGACAGAGAGAGTTCGTCGAATGCAGAGTGCCGTTCGTCAAACGCTGCGACAGTTCGTCAAACGCTGAGTGGGGGATGGTTTGTCGAACGCTGGGTGCGGAGAGTTTGTCGAACGCAGAGAGCTTTTTATCGAACGCAACTTGATTTCGTCGATCGCAGGGCAGAGAGCGTTCGTCGAACGAAGCTCGATTTTCGTCGACTGTAGAGGCAGAGATAGTTCGTCGAACGCAGAGCGTCGTTCGTCGAACGTTGGACGCGTATAGTTCATCGAACGCAGAGCGCCGTTCGTCGAACGCTGGACGCGGATAGTTCGTCGAACGCAGAGCGCCGTTCGTCGAACGCTGGATGCAGATAGTTCGTCGAATGCAAAGCGTCGTTCGTCGAACCCTGAGATGGAGAGAGTTCGTTGAACGCCGGGAGCCTTTCGTCGGACGCTGAGACGGAGAGAGTTCGTCGAGCGCAGCTCGATTTTCGTCGAACGCAGATTGAGAAGTTTGGCATTTTTAAAATTACACGCCTTTGGGTCACGGGCGTGACTTGTTGTCACGGGCGTGACTCAGGGGCGTGACTTGACAAAAATTGCCAAAATTTGCAAAATAAATAAATAAAACTAAGTTAGTAAGGAAATAATGAAAAGAAGCAATTTATTTATTAATTTACATAGAAAATTCACAATATTAATTAAAACTATACTAATAACTATACTAAAAATACATATATTTTATTACTTATCAACCATTGTCACCAACGGCCACATCGGCGAGGCCCGCAGAGTTTGGCACATTGCTGGAAGAGAAGCATTCAAAGTATGTCGATATAGCTAGGGTGTTGTTGTAGGTTGTGAACACCTGCATGATTGCACGCAAACTAGTGTAGCTTAAATATAACTATTTAAATAATTGTTGTATTCCAATTATTATTATTTGTTAGAGGCTCACTCTTGTCCCCAAGCCTTAGAGATCTTTGGGAGGAGGTGTGTATCCTCTAGTTTTATGACTAACATGTCGTCGTACACTCTTTTTAAGAGATAGAGTTGCTTGAGGCCCAGCTATCGCGTGAGAGAGTACCCGCTATAGAGCCTGCTTGAATGGATGCACCGGTATCATCTCTGAACTTTAGAGATGTGAGCCTATAGTACTTAGAAGGAACTATAGTAGAATGTAGTTGTTTAGCCCTGTCAAGGCCTGATGTATAAATAGTTGGCTTTGAACTTGATATATATATGGTTTGGTTTTTGATTTGCTTTCGCGTTATTGATCTGATGTAGTGATTGACTAAAGCCTTACAAGATGATCATTCTACGCTTGGAGAGTGAGCATGTTGCAACTTAGAAAGCATAGGGTGGCCATCTTTAGCGGTAAGGCCCGTCTCCGAACCAACCCGGTCGCAGTTAGGGGAGGAGGTTTTACCGATAACATCATAAATTTCAATAATATTTAATTAATGACATGATGTCTTCCAAGGACCTTATCAGTTCCACCAACAATTGATGTATACGAGAGGGATAGTTCCAACTCCTTATTTAGAGTTAAGGATATTAACCTTTGAAGTTCTTAGGCCAGTCCGATGACCAAAACAATTATAATGAACTTAGATTTTGGATAATTAGTAGGTTTGGATGAATATGATGAAATCAAGATCGAGTATAAAATGCCGATTGCAGTCTTGAGGTTATGAATCTATAGTTGACTTTGACGAATATAAATTAAGTACGATTAATGTGATTACCGATTAAAGTTGAATTGATGAACTTGAGTGGATCTAATTTAGAGATATTTAAATGGTTGCACGTCTAACAAACCAATCTCTTCCTAAATCATCAAATCAGTTGATAGTTTAGTTCACTACTTTTATGAGACCTAATCTGGATTAAAAAATTATGTGCTTTACCATACTTAAATCTTGTTATGCACATGTAACGAATAACATGATAATGTATTGGCAGTTGTGAAGTTGATTAGTTCTATTGAGAGGGTTGATAGCCTCCCCTTGTTGGTAATGAATCATAATATACTCTGCCTTTATGAAATGATAATGCATGTGAATGTATGCGGCGGGTCGACTATACCTCACGGTGGTACACTCCGGAGGGTTAGGACACTAACTCATGGATATTGAAAGTGCAAAGTTGTTCCCCTGAGAATTTTCTAGGGGGAGAGTGAATAAAGATTTAAAAATCTTTAATAAAAAGTGCACATAAAATTAATCCTAATTCCTATGCATCCAAAATTTCAACCAAAATTAAAGCAATCACATAATAATAATAATAATAATAATAATAAACAAGAGACAAACACAGAAAATTCATAACCATAAAATACACAAGAACTTATAGTGGTTCCCCAAAACATATGAGTACATCCACTCTTCTACCCCTTGGTAGAAATCCACTATTACAGTGTTGAGTCTTTTGATAAGGAGACTCTTACAACCACTGAGTATTTTGATAAGGAGACTCTTAAAACCACTTAGTCTTTTAATAAGGTGACTCTTAGAACCAGTTCTGAATTCTTTGAGGAGAGATTCTTAAAACTCTTTTACAATATAATTGAATGAACCAGAATAAGAACAAGAATAAGAGTAAGAAATAATCAGAAGAATTATAAGAGGAGAATTCTTCTGATCAAGATTCTCATTCTGCAGCACTGAGGATCTTTGAGCACTAAGTTGATGATCTTTCTTTAGATCTAATAAATCCTTGATAAGCAGAAGGTCAAGGATTGTTCTTCTTCATAGTTATTGATCTGATGACCTGTTCTTTGGCAAGCTTCTTTCAGAGAGAAATTGAAGAAGAAGCTTTTGCAGATTGAGGAAGAAGAACTGCAGTCCAGAAATCTATCTGGTAGAATAAGAGATAGATAGATAGAGGAAGAGGTCTACAGACGGAGAGTGACGATCTCCCTTTTAAAATTCTGTATCTATAATCTTCTGTCGATTCAATTGATTTAGAATCAAATCACTTTCCCTTCTGATCGATTCTCCAATTGGAATGTATAAGGAGAATTATAGTTTTCTTTCTATATGTGTTGACAGCCTATCAATGACCTTTAATATGACTTCCAATTTTATCACCTTTAAATCTCAAGAGGCTTTCTTTCTCTATTTGTACTCTTGCGAACCGTTAAGATTCAAACAACTTCCATATATAATCTATATAATCATCTGAATCAAATTTAAGAAGTATTCATTTCTGAAATGTATTCGACTTTGCGTCGAATCTCTTCTGACTTCATATCGACGCATATTTAAATTCCATTAGAATCTACATCGAGATCTGCTTCAGAAAACCTCAGCTTTGAAAAGAACTCTGATATCCACGTTGTGTCGATTCATTATCGATGGTGCGTCGACTCATTATTGACGTATCCGTCGAGATAAAGAATATATACTTCAACTTCTGACTTCTGCGTCGAGTTCAACTTTCATCAGTACATCGAATGCTTCTTGACGCAATTTCTCAATCTCTTCGACGTCATTTGATTTAGAACCAATCAAAACATACATCGACTTTGACTTCTATCACTGCATTGATACATAGTCGACATTGTGTCTACTACCAATCAAATGAAGTGTCGACTGTCAGTCTGAGTTATCTTTTACTTCCTTTCAAAGTTACTTCGACTTCCAATCGAATTTGCGTCGACTTCTTTTCGACGCAGGTTTAACTCACTTGATTTTTGGTCTCCTTTTGACTAGGCTTTGACACCCTAAGGTGAATATGACATCCTAGGACATCTAAAGACCAACTTACCCTCACTATACAACTAGGGTAATAATTCCTAGAGAATGAAATCACATTTACATAATTGGTAAAGTAAATCATGAGGGTGTTTTTCCCAACAATCTCCCCTATTTAGCTTAGCAAATTTGACAGGCTCTTAAGTGATTTCAAACATATTGAAACGGAAAAGAATACAAATATAAGCATATATTAAAAGACAGTATCATAAACTGAGAATCTTCTGAGATATAATTGAGAACTTCTGAATAAAAAAAAAAACAATTGTCCACTAGAATTGAATTTTCCAAAATAAGCATTCTACTTTTTCTTTGCTATAAATTTAGAAAAGGCTTCATGGACTTTCTGAATTTTGTTTCCACATACTTGAAGTTAGTAGCTTTTGCCTTTTTTGGTTTTTTTCTGAATTCTGTCACACCCTTTGAGTAGTTTTTCAATATCAACTTCAGCCTCAGGATAAACATCATTTACTTTGAATCCAAGGCTTAAGATTTTAGCCATCAATTCATTTAGTATATCCAAGTCTAGCTCATTTGATTAAGGATCTGGCACTATGAAAGTTGATTGTGTGATACTAGGAGTTGGAGCTATTTTGAAAATAATCTTTCTACTCTTTTGTTGTTAAAATGGCTGAGCTACTACCTTATCATTAAATCCAAGAACCTTTTATGAAGTTGTCCTTCATCTTTCAGAAGTTTTACTTGGGGGTTTTTTGTAGCATATTTTTAAGGGTCAAACAAAGTACTTGAGATTTTGATGGTTTCTTTGATCCGCTCTTCTTCAACCACATCTTTCCCTTTCTTGAGCCTTTCAGTAAACTTGTTTCTATTGTCATTGAAGAAAAATTCTGCGCGCGTTAGAAATGTTGACGTTGCGTCGAGTGGCAATCGACGTGACTTTGAATAAATGCAACAACTATTGAGTCGGCGCATGCATCGATATGAATTCAACACTGCATCGAGTGCAATTCAAATTAACTATCTCATACAGCTCTCGAAGCTGGTGTCGAGTAGAAATCAACGGTGTGTCAATTTGTATTCGAGGCAGCTCTGAATAAACATTTATATTTTTCTTTAAATTTTTGTTATTTTTCCCAGCAATAACTTTCTATGGAAAATAGGTTTTGCTAGATAATATATGTGACCTAGAGAGCTCCATCAACCATTCCCAATGTTAGTTATTGGTTGTCGACTTATCACCTAGATGGGGGGGGGGGGGGGTGTGAATAGGTATTTCAAATTATTTTTGTTCCCCCTTTTGGTGTTCTTGATTTCTGGTTAATAGATCTAAAGATTAGAATAGCACAACATAGAAGCACGCAAGAACTTATAGAGGTTCCTCAAGACAGGGTGTCTTGAGTAGTCCTCTTTCCCTCTGCGCCTACCTAGTAGTGTGCTAGTCTCGGCAAACTCCTCCAAAACTTCAGGCCCGCAAGCCTTACAACACGGAATCGCAAGTCCTACAGCCTAAGCCCGCAAGCCCCTACTGCACCCGAGCCCTCAAGCTCGACACTCAGGCCCTCAAACCCTACCTAACTCAGACCCGCAAGTCTAGCCTCTGCCCTGGCCCGCAAGCCTTCACAGGTCTCAAGCCCTCAAGCTTGACAATCACACTACTAGAAAAATGACTTTTAGCCACACTTTTTTTGCCACGGGTCAAAATCATGGCTCATAGTTAAGTATTAGCCACGGCAACCTAATTCGTGGCTAATAGGTAAGTATTAGCCACGGATGTCATATTCGTGGCAAAAAAGAATACATTAGCCACGGTTTATCGAATTCGTGGCTAAAAAAATACTATTAGCCACGGTTTCCTAATTCGTGGCTAATATTTTAGCCACAATTCTTAATTCGTGGTAAATACATAAGTATTAGCCACGGTTTTTTGCCGTTGCAAAAAAATTAGTATGAGATAATTAACAAAAAAATAGTTTTTTAATTTATTCATAGCATATACATAAATATATTAATATTAATTTAGACATTAATTCTCAAATACTTAATAAATTTGTGTCACATGCCATTCAATCATGTATATACTATACACATCACGTGCTATGAGGAGATCAACAACACTCAATCTAAGAGCAGAACTATTGTCGATCGAATAATTATGAAGCTATAATATTGATGAAGCTATTAATATTGATGATAGCTAGCAACGATCTCAATCGTCGTGACCTTTATACGAATAATTATGATGAATGTGTGTTCACTGTGAATATGATTGATGTCATCAAATTGTAATCATACGTAACTTCCAGCGTCGGTACATCAGGTAGCTAATAATAATACGAGTCCAACGGTGTCATCAGTTTGAAAGTTTGACGTCGTTCAACGAGTTTTTAATGTTACGCAAAATTAGGTCATGAACGCTCTAGAGAGCATAAAATGAGCAAACAATCTCGAAATTGATCTCGGATTGTTCTGATGGATGTGCATCGACGAGACGGTCATAATGAGCCCCTTCGGGATAAATTCTGGGCCCTATAGAGCGATATATAAGCGTTTGAATGCATTATTAATAATAAAAATATTAATATTCATAACATTATATATTATATATTATGTATATATATATTAAATTAGGTTAGATAACGTTTAGCTCTCCCAGCCGCAAGACACACCCGCCCCCTCCTGCTGCGACATGACGGCGGAAACGAGAGACCCCCCTCTTCAATCCCTCTCATCTCCGGTGAAGTCCTTCCCACTCTCTACCGCCGACCACCTTTAGCTCCGGCGAGAGCTCCGGTGAGAGCTTAGGAAAGCTTCAAGCTCTTTCTCTCTCTCTCTCTCTCTACAACATCCATGGCCGAAGCTCTCCTCCATTTCCGGAGAGATCCCCGCTAAGCCCTCCTCCTCCGACGCCTTCTCTCTCTCACAGATCCACTCTTCCTCCCTCTCTCTCTTCCTCTCTCTCTCTACAGCCATCTCATGGCCGAAAACATCCATCTCCTCTGAGCAGCTCTCCCCTCTACGACGAGCTGCTGTGCCGGCCAGCCCTTCAAAAAAAAAACTAAGAGCTCCTCTTCTTTTTCGGAAGCTCCTCCAAGAAACTGTCGCCCCCTCATTTCAGCTTTTTGGCGAGATTCCGGCGAACTCCACCGCAGAACTCAAGATCTGAAGGGTTCTCCTCTTTTTCTCCATCTCCGGCAAGATTTACTCAGGCCAAGACCACCTCCTAGCAGCCCTAGATCTAGAGATTTCTTCCCCCGACGATCTCCAAACAGCATATGGTGCAATGTTCCTTGAGCTCGTAGTTTGAGTGTATCCTATTATAGATTGGCCGAGTGCCACAATCACAATCAAAGACCAAGTGAAGCACAAACTGCAGCAACCAAAGCCAGTGGATGGTATCATGATCCTCATTATCTCTTATGTTATTTTTTGTTTAATTCTCTTTGGATGTCTTAGTGCACATCTTTGTTCGTAGATGTTTACCTACCTAAATATACTTAATATATGTTTGTATACTTAGTGTAGTCTTCTGATCTTACTTTTATTTAAGCACATCTATATATTGGGTATTTTGTATGTTTATGTTTATAGATTATTCTACATTTTGTCCAAAAGAGTTTAACATTAATTGCTAAATTCCTCTTACTTCAAGCTATTCATAAATAGAGAAATGTTTGTATCAGAATATTTATAATTAAGTTCCCTTAGTTTCTATCATAAACTAGATATTATACTTGTTATGTTTCAACTGGCTTCGTCTGCTATGCTAAATAGAGAAATGCTGGTATTGCCATTGCTGCCAACTGGCTTCGTCTGTGCTAGGTAAACCATCCAGACTTTAGCTTTCTCTGCTATGCTAATTTGTTAATGTGATATTTGTTTCTGCTCCACTGTTTTCTGCTTACATCAACTAAAATTAACATATAAATGTATGTTATTTTTTGCTATGCCTAATTTCCTATGCACACAATCTTTTTGTTCAAATGTCAACAGCAAACCTATTCACATGGAACATCATCACTTCTTTTATGGAATCTCACCATATTAACCTTCAATAGATCAATAAGTGGGTTTGGGTTTTATTGTGATCATAATAGTCAAGGGCATATATCATGGTTGGCAAGGGCTTTCAATTACTGATCTGAGAAAAACACTGTTAAGGTTAGAAATGTTAGATGATGTTTTTATTATTTTCAATTTGGTTAATTAGTTCTTTGGTTTATGCTATTTGCTATTTAACATGATGGGATCAGTTGGAACTCAGGGTATTAGAAACAATCAAAGCAATGTTGCGATGATATGACTGTTAATGAACTCAAGACATTGACAAGGTGTTGCATATACTCTACTCAATCTTTATCCCAAACTATATGTGTTTGATTATGGATGTGATATATTGTATGTTGATGAATATGAGTTACCAATGATTGTAGAGAAATGTTAGCTAAATAATATTTCTCCACCTTATTATACCAGGAGAATATTCGAGGCTTCAAAATATTTGATGACATGTTTTAGAAAGAGGGCCTACCATTTCAGATCATAGGAGGGGAAATGAATGGAGACCACTACAAGTGGATATAGCATGCATGGAGACCACTACAAGTTGCTCCCGATGAAGAGACAACAATCCACACTCAGTGGAGGCTCCAACCTGACTATTTTTCTATTTTAGTTTCCAAATTTTGCAATACATCATGATGTTATTGATTATAGTCATTTTTTAGCATGTCATAAAATGTATTAACAACAATATGAACTAATAAAAACATTTACTGCATATATTTTGTCGGGCTTCTTAATTAAGTTTACATGATGTGATAGTCTGCAAACATGATAGTTTTTGACACTATATTCTTAACTCATGTGATTGTATTTGTCATAATCTTAGTATGGATTCAGATTAAGGGATTAGTTATAGTTGATCGGCCAATCTTTCATATTAGAGGTTTTGGAATTATCATTGGTGCTTATTCTAGGATTTAGTTTTTATGCTTGCTCCTCCTACTCATGAGGATTAATTATTGCTTCAGGACTGATCACCTCAGGCACAAAACGAGCATTGTGTTAGCGTGATTTGTTTGAATTTGATGCTCCTCTCTTCTTCTGATCGTGTATTTGCTGACAAGTATTTGCCACGGTTTAAACTGTGGCAAATGTTTTTTTAATTAAATCTTCTAAGTATTTGCCACGGTTTGTTACCGTGGCTAATAATGGACTTTTAGCCACGACAAGGAAGTCGTGGCTAATAGCTGCTGAAATCAAGCCCTTTAGCCACGATTTAAAACCGTGGCTAAAAATCGTGGCAAAAATGTATTTGCCACGAAATGAGCGTGGCAAATACTTTTTGCCACGCTCGCATTGCCCACGCCCATTTACCGTGGGCAGGCCGTGGCTAAAAGCCTTTTGCCATGATTTTGGACTTTTAGCCACGACAATTAGCCGTGGCTAAAAGTCCATTTTCTGGTAGTGTTAGGCCCTCAAGCCCTACCTAGCTCAGACCCACAAGTCTAGCCTCTGCCCTAGCCCGCAAGCATTCACAGGTCTCAAGCCCTCAAGCTTGACAATATTGGACCCGCAAGTCCACTACCCTAGCCCTCAAGGCTCACAGATCTCAAGCCCTCAAGCTTGACACTCTGATCTGAAAACAGATCTTACAACTTCTAGGCCCGCAAGCCTTACAAGAAATTACAGTAAAGAAAACTGTTTCTTCTGCCTGATGGAGATCAGCTTCTTTACTTGAAGAAGATGCTTTTGATGTGAACCTTGACAGTGCAAATCTTCTTCAAGCTTCTTGCTCTGCCAGATGTTGATTGGCTACCTTTCTTGATAGAAACTTCTCAGTCGATGTGGCTTGACTGTAACTTGAAGAACAGAGAATGATCATTTCGTTCTTTTCTTCTTTCTTCTTCACCATCGCTTGTACTATGTGTTACCAGGCGGGATACTTTTCATTTTTCTCTCCTGAACGAAGACTTCTTTCTAGGGCATCCCTCTTCCCTTTTATAGGACTAATGAGCCGCTTTAACGGTCATATATGATGTCCTATTCTGACAACTTCCCATGCCTTAAGAGCACGCACTGATTAGACAATCAGGCGGCGGCATTAAATACTGACAGCGCGTCTGGATACTTTTGAATTTGTCTCAACGATATTTCCATTGTTATGATGACATGGATAATATCTCGATGATAGGACTTGTCGTTGTCTTGGGCTTGGACAGATCTTCAAGTCTGCTTCCTTCCTCTGCAGATAGAGTTGTCTCTACGACACAACATCCCTTCTGCATTTGTACTTAAGACAACATGAAGTCATCTAACTGATGTCGGCATAATCTTCACGATTGCTTGATATCATTGTGATCACTTTGTCTTCTCGACGATATGATCGATATCATGTCGACAGACCGTTCTTCACCAACTGCCCGTCTTTAGTGTTTTCGACGTCATGTCTTCTTTTCAACGATATCTTCTACACTGATCTTCCCTTTGCCTTTTCAACGACATTCATTCTGACTTAGCCTTAACCATGTTAAGGCTTCTTGTCGACCACATCTTTGAGTCTTCTTCTTCATCTTTTACTTTCTGATATCATCGTGTAGATGTCATAACGATATCTCCATTCTGCCTTGCTCTGCATGTTGTTGACGATATGCCTGCTGTTGTCGATGATACGCATGATTCTTTTCGACGACACAGACACAATCATTCTTCTTTGCTTTGACCATCATATCAATGATGAGCCTGTTCATGTCGACGATATGTCCAGCCTTTTTTTTCGACGATATTATACTTAGGCAAATTATTGAAGTACTGGACATATAGTCTCATCTCTGCAAGCATTAACTAGATGTGACATTAAATACATCTTGCATTTATCATTGAGTTGAGCACTTCTTCAAATCAGGAACATTGTTGGGCACTGTTCCCAACACCCAATGCTGGCTACAATAACTAAGGTATAAGAATTGTCTGCTAAGCTTTGAGTGGAGATTGGGCCAAAGAGATCCATGAGCAATAGGTAAAGGATTATAGGGGAATCATTCTTACCAATTGGTTTGAATGAGGATTTTGTTTGTTTTTCAAATTGGCAGGCTCTACAAGGATGATCCTTTTTGTACTTACCAATTGGTAAGCCTCTTACTAGTTGGTGCTTAGATAGTTTAGTTATTGTTTTAAGATTTAAATGATTTAATCTCTTATGCCATAATTCATTCTTTTATAAGTTAGAGCTAAACAGACAAATTTTAGTTGTAGAATAATTGAAATCCACTAAATACATTTTACCTTTTCTAATCCCAGTTAATATTATTTGGTTGGTTAATAAATTATCAATATGACATAATGATTTAGTGAACACAAACTTGTATTCACCATCACACAATTGTCTAATGCTAATTAATTAGGATATGTTGAAGACCATCAATATAAGCTACCTTAGAGAAGGAGATTTCTCCAACTCTGAGCACACCATATCCTCTGGTCTGACCAGAGTGAAATTTACCAAAAATTACCTTAGGGAATTCCTTAGCCTTGTAGTTTTCCAACACATCTTTTGCTCCAGGCATATGCATGGAGCATCCACTATCCAAGTACCAATGCTAGTTTGTGGTATGTCAGACTCTTCTCTGTACATAAATTTAATCATTAGCATAGAACCTCACCTTTTGGGGTCCCTTTCTTCTACCATCATAAGGAGTTATGAAAGAATAGGTTGGTTTTTTAGGATATCCCTTAAGTTGATGAAGTGCTGGTTTATTATACCAGCAATTTTTTGCTTTGTGACCAAGTTTACAATAATAATAACATTTAAAATTGAAGTGAGAACTTGTAGGAGGGAATCTAGAGTTAATTAAAACATTTTTTGGAAACATACGTCGAGAAGAAGTCGACGCATCTTTAGGGTTGCGTTGGAAGGAATTTGACGTGTCTGCATAGTTGCGTCGATAAAAGGCCGATGCAGGATGTGGGTTGCGTTGAGTATGATTCGACGCACCCTCATACCTGCTTTGAATTGATGTCGAAGCACTTGCAGAACTCCGTTTAATTGGATTAGATGCATCTTTAAAGTTGCATTGAGTTCTATTCAATGCATAGTTCCTTTCATTTAACATTTGAGTGTTATTGCTTGATTTTTCTAAAGGATGGTTGCCTAGAATTCCTTTTTGATTATTAATGTTCACCCTATTAAATACAGTGATTCTATCAGGACGATTGTGCAGTTCTTCACAAGATTATATATTTTTATTTAGTTGATTCTCTCTAGATCTAACAAATGTTATAGGACTCTCCCAAGCTGGCTTGCTGGAAGTTTCATTACTAATTGAAGGGTCTGGCCATAATCCAAGATATCTAAATCTCTTAGAGAGATTCTCTGTGATATCTTTTATCTTTTGACTCCTCCCATTGAGTGAATCTTCAAAGGTTTTTGGCTTTGTAAGCACTTCCTTTAGAGTTAGATTTGCAGTATTTATCTTATATATTTCCTATTCCATCTTATATATCTCACCCCTTAATTCATAGTTATTATAACATACATCTTCTTTCTTGAGATCTTCTAATTCTTTTCTAAGAGTTTTAATTTTTTTGAGCCTCTAGATGATAAATATAAAATTATTTAATACACTCTTTAAATTAATTTGAAGAAAAATCACAATCATAAAAAAAAGCTACCTGGTCCTCTTTAGAGGAATCTTCAAAAGCCATCAAACAAGAGTTTTCAGTCTTTGTTTCCTCCTCACTTTTTGAGGAGCTGCTGGAGCTGGATTTAATCTCACTCCAGGTTTCAGCAACAAACCCTCTCCCTTTCTTCTTATCCTTTCTGTTGAAGGTATGCTTGATATAGTCCTTTCTATGAGACTTCTTGTTGGGAAAAACTTCTTTTTGATTTAACTTAGCAAATTAACTATAAGTGATTTTACTTCTTAGGATATATTACCCACATTGCATAGCAAGGGTAAATTGGTCATTAGATGTCTTAGGATGTCACACTCACCATAGAGTGTCAAGGCTAAGTCATGACAATCACAAAATAAGTTAAGACTTGCGTCGAATGAAAGTCGATGCAACTTTGACTTGATATCGACGTAACTCTGACTAGAAGTCAAAGCAACTTATTCAGTCTGTCGAAGTATAAGTCAAGTTGACGCAATGTCAAAAGGGTCTCGACGCAGAAGGAAGAGATTGTCGAAGCCATCTAAGAAGTCAACAGAACTTCGACTACAATTCGACGTAGAAGATAAAAGCTCAAGTTCAAGGCTTCAACTCGACGGAGACGTCAATAAGGAATCGACGTAACGTCGACATCTGAGTTCAGCTAAAGCTAAGAAGGAATTTGAAGCTACGTCGATAAGAACTCAGAGGAGCGTCGACCTGAAGAATGATGAAGTCGACGCAGCGTTGAATACAATCAAAAAAAGAAAGTTTTATTTGTTGTCCTTCTGAGACCTTTGTAGAAGGACCACCAGGCTAGAGACAGTTCTCCAATGACTTGTTTATTGCCAAGAATGGTATGGGGCTTTCCAGGACACAACAAAGCATTTTTGGAAGGTATTCAAAATGGATTGACGGGTCGAGAACAAAAGAAGAAAGGAAATTAGGTGAATTCCTTTCCAGGACAGCCCAAAAGAAGAAAGGTTTTAGAAATCCCAATCATATAGAATAAGTAGGCAAAAGGGGAAGAATAAACATAATAAGAGTAATCACATTATTCCATATGTCAAATAGGGTCTTCATCTTCTTCCTCCTCAAATCCTAAAAGACAGAAATACAGAACTGCTCTCTCTGCGCAAGAATACATACATCTGCTTCTTCTTCATCATCATACAACAGCTGAATTTCAAGAAGTGCTCAGAGAAAAGGATCAAGCAAAATAACCCTTGCAAATAATCATTATCATAAGCAAGGGTTCATCATTTCAGATCCTGTGAAAGACAGAAGCAGCATCAGATCTTCTAAAGAATTCTGAGAACAGAATTCTTTTCTTCTCCCTTTTACTTTCTTCTTACTTTCTTCTTCAACTGTAAAGAGTTTTATTAATCCTTCTTCCAAAGAATTCAGTGGTTCTAAGAGTCTCCTTATCAAAAGATTCAGTGGTTCTAAGAGTATCATTATCAAAAGACTTAGTGGTTCTAAGAATCTCCTTATCAAAAGACTCAGGCACAGGTTGTGCAATCCTACCAGGGAGGTAGAAGAGAGGAGTGCCCACATTTTAGGGAACCTCAATAAAAATCATTGTGTCTTCTGTGTGTTGATTTTCTGTGCTGCCCCTATTTATTTGTTCTAAGTTTATTTTCAGCAAACTGTATTAATCTTATTCTATCTTTGGCTTGGCTGATTGCATAATCACTTAGTGTTTTTATTGTGTGTGCACAAATAGGATATAAAATATTTAAAACTCTATTCACCCCCTTAGAGAATACTCAGAGGCACACTGTGCACTTTCAATTGGTATCAGAGCTAAATTGATCATTAAAAGGTTAACACCTTGATCAAAAGATCTCCTACTCTCATTTCATTATTTTAAAATTAATTATTACTATTCTCTAAAGAAAATGAGTTCTAAGGATTATGCATTAACTAGACCACCAGTGTGTAATCTGAATAAGTTTACACTCTAGAAGGCCAGAATAAAACTGTATATGAACTCTATTGATGAAGACATCTTTGATGTTATCACTTCAGGTCCTCCAGCCCCATACAAAAAAGATGCCAATGGATCTTCAACACAAGAACATGTGCCCAGAGCTGAGTGGACAAAGACAGAGAAGAAGCAGAAGGAATCTCTTTCCAGAATGGTAGAAGGGCGTTCTGATGAAAGAAAGGACAGGAAGTCCCTTCTCATTTGTCAATATGAGAACTTTCAAAAGAAAGCTGATGAAAGTGTTGCTGAAATGTATGACAGATTCAACATCATTATCAATGAACTAAAGAGTCTGAACAAGGAGATATCCTTGACATAGTTAAATGATAAGATCCTCATGTGCTTCCCTAGCTCATGGGATTCAAGGATCTAGGCCATCGGAGAGTCCAGATGCCATAGAGAAATCTCTACTAATGCTTTACTAGGAAAGCTTAAGTCATATGAGATGCTACTGAAAAGCAGAGCTGAAATAGAGGCAAAGGAGACAACTCCAACTCCTATTCAAAGGAGCATTTCTCTGAAAGCTACTGATGTAGATCCCTCCACTCCTGAAGAAGAGATGTTCAGTCTCTTGGCAAGGAGATTCAGAAAATGGGGCAAGACTCAAGAAGAAAAGAGTGGAGCTCAAAGCCTAGGTTTGATAAGACTCCAAAGAAGGAAGTGATCTGCTTCACCTGCAACAAACCAGGGCACTATTCTCCTGATTGCCCAGAAGAGCAAAGGGACAGGAGCAACAGCAAAAAGAAATAAATGAAGAAGTCTTTCAGGAAGAAAGACAAGAAAAGGGGGAAGGGGTTCATTGCTCAAACCTAGAGTGACTCTGAAGTAGAGTTAAGCTCCTCTTCATCTGAGAGTGATGAAGAAGCAGAAGCTGCCGCCTGATGGCATTGGGGATCTCCTCAGATGATGAAGAATAGAAGGTATCCCTGTTTGAAAATTTTGACTTTAATTCTGATGATTTCAAAAACTTCTTTAATGTTTTGTGCAACGATAATATTAAGGTACAAACAGAAATAGAAACAACTAAGTTAGAACTAGAAAACCTAAAGGAAGATGAGCTATATTTGAGAAATCAAGACTTAAGAAAAGAGATTCATAATAAGGAATCAGAACTAGCTAAAATAAGAAAAGAAAACTTAAAACTAAAGGAAGATCTATCAAAGGCAAAGGCCTTTGAAGACTCACTTAATGGGAGGAGTCAAAAGCTCAAAAATATTACACAAAATCTCTCCATGAGATTTAAGAACCTAGTTCTAGGAGCAGACCCTTGCACTAGCTCAGAATTCCCTAGGAAACCTGCCTTGAAAAATCCAGTTAGATTCATTAGACCTAGTGACTAGCAATCTAGTGAGGGAAGGACAATGGCCAAGGATTAGGATAGTAATCATCCAGATAAAATAACTATAGATAATAAAATAAATTCAAACAAAGAAAAGAAATCTCTAGGAAAGAGTAATTCAGAGAAATTAACCAGCAACAATCAAAAAGCCAAAGTAAATAATAGAATAATTAGACACTCTGCTGATCTATTATGTTTGGATACATTTTATACACATTACAAGTACCAAAATAATAAACATAGGTTTAGTAAACCCATTCCTTATCATCCTAAGGGGTATCATGAAAGACCATTCTACTCTTTCATAGAACCTTATAATGGTAAAAGCAAAGGGCCCAAGGTAACCTGGGTACATTCTGATGTTTGAGTTACTTATGCAAGAAGATGTAGAGTTCTTTTCCCAGAGAAAGTGAAGGGAAAAGAAAGAAGTTGGTGATCAGTTATAAATAACTCATATGCAAAGGGAGTGATCTCTACTCCAAAATTCTCTGATGAGTTTATAATTCATGAAAATAATAGTATAAATACTATTTTCAATAAAAATCATTGCTGGAAAAACTGCAAGAACTTTCTAAGAAAATGGAACTATTCATTCAGAGTTGCGTCGAATAGAATTCGACGTTCCATCTAATTCTACTCAAATCCTGCTTAGAAAGCAATATGCCCTTGTTAATTCAGAGTTGCATCGAAAAGAAGTCGACGTATCATCTAAGTCTATTTGACGCTAGCTTCGAGAGCCATCCAAATCAGATAATTCAAAAAGCATTCGACGCACCGTCGATGTCATATCGACGGAAACGTCGAATTACTAGTTGCTCGTCAAATTCGAAGATGCACCGAGTTATAATCGACACAACATCAACATGAAAAGTGCATGCACCTTCACCTTTAGAAGATAATTTTGGCGCGCTGTCTATTAATCTTTTCGACGGTGCTTCGGATAAAACCCTAAGTAGCGACGAATCATCTTCTTTTAAGAAAGATTGGCGTCGAATTCATTACGCTTTCGAATTCTTTTCTATTTGCTCTCGTGCTCTCCTCTTCTCCAGTTCTCTCGTTCTCTCTCTCTCTCTCTCTCTCTCTCTCTTTTCTCTTCTCTCTTCCTTGCAGGTACTTCACAAAAGAGACAATGACCCCTCCTAAGATTAACTCTGGATTTGATGTGGCCATCCTTGGATTATTTCAGACTGCCGCATTAATAAAGTTAATCTATACCAGATGCAAGATACTGGATGTAGAGCTGACAGAGCTCAAGGAAAATATTCATTTGGGTGAGGATGGATCCCTCAATGGGAATATATCTGGAACTGATACAAACATTACAAAAGAAGTATTATCTCACACCTTTGGTCTACTGACAGGTGATGAGTCTGATGAGTTAACAGAGGAAGTGACTAAGAAAGATTTAGAGATCATGAAGTTCAGGAAGAGAAGGCCATCAATATTAAGAAGATTGATCTTGCAGAAAAGTACAGGTTTCTAGCTGACATAGTGGGAAAGGTGCTACTCTGTAAAATTTCAGCACATGATGCCATACCAAAGCTGCAGCTTTAGATCATGGGGGCCTTAGTGCTCAACAAGAGAATAAATTGGGGAAGATGTCTCCTAAAATTAATTGGCCATAAATGTTGGATCTTGAGGCGCCCTTAGGGGGTGAATAAGGGTTTTAAAAACTTTAAACTTTAATAGAAAACTTTTGATATTTTGGTAGAAGTAATTTAAATCAAAAGTAAAGAGATAATGAAATTAGAAATGAAATCAATTTTATTAAACAAGAAAAGTCATGATTATCATTTATAAAATTGATTACAAAATCTGATTTCTTATGACGCTAGAAATCGTAGGCGATAAAGTAAAATCTCTTTTTGTTTTCTATACCGACTCGTATCCCCACGAACCGGTTGGTTTTAGCCGATCTCTCCCCAGATATGGCCTCAAGCCGCTCTAGCCTTCCTATCCCTAGAAAGGCCTCGAGCACCCCTTAGATCTACTCCCTAGATCCAGTCGCCAACACGAGGCGAATTCCTCCTTAAGTCCTACCCAGACCTAGTCGCCAACACGAGGCGAATTCACAAACTGATTACAATGATAAAATAAAAATACAAATACAAAAGACAAATATGAAACTCCTTATGAGGTAATCTGAAGGAGGCGCCGAAGAATCGCTAAAGATTATTGAAGTCCAAGCATGCGTTCTTCGCGATGAGTTAGCGTGTTGATCCAAGCCTCCTTCGATTACTCCTTTTGAAATTTAGTGGGAGATGTGTTGGTCTGGAAATATGGCCCTCTCAGAGTTTCTGAAGTGCTGGAATAGGGCTCTTGGCAATCAGTAGTTGGAGAAGACAAAATCCACCTTTTTATAGGAGTAGAAGCTAACGTTGGTGTTAAGAGTTAACGCCGGGCGTTGACAAAGTATAAAAATAACTTGATGGCTCGGATCTTCAAAACAGGATGGAGATTCTGCATCTTTGGTATCTTTCATTTTAGGCAACCTTAACGCTGGCGTTGACTCTAACGTCGGGCGTTGAGTCAAATCATTATTGAATTGCTCCTTCAATCACGACTGCATTCCTCCTTGCCATAATCGTCGATCGTTAACGTCGGCGTTAAGTACAAATGCCTAGCGTTGAGTTTCTTTCTCTTTTTATTCACTCGGCAAGCCATCCCGTTGATCGGCATCCCATCCCGTCGATCAGCAGACCATCCCATTGATCGCTAACACCCAGCGTTAAGACCTAACGCCTGGCGTTAGACATCTTTCAATCTTTATGCTTGTGAATAGTACCCGACCAATATTGCAACAACCTGGTGTCATATTTGTTCAAACCTGCATGCTAAAAATACAATGACAAACAAGATCAAATACAAGTAGGATTTGTTATTCTAAAATCAAAGGGATGCGGAAAACCATGTTCCAACAGTAAATACTCTCACAGGTAGAATGCCTATATGAGAATAATGAGGCAAGTTCTACTTCACCACTATCCAAGTGTGTGCAATTCCAAAGGAGTGCCTATTCCTCCAGGGAAAAGAATAAATATAGGTATCTTTTCAAAATGGACCAAGAAGATTCTGAAGCCTGGGCAAGCTCCAACCTCTCCTCTTCTCTCTCCAGCACCACATCAGCTAGAAACAATGATAACAGAAACGGTGATACTAGATATTCCACCAGTCCAACCTGAATCAGCTCCAGAACCTACAGTTCAACTCTTTGTATCAGATATTCCATCTACAGTTCAACTCTCTCTTCAACCACAACAACAACCATAACCATCCACCATATTCCCAGACAATCGATCTCCTCCACCACAACCATCATATCATATCTCTCCAGAGGTGTATCAAACCCTCTCTCATATTCACCAAGATCCCCTATATTTCAATGAGAATCTCATAGCATTCCCTCTAGCCATTCTACGCACACCCCACCCTACCTCTCTTTACCACACTCCATCTTTTGACATTGAACAAGCTATCGATAAGGCAGTATGGTTGACATCCAGTACATTTGCTAACCTGCTGACCAATCAAGCCAGAAGATTTAATAAGAAATTCTCTTAGATGGAGGCAGAAATCCAAGAATCAAAAGAGTCACTCCTTTCTCTCAAGACAGATATATCTTCCTCTATGGTCACTAAAGAGTTCTTAACCTCTCTTGTCAGCAAGGTTAAGAAGGGGGAGAAATTTTAGGAGGAGTAAAGGTCTAATCTTGAAAAGAATGTCCAGGAGAAGGACAAGGATGATGAAGATCCTGATAAACTTACTGTATTCGAAACAGTAAGTCTAGAAAATCTAGATGCAGATGTTCAGGGTGAGCCTCTTACAATTGAACAGGAACTAGCTGAAGAATTTCCTGCATCAAATTAGGGGGAGCTCCTTGAAGATGATCTACTTCTAGATGAGGTATCAAAATTGCTCAGGATGCTGAAGAGAATGCACAATCTCAGGGGGAGCTTCTCAAAGAAGGTCAAATCAATGAAGAAGCTGTCAGGAGTCCAATTGAAGAAGAGAATGACCATATTACATTTGCTGCAAGGAAGGTAATACCAAAGGTATTCTCCAGAAAAAGGAAAACTACTGAGAAGGAACATTGAATCTTAGGTATTATGTCCATATTATATTATCTGGTGCAAATAGCTATGATGAACAATATAATTACTTGACAATGTATGAAATGTCCTGTGATTTTATTCTATCATATTTTGTTGCCTATGCATGCTTTGGTTGTATTTGTGTTTATGTTAAAGTATGTGTAAAATCACTTTAAACAATATGTAAAATTTGTTAAGATAAATAGGGAGAGATTGTTGGGAAAACTCCCTTTTGATTTAACTTAACAAATTAACTATAAGTGATTTTACTTCTTAGGATATATTACCCACATTGTATAGCAAGGGTAAATTGGTCATTATATGTCTTAGGATATCACACTTACCATAGAGTGTTAAGGCCAAGTCAAGACAATCACAAAATAAGTTAAGTTAAGACTTGCGTCGAATGAAAGTCGACAACTTCGACTTGATATCGATGTAACTCTGACTAAAAGTCAAAACAACTTATTTAGCCTGTCAAAGTATAAGTCAAGTCGACGCAACGTAGAAAGGGTCTCGACGCAGAAGCAAGAGCTTATCGAAGCCATCTAAGAAGTCGACGCAACTTTGACTACAATTCGACGTAGAAGATAAAAGCTCATGTTCAAGGCTTCAACTCGACGGACACGTCGATAAGGAATCGACGTAACGTCGACTTCTGAGTTTAGCTAAAGCTAAAAAGGAATTCGAAGCTACGTCGATAAGAACTCAGTGGAGCGTCTACATGAAGAATGATGAGGTCGACGCAGCGTCGAATACAGTCAGAAAAAGGAAGCTTTTTCTGTTGTCCTTCTGAGACCTTTTCAAAAGGTCCACCTGGCTAGAGACAGTTCTCCAACGACTCGTTTATTGCCAAGAATGGTATGGGGCTTTCCAGGACACAACAAAGCATTTTTGGAAGGTATTCAAAATGGATTGACGGGTCGAGAACAAAAGAAGAATGGAAATTAGGTGAATTCCTTTCCAGGACAGCCCAAAAGAAGAAAGGTTTTTGAAATCTCAATCATACAGAATAAGTATGCAAAAGGGGAAGAAGAAACATAATAAGAGTAATCGCATTATTCCATCTGTCGAATAGGGTCTTCATCTTCTTCCTCCTCAAACCCTAAAAGACAGAAGTACAGAAGTGCTCTCTCTATAGAGGAATACATACAGCTACTTCTTCTTCGTCATCATACAGCAGTTGAATTTCAAGAAGTGCTCAGTGAAAAGGATCAAGCAAAACAACCCTTGTAAATCATCATTCTCATAAGCAAGGGTTCATCATTTCAGATCCTGTGAAAGACAGAAGTAACATCAGAGCTTCTAAAGAATTTTGAGAACAGAAATCTTGTCTTGTCCCTCTTACTTTCTTCTTACTTTCTTCTTCAACTGTAAAGAGTTTTATTAATCCCTCTTTCAAAGGATTCAATGGTTCTACGAGTCTCCTTATCAAAAGACTCAGTGGTTCTAAGAGTCTCCTTATCAAAAGACTCAGTGGTTCTAAGAGTCTCCTTTTCAAAAGACTCAGGTATAGGTTGTGCAATCCTACCAGGGAGGTAGAAGAGAGGAGTACCCACATTTTAGGGAACCTCTATAAAAATCCTTGTGTCTTCTGTGTGTTGATTTTCTGTGTTGTCCCTATTTATTTATTCTGTGTTTATTTTCAGCAAACTATATTTTTCTTATTCTGTCTTTGGCTTGGCTGATTGCATAATTACTTAGTATTTTTATTGTGTGTGCACAAATAGGATAGATAATATTTAAAGCTCTATTCACCCCCCCCCCTCTAGAGAATACTCAGAGGCACATTGTGCACTTTCAGTTCTCCTTCTAAAGATTAGGGCGCTCAGTTGCAATATGCCTTGGCTTCCTACATGCATAGCATGTAATCTCCTTATTTAGAATCTGATCAAACTTTGGCTTGCTGGAGTTTCTATCTCTCCTCCTTGAGTCTTCAGTTCTGACCTATTTTTTTGAATCTTCTAGCTAGAAGATTGAACTTCTGAAGGTGATGGTACAATTTTAGAGGCTTTTAAGACAATTGACTTCTCTCTCAAAAGAGTTAAAGCTTTCTCTTTGGCTTCAGTTCCAGACTTTCTCTTTAATAACATCTCATATGATTTTAGTTTCCCAAGGAGAGCATCTGTTGATATCTCCTTGTGCATGAATCCATTATAGCCCAAATTCTTGCATCACATGTGCTAGGGAAACACATAAGAAGCTTATCATAAATCTCAGTTAATGAGATTTCCTTGCCAAGGCTCTTAAGCTTAACTAACAATCATACTGAATCTGACATACATGTCTGCAACACTTTCTTCTGCTTTCTTCTGAAATTTTTCATACTGTGAGATAAGGAGAGACTTTCCGTCCTTCCTTTCATTTGAGCTTCCTTCAACTATACTTGAAAGGGAATCCCAGATTTCCTTAGCTAACTGGCACTCAACAACCTTCTGAAATATATGATCAGTCATTGTTGACACCAGGAAATTCATTGCTTTGGAATTACATGCCTTGACCTTCTTTTCAGCATCTGTCCATTCTGATCTTGGAACAAGTTCTTGAGGTACTTCTCCATTTAAATCCTTTCTGTAATGCTTCGGAGGACCTGTCAACACAACATCAAAAATGTCCTCATCAATAGAATTCATATACAATTTAATTCT
This sequence comes from Dactylorhiza incarnata, assembly GCA_033032865.1. Lineage (NCBI taxonomy): Eukaryota > Viridiplantae > Streptophyta > Magnoliopsida > Asparagales > Orchidaceae > Dactylorhiza > Dactylorhiza incarnata. The sequence goes on along the minus strand of JAWHQI010000009.1, from coordinate 913,472 downwards.
GGTCTTCCAGAGTGTAAATTTATCCAGGTTACACACTGGTGGTCTAATGGATGCAGAGTCCTTAGAACTTATTTTCTTAAAATAGTTTTGAAATACAAAAATATAACTGAGAGGATCTTTTGATCAAGGTGTTAACCCTTTTCTGATCAACCTCCCTCTGATATCAATTAAAAGTGCATAATTGTTCCCCTATGAATTCTCTAGAGGGGGTGAATAGAGATTTAAAAACATTTAATAAAAAGTGCAGAAAAAATTAATCCAAATTTCTAGGCATCCAAGATTTCAACCAGAATTAAAGTAATCACAGAATAATAATAATAAATAAGAGACAATCACAGAAAATTTACAACCACGGAAGAAGACACAAGAACTTATAGTGGTTCCCCAAAACTTATGAGTACATCCACTCTTCTACCTCCTTGGTAAGAATCCACTATCATAGTGCTGAGTCTTTTGATAAGGAGACTCTTAGAACCACTGAGTCTTTTGATAATGAGGCTCTTAAAACCACTGAGTCGTTTGATAAAGTTACACATAGAACCAGTTCTGAATCCTTTGAAGAGCGATTCTTAAAACTCTGTTACAATATAATTGAATGAACCATAATCAGAACAAGAATAAGAGTAAGAAATAATCAGAAGAATTATAAGATGAGAATTCTTTTGATCAAGATCCTTTTTCAGCAGCATTGAGGATCTTTGAGCACTAAGTGGATGATCTCTCTTTAGATCTGATGAATCCTTGTAAGCAAAAGGTTAAGGATTGTTCTTCTTCATAGTTGTTGATAAGATAATCTGTTATTTGATAAGCTTAGTTCAGAGAGAAAATGAACAAGAAGCTTTTGCAGATTGAGGAAGAAGAACTGCAGTCCAGAATTCTATCAGGTAGAATAAGAGAGAGAGAGAGAGAGAGAGAGAGAGAGAGAGAGAGAGAGAGAGAGAGAGAGAGAGAGAGAGAGAGAGAGGAAGAGGTTTAGAGACCGAGATTGATGATCTCTCTTTCGGAATTATGTATCTATATTCTTCTGTCGATTCAATTGAATTATAATCGAATCACTTTCCCTTCTGATCGATTCTCCAATTGGAATGTAGAAGGAGAAGTATAGCTTTCTTTCTATATGTGTTGACAAACCATCAATGACCTTTAATATGACTTCCAATTTTATGTCCTCTGAATCTCAAGAGGCTTTCTTTCTCTAATTATACTCTTGTGACCCGTAAGGATTCAAATAACTTCCATATATATAATCTGTATAATCCTCAGAATCAAATTTATGACATATCCATTTCTGAACTGTATTCGATGTTGCGTCGAATCTCTTTTAACTTCATATCAATGCACCTTCAAATTCCATTAGAAGCTACATCAAGATCAGCTTTAGAAAACCTCAGCTTTGAAAAGAACTCTGCTATCGATGTTGCGTCAATTCATTATCGACGTATCCGTCGAGATAAAGAATGTAGACTTCAACTTATGACTTCTGTGTCGAATACCAGTCGATGTTGCATCGAGTTCAAATTTTATCAGTATTTTGAATGCTGCTTGACTCAATATCTCAATCTCCTCGATGCCATTTTAATTAGAACAAATCAAAGCATACATCGACTTAGACTTCTCTCACTGTGTTGATATATAATCGATGTTGCGTCGATTACCAATCAAATGAAGCATCGACTTCCAGTCTGAGTTACCTTTTACTTCCTTAATTTCGAAGTTGCTTCGACTTCCAATCGAAGTTGTGTCGATGCTTTTTGATGTAGGTTTAAATCAACTGATTTTGTCTCCTTTTGACCAGGCTTTTACACCCTAAGGTGAATATGACATCCTAGGACATCTAAAGACCAACTTACCCTCACTATACAACTTGGGTAATAATTTTTAGAGAACAAATTACTTTTATATAATTTGTAAGGTAAATCATGGTTTTTCCCAACAGACATCATCATGGTCAAATGACAATGTGTGCCCTAGCCTAGTTGTTGTTTGTTTAGGTGTTAGCCATATGGATTTTGGCATAAGCTATGCCTCTGTTCTTTTGGTTATACTGTCAGTATGTGTGAAGAATGAGTATGGGTTCGGACAACCGTACGTAAGTCCTAGGGATGATTGTGCTTAAATACCATAGAAGTGGTAAGGACATGTCGTTGCTACCGTTTGGCCATGATGGTGGTGCCTGTAGGACTATCTACCCCACGACTAACTGATCCCAGTCATTAGTTTGCACTCGATTACAATCGAGTGTTTGTGTCTCGACACCATGCATGATGAATCTATGTCGACATAGTGTGTGTGTGTGTGTGTGTGTGTGTGTGTGTGTGTACATGTTTGGATGTGATGATAGTGATATGTGTATTTACATAGTGAGACTCGGACGAGTAGTGTTGGTTATGGGTTATGGCACTCCTCTAATGAGGATACGCTTTCTTAGCTTGCATTGGTTGCGATGATATATCATATTTGTGTTTATTCTTGATAACATAGTTTAGATTGTTTAATAGTTTAGATTATGCAAGACCTCAACCATATTAATTTATATGAGCATTTTTTTATATGATTGGTTACTTTATGTTATTTATAACATTTAATGCGCTACAAGTATGTGTGTATTGTGGACACCACAAGATAGATTAACAATATTTTGTACATTAGTATTTATCCAGCTTGACATATTTACTTATCAGCCCCCAGACTTTCCATAGACTGTTGTACTTAGATTGCGGGGTCGTGTGTCATTGGCTGCTTTCTGTCTTCTCCTATTACTCATATGTTACTGTGATCTACTACGTGGTTGTTAGTCTTCTGCTAGAATATCTTCCATTACTACTTATAGTGTACTCAATATGTGGTGTGATGGTTATTCGCTTAGCACCATCTTCGGTTCATAGTGTTAAGAGAGAATGACGGGAGAGGTTTGAGACGTTCATACCTTTACTCTTCTATTATTCCATTTTTTTATTGCAGATTGGTCGTGGTGTGCGATAAGATCCAATTGTCGTGCCTAGTTTTTGAGGGGGGGGGGGGTCATACATCGGCCATCCTAGCGGACTCTGAGGCCAATTATCACACTCATACGAGTACACATGCAACCATGCTTGCATATACAAATTAAATTGCAAAGATAAGTGCTTGTACAAAAATGCTACCCTACATAGGGTGAAAGGTTCAATACACATAAGGGGCTAAGTTGAACATATAAATAAAGTGTATGAAATGCATGATGACTAGGTGCACCAGAGGGACCCCAATATAAGCCACGTGAATTCTAGTAAAACATTAGTCCATCAATGCGTGGGTCATGAGGGTCTGTTACCCTATGACCTAATCCATTCTTAGCATTCAATCACATCAATTGTGATGTATAACACATGTGCATTATCTTCCCGAACCCCTATCGATGAAGGGAGTAGACTAAACTCACCTACCATCCAAATCCACCGTGATAGAGAGGGTGAATTCCCCCCACTGTCCAAACCTCAAAGTAACAAAAGTAATGTTTTTTTTCCATAAGCATAGCGATAGGGAAAAGAATATCCTATCCAAAATATTATGACAGAGGATGTGGACTCATCCACAATCCCGACCAACGGTGATCGGAAGGATACAAACACCAACTTTTGGTCCTAAACACAGCGACAAAAAACATAGGCTCATTCCTCATCCTTAATCACAACATGAAACTCAGGAGCTATATAGTGGTCATGAACAAACCAAAACTTGGTTATATGAATGAAAGCTCAAAACCTAAATCTCCAAAAGAGGCAACGGTATAGTTTCATCGTAATAACCCCCCATCCTAGAATAGCCCCAAAATCATCATCCATAAAATTCATAATATAGACTGACTGTAAGACCCCTCCTGGAATTGGCGGTCCAACCGGGGAGTCTTATCGCACACCACCATTTATGCACAACACCAAAGCGACAGGTACTTCCTTCTCCAACCCCTTTCCTTGAACACTACATTGTCACGCATATGGGTGATGTTAAGCGAATTTCACTACACACCAACATAGCAGGGAAGTAGTTCTCTAGTGGAAGGCACCATTAACGAGTGCACCTTATAATACTTAGCGGAAGACATGATCTATAGCGGAAGATTAATTATCATAGAAACCCAATACTCAAGACCTGTATGAGTAACATCATTCTCTCTGCCGCATTATACCCTATTAATTAAAGCTCTAGTACCAATGCATATATATACCATGAGATAGGGCACAACAAAAAGAGATGCGGCCTAACAAATTTATACCTGAAGTAGCCTGCTCTGTGGCTTCCTCCAAACCTGGGTGCTATCTCTCACCAACACCTATTACCTGTGTTAATGACAAGTTATTAGAACCATGAATAGAATCCAATTCCTATTAGCATTAAACATAGTATAACATTTATAAAGGAGGAAATATTTGGGCTTTTATTGGGTCATGGCAGTATTCCCGCGACCACCACCTATGTACTCTACATCATCATGCATACGGTCTCAGACCCATATAGTTCTATTAGTTTCGCACGGGTTGTCTTCCCAGACCATCCTTCATGTGTTGTTGCGGTGGAAAACTGGGAGGATTAAAATTTTGAGAAATCAAATTTAGAGGCTGAGTTAAGTTAAGAAGTTGATTAAGGGGGTTGATTTAGATTCATAGGACGCTGAGCATTTCCTTGGTTGCTCCACGAGAAATTCGGATGATTCCTATAACCCGCATTATATGTGTTGTTATACAGAGCAGAGTTCGGGTTATAGGAAGGCCGAGGCAGATTTCCCATGTAGTCAACCTGCTCTTCAATTAAAATGTTATTAGCCCAAGGAGGAGTTGCGGAGGAAGCAGACATCTTCGCCACTTGCTTTGTTAAGCGCTCAACTTGTAAAGCCAAATTTGTGTTTGCGTCTATTTCAAAAATTCTGGCTGGCTTGTTATACCGCATTGGGGGCATGTTCCATTGGTATGCATTCGTGGCCATCTCTTCAAAAATCTCTTGAGCGGCGTCCGGGGTTTTTTTATTTAACGTCCCTCCGGCGGCCGCATCAATCATTTGCCTCGTTTGGAGATTTAAGCCATTATAAAATATTTGCACTTGTTGCCAAGTGGCAAGTGCGTGGTGAGGGCATCGACGCAAAAGCTTCTTGAAGCGCTCCCATGTGTCATAGAGAGTCTCCGAGTCAATTTGCATGAATGACGCAATATCCGTGCGCAATTTAGCAGTTATTGAAGGTGGGAAATATTTATTTAGAAATTTTTCCGCCATTTCGGCCCATGTAGTGATGGATCCTCTAGGTAGGGAGCCCATCCACTGCTTGGCCTTAGACCGCAAAGAAAATGGAAAAAGACGCAATCGAATGGCGTCATCGGTGACGCCATTGATTTTAAAAGTATCGCAAATTTCAAGAAAGTAAGAAATATGTGAATTTGGATCTTCGTCTGGTTGACCATCGAAGGTCACCGATTGTTGCACCATTTGTATGATACTGTACTTGATCTCAAAATTATTGTTCGCCACCGTGGGGTGATGCGATATTTTCGGCAAGTGCACCGGTCGCGCAAGTAATAAAAATGGGGAAAATCCCCGAGTGTCGGTCTCTTGAGGAACACAGTAAGGTGGAATTTAATATCGAGGAAGGACTTGAGATCGAAGTCCTTGGTCGGTGTTACAATGGATGGTTGGTTTGGTTTGCGAATAATAAAATAAAATACTACGCCTACTCCTATGCAATGCCGCTATGCAATGCTTCGATTGGCGAGATGGAGACTGAGCAGGCCTTGAGCGCACTGCGTCGAAAGGGCGGATGGGCGAGAAGGCAAGCGGAATGAGGGTCGCAAGCACCTCGTCAACAATAAGCACGCCACAAGCAATTGCTAGTGCGGCACCGGTCACGGTGGTGGAGTGGGAGATGGAATAGGGCGCACCTCAATAACACAAATGAACTAGATAATTCCAAAATCATGAAATAAGCAATAATACACATGGTTCATAGCATTCATCATCTAAATAAAGAGATTACAACAAATATAACCACACAAGTAGAAGAAAAAGGCAAGAAATACGACCGAATCCGGAGTCTCATTGTAGATTCACGGTAGGAAGCACCGGGTTGTCAATCCGCGTCCTAGCTCGGTCCCAACTGCGTCCGGGGTAGAGGAGGGCTGTCACAACTCCCAATGGACCCGTCTTCTCCAGCGATTTACCATCCGGTCATGTCTAGCGCGAAGAACTTCTTCCTTAGCGATCAAAATGAGTGTAGGATCCCTTCTTGCAAGCCCTTGGATGATGGAGGAGGCCTAGGGGATGAAAACCCTCTGAAAATGGCGAAAATGGCGGAAGGAACGGAGTCCAAATGCGTTCTCCTGACCTAATTCGCGATCAGGTCATTATATAGGCGCTGAATTAAACAGCGCGCACGGTCATTGGCGCACGACCAATGGTCGTGCGCACTAGAATCCTGTGATCGTGCGCCTGTCTGGGTAGAACTGCAAGAAACGGAGTTTATAGAAGATAATGTTCGCACGACCAGTCGCGCACGACCGGTGGTCGTGCGCACTGGAGTCGATGGTCGTGCGCACTACAGCAAACAGAACTCGGAAATTAAATGGTAAGTGCGCACGAGCAGTGGCGCACGACCGGTGGTCGTGCGCACTATCGTTGATGGTCGTGCGCACTGCACCAAACAGAACTCGTGAAAAAGGGTTAAGTGCACACGATCAGTGGCGCACGACCAGTGGTCGTGCGCAATAGAACCGGTGATCGTGCACAGTGTTCCTGTGCAGAATTGCACCGGGAGCACTTGCACGACTCCTATTCCCGCACAACCACAGATCTAGCCACTGAAAGTGGCACCTAACAGCACAAGAATACTATTAAAGACAAAAAGCACGAAAATCACACCAAAGTGGGCCAAGATGTGCACCTAGCATGGATTATCAAATATAAACTATAACAAGGCTATAGTGCGTAGAATTGACTAAATAACGGCCCGGATGAGTCCAAAAAATGTGTATATGATCAGGACTCATCACACCCCCAGACTTAACTGTTTGCGCGTCCCGAGCAAACGAATCCGGCGGAGCGCGAAAACGATAGTTAACATAGAGAATTACACAAGGGAGTATGGTGCGAAGTAACATACGCATGCAAGTAGAGAATTTAGTAGAAGGAGATTCTCGATATGCTAAATAATTTACAAGAGTATTAAAGCGTAATTAAAGATTTAGATGTACTCAATTGGTGAATTATGAAGAATTTGACGATCATGCCCGGTATGAAAGTGACGAGACACTGAGGCGGGTGTTGCAAAAGATCGGGGCTTAGGAATAACTCCGCTGAAATCCATCAACGTCGTGAACCATACGCTCGCCCGGTCACACTCTCTCCACGGCGCTAGCAAACTCGCAAATCAAATCAGTAGGACTTATAGGATTAAAACGAGGCTTAGGTTACGGTATGATATTCAAAGTTAAACACGGTGGCTACGCAACCCAAGTGAGCTAACGGAACGCTGCACCATACAAGACCAACGAACAATGCTCGTGTGACACACCCCCAGACTTATCATGAAAACCAGGTGTGCACACGGCCTACTTCACAAATACCAACAGATTTTCTGTTTTTAGCTTGGGAGGATTTTTTTTCAAAATACTCTTTTTTTTTCTTTTACATATTTCACTTCTTTTATTGAACCCCCGGTTGGTTCAAAATCAGCAGATGGACTTTATTTTCTCTCCATAACACAAAGATTCCACACACCACACAAGTTTAGACTTATGAGCGCAGTTAAAAACATTTTGGTTGCGGGAGTAGGATAGGCTTCAGGCTTTGGTGGATGAAGAGTGGCTGAACAAAGGATTGGTAGGCACAAAATTGGCTTGCAAAGGTGAATGAAATGGACATGGAATAACAAAGCTCAAACTAGCCAAAGGGTGGCCTACATCATGTTTGACTCAACGAGTAGCTCTCACCCATGCTTCGAGAGTCGCTTGGGGCAAGTTCTTAGCCCACGAGAAAGATAAACCTTCCTCCCGACTCGAGCAACACACGACTAGCAATCGCACACACACAACACCGGGTTATCGTCAATTCCATACAAATTCACCACTTGAGTATATTAAATCTAAATTTACGCAGAAATACTAAACATAAATTAGATGCATAAAGAAAATCTAGTTCTACACAAATTCTACCATAGCATGCGAAGTGACTAGAACACTACATGAGTCAACATCGCACTCCAAATAATAATTCCTGCGTTAACAACCTATTTCACATTCCAACCAAACTAGTTTAAACGGAACAACAACAAAAAGACAAGCACGCACTCAAGTGGGTGAAGTGGTGTGAGAAGAATGCAACGATGATAATGAAAATGATAAATAAAAAGCAACCTTCTAGTATGCGGTGCAGCATGTGCACATTGGATAACAACAACCGCTCCCCCAGACTTAAGCTAAGCGGTATATCTAGAAATTGAAGCAAAAAAAGGGGAGGAAGTGTTACCCAATGCTCAGAAATGAGCATACCAGACGATTGGCGTAAATGATCAAGAATAGTCCGCAGCATCCGCTCTCATGAGAAACAAAGGCCACCTGAAAGTTATACACTAGAGCAACAAAAATAGTAAAAACTGGACTAAACATGTGAGAGCACAAAAAATCAAGAATTCTAAGTTATCACCCATGGGAGTGAACTTGTTCCTGCAATAAATATTGAGCACTCGCATACAAAATAAGGGAACAGAAAAAGCTGAATAAATAAAACTATGCCCAGAAGAGCATTCCACAAACAAAATGTTATTATTACAAACATCAAAAGAGAAGGAGTTCAAACGACTCAACAAAAGAAACTAAATAGAAAGCACGGCTTAGAATATCTCGCATGCAGGGAGGAAGATCACTCGTCGTCGCTGTCGCTATCTAACACCACAACGGACGGCGACCGTCTGGAAGATGATGCGGCCCGACCCGGAGGTGGGGGGATGTTTAGCCCTCCCCGCAGTGCTTGCTGATAGACGAAATCCGTAAGCCAGTACTGGTTTGCCTCCAAATCGGAGAGGCGCCGATCGAAACTTGGCACCTCCGGCGCTCTTGACGAACTGCCCTCCTCCTTGGCTCTCCGCTCCTGCTGAAATGAATGCCTTCGCGGCTGCAGAAGGGCTACCTCGCGGTGAGTATTTGGTGGCTCAGCCGGCTCTCCGTGCTCCTCGTCGCCTTGCCTCTCCCTAGGCGCATCTCCCGGCATCACGACCACAAAGCGTCTACTACTCTTCTTCCCCACGACCCGTAATAGATGGAAACTCACCATGGTTGCCCGCGTGATGAATGAGGGTGCAGTCACCTGCACCATCGGAGGCAGATGACTCCAGACCCCCAAGCTTTTGGCAATGCGGGTGATATAGTAGGCACCACCAATGGCGCCTGTGAGACCGTAGGTAGCCTCGTGATGGAAGAAGAAGGCCAACATGTAGCCGAGATGCAAGGGCTGCCGAAATTCCATACTATAGAGGGAGATCAGATCCTGCCACCCCACTACATTCTGACTAAGGGCACGGGCGACAAGAGAGTGGCTAAGGACGTGCTGCAGGTATCGGAGAGCAGGCGCGACGATCCATGTGGATTTGCTTTTTCTGGCCACATATTCTTCATCACGACCCGTGAGGGCACACCACGCGGCACGCGGGGTAACACCATCAGGGAAGGAGACATCCAAATCCAGAAAAGGGATCGTCGTGGCCTCGGCTTCGGTGTAAAATCCAGCGTGCACCGCCAACTCGGATAAGGAGAGAGTGAAAACCTTGCCCAAAATTCGGAAAGAGCACTTTCCCGGACGTTGACCGGAGGGCAACACTTCCCACTCAAACGTAGCAAGAAATTCCAAGGTGAGCTCCCGGTAGCCGAGGTCATTGCACTCGAACACCCCGCTCCAATGATCGAAATAATAGCGCTAGCGGACGGCCTCCCCCAACTCCCCATTGTCGCCGATAGAGTTCAACTCGTTCCAATCCACGAGACGCTGTGATAGGAATGGCTTCTCCTTAAGAGAATTGAATCGCCGCGTATGCGAATCCTTGGAAAAGGTCGCCATCCTAGCGAGGATCTGAGCAGGAGAGGCGGAAGAGCGACCGGAGCGTTGGTAGACCTTTTGACGATCTCTGGAGCTCATGGTGGTAGGAGGGCAAAGGAAGGAGGAGAAATAGGGAAAGGGCTCACCGGAAGGGAAGGAGGCGCACGATCGGCGGCAAGCAGGCAGAAACGGCGCACGGACGTCGGCGAACGAAAACCCTAGATCGTGCGCGAAAGGCTCGGGCGGACGGGCTTTTTATAAAAATCTGGGCCGATCGCACGACCAGTGGTCGTGCGCGATAAGTAGTGCGCACGACCAGTGATCGTGCGCCTTAGGAATTTTCCAAGCGGCCAAAATTTTAGTAAAAACTCCATCCACCGTGCAATTTACGCACAACCAGGAGTCAGCACACGCAGCGAGGCATTCATAGCCTTAACAAAAACTTAACTAAACCAGACAAAATAAAATTTCAAGGTAAATAAAGATAACTACTGGGGTTACTGTCATCCCAGCACGACTTATTTGAAAACAAAAAGGTCCTAGCTAATGGGTCTATGAAAAGAGAAGTGCACAGGTAACTGTTCTAATATGCGTGTCGGTAGCGGGTACCGATACGGCAACAGAACAGTCACGCCTCTACCCGAATATAAATAATACCTGCTCGTCACAGGTAGAGGGAATAAAAAATAAGAAGAAGAGGAATCCTCACTCAACTCACCAAAACTATCCTTGCCCAGCAAGGTATCATCTCCAGGGAGGCAGCAGGAGGAGAAGGAAATGAGTGGAGTTTCCTCTACGAAGGGGTGATCAACCTCCTCGCATATGAGGATACACTCATCATTGACTTGAGCATCATGCTCCAAGTCCTCCTGAGGTACCTGTGAAGACTCAACATGCACAGGCTCAGATAGAGAAAGGGGATCAAGAAATAAAAAAGAAGAAGAACATGAATAAAAATCAATCGGGGGAGTGATCCCGGTCTCACTCCCATCAGGTTGGGTAAGTAAAATAATGTTTGCATTGTCATCAATGCTACAAGGTTCGGCGGGATCGACAGTGGCCATGCCCAAGATTTGGACTTCCTCCACCGGTGTTGAGAAAAGCTCCTCTTCACCTAGAAGGTTGTCCTCCTCCATAGGAGTAAACACAATACTTAGATCGTCAGCCTCATCCTGCGACACATCCTCAACAATGTCGTCGGAGACGAGTATAGTATGCACAACAGGGGGAATAATAGTGCTCGGATAAAAGTCGAGCACCGATTCCTCACAAAGAATCGAATCCACTAGAGGTGGTGGATGCACTGGGAGAATAGACTCAGCACTATCGGTGCATAGATCGGTCGCACATCCGGTGACCGTATCCATGCCATTCCCTTCAAGATGTGAAGGTGACAAAGACACATAACCGGATGTTGAAGGCGTGCCGCCAGAGTTAGGAGTTGGGATGATCCGGATATCCGGCTCGTCATCCTCATCCAATTGGCGAAGATACTCGGCACAGTCCTTCAAGACATGATCAGTACTCCGGCAAAACCGGCACTGCCTAGCGGGCTTCTTTGGCACAGCGGGTGCTGAAGCCGAAAAGAAGTACGACGGTAAAGGCTCAGCAGAGTAGCCATAAGACTTACGCGCACCATATGGAGTACCAGACGAAGTCGGTGCTCCATATGTTGGGCTATAAGAATTATGCCTACTATTCTCCGTAGGGCATTCATCACTAGAGTGGGAGGTAGCTCCACACCAACGGCAACGAAAATTGAGATGTGCCCACATAGTGTGAAGATAAAACGATTCAAAAAGAAGAACACTATTGTGCGAAATACTACACCTAACAAAAATTTACTAAAGCAACCTACTATAAAACAAGAAAATGGAATAAAGAGAACAGAAATAAAATAAAAGATGCGATAGACAAATGGGAAGGGCTTCTCTCTCAGATTCTCCCTCTCCAGAAAACTCACACGACTGTGTTCCCCGGCAACGGCGCCAAAAACTTGATGCGATATTTTCGGCAAGTGCACCGGTCGCGCAAGTAATAAAAATGGGGAAAATCCCCGAGTGTCGGTCTCTTGAGGAACACAGTAAGGTGGAATTTAATATCGAGGAAGGACTTGAGATCGAAGTCCTTGGTCGGTGTTACAATGGATGGTTGGTTTGGTTTGCGAATAATAAAATAAAATACTACGCCTACTCCTATGCAATGCCGCTATGCAATGCTTCGATTGGCGAGATGGAGACTGAGCAGGCCTTGAGCGCACTGCGTCGAAAGGGCGGATGGGCGAGAAGGCAAGCGGAGTGAGGGTCGCAAGCACCTCGTCAACAATAAGCACGCCACAAGCAATTGCTAGTGCGGCACCGGTCACGGTGGTGGAGTGGGAGATGGAATAGGGCGCACCTCAATAACACAAATGAACTAGATAATTCCAAAATCATGAAATAAGCAATAATACACATGGTTCATAGCATTCATCATCTAAATAAAGAGATTACAACAAATATAACCACACAAGTAGAAGAAAAAGGCAAGAAATACGACCGAATCCGGAGTCTCATTGTAGATTCACGGTAGGAAGCACCGGGTTGTCAATCCGCGTCCTAGCTCGGTCCCAACTGCGTTCGGGGTAGAGGAGGGCTGTCACAACTCCCAATGGACCCGTCTTCTCCAGCGATTTACCATCCGGTCACGTCTAGTGCGAAGAACTTCTTCCTTAGCGATCAAAATGAGTGTAGGATCCCTTCTTGCAAGCCCTTGGATGATGGAGGAGGCCTAGGGGATGAAAACCCTCTGAAAATGGCGAAAACGGCGGAAGGAACGGAGTCCAAATGCGTTCTCCCGACCTAATTCGCGATCAGGTCATTATATAGGCGCTGAATTAAACAGCGCGCACGGTCATTGGCGCACGACCAATGGTCGTGCGCACTAGAATCCTGTGATCGTGCGCCTGTCTGGGTAGAACCTGCAAGAAACGGAGTTTATAGAAGATAATGTTCGCACGACCAGTCGCGCACGACCGGTGGTCGTGCGCACTGGAGTCGATGGTCGTGCGCACTACAGCAAACAGAACTCGGAAATTAAATGGTAAGTGCGCACGAGCAGTGGCGCACGACCGGTGGTCGTGCGCACTGTCGTTGATGGTCGTGCGCACTGCACCAAACAGAACTCGTGAAAAAGGGTTAAGTGCACACGATCAGTGGCGCACGACCAGTGGTCGTGCGCAATAGAACCGGTGATCGTGCGCAGTGTTCCTGTGCAGAATTGCACCGGGAGCACTTGCACGACTCCTATTCCCGCACAACCACAGATCTAGTCACTGAAAGTGGCACCTAACAGCACAAGAATACTACTAAAGACAAAAAGCACGAAAATCACACCAAAGTGGGCCAAGATGTGCACCTAGCATGGATTATCAAATATAAACTATAACAAGGCTATAGTGCGTAGAATTGACTAAATAACGGCCCGAATGAGTCCAAAAAATGTGTATATGATCAGGACTCATCATGGGGCGAACAATACTCGACTATGTGCCTTCCAAATTCGGACGCGCATAATAGGACATGGTCCGTTGCGCGGCCTCATTAGGATTTGGCGCGTTAGGATTAGGAGGATTAAGATCAGGATCCATATTCGCTGTGTTAGTGTCCCCGATCGACTCTTCGAATTCTAATTGATTATTCCTATCACGAGAACGGCGGCACCGCCAAAGGGTTCGCTCGATCTCTGGATCAAAGGGAATATTCAAAGCGCTACCTCTGGTCATACACTAAAGAAGAAAAAGGGAATGAAGAAAAAGGGCGAATAATGGAAAGAAAAGAAAGAAAAAGGAAAACTAGACTATTATATTTTTTTTTCTTTTTGAAATTTAGAAAAAGCAAAATAAAATAAAAAAGAAGCATGATAAAATTAATAGTTATCCTCTTTTCAAAATATCTACGCAAGTCCCCGGCAACGGCGCCAAAAACTTGATATAGAAATTTAGGGTTTTACAAAGTGAGATGGTTAAAGATATTCTCCAAAACTATATCTGATAAAGGCAAGTGTACCTTATCGTCTATAGTATATGATATTTAGAAATACCAAGGTCGTATTCCACAGGGTGCGTTGATTACTTCAACTTCAAAGAAAATCACTATTATCTTATCGAAATGATTTTTGAGTTTTGCTTTACTAGCTAAATAGAGACAAATTGCAAGCTAAAAGAAGGGATTAAACGATGGTAAAAGTGATTAGTGCTCAATCAAAAGTCACCTTGGATTAAGAATAATCAAGCGAAAGGAAAATAAATCTAATTCTGTTAATTAAACTACTTGACCGTGGAGGTTCCCGAAGCTCGAACATGCCTTTCTCGAGGTTAATGCCCAACTAAGTTTAGGAAAAATCAACCGGACTCTCGTCCTATAATTGATTACTTAAAACTTGTTTTACGAAGTGAACCCCGCTATTGGATTTGACTCCAATCCGGGAGATTTACGTCATCCTCTCTGAGGGGTGCATGCAACTCTCTTTACCCTTGAGTGATAGATTCATACTTTGAGCCTCTCGGCTAACTAAGTATGAAAACTTAAGCGAAAACCATACATCGATAATATGGCCTCACTAGTTAAAATTCAAGGTTTATTCAAGTGTTTTATAAAAACGGAAAAAGAGAGCTTTAATAAATCATAACTTGATTATCTCATCCTCGGATCATTTCGATCGAGCACTAATGAGAATTAGTTAATCATGGTGGAGGGGGGAGAGGAAGAAAAATAAAATTGCATAAGGAAAATTGACTAAGTAGAAAGAGAGGAGAAGAAAACTATGCCAACTTAATTTTTATTTAGATGAAAACTATTACAAGCCTTAAGGAAAAGAGATTACAAGCTAGGAAAAATAAGGTTACAATCTTAAACTAGGCTATTGCAAGAAGGAAAATTAAAGCATTACTTGACATGAAGAGAAAGAGAACATGAAATGGAAAGACATGAAAATGAACATGAAAAACTCACTAACAGCTCTAGCAGCACCTACCCCTCTCCAAATTTCTGAACCCTGGACTCAAGGAGAGCCTCTGAATTTATAGGAAAAAATTCATGTTACACGCCCCTTGGTCACGGGCGTGACCTAGGGCGTGTAAACACTGTTAGCATTGAATCCGGCAGTGGCGTGGGCTTTGCGTGGCGGCGGGAGAAATTCGGACATTACACGCCCGTGTAACTTGGGTCACGGACGTGTACTTGGATGGCTTCATTTAATGCGGTGTGGACCTTGCCTGCAGCGCGGCAAGGTGCAGAGATCAAGCGGGAAAGTCGTGGCCGTGGCATATGGGTCACGGGCGTGATTCATGTTGACTTCTCGACGGTAGCTCCACGTCTCGACGACCGCATGCTGGGAAGATTCTAAAATTATACGCCCCTTGGTCATGAGCGTGACCTTGGGTCACGGACGTGACCTGGGGCGTGACTTGTTGTGGGCTAGCTCAATCAGCGCGGCATCGACTCTGGTTTGATCTTCAGGTTACTCGCCCCTTTGTCACGGGGCGTGACCTTGGGCGTGACTTGTAAATTTCACCAATTTCTCCCAAAAATCTGCAAATATTGGAATTAAGCTAAGTTAGAATCAAAAATTACAAAAAGAACTACTTATAACCTAAAATTGACATGAAAAGGAAAAATTCATTTTAAATAATTACAAAAATTTCTATTAAAAACTTATATAAATACTACTTATCATTGTAAGCCGATAAATAGATCGGTTCGATCGGCCAACTGGGAACTAGCCAAGTTTTTCCAAAATCACGTGGTTCCAAATTTTTGCAAAATAACCGTAATGAAGTCCCATCGTTTCCTATTTTCCTCCCTCTGTGACTAGTGAGCACCTCGATTTCCATTTCCCACGTGCCCTAATCTGCTAGATTCGTGACTCCCGCGAGCGGCGACCATGATTTCATGACTCCCGCGAGTGGAGAGCGACTGAGTGTGTGTCCTAGTCTACTTGATTCAAATGCTCCTATGGACTCCGGGCCTCCCGGCAAGTCGGCAAACAACCCGAGATTTCCCCTCTTTCCTTCTCCAGTTCTCCTTCCAAGCTTTGACTGATTTCAGACTTTTAGTTAGGTATCCTCATTCCTCTGACATCTGCCCGCCTGCGGCTCTGCCCCCTGCCCTAATTTTGCTTGGTTTCAGATTTTCTGTTAGGTGTTTATATGCTATGTCATTTAATCAATTGGTCAACGTGGAGTTTAGGCTCTGTTTGGTGGGACTTATTTTCACCGGTCAAGCGGTCACGACCGCATGAACCGGACCTTAATTAAGGTTTGATTCATGCGGTCGTGACCGCTTGACCGGTGAAAATAAGTCCCCCCAAACGGAGCCTTAGTTTGTTAAAAAGTACTTTTTATCAGATTTATGTTGGTTAGTCGTTGAATAAAATTGGTCAATCGGGAATAAAATTTGTAGAATGCTCATACTTTTTAATGTTCATATTTATTTTCAGGCCACTCTGGTACCAGGTGACTTGTTTAAATATTCATAATTTTTTTCATATATTTCTCCATGTTTGAAGTCTATGTTTTGAGTGAAATTGCTTCTCTATGAAGTATTGATTCAGCAGATTTTTGGATAGTTGAGGAAGAGCTGGCTCCAAAGCTTAATTATAATGATTTGGAGAGTGAAATCTATAAGGAACATGCAATGTCAATTGACGAAGAAGTTCAAGCTAGTGATCAAAAAATGAACCCACTAATGGTAAGTTTTATGTGTTCATGTATGTTTCTTTACTTGTATGTGATATGATAGATTTATTTCAAATTTAATTATGCAGTTGATGAATGTGGAGACAATATTATAGAACATGTCGACCTTGAAGAATTTGAAGCCAAATCTTTTGAGAATTATTATTTTGATTTTTGATAATATATCATGATGGATAATATTGATTTCTGTAATATTCTTGTTGTTGATTTAATATTTGAAACAAATATGTCGCAACTTATCTTTAATATTTTTTGTTGTTCATTTATCTTATGATCTTATAAGTTATCTACTTATCTTAATTAAGTAGTTTTGCAAGACTATATATCTCGCAGGCTTTGCATATGTAGTTAACCCCGGTTCAACCGTGGTATCTTGAATCTCACCTTCTTTCGGTTCAATATCCGGTTTGGTGTTGAAAGCGCCCGTACGGCCAACCGCGATAGTACCCGATCATGACAATACATGACGGGGGGCAATGCCTTGGGCGATAGTACTTCGGCCACGACATTGCCCCAACACGACGACGATCCTGCTGCTCGTAAACCCCCTAGCGCTATACTCCGCTCATTACTCCTTTTTTTCCATGTGCCTGAAAGTTTGTGAGCGGCGGGGAGAGCAAATATTTTATTGTAGGTAGGGGACTTTGCTGATATGATAGCACAATTTTTAAAATTATTAAAAACACATAAATTAAAAAAATTGGAATTTTTTAATAAATATGTGAAAAATTGGAAAATTGAATATTTCCCCAAATGATGTTTTTCTCTTTTAATATATTATAGATGTATAGGAGGCACTCAGACAATTCCACTCAAATTCTCATATATTTCACTAGGGAACTTGTAATGTATCCCGGGAGGGCTCGTTACGACCATCTCGTCGATACACACCCACTGAAATGATCTGATGACGATTTCAAGTTTGTTTGCTCAATTTATGCTTCACAAGCATTTTCAGCCCGATTTGACTTAATCATCAAAAACATTTCTAACAATGTCAGAATCATATGTGGATGACTCCGTTGGACTCGTATTGTCGTCACGAGTTTTACAAAACCGACTGAGGTCAATTCTAAGTCTATTTGCTCGTTTTCACCTTTTTTGAACAATTAAGACATAACAACCTGTCATTTATATACAAAAAAAAAGTTTTAAACAATTGTTCTACCAACCCGCTAAACATAAACATAATGTTAAACAACACTAAAATACAAATTCTTCAAATAATATGCAACTTTCTCATCCGTGGTTTTTTTTGATAGCTCTACTTGTTGGAAATTTTTCAGTTCGATGGACATATTCTCACAAGTTGCCCCGATAAGGTCGTACGTGTATAATAGAATCTATTCAAACTCCTACGAGCGTGCAATAATTCTGTCGCACAAACGATCGAAGCCTGTAGTAGGTGGGTCAGATCGTCTCGTAAATTCAGGACGCGAACTCGGTCTCGCCCTTGACACGATTTTCAGCATGGTCATGAAATCTAATTAATTTGGGAGATTTTATTTTATTTTATTTTGGGGTTTAATTGGAATGAATGCTATCCAATTAATTTTTTAACTCTTACTAAAGAGGCCTACCTATTAAGGCCATACACCATGTCATTCATTTTCAGAGTTTTTGACTGAGTAGTGAACTAGGGGGAATCATCGCATATCTCTTTCATCCTTTTCTTGGAAACTGCTTACTATTCTCTCCCCTTAGGGTTTGATTTTTTCTCTGCATTCCTTCATCGCATAACCACCAACAAGGACTTTCAACAACAGAGAAAGCTGCTCCCTGTAGATATGAAGTCTCTATCTTGTTTTCTGCCACTTGATCCCAGCGAGAGATGTGGAGGTCGGTTGTTACTCTATCTTTCATTCGGTTCTCTGTACAGAGCAGACTGCCAGAGAATTTCATCTCCCTCCCATCTTCTATTTCCTGCGCCGTTGCGAGGAGGAAGAACATCCAGATCTATCGATCTCGCAGTTTTTGACTTGGACTTCATCGTCGATGTCAACTTATTTTCAGTACAGAGATCTTGTTGATCCATTACTACCTGGAAAGAGCTGATTTTGCCTTCCAAAGTAATCATTTTATAAGCTTTAATCTTCCACTTCAGTTTTGGCTTGACCACAGCCATAGGTATGGTTCCTTTTCTGTGTTTATATGATTCACAACAACCTCATATAATGTGGTTATTGAATAACATGAAATTAATACATAATTAGAGATTTATATCTACCAAAATTACAACTTATTGGCTTGATCTGTCATCATATTGTGATCCTTTGGGTGTATCATACAAGGGCAATATTACGCATCCAGATATTCATAAATCTATAAATATATATAGATATGTATCTTTAATTTCCGATTTTATGGTTGAAACATAGATGCTTGATTTGTGCAAACTCTTGTTTTGTAGAGATCCAATATTTAACAAATCTTGTATGTTAGTGGGATCGCCAACACCGCGGATTTCATAAAGAATAACACGTTAAGAGTTCTCGGAATCGCTGTCATGATGAAACATGAACATGAAGCCACAAATAGTATACATTAATTTCCGCACTTCAGTCGTATTTTCATTTGTTCAAGTTTCATTATATATTCTTTACTTTATTTAATTGTTTAATTTAGAAATATAAATTGTTGCATATGTTGAAGTCTTTGTGATTTAGAAGTAATCAACGAGTTAGATTCACTGCCAACGTAATATGAGCTTATGGGGTCGCACATAATAACATACGAGAAATTGTTATTTGATCGGGTTGACTCAACTTATATGGGATATGAGTGAAGGGCCAAATTTGGATTGAATGGGAGAGAACTTGTGTCGGTTGGACTCTATGTCGATATGGTGATATCGACTAGAGATCAAGATGATATAATGTATGTCGACTTGATAGTCTGCTGACAGAGAAAATGTCGACTAGATGTCTCGTCGATATAATGTATATCGACTGGATGTCTCGTCGATATAATGTATATCGAGTGGATGTCTCGTCGATATAATGTATATCGATGAGACAGAGTCGGCAAGATGTCTTGGTGATATAATGTATATTGACAAGACAATATCGACTTGACAGAGTCTGCTAGGCATCTCGTCGATGTAGTGTATATCGACGATCCGTCTCATCGATATAATGAATATCGACGAGACAGTGTCCGCTAGACTTTTCTCAGATATAGTGTATATCGACGAGACGTCACGTCGACACAGTCATAAACAAGTTTTATTCTCCTGTTATAAACCCTGAACCCGGTTCAGCTTTTCTTGGGGTAATTCCTATTGTAACTGAACCTGGTTCACTAGGTATTATATATAGATATAATATTTAGTTTTAGGGTTAAGAGTGAGAAGAATATCTATTCTCTCGAGCCGCAAAAGAAATGTTTTGTAAAGCAGCAACTGCGAACCCGACGGCTCTCCTTTTGCGAATCGGAAACCTAGTGCCGACAATCTTCTCCTGAAATCAGATCTAGCAATCTGTGGAGTCGAAGGCCCCGATTCTTCCAGCAGCCTGCTTTCTATTGTCGATGGCAAGGTGTTTCTCTCATTAGTGTGGAAGTCCGGTAAAGACGCAGACCTAATTCTGCGTAATCGAAAATCGACAGAACTAGTCACTGCTTTCTAGAGCATCTTGATCGAGTTGTGACTCGATTCCGAACATGTAATCTCTTATTGCATTTGATGCATTTATTTCTTGATTCATGGTTATCGCAAGATCCTTTTATTTCTCTTTTGGGTTGTTCTTATTTCTATTCCGCTGCGCACATATGATGTGACTACCCATAAGGAAAACCCAACAATGGTATCAGAGCTAGGTTTTGTGATTTCCATGCTTTCAGAAATTGTTTCCCTTAGCAGTAACTGTCCTTCTATGTTAGTTTGTTTAACTATAAGCATAGAGAGACGAGCTTGTCTACTGTAATAAGGGTATTTTCTTGTGCTAGCATCCGATACATGTAAATTCGAAGATTTTGAAATGTTCTAAATGTTCAAATTTAATCCAAAATATAATTGTTGATGGTTTTATGCATCTGGAATGTATCTAGATTGTGCTTGTTTTTCTTAATTATGAAATTGTGTGCACATTGATTAAATGTCAATCAAGATTAAGTGTTAATCAAGTATCATGAAATCCCTTAAAATCAATATTAAGTGTTCAGATGCCTTCTGATGGTTGACACTCTTCCTGCCTCGATCGATGAAGTGTGGGTTTGCCAAATCAAGGTACATTAATCTATCTTGGTAAGGGTGAAAGCGGATAATTGTGATATCCCACTATCAACATCGGGTCCAACTTAATTAGGCGATCTCAACGGTTGAGTGCCTAAAGGCATATGGTTGACATCTCTCTTATATATGAATCTGATTTATTTCTATTGGATTTGTTATTATCAAAAGGGGGAGAGTGTTAGAACTTGGTTTTCTGCATCCCTTTGATTTGAGAATAACAAATCCTGCTTGTATTTGATCGTGGTTGCCATTGTGTTTTTAGCATGTAGACTTGAACAGATATGACACTAGGATGCTACATTATTGGTCTAGACCTGCCCACAAGCTAAAAAGTGGAATGATGTCTAACGCCGACGTTGAGTCCCGTTCCCACAAAGATAAATGTGGCAAGGAGGGAAGCTACCATGATTGAAGGAGCACATTAGAAATAATCTAACCTAAGGCCAGCATTAGCCTCAACGCTAGTGTTAGGGTTGCGTAAAATGAATATTTTCTAAAGTGCAGTATCTCTTTCCTATTTTGAATATCCGAGCCATCAAAACATTTATATACTGGGTCAACGCCGATGTTAGCTTCCAGTCCTATAAATAGGTGGATTTCGTCTTCTTTAACAACTGATTATATAGAGCCATATTCCAGCACTTCTACAACTCTGCAAGGGCTGTATTTTTCCGGACCACCATCTCCCGCACAAATTCAAGAGAAGAATTCAAGGAGGATCGGATCAATGCTTACACAACGCGAAGAACGCACGTTTTGACTTCGACGATATTCAGCGAGCCTTCGCCATCTCCAGAATTCTTCTTACGGAGTTTTTATTTGTGTTTTTGTATTTCTGTTTGTAACTCTTTTATTATAATCATGGAGTAAATTCGCTTCGTGTTGGCGATTAGGTCTGGTAGGACTTAGAGAGGAATTCGCCTCGTGTGGGTGACTGGGTCTAGGGAGTAGATCCAGGGGGTGCCCGAGGCCTTTCTGGAGATAGAAGGGCTAGAGCGGCTTGAGGTCATATCTGTGGAGAGATCGGCTAAAGCCAACCGGTTCTTAGTGAGAAGAGTCGATATAGAAAACAAAAGGAGTATTTCATATTTCACCTTCGATTTCTAGCGTCATAGAAATCAGATTTTGTAACCAAATTTTATTAATGATAATCATGTCTTTTTCTATTTAATAAAATTGATTTACTACTCTTTGTTTTTTATTCACTCTTGTTCAAATAAAATATCAAAAGTTTTCTATAAAAACTTAAAGTTTTCTAAAACCCTTATTCACCCCCCTCTAAGGGCGCCTCAAGATCCAACAGTCTTCTGTGTCGAGTACATCTCGATGCTGCGTCGACTTGGACTTTATTCTAAGTTACTTATACTTGTATTCAAAGTTGCTTCGACTTTCAATCGAAGTTTCGTCGACTTCTATTCGACGCAAGTTTAACTCAACTGAATTTTGTACTTGTTTTGGACAGATCTTGACACTCTAGTGTGAGTGTGATATCCTAGGAAATCTAATGACCAAATTACTCTCTCTATATAATATGGGTAATACATTTTAGATTATAAAATCACTTGTATGTAATTTATAAGATAAATCAAATGGTGTTTTTCCCAACAAAAGTCCTTATTAAAATAAAATGTATTTTTGAAATATAGTACTAAAATTTATTTTGCATAATTCTTGTAGAACTTTCATGGCAAGTGGATCTCACTCCACCTTATCTCTGAGAACCATCCTTGAGAAGGACAAGCTCAACGGGACAAACTTCCTTGACTGGTATAGGAACCTGAGGATTGTCCTCAGGCAAGAGCGTAAGCTCTATGTCTTGGAAGAGGAACCCCCCCCCCCCCCCCCCCCCAGAGCCAGTCAGGAATGCTCCCTGAGCAAATAAAGATACTTACAAGAAATATCAGGATGATTCCCTGGATGTTGAATGTCTCATGCTTGATTACATGACCTCTGAGCTGTAGAATCAACACGAGAGCATGTGTGGTTATGAGATAATCGGGCACCTCAAGAAAATGTTCGAGGGGAAAGCTAGGCAAGAGAGGTTTGATATATCCAAGGCATTATTTCAGTGCAAGATGGGAGCTGAAGACCTAGTAGGGACTCATATACTCAAGATGATTGGGTACATCGAGAGTCTTGAGAGACTGGGTTTTCCCTTGGGCCAAGAGTTGGCCACTAATTTGATCTTGCAATTGTTGTCGGACAGTTATGAGCAGTTCGTCTGGAACTACAACATGAATGAATTAGACAAAATATTGTTTGAGCTCCTTGACATGTTGAGAACTGTCGAGAACAACATGAAGAAGGCCAAGCATGCTATCCCCATATTGATGGTGTAAAAAGGCAAGGCCAAGGCCAAGGGATCAATGAAGACGAAAATAGGATTTAATTCTTATCTTGATCCTAAGTCTTCGACACTAAAAAGGAAAGGTCTGGCCAAAGAAGGGAAATGCCACCACTATAGTAAGGCAATGCACTGGAGGAGGAACTTTCCCCTCTATATTGAGGATCTGCATAACAAGAAGGGAAGCGTGACTTCCACATCATGTATTTATGTTATAGAAATAAACCTTTCTGCTCCTTCATTTTGGGTATTGGATACCGGATGTGGTTCTCACATTTGTACAAATGTGTAGGAACTGGGAAGGAGAAGAATGTTGGGTAAAGGGGAGATAAACCTGTGTGTTGGAAATGGAACAAGAGTTGTTATCATTTCCATAGGAAGTTATCATATTCCTTTGCCCACTGGGCTTGCAATTGAACTTGATAATTGTTATTATGTTTCAGCTATAACTAGAAATATTATATCCATTTCATGTCTTAACATGAAAGGTTTTTCATTTATAATTAAGAATAATTGTTGTTCAATTTTTATGAATGATGTTTGTTATGATGTAGCTCAAATATTTGATGGTTTATATGTTTTGAACTAATTAGACCAGCCAATCTATAATGTAGAAAATAGTAAAAGACTAAGAACCATGACTCAAATCCTACGTACATTTGACATTGTCCATTATGCCATTTAAATGAGAAGCGCATATCCAAGCTCCATAAAGATGGACTACTAGACTCATTTGATTATGAATCATTTGAGAGATGTGAGTCTTGCTTATTAGACAAAATGACTAAAGCCCCTTTCACTGGTCAAACTGAGAGGGTTGATGAACTTTTAGGTCATACATAGTGATGTATGCAAACCCATGAATTCTATGGCTAGAGGTGGGTTTTTAAAAAACTACTTCATTACATTTACTGATGATTTTAGCAGATACAGATACGTGTTTCATATGAAAAACAAATCTGAATCACTTAAAAAGTTCAAGGAGTTTTAGAATGAAGTATAGAACCAACTAGGAAAATCAATTAAAGCACTCTGATCTAATCGAGGTGGCGAATATTTGAGTTAGGAGTTTTGTGATCATCTGAAAGAGTGTGGTATAGTATCACAGCTCACTCCACCTAGAATACCACAACATAATGGTGTTTCTGAGAGAAGAAATCGTAGTTAGTTAGACATGGTGTGATCGATGATGAGTCATGCAGATCTGCAAATTTCCTTTTGGGGATATGATCTAGAGACAGCTACTTTCACACAAAATCGTGTTCCAACTAAAATGGTTCAAAAGATACCATATGAGATATGGACTGGGAAGCGTCGTAGTATGCATTTCATTAAGATTTGGGGTTGTGAGACATGCATGCGATGTCAAATGCCTGACAAGCTGGAATCCAAGTTACATAAGTGTTATCTTGTGGGATATCCTAGGTAAACCAAAGGGTATTACTTCTACCTGCCTTTCGAGGGCAAAGTATTTGTCGTGAAGAGTGGTGTTTTTGTAGAGAAGGAGTTTCTGTCTAGAGAGAACACCAAAGTAGAGCTTGAAGAAGTTCAAGAACCACAAACAACAAATGAACAAGAGATGGAACCTGAGAAAGGACTAAAAATTGTTGTAGCTGGAGAACCTCTTCAAGAAATATAAGTCCTACGTAGATTTGGTAGACCTAGAGTTGAGCCTGAGAAATATGGATTTCTCATGTATCAAATAAGTAGTGTGTTGCTTATGAATCATGACGATGTGCTTGCAGCCTACCAATAGGCTATGAATGGACCAGACTCCGAGATATGGCTTGAGGCCATGAATTATGAAATCGACTCCATGTATGCAAACCAAATTTGGACCTTGGGGGAACCACCTGAAGGGGTACGACTCATAGGGTGCAAGTGGGCCTTCAAGAAGAAGACCGACATGGATGGGAATGTATAGACATTCAAAGCGTGACTGGTGGCTAAAGATTTCAAGCAAATTCATGGTGTTGACTATGATGAGACCTTTTCTCCTGTTGTCATGGTTAAGTCCATCAAAATTCTACTTGTTATTGTTGGGTATTATGACTACGAGATCTGGCAAATGGATGTGAAAATGGCTTTCCTTAATGGAAACCTCCTTAAAGAAGTGTATATGATACAACCTGAGAGTTTTATATCTCCAAATGAAAACACTAAAATATGCAGGTTATAAAGATAAGTAGGAATCTGTGTTTTGATGAGAAAATCAAAGAGTTTGGTTTCATTAAGAATGAAGATGAGCTTTGTGTATACAAGAGGATTAGTGGGAGCATTGTTGTATTCCTAATATTGTATGTAGATGATATTCTATTGATTGGGAATGGCATTTGGACCCTGCAAGCTGTTAAGAACATGATAGGGGACTGCTTTTCTATGAAAGACTTAGGTGAGGCGACTTATATATTTGGTATTAAGATCTATAGAGATAGATCGAAGAAGTTACTTCGTTTGACCCAGTGTACATACATTGAGAATGTATTGAAGCGATTCAACATGCTTGAGTTCAAGAAGGGATTCTCACCCATGTCACATGGTGTGAGTTTCTCTAAGGACCAGTGTCCTAAATCTTTGGAAGATAAGGACCGCATGAAGTTAATTCCATATGCTTCAGGAATTGGATCAATCATGTATGCAATGTAGTGTACTCGACCCGATGTCTCATATGCTTTGAGCATGGCTAGCAGATATTAGTCTGATCCTGGTGATGGTCACTGAACAACAGTCAAGAACATCCTGAAGTACTTGAGAAGAACGAAGGATATGTTCTTGGCGTTTGGTGGAGAGAAAGAACTCGTTGTAAAGGGTTGCACGGATGCTAGCTTCCAAACTAATAGAGACAACTCAAAGTCTCAGTCAGGTTTTGTATTTTTCCTTAATGGAGGGGCTGTGAGCTGGAAGAGTTCCAAACAAGAGATAATTGTCGATTCTACTACAGAGGTATATCGATGTTGCAAATGCGGTGAAGGAGGCTGCATGGATTAGGAAATTCATCGACAAACTTGATGTATTTCTTAGCATTGTTGATTCAGTAATTCTTTACTGTGACAACAACGGTGTCATTGCACAGGCCAAGGAACCTAGATCTCATCAGTGCTCCAAGCACATACTTTGATGGTTCCATCTTATTCGAGTGATTGTTGATCGAGGAGATGTGAACATATGTAGAGTACCGATTAAAGAGAATATAGTGGATCCACTAACAAAGCCACTTGCGCAAAGGAAGCATGATGGTCATGCTAGATCAATGGGTGTTAGATACCCGAATGATCATCTTTAGTGGGAGACTTGTGGATTGTATGTTTGTCGGTTGTTTATTCATATGATGAATTGTGATTTGTACTATGTATTTCTTTTTATATTTATGACAAGCTCTTTTGTTATGTGAATTTATTTCTATGTGATAGATTAATTAACATAATAAATATCCTTAGAATATTTGCTTTCATAGGAATTCAAGTGCGTGACTTAAATGTGAGGGCTTATGTTTATTAAAAGCATCATTCTTAAATGGTCCCTGATCGATGTATCATCTTAGAAATTAGGACGAGGATGATACATTAAGACTAATGTGTGGGTTGACTGATGACTGGTTCTCACAGGTCAATATATGGGATATCAAGTCATCACATAGGTACTTGTTATAAACAAGTTGTAACACCCCAAAAATCGTAGTTCAGCGAGATAGGCAGAGTGGTAGTGTTGCGCTCGGGATAGGCTAAAAATTCCACAACAGTTCTCTGCGCACGACCATTGTCCTCTTCGCGCACGACCAGTGATCGTGCGCCAATGATCGTGCGTAACTCGCAAGGAATCGGAGTTCTGTCTCGGGTTATCGCACGACCATCCTCCTCTTCGCGCACGACCAGTGATTGTGCGCCTGTGATCGTGCGCCCTGTTAATTCTGCTCCGCGATTTTGAGCGGAGAAGGAGATCGGTCCGTCCAAATCTCTTGGAATCCGATCTAACGGCTAGGATTAGATGTTGGAGGTTATTAGGGCTTATGAGAGGGGTTTAATCCTCATTATTTCATAGCCTTCCTCTCTCCAAACCTAGAGGAAGAAGAAGGAGGCAAGGAAGAAGAAGGAGAGATGCCGCCATTGACGGAGCTCCGGAGCTCCGTTTCGCGAACCGTTTCCAGATCTGGAGAGTTCAGCCCGGTGCCGTCGTTTCCCTCCGTCTAGAATCTCGGATCCATGGCGAAGAAGAACGCTCCTAGGGTAACGATTCTTCCTCCCGATTTTTGGACTTGTCATTTATCCTCTCATTCATTTCTCTATGCTTGCATGAGGAATCCCTTTCACCAAATGGGTGAAGTGTAGGATTTTCCTCAAGTTCTTCGGAACTCCGGGTCGATTGAGTCCGTCCCCGGCATATTGCATTTAGAAATTCGATAGTCGTGCGGATTTAGGCATGTTGTGTGAAGCCTATTCGTGGCCGTGAGCCCGAATCGGTGATGCTTGATTTGCAACGTTGCATTTAGGTTAAGCCTAGAATGCGTGCCGGAGAATGACTCCGTGAAATCATCTTTAGTATTGCGGGATTAAAGTGTAGGCGTCTTGTGAAGATCCTAACGAAAGCCCCATGCTTTGAGATTGGATGAAGGCAAATCTTCACCACGAAATTGATGCGGAGCGTTTTACACCTCCCTTGTTGAGTATTTGTGAAGCCTAGATCCTTGCGAAGGGGTTAGGTGCGTAGCTTATAAATTGTGTAGCACTTGAAAGTGCTAAACCCTTACGGGCCGAGGTGAAGCTGTACCCGCGTCGTGCGACAGATCACGACGATTAGAGCACGGGCAAAGCTAAACCGAACCCGTTTCCATGCAGATCGGTAAGAGGTCCCAAGGCGATGGCCCTTACAGTGGAGTGTTTGTGGAATTGATGTTGTTAGCCTCATGCGGTTGTTTAGGCGGTTGTGGGGAACCTTCGGGTGAACCCAACTAACATCATGTGCGTACCTAGGTTCCCTCCTTTTTGATGCTCAACCTAGAAGATTGAATGTGCTTGAAACCTCACCTTGTGTAGTTGCACTTTCTTTATTTTAGTACTTGTGCTAGTATGGCTTGCTTGCAGGGTAGAAACTCCGCCACCCCGGGAAAGGGGTGGGGTCGTTATAATTTGGTCAGCTGTGCTGACCGTTACTTTGTTTGCCACCGCTTGGTGGAATGTTCTTATGCAGGTGCAGGTGAGCCTAGTGGAAAATAGCGGGCGGTGGCCCCTTTGCTGAGTTGGCCCTTGAAGGCCAGCCTCCTTTTTCTGCTTTCTCATGTATTGCCGGCCTGCGTGCCGAAGTATATTCTGAGTTTTGTACATTGGTGAATGTAAGGCCTTAAGGCCGTAACTCTATTTTATGGTTTCGTTCCCATGATAGTGGACAGTTCTAAATGAAATGTTAAATCTTTATGCTTCCGCTAGTGTTTAGTATACGCTGTTGTAGTTCTCTCTGTTTATCACCTTTTAACTCCTAGCTAGTGTGGTTTGTATGGAGTGGGGTCCCGGCCGGACCTACTGTTATACTATTCGTACTGGCAGGGTGTTACAATTTGGTATCAGACTTAAGGCGTCGATCCGTAGTTTAGCGAATTCGGGACGAATTCCTTTTAAGGGGTGGTGTGCACGGGATGTGCATTCACCTAAAACGGCAAAAACTAATAAGAATGTCCACTTAGGAATGGAAAAACATACTTGTTTGCGGAACCTGAGCGTTCCATGATTGTTGTTTGCTATGTTTTCAGTCACTAAATTGTGTCTTACACGATTATAGGCGACTAGAAGTGGTGCGGGGCCGTCTCAACCCCGTAACACTGCTGAAAGTAGTGGGTCGGCTGAAGTGCCAGCGACCACTCCTCCTGCTGAGATGATCAGGTTAATCGCAGAAGCTGTCTTCGCGATGATCAATGCTCAACCGCAAAGGCTTGTACAACCTGCTACGCCTATTACTGATGCGGCCCCGGGGATCGAACCTGCAGCGGAACCTGCGCTGGAACCGAGGGTTGAGACCCCTGTGCCAGTGGCTGCAGTGGAACCTGCGGTGGTGCAAAGGGTGGAGCGTCCTGTAGCGCGTGTAGCCGTTGCGCAAGCACGTGATCAGCAACTGCAACACTTTCTAAGCTTCCATCCTCCAACTTTCTCGGGGACCGGATCTCCAACGGAGGCGGAGGACTGGCTGTCGACGATTAGGAAAACTTTAAAGGCGACAGCAACAGAAGAAGCTATGATGGTCACTTTAGCCACCTTCCTCCTTAACGGAGAGGCAGAGCGTTGGTGGGCCGAACAGGAAGTGCACAAGTTTGGAGGCAAGGAGATTACCGAGATCACGATAGCGGAGTTCTCAAAGTCATTTCTTCAAAGGTATATTCCTTCTGCCCAACGCATTGCGTTGTAGAACCAGTTTCTGAAGTTAACTCAAGGCGACAGCTCAGTGGATGAGTACTTGCACGAGTTCACTAAACTGGGTCGTTATGCGGGGCCTATGATGGAAGATGAAGAGACAAAGATGAACAAGTTCTATGAAGGTCTTCGGGACGAGTTGAGGCTGCTCCTTGCAGGCCCAATGACGTTAGGTTTCCATGTGATGGTCCAAACTGCCAGATCCCTAGAGTTGGACATGAAAAGGGTACAAGCAAAAGCCGTGGCAAAGAAACCTGAGTTTCATGTGCCGGCCTCTCAGTCCAAGTCTGAGTTCAGAAAGAACAAAAGGAAGTTCAAACCGGCGGAGCAATCCCGCTCAAATGTTTCGGGAGCAACGACTGTGCGAAGTCCTATCACGTGTTTCACCTGCGGGAAGGTGGGACACAAGGCCGCAGTGTGTCGAAGTGGTCCCCCGAAGGCAGAGAATCGAGCATTGGACAATGCTCGTGCTGCAGAAAAGGGTAAAGCTGTGGAGTCTTCGGCTTCCCAACACATTATTCCGACTCAGTCGAGAGTCTATTCGCTTGGCCAGCAAGAAGCCATACGACAAGCTGATGTTGTCACAGGTATGAATTAAAGGTTAGCTTTTACATAGCTATTTGTGATTATACTGTTGTGCAACTGTATGTCTTATTCGTGTGCAATTAGGCTTTGTCCTAATTTTCAACTATCCGGCGAGAGCTCAATTTGATACGGGTGCATCGCACTCTTTTCTGTCTGAGGACTTCGTGGTGCGAATCGGAGTGTCATCTACCTTCGTAGAGGATAGATTGGAAGTAGTGCTACCCAATGGATCTCGCATGTCTGCGGATAGGAAGAGCCGTGTGAAGGTGCGGATCGGAAATTAGGATTTCGATTTGGAAGCATCGTTATTACCGTTAGCTGAATTCGATGTGATCTTCGGCATGGACTGGCTCTCGGAGCAGTGTGCATGCATAGATTGCAATTCTAAGGAGATCACTCTGGGAAGGAACACCGATGGAGAAACCACGTTTGCCGGTATGCGAGGAGCGAGCAAGATGCTGATGTCTGCTCTCCAAGTGGTTAAGGCGGTGAGAAAAGGCGCCGAGTTGTTCTTCACCTTGTTGGAGGCTTCGGAGCCAAAGCCCAGGTTATGTGATGTCCCAGTTGTAGCGGAGTACGCCGATGTGTTTCCTAGCGAACTCCTTGGGGCTCCTCCTCATCGGGAGATTGATTTCTGTATCGAGTTGGTGCCAGGTGCCAAACCTGTGGCGCGCTCACCGTACCGGATAGCGCCAAAGGAATTGGCAGAGCTGAAGGTTCAATTGCAAGAACTGCTAGAGCAAGGCTACGTACGTCCAAGTTCATCGCCTTGGAGTGCACCGGTCCTCTTTGTGAAAAAGAAGGACCGGAGCTTGCGTCTATGTATTGATTATCGAGAACTAAACAAGTTGACCGAGAAGAACCGATATCCGATTCCAAGAATCGATGATTTATTCGACCAACTGGTTGGGTCGACGGTTTACTCCAAACTGGACCTAAGGTCCGGCTATTACCAACTGCGGATAAGGGAATGTGACATTCCAAAGACAGCGTTTAGTACCCGCTTTGGGCACTATGAGTTCACGGTGATGCCGTTCGGTCTGTCTAATGCGCCGTCGGTATTCATGGACTTAATGAACAGGACGTTCCGTGAGTTTTTGGATCAATTTGTGATCGTCTTCATCGATGACATTTTGGTATACTCTCAATCGGAAGAGGAGCATGTAGGGCATTTGCACGCAGTTCTGAGCACCTTGAGGAGGAGTCAGCTATATGCCAAGTTCTCCAAGTGCGAGTTTTGGCTACCGTCAGTAGCATTCCTTGGTCACGTCGTTAGTGGTGATGGAATTGCAGTTGATCCGTCGAAGATAGAAGCGATCTGAGCCTGGCCTTTGTTGAAAAACGTAGCGGAAGTCCGAAGTTTCTTAGGACTTGCCGGCTATTATAGGCGCTTTGTGGAAAACTTCTCGAGGATTGCACTTCCTCTCACTAAACTGACTAGGAAAGATCATAAGTTTGTTTGGTCGCCCGAGTGCGCACGAGCTTTTGAAGAGCTGAAGAGCCGTCTGACCACGGCGCCCATTCTATGTTCGCCATGTGGTACGGAAGGCTACGAAATTTATAGCGACGCCTCGGGGAGTGGTTTGGGTTGTGTCCTAGTGCAGTTCGGTAAGGTAATTGCCTACGGCTCCCGGAAGTTGAAGGTTCATGAGAGGAATTACCCGGTCCATGATTTGGAGCTAGCGGCCGTGGTATTTGCTCTTAAGCTTTGGAGGCATTATTTGTATGGCGTGAAGATCGACATCTTTACCGACCACAAGAGCCTCAAGTACTTGTTGGATCAAAGGGAGTTGAATATGCGTCAAAGGAGGTGGTTGGAGTTCCTTGGGGACTACACCTTCGACATCAAATATACTCCTGGAAAGGGAAATGTAGTTGCGGACGCGTTGAGTCGTCGGGCTCCCGCTCAAGCAAATTGGATTTTGATGCACGATGAGCGTCTAATCCGTGAGCTGGAAGAAATGGAGATCATTTGCGTTGATAGGAGAGCGTCTATTTCAGCATGCTTGAACTGGACGGAGGTTCAATACGACCTTGGCGACCGAGTTCGACAGGCATTGGAGCTGGATGAGAGCATGAAACGCTATAAAGCGGAAACCGTTGATGGGTTAAACGCTAATTTCTCCTTCGAAGATGGCCTTATGTGGAAAGAGGGCAGATTGTGCGTCCCAAACATTGGCACTCTACGGGCGGAGTTGATGTACGAGGCTCATCATACCAAGTACTCTATCCACCCGGGGAGCACGAAAATGTACATAGACATGAAGAAACTTTTCTGGTGGCCGGGTATGAAGAGAGACATCGCCCTCTACGTGGCCAAGTGTAATACTTACGCATTGGTGAAGGCGGAATGTCAGCGTCCCGGTGGATTTTTGAAGTCCTTGCCGATTCCGGAGTCGAAGTTTGATGATATCTCGATGGATTTCGTGCACGGATTACCGAGATCACAATAGGGAAACGACGCCATCTGGGTGATCGTGGACCGATTGACGAAAGTATCGCACTTTATTCCGAACCGGAAGGATGATTCTGTAGAAAAGCTAGCGAAGCTCTATGTTGATAGTATTGTGCGGCTGCACGGTGTCCCTCGTAGCATCGTCAGCGATCGTGACGGGCGTTTCACATCGAAAGATTGGAGGCTTATCCATGAACTGTTGGGCACTAAATTGAAGTTTAGCACGGCCTTCCACCCGCAAATGGATGGGCAGACCGAGAGGACCAACAGGACTATGGAGGATATGCTCCGAATGTGCGCTCTAGACTTTGGAAAGAAGTGGGAAGATCATCTCTATATGATCGAGTTCGCCTACAATAATAGCTACCAAGCCAGTATACAGATGGCTCCCTTCGAGGCCCTCTATGGTAAGAAGTGTCGTACGTCGTTGTCTTGGGCGGAAACGGGCGATACTAAGCTATTAAAGCGAAAGGACGTTGAAGAAGCAACTTCGACGATCCGATCTATACGTGAAAGGCTATTGATTGCCCAGGATAGGCAAGCAAAATATTATAACGCCAAACATAGGAACCTAGAGTTCGCCGTCGGTGACCGGGTTTACTTGAAGATCAAACCGTTCAAAGGGGTATCAAGGATCCGACGCTTGAAAAAGCTCAGTCCAAGGTACTTAGGACCGTTTGAGATTGTGAAACGTGTTGGTGATGCGGCTTATCGGCTTGCACTATCTGCAGAGCTGAGCGGTCTGCACGATGTGTTTCACATTTCAGTTCTGAGGAAGGCAGTGCAAGAGCCTACTCATATCGTTGCGCTCGGCAAAGTGTCGGTTGATAGTGGGTTGTCGACGAAAGTCAAGCCCTTACGCATCGAGTATACCGAGGTAAAGCAGTTGCGGAACAAGTCCATTCGGATGGTAAAAGTCTGGTGGGATAATTGCGGCCGAGAGGAGCTATCTTGGGAGAGAGAGCAAGCGATGTTTGCGGAGTACCCCGAGCTATTTCTCTCAGGTAATTTTTTTACTATAATTCCTGCTATTACTGTTTTCGAAATTTCGGGACGAAATTCTTTTAAGGGGGGTGGGGTTGTAACACCCCAAAAATCATAGTTCAGCGAGGTAGGCGGAGTGGTAGTGCTGCGCTCGGGATAGGCTAAAAATTCCACAACAGTTCTCTGCGCACGACCATTGTCCTCTTCGCGCACGACCAGTGATCGTGCGCCAATGATCGTGCGTAACTCGCAAGGAATCGGAGTTCTGTCTCGGGTTATCGCACGACCATCCTCCTCTTCGCGCACGACCAGTGATCGTGCGCCTGTGATCGTGCGCCCTGTTAATTCTGCTCCGCGATTTTGAGCGGAGAAGGAGATCGGTCCGTCCAAATCTCTTGGAATCCGATCTAACGGCTAGGATTAGATGCTGGAGGTTATTAGGGCTTATGAGAGGGGTTTAATCCTCATTATTTCATAGCCTTCCTCTCTCCAAACCTAGAGGAAGAAGAAGGAGGCAAGGAAGAAGAAGGAGAGATCCCGCCATTGACGGAGCTCCGGAGCTCCGTTTCGCGAACCGTTTCCAGATCTGGAGAGTGCAGCCCGGTGCGGTCGTTTCCCTCCATCTAGAATCTCGGATCCATGGCGAAGAAGAACGCTCCTAGGGTAATGATTCTTCCTCCCGATTTTTGGACTTGTCATTTGTCCTCTCTTTCATTTCTCTATGCTTGCATGAGGAATCCCTTTCACCAAATGGGTGAAGTGTAGGATTTTCCTCAAGTTCTTCGGAACTCCGGGTCGATTGAGTCCATCCCCGGCATATTGCATTTAGAAATCCGGTAGTCGTGCGGATTTAGGCATGTTGTGTGAAGCCTATTCGTGGCCGTGAGCCCGAATCGGTGATGCTTGATTTGCAACGTTGCATTTAGGTTAAGCCTAGAATGCGTGCCGGAGAATGACTCCGTGAAATCATCTTTAGTATTGCGGGATTAAAGTGTAGGCGTCTTGTGAAGATCCTAACGAAAGCCCCATGCTTTGAGATTGGATGAAGGCAAACCTTCACCACGAAATTGATGCGGAGCGTTTTACACCTCCCTTGTTGAGTATTTGTGAAGCCTAGATCCTTGTGAAGGGGTTAGGTGCGTAGCTTATAAATTGTGTAGCACTTGAAAGTGCTAAACCCTTACGGGCCGAGGTGAAGCCGTACCCGCGGCGTGCGACAGATCGCGGCGATTAGAGCACGGGCAAAGCTAAACCGAACCCGTTTCCATGCAGATCGGTAAGAGGTCCCTACCTCATGTAAGCCGTGTGATCATGGGAGAGGTCGTGGAAGGTGATTTACCTAGACCGACCAAAAGCTCTTTTCCCACCTAAGGCGATGGCCCTTACAGTGGAGTGTTTGTGGAATTGATGTTGTTAGCCTCATGCGGTTGTTTAGGCGGTTGTGGGGAACCTTCGGGTGAACCCAACTAACATCATGTGCATACCTAAGTTCCCTCTTTTTTGATGCTCAACCTAGAAGATTGAATGTGCTTGAAACCTCACCTTGTGTAGTTGCACTTTCTTTATTTTAATACTTGTGCTAGTATGGCTTGCTTGCAGGGTAGAAACACCGCCACCCCGGGAAACGGGTGGGGTCGTTATAATTTGGTCAGCTGTGCTGACCGTTACTTTGTTTGCCACCGCTTGGTGGAATGTTCTTATGCAGGTGCAGGTGAGCCTAGTGGGAAATAGCGGGCGGTGGCCCCTTTGCTGAGTTGGCCCTTGAAGGCCAGCCTCCCTTTTCTGCTTTCTCATGTATTGCCGGCCTGCGTGCCGAAGTATGTTCTGAGTTTTGTACATTGGTGAATGTAAGGCCTTAAGGCCGTAACTCTATTTTATGGTTTCGTTCCCATGATAGTGGACAGTTCTAAATAAAATGTTAAATCTTTATGCTTCCGCTAGTGTTTAGTATACTCTGTTGTAGTTCTCTCTGTTTATCACCTTTTAACTCCTAGCTAGTGTGGTTTGTATGGCGTGGGGTCCCGGCCGGACCTACTGTTATACTATTCGTACTGGCAGGGTGTTACACAAGTAGTACAGGAAAGACCCACCCTGAGACTACTTTGTGGATTGTTATATGAACGTGTCACAAGTAGGTCTCAAGTGACAATGGTGTTTATGGTTCTTTGACCTGAAGTCACAACATTCATCAAGTGAGAAAGCGCATAATTTGATGACATCTAAAATTTTACATGAGAAAGGTTGATGATAAAGGTGTTTATTGGGTACGTTACAAATCATTTGGGTGTTTGGGTGTGGACTGAAATGCAAATTGTCCTCCTATATGGCAGGTGTTACATCCACGGGACCTTTGATGGAATGAGACTGAGAAATGCATGACCATGCTTAGTTGAGTCAATATATAATATTGAGCTCACCAATTTCGGGAAGTCCATTCTAGATCAAGAAACTAAGATTGAATTATTAAGAGGGTGACACGGTCCATGTCTTAAGTTTAATCTATATGTAAGGGACAGGGGAACAAGAAAATGCTAAAATATTGGTTACAATTGTTGGGAACATTGCCCAGCAGTGTTCCTGATTTGAAGAAGTGCTCAACTCAATGATAAGTGCAAGTTGTATTTAATGTCACATCTAGTTCATGCTTGCAGAGATGAGACAATATGTCCAGTACTTCAATAGCCTGCCTAAGTATAATATCGTCGAAAAAGGCTGGACATATCGTCGACAAGTACAGGCACATCGTTGAGACGATGGGAATAGCAAAGAAGAATGATTGTGTCTGTGTCGTCAAAAAGGATCATGCGTATCATCGACAACTGCAGGCCTATCGTCAACAACATGCAGAGCAAGGCAGAATGGTGATATCATTGTGACATCTACACGACGATATCAGAAAGTCAAAGATGAAGAAGAAGACTCAAAGATGTGGTCATCAAGAAGCCTTGACATCGATAAGGCTAAGTCAGAATGAATGTCGTTGAAAAGGCAAAGGGAAGATCAGTGTCGAAGATATCATTGACAAGAAACTGTATCGTCGATAAGGCTAAAAAAGAACAGATAGCGTCGAGAAGAAACCTTGTCATCAGAAAGGCTAAGTGTGACTGATGGCATTGGACATCGTCATAAAGAAGGCGTGACGTCGAGAAGACTGAAGGAGGTCAGTTGAAGACAAGCAGTTGCTAAAGTATAGTCTGTCGACATGATATCGTTTATGTCGTCGACAAGATAAAGTTGTTACAGCGATATCAAGCAGACAAGAAGATCGCGACGACATCGGTTAGATGACTTCGTGTCGTCATAAGCTCGAGTACAGAAGAGATGTCCAGTATCGTCGAAGATATCACTATCTGATGAAGAATTGAAGAAGAGGCTAGTTCAAGGCATCGACAAAGTCCTGTCATCGAGATATTATCCATGTCGTCATAACAATGGAAATATCGTCGAGACAATTTCAAAAGTAGCCGGACACGCTGTCAGCATTTAATACCGCCGCTTGATTGTCCAATCAGTGTTTGCTCTTGAGGGGTGGGCATCTGACAGTAAAGGACATCATATGTGACCGTTAAGCGGCTCATCCATCCTATAAAAGGGAACAGTGATGCCCTAGAAAAAGAAGCGAGAAAAATGAAAAAGAATCCTGCCTAGGAATACAGCAGTACAAGTGGCGGTAAAGAAAAAAAGAAAGAAGGGAAGAACAAAACGATCATACTGTGTTCTCCAAGTTGCAGTCAAGTCTCATCGACTGCTAAGAATCATTAAAAAGTAGAAGCTAGTCAACATCAGGCAAGAGGAAGAAAGCTTGAAGAAGATTTGTGCCGTTCAGATTCAAAATCAGAAGCATCTTCTTCAAGATAAGAAGCTGATCTCCATTAGGCAGAAGAAACAGCTTTCATTACTGTAAATCTTTCATTGTAAGGCTTGAGGGCCAAAGTTGTAAGATCTGTTTTCATATCAGAGTGTCAAGCTTGAGGGCTTGAGATCTGTGAGGCTTGAGGGCTAGGGCAGAGGGACTTGCGGGTCCAAACTTGTCGAGCTTGCGGGCTCGGGTGCAGTGAAGGGGCTTGCGGGCCTAGGCTGTAGGCAAGACTTGTGGGTATGTGTTGTGTAGGGCTTGAGGGCCTGAGTGTCGAGCTTGCGGGCTCGGGTGCAGTGAAGGGGCTTGCGGGCCTAGGCTGTAGGCAAGACTTGCGGGTATGTGCTGTGTAGGGCTTGAGGGCCTGAGTGTCGAGCTTGCGGGCTCGGGTGCAGTGAAGGGGCTTGAAGGCCTAGGCTGCAGGGACTTGCGGGTCCGAACTTGTCGAGCTTGTGGGCTCGGGTGCAGTGAAGGGGCTTGCGGGCCTAGGCTGTAGGGACTTGCGGGTCCAAGGTGTAAGGCTTGCGGGCCGGAGACATTGGCGGAGTTTACCGAGCCTAGCACACTGCTAGGTAGGGGGAAAGAGGACTACTCAAGACACCCTGTCTTGAGGAACCTCTATAAGTTCTTGTGTGTTTTCTGTGTTGTGATTTACTAATCTATAGATCTATTAACCAGAAAACAAGAACACCTAAAGGGGATAAAATAATTTGAAAAACCTATTCACCCCTCCCCCCCCCCCCCCCCCCTAGGTGATAAGTTGACACCCAATAACTAACAAGTGGTATCAGAGCGAGGTTGTTCAAAGAAAGTCTTAACAGCTTGAACGGATCTACCAGTGGGTGGTTACTTTCCACAACTATGGAATCAAGGATAGTTGTTTTCTCCAGGGAGAACTTTGCCCTTTGGAAAGTAAGAGCTAGAATATTCATGGAGGCAGTGGATCCTAGAATGTTTCAAATCGTTCAAGAAGGGCCATATGTCCCCAAGCCAGTGCTCAAGAAAATGACTGCATATGAGATCAGCATAGTCAGCTTGGACAAGGAAGCCAAAGATATTATAGCTGGTGTAGTTGACATCTCAACACTTCAGGAACTGGCTCACTGCACAATAACAAAAGAGATGTGGAACTCTCTAACTGCCCTTATGGAAGGATCAAAAGAAGATAGAAGCAGGGTAGCTGAGAAGAAAGTCAGAGCATTGAGTGACAGTGACTCAAGCTGTTCAGACTCAGAAGAGAATGCTGATTTTGGACTGACTGCCTTATCTGAGTCAGAGGAAGAAAGTCAGGATGATGTCTGTCCTGAACAGGTATGCATAAGGGCTCCTCTATCTACCTCAGACTCAAAATCGGAGACAAGCTCATCTAGAAATGATGACTGGTCCAAGTCACACAATGATCTTCTAGAAGATGTCAAGATGCTCAAGATGCTGTGCAAGGAGCAGGATGCAAAGATCTCCTCTCTTCAAGCAAGAAATCTTGATCTCTCAGAGAAAGTAAAAAAACTAACTCTAGAGAATGCAGAGTTTTGTCAACTCAAAAAGGACTTCAAGGCAAGCTCCAACCTTGACTTGATAAGCAAATTTGGGAAAACTCTGAAGGCATTGATTGAGAGCAAGGAGCTGTGCTGCTCTCTAACCAGAGAAGTGGTTCTTCTGAAGAAGGACAAAATTCAGCCCAATGCCCTGAAATCTAAGAATGACAACACCAGAAGGGTGGAGGATAAACTCCCCTTTATAGTGAAGCCTGTGGCAATCTCCTCCAAACCCAAGATCATGCCTAAAATCTCAAAGGTACCTCAAAAAGTTATGAGGAGGCAGGAACTTGCTGAGCTCAGAGAAGAGAAGAAACCCTTAAAGAAGACTGACTCTAGAAGGAAAACTGTGAATGGTGACAGCAAACATCACATCTACCATTAGCATAGTTCACCTTCTTTGCTTCATTCATTTGTTCACACACAAAGAACTCTTGCTCACACAGTCAGTCAGAAGGGAAGATACAACAGGTTTGAATGTTGGTGCTGTGGAAAGACCGGGCACTTTGCAATTGATTGTTGGTACAATCCAACTGCTCCAAGGGTAACGAATGCTAAACCTACAATTCGCCTTGTTCATTATCACTATGCATATCCTGGAGTAGTTAAATCCAGTATGCTCTTTAAAGCTAACAATGTCCTAGGACCCAAAATTACTTGGGTTCCTAAGGGTTTGTAATCTCAATTTGCAGGTAGTCCAAGTGTTCATATAAATCTGGGCCTTGGACAAATTGGATGTTCTGACCCATAGGCAGAACAGCAAAGTCTGTTTACTAACAAACTTAGTGCAGGTCATCCTACTAAAAGGGGCCTAAAAAGCTGACGTTAGCTAATAAGTCTTGGAATCTATAATCGTCGATACAAAAAGTTGTTACGACGACACAATAGACGTTACGATGACAATGGATTTAGCTGGACGGATGCGCATCCAAGGATCTCTTCGACGACAATAAGCAGTATCGCCTAAATAAAGACGAGACTTTTATCACGGCACTAGGATCGGTCCATCGGAGCCGTCTGATCATCTTTCATCAACGGTGTCGAAGGTACGCGCCTCTTCACCTACTTGCACTATAAATAGAGTGAATGCTGAAGAATAAAAATCACGCTTTCGTTTGCCTCAAACTACTCCGTCGACAAACCACCGCCTCATCTCCGACGTGCTGCCTTCTCTCTCGCTCTAGATCAATTTCTCCCAAGAAGGAAGAAGTAATTTCTGGTTGCGAACTCTAGCGTGGAGGGTTCAACCCGTGTTCGGATGAAGTGAGGTCAGTGATAGGGCTTCTAGAATTCACCGGCCTAGAATATATGTTGTGTGAACCCTCAGTTCTTCTTCACTGAGAACTGACGGAGTTCTTCGCTGAAGCTCAACTCAACCATTCCGAAACTCAGATAAAAACCATCGTAGCTGGGAAGAAGGTCAAAGTGTTAGCCAAGAACCTCAGAAAGGCGCTCCACCTGCCAAAAAATAAAGGGGGAGAGGAAGAAGAACTAACAAAGGAGGATATCTCGGCCAGCTATTCCTGGTGCGGCCATACTGGGAAGACTTATGGGTCAATTAAGAAGAATGAGTTTAATCAAAAAGGAAAATTGTTAGCAGATATTGTGGGAAAGGTATTACTATGCAAACCTGGGTCACATGACCGAATCTCCAAGGAGATGTTTGTGGTCATGGCGCGAATAATTCTGACCAAGAAGACCGACTGGAGCGGTTTTCTCTTCCAAAGAATGAAGAGCACCTTAACCACGCCCTCCTATGGAAGAATATTATCTCTCTTCCATCTGAATATCCTGGATGAAGTACTGCATAAAAGAATGAGAGTCCCCTTGCACTACTCCAAGAGATTGGATGCAAAGATGCTTGATCGATGGGATAGGTCTATCCCTAAACCTTCATCTGATGTCCCGCCAGCTCCAAAGAAACAAAAGAAACAACCAGGTCCAATAGACCCTCCGAAGAAGAAGAGTCATCAAGCATCTCTGATGACAGTCACACACCCCCACGCAATCCTCTTCCATCTGAAGGTGCGACATCTACTCAAGGAAATGCTCCTGCATCAACTCCTGACCCTGCTCCCAAAGAGGTTGTTGAAGAAGAAAGAGACCCCAACTTGGGGAGTGACCCTGTTGAGGGGGAGTTCCAATTCGGGAGCTCAGCCCAAGATGACGAGATGATTGATGGGGGGCTCCCGGCAGGAGGCTTAGCCCAAGGAGATGCTCAAGTTGAGGGGGAGACCCAACTGGGGTACTCTGCCCTGAAAGATCAAGAAAATGTGCCCCCTCCTCCAGAAGATCAAGGCAATGTGCCTGAGCCCGTGAAAGACCCCACTCTTTCAGACTGCCGAGAGTTAATAGTAGAAAGTAAGATTGTGCTTACATATCCAAGTGAGACAGTACCAGAAGATGTCAAAGGGAAAGCCAAAGTCACAGTCCACATAAGTGAAGAATCATCTGCAAATATCTCTGAAGAAGCTCCACAGGAAAGAAAAGATGAAGACGAACAAGCTGCTGAGCCATTTTCGGCTCAGTCAGGTTCTCTCTTTCACATGATGTCAGCTCTACTAACTGCTCAGCGGAAACAACTAGAACAATTTATAGTAAAGACTGTGGATAATCTAAGGAAAGAGGTGAAGGGAGAGATCCAGAAAGTAAAGAGCGACATACTCCACCTCAACACCTAGTGCGCTCACTTCTACACCCTGGCAGCCCTAGCAATAGAAAAGATGGGTGAGGAAGTCAACAAAGTGGGACATCAAACCCACACGATCCTAACTAATCAAATAACATTCTCAGACAATGTGGGCTATGCCTTTGGGCAGATAGAAACAGGTGCTACCAATAACATAAATCAAATTTTGAATAGGGTCAATGAGAATGCTCATACATTAGATGCCCATCTGCTCGAAGTGAGGAACAATTTGGATGTGACTAAACAACATCTGCATGAACAGCTGACTCTAGTCAGAGAAGGACTTAAGGAACGGGTAATTGAACAAGCCCTAAAGGGGGAGAATGAGATAATAAACACTGGTTCACATCAAGTGGTGTGGATAGCAAATCAAATAAAGCAGACAATGCAAAAACCCCCATCAGTATATGAGGCTGCCAACCCTTCTGCAAGCACTGACTCAGCAGAGTACGGCATAGAATTCGGAGAATCAGCATCTTCCAAGAAGAGAAAGAGAATTCAGAGTAACAAGTATAGGCAGAAGAGACTGAGGGAAGTTGAGCTGAATCCACAATCAGTCAGCAGAGTACGGCATAGAATTCAGAGAATCAGCATCTTCCAAGAAGAGAAAGAGAATTCAGAGTAACAAGTATAGGCAGAAGAGACTGAGGGAAGTTGAGCTGGATCCACAATCAGGAAGGTGGAGTCCAGTTTCAAGAGAAATCATAACAGAATCATGGGTACAGTTTGGATACCCTCAGGAGAACCATTAAAGGGTATATCAGTCAGTTGAATGGGACAAACATCTGAAACAGCTGGAAAGGAGGAAGAATCATAAACAAGCATTCCCACAGGGTCCTCCTCCCTCTCCTAAGAAGATTCCAATGCCCATCAACTATTATCAGAGGCAAAGGCAGAAAGCCAAAGGGGCAAGAAGCAGCAGACACTGAGAAGCACTAAATTAAAATCTTAATTAGAATGGGGCAAATGAATGCTAGTGTTTATTCATGAACATCTAATCTATTTATATGCTTGGTATCTATTGTTAAGAACATTTAATCTATTTTTGTGATTGCTGCTTTATGTGTGATGCTATTATCTGAAATGATAAAATTTTTCATGAGTGGCATTTATCATTGAGGTAAGTTATGGCTTCTTCAAATAGGGGGAGATTATTGGGAACAGTGCCCAGCAGTGTTCCTGATTTGAAGAAGTGCTCAACTCAATGATAAGTGCAAGTTATATTTAATGTCACATCTAGTTCATGCTTGCAGAGATGAGACAATATGTCCAGTACATCAATATCCTGCCTAAGTATAATATCGTCAAAAAAGGCTGGACATATCGTCGACAAGTACAGGCACATCGTTGAGATGATGGGCAAAGCAAAGAAGAATGATTGTGTCTGTGTCGTCGAAAAGGATCATGCGTATCGTCGACAACTGCAGGCCTATCGTCAACAACATGCAGAGCAAGGCAGAATGGTGATATCGTTGTGACATCTACACGATGATGTCAGAAAGTCGAAGATGAAGAAGAAGACTCAAAAATGTGGTCGTCAAGAAGCCTTGACATCGATAAGGCTAAGTCAAAATGAATGTCATTAAAAAGGCAATGGGAAGATCAGTGTCAAAGATATCGTTGACAAGAAACTGTATCATCGATAAGGCCAAAGAAGAACAAATAGCGTGGAGAAGAAGCCTTGTCATCGGAAAGGCTAAGTGTGACTGATGGCGTTGGACATCGTCGTAAAGAAGGCGTGACATCGAGAAGACTGAAAGAGGTCAGTTGAAGACAAGCAGTTGCTAAAGTATAGTCTGTCGACATGATATCGTTTATGTCATCGACAAGATAAAGTTGTTACAGTGATATCAAGCAGACAAGAAGATCGCGACGACATCGGTTAGATGGCTTCGTGTCGTCATAAGCTCGAGTACAAAAGAGATGTCCAGTATCGTCGAAGATATCATTATCTGATGAAGAATTGAAGAAGAGACTAGTTCAAGGCATCAACAAAGTTCTATCATCGAGATATTATCCATATCGTCATAACAATGGAAATATCGTCGAGACAATTTCAAAAGTAGCTGGACACGCTGTCAGCATTTAATACCGCCGCCTGATTGTCCAATCAGCGCATGCTCTTGAGGGATGGGCATCTGACAGTAAAGGACATCATATATGACCGTTAAGCGGCTCATCCGTCCTATAAAAGGGAACAGTGATGCCCTAGAAAAAGAAGCGAGAAAAATGAACAAGAATCATGCCTAGCAATACAACTGTACAAGCGGCGGTAAAGAAAAAAAGAAAGAAGGGAAGCACAAAACAATCATACTGTGTTCTCCAAGTTGCAGTCAAGTCTCATCGACTGCTAAGAA
Source organism: Dactylorhiza incarnata (assembly GCA_033032865.1). Classification (NCBI taxonomy): domain Eukaryota; kingdom Viridiplantae; phylum Streptophyta; class Magnoliopsida; order Asparagales; family Orchidaceae; genus Dactylorhiza; species Dactylorhiza incarnata. The sequence continues at coordinate 869,258 of JAWHQI010000009.1, read as the reverse complement.
TCGTTAAAAAGTATAAGCCAGTCAACATCAGGCAAGAGGAAGAAAGCTTGAAGAAGATTTGTGTCGTTTAGATCCAAAATCAGAAGCATCTTCTTCAATATAAGAAGCTGATCTCCATCAGGCACAAGAAACAGTTTTCATTACTGTAAATCTTTCATTGTAAGGCTTGAGGGCCAAAGTTGTAAGATCTGTTTTCAGATCAGAGTGTCAAGCTTGGGGGCTTGAGATCTGTGAGGCTTGAGGGCTAGGGCAGAGGGACTTGCGGGTACAAACTTGCCGAGCTTGCGGGCTCGGGTACAGTGAAGGGGCTTGCAGGCCTAGGCTGTAGGCAAGACTTGCGGGTCTGTGCTGTGTAGGGCTTGAGGGCCTGAGTGTCGAGCTTGCGAGCTCGGGTGCAGTGAAGGGGCTTGCGGGCCTAGGCTGTAGGCAAGACTTGCGGGTCTGTGCTGTGTAGGGCTTGAGGGCCTGAGTGTCGAGCTTGCGGGCTCGAGTGTAGTGAAGGGGCTTGAGGGCCTAGGATGTAGGAACTTGCGGGTCCGAACATGTCGAGCTTGCAGGCTCGGGTGCAGTGAAGGGGCTTGCGGGCCTAGGCTGCAGGAACTTACGGGTCCGAGGTGTAAGGCTTGCGGTCCGGAGACATTGGCAGAGTTTGCCGAGCCTAGCACACTGCTAGGTAGGCGCAGAGGGAAAGAGGACTACTCAAGACACCCTGTCTTGAGGAACCTCTATAAGTTCTACTTGTGTGTTTTCTGTGATGTGCTTTACTAATCTATAGATCTATTAACCAGAAAACAAGAACACCTAAAGGGGATAAAATAATTTGAAAAACCTATTCACCCCCCCCCCCCCCCCTCTAGGTGATAAGTTGACACCCAATAACTAACAACAATAGGTTCACTGAGTTACGAACTCTTATATTACTTGGGTAGCAGTGATTCATTGCTAGATGTCATTCATTGCTTGTGAGACTATTATCAATACGTTCTAGCTCAAGTGGGAGACTGTTGAAGTCTTTCTGATCTAGAAGTAATCAACGAGTTATATTCATTGCCAACGTAATATGAGCTTATGGGGTCACACATAATAACGTATGAGAAATTGGTTATTTGAGCGGGTTGACTCAACTTATATGGGATAAGAGTGAAGGGCCAAGTTTGGATTGAATGTGAGAGAACTTGTGTCGGTTGGACTCTATGTTGATATGGTGATATCGACTAGAGATCAAGACGACGTAATGTATGTCAACTTGATAGTCTGCTGGCAGATAAAATGTCGACTAGACAAAGTCGACTAGACATCTCATCGATATAATGTATATCGACTGGACATCTCATCGATATAATGTATATCAACGAGATAGAGTCGACTAGAAGTCTCGACGATATAATGTATATCAATGAGACAGTGTCGATTAGACAGAGTCTGCTAGGCATCTCGTCGATATAATGTACATCAACGAGACGTCTCATCGATATAATGTATATCGACGAGACAATGTCGGTTAGATAGTGTTTGCTAGACATCTCGCCGATATAGTGTATATTGACAAGACGTCATGTCGACGCAATCATAAAAAGGTTTATTCTCCAGTTATAAACCCTGAACCCGATTTGGCTTTTCTTAGAGTAATTCCTATTGTAGCTGAACCCGGTTCAGCTTTTCTTAGGGTAATTCCTATTGTAGTTGAACCTGGTTCACTAGGTATTATATATAGATATAATATTTAGTTTTGGGGTTAAGAGTGAGAAGAATTTCTATTCTCTCGAGCCGTAATAGAAGTGTTTTGTAGGGCTCAACTGCGAATCCCGATGACTTTCCTTTTGCGAATCGGAAACCTAGTGTCGGCAATCTTCTCTTGGAGTCAGATCTAGCAATCTGTGGAGACGAATGCCTCGATTCTTCCAGCCTGCTTTTGATTATCAACGACAAGGTGTTTCTCCTGTTAGTGTGGAAATCCAATAAAGACGCAAAACTATTTCTGCGTAATCGAAACTCAACAGAACTAGTCGCTGCTTTTGGGAGCATCTTGATCGAGCCGTGACTCGATTCTGCACATGTAATCTTTTATTGCATTTGATGCATTTATTTCTTGATTCATGGTTATTGCAAGATCCAATTATTTATTTTTGAGTTGTTTTTATTTCTATTCCACTGCACACAATGATGTGACTACCCATAAGGAAAACCCAATAGTATAAACTCCATTGGAGATCAATAGCTTTTGGTTAAGACGGTCCTAGGAGCTTCATGTCGCTACATTCATTTGAATTTCGATAAAATAAAATTCGTCGTTGTGACATATAGTCCAAAAATTTATAACATTTGGTATTAGAGCGGCATAACTCAAATCTATTGATCTCATTCATTATTTTAGAGTGAATTATTTTTCTGATTAACCTAATTAAAGAACACATCATTTCAAAACTCATTAAGGGAATTTGAGAGAATAAATATTGGGAATGAAACTAAAGTGCTTAAATTAATCAATCCCCGACAAAAGCGTCGTTTTTTCTTTAGACGATTAAGTGTCCACACATCGTTAAACAAAAAAATGCGATATTAATTTTAGGGCAATATTCAGATATCCCAGTGTGAAAGAGTCTCATAGATTGACAAGAACAATAACCGCCAAAGTAGCATTTCGAGTCAATTTGTGAGATTACAGTTTCACATATTTTAGGGAATTTTCTGAGACTAGTGTGCAATCATTCACCCAAAGGTTGTGCTTGCGCAATAGGTTCAAAGGGATACACATAGCTATTTTTACGGTAGTGTGAGGCCCTAATAATCTATTCACCCAAATGTGGTAGATTGATGAAAGGCTCCAGTATAACTATTGCTCGTTCTTTTGTTGAGAATCACTAATTGCGTGACTTATAGTCTGCCCAAAAGTGTTGCACGTTGACGCGTATGGATTCTCTGCCTAGTATGTTATTTAGAGTTTTATAGCCATTGTTGCCCTATTGTATCTGATATTTCTTTTCTCTCTCTACAGTCACTTTTACAGTTCATAATAATACGACGATCACTGAGAAACTCACTAAATTGAACTTTAAGAAATGGAAGTTTGATATCATGTTTGCTCTCAAGATCGCGGACATCAAGATGGCTAGGAATATCGACTAGTCTGCAACCCTTATAACGACCAACACATAAGCTGAAAAGAATCATTTTGGTGCATGGAACAAGTCCAACAAAATATTCCTGTTGACTATGAAGCGTTCCATTCCAGAGCACCTGCTGAGTGGCCTTCCTGACACGACAATCGCCAGGGATATGCCGTTGGGAAGAGATAAAAGATGTCCTCAAGTGCTGAAATCGGGACTCTGATTCAGGACCTTTTCTCCATGAGGTATTCGGGAGGAGGCAGAGTCCACGACTACATACTGAAGATGGTTTATTTCCAGACCAAATTGCAGGAGATGGAGATTACTCTCCCTGAAGCCTTAATAGTTCATCAATCACTAAATACTCTTCCTGCATTGTTTAGCATTCTGAAGACTACATATAACTCCCAGGATGAGGCATAGAAGATCAATGAACTCATTACTCATTGTGTTGCTGAGCAGGAGAAACCGAAAAATGAAAAGATGAACACTGCACTACTCGTTGTCAAATCCCCTTTTAAGAAGAAGAAGTTGAAAACTCCTGCACCATGGATTGAATTCAGGGATTAAGGACGCTACTGGAAAGAAGCCTCATACTTGCTTATTTTGCAAGAAGAAGGGACATGTAAAGATGGAGTGCCTGAAATTCAAAGCTTGGATGGAAAAACGTGGTTTTACACCTAAAGGTAGCCCTTTAGCTTATGTCATTTGTGAATCCAATTTATTGAAGCCACATCTAGTTCTTAGTGGCTTGATAGTGGAGTAACTAATCATGTTGCTTACACATTACAAGGGTTCATCAAAATGAGGAAGCCAAGCAAGGGTAAGTGTAGGCTCACGGTTGGCAACACCGTTGAGGTGGAGGTGGAGTTCATCATGGACATTTGTTTAGTCTTTGATTCTGGTTATGAACTTTTATTGAAAGATATATTTTATATTCCTTCATTTAGGAAGAATTTGATTTCAATTTAAGCATTAGATAAACTTAATTATGGCTTTAATATTTCTGGTGGTTTAATTAAGTTATTTTATGAATCACTTTTTATCGGCCAATGCTCATTATTTAGTGGTTTATATAGAATACGTTTTGCACATATTAATTATTATGCTACCTCAAATAATATATAAATTATTGCTAGGAAAAGACCCTTACTAAAGGAAAATTCATTTATATTGTGACATAAATGTTTAGGCCACGTTTCTAGGGAGAGAGTAGAAAGGTTGATTAAAGATAACATCCTACCTGCTTTTAACTTCAGTGACTTAGAGACCTGTATCGATTGTTGTATGGGTAAAATGCCCAAGATTAAGAAGAAGGGCTCCACATGTAGTCTCAATTTACTAGAGGCCATTCATACAGACATTAACAATCCTTATTCCACTAAAATATGTAAGAACACTTACTTCATTGATGATTACTCCAATTTTGAATATTTGTACTTAATTAAAGAAAAGTCGAATCTCTTGACAAGTTCAAGATTTTCAAGACTAAACTTGAAAAAGCAAATAGGAAAAGTCATTAAGATAGTAAGGTCTGACAGAGGTGATGAGTATTTTGGCAGACATGATGCCTTCAGGAAGCATAAGGGTCCGTTTTGCCAGATACTTGGTGAGTTGTGGTATTGTTGCCCAGAACTCCATGTCGGGTAATGCTGAGTAAAATGGTGTGGTCGAAAGGCGTAATCGTACCCTTAAGAAAATGATGAGGAGTATGTTGAGTATGACAAATATTTCTGAGTTTTGTGGGGTGAAGCACTTAAGACTACAATGTGCATCCTTAATAGAGTTCCATCTAAGTCAGTGTCCAAAACCCCTTTTGAGTTATAGACTGATAGCTGACCCAACCTTAATCATTTGCGCATTTGGGGTTGTCCTACAGAAGTTTGTTTATACAATCCATTAAAAAGTAAGATAACACCTAGGTCTTGTCGTTGATATTTCATAGGCTACCTAGATCACTCCATGAGATTTGCATTTTATTCCCCTTCAGGAGGACCCAAAATTGTTGAGTCTCAAACTGCTAAATTTTTAGAGTTTGATGTCAGTGATGAACCGAGTTGATCTCAAACTGCTAAATTAGTAAAGTCAAGGAAATCATACCTATTAATTTATCTATGCCCTTGGTAGGAAATCCTGTGGTGCCTGAACCTATGATGGAACAAGTGGAGGATGTGGATCTGGTCTCACCACCGATCCTAGTTGAGATTCCTCCACACGTTCAGGAGGTTCATCCACCCGTTAGGAGATTCATTAGGCAAAGAAGGCCTACAATTTTCACAGACTATGAAGTCTATCTAGGCGAGAGTAATTTTGGCATAGGTCATGTAGTTTACCTAGTGAATTTTGAAGAGGTTGTGTCTAGACCTCAAACTAATTTGTGGTGGGATGTAATGAAAGACGAGATGGAGTCCATAAAGCTAAATAAAGTTCGGGAGTTGGTTGAGTTACCTAATGTAATATCACCCAAACAACTAGACCCCTAAACTAGGAAGCTTGAAGAAACCACTTGGCCTTAGCCAAGAAGAAGGAAAGCACCTTGGTCTGCAAATAGCAATTTCTAGTTACCAAGCTTAGGGTTGGACTTTAGGGCCTCACCTTGACCCTTTGACCCAACCATAGCATACCTAACCCTTTAGGGGTTCCCTTAGAGCACCAAGGACCCATTGGGGTCAACCAAATAGGTCAAGTTGACCAAAGTCCACCATAACTTTAAATTGGTCAAAGTTGCCTAATTAGGGTCAATTGACCTCCACCATGCCAAATTTACCTTACACCTACCCTTATACGGTTATTATGGACCCAATGGACCAAAAATCCTCATCATGGGGCCACCAATTTGGCCAATTTGACGTAAGTCAACTCTAGCCCTATTTTGGTCAAATTGCCCTATTGTGGGTCAATTGGCCTCCACTTTGCCAAATTAACCCTACCTAGACCTTTCTAACCCTTAGGGGAGGCCAACGGGTCAATATCCACCCATTGGGGCCAACCCAAATGGTCAAATTGACCAAAGTCAACTCCACCCTAAATTTAGGTCAAAATGACATATTTTGACCTAATCAAGCCCAATCCGCTTGGGCTAGACCCAATGTAAGTGTTCCACTAGCTAATGGGGTTGGCAGTTACTGAAATTGCCATTCAATTTCAGAGAATTTGACCAGGAGAGAGAAAACACCATTTTCCCCAAAAATGGTGGAGAGAGAAAGAGAGGAGTAATGGCATTCATGGCCAAGGGAGGCCAATTGATCTCCCAATTGATGGGGATTCATCTCCTCATGATGTTACAAGAATTTTAGGAGTTTTTCCATCCCACATGGGGGCTGAAATGGGGAGTTTTCACCATGGCCGAAATTAGGCTTAATGGTCATTAATGGCCATGGCCGAAATCCCCCCCCCCCCCTCAAATTCCCCCTATACAGCCCTCCCCACTCAAATCTAACTTTACCATTAGCTTCAAAATGTGGATGGCAGTCGAAATCGACTCTTACATCAATGTTTTTGGTGGAGGATGGAGAAATCGGGCAAGCTCGCCGGAGAAGTGAGAAAAATCTGATATATCTTAGATCAAAATAGGTGAGAAATCGGGCTCAATTGAGCCCGATCCAAGTGAGAAAAATTTGAAAATTCTATGAAAAAGGCTTGGTCGGGTTCGCCGGAAATTGCCCCTCCGGCGGCCGGGCCGCCGCCCCTCCGGCGGCCTGGCGGTAGCCACCACCTCAATGGAGGTGGTGGTGGTGGTGGTGACCGGCCAAGGAGGTGGCCGGATGGCCGGCGGCAATGCATGGAAAAGCTACAGGAAGAGGATGTAATTACCCAGACCTGGCTCCAATCGGGACAACGTCCACCGAGAGCTACACCGGGACCGAGCTGGCGTCGCTACCGGGCTGCAGCCCAAGCACCCCAACCCCTCTCCAGCCCACGGGCAGGTTGTTGGTGGCCACAGCCTCCCTTTGGTGAGAAGTGATCCAGTTAAGCACCTCTACGAGGCCTTCCCAGGAGGTCACCCATCCCAGTACTACTCCATCTTGAGCACGCTTAACTATATAGTTCTTTCACTTCTCATCACCAATTGAGCTGCATTGGTCAATTTGTGATGAGAAGTGAAAGAACTATATAGTTAAGCGTGCTCGGGCTGGAGTAGTACTGGGATGGGTGACCTCCTGGGAAGGCCCCGTAGAGGCACTTAACTGGATCACTTCTCACCAAAGGGAGGTTGTGGCCACCAACAACCCGCCTGTGGGCTAGAGAGGGGTTGGGGTGCTTGGGCTGCAGCCCGGTAATGGTCGCTAGGCGAGGCAGTCGGTGGACGTTGTCCTGATGGTAAGTCCAGGGCCTTGGGACGTTACAATTAAAAGTGCACTTTTATTGGTGATGAGAAGTGAAAGAACTATATAGTTAAGCGTGCTCGGGCTGGAGTAGTACTGGGATGGGTGACCTCTTCGGAAGGCCCCGTAGAGGCACTTAACTGGATCACTTCTCACCAAAGGGAGGTTGTGGCCACCAACAACCTGCCTGTGGTCTGGAGAGGGGTTGGAGTGCTTAGGCTGCAGCCCGGTAACGGTCGCCAGGCAAGGTTGTCGATGGACATTGTCCCGATGGTAAGTTGAGGGCCTTGGGACGTTACAGAGGACATCATGGCTGTTGAATCATCGGAGAAGACAAAATCGTGGCCCTCCAATTTCTGTACAGGAAATTGTATAAGTGATGATTATTATTATTTCATTTTCTGTATTATTACTTGCAGTAGTTAGAAATAAATATATAAAATACTTAGGGCCCTCACATGGAAAAGTGGTCAATACCAAAGTCGTATCCCTTGGAGTCTACTATAATTTAAAATTAATTTCAGCCCAATAGGATCAGTGGTCTGATCACAACACCCACAATGGTGCAACATGTCCAAAGGGCTGACCAGACCTTTATCTGAGTGCCCACACTAAACCAGCCATCCAAATGGCCTGAAATTTGGATCATAGACTAATTATACCTACCCCCCCTAAACATATCCAAAAATGAGAATTTTAGGAGAAACCTTTTCTAATGTTTTTGCAAACATTTAATAATTCATGTAATAATTAAATATAGGGTCAAATGACCTCCAAACCCTTCCAAATTTTGGTGGGTGATCCTTAGGGTCATTATATGACCCTGGTAAAAATTTCATTCCAATTGGGACTGGTTTGGTTAGATAATTAATTAACCCAAGTTTGGTCAAACTAGACATATTAAGGTCAAAAGTGTTCTTGGTGGATTTAAGGGATCAACCCTCATCCAAAAGTGATGAAACTTTGTTCACTAGTTTAGAATCACATAAAACACTCCCGTGAGTGGTTGGGGGTGGATGTGCACTAGAACCTTAGTTCTAACCCTAGGGTTGCACTTTGAGCCTTGTGAAGGACATAGGGTCATATGTCCTTGAATGGGCATGGAACTTGGTAGATAAGTTCATAGGGTGTAATTTATCCCTAGGTAATTTTATGAGGATTTTAGGATCACTTGTTCCCTATGAATTAGGTTATAACCTTTTAGGGCCTTTTCTTGTAAGAGGAACTTACATGACTAATTTATCTTGGATGTTGATGAAAGTTTGGTGGTGCTCATATAATCATGATATAAACCTCTGGTAATTTTTGTGTAATTTTTGGATTGATTTAATTAGTACTTCATGCACAAGTTATCTGTTTTGTCTTAAGATTATGATAAATAAATGAGGGCCAAATATTCTCTGGAAAATTATGAAACTTGGTGACAGGATATTTTAGGGCATTAGGAAGCTCTGTGAATTTCTGTATAATTTTTGGAATTATTTATCAGTAGGTTACTTCACAATGTTCCCCAGTTTTGATTTACTTGAAATATTTATTTATACTTGATGGTTTTTATAAATTATGAAACTATATCAGTAGACTTTTCTGATCATTATAAAGGTCTGGTAATTTTGCCATAATTTTTGTACAAGTATTTTTGGTGGTTCCTTCTTTAATTTCTAATTTTGGATAAATATTCAACATTATAATTAGAGGCCAACACCTTATTGTAAAATTGTGATATTCTGTGTTTACTGTTATTTTGACAGCATATATTTTCCATAATTTTATGGGTTGTGGGAAACAAGGTTTAGTCTTTTTGACTAACAGTCGGTGGACCATATCATTTTAGGGGATTGAGGAGACGCAGCAGCACCAGAGGCCTGTGCAGACGGAGGCGGGCCAGTCTAGTACATGAGCATCAGTCTCAGGATCAGCGAGTAATTAGTAGTTTTGCTTCCGCGAGTGACCTTGTGGTGAGGACATGATGTACTGGGGATGAGCCCTTTTTATTATAACCTTTATTATTTCAGTTATATCATGTGGACATTTATATTTGTAGCATGTGATCTGTGGACTTGAACATCTATTTGATCGTTTATAATTTTCTTCTTCTATGATCGATATGGCCGGCAGGATCGGCGTTTTGTAGTGATGACCTTCCCGAGGATTGGTGTCACCGCAAAGCGGCGGTTCTGGGCATAAAACTCGGTTTGTAGCGGAAAAAATGGGGTCTTACAAACTGGTATCAGAGGAAACCTCGATCCGAAGAAAAGAGTCCATAAACCCTGGGCCACCCCGCGCGAATTTAGTTTGAGGACAAACTAAGCAGCGGAAGCAATGGTGTGCCCATATGGGGAAATCACATGAAAAAGTTCACTTTTAACTAAATCTTTTGATAAGTTTTCTTTTGTAGCCTGCGTCAAACCCTGCACCCAGCAGGGAATACCTCCGGCTGCATTGATCTCTTTAGATAGTCCTTTAGTCAATGAGTTAGACTAAACCCCACTAGGATACATGACCCACCATGACAAATCATGCCATGCCCTAGTCTGAAATAGACCGTAGGAATAAAAATTGATTAAGGTACGAGGATACACTAAAGAGGTTATAGGAGGAGTTTATTGCGAGAACGATCACCTAAGTCATAAACTTTGATGTCCCTGCTTCACATACCAAGGATTACCCAAAGTAATAGGACCGCCTTAAGGAGATTGACACATAAGCAGAATGGGAGGGGACTCGTAGACTCAACCCTCGTATCGGTGACATGATTACATTGAGACAACCACCACAACAAACACCGAGGGTCAGATAAGAATTCAAGTTCAAAAGAGACCCGTTTGGGATTGGGTGACATGTTGACCCTGATAAGGTTGTCGTAAAAGGTACTTGGAAGAGTCTAAGGTGTGGAGTATACCAATGAGCCTCAAGATAGAAACCCAAGTCTAAGGTTGTGTGCCCTAAGAATTGTTTGCATACTTAGGACTATTATAACATGGTGATATCAAAGATACTTAGCCCAAAATAGATAGTGGCTTATCATTTGTTTATTGGGGCTTACCTTTTGTTTATTGGGCAAATTAATGACTGGCTTGGGTTTCTCTTAGATTTAATTTAAAAAATGTTGCGTCGTGAACATAATGATTTTGAAGTTATCATATTCGACGTTACTCGGGCAAAGATGAGATGGTGTAACAGTATGTTTGGAATAATAATCTGTAGTATTACCAGGACAGTGGATTGACATCATTGATCGAACAACAACTTGACCTTAGTTGAATCATTGGAAATGTAAAGTCGTCAGGATTAATCACTTAGGGATGTCGATGTCCCATTCTAGAAGTTATGGACGGAAACTAGGCCATACAAGTCATCGTTATATTTGAGGTTCTTGTGACTTGGGGCATTCGGAAGTGATTAACTCATGACTTGTTAAAAATCACGCCCTATCCTGGTAGAAAATTTTAACTACGATAACAATCCTCAAGCCTTGGAAGTCATAATGATGAATAACCAGAGATCTAAAACGATGAATTATTGGATTTAGAATAAAAAATTTATGGTTACTATGCTAAGAACGATTTAACTCTTACCTTACTTTGGACAACACGAAAGTGACCAAGACTAACAAAGGTTAGGTGATAGGAATTCGGAGAAATAAACGTGATGATATTTCCTTGATGAAATTGAATTGTGAAAAATCTTAGGGTTTCAAAAGAATTTTACATGTATACCTTATGAATCAAACTCCACATAAAAAGTGATTGGGAGTCATCTTATAAACATTGATACTAGTATTGGTTGGTTAACATATGTTCATAAGATTCACGTGTACACCCCCTTAAAATTTGAGGATAATTGGGACGCCTGACGATCTGATCAGTTCCATCAATGTTAAGGACTGGATAAGTCGTAGAGTGGAGTTGATTGATCACTCAGACATACTTGAAGGAATAAGAATCTGAACGTGTAGAGAAAATTTTATAGAGGCATTGTCTACCCGTACAAACAAGTGCTTTAGTCACCGAAGAAATGGTGTCTTCTCGGAACATGTATCTTCCCAAAATAAATAAAGCGTCGTAGGTTTTTGATGCATGGTAAGGTTTGTCGACAGGTGAAGACCAAGTGCAAGAGTCTTTGGGGAACTACCACAGTCACTGCCCATTTTAGGGAGTGGAAGCTGGAGGATATAATCATGGATTTCATACACAGATTACCACATCCCCACTCCGGACACAAGTTCATTTGGAACATCGAGGATAGATTGACCAAGGTAGCTAGGGTCACCCCGAGCTGGAAGGACGCTCCCTCTGGTGTTTGATGGGATTTGTTGAGCAGTTTGTCCATTATCGTGGATTGACCAGGACGATCGTGTCGGATCGGGATGAACGGTTTACGGCCAAAAAGTGAAGATCAGTCCACGCTTATCTGGGCTCTTGGTTGACGTTCAATACAGCTTTCCACCCTCAGAGGGACGGAGGCACAGGACTCCACTATCTTGGACCCGGGATGAGGATCCCAAGGCACTCGGCTCGTAATTTGTGGAGGACCTAAATGCCCAGGTGTGATTGATTCGAGTTAGGATGTTGGGGCCCTGAGCAGGCAGGTCAGGTATTATGATGCGTAGTATCATCAGGTAGAGTTCCAGGTTGGAGACCGGGTGTGTCGGAAATACGTCTGATGCAGGGAGTCTCGCGGGTATGCAGGCGAAAGAAGCTCAGTCTGAGATAGATGGGGCTCTAAAGGATCCTGGAGTGGAACAGCCCGTTGGCTTATAGACTAGAGTTGCCCCGGAGTTAGACGGATTGCATGATGTCTTCCATGTCTTCTCCTTTATGAGAGCTCTACTATGGCCGGAGCAGCGGATTTCTACTATAGATGGCCAGGTAGCCTCCGGACGATTGATTCACCTGGTGCCGGTCCGGATAGATGACACTGAGGTGTGAGTCTCGTGGCACAAGAAGGTCCCACTGGTCACGGTCCTGTGGAGAAACCATGGACAAGAGAAGCTTATCAGGGAGTGTTAGGAACAGTGCCCAGGAGTGTTCCTGATTTGAAGAAGTGCTCAGCTCAATGATAAGTGCAAGTTGTATTTAATGTCATATCTAGTTCATTCTTGCAGAGATGAGACGATATGTCTAGTACTTCAATAACCTACCTAAGTATAACATCGTCGAAAAAGACTGGACATATCGTTGACAATAATGGGCACATCGTTGAAATGATGAGTAAAACAAAGAATAATGGTTGTGTCTGCTGTCGTCGAAAAGGCTCAAGCATGTCGTCGACAACAGCAGACATATCGTCGACAATATCGTTGACAGGAAGGCTTGACATCGATAAGGCCAAGGAAGAACAGATGTCGTCAAGAAGAAGCCTTGTCGTCGGAAAGGCTAAATGAGACTGATTGCGATTGACATCGTCATAAAGAAGGCGTGACGTCGAGAAGACTGAAGAAGGTCATTTGAAGACAAGCAGTTGCTGAAGTGGTCTGTTGACATGATATCATTCATGTAGTCGACAAGATAAGTTGGTCTAAGCGACATCGTGCAGACAAGGATTTCTCGCCGATATCATCTTGATGACTTTGTGTCGTCTTAAGCTCAAATGGAGAAGTGATGTCCAGTATCGTCGAGATATCACTATCTGATGAAGAATTGAAGAAGAGACTAGTTCAGGGCATCGACAAAGTCTTGTCGTCTAGATATTATCCATATCGTCGTAACAATGGAAATATCGTCGAGACAAATTCAAAAGTAGCCAGACGCGCTGTCAGTATTTAATGCCGCCGCCTGATTGTCCAATCAGCGCATGCTCTTGAGGGATGGACGTCTGACTGTAAAGGACATCATATGTGACTGTTATGCAGCACATCCGTCCTATAAAAGGGAACAGTGGTTGCCCTAGAAGATAGAGGAACGAACGAAAAAGATTTCCGCTGAGCAATACAACAGTAAAAATTGCGGTGAAGAAGAAAGAAGAAAAGGAGAACAAAAACACTCAATCTATGTTCTTCAAGTTGCAGTCAAGCCACATCGACTGATAAGTTTCTCTCAAGAAAAGGTAGCCAGTCAACATCCGGCATAGTTAGAAAGCTTGAAGAAGACTTGCATCATTCAGATTGAAAATCAGAAGCATCTCCTTCAAGTCAAGAAGCAAAACTCCATCAGGCAGAAGAAACAGTTTTCTGTACTGTAATCTCTTGTAAGGCTTGCGGGCCAAGAACTTGTAAGATCTGTTTCAGATCTAAGTGTCAAGCTTGAGGGCTTGAGATCTGTGAGGCTTGAGGTCTAGGGCAGAGGACTTGTGGGTCCACACTTGTCGAGCTTGAGGGCTTGGGTGCAGTGAAGGGGCTTGCGGTCCTAGGCTGCAGGCAAGACTTGCGGGTCTGTGCTGTATAGAGCTTGAGGGCCTGAGTATCGAGCTGCGGGCTCGAGTGCAGTGAAGGGGCTTGCGGGCCTAGGATGCAGGGACTTGCGGGTCCGAGTTGTAAGGCTTGTGGGCCGGAGACGTTGGCGGAGTTTGCCGAGCCTAGCACACTGCTAGGTAGGCGCAGAGGGAGAGAGGACTACTCAAGACACCCTGTCTTGAGGAACCTCTATAAGTTTTTGCATACTTTCTGTGTTGTGCAACTTTAATCCATAGATCGATTAACCAGAAACCAAGAACACCGAAAGGGGGAACAAAATAATTTGAAATTCCTATTCACCCCCCCCCCCCCTAGGTGATAAGTCGACACCCAATAACTAACAAGTGGTATCAAAGCGAGGTTGTTCAAAAAAAGCTTAACAGCTTGAACAGATCTGTCAGTGGGTGTCCACACATCAAAGCTATGGAATCAAGACAAGCCATCTGTTCCAGGGAAAACTTTGTTATATGGAAGGTGAGGGCTAAAATTTATATGGATGCTATAGATCCAAGGATGTTTCTGACCATTCGAGAAGGGCCATATGTTGTGGCCAAGGAATCATCTGAAATGACATGTGGATACTTCTATATTTCAGCAAATTGCTCACTGCATTACAGCCAAGGACATGTGGAACTCTCTAACAGTTCTCATGGAAGGATCATCAAGAGTTAGAAGCACCGCAGTTGAGACAAAGATCAAAACCCTGAGTGATAGTGACTCAAGTTGGTCAGATGCAGAAGAGGAGACTCATTTTGGACTGACTGTCCTATCCGAGTCAGAGGAAGAAACCAGGTTGAAGTCTCACCTGAACAAATCTGTATAAGAGCCCCTCTATCCATATCAGATTCAGAACCTGAGACTTGTTCATCAGAAAATGATGACTTGTCCGAGCCAAACATTGGCCTTTTAGAAGAACTCAGAAAATTCAAAATACTCTACAAGGAGCAAGCTAAAGAGATCTCAATTCTTCAAGCTAGAAACTCTGATCTCTCCAAAAAGGCAAAGAAGCTTACACTACAGAATACAGAGTTTTGCCAACTCAAAAAGGACTTCAATGCAAGCTCCAACCATGATCTAATAAGCAAGTTTGGGAAAACTCTACAGGCACTGTTCGACAACAGGGAGTTGTGCCACTCTCTAACCAAGGAGATTGTACTTCTAAAGAAGGATAGAACTCAAGCTGATCTCCTGAAGTCCAAGGGTAATAAAATCAGGGGTGTGGAGGACAGAACCCCTATCAGAAGAAGGTCAGCAACAAGGTTCTCCAAATCAGAGACCCCTCCTCCACTGGGAAATGCCCGCTGCCTGACTCAAAGAAGGGAGCAAGGATGTTTCAAAGAAAATGAATCAGGCAGACTCTGTGAGAAGAAAGCAAACTTGGGAAAGGTAATCTCACCCTCCAACAGGAAAGCTGGGCAACCCAATCTTGGGTATCTCAAGAATGGGAGCTTCATAAGTGGAGCAAAGAACATGCCAAAAACCTCAAGGGTACCTCATGAAAGGATGACCACAAGGAGGCATGAAGTTACTGGGTCTATAGAAGAGAAGAAATCACTAAAGAAGACTGACTCTAGATGGAAAGCTGTGAATGATGATTGTCAACATCACACTCACAATAAGTACAGACCGGTATTCTTCAAGTATCCTTATGTTCATACTCAAAGGACTCCTGCTCACACAGCTAGCCAGAAAAGAAGATACAACATGTTTGAATGTTGGTGCTGTGGAAAGACTGGGCACTTTGCAATCGAATGTTGGTACAATCCAACTGCTCCAAGGGTAACAAATGCTAAACTTGCAAATAATCTAGTTCATAATCATTATGCATATCCTGGAGCAGTTAGATCCAGCCTGCCCCTTAAAGCTAACAATTTCCTAGGACCCAAATCTACTTGGTTACCTAAGGGCTTGTAATCTCATTTTGCAGGTAGTCCAAGAGCCCGCCAAGCAAATCTGGGCCTTGGACAAGAAGGTTGTTCTGGCCCATAGGATGGAACAGCAAAAGTAGCTCATTAACAATCTTAGTGCAGGGCTGGTGCCAAAAGATAACTCCCAAGCAGGGCGGAAGAATGCCTTAAGCAGACATGTGAGGAAGAATTGTATCGTCGACACAATAAGATATCACAACGACATAGTAGATTTCGTGACAACAAATGGACTAGGCAGGAAGGATGTGTATCCTAGACGTGTCTCAATGACAAAATCAATATCTTTGAGACAGCGTCCAATCATTTAAAATTCTGTTGGTTCGATAAATTAGAGTCGCTCGATGCAGTAGTCATCGATTCCTCGATAAAATCAAAAAGGTACGCACCCCTTCACCTACCTCCACTATAAATAGAGTGAATGCCTAGGATGAAAATTACACTTTCATTTGCCCTAAGTTGTTCCTTCGATAAACCACCACCTCGTCTCCGACATATTGCTTTGTCTCGCTCGGTGTCTCAATGGGTCCCAAGAAAGAGGAAGTAGTGTCATGATGTGAACTCCAGCGAGGGGGTTTCAATGCCTGCTCCGATGAGATAAGGTCAGTGATAGAGCTGCTGGAGTCATCAGGACTGGAATATCTTCTATGTGAACCCTCAGTTCTTCTCCACCTTGAACTAGCAGAGTTCTTTGCCGAAGCAAGAATCAACCACACCGAATCACGGATTAAATCCAAGGTGGGAGGTAAGTGATGAGTCCCATTTATATACACATATTTGGACTCATCTGGGCTTATTTTCATGCATATGCACTTCACTTTTAGTCCTTAATTGCTTATATTTCACTTGATCACATTTCTTCATGAAGTGCACATTTATGCCCGTTGTGGTGTGCAATTGAACACTATTTTGTTGGGGGCAAGTACAATGTGCTCCCCATTCTTTTTATGCTTTTATACTTGTGCTGGAGGTGTGTTCCCAGCGTTTGGATGTGTTGTGCAGGTGGGCAGATCGTCCATATTGCCCAGAATTCATCCTGTATGAATCGCACGGTCGTGTGTTTTCTTGACGCATGGTCGGCTGCGATCGTGCGTTATGATCGGCTGGGCAATATGGTGATCTGCCCTGCTCATGCGTTTTCTTCACGCACTGTTGGCCTCAACCGTGCACGAACAAAATGCACGACCTCCTATTGGTTGCCGGATTTTGAGTTTTCTGAATTTACCCATGCGTTTTTACGCACGGTCGGCTTCGACCGTGCGTGAGTAAAACGCACGGGCGCGCCTGCTTCGTCTTCCTGGCCTTTATGCTCGTTAAATATTTCATGGTTCATGCACGGTCGTGCGTTCGACCGTGCGTGGCCAATTTCTGACTATTTTTCTATAAAAGCGCAGATTTCCGCCCTAATCAGGACGATCTTCTTTCTCGCGCCCAAGAGCTCCAGTTTCGCCCTTTTTCGCCGCTCCATCGCCGCCCACCTTAAGGAGGATCTTCAGCCACCATTTCCTTGCAAATCTAAAGCCGGAGCATCCTCTCGGCCGCCTCCATCATCCAAGTGCTTCACGGAGAGGATTCCAGCCTCATCTTCAGCGCCAAGCAAAGAGTTCTTCGCAGCAGACGTGGCCGGATTGTAGTTTACCGGAGAAGACGGGTCCATTGGGAGGAAGTGACAGCCCTCCTCTACCCCGGATGATAGTTGGGACCGAGCTAGGACGCGGATTGACAACCCGACGATTCCTACCAAGAATCTACAACAAGCCTCCGGATTCGGTCGTATCTCTTGCCTTTCTCTCTTATTTGTGCTTGATGTAAATGAGTGTAATCCTTATTATTAGATGATGTAGCACATTTGAACCTTGATTTATAGTGTTTATTTCATGTTTATGTGAAATTTCTCTTTCGTTTATATGTGTATTTGTGGTGCGCCACCAAATCCACTCCACCCTCCACTTCATTCCGCTAGTCTACTCACCCATTCCGTGTGCCTACTCTTCCATCCGCCTAGTGAAGTGTGGCATAGCGGCCCGTGTAATCCATTTGCCTCACGAAGTAGTGTGCTCAAGGCCTGCATAGTTCAATTCTGCACTTACCACTCCATCCGCTTGCCTACTCTTCCATCCGCCCTTGCGAAGTAGTGCGTTCAAGACCTACGTAGTTTCCATCTCGCGAAGCGAAGCATTGCATAGCGGCATTGCATAGGAATAGTTGTAGTATTTTATTTTATTTACAAAAACCAAAATCCCTTTCATCCGCATTCCATCCCTACCCAAGGACTTCAATCTCAAGTCCTTCCTCGAAACCTAACTCCACCTAACTGTGTTCCTTCGAGATCGATACTCAGGGATTTGCTCCTCGTTTTATATTACTTGAACGATCGGTACACTACCGTTTCGTGTCGCAGTCTTGCTACCGCCTATAGCGGTGTGCTAGATTTGCGCATCAAGTATTTGGCGCCGTTGTCGGGGAACACAGACGTGTGAGTTTTCTGTAGAGGGAGACGAGAGATAGAAACCCCTTTTCCCCTTGTTTATACCATTTTATGTATTTTTATATATAAGTAGCATCTTTGAATTTCTTTGTTTCTAATCTTTATTTGCAATTTCTCAAAAGCAGGTTTTCAATTTTATTGTTTGTGTATAGTCAATTCTTGCTTAGAATATTTCTGTTTGGTGAAATCTTCCTTTGCACCATGTTTTCTTATCTGAATATACGTTGCAAATGGTGTGGGGATGCTAGGCATTATAGTGATGAGTGCCCCACTGAAGATGGTGGGCATAACTCTCGTGGTTCAGTGCATGGAGCATCGTCTTCCTACGACACTTCATACACTATACCCAAGTCTTATGGTCACTCTTCTTTGCCACTTCCATCATTTTTGTATTCCTCAGCGGCCCCGCAAGGACTGACAAGGAATAGAAAATTATGTTTGTGTTGTTGTAGCACCGAGCATGCGTTGAACGATTGTGCAGAATTCCAGCGCCAGATGGAGATGGATGACGAACCGGATATCTGTGTCACTCCATCCATCTCTCATTTGGTTGCCACTTCTGATTCTGATGATGAGTTCGCAGTACCACCTTGTCTATGGGGGACTTCTGCGGATATTCCCATCAGACTTTCGACTACTCAGTGTGATGACGTGGTGGAGATTCCTCTCCCTTTGCTTCCGTCTCTTCTTTTGGATTCACCTCCGGAGGAACCTGTTTATATTTTCTCTGATGATGATTTTACTGTTGTTCCTCCACCTTCTTTGCAAGAATTTTCTACTCCTATTCTTTGTGAGTTGGTTGATGATGTTGTGCAGGAGGTTCATTCGGAGCCTGAGGTTGCGTCAAAATGGGACGAGGATGATATTCTCTCCAATGGGGAGTATGACTTCTTGGAACACGATGATGCGTCAAGGTGGGATGAGGAGGATTCTGTTGGAACAACCCTATTTCTGATTTGGGCTAGGATCACTATATGTTGACTAAGGACAAAGTTGACCCCAATGTATAGTTTATGGGTCAAGAGTTTAGGCTGTTAGAACTAAAGAATTCATTCAAATTCCACGTTCGACGAACTCCACACTGCGTTCGACGAACGGCTATCTGCGTTTAACAAACGGCAAGCTCTCTGCATTCGACGAACGGCAAGCTCTCAGCGGTCAAAGAATTTGTCTAAGTGCAGCGCTCAACTAATTATATTCTGCGCTCGACGAACGGCTTGCTTCAAGCTCGTCTCAGCGGTCGACGATCTCGTCTCAGCGCTCGACGATCCCGTCTCAGCGGTTTAGAGGTCGACGAACAGATTGGTTCAACAGTCGACGAACAAAACCCGGCTCAGCGGTCGACGATTTAGCTCAAGCTCAGCAGTCGATGAAATTATCCAGGCTCAGCGGTCGACGAATCCTTTTGTTCGACGAACTCTAGTATGCGTTCAACGAACACCTTCAGATCGACAAAAGTTCTCACAGATCAACAAAATTAATTATTCTAGCAAGATTCAATTGAGGTCGACGAAGTAAATGTTGTGCTCGATGAAAATCTTGAGGTCGATGAATCTGCGTTCGATGAATTCTATTCAGATCGAAGAAATCTTATTTAAGTTCAGAAAGTTTCAGAAAGAATTATATTCATTCCATTCTCTGAACTCAGATCGACTAACAGCAACGGCTCTTTCTATCAGATCAAGTAAGGAAAATATATTTCTTTTATTATTCCAAGATTATAGCCGTTGACATCCAGCAGAAAAGGACATTTCGTGGAAAAGGAAAAGGCAAACGGCGCTGCAGATGTACTGTTCCCAGAATATCTTCTCAGATATATTATATTCCTTAATATAAGGGATTTGCATTTAATTCTGTCAGAAATTCAAAAGGAATAAGGAAGAAGATATAGTAGATTAATATACAGCAGATCAATATATTCATTTTTATACGACAGCATCAATACAGGTCATTTTACAGTTTTGTTGTACAGAAAAATACAGAGAAAAAGAAAGGAAGAAAAGGAGACAGGAAGAACAAGAAGAAAAACAGCTACACAGATCTTCATCTTCCTCCTCCAGCAGCTCTTGCATACTGAGAACATCTTCAACACCACCTCTTAGTTTTCCTGCTGCAAGAATCAGATCAAGAAAAGAAAAGCTACAGGAGGAAAGAAGAACAGAAAAAGCTTATACAGATCTTCTTCTTCCTTGAAGCAGCATTTATTTTCTGAGAACTTTTACATTCATCTCCCAGTCATTTGCTGCAAGCTTGGATCTTCAAAAGAGCAACAACAAACTGAAGAAATCTTTCTCTCAGTTTAATCAGCTACAGGAAGATCATCTCTTTCAAGAAAAGCTCCAGCCAATCTACTGCCAATCATTTCATATCAGACAGAGGAGTTCTTTTCCACATCAACATCCACTAGAGTCTTCTCTAAGCATCTTGATAGAGAAGAACGTCTAAACCCCTCTCTATCCCCTCTTGTACAGGGTTAAAACTCCCTTCAAAAGTTGACCTCCTTGGTGGCAAGACACCTGATCAAAAAATCCTGTTGGTTTTGAGCACCTGATAGAAAGCTCTGTGGTGTGTGGACACCTGAACAAAATCACCTTGGTGTGAGGGCACCTGATCAAACCTCCTAGTGGATCCTACCAAGTGTGGTAGAAGAGTAGACGTACCCAGGTTATTGGGGAACTACTATAAAATTCCTTGTGTCTTTTGTGCTGTGAATTTCTGTGTTTTGTTGTTGTGTTGATTTCTTTACTTGTCTTTATTCAGTTTTTATAAATCACTCTATACACATATACTTATATCAGTATTTTTAATTCCGCAAATAAAACTAAGGAAAAAGTTTTAATACTCTATTCACCCCCCCCCCCCCCCCTCTAGAGTTAATTTAAGATCTAACCTCACTTTCAATTGGTATCAGAGGGTTGTTGATTCTTTACAGGCTAACACCTGAATCACAAAGATCAATTAGATCTTAAATTCCTTTAGAGTTTTTATTTCATTTATTTTTGTTTAAGAAACTCATGGCACAAAACAATGAGTATTCTAGCACAAGACCTCCTATGTGCAATCTCAGTAAGTTTGCACTATGGAAAGCAAGGATTAGACTGTACATGAATTCTATTGATGAGGAAATCTTCAATGTGATTTTGATAGGACCTCCAGCTCCCACAGCAACAACCAATGCTGAAACCACCTCTACCAACAATGTTGTTCCACCTCCTGAATGGACAGAAGCTCAGAAAAAGCAAAGGAGTGCTGATGCAAAAGCCATGAACATTCTGGCTCAAACAATGTCTGATGACATTTTTCAAAGAGTGGTAGAATGCACCTCAGCAAGACAAATATGGATTTCTCTCAACAATATGGTTGAGGGATCTGCTGATGAAAGGAAGGACAGAAGGTCCTATCTTATTTCTCAATATGAGAATTTCAAGAAAGGAGAATCTGAAACAGTAGCTGACATGTACAATAGGCTCAGCCTCATAATAAATGAGCTGGAGACCTTGGATAAAGTGATCTCTATCACTGAGATCAATGACAAGATCTTAATATGCTTCCCCAGCACATGGGGTTCTAGGATCTAGCCTATCAAGGAAGCCAGAAGCCTCAATGAGATTTCTACTGAAACATTGTTGGGCAAGCTCAAATCCTATGAGCAGCTCATCAAATCCAGAGAAGCTGAACAGTCCACTTCATCTCCAGCAATAAAGAAAGAAAGGAACATTGCCTTCAAAGTAGCTGAAGAAGAAGAAAAAGCTCCAAGAGATGAGGAGTTCATGAACCTTCTAGCCAAAAGGTTCTACAAAATGGCCAATAAGGATTTCAGAAAGAAGGACTCCAGATCAAATGAAAAGCCAAGGTATGACAAGTCAAATTCTAAAGATATTGTTTGTTATGGCTGCAGGAAACCTGGACATATTCTGCCAGATTGTCCAGAAAAACAGAAGAAGGAGAAGAGAACTGAAAAAGAGGAAAGAAGACACTCCAGCAAGTCTTCCTCCCACAAACACCAAAAGAAGGGAAGAGGATTTGTAGCAGAAACTTGGAGTGACACTGAATCAGATCAGTCATCCAGTTCTTCAGATAATGAAGAAGAATCAAAGGAGAATGATCAGTGCATGATTGCAATTTATGACTCAAGCAGTGAGTCAACAGATGTTTCTTCATCCAGTGATGATGAAGATAATGAAGAAGAGAAAAACTTCTGCATGATGGCAATCAATGCCTCAGCCAATAATTCTGATGAAGAAAAATTAGAATCATAAGCAGAAGATGATGCAGATCAGGTAATATCTAACTTTAATTTTACTTCAGTTGAATTCAAAGATGAATTCAAGGTTCTTTGCTTAGACTTACTAAAATCTGAGAAAGAAATAATCTCACTCAAACATAAGCTAGCTGAAATGAATAATTTAAGTGAAAAAAATGTAAATCTTAAGAAAGATTTGGCTGCCTCTAGAGAACAAATTATTCACATTGAGAATAAACTTTCTGAGGCCAAGAAATTTGAAGAATCCCTCAATGGGAGAAGCATCAAACTGATGGACATTACAAGCACAGTAAATGCTAGACTTAATAGCAAACTAGGCTTGGGTGCTTCATCAAGTGAGCCACCTCTAATTAAGAAGAACATACTCTCTACACCTATAAAATTCATCTCTGCTAAGAGCAAAGAGGTTGTAGGAGTAAATAAAAACATTTCAAGTAAGACTGTCGAGAATAGCAGAATTCAGCAGAATTCGTCGAACGGAGCTCGACGAAATGTATCCACTTCGTCGAACAGAGCTCGACGAACTCTGAAGACAGATTTTCAATATAGTAATTATATGAACGGCGCTCGACGAACTCAGCCCAGTTCGTCGAACAGAAACTATACAGCAAATCTGAACAATTCTCATTCTTCACATTCTATCAATCCTTTCACTGAATGGATAATACCTCCAAGAAGATACCATCCACAAGGTTACAAGGACCAACGTGAAATGTCTTTTATTTCAGATTTTTGTGGAAATACAAAAGACCCAAGGTAATCTGGGTCAAGAACAAATAGATTGTTTTCTTATTTTTGCAGGTACACAGCTGTCCAAGAATAAATGAAAAATGGTATTTGGACAGTGGTTGTTCAAAGCATATGATAGGAAACAAGGCCAACCTGAACAACTACAAGGCAAAGCTTGGACCAAAAGTTATATTTGGAGACTCCAACTATGGACAAACAAAAGGCTATGGAAAAGTCAAGGTTGGAGAAGTCACCTTCAAAGAGGTAGCTTATGTCAAGGGACTGAAGCACAACCTCATCAGCATAAGTCAATTATGTGATGAAGGGTATCAGGTAACCTTTAATAAATTAAAATGCTTTATTAAATCTTTTGATAATGTTATTGTTTTATCAGGTATTAGGCAAGGTAATATTTATTTAGTAAATTTCAATTGATCTAAATCAAAAATCTGTTTATTTAATGAATTAAGCAAACCTAGTGAACTTTGGCATAAGAGATTAGGACAGCTAAACCTTAGGACCATTGCTAAATTATCTAAGGACAATCTTGTTAGAGGTTTACCCTTAGGTTCATACAAGAAAGAAGGTCTTTGTAGGGCATGTCAACTAGGCAAGCAAACTAAAAGTAGTTTTAAATCATTATCTAAAAGTGATTCACCTAAAATATTATATTTGCTACATATGGACCTTTTTGGACCTATTGCAACAAAGAGTTTAGGGGGGAAGTCTTACACTCTAGTTATTGTAGATGACTTTTCTAGATTCACTAGGGTGTTATTTTTGAGAGAAAAGTCATATAACTTTAAAGCTCTTACAGACTTTCTTAAGAGCATAAAGATTGAGTACTCTACTCATATTGCATTGATCAGAAGTGATCATGGCACTGAGTTTGAGTCTCTTCTCATGCAAGAATTCTGTGAGAAGGAAGGTATCAGGCATTGCTTCTCAGCTCGTAGAACTCCTCAACAAAATGGGGTAGTTGAAAGGAAAAATAGAACTCTAATTGAATCAGCAACAACACTGCTTGCAGATGCTAATTTGCCCCTATCTTTTTGGGCAAAGGCTGTTAGCACAGCAAACTATGTGTTGAATAGAAGTTTGATACACAAACTTAAGGGTAAGACTCCTTATGAATTACTTAAAGGGAAGAAACTTAAAGTTAGCTATTTTAGAGCATTTGGTTGTAAATATTTTGTTCACAATACTGATAAGAAATACCTTAGGAAATTTGAACCAAAATCTGAAGAAGGAATTTTCTTAGGCTATTCTTTAATCAGCAAGGCATATAGGATTTATAACAAATCTTCTCTTAAAATTGAAGAATCTATGCATGTTTCCTTTGATGAAACTAATATGTTTTACAAGGAGAAGAATTCTTCTACCATAGAAAACCTATAGGTACCTACACTATGTGAGCAGCTAGATCAATTAGCTCTACATAAAGAAGGATTTCTAAATCCTGTACAGCAGAATGCTGAAGAAAGTGAAGAAGAAAATCATCCAGATTTTGCTGACAATTCAAATCAGATTACAGTAGAACATCTTCCAGCTGAACAAATTCCCCGAGTGGAAATCATTGCTGAACCCACTCCAACTATTGATCACATCACAGTTAGAGATCATCCAATATCTCAAATTATTGGTGATATTTCAGCAGGTGTGCAAACAAGACATCAAGTAAATCAGAATATGATGCATACTTGTTTTCTCTCTCAGATTGAACCTCAATCCCTACAAGATGCAGAACAAGATCCCAACTGGATCATTGCTATGCAAGAGGAGCTTAATTAGTTTGAGACAAACAAAATTTGGGAATTGGTTCCTAGACCAAAGAATCATCCAGTCATTGGAACTAAGTGGGTCCACAGGAATAAACTAGATGCAGATGGCAATATTGTGAGAAACAAAGCTACACTAGTAGCTCAAGGATACTCACAAGAAGAAGGAATAGACTATGATCAAACTTTTGCACCAGTTGCAAGGTTAGAAGCAATCAGGATTTTCCTTGCATTTGCTGCATACAAGAAATTCAAGGTTTGTCAAATGGATGTAAAGAGTGCATTTCTGAATGGAGAAATCAAAGAAGAAGTCTATGTGGAACAACCACCAGGTTTCATCTCTCCAACTCACTCTTTCTTTGTATTTAATCTTAATAAAGCTCTCTATGGTCTTAAACAAGCTCCCAGGGGATGGTATGAGACCTTAGCTCGTTTTCTTTTAAAGAATAAATTCTATAGAGGCATAGTAGATAAAACTTTATTTTTCAGGATATATAAAAATCAAACTTTACTAGTTCAAATATATGTAGATGATATTATCTTTGGCTCTACTCATTCAAACTTATGCAAAAGATTTTCTAATCTAATGCAATCTAAATTTGAAATGAGTAGTATGGGTGAACTATCATACTTCCTTGGTCTTCAAGTGAAGCAAACACCAAATGGAATCTTCATATCCCAATCTAAGTATGCTAAGGAATTAGTGAAAAGATTTGGTATGTCTGATTCTTCCACCATGAAAACACCCATGCCCTCTAATGCTGTTGTTGATATTGATGAATCAGGGAAACCTGTTGATCAGAAGGTATATAGAGCAATTGTTGGCTCATTACTTTATTTAACAGCAAGTAGGCCAGATATAATGTTTGTTACTTGTATTTGTGCTAGGTTCCAAGTTAACCCCAAAGAATCTCATCTAATTTTATTAAAATGAATTTTGAGATATATAAAGGGTTGCCCTAATCTATGACTTTGGTATCCAACAGCATCTGAATTTGAATTAACTGGATTCTTAGATTCAGATTATGTTGGATGTAGAGTAGACAGGAAAAGCACATCAGGAACTTGCCAGTTTCTTAGTGATAGGCTTGTGTCTTGGTTTTGTAAGAAACAAACATCTGTTTCTACATCAACAGCTGAAGCTGAATACATAGCTGCAGGCAGTTGCTGCTCACAGATATTGTGGATACAAAATCAGCTCCTAGACTATGGTGTCAACTTAAATAATTCAATTATATTTTGTGACAATACTAGTGCAATATCTATAGCACAAAATCCAGTTCTCCGTAGTAGGACTAAACACATAGAAATTAGGCACCACTTCCTTCGGGATAATGTGGATAAAAACAAAATTTTCCTATAATTCATCTCTACTGATTTGCAAAGAGCTGACATTCTCACCAAGTCCTTGGATGAAAAGAAACATATTTTCTTTATAAATCAGTTGGGAATGATAGATGGAGATTCAATATGATAAAAATTAAAATTTCTATTTATCCCCTCATTCCTTATCATATCAAACTAAATTTTTCTGATTATGTAAATGCCTACAGAATTGCTTCTCTTTCTAGTTCCCCTTTGCACTTGATCTCTATTTTACTATGCAGGAACAATAGCAATGACAATCTTGCACCCTTCCCTACCTCCATCAAATGTCCCTTCTTCAAGGGGCCTAGCTTCAGCCTTCCTGAAACTGGGCAGGGGAGAAGTTTTTATGAACAAGCTCCATTTGATGCAGTGTTTTGCTCAGGGGGAGTTATTCTATAAACTAGGCAAGGAGAAAAAGCTGAAGAACCTCCAGTCTCAGGGGGAGACACTCTCAGGGGGAGTTGCTGTATGAAGAAGCTTGATAAAGCTCACAGCAGTTTGCTGTTTGCATTTTCTGTTTCAGAAAAATTCAGATAAAGTTCATGATCAAGTTCAGATGCAGATACGGCTCAGAAGAAGAATTTTGATATAGCAAATTCAGTATCAGTTATTGCTACAAGCTCAGCTAATCAGAATTCAGAAATCAGATAAAAATTCAGATTAGAATTCAGAAAAATACAGTTCAGTTACAGATCAGAATTCAGAACAATAAAGCTCAGACAAAATCAGAATTCAAGAATTCAGAAAGCAGAATTCAGAGAAATCAAGGTTCTGAGTGTATTTCTATCAGTTTTGTTTTCATTAAAATGTTTCAAAACTCAGAGTACTATTCATTTTATATCTGATGAAATATTCAAAATATATCAGATATATATATGCTCTGTTGTTTTTGCTGTATTATTGTTTGTTTATTTTCAATTTTTGTCAAATAGTGTCCTAACCCAAATAGGGGGAGATTGTTGGAACAACCCTATTTCTGATTTGGGCTAGGATCACTATATGTTGACTAAGGACAAAGTTGACCCCAATGTATAGTTTATGGGTCAAGAGTTTAGGCTGTTAGAACTAAAGATTTCATTCAGATTCTGCGTTCGACGAACTCCACACTATGTTCGACGAACGTCTATTTGCGTTCGACGAACGGCAAGCTCTCTGCATTCGACGAACGGCAAGCTCTCTGCGGTTGAAGAATTTGTCTAAGTGCAGCGCTCGACTAATTACATTCTGCGCTCGACGAATGGCTTGCTTCAAGCTCGTCTCAACGGTCGACGATCTCGTCTCAGCGCTCGACGATCCCATCTCAGCGGTTCAGAGGTCGACGAACAGATTGGTTCAGCGGTCGACGAACAGAACCCGGCTCAGCGGTCGATGATTTTGCTCAAGCTCAGCGGTCGACGAAATTATCCAGGCTCAGCGGTCGACGAATCCTTCCGTTCGACGAACTCCAGTCTGCGTTCAACGAACACCTTCAGATCGACAAAAGTTCTCACAGATCAACAAAATTAATTATTCCAGCAAGATTCAATTGAGTTCGACGAAGTAAATGTTGTGCTCAACGAAAATCTTGAGGCCGACGAATCTGCATTCGACGAATTCTATTCAGATCGAAGAAATCTTATTTAAGTTCAGAAAGTTTCAGAAAGAATTATATTCATTCCATTCTCTGAACTCAGATCGACTAACAACAATGGCTCTTTCTATCAGATCAAGTAAGGAAAATATATTTCTTTTATTATTCCAAGATAATAGTCGTTCACATCCAGCAAAAAAGGACATTTCGTGGAAAAGGAAAAGGCAAACGGCGCTGCAGATGTACTGTTCCCAGAATATCTTCTCAGATATATTATATTCCTTAATATAAGGGATTTGCATTTAATTTTGTCAGAGATTCAAAAGAAATAAGGAAGAAGATATAGTAGATTAATATACAGCAGATCAATATATTCATTTTTACACGACAGCATCAATACAGATCATTTTACAGTTTTGTCGTACAGAAAAATACAGAGAAAAAGAAAGGAAGAAAAGGAGACAGGAAGAACAAGAAGAAAAACAGCTACACAGATCTTCATCTTCCTCCTCCAGCAGCTCTTACATACTGAGAACATCTTCAACACCACCTCTTAGTTTTCCTGCTGCAAGAATCAGATCAAGAAAAGAAAAAGCTACAGGAGGAAAGAAGAACAGAAAAAGCTTATACAGATCTTCTTCTTCCTTGAAGCAGCATTTATTTTCTGAGAACTTTTACATTCATCTCTCAGTCATTTGCTGCAAGCTTGGATCTTCAAAAGAGCAACAACAAACTGAAGAAATCTTTCTCTCAGTTTAATCAGCTACAGGAAGATCATCTCTTTCAAGAAAAGCTCCAGCCAATCTACTGTCAATCATTTCATATCAGACAGAGGAGTTCTTTTCTACATCAACATCCACTAGAGTCTTCTCTAAGCATCTTGACAGAGAAGAACATCTAAACCCCTCTCTATCCCCTCTTGTACAGGGTTAAAACTCCCTTCAAAAGTTGACCTCCTTGGTGGCAAGACACCTGATCAAAAAATCCTGTTGGTTTTGAGCACCTGATCAAAAGCTCTGTGGTGTGTGGACACCTGAACAAAATCACCTTGGTGTGAGGGCACCTGATCAAACCTCCTAGTGGATCCTACCAAGTGTGGTAGAAGAGTAGACGTACCCAGGTTATTGGGGAACTACTATAAATTCCTTGTGTCTTCTGTGCTGTGAATTTCTGTGTTTTGTTGTTGTGCTGATTTCTTTACTTGTCTTTATTCAGTTTTTATAAATCACTCTATACACATATACGTATATCAGTATTTTTAATTCTGCAAATAAAACTAAGGGAAAAAGTTTTAATACTCTATTCACCCCCCCCCCTCCCATCTAGAGTTAATTTAAGATCTAACCTCACTTTCAGATTCCTTTCCTGATGAGGAGGTTTGCACTTCCTTATTGGACGAGGAGATCCACCTCACCACTGAGGACCTTGAACTCCTGGATTCCCCTCGCTATGATTATCCTATGTAATAACATTGCATTCAAACTCATCATCCTAGCATCACTTCTTGGTCTATGCTTATATATTTATGCTAGGTATAACACTTACAATGTTATTCAAATTTCATGATAACAATGTGATTTGAAATCATAAATAGAATCTAAAATTCCAACAAACACATAGTTTATGGATTAATCATTAGAATATATTTGAATATTGTATCATGAATCATATATTATCGTGCAAAACCAAAGATCAATAAATTCAGTTATTGAAAGCAATCTTATAAATTTCAAAACTTTATATATGTGATCTTTGTCTTTTATATGATTAGATGATCATCATTTTTCTAGGCTTACAAATCAAACATGCTTATTCAAAAGAAAATCACCAAATCATTTTGTCATAAGTTTAGAAGGAATAGAATTCACATTCATCATGATGATCTAACATATATTCTATGCAAAATTCTCTATAATCATAAATCATAATTCATGTTTTATCAAGAAATATCTCAAAACAATAATGTTTATCACCTAGGAATTATGAATCTTATGATAAAAATATGAATAATGTTTTCTTTACATTATTTGATGTATTGATTTGTTTTGCTGGTGATTGCATGTATCTCTCATATTTGTAGACTCTAGAATCAACTTTGTAATGAATGAATAAATCAAACTAAATCATCACTTTATCCTAGATCAATAATTTGAAACTCTATTTTGGAATACATGCAATATTAATATAAATCTTATGACATGACATTAAACCCAAAACTCAGCATACTAGCATTGTCACTTATTGAATATTAGTAATTGTGCCAGTTATCTCATATCGTCATCTCATAAAAGTAGAAAAACTATGCGGCTTTATATAACTCATCACATTAAACAAAACCCATAGTTTATAAATCAACCCATAGTTTAAAAGCATAGGTTGTCCAAGGATTATTCACCTATGACTTCATATCTCATAATAGCGGGGGCGTAGGGTTGTATGCATTAGAGACCTAACCTCTAAGTCATGTCTTGTCCTTAATCGGGGAGGGTTCCAGTGGGGTCTTGCGAGGCACTAGGGAGAAAGAGTGCTAGGTTGAGCGTTCTCTAGTGTGTGCATATGAGATTAACACCCCAACCTATGGCATGTGTGTAGCTCCTCATGCCCATCCGTCACTTAGTACGGGGCTAGGGTGTAGACATTTAGTCAGGGTAGTTTTTAATCTTAGGACATACTTATAATTCACTACATGAACTTTTTATTTACTTATCACTTAATTCATGCATATTTTGGGTTGTTTAATAAAAAAATGTGTCCTCTTGTGTTTGCATAATTTATATTTTTGAGCTTAAATATTTTTTTGTAAAACACATGTATTTGAAAAAGCTAAAGTTTTATGCAAATTTGAGCAATCTAGACATCTCCAAAAATTACAAATTTTTTGCATAAGACTACTCTAAGGACACTTAATAAATATCAAAAATCAGATTTTTAAAATTCTCAAAAAATCAAGTACTGTTTGCCGCGCTAGCGCTAGCGCCGACGCTAGCGTGGGTGTCTGATTTTTCTGTGTTGTAAAGTTTCTAAAAAACTATAAAAAAATATGTTAGTTCATATGTAATACTTATTTGTTGTGTTTCTGACTTTTGTTATTTTTGTTTTTATCCATATTATGAAAAATCAACTACAAAACTTCAAAATTCAAAAATACAAAAATATGTTTGTGGTTTTCTGTTTTTCTTTCATTACAACTTTTCAAAACAACAAAAAAAACTATATGATCTTTATTGCTAATATCAAGCATGAATGAATTCTATTATTTAGAATTATTTACAATGTTAAAATTTATTCCTTCAAATTACTATGAACATTATTTTGTTTACCATGCTTTGATATATCTATTTAAAGTGCATCAATTGTATTGAAAAATATGTGTAGAACCAAGCTTAGCATGCCTCTAAGTATGAGTGAATGTATTATGATTGATAATGATACCTTTCACTCACTTATTTTGGTAATCAACATGTGTGTTTAAATCTAGAAATGCTTGCTTGTGTATTGTATTTGTACAATGAATTAAAACTTGCATAAGTTTATTGCCTACACTACATTTGAATTGCACTTATGAAATTTAGAAAAGTGGTTAAGTTAAAAAATTGGGTTTTGCAAAACAAGTGTATTCGGAGAATGTTGTCGCACAAATGTGAACAAAAAAACTATATATGTAGACAACTATAACTCCACCAAGCACTACTTGAATCTCCTGATAAGTCTTCATAAGCATTGTGAGGTTGAGCACCTTGGAAAGAATAGTAAAGTGTCTTGTGCAACCCTTGATTAATACACCACTTTTTATAAAAATAGTGTGCATTAAAGTGTGTGAAAGTAATATACTTGTGTTTTATTATGCACTTTACTCTACATATGTCTTGTATTTTGTGATTTAAATCAATTGTTAACATTGCTCAAAATACACTTATACGCACATCATTATCTTTCATAACACTTCTTCTCATGAGTATTGGATTCTAATGCTTTATCTATACTACTCTTTATATAAGAAATGCATTAGATAACCTAGCATGATCTCTACAATGTTTTGGTATCTCTTGAACTTAAAATTAAGTAACATTGTAGTATAATCTCTCTTTGATATGTTCATTTCATGCTTGGTATCTTTATGAAAAACTTTGAGATTTCAAAAAGGTTAAAACATCTTTCAATTTTGAACTAAAACTCATATTTTTACTTATGCTTTTCATGCTTTCAAAAAGATGTTTCTTATAATCTTTCGCTTGCTTACAACTCTTATCTTTTTATTTGAAATCTCTTATATATACTATGCTTAAAATCTTTATCATTATCTATATTACAAAAGCTCGATCATGCTTTATCATTTATAAGAAATGCCTCCTTACTACCCTCACCCTACCTTCTTTTGATAATACTAAAAGGGGGAGATTAATTGAAGAAATCTATATAGGAGAAATATGGAAGAATAAGGGGAGACTAATTCATGTAATCTATCATTTAGGGGGAGTACAACATAAATTGCATTTATGTAGGGGGAGCATTAAGATAGGGGGAGTATGCACATTATCATGCTTATCATATACTATAGTTGCACTATCATCTTGCTTATCATATACTATAAACACTATTGTTGATTTCTTGCTAAGAGGATTTGTTATTATCAAAAGGGGGAGATTATTGGACATGTGTGTCACATCCCTTTGTTTGAGAATAACAAATCCCAAATTGTATTTGATCTTGCTTGTCGTGTGTTTATAGTGTGCAGGAACTATAGGTGCAATACTCCACATGAAGAAAGCAGCTTGGAACCAACAAACTGAATTGAAGCACTACCGCCAGCGTTAGGAGTTAATGCAGGCACTAGCGCTACCGCCAGCGCTATCGCTACCGCCTGGCGCTATCTCGAGTTCATGCACAGCGCCACGCAGCCGACGGTTTCGTAACCGCTCCACACGAACGCTACCGTCAGCGCTAGCGCTATCGCCTGGAGCTATCTCAAGTTCGTGCACAGCGTCACGCCGCCGACGGTTTCGCAACTGCTCCACACGAACGCTACCGCAGGTGCTAGGAGCTACCGCAGGCGCTAGCGAGAAGTTCTATAAATTGGAGCTTTGCTTCTCGTTTTGGCTATCCATCCGAGAGAGATTGCTTGTGCCAAATTTCCAGAGTTGTTATGCTGCCGAAGTTGGATCTCCCACAAAAAGCTTAAGGAGAATTCTAGAGGAGGACTACGTCACGCTACATCCGAAGGACGATCGCTTCGACCTCGCTCATATTACAACGATCCTTCATCCTCATCTTCAGAGATCTCATATAGGGAGTTTTTATTATTGTTATCATTATTTTCATTCCATATATTTTTGTAACCGCTTAGAGAATTCGCCTTGTGTTGGCGACTAGGTCTGGGTAGGACTTAGGGAGTAATTCGCCTTGTGTTGGCGACTAGTTCTAGGTGATTAGATCTAGGGGGTGCTCGAGGCCATATCCGGGGAAGGATTGGCTAGAGCGGCTTGAGGCCTTATCCGAGGAAGGATAGGCTAAAGCCAACCGATTTGTGGGGATACAAGTCGGTATAGAAAAGGAAAAATTGTATTACTTTATACGCCTCTGATTTCAAGCGATATTGAAATCAATTTTTGTAAACACCTTTTTTTATATAATATAATCATGTCTCTTTTTGTGTTTACTTGATTTCTATCATTTGGCGTAATTTATAAAATTGCAAATTACAATTGTTTCCACTTTTAAGTTAAATTGTTTATTTCATTCTAATTTACTCTAAACAATTTAGTAAATTGTCTAAAAATTAAATAGATTTTTATTCCCTTATTCACCCCCCCCCCCCTCTAAGGGCGCCAATCGATCCAACAGGAGCCACTAGAACTGATGCAACAGAAGTATCCAGAGCTTTTTGTGTCAGGTATAATTAGTTTCTTAAGGGATGTTACATACAATCGCTTGCGGTAGAAACCCCGCAGGCCTAACCTGAATTTCGGGGATGAAATTTTTTTTTTGTTTATTGGGATTTGTAACATCCCCCAAACAACTAGACCCCAATAGTGGTTTTGTCATGACTAGGTCATGACAAAACCCTAGGAAGCTTGAAGAAACCACTTGGCCTTAGCCATGAAGAAGGAAAGCACCTTGGTCTGCAAATATCAATTTCTAGTTACCAAGCTTAGGGTTGGACTTTAGGGCCTCACCTTGACCCTTTGACCCAACCATAGCATACCAAACCTGTTGACCCAGAAATCGGCGATCCTACCCTGGGAGGCCTCTTTTGCTACATTTTTGCAGATTATACGCCCGGGAAGGATTAGACCTCACGCGAAGGCACTTTTTACACCCGAAGTGGTAAGAAGGGGCAGCCTCATCCTTCAAACCGCCCAAGTGGGGCGGCCTCTCCATTCAAACCGCCCAAGTGGGGCGGCCTCTCCATTCAAACCGCCCAGGTGGGGCGGCTTCTCCCTTCAAGTCGCCCAGGTGGGGCGGTCTCTCCATTCAGACCGCGCGGGTAGGCGGCCTCCTCCTTCAGTCCGCGCGGGTAGGCGGCCTCCTCCTTCAGTCCGTGCGGGTAGGCGGCCTCCTCCTTCAGTCCGTGCGGGTAGGCGGCCTCTTCCTTCAGTCCGCGCGGGTAGGCGGCCTCCTCCTTCAGTCCGCGCGGGTAGGAGGCCTCCTCCTTCAGTCCGCGCGGGTAGGCGGCCTCCTCCTTCAGTCCGCGCGGGTAGGCGGCCTCCTCCTTCAGTCCGCGCGGGTAGGCGGCCTCCTCCTTCAGTCCGCGCGGGTAGGCGGCCTCCTCCTTCAGTCCGCGCGGGTAGGCGGCCTCCTCCTTCAGTCCGCGCGGGTAGGCGGCCTCCTCCTTCAGTCCGCGCGGGTAAAACTCCTGTCACCGGAGGTGACGACATCGACCCAGAGCCTATAAATAGGACCCTTGACCATGAAGAAGGGACAGGCAAGTTGGGGGCGAAACCGGCGGCTAGAAATAGTCAGACCGCACCATGCTGCGACCTGTCCGGGTGACCTGTCCGGGCGACCTGTCCGGGCGACCTGCCCGGGCAACCTGTCCGGGCGACCTGTCCGGGCGACCTCAGCGACCTGTCCGGGCGACCTCAGCGACCTGTCCGGGCGACCTCAGCGACCTATCCGGGCGACCTCAGCGACCTGTCCGGGCGACCTCAGCGACCTGTCAGGGCGACCTGTCCGGGCGACCTGTCCGGGCAACCTGTCCGGGCGACCTGTCCGGGCGACCTCAGCGACCTGTCCGGGCGACCTCAGCGACCTGTCCGGGTGACCTCAGCGACCTGTCCGGGCGACCTCAGCGACCTGTCCGGGCGACCTCAGTGACCTGTCCGGGCGACCTCGGCAAATAGCCCGCGCGGCTTACTCTTTTCTTACCCGCAACTCTCTTGTATTCGTTCTATTTTCCATGTACTAAACACAATGAGCTGTAATACAGATTATTAAATAAAGGGAAAGCCCGTCGCAGGAGTGGCATTTGCCGTGGCGGGCGAAGTCTGGCCTCGCCGTAAGCTAGCGACCCTCTCTTCTTCTCTTCTCCCCTCTTCACTCGCGACTCAAGTAACCAGTTGCTCGCGGCCTCCTTTTCCCCCTATTTCCTCGAGTAGATCGTGGAGGTGCCATTTTGGATTCAACAGAAACACACGACCTTCAGATAGCGAGTGGTTGATGAACAACAGTTGCGATGAAGATGCTAGATTTGGCCTAAAATACACTCAATCTTAAAACGGCCATAACTTTTGATCCGGGTGTCGGAATTCAGAAATTCAAAGCCCGACGCGACCGGATCGAGCCGAACTATCCAAAAATTGAATCGGGTTCCCCGTTTAGCCACTTTTCAGCCCTTAGATTTCAAAAATTCGGCTCCGTTTGAAAGTTATTTCAGTTTTTCCCGTTCATCATTTCCTGTTTTCATGGATCATTCGTCCAAGAGCCTCGGGCATCCCTCCGATCATCCAAAAATGCATGTGCAAAACAACGACATCCATCACCTATTAGCGGAGACCATTCCACTCAAAGGACAAGTGGATTCTTAACTTCATACTGCAACAACTACTAATGACAAACTTTTCAGCAATCATATAGAACATTTGGCGCATCTTGAAGCAGAAGAGCCCTCTACTCCTCACCATGAGTTCTATAAGGTGTGTATGAGTAATTCTCCATATCATGCTGATGGTTTAACCTTTCTTGCAGGATGATACCAAGATCCTTCCCATTATTAAACAAAATTTGTTGGGAGGTTGTTCCGAGTCGAACCTCGTCCAGCCAGATCAGGTCCCATTGGGAAATTAAGTCCTAACTGGGCAGACCCATTTATCATCAAGGTATTAAGAAGTGGAATTTATCATCTCTAGACAACTGTAGTCATGTGATGGTGAAGACATGACGACGATCTCAAAACGGTTCTATCCTTAATGATAATGCCCTCATTTGTTTGCATTTTGATATCAAATGAAGTGGATACAATACTAACACTCTTCCTTGTGACTTGCTTATTCCTTTTTACTTATTATCAAACTCACTGAACCACGGAGACATCGCCAAGTTCTGCTCGAACCCCCTCGGATTGTAGTCATTAGCGTAAAACCATGAAGATCATGTGTAGCGGGGAGTTTTCGCACACGTGTAGTGGTAGCTTGCCAATTCCCGTGCGGTGGTCTTCGGAACCTTGGATCCCGGCTGATATCCGACACACCCCTGCATCAAGGGAGGTCCAGGTGAATGTTGGCTCTATCATGCCCCGAGAGGGATATAGTTACAGCTTTGATGATCTTTCTGAGGAAAGCAATGTCGGTATATCCTCCGCGGCATAACCACACCTGCCCAACTGATCATCTTAGTCTGTGACCATCGAATACTCCTAGGTACTCTCAAGCGATGCCTAAGCGGGACCCACAACTGAGTTGATCTCTCTGAGGAAAGCAATGTTCGCCGCCTAGGCCCACCTGCCCAATTGATCAACTCGGCTTATAGCCCTAGGCAAGAGAGCAGTTGAGTCGTTTACAGCCCTTATGACCACTTGAGGAAAGCAATGTTCGCCGCCTAGGCCCAACTGCCCACTTGGTCATCTGGGTCTGTACTTCCTTTTTCTTTATTTCTACAGCTCTTATGACCATTTGAGGAAAGCAATGTTCGCCGCCTAGGCCCACCTGCCCACTTGGTCATCTGAGTCTGTATCCATTCCTTTTTCCTTACAGGAAAATTATCTCTCTTATGATCCTTGATCATTTGGAGAAAGCAGTATCTAACAGGTACAAATATTGGCCCACTTGGTCATTTAAAAGTTGAAAAACTTTTAGACCAGGCGATTTCATCTATCAAGCCGGTCGGTTTGAAAGAGTACTACAGGTTATGAAAAATGGCTGCATAATATGTTGGCCAAGTGGGTAAAATATATCTGGCTTCAAAGCTGGAAAGCGGGCTATTACAGGAAGCAACAAGGCAGTATTGCCGACTCGAGATAATCGAGTCAAGGCTTTCACTCTAATAGTCGGGAAATGGACTTATTAATCCTCTGGACAATCAGAGCTTATGAAGATATAATCTCTGGCAGTTTCAGCCCGCGATTCATCTTCACTGAGCCAATCAGGATCTACTTTTGAACTGAAATGATAAACCGTCAGGGCAACATTTCATGATAACTGGACAATTATTCTTTTGGAGATATCTTTTCCCTGGAGGTTTTTCAGAAAGGATTTGAAGTTTTATAAGGAATGATGCTAAAAACAGAAGATCGCATATTAATATCCACAAGTAAGTAAAATAGCAAAGACTAACAGTTATGAATTCATTTATACCTGCTTTAAGTTCTGTTTTTGCAGAGATTAGCAGGTGTTCGCGAGGTCTCTTCAGGTACTCGCGTTTTGTTTTATACCTGCTTTATGTTCTGTTTTTGCAGAGATTGGCAGGTATTCGCGGGTTCTCTTCAGGTACTTGCATTATAGATTGTTTTATACCTGCTTTATGTTCTCTTTTTGCAGAGATTAGCAGGTATTCGCGAGTTCTCTTCAGGTACTCGCGTTATAGATTATTTTGTACCTGCTTTGAGTTCTCTTTTGCAGAGATTAGCAGGTGTTCGCGAGGTCTCTTCAGGTACTCGCGTTGTAGTTTGCTTTACACCTGTTTTAAGTTCTCCTGTGCAGAGATTGACAGGTGTTCGCGAGTTCTCTTCAGGTACTCGCATTGTAGTTTGTTTTATACCTGTTTTAAGTTCTCCTGTGCAGAGATTGACAGGTGTTCGCGAGTTCTCTTCAGGTACTCGCATTGTAGTTTGTTTTATACCTGTTTTATGTTCTCTTTTTGCAGAGATTAGCAGGTATTCGCGAGTTCTCTAAAGGTACTCGCATTATAGATTGTTTTATACCTGCTTTATGTTCGATTTTTGCAGAGATTAGCAGGTATTCGCGAGTTCTCTTCAGGTACTCGCGTTATAGATTATTTTGTACCTGCTTTGAGTTCTCTTTTGTAGAGATTAGCAGGTGTTCGCGAGGTCTCTTCAGGTACTCGCATTGTAGTTTGCTTTACACCTGTTTTAAGTTCTCCTGTGCAGAGATTGACAGGTGTTCGCGAGTTCTCTTCAGGTACTCGC
The DNA here is from genome assembly GCA_033032865.1 of Dactylorhiza incarnata. Taxonomy (NCBI): domain Eukaryota; kingdom Viridiplantae; phylum Streptophyta; class Magnoliopsida; order Asparagales; family Orchidaceae; genus Dactylorhiza; species Dactylorhiza incarnata. The sequence goes on along the minus strand of JAWHQI010000009.1, from coordinate 830,731 downwards.
ATTGTAGTTTGTTTTATACCTGTTTTAAGTTCTCCTGTGCAGAGATTGACAGGTGTTCGCGAGTTCTCTTCAGGTACTCGCATTGTAGTTTGTTTTATACCTGTTTTATGTTCTCTTTTTGCAGAGATTAGCAGGTATTCGCGAGTTCTCTAAAGGTACTCGCATTATAGATTGTTTTATACCTGCTTTATGTTCTCTTTTTGCAGAGATTAGCAGGTATTCGCGAGTTCTCTTCAGGTACTCGCGTTATAGATTATTTTGTACCTGCTTTGAGTTCTCTTTTGCAGAGATTAGCAGGTGTTCGCGAGGTCTCTTCAGGTACTCGCGTTGTAGTTTGCTTTACACCTGTTTTAAGTTCTCCTGTGCAGAGATTGACAGGTGTTCGCGAGTTCTCTTCAGGTACTCGAATTGTAGTTTGTTTTATACCTGTTTTAAGTTCTCATGTGCAGAGATTGACAGGTGTTCGCGAGTTCTCTTCAGGTACTCGCATTGTAGTTTGTTTTATACCTGTTTTATGTTCTCTTTTTGCAGAGATTAGCAGGTATTTGCGAGTTCTCTAAAGGTACTCGCATTATAGATTGTTTTATACCTGCTTTATGTTCTCTTTTTGCAGAGATTAGCAGGTATTCGCGAGTTCTCTAAAGGTACTCGCATTATAGATTGTTTTATACCTGCTTTATGTTCTCTTTTTGCAGAGATTAGTAGGTATTCGCGAGTTCTCTTCAGGTACTCACGTTATAGATTATTTTATACCTACTTTGAGTTCTCTTTTGCAGAGATTAGCAGGTGTTTGCGAGTTCTCTTCAGGTACTCGCGTTATAGATTGTTTTATACCTGCTTTATGTTCTCTTTTTTCAGAGATTAGCAGGTATTCGTGAGTTCTCTAAAGGTACTCGCATTATAGATTGTTTTATACCTGCGTTATGTTCTCTTTTTGCAGAGATTAGCAGGTATTCGCGAGTTCTCTTCAGGTACTCGCGTTATAGATTATTTTGTACCTGCTTTGAGTTCTCTTTTGCAGAGATTAGCAGGTGTTCGCGAGGTCTCTTCAGGTACTCGCGTTGTAGTTTGCTTTACACCTGTTTTAAGTTCTCCTGTGCAGAGATTGACAGGTGTTCGCGAGTTCTCTTCAGGTACTCGCATTGTAGTTTGTTTTATACCTGTTTTAAGTTCTCCTGTGCAGAGATTGACAGGTGTTCGCGAGTTCTCTTCAGGTACTCGCATTGTAGTTTGTTTTATACCTGTTTTATGTTCTCTTTTTGCAGAGATTAGCAGGTATTCGCGAGTTCTCTAAAGGTACTCGCATTATAGATTATTTTATACCTGCTTTATGTTCTCTTTTTGCAGAGATTAGTAGGTATTCGCGAGTTCTCTTAAGGAACTCGCGTTATAGATTATTTTATACATGCTTTATGTTCTCTTTTTGCAGAGATTAGCAGGTATTCGCGAGTTCTCTAAAGGTACTCGCATTATAGATTGTTTTATACCTGCTTTATGTTCTCTTTTTGCAGAAAATAGCAGGTATTCGCGAGTTCTCTAAAGGTACTCGCATTATAGATTGTTTTATACCTGCTTTATGTTCTCTTTTTGCAGAGATTAGCAGGTATTCGCGAGTTCTCTTCAGGTACTCGCGTTATAGATTATTTTATACCTGCTTTGAGTTCTCTTTTGCAGAGATTGACAGGTGTTCGCGAGTTCTCTTCAGGTACTCGCATTGTAGTTTGTTTTATACCTGTTTTATGTTCTCTTTTTGCAGAGATTAGCAGGTATTCGCGAGTTCTCTAAAGGTACTCGCATTATAGATTGTTTTATACCTGCTTTATGTTCTCTTTTTGCAGAGATTAGCAGGCATTTGCGAGTTCGCTTCAGGTACTCGCGTTATAGATTATTGTGTACCTGCTTTGAGTTCTCTTTTGTAGAGATTAGCAGGTGTTCGCAAGGTCTCTTCAGGTACTCGCGTTGTAGTTTGCTTTACACCTGTTTTAAGTTCTCCTATGCAGAGATTAACAGGTGTTCGCGAGTTCTCTTCAGGTACTCGCATTGTAGTTTGTTTTATACCTGCTTTATGTTCTGTTTTTGCAGAGATTGGCAGGTATTCGCGGGTTCTCTTCAGGTACTCGCATTATAGATTGTTTTATACCTGCTTTATGTTCTCTTTTTGCAGAGATTAGCAGGTATTCGCGAGTTCTCTAAAGGTACTCACATTATAGATTGTCTTATACCTGCTTTATGTTCTCTTTTTGCAGAGATTAGCAGGTATTCGCGAGTTCTCTAAAGGTACTCGCATTATAGATTGTTTTATACCTGCTTTATGTTCTCTTTTTGCAGAGATTAGCAGGTATTCGCGAGTTCGCTTCAGGTACTCGCGTTATAGATTATTTTGTACCTGCTTTGAGTTCTCTTTTGCAGAGATTAGCAGGTGTTCGCGAGGTCTCTTCAGGTACTCGCGTTATTTTTGTATATCTGCTTTGAGTTCTCTTTTGCAGAGATTAGCAGGTGTTCGCGAGGTCTCTTGAGGTACTCGCGTTATATTTTATACCTACTTTGAGTTCTCTTTTGCAGAGATTAGCATGTGTTCGCGAGGTCTCTTCAGGTACTCGCGTTATATTTTATACCTGCTTTGAGTTCTCTTTTTGCAGAGATTAGCAGGTGTTCGCGAGGTCTCTTCAGGTACTCGCGTTATGTTTTATACCTGCTTTGAGTTCTCTTTTGCAGAGATTAGCAGGTGTTCGCGAGATCTCTTCAGGTACTCGCGTTATATTTTATACCTGCTTTGAGTTCTCTTTTTGTAGAGATTAGCAGGTGTTCGCGAGGTCTCTTCAGGTACTCGCGTTATGTTTTATACCTGCTTTGAGTTCTCTTTTGCAGAGATTAGCAGGTGTTCGCGAGATCTCTTCAGGTACTCGCGTTATGTTTTATACTTGATTTGAGTTATCTTTTGCAGAGATTAGCAGGTGTTCGCGAGGTCTCTGCAGGTACTCGCGTTATGTTTTATACCTGCTTTGAGTTCTCTTTTGCAGAGATTAGCAGGTGTTCGCGAGGTCTCTTCAGGTACTCGCGTTATATTTTATACCTGCTTTGAGTTCTCTTTTGCAGAGATTAGCAGGTGCTCGCGAGGTCTCTTCAGGTACTCGCGTTTTAGTGTATACCTGCTTTAAGTTCTCTTTTGCAGAGATTAGCAGGTGTTCGCGAGGTCTCTTCAGGTACTCGCATTATATTTTATATACCTGCTTTGAGTTCTCTTTTGCAGAGATTAGCAGGTGTTCGCGAGGTCTCTTCAGGTATTCGCGTTATATTGTATACCTGCTTTGAGTTCTCTTTTGCAGAGATTAGCAGGTGTTCACGAGGTCTCTTCAGGTACTCGCGTTATATTGTATAGCTGCTTTGAGTTCTCTTTTGCAGAGATTAGCAGGTGTTCGCGAGGTCTCTTCAGGTACTCGCGTTATGTTTTATACCTGCTTTGAGTTCTCTTTTGCAGAGATTAGCAGGTGTTCGCGAGGTCTCTTCAGGTACTCGCGTTATATTGTATACCTGCTTTGAGTTCTCTTTTGCAGAGATTAGCAGGTGTTCGCGAGGTCTCTTCAGGTACTCGCGTTATGTTTTATACCTACTTTGAGTTCTCTTTTGCAGATATTAGCAGGTGCTCGCGAGGTCTCTTCAGGTACTCGTGTTATAGTTTCTCTTATACCTACTTTGAGTTCTCTTTTGCAGATGTTAGCAGGTATTCGCGAGTTCTCTTCAGGTACTCACGCCACGTTCTTTCTTTACTTATCGAGTTCTCCTCAGAGACTAGTAGGTGATTACTAGTCAACCTCAGAGGACAAAGTGAGCCGATGTTCGCAAGTTCCCTTCAGGTACTTGTGAATTGTGTTCTATATTTGCTATGACTCTCTTCCCTCATAGGAGAAAGAATAGGCATTCACTAGTTCCTTTGTGGAGAGGCATTAGGTACTCGTTCCCTCTTTGTCTTTCCCACTCTTTCGATAGTTTACCAGTAGCGGATCACGATTTTTGTGGGACAATACCTACTTTTTCGAAGTTTCTTGGAAATTTGAAAAAGTGCGGGGATTATGTTGACCCAGAAATCGGCGATCCTACCCTGGGAGGCCTCTTTTGCTACATTTTTGCAGATTATACGCCCGGGAAGGATTAGACCTCACGCGAAGGCACTTTTTACACCCGAAGTGGTAAGAAGGGGCAGCCTCATCCTTCAAACCGCCCAAGTGGGGCGGCCTCTCCATTCAAACCGCCCAAGTGGGGCGGCCTCTCCATTCAAACCGCCCAGGTGGGGCGGCTTCTCCCTTCAAGTCGCCCAGGTGGGGCGGTCTCTCCATTCAGACCGCGCGGGTAGGCGGCCTCCTCCTTCAGTCCGCGCGGGTAGGCGGCCTCCTCCTTCAGTTCGCGAGGGTAGGCGGCCTCCTCCTTCAGTCCGCGTGGGTAGGCGGCCTCCTCCTTCAGTCCGCGCGGGTAGGCGGCCTCCTCCTTCAGTCCGCGCGGGTAGGCGGCCTCCTCCTTCAGTCCGCGCGGGTAGGCGGCCTCCTCCTTCAGTCCGCGCGGGTAGGCGGCCTCCTCCTTCAGTCCGCGCGGGTAGGCGGCCTCCTCCTTCAGTCCGCGTGGGTAGGCGGCCTCCTCCTTCAGTCCGCGCAGGTAGGCGGCCTCCTCCTTCAGTCCGCGCGGGTAGGCGGCCTCCTCCTTCAGTCCGCGCGGGTAGGCGGCCTCCTCCTTCAGTCCGCGCGGGTAGAACTCCTGTCATCGGCTCACCGGAGGTGATGACATCGACCCAGAGCCTATAAATAGGACCCTCGACCGTGAAGAAGGGACAGGCAAGTTGGGGGCGAAACCGGCGGCTAGAAACAGTCAGACCGCACCATGCTGCGACCTGTTCGGGCGACCTGTCCGGGCGACCTATCCGGGCGACCTGTCCGGGCAACCTGTCCGGGCGACCTGTCCGGGCGACCTCAGCGACCTGTCCGGGCGACCTTAGCGACCTGTCCGGGCGACCTCAGCGACCTGTCCGGGCGACCTGTCCGGGCGACCTGTCCGGGCAACCTGTCCGGGCGACCTGTCCGGGCGACCTCAGCGACCTGTCCGGGCGACCTCGGCAAACAGCCCGCGCGGCTTACTCTTTTCTTACCCGCAACTCTCTTGTATTCGTTCTATTTTCCATGTACTAAACACAATGAGCTGTAATACAGATTATTAAATAAAGGGAAAGCCCGTCGCAGGAGTGGCATTTGCCGCGGCGGGCGAAGTCTGGCCTCGCCGCAAGCTAGCGGCCTTCTCTTCTTCTCTTCTCCCCTCTTCACTCGCGACTCAAGTAACCAGTTGCTCGTGGCCTCCTTTTCCCCCTATTTCCTCGAGTAGATCGTGGAGGTGTCATTTTGGATTCAACAAAACCCTTTAGGAGTTTCCTTAGAGCACCAAGGACCCATTGGGGTCAACCAAATAGGTCAAGTTGACTAAAATCATAAATAACCTTAAATTGGTCAAAGTAGCCTAATTAGGGTCAATTGACCTCCACCATGCCAAATTGACCTTAACACTACCCTTATAAGATTATTATGGACCCAATGAACCAAAAATCCCCATCATGGGGCCACCAATTTGGCCAATTTGACCTAAGTCAACTCTAGCCCTATTTTGGTCAAATTGTCATATTGTGGGTCAATTGGTCTCCACTTTGCCAAATTGACCCTACCTAGACCTTCCTAACCCTTATGGGAAGCCAATGGGTCACTAGCCATCCATTGGGGCCAACCCAAATGGTCAAATTGACCAAAGTCAAATCCACCCTAAATTTAAGTCAAAATGACCTATTTTGACATAATCAAGCCCAATCCACTTGGGCTAGACCCAATTTAAGTGGTCCACTAGCTAATGGGGTTGTAAGATACTGAAATTTCCATTCAATTTCATAGAATTTGACCAAGAGAGAGAAAACACCATTTTCCCCAAAAATGGTGGAGAGAGAAAGAGAGGAGTAATGGCATTCATGGGCAAGGGAGGCCAATAGATCTCCCAATTGATGGGGATTCATCTCCTCTTACTGTTACAAGAATTTTAGGAGTTTTTCTAGCCCACATGGGGGTTGAAATGAGGAGTTTTCACCGTGGCCGAAATTAGGCTTAATGGCCATTAATGGCCATGGCCGAAATCCCCCCCCCCCCCCCCCCCCCCCCCCTCAAATTCCCCCTATACAGCCCTCCCCACTCAAATCAAACTTCACCATTAGCTTCAAAAGGTGGATGGCAGTCAAAATCGACTCTTACATCAATGTTTTTGCTGGAGAATGGAGAAATCGGGCAAGCTCGTCGGAGAAGGGAAAAGGCATGGCTGACCACCGCCGCCATCGTCGTCGGGCTCCAATAAAGGTCCTCCCCTCCTCCTCCTCTCTCTCTCTCTCTGTGGATATATCTTAGAAAAAAATAGGTGAGAAATCGGGCTCAATTGAGCCCGATCCAAGTGAGAAAAATCTGAAAATTCCATGAAAAGGCTTGGTCTGGTTCGCCGGAAACCGCCCCTCCGGCAGCCCTGCCACCGTCCGGCGATAGCCACCACCTCAACGGAGGTGGTGGTGGTTGCCGGCCAGGGAGGTGGCCGGATGGCCGGAGGCAATGCTTGGAAAAGCTACAGGAAGAGGACATCATGGTTGTTGGCTCATCGGAGAAGTCGAAATCGTGTCCCTCCAATCTCTATATAGGAAATTTTATAAGTGATGATTATTATTATTTCATTTTCTGTATTATTACCGGCAGTAGTTAGAAATAAATATTGAAAATACTTAGGGCCTCACCTGGAAAAGTGGTCAATAACAAAGTTGTATCCCTTGGAGCCTACTTTAATTTAAAATTGATTTCAGCCCAATAGGATAAGTGGTCTGAGCACAGTACCCACAATGGTGCAACATGTCCAAAGGGCTGACCAGACCTTGATCTGAGTACCCACACTAAACCATCCATCCAAATGTCCTGAAATTTGGAGCATAGTCTAATTATACTCACCCCCCTAAACATATCCAAAAATGAGAATTTTTGGAGAAACTTTTTCTAAGGTTTTTGCAAACATTTAATAATTCATGTAATAATTAAATATATGGTCAAATGACCTCCAAACCCTTCCAAATTTTGGTGGGTGGTCCTTAGGGTCATTATATGACCCTGGTAAAAATTTCATTCCAATTGGGACTGATTTGGTTAGATAATTAATTAACCCAAGTTTGGTCAAACTAGGCCTATTTAGGTCAAAAGTGCTCTTGGTGGATTTAAGGGGTCAACCCTCATCCAAAAGTGATGAAACTTTGGTCACTAGTTTAGGATCACATACAACACCCCCATGAGTGGTTTGGGGTGGTTTGGGGTGGATGTGCACTAGAACCTTAGTTCTAACCCTAGGGTTGCACTTTGAGCCTTGTGAAGGACATATGGTCATATGTCCTTGAATGAGAATGAAACTTAATAAATAAGTTCATAGGGTAAGTATGCCCTAGGTAATTTTATGAGGATTTTAGGATCAATTGTTCCCTCTGAATTAGGTTATAACCTTTTAGGGCACTTTCTTGTAAGAGGAATTTATATGCTTAATTTATCTTAGATGTTGATGAAAGTTTGGTGGTAGTCATATAATCATGATATAAACCTCTGGTAAATTTTGTATATTTTTTGGATTGATTTAATTAGTACTTCATTCACAAGTTATCTGTTTTGTCTTAAGATTATGATAAATAAATGAGGTCCAAAAATTCTCTGTGAAATTGTGAAACTTGGTGACAGGACATTTTAGTGCATTAGGAAGCTCTGTGAATTTCTGTATAATTTTTGGAATTATTTATCAGTAGCTTACTTCACAATGTTCCCTAGTTTGGATTTACTTGAAATATTTATTTATGAGACTTGATGGTTTTTATAAATTATGAAACTTTGTCGGTAAACTTTTCTGATCATTATAAAGGTCAGGTAATTTTGCCATAATTTTTGGACAAGTATTTTTGGTGGTTTCTTCTTTAATTTCTAATTTTGGATAAATATTCAATATTATAATTAGAGACCAACACCTTATTGTAAAATTGTGATATTCTGTATTTACTGTTATTTTGACATCATATATTTTCCATAATTTTATGGGTGGTGGGAAATGAGGCTTAGTCTTTTTTTACTAACGGTTGGTGGACCATATCATTTTAGGGGATCGAGGAGACACAGCAGCACCAGAGGCCGGTACAGACGAAGGCAGGCCAGTCTAGTACAGGAGCATCAGTCTCAGGATCAGCGAGTAATTAGTAGTTTGCTTCCGCGAGTGACCTTGTAGTGAGGACGTGATGTACTGGCATGAGCCCTTTTTATTGTAACCTTTGTTATTTCAGTTATATTATGTGGACATTTATATTTGTAGCATGTGATCTGTGGACTTGAAATTCTATTTGTGCGTTTATACTTTTCTTCTTATGTGATCGATATGGCCGGCAGGATCGGCATTTTGTAGTGACGACCTTCCCGAGTGTTGGTGTCACCGCAAAGCGGTGGTTCTGGGCATAAGACCCGGTTTGTAGTGAAAAAATGGGGTCTTACACCTAAAGGCTATAAGCTCATTGGTTATAAATGGGTGTTTAAGACCAAAAAGGACTCTAAAGAAAATATTGAGCGGTTTAAAGCAAGACTGGTTGCCAAGGGATTTACGCGGAGAGAAGGAATCGATTATAACGAGACCTTTTCTCCGGTCTCCTCTAAAGACTCTTTCAGAGTGATAATATCATTAATAGCTCATATTATTTGGAGTTACACTAGATGAATGTAAAAACCGCATTCTTGAATGGTGATCTTGCTGAAGAAGTCTATATTGTGCAGTCTGAGGGATTCAAGTCTGGTCATTCTGACCAACTTGTGTGTAAACTTAATAAATCTATATATGGTCTGAAGCAAGCTTCTAGACAGTGGTATCTGCAATTCGATGAGGTAGTGAACTCTTTTGATTTTGTAGAGAATAAGGTAGATCGTTGTATATGTCTCAAGATCAGTGAGAGTATATACATCTTCTTAATTCTTTATGTAGATGATATATTGTTTGTGAGTAGTGATTTGACATTATTGCATGAATTTAAATAATTTCAGTCAAAGCATTTCGATATAAAATATGTTGGAGAGGCATCATTCGTTTTAGGAATTGAGATGTAACACCCCAAGTCTGGTAGTTCCGCGAAGTAGGCGGAGTGGTAGTGCGGCACGTGAAGCAGGCTAGAATTTTCCCTGTCTGCTCTTAGCGCACGATCAGTGGCCTCATCGCGCACGACCAGTGATCGTGTGCCAGCGATCGTGCGTTAATTCAGAAGAGAATCGAGTTCTGTCTCGGACAGTGCGCACGACCATTTCCCTCTTCGCGCACGACCAGTGATCGTGCGCCAGCGATCGTGCGCTTATTCGCAAGAATTCAGAGTTCTGTCCCGGATAGTGCGCACGACCATTGCCCTCGTCGCGCACGACCACTGACCGTGCGCCTGTGATCGTGCGCCCTGTTTATTCTGTTCCGCGATTTTGAGCGGAGAAGAGGATCCGACCGATCAAATTTCTTGGAATTCGATCCAACGGCTGGGATTTGATGCTGGGGGGTCTTAGGGCTTTGGAGAGGGATTAAACCCTCATTATTTCATAGTGTTTCTCTCTCCTAGGCTAGAGGAAGAAGAAGGGGGCAAGGAAGAAGAAGAGGAGATTTCGCCATTGACGGAGCTCCGGAGCTCCGTTTCGCGAGCCGTTTCCAGATCCGGAGAGTGCAGCCCGGTGCGGTTCTTTCCCTCCGCGTAGAATCTCGGATCCATGGCGAAGAGGAACACGTCTAGGGTAACGATTCTTCCTCCCGAACTTTGGACTTGTATTTGTCCATTTATTCCTCTTTCTTTGCTTGCATGAGGTATCTCTTCCACCAAATGGGTGAAGTGTAGGATTTCCTCAAGTCCTTCGGGACTCCGGGTAGATTGTGTCCGTCCCCGGCATATTGCATGTAGAAAATCCGGTAGTCGTGCGGATTTAGGCATTTTGTGTGAAGCCTATTCGTGGCCGTGAGCCCGAATCGGTGATGCTTGATTTGCGACGTTGCATTTAGGTTAGACCTAGAATGCGTGCCGGAGAATGACTCCGTGAACTCACCTATAGTATTGCGGGAGTTAAGTGTAGGCGTCTTGTGAAGATCCCTACGAAAGCCCCATGCTTTGAGTTTTGGATGAAGGCAAACCTTCACCACGTTATTGATGCGGAGCGTATGTACCTCCCTTGTTGAGAATTCGCGAAGCCTAGATCCTTGTGAAGGGGTTAGGTGCGTAGCGTATATTTTTGTGTAGCACTTGAAAGTGCTAAACCCTTACGGGCCGAGGTGAAGCCGTACCCGCGTCGTGCGATAGATCGCGACGATTAGAGCACGGGCAAAGCTGAACCGAACCCGTTTCCATGCAGATCGGCGAGAGGTCCCTTCCTCATGAAGGCCGTGTGATCATGGGAGAGGTCGTGGAAGGTGTCATACCTAGACCGACCAAAAGCTCTTGTTTCCCACCTAAGGTGGTGACCCTTAGGGTGGAGTGTTGTGAATTTGATGTTATGTTTAGCCTCATGCGATTTGCTTAGGCGGTTGTGGGAAACCTTCGGGTGAACCCAACCAACATCATGTGCATACCTAGGTTCCCTTCTTTTTGATGCTCAACCTAGAAGATTGATTGTGCTTGAAACCTCACCTTGTGTAGTTGCACTCTCTTTAGATTAGTACTTGTGCTAGTATGGCTTACTTGCAGGGTAGAATCTCCGCCACCCCGGGAAAGGGGTGGGGTCGTTATAATTTGGTCAGCTGTGCTGACCGTTGCTTTGTTTACCACCGCTTGGTGGAATGTTCTTATGCAGGTGCAGGTGAGCCTAGCGGGAAATAGCGGGCGTTGGTCCTTTTGCTGTCCTTTTGCTGAGTTGGCCCTCGAAGGCCAGCCTTTTTCCTGTTTTCTCATGTATTGCCGGCCTGCGTGCCGATGTATGCGTTTTGGAGTTTTGTACATTGATTTGATGTAAGGCCCTAGGGCCGTAACTCTTATTTCTGGATTCATTCCTATGATAGTGGACATGTCTATTTGAATGGTTTAATTAATGCTTCCGCTTACGTTTTGTACTCTCGTTAGTTGTTACTTTTCTGGTTATCACCTTTTAACTCCTAGCTAGTGTGGTTTGTATGGCGTGGGGTCCCGGCCGGACCTGCTGTTATACTTTTTGTACTGGCAGGGTGTTACAATTTGGTATCGGACTTAAGGCGTCGATCCGTAGTTTAGCGAATTCGGGACGAATTCCTTTTAAGGGGTGGTGCGCACGGGCTGTGCATTCACCTAGAACGTCAAAAACTAATAAGAATGTCCACTTAGGAATGAAAAAACATACTTGTTTGCGGAACCTGAGCGTTCCATGTTTGATGTTTGATACGTTTAGGGTCACTAAATTGTGCCTTGCATGATTATAGGTAACTAGAAGTGCTGCGGGGCGGTCTCAACCCCGTAACACCGCTGAAAGTAGTGGGTCGGCTGAGGTGCCAGCGACCACTCCTTCAGCTGAGATGATCAGAATGGTCGCAGAAGCAGTCTTCGCGATGATCAATGCTCAACCGCAAAGGCTTGCACAGCCTGCTACGCCTACTACTGATGCGGCCCCGGTAATTGAACCTGCAGTGGAACCTGCGGTAGCACCAAGGGTTGATGCCCCTGTGCCAGTAGCTGCAGTGGAACCGGCGTTAGCACCGAGGGTGGAGCGTCAAGTTGCGCAAGTAGTTGCGGGGCGAGCGCGTGACCAACAATTAAAGCACTTCTTGAGCTTTAATCCTCCTACCTTCTCGGGATCTGAGTCCCCAACGGAGGCAGAAGACTGGTTGTCAAGAGTTAGAAGAACTCTGAGGGCGACGGCGACGGACGAAGCTATGATGGTCACCTTAGCCACTTTCCTTCTTGACGGAGAGGCTGTGCTGTGGTGGGAAGAGCAGGAACTGCACAAGTTCGGCGATAGAGACATTACTGAAATAACAATGGCTGAGTTTTTAAAGTCGTTCCTCCAGCGGTTTATCCCCTCTGCCCAACGCATTGCGTTACAAAACCAGTTCCTGAGGTTAACTCAAGGTGATCGCTCCGTTGACGATTACTTACATGAGTTTACCAGACTGAGTCGCTATGCGGGGGCATTGGTGGAGGATGAGGAGACGAAGACGAATAAATTCTATGAAGGGCTTCGGGACGAGTTGAGGCTGCTCCTTGCAGGCCCTATGACGTTTGGCTTCCAAGTGATGGTGCAAACCGCCAGATCTTTGGAGTTGGACATGAAGAGGGTACAAGCAAAGAGTGTTGTAAAGAAACCCGAGTTTCATGCGCCGGCCTCTCAGTCCAAGCCGGACTTCAGAAGGAACAAGCGGAAGTTCAAGCAGGCGGAACCAGCTTCTTCGAACGTTTCGGGAGCCACGACCGCGCGGACTCCTATTACGTGTTTCACCTGCGGGAAGGTGGGACACAAAGCTGCGGTGTGTCGAAGTGGTCCCCCAAAGGTGGCAAATCGAGCGGTGGATTATGCTCGGGCTGCGGAAAAGGGCAAAGCGGCAGAGTCTTCGGCCTCCCAACACATTCCGACTCAGCCGAGAGTCTATTCGCTTGGCCAACAAGAAGCCATACGACAAACCGATGTCGTCACAGGTACGAATTAGAAGTTAGCTTTTACAGCTATGTATATGATTCTTTCGGTTGTACGACTGTATGTGTTATTTGTGTACAATTAGGTTTCGTCCTAATTTTCAACTATCCGGCGAGAGCTCTATTCGATACCGGTGCATCGCACTCTTTTCTGTCCGAGGACTTCGTGGTGCGAATCGGAGTGCCGTCTACCTTTGTAGAGGATAGACTGGAAGTAGTGCTACCCAATGGATCTCGAATGAGTGCGGATAGAAAGAGCCGTGTGAAGGTGCGGATCGGAAGTCAAGATTTCGACTTGGAAGCGTCGTTACTACCGTTAGCTGAATTCGATGTGATCTTCGGCATGGACTGGCTCTCGGAGCAGCGAGCATGCATAGATTGCAACGCAAAGGAGATCACTCTGGGAACGAACACCGACGATGAAACCACCTTCGCCGGTATGCGAGGGGCGAGCAAGACGCTGATGTCTGCTCTCCAAGTGGTTAAGGCGGTGAGAAAAGGCGCCGAGTTGTTCTTCACCTTGTTGGAGGCTTCGGAGCCAAAGCCCAGGTTGTGTGATGTCCCAGTTGTAGCGGAATACGCCGACGTGTTTCCTAACGAACTCCCTGGGGCTCCGCCTCATCGGGAGATTGATTTCTGTATCGAGTTGGTGCCAGGTGCCAAACCTGTGGCCCGCTCACCATACCGAATAGCGCCAAAGGAATTGGCAGAGTTGAAGGTCCAATTGCAAGAGCTGCTAGAGCAAGGCTACGTACGTCCAAGTTCTTCGCCTTGGAGTGCACCGGTCCTCTTTGTGAAAAAGAAGGATGGGAGCTTGCGTCTATGTATCGATTATAGAGAGCTAAACAAGTTGACCGAGAAAAACCGATATCCGATTCCTAGAATCGATGATCTATTCGACCAACTGATGGGGTCGACGGTTTACTCCAAGCTAGACCTAAGGTCCGGCTACTATCAACTGCGAATAAGGGAATGCGACATCCCAAAGACAGCGTTCAGTACCCGCTTTGGGCACTTTGAGTTCACGGTAATGCCGTTCGGTCTATCCAACGCACCGTCGGTATTCATGGACTTGATGAATAGGACATTCCGAGAGTATTTAGATCAATTTGTGATCGTCTTCATCGACGACATTTTGGTATACTCTCAGTCGGAAGAGGAGCATGTAGGGCATCTGCACGCAGTCCTGAGCACCTTGAGGAGGAGTCAGCTATATGCCAAGTTCTCCAAGTGCGAGTTTTGGCTACCGTCAGTGGCATTCCTTGGTCATGTTGTTAGTGGCGAAGGAATTGCAGTTGATCCGTCGAAGATAGAAGCGATCCAAGCGTGGCCTTTGTTGAAAAACGTAGCGGAAGTCCGAAGTTTCTTAGGACTTGCCGGCTATTATAGGCGCTTTGTGGAAAACTTCTCGAGGATCGCACTTCCTCTCACAAAACTGACTAGGAAGGATCATAAGTTCGTTTGGTCGCCCGAGTGCGCACGAGCTTTTGAAGAGCTAAAGAGCCGTCTGACCACGGCGCCCATTCTATGCTCGCCACAAGGTACGGAAGGCTACGAAATATATAGCGACGCCTCAGGAAGTGGTTTGGGTTGTGTCCTAGTGCAGTTCGGGAAGGTAATTGCCTACGGCTCCCGGCAACTGAAGGTTCACGAGAGGAATTACCCGGTCCATGATTTGGAGCTAGCGGCCGTGGTTTTTGCCCTCAAACTTTGGAGACACTATCTATATGGCGTGAAGATCGATATCTTTACCGACCATAAGAGCCTCAAGTACTTACTAGACCAAAGGGAGTTGAACATGCGCCAAAGGAGGTGGATGGAGTTCCTTGGGGACTACACCTTCGATATCAAGTATACTCCCGGTAAAGGAAACGTAGTTGCAGACGCGTTGAGTCGTCGGGCTCCCGCACAAGCAAATTGGATTTTGATGCACGATGAGCGTCTAATCCGTGAGCTAGAAGAAATGGAGATCATATGCATTGATAGGAGAACGTCTACTTCAGCATGCTTGAACTGGACGGAAGTTCACTATGACCTTGCCGACCGAGTTCGACAAGCATTGGAGTTGGACGAGAGCTTGAAACGATACAAAGCGGAAACCGTTGAAGGGTTAAACGCTGATTTCTCCTTCGAAGACGACCTTATGTGGAAGCAGGAAAGGTTATGCATCCCAAACGTTGGTACTCTACGGGCGGAATTGATGTACGAGGCTCATCATACCAAGTACTCGATCCACCCGGGGAGCACTAAAATGTTTATGGATATGAAGAAACTGTTCTGGTGGCCGGGCATGAAGAAAGACATTGCCCTTTACGTAGCCAAGTGTCATACTTGCGCGTTGGTGAAAGCGGAATTTCAACGTCCCGGTGGGTTTCTGAAGTCCTTGCCGATTCCGGAATGGAAGTTTGATGATATTTCGATGGATTTCGTGCACGGATTGCCGAGATCGCAACATGGAAACGACGCCATATGGGTGATCGTGGACCGTTTGACAAAGGTATCACACTTCATTCCGAATCGGAAGGATGATTCCGTAGAGAAGCTAGCAAAGCTCTATGTGGATAGTATCGTGAGACTGCACGGTGTCCCTCGTAGCATCGTCAGCGATCGTGATGGGCGTTTCACATCGAAAGATTGGAGGCTTATCCATGAACTGTTGGGCACAAAATTGAAGTTCAGCACGGCCTTCCACCCGCAAACGGATGGACAGACCGAGAGAACCAACAGGACTATGGAGGATATGCTCCGAATGTGCGCTCTAGACTTTGGAAAGAGGTGGGAGGATCACCTCTATATGATCGAATTCGCCTACAATAATAGCTACCAAGCCAGCATAAAGATGGCTCCTTTCGAGGCCCTCTATGGTAAGAAGTGTCGTACGCCGTTGTCTTGGGCGGAAACGGGCGATACTAAGCTATTGAAGCGAAAGGATGTTGAAGAAGCAACTTCGACGATCCGGGCTATACGCGAAAGGCTATTGGTTGCCCAGGATAGGCAAGCAAAGTATTTCAACGCCAAGCATAGGAACTTAGAGTTTGCCGTCGGTGACCGGGTTTACTTGAAGATCAAACCGTTCAAAGGGGTATCAAGGATTCGACGCTTGAAAAAGCTCAGTCCGAGGTACTTAGGACCGTTCGAGATCGTGGAGCGTGTTGGTGATGCGGCTTATCGGCTTGCACTATCTGCAGAGCTGAGCGGTCTGCACGACGTGTTCCACATTTCAGTGTTGAGGAAGGCAGTGCAAGAGCCTACTCATATCGTTGCGGTCGGCAAAGTTCCGGTCGATAGTGGGTTGTCGACGAAAGTCAAGCCTTTACGCATCGAAGATACCGAAGTAAAGCAGCTGCGGAACAAGTCCATTCGGATGGTAAAAGTCCGGTGGGATAACTGCGGCCGAGAGGAGCTCTCTTGGGAGAGAGAGCAAACGATGCTTGCGGAGTATCCCGAGCTATTTCCCTCAGGTAAAGTATAACTGTAATTTATGCTATTACTGTTTCCTGGATTTCGGGACGAAATTCTTTTAAGGAGGGTGGAGTTGTAACACCCCAAGTCTGGTAGTTCCGCGAAGTAGGCGGAGTGGTAGTGCGGCACGTGAAGCAGGCTAGAATTTTCCCTGTCTGCTCTTAGCGCACGATCAGTGGCCTCATCGCGCACGACCAGTGATCGTGTGCCAGCGATCGTGCGTTAATTCAGAAGAGAATCGAGTTCTGTCTCGGACAGTGCGCACGACCATTTCCCTCTTCGCGCACGACCAGTGATCGTGCGCCAGCGATCGTGCGCTTATTCGCAAGAATTCAGAGTTCTGTCCCGGATAGTGCGCACGACCATTGCCCTCGTCGCGCACGACCACTGACCGTGCGCCTGTGATCGTGCGCCCTGTTTATTCTGTTCCGCGATTTTGAGCGGAGAAGAGGATCCGACCGATCAAATTTCTTGGAATTCGATCCAACGGCTGGGATTTGATGCTGGGGGGTCTTAGGGCTTTGGAGAGGGATTAAACCCTCATTATTTCATAGTGTTTCTCTCTCCTAGGCTAGAGGAAGAAGAAGGGGGCAAGGAAGAAGAAGAGGAGATTTCGCCATTGACGGAGCTCCGGAGCTCCGTTTCGCGAGCCGTTTCCAGATCCGGAGAGTGCAGCCCGGTGCGGTTCTTTCCCTCCGCGTAGAATCTCGGATCCATGGCGAAGAGGAACACGTCTAGGGTAACGATTCTTCCTCCCGAACTTTGGACTTGTATTTGTCCATTTATTCCTCTTTCTTTGCTTGCATGAGGTATCTCTTCCACCAAATGGGTGAAGTGTAGGATTTCCTCAAGTCCTTCGGGACTCCGGGTAGATTGTGTCCGTCCCCGGCATATTGCATGTAGAAAATCCGGTAGTCGTGCGGATTTAGGCATTTTGTGTGAAGCCTATTCGTGGCCGTGAGCCCGAATCGGTGATGCTTGATTTGCGACGTTGCATTTAGGTTAGACCTAGAATGCGTGCCGGAGAATGACTCCGTGAACTCACCTATAGTATTGCGGGAGTTAAGTGTAGGCGTCTTGTGAAGATCCCTACGAAAGCCCCATGCTTTGAGTTTTGGATGAAGGCAAACCTTCACCACGTTATTGATGCGGAGCGTATGTACCTCCCTTGTTGAGAATTCGCGAAGCCTAGATCCTTGTGAAGGGGTTAGGTGCGTAGCGTATATTTTTGTGTAGCACTTGAAAGTGCTAAACCCTTACGGGCCGAGGTGAAGCCGTACCCGCGTCGTGCGATAGATCGCGACGATTAGAGCACGGGCAAAGCTGAACCGAACCCGTTTCCATGCAGATCGGCGAGAGGTCCCTTCCTCATGAAGGTCGTGTGATCATGGGAGAGGTCGTGGAAGGTGTCATACCTAGACCGACCAAAAGCTCTTGTTTCCCACCTAAGGTGGTGACCCTTAGGGTGGAGTGTTGTGAATTTGATGTTATGTTTAGCCTCATGCGATTTGCTTAGGCGGTTGTGGGAAACCTTCGGGTGAACCCAACCAACATCATGTGCATACCTAGGTTCCCTTCTTTTTGATGCTCAACCTAGAAGATTGATTGTGCTTGAAACCTCACCTTGTGTAGTTGCACTCTCTTTAGATTAGTACTTGTGCTAGTATGGCTTACTTGCAGGGTAGAATCTCCGCCACCCCGGGAAAGGGGTGGGGTCGTTATAATTTGGTCAGCTGTGCTGACCGTTGCTTTGTTTACCACCGCTTGGTGGAATGTTCTTATGCAGGTGCAGGTGAGCCTAGCGGGAAATAGCGGGCGTTGGTCCTTTTGCTGTCCTTTTGCTGAGTTGGCCCTCGAAGGCCAGCCTTTTTCCTGTTTTCTCATGTATTGCCGGCCTGCGTGCCGATGTATGCGTTTTGGAGTTTTGTACATTGATTTGATGTAAGGCCCTAGGGCCGTAACTCTTATTTCTGGATTCATTCCTATGATAGTGGACATGTCTATTTGAATGGTTTAATTAATGCTTCCGCTTACGTTTTGTACTCTCGTTAGTTGTTACTTTTCTGGTTATCACCTTTTAACTCCTAGCTAGTGTGGTTTGTATGGCGTGGGGTCCCGGCCGGACCTGCTGTTATACTTTTTGTACTGGCAGGGTGTTACATGAGATCATCAGGAACTGTTCTCGCTATTCTTTAGCACTCTCTAAGAAAGCCTACATCGAGCATGTACTTGAGAGATTTAGCATGCTTGATTGTAAGTCTGACGACATACCTGTGATTAAGGGTGATAAGCTTAGCTTAACACAATGCCCCCGAATGATACACAGAGAGAGAGAGAGAGAGTATATGAAGGATATACCTTACATTAGTGTGGTAGGAAACTTAATGTATGTCTATGTTTTTACCATACCGGACATTGTCTTCGCAGTAAGACTTTTTGGCAGATATCATTCAAACCCAGGACCAACTCATAGGGTGGTTGCCAAGAAAGTCTTAAGGTTTTTGAAGGGAACTAAGGATGTTAAGTTGGTGTACCATAAAGTGCAAAACCTTGAATTAGTAGGTTATTCAGATTCTAATTTTGTCGGGTGTGAGGATGATAGAAAGTCTACCTCAATATATATTCTTAAGTTTACTGGTGGGGCCATTTCATGGAAGAGTGTCAAACATACACTCGTCACTTTATCCACAATGCATGTAAAGTATGTCGCTCTTCTTGAAGCTTCTACTAATGCATTATGGCTTTATAATTTCAGTACTGAGTTAAAGGTCGTCGATTCTATAACTGGACTCATTCAGTTGTACTGTGATAATATTTCTGCATTTATGTTCTCGATGAACAATAAAAGTATCACATAGTCTAAGCATATGCAAATTAAATTCTTGATCGTTGAAGAATTAGTTAAGAAGGGTGACATTATAGTGAAGTATTTAGAGACAGATGACATGTTAGTTGATCCACTTACTAAAGGACTTCGTTTTAATATTTTTCAAACGCATGCCTTTAATATGGGGCTTAATGAGTTAATTAATGTACTAGATTAGTGGGAGGCTGCATGAAGCTCAAATTCATTTATCTGTCATTTATATTGCAATTTGTTTAATTCATCGAGACTAAAAAAATATTCATTTAGAATATCATTAAGTTTCAATATTCGTAGAATATATGTGACATGTTACACTACATTTAAAAATCTCATGACAGTCAGAGCATAAGGCCTAGGGCGCTACATTTTGTATTATGGCTTGTTGTATGTCTTTTGACACATGAATTAAAAACCTTAAAATTGGACATACTTGTTCTTTTGAACACTTAAGAACTTCTCGTATCATGGTTTAGTGCATTTATTTGAGAAGTTTGGTTGACCACCAAGTAGAAACCCCTTTATGTGCATATTTTCATTATGTTCTAGCTTTATGTAATCGCGCTTTGTCCATGTTAATTGAATCCATAAGCTCCTGTGACCATGGAAGGTCCCGTGTTGCTCAATGATGCAGTTGTCGCCATGATTCAGAGTGAAAGATTTGGTTGGATAGGATTGACGTAGAAGTAGACCCTTAATATCACGTTTGCTAATGATACTCTTAAGTTTAGTGAAGACTTTAAGCGGGGCATAATAAATTAAGGTGAGAATAAGTCCAAGTGGGAGAATGTTGAAATTTTTTCATTCGGTGTACATATTCTCACGAGTCGCCCCGATAGGGTCGCACACGAATATTAGAATTTATTTACACTCCTACGAGCGTGCGTTAATTCAGTCGCGTGAACGATCGAAGTCTGTGATAGGTGGGTCAGATCGTCTCGTAAACTCAGGACATGCACGAACTCAGTTTCTCCCTTAGCACGATTTTCGGCATGGTCATGAAATCTAATTAATTTGGGAGGTTTCATTTTATTTTATTTTGGGGTTTAATTGGAATGAATGTTATCCAATTAATTTTGTAACTCTACTAAAGAGGCCTACCTATTAAGGCCATACACCATGCCATTCATTTTCAGAGTTTTTGACTGAGCCGTGAACAAGGGGGAATCATCGCGTATCTCTCTCATCCTTTCTTGGAAATTGCTCGTTGTTCTCTCCCCTTAGGGTTAGATTTGTCTCTGCATCGAGAGAACGACTGCATTCCTTTATCGCATAACCGTCGACAAGGGCTTTCGACAACAGAGAAAGCCGCTCCTTGTAGATCTGAAGCTGCCCTCTTGTTTCTGCCACTTGATCCCAGCGAGAAATGTGGAGGCCGTCTGTTACTTTATCCTCCATTCGGTTCACTGCAGGTGAGTACATAGTAGACCGCCAGAGGATCTCATCTCCCTCCCATCTTCTATTTCCTGCGCTGTTGCGAGGAGGAAGAACATCCAGATCTATCGATCTCGTGGTTTTTTCCTTGGACTTCATCGGCAGTGTCAGCTTCTTTTCAGTACAGAGTCTTGTTGATCCATTACTACCTGGAAAGTGTTGATCTACTGCCTTCCAAAGCAATCATTTTATAAGCTTTAATCTTCCACTTCAGTTTTGGCTTGACCACATACAGAACTATGGTTCCTTTTTCTTGGATTATATGATTCACAACAAGCTCATATAATGTGGTTATTGAATAACAAGAAATTAATGCATAATTATAGATTTATATCTACCCAAAATAGAACTTATTGGCTTGATCTGTCACCATATTGTGATCCTTTGGGTGTATCATACAAGGGCAATATCACGTATCAAGAGATTCATAAGTCTAAATATATATAGACGTGTATTTTTAATTTCCAATTTTATGGTTGAAACATACATGCTTGATTTGTGCTAATTCTTGTTTTGTAGAGATCAAATCTTTAACAATTCTTGTATGTTAGTGGGATCCACCAACGCCGCTGATTTCATAAAGAAGAACACGTCAAGACTTCTCAGAATTGTTGTCATGATGAAATACGAACATAAAGTAAAAAATGATATACATTAATTTCCGCACTTGAGTCATATTTTTCATTTGTTCAAGTTGTTAGGGCTCCGCTCAAGATAGTCCACAATACCTCATCAACATGTGGAATGGGTATTTATAGTATCTCCAGCGTAGAGCCTAACCCTAGTGACACGTAACCCGTTGGGTCGTTCCGAGTCGGTCCTGACACGCGCGGACATATTATTAAATTAACCTAACAATCTCCTCATATGTCCGCGGTATACCGACGTTGGAAAAAAGGGTTGGTGTGTGTAGTGTTCAACCAGTTCGACTCATTACACAACCGTGTCTGTAAGTACCTGTTATAATATATTGGACTGAAAGAAGACAGTAGTATGTATGCACGCATAAGTATAAAGCATAAACCAAGCAGCATCACATAAAAGTCAAGAGTACAATCAGAGAAATAGGTGCCAGAAGACCTAGTGTCTCGTGACTAACAAAAGAGCATAAAAATAGTCCAAACAAAACAGGTAAAGGAAAAGAGCTAAACAGTGCTCTAGGCCAAAGAAAGTAAACCAAACATATACTCTAGTAGTCATCATCCAGCAGGTCATCCTTCTCAGGATCCTAGTCTGCATGTGCTCCTCCTGCAGCAGCAGCTCCTGTAATTTCCAACAAAGAACTTCATTTAGAATGAATTCAGATATGGAAAATGTACATGTATCTAGTTCTGTTTATAAGAACGTAGTACTTAATTATGCTTAAGAGGATATTTTGTGGAGTATTTCAGTTTTAACCGCAGAATCCATTAACTATTTCCAAACGAAACGATATCAGACTTCTGGACAAACGCAGTTATATCTGTGTTCCTATGTGTGATATCCTGATTACTGTTCTTCTATGGTTAATTGGAACTCATCAAATGTGGAATGGAACCAATCAACAGGAGAAGGTCCAAAACAAGTTAGATCGTGTTATCAAATGTGGAATAACACTCTCCTCCAAGTTAAGGAAGACGAATCTGGATGAGGTTGTTATCATCAAATGTGGAATGAAACAACCAACCAGAAATTCGTACTCAGCAACCAAAACACCAATGGAGCACAATATGCTAGATTTGACAAAGGAAAGGAATCAAAACATTCGGACTTAGGCTGGTTTCAAACCGCTTTGAGTCCCATTTCCCCCACTGTTTTGATTGAACGGTCTCGGGGCATTCTTTTTGTCAGTGGATCAGCTAGATTATCCTTCGATCGCACATCAACCAAAGTAATAACGCTTTGTTCTTTAAGATAATTCAATAGGGCGTGTCTCAGTCGTACATGTCGTCTCTTAGTGTTAAAGAGGACATTCTTAACAACTTGGACTGCAGCCTGATTATCACAGTATAGGCTTAAAGAATTGATTTGAACTCTAGACAAGGGAATGTCTAAGATCAAATTTCTGATCCAGTCTGCCTCTTCACCAGCTGAAGCTAAGGCAAATAACTCGGCTTCCATAGACGACAAGGCTATGCATGTCTGTCTCTTGGACTTCCAAGTAACTGCAGTGCCACCCAATGTGAATATAAATCCACTTGTGGACTTGCTGTTTGAAACTTCTGAACACCAGGAGGCATCAGAGTACCCTTCCAAAGTAGGAGGGTGACCAGTGTAGCACAGAGCGTGGTATTTAGTACCTTTGAGATACTTCATCAGCCTATCTAGGGCATCCCAATGCTCTTTGCCTGGACTACTGGTAAAGCGACTTAGCATGCTTACGGAGAAAGCAATGTCAGGTCTAGTGCAGCTTGTGGCATACATGAGACTTCCAATGATCTTTGAGTACTTGACTTGGTCAACGCTTGTTCCTTCATTCGGACTCAGCTTGACATTCGGATCAGTGGGTGTTTCAACAGGCCTACAATCTTTATAACCCCAGGTATTAAGAATCTGCTTTAGGTAGTGAGCTTGACTCAGAGTGACATATCCCTTGTCTACTCTTACTTTCATACCTAGTAGGGTATCAACGGGACCAAGGTCCTTCATATCAAACGCTTTGGCGAGAGCGGACTTAATATCCCTCACGACAGCTAGGTCTGACCCCAGGATCAACATGTCATCCACATAGAGACATATGATGACTGTTTGGTTTGACATCGAGCGGTAATAGAGACTTGTCTGAGGGACTGGACTGAAATCCAAAGCTCTTTACCACTTGATCAAACTTCATGTGCCACATCTTAGGTGCTTGTTTAAACCCATAGATAGATTTATCAAGTTTGCACACTTTATCCTTTAGATCTGTATGGACATAACCTTCAGGTTGTGCCATGTAGATCTCTTCATTTAGCTCTCCATTCAAAAAGGCTGTTTTCACGTCCATCTGATGGACGATGAAATTCTCGATAGAGGCTAAGGCTAGAAGAATTCTAATAGTAGATAGGTGACAGACAGGTGAATAGACATCAAAATAGTCAATTCCCCCTTGTTGTTTATAACCCTTAGCTACTAGACGTGCTTTGTATCTGGCTATAGACCTATCGCTATGTAGTTTCTTCTTCAGTACCCACTTGCATCCCAGGACTTTAGCTCCTTTCGGTAGGTCCACTAGATGCCAGGTATTATTTTGTAGCAGCGAGTTCATCTCATCGTCGATGGCTTCTGCCCACATTAACGCATCTCTCGATCTCATCGCTTCCTGATAGGAAAATGGATCATCCTCTAAGTGGTAGTTGACGAAGTTCTCACCAAAATCCTTAGGGATTATATCTCTTGTAGATACTCTAAGAGGAATAGGTTCGACCTCTAGAGGTTGGGGAGCAGTGCCAGAGGGGCCATCTTCGGGGTCTACCGTAGACTCTAAGATCATGTCAGTAGATCCAGGAATGGTCAGGCCATGATCTTTGATAAATTTATGCTCAAAGAAGATAGCATCTCTAGACTCTATCACTGAATTAGTGGATAGATCCAGAAATCGGTCAGCTGCACTGTCTTCTGCACTGCCTAGATAGACGCAGGTTATCGTTCTAGGTCCCACCTTAGGTCTTTTAAGGTCTTGTATACGCACATAGGCGATACAGCCCCAAGTCTTAAGAGTGTCATATCTACAAGGATGACCGTGCCACAGCTCATAAGGAGTAGAACTGAGCTTTGAGTGAGGCACTCTATTCAGAATGTGATTTGCAGTAAGGACTGCTTCCCCCCAGAAGGAATTGGGCATGCCAGCGGTCAGGAGCATAGAATTTAACATCTCTGTTAAAGTTCTATTCTTACGCTCAGCAACGCCATTTGATTGTGGTGAGTAAGGAGCTGTAGTTTCAAGGATTATGCCTTCAGTGGCACAAAACTCCCTAAACCCAGTTGCAGTGTATTCTCCTCCTCGATCACTTCTAAGTCTCTTAATCTTCAGATTTAACTGGTTTTCTACCCGAGATTTGAAGATTTTGAAGGTCTCGAATGTCTCGTCTTTCGATTTCAATAGGTAGACATGACAAAATCTGGAGAAATCGTCAATGAAGGTAATTAGATACTTCTTTCCCCCTTTAGTGGCATGACTCCGAAAGTCACAGAGGTCGGAATGAATCAATTCCAAAAGTTGTGTGCTCCTAGAAACGGTCTTGTAAGGGTTTCTAGTTATTTTGGTTTGGGCACAAACCTCGCACCTATCAAATCGAATAGAGAAATCTAACGGAATGTTGTGACTCTTAGCTAGATCGCGCATTTTCTTGTAGTGAACGTGTCCAAGTCTATTGTGAAGTAGCTTTGGATCTAACAGAGACGAACTCACTTGATTTATGCACTCGTTTTTTAGGCTAAGTCTATACATTCCATTGATTAAGTAAGTGCAACCAAAATAATGTGAATTAACAGACAGTGTTATTCTACCGCTAATGGTTGTGAAAGACATTCCGGACTTATCTAACAAGCTCATAGAAATTGAATTTTTGATTAAATTAGG
Organism: Dactylorhiza incarnata; assembly: GCA_033032865.1. Taxonomy (NCBI): domain Eukaryota; kingdom Viridiplantae; phylum Streptophyta; class Magnoliopsida; order Asparagales; family Orchidaceae; genus Dactylorhiza; species Dactylorhiza incarnata. The sequence goes on along the minus strand of JAWHQI010000009.1, from coordinate 805,753 downwards.
AACTAATTTAACATTTTGCAAAAATAAAATTTTACCTGAAGAGAGGACGAGCTTTGTCGTCCCAGCATGAGTGACGACTGTCGCTCCTCCATTGCAATTCTCAAATCTGTCTCGGACTGCTCTGACGTCTGAGAGAAGGCCTCTGTCATTTGTGACGTGACAGGTAGCGCCGCTATCCAGCCACCACTCAGAAAACGCACTGCGGTGATTGCTCCCGATCATAGCCACAAAGGACTTGGGATCAGAAGTATCGACCACCATGTGTGCCGCCTGAGGTGGAGCTTCATCCTTTTGCTTCTTCGGACCCCTACAGTCAGCAGCCCAGTGACCCCATTTGCCGCAGTTGTTGCATTTACCCTTCTTCCTTTTGAAAGAAGGCTTCTTGACAGCCAACTGGGCAGGAGGGTCAACTTTAGGTACCGGGGGCTTCCGAGGAGGCTTATTAGGTCGAGAAATGAAGTTGACAGCCTGTGGGGGCTGAGCAACCTGCTCCGCGCTCTTTCCAGCGATGTTCTGGTCCTCGATGTGAATGAACCTTTTGAGTTCATCCAGAGTAATCTTCTCCTTCCGCCTATGCATCTCTGTCTTGAATGTCAGCCACTCCGCAGGTAGCTTGCTCAGGATCAAGTACACGAACAGATTGTCGTCCATCTTCGACTGATCGTCCTCCAGCTTGTTGCGCAGATTTTCCAGCTCTATGATTTGGGAGGTGATCGGCAGGTTCGCCTTGAGGCGGAAGTTGAAGAACTTCTCCCCAATGAGCGATTTGGACAACACCTCCTCCTTCTGAAAATGCGCGTTGAGACGATCACAGATCTCCTTTGCAGTCTTGTAAGCGTGGTAGGTCAGTGCGAGCCGAGGATTGAGGGAATTCAACAGGTAGTCCCTGCAGAAATCCTCATCCTTGGTCCACTGATATTCGTCTACTCCCTCGCCAGAAGACGCAAAATCGCTCTGAACAGTGTAGAAGATGTCGCGTTCCTTCATTCCTAGTTGGACTTGAATTTTCCAACTGAGGAAATCGGACGCGTCGAACGATTGCAACTTGGTGACGTCGAGCGCACTTTTCTTCGACATCGCAGCAGAATTCTAAACAGAAAAACTGGAACAAAGTCACCTGATTCGCGTGGAGGCGAGACGGCCACTTCGGATCCAATATAGTGGTTGTTTGTTCCAAGCACCACTAAGTCAGACCGAACTCCTCTAGCTTCGTGACAGAACAGAACCAGGTTGATGATCCGAACACAAATCAGTGTCTTAGCCCTTGGATCTCCTCAAGATGAAGAACCCTAACAGATTTTTGAAAGCTAAACTACTGTAGATTTTTCCTCTCCAAACAAGGAAGTAGATCTCCTCTCCCGGAAACGGAGAATGTGCTGGCTTGCCCCTGCAGAAGATAACTGGATCTGCAGATCCTTGCAAAGGAAAAACCCCCAGATCTGGATCACTTCCAAAAAGAAATAATCGGCTACAGGAAAAATTTCCAGATCTGGCAAGGAAGAGAGATCTGGATCTGCTCTTCCTCAATCGATCGGCAGTGACGTGCAGGAAAGACAAAACCAGATCTCGATATCGGCTTTCCAGCGATCTGAATTTTTCGGTGATCTCGATATCGGCTTGGCAGATATCGCAAAGGCAGTTCTGCGTCGACGGGCAGCACTGGATCGCTGGATCGCGACTGGAAGATGAAGGGAGCGGCGCCTCCTTTCGATGATCAGTGGCGATAAATCTTTGTGGAGGCGACTCCTTCGCTTGCGATCACCGAGCGACGCAGAGCAGAGATCGGGGACGGGAGGACGCGATCACGGGCGGATCTCTTCTCGATCGGCAGGAGGAACTAGCGATCGACGCTGCTCAAGGGCAGACCGGGAGCGGCTTCGTGTAGATCGCGATCTGGAAGAATAGGGCAGCACCTCCCTTTCGATCTGCAACAAAGCAGAGAAAAAAACGGCGGCAGATCTTTCCTTCGAGCGGCTACAGCTAGCGGCGGAAACGAGAGAGAGCCGACGAGCGAAAACCTAATTCCTTATCTTGAGAATGTTAGGGCTCCGCTCAAGATAGTCCACAATACCTCATCAACATGTGGAATGAGTATTTATATTATCTCCAGCGTAGAGCCTAACCCTAGTGACACGTAACTCGTTGGGTCGTTCCGAGTCGGTCCTGACACGCGCGGACATATTATTAAATTAACCTAACACAAGTTTCATTGTGTGTTCTTTACTTTATTTAATTGTTTAATTTAGAAAAATAAATTGTTGCATAAACTCCATTGGAGATCGATAGCTTTTGCTTAAGACGATCTTATGAGCTTCATTAGTCGCTGCATTCATTTGAATTTCGATAAAATAAAATTCATCGTAGTGACATATAGTCCAAAATTTTATAACAGTTGTTATCAGAGAAGCTTAACTAAAATCTATTGATCTCATTCATTATTTTTGGAGTGAATTATTTTTCTGGTTAACCTGATTAAAGAACGGGAATGGGAGCTTTGGAGCACCGGTTGAGGTGTTGCCGTGTGACCTTGAGGTCACGAGTTCGAGTCCTGAAAGCAGTCTCTTGCAAAAAAAGCAAGGTAAGGTTTGCCTACATTTCATCATTGTGGTGGGACCCTTTCCCGAACCCTCGCTCCGCGGGGATCCTTGTGCACCGGACTGCCCTTTTTAACCCAATTAAAGAACACATCATTTCAAAAACCATTAGGAGAATTTGAGAGAAATAAATATTGAGATTGAAACTAAAGTGCTTAAATTAGTCAATCTCTGAAAAAAGCTTCGTGTTTTCTTCTGACAATTAAGTGTCCACACGTTATTAAGCAAAAACACACGATATTATTTTAGGACAATATTCAGATAGCCGGCGTGAGAGAGTCTCATATGTGTAATTTTAGGGCAATATTCATAGATTTTTAAATAATATCATTTTAGCTGTGTTGAGAACATATAATATTGATTACATAAATTTTTTTAGATGATTAAATGATATTATTTATTTCTTGATGTCATTAAATGTATATAGCCAATTTATAATTTATGTTTAAATGAATTAAGGTTAAGTACCTAATTTTTTATTTTATAATCAAAATTTTGTAATGCAAACATTTATACTATCTTATAAAAGAAAACAACTATTTTGTTGAAACATTTTTTCTTCCCATTTTACACTTAGTTTTTCATTCCTTTTAAAATAAAAAGTAAGGCTATTGAAGAAGAAATCAACTAATTATTATTATATTCATTTTAGTCTTATTTAATCCATATGTCAATTAAATCACTTTTAAATATTTATTTGTGTGATTGTTTAATGATTTATATAATTACAATTAATTTATAAATCAAATAAACATATTTTATTTATTAACCCTTACAAATTTAAAATGAAATAGAATTAAATTTACATATGCCCTAGTACAACAACAATCATCGTCCCATGTTTTGTATTTAACAAAACTGAATTTTTCGAGATTGCGACATAGGGATACTGTCACTGTAGCGACACAAGGAAATCCCATATAGGACTTTATATATACGAGTGACAGGGCACGGGGGCCCCCTGTGCGGGCGGCGACATTCGGCGGTGGCGATATTCGGCGGGGCGACATTCGGCGGGGCGACATTTGGCAGGGGTGGCGACATTCGGCGGGGGCGACATTCGGCAGGGGCGGCGACTTTCTGCGTGGACGATCTATATTTATATAAGTATATATAAAACTTAATTTAATTTTGTTCAACAAAAACCATATGGTGTGATGGTTGCTATCTTTGGTTGACATAGTGGAGACCTGGATTCACTTCTCACCATTGAAAAATTTTGAGAAATTAAAAAACAGGTTATATGACACTCATTTTTCAATAAATTTATGGGTAAAATCGTAATTTCATGTTGTAGGGTACTCTACACCTTCATAGTCTTAGGTCAACCCTTAGTAGGTTTAGGAGACCTATGAAAAAGTGGAGAGAGAGGGAGCGGTTTGATCCGACAGCTGATGAAATATCATGTCAGATTCAACGGTGGTAATCATTTCAACGACTTTAAAATTCATGGGTTTGATATTTCTTTATATATGGTAAAGATATATAAGAGTGATAGGCACAGGGCTTCGCCCTTACGGTCAATCGCGACAATATCCCGACCGCGATAGGCTCAAAGCTCCGCCCCTATCAATTATTTAATGCAACTTAAAATAAACACAATTTCAATTAATTAATGCGGGAAGTAGTTATACAGTACTTTTCAATTTTTGTTAACAAAATTCTCATCGTGATGCATATATCATCATGCATATTAAATCAACTTTAATATATTTGATTGGTTTAATGATAGATTATCGAAAATACCTCTAACATGAGTAATGACCGTCTTCCTCGAAAAGACGACCGATATTCCCAATGACAACCTACCATAGCAGGTGTAGAAGCTCTACTTGATAGTGATTCATATAATGGGCTCTCCTCTATAAAAAGGAGGACCGGGTGGCGGTTACTCACACAACCCACTCACCCCACTAAGGTAGTGGGGAGTGAGGGGAAGAGCAAACCGAGCCTGCCATTTCCGCCGCCAACTACCAGGAAGAGAATGCGCACGGAGCGGACCGCGCGCAACCTTAACGCTTGCAAACGCATGCGAAACCGCACGCGGGCAGCGCCCCCGTCACGGGGGCACGACCAAACCGCACCCCACGTGGGGTGCAGCCCAACCGCACCCCACCTGGGGTGCGGCCCAACCGCACCCCACCTGGGGTGCGGCCCAACCGCACCCCACCTGGGGTGCGCCCAAACCGCGCCCCTTGTGGGGTGCGGCCAAGCCGCACCCCCCTTGGGGTGCGGCCAAGACGCAGGCCTAACCGCACCCCACATGGGGTGCGGCCAAGCTGCACCCCTCATGGGGTGCGGCCATGCCGCACCCCCCTTGGGGTGCGGCCAAGCCGCACCCCTTTTGGGATGCGGCCAAGCCACACCCCCCTCGGGGTGCGGTCCAGCCACACCCCCCTCGGGGTGCGGTCCAGCCGCACCCCACTTTGGGGCGCGGCTGAGCCCCCTCCCCCCTTTTTTCACAGGGGGGGCTCGCAAAGGGCTCGACCAAAGTCGCGCCCCTCTTCAGGTGCGTCGGATCCCAATTCCTCTTTGGGGCGCAACTCCCCGTTCCATCGATCGCTCAGAATGCCTCACAGCGCGACCAAGACGCTTCCATGTTCGTTGCGCGCTCAGAACACTTTTGCGCTCATGCGCGCTCGGAATGCTTCTGAGCACTCTCAGAATGCCTCCCCAGTCGCTCAGATTGCTTCTCCGTTCGTTGCGCGCTCAGAACGCTTCTGAGCGCGCTCAGAGCACTTTCACATTTCGGGCACGCTCACTTTTTTTCTTTCTAATTTCTCATATTACAGGACCCGCTTGTCACCTTTTTCACCTTCAACAAAGCTGCCTGAACTGCCCGAACTGCCTGAACTGCCCGAAGGGTGAGACTGTCATTTATGAAAAATGGTGATCCGTGTGCTCCAAATCGGCCAGTGGGATTCGCCGGTCACGTGGCTACGGTGGTTACGACGGCAAAATTATCGGGCTACCCCCGGCCAAAGCTATAAAAGGAGCCCAGAACCTTCATTTGAGAGGACCTTGCCTTCAGCGCCCGGGAGAGCTCCTTTGAAGATTTCCACGGAATTCTCCTTCGGCGCTTGAATATCTCCTTTGTGGACTTGAAGGTCTCCTTGGTGGACTTGAAGATTTCCTTTCTCCCGAAAGGCGACTGAGCATTCTCACTTTTGTTCTCCCGAAAGGCGACTCAGCATTCTCACTTTTGTTCTCCGCCATTCTCAGAAGGAAAAAGACTTAGTTTTCCGAGAGTTGGTCTGTCACCTTCGGAAATCTCTCTCTATATATATATTATTGTAACGAGCGGCGGCCTGTAGCGCTCGAATTCTAAATATCTGACTGTAACCCCTCAGAAGATAGTGAAGTTTGGTCGGCACAGCTCTGGTCGTATGGTTTTTTACCCTTTCCGGGTTTTCCACATTAAAAAGTCTCAGTGTACTCAACGAATCTCTCTTTGACTGTTTGCGTGCTCGGTTCGCTTCTGAGCTAAGGTGGCTCAATTTGACCGGTCTACCAAAGCACCCGACCGACCCGCAACAGTTTGACACCGTCTGTGGTAATGGATTCCCAAATACAGAGCAAAGGATTTCCGAACGCAACGCCTGCTTCGCCTGAGTTCACGGAACTAGCAAGAGTGGACACCTCCCCCGAACTATCAGACGCATGCAGTTCCTCAATCCCTAAAAGCCCGGCGAAAAGAGCGCCCATCGCTGCACCCATCCTGCCCTAGTGGCTTGGATCAACCAGCAAGCCGGCCCCTCTCGCGGCGGGACAGGATTCGAACGATGTCACGTACCAGCAAAGGCGATCCCCCCTGTCAAAGTCAATTCTGGCATACCCAGTTCCGTCATGGATAAAGCGCCTGCACAACAAGGAGTTCCACGGAGCAGAGAATTTATACAGGCACGTTAATCACTTCTTGATAATGATGCATACGTTCGGACTTCCCGACCAAATCAGCTGCAAAATCTTCACCAAGACACTGCGCGGAGACGCCCTCCGCTGGTATCAATCCCTGCCAAACGGAGCGATTCACAACTTCACCGAGTTGACCCAACTGTTCGTTGAATGGCACGAAGCGCGCGCACCGAAGATCCAAGAAGAAGAGCAAGAAAAGCTCGAGACGGACGAGTCGCCCCACCTAGGGGAAGCGGAGCGGAGCAAGCAGCAAGAAAAGATCTACACAAGCTTTCACCAAGAGCGTCCTCGTAGATGGTTGGACTTCACCTTAGACGCAATCATAGGCAATCCAGCCTGTGAGCTAAGGAGGGCGTTGATAACCCATCGCATCTCGTTCAATATCCTATTCGTGGCAGCCGTGGTGCGGCTCAAACTCCTAAGCGGGAACCTCAAGCTCGGGGCCAGCAACGCAGAGCTCCCAGACGGAACTATGGTACCCATCATAGGAGTCGTCACCCTCCCCATCCAAGTAGGGATGCACTCGGAACCAGTCCAGTATGACGTTCAGTTCGTCATCGCAGAGGCAGACTCCCCCTACGATGCAATATTTGGGAGCCTCCTACTCGACGCCCTGAACCACGACGTTTCCATGTCTGGACGCATGGCCAACAAAGGGAGAATCCTCAGGGATGCAATTCGTGGATTCGACACGGCCGCAGCCGAGCTCCCTTGGATTAACTACAACCCGTCGCCAAAACCAAATTCTGAGAAGCAAGGCGTGCGAGAGGGCCGCGCAACCCCCACATCGGCAGAAAAAGCTAATCTTCCTGCACCGGCAAACCCACTACAACTTGGGGATATGTGTCGCAAGAGAAATGGACAGCAACAACAGTTCGAGAAGGCCGTACCGCCCATTCAAAACCAAGCAGACCGCTCCCGAGGGCTAGCAAATCAAAGCTCCCGGATCTACACCCCGCTAAATGCCCCCCCCCCCCCCCCCCCCCCCCCCCCCGGCGAGCTTATACTGTCTGTAATCTACAACAGCAAAGTCATCAACTGGCCCAGACCGCTCCCCCAGCGTAGGGGAGATCAATCCCAGTTCTGCAATTTCCACAAAGGCGGAGGGCACCGTACGGAGCACTGTGCCAGGTTGAAAGAAGAAATTGAACGCCTTGTCTAGTCAGGACACCTTGAGGCTTTCTGCAAAGAAGCACAGAAGGATGCCACCGAGGGTCGGTCGTCGGGTCACCGCCGCCCACCACGCTGAACGACCAAAAGAGCTTGAGCAATTACAACGCAAAGGGAGCTCGATGTTATCTTCTCTCTCGTCAAACTTGTATCAGGAACTTAGTGGCCCAGAAGCCGCAAGATGGCACTTGCGCATGTATCAATGTTCATTTTGTAATTATATCTTACATGTCCTAAACTATTCTACTACAGGAACACATTCGGGCCCCTGCCCCGGGGACTTCGCACCGCCGTCGATTGAAGGTTCTCCCTTCTCCTCCGCCGTCGAGTCCCGACATCGTAAGGGCCTGCCCCTCTTATGTTCGCCCCTGGTTTGAATACAGACGCTATTCACCAGCCACTTCGGAGCCCTGCCCCGGGGACTTTGCACCGCCGTCGATTGAAGGTTCGTCCTTCTCCTCCGTCGTCGAGTCTCGGCATTGTAAGGGCCTTCCCCTCTTACGTTCGCCCCCGGTTTGAATACACCAGCTATTCACCAGCCACTTCAGGGCCCTGCCCCAGGGACTTTGCACCGCCGTTGATTGAAGGCTCGCCCTTCTCCTCCGCCGTCGAGTTTCGGCGTCGTAAGGGCCTGCCCCTCTTACGTTCGCCCCCTGGTTTGAATACACCAGCTATTCACCGGCAACTTCAGGGCTCTGCCCCGGGGACTTTACACCGCCGTCGATTGAAGGTTCGCCCTTCTCCTCCGCCATCGAGTCACGGCGTCGTAAGGGTCTGCCCCTCTTACGTTCGTCCACGGTTTGAATACACCCGTTATTCACCGACCAAATCTATATTATAAAAGCCACGAGCTCAGACTTACTGTAACATCCCCCAAACAACTAGACCCCTAGAGTGGTTTTGTCATGACTAGGTCATGACAAAACCCTAGGAAGCTCGAAGAGATCACTTGGCCTTAGGCTTGAAGGGGAAGAGCACCTTGGTATGCAAATAGCAATTCATAGTTAACAAGCATAGGGTTGGACTTAAGGGCCTCACCTTGATCCTTTGACCCCGCCATAGCACACCTAACCCTTTAGGGGTTCCCTTAGAGCACCAGTGTCGGGATCTGTGAGTGTTACTACTAGTTGATTTGCTTCGACGAGTGTTTATGTAGTGAGGATTTGATGTATCGGGCAGGAGCCCTTGTTATTTCTGTCTTTAATTTCAGTTATGATTATGTGGACATCTCTTTATGATAGTTCATTTATATGTGATGTGGACTTGGCTTCTCTAAAGTTTATTTAAGCTTAACTTCATTGTGATCGATAAGGCCGGCAGGATTGGCGTTTTGTAGTGTCGACCTTCCCGAGTGAGGGTGTCACCGCAAAACGGCGGTTCTGGGCATAAGACCCCGGAGTTGAAAAAGAAAAAAATGGGGTCTTACAAAGTGGTATCAAAGCAACCTCGATCCGGAGAAAAGAAAAGAAGTCCACAAACCCTGGGCCACCCCGCGCGAGTTTAGTTTGAGGACAAACTAAGCAGCGGAAGCAATGGTGTGCCCATATGGGAAAATCACATGAAAAAGTCCTCGTTTAACTGAACCTTTTAGCAAGTTTTCTTTTGTAGCCTGCGGCGAACCCTGCCCCCAGCAGGGAATACCTCCGGCTGCAAAGATCTCTTTAGATAGTCCTTTAGTCAATGAGTTAGACTCAACCCACTAGGACACATGACTTACCATGACAATTTATACCATGCCCTAGTCTGAAATAGACCGTAGGTATAAATTTGATTAAGGTACGAGGATACCCCCAAAGAGGTTAGAGGAGGAGCTTAATGTGGGAACCTAAGCCATAAACTCGGATGTCCCTACTTCGCATACCAAGGATTAGCCAAACTGATAGGACTACCTTAAGAGAGATTGACACATAAGCAGAATGGTAGGGGACTCGTAGATCTAACCCTCGTACCTGTGACATGTTTATATTGAGACAACCACCACCACAAACACCGAGGGTCAGATATGAATTCAAGTTCAGAAGAGACCCGTTTGGGATTAGGACACAAGTTGACCCTGATAAGGTTGTCGTAAAGGGGACCTTGAAGAGTTTAAAGTATGGAGTATACCAATGAGCCTCAAGATAGAACCCCAAGTCTAAGGTTGTGTGCCCTAAGAATTGTTTGCAAACTTGGGACAAATATAACTTGGTGATATTGAAGATACTCAGCCCAAAATAGATAATGGCTTATCTTTTGTTTATTGGGGCTTATCTTTTGTTTATTGGGTCCGACCTTTTGTTTATTGGACAAATTAGTTACTGACTTGGGTTTCCATTGGATCTAATTTAGAAGATGTTGAGTCGTAAACATGGTGATTTTGAGGTCGATCTTATTCAACATTACGCAGGCAAAGATGAGATGGTGTAACAGTAGGTCTGGAATGATGATCTGAAGTATTACCAAGACAATGAAAGGACATCGTAGATCGAGCAACGACTTGACCTTAGTTGAAGCATTAGAAATGAAAAGCCGCTAGGATTAATCACTTAGGGATGGCGATGTCCTAGTCTAGAAGTTGAGGACGGAAATTAGACCTTACAAGTTGTAGTTATATCCGACAGTTCTTGAGGTTTGGGGCATTCAGAAGTGATCAACTTATGAGTTGTTAAAAATCATGCCCTATCATGGTAGAAGATTTTAACTACAATAATAGCACTTATACCTTGGGAGCTATGATGACGGATAACCAGTGATCTTAGACGATAACTTATTGGATTTAGAAACTAGTGTTTGAGGTTACTATGATAAGAACTGTAACGCCCCTGAATTTTCGGCTATTATTTGGAAATATTGTATCGACGCCATTATGACGGAGGGCATTACATTAGCGCGGAGTTAGCAGAGCGTCGTCGTTGTGCATTTTTGCGTCCGTTTGGGTCAAGTCGACCAAATTTTGAGATGACCCCGAATTGGAAAATTTTACGTTAGGAAATTAGATTATTTAATTTTAGAAAGACCCTTAAAGTTTCGTAGCGATTCGAGCGATTTTAGAGCCTCAGTAAATTTTTAGAAGATTTGTATATTTACCCATCGCCGTAAGAACTTCGGAAATTTATATCTCGAGAATGGTACGTCGGATTTTGATTCTGACTTCGCCGTTGGATTCGTAGCGCCGCCGTTCACCTTAGGCGAAATTTTCGTTGGGTTTGGCGTTCGTTTAATTTTTAGTAATAATATATTAATAATATTATTATATAAAAAGCATATATATATATATATATATGAGTATGCAAGCTGCTTCGACGATCAGCCCCCTTCATTATGCATTCGTCGATCTCCAGCTCCCCTCCTTTCGACGATAATTCCATTCGTCGATCTGAGCGCCTCCTCCTTTTTTTCTTCTTGCATAATACGCTACTCTTATTGATATTATTATTATTATTATTATTATTATTCCTATTATAATTATAATTATAACTATATATATATAGCTTTCCTTTCCCCTCCGTAAGAGAACAAAACTGAAAACCCTATTTATCTTCTTCCCGACCTTTTCGCGAACCGAGAGCGTCGTTCTTCCGTGAACCTTCCGATCGCCGCCGACGGAGCTCCGGTGGACGAAAATTTCAACCGAGCATAGATCTGGAAAGCTCTTGCCGAGCCCTTCGCGTGTGCGGTAAGTATTTTGTGTTTCGTAGATTTTTGAGGTTGGAGCGGGTAGCCCTAACCCTCTTTTTCGCCCAAAAAGTTTCAGAGATCGTTCCTCAAGGTTTTCTAGCGGTCGATCTGCGACGTGGAGCAAGTCGGAGGCCGTCTTCTTCGAAAGATTTGAGGCAAATGGTGAACTCTTCCCCCTTGCCACGTTATTATTCATTCCTTACCGTTCTTTCTACTTCTATATGATTTAGACAAAGTATTTTTGACTCATTTTCTGTCAAATGACTCGTATCCCGTGAGGTTCGTCACTTATAAATTCACTAATTCCTGTAATTATAACTTCGCCGTTTTCGTTATAGTAAAATTCGTCGATATCATTTCGACGAATTCGTCGATTGGTTAGTCTTCCGCCGAAATAGTTGTAGGCTTCCGACGGGTAGTGAAGTCGATTCGCCGTTTTCGTCTTACTCAAATTCGTAGATATCGTTTCGACGACTTCGCCGATAGGGTTAGGCTTTCGCCGACTTCGTCGTCTCCCTTTGTAATTTCGCTAAGTACCTTTGAGTTTCGTCGATAGTAATTCGACGAATCCGTCGATAGTATTTCGACGAATTCGTCGATATCCCTTGGGTTCGTCGAACGTATTTCGACGAATTCGTCGTAAGATCAGGTTCTCTTGGAAATGTCTTTCCGGGTTTTTCTATGGTGTCTATTTTGGTCAGGATTTTGTGAACCACTATTCCCAGTTGGTTGTTTTTGGACCGGGAGTGGACGAAGTGGCCACTACCAGTGCCTGTTTTCTTTCCATGGACGTGTAGACTGTTGTTTGTGTGGGTTGTAACCACCACCGCAGTGCTTTATGGAATTGTTAATGCTCACAGCTATTCCCGGTGGGTTGGTAACCCCCTTTTTGCTATTATTTCACATACTCCTTGATTATGATGTCTTGTATGCCTTTTTGCCGAGGCATTCTTTTTTTATTGAATGCCTCGGGTTCGGATCAGTAGCAGGTGGAGCTGACCGGGTTCTGTTTTCTTCAGATTTGCTAGTGGGTTTCTTACTCTCACTTTGAGAGGTAGATTGTTGTTTCTTCTCAAGACTTGTAAGAGTTATGAGTTCGTGTCAGGTTGTTGACGCCCATAGCCTGAGATCTTTTATGTCAGACTTACCTTGCTATTTTTTTATGCTACTACCGTTGTTTGCTATTTATGCAATTGCTCTCTGGGAAGATTTTATGTTAAGTTGCATAGTAGGTATTTTATGTACAAAAATCTGCATAGTTCTTCATACATGACATCTCTTTTAAAACTGTTATCCTTCTATTTTGAAACTCGTAAAAGAACTCTTTTTACTTATACTAAATATAGAAATTTCATATCATTAAAATGCTGGTTAGTTCATCATGCTCATATAAGGTGAATTGAAGTAAATTACGTATTTTTCGCTGCGTAAATCTATACTTTCTTATTTTTGGATTAGTTGATCCATTAAACCGAGGGACACGGTAATTGAAAACTTTAAACATAAATTAAGTTTTAAACATAAAGTTCATGACTTTCTAAAGAAAAGTATGAAGTTAGAGCTGCCTGAGTGTCTGCAGTTGTCCCCTGCACGACGTGACATCATGACGCGTATTTTCTCTTGCTCTGACGTATTATTTAATATGGAGAAAATGCGGGTTGTGACAAGAACGATCTAAGTTTATCTTACTTTGGACCATCCGAAAGTGATCGAGACTAGCATATGTGGAAGTAATAGGAATTTGGTGAAATAAACATGATGATATTTCTTTGATGAAATTGACTTGTGAAAAATCTTAGGGTTTCAAAAGATTTTACTCGTATACCTTATGAATCAAACTCTACATAGAAAGTGATTGGGAGTCATCTTCTAAACATAAATACTAATAAAGATTGGTTAACATGTACTCATAAGGTTCACAAGTGCACCCCCTTAAAATTTAAGGATGATTGGGATGCTTGATGATCTGATCAATTCCACAAGTGGTAAGAATTGGATAAGTCATGGAGTGGAGATGATTGATCACTCGAACGTACATGAACGAATAAGAATCTGAACGTGTAGAGAAAACTTTTTAGAGGCGTTGTCTACCCATACATTCAAGAGTTTTAGTCACCAGAAAAATGGTGTATTACAGAATGTATATTTCCCCGGAATAAGGAAAGACATCATAAGTGTTGAGATGTCCCGATAGCCTCCAATCGATTGATTCACCTGAGATCCACTACAATCGGTGTGGCAGAGATAGTCGGTGCTCTTCGAGTCAAAAATAACTTCAATTCTTAGGGGATGTTACGTTCAATCACTTGCGGTAGAAACCCCGTAGGCCTAACCTAAATTTCGAGGACGAAATTTTTTATTTATTTATTGGGATTTGTAACGTCCCCCAAACAACTAGACCCGTGGAGTGGTTTTGTCATGACTAGGTCATGACAAAACCCTAGGAAGCTTGAAGAGATCACTTGGCCTTAGGCTTGAAGGGCGGCACCTTGGTCTGCAAATAGCAATTCCTAGTTAACAAGCATAGGGTTGGACTTAAGGGCCCCACCTTGATCCTTTGACCCACCATAGCACACCTAACCTTTTAGGGGTTCCCATAGAGCACCAGTGTCGGGATCCGTGAGTGTTACTACTAGTTGATTTGCTTCCGCGAGTGTTTATGTAGTGAGGATTTGATATATCGGGCAGGAGCCCTTGTTATTTCTGTCTATGATTTCAGTTATGATTATGTGGACATCTCTTGATGATAGTTCATTTATATGTGATGTGGATTTGGCTTCTCTAAAGTTTATTTAAGCTTAACTTCTTTGTGATCGATAAGGCCGGCAGGATTGGCGTTTTGTAGTGTCGACCTTCCCGAGTGAGGGTGTCACCGCAAAACGGCAGTTCTGGGCATAAGACCCCGGAGTTGAAGAAAAAAAATGGGGTCTTACACTCGCGCAAACTAATTTTCTATTATAAAAGCCGCGAGCTCAGACTCGCGCAAACTAATTTTCTATTATATAAAAGTCGCGAGCTCAGACTCGCGCAAACTAATTTTCTATTATGTAAAAGCCGCGAGCTCAGACTCGCGCAAACTAATTTTCTATTATGTAAAAGCCGCGAGCTCAGACTCGCGCAAACTAATTTTCTATTATGTAAAAGCCGCGAGCTCAGACTCGCGCAAACTAATTTTCTATTATGTAAAAGCCGCGAGCTCAGACTTGCGCAAACTAATTTTCTATTATGTAAAAGCCGCGAGCTCAGACACGCGCAAACTAATTTCCTGTTATTCTAAAGCCGCGAGCTCAGACTCGCGTAAACTAATTTCCTATCATATAAAAGCCGCGAGCTCAGACCCGCGCGGACTCATCCGTAATTTTGGAAATACCATCAAACAACGCAGGTATCAACAACCAGAACAACAAGATCACACAAGGAAATGAGTGCAATGTATACAATAAGGGAATAAAACCACATCAACGCAACACTACACACAAACAAACAACAACACTGAAAGCAGGAAAATGAAAGATAACCAACATCAGTCCTCGGTTACATCTGAGTAATCATCCTGTGAAAGATCCCCAACTCCAAGGCCAGCAGTGTCGCACCCAAACTTCTTCCCCATCATACGGAGAGTGTTCTGAATGCCTCTCTCAAAGGCAACTTCGCGCTCGTCCGCTATCAAGGGCTCAACCTCATTCGTCATAACCTCGGCGCGAATCTCCTCCATCATCTGGAATCGCTCTTCTACAAAAGTAAGAGAATCTTTGTACTCTGTCACTCCAGCTGCCTTGGCCTCCTCGAGGCTGCGCTCGATCGACGACAACCGGTCCACCTCGCTCCTCAGAAAGCCCAGCTCCCCCTCTAGACGGAACATCTCCCCCTGAGCCTCCGACAGACGACGAAGGGCATCCTGGGCAAGCGCCTTGTCACCACCGTACTCCGCCAGCAGTTCCTCGACCTCAGATCGGGAAGATGAGATGTCGGCCTCCAACTGCTTGATGTGAGA
This sequence comes from Dactylorhiza incarnata, assembly GCA_033032865.1. Classification (NCBI taxonomy): domain Eukaryota; kingdom Viridiplantae; phylum Streptophyta; class Magnoliopsida; order Asparagales; family Orchidaceae; genus Dactylorhiza; species Dactylorhiza incarnata. The sequence continues at coordinate 790,423 of JAWHQI010000009.1, read as the reverse complement.
CAAGTCGCGATCCCTCTTCTTCTGCAAAACAGATATATCGCTCCTCACCACGCGCAACTCCTCCTGAAGAGCGAAGTAGCTATCCTTGAGGCCCACATAACAATCGTTCAATGTGAGAGCAACGCTAGTCAGAACATCCGCCTGCAAACAAAAGATAAACAGTCAGCAAACATAAGCAATGACAGGGAAGAAGGGCCAAGACTAGAGAAGAAGAACTTCACTTACCGCGGAAGTCATCGCATGAAGAGAAGAAGAAACTCGCCTCGTCGGCGGCAAGGGGGAGGCGGCGACAAGTCTCCCTGTGGGACCCGGTCGGCAATAGGAGACGCCAAAATCTTAATCTCCGGATCGGACGAAATCGGCTCTCCCCTGCGGCGGCTCGGGCCGACCTCGTGATCGTGACTCCTGGGCGCCGGTGGGATAGAGCACGAGCTAGAAGCTCCGTTCCCAATAACAATCCTTCTCCTCTTCCCACGGTCTAGGGGAACAGCGGCCGCTCGCTCGGCTTCCCAGGAAAGCCCCACCGAGAGCAGTCGACTTTCCTCCACGCAACTGGAAATACAGAACAGGGCCTTCGACAGCCCTTCTCGGCCAGGAAAACCAGGGATAGGAAAGAACTCATCCTCCCGTCCAGTCTGCCGGCGGCACCATCCGGGAAGTGCTCTCCATAACTCCGACAGCTCCCATCGATTCCGAACGTACCCATAAAGAGTATTCCCGTGGCGGTAATCAGTCTTCTCCCCGAAGTGAAACCAGCTCTTATTGCTTCGTACTTCAATACGGACACCTGAGTCGATAGAAACCTCACACAAATCCTTGAAAATCTCGAGCGAAAAGCGCGCGCTATGTTCCCGAAAAAACACCACCATCCCCATAATGTTTGCCATCCCAGCAGGGGTAAACTGGGTAATCGAGACACCGCAAAACCAGAGTATCTCAACAACCTCCTTAGAGGGAGGAAGGCGAAACCCGGATTTCAGACAGCTCTCAGAAAGGATCATAAAACCGGTCGGCAGATTTTGAGCGCGCTCCTCCACCCGCGGAATCTTCACCTCGACATCAGAAGACAACCCAAACCGCTTTCGCCATATATCAATCCGCGCAACGTCAAGAGTAGAGCGCAGGTGCATCGGCCTCGACTGGCCACCCCGTTTCGAAAACTGAAAGCAGAAATACGCGTACATAAGCGCATACATCAACAAAATAAATATGTATAAAAATCCCGAGAGGCGCCCATCAAGCAAATTCGATCCGCCATCACGCAATCAGGCCAACCACACATCGACCGCGCGCACAGACTTCGCGTGCGCAGAAGACCACGCGCGCAGGAGGACGCGTGCGAAACAAGCCGCGTGTGCGATAGTCAAGTCGGCGCAAGACGCCCGCACACGACCCTTACGCTCGCTGGATGCGCGCGCACGCCCCTACGATCGGCGCCGGCCGGGCGTGCAATAACAACGCTCGCAAGCCGCGCGGCACTGGCCGCACGGCTCCCCCCCGGCCGGCATCGGCCGCGCCAGGCCGCGAGCACACCGGACGCACGCCCGCCGCCCGTGTAGGCAACGACGGTCCGGGCCCCGGCCGAAGCAGCGCGCGGCCTCCGGCCGCCCACTCCCCCGGCCGGCACTGCCCACGTGCGGGCAGAGCTCGGTCTCCGGCCGCCTGCTCCCTCGGCCGGAATCGCCAGCGCGCGGGCAACGCGCGGTCTCTGACCGCCCGCTCCATTGACCAGCCTCACCCGCGTGCGCGCACTCCTCCATCTCCTCCCTCTCTTTTTTCATACAAAACAAAAAAGGAACTTACCTCCGCCATGATTCAACGCACCACACAGAGATGCCGATGATGATCGGAGCCGCTGCAAGCAAGATAAAACCTTCGCACTCCTCCGCGCGGATGTTCGGACTCCGAAGGTTTGAGGGGCTTATGATAGTGATTCATATAATGGGCTCTCCTCTATAAAAAGGAGGACCGGGTGGCGGTTAATCACACAACCCACTCACCTCACTAAGGTAGTGGGGAGAGAGGGGAAGAGCAAACTGAGCTTGCCATTTCCGACGCCAATTGCCAGGAAGAGAATGCGCACGGAGCGGACCGCGCTAACCTTAACGCTTGCAAACGCATGCGCTACCGCGCGCGGTAGCGCGCAGGCAGCGCCCCCCATCACGGGGGCACGGCCTAACCGCACCCCACGTGGGGTGCGGCCAAACCGCGCCTCTTGTGGGGTGCGGTCAAGCCGCACCCCCTTGGATGCTTCCATGTTCGTTCCACCGTTCGCTCAGAACGCCTCACAGCGCCACCAGGATGCTTCCATGTTCGTTGCGCGCTCAGAACACTTTCGCGCTCACTCGGAATGCTTTTGAGCACTCTCAGAACGCTTCCCCAGTCGCTCAGATTGCTTCTCCGTTCGTTGCGCGCTCAGAACGCTTCTGAGCGCGCTCAGAGCACTTTCACATTCATGGCACGCTCACTTTTTGTCTTTCTAATTTCTCAGATTACAGGACCCGCTTGTCGTCTTTTTCACCTTCAACAAAGCTGCCCGAACTGCCCTAACTGCCCGAACTGCCCGAAGGGCGAGACAGTCATTTACGAAAAATGACGATCCGTGTGCTCCAAATCGGTCAGCGTGATTCGCCCGTCAGGTGGTTATAGTGGTTACGACGGCAAAATTACCGGGCTACCCTCGGCCAAAGCTATAAAAGGAGCCCAGAACCTTCATTTGAGAGGACCTTGCCTTCTGCACCCGGGAGAGCTCCTTTGAAGATTTCCACGGAATTCTCCTTCGGCGCTTGAAGATCTCCTTCGTGGACTTGAAGGTCGATCTCCTTGGTGGACTTGAAGATTTCCTTTCTCCCGAAAGGTGACTGAGCATTCTCACTTTTGTTCTCCCAAAAGGCGACTCAGCATTCGCACTTTTGTTCTCTACCATTCTCAGAAAGAAAAAGACTTAGTTTTTCGAGAGGTGACCTGTCACTTTCGGAACTCTCTCTATATATATATTATTGTAACGAGCGGCGGCTTGTCGCGCTCGAATTCTAAATACCTGACTGTAACCCCTCAGAAGATAGTGAAGTTTGGTTGACACAGCTCCGACCGCGTGGTTTTTTACCATTTCTGGGTTTTCCACGTTAAAAAGTCTCAGTGTACTCAACGAATCTCTCTTTGACTGTTTACGTGCTCGGTTCACTTCCGAGCTAAGGTGGTTCAATTCGACCGGTCTACCAAAGCACCCGAGCGACCCGCAACACTACTTTTTTTTTTTTGAATTTTATGAATTTCTATGTTTACTTTTCATTTTGAAATATAAAGTAATTACTTGAATTAACGTTATATTTAATTTTTTTAAAAATAACTTTAAAAAATATAATGTATATTTGATAATTTTAAATGTTTATTTATAAAAGGTAATAGAATAAATAAAACTGTACTAGAATCCCATGTTTCTTCGGCCGGGCCGGGTCTGTATCCCTAAGCCCATTTAAGCCGGCCCTTTCTAACCCCCGGCCTGCCATAGAAGGATCGCACATTCGCACACATTTTAAAACTAGGGTTTCTTCGGATTCCTCCCGCTCCCCTGTGTCGTTCGAAAACAATCATAGCCTTGAAGCCGCATCCGCACTCACAGTCCCAATACTTGCTCTCTCGTCGTCTCCGATCGAGCGCGGACCAGGAAAGAGAAATCTAGAGCCGGAGAAGGAAGAGTCGGCGATCCCAGTTCGCCTCCTCCCCCTTTCCGTTTGTTCGAGGAAAGCGCATTAGCGTGATTTGAGCGCACTCGGTGATTCGGCGACTAAGGTAATATTTCCTGAAAAATTCATCCATTGTTTTCTCTCGTTCAAAACTTGTTTGGGATGGTTGGGGTTGCATCGATCAGCGAAGGAGGAATTTATATGTGCTTGGAATTGTGTTGATTTTAGGGTTTGTAGAGTTTATCTTCGGACTGGTTTTTACTATATTGTTTTGTTTAAATACTTGTCTTATGAGCTAATCTAATACCTTTTTTGTGGCCGTTCTTCTACTCTGAGCAACTCGGATTTTAGTTCCGTCATATATTGTTCTTTATTAACCCCATTTCCCTCACCTTTTTCTTTTTGAGATTTCCATAATCCTATGTTGTCTTTTCTGCTGTGTATATTTAAAATTCCTTTTGTTTGAGAGTGTATTTTGTCGATCAGGCACTTTTGAAGTTATTGCTTTTTAGAATCTGGTTAAGATGGTTGTTAGCTAACCATCCGGGCTTTAAATTAGTTTTAGTACTTTCTTTTTGGGTTACTAAGAAAATCTTACTTATTTTGAAGATGCATGCGAGAGCGTGAATTTATTCACATTCGACATGCGAAGTAAAAAAATGTTGGTAGCCGACTATCACCCCATGATTTTAAGCTTGTGTTGGATATGAGTTTGACTATTAGTGTATCTCACCCAGTTTCATTTTTCATTTGGTTGCTGCTTTCTAACAAGTGGTATCAGAACCTATTTTTCGGCAGTTATCATTGCATTGTGTTTATGCAGGTTATGTATCTTCATCTTGGTGGATTCTACTATGTTTGAGCAAGTTTCAAGAGCATGTTAATTGTAACAGAGGTTCCACGTGGTCGAATGTGCTTTTAATGTATGATACTTGATGATGTTGAAAAAATTTCATTTGAGGGGGAATGATGACTAATGTGGATGAGCTTTTACATGGAGGGGAGATTGTTGATGCATGTGAGAACACGAATTTAGTCCCACATCAAATATCTAAAGTAACAATGCTGTTGTAGAAAATTTTGGTGTGTAAATGGTTTGGTTCGGGGAGGTTTCAGCTCAAACCAAAACCGAACCAAACACCCTCAGTTTTATCCATCCCAAATCGAAACCAACCGGTTCAGTTTGGCTTGACCCAGTTTGCTAGGCTTCTCGCATCTACAATTATCACAAAAATATCTTTATTTGATTTTATGTAAATAAAAAATTATATTTTATTCAAAATATTATTTTTTAAGCATTTTACGTTGAGTTAAAGATTGAAGATAGTCTTATCAAAATTTTAATGCTAGCTCTTATTAGATCGTACCGCTATCGACTAGCTCTTATTAGATCATACTTAGAGTTTCATGTATGGACGGTTCAGTTTCCGGTTTCGTCAAGGCTTTAACCGAACCGAACCAAACCAAATATAGGCCAGTTTTCGCCCCCCCTTAAATCGAAACCGGGCCGAATCAATCTGTTCGGTCCAAAAGTCAGTTCAGTTCAGTCGATTCAATTAAAAGGTCGATTTTCAGTTTTTAGCTTTTGCTCTAAAATCTTATTGTTGGTTTTCACTCGTGATTTTAAGCTTTGAGGTTAAATATGAATTTGATCACTAGTTTATTTAACCTAACATTTGTTTCCTCTTGCTAGTTGCTGCCTAAAATATTTTGGCCCTCTTTGCTTAAAGCTTCCCGGTTGGTTTAAATTTTGATCGTAAAACTATTTTTATGACTGCCAAAATACTTGTCGTTTGATGTAAATAAAACCTCTTATCACTGGGCATAAGGAACACCCGATGCTTTCTTTAGTTTGCAATTCTTATTTATTTGACATGCCATATAAGATCTAGAATTTCTTATCAATTGACATCGGACAAGCATTTGTTTATGCATTGTAGGTCAAGAGATTGATTTGTTATATTTTTATGTTACATAGTCAATAAACATTTATTCTGTGTTAGATTATGATTTACAGAATTGAGGGTTAAAATGGGTGCTAATCTTGTAAACTTTCTTATGGGTCAATGTTTTTTTTCGGTTATTATAAAAATTAACACATGGGTACGTAGTTTGTATAATTTAGGAAAGCTTGAACCCTCCAAGTTAACAACAAAGGTAATTCTCTTACCAATTCCCAACATACAAGAGAAGGAAAAATAGAATGCCGAAACTTCATTTAATACTGTTGGCTAATGGAGAGGAAATTATTTCATTAATTTAAAAAGAGTCCTCTTCTCTCTCTCTATATATAAAGAGAAATAATAATAACCACAAAAGGACCCAAAATTCAACCTCTTCCCCTTAAGTTGGGCTGGTAATATGGTTCATACTCAACTTGTCAATAACTTTCACAAAGGCATTTTCACTCAGACTCTTGGTGAGTGCATCAGCTTGTTGTCCTTCAGATGGAATAGAAAGAGTACAAATAATTCTTTTATCAATGTTTTCTTTAATAAAATGTCGGTCAACTTCAATATATTTAGTTCGATCGTATTGTATAGGATTATGAGCCTATGTTATCAAGGCGCGCTTGAGGCGCCGGGCGCACAGGCCATCGCCTCTGCAAGGCAGAGGCGGGCGAGGTGCCCCAGGCACACCCAGGCGCGCCTTACCAACTCTCAGGCGCACCAAAGGCGCCCCTGGTCTTTTCAAGCTGTTTTCTTCAACCTGTTTTTTGGAGGGGGGGGGGGGGGCAAAAACATGATCTCAGACGCACCCGGTGCACACCTAGACTCACTTCGGCATTCAATTTACTGATTTTCAGTGTATTTGGTGCCCAATTCACTAAAAATCAGCGAATTAGGCACCAGATTCACTGAAAATCAATGAATTGGATGCCAAATTCGCTGATTTTCAGTGAATTGGGTGCTCAATTCATTGATTTTCAGTGAATTGGGCACCCAATTCATTTTTGCGCCTCATGTGCCTTAGGCGCACGCCTGCGCCTAGGCTCCAGTACCCCTTTGTGCCTCGGTGCGCCTTGCGCCTTTGATAACTTAGTTATGAGCGATGCTTATAACACCTTATTGTCACAAAATAATTTGAGAGGCCCCTCCTCATTTTGGTCAACGTCACTCATCAATGGGCGGAGCAATAACTCTTCACAAATCCCCTGAACCATAGTTCGGAAGTCAGACTAGATCGAGCAACAACTTGTTGCTTCTTCCTCTTCCACGTGGCCAGATTCCCACAAATCATTGTGTAGTACCCAGAGGTAGAACGTATAACATTGAATGACCAAGCCCAATCAACAACGATATACAATCAATCTTTAACTCTGTACTTGGGGTGTATAGTATGCCTTTTCCCGGCGAGCCTTCAGGGATCTCAGGATTCTATGAGAAGTATCGAGATGTATGGTCCTCAGTGAGTGCATGAACTGGTAACAACAACATATGTAATGTCCGGTCGAGTGTATGATAGATAGATTAGATGCCCCACCAATCTTTGATATCCAGTAATATCTTTGATTGCTTCCTCATCGTCCCTTTTTAATCCTTGGTTTACTTCGATAGGTGTATTGATAAGTCTGCCTCTAGGGGTGTGTGCGACGCGGTTTGGGCTCAAACCGCAACCACACCGTAAGCAGGGTTGTAAGTATCGGATGTCGTTGACATGCTGAATTGAGTTTTTAAATGTTGGAAATCTGAGAATGTCAAGGATATTTTAAAATATCATATTTTCATATTTTAAAATTTTATTTTTATGTATAATAATTATAGTTATATGCTTTAAACGAAAAAATAATATAACAAATAAATGAAGAATGAGTCATCCGCATCCCAAAATAAATTTGAAGACTATCCAGGATAAAATATTATTAACAAATAAAAAATGATACATTGTAAAATATATTTAATATTACACAATAATTTTATTTTAATAACACTAAGTATTTAGAAAATAAAGAAGATTTAAAAGGTAAATATTTTTGATTGATTGTAAGTCCTTATAAATTTATTAATTTATAATAAAAGCATAAAAATAGATTGTGCTTCACCAATGCTCTGGATGCTGAATGAAGGAAGCATGGTTATGTGCACATAAATCAAAATGGATTCTTGGGTCTGCCCTCTCTGATGTCTTTGGCTTTGATTTGAGGGCATGATTCCGCAGCAAACGCGATGGTATAGGGGGCCACTATTTCAGTGGTACTCTGTGAGCAGCCACTTTGTGCATTTATTGTCAAAGGTTAGGTCTTTCTCCTCTGAGAGAAGCCACTTTGTGCATAGTGCCAAAGGTTAGGTCTGTTTCCAATCTTCCCCCGCCCATACCCCCAATGATTGGGGACTATATGGGTTCTGTTGTTGTTGTTGTATAATAAAAGCATAAAAATAATCAACTAAATGTGTTAAACTTTTTTACATTTTATTGTAATATGATATAAAGAAAATTTTGTGAAATAATTATACAAAATTGGTTGTAAAAATAAAACATTAAAAATGAAACAATAAGTCGAATTGATTTAAACATACATAATATAATATATAAGTGATTGAAACATATACTGCTAGTCTGCTAATATAACATAAAATAAAATAGTGAACGATATGTTCAAAATTTGTGTCGCCCGATATATTGGGAAAAATTAGATGTCGGCCTATATTTCACAAAAGGACATTCTATTTTTTAGAAAAAAATATCGTTTTGCCCTAAAAAATGACATGTCAGTCGTGTATGTCGAGGACATTTAAAACAGTGACCGTAAGAGTGCGGTTTTGGCCCAAGCGAAACCGCATCACACTGAAAATTTGCGGTGTGGTACGATACAATTTTTGCCGTGCGGTGTTTTTTTTTGCATGTTGACTATTGGATGGCTTGAGTTATAGGGGAACTTACTTCATTCTCTATTAGAGACACTCGTTGATGAGAGGTCCGAAAGTAAGTGTGGGATTCACGGTAGCTGACATCCTTAGTAATAAATGTCTTCTTTGTAGGAGGATAGAAGCATTTGTAGCCTTTCTGGGTAGGTGAATATGCAATAGAAACACATTTGAGCGCACGAGGATCCATGTTATCGAGACAAAAATTAACTTGCAATAAACCTCGAGAAATTGGATACACTCACGAGGAATACTCGTGCCTAACCCTAGGAGGTTGGTTCCTCCTTGAAGTTCCTCTCACAAGGAGAGATCCCAAACCCTAAGCAAAAGATAATTAAAACTCTCAAGCTCCCTCCTTATATAGGGAGGTAAGCTCACATACATATTACCATAACGCCCTTACAACAAAAAGTCTCATGCTTACGTAACTGTGACTTATATATAAAGAGAAGTCTGATCTCGGACCACGAAGACCCCGGTCGTGCTTCTGGCCATCATCATCTTGAACTAAAGATATATGTTGATTAATAAATAATAATTACTGTTTTAAATGTCGGCCGACATGTCCGACATGTAGGCCGACATGTCCGACATGTCGGCCGACATGTCCTGTTTGAACCAAAAACAACTTGCATAATGAAAATTTAAAGGTTATGACGTTTTTCATTATGTCGGCCAACATAACTGATTAAATCCGCTATATCGGCCGCCGCCGACATTTAGAAATGTCGCCGACATTTCTAAATGTCGCCGACATTTCTAAATGTCGCACTATCAGAGATTTCTCTCTGCTTATTCTCCGTCCTCGCTGTTGGAAATATTTTTTGCTAGTTTTTCCCATTTTATTGTTTGCACATTTTCGAGCACATGGATTATACTTGATTTTCACATGTCTCCTTCCAATGCTTTCTTCTTGCATGCTTTATGTATGGAGTATCAGTTGCGTATCAAGTCTTCCACATGTGTATGTTGCTTTAATTAGTTATGTAAGGGCAATGACGCTCATTTTTTCTATTTGAATCTTGATCTAGATCCCGCCACTTGCCAGCATATCAGCTTCTTGATTGAATTTTCTCATCTTGTATTTGGAATCAGCCATTTGAAACCAACAATTTTCATGGGGGCAACTGTAAAAAAAACATGCTTTCATTCATGCTCAACATATATTGTATGCTTGAATAAATTTCGGTCCTGATTATTTAAGCTATATTTTTCTTTTTTTCTTTCTCCATCACGAAATCCATTCTTTTAAGCCCGCCACTTTTATTCTTAGTATTGTACAATTAATTTGCATGTTTATATGGAAGTAAAAAAAACCATTATTTAATGCAGGTTGATATCTAAATAGTGTTTGTCATTTCCCTTTCCAACAATGAAGAAGAATGATAAAATAATTTTCAACATTTATGTGCTTAAAAATGAAAATAATAAATGGAGATTGCAGATAGATTTGAGTATTTTGGAAATAATACAACTAAGTAGAAAATGTGTCCATTGAGTAGAACAAATTAATGTAGCTTATAGAGCTAAGATAATATGGTATAACTTATAATATAAATATTTTCTAGGAATCCGACATATTAAAATGTCCCCGACATGTCTTCGACATCCGACATCTAAAAACCCAATCCGACATGTCTCCGACATCCGACATTTAAAACAAGTAAGATGCTGCGCGTAATCGTCGTCGCACGTGCGTAACAATATATCTCGCCAGAAAATAGACCTTGAACTCAAGGTCGAGATGTCGCCTGCCTTTTAGTAGTGATACACCCGCGGGTTGGCTGCCGCGGAGGTCCCTGTGGCTCCATCCGGTGGTGCATTTGTGATCGCAAGAGCGTCAAAGTTAGCTATGCCGATCTCGTCCAAGTTATCATCGATGAGGGCTCAGAACTCTTTGACATGACAATCATGAGTAGGAGAGTAGGGTTGCTTGCAACTGAAGCACAAGTCCTTACTCCACAACTCATGATACTATTGGTTGGAAAGACGATGCGTAGGGATAAGACAGTTGTTGCGTGGATGCAAAATGGGTAGGCGAGGTTGAAGAGGTGGAGGTTTAGTAGGGGGTAAAATATGGTTGGTCGGAGGGTTTGGAAGGTGGAGATGTAGAATGAGGGTCCCCGGAAGAATTCGTCCTCCTCGAGTAGGGAGAGGTCCATGTTTTGGTTGATGCTAGACGGATGGAGTGTGTAGAGGCGAGCGCGGATATGAGGCTGTAAGCTGTGCATGAAATAACCCAAGTAGTGGTCGGCTGGAAGACCCAGAACGTGGGTGACCAACTCGATAAATTTATCCACGTACGAGTCAATGGAGCCGGTCTGACGGACCCCGCAAAAACGTTCGATCATGTTGCCGAAGTAGCAATGATCATACCGTTGAATGAGTGCCTCAATGAGAGCTGTCTCGGTGAGGCCGGGAGAGGATTGGCGGAGCCAACAGACCCAATGGTGGACGTGTCCTTCCATGCCGATAAGAGCCGTGGAGACCTTTTGCGCCTGATAAGTTCCGTGAATTGCAAAATACAACTCGGTGCGGCCTATGGGCAATCCAACCCTGGTGGTCAGTCCCGTTGAATGTGGGAATGTCGATGCGAGGTAATTGCGGAGGAGGCAACCTTGCCAAAGCGGGTTCTTCGGGGGACAATGTGTTGGGGGATCCCAACGCAGAGGCAGCGTTAGGCCCAGTGCTGGTCAGGTTGCATGTTTTGGAGCAGGGCCATAATTGAAGCGAACTGCTCAGCTTGGGCCTTGAGATGAGAGTTGATGGCAGTGAGGCCGTGTTTTAGGGCCTCCACGTGGTGCTCCATTGAGTGCAGGTGCTTGTGTATAAGTAGAAGATGGCAGACACATGAGATGGGAGGGTCGGCAGGGCGGCGGAGGAAGAGGTCGGAACTAGGGCTTGCGGAGGAGAGGTGGGCAGTCCCTCGAGTTGGGTATAATTTGGCGAGCAGGCTGTTGGTTGATGTGAAGGCAAACCAGAAGAGGGTCTGCGTCGGTGTTGGCGAAGGGCTGGTTGGCGGTAGAAGGGTGCATATCGAGCGTGGAGCGGGAGGTCCTTTGTGCGAGGGCTGGTTAGGCCGACGAATGGCTCGATGCACGTTGAGGCAATGGATGACACACATGATGGAAGCAGGGAGGCGACATAGATCTGGCAGAGAGCGGGCTTGTAGTGCTGGAATCGTCGACGTACTGTGAGGGAAAGTAACTTGCATCGGTGTTGGCGAACTGCTCGGCTGTGCCAGAGCTGGAGTTGGATCGACGTGCGGGCGAAATGCGGAGAAGCTTCTGTGAGCGCGAGCGAAGGCAAGTGATCCTCATGCGTACCCGATCGATTGCAGGTGTTAGTGCAGGCGAACGCGGCGAGCGCAAGCAGAAAGCATTCCCGAGAAAGGAGCCAGCCCTGAAAGCAGATGTTAGCCGACGACTGATTGCACGGGTGGGAGGCATGACATGTCGGACCAATGTTATCGAGATAGAAATTAACTTACAGTAAAATTTGATACACTCACGAGAAATACTCGCGCCTAACCCCAGGAGGTTCGTTCCTACTTGAAGTTCCTCTCATAAGGAGAGATCTCAAACCCTAAGTAAAAGATATCTCAAACTCTCAAGCCTCCTCTTTATATAGGGAGGGGAACTCACATACATATTACGATAATGTCCTCACAAATTAATATACACACTGATAAAAAAATACAAGATAAGATACTTCACAGAATCATCGCCGCGCGTGCGTAACAATCAAGCTTGGAGCGGTGAATAAGATGTATATGGGCAAAACAAATGCATCCAAAGATACGACGGTGGGGGGGGGGGGGGGTAGGTGTAGATGTTGAAGGTAGCAAGAGGAGTTTTATTTCGTAAAACATAAGTGAGAAATAGTTAATCAGATAGACATCAATGAGGAACACATCTCCCCAGTACTACTTGATCATATGCATAGTGAGCAGAAGACACCGAACAACATCTAAGAGTTGGCAGTTCTTCCGCTTAGCTGCACTGTTTTGAGCAAGAGAATACACACATGATGTTTGATGAATGATACCCTGAGTCCCAGATAGTCCTCGAAGGAGAAATCAACATACTCACACCCATTGTCCTTATGTAAACTTTTTATGAAGGCATCAAATTGATTAGCAATCATCTTATGAAATTTATGAAAAGTAGGAAAAACTTCCTTCTTATGTTTCATCAAGTAGACCCACATAGTATGAGGATAACAATCAATAAATATAATAAGTGAGGAGTGGTCAGCAAGAGAAAGAACTTTGCGTGTACCCTAAACACCGGTGTAATTAATTTGAAAAGGTATAAAACTAGGTAAATAATCATGATTAAAAAAAGTACCAGAAGTAATGAAGGGTGTCCCAGGAAACTGTGCCAAACATTAGATGTTTGGGACAAATGCAAGGCTTGAAGTGGTGGAACAATGCCAGAATAATCAAACTCATAGAGGTCATTGCACAAGCTACCATACCAATCACCTTCCCTGTTTTTAGGTTCTGAAAAATATAATAAGATGGAAAGAAAGTCACCGAGCAGTTCATGGAGTTTTTTTATGTGTTTAATAGATAGTATATTGTGAGTAAAACTAGAGTCATGGAGAACAAAGAAAAGAGTAATAGTAGAGCAAGGGATGGATCCGTTTCGACAATGCTGGATAGGGACCAAAGCTATGGTGAGTAGCAACAATAGTAGAGCAGTATCGGGATGCCATGTTTGTCATCGATCAAACTCATGTTGGATGATGCTTTATGCTTCTAACAGGGTGGGCAGCTGGGGACGACCAACAATGTGAATAATAATTTACCTGAAGTGTCTATGAAGTTTAAGTAAAAACTCAAACAAGCTATTGCATTCTTCTCAAGTCCTTGCAAGTAACACATCTGTGTTGTAGATCATGATATGAGGATCAAAATGATCATACTCCTGGTACAACTGTGTAAACTCCAAGTAGTAGGCATATGCGTGTCGGTCGCCTTATCGAAGCCTTACCTTTCTGTGAGTAGATTAACTCAAGTAATTTTTATTTTTATTAAACTTGCACTATCTCATCTATATAAGAGGGAGGTGTAGGAGTGATTGAGTATCCTGTGTCCATGATCTTTTTGGCTTCCATTTGAGAGAGGAATTCTTTGGAGGACCCAACCTCTGAGAGCTTGGCCGGAGCTTGTCTCTGATTGTCTCTTGTTCATTTTTTTTGTAATGCCATTTCGTTCTCTCCGAGTTCTCTTCTCCTTGCTTACTTTGAGTTTTCGCTCTACATTGAGTATTTTCTTTTTTTAGCGCCCGTAGAAAAATTGACCTTGTAACAATTGGTCTGACCTGCTATTTTTGGTTGCTGCCTTCGTCCCCGAATTTCCGCCCGCCATTCTTTTTGCCGCTGATAAGATACCAATCATTCCACTACAATCATCCTCTTCTGCCCTGACAACCACTGTGACATTGTTACACGAGCTCTTTGATCGACATGACGTTATCCTCGCCAATGTCCTCGCGATAGTGAACATGATCCATGCCAAACTTGACAATGTGATTGAGATTAGCAACTTGACCAAACAGACATATCAACAAAGGATGCTCCAAAGCTATGGTGAGTAGCAACAATAGTAGAGCAGTATCGGGATGCCATGTTTGTCATCGGTCAAACTCGTGTTGGATGATGCTTTATGCTTCTAACATGGTGGGCAGCTGGGGACGACCAACAATATGAATAATAATTTACCTGAAGTGTCTATGAAGTTTAAGTAAAAACTCAAACAAGCTATTGCATTCTTCTCAAGTCCTTGCAAGTAACGCATCTGTGTTGTAGATCATGATCTGAGGATCAAAATGATCATACTCCTGGTACAACTGTGTAAACTCCAAGTAGTAGGCATATGCGTGTCAGTTATCTTTCCGTGAGTACATTAACTAAAGTAATTTTTATTTTTATTAAACTAGCCCTATCTCATCTATATAAGAGGGAGGTGTAGGAGTGATTGAGTATCCTTTGTGTCTATGATCTTTTTGGCTTCCATTTGAGAGAGGAATACTTTGGAGGACCCAACCTCTGAGAGCTTGGCCGGAGCTTGTCTCTGATTGTCTCTTGTTCATTTTTTTTTGTAATGCCATTTCGTTCTCTCCGAGTTCTCTTCTCCTTGCTTACTTTGAGTTTTCGCTCTACTTTGAGTCTTTTCTCTTGTTAGCGCCCGTAGAAAAACTGACCTTGTAACAATTGGTCTGACCTGCCATTTTTGGTTGCTGCCTTCGTCTCCAAATTTCCGCCCGCCATTCTTTTTGCCGCTGATAAGATACCAATCATTCCACTACAATCATCCTCTTCCGCCCTGACAACCACTGTGACATTGTTACATGAGCTCTTTGATCGACATGACGTTATCCTCGCCAATATCCTCACGATAGTGAACATGATCCATGCCAAACTTGACAATGTGATTGAGATTAGCAAGTTGATAAAACAAACATATCTACAAAGGATGCTCCAGGCTTTCCCCGCCATATCTGTGCCCTACGGCGTTTCGCCGGAGTCCTCAATCCTGCTCCCTATTGGGTAGCTAGACTATGTTGCAGATTTATTTGCCTCTGTACCTGAAGAGAAAGGAGAGTGACCGCCCCCGGTGGCTGGGAATTGATGAGTGGTGGCTGTCGACAAGGAGTCCCGCACATGCCTCAATCGATTTCCCTCGCTGCAGCCCCCGCTCCAGCGGACCTTTATGACGTCACCACTGACACCGCACGACCCTTTCAGCGTCCTGGCTTTGCCACCCCAACCATTCGTAGTTTTCTTCCCTTCTCTGCATGCCCCCCAACTGTCCCAGCTCCTCTGCCTCACCGCGTGCTTCCCACGTCTTCGCAAACGATCGCAGCCTGCTACCTCTTTTACCTAACCTTGAGCCCCACCACCTCAGCGTCCCTGGCAGCCTTGCGACTTACGACAAGGCAAAAAGGGACCCGCAACTATTCCTGCTATCCCTCTATATGCCATAATCTCTGTCCCCGGGTCCCACACACATCAGCGCCCTCCCTTCATCACACATCACCCCCTTAACTGCAAATTTCTTTTTTTTTTCCTGACATTTTATTAGTACCATCTTTTATCTCCATCCTCACCAACTATTGTCACCACGCATTAATTGTACCCAAAACACCACCCACCTCTATTCTAGCTTCCTCAACACACCATCATTCTTCCTTTTCGCACTTGCGCCCATCACCTCTCATTCACAAGTTGCACGTCGCCCAAATTCTTAAAGATCCCGACAAAGATTGGAGCCCTAATCTTGGGGTCATGGTTGATTTTCAAGGGCATAATAATGCCACACACTCGCCTGAGCGGACCCTCTTGCCTGTGACACGAGTGCGCTTCTAAGAGCCGTCTTGAATGTTTCATACGAAGAGTTATATATCTTGTAATTAATTAGTATGAATTAATTTGTTAATATTAATTGGCGATTATTAATTAGTATTGATTAATTAATTATATTAATTAAAGTAATTTGTATATTTTATTAAGTGTGCACTCACTCATCTTATCTATATAAGGGGAAGGTAGGAGTGATTGGATATCCTTGGCATCTTTGGTCTTTTGGGCTCTTATTTGAGAGAGTTCTTTGGAGGACATCCTCCAAATTGTATCTTGTTTGTTTTCATGTAATGTCATTTCTTTCTCTCTCTTGCTCTCGTTCGCATTGAGTTTTCTCTCCGTATCGAGAGATTTCTTTTGTCTGCGCATGTAAAAACATTGAGCTGATAACAATTACTAATATTTTCTTTTGGATTCTTTGATATTATTTTGGGATTTATATCACTCATTGTTTGTTTACTTGTTATGCTATTTTTTTTTACTTTTAGAGCATATAAGTATACTTGATATATATTTTTATTTATGAGATGAAAACTCGATATTTTAAAATATCTCTGGTATGTCTCCAACATTCGACATCTGACATTTTAAAACTTAATCCAACATATCATGGACATTTGATATTGTAGAGAATTGGTATAAAACCTTGTGGTATATTCACTTAAACCATAAATACAAGTATGAGTACAAATATATAGGAAGAGAGAGGAGGAAGAAATCCTATACAGGAGATGTGGGACTAAAAGAGAGATAGATAAATGGGCCTAATATATGGGACTTTACATAGGCTTTCCTATATTCTCTAACACTCCCCCGCAAGCTGGAGCGTACAAGTCGTAGGCACCCAGCTTGGATAAGAACTGGTGGTATAATGGCCGAGGAAGAGCTTTAGTCATGATGTCAACAACTTGTTTTGCAGCTGGGACATGTTCCAATTCTATCTTCTTTGACCGAACCTTTTCCCGGATGAAATGACAATCAACTTCAATATGCTTTGTCCGCTCATGAAACACAGGATTCTTGGCAATATGAATAGCAGCCTGACTGTCACAAAGAAGAGTTGCCGGAGAGGAGAGTTTGACACCTAAATCTCCCAAAAGTCCTTCAAGCCAAGTTAATTCAGATGCGACAGCAGCCATAGCTCTATATTCAGCCTCAGCCGAGGAGCGAGCAACCACAACCTGTTTCTTGCTACGCCATGTTATAAGATGTCCACCAAAGTACGTACAAAAACCAGTCGTGGAACGCCTGTCATCAGGAGAGCCAGCATAGTCAGCATCCGAGTAAGCAAGAAGAGATGGCGAGGTGGATGGTTTGTAGATGAGGCCTTGTCCAGGAGCAGTTTTCAAGTATCGGAGAATGTGCTCAACAGCTTGGAGGTGAGAAGTCCTCGGAGTGTGCATGAAGCGACTTACAACGCCGACGGCAAACGAAATATCTGGTCGAGTAACTGTAAGATAAATCAGCTTCCCAACCAAACGTCGGTAGTACTCTGGATTCTCAAGGAGTCGATCAGTCTCAGAACCAGCTGCACACAACTTTTGGTTTGAATCCATAGGGGTATTTGCAGGTTTACAGCCAGAGAAACCTGCCTCTTGAAGTAAGTCAATGCAGTATTTCCGTTGGGACAGGACTAACCCATCGGGTCGACGAGCGACTTCAATTCCGAGGAAGTATCTAAGATTGCCAAGATCCTTCGTTTGAAACGCCGAGTTCAGTTGCTCCTTGAGTTGTTGTATCCCAGAGATGTCGTCCCCAGTGATCAGGATATCATCAACATACACAAGGAGGATCACAGTTCCCGTGGGTCCTTCTTTGATAAATAGCGAGAAGTCAGCAGAGCTTCGTCGAAAACCAAGTGTCAGTAGGACCTTGCAGAATTTTTCAAACCAAGCTCTCGGAGATTGTTTGAGGCCATAGAGAGATTTCAGAAGGCGGCAAACATAGGCAGCACGAGACTCCCCCGTGGTCTCAAACCCGGGAGGTTGGTACATATACACTGGTTCCTGTAGATCACCGTTCAAGAAGGCGTTCTTGATATTTAACTGAAGAAGAGGCCAATGGCGGTGGACAGCAACGGAGATCACCACACGAACGGTGTTTAACTTGGCTACAGGGGAGAAGGTTTCATCGTAGTCCAAGCCCTGTTGTTGAGTGAAACCGCGGGCAACGAGACGAGCCTTTAAGCGGTTAAGAGTCCCATCTGCATTTTGTTTGACAGCGAAGACCCATTTGCAGTTGACACAGTGTTGGCCAGGAGGGAGAGGTACCAGCTCCCAAGTGTGATTAGCCCGGAGAGCGACCATCTCTTCCTCCATCGCAGCACGCCACCCCGGATCCTGTAGCGCTTCCTGCACAGAGGTAGGGAGGGAAATGGAAGAAAGAGAGGTAGCAAAAACCGGTGAAGAGGTGGAGATAGCCGGTGGAGAGACACGTGGTTTGTCATCGGATGAGCTGTAGAGGCGGAGGCCGGATCAACCGCTGATGGAGAGGCATCGGTAGCAGAGGACGTCTGACGGGGACCATCCTTAGTTTTACGACGAGAGTATACTTGAATGATGGGATGAGGCTGTTCAGGAGATGGAGGTGGTGAAGGTACCGTAGGGGGCGGAGATGGTGAGGGTGTAGCGTCCGTCGGAACAAAAGGACGAACAGTAGTGGAAGGTAATGTGCTTGGAACAGAGGGAGAGTGGAATGATTGATCTTCACAAAACGTAACATCAGGTGAGACAATGGTTTTGCCGGTTGTTGGAGAGTAGCACACGTATCCTTTTTGGGTCCGAGAATAGCCGACAAACATATACTTGGCAGCTCGTGGGGCAAGTTTATCGATAGGCGGACCGAGAAGGTGGACGTAGCAGACGCAACCGAAAATCCGAGGTGGAATAGTAAAAAGAGGAGTGGAGGGGAAGAGTAGTGTCATGGGAGTGGCAAAGTTAAGAACAGAGGAGGGCATGCGGTTAATGAGATGGCAAGCAGTGGAGACGGCAAAGTTCCAGTATTTCGTAGGAACCCGCATTTGAACCATGAGTGCCCGAGCAACATCCAGAAGGTGACGATTTTTTCGTTCGGCAACGCCGTTTTGTTGGGGGGTATAGGCACAAGAGGTTTGGTGAATTATGCCAAACTCTGCGCAGAGAGTAGAAAAGGAGCGGCCAGTGTACTCGCGAGCGTTGTCGGTTCGAATTATTTTAAGTGTAGTGGAGAGTTGTGCCCGTGATTCAGTCACAAAGGCACGAAACACAGATGGTAGCTCAGAGCGATCATGAAGTAAATATAACCAGGTAACACGGGAATAATCATCAATAAAGGTTACAAAATAACGATAGCCATTAATACTTGGGACCTTATAAGGGCCCCATACATCAGAATGTACTAAT
The DNA here is from genome assembly GCA_033032865.1 of Dactylorhiza incarnata. NCBI lineage: Eukaryota > Viridiplantae > Streptophyta > Magnoliopsida > Asparagales > Orchidaceae > Dactylorhiza > Dactylorhiza incarnata. The sequence goes on along the minus strand of JAWHQI010000009.1, from coordinate 771,124 downwards.
GATAACGGAGTCGTGCTCCGGGTACATGAAGGGGAAAAGGAAGAGCGATGTTGCTTGCCGTAGATGCAGGCTTCGCAGGTAAACTCGTGAAGAGGTACATCAGGGAGGGCTTTGCGGAGGACTGGAAGAGGAGCATGCCCAAGACGGCGATGCCAGTCGGCTGTGGAGACAGTCAGGAGAGTGGTAGGTGGGAGATCCAAGAGATAGAGCCCATTCATCAGCCTACCGCTACCAATGATACTCCGTGTGCGGCGATCCTGAAAAACAAAAGAAGAGGAAGAGAAAGTTACACAGCAATCAAGATCCCGTATCAAACGACTCACAGAGAGTAAGTTGAAAGGAGAGCCCGGAACATGAAGAGCCGAGGAGAGCGTTAGAGTGGGAGTGAGGTGCAGATCAGCAGCACCAGCAACCGGAGTAGTAGCGCCATTTGCAACAACAATAGACGGAGGGTGAGACGTCTGTAGATACTGAGGTGGTTTCTGGGAGGTGATATGATGCGTCGCTCCAGAATCTACGATCCAATGAGAACAGTTAGATAGACAGGTGATACCTTCAGTAGAGAAAGAAGCAACTGAGCCAGGAGAACGGCCAAGACTGCCTTGAAGCTGTTGGAACTGGGAGCGCAGGTCATCATATTCCTGTCGAGTAGGACCAGGTTGATCGGCTGGTGAAGACGCAGCAGGAGGTGCCGATGTAGCAGCAAGATGAGGAGGTAGACCATGCTTACGGTAGCAGGTTGCTTCACGATGACCGTCACGGCCACAATACGTACATTTTAAAGGAGGTCGGCCACCACGTCCTCGTCCCCGAGACGGGGGACGGCCACCACGAGCAGAGGAACCAGGAGTAGGTGTTGAAAGGAGCGGCTGTTGGAGAAGGGCCGGAGAAAAACTTGGTGGAGCCTCAAATGGAGGTGTAACCTTGATAAGCATGGAGCAGACAACAGATAGAGACGGTGTGGTAGTAGAAGAGAGTATCTGAGCGCGAACGCTATGTAGATGAGGAGGTACGCTAGAGAGTAGCATAGCAATGGTCACTGCCTCTTTCTGGGATCGCTGGATAGCTAGATCAGGAGTGGGAGGCTGATGTTGAAGCCAAGCCTCATGAAGAGTCTTTGCCTTGGCGACATGAGAGAGGATGTCATCGGGTGTGCCAGGTTTAAGGTTCTGAAGGTCAGATATGATGTCATACAGATGTTGGAGGCTGTTCTGCCCAGAGTAGAAGCCATGAAGTTCATCCCACATGGCTTTGGCGGTGTCATGATACATAGCCATCCTGTACGGCTCCGAGTCCATGGAGTTGAGAAGCCACGTTTGGACACGACCATCATCCTTAAGCTAGTCAGCAGTAGGCGCAGTAGTAACCTGGGTTAAGTGAGGAAGGAGCCCTTTGGTCTGTAAGACCCGACGTACCGAGTGCACCCATTCCACAAAGTTACGCTTCCCGGTAAGTGAGATAGTGGTAATTCGAAGTTCATCACGAACATCGGAGATCGGAGTAGCAGTCGGAGCAGGTGACGGAACGGTAGTGGAGGAGGAATCGTCGAGGGCCATTGGAAGAGAAACCGGCTAGAGAGGAGCAGCGGTCTAGAGGGGCTGGCGGCAGACCGTTCTTGTGTGATCGCACTGGAGCTAGCAGAGATCGCAGATCTAGCAGGAGGACAGGAGCTAGCAGATCGCAGATGAGATCGCACGGCAGCAGAGATCGCACGGCGGAAGATCGCACGGCAGCAGAGGTCGCCGGGCTGGAGACTTTGCGAAGCACGGGAGACCGGAAATCGCAGATCGCAGAGCAGTTGCGGCAGCAGCAGGTTTGGCGGTCTCGGCAGGTCGCAGAATTCAGGAGCTCGCAGATCTCAGATCGATAGGCGAGATCGCACAGCAGCTCGCAGATTTCAGGAGATCGCAGAGTGCAGGAGCTCGTAGATCGATAGGCTGCAAGTCGTAGTGAGCAGAAGAGGAGACCGCACGGCAGCTGCGAGCAGAGAAGCGGAAGGGGGGGGGGTCCCACGCGCCAAAGGAAGCAGGCTATAAAAGCCAAGCAGAGGAGAGGAAAGCGTGGGAGCAAGCTGAAAGCAGCGGCAGGGGAGCGGTCTCAGAAAAGGAGACCGCAGGAGGTCGACAGGAAGGGGGGAGGGGCGGTCAGAAAAATTGGAGACCGAAAATTTTGGACCGATAGCTCTGATACCATGTAGAGAATTGGTATAAAACCTTATGGTATATTCACTTAAACCATAAATACAAGTATGAGTACAAATATATAGGAAGAGAGAGGAGGAAGAAATCCTATACAGGAGATGTGGGACTAAAAGAGAGATAGATAAATGGGCCTAATATATGGGTCTTTACATAGGCTTTCCTATATTCTCTAATAGATATGTACAACCTCGTGTAATACATATCTACAAGTTGATACATATAATCCTACTAAGATTAAAAAAAAAAAAGAGGCATTGTGATGCAGGACGGTCTTGTGTGAAAATGACTGTGCCGACACGCTAATGCGACCTTACGTGGATGTGCGGAATGAATGCTATCAAACTAAACCTAAATGATGCATGCATGTTTTAAAATATTAGCCGGAGTTCGATGCTAGCAAATATAATTATACACGTTAGGCAAATCTACACAATGTGAATCTTTAATTTTCAAGCACACGAATTATATCAAGCGCTTTCTCCGCACGGAGATTTTCAACGACAGCTTGCACAAATAAATTTTATGAGAAAATATGAAAGTGGAATCAACTATGCAAACAAGCCAATATCTCCACAATATATGTGATACACATCCAATATCCAATAGTAAAAGAAGAACACAATTAAGATACTCACAAATAATAGGAATCCCGCGACGACGTTGAGATGCGGAGGCGGTGGAATGCGACAACGGGTCGCACTGTAATGCTGAAAGAAGAGGAAGACCTGCACTGTAGTACAGGAGGAGATCAACCCGATTATGGGTGCACTATGGGCTGGGTCCAGAGAAATTTTACAGGGATGAGGGAAGGACTTTGGACTGTGGGGCTTGTGGGTGGCCCCTCGACAGGGATAGAAAAAGGGGGAATGGATTGCTGAATTTGCCAAGGAATTCGCTGGCTTGCTGAATCGAAGGGAATGACAAAGTCCCCTTGTTAGGGCTCTGATTGGTATGGGAAAGGGGAAAAAGAAGAACCTGAAGGCTTGTTTGTTACTCACACTATCAGTCGATGGGGAGGAAAACGAACAGTGGAAATGGCGAGGAAAATGAACCGGGAAATTGGCGGGATCTGCCGTCGAGACAGTAGGAAGAATTCGATCAGTCTTCAACGTCGGACGGCGGCAGGGTTCGCACAGTGAGGCTGAGATGGACTTGCGAGAGGTAATGGAGATGTAGGACGAGCGGCTTAGGTGAGGTTCCGATTCTTCCCGTCGTAGTAGGGGCGATGAATATTAGAGACGGGCGGTTTCGACGAACCAAAACGATGAATAGTAGCGGTTTACAGATGGGATCGTGGGTTTAGAGGGAGAAAACAGTGAGGGCTCACGGTAATAAGAAAATAACCGAAATAGAAAAACGGGAAAATGAAAAGAAGTCGGGACGTCGCACCACGGGGCTCGCGGTGTCGCACCACGAATGATTGCCGGATTTGGATTCGCTCTCAAATTCAACAATGAATTGAAAATCAGAACACCCGCCCCTATTTATCACGAGCGGGGCAGTTGGGCACCCGACATGAATGACTATGATCGTTCGTTACGCCCGATGTCCTAAAACATTAAATACAAGCCCAATAAAATAAAATAAAATACATATAAAATGTAAAACGACGCCCCAGACGCGCTCGCGGTCTCGGATCGCCGATCCGATCAACGCATCTCCGGCAAATCTGCAAAAATGGGTCTCACTGAGTGTTGGCCCGATCTCCTCCGATCACGAATATGCGGCCGATCCCCATCACATTGGCTCTAGATTAACAGTTGCAGTTTCTAAACTTGTCTAATGAGCAACAATAGATAAGATATAGCCTATCAAACTACCAATGATTATTTTGAGGTGTTATATATTACCATATCCCATAGTCATAATTCATTTTATTAAGGTTGTATTTTACTTGCCATGCTAATATGTTCTGTCATGTAGCCTCAGGTGAATTTTTTTCTTCTAATGTCTTAATATTTCTATTATGTAGTTTTACACTAATTTTCTTTGAACTATGAGCTATTCTTAAGTTTGCTCCTGGGTTTACAATATATATATTGCTTTAAATTTTCTTATGGCTGCAGAGAACTTGAGATTGTGAATAGTCTTCTTTTATTTCTTTCAGTTTGTGTTACTTGATTCATTGATCTGTTGGATTTTGTTTATCTAGTACTCAAATTTGCAGATAACGAATGTCGGGTTCATGTCGATTTTGGTTTGAAATGTTAGATGTCGGATTGCGAGGGATATATCCGGGATATTTTACAATGTCATATTTTAATAGTAAAATAATTTTATGTGTATAAATTCACATTTTTTGTAAATACAATTCTTCACACAATTCATGTATATAAATTACATAATAAACATTTAATAATATGATTATAATGATCTAACAATGTAAATTAACACAATTCTATTTATAAATAATTAAATATTGAAACAATCAATTTGTTTGTACTAAAGACACAGAAAGAGGGCATCAATGACACGTGAAGAAGCGTCAAAACCAGAGAGTCGTCGAAGTTAGAGCATGGAAAAAGAGCACAAAATGAGAGCACACAATGGAGTCAATAACATTAGTGCGCTGATAAGAAACGGAAAAATAGTTTATTTAGCTCGCGCCCGATATACCGGACACGAGATATCGTTCAATATATCGGTAAAAATGATTTATTGGGCGATATCTTCGAAAATACTATTTTAGCCCAAAATATTAATGTCGTGGCGTTTTCTCTCCTAAACCTTTATGTCTGATATGACAGCCGACATCTACAATGCTGCTAGTATTATAATAACTTCTCTTTGAAATAATATGTTATGTTAATGGAATCCACATTTATTTCCGATTACATTGGAACAAACTGGTCCCATGCGATTGAAGTTATCTTTTAGATACTTGATAGGCAGCATGGTTTAGAGTTGCCACTTAAATTTATTCTGAATTGCATTATGCATCTCCTAGAACTTTAACACACCATTTTTTCATCTGAGTTAATGTCTCTTATACTATTTTGCAGTACCATCAGCATGTCATTGCAGATTACTCAGCTTCTTTTAGCTGCCCAATCTGCCGATGGGCAGATTCGAAGTTCCGCAGAGGAGAATCTCCAGCAATTTCAGGATCAAAATCTCCCGTATTTTCTTCTGTCCTTGTCCGTAGAACTATCCGATGATCAGAAACCGCCGGAATCCCGAAAACTTGCTGGCATTATCCTTAAGAACTCATTAGATGCTAAGGACTCCATCAGAAAAGATGTGTTGACTCAGCAATGGGTCAATCTTGATACTTCTATCAAAGTACAAATCAAGGAATCTCTGCTAAGAACGCTAAGCTCGCATGTACCTGAGGCAAGTCAAACTGCATCTCAGGTGATTGCTAAGGTTGCTTCCATCGAAATACCTCGAAAAGAATGGATGGATCTCATTGGTCGACTGCTGACCAATATGACCCAACCGGATACTCCGGCTGCTCTTCGACAGGCGACACTAGAGACACTCGGATATGTGTGCGAAGAGATTTCTCCTCAAGATTTGGAGCAGGAACAAGTAAATGCTGTCCTTACTGCTGTTGTACAGGGAATGAGTGGGGCACAGGAGAGCTATAAAATTCGTCTGGCTGCCGTGAAGTCATTGTATAATGCTCTTGATTTTGCTCAGACTAATTTTGACAATGAGATGGAACGGAATTATATCATGAAAATTGTATGTGAGACAGCCGTGTCAAAAGAGCCGGAGATCCGGCAGGCAGCTTTCGAATGCCTTGTTTCTATAGCTTCCATGTACTACGAAATTCTGGGGCCTTACATGGAAGTACTTTTTGGTTTGACCTCAAACGCTGTAAAGGGGGATGAGGAGTCTGTTGCACTTCAAGCCGTCGAGTTCTGGAGCTCCATATGCGACATGGAGATTCAAATACAAGACGAGTGTGAGGGAGATGATGACAGAAGCTCGGAGGGACATCATCAATTTATAAAGAGGGCTCTTCCTATGCTTGTTCCCATGTTGTTGGAGACACTACTCAAGCAAGAAGAGGATCAGGATCAAGATGACAGCATATGGAATCTTTCCATGGCTGGTGGCACGTGTCTCGGACTTGTTGCGAAGACGGTTGGGGATGAAATTTTACCACTCGTGATGCCTTTTGTGCAGGATAACATCACGAAACCTGATTGGAGAAGTCGCGAAGCAGCTACTTTTGCTTTCGGATCCATTCTCGAAGGCCCTTCGATTGAAAAGCTGTTACCAATGGTTCATGGTGGATTAGATTTCCTGCTGAATGCTATGAAAGATCATGTTAGCCAAGTGAAAGACACAACAGCATGGACTTTGGGTAGGATATTTGAAATTCTGCATTCTTCGAATAGTGAATACCAGGTCGTGACACCTGGCAATCTACACCGCATCATTTCTGTATTGCTTGAGGGTATTAGGGAGGCACCCAATGTGGCTGAAAAGGTTTGTGGAGCTATCTATTTTCTCGCTCAGGGATATGAAGACACTGAGTCGAATTCGTCAGTTCTTACGCCCTACTTCGGGGAGATTATTTCCGCTCTTCTCTTGACTACGGATCGTACCGATGTCAGCAACTCCAAGCTACGGTCCTCCGCATATGAGACATTGAACGAGATAGTGAGGTGCAGTCAAATTCCCGAGACAGCGAATATGATTGCTCAATTACTTGGTGAGATCATGACCAGACTGAACAAGAATGTGGAGCTTCAGATGTCATCCTCCGATGAAAAAGAGAAGCAGAGTGATCTTCAAGCATTGCTTTGTGGTGTTCTGCAAGTGATAATACAGAAATTGTGCTGCTCTGATGATGCCAAACTAATCTTTCGTCAAGCTGCTGATCAGATGATGGGGTTGTTCCTCCGAGTTTTTGCTTGCCGCAGCTCTACGGTCCACGAGGAAGCCATGCTCGCAATCGGATCTTTTGCTTATGCTACTGGTCATGAGTTTGCCAAGTACATGCCCGAATTCTACAACTATTTAAACATGGGTTTGCAGAATTTTGAGGAGTACCAGGTCTGTTCTATATCTGTTGGAGTGGTCGGCGACATTTGTCGTGCTATGGATGATAAGGTCCTTCCATACTGCGATGCAATTGTGTCTAATCTTCTGAAGAATCTGTCGAATTCCATGCTTCATCGATCGGTTAAAGCTCCGATATTTTCGTGCTTTGGAGATATAGCTCTTGCAATTGGAGAACATTTCGAAAAGTATATCCCGTATGTCATGCCGATGTTGCAGGGAGCTTCCGAGATCTGCGCGAATTTGGACAGCAGTGATGAGGATATGCTTGAATATGGAAATCAGCTCCGACGAGGCATCTTTGAGGCTTACTCCGGCATTCTGCAAGGATTCAAAACTTCCAAGGCAGAGCTGATGATTCCTTTCGCAGGTCATCTTCTGCAATTCACAGAGGCTGTATTCAGGGATACTAGCAGGTAGCTATTTTTCAAGGTTTTACTTTTTAGTTTTGAATTTTTTAAAAACTATAAATCCAAGGAATAAAACCAAGATAATTATCTAATTAGAGCTCAAATTAACAATGAAATTTGTTGGCGTCTCAAAACTCAAGTTTTTTGACGAAACTTCATCAAACTTCACAGTTTTGTGGAAATTTCACCGAAACTTCTCTACCCGATTGAAATTTCTTCAGCAAAATCGAAATATTAACGAGTTTCGGATTGGGTTTAACCGAACCGTATCTAAAACCATCCATACCTAAAGATTTGGCTTCTAATAGTCTTCGGTTTTGGTCTCTAGCTTGATTCCATGTTTATCTCGAGGAGAAAATATGATTGCAGGGATGATACTGTAACAAAGGCAGCTGTTGCTGTGATTGGGGATCTTGCTGATGCACTCGGTCCCAGCGTTAAACTTCTGCTGAAAAATACGAATTTCCACATTAATTTCCTGGGCGAATGTTTCAATTCTGAGGATGATCAGTTGAAGGAGACTGCACTGTGGACCCAGGGAATGATTGGGCGAGTACTGGCTTCTTAAATCGGGTATTTTTCCATTATCCTGCTGTTTCTTTCTTATGATTTTCACATGTAGGTAGGTTGATAGTCTTATATATATGTTTTAGTTCTAGTGGAAAATGATAATGTCAAGTGTAGGCGCGAGGACGCGACCTGCATGTGTCTCTGATGGTCGTCTTTTAATGTAATGTACTCGGCCAATAGGATCGGAGTGCGCTCGACTAGTAGGCCCAGTGGCCAAGTGCACTTCAATCAGGGAGCACCACGTCAGTGTGGGGAGGAGCCATGGATGCTCTTCTGGCATATATAGTGTGTATCTTTAGTGTTATGGTCATTGTATATTTTTGCACTTGGATAAGGAATGCTTTCCACACATTGTGGTGGTTGATATTTTGAAAACTTCATCACGCCATGTTCCATAGTTTTGGTTTCATGTGTTTTTAACTTCTTAGCAAAAGTTAATGATTAGAGCGTATTTTCTCAGCATGTGAAGTTTTCCTAATGATTTTTATGGTGCGTGAGAATGGTTTTTGTTTTATAGAGTTCAATAATTTGAGTTTTCTTAATAAAAAAAGATTTAAAGCACACTTGGGTGTCAGTCCGGTTGGATGTTGGGAATTTGCATAATTATAGGTTGCACCCCTCTATCTTTCAAAATTACATTTACCTTCCCTCTAAGTTTTCACAATTTACAAAAATGCCCCTTCCGCTAGAAATATGAATGAAAAATGTTTAAATCAGCCAAATTATTTTATGATATTCAATTTTATCCTTTTTAACGACTCTACAATGAAAGGTGTGACATTTTACTTTAGAAATATTGATGGAAAGTGATTAAATATGCCAAATTAGTTTATGATATTTCAGTTTTATCCTTTGTAGTGAATCTAGAATCATTATAAAAGGATACAATTGAAATATCATTAAAATAATTTGGCTGATTTTATCATTTTCAATCTATATTTCTAATGGAAGTGGCATTTTTTCAAACTGGGGAAACTTAGAAGGGGAGGTAAATGTAATTTTGAAAGATAAAGAGGGGTAACCTGTAATTATGCAAACTCTCAGGGGACCTCACCGGTAATTAACCCTATATTTATATTTGTTTACATTTACATTTAACTTTTACATTTAACATTATCATAACTCATAAATGTCAAAACGCACATGAACTCTACCAATAAGTCAATAACAGCTAATAAATTAAAATATTTCTTTTTGGAAGAATTGGTTCTTGTCCTAGTGTACAAACTACAAACATCAGTGTGTAGTCATCCTTGGGTTTGTTTGTTTTGGTGGTGAGAATTGAAGCAGCATGAATGAGGGGGTTGAGGCGGTGAGAATGCAGGGTTACCAAACAGTTTTGGAGTGGTGGCACTGAAAATGGAGGGAGGGGGCTGCGAATACGTTGAAGGCCAAAAATGATATTTTGGAGCGCTGGGAATGGAGAATGAAGGTTTATCAAACTGGTATTTTCAGCGGTGGTGTTTCCCCCCACTGAAAATGAAAAAAAATGCCGAAACAAATAGAGCCTAAGTCTGCTTGCAATAGGACAGTCCTAGCTTCCCTTTCTTTTGTAGAGGTAGGTTAACTCATTGCATCTTCAATCATAACCCAACATTGTTTTTGCAATATCAGTTACTTAAAAAACGCTAAATTATGATTAGTTTTGAAAGTCAACATCTGGAAAAGAGCCTAACTCTGCAACTAATCAATGAGTCAATCACCTTTAACCTATTGTCAACTCATCACTCAAAATAATGGGTCAAATTAGTAAATGAAAAAAAAAGTCTTAACAACTCAATATTATTACGCTTCTCTCATTAGACTCTGTCAATGTTAGTAACACAAGGCTCTAGGGACCGTTGACTCATGATGCGTTGCATCTGTTTTCTAGGGCTACGAACAATTCGATTCTGTCGATTGAGAATATAGGTAAAACTTGCAGGAGCCGTGAATCCAAGTGCTGCAGCTCTTCTATAGTAATCCATGAATCATCAATCTGGGACAACACGTCTTTAGAACATATTACCTGTTCATCGGATATTGTGCCGGCCGATGAGACCTCAGGTGTCTCAAGGTAAGAGGGGGTGGTTTATTACCAGTTAAATCTTGTGTGTCAGTGCTAATAGGAGCATCAACATTGAAGTCATAATATATAGTTAGATCATCAACATTGAATACCTATGAATAACTAGATTTTGCAGGTACATCTAATTAAAAAAAAATTATTTTTAACCTTCTCGGTAAGGGTCAACTCTTCTGTTGGTTAGCATTTTAAGGGTACCTATACAAACACCATATCTCCGATGGTAAATTCAACTGGGTGTCTGTGTCGATCAACTGTTTTCTTATAATTTTCGTAGTTTATGCAAATGTGAATGTCTGATATGTGGTAGGTAAATCTATAAGATCAACAGGTTTTCTAGGGTTATAACCAGTTGCAATTTGGAAAGATCTAAGTTATTAAAGGCGCACCGATGCGCAAATGAGCCCTGGAGTCTAGGCGCAGGCGTGCGCCTAAGGCACGTGAGACGCAAAAATGAGAAAAAAAAAATAAAATCAGTGACGCCCAATTCATGGAAAATCAGCAATTGAGCGCCTAGGTGCGCCTTGGGCGCGCTTTGGGTGTGCCTCGGGTGCGCCTAGGCTCGCCTCAGGCACATCGCCCGCCTAAGCCTTGCTGGGGCGCAACAGGGTGCACCCGACGTCTCAGGCGCGCCTAGGCGGGGCGCCTTGATAACTTTTAGGGAATGATGATGTACTTGTGAATTTATTAACTAAACTATTATAAGTAAATTCACCGATATGCTGAACTAAATCCCAAGAAGCGGAATGTTCATTAATTAAGCTCCTAAGAAGATCTCCAAGTAAGCAATTCATGGCTTCCGTCTGATAGTCAGTTAGTGCGGTAGGAAGATTCAAATTATTTAGAAGAGTGTCACTGCAATATCAAACATATCCGGTGCTTTAGATGGATAAATCAAGCGAGCAAAAGTGATGAAATGCGTTTGTAGAGGAAAAGGGAGATTTCAGACAATGGAGGCTATGAGGTTTTGATAATAGAGTGCCATCCATCTAAGAAACCCTAGAATGATAAAAACAACTGAAGCGATGCCTTGGGAGGTCGGCCGAAGGGAGAGCTTGAGTTGTAAGTGTTATGCGCGGCAAACCTAATTATTGCTATCTCTTTAGTGTCTTTTATCATTATTATTTGTTCTTAATTGTTAGATGATTAGGGTTTCATTAAAGGGGTCTTGTAGCCTACTTAAAGACAAGTGTGGTTTCTATGAAGGCATCCAAGAAGTAACTATATTCTCTTGTCTTTTGCATGAGATATTGGCAGCTCTCTTCTCTCGAGCATGCCCTGCCTAGGTAGCCGCAGTTCTGGCTCCACAGTACCCTACGCCGTCATCTACCCCTCCGACCACTACTCCGACGAGTACATAACAACTTGGTATTTCAACACTTTGATTCCTCCCTTTCCCCCTGCAATAAAAAAATCAGAGTTTTTTGCTGCTCTTTTGCTTCCTACTGCACTCACCGCAACCCTCGAGCAAGTGGGAGATTGCCTAACCTCGAGCATGAATGATACGTTCAGTCGATCTGCCGCTTCATCGATGGCCGCACCAAGACGTTCAGTCGATCTGGTATCACGTCGACAAGCAGCCGCCGCAAGGGACGCATCAAGACGTTCAGTCGATCTGGTATCACGTCGACAAGCAGCAGCTGCAAGGGCCTCATCAAGACGTTCAATCGACAAGGAGTAGCCACAGTCGACATCCCTCACGCCGACAAGTTGTCGACCGGTGTCCCTCGTCGTCTCCAACAACAGTCGCAAGAGCACGATCCCGTCAGCGGTGTTCTGCACTTGGAACCGCAGGCCCTCACCTTCGCACCTCGCCGCCCTGTAACAGGGACCCGCCGTCGATCCTCCTTCATCGAGCGGAGAGCAGCTAACATGCTTTTCTTCATTCCGTTTCGACCACGCATCCCTATTCCTGCAAGCCCTGCCCTACAAACTCTGCGCCTGCAAACCCCACGCTCCCTTCACTACCTCGAGCCGCTTACAAGACTCTGCATCGTGGACGCACTTGAGCTGTCTGCTCCTCAGGTCACACAGACCTTATTGAGCCATCTAGGACTTTATTATTTTGGACTTTGCGTCTTCTTTCAGCCGGATGTCATCACACCCTCGTGAATTTATCCTTAACTGATTAATTCATTTATTATTAATTCAACCTCTTCCAATAATTCAACCTCTTCCAACAAATATTGGGAGACCAAGATGACCTCCCAATTCTCGGCGATGGCACGTTGCACCGCCACCATCCCCGCCAGTCTCAACGATCTGATCGCTGCACCATAAACATAAAGATCTGCTCGATCGTCCTCGATCTCGTTGATTGTTCCACCACAATCAGTGCCAACCGTTCTAGCAGCCACCTCCGTTTAGCGCCCTCCACTCCAGTTACCTGTTCCGTCGGGCCCTCTGGCGCCATTCCTTCCAGCGATCGTTCCCCAGTAAGCGCCGCCACTTCTGATCGCCGCGACTCACATTCAGTAGGCACACTTGCCCCGCCGCCATCCATTATGCATGACTGTTGGGAACATTGCCCAACAATGTTTCTGATTTGAAGAAGTTCTCATATCAATGATAAATGTTCTTTGTATTTGATGAATATCTAATTTATTGTGCAGAAGTTCATTTAATTCAATTTAATAAATCATTCACAATAAGTTCAATGATATGGTCATTCTCAAGGAATACTTAGATAATTCTCAGAATGATGTTAAGTTAAATATCGTCGAGACGGACTGAATATATCGCCGTGATCTCTAAGTGCAACAAGCCAAATTTCGTCGAGACGGACTGAATATATCATCGTGATCTCTAAGTGCAACAAGTAATTATCGTTCAGACAGACAAAAGAGTACACTTGTTCTAAAGGCTAAGTTAAGATCGTTGTGAAAAGTGATTTCAACATGTTGAAGCTAATCCATGCAAGTTAATTCATTCCAAGTCAAATGTCGTCGAGAAAGTGTTCGACATTTCAGAAGGCATGTTGAATTGAGAATGCTCAAGACCATATCGTCTAGATATGGCTCCCCTGTCGCCAAGACAATACTCAGATCTAAGTGTTGTCATATCGTCGTGACAAACTAAAATTCACCTTGATAAGCTTATTCATTCGACTTGAAGACTGTATTCGTGTTGAACTCAAATATCGTCTTGAAGATCCTAGTATTGTCGAATAACTGAAGGATCGATTAGAAGATTGAAATGTCGTTGTGACAAGATGAAAGATCGTCGTGAGGAGATGAAACATCGTCGTGAAGACAACAATTATATCTGAGAAGAAGCTTTATCGTTGTGACATGACAATCTCTCCTCAGCTAACACCTGCGCCATGCCAGATCCCTGCAGCCCTCTGTGACATCTTTGAGCATGATGACATCTTCTTAGTGTCTTTTATTATTATTAATTGTTAGATGATTAAGGTGATAAAAAACTTATGTTAGTGTGCGTCTTTTATTATTATTAATACTTTGCTAATTTTTTATCTTGCTATGGGCTGCAAAATGCAATAGAAAGGTACCTTTCGTCCCTAGGAAAGAAAACACTGCAATATGGAGCAAAAATGATGTCCCCACAAAGCCCAAAATGAGAAATCCTAGCCGAAATAGAGGGCTTTCAAGTTTCATCCCAAGAGAAGGAGACCGGTCTCGGCGGCGGGAATGGAGGTCGACGGGGGCGGAATGGGGGCGACGGGAAGAAGCGCGAGAGCCGTAGGCATGATCACGAACATGAGATGTTGTCGGACGGTGTGCGGGTATAGCAGGTGGGATTTAGATTTTAGGTCATTTTAAATTATTTTAGGTGATTTTATGGTGTGCACATTGACATTAAGAGTGTGCCTATGACACCACTCTATTTTTATCTTTAAAGCTCATTATATCTTTCCATCATGTCAATGTACTTCCACGTCATTTCCCCGCGTAGATGTCAACTCGTCGTAAATGCTACTCAAATTAACGTAGTACCAGTGCCAAAATTTTCAACCTCGGGCACGGATGCAGAGATTCAGATCCTCTAGATTTCGTGCGAGAACTTCAGTGTGGAGTTCAATCCAACGGTGCGAGATCCCTTAATTCCATCAATCCAACGGCTTCATAAATTTATCCGCTAGAAGACAAAAAAACAAAAAGTAAAAAAACTAAAAAAAATATAAAAACAAGGGGGCTCTCGCCCGTTGGATTGAAATCCAACGGGCGAGATCGCGGGAACTCCACCCCTGGAGTTCCCGCATGAAATCCAAAGAATCCAGTTCCTGGACGCGGATGATCCTGGACGCGGCTGAGCGGATGATCCTGGACGCGGATGATCCTGGATGCGGATGATCGGCCATGAATTGCCCATGACCGCGTCTGCACATCCTCCAATTTTTTTTGGTCCCACATGGAACTTGATTGGTTCCCGACGGAAATTTAGGAATGGGACTTGGACGGAAAAACACCTTGAGAACAAAAGCGCGATGATTTCGAAAAACCCGGGCAGAGGGCGCCTGAAAAGTTTTTAATAGGATTATGTGAATCAAAATAGTATAGTATTTATTTTAAAAACAGAGGTATTACGGTCTTTTATCGCAACCGTTTCGAGTTTTTTAAAAGGATCGAACGATTTGTAAGCAGGGAAACTTAGAAGGGAGGTAGATGTAATTTCGAAAGATAGAGGGGTGCATCCTGTATTTTGCAAATTCTCTGGAGAGGTCCCATAAATTATCAGTAAACACAATTGATATTATTTTGGGCATATGTTGTTCCATTATAAGAGTAATACCATCCGCCAATGATCGGATGCTTTGCCACGATTGTTATTGCAAATTGAGTTTGTTTGTCCATCAATGATCGCCACCAATTGGCTACTTTCGAAAACATCGATGCGATTTGTTTGATCGCCACCAATTGGCTACTTTCGAAAACATCGATGCGATTTGTTTGAAAACGCATGAGTTGTGCTATTCGTTTTGTGATAAAAATTGTTTGATGAGTAATTGCAAATAGGTGAAACCGTGAAAGTGATATACAATTATTTTTATGAATTTGTTATTTGTGTAAAAAATCTATTTTTTTTTTGGAGGTCGAGGACGCTACTCCATGTTGGGAATAACAATAACATAGTATTTGTGGACGAAAACGAGTAATAAAAATAAGTGTAGGCAAGTTTTGAAAAAAGTTTGCTAAATGAGTAGACAATTGATGATCTTCAGCCTCATTTATATCTTTGCTCTTCTCAAGCACCATTTGCGTCCTTTCCATCTTCTCTTCCAACATTCTTATCCTCATATTCTATATATATCGGCTAGTGTTCACGCTCACCGATTTAGAAAAAACATAACTGAGCAATAATAGGAAAATTGTCAAATACTGCGGAAAAAAACAAGATTAATCATGCGATTAGTAAAGAGACAAGAACATATATAATGAATAGTAATATAAGGATTGAGGATAATCTTGCTCGCCTCGTCTGATGGTCATCGTGAACGTAGATCGATTCCATGATTAGTTTATGAAGCTGGACTCGGGCAGAATTCCAATCACGTGCTGTGTATGCGATCGATTCCATGATTGTATGTTTCTTTTTGAATTGACTTTTGTGCTTTTCACTTGGTGTGGTGTCCAAGCACACAACAACCAACACCAATAAAATTCCAACAAAAGCTACGAGGCTTGCCGGAAAGGCGAGTTGCGCCTATGGCATTTGTGAAATTGCGTGCTTTGAGTTTTGAGATGCTGGAGAGACAGGAGAATTACCATGGGATCCCTTCACCTCCGTTTGCCACGAAAGTTTCAGCCCGGAGCCCGGTCTCAAATCAAGATAGCTAAAACATACTTAAGAAAGTTTCAATACATGACAAAAGAATTAATATTGTTTTACTATCACCTTAAAAGGCTTGATTGTGCTTCCTCAACAATTTTCAAACTGGATTGCTCTCCCAAATTTAATTACTTACCAAAACTATTGTATTTCTTTGCTGTCAGTCTTTGGGTTTGAGTGTTAGGAAGCAAGCAAAAAACCTCAAATTTAAGGCCTTTAAAAATACAAAAAATAGTGATATCTAGATTCTTGCATATGAACATGTGTAACAATGGTTTGCGCACTGCGACGCACAGTCATGTGCGCTCACACGCGCATCTTGTTTTCCTATGCAATTCATGCTACATGTCTACGATGCACAAGCTCTTGCACTCGATGAGATGCCTCGAGAGCACTAGCGCACCACCCACGGCGATAATTACGAGATTAATCAAGAAAGTCGGGATTTGAAAAAAAAACTTGGGTCTTTGGACTTGCAAATGCAGTCTTCTTCAGAAAAGATCCGCCCTTTCTGCCCCCTAGATCAAAATCCACCCTTTACTTAGATAATCAAGTCATTTAATAATAATATGATATAAAGGTAATCAACTTATAATCAATACCTCGATTTAAAGAAGCTTTGAGTTTTCTTCGTTGTCGTCACCTTTACAAATAATATTTGTTGAAATTGATAAACATCAAGCTCTGCAATAGTGCTATGTTGCATAGAAGGATCATTTCTAAATATTCTTAATTAATAATCAACAATACTGCCCACAAATTTTGGGTCTCCCTCTATCTCATCCCTATTGGCACAATAGAAAAAGGGATTCAAAAATATCCAGCTGGGCGTACAAGGCTACACAATTCGTCTCTCATTTATCTGTCAATCAAATTTCATATAGAAGATATTTGCTCTCTTCGTGATCGAGAGCAACAATTCCTCCTAACATTATGTAGATCTTCGTGCAACCATCTCATTGGAAGTGTATCCCCATCATCTCTTGAGTACTTTAACCAAAGGGATAGCCATGAAAATAATTTAAAAAAACTTTTCACCAAAAATTTGCACTTGAGACAATGATAGATCCGACAAAGGATCGCTTCAACAGTGCGTTGCCCAACAAATGAAGATTCAACATTGCAGGGAAGAGATCGAGAAAATCATTGGAGAAATTTTCACTGAAAGGAGCTGAGAATGGAGGAGAACAGAATTTGGACTTCGACTGCAAAATAAAACAGAATACGGCAAGGGAAATACCAATTACTACTTACATGTTTAAGTTAAACAACAATGGTAATAAAACCAAATGCTTGATATATCAGTCTCATAAAAATATCAGGGCGATATTTTACTACAATTTTCTTACATAAATCAGTGTCGTGATTGTCTCTCCCTCTCAAACTGATATGTCGATCAACATCCACGACATTACTTGTATCAAATATATTAAAAACTTGAACTCCCATTCGCAAGGACGGCCAGAGTCATATTTTATGGATACAATAACTTTTTTAATGGCTACCTAAGTTTACCTAAGGGTGAATGCGCAAAAATAATAGAAAACACAAACTATTATTCGACCCCCACCCTCAATCTCATTGTAAAGAGAGACGTATACGATCAAAACATGGATTTTGGGGGCTCTTGAAAGGTAATTATCAAGTACAATCAAGCTCATTCTACCCGATTATAGGTGGAGCAACACATGATTTATATGCTAAGAGCATAAGACAACATAATTTTTTTCAATATGAGACTAATTTTTAAGGCGCCTTCTCAGTTGTAAGATCTTTGGCTTCTAACAATCTGATTACAGATGAACGGGCCAATGGCCTACATTAAGTGCATAGAGTTGCACGAGTTTTCCGATATTCGAGAAAATTATCACCAAATTCGCTTTCCAGCCAATAACAAAATGGTCAATATTTAGATATGAAATTCCAAGTATACAAGCTTGACGAGGTTGCTCAAGAGTCAAGACTAAGCACAAAAAGTCAAAGATTATTATTAATTTTGAGCTTCCAATCAGTTAAGTATCTCCAACTGTAAGTTTGACTTTTAGCCGCTATTCATACATATGGAAGTACAATATATGGGCGCTGATATTAGCACTATAATTTTGGCTATGCGCACTTACGGCTAATCGCAAGCATTATTTTGAGGATTTGCTATCCGCAAGCAAAAAATTTATTTGCACACCAATATTTTTTTTTGTTTTTTTTAATATTTAGAGATATAATTGTTCATCAAATGACAAGAATAATATAGAACTTTTGATAGAACTTTTGATTCTTACAATTTGCACACCAATATTTTTTGATTTTTTTTAAAATATTTAGAGTAGTCTTTCATCAAAATGAAAAAAGCAACATAAAACAGTATCAAAATACATAAAATTTATCAAATCAAGCTTGCAAAAACATCATTAAGTAGTGTTCCCACTTTAACCCTTTTTTTCTCTTATTTTTGAACTTGCTGGATTGGAAGAGATATTAAGTCTTATGCCATTAATAACCAACTTTCTGCAATTTTTCCATCAACAGAACGCCTCTAATTGATGAGTTTGCCTTCTTCCTTATATATTGCGTGTATACGGGTATGCAGATTCATTTTTTGTGTATACATTTTTTTCATAGTTAAACTAGGTCTTAGGGGTAGTAAGTAATCTTTCTAATGATAACCTTTCAAACATTCTCAACTGATCAATGTTGATCTTCTTCCAGGAGCAAAGAAGCAGCAGATGGTGGATAAGCCGGATGATGCGGCACATATGATAACGCAACAGATGATTACTTCATGTCTCTCTGATTGCAAATATTTCTCTTTTTGGGTCATTATAGAATTTTGTTCATGTATTGAGTTTAATTAGAGATGGTATCTCTATTGGTGTGTATTGAGGGGATTGAGCTATCTCCCACCCTCTTATTACTATATTAATACAATCAAATTAAAAAATTATATATGTTGATTAATTTAGTATTTCGTGTACTTTTTGGATGTGCGACTTGTATTTCATATTTTTCATTTTGCTAGGAGCTTCGATTTACCATTTTGATATGCTTTTGCATTAGCAATTTTTTTTTTAAATGTTGCAGCTTTTTGACAACATTTTTGAAGTGTTGCATTTGTACCTTTTGACAACAGTTTTTAACTGTAACATGACAAGTCAACATTTCTAAAATGTTGCAATAGGTTTATCGAAGAACTGTTGCCTATACTAAGGTTTTAGGCAACAGTTTTTGTATAGTGTTGCCTAAATGTATGAAAACTGTTGCCTTTGATCTTTGGTAACACAGTTTTAGGCAACATCATATGGCAACAGTTTTCAATGTTTTGGCAACAGTTTACAATTTTAGGCAACATTTTTCAAGTGTTGCTAAAGACCAAAAATGTTGTAGTGATTTAACTTGTGATTCTTTTCATGTCTCCTTCCTTTCAACTTTTTTACCTACATAAATGAAAACAAATTTGTTAAATAAACATAGAAGTAGCATTAATTAAGAGTATGATTTTTTAAAAGTAAAGTTGTGTACCTCCTTTCATACAACATCTTGGAATTGCACCCTCCCGGTTGAAATTTGTGCGATTGTAATTCTTTGGTTGTAATATATTTCCCAACCTTTCGCTACTTGTTCATGGTATCACATCCAAGTTAGAATAATTTGTGATATTGGAGAGCAATCTTTTAACATCAACTAAATGAACAGATTATCATTTAAAAAGCCAATGCAAACAAGAGTTTGTATCTCTGGCATAGACGAATGTAGCGGAATAAATGTCAAGTTTTGCCCTTTAGAAATTTGAACTAAAACAATATTATAGCATGAACAAATAATAAGTTCCATATCTGGCATTGTCATCCACTTGGTAAATGGTGCCGGAGTTTTCGTGCATTGTACAGATAACAATAAATCTTCATATCTTTTGCGGCCGAATATAAGACCATATAAAGCACTTCGATTTTCAAGTTCCCATTGTAGATCTACTCTTACTTGTGCCCAACCTCCTTCAACATTCAAAGCCTGACTGATAACACGGTACCCATAGTGCCCATCTCCCAACACGTCCAAAGCATCCATAATATGTTCCGACCAGTATGATGCAAACTTCAGACATACCTTGTCAACAAACTTTATGCTCTTATGAATTGCCAACTTGTTTCTTTTGGGGATTTTATTACTTTTCATGACCTTATCTTCCAACAATGCGTACTCGAAATGTGAGGGTAGTCTTTTGGTTGATAAAACCTCTTCTTTAAATTTCTTATTACTACCCTTTGACCTACCTCTCAACTTTATTGGTACAGAAGGTTCCATGGTTTGGGACGATGTTGGATTTATAATCTCCCTTAACTTTCTTTTTAGCTCCTGTTTTTATTGTTTGTTCGAGTCATAAAATTTTTGTATGATTCCTTCAAATTCGGTGTCTATGTTGTCTTCAATATGTACCTCAAATCTTTTATTTAACACTAACTTTTTCCAATGTCCATTAATCAACCATAAAAGGATTCCTTTTGAGTTTGTAACATAAAGAAGTAATTCATGTGCGCATGGCAAACCCAAAGTATATCTTTTCAAATGTGAGCATTCATTAGCTTGCTTGAAGTGTCCTCTTTTAATTTGATCTTCTTCCTCTTTAATGACTTTTAATGCTTGTATAGACACTTTTCCAGCCAACTCTGAATACAAAAAACCATTAAAGTCATTGCTAAGTTTGATGCAACTCTCTCCAAATGATCTTTTAATGTCTATATCAACTTTTGTCATTCAAACATAAAACATTCAAAATCTTTGTCATTACTAAACAATTTCTTACAGTGGGCCAAAATTGTTGAAACCGAGACTTGAGAACAAGACTTAGTCTCTGTGGAGTTCGGGCCCTCAAGAGGTTGAGGGGTGACCAACACTTACTCCCCCCAAGGGCTAAGGGGCTAAGGAACTAGGAACAAGGCCAAGGGCTTAGCGAGGAAGTCCCACCACACACCCGGAAGATCTTAGAGCGCTTCCCCTCCCAGGCCAATGCTAAGCTTGGGCACCATTGGAGGCTCTCTCCACCCAACGAAGGAACTAAGGGAGAGAGAAGGCCAAAAGAGAAGAAGTCTGTGTTGTAACATGAGGCGGCCACCGAGCAAGAAAAAGAAATACAGGGAAGTGAAATGGGAAAACTTCTTCATTCATAGATGCTCAAGCATACATCTCACATACATTTCCTTGCAGGTTTCATACAATTTATAGAAAGGAAAAACGATTACAAAGAGAAGAAGACATTAAAGTCTTCATGGTTCCAAGGTAGAGTTGCTTCGGCTTCTTCAGCTCCAGGTTGTTGGCTCTTTGTTTTCTGCAATGGCTGGATTTAATTCTTCTAAGTCTCGAGCTCCTACTTCCTCCTTCTGTCTCCTTGGCTTCTGTTGTGGCTTTATTGTCTCTGCATTAACTCTCTCGACACTCCCCCTTAATGCTGAGATTAACATATTCCTGATTGCAAGATAGGAATGATTTGGAAGGGGTTTGGTCATTATGTCTGCCAGCTGTTTGTTCGTGGGACAGTAGTTCATCTTCACTTGATTAGTCTCCACAAGCTCTTTTAAGAAATGGAAACGAAGCTCTGTGTGTTTTGTGCGACTATGGAAGATGGGATTTTCCCTATTCCGATTGTAGCAAGGTTATCACACCAAATGGTGATTGGCTTCGTCTTTTTGTGGGGATATAGATCCCTGAACAACTTCTGTAGCCATAGCCCTTCACACGCAGCAGCACACGCGGCGATGTACTCAGCCTCGACTGAAGATAATGCAACAACCTTCTGTTTCCTGGAGGACCAGGATATAACTTTGCTTCCCAGAAGAAAAATGAAGCCTCCCGTGCTTTTTCTGTCGTCTTTATCTCCTCCCCAGTCACTATCAGTGTATCCAATTAAATCTGTTTCTTCTTCCTTCTCATATGGGAGTCCCAGGTGTTTGGTTCCTTTGAGATAACGGAGAACACGCTTGGCAGTGATGAGGTGTTCTGAGCTCGGCGTCGAGAGATACCTTGATAAGATACTAACAACATTTTCTATATCCGGTCTCGTATTGGTGAGGTAAATAAGTGATCCAATCAAGCTTCTGTAGTCGGCTTCTGGGACTGGTTTATACTGATCAAACTGGGAGAGCTTTGTGCTTGTGCTCATTGGAGTGGTGACAGGATTTGCCTCCTGCATCCCAAATTTTTCTAGCAGCTTATCAATATACCTTTCTTGATTTATGAATATACTTCCTGGCTCTTGCTTGATTTGGAGCCCTAGAAAATATTTCATAAGTCCAAGATCACTCATTTCATACTCCTGTTTCATTGTTTTCTTGAATCCATCCACAATTTCTGTTGTTGACCCTATGAAGATCAAATCATCAACGTATAAAGTTAGTAGCAGGAACTGATTATTGGGAAAGCATTTGGTGTACAGGGCTGCATCATTCCTGCTCCTTTCATACCCATTTGAGATAAGATAGGAATCAATTTTATGATTCCATGCCCGGGGGGCTTGCTTTAGGCCATACAAAGCCTTTCTCAGCTTATAGACTTTCTCTTCCTCTCCCTTTTTCTCAAAACCTTCAGGCTGGTTAACATACACCTCTTCTTCTATAGTTCCATTGAGAAATGCAGATTTCACGTCTAACTGGTGAACGGGGAGATCTGCTTGTACTGCAACTGCAAGAAGGGATCTGATGGTTTCCATTCTGACCACTGGTGCAAACGTCTCGGTGTAGTCAATCCCTTGCCGCTGGGAGAACCCTTTGGCCACAATTCTGGCCTTATACTTCACAATTTCTCCATGCTCATCTTGCTTCACTTTGTAGACCCACTTTAGATTTATTATCTTTTTGTTTGCAGGTTTGGGAACTAATTCCCATGTCTCATTTTTCTCCACCATCTTCATTTCAGCTTCCATTGCCTCCATCCACTTTGGATCAGTGGCAGCAGCTTTGAAATTGTCGGGCTCCTCCTTGGTGAGAAAGACAGTATCTGCATATTGGTAAATGTCAGTTAAATATTTATACCTTTTTGGAGATGATGACTCTTCATCTGAAACAGCTTCAGGAGAAAGAATTTCTCCTTGCTCTCCCTCCTCAGATGGTTTGGATGGCTGATCTTCTTCAGTAACCCCATCAGTTGGAGGGTTAGAGAGTTCCATTGGGTCAAGAAATTGAAAGTCTTTTGGAAATAAGACCCCATGCTGAGTCTGATCCCATTCCCATGTTGCATTCTCATCAAAAATTACATCCCTGGAGGTGTAGAGCTGTAAAGTATCAGGGTTTAGAATTCTGTGGGCCTTGGATTGCTGGCTGTAGCCGACCAGAATCCCCTTTTCTGCTCTCATCTCAAGCTTCTTTCTATCTTCTTTGGGAATGTGCCTGTATGCAAGACATCCAAACACTCTAAGGTGCTGCACATCAGGCTTCTTCTTCCTCCATGCTTCATAGGGAGTTGCTCCTTCTACACTTCTGGTTTGGGATCTGTTTAGAACATAGACAGCAGTATGGGCTGCTTCTGCCCACAACATTTGAGGCAAATTGAAGTGGTGTAGCATGGCCCTTATTCTTTCTGCTATAGTTCTGTTCTTTCTCTCTACAACCCCATTCTGCTCAGGTGATCGAGGGGCTGTCAATTCTCTGGTGATGCCATGGCTCTTGCAAAAGTCCATGAAGGCATCCCCCGTGAATTCTCCTCCACGATCCGTCCTCAGCCTTTTTATGTTGTGCCCACTTTCTTTTTCTACCTGAAGCTTGAATTCTTTGAACTTGTTGAGAGCATCTGATTTCTGTTTTAAGAAGTATATCCAAGAATATCGTGAGTAGTCATCAATTATGCTTAAGTAATACCTCATACCACCAGGAGTTGGAGTTGGAGCTGGCCCGCATAGGTCTGCATGGATTAATTCCAGAGGTTTATTAGACCTCCAGGAAGCTGAGGATGGGAAAGCCAGCCGATGACTCTTCCCATGAATGCAGTCTTCACACTTGTGGTCCTCCTCCTTCAGTTCTGGCAGCCCCTGAGCCATCTCCTTTTGTTTCAGCTGGATGAGATCTCTGTGGTTCAAGTGCCCAAGTCTATTGTGCCATAACATTAGGGGTGAGGTGCACACAAGTGCCTCCTCCTCTTTATTTGGAATTTCTAATTTCAATGGGAACATATTGTTTGGTGTCATTCTAATTGATGTTATGCACACACTTGTCTCATTGTGACTTATGTGGCAGTGGTTTTCTTCAAATGTTAAGGAATAGCCATTCTTCATCAGCTGCCCCACACTCAATAGGCTTTGGGAGAGGGATGGCACATAATGTACTCCTTCTATATGCCTTATGTTGCCATCTTTAGCCCTTACAGCCACAGTTCCCGTTCCCTCTATGACCAGTTTCTTTCCATCTCCTAGTATCACCTCAGTTTTACTTGCTTCATACATTTTAACAAAAATTTGTATGCAGGGAGACATGTGGTTGGAGCATCCACTGTCGATGAACCAAGTTTGGCTTGATGTTTTTTGTGTGCTGGTTTCAGTGATAAAAAGTTTCTCAGTGGTGTTTGTGTACTTGACTTCCTCCTTCTTTTCTTCTTTATCCTTGGACCAGCAGTCCTTCTGCATATGTGTGGGTTTTTTACATCTCTTACACTTGTAAAAACAGTCCATGGCTACATGGTTTGTTCTTTTGCAGAGGTTACAAAACATTTGTGTGTTGTTGTTGTGTTTGAACTCATGAGCTGGTCTCCCTTCACTGGTTCTACCTCTCCCCCTACCCCTCATCCCTGGTTTGGGATTTCTTTGGGTGAATTTTTCTGATACTTTGGTTTTTGATTGGAAAGCTTGATCAAGCTCATCATTACTTCTTTTGAGCCTTTCCTCATGGGCTTGGAGAGATCCCATAAGCTCAGTGATGGAGAGGGTTTTAAGGTTTTTTGTTTCTTCTATGGTGGTAACAATTGGATCAAATTTGGAAGGAAGACATCTCAGGATTTTTGGGGCTATCTTCTTATCCTTGAGCTTATCTCCTAAGCTCCTAATTTGATTCACTATACTCATTAATCGAGAGACAAACACCTTAACAGTTTCATTTTCTTTCATGGCTATGTTTTCAAAGAGTTTCCATTGATGTTGAAGTTTTATGTCTATTACCTTCTCTGACCCCTGGAATTCTTCTTGGAGTGTCTCCCATGCGATTTTTGAGGTATCAGCCCCCATTATCCTTGGGTAGATGCTCTTGCTTACTCCTTGATGCAGTATAAGGAGAGCCTTTGCTTCTTGCTTGGCTTCTTCCCCCGCAGCTTTGAGTTTAGCAGGATCTTCTTCTTTCTCTTTCTCTTTCTCTTTGGATGAAGTTGTTTTAGCAACATCTTGCTCTTTCTCTTTGGATGAAGTTGCCGTCTCCTCCTTCCTCCCTTCTTTCACTAGCTGCCAGAGCCCTTGGGATTGAAGTAGAAGCCGAATATGAGTGGACCAAAATTCATAATGTTCTCCATCAAAGATGGGAACACCAGACTGGGTGAATTGAAACATTTGGGTGGAATTTTGAGTTGCCATATGATGAGTAGAGATAACGGGAAATATAGGATGAAACTTGCTTGATTACCCACTCCCTCTGATGGCCTCACATCAAACACAACCGCTCTGATACCACTGTTGTAACATGAGGCGACCACCGAGCAAGAAAAAGAAATACAGGGAAGTGAAATGGGAAAACTTCTTCATTCATAGATGCTCAAGCATACATCTCACATACATTTCCTTGCAGGTTTCATACAATTTATAGAAAGGAAAAACGATTACAAAGAGAAGAAGACATTAAAGTCTTCATGGTTCCAAGGTAGAGTTGCTTCGGCTTCTTCAGTTCCAGGTTGTTGGCTCTTTGTTTTCTGCAATGGCTGGATTTAATTCTTCTAAGTCTCGAGCTCCTACTTCCTCCTTCTGTCTCCTTGGCTTCTGTTGTGGCTTTATTGTCTCTGCATTAACTCTCTCGACAGTCTGCCTCCAAATGGTGCCCCATTGGTCCCATTTATAGGATTTTGAACTTGGTCTGCCAATAACCACAATCTGACCTACGAGATTACCAAAATGCCCTCGGATTTGGCCTGTGAACAACCAAATCCAGCTGTTCCGAGGCGCTAAACGCAGACCGCCCCTCCTTCATAGGGCTGGGCGAGAGGGGGCAGGCCGCTCCCCTGTCTCGCCCCCCTGCTTGAGATGGGGGCGAGAGGGGGGGGGGGGTCGCCCCCCTCCTCCTCTCGCCCCCTCTACATGGGATGGGGGCGAGAGGGGGGGGGGGGGGGGGGGGGGGGGGGTGTCGGCCCCCCTCCTCCTCTCGCCCCTCTACTGTAACGCCCCTGATTTTCGTTAATTATTTTACGTACCCTCTATGTCATAATTTTGGCGTAAGGGCGTTATGTCAGCTCGTCTGGTAGTGTTTCGAGTTTTAGCTTAGTTAAAGCTTGTGATTTAGGTCAAGCGTGCGAGATTTCGCGTCGTTTCGAGTTAAAGTGAAGATTTTGAGTGGATATCAAGATTTTAGCTTTGGAAGGCTTTATCTGGGGTTTGGCTCGTCGGAATGGAATTCTGACTTCGCCGTTGGATTCGTAGCGCCGTTTTTCAGCTAGGGTGCGAATTTCATAGAAATCCGAGGTGTTTTGGTCGCCCTCGCAGTTTAAGTAAATTGGGGAATTAATTAATTATTTAAATAACAAATTTAGGTTTATATATAAGCCTAAAGCCTTCCCCTTTCCCTATTCTTCCTCTTCCTCGATCAAATCAGCCGCCGAGCGAAAGGGCGAGTGCGGAGCTTCGAGGAGCGTTCGATCGGCGATTTCTAGGGCTGTAGTAGTCGGAATCGTGTTTGGAGAGAAGATTTGGAAAGCTCTCGGCGAGATCTTCGTTCTAGCGGTAAGCTTTTCCCGTTTTGTGGAATTTTTAGAGTTAGGGTAGTGACCTAACCCCTTCTTTCGACCCGAAAAGTTTCAGGAATCTGTGCTCATGTGTTTCCCTAGCCGATCCATAGCTTTCGGAGCGGAGATCTTCGAGTTTGCAAGGTTTAAGGCAAGTGGCTTCCTCCTCCTTCTCTTTCGTTTCTCGAAGCATTGTTTCGCTTGTGTCGATTTCATGTCGCACGGTTTAACTTAAGTCTTGGAGTGTTGATTTGTTGTCATGCAAAACCTATAACCTCCTTATTGTTCTCCCCTGATTCATCAAACTTCCTCCTATATACTTAACTATTAAATTGCTGTCAAGAAAATCATCAGTTTTTACTCGAAAATTTCGGTTTCTGCTATTTCTCGAGAAATCATTTCTGCCTCTCGAGAAATCCTTTCTGGCTCTCGAGAAATCCTTTCTGCCTCTCGAGAAATCCTTTCTGGCTCTCGAGAAATCCTTTCAGGCTCTCGAGAAATCATTATGCCTCTCGAGAAATCCTTTCAGGCTCTCGAGAAATCCTTTCAGGCTCTCGAGAAATCCTTTCTGCCTCTCGAGAAATCCTTTCAGGCTCTCGAGAAATCCTTTCAGGCTCTCGAGAAATCATTTCTGGCTCTCGAGAAATCCTTTCTGGCTCTCGAGAAATCCTTTCAGGCTCTCGAGAAATCATTCTGCCTCTCGAGAAATCATTCTGCCTCTCGAGAAATCATTCTGCCTCTCGAGAAATCCTCTCTGGCTCTCATGAAATTACAGACTGGCTCTCATGAAATTACAGACTGGCTCTCATGAAATTACAGACTTCCTCTCATGAAATTACAGACTTCCTCTCATGAAATTACAGACTTCCTCTCATGAAATTACAGACTTCCTCTCATGAAATTACAGACTTCCTCTCAGGAAATACCGACTTTTACTCAAGAAATCCCTGAACCTTCTGATCGAAGTTTTGGGCCATTTTCTTCATATATTACCCTATTCTTAGAGTGTTATGGTGTTGTTATTCCGGATTACGCCCCGTGTTTTAATTAAAGATTAAATTTGTTAAGAACCACTGTCTTTAGCCTTGCACGGTAGTCGTGTTTGGGGGATAGTGGGGGAGTGTTATAGCCTTGCACGGTAGTCGTGTTTGGGTGGTTGGGTCTAGTGGTACCCCCACCTGGTTTTGGGCTTTGGGTAGCGGAGGTAGTTAACCGCTCCCGTATAATTTGAGCTAATCAGTCTCTTTAATTGATGAAACTAAATAAATGAACGTGTTGTTCCTCTTTTGATATTTAGTGCACTTGATGCTTGTTGGTTCTTTGTTCAGAGCTCTCTTTCGGTAAATTTGGCTTGGGTTGGTACCCCTTATGCCTTGCTTGTTTTTCTGCTAGATTTCTGCCACTTGTAATCCCTTGCTGAGGCGTTCTTTGTTTTATTGAATGCCTCAGGTTCAGAGCCGTAACGGATAGTGGTGTAGCCTGAAGTTCAGAGTTTTAGTAGCTGTTCACCCCGCTGTTGTGAGGTAGTTGTTTTTAGTTACTTCTTGTGCTCAGACATACTAGTTGGTGCCAATGGGTTAGTGTCATGTTGTTGACGCCCATTGTGCCCCTTTTTATACTTTATAGTTTATTTGCCAGATTATGCCACTACTTTTAGATCTTGAGTATCTTACCCTCTGGGAATGATTTATGTTAGGTGCATTATAGTTATAAAATGGTTTTTCTTCATCCTCATTGCATTCTTTCTAACTAAAACCCTTAACTTTAAAGTCGTCTAAAGGTATTTTCTACTCTTACAGTATGCCTAGTTATGTGCATATCACTTACGTCATGCTCCGTCGTTTGCATACATGTAAAACTTTAAGTAAACTAAATCAAGTATTTTCCGCTGCAATTATATATACTTTCTCGGTGGACTAGTATCCACGAACTGAGAGACACAGTTCTTATCTCAAAACCCCTAATAAATGATTTCAAATGATGACTTATCATATAATCATGTTTGTTTAGTTAAGTAATAGGTTCCCGCCTGAGCGTCTACAGTTGTCTCCTGTATGACGTGGCATCATGACGTGTATTTTCTCTTACTCTGATATTCTTAAATTCGGAGAAAATGCGGGTTGTGACAGTTGGTATCAGAGGGAGGTTGGTTCGACAAGTTGGTCGAGCGACGAATTCTGATATAGTTTAGTTATTTGGTTTCATTGCATACACACACCGATGTGTCATCAGTACGTCTTGGCTGAAGCATGAACACTACACTCATAGCATGATAAGAAGTATACGGGGCATATTATGTAGTATGGGATGCATAATATGTGTTTGTATATGGATCCACCATAGGTGGCAACATGTGACGGTTATGTAGTATGGGATGCATAACCATCATCACATGGATGCCCATTAGCACGTTTTCTTTTTCGTTACATGCGATATTATGTAGTATGGGATGCATAATATTTCATGTGTACGCCGCTCATAACATGCATTAAGGCTTTTCTTAGAATGCATAGCACAACATACATATCATAACACCGCATAAAGCACACGTGCCAAGCTAAAGATTTACATGATGACATTCGTACACACATGATTTCAAAACGAATAGAAAATTCATGCATTCATGCCCCTTGCACATGAGTCAAGTGGGACGATGTAGTATCGTTCCTGAATTTAGCATATCATCATGAAAATATCCCAGAGAAAGGTAGTGGAAATGGCAAGTAACCGTACATGTATGTTCTGAAACAAGCAGTGTAGTTCTAGTGTAAGGTTAAGTTTTAATTAGAGGTTTATGCGTATTAGCAGAGATGTCTCGGAGGCGTGTTGCGACTAGGCCGACCCCCCAGTCGGAGGGCGAGTCTTCGGGTGCGCAGAGTGAAGCCTTGATCGAGAGTCTGCGCCAGAGCAATGAGACTCTGACAAGGCAGATGGTTGCGATGCAGTCGCAGGTGGAGGCATTGTTGGCTGCCGGTGCTAGGCAGCAACCCGTAGTGCAGGCCCCAGTAGTAGGACAGACTATACCTACCCCTCCTGCTCCCTTGGTACCCCCAGTAGCGATACCTCCGGAAATGAATTTCATTTCGCATTTTCAAAGGTTGGGACCTCCTACATTTGACGGAAGAGCAGATTTCATGGCATTAGATGACTGGTTTGTCGCCATTGAGGAGATGTTTTCGTACTCAGGAATCTCTGCAGACCAAAAGGTGATGGTCGCCGCTTACCAACTGAAAGCACTTGCTAAGAGCTGGTGGATCAGGGAGAGGGAAAATCTCGTGGGTGGATGTTCGTGGGAGTCGTTCAAGGCGATGGTGTTAAAGAAATTCTTGCCGTCGGTCGAGCAAGACCGTTTAATGAATAATTTTCTGCACCTGAAGCAAAGACAACTCACGGTTAGTGAATATGAGATCGAGTTCTGTAAGTTGAGCAGATTTGCTCCAGATTTAGTGGCTTCTGAGGCAGGAAGAATGAAGCGATTTCTTGGAGGTCTTCGTAGCGATATTCAGCAGTTGGCGAGTGCTTATAAATCTGAAAGTTATGCTGAAGTGGTAGAAGCAGCGCTGAAAGTTGAGGCTATCGACAACGCCAAGAATCGGGGTGCTCTAATGAAAAAGGACAAGAGGAAAGTCGAAGAGGGGGAGACCCCCAAGGTATCTAGCTCGGCTCCAAAGAAAAGGAGCGGAGAGGTGTGTAGCTTCTGTGGCCGCCCCGGCCATCCAGTGGAGAAATGTTTCAAGAGGAAGGGAGCTCAGAAGCAGCAGCGAGTGCTAGCAATCCAGGGTGCTCCGAAGGGTGAGGTGCTCTGCCAGTTGTGCAGGCAGAAAGGGCATGATGTGGCCCAGTGTTGGACCAAAGATAAAGTCTGCTTCCAGTGCAAGCAGAAGGGGCACATGAAGTTCCAATGCCCGCTGATTCAACCCCCGTTGCAGCCTGTTCCGCTTCGAACCTTGCCGCCGCCGCAACTTCAGGATAAAGGAAGAGGAAAGCTGAACGTGTTAACCCAGGAGCAAGCGCAGTCTTCGACCCAAGTGATCGCAGGTTAGACCTTAAGACAACTTTTTGTCTTGTTTCCTTTTTAGTTTGCTGTATTAGACTAGTTTCTCTTTGCGCTTATAGGAAGATTTAAGGTAAAGAATCGTTGGGCGCGTGTTCTGTTCGATTCGGGTGCTACCCATTCGTTCGTAGCAAGGGCCTTCGTTGAGCGTCACCGTTTGACCCCTGAGCTGGGCAACGATTCGTTCCTCGTTAAGTTCCCTTCTGGTGATCTGGTGTCCTCGAACCAGTGCGTTCGAAGTTGCCCCGTTCTCTTAGGAGATTTCTTGGCTGTTGCTGATCTCAAAGTGTTGGACTTAGAAGACTTTGACGTAATATTGGGTATGGACTGGTTGTCCAGTTATGATGCGGTCATCCGATGCAAGGAAAAGCGTCTGGACTTCGTGATGGACAACGGTCAACCCATGAGCGTTTTTGGTTCTCCGTACCAGAGTTCTTCGATAATTTCTGCGGTATGTGCTCGGAAACTGTTAATTTCCGGTTGTTTGGCTTACCTTGTTTCTGTAGTAGAAGCTGTTGGTGGTTCGCCGTGTATCGAGGATATTCTGGTGGTGCGAGAGTTTCCCGATGTCTTCCCTGCTAATCTCCCTGGTCTCCCGCCCGTTAGAGATGTGGAGTTCGTTATTGATCTTGAGCCTGGTACTCGTCCAATTGCTAGGGCACCGTACCGTATGGCCCCGCGCGAGTTAGAAGAGTTGCGAACTCAGTTAGATGAGTTGTTGCAGTGTGGTTTCATTAGGCCAAGTTCTTCTCCCTGGGGTGCTCCGGTTTTGTTCGTGAAAAAGAAGGACGGTTCCATGAGATTGTGCATAGACTATAGAGAATTAAACAAAGTGACCATCAAGAACAGGTATCCGTTGCCAAGGATAGATGATCTGTTTGATCAGTTGCGTGGTAGCACGGTGTTTTCAAAGATTGATCTTCGATCAGGTTACCATCAGTTGAGGATCCGTGAGTCGGACGTTCCCCGGACTGCCTTTCGTTCCCGGTATGGTCATTTTGAGTTTCTAGTCATGTCGTTTGGTTTGACAAATGCACCCTCTGCATTTATGGACATGATGAACCGCGTGTTCAAGGATTTTCTGGACCATTTTGTGGTGGTATTCATAGATGATGTGCTGGTTTATTCTAGGAGTGCTGAGGAGCATGCTATGCATTTGCGCTTAGTGTTGTCTACTCTCAGAGAGCACAAGTTGTTTGCGAAGCTGAGTAAGTGCGAATTCTGGCTTTCTCAGGTGTCCTTCCTGGGTCATGTGGTGAACAAAGATGGAATTACGGTAGACCCCGCTAAAATTTCTACCGTATTGGATTGGAAGACGCCTTCGACGCCTAGGGAGATAAGGAGTTTCCTAGGGTTGGCCGGGTACTACAGGAGATTTGTCCAAGGATTTTCAGTGCTGTCCGCACCCTTGACTAAGCTTACCCAGAAGAATACTGCTTTTGTTTGGAGCGATAAGTGCGAAGAGGCCTTTCAGGAATTGAAGAGGCGTTTGTGTAGTGCTCCGGTGTTGGCATTGCCGATCGAAGGAGTCGAGTATGCAGTTTATGTAGACGCATCTCACAATGGACTGGGATGTGTGTTGATGCAAGAAGGGAAGGTGATTGCTTATGGGTCTAGACAATTGAAGGTTCATGAAAAGAATTACCCTACGCATAACTTAGAATTCGCCGCAGTAATCTATGCTTTGAAGCTTTGGAGACACCTATTATATGGAGTGTCATGCAAGATTTTCACAGATCATAAAAGTCTGAAGTATGTCTTCACCCAGAAGGAGCTGAATCTGCGCCAGCGGAGGTGGCTGGAGTATGTGGCGGATTATGAAGTAGATATTCTGTACCATCCGGGTAAGGCTAATGTGGTGGCCGATGCCCTGAGCCGGAAAACTGCACATATCTTCAATCTTTCAGTGCAGTCCTTAGTAGAGGAGTTTATGTTGATGGATATCTCAGTCGGTAGTTGTACCGCACCTTCGAGCTTAGAGGTTGAAGAGCCTTCTTGGATTGCCCTTACTAGGCTGCATCAGAAGGAAGATCCTGACTTGCAGCATCTTCGAAGTAGGACTGAAAAAGGAGAATTACCAGATTTTTCAATCGATGATAAGGATACTTTGAGGTACCGAGGCAGATATTGCGTCCCCGCGTTGGGAGAAATTCGGACAAAGATCTGTAGCGAGGCGCATGATTCTAGTGTTTCCTATCATCCTGGTTCCACGAAAATGTATAAGGATCTGAAGCAGATCGTTTGGTGGTCGGGTATGAAGAATGATATAGCGAAGTACGTGTCTAAATGTTTAACTTGTCAGCGCGTGAAAGCAGATCATAAGAGGCCTGGAGGTAAGTTGAACCCGTTAGATATTCCAAGCTGGAAGTGGGAGAGTATTTCGATGGACTTCATTACCGGTTTGCCGAGGTCTCCCAGTGGTCATGACTCGGTGTGGGTTATAGTAGATCGCTTGACAAAGTGTGCTCACTTTGTGCCGTTTAAGATTGGATACTCGATGGAGAAAATAGCAGAGCTGTATTTGGATGAAGTTATCAGATTGCATGGTGTGCCTGTGAGCATTGTGTCAGACCGAGACTCAAGGTACACGTCTCGTTTCTGGCAGAGTTTGCAGGGAGCCTTGGGTACTGACCTTAGGTACTCTACCGCTTATCATCCCCAAACCAATGGTCAGACAGAAAGAGTAAATCAGATTTTGGAAGATATGATAAGGTGTTATATCTTAGATCATGGTGGAGCTTGGGATAAGCGGCTTGGATTGATGGAGTTCGCGTATAATAACAGTTATCAAGAAAGCCTTCAAATGGCCCCGTTTGAGGCTCTGTATGGGAGGCGTTGTCGGACTCCGTTGTTTTGGGCCGAGGTTGGTGAGAGTCCCTTGCTAGGCCCAGAGGCTTTGGAAGAGATGAATGTTGCTGTGACTCATATCCGCGAGAAGCTCCGCATTGCTCAGGAGCGGTATGAGAAGTATGCGAATCGAAGAAGAGTGGATTTAGAGTTTGCCGTTGGAGACAGGGTGTTCTTGAAAGTTTCTCCGATGCCTGGTATTAAGAGGTTTGGAAGGAACCACAAGTTGGATCCCCGGTATGTGGGACCTTTCCAGATTGTTGAGCGCATCGGAGTGTCAGCGTATAGATTGGATTTGCCTGCTTCCTTCCCTAATGTTCACGATGTGTTTCATGTAAGCCAGTTGAGGAAGTGTTTGCGTAGTGATCGGCTTGTTCTTGATTCGGTGCCAGTTTTGCAGCCCAATCTTTCGTATGTCGAAGAGCCTGTCCGAATCTTGGGGACTCAGGAGCGTGTGTTGAGAAGGAAGACGATCCCAATGGTTAAGGTTCTTTGGAAGAATCAGGGTGTCGAAAGCGCAACTTGGGAATTGGAATCTGCTATGAGAGAGACTCATCCTAGCCTCTTCTCTTAGACTTCGGGTAAGTCTTCTTTTCTGTATCCTTAGAATTGTTTCTGTATCTTTCTTGATCCTTGGATTTCAAGTTTCGGGACGAAACTTCCTTTTAGGGGGAGTGACTGTAACGCCCCTGATTTTCGTTAATTATTTTACGTACCCTCTATGTCATAATTTTGGCGTAAGGGCGTTATGTCAGCTCGTCTGGTAGTGTTTCGAGTTTTAGCTTAGTTAAAGCTTGTGATTTAGGTCAAGCGTGCGAGATTTCGCGTCGTTTCGAGTTAAAGTGAAGATTTTGAGTGGATATCAAGATTTTAGCTTTGGAAGGCTTTATCTGGGGTTTAGCTCGTCGGAATGGAATTCTGACTTCGCCGTTGGATTCGTAGCGCCGTTTTTCAGCTAGGGTGCGAATTTCATAGAAATCCGAGGTGTTTTGGTCGCCCTCGCAGTTTAAGTAAATTGGGGAATTAATTAATTATTTAAATAACAAATTTAGGTTTATATATAAGCCTAAAGCCTTCCCCTTTCCCTATTCTTCCTCTTCCTCGATCAAATCAGCCGCCGAGCGAAAGGGCGAGTGCGGAGCTTCGAGGAGCGTTCGATCGGCGATTTCTAGGGCTGTAGTAGTCGGAATCGTGTTTGGAGAGAAGATTTGGAAAGCTCTCGGCGAGATCTTCGTTCTAGCGGTAAGCTTTTCCCGTTTTGTGGAATTTTTAGAGTTAGGGTAGTGACCTAACCCCTTCTTTCGACCCGAAAAGTTTCAGGAATCTGTGCTCATGTGTTTCCCTAGCCGATCCATAGCTTTCGGAGCGGAGATCTTCGAGTTTGCAAGGTTTAAGGCAAGTGGCTTCCTCCTCCTTCTCTTTCGTTTCTCGAAGCATTGTTTCGCTTGTGTCGATTTCATGTCGCACGGTTTAACTTAAGTCTTGGAGTGTTGATTTGTTGTCATGCAAAACCTATAACCTCCTTATTGTTCTCCCCTGATTCATCAAACTTCCTCCTATATACTTAACTATTAAATTGCTGTCAAGAAAATCATCAGTTTTTACTCGAAAATTTCGGTTTCTGCTATTTCTCGAGAAATCATTTCTGCCTCTCGAGAAATCCTTTCTGGCTCTCGAGAAATCCTTTCTGGCTCTCGAGAAATCCTTTCTGGCTCTCGAGAAATCCTTTCAGGCTCTCGAGAAATCATTCTGCCTCTCGAGAAATCCTTTCAGGCTCTCGAGAAATCCTTTCAGGCTCTCGAGAAATCCTTTCTGCCTCTCGAGAAATCCTTTCAGGCTCTCGAGAAATCCTTTCAGGCTCTCGAGAAATCATTTCTGGCTCTCGAGAAATCCTTTCTGGCTCTCGAGAAATCCTTTCAGGCTCTCGAGAAATCATTCTGCCTCTCGAGAAATCATTCTGCCTCTCGAGAAATCATTCTGCCTCTCGAGAAATCCTCTCTGGCTCTCATGAAATTACAGACTGGCTCTCATGAAATTACAGACTGGCTCTCATGAAATTACAGACTGGCTCTCATGAAATTACAGACTTCCTCTCATGAAATTACAGACTTCCTCTCATGAAATTACAGACTTCCTCTCATGAAATTACAGACTTCCTCTCAGGAAATACCGACTTTTACTCAAGAAATCCCTGAACCTTCTGATCGAAGTTTTGGGCCATTTTCTTCATATATTACCCTATTCTTAGAGTGTTATGGTGTTGTTATTCCGGATTACGCCCCGTGTTTTAATTAAAGATTAAATTTGTTAAGAACCACTGTCTTTAGCCTTGCACGGTAGTCGTGTTTGGGGGATAGTGGGGGAGTGTTATAGCCTTGCACGGTAGTCGTGTTTGGGTGGTTGGGTCTAGTGGTACCCCCACCTGGTTTTGGGCTTTGGGTAGCGGAGGTAGTTAACCGCTCCCGTATAATTTGAGCTGATCAGTCTCTTTAATTGATGAAACTAAATAAATGAACGTGTTGTTCCTCTTTTGATATTTAGTGCACTTGATGCTTGTTGGTTCTTTGTTCAGAGCTCTCTTTCGGTAAATTTGGCTTGGGTTGGTACCCCTTATGCCTTGCTTGTTTTTCTGCTAGATTTCTGCCACTTGTAATCCCTTGCTGAGGCGTTCTTTGTTTTATTGAATGCCTCAGGTTCAGAGCCGTAACGGCTAGTGGTGTAGCCTGAAGTTCAGAGTTTTAGTAGCTGTTCACCCCGCTGCTGCGAGGTAGTTGTTTTTAGTTACTTCTTGTGCTCAGACATACTAGTTGGTGCCAATGGGTTAGTGTCATGTTGTTGACGCCCATTGTGCCCCTTTTTATACTTTATAGTTTATTTGCCAGATTATGCCACTACTTTTAGATCTTGAGTATCTTACCCTCTGGGAATGATTTATGTTAGGTGCATTATAGTTATAAAATGGTTTTTCTTCATCCTCATTGCATTCTTTCTAACTAAAACCCTTAACTTTAAAGTCGTCTAAAGGTATTTTCTACTCTTACAGTATGCCTAGTTATGTGCATATCACTTACGTCATGCTCCGCCGTTTGCATACATGTAAAACTTTAAGTAAACTAAATCAAGTATTTTCCGCTGCAATTATATATACTTTCTCGGTGGACTAGTTGATCCACGAACTGAGAGACACAGTTCTTATCTCAAAACCCCTAATAAATGATTTCAAATGATGACTTATCATATAATCATGTTTGTTTAGTTAAGTAATAGGTTCCCGCCTGAGCGTCTACAGTTGTCTCCTGTATGACGTGACATCATGACGTGTATTTTCTCTTACTCTGATATTCTTAAATTCGGAGAAAATGCGGGTTGTGACATCTACATGGGATGGGGGCGAGAGGGGGGGTCGGCCCCCCTCCTCCTCTCGCCCCTCTACATAGGATGGGGGCGAGAGGGGGGGGGGGGGGGGGGGGGGTCAGCCCCCCATCCTCCTCTCGCCCCTCTACATGGGATGGGGGCGAGCGGGGGGGGGGGGGGGGGGGGGGGGGGTCGGCCCCCCTCCTGCTCTCGCCCCTCTACATGGGATGGGGGCGAGAGGGGGGTCAGACCCCTCCTCCTCTCGCCCCCTTGCTTGGTTGGGCGAGCAGGAGGCTCCCGCCTCCACCGCTCGCCTCCTCTCTTCCTCTCCTGGAACATGCTAAAAGACGATGTCAAAAATACCACATGGGATCCGGGGGCCCACTCGGCGAATACAGAGTTGTACACAATCCCCGCTCTTTTCGAGCGAGGTACGCGCTCGGAAAGAAAAGTCCAATCCTGCTCATTCGGTGAGTGGCGCCGAAAGAAATTGAGAAAACTCCCCTTCGTCCTGGTGAAAATTTACTAAGGCTTTCCTGAGGGGTCTACCCCAACCTGCCGGCTAGAGAGAGCCCGGTCAGCGGAACCATCCGAGGGAAAAAATACTTAGCCTCCCCGAGAGGCCTTCCGACCTCGCCGGCTAGCGAGAGCCCGGCTAGCGGAGCCTTCCGAGGGGAAAAGTACTTACCCTCCCTGAGAGGTCAACCTGCCCTGCCGGCTAGAGAGAGCCCGGTCAGCGGAACCATCCGAGGGAAAAAATACTTAGCCTCCCCGAGAGGCCTTCCGGCCTCGCCGGCTAACGAGAGCCCGGCTAGCGGAGCCTTCCGAGGGGAAAAGTTCTTAGCTTCCCCGAGAGGCCTTCCGACCTCGCCGGCTAGCGAGAGCCCGGCTAGCGGAGCCACCTCGGGGGAAAACATTTAGCCTCCCCGAGAGACCTTCCGACCTCGCCGGCTAGCAAGAGCTCGGCTAGCGGAGCCACCTCGGGGGAAAACACTTAGCCTCCCTGAGAGACCTTCTGACCTAGCCGGCTAGTGAGAGCCCGACTAGCGGAGCCACCTCGGGGGAAAACACTTTGAAAACCTCCAGCCACCGAGCAGTTCCCGGCCTTGCCAGCTAGGTGGGAGCCTGGTCAGCGGGCCAGCACCGGGGCATTCCAGCACCAAAGAACTTGCCACTTGCCAGCCTCTCCAGAGATCAACCTGACCCACCGTCTATGAGAGCCGGAAGGCCCCCTCCTCCTCCTCGCCCCTCTAGATGCGATGGGGGCGAGAGGGGGGGTCGGCCCCTCCTCCTCTCGCCCCCTCTTCTTGTGATGGGGGGGAGAGGGGGGTCGGCCCCCCTCCTCCTCTCGCCCCTCTACATGGGATGGGGGCGAGAGGGGGGGGGGGGGGGGGGGGTCGGCCCCCCTCCTCCTCTCGCCCCTCTACATGGGATGGGGGCGAGAGGGGGGTCAGACCCCTCCTCCTCTCGCCCCCTTGCTTGGTTGGGCGAGCAGGAGGCTCCCGCCTCCACTATTCGCCTCCTCTCTTCCTCTCCTGGAATATGCTAAAAGACGATGTCAAAAATACCACATGGGATCCGGGGGCCCACTCGGCGAATACAGGGTTGTACAAAAATATTTCTATTAATGTGTACACGACATAAAATATTTTGGCCTCCGGAAATACAGTTTTAATGACATTCATCAATGCAAGTTCTCTATCCGTTACCAAAACATTTGGAGTACAATCTGGAGAAAATAAAGACTTGAAGCAATGCAAAGCCCACTCATAGTTTGACTGTGTTTAATCAGATATGAAAGCAAAACACGAATAAAAAGATTTTGTTGTTGATGTCATTCCAACAATGCATAACAATGGCATTCGATACCTGTTGGTTTTATAAGTGCAGTCTAGTTCAAACACGGTTGGAAACATATTTGTCAACTTAATTGAAACAGGATGTGCAAAAAATAGACTCTCTAATTTTTTAGTACTTTCATTAACCTTATTGAAGCTTACATAACATGCACTGTCTATGAGCTTGAACAAATACTATATGGGAGAAAGACCATCTAACTCCTTATTTTACAACTTTGCACGTGCATTATAAATAGTTTTCATCACTGAGGTATTGCCAATATTTTTATTCTTAACGGCGATTAAGATTTTCCCTGGTTTGACACCTGCACTATACATTTCTTTCACCATTTTTTTCTCCTCTTCTTCTAATCTCCCCGCAAATGCATGCGCTTCCAAATGTACTCGGTCATGATTATGCAACCCACAAAATACCTGAAGCCTCCATTCATCCACATTATCTACCTTCACCCCTTTAAGGGTAAATAAGCAACCACATCGGTTAGAGGTTGATTTTCGAAGCCCCTCCTTAACCCAGTTCTTCTTATTCTGATTTTCTCTATAATAACTGCTCCTATCATACCCTAAATTAACACGCGGTGTAACACGCCCAATAACTTTATTCGGTGTCTTTATTGTGGTGACATAGCCAAAGTTTTTGCTAACACATCTACACTACTCAATTAACTCCTCCTTTGAACAGAAAATTTTATCGATTTGAAAATGATTGCTCAAATTAACTTGAAAGTGATCTTTTTTCCTTCGTTGCATTTTTGGAATCTTAAAAAAGCACAAAAAATATAACAAATAAATTTTAATTGCATTACAATGGTTTTTGAAAATATTAATAGTTAAGAGCATGATCATACCGAATACAACTAGGGAAGAATTTATCAATGCTTCGGAACTCATTTCCCTCCAACGATAAACCCTAAAATCTAAAAGAAATTATAAGAACACATAAAATGTGTAAAAAAAAAGTTAAAATAGAGATGAAAGATTGTTTCCAAAGAGGTGTTAATATCGTTTGGAGAAGAAATCAGGCAGCCGGAAAAAAAACACAGCAGATTAGAGGACACTGGTTTCGCCGGAGAACAATGCATGATGTATTTCTGCCGCAATCATGCTGGATTCACTGGATATAACAGGCGGCCGGAATTAGAGGACACTAGATTCGCCGGAAAAAAATCACAGAAGCCCTTATATGGAAAACCAAAGCAGATGGCCAGAAAAGAATTTTTGACCTGCTGTAACAGGAGGCCGGAAAAATGATAGAGCAGCCCGTCTATCGTGAAGGAGGCGGCGCTGGATTCGCCGAAGAAAATGGACCGCCGTCGTTCGCGAGGGAGGTGGAATTCGCGAGGGAGGAGCGTCTTCACCGGATGTAACAGGCGGCCACAATAGTGATAGAGCAGCCCGTCTATCGTGAAGGAGGCGGCGCGGGATTCGCCGGAGAAAATGGGCCGCCGTCGTTTGTGAGGGAGATGGATTTTGCGAGGGAGGAGCGGCGTTCGCGAGAAGGATAGTGCGATTTCGCGAGGGCAGAGTGCGTGCGTGGTAAAAGTGCGGTTAGGGAAAAAACCCTAAGGGTCTGTTCGGACCCTAAGGGTCTGTTCGGTTTGAGGGAAATGGAATTCAGAATTGGTTTTGACGATTAATAAATCATTTGCGGGTGTTCGGTTGGACAGAAATAAGCCGGATTTTGGTTTTCCGCAAAACCGTAAGTTTTCGATTTAAGCTTTCCGCAATTCTTGTCCCGGTACCCTGGTTTTCCCCTCTCTCTTCCACACGCACGATCGGGAGTTCCTTCCTCTGAGAAACCCTCGTGACACCCTGCACTCGCCGCCCCTTCTCCGTCTGTTTTCGCCGCTTTCTCTTCCACGCGCAGGTCGAGAGTTCCTTCCTCTGAAACCCTCGCGACACCCAGGTCTCACCGCCGCCTCTCCCCTGTCGGTGGTAATATTTTTCCTCCCCTACCTTGTTCTTTATTACCTGCATATTTTTCCTCCCCGTCGGTGGATTTTATAGGCTGAGATATTAAACTGGATTTATTTTCCTCCCCGTCTGTGGATTTTTTTTTCAATTTCATATTATTATCTGCATATTATTTACCTATATATTATTTACCACAAAGAAGCTGTGTATTATTACTTGTTAAGATTTGAGATTATATTGCATACAGTTTTGGAAGTATTGATTAACTTTGTGGTTAATGAATCTTTAATTCGTTGTTGTTTTTATGTTAATATTTGTTTTTTAAATTTTGTTTTGCCAACTGTTTGTAAGGTTGTAAAAAGAAATTCTGATTTTATGCAATTCCTGTGAATGAATTCCATCTTGCATCCGAACAACAAAATTGCTCAATTCCAATTCCTGCAGCTCAAAATCTTCCTGCAGTCGAACAGCTTTTTTGGAATTCATCAAAACCAAAACCTGCTGATTTTTGTTTTTACTGAATTCCAATTCTTTAAAACCAAAACCCGCGATCCGAACGGACCCTAAACTTTTCTAAAAAATGCAGTGTGAGTATCCTATTTTGCAGTGCCATTAACAACGCCCAATATTATTTGCCCGTCTTGGGAATCCAACTGACCATATTTTTAGTTTGTAACTCACGCAAAAATACAAGGACAAGTTCACTACATCGTAGAAATAGAGAGCTGATATTAGCACACGATTATCACTATCTGCAGTACATTGATATTCACAGTCCAAGAATTTTATTCGCAGTCCAATATTATATTGGCCTCCAGAAATATTATTGTTGTGGGTCACTCGACGCTTTCGTTAGTCCGGTCGAATTGAACCGTCTTAGCTCTAGAGTGAGCCAAGCGCGCAATCAGTCAAAGTAAAGTGAGACAGCTGACAAGAAGACTTTTTACGTAGAAAACCAGAAAAGAGTAAAAAATCACGGGGCCGGATTTGTGTCGACCAAATTTCACTATATCTTTTGGTGTTACAAGTTGTTGAATGTAAGATGGTGACATGCCACCGCTCGTTGCAGGGGATGCAGAGAATGTTGAGAAAGAGGAAAATCTCTAAGGAGGAAGAAGATCTTCAAGAGCCTAAGAGAGATCTTCCAGTCACCTTCGAAGGAGATCTTCGAAGGGGAAGGAGATCTTCGAAGGTGAAGGAGATCTTCGAAGGATTATTCGAACGCCGAAGGAGAACTTTGAAGGATATTTGAAGGAGCTCTCTCAAGCGTTGAAGGCAAGGTCGCTTCAAATGAAGGTTCTGAGTTCCTTTTATACCTTTGGGCAGGGGTAGTGTGGTTCGCCGTTGTAACCACCGTAACCATCTGACAGACGAATCACGCTCGTTGATCTGGAGCACACAAATCACCATTTTTTTGGATATGACCGTCTTGCCCTCCGAAAAGTTTGCGTATTTCAGGCATTTCAGATAGCTTTGTTGACGACGATGACAGTAACGAATGAAACCTGTAATATGGAAACTTTAAAAAAGTTAACTGATGCACAGTGCGTGCTGTGCAGGTAGAGATGTTCGGCACATGTAGTATATTTGGAGACATTCGGCACACTTCGTGCACTTGAGGGGGTTTGACGCACGTCGTGCACTTGGGGAATTCAGGGCACGTCGTGCACTTGGGGGCGTTCGGCGCACGTCGTGCACTTGGGGGCGCTCGGCGCACGTAGTGCACTTGGAGGGGCTCGACGCACGTCGTGCACTTGGGGGCGTTCGACGCACGTCGTGGACTTGGGGGCGTTCGACGCACGTTGTGCACTTGGGGGCGTTCGACGCACGTCGTGCACTTGGGGGTATTCGGCGCACGTTGTGCACTTGGGGGCGCTCAGTGCGTGCCACGAATGTGGACTTTAGGAGGCGTGCCAGGAGATACCGGGGAGGTGCAACCCCGCCTTACCACAAGGGGGAGAGTGGCCGTGACCGCACTGGCCGCACCGAAAAAATGGGGGGGGGGGGGGGGGGGGGGGGTGCGGCCATGGAAGCACCCAAGGGGGTGCGGCCTTTGCCTCACCCCATAGAGAGAAGGTGCGGCCTTGGCCTCACCCCATAAAGAGGGGGTGCGGCCCTGGCCGCACCCTATTGAGAGGGGGGGGGGGTGCATCCATAGAGTGAGGGGTGCGGCTTGGCCGCAACCCGCCGGGTTTGGCCGCACCCCAACAGGGGGGTGCCTTGGCTGCACCCCAACAGGGGGGTGCCTTGGCTGCACCCCAACAGGGGGGTGCCTTGGCCGCACCGTGGTGGTGCGTCCCGGTTGACGTGGCGGCCGTCGCACGAC
This sequence comes from Dactylorhiza incarnata, assembly GCA_033032865.1. Classification (NCBI taxonomy): domain Eukaryota; kingdom Viridiplantae; phylum Streptophyta; class Magnoliopsida; order Asparagales; family Orchidaceae; genus Dactylorhiza; species Dactylorhiza incarnata. The sequence goes on along the minus strand of JAWHQI010000009.1, from coordinate 727,828 downwards.
GGTTGCTGCTCGATGGTTTTGCTACTGCTATTGGACGACGATTCTTATGCATGGAGGAGAGATAAGGTTGCACGGACCCCCATGATGGGGGTGCAGTTACCCCCATGATGGGGGTGCAGTTACCCCCATGTTGGGGTGCATTTACCCCTATAATGGGGTGCGATTAGCATATATGCGCACGTTATGGTGTCCGTTTGGAGGTCCAAAGTGACTCGGAATTAAGCGAGAATGGACCCGTTGGAATCGTATCGGCAAGCTAGTCGAAGTCGCGGTAGTAAATCACGGGTTTGACCGGATCTATTTTTGGGAACCCCATCAAATGCCCTCAATTTTCGGAGGACTTTTTTTGTAGAAAATGAGCCAGAATATTCTAATGTATACTTTCGAATGCGCAGATTTGTTTGGGCGAATTGTCGCAACTTGTGAGGTTATGAGCTGGCCGTTCCGCTTATGCACCAGGAGACGTTGCTTTGTGTTCATGCCAGAGTATCATCGTGTGCTTGCCACTAAGTGTTAGCGTCGGAGGCCATGTCGATCTTGCTACTTGGCGTTAGCGTTGAACGCTGTTGCGAGCTTGGCGCTTGGCGTCGGAGATGGTCGCGAGCTTAACACTTGGCATTGGGGCTTGAGCTGCACGCTAGTGGGAAGATTGTCGTACCGGGGTAGGGACATTTCATTCCGACTAACCGTGAGTAAGGTCTTAAGCGCGAAACTACTATGACTTTGAATAGATTTCTTGTTTGAACTGATAGCTGCAGTGTAACACCCCACTTTTACCAAATAAGGGCTGAAGAGAAGTACTGCCAGGATTCGTCGAAAGGTCTTGAGTAGTCTCGATGAAATAGTATTTATTCGACGAATGTTAGCGAGTACTCTCGACGAATCGTTGAATGATCTCGACGAATCGTCGAATGGTTTCAGTGAGTATCGATGAACACTGGTTGTGGTTTAGTTTCAATAAATTGTCGAAAGGTCTTGAAGGGTCTCGACGAATCTCGATGAATTCGTTGAAAGGACTCGACGAATTCCGACGGTCTTGACAAATCGTCGAAAGGACTCGACAAATCGTCGAAAGGACTCGACGAATGCGACGGTCTTAGCGAATCGTCGGAAATACTCGACGAATGCAAATAGAGCGATTAGTTTACCTGTTTTAGAAGTGACAGAAACGTAAGTGCCGATCCTTCATCGCAGCTGTCCAGATCCACTTGAAATGTCAATCCGGCGGCTGTCATGATTTTGAAAACCCTTATAGGATATTTGAGAGTGAACTTTAGGTCTATTGTTACCTTTACACTCTCTCTCCAAACTTGAGAAAGGTGAGAGCCAAGGAAGAAGAAGAAGACATTTTTCGCCATTGACGGAGCTACGAAGCTCTGAATTGCGAGACGTTTCTGTTAAATTTTTTGATTTGAATCGTTTAGGAGTAAGCAGGAGTTACATCAACTGAGTTATAGCCAAACAACCACAATATGCCACACATCAACACAAAGCTTTATTGAATCACAATACTTGATTACAATGCGAGGTGTACATGGCGAGACATGATTCATAAGAATCACGAAGGAGAGAGAAACAAAACACACCAAAAACAAAACTGACGGCTTGACAAGCAGAGACCGCAGAACTCCAGAGATTGTCCGGCTTGACCTGAGACCGCGCGAACAGAAAACAGACAGACCGCTTGCACTGCAAGACCGCCACCTCAGACCGCACGAACTGGAGCTTATTGAATTGAACGAAGAACAGAAGCTGTCGCCAGACCGCAACTCAGATCGCCTAACCGCCGAAGGTCGCCTGATCGATGAGCTCGCTGCGAACAGCACAAGAACAATATAAACCAGTTCGCAGACAGACTGCTGCCGAACTGTTTATTCAAGCCGCTGGTGTAAGACCCCATTTTTTTTTGCAAAAACCACCGGGTCTTAGGCCCAGAACCGCCGTTTTGCGGTGACACCTTCGCTCGGGAAGGTCGCCACTACAAAACGCCGATCCTGCCGGCCAAATCGATCACAAGAAAAGTAAGCTTAACTGAATAAAAGACCAAATTAAGTACACATCACATATATAAATAAACCATCAGAAGATGTCCACAATATAGCTGAAAGAAAGGAAACAAGATAACTAGGGCTACAGCCCGATACATCAGAGCCTCACTACATAGTTCACTCGCGGAAGCACAACAACTAATTCATCACTCACGGATCCTGTCATCTGAGCTCCTGAGCTAGACTGCCCCGCCTCCATTTGCACCGGCCTCTGGTGCTGCCTCGTCGCCGTGGTCTCCTAAAATGATAAGGTCCACCGACCGTCAGTCATAAAGACTCAGCCAATTCCCCACCCCTCCCCCCCAAGGCTCCTAGGCACCGCATGGAGAGGAGGAAGCGGAGGACAATAAGGGGTAATACAAAAGCAGATGACAAGGTAAGATCTACGCTACACAGGTGTATGTATATAAATAAAACATGAGATATATAAGCAGCATGGTAAAGTATAGGAAATACAGTAAGAAACAAAAGTAGAGGCAAGTAAGTAAGATAAAGTAAACCATTGATTTATAGGAATGCCCATACAAACCTATAGACCAAGGGGTCGTTTAGCAGAGCCTATCGTATAAAAAGTCCCATACCAATTTATACGATAGGTGTCGGGGTTAAATGTTATGATTATGCCATGACATGCAGAGTATGCTTTTATGCGGTGATCAAACAAGTGCAACTCACCCACCACGACTCTATGCGCATAGACCTTTAGTTCCCACTTTTTGGAGCGAGCTAGACTCCCAGGATACTCCCGTAGTGGCAAACGGAAGCGGTGGGTTGGGCCTCGCCCACCTCTAGGTTGGTATTTGCACTACCTAACCTAGACCTATCGTACGCCTCCACAAAACCCGCGGAGCGCCTGCGTACTCTTACTGACTGGACCGCCAGACTTTTATGGCTAAGTGTAAATACCACACTTGCCGAGCCCAAGTGTTAACGTCGGTGCAACGATCGCCAACACGAAGGACCCACCACCTTATGCACAAGCCGTATATCTTTCAACAACACCGAGCTACAAGCTCCCCGGGCTAACCCGCCCGTCACCAATAAACATCTCAGAAACATAAGATCGCCGGACTAAACCGGCTAGACTTCTATAAGCAAAACCTCATAATGGCTTTCCTGTTTTAATAAACTTAGGTGCTAAAAGACGCTAACCGGAAAAGACGATCTTTCGTCAATCTCCGGACGACCTACTCCGAGGGTGGCACCCCACCACCCTAAGACTCATCAAACACTAACTTCTCTAGGGATCCTTACATAATACAGGGTTACCACCCCACATTCAACACTCCAGACCCAAGACCACCAGATCGACCTTTAACCCCAAAGATTGCCAAATTGCTAAACGCAGACCACCCCTAACATTTGATGCTCATGAAGGGAGGTACACTAAATAATCAACTCTATGACTCAAGGGATTTACTGGGAGTCCATGTTACCTGATCCAGATCAAATCTAGGGTTTCATAATTTTCCAAATAATAATAATATTTTAAACAATTTTCCAAAGGGCAATATTTCTAAGGTTTGAACTACAAGTGTAATTTTCTGACCTCTAATGCCCACTCCAATTTTTGAATAAATCAAGAGTACCTCATAAACAGTAGGTATTGAATTTTAGGAAAAATCAGCAAGATTTACTATTTTTAAAAATTCCAAAACACATTTATTTCCAATAAATTCCAAAAGAGGTACCCTCATATGAACTCCAATCCTTATGCAAATTTATACAGAGGTGCATCATAACATAGTATCCAGTCCTACAAAGTTTGACCATGTTACACAGAGGGTACATTTGTAATTTCATGCAAGGGTATATTTGCAATTTCTTCCAAAATGAACTAGAGGTACCAAAAATATTGATCCATAAATTATGAGAAAATTACAGTGGTTACATATTGATATGAAAAGATAACCAGCAAAGTTTCATGCAATTACAGCAATTTATGTGCCTACAATAGACCATCCCAAAAATTGTCCACTATATGATATATTACACTTTGAACCCCAAAAAGTCTTCCCATGGCCTAACAGATTCCTCCAGAGGTCAAAAGCATTAAAACCAAGATTATGGCAGAAGATGGTAAATCAATAAGTACTGTTTCTTCCTAAAACCCCAAACCCTAATTATTTACAAATCTACCCAAGGGTTTATTACTTAGGATTTGCAACTCCAAATCCCTTCAATTTTTCACAGTGGCATTTTCTGGTCACTAAGACCACTTACCCAAAATTTCAAGTCAAACCATTAAGGTTTGACCCCTCTTCCTTCATTAGCCTCTAATTGCACCCCATTAGGGTTTAGTCTAGGGTTAGGGTCTAAACCTATCCAAATACACCCAAACTTCTTGTGAGGGTATCATGGGGTCCATAGAGCCCAGAGGAGTCCATCTCACACCTTTCCAAGGACAACCACACCTATGTCCTTCACAACCCCAAATTCCACCCCATAGGGATCAACCCTATGACCTTGAGCAAAACAACTCCAATGCTCACCAAACTCCTCATGGGGTCTCAAATTCATCCCACTGACCTTCCTAAGAAGTCTCAAGTCTCAAAGGACCTAATTGGCCAATGATTCTTCACTTGGCTATTTGCACCCCAAAGTACTCCTACCCCAAATCCTAGGGCAAACCCACTCCCCATGGCTCCATAACACTCTTGGAGGTGATTTGGGTGGGGTTAGGGTAGTGGACATAATACCACTCCAATAGGAGGTGGTTTGGCTATGAGAAGTCCTAAGTGTCCCCTTAGCACAATTTTCCCCTTAAAGGGCAAAACTTTGGCCCAAAGATTACCTAGTCAAAAGATCTCCAAATGAGATGAGATTTTAACCAGGGATTTATCATGACCCAAATGGCACCCCACCAAAATTTGGTGGAGATTGGAGATCATTTGGCCCTCCAAATAATTTGTGTAAGGATTATTAAATTTCTACAAAAACCTTAGGAAAATTAACTCCTAAAAATCTGATACTCAAACCTAACCTAGGTATAGGACATATGGATGCTTAGCCAAAATATCAACTACATCAGATTAGCCATTTAAGAGTTATACTAATTTTAAGGTCTGGTTTGAGTTTTGACCAGCCTCACTAGAATGAGTGCTGTGGGTCCCACACTTAACCAAATAGCTTGATTTTACTCCCATTAGAAAGTAGACACCAAGGCCTACAAAAGTTATCTCTGAGCATTTTTCGAATTATGGCCCCTAAGGGCCTTAAAATTGGGTCACAAAATCTGTCACAATGTGTGACATATAATCAAAATAAATGAAATAATCATTTCATGCCTGCGAATAGCAAAAGGCGGGCCATCGGACGGCTCACAGCCATCGTCCCCGATTAGCCTGGGGCTGAGATTACGCGCGCCTGGGCCACTTTGATCGGTGATTTCCCGGCCGCCTGAGCGCCGCCCCGGCCGACCAACGCCACCACCACCTCCGTTGAGATGGGGGCCGGCGATGAGCGGTGTTTGATCGGCCGGAGGTGGCCGGAATCGGGGTCTGGGAGAGGAAGCCCAACCCGATCGACGGGAGGCAAGGCTGGCTTGATTCCCGGCCAATTGGCCACGGATCGAGCCGCCGGCGATTGGGATCTATTCCTTAGGGTTCAGGGAGGAGAATAGGACCTGCTGGAGTGCTTGCCGTTGGGTCAATCTCGAGTACACCATGGGAGCTTGGGTTGATTGCGAAGCCATGCCGATTCCTCTTACAGTGCGCGAAATCTCCCGGAAACTTAGGGTTTTCTCTCCTCTCAGGCTTCTGAAGGTGATCAGGGGTTCGAATGGGGGTGGTGGTGGCTTTAACCCCCTTGGCCATTAATGGCCTCTTCGAATTCTCCAAGGGCCGGCCCCCATTCATCTCCCCTGCATCAATGCCTCTTGGAAACTGATGGAATCTCCTCCTAGCCGGCTGAGGAGTTGAATGGAAGAATCAATTGGGGAGGCCAAGGGGTGAATCCTCTTAATGGCCATGAATGGCCTCTTTCTCTCACCTCAAAAATGGGAAAACCTCCCTTTCTCTCTCCTAATCACCATGGCCGGCTCCTACTCTCTCCCCTGAGTTTAATGAGGGTCCACATGGGCTGGTTGACCATCCAATTGAGTTAGCCCAAAGAGATTGGGTTAGGTTTGAGCATTTTGACCTAAATTGGACAATTTTGACTTTTGGTCAAATTGGTCAATTGGGGAACCCTAGGATGGGGCTTTTGGGTTCAATAGGTTCCAAATTAAGTTTAGGAACTAATGGTGGAGTCAATTTGGTCATATGTTTCTTGGTTGACCCAATCTAGGTTGATTTGACCAAAATAGGCTAAATTGACTTGGGTCAAATTGGGCTCTAGGGTTGACTTGGTCATGGGGCTTTTTGGTCCACTAGGTCCCCCATGATATGATAAACCTATAGGTGAGGTCAATTTAATGTGGTGAAGGTCAATTGGGGTACTTTGAGAAGAAATGTCATTTTGACCTAAAAAAGGGCATTTTGGTCAATTTGCACCCCTGGGGGTCCCATGATGGGGCTTTTGGGTCCATTAGGTCTCTCATGGTATTCTAGACCTAGGAGTGTGATCAAATTGACATGGTGAGGGTTGATTGGCTCTAAAAGGGCTACTTTGACCAATTTGAGGGTTTAAGTTGACTTTGGTCAAATTGGTCTCTTAGGTTGACTTCCATGGGCCCTTGGTGCCCCAAGGGGACCCCTAAAGGGTTAGGGACACTATGGTGGGGTCCCAGGGTTAAGTTGAAGTCCTAAATTCCAATCCCAAGCTTGGAGGATGGGGATTGCTATTTGCAGACCAAGGTGGTTCCTCCTCCTTTCTTAAGCTCTTAAGGTCAAAAGGCTCTTCCTAGGGTTTTGTCATGACCCTGTCATGACAAAACCAACTTAGGGGTCTAGCAGTTTGGGGGATGTTACAGCTGGGAATCACCAAGGAAGGAGACCGCAACCTGCTGACTGCAAACCTGCGAACACAATAAACAGTCAACTCGCTTCCGAGACCGCCCGACCTCAAAGTGAGACCGCACGAAACAACCCAAGCTCTAGTTCTTACAGTTCTCATTATGAATGACGGGCCATGCACCCCTATTTATAGGCGGGTAGACGGATGTCGTCACCGCATAGGAGAGATACAATCACCACCCGTCAGATCGCGAGCGGTCTCACAAAGCAGACCGCGCGATCAGACCTCTTGGACAACAGCCTCTCCAAGACCGCAAGTCAGCAGCAGACCGCGCACAAGCCGCGCGAACAAGAGACCACTCCTTCCTTAGATCACCAAGAGCAAGCCAAGAACATCTGGCCAACTTCAGACAAGTGGCCAGATCGACCTGTATAAGCCGCCCGGTCAAGCGGTTACACAGAACAGACCGCCCGGTCTTCCAACAAAGAAGACATGCCAACCAAGCAGAACAACTCGGGAACAGACCGCAGCAAATAAGAACAGACCGGCCGGTCACACCAGACCGCCAGGGATAGACCAGCAGAGCCAGACCGGCAGAGCACCAACGCAGACCGTGCGGTCTTTGCGGTCTCCAATAATCAGACTGCCGGCCACCTTCCACTCCACTTCAACAATTTCAACACTCCCCCTTGAAGTGGGAAGTGGAAACTAGCCCGAGTAAACTCCGCAACTGAGTAAACGGTCCCTTCGCCAGCGGCTTTGTGAAGATGTCTGCAACATTATCCGCACTCCGAACATGCTCGACCATAAGAGATCCTCCCAACACCTTTTCACGAATAAAATGGTGTTTAATCTCAATATGCTTGGTCCTCGCGTGACAGACTGGATTATTAACCAGCTTGAGAGCACTCTCATTGTCCCCGCGTAGCATAGTGGGACCTCGAACCTCCTCATGAACATCCTCCATCAACCTCCTGAGCCAAACGACTTCCTGAGCTGCCAAGGCTGAAGCCTTGTATTCCGCTTCTGTGGTAGATACAGACACCGAGTCTTGCTTTTTGCTGCACCAAGAAATAGCTGTGGGGACCGTCATAAAGACATAACCAGACATTGATCTCCGATCATCCACGTCTCCCCCGTAATCAGCATCCATGTATCCAAGCAACTCCAAGCTAGACCCTCTCCTATATAGGAGACCCAAATCAGAGGTCGACTTCACATATTTCAAAATTCCTTTTGCCGATAGAAGATGAGGCTTCCGTGGCTCCGCCATGTACCGACTCACTTTGCCAACTGCATAAGCAATATGCGGCCTCGTGATGGTCAAGTAGATCAAGCTCCCAACCAGAGCTCGGAACACCAACGGATCAGATCGAACTCTTCCCTCATCCTTCCGAAGTTTATGATGTTGTTCTAGAGGTATAGAGCTGCTCTTCAATTCCTCCATGCAGAATCGTTGAACGATCCGCTCTGCATATCCAGCCTGAGAAACGAGCACTCCGCTTTCCCGCCTCTGAACCTCGAGTCCAAAGAAATGGTGAAGCTCACCCAGATCCTTCATCTCAAACCTGATAGCAAGCTCGGCTCTTAGCCTCGCTACTGCCTCCTTCGAATTCCCGGTGACAATCATGTCATCCACATACAGAAGAACAATAACACGAAGCGCCCCCTCCTTCTTGACGAACAAGCTAGAATCAGAGTCTGAAGCAAAGAACCCGCAGAATAGAAGATACTCCGCGATCTTCCTATACCACGCCCGAGGCGCTTGCTTCAACCCATACAGGGCCCTCTTCAGTTTGCAGACGTAGTCCGGACAATCCTCCGAAATGAAGCCCAGCGGTTGGATCATGAAGATATCCTTGTCAATCTCTCTGTATAGAAAAGCATTCTTCACGTCGAGCTGCCAAATCTCCCATCCACTGGATGCCGCCAAAGCAATAACAAATCGGACCGAAGTCATCTTTGCCACTGGACTGAACGTCTCATCATAATCTTCTCCATACTGCTGTGAGAACCCGCGAGCCACAAGGCGAGCCTTGTATCGCTCGATCGTGCCGTCAGCTTTCTTCTTGAGCTTATAAACCCATTTGCATGTCACAGGGGTAATGCCCTTGGGCCTGGGCACTAGAGACCAAGTCTCATTCTTCTTGAGAGCATCCATCTCCTCTTGCATAGCAATGTCCCACTGCTTTATGCCTTTTGCCTTCTCAAAGCTCGACGGCTCCCTCTCATCCAAGGGACCAGCAAAGAAACATGAGACGAAGCTCACCATGTTTCCTCCTGTGTATCGATCCAGTGGCTTAATAGTCCTCTTCGACCTCCTAAGAGGTTGCTCCTGACTAACCACCTCTTCAGCTGCTTCTTCTGTGCTAGCTCCTCTTCCAGACGAACTTGGAGCATCGCTCCCCCTGCTTCCAGAACCTGAAGCCTCCATCTCAGAGCTTCACACAGCTGGAGCTCCTGGTGAAACAGGCAACTCCACTTGAAGATTTCCCGCAGCCTTTCCTTCTTCATCAACCCTGCTCTCCGGTAGTTCAACTCCTGAACTCCCCTTGTAGGAAGTCACCTCATCGAACACCACATCCCGAGATACAATTGATCTCCGTGTCTTAGGATCCATGCATCTCCATCCCTTCTTCCGCTCATCATATCCAACAAAGACTAGCTTCCTTGCTTTCACATCTCCGTGTCTTAGGATCCATGCAACTCCCCACATTGTTAGTTCTCAATTTTTTCACCCGCAGGCCTAAACGACCTTCCACCAGCTCCTTGAACTCCACGAACTTAGCAAAAGCTTCTGACTTCTCTTTTAGAAAATACACCCAGACATATCTGGTGTAATCGTCAATCAACACCAACATATATCTGTTGCCTCCAAGGCTTGGGGTGGTAGTCGGTCCTATCAAATCACCGTGAATGCACTCCAATGGCACTTTGCATCTTGTTTGCGATATCAAATGGAAGTCGATGAGACTTACCAAACTGACATCCCGCACAAACATGACCATCTCCATAGGAGGACAAGCTAGACAAGCCCTTGACAAGGCCCCTCACCTCCATAGCCTTCAATTTGTCCATGCCAACATGCCCCAACCTTTCATGCCAGATAGCCGCGCTATCATTGGTCTTCATTTTATCAACATAGGTACTTGTAGATAAAATGAACAAGTCCTTTACCCGCTTTCCAACATGGATAACATCTCCCTTTATCTCCGGTTGAGTTTTAAGAAACTTCACTTCTGTTGGGCCAAACAGAACGTGATAACCGACATCGACCGCATTGGTCACAGAGAAGGGATTATTCTTCATACCAGGCACGTGATAAACACTCCTCAATGTGAGTGGACCCTTATCACTGCTCAGAGAGATAACACCTTCTTGTTCTACTACTTGAACAGAATTATCAGCCGTAATGATTGCATCGTTACCTGAGTAAGGTGCCAAAGAAGAGAACTTTGATTCATCCCCGGTGAGGTGATGTCCACACCCTGAATCCACGATCCAATCCTCTTCGAAGTTGATGGCAGCCATGGCCTTAACGGGCATCGCCATCATATTGGCCGCAAAGGCTCCTCCCCATCCAGCTTCATCAGACTTTGGCTTCTCCTTCTCCGCTGCATGTCCCGGCTGAAGATTAACCCGTCAATCCTTCTTGAAGTGGCCGGTCTTATTACACCTGAAGCACCTTGGTCCCTCTCCCTTCTTCTTCCCATCAGACTTAGAAGCATAACCCCTATCCTGCTGACCTGAAGTAGAGGGTCCATCATGACCTGACTTCTTCTTCTCCCACTTCTTCTTCTTCTTCCCAGAGAATAACACATCATTATCTCCCCCAGAGATAGAAGACCCCGCCATCTGTCTTGCCAAACTTTCTTGCGAAGCAAGTAAGTTTTCCAGCTCCAACAGAGATGGTTGATTTGCCCAACCCTGAACTGAAGTCACAAAGGTAAGATACTCCTTCCGCAACCCGCGGATGATATGTCTCTTCAGTTTTGCCTCCGAGATGGGCTCATCAGGGTCCAATGCAGAAATCTCTGTTGTGAGGTTCTTCATCTTGAGAAAGAAGGTAGAAATAGAAAGATCACCTTGAGAGGCCTTCGCCGACTCATTTTTAAGAAACTGTAGCCGAGCTACATTCTTCTTATTAAACAACCCATCCAAAGGCGTCCAAATCTCAGCAGCAAATTTACATCCAATGATGTGATCAAATAACTCTGGTGAGATATCCCTATTGAGTGTGAACTCTTCCTTAGCATTAGTCCTCCTCCAAAGTCTCACCTCTGCCATATTATCTCATACTAGAAAAACTTCCTGTGTGTCTTCTCCTCCAACTATCTCCCATAGATCCTTGCCAAGTAAGTAACTCTCCATACACGACCTCCATTTCTTGTAGTCAGTCGATCTGAGGAGTTCAATACCAAGCCCTCTTGCGTATCCAGCTTCCATGGCAACCTATGTGGTCTCTTCTTCACATAGACGATGACAACTCAAGTTGATCACTGCTTATCCACTCCAATAACCTCGCTTTGATACCAGATTAATATTTTTGATTTGAATCATTTAGGAGTAAGCAAGAGTTGCATCAACTGAGTTATAGCCAAACAACCACAATATGTCACACAGCAACACAAAGATTTATTGAATCACAATACTTGATTACAGTGTGAGGTATACATGGCGAGACATGATTCATAAGAATCACAAAGGAGAGAGAAACAAAACACACCAAAAACAAAACTGGCGGCTTGACAAGCAGAGACCGCACAGACCGCAGAACTCCAGAGATTGTCCGGCTTGACCTGAGACCGCGCGAACAGAAAACAGACAGACCGCCTGCACTGCAAGCCCGCCACTTCAGACCGCACGAACTGGAGCTTATTGAATTGAACGAAAAACAGAAGCTGTCGCTAGACCGCAACTCAGATCGCCTAACCGCCGAAGGTCGCCTGATCGCTGAGCTCGCTGTGAACAGCACACGAACAACATAAACCAGTTCGCAGATAGACCGCTACCGAACTGTTTATTCAAGCCGCTGGGAATCACCAAGGAAGGAGACCGCAACCTGCTAACCGCAAACCAACGAACACAACAAACAGTCAACTCGCTTCCGAGACCGCCCGACCTCAAAGTGAGACCGCACGAAACAACCCAGACTCTAGTTCTTACAGTTCTCGTTATGAATGACGGGCCATGCACCCCTATTTATAGGCGGGTAGACGAATGTCGTCACCGCACAGGAGAGATACAATCACCACCCGTTAGATCGCGAGCGGTCTCACAAAGCAGACCGCGGGATCAGACCTCTTAGACAACAGCCTGTCCAAGACCGCAAGTCAGCAGCAGACCGCGCACAAGCCGCGCGAACAAGAGACCACTCCTTCCTTAGATCACCAAGAGCAAGCCAAGAACATCTGGCCGACTTCAGACAAGTCGCCAGATCGACCTGTATAAGCCGCCCGGTCAAGCGGTTACACAGAACAGACCGCCCGGTCTTCCAACAAAGAAGACAGGCCAACCAAGCAGAACAACTCGGGAACAGACCGCAGCAAATAAGAACAGACAGGCCGGTCACACCAGACCGCCAGGGACAGATGAGCAGAGCCAGACCGGCAGAGCACCAGCGCAGACCGCGCGGTCTCTGCGGTCTCCAATAATCAGACCGCCGGCCACCTTCCACTCCACTTCAACAATTTCAACAGTTTCCAGATCTATGGAGAGCAGCCCGGTGCGGTTCTTTCCATCCGATTGAAATCTCGGATTCATGGAACCGAAGAGAGCGGGAAGGGTAACGATCATTCCTCCCAGTCTTAGGATGTGTTTGGTCCTTTCATTCTTTTTCTATGCATATTAAGGTTGTCTCTTTCACTAATTAGTGAAGTGTAGGACTTCCTTTAGTTCTTCAGAACTCCGGGTAGATTGTGTCCATCCCCGACATGATTTACATGTAGAAATCCTGTAGACGAATGGATTTAGGCATTTTGTGTGAAACCTACCCGTGGCCGTTAGCTCGGATCGATGATGCTTGTTTGTGACGTGCATTTAGGTAAAGCCTAGAATGTGTGCCGGAGAATGACTCCGTGAGAAATGACAACATATTGTGGGACTTGAAATTTAGGTGTCTTTCAGAGAGCCTAATGGAAGCCTCATGCTTTGAATGCGGTTGAATGCAAACCTTCACCATGAGTTTTGAAGTGGAGCAGTCTTGTACCTCCTTCAATGGATTGTGTGCAAAGCCTAAGCCCTTTTGGAAGGATTGGGTGCGTAGCCATCGTTTTGTGTAGCACTTGAATATGTTAAACCCTTACGGGCTGAGGCGAAGTTGTACCCGCGTCATGCAGTAGGATCACGATGACTAGAGCACGGGCAAAGATGAACCGAACCCGTTTCCATACAGATCGGTGAGAGGTGCCAACCTCTAGTACACTGTGTGATCATGAGAGAGGTCGTGGAAGGTGTTCACCTAGACCGACAAAAGATCTTTTCCCACCTATGCTTGTGTTGCTTAGGGTGGAGTGATTGTGGATTGATGTTATGTTAGCCTCATGTGGTTGCTTAGGCAGTTGTAGTAATCCTCCGGGTGAACCCAACCAACATCATATGCATACCTAGGTTCCCCTTTCTTTGATGCTCAACCCAGAAGATTGATTGTGCTTGAAACCTCACCTTGTATAGTGTAGTTGCACTTTCTTTATTTGATTATGTGTTGCATGTATGGCTTGCTTGCAGGATTAGCGGTGATACGCCCCTGAGCCGGTTAGATGACTGGGGGTGGGATCGTTACGCAGTTTGTGGTCAGCTCATAGCTGACCCTCGTTTACCTCTTATTAGATGTTGGTGCACGTGCTGGCAAGCCAAGCGGAAAGTAACGGTTTGAAGCCATATGTTGTGTTGGCCCTTGAAGGCCAACCCCTATTTTACTACCTTCCTTGTATTGTCGGCCTGTGTGCCGAAGTATGTTTGAGTTAAAGACATTATTTGAATGTAAGGCCTTATGGTCATAACTCTTTATTCTTTCATTCTTGGGATAGTGGACAATTATGAATGTAATGTTATTTAATGCTTCCACTTACGCATGTGTTACTCTCGTGTAGTTTCTTTTCTGTTATCATCTTATTAACGTCTAGCTAGTGTGTTCAATATGGCATGGGGTCCCGACCAGACCTATTTTTATATTATTTGTACTGGTGGGATGTTACAATTTGTTATCGGACTTTAGGAGTCAATCCGCAGTTTAGCGAATTCGAGGCCGAATTCCTTTTAAGGGGTGGTGTGCACGTGATGTGCGTTCCCCAAATCGATGGAAAACTAATAAGAATGCCCATTAGGAATGAAAAACATGCTTGTTTGCGGAACATGTGTGTTTCTTGCTTGTTTGTTGCTATGTTTTCAGTCACTAAATTGTGCATTACACGATTATAGGTGACTAGGAGTGGTGCGTGGCAGTATCGACCCCGTAACATTGCCAAAGTAGTGCATCCGCTGAGGTACCATCGACCACTCATTCTGCTGAGATGATTAGACTAGTCGCTGAAGCGGTATTCTCGATGATTAATAATCAGTCAGGACGTGGTACACAACCTACTACCCCTACTCATGATGTGGCCCTGGTGCCTTTTGCTGCTGTGGAACTGAGAGCGGAACCCGTAGTAGAGCCCAGGGTGGAACATAGAGTTGAACATGTAGCTGTGGGGAGAGCGCATGACCAGCATTTTAAGCACTTTCTAAGCTTCAATCCTCCAACCTTCTCGGGGACCAAATCCCCAACAGAAGCAGAGGACTGGCTGTCAAGAGTAAAGAGAACTCTAAGGGCGACAACAACTGAAGAATCGATGATGGTCATCTTAGCCACTTTCCTACTGAATGGAGAGGCGGTGATTTGGTGGGAAGAACTAGAAGTGCATAAGTTTGCCGGTAGAGATATTACCAATGTCTCGATGGCAGAGTTTTCTGAACTGTTCCTCCAGAGGTTTATCCCTTCTGCCCAGTGCATTGCATTGTAAAACCAGTTCTTGCGGCTAACTCAAGGTGATCGTTTGGTAGACGACTACATGCATGAGTTTACCATACTGAGTCGCTATGCGGGAGCTTTGGTGGAAGACGAGGAGAGAAAGATGAATAATTTCTACGAAGGACTTCGAGATGAGTTAAGGCTGCTTCTAGCAGACCCAATGACGTTTGACTTTCATGTTCTGGTGCAAATGACCAGATCATTGGAATTCGATATGCAGAGGGTGTAACACACGAAAGGCCTCAACGCAAAGAAGTCAGAGTTTCACGCGCAGACCTTTCAATCAAAGCCTGAGTTTAGAAGAAATAAGAGGAAGTCTAGGTTCGCAGAACCAGCTCCCTCTAACGTATCGGGAGCAACTACTGCACAGGGTCCTATTACGTGTTTCACTTGTGGGAAGGTGGGACACAAAGCCCGAACGTGTCGAAGTGGTCCCCCCGAAGGCATACAAATGAGCAGTGGACTATGCTTGTACTGTGGGTCCATCTTATGTGGAGAAAGGCAAAGCTGCGGAGTCTTCGGCTTCCCATCAACCTCCGACCCAGCCGAGGGTCTACTAGCTTGACCAACAGGAAGCCATCAGGCAGAATGATGTCATCACAGGTATGAGTTATAATTTAGCTTGTACATCTTGACGTGATTTATACTTCGTGTGCGTTTATACGTTTGTTATTATGTAATTAGGCTTCATCCTAATTTTCAACTATCCGTCGAGAGCTCTTTTCGATACTGGAGCATCGCAATCCTTCTTGCCCAAGGACTTCATGGTGTGAAATGGAGTACCGTCTACCCTGGTGAAGGATAGATTGGAGGTAGTGTTGCCCAATGGATCTCGTAAGAGCGTGGATAGGTTGAGTCGTGTAAAGGTGCGGATAGGAAATCAATATTTCGACTTGGAAGCGTCATTACTACCACTAGCTGAGTTTGACGTAATCTTTGGCATGGACTGGCTTTCGAAGCAGCGAGCATGCATAAATTGCAATCGGAAGGAGATTACTCTGGGAAAGAACACCGGTGACGAGACCACGTTTGCTGGAATGCAAGGAGCGAGCAAGACGCTGATGTATGCTCTCTAGGTGGTTAAGGCAGTGAGAAAAGGCGCATAGTTGTTTTTCACGTTGTTGGAGGCTTCGAAGCCTAAGCCCAGTGTAAGTGATGCCCCGGTAGTGGCGGAGTACGTTGACGTGTTTCCTAACGAACTCCCTGGGGCTTCCCTCAACGAGAGATTGATTTTTGTATTGAGTTGGTGCTAGGTGCTAAGCCCGTATCACGCTCACCGTTCCGAATAGCGCCAAAGGAATTGGCAGAGTTAAAAGTTCAGTTACAAGAACTGTTAGAGCAAGGCTATGTACATCCAAGTTCATCCCCTTGAGTGCACCAGTCCTCTTTATGAAAAAGAAGGACGGGAGCTTGCGTCTATGCATCGATTATAGAGAGCTGAATAAGTAGACTGAGAAGAACCGTTATCCGATTCTGAGAATCGATGACTTGTTCGACCAGTTGGTTGGGTTGACGATGTATTCTAAGCTAGACTTGAGGTCCGACTACTATCAACTGAGAATAAGTGAATGTGATATTCCAAAGACAACGTTCAGTACCCGCTTTGGGAACTACGAGTTCACGATCATGTCGTTCGGTCTATCCAACATACCGTCGGTATTTATGGACTTGATGAATAGAACATTCTGAGAGTATTTGGACCGATTTGTGATCGTCTTCATCGATGACATCTTGGTATACTCTCAGTCCGAAGAGGAGCATGCAGAGCATCTGCATGTAGTTTTGAACAATTTAAGGAGGAGCCAGATATATGTCAAGCTCTAAAAATGCGAGTTTTGGCTATCATCAGTAGCTTTCCTTGGTCATGTTGTTAGTGGTGTAGGAATCGCGGTCAATCTGTCGAAGATAGTGGCTATCCGAGAGTGGCCTGTGTTGAAAAATGTGGCGGAAGTTCGAAGTTTCTTAGGACTTGCCAGCTACTATAGGCTCTTCGTGGATAACTTCTCGAGGATTGCACTTCCTTTCACTAAATTGACTAGGAAAGATCAGAAGTTCGTTTGGTCGCCCGAGTGCGCATGAGCTTTTGAAGAGCTAAAGAGCCGTCTGACCACGACGCCCATTCTATGCTCGCCATGTGGAACGAAAGGTTATGAAATATATAGCGACGCCTCAGGGAGTGGCTTGGGTTGCATCCTAGTGCAATTTGGTAAGGTAATTGCATATGGCTCCTGACAATTGAAGGTACATGAGAGGAACTACCCGGTCCATGACTTGGAGTTAGCGGTCATGATATTCGCTCTTAAGCTTTGGAGGCATTGCTTATACGGTGTGAAGATTGACATCTTTATGGACCATAAGAGCCTCAAGTACCTGTTGGATCAAAAGGAGTTGAATATGAAACAAAGGAGGTGGATGAAGTTCCTTGGGGACTACACCTTCGACATACGTTACACTCATGGGAAGGGAAACATTGTTGCAGACACGTTGAGTGGTCGGGCTCCCGTGCAAGCAAATTGGATTTTGATGCACGACAAGCGTTTAATCTGTGATCTAGAGTCCATGGGGATCATTTGTGTCGACAGGTGAGCGTCTACTTCAGCATGCTTGAACTGGACGGAGGTTCAATACGACCTTGCCGACCGAGTTCGATAAGCTTTGGAGCTGGATGAAAGCATGAAATGTTACAAAGCAGAGATTGTGGATGGGTCTAACGCTGATTTCTCTTTCGACGATGGTCTCTTATAGAAGGATGCAAGATTGTGCGTGTTGGTGTTTCCATGGTGATCTGGAAGTGGTCAAATATCTAGTCTCACTGCCAACGCGATATGAGCCTATGAGGTTGCACAGAAGAGTGCTTGGAGAAATTGGAGGAAGAATCCTGTTGACAAGGGATCGGATTAAAAGGGATCGGATTAAAGCAGGCGTTCGTCGAACGGATAATGTAGCGCGTTCGTCAAACGGCGCTCGCAGGACAAGTTCATCAAACGGCTAGCATAGCGCGTTCGTCGAATGGATCGTCGATCGGCTAAGTGTTGAATAATATCGTCTTGACTGTCAAAACGATGTTCTCGACGATATATGTATATCATCTCGACGATATATATGTCTTCTCGACGATATATGTTCATATGTCTTCTCGACGATATATGTTCATATGTCTTCTCGATGATATGTGTCATCTTCTCGACGATATACATGTCTTCTCAACGGCCAGTAAAGCACGTTCGTCGAACGACTATTGTAGTGCATTCGTCGAAAAACGTTCGTCGAACAGTTCGTCAAACGGCTAATGTAGCGCGTTCGTCGAACGACGTTCGTCGAATGGATAATGTAGTGCGTTTGTCGAACGACTAGCGTAGCACGTTCGTTGAACAGTTCGTCGAACGGCCAGCGCGTTCGATGAACGCTGACCAGTTCGTCGAACGCAGTGTTCGACCTTTTATCTTCGCCCGACGCTTCTCTTGATCGCTAGAGGTATAAAGGATACGATTCTTTAACCTAAGTGCGCCGACCTAATTTTGGGTGATCCTTTTTGCAAGAGAGAGCGACGGAAGTGTTCCGCAAGGGTTCTGACGGAAGTGTTCCGACCAGTCGATCCCGCCGCCGCCGCCGCCTCTCCCTGTCGTCGGACCTAGCAGTCCGTGGGAGACATAGAGAGCAGCTCTTCTCCGACCTAGATATTGTGCGACAAGAGGCTAGGGTTCTTCAGCACTCGTGTGGATTTCCCGTAGAGGCGCAGATCTATTTCAGCGCTTGGGACTCAAGTTTTGTTCTCTGGATCTGCCATTTGAGCATCTCAGTTGAGTATAGACTCAACCCCCTTCAGGTATAATCTCTGCAAATGTTGTGGTTATTGTTTTATTTCTTGAATCAGTAAAGTCGCAAGTTCCTTAACTCTTTGGGTTGTTCTAGTTATTTATTCCGCTGTGCATATGTGATATGCTGTGTTATCATTTATGAAATGGTATTGTAGAAAACCCAACAGTGGTATCAGAGCGAGGTTTGCGATCTAATGCATGTAAATCAGAAATTTAGAAGTGTTCTGAAAGTGGAGGTTAGATCTTAAGTTACTCTAGGGGGGTGAATAGAGTGTTAACAACTTTCCCTTAGTTTTATAGTGTAATAAAATTGTGTTATATATATATGTGTAAGCAGAGTGAGAAATATATAAACAGAATAACTGAATAAATAAAAGCACACAACACAACATAAAGAAATAAACACAACCAGAAGACACAAGGAATTTATAGTGGTTCCCCAATAAATCTGGGTAGTCCACTCTTCTACCATCCTTTGGTAGGAGTCCACTAGGAGGGTTGATCAGGTGCCCTAACACCAAGGTAATTTTGATCAGGTGTCCACACACCACAGAGCTTTTGATTAGGTGCTCAAAACCAACAGGATTGTTTGATCAGGTGTCTTGCCACCAAGGAGGTACACTTTTGAAGGGAGTATTAACCCTGTACAAGAGAGGTGATAAAGAGTTATAGTGTTCTTCTCTGTCAAGATGCTGAGAGAAGACTCTAGTGGACTTGTTGTAAAGCTCCCCCCGTCTGATTGAAGTATTTGACAGATGTTGGAGAAGCTTTCTCTTGAAGACACAAATCTTCTATAGCAGATTAATCTGGAAGAACAGGTTCTTCAGATTCCTTGTTGCTCTTGTAGAAGACTTGAACTTGCAGCAGAATATCTGAGAGATGGATCTTGAAGATGATGTTCTCAGAGAAGATGAGTGCTGCTTGAAGAAGAAGAAGAAGACTGAGAATAGAAGATTGAATGTTCTTCTTCTTTCTTTCTCTATCCTTGTTGTTTTTCTGTATTCTGCAAGAATGCTAATTTGAATTATGTCGAGATAGATAAGACAATAATGTCTGTCTTTGATATATATTCTATTTTTGGAATAGAATAATCTGTCTTTAATTCTTTCTTGGAATAACAACAAAGGCAAAACAATTTTGTCAGGTCCTTTAATTCCTTAGCCGTGAAATACTCTTTTGCATTAAATGTCAACTGGTATTCTTATCTTGGAACAAAGGAAATAAGGAATATATTTGAGTAATATAATATCCTTACTTGCCTTCCTTGAATACGTCCAAAAGTATTGAATATATCTGTTGGAGTCGTTGATTTGAGTTCAGAGTATTGACAAATAACTGATATAAATAATCTGGACTTGTATTTGTCGAACTGAGCTTTAATATAGAATTTGTCGAGCTCTGGCTGGAATTCGTCGAACGCTGCTCACCATTTGTCGAACGCTGCTCAGAGAATGTCGAGCGCTGGAACTGGCTATAAAACTTTAGTCTGCTGAGACAAAATTGTCGAACGATGCTAGGCATTCGTCGAACTCCACTCGACATTTGTCGAACACTGGGAACTTAAATTTTACTTAAGTTCTAGCAACTCTAACAGCCTAAAAACTTGACCCTTAAACTATACATTGGGGTCAACTTGATCCTTAGATAAAACATAGTGATCCTAGCCCAAATCAGTAATAGGGTTGTTCCAACATGTTCTAAATGTCTGGATTTCTTCCTGAGTGTTTGGATTTCGAAGAAATGTTCTAAATTGGAACACTCCCAGGAATGCATGTGATTGCGTTGCGATTTCATTGTTTCAGAATTTGTTTCTCCTTTGCAGTAACCGTCCCTCTAATTGGTTTGTGAAACCAAATGTCTTAGATTTTGAATCTGATATTGAGAGACGAGCTTGTCTACTGCATAAGTGGAGTTGTTTTGCCTTTGTCAAATGCATGTAAATCTGGAGAATTAGAAGTGTTCTAAGTGTTTAGATTTAGCCCTTATTATCAAAGTGTTGATAATTTTATTTTGTGCGCATTGGGATGCATTTGGTTGAAATGTTGTATTTCTATTTTGTGAATGTGCACGGTGATTAAATGTTAATCACAATGAAATGTTCATCAATTGAAAGATAAAATCCCTTATCCAATATTAAGTATATGGATGCCTTCCGATGGATGACACTCTTCCTGCCTCGATCGATGAAGTGTGGGCTTGCCAAAGCAAGGTGCATTAATCTATCTTGGTAAGGGTGCGAGCGGATAATTGTGATATCCCACTGTCGACATCGGGTCTATCTTAACTAGGTGACCTCAAAGGTTGAGTGCCTAGAGGCATTGGGTTGGCATGCACCATATGATGGATGCAAATAAAGAGTTATTCACCAACCATACAAGAGTTGCATAGTGATGCAATTGACAAGTGTTGTCTACCTAAATAACCGCATTGCGAGAGGATCGCCAAAGCAGACTCGTTGTGTTGGTGAAATACGGATCTTGTCCACTAAGAGAGTAGCTCGCATAAACTCTCCGAATCGATATTAAGGGTTATCGATTTGATTAAAATAGTGGGAGCCCTCTTTTAATAAAAGTCCTTATTAAAGTAAAATGTATTTTGTAATATAGTACTGAAAATCATTTGCAAATTTATTGTAGAATTTCCATGCAAATAAATGCCTCATGCTTGCTACCATGTCCTCTAAGCTTCAGAAGCAACACGAGAGCATATGTGGTTATGAGATAATCAGGCACCTCAAGAAAATGTTCGAGGGGCAAGCCCGACAAGAGAGGTTTGACATATCCAAGGCATTATTTCAGTGCAAAATGGGAGCTCGAGACTCAGTAGGCACTCACGTACTCAAAATGATTGGGTATATCGAGAACCTTGAAAGACTGGGGTTTCCGTTGGGCCAAGAGTTGGCCACTGATCTGATCCTGCAATCGTTGCCGAATAGTTATGAGCAGTTTGTCTTAAATTACAATATGAATGAAATTGACAAGACACTGCTCGAGCTCCTAGGCATGTTGAGAACTGCCGAGATCAATATGAAGAAGGCCAAGCCTGCCAGCCCCATACTGATGGTGCATAAGAGCAAGGGCAAGGCCAAGGGATTCAAGAAGATGAAGATTGGATCCAAGTCTCCTCTTGATCCCAAGTCTTCTGCACTGAAAAGGAAAGGTCTGGCGAAGGAAGGAAAGTGTCACCACTGCGGTAAGGCAGGGCATTGGAGGCGGAACTGTCCCCTCTACATTGAGGATCTGCAAAAGAAGAAGGGAAGTATGACTTCCACTTCAGGTATTTTTGTTATAGAAATAAACCTTTCTGCTCCTTCATCTTGAGTATTGGATACCGGATGTGGTTCTCACATTTGTACGAATGTGCAGGAACTGACAAGGAGAAGAATGCTGGGTAGAGGAGAGATAGACCTACATGTTAGAAATGGAGCAAGAGTTGCTGCCGTTGCCGTTGGTGTTTAACGTCTTTCTTTACCCACTGGCTTATAATAGAACTTGATAATTGTTATTTTGTTCCTGCTATAACTAGAAACATCATTTCTATTTCATGTTTGGACATGATTGGTTTCTCTTTTATTATAAAGAACAATGGTTGTTCTATTTATAAGAATGATGTTTGTTATGGCGTTGCCCAATTGTTTAATGGTTTATATGTTTTGAACTTAAACCATCTGATCTATAACATAGAAAATACTAAAAGACTAAAAACAAATGACTTGAATCCCACGTATCTCTGGCATTGTCGTTTGGGCCATATAAATGAGAAACACATATCTAAGCTCCATAAAGATGGATTATTGGACTCATTTGATTATGAATCATTTGAGATATGTGAGTCTTGCTTATTAGGCAAAATGACTAAAGTCCCTTTCACTGGTCATACTAAGAGGGATGATGATCTTTTGGGTATAATACATAGTGATGTATGCGAACCCATGAGTTCTATGACTAGAGGTGGGTATTACTACTTCGTTATATTTACTGATGATTTCAGTAGATACGGATACGTGTTTCTTATGAAGAACAAATCTGAAACCTTTGAAAAGTTCAAAGAGTTTAAAAATGAAGTAGAGAACCAAATGAGAAAAAGGATAAAAGCACTCCGATCTGATCGAGGTGGCGAATATCTAAGTCATGAGTTTCGTGATCATCTGAGAGAGTGTGGTATTGTATCACAGCTCACTCCGCCCGGAACACCACAACATAATGGTGTGTCTGAGAGGAGGAATCGTACTTTGTTAGACATGGTACGGTCGATGATGAGTCATGCAGATTTGCCCGTTTCCTTTTGGGGATTTGCATTAGAGGCTGTTGCTTTCACATTAAATCGCGCTCCAACGAAAAAGGTTCTAAAGACATCATATGAGATATGGACTGGGAAGCGTCCTAGCATGTCTTTTATTAAGATTTGGGGCTGTGAGGCATACATGCGACGTCAAATGCCTGACAAGCTGGAACCCAAATCGGATAAGTGTTATCTTATGGGATATACTAGGGAAACCAATGGATATTACTTCTACCTGCCGTCCGAGGGCAAAGTGTTTGTCGCAAGGACTGACGTCTTTTTGGAGAAAGAGTTCTTATCCAGAAAGACTGCAAAGGTGGAACTTGAAGAAGTTCAAGAACCACAAATAATAGCTGAACCGATTTTAGAACCTGAGCAAGGACTACAAGTTGTTGTGGCTAGAGAGCCTGCTCAAGAAACACAAGTCCTGCGTAGATCTGATAGACCAAGATTTGAGCCTGAGAGATATGGATTTCTCGTGTCTCAAATAGGTAACATGTTGCTTATGGATCATGATGATGAGCCTGCAACCTATCAAGAGGCTATGTGTGGACCTGACTCCGAGAAGTGGCTTGAGGCCATGAAATCTGAAATGGACTCCATGTATGCAAACAAAGTTTGGACCTTAGTGGAACCACCTGAAGGGGTACAACCCATAGGGTGCAAGTGGGTCTTCAAGAAGAAGACCGACATGGATGGGAATGTACAGACATTCAATGGTCGGGTGGTGGCTAAAGGTTTCAGACCAATTCATGGTGTTGACTATGATGAGACCTTTCCCTTGTAGCCATGGTCAAGTCCATCAGAATTCTACTTGCTATTGCTGCGTATTATGACTACTAGATCTGGCAAATGGATGTCAAAATGGCTTTCCTTAATGGAAACCTCCTTGAGGAAGTGTACATGACACAACCCGAGGGTTTTGAATCTCCAAATGAAGCCACTAAAATATGTAAGTTGAATCGATCCATTTATGGATTGAAACAAGCTTCTCGAAGTTGGAATCTTCGTTTTGATGAGAAAATCAAAGAGTTTGGTTTTTATCAAGAATGAGGATGAACCTTGTGTTTACAAGAGGATTAGTGGGAGCATTGTCGTTTTCCTGATTTTGTATGTGGATGACATACTATTAATCGGAAATGACATTCTGACCCTGCAAGCTGTTAAGAACAGTCTATGGGACTGCTTTTCTATGAAGGACTTGGGTGAAGCAACTTATATACTTGATATTAAGATCTATAGAGATAGATCGAAGAAGTTGCTGGGTTTGACCCAAAGTACATACATTGAGAATGTGTTGAAACAGTTCAACATGCTTGAGTCCAAGAAAGGATTCTTACCCATGTCACATGGTGTGAGTCTCTCTAAGGACCAGTGTCCAAAATCTTTGGAAGATAAGGACCGTATGAAGTTGATTCCATATGCTTCGGCAATTGAATCAATCATGTACGCAATGTTATGTACTCGACCCGATGTCTCTTATGCTTTGAGCATGACTAGCAGATATCAGTCTGATCCTGGTGAGACTCACTGGATTGCAGTCAAGAATATCTTAAAGTACTTGAGAAGGACTAAAGATGTATTCTTGGGGTATGGTGGAGAGGAAGAGCTCATCGTAAAGGGTTACACAGAT
Organism: Dactylorhiza incarnata; assembly: GCA_033032865.1. NCBI lineage: Eukaryota > Viridiplantae > Streptophyta > Magnoliopsida > Asparagales > Orchidaceae > Dactylorhiza > Dactylorhiza incarnata. The sequence continues at coordinate 703,144 of JAWHQI010000009.1, read as the reverse complement.
GCTAGCTTCCAGACTAATAGGGATGACTCAAAGTCCCAATCAGGTTTTGTATTTTGCCTTAATGGAGGAGCTGTAAGCTAGAAGAGTTCCAAGCAAGAGACAGTTACTGATTCTACAACTGAGACCGAGTATATCGTTGCAGCAAATGCATCGAAGGAGGCTGTATGGATTAGGAAATTCATCGGCGAGCTAGATGTAGTTCCTAGCATTGTTGATCCCGTAGTTCTCTACTGTGACAACAACAGTGCTATTGCACAAGCTAAGGAACCTAGATCTCATCAGCGCTCTAAGCACATACTTCGGCGGTTCCATCTTATTCGAGAGATCGTCGATCGAGGAGATGTGAGCATATGCAGAGTACCGACTGGAGAAAATATTGCGGATCCACTGACGAAGCCTCTTGCATATAGAGAAAGCATGATGGTCATACTAGATCAATGGGTATTAGATACCTGAATGATCGTCTCTAGTGGGAGTCTTGTGGATTGTATTTGACAATTGTTGATTATTCATGTGATGAATAGAATACTTTATATTTCATTTTTCATTTATGGCAAGTTCTTTTATTATGCTATATGTTTCTACTGATAGATTAATTAGCATAATAAATGCCCTTAGAATGTTTGCTTCCATTGGAATTCAAGTATGTGACTTGAATGTGAGGACCTATGTTTATAAGAAGCTTCATTCTTAAATGGTCCCTGGTCGTTGTATCATCTTAAAAGTTGAGGGTGATAATGATACATAAAGACTAGCACGTGAGTACTTGACTGATGACCGGTTCTCACAGGTCATGATATTGTGATATCAAGTCATCACATGGGTACTTGTTAGTGAACAAGTTGTACTGGACAGGCCCACCTTGATACTACTTTGTGGATTGTTATATGAACGTGTCACAAGTAGGTCTCAACTGACAATGGTGTTTGTGGTTCTTTGACCTGAAGTCACAACATTCATCAAGCGAGGAAGAGCGTACTTTGATGCCATCTAAAGTCTTCCTTGAGAAAGGTTGATGATAAGAGTGGTTATTGGGTATGTTAAGATTCATTTGGGTGTTTGTGTGTGGGCAGATATGAGATTTGTCATCCTATATGACAAGAGTTACATCCAAGGGCCCCTTGATGGAATGAGACTGAGAAATGCATGGCCATGCTTGGTTGTGTCAATATGTGATATTGAGCTCACCATTTTCAGACAGTCTATTCTAGATCAAGAAATCAGGATTGAACAATTACGAGGGTGACACGGTCCATGCCTCTAGTTCTATCCGGATGTAAGGGACAAAGGGACATGACAACACTGATACATTGGTCAAGACAGGCTTGTTGAGTTATGAACTCTTATTGCTTGGGTAGCAATGATGCATTGCTAGATGCCGCTCATTGTTTGTGAGATTTTTATTTGATACATTCAAGATCAAGTGGGAGACTGTTGGTGTTTCCATGGTGATCTAGAAGTGGTCAAATATCTAGTCTCACTGCCAACGCGATATGAGCCTATGGGGTCGCACAAAAGAGTGCTTGGAGAAATTGGAGGAAGAATCCTGTTGACATGGGATCATATTAAAAGGGATCAGATTAAAGCAGGCGTTCGTCGAACGGCTAATGTAGAGCGTTCATCGAACGACGTTCGCCGGACAAGTTCGTCGAACGGCTAGCGTAGCGCGTTTGTCGAACGGATCGTCGATCGGCTCAGTGTTGAATAATATCATCTTGACTGTCAAGACGATGTTCTCGATGATATATGTATATCATCTCGACGATATATATGTCTTCTCGATGATATATGTTCATATGTCTTCTCGACGATATATGTTCATATGTCTTCTCAACGATATATGTCATCTTCTCGACGATATACATGTCTTCTCAACGACCAGTAAAGCACATTCATCGAATGGCTATTGTAGTGCGTTCGTCGAACGACGTTCGTCGAACGGCTAATGTAGCGCGTTCGTCGAACGGTGTTCGTCGAACGGATAATGTAGCGTGTTGGTCGAACGACGTTCGTCGAAAGACTAGCGTATCACGTTCGTTGAACGGTTCGTCGAACGGCCAGCGCGTTCGACGAACGCTGGCCAGTTCATCGAACGCAGTGTTCGACCTTTTATCTTCTCCCGACGCTTCTCTTGATCGCTAGAGGTATAAAAGGATATGATTCTTTTAACCTAAGTGCGCCGACCTAATTTTGGGCGATCCTTTTTGCAATAGAAGCAACGGAAGTGTTCCGCAAGGGTTCTGACAGAAGTATTCTGACCAGTCGATCCCGCCACCGCCGCCTCTCCCTGTCGTCAGACCTAGCAGTCAGTGGGAGACGTAGAGAGCAGTTCTTCTCCGACCTAGATCTTGTGCGATAAGAGGCTAGGGTTCTTCAGCACTCGTGTGGATTTCCCGTAGAGGCGCAGATCAATTTCAGCGCTTGGGACTCAAGTTTTGTTCTCTGGATCTGCCATTGGAGCATCTCGGTTGAGTATAGACTCAACCCCCTTCGGGTATAATCTCTGCAAATGTTGTGGTTATTGTTTTATTTCTTGAATCAGTAAATCGCAAGTTCCTTAACTCTTTGGGTTGTTCTAGTTATTTATTCCGATGTGCATATGTGATATGCTGTGTTATCATTTATGAAATGGTATTGTAAAAAACCCAACAGTGCGTCCCAAAAGTGGACAATCTACGAGAAGAATTGATGTACGAGCCTCATTGTACTAAGTACTAGATTTACCCGGGGAGCACAAAGATATATATGGATATGAAGAAACTCTTCTGGTGGCCAGGTATGAAGAAAGACATTGCTCTCTACGTGGCAAAGTGTTATACTTGCGCGTTAGTGAAGGCTGAATGTCAAAGACCTTGTGGGTTTCTGAAGTCTTTACCGATTCCGGAATGGAAGTTTGACGATATTTCAATGGATTTCGTGCACGGATTGCCGAGATCACAACATGGAAACGACACCATTTGTGTGATCGTAGATCGTTTAACGAAAGTATCGCACTTTATTCCGAACCGGAAAGATGATTTCGTAGAAAATCTAGCAAAACTGTATGTTGATAATATCGTACGATTGCACGGAGTTCCCCGTAGCATCGTGAGAGATCAAGATGGGCATTTCACATCTAATGACTGGAAACTAATCCACCAACTATTGGGTACCAAGCTAAAGTTTAGCACGACCTTCCACCCACAAACGGATGGACGGACCGAAAGGGCCAATAGGACGATGGAAGACATGCTCCGAATGTGCGCCCTGGATTTCGAAAAGAGATGGGATGACCATCTCTATATGATTGAGTTCGCCTACAACAGCAATAACTACCAGTCAAGTATTAAAATGGCTCTGTTCGAAGCCCTTTATGATAAGAAGTGTCCTACGTCATTGGCTTGTGTTGGGAAAAACTCCTTGTGATTTAACTTAACAAATTACTTATAAGTGATTTTACCTCCTAGGTTTATTACCCACATTATATAATAAGGGTAAACTGGTCATTAGATGTCTTAGGATGTCACACTCAACTTAGAGTGTCAGGGCCAAGTCAAAACAATCACAAAATAAGTTGGGTTAAGACTTGCGTCGAATAAGAGTCGACACAAATTCGATTGGATATCGACGTAACTCTGACTAGAAGTCGGAGCAACTTATTCAGTCTGTCGAAGTATTAAGTCAAGTCGACACAATGTTGAAAAGATCTCGATGCAGGAGGAAGAGCCAGTCGAAGCTATCTGAGAACTCAACGCAACGTCGACAACAATTCGATGCAGAAGCTAAGAGATCAAGTCCAAGGCTTCAACTCGACGGGTATGTCGATAAGTAATTAACGTAACGTCGACATTTGAGTTCAGCCGAAGCTAAGAAGAAATTCGAAGCTACGCCAAGAAGAACTCAGAGGTGCGTCGACATGAAGATTGATGAAGTCGACGCAGCGTCGAATACAGCCTGAAAAAAGAAAGTCTTTCCAGCTGTCTCTCTAACACCTTTTCAGAAGGACCACCAGATTGAAGACGGTTCTCCAACGGCTCGTTTGTTGCCAAGAAAGGAATGAAGCATTCCAGAAGGGCAAAATCATTCTTGGAATGTTTCTCAAATATGATGGACGGGTCGGGAACAAAAGAAGAAAGAAGAATTAATCTACCCAATCAGAATTCCTTCTCAGGACTGTCCAAAATTATAAAGAAATTCAAAACTCAATGATGGACAATAAGTAAGCAGAGAAGAGAAGAAAACCATAGAGCATTCATTACAAAAAGCCGGGCTGTCGATTAGGGTTCTTTCATCTTCTTCCTCCTTCAACCCTAAGAGATACCGACAGAAATCAAGTGCTCTCTCTGCACAGGAAATATACATGGCTGCTTCTTTTTCTACATCTCACAGCAGCCAGATTATAAGAAGCTTGCAGAGAAAAGGATCTGAGAAACATAACCCTTGCAAATCATCACAATCATAAGCAAGGGTTCATCATCAACAGATCTTGTGAAAGAAAACAGAAGTTGAACTTGAGAAAAACTTCTAAAGAATTCTGAGAACAGAATTATTTATCTTCTACTTTCATCTTTCTTCTTACTCTATTCTACTACTGTAATAGAGTTTTAAGAATCCCTTTTCCAAAGGATTCAGTGGTTCAATATCTCCTTATCAAAAGATCTGAGTGGTTCAAGATCTCCTTATCAAAAGATCTTTGGTTCTAAGAGTCTCCTTATCAAAAGACTCAGGCACATGTTGTGCAATCTTACCAGGGAGGTAGAAGAGAGGACTACCCACATTTTGGGGAACCTCTATAAAATCTTGTGTCTTCTGGTTGTTCATTTTCCGTGCTGTCCATCTTATAGCTTACTGCTTTTCTGTTTTTATATTTACTGCACTTAATTTATTCTGCACCTTGGTGTTGCTGAAGCATAATCCCTTAATATTTTTATTGTATGCTCAGTTAGGATACAAAAGATTTTAAATCTCTATTCACCCCCCTCTAGAGAATTCTCAGAGGCACACTGTGCTCTTTCAGCTTAGGCTGAAACGGGCAATACAAAGTTGTTGAAGCGCAAAGATGTGGATGATGAAAATACATCAATTCAGGCAAAACGAGAGCGATTTCTTATTGCCCAGGATAGGTAGACAAAATATCACAATGCAAACCACCGGAACGTCGAGTTCGCTGTTGGTGATTGGGTATATTTGAATATCAAACCGTTCAAGGGAGTATCAAGGATCCGACACTTGAAAAAGCTGAGTCCAAGGTACATAGGACCGTTTGAGATCTTGGAATGCATTGGTGAAGCTTCCTACTAACTTGCTCTATCAGAGGAGTTAAGCAGTCTTCACGAAGTATTCCACATCTCCGTGTTGAGAAAGGTCGTGAAATAGCCTACTCATATTGTTGCGGTTGATGAAGTGCCGATTGATGGTGGGCTAGAGACTAAGGTCAAGCTCATACGCATCGAAGATACCGAAGTGAAGCAATTGCAGAACAAAGCCATCCGAATGGTAAAGGTCCGTTGGAATAATTGCAGGAAAGAGGAACTCTCTTGGGAAAGAAAGCAAACAATGCTTGCGGAGTACCCCGAGCTATTTCCCTCAGGTATGCTTAAATTTTTGTACCTTACTGTTTTCGTAATTTCGAGCCGAAATTCATTTAAGGGAGGTGGAGTTGTAACACCCCACTTTTCCCAAATAAGGGTTGAAGAGAAGTATTGTCAGGGTTCGTCGAAAGATCTTGAGTAGTCACAACGAAACAGTACTTATTCGACGAATGTTACCGATCACTCTCAACGAATCGTCGAATGATCTCGGCGACTCGTCGAATGGTTTCAGCAAGTATCAACGAACACGGGTTGTGGTTTAGTTTCAATAAATCGTCGAAAGGTATCGAAGGGTCTCGACGAATCTCGATGTAAAACCCTGTATTCGCTGAGTGAGTCCCCGGGGCCCAGGGTGTCTTTAGGCCCGGTACTTTCTAGCACTGCCACAGGCAAGGAGGGGGCAGGAGAATTTCTGGGTTGACCCTGTAAGGGGGGCGAGCTGGGGAGGCGGGCGGCCTCCTGCTCGCCCAGACCCTTAGGCGGGCGAGCTAGGGAGGCGAGCGGCCTCCCACTCGCCTAGCCCCTTAGGCGGGCGAGCGGGGGAGGCGGGCGACCGCCCGCTCGCCCAGCTCCTTAGGCGGGTGAGCGGGGGAGGCGGGCGGCCTCCCGCTCGCCCATCCCCTTAGGCGTGCGAGCGGGGGAGGCGGGAGGCCTCCTGCTCGCCCAGCCCCTTAGGAGGGCGAGTGGGGGAGGCGGGCGGCCTCCGGCTCGCCTAGACCCTTAGGCGGGCGAGTGGTGGAGGCGGGTGACCTCCCTCTCGCCCAACCCCTTAGGAGGGCGAGCGGGGGAGGTAGGCGGCCTCCCGCTCGCCCAGCCCCTTAGGCGGGCGAGTGGTGGATGCAGATGACCTCCCTCGCGCCCAGCCCCTTAGGCGGGCGAGTGGTGGAGGAGGGCGGCCTCCCACTCGCCCAACCCCTTAGGCGGGCGAGCGGGGGAGGCTGGCGGCCTCTCGCTTGCCCAGCCCCTTAGGCGGGCGAGTTATGGAGGCGGGCGGCCTCCCGCCCGCCCAGCCCCTTAGGCGGACGAGCTGGGGAGGCAGGCGGCCTCCCACTCGCCCAACCCCTTAGGCGGGCAGCCTCCCACTCGCCCAACCCTTTAGGCGGGCGAGCGGGGGAGGCGGGCAGCCTCCCGCTCGCCTAGCCCCTAAGGAGGGCGAGTGGTTGAGGAGGGCGACCTCCCACTCGCCCAGCCCCTTAGGCGGGCGAGCGGGGGAGGCGGGCAGCCTCCCTCTCGCCCAACCCCTTAGGCGGGCGAGTGGTGGATGAAAGTCAATTGATATGCTTTGATACCAATTGAAAGTGAGGTTAGATCTTAGATTTACTCTAGAGGGGGGTGAATAGAGTATTAAAAGTTTTTCACTTAATTTTATAGCGGAATTAAAATAGTGATATATATGTGTATAGCAGAGTGATTTATAAAAACTAAATAAAGAAAACAAAGCACACAACACATCACACAGAAAATCACAACACAGAGGACACAAGGATTTTTATAGTAGTTCCCTAATAAACCTGGGTACGTCTACTCTTCTACCACACTTGGTAGGATCCACTAGGTTTTTGATCAGGTGCCTATCACCAAGGGGTTTTTGATCAGGTGTCCACACACCAAGTGAGTTTTTGATCAGGTGCTCTAACCAAACCACAGGTTTTTGTTCAGGTGCCCTGTCACAAAGGGGTTAACTTTTGAAGGGAGTTAGAACCCTGTACAAGATGAGGTAAAGAAGGGTTATGAAGTTCTTCTCTGTCAATATTCTGAGAGAAGACTCTAGTGGATTGTTGATGTTGTAAAGCTCCCCCTGTCTGATATAAAATTGTTGACAGTTGAGGATGGAAGCTTTCTTTTGAATGTACTAATCTTCCTGTAGCTGATTAATCTGAGAGAATGAGTTCCTCAGATTGTTGTTGCTCTTTGAAGATTTGATCTAGCAGCTGATGACTGAGAGTAGAGTTGATGTTCTCAGTGAATGAGTGCTGCTTGAGGAAGAAGAAGATCTGTAAAGCTTTTCTTTCTTTCTTTCTTTCTTTCTTTGTTTCTTTGTTTCTTCCTGTAACTTTTTCTGTAATCTCTTACTATTCTGTAATGTGATACTGTATATCTTCTTTCCTTATTCCCTTTTGAAATCTCTGACAGATTTGAAGTTCAAATCCCTTATTTTTAAGGAATAAAATATTCTGAAAGAGATATATCTGGTACTGCAAATCTGATGCGTCGTTTACCTTTTCCTTTTCCATGAACATGTCCTTTTCAGCTAAATGTCAACGGCTATATTCTCGAAATAATAAAAGGAAAGATATGATCCTTATTTATCTGATAGAATCGAGCTGTTGCTGAAAGATCCGAGCTCAGAGAATGAAATAAAAATAATCCTTCTGAAATTCTGAACTGAAATAAGAATTCGTCGATCTCAACAATTTTAGTCGATCTCAACAATTTTCGTCGATCTCAACAATTTTCGTCGAACACAATGTTGAGTTCGTCGATCTCAATTGAATCTGGCTGGAAGAAATGAATTAGTTGAGCTGAGAAGAACTTTCGTCGATCTGAAGGTTGAGTTCGTCGAACTGAATATCTGATACTGATTCGTCGAACACAGCCTGGAGTTCATCGATCTGAAGGTTGAGTTCGTCGAACTGAAGAATTCGTCGACCGTTGAGCCGCTGAATAAAATCGCCGACCGCTGAACTGAGCAAATTTGTCGACCGCTGAGACTAAATAAAATCATCGACCGCTGAGACTGAATAAAATCGTCGACCACTGAGACTGAATAAAATCATCGACCGCTGAGACTGGATAATTTCGTCGACCGCTGAGCCGCTGAGACGCTGAGATTGAAGCAAGCCGTTCGTCGAGCGCATAATGTAAGTCGTTCGTCGAACGCAGAATGTAAGCCGTTCATCGAACGCAGAATATAAGCTCTTCGTCGAACGCAGAACCTTGCCAAGTTCGTCGAACACAGGAGCATGTCGTTCGTCGAACGCAGGAAAGAGTTCATTGAACGCGGTATGGAGTTCGTCGAACGCAGAAAACTTGTCTTTTCTTAAGTTCTATCAGCTTAAAACCTTGACCCTTTGGACTATACATTGGGGTCAACTTGATCCTAGTCAGCAGATAGTGATCCTAACCCAAATCAGAAATAGGGTTGTTCCAACAGTGGAGGCGGGCGAGCAGGGGAGGCGTGCGGCCTCGTGCTCGCCCAGCCCCCGTAGGGGGGCGAGAAGGGGAGGCAGGCGGCCTCCTGCTCGCCCAGCCCCATTAGGGGGCGAGCAAGGGAGGCGGCCTGCCCCCTCTCGCCCAGCCCTAGGAAGAGGTTGCGGTCTGCATTTAACATCTCGGAATGGCGGGATTTGGCTGTTGGTAGGCCAAACCTGGGGGTATTTTTGTAATCTCGTGGGTCAGAATCCGGCTATTGGCAGATCAAGTTCAAAAATATATAAATAGGACCAAGGGGGCACCTTTGAAGGCAGATCACTCTCTTTGGGCTACTCTCCCCTAGGTCTCTTTGGTGGGGGAATAGTGCCTCCAAAGGTGCCCCAAGCTCAACATTGTCTTAGGAGGGGAAGCGCTCTAAAATCTTTCGGGTGTGTGGTGGGACCTCCTCGCTAAGCCCTCGGTCCTGTTCCTAGTTCCTTAAGTCTTCGGCCTAGTGCTCTCACTTGAGAGAAGTAGGTGTGATGTCACCCCCTCTTTTGGGGACCCTGAACTCCACAAGAGACCAAGTATTGGTTTCAACATTTATGGTGCGGTGAGCGTGGAGAGTGACCAACACAGAAAATCTCAAGCTGAGCTCTATGGCTGAAGGTGGAGAAGATGGATCCGACCCGGGCCACTCAGAGTCGTTGGTGGCTGCGGTGACGATTGAAATGTTCAGAAGCTTCAAGCGAGAGGTCTTGCAGACTTTGCAGCTAGATTTTTCCATGAGAGGCGAAGGCGAGAGAGGAGGCGGCCCGGAGGTCCCGCCCCAGCATATGAGCGAGATCACTCCCGGCCAGCGATCCAGGAAGGAGGTGCCGGCGGAGTTGGGTGGGGAGGCATTCGGCCCCCACTCGCCCGGCCTCCAAGGGGGGGGGGGAGTAGTGGGGAGGCATTCTGCCCCCACAAGCCCGGCCTCAAGGGGGCGAGTGGGGAGGCATCCTGCCCCCACTCGCCCAACCCCAAAGGGGGGCGAGCGGGGAGGGATCAGACCTCCACTCGCCCCGCCCCAGAAGGGGTCGAGCGGAGGCGATTTGGCGAGACCTCCCCGGGCGACATCTATTCAGCTGCCCGGCAAGTGCAGAGGTGTGCGAGCTGACTCCGCGTGAGAGGACCACTCGCCGAGCAGGGAAAGGGAGCCCCTTCTGTGAGTTGATCCTCTCAGCCCCGGTACTAGAGGGGTTCAGAGGGCCGGAGATGTCTTTCTACTCCGGCAAGGATGACCCAGTCCTGCACCTGTAGTGGTTCGAGGACATGGTCTCTATCAGGCCAATGTCAGATGCCTTCCAATGTCAGCTTTGTGCCACCACCCTGAAGGAGAAGGCAAGGGACTGGTTCCACCAGCTCCCCGTGGGGTCTATCTGGGCCTTCGAGGATTTGCGTCGAGATTTCCTACTGCGCTACTCGACGTCGAAGAAGAGGAAGAAGGATGCCGATGCACTCTTCAAGGTTAAGCAAGAGCCAAGAGAGTCGCTGGCTCACTACGCTGACAGGTTCCAGGAAGGGGTCCTACTCACCCAGGAAGTGCCCGGGTTCACCCTCCAGCTTGCCTTCATAGTGGGGCTGCGAGAGGGGTTCTAGAAGATGATCTTAAGGCAAAAGACCCCCATATTCTTCGAAGAGATGATGGAAAGGGCGGCGAAGTAAATCGAAGGAGAGGAGGCCGACCCGGAGTTCGCAAAAAGGTTGGCCAAGCTGAGTGAGCCGGAGGCAAGGCAACAGGGAGGGGGTGTGGAAGATGCCGAAAGAAAATTTGACCAAGGAGAGGGTAACCTCCAAGGGGAGAGACCCGACCCACCAAGGTGGAGACGGGGACCGAGGGCACTCCCTCCCCCGCCTCAGTAAACCATGGCGATTGGCTGGGGAAGAAGGAGAAAAGCCAGAGAAGTAGAAAGAAGAGGAAGAGGGGATAAGGAGGGGTTACCCTACTGTGACTTCCACGAGGATGAAGGTTACGCGAAGTCTGCCTGCACGAAATTTTTGGAAATAAGGGAGGCAAGGGATCCGATGCAGCAACATCAACAATCGGAGGGGACCGAGGAAGACCATGCCTGGGAGTAGGAGACCAAATTCTGGTTTCCATACTTAGTTTTTTCTTTAAGTCCATGTAGTGCGATGGATTACTTCCATACTTAGTTTTTTCTTGCATGAAATGTGATAACTAATATGATGAAAAGTATTCAAAAGTACTTAGCCCCAATGCTGGCTAGCTGACCAGGTTACCACCAAGCTGGTAGGGTCGGAGACCGCTCGGTGGCCGGAGGTTTTCAAAGTACTTAGCCCCGACGCTGGCCCACTGACCAGGCTCCCACCAAGCTGGCAGGGCCGGGAACCACTCGGTGGCCGGAGGTTTTCAAAGTACTTAGCCCCAACGCTGGCACACTGACCAGGCTACCACCAAGGTGATAGGGCCAGGGACCGCTCGGTGGCCGGAGGTTTTCAAAGTACTTAGCCCCGACGCTAGTCCGCTGACCAGACTACCACCAAGCTGGCAGGGCCGGGGACCGCTCGGTGGCCGGAGGTTTTCAAAGTACTTAGCACCGACGCTGGCCCGCTGACCAGGCTACCACCAAGCTGGCAGGGCCGGGGACCGCTCGGTGGCCGGAGGTTTTCAAAGTACTTAACCCCGACGCTGGACCGCTGACCAGGCTCTTACCATGCTAGCAGGTCCGGGGACCGCTCGTTGGCCGGAGGTTTTCAAAGTACTTAGCCCCGACACTGGCCCGCTGACTAGGATCCCACCAAGCTAGCAGGGCCGGGGACCGCTCAGTGGCTGGAGGTTTTCAAAGTACTTAGCCCAGATGCTGGCCAGCTGACCAGGCTCCCACCAAGCTGGCAGGGCCGGGAACCGCTCGGTGGACGGAGGTTTTCAAAGTACTTAGCCCCGACGCTGGCCCGCTGACTAGGCTACCACCAAGCTGGCAGGGCCGGGGACCACTCGGTGGCCGGAGGTTTTCAAAGTACATAGCCCCGACACTATCCCGCTGACCAGGCTACCACAAAGCTGGCAGGGCCGGGGACCGCTAGGTGGCAGGAGGTTTTCAAAGTACTTAGCCCCGACGCTGACCCGCAGACCAGACTACCACTAAGCTGGCAGGGCCAGGGATGGCTAGGTGGCCAGAGGTTTTCAAAGTACTTAGCCTGACACTGGCCCGCTGACCAGGCTCCTACCAAGCTGGCAGGGTCGAGAATCGCTCGGTGGACGGAGGTTTTCAAAGTACTTAGCCCCGACGCTGGCCTGCTAACCAGGCTCCCACTAAGCTGGCAGGGCCGGGGACCGCTCGGTGGCCAGAGGTTTTCAAAGTACTTAGCCCCGATGCTGGCCCGCTGACCAGGCTACCACCAAGCTGGCAGGGCCGGGAACCACTCAGTGGCCAGAGGTTTTCAAAATACTTAGCCCCGACGCTGGCCCGCTGACCAGGCTACCACTAAGCTGGCAGGGCTGGGGACCGCTCTGTGGCTGGAGGTTTTCAAAGTACTTAGCCCCGACGCTGGCCTGCTGACCAGGCTACCACCAAGCTGACAGGGCCGAGGACCACTCGGTGGCCGGAGGTTTTCAAAGTACTTAGCCCCGACGCTGGCCCGCTGACCAGGCTCCCACCAAGCTGGCAGGGTCAGGAACCGCTCGGTGGCCGGAGGTTTTCATAGCCCCGACGCTGGCCCACTGACCAGGCTACCACCATGCTAGCATGGCCGGGGACCGCTCAGTGGCCGGAGGTTTTCAAAGTACTTAGTCCCGATGCTGGCCCGTTGACCAGGCTCCCACCATGCTGGCAGGGCCGAGGATCGCTCAGAGACAGGATGTTTTCAAAGTACTTAGCCCCGACGCTGGCCTGCTGACCAGGCTCCCACCAAGCTGGCAGGGCCAAGGATCGCTCGGTGGCCGGATGTTTTCAAAGTACTTAGCCCCGACGCTGGCCCACTGACCAGGCTCCCACCAATCTAGTAGGGCCGAGGATCACTCGGTGGCGGATGTTTTCAAAGTACGTAGCCCCGATGCTGGCCCGCTGACCATATTCCCACCAAGCTGGCAGGGCCGAGAATCGCTCGGAGGCAGGAGATTTTCAAAGTACGTAGCCCCGATGCTGGCCCGCTGACCAGGCTCCCACCAAGCTGGCAAGGCCGAGGATCGCTCGGTGGCCAGATGTTTTCAAAGTACATAGCCCTGATGCTGACCCGCTGACCAAACTCCCACCAAGCTGGCAGGGCTGAGGATCGCTCGGTGGCCGGATGTTTTCAAAGTACTTAGACCCAGTGCTGGCCCGCTGACCAGGTTCCCACCAAGCTGGAAGGGCCGAGGATCGCTCGGTGGCCAGATGTTTTCAAAGTACATAGCCCCTATGTTGGCCCACTGCCAGGCTCCCACCAAGCTGGCAGGGCCGAGGACCTCTCGGTGGCCGGAAATTCTAAAAATGCTTAGCCCCGGGATGGTTCCGCCAGCCAAGATCTCACTAGCCGACAGGGTAGGATGACCTCTCGGGGAGGCTAAGTAGTTTTTCCCCTGAGGTGGCTCTGCTAGTCGGGCTCTCACTAGCCGGCAGGGTAGGATGACCTTTCGGGGAGGCTAAGTAATTTTTTTCCCCCGAGGTGGCTCTGCTAGCCGGGCTCTCACTAGCCGGCAGGGTAGGATGACCTCTCGGGGAGGCTAAGTAGTTTTTTCCCCCGAGATGGCTCCACTAGCCGGGCTCTCACTAGCCGGCAGGGTAGGATGACCTCTCGGGGAGGCTAAGTAGCTTTTTCCCCCGAGATGGCTCGGCTAGCCGGGCTCTCACTAGCCGGCGGGGTAGGATGACCTCTCGGGGAAAAGTAGTTTTTTTCCCCGAGGTGGCTCTGCTAGTCGGGCTTTCACTAGCCGGCGGGGTAGGATAACCTCTCAGGGAGGCTAAGTGGTTTTTTCCGAGATGGCTTCGCTAGCCGGGCTCTCACTAGCCGGCAAGGCAGGATGACCTCTCGGGGAGGCTTAAGTAAATTTTTCTGGGACGATGTGGAGTCTTCTCAACCTCACTCAGTGCCACTCGCCGAATATGCAGGGTTGGACTTTTCGTTCCTAGCGTGTAACCCGCTCGAAAAGAGCGGGGATTGTGTACAACCCTGTATTCGCCGAGTGGGTCCCCGGGGCCTAGGGTGTCTTTAGGCCTGGTATTTTCTAGCACTGCCCCAGGAAAGGAGGGGGCAAGAGAATTTCTGGGTGGACCCAGTAAGGCGAGTGAGCTGGGGAGGAGGGCGGCCTCCCTCTCTCCCAGCCCCTTAGGCGGGGGAGGCAGGCGGCCTCCCCCTCGCCCATCCCCTTAGACGGGCGAGTGGTGGAGGCGGGCGGCCTTCCTCTCGCCCAGCCCCTTAGGCGGGCGAGTGGTGGAGGCAGGCGGCCTCCCACTCGCCCAGCCCCTTAGGCGGGCAAGCGGGGGAGGCGGGCAGCCTCCCGCTCGCCCAACCCCTTAGGCGGGCAAGTGGTGGAGGCCTCCCGCTCGCCCAGCCCCTTAGGCGGGCGAGCTGGGGAGGCAGGTGGCCTCCCACTCGCCCAGCTCCTTAGGCGGGCGAGCTGGGGAGGTGGGTGGCCTCCCACTCGCCCAGCCCCTTAGGCGGGCGAGCGGGGGAGGCGGGCGGCCTCCCGATCACCCAGCCCCTATGGCGGGCGAGTGGTGGAGGCGGGCGGCCTCCCACTCGCCCAGTTCCTTAGTCGGGCGAGCGGTGGAGGCGGGCGGCCTCCCGCTCGCCCATCCCCTTAGGTAGGCGAGTGGTGGGGGCGGGCGGCATCCCACTCGCCCAACCCCGTAGGGGGCCAGCAGGGGAGGCGGGTGGCCTCCTGCTCGCCCAACCCCCATAGGGGGGCGAGCAGGGGAGGCGGGCGACCTCCTGCTCGTCCAGCCCCAATAGGGGGGGGGGGGCGAGCAAGGGAGGCGACCTGCCCCCTCTCGCCCAGCCCCAGGAAGAGGGGGCGGTTTGCGTTTAGCATCTCGGAATGGCGGCATTATTTGGATGTTGGCAGGCCAAACCTGGGGGTATTTTTGTAATCTCGTGGGCCAGAATCTGACTATTGGCAGACCAAGTTCAGAAATCTATAAATAGGACCAAGGGGGCACCTTTGAAGACAGATCACTCTCTTGGGGCTACTCTCCCCCTAGGTCTCTTTGGTGGGGGAAGAATGCGTCCAAAGGTGCCCCAAGCTCAGCATTGGCTTGGGAGGGGAAGCGCTCTAAGATCTTCCAGGTGTGTTGTGGGACCTCCTCGCTGAGCCCTCAGACCTGTTCCTTGTTCCTTAATTCTTCGGCCTAGTGTTCTCCCTTGAGAGAAGTAGGTGTGAGGTCACCCCCTCTTTTGGGAACCCCGAACTCCACAAGAGACCAAGTATTAGTTTCAACACTCGACGAATTCGTTGAAAGGACTCGACGAATTCCAGCAGTCTTGACGAATCATTGAAAAGACTCCACGAATGCGACGATCTTGACGAATTGTCGGAAATAATCGATGAATGCAGACAGAGCGATTACTTTACCTGTTTTAGAAGTGACGAAAATGTAAGTGCCGATCCTTCATCGCATCTGTCCAGGTCCACTTGAAATGTCGATCCGACTACTGTCATGATTTTAAAAATCCTTATAGGATATTTGAGAGTGAACTTTAGGTCTATTGTTACCTTTACACTCTCTCTCCAAACTTGAGAAAGGTGAGAGCCAAGGAAGAAGAAGACATTTTCTGCCATTAACGGAGCTCCTAAGCTCCGAATCGCGAGACATTTCCAGATCCACGGAGAGCAGCCCTGTGCGGTTCTTTCCATCCAATTGAAATCTCGGATTCATGGCGCCGAAGAGAGCGGGAAGGGTAACAATCCTTCCTCCCGATCTTAGGATGTGTTTGGTTCTTTCATTCTTTTTCTATGCATATTTAGGTTGTCTCTTTCACTAATTAGTGAAGTGTAGGACTTCCTTTAGTTCTTCGGAACTCTGGGTAGATTGTGTCCGTCCCTGACATTATTTACATGTAGAAATCCGGTAGACGAATGGATTTAGGCATTTTGTGTGAAGCCTACCCGTGGTTGTAGCCCGGATCGGTGATGCTTGTTTGTGATGTGCATTTAGGTTAAGCCTAGAATGCGTACCGGAGAATGAATCCGTGAGAAATGGCATTATATTGCGGGACTTGAAATTTAGGTGTCTTTCAAAGAGCCTGACGGAAGCCTCATGCTTGGGATGTGGTTGAATGCAAACCTTCACCACGAGTTTTGAAGTGGAGCAGTCTCGTACCTCCTTCAATGGATTGTGTGCGAAGCCTAAGTCCTTTTGGAAGGATTGGGTGCATAGCCATCATTTTGTGTAGAACTTGAATGTGTTAAACCCTTACGGGCCAAGGCGAAGCTGTGCCCACGTCGTGCAGTAGGATCACGATGACTATAGCACGGGCAAAGCCGAAAAGAACCCGTTTCCATGCAAATAGGTGAGAGGTGCCAACCTCTAGTACACAGTGTGATTATGGGAGAGGCCGTGGAAGGTGTTCACCTAGACCGGTAAAAGCTATTTTCCCACCTAAGCTTGTGTTGTTTAGAGTGGAGTGATTGTGGATTGATGTTATGTTAGCCTCATGCGGCTGCTTAGGCGGTTGTGGGAATCCTCCGGGTGAACTCAACCAACATCATATGCATACCTAGGTTCCCATTTCTTTGATGCTCAACCTAGAAGATTGATTATGCTTGAAACCTCACCCTGTGTAGTGTAGTTGCACTTTCTTTATTTGATTACATTTTGCATGTACGACTTGCATGCAGGATTAGCGGTGACATGCCCCTGAGCCGGCTAGATGTCCGGAGGGGGGGGGGGGATTGTTACGCGGTTTGTGGTCAACTCATAGCTGACCCTCGTTTGCCTCTTATTGGATGTTGGTGCAGGTGCTGGTGAGCCAAGCGGAAAGTAGCGGTTTGAAGCCATATGTTGTGTTGGCCCTTGAAGGCCAACCCCTGTTTTACTACCTTCCTTGTATTGTCGGCCTGCGTGCCGAAGTATGTTTGAGTTAAAGACATTATTTGAATCTAAGTCCTTAAAGTCATAACTCTTTACTGTTTCATTCCTGGGATAGTGGACAATTATGAATGTAATGTTATTTAATGCGTCCGCTTACGCATGTGTTACTCTCGTGTAGTTTCTTTTCTGTTATCATCTTATTAACGTGTAGCTAGTGTGTTCAATATGGCGTGGGGTCCCGGATGGACCCACTGTTATATTATTTGTATTGGTGGGATGTTACATGCAGTCGGAGAGCGGGTCTACTATAACGGTGAAGAGCGAATGCATTCGAACTGATAGTTGCAGTTAGGGGGTGGACCCCGTATGACGGTGAAGAGTGTATGCGTTCGAACTGATGACAACCATATGAGGGGAAGTCCTTGGCGGTGCCATGACCTACTACGACGGCGAAGAGCTGATGCATTCGAGCCGGTAGTGCACGGTCAGGGGGTCTGGCCCCAGAAAACCGGTGAAGGGAATGACCTTGAACGTCGCTTGGAGTGCGCGACCGAAGATGGCATTGTAATGGGAGTCTGATTCCATGACTACGAACTGGACGCCATGCTTGACTTGCTTCAGAAATTCACCCAGAGTTTCAGGTAGAATGACTATTCCTTCCACGGGGATGGAGCCACCATTAAAGCCGTACACCGATCCTGTTGCTGGCTGGAGTCGTTCTTTCGGGACCTTCATGTTGTGGAGGGCGGACATGAATATGACGTTAATGGAGCTCCCGTTATCAATTAGTATCCTCTTAACACGAAAGCTTGGGTCGCCAATCTCCGCACTGATGACAAGCAGGTCCAGGTGTGGTAGGAGCAATCTGTTGGAACATGGTCTTCCGCATCTCCTAGGTTTGAGAATAACAAAACCTACGTGTATTTGATCTTGTGTGTCTAAGTGTGCAGGATAACAAAGTCCACATGACTCAAGGATTACATAAGAAGGTTGCCCCCAAGTTTGAGCCATCAAATCCAACACTCCCACTAGCGCCGGCGATAGAACCTAGCGCCTGGCGCTAGCGCTAAGGAACCGCTGAGAACGGATACTGGGTTCGATGAAATTGATCTTGCGTTCGACGATCTTGCGTTCGACGAATTTTCGGTCGACGAATGTTGAAGCCCGGTCGACGAACTCCGGTCAACGAAATTGAGTTCGACGAATGTTGAAGCCTGATTGACGAATTGAGTTCGACGAAATTTCGCTCGACGAACTGTAAGCGGTGCTCGACGAAATGCTCATAACTGCGTTCGACGAAAATTCGATCGACGAACTCTTAGCTGCGTTCGATGAAATTTCGATCGACGAAATGAATGCTTAAGCGCAAATTCCAGGAGTACTTATAAAAGCTGATAGTGCCTGGCAGTATCCGATAGCGCAGGCGGTAGCGCGGAGCACAGAAGGCAAGGGAGAAATGTTTCCTCGGATGGAAGATTCTGCCGCGTAGAATATGTCATAAAATGGGATAGCGCCGACGGTACCACTAGCGCAGGCGCTAGCGCTGAGACTATAAAAAGGACCCCTTGGCTTCATCTTCCTCATCCTCTCGAGATCCAAAATTTCAGAGTTTCGTGCCACAGCATAGAGAGGAAGGTTCAGAGATATACTCCCACAAATCCATAATGACTAAAGGAGATCCGTGGAGAAGATTTCAACACGTGTCATCATCGTGACGAAAGACCGCATCGACTACGATCATACTCTGCGTCTACGTCTACTTCTCCAAGAGATCCACATAGAGGGAGTTTTATATTATTGTTTTTTTATTTCACATCTTTTCTTGTAATCGTGTAGTAAATTCGCCTCGTGTTGGCGACTAGGTCTGGGTAGGACTTAGGGCAGAAATTCGCATCGTGTTGGCGACTAGGTCTCGGTGTAGGTCTAGGGGGTGCTCGAGGCCATATCCGGGGAAGGGTTGGCTAGAGTGGCTTGAGGCCGTATCCGGGGAAGGATCGGCTAAAGCCAACCGGTTCATGGGGATACGAGTCGGTATAGAAAACAAAAAGAGTCTTTCATATTTCGCTTTGATTTCTAGCGTCATTGAGATCAAAATTTTGTAATCAATTTTATTAATAATAATCATGTCTCTCTTTGTGTAATAAAATTGATTTATTCTTCATTTCTCTAAATTGATTATTATTCTCTCTTTTATTATAAAACAATTTAGATCTGTAAACAAAATCACTATTTTGATTTCTAATCACAAGCAAGTGTTTTAAAATATAATATAAGTTTTTATAACCCTTATTCACCCCCCTCTAAGGGCGCCTACCGATCCAACACAATCCTTTCTGATCTTCGTCTCCGAAACACATAGTCGCGGCGTACATCGTGCTCTGATCTTCTCGCTCTCTGTCCTGGGTGTTGGATTTGATGGAGCTGAAGATGAAGGGGGATCCAGCTATGGTCTCCACCACTCCTACCATTTGTCCGCCCCCCTGCACTTCCTGGTGTGCAGGTGGATGTTCTCTTCTAGGCTGTGCTGGTTGGTTATGGGTTTGATCTTGCAGAAACCTACAGAGGATGCCATGATGAACAAGGCGTTCAATCTCATCTTTGAGCTTAATACACTCCTTTGTGGCGTGTCCCGCTCCTCGATGGAATTCACAATACTTCGATCGGTCTCCCTTAGTATTTAGGGGGGGGGGGGGGAGTTCTCGCAGCCTCTGGAGCGCCGGGTTGTCTTGGATCGCATAGAGTATATTCGCGCGGGAGGTGTTGACAGGAGTGTAATCTCGAGGCGTTCGGTGATCCAGATCTCTCCGGGGTCCCGACGATGCTCGTTGTCATGACGCTCTTCTTGTCTGCTGGTAGCCTGCTCCTCTCCCTTCTTTCTCTTCTAGTCTCCTTCAAATTGTTGGCGGTGTGCTTCTATAGCATCAACTGCGACAATCTTGGCTTCGACTCGGTGTATGAGGTCAGGATAGTTGGTCACTGTTTCTCTCATTAGCACTGAGTAGAATCCACTTGGTAGTAGTCCTTGTTGGAGCCTATGTTCTGCATCTCTTGGTTTGAGAATAACAAATACCGTGTTGTATTTGATCTTGTATTTTGTGGGTTTATAGTGTGTAGGTTGTGAAGGAACTATAGCTACACATACCTATGAGTAGTATGCTAAATGAAGACAATTCTCTGGAAAGAGAGATAACGCCCCGCGTTAGAGTTAGCGCCCCACGTTAATTTATCATCAATAAGGGATGTCGTCGAGAAGAGAATGACTTCGAGAAGAAGTTTTGTCGAGTACAAAGAGACAACGCCAGCGTTGGATCTAACGCTCGCGTTAGTCCACGATCTGCCATGATCTCAACAGTTGCACATTCTCAGCCACGATTGTACACGATCGCTAACGCTGATGTTAAATCTTAACGCCAGGCGTTAGCTCCCGTGCCTATTTAAAGAGCTACCCCTCTCATTCTACAACAAGCATTCCATTGCCTCTAAAGCCAGAATTCTGATTCTTTTG
This sequence comes from Dactylorhiza incarnata, assembly GCA_033032865.1. Taxonomy (NCBI): domain Eukaryota; kingdom Viridiplantae; phylum Streptophyta; class Magnoliopsida; order Asparagales; family Orchidaceae; genus Dactylorhiza; species Dactylorhiza incarnata. The sequence goes on along the minus strand of JAWHQI010000009.1, from coordinate 682,925 downwards.
AGAGAGGCTCATCTACAACAATTAAGAGATCTCCATTGGGCTAACATGAAGATCTAAAGAAGATTTTGAAGGAGAAGGACTACAACGCATATTCTATACGAAGGACGAACGCTTCAAGAACGATAACGTCTACATCGCCTTCATCTTCACCTTCAAAATTTCTTGGGTAGTTTCTCTTACTTTATTTTTATTGTAATATTTTATTTCCTTTTGTAACATGTGTGAAGAAATCGTTCGGGGAGAACGTCGGATTCCGGGAAGGATTCCGTGGGAAATTCGCCGCCTTGTGTGTGGCGACTAGGCCTTGTGAGGTTTAGGGAGAATTCACTGCCTTGTGCGTGCCGACTAGGTCGAGGTTAGATCTAGGGGGTGGCTAGTGGCCTTATTGATGCGCAAATCTTAGCACACCGCTATAGGCGGTAGCAAGACTGAAGCACGGAACGGCAGTGTACCGATCGTTCAAGTAATATAAAACGAGGAGCAAATCCCCGAGTATCGAATCTCGAAGGAACACAGTAAGGTGGAGTTAACTATTGAAGAAGGACTTGAGATCGAAGTCCTTTAGGTCGGATGGGTGCGAAAGGGGGTAATTTGGTTTGTGGAAATAAAAGAAAATAACTAAACTACTCCTATGCAATGCCGCTATGAAAAGCTTCGCTTGGCGGGATGGAGACTAGACAGGACTTGAGCGCGCTGCTTCGCAAGGGCGGATGGACGAGTAGGCAAGCGGAATCGAACTGTGCAGGCCTTGAGCGCACTGCTTCGTTAGGCGAATGGATTACACGGGCCGCTATGCCACGCTTCGCTAGGCGGATGGACGAGAAGGCAAGCGGATGGAATGGTTCGCACCGGCGGAGTCGAGGTGGATTACACGGGCCGTTAGCACCGCTTAGCTTGGCAGATGGAAGAGTAGGCACACGTAATGGGCGAGTAGTCAGGCGGAATGGATGGTGGAATGAGGGCGCTCCTCAAATCACATAAACCACAAATATGACCACAAAACCATGGAAAATTACACTAATAACATTTAGGGTTTATGAACATCATTCATATAGAAACATACAAACAACACACATTAAATATAATCAGCAAAAATAACAAGGAAGAGGTAAGATTACAACCGAAGCACGAAGACTCGTCGGAGATTCATGACCTGAATCTAGGGTTGTCAATCCTCGTCCGGGCTCGGTCTTCAACTGTCGTCCGGGGTAGAAGAGGTCTGTCACTACCTCCCAATGGACCCGTCGTCTTCGTCAATAGCCTTCAGCCACGATCTTGCCGGAGAACTCCAAGGATATAGTGCAAAATCCGTTGAATTGGAGCTTGAAAGCTTCTGAATGATGGAGGAGGCCGATAGGATACTCCGGCTCGAGATTGGTGTGAAGAATATGTCTGGAGCACCTCCAAATGGTGGGCGGCGATGGAGCGTCGAAAATGGCGCGAAACTAGAGCTCTTGGACGCGGGAAAAGAAGATCTCCCTCGTTTAGGTCGAAAGCTGCAGCTTTTATAGAAAAAGATCAGAAAATAGGTCACGCACGGTCGAACGCACGACCGTGCGTGGACCGTGCAATAATTAATTATAAAAACAGGCGTGAAGACGAAGCTGCGCCGCCCGTGCGATTTACTCACGCACGGGCAAATCCGCCCGTGCGTCAAAACGCACGGGTAAATTCAGAAAAGCTAAAAACAGGAAGAAACGGGCTACCGTGCGTTTTACTCACGCACGGGCAATTCTGCTCGTGCGTCAAAACGCACGACTAAACTCAGATCTCCCATTTTCTGCCCAGATAAGAACGCACGACCGCAACTGTTGAAACCGACTACTCGGTCTCCGTGGAGTTCGGGGTCCCAAAAAAGGGGTGGTCTCACACCTACTTCTCTCGAGCCAACTCTCTAGGCAAGAGCACTTGGATTTGGAAACGGTCCCTATGCTACAGCGAGGAGGTCCCACCTCACACCCGGAAGACCTGAGAGATCTTCCCCTCCCTAGCCAATGTTGAACCAGAAGCACCAAAGGAGAGCTCTAAGGGAAGGAGAAGATCCGAAATTTGGAAATCTAGAGGTCCTCTCTCCTTTGGTGCCCCTTAGGGTCTATTTATAGGTTTTCCAAGTTGGGCTGCAAATAGCCAAAAATTGATCTGCCAGATTACCAAAATACCCCCGGATCTGGACTGCGAATAGCCAAAACTGGACTGCAAATAGCCAAATCCCGCTGTTCTGGGATACTAAACGCAGACCAACCCCCCCTCCTCTGGAACTGGGCGAGAGGGGTTACCTCGCAGAGCTCGGCGAGCCTCCTTGCTGGGGTGGGGCGAGACCAAGGATCTTCCCCCTTACCAGGGTAGAGGGCGAGAGAGGGGGTCGCCGCCCCTCCTCCACTCGCCCCTACCTGGGTGCAGGCGAGAGGGGGGGCACCCGCCCCTCCCCTCTCGCCCCTAGCTGGGCGAGGGCGAGAGGGGAGGCACCCGCCCCTCCCCTCTCGCCCCTAGCTGGGCGCGGGCGAGAGGGGGGGCAACCGCCCCTCCCCTCTCGCCCCTAGTTGGGCGCGGGCGAGAGGGGGGGCACCCGCCACTCCCCTCTCGTCCCTAGCTGGGCGAGGGCGAGAGGGGGGGGGGGGCACCCGCCCCTCCCCTCTCGCCCCTAGTCGAGCGCGGGCGAGAGGGGGGGCACCCGCCCCTCCCCTCTCACCCCTACTTGGGCGCGGGCGAGAGGGGGGCACCCGCCCCTCCCCTATCGCCCCTACTTGGGCGCGGGCGAGAGGGGGGGCACCCGCCCCTCCCCTCTCGCCCCTACTTGGGCGCGGGCGAGAGGGGGGGGGGGGGGCACCCGCCCCTCCCCTCTCGCCGCTACTTGGGCGCGGGCGAGAGGGGGGGGGGGGGGGGGCACCCGCCCCTACTTAGGCGCGGGCGAGAGGGGGGGCACCCGCCCCTCCCCTCTCGCCCCTACTTAGGCGCGGGCGAGAGGGGGGGCACCCGCCCCTCCCCTCTCGCCCCTACTTGGGCGCGGGCGAGAGGGGGGGCACCCGCCCCTCCCCTCTTGCCCCTACTTGGGCGCGGGCGAGAGGGGGGGCACCCGCCCCTCCCCTCTCGCCCCTACTTGGGCGCGGGCGAGAGGGGGGGCACCCGCCCCTCCCCTCTCGCCCCTACTTGGGCGCGGGCGAGAGGGTGGCACCCGCCCCTCCCCTCTCGCCCCTACTTGGGCGCGGGAGAGAGGGGGGGCACCCGCCCCTCCCCTCTCGTCCCTAGCTGGGCGAGGGCGAGAGGGGGGGGGGGGGGGGGGGGGGGGAACCCGCCCCTCCCCCTCTCGCCTCTTACTCTTCTTCTGATGAGAGCTACGGGGGTTCGCCGGGCAATACCCAAAGGTCTTAAGACCCATTGGGTCTAGTCGACACGTCTCGGCGGCCCTCCACGCTGGGCCTCACTCGATGGATATGGGGGTTGTACACAATCCCCGCTCTTTGCGAGGCTGACACAACCTCGGAAAGAAAAGTCCAAGCCCAAATATCCATCGAGGGGGGGGGGGGGGGGGGGGGGGGCAGAACCTTGCTCCCGAGGATCATTCGACCCACCCAGCTAGTGAGAGCCTGGAGTGAGGAGGACATCTCGATGGCAAGATCTTCCTTCCGAGGATCATTCGACCCACCCAGCTAGTGAGAGCCTGGAGTGAGGGGGACATCTCGGCGTTGAACTTACCCATCCGAGGATCATTCGACCCACCCAGCTAGTGAGAGCCTGGAGTGAGGAGGACATCTCGATGGCAAGCTCTTCCTTCCGAGGATCATTCGACCCACCCAGCTAGTGAGAGCCTGGAGTGAGGAGGACATCTCGGCGTTGAACTTACCCATCCGAGGATCATTCGACCCACCCAGCTAGTGAGAGCCTGGAGTGAGGAGGACATCTCGGCGTTGAACTTACCCATCCGAGGATCATTCGACCCACCCAACTAGTGAGAGCCTGGAGTGAGGAGGACATCTCGATGGCAAGCTCTTCCTTCCGAGGATCATTCGACCCACCCATCTAGTGAGAGCCTGGAGTTAGGAGGACATCTCGGCGTTGAACTTACCCATCCGAGGATCATTCGACCCACCCAGCTAGTGAGAGCCTGGAGTGAGGAGGACATCTCGATGGCAAGCTCTTCCTTCCGAGGATCATTCGACCCACCCAGCTAGTGAGAGCCTGGAGTGAGGAGGACATCTCGGCGTTGAACTTACCCATCCGAGGATCATTTGACCCACCCAGCTAGTGAGAGCCTGGAGTGAGGAGGACATCTCAGCGTTGAACTTACCCATCCGAGGATCATTCGACCCACCCAGCTAGTGAGAGCCTGGAGTGAGGAGGACATCTCGGCATTGAACTTACCCATCCGAGGATCATTCGACCCACCCAACTAGTGAGAGCCTGGAGTGAGGAGGACATCTCGATGGCAAGCTCTTCCTTCCGAGGATCATTCGACCCACCCAGCTAGTGAGAGCCTGGAGTGAGGAGGACATCTCGGCGTTGAACTTACCCATCCGAGGATCATTCGACCCACCCAGCTAGTGAGAGCCTGGAGTGAGGAGGACATCTCGATGGCAAGCTCTTCCTTCCGAGGATCATTCGACCCACCCAGCTAGTGAGAGCCTAGAGTGAGGAGGACATCTCGGCGTTGAACTTACCCATCCGAGGATCATTCGACCCACCCAGCTAGTGAGAGCCTGGAGTGAGGAGGACATCTCGGCGTTGAACTTACTTCTCATATAAGCAAAATAACTTCATCCATCTAATGGGGGGATTTCCCTTGTCAAAACCTCCTGGCCCAACCAGCGAGGGGTAGAATTTGCTACAAAGGAAAGCGACAAAAAACAAAAAACAAAAAACAAAAATAAACACAACATACCCCCCCCCCCCCCCCATGGCACTCGCTTCTCAGGCTGCTTGCGCGAGATGATCATTCCTCTACTTCTCCTGCCACTCCCATCCTGCTCATGCTCTCCATGATCTTCTCCATCTCCTCCGCCGCTGCTTGCCAAGAGATGCTGTTGACGGCTGTGACGTAGCAGTGCCTCGCCATCCTGGGGTCTCTGCGGATCCTGACTTGGATTCCTCCAGTGTTGAACTTGAGGCACTGGTGGAAGGACGATGGTACGCATCGGAAGGCGCTGATGAGGGGTCTTCCGAAGATGGCATTATAACTGCTAGGAGCATCAACTATGACGAACTGACAGTTCCTTGAGCCTCCCCTCATCGTCACTTGGAGTCCAACTCCACCCTCTACCTCTTTCCTTTCTCCGGAGAATCCGAATAAGGGCCCATCTGAGGCCAGCACCCTCCTTGACTCCACCTTCAACTCGTCAAATGCCTTCTTGAAAATGACGTTGACAGAGCTCCCATTGTCAACGAGGATCCGAGAGACAGTGTAACCTTCGATGGCTGTCTGAATGACTAGCGCATCACAGAATGGATCCTCGTGATCTGGCATGTCCCTGCTTGAGAATGTGATTTTCTCCTCGGGAGGTGGGTCCTGTGACGTTGAAGCGACGCTGCGTCGAAATACGATGTGGAGGCTTGCCTTACGAGTGGCCTCGATCCCTACCCCCCCGTGGATCACCGCGACCCGTCCTTTGGCTCCTATGTCGGTTCGGTCCTCGCAGATGTCATCATCCACCACTGCTCCAGGTGGAACTTCTTCAATCCGCTCCGGCGGCTGCTATTGTGCCTGACCTCTCGCCTCTCTCACCTCCAAGAACTCTGGGCAGGTAGTTGTTGCATGCCCCTCTGCTTGGTGGTAGTCGCAGTATGGCACCGCCCTCCCCCCCCCTTCTCCTACGGGCTGGGATGTCTCTTGCTTCAACTCCTCCTCTTCGAATCGCCATAGCTTGAGCTGGTGGGGGTAGGAGCTGCCTAGGGGCCTGCCTCCAAGGAGGAGGGTTGGGCCTCCCTTGGCCTCCGTAGAAGTTTCCCCCTCCTTGGGCGAGACCCCTCCCTTGCTCCTGACCCCCTTGGGGTCCCTGGTACCCTTGACCCCTCTGCTCTTCCCTCCTCCTTCCTTCCTGCTGCCTGGGGCCACCTTGCTCTCTTGGCTCGGCCTCTACCAACTTTGCCAACTTCTTTGCCAGCCCCGGGTTTGCCGCCTCGGTGGCTACCTCCTTTGCAGCTTTTTCCATCAGGTCCTCAAAGGACAAGGGAGGCTTCCTAGTTAGGCGCATTTTGAAAAGGCTCTCTCGTAGCCCTACGGTGAAAGCCATCTGGAGGGCATACCCTGGCACCTCCTGGATGTTCTGGATCTCCTCCTGGAATCTGTCCATGTACTGGGCCAACGTCTCCTCGTGCCTCTGCTTGATCAGGAAAATGGACTCAGCATTCTTCTTCCTCTTCTTGGATGTGGAGAAGCGTAGCTGGAAACTTTGGCCCAAGTCCTCGAAGCTGTAAATGGAGCCAACCGGGAGCTGGTGGAACCAGTCCCTAGCTTTGTCCCTCAGGGTGGTGGCGAAGAGACGACACTTGAACGCGTCCGTCATGGGCCTGATGGAGACGGTGTCCTCGAACCACTGCAGGTGCTGGACGGGATCATCCTTCCCGGTATAAAAAGTCATGTTGGGCTCCTTGAAACCTTCCGGGATGAGAGCCGAGATGATCAGCTCGCTAAAGGGTGACCCCCCACTCGCCGGCTTCGCGAGCTCCACTCGCGCGACTCCTGCTCCGAGCGAGACCCCACTCACCGGGCTAGGAAAAAGCACTCGCCCGGCGAGGTCCCGCTCGCCACTCTCAGTCACTGGTTCCTTGCCTGGCCGACCCCCTGGAGCAACCTCTCCTGACCCCCCTGGGCGAGCACTCCTTGCGACCCAGAAGGCGGTGTCTGGGGGGAGGGAGCCGAGCAGTCACCTCCCCTGGTGATGCCTTGGAGCAGCTCCGTGATTCCCTTGATGGCCGCCATGAACTCTCCCCTTCCTACCACCTCACTTGGGATGTGAGACCCCTCATCGTCTCCTCCTCCGAGGTCTCCTGCCATGAGATTTGGTTCAAGAACTTCTGTGCTGACCACTCTCCACGCTCACCGCACCAAAAATGTTGAAACCGACTACTCGGTCTCCGTGGAGTTCGGGGTCCCAAAAAAGGGGTGGTCTCACACCTACTTCTCTCGAGCCAACTCTCTAGGCAAGAGCACTTGGATTTGGAAACGGACCCTAGGCTACAGCGAGGAGGTCCCACCTCACACCCGGAAGACCTGAGAGATCTTCCCCTCCCTAGCCAATGCTGAACCAGAAGCACCAAAGGAGAGCTCTAAGGGAAGGAGAAGATCCGAAATTTGGAAATCTAGAGGTCCTCTCTCCTTTGGTGCCCCTTAGGGTCTATTTATAGGTTTTCCAAGTTGGGCTGCAAATAGCCAAAAACTGATCTGCCAGATTACCAAAATACCCCCGGATCTGGACTGCGAATAGCCAAAACTGGACTGCAAATAGCCAAATCCCGCTGTTCTGGGCTACTAAACGCAGACCAACCCCCCCCCCCCCCCCCCTCCTCTGGAACTGGGCGAGAGGGGTTACCTCGCGGAGCTCGGCGAGCCTCCTTGCTGGGGTGGGGCGAGACCAAGGATCTTCCCCCTTACCAGGGTAGAGGGCGAGAGAGGGGGTCGCCGCCCCTCCTCCACTCGCCCCTACCTGGGTGCGGGCGAAAGGGGGGGCACCCGCCCCTCCCCTCTCGCCCCTAGCTGGGCGAGGGCAAGAGGGGGGCACCCGCCCCTCCCCTCTCGCCCCTAGCTGGGCGCGGGCGAGCGGGGGGGCACCCGCACCTCCCCTCTCGCCCCTAGTTGGGCGCGGGCGAGAGGGGGGGGGGGGGGGCACCCGCCCCTCCCCTCTCGTCCCTAGCTGGGCGAGGGAGAGAGGGGGGGCACCCGCCCCTCCCCTCTCGCCCCTAGTCGGGCGCGGGCGAGAGGGGGGGCACCCGCCCCTCCCCTCTCGCCCCTACTTGGGCGCGGGCGAGAGGGGGGCACCCATCCCTCCCCTCTCGCCCCTACTTGGGCGCGGGCGAGAGGGGGGCACCCGCCCCTCCCCTCTCACCCCTACTTGGGCGCGGGCGAGAGGGGGGCACCCGCCCCTCCCCTCTCGCCACTACTTGGGCGCCGGCGAGAGGGGGGGCACCCGCCCCTCCCCTCTCGCCCCTACTTGGGCGCGGGCGAGAGGGGGGGGCACCCGCCCCTCCCCTCTCGCGCCTACTTGGGCGCGGGCGAGAGGGGGGGCACCCGCCCCTCCCCTCTCGCCCCTACTTGGGCGCGGGCGAGAGGGGGGGCACCCGTCCCTCCCCTCTCGCCCCTACTTGGGCGCGGGCGAGAGGGGGGGCAACCGCCCCTCCCCTCTCGCCCCTACTTGGGCGCGGGAGAGAGGGGGGGCACCCGCCCCTCCCCTCTCGTCCCTAGCTGGGCGAGGGCGAGAGGGGGGGGGGGGGGGCACCCGCCCCTCCCCCTCTCGCCTCTTACTCTTCTTCTGGTGAGAGCTACGGGGGTTCGCCGGGAGATACCCAAAGGTCTTAAGACCCCTTGGGTCTAGTCGACACGTCTCGGTGGCCCTCCACGCTGGGCCTCACTCGATGAATATGGGGGTTGTACAGCAACCGTCCGTGCGTCAAGGAAACGCACGACCGTGCGTTGCACACAATCATGAATTCTAGGGGAAACCTGGATGATCCGACCACCTGTATACAAGATAAAACAGCTGGGAAAACACCTCCAGCACTAGATAAACACAGAAAAAAATGGGGAGCACATTGTGCTTGCCCCCAACAACAAAGCATGCAATTGCACACCACAACGTGCCTAAAAGTGCACTCAGTGTGAGAAGAGTGAACAAGTGAAATATAAGCATTAATGAACTAAAAATGAAGTGCAAGTGCATGAAAACTAGCCCAGATGAGTCCAAATATGTGTATATATATAGGATTCATCACACCCCTAGACTTACCTGTTTGCACGTCCCGAGCAAACAAATCCGGCGGAGTATGAAAATGGTAGTTAGTGAAGGGAATTGCAAAATAGGAGTACGGTGCGAAGTATCACACGCATGCAAATAGAAATTCAGTAAAAGGAGATTCTAACTATGCTAACTAATTTACAAAAGTGTTAAAGCGTAAATGAAGATTTAGTTATACTCAGATGATGAATCATGAAGAATTTGTGCGGTCATGCCCGATGTGAAAGTAAATAAGCCACTCAGGAGGGTGTTGCAAAAGACCAAAATTCAGGGATAACTCCACTGAAATCCACCAACGACGAGAGCCATAAGCTTGCCCGGTTACACTCTCTCCACGGCGCTAGCAAACTCACAAGTTAAATCAATAGGGCTTTCAAGTTATAATGAGGCTTAGGTTACGATATGATATTCAATGATAAATGAGACGACTACGCAACCCAATTGAGTCAAAAGATATCGCTGTACCAAAATAAGACCAAGAACAATGCTAGTGTGACACACCCCCAGACCTAGCTTGAAAACTGGGTGTGCACACATCCTACTCCAACAAATACCAACTGAATTTTCTATTACGCTCAAAGAGATTTCTTTTCATTCCCATTCTTTTCAGATTTTTCTTTTAACTTCATTTTTTTTTTCTTTCTTTTTCTTTTATCCCCCGGTTGGTTTACAATAATGTGTTCAACACACAATACACTTTTTCTTTCACATCACAAAGGTTCCAAACATCACACTAAATCAAGAAATATGATTTCAGTTAACTCGTTACTTGGTTGCGATGATAGGATAAGTTTCAGGCTTTGGTGATTGAAAGAAGAGCTGAAACAAAGGAAGGGTAGGCACAAACTTGGATTGCAAAGGTAAACGCATAGGTCATGGAAAACAAGGCTCAAACTAGCCACAAAATGGCCTACATCATGTTTAACAATATGAGTTGCTCTCGCCGATGCTTCAAGAGTCACTTGGGGCAAGTTCTTAGCCCACGAGAAAGGTAAACCTTCCTTCCGACTCGAGCAACACACAACTAGCGCTCGCTTACACACAACACCGTGCTACCGCAAATTTCAGTCACATTCACCAAATGAGTAAAATAAATCAAAAACTACGCAAGAACACTAATTGTAAATTAAAAGCATAGAGATAATCTAATTTTACTCAAATTTCAATGGAAACATGCAGATGCGACTAGAGCACTACAAGAGTCAACATTGCACTCCGATTTGCAATTCCTAAGCTAACATACTATTTCACATTCCCAACCAAGATAACGTGTACGGAAGCACACAAACAAGTGAGTGCGCGCTTGTGCGGGTGAAATGGTGTGTGAAGCATATGAACAAATTTATTACAAAGCTTAAATAAAATTACTTCTAGTATGCAATCCAACATGTGCGTGCACTGCGGGTACCAAACATCTCTCCCCCAGACTTAATCTACGCACTAAGATCAGCTGAAATAACAACATGAGTGTAAGACAATGAAAAGAGGAGAGGTTACCCCATGCTCAGAAATGAGCATACTAGAAGATTTGGCGTTAAATCCTGAAAACTTCGCTCCAAGAGTCCGCCACCAAAGAAATTGCCGCACACCTGCAGGTAAAAGACTCCACGCAAAAAAATATATATATAACTAAACTATTAGCGTATTAGAGAAATAAAAACAGAAGAGACTTGGGTTGTCTCCCAGCAACGCTTTTGTTTACCGTCCTTAAGCTGGACTTAATACCTGTATTATGCAGTTTTAATAAAAGTCTAAGCATAAAGCAAAAGCTGGTAAATCCTAAATATTACATGCCTCAAAATGATCAACTATAAGTTGATTTAAAATAGTAACTGAAAATAAAAGAGATGGGCCCGAAGACCCAAAAGCAGCACATCAGAAGATTAGGAGCTTTCCATCTCCATATTTCATCTTTCTTCATCCTCTTCCTCTCCTCCAATCTGCGGTCATGGATGAAGTAGCGCTTTCCACCCTGCACCCAGTCTTTCAAGGAAAACGCAGGCAATGATGATGAGGTGGAATAGGCGATGGATTTCATCATTGTCGTTTGCTTGTCCTTCCAAGACTGCCACTCATAATCACCCAAAAATAGGTCAACATACTCAAAATCCTGCATGGATGGCAAGGAATAAGCATTAAAAATATCAGGAAGAGGGGATGAAGGTGGATCAGCAGTGGAGAGCATTTCAGATTCAGCTTCCCAAAGAATTGCCACTACTGAATCCCCTACACATGTTCAAGAAAAGAAGGGTGGTCATGAAATAAAATGGAAGAAAGATATAAATAATCGGTAATCATGGGAGTGATCCCGGTTTCACTCCCAGCAAGTTCCAAGCATAAATCACTATCATCATCGTAAGTGTCATAGCGAGGAGAACTCAAGAACTCAAGGGCCTCAGTGGTGAGTTGGACCTCCTCGTCCCATGATGAAGTGCAAACCTCCTCATCAGAAAGAGTACCCTCATCATCCCACCGGGGTGCAGCCTCAGGTTCAGAATCATCACCCTGCTCAATTACTTCGACAGGATCATCAACAAAAGGTGTAGAAAAAACATGCAAAGAAACTGGAGGAGCATCAGAATCAGAAAGTAAAATATCAGGTTCCTCTGCAAAAAGATCCGCAAGCACCTCCCCACTGGAGAGAACATTCTCCTCATCCCACTCTAGTTCATCATGGAGCTCCCAAATCTCACCTTGTTGGCCATCAAATGAATCATTGTCATCACTAGGAGTGAAGCCATACATAGGGAGTGAGGAATCCATGCACGAAACAAGATCGGGGGTAGAGGGCACGATTGCCTCCATGGGTAAAGAATGAGTGATAGGGACAATGTTGTCATGAGTGGGGGAGCGGCGGTCAGGATTGAAGAGACTAGGACAGTCCCTCAATTCATGACCCTCTCCTCGTCACAACAAGCAAACAAAGTTCCTACACTGCCTAGCATTTAACTCCTTCATTTGGTCTATATAATAAACCATCTTGTCGTAGGTGCTAGGAGAAATATCCCATGATGACATTTTCAACAATAAAAGCAGATATAATGAAACTGAAATTCTTTGCAAGGAAATCTACACAAACTAATAAAACTCCTTGGATTAAACTTGCCTAAAACTCTAAAATAGGAGAGAGAAATAATAACAAACAATATATAATTAAAAAGCAAACAAAAATAATAAGGCGTCTATACACACTGGAAGAACTACTATCTCTTATCTCCCTCTACAGCAACTCACACGTCTGTGTTCCCCGGCAATGGCGCCAAAAACTTGATGCGCAAATCTTAGCACACCGCTATAGGCGGTAGCAAGACTGCGACACGAAACGACAGTGTACCGATCGTTCAAGTAATATAAAATGAGGAGCAAATCCCCGAGTATCGAATCTCGAAGGAACACAGTAAGGTAGAGTTAACTATTGAGGAAGGACTTGAGATCGAAGTCCTTTAGGTCGGATGGGTGCGAAAGGGGGTGATTTGGTTTGTGGAAATAAAAGAAAATAACTAAACTACTCCTATGCAATGTCACTATGCAATGCTTCGCTTGGTGGGATGGAGACTAGGCAGTCCTTGAGCGCGCTGCTTCGCAAGGGCGGATGGACGAGTAGGCAAGCGGAATTGAACTGTGCAAGCCTTGAGCGCACTGCTTCGTTAGGCGAATGGATTACACGGGCCGCTATGCCACGCTTCGCTAGGCGGATGGATGAGAAGGCAAGCATATGGAATGGTTCACACCGGCGGAGTCGAGGTGGATTACACGGGTCGTTAGCACCGCTTAGCTTGGCGGATGGAAGAGTAGGCACACAGAATGGGTGAGTAGTCAGGCGGAATGGATGGTGGAATGAGGGCGTTCCTCAAATCACATAAACCACAAATATGACCACAAAACCATAAAAAATTACACTAATAACATTTAGGATTTATGGACATCATTCATATAGAAACATACAAACCACACACATCAAATAGAATCAGCAAAAATAACAAGGAGGAGGTAAGATTACAACCGAAGCACGAAGACTCGTCGGAGATTCACGGTCGGAATCTAGGGTTGTCAATCCTCGTCTGGGCTCGGTCTTCAACTGTCGTTCGGGGTAGAAGAGGGTTGTCACTAACTCCTAATGGACCCGTCTTCTTCGTCAATAGCCTTCGGCCACGATCTTGCCGGAGAACTCCAAGGATATAGTGCAAAATCCGTTGAAATGGAGCTTGAAAGCTTCTGAATGATGGAGGAGGCCGAGAGGATACTCCAGCTCGAGATTGGCGTAAAAAATATGTCCGGAGCACCTCCAAATGGTGGGCGGCGATGGAGCGGAGAAAATGGCACGGAACTAGAGCTCTTGGACGCGAGAAAAGAAGATCTCCCTCGTTTAGGTCGAAAGCTGCAGCTTTTATAGAAAATGATCAGAAAATAGGTCACGCACGATCGAACGCACGACTGTGCGTGGACCCTGCGATAATTAATGATAAAAACTGGCGTGAAGATGAAGCTGCACCGCCCGTGCGATTTACTCACGCACGGGCAAATCCGCCCATGCGTCAAAACACACGGGTAAATTCAGAAAAGCTAAAAACAGGAAGAAACAGGCTACCGTGCGTTTTACTCACGCACGGGCAATTCCGCTCATGCGTCAAAACGCACGATTAAACTCAGATCTGCCGTTTTCTGCCCAGATGAGAACGCACGACCGCAACCCTTCGTGCGTCAAGGAAACGCACGACCGTGCATTGCACACAATCATGAATTTTAGGGGAAAACTAGATGACCCGACCACCTGTATACAAGATAAAACAGCTGGGAAAACACCTCCAGCACTAGATAAACACAGAAAAAGAATGGGGAGCACATTGTGCTTGCCCCCAACAACAAAGCATGTAATTGCACACCACAACGGGTCTAAAAATGCACTAGTGTGAGAAGAGTGAACAAGTGAAATATAAGCATTAATGAACTAAAAATGAAGTGCAAGTGGGTGAAAACTAGCCCAGATGAGTCCAAATATGTGTATATAATTGGGACTCATCACTATCTGGGCTAAGATAGGCTATATCCAATCGGTCCTTGGGAGAAGGACCGGTGAATCACAAAAAAGGGGTTTTCATATTCTCGCATTGATTTCTAACGTTATAGAAATCAAACATTTGTGTAATCAATTTCTTATGAAATAAAATCCTGTCTTTTAATGTTTCATTCAATGATTTTATTTCATCTTCAAAAATGTTTTAAATTATATTTGCAGCAAAGCATTAAAGCAAAATATACTGTAAGGTTCATTTTAATCAATAACTTATGGAATTCAACTTCTGTTACTAACGCCAGGCATTAGCACTAGCGCTGGCGATTGTGGAGAAAAATTGAATTCCGTCTTCTTTAAAAAGGAATCGTCAATATAATCTTATCTGAGATACTAAAATATATTTTCTTATAAAATATTCTGAAACTTTGCTCGCAAGCTCTAATAAATTTAAATAAGTTTTAAATTCCATAAAACCCATATTCACCCCCCTCTAAGGGCGCCATAAGATCAAACACGTGGTATCAGAGGGTAGGTTATTCCAATACAACTTCACAATCGGGAATAATGGTGTTTCATGATCTCGCATCATCTAGAGGGGATAAATTTTATGAAAATGAAAAATCATTGTTACCACCTTTATTTATGGGTGAAAATTATAATGTGTAGAAAACTCTTATGAAAAAATTTCTTAAATCTTTGGATATTGAAGTTTAGAATATTACAATTAAATGCCCCCAATTATTCTAAATAAAAATGAAGTGTTTTTAAATGCCAAATCTATGAATTGTCTATATTGTGCAATAGATCAAAATATTTTCAAACTTATTTATACGCTTCATACTGCTTTTGAAGTTTGGAAATTTCTTGAGAATTCTTATAGTCTTGCCTCCACAGATGATGAACAAGAGCAATAGCTTATGGATCCAAGAGAAGAAACCGACGAGGACTCATGCTTGGAGGAAGATCTATCTAAGAGAGAAGAATGCAATATTGGGCTCAAATGATGACAACACATCAAGCAAAAGAGAAGACGAAAATTCAACTATGGAAGAGGAATGTGAAGAAGATGTCAAAGGAACCTTTGGTTCAACTCTTGCCTCATCCCATAGCAATGTAAGAAAATCAAAATCTTCTCTGTTTGTAACAAATTCTATTTCTACATTTTGTGTGCTTAAATTTGCTAAACGTAAAGTTTCAAAGTTGAGAAATGCTAATTCCAAATTACGTTTAGAAAATAAAATTTTAAAAGCAAAAGCAAAAGTAGAATCTTATATTGATGTTTCAAATTCTCTTTCATGCTCTTTAATTAAAAATGTTAAACCTTGTTTTGATTATAATACTTATAAAGAAGAACTCAAGGTTTTGGAAAAAGGTTTTTAACTTCAAAAGATCATAATGAAAAATTGATAAAAGAAAATGATGCTCTAACTAGTAAACTATGAAAGTGCAATTGAGTATCAGTTGAAGGTGATTAATATAATCAACCTTGCTTTGATACCAATTGAAGGAGAGTTTAGTTCTTAAGGTTTAAAACTTTTTGGGTTATTTCAAACTTCAAAGCAAGGTTGATTATATTGAGTGAGTTATAAGAACTAAATAAAGAAAACAAAGCACAGCACAACAAAATAATCACATCACAGATGGCACAAGGAAATATAGTAGTTCCCCACTAAACCTGGGTACATCTACTCTTCTACCACACTTGGTAGGAATCCACTACAGGTTGTTGATCAGGTGCCCTGCCACTAAGGGAGTTTTGATTAGGTGTTCACACACCAAGTGAGCTTTTGATCAGGTGCTCTAACCCAACTACATGTTTTTGATCAGGTGTCCTGCCACCAATGGATGTAACTTTTGAAGGAAGTTATAACCCTTTATATGGGTAAAAAGAAAATGGAAAATATATATTGTTCTTCTCTTTGCTTGAGAAGACTCTAGAGATCCTGATGGGTTGTTGAGATTGGATCTTTGAAGATGATGTTGAAGAGAGCTCCCCCTGTCTGATTGAAGTTCTTGACAACTTATGGAGGCTTCTTTGTCACAACCCAAATTTTCTCAATATTTAAAATATATCAGAGTGAGAGAAAATACGCGCCGTGATGCCACGCCGTGCAGGGAACAACTGCAGACGCTCAGGCAAACTCCTAAATCTAATGCTCTTTTATGAAAAGACATGTTATTATGATAAAACAATATTTAAGTTTAAGTTGAGAACCGTGTCCCTCGGTTCAGTGGATCAACTAGTCCACGAGTAAAGTATATGTGGTCGCAGTGGAGAAATACTTGATTCAATTCTTTTATGGTCCTATGTGAGCCCGAAGACCTAACATACAACTAATGTTATGCATGACTCTAGATTTATTATAAGAAATAAAAAGGTTTTATAACGTTCAAAATATGGTGGCTTTCAGTTAAAGATATGCGATGAATCTAAGATAAATGCAGCTTTTTATATTTAAAGTAACTAACATGCATCCTAACATAAATCCTTCCCAGAGAGCAAGAGTAAGAGCTAACAGTAGGTAACAACAGTGAACACTAGCAAGTAGTCTAACACCCAAGACAAAACACTATGGGCGTCAACAAACAGACACAAACCCATAGGAGCAAATCTAGTCAGAAAAGACAAAACTACCTCACAGAAGGAGGTGAAACAAATGCTGCCACTACCTGCAGCACAGAAACCTCGAGCTCTACCAGACGACCCTGCTACTGCTCTGAACCTGAGGCATTCAAAAGAAGAACACCTCAGAAACAAGTTGCAAGTGGTGCAAGAGAGCAAAAAGAGCTAAGCAAACCTCCAAGTAAACGGGAGGTAAACCAACAGCCTGCAACAGACGTCAGTACTAGAGTGCAGAAACAGGGAAGAGAAACCAGCTAAATAGCTAAAATCAAGAGAGTTCACTAACAGAAGCAAAAGAAATGCATATATATATATATATTTACCAGATTTCAAATTCTTATTCGTATTCATATTCGCAAGAGACTGATCAGCTCATCCAAAAGAAGAGCACCGCACCGGGGGCAAAAACCACACCACGTACGGCCTCCCAATCAAAAGCTTAAAAGAACACCGCACCGGGGGCAAAAACCACACCGCGTACGATCTCCTAATCAAAAGCTTAAAAGAACACCGCACCGGGGGCAAAAACCACACCGCGTACGACCTCCTAATCAAAAGCTTAAAAGAACACCGCAACGGGGGAAAAAACCACACCGCGTACGGCCTCCAACACATTTAGGTTACGGTTAGGAAGCATCACGCCAGGGGTAAAAACCACACCGCGCACAACCCTCAATATAGCATTTTATTAAGACGGTTCTGAACTACGAAGCCGACAAAGAACTTAGGCCAAACTGAATATACGGTCGACGTAACTGCGCAGACCATCCATGTACAAGTCCAATGCCCTAACAACACATATCTCCAAAATAAACCGGGAAAAACTAGCCATCTGACGGTGTTCCGATACCGAGACAATTCAGTTAAATCATTCCGCCTAACGAGGCGACGATCCAAAAGACGCGACGACCAAGTTGACACGACAGCTAGAAACACACTATTCAAAGTTCAACACTTAGACCAACACCCTACTTATAAGCGAGTTGAGGATTTGATAAAATCATCGTAAAGGACTATGAACGATACAATCGTTAACGGGAAACCAAGTGGTCGACCAACGATGCTGACCTGATCGACAAGCAGCCAATACCTGCCTTAAATTATACAAAAGGAACGAATCGGGTCCATACAGTTAATAGAGAACATGCAAAAGAAGTCTCACAGTAAACAACCCTAACGGGTGCAGTTACCAAATTAAAGCACTGACTGTGCAACATCATTATGCAATCATCAAGGGGAAATTTAACTTCAAGCAAGCAGTCGACCAAGGACTATACAGAGATATGATGCAATCGATGAATGACTTTAAAATCACCATTTAGTTGATAAAAGGAAGTAGACTCAACTCAAGCGCGATGTCGGCACGACGACACAGATTGGCCCGACAGAACTTCAAGACCCACACCACGATGGTTTCCAAGAACAACGGTATTTACTATTAATAAAGCGGTCAAATTGAGAGATTTGGTCAAAAACAATGCAACGGAAAGCAATTATGCTTCCGCCATGCTAAACTCCATCAGAAAACGACAAGGTTTTTTTGATAAACTGAATTTTCTAATAGCAATGATACAATACTTACCCTAGCGAAGTAATTAACTTAGCCGAAACGACACGACGATTCAATCAACAAGACGACAACGACACGACGAACTCTCACTGGTATAAATCCATAACCAGACGCCTTCGAAGTTTTAAGGGGAATATGAGCAAAACACTAACAAAAGAGGTTAACGCTGTAGGGATAACCTTTCTACACGTAATCTACTAATACATAATCAAATCAACGTAAGTGAGGAGAAGAAAATGAACAAGCGGAGCACCACTTGCCCCAATCGCGACCATAAAACATCCACTAAAAAAAGTACCCCACGCTGCGGATCGGTCCAAGTGAAGGTATGAGGAAGCGAGATCTACAAGATAAAACGACCAAACGGGGTTATGGTCGAAAAACCCTAACACAAAACTTCGCTAAACAGGCCCCACTCCGTGAGTGAACGTCCCTGCCGTTGGATTTAGAAGACTTGACCGAACTTTCACGACCCAAAATAAATTCTAAAACACTAACTTTGACGAAGGGATTCGCTTGACGCGACGCGACAATAATTTGGCAAATGTTACGAGATTATGATAACAATTGGAGGCAATAATACTACGATAGATTGCAAGTGAAAAATTCATATCATATACCCTAACGAGACGAGTCGAAACGAACGCCCTACGGAATCGAGTGACAAAACAAACGTTCAAGATCGCAGATCGGGCATAGCGGTGCGTCAAATACGCATTTGTAAACGAATAATAAAAGATTTTACCATGATCGAAAGAGGAAGAAAGGAGGGAAAACCACCACTTGCCTTAGGTTTTGCTGGAAAAACTCTCCGAATCGCTCCCCGTTGTAGATCGGGTTAAGAGAAAGCGAGAGGAGTCAAGATCTACAAGAGATCGAGCTAGAAAAGGTTAGAGTACAAAAGACCAAACGAAAAAGTTTCACGAAGCGGAATGAAATTACCGCGAGGACGAAGCTCTCGTCGAGAGCTTTCCGAATCTATGCTCGGCTCGCGATTTCGACCACCGGAGCTCCGTCGTCGGCGTCCGGAAGATTCAAGAAATCGCCACTCCCGTCGCTCGCTTTTCTCTCTGGCTCAGACAGAATGAGGAAGAAGCAGAAGCTGGGTTCGTTTTCTTTTAGGCAACATCACATAATTTTAATAATAATAATATCATTATTATTATCATTATTAATAAATGAATGAAGGGGTCGACGCATGGAGGGCTGCTGAAGGGGTATCGACGCATGGAGGGAGGGAGGTCGACGCATGCATGCAAAAGGGGGGAGAGAGGTCGACGCATGGGGGGAGGGAAGTCGACGCATGCATGCAAAATGGGGGAGAGAGGTCGACGCAAGAGGGAGGGAAGTCGACGCATGCATTTCATGAATGTATATATATACATTCTGATAATAATAATAATAATAATAATAATAATAATATTATTATTATTATTATTTTATCACTAAAAAATAAACGAACTCCGAATCCAACGAAAATTTCGCCTAAGGCGAACGGCGGCGCTACGAATCCAACGGCGAAGTCGGAATCAAAATCCGACGTGCCGTTTTCGAGATATGAATGACGGAAGTTACGGCGAGCTTTAAATATATACAAAACTTCTAAAATGCGCCGATGCTCCAAAATGGCTCGGATCGCGACGAAACTTGATAGACAAGTCTAAAATTAAACAACTTAATTTTCTATCATAAAATTTTCCAATTTCGGTAACGAAATGAATGACGGAACGCTACCCGAAGAGGCTTAGGAGAACAGCCGAGGATAAGATCCTCACTCATCATTGACTCTTATGTCCCCAGAATACAGTCAAACGACTGGACAAAGGAAGGATTACGCTGCAATAGAGACAATGAGCTAGGGGCATGACCAACAAAAGCACAAACTTTCACCACTGGCTCACGTGAAACACATCGTGAAAACCAGGGAAAGGAGCAGGCAAACGCAGCCTAACAGCAGACACTCTGATGAACTCACTCTGGCGTCAGAGAAACTATCTAGAAAACCATGCCCCCAACTACGAGCTCTAAATTAGCACTCTGCCAATTGCAAATTTCTCATAACGCATCTGAACCAACAGTAGCTCCTCACGGATAAGCGAAACCGCGACACTCAATTCCACCAAAGCTTCCAAAATTTTCCTCAAATCGCCGGCAAGCACAACATTCAGATACAAACCTTGTCACGCCATCTAGTACTTCCAAACACCGACCCATCTCCCTAAACCACAGCACATTCCTTTTGGAATCCAAACGGTAGGCATGCTAGAACTTTACGCTTCACCACAGATCCTTGCCCGAATATTTTCAATAGCGGGAATACAATATTTACTTCTAAATTTCTACGTGATCAAATCTTTCTCAAAGAGTCCAGAAAATCTTTGCATTAGACTTAACCCCGAATGAAACGCAATTCCAATTTATAAAAGGCTCTCCCAACACTAAGTTGGTCAACAATAATATTACTTCCAACAGTTGCCAATGAAATTCTCTCTGCCAGCTACTACACTAAAATACTAATGATGAGGGTAGGGTAATTCTTCCTATAAAATTTCAAATTCCATGAACCATTCGCAAGCACAATCCCTGTCTACGTCAGAACAGAACACCCAAACCATGATCAAAATTCACGACAAGGTCTTCTAAATCCAACACTTCCAAATCAACCTAAGCGATAAAAACCACTTAGAAGGGAATATAACACTAAGGGGATCAACTAAACGATCGACAATCTAACGATGATCGGCCACAAAACTGAATCGGGAAGAACGCTCGCTCAACTAACCTCCATTTTCAATCCACTTGTCTCAACAATGCCTCATTACCCTTACACAATTCCTCAATCACTGAATCGTTGCGAGCACCCGAGGACTCATCCTCTATCTGGGGATCGATCCCGACGTACTACGCTCTGAAGTCATCTCCTGCGATTACGAACGAACATCTCATCTATACCTAGTTACCTAGCTTACTACCTCAACTAGGAAACTAGAATCATCTAACTCAAATAGATCAGAAATGTATAGACACTTGCACTTGATGTTACCTTGCTCTGGGATTTCATAAATGATGTTATGTTCTAATACTTGGGATGATGCTCTGTCATCCCTTTTTGACTCTTGTGCCTATGATATGAATGCATGTATTCTTTATTCTCTTTTGAAATCATGTGTGTACGTGTGTCATCATGTAAACCTTAACTTAGCATGCGTGCTTATGCGATGATATGTTATGCATGTAGTGCTTTGCATTCTAAAAAGGCCTTAATGCATGGCATGAGCGGCGTACACATGTAACGTTATGCATCCCATACTACATAACATTACATGTAACGAAAAAAGAAAATGTGCTAATGGGCATCCATGTAATGGTGGTTATGCATCCCATACTACATAACCATCACATGTTGCCACCTATGGTGGATCCATATATAAACACATATTATGCATCCCATACTACATAATATGCCCCATATACTTCTTATCATGCTATGAGTGTAGTGACTATGCTTTGGTTAAGATGTACTGATGACACATCCGTGTGTGTATGCAAATGAATGGAGGAAATAACACTTATCAGATTGGCCGGTTCGACCAACTTGTCAAACCAACCTCCCTCTGATACCAACTGTCACAACCCGCATTTTCTCAATATTTAAAATATATCAGAGTGAGAGAAAATATGCGCCGTGATGCCACGCCGTGCAGGGAACAACTGCAGACGCTCAGGCAAACTCCTAAATCTAATGCTCTTTTATGAAAAGACATGTTATTATGATAAAACAATATTTAAGTTTAAGTTGAGAACCGTGTCCCTCGGTTCAGTGGATCAACTAGTCCACGAGTAAAGTATATGTGGTCGCAGCGGAGAAATACTTGATTCAATTCTTTTATGGTCCTATATGAGCCCGAAGACCTAACATACAGCTAATGTTATACATGACTATAGATTTATTATAAGAAATAAAAAGGTCTTATAACGTTCAAAATATGGTGGCTTTCAGTTAAAGATATGCGATGAATCTAAGATAAATGCAGCTTTTTATATTTAAAGTAACTAACATGCATCCTAACATAAATCCTTTCCAGAGAGCAAGAGTAAGAGCTAACAGTAGGTAACAGCAGTGAACACTAGCAAGTAGTCTAACACCCAAGACAAAACACTATGGGCGTCAACAAACAGACACAAACCCATAGGAGCAAATCTAGTTAGAAAAGACAAAACTACCTCACAGAAGGAGGTGAAACAAACGCTGCCACTACCTGCAGCACAGAAACCTCGAGCTCTACCAGACGAACCTGCTACTGCTCTAAACCTGAGGCATTCAAAAGAAGAACACCTCAGAAACAAGTTGCAAGTGGTGCAAGAGAGCAAAAGGAGCTAAACAAACCTCCAAGTAAACGAGAGGTAAACCAACAGCCTGCAACAGACGTCAGTACTAGAGTGCAGAAACAGGGAAGAGAAACCAGCTAAATAGCTAAAATCAAGAGAGTTCACTAACAGAAGCAAAAGAAATACATATATATATATATATACCAGATTTCAAATTCTTATTCGTATTCATATTCGCAAGAGACTGATCAGCT
This sequence comes from Dactylorhiza incarnata, assembly GCA_033032865.1. NCBI lineage: Eukaryota > Viridiplantae > Streptophyta > Magnoliopsida > Asparagales > Orchidaceae > Dactylorhiza > Dactylorhiza incarnata. The sequence goes on along the minus strand of JAWHQI010000009.1, from coordinate 660,193 downwards.
CATCCAAAAGAAGAGCACCGCACCGGGGGCAAAAACCACACCGCGTACGGCCTCCCAATCAAAAGCTCAACGATAGGCCTTGCTAAACGACCCCTTGGTCTATAGGTTTGTGTGGGCATTCCTATAAATCAACGGTTACTTTTCCTTACTTTTCTATTATATATATGTCTTTACTTACTGCACTTTACATATTCTTTACCTCCTCTTACTATGCTCTTTTACTGTTTCAATTATATATACATGTGTAGTGCAGAAATATTCCCGGTACCCCTATCACCTGCTATTGTTTACACCCCTTGTTGTCCTCTGCTTCATCCTTCCCGCACGGTGCCTAGGAGTCACCGGGGGAGGGGTGGGGGATTGGTTTAGTCTTTTTGACTAACGGTCGGTGGACCATATCATTTTAGGGGTTCGAGGAGACGCATCAACACCAGAGGCTGGTGTAGACGGAGGCGGCCCAGTCTAGTACAGGAGCACAGAATTCAGGATCAGTGAGTGATTAGTAGTTAGCTTCCGCGAGTGATCTTGTAGTGAGGACATGATGTACAGGGCATGAGCCCTTTATTATTGCAACCCTTGTTATTTCAGTTATACCATGTGGACATTTATTATATATAGCATGTGATTGTGGACTTGAACTTCATTTTGTTTGTTTATGCTTTTCTTCTTCTGTGATCGATATGGCCGGCAGGATCGGTGTTTTGTAGTGGCGACCTTTCCGAGTGAAGGTGTCACCGCAAAGCGGCGGTTCTGGGCATAAGACCCGGGTTTTTGAAGGAAAAAAGGGTCTTAGAAAGGGTATCAGAGGAAACCTCGATCCGAAGAAAAGAAGTCCACAAACCCTGGGCCACCCCGCGCGAGTTTAGTTTGAGGACAAACTAAGCAGAGGAAGCAATGGTGTGCCCATGTGGGGAAATCACATGAAAAAGTCCACTTTTAACGGAATCTTTTTAGCCAAATCTCCTTCGCGTGACAAGTTTTCTTTTGTAGCCTGCAGCGAAACCTGCCCCCAGCAGGGAATACCTCCGGCTACAAAGATCTCTTGAGATAGTCCTTTAGTCAACGAGTTATATTTAACTTTCACTAGGACACGTGACTTACCATGACAATTTATATCATGCCCTAGCCCTGAAATAGACCGTAGGTATAACTTTGGTGAAGGTACGAGGATAGCCCAAAGAGGCTAGAGAAAGAGAGATAGACACATAAACAGAATGGTATGGGACTCGTAGATCTCAACCCTCGTACCAGTGACATGATTACATTGAGACGACCACCACGACAAACACCGAGGGTCGGATAAGAATTGAAGTTCAGAAGGGACCCGTTTGGGATTGGGTGACATATATTAACCCTGATAAAGTTGTCGTAGAAGGTACCTAGAAGAGTCTAAGGTGTGGAGTATACCAATGAGCCTCAAGATAGAACCCCAAGTCTAAGGTTGTGTGCCATAAGAATTGTTTGCATACTTGGGATGAACATAACTTGGAGATATTGAAGATACTCAGCCCAAAATAGATAGTGGCTGATCTTTTGTTTATTGGGGCTTACCTTTTGTTTATTGGGCAAATTAATGACTGACTTGGGTTTCCCTTAGATTTAATTTAGAAAGTGCTGCGTCGTGAACATAATGATTTTGAAGTTGATCATATTCGACGTTACTCGGGCAAGGATGACATAGTGTAAAAGTAGGTCAGGAATAATGATCTGAAGTATTACCAGGACAATGGATAAACATCGTTGATCAAATAACAACTTGAACTTAGTTGAATCATTGGAAATGTAAAGTCGCCAGGATTATTCACTTAAGGATGTTGATGTCCTAGTCTAGAAGTTGAGGACGGAAATTAGATCTTATAAGTTGTAGTTATATTTGAAAGTTCTGGTAGTTTGGGGCATTCAGAAGTAATTAACTCATGAATTGTTAAAAATCATGCCCTGTTATGGTAGAAAATTTTAACTACAATAATAACCCTTATACCTTGGGAGCTATGACGATGAATAACCCGAGATCTTGGACGATGACTTATTGGAATTGAAATATAGTGTTTGAGTTTACTATGATAAGAACGATCTAAGTTTATCTTACTTTGGACCATCCGAAAGTGATCAAGACTAGCATATGTGGAAGCGATAGGAATTTGTGAAATAAACGTGATGATATTTCAATGATGAAATTGACTTGTGAAAATCTTAGGGTTTCAAAAGAATTTTACCAGTATACCTTATGAATCAAACTCCATATAGAAAGTGATTGGGAGTCATCTTATAAACAGGAATACTAATAAAGATTGGTTAACATATACTCATAAGTTCACAAGTGCACCACCATAAAATTTTGAGGATGATTCGGACGCTTGATGATCTGATCAGTTCCACCAATGGTAAGAACTGGATAAGTTGTAGAGTGGAGATGATTGATCACTCGGACGTACTTGAAGGAATAAGAACCTAAACATGTGGAGAAAACATTATAGAAGCGTTGTCTACCCATATTAACAAGAGCTTTAGTCACCGGAAAAATGGTGTATTGCGGAATGTATATTTCCTCGAAATGAAGAAGGACATCATAAGTTTTGTGATGCACGGTGAAGGCCAAGTGCAAAAGTCTTTGGAGAACTACCTCAGTCACAGCCCGTGTTAGAGTGGAGTTCGAGGACATAACTATGGATTTCACACACAGGTTACCACTCCGAACACAGTCTTATTTGGAACAACGAGGATAGATTAACCAAGGTAGCTAGGGTCACCCTGGACTGGAAGGACGCTCTTGTTGGTGTTTGATGAGATTTGTTGAGTAGTTTGTCCATTATCACGGTGTGACCAGGACGATCATGTTGGATCGGGATGAACAGGTTATCTCCAAGAGTGAAGATCAGTCCAGGCTTATCTCAGTTCTTGGTTGGCATTCAGCACAGCTTTCCACCCTCAGAAATACATAGGCGCAGAATTCCACCACCTTGGACCCAGGAAGAGGATTTAAGGAGACTCAACTCTGAATTTGTGAAGGACACAGATACCCAGGTGCGACTGATTTGGGTTAGGATGTTGGAGGCCCAGAGCAGCAGGTCCGGTATTACGATGTGTGGTATCGTCAAGTAGAGTTCCAGGTTGGAGACCGCGTGTTCCGGAAGATACGTCCGATGCAGGGAGTCTTGCGGGTTCGCAGGCGGAGGAAGCTCAGTCTGAGATAGATGGGGCTCTACAGGATCCTAGAGTGGATCAGCCCGTTGGCTATAGACTGGAGTTGCCACCGGAGTTAGCGGGATTGCACGACGTCTTCCATGTCTCCTTCTTTAGGAGAGCTCTACTATGGCTGGAGCAGCAAATTTCTACTATAGATGGCCCGGTAGCCTCCGATCGATTGATTCCCCTGAGAGCCACTAGAACTGGTGTGGCAGAGATAGTCGGTGCTCTTCGAGTCAAAAATAACTTCAATTCTTATGGGATGTTACGTTCAGTCACTCTCGGTGAAAACCCCGCGAGCCTAGCCTGAATTTCGAGGACGAAATTATTTTTTTGTTTATTGGGATTTGTAACATCCCCCAAACAATTAGACCCCCTAAGTTGGTTTTGTCATTACTAGGTCATGACAAAACCATAGGAAGAGCTTAAGACCATGTGAGCTTGGATGAGAAGGGGAAATCCCAGTGGTCTGCATATAGCAGTTTTCAGATACCTAGCCTAAGGTTGGACTTAAGGGCCTCACCTTGACCCTTTGACCCCACCATAGCATACATAACCCTTTAGGGGTCCACTTAGAGCACTAAGGACCACTGGGGTCAACCAAAGAGGCCAATTTGGCTAAAGTCAACCTTAACCCTAAATTGGTCAAACTAACTCAATTAGGGTCAATTGTTCTCCCCCATGCCAAATTGACCTTGCCCCTACCCTTATAGGGATATTAGGAACCCAATGGACCAAAAATCCCCATCATGGGACCTCAAAATTAGCCAATTTACCATAAGTCAACCTTAGCCTTAGTTTCGGTCAAAGTGCCCTTTAAAGGGGCAATTCACACTCAACTTGCCAAATTGACTCCACTACACCTTCCTAACCCTTAAGGGAGGCCATTGGAACTTAAGACACTCAGTGGGGTCAGCCTAATTGGTCAATTTGACCAAAGTCAACCTTATCCTAAATTAGGTCAAAATAACCCAATTTTTCCCAAATTAAACCCAATCCATTTGGGCTAGGCCCAATTGAGGTGGTCCACCACCAAATGGGATTGAGTGATACTGATTGGACCATTTAATTTCAGGGAAATCATCCAGGAGAGAGAGAGCCTAATTTGGAAGAGAGATAAAGAAGGGGGAGTTAATGGAGAGGAAAAAGAAACCATCCATCTCCTCCATTAATGGAACCTTTCATCTCCCCTTGGGGAGAGGAGAAGTTTTCAACCATTCCTCGGCCACATTGATGCCCAGATTCACTCCCCCAAGCATAACCGATGCGTTCACTAATGGCAATCCGAGTAACTCCTCCCCCTTAGCCTCAATTGACCCCTTTAACATCTTCAGAGGTTGGAAAGGAGTGAAACCCCCTCTTCCCCTGAAGAAATCGAGCACCAGAAGCTAGGATCGACATGGCGCCGAAAGCTCCACCTCCGGCCATGGCAACTCACCGGAATACCCACCACCAAGCCCCCACATAGGTCCGATCTGCCTCCTCTCACTTAGTGCTAGATCTTTTCAAAATTTGGGGCTTGATCCGTGCTCAATTTTGCTCGGATCGTGCTTCTGAAAGGGCTCGGTTTGAGCTCTCTTTCCCCTCCTCAAAACTCTGATTCTGACCACCTCCGGCCGGCCAACCACCCCCTATCGCCGACTATCACCTCAACAAAGGTGGTGGTGGCATTGGCTGGCCGGGAAGCGGCACAGGTGGCCGGGAAATCATCCCACAAAGAAGCCTAGGATGGGCTGTCGCGCGTCGTCCGTCCAACGGGGACGATGACCAAGAACCGTCAGATTTGCCGTGATCAGCAAAATTTACATGATTATGTTATATGTTATAATGTTATTTCATTTTGTATCTGGAGTAAATGATTATGTTATATTCTTATTTAATTAATTCGTCGACCTGAGTAGAAGAAATTCACTGAACTAATAATTGAGTTCGTCGAACGGAACCCGGAGTTCGTTGAACGGAATTCATTCGTCGAACACACTCTGGTGTCCGTCAAACTGATTGTTGAGTTCGTCGAACCGACCCCGGAGTTCGTTGAACGGAATTAATTCACCGAAATAATAGTTGAGTTCGTCGAACCCGGAGTTTGTCGAACGGAGTTAATTCGCTGAACTAAAAGTAATTTGTCGAACGCACTGAAGCACGACGTTCGTCGAACGCAGATCATAATTCGTCAAATGCACTGAAGCACGACGTTCGTCGAACGCAGAATATAGTTCGTCGATCGCAGAGCTTAATTCATCGAACGTACTGAAGCACGGCGTTCGTCGAACACAGAACAGAATTCGTCGAACGCAGATAGGATTTCGTCGAACGCAGAGACTTGTATTCTATAATAATTATTTTCTTATTACTGGCTGTAGTTAGAAATAATTATAGAAAATACTTATGTCCCTCTACAGAGAAAGTGGTCAACACTAACGTTGTAGCCCTTGAAGTGTAGTTTATTTTAAAATTAATTTCACCCCAGAAGGAGTTCTGTAGCTCCCTATAGGTCCATTTTGGTGGGAATGGTCCCTAGTGTAGGACAGCCACCATATCTTGAATAATTTTTGATTGGGTTATGGGATTGACTTGAAAATTGAAACATAGGCTATTTACACCTACACACACATCATATACAAAAAGGGGAATTTTAAGAGAACATTTTATAAGGTTTTTGTATTAATTTCATAAATCTAATATTAATTAATTATTGGGTAAAATGACCTCCAATGCCCTCCAAATTTTGGTGGGTACTTCTTAGGGTTATCACATGACACTGGTAAAAATCTCAGCCCAATTGGGACTGATTTGGTTGGGTAATTTGTCAACCCAAGTTAGGTCAAATTGGGTCAAAGTTAGGGCATGGTGTTTATCTTGGGGTATGTGGTCAGAACTCATCACCATGAGTTGAAACCTTGGCCACTGGTTTAGGATCACCTAAAACACCTTCATGAGTAAGATGGGGTGGTGTAGAGGTGGATATGCCCTAGGACCCTAGTTTTAACCTTAGGGTTGCTCTTTGAACCTTGTGAAGGACATGAGGTCAAATGTTCTTGAATGGTCATGGAACTTGGTGGATAAGTTCATGGGATGTAATTAGGCCCTATGTAATTTTTTAAGGATTTTAGGAGCAATTATCTCTTTTGAAATAAGACATAATCCCTTTAGGTAAACATCTTTTAAGAGATACTTACATGCACAAATGATCTTGGATGAAGATGAAATCTTGGTGGTGAATTTTTAATCATATTTTAGACCCCTCGTAATTTTTGCATAATTTATTTTATGATTTAACTAGTACTTCATCCTCAAGGAACCTATTTTGTCTCAATCTTAAGAAATATAATTAAGGGTCCAAAACTCTCTGGAAAAATGTACAACTTGGTGATAGGACATTTCAGAGCACTAGGAAGCTCTGTGAATTTTTATAGAATTTTTGGAAATGGATACCAGTAGGCTACTTCACAACATGTGCAAATTAGGAATTATTTGGATTAATTATTTCAGTGAGGAAATGATTCCCATAAATTGTGAAAAACTCTATAATTAAGCTTTTCTGGACATAATAGAGGTCTGGTGATTTTTCTATAATTTTGACATAAGTATTCTTGGTAGTTTCTTCATAAATCTTCAAGTTTGGATAAAAGTTAAATATTAAAATAGAGGATATTTTCTTACTGTAAAATTGTGATATACATCATTTACTGTTATTTTGGCATGATAGATTTATCTGAATTTTATGAAGATCATTTATTGAGAATACCTTACACTTCATGTTCATATTCACACTTGGCAAATATTGGAGAAATTTAAATAAATATTAAAATGTTGAGGGAAAATATGATTCTCTGGATTTAGTTTTGAAACATCATGATAGACCTCCAGTAAATATCTTAAGTCAGATGGATGAATATTTGGAGTACCTCTACTTATAAGCTTCATATAGTTAGTTGGTCTGCGTATAGTAAAAATGTAAAATTTGGATATTTAGGGGTCTACCGAGTGGAAGTGGCATGTAGTTGGTGTACATGGTCAGGCTGAAGAGATTGAAGGTCACCAAAAGGAGTTTAGGTGATGAGGGCATGCTTGGTGAGTTAAGGGTAAAGTTGTGCTCGGGGTTGACGAAGGATCGTCTTTCCCCTAGCGGGTCATAAAATACATAGGGTAATCCAAGTGTAATAACAAGGAGGGGGTAATCTTATGGGTAGATAACAACAACACTAAGTGTCTTGAGAAAGAGAACTTTGGGGTGTCATCCCATTATAATTCCTAGTACCGTAGCGAGCCCCTTACAGGGTAATCCTCGGGAAGTCCAAGATTAACCATAAACTATAGGAGTAAGATGTTGTACAAGATTAGCTTAACAATACACACACCCACACCCCGTGGTTACGGGAGGTTAGTTGGTTTGGTTTTATGAGCGGTAGGCTCGGTGGTTGAAGCAGCAGACTAGTTAGTCCGGTGAGCTTGTGACTCAGTAGTGTTTGTTGGTACGGACGGGTTGGTCCGGCGAGCCGGTGGCTCGGAAGGTTATTGATGACGGGCAGGTTAGACTGGGGAGTTTATGGCTCGGGATATAGTAGAACATGTTTGCATGTGCATAAAGGTGGTGGGTCTCCGGTATTGGACGGTCATTCACACTGACGTCAATACGTTGACTCGGCAAGTGTGGAATTTGCACTTAGCCATGAAAGTCTGGTGGTCCAGCCAGTAAGAGTACGTAGATGCTCCGCGGTTTTGCGTTGAGGCGTACGATAGGTCTAGGTTAGGTAGTGTGAATACCAACCTAGAGGTGGGCGAGGCCCAACCCACCGCTTCCGTTTGCCACTACGGGAGTATCCTGGGAGTTTTGCTAGCTCCAAAAAGGGGGAACTAAAGGTCTGTGCGCATAGAGTCGAAGTGTGTGATTTGCACTTGTATGAACATAGCATAAACAACATACCTTTCATGTCATGGAATAGACATTGCATTTCAACCCCTACCCCTATCGTATAAGTCGGTTATGGGACTTCTTATACGATAGGCCTTGCTAAACGACCCCTTGGTCTATAGGTTTGTGTGGGCATTCCTATAAATCAACAGTTACTTTTCCTTACTTTTCTATTATATACATGTCTTTACTTACTGCAATTTACATATTCTTTACCTCCTCTTACTATGCTCTTTTACTATTTCAATTATATATATACATGTGTAGTGTAGAAACATTCCATGTACCACTGTCACCTGCTATTGTGTACACCCCTTGTTGTCCTCCGCTTCATCCTTCCCGCACGGTGCCTAGGAGTCACTGGGGGAGGGGTGGGGGATTGGCTTAGTCTTTTTGACTAACTGTCAGTGGACCATATCATTTTAGGGGTTCGAGGAGACGCAGCAACACCAGAGGCTAGTGCAGACGGAGGCGGGCTAGTCTAGTACAAGAGCACATGATTCAGGATCAGTGAGTGATTAGTAGTTAGCTTCAGCGAGTGATCTTGTATTGAGGACATGATGTACAGGGCATGAGCCCTTTATTATTGTAACCCTTGTTATTTCAGTTATACCATGTGGACATTTATTATATATAACATGTGATTGTGGACTTGAACTTCATTTTGTTCGTTTATGCTTTTCTTCTTTTGTGATTGATATGGCCGACAGGATCAGCGTTTTGTAGTGGCGACCTTTCCGAGTGAAGGTGTCACCGCAAAGCGGCGGTTCTGGGCATAAGACCCAGGTTTTTGAAGGAAAAAAGGGTCTTATATCTCTGGCCTACTTCCAGGCACAGCGGGTTGTTGGAGGCCTCTGCCCCCTTTTGATGAGTAAACTCCATAGTTCAACGTGCCTATGAGGACTTCTCAGGAGGTCACCCATCCCAATATTTCTCTAGCCTGAGCACGCTTAACTATGGAGTTCTTTCACTTCTCAACACTAATTGAAGTGAAAGAAATCCATAGTTAAGCGTGCTCAGGCTAGAGAAATTTCGGGATGGGTGACCTTTTGGGAAGTCCCCCTAGGCACGCTGAACTATGAAGTTTACTCATCAAAAGGGGGGCAGAGGCCTCCAACAACCCGATGTGCCCAGAAGTAGGCCAGAGAGGGGTTGGGTGTTCGGAATGCAGCCCGGTGACGGTGCTAGGTAAAGCCCAAGAAGCCAGGAATAGTGTTGTGCGAAGTCAGGGTAAATCCTGGGTCGTCACACAAACCTATTATGTTGACATAGATTAACAAACACTGTGCCGAGATGTCGGCACCCGATCGTAATCGAGTGCAAACTAACAGTTGTGATCTCTTATTTGTGGGGGTAGCTAATCCCACAAACACCGCCGTCGTGGACAAACGGTGGCAGTGACCCGTCCTTGTCACTTCTATGGTATTTAAGCACAATCATCCCTAGACCTTATGTATGGCTGTCCGAGCCTGAACTCATTCTTCGCCCAACTAATGGTATACTCAAAAGAACATAGATATAACTCATGTCAAACTCTATGTGGCTAACACCTAAACATTCACATGCATTATCATTTCATAAGGGCATGATACACTACAATTCATTTCCAACCAGGGTGTGGATCAACCCTCTAATCTACCCACTCAAGAGAACTAATAGTCCCTAAATATGCCAATATATAACCATGTTATTTTGTTGCGTATATATACGACTTGATTTAAGTATGAAAACACATCGATTTAGATATCCCAGCCACTTCCCAGACCTAAACAAGGGTTTGGGACTATCTGCCTCATATGCACCAATTGTTGGTGGATATGTCAATGTCCTCTGAAGGCATCAAGTCGTTGATTTTGTATTATTGTAATCAGTGATGCTACCGTTCAACAATTCTACCCTAAGTCTAAACTATGCAACTAACCTACTTAATTTCGTCTTCAGACTCCACTGCAAGCTTCACTGTTAATTTCCATCGTACGATCCATCGTTGATTTCCATCACACGGTCCACCATTGATTTCCATCGCACAATCCACCATTGATTTCCATCGCACGATCCACTGTTAATTTCCATAGCACGATCCACCATTGATTTTCATCGCACGATCCATCGTTGATTTCCATCTCACGATCTATCGTTGATTTCCATCTCACGATCCACCGTTGATTTCCATTGCACGATTCATCGTTGATTTCAACGCCCAATCCACTGTTGATTTGCATTACACGATCCATCGTTGATTTCCTTTGCGGGATTCATCGTTGACAAACCAGGCGGTCTAGGTATCGTCAGACCGCCATCAAGGATTGATAGTAATCAAGGATCAAGTCTAGAAGGTAAGCCGCAGTCTCATATTACAGGCCGTGCGGGCTGTCTCTCTTCTTAAGACGTAGATTGTCCCAACCCAAGCTCAGCACAGATCAGAGTTCAAGCCGCCAGGCCACACAACTTCTCTTTTATTCCCCTTTTTGTATCCCGTCACCTCCTGCCCGATTCTCCTATATACAGACATGCAGTTATTTTAGCTCTGCCTGTTTGGGCAAGCCCCCGAGCCTATAAATAGGGGAGGGCGACATTCCCAAAGCACGGACACTCGAATCCAGGAGCTCGCTTGTAAGAGCTGCGGTCTCGAGTTCTGTTCTTTGCGGTTTGTTACCCGACCAACTTCTAATTCTCCCTACTTGTAACCTGCTATAACCAACTTTCTGAAATAAAAGGAAAGCCCGTCACAGGAGTGACATTTGTCATAACGGGTGAAGTCTGGTTTTAATCGCTGCCAGCAGTCTAGGTGGTATAAAAATCTCTAAGTCAATAATAACCAACAACTCGCAGCCTCCTCTTTCCCTCATTTTCTTAACGTTGATCGTGGAGGTGCAATTTCGGCATCAACAGAAACACGCGACCTTCAGATCGCAAGTTGTTGGTGAATTCCTTGACGAAATGTCAGACCGTCAGTTCACCCAGAGAGATCGTTCTGACCACAGCGATGACTCCTTGTGGGAGGCACTGGAACAATCCAAACAAGAAGCCGAGCAGGCTCGAAAACTAACCGATCAGCGATTGGAGGCAATCAGGTAGGCCTTAGCCGCGAAAACCGAGCGGCTAACCTCTCAACAAAACGCAGTTGGCCCAGCGGTTACTCAAGTCCTTCCTCCTCCTCCATGGCGGGTAAGCGTCATCTCCGTGCCTGCGAGAAAGATGAGCCCTGTGGAGGCACCCACTCCAAGAAAGACTACGAGAGAGTTACTGTTCGCTGCTAGATCATTTGGAGGTCAATTAGTGCTACTTTCAGCAAAGACGACCTCCCTCCGACTGCAAATCCATTTGACGATGTAGTAGTAATAAAAGCTATCATTGAAAATTACACGGTACATAAGATCTTGGTTGATACAGGCAACTCCGTCAACCTCCTCTTCCGTCAAACTTTCGAAGCCCTAAAGACAGGAAAGCCTCTGCTTTCCACTGAAGGGCCCCTCTATGGGTTCTCAGGGGAGAAGAAAGAAGTGGAAGGATGCGTTAAGCTACTCGTATCGTTGGGAGGAATAACGAAGCTTATCAATTTTGTGGTCGTAGAGGCCACCAACAGTTACTGTGCCATCTTTGGGAGACCCATCCTAAATGCCTATCGAGCGGTGGTATCCACTTTCCACCTTGCTCTTAAATTCGCCGAAGAAGGGAGGAAATACAGGATCCGAAGTGATCCTAAGGTAGTAAGGGAATGTTACATCAGAACAGTCAACATGATCGAAAGCACTCCTTTTTCTGAAGTTTTGACTACCATCCCTGAAGTACCCAATTCCTCAGAAGCTGCTAATGGAAATGAAGTGCGAGAAATGGCTCACCTGGAACCTGCCCAGGTGACCCAAGAAGTCCCCATCGCTGAAGGGGAAGAGAAAAATCTTATCATCAATGCAGAGTTGCCTGAGGAGGAAAAGATCCAGTTAATTTCCTGCTTCCTGAAGAATTTGGACATCTTCGCCTGGTCAGCAGAAGATATGCCTGGAGTGGATCCAGATATTGCTTGCAATCATCTCAATGTCTCCCCCGATTTCAAGCCAGTCCAACAAAAGAAGAGGGAGGTGGCAACCAAACTAGCAGTGCCAATCAAAGAAGAAGTTACCAAACTTCTTAAGACAAACTTTATTTCTGAAATTCAATACCCCACCTGGATGTCGAACGTTGTAATGGTGAAAAAATTAGGGGGAAATGGCGGATGTGTGTGGATTTCAAGAAACTCAATAAAGCGTGTCCTAAAGATTGTTACCATTTGCATCAGATAGATATTTTAGTTGATTCCGCAGTTGGGTATTATTTCATGAGCTTTCTAGATGCTTTCCCTTGTTACCCCAAAATTAAAATGTATAAACCTGACATCCCTCATACGTCTTTCATTACAAATGACGGATGTTATTGCTATCTTGTGATGCCTTTTGGCCTCAAGAATGCGGGTGTTACATACCAGAGAATGATGGACACAATTTTTAATCAACAAAAGGGGAGAAACCTCGAAGTTTATGTTGATGACCTCCTATTAAAAAGTAAACTTTTTCAGCACATCTAAAAGACCTCGTAGAGACGTTCGCTAATTTACGGAGGTTTAGGTTAAAATTAAACCCCTTGAAATGTGTTTTTGGAGCAAATAAGGGGAAGTTTCTCGGACACCTCCTCACTCCAGATGGTCTTGCTCCAAATCCAGATAAGGTGAAAGCCATTCATGACATGACACCTCCTCGCAACCTAAAGGAGGTTCAACAGCTAGGGGGAAGGTTGGCGGGTTTAAGTTGGTTCGTCTCCAAAGAAAAAGATAAAAGTGCTCCGTTCTTTAAAACACTCCGGGGAGGATCCAAGTTTGACTGGAATGAGGAGTGCAACAATGCATTTGAGCATCTTAAAAAATAGCTAATGTCAACAGATGATTTGATTCGGATGATTTTTTTAATTAATTTGGTTTGCGCAACCTTTATACGATGAGATTAGATTTCGACGGGTGTTTCCAAAGAGTCTTGCAAGTACTCCTACTTTGAGAAATTAAATGTTATCCTATCGAAAGATAGAAGTAAACGTCTTTTTCTGCTTTCAAAATATTGACGATTACACCTCGGCTACAACGCCGAATTCTATTGATTTTAAAAATAGCAAAGGAGAGTTTTGCACTAAATTGGTTTGAAAAGCTTTTGTTTAATTTTTTAATCCGAACTAACCATATAATAAAGGCAAGTATACCTTATCGTGAGTAATACAGGATATTTTGTTTTAGAAAATATCGTGGTCGTATATTTCCGCGGATAATGTTGATTAAGCTACTTTGAGGAACGAACTATTATTTTATCGGAATAAGTTTATAGTGTGGGTTTTTTTAAAAGAAAATGATAGTAAGCGAATAACTAGAGTTCTAAACGATGATAATAATAGCGGCCGATGTCGAATTACCTTGAGACAAAAATGGTATTTTTTAGAAGTAAAAGAGATGACTTTTTAAAACATTAAAACGACCTGGCCGTGGAGGTTCCATAATTATGAACGCTCCTCTCTCGAGGGTACGCCCACCTGAGATTATGAATTTTCGACCATCGAATTTTCTTAATACTCGCTTTATGTTGTGAACCCCGCTATTGGGTTTTTACTTCCAATTCAGGAGACTTACCTCATCCTCTCTCGAGGGTAGAGCGCACTTCTCTTTACCCGTGAGCAATCAGTCCGTACGCACGAACCTCTCGACTAACTAGTGTACGGTGACGGAAATGAAAACCACACATCGATTATGTGGCTTCACTCAACGTTATTCTCGGGTAAACCTTAAGCGTTAATTATTTTAGAAAGAGATGTTTTATTTTTAGAAAAATTATTTTTGTGTCCCAATGCTCTTCGACATCGTGCGCTAAGGGAAATTAGCCACTCATCGGAATGGAGACGGCATTAATAATTAGAAAATACATGTTTGATTATTTAAGCGGATATAAGCGGATAAAAAGGAAAATAAAAAGACTTATATAAAAGCAGTAATAGTATCCGTCCCAACCGTCTTAAACAAGAGCTAAATGAAATTGGCCTCTTATTCAAGATGAGGGTGGTATAGAAATAAAAGACATATAAAAATGCTGAAATAATATCCGTCCCAACCGTCTTAAATAAGTGCTAAAGGAAATTAGCCTCTTATTCAATATGGGGGTGGTATATAGCAGTTATATAAAGACTGAAATAAAGCAAAGTTACATAAAAGAAAAACACTATCTCATATACGCACGTACTCTACTTGCAATAAAATGACTGAATCGGAAGAAAGCGTTTAAACGAAAGTGATAAATAAAGCGATAAAGAAAGCGATAAACTATTTTTATGAAAGCAATAAACCTAAATTATGAAAGCAATAAACTAAGTTATGAAAGCTATAAAATTATTCTCATACACACACACACACACACACACACACACACACTAACATGAATAAAAAAGGAAGATGATCCAAATGAGAAAACAATATTTTATTTATAAAAGGCGAAAATTACAAACGAACATAAACTTAATTGCATACAGAAAACTCGCAATCACTCAAAAGAACTCAAAATAACATTACAACACTCAAAATTTGGATGAAAATTACTTCAGCCAAGCCCCTCTATTTATAGGCAAAATATTATTTTTACATGCTCTAGGTCACGGGCGTGACTTGGATGTCACTGCCGTGACTTAGGGCGTGACATTTGTGCATGCTTTAGGGGTCGCATCCGCCGTATTATGGAAGGTTTGGCCGTCAAACATGGTTGCACATGGGCGTGACCTGTAGTGTCACGGCCGTGATAGTGGGCGGCAGTTTATCAGCAACATAGGCGTGACTTTGGGGCTGGCGGTGGATTCGTCGAATGCTTGGATATAGATTTCGTCGAACGCAGCTCAGGTTTCTTCGAATACAGCTCGGTTTCGTCGAACGCAGCTCGGCTTCGTCGAACGCAGGGCAGAGCGCTTTCGTCGAACGCAGGGTGCCGTTCGTCGAACGCAGCTCAATTTTCGTCGAACGCAGCTTGGAGAGCTTTCGTCAAATGCAGGGTGTCGTTCGTCGGACGCAGCTCGATTTTTGTCGAACGCAGCTTGGAGAGCTTTCGTCGAACGCAGCTCGATTTTTGTCGGACGCAGCTTGCCTTTCGTCGAACGTAGATTGAGAAGTTGGCATTTTAAAATTACACGCCCTTGGGTCACGGGCATGACTTGTGTGTCACGGCCGTGACTTAGGGCGTGACTTGACAAAATTTGCCAAAATCTGTAAAAACAAAAATAAAGCTAAGTTAGTAACAAAAAATGATAAAACAAGCAATTTATTCATTAATTTACATAGAAAATTTACAATATTAATTAAAATTATACTAATAATTATACTAAAAATACATATATTTTACTATTCATCAAATACCCCCATATTTAAGCTTTTGCTATTCCAGAGCAAAAGTAAGAGAGATCTATACGGGATTAACATAAGTTCTAATTTTTAGCTATCGTTTTATTTTAATCATAAGAGACTGAAAAATAAAAGTTCGGAGTAATAAGAGTTAAGTCCTAAATTATGCAAATGATTTAAGTAGAAAGAAATCTCCTAGCCAAAAGACTTCTTAATTAACCAAATAGCAAACAAAATTGCAATTTACCAAATAGCAAACAAAATTATAATAACTTTTGTTTAAAGAAATGTGAAGGAAATGTGCAATTTACTAATTATGTTCTCAAAGGATTTTTTGAATTAAGTCCAGAAACAATAAATCGGCTAAGGGAAAGGGGGGTAAAAAGCTATGGCAAAAAGAAGAGTACTTGAATTAGGAGTGGTGGTTTGTATCTTTCCACCTTTCCTTTTTAGTTTTCTTTGGTGCTCACCGTGATATACGGGGGAAAACTGTTTGTTTTTTTCTTTTACTTTAATAACCCAATGCTTATGTTTACGGAACGAAATCTTATTTCCATTGACATAAGATCATTTAAAATTTTTATCGGGTGCCTATGTTTACGGAACGCATTCTTATTCCCATTGACATGGGATATTTTTCTTCTTTTATTTTTCTTGCCATGCATACAAAGGGGTTTGCGAGAAAAAATTCTTAGAAATAATAAAAAAAAGGTTTGAGAGCAACCTTGGTAATTTGAAAATTCCTAGATATATTCCTAGAGACATAAAGTAGGGATAATTGGGGTCTAAAGTTGTTTTGCAAACATAATACATATGTCTCTATTTTAGCTAGTAGAAATAGTGCTTAAAAACAAAGCCTCTATTTAAATTAAAAACACAAGAAATTCTTTAAAACTTAACCCCGAACGTTTAAATCTATCGATCTTAGATAAACAAATAAATAGTAAAACTAGCGATTATGAAAATCCACAAACATATACTCTCGAAACTAAATGCTTTAAGAATAAAAGTAAAGTTGGGTGTTATTATTTTTTGGATTTTTGTTTTTGTTTGTTTTTTTTGTTTTTTTTCAACTACTATATAGTTATATATATATATATATATTTGTTTTGTAAAAGTAAAGTTGGGTTTAATTATTTTTTGGATTTTTGTTTTTTTTTTGTTTTTTTTCAACTACTATATAGTTATATATATATATATATTTTTTTTTTTTGGAAAAGTTTTGGGTTTTTGCAATTTTTTTTTTTGGATTTTAGTATTTTTTGTACTATGACAAAGTTAAAAAAGAGAAAGACATGCTTTGTTTTTTGAATTTTTTGTGGTTTTAAACAAATTTTTTTTTCAAGCTTATATGTACAAAAGTAGGCAAGATGAAATAAAACTTTTTTTTGAAAAAATTTTGTTTGTTTAAATGAAAATGGTAAAACACCCCCATACTTAAAACCCAACATTGTCCCCAATGTTGTAATGTAAGTATGAAGAAGAGAAAATAACATTGCAATATATACAAAAGGAAAGAGGGAGTAAAAATGCTCCCCTGAATTAAAGCTGGCGGGGCCGTAAGAAACCCTGCAAAAACATATAAAAAGAACAAAGCATAATAAAATATTAGATAAATATGGGGTGCCTCCCACGAGCGCTTTGTTTACCGTTGCGTAGCTTGACGCATTTGGCGTGGTGAGATTATAAGTTGTGGAGGGTTAAGGATTCAGTATTTTCGTCCACTGGATCGCCCGCAAGGTAAAGTTTTAAACAATGCCCGTTTACTTTAAATTCGCCTCTTTCGGGGTGAGAGATAAGAACGGTCCCATACGGCCAAACCTCTTTAACCTTAAAGGGGCCGGACCATCGGGATTTTAACTTACCTGGAAAAAGATGAAGGCGTGAATTATAATGATGGACAAGATCGCCCGGCGCAAATGTTTTGGGAAATTTTATTTTGCGATCATGGTAGAACTTAGAAGGCTCCTTATAAAATTTATTACTCTCATAAGCGTTCGCACACCATTCATCGAGTTCATTTAGTTGGAATTTCCTATTCTCGGAGGCTAGGTTCGAATCCAGATTTAAAAATTTTAAGGCCCAAAAAGCGCGGTGCTCTAACTCTATAGGTAAATGGCACGCTTTGCCGTAGAATAATCGATAGGGCGTAAAACCGATAGAGGTCTTGTATGCCGTATGATACGCCCACAATGCGTCGTCGAGTTTGACGGACCAATCTTTCCTATTTAAAGAAACAATTTTCTCCAAAATGCGTTTAATCTCGCGATTTACTACATCTACTTGGCCGCTTGTTTGGGGGTGATAGGCGGTGGCGAGCTTGTGCGTGATGCCATATTTAGATAAATTTTTTGAAAACTGGGCATTGCAGAAGTGCATACCCCTATCACTTACTATTGCACGGGGCGTGCCAAAGCGAGAAAATAATTTTTTTAGAAAATGGACGACGACTCGCGCATCATTGGTGGGCAGAGCTTGCGCTTCCGCCCGCCTAGATACGTAGTCAACCGCCACTAAAGCATAACGATTATTAAAAGAAGAAGGTAGGGGGCCTACAAAATCTATGCCCCACAGATCGAAGATTTTGCACTCGAGAAAAAGGTTTCGGGGCATCTCGTCACGACGAGAGATGTTACCCGACCGCTGGCTGCTATCACATTTACTCACAAAAGTGTGAGCATCTTTAAAAAGAGTGGGCCAATAAAAGCCTGCCACTAATGCTTTCCGCGCGGTCCGGTTGGCTTGATAATGCCCTCCAGCCGGCTCCTCGTGGCAGTGTCGCAAAATTTGCGCACCCTCCTCGCTTAAAACACATCTTTGCACCACTTAGTCTGTGCAGACTCGAAAGAGAAAGGGGTCCTCCCAAAAGTAGTTTTTCAAATCAGAAAAGAATTTCTTCTTTTGCTGAGTCGAAAAATCTTTTGGAAGGACCCGAGAGACTAGATAGTTCGCATAATCTGCGAACCAAGGGGTAGAAGAAGTATTAATATTATTTATAATTAAAAGGCGCTCTTCAGGAAATTGATCGTCTATTTCGGGTTCGACGAGCATTTCTGCGAAGGGTTGTTCTAAACGTGAGAGGTGGTCGGCTGCTAAATTTTCAGCCCCCTTCTTATTACGGATCTCTAAGTCAAATTCCTGTAAAAGGAGGATCCATCGAAGCAAGCGGGGTTTGGCATCAACTTTGGCCAAAAGATATTTTAGGGCGGAGTGATCAGTGAAAACGATCACGTGTGGAAGTCTTACGTAAGACCTGAATTTATCAAAAGCAAAGACGACGGCAAGAAGTTCCTTTTCCGTCGTCGTGTAGTTAGCCTGTGCGGCAGTGAGTGTGCGAGAAGCGTAATATATTGGATGAAAATATTTATTTACGCGTTGGCCTAAGACGTCTCCTACCGCGATATCGCTCGCGTCGCACATAATCTCGAACGGAAGGGACCAATCTGGCGCCACTAGAATTGGAGAATTGATAAGTTGCTTTTTTATAAAATTAAATGCCTCTACGCATGCCATGTCAAAAATAAATGGGGAATCATTTTCCAGGAGGTGAGTTAGCGGTTTGGTTATTTTTGAAAAATCTTGAATAAACCACCGATAAAAACCTGCGTGGCCGAGAAAACTTCTAATAGATTTTACGTTCGAAGGAACAGGAAGTTGTTCAATTATAGCGACTTTGGCCCTATCGACCTCCATCCCCTTGGAAGAAATTTTATGGCCGAGAACTAAACCCTCTCGGACCATAAAATTGCATTTTCCCAGTTCAAGACTAAGTTCGTCTCTTCGCACCGCTGGAGGACTCAATCTAAATTTTTTAGACAATTTGAAAAAGAGCTTCCAAAGACGGAGAAGTCATCTATGAAGACTTCCATTATGTCTTCTACTAGCTCGCCAAATATTGCCAGCATACATCTTTGGAATGTAGATGGCGCGTTACAGAGGCCAAACGACATCCTTCGATATGCGAAGGTGCCGAAAGGGCAAGTAAAAGTGGTTTTTTCTTGGTCCTCGGGGGAAATAGGGATTTGGAAAAATCTCGATAGACCATCGAGAAAGCAGTAAAAAGGATGACCAGAGAGACACTCTAGGATTTGAACAATAAACGACAACGGGAAGTGGTCTTTTCTAGTGGCATCATTTAGTTTTCGGTAATCAATGCACACCCTCCAACCCATAACAGTACGAGTTGGGATTAATTCGTTATTCGTGTTTGCCACAACCGTTATACCGCCTTTTTTAGGGACGACTTGTACGGGACTTACCCACGTACTGTCGGATATAGGATAGATAATCCCCGCATCGAGGAGTTTAATAATTTCAGTTTTGACGACTTCCCGCATATTCTGGTTAAGTCGCTGTTGAGGTTGAATAGTTTTGCGGGGGTTTTCTTCGAGAAAAATTTTGTGGGAGCAGAATGAGGGGTTAATTCCCCTGATATCAGAAATTTGCCACGCAATTGCACGACGATGTTTAGACAAAACCTTAACCAATTCGGATGTTTCCGAATCGGTTAAAGTAGATGATATTATAACCGGAAGTTTTAAGTTCGCGGCTAGAAAAGCATATTTAAAATGGTCGGGGAGTTGCTTAAGCTCCAAGACCGGGGGTTCTTCATAGGATGTGGAGATTTTTAACTCTTTCGAATCGAAAGGCTCGAAGGGCGAATTTGGCGGCAATTCATCTAAAGGAGGTTGATTTGCCAGATCCGAATCGTTTATCATTAAAGATAATAATTCTGAAAGAGAAGAACACTCATCCTCAAATGCGTATTCCAAATTAAAGCAGGAATCATCATTCGATAGTGAGTTCCGCATGGAGGGTTTAATTTGCAAAGTAACTTCATCGTCTCCAACCCGAAGGAGGAGGCGACCGTTACTAACATCGATTAACGCGCGGGAGGTTGCGAGGAAGGGGCGACCAAGGATGATAGGCACCTCAGCGTCCTCCTATATGTCCAGGATGACAAAATCTACCGGGAAGATAAACTTGTCGACCTTGACCAGAACATCCTCCACTACCCCTATCGGGTACTTTACCGAGCGATCCGCGAGTTGGATGCTCCTCTTAGTCGGGCTTGGGATGCCCAAATCAAGTTTTTTGAAAAGGGAGAAAGGCATCAAGTTGATGCTAGCTCCCAAGTCCGCTAGAGCGTACTTTATTAACATATTGCCGAAGAGGCACGGGATGGAGAGTCGTCCCAGGTCATTCAGTTTTGGCGGCAATTTGTTAAGGAGGACAGCCGAGCATTCCGCGTTAAGGGAAATACGCGAAACATCTTCGAGTCGCTTTTTATTAGAAAGCAACTCTTTAAGAGATTTCGCATATTTCGACATTTGGGAGAGTGCCTCGCAGAAAGGAACGTTTATATGGATTTGTTTTAAAATTTGTAGAAATTTTTTATAATGCTCGTCCTTCCGCTCGCTGTTTATTTTCGAGGGATAAGGAAGGGACGGGCTAAAAACGTTTGACACAGTCGGAATACTCGTTGTATTATCTATCGAGAGAGGGGGTGGAGGGGACGGTGTCGAAACATGTACCTTGGGCTCAACCCATTTTGGGGAGGTTACCTCCTTGCCGCTGCGAAGGTTTATGGCGTTGGTATTTTCTCGGGGGTTTGGCTCCGTGTTCCATGGTAGAGCTCCATATGGCCGCTCGGAGACCATCTTTGCCAACTGTCCCACCTGATTTTCCAAGTTTTTAATCGATTCGGTAATATTCCGGATATTTGAGTCGGTGGACGCAACGTATTTAGCAAAAATATCTTCGAGCGGAGAAGGTTTTGGAGGCGGAGGTTGAAATCCGTTTGAAAATCCTTGCGAAAATCCTTGCGGATTTACAATTGGGGGCCTCTGAGCATTATTAGGATTGCTCCAGGAAAAATTTGGGTGGTTCCTCCAACCCGGATTATAATTATTACTATATGGATTGTTATTAGGGTTGAACGGGGGCCTAACTGGGTTGCCTAGGTAATCTACAGTTTCTTCAACAAAAGAATTATTATTATTATTATTAGGAACCCAAGCGGGAGTGGAGGAGGAAGTAGTCATCTCCGCCACTTGCTTACTTAACCTTTCGACTTGAGAGGCTAAGTGAGAAGTGACATCCACTTCATATATCCCAGTTGGTTTAGTAGGGCGTAATCTAGGCGCATTCCATTGATAGGCGCTCATGGCCATTTCCTCGAACAGATCTTGGGCGGCCTCTGAGGTTTTGTTGTTTAACGTTCCCCCGGCGGCCGCATCGATCATCTGTCGCGTGGAAAAATTTAGGACATTATAAAACGTCTGGACATGTAGCCAGGACGGCAGCGCATGATGAGGATATCTACGCAGGAACTCTTTAAAACGCTCCCAAGTCTCATAGAGAGACTCAGAATCGTATTGAATGAAAGAGGCGATATCCGTACGTAACTTAGCGGTTTTTGACGGGGGGAAATATTTAGTTAAAAAGTGTTCCGTCAATTGGCCCGCGTGGTTATGTATCCTCTTGGAAGAGAAGTTAACCACGCTTTTGCCTTCGTCCGCAGCAAAAATGGAAATAAACGTAAACGAATTGCGTCGTCAGTAACGCCATTAATTTTGAAAGTATCGCAGATTTCCAAAAAATTCGAAAGATGTAAGTTTGGATCCTCATCTGGCAAACCGTCAAATTGGACTGGCTGTTGTACCATTTGAATGACGCTAGATTTTATTTCAAAATTATTATTAGCCACTGTAATGCTCGATCCGATATCTTCCAGATTTGGCCTGGCATAATATGCCATGGTCCGTGGCGGGGCCACATCTGGAATTTGATCGGCCATAGGTTCAGTGTAAGTATCTCCGACTGACTCTTCGGGAAATTCGAGTAAGTTTTGATCACTAAGTCGGAGGCGCTCGTGAAGAGTGCGCTCGATTTCGGGGTCAAAAGGAATAATCGAATCGTCTGAGGAGTTTCCTCAGGTCATATACTAATAATAAAAATGATATATATTTTTTTTTGCTTTTTTAATTGTTTATATATATATATATTTTATAGATATTTTTTTTTATATTTTTAATATATGTGATAAAAGTAATAGTGATTCCTTGTTTCAAATAACAACACTAATTTCTCCCCGTCAACGGCGCCAAAAACTTGATGATTTGATTCAGATGATTTCTTTTTTAATTAATTTGGTTTGCGCAACCTTTATACGATGAGATTAGATTTCGACGGGTGTTGCCAAAGAGTCTTGCAAGTACTCCTACTTTGAGAAATTAAGCTTTATCCTATCGAAAGATAGAAGTAACAGTCTTTTTCTGCTTTCGAAATATTGACGATTACACCTCGGCTATAACGCCGAATTCTATTGATTTTAAAAATAGCAAAGGAGAGTTTGCACTAAATTGGTTTGAAAAGCTTTTGTTTAATTTTTTAATCCGAACTAACCATATAATAAAGACAAGTATACCTTATCGTGAGTAATACATGATATTTTGTTTTAGAAAATATCGAGGTCGTATATTTCCGCGGATCGTGTTGATTAAGCTACTTTGATGAACGAACTATTATTTTATCGGAATAAGTTTTTAGTGTGTTTTTTTAAAAGAAAACGATAGTAAGTGAATAACTAGAGTTCTAAATGATGATAATAATAGCGCCCGATGTCGAATTACCTTGAGACGGAAATAGTCTTTTTTAGAAGTAAAAGAGATGACTTTTTAAAACTTTAAAATGACTTGGCCATGGAGGTTCCATAATTATGAACGCTCCTCTCTCGAGGGTACGCCCACCTGAGATTATGAATTTTCGACCATCGAATCTTCTTAATACTCGCTTTATGTTGTGAACCCCGCTATTGGGTTTTTACTTCCAATTCGGGAGACTTACCTCATCCTCTCTCGAGGGTAGAGCGCACTTCTCTTTACCCATGAACGATCAGTCCGTACGCACGAACCTCTCGGCTAACTAGTGTACGGAGACGGAAATGAAAACCAAACATCGATTATGTGGCTTCACTCAACGTTATTCTTGGGTAAACCTTAAGCGTTAATTATTTTAGAAAGAGATGTTTTATTTTTAGAAAAACTATTTTTGTGTCCCAATGCTCTTCAACATCGTGCGCTAAGGGAAATTAGCCACTCATCGGAATGGAGACGACATTAATAATTAGAAAATACATGTTTGATTATTTAAGCGGATATAAACGGATAAAAAGGAAAATAAAAAGACTTATATAAAAGCAGTAATAGTATCCGTCCCAACCGTCTTAAATAAGAGCTAAAGGAAATTAGCCTCTTATTCAAGATGGGGGTGGTATAGAAATAAAAGACATATAAAAGTGCTGAAATAATATCCGTCCCAACCGTCTTAAATAAGTGCTAAAGGAAATTAGTCTCTTATTTAAGATGGGGGTGGTATATAGCAGTTATATAAGACTGAAATGAAGCTAAGTTACAAAAAAGAAAAACACTATCCCATATACGCACGCACTCTACTTGTAATAAAAAGACTGAATCGGAAGAAAGCGTTTAAACGAAAGCGATAAATAAAGCGATAAAGAAAGCGATAAACTATTTTTATGAAAACAATAAACCTAAATTATGAAAGCAATAAACTAAGTTATGAAAGCTATAAAACTATTCTCATACACACACACACACACTAACATGAATAAAAAAAGAAGATGATCCAAATGAGAAAACAACATTTTATTTCTAAAAGGCGAAAATTACAAACGAACATAAATTTAATTGCATAAAGAAAACTCACAATCACTCAAAAGAACTCAAAATAACATTACAACACTCAAAATTTGGATGAAATTTACTTCAGCCGAGCCCCTCTATTTATAGGCAAAATATTATTTTTACACGCCCTAGGTCACGGGCGTGACTTGGATGTCACGACCGTGACTTAGGGCGTGACATTTGCGCGTGCTTTACGGGTCACATCCGCCGTCTTCTGGAAGGTTTGGCCGTCAAACATGGCTGCACACGGGCGTGACTTTGAGTGTCACGGCCGTGACAGTAGGCGACAGTTTATCAGCAACATGGGCGTGACTTTGGGGCTGGCGGTGGATTCGTCGAACGCTTGGATATAGAGTTCGTTGAACGCAGCTCGGGTTTCATCGAACGCAGCTCGGTTTCGTCGAATGCAGCTCGGTTTCATCGAACGCAGGCAGAGCGCTTTCGTCGAACGTAGGGCAGAGCGCTTTCGTCGAACGCAGGGCAGAGCGCTTTCGTCGAACGCAGGGCAGAGCGCTTTCGTCGAACGCAGGGTGTCGTTCGTCGAATGCAGCTCGATTTTCATCGAACGCAGCTTGGAGAGCTTTCGTCGAACGCAGGGTGTCGTTCGTCGAACGCAGCTCAATTTTCGTCGAACGCAGCTTGGAGAGCTTTCGTCGAACGCAGCTTGATTTTCGTCGAACGCAGCTTGCCTTTCGTCGAACGCAGATTGAGAAGTTGGCATTTTAAAATTACACGACCTTGGGTCATGGGCGTGACTTGTGTGTCACGGCCGTGACTTAGGGCGTGACTTGACAAAATTTGCCAAAATCTGTAAAAACAAAAATAAAGCTAAGTTAGTAACAAAAAATGATAAAACAAGCAATTTATTCATTAATTTACATAGAAAATTTACAATATTAATTAAAATTATACTAATAATTATACTAAAAATACATATATTTTACTCTTCATCATCAACCCCTCTGCTCCAAAGCCCTCGCGAAGGGGAACCATTATTCTTATATTTAGGAGTTGGTCCGGATGCAGTAAGCTCGGTTCTTATCTGGGAGGAGAAGAAAAGGCAGTTTCCGATTTACTATGTCAGTCATATCCTTAAAGATGCGGAAACTAGATATTCAATCTTGGAAAAGCTGGCGCAAGCTTTGGTTATGTCATATCGTAGATTTCGTCCCTATTTTCAAGCTCATTCTATTCAAGTGGTTTCAGATCACCCTTTGAGAAGTATTTTAGAAAAATCAGATCATTCGGGAAGATTAGCTAAATGGGCAATAGAACTAAGCGAGTTCGAAATATCCTATATACCAAGGGCGGCAATCAAGGCACAGGTGTTGACAGATTTCTTGATAGACACAACAGAAATTGGTCCTGAGCAAATATAAAGTTTATGTAGATGGGGCCTCGGGCAGAAACTCTGCGGGAGCAGGAGTTGTCTTGATCAATCCAAATGGTATCAAACTAGAACAAGCCATCAAGTTCTTCTTTCCGGTCACACACAACCAAGCAGAGTATGAAGCACTCTTGGTCGGTCTAAGACTTGCAAAAGAGTTGGGTATAGAGCACGTACATATTAAAATAGACGCCCTTGTGATGGCTTCACAAGTTTTGGGGAACTTTGAAACAAGAGAGCCAATGCTAAAAAAATACCTGTCACTGGCAAAAGAAGAGATTGGCAGGTTTAAAACTTTTTCAATCGAACATATCCCAAGAACACAAAATGAGGAGACAGATGAATTATCAATGTTTGGACTTCCATCAGGGGGAGTAACCTCGGAACTTTTCCATCCAGCAACAGAAGGATGGGAATTAATGCAAATTGACCAACGTCCTTCCTGGAAAGACCCTTTCGAGCTATATTTGTCTAAAGGCAAATTTCATCCATCGGTAAAAGACAAAAAAAGGTTCAGAAGAAAGGCAATCTACTATTATCTGGTGGCAGGAGTTTTGTACAGAAAAACTCTCATTTCCCCTTTGGCAAGATGTGTCGCGGAGGAGGAAATTCCCATAATACTCCAAGAAGTCCATTCGGGAGAATGTGGAAGTCATTCAGGAGAAAGAACATTAGAAAAGAGAATCCTGAGACAAGGATATCTTTGGCCAACAATGAGGAAAGATGCAGAAACATTTGCTAAGCGCTGTGTTCAGTGTCAGAAGTTTACTACACTTCAACTCCGACCAGCCCAGACACTCAGATCAATAACGGCACCTTGGCCATTCACAGTTTGGGGGATGGATCTTATCGGATCCTTCCCAACTGCTAGTGGACAACGTCACTTTATAATCATTATGATTGACTATTTCAGCATGTGGATTGAAGCAAAGGCGTTGGCTAAAACCACTACGCAGATTGTCAAAAACTTTATCTGGGGAGAAATTATCTGCCGGCATGGAATTCTGTTGGCTATCGTTACCGATAATGGTCCTCAATTTAACAATCCAGAAATGATCAGTTTTTGCGATCAGATTAGGATTGAGCTGCGATTCTCCTCAGTACATCATCCCAGAAGTAATGGACAGGTGGAGGCTGCGAATAAACAAATTATGTATCTTTTGCAGAAGAAAGTTTTGAATCAAAAAGGGAACTGGGCAGAATAACTCCCTTCCGTCCTTTGGACTCTTCAGACTACACCAACTTCGGCCATAGGGGAAACGTGATTCAAATTATCTCATGGTTCTGAAGCGCTCATTCCAATAGAATTTGAAGTAACAAGTCCCAGAGTTATGTATGCAAAACAAGGGGACGAAGCTTGGATGGAGGCCAATAATGAAGAAATAAAATATAGTTTGGATTTCATCGAAGAACTTCAAGATGAAGCAACTATCATACAAGAGGAAGTAAAGAGGAGAATGACTAGATACTTTGATAAGAATGTCAGAATCAAGCAATTCGCAGTCGGAGATGTTGTATTAAAAAAGGTGGACACTGCAGCCAGAACAAGTATTGTTGGAAAATTAAATCTCAACTGGGCAGGACCATTCATCGTCAAGGAAGTACTAAAGAGTGGGGCTTATCGCCTTCAGACAAGTGATGGAGAAGACATTTCACATACCCGGAGCGGTGATGATTTGAAACGGTTCTATCCTTAAAATGTTGTCTCTCTCATTATTTGCATTTTGGATATTAAATAAAAAGCCCCATACTGACACTTTTCTCTGTCTAGTAACCTGATTTTTTTTGTCCTTCACTAAACCGCAGAGACATCGCCAAGTTCTGATTGAGCCCCCACAGATTGTAGTCATTAGCGTAATACCACGAGGACCACGTGTAGCGGGGAGTTTTCGCACACGTGCAGTGGAAGCTTGCCAATTCCTGTGCGGTGGTCTTCAGAATATTGGATCCCGGCCAATATCTAACACACCTCTGCATCAAGGGAGGTCCAGGTGACCGTTAGCTCTACCGTGCCCCGAGAGGGATATAGTTACAACTTTGATGATCTTTCTGAGGAAAGCAATGTCGGTATAGCCTCCGCGGCATAACCACACCTGCCCAACTGATCATTTTAGTCTGTGACCATCGAATACTCCTCGGTACTCTCAAACGGTGCCTACAGGGGACCCACAACTGAGTTGATCTCTCTGAGGAAAGCAATGTCGGTATGTCCTCCGCGACATAACCACACCTGCCCAATTGATCAACTTAGCTTGTAACCCTAGGCAAGAGAGTAGTCAAGTCGTTGAAATTTTTACAGCTCTGATGACCACTTGAGGAAAGCAATGCTTGCTACCTAAGCGCACCTGCCCACTTGGTCATCTGAGTTTGTAATTCATTTACTTCTTTACATGAAATTCTTTTTCTCTTATGGTTTTTATGACCATTTGAGGGAAGCGGTACTTACTAAGTACAAACACTTGCCCATTTGGTTACTTAAAGATTCATGACTTTAAGACCGGGCGGCTTAGCCTCTTCATCTGATCGGCTTGAATGCAAATATCTTAGGTTGAGAAAAGCGGCAGCATATTATGCTAGCCGTGCGGATAAAATGTACCTGGCTTTAGAGCAAGAAAACAGGTTATTTCAGAAAGCCGCAAGGCAGTATTTTTGACTCGAAACAATCGAGTCAAGGTATTCTCTCCAATAGGCAACTATTCTTTCCGACTAAAAATGTTGTTGATGACAATATTATTCGATCGGCTTATAATAATACTATCTGATAGGCTTACTCGGTCGGCATGTGATTAATCTAAATATAATAATTGCGAGCTGGTATTATTCACTCGGTCTGAATCAATTTATTTAGGAGCTGATTGTCACGGACTTGTCTTCTTACAAGCTCCCGCGCGGCCTTAGCTCCTCCTTGCCACTCCGCGTAGCCAAGCTAAGTCAGCCTCTCCTGCAAGAACTAGGTGGTGATGAAGAACGAATGCTAAGTAGAACTCAAGAGAACTCACAATTGCAAAGGAAACTCAAAGAACTCTATTGCTTCTCCAAAACTTGGATGCTTACAAATGAGGGGGCCTTCCCCTTTTATAGGCCCCAAAAGAATTTCCCTCCAAAAGATGGAAGGATCTAGAATGCCTAAGTTTCTAGACTATTCTACAACCCTCATGAATATACAATCTTCCCGAGTTCTCTAGAATGTTCCCAAGAGATCATTCTAGAGATCTTCCACATTCTTCCAGAGTTCTTCTATGTACATGCTTCTCCAAGGACCTAGATTTCTCTAGAATCCTCCTGGGCATTAACCCCGGGCGTGACATCCTCCCCCACCTAGCCTGGCGACGCCCTCGTCGCCTCGTACTGCTGAAGAATGTCCTTGAATTGCCACAAATCTTCTAATGTCTCCCAAGTAGTTTCAGACTCTGGCAATCCCTTCCACTTGATCAAGTACTGTGTGCAAGGTTGCACACCTCTTCTTCGCACTACTCTTTTTGTTAGCACCTCTTCGATCTCTTTGTCAAAAGATTTTGTCATCACTGGAGGCGCCCTTTGAGATTCTCCTCTTTGAAGATCCTCATTATCCCCGTAATATGGTTTGAGCATACTCGCATGAAACACCGGATGTATCTTCAAAGAGTTTGGTAAGTCAAGGCGATAAGAAACCTTACCCACCTTAGCCATGACCGGGAATGGGCCTTCGTATCTCCGTACCAAGCCTTTGTGTACACTACGCAAGGTCTTGAACTGCTGGGGTAAGAGCTTCACCATCACCTTATCTCCTACCGAATATTCCGTGTGTCGCCGCTTTGCATCAGCCCACTTCTTCATCCTCTTGCGGGCTTTCTCCAAGCACGACTTAGCTAAGTCTGCATGTTCTTCCCATGACTTAGCCATCTTCCAAGCACTTGGGCTCCTTCCATCATCCGTCGTGGTCGCCAATGTTTGTGGAGTGAGGGGTTGTCTTCCCGTGGCAAGTTCAAATGGACTCCTCCCCGTGGCCTCACTCCGCTGCAGGTTGTAGGAAAATTGGGCAACATCCATAAGCTTGGCCCAGT
This sequence comes from Dactylorhiza incarnata, assembly GCA_033032865.1. NCBI lineage: Eukaryota > Viridiplantae > Streptophyta > Magnoliopsida > Asparagales > Orchidaceae > Dactylorhiza > Dactylorhiza incarnata. The sequence continues at coordinate 630,564 of JAWHQI010000009.1, read as the reverse complement.
CTTTCTGGTTGGCACTCACAAAGTGCCGCAAGTAGCACTCCAACAATGCATTCACCCTCTCGGTCTGCCCATCGGATTGAGGGTGGAAGCTAGTGGAAAAATTCAGCTTCGATCCAAGTAGCTTGAACAACTCTGTCCATAGCTTCCCGGTGAAGCGAGGGTCTCGATCGCTCACAATGTTCTTCGGCAACCCCCAATACTTCACCACATGTTTGAAGAAGAGTCGCGCCGTCTCTTCCGCCGTTGCATCCTTCACGCTTGGTATGAAAGTGCCATACTTGGAAAAGCGATCTACTACCACCAAGATAGATCCGCAACCTTCAGATTTGGGCAACGCGTTGATGTAATCCAGCGTCACCGTTTCCCAGGGATATTCCGGCACTGGTAGGGGCTCCAAGAGTCCTGCTGGCTGCTTGTTCTCCACCTTGTCTTGTTGGCAAACAAGACATGTCTTCACGTATAGCTCGATGTTGTCCCTCATTTGCGGCCAATAGTAGGAATCTTCCATCAACGCCAAGGTGCGCTTTTGGCCTGGATGTCCCGCCCATTTGGTGTCATGACACTCCTTGATTAAGTCCCTCCGCAGGTTTCCCTACTTTGGGATATACAATCTCCTTCCTTTGGTGTAGAGTAGCCCGTCTTCTACCCAAAATCTCTTGGCTTGACCCTCTTTGGCTAGTTGCATGAGTTGTTTGGCCAACGGATCTTCTTCCAACCCACTTTTTACCTGCTCAAGAAGGTCGCTCTTCACCATCGAGATCGCCGCTAGCTCCGCTTTGCGGCTAAGTGCATCTGCTACGACGTTGGCTTTGCCCGGCTTGTGTTCCAGGACAAAGTCAAACTCGGCCAGGAAGTCTTGCCACCTTGCTTGCTTCGCCGACAATTTCTTTTGAGTTTGAAAGTAGGTAGTTGCCACATTGTCGGTCTTGATCATGAACTGTGCTCCCAGCAAGTAGTGCCTCCATACCTGTAAGCAATGTATGATGGCTGTCATCTCCTTCTCTTGCACGGTGTAGCGTCGCTCCGCTTCATTCAACTTGCAGCTTTCGAATGCAATCGGGTGTCCTTCTTGCATCAACACCCCTCCAATAGCAAAGTCTGATGCATCGGTATGCAGCTCGAACTTTTTCCCAAAGTCTGGTAGGGCAAGTACTGGCTCCGTACTTACCGCCTTCTTCAAGTCCGTCCAGCTCCAAGCTTTTTCCTTCTTGAGCAGGTCTGTAAGCGGCACCGCTCTCTTTGAGTAGTCTATGATGAACCGTCGGTAGTAGTTCACCAAACCCAGGAATGATCTCAACTCCGTCACCTTTGTTGGCGGATCCCATTCGACGATTGCCCGTACCTTGTCCCTGTCCATCTTCAATTGGCCCTGTCCAATGGCATGCCCGAGGAAATGCACTTCTTCTTGCCCAAAGGAACACTTTGATCGTTTGACATATAGTTTATTCTCCCGCAGTACTTGGAACACCAGGCGAAGATGTTCAGTATGCTCCTCCATTGTATTACTATAGACGACGATGTCGTCCAAGTATACTACTACAAACTTGTCCAAGTAGGGGTGAAAGATTTGATTCATCAAAGTACAAAATGTAGCGGGTGCGTTGGTTAGGCCGAATGGCATCACCAACCACTCGAATGATCCGTACCTCGTCACACATGTTGTCTTTGGCTCATCTCCTTCAGCAATCCGTACTTGGTGGTAGCCCTTTTGCAGATCCATCTTCGAATATATCCTTGCTCCTCCAAGTCGATCGAACAAGTCAGCAATCAACGGCACAGGATACTTGTTTTTGATAGTTACCTTGTTCAATGCCCGATAGTCTGTGCATAACCGCAAGCTTCCATCCTTCTTCTTTTGAAAGAGCACCGGTGCGCCAAATGGTGCCTTCGATGGTCTGATCATCCCAGCCTCAAGCAGCTCCTGTAACTGCTTCCTCAACTCTTCGAGCTCGGGTGGAGCCATCCGATATGGTGCCTTCGCAGGTGGCTTGGCTCTAACCTCTAACTCAATCTTGTGATCTACCTCCCTGCGGGGAGGCAACTTCTTTGGCAGCTCCGCGGGCATTACGTCCTTATTCTCCTCAAGGACTTCCGCCACAAGTAGAGGCACCTCCTCCATGATCTCGCCCGCTTCCTCCTTCAAAGTCGCCAAGAAAGTAGGTTCTCCTTTCTTCACGCCCTTGGCTATTTGCATAGCTGATAGTTGTCTTGCTCCACAGCTTGGTGTCCCTTCCACCGCAGGTATCATGCATGTTGCACCTTTCTCAATAATGCACACCGAGCGGTAAGTTGGCATGACAATGGCACTCACCGCATCGAAGAAGTCCATGCCCAACACTAGCTTGTGATCATCCATAGCTGCAACCGAGAAGTCCACCTTTCCATTCCACGTACCCATGCGAAGCTCCACGCCACGAGCTACACCTGCTAGCGGCCTTGCCTTCCCATTCACGGTCTTTAGCCATCCCTCACACTTGGTCACTTGGAGGCCAAGTCTTCTTGCTTCTTCCTCCGTCATAAAGTTATGTGTGGCACCCATATCCACCAAGGCTTTGGTGGACTTGTTGTTGATCATGGCTTCTACGAACATCAGCCCCTTGCTGACCATCTTCTTAGCTGGTTTCACATTCAAAGCACTTAGAAGTTGCAAAGAACATATTTGGTTTGTACCTTCTTCACCTTCGGGTCCACTTGCATCATCCTCCTGCAGTGCTGATAGTGAACCAAGCTTTGGGCACTTACTCATCATGTGCGGTCCCTTGCATAAGTAGCAACCTCCCTTTGGTGTGAAGCTCTTGTTGCCGCCTTCAATATCCTTCCCCGGAGTAGGAATTCGCTCTCCTCTATTTGGTCTTCGTGACCCTTGCCTTTCTCCCACACCTTTGATGTTGTCATTCCTGTAGCCCTTCTTGGCTGTCGCATCCGATGATGGTCTTTGGAACTCTGTCATTGCTTCGGCCGCCGCAATAGCTTCATCCAGGGTCTTGGCATCCCGTCGATGCACTTCTTGCTTCACCCAATTCTGAAGACCATCCTTAAAGTTGAACAATTGATCATCTTCGGACATACCTGGCACCATCAGCATTAAGGTTTGGAACTCCTTCACATACTCTGTGATTGACCCCTTCTGCTTGAGTTCCTTTAACTTCTTCCTTGCCTCATTTGCGACGTTCTCCGGGTAGAAGTGCCGCTTAAGCTCAATCTTGAACTCATCCCATGTGTCCAAGTTACACATTCCCTTCTTGATATCTGCAAGCTTTCGCTGCCACCACAGAGATGCAATATCCGAAAGATAGTAGCTAGCCGTCTTTACCTTGAGTACTTCTTCAGTGAGATTACATCCTTCGAAGTAAACCTCCATTTGGTAAAGGAAGTGTTCAACTTCCTTGGCATCCCTATTCCCCGAGAAGGGTTTTGGCTTAGGCACATCGATCCTTTGGTTTGCCACAACCCCACTATTTCCTCCATTAGCAATGGCCCTCCTGCACACGACCAATTCTTCCTCTAATTTGGCGATCCGCTCCTCATAATCATCCTCAAGTTGATCACACCTTTGAGTAAGCTCCGCATTTGCACCAAGACATGCTTGGACTTGGGCCTTCAAAAGTTCCAGCTCTCCGCGAGCCGGTAGCGCTTGTTTGACAGCTTCTAGTTCTCCGCGAACATATGAGTGGTCTTCCTCCACCGCCGGCATGCGTTCCTCCCATTCAGCCAGTATGCGGTCCATGTGCGCTTCATCCCGAGATTTGCTATGGCTCCGCCTCTTCTTCTCGGACTGGGGAAGGGTCTCCCTTCCGCGCTCATCCACCACGCTTGAGTTATTGTTCCCTTCAGCAGCCATCTAGTCTTCTCAGACACCAACCACGAACTTGAGCAACCTGGCTCTGATACCAACTGTCACGGACTTGTCTTCTTACAAGCTCCCGCGCGGCCTTAGCTCCTCCTTGCCACTCCGCGTAGCCAAGCTAAGTCAGCCTCTCCTGCAAGAACTAGGTGGTGATGAAGAACGAATGCTAAGTAGAACTCAAGAGAACTCACAATTGCAAAGGAAACTCAAAGAACTCTATTGCTTCTCCAAAACTTGGATGCTTACAAATGAGGGGGCCTTCCCCTTTTATAGGCCCCAAAAGAATTTCCCTCTAAAATATGGAAGGATCTAGAATGCCTAAGTTTCTAGACTATTGTACAACCCTCATGAATATACAATCTTCCCGAGTTCTCTAGAATGTTCCCAAGAGATCATTCTAGAGATCTTCCACATTCTTCCAGAGTTCTTCTATGTACATGCTTCTCCAAGGACCTAGATTTCTCTAGAATCCTCCTGGGCATTAACCCCGGGCGTGACATGATGCTATGAATTAATGTTGCAAGCTGATATTATTCGCTAGGTTTGGAGTAACTTACGAAAGTTATGAACTGGCCTAATTCATTGATATCATGCAAATTACTCGCTCGGTCCAAGTTAATTCCCTTACAAGAAATTGATCATAGTGTGTTCTCGCAGTATTGAAATCTGTTCCAGAACTCAGATTATTAGTTGCCCGGATTACAAATTGAATGCGCAACTTGAGGCTCATAGTCTGGACTTATGAAAATAATATTTCACAGCATCACAATAATTATTCTTCTTGGATTCTTATATGCTCAGAACTCAAATTATTAGTCGTTCAAATTACAAATTGACCGCACGACTTGATGTTTATACACTGAATTTATATTTCATGGCATCAAGACTATTACTCTTATTGCTCCGGAATTCAAACTGTTAACCGCACAGATTGCAAAGTAGACCATACGACTTGATGATTCATTATATAGATTTATGAAAATAACATCTTATGATTCATGACGTCAAGGCGATCACTCATGCTGAGTTGTTGAATATTTTTTCTGTCCAAATAATAAAGGTTGGACCGCACGGTTTGAATGTCTAAAAACTTTCATGTCAGGTAATAACTTACCAACTCCGCTTCTTTTAACCACGCGTTCTCCTTCGCCAGTTCAGCATACTTTTTCTCTAAATGACTGAACGATGAAATCAATCGCTTGTAGGATATGCCGATGAAATGTTTCATCACGAAGCTCCTCGCACTAACCTGCACGGCTAACCGTGACAGTTCCTCATCGGGAATCTCCTAGAGCTTCTTTAAGTTTTTCCGACCATAAAGAGCAACGTCGGCGGCCGCTGCATGGCGGCTTGTTTTTTCGCTTCCCCAATACGGGAGCACGGTTGATACTTGCACGCAGTCGCCTTCGGGGTGACAGCGTAAGGTCGGGCGGCTTTGCAGATCTTTGGGGTTGCCGCAGAAGCGAAGGGGGGTGAACTCGCCAGAAGAATCCGAGTCCTCCTCCCCTCCAGACACCTGCGGCCTGCTCTTCTTGTGCCTCTTCTATCTTTGCGTCAGAATTTAATTAGACCGCCCAGGCTCAGCGGATTGTTCTTTGGAACAATGGCGGCAGTTGTTAAACAAGGACGAAATGTTAATAAACAAGTCACGGGGTCAGAAGTGGCTAGTTATGTTAATAAACCTCATCTTGAAAGCAACAGAATGTAATGATTTACATTAAGTCGCTCATTCTTGATAAGCTCATAGGTCTCCAGCTCGACTCCCTCAACCTCGCATTGCTGAAAGGCTTCCTCTTCTCGCACCTGCGAGTTGACCTGCAAAAACCCGATTTGGCCCTCGAAGATCAAGTATCTCTCCGACCAATTCGGAATCTTGTTCACCAGGTTTACTACTTTCAACCCCCTGCAACCAAAATTTTAGTGTCCTCTGAAAATTTTGGTCCCAACGTCTGGGATAGATCGCACCGAGAAGAATCTCCTAAACATGTTGATGGAGAAGCGGACTCCCTCAGACCGCAAGTAGGAGATAAAGCTATAAATGGCGGCTATTGAGTTCGGCGGAAGTTGCCCGGGAACAACTCCGTAGTGGTCAAAGATCGCCACCACCTCCAGCTGTACAACCCGGGGTTCGCCTGGCTCCTCCCAGGGATCTCGCAGAACACCAATAGTTCTCGGCAGCCGGGGTGAGGCGAGATTAGTGGCTTGGTCTCGCTCTCTCCGCGCTCGGCAGGAGGGCCTCATTCCTAAGGTTCAGCGAGACCCTCGAGGTCGCAGAGACAGCAGGGGCTCGCGCATACACTTTGGCGAGACCAGGAGGGCGAGCAGTCCTCGCAGACCCCTCTTCCATGGGGCTGGAAGCTAGAATTACCTCTTTGCCCCTGAGGGTCTGCCAATAGCCACCCCGGACAGCGGAGTTTGGTTGTTAGCAGACCAAGTTGGGGTGCGTATAGTAAAATCGAGAGGCAGATTCCTGCTATTTGCAGGCCAGATCAGAAAATCTATAAATAGGATCCAAAGGGCACCTTTGGAGAGGACTTCTCTTTTGAGCTTCTCTCTCCTCAGGCCATCCTTGAGCTCTCCAAGGTGCCCAGGCTTCAGCTTTTGGCTTGGGAGGGGAAGCGCTCTAAAGATCTTCCGGGTGTGTGGTGGGTCCTCCTAGCTGAGCCTAAGGATCAGTGTCCAACTCCGAGGCTCCGGTCGGTTCTCTCGCGAGATTAGTAAGTGTCAGTCTCCCCCCAACCCGTTGGGGGCCCCGAACTCCACAGAAACCGAGAAATCGGTTTCAACATTTTGGTGCGGTGAGCGTGGAGTGCGACTAGCTCAAGAAAATCTAGGGAAAGCATGACCGGCGAGGACGAGCGGGACGCGAACCCCAGAGGCTCGCCACCCCCAGGAGCACCGGCCACAGTGGAGATGTTGGCGGATCTTAGGCGAGATCTTCTTGGAGCTTTTCAGAGCGCTCTCGCCACCGCACTCGGCGGTTTCACGACCCCGGCGCCCCAGGTGGCTCATCAACCTGGAGTCGGCGGGAGCGAGCCTTTTCATCGGGCGGGAAAAGAGGTAGCGGCCCCGGGAGGAGGGCGAGATCTGTCTGGGCGAGAGCTGTTCCCCAGCCTTGCTGGGGGAAGCGAGAATCCGGCAGGGGAGGCTCTCGCGGGTGGAAGCTCGGCCAGGGAGGTCCCGGCGAGCTGTCCTCTGGCGAGATCGGTAGGAGCAGGGTCGCATGAGGAGCTCGCGAGAAGGATAGAGCAAGTCCAGAAGGTGAGTGGGGGAAGTCCTTTCTGCGAGATGGTGCTCTCAGCACCACTCCCCGAGGGATTCAGGGAGCCGGCCATGATGCAATACTCCGGCAATGATGACCCCATTCAACACCTGCAGTGGTTCGAGGATATGGTCTCGATCAGACCCATGTCGGAAGCTTTCAAGTGTCGACTCTTTGCTACTACCCTGATGGAGAAGGCAAGGGACTGGTTCCACCAGATCCCCTCAGGATCGATCTATACCTTCGAGAATTTGCGTAAGGGTTTTCTCTTACGTTTCTCCGCCATGAAGAAAAGAAAGAAGGATCCAGAGTCGCTCTTCGACATCAAGCAGAGATCAGGAGAGCCGTTGGCTCATTATCTGGAGCGGTTCCGAGAGGAGGTTCTCCTTGCCCAAGAGGTCCCGGGGTTCACCCTCCAGCTCGCCTTCACTTTGGGGCTGAGGGAAGGCTTTTTCAAGATGGACCTCAAGAAGAGGGCTCCTCAATCTTATGAAGAATTGATGGAGAGAGCGGCAGAGGAGGTAGAAGGGGAGGCAGCAAACCCCGAGTTCGCAAAGAGATTGGCACGGCTGAGTGAGCAGGAAGGGAGGCAGCAAGAGCTAAGGAGAAGAGAGGAAGCAAGGGCCCCAGAGTGGGAAAGGAGGCAGCAGGGTGGAGGAATGCAAGGCCCAGGGAGGGGTTTCCCCCACGGGGGAGGGAACTTCTAAGGAGGGCAAGGAAGACCTCACCAGCTGGGGTGGAGACAGGTCCCGAGGCCATTTCCACCCCCCCCCCCCCCCCCCCACCTCACCAGGCAATGGAGATCGGTAGAGGAAGAGCAGGAAGAGGAAGAGTAGGGGGAGCCGGGGGAGCTGGCCCCAGAAGAAGGAACCGAGGAGTCGGGAATGAAGCAAGGGGGGTGGCGCTGCCGTACTATGACTTCCATCAGGAGGAAGGCCACGCAACGGCCACCTGCCCTGAATTCTTGGAAGTCAGAGGGGCGAGAGCCCCAGCACCACAGGCACAGCAAGGAGGGGCAAGGATAGAGGAGATTCTACCCCAGGGGGATGAGGATGAAAGGTGCGAGGATCGGGTGGACGTAGGAAATCGAGGAGGGATCAGAGTGATCCATGGGGGGGGGGGGGGGGGTGGGGGTCGAGGCAACCCGGAAGGCGAGCCTCCATGCCATGTATCGTCGGAGTGTGGCTTCAACCTCCCAAGCCCCACCCCCTGCGGAGAGAATCACCTTCTCCCAGAAGGACCTGCCCGGTCACGAAGACCCATTCTGTGATGCGCTGGTCATCCAGACGGCAATCGAGAACTTCACCGTCTCTTGAATCTTGGTGGACAACGGGAGCTCGGTCAATGTTATTTTCAAGAAGGCGTTCGACGAAATGAAGGTGGAGCCCAGGAGGGTGTTGGCTTCAGACGGCCCGCTGTTTCGATTCTCAGGAGAAAGGAAGGAAGTAGAGGGAGGAGTGGGACTCCATGTGACCTTGGGAGGGCAGTCCCGGAACTGCCGCTTTGTGATAGTGGACGCCCCCTGTAGCTATAGCGCCATCTTCGGACGGCCTCTTATCAACGCGTTCCGGTGTGTCCCATCCACTTTCCATCAATGCCTCAAGTTCAACGGGGGAGGAATCCAGGTCCGGGTCCGGGGAGACCCCAAGGTGGCGAGACAATGCTATGTAACTGCTGTCAACACCATCTCGTGGATGGGAGAAGCGGAGGAGTGGGACAAGGTGATGGAAGAAGTGGCCGAGGCCGAAGAGGGGGAGAGGTTGGAAGGAAGGAGGGGTGAAGGAGTAGTTCATGCCCAGGAAGGGGTCACTGAGGGACCCAGGGACAGGAAGGAAGAAGGAGAGCTTGGAGAAGAGGAGGCCCCAGGGGACGGGGCGGAGGAGCTAATGGAAGTAGGGGAGGAAGTGAGGAGAGAAGCGGTTCAGGCCCAGGAAGGGGTCGGTGAAATGCCCAAGGCGGAAAAGAAAGAGGGAGAGAAAGAAGAGGAGCAGAACCCCTGGGGGGAGAAGTCCAGGCTAGAGGCTGTAGATGAAGTGGTGGAGGTGGAGATCACCACTAAAGCCGGGATGATTGAGAAGATCAAGATCAATGGGGAGCTCAGCCCGGAGGATCGGGCAAAGATCTTGGCCTGCGTCCAGGACAATGTGGACGTCTTCTCCTGGAGCGCTGCAGAGATGCCAAGGATCGAGGCGGACGTGGCGTGTCATCACCTCAACCTCGACCCCGACGCTCGCCCCATCTGCCAGAAGAGGAGGCCCACGGCGGACAAACTGGAGGTGCCCATCCAGGAGGAGGTGAACAAACTCCTCAAAGCTGGCTTTGTATCGAAAATCCAGTACCCAGGCTGGTTCTCCAATGTCGTGATGGTAACCAAGGGGGAGGGTAAGTGGAGAATGTGTGTGGATTTTTCCTTGCTTAATAAATCATGCCCCAATGACTGTTATCCCTTGCCTAGAATCGACGCGCTGGTTGATTCAGCCGTCGGTTTTTCTGTGATGTCTTTTTTAGATGCCTTTTCAGGTTATCACCAGATCCGCATGCACCCTCCCGACATTAAAGATGTGTCCTTCATCACCGGGGATGGGTGCTATTGTTACAAAATGATGCCGTTTGGTTTGAAGAACGCAGGGGCCACCTATCAACGTATGATGGATAGGGTGTTTCGCGAGCAGAAAGGGAGGAACTTGGAGGTCTATGTGGATGACCTAATGATCAAGAGTCAAAATATCGAGTCCCATCTCAGTGACCTCGAAGAAACTTTTGAGACTTTGAGAAAGTTTAAGATGAGGCTTAACCCCTTTAAGTGTGTCTTCGGGGCCAGTCGAGGGAAGTTCTTGGGTCATTTGCTCACCCCTCTTGGGGTGGAGCCTAACCCAGACAAGGTAAGGGCGATCCTGGAGTTGAGATCTCCGCGGAGTGCGAAAGAGGTCCAACGTCTGGCAGGGAAGTTAGCTGGGCTGAGCAGGTTCTTTTCCAAGGCAGGGGAAAAAAGTTCTTCCTTCTTCAAGATATTAAGGGGTAATCAATAATTCGAATGGACCCCCGAGTGCGAAAGGGCTTTTCAAGTGCTAAAAGAACAATTGACCCAGGCCCCACTATTACAAGGGTCGAGGCAAGGAGAAGATCTATACCTGTACTTGGGGGTAGGGCCAGAAGCGGTTAGCTCAGTGTTGGTTCGAGAGGAGGGGAAGAAACAACTCCCCATCTACTACGTAAGCAGGGTACTCAGGAAGGCCGAACTCAGATATCCTATCCTCGAAAAGTTAGCGTTTGCCTTGATAGCGTCAACTAGGCGGCTCAGACCCTACTTTCAGGCACACTCAATCAAAGTGGTGACTGACCACCCCCTTCGTGGCATCATGGAAGGGGTGGAGCACTCCGGGAGGTTGGCAAAGTGGGCGGTAGAATTGAGTGAGTTCAATATCTCCTACGCGCCCAGGATATCAGTAAAAGCACAGGCAGTGGCGGATTTCATGGCCGACTACATGACCGAGTTAGATGAATTTGAAGTACCCCATCCGATGGCTTGGAAGATGCTGGTCGATGGTGCGTCAGGAAAGCATTCCTTCGGAGGAGGAGTGGTGTTGGTAAGTCCCCAAGAAACCAAGATAGAGCAAGCGATAAACATCCACTTCCCCCTTACCAATAACCAAGCCGAGTATGAGGCCGTGATAGCAGGCCTCCGCTTGGCACAAGAATTAGGGGTGCAGGACGTGGAGGTCTCGACGGACTCCATGGTGGTGGCGTGCCAGATCAGGGGGGAATTCGATGTCAAAGAACCGACTCTCCAACGGTACCTGGAGAAGGTTAAAGGGATAGTGGGACAGTTTCACACCTTCTCCATCAAACACATCCCAAGAGGAGAAAGTACCCAGGTGGACCTCCTAGCCAAGTTCGGTCCACGGGCCGGGGGAACGGTGTCGGAGCTATTTCGACCCTCCATCGAGGAGGGGGAGATGATGGAGGTGGACCAGCGGGTGTCGTGGATGGATCCCTTCATCACCTACTTAACAACAGGGAAGTTTCCCGAAGGTGAGGCCGACAAGCAGCGACTCAGGTATAAATCAGCTTACTACTCCTTGCATGCAGGGGTGCTGTATAGAAAGACCCTCTCGGGGCTCCTGGCCCGTTGTGTCTCGGAGGAGGAAGCCCCGAGGGTCCTGGAAGAGATCCATTCAGGAGAGTGTGGCAACCACTCAGGAAGCAGGACTCTGGAAGGAAGAGTTCTGAGGCAAGGCTACTTTTGGCCCACCCTCAGCAAGGATGCGGCCGAGTTCTCCAGGAGGTGCTCCAAGTGCCAACTCTACGCCCCCTCCAGCTCCTGCCCGCTCAGAGGCTCCGGACGATCACAGCCCCCTGGACCTTTGCGATATGGGGTTTGGATTTGGTGGGACCTTTCCCTCAGGCGAGAGGCCAGAGAAAGTTCCTGCTGGTGATGGTGGATTATTTCTCTAAGTGGATCAAAGCGAAGGCCCTCGCTAAGGTAACCTCCCAAGTGGTAAAGAATTTCGTTTGGGGTGAGATTATTTGCAGGCACGGGCTTCCTCTAACCGTTGTCACGGATAACGGGCCGCAGTTCGCCAGTGACGAGTTCATTAGCTTTTGTACTCAGCTCGGCATAGATCTCAGGTTCGCGTCGGTCCACCACCCAAGGAGCAATGGGCAAGTGGAGGCGGCGAACAAAATTATAGTAAACCTTCTCAAGAAGAAGATCGAGAACCTCAGAGGGAGTTGGGTGGAGCAACTTCCCTCGGTCCTCTGGGCGCTAAGGACCACCCCAAACACATCCACCGGAGAGAACCCCTTCAGGGTATCCCACGGATCCGAGGCTGTCCTCCCGGTCGAGTTTGAAGTCAAGACACCTAGAGTGGTCGTCGCAGGGGAAGGAGGTGAAGAATGGAGAGCGAACAACGAAGAAGGCCAAAGATTGTCTTTGGACCTAGTGGAGGAACTCCGAGACCTGGCCACCGTTAGGCAGGAGGAAGTGAAAAAGCAGATGGCCAAGTACTTTGACAAATATATCCGAGTAAAACATTTCCAGAAGGGGGACTTGGTACTAAAGAAGGTTGATGCGGCCGTAAGGGGGGCCACGGTAGGTAAGCTCAATCCCAACTGGGAGGGCCCATATATTGTAAGTGAAGTGCTAAAATCAGGAGGGTACCACCTCCGGGATGTGGAAGGGGTACCCCTCGGTCGGGCCAGAAGTGGGGATGACTTGAAACGTTTTTATCCATAAAGTTCCTTTTCTATACCCGTTCTAATATATTATTTCTCATGTGCTGTTTCTTCGACTATGGGTCCCAGGTGACAGGTTCTTTCATGTATGTTGGATTGCCCCGGACGATCCCGCCGCCGGTCTCTCACTAGCCGGTGGGTCAGGTTGATCTCGCGGAGAGGCTGGCGAGGTTGACAGGTTCTTTCATGAATGCTGGATTGCCCCAGACGATCCCGCCGCCGGGCTCTCACTAGACGGTGGGTCAGGTTGATCTCGCGGAGAGGCTGGCAAGGTTGATAGGTTCTTTCAGGTATGCTGGATTGCCCCAGACGATCCCGCCGCCGGGCTCTCACTAGCCGGTGGGTCAGGTTGATCTCGCGGAGAGGCTGCCGAGGTTGACAGGTTCTTTCATGTATGCTGGATTGCCCCGGACGATCCCACTGCCGGGCTCTCACTAGCTGGTGGGTCAGGTTGATCTCGCGGAGAGGCTGGCGAGGTTGACAGGTTCTTTCATGCATGATGGATTGCCCCGGACGATCCCGCCGCCGGGCTCTCACTAGCCGATTGGTCAGGTTGATCTCGCGGAGAGGCTGGCAAGGGAGGGGAGTTTGGTCCCTAAGAGAGTTCGAAAGCGAGGATAACTTCTTGTTTTGGCGAGATGGGGGATCCTCGGCACAAAATAATAATGAGAAGGGAGTTTGGTCCCTAAGAGAGTTCGAAAGCGAGGATAACTTCTCGTTTTGGCGAGAAGGGGGATCCTCGGCACAAAATAATAATGAGAAGGGAGTTTAGTCCCTAAGAGAGTTCGAAAGCGAGGATAACTTCTCGTTTTGGCGAGAAGGTGGATCCTCGGCACAAAATAATAATGAGAAGGGAGTTCGGTCCCTAAGAGAGTTCGAAAGCGAGGATAACTTCTCGTCTTGGCGAGAAGGGGGGTCCTCGGTACAAGATAATAACGAGAAGGGAGTTTGGTCCCTAAGAAATCTGGTCGGAAATTTAGAGCAACTTGGCGCTGGGCGAGAAACAGAATTCTCGGCATGAATAAAATAAGCGAGACGGCAAGGAGCGAGTACTATACACAAACGGGTGAATAAAAATGAAATCAAAGAAAATACCAAGCAAGAAAGAACAGTGCACAAAATTTCCATTCCAATGTAAGAGTTTAGTTACATTAGGCGGCGATCTCGCCAGCCTCAGAAATATACATTAAAAACAAAATGAAAGTCGTCTCCTAAGCCTCGCTCAGAAACTCCTCGTCGTTGCTATCCTTCACCGGCGGGAGCGGCTTAAAGAGCTCCGGGACAATGTCCTCGACCGACTCGCTCTCGGCCTCGGCAACCAACAGTCCAGCTCCTTTCATGGCCTAGAAGACGAAACGAGCTGCATTCGTCGACTCTACGTGAAGCGCCTCATCGCGGTCTCGCCTCTCTTCCTTTAAACGGTGGGGAGAAGGGGGTACGGCGGCGCGAGCAAGGTTGCGGTTGAGTGCCTTCAGCCCTGCGACCTCGCCCTCCAGGCTCAGGACCCGAGCATCCGAAAGCCTAGCCATCTCGGCATCCTGCAAATAAGAAACGCGTAAGACAAGACAAGTTGGGGAGAAAGGAGATGCTGTAGATAAATGACTCACCACCCCGGTCTCGGCGGTAGCTAGTTCTTCCTTCAACTCATCGACCTTTGCCTGGGAGGCCTTGTAGGCCTCGGCAACCTCTGCATATTCGCGCTCCAGCTGCAGGCATCTTCTCCCCATCATGTGGGCGAGCTCCATAGCCCGCAACTGGGACCTCGCACTTTCATAGGCGAGGCCTCTCGCGGTCTCTTCCTTATAGGCTGTGGCGTCCTCACGACCGTACATAATGAAGGAGAAGTTGAAGGTGTGGGAGGTTGCGACGTCCTTCTCCACCCAAGTGGGAAGTATGGAGGAGACATCGATCCTGTTGACCTCTTCTCTCCAGTGCACTAGGAGCTCGCCGATTTCATCCCGGGCTCGCTCGCCGAGGCCGAAGTGCAGGTGGTTTGACGGAAGGGGCGGTGACGAGGTCCTAGCGGTGACCTCGACTGGCTCCTCGGCTTCCAGATCCTCGGGGAGCGCGGAAGTGCCGGCCTCGCGACCCAAGAGCTCGGCAGGACGCTTCCCCTTCACGGAAGCGCGCGAGCTCTCACCCTTCTTGGGTTTCTTTGGAGTTGGCTGGCGGGAAGGTTTGCTGCTTGGAGCCTCCGCCCTCTTCTTGGAAGAGGTAGCTGTCGCGGGAGTAACCTCTCTGCATGCCGCCGCCCCCATGGTAGCGAGGGCGAGGTCGGCGGAGGGTTTTATGTTACTCGCATAAGGAGGGTGGAGGGGGATGTCTCGCTCACCTGACAAAAGTTATGTTTGGAGGAATGCCGAAAATTAAAAAGAAAACGAGTGGTGGGGCGAGATCCTTACCTTCCCCGGGGAGCACCGGTAGTATCTTGTCGACGTTGCGGCGGAGAAGGCACACCTCGAAGTTCTTCTTCTGAAAGAACTGGTAGAGGTCGGCATCGGGGCCGCCGAGAACTGGAGGGCGGTAGACGCTATCGTTGTATTGGATAGGCGATACGGGGATGTTGCCGAAGTTCCCCTTCACGAGGAGGAACTTCTGAGCCCAGAAGTGGGCCTTGTTGACGGTCTCGACGACCTTGCACCCCGAGCCTACAAAGTAGATGGTACCCTTTGTGTAGGCGCGGAAGGAGAATAGTTTCCGGAAGACCGGGAGGCTAAACTCGATGCACTCCTCGCGCAGGATGCAGGCGAAACCCACGATCACCGCCATCGCGTTAGGGGTGAGTTGGGCGAGAACTACTCCGTAGTGCCAGAGCACCTGGAAAACCACAAACAATGAAAACTATTGCGAGCGAGACTAATCCTGCGAGAAAAATGAAAAGGAAAAGGGAACGTACCTGGCGAATCTCGGGCCAGAGGGGAAGTTGCAGGCCCACCGCGAAATGTGCGATGGGGATGGCGATCTCATCGGGTCGGAGGGTGTTAATCACCTCATCCTCCCCCGGGCGGCGAGCTGTGAACTCGGGGGGGGGGGGGGGGGGGGGGGGGGACGAAGTCGGCCAGGGAGGTGAGGTATTCGTCCTCTCTTATGTTGCAGCAGAAGAACTCGTGTTCGCAGAAAGCCCAGGCGCACTTTAGCCTACCTTCGGCCTCGCGGTCGTCCTTCCCAGTTTTCACCATCTTTAGTACCTGCGAGAACTAAAAGGGAGGAATGCGAGAACAGATTGGCGAGAGCTCTGCAGCTGAGAGGAAGGAATGGTCTGAGGGAGGCGGTAGATAAACGGCATTAATGAGAAGCTATTTATAGGAAAATGAAAATGGCGGGAAGAAGCCCAAGCGCCGGAGGGTACGGTTAGTCAAAATGACACATCATGGTAACGCGCGAAAACAAAAATCATTCCGCCAATGACCGGCTAGCGAGATCAATCTGCAGGGTTAGTCCAAATAAACGATTCGCGAGCAGAAACAGTACTCGCAAGCGAAAATAAAATAAAGGATAGATAGCAGTATAGAAGCCGCAAGCAATAACACATTTAATGATTGTTCACATCTCTTAGTGAGCGAAAACTAATAGAGGCCACAGCCATGCGAGATTGTTCGGAGTAATAATACAAAAATAGCGGGAATGTTTCACGGAGGAAAAACTAAAGGCGCGAGATCAGTAAGGCAGCCACTGCCACCTGCCGCCGCCTCGCGGTCCCGTCCTCGGCGGCCTCCTGGGGTTGTGGAATTCAGCAGCAGCGCGGGCGTCACGATCAATCAGGTGGGCGAAATCTTTGATCCTCGCTATGAGCATCTCCTCGGAGGTCTCGGACTCATCGGGATCGTGAGGCATCGCAGCACGAAGTTTATCGCACTCATCCATCAGCGAAGCATATCTCTCCTCGGCAGCCCGCCTATCCACTCTCGCTCGAATGTTGAGGTCCTGCAGCATCTGGTTTTGCTTTTGGAATAACTCTGCGGTCCGCTGTTTTATCACCTCAGGTTCTCGCGAATCGCCCAGGAAGTCCTCCACCTGCTCAGGAAAGGGGGACATTTCCTCATCCCCGAGTTCGGAGTCGGTGTGTAGGGTCTCGCAGTCCGCTGAAAAGGGTTGTACGCGAGGTTAGGAGGGACAAATATCAGGGTAAATAGCGGAGACGCGAAAAGGCTTACCCGGGGGATGGTGAAAGGAACCAGGCGGATGATCGAAGGTGGTGCCATAGTAAGGGATGTGAGTCTTCCCCTTTCCAGGGGGGTATTTCGTTGTACCTGCGAGGGGACCTTTCGGCCGGCGCGAGCCGCCTGAGTCCTCATTGGCGAGAAGGTTAAAGTTCGGTGCCGGGATGGTCGCGTCCAGGAGTTTAGGGGAAGGAGTTCGCTGATCCTGTTGCCTCGGGCTCGCAGGAGGCAGAACTGAAGAAGGAAAATAAAGAGGTAAGAAACATCAGCAGGTAACACGATTAAAGCAAAATTGGCGAGATCAAATAATGTACCGTCAGGATTCTCGCCAACGATATTCGCATTCTCCCGAGGAGTAGTGGGGGGTTCGTTCGAAGGCCCGCCAGCGTCCTTGTTGGTCTTAATGACCTACAGAGGCGAAGCTTAGAAACAATGATCAAGTAGTCTCGCGTGACGGGTAATCCTTACCTTGTCAACGGATTTGTCGCTAGGGGAAGACTCCAGGTCGACAGTATCGTCTCCCAGTCGGCGAGCGGCTTTCGCCTTCTTCGTTTTCGGCACAGGAGAGGGGGACCGGCGACTCATCCATGCCGGGGGCTTCATCATCATCGACACCTCGCGAGCCTTGGAAGCTTTTAGGCGAGCCTCCATTTCCTTGGAGAGAGGCATCGGAAGATAGCTACAGTAAGGAGAAGAATAAAGGAGAAAAGAAAGTGAAGACGCCCTTCAGCTCAAGTGGTATTTATAGCCTAACGGTGGGACCCACAGAAAGATTCCCGACAGGACAGCTGTCGCCAAGCGAACACCCAGGGTTGGACGATTCTTTGCGAGCTTAGGATAACCTCGCAAAGAGCGGGGATTGTGTACAACCCGGGGTTCGCCTGGCTCCTCCCAGGGATCTCGCAGAACACCAATAGTTCTCGACAGCCGGGGTGAGGCGAGATCAGTGGCTTGGTCTCGCTCTCTCCGCGCTTGGCAGGAGGGCCTCATTCCTAAGGTTCAGCGAGACCCTCGAGGTCGCAGAGACAGCAGGGGCTCGCGCATACACTTTGGCGAGACCAGGAGGGCGAGCTGTCCTCGCAGACCCCTCTTCCATGGGGCTGGAAGCTAGAATTACCTCTTTGCCCCTGAGGGTCTGCCAATAGCCACCCCGGACAGCGGAGTTTGGTTGTTAGCAGACCAAGTTGGGGTGCGTATAGTAAAATCGAGAGGCAGATTCCTGCTATTTGCAGACCAGATCAGAAAATCTATAAATAGGATCCAAAGGGCACCTTTGGAGAGGACTTTTCTTTTGAGCTTCTCTCTCCTCAGGCCATCCGTGAGCTCTCCAAGGTGCCCAGGCTTCAGCTTTTGGCTTGGGAGGGGAAGCGCTCTAAGGATCTTCCGGGTGTGTGGTGGGTCCTCCTAGCTGAGCCTAAGGATCAGTGTCCAACTCCGTGGCTCCGGTCGGTTCTCTCGCGAGATTAGTAAGTGTCAGTCGCCCCCCAACCCATTGGGGGCCCCGAACTCCACAGAAACCGAGAAATCGGTTTCAACACCAGCAGCACTGGAAACTTGAAACCATTATCGAAGTGGCCTACAAGAACGGCTATCTGAGAAGGGCTGTAGGAATTAATCCACTCATCACGGAGAGGAAGCCGCGCGAGTAGAGAACTTCTGACCATATGCCTATCAACAAAATCATTCAACTCATTTACGGTTAGGCGACATTCCTTATGGTCGGCCGAATGGAATGCAAAAGCCGCATCAGTTCGGACGGCTGCGAATTTCTCAGACCGCAAAGACTTGCTCTTAGCCCGCATCTTGAATGTCGTAGAAAAAGTCTCCGGAATGTCTGCTACTTATAGAATCCAATAACCTGCATATAGCAAAATAAAATCGGGGCTATCCATCCTAACCGCGCAGCCAGAAACCTGCATATCATGGCATTTCACAACAGAAAACCACAAGCATACACTACAAATCGCACGATTTACAAAATAATTCAGAGGTATCACAAATATTCTAAGTATTCTAAAGCAAAAATCACAAGTTTGCAGCACAAGTCGCATGAGTTACTGAATAATTCAGATATATCATGAATATCCAAAGTCATTAAACAATAAAGATTTTGAAGTATCTAGTTGCCTACCTAAATCACTTAAAGGGGGGTGAATAGGTGAGATCTGCGTCTTTTGCGGAATTAAAACTTGATGAAAAATAGAACACAGAAAAGCAAATCACAAACATAGACGACACAAGGATTTTATAGTGGTTCCCCAATCTTGGGTAGTCCACTTTCCGGCCTCGCCTATCTAGCACCACTGCTAGCCTCAGATACTTCACTATATCTCAGATCAAAATGATCCTACAAACTCGGAGTCACCACTCTTACACCTCAGAGACAAAGCTCCTACAAACTCGGAGACACCGCTCCTACAACTCGGAAGATAAACTTCCTACAAAGGAATAGAGGTTTGTGTACAAGTAAAAAGATAAAAATACAAGTACATATCTGAAATATTTTGATCTTCTTCCTTCTTGAGACTTGGAAAACTTTGGCTTGATGTTGAGGAAGAAAGCTTGAAATCTCAGATCTGAACTTCTAGGACTCGACAAGATCCAATAGACTAATGTAGAAATTAGATCACTGATCTGAAGAATATTTTCCTTCAAAGAGATCGTCTGATTGAGAAAGAAAAAGAACTCTCCGAAAATGGCAGAAGGCGTGCGGCACTTTTTGGTTTTTTCGAAAGATAGATTTAGACGATTTCTGAAAATGACCTTTTATAGGCAATCATGTCTAACAGTCATATGTCCTTGATTTAGGGTAAAATCTCCTTAAAATAAGTCATACGTGGCACTGACATAATCTGAGAAGATTTTAAATCCCGTCAGAATTGGACTTTGAATACAGGACCTGAAATAATAATATTTCTCGTGAGCTAAAGGACTTCTCGAGAAACGACATGATTTCTCGAGAGAAGGTCTGCTACTTCTCGAGAAAAGGCTTAGAAGGACTTTTCTGGAAGACCGATAAGAATTTCTCGAGAACAAAAATGGCTTCTCGAGAAATGAACTTGATTTCTCGTGAACTGAATTTGACTTTTCGAGAAGTGATCTTGATTTCTCGAGAAAGGAATTGGCTACTCGAGAAATGACTTAGAAAGTCTTCACTAGAAATCTGAAAATGATTTCTCAAGAACAGAAATGGCTTCTCGAGAAATGAACTTGATTTCTCGAGAAC
This sequence comes from Dactylorhiza incarnata, assembly GCA_033032865.1. NCBI lineage: Eukaryota > Viridiplantae > Streptophyta > Magnoliopsida > Asparagales > Orchidaceae > Dactylorhiza > Dactylorhiza incarnata. The sequence goes on along the minus strand of JAWHQI010000009.1, from coordinate 610,834 downwards.
TGATTTAGCTTCTCGAGAAGTGAACTTGATTTCTCGAGAAACAAATTTGATTTTTTGAGAAATGAACTTGATTTCTCGAGAAACAGATTTGATTTCTCGAGAAATACACTTAGAAAAATTCTGAAACTTTTTCTTTCTTTCTCTCTTGACAACCAACAATTCTTCCATCTCCCAAACATCAAAGGTACTTGAAAAAGAAGTGTATCCGAATAGAGAGATCACACGTGAGTCAACACCAAGTTCAACACAATGAGGGATTATATTGCATGATACGTGTTTAATGGCTCACTATAATCTGACATTGGTCTACACTTGACAATGATAACATGCAAGTACACAACTAGAAAATAGCATCAAATACATAATCAATTCAACTTCGTTCAAGTGTAACTTCTCACAAATCTGGGCTATTGTGGATAAACTACCTAGCAATCTCCCCCTATTTGTAGAAGTCAGAACTCTATACACTAAGATGAATTGCATCAAGATAAGACATATAAAATGCACATAATAGAAAAAAAGAGAAGCAACATAGACCATCAAAATAAAAAATTATACATATAATTAAGATTGTCTAGAATAAGTTTAAGTTCACACAATCTTTCTAATCAAAAGATTTGAATGGTCTCATTTTCCTTCCTTCAGCTGCTGCTCTTCCTTCTTCTTTTCTTGTCTCTTGAAGTAGGCTTCAGGTTTTGGATAGTACTTAGGAAGAGGAGCTAGACCCATTGGATTTTCCCATCCATGAGTTTTGAAATGAATTCTTCTTCTTGGCATGCTTATTTCATACTTGTGCCACTCTTCATGACTTTAATGATCTTGCACTTTCATTCCTCCCTGGCTCACAAGCTTGAAAGTGTCTAAGATAATGATCCTAGATGTAAGACTCCATTCTTCTGCATAATCTCCTGCAACTCCTTTTCCAGTACCTTCAGAACTTTTACCTGGAATTGATCTGCTTGCAGAAGGACCTTCCTCATATTTCCTTTTCCTGGAACCTGGCAATTTAGACTGCACTTCTGTTTGATCTGCTGTCCATACCTGTGTAAAGCTCACTGGAGGAGCATAATCTGATTGCACTTCAGGTCTTTGTGAGAACTGAGGTTGTTCTGGATGAATGGCTAGCTCAGGGAAGATTTCATTATGTAACTAGACTGCTGTATTAGAAGTATAGGCATTGACATTTGATATTTGCTTTTGAACACCAATATTTAATTGTTCAAATTGAGCAGCTCACAGCCTCTGGAGTTCAGTCAACTGATTACCGAATACATCTGTCATCTTATCCTCCCCCTTTTTGACTTCTACAGAGAGGGTTTGGATCACTGTTTCTTTAAACTTACCAACTTCATCAATTATTTGAAAAGTGTTTTCTTCTGCTTTTGTAGCAATGGAATTCTGAGCATTTCTTACCTGGACTGCTTCATTCATAACTTGACCCACACTTTCAATTGTGTGGTCCATTGCTTTGCCTCCAAGATTGACAAGCCCTTTAAGCTCATCAGTATTAGCCTAAATCTCTGCAAGTCCCCCGCTCCTCTCTTTTTTATACAACAGTGAATCTTGTATGCAGTTCTTTGATGGAGCTCTCAAACTTCTCTCTTTGATTGTTCAGCATAACTTCAATCTTACCAAGAAGAGTATCTTCAGCAAACTCTAGTGGTGAAGGAGGTGGAGGAGGTAGAAAAGCAGTCCTCCAATCCTCAGGGATTTCTTCAAGAACAACTGTATTGAATGCCTTTTGGGCAGAGGATGGAGCCACATCCTCTCCCTCACTAACTTTCTCATGCTGAGCAACCTGTCCTTCTCCCACAGTAACATCTGGAGCATCACCATCTTGGTCAGATATAAAAATCTCCTTCTCCACCTCAATGTGTGCTGGTGGTGGAGAGCTTCCTTCCACTGATTCAATATCATCATCAATATCTGCAAAATCAAGATCATCCCCTGAGCCTGCCACATGAGCACTAGGGGTTTTCTCCTCGTCTTCATCTCTTACTTCATCCACAACTGTGTCCTTATGCACATCTGCAGTAACTTTCTCTGGTGGAGGAATAGTATCTGCAGCAGCATCTACAGAGGATGGGGCGGCATCTTCAGCAAGAATCTCTGGGACAACTGACCTTGGAGCTATTTCCTTAGCTGGAACGTCAGGAACAACTGCATTCTGTGGAGCAGGGAGGTGAGCTGGAGAACCATTCTGATTGTTACCAACTCCAGAAGGAGAAGGCTACCCCTTGACACTTGCACCTGCACCAACTGGCTTTTGAATTCTGATGTCCCATCTTTGTATGGTGGAGACATCTATCTTCTTCAAGTGGAGAAGAGCTATTCCCTTTGACATATCAAAAAATTCAGGATTGACCTGGTTCAGATAGAAGAAAATGATCCTTGCAAAATTTGGAGCAAGGAGGCATTCTTTAATTTTTACAAAAAGAATAGATGCTCAGTCACAGTGTTTTCTGCAAACAACTACTGACATCAGACAGAAAAAATCTTTAGAGATATATCTCAAGCTTCCAGTCTTGCAAAGGAAGACCTTGACAATTATATCCACCAACAACTTCCCTACTTCATTCATGTTATGTCTTCTAATTGTCTTGGAAGAGCTGTCTAATCCACAGAAGGATAAGGTTCTTGACCAGTCTTCATCTACAAGATCATCTTCAGTGTGCACTGTCGGCATCTTCAGAAGTCTGGAGATTGATTTTGAAGTCATCTTGATTTTCAGGTTATTCACGGATGATTTCAGCACCCGGCCTTCCCTCTTGACTTTGGCATTCATGAAAAATTCCTCAACTTCCTTGAACAGAATTTTGCAGGGGTGCTCCATAACAAAGGAGAGGCATGCTGCCTCTAGGAGAAGAAATAAGTTTTGAATGTCATCTGAAATTGAACCGAACCCTGATCTCACCAGCTCATTGCCGACTCCGATCTTTGCTTTTGCTGGAGAAGCCATTAGAACGCGAGGAAAAAGCTGTGCGGGGGAAGGATGTCGCGAGAAGTCGAAGGGTTGCTAGGTCATTTCTCGGAAAGTAGAATGCGTGAACTTAAGTATTCGAGAAGTCTTATTTATATAGGTTTTCGATTTTGACGGTCACAAAATTTAGATATATATATGTACATATATGTATATATATATATGAATATATATATGTATAAATATATATATATATAGTTTAACCTTGAGGCGCGTACCTGCCTTTTTGAATTCCAGAAGTGAGAATGAAATATAATTCTGAATAAATAAAAACTACTTCTCGAGAGGCATTTCAACATTTCTCGAGAGGCTCTGGAATTTCTCGAGATCATTCCAATTTCTCGAGAAATATATTTCATTTCTCAAGAAATTTTGACTGTTTTTCGAGAAATTTCAGACAATGACTTGAACTGATCTTGACATTTTCTGACCTTAGCTTCCTTGAAAGTTTGAAGAATTGAGGGTCTTCTTGGCTTCAAATATGACTTGTTTAGGGCTCCATATTGTGCATCCCAAGTTCTGTCTTGAAGAAAGAGAAATTGGTCTCATTCAGCGGCTTCGTGAAAATATCCACAACTTGCTTATTCGTTGGGACATAACTGAGGTTGATGTCCTCATTCTCCGCGTGCTCCCAGATAAAATGATATCTTAACTCAATGTGCTTTGTCCGGCTGTGAGAGACTGGATTATTTGCAATTGCAATAGCGCTGGAGGAGTTGCAAAACATTGGGATGTCTTTGAACTTCATATTATAATCTTCAAGTTGATTCTTTATCCATAGAAGTTGTGCGCAACAACTGCCTGCAGAAATATATTCTGACTCGGCGGTTGAGATTGCAACATAATTCTGCTTCTTGATGCTCCAGGAAATAAGCCTTCTCACAAGGAATTGGCAAGTCCCGGAAGTGCTTTTCCTGTCATACTTACTACCTGCAAAATCTGCATCTAAATAACCAATCAGCTTGTTGTCATTACTTCTTGGGTACCATAAGCCAAGATTTGGTGTACCTTTAAGGTATCTCAAAATCCTCTTTGCAGCGGTATAATGAGATTCCTTAGAGTTCACCTGATATCTAGCACATACACATGTAGAAAATATTATGTCAGGCCTACTAGCAGTAAGGTAGAGCAAAAAACCAATTATGCTTCTGTACTTGGTTTCATCGAAAGGTTTCTCTTTCTCATCCTTGTCCAGAGACATAGCTGAACTCATTGGAGTCCTCATTGAGGATGCACTCTCCATTCTGAATTTCTTTATCAACTCCTTGGTGAACTTCGTCTGAGAGATGAAAATTCCATCTTCAGGTTGCTTCACCTGAAGTCCTAAGAAATACTTCATCTCCCCCATACTGCTCATTTCAAACTTTCTTTGCATAAGTTTGGAAAACTTCTTGCAAAGTTTGTCATCCGTAGAGCCAAAGATAATATCGTCGGCATAGATTTGCACTAGCAAAATCTTGCCTTTTACTTCCCTAAGAAATAATGTCTTATCTATCTTTCCTCTTGTGAATTTGTTCTCAAGAAGAAAGTTAGACAGCATCTCATACCAAGCCCGAGGAGCTTGTTTCAAACCATATAAAGCTTTTTGCAATAAATAGACATAATCAGGATGTTCAGGATCAACAAAACCTGGGGGTTGTTCCACGTATATTTCTTCTTTTATATTACCATTGAGAAAAGCTGACTTGACGTCCATTTGGTATACAGTGAATCCCTTGAATGTAGCATACACGAGGAACAACCTAATCACTTCGAGCCTTGCTACTAGAGCATAAGTCTGATCGAAGTCGATCGCTTCTTCTTGTCTGTATCCATTCTCTACAAGTATGGCTTTGTTCTTGATAATTGTTCCGTCTTCATCCAATATGTTTCTGTAGACCCACTTTGTTCCAATGATATTCTTATCTTTGTGTTTTGGTACAAGAGTACAAACTTTGCACCGCTTGAATTGATTTAGTTCTTCTTCCATTGCAATTATCCATGAAGGGTCCTCATTTGCTTCTTGGAATTTCTTTGGTTCAACCTGCGAGCGGAAACTCAAATACATATTTTCATTAGTAGTACCTCTTCTTGTTCTGATACCGTCACGAGGATCTCCTATGATCTGATCAATCGGATGATACCTCAAATGTATGAACTCTAGATTCCTTGCATCAATTGGGCCACCGGGAACTTCTTCTACTACTGGAGTGTCTTCCTCCACTTGGATTAGCTCTTCATTTTGGTGATCTTGCTCTTCAGATGAGGTTGGGGGAGAGATCTTGACGAAGTTTTGAGCATTTTCTTTAACTAGCTCATCCAAGATTAAGTCTTGCAGCCTTGAACCTGCATCTTCAACAAAGACACTAGAAGAGTTGTTTTATAGCATGCTCATCTCATCAAATACAACGTTAATGGATTCCTCTACAACCAGGGTTTTCTTATTAAAACTCCTATAAGCTCTACTATGGCTACTATAGCCTACGGAAATACCTTCAAAGCTCTTTTCACTAAACTTGGTTTCGTAATGCTTCCCGTTATTAAGTACGAATCATTTACTGCCAAAGATTCTAAAATAAGAGATGGTTAGTTTCTTGCCTTTTAGTAGTTCATATGGAGTCTTTTCATGGTTTTTATTGATGAGTGCTCTGTTTTGCATGTGGCAAGCAGTGTTGATGGCTTCAGCCCAGAAGTATTCTGGTAGTGAAGAGTCGCTTAACATTGTTCTACAAGACTCAATAAGTGTTATATTCCTTCTCTCAGCTACCCCATTTTGTTGTGGAGTTCGAGGAGAGGAAAACTCATGAAAGATACCTAGACTTTCACAGAAGTCTGTCATGGCCCCAGATTCAAATTCTGTTCCATGTTCACTTCTGATTTTGACCACCGAACAATCTAACTCATTCTGGATTTGTCTGACAAACTTAGTGAAAATATCAAAGGTATCTGACTTGTGTTTTAGAAAGAATACACATGCAAAACGTGAGTAATCATCTACAATAACCAATGTGTAAGACTTACCACCTAAACTTCTAATTTGCAAGGGACCAAACAAGTCCATATGAAGCAGGTGTAAACACCTGGTAGAGTCTTTGCCAATTATGCTCTTAAAGTTAGCCCTTGTTTGCTTGCTTTTTATACATGTGTGACAAGGTCTATCTTTAATGCACTTAACATTGGGCGCATCACGCACTAAGTTTTGAGAAAATAATTTATTTATAGTTTTGAAATTAATATGTGCTAGTCTCGTGTCATTGGTCAACAAGAGATGCATTATCTTTTGCTAAAAAGCACACTGATGTATAGGAGGTTAAACAAAGAAAGTTTAAACAGAAAATGTTTCTACAGCGAGTGCCTGATAAAATTGTTTCTAAATTTTCTGCCGACTTTATCAAACACTTATCCTTACGAAAATCAACTATGTATCCTTTATCACAAAGTTGACTTATGCTTATAAGATTATGTTCTAATCCTTCCACATAAGCCACATCTGATAAGGATACATTACCATTAGTAATCATATCGTAGCCTTTAGTTATTCCTCTGTCGGATCCGCCAAAAATGACTTTTGGTCCGTTCTCAACTGGAATGTAATTCTGCAGTAGGCTTCTTGTCTCGGCCATGTGCCGAGAACAACCACTGTCCAAATACCAGATAGGATTTCTGTTGGCCTTTGGACATACTTGCAAAAACAGATCATTCTGCCTTAGGAACCCAAACAAATTTGGGCCCTTGGTCCCTTGTTAGTTGAGCACCACATTGAACGTTAACATTGCGGGTGGTCTTCCTTGCAATGTTTACTTGAGGTCCCTTAAAATTAATCGGATTGAACCAACAATCTACGACAAAGTGACTAATCTTTCTGCAACACCAACAGTCAAATCTGTTGTACCTTCGCTTTGTATTCTCCTGCTTTACTTTTTGAACGATAGTTTTGGCAGGAGCATTACTTTTGGACGAGGATCCCTCATGAGTACATCACACACATGGTTTTGTTGTCTCCTTTGGCTTAGGTGCAACAGTCTTCACCGTTGGTGCCTTCTTTGCACTAGGTCCATGAGTATAAGGACCAAAATCTCTCAGATTTATCTCCTGATAAGGTGCTTTGAATGCACTTTCATCGAGGTTTTGAGGACGGGTCCACCCCTTGTAGTCGTTGACAGACTCAAAATCAATTGGTCTAGTCAAATAACCATAGGAGCTCTCCAAATCATAGGCATTCGTGGGAAAGATAACTTTCTTAAATGTCGTCTAATTCAGACGGGCCTTCCCTTTCTCTTCGGCTGTAGCTTTCATAGCAACCCTATCTTTCTTCTTAGCTCGGATACTCCTAGAAGATTTACTAGGGCCAGCCACATGGCCTTATCCACTGCCACTTGCTTTAGCCGAGAATTTATCAATGATTGGAAGAACAGTTTTCGGCTAGAACTTGTCGACTAGCTTTTTCTCAGCAGCGAACTGTTCTTCCAGCTCTTTGATGATTTTCTCTCTCAGGGCAAGGAGCTCATCTGAGCTTTTGATCTTGCCTGACAAGACTTGGAGTTCCTCTCTGAGAGAAGTAAGTTGTGCAACTTCTTCCCTCAGATTGGATTCCACTTCCTTGAGAGTCTTGATCTCCTTGGCCTGGCTTTTGACGACCTTTCGACATTTGTCAAAGCTCTTGAGCAATTCAGTGTGTTGGGCCATGAGTTCTGAATCCTCATCTGAGGAGTAGTCCTCTTGCACAACTGATGCATAGTCAGATTCAGACAAGATGGTATGAGAGTTTACCTTCCCTTTATACTGAGGTTCTTCTTCATCATCAGTCAAAGCCATAAGCCCGAAGTAGGCTTCTTCTTCATCACCTGACTCATCTGAGTCATTGTCGCTGAGAGTTTTGGACTTCTTGGCGATGAATCTTCTCTCACTTTTCTTCTTCCCATGGGTGGACTTCTTTTCTTCTCTCCTTCCATCCTCTTTCTTCTTTTGAGGGCAATCAGCGATCATATGCCCTGGCTTGTTACAACAATAACAAACAACGTCAGAAGAAACATGTTTGTTCGGTTTAGACTTATACCTGTCATTGCTACTTGAGCCCTTCATGTGACGATCACCATCACGACGAGAATGTCTGTAGTCTGAGGAAGATGTCTTGTTCTTCATATACCTTCCTTTGCTTAGCAACCTCTTGAATTGAAGGGAGATTAGAGAAAACTACCCATCTGACATTTCAGGGCAGGAGGAGCTAGCTTCTGACTCTTCTTCTTCATCAGTATCTTGTGTCCTTATTGGTGACACAGTTCTGTTTTTTCTGGAGCTCTCGGCATTCAGGGCCAAGGTATTCTCCCTGCCTGAGGTCCGACCCCCATCTTCTTCAGCTTTGCGGATGTTCATCTGCAAATCATGGGATAGTAGCTTCCAGAACAGATTCTGCAGATCAATGTTTGGTAGCTTTCCAAACTCCCTAATGGAAACGATCTTGCTATCCCATTCTTTCATCAGGGATCGCAAGAACTTGTCATTTAGTTAACTGTTTGTAAACACCCGACCATAATTCCTTAGGCCATTCACGACTTGAAGAATCTTTTATAAGCATTGACAATGCACCCCTTTTTGCTCTGCTTGAAGGCCTCATACTCTTGGTTGAGTAGAGATCTTATATTGTCCCTTACCTCTTCGGTACCTTCCATGAGGACAATCAAGGATGTCCACATCTCTTTGGCAGATCGGTAGTGAATTAAGTTTTGCAACATCGAGTCATCCACTGCACTGGCAATTATGTTCTTCGCCTTTTTGTCGAAGGCTACGATACCGATCTCATTCTTGGTTAAGTCCATCATCTTCTTAGGCACCAGAACAGTTGGGTCAATTGTAGAGGCAACCATAGGCACATGAGGGCCTTCTTCCACAACTTGGAAGATTCTCGAATCTGAGGCTTCCATGAAAAATATTACTCTTTCCTTCCACATGGGGAAGTTAGCCTTTGTGCAGATAGACAGCTTCAACGAGGTGGATTCCTTGTTTCTTTCCATGTTTTGCTAGCAACTAGAATGGATGGATCCTGTTCAATGTGTTAACCTTGCAATGAACAACAGCCCTCTGATACCAATTGAAGTATCTAGTTGCCTACCTAAATCACCTAGAGGGGGGTGAATAGACAAGATCTGCGTCTTTTGCGGAATTAAAACTTGATGAAAAATAGAACACAGAAAAGAAAATCACAAACACAGACGACACCAGGATTTTATAGTGGTTCCCCAATCTTGGGTAGTCCACTTTCCGGCCTCGCCAATCTAGAACCACTGCTAGCCTCATCTACATCACTATATCTCAGATCAAAATGATCCTACAAACTCGGAGTCACCACTCCTACACCTCAGAGACAAAGCCCTACAAACTCGGAGACAACGCTCCTACAACTCGAAAGATAATCTTCCTACAAAGAAATAGAGGTTTGTGTACAAGTAAAAAGATAAAAATACAAGTACAGATCTAAAATATTTTGATCTTCTTTCTTCTTGAGACTTGGAAAACTTTGGCTTGATGTTGAGGAAGAAATCTTGAAATCTCAGATCTGACCTTCTAGGACTCGACAAGATCCAATAGACTTCTGTAGAAATTAGATCACTGATCTGTCGAATCTTTTCCTTCTAATAGATCGTCTGATTGAGAAAGAAAAAGATAGATCACTGATCTGTCGAAATCTCAGAAGGCGTGAGGCACTTTTTGGTTTTTTCGAAAGATAGATTTAGACGATTTTTGAAAATGACCTTTTATATGCAATCATGTCTAATGGTCATAAGTCCTTGATTTAGGGTAAAATCTCCTTAAAATAAGTCATACGTGGCACTGACATAATCAGAGAAGATTTTAAATCCCGTCAGAATTGGACTTTGAATACAGGACTTGAAATAATAATATTTCTCGAGAGCTAAAGGACTTCTCGAGAAACGACATGATTTCTCGAGAGAAGGTCTGCTACTTCTCGAGAAAAGGCTTAGAAGGACTTTTCTGGAAGACTGAAAAGAATTTCTCGAGAACAGAAATGGCTTCTCGATAAATTATCTTGATTTCTCGAGAAAGGAATTGACTTCTCGAGAAATGACTTAGAAAGTCTTCACTAGAAATCTGAAAAGGGTTTCTCGAGAACAGAAATGGCTTCTCGAGAAATGAACTTGATTTCTCGAGAACTGATTTAGCTTCTCGAGAAGTGAATTTGATTTCTCGAGAAACAGATTTGATTTCTCAAGAAATGAACTTGATTTCTCGAGAAACAGATTTGATTTCTCGAGAAATACACTTAGAAAAATTCTGAAACTTTTTCTTTCTTTCTTTCTCTCTTGACAACCAGCAATTCTTCCAACTCCCAAACATCAAAGGTACTTGAAAAAGAAGTGTATCCCAATAGAGAGATCACACGTGAGTCAGCACTATGTTCCACACAACGAGGGATTACATTGCATGATAATGTGTTTAATGACTCACTGTAATATGACATTGGTTTACACTTGACAATGATAACCTGCAAGTACACAACTAGAAAATAGCATCAAATACATAATCAATTCAACTTAGTTCAAGGGTAACTTCTCACAAATCTGGGCTATTGTGGATACACTACCCAACAGATTTCGCCAAGCAAGCATTCAACGTTTAGGGACTGTCTGAAAGACTGAATAAATAATATTACATCATATTGTTTTCAAATATAAACCACTCATTACTGGTGGTCTGAAGAAGGCTCTTCACGGTGAAGGCGCGCGACCTGATCACCGGTTTGCAGGAGAAGTGCGTACATCTGACATATGTTATGATGAAGATGATTAATGGTACTGTGAAGCCGCGCGACATCATCTCTACTCGCGCTGCAGGGATAGTGCGTAGAGGCAAATCCGCGGCGGTTCCTGTAGGAGTGACAACCTCATCGACTTCCCTAACCGCTGGGGGGTTTGAGGTTTCCCCAGTAGCCGGGCGACTCGATGTATGCAATCTGTCATCGCTTACATGCGCAGGACGGTGATTCCCACCAACTTCACGAGTCAGATGGAGGTACTTCCCCCGATAATACTTATAATCATCTTCGAATTTCTTGCTCGCCTTCTTCTCCCTATCAAGTCGCATGACCAGATTGACGTTTTGCTCCTGCCACATCTACTCCTTCTCCAACCTTTCTTTCCTCTCAGCCTCCAATGCAGACCGCATGTCATGCTCCTTCACCCGCGTGATCTCTGCCTGACTTTCAAGATCTCCTACTTTTTCCTGCAAAGTAACAAGAAGACTCTTGAAATCGGCCAGTGCCTCTTCTCTAGCGTTTAAGTTCAGCGAGAAACTTGGTGCTGGTGGAAGTAGTGGAGGAAGGCTGGCCAACATGTCGCTCGGCTTCATAGCACACTCTGAGTTAACTGCAATAAAGAAAACACGGTTAGAACAGTCGGGAGTACATAGTCTAACATTGAAAGAATACTATAGAATTAAGGCCGCTCATTTCAATGCTTTCTCGCTTACTGGCCGCTACCACAAGATTAAAGCCTGGATATATAGGCCGCCTCGATTGTTCGGGGTCCATTCTTCGACGTTGTTCTCTCCAAAATCTTTCGTTCTTCTTCTTCTTCACAATGTCCATTTGGGCAGCGGACAGGAAAAAGCTCAATGGCGGGTTCAAAATCAAGTCGGATTGCTTTTTCCGCGGTCGCATTTTAAAAAAGAGAACAGGGCGATAGACCACACCTTGTTTACCTTTATCAAGGGGGTTTGACGGTTGTGGTTTATCTAGAGACCGCCTCAGCTTCTCTGCCTTCTCCTTCATCTCCAGCATCTCAGTCTTCTTGGAGACCTCTGGATTCGACGCGACCTCTCCAGATCTAGCCGCTTCCTCGCCAGGTTGGTCGGCTTCGTTCATAGTTGCTAGAGTATCGAGTAACTGATCTTGTTTCTGCAGAATCTCCATATCCTTGAGGATATCGCTTATAGTTATACTGGCAGCGGAGTTAGGAGGTTCGCTCGGTTTATTAGTAGGAGTGGCAAGGCCTTCAGTAACTTCCTTCTCGAGCGGCTTATGCTGGAGGCTAGCCGCGCCCGATCTATTAAAAACAACTTGGTTCCGAGCTTTCAATTTCCCAACCTTCTTCATTATCCTATCCGCCGTCGATTCGGCTCTCTTTCTTTTCTTAGCCGCGGTCAGATCGGCTTGTTGCGACTGACTAGAATTTTCTTCTAAGTCCACTACGGACACTGCGATATTCAGTTCGGTCGGTTTGGGGGAGTCCACTGCCTCCTCCTCCTTATCATTTATCTTAAGATGAGGCTCTCTGGAAGGGGAGTATATGATATCAAAAGGACCACAACCTGCGGTTTTAGGAGGGGCAGTAATCGAACCCGGTTTGTCTGATGGTGCTGGCAAGATGATGGGAGGAGGGTTAGAACAACCCGCGACCAACTCAGCAGCATTCTCGTCAGGTGCGGAGGAATTTAATTTAACCACTTTTTGAGCATCAGCAGTTAAAATAGTTCGACCGATCTTCTCTGATCGGCGTATCATCTTCTTCTTGGGACGATCAACGTCCTTCTCTTGACGGACTAAAATCTTAGACATTAGGTCGGCCATCTGGATTAAAGGGCTGACAGCTCGAAAAAGTCTAACAGCTAATGGCAAGTAGTGCCCCGTGATTGCGGTAGAGTTATGAAGTTGAAAGAGCTCTCAGAGCTTTTTATAGCTTCCAGAGTAAATCAGGCGCAGTCTCCGGCTAAGACTGATATTTCCGAAATTTTTCCGAAATTTGAAAATGTGCGGGGATCATGTTTACCCATAAGATCGATATTAACATAATGACCCTATCAGACCGGACGGCTTCCCAGTTTTAGCCGCCTAACTCTATCCGTGATTACTTGCATGCAGGCCTCCTGGTCCATCAACAACAAACCGGACGGTCTAGGTATCGTCAGATCGCCATCAAGGATTGATAGTAATCAAGGATCAAATCCAGAAGGCAATCCACAATCTCATATTACAGGCTATGCGGGCTGTCTCTCTTCTTAAGACGTAGATTGTCCCAACCCAAACTCAGCACAGATCAGGGTTCAAGCCGCCAGGCCGCGTGACTTCTCTTTTATTCTCCTTTTTGTATCCCGTCACCTCCTGCCCGATTCACCTGTATACGGGCAAGCAATTATTTTAGCTCTGCCCGTTTGGGCAGGCCCCCGAGCCTATAAATAGGGGAGGGCGACGTTCCCAAAGAACGGACACTCGAATCCAGGATCTCACTTGTAAGAGCTGCGGTCTCGAGTTCTTCTCTTTGCGGTTTGTTACCCGTCCAACTTCTATTGCTCCCTGCTTGTAACCCGCTATAACCAACTTTCTGAAATAAAAAGAAAAGCCCATCACATGAGTGACATTTGTCGTGACGGGCGAAGTCTGGTTTCGACCGCTGCCAGCGGTCCAGGTGGTCTAAGAATCTCTAAGTCAATAGTAACCAACAACTCGCAGCCTCATCTTTCCCTCGTTTTCTTAACGTTGATTGTGGAGGTGCAATTTCGGCATCAACAGATCCATCTTTTATTTCCATCGCATGATCCACCGTTGATTTTCGTTGCTCGATTCAACGTTGATTTTCATCTCACGATCCACCGTTGATTTCCATCGCATGATCCACCGTTAATTTACGTCATACAATTCATCATTGATTTCACCACACGATCCACCATTGATTTCCATTGCACGATCCACCATTGATTTCCATCACACGATTCATCGTTGATTTCACCATGTGAGTCATTGTTATTTTTGACCGCACGATTTAACATTATTTTCCACCGCGTGATTTGTCATTATTTTCGCAGCGTAATTCAATATTATTTATGATCGTTAATGCCGCGCCTCGAGACTCACGGAGAGGGGTCGTAAAGGCCCACCCAATTTGATCCATGACCATCCAGAGCACGACCAAGCTTGGGTGTCTGTCGGTCGCCGGAAAGACAAGGCATTTGCGGGAAAACATCTAATAATTAGGATCCTACGATCTATGCTCGAAAGGAGTCGAGGAAGTACTCACCAGATTTCCAAGTATGTTACCCAATCTCGGCGAAGGCAGTCAGTCCCGTCCATGGCCGGATCTCGTCAAATTTATTGTTAGATGTGGTGGTCGGACTTAAGTTGACCCTTGGAGGAAATGTCGGTCGCTGTTTTGAGAGGTGGAGGTTCGGTGGAGTGTTCGACTGCTCTTTTGGAATGGTGCTCGCTAGAGAAAGAGGAGTGGCGGTGGTGTTTTGGAAGTCTCCGTCCTTGAAGACAGAGAGGAGCTTGTTGTCGTCGGTTTGTAGAAGAACTCGCCGGGCTGGGGGTTGCTGGAGATGGAGGAGAAGAGGCTCGGTTTTGTAGGAAGATCCTAGTGAGCCCAATAAAAGTAGGCCCGAGCAGTAGAGAATGACCCAATATAGGATTGTGTACTAGGGGACTACGATTGGACTCACGTCAGTTCTGTTAGACTCGTATACCAATACGAGTGTAAAGGAGCTCGTCCCATTCCGATCCGAGGTCGTTTGGAGAAAATGACCGTTTTGGGTATTGTTGCGCGCCGCAACTAAGTCATTGGGGGTACAATGGCCAAATGTACTCCGATCTGACTTCCGTCAGCTCCGTTAGACTCGTATAATCGATACAGGTGTAATGGAGCTCATTTCATTCCAATCCGAGATCATTTGGAGAAAATGACCGTTTTGAGTATTATTGTGCGCCGCAACTAAGTCATTGGGGCACATTGGACAAATGTACTCCGATCTGACTTCTGTCGGCTCTGTTAGACTCGTATGATCGATACAAGTGTAATGGAGCTCATTTCATTCCAATCCGAGGTCGTTTTGAGAAAACGAGCGTTTTGAGTATAATGGAGCTCGTTCCTTTCCGATCCGAGGTCGTTTGGAGAAAACGACCGTTTTGGGTATTATTGCGTGTCGCGACTAAGTCGTTGGGGTACAGTGAGCAAATGTACCCCGATTTGACTTCCGTCAGTTCCGTTTGACTCATATAATGGATACAAGTGTAATGGAGCTCGTTCCATTCCGATCCGAGGTCGTTTGGAGAAAACGACCATTTTGGGTATTGTTGCGCGTCGCAACCAAGTCATTGGGGGTACGGTGACCGAACATACTCCGATTCGACTTCGTCAGTTTCGTTAGACTTGTATAGTCCACACAAACGTCACGGAACTCGTTGAACGTCAATCCGAGGTCATACGGAGAATTTGCCCAATTTGGATTATGCAGACCGCCTCGACACAACGCACGAAATACAGAACGCACAAACTCGGAATCGGCCCCGGTAAACCTTGGTGGACCCTCGGGACCATGGAGGACCCCGCCCTAAGATGACCTTGGTCACCCCCCCCCCCCCCACCAAGCATGAAAATCTTTGGGAAAAGAAAAAGGGGGGAGGAGAGAGAATCTCCTCCCTCAAGGAGGGAGGGGGCTGCCCATGAATAGGCAGCCCCCTGTTAGGGCAAGGGGGTGGGGGGGGGGGTTATCTCACCCCACCCATCCCTCCCTTTAACCCACATGGGATAAAGGTTGGGAGAGGGAGGGCCTCCCTCTTCCCTTATAAAAGGAGGGGCCCATCCTCCTCTCCTGAATGCACAACCCCCCCCCCCCCCCACCCCCCTCAACCCCCTCCCCATGCCGGCCAGCCCTCCCCTTCCCCTATCAGAGCTCTTCCCAGCCAAGCCGCCGCCACCACCTCCTCACCATGGCGAGCCACCCCTCCACCTCCCGAGCCCCTCCCCTACAGGTAGAAACCTCCCCCTCCCACTTCCTACTTCCCTAAGGCAGCCAGCCTCCCTCCCCCCCCCCCCCCCCCCCATCGCCGGAACGCCGCCAGCACCACCCCTAGCCTTGTCCAGGCGCTGGTGGAGGTGCTGGCCGTGAGAGCTACAACCCAATCGCCGGTGGTGGCGCTGGGGGAGCAGGTCCCCACCGGGGGACCTCTGCTCCGACGAGGGACGGCGATAGGGCCGCCGGAGGACGCGCCTCCGGCGGCACCCGCACTCCCCCTCCCTCCTTGCTTTTCTTGTTCCCCGACGCCCCAGCCAGGGGCGGCAGGGGAGGCTCCCCCAGCAGGGGCGGCGGCGCAGCAAGCCTGCATGGCGCATGCAACCTGCGTCATCGCCCCCGCCCCCCATTCTCTCTATTATTCTGGTGGTGGCCGGCGGCGCCAGGCCGTCGGACCACCGCCGAAGTGCTCGCCGGCCCCCGGCGCACCGACCGGGGGAAGCGCCGACACCAGCCGGCCGCTGCCCGGCGGTGGCAGCGGCCGCCTCCTGCTAAGATAGCGGGAGCCGTCCGATCTCCTCCAGGAGATCGGGCGGCTCCCCTATTATCGTTTCCCGCCCCCGCCTCCAAATGTGTGCCCCCACAGCGGATCCGCTGTAGATCCGCTGTGGGGAACCCAAGAGGGCGCACGGTGCAACGCCCCCTGCTCCCCCCTTTCTGCTATCCGCACCCCAAAAGCCCCTTCCCTATTTTATTTTCCTGAGGGTAAATGAGGCATTTTTGGCTAAAACCCCCAACATGGAAAATGTTCCCCACTCAGAGGGGCACCTCCTATAATGTTTTGAGATTTTTAGGAGGAGTTTTACTATTTTTAAATCCCTCTAAAAGTTTTATTTTAAGAAATTAAAAGCCCAAAGGAGTTTGGAAAAATCCCCAAAAGTTGCAGGCTCTAATTTAGGGTGTTTTGCAATTACTATCAAAGTTTGAAGGTGTGACCTTTTCTTTTGGTCCTTTAAAAGTCTTTTACGAGCAAAATAAATGCCCGAAAGCGAGCGAAATTAATTGGGATAAATTGGCAAACTCGCGATGCGTATTTTTGTTACGTAGCGAAATAATGTGTATCGATCTAAGGAATCGACTAAGTTAAAAGTATCGATGTGCAATTCGGGTCACAATCGCGAGGCGACACCGGCAATTCATTAAAAGTCCAAATATTTAAAATGTGAACCCAAGGCACACGGAAAATAAGGAATTTCATGAAATATAAATAAGCTCCTATGAACGGAGAAAAGACCCCTATGAATGGGGAACGAACGGATCTTCCTCCTAAGAACGGAGTCGACATTGAAGCCTCCTGTTATGGAGTGATTGGACTACTAACCATTTATTTATTATGCTCTCCAGTCTCGTACTGGTCCTGCTTTTACTTTCTGCATTTATGCTTTAAATCCAGTCTCGTACTGGTCCCCCTGCTTTTACTTTCGGCATTTATTCTTTAAATCCAGTCTCGCACTGGTCCCCCTGCTTTTGCTTTCGGTTTATGCTTTTAGTAATCCAGTCACGCACTGGTCCCCTTACTTATATTTCTGTTCGTTCATTTCCAGTAATCCAGTCTCGCACTGGTCCTTTATTTACTGCTTTCTGTACTTTCAATTCTGCAGTCTCGTACTGGTCCTGATATTTCGGCCCCTGCTTCCGGCCTTTCTTTCTGCTTATGTTGCACTTTATTTATATTTTAGTGCTAATTGCAGTCCTACGCTGGCAAGCGGTGCTTCTCCTCCTTTCTGTGAGGCCTTAGTTGGGGAAAACCCGGAGTTGAGTCCCTCCACCTAAGTTAGCTCCAAATAAGGAGCCCTCCTACCGCCGAGCCTCGCGGTCAAGAGTCGAGTGACCGGTCGAGTAAGAATGTTGCGTCAAGTATTAAAGCGCTTGCTCTGTGTTTAAGCTTTTGAAGATTGTTTTGGAAGCAGCGGGTCGGTCACGCCCGTAGACCGTTCATACCGGTGCGGGTGGGTTGACGACTCATGGCGACAGGGAGATGTGCACAGCGGGTTATCACCACTCCGAACCCGCACTTTTGCCTCCGCTGGTCGGCCTAAATCTCGGAATCGCCGGATGTCACTCACATCCAGTTAGTACACCAAGTTGTACGGGAGGGCCTGAGTGATACGGTACGACTACATTCAGAAGTGGCAGGACTGACCACTGTCACCGACGGCCACATCGGTGAGGCCCGTGGGGTTCGCAACCCCGCTTGAAGCAAAGCGGTCCAAGTCGTGTCGACACAGAGTTTCTGTGTGTGTACAGGTTTGAATACCTGAGTGCGGGTATGCGCGAGATAGTATTGTTTGTCGTTTCGTACCGCACGTTTATGTCACCTCGTGGAAATTATGGTTGGTATGCATTATAGATATATATACGTATATATGTTTTACCTACTGCTAACCCTCTACCTTTCTTCGGCTATTTATTCCTGTCCTTTAGCCCGCCCCCAGGATACGGATCCGGGGAGGGGATGTGTTTTCTACTTAGCTCTGTGACTAACGGTTATTTTTATAACCAATCATAGGAGATGGGACAGCGCAAAGCCCCCGCACCGCAGGATGAGTTACCGGCCTTAGAGATGGCCCGATCAGATACTCTGGCCTCGCCCCTGTCTTTCGCGACGTGAGTCCTAGAGTATAGGACTAGCTTAAGAGCATTTCGTTGTAGTTATATGTAGCCTCCGAGGCAGATGTTGTAAACAATAGGCTTTGACCTTTTTCCTTTATGTAAATATAAGTTGTGTGCTTAGTTTCCTAATTCTAATGCTTCCGCTATGTGAATCTGATGTGTTGTTGTGATTCTTGTGCCTGACAAGGCGACCATTCAGTGCTTGGGAGGGTGGGTCGTTACCACCCGGGAAGCGCTAGTGGCCATCCTTGGGCAGTAAGATCCCCCCTCCCTGAACCCGGTTCAGTTTTGGGGAGGGGGGGTCTTACAGTACTCACCAGATTTCCAAGTATGTTACCCAATCTCGGCGAAGGCAGTCACTCCCGTCCATGGCCGGATCTCGTCATATTTATTGTTAGATGTGGTGGTCGGACTTAAGTTGAGCCTTGGAGGAAATGTCGGTCGCTGTTTTGATAGGTGGAGGTTGGGTGGAATGTTCGACTGCTCTTTTGGAATGGTGCTCGCTGGAGAAAGAGGAGGGGCGATGGTGTTTTGGAAATCTCCGTCCTTGAAGACAGAGAGGAGCTTGTTGCCGTCGGTTTGTAGAAGAACTCGCCGGGCTGGGGGTTGCTGGAGATGGAGTAGAAGAGGCTCAGTTTTGTAGGAAGATCCCTGGAGAGGAAGGATGCAAGGAGCTTAGAGTGGTCGGTTGCCGTCAATTTAGGAAGAGGCGGAGCTCGTCGGCTGTAGAAATGGATAAGTTCACCGGCCAGAGGGAGAGGTGCTCACTGTCGAAGCTTGGAGTGGTCGATTGCCGTCGGAGGAGAGGGCTCCTAAGAGGGCGATAGGTGCTTAGCTGCAAGGGTGATGGCGCTGGGTTTGGATCGAGCAAGGTAAATCATTTCTAACTTAAATTAAAAGTATATTTATAATAAAATGTTAGGTTTAGGAGGGAAGGTGTTGCTCCAGGGGACTCAAAATTTATCTCGGATGAGTTCATTAAGACCTTCTCGTCGATACGCACCCATCGGAATGATGCAAGATCAAATACAAGTTCGTTTGCTCAATTTATGCTCCCCGGAGCGTTTGTGGCCCTATTTGACTTGATAGTCGAAAGCCCTTCTAATAATGTCGGAATTGCACGCAGACGACTCCGTTGGACTCATATTGCGTTAAGAGTCTAACGAAACAAACTAAAGTCAATGTCGGTGTCGTTTTCTCGATTTCACCTTTTTGGATAATTACGATACTTAAAAACCGTGCCCGAGCGACAAATTCTCCGTACTCATCAAAATTGAGCGCAAACAATTTCACTCATATAGACAATACGAGTATAACGACACCAACTGGGGTCGATTCTGAGGTCATTTGCCCAATTTCACTTATTTTGGGTAAACACGTTACTCAAAATTGCGCCAGCACGTCAAATTCTCTGATACTCATTGTAATTGAGCGTGGAAAATTCCGTTGGACTCATATAGACTTTACGAGTTTAACAGAACCAACTAAGACTGATTATGAGGTCATTTGCTCAATTTCACCTTTTGAGTAATTACGTTATTTAAAATTGCGTCCGCACGTCAAATTCTTCAATACTCATCTGAATTGAGCGCGGACGATTCCGTTGGACTCGTATAGACTTAACGAGTCTAATGAAACCAACTGAGTTCGATTCCGAAGTCATTTCTTAGCTCATGAGAAACTGGCAATTTCAGGTCATAGTCGAGTAATGAGTGACTCAGACTCGACTCGATCGCTTATCGCGAGTCAATTGAACCAGCTAGACTCTTAGATGCATGGTTCAATTGAAAAGTGGGATGTTACAACTTAAACCCGGTCTCTCAAAATTTTCTTAACCAACCCTTCTTGCTTTGGCTAGCACGAGTAAAACCCTCTCTATCACACCCAAGTTTGACCTAAGACTTTGACTTGTCAATTATCGGATCGACTTTTTGAATAATTACAACAAACCCAAGACGTAGACCAATGTTACGAAATCATTCAATTAATTCCTCCTTGCTAGAAAGCACCGAGCTCGTTATAAAATGATTCCAAACATCTATTGGTGAAGGTTTGGGCAACTTGTCAATTGTAAGAGCCATTTCAATTACTAGCTTCAACCAATAGATTCACAAAACCCTAATCCACTCAAAAAGGGAAAATTGTAGAGCAGCGTACAGAACTCCTAGAGATGTGCAGGAAAGAGGGTAATGGCTCGATTCTACGCTGAAGAAGGAAGGGAAGAAGGATCGATGTTCTTCGCTTGGCCGGTCATCGCTCGTCGTCTTCACCGGAGGAGTCTATCATCTTCTAGGACGATGTGTGCAAAAACCCTACCGAGCGAGCACAGGAGGGAATCATGATTTAGGGGGTGCGATTATAGGAATGAAAAAACACTAAAAGGGGGTCTTTTTTCTCCTTTTTGGGGTGCGAATAGTTTTCTTTGGACTGCTAATATCAATTCTCTTGAAATATCTTGTAAATTTGAAAAGAAACGCTTCTTGCGAACAAAAGCAAGCAAAAATCTACTTTGATTCATGCCGGGGGCTAACTGGCTAACTGCAACACGAAAAGGGAGCGAAATAGCAGTGATACGTTGTTCTGTGCCTCATGCGGTGGGAAAATTTTTTGGTGCAACGAGCGTGCACAGCTCTGTGCATGCTAATAAATAGCGCCCTTTTTAAGCGGGGCCCACACACGAAAACGAAAAACTTTCGTTTTCCGCCAAAAAAAACGCTCCAGTTTTTCCCTTCTTCCCCGCTCCACTGGCTTCCTCTAGGGTTTCATTGAAGTTAAAAAAATTCTATTCCGCCTCGCCTTCCCCGCTTCGCATCGCCTGCTTCCCCTCGGGTTTCTTCGACATTACAAAATCTATCCACCGGGGTCGGAGGACGCGCTTCCTCATTCCGACAAACTGCTCTTTCCGTGCTCCTTCCCGTTGCTACATCGTCACCCAAATTTAAAATGGCAGTACCTGGAGAAGCTTCGAGCAAAGAAATGGACAATGTAAGTGAAATATTGTCCTGCTGCAGGCTTTCCTTTTTAAAATCTTCAAAATTTTCACAGTTTCATGCACAGCTCTATGCACGCGAAAATCTTATAGTTACTGGTAAATTACGGTTGTAATAGTTTCATAGTGCACAACAAACTTTATAGTTACAGCCGTAATTACATTTTACTGGTAAATTACGGCTGTAACAGTTTCATAGTGCACAACAAACTTTATAGTTACAGCCGTAATTTATATTTTACTGGACATTTTACTCGTAAATTACGGTTGTAACAGTTTCATAATGCACAACAAACTTTATAGTTACAGCTGTAATTTACATTTTACTTGTAAATTACGACTGTAATGTTACATAGTGGCCATCATACTTTACAGTTACTGCTCGGTTTACATTTCAAAATGGTTTAATGTTCAAATTGCTTATTGTTCAATTGTCAGCTTGATGGTGAGAACTCTTCAAATAATTTGGCCGATGCTGAAAAAGTTTCCAGTCAAGCCGACAATGTAAGTGAAGAACTGTATTGAATTTTTCTATTACGATAATTGTCATTACAGCTGTAATTCTTCTTTTAATACAACTTTAATGTTAAATTACAGTTGTAATGTTACCTTACAGCCGTAATGTTTTTTTGATTATATCCATATTCTTTGGTTTTGTTATTTTGACAGATTGATGTTTCGTTTCCAATTGTGCAATCTGAGACGGAGGCATACACAATGTATTGCAATTATGCCCATAATGTTGGATTTAGTGTGCGGAAACAACACATAGTATATTGGACACATACTAGTATTATTAAGGGAAGAGGTTTTAGTTGCTCAAAAGTCGGACATAAAAATAAAAAGAGATTAGAAAATGTGAGCAGAAAGTATCATAAGTTGGATACCAGAACGGGATGCTTGGCATGTATATACTTTACTGCAGATGAAAATGGAAAAAATTGGTATGTTTCAAAATTTGTGGAGGAACATAATCACCCACTAGCGTCAAAAAATGACAACCATTTGTTGAGGTCAAATCGCAACATTTCAAACGTTCAGGCAAGCTTGCTTAAAAATATGACAGGAGCGGGGATTAGGACAATTGATGCATTTAATTTTTTAGCCAAAGAAGTTGGAGGTGTTGAGAACGTTGGTTTTTGTAAACATGATGCATATAACTACGTTGAAAGAGAGAGGAAGGCACTAATAGAAAGTGGAGATGCTGATACCTTGCTAAAAATGTTACAAAACCGGCAATTGAAAGACGATATGTTCTCATATGATGTCCAAATAGATGAGCAAAATCGGCTTATTAGTTTCTTTTGATTGATGGGCGTAGTAAAATAGATTATGATTGCTTTGGTGATGTCATAATCTTTGATTCAACTTATAGACTAAATAAGTATAATTTGGCTTGTGCCCCCTTATCGCAATAAATCATCATTGGCAAAATACATTTGTTAGAGGGGCATTCATAGCAAATGAAACTAGTGAATCATTTTGTTGGTTATTTGAAACTTTCCTAAGGTTTGTTGGTGGCAAGCAACCGACAACAATATTCACGGATCAAGATCAAGCTATGTCCGTTGCAATTGAGAGAATTCTTCCAAAAGCTAGACATCGTTTGTGTCAATGGCACATTTCAAAGAAAGCACCATCCAAGGTATCGTCATTCAACCATGATAAGAGTGTAAGGTCATTATTTTATCGTTGTTTGAGCCAATGTGACACTGCAGACGAGTTTGATAATTGTTGGAGTGATATGATTTTGAAAGGAAATTTGGAGGGCAATAGATGGTTGCAAGATTTGTATTTTATCCGAAGGAAATGGTTGACAGCTTTCAATAAAGATATTTTAGATCTTGGCATATTGTCCACACAAAGTAGTGAATCCACAAACCATGCTTTACATGAATGTTCTAAAGCAACAAGTTCGCTTGTTGAATGTTTCATAGGAATGGAGAAAATGACTTCAACTTGGCGTCGATACGAGCATGACGAAGACTTCAAATGCAAACAAGGTTGCATAACCTTGAAACCCAGAACAACCCAACTTCTAAAACAGGTTTCCAAAAAGTACACTAGAAAAATGTTCTCCATTCTTGAAAATTCCTACATGGATGGTGCGCTTCGTGTTACTCTTGTAGAGGAAAGACAACTCAATGACAATCATGTTGTATACAACACACAACAACATGATAAAGATGATAAGCAATGGTATGTAAAATATGACTCCATCACCTTTGATGCTGATTGTTCGTGCAAAGGTTTTGAAACGAAGGGGATATAATGCAAACATATCTTACGAGTTTATAATTTTAGAAATGCAAAAGAAATTCCACCAAAATATATTCTAAATAGATTTACCTTGAAGGCAAAGAAAGATCAATATCTTATCGATACTGCAAGTATAAATGACTATGATTCCAATTTAGTATTTAGAAATCATATGATCAAGTTCAGCTACGATCTTGCTCGCCGAGTTGAAGACTGTCCAATTGCAAGAGAATATGTTCTAACAGCCATGAATAATATTGAGAAGAAAGCAGAAGAGTTGGTGGACTCTAAAGAGACACTTATAAAAGGTTCTATTCATGAAAATCAAAAGAACAATGGAGTGAAAGATCCACCTTCAATGCGTCCCAAAGGTCATTCAAATGCACGTATCAAAGATCATTGGGAGAAACCAAAAAAGAAACCTAGTACATACTCTACTCTATTACATATCTTTTAATTTATTTTTCATTAGACGTGATCATTAATGGTAATCATTCTTTCATTTGCAGGAAAAAGATATGAATCAAAGGAAAAGCTTCCAAATGTCGATGTCGTTAACCCAACAGATGGAGTTTAATTTCATGGATCATTTGTTTGATAATACAAATAGTACAACCTCAATACCGGCAACGACTACTCCATTATGTGATCTAAATGATGATTTATGTTTAGATTTGTCATTCAATTTCTCAAGCATTCCTGATATTTTTAAGGATTGAATTGGTATTGTAAGAACTATTCAATATATTGTTGCAATACATAGGTTGCTCCAAAAATTTCTATTGTCTGGAATTTTACGGCCTTAAATTTATTATTATTGTGGCAGAAACTGAGAAATTACTGCTGTAACTGTTAAGATTACGGCTGTAACTGCTAAAATTACGACTGTAACTGTTAAAATTACGGCTGTAACTGTTAAACAAATACAACGGGATTCAGATGAAATAATCATCCAGTAACATTGCAGCAGTTAATGTTAAGAGTGCAGAATCATGCTGTAATAAAATGTATTATGGCTGTAATGTTATTATTATGGTAGATACTGAGAAATTACAGCTGTAACAAACAAATTACGGCTGTAACCGTTATAATTGCAGCAGCAAGCCTTGTTTACGGCTGTAACTGTTAAACAAATAGATGGGCAATCAGATAAAATAATCATCCAGTAACAATGCAGCAGTTAATGTTAAAAATGCAAAATCATGCTGTAACTGTTAAAATTCTGAAAATGGTCCATAGATTAAAAAAGAAAATACTTTAAAGGTTACATGAATATGAAATTTTAAATAGGACATCTTTTCATTATAATGTTCCAATAAGCTTGTAACATTCTGCTGACTACTTCAGTCCTATACTTAGGCATGCCCTTCTACCATCCCTTGTGCTCTTCCCAATCAATTTCGGATTTCTTTAGAATTGTTTCCATGTACCTCATGACAAAAATTCCGCAATCATATCCATTTTGTTGTGTTGGTAAATTTGCTACCTCGCTTATGTTCCATGAATCAATATCCCCCGGCAGCGCATCTTCACAATCTTCTTTTATAAACTTTATCTACAGAAACAATAATTTAATAAATCTTTAATTATTATGCAAGATAAGCAAAAGTTTGAGACAATGAATGAATAATACCAGCTCCCGCATTGTCGCCATATGCATTGGGTTCGGGAGAGAATCATAGAAATGTCATGTCTCTGTTATGAAATTACACACCATAAGCACCCAATGACTACCGAGGTGGCATGGCATTAAAATATGGTCGACATTGGCAACAGACTCTGAGGTTATATGTTCCACCAAACGTTCACTATGTGGAATTGAATTTCTTTTAAAGTACTGTACAATTAAAACATGTATGAAAACAAAAAATTAATGAAAATTATATGAAAAAATGGACAAACAAGTTAAGTTAAATCATATATTTACCGCATGATCTGGAGAGATATATAGAAAAATTTTAATGCTCCTTGGTGATTTTGCTCTTCTGAAAATAAGCTCGTATGCAAATGCATTTAGATGGGTATCAGTCACCCATCCTTCACCCAGTAGTTCTATGATTCCATACCGAGACATTGCAATATTTCCGCTTTCGAAGATAATAAAATCACTGAAAAGGAAACATTAAGTAATGTGGAGTTGCAATAACTATAAAAAAGTAGGCAAAATGTTTAAATCACTAAAGTACGTACTTATCAGGAAATCTTGTCAGCACAAGGTCTATCATGTCTCTATGAGCGACAATAATTTTTTTTCGACCAGAGTATGCATGCTCTTCTATGGTGGCTCCCATGACATCTTTAACAACCACCTTCTTCTTCCTGCCTTTTCTTGCTTTGATATTTCTAACAAGGCTTCGTGTTTTACCGTGAACATCCGTCTCCACAACCTCAGCGTCAAGTTCTTCTAACCCTTGTACAACCTTTGGAGCTTTGTATGAGACTACAGCACTACATATTTGTGTAGGAGGGGTATATGGATGATCTGGTGGAGGGGTGGGTGCGTGAATATTTTTTATTAAGGTTTGTAAAGCTTCAAAATTGTCTTTCAGTGTTTTATTTATATCTGCAAAATTCTCTTCACATGCCCCTTTGAGCTGTCGCACCTCATTTAATAGAGTCTCATATCTTCTTTCATTCTTCCTTTTCTCCTCTTTCTTCTTCTCCTCCTTCCTCTTCTTCCTTCTCTTCTTCGCTTCCATCCTCTCCTTCTCCTCTTCTTCCTCCTCTACGTCTTCTTCCACGGCCTCGTCTTCTTCCTCATCGTCCCATTCCTCTTCCTCTACTGTTTCTTTCCTTTTGCTCTTCTTCTTCCTCTCTTTCACCTCTACTTCCTCGAAACAAGAGCTTGCATCTACGTCTTCACCTAACAAACTATTCTCCTCGGGCAGAATGGATACAAAGCAATTTAACACCTGCAGAAGTAAAAAAGTATCATTAACATAATCTTCATAATAGAAATAACCAAACCAATATTACAAGAAATCTTATTACAATAAAACTTACAGTGTTAGGTTGGGCCAAAATATTTGATAATTTAACGCAAAATTTTCCACTAAAAGCATTCTTGTTAGACCATCGAAGCAGTCTTGGTCTAGCAATATCATCATATGGAGTTTGAGTGGTGGTATGTTCGAAGAACCAAATCTGTGGCATGAAATAAAATTGATACGTAATGAAGAAAAGCAAAAATCAATCTTGAATTTATTACAGAAGTGCTTACAGCTAATAGTACAGAGCATCCTTCAATATATCCAAGGTGGGAGTCATCTTTCGTAGCAGCTACCTTGCTAAACTTATCAAATTGTGAATGCAAGAAAGAGTGTATGGCCTTAGGCCAATTATACTTTTTAAACTCTTTCAGGCCTTGAACACTATTCGCAGATTCAGATATCTTAAGACTTTTCAATGGAAAAAATAAAACTGCGAGGACATATTTGACCAAGGCATCCATTCTACAACTATCTAAGTTTGCAGACCATTCTTCGGTTGCAAGTTCTTCAATTTCCTTCACCAAGTCTTTGGTCAAAATGTTTGCAAGTGGTAGTCTCTTACAATGAAAATCAACGCCTTTATTATGTAGCCCCAAAATTAAGGCTACATGATTTATAGTAAACATTACATAATATTTTCCTAATAGAAAGACTTTTTTTTTGGAAGAGTACGACAACAACAAAAAATGTAACAATGGAATATTTTGAGGAATACTATGGGAATGGAATAATGATAGCAAACCAGCTTCCTTAAGCTCTATTCTGGATTCACTGGAAAGGACATCCAACAAACACTATGCATTCTTCGTGAAAGATGAGATAGCACAACGGCTATACAAATTATATCTTGTGGGAATCTGCAAAATTGAAGAAGAAAACCCAAAACTTAATAATAAAACAAAAAATGAAATTAAGTCACACAAAGTTTAAAGCTACAGCCGTAATTAACATTTTACTGGTATATTACGGCTGTAACATAGGCATGTCCACAGCATAATTTAGTGAAAATCAGTAGTTATTTACATTTTACTTGTAAATTACGGCTGTAACTTATACATAGTGCACAACATAATTTCAGATTACAGCCGTAATTTGCACAGCATAATTTTAGGTTACAGCCGTAATTTACATTTTACTTGTAAATTACGGCTGTAACTGTTACATACTGCAGAACATACTTTACAGTTACAGCCGTAATTTACATTTTACTGGTAAATTACGGCCGTAACTGTAGGTTTTTTGCAGCCTTTACTATAAAGTTGCAGCCGTAATTTACTCTTTACTGGCACATTACAGCCGTAACTGAGAATATTTTAGAGTTTATCATGGTAACTTACCATGATGAAAACACATTTCGATATTTATAAAATGTAAAACTTAAATGAAAACCCTAAACCTAGAGATTACCATGATGCGCAGTACAAGATATTCCGGTTTAGGGAGAAGTCAATCTTTATCGGAGACGAGGACAATAGGAGGAGGAGGAGCAGCCGCCGGCGTAGAAGCTCTGGGATCACCGGAGGAGCAGGAGTCGGCGCCCAGAATTTCGTCAAACCTAGGAAGGAGAAGCCGAGCGGGAGGGAGCAGGAGCACCGACGTTTTTTTTTGGCGGAAAACGAAAGTTTTTCGTTTTCGTGTGTGGGCCCCGCTTAAAAAGGGCGCTATTTATTAGCGTGCACAGAGCTGTGCACGCTCGTTGTACCAAAAAATTTTGTCCCACGCAAAACAGGGAAGGCGTGACAGCGGTGGTGGGAGGGCTTCCCATCACACCAAAAAATATTGGTAGTTAAGGGTCGTTTGGCGTGGAGGTGGCGGTTGTGAGCGCAATTGTCACCCGACCTCGTTTCTGGACTGGAGCCGCGTCATCATTTATGTTCAAGGTGATATTTTTTTTGTGGTGGCCGACACGTGTGACGGAAGGTATATAGTCGTGTAGGATTTGTCCGAACACATCGAAGAAAAAAATGCACACAAACAGTCGTCCTGTTTATTTAATTTAGCCAACAATTGAATTCATTGATGAATTAGAAAACACTGATTAGGGCTAATCAGATAATTAAAATAACATTAATTTTTTATACTTGATGTTTGCTTCAATCACACATCTGAAACAACTACAACCCTTTCAACACTTCAAATATTAATCTAATAAATAATAAATTCCTTCTAAAATCACACATCACATGGATATAAATTATTTTACACCAGCATGTTCTAAGGTCATATAATTGCTAATATTAACCAAGTGAAAAACAATTCATAACTCATTTGACTTCCCCAGAGTAGCACAACCGGATAGTGATGGGTTCTTTTCTCTTGCGGGGATGGAGCGACAAAAATATTGAGAATCCAAGATAAGGTCACGGCGAGACGAGCCGGTTTATCATTACGATGTGTCAAGTGGAAGTCCAGTGATGCATACAACTGAAGCATCCTAACAAACCGAGAGACTTGTTCCTACACGACCTGAACAATTCGATCAGACACTCGCCATCTATTTACTCACCACATCTCATACTATGTTGAACCATACAACTTTACACACTCTGAGGCGGTCCACGAGAGCTTCACATTAGTTTACTCCTTCTAAAAGAACTCCCATCCGAGTCCTTAACTGAACTCGACCACGTACTCTAAAAAACACACCCCACGCATTTGAGGTATAAACCATAACTTATATAGTCCGATAATATTTTCTCCAATTTTGATATGAAATTTAATACATTTCTTCCCTTTTTTTCTATACAAGCCTGTCAACCTAAAAACCTATCAGCTCCCGCCTACACTTCACAAAACCGTTCACATCGAATTTAGGATGTCATAGTCTACATCCCAACAAAGGGCAGCACAACAGAACACAACTAAACAGAGTCTTGATCAATTTTTATCAGATAAACAAATACACAAGAAATATAATATTTATAGCTCAAAAATTAAAGTTACAAGGAAGCCTTGCAGTATATAATAGAATTTATAAAATAACTTCTTCACATATACTCCTTCTATAACAAAATTATGAACAAATTGTTGGCAAACTGCATAAATACTAATCTAAGTGACACACACACACTCCACATGATGTATTCTCATCATCCCTTCATAAAAATATAGCTCTGTACAATACACACAAAAGTTTGTTCTTGTTTCTGTATCATCCACCCCCTCACTGTCATCTTCCATTTTCTCCATATCACTAACCCTACCATCTCTACAGCTATTCCAAACACCAAAAAATTGAAAAATGGCTTCTATCATACTATCAACCCAGCTATCATGCCATCTTCTTCCTTCCTCCCACACCATCATTGATCCAATCAGCATGGCTACACCTCCCCCAAATCCCAATCCTACAAATATATATTCCCAGTTGGGGTTAATTGCAGTTCTAACTGACTCATCTGATGTTGAAGAAGGCCCAGCGCTTTCTATACTGCATCGGTTTATTAAAGGATTTCCGCATAAACCGGCATTTCCGCTGAAAGAACTATTCGGAAACGTAGAAAACTGACCGCCCTCGGGAATTCTTCCCACGAAATTGTTATGGGAGAGGTTTAGTGCAGAGAGGAATGTTAAATAGGCCAATTGCTGAGGGATCTCTCCAGAAAGATGGTTGTTTGAAAGATCCAATGACTCGAGTTGTGTCAGGTTGCTGAGTTGCGGAGGAACTTGGCCTGTCAAAGTATTTTGTGACATGTTGAGCACATGCAGCGAATCAAGGAATCCAATCGATGAAGGAATCTCTCCTTTGAAATGGTTGTCTGAGAGATCAATGGATGTGAAGATTCTCAGAGTCTTCAGCATGTGCATTTGGATTCCTTTGCTTGTGATAGTCACCATATCCTGATAGTAGTAGTTTGGATTGAACCTCAAGTACTTGAAACCAAAATCTGACTCAACTGCCTCTTTGTCACTTCTCATCATCGCTTTAAGATTCATAAAAAACATCGGAGATAGGCTGCCGCTGAAGTAATTTGACGAGATATCAAATATCTGCAGCACCCGGAAGGTGTAATCTTTGTCTCTCGGGAGATCGACCGGCCCGTGGAAGTTATTCGACCGTAGAACCAGGATTCGAATAGAGGAAATGTTTCCCAACCAGTAAGGGAATGTGTCTGTGAAGTTATTGTTGCCAAGATCCAGAACTTCGAGCGCATCACAATTGGCTAAAGAACGAGGAAGCTGACCCTCTAGATGGTTTCCGTTGAAGTTTATTGTCTGAAAGTCGCATTTTTCCTTGATTTGTAGAGGGATGAATCCTTGAAGCCTGTTCCCCCTTAGATTAAGAACATGAAGGTCCATTGTATCTCCCATAAGGCACTGCGGAACAGAACCATTTAAGCCGTTGTTGGAGAGGTCGAGGACGAAGAGGTAGGCAGCATTGCAGAACGAAGGCGGGATTTCACCGGTGAGATAGTTTTTTGCAATAGAAAGAAATAACGTGAAGTTAAGGTATAGAGAAAAATTTGATGGGATGGAAGACGAGAACTGATTATCCGAGTAATCGAGAACGATCGTTCTAGGCGGAGGCAGAGGAATCGGTCCTCGAAGTTTATTTGAGTGAAGATCGAGAACCATGGAAGTAGCTGTGGAAGGATTAAAGGAAGGCCCTTCAACATGAGTGAACAAGTTGAAGGAGAGGTTCAAGTTGTTGAGGCTTCCATTTCCAACATTCCATATCCATAAAGGTATTTCACCAGAAATACTATTGATGGAGAGATCCAGGGTGCTCATTTGATCTTGATACTTCAAGAAAAATGGAATGTTGGTAAGATTGCATGCCACTAATCTCAAACTGCTGATCTTGGGGAAGGAGGAGAAGGAAAAATTTCCATTTGTTTCCAAACAAGACAACCCACTATGTGATAGATCAAGATTTGAGAGGTTCTTGAGAAACATGATGGAGTCTAACCGGAACAAATCGCTGAAGTCGTTTGAAGCAAGCGAGAGAAATCGAAGTCCGGATAATCGAAACAGCGACCGGGGGATCCTTCCTTGAAGGTGATTGTTACTGAGATCAACATCATTCAACAACGATGAATCAGAGAACTCGGGAATTTGCCCAAAAAGTTGGTTCTGCCCGAGCAACAATGAGCGTAATCGAGGCAAATTGAATAGAACAGCAGGAATTGGTCCAGAAAGTGAGTTATTATGCAGATCAAGCCTTGTAAGTTTTATAGGAACTGAACCTGGTGTTTGATTTTGCTTTAGTGCTGTCTCGGCAGCAGATGAAGATGGAATCGGGCCAGTAAAACTATTATCTGAGAAGTCTAAATTTATCAGCTCAATCAAGTTCCAGATTGAAGATGGTATCTTCCCAGAAAAATGGCAGGTTGAAAGATCTACTGTTTTCAAACTCTTCAGATTGCCAATTGTCTCTGGCAAATTCCCAGAAAAGTTTGTGTGAGTAAGCATCAAACTTTTCAGAACGCTTTTCTTAGGGAAATCAGGCAGTGTTCCAGAAAGCATTGGATTATAGGAGACATCCACAACGGTCAAATTCCTAAGTTGAAATATATCTTGTGGGAATAAGCCTTCTAGCCCGCAGTAACCCAGCCGAAGTTCAGATAGAGAGGTAAAATTGACGAAGAAATCGGGTAAATTGGAGTTCAAGTTGTTATGTTCAAGGCGAATCAGGGTCAGAGATCGGAGTCTTGACAAGGAAAATCCAATGCCGCCAGAAAGCGAACAGGCTACCAAGCTCAGTTCCTGAAGTTTGGGAAGAAATTTGGCCAAAGCTCCGCACCACTGCTCTCCGGCGGCCGAGATGTTGACTCCGTCAAGATAAAGCGCCGTTAGACCGCCGAGCCCTTTGAGGAGGGGTCCGAGATCTGGGCGCCGAATCTCCAGCGAAGGAGACAGACCGGCGCTGCCATAGAAGGAGGAGAGATCGAGAGAAACCAAGTTCTTCAGACGAGCGATGCCCAGCGGAACTTGCCCCACGAATCCGGTGTTGGAAAGATTCAGATGCGTCAGGTTCCCAAGCCTTTCCCACCCGAAACTTGGAATGAGTCTTCCGTCGAACAGATTGTACGCGAGATTCAGAACACGCAGAGAAGTGAGATTGAAGAGGCTTGGATCAATCATACCGGACATGCGTTGATAGCTGAGATCGAGACCGACGACATTACCCGAACCAAATTCGCAGAGGACGCCTTCCCATTGACAACAGTTCGTGTTTGGTCTCCAGGATTCTAGCTTCGAGGAGGAGAAGCCTTTTTTCAGATCGAACAGGGACGATCTCTCGACAGGGAGGCATCCGGAGACGAATACGACGGCGGGAGCACCGGCGAGAAAGACGAACAGGAAGAGGAGAATTAGAGGATGTGGAGGAGGAGAGTGAGGACGGGGGGATCTGGAAATCATCGAGGA
This sequence comes from Dactylorhiza incarnata, assembly GCA_033032865.1. NCBI lineage: Eukaryota > Viridiplantae > Streptophyta > Magnoliopsida > Asparagales > Orchidaceae > Dactylorhiza > Dactylorhiza incarnata. The sequence goes on along the minus strand of JAWHQI010000009.1, from coordinate 577,860 downwards.
AGGAGAGGAAGGGGGGCGAGCCGGCGAGGGATGGCGGCGGGCATGTCGTGGCCGGCGCCTCGCCTTCAAGGCTGAGATGAGGGGCTCCGTCAAAAGCTTGGGATGCAATCCAGTGAAGGTAGAAAATGATGTCGAAGCTCTTTGGAGCTGAACAAAAAAAATGTTGACTTTGTGTTCTGATACACACTTGTCACCAAATCTGTTCTTTAAAAATTATTTGGCAAAATACTTAAATTAGAATCTTAACTTTGGGTCAAGTTTCAAATAAATTTTTTATTTTTCATTTGTTTTAAATAGATCTCTTAATTTTTGGCCTAGTTTCAAATATGTCCTTTAATTTTTATTTGCTTTAAATTAGTCCCTTAACTTTGAACATAGTTTCAAATAGGTCATTTAAATTTTCATTTATTTTAAATTAGTCTCTTAACTTTATATTTTATTTCAATTGCTTATAAACTATTTTTTGTAATTATCTCATAAAAATAATAATTTTTTTTTAATTTATATTTTTAATTATTTTTTCAACATAATATAAATTTATTAGAAAAAAAGATTATAAAAGTCTATCACAAAATTGGAATATAAAAAAAATGAAAAAAATCAAAATGGAATAATCCGTGACATTTTCACAAAATTATATAAAATTAAAGATAATTAGTATAAATAAGTGTCATCGAGCATGCTACATTTTAAAAAAAAATTCAGTATTTTGATATTTCAATGGCGTGCTGACTTTTATAATCAGAAAAATAATAATTATTTTTATTAGATTACCAAAAAATATTTTATTATCTAATAAGCGATTTATTAAAACACCGCATAAATACCTCGTCATGATTAGTAATATAAATAGTGGTGGTTTATAAACTTATTTGAAATAAAATATAAAGTTAAGGGACCAATTTGAAACAAATGAAAATTAAAGGACCTATTTGAAACTAGACTCAAAGTTAAGTGACCAATTTGAAGCAAATGAAAATTAAAGGACCTATTTGAAACTAGGCCGGAAGTTAAGGGGCTTATTTGAAACAAATGAAAATTAAAGGACCTATTTGAAACTAGACCTAAAATTAAGGAACCAATTTGAATATTTTGCCAAATTATTTTCTTAATAAATATAGAGCGATGTTAAACGCAGATCAGTTTTAGCTATATGCAGGACACAGTTTTTAAAAAAACATATCATTTTTCTTTTTAAAACTTCAGGAAAAATGATTCGAATAGTTTAATACGTCATGTATTATGCGTTTTTTCCTTCCATGCAACCGTGTCCCCAAGTAGTTTACTCGTTTGTCTGAGTCCGATATGTTTTTAAATTACAACTGGCCTAAAGCTATTCATGGGTATTTGCTACGGCGATGGCGATGGCGGCGATGGAGACGATCGCGACGTCGTCGGCAATGGCGGCGATGGCGGCCATGGCGGTGATGGTTATACTTCGGGTAGTTACGTCGCTAATGGGGATTCTTGGGATAACCGCACCCCATAGATGTGGTGCGGTTAGCGCCTTTAGGGATACTTCATCAATAGTCTCCCAGATTTACTGACAAAATAGTGACATTCAATAACTTTGCACGCATGATATTTTACTTACTTATTTTATGAATGCTATTTTGGTTGGTGATTTATTTAGGAAAATATTAATTTGATTTTTGAATGGGCGCTTATATTTGTAGGCCCGAAATTGCTATTTGCAGCCCCTAAAGCATTTAAATCAGGTTTAAATCTTAAGAACTAAAACCCTATAATTGCAGCTCCTTTCATTTATTTCCCGATTCAATTTTTTCCCATGCCTGACCTAACACGCGACCCCCCCTGACTTCGCTCTTCCGCCGCCGACTCAAAGCCGCCACCCCTTGCTGCCGCCGCCCCGCCTTTCAATTGGTATCAGAGGAAGTTGATTATTCACACAGGCTAACACCTGAAATCACAAAGAACACTTAGTTCTTATTTTGCTTTTAAAAGAAGGGTTTTTCCAAATGACACATTCAGATTTCTCTTTTTTAGATCCACCTTTATGTAATTTGGATAGTTTTGATTTATGACAAGTTAGAATCAGATTATATATGAATGCAATAGATGAAGATATCTACAAATCTGTTTTGACAGGAACTCAATCTTCAATTTCTTCATCTGATGATCACATAAGGCTGAAAAGTGCTGATGCCAAGGCCATGGAGAGATAATGGCTAAATCAATGTCAACAGACATTCTTCTCAAAGTGGCTGATTGCACTTTAGCAAAAGCCATCTGGAACTCCCTCTCAAGGATGGTAAATGAACCACCTTCTTCCTCTTCCACTAACATCATTTTTGATGCAGAACCATCATTCACTCTAAGTGAAGAAGAAGAAAAAGAAGAACAACAAGCCAGAAACTTCTGTTTAATGGCTATATATGGTTCAGATTACAAATCTGATGCATAATCTGAACAAGAAAAGGTAAAAGAGGTAACAACATTTCCTAATTTTACCTCTGAAAATTTTAGATCTGTTTTCACATCACCTTGTGCAGGTTTAAAAATTTCTGAAAACAGAATCAATAAAAAGCTATTAATAAACAAATTATGTTCTGATAAAATTAAAGAAGATTTTAAAACATCAGAAAAACACATTATCTGTTTAAAAAATAAGTTCATTAAAGCTAATAAATTTGAACAACCTGTTAAAAATAAAATTCTTTATGTTCAGCAAAACCAATTTAAAAATTTAAATTTATATTTTAATGAAATAAAAATGCCAACTTATCTATCTATAAGGCATTTCTGTTTTAACTGTTTAATGTTATTACTTAAATTATAATTAAATTAAACAACAGTTTTAAGTTTCTTTGAATTTTCTATCTCAAAAACAAGTCAGATAGACTTCATATTCTTCTAGATTTTCTCCTAAAATCATTTTGAGCATTCTACTGTAGTTGCATTGATCAGGAATGATCATGGCACTGAGTGTGAGTCTCTTCTGATTAAAGGGGATTCTATAGAAAGAAGCTACCAGACTTTGTATTTATGATTTTCAAATTCTTAGAATCTATAACAGCTAGCAATTCACATATTAAAATTCCTATTTAAATCAAGACTTAGGAAATCAGAAATTGCTTAGTTTTACAAAAAGAAAAATAAATAATCTCTAACCCTTAAGCTTTAAAGACTTTTTATGTTTAGGAATCCTAAACCAAATAGGGGGAGATTGTTAGAACCTAGTTAATTTGGATTAGGATCCCAACTCAAGTATGGGGAGATTGTTGGAACCTTAGGTTTGATTTGAGTTAGGATCCACCTTTAATGTCTAAAGTTTATATCATAATATATCTTATAACTTAGGTTAAATCAGATTAAGTTAATATGCTGAAAATAATATATATAAATATTATATACTAAGAAATATATATATATAATAATAGGCTGAAGAAAATAATATAAGAGAAAATATTATAAGAGAAATTAATATAAGGGAAATATAAGAGAAGAAATTTATTTCATATATTAGCTGCGTTCGACGAACGTCGAACGACGCTCAGCATTCGTCGGACGGCGCTCGACGTAAAGATTATATTATAGCAGCGCTCGACAAATTAGCAAGGAAGCAGCGGTCGACGAATTCTGAACAGCGGACGACGAATTCCAACCAGAACAGTGGTCGACGAATCAAATGATGAGCTCGATGAAAGTGGAACACAGATCAACGAAATATTGTCAGCAATATTATTATACTCTTATACAACTCGACTAACATTATTATATATGCTTTTCTGAAATAGCCGTTGCAGCATTAATTAATACAGCCATTGCAGGCATTAATTAATATAGTCGTTGCAGAAACCAAAGACGGCAACTTATGTTCTCGAGGATCTGGGAAATAAATGATATATTTATTATATTCCTTTCTGGTCGGCAAGAATTCAAACAGATAAATATACAGTAGATAATATATATCAGAATATATATATATATAGCTGTTATCTCTCGGCAGCAATATATAGAACAGAACAGAACAGAATATATTACTATTGCTGTACAGGAATTAGAGAAGAAAAAAAAAGAAAAAGAAATACAGAGGAGCAAAAAGAAGAACAGATCCAGATTATATTATCTTCTTTTTGCTAACATATTTCTTGCAGATCTTCTACAACCTGAGACATCAATCACTATCATTTGCTCAGGGAGAAGAAGAAGAGGATCACAATCTAGAGAAGAAGCTCCATACTCAAAGTTGTCATAAACTAAATCAGACAGGGGGAGCCTTCTTCAACATCATCTTCATCAAGAGTCTTCTCAGCAAAAAGAGAAGAACAATAAATCTTTCCCTTTCTCCTTCACCTCTCTTGTACAGGGTTAAAACTCCTTTCAAAAGTTTACCTGTTGGTGGCAAGACACCTGATCAAAAAATTTAGTTGGTTTATAAGCACCTGATCAAAAGCTTATAGGTGAATTGGGCACCTGATCAAACCTCCATTGGTGTGTGGACACCTGAACAAAAACACCTTGGTGTGAGGTCACCTGATCAACAACCTCCAGTGGAATCCTACCAAGTGTGGTAGAAGAGTAGATGTACCCAGTTTTGGGGAACTACTATATATCTTGTGTCATCTGTGATTGCTTGGGTTGCTTGTTGTTTGTTTTATGTTTTTATTTGTGCTGTTTATTACTTTGCACTCTAACTGTTTGATTTTATTACTCATACAGCAATCAGCAAACTCACTTATATATTATATATATCACTTACTTTGAAACAAAATTAAACAAGAGTTTTAATAAGATAAATAAGAACTAAACTCTCCTTTCATCCCATTTGTCTAGGAGGATGAGAATTACTCAAAGAGCCATCCAATTTCTGTAAATGATGATTAGGAAAGAGAAACCCCATTTTCCCCAAAAATGGTGGAGAGAGAAAGAGAGGAATAATGGCCATTCATGGCTAGGGAGGCCAAAGGCTTCCTCTCTTCATCTCCCATGGTTTGGTACTCCTCCCCTCAGTAATTTGGAGAAGTTTAACAGCCTTGGCCGGCCACATAAGTGGCTGTACTCATGAAATTTCAGTTGGCCGAAATTGGCCATTAATGGCATTCGTGACAATTAGGAGTTACACCCTCCCTCTCCCCCAATTGAACTTTATAACTCCTTCAGTGGATGGAGAGGAGGAGTTTTCCCACCTTACCTGAAGAATTCGAGCCCCCAAGACAGGAGTTGACATGGCACCCAAAAGCTTGAGGCTGGCCATGGAGGACCACCCAATCGGCAAGATTCAAGGCTCCACACAGGTCTGGTTCTTCTCCTCTCTCTCTGTGGATAGATTCCATCAGGTTGCCTGCAAGGATTGGGGCTAATTGGTCCCCAATCAGGTAAGCCAAGAGCTCCATTTTTGGAGCTTTAATCCCGCCTCCATACCCCTGTTCCGGCCACCTCCGATCGACCAACCACCGCAAATCGTCGGCCACCACCTCAACGAAGGTGGTGGTGGCATTGGTCGGCCGGGGTGATGCTTAGGTGGCCGGGAAAACAAGGATGAAGGATCTCCAGGTGCGGTTAATCCTGGCCGTCGGCCAGAGGAAGAAGACAAACTGATGTCGTCCGTTCTGCTTCAAGATCTGTGCAAGATCTTCATATTAAATGTTATGATATATGTATTTCTATCACATATTTTGCTGTACATAGATTAGTTTGTTAAAAATACTTGAGCCGTTGGATCCGTCGATCTGAGTAGAAGAAGTTCGTCGAACTGATAGTTGAGTTCGACGAACTGAATCCGGAGTTCGTCGAACGGAATTCATTCATCGAACACACCCTAGAGTTCGTCGAACTGATAGTTGAGTTCGTCGAACTGAACCCAGAATTTATTCGTCGAACACACTCTGGAGTTCGTCGAACTGATAGTTAAGTTCGACGAACTGAACCCGGAGATCATCGAATGGAATTAATTCACTGAACTGATAGTTGAGTTCGTCGAACTGAACCCGGAGTTCGTCGAACGGAATTAATTAACCGAACTCATAATTGAGTTCGTTGAACTGAACCCGGAGTTCGTCGAACGGAATTAATTCGCCGAACTGAATTAATTCGTCGAACGGATTTCGTCGAACTGAGAGATGATCTGCTGAACTGGCTGGAGAACTGATTTCGTCGAACTGAAGCACGGCGTTCGTCGAACGAAGATCGGATTTCGTCGAACGCAGATCGGATTTTGTCGAACGCAGAGACTTGTATTTTATTTTAATTATAGAAAATACTTAGGCTCCTCTACAGCAAAAGTGGTCAGCACAAAAGTTGTAGCCCTTGGAGTCTAGTTTCAGCCCAAAATGAGTTTTGTAGCTCCCTATGGGTCCATTTTGGTGGGACTGGTTCCTAGTGTAGGACAGCCACCATATCTTGAATAACTTTTGATTGGGTTATGGGATTCACTTGAAAATTTAAGCATAGGCTATATACACCTACACACATATCATATACAAAAAGGGGAATTTTAGGAGAACATTTTATAAGGTCTTTGTAATAATTTCATAAATCAAATAGTAATTAATTATTGGGTAAAATGACCTCCAATGCCCTCCAAATTTTGGTGGGTACTTCTTAGGGTTATCACATGAACCTGGTAAAAATCTCAGCTCAATTGGGACTGATTTGGTTGGGTAATATGTCAACCCAAGTTAGGTCAAATTGGGTCAAAGTTAAGGCATGGTGTTTATCTTGGGGTATGGTGGTCAGAACTCATCACCATGAGTTGAAACCTTGGCCACTGGTTTAGGATCACCTAAAACACCTTCATGAGTAAGATGGGGGTGGTGTAGAGGTGGATATGCCCTAGGACCCTAATTTTACCCCTTGGGGTGCATATAGAACCTTGTGAAGGCCATGTGGTCAAAAGCCCTAGAATGGCCATGGAATTTGGGATATATGTTCATGGGGTGTGATTATGCTCTAGGTAATTTTGAGAGAATTTTAGGAGTACTTATTTCTCCTAAATTAGGCCATAACCCCTTTAGGGAAATTTCTTATAAAAGATATTTACATGTTCAAATGGCCTTGGATGGTGATGAAACCTTGGTAGTGCCTTTATAATCATATGATGGACCTCTGGTAATTTTTGTGAAGTTTATTAGATGATTTAACCAGTACTTCATTTACAAGACACTTATTTTACCTTAATCTTAAGAAATATAATTGAGGCTCCAAAACTCTCTGGAAAATGTGCAACTTGGTGATAAAACATTTCAGAGCACTAAGAAGCTCTGTAAATTTTAATATAATTTTTGGAGGTTGTTATCAGTAGGCTACTTCACAACATGCTCAAATTTGAATTTCTTTGGAATATTTATTTAAGTGGTTAATATGCCTTAATTTATAAATTCTAAAATTTGGCTTGAGAACTTTTCTGATCAATATAAATGTCTGGTAATATTTCCATAATTTTTGGACAAGTATTGTTGATGGTTGTTCTTTAATTTCTAATTTTGGTTAAATAGTCAACATTATAATTAGAGGACAATTCTTGATTGTAAAATTGTGGCACTCTGGATTTACTGTTATTTTGGCATGATAGATTTATCATAATTTTATGTGAGCCATATCATAAGAATACCTTACACTTCATGCTCATATTCATACTTGACAAATATTGGAGAAATGATAATAAATGCAAATAATTAAGGAAAAATATGATTCTCTGGATTTAGTTTTGAAACATAATGATAGACCTCAAGTAAATATCTTGAGTCAGTTGGATGAATATTTGGAGTACCTCTACTTACAAGCTTCATATAGTTAGTTTGGTCTGCGTATAGTAAAACTGTAAAACCCTGAGAACTTTATGGATCATTAGGAGGGAATGGAAGGTATAGGTTGTACCTAGACTGGTTGAAGAGATTGAAGGTCACCAAAAGGAGTTTAGGTGATGAGAGTGTGCTTGGAGAGTTAAGGGTAAGGAGGTGTCCGGGACCGACGAAAGATCGTCTTTCCCTTAGCCTGTCATAAAATGCTTAGGGGTAATTCAAGAGAAATGACAAAAAGGGTATTCTTATGGGTAAATACCAACAACACTAAGTGTCTTGAGAAAGGGGACTTTGGGGTGTCATTCCATTATAGTTCCTAGTACCGTAGCGAGCCCCTTACAGGGTAATCCTCGGGAAGTCCAAGATAAACCATAAATTGTGGGGATAAGTTTGTAACACCTCCCCTATAATGATCATATAATATGGGTCCGTCCGGGACCCCACAGCATATGACCGCCACAGCTTTAGTATTAAAAGATAATATTAACTGCCCAATCTCAAAACTCAGATAACACAGCGGAAACAAACTAAAACCACAGAGATTGTCCACAGTACATAGGAGTCCAACTGGCCTTAAGGCCTTACAAAACCAAAGTCCAAATCACCAAATATTAAATACTAGAAAGACATCCCAACAAAAGGGGAAAGATAGTTTTTCCCTAAACTACCTCGGCATGCAAGCTGGTTACAACATAATATAAAGAAAATAATGCTGGAAAACAAACTAAGCACTTCATGAGGCTTTAGGACTTTTTGGCCGGCGCACTGGGTCCAGCCTGCGATTCTTGCCCTGCAACCAAATCACAAAGAGCAGCAAACGAGGGTCAGCTATGGCTGACCACAAACGGTGTAACAACATCCCTCCTCCCGGCCGTCCTAGCGGACCCCGGGGAACTACATCACCCTGCAAGTCAGCACTTCGTATGCAAATGTACATAAAGAAAAACAACATAAATACAGGCATGAGTGTCACAAACATCATCCACGTTTTTATGTTGAGCAGATAATAAAAAGGGGCCTACCAATGCAAAATGAATGCAAACCCGGGTTTCACCCAAGGAACCCTAAAGCATTTGTATCTAGCACATCATCATACATCATCATCACATCACAAACACAAAGGTACTCATCAGTTTTTCCCAAAGGGGCATCGTAGCCCATGACCAAGAACCCCACCTGTTCTTGCTACGATCAATCACAACCACAGGGTATTCATCACTACCCCCAAGGGCATCGTAGCCCATGGCCAAGAACCCCACCTGTTCTTGCCACCATCATAGGGTACTCATCAGTTCCCCCAAAGGGCATCGTAGCCCATGGCCAAGAACCCCACCTGTTCTTGCCACCATCAATTTCCCAAAGGGGCATCGTAGCCCATGGCCAATAACCCCACCTGTTCATGCCACCATCACAAGCCATAACTCACGCACAATATTTCCCCGCCCACAAACCAACATTCGTTCTCATACGAAATTACAAGGGCATCACAACGACGTTTTTGCCGCAATCGGATTTCTAGCAAAACCCTTAAAATGCGCGTTAATCAACATCACCAAATTGGACCAACGGTCGCAAATCCGGCTTCACCCACAATGCCTAATCCGCTAACGGAGCGGATCTCTAGTGCAAATTATGTCGGGGACGGACTCAATCAACCCGATGGTTCCTTTTGAACCAAGGCGACCCGGATCCCTCTCACTCGACGGATCCGGTGCCAAAAATGCAGAAAATAAGGGATGCCATGCACGCATCCTAAAGACCGGGAGGAGATATGTCGTTACCTTTTGAGATCTCCTCCTAGCCATGGAAACTTGAAAAGAAACGGAGAAGAAGGAGCGTCTCGACGTCCTCTACGCGCTGCCGGTCTCGGATCGGCGAACGGAGCTCCGAAGCTCCAACAATGGCGGATTCTACTTCTTCTTCCTCCTTGCCCCCTTCTCCTTTCTCCAACCTAAGAGAGAGAAAGGACTTGAAAGAATGAGGGAATAACCCCTCATCCACGCCCTAAGTCCCCCCAACGAATCATTTGGGTCGTCCGATCAAGATCTAATCCAATCGGACGCCCAAAAATCGTTGTTTTACGGATCTGTTACCGAACGCACGGTCGAACGCACGACCGTGCGTTAGAACGCACGACCGTGCGTTAGAACGCACGATTAATGACAGAACCACCATTTTGCCGGTAGGAGAGCACGAACGGTCGGATCGATCGTGCGTCAAGAAAATGCACGATCGTGCGTTAAGAAAATTTGCCATTCTCAACGTTAACTCTCCGCTCCGCAAAACTGGGGTGTTACAACTCCACCCCCCTTAAAAGAATTTCATCCCCGAAATTTCAAAGCTGAAACAGAAAACTGTGATGCATACCTGATGCAAAAAGTTTCGGGAAGTCCTCCCGCATCGCTTGCTCACGCTCCCAAGAGAATTCGTCTCGCCCGCAGTTTTCCCATCGCACCTTTACAAGCTTGGCTTCCTTGTTACGCAACTGCCGGACTTCTGAATCCTCCATGCAAACCGGGCGAACCCTCGCCCCCAAATCCTCCATCACCGGCACCGCCGCCGCTTCGACCACGACGCTCAGCTCCACCAAAGCTTTCCTCAGCACAGAGACATGGAAAACATCATGTAATCCACTCAGCTCTGCGGACAACGCCAAACGATAGGCTGCTTCGCCTATACGTTCCGTAACCTCGAACGGGCCCAAATACCTCGAACTCAACTTCCTGAGTCGCCGCACCCGCGAAACACCCTTGAACGGCTTGATCTTCAAGTAGACCATGTCGCCCACTGCAAACTCCACATTTCTGTGGCGCGCATTAAAATACTTCGCTTGTCGATCCTGAGCAACCTTCATGCGCTCCTGAATCGTCCGCACAATCTCGCAAGCATCTTCCACCACTTGCTTTCCCAAAAGTTTAGTGTCTCCCACCTCTGCCCAAGACATCGGCGTTCGACACTTCCTTCCATACAAAGCTTCGTATGGCGCAATCTTGATACTAGCCTGGAAGCTATTATTATAGGCGAACTCCACCTTGAAAAGGTGGTCTTCCCAACCTTTGCCAAAGTCGAGAGCACACATCCTCAACATGTCCTCCATCGTACGGTTCGTTCGCTCCGTCTGACCATCGGTCTGCGGATGGAACGCGGTACTAAACTTGAGCTTTGTGCCTAAACTTTTCTGTACTAACCTCCAGTCCTTCGAAGTGAAACGCCCATCGCGATCACTAACGATGCTCTTCAGAATCCCGTGCAACCGCACAATGTTTCGAACATAAAGCTCCACGAGCTTCTCCACGCCATCGCCCTTCTGATTCAGAATGAAGTGAGCCACCTTGGTCAGGCGATCCACTATCACCCAAATCGCATCGTTACCCTGCCGCGACCGAGGCAAACCATGCACAAAATCCATAGAGATGTCATCGAACTTCCATTCGGGGATGGGAAGAGGCTTCAAGAACCCACCGGGCCTTTGGCACTCAGCCTTCACCAATGCACATGTATGACATTGGCTTACATACTCAGCTACATCCCGCTTCATCCCAGGCCACCAAAAAGATTTCTTCATATCCGCGTACATCTTTGTACTTCCTGGATGAACGGAGTACCTCGTAAAGTGAGCCTCAAACATTAACTCCTCGCGAAGCTTGCCAAAGCGCGGAACACAAACCCTTCCGTCTCTTTTCAAAATCCCACCAACCATCTCCAAAGCAGTGCCTTCGCTTTGCTGAGCCTCCAACACCAACTGTTGGCACTCTTCGTCCGCACTGGTCGCCTCTCGGATTCGATCCGTTATATCACACTGCGTTTCAATCTAGTTCAACCGAGCCACGCTAGACTCACCCCTAGCCACACAAGCAATGTCAAGAGACTCCAAGTCTTGTATCAAACGCTCGTCATGCGCCTCCATCCAATTACCTTGCCCGGAGTTCTTCCTACTCAAGGCATCCGCCACCACGTTGGCTTTACCCGACGTATACTGAATCTCCACGTCATAGTCCCCAAGGAACTCGACCCACCTACGTTGCCGCATATTCAGATCCTTTTGGTCTAGGAGATACCTCAGGCTTTTGTGATCTGTGAAGATCTCCACCTTCGCAACATAAACGTAGTGCCGCCACAATTTTAGCGCAAAGATTACCGCCGCCAACTTCAGATCAGGGACGGGATAATTCCTCTCACGAGTCTTTAACTGCCTTGACCCATAAGCGATCACCTTGCCATGCTGCACCAGCACGCAACCCAACCCGCAACCTGACGCATCGCTGAAAATCTGAAATCCTTCCGTCCCACTAGGAAGACTAAGGATTGGAGCGGACATCAACCTTTCCTTCAAATTCTCAAATGCACGGGCACACTCCGGTGTCCATATGAACCTTTGGTACTTGCGAGTGAGAGTGGTGAGGGGCAACGCCATCCGCGAAATGTTCTCCACGAACCTTCTGTAATAACCGGCTAGTCCAAGGAAGCTCCGGACTTCCACAACGGTTCTCAATACAGGCTAATCTCTAATGGCTTCAATCTTCGCTGGATCTACCGCCACCCCATCTCCACTAATTACGTGACCCAAGAAAGCCACCTTCTCGATCCAAAACTCGCATTTTGAGAACTTAGCATAAAGCTGATTCTCCCTTAGAGTCTGCAATACTTGCCTTAAGTGAGACTCATGCTCTGCCTCCGATTTTGAATACACCAAAATATCGTCTATGAACACCACCACGAACGAATCTAAGAACGGGCGAAAAACCCTGTTCATCAAATCCATGAACACATATGGCGCATTCGTCAGTCCGAACGGCATCACCGAAAACTCGTAGTGGCTATACCGAGTCCGAAACGCTGTCTTGGCAACGTCCTCTTCTCGAATCTTCAACTGGTAGTACCCCGATTTTAAATCCAACTTGGAGTACACCACCGACCCCACTAACTGGTTGAACAAATCATCGATTCGGGGAATCGGATATTTATTCTTGACGGTCAACTTATTTAGCTCACGGTAGTCAATGCACAACCGCATACTTCCGTCCTTTTTCTTCACAAACAATACCAGCGCGCTCCACGGCGAAGAGCTGGGCCTAATGTACCCTTGCTCTAACAACTCTTGCAACTGAACCTTTAGCTCGGCCAGTTCCTTCGGTGCCATCCTAAACGGAGGACGCGACACCGGCCTCGCACCCGGTACCAATTTGATTGAAAAATCGATCTCACGCTGAGGAGGTGCTCCCGGAAGCTCCTCGGGGAATACATCCTCAAATTCTTCCACCACCGGAACATCCCCAATAGCCAACCTTGTGGAGTGAGTCTCCAACAAGGCTATAAACGCCTCGCCTCCTTGGTTTACCGCACGCCTCATTTACATAGCGGAAATCAGGGAGCAAGCCACTCCGCTTAGGCCTTCGAACTTGACCTCTGCTCTACCTTCACCTCTTAGGGTTACCACCTTCAACTGGCAGTCGATACTAGATCGCTGCACTGCAAGCCAGTCCATCCCCCAAGATAACGTCAAATTCGGCTAGTGGCAGAATCGCTGCTACCAACTCGAAATCACAATTACCAAATTGCAACACAATGCGTCCTTTCCTCATGGTAGTCATGAAATACCCATTCGGCATACGCACGCTCAGCTCCACCTCTGCCTTTACGGACTCAACACCAATCTTCCGGATAAAACTTTCCGCAAGAAAAGAGTGTGACTCTCCCGTGTCGAACAACACTCGAGAGGGGTAGCCCGAAACTAGCCCGAAACCTAACCACGTGCAAAACAAACATGAAAGGCCGCAACCTACATTATTGTAACAAACGAAAACTTAAACTTTTCGTACCTGTCACCACGTCGGGTTGACGAAACGTCTCTTGCTGCCCAAGGGCAGAATCACTAGGCTGCACCAGAGGAAAGAGTGAAGCGCACGACTCCACTGATTTTCCCTTCTCCGCATGACTAAGACCGGAACGCACCGACTGTTCCAGCCCCTGCCCCGACTCAGCTCTACCCTCAGAACAGAAATGAGCGATGTGGCACACCTTTCCATACTTAAAGCACGACACGAGTCTCTTGGAGCGGGTCTCCCCAGAAGCTGCACCGCTTCTCTCGCTAGGCTTACAGGAACGAGATCTTTTCCTTCCTCGGCTTCCCTCCGATTTCCACTGTGAAATGGGAGGTTTCCCTTCACCTCGCCCTTCTCCAACGTCCTTTCGACTCTGGGCTTGGTCAGGATATCTCTCCAACGCTCTAGGAACTGTCAACTGTTGAGCTCCCTCTGGGGTGACAGGCGTCGTAACCGATGACACTCTCACCGCTAGAGCTGACACCAAAGCTTCTGCTAACATGCGACAGAAATCAGCCGGGGATATGCCCATAATTATGATGCCTGGAGCAGTAGCACTGCTCCCCAAAGGCTCCTCCTGCCTCCTCGACGTCCCCGCTCTGTCGCCAACATCCTAGCATAAGCAAGGAAACACACTAATCAAGTTCTATTCGCAAAACTCAAACACAGGGATACTCATGATCCCGCACAATACTCCTATGTGGACAATCTCTTACGCGATCCAAATACACTAGACCTCGCAAGAATACTCAACCTGGCTTTGATACCAAATTGTAACACCTCCCCTGTAATGACCATATAATATGGGTCCGACCGGGACCCCACAGCATATGACCACCACAGCTTTAGTATTAAAAGATGATATTAACTACCCAATCTCAAAACTCAGATAACACAGTGGAAACAAACTAAAACCACAGAGATTGTCCACAGTACATAGGAGTCCAACTGGCCTTAAGGCATTACAAAACCAAAGTCCAAATCACCAAACATTCAATACTAGAAAGACATCCTAACAAAAGGGGAAAGATAGTTTTTCCCTAAACTACCTCGGCATACAAGCCGGTTACAACATAATATAAAGAAAGTAATGCAGGAAAACAAACTAAGCACTTCATGAGGCTTTAGGCCTTTTTGGCCGGCGCGCTGGGTCCAGCCTGCGATTCTTGCCCTGCAACCAAATCACAAAGAGCAGTAAACGAGGGTCAGCTATGGCTGACCACAAACGGTGTAACAACATCCCTCCTCCCGGCCGTCCTAGCGGACCCCGGGGAACTACATCACCCTGCAAGTCAGCACTTCGTATGCAAATGTACATAAAGAAAAACAATATAAATACAGGCATGAGTGTCACAAACATCATCCACGTTTCTATGTTGAGCAGATAATAAAAAGGGGCCTACCAATGCAAAATGAATGCAAACCCGGGTTTCACCCAAGGCACCCTAAAGCGTATGAATCTAGCACATCATCATACATCATCATCACATCACAAACACAAAGGTACTCACCAGTTTTTCCCCAAGGGGCATCGTAGCCCATGGCCAAGAACCCCACCTGTTCTTGCCACAATCAATCACAACCACAGGGTATTCATCACTACCCCCAAGGACATCGTATCCCATGGCCAAGAACCCCACCTGTTCTTGCCACCATCATAGGGTACTCATCAGTTCCCCCAAAGGGCATCGTAGCCCATGGCCAAGAACCCCACCTGTTCTTGCCACCATCAATTTCCCAAAGGGCATCGTAGCCCATGGCCAAGAACCCCACCTGTTCATGCCACCATCACAAGCCATAACTCACGCACAATATTTCCCCGCCCACAAACCAACATTCGTTCTCATACGAAATTACAAGGGCATCACAACGACGTTTTTGCCGCAATCGGATTTCTAGCAAAACCCCTAAAATGCGCGTCAATCAACATCACCAAATTGGACCAACGGTCGCAAATCCGGCTTCACCCACAATGCCTAATCCGCTAACGGAGCGGATCTCTAGTGCAAATTATGTCGGGGACGGACTCAATCAACCCGATGGTTCCTTTTGAACCAAGGCGACCCGGATCCCTCTCACTCGACGGATCCGGTGCCAAAAATGCAGAAAATAAGGGATGCCATGCACGCATCCTAAAGACCGGGAGGAGAAATGTCGTTACCTTTTGAGATCTCCTCCTAGCCATGGAAACTTGAAAAGAAACGAAAAAGGAGCGTCTCGACGTCCTCTACGCGCTGCCGGTCTCGGATCGGCGAACGGAGCTCCGAAGCTCCAACAATGGCGGATTCTACTTCTTCTTCCTCCTTGCCCCCTTCTCCTTTCTCCAACCTAAGAGTGAGAAAGGACTTGAAAGAATGAGGGAATAACCCCTCATCCACGCCCTAAGTCCCCCCAACGAATCATTTGGGTCGTCCGATCAAGATCTAATCCAATCGGACGCCCAAAAATCGTTATTTTACGGATCTGTTACCGAACGCACGGTCGAACGCATGACCGTGCGTTAGAACACACGGTCGAACGCACGACCGTGCGTTAGAACGCACGATTAATGACAGAACCACCATTTTGCCGGTAGGAGAGCACGCACGGTCGGATCGATCGTGCGTCAAGAAAACGCACGATCGTGCGTTAAGAAAATTTTCCATTCTCAACGTTAACTCTCCGTTCCGCAAAACTGGGGTGTTACAAAGTTGATGTGCAAGATTAACTTAATAATGCACACACCCACACCCCATAGTTACGGGAGGTAAGTTGGTTTGGTTTTACGAGCGGTAGGATCGGTGGTTGAAGCAGCGGAATAGTTAGTCCGTTGAGCTATTGACTCAGTAATACTTGTTGTTACGGATGGGTTGGTCTGGCGAGCCATTGGCCTGGAAGGTTATGATGACGGGAAGGTTATGCCGGGGAGTTTATGGCTCGGGATATAGTAGAACATGTTTGCATGTGCATGAAGGTGGTGGGTCTTCGGTATTGGATGGTCGTTCACACCGACGTCAATACGTTGACTCGACAAGTGTGGAATTTGCACTTAGCCATAAAAGTCTGGTGGTCCAGCCAGTAAGAGTACGCAGATGCTCCACGGTTTTGCGTTGAGGCGTACGATAGGTCTAGGTTAGGTAGTGTGAATACAAACCTAGAGGTGGGCGATGTCCAACCCACCGCTTCCGTGTGCCACTACGAGAGTATCCTGGGAGTCTTGCTAGCTCCAAAAAGGGGGAACTAAAGGTCTGTGCGCATAGAGTCGAAGTGTGTGAGTTGCACTTGTATGAACATAGCATAAACTGCATAACTCTGCATGTCATGACATACACATTGCATTTCAACCCCTACCCCTATCGTATAAATTGGTTATGGGACTTTTTATACGATAGGCCCTGCTAAACGACCCCTTGGTCTATATGTTTGTATGGGCATTCCTATAAATCAATGGTTACTTTTCTACTATGTACATACTTTACTTACTATTCTTTACTTGCTCTTTACCATTCTCTATTACTGCATCAATTATCTGTATACACATGTGTAGTGGTAGAATTTTCCGTAGTTAGATTCACCGTCATTTGCTCTTTGTTATACCCCTTGTTGTCCTCCTCTTCATCCTCCCACATGGTGCCTAGGAGCCATTGGGGGTAGGGTAGGGAACATAAGGCTTAGTTTTTTTGACTAACGGTCGGTGGACCTTATCATTTTAGGGGACCGAGGAGATGCTGCAGCATCAGAGGCCGGTGCAGACAGAGGCGGGCCAGTCTAGTACATGAGCACAAGTTTCAGGATCAGTGAGTGATTAGTAGTTAGCTTCCGCGAGTGATCTTGTAGTGAGAACATGATGTACAGGGAATGTGCCCTTTATTATTGTAACATTGTTATTTCAGTTATATCATGTGAACATTTATTATATATAGCATGTGATTTGTGGACTTGAACTTCTATTTGTTTGTTTATACTTTCTTCTTCTGTGATCGATATGGCCGGTAGGATCGGCGTTTTGTAGTGGCGACCTTCCAGAATGATGGTGTCACCGCAAAGCGGCGATTCTGGGCATAAGATCCGGGTTTTCAAAAGAAAAAAAAATGGGGTCTTACAAAGTGGTATCAGAGCAAACCTCGATCCGAAGAAAAAAAGTCCACAAACCCTGGGCTACCCCGCGTGAGTTTAGTTTGAGGACAAACTAAGCAGCGGAAGCAATGGTGTGCCCATATGAGGAAATCGCATGAAAAAGGTCCACATTTAACTGAACCTTTTAGCAAGTTTTCTTTTGTAGCCTGCGACGAACCCTGCCCCCCAGCAGGGAATACCTCCGACTACAAAGATCTCTTTAGATAATCCTTTAGTTAATGAGTTAGACTAAACCCCACTAGGACACGTGACTTACCATGGCAATTTATACCATGGCCTAGTCTGAAATAAACCATAGATATAAATCTGGTGAAGTTATGAGGATACCCAAAAGAGGCTAGAGAAAGAGAAATTGACACATAAGCAGAATGGTAGGGGACTCGTAGACCTAACCCTCATACCGGTGACATGTTTATATAGAGACAACCACCTTCTGATAAGAAATTCAAGTGCAGAAGAGACTCGTTTGGGATTGGGTCACATGTTGACCCCGATAAGGTTGTCATAGAAGGTACCTGGATGAGTCTAAGGTGTGGAGTATACCAATGAGCCTCAAGATAGAACCCCAAGTCTAAGGTTGTGTGCCCTAAGAATTGTTTGCAAACTTGGGACGAATATAACTTGGTGATATTGAAGATACTCAACCCAAAATAGATAGTGGCTTATCTTTTGTTTATTGGGGCTTATCTTTTGTTTATTAGGGCATACCTTTTGTTTATTGGGCAAATTAATGACTGACTTGGGTTTCCTTTGGATCTAATTTAGAAGATGTTGCGTCGTAAACATAGTGATTTTGAGGTCGATCTTATTCAACGTTACACAGGCAAAGATGAGATGGTGTAACCGTACGTTCGGAATAATGATTCGTAGTATTACGAGGACTATGGAAAGGACATCGTAGATCGAGCAACGACTTGACCTTGGTTGAATCATTGGAAATGTAAAGTCGCCAGGATTAATCACTTAGGGGTGTCGATGTCCCATTCTAGAAGTTGAGGACGGAAACTAGGTCATACAAGTTGTAGTTATATTTGAAAGTTCTGGTAGTTTGGGGCTTTCGGAAGTGATTAACTTATGATTCGTTATAAATCACGCCATATCATGGTAGAAGATTTTAACTACAATAATAGCCCTTATACCTTGGGAGCTATGATGACGGATAACCAGTGATCTTAGACGATAACTTATTAGAATTAGAATATAGAGTTTGAGTTACTATGATAAGAACGATCTAAGTTTACCTTACTTTGGACCATTCCAAAGTGATCAAGAATAGCATATGTGGAAGCGATAGGAATTTGTGAAATAAATGTGATGATAATTCCATGATGAAATTGACTTGTGAAAATCTTAGGGTTTCAAAAGAAGTTTACTCGTATACCTTATGAATCAAACTCCACATAGAAATTGATTGGGAGTCATCTTATAAACATTGATACTAGTGTAGATTGGTTAACATATACTCATAAGGTTCACAAGTGCACCACCAAAAAAATTGAGGATGATTGGGACGCCTGATGATCTGATCAGTCCCACCAATGGTAAGAATTGGATAAGTTGTAGAGTGGAGATGATTGATCACTCGGACGTACTTGAAGGAATAAGAACCTAAACATGCAGAGAAAACATTATAGAAGCGTTGTCTACCCATATTAACAAGAGCTTTAGTCACCGGAAAAATGGTGTATTCCGGAACACGTATGTCCTCGGAATGGAGAAAGACGTCATAAGTTTTGTGATGCATGGTAAAGGCCAAGTGCAAAAGTCTTTGGAGAACTACCACAGTCACTGCCCGTGTTAGAGTGGAGTTCGAGGACATAATTATGGATTTCATACACAGGTTACCACATCCCCACTCCGGGCACAAGTTCATTTGGAACATCGAGGACAAATTGACCAAGGTAGCTAGGGTCACCCCGGGCTGGAAGGACGCTCCCGTTGGTGTTTGATGAGATTTGACGAGATGTTTGTCCATTATCGTGGTGTACCCAGGACGATCGTATCGGATCGGGATGAATGGTTTACGTCTAAAGAGTGAAGATCAGTCCAGGCTAATCTGTGTAAGACCCCCTCTCCTAAATCGGCGGTCCGACCGGGGGATCTTATCGCATACCACCCTTTCAGCGCGACACCGAAGCGATCCCGAAGGGTGAAGGTACTAGCTTTTCCAACCCCCCTTCCTTGAATACTCCATTGTCACGCCTAGGGGTGATGTTAAGCGAAAGTCACTACACATCAACAGAGTAGGGAAACAATATTCTAGCGGAAGAGATCATCAAAGAGTGCACTTTATAGCACTTAGCGGAAGACATCATCAAAGAGTGCACTTTGTAGCACTTAGCGGAAGACATAGTATTATAGCGGAAGATTAACTATCACAGAAACCTTAAACTCAAGATCTGTATGAATAATTTCCATACCTCCGCCGCATTAAATCCTGTCCATCAAGGATTCATTGCCAATATATAGATGGCGTGAGGTAGGGCACAACAAAAGGGATGCAACTTAACAACTTGTACCTGACGTAGCCTGCTCCGTGGCTTCCTCCACACTTGGGTGTTGTATCTCGTCCACACCTGTCAACTGTGCTAAAGACAAGTTATTAGAACCACGAACAGAATCCAACCCCTACTAACAAACAGACATAATATAACATTTATAAGGGAGGGGATATCTGGACTCTTATTGGGCCGAGGTAGTCTTCCCACGACCACCACCTACGTACTCAGTATCATCCTGCATACGGTCTCAGACCCACGTAGTTTTATTAGTTTCGCAAGGGTTGCCCTACCAGACCGCCCGTCGTACGGGTTGCCTAAGAGTAAAACTCATCGTCCATCTGACATTCTCCCTAGGCACATTTTCCGAAGGCACCTTATATTCCCATAGAAATATTTCTCGAAGGCACAGTATATTCCCGTAGGAATATTACTCGAAGGCACAACATATTCCCGTAGGAGTATTTTTCGAAGGCACAATATATTCCCGTAGGAATATTTTTCGAAGACACCATATATTCCCGTAGGAATATTTCTCGAAGGCACAACATATTCCCGTAGGAGTATTTCTCGAAGGCACGATATATTCCCGTAGGAATATTTCTCGGAGGCACAATATATTCCGGTGGGAATATTACTCGAAGGAACCATATATTCCCGTAGGAATATTTCTCGAAGGCACAACATATTCCCGTAGGAATCTAAATCACGGTCAATACAAGAACAAAACCTCAAAACATTGATTCGTCCGCGCTGCTCTACAAGCGGCGTTCAGTTCGACACTATTTAGGGATGACTCTGAAGGGATGCCCCATCTCCACGTCAACTCTAAATTATAAGGAATAATGAAGGAAAAACCAAAACATCGATCAGTCCGCTCTGCTCTACATGCGGCGGCCAATTTGGCATTATTTAGGGTTGACGCTGAAGGAGTGTCCCATCTTCACGTCAACTCTAAATTATAGGGAATAATGAAGGAAAAACAAAACGTCGATCTGTCCGCTCTGCTCTACAAGCGGCGGCCAGTTCGACACTATTTAGGGTCGACTCTGAAGGGGTGCCCCATCTTCACGTCAGCTCTAAATTATAGGCAATAAATAAGGAAAAGCCAAATCATCGATCTGTCAGCTCTGCTCTACAAGCGGCGGCCAGTTCGACACTATTTAGGGTTGACTGTGAAGGGATGCCACATCTTCACGTCAACTCTAAATTATAGGCAATAAATAAGGAAAAGCCAAATCATCGATCTGTCCGCTCTGCTCTACAAGAGGCGGCCAGTTCGGCACTATTTAGGGTTGACTCTGAAGTGATGCCCCATCTTCACGTCAACTCTAAATTATAGGCAATAAATAAGAAAAAACCAAATCATCGATCCGTCCGCTCTGCTCTACAAGCGGCGGCCAGTTCGGCACTATTTAAGGTTGACTACGAAGGTATGCCACGTCTTCACGTCAACTCTAAATCATAGGCAATAAAGAAATAAAGTACATAAATGAACTGGACCAGTACGAGACTGGAGAGGTATTGAAAAGAAACTGAACGGAAGGTACTGGAATTGAAAGGAGCAGGACCAGTATGAGACTGGAGTAAAAGAAAGTACTAACTGAATGCAGTAAATGCAGGACCAGTACGGGACTGGATTTAAAGAATAAATGCCGAAAGTAAAAGCAGTACCAGTACGAGACTGGAGAGCATAATAAATAAAGGGTTAGTAGTCCAATTACTCCATAACAGGAGGCTTCAAAGTCGACTCCGTTCTTAGGAGGAAGTTCCATTTAATCCCCGTTCCTAGGGGTCTTTTCTCTGTTCATAGGAGTCTTTTCTCCGTTCATAGGAGTTTACTTAGGTTTTTATGAGATTACTTATATTTCGTGGAATTCCTTATTTCCGTGTGCCTTGGGTTCATATTTCAAGTATTTTGATGTTATTGAATTGGCGGCGTCGTCTCGCAACCGAACTGAAAATTTTTTACCGATTCGTCGAACGCAGAAAACCAGACTTTCGTCGAACTGAAGCTCGTCGTTCGCCGAACTCAGGATGGAGTTCGTCGAACGGAATATTTGTTACTGATTCGTGAACGTAGGGCTGCGTTCGTCAAACTGAGAATCTAACTCGTCGAACAGAAACCAGACCTTCGTCGAACGCAGACTGGAACAATTTGTCGAACTGAAGCACGCATTCGTCGAACTCAAGCACGCTGCTGGAACCTTAATTTTGATTTAAGTTAGGATCCACCTTTAATGTCTAAGTTTCTATCATAACACATTGTATAACTTAGATCAAATCCCATTAAGATAGAAGGCTGAAAATAGATATAATTAATAGGCTGAAAAAATAAGAGCAGAATAAAAATAACACATGTTATCTGCATTCGACGAACGACTATCTGCGTTCGACGAACGGCGCTCTGCGGTCGACAAATGGTATTCTTTCCGTGCTCGATGAAATCCAACCGGCTCAGCGTTCGACGGTCTCGCCTCAGCGGTTCAGCGTTCGACGATCCCGTCTCAGCGGTTCAGCGGTCGACGAACAGATTATCTCAGCGGTCGACGAACAGACCCCGTCTCAGCGGTCGACGAAATCCTGCGTTCTACGAACACAAGTCTTCAAACAACTCAATATTCAGCGGTCGACGATCTAGCCCGTCTCAGCGGTCGACGAATCCTTCCGTTCGACGAACTCAAGTCTGCGTTCGACGAATATTCAGCAGAAGCTCAGAACGACGAATCAAATGTTCAGGTCGACGAATTAAATGATGAGGTCGACGAACTTGAAGCTGAGCTCGACGAAATATCTTTAGTATTATTTCAATATCATTCTCAGCTCGACTAATATGCTGTCAGATTTAATAAAGCAATATTTTATCATTTCTATTTATATATTGCTATATATATTGCTGCCTTAACAATACAACCGTTGCAGCATTAAATGATATAGCCATTGCAAAAGCTAAAGACGACAATTTGTCTGCTCGAGGATCCAGGAAATAAAAGAGATATTATTTCTTTCCTTTCTGGTCGGCAAGAATTCAAACTAGCCGAACAGATCTCCAGATTATACATTCAGAGAGAAGAACAGAGAAGAAATTAAGAGATAGAAAGAAAAAGAGAAAAAGGAAACAGGAAGAACCAGGAAGAGAAAAGCAGAGGGCAAAAAGAAGAAATAGATTTAAATATATTATATCTTCTTTTTGCTAAACTCTTCTTTGCAGATCATCTATATCCTGAGACACCAATCATTATCAATTGCCCAGGATCAAAACTGCAGAAGAAGAAGAAGAAAAGAAAAGTTATTGCAATCAAGTGAAGAGTCTCCACAAGCTGTCATCTAATCTAAATCAGACAGGGGGAGCTCTCTTCAACATCATCATCAAGATCCAAACTCAACAACCCATCAGGATCTTCAAGAGTCTTCTTAGAAAGAGAAGAACACTATAATCTTTTCTGTTTTCTTTATTCCTTCCCATCTTGTAAAGGGTTATAACTCCCTTCAAAAGTTAACTCCTGGTGACAGGGCACCATAGCAAAAACCTGCATCTTGGTTTTGAGCACCTGATCAAAAGCTCTGTGGTGTGTGGACACCTGAACAAAAACACCTTGGTGTGAGTGCACCTGATCAACAACCTCTAGTGGATTCCTACCAGTGGGTAGAAGAGTAGATGTACCCAGGTTGATTGGGGAACTACTATATATCTTGTGTCTTCTGGATGTTTGCTTTGTTTATGTTTTTATTTGCTGTGATTGCTGTGCCTACTTAGTGTTTCTTTTTATTACTCACTTAACGCCACATTTATATATATCATTACTTTGAAATAAACTTAAACAAGAGCTTTAATAATTAAGAACTAAAACTCACTTTCAATTGGTATCAGAGGTAGGTTGATTATTTATACAGGCTAACACCTGAATCACAAAGATCACTTAGTTCTTATTTTTTAAAATTTTTTTTTCTAAAATTTAATGGCACTAGTAGAATTTTCAAATCCACCAATCTGTAATTTGGATAGATTCTCTTAATGGCAAGCTAGAATCAGATTATATATGAATGCAATAGATGAAGAAATTTATAATTCCATTTTGACAGGACCTTCATCATCAACTTCTTCAACAGATGATCAAGAAAAGTTGCTAAGTGCTGATGCAAAAGCTATGAAAATATTAGCTCAATCAATGTCAAATGACATTCTTAAAAGAGGTAATGACTGCACTTTAGCAAGGGCCATCTGGAACTCCCTCTCAAGGATGGTAATGAATCTTCTTCCACTTCCATTAACTGTATTTTTGATGCAGAACCATCATCTACTCTAAGTGAAGAAGAAGAAGAAGAACAAAAGGCTAGAAGTTTCTGCATGATGGTCATATACGGCTCATATCATAAATCAGATGCAGAAGTTGAATCAGATGAGGTAACTACAATTCCTAATTTTACCTCTGATCCATTTAAATCTGTCTTCAAATCACCATGTACATGTTTAATAAAATCTGAAAATATAACCAGAAAAGAGCTAACAATAAACAAATTAACTTCTGATAAAATTAAAGAAAATTTGAAAACATCTGAAGAACAAATTATCCCTTTAGAAAATAAGTTAATTAAGACTGATAAGTTTAAACAAACTTTTAAAGAAAAAGAAATATTTTATGTTCAGCAAAATCAAAGAAATTTTTCAAATTTATATTTCAATGAAATAAAAAGGCCAACATATCTATCTATAAGGTAATTTTTTAAACTGTTTAATATTTTTACTCAAATTATAATTAAACATCAGTTTTAAGATTCTTTTGAATTTTCTATCTCAAAAACAAAGTCAGATAAACTTCACATTCTTACAGATTTTCTCCAAAATCAAGTTGAGCATTCTACTCAGATTGCATAGATCAGAAATGATCAGCGCACTAAGTGTGAGTCTCTTTTGATTAAGGGGATTCTATAGAAAGAAGGTATCATGCAATGTTTTTCTGATTTTAAAATTCCTTAGAATCCAATAACAGCTAGCAATTCTTCATTAAATTCCTATTTAAATCAAAATCTAGGAAATCAGAAATTGCTTGGTTTTAAAAAGAAATTTAGAAATAATCTCTGACCCTTAAGCCTTAAGTTATTCAAAGACTTTTTATGCTTAGGTATCCTAAATCAAATAGGGGGAGATTGTTAGAACACAGTTTTAATTTAGCTTAGGATCCCAACTCAAATAGGGGGAGATTGTTGGAACCTTAGTTTTGATTTGAGTTAGGATCCACCTTTAATGTCTAAGTTTCAATCATAACACATTATATAACTTAGATCAAATCACATTAAGATAGAAGGCTGAAAATATATATAATTAATAGGATGAAAAAATAAGAGAAGAATAAAAATAACACATGTTCTCTGCGTTCGACGAACGTCTATCTGCGTTCGACGAACGGCGCTCTGCGGTCGACGAATGGTATTCATTCCGCGCTTGATGAAATCCAATCGGCTCAGCGTTCGACGATCCCGTCTCAGCGGTTCAGCGTTCGACGATCCCGTCTCAGCAGTTAAGCGGTCGACGAATAGATTTTCTCAGCGGTCGACGAATAGACCCCGTCTCAGCGGTCGATGAAATCCTACGTTCGACGAACACAAGTCTGCGTTCGATGAACAGCTCAATATTCAGCGGTCGACAATCCAGCCCGTCTCAGCGGTCGACGAATCCTTCCGTTCAACGAACTCAAGTCTGCGTTCGACGAATATTCAGTAGAAGCTCAGAACAACGAATCAAATGTTCAGGCCGACGAATCAAATGATGAGGTCGACGAACTTGAAGCTGAGCTCGATGAAATATCTTCAGCATTATTTCAATATCATTCTCAGCTCGACTAATATGCTGTCAGATTTAATAAAGCAATAATTTATCATTTTTATTTATATATTGCTATATATATTGCTGCCTTAACAATACAACCGTTGCAGCATTAAATGATATAGCCGTTGCAAAAGCTAAAGACGGCAATTTGTCTGCTCGAGGATCCAGGAAATAAAAGAGATATTATTTCTTTCCTTTCTGGTCGGCAAGAATTCAAACTAGCCGAACAGATCTCCAGATTATATATTCAGAGAGAAGAACAGAGAAGAAATTAAGAGATAGAAAGAAAAAGAGAAAAAGGAAACAGGAAGAACCAGGAAGAGAAAAACAGAGGGCAAAAAGAAGAAGCAGATCTAAATATATTATATCTTCTTTTTGCTAAACTCTTCTTTGCAGATCATCTATATCCTGAGACACCAATCAATATCAATTGCCCAGGATCAAAACTGCAGAAGAATAAGAAGAAAAGAAAAGTTATTGCAATCAAGTGAAGAAGTCTCCACAAGCTGTCATCTAATCTAAATCAGACAGGGGGAGCTCTCTTCAACATCATCATCAAGATCCAAACTCAACAACCCATCAAGATCTTCAAGAATCTTCTTAGAAAGAGAAGAACACTATAATCTTTTCTGTTTTCTTTATTCCTTCCCATCTTGTAAAGGGTTATAACTCCCTTCAAAAGTTAACTCCCGGTGACAGGGCACCTTAGCAAAAACCTGCATCTTGGTTTTGAGCACCTGATCAAAAGCTCTGCGGTGTGTGGACACCTGAACAAAACACCTTGGTGTGAGGGCACCTGATCAACAACCTCTAGTGGATTCCTACCAGTGGGTAGAAGAGTAGATGTACCCAGGTTGATTGGGGAACTACTATATATCTTCTGTCTTCTGGATGTTTGCTTTGTTTATGTTTTTATTTGCTGTGATTGCTGTGCCTACTTAGTGTTTGTTTTTATTACTCACTCAACACCACATTTATATATATCATTACTTTGAAATAAACTTAAACAAGAGCTTTAATAATTAAGAACTAAAATTCACTTTCACACGCGTTCGTCGAACTCAGGATAGAATTCGTCAAACGCAGATTGAAACACTTTCGTCGAACGCAGACTGGAACAATTTGTCGAACTGAAGCACGTGATCGTCGAACTCAAGCACGCGTTCGTCGATCTCAGGATAGAGTTCGTCGAACACAGATTGAAACACTTTTGTCGAACGCAGACTGGAACAATTTGTCGAACTGAAGCACACGTTCGTCGAACTTAAGCACGCGTTCGTCGAACTCAGGATAGAGTTTGTCGAACGCAGGTGGAGTACGCTGTTCGTCGAACTCAGGGTGGCATTCGTCGAACGCAGATCGAGCACGCTGTTCGTCGAACTCAGGTTGGCATTCGTCGAATGCAGATCGAGTATGTTGTTCGTCGAACTCAGGGTGGCGTTCGTCGAACGCGCCTTGGAATTTTCCTAAGTTCTAACAGCCTAAAACCTTGTAAGGGAATTTGAAAATAGCCATACTTCTCCTAAAATAAATCCCGAAAATTATAGCAGATGTATTTTGGCCCTATACATTTACTTAAATTTTCTCAGAATTTTGCCACAATTTTTAGGGTCTCTGTTAAATCAAAAACACAAAACATCATGGTATAACAATTACTAAAAATACTTAGTGCCCACCAAAAATTATGAAAATTTTTACTGGGAGTATCCCTTGACAAGATGAAGACATTTTTGTTCAAAACTTTTCCATTTGCGCTTTCTTTAACCCTCCAGAAAATCAAATACCCGAAATCTAGATTATAATATTATAAAATCTTATAAATTATAAATTCTGTTAAAAACTTCTTGAAAGAAATTGTTGTCTACCTAAATCACCTAGAGGGGGGTGAATAGGTGATCTCTTCTGCGATTGCGGAATAAAAAATTTTGCATAAACACAACAAAAAAAATCACAGCACAGAGACACAAGATTTATAGAGGTTCCCTAAGGGTGGGTACTCCTCTCTCCCGCTCCGCCTATCTAGCACTTCGGGCTAGCGTCGGCAACTTCACCAAAACTTAGATTTATCAACAAATCCTACACTCGGAGACAACGGCTCCTACAAACTCGGAGAACAACCTCTCCTACAACCTCAGAGTAAACAACTCCTACAACTCGGAGTAAACAACTCCCACAAAATTACTCGGAGTAAAAACTCCTACAGAAGTTAAATAAAGTTTGAAATAAAACTTCTCTTGAATCTCAATAAAGATTAACTTCAGATGGAGAGACTGAATCTTCTTCTTCCTTTAGAGTGAAAGCTTGGATCTTCAAGGATTAGGAAGAATAAAGAATCGGCAAACCTGATCTGAGTAGGCCCTTTGATTAAATTGAAAAGATCTTAAATAGAGAGAGAGCAGCAACTAGATCAAAAGCCTTCTTATCTTTGAAATCTCTAGCAACACTGAAGAACGAATCTTGAGCGGCGCACTGTAGATCTCAGAAACTTGTTCAGCTAGCAAGAAAGAAAATGGCTGGGTTCTTCTTTTTCAATCGGGTTATATCTGCTCCTTGCCCTAAAAATAAGAGATTATTTATAGGAAGACCTCCAACGGCTCGGGCGACAAACAAGGAGAGGTCGCCACGTGTACTGTACATGGCGGCCAACCCTAAATTTCAAAAACGAAACGTAAATTTGAAATCCATCTGTCTGTCATTCGTCGAGACTTTACGTGAACATTCGACGAATTGACTTGGCCATTGAAAAATACTGATCAAAGCTTGAAAATTGTCTTCTGTTTTCATTCGTCGGAATTCGTCGGGAGTTCTCGAGAACATTCGACGAATTGACTTAACCACACATTTTCCTTCACAAGTCTGCCTTTTTGACTTCTGTCTGCGTTCGTCGATATTCGTCGGGAGTTCATGAGGACATTCGACGAATAGACTTAGCCGCAGAAATTTCTTCTTCAAACTAGAAATTTGGCTTCTGTCTGGATTCGTCGAGATTCATCGGAACTTCACGAGACATCTCGACGAATTGACTTAGCAAAAATTTCTTTTCTTCTAAAAACCTGCTCCACTCCTCAAACTTGAAAACCTTCAGTTACGAGTACTTGAAGTACACCCCAATAGAGAGATTACACATGGACCAACACTTTGTTCTACACAATGAGGGATTACATTGTCTAGAACTGTGTTTGGTGATCCATTGCAACCTGACTTTGGTGTGCACTTAGCATTAAGACCTATCATAACATATCTAAACAGAAATCATCAAATACATCCTCAATTCAATTTAGTTCACTAGGGGACATCTTCAAATCCAGGTAATTGTGGATACAATACCCAACAATCTCCCCCTATTTGAAGATGTCATAACCCTATGCACTAAGTTGAATTTTACAGAAAATATAATGAATAAGAAGAGCACTAAACAGACAGTAATATTTAAAGAAAAACTCAATGTTTATCTTAACACAAATATATATATATATATAAACAAAGAAAACATCAAGATTCCAGAACATCTCAGCTCATGCTTGATCCTTGCCTTTCTGCTTTCCAAAAATTCTTTCCACTGCTTTAGCTCTCTTTTTCTGTTCAGATTCCATTCTTTCAAAAAAATGTCTTTGGCTTAGGCCAATATTTATCAGGAGCAGTTTCTTTAGATCCACCTGTCTTGAAATGAATCCTTCTTTCAGATGTCCTTTTCATGAACTTACTCCATTCAAATCATTCACTTTACCATCCAAATCATTCACTTTACTAGCACTCTCCTCTATCTTAGACACCATACTCTCCTCCCCCTTTATGACATCTTCAAGTAGGAGGGCATAGAGTTTGGCCAGTTGCCTTTCAACTTGATCATCCAGAAAAGTAATCCCTTGATCAAGAGAAATTCTGAGAGCTGTTTGAGCAGTATTCAGATGAACAACATCTTCAGCAACCTGATGCAAGTTATGTAGAACATGCCCAACTCCCTTGTTGGTGTGGTCCAATGCCTTTCCTGCCTTTGTCATCCAGGCTTCTTGATCACTTTTGAATTTGCCCATTTCATGCCTTATTTCAGTCATTTCCTGCCTCAAAGCACTATCAACCGTATCAATCTTCTGATAGACTTTCTTGATAGACTTATCAAAATGCTCAGTTTGAGCTTGCAGAAAACTTGCAATAGACTTCAGCAGAGAAGATTGAGAGCTCTCTCCAGATTCAAAATCTTCAGGAAAGGCTCTATCAACTACAAAACTGGTAGACTGTGCTTGCTTATCAAGCACAGTTACTCTTGGAGATTTTCTAATAAGACTTTCTGGTAGGGGCAAGAGCAGCACAGAAGGAAGAACCTGAGGAACTGCAGATTCTCCCATGAATATATCTTCTTGTTCTTTCTCCCCCTCAGCCAAAGACATCTTCTTGGCAGACTCCAACTGAGCACCAAAACTGCCCTTCTCCATTGAATCAGATTTCTCAGAATGAACATATGCAGGATCTGGTAAGTCTTCATTATCTTCTGAATTAGAAACAAACACTGCAGGTGATCTCCTTGATTCTTCTAGCATAGCAACTTCATCTACATCAGCAAATTTCCCTTGACCCTCCAGGTCATGAACAACATCAGGGACAACAGTACTAACTGGATCAACAGGAACTTGATCAGCTTCACTGGGAGGAATATCTTTTGTAGCAGCACCACTTTCAACATTGTCTCTTGGGGTTGGAAACTCCCCCTCAACATGTTCACCTCTTCCTTGATCAGGGACGCGTGGAATCACGTGTTTTCAATATTTATATATATATATAAAAATTGGGCGCATACCTGATTTCACGGATGGCTCTTCGGATCCAATAAATTGTATTTAATAAAAAGATTTCACGGGAGACGTGTCCGGGAAGAGAAATATTTTGACATGTGAAATCCCGTGAAATTTCGTGAAATTCCAACAGTCCTGTCTTCAAGATTCCTTGTTAAGCATTCCAAGTTCCATTTTGAAGAAATTGAACTTGGTCTCGTCCAGAGGTTTTGTAAAAATATCTGCAATTTGCTTGTCAGTATTAACATATAACAAATTTATATCCTTACTCTCAACATGTTCCCGGATAAAGTGGTAGCGAAGCTCGATGTGCTTTGTTCTGCTGTGAGAGATTGGATTATTTGCTATGGCAATAGCACTTGAGGAGTCACAGAACATGGGGATTTCTGTGAGCTTTAAGTTATAGTCCTCAAGCTGATTCTTTATCCACAAGAGTTGTGCACAGCAGCTGCCGGCAGAGATATACTCCGATTCAGCAGTTGATATTGCAACACAATTTTGCTTCTTGCTACTCCATGAAATAAGCCTTTTTCCCAAGAATTGGCAAGTTCCCGAAGTACTCTTTCTATCATCTTTGCTACCTGCAAAATCAGCATCTGAAAAACCAATTGGTTCAAAGTCATTGCTTCTCGGGTACCATAAGCCGAGATTTGGTGTACCCTTAAGGTATCTCAAAATCCTCTTTGCAGCGGCATAATGAGATTCCTTACAGTTCACCTGATACCTGACACAAACACATGTTGAAAACATTATATTAGGCCTACTAGCAGTAAGGTAGAGCAAGGACCCAATTATGCTTCTGTACTTGGTTTCACCAAAAGGTTTCCCTTTCTCATCCTTGTCCAGAGACATGCTTGAGCCCATTGGAGTCCTCATAGAGGTTGCACTCTCCATTCCAAATTTCTTAAGGAGCTCTTTGGTGAACTTCGTCTGAGAGATGAAAATTCCATCTTCAGATCGGTGCACCTGGAGTCCTAAGAAATATTTCAGCTCTCCCATACTGCTCATTTCAAACTTACCTTGCATCAAGTTAGAGAACTTTTTGCAAAGTTTGTCATCTGTAGAGCCAAAAATAATATCATCGACATAGATTTGCACAAGTAAAATCTCGCCTTTCACTTCCCTAAGAAACAATGTCTTATCTATTGTTCCTCTTGTAAATTTGTTCTCAAGAAGGAACCTAGACAATGTCTCATACCAGGCTCGGGGTGCCTGTTTGAGACCATACAAAGCTTTATGTAAATAATATACATGATCAGGAAAGTTAGGATCTGCAAAACCTGGAGGCTGAGCTACATATACTTCCTCTTTAAGGTCTCCATTCAGGAAGGCTGACTTCACATTCATCTGGAAAACCTTAAAGCCCTTATATGCAGCATAAGCCAGAAATAATCTGATGGCTTCAAGTCTTGCTACTGGTGCAAAGGTCTGATCAAAATTAATCCCTTCTTCTTGCCTGTATCCTTGTGCAACTAGTCTTGCTTTGTTCTTTGTAATGATGCCCTTTTCATAAAGCTTGTTCCGATAGACCCATTTGGTTCCAATCACATTTTGTCCTTTGGGTCTTGGTACTAACTCCCAAACTTTACATCTCTTGAATTGGTTGAGCTCTTCTTGCATAGCAAGGATCCAAGATGGATCGGTGTTTGCTTCTTCAAACTTCTTCGGCTCAATCTGTGAAAGAAAACTTAAATGTAAAACTTCGTTAGTTGTACCTCTTCTCGTTAGAACTCTGCTTGAAGGATCTCCGATAATCTGATCAGCTGGATGATCTCTTGAATATCTGACTCCCAAGTTACTTGCATTTTCAGGAGCAACTTGAGGTTCAGCCACCTCTGGAACATCTTCTTCTTCATGAACTTCTTGTTCATCTTCAGAGTGATCTGAGATCTCTTTTGCCAACTTTGGTGCATCATCTGTGGTATTTACTCCATCTTCCATAGTGAGTTCCTTTAGCTTTTCACCTGCATCTTCAATGAACACACTAGACGAGTTGCTATGCAGCAGGCTCGTCTCATCAAATACAACATGGACTGTTTCTTCTACCACCAGAGTTTTCTTATTAAAAATCCTATATGCCTTACTATGGCTTCTATATCCTACGAAAATACCTTCAAAACATTTTTCACTAAACTTGGTTGTAGGATGTTTTCCATTGTTAAGTACATAGCATTTACTGCAAAAAATTCTAAAATATGAAATCTTTGGTTTTCTGCCCTTTAGAATCTCATATGGGGTCTTACGATGGTTCTTATTGATGAGTGCTCTGTTTTGCACATGGCAAGCTGTGTTGATAGCTTCTGCCCAGAAGTATTCTGGAAGAGCAGAATCACTCAACATAGACCTGCCAGCTTCTATGAGGGTTCTATTCTTTCTCTCGGCTACTCCATTTTGCTGTGGAGTACGTGGAGAGGAAAAGTCATGGGAGATACCTTGACTTTCACAAAACTCTGTCATGGCCCCAGACTGAAATTCTGTTCCATGGTCACTTTTGATTTTGACCACTGAACAGTCAAGTTCATTCTGAATAAGCTTGACAAATGTAGTGAATATGCCAAAGGTTTCTGACTTAAGTTTTAGAAAGAACACCCATGCAAACCGGGAATAGTCATCAACAATAACCAAGGTGTAAGCTTTCCCACCTAAGCTTCTAACTGACATTGGACCAAATAAATCCATATGCAGCAGATGAAGACATCTGGTAGAATTATTGCCAATTATGCTCCTAAAGCAAGCCTTTGTTTGCTTACCCATTTGGCAAGCATGGCAAGGGCTTTCTTTAATGCATTTAACTTTGGGGCATCCCATACCAAGTTGTGAGAAAATAACATAGATATAGTTTTGAAATTAATATGTGCTAGTCTCTTGTGCCATTGGTCACAAAGAGATGCACTATCTTTGGCAACAAAACACACTGGGGTAGAAGACTGTAAACATATAAAATCCAAACAGTATATACCACTACTCCTAGAGCCTGTTAAAATAGTTTCCGCAGACACGGACATCTTTATCAGGCATCTATCTCTAAAGAACTCAACGGTATAGCCTTTGTCACACAGTTGGCTTATGCTAATCAGATTGTATTTCAATCGTTTCACATGAGCTACACGTGTGAAAATGACTGAGCCGTTGGTTATTGAACCATAGCCTATAATAATACCCCGTTCAGATCCGCCAAACTTTACTTTAGTCCCGTTCTCAACTGGAACATAATCCTGAAGTAATATTCTTCTCCCGGTCATATGCCGAGAGCAACCACTGTCCAAATACCAGATAGGAATTTCGTCGGCCTTTGGACATTCCTGCAAACATGATCAATACCCCTTAGGAACCCAAACATTTTTGGGCCCTTGGTTCCTTGTTTGTGGAACACCACTTGGAACATTAACTTTGCAAGTGGTCGGTCTTGCACTGTTAACTCGTGGAGTTCTTGACACAGTATGATTGAACCAACAATCTATGGCAAAATGACCAATTTTGCCACAACACCAGCATTCAAATCTATTGTATCTCCTCTCTGTGTTCTGCTGAGCCTTTTGAATGGGTGGCTTTGCAGGAGGAGCAACCTTGGAGGTAGAAGCCTCGTTGGTGCAACATACACAATTCTTAGGCACAATAGGCTTGACCTGCGGTGCCTTCTTAGCATTTGATCCATGAACGAATGGTCCATGATGCTTCAATTGAACTTCCTCATAAGGAGCCTTGAGAGAGCTAGAACCAAAGTTTCTGGGTCTGGTCCACACTGAGTTCACCTTGGCAGGCTCAATATGGGTTGGTCTGCTGAAGTGACCATAAATGCTCTCAAAATCATAGGTATTCGTAGGAAGAATCACCTTCTTGAAAGTTGGAGCACACTGTGGATCATTACCCTTTGCTTTAGCAGCTCTTCTTTTGGCTGACTTACTTAGGCTCTTTTCAGCAACATGGCCCAAACCACTACTACCAGAACCAGCAGTGAAAGTGTCTATGATAGGCAAAACTGTCTTGGGCTTAGAGAAGTTCATTGTGATCTTCTTTTCAGCCTCAAGCTGTTTCGTCAACTCATTGATAATTTCACTCTTCTGAATGCCTGCTGAAGTGGCCTCGGAGAGAGCAATCTTCAAGGATAAGATTTCATCCCTGAGTAGGTTAGATTCTTCAATCTCCTTTCTCAGGTTTGATTCTTGATCCTTTAGGGATTGAATCTCCTTTGATTGAGTTTTAACAAGTTTTCGACACTTATTAAACCCTTTCAACATTTCCTCATACTTAGCAGTCAACTCAGAATCCTCTTCCGAGTAGTAGCTTTCATTAGCATCAGATGCTGTTTCTGAACATGAAAGAGGTGTAGAAGATAATACCTGACCGGTGAAAGGAACAATATCTTTGTCATCATCTGACATAGCCATTAGACTGTAGAAGCAGTCTTCTGTGAGACCTTTTCCTCTATATTGACCAGATTGGTCTTCAGTATCAGGTTAAGCCATCAGTCCAAAGAATGCCTCTTCATCTGAGTTAGACTCAGTTGTGTCACTATCACTCAGAGTTTTGGACTTCTTGGCAACAAAACTCTTCTCCTCTTTCTTCTTTCCTTTGAAGGACTTCTTTTCTTCTTTTCTTGAAGATTCCTTCTTCTTGTGTGGGCAATCAGCTATCATGTGCCCTGGCTTTTTACAACAATAACAAAAAGGTTCAGTATAATCGTGTTTGTTCGGTTTAGAACCATACATGTCGTTTCTATCACGATGTGATCTCCTGTGATCTCTTGAGGAAGATGAGCCTTTTCTCATTTGCCTCCTCTTGCTAAGCAGCTTCTTGAATTGCTTGGAGAGGAGGGAAAATTCTCCTTCAGATAGTTTTGAATCTGCAGAACTGCTTTCAGCTTTATCCTCAGAAGACTCATCCCTCACAGGGGACAGAGCCCTGCTTCTCCGGGAGCTTTCAGCCTTTAGAGCAATAGTATTCTCCTTGCCAGAGCTCCTACTGCTATCCTCTTCTGACTTCCTGATATTCAACTTCAGCTCATGGGAAAGCAGCTTCCCATACAGAATCTGTGGCTCCGTAGTGGCCAACTTACCATATTCTATGATAGCTATCACTTTGGGGTCCCATTCCTTAGACATGGATCTAAGGAATTTATCGTTTAGTTCACTCATGGTGAATTCCCTTCCATAGTTTCTCAAACCATTTACAATCTTGAAGAATTTCTCGTAGGTGTCAGAAATTGTGTCTTTGCCTTGTTGCTTGAAGGCTTCATATTCTTGGTTCAGCAAAGACTTCCTGTCATCTCGAACTTCTTTAGTACCTTCCATCAGAACCACAATAGAATCCCACATCTCTTTTGCAGACTTGCAGTGAATCAAATTTTGTAGCATTGAATCATCAACTGCACCTGCTATGATGTGCTTCGCTTTCTTGTCAAGAGTGACAAGTGCAATTTCGTCCTTTGTCATATCCATTAGTTTCTTTAGCACCTTTTTGGTGGGATCAATGGTAGAAGCAACCGTAGGAATGACGAGACCTTCCTTAACTATCTGGGAGATTCGAGGATCATTTGCTTCCATGTAGAAGATAACTCTTTCTTTCCACATGGGGAAATTTTCCTTAGTGCAAACTGGGAGCTTGGAGGAAAACCTTTCCATGCCTCTGTCCATAGATAGAGATCTTGACAACGCTGAAGGATCTTTAATCTAGGTGTTAACCTCTTAAAGATAACCTAGCTCTGATACCAATTGAAAGAAATCGTTGTCTACCTAAATCACCTAGAGGGGGGTGAATAGGTGATCTCTACTGCGATTGCGGAATAAAAAATTTTGCACAAACACAAAAAAAAAAATCACAGCACATAGACACAAGATTTATAGAGGTTCCCCAAGGGTGGGTACTCCTCTCTCCCGCTCCGCCTATCTAGCACTTCGGGCTAGCGTCGGCAACTTCACCAAAACTCGGATTTATCAACAAATCCTACACTCGGAGACAACGACTCCTACAAACTCGGAGAACAACCTCTCCTACAACCTCAGAGTAAACAACTCCTACAACTCGGAGTAAACAACTCCTACAAAATAACTCGGAGAAAAAACTCCTACAGAAATTAAATAAAGTTTGAAATAAAACTTCTCTTGAATCTCAATAAAGATTAACTTCAGATCTGGAGAGACTGAATCTTCTTCTTCCTTTAGAGTGAAAGCTTGGATCTTCAAGGATTAGGAAGAATAAAGAATCGGCAAACCTGATCTGAGTAGGCCCTTTGATTAAATTGAAAAGATCTTCAATAGAGAGAGCAACAACTAGATCAAAGGCCTTCTTATCTGAGAAATCTCTAGCAACATTGAAGAACGAATCTTGAGCGGCGCACTGTAGATCTCAGAAACTTGTTCAGCAAGCAAGAAAGAAAACGGCTGGGTTCTTCTTTTTCAATCGGGTTATATCTACTCCTTGCCCTAAAAATAAGAGATTATTTATGGGAAGACCTCCAACGGATCGGGCGACAAATAAGGAGAGGTCGCCACGTGTACTGTACATGGCGGCCAACCCTAAATTTCAAAAACGAAACGTAAATTTGAAATCCGTCTGTCCGTCATTCGTCGAGACTTTACGTGAACATTCGACGAATTGACTTGGCCATTAAAAAATACTGATCAAAGCTTGAAAACTGTCTTCTGTTTTCATTCGTCGGAATTCGTCGGGAGTTCTCGAGAACATTCGACGAATTGACTTAGCCGCACATTTTCCTTCACAAGTCTGCCTTTTTGACTTCTGTCTGCGTTCGTCGATATTCGTCGGGAGTTCATGAGAACATTCGACGAATAGACTTAGCCGCAGAAATTTCTTCTTCAAACTAGAATTTTGGTTTCTGTCTGGATTCGTCGAGATTCATCGGAACTTCACGAGACATCTCGACGAATTGACTTAGCAAAAATTTCTTTTCTTCTGAAAACCTGCTCCACTCCTCAAACTTGAAAACCTTCAGTTATGAGTATATGAAGTACACCCCAATAGAGAGATTACACATGGACCAACACTTTGTTCTACACAATGAGGGATTACATTGTCTAGAACTGTGTTTGGTGATCCATTGCAACCTGACTTTGGTGTGCACTTAGCATTAAGACCTGTCATAACATATCTAAACAGAAATCATCAAATACATCCTCAATTCAATTTAGTTCACTATGGGACATCTTCAAATCCAGGTAATTGTGGATACAATACCCAACACTTCTCGACCGCCTGAACCAGACCGCCCTCTTACGGGTCTCCTCCGCCGCCGGCCGGCCATGGCTCCGCCCCGGCCGACTCCTATGGGCGGGCGCTCCCTCCGGAGGTGGTCCGGTGGCCTGCCACCGCCGGAGTTGCGTGCTTCCCTATTTCGGACGGAGGAGAGGGGAGAGGTGGCGGTGGCGCTCCGGCCTGCGGAGCTCGCATGCAAGACGTCCGAATGTTAGTGAGGGAGGAGAGGAGAGGATCCCACCCTGTTTGGGGTCCTCCGGGAGCCCTCCGGCGATGTCACCATGGGAGGTGGTGGAGGTGGCGGTGGAGGCTCGACTCGTGTTTTTCCAGCGAGGCGGGGCTCCGGCAGGGGGTGGCCTGGTCTCGAATGAGCTGGGGGAGAGGAGTGTCTCCCATCTGGGACAGTGGGGGTCCTTTTTATGGAGGTAGGGGGAGCTCCCTCCTCCTCTTCTCCTTCTCGGCCATGGCAACCTGAGGGTGAATTAGTTTTAACTCTTGTAGAGTTAGGGGCAGCTGTCACTCAACTATGGGATGGTTGTACCTTCTACAAAGTAGGGTATGGGTTGAGTTTTTTAGCCATGTGGGAATGTTGGTTTCGGCCAGTAGGAAGAGAGAGAGAGAGAGAGAGTGAAAAGGGAGGAGGTAGGGTTGGCTTTCTTTGGCCCAAGGCCCACCTTTCTTGGCTGCATGAGTGGCCTTGGTATGTGGGCTTCAGGTGGGGCACTATTTGAGAAACAAATTCTTTAGGGAAATTTCATTTTAGGGAGGTTTGACCAAAGTCAACTCTCAGGTGGGTCCCCCATATGGGTCAAAGTCATTATAGGTCCGCGTCGTCGAGTGTCGAGTCAACGTTTGATGTGACAGGATCAAAATCAAGTGTTTACGTATCTCGAGATTCTTATAATTTTACGAACGTTTATTTTTATTTACTTGACTAAACGATGTCGAAATTGAGCGAAATGAATTCTATTGCACTCGTATCGTCCATACGAGTCCAACACAACTAACATAATTCAATTCGGAGCACGCTAGCTCAATGTTTGAAAATGGCGTTGTTGCGACGCACGAGGTTACTCAAAATAGTCGTTTTCTTCAAACGACCTCGAACTGAAATGAAACGAGTTCTGTTGCACTCGTACCGACCATAAGAGTCTAACGCAACTGACATAAGTCAATTCGAAGCACGTATGCTCAATATACCAAAATTGCGTCGTCGTAACGTGCTACGATACTCGAAATAGTCATATTCTACATATGACCTCGGATCTGAACGAAACGAGTTCCGCTGCACTTGTATAACCTATACGAGTCTAACTCAACTGACGGAAGTCGATTCGGAGCACGTATGCTCCATATTCTAAAATTGCGTCGTCGTGACATGCTACGATACTCAAAATAGTCATATTCTACATATGACCTCAGATCTGAACGAAACGAGTTTCGTTGCACTCGTATCAACTATACGAGTCTAACTCAACTGACGGAAGTCAATTCGGAGCACGTATGCTCCATATTCTAAAATTTTGTCGTCGTGACGCGCTACGATACTCAAAATAGTCATATTCTACATATGACCTCAGATCTGAACGAAACGAGTTTCGTTGCACTCGTATCAACTATACGAGTCTAACTAAACTGACGGAAGTCGATTCGGAGCACGTATGCTCCATATTCTAAAATTGCGTCGTCGTGACGCGCTACGAGACTCAAAACGGCCACTTTCACCAAATGACCTCGGATTGGAACGAAATGAATTCCGTTGCACTCGTATTACCTATACGAGTCTAACACAACTGATGGAAGTCGATTCGGAGCATGTATGCTCACTGTACTATTTCGGTGTTGTGGCGAAGCACAATGCTACCCAAAACAGTCATTTCTCTAAATGACCATCATTAAGTGGCGAAGGTCGGGTCGTGGTTTTCCTCTGACACGGCCTAAGCTCCTCCAAGGGTCCAACTGAACCGGCTATACCCCTTTTTCAAACTTGGGATGTTACAAACCAATAAAACAAAGAAGATTTTCGTCCCCGAAAATACGAGTGGGTCATGGAGATTCAAAACGGGGCCTACTGTAGATCACTATAGGTGTCGAACGATCCCAAAATTTAAGGGTAAATATAATAAGCAGCTTAAGCGGAACAAAGGTAGCTTTCCCGTAGCTATGTCCATTCTGCTGTAACATGGATATATATTGTTCGTAAGAATATTTATTGCGGCAAATTGTTCGCTAGATGAATTGCCAGCTTAATTAGTGATTCTGAGTAAATAGTTCTAATATAATTGAATACCCGAATGTTTGCACATCTGAAACACAGAAATTTATGTGTTGTGTCCTAAAGGTACATAGTAAAAACCCATTAACATATAATCGACTCTCATACGAAAGTTATATGTTAGTGGAACAGATAACAAGAAATGCCAGTAAGCAGTATAAATCCATGAACATATAACCAACTCCCATACGAAGGTTATATGTTAATGGTACAGATAAACAGAAATGTAAGTAGGCAGTGTAAATCCATGAACATATAACCAACTCCCATACGAAGGTTATATGTTGATGGTACATGTAGAAATTGCAAATAAGCAGTGAAAAATCCATGAACATATAACCAACTCCCATACGAAGGTTATATGTTAGTGGAATAGATAAATAAAAATATAAGTAAGCATGGTAAATCCATGAACATATAACCAACTCCCATACGAAGGTCATATGTTAATGACACGTGTAAATATGTACGTTATGATGCAAATGATGCGTATGCAATCCATGCACGACGAGTACTCATGACTCATCACAACTCCCTACGTTGATACAGTCTGACCGCTTTTCTTCTAGCAGGGTAGCGACCCCCGCGGGCCTCACCGATGTGGCCGTCGGTGACAATGGCCGGTCCTGCCACTTATGGGTGTGGACGTACCGCACTACCCAGGCCCCAACGTACAACTCCGTGTACTCTAGGATGTGAGCGACATCCGATAATTCTGAAATTCGGCCATCCAACGGAGGGACCTTCCGGGGAACTAATAAATGACCTCTCGGGGTTCACACACTCCCTAGTGCCTCATGAGTCGTCAAACTTCCCATTCCTGTATGAATGATCCTTGGGCATGACTGACCAGCCACGATAATCACATACACTTATTTCACCAGTTTGCACCTTATGTTGCCATACTTTGACCGCTTGTCTTCCAGCAGGGTAGTGAACCCCGCAGGCCTCACCGATGTGGCCGTCGGTGACAGTGGCCGGTCCTGCCACTTCTGGGTGTAAATGTACCACACTACCCAGGCCCTAACGTACAACCCCGTGTACTCTCGGTCGTAGGAGACGTCCGACAATAATTGAATTTGGCCAACCAGCGGAGGGACCCAGCGGGGCATATAAGATACAACCGAGCTCCCGGGGTGCACATCTCCCTGTCTCCTAGAGTAGTCAACCCTACCGCACCGGTACGTACGATCTACGGGCATGACCGACCCGCCACTTTTCCACCGCAAGCAATTTACAGTAAAAGAAATAAAACATATCATACTGATAGATGTTGCGTTAGATTGAAACATACCTCATAGTCCTGCGATTGCACAGCTCTAATTTAAACAGATCGTCAAATTGATAAACGTTGTATCAAGTCAAAACATACTTCATATTTGCAATCGTCAGAGCAATTCTCCATATACACACAAAATTTCATTTGAATAATGAAATTTTGAAAACGAGAATTTTAATCCCAATAAAACAAAGAGACTTAACCCTGAGATTGAAATTAGTAATAAAATCCTTACATTGCACACAAAATTCCATTTGATTAGTTTACCTCGAATGGAATTTTGAAAACGAGAATTTAATCCCAGTAAAACAAAGAGGATTAAACCCCGGGATTGAAATTAGTAATAGAATCCTTACATTGCACACAAAATTCCATTTGATTGAGTTTACCTCGAATGAAATTTTGAAAACGAGAATTTAATCCCAATAAAGCAAAGATGCTTAAACCCGGGGTTCAAAATTTGAAGTGGTCATTTGCCGGGTTTAATGAAAGTGTTTTATGGGGACAAGGTGAATCATCGTTTGAGATCAGATGTGGTAAAGGCATTTAAGCGTCGATATGAGTTATATATAAAAAATTTTGTAAGACTACCGCTTACATTATCAAGTTTGAGTGGATAACTACATATATACGCCAAGTTTACTATCAACTTTTACCTTTAAGGTCTACCACCGCTTCCGCTGCAGTGGTTCGTCCCGAACCACGCAATAACGATCGGTGGAGAAAGAGTTGTTTCTGTGATCACTTTTGGTCGAAAAGATAGTTTGCGCTCTGATACATTTGTAAGACCCCCTCTCCTAAATCGGCGGTCTGACCGGCGGATCTTATCGCACACCACCCTTTCAGCACGACGCCGAAGCGATCCCGAAGGGTGAAGGTACTAGCTATTCCAACCCCCCCCCCCCCCCCCCCCCCCCCCCTCCTTGAACACTCCATTGTCACGCCTAGGGGTGATGTTAAGCAAAAGTCACTACACATCAACATAGTAGGGAAACCGTATTCTAGCGGAAGACATCATCAAAGAGTGCACTTTATAGCACTTAGCGGAAGACATCATCAAAGAGTGCACTTTGTAGCACTTAGCGGAAGACATAGTATTATAGTGGAAGATTAACTATCACATAAACCTTAAACTCAAGATCTGTATGACTAATTTCCATACCTTTGCCGCATTAAATCTTGTCCATCAAGAATTGATTGCCAATATATAGATGTCGTGAGGTGGGGCACAACAAAAGGGATGCGACTTAACAACTTGTACCTGACGTAGCCTGCTCCGTGGCTTCCTCCACACTTGGGTGTTGTCTCTCATCTGCACCTATCACCTGTGCTAAAGACAAGTTATTAGAACCACGAACAAAATCCAACCCCTACTAACAAACAAACATAATATAACATTTATAAGGGAGGGGATATCTGGACTTTTATTGGGCCGAGGCAGTCTTCCCACGACCATCGCCTACGTACTCCATATCATCCTGCATACGGTCTCAGACCCACGTAGTTCTATTAGTTTCGCACGGGTTGCCCTACCAGACCGTCCGTCGTGCGGGTTGCCTTAGAGTAAAACTCACCGACCATCCGACATTCTCCCTAGGCACATTTTCCGAAGGCACCTTATATTCCCGTAGGAATATTTCTCGAAGGCACAATATATTCCCGTTGGAAATTACTCGAAGGCACAACATATTCCCGTAGGCACAATATATTCCCGTAGGAATATTTCTCGAAGGCACCATATATTCCCGTAGGAATATTTCTCGAAGGCACAACATATTCCCGTAGGAGTAGTTCTCGAAGGCACGATATATTCCCGTAGGAATATTTCTCGGATGCACAATATATTCCCGTGGGAATATTACTCGAAGGAACCATATATTCCCGTAGGAATATTTCTCGAAGGCACAAACATATTCCCGTAGGAATTTAAATCACGATCAATACAAGAACAAAACCTCAAAACATTGATTCGTCCGCGCTGCTCTACAAGCGGCGACCAGTTCGATACTATTTAGGGTTGAGTCTGAAGGGATGCCCTATCTCCACGTCAACTCTAAATTATAAGGAATAATGAAGGAAAAACCAAAACATCGATCAGTCCGCTCCGCTCTATATGCAGCGGCAAATTAGGCATTATTTAGGGTTGACGCTGAAGGAGTGTCCCATCTTCACGTCAACTCTAAATTATAGGGAATAATGAAGGAAAAACCAAAACATCGGTCTGTCCACTCTGCTCTACAAGCGGCGGCCAGTTCGACACTATTTAGGGTTGACTCTGAAGGGGTGCCCCATCTTCACGCCAACTCTAAATTATAGGCAATAAATAAGGAAAAGCCAAATCATCGATCTGTCCGCTCTGCTCTACAAGCGACGACCAGTTCAGCACTATTTAGGGTTGACTCTGAAGGGATGCCACATCTTCACGTCAACTCTAAATTATAGGCAATAAATAAGGAAAAGCCAAATCATCGATCTGTCCACTCTGCTCAACAAGCG
The DNA here is from genome assembly GCA_033032865.1 of Dactylorhiza incarnata. Lineage (NCBI taxonomy): Eukaryota > Viridiplantae > Streptophyta > Magnoliopsida > Asparagales > Orchidaceae > Dactylorhiza > Dactylorhiza incarnata. Next base: position 533,782 of record JAWHQI010000009.1, on the reverse strand, counting down.
GAGGCCAGTTCGGCACTACTTAGGGTTGACTCTGAAGAGATGCCCCATCTTCACGTCAACTCTAAATTATAGGCAATAAATAAGTAAAAACCAAATCATCGATCTGTCCGCTCTGCTCAACAAGCGGCGGCCAGTTCGACACTATTTAGGGTTGACTCCGAAGATATGCCACGTCTTCACGTCAACTCTAAATCATAGGCAATAAAGAAATAAAGTACATAAATGAACTGGACCAGTACGAGACTGGAGAGGTACTGAAAAGAAACTGAACGGAAGGTACTGGAATTGAAAGGAGCAGGACTAGTACGGGACTGGAGTAAAAAAAAGTACTAACAGAAAGCAGTAAATGCAAGACCAGTACGGGACTGGATTTAAAGAATAAATGCCGAAAGTAAAAGCACGACCAGTACGAGACTGGAGAGCATAATAAATAAAGGGTTAGTAGTCCAATTACTCCATAACAGGAGGCTTCAAAGTCGACTCCGTTCTTAGGAGGAAGTTCCGTTCAATCCCCGTTCCTAGGGGTCTTTTTTCCATTCATAGGAGTCTTTTATCCGTTCATAGGAGTTTACTTAGGTTTTTATGAGATTACTCATATTTCGTGGAATTACTTATTTCCGTGTGCCTTGGGTTCATATTTCAAGTATTTTGATGTTATTGAATCGGCGGTGTCGCCTCGCAACCAAACTAAAAATTTGTTACCGATTCATCGAACGCAGAAAACCAGACTTTCGTCGAACTGAAGCTCGCCGTTCGCCGAACTCAGGATGGAGTTCGTCGAACAGAATATTTGTTACTGATTCGTGAACGCAGGGCTGCGTTCGTCGAACTGAGAATCTACTTCGTCGAACAGAAACCAGACCTTCGTCGAACGCAGACTGGAACAATTTGTTGAACTGAAGCACGCGTTCGTCGAACTCAAGCACGCGTTCGTCGAACTCAGGATAGAGTTCGTCGAACACAGTTTGAAACACTTTCGTCGAACGTAGACTGGAACAATTTGTCGAACTGAAGCACGCGTTCGTCGAACTCAGGATAGAGTTCTTCGAACGCAGATTGAAATACTTTCGTCGAACGTAGACTGGAATAATTTGTCGAACTGAAGCATGCGTTCGTCGAACTCAAGCACGCGTTCGTCGAACTCAGGATAGAGTTCGTCGAACGCAGGTTGAGTACGCTGTTCGTCGAACTCAGGGTGGCGTTCGTCGAACGCAGATCGAGCACGCTGTTCGTCGAACTCAGGGTGGCGTTCGTCGAATGCAGATCAAGTACGCTGTTCGTCGAACTTAGGGTGGCGTTCGTCGAACGCAGCGCCTTGGAATTTTCCTAAGTTCTAACAGCCTAAAACCTTGTAAGGGAATTTGAAAATAACCATACTTCTCCTAAAAATAAATCCTGAAAATTACAGCAGATGTATTTTGGCCCTATACATTTACTTTAAATTTTCTCAGAATTTTGCCACAATTTTTAGGGTCTCTGTTAAATCAAAAACACAAAACATCATGGTATAATAATTACTAAAAATACTTAGTGCCCTCCAAAAATTATGAAATTTTTATTGGGAGTAGCCCTTGCCAAGATGAAGACATTTTGTGTTCAAAACTTTTCCATTTGCGCTTTCTTTAACCCTCCAAAAAATCAAATACCCGAAATCTAGATTATAATATTATAAAATCTTATAAATGATAAATTATGTTAAAACCTTCTCCGCCGCCTGAACCAGACCGCCCTCTTACGGGTCTCCTCCGCTGCCGGCCGGCCGCCGGCCGGCCATGGCTCCGCTCCCGGCCGATTCCAAGGGGCGGGCGCTCCCTCCAGAGGTGGTCCGGTGGCCTGCCGCCGCCGGCCACCGCTGGAGTTGCGTGCTTCCCTGTTTCCGACGGAGGAGAGGGGAGAGGCTGCGGCGGCGCTCCGGCCTCCGGAGCTCGTATGCAAGACGTCCGAATGTTAGTGAGGGAGGAGAGGAGAGGATCCCACCCTGTTTGGGGTCCTCCGGGAGCCCTCCGGCGATGTCACCATGGGAGGCGGTGGAGGTGGCGGTGGAGGCTCGGCTCACATTTTTCCGGCGAGGCGGGGCTCCGGCAGGGGGTGGCCTGGTCTCGAATGAGCTGGGGGAGAGGAGTGTCTCCCATCTGGGATAGTGGGGGTCTTTTTTATGGAGGTAGGGGGATCTCCCTCCTCCTCTTCTCCTTCTCGGCCATGGCAACCTGAGGGTGAATTAGTTTTAATTCATGTAGAGTTAGGGGCAGCTGTCACTCATCTATGGGATGGTTGTACCTCCTAGAAAGTAGGGTAGGGGTTGAGTTTTTTAGCCATGTGGGAATGTGGGTTTTGGCCAATAGGAAGAGAGAGGGAGAGAGAGAGAGAGAGAGAGAGAGAGAGAGAGAGAGAGAGAGAGAGAGAGAGAGAGAGAGAGAGAGAGAGAGAGAGAGAGAGAGAGAGAGAGAGAAGGGAGGAGGTAGGGTGGGCATTCTTTGGCCCAAGGCCCACCTTTCTTGGCTGCATGAGTGGCCTTGGTATGTGGGCTTAAGGTGGGGCACTATTTGGGAAACAAATTCTTCAAGGAAATTTCATTTTAGGGAGGTTTGACCAAAGTCAACTCTCGGGTGGGTCCCCCATATGGGTCAAACTCATTATAGGTCCGCGTCGTCGAGTGTCGAGTCAACGTTTGAGGTGGCGAAGGTCGGGTCGTGGTTTTCTCTGAGCTGGCCTAAGCTCCTCCAAAGGTCCAACTGAACCGGCTAGACCCCTTTTTCAAACTTGGGATGTTACAATCTGGGCTCTTAGTTGACGTTCAGCACAACTTTCCACCCTCAGAGGGACGGAGGCGCATGACTCCACTGTCTTGGATCCAGGATGAGGATCCCAAGGCACTCGGCTCGGAACTTATGGAGGACATAGATAGCCAGGTGCGACTGATTCGAGTTAGAGGCCCAGAGCAGCCGGGTCAGGTATTACGATGCGTGGTATTGTCAAGTAGAGTTCCAGGTTGGATACCGGGTGTTCCGAAAGATACGTTCGATGCATGAAGTCTTGCGGGTTCGCAGGAGGAAGAAGGTCAGTCTGAGATAGATGGGGCTCTACGGGATCCTGGAGTGGATCAGCCCGTTGGCTTATAGACTGGAGTTGCCACTGGAGTTAGCGGGATTTTACGACGTATTCCATGTCTCCTCCTTTAGGAGAGCTCTACTACGGTCGGAGCAGCAAATTTCTACTATAGACGGCCCGGTAGCCTCCGATCGATTGATTCACTTGAGAGCCACTAGAACTGGTGTGGCAGAGATAGTCGGTGCTCTTCGATTCCAAAATAACTTCAATTCTTAGGGGATGTTACGTTCAGTCACTCTCGGTGAAAACCCCGCGAGCCTAGCCTGAATTTCGAGGACGAAATTATTTTTTTATTTATTGGGATTTGTAATCTCCCCCAAACAACTCGACCCCTAGAGTGGTTTTGTCATGACTAGGTCATGACAAAACCCTAAGAAGCTTAAAGAGACCATTTGGCCTTAGCCAGGAAGAAGGAAACCACAGTGGTCTGCAAATAACAATTTCTAGTTAACAAGCATAGGGTTGGACTTAAGGGCCTCACCTTGACCCTTTGACCCCACCATAGCATACCTAACCCTTTAGGGGTCCCCTTAGAGCACCAAGGACCCATTGGGGTCGACCAAAGAGGCCAAATTGACCAAAGTCAACTCCCCCCTAAATTTAGGTCAAAATGACCTATTTTGACCTAATCAAGGCCAATCTACTTGGGCTAGGCCCAATTGGAGTAGCCCATTTGTCTAGGAGGCTGAGAATTACTCAAAGAGCCATCCAATTTCTGTAAATGATGATTAGGAGAGAGAAACCCCATTTTCCCCAAAAATGGTGGAGAGAGAAAGAGAGGAATAATGACCATTCATGGCTTGGGAAGCCAAAGGCTTCCTCTCTTCATCTCCCATGGTTTGGTACTCCTCCCCTCAGTAATTTGGAGAAGTTTAACAGCCTTGGCCGGCCACATAGGTGGCTGTATTCATGAAATTTCAGTTGGCCGAAATTGGCCATTAATGGCATTCATGACAATTAGGAGTTACACCCTCCCTCTCCCCCAATTGAACCTTACTCCTTCAGTGGATGGAGAGGAGGAGTTTCCCCACCTTACCTGACGAATTCGAGCCCCCAAGACAGGAGTTGACATGGCACCCAAAAGCTTGAGGCCGGCCATGGAGGACCACCCAATCGGCAAGCTTCAAGGCTCCACACAGGTCTGGTTCTTCTCCTCTCTCTCTCTCTGTGGATAGATCCCATCAGGTTGCCTGCAAGGATTGGGCCCAATTGGTCCCCAATCGGGTAGGCCAAGAGCTCCGTTTTTGGAGCTTTAATCCCGCATCCATACCCCTGTTCCGGCCACCTCCGGTCTGCCAACCACCGCAAATCGCCGACCACCACCTCAACGAAGGTGGTGGTGGCATTGGCAGGCCGGGGCGGCGCTTAGGTGGCCGGGAAAACAAGGATGAAGGAGCTCCAGGTGCGGTTAATCCTGGCCGTCGGCCAGAGGAAGAGGGCAAACGGATGTCGTCCGTTCTGCTTCAAGATCTGTGTAAGATCTTCATATTAAATGTTATGATATATGTATTTCTGTCACATATTTTGTTGTACATAGATTAGTTTGTTAAAAATACTTGAGGAGTCAGATCCGTCGATCTGAGTAGTAGATGTTCTTCAAACTGATAGTTGAGTTCGACGAACTGAATCCGGAGTTCGTCGAACGGAATTCATTCGTCGAACACACCCTGGAGTTCGTCGAACTGATAGTTGAGTTCGTCGAACTGAACCCATAATATATTCGTTGAACACACTCTGGAGTTCGTCGAACTGATAGTTGAGTTCGACGAACTGAACCCGGAGATCGTCGAACAGAATTAATTCAGTGAACTGATAGTTGAGTTCGTCGAACTGAACCCGGAGTTCGCCGAACGGAATTAATTAACCGAACTGATAGTTGAGTTCATTGAACTGAACCCGGAGTTCGTCGAACGAAATTAATTCGCCGAACTGAATTAATTCGTCGAACGGATTTCGTCGAACTTAGAGAAGATCTGCTGAACTGGCTGGAGAACTGATTTCGCCGAACTGAAGCACGGCGTTCGTTGAACGAACATCGGATTTCGTCGAACGCAGATCGGATTTCGTCGAACGCAGAGACTTGTATTTTATTTTAATTATAGAAAATACTTAGGCCCCTCTACAACAAAAGTGGTCAACACAAAAGTTGTAGCCCTTGGAGCCTACTTTATTTTAAAATTTGTTTCAGCCCAAAATGAGTTCTGTAGCTCCCTGTAGGTCTATTTTGGTGGGACTGGTCCCTAGTGTAGGACAACCACTATTTCTTGAATAACTTTTGATTGGATTATGGGATTGACTTGAAAATTGAAACCTAGGCTATTTACACCTACCCACACATCATAACAAAAGAAAGCAATTTTAGGAGAAACGTTTTCTAAGGTATTTGTAATAATTTCATAAATTAAATGTTAATTAATTATTGGGTCAAATGACCTCCAATGCCCTCCAAATTTTGGTGGGTACTTCTTAGGGTTATCACAAGACCCTGATAAAAATCTCAGCCCAATTGGGACTGATTTGTTTGGGTAATTTGTCAAACCCAAGTTAGGTCAAATTGGGTCAAAGTTAGGGCATGGTGTTTATCTTGGGGTATGGTGGTCAGAACTCATCACCATGAGTTGAAACCTTGGCCACTGGTTTAGGATCACCTAAAACACCTTCATGAGTAAGATGGGGTGGTGTAGAGGTGGATATGCCCTAGGACCCTAGTTTTACCCCTTGGGGTGCATATAGAACCTTGTGAAGGCCATGTGGTCAAAAGCCCTAGAATGGCCATGGAATTTAGGATATATGTTCATGGGGTGTAATTATGTTATATGGAATTTTGAGAGAATTTTAGGAGTACTTATTTCCCCTAAATTAGGTCAACCCCTTTAGGGAAATTTCTTATAAGAGATATTTACACGTTCAAATGGCCTTGGATGGTGATGAAACCTTGGTAGTGCCTTTATAATCATATGATGAACCTCTGGTAATTTTTGTGAAATTTACTAGATGATTTAACTAGTACTTCATTTACAAGGCACTTATTTTACCTTAATCTTAAGAAATATAATTAAGGCTCCAAAACTCTCTGGAAAAATATGCAACTTGGTGATAAAACATTTCAGAGCACTAGGAAGCTCTATAAATTTTTATATAATTTTTGGAGGTTGTTATCAGTAGGCTACTTCACAACATGCTCATATTAGGATTTCTTTGGAATATTTATTTAAGTGGTTAATATGCCTTTATAAATTCTAAAATTTGGCTTGAGAACTTTTCTGATCAATATAAATGTCTTGTAATATTTTTATAATTTTTGGACAAGTATTGTTCGTGGTTGCTTCTTTAATTTCTAATTTTGGTTAAATAGTCAACATTATAATTAGAGGACAATTCTTGATTGTAAAATTGTGACACTCTGGATTTACTATTATTTTGGCATGATAGATTTATCCTAATTTTATGAGAGCCATATCATAAGAATACGTTACACTTCATGCTCATATTCATACTTGAAAAATATTGGAGAAATGATAATAAATGCAAATAATTAAGAAAAAATATGATTCTCTGGATTTAGTTTTCAAACATCATGATATACCTCCAGTAAATATCTTGAGTCAGTTGAATGAATATTTGGAGTACCTCTACTTACAAGCTTCATATATTTAGTTTGGTCTGCGTATAGTAAAACTGTAAAACCTGAGAACTTTATAGATCATTAGGAGGGAATGGAAGGTAGAGGTTGTGCCTAGACTGGTTGAAGAGATTGATGGTCACCAAAAGGAGTTTAGGTGATGAGAGTGTGCTTGGAGAGTTAAGGGTAAGGAGGTGTTCGGGACCGACGAAAGATCGTCTTTCCCTTAGCCTGCCATAAAATGCTTAGGAGTAATTCAAGAGAAATGACAAGAAGGGTATTCTTATGGGTAGATACCAACAACACTAAGTGTCTTGAAAAAGGGGACTTTGGGGTGTCATCCCATTATAGTTCCTAGTACCGTAGTGAGCCCCTTACAGGGTAATCCTCGAGAAGTCCAAGATAAACCATAAATTGTAGGGATAAGTTGATGTACAAGATTAACTTAATAACGCACACACCCACACCCCGTAGTTACGGGAGGTTAGTTGGTTTGGTTGTACGATCGGCAGACTCGGTGGTTGAAGCAGCGGACTAGTTAGTCCGGTGAGCTTGTGACTCAGTAATGCTTGTTGGTACGGACGGGTTGGTCCGGCGAGTCGTTGGCCTGGAAGGTTATGATGACGGGCATGTTAGGCCGGGGAGTTTATGGCTCGGGATATAGTTGAACATGTTTGCATGTGCATGAAGGTGGTGGGTCTTCGGTATTGGACGGTCGTTCACACCGACGTCAATACGTTGACTCGGCAAGTGTGGAATTTGCACTTAGCCATAAAAGTCTGGTGGTCCAGCCAGTAAGAGTACGCAGATGCTCCGCGGTTTTGCGTTGAGGCGTACGATAGGTCTAGGTTAGGTAGTGTGAATACCAACCTAGAGGTGGGCGAGGCCCAACCCACCGCTTCCGTTTGCCACTACAGGAGTATCCTGGGAGTCTTGCTAGCTCCAAAAAGGGGGAACTAAAGGTCTGTGCGCATAAAGTCGAAGTGTGTGAGTTGCACTTGTATGAACATAGAATAAACTGCATAACTCTGCATGTCATGACATAAACATTGCATTTCAACCCCTACCCCTATCGTATAAATTGGTTATGAGACTTTTTATATGATAGGCCCTGCTAAACGACCCCTTGGTCTATAGGTTTGTATGGGCATTCCTATAAATCAGTGGTTACTTTTCTACTATGTACATACTTTACTTACTATTCTTTACTTGCTCTTTATCATGCTCTATTACTGCTTCAATTATCTGTATAAACATGTGTAGTGGTAGAACTTTCCGTAGTTAGATTCACCGTCATCTGCTCTTTGTTATACCCCTTGTTGTCCTCCGCTTCATCCTCCCACACGGTGCCTAGGAGCCATTGGGGGTGGGGTGGGGAACATAAGGCTTAGTATTTTTGACTAACGGTCGGTGGACCTTATCATTTTAGGGGACCGAGGAGATGCTGCAGCATCAGAGGCCGGTGCAGACGGTGGCGGGCCAGTCTAGTACAGGAGCACAAGTTTCAGGATCAGTGAGTGATTAGTAGTTAGCTTCCGCGAGTGATCTTGTAGTGAGAACATGATGTACATGGCATGTGCCCTTTATTATTGTAACATTGTTATTTCAGTTATATCATGTGGACATTTATTATATATAACATGTGATTTGTGGACTTGAACTTCTATTTGTTCGTTTATACTTTTCTTCTTCTGTGATCGATATGGCCGGCAGGATCGGCGTTTTGTAGTGGCGACCTTCCCGAGTGATGGTGTTACCGCAAAGCGGTGGTTCTGGGCATAAGACCCGGGTTTTCAAAAGAAAAAAGGGGTCTTACATGCCGCCTCCTACTCCTCCGGCCGACGTCGCCTCCTGCAATCCTTCTTCCACGGTTGGCAGAAGCCTACTTATCCAAAAGCCAACCCCCTTCCTCCAGCAGCTCTCTCTCCCTCCTCCTCAAGGTCGGCAACCTCCTTTTCTCTCCTCCAAAGGGGCTGGCAGCCACGATTTCACTCTTCCCCAAGCCGATAGCAGCCCTCTTCGTCTTCGCTTTGGCCGGTGGTTTCAAGAGGGACTCCTAGGGTTTTCTTCCCTCTCCTCCTTGGGCTTGGATATGGCTTCCTTTGGTAAGGATTTCCTCTTTCCACCCTTTATTCAGATTTCCTTAAAATTCTTTGGAAATTTTGTGCTCCAAATTGAAAATATTTTGTTGCCCAAGTTAATGTCATCCATATAATCGTCTAACCACTATTTGTTTGTGATCTCCGACGTCGTTCATTAAACCAATTGACGGGATCGCTAAAAAATCCTCTCCGATTTAGGGTTGCCGCAACCTAAGCACAGCCAAATCTCCAATTCCTCGTGGTAGTCTCCTCTCCCCTCACTTTTGAGGGAGGTAAATTTCTAAACATGTTCTTGTTTAAATTACACGATGAAAAATGCATGTGCTAGCATAGGAATCTCGTCATATCAATCATCATTCATGATTTCCCTTGAACAAGTTCAAATAAGATTGCTAATTTTGCTTGCGTCACTTGGCCGCCGCCGCCAGTTTTCGCCTCACTTAAGGCAAGTAGAGAAATCTCTCTCGCTTGCAAACACTGAATTTAGTTCCTTGCATATTTTCTTATGTCTATAAATTTTACCCTGAAACTCCTAAATCGTCAAAATTAATAGCATATCATAATACGTTAGAACCCTCTAAACTATGAATCATTTAATTCATTAATAACATAAGCAAACAATGAAAGGTAGTGTTTAATTGATGTAACTCCTTGACTTGGGTTCCCTCTTGAATCCCTAACAGGAACAAAAGACCGGTAATAACGAGCATGAACTCTCTGGCTCAAGGGTGAGGGTTTACAAGAGCCACCCCTTAGAGATCATGTGCAACAACTCTGAATCTCCGACAAGTCTTGAATCTGAATTTGAATCCTTCTGAATCATGAATCATGTGCATAAACTAAAGTCACATACACTTTTCATTTGTTACAGCTTATGTCATTACATGAACGAACACCTGCTACACTCTGGAGTAGACTAATAATTCGAGTAGTTTCCGTTTGTCTCAATTACTTGTCTGTTTTGCTAGATTTGTTTCATGAAAACCAATACACGTATATTTTTGATTCCCCTGCTTGAATTATATTTTACCTTGCTCACTTTGTGTTTCAATGTACCGAGGCTTTTTCTCCTTATTTTAGAATTTGCCTTAGCGTCCGTAACTGTGCCGCCTGCTACCTGAGTCCGATCTACATCAAGCTTCTATTTCTAGAGGTTTATCTTTTGTTGACGTGTTAGGTTCAATGTTGTATTTCCTTTACTGTCGGTTTAAGCTTATTATGTAATAGTTATGATCAACTATTTTCTCTTATATTACAGACAACTGCTAGGCTAAATAAATTATGTGCTGGAATTTGATATTATTGCATGTTCATTTCCTTTGAGATTTTTATTGCATGAATTTGATATAAAAAACTTTGTATCATGACTTTTAATTCAAATGCATGAGTATTTTACTTTTCACTGCTGTTTACCCAGAAGACCGCTATCACTATGATGAATTATTCAGACCGAGCGGTCTGCAACATTAACCGCCTGGCTCTTCCTCATAGTAACACGTCTCTCGGCTCACCGGACCAAGCCGAGCGGTCTGATCGATGTCAGGCCGTCATCGAGAAGGTTACAATGAAGACCAAGTCCAGAAGGCAAGCCGCGGTCTCAGATCAGAGGCCACCCGAGTGGCTTCCTTGCCTTGATCGCAGCACATTTCAACCCCGGCCAATACAGATCGGAAGCTCAAGCCGCCAAGCCGCGCAACTTCTTTCTTTTTTCCTTCTGTATCCCGTCACCCCCTGCCCGATTCTCCTGTATCTGGGCAGACGGTTATTTTATCCCTACCCAATTGGGCAGGCCCCCGATCCTATAAATAGGGGGCGGCGACGTTCCCAAGGGACGCACACTCGAATCCTGGAGCTCGCATGTTAGGGCTGCGGTCTCGAGTTCACTGTCTTGTAGTCTATTGTCTGGCCGGCTTCTCTCCCGCTTAACCGTGTAACCCGCTGTAATCACTTCACTTAAATCAAGGGAAAGCCCGTCACAGGAGTGGCATTCGCCGTGACGGTCGAAGTCCGGTCTCGACCGCTGCTAGCGGTCTAACTTTTTCTAATCAATAGTAACTGATAGCTCACGACCTCCACTTTTCCTTCGCTTCTCTAGCGTCGATCGCGGAGGCGCAATTTCGGATTCAACAACTGCCTTATTTTAAAGATTCCGCATAATGATAATGTATTTTCTTTAGATTATTTACTTTAAATCTAAAAAATGCTATTTCAGCTCCCGCCTAAACAGATAAGGAGTTCTTTCCCCCATGTCTATGGCATCACGACTCGCCCGAAGCGTACTCTGATTTTTGTTATTAGACGGGTTGAGACACTTGGTATCAGAGATAAGTTGACGCATCTAAGGAAAAAGAATTATAAATTTTTTACCTATTTTGAACTTGATTATATAAAAAAAATATATGCATGCATCATTCCTTCACTCACTTTGTCATTTTCTGTTGTTCTCAGCTGAAACACTCACAATACACTCATAATCATGAGTAGTATGCACACAGATGTTAAGGGGTTATGAACAACCTTAAAATTTTATGTGCATATGAATTTCCACTAGGTTATACACCGCTTGCGAATATTAAATGGTTATGGAAAATTTAATATTTACAAGTGTGATGGATAGTAACATAATATGCATGGTATGTTAAGCGATATAGGGACAACATGGTATGTGTATCCATTCATGAACATTCTTAGGAATGCATTTTAGGAAAAAAAAATTGCATTGCATGCACAACATAACTCAATGCACACGTGTTAAGCTAAGAACAAAAGATGATGATTGTACACATATGTATTTACTAATCATTTACTATTGCACGTAATTCTATTGTTGCATTTGCATGATCATTACCTAGAGTTGTCTAATGAAAATGCTGTAATTATTACATGATTTACGTATCCGGCAGTGCAAAAGTGTTAGAACCTCTAGTCTCATTTTTTTTCTATTCTGCTTGATTATAAATCTTACCCAATTCTCTTGTACCTCTTTCTAGATGGCTCCTAAGCGTCCAAGTCGCAAGAGGACTACCTCTTCTATGAGCGAAGCATCTAGAGATGCAACTACCCAGTTTCTAAGACAAATTCTAGATCGCCTCACTCGCCTGGAGGAAGATCGCAAGACTTCTGATCCCGCCTTAGGTTCCGGCCGCATGGGGACAGCTGGAGTATCTACCACTCCTGGAGTCACCCCTCATTCTTCTAATCCCCGAACCAACTCGCTTGCCGTCAACTTGGTGACCCGCTTGCGTAAAATCCGGCTACTCCTCCTGTGGCGATGAAAAATACACTGGCGTTCAAAAGGCTAAAGCCTCCATCTTATAATGGCGACCTTGACTACTTCGTCATATCAGAGTGGCTCTCCCAGATGGAGAAACACTTTGAGTATGCTGGAATTCTAGAGGCTCAGAAGGCTCTTCTTGCGGCCTAGCAGCTGACCGACGATGCTTACACCTAGTGGCTTTAGCGCCGCAATCTCCCCAATTCTGCCGCCATGACCAGGGGTCAATTCAAGGGAGCCATCATGGATAAGTTTCTCTCTTTTGTGGAATGGGACAGGCTAGCTAAGAATTTCTTATCTCTCTAGCAGCCCGACAGGTCAATAACCGAGTATGAAAAGGAGTTCTCTCGGCTATCCCTCCTTGCTGTGGAGTTGGTGCCAAATGAAGCCAAAAAATCAGTCGCTTTGTGAAGGGAATTCGCCACGATTTCTGCCAGCACGTGGTAGCCTATGGCGCCACCACCTACGCCGAGACTATAGAAGCTGCCTTGCAATTGGAAGTTATTGAGCTGGAGCGCACTGCCAAGAAGGTCCAACATGATACTTACAACGCCACCACCTTTGACCACAAGCGAAAGGGTGCTCCATCTCGAGAGCAAGACCTCAAGGCTAAAGAGGTGTGTGCCTTTTGCCACAAGGTGGGCCATGTCGTGCAAGTCTGTCGCACCCTCTTGAAGAAGCAGAAGATGGTTGTCCCCGCACAGCAACCTCAGATGACGCTTGTCGCTACCTCCACCATCTGCGCTTACTGCAAGAGGCTAGGTCACCTGCTGAAAGACTGCCACCTTAAGCAGAATGCTTGCTATAGATGTGGGCAAGTTGGGCACCATATCCAAGATGTAAGACCCCCCTCCCAAATCGGCGGTCCGACCGGGGAATCTTATCGCACACCACCCTTCTTGCATGACGCCGAAGCGACCATGACGGGTGCATGTACTTTCTACTCCAATTTTCTGCCTTGAACACTCCGTTGTCATGCATTGAGGTGATGTTAAGCGAAAGTCACTACACACCAACAGAGTAAGGAGGCAGTATTATAGCGGAATACATCATCAAAGTGTGCACTTTATAGCACTTAGCGGAAGACATAGTATTATAGCGGAAGATTAACTATCACAGAGATCTCAAACTCAGGACTCGTATGTATAATTTCCATATCTCCGCCGCGTTATATCCTATCCATCAAGGATTCATTGCCAATATATAGATACCGTGAGATAGGGCACAACAGAGGGGATGCAGCTTAGCAACTTATACCTGACATAGCCTGCTCCGTGGCTTCATCCACACATGGGTGTTGTCTCTCATCCACACCTGTCACCTGTGCTAAAGACAAGTTATTAGAACCACGAACAGAACCCAACCCCTACTAATATCAGACATAATTTATCATTTATAAGGGAGGGGATATCTGGACTCTTATTGGGCCGAGGCAGTCTTCCCATGACCACCACCTACGTACTCCGTATCATCCTGCATACGGTCTTAGACCCACGTAGTTCTATTAGTTTCGCACGGGTTGCCCTCCCAGACCATCCGGCGTGTGGGTTGCCTTAGAGTAAAACTCATCGGCCATCCGACATTCTCCCAAAACTCATCGGCCATCCGACATTCTCCCAAGGCATGGGTACTGGGCCGCTGGCGAGAGGAGCCCGATCGGCCCTGGAATGCTTCGACGAAGGCAGGGGTAATGGCCTTCCCCAGACCCGGGCGGAACGCCGCTTCGACAACAAGTCTGGGCTCGACAAGCAATGTTCCTCCGGGGCTCCTTTGCCCCAGAATGCCGAATCCGGGGGTGATGATGGTCTGATTCGACGGGGCCGGCGAGTCCGTGGGTGGAGGAATCTGCTCCTCCGAGTTGGTGAGAAGAGGCACTGCATAAGGGATCATGGAAACTTAGCGAGTCAGAAAATATGTTACAAAGGAGGGCAAGGAGAACTACTCACCTGACTGCGAGGGTGGGGCCCGCATATCAGAGGTCCCCGCAACCTGGGATGCGGGGTCAACCCTCCCAGGGGTAGAGGTGCGAATCTCCGTGGTTGTTTTCTCTAGTGTATTCTCTCCCGGGGGAGTGTTCTGTGAGCGAAGAAGCAATGTCAGGTAAGAAGGACATTAAATTAGCAAGTTTGGTATTAGTACCTGCAAGGCGAGTTCGTCATGGGAAGATGGAGACGAAGGAAAAGACCCATCTTCGCTGGATGAGCGTCGGACGACCTTTACCATTTTTGTTTGAGGCGAAGTGCGCTGCGGCGAGACCCAGGAAGCGAGCGCGGTTGCCTTGGCCTTCTGAGCCGCCTGTGAGACCCTAAGGCGGGCCATCATCTCTTCCTTTTTGGACATCCAACTGAGTCTCACGGCGAGGAGAAGCTTCACAAGAGGAAGAAAAAGTTTGGACACCGGCTGGGAGGAATGGTATTTATAGCTACAGGCTTGGGCCCCACTAAAAGATTCACACCACATCATCCAGAGGCTGGCGAATACCAGGGGTTAGATGTTTCTTTGCGAGCCTAGGTAGCCTCGCAAAGAGCGGGGATTGTGTACAACCCTGATATTCGCCAGGAGGTGGACATAGTTTGAGGAGTCAACAAGCGAGAGAGGTAACAAGGCGAGAGCCGTGCTGCATTCGACGAAAGCTGTGATGCGCTCGACGAAATCCGTTCTGCGCTCGACCAACTCACGTCCCGTTTCAGTTCGACGAACTTGCTCCTCAGCTCGACGAACTCAATCCCCAACCAGTTCAGCGGATTCTGTCTTCAGTTCAGCGAGCTCTAGTTTGAGTTCGACGTATTTAACTCTGTGTTCAGCATATAAGTAACAAAGAAGGCGAGCCAGAGCCTCAAGGGCTGCTCGCAGAAAGACGGGCGAGCCGGGCACTCGCCGACCGCTCGCAAGAAAGCGAACGAGCCAGATTCTTTCCAAGTTTCCGTGTTCGACGAACTTCAATCGGCGTTCGACGAAATCCGTTCCGCGCTCGACGAACTCACGTCCCATTTCAGTTCGACGAACTTGCTCTCAGCTCGACGAACTCAATCCCCAACCAGTTCAGCGAATTCTGTCTTCAGTTCAGCGAGCTCTAGTTTGAGTTCGACGTATTAAACTCTGTGTTCAGCATATAAGTAACAAAGCAGGCGAGCCAGAGCCTCAAGGGCCGCTCGCAGGAAGACGGGCGAGCCGGGCACTCGCCGACCACTCGCGAGAAAGCGGACGAGCCGGATTCTTTCCAAGTTTCCGTGTTCGACGAACTTCAATCGATGTTCGACGAAATCCGTTCTGCGTTCGACGAACTCGCGTACCATTTCAGTTCGACGAACTTGCTCCTCAGCTCGACGAACTCAATCACCAGCCAGTTCAGCGGATTTTGTCTTCAGTTCAGCGAGCTCTAGTTTGAGTTCGACGTATTTAACTCTGTGTTCGGCGTATAAGTAACAAAGAGGGTGAGCCAGAGCCTCAAGGGTCGCTCGCAGGAAGGCGGGCGAGCCGTGCACTCGCCGACCGCTCGCGAGAAAGCGAACGAGCCGGATTCTTTCCAAGTTTCCGTGTTCGACGAACTTCAATCGGCGTTCGACGAAATCCGTTCTGCGTTCGACGAACTCGCGTCACGTTTTCAGTTCGACGAACTTGCTTCTCAGCTCGATGAACCCAATCTTCCAGCCAGTTCAGCAGATTTACACATGGCCGAGGGGAGCTCGCAGGAAGGCATGCGAGACCTGGCCTCGGTGGATGTCGCCAGAAGAGGCGCGAGCGCGGTCTTCGCAGAGCGCTCGCCTAAGAGGGGTTTCACGAGCCATACTCGCGAGGCGACTCGCGGGGGCTCTCGCGAATAGCCTTCTCGCAGGCCATTTGCCCATAGGCTAAGGAGGCAAAATTACCCCTCTGCCCCTGGTGGTCTGCCGTTAGCCTATCCAAACAACGGAGTTTGGCTGTTAGCAGGTCAAATTGGGGTGCGCTTAGTAAAACCAAAAGGCAGAATTCCGCTATTAACAGACCACGAACAAAAAACTATAAATAGACCTTAAAGGGCGCGCACCTTGGGAGAGGACTCCAATCTCAGTTCTCTGAGCTTCTTTCTCCCTTGGTTACTTTGGTTTAGCTCTCTAGCTCTCCAAGGTGCCCAAGTCTCAGCTTTGGCTTGTTGAAATTGTTGAAGTGAAGTGGAAGGGAGTCCGGCCGGTCTGAAGGCTGGAGACCGCAGAGACCGCGCGACCTGCGCTGGTGCTCTGGCAGTTTGGTTCTGCGATCTCTCCCTGCTGTTCTGGCGATCTGCTATGATCGGCCAGTTTGCTTCTTGGTTTGGTCGTTGGTTCTGGCGACCTATTGCGAGTTCTTCCGGTCTTGTTCTGGGCGTCCTGTTCTTGGTTTTCCGCAGTGACCGGGCGTCTTGTTTGGGCTGTTCTGGCGACTTGGTTCAAGTCGGCCAGATGTTTGTCCCTGCGTTGGCGATCTCAGGAAGGGTGGTCGCTGTGTCCGCGCGGCTTGTGGGCGGACTGCTGCTGTCTTGCTGACTTGGGCTGGATCTTGTCCAAGTGTTGTGTCCGCGCGGCTTGTGCGCGGACTGCTGGTGTCTTGCGGACTTGTGCTGGATCTCATCCAAGTGTCGTGTCCGCGCGGTATGTCTTATGAGGCCGCTGGCGATCTGATGGGCGGTTATTGTATCCCGGTTTGTGCGGTGACGGCATCCGTCTATCCGCCTATAAATAGGGGTGCAGGGCCCGTCATTCCTAACATGAACAGTAAGAACAAGAGCCCGGATTGTTTCTTGCGGACTCAAGTTTGAAGTCGCGCAGTCTCGGAAGTGAGCTAACCGGTTGTTGTGTTCGCAGGTTTGCGGTCAGCAGGTTGCGGTCTCCTTCCTTGGTGATTTCCGGCGGCTTGAATAAACAGTTCGTCTGCGGTCTGTCAGTGAACTGGTTTATTGTGTTCTTGTGCTGTTTGCAGCTGACTCAGTGATCAGGCGACCTTCAGCGGTTAGGCGTTCTGAGTTGCGGTCTGGCGACAGCTTCAGTTCTTTGTTCCAATAAGCTTCAGTTCGTGCGGTCTGGGATTGCAGTTTGGCAGTGCAGATTGTCTGCTTCTGTTCGCGCGGTCTCAAGGTGTTTCTGCGGTCTGACTGTGCAAGCGGTCTGGGAGTACAGCAGAGCAAGCCGGGAGGCCTGAGCCTCTTTGCGGTCTGTGCGGTCTCTGCTTTGGCAGACCGCCAGTTTCAGTTTTGGTGTGTTTGTTCTTCCCATCTCCGTGATTCTTATGAATCATGTCTCGCCATGTATACCTCGCATTGTAAAGCAGTTCTGTTTCAATAAAGATTTCTTGTGTTGCTGTTTTGGCATTGTGGTTGTTTGACTATAACTCTTGTTGATACAACTCCTGCTTACTCCTAAACGGTCTTTCAAAAATTTTAACATGGTATCCGAGGTAGGTTCCTGGAGTGGATAAGCAGTGATCAACTAGAGTTGCCATCGTCTTTGTGAAGAAGAGACCACATAGATTGCCATGGAAGGTGGATACGCAAGAGGTCTTGGTATTGAACTCCTCACATCGACTAACTTTAAAAAGTGGAAGTCATGTATGAAGAGTTACTTGCTTGGCGAGGATCTATGGGAGGTAGTTGGCGGAGAAGACACACAAGAGTTGTTTCTAGCAGGAGATAATATGGCAGAGGTGAGACTTTGGAGGAGGACGAATGCTAAGGCAGAGTTCACTCTCAAGAGGGCTATCTCACCGGAGCTATTTGATCACATCATTGGATGTAAATCTGCTGCTGAGATTTGGACATCCTTGGATGGGTTGTTCAATAAGAAGAATGTAGCGAGGCTACAGTATCTTGAAAATGAGTTGGCGAAAGCCTCTCAAGGTGATCTTTCTATTTCTACCTTCTTCCTCAAGATGAAGAACCTCACGACAGAGATTTCTGCATTGGACCCTGATGAGCCAATCTCTGAGGCAAAACTGAAGAGGCATATCATCCGCGGGTTGCGGAAGGAGTATCTTGCCTTTGTGACTTCAGTTCAGGGTTGGGCAAATCAACCGTCGTTGTTGGAGCTGGAGAACCTTCTTGCTTCGCAAGAAAGTTTAGCAAGACAGATGGCGGGGGTTTCTATCTCCGGGGGAGAAAGTGATGTGATGTTCTCTGGGAAGAAGAAGAAGAAATGGGAGAAGAAGAAGCCGGGTCATGATGGACCCTCCACTTCAGGTCAGCAAGATAGGGGCTATGCTCCTAAGTCTGATGGGAAGAAGAAAGGAGAGGGACCGAGATGCTTTAGATGCAATAAGACCGGGCACTTCAAGAAAGATTGCCGGGTGAATCTTCAGCCGGGACATGCAGTGGAGAAGGAGATGCCAAAGTATGGTGAAGTTGGATGGGGAGGAGCCTTTGTGTCTAATATAACGGTGATGCCCGTTAAGGCCTTGGCTTCCATCAACTATGATGAGGACTGGATTGTTGATTCAGGGTGTGGGCATCACCTCACCGGGGATGGATCAAAGTTCTCTTCTTTGACGCCTTACTCAGGTAACAATGTTATCATTACGGCTGATAATTCTATTCATCCAGTAGAGCACGAAGGAGTCGTCTCTCTGAGCAGTGATAAGGGTCCACTCACGTTGAGGAGTGTTTATCACGTGCCTGGTATGAAGAAAAATCTCTTCTCTGTGACCAATGCGGTCGACGCCGGTTATCACAATCTGTTTGGCCCAACAGAAGTGAAGTTTCTCAAAACTCAACCGGAGATAAAGGGAGATGATATTCATGTCGGCAAGCGGGTGAAGGACTTGTTCGTTTTATCGACAAGTACCTATGTTGATAAGATGAGGACCAATGATGGCGCGACCATCTGGCATGAAAGGTTGGGGCATGTAGGCATGGACAAATTGAAGGCTATGGCGGTAAGGGGCCTTGTCAATGGCTTGCCTAGCTTGTCCTCATATGGAGACGGTCATGTCTGCGAAGGATGCCAGTTTGGTAAGTCTCATCGACTTCCATTTGACAAATCGCAAACAAGGTGCAAAGTGCCGTTGGAGTGCATCCACGGTGATTTGATGGGACCGACTGCCACCCCAAGCCTTAGAGGTAACAGATACATGTTGGTGTTGATTGACGATTACACCAGATATGTCTGGGTGTATTTTTTGAAGGAGAAGTCGGAAGCATTTGCAAAATTTGTGGAGTTCAAGGAGCTGGTTGAAGGCCGGCTTGGCCTGCGGGTTAAAAAACTTAGAACTGACAATGGTGGGAAATTCACCTCTTGTGAGTTCTCAAGTTTTTGCAGGAAGCATGGCATCAGGAGAGAGCTCACTTGTGCCCATACTCCACAACAGAACGGCATTGCCGAGAGGAAGATTCGTCATTTGACGGAAACTTGCAAATGCTGGCTTCATGCTAAGAGTATCCCAAAGTCCTTCTGGGCGAAGGGAATGTCTTGTGCAGCTTATGTCATCAACAGGTTCTCTTTAAGTCCTATCAACATGAAGACCCCTCACG
Organism: Dactylorhiza incarnata; assembly: GCA_033032865.1. NCBI lineage: Eukaryota > Viridiplantae > Streptophyta > Magnoliopsida > Asparagales > Orchidaceae > Dactylorhiza > Dactylorhiza incarnata. Next base: position 514,202 of record JAWHQI010000009.1, on the reverse strand, counting down.
AATTAATGTTCAAGGAGAAGCCGAGTGTTGCACACCTTCGGGTGTTCGGGTCAACCTGCTATGTGCATATTCCTGATGCTCTTCGGACAAAGCTAGATGCGAAAGTAAGGAAGCTAGTCTTTGTTGGGTATGATGAGCGGAAGAAGGGATGGAGATGCATGGATCCTGAGGCACGGAGGTCAATTGTTTCTCGGGATGTAGTGTTCGATGAAGTGACTTCCTACAAGGGGAGTTCAGGAGTTGAGCTACCGGAGGGCAAGGTTGATGAAGGAGGAAAAGCTGCGGGAAGTCTTCAAGTGGAGTTGCCTGTTTCACCAGGAGCTCCAGCTGTGTCAAGCTCAGATGGAGGCTTCAGGTTCTGGAAGCAGGGGGAGTGATGCTCCAAGTTCGTCTGGAAGAGTAGCTTGCACAGAAGAAGCAGCTGAGGAGGTGGTTAGTCAGGAGCAACCTCTTAGGAGGTCGAAGAGGACTATTCAACCACCAGACCGATACACAGGAGGAAACATGGTGAACTTTGTTTCATGTTTCTTTGTTGGTCCCTTGGATGAAAGGGAGCCGTCGAGCTTTGAGAAGGCCAGAGGCGTGAAGGAGTGGGACGTTGCGATGCAAGAAGAGATGTCAGCTCTCGAGAAGAACGAGACTTGGTCTCTGGTGCCAAAGCCCAAGGGCACCATTCCTGTCACTTGCAAGTGGGTCTTCAAGCTGAAGAAGAAAGCTGACGGTAGTATCGAGCATTACAAGGCTCGCCTTGTAGCTCGCGGGTTCTCACAGCAGTACGGAGAATATTATGATGAGACGTTCAGTCCAGTGGCAAAGATGACTTCGGTTCGATTTGTTATTGCCTTGGCGGCTTCGAGTGGTTGGGAGATTTGGCAACTCGACGTGAAGAATGCCTTCTTATACGGCGAGATTGACAAGGATATCTTCATGCTCCAACCACAGGGCTTCATCTCGAAGGAGTATCCGGACTACGTCTGTAAGTTGAAGAAGGCCCTGTATGGGTTGAAGCAAGCGCCTCGAGCGTGGTACGGGAAGATTGCAGAGTATCTCTTATTCTGCGGATTCCTTGCTTCAGACTCTGATTCTAGCTTGTTCATCAAGAAAGAGGGGGTGCTTCGGGTAATTGTGCTGCTGTATGTGGATGACATGATTGTCACTGGGAACTCGAAGGAAGCTGTTGCAAGACTCAGGGCTGAGCTTGCTATCAGATTCGAGATGAAGGATCTGGGGGAGATCCACCATTTCCTTGGACTCGAGGTGCAGAGGCGGGAGAGCGGAGTGCTCATTTCTCAGGCTGGCTATGCAGAGCGGATTGTTCAGCGATTCGACATGGAGGAAGGGAAGAGCAGCTCTATACCTCTGGAGCAACATCATAAACTTCGGAAGGATGATGGGAGAGTTTTATCTGAACCATTGGTGTTCCGAGCTCTGGTTGGGAGCTTGATCTACTTGACGATCACAAGGCCAGATATTGCTTATGCAGTAGGTAAGGTGAGTCGGTACATGGCGGAACCACGGAAGCCTCATCTTCTGGCAGCAAAAGGCATCTTGAAGTATGTGAAGTCGACCTCTGATTTGGGTCTCCTATATAGGAGAGGGTCAAGCTTGGAGTTGCATGGATACATGGATGCTGATTATGGGGGAGACGTGGATGATCGGAGATCAACGTCTGGTTATGTCTTTATGACAGGTCCCACAGCTATCTCTTGGTGCAGCAAGAAGCAAGACTCGGTGTCCGTATCTACCACAGAAGCGGAGTACAAGGCTTCGACCTTGGCAGCTCAGGAAGCCATTTGGCTCAGGAGGTTGGTGGAGGACGTTCATCAGGAGGTTCGAGGTCCCACCTTGCTACGCGGGGACAATGAGAGTGCTCTCAAGATGGTCAACAATCCAGTTTGTCACGCGAGGACCAAACATATAGAGATTGAGCACCATTTCATTCGTGAAAAGGTGTTGGGAGGATCTCTTATGGTCGAGCATGTTCGGAGTGCGGACAATGTCGCAGACATCTTCACAAAGCCGCTGGCGAAGGGACCGTTTACACGGTTAAGGGGGTTGCTCGGTCTAGTTTCCACTTCCCACTTCAAGGGGGAGTGTTGAAATTGTTGAAGTGAAGTGGAAGGGAGTCCGACCGGTCTGAAGGCTGGAGACCGCAGAGACCGCGCGGCCTGCGCTAGTGCTCTGGCGATTTGGTTTTGCGATCTCTCCCTGCTGTTCTGGCGATCTGCTATGATCGGCCAATTTGCTTCTTGGTTTGGTCGTTGGTTCTGGCGACCTGTTGCGAGTTCTTCCGGTCTTGTTCTGGGCGGCCTGTTCTTGGTTGTCCGCAGTGACCGGGCGGCTTGTTTGGGCTGTTCTGGCGACTTGGTTCAAGTCGGCCAGATGTTTGTCCCTGCGTTGGCGATCTCAGGAAGGGTGGTCGATGTGTCCGCGCGGCTTGTGCGCGGACTGCTGCTGTCTTGCTGACTTGGGCTGGATCTTGTCCAAGTGTTGTGTCCGCGCGGCTTGTGCGCGGACTGCTGCTGTCTTGCGGACTTGTGCTGGATCTCGTCCAAGTGTCGTGTCCGCGCGGTCTGTCTTATGAGGCCGCTGGCGATCTGATGGGCGGTTATTATATCCCAGTTTGTGCGGTGACGACATCCGTCTATCCACCTATAAATAGGGGTGCAGGGCCCGTCATTCCTAACAAGAACTGTAAGAACAAGAGCCTGGATTATTTCTTGCGGACTCAAGTTTGAAGTCGCGCGGTCTCGGAAGTGAGCTAACCGGTTGTTGTGTTCGCAGGTTTGCGGTCAGCAGGTTGCGGTCTCCTTCCTTGGTGATTTCCGGCCGCTTGAATAAACAGTTCGTCTGCGGTCTGTCAGCGAACTGGTTTATTGTGTTCTTGTGTTGTTCGCAGCGGACTCAGTGATCAGGCGACCTTCAGCGGTTAGGCGATCTGAGTTGCGGTCTGGCGACAACTTCAGTTCTTTGTTCCAATAAGCTTCAGTTCGTGCGGTCTGGGATTGCGGTCTGGCAGTGCAGATTGTCTGCTTCTGTTCGCGCGGTCTCAAGGTGTTTCTGCGGTCTGACTGTGCAAGCGGTCTGGGAGTACAGCAAAGCAAGCCGGGCGGCCTGAGCCTTTTTGCGGTCTGTGCGGTCTCTGCTTTGGCAGACCGCCAGTTTCAGTTTTGGTGTGTTTGTTCTTCTCATCTCCGTGATTCTTATGAATCATGTCTCGCCATGTATACCTCGCATTGTAAAGCAGTTCTGTTTCAATAAAGATTTCTTGTGTTGCTGTTTTGGCATTGTGGTTGTTTGGCTATAACTCTTGTTGATACAACTCCTGCTTACTCCTAAACGGTCTTTCAAAAATTTTAACATGGCTTGGGAGGGGAAGCGCTCAACAATCTTCCGGGTTTGTGGTGGGACCTCCTCGCTGTGACTAAGGTTTTAGTCTGTTTTCGAGTCCCTAGTATGCTCCTTCCGAGGGACTAGTAAGGGCTAGCTGCCCCTCAAATTTGTTGAGGGCCCGAGCTTCACAAGAGACCGAGAAATCGGTTTCAACAGTATTCACATGGTTGCTGAGAGATCTGTGTAACCTAAAGATTAAGGGTCCATTTGGCGCAAATTCGAACACCGCTCTTCATAACACAACCGACGCAATGACGATCGTGGGGCCGCTCCATGACAACATAATAGCACGCTGGAAATAGTAATCAAATTTGTTTTGGTACGCCTCCACCAACACCGACTTTTGGAGGGCGGCCCGACGGGATCCCACCATCATGCAAAACAAACCCTTAGGGCCCGTTCGTTTCGTGGGTTTTGATTGACAGGAATTGGATTTGTCCGAAAACCTATGGCGCAGAGGTTTTGGGATTGGGTCAAAACTAATTCCTGTGTTCGTTTGCAGGAAGGTTTTCAATTACAGGAATTCAATATTTCAATATTTCTGTCCGATTGCAGGATGGAATTCAGAGACTGGAATTGACAAAATATCACAAAACATATGTAAACAACATACAGTACCACTTCATTAAAAATTCATTGCAAAACATACAAACTTCTACTACCATATCAAATTTAGCTAGGATAGATAATGCTTGATACAAACGGATATCCCAAAAATGAAATAGCTAGTAGCCGATCATATCAAACTTAGCTAACACATACAAACTTCTACGACTTCAAAATGTTTCATGTTATAGTAATCCGATACATTCAAAATAAAACATATAAGCTCCAAACTAATCGCCTATATGAATGCGCAACCATCTCCTCCTAGCAATCTCTGGCAAGACCAAGAAGACCTCGCACTTTGTCGCATCAAACGCTGAGTAAATCTATGGCTTTTATAAGATCATCCTCTGAGAGATCTGTCATAACAGATAATGCTTGATACACTGCTTCAATCCTGGACCTCGAAGGTACTCCAACCGTGGAAATTTCAATTGGATTATCCATGTTATTCGAATTATGAGTGACAGCTTCTGCAATCATATCAATAGCTGAATGTTTTTTTGGGTTTCTTCCTACTTTGACCACTTGGCTCTGCCACAACATCCTCTTCAGGAATCCCTTCCACGTCAAAATCATAGGGTAGATTCCACTCCTGTTGACGCATTAGCACCGTTTGCTCTGTCAGTCCCACAAAGGGTGGCCAAATCACCCCAATTGACAATTACTTTATCTTTGTAGTGCTTCTGTAATCCGATACATTTTGAGTCTCACTCAAAAACCCTGCATCCACTAATACCGTGCACAAACTACGGAAAGCGCTCTTGTTCATACGCAATTGGTTATAACAGTTGATATCTTTCCCGTTATATAACCTATTTAAAAGCGTCAATCGAAGAGTATCGTGATGTGCCCTAATGCTAGGACAACTGTTTCTGCAATTTTTCATCAAAATAGCAGCGGCAACAGCAGATAAAACGGCTACCACAGCTCTCTTTCTCATGCTGTCTATTCTTCTTTTCTTATGAAACTCGATAAGAGTATCCATCTATGAAACATAAAAAAATACATAAGTACACACATACATATACAACCAATAACACACACCACATACACACAACATACAACATACACACACAACCACATACACACAACACACAACATACAACCACATACACACAACATACAACCAATAACACACACAACCACATACACAACATACAACCACATACACACAACATACAACCAATAACACACACAACCACATACACAACATACAACCACATACACACAACATACAACCACATAAACATACAACCACAACCACATACAAACACAACCACATACACACAACATACATCCACATACACACAACATACAACCAATAACACACAACCACATACACACAACATACAACCACATACACACACCACATACACACAACATACAACCACATAAAACACAACAACAACAACCACATACACACACAACCATACACAACAACAACCACATACAACCACATACACACACAACCATACACAACAACAACCACATACACACACAACCATAAAAATCAACACATACAAATCACATACAACCATTAGGACAACAATACACATACACAACCATACAACCACAACACGCAACCATTAGGACAACCATACAACCACATACACACACACACACATGTACACAAACAAAATCCCCAATCTACACAATCATACACACATCTACATATAGAAACTCCCAAAAAAATCACAATCATTCTCAATGCTTTTGGTTGTGGGCTAACACAATAATAGCATGATAAAAATAATTTTATCAACGAATTTGTAGGAACCAAAATTTTTTATACCTAACCGAAGAAAGGAAGTGGGCCAAATAGGAGGAACAATGCCTTGTAGATGTTGGAGGAAGCTGCTCCAAGCTATGAGTGCCGGAGTGGAGGAAGAAGAAGGTGCTTGCCCCGGAAAACCTACAGATCGAGGAGAAACTGAAGCTTGCCGAGGAAATCAATGCCGAGGGAATGTCAATGCCGGAGCGATGGAGATGAGCGACGGAGATCAGCGTCACGTCGAGCTTTGCCGGGAGGGAGAGGAAGGTTGAGGCGTGCACGTCGACGGAGATGATCGCGCGCACGGGAGGAAGAGGAAGGTTGCGGCGCGCACGAGAGGGAGAGGAAAACCTATCGCGGCTCGCACAAAACTCGCGTAAGGGTCTCCGTTTTGATGGCAGTTTTAAAAAAAAAAAAACTAAAACCTATAGGTTTTCAGGGAATGCCAATGCCGGGTCCAAAATATACCAAACGAACAGCGGAATTGGAATTGGGATACCCAATTCCAATTCCCTTGCCCCAATTCTAGCGAAACGAACATACCCTTAAGGCTTCTGGCAATCTTCAAGTAGTAGCTAGCTGGTCAAGATGCATCAATTCAACAGAGCGATTATATATATATATATATATATATATATATATATATATATATATATATATATATATACACACACACGAGCAGCTCCGCACGGGCTTCGCCCGTGCTCACTGACTCTTAGCGGGCTGCGCCAGCATTCGAGCGGGTTGCGTCCGCATATGAGCGGGCTGCGCCCACCTATAAGTGGGTTACACCCGCATATGAGCACTAACCTTTTATTCAAAACACATACATATGAATACTTAAAATGATCGTAAAAAAATGAATAATATTACAATTTTTAAAAATCAATTTCTCTCTCCCTTTCTTTTCTGCCCTCTCTCCCTCCTATCCCTAAATGTAGGTATTCGCCCGACCAGCGACGACAGTACCCGGCCGGTGACGGCAGGCTTCGCCCTCCCCCGACGCGAATCGCGCAGGCGGGCTTCGCCCACCCCCGGCCAAGCGCGATAGTACCCGGCCTGCGACGACGGGCTTCGCCCACCCCCGGCGGGCTACGCCCATGACGCTCCAGGCTGTGCCCGCATCAAGCTGGTTGCGCCCACAACATATACATATGCGTACTCAAAATGACCGCACAAAAATTTTAATTAATATTTTATAAATGTTTTTTTCAAAAATATTTATATTTTAACAAAAAATTATTTTAAAATAGGTCTAGGAGGTCTAATGATTACCTACCATAGTAGGTGTAAGAGGTCTACTAAAAACTTTTGATTTTATTAATTTTCACAATTGTTTTTATTATAGGGATATTGTATAATTACACAAATAACCATTATATTTTATGAATTCCATTTTTTTCATAATATATGTTAAGTCATTTGAGTAAAAGAATGAGGTTATATTCGACAATTTTGAATGTTGCACCAAACAGTGGCGGATCCAGAAAATTATAAATGGGGGTGCACAAAAATTTCTAAACACAAATGCTAGCGGGGTGAGTAGGAGTGGCATGGGTCACATATTTGAATTAATTTTGGGGGTGCACATAGCTGAACTTGGTCTGCGAATAGCCAACTTTGGTCAGCGAATAGTCAATATTTGTCCCAAAACAAACTAGTTATGTGACATGAGAACGCTTCCATCTTATCAGAGCTGTTTCTCCCTCATCTGACCACCGTTTTTGACATATAAGTAGTCAAAATTCATTGCCTCGGCGAGAGGATCCAAATCCACTAACAATTTTGAAAAATAATGGGAGTGCCAATGTCCCTCGGCCCCTCCTTTGGATCCGCCCCTGACACCAAATGCAACTTCTTGTAAATAGTAGTTAAAGATATATATATAGCTAAAGATATATATATATTTATATATATACATTATATTAAAAAGAAATATGGTTTTAGGTTCCATGACAAGGTAAAAAAGACATAGGAAGAATCTCCACCATTGGATCACATCATGATGGGCTGCGAATAGCCATAACAATAAAAACCTCATTCCTCCCTCCCCACAAATTCCCGTGCGCCCCTCCCCTCCTTCACGCCTCATTTTTGGGCTGCCGCCGGCGGGGGAGCCACTGGCTGGCCGGAGCGAGACCACCGGCAGGTTCGCCGGACTCCGGCGAACCTGCTGGGCCTGTTCCGGCGGCGCACTGGTAGGGCCATCGCCGGCGGTGGCCCTGCCCGTGAGGCTTAGGCCACCGCCGGAACAGGCCCAGCAGGTTCGCCGGAGTCAGGCGAACCTGCCGGTGGTCTCGCTTCGGCCAGCCGGCGGCGGCCCAAAAAATGAGGCGGCGACGGACTGTCGGGATTTCCGTTTAAAAAAAAACTTTCGTTTATTTTTTAAATCATAATATATATATATATCATAAATAATAATTAGTTATATACATGAAATAAAAAAAAAATTATATATATACACACTCAGTAATAATAATTAGTTAAAATAAATTAGATAAAGAATATATATAATTAAATCTTAAATAATAAAAAAATTAGATAATATATTTATCATAAATATTAAGAGCATTTCGGGGCGGGCGCGCCGTGGGCGCGTGAATTCCGCCGGGTCAGGCGATGCGAGCCGTGGGCGGGCGAAGCCCGTCGATCGCACTCCTATAGGGCCGGAGGACCGTGCCGTTCGACTCGTGTGTGTATATATATATCATAAATAATTAGTTATATACATAAAATAAAATAAATAAATAAATATATATATATACACTTAGTAAAAATAATTAGTTAAAATAAATTAGATAAAAAATATATATAATTAAATCTCAAATAATAAAAAAATTAAATAATATATTTATCATAAATATTAAGAACATTTCGGGGCGGGCGCGCCGTGGGCGGGTGAATTCCATCGGGGGCAGGCGATGCGAGCCGTGGGTGGGCGAAGCCCGCTGATTGCACTCCAATAGAGCCGGAGGCCCGTGCCGTTCAACTCGTGTGTGCGTGTGTATATATATATATATATGATTGCACTCCACTATCTTTCAAAATTACATTTACCTCTCCTCTAAATTTCCCTAATTTACAAAAATGCCCCTTCAGATTGAAGTATGGATGAAAAATGATAAAATCAGCCAAATTATTTTATAATATTCAATTTTATCCTTTGACTACATTGAAAGGCGTGACCTTCTTCCTTTAGAAATATAAATAGAAATGGATCAAATACTAAATTATTTTATAATATTTCAATTTTATCTTTTGTAATAACTATACATTGAAAAAAATGCTTTGTAATGAATCTAGAATCATTATAAAAAGTTAAAATTGAAACATCATAAAATGATTTTATCATTTTTCATCCATATTTCTAATGAAAAGGGTATTTTTGTAAATTGAGAAAATTTAGAAGGGACGTAAATATAATTTTGTAAGATAGAGGGGTGCAACCTGTAATTATGCAAACTACCAGGGAGATCCCGGTTATTATAAACGGCAGGTGCACTAACTCCCACACATTGGAGGGGAAAATATTTTGATGAGTTAACCGCACAAAATATCTATGCGCCTTTAAATACCCTGGACCCACCTTTCTCACCTCTTTTCCGCTTCTTTCCCTCGCCGAAAAAGAAGAAGGCGGAAGCTTCTCCCTCTCCCTTCGCCATCTTCCCCTTCATCAGGGCTCCTTCATCAGTCGGGATAGTGTCGTTCCCTGCGACAAAGACGTTTTTTCGGCGACAGAGGCGTATTCCGTCCCCTCATTTCCGAGCAGGTAGTTTTCTGCTGTTCTCCCTCACCGCCATTTCTATCATCCTTATCCTGGTTTTAGGATTTCCCTCACAGAAAAAGCGCAAAAAACGCAAGAAACCAGAATGTAACCTCTGATGGCGCAAATCTCGCACACCGCTATAGGCGGTAGCTCGACAGCGGCACGAAACGGCAGTGTACCGATCGTTCAAGTAATATAAAACGAGTAAATCCCCGAGTATCGATCTCGGAAGGAACACAGTAAGGTGGAGTTGACTATTGAGGAGGACTTGAGATTGAAGTCCTTAAGGTCGGATGGATTGCGGGAGGCTTGGTTTGGATTGCGGAAAACAAAATAAAAATAGCTACGACTACTCCTATGCAGGCCTTGAGCGCACTGCTTCGCCAGGAGGGATGGAAGACTACACGGGCCGCAATGCACCGAATCGCTAGGCGGATGGACGAGCAGGCTAGCGGATGGAGTGGAGAGAGCGGCGGAATGAGGGTCGCAAGCACCTCTTCGCAAAGCACACCACTAACAATTGTTAAGGCGACACAACACAACAAACAATCCACACCACAAGGCACACCTCAAATGAAAATATAACAAGATTACTCAATCACATAGACATGATTTCATACTAATGTTAACAAATAAAAGTATACTTCATCAAACATATAAGAAATCCAACTAAACTATCAACTACAAGAGGAGATGAGTGTGCGAAATCGACTGACTCCGAAGTCTTGTTGAGGATTCACGGAAGGAATCGCCGGGTTGTCAATCCGCGTCCAAGCTCGGTCCTCAACTGCATCCGGGGTAGAGAAGGTTGTCACTACCTTCCAATGGACCCGTCTTCTTCGTGTCACGAACTGGAGGAATGATCACAAGCTGCTCCAATTTTGAAGAAGAAGGCTAGGTTGACTCCCTTCTTGAAGCCCAAGGATGAAGGAGGAGGCCAAGAGGAAGCTCCGACGACGATTTGGCGTTGAAAGCTTGCCCGGATATCCTCCCTAAGGTGGGCGGCGCTGGAGGAGTCGGAACCCCCCGAAATAGGCGGAAAACGACGGATTGGAAGTGATCCCGACCTAAAATCGCGCTTGCCTATTTATAGGCGGAGCAGGAAATAAACACCGCGCACGATCAGGCGCACGACCAATGGTCGTCCGCGAAGGAATGCCTCTGATCGTGCGCGAAGAACCTGTAGCATATGCTTGAACTGCAAAATAGCGCACGGTCAGCGGCGCACGACCAGTGGTCATGCGCGAAGAAGGCCAATGATCGTGTGCCGTCGCTCGATCTGGGGAGGGAATTAACGCAGGACCAGTGGTCGTGCGCCTGGTCGTGCGCGAAGGAAAACGCACGACCATTGACTTTTTCGATCGAAAATCCCCCAGAACCCATCCCGAGTGACACACAACCCTTGGACCTGCATGAAAATATACTAGACCACAGGAATACATGAAATCACACCACAATGGGCATAAATGTGCACTAAGCAATGAAATGGGCAACGTGATCAAATAGAATTGAATATAGGCCTAAAGTGAAGTGCAAGTGCATGAAAACTAGCCCAGATGAGTCCGGAAATCACTATATAAACTGGACTCATCACACCCCCAGACTTACCTGTTTGCACGTCCCGAGCAAACACATCCTAAGCAGGCGGGGAAAAATAAATAGCTAGCTTAAAATTACACCGAGGAGTACCATGCGAAGTCGCATACCCAAGTGCATAGAGAAATAGTGGATAAGGTTTCTAATTTGTATTTTTGATCAGCATGTATCCTTAATTTGTAAGAGTATCATGATAATATGTATGTGAGCCCCCTCCCTATATAAGGAGGAGGCTTGAGAGTTTTATTTATCTTTTTGCTTAGGGTTTGATATCTCTCCTTGTGAGAGACACTTCAAGAAGAAACCAGCCTCCTAGATTTAGGCACGAGTATTCCTCATGAGTGCATTCAATTTCTCGAGTTTTATTGCAAGTTAATTTCTGACTTGATAACAAAGTCCACCACCGGATATTGCTCCTTGTTGGAGGAAACCTTGTGACCTGGCGAAGTAAGAAACAAAACGTGATAGCCAGGTCCAGCGCATGAGCAGAATACAAGACAGTGGTACAAGGGATATGTGAGGGACTCTGGCTTCAATTTATAATGCATGATTTGAGACTACAAGATAGAAAACCTATACAACTATACCACGACAATATTACTACTATCAACATTGCTCATAATCTCAATCAACATTACCGAATAAAACATTTTGAAATTTATAGACATTTCATCAAGGATCACCTGGAGAAACACAACATTTGCACTCTGTTCGTTCAATCTTAAGATCAATTAACAGTGTCCAACAAAAATACCCATGTAATACGAGAGAAACGTCAATGAAAGCAATAAAATGTCATATACCGTTTAAGGTAGTGCAACAAAGACCCCCATACAACACTATGAATAAGTACACAAGGACTCTTCACTCTAGCAACAACCCAGGAGGTAAAGAAAGCTTTATATAAATCGGTGCAACAATAATGATGCAGCACGCCCAGCCCGCCCACTGGTGGAGTCACACCAGCCATCAGAACACGTCAGGCACGCACCGCCGGGCTGCAGCCCAAGCACCCCAACCCTTCTTCGCGCCTGTTCTCAGCGCGGTAGGATGTTGAGGTTGGGTCTCGAACCCAGCCCCCTTGATAAGAACCTCTCCTAACATGCCTTATCAGTTGGTGATAAGGCATGTTAGGAGAGGTTCTTATCAAGGGGGCTGGGTTCGAGACCCAACCTCAACATCCTACCGCGCTGAGAACAGGCGCGAAGAAGGGTTGGGGTGCTTGGGCTGCAGCCCGGCGGTGCGTGCCTGACGTGTTCCGATGGCTGGTGTGACTCCACCAGCCGGGGCGGGCTGGGCGTGCTCCACCAGCCATCGGAACACGTCAGGCACGCACCGCCAGGCTGCAGCCCAAGCACCCCAACCCTTCTCCGCGCCTGTTCTCAGCGCGGCAGGATGTTGAGGTTGGGTCTCGAACCCAGCTCCCTTGATAAGAACCTCTCCTAACAAGCCTTATCACCAACTGACCGACCCAACCTCAAAAAAGTGCACTTTTTTTGATGCAGCACGCCCAGCCCGCCCCGGCTGGTGGAGTCACACCAGCCATCGGAACACGTCAGGCACGCACCGCCGGGCTGCAGCCCAAGCACCCCAACCCTTCTCCGCGCCTGTTCTCAGCGCGGTAGGATGTTGAGGTTGGGTCTCGAACCCAGCCCCCTTGATAAGAACCTCTCCTAACAGGCCTTATCACCAACTGACCTGCAGGCCTGTTAGAAGAGGTTCTTATCAAGGGGGCTGGGTTCGAGACCCAACCTCAACATCCTACCGCGCTGAGAACAGGCGCGGAGAAGGGTTGGGGTGCTTGGGCTGCAGCCCGACGGTGCGTGCCTGACGTGTTCCGATGGCTGGTGTGACTCCACGAGCCGGGGCGGGCTGGGCGTGCTGCATCAAATAACACCCATGTAACACGAGATAAATCATTAATGAAAGTAACAAAGTATCACATACCATTTACGGAAGTAGTATTACAAGGACCCCATACATCACTATGAATAAGTTCACAAGGACACTTCACTCTAGTAACAACCCGAGGAGGATAAGACACATCGATGTTTCCTACACTCACACGACTCACATTCTAATTTACACAATAGAAAACTGGGGAAACATAAGCTTCATTCATGAAAGAGAGGCATGTTCATGCATGCAATGAAGATGCAAAAAAGATATAGATGCATGACATGTGTTGGAAAAAGGCTCATAATTAGTTATACATAGACATTGTACTTAACCCATATATAATGGCCCATTGGACCCATTTCTCTCTTAAGCTTCTTTACTCTCACTTCTTGGATTCATTCCTAGCACCTTCTCCTTCTCTCTATAAAAGAAGCAACTTGTACATGTGTTATGTGCATTAATTCAAAGATAATAATTTATATTTGCCTACTTTTTTATCCTATAATTTTTCATCTTGGACATGGTATCAGAGCTCTCTAATCCCATCAACTCGAATTTTGCCTGATTGAGTCTCTGCTCTCGTGTCTTGGGACATTCCCGAGTCAGGTACTGTCTGGCGCCCTCCACCATGTAACCGCACCGGGCTCGCGGCCTCCGTCGTAACCGCTTGTAACCTAACATTGTTGTAACTGCACTGAGCTCACAATTACTGCCCTTCTCTCCGTCCTCTCTTTCTCTGCATCCCATCTGCCTTTTATAGGCTTGGTTCGGGGTTCTGGGAGTCCTCATCCTCTGCCCCGTGACTGCAGAGCCTGCCCGCCTCATTGTAACTGTAATCCTCCTGGCGAACTCAGCTTCTGCGCCAGCCGTGACCGTCGTTCCAGCGTACGCAGAAGTCTGCCTCAGATCGTGACCGCTGCAACTCCCGCAAGTCCGCCTCAGCTTGTGTCCATTGCATCTCTTGCTCATGCGGTCTCGCCATCTTTGCGACTTCGTTAGCATTGCGACATCGTCGTCTTTGCGGCCTCGACAATTTTGTGATCTCGTTGGTTCCACCTCGTGCAGCCTCGCCAGTTATTGCTTCTAATCGCCAGCTTTGCGGCCTCGTCTGTGCGACCTCCTCTACTATGTGGCCTCATCATATTTGCGGACTCGCCTTTGCGGCCTCGTCTTGCGGTTACCTGTTTGTAACCGCCAGCATCTCCTTTTGTTCTGAACAGTACAATTTCTTGCTTTGACACCACCCAAACTCTCTTCAATTTGAGCTCCTGCAGTCTCGTCGTGGGGCAAGCTCCAGGCCCGCAAGGAGAAAGGCCTCTGCTTCAACTATGATGAGAAATTTGTACCCGGAAATAAATGTCAGAAGATACAGGTTTTCATGCTGCATGAAGATGTGGGCGACGAGTCTCCTCCCGAGGTAGCAGTCGAGGAGGAGCTGTTGGAGGAGGAGGTGGGCGTGACGGAGTTTGTGGTGTCCATCCATGCCATGGAAGGGTGCAATCCTCCCCTCACGATGCGGGTTGCCGGAAGGGTCAGACAGGAGAAGGTGAGGATATTGGTGGACAGTGGGAGCACCCACAACTTTAGTCATCCGGCCGTCGCACAGCGGGTGGGGCATGAGATTGACAGAGGAGCTGCATTCCATGTTATGGTGGCTGACGGCAGCAAGCTGCAGCGCGAGGGGTAATGAAGGGAGTGGAGTTACAGATTCATGGATACATTGGGAGCACGAATGTATATCTTCTGCCCATCCGGGGATCGGACATGGTACTCGGAGTTTAGTGGCTGCAGCAACTGAAGCGGGTCACTTTTGATTGGGACCTCATGACGATGGAGTTTCTGCAGCGTGGATGACAGTTCTGTTTGAAGGGTCTCACAGCTTCGCGAGTGAAGGAAGTCTCTCTTCGAAGCATGCAGCAGCTCGGAGAGGAAGGGAGCTTGATGGCGGTCCTTTTGGGGGTGCGTTCCGATGAGGCCGGGTCGTCTGAGGTACCCATACAGATACAGTCTTTGGTAGAACAGTATCCTGACATCATTCAGGAGCCACATACACTTCCACCGTCACGGTTTCGGGATCACCAGATTGTACTCAAGGACGGAGCGGAGCCTACCAATATCCACACATGCAGAAGGCAGAGATTGAGCGTAGCGTTCGGGAGATGCTCAACGCCGGGATCATCCGGCCAAGCACGAGATCCTTTTCGGCCCCGATTATTCTTGTCAAGAAGAAGGATGGCTCATGGCGATTCTGTGTGGACTACCGGGGCTTTGAACATCGTCACTTTGAAGGACAAATTTCCATTCCCGTTGGTTGAAGAGCTGTTGGATGAGTTACACGGGCGACCCGATTTACAAAGCTTGACCTATGATCGGGTTACTACCAGATCCTCATGCGGGAAGACGATGTCCACAAGACGGCCTTCAGGACTCACGACGGCCACTACGAGTTTCTAGTGATGGCCAGTGGGTTGACTGGTGGGTCATCCACCTTCCAGGCCAATATGAACGAGATCTTTCGTCCACTACTTCGCCTCTTTGTGCTGATTTTCTTTGATGACATCCTTATATACAGTGCTAATTGGGAAGACCACTTGTGCCATGTTGAACAGGTTTTCTTTATTCTACGCAAGCACTAGTTCTATGCTAAACGATCCAAGTGTTCGTTTGGGCAGGAGGAGGTCGAGTACTTGGGACACTTGGTCTCGGGTGAAGGGGTCAAAGCTGACCCTCAGAAGATTGAGAGCATGGTTTCTTGGCCGCGACCCCAGACTGTTCGCGCTCTGCGGGGGTTCTTGGGCCTCACCGGATACTACCGGAGGTTCGTGCGGGACTACGAGAAGATTGCTAGACCGCTGACCCAACTACTGCAGAAAGATGCCTTCTCATGGCAGGATGATACTGAGGTGGCTTTTCAGGCGCTCAAACGGGCCGTGATGACCAACCCAGTCTTGGCCCTTCCGTATTTCACTAAGGAGTTCGTCGTGGAGACAGATGCCTCCGGCGTGGGGCTGGGTGCAGTACTGATGCAGAAGGGCCGCCCACTGGCCTTTTACAGTAAGGCGTTGGCGCCTAAGACCTTGGGACTGTCCACGTATGAAAAAGAATTGTTGGCGGTGGTTCAGGCAGTGGCCCTTTGGCGGCCATATCTCTTGGGACGCCATTTCATGATTCGTACAGATCACCAAACTTTGAAACACTTTTTGGACCAGCGAGTCTCCTCTCATCTTCAGCAAAAGTAGGTCACCAAACTTTTGGGCTACGATTACGAGATCGTCTACCGCCAGGGCAAGGAGAATGTGGTGGCGGACGCCTTGTCCCTCTATGGGATGGTGCACTCGTTCAGATTTCGGGGCCGGTCCTCGACTCGTTCGATGACATACATGAGGAGGTCTTGCGGGATCCTTCACTACGCGCCCTCGTGGAGGCCCTCCAGCTTGGGGAAACTGTGACGCCAGGCTATCATCTACAAAGTGGACGGCTCCATTACCACGACAGAGTAGTCATACCCCCAGGCTCAGCATGGAAGACAGTTATGCTCCACGAGTTTCATTCCTCTCCAGTGGGGGGTCATGCAGGAGAGCTCCGTACCCTCCAAAGGTCGAGAGCAAATGTGTTTTGGCCGGGGATATGCCGGGATGTGCAGCAGTTTGTGTGGCAAATGTGAGACATGTCAGCGACATAAATACGAGACCACCACACCTGCCGGGTTGCTCCACAAACTAGAGATTCCGCAGCACATTTGGGATACCGTGTCAATGGATTTTATCGATGGATTGCCCAAGTCTCAGGGCAAGTCGGTCATTCTGGTAGTGGTCGACAAGCTCTCCAAGTATGGTCACTTCCTCGCTCTCAGTCATCCGTATACGGCGGAGTCGGTCACCGAACACTTTACTAGGGAAGTCGCCCGCTTGCACGGCCTCCCTCGCGCCATCATTTCTGATCGTGATCCCACTTTTGTGAGCCAATTCTGGAGAGAGCTTTTCCGGCTTCAAGGAACTTGTTTGCTTTTCAGCACCACAAATCACCCCCAGACCGACGGCCAGACGGAGGTTCTTAATCGTAGCGTGGAGACATACCTCCGGTGTTTCGTCATGGACGAGCCTCAGACTTGGACCAACTGGCTACACTGGGCCGAGTACTGTTACAACACCGCTTACCACTCTGCCAGCAAGATGACGCCGTTTGAGGTGGTCTACGACTGCCCACCCCCTTCTTTGAGCAGTTATGAGCCGGGCAGCACGGCGTTACCGGCGGTTGATCGGGCCCTCCGCGATCGCGACAACACCTTAGTGACATTACAGGCAAATCTTCGTCTTGCCCAAGATCGCATGAAGGCCCAGGCGGACAAGCACCGCAAGGTGAGAGAGTTTGCCGTGGGTGATGAAGTATTCCTTAAGCTCCAACCCTACCGACACCTATCAGTGGCTCGCCGTATAAATCAGAAGTTGGCCCCTCGCTATTATGGCCCCTTTCGTGTTATCAAAAGGGTGGGGCCAGTTGATTACACATTGGCGCTTCCCGCAGGCTCCCGCATCCATCCGACATTTCATGTATCTTTGCTTAAGTAGAAGATTGGTGACAGTGCCCAACCGAGCCCTTTCTTACCGGAAGCTACCATTGTGGGTGAGCTTCAGCCGATGCCGGAGAATGTTCAATTACTTAGGTGGAAACAGCGGGGCGCATAATTTCGGGCCGAACTATTGGTCAAGTGGAAGCACTTGTCGGAAGCATATAACTCATGAGTTGATCTGTTGGACTTCAAAGAGCTGTACCCAGATTTCCATCTTGGGGACAAGCTGGGTCTTGATGGGGAGGGGAATGTTACGCCCCGATCGCGCACCGCTTCTCGGGGCGTTATTATGCTTGCAGGCGCAAGGAGAAGACAAGCAACGAAGGGGCTGAACCAACCGAGTAGAATTCGACGTACTATCATTCATGCGTCGATATGAAGTCGACGCAATTGTGTTTTCACAAATTTTATTTTTCCCTTTTTCTGATTTTATTTCTTTATGAGTGGTTTCTTTTGGCTTAGTTGCCTTCTTAGAAGTAGTTTGAGAGTCTTCATCTGTATAATATAATGTTTCATCAAAATGGTTTATCTCATTGAGGGAGTCTTCTTCCTTATTTTGTGAGTCTTCTTCTTGGTTTATTGATTTAGTGGGTTTAGTGAATTTAACAGGGCTCATCAAAGCAGGTTTGTTGGATGGAATTAGACTAGCTGAGGGATCAGCTCCTAGCCCAAGATTTTTATGTCTTCTTGTTTGTATTTCTGTGATTTCTTTAAGTGTTTGACTTCTCATTTTTATTGATTCTTCAAAACCTTTTGCTTGGGATACCTTATTCTTAAGGAGATGGTTTTTCTATTTTAGCCCTCTCTATTTCTTTTTCTCTGATGTTAGCCCTTAACTCATAATTTTTAGAACAAGTATCCTCTATATTTCTCTATTTTTTAATGACATTAATTTGTTCTTTTAGATTCTTAATTTCTTGTTTAGCTTTTAGTTGATCTAAACATAATCCCTTAAAATCATTTTTGAAATCATCACACAGAAAATCTCTGTCATAAAAAATGCTTACCTCCATTCTTATCTTGGCGTCAAGGCGTACCAAGGCGAGCCCCGACCGCCTTGACGCTTAGGCGACAAGGCGGACGCCTAGGCGACAACAAGGCGAGCAAATGCATGGTGACAATATTAATATTTTTTAAAAACAAATGAAGATATAGACAGCGGTTATTATAATAACCGCTGTCTATAGTGTCTGTCAAGTGACTATAGACAGCGGTTATTATAATAACCGCTGTCTATAGTGACTATAGACAACGGTTATTATAATAACCGCTGTCTATAGTCACTTGACAGTCACTATAGACAGCGGTTATTATAATAACCGCTGTCTATAGTCACAGTTTTTTTTTGCATCAAGCAAAAGATAACCATAATTCAGCAGAGAACCATCATTCAGCAATAGCATTAACTACACAGATTTTTAAACTGCATTCAGCCCAAGACAGTACTCAACATATCAAGCATTCATGAATGAACAGAAGTCCAAACCCAGCAGAGAACCATCATTCAGCAATAGTATTAACTACACAGATTTTTAAACTGCATTTAGCCAAAGACAGTACTCAACATATCAAGCATTCATGAATGAACAGAAGTCCAAACCCAACATATCAAGCATTCAGCCAACACAGTATTTTTAAACTGCAAGTCTGCCACCCAACATGAATCACAACAAGCCCAAGTTAGTACTCACTGAGTATTCAGCAACATGTAAATCTAAAGTTTGACACATTGAAAAACAAAAGAAAAGAATACATTTCATAAATATAATATAAACAAGCCCAAGTTTCAAACTTGACATATCAAATAACTTGAGATCAAGAATACATTTCATGAATGAACATTGTTTTTAGATCAATTAGAATCATCATCTAGTAAATTATTATTGGCATTGCAGGTGCTGGGTTGGTTTGAGGCACTTGTCATTTGCCCATAATTATCTACAAGATCTTCATCATCATTTGCAACTCCAAAGTGATCTAAATCTTCATCCCCTTCAGCTATTAGTTCAAGATTAGCTCCACTTCGTAAATTTCTAGCCCCGGTTCCAACAACTCTCCCTACAACTTCCCATGTGAGATCATCATCATCAAATACTAGAGTATCATCTGGTTTGTTTATCATCCACTCATTACTCCAATCTAGCTCATCAAGCACTAAAGGGTTGTAATTTCCCTTTTCACGTCTTTCTTGAAATCGTGCTTGTAGACGACGATTGTATTGGATGTATACAAGATCATTAAGCCTTTGATGCTCCAATCTATTCCTTTTCTTTGTGTGAATCTAAAACAACATAATTGCAAACTAGTTAGTAATACTTAGTACTTACTACTTAGTACTTAGTAGATATTTGTAAATAATTTTAATTTTATATGTACATTGATTATTGAATATTTGTATACTTACAAACTCAAAAGTACACCAGTTGCGCTCACAACTAGAAGAGGAACAACATAAGCCAAGTATGCGCAATGCTATCTTTGTAAGTTCAACATTCGGTCCTCCATGTGCACCCCACCAATCCACTATTTATTTAAGACGAATATAAATTAGTTAACAATTAACATACATATAGTTTAAGAAAATATAAGAACGTAATCAATACTTACTTGGATTTAAGGTGGTTCGTTGCCTAATAGCCATAGGCTTTCCAAAACTATTTCGAGATGCTTTATAGTTAGTGCCTTGTTCTGCGATCTTGTCTTGCAAGTGTTGATCGGACACTAGTCTTGCAATAACGTCATTGAAAGCATCTTGAAATTTCCAAGCATCATCATTATGTTTTTCCTCATATTCAAAATATTTGCTTGGATTTAAAAACAAAGCCGCCCTATACAATTTTTGCTCCATTTGATTTGTCCATCTATTTTCAACAATGTCGATAATCTTTTTATATAACCTTTCTTTATTATCAAAATGTTCTTTGATCCTTTGTTTTGCCTCTTCCATTGCCACATAAACCTCAGGCATAGCTGGTCTTTCATCTCCATCTACTAACCGCAAAACAGCCATCAATGGCTTTCCTCCTTTGAGGCAATCTCTAACTCCATTCCAAAAGACAGTTGAAAGTATTACTTCAACACCCATGTGATGTTTCAAGCTGATGTGACGTTTCGGGTTGATGTGATGTTTCAGGCCCTTGTGAGGCTAATACAAGTGCCTGCTGACAAACCAAAAATAACAAGTTAACTATAAATAAAAGTATAAAGATAACATGATATTTCATAAAAGTATAAATAATTAAACATAAATACATAATAATACCTGAGAAGTTTCAGTTCTAGCACTAAATATGCGCATAAGATCATCCATTTTCATTTTCATACTAGCCATCTCTGCTTGATACGCCTGCTGTTGTTGTTGTTGTTGTTCGTTGAGTTGTCTTATTTGGCTCGCATAGGCTTGATGCTCTTGTTGTTGTTCTTGCCTCCACAACTCTTGTTGCTTGCTCAATCTTTCTTGAACAATAGACTCCACATCATCAATACGAGCTATTGTACTTCTCTCCTTCCGCTTATCATTCTTGAAAAAATTTGTAATGGTGGAAAACTTGCCACCAGCTCTTACTCTGCCCGGATGTTCCTAGCCTAAAACAGATGCAAGGATGTCATCCCTTCCCTGTGACACTAATGCAGCAGACTGTGACTCTTGGCTCGAGACCTCATCGTAAGTGAAATCAAGAAATATTAATGCAAATGATGTAATGAAAATTTACAAATGATGAAATGATAATTTAAACATACAATTCTAGCTGCCAAATCAGCTGCATCTTGACTAATGTATTCACCAGTCTTTCTTTTGTGACCGACTTTCCATAGCTCCGCACGTGAAAGTGGTGCATTTGCACCTTGTTCAATCTTGACAATAAAATGCAAATAAATTATCATTTAAATTATTGAGAAAACCAAGTTTTAAAACAAAATATATGAGAGAGAAGTAGAGAACTAAATAGTAAATACTAATACCATCCTTTTTTCTAATCCAGAATAACCCATTCTGGAAGTAGTATGAAACGACTTTTGTGCTTTTGCTCTCTCTGAATTAGCTTTACTTTTCTCCTACACAAATAAATATTTGTTAATACTTAAATCTTAATACGTAGAGTAGAATGCTATAAAACATTGAGTTTATTAAGAAAACATAACCATAGATTCCGTAGTGGTGCGACTGTCGACAAAAACTTTCCAATCGTCGGGAGTTATGAAATTATACTTGACAGGAACATTGTAACGATGCTCCAAATCAACATCCTTTACATAAGTGACATACAGTTTGGATTTCCAAGACCTCCAACTTTCACCCATGTTTTCATTAATTGATGGCGAACACCATCAACATTATCAAATAATTCTGAAAATAATAGACAATATTAATTAATAATTAACTAAAAAAACATAATTATGTAATCACTAAAAACAAAATTACGTACATTTACTTCTTGCCACATTCGATCTTTAATTTGTTTATCAACTTCCTTCCATCTAGCAAATGTAACTGGCACATGCATCCTCACAAGAGAACCAATTAAACTCATCAATTTATTATACTCAGGCCCGTGAATAATGTGGTCATCATCACTAACAGAAATATAAAGCTTCTTCCCCTCTACTATAAGCTTATTCAATCCGTACATCTTAGTGTAGCCTCTTGTTGACTTTGATAAAGATCCTTTATCAGCCATTTTCCTAGAATAAGAAAACCCTACAAAAACCCTAAACCATCCAAAACACCTAAACAAAATACTTAAAAAACCTCAATAATATTGAGGTAAATAAAGAACAGTAAAACACACATATATGATATAACTATCATAGAGAGACAGAGAGAATGCTTGGCAATCACACATATAAATAAGGCAAAAAACCTAAACCACAAACAGTGAATCGTAAGAAGAAAAAAACCCTAAACCACAAACAGGAACTTGGAAATTATATGAGCAAGGAAAAAATCGTAAGAAGGTAGAAGGAAATAACGAACAAAAGGAGATGGGAATCTTTGAAGAAATCGCTGTTAGGGTTTTCGCACAGTCGAAACAGAGCAGCAGCGAGTAAAAGGTAAAATGTCGAGGTAAAAATGATAATTATATGTACAATAGACAGCGGTTTTTCTATAAACCGCTGTCTATTATAAACCGCTGTCTATTGTATCATTCCTGATACAATAGACAGCGGTTTATAGAAAAACCGCTGTCTATTGTATCAGGAATGATACAATAGACAACGGTTTATAGAACAACCGATGTCTATTCTCCTATTATTCGAAACAAATAAAGCGGTCGTCGCCATGTTTCCAATCGGCCGACTGGACGCCTAGGCGTCGCCTAGGCGACGCCATGATAAGAATGCTTACCTCATCCTTATCCTCAGATTCCTCTATGAGAATAATGCTATTTTCTTTATCTTCTTCAGAAGTGATGCTTCCTTCTGATTCTGTCTCACTCCATGATTTAGCACTATGTTCTTCCTTTGAGCTTTCAAGAGCCATTAAGCATAGGTCTTCTTGCTTAGACTCTTCATTGTCACTTTTGGATGAGGTGCTGTCCTCAGAATCTGTTTCACTCCAAGCTTCTGCAATGAAGTCTCTTTCTTTCTTCTTCCCTTTCTTCTTGAGATCTTTCTTTTTCAGATCTTTTTTTTTCTCAGCATTTTCTGGACATTCTGGTGCAATGTGTCCAGTTTTCCTGCAGGAATAACAAATGATTTCTTTAGTAAGAGTTTTATCATACCTTGGTTTTGATTCTCTCCTTCTAGACCCATCTGTCCTGACCCATTTCTTGAATCTTCTGGCCAGGAGGCTGAATAATTCTTCTTCAGTGACAGGGGTCTCTTCTTCTGTTGCTTTCAAAGCAATGTTTCTATCTTTTGAGGAGGTTGGAGTGCTTCCTCTTCTTTCCTTCTCTTCTCTGGTTTTCAGCAGTTGCTCATAGGATTTGAGTTTTCCTAAGAGGGCATCTGTTGAGATTTCCTTTTGTCCTCTTGTATCTCTTATTGCCCATATTCTTGAGTCCCATGAACTTGGGAGACTCATTAACAGTTTGTC
This sequence comes from Dactylorhiza incarnata, assembly GCA_033032865.1. Lineage (NCBI taxonomy): Eukaryota > Viridiplantae > Streptophyta > Magnoliopsida > Asparagales > Orchidaceae > Dactylorhiza > Dactylorhiza incarnata. The sequence goes on along the minus strand of JAWHQI010000009.1, from coordinate 490,561 downwards.
ATTGATCTCTGTGAGAGAGATCTCTCTATCCAGGCTCCTTAATTGATTGATGATCAGACTAAATCTGTCATACATATCAGATATGCTTTCTTCATGCTTCTTTTGAAAGTTCTCATATTGGGAGATCAATAGAGTCTTTCTATCTTTCCTTTCATCAGCACTTCCTTCTACTATCTTTGTAAGAGCCTCCCAGATATCTTTGGCTGATTCACAGTCAACAACCTTTTGAAAGATTTCATCTGAGAGGGCTGAGACAAGAATGTTTACAGCTTTTGCATCACTTGTTCTTGCCTTCTTTTCTTCAACTGTCCACTCAACCCTTGGGACAAGTGTTTGAGTCACTTTACCACTTGAGTCCTTTCTATAGGGCTTAGGAGGACCTGTCAAAATAACATTGAACAAATCTTCATCAATAGAATTCATATAGATCCTAATTCTTGTTTTCCAAAGTGCAAACTTTTCAAGGTTGCAAATTGGTGGTCTGGTGGAAGCATAATCTTTGATTTGTGCCATGTGAAAAATAATTTTTAGAAATATATATATATATAAGAGGTAGGATCTTTTTGATCAAGGAGTTAACCTTTTTAGATCAACCTCCCTCTGATACCAATTGAAAGTGCACAGTTAACCACAATAGAATTCTCTAGAGGGGGGGGGGGGGTGAATAGAGATTTGAATAAATTTTGTGCAAAGTTAACAACTATATATATATGTGTAATAATCTCAGAGTTAAGCTTCCCACACACACTAACAAGAATTAAGTAAATAAAGAAAGAAATAGCAAAATGAAAATCACAGCACAACACAAAGAAATATAGTGGTTCCCCAAACTTTGGGTAGTCCACTCTTCTACCCCCTTGGTAGGAATTCACTATCTTGCACTGAGTCTTTTGATAAGGAGACTTTTAGAACCAGTACAACTGAATTTTTTGAAGAGAGATTCTAAAAACTCTTTTATACTGTTTGAAAATGAAATAAGAATGAGAAGAAGAATTAGAAGAAACAATTAAGACAAGAAAGAATCTTCTTCCTAGCAAGAAGATTAGAAGCACAAAAATAGTGAATGTAATCTCTCTTCTATAGTGAGAAGGAGATTGTAAGCTTTTCTCTCTTTTGTGAGAGCTTTTAGAATTTGCAGCAGAATGGCTTCAGAAGGAGGAGAAGATGAAGGCTTTTTCTTTGCTGCAGCACACTATCTCTTTTCTCAGCTTTCTCACTTTTCACTTGGGAGCTCTTCCTCTTTTTCAAATGTATATGGTGGATCACTAGTTACTATTCTCTGTCGACTTCCTTCTTATTTATAACTCTGTTTGAAAAGATATTGCTAAAGGAGAATAATCAATAAGCAATCAGAGAATTAGTAAGAGAGAAAAATTTTCATACTAATTTTATCTGTAGAAGGAAAAAGTTTATTCTGATTTCAAATAATATCCAAATAAACATTAATCAAATTAGCCAAGAATCAATTAGAAGGAAAGACAGATTCAGAACGGCTATAAAAGAATAAAATCATTCCATAAAATTCAGATCTTTAGAAAGAAGGAAAGAGATCTGGCGTGAATTTGAATTTGACATAGAAATCGACGTGCGTCGATTACTATTCGACGTAAGCGCCGAGTTCATCCTGGCTGAACGTCGAGAGGAGAATAAGGAAGGTGCGTCGACTAAGGTGCGTCGACTTTATTAAATGCGTCGACTAGAAGTCAGAGTTACGTCGACAAAGATTACGTCGAATTCTTCTTAGAGTTACTTCGACTCATTCTGAGAGAAACGTCGACTACATTTCGACGTTGCGTCGAATAATATTCGACGCATATTTACTTAGCCTAATTTTTCATTCTTAGAATTTATATTCTACTCAATTCTAGGGGTTAAGATAAATCATTTCCTCAACATTCATGTTCCTAGATCTTGCTTTAATCTACTTTTCGCTAGCCGCCTTACTCAAGATCACGATTGCTTAATCACTTTCTCTTCTTCTTTTGTTGTACAAGATCGGCAAATGCAGACAATCATTGCTACAGGGACACTTTCAAATGGGCTTTACACTCTGGATCTTCCCCCGACTGTACTCGCTTCCGCCAACTCTGTTGATTGACACCGACGTCTTGGTCATGCTCCACTTCCAATCCTCCAGAAGGCTCTTCCAGATTTTTTTTCTAATTTTGATTACGAATCATGTATTTATGGGAAACATCACTGTTCTGTTTTCCTTTCTCATTGTACTCGAAGATCTGCTGGTTTTGATTTACTGCATTCTGACATCCAGGGTCCTTATAAAACGGCTAGTGTGTCTGACTATCGTTATTTTCTTACCTTTATTGATGATCACTCACGCACGACATGGTTGTACCCGATGCGTGATAGCTCTGAGCTTCTGGCTCTATTCCGCTCCTTTGTAGCTGAAACCAAACGCAATTTCCCCGCTCTATTAAAATTCTTCGCACTGATAATGCAGACGAATACAATGAGCATGCCTTTCAGGAAACTTGCACCCTATTGGGTATCCTCCACCAAATCTCCTGCGCTTACACACCGCAAAATGGTGTGGCTGAGCAGAAGAACCGTCATCCTCTCGAAGTTGCACGTTCTCTTATTTTCCAGATGCACGCCCCCACTGCCTATTGGAACTTTGCTGTCTCTGCTGCCTGCCATCTGATCAACCACATGTCCTCGTCTGTTCTCAACTTCGCCATGCCTTTCTCTATCTTATTTCCTGACAGACGTCTCTTCTCTTTGACCACCGAGTCTTCGCCTGCGTCTGTTTTGTCCACCACCTACCCCCCCGTGGACAAGTTGGCTCCTCGTTCTACGTGCTATATGTTTGTTGGGTATTTGCGTAGACAGAAAGGGGTATGTCTGTTACTCCCCTTCCACTCGAAAGTTGGTTACGTCTGCTGATGTGACTTTTTTGAGAACCAACCGTTCCATCTCCCCTCCACTCCGGCTACGCCGATCCCTGCTCTATCACGTCCTCATGTTTCTACCCACTATTCTCTTCCGCTTCTACTTATGACACCATCACCCACATTGGACCCTCCTCTTCGAGTCTACACTCACCGTCCTCCTCGATCCAGACACCATCACCCGCTCCTGCCTACTCCACATTCTAATTATGTCTCCCTGCATCGTCTCTCCTCTGACCAAAACAGATTTGTCGTTTCTGTCTTCTATTTCCACCCCTCTTTTGTGTAGGAAGCCCTTCATCATCCGGGGTGGCTGGCGACAAAGGATGAGGATTTGGTTGTGCTTTGGGCCAACCATACTTGGGACCTCGTTCCTTGTCCTCCAAACCAGTCTGTGGTAAGATGTAAGTGAGTTTTCACTGTGAAGCATCATCTTGATGGGACGATTGATCGCCTCAAGGACCGCATTGATGCTCGAGGCTTTACTCAACATGATCTTGATTATGAGGAGACCTTTTCTCCAATTGTGAAACTCAACACCGTTCGGGTTTTAATCTTTCTTACTGTCCATCGACATTGGCCGATGCATCAACTTGACATAAAGAACGCCTTCCTTAATGTCCTGCACCAGCAGTGACCGCCATTCTAGTGCACGTAGAAGTCCTCCCCAGCTTGTAACCGCTGCACCTCCTGCAAGTACGCCTCAGCTTGTGTCCGCTGCATCTCCTGCTCGCTCGGCCTCGCCGATCCCTTCTTATACCCGTCAGCTTTGCGGCCTCGCCCTTGTGGCCTCGTCATCTTTGCAGCCTCATTATCCTTGCGGCCTCGACAGATTTTCAGTCTCACTGGTTCCACTTCGTGCGGCCTCGTCCTTGCGTCCTCTCCATTTACTGCTTCTAACCGCCAGCTTTGCGGCCTCGTCTGTGCGGCCTCATCATCTTTGCGTACTCGCCTTTGCGGCCTCGTCTTGCGGTTATCTGTTTGTAACCGCCAACACCTCCTTTTGTTTTGAATAGCGCAGTTTCTTGCTTTGACACAGCCCAAACACTCTTCAATTTGAACTCTTGCGGTCTCGACACTTGAGAACTCGCCCCCAATGGGCACGAATGCTACACCTACTACCTAGACCCTTCCGTCTTTTGCTCCCGCTCCTCTCCCTGATGCTCGGAAAGGACTCCGAATCACTACTATCTCTCTCACCGGTAAGGAATTTTTTGTCGAATGGGTGCACTCGGTGCGTTGCGTTCTCCAAACCAAGGGGCTTCATCATCATCTCACTCAGGACACACCTGCTGAGCCCACTGAGTAGTGGCTTCGAGACGATGACCGAGTTCAATCTTGGATCTTGAACTCAATGGATAGTGAACCATATCAGATGACTATGTATCACACCACCGCCAAAGCAATGTGGGATGATCTCTCTACTATGGGAAAGATAGCCTCCAACACTTGTTTGATATTTTCACGACTGCTTGCTCTTCTGCTGAACCATAGTATCGTTCCACGACCGCTGCTATTTCAGAACTCACATGGCTAGAAAGTCTCCTTACTGATTTAGGAGTTAAACTTCCATCACCGGTTGTTCTCTTCTGTGACAGCCAAACTACTATCCATATGACCGAAAATCTTGTGTTTCATGAACACACAAAACACATCTAAGTCGACTGTCATTTTGTCCGAGAAAAGGTTCAACTTCGATGATTGATTCTGCAATATGTGCCGTCTACTGATCAAGTTTCAGATATTTTCACTAAGGCCTTGCCTCACTCACTATATCGGCAGTTTCTTTCCATGCTTGGCGCCTACGACTTGTATGCTCCAGCTTGCGAGTGAGTGTTGGAGAAAGACTCATAAATAGTTATTCATAGACATTATACTTAACCTATGTATAATGATCCACTGAGCCCATTTCTCTCTTGGATTCCTTTAGTCCCACATCTTGGATTCATTCTTAATTCCTTCTCCTTCTCTCTATATCAGGAGCATCTTGTACATGTGTTTTGTGTATTAATTTAAGAAGAATAATTTATATTTGTCTCCTTTTTATTCTCTAATTTCTCATCATGTAAAACATGCAATATAATGAGCCATATCTAAGTAGTACAATCCACTAGATTCAAATGATTAGAGGCACATGAGTCGATGATCCAAGAGTGAAAGGTAGATGAAACACAAGTAATGAGGTTACCCGAGTGAACATATGAAATCGTAGAATCAGGCGATTGAGTCTGACCTTGCAGGAGTCTAGTGTACTCTCCACGACCGAGGTTTAAAGTATATTCTAACAGAATTCATTGGAAACAAACAACACGACCGGCTGAAATTTTGGGGCTCAAAGATCTAATCAGTCTAGCGAGAAATAAACCAACATCTACGTTCAAAGCTCTTCTGTTAAATTGGAAAATTTTTGAAGCACCTTCATTATCTTTCCCTCAGAAGAGGACACCAAAGTTGCCCGAAAGTCCGGTGTTGGGAGCAAAGTTCAAAGTAAAAACAGATTGACAAACCATATGAAGAGCACCCTGAAACGAATTGATGCTGATGTAGCGGGAAACAGGACGAGACATGCACTGGAAGCATATTATTGGTGCAAGAAGTAGCTGAGCTGGAGAAAGGTGCTGAATGAAGTAAAAGGTGCTGAATGAAGCAGCTAAGGCCGGAAACAAGATTGAATACACACAAGCTTGAGCGCTGTGAGAACCGATGAACAGAAGCAACAACGAACAACTGAAGCAAGATCGAGCAAATAGAAGCTGCAGAGGATCTGTGTCGAGCAAGATGCCACAAGATTGAGCAAACAGAAGCCACAAAGGATCTGCCGATCTGGGTAGAGCAAGATACCGCAATATAGAGCAAGCATCAACAGAAGCAGAGGCCGCCGATCGATGCCAAGCAAATTGAGGATCCTTCGATCAACTAGTGGCGCAGTCGCAACCAAGAAATAAAGACGATGATGAGGATCACAATGATGGCGTCAGAAGCAGCCAGTCACAATGGAGACAACGACGAGAAGTTGTGCGTCGCTTTAATACCATGTTTTGAGAGATACCAGAAGGAGATAAGACACGGTGCTTCTTGTCACATAATTGAGACCGCTCATCTCTTGTAGAATCACTTGTATCTTAGGGATATATTATTATCACCAAAATAGTATATGAGTAATGAGTTTCAGACATCCGGTAAAATAACATCATTCCATCGGTCAGCAAGAATTTTACAACTTTACTGACTTAATTTTATAGAATATTTATATTTAGAAATTAATTTAGGATAACAGAACCTTTTCAAGGTACCTTAAATATCTTTTAGTCCTGTTCTTAATATGTTTGTATAAATATCATCTGCTGGACAACAATCACACAAAAGTGGTTATGACACTGAATTGTGCTCAACGAATGAAAATGGAAATAAAAAAAATGTGCTATAAATATCTTTAAGCTTAGCTCAATCAATAAGCTTGTATCGTTTCTCCTGGACGCCAGTTACGCCCATCTGGATCTCTATTATGGTATGCAGTGGAACCTAAAAAAAGATTAGCAAGCAGCATATCAGTCTCCATATCATTAAGTGCCCCTTTGGCGGGGTGGATTTTACACGGTGTGGATCCAGTAGAGGGCGGACATTGGGTGGCGGCGTGGACCGGCATCCACGGATCCGCACCCGGCGAAATCCGCCAGCCAAAAGGGCCCTAAAACATCAATCGGAGCATTGTTCTAATGGCTTACCTCAATTTGGGGGATTTCTTTCAAAGGCCTGTCTGCAAAATATGCATATAAAGCTCTCAACACAGCCTGTGTAGAGAATCAGAACATGTCCACTAAAAGGAGCATAAAGTTTGAAAAATAAAAGTAAGAACACACACCTGATGAGAGATGACCACTACAGGTGCTCGCTGTCTCTCGAGCTCAATTATTACAGGTTCTAACCTAAATGTAATAATGAAATGTAAGAAGTAGTCCATTTTTCAATCGTATCAAGTGAAAATCACATTCTTGAAAATATGTTTTTATAATCATCAACCTTTGGATGACATCAAGATATGATTCGCCACGAGGATAGCGATAGCGCAGCTTATCTTTCAGACGAGATCTGCACAAATCCGTAAAATATCAAATCTAATTGAACTTGATGAGGAATTAGACAAAAAAAATGAGAAAACATATTTGGATAAAAACCAGAATAATTTTCAATCAGTGGGTTGATATGGGGATGCCTATCAAAGAAAACAAATAACTGGGCGCAGGAAAAACAGATATAGTAGTTGCAAAATAATGGAAAAATAATATATTTTTATGAACCAAAACAGTCAAATGGGTAAGGGGTGTGCGTGGTGCGGTTTGGCCCCAAACCACAACCTGCAAGGGTGCGATTTTGGCCCAGGCAAAACCGCCCCGAAAATTTATAGTGTAGCTTCAGTGCGGTATGGTTTTTCATGCTAATTACTAAATATCGGATGACGTAATTTATAAAATTATACATTCTTTAAATATAATATAATATAAACAACAGTGTAATGACATGATAATGGGGAAATGTACAACACATGAAAATTTAACTGATATTGTTTTCTCCCTGCCTTTATAAAATACGGCTGCTTTAAAGCAATATCGTCACATGACAGTGTTTTCTCTTCTACACTTTCAACTTATGTCTTTTTCTCCTTGCCTTTATTAATTTACACAACTTCAATTTGCATTTACTTCTCTGTCCCTTTAATATGTTTGGAAGCGAATATCGGTTGTCGCCCTGTAGCCTAAGTGAAATCACAATTCACAATAATTTAATTAATTAATGATAAAAGATGTTGCCGGCTTGTCACCTGACCGAAATCACATCTCACGATAACTTATTTAATCAATTAAATTATTCGTGATATTAATGTTACATGTAATCTCATAACATTAGATACTTCATCATTAACATTTAACACTACTACTATTCTATATTTTATTAATTAAACGGACAAATCGGTGTTGTGGTTTTCAAGATTGAAACCGTACCGCGCTCGGTTTACTAAAGTCCTAAACCGCACCACACCGAAACTACGCGGTGCAGTTTAAAAATCGGTACGGTTTGTACGGTGTGAGCGGTTTTTAATACTCACCACTACAAATGGGTCAGGTTGTGCCAGGATCAACCAAGATTCTTCTTGGTATAAAGGACTCTGGGTCCAAATTCTAGCCTTATGCTAAATGGGGTTAGATCTCGTCAGCCGCGGTCAATTACTACAACATAAAAAAACTAGCAGCCGTGCACAAGGTCCCCCTGTGCACAATGAGGTTTAAACTATACATGACCGTCACTAGAGCAACGATCGAATATTATTCCCACCGTAGACTGCACATGAGGGACCCTGCGCACGACAGCTAGTATCTATAAACAAGATGTATATATTTTGGTTTTAGGTTAACCCTATGCATTAAACATCATATGCCTGTTAGATCAGGGAAATCAAAACTGCAGGGCTCAAATTTATTTGATGGTCCTATTTCAGAGACATGACCATCCCAAGTTTTTTGCTTACTAATATAACATAGATTATTGTATTACGGGCTTTGCTGACGGAAATAAAATAAGAAGACGACGCAGTTTCACACATTAAGAGAACTTTAGAACAATTTTTTTAACATCTTGATGACAATAAAAGGTAACAAGAAACAAAGTCGAGTAAGACTACTAGGCAATATGCTGAAGATAGTGTTCATACTCATATTCCTCAGGCATGTTCCTCTTTATCTCTTCATAAGTCATTCCATCGCATGCCCCAGAATTTATCTCCTCTAGGGCACGCCATTGTATCTACAAATACTGCAGTTATATTAGATCCATTTATATTTAAGGAGAAAATTAGAAGATCATCAGAATAATGGAATTCTTAGAGAAAACTGAATGTTTCATCTCAATGAAATCACCTTGGGGAATCCAACAATTGGAGTTGCTGTTAATATTGTTCGCTGAAGAGTGCTTGTCCAGATCTAAGCCATTAGACAACAAAAGTAAATTTTTTTTTTCACATAAAGGTAACTTGTCTTCAAATACTAGAAAATTCAATAGCACTGTTGTAGTAATTAAAAATTGCCAATGGTAAATACGGTTCCTTCGTGATTTTCTATAGTTATATAAGAGTTATATATGGATAGTAATTGATGGCGCGCAACGCCCGACGCAAGTCTATTCCCGCAGGAGGCGGTGAACCGCTACCCGTTCGGGCGAACCGAGTCCATGGTTGTGCCCGGATGGTCGCTCCGAGTCGATTTGATATATTAGTTTATATGTTTTGAGTTGTATTTGACATCCGATTGGACCGGACGATATGAGCCATCCGTTTCGGGTGACCTATGTTTGCTATAAGTATAAATAGCGCAGGTTCCGGTTGATTAGGGATCAAAGGTTAGTTTGCATTTGAGCAAACCATTGGTCGTGAACCCCTAGAGTGATTCCGCGAGTCTTTCCCCTCGGTGTGACGCTGAGGTCGCCGCTTCCCTCCTGGCCCCTTACCGATCCTCTGTGAGTCGTCCCCTCTCCTCCCTTCTCACAAGCCCTCACCTCCATCTTGCCGTAAACCTCCCTTGCTTCCTTGCTTCCGTCCGTCCAGGTTTGGCAGTTCCAAGTCCGCCTAAGACCACCCGCCAGTGTCGCTTTCCCGTCACCAAGCCCCCCTCCTCAAGCTGCCTAGCCAACAACCGAAACCCTCCACCAGACCCCCAAGCTTCCAGTCAGCAACCGATGCCACCTTCCCCTCCACATTTCCCACAGCCACACCATCCAAAGTTCCCCCCCACAACCACCAGCCTCTAAAACCTCCACTATGAGTCCCAACAGCCACCAGTCTCGCCTTACCCAGTTACCACATATACCACCCGATCCCCTACCAGTCCAGAGTCCTCTCCCGGTACCTTCTCCACTCCGCAGCTACCTTGGATTCCCACAATCAACAGTTATTTTCCGCCGCCTGCACGTGTAAGTCGTATTTGGAGTTTTATTTTCTATTGTTGTGTACTTGGCACCTTACCTGTAGTGTATGTCAATGTAATTTGCTATTAGTACTGGACGCTGCATGATTTGTAGGGACAATTCTGCTCACGCTTAAAATATTTGTGCCTTGTTCGTTTGTGGATTAGCGCTTGCTCTCTTTATTTGAAATCTGTGAATGCTTGTGTCTCTATTAATTTTATTGTAATCAATTAATGTTAATTTTATTTGGACCGTCTCTTGCATTCACGTCACATCGCATCGCATTTAGGATTGCATTTAGTTTGCTAACCTCGAGTCGACTTGCCACTGCATCAGATTGGTATCAGAGCCCAGGTTCGGGCTTTATGTTAACACGCAGTTATTGAGTCTATAGGTTTTGTCCCATGTCGTACTATTATCGCTATCCCTCACCTTCACTTGAGAGGCACCCTTATTATTACGATGCTTATCCTCCTGCGTTGCGCACCACTTCAAGGGACCGTGTCGACCCTTCGAGACGATTCCATTATGCTAGAGATGACCATCACCGAGAGGTCCTCACGTTATCATCATTACACCTCTCCACGACCTTATGATGGTAGAGTTGAGTATCGTTTAAATTATCGTCGCTACGCATCTCCTCTAGTTGAGGAATCTGAGTCTGTATATGCGCGACCACCACCGCATGATCGTAGGGCTCACCTCCACCTACGAGAACGATCTGATTATGTCAGGAATGACCGTCTAGATGACCCTCAGGAGCCATATAGAAATCACCATCGCTGAGATTACATCACATGTCAAGACCTTCACAGTGTCCCGCAAATAGAGATTACCTGAAGCCGAATTTCAGCATTTACTTTACCAATTTGTTCGCTTGGATGCTCATTTTCATTACTTGAGAACTGCCTTAGGAAGAATTAATAGAAGAAAGCCTGGGAATTTAGGTCAAGCCACCGATGCGTCTAGTAGTTGATACAGGAAGGGCATCACCACCCGCCTGCCACCCTGGATACCTGGCATCCCACCACGGCCCAGGGGTCCCACCGGGAGTCCACCCGATGAGCCTAATCAGGTCCTGCGGACCGTACACCCCAACCCAGCCCCGGTCCCACCACAGGGCCGATAGGTTGTTGAGGTCGGGGCTCGATTCCCCGACCTCCTTGATAAAGAGTCCTCAGGCGGACTCTCATCACCAACTGAGCCGCGGCGTAGGTCAGTTGGTGATAAGGCCTGTTAGGAGTGGTTCTTATCAAGGAGGTCTGGGGTTCTAGCCCCAGCCTCAACAACCCGCCGCGCTGAGAACAGGCGCGAAGACGGGTTGGGGTGCCTGGACTGCAGTCCTTCTGGCAGGCGTGCTTGGCCGTGGTCCGCTAGCTGGTGTGATGCCGCGGGGTGCGGTCGGGGACCCGACGTCCTGCATCAAAAAAGTGAACTTTTATGATGCAGGACGGGCATCACCACCCGCCTGCCACCCTGGATACCTGACATCCCACCACGGCCCAGGGGTCCCACCGGGAGTCCACCCGATGAGCCTTATCAGGTCCTGCGGACCGTACACCCCAACCCATCCCCGGTCCAACCACAGGGCCGATAGGTTGTTGAGGCCGGGGCTCGATCCCCCGACCTCCTTGATAAAGAGTCCTCAGGTGGACTCTCATCACCAACTGAGCCCGCTTGAGGACTCTTTATCAAGGAGGTCGGGGGATCGAGCCCCGGCCTCAACAACCTATCGGCCCTGTGGTGGGACCGGGGATGGGTTGGGGTGTACGGTCCGCAGGACCTGATAAGGCTCATCGGGTGGACTCCCGGTGGGACCCCTGGGCCGTGGTGGGATGCCAGGTATCCAGGATGGCAGTCGGGTGGTGATGCCCGTCCTGCATCAATAGTTCTCCCAATGACATGAGAGGTGGGACACCTTATGTTGATTCATCTTGTCCGGATGAGGCTCGGTTCCCACTTGATTTTGAAGTCGAGTTCGATCATGACCGTTTGACACAAGTGGAGAGTGATACTAGTATGACTAGTGAGCGTGGTCACGAGAATCAGGACGAGCGGCCCATTGACACTGTGATGGTATATCCATCTTCCGCACCTCACTTACCCAGTGTTTCCATTGGCTAGGGATCCTGTTCTCGACACTATACCGATTGACCCACACTTGAGTAGGGGCTCTTCCTATTCTGCCCCTCTCATTATCCCAAGTCACATCATTACTGGAGCTGAGAGCATAGTGTTGACTTCATAGCATTGTTAAAGGCGCGCCTCAGGCGCACCTAAGGTTCAAGGCTCACCAGGCTCAGAGGTTTGCGCCTTAGTGCGCCTTTTGTGCACCTTTGGAGCATAAAAGACACGTCTAGGTGCAATTTTTATTGTATTTTTTTTCCAAAATAAAGAAAGAAATCATGTAAGAACTCAATATTTTTTTTCCATGATTTAGTGTTTGCGAAACATAATCGAGCGTTGAAACTTAGATATAATGCAAGTGATCACATTAATTCTATTTTATAAGAGATATAAATGATAGTAATGAATCATTAATGAGTAGAATAGATGAAAAAATCTGATTAAGAAGATGAAGTGGTGTTTGATGCTGATTATTTAAATTGAATATGGTTGCGCCTTGCATTCGTCAGGCGCGCGCCTGCGCCTTGAGCCTTGCGCCTAGGCTCCAAGAGCCCTTTGCGCCTTGGTGCAACTTGCGCCTTTAATAACTAAGATTCATAGTGACTGCCTCACCCGCTTACGAGGAAACTACCTCTATCAGCAATACTCATCTGGAGGATCATCCCACTATTATTGACTTAATTGTTGAACCTCCCGATAAGCCTCCTGATGAGCCACTACTCCCTTGGGAGGTTCATGGGGCTAGCATTGACTTTGCTGTGGGTGTCCTACTTGTTCCTATGGACACTATCATTATTGGTGCTTTCCTCTTGGAGGGCCATCCTGACATTGTTGACCCCCTCAAAATTAAGTCCCCGAGAGGCTCATTTGACGAGCTTCCCCTCCCAAAAGGCATTCACTCTAGTATGGATGGTTTGTTTCATCACGTACGCGATGACTTTTTGCATACACCTCCTGGTGAGCCACCTGATGGGCTTTATCATTTGAGAGGTACCCATCACACCCGTGCGTTGTGCTCTTTTGTCACCATCTATAATGTTCCTACGGGTGATGGCGTCATTCACGCCGAATTTTTCTATCGACCACCCGGTAAGCCTCCTAATAGGCCGCCCCATGTTAGAGATATCCAAGTCATTGTCAGGCTTTCCCTTAGGAAGTGTGCCGAGTAGGTCGTGCTTCATTTGCATCATTCACATCATTTGCATAAGTCTGTTGATTCGTTTGTTTATCATTTACATGCACTTCACGAGTCGGTCTGTAAGAAAATTGCATATAGTAATGATTACAATAAAGATCGAGCAGATCAGCACAGACGGGAATAAATCTTTGAGGCGGGAGAACAAATGATGATTCACGTTCGACCTGAGAGGGTCCCGTAAGGACCAACAAAGAAATTAAGCGCTCGCCGAATGGGCCCCTATGCAGTCGTGCGGCGGATCGGTACAAACGCATATGAAATTGACATCCATCATGGTATGGGCATTAGCCGAGTATTAAACGTAGAAGATTTAACTCCTTACTACGAGGAGCGCGTGTATGTGGACCCTTTCTCCACACCCATACCTGAGCCCTTGCCTCCGTTGGTCCCTACCAGTTATTCCCTGTTTCCACCTGAGGAGTCGCTCCATGAGGGTCACCCTGCACCAGCGACGGTTCCACCGATCCAGCAGTCAGACGGAGATACATTACAGTCAGAGCCACTTACTCCTACCAGAGACATACTTCAGATCATGGGTCATGACTTTTATACGCTATCTTGTTCGTTGGAGCGGTCGCCCGCTATATGATGCTACTTGGATTTCTTCAGAGGAGCTCGAGAGACTCGCACCGCAGCTGCATAGAGAGTATGACCGTCTTCACTCACCGGAGATGAGTGCTTTCAAGCCGGGGGGGGGGGGGGGGGGGGGGGGGTTGATGGCGCGCAACGCCCGACTCAAGTCTATTCCTGCAGGAGGCGGTGAACCGCTACCCGTTCGGGTGAACCGAGTCCAAGATTGCGCCCGAATGGTCACTCCGAGTCGATTTGATATATTATTTTATATGTTTTGTGTTGTATTTGACGCCCGATCGGACCGGACTATATGAGTCGTCCGTTTCGGGTGCCCTAAGTGTGTTTTAAGTATAAATAGGGCAGATTCCGGTTGATTGTGGATCGAAGGTTAGTTTGCATTTGTGCAAACCGTCGGTCGTGAACCCGTGGAGCGATTCCGGGAGTCTTCCCCCTCGGTGTGACGTCTAGGCCGCCGCTTCCCTCCTGCCCTCTTACCGATCCTCTGTGAGTCGTCCCCTCTCCTCCCTTCTCACAAGCCCTCGCCTCCATCTTGCCGTAAACCTCCATTGATTCTTTGCTGCCGTCTGTTCTGGTTCGGCCGTTCCCAATCCGCCGAAGACCACCCGCCAGTGTCGTTTTCCCGTCACCAAGCCCCCCCTCTTCAAGTCGCCTAGCCAACAACCGAAAACCTTCACCAGACCCCCAAGCTTCCAACCAGCAACCGAAGCCACCTTCACCTCCACATTTCCCACAACCACATCATCCAAAGCCCCCACCACCCCCAACCACCAACCTCTAAAACCTCCACCGTGAGTCCCAACAACCATCGGTCTCCCCTTAACCAGCCACCACATATACCACCCGAGCCCTCTCCCGGTACCTTCTCCACTCCGCAACGACCTTGGATGCCAGCAATCAACGTCATTTGCCGCCGCCTGCACGTGTAAGTCGTATTTGGAGTTTCATTTTCTATTGTTGTGTACTTGGCACTTTACCTGTAGTGTATGTCAATGTTATTTGCTATTAGTACTGGAAGCCGCATGATTTGCAGGGCCAATTCTGCTCACGCTTAAAATATTTGCGCCTTGTTCGTTTCTGGATCAGCGTTTGCTCTCTTTAATTGAAATATGTGAATGCTTGTGTTTCTGTTAATTTTATAGTAATCAATTACTATTGTTAATTTTATTTGGACCGTCTCTTGCATTCACGTCACATCGCATCACATTTAGTTTGCTAACCTCAAGTCGACCTTCCACAACATCAGTAATTATCCTAAATACACTGAAGGGAACACCAACAAGTAATAAGGTACACTTGCTAACTCATACAACTTTCCTGGGTATTTTGTTACATGATAATGTATGAGAGCAGGAACATAAACTTTTTGGCTGTAAAAAGCTCGGCATAGGCATGTGGAAAAGACTAGAGGAAGAAAGATCAATGAAGCAATAGCGCCAGATCACAGTACTTATAGATGTCATTTATTAGATCCTGTTATAGAATATGGCTTTCAACACTAAAGTCAGCTGTATAGAAAAATCAAAACTAAAATGTGTTGTGGAAGGGGACAACCTGGAGGCCATGGTCGCGGCCGTGGGGGTCGCAGAGGTGGTGCAAGAGGGGGTCACTGAGCACATCTGATGGTAGTAGAGGAAGAGGCAGAAGGGGGTATGAGCGAGGAATGTCACCCCGAGGAGGAACAAGTGATCTTGGATGCCTACTCTCAGCTGATGAGGAGGAAATAAAAGTGTGTGGTCGATGATGCATTCACTTCATCTAGGGGTAATGTTGCCTCTTTTGCTCACTTCGCTACAAGTACTTGTGATACACTTGCTCTCGTCTCTATACCCGCCACTAGATCACCAGATTGGATAGTTGATTCTGGTTCTTCTCATCATGTCACTAGGGCTGCTAGCGAGTTTTCTTCCCACACTCACCTAGCAGTCCCGAAGTGCATTCAGACTGCCGATGATACAAGTCAGCAGTAATTGGTAAGGGTACTGTGCAATGTACCAATACTTTGGCTCTATTCAATGTTTTGCATGCTCCTTCTTTACCTGTGAACCTTTTATCCATTAGTTCTATTATATCTCAACTAAAATGTGTTGTTTTGTTTGATATTCAAAAAGTGATCTTCCAGGAGAAAGATATTGACAGGAGACTTGGGACTGACACATGACATAGTGGCTTGTGGTACCTGGATAGGGGGGTATGGACTCAACTCTTTCATCCATTGTAGAGGGTGCTGCAGGAGTTGGGAAGAATGTGAAGGACTTGTTCACGTTTCATCATCGGCGCTTGGGTCATCTTTCTTTTACTGTCTTAAGTAGGATGTATCCATCTTTGTATGAAAAGACTAATACATCAAAATTGGTGTGTGATGTATGTGAACTGGGAAAACATACCAGGAGCTCTTATTCTAGTTCTGGTAGTATGAGTTCTTCTGTTTTTGACTTAGTACATTCAGATGTTTAGGGACCATGTACCACAACTAGTATGAATGGATTTTGATATTTTGTATCTTTGATTGATTGCTTTTCTCGTGTGACATGACTGTATTTAATGAAAAATAAAAGTGAAGTGTTTACTTGCTTTAAAGATTTTCACAAAGGAATTCAAACCAAATACGGTGTAGTTGTGAAGGTGTTGAGGTCTGACAATGAGACAGAGTGCGTTTGAGTAGTACTTGTCATCCCAGGGGATACAACATCAAACCACTTGCACATACACACCAAAGCAAAATGGGGTCACTGAACGGAAGAAAATGCACCTTCTTGAGGTGACCCGGGGTATAATGATGTCGATGAAGGTCACAAAGCACTTATGGGGACAGGCAGTCCTGATAGCGGAGTATTTGATCAATAGGATGCCTTTGCGAGTATTACATTGGAAGTCTCCGTTTGAGATGTTGAGAGGAAAGAATGGAGATATTCTTCCTCTCAAAACTTTTGCTTGTGTGTGCTTCGTGCAGGACAATAGACCAAATGTAGGAAAGCTGAATCCAATGGCTATGAAGGGTGTTTTTGTTGGGTATTCGACTACTAAAAATGGGTATGTTTACTGGAATCCGACGGAGAGGAGGTTGTTTGTTAGTATGGATGTCACATTTAGAGAGCTTGAACCGTACTCCTCCTCTTAGGTTGACTCATCCTTTGGGGACTCGCACATTACAGGAAGTATGAGGCAAGAGGGGGAGGATATCAGTAGTGGCGAGAGAAGGATAGTGAGTATCCCTTGTCTGCTTGTGCCGAGTGTGGAGTCGGTGGTGGTGCCGGTGCATGAGGAGCTGAGATCTGAGGATGGTGGACCTCTGACTCAAAGGGAGCTAAAAGTGTATATGAAGAGAAGACAACAAAATGAGGGAAACATGCCAACAATGCCTACTGTGTCATTTGTGTCAAGTCCCTTTCCTCTGCCCACTACGACTCCTGAGACATACACCATCCACCTCAAACTCAGAAGATATAGGTGATATGACTCCTCTCTCTACTCCCACTCCCCTACCGGTAAGGAATTCCCGCAGCAATGCATGAGTCTCACCTGATCGATATGTTTTCCTCATGATATTGCCCAATTTGTTTCCAAATCTCACATAGCACCTGTGCATGAAGCATTTATTGCATCATTGGACATTGTCTCTATTCCTAAGTGTTGGCAGATTGCTAAGAAGGATCCAAAGTGGAAAGCTGCAATGCTTGAGGATTTCAGATCTCTGGAAAAGAACAAAACCTGGGAGCTTGTGTCACTATCATCAGGTGAGAAGGTAGTTGAGTGCAAGTGGGTCCTTACTGTGAAACAAAACCCAGAGGGTCGGGTTGAGCGCTACAAGACCCGATTGGTGGCAAAGGGGTACAACCAGACTTATGACATTGACTATGATGAGACCTTTGCACCCGTGCGAAGATGAGCACAATGCGAACACTAGTATCTTTGGCAACGAATGAGGGATGGAAACTACACCAGCTCGACTTGAAAAATGTCTTTCTTCATAGAGATTTCTTGGAGGAGGTATACATGGAGGTACCACCAGGTTTTGGCACAAAACAAATGACTGGTAAAGTGTGCAGACTCAAGAAGTCTCTTTATGGGTTGAAGTAGTCTCCACGAGCCTGGTTTGACAGGTTTATGAGAGCTATGGTAGGAATAAGGTATCAACAAACCAATGCCGATCATACAATGTTCTTTAGACGATGTAGAGCTCACACTACAATGTTTGATGTGTATGTGAACGATATGACTATAACTGGTGATGTTGAGAGCGAAATTGCTTAGCTGAAGACGAGATTGGATAAGGAATTTGAGGTAAAGGACTTTGGGCAGCTAAGGTATTTTCTTGGGATTGAGATAGCTCGTGGTGCAGAGGGGATTGTTCTATCCCAACGAAAATATGTGCTAGATCTTCTGACTGAGACAGATATGCTGGGGTACAGGCCCGCAGTTGCTCCCATTGATCAGAAGTCCATGCTCAGTGCTGAGGCAAGAGAGCAAGTCGATAGAAAGAGGTACCATAGGTTGGTAGGCCGCTTAATCTATCTGAGTCACACTCGTCCCGACATGTCCTCTGCTGTGAGTGTGGTGGCCCATTATATGCATGATCCTAGGGAGAGTCATATGGATGTTGTGTATCAGATCCTAAGGTACTTAGACAGCGCGCCAGGGAAGGGGTTGATCTTTCAGAAGAATGTGCATTTGAACATCGAGGGCTATTGCAATTCAGACTGGGCTAGTTGCGCCGATGACAGGAGATCCCCATCAAGATTTTGCATGTTTGTAGGGGCAATCTGGTCTCCTGAAAGATCAAGAAGCATACGGTGGTTGCGAGGCCCACAGTCGAGGCAGAGTACAGAGCCATGACCTTAGGTGTAGGAGAGATGTTATGGTTAAGAGCCATGCTGGTAGAGCTCCAGATGGACCAAGGGGGCCAAACGACATTATGGTGTGATAGCGAGGCTGTTATTAGCATTGCGAACAACCCCGTTCAACATCACCGAACCAAGCATGTGGAGATAGACAAATTCTTTATCAAGGAAAAGTTGAATAATGGTCAAATGGAGTTGGGACACTTAGTTACTAAAGGGCAAGTGACTGATTGTCTCACTAAGGGACTAGTTCACTTGATTAATCTAGATTATGTGACAAGATGGGCTTAGTGGATATCTTTCGCCCATCTTGAGGGGGAGTGTTGGTATTTTAAGCGTTAATTAAGAAGTTGATGTAATAGGTATAAATACTCGAAAATGGGTCAATAAGAATTAATTCCGCTCATTTCCACTGTAAGATTAGTCAACATGTCAACCACTAGTTTGCAAAGCATCATCATCTTCGACCTCAGGTTCCTATCAATATACTGAGTCTGAAACTCCTTTATAGACCTCCTTTAGTCAGCAATCAAAGTCGGGGGTTTCTGCGGATAAGAGACACTTAATGCTGCGTCCAGGAACTCTGCTTCTGTTGTCGCTTCTCCAAGTCGGGGGTTTCTGCTTCTGTTGTCGCTTCTCCTTTTGCATGTGTTGCTGCAAAAGGACAATGGCTCATCGACTTAGGGGACTAACAATATCACTAAAAACCCCCTCGCCTTCACTCACCATGAGAAGCATACCTGGTTACCACCGGTAATTGTTGTCAATAACTCTCACACTCCAGTTTCTGGAACTGGAGTTGTTACAACAACCCACGGGGGGGGGGGGGGGGGGGGGGGGGGGGGGCAGGGAGTTTCAGAACTAAAAGAATATCAAAATGTTTTTGGCTATAAAAATTGCCCACAACTCTTCAGTTGTAATATAATGCAATGAAAATTTACTATGAATATTTTGACGAAACATGAATGCTTGGATGCAAACATGTTGAAAATCAAATGGATCAAACTTTAAAATTGATGAAAGATGAAGGAAACTTGGTTGAGAATTCAATAAGGTATAAATGATTAATTGAAAAACTAAACAACCGTACTATTATTGGACATGATATTGCCTTTTTATCAGTGTAATTAATAAGTTTATGGAAACACCATGGACTCCTCACACGAATGCCGCTATCAGTTTTATGAGATACTTGAAGGGGACTCCAGGGGTAGTGTTGTTATGGGCTCACTTGATCAATTATCTGTTATTGCGTATGCTTTATTGATGTCATATCGTTGTTGTTATTTAGTGTCATTATGCATGTTGTGTATTTAATCATCATATTATATGTGTACTGAGTATTATATGTGTATCGAGCCTACCATAGGTTCTTTCACATAAGTCCAAGTGTTCATACTTATTTACGCTAGAATAAATCTTAGTTTTTCTCCTATTCTCCTCCTTAAGTTAGGGTTGTGGCTGCAAAAGGCTCCTCTCTTTCTCTGCTTCAGCTGAGCACGATTTTCTTGTATCTCTGCCTCCGTCACGCTACCTCCGGCCACCAATCCAAAGAGATATCAACATACTATGGGGAAGACCGAAACAATTTGTTATCAGAGGCCTATGATCCCGCCTTCATCTTAGTTGCATCACAAGTTTCATAACCGACGTACTGCACCCGGGATAGTGATTTTGATCCGCCTTGCAACTCAATCATTGACCCTCTTCAACGACCACAGAGCCCTCATCGACTTTCAACATCATTCTTCCTACGCTCAATTAAGGGAACAACCAACTACCCACCGCCTGCAACTCTCAATTGAATCTTCACTGACGATTGATTAGCTATTTTTCAGTGCCCTCCCCGGGCAAGGCCCCAGATCGATCATTTGCCAATGTTGATTCAGGCTACGTTTAGAGGAGCAGATCGACATGGAGGCCACCGGAGGAGCACTAGAACACCGAGTTAGAGTTCAGGTCTCCAGCCCAAAACGGTGTCATCGCACAGAGCATGTGTTTGGCAAGGGTTTCAGCCCGCCTTCAATCGCAGTCGCGTCGGAGCCGGACTGCTTCGCAAAACGCAACCTCATTCCTCTGTGTCGACGAAGCCGTAAAACTGCAAGTTCGACATCGATTCTAGCAAGGCTGATTGTCTCTCTCTCCATAGAGTGAGACTACTTAAAGAGTTATTTGAAGCTTATCTAAGCTCCTTTGTCAGCAAAGTCTTCTTTCTTTTGTACAACGGGTCCCCTCATCGAGTTGAATGCCTTTTGTCTTGAGCCGACTGTTTTCTCCATTCCGAGCCTAGTGCCGGCCTGATTTTAATTAATCACTTGATTGAAGGGTGAAAGTGAGGGTAAAATAGTAAGATTTACTCTAGAGGGGGGTGAATAGAGTATTTAAAATTTCTTTTCAACTTTTAATCATTCACAACACATGCAACAAATTTCTTTTATTTGTGAGCAGCAGAAAATAATGATTAAATGAATAAAACAAACAAAGCTATAAAGAACTATGCAATCCAAAAGACACAAGATTTTTTATAGAGATTCCCCAAATTTAGATACGTCCCATCTTCTACCCCTTAGTAGGTAATCCACTAGACAGTGCCGAGTCTTTTGATAAGGAGACTCTTAGAAGCAATTACAAGTGAATCTTTTGATAAGGAGATTCAATGACAAAAATATTTTGATAAGGTATCTCAACCAACAAGCCTTTTGATAAGGTGGCCAAAAACCAATAACCTTTTGATAAGGTGGCTAAAACCAAACCAAGATCCTTTTGATAAGGTGGATCAAATCCAAACAACGATCCTTTTGATAAGGAGGATCAGACAACCTCTGAATCTTTTGAAGATGGATTCTGAGAACTCTATCAAAAACTTGATGTAGAAAGAGAGATGAAGTGGAATTTCTGTTTCCACAAATGTTGTACTCTTCAGTAATCTTTGCGGACTTGGTTATTTCAAAGCACTGTGTGGATTTGTCGAAGATCAAACTTTTTGTTGATTCCTACAGAGAAATCAGAAGAGAAGTTTTGAATCAGTTGAGCAATTGAATTTAGATGAACCCTTATTGATCCTTCTGAAAAATTAGCGTTTGGATCTAGAGAAGATGATCTTTGTCGACTGCTGTTTTTCTTAGAGAAGGAAGAAGAAGAAAAGTGGAGATCGGAGAGAGAGATCTGTGCTTGGCTTCAACACAATAGCTTTCCTATATTCTGTCTGCTTGTTTTATGAATAAGAAAGTCTATATATATAGACATCGATTGCTGCAATATTTCTCTTGCCAGATGTGCTTCAATCAGAGTAAAAGACCTTTCTTAATTAAATCTTTAACGATCATGATTAATCATTAATCACTGCCTTAATTTGATCAAGCTGTATTCAAAAATGTTATGTATAGAAGTCGCAAAGCTTCTTGAACTTTGACATCTAGTCGATGTAACCTGAGATAAATATATATAGTAAGGATGTATCAGAATAAGCCCTTATACTTTGACTTTTCTTGAATAGGTCTCGACTCATAGAAGTATAACTGCTAGGTTGCATGTGCCGACTACTAATCAGAGCATAAATAAAACTTTGACTTAGAAGTAGAACATTGAGATATAGCAGAGAAGATCTCAATGTATATTTATGCTCTGACTTGTAAAGAACTTGATCACAATGTAGCACTGAAAATCTTTGACAGCTTATAGTGGAAGCACAAAGTACAACTTCTCAGAGTATGTTTATATCTGTATGCATACTTCTCGATCTCTCTTTATCACTTATCGACGTAAGTTGACATCTTCTCAAGGTAATTTCTTAGCCTTACTCTGAGTTCTTTGAAAGTACCAATTCTTTGTTTGACCCTTTGAACTTCAGACTAAATAAAGTATGCCATCCATCTACACACAAGCATTTCTCATACATCACTTTAAGAACCTGATATATCAAATAATGAGGGACTTTTCCCAACAATAGGGGCGCCTTGGTGCACCGATTAAGGTGTTGCCGTGTGACCTCGAGGTTACGGGTTCAAGTCCTAAAAGCAACCTCTTGCAAAAATGCAGGGTGAGGTTTGCCTACATTTTACCCTTGTTGTGGGACCCTTCCCTGGACCCTCGCTGCGCGTGGATTTTTTTTACATAGGGCTGCCCTTTTTTATAGGTTAAAAAAAGAGATTCGATTTATTTATCTTCAAAAAGAGTGGTGTGGTCGTAAGTGCCTTAGTACCCATGGAGACTGTCACCATGACATCAGATGAGGTTGCCAAAGTACTTGAAGGCCGACAACATTGGAGCAGTATAACAAGGACTTAGCCGTCGCTCTCGTGGCAACACAAGTGGTTTTCGCCACTATCATTGCCAAAGTCAAGAGTCTTCAAACTGCACAACAAGATCCCCCACGCCCATTATACAATCCGAAGTCGCGCCTCATACACACTCGGCCACCCTACATGCACCAATATCTGTCCTTGCGATCTCCATCCAACACTCTCCTTTCCAGCCACAAATTCCACCAACTTTGACTCAGCAGGCGCCACTGTGTACCCTTGATGTCCGCATCCAGCGGTGTCCCCTGCGTCGACATAAGTCACTGAGCCACCAAGTCCACTGACACCAACCACAGGGCCTGTCGATGCGTGATAAACGAGCTTTTCACATCATATTCCTTAATTCCAACAGTTTGCGCGAGTGGGGCTCATTGAGGAACGAGACCACCACCATAGGGGCTCGTTATAAAGTGTGACAACCCAAAATTTGTAAGAAAGAGTTAATATGTTAAAAGAAATATTTAATTAATGTTTAAAATTTAAAAGTAAAAGGAATATGTAACGATGCAATGTTGTAAGAGCTAAAGGGAGAGTTATTTAATCAATGCATGGATTTCATTTATGTATATGACAACTGTGAACTTTGATAAAGAGAGATGAATAAGTCATTTGATCTCACAACATGGATCGAAATTTAATAATGAGATTGAATAAATGACATTGAATAATAAATTTGTATATTGAAATGGATTAAATTAAAGTGATATTTAACGATGATTATTAAATATAAGGATGACTATTCATTATATCAAGTTAAAATGCTAGTGTTATTAAAAATGAGCATTCCATATATTAACATTGACAAATGAAAATGTTTATAAGAGGCTCGGGATAAATACGAAGAGGGGAAACTTCGGGAGCCAGGGAAGATTGGGAATCCGTGAGCCTCTCGACTTTCCTTTGGGGATATTTTCCGGTGGTCAGTAACATTATTGGATTTTATTTCTTCTCCCCTCTCACTTCGTAAGCCCGGGGTGGTTTCCTTGCGTTTCTTCTTCTTCTCGTTTATGTTATATGTGAAGAAAAGTAAGATTTCAGATGAGCCCTTGACTATGGGCATTGAGGATGGCATTGGATTGTCTTGATGCAACCCGTGCGTATGTCGTTTGCAATTTTCCTTTCCCCTCTTTCATTAATTCTTGATTAATAGAACGCTAAGGATGCAGTGGATCGTTTCCTCTTTCCCTTTTTCTTCAACCAATGGGGGAAACAGGTTTCTCCTGCCAGAGGGAAGATGAGTTCTCTGTTCTCGATTTCTTCATTCGATGCTGGTAACGTTAACCTATTCAATTGAGCTGTTTTTGCAAGGGATGATTCTTTTTGAATTCCTGCCAGGGCTGATTCATTTAAATTCCTGAAGTAAAGATTGGAACATTTTACCTCCCTGGAAATGATATTAAAGCAACTTATGCATTCGAATTATGAAAGGCGTTTAACTCTTTATTAAGAAAAGGATGGTCTATGTTAAAAACAAAAAAGGGGGATATTCTCTGTTACACCTTATATTTCCTGCTGCTATTATGTTATATTTGAGTTCTTTGCTTCCCAAAAGAAAGAGAATGGGAAAGGATGCTAAGAAAATTGAAGAATCATTCGATTTTCTTGCTCTTCCTTTTCTAAATTTTTCTTCTACTTCTTCTTCTAAAATTTCCTTCGTTTGATGATGATTTTTCTGTTGAAAGTTGGGGGGAAAATAGTAGAAAAGAGAACTTTTGAAGCAGTCTAAGCCATTTTTTCTACAACTAAAGCCTTTATGTTTCTTTAAAGTTATTTTAGATGGGAAATTAGGGCTTTGAATCTTGCCCTGATTTGGTTTTAACTAAGGGAGTATGTGATGTAGGGTGTGCCATGAAAACCTACGATGCACAACTAGTGGTGAGTGAGGTTCCGATCAACTACTTCTATTCTAGTATGATGCAACCATGCAAGAGTTGACAACAACAATTAATTATTTAGCAAGAATAATATTCCACACAATAAGAATGAAACGAGAAAGCGAGATTAAATTCTTTAGGGCAAAAGTCTATGGCTTTCCTCCTCAAGGAGGGCCAAAGCTAAGTGTGCTGCGAATAGGTCCATCTTGCGAATCACAAGTGCTTCCAAACAATATTCCACAACACAAAATATCTAAGCAATAATGAGATCCAAAGAAAGTAGAATAATATTAAGAAACCAGAGTTCGTACAACAAAATACTCACAAAAGCATGGGGGCAGCCGAGGAGAAGTAGATCCGGAGACGTCCGTTGCGGAGGTGACAGAAATCTGAAGGAATACAGCTAGATCTAGGTGGTGGGGATAGAGGAGGGGTCAGAAATAGGAATGAAGACAGCAAACAGGGTTTTTCTTGTTGCTGTTGGCTGCAAAGGGGACGTGGTTGGGAAGGGGTTGCTGGGCGGTGGGGCTAATGCAGGGAGGGAGGGGCGGTGGAGGTTTGCTGCAGGGAGAGAGGTTTTGAGGCTAGGAAGGTTTCCTGCAGGAGGGGCGGTTGGACAGTGGGCTGCTGGGTGGATTTCTGTTAGGGTTTAGGAGGGTCTATGGAGGTCGGATGGGGGATTTGCAACGGGAAACGATGGCTAAGGATGGGGGAAACAAAAGGGATGAAAGAAAATACCTAGGAGTCGTCACCCAGGGTTCCATGGAGTCGGACCGTGGAGGGAACGCTGGAATCCGAGATTTTTGTTCTCAAAATTCTGCAATGAGGTTGGCAGCCCCCATAGCCTCCTATTTATAATAAAAACACACTTAGCCACTTAGGGCACACTGCATCAAAGACTATGATTGGCCGTGGGTGCGGAGGGCCCGATTACAATAAAACAACTCAAAACTAAAAAGTAATATATGAAATCGACGGTAAACGACGAGCTGGACGCATCCATGAAGTCGGATCGCCGATCCGATCAAGTCTTCCTGTGGGAATAAAAGAATGTGGGTCCCTCCATGCGGCAAAGCAACATAGATGGCTCTGATGGATCCCCATCAACTCCCCCCAACTGAAAAGCCTTCATCTCCGATGAATGGAGACGATCATATTGTAGTTGAAGTCCAGGGGCGAGTCGATCAAGCTCTATTGATACCACCAAGTGCCGTCAATAAAGGGCCGTCCCTGCCAACATACCAAGTATCGACATAACGGGCCTTCCGAGGAGGGAGCAAACTCTTGTGAGATAATGTCAGCGATACTCACAGCACTCAACTCACACAAAGTAGATCCCGGTGCGAATGATGGCGACAGAGGTGAAGCCATAGGAGACAGACTCACAGGTGGGTGAGACTTATAAGTTGACTGGGTGTGGGGTAGGGAATGGGGTGGTGTCGGCTCAGGGGTGTCTCCACGACTCAGATCCACATACTCGTGAGGCTCGTAATACGGCGTCAGGTCCTTAACATTAAACACCAGATGGATACCCAAATTTGCAGGGATATTGAGCTCGTAGGCATTTGTTCTGATGCGTCTTATGATCGCGTAGGGGCCAATTCGCTTGGCGCTTAGCTTCTTGGCAGGGCCCCGAGGGAGCCTCTCCGGGCAGACTCTCACCATCACCTGGTCACCCTCTAGAAATATCTTCTCTCGCTTGTGTACATCTGCATGCGTTTTATAATATTCATTGCTAACATTAATTTGTCGTCTGACCTACTCATGCAAATGATGTGCAAAGGACTCAGCTGACTCGCTAGGGCGGGACTCTAGTGGGACGAGATTAAGATCGATAGGTTTCTAGGGTTCATACCCAGACACAATATGAAATGGACTCAACACAGTAGACTTATTGACAGAACTATTGTATGCAACCTCCGCGATAGGAAGTACCAAGTCCCAACTAGACACATGCTCACCCACTAGGCACCTAAGAAGATTCCCTAAACTCCGATTTACCACCTTGATCTGCCCATCAGTCCGAGGGAGGTAGGCTGAGGAAAACTGGAGGGTACTGCTAGTCGTCCACCATAACATTTTTTCAAAAATAACTCGTAAATCTCACATCTCTGTCGGATATTATCGACTTCGGCAGACCATGCAATCTAAAGACGTTCCGCACAATAACGCCGCAACATGAGAAGTCCCAAGTTTTGCTACATGCAATGAAATGGGTCATCTTCGAAAATCGGTCGACAACTACAAAGATGGAATCATGCTTCTTCAGAGTGCAAGGAAGCCCGAGTACAAAGTCCATGCTAATGTCCTCCCAGAGGCGGTGTGGGACGGGTAGCGGAGTATACAGACTGGTGTTTTGCTTCGTACCCTTGGCCGTTTGACAGACACGACAATGACACACGACACGAACTACATCCTTCTTCAGGCTCAGCCAATAAAAACGATCCTCTACAATAACTATCGACTTGTCTCTCCCAAAATGACCGGCGGCGCCTCCCGCATGTAACTCCCATACTAAATAGTCACGATAAGAGGTCCTGGGTATATACAGGCGGGAGCCCCGGTACAGGTAACCATCAATAATCCGGAACCTCTCGACGGGATCCAGAGGGCCCCTTGATAATGCATCATGCAACTCTCCAAAATCCAAACAAGTCGGGTAGTCCGTGATCAATCTCTCGAAGCCTTCCACTCGGGCTCTCATCGTCTTCAAGAATGAGACTCAGCGGCTCACTGTGTCAACGAGGTTGTTCTCAACACCACCACAGTGTTTAAGAACATAATGAAAATCCTGTAGATACTCAACCCACTTAGCATGCCGATGACTCAACTTCCTCTGGGAGTCAAGGTAGCGCAAGGACTGATGATCAGAGTAGAGTACAAACTCCTAGGACAGGAGGTAGTGTCTCCAATAGTGTAGGGATTGGACAATAACATAAAACTCTTGATCGTAGTTCGAGTATTTTTGCTTAGCTTCGTTTAGCTTCTCACTAAAGTAAGAAACCGAATGTCCCTCTTGACTCAATACACTGCGAATACCAACACCCGATGCATCACAAGCGACCTCAAATGCTCTACTAAAATCAGGGAGTCTCAAAACAGGAGCGGTCGTCAAATTGTCCTTAATTTCTTCAAACGCGCGAGTGGTCGTGACGGTCCACTGAAAGTCTCCCTTGCGGAGACAACTGGTAAACGGGGCCATAATCGAACTGAATCCCCTAACGAATCTCCTGTAGAAGGTAGCGAGTCCATGAAAATTGCGGACCTCATGGATGGTTGAAGGTATGGGCCAATCGCGAATGAACTGGACTTTCTCGGGGTCAACGGATACTCCTAAAGAGGAGATGATAAATCCCAGAAAATGAACTGACTCAGATAAAAATGAGCACTCCTTTAGATTTATAAATAACTTCTCCTTGCGGAGGATATCGAATAGAAGCCTCAAGTGTCCAAGGTAATCAGATTGGGTGTGGCTGTAAATCAGGACGTTGTCAAAATAAATGACTAAGAACTTGCCCATATAAGGCCGCAATATCTGTGTCATGACCCTCATGAATGTGCTTGGGGCATTTGAAAGCCCAAATGGCACAACCTGCCACTTGTACAAACCATCCTCGGTCTTAAACGTTGTTTTCCACTCGTCTCCCTCTCGAACTCGGATTTGGTGGTACCCTCTACGAAGGTCGATCTTCGAGAAGATCTGGGCACCGGACAACGTATCTAATAAGTCATCAAGTTGGGGAATCGGTACTTCACCGTAATTTTATTGATAGCTCGACTATCAATACACATACGCCAACTGCCGTCCTTCTTAGGGGTAAGAAGGGTGGGAACCGCGCAAGGACTCAAGCTCTCCCGAATGAACTGCTTCTGAAGAAGCTCATCGACCCGCCTTTTGAGCTCAGCGTGCTCATCTGGTTTGGGAGCGAGGCCCTCAGGACTAGGTTGATAGCGTGCTGGATGTCTTGTAGGGGTGGTAGCTCATCGGGGAGCTCCTCAGGCATGATATCCGCAAACTCATCCAAGAGTGGACGCACGTTGGGGTGAGGCTCAGGTGTAGGTCAATCAGAAGCCATAGTGGCTGCCACTACATATATAATGCCAGCATTAGTGATGTCTCTCAAAAACTCAACGTCTTAAGACATGTAAGGGTCTCGAGGAGCTCGTACTAACTGAGGGTTCAACCCGACACTTGGATTTCTCCTTGGGTTGGATGGGTGACAACGTGATCTTCCGCCCCATTGTCGTAAAAGACACATGTGTTCGACCGATCGAAACACATAGTGTCGAGATCATATAACAAAGGTCTGTTAAACAAAACGTGGGCGACGTCCATAGGGATGACGTCACACCATACTCCACACATAGTCCTCAAATGTGGCCAGGCTAATCGGGACAAGAAATCGCTGAGTAACCCGAATCGCGGTCTTATCTACCCAGATGACAGGGTAAGGATGGGGGCGAGGCTCAGCCTTCACCTGTATACGCTCTAAGCCTTTCTGGGCCACGATGTTCACGCAACTCCCACTATCTATTGCTAGTTTGCAGGGACCGCCTGCACTAGGAAAATATGTGTAGAAGATAGTGGTACGTCGCCAATCCTCATCCTCATGAGGGGTGTGTAGGAGACGTCGAACTACTCCCATCTCTAGTGACCTCAACATCACTCTCCCAACCCTCCTCAACGGTGACTGCAATCTCCTCAACAGCCTCCTCTTCTCCTTCTAGGCCCGACTCATCATCCACAATAAGCAGATTCCACGTGGGGCACTGGGCCACCACGTGTCCTCTGCCTGAGCATCTAAAACACTATATTCCCCTGGATCTGTGGCCATCAGCGGCGGCGGATTTGCCCTTCGTGTTAACTGAGGCACGTGTGGGCGCAGTTGTTGCGGCCTGGGGTGGGACAGGTTTCCTATAGGTCGAGGTATCAGATCGAGAGGGGACCTGCCTCGTTTCGGACGAGCGGAGGTATTGCTTGTACTCTAAGGCGAGCTGAAAGATCTGCTCGACACTCTTGAGGTGACGGGGAATCAGCTCTCTTCGAATTTTAGAACGTAGGCCGGCCTTAAAACGAGAGGCGGTGGCAATGGGCTCCTCCGAAATGTCACTCCTAACGACAAGCTCATCGAAACGAGACATATACTTGGTGACAGTAAGTGATCCCTGGCGTAAATTATGTAGCTGATCAAACAACTAGTCTCTATAGAAAGCATGGAGATACTTGTCTTTCAGTCTCTTCTTCATATCATCCCATCGGGTGATGTGATAATAACCTTCCCTATCGACTGATCTCTCTACCCTAGTCTAGAGTACCTTATCCTTCCCGACTAATTTCATTTTGGCGAACTGGACACATCGCTCGTCGCTCATGTCGTACCATTCGAAATAATGGTCCATGTTGAGGAGTCAGTCGCTAAAAGCCTTCGGGTCCATATGACCATCAAGGGAAAGGGCATCGATGCGAATGCGCCTGATGATGTCATACTCATACTGGTAACCACCTCTACGCGGATCCAGATAATCCTCATAATACTCATCATGAGCGTAATCACATCGAGTGGGCGGGGGTCCCCACTCTGTACGATTGGGATCAAAATAGTCATCGCGGTCAAGATCACGACGAACGTGCTGGGGGGCACGATCTATACGATCCTGAGGAAATACTCGGGGTCCGTCACAGTGTGGTGGGTGCCTGCCATAAGCAGGGTCTTGTCGGCGCTCTGGGGTGTACTCAAGGTTCCGTCATAATGACGGGGCGGGACTCTGATGGGGAGCACCACGATGGTGTCGCTCAAGGGGTGGCTGAACACCCCTCGAGCGTGGTTCATGACGAGGAATATCTGGCTCATCTTCAAGTGGTGTGTTTCTCGTATTTTCCAGATTCTCTAACCAGTTATTCAACTCTGTGAGGTCACGACGGAAGTCCTGAAACTGGGCACCCATGGTGTCTAGATGGTCAAAGACGAGTCGCTGAAATTCAGCTAATGTCATGCCCGAATTCTAACTATTTGTTCGGTCCTCGATGACGTTTGTGTCAAACATTGGGGATCTATAAACCCTACCACTACGGAGCATAGACGTGACCCAAACCTTCGACTCTGATACCAATTGATGTAGGGTAGGGTATGCCATGAAAACCTACAATGCACAACTAGTGGTGAGTGAGGTTCCGATCAACTACTTCTATTCTAGTATGATACAATCATGCAAGAGTTGACGACAATAATTAATTAATTAGCAAGAATAATATTCCACACAATAAGAATGAAACGAGCAAGCGAGATTAAATTTCTTTAGGGTAAAAGGCTATGACTTTCCTCTGCAAGGAGGGCCAAAACTAAGCGCGCTGCGAATAGTTCCGTTTTGCGAATCACAAGTGCTTCCAAACAATATTCCTCAACACAAAATATTTAAAAAATAATGAGATCCAAAGAAAATAGAATAATATTAAGAAACCAGAGTTCGTACAACAAAATACTCACAAAAGCATGAGGGCTGCCAAGGAGGAGTAGATCCGGAGAAATCCGTTTCGGCGGTGACTGAAATCTAAAGGAATAAGGCTAGATCTAGGTGGTGGGGATAGAGGAGGGGTAAAAATTAGGAATGAAAGTAGCAAACAGGGTTTTTCAGGGTTTAGGGTTTAGGGTTTAGGGTTTTTCCTGTTGCTGTTGGCTGCAAAAGGGACATGGTTGGGAAGGGGTTGCTGGGCGGCGGGGCTAATGCAGGGAAGGAGGGGAGGTGGAGTTTATGAAGGGAGGGGAAGGAGCGGTGGAGGTTTGTTGCAGGGGAGGGTGGAGCGGTGGAGGTTTGCTGCAGGGAGGGAGGTTTTGCGGCCAGGAAGGTTGCTGGAATTTCTGGAGGGGCGGCTGGACAGTCGGTTGCTGGGTGGATTTCGATTAGGGTTTATGAAGGCCTATGGAGGTCGGATGGGGGTTTGAAATGGGGAAACAATGGCTAAGGATGGGGGATACAAAAGGGATGAAAGAAAATACCTAGGAGTCCACCTAGGGTTCTACGGAGTCGATACCGTGGAGGGATCGCTGTTATCCGGGATTTCTGTTCTCCATATTCTGCAATGAGGTTGACAACCCTTATAACCTCCTATTTATAATAAAAACACACTTAGGGCACCATGCATCAACGACTCTGGTTGGCCATGGGTGCGGAGAGCCCGATTACAATAAAACAACTCAAAAACAATAAAGTAATACATGAAATCGACGATCAACAACGAGCCGGACGCATCCATGAAGTCGGATCGCCGATTCGATCAAGTCTTCCCGCGGGAATAAACGAACATGGGTCCGTCCTTGCGGCGAGGCAAAATCGATGGCTCTGATGGATCCCCATCAGTATGCATGGCCAAAATATCATAAGGAAGAGATTGCAAGTTCCCTAAATGTTTTTATTAAATCTCCTCTACTTGATTCTTTTCTCTTTTACCTGATTTCCTTTCTTCTACGACCCAGGGAAGGAGCATGACTTGTGAGCTTTACCATGGTGATTTTAGGGATTTCTACTCTTGATTTTTCTACTCCCCAGGAACCCTATCTTGAACATGTTGCTAATTTACCATATAAGATGTTGCTAACTTGTTGTTATTTGTTTTAATATTGTTGGGTCCAACAATGCCCCCGATGTTGGGAGGTACGGCGCGAGGGGCTATGACCCACACTAGTTGAACAGAAGGGCGTGTCCCCTGGGCCTAACTGGCCACCTCGTGGATCCTGCTAGGGTAGCCAACTCTATAAAGGAGCGGCAGCGCCCTCCTCATTAGTCAGGCTTTTGGGAGAGTTGGTAAGGCGCCATGTCCCTACAAGTGGTATCAGAGGAGGTCACGAGTTCGAAACCCTGGGGTCGTTTCTGGGAGGGGGGGATTGTTGGGACCAGCAATGTCCCCGGTGTTGGGAGGTACGATGCGAGGCGCTATGACCCACACTAGTCGAACAGAAGGGCGTGTCCCTTTGTCCTAACTGGACGCCCCGTGGATCCTGCTAGGGTAGCCAGCTCTGTAAAGGAGCGGTATCGCCCTCCTCATCAGTCCGGGCTTTTGGGAGAGTTGGTAAGGTGCCGTGTCCCTACAAATATATTACATAGTTTCAGATTATTGAACCTCCTGTAGGATCAGATTTATCATACAAACTTAGGAATGTTACTTCTTCATTGCAACCATCATATTGCTCTTACAATTTGGAAAGAGTAAAGGTATGACAAGACCTCTCTTCTGATATGGTTCTTTAGAGTGATCTTGTTAAAACTCTTGCGCCTCTTTGAATATTATGAGCCATATCGAGAAAATGTGCTTTTACAAATGTGCCTTCAGTAAATGAATATTTCTTATAGAAGAATAGAAGTTTGTGGATTAGGCAACTTGGGACTTTTGTGCCTTGTTGAAAATAATATGACTTTAATGTGCTTCGATAAATATGCGCCTTAATGGAAATTAGTGCTCTATAGGAATTATGTGCCTTAATGAACAGTTGTGCTTTTATGGAAGAAATTATGTGCCTTCGTGAAACAATTTACCGTTATCAAAGAAATGGGCTTTATTGGAAATATTGTGCCTTATGAGAATTACTATGCCTTTGTGGAATAAGATGTAAAAATGTTTCTTATGAATAACCCTACGATAAAGTAGAACTACATGGGTTTGAATCTGTATAGCTGAGAATGGTTGAGGTAAAACCGCTTCAACCCAAAGGAGACTCCAGACATCACTCCCCACTCAGATACTTTACTACACTTCCTACTGATTGGTAGATATATTTCATACATGTTCTACTGATTTAAGTTCATTACAAGTGAACATGACAAGTGCACGGGTGAACATCAACATCATATAAAGGCAAAGACAAAGGTAAATACTATAAATTGAGGTATTGCATAATGAGGTAAACAAGGCAATACTTTAATTCAATTATGCTTTCATATGCATTTATGATGCTTTTATGCATATTTATGAGAATCCGTGATTATGATTGAGATAATATAGTAATAGATGATATGGACCATATGGTTATGATGAGATGTGTAGGATTGTCATGATTTATGGTTAAGAAGACTTTAATTGATGAAATTTTAATTGTCCGGTGATAGGAACCATATTTAAGGATTAAGATGCTTATGAATGTTATGATCTTTGTATTGAATAGCACTCGTGCACGTATAATTAAAATAATTAATTAAGTTTTATGTATTAATGAACATAATTAATTAATCAATATGAGCTAAGCCAAATTCTTAGACATCAGAGAATTAAATAAGAAGAATGTAAATGAACAAATGAATGCACTTGGTTTGATATGATGATTACATAAGAATTTGATATGATGAAAGAGTAACTAGGCGAAGGCCTAAAATAAATGTGAGAAGCGTAATTAGATATTTGAATTATGTGACATGCTTATAAAATGCATGTGAATGAGCTATGGATAATTAGATGAATATATGAATCATTGATTCCTAGGATGGATGACTATAAAATTATGTGTCATGAAATGGGGTAATATGTAGTTACATAAGAGCAGTCGAATCCTGATAAATAGTTGAAATAAAATGTTTTATGCCTTTAAATGATAATATGCCCATTCGATGAGATAGTATCGAAGGTATATAAGTAATGGTCTTGATATCAATATGTATATCCAATGTGAGGATTAATGTAAAACTTAGTGTATGATTAAGAATGACGACACATAAAATTTTTATGAGTGCGAACACAAAAATAGAATGTAAGATGAACGATTTTCTGTCAACTGATTAGATATTTGAGTAAACTGATTCAATAGTTGAATGAAGCGCAACGCAAGTCGTATAAGTGAACCACATAGAACGTAATTTAGAAATGTAAATAATGAGCCGCATGATGAGGTATGTGAGAAGTAATGCATGCGGCCCTCTGAAATGAGAAATTGGTTTCAATGAATCTTGGATAGTTAAGTGAAGCATGACCGGTAGGCCGGTAAGAATATGAAGCATTAAGTTAGAAGCCAAGAAATATGCTAAAGAATTTTGTAGGATTAAGCTAAGATTGTATAATAAAGTAAATAGACAGTAAGTTAATAATTGATGTTCTAGTTTTATTTGAGCTAAGATGAATACTGAACATATTTATACAAAAAACTTATTGCCTGCTTCATTGAGGCCCTTAACTCACACCTTCATTCTTGCCTCGTTAATTCGAGCCTTCCGGACTGGGATGTGACATAAGGTATTCTGGCGGGAGATAAAAGAATCAGAACATCCTCCTTTGAGGACCTTCCGAGGTTGAGGACAAGCCAATGCGAAGGACGAGTGAGATGTTATGAGCTCAAACGTAGTTATTTGTTATTACGTATATTTTATTAATGTCATGTGTTTTACTCATTGCATTATATGTGTGTCAAGTATAACGTAGACTCGTTTATATAAGTCTAAGTGTTTACGCTTATTTACATTGTGCCTTTATTTAGTACTATTTAAAGACTCCTAAGGTCATGAATGCAAGTAATGAATAATTTTTAGTTTACCCTCATAGTTTCCTCTCTTCTTCTCCCCCTCTCAAGTTAGGGTTAGGATTGAGCAAAGCTCCTCTCTTCCTCCCTTAGGTTGAGCTCGACTCCCTCAACGCATCCCGTAGGTTGATTTCAGCTCTCTTGTACCTCTGTCACCCGCTCCACCTCTCCGATGAGATATGAAAACGCTAAGAGGAGGCATGTAATATCATTAAATATAAAGATATGAGAAACTTTGAGATATAAGACTTCTCTAATGTAGATTGGGTTGAATCACCATTTGATAGGAGATCTAAAAAGTTTAGTATCCTAGAAGAGCAAGAAACAACATACAACTTGTGACTTGTATGGCTTAAGCAATTAATGGAAGAATTTAGTTATATTGAAAGTCTGCTATTGTGTTGATGTGCGAGTAAGGCATACCCAGTGTTTTATGAATGTACATATAGTTGAATATATGTAATATGCGTTTTATTTCGCCGTATCACACATGATATGCCACGTGTGTGTCTCCTTATATATGTATGTTAGTCTCTTGTATTATGGCATTTTTTTGGAATACAATTTGCTTTTTTTGACTGAAGCCAACATTCAACTTGGTATCAGAGCCAGGACTTTATCTCTCTCGCCTCTCCCTGTACCGCAGAGGGCGTCCCTCACCGCTTCTGCTACATCAACTACACACGCATCGTTCTCCCTTCGCAGCAACGCCACTCTTCGCGCTATTAGCAACGTCGTTCCTCGCTGCTACCGCAGCAGCTCCACAATTGATTTCCTTCCTGACTTGTAGCTTCTTTAAGCACCGCTGCCGGTCTCCTTCCAGCACCGCAACGGCACAACAACTCCGCAGCAGGGCTTCTTCCGGGCTAGTAGCAACCCAGGGCAGCCCGTTCTCCGCAGCCGGGCTTCTTCCCTTCTCCGCATGTTCAGCAGGCGGCCATTTGTCTTCAGCCATTTTGTCCTCCATGACTACCGTCGGAGACATCGTGATCACATCCTACGGTGTCCTCTCCGGTGGCGTGATCTAAGGGAGGCTCAAAGGATGTGGGTCATACTTTCTTGATTGATTCTTCTTGATTGGTCTCTCCGTTGCTTGATCTAAGGGAGGCCGTGATGGGTGATTCTTCCGATATCTCCGTTACTTCTCGAACTGTTCCTTCTTGTGATCCTACTCAGAGCCACGGGCAATTTGGCTCGTTGAAGATCACAGTAGTGCCTTTGGATGACACCAATTATCTTGAGTGGTCTAGGGCAACACAACATGCCAACTCATTAACTATATGGACATATTGATGGAACCATTGTTGAACCACCACGAACCGATTCCTCGTGGAGAAAATGGGATGCAGATAATTCCTTGGTTGTCTCATGGTTACTCCACCTCATGTCCCCTATGGTGTACCAAAGTTATATGCTTATGGGATCTGCATATGAGATTTGGACTCGCACCCGTGAAACCTACTCTCAGGTTGGTAGCTCGACGCAGATTTATGAGCTCACTCGACGTGCTTTGGAACTGAAACAGGGATCCTTGTCTGTCTCGGCCTACTACTCGGAATTTGAACGTCTCTATCAGGAACTGGATTATTTCAATACCTTCACTCCCGCTTGCACTACGGATGTCGTCAATCTTCAGAAGGACAAAGCCGCTTTCAAGTACATGTCTTCCTGATGAGCCTCAACATGAAGTTCGATGCTGTTCTCTTGCATGTCCTTTACCGTGAGCCACTTCCCTCTCTTAGGGAAGTCTTCACTATGATCCTTAGTGATGAGAATCGTTGCCGATCTCTTGTTCCTTCTACTTTGTCCGATCACTCCGTTCTTGCTGGGATTGGCCGTCGTCCTACTACATATACACCTCCTTTGTGTGGCCGTTGTGGGAAGAAAAGACATACTAAAGAGACCTTCTATTGTCTGCATCCTCATCTTGCCCCTTCTGATCGGGGGAGTGGTGCCCATAGATGAAACGGTCATCGTGGTGATGGTCGTCGACCTGTTTCTCACTCACAGTACACTGCCCGTACGAGTGAAGTTTATGAGGGCTGTCTTTGTAACATCCGGACTTTTATTAGATCACTAGACCCTAGTGGACCCAATAAAAGTAACCCAAAGGATAGAAAATAACCCGATTGTAGAATAATGTGCTAGGGAACCCTAATTTGAATTCTGTCAGCTCCGTTAGACTCGTATAATCAATACGAGTGCAATGGAACTCGTCCCATTCCAATTCGAGGTCGTTTAGGGGAAACGACTATTTTGAGCATCGTAGCGCGTCACAACAACGCCGTTGGGGTACAGTGACCATACGTACTCCAAATTGACTTCCGTCAGTTCCGTTAGACTCGCATAATCAATACGAGTGCAATGGAACTCGCCCCATTCCAATTCGAGGTCGTTTAGGGGAAACGACCATTTTGAGTATTGTAATGCGTCACGACAACATCGTTGGGGTACAGTGACCATACGTACTCCAAATTGACTTCCGTCAATTCCGTTAGACTCGTATAATCAATACGAGTGCAATGGAACTCGTTCCATTCCAATCCGAGATCGTTTAGAAAAAAACGACCATTTTGAGTATCGTAATGCGTCACGACAACATCATTGGGGTACAGTGACCATACGTACTCCAAATTGACTTCCGTTAGACTCGTATAATCAATACGAGTGCAATGGAACTCGTTCTGTTTCAATCGGAGCTCGTATGAGAAAAATGACCGTTTTAGGTCCCGTAGCCCGGCACGACGCACTTTTCAAAATATTAAACGAACGAACTCAGAACTAATCACGGTCAGTTGCATTGGACTCCTAAAGTCAAAACAAGACCAACAAAGTTCGTT
This sequence comes from Dactylorhiza incarnata, assembly GCA_033032865.1. NCBI lineage: Eukaryota > Viridiplantae > Streptophyta > Magnoliopsida > Asparagales > Orchidaceae > Dactylorhiza > Dactylorhiza incarnata. The sequence continues at coordinate 452,433 of JAWHQI010000009.1, read as the reverse complement.
ATAACCAATTTCGACGTCGGAAAGTCAAACTACGGTCAAATCAAGCGTTAGGGCACACCGAAAAGCGTACACGCAACCATGTTAATTTAATGCCCCAACATTGACCAGTCACCAAACGATTTGGACACACTTGGACTTTGACCAACATGAGGGACCCACCCTAGGGTTGACTTTGGTCAAACCCTCAAAAATCTTTACTTTTGGAATTATTTTCCAAAACGGGGATTCACCCCTCCCACCACCAACACTTGGTCCCCACCCCTCTATACTTAGGACCTCAAAATAGGCAAGGGCATCATAAGATGGGCTTTGGCAAAACTCACCACCTCCTCCCCTCCTCTGGACCTCAAAACCCACTAAGGGGTGTACTTCCTGCCCTCTCATCCACTAGGAGGCTGCCCAATACCCAGAGGAGGAGGCCAGCTGGCCTCAAGGTAATGGAGGGAGGGGGAAGAAATATCTTGAGTCTTATCTCTCAATTCGGAGCTAAGTGAAGCAGTTCATGTGTTCCCTGAATCCAATCCTTCGTGTCTGGCCATAACCGCTAAGATCGTAGAGTATCAAGTGCGCAAGCTTCGAAAAAAAAAAATCATTCTTATGATAACTGTGTTTTGAATGCATGAAAAGTCTGAATAATTCTCTTGAGAACTTGGATCTGATATGCGAAGCAAAGAATCCACAAATTTTCTCTTGATCTGGGTAAGTCTCCGCGCTTATTTTCCTTTCTGTTTCAGCACATTCATAATTAGCTTCGATGTCTTGATCTGCAAATCTTGTTTGGATTAAACGACATCTGAATTTTCGCCATGAGAGGTCCCATTTAGGGAATCCTCAAAAAGTTTCGGGACGAAACTTCCTAAGTAGGGGAGAATATAACAACCCTCCCTCTTTTGTCTAGCCGCAGCCCTTATATAAAAAAAAGGGGTTTTAATTTAATTAAATCTCATAATGTCAATTTTGTAAATTAACGGAGGTTCCCCTTTTTAATTCCCTAAACCGCAGCCCAACCCCACCGATATAATTCTTTCGACACTAGGTTAAGCCGCAAGCCGCTCGGTCTCCCGTACGCGTCTCCCGCTCCAGCCCTGTCTCCAGCGCACCCCCTCCTGCTCCCGTTTCTACTTCCAGCCGACGCCTCCTGTTCCTCCCGGCGTGGTCAGCGCCTCACCTCCTCACAGCGTGGCCAACGCTCTAGCTGCTCCTCCTGCGCTGGCCGATGGTTCTTTCTCCAGCCCTCCAGCAGCCATCTACTCCTCCAAGGGGCCGACAACCTCCCTTCTTGACGCCGACAGTTCCTTCCCCTCCAAGGATCGGAAGCAGGCAACCCTAATCCATCCCCTCAAGGCCGGCAGCCACACCCTCCTCCTCCGACAACCCTCCTTGTGTCCATTTTGGCTGAGTTTTGCGAAGGGAACTCCTAGGGTTTCCTTCCCTCTCCTTCTTGGGCTCGGATTTTGCTTCTTTTGGTAAGATTCTTCATCCAAACCTTCTTATTCAGATTTTCATAACCCATAATGATTTATTCGTGCCCCGATTTGCGTTCAATTTGTGATTTCAGATTTATGTCATCTTATAATCGTCTAATTTCTAGGTTTTCGTGCTCCCCGACGCCATTCGTCGCATTAATTGTCGGGATCTCTCCAAAGCCCTCTCCGAATTAGGGTTTCCCTAGCCTAAAGCGCCGCCAAATCTCCGACTCCCGCGTTGGAATTCCTTCTCCCCTCACTTTCGAGGGAGGTAATCTGCTAAATCCCTCTTTGTTTAATTTCTGCGTCGTAAAATGCTTGTTTTAGCGTAATAAATTATGCTATATTGCTTTCGTCTTTCTTGAGCAGGTTTGAATAGGGTTCTATTTTTTGCTTGCGTCACTTCGCCGCCGCCATCAGTTTCAGTCTTATTTAAGGAAAGTAGAGATCCCTCTCTCTTGCAAGCATTGAATTTAATTGTCATGTCTGTTTCCAATCTTCCCCCGCCCATACCCCCAATGATTGGGGACTATATGGGTTCTGTTGTTGTTGTTGTTGTCTGTTCTTGTGTTTATATTAATGCACCCTTAAATGCTTGTTTCGTCGAATAAATTTAGACCTCAAATCCCTAAATAGACTTGTTAAGAGATTGAGGTATCACGTGTTTGGAATGTCACAAGTTGTGAACGTGAATGATGGTTACTTGAATATTCACTTAGATGAATTGTGTCTCATTTGTAGGAAGACTAGTAGATCTTTTCGAGCAGGAACATTGATTGTTATAACGATAAATGTTAAGATTCCTGCTAGCAACTAGATGAATTGTGCTTGATATAAAATATTTGGCTCGTACACATGTTTACTTAGAAGATATTCATGTTTTGGAATGACTTAAATCTAAAGGAATACTTGGTATCCTAGATATTGATCTATAGTAATTTTATTACTCGTGAATACTTGAACCCGCAAGTTTCAAAACTCTCTATCGAGTTCTCTGAGTCATCGAATCTTGTTTCTTATGCCTGTCTGGTTCTAAGACTTGAGTAAATAACGTTCTATAACTTGATTCCTCCCATTTCACGTTGGTAAAATCTACTCTTGTATATCTGAATCAGTATTTTGGTTACATGTCTTGATATGCTAGAATCTATGAAATCCAGCACTAAGTCATTAATAACGTAAGTTAACATTAAAAGGTAGGGTTTAATTGATGAAACTTCTTGACTTGGGTTCCCTCTTGAATCCCTAATGGAAACACAGGGCGGTCATAGAGAGCTTAAATTTCTGAATCACTTAGGTCCTGCGTGTCATAAGCAAATCTTAGATGCTAGGGTTTAGGTGGTGCATCGTCTTGATTGCATGATCACAGTAAGCAGGAAATACTCTTATTCTAGTAAGACTTACACTTGAACTTGAGTGTGAACTATGTGCACCCACTATAAACACCTACGCATTTCAACGATTACAGCTTATGTCGTTACAAGAATGTTTATGCTATACTCCGGAGTAGGCTAATATTTTCAGATAATTCTACTTGTTTCAGTCACTTGCCTATTTCACTGGCTTGCTTCGAGATTAATTGGTACCTTAGAATTTCTAATTTCTTCTGCACGTACTTAAATTTATAGCTTGTTTACTGTTGATTTTCATGTTCTGAGGCTTTTTCTTCTTGTTTTGGAATTTGCCTTAGCGTTCGTGCCTGCGCCGCCTGCTTCCTTAGCCGATCTGCGCCAAGCTTCAGGTTTTGCGTTTTTGTTTCATTTGTTTTACTGTCGGATATTTCTGTTATGTAGTAATCACGATCAGCCATTCTCTCCTGTTTTATGGATAACTGCTAGGCTAAATATTATATGTACTAGAATTTGACATATTTTGCATGCTCATTCATCTGCGATGATCACTGCATAAAAATTTCTGTTCCAAAACTTGTATCTTAAGTTCTTCTGCAAAATGCATGTGCACTTGTTTCAAACTCATATTTTAAAGCTTCCGCAATAAATCAACCCGTTTTACTCAAAAGTAACTCTTTTAAAGCTATTTGTAGTATTTTCTGTCTCCGCCTTAACAGACATGGATTTCTTTTCGCCCATGCCTGTGGAATCACGGCCCGCCCCGAAGCGCACTCTGACTTTTGTCGAGACGGGTCGTGACAGATGGTATCAGAGGGAAGTTTGTTTCTAAAGATAAAGTATTTTACAATTATCAAATATTTTGAATCTTATTTTATAAATATCTATGCATGCATCATTTCTTCACGCACCTTGTCATTATGTGTTGTTCACGGCTGAAACACGCACACACTCACTCATAAGCATGAGTAGTATGCACACAAATGTTTAGGGAGTATGAGCAAGCTTAACATTTTTGTGCATATGAATTTCCACTAAGGATATCCACCGCTTACGAATATTAAATTGTATGGGTGGTTTAATATTTTCAAGTGCGCTGGCATTAGAATCATAATATGCATGACATGCTAAGTGATATGGGCGTTTAACGTGGCATGTGTATCCATTCATTGCATTCATATCATAAATCATTACACAAGTGTGAAGCCAAGAACAACAATAATGATTGCACACGCACGGTTTTACTATTTGCTTGACATCGCACATGATTTCAATTTTGCACTTGCATGAATATTACCTAGAGTTGTCCAATATAAATGCTGTAATTATTACATAATTTATGTACCTGACAGTAGGAAATGTGTTAGAATCTTTAGTTTCATATCCCCGGTATTCGTATTCAGTCTTCCTGTTCTGCTCGACTATCGATATCATCTGATTCTCCAGTGTCCCCTTCTAGTTAACTCCTAAGCGTTAGCGAGAAATGAGAGTCTTTTTGAAAATTGCTCCGTTGAATTACTTCGGCGTTGTTTTGTGCTCTACCATCTCTAGAGTGACTCACTTTTGTAGTCACTCAATCGCCATTTAACTTCTATTTCCCCTTTTGGTGTTCTACCTTCGTTTCGTGCAAAGATTTTTCCGCTCTCGAATTTTTGAGTCTTATCTCTCAATTCCGAGCTAAGTAAAGCAATACCTGTGTTCCCTGAATCCAATCCTTCGTGTCTGGCCATAACCGCTAAGATCGTAGAGTACCAAGTGCGCAAGCTTCGAAAGAAAAAAATCATTCTTATGATAACTGCGTTTTGAATGCATGAAAAGTCTGAATAATTCTCTTGAGAACTTGGATCTGATATGCGAAGCAAAGTATCCGCAAATTTTCTCTTGATCTGGGTAAGTCTCCGCGCTTATTTTCCTTTCTGTTTCAGCACATTCATAGTTAGCTTCCATGTCTTGATCTGCAAATCTTGTTTGGATTAAACGACATCTGAATTTTCGCCATGAGAGGTCCCATTTAGGGAATCCTCAAAAAGTTTCGGGACGAAACTTCCTAAGTAGGGGAGAATGTAACAACCCTCTCTCTTTTCTCTAGCCGTAGCCCTTATATCAAAAAAAGGGGGTTTTAATTTTATTAAATCTCACAATGTCAATTTTGTAAATTAAGGGAGGTTCCCCTTTTTAATTCCCTAAACCGCAGCCCAGCTCCCCCCGATATAATTCTTTCGACACTAGGTTAAGGCGCAAGCCGCTCGGTCTCCCGTACGCATCTCCCGCTCCAGCCCCGTCTCCTGCGCGCCCCCTCCTGCTCCCGTTTCTGCTTCCAGCCGACGCCTCCTGCTCCTCCCGGCGTGGCCAGCGCCTTACCTCCTCACAGCGTGGCCGACGCTCCAGCTGCTCCTCCTGCGCTGGCCGATGGTTCTTTCTCCAGCCCTCCAACAGCCTTCTTCTCCTCCAAGGGGCCGACAACCTCCCTTCTGGAGGCCGACAGTTCCTTCCCCTCCAAGGATCGGCAGCAGGCAACCCTAATCCCTCCCCTCAAAGCCGGCAGCCGCAACCTCCTCCTCCGGCAACCCTCCTTGTGTCCGTCTTGGCTGAGTTTTGCGAAGGGAACTCCTAGGGTTTCCTTCCCTCTCCTTCTTGGGCTCGGATTTTGCATCTTTTGGCAAGATTCCACATCCAAACCTTCTTATTCAGATTTTCATAACCCCTAATGATTTATTCGTGCCCCGATTGCGTTGAATTTGTGATTTCAGATTTATGCGATCTTATAATCGTCTAATTTCTAGGTTTTCGTGCTCCTTGGCGCCATTCGTCGCCCTAATTGGCAGAATCTCTCCAAAACCCTCTCCGAATTAGGGTTTCCCTAGCCTAAAACGCCGCCAAATCTCCGGCTCCCGTGTTGGAATTCCTTCTCCCCTCACTTTCGGGGGAGGTAATTTGCTAAATCCCTCTTTGTTTAATTTCTGCGTCGTAAAATGCTTGTTTTAGCGTAATAAATTATGCTATATTGCTTTCGTCATTCTTGAGCAAGTTTGAACAGGGTTCTGTTTTTGCTTGCTTGCGTCGCTTCGCCGCCGCCGTCAGTTTCAGTCTTATTTAAGGCAAGCAGAGATCCCTCTCTCTTGCAAGCATTGAATTTAATTGTCATGTCTGTTCTTGCGTTTATATTAATGCACCCTTAAATGCTTGTTTCGTCGAATAAATTTAGACCTCGAATCCCTAAATAGACTTGTTAAAAGATTGAGGTATCACGTGTTTGGAATATCACAAGTTGTGAACGTGAATGATGATTACTTGAATATTCACTTAGATGAATTGTGTCTCATTTTTTGGAAGACTAGTAGATCTTTTCGAACAGGAACATTAATTGTTATAACGATAAATGTTAAGATTCCTGCTAGCAAGTAGATGAATTGTGCTTGATATAAAATATTTGGCTCGTACACATGTTTACTTAGAAGATATTCGTGTTTTGGAATGACTTAAATCTAAAGGAATACTTGGTATTCTAGATATTGATCTATATTAATTTTATTACTCGTGAATACTTGAACCCGCAAGTTTCAAAACTCTATCGAGTTCTCTGAGTCATCGAATCTTGTTTCTTATGCCTGTCTGATTCTAAGACTTGAGTAAATAACGTTCTATAACTTGATTCCTCCCGTTTCACGTTGGTAAAATCTACTCATGTATATCTGAATTTGTATTTTGGTTACATGTCTTGATATGCTAGAATCCACGAAATCCAACACTAAGTCATTAATAACGTAAGTTAACATTGAAAGGTAGTGTTTAATTGATGAAACTCCTTGACTTGGGTTCCCTCTTGAATCCCTTATGGGAACAAAGGATCGGTTATAGCGAGCTTAAATTTCTGAATCACTTAGGTCCTGCGTGTCATAAACAAATCTCGGAAGCTAGGGTTTAGGTGGTGCATCGTCTTGATTGCATGGTCACGGTAAGCAGGAAATACTCTTATTCTAGTAAGATTTACACTTGAACTTGAGTGTGAACCATGTGCACCCACTATAAACACCTACGCATTTCAACGATTACAGCTTATGTCGTTACAAGAATGTTTATGCTATACTCCGGAGTAGGCTAACATTTTCAGATAATTCTGCTTGTTTCAGTTACTTGCATGTTTCACTAGCTTGCTTCGAGATTAATTGGTACCTTAGAATTTCTAATTTCTTCTGCACGTACCTAAATTTATAGCTTGTTTACTGTTGATTTTCATGTTCTGAGTCTTTTCCTTCTTGTTTTAAAATTTGCCTTAGCGTTCGTGCCTGCGCCGCCTGCTTTCTTAACCGATCTGCGCCAAGCTTCATGTTTTGCGTTTTTGTTTCATTTCTTTTACTGTCGGATATTTCTGTTATGTAGTAATTACGATCAGCCATTTTCTCCTGTTTAATGGACAACTGTTAGGCTAAATATTATATGTACTAGAATTTGACATGTTTTGCATGCTCATTCATCTGCGATGATCACTGCATAAAAATTTCTGTTCCAAAACTTGTATCTTAAGTTCTTCTGCAAAATGCATGTGCACCTGTTTCAAACTCATATTTTAAAGCTTCCGCAATAAATCAACCTGTTTTACTCAAAAGTAACTCTTTTAAAACTATTAGTAGTATTTTCTGTCTCCGCCTTAGCAGAAATGAATTTCTTTTCGCCCATGCCTGTGGCATCACGGCCCGCCCCGAAGCGCACTCTGACTTTTGTCGAGACGGGTCGTGACAATATATACCATAATTACCTTGGAAAATTTTAGGAAAAATCCTAGACTCACCTATGGGCATATAGGGTGTACTGTAATTTCCATGGGAATTTATAAATGGTGTTGATAATTTTAAAAGCCTAAGTAAGATTTCTTTGGACGAAATAAACCCCCAAAAAAGGCTGGAAAATCTTGGAATAATTTATTAGCTCTTAAAATACTATTTTGAGTATACTATCAAAATATGGGGACATTTGGAGATAAATGGCGGAATCGCCAGATTTTCGGGTAAAATAATCGAATTTTAAATTATCGAATCTCCAAAAGAATTAGGAGAAGAAATCGTAACACGCAATCGAGTTACAATCGTTGGATGATATTATGAATAAATAACAACTCGATAAATGAAAGAAAAATATAGAAGTTCAAGCGCAAAGCAATGTGGGGTGTTTACGAATCTTCGAGCTGCATCTAGAGGAATCCTCGGACATTTAAAATCGCCTAAATTCGGAGAAATTAAGGAACTCGGAATAACATTCCTCGAAACCGCTTAAGCCATGTCTAAAAGGACGCAATTAAAACTCATGGTCGAACTATAATAAAGAGGCAAAATTCGAAAGAGACTCATATGAACGGAGACAGAAAAGATCTTTCCTCCTATGAACAGAGATGGAACCGAATCATCCTATATATGGAGTGAAAGACTACTAACTCTTTCTTTTGATTGCAATTACTTTAATTCCAGTCTCGTACGGGTCCCGTGATTACTGTTCTTTATTTAAGTTCTTTTTCAATACTTCAGTCTCGTACTGGTCCCGTGATTACTGTTCTTTTTTTAAGTTCTTTTTCAATACTCCAGTCTCGTACTGGTCCCGTAATTACTGTTCTTTATTTAAGTTCTTTTTCAATACTCCAGTCTAGTACTGGTCCCGTGATTACTGTCCTTTAGTTAAGTTCTTTTTTAATACTTCAGTCTTGCACTGGTTAGAGGGTTGCTGCCCTTTATTTAATTTCCTTCGGTACTCCAGTCTCGTACTGGTCCGGTTATTTTAGCTCTTACTTCAGCCCCTTTTCTTCAGTACTGTTATAATTCAGTATTTCGTTTCCGCAGCGTACTCTGCTCTACTCTTTACCGTGCTCATATACTGTAACTTATCATATCTACAGTTCTAGCCCGGGCCCAGCTCTGACGAGCGTCTGTTCCTGTTTAGTAGAGCCTTAGCTGGGGATAACCGCGAGTCGAGTATCTCCTCCAAGGGTTAGCCCCAAATAATGTGCCCTCATGGAACATCGGTCAATATAATAAGGCCGTGACAGGCCCGAGGTGCGTTTTCATTGTTTAACTAACTGTTTGTGCAAAACTTGCGGTAAAAGTGGCGGGTCGGTCATGCCCGCAGACCGTTCGTACCGGTGCGGGAGAGTTGACGACTCATAACGACAGGGAGATGTGTACTGCGGGGAAACACCACTCCGTACCCCGCGGATTTGCCTCCGCTGGTCAGCGTAAATTTCGGAATCGCCAGATGTCGCTCACATCCAAGTAGTACACTGAGTTGTACGGGAGGGCCTGGGTGATGCGGTAAGACCACACCCAGAAGTGGTAGGACTGGTCACTGTCACCGACGACCACATCGATGAGGCCCGCGGGGTTCGCTACCCTGCTGGAAGAAAAGCAGTCCAAACTGTGTCGGCACAGGGTTTTGTGAGCGGGTTTGAACACCCGCGGCTTGTTTGCAAATCACGGTTACTGGTATTATTCCTACGATTAGCTGGGCTGTCCTTTTAATACAATTGATGATATTATTAGGGTTTCTGAATATTTACATGCTGCTAACCTCTTATGCTTCGGCTATCTATTTACTGTTTGGGCACTGAGCTCGTCCCCAGGATACGGATCCGGCGAGGAGATGTGTTTTCCACTTACCTCTGTGACTAATGGTTGTTTGTATAACTATTCACAAGAGATGGGACGTTATTAGAGGGCTATGCTCGAGACTGGTTGAGGGCAGCTAGCCGCTCCACATTCAGAGGGCGACCACTTAGCACGATTTAGTGAATTTAGTGAATTTAACAGGGCTAATCCAAGCAGGTTTGTTGGATGGAATTAGACTAGCTGAGGGATCAGCTCCTAGCCCAAGATTTTTATGTCTTCTTGTTTGTTTTTCTGTGATTTCTTTAAGTGTTTGACTTCTCATTTTTATTGATTCTTCAAAAGCTTTTGCTTGGGATACCTTATTCTTAAGGAGCTGGTTTTTCTATTTTAGCCCTCTCTATTTCTTTTTCTCTGATGTTAGTCCTTAACTCATAATTTTTAGAACAAGTATCCTTTATATTTCTCTGTTTTTTAATGACATTAATTTGTTCTTTTAGATTCTTAATTTCTTGTTTAGCTTTTAGTTAATCTAAACATAATCCCTTAAAATCATTTTTGAAATCATCACACAGAAAATCTCTGTCATAAAAAATGCTTACCTCCATTCTTATCTTGGCGTCAAGGCGTACCAAGGCGAGCCCCGACCGCCTTGACGCTTAGGCGACAAGGCGGACGCCTAGGCGACAACAAGGCGAGCAAATGCAAGGCGGCAATATTAATTTTTTTTAAAAACAAATGAAGACAGCGGTTATTATATTAATATAGACAGCGGTTATTATAATAACCGCTGTCTATAGTCACTTGACAGACACTATAGACAGCAGTTATTATAATAACCGCTGTCTATAGTCACTTGACAGACACTATAGACAACAGTTATTATAATAACCGCTGTCTATAGTCACAGTTTTTTTTTTGCATCAAGCAAAAGATAACCATCATTCAGCAGAGAACCATCATTCAGCAATAACATTAACTACACAGATTTTTAAACTGCATTCAGCCCAAGACAGTACTCAACATATCAAGCATTCATGAATGAACAGAAGTCCAAACCCAGCAGAGAACCATCATTCAGCAATATCATTAACTACATAGATTTTTAAACTGCATTCAGCCAAAGACAGTACTCAACATATCAAGCATTCATGAATGAACAAAAGTCCAAACCCAACATATCAAGCATTCAGCCAACACAGTATTTTTAAACTGCGAGTCTGCCACCCAACATGAATCACAACAAGCCCAAGTCAGTACTCACTAAGTATTCAGCAACATGTAAATCTAAAGTTTGACACATTGAAAAACAAAAGAAAAGAATACATTTCATAAATATAATATAAACAAGCCCAAGTTTCAAACTTGACATATCAAATAACTTGAGATCAAGAATACATTTCATGAATGAACATTGTTTTTAGATCAATTAGAATCATCATCTAGTAAATCATTATTGGCATTGCAGGTGCTGGGTTGGTTTGAGGCACTTGTCATTTGCCCATAATTATCTACAAGATCTTCATCATCATTTGCAACTCCAAAGTGATCTAAATCTTCATCCCCTTCAGCTATTAGTTCAAGATTAGCTCCACTTCGTAAATTTCTAGCCCCGGTTCCAACAGCTCTCCCTACAGCTTCCCATGTGAGATCATCATCATCAAATACTAGAGTATCATCTGGTTTGTTTATCATCCACTCATTACTCCAATCTAGCTCATCAAGCACTAAAGGGTTGTAATTTCTTCCCTTTTCACGTCTTTCTTGAAATCGTGCTTGTAGACGACGATTGTATTGGATGTATACAAGATCATTAAGCCTTTGATGCTCCAATCTATTCCTTTTCTTTGTGTGAATCTAAAACAACATAATTGCAAACTAGTTAGTAATACTTAATACTTACTACTTAGTACTTAGTAGATATTTGTAAATAATTTTAATTTTATATGTATATTGATTATTGAATATTTGTATACTTACAAACTCAAAAGTACTCCAGTTGCGCTCACAACTAGAAGAGGAACAACATAAGCCAAGTATGCGCAATGCTATCTTTGTAAGTTCAACATTCGGTCCTCCATGTGCACCCCACCAATCCACTATTTATTTAAGACGAATATAAATTAGTTAACAATTAACATACATATAGTTTAAGAAAATATAAGAACGTAATCAATACTTACTTGAATTTAAGGCGGTTCGTTGCCTAATAGCCATAGGCTTTCCAAAACTATTTCGAGATGCTTTATAGTTAGTGCCTTGTTCTGCGATCTTGTCTTGCAAGTGTTGATCGGGCACTAGTCTTGCAATAACGTCATTGAAAGCATCTTGAAATTTCCAAGCATCATCATTATGTTTTTCCTCATATTCAAAATATTTGCTTGGATTTAAAAACAAAGCCGCCCTATACAATTTTTGCTCCATTTGATTTGTCAATCTATTTTCAACAATGTCGATAATCTTTTTATATAACCTTTCTTTATTATCAAAATGTTCTTTGATCCTTTGTTTTGCCTCTTCCATTGCCACATAAACCTCAGGCATAGCTGGTCTTTCATCTCCATATACTAACCGCAAAACAGCCATCAATGGCTTTCCTCCTTTGAGGCAATCTCTAACTCCATTCCAAAAGACAGTTGAAAGTATTACTTCAACACCCATGTGATGTTTCAAGCTGATGTGACGTTTCGGGTTGATGTGATGCTTCAGGCCCTCGTGAGGCTAATACAAGTGCCTGCTGACAAACCAAAAATAACAAGTTAACTATAAATAAAAGTATAAAGATAACATGATATTTCATAAAAGTATAAATAATTAAACATAAATACATAATAATACCTGAGAAGTTTCAGTTCTAGCACTAAATATGCGCATAAGATCATCCATTTTCATTTTCATACTAGCCATCTCTGCTTGATACGCCTGCTGTTGTTGTTATTGTTGTTCGTTGAGTTGTCTTATTTGGCTCGCATAGGCTTGATGCTCTTGTTGTTGTTCTTGCCTCCACAACTCTTGTTGCTTGCTCAATCTTTCTTGAACAATAGACTCCACATCATCAATACGAGCTATTGTACTTCTCTCCTTCCGCTTATCATTCTTGAAAAAATTTGTAATGGTGGAAAACTTGCCACCAGCTCTTACTCTGCCCGGATGTTCCTTGCCTAAAACAGATGCAAGGATGTCATCCCTTCCCTGTGACACTAATGCAGCAGACTGAGACTCTTGGCTCGAGACCTCATCCTAAGTGAAATCAAGAAATATTAATGCAAATGATGTAATGAAAATTTACAAATGATGAAATGATAATTTAAACAAACAATTCTAACTGCCAAATCAGCTGCATCTTGACTAATGTATTCACCAGTCTTTCTTTTGTGACCGACTTTCCATAGCTCCGCACGTGAAAGTGGTGCATTTGCACCTTGTTCAATCTTGACAATAAAATGCAAATAAATTATCATTTAAATTATTGAGAAAACCAAGTTTTAAAACAAAATATATGAGAGAGAAGTAGAGAACTAAATAGTAAATACTAATACCATCCTTTTTTCTAATCCAGAATAACTCATTCTGGAAGTAGTATGAAACGACTTTTGTGCTTTTGCTCTCTCTGAATTAGCTTTACTTTTCTCCTACACAAATAAATATTTGTTAATACTTAAATCTTAATACGTAGAGTAGAATGCTATAAAACATTGAGTTTATTAAGAAAACATAACCATAGATTCCGTAGTGGTGCGACTGTCGACAAAAACTTTCCAATCGTCGGGAGTTATGAAATTATACTTGACAGGAACATTGTAACGATGCTCCAAATCAACATCCTTTACATAAGTGACATACAGTTTGGATTTCCAAGACCTCCAACTTTCACCCATGCTTTTCATTAATTGATGGCGAACACCATCAACATTATCAAAATAATTCTGAAAATAATAGACAATATTAATGAATAATTAACTAAAAAAACACAATTATGTAATCACTAAAAACAAAATTACGTACATTTACTTCTTGCCACATTCGATCTTTAATTTGTTTATCAACTTCCTTCCATCTAGCAAATGTAACTGGCACATGCATCCTCACAAGAGAACCAATTAAACTCATCAATTTATTATACTCAGGCCCGTGAATAATGTGGCCATCATCACTAACAGAAATATAAAGCTTCTTCCCCTCTACTATAAGCTTATTCAATCCGTACATCTTAGTGTAGCCTCTTGTTGACTTTGATGAAGATCATTTATCAGCCATTTTCCTAGAATAAGAAAACCCTACAAAAACCCTAAACCATCCAAAACACCTAAACAAAATACTTAAAAAACCTCAATAATATTGAGGTAAATAAAGAACAGTAAAACACACATATATGATATAACTATCATAGAGAGACGGAGAGAATGCTTGGCAATCACACATATAAATAAGGCAAAAAACCTAAACCACAAACAGTGAATCGTAAGAAGAAAAAAAATCCTAAACCACAAACAGGAACTTGGAAATTATATGAGCAAGAAAAAAATCGTAAGAAGGTAGAAGGAAATAACGAACCAAAGGAGATGGGAATCTTTGAAGAAATCGCCGTTAGGGTTTTCGCACAGTCGAAACATAGCAGCAGCGAGTAAAAGGTAAAATGTCGAGGTAAAAATGATAATTATATGTACAATAGACATCGGTTTTTCTATAAACCGCTGTCTATTGTATCAGGAATGATACAATAGACAGCGGTTGTTCTATAAACCGCTGTCTATTGTATCATTCCTGATACAATAGACAGCGGTTTTTCTATAAACCGCTGTCTATTGTATCAGGAATGATACAATAGACAACGGTTTATATATAAACCGCTGTCTATTGTATCATTCCGGGTACAATAGACAGCGGTTTATATAAAACCGCTGTCTATTGTACCAGGAATGATACAATAGACAACGGTTTATAGAAAAACCGCTGTCTATTCTCCTATTATTCGAAAAAAATAAAGCGGTCGTCGACATGTTTCCAATCGGCCGACTGGACGCCTAGGCGTCGCCTAGGCGACGCCATGATAAGAATGCCAGCTCCAGCACCCCAACCCGCACCAGCTGCACGATGAGATGTTCCCTTTGCAGGGAATTGCTTCCTTTTCCAGTAGCCTGGGCATATTAGAGCTTTCTGCCCTCAGGCTATAGGTAAGTCAGGCTTAGGAGCAGTACAGGGAGCAGCAGAGAGAGCGCGAGGACGAGGAGGTCGCAGAGGAAGACTTGCAGGCAGGAGGGACCAGCCCAGGTAGGGCAGAGCAGCACCACTTGAGGCGTACGCACTAAACCTCCAGCATGGACCTGCACCGGACGTAGTTATAGGTATATACCTGGATGATGTTATCTGGCAGGAGACATGTGATATAGCTTTTGTTTTGACATATATGTATCCTAGCTGTATATCTTTAAAAGCCCTGTGATCATAATATATATATATGTTACCAGGTTTACTTTTGGTAGAAGGTCACCCTGCTAAAACATTATTCGATACTGGAACCACACATTCCTTCGTCTCTCGGGATTTCATCGCAACCAAAGAGAACATCGTCCGATCGTCCGGAATGTCAATACGAATCCGACTCCCGAATGGATCGGACATGATATCCACAGAAAAGTGCTCATTCCAGGCTATGCTAGGAGGCACGGAGTTCGAAATATTCGCAACTATTCTAGCAATAACCAGGTTCGACATCATCCTGGGGATGGATTGGCTGGCCGAACACAAGGCCCAAATAAATTGCTCGAACAGAGAAATCAACCTTCAGAGCCCAAATGGACAGTCTATCACCTTAGCAGGTATACCGTCCGTCACTCGCATCATTCTAACGTCCGCACAAACTGTCAAATCGATCCGACGGAGGGACAAAATGTACCTGATCTACTTCGAAATGGAGGACAAAACTCAAGTTCTCACCAAGGTGGCCGTAGTCCGAGACTTTCCAGATGTTTTATCAGAGTCCCTTCCAGGGTTGCCTCCGCAACGAGAAGTAGACTTCCAGATCGAGCTTGCACATGGAGCTCGACCAATGTCCCGGGCACCTTACCGAATGGCCCCAAAGGAGCTGGCTGAGCTCAAGATACAACTGCAAGAATTAATCGATACAAGTTTTGTCCGTCCAAGTACCTCACACTGGGGGGCCCCCGTACTTTTCGTCAAGAAGAAGGACGGGTCACTGCGTTTATGCATCGATTATAGGGAACTAAAGAAACTTACCATCCGAAATATCCATCCCCTACCAAGGATAGATGAATTATTCGATCAGCTGCAAGGTGCGTCAGTATTTTCCAAAATGGATTTAAGGTTTGGGTACTACCAACTTCTAGTACGAGAGAAGGACATCCCCAAAACAGCCTTTAGCTCCCGCTACGGGCTTTAGGAGTTTATGGTGATGCCTTTTGGGCTGACCAACGCCCCGCCCGCTTTCATGGCATTAATGAATGAAGTATTTGAGCCATTTCTGGACCATTTCGTAATCGTCTTCATATACGATATACTCATCCACTCGAGGAGCAAGACAGACCATTCCAGACATCTTCAAATGGTACTAATCAAACTAAGAGAACATTCACTCTTCGCAAAATTCAACAAGTGCGAGTTTTGGATGGAGGAAGTCGGGTTCTTAGGACACACTATCAATAAGAACGGGGTGGCAGTGGATCAGGCCAATGTACAGACAGTACGGAATTGGCTGCCACTTAAGTCAGTGGCAGATATCAGAAGCTTCCTTGGTCTCTCCGGATACTACCGTAAGTTCGTGGAAGGATTTTCTAGGATCGCCTTACCCCTCACTACCATCACCAAAAAGGCTACTGTGTTCCGATGGACCCCTGAATGCGAAACAACGTTCGACGAGTTAAAGAACCGCTTAACTTCCGCCCCAATTCTTACCCTCCCCTCAGGCACCGAGGGCTTTCAGATCTACACAGACGCATCTCTGAAGGGGTTAGGAGTCGTACTAATGCAGCATGACAGGGTAGCCGCCTACGCATCACGACAGTTGAAGCCTCGCGAGCTTAATAACGCAACCTATGACTTAGAATTGGGTGCTGTGGTTTTTGCGCTAAAGATCTGGAGGCATTACCTGTACGGAGTAAGATGTGAGATCTTCTCCGACCACAAAAGCCTCAAATACATTTTCACTCAGAAGGAGCTAAACCTCCGACAACGCCGGTGGCTAGAATTTCTGTGCGATTACGACTTCGCCCTCCAATATCACCCCGGTAAAGCCAAAAAAGTTGCAGATGCCTCAAGTCGCCAACCCCTAGTAGTCGGGAGCTGGTTAGAGCTGATATTGGGGGAGTTAATCCAATCTTTGACAGACTTAGACATCACCCTTTTCATCCGCAAGGATCCTATGGACTACTAAGCCCAGCTATATTGGATGGAGATACAGTGTGATATCCAGGACATAATACGAGAGGCTCAGAAGGTCGGTCCAGAAGCGGCTCCAATCATCCAAACCCTGCAAAACGGCACTTAAGACGACTATAACCTGTATGATGGTATTCTGCAGTACAAGCACCGTGTGTTCATTCCCTCCACCGAGGGGATCCGAGAAGAGATACTATGCGAAGCACACCAGTCGAGATATTCTATTCACCAAGGGGTAGTAAAACTGTATACAGATTTACGGAGGACGCTATATTGGCCGGGTATGAAAAAGGACGTCACCGATTACGTAGCACACTGCCAGACCTGTTAGATGGTCAAGGCAGAATGTCGCAACCCAGGAGGTTTACTGCAGCCCCTGCCCATGCCAGAATGGAAGTTTGAGGACATATCTATGGATTTTGTCCACGGCCTGCCACGATCTCGTGCAGGGAACGACTCCATATGGGTCGTGGTGGATCGCCTTACAAAGGTAGCTCGTTTTATCCCGAACCGACAAAGCGACGGTGTCGATGTTCTAGCCAGGCTTTTCATAGAACAGGTAGTCCGATTCTATGGAGTACCCAAGTCAATCGTATCTGACCGCGACGGACGTTTCACTTCGAAGGAATGGAGGAGCGTGCTAGCTTATCTGGGGACCAAATTAGCTTTCAGCACCACTTGTCATCCTCAAACGAACGTGCAAATGGAAAGAACAAACCGGACGATGGAGGACCTCCTCCGACTGTGCATAGTAGAACACAACGAACCTTGGGAGCAGGGGCTATCCTTGGTGAAATTTTCGTATAACAACAGCTTTCAGGCAAGTATCAAGATGGCTCCATATGAGGCTCTATATGGAAGACGTTGCCGGACCACGTTGTCGTGGGCACAAGATGAAGACCCAGAAGCTTTGGGGGTCACCTACATAGATGACACCACACATCAATAAGGTTAATCCGAGATCGAATTCTAGAAGCGCAGAGCCGCCAAGAAAAATATTATGATGCGCGCCATCGACCGGTGGAGTTTTGTGTGGGAGATATGGTGTTCCTAAAGATCAAACCTATGCACGGCATCTCCCGGATAAAGAAGCAGAAAAAGCTGGATCCTCGCTATTTGGGCCAGTATCAGATCATAGAATGAATTGGCCCCGTCGCATATCGATTAGCTTTGCCCGCTGAATTGGGAAATCTTCACGACGTCTTTCACGTTTCATCATTGAGACGCGTTCTCCGACAACCGGATCAACATCTTCCCACACCACCGACACCGATACAGTCCGACCGATCCATTCAGCTCGAACCAGTAAGGATAGTGGACTCCAAGGTCAAGAACCTACGAAACAAAACCATCACGGTGGTCAAGATCTTATAGTCAAACTGCGGACCCGAAGAGTTTACATGGGAACCGGAAACTCTCGTTCGAGAAAGATACCCGACACTCTTCTCTCAAGTATGTCACCCCCTACCAATTTTCGAGGACGAAAATCCTTTTATTTTTATTGGATTGTAACATCCCGACTTTTATTGGGTCACTAGACCATAGTGAACCCAATAAAAGTAACCCAAAAGATAGAAAATAACCCGATTGTAGAACAATATGCTAGGGAACCCTAATTTGAATTCCGTCAGCTCCGTTAGACTCGTATAATCAATATGAGTGCAATGAAACTCGTCCCATTTCAATTCGAGGTCGTTTAGGGGAAACTACCATTTTGAGTATCGTAGTGCGTCACAACAACGTCGTTGGGGTACATTGACCATACGTACTCCAAATTGACTTCCGTCAGTTCCATTAGGCTCGTATAATCAATACGAGTGCAATGGAACTCGTCCCATTCCAATCCGAGGTCGTTTAAGGGAAACAACCATTTTGAGTTTCGTAGTGCGTCACGACAACATCGTTGGGGTACAGTGACCATACGTACTCCAAATTGACTTCCGTCAATCCGTTAGACTCGTATAATCAATATGAGTGCAATGGAACTCGGTCCATTCCAATCCGAGGGTGTTTAGAGAAAACGACCATTTTGAGTATCGTAGTACGTCACGATAATATCGTTGGGTACAGTGACTATACGTACTCCAAATTGACTTCCGTCAGTTCCGTTAGACTCGTATAATCAATACGAGTGCAATGGAACTCATTCCGTTTCAATCGGAGGCCGTATTAGAAATATTACCGTTTTAGGTCCCGTAGTACGCCACGACGCACATTTCAAAATATTAAACGAACGAACTCGGAACTAATCACGACCAGTTTCCTTGGACTCCTAAAGTCAAAACAAGACCAACAAACTTCGTTATAACAAATTTCGATGTCGAAAAGTCAAACTACGGTCAAATCAAGCGTTATGCCACACCGAAAAGCGTGCGCGCACCCATGTTAATTTAATGCTCCAACATTGACCAGTCACCCGACGATTTGGACACACTGGGACTTTGACCAACATGAGGGACCCACCCTAGGGTTGACTTTGGTCAAACCCTCAAAAATCTCTACTTTGGGAATTAATTTCCAAAACGGGGCTTCACACCTCCCACCACCAAGACTTGGGCCCCACCCCTCTATACTTAGGACCTCAAAATAAGCAAGGGCATCATAACATGGGCTTTGGCAAAACCCACCACCTCCTCCCCTCCTCTTCTTCCAAAGCCACCACCCCACTAAGGGGTGTACTCCATCCCCTCTCATCCACTAGGAGGCTGCCCAATACCCCAAGGAGGAGGCCAGCTGGCCTTAAGGTAATGGAGGGAGGGGGAAGAAATATCTTCCCCCACCCCCCTCCCTTTAGTCCCACATCGGGAGAAAGGGAAGGGAGGTCCTCCTCCCTCCCTATAAGTAGCAGCCCCTCCCCCCTTAACCCAGCTCACACCAACCTCATACCTCCCCTCCTGGCCGGAGCTAGCTCGTTGGAAAACCGCCCGAAGCATCACGCCACCCCACCACCTTTCATGGCCGATCTGCCCGGGACATCCCGAGCTCCCCCACGCCAGGTGGAATACCTTCTCCCCTCCCTTCCCCACCCCTTCGACGACCTGCATGTGTCCCACGGTCGACGAAGCGCCGCCAACACCACCCGAGCCATCCATAGGCTCGAGTGGGGAGCACGTGGGTCACATCACCCCCAGCGCCGGTGGTGGCACTGGGAGGTTGGTATCCCACCAGGGGACCCCTTCCCCTGGGCTGGGAGGCGTCGGGGCCGCCGGAGAACACGTCTCCGACGGCACCCGCAAGCCCTGTTTCTTTTCTTACACCTCTATTAACAGTTTCCGGCGGCGGCCGGCGGCGCAAGGCCGTCGGACCACCACCGGAGACCAGCCCGACCCTCGGCGAGCCGGCCGGGGGCAGTGGACCTGGTCATCACTGAGGGAGGAGCGGCGCGACACCAACAAAAATGGCGCAGGCCACCGCCAGATGGATCGCCGGCCCCCGACGAGTCGACCAGGGGCGGTGCCGGTTCCTGGCGGCCGCTGCCCGGCGGTGGAAGCGGCTGCCACCTCTCTTATCGTCGTTGATGGTTATGGCTGTCCGATCTCCATGATGAGATCGGACGACCCAAGTTTTCTTAACTCCCGCCCCGCATAAAATACGCGCCCCACAGCGGATCGTCTCCAGATCCGCTGTGGGGATCGAAAAAACGTGCGCGGTCCTGCGGCCCTCCTGTTTTCAGAAATTACTATCCGCAGACCACCCTTAGCAGAGTCTTACTGATTTTTCTGAGAGAAATATAGGCCCCTAGGGAAAAATGTCTGAACATGAAAAATGTTCCCTACTTGGAGGGCTAACTTCAGTAATTTTTGGGAGTTTTCCAAAATTATTTACTATTTTTAAAGGCCATTACAAGGTTTGTAGGGACAAAATATATACCATAACTACCTTGAAAATTTTTGGGAAAAATCCTAGATTCTCACCTATGGGCCTCTAGGGGTACCATAATTTCTTTGGGAATTTATAAATGGTGTTGATAATTTTAAAAGCCTAAGTAAGATTTCTTCGCCTCTAGGGGTACCATAATTTCTTTGGGAATTTATAAATGGTGTTGATAATTTTAAAAGCCTAAGTAAGATTTCTTCGGACGAAATAAACCCCCCAAAAGGGCCGGAAAATCTTGGAATAATTTATTAGCTCTTAAAATACTATTTTGAGTATACTATCAAAATATGGGGACATTTGGAGATAAATGGCGGAATCGCCAGATTTTCGGGTAAAATAATCGAGTTTTAAATTATCGAATCTCCAAAAGAATTGGGAGAAGAAATCGTGACACGCAATCGAGTTACAATCGTTGGATGATATTATGAATAAATAACAACTCGATAAATGAAAGAAAAAATATAGAAGTTCAAGTGCAAAGCAATGTGGGGTGTTTATGAATCTTCGAGCTGCATCTAGAGGAGTCCTCGGACATTGAAAATCGCCTCAATTCGAAGAAATTAAGGAATTCGGAATAACATTCCTCGAAACTGCTTAAGCCACGTCTAAAAGGACGCAATTAAAACTCATGGTCGAACTATAATAAAGAGGAAGAATTCGGAAAAGACTCTTATGAACGGAGACAGAAGAGAACATTCCTCCTATGAACGGAGATGAAACCGAAGCCTCTTATATATGGAGTGAAGGACTACTAACCCTTTCTTTTGATTGCAATTACTTTAACTCCAGTCTCGTACTGGTCCCGTGATTACTGTTCTTTATTTAAGTTCTTTTTCAGTACTCCAGCCTCGTACTGGTCCCGTGATTACTGTTCATTATTTAAGTTCTTTTTCAATACTCCAGTCTCGTACTGGTCCCGTGATTACTGTTTTTTATTTAAGTCATTTTTCTATACTCCAGTCTCGTACTGGTCCCGTGATTACTGTCTTTTAGTTAAGTTCTTTTTCAATACTCCAGTCTCGCACTGGTCAGAGGGTTGCTGCCCTTTATTTAATTTTCTTCGGTACTCCAGTCTCGTACTGGTCCTGTTATTTTAGCTCTTACTTCAGCCCCTTTTCTTTAGTACTGTTATAATTCAGTATTTCGTTTCCGCAGCGAACTCTGCTCGACTTTTTACCGCGCTCATATATTGTAACTTATCATATCTACAGTTCTAGCCCGGGCCCTGCTCTGACGAGCGTCCATTCCTGTTTAGTAGAGCCTTAGTTGGGGATAACCGCGAGTCGAGTATCTCCTCCAAGGGTTAGCCCCAAATAATGTGCCCTCATGGAACAGCCGGTCAATATAATAAGGCCGAGGCAGGCCCGAGGTGTGTTTTCATTGTTTAACTAATTGTTTGTGCAGTCATTGGGAAATGTGCCCTGCAATGTTCCTTATTTAAAGAAGCACTCAGCTCAATGATAAAAGCATTGTGTATTTAATGTTGTTGGAAAAGCTCATGTAAAGGGCCCGTATTTGGGCCCATTTTGGCTTCTCTTCTTTAGTCCCACATCTAGTATATGATTTCTTCTCTCTTTCTCCCTCCTATATATATGTCTCTCTCTTTGTATTTATTCGTCAAGTAATACATACAAGCTAAGGCTTTTATCTACATGGTATCAGAGACAGGTTCTCTCTCCTGTACCTGACCGCAAGTTTCTTTTTCAGACCGCAGCCCGTCTCCTATACCTGACCACAAGTCTTCCCGCTGTTCCGTGCGGTTTCTTTTTTTTTTCAGACCGCAGCCCACCCTCCTGCGAGGCCTCCTCTCCAGCGTCTGCTCCTCAGCGCTTTTATAAGTTCTCAGCCTGTCCAGTGGGCCCCTCCACCTGCAGCCTCTCCCTCTGCCAAATTCGCAGACCGCCCGAACTCGCAGACCGCCAGCATTTTTCTTTATCTACCGAGCTCTCTTCTGCCCGCATCCTTCTGCCTAGTCGCAGCTCTAGCCGCGCCCGCTGCCGATCTCTCAGAACGCTGCGGCCTCCCTCTGCCAAGTCACGCCCTCTGCCGGACTCCCAGACCGCCGGGACCTCCCTCTGCCAAGTCGCAGACCGCCGCGCACTCCCTCTGCCCAGACGCAGACCGCCACGCCCTCTCTCTGCCAAGTCGCAGACCGCCCGCGCTATCCCTCTGCCTAATCGCAGCTCTAGCCGCGCTCTCTGCCGGACTCGCAGACCGCTGCACCCTCTGCCGATCTCTCAGACCGCTGCGGCTTCCCTCTCTATCCGCTGTTGTCTACTCGCTGCGAGCTCTCCCGCCAGGTCGTGCGGTCTCCCTCCAGCAAGTTCTCCAGCGGCCTGGTCTCTCTTCAGCGGCCTGTGCCTTCGCCGCTCCCTGCTCGCCGTTTCCCTCCCAGCGGACCGATCCTTCTACACACAGGCCGAGGTTGACTGCTCCTGCTGTCGTCTTGGTCCGCTGCAGCCCGCTCTTCCTGTTCTTTCTTCAATGGGATCATCTGTGGACTCCACCACGGTGCATGCCCCTACTCAGCCAGACCGCCTGGGTCCGCCTCCGGAACTTCGTGATGAGTTGCGGATAACCACAATCTCCCTCTCAGGGAAAATAAACTTCGTGCAATGGTTACACTCGGTCCGGCGAGTTCTCCAGTCTAAGGGACTACTAGGTCATCTCACTCAAGCACCTCCATCCCCTCCTACGGAGGACTGGCTCAGGAATGACGGTCGAGTTCAGACTTGGCTTCTCAACTCTATGGATGCAGAGTCATACCAAATGGTGATGTACCACGAGACTGCTAAAGCTACATGGGATGAGCTTCATTCTCTATACTCGGGCAAGGACAGCATTCAACATCTCTACGACATCATCAAAGATCTCCAGGCGTTAGATACGGCCGGGGCTGCTAACATGATCTCCTTCGTTGCTCGCACCAAGACTCTGGCCGAAGCATGGATCCAACATCAACCCTCCACCAATGATCATGCTGCTCAACGTGCTCAGAAGGAAGCTGTCATCATAGCTATGATCATGGCTCGTGTTCCTCCACACCTGCAAGGCATCCGCAATCAGGTTCTGGCCTCGGCCATTACTCCTTCCCTCTCCGATGTGTATTCCATGCTCCTCAAAACCTCAGCACCTCTGGCAACTCCGGCTCTTTCCTCACCGGCACTTCTTCAGAACACTCCTGCTGCCTTACTTTCTTTGCCTCCACCGGCTCGTGGTGGACGTTCGACCTCTCGGGGAAGGGGACGTGGTGGTCGTTCTCGACCAAAATGTTCATTCTGTGGGCGAGATGGCCACTTTGAGACGACCTGCTATCGGAAGCCTGGTAATCCTCCTCGTCCAATTGATGTTGTTGCTGATGACAGCCCCTCGGCCTCCCGCACCGATCTTGACGCTCTCCGCCTCCAACTCCAGCAGCTTCAAGGGATGATGTCCCCACCTGCCTCTGTCGCCTCCGTCTCCGATCCAGGTATAACCTGTCTTTCATCGAGTCCACGCTGGATAGTGGACTCTGGTGCTACTCATCATATCACCACGCTACGACCACCAAAGTATTTAAATGCTCCTCATCCGAAGTGTATCACTGTGGCCAATGAGGAGACTGTTCCGGTCTCTGGCTCGGCAGACTTCTCTCTTAACCCCTCCATCTCTCTCCGCTCGGCTCTTCATGTTCCGGGATCCCCGTTCAACATGCTTTCTGTTAGCCGTCTTACTACTGACCTGGACTGCTCCCTAACATTTACATCCTCTTCTTTTCTGATACAGGATCGGCGGACGCGGACTACCATTGGTAAAGGGCAACTGCGTAACGGGCTCTACCTTCTCGACGACTCTCCCACCATCCTCTCATCTGTCTCCTCGGCTGAGTGGCATCAGCGTCTTGGACATGCTCTCCTCCCAGTCCTCCAGAAGGCACTTCCTGATGTATCTTTTCCAGCATTTAAGTGTGATTCTTGTATTTTGGGCAAACAACCACGTTCTTCCTTTCCCGCACATTGTACTCGGAGCTCTGCTCCTTTTGATCTCTTACATTCTGATATATGGGGACCTTATAAAATTACTAGTATTTCTGGATTTCGATATTTTCTCACGTTTATTGATGACTATTCTCGGATCACTTGGTTATACTTACTTCGCGATCGCTCTGAGCTCCCTCGTGTTTTTCGGGCATTTGTCCTTGAAACCCGCACACAATTCTCCACCACCATCAAAACTCTACATACCGATAATGCTCGCGAATACACAAGCAACGAGTTTGCAAATTTATGTTATGAGTTCGGGATTATTCACCAGACTTCATGTCCCTACACCCCCACAGCAAAATGGTGTTGTTGAACGGAAGAACCAACACTAGCTTGATGTCGCCCGCTCTCTCATGCTTCACATGAACGTTCCCAAAGTATATTGGAACTTTGCGGTCTTCACGGCCTGCTATCTTATTAACCGTCTTCCATCCCCCGTCCTCAACAATGCCACTCCTTTCAACCTCCTCTTTTCTTCCACTCCGGCCTTTCCCCTGACACCTCGAATCTTCGGATGTACGTGCTACGTTCATATCCTGGGACCGTCTACGGACAAGCTGGATCCCAGGGCGGCCAAGCAAATTTTCGTTGGCTATTCACGTACACAGAAGGGCTATGTTTGCTATTCCCCTACCACCCGCAAGGTCTCTGTGCCGCCTAATGTGACCTTCCGGAAGGATCAACCATTCTTCTCTGCTCCAGTACCCACATTTCCACCAGTACCTCTCCCACAGCCTGTCCTACGACCTATCATTCCTGTTCACACACCGGTTCTTCCTTCACCAACTCCTGCTCCTGCCCTATACAAGCCACCTTATATCCGTGTCTACTCTCGCCACACTCCTACTCCCGTTGCCCCTACACAGTCGGCCTCGACCTCGGGTACTCAGCGTCTGGCTGATCCGGTAACAGAATCAACCGCTCATCCTATGCCGAACTATGTTTCCCTACATCGTCTCTCTCCCCAACTTCAGACACTTGCTACCTCTTTGTCCACAATTGTTATTCCTAATTCCGTGCAGGAAGCTCTGCAACATCCTGGCTGGCGCGCCGCCATGGAGGAAGAAATGACTGCTCTTTGGGCTAACAGGATATGGACTCTGGTACCCCGTCCTCAAGGACAGAAACCAGTTGGGTGCAAATGGGTTTTTGTTATCAAGCATGCTCCTGATGGAAAAATTGACCGGCTGAAAGCTCGCTTAGTTGCCCGTGGATACACTCAACAACAGGGTATCGACTATGAAGAGACCTTCTCTCCGGTGGTTAAACTCAACACTGTTCGTGTGCTTATCTCTGTCGCTGTACATCGTCGGTGGCCCTTATTTCAGCTGGATATTAAGAATGTCTTTCTTAACGGCGATCTCCATGAAACTGTGTACATGGAGCAACCTCCCGGGTTTGAGGCCACGGGGGAGTCTCTGGTATGTCGTCTATTGCAGTCTCTTTATGGTCTCAAACAATCACGTCGAAACTGGTTCGACAAATTCAGCAAGGCTCTTCGGGAGATTGGCTTTACTCGGAGCTCGGCAGATTTTTCCTTGTTCACTCGCCAACAGGCAACAAGAATAGTTATTCTTTTGGTTTATGTGGATGGCATCATAATTACTGGAGACGACGCAAAAGGAATACAGGCGGTCAAACAACATCTTAGCTCTGTCTTTCAGATAAAAGATCTGGGTCACCTTCACTACTTCCTGGGTCTGGAAGTCGCCAGAAGACCAGATGGCCTTGTCCTCTCTCAGCGAAAGTACTGTCTCGATCTCCTTCATGATGCGGGATACTCAGGCTGCAAACCAACTAACACTCCAATGGATGTTAATCACAAACTATGTGGTCAGGCCTCCGACTCAGATCTGCAACTTCAAAACCCAGAATACTATCGTCGTCTTGTTGGAAAATTAATCTACCTAACTGTAACAAGACCTGATATATCCTTCGCCGTGGGTATGGTCAGCAGATACATGCACTCCCCTCGAAAATCTCACCTTCAGGCCATCGAAAGGATTCCTAGATATCTCAAAACAGCTCCTGGTCAGGGACTGGTTTATAAAACATCATCTTCAACTCCAAAATTGGTGGCATACTCTGATGCTGATTATGCTGGGTCCCTGGACGATCGGCGGTCAACCAGTGGTTTTTGCATATACTTTGGAGGACACCTGATTACTTGGCGGAGTAAGAAACAAGCTGTTGTTGCGCGATCCTCAGCTGAAGCAGAATACCGGGCAATGACATCTGTGGTCTCTGAACTCACAAGGCTTGAGAGCCTCCTGACTGAACTTGATGTAAAACTTCCTTCACCAGCTGAGGGTCAGGGCAAGAAGCCGTTCTCCACCAGGCAGAAGAACAAACATAGTATATCTTTCTTTGTAAGGCTTGCGGGCCAAATCTGTAAGATCTATTTTCAGATCTAAGTGTCGAGTTTGAGGGCTTGAGATCTGTGAGGCATGAGGGCCAGGGCAGAGGACTTGCGGGTCCAACCTTGTCAAGCTTGAGGGCTTGAGATCTGTGAGGCTTGAGGGCCAGGGCAGAGAACTTGCGGGTCTAACCTTGTCGAGCTTGTGGGCTTGAGATCTGTGAGGCTTGAGGGTCAGGGCAAAGGACTTGCGAGTCCAACCGTGTCGAGCTTGCGGGCTTGGGTGCAGTAGGGGCTTGCGGGCCTAGGCTGCAGGACTTGCGGGTCCAAGGGGCAAGACTTGCGGGTCTGTGCTGTGTAGGGCTTGAGGGCCTGAGTGTCGAGCTTGCGGTCTTGACTGCAGTAGGGGCTTGCAGGCCTAGGCTGTAGGACTTGCGGGTCCGAGTTGTAAGGCTTGCGTGCCGGAGACATTGGCGGAGTTTGCCGAGCCAAGCACACTGCTAGGTAGGCGCAGAGGGATAAAAGGCTACTCAAGACACCCTGTCTTAGGGAACCTCTATAAATTCTTGTGTGTTTTCTGTGTAGTGTTTTTAATCTCTAAATCTGTCAACCAGAAATCAATAACACCAAAAAGGGGAACAAAACAATTTGAAATACCTATTCACCCCCCTCTAGGTGATAAGTCGACACCCAATAACTAACAAGTGGTATCAGAGCGAGGTTATTCAAAGAAAAGCTTAACAACTTGAACAGATTTGTCAGTGGGTGTCCATTCATCATAGCTATGGAATCAAGAATAGTTATTTGTTCTAGGGAGAACTTTGCCATATGGAAAGTAAAAGCTAAAATATTCATGGAGGCTATGGATCCTAGAATGTTCCTAATTGTTCAAGAAGGGCTATATGTCCCCATGATAGCTTCCAATTGCTGTTCTTATGAGATGGTGCCCAAGAAAGCTTCTAAGATGACTGAAGATGAGGTTACTCTGGTCAACTTAGATAAGGAGGCCAAGAACATCCTAGCTGGTGCAGTTGACATTTCTATATTCCAGCAACTTGCACACAGCATAACAGCAAAGGAGATGTGGGATTATTTAACAGTTCTTATGGAAGGATCAAAGGAGGAGGAAACTGACTTTGGACTGACTACTTTGTCTAACTCAGAGGAGGAAATTCAAGATGAAGTCTCTCATGCACGGGTATGCATTAGGGCTCCTCTATCGGCAACAGATTCAGAATCTGAGACGAGCTCATCTGGAAATGATGACTGGTCCAAGCCATATGATGACCTTCTGGAAGATTTCAAAAAGATCAAGATGCTCTGCAAGGAGCAAGGTGCAGAAATCTCCTCTCTTCAAGCAAGAAACCTTGATCTCTCAGAAAAAGCTGAAAGGCTAACTCTAGAGAATGCAGAGTTTTGTCAACTCAAAAAGAACTTCAAGGCAAGCTCCAACCTTGATCTGATAAGCAAATTTGGGAAAACTCTGAAGGCATTGATTGACAGTAAGGAGCTGCGTTGTTCTCTAACCAAAGAGGTTGTACTTCTAAAGAAGGATAAAGATCAGCCTAGTACCCTGAAATCTAAGAATAATAAAGGCAGAAGGGTAGATGATAAATCCCTCATTGCAAAGAAGCTTGTATCAAGCTCCTCCAAACCCAAGAACATGCCAAAACCCTCAAAGGTACCTCATGAAAGGATGATCACGAGGAGGCATGAAGTTACTGTGTCTAGAGAAGAGAAGAAATCATTAAAAAAGACTGACTCCAGATGGAAAGCTGTGGATGGTGATAGCCAACATCACACTCACAATCAGTACAGATTAGTCTCCTTCAAATATCCTTCTGTTCACACACAAAGGACTCATGCTCACACAGTCAGCCAGAAAGGAAAATACAACAGGTTTGAATGTTGGTGCCGTGGAAAGAATGAGCACTTTGCAATTGATTGTTGGTACAATCCAACTGCTCCAAGGGTAACAAATGCTAAACTTGCAAATAACCTTGTTCATCATCACTATGCATATCCTGGAGCAGTTAGATCCAGTATGCCCTTTAAAGCTAGCAATGTCCTAGGACCCAAAGCTACTTGGGTACCTAAGGGCTTGTAATCTCATTTTGCAGGTAGTCCAAGAGCCCGCCAAAAGTAAATCTGGGCCTTGGACAAGATGGTTGTTCTGGCCCAGAGGCTGGAACAGCAAAATTAGTTCATTAACAATCTTAGTGCAAGTCATCCTATTAAAAAGAACAAAAGAAGTCAGTAGGATTACAAGTTAGAATCGACCAAAACACCTCTGGAGAAATCTCAGGGTTGGTGCCAAAAGATGTCTCCCAAGAAGGGCTGAAAGCTGCCCTAGGCTGTCAAGTTTAAGAAATCTGTATCGTCGATACAATAAGTTGTTACGACGACATAGCTGATGTTGCGACGACAAATGGATCAAGCTGGAAGAATGCGTATCCAAGAACCATTTTAACGACAATCAGAAGTATCGTCGAAATAGAGTCCAACTATTTAACACGACGCTATATCGATCCATCGGAGCCGTCTGATCATTTTCACCGACATAGTAAAAGGTACGCGCCCCTTCACCTACCTACACAATAAATAGAGTGAATGCTCGAGAATAAAAATTACTCCATCATTTGCCCGAAGCTATTCCTTCGACAAATCACTGTTTCGTCTCCGACGTACTGCCTCCTCTCTTGCTCTGAATCGATGGCTCCCAAAAGAGAAGAAGTAATCTCAGGTTGTGAACTCCAGCGAGGGGGCTTCAACTCGTGCTCTGAAGAAATCAGGTCAGTGCTAGGGCTCTTGGAATCCACCGGCCTAGAATATCTGCTGAGCGATCCCCCAGTTCTTCTCCACCGAGAACTGACGGAGTTCTTCGTTGAAGCCAGGCTCAACCACTCGGAATCTCAGATCAAGTCCACTGTAGCTGGTAAGAAGGTCAAGATATCCGCAAAGAGTCAGGAAGACGTTGCATCTGCCGAGAATTGAAGGGGGAGAGGAAGAAGAGCTGACAACGGAGGATGTCTCCGCTAGTTATACCTGGTGCGGCCACACTGGGAAGACCTATGGGTCGATCAAAAGAAATGAGTTCAATCAAAAAGGGAAACTGTTGGCCGACATCGCGGGGAAGGTGCTGCTATGCAAACCTGGTTCGCATGACCGAGTCTCCAAGGAGATGTTCGTTGTCATGGCCCGGATAATTCTGTCCAAAAAGACTGACTGGAGTGGGTTTCTCTTCCAAAGAATGAAGAGCACCCTGAAGACTCCGTCGTACGGAAGAATACCGTCCCTCTACCTCCTGAATACCCTCGATGAAGTTCTTCATAAGAGAATGGGAGTGACCCTGCACTACTCCAAAAGGTTGGATGCCAAGATGCTTGACCGATGGGATAGGTCAATTCCCAAAGCATCCTCTGATGCAGCACCCGCCCCAAAGAAGCAAAAGAAGAAAGCCACCCAAGCCGTCCTTTCTGAAGAAGAAGAGTCATCAAGCAGCTCTGATGACAGTTCCCCACCCCAACAAAATCCTGGTAAGACATCTACTCAAAGAGATGCTCCAACATCAGTATATGAACCTGCTTCCAAAGAGGTTATTGACGAAGGTAGCAACCCCAACTTGGGGAGTGTTCCTGCCGAGGAGGAGTCCCAACTTGGGAGCTCAGCCCAAGATGCAGAGATGATTGATGGGGAGCTCCTGACAGGAGGCTCAGCCCAAGGTGACGCACATGTTAAGGGGGAGACCCAACTGGGGTACTCTGCCCTAGAAAGTCAAGGAAATGTGCCCGAGCCAATGGAAGACACCGCCCCTTCAGCTTGCCGTGCATTGGCAATAGCAAGTAAAATAGTAATTACATCTCCGAGTGAGATGATAATGCTAAATCTAGTTAGTTTAATTAGGTTATTTTTAGGTTATTTACTCTTACTTTTTGCTTATTTTTGTTTACCTAAATGCAATTTTTGTTCATTTTCCTATTTTTGGTGCTAACTTCAGTTTTCTGAATTTTCAGGTCAAAAATGCAAAATTTCCTAAGTCACGCCCGTGACCTAGGGCGTGTAAGTTGCTGTTTCCAGTTAAGCTGCTGCCGCCATAATTCAGAAGATCTGGTCAGACACGCCCAAAGTGCACGACCGTGACACACAAGTCACGCCCGTGACACGCAAGTCACGCCCGTGACCAGCCCGTGAACAGCTCAGATTCGCCCAGCCGCAAAGAAATGGAGGCCACACCTTTGTTACACGGGCGTGCCTCAAGTCACGCCCGTGGATGCCACCCGTGACTGCCACGTCGACCTGCCGCCAGCGCCCATGATCGCCGCCAGCGCCCATGACCGGACTAACCACCGAAATGGTCACGCCCTCAGTCACGGGCGTGACCTAGGGCGTGACCCATCAAATCGCGTCAGAATCGTGCGCCGAACCTGATCCAAGCCGCAGAATTGATTAAACAATGTCACGCCCCTAGTCACAGGCGTGACTGAGGGCGTGACCGAGGCAGAAAAATTTCTATAAATTGAAATGACCTCCAAGCTTTCCCCATTCAGTTTTGGCAGAGAGAACTGGTGCTAGTACTCTATTTTCAGTGATTTTCATGTTATTTTGTATTCTCTTTCTCTCTCTCTCTCTTATTTCAATGCATTTCCTTTTCTAGTTTTCATATGAATGTTGTAATGCCTTTGTAATTTCCTTTCATAGTGTATTACTAATGCTTAGTAGGCTTTCCATGCAAATGTAATCTCAGTTGAACTTTTGTTTAATAAAAATTGTATGTTTTTGTTCTCTTAAAATCTTCATCATTTCTCTCTCCTACCCCTCCACCATGAGTAACTAAATCCTCATAGTACTCGATCTTGATGATCTGAGGATGAGTTGATCAAGTTATGATCATTTAGTCTTCTTTCACTTTCTAAGGTTTTGGGCCTTAGATTTACTCCTAATTAAAATTTAGTGGAGCTATATTATCGATATATAGTCCCCACCTTTGCTTTCATTCTTGGCTAGCCGAGAGGCCGATAGTCTGAAGTGAACACTTAAGAGTAAAGAGAGTTATACACATTTCTCGAGAGAGAATGACGTAAATCTCCTGGATTGGAGTCAAACCCAATAGCGGGATTCACCACTTAAAGCGAGTTTTAGGTATTCGAATACGGGACGAGAGTTCGGTCGGATTTTCCTCAACTCAGTTGGGCATATCTTCGAGAGAAGCATGTTCAAACTATAGGAACCCCCACGGTCAAACTACCCTTACTTTATTAAGTTTTAAGTTTGCTTTTGAATTTTGATCAACTTAAGCCGAAGTAAGTCAAGATCGAGTGCTATTTCTTAATCATCGTTTAGCCGTACTTTTGTCCAGCCTTTATTTCAATTTAGCAAACAAAACCTTCCAAAAAATCATTAAGATAAAATAATAGTAATTCGTTTGAGTATAAGTAATCAACGGTTTTCGGATTTTAATACGACACTTGTGTTCCTATACTACAGTTCGATAGGTATACTTGCCTTCTCGGATTGCTAGTTCGGATTTAATTTCGTGCAAGCGGAATTTTAATCACCAAGTTTTTGGCGCCGTTGCCGGGGACTCGCATTTTGTTGATATTTTGAAAGAACGAATCTATTACTTTTATCACCTCTTTTTCTCTCCTCTTTCTTGAAAAAAAAAATTAATTCAAAAAAAAAGAGAGACCTTTTCTTTTTCGAATTTCTCAATCTTATTTTCCCTTCTCTCTTTCTAGTTTATGACCCGAGCGAATCCGTCAGAACTTGTAGACTTGGACCAAGAACTTGAGCGTACTCGTCGGAGAAAATCGCAAGTTCAAGATCCTACATTCCAAGAACTGGCTGAGGATTCGGAGTCGGTTGTTAATATGGGCGAACCTAACCAAAATGAAGTCCCCAACATGGTTGCGGCCCCTGAATGGACTATGTCCCATTATGCAAGGCCTAACCTGGAAGGGACGGAAACTAGTATAGTCCGCCCTGCCATAGCTAATAATAATTTCGAACTAAAGCCCAGCATAATTCACATGGTGCAGCAATACGTGCAGTTCGACGGATTACAAGATGAAGATCCGAACGCACATATTGCTAGCTTCCTTGAAATCTGTGACACCTTCAAAATAAATGGTGTTACGGATGATGCAATTAGGCTAAGACTCTTCCCATTTTCTTTAAGAACAAAGGCTAAGCAGTGGTTGTCGACTCTACCTAGAGGTTCTATCACCACTTGGGCCCAGTTAACTGAAAAATTTCTAACTAAGTATTTTCCACCTGCGAAAACTGCTAAGCTTAGAAATGATATTTCTTCTTTTTGCCAAATAGATTCTGAAACGCTATATGATACCTGAGAAAGGTATAAAGAATTCTTAAGACGTTGCCCTCATCACGCTCTGCCTGTATGGTTACAAGTGCAGACGTTTTATAACGGGCTAAATCAACATACTAAGCAAATGATAGACGCCGCTTCCGGTGGTACCTTAAATAACAAAACCCCGGAAGCCGCTCTTGAGCTATTTGAGGATATGGCCATGAACACCTATCAGTGGAATGTGCCAAGATCCCGCCCAAACAAACCTGCAGGTATGTACGAGGTGGATAACGTCTCCCAGCTGGCACTACAAGTGGAAATGCTTAGCAAAAAGATATCGGAAATGAATGCTCCATCCGCACCTCAGGTTTGGGAAAGTGCAAAAGCCGCCTCCGAACAAGCTGATTACGTAGGAAATAAAAATGCTTATAATAATTATTCTGTTGTTTCTAATTTTCATGCACCTGGTTTTCAATTACCGAATAATTATAATCATGCGCTGCGTAATCACCCGAACTTTTCTTGGAGTAATCCTGCAAACACAACTCGCCCGCCTCTACAAAATGAATTTACACCACCTCCACCCCCTGTTAACTTTCAAAAACCTCCATCTTTGGAGGAGATGTTTTCAAAATATATAAGTATGAACGAAGCAACTGTCTGAAACTTAACCGGATCTGTTAAAAATCTAGAAAACCAGATCGGGCAGCTCGCCAAAATAATATCCGAGCGACCTCCCGGGACTGTTCCCGCTAACACCGAGCCCAACCCGAGAGAGCAAGCGTGTAAGACCCACCTTTTTTTTTTTGCAAAAACCACCGGGTCTTAGGCCCAGAACCGCCGCTTTGCGGTGACACCTTCACTCGGGAAGGTCGCCACTACAAAACGCCGATCCTGCCGGCCAAATCGATCACGAAGAAAAGTACATTAAAGAGAAGACAAGTCCACAGAATCACATGAATTAAAACCATGAAGGAAAATGTCCACAGCTACTAACTGAATAAAAGAAAACAAGGGTCTTACAATAATAAAGGGCTCGTGCCCTGTACATCATATCCTCACTACAAGATCACTCGCGGAAGCTAACTACTAATCACTCACAGATCCTGAATCATGTGCTCCTGTACTAGACTGGCCCGCCTCCGTCTGCTCCGGCCTCTGGTGTTGCTGCGTCTCCTCGAACCCCTAAAATGATATGGTCCACCGACCGTTAGTCAAAAAGACTAAGCCTTATGTTCCCCACCCCACCCCCAATGGCTCCTAGGCACCGTGCGGGAGGATGAAGCGGAGGACAGCAAGAGGTATAACAAAAAGCAGGTGACGATGGTACATGGAATGTTTCTACACTACACATGTGTATTTATATAATTGAAACAGTAATTAAGAGCATGGTAAAAAGTATATAAAGAGCAGTAAGCAGTAAGTGTAGTAGCAAAAAGTAACCATTGATTTATAGGAATGCCCATACAAACCTATAGACCAAGGGGTCGTTTAGCAGGGCCTACCGTAAAAGAAGTCCCATAACCGACTTATACGTTAGGGGTAGGTTGAATGCAATGTTTATGCTATGTCATGCAAAGTATGCTTTTATGCTATGTTCATACAAGTGCAACTCACCACTACGACTCTATGCGCATAGACCTTTAGTTCCCCCTTTTTGGAGCGAGCTAGACTCCCAGGATACTCCCGTAGTGGCAAACAGAAGCGGTGGGTTGGGCCTCGCCCAACTCTAGGTTGGTATTCATACTACCCAACCTCGCCCAACTCTAGGTTGGTATTCATACTACCTAACCTAGACCTATTGTACGCCTCCACTAAACCCGCGGAGCGTCTGCGTACTCTTGCTGACTGGACCGCCAGACTTTCAAGGCTAAGTGTAAATACCACACTCGCCGAGTCAACGTATTGACGTCGGTGTGAACGACCGTCCAATACCGAAGACCCACCACCTTCAATGCACAAGCAACATGTTCTACCTCCTATCTCTGAGCCATAAGCTCCCCGAGCTAACCTACCCGCCATCAATAACCTTCCGAGCCATAAGCTCCTCGGGCTAACCTGCCCGCCATCAGTAACCTTCCGAGCCATAAGCTCCCCGGGCTAACCTGCCCGCCATCAAACACCACTGAGTCACAAGCTCACCGGTCTTAGCAATCCGCTATCACCACCACCGAGCCTACCGCTCGCAGCACCAAACCAACTAAACTCCCGAAACCACGGGGTGAGTGTGAGATGAATTATTCTTGTACACTGTCTTACTCCTATAATTTAGGGCTTGTCTTGGACTTCCCGAGGGTTACCCTGTAAGGGGCTCGCTACGGTACTAGGAACTACAATGGGATGACACCCCAAAGTTCCCTTTCCCAAGACACTTAGCATTATTGGTATCTACCCATAAGAAAACCCTCTTAATACTTTTCACCAGATTTAAACCTAAGTGCTTTAAGACACTAAAGGGAAGGGACGATCTTTCGTCAATCCCAAGATGACCTACCCCAAGGGTGGCACCCCACTACCCCAGAACTCATCAACCCTAATTATCTCCAGGGGTCCTCTCATATCCAAGTGATCACCATTAGACTTCACACCTCTCCAATCAATGTACCCCAAGGTTGCTAAATTGCTAAACGCAGACCACCCTTAACGTTTTGATGCTCATGAAGGGAGGTACATTAATTATTCAACTCCATGACCCAACAATTTTACTGGGGGTCCATGCTACCTGTTTAAGATCAAACCCAGAGTTTCATAATTTTCCCATTATTAATAATATTTAAGACATTTTTCCAAAACACAATTTCCTAGGGTTTGAACTACAAGTATACTTTCCTGACTTCCAATGCCTACCCAACTTTTTACATAACTCAAGGGTACCTAATAATCAGTAGACATGAATTTGTAGGGAATTCCAGCAAGATCTACTATTATTAGAAATTCCAAAACCCATTTATTTCCAATAAACTCGAAAGGAGGTACCCTCATATGAACTCCAAACCTTATGCAACTTCATACAGAGGTGATCCATACTAAAATATTCAGTCCTACAAAGTTTGACCATGTTCCACAGAGGATACATTTGTAATTTCTACAAAGGATATATTTGCAATTAATTCCAAATTGAACTAGAGGTGCCAAAAATATTAATCCATAAATTATGAGAAAAATACTGTGGGTTTATAATGGTATGAAAGGTCATCCAGCAAAGTTTCATGCAATTACAGAAAACAAACACCTTAAAATGGTTCATCCCAAAAATTATCAACAATATGAATAATTACAATTTGGACCTCCAAAAGTCTTCCAATGGCTCTAACAAAATCTCCAGGGATTAATAACATCAAAACTAAGTTGGTGACAGAAGATGGTTAATCACTAAATATTATTTCTTCCTAAATCCCAAAACCCTAAATATTTACAAATCTACCCATGGATTTAATACCTAGGTTTGGCAACTCCAAACCCCACCAATTTCTCACAGTAGCATTCTCTGGTCACCAAGATCATCTCCCCAAAATTTCAAGTCAAACCATTAAGGTTTGACCCCTCTTCCTTCATTGGCCTCTAATTGCACCCCATTAGGGTTTAACCTAGGGTTAGGGTCAAAACCTCTCCAAATCCACCCAAACTTCTTGTGAGGGTATTATAGGACTCATAGAGCCCAGAGGAGTCCATTACACACCTCTCCAAGGGCAAACACTCTTATGTCCTTCACAAACCCTAAAGGGCCTCCTAAGGTTAACCACTAGGGTTTAAGGGCACACTAAGCCCTAACTCATCCAAAAATTGCTCCTTGGGGTGTCCCATACATCCCAAGTCAGTGACCAAGGTCACCCTTTCTATCAGTGGGAGGAAACCCCTCCACACTCCAAGACTAACTTAAGTTCACCTTTGCCCTAAACATAACCCTTAAGCAAACTATGCCCAAGGGAACTCCCTACCTTGCCCAAGCCCAACCTACTCACTACACTGGCCAAGGATCAGTGTATGACCACCCAAGATTCTACCAACATTTGGTGAGGAGTGGGGTTCTATTGGGTACCTATTTGGGGTGCAAATAACATTTAGCCCCTTTTTGATTTACTAGGGCAATCCTCCTCCAATGGCCACCAAATTTGGACCCAAGGTTGGCATGGGGGAGGGTGATGTGCACCCCAAATATGAAGCCAATTGGCTTTCTGGAAGAGTGGGGGCACTCACCCAAAGTTTTGCCTAAACCTAGGGGGCCTAAGGTTGTATTGGTGAATTACCCCACCAAAACAACTCCATAAATTATGAAATTTTAACCAGTGACCCTACTTACTCTCTAGGACCTCCCATCCAAATTTGGAAGGGTTTTGATGTGTTTAGGGCACCTAATTAGGTCCCACAAGGATTATTGAACTTTTCCAAAAACTATGAGGAAAAGTTCTCCAATCAACCTGATTTTTGGACATGTGTTAGATGTATATAAGAGTAGCCTACCCTCCAAATTTCAAGTCATTTGGAGTTCTAGATTGGTGTGGGCATCAAAAACAAGCTCTGATTAGCCTTATGGACAGACCTCACCAAAATGACTGCTGTGCCCTAACCAGGGCTCCAAATCGAGTGAACTCAATTTTGGATTAAACTAGACCTCAAGGGCTCCAACTTTGATGTTGGACAATTTTTCCCTAGAGGTCTCTAAGTATTTTTAGCAGAATTAATTAGGTGCTGCAGTTTAATCACAGAAAATAGAATATAAAGCTAAGGGGCGCACGAATCTTAAAGCAGATCTAACCGCGCCCGGTCGTCTTCTTCCTCTGGCCAACGGCCAGGATCGCCCGCGCCTGGGCCACCTTGATCCTTGTTTTCCCGGCCACCTAGGCGCCGCCCCGGCCAGCCAATGCCACCACCACCTTCATTGAGGTGGTGGCCGGCGAATAGCGGTGGTTGGCCGGCCGGAAGTGGCCGGAACAGGGCATTTAGGTCGGAATTGAAAACTCGGTTTCGAGCTTCTTGGTCGGCACGATCCAGAGCCGATAGGGCTCGAACCTTGCCGCCGATTGAGGGGATCTATCCACTGAAGAGAGGGGAAGAGAACCAGACCTGCTTGGTAAGGTTGTGCCTTGTCTGATGAAGAAACGCCATGGCCGACCTCCATCCTTCCCAAGCTCTGCAACCACCACATAGAAGAGCCCGACCTCTTCTGAAAACATGGGGGTTTCACTCCTCTTTAACCCCTGAAGGAGTTAAATGGGCCAATTGGGAAGATGAATGGGTACAACCCCCTTTGCCATTAATGGCCTCTTCACCTCCCCCATGGACGGCCACAATACACCTCCCCCTTGCTTTCAATTCCTCCAGAAACTCCTGGAATCCCCTCCACATTCATCAGGGAAGATGAAAGGAGACATCAATGGGGATTCCAAGGGGTGTATCCTCTTAATGGCCATGAACACCACCTTCTCTCTCCTACTCACCATGGCCGATTTTCTACCCCCCTCTGAGTTTAATGCTAGTCTACTAGGCTGGTCAAGTGATCAATTTGGGCTTAGCCCAAAAGGATTGAGCTAGGTTTAAGAGATTTGACGTAATTTGGGCAAGTTTGACTTTTGGTCAAATTGACCAATTGGGTGACCCTAGGATGGGGCTTTTGGGTCCATTGGACTCCAAATTAGGTTTAGAAACTACTGGTGGGGTCAATTTGGTCACATGAGCCTTTGTTGACTCAATTTGAGTTGATTGACCAAAACAGGCTAGTTTGACTTTGGTCAAATTGAGCCCTAGGGTTGACCCAGTCATGGGGCTTTTTGGTCCACTGGGTCCCCTATGATATGATAACACTATGGGTATGGTCAATTTAATATGGTGGTGGTCAATTAGGGCACTTAGTGAAGAATTGCCATTTTGACCTAAAAGAGGCATTTTGGTCAATTTGCACCACTGTGGGTCCCATGATGGGGCTTTTAGGTCTACTAGGTCCCTTATGGTATTCTAGACCTAGATGAGAGGTCAATTTGGCATGGAGGAGGTCAGTTGACTCTAATTAGGCTACTTTGACCAATTTGGGGGTTATGGTTGACTTTGGTCAATTTGGCCTCTTTGGTTGACCCCAAGAGCTCCTTGGTGCCCTAAGGGGACCCCTAAAGGGTTAGAGATACTATGGTGGGGTCAAATGATCAAGTTGAGGCCCCTAAGTCCAACCCTAATCTTGGTCACTGGAAATTACTATTTGCAGTCCAAGGCACTTTCAACCCTAATCTTGCCTAAGATAAAGGGATTTCTACACTACCAAGGCCTTGTCATGACCTTGTCATGAACTTGTCATGACAGATTCACCTGGGGGGGGGGGGTCTAGCTGTCTGGGGGATGTTACAAATCCCAATAAACAAAAAAAATAATTTCGTCCTCGAAATTCAGGTTAGGCTTGCGGGGTTTTCACCGCGAGTGACTGAACGTAACATCCCCTAAGAGTCAAAGTTAATCCTGGCTCGAAGAGCACCGACTATCTATGCCACACCAGCTCTAGTGGCTCCAAGTTGTGCTCCTCCTGACCCCAATTTTGCCACATGTCTTAACCTCTGGAATCTTCTTGCGCCGCAAGACTCGCACCGTCGTATCATCTATCCTGACCGGGGTGACCTAGCTAACTTGGTCAATCTATCCTTGAACTTCCACTCTAACCTGGGCAGACTCTTATGCCTCTCAAATTTTCTTTCATACGTTCAAACTCTTACTCTTTCAGGTACATTCGAGTAACCAATCATCTCTACTCTACAACTTTATCTAGTTCTTACTATTGATGGAACTAATCAAATCGTCTAGCGTCCCAACCATCCTTAAATCCTAAATGGGGGTGCACTTGTGGGCCCTTACGAGTATATACTAACCACTCATAATGATAAGATGACTCTCAATCACTTTCTACATGAAATTCTATTCATAACGGCAAAATTTTGATACCTTGGGGTTTTTCACAAGTCAATTTCATCAAGGAAGTATCACCACGTTTATTTCTCCAAAATCATGTCACTTCCACTTATGCTAGTCTTGATCACTCTCAAATGGTCTTAAGCACGATAAACTTAGATCATTCTTACCATAGTGAAATCAAACACTATATTCCAAATCTAACAAGTCATCGACTAAGATCTCTGGTTATTCATCATCAAAGCTCCCAAGGTATAAAGCTATTATTGTAGACAAAATTTTCCAACCATGACGGGGCATGATTTTTAACAAGACATGAGTTAATCACTTCCGAATTCCCCCAACCACAAAAGCTTTCAAATTTAACTACAACTAGTAAGATCTAATCTCCGCTCTTAACTTCTATGCTAGGACATCGACATCCTTAAATGATTAATCCTGACGGCTTTACATTTCCAATGATTCTACTAAGGGCAAGTTGTTGTCCGACCCAAATGATGTCTAACCATTGCCCTGGTACTACCACCGATCATCATTCCAAACATACTGTTATACCGTCTCATCTTCTTGACTTTAACATCATTATGTTTATGACACAAAATTTTCTAACTTAAGTTTAAGGGAAATCCAAGTCTGTCATTAATTTGTCCAATAAACAAAAGGTACGCCTCAATAAACAAAAGACAAGCACCCAATAAACAAAAGACAAGCCCCCAATAAACAAAAGATAAGCCCCCAATAAACAAAAGATAAGCCACTATCTATTTTGGGCTGAGTACATTCAATATCACCAAGTTACATTCGTCCCAAGTATGCAAACAATTCTTAGGGCATACAACCTTAGACTTGGGGTTCTATCTTGGGGCTCATTGGTATACTCCACACCTTAGACTCTTCTAGGTATCCTCTACTACAACCTTATCAGGGTCAAGTGCCACCCAATCCCGAACGGGTCCCTTCCGAACTTGAATTCTTATTCGACCCTCGGTGTTTGTTATGGTGGTTGTCTTAATGTAATCACGTCACGGATACGAGGATTGAGTCTACAAGTCTCACACCATTCTGCTTATGTGTCAATCTTCCTTTCTCTAGCCTCTTTTGGGTATCC
This sequence comes from Dactylorhiza incarnata, assembly GCA_033032865.1. Taxonomy (NCBI): domain Eukaryota; kingdom Viridiplantae; phylum Streptophyta; class Magnoliopsida; order Asparagales; family Orchidaceae; genus Dactylorhiza; species Dactylorhiza incarnata. The sequence continues at coordinate 411,079 of JAWHQI010000009.1, read as the reverse complement.
TCGTACCTTCACCAAAAGTTATACTTACGGTCTATTTCAGACTAGGTCAAGGTATGAATTGTCAAAGTAAGTCACGTGTCCTAGTGGGGTTGAGTCTAACTCATTGACTAAAAGACTATCTAAAGAGATCTTTGTAGCCGGAGGTATTCCCTGCTGGGGGCAGGGTTCGCCAAAGGCTACAAAAGAAAACTTGACGCTCGTAGGGAAAATAACTAAGAAGATTCAGTTAAAAGTGGACTTTTTTCATGTGATTTCCCCATATGGGCACACCACTGCTTCCACTGCTTAGTTTGTCCTCAAACTAAACTTGTGCGGGGTGGCCCAGGGTTTGTGGACTTCTTTTCTTCGGATCGAGGTTTCCTCTGATACCACTTGTAAGACACCCTTTTTTTTGCAAAAAACACCGGGTCTTAGGCCCAGAACCGCCGCTTTGCGGTAACACCTTCACTCGGGAAGGTCGCCACTACAAAACGCCGATCCTGCCGGCCAAATCGATCACGAAGAAAAGTACATTAAAGAGAAGACAAGTCCACAGAATCACATGAATTAAAACCATAAAGGAAAATGTCCACAGCTACTAACTGAATAAAAGAAAACAAGGGTCTTACAATAATAAAGCGCTCGTGCCCTGTACATCATATCCTCACTACAAGATCACTCGCGGAAGCTAACTACTAATCACTCACAGATCCTGAATCATGTGCTCCTGTACTAGACTGGCCCGCCTCCGTCTGCTCCGGCCTCTGGTGTTGCTGCGTCTCCTCGAACCCCTAAAATGATATGGTCCACCGACCGTTAGTCAAAAAGACTAAGCCTTATGTTCCCCACCCCACCCCCAATGGCTCCTAGGCACCGTGCGGGAGGATGAAGCGGAGGACAGCAAGAGGTATAACAAAAAGCAGGTGACGATGGTACATGGAATGTTTCTACACTACACATGTGTATTTATATAATTGAAACAGTAATTAAGAGCATGGTAAAAAGTATATAAAGAGCAGTAAGCAGTAAGTGTAGTAGCAAAAAGTAACCATTGATTTATAGGAATGCCCATACAAACCTATAGACCAAGGGGTCGTTTAGCAGGGCCTACCGTAAAAGAAGTCCCATAACCGACTTATACGTTAGGGGTAGGTTGAATGCAATGTTTATGCTATGTCATGCAAAGTATGCTTTTATGCTATGTTCATACAAGTGCAACTCACCACTACGACTCTATGCGCATAGACCTTTAGTTCCCCCTTTTTGGAGCGAGCTAGACTCCCAGGATACTCCCGTAGTGGCAAACGGAAGCGGTGGGTTGGGCCTCGCCCAACTCTAGGTTGGTATTCATACTACCTAACCTAGACCTATTGTACGCCTCCACTAAACCCGCGGAGCGTCTGCGTACTCTTGCTGACTGGACCGCCAGACTTTCAAGGCTAAGTGTAAATACCACACTCGCCGAGTCAACGTATTGACGTCGGTGTGAACGACCGTCCAATACCGAAGACCCACCACCTTCAATGCACAAGCAACATGTTCTACCTCCTATCTCTGAGCCATAAGCTCCCCGAGCTAACCTACCCGCCATCAATAACCTTCCGAGCCATAAGCTCCTCGGGCTAACCTGCCCGCCATCAGTAACCTTCCGAGCCATAAGCTCCCCGGGCTAACCTGCCCGCCATCAAACACCACTGAGTCACAAGCTCACCGGTCTTAGCAATCCGCTATCACCACCACCGAGCCTACCGCTCGCATCACCAAACCAACTAAACTCCCGAAACCACGGGGTGAGTGTGAGATGAATTATTCTTGTACACTGTCTTACTCCTATAATTTAGGGCTTGTCTTGGACTTCCCGAGGGTTACCCTGTAAGGGGCTCGCTACGGTACTAGGAACTACAATGGGATGACACCCCAAAGTTCCCTTTCCCAAGACACTTAGCATTATTGGTATCTACCCATAAGAAAACCCTCTTAATACTTTTCACCAGATTTAAACCTAAGTGCTTTAAGACACTAAAGGGAAGAGACGATCTTTCGTCAATCCCAAGATGACCTACCCCAAGGGTGGCACCCCACTACCCCAGAACTCATCAACCCTAATTATCTCCAGGGGTCCTCTCATATCCAAGTGATCACCATTAGACTTCACACCTCTCCAATCAATGTACCCCAAGGTTGCTAAATTGCTAAACGCAGACCACCCTTAACGTTTTGATGCTCATGAAGGGAGGTACACTAATTATTCAACTCCATGACCCAACAATTTTACTGGGGGTCCATGCTACCTGTTTAAGATCAAACCCAGAGTTTCATAATTTTCCCATTATTAATAATATTTAAGACATTTTTCCAAAACACAATTTCCTAGGGTTTGAACTACAAGTATACTTTCCTGACTTCCAATGCCTACCCAACTTTTTACATAACTCAAGGGTACCTAATAATCAGTAGACATGAATTTGTAGGGAATTCCAGCAAGATCTACTATTATTAGAAATTCCAAAACCCATTTATTTCCAATAAACTCCAAAGGAGGTACCCTCATATGAACTCCAAACCTTATGCAACTTCATACAGAGGTGATCCATACTAAAATATTCAGTCCTACAAAGTTTGACCATGTTCCACAGAGGATACATTTGTAATTTCCACAAAGGATATATTTGCAATTAATTCCAAATTGAACTAGAGGTATCAAAAATATTAATCCATAAATTATGAGAAAAATACTGTGGGTTTATAATGGTATGAAAGGTCATCCAGCAAGGTTTCATGCAATTACAGAAAACAAACACCCTAAAATTGTTCATCCCAAAAATTATCAACAATATGAATTATTACAATTTGGACCTCCAAAAGTCTTCCAATGGCTCTAACAAAATCTCCAGGGATTAATAACATCAAAACTAAGTTGGTGACAGAAGATGGTTAATCACTAAGTATTATTTCTTCCTAAATCCCAAAACCCTAAATATTTACAAATCTACCCAAGGATTTAATACCTAGGTTTGGCAACTCCAAACCCCACCAATTTCTCACAGTAGCATTCTCTGGTCACCAAGATCATCTCCCCAAAATTTCAAGTCAAACCATTAAGGTTTGACCCCTGTTCCTTCATTGGCCTCTAATTGCACCCCATTAGGGTTTAACCTAGGGTTAGGGTCAAAACCTCTCCAAATCCACCCAAACTTCTTGTGAGGGTATTATAGGACTCATAGAGCCCAGAGGATTCCATTACACACCTCTCCAAGGGCAAACACTCTTATGTCCTTCACAAACCCTAAAGGGCCTCCTAAGGTTAACCACTAGGGTTTAAGGGCACACTAAGCCCTAACTCATCCAAAAATTGCTCCTTGGGGTGTCCCATACATCCCAAGTCAGTGACCAAGGTCAACCTTTCTATCAGTGGGAGGAAACCCCTCCACACTCCAAAACTAACTTAAGTTCACATTTGCCCTAAACATAACCCTTAAGCAAACTATGCCCAAGGGAACTCCCTACCTTGCCCAAGCCCAACCTACTCACTACACTGGCCAAAGATCAGTGTATGACCACCCAAGATCCTACCAACATTTGGTGAGGAGTGGGGTTCTATTGGGTACCTATTTGGGGTGCAAATAGCATTTAGCCCCTTTTTGATTTACTAGGGCAATCCTCCTCCAATGGCCACGAAATTTGGACCCAAGGTTGGCATGGGGGAGGGTGATGTGCACCCCAAATATGAAGCCAATTGGCTTTCTGGAAGAGTGGGGGCACTCACCCAAAGTTTTGCCTAAACCTAGGGGGCCTAAGGTTGTATTGGTGAATTACCTCACCAAAACAACTCCATAAATTATGAAATTTTAACCAGTGACCCTACTTACTCTCTAGGACCTCCCATCCAAATTTGGAAGGGTTTTGATGTGTTTAGGGCACCTAATTAGGTCCCACAACGATTATTGAACTTTTCCAAAAACTATGGTGAAAAGTTCTCCAATCAACCTGATTTTTGGACATGTGTTAGATGTATATAAGAGTAGCCTACCCTCCAAATTTCAAGTCATTTGGAGTTCTAGATTGGTGTGGGCATCAAAAACAAGCTCTGATTAGCCTTATGGACAGACCTCACCAAAATGAGTGATGTGCCCTAACCAGGGCTCCAAATCGAGTGAACTCAATTTTGGATTAAACTAGACCTCAAGGGCTCCAACTTTGATGTTGGACAATTTTTCCCTAGAGGTCTCTAAGTATTTTTAGCAGAATTAATTAGGTGCTGCAGTTTAATCACAGAAAATAGAATATAAAGCTAAGGGGCGCACGAATCTTAAAGCAGATCTAACCGCGCCTGGTCGTCTTCTTCCTTTGGCCAACGGCCAGGATCGCCCGCGCCTGGGCCACCTTGATCCTTGTTTTCCCGGCCACCTAGGCGCCGCCCCGGCCGGCCAATGCCACCACCACCTTCATTGAGGTGGTGGCCGGCGAATAGCGGTGGTTGGCCGGCCGGAAGTGGCCGGAACAGGGCATTTAGGTCGGAATTGAAAACTCGGTTTCGAGCTTCTTGGTCGGCACGATCCAGAGCCGATAGGGCTCGAACCTTGCCGCCGATTGAGGGGATCTATCCACTGAAGAGAGGGGAAGAGAACCAGACCTGCTTGGTAAGGTTGTGCCTGTCTGATGAAGAAACGCCATGGCCGACCTCCATCCTTCCCAAGCTCTGCAACCACCACATAGAAGAGCCCGACCTCTTCTGAAAACATGGGGGTTTCACTCCTCTTTAACCCCTGAAGGAGTTAAATGGGCCAATTGGGAAGAGGAATGGGTGCAACCACCTTTGCCATTAATGGCCTCTTCACCTCCCACATGGCCGGCCACAATACACCTCCCCCTTGCTTTCAATTCCTCCAGAAACTCCTGGAATCCCCTCCACATTCATCAGGGAAGATGAAAGGAGACATCAATGGGGATTCCAAGGGGTGTATCCTCTTAATGGCCATGAGCACCACCTTCTCTCTCCTCCAAAATTGGGTTTTTCTCTCTCCTACTCACCATGGCCGATTTTCTACCCCCCTCTGAGTTTAATGCTAGTCTACTAGGCTGGTCATGTGATCAATTTGGGCTTAGCCCAAAGGGATTGGGCTAGGTTTAAGAGATTTGACCTAATTTGGGCAAGTTTGACTTTTAGTCAAATTGACCAATTGGGTGACCCTAGGATGGGGCTTTTGGGTCCATTGGACTCCAAATTAGGTTTAGAAACTACTGGCGGGGTCAATTTGGTCACATGAGCCTTTGTTGACTCAATTTGAGTTGATTGACCAAAACAGGCTAGTTTGACTTTGGTCAAATTGAGCCCTAGGGTTGACCCAGTCATGGGGCTTTTTGGTCCACTGGATCTCCTATGACATGATAACACTATGGGTATGGTCAATTTAATATGGTGGTGGTCAATTAGGGCACTTAGTGAAGAATTGTCATTTTGACCTAAAAGGGGCATTTTGGTCAATTTGCACCACTGTGGGTCCCATGATGGGGCTTTTAGGTCTACTAGGTCCCTTATGGTATTCTAGACCTAGATGAGAGGTCAATTTGGCATGGAGGAGGTCAGTTGACTCTAATTAGGCTACTTTGACCAATTTGGGGGTTATGGTTGACTTTGGTCAATTTGGCCTCTTTGGTTGACCCCAATGGGTCCTTGGTGCCCTAAGGGGACCCCTAAAGGGTTAGAGATACTATGGTGGGGTCAAATGGTCAAGTTGAGGCCCCTAAGTCCAACCCTAATCTTGGTCACTGGAAATTACTATTTGCAGTCCAAGGCACTTTCAACCCTAATCTTGCCTAAGATAAAGAGATTTCTACACTACCAAGGCCTTGTCATGACCTTGTCATGACCTTGTCATGACAGATTCACCTGGGGAGGGGGGGGGGGGTCTAGCTGTCTGGGGGATGTTACAAAGCGAAAGCTGTAACTCTTCGGAGTGGGAAGCAAATATCCGGTCCTGTTAGCGAAGAGCCTGAGGCAAGATCCACCCCTATTTCAAAAACACCACTCACTCAAACAGATTTTATCACTCCACCTCATATTTTCAAAAGCAACCCCGCCCCGCCTTATCCTTCTCAACTCAACAAAGAAAAATTAGATGATCAATATTGTCACGACCCGTCTCGACAAGAGTCAGAGCGCGCTTCGGGCGGGCCGTGATGCCACAGGCATGGGCGGAAGGAAAACCATGCCTGCTAAGGCGCAAGCAGAGATACTAATAAATAGTTTTAAAAGAGTTACTTTTGAGTAGAAACAGGTTGATTTATTTGCGGAAGCTTTAAATTGTGAGAACTTGAAACAGGTGCACATGCATTTTAGTAAAAACTTACGATACAAGTTTTGAAACAGATTTTTATGCAGTGATCATCTCAGATGAATGAACATGCAAAACATGTCAAATTCTAGTACATATAATATTTAGCCTAGCAGTTGTCCATGAAACAAGAGAAAATGGCTGATCGTAATTACTACATAATAGAAATGTCTGACAGTAAAAGATATGAAACATAAATATAGAACCTAAAACTTGACGCAGAACGGCCTCAGAGAGCAGGCAGCGCAGGCACGAACACTAAGGCAAATCCAAAACAAGAAGGAAAAGCCTCAGAACATTGAAATACACAAGAACAAGCAAAATAAAATACGAGCAGAAGAAACAGAATATTTGAGTACCGCTTTTCATGAAGCTGAGCTAACAAAACAGGCAAGCAAGTGAGACAAGCAGAAATATCTAGAGTTATTAGACTACTCCGAAGTATAGCATACATAGATGATCAAGTAATAACTTAAGTTGTAACAAGTGAAAGTGTGGGTATTTTTGGTTGACGCATAGGATTCGTGATTCAGAAAGATTCAGATTCAGATGCAAGTCTTATCGGAAATTCAGGATTTCTACCCGTAGCCTCTAAGGGGCGGCTCTTTCGAACCCTCACCCTTGAGCCAGGGAGTTCATGCTTGCTATGACCGGTCCTTTGTTCCCGTTAGGGATTCAAGAGGGAACCCAAGTCGAGGAGTTGCATCGATTAAACACCACCTTTCATTGTTTACTTAAGTTATTAATGAAGTAATTCATGATTGAGTGATTCAAACATATCAAGACAATAACAACAACAACAACAACAGAACCCATATAGTCCCCAATCATTGGGGGTATGGGCGGGGGAAGATTGGAAACAGACCTAACCTTTGGCCTGGGCCACCTTGATCCTTGTTTTCCCGGCCACCTAGGCGCCGCCCCGGCCGGCCAATGCCACCACCACCTTCATTGAGGTGGTGGCCGGCGAATAGCGGTGGTTGGCCGGCCGGAAGTGGCCGGAACAGGGCATTTAGGTCGGAATTGAAAACTCGGTTTCGAGCTTCTTGGTCGGCACGATCCAGAGCCGATAGGGCTCGAACCTTGCCGCCGATTGAGGGGATCTATCCACTGAAGAGAGGGGAAGAGAACCAGACCTGCTTGGTAAGGTTGTGCCTTGTCTGATGAATAAACGTCATGGCCGACCTCCATCCTTCCCAAGCTCTGCAACCACCACATAGAAGAGCCCGACCTCTTCTGAAAACATGGGGGTTTCACTCCTCTTTAACCCCTGAAGGAGTTAAATGGGCCAATTGGGAAGAGGAATGGGTGCAACCCCCTTTGCCATTAATGGCCTCTTCACCTCCCCCATGGCCGGCCACAATACACCTCCCCCTTGCTTTCAATTCCTCCAGAAACTCCTGGAATCCCCTCAACATTCATCAGGGAAGATGAAAGGAGACATCAATGGGGATTCCAAGGGGTGTATCCTCTTAATGGCCATGAACACCACCTTCTCTCTCCTCCAAAATTGGGTTTTTTTCTCTCCTACTCACCATGGCCGATTTTCTACCCCCCTCTGAGTTTAATGCTAGTCTACTAGGCTGGTCATGTGATCAATTTGGGCTTAGCCCAAAGGGATTGGGCTAGGTTTAAGAGATTTGACCTAATTTGGGCAAGTTTGACTTTTGGTCAAATTGACCAATTGGGTGACCCTAGGATGGGGCTTTTGGGTCCATTGGACTCCAAATTAGGTTTAGAAACTACTGGTGGGGTCAATTTGGTCACATGAGCCTTTGTTGACTCAATTTGAGTTGATTGACCAAAACAGGCTAGTTTGACTTTGGTCAAATTGAGCCCTAGGGTTGACCCAGTCATGGGGCTTTTTGGTCCACTGGGTCCCCTATGACATGATAACACTATGGGTATGGTCAATTTAATATGGTGGTGGTCAATTAGGGCACTTAGTGAAGAATTGCCATTTTGACCTAAAAGGGGCATTTTGGTCAATTTGCACCACTGTGGGTCCCATGATGGGGCTTTTAGGTCTACTAGGTCCCTTATGGTATTCTAGACCTAGATGAGAGGTCAATTTGGCATGGAGGAGGTCAGTTGACTCTAATTAGGCTACTTTGACCAATTTGGGGGTTATGGTTGACTTTGGTCAATTTGGCCTCTTTGGTTGACCCCAATGGGTCCTTGGTGCCCTAAGGGGACCCCTAAAGGGTTAGAGATACTATGGTGGGGTCAAATGGTCAAGTTGAGGCCCCTAAGTCCAACCCTAATCTTGGTCACTGGAAATTACTATTTGCAGTCAAGACATGTAACCAAATTTTGATTCAGATATACAATAGTATATTTTACAAACGTGAAACGGGAGGAATCAAGTTATAGAACGTTATTTAACCAAGTCTTGGAACCAGACAGGCATAAGAAACAAGATTCGATAACTCAGAGAACTCGATAGAGAGTTTTGAAGCTTGCGGATTCAAGAGGCTGAAGGTTTTATTAACAAGAAGATTATTCAAGTAAAATGCACAGGAGTAAGTTGACAAGCATCGATTCTGGGATAAGTACGCATTTACATTAAGACATTTTATGACACAATTAACTCCCAAATAAGATATGTACGATACGAGCATGATAGAAAAACACCGATCATTTATTTGCTAACCAGAAATTATTACTATTATTATCATGGCGCTTCTTACTCATGCTCAACGACCTTTCATTTCTCGAATTATTCATCAATTAAGAAACTCATTCATCTAGGTGACTATCCAAATAAAATCATTCAAGTTCACAAATTCGTGTCTTTTCAAACGCGTGAATCCTCAAACTACTAACAATCAATTCAGGCATTCAAGAACTGAGCTTATTTGATGAAACCAGCATTCAAGGGTGCATTCATATAAACATAAGAACAAACATGACAGTTAAATTCAATGCTTGCAAGAGAGAGGGATCTCTACTTGCCTTAAATGAGGTTGAATCTGACGGCGACGGCTAAGCGGCGCAAGCAAAAGCAGACATCACATTTTGAGCCTCCCTCAAAGGTGAGGGGAGAAGGGATACCACGAAGAATCGGGAACTTGGCGGTGTTTAGGTTGCGGAAACCCCAATTCGGAGAGGGATTTACGTGTTCCCGTCAATTAGTGTGACGAACGGCACTGGGGGTCACAAAGACCCCAAGGAACTCAGATCCGGGCTCGAGGAGGAGAGGGAAGAAAACCATAGACGCTCTTCTTGCAAAGCCGGCCCAATCGGAAGGGAAGAGTGTAGCCGGAGGGAGAAAAAGGCGACTGCTGCCGGCTCCTGGAGGAGAGGAGGAAGTTGACGGCACTTTGAGGAAGAGAAGAAGGGTTGCTGTCGGCCACATGAGGAGGCGTTGCTGTCGATGGCCTGAGGGAGAGCAAAGGGGGCGGCGGCTACGGCTGGAGGAGGAGACGTCAGCCCTAGAGGAGGCGGCGAGCGGCGACGACTAGCAGGAGGGAGGCGTCGGGCTGCGCACTTGCGGGAGACGGGAGCGGGAAACGGGATCGGGGCTGCGGGAAACCTAGCCGAGCGTGAGCGGGATTTAACAGGGGGGCTTGCGGGTTATTAAACAAGGGGGCTTGGGGTGCGGATAGATAAATAAATAAATAAACCTTTCCTTTCTTAATAAAAATTAGGGTTGTTACAAATATCATCGCTTCCTGGAAATGTTTAAGCAAATACACATCAATTTGCTCTTCCATGAAGCGATATCATAAATGCCCAAGTACGCTAAGTACCTGAAGGATCTTCTAACTAATAAGAAAAAGCTAGAAAATCTATCGCACGTAACTTTAAATGCCGAGTGTTCCGCCATCCTAACAAATAAATTACCGAAAAAGGCTAACGATCCGGGTAGTTTTTCTATCCCGTGCCTCTTTGGTGATCTATTTGTAAAGAACGCGTTGGCCGACTTAGGTGCGAGCATCAACTTGATGCCATTCTCCTTGTTTAAGAAGTTAGGAGTGGGCACCCTTAGCCCCACACGTATGAGTATACAACTAGCAGATAGGACGATAAAATATCCGCTGGGAATTGTGGAGGACGTGCTCGTAAAGGTAGACAAATTCATCTTCCCGGTGGATTTTGTCATTTTGGACATTGAAGAGGATGTCGAGGTTCCCCTAATCCTTCGCCGCCCCTTCCTTGCCACCTCCCGCGCTATCATTGATGTGAGTAATGGTAAGCTATTCCTCCGAGTTGGAGATGATGAAGTAACCTTCTCCATAACACCATCTATGAAAAATACCCTAGAAAATGACGATTCATGTTTTTTCTTAGATGTGTTAAGTGAAGACCCTTCTTTTTGTATTTCTGAAAATGGTTCTTCTTCTTTTTGTTCATCTTCAAACACCTCCACTGAAATATTACAAGAAATGAAAATGGCCATTGCTCCCGCCCCCTCAAATTTTCAAATTAAATCAAAAATTTTTGAAGAAATTACTTTTGAAAAAGAGAAGTCTTTCAAATCTTCATACGAGGAACCTCCTACATTAGAACTTAAAGAACTACCCAATCACTTAAAATATGAATTTTTAGAAAAAGACTCTAAGTTACCAGTAATAGTGTCGGCCCATTTAAGTGAATCTGAAAATGCCAAATTGCTAAAAGTTTTACAAAAGCACCGCCAAGCAATTGCTTGGCAGATTTCTGATATTAAGGGCATAAGTCCGTCTTTCTGCACGCACAAAATTCTAATGGAAGATAATTCACATAATTGTATTCAACCTCAACGCCGATTAAACCCAAACATGAAAGAACTAGTAAAGGGTGAGGTCGTGAAATTATTAGACGCAGAAATTATCTATCCAATTTCAGATAGCAAATGGGTAAGCCCCGTTCAAGTAGTTCCTAAAAAGGGAGGGATCACGGTAGTGTTAAATGACAATAATGACTTAATCCCAACACGGACGGTGACTGGGTGGCGTATGTGTATTGATTATCACAAATTGAACGACGCCACCCGCAAGGACCATTTCCCCTTGACATTCATCGATCAAATCTTAGAACAATTATCCGGCCATAGCTTTTATTGTTTCCTCGATGGTCTCTCGGGCTACTTCCAAATTCCCATCTCGCCCGAGGACCAGGAGAAAACGACGTTTACTTGTCCTTTCGGCACCTTCGCCTATCGAAGAATGTCGTTTGGCTTATGTAATGCGCCGACAACATTTCAACGGTGTATGTTGGCCATTTTCGACAAGTACGTATAAAGTATTATGGAGGTATTTATGGACGACTTTTCCGTGTTTGGTGATTCCTTCGATTTTTGTTTAGAAAATTTAGAAAAAGTGTTAGAACGGTGTGAGGAGACCAATCTTGCCCTGAACTGGGAAAAATGTCATTTCATGGTGTGGGAGGGATTGGTTTTAGGTCATAAGATATCAGCAAGAGGAATTGAGGTCGATGAAACAAAAATAGAAGTGATCGAAAAACTATCACCGCCAACCAACGTTAAGGCCATAAGAAGCTTTCTAGGACATGCCGGTTTTTACCGGCGATTTATAAAAGATTTTTCGAAAATTACCAAACCCCTCACTCATCTTTTAGAAAAAGACACTCCATTTATTTTTGATGATACCTGTTTATCTGCTTTTCAATTAATCAAAAATAAGCTAATAAATGCGCCAATTATGATAGCTCCAATCTGGGAACTTCCATTCGAAATCATGTGCGATGCAAGTAGCTTTGCGGTGGGAGCCGTTTTAGGACAACGTATATCTAAAAACTTCCACCCTATTTTCTAGGCAAGTAAAACACTTACATCCGCGCAAGAGAACTATACCACAACGGAGAAAGAATTATTAGCAGTTATTTTTGCGTTCAACAAATTTCGACCTTATATTACGCTTTCAAAAATTATTGTTTTTACGGACCACTCGGCCCTCAAATATTTACTTTCTAAACCGGATGCCAAACCACGCTTACTGCGCTGGATCTTACTCCTCCAGGAGTTCGACTTGGAAATCCGAGATAAAAAGGGGGCTGAGAATTTGGCCGCGGACCATCTTTCACGATTAGACAACCCGTTTATTGAAGATTTAAATGAACAAACTTTTAATGATTATTTTCCCGACGAGAAGTTATTATCAATCAACACTACTCCTTCTCCTTGGTTTGCAAACTTCGCCAACTACTTAGTAGCTCGAGTCCTCCCAAAAGAATTCTCCTATCAGCAAAAGAAGAAATTCTTTTCTGACCTGAAGAATTATTTTTGGGAGGACCCGTATCTGTTTCGAGTTTGTGCAGACCAAGTAGTAAGGAGATGTTTCTTTCGAAGAAGGACAAAATATTTTAAAACATTTACACGAAGGACCGACTGGTGGGCACTATCAAGCCAATCGGACCGCTCACAAAGTGCTAAGTGCAGGCTTTTATTGGCCTAGCCTTTTTAAAGATGCCCAATCTTTTGTGAGACGGTGCGATAGCTGCCAACGGGCCGGAAATATCTCTAAAATGAAATGTTGCAAAATTATTTCCTCGAGTGCGAAGTTTTCGACCTTTGGGGAATTGATTTTGTAGATCCTCTTCCTTCTAGCCATGGTAATAAATACATTTTAGTTGCGGTAGATTACGTGTCTCGATGGGCAGAGACCCAAGCTCTTCCTACCAATGACTCCCGAGTCGTTATTATTTTCTTAAAAAAAATATTTTCTCGATTCGGTACTCCTAGGGCCATCGTTAGCGATAGGGGTTCGCACTTTTGTAACGCACAATTTGCAAAAACACTTTTAAAATATGGCGTTACACATAAGCTTTCAACTGCATACCACCCCCAAACTAACGGCCAGGTCGAGGTAGTGAATAGAGAAATCAAACGTATTTTAAAAAAACTGTTTCCACCTCACGTAAGGACTGGTCACATAAATTAGACGATGCTCTATGGGCTTACCGAACAGCGTACAAGACCGTCATCGGTTGTACACCGTATCGGTTAGTATATGGGAAATCGTGTCATTTACCGGTCGAATTAGAACATCGTGCTTTCTGGGCCCTTAAATTTTTAAATTTTGATCCCCACTCCACCGCCGATCTTCGAAAATTCCAACTCAACGAACTCAATGAGTGGCGCTCCAATGCGTATGAAAATAATAAATTATATAAGGAACGAACGAAATGCTTTCACGATAAAAATTTAAGGCACCCAAAAACATTTAAACCAGGCGACCAAGTATTACTTTATAATTCTCGTCTACGTTTATTTCCTGGAAAGTTAAAATCTAGATGGTCAGGTCCTTTTAATGTAAAGGAAGCTTATCCGTATGGAACTGTTAAGATATCACACCCAGATAAGGGTGATTTCAAGGTTAATGGGCAGCGTCTCAAACTTTATTTTTCTGGTGATAATGTTGACATGGACGGTGAAAAACTTATTTTGTCTGGACTGTAATAATATTCTTTTAGTCGAGCTCCAACGACATTAAACAGAGGGCGCTCTTGGGAGCCAACCCAAGGTTTTTTAATTTTGTTGTTTTAATTTTTCTTTGGCCCTGGGCGGCTCCGTACTCTCAACTTCGGCGATCGCTTGCTCCGACATTGCTAATTTCAAAAAAAAAAATTCAAGATGATATTTCATGAAGATCCAAAGCGCCAACAAGGGGGAGCGGCATCACACATCCTTTCAAGCCAATAAATCCAGGGAAGTGCCTGTTTTAGTTTTTTCAGTTTTAGTTTATTTTCTTAGTTGCCCCTTCCTTCACTCTCCTTTTTCATTGAGGACAATGTTTATCGTAGGCTTGGGGGAGAATGTCTTCTTTTCTTTTCTTTTCTAGTCTAAATTAGATTTTGGTAAAATCAATAGTACCCCGTGCTTTATGTTTTGTTTTTTCCCAAAAATATTTTATAAAGCCTTAGTTAATTTCAATTTTTCTAATCCAACTTTTTAATTATGTTTCACAAGTAAATTGTTGACTCACGTAGTGTTCTAATTCCAGGTAGCATGTTAATGTGAAAAGTTTATCTAAAAATTTTGTACTTTCCTTATCGTTTTCTCTTTTATCTTCTTTACTTTCTTAAAAATTCTTCATCCACTATTTTCTTCTTCATTTTTAGATAAATTTTGTAAGGTTAACTTTTGATTAGTGTAGTAAATGTGAATAATCCTAGATGCTTATTATTCTTATTTTCAGGATAAGTTCATTAGTCTTTATTTAATATCTAGGGCTTACTTTTTTTTGAAATCCTTCAAAACTTATGCTTTAAATAAATTTAGGAGCAATGAAAATGATTTAGGCCATTTTTGGTTTTGTTTAAGTTTGAGCTTTCATACCAACCCTTAAAAAGAAACCCTTTGTAAGGCTCTTCTGAGCCTTTTCCCATGTTTTATTGTCACCTCAACTTATCAAATTTTTCACCAAAGCCAAAATTTCCAAACCTATTTAAATCACACTAACACTTTGAGTTTTATTTAAATTTCTAAAGAGTGTGATTGGTTTATTGCATGGAGAGCTTCAAAGAAAAGAATTTGCTCAAAAAGAAGATATTTTAAGCATATTTGTATTAGTTATCTTTGCCAAAATTTCAAAATTTCAAAATAAATAAAAAATGGCTATGAAAGAGAAAGAAAGAAAATATGTTATATGCTTATAATGAAAGATTGCCTCTTATCATTCATATCGAAAATTTTATAAAACTCATGTTTATGGTTTAGTGTGATTATAACAACCACTTTTATCTTCGATTTCCATTCCAAATCATATGCGTAAACCAAACATTTCGGTCCTAATAAAGTCCTCTTGATTCATGCTCCTAAATTTGCTTTAGCTAAGTAAAGAAGAAAAGTAGAATAGTTAAGTCTTGGGTATGAATTTAGATCCCTGTTCTTAGAATGATATAATTATAATTTGTCTCTTAGAGTTTAGTAACAATTCAATGCACTATCTCACTTGTTACTTTGCTCAATTTTATTTTAAAACTTTTTAGTTAAAATTTTGGATGATTACTTTTTGTTAGTAAAGGGTATAAAAATTAGGCTTAAATAAAGTACTTATTTTAGGTTTCCTTTTCACTATTCTCCCTACTTGGAATTTCGCAAGGTACTCGTGTTTAGCATAATTAAATCTTTTTGATTAGTCTTTTTTTTTATTAGCTAAGCATATTTCTTTGCTTGGGGACAAGCAAAGTGTAAGCTTGGGGGAATTTGATAATGCTAAATCTAGTTAGTTTCATTAGGTTATTTTTAGATTATTTACTCTTACTTTTTGCTTATTGTTGTTTACCTAAATGCAATTTTTGTTCATTTTCCTATTTTTAGTGCTAACTTAAGTTTTCTGAATTTTCAGGTCAAAAATGCAAAATTTCCCAAGTCACGCCCTAGGTCACGCCCGTGACCTAGGGCGTGTAAGTTGTTGTTTCCAGTTAAGCTGCTGCCGCCATAATTCAGAAGATCTGGTCAGATACGCCCAAAGTACCTCGGCCGTGACACACAAGTCACGCCCGTGACACGCAAGTCACGCCCGTGATCAGCCAGTGAATAGCTCAGATTCGCCCAGCCGCAAAGAAATGAAGTCCACGCCTTTGTTACACGGGCGTGCCTCAAGTCACGCCCGTGGCTGCCACCCGTGGCTGCCACCCGTGACTGCCACGTCGACCTGCCGTCAGCGCCCATGATCGCCGTCAGCGCCCATGACCGGACTAACCACCGAAATGGTCACGCCCTCAGTCACGGGCGTGACCCATCAAATCGCGTCAGAATCGTGCGCCGAACCTGATCCAAGCCGCAGAATTGATTAAACAATGTCACGCCCCTAGTCACGGGCGTGACTGAGGGCGTGACCGAGGCAGAAAAATTTCTATAAATTGAAATGACCTCAAAGCTTTCCCCATTCAGTTTTGGCAGAGAGAACTGGTGCTACAACTCTATTTTCAGTGATTTTCATGTTATTTTGTATTCTCTTTCTCTCTCTCTTATTTCAATGCATTTCCTTTTCTAGTTTTCATATGAATGTTGTAATGCCTTTGTAATTTCCTTTCATAGTGTATTACTAATGCTTAGTAGGCTTTCCATGCAAATGTAATCTCAGTTGAACTTTTGTTTAATAAAAATTGTATGTTTTTGTTCTCTTAAAATCTTCATCATTTCTCTCTCCTACCCCTCCACCATGAGTAACTAAATCCTCATAGTACTCGATCTTGATGATCTGAGGATGAGTTGATCAAGTTATGATCCTTTAGTCTTCTTTCACTTTCTAAAGTTTTGGGCCTTAGATTTACTCCTAATTAAAATTTAGTGGAGCTATATTATCGATATATAGTCCCCAACATTGCTTTCATTCTTGGCTAGCCGAGAGGTCGATAGTCTGAAGTGAGCACTTAAGAGTAAAGAGAGTTACACACATTTCTCGAGAGAGAATGACGTAAATCTCCTGGATTGGAGTCAAACCCAATAGTGGGGTTCTCCACTTAAAGCGAGTTTTAGGTATTCGAATACGGGACGAGAGTTCGGTCGGATTTTCCTAAACTCAGTTGGGCATATCTTCGAGAGAAGCAAGTTCAAACTATAGGAACCCCCACGGTCAAGCTACCCTTACTTTATTAAGTTTTAAGTTTGTTTTTGAATTTTGATCAACTTAAGCCGAAGTATGTCAAGATCGAGTGTTATTTCTTAATCATCGTTTAGCCGTACTTTTGTCCAGCCTTTATTTCAATTTAGCAAACAAAACCTTCCAAAAAATCATTAAGATAAAATAATAGTAATTCGTTTGAGTATAAGTAATCAACGGTTCTCGGATTTTAATACGACACTTGTGTTCCTATACTACAGTTCGATAGGTATACTTGCCTTCTCGGATTGCTAGTTCGGATTTAATTTCGTGCAAGCGGAATTTTAATCACCATGAGATAGTACCAGAAGTTTTCAAGGGGAAGGCCAAAAGTAACAGTCCGTATCAGTGAGGAATCGTCTGAAGGTACTGCTGAAGTAGCTCCACAGGAAGAAGAAGATCAAGAAGAAGAAGCTGCTGAGCCATCTTCGGCTCAGGCAGGCACTCTCCATCACATGATATCGGCTCTACTTACTGCTTAGCGGAAACAATTGGAAACATTCATTGTAAAGACTGTGGATGGCCTAAGGAAGGAGGTGAAGGCTGAGATCAAGACAGTGAAGAGAGACATACTTGATCTCAACACCCAGTGTGCCCACTTCAACACTCTGGCAGCTCCCGCAATAGAACACATGGGCGAGGAAGTCAACAAGGTGGGACATCAAACCCATAAGATCCTGACAAATCAAGTAACATTCTCAGAAAATGTGGAGTATGCCTTTGGGCAAATAGAAACAACTGCTAATAGTAATAAGAATCAAGTTTTGAACAGTGTTAATGAGAATGCTCACACAATAGATACACATCTACTAGAAGTAAGGAACAATCTGGATGTTACTGAACAGTACCTGCATGAACAGTTAACATTGGTCAGAGAAGCTCTTGAAGAACGCATAATTGAACAAGTCCTAAAGAGGGAGAATGAAATAATAAATGTCGGATACCATCAAACGATGTGGATAACAAATCAAGTGAAGCAAACAATGCAAAAACCCCCATCAGTGTATGAAGCAGCTGATCCATCAGTAAGTACTAATTCAGCGGAGTATGGTATTGAATTCGGAGAATCAGCAACCTCCAGGAAGAGAAAGAAACTCCAGAGTAACAACTACATGCAGAAGAGGCTGAGGGAAGTTGAGCAGGATCCACAATCAGGAAGGTGGAGTCCTAATTCCAGAGAAATAATTACAGAATCATGGATACAGTTCGGATACCCTCAAGAAGGTCATCAAAGAGTATATCAGTCGGTTAAGTGGAATAAGCATCTAGAGCAACTAGAAAGGAGGAAGAATCACAAGCTAGCGTTCCCTCATGGCCCTCCACCTTCTCCCAAAAAGACTCCAAAGCCCATCAACTACTATCAGAAGCAAAGGAGGAAAGACAAAGGTGCAAGCAGCAGACCTTGAGGAGCGTCGAATCGAATCGAAAAATAGAATAGGGCAAATGAATGTTAATTCTTATTCAAGAACATTTAATCTATCTAAGTGATTGCTGCATAATGTGATTATATTGTCTTAATGGTAAATCTTTATGTGTGTGACATTTATCATTGAGGTGAGTTAGGAATTCTTCAAATAAGGGGAGATTGTTGGGAAATGTGCCATGCAATGTTCCTGATTTAAAGAAACACTCAGCTCAATGAAAAAAACATTGTCTATTTAATGTTATATCTAGTTCATGCTTGCAGAGATCAGGCAATATGTCCAGTACTTCAATAATTTGCCTAATTACAATATCGTCAAAAAAAACTGGACATATCGTCGAAAAGTGTATGCATTTCGTTGAAATGATGTGCAGAGTAAAGCAGAATGATCATATCGGTAATCGTCGAGACAACATGCGTATGATGATATTGTTGTGACATCAACACTACAACACCTCACAACGATATCGGAAAGCCGAGATGAAGAACGAAGACTTTAGTACAAGCACAAGACAGAATGTCGACGATATCGTCGTAAAGAAGCCATGTCGTCGATAAGGCCAATTAAGACTGATCACGACGATATCGTCGTAAAAAAGACTTGACGTCGAGAAGACTAAGGAAGGTCACATGAAGACAGGCAGTTGCTGAAGAATAGTCTGTCGACATGATATCGATTATGTCGTGGACAAGATAAAGTGGTTACAAGGATATCATGCAGTCAAGAGGATTACGCCGACATCAGTCAAATGACTTCATGTCATCTTAAGTGCAAGTGCAGAAGGGATGTCCCGTATCGTTGAAATATCCTTGTCTGAAGAAGAAGAAAGAAGACTTGAAGAACTGCCCTAGTCCAAGTCAACAACCAGTCCTGTCGTCGGGATATTGTCCATATCGTCGTAACAATGGAAATATCGTCGAGACAGATTCAAAAGTTGTCAGACGCGCTCTGAGCATTTAATGCCGCCGCCTGATTGTCCAATCAGCGCATGCTCTTAAGGTATGGGCGTCTGTCAATGAAGGACATCAGAGGAGACCGTTAAGCGGCTCCTCCGTCCTATAAAAGGGAACAATGGTTGCCCTAAAGAAAAAACGGGAACGAAGAAACGAAAAAGAATCCCGCCGAGCAATACAACAGTAAAAGCTGCGGAGAAGAATCGAAATAAGAAGAGGAGAACAAAAACGCACATCCAGTGTTCTCCAAGTTGCAGTCAAGCCACATCGACTGTTAAGAATCGTTCAAGTCAAGAAGCCGTTCTCCACCAGGCAGAAGAACAAACATGGTAGATCATTCTTTGTAAGGCTTGTGGGCCAAATATGTAAGATCTATTTTCAGATCTAAGTGTCGAGCTTGAGGGCTTGAGATCTGTGAGGCTTGAGGGCCAGGGCAGAGGACTTGCGGCTCCAACCTTGTCGAGCTTGAGGGCTTGAGATCTGTGAGGCTTGAGGGCCAGGGCAGAGGACTTGTGGGTCTAACCTTGTCGAGCTTGAGGGCTTGAGATCTGTGAGGCTTGAGGGCCAGGGCAGAGGACTTGCGTGTCCAACCGTGTCGAGCTTGCGGGCTTGGGTGCAGTAGGGGCTTGCGGGCCCAGGCTGCAGGACTTGCAGGTCCAAGGGGCAAGACTTGCGGGTCTGTGCTGTGTAGGGCTTGAGGGCCTGAGTGTCGAGCTTGCGGGCTTGAGTGCAGTAGGGGCTTGCGGGCTTAGGCTGTAGGACTTGTGGGTCCGAGTTGTAAGGCTTGCGGGCCGGAGAGATTGGCGGAGTTTGCCGAGCCAAGCACACAGCTAGGTAGGCGCAGAGGGACAGAGGACTACTCAAGACACCCTGTCTTGAGGAACCTCAATAAATTCTTGTGTGTTTTCTGTGTAGTACTTTTAATCTCTAAATCTGTCAACCAGAAATCAAGAACACCAAAAAGGTGAACAAAACAATTTGAAATACCTATTCACCCCCCTAGGTGATAAGTCGACACCCAATAACTAACAACAGTACTTGCGGTAAAAGTGGCGGGTCGGTCATGCCCGCAGACCGTTCGTACCGGTGCGGCGGTGCGGGAGAGTTGACGACTCATGGCGACAGGGAGATGTGTATCGCGGGGAAACACCACTCCGTACTAGCGGATTTTCCTCCGTTGGTCGGCCTAAATTTCAGAATCGCCGGATGTCGCTCACATCCAAGTAGTACACTGAGTTGTACGGGAGGGCCTGGGTGATATGGTACGACCACACCCAGAAGTGGCAGGACCGGTCACTGTCACCGACGGCCACATCGATGAGGCCCGCGGGGTTCGCTACCCTGCTGGAGGAAAAGCGGTCCAAACTGTGTCGGCACAGGGTTTTATGAGCGGGTTTGAACACCCGCGGCTTGTTTGCAAACCACGGTTACTGTATTATTCCTACGATTAGCTTGGCTGTCCTTTTAATATAATTGATGATATTATTAGGGTTTCTGAATATTTACATGCTGCTAACCTCTTGTGCTTCGACTATCTATTTACTGTTTGGGCACTGAGCTCGTCCCCAGGATACGGATCCGGGAAGGAGATGTATTTTCCACTAAGCTCTGTGACTAATGGTTGTTATAACCATTCACAGGAGATGGGACAACGCGAAGCCCTCGCATCGCATGACAACATACTGTAACATCCCCCAAACTGCTAGACCCCTAAGTTGGTTTTGTCATGACTGGGTCATGAAAAAACCATGGGAAGAACCTTTTGACCTTGAGAGCTTAGGAAAGGAGGAGGAAGCCACCTTGGTCTGCAAATAGCAATTCCCATCTTCCAAGCTTGGGATTGGAATTTAGGGCTTCAACTTAACCCTTGGACCCCACCATAGTGTCCCTAACCCTTTAGGGGTCCCCTTAGGGCACCAAGGGCCCATTGAAGACAACCTAAGGGACCAATTTGACCAAAGTCAACATAAACCCTCAAATTGGTCAAAGTAGCCCATTTAGAGCCAATCAACCCTCACCATGTCAAATTGATCACACCCCTAGGTTTAGAATACCATTATAGACCAAGTGGACCCAAAAGCCCCATCATGGGACCCCCAGGGGTGCAAATTGACCAAAATGCCCTTTTTTTTAGGTCAAAATGACTTTCCTTCTTAAAGTACCCCAATTGACCTTCACCACATTAAATTGACCTCACCCATAGGGCTATCATGTCATAAGGGAGCTAGTGGACCAAAAAGCCCCATGACCAAGTCAACCCTAGGGCTCAATTTGACCAAAGTCAATTTAGCCCATTTTGGTCAAATCAACTTAGAGTGGGTCAACCAAGAACCATATGACCAAATTGACTCCACCATTAGTTCCTAAACTTAATTTGGAACCTATTGAACCCAAAAGCCCCATCCTAGGGTTCCCCAATTGATCAATTTGACCAAAAGTCAAAATTGTCCAATTTAGGTCAAAATGCTCAAACCCAACCCAATCTCTTTGGGCTAACTCAATTGGATGGTCAACCAGCCCATGTGGACCCTCATTAAACACAGGAGAGAGAGTAGGAGCCGGCCATGGTGATTGGGAGAGAGAAAATGGGGGTTTCCCCATTTTTGAAGAGAGAGAGAAAGCCATTCATGGCCATTAAGAGGTTTTACCTCTTGGCCTCCCCAATTGATGCCTCCATTCAACTCCTCAGCCGGCTAGGAGGAGATTCCATCAGTTTCCAAGAGGCATTGATGCAGGGGAGATGAATGGGGGCCGGCCCTTGGAGAATTCGAAGAGGCCATTAATGGCCAAGGGGGTTAAAGCCACCATCACCCCCATTCGAACCCCCTATCACCTTCAGAGACCTGAGAGGAGAGAAACCCCCAAGTTACCAGAGGATTTCGGGTGCTGTAGGAAGGAATCGGCATGGCATCTCAATCGACGGCAGCTCCAATGGTGTACACAAGGGAAAACCGACGGCAAGCCCTCCAGCAGGTCCCATTCTCCTCCCTGAACTCTAAGGATTAGATCCAAATCGACGGCGACTCGAATCGTGGTCAATCGGCCGTGAATCGAGCCGGCCAAGCCCTCCGTTGATCGGGTTGGGTATCCTCCTACAGAACACGATTCCGGCCACCTCCGGCCGATCAAACACCGCTCATCGCCGGCCCCCACCTCAACGGAGGTGGTGGTGGCGTTGATTGGCCGGGGCGGCGCTCAGGTGGCCGGGAAATCCAAGATCAAGTCGGCCCAGGCGCAGTAAATCCTGGCCGTTGGCTCATCGGGGACGAAGGCTGTGAGCCGTCCGATTGGCCGCCTTTTGCTATTCGCAGGCATGAAATGATTATTTCATTTAAATTGATTATCTGTCACACATTTTGACAGATTTTGTGACCCAATTTTAAGGCCCTTAGGGGCCATAACTCGAAAAATGCCCAGAGATAACTTTTGTAGGCCTTGGTGTCTACTTTCTAATGGGAGTGAAATCAAGCTATTTGGTTAAGTATTGGACCCACAGCACTCATTCTAGTGAGGCTGGTCAAAACTCAAACCAGACCTTTAAACTAGGATAACTCTTAAATGGCACATCTGATGTAGTTGATATTTTGGCTAAGCATCCATATGTCCTATACCTAGGTTAGGTTTGAGTATCAGATTTTTAGGAGTTACTTTTCCTAAAGTTTTTGTAGAAATTTAATAATCCTTACACAAATTATTTGGAGGGCCAAATGACCTCCAATCTCCACCAAATTTTGGTGGGGTACCATTTGGGTCATGATAAACCCCTGGTTAAAATTTCATCTCATTTGGAGATCTTTTGACTAGGTAATCTTTGGGCCAAAGTTTTGCCCTTTAAGGGGGGGGAAAATTGTGCTAAGGGGACACTTAGGGCTTCTCATAGCCAAACCACCTCCTATTGGAGAGATATTATGTCCACTACCCTAACCCCACCCCAAATCACCTCCAAGAGTATGATGGAGCCATGGGGAGTGGGTTTGCCCTAGGATTTGGGGTAGGAGTACTTTGGGGTGCAAATAGCCAAGTGGAGAATCATTGGCCAATTAGGACCTTTGAGACTTGAGACTTCTTAGGAAGGTCAGTGGGATGAAGTTGAGACCCCATGAGGAGTTTGGTGAGCATTGGAGTTGTTTTGCTCAAGGTCATAGGGTTGATCCCTATGGGGTGGAATTTGGGGTGGTGAAGGACATAGGTGTGGTTGTCCTTGGAAAAGTGTGAGATGGACTCCTCTAGGCTCTATGGACCCCATGATACCCTCACAAGAAGGTTGGGTGTATTTGGATAGGTTTAGACCCTAACCCTAGGCTAAACCCTAATGGGGTGCAAATAGAGGTCAATGAAGGGAGTAGGGTCAAACCCTAGTGGTTTGACCTAAAGTTTTAGTGGGTAGGTCATAGTGACCAGAGAAGACTCCCTTGTGAATTTGAAGAGGTTTGGAGTTGTCTAACCTAGGTAATAAATCCTTGGGTAGATTTGTAAATAATTGGAATTTGGAGTTCTAGGAAGAAATAACACTTAGGGAATCATCACCTTCTGTCACCCACTTGTTTTTGAGGTTATGAATCTCTGGAGTTCCTACTAGAGCCATTGGAGAAGGTTAGACCCTAACCCTAGGCTAAACCCTAATGGGGTGCAATTAGAAGCTAATGAAGGAAGAGGGGTAAAACCTCAATGGTTTGACTTGAAATTTTGGGGTTGTGGCCTTAGTGACTAGGGAATGCTACTGTGAGAATTTGGAGGGATTTGGAGTTGCCCATCATAGGCAATAAACCCTTGGGTAGATTTGTAAATAATTAGGGTTTGGGGTTTTAGGGAGAATTAGTACTTATCAATTTACCATCTTCTGTCATAAACATGGTTTTAATGATATTAATCTCTGGAAGAATTGGTTGGGACATGAGTTAACCCTTGGAGGTCCAAATTGTAATATTCCTCATTATTGGCAATTTTTGGGTTAGTAAAATTTATGATGTTAAGTTACTGTGATTACATGAAACTTTGCTGGTT
Source organism: Dactylorhiza incarnata (assembly GCA_033032865.1). Taxonomy (NCBI): domain Eukaryota; kingdom Viridiplantae; phylum Streptophyta; class Magnoliopsida; order Asparagales; family Orchidaceae; genus Dactylorhiza; species Dactylorhiza incarnata. The sequence goes on along the minus strand of JAWHQI010000009.1, from coordinate 386,831 downwards.
GTCTTTTCATAACAATATGTTACCACTGTAATTTTCCCATAATTTATGGATCAATATTCTTGGTACCTCTAGTTCATTTTGGAAGAAATTGCAAATATATCCTTGGATGTAATTACAAATATGCCCTCTGTGGAACATGGTCAAACTTTGTAGGACTGAATATTATATTATGAAGCACCACTGTACTAATTTGCAAGAGGTTTAGAGATCATATGAGGGTACCTCCTTTGTAATTTATTGGAAATAATTGTGTTTTGGAATTTCTAAAAATAGTAAATCTTGCTGGTTTTTCCTAAATTTTTATACTTACTGTTATTTAGGTACTATTGATTTATGTAAAAATTGGAGTAGGCATTGGAGGTCAGAAAAGTACATTTGTAGTTTAAACCTTGGTAAAATGGCCCTTTGGGAAATTATTTTAAAATACTATTATTATTGGAAAAATTATGAAACCCTAGATTTAATCTGAAATAGGTAGCATGGGTCCCCAGTAAATCCCTTGAGTCATAGAGTTGATTATTTAGTGTACCTCCCTTCATGAGCATCAAAATGTTAGGGGTGGTCTGCGTTTAGCAATTTGGCAACCTTTGGGGTTAAAGGTCAAACTGGTGGTCTTGGGTCTGGAGTGATGAAGGTTGGGTGGTAGCCTTGTATTATGTATGAATCTCTAGAGAAGTTGGGGTTTGGTAAGTCTTAGGGTGGTGGGGTGCCACCCTCGGAATAGGTCGTCTGGGGATTGACGAAAGATCGTCTTTTCCTGTTAGCGTCTTCTAGCACCTAAGTTTCTATAGCAGGAAAGTTATTATGAGAATGTGTTTATAGAAGTCTAGCCGGTTTAATCCGGTGATCTTTGTTTCGGAAATGTTTATTGGTGGCGGGCGGGTTAGCCCGGGGAGCTTGTAGCTCGGTGTTGTTGGAAGATATCTTGCATGTGCATAAGGTGGTGGGTCCTTCGTGTTGACGGTCGTTGCACCGACGTTGATACTTGGGCTCGGCTAGTGCGGTATTTGCACTTAGCCATAAAAATCTGGCGGTCCAGTCAGTAAGAGTACGCAGACGCTCCGCGGGTTTTGTGGAGGCGTACGATAGGTCTAGGTCGGTAGTGCATATACCAACCTAGAGGTGGGCGAGGCCCAACCCACCGCTTCCGTTTGCCACTACGGGAGTATCCGGGGAGTCTAGCTCGCTCCAAAAAGGGGGAACTAAAGGTCTATGCGCATAAAGTCGTAGTGGGTGAGTTGCACTTGTTTGATCACCGCATAACAACATACTTGCATGACATAGCATAATCATTACATTTAACCCCGACACCTATCGTATAAATTGGTATGGGACTTTTTATACGATAGGCTCTGCTAAACGACCCCTTGATCTATAGGTTTGTATGGGCATTCCTATAAATCAATGGTTTACTTTATTTTACTTGCCTCTACTTTTGTTTCTTACTGCTTTTCCTATACATTACCCTGTTGTTTCTTTTTCTTGTTTCATTTATATATATCACCTGTGTAGCGTAGATATTACCTTGTCACCTGCATTTGTTATTACCCCTTGTTGACCTCCGCTTCCTCCTCTCCATGCGGTGCCTAGGAGCCTTGGGGGGAGGGGTGGCGAATTGGCTGAGTCTTTATGACTGACGGTCGGTGGACCTTATCATTTTAGGAGACCGCGGCGACGGAGCAGCACCGGAGGCCGGTGCAAATGGAGGCGGGGCAGTCTAGCTCGGGAGCTCAGATGACAGGATCCGTGAGTGTTTGATTTAGTGTTTTGCTTCCGCGAGTGATCCATGTAGTGAGGCTTTGATGTATCGGGCTGTAGCCCTAGTTATCTTGTTTCCTTTCTTTCAGCTATATTGTGGACATCTTCTGATGGTTTATTTATATATATGTGATGTGGACTTAATTTGGTCTTTTATTCAGTTAAGCTTACTTTTCTTGTGATCGATTTGGCCAGCAGGATCGGTGTTTTGTAGTGGCGACCTTCCCGAGCGAAGGTGTCACCGCAAAACGGCGGTTCTGGGCCTAAGACCCGGTGGTTTTTGCAAAAAAAAAAAGAGGGTCTTACAAGTGGTATCAGAGCAAAACATCGATCCAAGGAAAAGAAGTCCACAAACCCTGGGCCACCCCGCGCGAGCTTAGTTTGCAGACAAACTAGCAGCGGAAGCAATGGTGGGCCCATAGGGAAAATCACATGTAAAAGTCCACTTATAACTGAATTCTTCTTCCCTTTAGCTAAGTCCCTTATAAGTGCAATCTTTCTTATGTAGCCGGCAACGGAACCTTCACCTCAGCATGGAGTCCCGCCGGCTCCGAACGTCGTTCCACCACCACCGGCTCCTACCCCGTTCCAGCAGACGGAGTTGGGGCAGACTCTGACTGCCATTTTGGAGACATTCAGGGCACAGCAAGCACCGGCTCCTCAGCAGAACCCCGGGGCCAACTGGCTGAGCATCTTTCGGGGTCTCTCCCCACCAGCATTCATCGGGACGGAGACTGTTGTGAGGACCGAAGAATGGGTAGACATCATGGAGGAGATGTTGTCAGGAATCCAGTGCCCGGCAGACATGGAGGTGCCACTGGTGGTTTCTTGCTTGGAGTCTCATGCCAAGAGGTGGTGGAAGAGGTTCCTGGCTACAGCTTACCCGGGACTTGAGGCAGCAGACGTTTTGTGGGAGGATTTCAAGACGGCACTGCTGGAACATTTTGTGCCGCAGTCGGCAAGAGACGATCTGGAGGACAGATTTTTACAGTTAAGGCAGGGGAATAGATCAGTATTGGAGTACCACCAGGAGTTCACCCACCTGTCCCGGTTTGCGGTATCTTACCAACTGGACGATGCGGGATATGCTAAGAGATTCTATAAGGGCCTCCGTGATGAGTTGAGGCAGGCCCTCCTTTTTGTCTCCGACGGTAGTATGTCCAGGATTCTGGAGATGGCGAAGAAGCTGGAAGGAGAGCAACAAGTTGTTCGTGGGAGGAAGAGACCCATGGAGGACCAGGGAAGAAATGGCAGGAGAGATCAGCCGAGAAACAGAGACACTGGAGAAGGAAGGACGGAGGTCCGACCCCGTCAGGGGGAGAGGCAGGAGCAAAAGGAGCCGGTAGTGCTGGCTCCTCAACCTCTGCAGATGAGAGAGATGCCAAGGATTGGAGGGAATGGGCAACCTCCGGAGTGTTTCTACTGCCATCAGGTCGGCCACTTCAAGAGGAACTGCCCCCAGAGGAATACTCCTCCAGCACCTCAGGCAGCACCACGGGGTCAGCATCTCGGGGGCCGAGGACGTGGTCGAGGACGTGGATTTCAGGGTGACGATCGGAGGCAGTACAGAGAACAGGCTTATGCCCTAGACTTGGCCAGGCCCCGGGACCCAGCAAGGGTCATCGCAGGTACTTTGTTGTACATTCGTTTAATTTGATAATGTCTTTTAAAGTTTTAGTTTTACCTTAGCATTGAACCTAGCATCAAACCTTCAGGTTTAGTATCCATTTTTGGCAAACCTGCTTTTACCTTGTTCGATACGGGTGCCTCGCACTCGTTCGTCTCGGCTAAGTTTATCGAAGACCTAGACCAAGTCAAGCACACCAAAAGCGACTATAGGAGGGTGCGATTTCCGGACGGATCGGAGGTTCTAACCAATTTAACGTGCATAATGAGTCTGGAGATTGGAGGAAGACTGTTCGAGGCCCCGGCATCTGTGCTAAAGATGAGGGATTACGACCTGATCCTGGGCATGAGTTGGTTGTATGAGAACCGGGCAAGGATTGACTGCCCGGCAAGGCGGATCGTGCTAGAGCATAAAGACGGTGTAGTGACTTTCGAAGGTACTCAACCTACCTCTCGTATCTTTTTATCATCCATTCAGGCCGTCAAGGCCCACCTGCAGGGAGACGAGGTTTATCAGGTGCTCTTTGAGGCGACTGAAGTCAAGGACTCGGTGCCAAGTATCCCGGTAGTGCGAGATTTTGCTGATGTTTTTCCGGAGAAGCTTCCTGGGCTACCACCGCACCGCGAGAAGGATTTCCAGATTCAGCTGGTACCAGGGGCCAAGCCGGTGTCCAAAGCTCCTTACCGGATGGCCCCGAAGGAGTTGGTAGAGTTTCGGAGCCAGCTGCAGGAGCTGGTGGAAGCAGGGTTCGTTAGGCCGAGTTCCTCACCTTGGGGAGCTCCGGTGTTATTCGTAAAGAAGAAGGATGGGACGCTCAGACTGTGCATCGATTACAGAGCTCTGAATAGGCTGACGGTGCGGAACACGTATCCTCTGCCAAGGATAGATGAGCTCTTTGACCAGCTAGAGGGAGCCCACTGCTTCTCGAAGCTGGATTTGAGGTCAGGTTATTATCAGCTGAGGATCCAAGAGGAGGACATCCCGAAGACGGCTTTCAGCAGCCGGTATGGATTGTATGAGTTCACGGTGATGCCGTTCGGGCTCACAAATGCACCTTCAGCATTTATGAGCTTGATGAACCGGGTGTTTGAGCCTTACCTTGACATCTTTGTCATAGTGTTCATCGACGACATCCTCATCTACTCGAGGACGGAGGAGGAGCATGCGCAGCATTTGGCACTAACCTTGGGGAAACTGCGGGAGCATCGGTTATATGCTAAGTTCAGTAAATGTCAGTTCTGGTTGAAGGAGGTGGCCTTCCTGGGCCACATCATCAGTGGAGCAGGCTTGGCAGTAGATCCAGCAAAGGTTCAGGCAGTACGGGACTGGCCGCCGCTGAAGACGGCCACCGACGTAAGAAGTTTCTTGGGACTTGCCGGCTACTACCGGAAGTTCGTTCAGGGGTTTTCCCAGATAGCCCTCCCGCTTACCTCTCTGACAAGAAAGGATGCTGTTTTTACTTGGACGCCGCAGTGCGAGACAGCTTTCCAGGAGCTGAAGGGTCGGCTCACTTCAGCTCCCATCCTTGCCCTTCCGTCGGGGAAGGAAGGATTTCAAGTATATACGGATGCGTCTTTTCAGGGGATGGGTGCCGTTCTGATGCAGAACGGGCATGTGATAGCTTATGCCTCCCGCCAGTTGAAGGGCCACGAGCGGAATTACCCAGTGCATGATTTGGAAATGGGAGCAGTCGTATTCGCTCTTAAGATCTGGCGATACTACCTCTATGGTGTCCACTGCGACATATTCTCAGATCACAAAAATCTGAAGTATGTAGATACGCAGAAGGAGTTGAATATCCGACAGAGGCGATGGGTGGAGTTCTTATCAGATTACCAGTATACGATGCATTACCACCCAGGGAAGGCAAATGTAGTAGCAGACGCGTTGAGCAGGAGAGCTACTACGCCAGGAGTAGGGCCTAAACTAATGGCCATGGAGTTAGTGAAGATGTTCGAAGATATGCAGATCTCCCTAGTATCTGAGGATGATCCGGAGCTGTACGAGGAGTACCTAGCGGCGACTGGTGCTACTTATGACATTCGAGACCGCATCAGGGAATGGCAGAGAAAGGATGCCAAGCTGGAGCCGATTTTCAGAGCCCTGGAGGCAGGTCCAGCTAGAGATTATTCGATGAAGGACGACCTGTTGAGTTTTAGAGGTCGAGTGTACGTGCCGGCAGGAGATCAGATCCGGGAAGATATTATGGCAGAGGCTCACTGCAGTAAGTATTCAGTGCACCCAGGTATTACCAAGATGACGGCAGATCTGAAGAGGACCATGTACTGGCCGGGTATGAAGAGAGACATCGTTTATTTTGTGACCCATTGCGAGGCCTGCCAGCTTGTGAAGGCGGAGTGCCGGAACCCCGCAGGATTGTTACAGCCACTCCCAGTGCCGGAATGGAAGTTCGACGATATAGCAATGGATTTTATTCATGGTCTTCCCCGATCTCGTGCGGGGAATGACTCGATTTGGGTGATCGTCGACAGGTTGACGAAGGTGGCCAGGTTCATTCCGATCAGGAAGGATGATTCCGTCAGGATTTTAGTACGGAAGTTTGTGGAACAGTTCATCCGTTATCATGGTGTGCCAAGGACGATAGTATCTGACCGAGATGGACGTTTTACGTCAAGGGAGTGGAGAGCAGTGCAGGCCTATTTAGGCACCCGATTGACCTTCAGTACGGCTTTTCACCCCCAGACAGACGGGCAAACGGAGCGCACCAATCGGACCTTGGAGGATCTTTTGCGTCTTTGTATTCTAGACCGCGGGGAGCCTTGGGAGAGACTGTTGCCGTTGGTCGAGTTCTCTTATAACAACAGTCACCAGGCTAGCATAGGCAGAGCACCTTACGAGGCATTGTATGGTCGAAGGTGCAGGACACCGTTATCTTGGATTCAGGATGAGGATCCCAAGGCTCTTGGCTCAGAGTTCGTGGAGGACACGGAGGCCCAGGTGAGGTTGATTCGAGATCGGATGCTGGAGGCCCAGAGCAGGCAGGCCAAGTATTACGATGCGCGTCATCGTATGGTGGAGTTCCAGGTGGGAGACCGGGTTTTCTTGAAGATACGTCCGATGCACGGAGTCTCGAGGGTTCGCGGCCGAAAGAAGCTCAGTCCAAGGTTTATGGGACCCTATAGGATCCTGGAGCGGATCGGTCCCTTGGCTTACAGACTGGAGCTACCGCCGGATTTGGAGGGACTGCATGACGTATTCCACGTCTCTTCACTTAGGAAGGCTTTACTTCGGCCTGAGCAGCAGGTTTCTACTTCTGAGGGGCCAGTAGCTACAGATCGATCGATTCACCTGGAGCCGGTTCGGATAGACGACACAGAGCTACGAGTCTTGCGGCGCAAGAAGGTCCCACTGGTCAAGGTCCTGTGGAGGAATCATGGACAGGAAGAACATACTTGGGAGCCACTGGATTTGATGCAGCAAAAATATCCGCAGCTTTTTACGACAGGTACAACTTACTTTTCTGGGATGTTACAGTTTTCCTCTAGTAGAAACCCCATAGGCTTGTCTGAATTTCGGGGACGAAATTTTTACTTTTATGTATTGGGATTTGTAACATCCCCCAAACTGCTAGACCCCTAAGTTGGTTTTGTCATGACTGGGTCATGACAAAACCATGGGAAGAACCTTTTGACCTTGAGAGCTTAGGAAAGGAGGAGGAAGCCACCTTGGTCTGCAAATAGCAATTCCCATCTTCCAAGCTTGGGATTGGAATTTAGGGCTTCAACTTAACCCTTGGACCCCACCATAGTGTCCCTAACCCTTTAGGGGTCCCCTTAGGGCACCAAGGGCCCATTGAAGACAACCTAAGGGACCAATTTGACCAAAGTCAACATAAACCCTCAAATTGGTCAAAGTAGCCCATTTAGAGCCAATCAACCCTCACCATGTCAAATTGATCACACCCCTAGGTTTAGAATACCATTATAGACCAAGTGGACCCAAAAGCCCCATCATGGGACCCCCAGGGGTGCAAATTGACCAAAATGCCCTTTTTTTTAGGTCAAAATGACTTTCCTTCTTAAAGTACCCCAATTGACCTTCACCACATTAAATTGACCTCACCCATAGGGCTATCATCTCATAAGGGAGCTAGTGGACCAAAAAGCCCCATGACCAAGTCAACCCTAGGGCTCAATTTGACCAAAGTCAATTTAGCCCATTTTGGTCAAATCAACTTAGAGTGGGTCAACCAAGAACCATATGACCAAATTGACTCCACCATTAGTTCCTAAACTTAATTTGGAACCTATTGAACCCAAAAGCCCCATCCTAGGGTTCCCCAATTGACCAATTTGACCAAAAGTCAAAATTGTCCAATTTAGGTCAAAATGCTCAAACCCAACCCAATCTCTTTGGGCTAACTCAATTGGATGGTCAACCAGCCCATGTGGACCCTCATTAAACACAGGAGAGAGAGTAGGAGCCGGCCATGGTGATTGGGAGAGAGAAAATGGGGGTTTCCCCATTTTTGAAGAGAGAGAGAAAGCCATTCATGGCCATTAAGAGGTTTTACCTCTTGGCCTCCCCAATTGATGCCTCCATTCAACTCCTCAGCCGGCTAGGAGGAGATTCCATCAGTTTCCAAGAGGCATTGATGCAGGGGAGATGAATGGGGGCCGGCCCTTGGAGAATTCGAAGAGGCCATTAATGGCCAAGGGGGTTAAAGCCACCATCACCCCCATTCGAACCCCCTATCACCTTCAGAGACCTGAGAGGAGAGAAACCCCCAAGTTACCAGAGGATTTCGGGTGCTGTAGGAAGGAATCGGCATGGCATCTCAATCGACGGCAGCTCCAATGGTGTACACAAGGGAAAACCGACGGCAAGCCCTCCAGCAGGTCCCATTCTCCTCCCTGAACTCTAAGGATTAGATCCAAATCGACGGCGACTCGAATCGTGGTCAATCGGCCGTGAATCGAGCCGGCCAAGCCCTCCGTTGATCGGGTTGGGTATCCTCCTACAGAACACGATTCCGGCCACCTCCGGCCGATCAAACACCGCTCATCGCCGGCCCCCACCTCAACGGAGGTGGTGGTGGCGTTGATTGGCCGGGGCGGCGCTCAGGTGGCCGGGAAATCCAAGATCAAGTCGGCCCAGGCGCAGTAAATCCTGGCCGTTGGCTCATCGGGGACGAAGGCTGTGAGCCGTCCGATTGGCCGCCTTTTGCTATTCGCAGGCATGAAATGATTATTTCATTTAAATTGATTATCTGTCACACATTTTGACAGATTTTGTGACCCAATTTTAAGGCCCTTAGGGGCCATAATTCGAAAAATGCCCAGAGATAACTTTTGTAGGCCTTGGTGTCTACTTTCTAATGGGAGTGAAATCAAGCTATTTGGTTAAGTATTGGACCCACAGCACTCATTCTAGTGAGGCTGGTCAAAACTCAAACCAGACCTTTAAACTAGGATAACTCTTAAATGGCACATCTGATGTAGTTGATATTTTGGCTAAGCATCCATATGTCCTATACCTAGGTTAGGTTTGAGTATCAGATTTTTAGGAGTTACTTTTCCTAAAGTTTTTGTAGAAATTTAATAATCCTTACACAAATTATTTGGAGGGCCAAATGACCTCCAATCTCCATCAAATTTTGGTGGGGTACCATTTGGGTCATGATAAACCCCTGGTTAAAATTTCATCTCATTTGGAGATCTTTTGACTAGGTAATCTTTGGGCCAAAGTTTTGCCCTTTAAGGGGGGGAAAATTGTGCTAAGGGGACACTTAGGGCTTCTCATAGCCAAACCACCTCCTATTGGAGAGATATTATGTCCACTACCCTAACCCCACCCCAAATCACCTCCAAGAGTATGATGGAGCCATGGGGAGTGGGTTTGCCCTAGGATTTGGGGTAGGAGTACTTTGTGGTGCAAATAGCCAAGTGGAGAATCATTGGCCAATTAGGACCTTTGAGACTTCTTAGGAAGGTCAGTGGGATGAAGTTGAGACCCCATGAGGAGTTTGGTGAGCATTGGAGTTGTTTTGCTCAAGGTCATAGGGTTGATCCCTATGGGGTGGAATTTGGGGTGGTGAAGGACATAGGTGTGGTTGTCCTTGGAAAAGTGTGAGATGGACTCCTCTAGGCTCTATGGACCCCATGATACCCTCACAAGAAGGTTGGGTGTATTTGGATAGGTTTAGACCCTAACCCTAGGCTAAACCCTAATGGGGTGCAAATAGAGGTCAATGAAGGGAGTAGGGTCAAACCCTAGTGGTTTGACCTAAAGTTTTAGTGGGTAGGTCATAGTGACCAGAGAAGACTCCCTTGTGAATTTGAAGAGGTTTGGAGTTGTCTAACCTAGGTAATAAATCCTTGGGTAGATTTGTAAATAATTGGAATTTGGAGTTCTAGGAAGAAATAACACTTAGGGAATCATCACCTTCTGTCACCCACTTGTTTTTGAGGTTATGAATCTCTGGAGTTCCTACTAGAGCCATTGGAGAAGGTTAGACCCTAACCCTAGGCTAAACCCTAATGGGGTGCAATTAGAAGCTAATGAAGGAAGCGGGGTCAAACCTCAATGGTTTGACTTGAAATTTTGGGGTTGTGGCCTTAGTGACTAGGGAATGCTACTGTGAGAATTTGGAGGGATTTGGAGTTGCCCATCATAGGCAATAAACCCTTGGGTAGATTTGTAAATAATTAGGGTTTGGGGTTTTAGGGAGAATTAGTACTTATCAATTTACCATCTTCTGTCATAAACATGGTTTTAATGATATTAATCTCTGGAAGAATTGGTTGGGACATGAGTTAACCCTTGGAGGTCCAAATTGTAATATTCCTCATTATTGGCAATTTTTGGGTTGGTAAAATTTATGATGTTAAGTTACTGTGATTACATGAAACTTTGCTGGTTGTCTTTTCATAACAATATGTTACCACTGTAATTTTCCCATAATTTATGGATCAATATTCTTGGTACCTCTAGTTCATTTTGGAAGAAATTGCAAATATATCCTTGGATGTAATTACAAATATGCCCTCTGTGGAACATGGTCAAACTTTGTAGGACTGAATATTATATTATGAAGCACCACTGTACTAATTTGCAAGAGGTTTAGAGATCATATGAGGGTACCTCCTTTGTAATTTATTGGAAATAATTGTGTTTTGGAATTTCTAAAAATAGTAAATCTTGCTGGTTTTTCCTAAATTTTTATACTTACTGTTATTTAGGTACTATTGATTTATGTAAAAATTGGAGTAGGCATTGGAGGTCAGAAAAGTACATTTGTAGTTTAAACCTTGGTAAAATGGCCCTTTGGGAAATTATTTTAAAATACTATTATTATTGGAAAAATTATGAAACCCTAGATTTAATCTGAAATAGGTAGCATGGGTCCCCAGTAAATCCCTTGAGTCATAGAGTTGATTATTTAGTGTACCTCCCTTCATGAGCATCAAAATGTTAGGGGTGGTCTGCGTTTAGCAATTTGGCAACCTTTGGGGTTAAAGGTCAAACTGGTGGTCTTGGGTCTGGAGTGATGAAGGTTGGGTGGTAGCCTTGTATTATGTATGAATCTCTAGAGAAGTTGGGGTTTGGTAAGTCTTAGGGTGGTGGGGTGCCACCCTCGGAATAGGTCGTCTGGGGATTGACGAAAGATCGTCTTTTCCTGTTAGCGTCTTCTAGCACCTAAGTTTCTATAGCAGGAAAGTTATTATGAGAATGTGTTTATAGAAGTCTAGCCGGTTTAATCCGGTGATCTTTGTTTCGGAAATGTTTATTGGTGGCGGGCGGGTTAGCCCGGGGAGCTTGTAGCTCGGTGTTGTTGGAAGATATCTTGCATGTGCATAAGGTGGTGGGTCCTTCGTGTTGACGGTCGTTGCACCGACGTTGATACTTGGGCTCGGCTAGTGCGGTATTTGCACTTAGCCATAAAAATCTGGCGGTCCAGTCAGTAAGAGTACGCAGACGCTCCGCGGGTTTTGTGGAGGCGTACGATAGGTCTAGGTCGGTAGTGCATATACCAACCTAGAGGTGGGCGAGGCCCAACCCACCGCTTCCGTTTGCCACTACGGGAGTATCCGGGGAGTCTAGCTCGCTCCAAAAAGGGGGAACTAAAGGTCTATGCGCATAGAGTCGTAGTGGGTGAGTTGCACTTGTTTGATCACCGCATAACAACATACTTGCATGACATAGCATAATCATTACATTTAACCCCGACACCTATCGTATAAATTGGTATGAGACTTTTTATACGATAGGCTCTGCTAAACGACCCCTTGATCTATATGGTTGTATGGGCATTCCTATAAATCAATGGTTTACTTTATTTTACTTGCCTCTACTTTTGTTTCTTACTGCTTTTCCTATACATTACCCTGTTGTTTCTTTTTCTTGTTTCATTTATATATATCACCTGTGTAGCGTAGATATTACCTTGTCACCTGCATTTGTTATTACCCCTTGTTGACCTCCGCTTCCTCCTCTCCATGCGGTGCCTAGGAGCCTTGGGGGGAGGGGTGGCGAATTGGCTGAGTCTTTATGACTGACGGTCGGTGGACCTTATCATTTTAGGAGACCGCGGCGACGGAGCAGCACCGGAGGCCGGTGCAAATGGAGGCGGGGCAGTCTAGCTCGGGAGCTCAGATGACAGGATCCGTGAGTGTTTGATTTAGTGTTTTGCTTCCGCGAGTGATCCATGTAGTGAGGCTTTGATGTATCGGGCTGTAGCCCTAGTTATCTTGTTTCCTTTCTTTCAGCTATATTGTGGACATCTTCTGATGGTTTATTTATATATATGTGATGTGGACTTAATTTGGTCTTTTATTCAGTTAAGCTTACTTTTCTTGTGATCGATTTGGCCGGCAGGATCGGTGTTTTGTAGTGGCGACCTTCCCGAGCGAAGGTGTCACCGCAAAACGGCGGTTCTGGGCCTAAGACCCGGTGGTTTTTGCAAAAAAAAAAAGAGGGTCTTACACATACCAGCTTTTGAGATTGCCCGATCGGATACACCAGCCTCACCTCCTGTCTTCCGTGATGTGAGTGCTAGAGTATAGGGTTATGTAAGGAATATATAAGGGAATGTAGTAGTCGTCCTTAGCCCACAGGGCCAACCATGTAACCAGTTGGTTTCGACCTTTTTGCTTATAAATATATATGTATGCTTGTTAGTTTTCTTATGATTGCTCCTGCACTGTGATTTGATGTGATGTATTGCTTCGCGTGCCTGACAAGACGACCACCCAGTGCTTGAGAGGGTGGGTCATTTCCACCCGGGAAGCACTGAGTGGCCATCTTGGGCAGTAGGACCCCTCTCTCCCGACCTGGGTTCAGTTCGGGGGGGGGGGGGGGGGGGGGAGTCTTACAGTCTTCCCTCAGGAGGCCTTTTTGTTGAGGAGCTGGAGGCCTTTCGCCGCATGCTGCGTTGACAGTCTGTTTCTATGACCACTGATTCTGGAGCTGCCTTTGCTACTTCAGGTATCTCGAGTACCCATGTTGCGCCTTCATCTCGCTCTGAGTGGATCATTGACTCGGGAGCTACCGATCAGATGACCAGATCCTCCACAGATTTTACTTCCTGCACCCCTCTCTTTGGTCGTGATAAAGTTATTGCGAAAAATGTTTCATTTTTATCTATTGCTGGCATAGGAACAATTCCTTGTTCTCCTGACCTTTCTCTCTCCTCTGTCTTACCTGTACCTTCATTTCCTCGTAATCTTATGTCCATTAGTCATTTGACTAATTCGTTAAATTGCCCGGTCAATGTTTTCCTGTTGTTTGTGTTTTTCAGGATCTGCCTACGAAGCGGACCATTGGGAGTGGTAGAAATGTTGGCGGACTGTACTTGTTGGACCAGCAGTTTCCTTCCAGTGCTCTCTCCGCCACTCGTGCTCCTATGCTCCATGACATTCGGCATTGGCATCTTCGTCTTGGACACCCCTCCTATTTATATCTTGCTAAACTATTTCCTGCTTTCAGTTGTTTGATCAAGTTGTTTACATGTGACACCTGTGAACTGTCAAAACATGTTCGTCATAGTCTAAATCATGTTTCTCTTCCTAGTTCATCTCCCTTCGATGTGATTCACTCTGATGTTTGGGGTCCTTCTACTGTATTATCTTTATCTGGCTATAAATGGTTTGCGACCTTTATTGATTGATATTCCCATACTATGTGGGTCTATGAAGCATCGATACTTCCTTGAGGGTCACGTACCCGTACCGGATACGTATCCGATACCGATACGTACCTGATACTTACAGATACACCTATTATTCTAGTCTGTAGATACACTTGGCCTTGGTAGATTGTTCTGCATATTGCAATAAGAGGATGTTTTTCTGAAGTAAACAAAAGACATATGCGTGTCTTTTAGAAAAGAAAAATTACCCAGAAATGCAACTAGCGATACATATTTATTATAGTAACAAAATGTACTTCAGATTTAAGTATCTTTTTACGTTTAAACTATAATGAATTTGATTTAAATTTTATCATTTTACTTTTTTACTATATATTTAAAGATTACATGTTTCAGATTGGTACTGTTTCTACTTGTTTAACATGAATTTTTCCATGTTTAATATTTTGTTAACTTGTCTCTAGACGAACCAGAAGTTAAAGATGCATTAATCTCTAATAATGGGGAAGAAGAGGAAGAAAATGACTGATAAATATCCTTAAATTTGGAATGATTATGAATATTTTTTGTTTGAGAATTTCATATTATATTGCATTAACTATGAATTTGTACTTCAATTGATGATTTATGCAATTGTGCTTAATTTTTTATTATTTTGAGGACTTTTAATTACATTTGTGAGATTATACATATAGATTTATTATATTTAATACAACGTATCCCGTCGCACCCGTATCCTTATTTTTTAAATTTTGGCGTACCGCCGTACCGGATACATATCGTACCCGGTACCTGTACCCGTACCGATACTTCCTAGATGTGGGTGTATTTGTTAAAATGGAAGAGTGAATTGTTTATTTGCTTCCGCACTTTTCATAAAATGGTTATGACACAGTTTAGTGACATTATTCGTGTTTTGCGTAGTGATAATGGTGGCGAGTATGATGACCGAGGATTGTTTAACACGTATCTTGACGAGAACGACATTCTTTACCAAACCACCAGTGTCCACACTTCCACTCAAAATGGAAAGGCAGAATGGAAAAATATACACTTATTGGGGGTTGCTCGTTGTCTGTTCGCTACCACACATCTTCCCAAGTCCTATTGGGGTGATGCTGTTTTAACTGCAACTCATCTTATTAATCGTCTTCCTTCTCGCTCTCTTCACTACGATGCTCCTCTTTCCGGTCTATCCTCTAAACACATTATTCATACTTCTCACATCTCGCCTCGTATATTCGGTTCTGTCTGTTTTGTTCATGTCTATACTCCCCATCGGGATAAATTGGATGCTCGTTCTCTTAAGTTTATTTTTGTGGGGTACTCTCCTACCACCAAAGGTTATCAATGTTATCACCCTCCTACTCGTCGCTTCTTCTGTAACGTTGATGTTACCTTTCGTAAGGGGGCGTCGTACGTTGGTCCTCGTCAGGGGGAGATGAGTAGTGCTAATGATGGGACCTCTGACTTTCCTCTTCCGATTGTTGCTTCCTCACACATGCCTCCTCCACCTATCCTCCATTCTACTCACATTCCTCCCATTACTGATGCCTCCTCTGTTGCATACAAACTCTCACAAGTCCCGTATCGAGCAAGTATAGTCCCCAGATGTTCAACCCATGCTGGTGTCCATTTCTGCTACAGATTCGGATGATGACCTCCATATTCTCATTGCTCATATCAAAGGAAACACTGGTAGCACCAAACACCATATCTCCAATTACATTTCTTATCATCACTTCCCACACGCGCACAAATCTTTTATCTCATCTCTTTCCTCAATTGTGATTCTCAAGACCTGACAGGAGGCTATTAAGATACATGAGTGGAAATAGTCTATGGAGGAAGAAACACATGTCTTAAACAAAACTGAAGCATGGCAACTTACGCATGGTAAAGTTGTATTTTTTTCATTAAGCAGAATCAAGACGGGGTGGTGGAGCGATATAAAGCTCGATTGGTGGCTCTAGGGTACACACAAACTCAAGAAATTGACTATCAAGAAACCTTTGCTCCTGTTGCAAAGATGGATTTTATTCGTGTTCTCCTCTCATGTGCTGCATGTCTTGGGTGAGACTTACAACAACTAGATGTTAAAAATGTCTTCCTGCATGGTGAACTGGAAGAAGAAGTCTACATGATTATTCCTCCTGGTTTTTCCAAAGAAGGGTCTAATGGAAAAGTCTGTCATCTGAAGAAATCCTTATATGGCCTGAAGCAATCCCCAAGAGCCCGGTTTGGACAGTTTCATAAAACCATGGTACAACTAGGCTATATTCAAGGACATGCTGATCACACACTCTTTATCCAAGAGGAGAAGAACTAAAATATCGGTACTCATTATTTATGTGGATGACATCATCATTACAGGAAGTGATTTGGAGGAAATCATGCACCTGAAAGGACAATTGTGCAAAGAATTTGAAGTCAAAAATCTGGGAAAGCCGAAATATTTCATGGGGATTGAAGTGGCGAGGTCTCGTCGGGGGATCTTCATTTTCCCGAGAAACTATGTTCTTAACCTTCTGGAGGAAACTGATATGCTTGGAGGTGCTCTGGTGGATACCCCTATTGAGGTCAATCATAAAATTGACGAAGATACTAATGTAGATAAAGTTGACTCCTCAAGCTACCAGAGATTGGTTGGTAGACTCATATACTTATCTCATACCCATCCTAATATTACTTATGATGTTGGCATCCTAAGTAGATTTATGCATTCTCGCAAAATCTGCCATCAGAAGGTTGCATATCGGGTCTGAAGGTACCTCTTGAAGTCTCTAGGACGTGGGATCCCGTTCTCTGCGAAAGAACCCTTTAAGATTGAAGTTTTTACGGATACTGATTGAACTGGTAGTCAAGAAGACCGGAAATCTACTACCAGATATTGCTCCTTTGTGGGTGGAAATCTTGTATCTTAGAAGAACAAGAAACAAAATGTTGTTGCACGATCGAGTGCCGAAGCGAAATATAGAGCTATGACACAAGGCGAATGTGAGGGATTGTGGTTGAAATCAATTCTTCAGGATTTGAGATTTTACGAAAACATACCAGTTACTCTCAATTGTGACAACAAAGCTGTCATCAATATTGCTCACAATCTAGTTCAACATGATCAGACCAAACATGTTGAAGTGGATCGATATTTCATTAAAGATCACCTCGACAAGGGCAATATTTGTACACCCTTTGTGAATTCTCAAGATCAACTTGTCGACATCTTCACCAAAGGGATATGTCATGAAAACTTTACTGACAATACTTCCAAGTTGGGAATGATTGATATATACTCCCAACTTGAGGGGGAGAGTTGAATATATGTAATATGGGCTTTATTTCGTGTCGTATCATACATGATATGTCACGTGTGTCTCCTTATATATGTATGCTAGTCTCTTGTATTTGGACATCATTTTG
This sequence comes from Dactylorhiza incarnata, assembly GCA_033032865.1. Lineage (NCBI taxonomy): Eukaryota > Viridiplantae > Streptophyta > Magnoliopsida > Asparagales > Orchidaceae > Dactylorhiza > Dactylorhiza incarnata. The sequence goes on along the minus strand of JAWHQI010000009.1, from coordinate 369,915 downwards.
GAATATGATTTGTTTTTTCTGATTGAAGCCCGCTTTCTACTCATAACACATCGAAGCGGCCTGTCATTTTGTAAGAGAAAAACTTATTCAAGGTGCGATTTCAACTTATTCACAAAAGCTTCAATAGAAAGTCCCGTCAAGTACATTCAAGATAGGTTGAACACATCAAATTTCTTGGCTTAAGCTAGAGGGGGAGAATTGAGGATATATTTGTTATAAGGTATAAACACTTAAATATCATGAGATATTGAGGAAAGCACGTAGGACCTAACTAGAAAGACAACAACCAGATAAGCACAAGGAGAGCTGGTCATCAAGGTACTCTATCTTTCAAACAAACAAAATCAACAAAAGGCACAAAAAAAAACAAATTATAAATCAAACTAAAGAAATAACACGAGACAAACTGAATCCAGATAACAACTAATGTTAAATCCTTCAAAAATCTATTTGCATCTACTTTAAACATGAATACTTTACTTGTGAAGAAGGAATCTTTTATGGGTCAGCATCTGTTATTCCCACAACAGGGCCGCGACCCGCACACCCCAACCCTTCTCCCCATGCGTGTTCTCAGCGGGGTAGGTTATTGAGGATGGGTATCGAACCCTTTACCTCCTTGATGAGAGGCACTTAACGCTTGCCCTCATCACCAACTGAGTCGTGGATCAGTTGGTGATGAGGGCAAGCGTTAAGTGTCTCTCATCAAGGAGGTGAAGGGTTCAAGACCCGGTCTCAACAACCTGTCACGCCGAGAATAAATGCGGTGATGGGTTGGGGTGTGCGGGTCATGGCCCTGATATGTGGCTCGACCGGCGGGGAAGGCCCGTGAATGAATATGTTATGGGACGCTCATTCACGGGCCTTCCCCTCCGGTCGAGCCACATAACAGGGTCGCGGCCCGCACACCCCAACCCATCACCGCACGTGTTCTTGGCGCGGCAGATTGCTGAGGCCGGGTCTCGAACCCTTCACCTCCTTGATGAGAAGCACTTAACGCTTGCCCTCATCACCAACTGAGCCGCAGATCAGTTGGTGATGAGGACAAGCGTTAAGTGCCTCTCATCAAGGAGGTCAAGGGTTCGAGACCCGACCTCAACAACCTGCCATGCCGAGAACACGTGCGGTGATGGGTTGGGGTGTGCGGGCCGCGGCCCTGTTATGTGGTTCGACCGGCAGGGAAGGCCCGTGAATGAGCGGCCCATAACATAAAATTGCATTGCACTTTTATGTTATGGGACAACATCTGTTATTCCCACAACAGAGCCGCAACCCGCACACCCCAACCCTTCTCCCCATGCGTGTTCTCAGTGGGGTAGGTTGTTGAGACTGGGTCTTGAACCCTTTACCTCCTTGATGAGAGGCACTTAACGCCTGCCCTCATCACCAACTGATCCTCTCATCAAGGAGGTGAAGGGTTCGAGACCCGGCCTCAACAACCTGTTGCGCCAAGAACATGTGTGGTGATGGGTTGGGGTGTGCGGGCCGCGGCCCTGTTATGTGTCTCGACCGGCGGGGAAGGCCCGTGAATGAGCGGCCCATAACCGCATCCATCAAAATTTTCTTAACATGAAATCCAAGCCACTTATAGAAATATAACAGTTGTGCACGGGGCTTTGCCCATGCTGAGCGCACGGGCTACGCCCATGTTTTTTTGAATCATGTAGATACGAAAATTTAAAAAAAGGATAAAATTAGTATAATAAATACTACACCAAAGACTCATCTTCCTTTATAGATAGTATAGATATAAAAGTACTTGGGATGCTTACAGAAGCAGTCTTTTCGGACTTCAGTCGTTTCTTTATGAAGTTTGCAAGTTTCTTTGAGTAAATCTCCCCTGCTTCACTGTGAAAAAAAGATTCATAACATTACTATTTCGAAAACGATTAGAAGAGTGACACTTAAGTGTAGGAATTCTTCTATGCATGCTAAAGTGTCACAAAATGTATCAGCATTACTTGTACAAGTCAAAATGTGTGAACGCATGAAAAACATTTCCACCTTCTCTAAGAAAAGAGACGAGAGCCATACAAGGTGCCAGTCGTGGTTATCTGAATTAATAACTCCTAAAGAAGCAACCGATATAAGAGTTCCAAATACTGTTTAATTGCTAAAATATCAAAGTAGTGCAGGTTACTTACAAAAATCATGATAAGGCTTTTAACTTTTTAGTGGCTTTTAACTTTTTAGTGTCCATTGAAACAACTAAAGAATGTATGAAAAAAAACAGAAGCATTTTCACAGAAAGTTAACCAATGCTTACAAATGGATGTAAAATATAATGAAAAAAATTCTAGGCTTTAAGAACTGTTATTTAGGGTTATTTAGTGGGGCCTCCCCTCCAACTTTGATAAATACATGAACCTCCCCTCTAAAAAGGGCAGCACGGTGCACAAAGCATCCCCACGCAGTGAGGAGTCGGGGAAGGGTCACACCATAAGGGAGAAATGTAGGCAAACCTTACCCTGCCTTTTTGCAAGAGGCCGCTTCCAGGACTCAAACCCGTGACCTCAAGGTCACACAACACCTTAACCGGTGCGAGTTTATATTGTTAACATACATGTACGAATGTTAACAATATAAACCTAGAGGTAAGGTTTTGGTAATTTAAAAAAATATATGGAAAATCCTTGAACTTATGCAAAATTGAAGGGCAATTGTTTATAATTATTCCTTTATTTTATTTTTAGTTCAGTTTATAAGTATCACCTTATGTAAATCCATTTGGTGATTAAAAGCGCACGCACGTGCACACACACGCGCGCACACACCCGCGCGCGCGCGCACACACCCGCGCGCGCACACACCCGCGCGCGCACACACACAAATATATATATATATATATATCCTGCAATTTATAACTTTCACACTTGAAATTTATAGGTAATAGTTGGAATGTCATCAAAGTTCAAATATTTTATTGCAAAAGTCTCCAGTAAAATGTTTGGTTAGTTCTGAATCAGTAGCATCCACTTTAGTGGCATGAACATTTAAATTTTATTCATATGTGCAAGAACCCAAATATGAGATATGTCCTAGTGAAGAAGGAAAAAAAACCAATGGACTTCCAAAGTAAAATAATGTCAGTGGTAACAACATTCCAAGGTTACAATTCCAGGGAAGACAACGTGAACAAACACCAAGATTTCCTCGGATAGCAAAAGCCCAGTGCTTCAAAAGAAAGGCCGTAATTTCAAAATGGCACACTAACAATCTTCAAGTAAAAAGATGGGAGAATAAGATAAAACAACTCGATCCTGGATTCAACAGTCAACCTCAAAACTGAATCACCACCAATTCTTCCTCTAACATTATCTTGGCTTTCACCATGCCGAGTTAGCAATATAGGACGGGGTGTGAGGTGAGTATTCACCTGAAATAAACATAAAATGATGATTACTAGATTATGAAAAAGAACAAACTTCATCAAAGTGACCAATGCATTAAAAGAAATTAATGAGTAGATCAAAACTCGACTTATGACCCCTTAACTTATGATAAACAGATGACAACATATTTTAATGCAAAACAAGAGAAAAACTAATTGACAAAAGTATTTATCAACAGTCTTCAGCAGCGGATACCACATCCCCGCATTAAAAAATATTGCAGATTTAAGCTGTCTTCAGGGGTCAAGTGATGGGGTGTTAAACTGTTGTGATAAACAAAGCTGTAATAATGTTTCGCATTTGGAGCAACACTTCTGGCCTATACTCTATTTTTTAAGGTCATGACATTTGCGATCATTAATGCCCCATCACACTTGGAATATTGTGGTGGTGTTTTGATCCAAAGTGACATTTTTTTAAGGTCGTGTGTGTGTGTGGGGGGGGGGGGGGGGGGGGGGATCGCCCTCTTTGCTCACATTGTGGACGGCTTGGTCATCTTAACGAGTGATGCTTTACGAAGCATCCTCATCTCCATCTTTAGGATCATGTCAGTACTACTGAGCCTTCTCCGCCAACATCCACTCTGCCGCCAGAGGGCTGACGGTTCTCTTCGGCGAGTATTAAGGCTCTAATCAAGCTTCCAAGCAATCTACCTCCATTGCCACTTCTTCAGGTAGAGCGCATGTTGCTACAAAGGGTAGGTGGCTCATCGACGCCGATGTCACCAATCATATGATTGAGAACTCTCTTGACTTCTTTCACCTTGAGAAGCATAACCGATCACCACAGGTATTTATGGCTGATGGCTCTCCTGCTCCAGTTTGTGGAACTGAAATTGTTACTACCACCTCCCTTCTCATGTTGGACGACACTCTATATATTCCAAAATATTTTGCAATCTATTATTTGTCAGTGCCCTCTCAAAACAATTACAATGCTCTATCATTTTCTACTACTATATGTTATTTTTAGGACTTTCAATTGAAGAGGATGATTGCTACTGTGACTGAACACAGTACTACATGGATGATCTTTTCACAATCTTTGCATATACTGTCTCAACTTCTCTGCTTTAGTGACATCAACATCTTGGTCATCCTCCGCTAAATTTCCTACACCAGCTCCTGTCGTCTTTTCAGTCAGCCTCCATTTTAGAATGTAAAGTTTGCTAATATGGCAAACATCGTCGTATTACTTTCCCTGCCAAACTTTGTAAGAATTCTGTTCCTCCGTTTGACCTTGTTCATTCAAACATCTAAGCATATACCAAGTGTGTTTGTGGCAGAAGTCTGTATTTTGCTACTTTTATTGATGATTTCTCTCGAAGTACTTAGGTATATCTTTTAAAGGAATGACATGAACTCTTCTCTTCTTTCTATAGATTTTATAATGTAATTCACGCTCAATTTGGTTTACCCTTAAAAATTATTCAGAACGATAATGCAAAGAAATACATGAGCAAACAATTCGCCTCTTTCTGTACCTCCAATGGTATTATTCATAAGACCAGTTATGTGCACATCCCAAGAAAATAGAGTGTCCGAAAAGAAAAATCACTATCTCCTCGATGTTGCTTGGACACTCCCGTGTCAGATGAATGTTCCCTGCTCCTATTGGGGTCATGCAAGTTTCATTTCTTGTTTTCTCATCGACTACCTTCTTCTGCTCATCAGGGTAAGACATAATTTTCTCTTCTTCAACAGGATGACACTCCTTTTCTCTTCACTTCTTGTGTGTTCGATTGTACTACTTTTTTCCACACTCTCGCTTATGATCGGGATAAACTCTCCGCTCGCTCCACGAAGTGTATTTTCGTGGAGTACTCTCCAACTCAGAAGAGATGTTTTGACCATCTCCAAACATCAATGTATCTGCTGATGTCACCATTTTTGAGTCTACCCCTTATTTATCCAAGAATGATGGATCTCTTACTCTCGAGAGCCCTCCTCTCTCTACCACTTCTTCTCTTGCTTCTGTTTCATTCTTTCCTATCATTCATGCTCCTCCACCAGATATCCCACAACCGACACCACCTCCCAAACATCTACTTCATCTTTCCCCCTTTCCTTATTATATCGTCGACGTCCTGCCTCCCCCCTCTCCTTGCTCCTTCCACTCCAGAGACCCTGATGTCATCTTCCAGGTCAGCTCTCTCCTTTTCAGATGTTCCCATTGCTTTGCTGAAGGGGGTAAGGGGGAGTACACAACATCCTATTACTAGTGTTGTGTCTTATGTCAATCTCAGTCCTTCATGTAGTAAGTTTGCTCGGGGACTCTCGACCACAATCGTATCAACTACCTATCATGAATGTTTTCATATACCTTGTTGGAAAGAGGTTATGGATGAAGAAATCTTTGCTTTGGCATCACAAGGTACTCAGACTCTTGTTCCTACCGCATCTGGCGGTAATATTGTTGGTTGTCGCTGGGTCATTGTAATCAGGTTTCTTCCTGAAGGTACTTTGGATAGATACAAGGCTCGTCTGGTTGCCAAGGGGTTCACCCAGACATATAATGTTGATTTCTTTGACACCTTCTCTCCGGTTTCCTGTATTAGTGCGATACGAGAACTCTTCGTGTTGTCAATAACAGTTGACAAATGTCTCAGCTCGATATAAAAAATGCATTCATGTATGGTGACTTGCATGAAGAAATCTATATGGAGTTTTAAAAGGCTAGCTATCTTTGGCTCGCCGGAAGGTGACCAAATCACAAGAAGTGGTTAGAGTTTCTGATATGAGGAAAGAGGTGAAGCTGGGGAAAAATCAAGAAGACACAAAACTTGAAGTTGCGTTCCTCTCAACATGGTATCAGAGCCCCCAAGGGCCGGTCAATCCTCCACTGCTGGATTTGATTCCTTTCGGTTTGTTCATCTCCGATCATTACTGCACCTCGACTTCCATGAGATACACATAATTGCAATCTGATCATACTTTACTCATGTTAGTACTACTGGGCGAACTATTCTTCTAGCATATGCAGATGATATTATTGTGACGGGTGATGATCACACGTTTATTTCACATGTGAAGAAAACTCTAGGCACTTTCTTCGATTTTAAAGATCTATGCGAGCTTCGATACTTTCTAGGTCTAGAGATCTCTAGATCATCAAAAAGGATATTTGTGAATCAGCGAAAGTATGCCCTAGATCTTCAATATGATGTGGGCATGTTAGGTCGCAAGCCCTCACATACTCATATGGATCCACATACCTTGCTTTCTGCTAATGATGGTGACCTACTTTAAGATGTTTGCATGCACATGAGATTGATTGAAATATTAGTGTACTTGATGATCACCTGACCAAATATAACATTTGTTATGAGCATATAACATTTGTTATGAGCATTGTGCTACGTTCAATCTCCTCATTCTACTTGGCAGCCATATACAAGTTTTTCAGAAATATTAAAGCTATTTAGTAGTTATTTATGTTTTGTGATTAGTCCCACATTGCGGGTTCTATGTTTATGTCTTTGTAGATCCCTTTATATTCTCTGTCATGGATGAATAGTATACAGAAGTTTTCTCTTTTCCTAAATTCAATTTGGTATCAAAGCAGATTCGCGTTCGAGCCCTTATCCCGCATCTCCCGTCCGTGATGACGATGTGAAGGCTTCGTCGATCTCGATCCCTCATCGCTGTCCCGCTCCGTCTTCGCAGATCCCGTCCACGCTTCCTCTCCACTTCGTTTCCGCCATCGATCCGCCGTCGATCAGCCAGGCGGTCAGCCTTCGATCAGCCCTCGACGGCTTCTCTTCCGTACGCCGACGCCTGCTCGCCGATCCCGCTGTTCCGCACGCCGACGGCTTCTTTCCCGCACGCCATCGGCTGGTCGCCGATCTTGCCGATTCCGCACGCCGACAGCTTCTCTTCCGCACGCCGACAATTCGTCCTTCCGCAGCAAGCCCTCTATGGATGTTCGTTGCCGTCTTCTGCGGGCTGTTTTCTCCCGATCCCGCTGTTCTTCCGCCGCTGTTTTTTGGGTTTCCCATGGATTCCTCCTCTCTTGGTTCAAATGATGGCTTTGCTCGGCGCATCACTACCACCCTTCTCACCGAAAAGAACTTTATCGCTTGGTTCAACTCCGTGCGAGTCCACCTTGCCGGACATGACAAGCTCGACTGGCTTGACCCTAATGGGGTTCCCCAGCCTACCGACGAAAAGGCTATCCGCCAATGGCGCACGGAAAATTTTGGCGATTCTCGGGTGTCTTTAATGCTCTATGGAGCCTCGCATTTACGAGCAGTTTATGCGTTTTGATTCTGTGCCCTCTCTTTGGGCTGCCTTGACGCGTACCTACGGTCACAAACGCGTTGATACGCTGATTTATTCTGTCTTCCAGGAGATTTCTACTGCCCGTCAGGGAGATCGTTCTGTGCATGAGTATTTTACCTTTCTCTCTGGGAGATTCCAGGAGCTTTCTGATCTCGAGTCGCTTAGTTCTTTTCCTCATCCCGAGGATCTGCTTGTTGCCAAACAGAGGCAGGAGAAGAGAGAGACCTACCAGTTCTTGTTGGGGTTGCGGCCCGAGTTTGAGCAGATTCAGGTTCAGATTCTCAGCATGAAAAATCTTCCTGATATCTTGGATGCTTATTACATGGTGGAGGATCATGAGCGTCGTGCCCGAGTGACCGTTGTTCCTTCTGTCCCTGCTTCTGTTTCTCTTCCAGACCAAATGGCCCTGGCTTCAGGTCGTACTTCTTCTGTGCGAGGGGGGGCGTACTTCTACCACAAAAGGTCGCGGGGGTGGCCGCGGGAGCCCGTTTGCTTCGGTTCAGTGCCAGCACCGCCTCCGGACTGGTCATGAGAGGGCCCGATGCTGGCTGTTTCTTCCTCACCTTCGCTCGTAGTCCTCCACCACGCGTACCGCCGCTGCTACTTCTTCCGACTTTAGGGGCCAGCCTGATTACAGTGCCTCTTCTGGGGCCCCTTCCGCCGACTTGAGTCAACTTATGGATCAAGTGCAGCAGCTTCAGTCTCAGCTTCACCAGCAGGCCCAGTTTCAGGCTCAGCACCAGCCTCTTTCTGCTCAGCCGTTGCATGCATCCTTGTCGCTCCCGTCGACTTCAGCGTCTGCGTCAGGTACCCCGATGGCCTTTCACGTCACTCAAGATGGGTCTTCCACTCTCTGGGTGAATGATTTTGGGGCCACTGATCACATGGCTGGTGAGACACGCTTGTTTTCTTTTCTTGAGTCTTCAAGCGTCCATCGGCAGGTTCGCCTTGCTGATGGCTCTGTGACCCCCATCCTTCACCGGGGCATAGTTCCTTTGTCCCCCTCCTTCGCCTTGGGATCAGTTCTTCATGTTCCCAAACTTGCTTTAAATCTTCTCTCTGTTAGTCAATTGACTCGTTCGATGCACTGCTCCGTGACATTTTTTCCTTCTGGCTGTGTTTTTCAGGACCTGACCATGAGGAGGATTTTTGGCTACGCCCATGAGCACGACGGGCTTTACCAGTTGGAGCTCCCACCTCACTCGCCACGTCTCTCACCACCGTCCATCGTTGCTGCTACTATTTCACCTACTATTTGGCATGTCAGACTGGGATATGCGAGTTCTCGGATTGTGTCGTCTCGTTTGAGAACTCTTTTCAGTGTGATGTGTGTCAGCTTAGCAAACATACACACACTTCCTATCCTGTATCGGGTTCTTGTAGTTCTGCACCGTTTGATATTGTTCACTTGGATGTTTGGGGGCCTGCCCCGGTTGTTTCTTATGATGGATTTCGGTATTTTGTTACTTTTATAGATGATTTTACTTCTTGTTATTGGGTCTATCTTATGCGTGCCAAATCTGATGTTTTTGATTTATATACTCAGTTCACTAATATGGTTAGGACTCAGTTTTCCTCACAAATTTGGGTCCTTCGCTCCGATAACGGGGGGGGGGGGGGGGGGGGGGGGGGGGGGGGGGGGGGGGGGGGGGGGGGGGGGGGGCGTATACCTCTTCCTCTTTCATTGCTTTCCTTGCTAGCCAAGGAACCATTCACCAATTCTCCTGTGCCTTTACACTGGAACAAAACGGAGTGGCGGAACGCAAGAATCGTCATCTCCTGAATGTGACCCGGTGTCTTCTTCGTGGGTCTCACGTCCCCAAGATGTTTTGGAGTGATGCCCTTCTTACGGGGACCTTCTTGGTCAACCGTCTGCCTTGTCAGCCTTTAGCGGGTCGGGTTCCCCTCAGTATCTTATCTCCCCGCCGACCTCTGTTTCCCGTTTCTCTTCGGGTGTTTGGGTGTGTGTGTTTTATCCAGGACCATAGTCCGACTCAGACAAAACTTGATGACAAAGCTATTCGGTGCTTATTTTTGGGATATTCCTCCTCTTTCAAGGGATATCGGTGTTTTGACCCCTCTTCTCGCAGGACTTACTCTCTGGATGTTACGTTCTTTGAGGATATCCCTTTCTATGGTGCCTCTCCTATTCCCGTTGCTCCTCCTCCGCCCTAGCCGGTTCCGGTTGCCTTAGCTCCGTTGCACGACTCGCTTCCATTGCGAACGTACACCCGTGGCCCACGTGGGCCTTTACATGTCCACCGCTTACTTCGGGATCCATCGGTAGAGCCCAGCTCACAGGACCTTGTACCACATCCTCTGGCAGGTGATGTTCTTTCCTCCTCTGAATTACCCATTGCCCTTCGGAAGGGTCAGCGCTCTTGTGTTACTAACCATCCTGTGGCAAGTTTTGTGTCCAACCAGCGCCTTTCCCAGAGTTATCGGGATTACATGACTGCTACCGACCAGATTAGAGTTCCGAGTTCGACGATTGAGGCTCTCTAGCACCCTGAGTGGGTCGCGGCCATGGAGGATGAGATGTCCGCTTTATAGAAGACTGACACTTGGCGGTTGGTTCCTCTTCCCGCAGGAAAGAAGATGGTTGGCTGTCGTTGGGTCTACACCGTCAAGTATAATGCTGACGGTTCTCTTGATCGCTACAAGGCCCGCCTTGTCGCAAAGGGCTTCACACAGACTCAAAAGGATTACGGCGTGACTTTTGCTCCTGTGGCCAAGCTCTCTACTATGCGGCTCCTTGTTTCTCTTGTTGCCTGCCATGGGTGGCCTCTTCATCAGCTGGACGTAAAGAATGCCTTCCTCAATGGCACTCTTACAGAGGAAATTTATATGGATCCACCCCCCGGTTACAAGCTTCAGGGGAGTACTTGGGACGTGTTTGCCTTTTGCAGAAGTCATTGTATGGGCGGAAGCAATCCCCTAGAGCGTTGTTTGAGTGGTTCAGTACCGTTGTGCTTCAGAGTGGGTTCACCAGATGTCATGCCGAGCACACGTGCTTTGTTCGGACGGCTGTCGATGGTCGTCGGGTCATTATTCTTATCTATGTGGATGACATCATCCTTACCGGTGACAACTGCTCCGGGATTCTTCAGATCAAGGTGGTGCTTCAGAAGGCATTAGAGGTAAAAGATTTGGGGTCTCTAAAGTACTTTCTCGGGATTGAGGTGGCCAGATCTCAGCAGGGGATCTCTTTGTCTCAGCGCAAGTATACACTCGACCTTTTAAGTGATACTGGTCTTCTTGGGTGCTCTCCTGTGTCTACCCCAATGGATCCGAACCACCACATACATGCCGAGTCTGGTGATCCTCTCCCTGAGCTGGGCCGATACCAGCGTCTTGTTGGCAGATTTATTTACTTGACCAACACTCGCCCTGACATTAGTTTTACTGTGAGTGTGGTCAGTCAGTTCATGCATGCTCCACGGACTTCTCACCTGGATGCAGCATTTCGGATCCTCCACTACTTGAAGGGATCTCCTGGCATCGGGCTCTTCTATCGTTCGTCTTTGTCCCCCGGTCTAACCTCTTACACGGATTCTGATTATGCCGGTTCCCTCATGGATCGACGTTCTACTTCGGGGATGTGCACCTTCTATGGTGGCAATCTTATTTCCTGGAAAAGCAAGAAGCAGAGTGTTGTCTCCCGCTCGTCTGATGAGGCTGAGTACCGGGCTATGGCTCATGGTGCTACTGAGCTTCTCTGGCTGCGTACTCTCTTGACTGAGCTTGGCTTCCCTCCTTCTGGTTCCTCGACACTTGTTTGCGACAACCAGTCTGCTCTCATGCTTGCTTCCGACTCAGTTCTGCACGAGCGAACTAAGCATATTGAGGTTGATATTCACTTTCTCCGGGAGCACATCCGTTCAGGGACTCTTGAAGCGTCCTATGTTCCTTCCGCAGAGCAAATTGTCGATGCCATCACCAAGGCGGTTGGACCTTCCCGTCTCATATCTACTTGTGGCAAGCTGAGCTTGCTTGATCTCTTTGCGCCAGCTTGAGGGGGGGGGGGGGGGGGGGGGGGGGGGGGGGGGGTATTGAGTAGTTATTTATGTTTTGTGATTAGTCCCACATTGCGGGTTCTATGTTTATGTTTTTGTAGCTCCCTTTATATTCCCTGTCATGGATGAATAGTATACATAAGTTTTCTCTTTTCCTAAATTCAATTAAAGCTCATCCTAGAAAAGGAGTTATGTATAGAAACCATGGAAATTTAACAAGCTGCGGATTTAGTGATGCTGATTGGGTTGGGTTATCTTCTGATAGACGATCAACATATGGTTATTGTATGTTTGTTAGTGGTAACTTGATTTCTTAGAGGAGTAAGAAACAAATTGTTGTTGCTCACTCTAGTGTTGAAGCAGAATATCGTGCTCTAGCTCAAGGAACATACGAGATTTTATGGCTTAGATCTTTTATCACTGAACTGGGTCTTAGTGTGACATTACCTATGTCATTATCATGTGATAAACATGTTCCAATTCAAATCTCAAGCAACTAGGTTCTTCACAAGAGGACTAAGAATATTGAAGTGGATATTCATTTTGTTTGCGAGAAGGTTCAAGATGGATCTCTTGTGGCGTCCTTTGTTAAATCTACAAATCAGTTAGGTGATCTCCTCATCAAGCCCATTGGATATATTATCCTGCAAAATCTGTTTGATAGACTTACTCTCTATGATATTTATTATCCATGCCAGGCAGAAGTTTCATGGGCCTTTTATTTCCAGCTTGAAGGGTGATCTATAAATCGTTCAAGTGTAGTACTATTTTCTTTCTGCAACACAACTTTAATTAATAACTTCTTAAAGTAGTTTTCATATCCCCTTGATATATTCATCTTTAATTAAGTGCATTTCCGAATTAATGTACCTAATTTGACTGAAATCTCTAGATCTGTCATCTACATCTATTTTCTCATTCCTTAGTAGTTAGTAGCAGATCTGCAATATAAATCATCAAAAGATGCACATTCTTAGAAAGGCTTCAAACTTTCCTATAATCAACAAGCTTCGATAGTGTTGGAGTTATCACATTTTAGATAAATATTGTATTTTAGTCTTTGTATTAGTCTTGACATGTGTGTGTGTTTAGTCCCAGATGGGCTATCTCTGTTTCATGTGTCCTTATAGACATTTAAATACCCCATAAAGGGAAGAATAATATGCACCTTCTATTTTCCACTCATATTTCACCATGGTATCAAAGCAAGAATATTTTCCTCCCTGAAATTTCTCTCAGCAACGTAAGTGTTGCGGCGAAGGCTTCCACTTCTGCTCCCGCAACTCCACGAATTCTGCTCCTATCATTTTTTCTATCGCAGATCCACGTTTCTTCATCAAATCCGATTTAGTCGACATTCCCACGACCATTGACAATCGACGTCGAGCTCACTGCTCCAAATCTCGTCGATCACTGAACAGGAGCTTCCGCAGCTCTCGTCACATATCCCGTCGAGTGGAAGAACCCACTTATGGCTTCGACAATCTCCTTTAACATCCCACTGTATGCCCTCTTCCGGTCCACATCGACTGCCATTCTTCAGGTAACAATCCTCCAGATCTACACTTGCCTGGTGTAAACTTCTACTTTCGTCCACGAGCATACTCTCGTGGCCCTTGACCATCAGTTGCGTCTGTTCAGAGATACGATCCAGACGCTTCTTCGCCTGTTCAGAGATACGATTCAGACGTTGCTTCGTCCACAAATTCCCGCTGCCGTCGGCGTTAGATGTCGCATCGACTTCTTCCTTTCCATTTGCAGAGCCCTTGGATTCATCCACTCCATCCTCAACGGGCTTCTTCAGACCAAATGTCGATCTCGTCGACATACTGCAATCGACGTAGCACCAGTCGACTTCCTCCATCCCGCGACATGCTGCTTCTAATGAAACAGGATGATGAAGCTTCTTCATAGTTTATTCTTCTTTATGTGTCTTGAAGAGTCTTTAGTATTGTCGTTGTTTATGCTGTCCTAATGTTTGTTTTGTGTGTGTTTCTTTTTGCCTAGATGCACGTGTGTCCCACGCGGGGGAGTGTTAGAGTTGAAGGCGTCTTGGACCCCGACTACGATTGACTCCCCATAGTAGAATTCGTCCGAGTGGAAACCCACATGTTGGACATTGATCACAATGGTGGTTTTTCCCGACTCTCGCCTTAGTCCCACACAGCCCACAAGATTTATGTCTATGTATTGCTTTTTTACATTTCCCCTATTTCCTCATTTTAATAGGTACATGTACTCCGATACGGACTTTCTACGTGGATGTCTCAGTGTTTAAATATAACACACTCGTCGCCACATCTTCCATTACCGTATTTCTTCCACATGTTATTCGAGTGTAGATGATGTTGTCATTGTTGGAGTTTCTACTGTGATCTGGAAGTAATCAAGCAGTTAGTCTTACTGTCAGCGCGATATGAGCCTATAGAGTCACATATAAGAGCGTTTGCAGAAATTGGAGGAAGGATTGTGTTGGCCTTGCTCATATTGGATATGAGTGAAAGGACCAATCCAATGACTAATAGTAGTTGAATTGGTTCGGGAAAGTGCTCCTTAGATATTGTGAATATTGTATGGAGCATGTCATAAGGACTTGTAGACAATATTGTGAATGTCGTCGAGACAGATGGTCTGTCGTCGGGATCATCAAGTTGATATTGTGAATATCGACTAGATGATTAATGTCGCCGAGATTGTCTCGACGATATGGATCTTCACGACGATATTGTCGAGACTGTCTCGACGATAATTCAGTCATCACGATGATATCGTCGATATTGTCTCGACGATATCGTCGATATTGTCTCGACGATATCGTCGAGATTGTCTCGACGATAATTCAGTCATCACGACGATATGGATCACCGAGATGCTGCGTAATATCGTCGAGATTGTCTCGACGATGTGTCATCTCGACGACATAAATTGTCACGCTGATATCGTCGAGATTGGCTCGACGATATGTGTCATCCCGACGATATTCATTATACACTCTATTAAAGTCTGGGTCTGCGGATAGCGGAAGCCGTCGTCTGCTTTTTTATATCCCTGGGTATAAATAGCCAGACGATTAGGTTATTTATGACGCCCCTCTTTTGGAGATCAAGACGGAAGTGTTCCTGAGATCTCGTCGCTAGTTCCAGAAGACCCATCCAGCCATCGTCGTCTCTCTTTAGACGAATCTAATAATTCGTGGTGACGCAGAGGGCATTCCTTCTCTGACCTAGATCTTGTTCGACAAGATCTTAGGGTTCACCGGTGCATTTGTGGACTTCTGTAGAGGCGCAGATCTACTTCTGCGCTAACTCCATCAGACCTAGTTGCAGATCTCGACAGAGGCGCAGAACGTGGAAGAAGAAGACTCAGATTGAGAATTCGATTCCGGGAAGCTTATTACTGGAGCAGTCTGATCGAGTCTCTACTCGATTCAGCACAGGTATTCTGATTTATTGTTTCAATTTCTTGATTCATGGTTTGAGCAAGATCCTATTATTTCCCTTTTTGGTTGTTCTTGAATATTTCGCTGCGCACATCTGATGTGTCTACCCCTAAGGAAAACCCAACAATGGTATCAGAGGCAGGTTGCTGCGATTTCCATGTTTCAGAAATTGTTCCATTTGTAGTAACCGTCTTTCTCTATGTTAGTTGTAAAACTAAAGCATAGAGAGACGATCTTGTCTACTGTCATAAGGGTGTTTGCTTGTGTTAGCATCCGGTACATGTAAATACGAAGATTTAGAAATATTCTAAATATTAAGATTTAATCCAAAACATCAATTGTCGATGGTTTTGTGCATTTGGAATGTATCCGGGTTGTGCTTGTTGTGTCTTTCATGATTGTGAGAAATGTGTGCACATTGATTAAATGTTAATCAAGTATCATGAAAAATCCGTTAAAATTAATATTAAGTATTCGGATGCCTTCTGATGGATGACACTCTTCCTGCCTCGATCGATGAAGTGTGGGCTTGCCAAAGCAAGATGCATTAATATATCTTGGTAAGGGTGCGAGCGGATAATTGTGATATTTCACTGTCCACATCAGGTCAAACTTAACTAGGTGATCTCAATGGTTGAGTGTCTAGAGGCATAGGGTTGGCATGCACCATTTGATGGACGTCAATAAATATTATTCACCAACTATACAGGAGTTGCATAATGATGCAATTGGCAAAAGTTGTCTACCTAAATAGCCACATTGTGGGTGATCAGCCAAAGCTGACTTATGATGACGGTGAAATACAGATCTTGTCCACTAGAGAGTAACTCGCATAACTCTCTGAATTGATATTAACGGTTATCAATTAGATTAAAATAGTGGGAGCTTTTAATAAAAGTTCTTATTAAAATAAAATCTATTTTGAAATATAGTACTAAAACCATTTTGCAAATTTCTTGTAGAATTTCCATGGCAAGTGGATCTCACTTCACCCTGTCACTGAGCGCCATCCTTGAGAAGGACAAACTCAACAAGACGAACTTCCTTAACTGGTATAGGAACATGAGGATTGTCCTCAGGAAAGAGCGCAAGATCTATGTCTTGGAATAGGACGCCCCCACAGAGCCAGCCGGGAATGCTCCCCGAGCAGACAAAGATACTTACAAGAAGTATCGAGATGATTCCCTGGATGTTGAATGCCTCATGCTTGCTACCATGACCTCTGATCTTCAGAAGCAACACGAGAGCATGTGTGGTTATGAGATAATCGAGCACCTCAAGAAAATGTTCGAGGGGCAAGCTCGACAAGAGAGGTTTGACATATCCAAGGCATTGTTTCAGTGCAAAATGGGAGCTCAAGACCTAGTAGGCACGGATGTACTCAAGACGATTGGGTATATTGAGAACCTTGAGAGACTGAGTTTTCCTTTGGGCCAAGAGTTGGTCACTGATCTGATCCTGCAATCATTGTCGGGCAGTTATGATCAGTTTGTCTTGAACTAAAACATGAATGAAATAGACAAGACACTGCCCGAGCTCCTTGGCATGTTAAGAACTGCCGAGAACAACATGAAGAAGGTCAAGTCTGCTAGCCCCATACTGATGGTGCATAAAAGCAAGGGCAAGGGCAAGGCCAAAGGATCAAAGAAAACGAAGATAGGATCTAAGTCTTATCTGTTGGTGTTTCCAAGGTGGTCTCAAAGCAATCAAATAGTTAGTCTTACTGCCAATGCAATTTGAGCCTATAGGGTCGCACATAACAGTGCTGGAGAAGTTGGATGAAGGATTGTGTTGGCCTTACTCATATTGGATATGAGTGGAGGACTAATCTTATGACTAATTGGAGTTGCGCCGAGAACGTCTCGACGGGAAGGGAAGTACATGACGAATTGTCGAGAGTGTCTCGACGAATTGAGTTGTACTCGATGAATCGTCGAATTGTCTCGACGAAATATGTGTTAATTCGTCTCGTCGAAATTCGTCAAAATGTCTCGACGAATTAGATATACTCAACAAATCGTTGAGATTGTCTCGACGGAACACGTATTAATTCATCACGCCGAATCGTCGAATTGTATCAACGAATTATATTCTACTCGATGAATTCGTCGAATTGTCTCGACGAATTTGGTCTACTCGACGAAATTCTGTATTAACTCCAATAAAGTCTCGGGTCCGCGGATAACCTGTTTTATGCCTTGGGTATAAAAGGAAGCGATTAGGTTTCCAGCAGTAATACTTCTTCCTTTTACGAAACTGAGAGAGCCGAAACGGAAGGGTTCCGCATAGGTTTCGACAGTTCCGTCCGCATTCCGCGAGATCGCCACCGCCTCTCCCTGTCGTCGGATCTAGCTGTCCGTGGGAGACGTAGAGGGCATTCTTTCTCCATCACAGATCTTGTTAGGCAAGAGTCATGGGGTTCTCCTTCACTCGTGTGGACTTCTATAGAGGCGCCGATCGATTTATGCACTTGGGACTCTGAGTTTGCATTCGAGATTTCTTCTTGGAGCATCTTGGTTGAGTGTTGACTCAATCCCCTTAAGGTACATCGTTGTTGTTACCTTTCTTATTTCTTGACTCATGAAATCGTAAGATCCTTAAACTCTTTTGAGTTGTTCTTGATTGTTATTTTCGCTGCGCATATATGATATATTGTTCATTCGATGTATAGAAAACCCAACATTATCTTGATCCCAAGTCTTCAGCACTGAAAAGGAAAGGTCTGGCTAAGGAAGGGAAATGTCACCACTGCGGAAAGACAGGGCACTGGAGGAGGAATTGTCCCCTCTATATTGAGGATTTGCAGAACAAGGAGGGAAGTGTGACTTCCGCTTAAGGTATTTTTGTTATAGAAATGAACCTTTCTGCTCCTTCATCTTGGGTATTGGATACCGGATGTGGTTCTCACATTTTACAAATGTGCAGGAACTGGGAAGAAGAAGAATGCTGGGTAAAGGAGAGGTAGACCTGTGCGTTGGAAATAAAGCAAAAGTTGATGTCGTTGCTGTATGAGTTTATCGTCTTTCTTTACGCACTGGGCTTGTAATTAAACATGATAACTGCTATTTTGTTCCAGCCACAACTCGAAACATTATATACACTTCATGTCTTGACATGAAAGGTTTTCATTTATAATTAAGAACAATTGTTGCTCAATTTTTATGAATGATGTTTGTTATGGTGTAGCTCAATTGTTTAATGGTTTATATGTTTTGAACTTAGACTAGCCGATATATAATGTAGAAAATACTAAAAGGCTAAGAACAAATGACTCGAATCCTACATACCTTTGACATTGTCGTTTAGGTCATATAAACGATAAACGCGTATCCAATCTCCATAAAGATGAACTACTGGACTTATTTGATTATGAATCATTTGAGAGATGCAAATTTTGCTTATTAGGCAAAATGACTAAAACCCCATTCACTGGTAATACCGAGAGGGCTGATGATCTTTTGGGTGTCAAACATAGTGATGTATGCGGACCCATGAGTTCTATGACTAGAGGTGGGTTTCACTACTTCATTACATTTACTGATGATTTCAGTAGATACGGATACATATTTCTTATGAAAAAAAAATCTAAATCCTTTGAAAAGTCCAAGGAGTTCCAGAATAAAGTACAGAACTAACTAGGAAAAACAATTAAAGCACTCCGATTTGATCGAGATGACGAATATTTGAGTCAAGAGTTTCGTGATCATCTGAAAGAGTGTGGTATTGTATTACAGCTTACTCCACCTAGAACACCACAGAATAATAATGTTTCTGAGCAGAGGAATCGTACCTTGTTAGACATGGTACGGTCGATGATGAGTCATGCAGATTTGCCCGTTTCCTTTTGGGGATTTGCTCTAGAGACATCTGCTTTCACACTAAATCGTGTTACGAAGAAAACGGTTTAAAAGACATCATATGAAATATAGACTGTGAAGCATCCTAGTATGTCTTTCATTAAGATTTGGGGTTGTGAAGCATACGTACGACATCAAATGCCTGACAAGCTGGAACCCAAGTCAGATAAGTGTTATCTTGTGGGATATCCTAGAAAAAACAAAATGTATTACTTCTACCTGCCATCAGAGGGCAAAGTGTTTGTCGCAAGGAGTGGTGTTTTTCTAGAGAAAGAGTTTCAGTCTAGAGAGAACACTAAGGTAGCGCTTGAAAAGGTTCAAGAACTGCAAACAATGAATGAACCAGAAATGAAACCTGAGCAAGGACTACAAACTGTTGTAGCTGGAGAACCCGCTCAAAAAACACAAGTCCTACGTAGATCTGGTAAACCTAGAGTTGAGCCTGAGAGATATGAATTTCTCATGTCTCAAATAAGTAGTGTGTTGCTTATGGATCATGATGATGAGTCTGCAACCTACCAATAGGCTATATATGGACCAGACTCCGAGAAGTGGCATGAGGCCATGAAATCTGAAATGGATTCCATGTAAGCAAACCAAGTTTGGACCTTGGTGGAACCACCTGAAGGGGTACGACCTATAGGGTGCAAGTGGGTCTTCAAGAAGAAGACCGACATGGACGGGAATGTACAGACATTCAAAGGGCGACTCGTGGCTAAAGGTTTCAAGCAAATTCATGGTGTTGACAATGATGAGACCTTTTCCCCTGTTGCTATGGTTAAATCCATCAGAATTCTATTTGCTATTGTTGCGTATTATGACTACGAGATCTGGCAAATGGATATCAAAACGATTTTCCTTAATGGAAACCTCCTTGAGGAAGTGTATATGACACAGAGTTTTGTATCTCCAAATGAAGCCACTAAAATATGCAAGTTGCATCGATCCATTTATGGATTGAAACAAGCTTCTCGAAGTTGGAATCTGCGTTTTGATGTGAAAATCAAATAGTTTGGTTTCATTAAGAACGAGAATGAGCCTTGTGTTTACAGGATAATTAGTGTGAGCATTGTCGTATTCTTGATATTGTTTGTGGATGACATACTGTTGGTTGAGAATGACATTTCAACCCTGCAAGCTGTTAAGAATAGGCTAGGGGACTGGTTTTCTATGAAAGACTTGAGTGAATCAACTTATATACTTGGTATTAAGATCTATAGAGATAGATCGAAGAAGTTGTTGGGTTTGACACAGAATACATACATTGAGAAGGTGTTGAAGCGGTTCAACATGCTTGAGTCCAAGAAGGGATTTTTACCCATGTCACATGATGTGAGTCTCTCTAAGGACCAGTGTCCTAAATCTTTGGAAGATAAGGACCGCATGAAGATGATTCAATATGCTTTGGCAATTGGATCAATCATATTTGCAATGTTGTGTACTCGACCCGATGTCTCATATGCTTGGAGAATGATTAGCAGATATCAGTATGATCCTGGTGATGGCACTGAACAGCAGTTAAGAATATCCTAAAATACTTGAGAAGAACTAAGGATGTGTTCTTGGTGTTTGGTGGAGAGGATGAGCTCGTTATAAAAGGTTACACGGAAGCTAGCTTCCAAACTGATAGGGACGACTCAAAATCCCAGTCAGGTTTTGCATTTTGCCTCAATGGAGGGACTGTGAGCTGGAATAGTTCCAAGCAAGAGATAGTTGTCGATTCTACAACAAAGGCTAAGTACATCATTACTGCAATGCGACGAAGGAGGCTGTATGGATTAGGAAATTCATTGGCAAACTTGATGTAGTTCCTATCATTGTTGATCCGGTAATTCTTTACTGTGACAACAACAGTGTCATTGCACAGGTCAAGGAACCTAGATCTCATTAACGCTCCAAGCACATACTTCGGCGGTTCCATCTTATTCGAGAGATTATCGATCGAGGAGATGCGAACATATGCAGAGTACCGACTGAAGAAAATATAGCGAATCCACTGACAAAGCCTTTTGCGCAAAGGAAGCATGATGGTTATGCTAGATCAATGGTATTAGATACCTGAATGATCACTATCAGTGGGAGCCTTGTGGACTGTATGTTTGTCGGTTGTTTATTCATATGAAGAATTGTGATTTGTACTATGTGAATTTGTTTCTAAGTGATAGATTAATTAACATAATAAATGTCCTTAGAATATTTGCTTTCATAGGAATTCAAGTACGTGACTTGAATATGAGGGCCTACGTTTATAAGAAACATTATTCTTAAATAGTCCCTGGTCGAGGTATCATCTTAGAAATTAGAGCGAGGATGATACATGAAGACTGGTATGTGGGTTGACTGATGACTGGTTCTCGTAGGTCATGATATGGGATATCAAGTCATCACATAGGTACTTGTTAAGAACAAGTTGTACTAGACAAACCCACCGTGAGACTACTTTGTGGATTGTTATATCAACGTGTCACAAGTAGAGCTCTAGTGGCAATGGTGTTTGTGATTCTTTGACCTGAAGTCACAACATTCATCAAGTGAGGAAGAGCAGACTTTGATACCATCTAAAGTTTTTCTTGAGAAAGGTTGATGATAAGGGTGGTTATTGGGTACATTGCGAATCATTTGAGTGTTTGTGTGGACAGAAATGAAATTTGTCCTCCTATATGACATGAGTTACATCCATGGTCCCCTTGATGGAATGAGACTGAGAAATGCATGGTCATGCTTGGTTGAGTCAATATATGATATTGAGCTCACTAATTTCTGAAAGTCCATTCAATATCAAGAAATTAAGATTGAATTATTAAGAGGGTGACACGGTCCAAGCCTCGAGTTCAATCTGGATGTAATGAACAAAGGGACATGACAACATTGAAACATTGGTCACGGACAAGCTTGTTTGAGTTATGAACATTTATTGCTTGGGTAGCAATGATGCATTGCTAGATACCGCTCATAGCTTGTGAGACTTTTGTTGATACGTTCTAGATCAAATGGGAGACTGTTGGAGTTTCTACGGTGATCTGGAAGTAATCAAGCACTTAGTCTCACTGCTAGCGCGATATGAGCCTATAGGGTCGCACATAAGAGCGTTTGGAGAAATTGGAGGAAGGATTGTGTTGGCCTTTCTCATATTGGATATGAGTGAAAGGACCAATTCTATGACTAATAGGAGTTGAATTGGTTCAGGAAAATGATCCTTAAATATTGTGAATATTGTATGGAGCATGTCATGAGGACTGTAGACGATATTGTGAATGTTGTCGTGACAGATGGTCTGTTGTCGGGATCATCAAGTAGATATTGTGAATATCGACTAGATGACTAATGTCGTCGAGATTGTCTCGACGATATGGATCTTCACGACGATATCGTCGAGATTGTCTCGACGATAATTCAGTTGTCGTGCGTGATATCGTCGAGATCGACGATATGGGTCATCTCGACGACATAGATCGTTACGCCGATATCGCCGAGATTGCCTCGACGATATGGGTCATCCCGATGATATTCATTATGCACTCTATTAAAGTTTGGGTCGGCGGATAGCGGAAGCCATCATCTACTTTTTTATATCCCTGGGTATAAATAGCCAGACGATTAGGTTATTTATGATGCCGCCCTTTTGGAGATCAAGACGGAAGTGTTCCTGAGATCTCGCCGCTAGTTCTAGAAGACCCGTCCGGCCATCGCCGGCGTCGCCGCCTCTCCTTAGACGAATCTAGTAATTCATGGAGACGCAAAGGGCATTCCTTATCTGACGTAGATCTTGTTTGACAAGATCTTAGGGTTCTCCGGCGCTTGTGTGAACATCTGTAGAGGCGCAGATCTACTTCTGCGCTAACTCCATCAGACCTAGTTGCTGATCTCGACAGAGGCGCAGAACGTGGAAGAAGAAGACTCGGATTGAGAATTCGATTCTGTGAAGCTTATTACTGGAGCAGTCCGATCGAGTCTCTACTCGATTCAGCACAGGTATTTTGATTTATTGTTTCAATTTCTTGATTCATAGTTTGAGCAAGATCCTATTATCTCTCTTTTGGGTTGTTCTTGAATATTCCGCTGCGTACATCTGATGTGCCTGTTGGTTTTTAGTTTTGTTGACTTGGTCAATTTTTGCCTTATTTTTGTTTTATATGTATTTTATATTAATTGAAAAGAGGAGAGAGAGGAAGACATTTATGGTAGAGAGAGTGGGACTTATTTTTGCTTTGTCTATAAATAGGCGTGTGTACTCTTTTAAAATGTTGGAGAATACAGAGAAAAATTTCTGGAGTTTTATTTTCGGTAGAAATAGAGAGAGAGAGAGGGAGAGTTAGTGAGAGAAACTTTAGTGTTATTCCCGCAGGAATAATTAAAAGATCTCGCCACCCTCAGCTCGGCTGGAGGAGTCCCGCCAGCTCGCCTGTTGGAGATCTCGCCTGGAGGAGTCCCGCAACTCACTCGCGTAGGTGATCTCGCCTGGACGTGGAGGTGAGGAGCAGCCCGCTCGCGTGGACGTGGAAGAGAAAGGGAGCAGCTCGCATTCGCCGTGAGTGGTGCTCGCAGAAGTGTTTGAGCGTTTGTCGTGCTGAGGACAGATCGGGGTGGGGAGTACACCTCGAGGCTGTTTGATGTTTTCTGCAAGGAGAACGGGATCTCACACCAGTTGACGGCGGCGTACTCGCCACCACAAAACGGAGTCGCGGAGAGGAAGAATCTCACCATCATGAACATGGCGAGGAGTATGGTGAAGGGAAAAGGAGATTGCCGAAGATGTTCTGGGTAGAGGCAGTGCAGTGTGCGGTGTATCTACTGAATAGATGCCTCACGAAGAGTGTGAAGTTCATGACCTCATTCGAGGCTTGGAGTGGTTGGAAGCCAAGTGTGAAGCACTTGAGGGTCTTTGGGTGTGTAGCCCATGCTCACGTCCCGGACCAGAGAAGGAAGAAGCTCGATGATAGGAGCGAGAAGTGCATATTTGTGGGCTACGCTCCGGAGAGCAAGGCTTACAAGTTATACAACCCGGTGACGGAGAAGGCCATAATCTCAAGGGATGTGGTGTTTGAAGAAGACAGCTGCTGGAGCTGGGATGAGGAGACAAGGAGCAAGAAGGGGATGTTCTTTGAATATGAGGAAGAATGTGGTCATGAAGCAGGAGCTGAGGATGGTGGGGCCGAGCCACCATCACCACCAAGTGGAAATTCAGGGGGAGCTTCCACTCCCTACTCAAGCGGAAGCAGTTCTGGTAGAGGAAGCGGGAGCCGGAGTGACTCCGAGAGTCCACAACCTAAGATGAAGGGGTTGAGGGAGCTCTATGAGGAGACGACACCAATACATACTAACTTTTCTTTATATTGCCTTTTAGCAGATTGTGAACCACACTCCTATGACGAAGCTGCCCAGGAGAAATCTTGGAAGATGACGATGGATGCCGAGATAGCTTCCATAAAGAAGAATGATACTTGGAGGTTGGTCGATCCACCCGCAGGCCACAAACCCCTCGGGGTGAAGTGGGTCTACAAAGTAAAGAAGAACAAGGAAGGAGCTGTGGAGAAGCACAAGGTGAGACTCGTCGTGAAGGGCTATAGGCAAGTCCAAGGAGTGGACTACGACGAGGTTTATGCCCCAGTGGCGAGGATTGACACCATCAGGTTGATCATCACACTGGCAGCTCACTATGGGTGGACAATCATGCAAATGGATGCGGTGGCAGCATACCTGAATGGCTACCTGGAGGAGGACGTGTACATCGAGCAGCCTCCAGGGTATGTGGTGAAGAGCCAGGAGAGGAAGGTGTGCAAGCTGGACAAAGCTTTGTACGGCCTGAAGCAAGGAGCGAGGGCCTGGAATGGGAGGATAGATGTTTTTCTCCAGAAGCATGGCTACGTGAAGTGCCCTTATGAGTTTGCCCTCTATATGAAGATCGAGAAGAACGGTGATATCATGATCTTATGTTTGTACGTCGACGACATGATATTCACCGGAAACAACCCAGCTATGTTCGAGGAGTTCAAGAGGGTGATGAAGAGAGAGTTCGAGATGATAGACTTGGGAGAACTCAACTACTTCTTGGGCGTTGAGGTGCAGCAGAGAGAAGACGACATCTTCATATCTCAGAAGAAGTATGCAGAAGAGATTTTGAAGAAGTTCAGGATGGAGGGTAGCAAGGTTATCTCTACTCCCGCTGATCCCGGAACAAAGCTAAGGAAGGACTCGCAGGAAGAAGGTGTGGACCTAACAATGTTCAAGAGTTTGGTTGGGAGTCTAAGGTATTTGACTTTCACCAGACCTGACATCATGTATGCAGTTGGGGTCGTGAGCAGGTACATGGAAGAGCCCAAGCAGGACCACTTCACTGCGGCGAAGAGGATCCTGAGATATGTGAACAGGACAAGGGACCATGGCTTGAAGTATTCATCTGCGGGAGAGTTGAAGCTGGTCGGCTACTCGGATAGCGACTATGATGGTGATGTGAATGAACGGAAGAGCACTTCCAGCTAGGTGTTCCATATGGGGACCGCGGCGTTCTCATGGAGTTCGAAGAAGCAGGCCACGATAGCCTTATCATCATGCGAGGCAGAGTACATTGCAGCTGCGGCATGTGCTTGCCAAGCCATCTGGCTGAGGAATCTCTTGGGGGAGTTACATCATGTGCAGGATGGCCCAACGATAGTGTTAGTGGATAACATGTCTGCCATCCAGCTTGCGAAGAACCCGGTGCTGCATGGGAAGAGCAAGCATATCGAGACCCGGTATCATTTCCTTAGGGAGCAGGTGGAGCAGAAGACGGTTGAGGTTGTGTATTGCCCCAAAGGAGAGCAGGTCGCTGATATCTTCACCAAGGCATTGAAGGTGGAGACGTTCGCAAAACTCAAAGGAAAACTTGGCATGTGCTGCCAAGTTTGAGGGGGAGTTTGTTGGTTTTTAGTTTTGTTGACTTGGTCAATTTTTGCCTTATTTTAGTTTTATATGTATTTTATATTAATTGAAAAGATGAGAGAGAGGAAGGCATTTATGGTAGAAAGAGAGTGGGACTTATTTTTGCTTTGCCTATAAATAGGCGTGTGTACTCTTTTAAAATGTTGGAGAATACAGAGAAAAATTTCTGGAGTTTTATTTTCGGTAGAAATAGAGAGAGAGAGAGAGGGAGAGTTAGTGAGAGAAACTTTAGTGTTATTCCCGCAGGAATAATTAAAAGATCTCGCCACCTTCAGCTCGCCTGGAGGAGTCCCGCCAGCTCGCCTGTTGGAGATCTCGCCTGGAGGAGTCCCGCAACTCACTCGCGTAGGTGATCTCGCCTGGACGTGGAGGTGAGGAGCAGCCCGCTTGCGTGGACGTGGAAGAGAAGGGGAGCAGCTCGCATTCGCCGTGAGTGGTGCTCGCAGAAGTCGGGTGCGTTTGCCGTGGAGGTGTTCGCCAAGTGTTGTATCGGGAGATAGAGAGGACGTGTGCCCATATATCGCGCTTCCAACAGTGCCTACCCCTAAGGAAAACCTAACAGTCATACCACAATATGTTTGTGGTAATGACTGATTGAATCGTGTGTGTATTGCTCGTGTGTTTTGTGTGCTCATGTCATCGCACCCCGAGCCGCCACCGATGTTCATCCTTTCTTACCTCCATTAACTTAATCAACATAGGACATTTTCATGCTGTGGGTTTTACCCTCCCGCTTGAGGGGGAGTGTTGGAGTTATCACATTTTAGTTAAATATTGTATTTCAGTCTTTGTATTAGAGTCTTTAGGCATGTATGTATGTGTTTAGTCCCACAAGAGCTATCTCTGTTTCTTGTGTTCTTGTAGTTCTTTAAATACCCCTTAAAGAAAAGAAAAATATGCACCATCTATTTTCCCCATATTTCAACAGTAATATTCAGTTTTTGCTATAATTTAAAAGCACATTTATTTTCTTAGCATCTCACATAACCCAGACCATAATACACTTGCTCAATAATAGTAAAAATTGTATGGCTTGCAAGCTTTTAAAAAGTCATGTCAAAATTTGATTACCAAAAGTTGCATCATCTACGTCCATGAGGCTACATTAGAAACATTTGATGAAAAACTATCCTAATGTATCCTACAACTCTCCAAATATCAACAGAATAAAATCGATAATTAATTCAAACAGGATGAAAGTTGCATCATCTTGGATAAATTTGATAACATATTTTGAAAAATATACCAAGAAGAAGACGATCCTCCCAGGAAGATATCCACTGATGTTGTTTACCTGCATACAAGAAGGAACAAAAATAAATAAAGAAAAAAACAGGATTAGATAGTAAATGCAAGCACAACACAGAAGTCCCTATAGGATCTTGACAAGGGATTCGGAGAATAAAAATCTTTGAGCAGATATATATATGCTTTTCATCACAAGACAAACATTAGATTTAGCAATCACTTTTACTACCTTCACAAAAATGAAATATAAAATGCATGTTGGGTGTCTAAGAGAAGTTACTACACATATTATAGCGACGATTCAAAAGTTAATGCAGTCAACATATGCAAAATCAAAGGATAACCCCAAAAAATGGTTAGATGTCCTCGACTATGATCTAGAGATTATCATTTTGAATGACGAAACAATCTTTCCGCAATGCATGTATAAAGCAATAAACATCAAAGCCTCCCAAACCCTGGACTGGCAGAAGACCTTATGGACACATTGTTGCCATTTTATACTTATTGATCATATAAGTGTATCTATAAAGTACACATACAATAGGAAGGTCCAAGTGCAGAGAAATAAAAAAGAATTCGACAGTACATATAAAATTGATTCGTTATGATTCATTAATGAAAAACAAACAGTGACTGGAATAAGCTCCCTCTTCAAAGTCAATCTAAATTGTTGAAGGTTGATCCAAATTATCTTACTTGATAGGATATATTAGGCATTTGTTTGATAGCATGTAAGGGCTAGTTTGGGCACGCGGTGTAGATCCACGGATGCTGGACCGTGACGGCTACTGTGATCCGGATCCCGCAACTGGAATCCAAATCCACGGTTTCATGCATATTTCAGGTGTGTGCAATGCGAAATGCCGGGTTGCGGCTCCACAAAACGAGCGCGGAGTCGCGGACGCATTTTTGATCATCTGGACCGGTGCAGATAAGCCCCGTCAAAACAAAGCCTAGGTCTGTCGAATTTGAAGACTTGAATGTAGAAATAGTAAATACAAATGACATTATCCAATATTAATGTGATTATTAAAATAATAAATGACGAGAACAAGCCATCATCATCTATCTTTTAAGGAAACAGAAAAACATATAAACAGTGTCTATTACAAGTCTCCAGGAAGGAACCTGATCATCGAAAGTTATTCTTGGCAATGCCCATTAGATCACATGGTGGAAAATGGAATTTGCAAAATGTGATCATGAACAATGTGTAAATCATGAGAATAATTAAGGATTTGTTAGAGGTCACCATGCAGCTATGTGTCGCACGTATGAGTCATGTCTTTTATTTAGAGTCGTTATGTATTTATAATTACGAGAAGGGGAGCCTTGGAGCACCGATTGAGGTGTGGCTGTGTGACCTTGAGGTCACGGGTTCGAGTCCCGGAAGCAGCCTCTTGCACAAATGTAAGGTAAGGTTTGCCAACATTTCACCCTTTTGGTGGGACCCTTTCCCGGACCCTCACTGTGCAGGGATACTTTGTGCACCGGGCTGCCCCTTTTTTATGTATTTCTAATTACGAGTCTTTTGGGTATAGGAGTCATTAATGTCATTAGTGACTTTTAGTATATTTTTAGTCTTTTATGCAAGTCCAAATGTTCGGACTTATTACGAGTATGTCATTCTATAATTCTATATATGGACCTTATGGGTCATGAATGAAGAGAAAAAGGAAGAACTAATTGGAGTACTTCTTCATCTCTAGTTCCTTCAGTTTTCATAGTTAGGTCAAAGGATTTGGAGCTCCCGTCAAGCACCCCATCTTCGGTAGCCACGACAATGCTCTGTTTATCATTGCCGACTTCACCTCCGCCTTTGGCTACACCGATATAGTCAAGGTGTGCTTCCTCTAGGGTTGAGACCGTCAACTCCACCGGCTCCTCATCCCTAACTTTGAATCTTGCAAAGAGGTTTATAGCATTTGGTATCAGAGCGATTCGTTCCTTCTCCTATCATCGGCGAATGATCCAGCAGATTCAAGCATCCGAACCCAAGTATCTGTCCAGATCGGAACTCTAATCGGAATCGGGCACCAAATATCCAATCTCTCTCGTGACCTAGTCGATGACCCCCTCACATGTCTTCACCTAGACGGGATCGACCTCCTCAAGCATCGTCGACGCCACAGTATCTCTAAGAACTTAGACATGTCGGCATCCCTACTTCTTGCACAAGGATGAGCAAAGATTATTGACGCCATCGCATTGCACCTACTCCATCTTCCACTGATTCCAACTCAACGCTCCTTTCACGCGTGAAAAGCTATCGACGTGTCTGACAGAGCATCCGTCAATTCCTTCCAACGTACCGCACGCCCATCGAGCATGAACACTTGCCTCTTTCCATTTTGAGAGAAGACAACACCCATCAAGTCAGCACACATTGAGCCAAATGCCTTCTCTTTCGGTTTTTAGCGTCGTTCCCTGTGTTTCTTTGGATCCTTGCGTCAGTTAGTCAATTAAGTAATTAATCAATTGATTAATTAATTGGAGAATGGAGGCACGTTCCGGCGAGAATGATGACATCCGCGAGATTCTCGAGGCATCCACAAAATGTGTGAGGAATCCACATCATTGACAACAACACTGGCGGCACTTGCACAGCTCTCCGCCAGGATTTGCAGACTCTCGTTGTCCAACCCGATCGAGGGCCTAATAGGGATGGGGATCCGATCCGACCAAAGCATGGAGAATACCACGCCACCCCACAGTTGAACCCTATTGTCTCTGACCCTCCATCCAACATATTCCTCCAACGCTGTAACATTCGACCACTTCGGATCCGTATGATAGTCCTCCACCATCACCCCAAGTTGTTCATCAGGCACCTCTGCCACCAAAACCGATGATTCTGCTCCAATCAACCATGTAGAAGATGGCCTATGTGGTTTTCCTATATGGGACCCCTTTGCCTTCATTCGCGAGCACACACTCCTAGTCCCCGAGCACTAAAGCGCGCCGCCGCCAATCACCAAATTTGTCTCCGCCACTTTCGTGCACCGCCCCCTTTCACATCAAATAAGCACGATAAAGACTTACTATCTGGCCTTGGCAACTTGTTATAATGAGTCGTTTTAGCGTGAATTAGAGAAACCATATGATCTCACACAATGATATTCCCTTCTCCGAGCTTGAGGACAAGCTCTGTTAGAGTTATTAATATTCAGGTATTTGTCTAAGAGTGGGTTTAGTCCCACATCGTGGGTTAAGTTTGTGAGTCTGTTGTAATTCCTATAAATTAGCCCCTATGTGGAAGAATAAATCACACCTTCTATTTCACTCCTCCTTTCTTTCAACATGGTATCAGAGCGGGAAAAGAATCTGGGAACTTTTTGGCCCTAAATTGTTGGCGACCTAAAGCTCTCCGTAGGCCCCTCCGATTTCTGTTGCTTCCACCTCTCCTCCTCTTGTTTCGATCCCGTCAACTCCGCAGCTGAAGAGCCCGTCGAGCATATCTGCTCCCGCTCCCGTCGACGGAATCATTATTTGATTCCATCGAGGGCAGTGGACTTCTATCCCCTCGACAAGGCATTCTCGTCCGTCGATCCCGTCTCCGTGGGCCGCTATTGGTCTCATTCGTCGATCTCGTTGCCAGAAGGGAGCGGTCTTTCTCACCACGGAAACCCGTCGAGCCCATCTTCCTGTCGAAGCCCGTCGTGCCTTCTTCTTCCGCCATTCTTATCCTGTGCCGACGATATCGATCCCGTCTCCGTCGATCGATGAAGTCCCGCACCCGCTTGGAGCTGTTTCTTCACCGATCCAAAGCCACCTTCTGCGACTGCGACTTTCACGCCTATTATTCCAGCGACATCGTGCAACTACTCTTCCCTCGTCGATGTTTGACGATGATTGATCCCATCGACCGGCTGGTACTCTCGTTCGTGGATCTCGCTGCAGCTGCTTTTCTCGTCAACGGGGAGGCCGCGACTCCTAAATCTGCCGTCTCCAGCTCTGCTGCGCCAGTTATCCTGTCTTCCGGTCGACCCCTATTGCTGCTACGCCCGAGCCTTTTCTTCTCTCCGGTCAAGATTTTTGGATGCTCTCAGTGCTCCCTTTCTAGTCGAGCTCCTCTGCCATTGTTGTTCTCCTGCAGCAGGCGTTCTTCTGGCTCAGTCTCTCTGCTCACTGGTGATATGGATCCCGCAACCCACTTCTCTCATCGATGATGGTGTTGATTTTACTATTTTTTTAGTTTTTTTGTGTTGTAATGTTGTTGTCTTTGTTACTGTTTTGTTAGTAAAACCATGCGATCTATGCTTTCCTGCACGTGTTTTACGCGAGGAGTGTTCGTCACGTCCTCCAGGTGTTGTCTACGCCTTCATGCACGTATTCCACGTGAGGGGGAGTGCTTGTGATGACGGCGACTCGGATGCCTCTTTCCAGACTCCTGCCTTAGTCACATGGCCTCTAGGCATATTTCGTCTGTTATTTGTGTCTCCCCATATTTTTCTTCAATGTTAGGTATGAGTGGTTTGGCCTTGTTGGTTGACATGGTTCCAGCATCGGGAGCATCCATCGTGATCATGTTCGACTTGTGGATCAACGACGTGTGGCTTATGCCCAGTTGGAGTATCCCCGGTGACACGCGGTTGGGCCTCGGTGGCTGTTGTTTTGTCCCACGTTGCCAACCACCTTTTAACTCTCCTTTTATGTTGTGTCCAAGCTAAAGGTTTCACCTCCAGTTTGAGGGGGCGTGTTAGAGTTATTAATATTCAGGTATTTGTATGCGAGTGAGTTTAGTTCACATCATGGGTTAAGTTTGTGAGTCCATTGTAATTCCTATAAATTAGCCCCCTATGTGGAAGAATAAATCACACCTTCTATTTCACTCCTTTTTTATACAAGCTCAAATTGAAGGAGACTAGATTGCTCTACTTGTTGCATGTACGAGTCTGTCTTTTATTGAGATTTTGTATGTGTTTTTAATTATAAGTATTTATGATATATGATTCGTTAATGTCATTAGCGTTTTTTAGTATTTTTCAGTATTTTATGTAAGTATAAATGTTCAGCCTTATCACGAGAATGTCATTATGTAATTCTATATAAGGATCCTTTGGGTCATGACTCATGAATGAAGAAGTATTTGGAGTTCCTCTTCCTCTCTAGTTCCTCTAGTTCCCATAGATAGGTCAAAGGGTATGGACCTCCTCCTCAAGCAATCATCTTTGGTAGCCACGATAAGACTCCATTTATCTTCGCTGGCTTCGCCTCCGCCTCCAGCCACACCAATAGAGTCAAGGCGTGTTCCCCTCTAGGGTTGAGACCCTCAACTCCACCTTCTCCTCAACCCCGACTTCGAATCTCATAAGGTGTTGAGAGGTTTGTAACACAAGCATATTGATCTGAACTCTAGATCAAAAATTTGAGTTAATGTTTATTTTAAGGGCAGCCTGGTGCACAAAGCATCCCCGCGCAACGAGGGTCCGGCCACCACAAGGGTAAAATATAGGCAAACCTTACCCTGCTTTTTTGCAAGAGGCTGCTTCCAGGACTCAAACCGGTGACCTCAAGGTCACACGACAATACCTTAACCGGTGCGCCAAGACTCCCCTTCGAGTTAAGGTATATTTTAATTCAATAAAATTCAAGCATTTTCTTTTATTTAAATAAGTATTGCACTTTTCCTTAAGTTTGATATTATTTCTTAGCTTTAAGCATCCAACCAGACCCCTTGGTGTATAAAAGGATGTCATGGCTTAGATCAATAATTATGATATGAACTAAAATTTATTTTATCTCTTCCTCTTCTTCTCTCTTCTTACCCTTTTCATCTTCTTCTACCCTTCTTCTCTTTCCTTCCTCAAATTCTGCACTAGCTTCTGTTAGAAATAAAGAGAAGAAAATACTATTGGAGTTATTATTATCAGTGTATTTAATATTTATGGTCTGTATATATCGTGTGTGGTGTTGTTGGGCTTAATTGTAATTATCCGTCTTTGAGGTATTATATATATATATATAAATATGTTAGGACTCCACATTGGAGACCTAAGCCTTTCTTTATTCTACATGGTATCAGAGGGAACCGCGCCTCAGCCCAGGGTTCAACCGTCGCGCTTCGTCTTCGTGCGTGCCGTCTGCTCCAACACGATTCTTGCCCGCTGTGCTTCGCTCGCTATGCTTCGTCTTCATGCGTGGTTTGCTCACTGTGCTTTGTGCGTGTTGCTTCCCTTTGCTCGATGTGCTTCGTGCATGCGTCTGTTCTCGCTCGCTGCATCGTGCGTGCCGCCGACTGGTAGTGCTCCAGGGTCGCTCGGTTCTCGCTGATTTATCCTTGTGAGATCTTAGATCTTCTGATACGGGACTGATCGCCGGCTCCTTGGTTGATCCTCGTCGGCATCCTCGTCGGCTTCTTCTCCTGGCCTCCAGACCTCCAGCAGCCGACTGGTTCTGTTCAAGCAGCTGGCTCCTTCTCCAGTGCTGCCGCTGGCTTCTTGTTTTCTTCTCCCTCGTGCCGTTTATGTCCTTCTTTCTTAGGTCCCCGATCTCCGTTACGGGAGGGATCTTCTTTCTTCATGGAGTCCAAGGACACCTATGGATCCTCTACGTGACAGATCACTAGTATTCTTCTTAATCAGAAAAACTACCCTTCGTGGGCAACTTCGATGAAGGTTGCTCTCGCCGGTCGGAATAAGCTTTCATGGCTGACCGGCGGCCCTTCTATGCCCAAACCGACCGACAAGGATGACAACAGAGAGGAGTTAGTCAAGTGGTCGACCGAAAAGTACATGGTTCTTGGATGGATTCAGAGCTCGATGGAGCCCCGCATCTTCAATCAGTTCATGCGTTTTAAGGATATCTCTGAACTATGGTCCGCCCTCCAGCGCACCTTTGGTCATACGCATGTTGATGCCCAGATCTTCGGCATCTTTCAGGACATCGCTTCCGCCACTCAGGGGGAGCGTTCTGTTCAGGAATACTTCACTTACCTTCAGGATCGCTTCCTTGAGCTCAACGATCTTGAGCCTCTTAGTGATCTGGAGTCTCCTAATGATATCACTCTTATTCGGAAACAGCGACAGCGACGGGAGACACATCAGTTCTTGATGAGGCTTCGCCCCGAATATGAGTCTACCCGTGCTCAGATTGTGGGGATGTCTCCTTTGCCTGATCTTCTTGAGGCCTACTCCATTGTTGCAGAGCATGAGAAACGTATGCAGAGGCAATCTAGTCTTTCCGACGCTCGTACTATCTCTTCTCTTCCTACTGAACAGATGGCTCTTGCCGCTTCTTACTGCCCTCCCACCTCCATCTCTCGGAACCGGGGCGGTCGATCTGGCGGTCGTGGCTCTCCTAGTGGTCGTGGCTTCGCGGGCCCTCCTGGCCCTCGCTCTCACTGTGGACGCTTGTATCATGACTGCAGTCGCTGCTCTCAGCTATAACCCCACCTGAGGGGCTCTGAGCGTACCACTCCAGGTGCTGTCCGCAGGCACATTGTTGCTTCTGTCGAGTCTACCGAGCCCATTGAGCACACTTTGGGTGCCAACTCCTCCGACTTCAGTCACATGATGGCCCAGTTTCAGCAGTTCCAGCAGTCTCATCCTTCCACTACTACCTCTGCTTCCACTGTTTTTTCTTCCTCAGGTACTCCGTTTGCTTGCTCCATGGCCACGGCTAACCAGGATTCGTCATCCTGGGTGATTGATTCTGGGGCAACTGACCATATGACTGGTACGTCTTCCCGTCTGCTTCAGGTTGTCCCATGTTCTCACCGAGATGTGCGCCTTGCTGATGGCTCAGTTACCCCTGTCCTAAGTCGGGGCACTACCCTCTCATTTCCTCTTTCTCTCTTGACTCTGTTCTCCTTGTACCTCAGTTGGCTCTCAACCTAATCTCTGTTAGTAGTATTACTCGCTCTTTAAACTGCTCGGTAACTTTCTTTTCTGATCGTTGTGTTCTTCATGACCTGAGATCTGGGAGGACGATTGGTACGAGATATGAGAGGAGTAGGATGTACAACTTGGAGCCACCTTCTCCCACTGCTGCTACCACCACTACCGACACCTGTCCGCCTACGTGCAACGTCCCATGTTTTGTCGTCCAGTTCGCTTTGGCACGCACGTCTCGGCCATGCTAGCCCTCAGTGGATGGTGTCTGTTTGTCCGGATGTGTCCTTTGTTTTTCCTTTTCGCTGTGATGTACGTGAATTGTCGAAACACACACGCAACACGTATGTTCCGTCTGTTAGTCGTGCTACTACTTGTTTTGAGTTGGTTCATTCTGATGTGTGGGGCCCTGCACCTGTTATATCATTTGATGGTTTCTCTTATTTTGTGACGTTTATAGATGACTATTCTCGTTGCTTATGGGTTTATCTTCTAAAAAATAAATCTGAGGTCTTATCTGTCTATTCTCAGTTTTCCCGTATGATACAGACTCAGCATGGCACATATGTTCATATCCTTCGCTCCGACAATGGAGGTGAATATTCTTCTTGTTCTTTTGATCACTTTCTTCGGAATGAAGGCACTCTCCACCAATTTTCTTGTCCTGGTACCCCCGAGCAGAATGGGGTAGCTGAACGCAAAAACCGAACCTTTTGGACTATGTTCGTTGTCTTCTTCGGGGAATGTATGTCCTCAAGTCCTATTGGAGTGCTGCCCTTCTTACAACAACTTTCCTTATTAATAGGACTCCCTCTCATCCTCTTGGTGGCATTACCCCCTACAGCCTCATCCATCCATCCATCTCCGCCTTTCCCATTCCCCTCCGCGTCTCTGGTTTTGTGTGTTTTGTCCAGGATCGTTGCCCTTCTCGGACTAAACTCGACGACAAGGCCATCCGTTGTCTTTTCCTCGGCTACTCCACTACCACTAAGGGTTACCGCTGCTATGACCCTCAGTTGCGCCGGGTTATTTACTCAATGGATGTGACATTTCATGAGGAGGTTCCCTTCTTCCCTGCTCATTTTCCTTCACCTATTCTTCCTACTGTTGTGCAACCTCTCCCGGTTGTTCCTCCTTCACCAGTCACCGGTCCACCTGCTGCTCCGCCTGTCCTGCTGACTTACTCTCGCCGCCAGCGTACACCCACTTCTCCTCCAGTCCCGGATCAGCAGCTTCTACCGGTCATAGGTACCTCTCTTGAGTCTCTCTCTACTACTTCTTCTGTTGACTTACTTATTGCCCTGCGCAAGGACAAGCGTGCTTGTGTTCGTCTCTCTCTTACTGAGCACCCGTTGGCTAGTGTTGTTTCCTACCAGCGTTTCTCACCCTCTTACCAGGCTTTTGTGGCTGCTGCTGATTCTGTTCGCCTACCTGCTTCGACCGCCGAGGCTCTCCTTGACCCACGGTGGGTTCAGGCCATAGAGGAGGAGATGTCTGCTCTCCATCGCACTGGGACATGGTCTCTGGTTCCACTTCCTTCCGGAAAACGCGCAGTTGGGTGCAAATGGGTCTATACTGTGAATTACTCTGCTGATGGAGTCATTGACTGCTATAAGGCTCGTTTGGTGGCCAAGGGATTTACTCAGGATATTGACGAGTTTGGTGCCACGTTTGCTCCCGTGGCTAAGTTGACCAGTGTCCTCCTTCTGCTATTGCTTGCTGCCTCTCAGGCGTGGCCGCTCCACCAGCTCGATGTCAAAAATTCTTTCCTGCACGGTGATTTACAGGAGGAGGTCTATATGGCTCCTCCTCCATGGTTTGCCCTTAAGGGGGAGTATTAAGGGAGAGTATGCCGACCGCACAAATCTCTGTACGTCTTAAAGCAGTCTCTGCGTGCCTGATTTGAACGATTCAGCTCAGTTATCTTTCAGTCCGTCTTCACTCGGTGTCGTGCAGATCACACTTGCTTCATTTGTGCCACTCCAGAGGGTCGTCGTATCATTGTCCTGGTCTACGTAGACGATATTATACTCACCGGGGATGACTCTTCTGGCATCTCTGAGGTGAAAGCTACATTACGCTCAGCCTTTGAGGTGAAAGACCTTGGACCCCTCCGTTACTTCCTTGGGATTGAAGTTGCTCGCTCCCGGAAGGGAATCTCCATATCGCAGCGCAAGTACACCTTAGATCTTCTTCGGGACATGGGTCTACTTGGGTGTCGTCCTGTGAGTACTCCTATGGATACCAACCATCGCCTTCATGATGAATCTGGTGATCCTCTACCGGACCCCTCTCAGTACCAACGTCTGGTTGGTCGCTTGATCTACTTGACCAATACTAGGCCTGACATCAGCTTCTCAGTGGGTGTTTTGAGCCAGTTTATGTATTCTCCCAGGATATCTCATCTAGAGGCTGCTTGGCGTGTTCTTCGCTATCTTAAGCGCGCTCCTGGACTTGGGCTGTTCTATCGGGCTGATAGTACCTCCAGTCTCTCCCGCTTCACTGATGCTGATTTTGCTGGCTCTTTGACCGATCGGCGCTCAACATCTGGTCTCAGTGTTTTCCATGGTGATCATCTTGTCTCCTAGCGTAGTAAGAAACAACCCATTGTATTTCGCTCGTCAGCAAAATCAGAGTACTGTGCTATGGCCTAAGGCGTTACTGAGTTGGTTTGGATCCGATCGCTGCTGACTGAACTCGGCCTATCCCTCACTACTGGCTCGACCCTCTATTGTGATAATAAATCAGCTCTCCTTCTTACTCAGGACTCGGTGCTACATGTGCGCACCAAGTACATCGAGATGGATGTTCATTTTCTGCGTGATCACGTTCGTACTGGGACTATCCTTCCAATTTAAGTATCCTCTACCAACCAACTTGCTGACGCTTTCACTAAAGTCGTTGGCCCTACTCGTTCAGATTTGACCATTTCCAAGCTGGGCATGATTGACAACTTTGCTCCAGCTTGAGGGGGAGTATTGGAGTTATTATTATCAGTGTATTTTATATTTATGGTCTGTATATATCGTGTGTGGTGTTGTTGAGCTTAATTGTAATTATCCGTCTTTGAGGTATTATATATATATATATGTTAGGACTCCACATTGGAGACTTAAGCCTTTCTTTATTCTACAAATACTTGGTGCCTAATATTCATCCACAAAAGTGAAATATAATGGAGTTACAACAACTCTTAAATAAGACTCACGATGTGGGACTAAACCCACTCACATACTATAGACTTAAATAATGAAATACTACTATTTTCAACACTCCCCCTTAAGATGGAGGGGGAACCTTCAGCTTGGACACATCATAAAAAGAGAGGTAATGGTGGTTGGTATCGTGGGACAAAACAACAGTCATCGGGGCCCTACCGCGTATCACCGGGGATAATCCAACCGGGTATAAGCCACACGACGTTGGTCCACAAACCGACCATTATCACGCTGGATGCTCCCAGAGCTGAAACCAGGTCAACAGACAAAGGCCAAACCACCACAACCCAACAACGAAGAAAAATTTGGGGAGACACAAACAACACATGAAGTATGCCTGGAGTCCGTGTGTGACTAACGCAGGAGTCGGGAAAGTGAGTCATACGAGTCGCCGTCATCACGAACTCTCACTCACGTGGAATACGTGCATGAAGGCATAGAACGTCTGGAGACACAAACAACACAGGAAGTATGTCTACAGTGTAATACCCGAACCCGATCGAATATAAATGTATTATATCGTGAAATATAAGAAATATAAGAAATAATATTCCCCTATGATGAAAACGAGAAAGATTCAGTGCCGATTCGACGTCGCACGTTTAATTTTGAAGTTCGAGCTTATGCGAAGATTTTGTGACGTTCGTTTCGTTTTGTTATATTTATTTGCTATCATTTATGTTGGTGGTGGCTCATGGGATTATTATATAAATGGTTTGGCAGATTTGGGTTCATTTCTATTAATGGCTAGGCTGGGTTAGTCCTGTAGCTGATTTAATGATAGCTGGGTTCATTTTAATTAGGCTGGTTTTGGGCCTAATTAGACGTATGGGTAATTAAATTATTTATTTATGGGAGGCGGTGGAAGTAGCGGCTGTTATTATCCTCTACGCTGGCTCTTTTTTTTTTTCTCCTGATACTTCCTTGCCGCTTGGAGCATGGCGGGCTGGGAACCTCTAGGTCAGGCTGCTCTCCTCCTTCCTTGGCCACGATTTCCTCTCCTCTCTGGTCGTTGGGGCTGGGATAAGGCCGTTGCTTGCTTCCTGGGCTGGTCTTGCGTCTTGTGCTTGGCCGATTGTTGGAGATTTGACCTTGCTCTGTATGTTCTTTTCCTTCTTCTCCTTCCTAAT
Organism: Dactylorhiza incarnata; assembly: GCA_033032865.1. Lineage (NCBI taxonomy): Eukaryota > Viridiplantae > Streptophyta > Magnoliopsida > Asparagales > Orchidaceae > Dactylorhiza > Dactylorhiza incarnata. The sequence goes on along the minus strand of JAWHQI010000009.1, from coordinate 330,582 downwards.
TAGCTATTGCTGGGCTAAGGGTTTATTTTGGGGAGGGGGCTGTTGATTGGATTTCTTTTGGTCTTGGTTGCTTTTGGCTATTGGGCTGTTGATTTGGCCTGTTTTCTCTCTTGGCTATTGGGCTTTTGCTTTCTCTTGACTGCTGACTTGTTCCTAGAATTGTTGGCTGTTGTTGTGCTGGCCGGCTATTTTTCCTTAGGCTTCTTGCCTGCTGTTGACTGCTGTTGTATTGCTTATTGTGGGCTGTTGTTACCTAGCTGCTCCAGCCATGAGAGGCTCTGATTTGTTGTATTGGTGACTGTTTTTGGGTGGGTTTTCCCTTGTAATTGGACTGCTAGCGGCAGCCCTTGGTGCTGCTGTTGGCAGCCCTTGGAGCTGCTGTTGGCAGCCCTTGGTGTTGCCATTAGCAGAGCTGAAATGCCCTCTTGTTAGTTTGTATTGGTTGGTTTCTAAAGGGGTTTTAACTCACTGTTAGGCTGATGTTTGGGCTGCCTTTATTAGCTATTGTGGGATGTTTCCCTTGATTCTAATTGAATTGATTTTTGAAGAGTATGGTGGCTGAATTCTGAGTTTTGTAGCACTTAAAATCTGATTTTTCACGTTCCTTTCACGTCACCAAGCTTGTCCTTCCCTAGGCAACTCCTAGAGGTCGTAGTTGTAGCCCTCTTAGGAGTCTGTTCGTAGCTATTTAACGACGCAACCCTAAAGTAATGATTATTTTATACTGCAGAGGATGGCGTCTGGCGATAGACGCGACAAGAATCCTTCGAAGGACAAGGGCAATGAAAAAGCTGTTGTGAGTCTTTACTGCTTTGATTACGTATACATTTAAATATTTTGACTTATGAATATATAGAATTACTTTACTCTGAGCTATCTCTTTGCATGGACACTGAATATGAATTGCATTGAATTAAAGAAATTCGAAGATTTGGAATCACTGAAAATATGAAATCGCTAAAAGGCTAAGCATTGATTAGCAAGCGATGAAAACTCTGAGAGGAAATTAATATAATTATTTCCTATACGAATTGAATATGAAATGAAAAGAATAAAAAATTAAGAATGCGTCGACGCATCGAAACACTAAAGGTCAGCCTAGTAGGGGGTAAAGCTTCATACTCCTACACCCAGTGGGTGGGGTAGATCTCCTACGGAAATTGATACTGAAATGTCCAATCTAAGAGGCGTGGAAGCCTATTGCGTTGTTGAGCGCCCTAGAGCGGACATTGATTTGATGGACCCAGATGTTTGATCTTAGAATGACCCTGAGTATTTCGAAAGAATGAAAAGTGATGAAAATCCTGAATTGAATACAGAAATGAATAAGAATGAAAGAATAAGGGTCTGTTTGGGACAACTCTGGCGGATTGAGAAGTGATTTTTCAACCGCCAGAGCTGTTATTTAGGCGTTTGAAAGAGCTCTTCGAAATAGCTCTTTGGGAAGTGATTATTCTAAATAACTCTCTATAGGGTAAATTGAAAAAGCACCTTGGAGGCCACTTTTCGCGTCTTTAGAATTGCTCCCCGAAATCCCGATCCCTCTCCTTCTCGCGATCCCGATCCCGCTCCTTCGCCGGTTCCCGATCCCGCTCCTTCTCCAGTCCCGATCCCGCTCCTCCCGCGATAGTCCGTGCTCGATCCTCCTCCGGCGAGGTCGCCCCTGTCGTGGCCGGTCTCTACAAGCTCCGGTGAGGTCGCCCCTGTACGCGTTTGCCCCCCTTACAGTGTGCCGTCGTCGACAGATCTGCGCACAACCTCCTTCTTTCGCGGCTCTTCTCCTTCTCCGTTCATTATTTTGCTAGGTGAGTAATTTCTGTGCGTGTAGACCGGTGATTTTAGTTTTTCTTCTCCAATTGCTCTTCGTTATTTCTTCGATTCTAGGTTATTATTTGCTATGTATTTTCGATTCTTTGTTCTGTATTATTTTTTCTTCAAAATCTCAGTATGTTTCGTCTGAGTTCCTCCATTTTTCTTCGATTTTAGGATATCCTGTAAGAGATCTCAGTAGGTTTCGTCGATCTCTTTAGCTGTCTGAACGGAATAGATCTCCATTGATTCTCTCTATTGCTGCAGAGCAAACCATTTTTCTTTGGCTAGCTATGATGCAGCGGCAATAACTGGAGATCGAAAGTTTCAGACAGAAAGAGATCTACAGGAATGAGCGCCTTCAATTTCTGCAGCAGCAGCAACCATAATAATATCCAATTATAGGGGAAAAATGAAATTCTGAGGGGCATGCAACCATAATAATGGAAAAACTGCAACCATAGTTTTGCATGCCCCTCAGAATTGATATCAGCCTGTTTTGCATCTGTCAGCTTCTGTTTCTTTCAGTTCACTTCATATCTGAGCACATCAAACTCCATGTATGAGTTTTGGATGGGAGTGTATTTTATTTTGGATATGTGTGTGTATTTTTTGTGATGATTGTGTGTGTGTTGTGTGTGGATGTGTATGTGTGTGTGTGTTTTTGGATGAGTGTGTGTGATGAATGTGTGTGTTGTGTGTGGATGTGGATGTGTGTGTGTTTGTTTTAGGATGTGTGTTTGTGTGTGATTGTGTATTTTTGAGTATGTATGTTTGTGTTTTGGGTTTGTGTGTGTGTGTATTTGTTTTACTTATTATATTTGCATTACTTATTAATAGTGTAATGGGTAAACCAAAAGGAGGAATCATAGCAAGTTGGGAGGCTAACGAGGTGATGTTATTTTGTGATCTCTGCATAAAAGAGATTGGTTTGGGGAATCGGCCTACCACCCACTTTAGCAAAGAAGGGTGGAAAAATTTGATTGTGGGGTTTAAAGAACGAACCGGGAAAAGCTACGATCGAATGCAAATGAAAAATAAACGGGATCATTTGAAGAAGGATTGGAAGTTATGGAAGGAGCTGAAACATGCGAGACTGGTTTAGGTTGGGATCCAGAGAAGAGAACTATTGATGCATCAGAAGAATGGTGGGCAGAAAAGATCAAGGTGAAAACAAATTCATTTTTCATTTCATGGTAGTAGTTCTTATTTTGACAGATTTTAATATTAATGTATTCATTATAACAGGTTGTTCCAGCAGCGAAAAAATTTCAATACGGAGGTATTTCACCTGAGTTGGAGGAGAAACTGAACACCATGTTCAGTCAGGTTGTCGCAACTGGAGAAGACTCATGGGCTCCTTCAATTGGGAATTTGCCACCGGATGTGGGGAGGATCCAGTTGGAAGATAATGATGTAGAAGATATCATGGAGAACAATCAAGGTGGCCCTGAAGAGATAGGATGTCATTCAACAACCATTGCGAATGCGTCCACCTCGGCGAGTAAAAGAAGAAAGATCAGGAAGAACAAAAGAATGACATTTTCTTTGATGTCAGACTTACATCAATCCACCCTAGCTGTGAAGCCTCCACCAGTTATCACAGTCAAAGAGGTGGTGGAGTTGATTTCCAGTAGCCCAGAGATACGGGCAAACCTAGATCTATATTACTTTGCTCTCGACCACATCAGGGACAAGACCAGTAGGGAGATCTTCAGGAGTATTCCAGAAGATATGCGTGTTTGGTGGATTAAGAAGGCGTACGAGAAAAGGGCTCAGTGATCGGTTATGCGGGTTTTGTGTTATGTGGGTTTGCTGGATTATGTTTGTGTGTGTTATGTGGTATTTTCTACCTTTCTGATCTGTGCCGCATGTTGATTAACATTGGACCTCGAATTTATATTAGTTGTTGTGTTATTTTCTTCACATAGATTATGATAAATGTTTTGTGATATTAAATGCAGTTACTACAATGGAAGAGCATGACTCCTCCCCTGAGGATTCGGGGGATTCAACAAGTCTTTCGCCGGAGCGGATGCAATATATAGAGTACTGTCGTGCAGTTATGTCAACGATCGAGAGGATGAATTATCATGTTCGTGACACACGACCATGCATGACATCTACCCAAACAGGTGATAAACGGATTAAAGAGTTACTAGAAGGACATCCAGATAGGATTCATGATGCATTTAGGATGTCAAAACGCATTTTCATAGATTTACTTCATAAACTAGAGGTAGATCATGAACTTCAAGGGTCACAACGGACGTCGTCAAGAGAAGTCCTAGGGATTACATTGTATATCTTAGCACAAGGAGGTTCCGTTAGATTGGCGAAGGAGCGATTCCAGCACTCGACCGAAACAATTAGTCGATATTTTTCGAAAGGTCTTAGATCTCTTTTGTACTCTCAATTGATGTTATAAAGCCTATAGACCGTCAGTTCAGAGATATTCCGGCTGAGATAAGGTATGATGCTCGCTACATGCCATTCTTCAAGGATTGCGTTGGTGCAATTGACGGTACACATATAGATGCAAGGATACCCGTAGAAGATCAAGTCAGATACATAGGACGTCACGGCACTACGACGCAAAATGTAATGGCAGTCTGTGATTTTAACATGTGTTTTATATTTGCCCTGGCTGGATGGGAGGGATCTGCTCATGATAGTCGCATCTTCGCACGCGCATTGGCAGACGATAGATTGCATTTTCCGCATCTCCCACAAGGTATACTAATCAATATTTTTACATTCATTCAAATCCTTCAAATATCCCCTAATGTTTGCTTGTTTAACATACCAAATAAATGCAGGTAAATATTATTTAGTAGATGTTGGATACCCGTTAAAGATGGGTTATTTGAAGCGTTATCCGGATACAAGATATCACTTGGCAGACTATGCCCGTGGGAGTCGGCCTGTTCAAGGAAGGCAAGAACATTTCAATAGGGCGCATTCATCTCTTCGCAGTGTTATTGAGCGAACGTTTGGAGTGTGGAAAAAGAAGTGGCACATTATGAGAAAAATGCCACAGTATAGCTTCAAGAAACAGAGGTCCATAGTGTTGGCCACAATGGCCTTACATAACTTCATTCGTAGACATCCTTCTCGCTGGGACCCTGAGTTTAATGTTTGTGATGCTGATGAGTCTTCTTTCGCTCCCTCAGAGGATGAAGACCCTGAGGCGGAGGATGATATTGGAAGCGATATGGGTGATGCTGCTGGAGCTGAACAGATGTCTACAGTACGAGATAGCATTGCCGAAGAAATATACGGGGCGCGCATATAGCATTACCAAAGAATTATGTAAAAGACTATTGTTATCGGTTATTTTTTATTATTTTTAATGTTTAAAACTTAATGTATGTTAAGTTCTAAAAAATAGATTCCAAAAGCTGTTTCTCCAAACAGCTAAATTTAGAAAATCGCTCTTCAAAGCGCACTTCTGCACAGAACACTCAAACACTCTGCAGCTTTTCAAAACTGCTCCCCAGAGAGCTCTTTTAAAACAGCTCTATCCGGACAGCAGCTTTTCAATCCGCCAGAGCTGTCCCTAAGGGTCTGTTTGGGACAGCTCTGGCGGATTGAGAAGTGATTTTTCAACCGCCAGAGCTGTTATTTAGGCGTTTGAAAGAGCTCTTCGAAATTGCTCTTTGGGAAGTGATTATTCTAAATAGCTCTCTCTAGGGTAAATTGAAAAAGCACCTTGGAGGCCACGCTTCGCGTCTTTAGAATCGCTCCCCGAAATCCCGATCCCTCTCCTTCTCGCGATCCCGATCCCGCTCCTTCGCCGGTTCGTGATCCCGCTCCTTCTCCAGTCCCGATCCCGCTCCTCCGGCGATAATCCGTGCTCGATCCTCCTCCGGCGAGGTCGCCCCTGTCGTGGCCGGTCTCTACAAGCTCCGGTGAGGTCGCCCATGTACGCGTTTGCCCCCCTCACGGTGTGCCGTCGTCGACAGATTTGCGCACAACCTCCTTCTTTCGCGGCTCTTCTCCTTCTCCGTTCATTATTTTGCTAGGTGAGTAATTTCTGTGCGTGTAGACCGGTGATTTTAGTTTTTCTTCTCCGATTGCTCTTCGTTATTTCTTCGATTCTAGGTTATTATTTGCTATGTATCTTCGATTCTTTGTTCTGTACTTTTTCTTCAAAATCTCAGTATGTTTCGTCTGAGTTCTTCCATTTTTCTTCGATTTTAGGATATCCTGTAAGAGATCTCAGTAGGTTTCGTTGATCTCTTTAGCTGTCTGAACGGAATAGATCTCCATTGATTCTCTCTATTGCTGCAGAGCAAACCATTTTTCTTTGGCTAGCTATGATGCAGCGGCAATAACTGGAGATCGAAAGTTTCAGACAGAAAGAGATCTACAGGAATGAGCGCCTTCAATTTCTGCAGCAGCAGCAACCATAATAATGTCCATTATAGGGGAAAAAATGAAATTCTGAGGTGCATGCAACCATAATAATGGAAAAACTGCAACCATAGTTTTGCATGCCCCTCAGAATTGATATCAGCCTGTTTTGCATCTGTCAGCTTCTGTTTCTTTCAGTTCACTTCATATCTGAGCACATCAAACTCCATGTATGAGTTTTGGATGGGAGTGTATTTTATTTTGGATATGTGTGTGTATTTTTTGTGATGATTGTGTGTGTGTGTGTGTTGTGTGTGGATGTGTATGTGTGTGTGTGATGAATGTGTGTGTGTGTTGTGTGTGGATGTGGATGTGTGTGTGTTTGTTTTAGGATGTGTTTGTGTGTGATTGTGTATTTTTGAGTATATATGTTTGTGTTTTGGGTTTGTGTGTGTGTGTATTTGTTTTACTTATTATGTTTGCATTACTTATTAATAGTTTAATGGGTAAACCAAAAGGAGGAATCGTAGCGAGTTGAGAGTCTAGCGAGGTTATGTTATTTTGTGAGCTCTGCATAAAAGAGATTGGTTTGGGGAATCGGCCTACCACCCACTTTAGCAAAGAAGGGTGGAAAAATTTGATTGCGGGGTTTAAAGAACGAACCGGGAAAAACTACGATCGAATGCAAATAAAAAATAAATGAGATCATTTGAAGAAGGATTGGAAGTTATGGAAGGAGCTGAAACATGGCGAGACTGGTTTAGGTTGGGATCCAGAGAAGAGAACTATTGCTGCATCAGAAGAATGGTGGGCAGAAAAGATCAAGGTGAAAACAAATTCATTTTTCATTTCATGGTAGTAGTTCTTATTTTGACAGATTTTAATATTGATGTATTGATTATAACAGGTTGTTCCAGCAGCAAAAAAATTTCAATACGGAGGTATTTCACCTGAGTTGGAGGAGAAACTGAACACCATGTTCAATCAGGTTGTCGCAACTGGAGAAGACTCATGGGCTCCTTCAATTGAGAATTTGCCACCGGATGTGGGGAGGATCCAGTTGGAAGATAATGATGTACAAGATATCATGAAGAACAATCAAGGTGGCCCTGAAGAGATAGGATGTCATTCAACAACCATTGCGAATGCGTCCACCTCGGCAAGTAAAAGAAGAAAGATCGGGAAGAACAAAGGAATGACATTTTCTTTGATGTCAGACATACATCAATCCACCCTAGCTGTGAAGCCTCCACCAGTTATCACAGTCAAAGAGGTGGTGGAGTTGATTTCCAGTAGCCCAGAGATACGGGCAAACCTGGATCTATATTAGTTTGCTCTCGACCACATCAGGGACAAGACCAGTAGGGAGATCTTCATGAGTATTCCAGAAGATATGCGTGTTTGGTGGATTAAGAAGGCGTACGAGAAGAGGGCTCAGTGATCGGTTATGCGTGTTTGGTGTTATGTGGGTTTGCTGGATTATGTTTGTGTGTGTTATGTGGTATTTTCTACCTTTCTGATCTGTACCGCATGTTGATTAACATTGGACCTCGAATTTATATTAGTTGTTGTGGTATTTTCATTACATAGATTATGATAAATGTTTTGTGATATTAAATGCAGTTACTACAATGGAAGAGCATGACTCCTCCCCTGAGGATTCGGGGGATTCAACAAGTCTTTCGCCTGAGCGGATGCAATATATAGAGTACTGTTGTGCAGTTATGTCAACGATCGAGAGGATGAATTATCATGTTCGTGACACACGACCATGCATGACATCTACCCAAACAGGTGATAAATGGATTAAAGAGTTACTAGAAGGACATCCAGATAGGATTCATGATGCATTTAGGATGCCAAAACGCATTTTCATAGATTTACTTCATAAACTAGAGGTAGATCATGAACTTCAAGGGTCACAACGGACGTCGTCAAGAGAAGTCCTAGGGATTACATTGTATATCTTAGCACAAGGAGGTTCCGTTAGATTGGCGAAGGAGCGATTCCAGCACTCGACCGAAACAATTAGTCGATATTTTTCGAAAGGTCTTAGATCTCTTTTGTTACTCTCAATTGATGTTATAAAGCCTATAGACCGTCAGTTCAGAGATATTCCGGCTGAGATAAGGTATGATGCTCGTTACATGCCATTCTTCAAGGATTGCGTTGGTGCAATTGACGGTACACATGTAGATGCAAGGAGACCCGTAGAAGATCAAGTCAGATACATAGGACGTCACAGCACTACGACGCAAAATGTAATGGCAGTCTGTGATTTTAACATGTGTTTTATATTTGCCCTGGCTGGATGGGAGGGATCTGCTCATGATAGTCGCATCTTCGCACGTGCATTGGCAGACGATAGATTGCATTTTCCGCATCCCCCACAAGGTATACTAATCAATATTTTTACATTCATTCAAATCCTTCAAATATCCCATAATGTTTGCTTGTTTAACATACCAAATAAATGCAGGTAAATATTATTTAGTAGATGCTGGATACCCGTTAAAGATGGGTTATTTGAAGCCGTATCCGGATACAAGATATCACTTGGCAGACTTTGCCCATGGGAGTCGGCCTGTTCAAGGAAGGCAAAAACATTTCAATAGGGCGCATTCATCTCTTCGCAGTGTTATTGAGCGAACGTTTGGAGTGTGGAAGAAGAAGTGGCACATTCTGAGTAAAATGCCACAGTATAGCTTCAAGAAACAGAGGTCCATAGTGTTGGCCACAATGACCTTACATAACTTCATTCGTAGACATCCTTCTCGCTGGGACCCTGAGTTTAATGTTTGTGATGCTGATGAGTCTTCTTTCGCTCCCTCAGAGGATGAAGACCCTGCGGCGGAGGATGATATTGGAAGCGATATGGGTGATGCTGCTGGAGCTGAACAGATGTCTACAGTACGAGATAGCATTGCCGAAGAAATATACGGGGCGCGTATATAGCATTACCAAAGAATTATGTAAAAGACCATTGTTATCGGTTATTTTTTATTATTTTTCACTTTAAGTATTTTAAGTTTTAAAAAAACAGCTTCCAAAAGTTGTTTCTCCAAACAACGAAATATAGAAAATCGCTTTTCAAAGCGCACTTCTGCACAGAACACTCAAACACTCTGCAGCTTTTCAAAACTGCTCCCCAGAGAGCTCTTTTAAAACAGCTCTATCCGGACAGCAGCTTTTCAATCCGCCAGAGTTGTCCCAAACAGACCCTAAGAATTTTGATACGGAAATAGTTTATTTCTGTTGTACTAGCTTACTGTACTTGCTTATTGTACTTCCTGTTCTACTAAACATGCCCATATCGAAATATATAACTGGTTATTGATGCTGACTCTCTGTGTTTACATGTAGAGCGGTTGAAGAGGTAAGGAACTCACTTAGTTTTCTAAACTAACTGAGTGTCGATTTATATTTTTAGGATCAGACTGTTATCGGATCATGCCCCGTTAGATGGATACTTGCGGAAGCAGAAATGAAGTAAAAGAAGAATGTGATTCAAATACGGGTTAGAATTTTTATGTCATGTTGTAACTCAAGCTTATTTAAATCAAAAGTTATTTGATGTTGTCACTTGCTACCTCTCTTGTATATTTATTAGAATTGTTGCGTTATTTAATTGTGAAAAACACCTCAAAAGAAAAGAAATAAATTGTGGCGGACTTCGAGCTGTTACAATTAAGTGGTATCAGAGCCAGGTTTTTCGCAATGCGTGTAACGCAGAGAGTACCTGGATGACGAACATAAGATAACTTGAGAATGTCTCGTGCCTTGGGATCCTTCCAAGTGTATTCGAGTCGTGGAATTTGAAGATGCTAGAAGATCCTGAGAGCACCAAAGAAGTTATATCAGAAAAGAGTGAGAATGGTATTAGAACCCCATTGAGATTACGGACATAGCTTAAGCCAACGATGCCTCCTACAGCACCGGCTGTATCGCAACTACCTCGCATGATTGATACTAAATTGAGACAACTTTTGAATTTGAAGTCGCCAACCATCTGTGGTGGTCTGTCTCTGATAGAGACTGAAGATGGGATTTGCGGATTACGATGATAGATGAGGCGATGCGGTGTCCAGCTGAGTGTAAAATGGAGCTGGTAGCCTTTGGCTGGAGGGAGAGTCTAAGCGTTGGTGGAATACTTGGATGCAGGGAAAATTGCAGTCAGAGGTATGGCGACTGTAATTTGGGGTGAGTGTGTGTCCTGGAATTTAACGTAAAGATGTATGTTAAGAATTGAAAGATGAGAGATTCAGAATTGTAATTTCACCTTCCATCTATATAATGTATTTTTGGATTCCGGCCGGATCCGATATATATTATGAAGTTCTGAAGGAGTTGTTACAAGAATGATAAAGATAATGAAAGCCTGAAAACCATAATGCAAGATGATAAAGATAATAAGAACCTGATAAAGATAATGAATGTTTGATAACGATACGAAAATTGAAGCCAATGTTGAGTCCTATCGTTGATTAAGTACGATGTTCTCTTTAGTATGGATTGACTTTCGAATCAAGAAGCGGTAATAAATTTTAAAACGAAAGAGGTCGCGTTCAAATGTCCAGACGAAAGTTATTTGTGTTTAAGAGTATGGGAGAAGTTTCAAAAGTTAGGATTTCTGCCTTGAAGGTATGGAAGAAATTGAGGAAAGACTGCGATGTCATTTTAGTAATGATTAATGAATCAAAAGATGAAAAGAAAGAACTTACGGCTGTGCCCGTAGTGTGGGAATACATAGATGTATTTCCAGAAGAATGTGTGCCTCCAACTCAAGAAGTCGAGTTTGAAATTAAGTTGATTGAAGGAGTTGTTCCAGTAGCCAAAACACCTTATTAGATGGTGCCTAAAGAATTGGCAGAATTAAAGGTGCAATTGCAAGAGCTTCTAGATAAAATTTTATCCGACCAAGCACTTCACCTTGGGGAGCTCCAATGTTATTCGTTAAGAAGAAAGACAGATCTCTCCGTTTGTGCATTGATTATCGCGAATTGAATAAGTTGACGATTAAGAATAAATACCATTTACCTCGTATTGATGACTTATGTGATCATCTTGTGGGTGCGCGAGTGTTCTCCAACATTGATCTTTGATCAGGATATTTCTAGTTGCGAATTAAAGAAGAGGATGGGTCAGGTATGGGCATTTTGAATTTGTTGTAATGTCTTTTGGTCTAATGAATGCTCATGCAGTTTTTATGGATTTAAAGAATCGAGTCGTTAAAGCTTTTCTCGATCAGTTCGTGATCGTGTTTATTAATGATAGCCTCATTTTAAATTTTTGAGGAAGAACATTCTCAGCACTTGCGTCTAGCCTTGCATACGTTAAGATATCAACAGTTATTTGTCAAATTTTCGAAGTACGACTTCTGGTTAAAAGAAGTGGTTTTTCTGGGCCACGGTATTAATGAAAGTGTATCGATTGATCCAGCAAAAATCAAAGTAATTGTGGAGTGGACTTAACCGAAGTCGGTATCTGAAGTGCGCAGTTTTTGGGATTAGCTGGTCACGATAGGAAATTCGTAAAGGATTTTTCCAAGATAGCACTACCTTTGACGCAGTTAACTCGGAAGAACGTGTCTTTCCATTAGGAAGACGAGTGTCAGCAAACAATTGAGGCACTGAAAGAAATATTAACAACTGCTCCAGGTTTGGTAATGCCTGAAAGGTCAGATAGATTTCAGATATATAGTGACATCTTTTTACGTGATGCGTCAAGTTCATGACTAGGTTGCGTGTTAATGCAATGTGAAAAGGTAATTGCCTTTACTTCAAAACAGTTAAAAGATGTTACAAAGATTTGGAATTAGTGGTAGTAATCTTTACATTTCAATTATAGAGACGCTACATGTTTAGCGGGCGTTATGAAATCTTTACAGATCATAGGAACTTGAAATACAATTTCGATCAAAAGGAAAGTAATTTGCGACAAAGAAGATGGCTGGAATTTATTAAGGATTATGATTTGGATATTCGATACCATCCTGGTAACGCGAATGTTGTGGAAGATGCTTTGAACAGGAAAAGTGTAGTCGCGTTAACGGTAGTACCGAAGTACAATAAAAAGCTTCTTCGAGAATTGTAGGACATATAGAGTTTCTTTATTACTACTAAAGAGGAAAAAACGAATACAATGATTTGAGATGCTGATTCATTACTCGCTTAAAGATTGAATCCAAAAGGCAATGCCACAAGATTCGTTTCTGATGGGTGTATTAGACAAAGTGAAAAAGGGAGAAGCAAATGCTTTTACCCAGAATAATAGATTACTGTTTTTAAACGATAGAATTTGCATACCTGATGCGATAAATTAAGAAAAGATATTTCATATGAAGCACATAACACACAGAATTCGTTCATCCTGGACGAACGAAGAGGTAATATGATCTGAAGCAGGATTTTGGTGGCCTAAATTGAAACAGGATGTGAAGCCCATTGATTATCTTCAGTTACTCCCTATTCCTAAATGGAAATGAGATGTGTAACGATGGATTTTGTATTTATCTTACCTCGCAGTAAGCCAACAATGATGGAATTTGGGTAATTATCAATCGATTGACCAAGGGCGCTCATTTTATTGCAATGAAGCAAGATGGATCTACTGAAAAATCGGACGAATTGTAAATAAATGTGATCGTTAAACTGCATGGAATTTCACAAACGATAGTTTTTGATCGAGATGGAAGATTTATTTCTGATGTGGAGACGAGTACATAAAAGGCTGAGAATAAAATTATTATATAGTATAGCCTTTCATCCTTAGACTGATGGTCCATCAGAACGCACTATTCAGATGCTTGAAGAATTATTGCGAATAGTGGTTCTGGATTTGAAAGGTTCGTGGGAGAAATTTGTAGCATTAGTAGATTTTGCGTATGATAATAACTACCAATCGACGATCCAAATGGCTCCGTTTGAAGCTCTTTATGGAAGCCGATGCAGAACTCCTCTGAGTTGGGCAGAAGATGAAGAAAAGAAATTATTTTTTCGAAAAAGAAAACAGGTAAAATTGAAGAAAATATTCGAATAATTAAGTAGATAATGAAGATTGCGCAAGACCGTCAGCAGAAATATTATAATATCCAGCATCGCGAGTCGAATTTAATGTTGGCGATCAAGTGTGCTTGAAAATTAAGCCTTTTAATGGAGTTTCTCGATTGCGACGTATCGGGAAACTGAGTCCAAGATTTGTTAAACTCATTCCAATGCTTGAGCGTAATGGCGACGTGACCTATCGTTTAGCTCTACCAGATGAATTGCAGAAATTGCATAATGTTTTTCACGTTAATGCTCTCTGGCGATATATTCATGATCTAGATTTGATGATCACTGCCAGTGATGTGCAGATAGAAGTTGATTTGTCTAGCCCGACTGAACCTTATCAAGTTATTGATCCTCAGAGCAAGAATCTCCGCAATCGCGAAGTGAATTTTGTCAAAGTATGGTGGAAAGGTCACCCTGCCAATGCTGCTACTTGGGAGCGAGAAGATACGATGATGAACTTATTTCCTGCGTTCTTTTTGAACCAAGAAGATTGAATTTTCGAGGAAGAAAATTCTGATAAGGGGAGAATTGTAATACCCGAACCAGATCGAATATAAATGTATTATATCGTGAAATATAAGAAATAATATTCCCCTATGATGAAAACGAGAAAGATTCAGTGTCGATTTGACGTCGCACGTTTAATTTTGAAGTTCGAGCTTATGCGAAGATTTTGCGACGTTCGTTTCGTTTTGTTATATTTATTTGCTACCATTTATGTTGGTGGTGGCTCATGGGATTATTATATAAATGGTTTGGCTGATTTGGGTTCATTTCAATTAATGGCTAGGCTGGGTTAGTCCCGTAGCTGATTTAATGATGGTTGGGTTCATTTTAATTAGGCTGGTTTTGGGCCTAATTAGACGTATGGGTAATTCAATTATTTATTTATGGGAGGCGGTGGAAGTAGCGGCTGTTATTATCCTCTACGCTGGCTCTCTTTTTTTCTCCGGATAATTCTTTGCCACTTGGAGCTTGACGGGTTGGGAACCTCTAGGGCAGGCTGCTCTCCTCCTTCCTTGGCCACGATTTCCTCTCCTCCTTGGTCGTTGGGGCTGGGAGAAGGCTATCGCTTGCTTGCTGGGCTGGTCTTGGGTCTTGTGCTTGGCCGATTTTTAGAGCTTTGACCATGCGCTGTAAGTTCTTTTGCTTCTTCTCCTTCCTAAGTAGCTGTTGCTGGGCTAAGTGTTTGTTTTGGGGAGGGGGCTGTTGATTGGATTTCTTTTGGTCTTGGTTGCTTTTGGCTATTGGGTTGTTGATTTGGCCTGTTTTCTCTGTTGGCTGTTGGGCTTTTACTTTCTCTTGACTGCTGCCTTGTTCCTAGAATTGTTGGTTGCTGTTGTGCTGGCCAGCAGTTTTTCCTTGGGCTTCTTGCCGGCTGTTTACTGCTGTTGTACTGCTTATTGTGGGCTGCTGTTACCTAGTTGCTCCAGCCATGAGAGGCTCTGATTTGTTGTATTGGTGATTGTTTTTGGGTGGGTTTTTCCTTGTAAATGGACTGCTAGCGGCAGCCCTTGGTGATGCTGTTGGCAGCCCTTGGTGTTGCCATTAGCAGCCCTGAAAATGCCCTCTTGTTAGCTTGTATTGGCTGGTTTCTAAAGGGGTTTTAACTCTCTGTTAGGCTGCTGTTTGGGTTGCCTTTATTAACTATTGTGGGCTGTTTTCCTTGATTCTAATTGGATTGATTTTTGAGGACTATGGTGGCTGAACTCTGAGTTTTGTAGGGCTTAAAATCTGATTTTTCGCATTCCTTTCACGTCACCAAGCTTGTCCTTCCCTAGGCAACTCCTAGAGATCGTAGTTGTGGCCGTCTTAGGAGTCTGTTCGTAGCTATTTAACGACGCAACCCTAAAGTAAATGATTACTTTATACTGCAGAGGATGGCGTCCGGCGATAGACGCGACAAGAGTCCTTCGAAGGACAAGGGCAAAGGAAAAGCTGTTGTAAGTCCTTACTGCTTTGATTACGTATACATTTGAATATTTTGACTTATGAACATATAAAATTACTTTACTTTGAGCTATATCTTTGCATGGACACTGAATATGAATTGCATTGAATTAAAGAAATTCGAAGATTTGGAATCACTGAAAATATGAAATCGCTAAAAGGCTAAGCATTGATTAGCAAGCGATGAAAACTCTGAGAGGAAATTAATATAATTATTTCCTATACGAATTGAATATGAAATGAAAAGAATAAGAAATTAAGAATGCGTCGACGCATCGAAACACTAAGGGTCAGCCTAGTAGGGGGTAAAGGTTCAGACTCCTACACCCAGTGGGAGGGGTAGATCTCCTACGGAAATTGATACTGAAATGTCCAATCTAGGAGGTGTGGAAGCCTGTTGCATTGTTGAGCGCCCTAGAGCGGACATTGATTTGATGGGCCCAGATGTTTGATTTTAGAATGACCCTCAGTATTTCGAAAGAATGAAAAGTGATATGAAAATCCTGAATTGAATACAGAAATGAATAAGAATGAAATAATAAGAATTTTGATACGGAAATAGTTTATTTCTGTTGTACTAGCTCATTGTACTTGCTTACTATACTTTCTGTTCTACTAAACATGTCCATATCGAAATATATAACTGTTTATTGATGCTAACTCTCTGTGTTTACTTGTAGAGCGGTTGAAGAGGTAAGAAACTCACTTATTTTTCTAAACTAACTGGGTGTCGATTTATATTTTTAGGATCAGACTGTTATCGGATCATGCCCTGTTAGATGGATACTTGCGGAAGCAGAAAAGAAGTAAAAAAAGAATGTGATTCAAATACGGGTTAAAATTTTTATGTCTTGTTGTAACTCAAGCTTATTTAAATCAAAAGTTATTTGATGTTGTCACTTGGTACCTCTCTTGTATATTTTTTAGAATTACTGCGTTATTTAATTGTGAAAAACAGCTCAAAAGAAAGGAAATAAATTGTGGCGGACTTCGGGCTGTTACATAGAGGCCGTGTGTGACTAAGGCAGGAGTCGGGAAAGAGAGTCATCCGAGTTGCGCTCATCAGGAACACTCTCCCTCACGTGGAACACACATAGGAAGGCCTAGAACACAATAAAAAAATGATACAAATAAAAACTACTAAAAAGGCAAAAAATAAAAAACTTCATCATCACATCAGTCTTCGAGAGAGGCGAGCAGCTGGATACAATTCTCCGGTCGAACAACAACGGGAACCGTCGACAATGACAGAGAACTGCCTCGGGACAGCAGTAGGAAACATCATCAGAAATACCACCAGATCATATGAGAGAACACGCATCAATTGGACAGGAGCAACAACAAGCGGGAGAGAAGAAGCCCACTGGATCGACAGAGGAGGAGGAGCGGAAAATGCACCTGTCGGTGGGATACTGCAGAAGGAACCGATGATGGCAAGAGAAGAAAGGGGATGCACGATCTCATCGAAGAAATGATGCTGGAGCAGAGAGTTAGTCGAGCAACATCAAGCATCGAGCATAGACGAATGCGAGCAGAGGCACGACGGGAGCAGAGGCTCGACGGGAGCGCAGGCTGGAGCAGAGGCACGACGGGAGCAGAGGCTCGACGGGAGAAGCACCAGCTGCTGTCGACGAAAGAGGAGGAAAGATCGGCTGCGGTCGTCAACGCCTGGAGATGTCGTCGAGTGACCTAGAGGGAAATACAGTCGTCGAGAGAGGATGACGGTCCCTGCGTCGAGGGGAATAAAGACCGCTCCCGTCGATGGAATCAAACGACGATTCCGTCGATGGGAGCTTTAGCAGTGTAGGGGACGAGATCAAATCGAGAGGAAGATGCGGAAATCGGAGAGGAAGTCATCCAAGAGCTTTAGGTCGCCAACAAATTAGGGCGACAAAATTTTCCCAGAGACATTCCCGCTCTGATACCATGTTAGAAATAAAGAGAAGAAAATACTTGGTGCCTATTATTCATCCACAAAAGGGAAATATATAGGAGTTACGGCAGACTCTTAAACAAGACTCGCGATGTGGAACTAAACTCACTCACATACTAATAGACTTAAATAATAAAATACTAATATCTTCAACAGCTTCCAACATGTTGTATAATATAAATCAGATAGTTTTCCGTAGGCAACCAAGAATATAATTAGAATATTTTAAGTTGTATTTCTATAATTTCCTACAACACTGCAAAACTACTCAGTTTTATATTTTAAGACAGCTATGTCAATGATGCCTCTCCAATGATCAATATATAAACACAAAATAACAAAAGACTGTATTCCTACAGTGTCAATGTAATTAAGAAAGAGAAAAATTCTTTTTTTTACACCCAACCAAACAATGTTTAAATGATGATCAAGATAAAAGGTGGTCTTCGACAAAGGACTTGCTCTGATAAAAAAATAGTTGAAAGAAATGCAATTAAGGGAAAGATAAAAAGAAACTGCTAGAAGCTAAATTTATTTAACCAACCTATAAATAAATAAAAGCCTAGCATGTACGCAATATGATCTCATCTCACATAATTGCCACTTCATTAAATTATAGAAACATACGAAAATAAATATGGCGTTCAAGAAACAAGAAAAGATATTAAATGTATGGCCAGAGGAAATAATATTTCAACTAAGTGGATGGGGCGAAGACTCAATTACTTGTATTTGCCCACCATTTCCACTGACCATGTCGATCATCTTTACATAGGACCCTTCTTCAACTGGCTCATAGACCTGATTCAAAACATTAAGCATATAAAACCAAAGTGCATACAGAGCTAAAACATTACAAGAGTACAAACAGTTTCTAATGTTTAGGACCTTTCCATAATGGGCTAGTCGTTCCTTGAAGTCTTGCAGTCCAGCTTCAAAATCAGTCCTAAAGTTAAAGGAAAGCCACTGTGTGTTCTTCATTATGAAGCCAGATACAACATTGCAAGAATGCAGGTAAACATTGACAGAACAACTTACTCTTCTGCATAATCAGGGCTTTGTTGAATTTTGAGACGAATATTTCTCTCAATTATGCTTTCATCATTACAAATAGTCTCCAAAAAAATAATCTACAGAGTGACAGAAAACCTCAATCGGAAACTGTTCAAGTACATAACAATTAAGAAATAAAATTATCTTTAGTAGAAGTGAAAAGGGAAATGGAATACTGTTTCTGTTAGCGAAATCCATGTAATAGGCCCATGTACATGCCCATTTAGATCTTCTCTTTAGTCCCACATCTTGTATAAGTTTTTTTGTTTTACTCTCTCTCCTATATATATGTATTCTTCCCTTGTATTTAGACACATAAAATATACATAAGTTTTGGAGTATTTCAACATGGTATCAGAGCGAGAACGATTTCTGTTCTGAAACCGGGCCTTCACTTCTGTCCGCGCGGTTTTTTTTTCTCTGTGAGACCGCCTCCTCTTGTGCGGCCTCCATTTTGTGAGACCCCCCCTTCCCCTCCCTCTTTCCCTCGTGCTACTCCCTCCTTTTATAATCTCCTTATCCTCTGTCAGCTGGGTCCCACCGCTGGTCAGACCGCTGCTCCAGTCCGTCGCTTTTGCTCTCTCCTCTCGGCTCCCTGCTCGCTGCTCTTGCGGTCTCCCCAGACCGCCGCTCCTCTGCCCGCTCCAGTCCGCTGAGGACTCTTCTTCTCGCGCGGTTTGCCAAGTCCGCTGCCCCTCAGACCACCCCTCAGCCCACTGCGCTCTCCTTTCTACCAAAACCGCCCGGTCTCCCTGCTCTCATTTTTTCTCCTTGCTGCTTCAGTCATGGGTTCCTCGGTAAACTCCTCTGAATTGCCTGCTGCTCGTATAACTCCTGCTCCCGAACTCCGCGATGAGCTTCGGATCACTACTATTTCCCTGTCCGGAAAGAAAAATTTTGTGCCTTGGGTGCACTCCGTCCGCCGGGTCCTTCAGGCAAAAGGACTTTTACTTCATCTCACGCAGGCACCTCCTACTCCTTCTACCGACGATTGGCTGCGGAATGACGGTCGTGTTCAGACATGGCTTCTCAACTGAATGGATGGAGAACCTAACCAAATGGCCATGTATCACGAGACAGCCAAGGGCATGTGGGACGAGCTTCATTCCTTGTACTCGGGCAAGGTGTAACAACCCTTGAATTAAGATAATAATAATAGTAACAATAATAATAATGAATAAGTAAAAAGGGTTTCCCCCCCATTTATTAACCCAGCCGACCAGTTTCCCCCCCCTCCTCTCACGATTAAACCCCCCCGGGTCCGAGCCTTCTCGCAAAAACCGCACACGCTAGGGTTTTTCCGCTCCCGTGCCGCTCACGTCTCCCGCTCTCGTTTCCGCAGGCCGACGCCGCTTCCGTCTCCTGCGCTCAGCCCCGGCGCCGCCTCCTGCTCCCGGATCCGCCTCCAGCCGGCGTCGCCCCCTTCTACTCCGACTCCTCTAGCCGGCGACAGCCTTCTCCCCTCCAGCAGCCGACAACTCCCTTTTCCCCTTCCAAGGTCGGCAACGACCCCTTCAAGGGCCGACAACGGTTTCTGCTCCCCTCCAAGAGGCCAACAGCAGCACCCCTCTCTTCTTCTAGGGTTTTGCAGCCACAACCCCTCTTCTCCTTCGTCGATTTGGTCGGTGCTTGCTAGAGGAACTTCTAGGGGTTCATCCTCTCTCCTCCTTGAGGCTCGATTTGACTTCCTTGGGTAAGGATCTTCCTTTTCCTCCTATATTCAGATTTCTCCTAAATTTTTGTTGTGCAATTTTGTGATTGCAGCTGCGTTTAATTTGCATTTCAGATTATTGTGCACTTCCTAAGCACCAAATCCTTAGGTATTCGTGCTCCCCGGCGTCGTTCGTCGCTCTAATTGACGGGAACACGCGAAGCCCCTTCCGACTTAGGGTTTCCCTAGACTAAAGCGCCGCCAAATCTCCGGTTCCTCCGTGTAATCCTCTCTCCCCTCACCTTTGAGGGAGGTATGGTTTTCTTCGCTATCTCGCATCTGTCTAATTTGCAATTTAGAACGCGCATGCTCTTGGGGTGTCACCTGTTTAATGCAATTATCATTTATGTTTGTGTTTAATCAGGTCGAATTGAAATTGTTAATTTGGTTGCGCCCTTAGCCGCCACCGTCAATTTCCGCCTTACTTAAGGCAAGTAGAGAAACTTCTCACTTGCAAACTCATGATTTTTTTTCTTGTCAGATACCTGAATCCTCGATTTGATTACTTGTCTCAGTGCACTAGAATCCATGAAATTCTGCATCTAAGTCATTAATAACGTAAGTTAACATTGAAAGGTAAGGTTTAATTGATGCAACTCCTTGACTTGGGTTCCCTCTTGAATCCCTAATGGGAACAAAGGACCGGTCATAGCGAGCTTAAATTTCTGAATCTTCTGAATCCGTATTTGAATCTGTCTGAATCTATCTGAATCATGAATCATGTGCATCAAACAAAACACCTGCACTTTCAATTGTCTCAACTTATGTTAGTATTATTTAGACTTTTACACTCCGGAGTAGATTAATGTTTTAGTTCTGTTTCTGCATTTCTTGTATTTACCTGTCTTGCTAGCTTTGTTATTTACCTTGCTTTAACTACATATATCATGGTTCTGAGGCTTTTCCTTGTTTACTTTGGAATTTGCCTTAGCATTCGTGACCGCGCCCCGTGGTACCTGAGCCTGCTCTGCACCCTGTTCCTGCTTCCCTGGAGGTTTCCTTTTGTTAGTTGTTGTGTCAGGTTCCATGTTGTATTTCCTTTACTGTCAGTATTTCTTATTATGTAATGATTATGGTTAGCCATTTTCTCTTGTATCAAGGACAACTGTTAGGTTATTATATGTACTATCATTTTGTATCAATGCATGTTCACCCTCCCGGAGGTCTATATTACTTGTACCTGTGCTAGAAATTTCAAATGAAGTTTTTCACATCATGCTTGCATGTTTCCTTTTCTTTATTATTATTTTTTTGTGTTTTACAGCTTCCGCAATAAATCAACCCGTTTTACGTAAAAGAAACTATTTTAAAAAACTATTTGTAGTACTTCTGCTTCCGCCTTAGCAGGCATGGATTTCTTTTCGCCCATGCCTGTGGCATCACGATCCGCCCCAAAGCGCACTCTGACTCTTGTTGAGACGGGTCGTGACAGTTGGTATCAAAGCGAGGTTTAGCATCTAAAGATAAAGTATTTTGAAATAACATATATTTTAAAATCTATTATGTAAGTATATGTACATTCATCATTTCCTCACTCACCTTATCATTACTGTTGTTCTTGGCTGAAGCACGCACACACTACACACAGAATCATGCGTAGTATGCACACGAATGTTAAGGGGTTATGGGCAAACTTAGCATTTATGTGCATATGAATTTCCACTAGGTTATACACCGCTTGCAAATATTAAATGGTTATGGGCAATTTTAATATTTACAAGTGCGATGGCATTAGCTGCATAGTATGCATGGCATGTTAAGTGATATGGGCACTTAACATTGTATGCATATCCATTCATAAACATTATTAGAAATGCATTTAGGCAGAATTGCATTACATGCATAACATAAATCATTTGCACAAGTGTCAAGCTAGGAACAACAGATAATGATTATACACAAATGGATTTGTTAATTCCAACATTTTGCACCTTATATTTGTTGCATTTGCATGATCATTACTAGCAGTTGTCCAAAGAAAATGCTGTAATTATTACATGATTTACATACCTGACAGTATAAGAAGTGTTTGAACCTCTAGTTTTCCAGTTATCCTATTCTTGCTTGACTCTCGATCTAATCTGATGTTCTCGTATCTCCTTCTAGATGGCTCCCAAGCGTTCTCAGCGCAAGAAGCCAACCCCTCCCGCAGTGGAAACTTCTGGTGGTGCTACTGCTCAAATTCTGAAGCAGATCCTGGATCGCCTCACTCGTCTTGAGGGGGATTGCCAGACTCCTGACCCAGCCTCTGGTTCCGGCCCCTCAGGGACAGCAGGAGTGACTACCACTCCTGAAGACGCCCCTCTTGCATCTGAACCTGTAATCAGCCCGCTCGCCGTCAATTTGGTGACTCCGCTTGCATCGATTCCGACTGCTCCTCCTGTGGCGATGGCAGACACTTTGGCGTTCAAAAGGCTAAAGCCGCCATCTTACGATGGCAATCGTGACTACTTCGTCATTTCCGAGTGGCTCTCTCAAATGGAGAAGCACTTCGAGTACGCTGGAATTCCAGATGTCCAGAAGGTTCTTCTTGCGGCCTATCAGCTGACCGAGGATGCGTACACCTGGTGGCTTCAGCGCCGCACTCTTCCCGACTCTGCCACCATGACTTGGGTTCAGTTCAAAGGAGCTCTTATGGATAAGTTCCTTTCTTCCGTGGAGCGTGACCGGCTAGTCGAGAAGTTCTTGTCTCTTCAGCAGCCAGGCAGATCAGTGACCGAGTATGAAAGAGAGTTCTCCCGCCTGTCACTCCTTGCTGTGGAGTTGGTGCCAAGCGAGTCCAAGAAGATCAGCCGCTTCGTGAAAGGGCTTCGACATGATTTCCGTCAGCATGTGGTAGCTCATGGCGCCACTACCTATGCCGAGACCGTGGAAGCCGCGTTGCAGGTGGAAGCTATCGAGTTGGAGCGTTCTTCTAAGAAGGTCCAACATGGATCTAACAATGCTGCATCGTCTGACCTCAAGCGCAAAGGTGCACCATTCCAGGAACAAGGCCCCAAGTCCAAGGAGGTGTGTGCGTTCTGCCACAAGGTGGGCCATGTCGCCCAAGTCTGCCGCACTCTCTTAAAGAAGCAGAAGATGGTTGTTCCTGCACAGCAACCCCAGTTGACGCTTGCCACTGTTACCTCTGACTGCTCCTACTGTAAGAGGTCAGGTCATCTGCTGAAGGACTGCCGCCGCAAGCAGAATACGTGCTACTGATGCGGTCAGGTTGGGCACCATATCCGGGACTGCCCGGTTCCGGCTCAGCCTCCGCAGTCTGTTCCGGGAACTCAGGAACAGGGTAGAGCCGTGCTGAATGTCATTACCCAGGGCGAGGCACTTGCATCCACTGACGTCATCTCTGGTATGTAATGCGCAATTGTTATTTCCTGCAATTTTGTTTTAGCTTATTTGCTTTCGATCCGGACAATCATGTTTTGCGTGCATGTTCTTCTTTCTTAGGGAGATTTAGGGTCAACAATAAATGGATGCAGATTCTTTTTGATTCTGGCGCATCCCATTCGTTCATTGCTCGTCATGTTGTGGATCGTTATCGTTGGCCTACTTCGCCTCTTGAGGTCCCTTATGAGGTCTCCGTGCCTGGTCATCTGCATCTTTCGCGTAGTGGCATTCCCAATTGTCCGATCATGCTTGGTGAATTGCGAGTCTCAGCCGATCTCATAGTCCTGGAGATGTCAGAGTTCGAGGTAATCTTGGGAATGAATTGGCTGGTTGCGTATAAGGCTAAGTTGGACTGCGTGGCAAAGAGGGTCAACCTCAGCATTGATGGCAAGGATTTCAGCGTTCATGTTCAGACCCGCAGTCACATGAAGGTAATTTCCGCTGTACGCGCCACTCGCCTTCTTAGTCAAGGGTGTTCTGCGTGTTTTGTGTATGCTGCACATTCAGATTCTGTCTCTCCTTCTCTCGAATCCATACCTGTTGCTTCTGAATTTCCTAATGTCTTTCCTGCCGAATTGCCTGGGATGCCTCCTGATCGAGATGTGGAGTTTTCTATTGACTTAGAGCCGGGAACTCGCCCCATATCTAAGGCTCCGTACCGTATGGCCCCGCGCGAGCTAGAGGAGCTTAGATCGCAGTTGGACGAATTGCTTGAGCGTGGATACATTCGTCCCAGCTCGTCACCCTGGGGAGCCCCCGTTCTCTTATGAAAAAGAAGGACGGATCTATGAGGCTCTGCATCGATTATCGGGACTTAAACAAGGTGACCGTCAAGAATAAGTATCCCCTTCCGCGTGTGGACGACCTTTTCGATCAGCTCAAAGGTAGTTCAGTTTTCTCCAAGATAGATCTTAGATCTGGTTACCACCAGCTGAAGATCAAAGAATCCGACATCCCCAGGACCGCCTTCCGAACTCGGTATGGTCATTTTGAGTTCTTAGTGATGTCTTTTGGTCTGACTAACGCTCCTTCTTCTTTTATGGATATGATGAACCGTGTTTTTCGTGAATATCTGGATAAGTTCATCATCGTGTTCATCGACGACATTCTGGTTTATTCCAAGACTCATGAGGATCATGCAGCACATCTTAGGCTCACTCTCTCCACTCTTCGTCAGTATCAACTCTTTGCCAAGCTGTCAAAATGTGAGTTCTGGCTGGATCGTGTTGCTTTTCTGGGACATGTTGTTTCTGGTGATGGACTCTCTGTTGATCCTGCCAAGATTTCAGCTGTTATGGACTGGAAGCGACCTTCTACCCCTTCTGAGATTCGCAGTTTCCTTGGGTTTGCTGGTTACTACCGCCGTTTTGTCAAGGATTTCTCCTCTCTTGCTGCTCCGTTGACAAAGCTAACGCAAAAGCATGTTAGATTCGATTGGTCAGATCAGTGTGAGCAGGCCTTCTTGGAGCTGAAGCAACGTCTGTGTTCGGCGCCAGTTTTAGCCCTTCCTTCAGAGGGGGCAGATTTTTCAGTTTATACTGATGCTTCCGGAGTCGGCTTGGGATGTGTCTTGATGCAGGGCGATCGTGTCATTGCTTATGGGTCGAGGCAGTTGAAGACTCACAAGCGTAATTACCCCACTCATGATCTGGAGTTCGCCGCGGTTGTGTTTGCGTTGAAGCTTTGGCGTCATTATCTCTATGGCGTGAAGTGCCACTTCTTCACTGACCATCAGAGCTTGAGGTATATCTTTGATCAGAAGGATCTCAATCTTCGTCAAAGGCGGTGGGTCGAATTTGTAGCAGATTATGATTTGGAGCTTACCTATGTCCCCGGCAAGGCCAATGCGGTAGCTGATGCGTTGAGTCGTCAAGTTTATGTTTCCTCTGGTGCCCCCATGTCAGCTTCTCTTGCAGTTCTGATTGGTGACCTCGAGCGGATGGACATATCCATCTTACCAAAGGGTCAAGGTCAGATCTTTAGTCCGTCGTGGGTGGAGCAAGTGAAAGATTTGCAGCCTTCTGACCCCATTCTCCAGCGCATTCGTCGAAGGGTTGAACTCGAGTCTCTTCCGGATTTCTCAATCTCTGATGATGTTCTGCGTTTTCGAGGCCGTCTTTGCATCCCCGCTGTTCCTGAATTACTTGATGCTATATGTCGTGAAGCTCATGAGTCGCGCACAGCTGGTCATCCAGGCAATAATAAGATGTATCATGACTTAAAGCAGATCGTTTGGTGGCCTGGTATGAAGAATCATATTGCTAGCTTCATCTCTCGATGTCTGACGTGCCAGAAGGTGAAAGCTCAGCGTCAGCGTCCTGGTGGTCTTTTGCAGCCTCTGCTCATCCCTGAATGGAAGTGGGAGGACATTTCTATGGATTTTATCACTGGTTTGCCTCGCACTCCGAGAGGACACGATGCGATTTGGGTGATAGTGGATCGGTTGACCAAGGTAGCCCACTTCATCCCTTATAAGGAAGGTCACTCTACTGAGAAGATGGCTCGAATCTATGTGTCGGAGATCGTTAGGCTTCACGGGATTCCTTTACGTATTGTGTCGGATCGTGACTCGAGGTTTGTCTCTCATTTTTGGAAGGGCTTTCAGCAAGCTTTGGGCACAGATCTCAGCCTGAGCACCGCTTATCATCCGACAACCGATGGTCAGACCGAAAGAGTTAATCAGATTCTTGAAGACATGATTCGGGGTTACATTTTGGACTACAAGGGAGCTTGGGATGAGCACTTATCTTTGGTCGAGTTTGCCTACAATAACAGCTATCAGGAGAGCCTCCGGATGGCCCCCTTCGAAGCACTGTATGGGCGTCGTTGTAGGACCCCTCTCTTTTGGTCAGAAGTTGGTGAAAAGGTTGTGTTGGGACCTGAGTTGCTCCAGGAAATGGAAGAAGCCACAAAGAAGACTCGACTCCAGCTCAGTCGTGCTATTGAGAGACAGAGAAAGTATGCTAATCTGCGTCGCCGTCCGCTAGTTTTTGCTGTGGGTGATCAAGTTTTTCTGAAGGTTTCCCCTTCTCCTGGGGTGAAACGGTTTGGTCGCCATCACAAGCTTAGCCCGAGGTTCATGGGACCTTTTTCTATCTCAGAGCGTGTTGGGGAATCTGCTTACCGCCTTGAGTTACCTGCTTCTTTTGCCGGTGTTCATGACGTCTTCCATGTCAGCCAGCTTCGGAAGTACATTCGTGATCCCAACCGCATTGTTGAAGAGATTTCTGTAATTCCTGAAGCCAATCTCTCGTACCCGGTCGAACCTGCTAAGATCGTGGAGTATCAAGAACGCAAACTTCGAAAAAAGACCATCCCTATGGTGAAGGTGCTTTGGATGCATGGCAAGTCTGAGGAGTTCACTTGGGAGCTCGAAGCGGACATGCGTAGCAAGTATCCGCACCTTTTCTCTTGATCCGGGTATGTCTCTGCTCTTGTTCCCCTCCCTAGTTAAGTACCTTTTCATTTAGTTCTCTTGACTTGAATTGCAAACCCTGTTGAAATGGATGACCTCGGAGTCGTCGCCTTAAGGGACCCCATCCAGAAAATCCTCGAAAGTTTCGGGACGAAACTTCCTAAGTGGCGGAGAATGTAACAACCCTTGAATTAAGATAATAATAATAGTAACAATAATAATAATAAATAAGTAAAAAGGGTTTCCCCCCATTTATTAACCCAGCCGACCAGTTCCCCCCCCCCCCTTCCTCTCACGATTAAACCCCCCCGGGTCCGAGCCTTCTCGCAAAAACTGCACACGCTAGGGTTTTTCCGCTCTCGTGCCGCTCACGTCTCCCGCTCTCGTTTCCGCAGGCCGACGCCGCTTCCGTCTCCTGCGCTCAGCCCCGGCGCCGCCTCCTGCTCCCGGATCCGCCTCCAGCCGGCGCCGCCCCCTTCTCCTCCGACTCCTCTAGCCGGCGACAGCCTTCTCCCCTCCAGCAGCCGACAACTCCCTTTTCCCCTTCCAAGGTCGGCAACGACCCCTTCAAGGGCCGACAACGGTTTCTGCTCCCCTCCAAGAGGCCAACAGCAGCACCCCTCTCTTCTTCTAGGGTTTTGCAGCCACAACCCCTCTTCTCCTTCGTCGATTTGGTCGGTGCTTGCTAGAGGAACTTCTAGGGGTTCATCCTCTCTCCTCCTTGAGGCTCGATTTGACTTCCTTGGGTAAGGATCTTCCTTTTCCTCCTATATTCAGATTTCTCCTAAATTTTTGTTGTGCAATTTTGTGATTGCAGCTGCGTTTAATTTGCATTTCAGATTTTTGTGCACTTTCTAAGCACCAAATCCTTAGGTATTCGTGCTCCCCGGCGTCGTTCGTCGCTCTAATTGACGGGAACACGCGAAGCCCCTTCCGACTTAGGGTTTCCCTAGACTAAAGCGCCGCCAAATCTCCAGTTCCTCCGTGTAATCCTCTCTCCCCTCACCTTTGAGGGAGGTATGATTTTCTTCGCTATCTCGCATCTGTCTAATTTGCAATTTAGAACGTGCATGCTCTTGGGGTGTCACCTGTTTAATGCAATTATCATTTATGTTTGTGCTTAATCAGGTCGAATTGAAATTGTTAATTTGGTTGCGCCCTTAGCCGCCACCGTCAATTTCCGCCTTACTTAAGGCAAGTAGAGAAACTTCTCACTTGCAAACTCATGATTTTTTTTCTTGTCAGATACCTGAATCCTCGATTTGATTACTTGTCTCAGTGCACTAGAATCCATGAATTTCTGCATCTAAGTCATTAATAACGTAAGTTAGCATTGAAAGGTAGGGTTTAATTGAAGCAACTCCTTGACTTGGGTTCCCTCTTGAATCCCTAATGGGAACAAAGGACCGGTCATAGCGAGCTTAAATTTCTGAATCTTCTGAATCCGTATTTGAATCTGTCTGAATCTATCTGAATCATGAATCATGTGCATCAAACAAAACACCTGCACTTTCAATTGTCTCAACTTATGTTATTATTATTTAGACTTTTACACTCCGGAGTAGATTAATGTTTTAGTTCTGTTTCTGCATTTCTTGTATTTACCTGTCTTGCTAGCTTTGTTATTTACCTTGCTTTAACTACATATATCATGGTTCTGAGGCTTTTCCTTGTTTACTTTGGAATTTGCCTTAGCGTTCGTGACCGCGCCCCGTGGTACCTGAGCCTGCTCTGCACCCTGTTCCTGCTTTCCTGGAGGTTTCTTTTTGTTAGTTGCTGTGTCAGGTTCCATGTTGTATTTCCTTTACTGTCAGTATTTCTTATTATGTAATGATTATGGTTAGCCATTTTCTCTTGTATTAAGGACAACTGTTAAGTTATTATATGTACTATCATTTTGTATCAATGCATGTTCACCCTCCCGGAGGTCTATATTACTTGTACCTGTGTTAGAAATTTCAAATGGAGTTTTTCACATCATGCTTGCATGTTTCCTTTTCTTTATTGTTTTTTTTTTTTGTGTTTTACAGCTTCCGCAATAAATCAACCCGTTTTACGTAAAAGAAACTATTTTAAAAATTATTTGTAGTACTTCTGCTTCCGCCTTAGCAGACATGGATTTCTTTTGCCCATGCCTGTGGCATCACGATCCGCCCCAAAGCGCACTCTGACTCTTGTTGAGACGGGTCGTGACACAAGGACAGCCTCAAGCACCTCTCTGACATTATTACTGATCTCCAGGCCCTGGATACGGGCGGGGCTGCGGACATGACCTCCTTTGTTGCTCGTGCTAAGGGTCTTACTGAAGCATGGATCCAGCATCAGCCATCTACCACTGATCTCGCGACTCAACGGACTCAGAAGGAAGCCGTCTGTATTGATATGATGATGGCTCGTGTTCCTCCACATCTGCACAGTGTTCGAGCTCAGATACTCCCCTCCACTACAACCCCCTTCATTCATGATGTTTGCTTTATGTTACTAAGGGTAACTCCTCCTTCTGAGCCTCCAACAGTTTTTTCTCCAGTGCTTCTTCAGCAACCTCTCCTGCCAACTCCTCCTCATGCTCGTGGCTCTTCCACCAGGGGAAGACGCGACCCGTCTCGGGGACGAGGACGTGGTGGCCGCTCTTCTTTGAAGTATACTTACTGCTCTCGTGAGGGTCACCTAGAAGCTACATGCTACCGCAAACATGGCCTGCCTCCGCATCTGGCCGCCTCCGTTACTCCAGCCCCTTCTGCTGCCCATGACACTTCCATCCTTGGTGCACCTACCCGCCAAGAATATGAAGACCTTCGCACTCAGTTCCAGCAGCTCCAAGGCAGTATTGATAGGCCATCTGGCTCGGTTGCCTCCTTCTCTACTCAAGGTATATCATGTCTTTCTTACAGTTCTCACTGGATAGTTGACTCTGGAGCAACTCATCATATCACATCTCAGAAACTGCCTCGGTATTCGACAACCTCTCACCCGCCATCGATTATTGTTGCTAATGGTGACACTACCCCGGTCTCTGGTGCTGTTGATCTCCGCCTCACTCCTACCTTGCTACTCTCCTCAGTTCTCCATGTTCCGGGCTCCCCGTTTAACTTGCTTTCTGTCAGCCAGTTAACACGGGATCTTGACTGTTGCATAACTTTCTCTCCTTCATCTTTTGTTTTGCAGGATCGTCGTACACGGAGTACCATTGGTAGCGGTCGGCTGACGAATGGGCTGTATCTCTTGGATCTCCCACCTATCAGTCTTTCTTCCATCTCCACTTCTGACTGGCATCGTCGTCTTGGGCATGCTCCCCTTCCGGTTTTCAAGAAAGCTCTTCCTGGTGTTTTACTCCAAGAGTTTGCGTGTGAATCATGTATCTACGGCAAGCAACATCGTGTTTCTTTCTCTCCTTGTACTCGAAATGATACTCCGTTATCTTTAGTTCATTCTGATGTATGGGGTCCATATAGGATTCCCAGTATATTTGGACATCGCTACTTTATCACTTTTATTGATGACTACTCGCGTGTTACTTGGCTTTATTTTCTTCATGATCGCACTGAGATAACCTCTGTGTTTCGTACTTTTCTATCTGAAACACGCAAACAGTTCTTGACGCCGCTTAAAATATTCCGCACCGATAATGCCCGCGAGTACACAAGTCGGTCCTTCTCCGCTCTGTGCTCTGAGTTTGGTGTTATCCACCAAACCTCCTGTGCCTACACACCTCAACAAAATGGCGTGGCCGAACGGAAAAATCGTCATCTTCTCGATACCGCTCGGTCCCTCATGTTCCAAATGCAGGTATCAACAAATTTTTGGCACTTTGTTATTTCAACTGCTTGTCACCTCATCAATCGCATGCCCTCATCCGTTCTCAGCTTTGTCACTCCACTAAGCCTTCTTCTTCCATCCACTCCTCCTTTCCCCTCACACCTCGAGTTTTTGGGTGTGTTTGTTATGTTCACAACCTTGGTCCGTCAGCAGACAAACTTGTTGCTCGCGCTACCAGACAAATGTTTGTTGGCTACTCTCGAACTCAGAAGGGCTATGTGTGTTATTCTCCTACAACAGGTAAAGTGACTGTCTCGGCCGATGTCACTTTTTGTGAAGATCAACCATTCCACCTATCCCCCTCTCCCCAATCCAGCTCTTCTACTATTACTCGTCCTATCGTTCCAGTCACGCCTTCCTCCCCACCGTCACCTCCCTCCCCATCACCTCCCTCACCGCTTGTGATCCGTCCGCCCATCCGCCACGTCTATTCTCGCCGTAAATCCAAGGATATTTCCCTACCGGAGCCGTCTGCTACTGATGACACACCGCCCGCGGCTGATCCTGCATCTCCCTCTACGGCTCATCCAATGGCCAGCTATGTGTCTCTACACCGGCTCTCTCCACCCCTCCACCAGTTTGCTACTTCACTTTCCTCCATCTCTATTCCTAACTCTGTGCAGGAGGCGCTTCAGCATCCGGGGTGGCGGGCAGCTATGAAAGAGTAGATGAATGCCCTTTGGGCTAATCACAGCTGGGAACTGGTTCCCCTTCCTCCAGGTCAACATTTTGTTAGTTGCAAATGGGTCTTTGCGGTCAAACAGAATGCGGATGGGACTGTTGATCATTTAAAAGCCCGTCTCGTGGCTTGGGGCTTCACTCAGCAACAAGGCTTAGATTATGAGGAAACCTTTTCTCCAGTAGCAAAACTCAACACTGTTCGTGTTCTTATCTCCGTTGTTGTGCACCGGCGTTGGCACCTTCTTCAACTCGATATTAAAAATGCATTCCTTAACGGCAATCTGAAGGAAACTGTGTTTATGTGCCAACCTCCCGGGTTTGAGACCACGGGGGAGTCTCGTACTCTTCGCGTTTGCCGCCTTCTAAAGGCTCTTTATGGTCTCAAACAGTCACCACGAGCTTGGTTTGATAAGTTCTGCAAGGTCCTCTTAGCTCTTGGGTTCACTTGGAGCTCCGCCGACTTCTCTCTGTTCACCAAGCATGGACCAACTGGCACTGTAATCCTTCTTGTCTACGTTGATGATATCCGGATTACTGGCGATGACCTCTCTGGGATACAACAGCTCAAAGAACATCTGAACTCGGCCTTCCAGACCAAGGATCTTGGAAATCTGAGATACTTCCTTGGGATTGAAGTCGCCCGACGACCCGATGGGTTGGTTATGTCCCAACGAAAGTACTGCATCGACTTACTTCATGAAGCAGGACATTCCTGGTGCAAACCTGCGGATACTCCTATGGATGCTAATCAAAAATTATGTGTTGCAGGGTCTGATTCTGACCAGCTTCTTGAGAATCCAGAATACTACCGACGATTGGTTGGAAAATTGATCTACCTAACGGTTACTCGACCGGATATCTCGTTTGTTGTTGGTGTTGTGAGTTGCTTCATGCATACTCCATGCACTTCTCACCTTCAAGCTGTTGAGCGTATTCTCAGATATCTAAAGACCGCTCCAGGACAAGGCCTTGTCTCCAAACCATCCAACTCACCATCTCTTCTTGCGTACTCGGATGCTGACTATGCCGGGTCCCCTGATGATAGGCGCTCCACGACTGGCTTTTCCACTTACTTTGGTGGACACGTCATAACATGGCGAAGCAAGAAACAGACTGTGGTCGCCCGCTCCTCGGCTGAGTCTGAATACAGGGCTATGGCAGCTGTTGTGTCAGAATTAACATGGCTTGAGAGACTTCTTGGTGACTTGGGTGTCACTCTTCCTTCTCCGACAACACTTCGGTGCGACAGTCAGGCTGCAATTCATATAGCCAACAATCCAGTATTCCATGAGCGAACAAAGCATATTGAGGTTGACTGTCACTTCATCAGAGAAAAGGTTCAAGCGAAGAAGGTAGAATTGGAGCATGTTCCTGCTACGAGACAAATTGTTGACAACCTAACAAAAGCTCTTCCTCGGCCACTATATCTCCAGTTCTTATCCAAGCTGGGTGCCTGCGATTTGTACGCTCCAGCTTGCGGGGGAGTGTTAGTGAAATCCATGTAATAGGCCCATGTACAGGCCCATTTAGATCTTCTTCTCTTTAGTCCCACACCTTGTATAGGTTTTTCTGTCTTACTCTCTCTCCTATATATATGTATTCTTCCCTTGTATTTAGACACATGAAATATACATAAGTTTTGGAGGATTTCAACAGTTTCTAATGTGCATTTTGATCCACAAGAACTAAAAGCAAGTTCTTCGTGAAAGAAAAAAAAATTAGGTTAATAGGACCCTAACAACTAGTTGACATTTTTAGGCTAAGTTCCTTCCATGGACCTTTAAGTTTTATCTTTAAAGATGTTGGTATTTAAAAGTAAATAGACCCGAATGAGGGCACGATGAAATAGAATCTCATTTTCCACTTGGTATCAGAGAGACTTCCGCACAACCTACGCTGTCAACTTCTGCTGCGATCTCCGATCGACTGCTCCCAATGACCTCTCTCTATTTCCGGCCGTCGGTTTCCCTCCACAGTCGTGTCAGCAACCGCTTCAGAAAGTTTCACTTTGGCCTTCTTATCATCATACTGGATTTCTAGAAGATTCCAACAGTTGGATGCTCCCCAAAATCAGATCTAGGAATTTCTCCTTCAAGAGGAAGATGGCTCCTAACTCTGCAACGATGTCTTCTTTTACCCCAGCTCCTCGAAGACTTGTTATACGCAACACTCCCACATTCTCATGGAGAAGTTAGTTGTCAAGATGGAGGAGGAGGATCTGAATGTGTTGTTTGAGTTTTTGAGGATGTCCAAAGGAGAGGGATCGGCTCAGTCACAGCCACCACCGGTGAAGCTGGATCTTCCTCCTGTAGAGCTGAAACTTCATGGATCAGCTACGTATTTGAGCTGGTCGCGTAGGGTGAAGAGGGCCCTATCCGGAAGGAACCTGAAAGGTTATCTGACAGGTGAGAAGGGGGAGACAGAGAAGGACTCAGTTGGGTACAATGAGTGGAAGACTACACATAGCTTGTTGCACACTTGACTCCTAAACTCGATGGTCACGTCTATAACTATCACAGTGGATGACATAAAGACTGTGAGTGATGTTTTGGGGAAGTTGCAAAGAATCTATGCAGGAGTCGACAACAACATGAGGGTGTTTCACATCAAGAGGGAGATAGAGACAGTAACCCAGGGAGATCGATTGATCCGGGAGTACGCCGCAGATCTAGAGCGACTATGGACAGATTATGATCATTTCACACCAGCTGCGTGTTGCAGAGATCCCCAGTGCAAGAAAGGGGAGTGAGATGCTCAGCGAAGAACTATGCACTTAATGAGGGGATTGAACCTGACATTTGATCCACGGTGTGCAGTGCTGCTCACACAAACGAAGATTACCTCCCTAGATGAGATGATCTCAAACATGATGCAGGAGGAGAGCGGGATTAGATTCCAGTATGGTGCAGGTGGACTTCCAGGAGTGAAGTACGCACTAGTGGTCACCAATTTAGGTTACACGAGATACAGGAGTGAGACACAATAGTGCTTCAACTGCGGTGAGATAGGTCATCTAAGGCAGGCTTATCCTAAGCCACCAAAGGAGAGGGATGCAGGTGGACAGGGACAGTTTGGGAGTCGTGGTCACGACTATGGGGGTCGCAAAGGTGGTGGCATAGGAGGCTACCGGGTAAGTATGATGATAGTAGAGGAAGATGCATAAGAGTGTATGGATGATGTGGGTCACTTTGAGGAGGAGGAGGCGATCTTGGATGCTTACTCTCAGCTGATGAGGAGAAAGCAGAAGGGTGTGGTTGATGACGCATTTACCTTATCTTCATACATGGGTAATGTTGCCTCTTTTGCTTACTCAGCCACAAGTACTTGTGATAAACTTGCTCTCGCATCTGTATCCACCACCAGATCACCAGATTAAATAGTCGATTCTAGTGCTTCTCGTCATGTCACTAGGGATGCTAGGGAGTTCTTTTCTTACACTAAACTAGCAGTCCATTCAGACTACCGATGGTACAACTCAGCCAGTGGATGGTAAGGGTACTGTGCAGCATACGAACACTTTGACTTTGTCCAATGTTTTGCATGCTCCTGCACTTCAATTATCATTCATCTATACCGTGACAATAGTGTCACTATATTCATTGACATTAATCCAGTCTATCATGAACGCACAAAGTACATTGAAGTTGATTGTCATTTGGTCAAAGATGCGATTCTTTCCAAAAAGATACACTCCTCTACAAAGGTTTGAAGAACAAGCTCTCGATCTCTTCACCAAGCTCTCAATAAGAGAACTATTACGTAACCAGGGGAAGGAGATCGATTCCCTAGCGGGACTGCCGAAATTTCCAAGAAAGGGAAAGGGGGAAGACTGAGAGAGATGAGAGAAACAACAACCAGGGTTCCAATTTCATATTACCTCCATGATATCTCTCATACAAGGTAAGGAAGGTTTATATAACACCCTCTAGGTCGAAACAAAAGGCTAACGGTAAATACCCAAATTGCCCATAACATAAAGTAAATACATGTAGTTCTAAAAAATATGCGTGCCCTAATGGATTTTTTCTGCCGATGCGTCCTCGACGTACCTTTCACGACGTTGATATACTCGTCATACCTGGGGGCGTTCCTTCCCTCATCGACATTCGTAACAATGACGTCATCTAGAAATTCACCTTGTTGGCTTGTTCTCAAGGCAGATTTTTAGAAATTGGGCGCGGAATGCAAATGTCAATCAATGGGGGGTGGGGGTGGGTGGCTTCCAATGCATCGGGACCTGATCGACCGATAGGCCCTCCCGAGTGAGAACATGTATGTCTATGACGAGCTGTGGAAGGAAGTCCGGTAGGGTGACTGCGGGAGCTGGCGAAGTGAGAGTCACTTCGACTGTAGGGTCTCCAATGACCCGTTTTAGCTGAGAGACGTGAAACAGCGGGTGGATGTGGTGGCGGGAGCGAGGCGGAGGCGGTAAGCCGAGGATCCAACATGTGCGATAATCTCATATGACCCATAGAACTTGGCTGCAAGTTTTGAGCGAGTCTATTATGTCACAAAAATTTGGCGGTGCGGCTTGAGCTTGACGAACACGATGTCCCCTTCATTAATTGTGCATCCTTGTAGTGACAGTTGGCAAAAGTAACCATCCGGTCCAGCGCACGCTAAAGATGATGGCGCAACTGGAGAAGAATGGAGTTATGGTCATGAAGTACATCAGCTAGGGCTGCCACAGGACATTCGCTTGGAAGATTGCGGGTGAGGGATGGTGGGGGCCTACTATAGACATCCTCGAATGGAGTGGTGTCAGCGCTAGTGTGGAGAGGTGTTGTAAGAATATTCGACCAGGATAGTCAATCCTCCCTAGCCCAAGGGTGATCGCACACAAAACAACAGAGGTTGTTCTCCAAACAGTGATTCATCACCTCAGACAGTCCGTCCGTCTGGGGATGGTAAACTGTAATCATATGAAGATGAGTGCCCTGCATCTTGGTCAACGACTATTAAAAAGAACTCAGGAATAGTGGATCGCGATCGCTTACAGTGGAGCGAGGGAACTCATGTAGGCGGACCACACCATTAATAAAAACTGAGGATACAACATGTGTTGTAAACGGTTGTCTGAGGGGAAGGAAGAGGACGTATATGGATAGACGATCCACGACCACTAATATGCAATCCAATATCTTGGACCGAGGAAGCCAAGAAATGAAGTCCATGGAATTGTCGTTTCATATCCGAGTCAGAGTGGGCCGTGGCTGGAGGAGGGCCCCAGGAAACATGGTCATGTATTTGACCCGCTGACACGGCAGGCGGGGCGACACAAATGCTTTGACCTGTTGGAACATGCCAAGACAATATAGAGTTGTCGCGAGCCAGCGATAGGTCCAGAAGGCACCCACGTGATCTCCCTCCGGGGCCGATTGAAACTCAGCCAACAGGCATGGGATAACTGAGAAGATGCTAAGAGAACTAAGCAGTCGTGATGATGGAGAAGATTCCCCAATAAAGTATAGGGTGGTCGGGCGATAACGTCCACACGTATCGGAGTGTTAATCGGCAGGAGGAGCAGATCAGCGGAGACCTTGCGCTGAAGAAGGGTCGCGTCCTCCCAGATTGGTCGTGAGATAACTGTCTAATTAGCGGTCTGTTGTTGCCGAGAGAGTGCGTCAGCCACGGGGTTGGAAGAACCAGAGCGGAATTCAATGGAGAAGTCACAACCTAATAGTTTTGCGACCCAAACCTGTTGCGCGGGTGTGGCTATCTTTTGCTTCAGGAGATAACGGAGGCTATGATGGTTCGTACGAACTGTGAAATGGTGACCAA
The DNA here is from genome assembly GCA_033032865.1 of Dactylorhiza incarnata. Lineage (NCBI taxonomy): Eukaryota > Viridiplantae > Streptophyta > Magnoliopsida > Asparagales > Orchidaceae > Dactylorhiza > Dactylorhiza incarnata. The sequence goes on along the minus strand of JAWHQI010000009.1, from coordinate 293,641 downwards.
GTAGGAAGGTACGCCAATGCAGAACGAAAAGTACTAACACCATAAGCTCAGACTCGTTGAGTGGGGGCAGACAATGGTCGCAAACATCCGACTGAAGTAAGCGATGGGTTGCGCCGTTGCATCAGTACAGCCTGACGTCGGTGCCCGACATGTCACACTCCACAATGAACGGCTGAGAGAAGTCTGGTAGGGTGAAGAACAGAGCACTGCTGAGGGCTCACTAAAGAGCCAGAAAGGTTGTGGCCGCCTTTGGCGTCCACTAAAAGTGTTGGTGTCCGACCTCTTTAACATGCTGGAGAAGGGCTTGACAATTTTGCGATAATCCCTACTAAACCACCAGTAATACCTAGTGAGGCCCAGATAGCCTTGAATGCTGCGGAGGGAACCCAGTGTGGGCCACTGAAGAAACATCATCTTGTCCTAGTCCATAGTTACACCCTGAACGAAGATCGTGTTCCCCAAGTAGCTGATTTTAGAGTGGCCGAAAGTGCACTTCTTGGGGTTGATGAGAAAGTCATGCTTCTAGAGGGTGGTAAGCATCGTCCGCACATGATGGAGGTGATCCTACTAGGATGAACTGTAGACTAAGATGTAATCAAAGAAAACCAAAATGTACCTCTGCAAGGCCGATCGAAATAAATCATTCATGGTCGCCTGAAATGTGGATGGCACATTCATCAAGCCGAAGGGTATGGTGATGAACTCATAGTGGCTGTCAGCGAACGAAATGCTGTCTTCGGAATATCCTCCTGCTCCAGAATTTGGTGATAGCTGGAGCGGAGGCTCAGCTTGGAGAAGTAGGTTCCACCCATAACTCGTCCAATAGCTTATGAATGACTAGAATGTGATATGTGTAGAGAATCGTGACTTCGTTGAGCCCCTAATAGTTTACGCAGGAACGTCAACTGTCATTTTTCTTGCAGACCAAGAGAACCGGGTTCCAAAAAGGATTAGAACCGAGGTGTATCAGGACCACGATTAACATGTCACCCACGATCTTCTTGATCTCGTCATTTTAGGATAGGCTATATCGGTATGGCCAAACAGATACAAACAACACGCCCGCCTATAGGACGATGCAGTGGTTCGTCGATCGAGGCGGCAGAAGACGGGTAGTGTGGGAGAAAATACTCGAAAACATATCCAGAAAAGCTTGCAGAGCCGGAGGTGTTGGTGTGAGTGGGGGGTGGGGGGGGAGATGCTCGATCACGTGCCATAAGCATGCAACGAAATCGACGTTGGCCGTTTTCTAAATAAAATGTAAAGAGATGGCAAAGCACAAGAGGTAGTGTCATTCGCCAAAAGAAGTGTCCCAGACAACGTGAACTGCATAGTGCTAAGCCACGCAACTCCGTGAATAATATCCATCCGCCCAGCTTAAACGCGTTGAAGTCGTCTTAGAGATGGCGCAGACTCACCGTGAGGGCTAGCCTCGTGCAATGGCTTCCAGTCGCCCGACGGCGGGTGTAACGTCCCAAGGCCCTGGACTTACCATCGAGACAACATCCACCGACTGCTTCGCCTGGCGACCGTTACCGGGCTGCAGCCCAAGCACCCCAACCCCTCTCCAGCCCACAGGCGGGTTGTTGGTGGCCACAGCCTCCCTTTGGTGAGAAGTGATCCAGTTAAGCGCCCCTACGAGGCTTTCCCAGGAGGTCACCCATCTCAGTACTACTCCAGCCCGAGCACGCTTAACTATATAGTTCTTTCACTTCTCTCAACCAATTGAGAGAAGTGAAAGAACTATATAGTTAAGCGTGCTCGGGCTGGAGTAGTACTGGGATGGGTGACCTCCTGGGAAAGCCTCGTAGGGGCGCTTAACTGGATCACTTCTCACCAAAGGGAGGCTGTGGCCACCAACAACCCGCCTGTGGGCTGGAGAGGGGTTGGGGTGCTTGGGCTGCAGCCCGGTAACGGTCGCCAGGCGAGGCAGTCGGTGGATGTTGTCCCGATGGTAAGTCCAGGGTCTTGGGACGTTACAATAAAAAGTGCACTTTTTATTGTAACGACCTAGAATCCGACGTCCGATCGGGACAATGTCCACCGATCTAGCCTCAACTGGCCTCGTTACCGGGCTGCAGCCCAAGCACCTCAACCCCTCTCCAACCCACTGGCGGGTTGTTGGTGGCCACAGCCTCCCTTTGATGAGAAGTGATCCAGTTAAGCGCCCCTGCGGGGACTTCCCAGGAGGTCACCCAACCCAGTACTACTCCAGCCCGAGCACGCTTAACTATATAGTTCTTTCACTTCTCAACACCAATTGAGTTGCAGCTCAATTGGTGATGAGGAGTGGTTTGAAAACTCCTAATCAAGGAGGTTGCGGGTTCGAGACCCGGCCTCAACAATGCGCCGTTGCTGAGAAATAGGGGCGCGGAGAGGCTTTGGGGTGCTTGGGCTGCAGCCCGGTAGCGAGGCCAGTTGAGGCTAGGGCTAAGCCCGTACGTCGGCTTCTGGGTCGTTACAAAAAAAAGTGCACTTTTTATTGTAACGACCCAGAAGCCGACGTCCGATCGGGACAATGTCCACAGATCTAGCCTCAACTGGCCTCGTTACCGGGCTGCAGCCCAAGCACCCCAACCCCTCTCCAGCCCACTGGCGGGTTGTTGGTGGTCACAGCCTCCCTTTGATGAGAAGTGATCCAGTTAAGCGCCCCTGCGGGGACTTCCCAGGAGGTCACACATCCCAGTACTACTCCAGCCCGAGCACGCTTAACTATATAGTTCTTTCACTTCTCAACACCAATTGAGTTGCAGCTCAAGGAGTGGTTTGAAAACTCCTTATCAAGGAGGTTGCGGGTTCGAGACCCGGCCTCAACAATGCGCCGTTGCTGAAAAATAGTGGCGCGGAGAGGCTTTGGGGTGCTTGGGTTGCAGCCCGGTAGCGAGGCCAGTTGAGGCTAGGGCTAGCCCGTACGTCGGCTTCTGGGTCGTTACAAAAAAAAAGTGCACTTTTTATTGTAACGACCCAGAAGCCGACGTCTGATCGGGACAATGTCCACCGATCTAGCCTCAACTGGCCTCGTTACCGGGCTGCAGCCCAAGCACCCCAACCCCTCTCCAGCCTAGTGGCGGGTTGTTGGTGGCCACAGCCTCCCTTTGATGAGAAGTGATCCAGTTAAGCGCCCCTGTGGGGACTTCCCAGGAGGTCACCCATCCCAGTACTACTCCAGCCCGAGCACGCTTAACTATATAGTTCTTTCACTTCTCAACACCAATTGAGTTGCAGCTCAATTGGTGATGAGGAGTGGTTTGAAAACTCCTTATCAAGGAGGTTGCGGGTTCGAGACCCGGCCTCAACAATGCGCCGTTGCTGAGAAATAGTGGCGCGGAGAGGCTTTGGGGTGCTTGGGCTGCAGCCCGGTAGCGAGGCCAGTTGAGGCTAGGGCTAAGCCCGTACGTCGGCTTCTGGGTCGTTACAAAAAAAAGTGCACTTTTTATTGTAACGACCCAGAAGCCGACGTCCGATCGGGACAATGTCCACCGATCTAGCCTCAACTGGCCTCGTTACCGGGCTGCAGCCAAAGCACCCCAACCCCTCTCCAGCCCACTGGCGGGTTGTTGGTGGTCACAGCCTCCCTTTGATGAGAAGTGATCCAGTTAAGCGCCCCTGCGGGGACTTCCCAGGAGGTCACCCATCCCAGTACTACTCCAGCCCGAGCACGCTTAACTATATAGTTCTTTCACTTCTCAACACCAATTGAGTTGCAGCTCAATTGGTGATGAGGAGTGGTTTGAAAACTCCTTATCAAGGAGGTTGCGGGTTCGAGACCCGGCCTCAACAATGCGCCGTTGCTGAAAAATAGTGGCGCGGAGAGGCTTTGGGGTGCTTGGGCTGCAGCCCGGTAGCGAGGCCAGTTGAGGCTAGGGATAAGCCCGTGCGTCGGCTTCTGGGTCGTTACAAAAAAAAGTGCACTTTTTATTGTAACGACCCAGAAGCCGACGTCCGGTCGGGACAATGTTCACCGATCTAGCCTCAACTGGCCTCGTTATCGGGCTGCAGCCCAAGCACCCCAACCCCTCTCCAGCCCACTGGCGGGTTGTTGGTGGCCACAGCCTCCCTTTGATGAGAAGTGATCCAGTTAAGCGCCCCTGCGGGGACTTCCCAGGAGGTCACCCATCCCAGTACTACTCCAGCCCGAGCACGCTTAACTATATAGTTCTTTCACTTCTCAACACCAATTGATCTGCAACTCAATTGGTGTTGAGAAGTGAAAGAACTATATAGTTAAGCGTGCTCGGGCTGGAGTAGTACTGGGATGGGTGACCTCCTGGGAAGTCCCCGCAGGGGCGCTTAACTGGATCACTTCTCATCAAAGGGAGGCTGTGGCCACCAACAACCCGCCAGTGGGCTGGAGAGGGGTTGAGGTGCTTGGGCTGCAGCCCGGTAACGAGGCCAGTTGAGGCTAGATCGGTGGACATTGTCCCGATCGGACGTCGGCTTCTGGGTCGTTACATAAACTGATCGAGGTTTGCATTAACTAATCTAGAATGAATATTGAACAGGAAATACATAAACTGTTCTAAAGTTAAATTTGGAAATACATAAACTGATTGAGGTTTGCAAACTTAGAGTGAAAATACATAAACTGATAAACAATGATTCAACGAAGTTTATGTAGTTTTGCATGTCTAATCGCCAACAATGATTCAATGAAGATTGAAGACAAGAAATGAAGACAAATATGCACATGCAAGCATACCTATTCGGCTGGCAAACCGAGAGGTGGAGAAGGCCGAAGTGGCAAAGAGGGATGGAGACGGAGAGGCGGACGGCGGACCACGGTGCGGTGCGGTTTGCATGGTTTTTACGAATTGAAAACCGCACCAATAAACGTGCGGTTTTCAGACACCCAAAACCGAACCGCACCGCACCCGATCGGCGCGGTTTGGAATGGGGTGCGGTGCGGTGCGGTTTTACGGTTTGGTGCGGTTTTCGGTTTTCCTGCACAGGCCTAACGCCTGGTTTCCATCGGCCCGATGTTGAAGTCGGCTTCGACCTAACGGGTGAGGTCCATAGCCTCGACAATGGAGGGCGGGTGGTGTGGGCGCAGATGGGCGCGGGAAATGTGTTAGCAGGTTATGCATGAAAAAGGTGAGGTAGTGGTCGAGAGGTAAACCTGGTACACACGTGACTAAGACAATAAACTCGTGGAAGGAAACCGTTTGGCGGAAGACACAAAGACGCTCAATCACGGTTCCCGAGTAGCGTACATCATAAGGACGGATAAGATCCTATTGAAGTTTCGACTATGTGAGGGAGGGCTTGGATTGACGGAGCCAACGAACTCAGTGGAGTGTCGGCCCCTCCATGCCGATGAGAGTCGTGGCGACCATGTACAACACAGGAGTCTCATGAATGTCGAAGAACTGTTCTGCACGGGAAATCCATCCCATGAGATCGGTGTCATTGAAGGAGGGGACGTCAAAAGAGCAGTGTGGTTGAAGGAAGCCTGCTGATGGTGGAACGGGGTCTTGGCGGGGGGGAGGTTGGAGGTGTAGCTCCCCCCCCCCCCCCCCCATGGAATTAGGCACTGAGGAGGGGATCTTGTCGCACACCACCATCAATCCGCAACAAAGAAGGGAATAAAGGAATAGTAGTGGTATGAACGTCTCAACTATCTCTCGTCATTCTATCCTAACGCTACGAACCGACGATGGTGTTAAACGATTAACGACCACACCACAAACAGAGTGCGATATAAGCGGCGACAGAAGAAAAACTAGCAGAAGACTAACAACCACGTAGTAGATATCAGAAACGTAAAGGTAATAAGAAGAGACAGAAAATACACAACATTGATGACACGAGGCTCAAAGTCCAAGTACAATAGTCTATAGAAAGTCTTGGGGCTCACAAGTAACACGTCAAGCCGGATAAATGCTGATATATAAATTAAATGTAATCTATGTAACTACTGGACTAATTATGTTATTATCTATAACACGATCTTTTTGAGTCTTTTATCTCCACGTTAAGTCCACGTCATAGCTCCTGGAACACCTGGAGTGGCAACTGAGGTGAGGGTTAACAATACTATATGTATTGACTAAGTGGTTCTTCCTTTCCCCCTGAGCCCCTAATATTCTCAAGGGAGGCACTAAATTGACATGCAATAAGTGTCAGCATAGTGCAATATATATATATATATATATATATATATACGAGTGCCCGACACGGGGCTCCGCCCCTACTGCCATGCGGGACAGTACGCACCCCCTCATGCGTGCTTCGCCTGCCACTAACACGGGTCTCCGCCCCTACGGCCAACCACGACAGTATCTGGCGGGAGACGACGGGCTTCGCCCACCCCCGACGGACTTCTAGAATACACTCGAGCTAAATAAAAAATTTATAGCGCGAATAATGTTTTTTGAGTTTTGAAGCTCAAATATATCTCATTTGAAAAAGTGATCAACATGAAAGTTGTAGAACTCATCGAGATATACAACTTTCATGTTGATCAACGTTCGATTTGAAGTCGTTTAGGGGCTCAATTTGGGCCCCGAAAAAAGTCACATTACCTTTTTTCGGGGCCCAAATCGGCGGCCTAAACGACTTGAAATCTAAAAATGATCAATATGGAAGTTGTAGATCTCGATGAGATCTACAACTTTGATGTTGGTCACTTTTACAAATAAGATACATTTAGGGCTCAAAAATCAAGAAAACAGAGAATAAAAATGTTGGTCTGCGAATAACTGCGAGCGCAAAACTGATATCTAGGCCTTTAGTCTCACATCGTGAGACTAGAAATATTTTTCGTGTTTAAGTAGCATGATATGAGTGCTTATTTGAAATTTGAAATGAGACGAGCTATGTAGAGCGGGCGGGCCTGTATGCAGGTCGGGCTGGCGATATATGCAGACCCGTCGTGCATATTTTATATGTAAACCGGGTTTCACCTGGTTAGATTTTTTTCAAAATCAGAAGGGTAAAATGGTAATCTCCTATTGTGGGTAGGAGCCCTACGAAAAATATAGGTTTATGGCACCTTACTACTCTAGGTTTAGGAGACCTATGAAAATTTGGAGAGAGAGTGTATAGATTACAAGATTTAAATCTGACGATGGTTGAATTATTTAGACAGATCTGATGGCCTATATTATTTGTTGGAATTTCGAACTCATGCTATTAGCAGGTCATAGTATTTCTTTATATATGGTAAAGATAATATGAAAATAGTATGAACAATAACATATTAAAAGAATGCAGTGGTAAAGTATAATAAGTGTGTGGTATAAATAAACAGTAAGTAAACACTTCATTGGTTCTATCCTAGCCGTGTCCACAACACATGCACACTTGTTGTGAATTAAATATTATAAATAAGAGCGAAGCATAAAGTAACCAATCATATAAAAACGCATATACGAATTTATATGATCGGGATCTTGCACAATCTAAGCTACTGCACAATCTAAACTACACTATCAGGTATAATGACACTATTGTTGGGTTTTCTTAATACCATTTCAGAAATGATAATACAGCATATCATATATGCGCAGCGGAATAAATTAACTAGAACAACCCAAAAGAGTTATAAAAGGTCGAACACTGCGTTCGTCGAACGCGCTGGCCGTTCGACGAACCGTTCAACGAACGTGCTACGCTAGCCGTTCGACGAACGTCGTTCGACGAACGTCGTTCGACGAACGTCGTTCGACGAACGCGCTACATTAGCCGTTCGACGAACTGTTCGGCGAACGTCGTTCGACGAACGCGCTACATTAGCCGTTCGACGAACTGTTCGACGAACGCCGTTCGACGAACGCACTACAATAGCCGTTCGACGAACGTGCTTTACTGACCGTTGAGAAGACATGTATATCGTCGAGAAGATGACATATATCGTCGAGAAGACATATGAACATATATCGTCGAGAAGACATATATATCGTCGAGATGATATACATATATCGTCGAGAACATCGTCTTGACAGTCAAGACAATATTATTCAACACTTAGCCGATCGACGATCCGCTCGACGAACGCGCTACGCTAGCCGTTCGACGAACTTGTCCGACGAGCGCCGTTCGACGAACGCGCTACATTAGTCGTTCGACGAACGCCTGCTTTAATCCGATCCCATGTCAACAGGATTCTTTCTCCAATTTCTCCAAGCACTCTTTTGTGCGACCCCATAGACTCATATCGCATTGGCAGTGAGACCTTTAGCCACCAGCCGGCCTTTGAATGTCTGTACATTCTCATCCATGTCGGTCTTCTTCTTGAAGACCCACTTGCACCCTATGGGTCGTACCCCTTCAGGTGGTTCCACCAAGGTCCAAACTTGGTTTGCAAACATGGAGTCCATTTCAAATTTCATGGCCTCAAGCCACTTCTCGGAATCGTCCACACATAGCTTCTTAATAGGTTGCAGGCTCATCATCATGATCCATAAGCAACACATTACATATTTGAGACACGAGAAATTCATATCTCTCAAGCTCAAATCTTGGTCTATCAGATCTACGTAGGACTTGTGTTTCTTGAGCAGGTTCTCTAGCTACAACAGATTGTAGTCCTTGCTCAGGTTTCAATTCACGTTCATTCATTGTTTGTGGTTCTTGAACCTCTTCAAGTTCCACCTTTGCAGTCTTTCTGGATAAGAATTCTTTCTCCAAAAAGTCGTCAGTCCTTGGGACAAATAATTTGCCCTCGGACGGCAGGTAGAAGTAATACCCCTTGGTATCCCTAGGATATCCCACAAAATAACACTTATCTGATTTGGGTTCCAGCTTGTCAGACATTTGACGTCGTACGTATGTCTCACAGCCCCAAATCTTAATGAACGACATACTAGGACGCTTCCCAGTCCATATCTCATATGGTGTCTTTTGAACCGTTTTCGTCGGAACGCGATTTAGTGTAAAAGCAGCAGTCTCTAGAGCAAAACCCCAAAAGGAAACGGGCAAATCTGCATGACTCATCATCGATCGCACCATGTCTAAATGGGTACGATTCCTCCTCTCAGAAACATCATTATGTTGCGGTGTTCTGGGTGGGGTGAGCTGTGATACAATACCACACTCTTTCAGATGATCACGGAACTCCTGACTCAAATATTTGCCACCTCGATCAGATCGGAGTGCTTTTATCCTTTTTCCCAGTTGGTTCTCTACTTCATTCTTAAACTCTTTGAACTTTTCAAAGGTCTCGGATTTGTTCTTCATAAGAAACATGTATCCGTATCTACTGAAATCATCAGTAAATGTAACGAAGCAGTGGTACCCACCTCTAGCCATAGAACTCATGGGTCCGCATACATCACTATGTATTATACCCAAAAGATCATCAGCCCTTTCACTACAACTAATGAAAGGGGCTTTCATCATCTTGCCTAATAAACATGACTCGCATCTCTCAAATGATTCATAATCAAATGAGTCCAGTAGTCCATCTCTGTGGAGCTTGGATATGCGTTTCTCGTTTATATGACTTAAACGACAATGCCAAAGGTATGTAGGATTCGAGTCATTTGTTCTTAGTCTTTTATTATTTTCAACATTATAGATCGGATAGTCTAAGTTCAAAACATATAAACCATTAAACAATTGTTCTACACCATAACAAACATCATTCATAAAAATCGAACAACAATTGTTCTTAATTATAAATGAAAAACCTTTCATGTCAAGTCATGAAATGGATATAATGTTTCTAGTTATGGCCGGAATAAAATAACAATTATCTAGTTCTATTACAAGCCCAGTGGGCAAAGAAAGATAGTAAACACCACCGGCGACGGCAGCAACTCTTGCTTCATTCCCGACGCGTAGGTCTACCACCACTTTACCCAGCATTCTTCTCCTTCTCAGTTCCTGCATATTTGTACAAATGTGAGAACCACATCTGGTATCCAATACCCAAGATGAAGGAGCAGAAAGGTTTATCTTTATAACATAAATACCTGAAGTGGAAGTCACACTTCCCTTCTTCTTTTGCAGATCCTCAATGTAGAGGGGACAGTTCCGCCTTCAATGCCCTGCCTTACCGCAGTGGTGGCACTTTCCTTCTTTCACCAGACCTTTCCTTTTCAGTGCAGAAAACTTGGGATCAAGAGGAGACTTAGATCCAATCTTCGTCTTCTTGAATCCCTTGGCATTGCCCTTGCTCTTATGCACCATCAGTATGGGGCTGGCAGGCTTGGCCTTCTTCATGTTGTTCTCGGCAGTTCTCAACATGTCAAGGAGCTCGGGCAGTGTCTTTTCTATTTCATTCATGTTATAGTTCAAGAAGAACTGCTCATAACTGTCCGGCAACGATTGCAGGATCAGATCTGTGCTCATAACTGTCCGGCAACGATTGCAGGATCAGATCTGTGGCCAACTCTTGGCCTAAGGGAAAACCCAGTTTTTCAAGGTTCTCGATATACCCAATCATTTTGAGTACGTGAGTGCCTACTGAGTCTCGAGCTCCCATTTTGCACTGAAATAATGCCTTGGATATGTCAAACCTCTCTTGTCGGGCTTGCCCCTCGAACATTTTCTTGAGGTGCCTGATTATCTCATAACCACGCATGCTCTCGTGTTACTTCTGAAGCTCACAGGACATGGTAGCAAGCATGAGGCATTCCACATCCAAGATATCATCCTGATACTTCTTGTAAGCATTTTTATCTGCAATCGGAGCATTCCCGGTCGACTCTGCAGGGGCTTCCCCTTCCAAGACATAGAGCTTGCGCTCTTGCCTGAGAACAATTCTCAGGTTCCTGTACCAGTCGAGGAAGTTCGTCCCATTGAGCTTGTCCTTCTCAAGGATGGCTCTCAGGGACAGCGTGGAGTGTGATGTATTTGCCATGGAAATTCTACAATAAATTTGCAAAAAAAATTCAGTACTATATTTCAAAATACATTTTACTTTAATAATGACTTTAATTAAAAGAGGGCTCCCACTATTTTAATCAAATCGATAACCATTAATATCGATTCGGAGAGTTTATGCGAGTTACTCTCTTAGTGGACAAGATCCATATTTCACCAACACAACGAGTCCGCTTTGGCGTTTTTCTCGCAATGCGGTTATTTAGGTAGACAATACTTGTCAATTGCATCAATATGCAACTCTTGTATGGTTGGTGAATAACTCTTTATTCGCATCCATCATATGGTGCATGCCAACCCAATGCCTCTAGGCATTCAACCTTTGAGGTCACCTAGTTAAGATAGACCCGATGTCGACAGTGGGATATCACAATTATCCGCTCGCACCCTTACCAAGATAGATTAATGCACCTTGCTTTGGCAAGCCCACACTTCATCGATCGAGGCAGGAAGAGTGTCATCCATCGGAAGGCATCCGTATACTTAATATTGGATAAGGGATTTTATCTTTCAATTAATGAACATTTCATCGTGATTAACATTTAATCACCGTGCACATTCACAAAATAGAAATACAACATTTCAAACCAAATGCATCACAATGCGCACAAAATAAAATTATCAACACTTTGATAATAAGGGCTAAATCTGAACACTTAAAACACTTCTAATTCTCCAGGTTTACATGCATTAGACACAACAAAAACAACTCCACATGTGCAGTAGACAAGCTCGTCTCTCAATGTCAGATTCAAAATCTCAGACATGTGATTTCACAAATCACTTGGAGGGACGGTAACTGCAAAGGAGAAACTATTTCTGAAACAATGAAATCGCAACGCAATCACATGCATTCTTGGGGGGGGGGGGGGGGTCCAAGAAGAAATCAGGGCATTTAGAACGCTTTTAAAATCCCGATTTACACGCACTTGATTGCCAACCTATCTTTGATACCACTATTGGGTTTTCTTAATACCATTTCAGAAATGATAATACAGCATATCATATATTCGCAGCGGAATAAATTAACTAGAACAACCCAAAAGAGTTATAAGGAACTTGCGATTTCATAGATTCAAGAAATTAAATAACATCCAGCAACACATTGCAGAAATTATACCTGAAGGGAGTTGAGTCTATACTCAACCGAGATGCTCCAATGGCAGATCCAGAGAACAAAACTTGAGTCCCAAGCGCTGAAATAGATCTGCGCCTCTACGGGAAATCCACACGAGTGCTGAAGAACCCTAGCCTCTTGTCGCACAAGATCTAGGTCGAAGAAGAACTGCTCTCTACGTCTCCCACGGACTGCTAGGTCCGACGACAGGGAGAGGCGGCGGTGGCGGCGGGATCGACTGGTCGGAACACTTCCGTCAGAACCCTTGCGGAACACTTTCGCCGCTCTCTCTTGCAAAAAGGATCGCCTAAAATTAGGTCGGCGCCCTTAGGTTAAAAGAATCGCATCATTTTATACCTCTAGCGATCAAGAGAAGCGTCGGGCGAAGATAAAAGGTCGAACACTGCGTTCGACGAACTGGCCAGCGTTCGTCGAACGCGCTGGCCGTTCGACGAACCGTTCAACGAACGTGCTACGCTAGCCGTTCGACGAACGCGCTACATTAGCCGTTCGACGAACTGTTCGGCGAACGCCGTTCGACGAACGCGCTACATTAGCCGTTCGACGAACTGTTCGACAAACGCCGTTCGACGAACGCACTACAATAGCCGTTCGATGAACGTGCTTTACTGGCCATTGAGAAGACATGTATATCGTCGAGAAGATGACATATATCGTCGAGAAGACATATGAACATATATCGTCGAGAAGACATGAACATATATCGTCGAGAAGACATATATATCGTCGAGATGATATACAAATATCGTCGAGAACATCGTCTTGACAGTCAAGACGATATTATTCAACACTTAGCCGATCGACGATCCGTTCGACGAACGCGCTACGCTAGCCGTTCGACGAACTTGTCCGACGAGCGTCGTTCGACGAACGCGCTACATTAGCCGTTCGACGAACGCCTGCTTTAATCTGATCCCTTTAATCCGATCCCTTGTCAACAGGATTCTTCCTCCAATTTCTCCAAGCACTCTTTTGTGCGACCCCATAGGCTCATATCGCGTTGGCAGTGAGACTAGATATTTGACCACTTCCAGATCACCATGGAAACACCAACAACTATACGTATATCATCAAAAACCAATGCAAAAGCTAAGTAAGAATATCCTCATCAGAGAAGTGTCACAACCCATAACCAATACGATTCATCTGAGTCACACTACACAAGTACACATATTGCTATCATCATATCCATGCATGTACACACACACAGAATGAACCCAGGGATTTAAATAAGGCGAAATTTTTAATTCCTCAAGGGTGCACACGGGTTTGTAAGATGCTTATCTCCCAATAAAACAAAGAGGAACAAGCCCGGGGTTAAACAGAGGTAAACGAATTTAGATTCGTCAAGGGTGTGCACATAAAAGTCTTAAAAACATTTCGGAAGACTGTCCTTACGACATTCTAGTGAAGGGTAGTATGTTATCGCACTCAAACGAACATCTTGAGGTATAACTGTCTAAGTGCCAAAGTGAGTCATTTTCTTGTAGACTAAGGTGAATCTGAACATTGATAATTTAATCTCTAACTGTGACTCTATAACACACGAGTGACCACATACGATCACTCAAAAAGAAATTTTGTTTCCCAGAATTCGGTGTAATCATATCAGTTAAGTTTATCAAATTATATTTACCTTCATGTCTTAGATGTTTCATATCTAAATTGTCTATAGTAATGCTAGTTAAATTTTACTAAACTATGTTTGTTGGCATATCCTAGTTATTCTCATGTCTATGTTGTCTAAAGTTATGCTAGTTAATGCTTACCAACTATGTTTATTGTCATATCCTAACTGTTTTCGTGTTTAGGTTGTCTAAAGTTGAAGATTTCCGTTTGATTTTCTACGTTCTCTAGACCTGTACTTGAAGTTGTGTTTATTTTCACTCTTTAATTACCCTCCAGGTCCACCACCGCTTTCATTGCATTGGTTCGTCCTGAACTACGTAAAAATGACTAGTAGACTAGAAGATGTTTATGTGATTACTATTTCCTTAAGCGATTGATTTGAGCTTTGATGCTCCATGTAGGACCCCCCCATCGGAATTAAGTGATTGGTGTGTGCTAGGAGAGGCGGTCGGAGCTCGAAACTAGGCTGGCCGAAGGTGGAGCAGCTCTCGTCGGCTAGGGCAACAGTGCTGAAAGGCTTCTACAAAGCGATCGAGAGAAGGAATCGGGAAATGAAGATGGTGAATAGGAAAACCTAATATGAAATATATTTATATATTATAAATACAACTATAGAAGGCCCTTCCTCCGATCCACTTAAAACCTCGTAAATTTCTTTACGGGACTCGAAAGCTGTCTCGGATGGGTCAGTTATGATCGTCTCGTCGATACGCACCCACCGGAACGACCCGAGGTCAATTCCGAGTTCGTTTGCTCATTTTATGCTTCCCAGAGTGTTTGCGGCGCAATTTGTCTTAAACGTCAAAAATCACTCTAACGATGTTGGAATCACATACGGATGACTCCGTTGGACTCGTAATGTCTTTACGAGTCTAAATAACTAATCAAGGTCAATTCCGAGGCCGTTTGCTCGATTTAACCTTCTCGGATAATTACGATACTTAAAAAACCACGCCAGAACACCAAATTCTCTGATACTCAGCGAAATTGAGCGCAGACGATTCTGTTGGACTCATATCGATCTTACGAGTCTAACGACAACAACTGGGGTCGATTCTGAGGTCATTTGCTCAATTTCACCTTTTTGGTAACACGTTATTTAAAACTGCGTTTGCACATCAAATTCTCTGATACTCATCGGAATTAAGCGCGGACGAGTCTGTTGAACTCGTATAGACTGTACGAGTCTAACGAAACCAATTGACATCGTTCCTGAGGTCGTCTACTCAAAAAGTCATATTTGAGGTGTCGCATAGCTCAACGCGACCAAGTTTGGTCAACTTCATAAGTATGCATCAGAATGCGATGAAACGAACGTCGTTAAGTTCGTATTGGTCTTACGAGTGCAACCTCACTGACCGGAATCCATTATGAATTCATTGGCTCAAAAAGCTTGTTTGAGTTACAGTGGCTGAAGGTTCGGGGCAAACCAATTGTAATCGGTTCACCGGCCCAACAAGGTGTCACTGGCCCGAATAGGCTCATCAAAAAAGGTCGATTGAACCAGCTAGGTCCCTTAGGTGGTTTAATTGGTCGAGTCAGAATTTTGGGATGTTACACAGAAAACATACAACAACGATGGCATGAGGCCCACAGTCCAAGTACAACCGTCTATAGAAAGTTCGGAGCCTCACAAGTAACGCGTCAAGTCGCATAAATACTGATATAGAAAGTAAATGTAATTTGTGTAACTATGGACTAACTAATGTTGTTATCTATAATACGATATTCTTGAGTCTTCAATCACCTGGAATACCTAGGGTGGCAACCGAGGAGAGGGTTAACAATAGTATATGTATTAGCTAAGTGGTTTTGCGTCTCCCCCTGATCCCCTAATGTGATCAAGGGAGACAGTAAAATGTCCTGCAGTAAGTGTCAGCACAGTGTAATAAATATATATATATATATATATCTTTATTACATAAAACAATAGTGATATTTGGAAGCACACCAAAAATCAAATATGGACCGTCCGATCAAGCATCCTCTGAAACTGGCCGTCGGATTCAAAGGATTGGGCCTGCAAATAGCCAAACATCCAAAAATCCCTCTCCCTCAACTGCATGAATTCCCGACACCCCCCTTCCAAAAAAAAACGCGCAACTGCACGTCCTCCCTTGGCCGCCGCCGGCGGAGCCGCCGGCGGCCTGACCGGCGCCCACCGGCGGGTTCGCCGGCCTCCGGCGAACCCGCCGGGGGTTGTCCTACGGCGAGCGGGCAGGGCCACCGCCGGCGTGGCCCTGCCCGTGAGACGCCGGACAACCCCCGGAGGGTTCGCCGGAGGCCAGAACCCGTCGGTGGGGCCGGTCAGGCCGCCGGCGCCGCCGGCGGCGGCCAAGGGAGGACGGGCAGCCCTCGGCGGAAACGGAAATCGTGGAGGGGGGGATTTTGATTTTTTTAAATTTATTCATATTTGTTTTATTTTCTTTTTTAATAAGTAATTAAATAATTAAATTTCTTAATAAAAAAATAAAATTTATAATGCCCTAAGCTTTTAAAGTTTTCTAAAAAATAGGAATAAATATTGGTGTGCATTGCTCGCGGCCGGACAACCCTTGGCGGTTTTACCGAGGGGGTGGGGGCGGGCGAAGCCGCCGGTCAAGCCGCCGGTGCCGCCGCCGGCCGCCAAGGGAGGACGGGCAGCCCTCGGCGGAAACGGAAATCGTGGAGGGGGGATTTTGATTGTTTTTTAATTATTCATATTTGTTTTATTTTCTTTTTTAATAATTAATTAAATAATTAAATTTCTTAATAAAAAAATAAAATTTAGAATACCCTAAGCTTTTAAAATTTTCTAAAAAATAGGAATAAATATTGGTGTGCATTGCTCGCGGCCGAACAACCCCTGGCGGGTTTGTCGAGGGGGTGGGGGCGGGCGAAGCCCGCCTTGAATGCCAAGCGGGCGAAGCCAGCTTGGTTGCGGGCGAAGCCCGCAGCGACGCATCGAGAACGGGCGAAGCCCGTTCGAAGATGCTAGTATATATATACATTTATATACGTATATATAAAAATTAATTCAATTTTGTTCAACAAAAACCATATGGTATGATGATTGTTATCTTTGCTTGACATAGTGGAAACCTGGGTTCAAATCTCACCATTGACAATTTTGTGAGATTAAAAAACGGGTCATATGACACTCCTTTTTCAATAAATTTAGGGGTAAAGTCGTAATTTCATGTTGTAGGGTACTCTACACTTCATAGTTTTAGGTCACCCCCTAGTAGGTTTAGGAGACCTAGGAAAAAGTGGAGAGGGAGCAGTTTGATCCGACGGCTGATGAAATATCATGCCAGATTCGATGGCCGTAATCATTTCAAAGGCTTTAAAATTCATGGGTTTGATATTTCTTTATATATGGTAAAGATATACACACACACACACACATACACGCGCGCGCGCGCACACACACACATTATGAAAACAGTATAAACAATAACATATTCAAAAGAATGCAGTGATAAGTATAATAAGTGTCCGATATAAATAAACAATAAGTAAACACTTAATTGGTTTTATCCTAGCAGTGTCTACAACACGCACGCTCGCGGCGTATTAAATGTTATAAATAAGAGCAAAGCATAAAGTAACCAATCGTATAAAAATGCCCATATGAATTTATATGATCGGGGTCTTGCACAATCCAAACTACTGCACAATCTAAACTACACTATCATGTATAACGAAACTATATGTATATCATAAAAAACTAATGCAAAAGCTAATAAGCATATCCTCATCAGAGGAGTATCACAACCTATAACCAACACGACTCATCTAAGTCACACAATGCAAGAACACATACTGATATCATCACATCCATGCATGCGCACACACACGCACTATGTCGACATAGATTTATCATGCAAAGTGTCAAGACGACGACACCCGATCGTAAACGAATGCAAACTAACAATTGAAATCTCTTATTCGTGGGGTAGCTAATCCCACAGGCACCACCATTGTGGCCAAACGGTGGCAGTGGCCCGTCCTTGCCACATCTAGGGTATTTAAGAATAATCATCCCTAGGTCTTACGCACGGCTATCCGAACACGACTAATTCTTCGCCTCACTGGCGGTATGACATATGGTAAGGTCCTAAAGGGGCTAGGGATATGTACTACATGCAAACACACGTCCGACGATATAAGTTTCTTGCAATAAGTTTTAATTTACAGATCTGAATATCAATTATGACACAAAAGATAAATCAATGAACAAGGAGACACAAGACGGAGTATATGCGAGTGCTCAAAATTTTAAATAACTAATAAAATGGAAATTCACAAAGTTCAAGTGCTTGAAACAAAGATTACAAATGACACACTCCTTGAGTAGACAATAAACACAACATTCAATACTAGGAATTAACTTCAAAACAAAGAGACTCACACGGTAGTAGTGGTAGAAAGGCTTGGAGAGGAAGCTTGATGTGCTGGCTGGTAGCGGGAGTCCAAGTAGTTTTGGAATGGGGGTTTGGGGATGCTGGAATAGTGTCCAGATGCTGGATAGGGAACTCTGGCAGCAGGAATTAATTAACCGGTTGCTGGAATTAGGCCCAGGTGCTAGATTTTGATGTCTAGCAGCAGGAATTCGAAGGTCGGGTGCTGGAATTGAGTCCAGCCGCAGGAAAAAAGGGTCTGGGCTGCTGGATTAGGAAGCCTAGGCTGTTGTATGGGTGGAGGTTGCAGGGAGATGGTAGTGGGGCTCAGTTTGAATGAGGGGCCTTGGAGGGGTTCGGTGGGAGTGGAGGATTTGGGAGAGTGGCTCGGCTTGAGGGGGTGAGTGGGGAGGGAGGGGAGGGAGGGGAGGGACGGTTGCAGCAAGGGAGGGGGATTATGCCACAAATGTGCGAGAGGAATAAGGGTAGTCGAGTAGTGGGGAGTTATGGAGGAAGTGGGATAGCGGGGGGAGGTGGTTTTGGTGATTATAGGGCATTGTGGTGGTGGTTATGGGTGCATTGGGGTGGTGGTTATGGGGGCATTGAGGTGGAGGTTATGGGGCATTGAGGTGGTGGTTATGGGGCATTGAGGTGGTGGTTATGGGGTAGTGGGGTGGTGGGGTGGTGGCTGGCCAGAGTTGGCAAGAGGTGGCCGCCGGAGTTGGCCGGAGTTGGTTGCCGTCGAGGCGGACGGTGGTGGTGGCAGGAGGTGTTTTCCGGAGATCGCTGGAAAACTAAAAACGGATGAAATGATAAGGGGATTGGAGAGGGATCACCGGAGGTGGCCAAAGGTGGTTTTCCAGTGAGCACTGGAGGTGGAGGAGAGGGAATTTTGGAGGTGTTCGGGGGCTGTTTTTGGTGGTGTTTGGGGAGGGGAATTGTAGGGGGTGGTCGGCTATGTGGAGGGGAGTGGTTCCCCGGCAAGGGGAAAGTTAAGGGTGGTCGCCTATGAAGTGGGAGGTGGAGAGGGGTTGGTTCCACGACAAGGGCAAGGTTAAGGGTGGTCGGCCAAGGGACTAGGGGAGAAAAAAGTAGTGGCCGGCCAAATGGGAGAGGGAGCGGAATGAAAATTGTTACGATCGGTGATCCGCTCAGGATGAGAGGTCCCGATCATCACTGGACAGTGGTCAGCGGGAATAGACCCGAACGGGTCGAGTGGCTCAATCCCCATCAACTCCCCCATCTCAAAATTATTCATCTCCGAAGATTAGAGATGACCGTAATGTCGTCGTAAACCCGGGGCGAGTCTCTCAAGCTCTGGTGCAGAAATTCAAGTGTCGTCGATAAAAGTGCGGGCCCTCCAACAGACCAAGTATCTGACTCTGTCTGGTGCGGGCACGAGCTCATGGGTCACGATCTCAGTGATGTCGTCGAACGGTCGAAAGCCAGTGGACGATGAGACCGGTGCCAGAGGAAGTGGTACTGCTGCAGAAGAAGTTGTAGCTAGATCAGTGATGGTGTCGAACGGTACGGTGTTAGGGGACGGCAAAACCTGTGTCGATATACATGGTATTGCTACAGAAGAAGATGGAACTGTAGCTGGATCAGAGATGACGTCGAACGGTCCGGTGCTTGTAGACGGTGGAACCTGTGTTGGGGGAAGTGGTACTGTAGTGGAAGAAGACAGATGATCATTCATGCTGAAGACTCGGGATGCGATGCGGTAGTCCGTGGGAGTTGGATGTATGGTTGAGTATTAGGCGAAGGCTGAGGCTGCAGAGCTGAGGTGGTAGGAGGCGAAGGGTACATGTAGTCGTATGGCTCAAAGAATGGAGTCAAATCCTCAATGTTGAATACGGGTGAAATCCCCATACTCTTCGAAATGTATAATTCGTAAGTATTTGTTTCAATTCTTTTGAGGACAATGTAAGGATCCATTCTCTTAGCATTACTTTCGAGCAGTTCTCTTAAGGAACCTCTCAACACGTATATGGATCATCACTTGTTCTCCTTCTTTGAAACTTTGTAGTCTCCGGTGGCTATCAGCATAAGATTTATAAATATCATTATTGCAAGTTATTTTTTGTCGGATAGACTGATGCAAACTATGGAGGTGTATAGCAAAGGACTCGACAAACTCGCTAGGGCAGGACTTTGTGGGTAGAAGAATAAGATCTATTGGTTTCCTAGGCCGATACCCTAAGACTACCTGGAATGGACTCAACCCTGGCGTCATATTTATCGAGTTAGTAAATGCGAACTCTGCCACGGGTAATACTAAATCCCAAGCGGAGGTGAGGTAACCAACAAGGCATCGTAAGAGGTTTCCTAGACTCTTGTTCACTACTTCAGTTTGACCTTCTGTGGGTGGTAAGCGAACGAGAATTGTATTGTAGTGTCGGTCTTCTTCCAAAGAGTTTTCCACAAATAGCTCATGAATCGGACATCTTGATCAGTTACAATGGTTTTAGGTAGACCGTGAAGTCTAAAGATGTCCCGAATGAATATCGATGTGACGTGAGACGCATCGGCAGTCTTGCTGCATGCGATGAAGTGAAATATTTTGGAAAATCGATCAACAACGATAAGGATAGAGTTGTGCTTGCGCAGGGTGCGAGGTAATACGAGCAAAAAGTCCACACAAATGACCACACAAGGTTGGTGTGGTGCTGGAAGTGGTGTATATAGACTTGTGTTCTGTCGCGACCCTTTAGTCGTCTGACAGATGTAGCAATGTCGGGTCACTCGAGGAACGTCCCTTTAGAGTGTTGGCCAATAAAAATGACCATCTACAAGTGCGGTAGTTTTATCTCTACTAAAGTGACCAGCTGCACCGCCGACATGCATCTCCCAAACTAGATGATATCGGATAGATGTCCTGGGAATGCATAGGAGTGTACCCGAAATAGATAATAATTAGTGATCGAGAAGTCAAGGATGACCTCAGGTGGGTCCTGAGACAGTGCGGAGTATATAGTCGCAAAGTCTGGACAGGTCGGATACTCCGTGATCAAATACTCGAATCTCGTGATATCAGTGGTAAGAGTGTGGACTAGGCCCACTCGTCGGCTAAGTGCATCGGCTGGTTTGTTATCAACACCAGCTCGGTGTTTAAGAACGTAATGAAAATCTTGCATATATTATATCCACTTGGCGTGGAGGTGACTCAATTTCTTCTGGGAGTCTAGATAACGTAAGACCTGATGATCCGAATATAATACAAACTCACGAGGGACGAGGTAGTGTCTTCAATATCTCAGAGACTGCACAATCGCGTAAAACTCCTGGTCGTAGTTGACATATCTCTGTCGGGCGTCATTCAGTTTTTCACTGAAGTTAGAAACTAGGCGACCTTGACTAAGTACTCCTATGGCTACGGTGGAAGTGTCGCAAGCTACCTCGAATGCTCGGCTAAAGTCAGGTAATCGGAGTACCGGGGCCGTGGACAATTTTGCTTTAATGTCTTCAAATGCCTGAGTGGAGGCGGGTGTCCACTGAAAATTTCCCTTAGGAAGGCAGTTTGTGAAGGGAGCCATGATGGTGCTGAAACCTCTGACAAATCGTCTGTAAAAAGTGGCCAACCCATGAAATCTTCGAGCTTAATGGATATTTGTGGTAATTGGCTAGTCTCGAATAGACTTGACTTTATCAGGATCTACGGACACGCTCGAGGAAGAGATGATGAACAATAGGAAGTGTACAGACTCAGATACGAAGGTGCACCTTTTTAGATGGATATAAAAGTGGTCCTTTCAGAGGGCGTCGAAGCGCAGTCGTCGGTGGTGAGGTGCTCCACATGAGTCTGTCTGTAAACTAGGATATCATCAAAATAAACTATGAGGTACTTGCTCATATACGAGCGCAAAATCTGAGTCATCACACGCATGAATGTTCTAGGGGCGTTGGATAGCCCAAAGAGCATAACCAACCACTCATATAACATGTCCTTCATCTTAAATGTGGTTTTCCACTCATCACCTTCTCTGACCCTGATTTGGTGGCACCCGCTCAGTAGATCTAGCTTGGAAAAGATCTGGTCACCTGACATGGTGTCTAGAAGATCGTCGAGCAGGGAACGGGAAATCAATATTTGATCGCGATCTTGTTGATAGCCCTACTAATAAATACATTCGCCAAATACTATCCTTCTTATGGGTAAGAAGGGTAGGGACGGCACAAGGGCTCATGCTTTATCTAATAAATTGCTTTCGTAGGAGGTCGGTGATCCGAGTCCTGAGCTCTTCGTGCTCGTCGGGTTTATCGAATATAGTAGAAGATTCGACAGAGATGACCACGGTATAAGATCAATCGTGTGATGGATATCCCGTAATGGGAGTAGCTCATCGGGGAGTTCATCACGCATGATGTCACAGTACTCATCTATAAGGTGTCGAACATCGGGGTGAATGGTACTCTAAGTCCGTAGTGTCCTCTGTAGTCCGAGAGGCAACAACGACATAAATAATGTCGGTATCGTGACTCTCCCGAGTGAACTCACTACGTCGTAGGATATGGATAGATCTCGAGGCACCTGTGGTAACTGAAGGCTCGACCTATCCTTTTGGGGGATCCATGGGTTGGGTCGAGGATAATGTGATCTTGCGGCAGTTGTCAAAGAATTCACAAGTGTTGGACCTCTTGCGGCCCAGTGGTAGTAGATTTGCCACTCATGTAAACAAAACCATGAATCATCATGGATGGACTGGGTACCTGCTGAGGTGGCCTCCTAGGTTTAGAGCTATCAGGCTATGGATTAGGTGTCCTCAGGCCTAAAGTGCGTAAATATTGTTCGTACTCTAATGCGAGCTGAAAGATCTGCTCGACGGACTCCAGGTGGTAGAGAATGAGTTCTCTACGAATGTCTGCTCTTAATCCGGCCCGAAAGAGGGAGGTGGTCACAATGTGCTCTTCAGTGATATCACTTCTAACGATAAGCTCTTTAAAGTGAGTCATATACTCAGCTATTGAAAGGGTTCCTTGGTGTAGGACCAAGAGCTGATCCAAGTGCTGACTACGGTACAAAGTGGGGAGATATATTTCTTTAAGTTTTCGCTTCATATCGTCCCATCGGGTGATGGGAAAATATCCATCTCTATCTAACGAGCGGTCTAAACTAGCCCAGTAAATTGTAGCTTGCCCAAGTAATTTCATCTTGGCAAACCGCACTCGTCAGTCATTTCGTACCAATCAAAATAATTGTCCATGTACAATAATAAATCACAAAAAAACTTAGGGTCCAAACTGTGCGTCGTAGGATGGGGCATCGATACGAATACGGCGTGTGATATCCTTCTCTCCTATATATACGGCGTGTGATATACGTATGTATGTGCACACACACACACACATGTATTAGTTCATATTTTAGTTATTACATGTATTTTTTTGTTATGTATTTTCTTCTCATTCCGCTCACTCATATATATACTAGTGAGACTCTTTGTAAAGATAACAAAATCAATTAAACGTTTTGACATGGTATCAGAGCCGCCTTAGGGCAAACCCTCGTCTCCCTCTCCCAAACGCGCATTCGTCTCCATTGTTCTGCATTCCGCCTCCGCAAGCCTTGGTGATTCGACTTTGCCACACACGTACGACTCATATCTAGCAATTGTCATCACCGTAGGCGTCGCTTCTCGCGTCCCGCCTCCCAGCAAGCGTCGAATCTTGTCGGTGTCTCACTTCTTGTGCGCGTTCCGCGTGTTCCGCTCTCCTTCTACCTCCATTGTTGGCCGATCCTTATACATACGTCAGAGATGCAGTTCTAGACACATTTTCGGCATCGTTATCTCTTCCTTTGGGGGGTAGATTCTTCATGGATCATAGTTCTCCCCTCTTCCAATGAGCAAAGCCTAGTGGTTTCTTCCTGGTTTTTTTTTAACCCTTGGTTCCTTGATTTCTATTCTTGGATCATCATGCCGGGAAACAATGAATCTCCTAGTAACTCTTCCAGAGATGGGGATTCTTCCCCCACCTTGATTTATGGAATGTCTATCCGGTTAAGTCATGATCACAATACGCCAAAAAATACTACTATGCTCCTGGGATAACTCTAATTACCTCTCATGGGTTCAATCTATTACTCTTGCCCTGAAGAGCAGACGATTGTTTGGTTATGTTTGGGGTACTACACTGGAGCCTGCACAGATTTCCCCAGATTGGTTGCAATGGGAGTCTGAGAACTTTGTGGTCATGTCCTGGCTTACAAACTCCAAGGTGGAATCTATTGCCCAAAAATTATCTGTTCTTGGATATTGTAGCAGGTATTTGGAAGAGAGTTGATGACACTTACTTGTGTCAAGGGCATGCGGCCCAAATCTTCCAAGTGCGATGGAAGATCTTTCTCCTGAGACAGGGTGATCATCCTCCTTCGATCTATTACTTGGAGTTCACTCAGCTGTATCAGGAATATGATCACTTTGACTCGCTCACTCTTGTGTCTCCGGAGGATGAAGCACTTGTTCGAGCCCAGGAAGAATGCAACAGGATCTTTGAATTTCTACATGGACTGCATCGGGACTTCGATCAGATCAATGTTCACATTCTTGGCGCTCCCTTACTCCATCTCTTCCAGAAGTGTATAGCCTCGTCTAACAGGAATTTGCTCAACGGCAGACTTGTCCATCTGAATTCGTTTCCAAGGGACCCGCCCTGTCTGCTCAGTCTGCTCAGTCTGGTTCTAGTAGTCAAGCTCCACGTGACTCCATAATGAAGCCCACTGACAAAGAACATATGATTTGAAACTACTACAGGAAGTCTTGTCACTCACAGGACACGTTGATGCGGAGCATAGGCGAGGACGAGCTTTGGGCCCATTCGGGGCTGATTTGGCGACTTACCATATATGGCGTGCCCGGATCGACGATCCGACTCAGTGGATGCGTCCGGATTCGTGTTGCGAGTCGATTTCATAAATAGCTTTGTATTTTTCGGTTATTATTTCATGTAGTTTTGGCCCCGAAACCAACGACCAATCTTAGTCGTTGATTCTGGGTGCCTTAATCTTCATTTCTTATAAATAGGATATGTAGGGCTGCTGTAATTTTATTGTTGAATGTGTGGAGACTCTTCTTCCTTCATTCCGGTGATCTCCTCCGCGGTGCCGACTCCGTGGAGCGCCCTTGGTGACGACTCCTTGGGTAAGTTATCTCATCTTCTCCTTGTTCTCCTCCTCCACCAAAACAGCCACCCTCCATGTTTTTCCTGCAGCCGCCAGCCACCCTTCGTGCTGTCCCCTGCAAGGCCAGCCCCTTCCCTGCTTCCTGCAGCGACCAGCCTCCTGCTCCCAACCAACCGCCAGCCCCCTTTCTGCAGCCGTAACCGCCAGCCCCTCCCTGCAACCCTAGCCACCAGCCCCTGCCCCTCCATAACCGCCAGCCCCCCCCCCTCTAATCCCCGCACAGCAGCAGCCCCTCCTCCCCCATATCCCGCCGCCAATCTGACCCAGCAGCCTCCTCCCCTTCTCAGCAGGCCGCCGACCCCTTTCAACCACCCAGTCCGGCTGCCCCAGCTCTCCCCACGTGGATCCACCTCCCAAACAGCCCCTCCTTCCCAGATCTGTCCAGATCTGAGCGCTACAGCCCAGATCCAGCCCCGTGCCACCCCAATCCAGCCCCCTCAACGTCCCCTTTCGACCACCCCCTTCCCGATCCAGTCCACCACCACCCGCAAACCCTTAATCCTCTCCAAAACATCAGTTTTCCTAGAACTACATCAGTCCTATTTTATTTCAGATTTGTGTTGTGTTTTGTATTAGTTGAAGGTGCTAAAACACTGTTGCATTGTGATAATCTTATGCTTGTTTGGAATGAAAAGTTCATTATTATTTGTCTCGTGAAGATCTCTAACTGCAGGAAGAAATTATTTGTCGCGCGCTCTTACTTTGGCCCTATACGCGGAGGAAAGCCTAAGCTTGTTTCGCCTTAATAAAATAATTTATCTTGCTGTGAATTTATCTGCGTGGAATATCATTATTTATTATTCAATTGTGATTTAACCCGTCGGGCTTTGCATAGCATGTAGGGTTAGGTCACAGATTTTTCACCGCCTATAGATTCGTTCTGCGTCAATTGGTATCAAAGCTAGGTTGCGCGCACTTTTCGATACACAGTCGTAGAGTCTATAGTTTTTCATTATGTCTAGGTGTCACAATTATTCCTCTCCTCACTTTGGAGGTCTCGAGCCCACTTGCACCCGCCCTCATAGATCCCCTTCAGGGAGACCCTCACGACACCACGATGATTATTCGCGATCGCAATACACCACTTTCAGAGATCGTGTTGACCCACCGACACGGCCCCACTATGCTAGAGACGATCAGTATGATGATTGTCGTCATTCTTATTCGTACACACGAGCTGATCGTGTTGATCCTTCGACACGACTCGGTTACCTTAGGAATGATTGTTATGAGGATCATTGTTCTGAGAGAGATCTTGAGAGTAAGTTTCGTACTGCTGCCCCTTCCTTTGACGGCTCATCGGGTCCCGAGTCTTTCAGTTATTGGCTCGTGGACATGGAGTATTATCTTGACCATTTTCAGGTATTCGGTGAGCGTCGCGTCAAGTTTGCGAAACTTAGACTTTTAGATCAGGCGTGGGCATATTGGTATAGCGTTGAGAGGACCCGCGAGCGAGACTGTCTACATCGCATCACTAGTTGGGTGGACGCGTACATTGTGTCAGAGGTATCTGCCTTCGTCGTATCGGAGTCGCTTGCTCGACCAATTATTTTCCCTTCAGCAAGGATCCATGTCCGACGCTGAGTACAGGAATCGCTTTGATGAGTTAGTTGTGAGGAGCGATATCCAAGAGGACCCAGCCATGACCTCTTGCAGATTTCAGTCTGGCCTTCGATCAGACATTCGTACTGAGGTGGTTTATCATAGCTCGAAGTGCCTCGAGCAGACGTATCAGCTTGCCCTTCGTTACGAACAGTCTTTGAGATCCGCAAGAGCTGGTCGGTTGGATCCTTACTTTGTCCTCCGCAGTACGAGCTCCTCCCACACCGAGGACACCACTCTGCCTACCATTGTTCTGTCAGACATGACAGAAGTGATATCTGATACGGATTGCTCTCACCCCAGTGAGGTGCTTAGTCCAGCGATTGACCTATCTCTTGTGCCTGACCCGTCTCTTGTGGCCCCAGCTGAGAGTGATCCTGAGCGACCTATTGAGTCTGTAGTGTTGTGTCCCTCACCCACGCCTCTTCCTCTGTCATCCACCGGGCTAGTTAGCACCCTAACCACAGACTCACTTCCTGACACCGCACCTACGGATCCATTCTTGAGTCTAGGTCTATGTCGCTGTCCCATTATCATGTCCCTGAGTCACATCGCGACCGAGAGCCCATAGCCTAGTGTTGATCTCGTAGTGGCCATGTCATCCATTCACGGGGACACTACCCCTTTTGTAGGTACACATCTGGAAGACCTTGAACCTAGTGACGAGTCCCATGACGAGCCCCCAGTTGAGCCTCCTGATGATCCACCACATCCGGGTGAACATGAGATTCACGTGAGGCGCTTGTTTACGAGCTTCGAGTTATTGACGTCTCTTTCTCAATCATCTCTGGCCTTGCCCCAGAGGTTGGGTCGTGAGTGGAGTAAGACGTATGTAGGGCCTACCTTGAGCACACTAGAGCCTACTCATATTTTGAGGACCTACTTTATGACACATCTCACTGTGATATGTTTTGGGACACACCACCCGTTGACCCACCCGATGAGTTCTTTCTTGTCGGAGACACTCACCACACCCTAGAGCCACGGCCTCTAGTCGGTGTACTCGATTTTCACTCAAGTGGTCGCCTCCTTCGCGATGGCTTTTCATACACAGCCCCTGGTGAGCCCCCTGACGTGTCACGTTCCCTGAGAGATATTTCGGTCTTTACGAGCTCGTATTTGAGTATAGTTGTCTCTCTCGATCATCTGGGCACTTGTCTCACACGAGATGAGTTTTGCTACACTCCTCCGAGAGAGCCTCCTGATAGATCACCTCCTTTGGTAGATTTTCAAGTGGTTATTAGCCTTTCTCATAGCGAGTATGTTGTGTCCGTCGTCTCTCATTTACATCATTTGCAGGAGTCGGTTGTGTTGTCTGTTTCTCGTTTGCATGTGTGTCATGAGTCGGTCTGACGAATAATCCATATTGGTAATAAATCTAGTAAATCACATGCGGATGTTCATTGGCAAGTGCAGGTACTTCATGAAGGCGAGCAGGCGATGGTGAGAATCTGCGTTGTGAGGCTCCGTGCGAGGCTTGCTAAAAGCTTGAGCGTTAGGCGAATGGGTCCCTACTCAGTCCTGAGACGCATCGGGACAAATGCTTATGAGTTGGACATCCCCGCGAGCATGGGTACACATACTATGTTCAATGTCGAGAACCTGACGCCATCCTTTGCACTTCACGAGTATTCGGGCCCACATCTTGGCGGCCCTCCTGAGCCTTTACCACCGTTTTTACCACCCACCACTCAGTCTACCCCCGAGCCATTGCCACCACATTCATTGCCCCGTTCTCCGCCCACCTCTGACCCTTACTTACCCGGGATGTTGTCCCCAACGGCTTCACCATTTGCACCTCAGATCCCACCGGATCCTTCTACTAGTGTGTTGAGAGATGAGCTTATCACTGAGATCATTATGCATGAGCCCGCCACCTATACAGACGGTTTTGTGTGTCGCTACCTGTTTTCTGGCGCGGGCGACCCATTACCGACGACACCTGGATGTTGCCAGCAGAGCTTGATCGATTTGCCCCCGGACTTCGACTTCAGTATGTCCGTCTCCACTCATCGGGGATGGAAATTTTTCAGTCCGGAGGAGTTGATTGGCGAGGACACTTTTCAGCGTCGACACTTGGACAATCTCTGGCGGGCCACTTCGAGTTTTACCTGGCATACGGCGAGAGAATTCTGACCCCTATTCATCGGGAGATGAATTCTTTCAAGTCGGGGAGATTGATGCGGAGCATAGGCGAGGACGAGCTTTGGGCCCATTCGGGGCTGATTTGGCGACTTACCATATATGGTGTGCCCGGATCGACGATCCGACTCCGTGGATGCGTCCGGATTCGTGTTGCGAGTCGATTTCATATATAGCTTTGTATTTTTCGGTTATTATTTCATGTAGTTTTGGCCCCGAAACCAACGACCAATCATAGCCGTTAATTCCGGGTGCCCCTTCATTTCTTATAAATAGGATATGTAGGGATGCTGTAATTTTATTGCTGAATGTGTGGAGACTCTTCTTCCTTCATTCCGGTGATCTCCGCGGTGCCGACTCCGTGGAGCCCCCTTGGTGACAACTCCTTGGATAAGTTATCTCATCTTCTCCTTGTTCTCCTCCTCCTCCACCAAAACAGCCACCCTCCCTGTTTTTCCTGCAGCCGCCAGCCACCCTTCGTGCTGTCCCCTGCAGCGCCAGCCCCTTCCCTGCTTCCTGCCGCCACCTGCTTCATGCAGCCACCAGCCTCCTGCTCCCAACCAGCCGCCAGCCCCCTCTCTGCAGCCATAACCACCAGCCCCTCCCTGCAACCCTAGCCACCATCCCCTGCCCCTCCATAACCGCCAGCCCCTACCTGCAACCCTAGCCACCAGCCCCTGCCCCCCTTTAATCCCCGCACAGCAGCAGCCCCTCCTCCCCCATATCCCGCCGCCAATCTGACCCAGCAGCCTCCTCCCCTTCTCAGCAGGCCGCCGGCCCCTTTCCCCCACCCAGTCTGGCTGCCCCAGCCCTCCCCACGTGGATCCACCTCCCAAACAGCCCCCTCCTTCCCAGATCTGTCCGGATCTGAGCGCTACAGCCCAGATCCAGCCACGTGCCACCCCGATCCAGCCCCCTCAACGTCCCCTTTCGACCACCCCCTTCCCGATCCAGTCCACCACCACCCGCAAACCCTTAATCCTCTCCAAAACATCAGTTTTTCTAGAACTACAGCAGTCCTATTTTATTTTAGATTTGTGTTGTGTTCTGTATAAAGTGAAGGTGCTAAAACATTGTTGCATTGTGGTAATCTTATGCTTGTTTGGAATTAAAAGTTCATTATTATTTGTCTCGTGAAGATCTCTAACTGCATGAAGGAATTATTTGTCGCGCGGTCTTGCTTTGGCCCTCCACGCGGAGGAAAGGTTAAGCTTGTTTCGCCTTAATAAAATATTTTATCTTGCTGTGAATTTATCTGCGTGGGATATCATTATTTATTATTCAATTGTGATTTAACCCGTCGGGCTTTGCATAGCATGTAGGGTTATGTCACGGATTTTCCGCCGCCTATAGATTCGTCATGCGTCACACGTGTTTTCGGCTTCATAGCTTTCCTCCACCGCGAGGCGGTTCTGCACCAAGAGGTGGTCGCGGCTATTGTCACTCTCAGGGCCGATCTTCTCAGTCTAGGTCTGCCCACCTTTCTGAAGCCACAGAGGAGTCCTTATCATGTGATGACCCTGACATTGCGAGTCTTCTAGTGTTTATTTGTTGATGAAATACAGGCGTTCTGTTGTTTTATGCGGGGGAAAATCTACTGAGTCGTCTACCTCTTCGTCCACCTACGCTCATCAAGGACTACCAGGTGCCCATGTTGCGTCCACTCGTCCTTCTACATACTGGATCATTGATTTTGGAGCGACATATCATATGACCGGTTCCTCTACAGATTTTGTGTCCTAAGTTTTCTGATCTGTTCGAGAAAAGGAGAGTATTGTCTTTCTCTCCTATTACTGGGAAAAGATCCATCCCTAGCTCTTCTCTCACCCTTTATTTTGTTCTTAATGCCCCTAAGTTTACTCGTAATCTTCTCTCAATTAGTCACTTAACTAATTCTATGAACTGCTCTGTGTCTTTTTCCACACCTCTTGTGTTTTTCAGACCTGGAGACGGGGAAGGTGATTGACTCTAGTAGATTGTGCGATGGTCTCTACGTGTTTGACTCTTCCGGCCCTGCTTCACCACTGCAGGCTCTTCATACTGATCACTCTTCTGTTTTGGATTCCTGGCACTGCCGTCTAGGACATCCCTCTATCCCTTCTATGAAACTTTTATTCTCAATTATGTCTAGGATATCTCTCTATCCCCTCTGTTTTAAATTACTGGCACTGCCATCTAGGACATCCCTCTATATCCCTTTTATGAAACTTTTATTCTTAATT
This sequence comes from Dactylorhiza incarnata, assembly GCA_033032865.1. Taxonomy (NCBI): domain Eukaryota; kingdom Viridiplantae; phylum Streptophyta; class Magnoliopsida; order Asparagales; family Orchidaceae; genus Dactylorhiza; species Dactylorhiza incarnata. The sequence goes on along the minus strand of JAWHQI010000009.1, from coordinate 262,519 downwards.
ATGTCGTCTTTGCTATTAGACAATTTTCACTGTGATGTATGTGAAATAGACAAACATCGTCGTACTTCTTTTAATCATGTTTATTCTCCTAGCTCTACACTTTTTGCTGTTATTCATAGTGATGTTTGGGGGTCTTGTCTTGTTGCTTCAATTTCTGAGTGTTTCTGTTTTGTTACTTTTATTGATTATTTTTCCTGCACTACCTGAGCATACTTAATGAAAGCTAAAAATGAAGTGTTTCGGTTATTTCAGCGGTTTCAAACAATGATAACCACTCAATTTAATACCACCATTAAAGTTTTTCATACTGACAACGGCCGTGAGTACATTGATTCACAGTTTGACAGATATCTCAGGGACCTTGGAATTATCCACCAAAAATCTTGTGTCTACTCACCGACTCAAAATGGTAGCAGAACGTAAGAATCATCATCCTTTGGATGGTGCCCGGTGTCTGAGACACCTTCCAAAATACTATTGGGGGGATGTTGTTCTCATATTAACTTACCTCGTCAACTCGATGCCTACAAGGATTATCCAGAATAAAACGCCACTCTGCACTCTTAAGGTTCCTTCCACTAACCTTCATCCTCTGGTCTTTGGATGTGTGTGCTTTGTTCAAATACATAAAAAACCTACACTTGACTCTCACGCCCTCAAATATGTCTTCATTTGGTATTCCCCAACTCAAAAGGGTAACAAATGATTTGGCTCTGTAACTAAGCGGGTGTTTGTGGCCATGGATGTCACCTTTCATGAATCAGAGAGCTACTATGAGACCTCACTTCAGGGGGGGATGGGGGGTCCTCTCCTGTGTTGGTAGTGAGGTCCTCATCTCTTCTAGATGAGCCCTCACCTATACCTTTACCCATTCCTCCTCTAAACCAGCCTTCAGTTACAACCCTTGTTGCTACCACGCTTGTTCATGTTGCCCTTAACGGCCAGGAGAAGTCTCATGATCCCCCTTTGCAGGTTTGCTCTCGAAGGAAAATAGGAACCTCTCTCAGGATACCTGCGTTGGCATCTGATCTGTCTTCATAATCTTTTGCACTACAAAAAGGAACTTCAACACAACACTCATTGTATCAATTTGCATATTATGCTTCTCTTACCGCTTCACATAGAGCCTTTGTTTTTTATGTCTTTTATTTCTATCCCATCATCCTGGCAGGGAGCCCTTGGTCACCGCAAATGGTAAGAAGCCATGCTTGAAGAAATGCATGCTCTTGAAAAAATTTGTACATGGGATCTTGTGCATCTTCCTCATGGGAGGACTGCTGTTGGATGTAAGTGGATGTTTGTTGTCAAACAAAACACTCAGGGAATTGTCGAGAGATACAAGGCAAGGTTGGTCGCTAGAGGATACACACAGACTGTTGGGATTGATTATTAGGAGACGTTTGCTCTTGTAGCAAAGATAAACTCGATAACAGTTCTCCTATCACGTGTTGCCTACAAGGGATGGAACCTCGGTCAGCTAGATGTGAAGAATGCGTTCCTCTACTGGGACCTAAAAAAGGAAGTGTATATGTACTACCTCCTGGACTTGCCCATGTAGGATCTGAAGGGAAGGTTTGCAAGCTAAAAGGGGCTTTATACGGCCTTAAACAATCTCCTAGAGCTTGGTCTGGGAGATTTCACAAGGCCATGAGGACTTTGGATATACTCAGAGTAATACAAATCATACTCTGTTCATCAAGCATGAGGAAGGAAAATTGACAGCTCTTATAGTTTATGTGGACGACATTGTTATAACAGGAGATGATCTGAAAGAGGGTCAAACTCTAAAAACCAGGCTGGCTAGAGAATTTGAGGTAAAGGACTTAGGGAACCTCAAGTATTTCCTGGGCATTGAAGTCACCAAATCAAAACATGAGATTTTTATCTCGCAGAGGAAGTATATTTTTCATTTACTTGAGACATCAGGAATGAATGGATGTAGAACGGCAAACACCCCTATCGAAGCAAATCACTGGTAAGGGAGGGATGACGGAGAACCAGTTGAGAACATTCTTGGGTTTTAAAGATTAGTGAGAAAGTTGATTTACTTGTCACATACACGCCCAAAAATCTCGTATGTAGTTGGAATGGTCAGTCAGTACATGCAATCACTAAAGACTCGCCATCTTGATGTTGCCCACGATATTCCCAGATACCTCAAGTCTTCTCCTAGGAGCGGTATCCTATTCTTACCGAATGATGAGCTAAATACTGATGTCTACACAGACACAGACGCAGACTGGGGTGGATCGGTTGACGATCGACGATCCACCTCAGGATATTGCACTTTGGCTGGTGGGAATTTGGTTAGTTGTACTTTACTTTACTTGTATCAATGTTCTGAGGCTTTTTATTTGTTTGTTTGGGAATTTGCCTTGGCGTCCGTGACTGCGCCTTCTGCTACCTGAGCCCGATCTGCGCCTACTTCATGTGTTCCTGGAGGTTTATCTTATTTATTACTGTGGCAGGTTCTATGTTTTATTTGATGTACTGTCGGAACAATGTTTTCTTCTCTGCAATAATTATGATCAGACATTTTCTCATGCATCATGGACCACAGGTAGGCTATAAATTATGTATTGGACTTGGATATGTTGCATGTTCATTTTTCTTGGGATTTTTATTGCATGAAATTTGTATCAGCATTTTGTAACATGACTTTTATTAAAATGCATGAGTATTTTACCTTTCACTGTCATATTCTAAGACTTCCGCATAAAGATAATGTATTTTTCTTCAAATTATTTATTTTAAATCAAATAATACTAATTTAGATCCCGTCTTATAGAGATGGTGTTTCTTTCCCCCATGTCAGTGGCATCACGACCCGCCCGAAGCGCGTTCTGACTTTTGCTTTTTTTTTTATGGGTCGTGACAGTTGGTATCAGAGATAGGTTAGACTTCTAAAGATAAAGTCTTATAATTTTCTCGTATTATGAAATTTCATTGTATAATATATATGCATACATCATTGCTTCACTCACCTTGTCATTATCGGTTGTTCTCGGCTGAAACACTCGCACTACACTCATGATCATGAGTAGTATGCACACAAATGTTAAGGGGTTATGGGCAACCTTAATATTTTATGTGCATATGAATTTCCACTAGGATATACACAGCTTGAAAATATTAAATGGTTATGGGAAATTTAAAATTTTCAAGTGTGATGGTATTAGTAACAAAATATGCATGACATGTTAAGCGATATGGGCACTTAACATGGTACGTGTATTCATTCATGAACATTCTTAGGAACGCATTTTAGGCACAATTGCATTGCATGCACAGCATAACTCATTGCACAAGTGTTAAGCCAAGAACAACAGATAATGATTGTACACACATGGATTTACTAATCATTTACTATTGCACGTAATTCTATTGTTACATTTGCATGATCATTACCTAGAGTTGTCCAATGAAAATGTTGTAATTATTACATAATTTACGTATCTGAGAGTAAAAAAGTGTTAGAACCTGTAGTATCAATCATTTATGTTCTGCTTGATTATTGTTGGAATCGAGATTCGGCCAAACGAGGAGTTCGGACCACAAAGAGGGGGCAGCTAGTACTTACTGATCCCACAAAGGAACCTGACCGAACACTTAGAACTAGACACCGACCCTTGGCCGCAGTGTGGAGGTCCCACCACACACCCGGAAGATCTTAAGAGTGCTTCCCCTCGCAAGCCAAAGCTGAAGTCGGGCACCTTGGAGAGCCTGAGGAGCTAACCAAAAGTAACATAAGGAGGAGGAAGTCAAAGAAGTGGAGTCCTCTCCAAAGGTGCCCTTCAGGGTCTATATATAGTTTTTCTCTTCTGGTCTGCAAATAGCGTAACTCCGCCTTTTAGTTTTACAAAACGCGCCCCAAACTGGTCTGCTAACAGCCAAACTCCGTTGTTCTGGAGGGCTATTGACAGCCCACCAAGGGTGTCTTGGTAAATTGACCCCTGAACCTTTGCTGGGCGAGTGGCCCATTGAGGCGCCATTCGTCAATACTCTCGCGAGCGAGCCTCGCGAGGTCTCCCTACACGAGCGGCCCATGGAGGCGCCACTCGCTGGCCTCCCAGCGCTGTGAATACAAGTCTGGGTCGCTTCTGCGAGACGGCGAGCCCTCACTCGTCACGCCATTGCTAAATACACCCCAAAGCGGTGAGTATACACTTTTTTCGCTCTCGCATAACACTCCCCGCAGGAGGATAGGACTTGCTCTCCTCGCCCTCGGTCCTCGCAGCTCGCTCGTCGCGGTGCGGCAAGCCCCTGCTTGCTTTGCATACAGCCTGATTCGCAATTTTACTCCTCGGCGAACACGGGGTTGTATACAATCCTCGTTCTTTGCGAGATTATCCTAAGCTCGTAAAGAAACGTCCAACCCCGGGGGTTCTTCGGTCGCTGCTGACCTGACAGGAATCTTCTGGTGGGCCCCATCCCCAGTGCTATAAATACCACCAATCCTGGGCGATGGGTAACCCTGCTATCTTTCGTCTTCTCTCGCCACCCGCTATAGTAGCCATCAACATGCCTCTTTCGGAAGAAGCCCAGGCTCGCCTGAACGCCTCGCGGGCGAATGAGCATTCGATCACCGTCCAGCTCGCCCCTTGGCTCGCCCGACGGGTCCCTCCGGCCTTCACCAAGATCAGGAAAGCGAAGACGGTCTGACAACATCCAGGGGAGGATGGATCCTCCCTCCCGGATCCGTGGCCCGACACCAGGCTCGACGAGCAGGTACTCCAGTTGATAGGTTGGTCCCCCACATAATCAGGCTAACACTACTATCTTTTTCGCAGAGCACGCTCCTGGATGGGGCCATCGCGAGCGAGGCCCTGGTGGGCACTCACCCCTCCTCCCCTAGGAGGACCGGCTCGGCGGCTATGGACCTGGACGTTGTCAACATGCGCGTCCCCTCGCCGCGACCCGGTGAGCTTCCTTTATTCCTTATCGATGAGTTCCTTGATCTGACCTCCTAAAAGGGTTGCCCCTCGCAGAGACTCCTCTCGCGACGCATGGGAGGCGTGTCACTCTGCCGGGCTCGCCGGCTCTACCGAAAACGACCATCCTCACACCAGGGTTCAGCCTCCTGGGCCACCAGAGCCCCGGCAGCTTGTTCCCAGCGTTGTCCAGATCGCAAGCAACGCGCCACGCCCCCCCCCCCCCCCCCCCCCCCCCCCCCCCCCCCCCCCCCCGGGCCTGGGAAATCTGTCACGCTGACCTACACGGAGGCCTTCCAGGGTGAGCCGAGCTCTTCTCGCCAGCGCCCCGGCAAAGCGGCCATGGCCCCGCCAGGTTGGTCAGCAGTATCGATCCTTTATACTTCGCTCTCGCAACTTACTTTCCCCTTGCAGGTACCCACGAGAGCTCCCCCCCCCCCCCCGATCTGGACCTTGGGGAGGAGGAGATGTGGCCCACGCCCTCGCCGGACAAGATTGCTGATTTCCTGGGCGACCCCTGAGACCCCGAGGTGATGAAGAGGCGGACTACCGAGGTGCTCCAGAAGTACGGGCACATGCTGCGGGACCTGTAAAACCAGGTGCGGGAGGACAGGCGACCACCGAGGAGAGGCTCGCCGCCTTCGAGGATGACTATGCGCGGCTCCACGCCGAGCTGCAGCTGGATACCCGCGGCGAGGTCACCTCCCCGGGGGCGCACCTCTCGCGGGTTGAAGATTAAGTTCGCTTGATGCAGCGCGAGCTCCGTGCGGTTCGCGCCTATCATTATCCGCGAGTACCGCCGAGCTCGGGGAGATGGATCCAGTACTGATCCTGCTCGCACTCGCACCCACCCGGCGAAATTATTGTTGTAAACGTTTATTTTAAAGCAAACTGCGAACTCTGTCTGTTATTATCTTGACATTTCTCGCCCGTCCTTGGGCTTTCTTTATTCACTCGCACTGTGATATTACTATGCTCGCTAGTTTCTGCTTTTATTTCTTAATGTTCTTACACGCGATCTATATTGGGATCGTCTCGCCTATTCTGCGCTTGCTCTGCCTACAACGAGCCGATATTGCCGTATTGCTGCGAGCGAGCGGGGAAAGGGTTGGTTCAAGTACCGAGACATCGTAGTGAGGTTCTGCTAACCGCACCCCCTGACGCTTCGATTCCTCCCCGCCGCCTTTATTTTTCTATAAATAGATCTCATCGTCCGATCCAACTACCGCATTTATCGCTTTTGATCCTCTGCCCCCTTCGTTCTCGCGTGCTCGCATCTTCCTTCTCGCGCTCGCCTCTTCAGCTTTTCAACCTTTGAGATGGGTGGCGATGGTGGCGATGGTGGCAATGCCGAGGGTCGGGCCAAGTGCGTCTGGACCTTCTGCGACCTTTCCTTCTTTGGCTGCTCGCTCACCGAGGGCGAGTACCACGCTGCGGTTGCGAACTACATCTCGCCGAGATTCTCGGCACGCCGTTCTGCGAAATCTGATGCTATCAATCAGCTCTTCCCGGATGAGCTCGCCATTCCCGTGGCCCATTTTGACGTGGGCCTGCGGCTCCCTCTCTGGCCACAGATCAGCCAGGTAATGGCTCGCACTTTTTTTTTCTCTTACGCATTCGCCTAAGGCCTTTAACCGCTTGTTGTGAATCCTTCCAGATACTAAAATACTTCGGCGTGATCCTGGGTCAAATGACCCCTAACTCGGTCGCCGTCATGGTAGCTTTCGCCTGCTACCTGAGGGAGGTGCGGATCGAGCTCAGCTTGCCAATTTTCCGCAAGCTTTTCTCCTTCCGGGCCTACAAAGACGGGACCGCTTACTTCGCCAACCAACACGCCAAGGTTTGCGAGACCGTCAACAAAAGCCATTACTTGCCCCATAAACTTGTGATCGTGAAGGGGCCCTTTGGCAACGTCCCCTTCTCGCCCATCCAGCGCGACGAGCACACCTATCGTCCTCCCACGCTCGGCGGCCACGAGGCCGAGCTTTTCAAGTACCTGTCGGCAAAGAACATCGAGGTCGCCCACCTCCGAAGGAACGTCGAATCGCTACTCCCCGTGCCGCCCGGAGCAGGTTCGACTCACGCTCGCCCCCTACTTCGTGTTTCGCTTCTTCTTTCTCTAACCTTGTATTGCCGCATGGTCTACAGGGGAGCGAGACCTTCCACTCCATCCCCCTTACGCGAGGGCCGGGACCATCCTTACTGGCCTCGCGCTCGCCACCTTCGCTGCCGCCGCGTGCCGGGAGATTCCAAGCACCTCTGCGTTTTCTTCCAAGAAGCGGCCCGCACCTGCGAGCAGCGGATCGCTTACCTTGCCGCCACCGCCGAAGAAGAAGCCCCCCCCCCCCCCACCAGCTAAGGGAAAAGGGGTCCTCGAGGACCTCCCGTTAGCTGATCCCTCGGCGAGCCTGCCGGCAGATAAGGGGACCGGCGAGGCCGCTAAAGTGGTCGCCGACGTGTCGGGCGTGCCCGGCCCGGCGAGCCACCGAAACTTCTGCCTCGGCACGAGGCATCGGGACGAGGCCGGCGAGCCTCTGCTGGATTGGGACCAGGAGGCCAACCGAGTTTCTATATCAACCCTCCTCCCCTCCTGAGTGGAGCAAGAGACTATCGCCCTCTCCTTCGGACTCTACGTCCCGCGCGCTAGCCCACGAGAGTGCGCAAGCCCAGCTCCGCGCCCTGGAGCTCGCCCACATGACCGGTCGGCGATGCCTCCAGGTGGAGAGGAATTCCGAGGAGCTCAAGCGTGAGCTGAAGGCCGCGACCGAGGAGATCGCCAGCCTAAAGGAGAAGCAAGACATCTCTGAGGGCCTACTCGCCAGCCTTCAGGGCGCGATGGTAAGTAGTTGAGGATTCGCCTATTCTCCGTGTTGTTCCTTGGCTAATAAATAACCCTTTTGCAGGATGCCGAGACCGCCAGCCAACTTCTCGCCCGCACCTCCAACTTAGAGAAGGAAGTTGTCGGGCTGAAGGCCCAGAACCACGAGCTGGCCTGGGCCGCACTCCGCCCACACCTCCCCGCAGCCCAGGGACCTGAGAAACAAGTCGCGCGAGCAAGAGGAGGAGATGCGGAAGACCGCGGTTGCGGCAGCTAGGCACATATTCCAAACCCTGAAAGGGGCGAGTCTTCTCTCTGCCGAGGCGGCGCAGCTGACCGTTGAAGAGATGGTCCCCGAGTTGTTCGAGCCTGTTCCGGCACCCGCGGACAACGAGAGCGAGCGGTCCGAGGACGACCCTCCATTGTAACCCTTTTCAGCATTTTGATTGGCGAGATCGTCGTAGCTTGTAATAGAACAATGATGAAATGAAATAGAATTTTTCGTTTAGTGCTTTCCCGTCCCTTATTTTACTGTCGTAACGCATTCGCGCACCCTTCGCACGGCCCTCGCACGCCTTTTTCCCGGAGCTCGCACGTCTTTTTCGCGTCACTCGCCTTTACGAACGTTCGCTTACCCTCTTTCGAAAGCTCGCGAGCGTTGTTGCTCTACCGCCCTTGGCACCCTCATAGCGGCGATTTCCTTGTCCGACGCATCATGTTTCCGCGTCGGACCTGACTCACTCGCCCTCGGGAGTCGCGAGCGGAGCTCCATCCGCATTTTCTCGTGCACCGCCTATCTCGACCGATCCATCATGATCGCCCTCCATACCCGCAAGCCCCCTGACTCGCCAGTTTAGGTATGTCGTTATTCACCTTTGCTTCGATACCAGCGAGCGAGGTCTCTCCTGGGGGAGGCCTCGCCAGTGACTTGTTCAGCGAGCGTTGTTTTCCTCGCCCCATGAATGTCATGATGGTCCTGTCGATTAGTGGGAGCCCGGCAGCGGAGTTCCTAAGTCATGTTATCAAATCACCTTGCCAGCCTCTCCAGATATCAACAAGAACCCACCGGCTAGTGAGAGCTTGGCAGCGAAATCGATGTGGGGCACTCCAGCATCACATTACCTTGCCAGCCTCTCCAGAGATCAACCTGAACCCACCGGCTAGTGAGAACCCGGCAGCGGAATCGATCTGGGGCACTCTAGCACCACATTACCTTGTCAACCTCTCCAGAGATCAACCTGAACCCACTGGCTAGTGAGAGTCCGGCAGCGGAATCGATCTGGGGCACTCCAGCACCACATTACCTTGCCAGCATCTCCAGAGATCAACCTGAACCCACCGGCTAGTGACAGCCCGGAAGCGGAATCGATCTGGAGCACTCCAGCAACACATTACCTTGTCAGCCTCCCCAGAGATCAACCTGAACCCACCGGCTAGTGAGAGCTCGGCAGCGGAATCTATCTGGGACATTCCAGCACCACATTACCTTGTCAGCCTCTCCAGAGATCAACCCGAACCCAACAGCTAGTGAGAGCCCGACAGCGGAATCGATCTAGGCCACTCGAGCACCACATTACCTTGTCAGCCTCTCCAGAGATCAACCTGAACACACCGGCAAGTGAGAGCACGGCAGCGGAATCGATCTGGGGCACTCCAGCACCGCATTACCTTGTCAGCCTCTTAAGAGATCAACCTGAACCCACCGGCTAGTGAGAGCACGGCAGCGGAATCGATCTGGGGCACTCCGGCACCACATTACCTTGGCAGACTCTCCAGAGATCAACCTGAACCCACCGGCTAGTGAGAGCCCGGCAGCGGAATCGATCTAGGGCACTCCAGCACCACATTACCTTGCCATCCTCTCAAGAGATCAACCTGAACCCACCGGCTAGTGAGAGCCCGGCAGCGGAATCGATCTGTGGCACTATGGCACCACATTACTTTGGCAGCCTCTCCAGAGATCAACCTGAACCCACCGGCTAGTGAGAGCCCGGCAGCGGAATCGATCTGGGGCACTCCAGCTTATGTAGATCGTACGGGTCTATGGTTAGAAGAGACAACAATATCAGCTTATAATAAATCAATATAAGAGTCCAAGGGTAGAAACGTTTTAGGTCATCCCCACTCCAAGCTCGGCTGAGGTGGTTCGAGCTCTTCTACCTCGAACACTAAGTGGGGTGGTTCGAGCTCTTCTACCTCGGTTACGTAGTCATCCAAGAAGTTTGTCACTGCTTGTGTCTTTATTGATAGCCTGGGAACAAACGAGATGTCAAACTCGCTTAGCTCCACCGACCACTTGGCCAACCTTCCTGAGTGTTCGACCCCCTCCATGATATTGCGAAGGGGATGGTCGGTCACCACCTTGACAGAATGCGCTTGAAAGTAAGGTCGGAGCTTTCGGGCCGACACCACCAGGGCGAAGGCCAGCTTCTCTAGGATGGGATACCTGAGCTCCGCCTTCCTCAGCACCCTACTGACGTAGTAGATTGGGAGCCGCTTCTTTCCTTCCTTCCGGACCAGAACCGAACTTACCGCCTCGGCCCCTACCCCTAGGTAAAGGGATAGGTCCTCACCCTGCCTCGGCCCCTGGAGCAGCGGGGCTCGGGTTAACAGTTCTTTTAGCGCTCGGAATGCCCCCTCGCACTCGGGGGTCCACTTGAACTTCTGGTTTCCTCGCAGCACCTTGAAGAAGGATGAGCATTTCTCCCCTGGCCTAAAGAGAAACCTACTTAGCCCGGCCAACTTCCCGGTGAGGTACTGGACTTCCTTTGCATTCCTTGGCGACCCCAGCTCCATTATCGCTCTCACCTTGTCGGGGTTAGGCTCTACCCCGGCGGGAGTGAGTAGATAACCCAAGAACTTCCTCCTGCTGGCCCCAAAGACACTTCTAGGGGTTGAGTCTCATCTAAAACTTTCTCAAGGTGCCAAAGGTCTCCTCAAGATCCTGGAGGTGGGACTCGAGGTCCCGGCTCTTGATCATGAGATCATCTACATAGACCTCCAGATTCCTCCCCCTTTGCTCACGAAAGACCCTATCCATCATCCGCTGGTAGGTTGCTCCCGCATTCTTCAGCCCAAAGGGCATCATCATCTTATAGCAATAGCACCCATCGCCAGTGATGAATGAGACGTCTTTAACATCGGAGGGTGCATGTGAATCTGATGATAACCTGAAAAGGCATCTAAAAACTCATTAGAGAAAAACCGACGGCTGAGTCAAACAGCGCGTCGATTCGAGGCAAGGGGTAGCAATCCTTAGGGCAAGATTTATTTAATAAAGAGAAGTCCACACACATCCTCCACCTTCCATCTCCCTTCTTTATCATTACCAAGTTAGAGACCCAGCCTTGGTACTGGATCTCTGATACAAATCCTGCCTTGAGGAGCTTTGTTGTCGATGCGCATGCAGAGGAACCGGCTTGGCAAGTTTACTCGAGGAGGGCGCGCACGGGAAGAGAGGGACGTGAACCGGAGGAGGAAACCGGGCGGGCGGAACCCGGTTCAGCATAGCCGACCGGCCCCCATGCACTATCTTATTTGCTTTATTTTATATATTGTCTTATGTTAATCCCGAACTCTATATAAGGGACTCTCTACATTGTATTAGGTTATCTTTTGGATCAATTATCAATTTGGGGCTGCTCCCCTAGTCTTCTCCCTATTCCTCTCTCTCTAACCCCTTCTCTCTATTCCCCGACCTCCTCTCACTCTCGTTTCCGCTCGATACCGCCCGGCGTCAGCCGTTCGCCCTTATCCCTATCGCCCGGCGACAGCACACCCGCCTCCCCTTGCCGCTAACGCTGCTACTATCGCCTGCCGTTACCGCGTGGGTAATAACTGGTCCGACCTGCCTCGTCCGCCCGCTTAGGTCAAGCCGCCGGATTTTTGCGATGGCACCTGGAACTCGCCTGCATCCGAACGATCCCGCTGATGACGTCGTTCCCGTCGCCGACATCCTCGCCCAGCACAGCAACCAGTTGGCCACCCAGACCGGCCAAATCGCGTCCCTCCAGTCCTCCTTCGACGCGTTAGTCACTCGCCTGGACAAGCTTCTACCCTCGCCAAGCACGCCGCCGCCACCGCTCACGGCTGCGTCTCCGCCGGACACCTCTTCGGTGCTCGGAATGCCCCCATCCCCGCTAGCGCCGCTCTTCCCCGCGCCGGCCCCATACCCGCAACCTACAGCGCTACCGCTGCCAGCCGCATTCCGACCACCGCTCGCACAAGATGTCCCCTCCTTCTCCGGGACAGACCCGATGGGGTGGATTGCCCGCGCGGAACAATACTTCGACCTCAACAGTACTCCCCCGGCGGATCGCGTCGGCACCGCCATGGTCGGTTTGGACGGCTCGGCCCTCCATTGGGCACGCTGGCTACGTCAGATCCAACCTCTCATCCCGTGGAACGAGTTCAAGCAAGAAATGATTACTCGCTATGATTCCCGCTACATCGGCTCCGCCATCGAGCGGCTCTGCTCTGCCCGTCAGTCGACGACCGTGGATGCGTACATCGACGACTTCGTCGCGCTTGTCACGCAGGTGTCGGGCCTCCCACCCGACCATTATTTGGGTTTCTTTCTGCAAGGTCTCCGCCCGAACATCCGTTCTCGCCTCCGCACGCACCACCCCCACACGGTCTCCGAGGCTCTCGAGCTTGCGAGGGCCGTTGAGGCGGATTTGGGCCGGGGGCCGACCCCCGCCCCCGCCTATCGGCCATTTCCGACGCATACCACAGGCCCTAGGGGGGCCCCTCCGGGACACGGCCGGCCGCCCCGCACGGATACTCCGCCACGCGTCGACTACAACGAACTCCGCCGCCGCGGTTTATGCTTCCGTTGCCGCCAACCCTACTCGCCCCAACACATTTGCGCGGTGAAGGAATTTCATGCCATTTTCGTGGATAGTGATGGCGACGACCCGCCCGAGGATCCATCTCTGTCCGACCCCCCATCCGATTCTCCGCTTGCGGACGCGGAGCCGGCTCCACTCAATCTTTTGGAGTTACCCTTCTATTCGGTGGGCGGCCTTACGGGCCCCCGCACAATGAAGTTGGCCGGCACACTACAGGGCCGATCCGTGGTGGTGATGATTGACAGTGGTGCCAGCCACAACTTCATGTCGGCCCACCTGGCGCGGGACCTCGACCTGTCTTCCGATCCCTCCCATGACTTCTCCGTCTGCTTGGGGGATGGCCGCCGCCGGCCGACTCTGGGGCAGTGCGCCGGCGTCACCTTGTCCTTAGGGCCTTGCAAGGTGACGACCGACTTCTATCTGTTCGAGTTGGGCGGTCTCGACGCCATTTTGGGGGTCGCTTGGCTGCAGACGCTGGGCGACGTTCGAGTTAACTGGGCCTCCATGACCATGTCCTTCATGCATGAGGGCCACCCTTGCCGTTTAGTGGGGGATTCAGCACTCCTCCGCTTGCCGGTCTCCTTCCGGGCGATGACCCGCATCACCGACATCGACTTCTCCGCCTGGTTGTGGACACTCCAGTCCACTAACACTTCGCCGGTATCCCCGCTGCCGGTTGATATGCACGCAGTGCTTGCCGATTTTCCAGAGATCTTCACCACCCCTCCCGGCCTTCCACCGTCGCGGCCGACCGACCACGCTATCCTTCTACAGCTGGGCTCTGCAGCAGTTTCCGTACGGCCCTACCGTTATGGCCATACTCAGAAGGACGAGATCGGGAAGCTTGTGCGCGAGATGCTTTTGGGCGGCCTGATTCGGCCGAGCGCTAGCCCTTTTTCCAGTCCGGTCCTTTTGGTGCGTAAGAAGGACGGCAGTTGGCAGTTTTGCGTGGATTACCGGGAGCTGAACAAGGCAACGGTTCCCGACAAATACCCCATTCCGGTCATTCAGGAGCTGTTGGATGAGTTGCATGGAGCAGCTTTCTTTACGAAAATCGACCTTCGGGCCGGTTACCACCAGATCCGGGTACAGCCGGAGGATGTGCCGAAAACGGCTTTCCGCACGCATGACGGCCACTTTGAGTTCCTGGTGATGCCGTTTGGGCTCACCAACGCCCCGGCCACCTTTCAGGCGACAATGAACGATATCTTCCGCCCAGTCCTCCGTAAGCATGTGCTTGTTTTCTTTGATGACATTCTTGTCTTTAGTCCCTCTTGGCAGGAACACCTTTGTCACGTGCGGGACACGTGTACTACTCTCCGGCACCACCACCTCACCGCCAACCGGAAGAAGTGCACGTTTGGTGCGACCACTGTGAGCTATTTGGGGCACACCATCTCCGCTCACGGTGTGGCTATGGACCAGGACAAGATCGAAGCAGTGACGCGCTGGCCCACTCCGACTTCGGTCCGTGACGTCCGAGCCTTCCTCGGCTTGACAGGATACTACCGACGCTTCATCCGCGATTACGGTGGGTTGGCCCGCCCTCTCACACAGTTGTTGAAGGCGTCCGAGGATGGACCGTTCTCCTGGCCGCCGGCCGCCATGGCGGCTTTTGCCGCGCTTCAGTCCGCCCTTATTCAGGGGCCAGTTCTGGCCATGCCCGACTTTCAGCAGACATTCATCGTGGAGTGCGATGCGTCCGGCTCCGGTGTGGGTGCAGTCTTGATGCAGGCCGGACGGCCCGTAGCCTATTTCAGCCGGGCATTTTCTTCGGCGGTGCGCAGTCGATCGGCCTACGAGACGGAGCTCATGGCCTTGGTGTTGGCGGTCCAACACTGGCGACCGTATTTACTTGGACAGCCATTCGTGATCCGCACCAACCACCACAGCCTCAGTTACCTGCTGCAACAGAAGATCGCCACCCCCACGCAGCAGCTTTGGGTCGCCAAACTTCTCAGGTACGACTTCACCATCGAGTTTCGGTCTGGCAAGACCAATCGGGCGGCCGATGCTCTCTCCCGCCATCCCCACGCTCCGGAGTTAGCCGCCATCTCGCGGCCGGTGTGGGAGGATGCGACCATTCTCCAACAGGAGGCGGAGGCCGACCCCCATTTGCTCGCCATTCGCACTGCCTTGCTCGCTGATCCCACAGCCCGCCCACCATACTCCCTCATTGGAGGTCGACTCTTTCATCGCGGCCGCCTCGTCCCGTCCGCCTCGTCCCGTCCGCCTCGTCTTCCCGCATTCCACAGCTTCTTGCAGAGTTTCATGCCACACCTTCCGGGGGCCACGCGGGGGCTTTCCGTACGTACAGGTGGATAGCTGCTTCCCTCTACTGGCCGCACATGCTACGACAGGTGAAGGCCTATGTGGCGGCCTGCCTGCCTTGTCAGAAGGCGAAGTACGAGGCCATGTTTCCTAGCGGCCTGCTCCAGCCTCTCCCGATCCCCGAGCGCATTTGGGAGGACATCGTCATGGACTTCATCACCCGCCTTCCGCGCTCCAACGGATTTGACTGTATTCTGGTGGTCGTCGACCGCCTGACGAAGTACGCCCACTTCGTTCCACTCCGACACCCTTATACAGCCGCGACCGTGGCGGACAGCTTCATCTCGGAGATTGTGCGTCTCCATGGGTTCCCCCGTTCGATTGTGAGTGACCGGGACCCGCTGTTTCTTAGCAGTTTCTGGACTTCTTTGTTTTGCCTCCAGGGCACACGCCTCCGGATGAGTACAGCTTACCATCCCCAGTCGGACGGGCAGTCAGAGGTGTTGAACCGCTGTCTCGAGACGTATTTGAGGTGCTTCATTGGCGAGCGACCCGGCTCCTGGGCAAAGTGGTTATGCTGGGCCGAGTACTCCTACAACACCGCATACCATCATGCCGCCAACACCTCCCCCTTTGAGACAGTTTATGGGCGGCCTCCCCCATCAATTCTACGGCACCTTCCGGGTGAGTGCCCCGTGGCCAGTTTGGCCGACCACCTCCACGACAGAGACGTTATCTTGGATAGCTTGAAACACCATCTTCGGCGCGCTCAAGCCAAGATGACTTCCTTCGCCAACCGGAAGCGCCGAGACCTCTCGTTTCAGGTGGGCGAGCGCGTATTCATCAAGCTCCACCCTTACCGCCAGCTCAAGGTGGCACGCCGCACCTGCCCCAAGTTGGCCCCTCGTTTCTACGGGCCTTTTGAGATTATCAGCCGCATCGGCGCCGTCGCCTAACGCCTTCGGCTCCCGGAGACTAGTCGCATCCACCCGGTGTTCCATGTTTCTCAGCTCCGAAGGGTGATCGGCGACCATCCAATCACCGACCACATTCCAGCCGACGTGGCCCACTCCGACTCTACTCCACTGTACCCGGCATCCATTGTGGATAGCCGCCACCATACTTCAGGAGGTATCACCCCAGAGGAGATCCGCGTCGCCTGGCGCGACCGGCCTCTCACCGCCGCCACTTGGATGCTGCGCGACGACTTCCGCCGACAGTTCCAGATTATTGCCTTGAGGACAAGGCAAATTTCCCCGACGGAGGTATTGTTGCCGATGCGCATGCAGAGGAACCGGCTTGGCAAGTTTACTCGAGGAGGGCGCGCACGGGAAGAGAGGGACGTGAACCGGAGGAGGAAACCGGGCGGGCGGAACCCGGTTCAGCATAGCCAACCGGCCCCCATGCACTATCTTATTTGCTTTATTTTATATATTGCCTTATGTTAATCCCGAACTCTATATAAGGGACTCTCTACATTGTATTAGGTCATCTTTTGGATCAATTATCAATTTGGGGCTGCTCCCCTAGTCTTCTCCCTATTCCTCTCTCTCTCTCTCTAAGCCCTTCTCTCTATTCCCCGACCTCCTCTCACTCTCGTTTCCGCTCGATACCGCCCGGCGTCAGTCGTTCGCCCTTATCCCTATCGCCCGGCGACAGCACACCCGCCTCCCCTTGCCGCTAACGCTGCTACTATCACCTGCCGTTACCGCGTGGGTAATAAGCTTGCTCAACTCCTCCTGAATGGGTTCTGCTAGCTTGTCAGCAGCGGACCTCTTCTTCTGCCGGATGGGGCGAGTGTCGGGGTCGAGGTTGAGGCGGTGGCATGCCACATCCGCATCAATCCCCGGCATTTCCGCCACGCTCCAAGCGAAAACGTCCACGTTCTCCTGGACGCAGGCCGGGATCTTCTTCTGGTCCTCGGGGCTGAGCTCCCCTCTGATCTTCACTTTCTCTATCGCCCCCGCTCGGGAGATGACCTCCAGCTCCACGACCTCCTCCACGGCCTCCAGCCTAGATTGCTCCCCCCTCATCTTCCTTCTTCTCCCCGCAAGCGAGAGCTTCGGCTCCTTCCTCCATATTCTCCTCCCGAACTTCCAGCATCTCCTCCGCCCCTTCTTCATGGGCATGGTCCTCTTCTCCCCTTCCCCGGTCTCCTCTGATTCGGGCCCTCCGACAGCCCCTTCCACCCCCTCCTGCCTCTCCATCTCCCGGCTCCTCCTCCGCCCCTGCTTGCCAAGTGATGGTGTTGACCGCGGTAACGTAGCATTGTCTTGCTACCTTTGGGTCTCCTCGCACCCGGATCTGGACTCCGCCCACGCTGAACTTGAGGCACTGGTGGAATGAGGAGGGGACGCACCGGAGTGCGCTAATGAGGGGCCGTCCGAAGATGGCGTTGTAGCTGCTTGGAGCGTCAACGATGACGAACTTGCAGTTACGGGACTGTCCCCCCAAGACAACATGGAGTCCTACTCCTTCCACATCCTTCCTTTCTCCCCAGAACCCGAACAGCGGGCCATCCAAGGCCAACACCCTCCTAGCTTCCACCTCCATCTCGTTGAATGCCTTTTTGAAGATGACATTGACCGAGCTCCCGTCGTCCACGAGGATCCGGGAAACGGTGAAGTTCTCGATGGCTGTCTGGATGACCAGCGCATCGCAGAACGGGTCCTCATGACCCGACATATCCTTCTGAGAGAAGGTAATCTTTTCTGCTGGGGGTGGGACTTGAGACGTCGAAGCAACGCTCCGACGATACATGGTATGCAGGCTCAACTTTCGAGTCGCATCGATCACCACTCCCTCATGGATCACTTTGATCCCTCCTCGGCTCCCCACATCAGCCTTGTCCACGCACTTATCTTCCTTCTCTGCCGCCCCGGTCACCTCCTCTATCCTTACCAATGGTTGTTGCTCCCTGGGACCTCTCGCCCTCCTGAACTCCAAGAACTCCGGGCAGGTGGCCGTTGCGTGACCCTTCTCCTGGTGGAAGTCACAATATGGCAACGCCAGCCCCTCTCCCTCGGCCTCCGCCGTACGGTTCCTCCTCCTTGCTCCCGCTCCTCCTCCTACTCGTCTTCCCCTTCCTCGGCCGATCACCATGGCCTGCTGGGGCGGGGGAGGGAGTGGCCTCGGGCCTTGCCTCCATCCTGGGTGGTTGGGCCTTCCTTGACCTCCCTGGAAGTTCCCCCCTCCTTGGGCAAAACCTCTTCTCGGGCCCTGCATCCCTCCTCCTTGCTGCCTCCACCCCAACTTCGGGGCCCTCGGCTCTTCCCTTCTCCTAGCCTCCTTCTTCCTGACCTCCGGCTCGCTCAGCTTTGCCAGCCTTTTCGCAAACTCCGGATTGGCCGCTTCCCCTTCGATCTCCTCCGCCGCTTTTTCCATCAACTCCTCGAAGGACAAGGGGGGTTTTCTCTTCAGGTTCATCTTGAAGAACCCCTCCCGCAGCCCCACCGTGAAGGCATGCTGGAGGGTGAACCCGAGCACCTCCTGGATGAGCAGGACCTCTTCCTAGAATCGGTCCACGTAGTGGGCCAGCGATTCCTCTGGTCCGTGTCTGATCTTGAAGAGTGCCTCGGCATCCTTCTTCCTCTTCTTCGAGGTCGAGAAGCGTAGTAAAAAGCTACGGTGCAGATCCTCGAACGCGTAGATTGACCCCCCCCCCCCCCCCCCCCCGAAGCTAGTGAAACCAGTCCCGCGACTTCTCCTTCAAGGTAATGGCAAAAGTCGGCACTTGAAAGCGTCTGACATATGCTGAATGGAGACCGTGTCCTCAAACCATTGCAGGTGTTGGACAGGATCATCCTTGCCGGTGTAAAAACTCATGGCGGGCTCGGTGAAGCCTTCTGGAACGGGCGCCGAAAGCACCAGCTCGCAGAACTGGCTTGTTGTGCTCGCCGTCCTCGCCTGCCCCACCCGACCTACAAGCTCGCCTACCACGCCTTTGCCGGGCTGGGGAATAGCTCTCGCCCTGCCAGATCTCGCTCTGGCGCCTCGCTGACGTGCTCCTTGCCCGCTCGCTGCCCCGGGGCGTTCTCGCCTACCCCCGATGGCGGGACGATCTGGGTGTTGGGGTTGCGAACTCGCCTCGCGCTGCGGCGAAGGCGAGGTTAATCGTCTCGAGAACCTCTCTTCGGAGGTCTGCCATCATCTCCGTCGTCACTGGCGAGCCAGAGGGTGGCAGACCGCCATGGCCGGCATCTCGCTCATCCTCTCCAACCATGTTGCCTCCTTGGGACTTTCTTGTACCAGCTGCGATTGACGTTCACCGCACCAAAAATGTTGGAACCGAGATTCAGACAAACGAGGATTTCGGACCCCAAAGAGGGGGTAGCTAGTACTTACTAATCCCACAGAGGAACCTGACTGAAGACTTAAAACTAGACACCGACTCTTAGCCGGTAACCTAAGGAGGAGGAAGTCAAAGAAGTAGAATCCTCTCCAAAGGTGCCCTTCAGGGTCTATATATAGTTTTTCTCTTCTAGTCTGCAAATAGCGTAACTTCGCCTTTTTGTTTTACTAAACACACCCCAAACTGGTCTGCTAACAGCCAAACTCCGTTGTTCTGGAGGGCTATTGGCAGCCCACAAAGGGTGTCTTGGTAAATTGACCGCTGGACCTTTGCTGGGCGAGTGGCCCATGGAGGCGCCCCTCACCAGTTCTCTCGCGAGAGATATTCGCGAGGTCTCCCTACGCGAGCGGCCCGTGGAGGCGCTACTCGCTGGCCTCCCGGCACGGTGAATACCGGTCTGGGTCACTTCTGCGAAACGGCGAGCCCTCACTCGCCACACCATTGCTAAATGCACCCCAAAGCGGTGCGTATACACTTTCTTCGCCCTCGCATAACGCTCCCCGCATGGGGATAGGACTGGCTCGTCTCGCCCTCGGTCCTCGCGACTCGCTCTCCGCGGTGCGGCGAGCCCCTGCTTGCTTCGCCTACAGCCTGATTCGCTATTTTACTCCTCGGCGAACACGGGGTTGTACAATTATCATACTTACCCGATTCTCTTATACCTCTTTCTAGATGGTTCCTAAGCGGCCGAGTCGCAAGCATCCAACCTCTCCTAGGGGGAAGCTTCTGTAGATGCGACTGCCCAACTTCTGAGACAGATTCTGGATCGTCTCACTCGCCTGAAGGAGGATCGCCAGACTTCTGATCCCGACTCTGGTTCTGGCCGCCCAGGGACAGCAGGAATATCTACCACTCCTGGAGCCACCCTTCCTGCATCTGCTCTCGAAACCAGCTCGTTTGTCGTCAACCTTGTGACCCTGCTTGGATCAAATCCGGATGCCCCTCCTGTAGCGATGGCATATACTCTGGCATTCAAAAGGCTAAAGCCGTCATCTTTCAATGGCGATCGCGACTACTTCGTCATATCTGAGTGGCTCTCCCAGATGGAGAAACACTTTGAGTATGCTGGAGTTCAGGAGGCTCAGAAGGTTCTTGCGGCCTACCAGCTGACCGAGGATGCTTACACATGGTGGCTGCAGCGCTGCAATCTCCCCAATTTTGCCACCATGACCTATGGTCAATTCAAGGAAGCCATCATGGAGAAGTTTCTCTTCTGTGGAGCGAGACAGGCTAGCTGAGAAGTTCTTGTCTCTCTAGCAGCCCGGTTTGATAGTGATCGAGTACGAAAAGGAGTTCTCTCGCCTATCCCCCCTTGCTGTGGAGTTGGCGCCCAATGAGGCCAAGAAGATCAGTCACTTTGTGAAGGGACTTCGCCACGATTTCTGTCAACACGTGGTAGCTCATGACGCCACCACCAACGCCGAGACTGTGGAAGATGCCTTGCAAGTGGAGGCTATTGAGTTGGAGCGCACTTCTAAGAAGGTCCAGCATGGTACATGCAATGCCACCACATCTGACCATAAGCGAAAGGGTGCTCCGTCTCAGGAGTCAGGCCTCAAGTCTAAGGAGGTGTGTGTCTTTTGCCAAAAGGTGGGTCATGTTGCGCAAGTCTGTCGGACCCTCTTGAAGAAGCAGAAGAAGGTTGTTCCTGCACAGCAACCTCAAATGATGTTTGTCGCTACTTCCCCGGTTAGCACTAGAGCGGACAAGAGCAATGAGGGGTACCGACTGTCCACCATTCGGCGGCTTTCCAATCAGGATATGGCGGACTGTCGGGCCAAGGGCCTCTGTTTCAATTGTGATGAGTCTTACACTCATGGACAATCGCCTATCTGTGGCTTGAGGTGGATGACCCTTCTGACGAGGACATAGGGGAAGAGGACCCGAGAGATCCAGAGATTTCTATTCATGTTATGATGGGACCCCAGTCGGGGGATACGATTCAGATTTCAGTGGTGGGCCAGCCACTAGTAATTAGATCAGGAAAAACTTCTTAACATACTCACCCACAATGGGAAATATATAATATGGAGATACAAAGATACGAACAGAGAACCCACAATGTGGGACTAAACATAAATACAAATATAATAACTACTCAATACTCCCCCTCAAGCTGGCGCGAAGAGATCAAGCAATCCCAGCTTGCCACAAGTAGAGATGAGTCTGGAAGGTCCAACCGCCTTGGTGAAGCCATCGGCAATTTGCTCTGCGGAGGGAACATAGGACGCTTCAAGAGTCCCTGAACGGATGTGCTCCCTGAGAAAGTGAATATCAACCTCAATATGCTTAGTCCGCTCGTGCAGAACAAAGTCGGAGGCTAGCATGAGAGCGGACTGGTTGTCGCAGACAAGGGTCGAGGAACCAGAAGGAGGAAAGCCAAGCTCAGTCAAGAGAGTACACAGCCAGAGAAGCTCAGTAGCACCATGAGCCATAGCCCGATACTCAGCCTCAGCAGACGAGCAAGAGACATCACTCTGCTTCTTGCTTTTCCAGGAGATAAGATTGTCACCATAGAAAGTGCACATCCCCGAAGTAGAACGCCGATCGATGAGGGAGCCAGAGTAGTCAGAATCTGTGTAACAGGTGAGACCGGGGGACGGAGACGAACGATGGAAGAGCCCGAGGCCAGGGGATCCCTTCAAGTAGTGGCGGATCCGAAATGCTGCATCCAGGTGAGAAATCCGTGGAGCATGCATGAACTGACTGACCAAACTCACAGCAAAGCAAATGTCGGGGCGAGTGTTGGTCAAGTAAATAAGTCTGCCAACAAGACGTTGGTATCGGCCCGGCTCGGGGAGAGGATCACCAGACTCGGCATGTAAGCGGTGGTTTGAATCCATGGGTGTAGTCACAGGAGAGCATCCAAGAAGACCAGTATCACTCAAGAGGTCGAGTGTGTAATTGCGCTGAGACAAAGAGATCTCTTGCTGAGTTATGGCCACCTCAATCCCGAGAAAGTACTTCAGAGGCCCCAAATCTTTTACCTCAAATGCCTTCTGAAGCACCACCTTGATCTGAAGTATCCCTGAGTTGTCGTCACCGGTAAGGATGATATCAACCACATAGACAAGAATAATGACCCTACGGCCATCCACAGCAGTCCGAACAAAGCACGTGTGGGCGGCATGACATCTGGTGAACCCACTCTGAAGTACAACAGTACCGAACCGCTCATGCCACGCTTGAGGGGATTGCTTCAGCCCATACAATGACTTCTGCAAAAGGCAAGCACACCCCAAATACTCCCCCTGAAGCTTGTAACCGGGGGGTGGATCCATATAAATTTCCTCAGCAAGATCGAATTGAGGAAGGCATTCTTCACGTCTAATGAAGAGGCCACTCATGGCAGGCAGCAAGAGAAACAAGAAGACACAGTAGAGAGCTTGGCTACAAGGGGAAAGATCAGCCGTAATCCTCTGGAGTCTGGGTGAAGCCCATTGCGACAAGGCAGGCCTTGTAGCGATCAAGAGAACCGTCAGCATTATATTAGACGGTGTAGACCCAACGGCAACCAACCGTCTTCTTGCCTGTGGGAAGAGAAACCAAGCGACAAGTGCCTGTCTTCTGTAAAGCGGACATCTCATCCTCCATGGCAGCAACCCACTCAGGGTGCTGGAGTGCCTCAGTCGTCGAACTCGGAACTCTGATCTGGTCGATAGCAGTCAGGAAAGCCCGGTAACTCTGGGAAAGGCGCTGGTAGGACACAAAGCTTGCCACATGATGGTCAGTAACACAGGAGCGTTTACCCTTGCGAAGGGCAATGGGTAAGTCAGAGGAGGAAAGAACATCACCTGCCAGAGGATGAGGCACAGGTCCTGTGAGCTGGGCTCTACCGGTGGATCCCGAAGTAAGGGGTGAACATGTGAAGGCCCACGTGGGCCACGGGCGTACGTCCGCAACGGAAGCGAGTCATGCAGCGGAGCTAAGGAAACCGGAGCCGGCTGTGGCGGAGGAGGAGCAGGGGAATAGGTGAGGCACCATAGAAAGGGACATCTTCAATGAACGTAACATCTAGAGAGTGAAAAGTCCGGCGAGAAGAAGGGTCAAAACAACGATATCCCTTGAAAGAGGAATATCCCAAAAATAAGCACCGGATAGCTTTGTCATCAAGTTTTGTCCGAGTCGGACTGTGGTCCTAGACAAAGCACACAAACCCAAACACCCGGAGAGGAACGGGAAACAGAGGACAGCGGGGAGAGAGGAGACTGAGGGGTACGCGTCCCCCTAAAGGATGACAAGGCAAACGGTTGACCAAGAAGGTCCCCGTAAGAAGGGCGGCACTCCAAAACGACTTGGGGGCGTGAGACCCACGAAGAAGACACCAGGTCACATTCAGGAGATGATGATTCTTGCGTTCCGCCACTCCGTTCTGTTCCGGTGTATAGGGACAAGAGAATTGGTGAATGGTTCTTTGGCTAGCAAGGAAAGCAATGAAAGAGGAAGAAGTATACTCCCCCCCCCCCCCCCCCCCCCGCGCGTTATCGGAGCGAAGGACCCGAATACGTGAGGAAAACTGAGTTCTAACCATATTAGTAAACTAGGTATATAAATCAAAAACATCAGATTTGGCACGCATAAGATAGACCCAACAGCAACGAGTAAAATAATCTACAAAAGTAACAAAATATCGAAATCCATCATAAGAAACAACCGGAGCAGGTCACCAAACATCAGAGTGAACAATATCAAACGGTGCAGAACTACGAAAAACAGATGCAAGATAGGAAGTGTGTGTATGTTTGGTAAGCTGGCACACATCACACTGAAAAGAGTGCTCAAACGAGACACTCGGAAAAAGAGACGACACAATCTGAGGACTCGCATGCCCCAGTCTGGCATGTCAAAGAGTAGGTGAAGTAGTAGCAGCAGCGATGGACGGTGGTGAGAGGCGTGGCGAGAGAGGTGGGAGCTCCAACAAGTAAAGCCCGTCGCGCTCATGGGCATAGCCAAAAATCCTCCTCGTGGTCAGGTCCTGAAAAACACAGTCAGAAGGAAAAAATGTCACGGAGAAGTGCATCGAACGAGTCAATTGACTAACAGAGAGAAGATTTAAAGCAAGCTTGGGAACATGAAGAACTGATCCCAAGGCGAAGGAAGGGGACAAAGGAACTATGCCCCGGTGAAGAATGGGGGTCACAGAGCCATCAGCAAGGCGAACCTGTCGATGGACGCTTGAAGACTCAAGAAAAGAAAACAAGTGTGTCTCACCAGCCATGTGATCAGTGGCCCCATAATCAATCACCCAGGGAGTGGAAGACCCGTCTTGAGTGACGTGAAAGGTCATCGGGGTACCTGACGCAGACGCTGAAGTCAACGGGAGCGACAAGAATGCAGGCAACGGCTGAGCGGAAAGAGGCTGGTGTTGAGCCTGAAACTGGGTCTGCTGCTGAAGCTGAGACTGAAGCTGCTGCACTTGAGCCATAAGTTGACTCAAGTCGGCGGAAGGGGCCCCAGAAGAGGCACTGTAATCAGGCTGGCCCCTAAAGTCGGAAGAAGTAGCAGCGGCGGTACGCGTGGTGGAGGACTATGAGCGAAGGTGAGGAAAGAGCAGCCATCATCGGGCCTTCTCATGACCAGTCCGGAGGCAGTGCTGGCACTGAACAGAGGCAAACGGGCTCCCGCAGCCACCCCCACGACCTTTTGGTTAGAAGTACGCCCCCCCTCGCACAGAAGAAGTACGACCCGAAGCCAGGGCCATTTGGTCTGGAAGAGGAACAGAAGCTGGAACATAAGAAACAGCGGTCAGGCGGGCACGACGCTCAAGCTCCTCCACCATGGAATAAGCATCCAACATATCAGGAAGAGGATTCATGCTAACAATCTGAACCCGGATCTGCTCAAACTCGGGCCGCAACCCCATCAAAAATTGATAGGTCTCTCTCTTCTCCTACATCCGCATGGCAACAAGCAGATCCTCGGGATGAGGAAAAGCACTAAGCGGCTCGAGGTCAGAAAGCGCCTGGAATCTCCCAGAGAGAAAGGTAAAGTACTCGTGCACAGAACGGTCCCCCTGACGAGCAGTGAAATCTCCTGGAAGACAGAATAAATCTGCGTGTCAACCTGTGTGTGACCGTAGGTACGCGTCAAGGCAGCCCAAAGAGACGGCACAGAATCAAAACGCATAAACTGCTCATAAATGCGGGGTTCCATAGAGCATTGAAGCCGCTCGAGAATCTTGAAATTTTTCATGTGCCATTGAGGGATAGCTTTTTCGTCGGTAGTCTTGGGAACCCCATTAGGGTCAAGCCAGTCGAGCTTGTCATGTCCGGCAAGATGGACTCGCACGGAGTTGGACCAAGCGATAAAGTTCTTGTCATTGAGAAGGGCGGTAGTGATGCGTCGACCAACGCCATCGTTCGAACCAAGAGGAGAGGAATCCATGGGGATGGGAACAATAGAACTCCCACAAAAAGGAAAAAAGGGAAAAACCACCGAGAGAGGAAAGCAAGGAATTCCTTAAACGCAAGAGGGAAATCCCATCCAAAAAAAAGGAAGACCGTAGATCACAGATCTATGTCACCAACCAAAACAACGGCGGAAGAAGAGCGCACAGAGGACGGCAGCGGGAAGGCATGGCAGGGGACGGGCGCGGCGAAGCTGCAGGGGACGGGCGCGGCGAAGCTCCCACATCGTCGGCGTCGACGGGAAACCCGGGATCGGCGAAGCGGAGCCCTCACATCGACAGCGTCGACGGGAGACGCGGGATAAAAGGAACGATGGTGCGGGGAAATCGGAAACCCGGGATCGGTCGAAGTCGCGGGGTTAGAGCTCAGACGCGAACATTCCAAGCTCTGATACCAAATTAGATTAGGAAAAACTTCTTAACATTACTCACCCACAATGGGGAATATATATATAGGGAGATACAAAGATATGAACAGATAACCCACAATGTGGGACTAAACATAAATACAAATATAATAACTACTCAATACTAGTCGCTCTCATGGACTCTGGCAGTACACAGTTTTCTTAGTGACCTCATTGCTCATCATCTTCACCTGTCGGTTACATCCTGTCCGAGCCTCCGGGTTTCAGTTGGCAATGGCATGGTCATGGAGTGCACAGGAGTTTGTTGTGTGGTGCCTATTGTGGTGGAGGGTTATCATTCCCACGTGGACTTCTATGTGATTGCCCTTCGGGGTTTTGATGTCGTATGGGAGTCTGCTAGCTCCACACCTTGGGGCCACTTCTGTGGGATCTTGACACACGGACGATGACATGGAGTCGTCACCCCTACCAGACGGTGTGGCAGGGCCGCTCGACGACCACCGACCGACAGGTTTTTTTTCTCCCGTGCCGACCATACGGAGCCCTCTGACCTCGAGGCTCTCTTACAGGAGTACAACGACACTACCACCGCTACGACAAGACTTCCTCCCTTGCGGCGCCAGGATCAACGCATTTGCCTCTTGCCAGAGATGGCTCCCATAGTTGTTCGCCCCTACCGCTATCCATTTCGGCAGAAGGACAAGATTGAGTGGAAGTGCGCCGCTATGCTACGACATGCAATCATCCACCACAGTGTGTCCCCCTTCTCTTCTCCAGTCTTGTTGGTCAACAAGAAGGACGACACATGGAGTTTTTGCGTCGATTACCGTGACCTAAATGCGCGGACGGTGAAGGACAAGTTTCTCATTCTGGTCGTTGAGGAGATACTGTACGAGTTGCACAGCACCCGCTTCTTCTCCAAGCTATATCTTTGCTCCAGGTACCATCAAGTGCGCATGGCTCCCGAGGATGTTGAGAAGACAACTTTCCGCACCCATCATGGCCACTTCGAGTTCCTCGTGATGCCCTTTGGGCTCATCAACGACCTCTCCACCTTCCAGGTCCTCATGAATGAGGTATTTCACAACTTGTCACGTCATTGCGTGCTTGTTTTCTTTGACAACATTTTGGTTTACAACGCTACATGGGAGTCTCATTTGGGCAACCTCCAAGCAGTTTTTCAGTTCGTCCGTACTCACAAGCTTTTCTTGAAACGCGCTAAGTGTTCTTTTCGGACTGACCGGGTCTCCAGCTTGGGCCATGTTGTTGACAGTACATGGGTGTCCACTGACCCCCTCAAGATACAGGGCGTGACCGATTGTCCCCTTCCCCAGTCCCAGCGGAAACTCCAAGGTTTTCTTGGTCTGGCCAGCTATTATCAGCACTTTATATAGGGGTACGTCATTGCAGTAACATTGTTTGCCATATTGATGAGACAGTCCTTCGTGTGGGGGGACTCAGCAACGACTACTTTTCAAGTTCTTCAATAGGCCCTGGTGTCGGCCCCAGTGTTGCATCTACCGGACTTTGACCAGGAGTTCCAGGTAGAGTGTGACGCATCCGGACAGGGCTGCGGTGTTGCGCTCCAACAGGGGAGCCATGCGATCGCATACTTTAGTCGTCAAACCGCCCTTCATCATCAGAAGCTTCAGGCTTACGAGCAGGAGCTGATTGGGCTAGCCAAGGTCTTCCAACAGTGGAGACTGTACTTATGGGGGCGTCCTTTCCTGATTCGCACCGATCATTTCAGCCTCAAGCACCTATTGGAGCAGTGCCCCACTAAGGACCCGCAACAGCGTTGGATAAACAAACTTCTGGGCTTTGACTTCCGTGTGGAGTATAAGGCGGGTGCCTTGAACAGGGCCGTCGACGCCCTCTCCCGTCGCGATCACCAGGAGGGGTCCTTGTTGTCCATCTCTCACACGACCTCGACCATTCGCCACTGCCTGCAGACGGAGATTCGGGACACTCCGATTCTACGTGAGCTCCTTCACCGCATTGAGGAGTGGAGGTTGCCCTTGCATTGGACAGTTCGGGACGGTCTCATCCTATATAAGGATCGGCTCTATCTTTCACCCACTTCTCCCTTAATTCTGGATATTCTTTCAGGGTTCCACGACACCACCCATGAAAGGGTTCATAAGACCATTCAGCGGATTCGGGAGGAGTTCTTTTGGAAGGGACTCAAACATGGGGTCCAAGATTTCATCGCCCTCTGCCCCGCCTGCCAACGCAGCAAGGCCGACCACCTCCTACCAGTCGGGTTGCTCTAGTCTCTTCCCGTCCCTACACAGATATAGGTTGATATATCAATGGATTTCATTGAAGGGTTACCTACTTCGAGGGGCCGATCCATCATCTTCGTGGTGGTAAATTGCTTGTCCAAGGGAGCGCATTTCGTGACTATGAGTCGCCCTATTGTAGGGGACGTGGTGGCCCGCATCTTCTTCGACCAGGTGTTCCGTTTACACGGCATTCCGGAGAGTATTGTGTCCAACAGGGACAAGATTTTCACCTCCCTATTTTGGCAGGAGTTATTCGCTTTGTGGCACCAAGCTAGCATTTTCTTCGGCATACCACCCGCAGTCGGACGGGCAGACGGAGGTGATCAATCAGACACTAGAGATGCACATGTGTTGTATTATTGGGGGCTGCCCCAAGGATTGGGCAAGGCGGCTTCCATGGGTGGAGTATTATTACAACATGTCCTACCATTCAGCCCTGCAGAGCACACCTTTTCGAATCTAGCGCATCCGCCCGCTCACCCACTATCGATGTCGAGCTATCCATTCGTGACCAGATCCTCACTTTAGCCAGTGAGCGACTTCTTCAAGCTCAGGCCCGCATAGAGACCGCCTACAACCGAGGACACGGCGAGCTATTCTTCACCCCGGCGGATTGGGTGTGGCTTGAACGCCGCCCTTACCGTCAGACGACCATAGCTCAAAGTTCATACAACAAGCTAAGGCCCAAGTTCTACGAGCCTTTCGTGATTTCAGAGCGCATCGGAGAGGTGGTGTACCGTCTTCAGCTCCCGTTCGATGCCCGAATCCACGACGTGTTCCACGTCTCGCTGCTGAAGCCGTTCGTGGGGGTGCCACCTCCCGAACCCTTGGTCCACTTGCCCCCACAGCTCCAGGAAAAGCTTGATGACGACGCAGACGGAGATGTTACAGGCCCACATTGGGGGATCACGTACAAGATTCGCACCTCGGTGCGCACGACTTAGACTTATCTTTTTATGATTACCGCATTGTATCTTTAATTTCGGCATTTGTATTTTAATTTGGAACATTGGGTTTGGTTTGGACTCCAACTGGTTATAGGGTTGGGTGTGCTTGGTTTGGAGGTATCAAAATCATTAATCAAATATCTCTCTCTCTCTAATTCTCCTCTCTCTACCTCACGGAACCCGCCGACGCCCTAGCCGATTCCCGTATAGCGATTTCCATCGCATCCGTCGCCCATATTTCGCCGATCGACCACTCCTCTCCATCCTTCTCCTTCGTCGCTCCTCTCCCGGCGAGATAGGTTCGAGAGGATCTCACAAGGCCAACGCCGATCCTCTACAAGACTTTACCCTCCATCCCCCGTGAACGAGGGCTCAAACGAAGGCTCATAACAAGCCCCTTCTGTTAGAAATATGGATGGAAAATGCTAAAATCAACCAAATTATTTTATGATACTCAATTTTACCCATTGTAATGACTCTACATTGAAAGGTGTGACCTTTTCCTTAAGAAATATAGATGGAAATTGATAAAATATGCCAAATTATTTTATGATATTCCAATTTTACCCTTTGTAATAACTCTACATTGAAAAGGGTGCGTTACATTTTACCCTTTGTAATGAATCTAGAATCATTATAAAAGGATAAAATTGAAATATCATAAAATAATTTGACTGATTTTATCATTTTCCATCCATATTTCTAACAGAAGGGACATTTTTGTAAACTGTGGAAACTTAGAGAGGTAAATGTTATTTCAAAAGATAGATGGGTAATACCTGTAATTATGCAAACTCCCAGGGGAGGTCCCGGTAATTAACCCTATCTATATTACTATATAAAGATATCCACTTATGGTGTAATGGTTAAGTCAATCACAACCGTTCGATTTCGCTGAAATTAAATCTAGCCACATTAATTTTACTAGATCTCATATACCGATTATGGTAGGTGTACTATGCCTATATTATCAAGTCACTGCCCTACAACGTGAAATTACAATTTTGCCTCAATCTTCATTTAAAATTTAAAACTTACAAAATTGCGTTGTCATGGGATCGAACCCACAACCTGTCATATAATAAATAAAGACGCAATCACTACATCAGTTGACATGTTGTAAGCACCTAAATTACTAAATATAAATATAAGTTTATAATTCCATTTATAACATTTAAACTATATATTAATATAATATAATTTAAATTATATAAACATTTATATAATATAATTTATAAATTATAAGTTTATATGATATAATTTTGCAAAAACATATATAATCGTTTATAAAGTATATAAATAAACTAAAATTTAAATTATAATAAACATATGAGTGATAATACACGGGTGCAGGGGAAACACGCTGATGCGGGCGAAGCCCGCCGAATGTTGTTGTTGGCGAATGTAGCCGCCCCACAAAATGTCGCCGCCCTTGCCGAATGTCGCCGCCCCGCAGAATGTCGCCGCCCCGCAGAATGTCGCCGCCCCGCAGAATGCGTGTAGGGCACCGGGCACTGCCAGTCACACACACACATACATATATACACACAAGTGTATTGTAACATTTAAATTGCTTGAATATAGCTGCACTTGAATTCTACAATGCTCATAGAGTTTTTTTCTAATTTAGGATTGTCCAGTACCAAATTTTTTTTAAAGGGTAAGCAACTTGATAAGCATGTTCGACTAAATAAAAGACGTGGAAAATATCAAAATATCATAGACTTATGATCTACTTCGTGATACAGTGATACACCAACATTTATGGTCAGTTGAATATAACTATGTTTTTATTTATGTGCAAGTAATATAGTTTACCAAACAAAAATTGACTTTTTTTAAAGCAAAAAAGCACCTAAACAACTGCGAGTACTTCAGGCCTATACCAAAAAAATTAGTCTACTTATAAAAAAGGATGCAATGTCAAAATACTAGCAAAAGGGGAAACCAATATACATTGTAAGCTACAAAAAATCTGTTCTGAAGGTAGATTGATGTATGCTATTTCACCCCTACGTTGCAAGGAGGTTTTGTTTCTGAGATATCAACTGATGAATGCAAGGTCCAATGAGGCAACATAACTATTGCTCCAAGGACATCCATTAGCGCTAGGAAACGCAATCTTAAAAAGAATAAAAAAAATACACTCAACTAAAAATAAAATATTACAAGCATAAGGCCTTCAACTGTTGCACAAGATACCTTGCATTTTCCTTCGGCCATCTTCATAATCATATTTCTTCGTTGTTTGGTGCTATTGGTGGCATCAAAAACGCCAACCTGGACCCAAATACGAGCATTTAAATGATAAAATAGTCACATGCTGAAAATAAATAAAATCATTTTACCTGACCACCTTCCTGCATCCAAGATAACATATCCTCCATTGCTAAGGCTGCAACCTACACTCATCATCAAATTAAAAAGAGAGATGCAAGAAATAGAAGTCATTCCATTGAGGACATAATTTCTTTAACTATGTAAAAAATGATCTTTTGCTCAACACAGAGAAGAAGAAAAAAGAGTTGCGGCAGAACTTAAACATAAGAAAAGAACATCCACACAAAGGCTTTCCATAGGGAAAATGGAAGACAAAACAATGCAAAAAATCACGACATGCGAAAGTAGTTCTTTAATATAATAATTATCCGTCAACCTAACTTGTTTGGGCATATGCATGTTAAGATAAAACAGAACAGGAGGGTAATAAATGATTGATATATTAGAGCAACATCTTGATTGACATCTATAGGAAGGTAAGGTAATTGAATAGAATCAGGTTGTTGGAAGAAAATTCACCACAGCATATAAAGGTATGATGGATAAAAGTGTTGGGTTTTGAACATACCATTTCAGAAATGATAATAGAGCATATCATATATGCGCAGCGGAATAAAATAACTAGAACAACCCTACACAGTTATAAGGATTTTGCGATTTCATTGATTCAAGAAATAAAGTAAAGCAACACATTGCAATATATATAACAGCAACAACACATTGCAATATATACCTGAAGGGTTTGAGTCTATACTCAACCGAGGTGCTCCAATGGCAAATCCAGAGAACAAAATCGTGCGGCTGAGTTCCAAGCGCTGAAATGGATCGACGCCTCTACGGGAAGTCCACACGAGCGTTGAAGAACCCTAGCCTCTTGTCGCACAAGATCTAGGTCGGAGAAGAACTGCCCTTTACGTCTCCCACGGACTGCTAGGTCCGACGACAGGGAGAGGCGGCGGGATCGACCGGCCAGAACACTTCCGTCGAAGCTTCTGGCGGAACCCTTCCGTCTCTCTCAGATTCGCAAAATAAAAGATCGCATACTTAGGTCAAAAAATCGCATTCTTTTATACCCAGGCGAGTAGGTGGTCGGAGACGAGGCGGCGAGGTGGCTGACGGGGCTGGCAGAGCAAGGGCCGGCAGGAGATGCGGCTAGGTGGCCTGAGGAGCCGGCAGAGCAAGGGTCGGCGGAACGAAGGCCGGTAAAAGGGGCGGAGAGATGGCCGGCAGAGCAGGGGCCGGCGGAGCAAGGGTCGGCAGAATATGTGGCGAGGTTGCTGGAGGGACCGACAGAGCAAAGGCCGGCGGAGCGAGGGCCGGAAAAAGGGGCGGAGAGATGGTCGGCAGGGGAGGTAGAACAGGGGTCAGTATAGCAAGCGGAGGAATGGCCGACGGTGACAGCTGCGTCGGGAGGCGGTTAGAATGAGCCGGCGGTGGCAGCTGCGTCGAGAGGCGGTTAGAATGGGCCGGCAGTGGCAGGGCTGGCAGAATAGGCGGTGGCGCTGATGGGGGCAGAACTTCAAAGTATCCCAACCTCCTCAATTGGTCGGGGTGAGACAGAGTCCAGAAATGATGCGAACAACGAACGAAAAATAGCCGAATCGACAGCGCTGAGCTTCATGCCAATCATAATTAATTGATTACGAACTTAATTCAATTACAAATTAATAAAGAAAATCAATTAGGTTGGAGTTGCTGCCTGGTTACGTGGACCGGTGGACCTGCGGCAATGTGGGGCTCGAGGAGAAGGGACGACGAAGAGCGTGCGGGTTGCTGGAGCGTGGTTGCTGGAGCTAGGTTGCTGGAGCGTGGTTGCTGGAGCGTGTGGGCTGTCTGGGGTTTGGAGGAACTCGAGGAAGGAGACAACGGCAGGCGGCTTCGACAGAGAGCGGCAGGGCGTGCACAGGACGATGTGCGTATACCACAAAGAGTCGTCGACGAGGCTCACGTGCGCAGAACCCCAGCGGAAGATGACTCCCGTTCCCGTTGGAATCGATGGAGGCGAAAACGACAATTATGATCAAAGAAGCAGAGAGGGGCCCTGACTATAGATGAGGGAGCTTGGCGAGCAACACAAATCGAGCGGGAAGACGATCGCTGGGATGGGATCGCACTGAGACAGTGATTGCGTGATGGAAACAACGGACTGGAACCGAACGACAGAAGTGTGCGTTCTGGAACGACGAAGTAGCGAATGGAACTTGGCTGGAACAAGAAAACAGCGGACGAAACTTAACGGGGCAGGGATTCACAACGGAAGAAAATGAGCAAAGGGAGGAAGGAGTACTCTGATACCAATTTGCTATGGACTTCTTTTGGCTGGCGGTGGAGGGAGGCGGGGATACAAGGGCAAGCCCTAGAATGGTGGATGTGATGAGAGAAGACAGCTTGGGGAAGGGGGAAAGAGGAAACCTTGGGGGAAGGCAGCGGGCTTAGATAGGGAAAGAGAGGAATTTTAGAGAGATAAAAGAACTTGATATTTCATTGCTTGATTTCTTACATGACTCTAAGGGTCTATTTATAGGGACCACAATGTCAACATTGTAAATACCTAAAAGAAAAGCATAAAATATTAAAACACCTAATACACTATGACTCGACTCATACAATATTAAAACACCTAATATACTCAACTCGATACAACATGACTCGATACAATACGACTCAATATAAAAAGACTCTAATACTAGATAACCAACGGCATGGGATCCATAACAAACTCACTCAAAAGAAAAAAATTCCAAGAAAAGAAAGAAGTAGAAAATGGAAATTCTTCTCACTTCATTGCGTGCCTCGACACCTTCGGGATTGTCTCCTCGAAAAAAATCAGCAGCCTGTATTCAAAGACTAGTTAGAAAAATAAAACATCAATGATAAAAAAAAACCATTAGTGCATGAAGTTGAAGGAAAAAACATGGTTTTCAAATAGGATCGCAGAAAAATAAATTTGAAAAGGAAACACAGTGCCAGTTAGTTTGAGAAATGGGCATTCTACAACTCTTTTTTCTCATGGCAATCAAAATTGACAAGTTGAAAATCTAATCATGGTGAAGAAATTATATTCAGAAAATGTAAAATGTTTAGGATCATTTTCTGTTAGAAAATTTTGTGTTGTGTAATAATCCTTATTGCCGGGACTATTTTGCAATTTCCCATCTTCTGTCTATTCATTAGCTATGCAAGTAATTAGTGCGGTGTGACATAGAATTCACACAGATAACTGGATTATACTGCTTTTAATATACTAGACGAATTTAAATTGATGATAAAATACTTATTTCTTAAGGAATCTCTGAGGGCCTCCTTTAACGTTAAAGATCATACTGAGCTATGGTACTTTCTGCGCCTAGAGATCTTTAGATCATATTGTTAAAGCCCAATTATAAAAGCGCAAAATAAGGGTCCATTATAGATTCTTCATCTCTCTTGTATATAGTCTCACAACTCTTAATAGAGATTATTTCTCCTCCTGTGGAGTCTCAATGTAATAAATAGATTGATATAACAATAAATTTTATATTTTACACTTTCATAAGGTATTAGGTTAAATTTCTCGCCGCTCTCCTCTCTCATGAATATTCTCGGTCTGGTACAAACCTCTCCGGTCTTGCGTAAACATTCCTGGCCACACACGAGAGCTCCCTTCTCATACGACTTCTATGTGACTCCTACTTCATCCGATCGATCTCACATTCGCACAATTCTGCTCCAACTGGCAGTCTCACGAGTTCTTCAACTACGCTTGCGCTCGTATCCCCTCACGATGAGCTCCTCCACAGCTTTTGCTATCTGCTCCCGCAACGAGTCCTCCAATTTCGGAGACGTCTCCATCTGCCAGCTCCCGTGAGTCCCAGCCTCCCAGCAACCACCGCCTGCGAACTCCAACTGTAGGGAATCGTTGAGTTCTAGCAGTCATCGCGATCACCAACTGCAAGGAACCGCGATGTCACGGGCTGCTAGTCAAGGCGCATCCGTGACAATGAATACATGCACATATGGTGCAATAAGCAACACATTAGTGTGATAAAGCTTCGGAGGGGTCGCAAACTTGGGTGTGGGAGGCCTTTGCACAAGTATGGATCCATACTCAAGATGTCCATGCCCATGGTGACAAGGTAAGAATAAGACATTGCGTGACAAGATTACAACATAAGCGCGACGAGATCCTAACATTATGACGACAATGGTATGGCGTGGCATGGACGACTTGGGCGCAACCAAATAGAAGACTTGACAGAACATGTGCGACAAGGGTGTCGCATATGCAGACCAAAAAAAAAATCCATGGCGTACCCACAATAGCCATGACATATGGTGCGAGGCCTTAGTACAAAGGCTTAACTGTGCGGTGGAAGCTTGTGCCAAAGGATGACAATATAAGTTGAGCCATAAGACGACACAGAGCAAAGAACCTTTGTATCAAAACTTGATGTGCAAGTTTGGTGCATGGGTGATAAAGGAATCCAGACGATATGGACTACATCAAGGCAAGGATTACATTGAAGGGCTAAAGGTATGCCTTGCATGAAATTTAGATACGCACAAATAATGTTGGCATTGTGCATACGACTTAAGCGCAATCACAATATTCTATGACGTAGAAGGATGCGGAAATCTCCAGAAGACTGGAGAGAAATATTAAAGATGGCAGAAGATTCTAGAATAATGTAGGGGTCTTCTAGAAGATTCGAGAGTCATGTAAAATACTCTAGAATACAGTGAAATTGTGTAGATATTTCTAAAATATTCTAGTATAATATGGAATTGTCTAGAATACTCTAGAAAAATATGAAATCTTCTAGAGAACTCTATGCATGTGTATAGGTTTCTAGAATGATGTAGAGTTTTGTAGAAGTAGGGATTATTCTAGAGTAGTCTAGAATAATGTAGAGGCTTTCACATAAATGAGATGAGTGTAGAAGAGTTTAGAAGAGTCCAGAGTAGGGTTTTTCTAGAGTATTCCCTTTTTTGAAGGGAAAACTCCTTTGATGCTATAAAAAGAGGATGTGCGTTCATTAGTGGACAAGCAATCCAAGAAGCAATGTAATCAAGTATCAAAGAGTCAAGTGTTGTACAGTTTTCAAGTTGTGAATAGAATTTTGAGTATTCTTTCTTGAGTGTTCTCCTTCACCATAAACTTGTACGTGTGTGCAAGATTTCGCTACTAGAGAAGAAGTGAAGGTTGACTTAATTATTGTGAAGGGCGCACAAAGAAGTTAAGGCTGCACAGATAAAGGTTGAACATGGGGCCAGTGATGTGTCTGTGATAGTTGGTATCAGAGCCAGGTTCAGCGAAGATCATTAAGGTTCAACCCAGTTAGAGGTAAGATCAACACATCTTTTGGAGCGACGCACAAGTGGAGCATTAATCAACACACTAGCTCGTTGTGAACCAACAAGGCATGGGAAGGAAGAGAGCAGACAAGATTAAAGGGCACATGGTGAAGACGAAGTGGAGCCGCTTGATTGCAGGGGCATCAAACATGGTGAGTGAGGTCTTGTGGATCAACACCCCATCTGACAATGTGGCGGAGCAATTGTCCAAGGAGGATTGACTCCCCGAGGAAAAGTTGGACAATCAGAATGCCAAAGATAGCAAAGATCAATGGATCCGGAAGAAGGCTCTCCCAGCCAAGATGGAAAATAGTGATAAGGAGGTTCATGAACTCGAAAAATGTTATGACGAAAAGGAGACGTCACAAGATTAAGGCTTCGTTTGGCGGAGCGTTTGGAGAGCTCCATTTGGGGCAAACGCCGCCGCACGGCGGGTTACCAAATGGCCGGCGACGGCGTTTGCACCCTCTGAGCCATGGGAAATGGAGGAAAACGGAGAGATTTCAACCGCGGCCTCCCCCCTCCGGTTCCAACAGCCGCCTTCTCCTCCCGCCGCCTGAGCAAAACGCCGAACCAAACAAAGCCTAACCCAATACAGAGAAAGCCGCAAGCATACAACGCAAGTCGCACAACTTACAGGATAATTCAAAGATATCACATTCAAAAATATTCAAAAACAGAAGCCGCAAAGTTTACAGCACAAGCCGCGCAAACTATAAGATAATTCAGAAAAATATTGAAAGTTTGCAGCACCAAGCAAGCAAGCAATGATTTAGGGATTGTCCCGAAGACCAAATAAAAAATATTACAGACATTATTCATGAAAAAGAATCATTCATAGTTGATCAGAAGAATGGTCTTCACGGTGAAGGCGCGCAACCTGATCACAGATTTGAAGAAGTGTGTACATCTGACTCACGCTGTGTGGAGGTGGTTGATAGTACTGTGAAGCCGTGCGGCATCCCGCTCTACCCGCGCAGCAGGAATCATGCGAGCAGGTAATTCCGCGGCGGTCTCTACAATAGTAACAACAGGATCGGCCGCCCAGACCGGTGGGGGATTTGAGGTCTCCCCAACATTCGGGCGGCTCGATGGGCGCAACCTCTCATCATTCACGCTCGCAGGTCGCCGGCTCACGCCGACCTCCCTAGTCAGATGTAGATACTTTTCTCGATAATACTTGCAGTCGTCCTCGAGCTTCAGATTTGCTTTCTTCTCCTTATTAAGCCGCGCGATCAGAACGGCGTTCTGCTCCTGCAGCGCCTTCTCTTTCTCTACCCGCTCTTTCTTTTCGGCCTCCAGCGCAGCCCGCGTATCTCGCTCCTTCGCTCGCGCGATCTCGGCCTGGTCTTCGAGGTCTTTTACTCTTTCCTTCCCTGAAGTCGGCCAGCTCCTCCTCTCCAGTATTTAAGTTTAGCGAAAAACTTGGCGTTGGTGGAAGCAGAGGAAGGCTAGCCGTCAGGTCGCCCGGCTTCATGGCTTGCTCCGGGTCATCTGCAAGAAAGAAAATGTGGGTAACACAATCAGAAGCGAATAATCCAATACAGAGAATACTACATGATTAATGACTAAATATACAGGCGCTGCTCGGGGTCCATTCTCCGGCGCTGCTCTCTCCAAAGTCTTTCGTTATGTCTTCGTTTAATAGCAGAAGTTTGAATCGCGGATGGAAAAAAGCTCAATGGCGGGTTCAATATCAAGTCGCTCTGATTTTTCCGAGGCCGCGTTTTAAAGAAGCGGACAGGGTGATAGCCCGTACCTTTTTTGCCTTTAGAAAGAGGGTTAGATGGTTGCGCCTTATCCAAAGAACACCTCAGCTCCTCCGCCTTCACCTTCATTAGCTTCATCCCGCTTTCCTCAAAGGCCTCCGTTCTCGACGCGGTTTCCTCAGTTTTAGCTGCATCCTCGCCAGGATGGTCGACTTCGCTCATGGTCGCGGGTGTGTCGAGCAGCTTGTCTTGCCTCTGCAGGGCATCCATATCCTTGAGGATATCGCTAACGGTTATGCTGGCCGCGGAGTTGAATGGCAACTCGTTCGGCTTATCTGGAGGAGTGACCTGCCCTTCAATAACTTCCTTGTCGCGCGGCTTATGTTGAAGGCTAGTCGCGTCCGATCTCCCGGAGGACACTTTGTTCTTGGCCTTTAGTTTCTTAGACTTCCTCATTATCC
The DNA here is from genome assembly GCA_033032865.1 of Dactylorhiza incarnata. NCBI lineage: Eukaryota > Viridiplantae > Streptophyta > Magnoliopsida > Asparagales > Orchidaceae > Dactylorhiza > Dactylorhiza incarnata. The sequence goes on along the minus strand of JAWHQI010000009.1, from coordinate 223,508 downwards.
TCTCCGCCGTCGTTTAGGCCCTCTTCCTCTTCTTAACAGAATCCAAGTCGGCCTGCTGAGAGCCTGAGACCGGCTGGAGTTGTCCTCTACGATCACTACCGATGAAGTAATCAATTCGTCCGGCTTCGGGGAATTGACCACCCCTTCTTCTCCGTCATTCACTTTTAAATGAGGAACTCCAGAAGGAGAGAATACTATGTCGAAGGGATCGCTACCTGCGACTTTCAAAGGAACAGTACTTGAACCTTCCTTATCAAAAGGGGCGGGTGGATTAACGGGCGGGTTGGAACAATCCTCTTCAGGCTTAGCGACATCCTTATCAGTGGCAGGAGAATCCAACTTAGCAATTTTTTGTGTGATGGTTGTTGTGACAGTCCGCACGGTCTTCTCAGACCGGCGAATCTTTTTCTTCTTGTGATCAGCCTCCTTTCCCTCACGGACTACGATCTTAGACATTAGATCAGCCATTCGGATCAAAGGACTGACGGCTTGAAGAAGTCTGACCGCTAACGGCGAATAGTGCCCTGTGGCTATGATAAAGTTATGAAGGATATAGAGCTTTCAGAGCATTTTATAGCTTTCAGGGGAAAGTAGGTGCGGTCTCCGGCTAGAACTAACATTTCTGAAACTTCTCCGGAATTTGAAAATGTACGGGGATTATGTTTACCCAGAAGACCGCTAACAGTTTAGTGATTCTCTTAGACCGGGCGGCTTGCCAGGTTTAGCCGCCTAGTGCTATCCGAGCTTGCTTACATACAAACCTCCTGGTCCACCCACAACAAACCGGGCGGTCTGCCTAGAACAGATCGTCATCGGGGATTGGAGGTCATCAAGGCTCGTCTAGAAGACAAAACTCGCGGTTTCTGATCACAGACCGCTCGGGTTGTCTCTACTCAAATCCATGATTCTCCAACCCAAACTCAGAACAGATCGAGGTCCAAGCCGCCAAGCCGCGCGGCTTCTCTCTTATCTCCATTCTCTATCTCGTCACCTCCTGCCCGATTCTCCTGTATCCAGGCAGGCGGTTATTTTAGCCATTGCCCGTTTGGGCAGGCCCCCGAGCCTATAAATAGGGGGGCGACGTTCCCAAAGCACACACTCGAATCCAGGAGCTCGCTTGTTAGAGCTGCGGTCTCGAGTTCAGTGTTTTGCGACTTGTTGCCCGGTCGGCTTCTCTCATACTTTGCTCTGTAACCCGCTGTAACCTTTTTCTTAAATCAAGGGAAAGCCCGTCACAAGAGTGGCATTCGCCGTGACGGGCGAAGTCCGGTCTCGACCGCTGCCAGCGGTCTAAGTAGTCTGATTTCTCCAAGTCAATAGTAACCAACAACCCGCAGCCTCCTCTTTTCCCTCGCTTTCTTAGCGTCGATCGTGGAGGTGCAATTTCGGCATCAACACCGCAGTATGAGGGCTTGGAGCGAGGCGATGGACGCCTCATAAGCATCGAGATGGCTGGAAATGGCCAGATCCACAGGAGCCAGAGGCGTTGGTGTGTCGAAGGGCGCCATGGAACGGAGTGGAATACTATGTTGGAGCGTCTGCGGGAAGGAGTGACGGAATCGGTTATTGGATAGGTTCGAGCAGCGGAAACCGTGGCCTGGAGATGGCAAGTCGGACCAAATGTTAGGTGCTAGAGTTGAAGAAGGGGAGGAGAGGGTAGGGAAGAGAAGAAGAGAGAAGAATTCAGCCCCTAAGTCCCTCCAAAAGTGATCTTACTCCAAAATAATTCAAATGAGATACATACCTAAGCTTATATATAGTGCTTAGTTCTGAACACGCAAGGGAGAACGGTAAATAACTCACGGCCTGAAAAACATTTGCGATAATAAAAGATAAAGTTGATGGGTGAACTATGCACGTGTGCACTACTGGTGAACGTCCATCGTCGAGTTGGGATCCGTGTCCCCGTCGCCTTGGTCCCGACGTCGACATACGCGCAGTGTCCTCGTCTCTTTCCCTCTTCCGTCTTCGTAACAACTTGTGTCTCTATTGTGACCAACCTCTTGAATCAACCTTTGATAATCCTCTCCATCCTCTGATAATTATGCTCGTGTTGCTGGTCGTGGAGCACATTGTGGCCGAGGAGGCCGTAATGTGCGTTCGTGAATGGAGTCGCTCTCTTTGCTTTTACTGTGGCAAACTTGGTCATTCTATCGAGCGCTGCTTTGCGAAGTATCCTCATCTCCGACCTCTGGCTTATGACAGTACTACTAAGTATGAGACTTCTTCTCACACCATCTCCACATAGCCACCAGAGTCTGGATGATGGTTCTCCTCTGCTTATATTGAAGATCTGACTAATGCTTCTAAGAAATCTTCCTTTGTTACCACTTCTTCAGGTAGTGTGTGTTGTTGCTCCAGGTAAGTAGCTCATTGATTCTGATAGAACTAATCATATGACTGAGAACACTCTTTCCTTCACTCACCTCGAGAGGCATACCTGGCTACCCCAATATTCGTCGCAGATGGCTACCATTTTCCCTCATATTTTTTATTGTATTGCTTTTGTTCACATTTGAGCATCTGGTTGTGACAATCCCTTCAACCTTGTCACCAAATGTATTTTCAATGGATATTCTCCTACTCAAAAGGTTTATCGCTGCATTGACCCAATTTTCAAATGTCAGTATGTCTCTGCAGATGTCACTTTCTTCGAGAGTGCTCCTTAGTTTTCCAAGGACTGTGGAACCCTTTCTCTTGGCGTCTCACCTCACATATTTCCCACCTCCGCTCCAACATTGTGTCATCTTTCATATCATTCATGTTCCTCCACTTGATGTCACAACCCATGCACTACTTCGTGCGCAAATACCTCATCCCCTGTCATTTCTTATCATTATGAAAGACATCATATTTTTGCCACTCTTATTACCATTTCTACTCTAGCTACCCTCTTGGCAGCTTCCAAGCCAGCTCTCTCCTCGTCAAAAGGTTCAATTACATCAGAGGACTCGGACCAAGATGTTCTCATTGCTCTACAAAAAGGAGTGCAACTGTGTACTGAACATCCTGTTGTTAACATAGTTTCTTATGCCAACCTCAATCCTTTTTGCAACAGGTACATCTTAACATTATCTGCCACTACTATACCTTAAAAATATCACGAGGCTCTTCGCATACCTTGCTGAAAAACAGTCATGGATGAGGAGATCTCTACTTTAACATCACGAGGTACTTGGACCCTTATTCCCACACATCTTAGTGGTGATATTGTTGGATGTCATTGGGTCTTTGTCATCAAGTTTCCACCCGATGACACTATGAATCAATATAAGGCCTATTTGGTCGCAAGGGGGCTCACCCAAGCATATGGTGTTGACTTCTTCGACAGATTCTCACTGGTTGTCTGTATTAACGCTATCAACATTCTCTTCTCCATTACTGTCAATTGGTATTGGAAAATGTTCCATGTGGATATCAAAATGCTTTCCTGTATGGAGATATGCACAAACAAATCTATACAGAACAAACTCCTGATTATGTTGCTCAGGGGAAGTCTCAAGTATGTAAGTTGCAGAAGGTCATATATTATCTTAAACAAAGCGCCTAAACATGGTTTGACAAGTCCAATCATATTGCTTCTACCAATGGTTTTTCCGAAGCAATGCAAATCACTCTCTCTTCATATGAAAGACCAACCAAGGGATGGTTACTATTGTCATATATGTGGATGACATCCTTCTCACCGGAGATGACTCCTTTACTATAGACACAACAAAGAAACATCTTCAGACATATTTAGTAACCAAAGATATGGGGACTCCCCAATATTTTTTGGGGATTGAGATTGTGAGACGCAATAACAACGTGATCCTTTCCCAATGAAAGTATGCCCTAGATCTACTTGAAGAAAACGGGCCTTCTTGATATGAAGCCTACCAGAAATTCAATGCATGTGGGAATTAACATACCTATTGATGCAGTGGTAAGGCAGACACGGGGAGGACTCGCTAAATGCAGCCCTAAATGCGATGAGATGCAATGCAGTGCAAGAGAGGTCCGCTAAAATTACAACAAGTAATTAATTATTATAAAGAAATGTATCAGGTGCACAAACATTGCCAAACTTTGAAATAATAAGACAAGTAATGATCACAAACTAAACGAGGCGCAATTACTATTAAGCGTGCACAGAATAAACACCGCAAAAAGTACAACAAATGAACTAATAGCACGATAAGATAAACATCCACCACAATATGAGTCGTCGAAATAAACAACAAAAGAGAATAAAACTACAAACCACAACCGACACGTGCAGGCGGCAACGAACGATTCAATGTAGGGCATCCAAGACGGCGAGGAGGGACTCCAGAAGGCGAAAGGGGGCTGCTGCGGGTAGCGAAAAGAGGGGGGATGAAGAGGGGGAGTTGGCTGCAGGAAGGTGAAGGGGCGGCGGATCTGGGCTGAGTGAGGGGCGGCCGGAAGTTGGGGGGGTTGGATGGAAAAGGAGAGGGGAAGGAGGAGGGGGGCGTGAGGGGCTGGCTGTGAGCTGCTGGGTGGATGCACGAGGGAGAGGAGGGGAGGCGGTGAGGCTGGCGGTGGCTGCACGAGGGAGAGGAGGAGGGGAGGTGGTGCGGCTGGCGGTGGCTGCACGAGGAAAAGGAGGAGGGGAGGCGGAGAGGCTAGCGGTGGCTACACGAGGGAGAGGAGGGGAGGTGGAGACTTACTGGATCTGGCGGTGGATGTCGACGGGGAGAGGCCGACGGAACAGAGGGCTGCGGGTTAGAGAGCTTGCGGGCTGGGACAGGGAAGGAGGAGGGTGGAGCAGGCCGTGGATCCAGGCGGTCGTGGGGCTGATCGGGGAGGAGGAGGAGGTCGGCGGGGAGGGCGTCGCACCCAAGCAGATGGCAAAGTCTGGAGTCGCACCAGAGGAGACCGGCGGCTGCAAGAAAACTGCAAACCCGCGATCCCTTGAACCGCAAATTGCCACCTATATATATACCCTAACATAATAACCGCTCAACACAATCAAATAAAACCCAAATCGGACGGCTCACACTGTTTGGACCTATCAGGGGCAAAATATAACTCAAAAATATAAAACCCATATATGAATCTGACTCGGATCGACCATCCAGACGCAACCACGGACTCGGATCGTCCATCCGGACAACGGATCACCGCCTCCTGCGGAAATATGCGCATGTCGATCGTGGTGCGTCGTCACCTATTTATCTCATTGTGAACAGACCTGACATCTCTTTCACAATTGGAAAAGTTTGTTAGTTTATGCAGACTCTCGGAGAGTGTTATCTTGAAGTTGCATTAAAAATATTGGAATATGTAACGACCCTAAAGCAATTACATAGATAAAAATCCTATCCGCACCCCAACCATTTTCGGTCCCACCACTGGGCACCGTGGGTTGTTGGAAGCCGCAGCCCCCCTTTTCATGAGAAATGCTTCAATTACGCGGTTTCCTTGGTTTGGCTGGCTATTACCTACGCTTCGTCAAGGGTTTCTCCTCTCTTGCTGCCCCCCTGACTCGACTAACTCAAACGCATGCTAGATTCGAGTGGTCAGATCAGTGCGAGCGGTCATTTTCTAAGTTGAAGCAACGTCTGTGTTCAGCGCCTATTTTAGCTCTTCCGTCAGAATGGTTGGACTTTTCTGTTTACACTGACGCTTCCGGAGTTGGTTTGGGTTGTATTCTGATGCAGGATGACCGCGTTATTGCTTATGGGTCGAGGCAGTTGAAGGTTCACGAACGCAATTACCTCACTCATGATCTGGAGTTCGCTGCGGTGGTGTTTGTTTTGAATCTTTGGCGTCATTATCTTTATGGCGTGGAGTGTCACTTTTTCACCGACCGCCAGAGTTTAAAGTATATCTTTGTTCAGAAGGAACTCAATCTTCGTCAGAGGCGTTGGCTCGAGTTTGTGGCAGATTATGACTTGCAGCTCAAGTATGTTCGTGGTAAAGCCAATTCAGTGGCAGATGGGTTGAGCCAGCATGCCTCTGTAGCCGCTTGTGCGCCCATGTCAGCTATTCTAGCAGCCTTGATTGATGACCTCGATCGGATGGATATATCCATCGCACCCGAGGTTCATGAAGAGGTTTCTGTTCCGTTGTGGGTAGAGCAGGTAAAGGATTTGCAGCCATCTGATCACGCACTCCAGCGCATCCGCCGACAGGTTGAACTTGGGACTCTTCCAAATTTCCCTATCTCTGGCGATGTTCTGCGTTTCCGAGGCCGCCTCTGCATTCTTGATGTTCCTGAGTTGCTCGATGGTATTTGCCGAGAAGCTCACGAGTCCCGCACATCTGGTCATCCAGGCAATAATAAGATGTATCATGACTTAAAGTAGATCGTTTGGTGGCCTGGTAGGAAGAATTATATAGCTCGCTTCATCTCTTGATGTCTGACGTGTCAGAAGGTGAAAGCTCAGCGTCAGCATCCTGGTGGTCTTTTGCAGCCTTTGCCTATCCCCGAATGGAAGTGGGAAGATGTCTCTATGGACTTCATCACGGCTTTGCCCCGTACTCCGAGAGGGCATAATGCGATTTGGGTCATAGTGGATCGGATGACGAAAGTGGCTCACTTCATCCCGTACAAGGAAGGTCACTCCACCGAGAAGATGGCCCGGATTTATGTTTCTGAGATAGTTAGACTTCATGGGATTCCTCTGCGGATTGTTTCTGATCGTGACTCGAGGTTCGTTTCGCACTTTTGGAAGGATTTTCAACAAGCTTTGGGTACCGAACTCAACCTGAGCACCGCTTATCATCCAACTACCGATGGGCAGACCGAAAAGGTTAATCAGATTCTTGAAGACATGCTTCGGTGTTATATTCTGGACTACAAGGAAGCTTGGGATGAGCACCTACCGTTGGTCGAGTTCGCCTACAACAATAGATATCAGGAGAGCCTCAAGATGGCCCCCTTCGAAGCGTTGTATGGGCGTCGTTGTAGGACTCCTCTCTATTGGTTAGAAGTTGGCGAGAAGGTGGTGTTGGGCCCTGAGTTACTTCAGGAAATGGAAGAAGCCACCAAGAAGACTCGTCTTCAGCTCAGTCGTGCCATTGAAAGACAGAGAAAGTATATAATCAGCGCCGCCGTTTGTTGGAGTTTGCAGTAGGTGATCAGGTGTTCTTGAAGGTTTCTCCCACCCCTGGGGTAAAACGGTTTGGTCGTCATCATAAGCTCAGCCGGAGATTTGTGGGGCCGTACGCCATCTCAGAGCGCATTGGAGGATCTGCTTATCGTTTAGAGTTACCAGATTCGTTGTCCGGTGTTCATGATGTTTTCCATGTCAGTCAGCTCCGGAAATACATCCATGATCCTAATCGTGTTCTCGAGGAAATCCCGGTGGTTCCTGAAGCTAATTTGTCTTATCCAATTGAGCCCGCCAAGATAGTGGAATATCAAGAACGCAAGCTTCGAAAGAGGACTATTCCTATGGTGAAAGTACTTTGGATGCATGGCAAATCTGAGGAGTTCACTTGGGAGCTCGAAGCTGACATGCGTAGCAAGTATCCGCACATTTTCTCTTAATCCTGGTATGCCTCCGCTCTTGTTCCTATCTCTTTTTTTTAAGTACCTTTTCAGTTAGTTCTCTTAACTTGAATTGCAAACCCTGTTGGAATGAATGGTATCCGAATCTTCGCCATAAGGGGCCCCATCCAGGGAATCCTCAAAAAGTTTCGCGACGAAACTTCCTAAGTAGGGGAGAATGTAACGACCCTATAAAATTTAAATCCTATCCGCACCCCAACCCTTTTACCTCCCAGCCGAGCAGCACTCCCCTCACCCAATTAAAACCCCTCTGGTCTAAGACCCCCGCAAACCGCAAGCCGCACTGCTATGGCTCCCGTCTCCCGCTCCCGATCTCGCTCCCGCACGCATCTCCCGCTCGCTGGATCGCAAGTCGCAGCGCCATCCGCCTTCCCCTTCTCCTCCTCCTGCCGGCGCCACCGCCTCCTGCTCCGCCTCCAGCCGGCATCTGCGCCTCCTCCTTCCCTTCTCCTGGCCGACGGAAGCAGCCCTTCTCCTCCAAGGATCGGCAGCAGGCTGCCCTAGTTCTTCTTCTCCTCTTCTGGGCGCCGGCAGCAGCAAGGAGCCCCTTTTGCGCCTCCTTCTTCCCCTCTTCTGGACGCCGGCAAAAGCAAGGAGCTTTTCCTCCTCCTCCAAAGAGGTCGACAGCCCCTCTTCCTCTCCGTTTCGGCCGGCGGATTTCAAGGGGACTCCTAGGGTTTCGCTCGAAACCCCTCGTGGATTCTTGAGCTCAGATCTGGTTTCCTTGGGTAAGGATCTCTGCCAAACTTTCATTTCCAGTTATGCCCTAATTTTTCGTGGTGATTTTCGCTCTCCAATCGACGTAATTTCGTCGGTCCCCCTTGTGTTCGTCGTATAATCGTCTAATCCCGAATTTGTTTGTATTTCCGGTGCCGCTCGTCGGATCTAGTGGTGGAACCTCTCCAAACACACTCCAATTTAGGGTCTCCGTCGCCTAAGCGCTGCCAAATCTCCGATTTGCTCGTGGTAGCCCCTTCTCCCCTCACTCTTGAGGGAGGTAAATTTGCTAACCCTTCATGTTTAGGCTTGTTAAGCGGATCGCTTGTGTTGGTGTATTTTTCCCGTTATGTCAAATTCATGGTCCCTGAACAGGTTAAATACGGACCTTGAGTCTTGCTTGCGCCGCTTAGCCGCCGCCATCATTTTGATAGTCTCGGCTTCACATTAAGGCAAGTGGAGAATTTCCTCTCGCTTGCAAACTAAGAAATTTAATTCTTTATACATGTATCTAATATATTAACTGTATCTGATAACGCAAGAATCATCGCTCGTAAGTATGTCATGTTATGATAGAAATCTCCACAAAAAATCATGTATCACTTGGGTCCTGTGTGTCATAAGCAAATCTGGGAAGCTAGGGTTTAAGTAGTGCATCGTCTTGATTGCATGGTCACGGTAAGCAGGAAATACTCTTATCCTAGTAAGACTTACACTTGGACTTGAGTGTGAACCATGTGCACCCACTATAAACACCTACGCATTTCAACGATTACAGCTTGTGTCATTACAAGAATGTTTATGCTATACTCCGGAGTAGGCTAATATTTCCTGATAGTTCTGCTTGTTTCAGTTACTTGCCTGTTTCACTGGCTTGCCTCAGGATTAAATTGGTACCTTAGAATTTCGAATTTCTTCTACGCGTACCTAAATTTATAACTTGTTTAAATATTATTTTCTTGTTCTGAAGCATTTTCCTTCTGCTTGGATTTGCCTTAGGGTTCGTGACTGCGCCGTCGGCTCCCTGAGTTTTTCTTCGTCCAACTGCAGCTTTGCTTGGAGGTTTTATTTTGATTACTGTATCGGCAGGTTCTATGTATTTTGTTTCAGTACTGTTGAATTTACTTTCATGTATTAGTTATTGTCAGCCGCATTGACCTTTCATTTCGGCTTCCGCATGTTTATAAAAAATACTAAATTCTTTTCAAAGTAACAAACTCAAATCTGTTGTAGTAGTTTTGTTTCCGCCATAGCAGACATGGATTCCTTTCCGCCCATGCCTGTGGCATCACGGCCCGCCCGAAGTGCGCTCTGACCCTTGTCGGGATGGGTCGTGACAGAATATATCAAAGGATCTCCCGACAAAAGTCTTCTATATAAAAGAAATAATCATTAATGTATTGAATCCTATTCTAATGCAAGTTATGCAGAAGATAAGGGAGGCTGAAAATCCATTTTAGGATAATGTACGTATATAGGGGAAAATTTTATCACATGGAGAAGTAAGAAACAAGCAGTGGTATCCACGCCAAATGCGGAAGTTAAATACAAAAGTATGAATTAGACTGCTTGTGAGTTAAACTGGTTCAGAACACTTCTAAAAAAATTTGGTGAAACTTACAATTACCCTCTATCAATATTCTGTGATAATAAAGTTACTACACATCTAAAAATCTTGTGTTTCATGAAAGAACAAAGCATATATAAGTGGATTGCCATTTCATTTGAGATGATATTATCATCAGACGTATATGAAAATGAACCTATCTAAATGAAGGCAAGTATGCTATTTGTCTGAGTTAAAGTTGAGTAGCACTGCAAGTGAAAAAAGAAAGGTATGTAGCTATTTGAAACAAGAAAATAATCAACAAAAACGAGATTGCATTGATCATATGAAAAAGAACAAAATACGAAAAGAATAGAGAAAGTAAATTAGAAGATAACTCAGGAAGGGAAATGGCTAAAGAGCACACCTGATTCACTCCATGCTTCAAACGACGATACTGTCGAGGGGAGGGAGTTATTAATTCAAGACACCAAGCCAAACGTGATTACCAATTTAAAAACTAGCATCGCAAATTTAGTAAGCACAGGTTTTACCTTGCCAACATTGAAATGTTTGGTTTCATGACCTAACCATCGTAGATATCTTGTAAGCTTGGCTGCTGTAAAAGTCTTTCCTCGAGCTGGCAGGCCCACCTTCAGAGAAAAATATAGTAACATTACTTGAAAACGAAAGAATTACATGAATAAAACATACCAGACAAGAAAAACAGACATATTTGGAGACCAAGATGATTCAATGAACCACTCTCGGGCTCCTAAAGTTGTGCATGTAACCGATGACCAGAATTTTCAGCAGGCAGGTTGGAGAAATAGATCTCTAAAATATTTGTGAGTACAAGGCCTCCCAGATATGAAATCTCTGTGAGTACCCCTCTCGAATAAGCAATAACTCTTGCTTAATAAGGTAAGATGTTGTTACGGATGTCGCGGACCCACGTTGAGGGATTACGTTACGTACAAGTGCCGCAACCCGGCGCACACCGCTTTGGAGGAGGATTTATCTTTATTTCAGCACGTATTTTTATTTCAACATTTTGATATTGTTATGTTGTTGAACCTTGGTTCGGTCGGACCGGTTGGGTCTCCAACCCCATATGGGTGGGAGCTTGTTTGTTTTGGAGCATTATGAAATCAATTATCTATTTTCTCTCTCTTTCTCTATTTCCTCTCTCTCTCTCTCTAATTCCCGTAAGCCCTAAACCGCACCCCACACGGGTTCTTCCTCCTTCCGCACGCCGCTACTGTGGCAGAGATCGTTGATCCCCTACAGCTTCCGCCCCGACGCCGCATCCTCAGCGCCCCACCCTTCGTAGATCTTCCTCCGGCGAGATAGGGTTGAGAGGCTCTCGTAAGGGTCACGCCGATCCTCTCCAGGATTCTCCCCTTCCTCCTCCTCGCAATAGGGCTCAGAAGAGGGCCCATAACACATTGGTATCAGAGGCCTCCTCCTCCACCGCTGCTCCACTGCCCTCTACGCCCACAACCGCCGCCCGTACAGCCTCTGAAGCACAGATTCCGCCGCCGCCACTGCGTTCCAGCCCCGCCACCGCTCTTGCATCACCTGGATCGGGTTTTCCGCCGCACCCTCTGTCACGACCCGTCTCGACAAGAGTCAGAGCGCGCTTCGGGGCGGGCCGTGATGCCACAGGCATGGGCGAAAAGAAATTCATGCCTGCTAAGGCGGAAACAGGAATACTACAAATAGTTTTAAAAGAGTTACTTTTGAGTAAAAACGGGTTGTTTTGTTGCGGAAGCTTTAAAACATGATAATTTGAAACACGTGCACATTCATTTTAGTAAAAACTCAAGATACAAGTTCTGGAACAGAAATTTATGCAGTAAACATCGCAAATGAATGAACATGCAAAGCATGTCAAATTCTAGTACATATAATATTTAGCCTAGCAGTTGTCCATGAAACAAGAGAAAATGGCTGATCGTAATTACTACATAACAGAAATATCCGAGAGTAAAAGAAATGAAACATAAACACAAAACCTGAAACTTGACGCAGAGGCGGCCTCAGAGAGCAGGTGGCGCAGGCACGAACACTAAGGCAAATCCAAACAGAAGGAAAAGCCTCAGAACATTGAAATACACAAAAGCAAGCAAAATAAAATACGAGCAGGAGAAACAGAATATTTGTGTACCGCTTTTCATGAAGCAAAGCTAACAAGACAGGCAAGCAAGTGAGACAAGCATAAATGTCTAGAATTATTAGACTACTCCGAAGTATAGCCTAAACATTTATTTTGCAACGACATAAGTTGTAATCGATGAAATGCGTAGGTGTTTATAGTGGGTGCGCATGGTTCACACTCAAGTCCAAGTGTAAGGCTTACTAGAATAAGAGTATTTCCTGCTTACCGTGACCATGCAAACAAGACGATGCACCACCTAAACCCTAGTTTCCAAGATTTGCTTATGACACTCAGGACCTAAGAGATTCAGAAATTTAAGCTCGCTATAACCGGTCCTTTGTTCCCATTAGGGATTCAAGAGGGAACCCAAGTCAAGGAGTTTCATCAATTGAACCCTAACTTTCAATGTTAACTTACATTATTAACGACTTAGCGCAGGATTTCGTGGATTCTAGCATATCAAGACATGTAACCAAGATACTGATTCAGATATACAAGAGTATATTTTATAAATGTGAAACGGGAGGAATCAAGTTATAGAACGTTATTTAACCAAGTCTTGGAACCAGACAGGCATAAGAAACAAAATTCGATGACTCAGAGAACTCGATAGAGAGTTTTGAAACTTACGTATTCAAGTATTCACGAGTAATAAGATTGCTATATATCATTTTCTAGGATACCAAGCATTCATTCAGGTTGATCCATTTCAAGACACGATTAACTTCTAAGTAAACATGTGTACGATCCGAATATGATAGAAAAACACCGATCATATACTTGCTAACCAGAGATCATTACTATTATTGTCATGACGCTTGTTACACATGCTCAACAATCTATCATTCCTTGAATTATCCATCAAATAAGGAATTCATTCATCTAGGTGACTAATCAAAATAACATCATTCATGTTCACGAATTCGTGTCATTTCAAACACGTGAAACCTCAATTTATTAACAAGTCAAATCAGTGATCTAAGATCTAAATTTATTTGATGAAACGAACATCCAAGAGTGAATTCATATAAATATAAGAACAAACAAGACAATTAAATCCAATGCTTGCAAGAGAGAGGGATCTCTACTTGCCTTAAATGGGGCTGAACCTGACGGCGACGGCTAAGCGGCGCAAGCAAAAGCAGACATCACATTTGAACCTGATCAAGCACAACGAAAGCGATGCAGCATAAATTATTACGCGAACACATACTTTCTACGACGCGGAATATAAACTACGGGGGATTAGTAGAATTACCTCCCTCAAAAGTGAGGGGAGAAGAGATTCCACGCGGAGACGGAGACTTGGTGGCACTTAGGTTGCGGAAACCCTAATTCGGAGAGGGCTTTAAGAGATCCCGCCAATTGGAGCGACGAACGACGCCGGGGAGCAGTAAAACCTAGAAATTGGACGGTTATAAATCAAGAAAAAATCTTGAATCGCAAAATATCCGAATTTGGAACGCAAACTTTCCAAGCAAACGCAAGGAAATCTGAAATAGGAGGGGAAGGAGGAATTCCTTACCCAAGGAGGCCAAAACCGAGCCCAAGGAGGAACATCTCGCAAACACCGGCCCAATCGGAGAGGAGAAGGGCTGTCGGAGGAAGGAACGGCGGCTGCCGGTCTTGAAGAAGAGGAGGAGGCTGCCTGCCCTTGGAGGGAAGGGCTGTTGCAGGGAGTAGGGTTGCTGCAGGTGGACACGGCGGCCTGAGAGAGAGCAGGAGGCGGCGGCAGGAGGAGTCGGAAGAAGGGGCTGCTGGCCTAAGGGTCTGTTGTCGGCCAGAGGAAGGGGGGAAGAGGCGTCGGCCTCAGTAGAAGGAGGAGTTGACGCCGGCTGGAGGCGGATCCGGAAGCAGGAGCTGCTGGCGGCGACGACATTGAGCGCGGGAGATGGGAGCGGGAGCGGGAGAGCGAGCGGGAGACGACTCGGGAGCCCTAACCGAGCGCTTGCGATTTGCGGGTTTTAAACCGGGGGGGAGCTGCTCTGGATTAAATCAAGGGGACTGGCTCGGTTTGGTAATAAAAAGGGATGGGTTGCGGTTAGCCGAAATCAATTAAATACTTAAAAAGAAAAGTAGGGTTGTTACATTCTCCCCTACTTAGGAAGTTTCGTCACGAAACTTTCTGAGGATTCCCTGAATGGGACCTCTCATGGCGAAGATTCAGATGTCATTTATTCCAAACAAGATTTGCAGATCAAGACATGGAAGCTAACTAGGAATATGCTGGAACAGAAAAGAAAACAAGCGCTGAGACTTACCAAGATCAAGAGAAAATTTGCAGAATATTTGCTTCGCATATCAAATTCAAGTTCTCAAGAGGATTATTCATGTTTTTCATGCATTCAAAACACAGTTACCATAAGGATGATTTTTTCTTTCGAAACTTGCGTACTTCATACTCTAAGATCTTAGCGGGTATGGCAAGGTACGAAGGATTGGATTCAGGGAACACAAGAATTGCTTCACTTAGCTCGGAATTGAGAGATAAGACTCAAGAAGTCGGGAGCGAAGAATCTTTGCACGAAGGGGTAACTTACTTGCGATGTTGACGCTTAAGAGCTATCGAGAAGGGGATACTGGAGAATCTGATGAGACTGATAGACAAGCAAAACAGAAAGCACTGATTACGAATACCGGGGTCTGAATCTAGAGATTCTAACACATTTCCTACTGTCAGGTACATAAATTATGTAATAATTACAGCATTTTCATTGGACAACTCTAGGTAATGATCATGCAAGTGCAAAATTGAAATCATGTGCGATGTCAAGCAAGTAGAAAAATCATGCGTGTGCAATCATTATTGTTGTTCTTGGCTTCACACTTGTGCAATGATTTATGATATGAATGCAAATGAATGGATACACATGCCATGTTAAGCGCCCATATCACTTAACATGTCATGCATATTAAGACTCTAATGTCAACGCACTTGAAAATATTAAACTGCCCATAACCATTTAATATTCGCAAGCGGTGTATATCCTAGGGGAATTCATATGCACAAAAATGTTAAGTTTGCCCATAACCCCTTAACATTCGTGTGCATACTACTCATGCTTAGTGAGTGTATGCGTGTTTCAGCCGCGAACAACACATAATGACAAGGTGCGTGAAAAATTGATGCATGTACATATATTTATAAAATAAGATTTAAAATATTTGATAATTGCAAAATACTTTATCTTTAGAAACAAACCTATCTCTGATACCAACTGTCATGACCCATCTCGACAAGAGTCAGAGCGCGCTTCGGGGCGGGCCGTGATGCCACAGGCATGGGCGAAAAGAAATCCATGCCTACTAAGGCGGAAACAGGAATACTACAAATAGTTTTAAAAGAGTTACTTTTGAGTAAAAATAGGTTGTTTTGTTGCGGAAGCTTTAAAACATGATAATTTGAAACAAGTGCACATGCATTTTAGTAAAATATCAAGATACAAGTTCTGGAACAGAAATTTATGCAGTGAACATCGCAAATGAATGAACAAGCAAAACATGTCAAATTCTAGTACATATAATATTTAGCCTAGCAGTTGTCCATGAAACAAGAGAAAATGACTGATCGTAATTACTACATAACAGAAATATCCGACAGTAAAAGAAATGAAACAATCACAAAACCTGAAACTTGACGCAGAGGCGGCCTCAGAGAGCAGGCGGCGCAGGCACGAACACTAAGGCAAATCCAAACAGAAGGAAAAGCCTCAGAACATTGAAATACACAAGAGCAAGCAAAATAAAATACGAGCAGGAGAAACAAAATATTTGTGTTACCGCTTTTCATGAAGCAAAGCTAACAAGACAGGCAAGCAAGTGAGACAAGCATAAATGTCTAGAATTATTAGACTACTCCGAAGTATAGCCTAAACATTTATTTTGCAACGACATAAGCTGTAATCGATGAAATGTGTAGGTGTTTATAGTGGGTGCGCATGGTTCACACTCAAGTCCAAGTGCAAGGCTTACTAGAATAAGAGTATTTCCTGCTTACCGTGACCATGCAAACAAGACGATGCACCACCTAAACCCTAATTTCCAAGATTTGCTTATGACACTCAGGACCTAAGAGATTCAGAAATTTAAGCTCGCTATGACCGGTCATTTGTTCCCATTAGGGATTCAAGAGGGAACCTAAGTCAAGGAGTTTCATCAATTGAACCCTAGCTTTCAATGTTAACTTACATTATTAACGACTTAGCGCAGGATTTCGTGGATTCTAGCATATCAAGACATGTAACCAAGATACTGATTCAGATATACAAGAGTATATTTTATAAATGTGAAACGAGAGGAATTAAGTTATAGAACGTTATTTAACCAAGTCTTGAAACCAGACAGGCATAAGAAACAAGATTCAATGACTCAGAGAACTCGATAGAGAGTTTTGAAACTTGCGGATTCAAGTATTCACGAAATGGGAGACTGAGGGAGAGAGTCGTCGAACCAGGGAGAAGCAACAAAGATACCGGGGAGAAGCAGTCGTCGAAATAGAGAGATAATTGTCAGGAGAGTGAGGGACAAACACGCACGCAGAAAGATTTGAGGAATAGAGAACGAGACGATGAAAATGAAATCGCGGCATAAATAAAAAGACAGCGCCGAACGAAAACAATAAAGCAGTCGCGCGAAACGGTCGTTATATCGGCCAGTTCGCGTGCCGATATAACGGGAACCGACAGATATAACGGCCATTTTTTTGAAAGCGCTATATGCCAAAAATAAAACGGTAACGTGTCGTTTTAGGTATCAAACCTATATATCGGCTGACATGTTGGCATGCCAGCCGATATCCACAACACTGGTTTTTATAGTGTCCGGGTAAAGATATAATTGTTGATACAAGTAATGGCTGATAAGTAACGAATTTCGCTAAAAGAAAATGGAGAAGTCCAAACATGAACCCTACTGCCAACGGTTGCTGATACCACCCGGCGGTAGCGCTTGCATCGAAATGCTTCTCGATGTACGTTGAATTACAGCTCCTGTACATCAAATTATATCTCCTCTGCGACAATTTTGGTGCTACGGCCCGTGGAAACACTTACCGCCCACGGTAGCTTAATACAGAGCTCGAGGACCTTTTGTTGATATCAGTACTCGACATAAGTCGAATTGTCACCGGAAGAAACCATCGAATTGTATGTTGCCGATTACAGTGCTAGCTTTGACGAGTTAGCAGTACGGAGCGGCATCCAAGAGAAGCCCGCTGCAGCCACTTCTCGATTTCGGTTTGGGCTTCGATCCTAAATATATATTGAGTTGACTCATCGCTGCTTAGAGTCTGTCGAGCAGGTATTTCAGCTCACCCTCCATCACGAGCAATACTTGAGATCCGCTAGAGTTAGCCGAGTGTATTCAAACTCTGACTGGCCCATCATGAGGAGTCCTTGAAGTCGACGTCGTCGGCGTATAGAGTGGCAAGAATGTCGAACCCAATGATCTCATGGTGCATAGTAAACAACTCCGTCGGCTGAGTGCGTCGGCGACTACATTGCTAGCGCCTGGTTTGTGATGAATAATGTACGGAAATCGTTGAAGATAGGTGGTCCACCGGATATGCATGTCATCCATGCGTTTCTGACTATTTATATACTTAAGGGCTGAATGATCGGTGTATAAAATAAATTCTTTATGGAGGAGGTAGTGCTCCCAATGCTTGAGAACCCGAACGACGGCTTAAAATTCTTGATGATAAGCAGCCCATTTCCGCCTAGCATCACTCAATTTCTCGCTAAAGAACGCGACCGGTCATTTGTCTTGAGAGAGGACAGCCCTTATACCAATGCCGCTGGCATCACATTGTACCTCAAACAGTTTGTCTAAGCTGGGTAGAGCCAAAACCAGAGCAAAGCTGAGTTTTTGCTTGATTAAATCGAAGGACTGGCCAGCCTCCTCACCCCATAGGAACCGCCCCTTCTTTAAACAATCTGTCATCGGCGTCGTGAGGGTGCTAAAGTCACGGATGAATCGTCGGTAGAATGTGGCCAACCCGTGGAACAAACGCAACTCCGTAAGGGTTGAAGGAGTCGACCAATCTCGGATCGCCTGGACCTTTACGGCGTCCACTTGGATGTCGTCCGCGCCCACGATGAAACCCAAAAAATTCAACCGTGGCGCGAGAAATGTACACTTCTTGAGGTGAACAAAGAGCTGGTGATCGGCCAAAACCTTCAACACCGAACGCAAATGAGACAGATGGTCCGCCTTGCTCTTGCTGAAGATCAGGATGTCGTCAAAATAGGCCACCACCGATTTCCCCAGGAATGGTCGCAACACCTGTGTCATGAGACGCATAAAAGTACTTGGAACGTTAGATAAACCAAAAGGCATTACCCGCCAATCGAAAAGGCCGTTCGGGTTTTTGAAAGCCATCTTCCATTCATCACCCGGCTTGATGCGGATTTGGTGGTATCCGCTGCGGAGATCTATCTTTGAGAAGAGCTGAGACCCATCCAACATATCTAACATATCATCAAGGCGCGGTATAGGAAATGAGTACTTGATGGTGATGCGATGATGGCGCGACTGTCTACGCACATCCGCCAGGAGCCGTCCTTCTTTGGTACAAGGAGGGCCGGGACCCCGCAGGGGCTAAGGCTTTCGGAGATGAAACCCTTCTTCAGTAGCTCCTAAACATTCTCGCGCAGGATGTCATGCTCCCTGGGGTTCATGCGAAAGTGATGCAAATTCGGGAGGCGAGCCCCCGGTATGAAATCAATCTGGTGTTGGATGTCCCGAAGCGGGGGTGGGTGGTCGGGCAGGTCTTTTGTGGTGACGGTGTGGTACTCGTGCAACAGCTCCAGTGCGTCTGGTGCGATCTCTCCCGCGGGCTGCTCGGGAGTGGCGTAAAGTCCGTAGGGGACGAGGGCCACCACTTCCTTAGCCTCCGCCATGTCACGCTCGAGCAGAGTCGTGTCTTCATGCATCACCAATAAACTACGCCCCGTATCCGAGGGTGGGCTGACCTCCGGTTTGTTCCCGACCCGAGCGACGATGAGAATCTTCTTGCCGGCCCAAGTGAAGGAGTAAATGTTTCTGCGGCCCTTGTAAGACACGTCCGTGTCATATTGCCACGGTCTACCCAAAAGGAGGTGGCTCGCATCCATTTCCACGACATCGCACCAGACGTCGGTTCGGTAGTGTTTCCCGATGGCGACCGGGACATGAGAACGGTGAGTCACTCGAACCGAGGGACCGCGCTGAATCCACCTGACGGAATAGGGGTGTGGGTGTGGTTCGGGGGAAAGTGTAAGTAGGAAACCAGTCAGGTTGTAACGAAGTTCTCACAGTTGTCATTGTCAATTAAGACGTCACAAATCTTCCCCTTGATGTTGCAGTAGCTCTTAAAGACGTTGCAGCGTTGGACATGTTCGTCCAGGCGCGGGGTAAGTAGAAGGCGATGTACTACGCACGCGGCAAAATCTCCCTCGTCGGCGTAGCCATCGATCACCTCGTCTACCTCCCCGAAACCCTCCGCCCCGTCGTCGCCCTGCTCAACAACATGGACGGGTTGGACGGGAGGTCGAAGAAGAGGGCAGCGGGAAGCGAAATGGCTCGGTTGTTGGCATTTGTAGCAGGTGTCGGTGGGTGTCTTATCCGGGGGCCACCCCCTAGGTGCCGAGGAGGGGGCTAGTGTCCGGTCGGCTGAGTCCTTGCCCGACGGGTCCCGGGCGCCTGAAGGTGAGGCGCCGACCCAAGGTCGGCGGGCTCTCGAGCGGACGGAGGGAGGCGCCACTTTCTCCATCTGTTCGGCCTTAAGGGCCATGTTATATGCTTCCTCCACCGTGCGTAATACGTGTAGGCCAATCTTTTCACGTAGAGACGGACGCAGACCATGTAGGAACCGGGTGATGCGCTGTCCGTCAGTCTCATTTAAACCGTTGCGGTCTACCAAACAACTTATCTCCGCCAAGTACTCGGTCACCGTACGTCCGCCTTGGGAACAGCTCTGGTAATATTGGAACAGATGTTGGTCGTAATCAGGTGGAAGGAACCGATGCGGCAACAACTTCTTCGTCTTGAGCCACGTCCGCATCGGTGCTTTACCCTGACGGTTGCGGTTGAACTGCAGTTCATCCCACCAAACGGCTGCTCCGGACTTGAGACGATAAGCAACCATATTCACTTGGCGGTGGTCCTCTACCTCGGCCATCTCAAAAAATCGTTCGACTTCCGAGATCCAATCGAGGAACTCCTCAATGCCTAAGTTCCCGTGGAAGTGTGGGATGTCCGCTCGAAGGCAGTAGCCGTGAGGGCGCTGATGGTCCTCCCATGGTGGCGGAACGGGAAGGGGAGGTAGTTCGTCATCTGAACTTGAGTCGTCGTGCAGTGGGGCGCGGGGGTAGGCGGCCGGTCGCGGTTGTTGCGACAGATCCCGCCGACGGCGGTATTGCTGTCCAAGAAACCGGTCGGCTGGAGCGTCGGCGTCCCACGGTTGCTGTTGTGGTGGGGGAATGGGTGCGGGGCGGAGATCTGTGAGAGCGGTCGTGAGGGTCGCCAACTGCGTGGTGATGTCGTCGATTTCTGGCCACAGCTCGGCGTTGTCCCGGGGAGTATCGGCCATTCGCGGAAGAGGAGAAGAACGTTGCGGTCCGCGACAAAGCGGAGGACAGCGGTCGAGCGTAGTCCCTCTGATACCAACTGGCGAAGCACAGGGTCGGGAGGAGTGGACAGCCTTCCGTCCGGCGTCTTCCGCACGGGAAGAAGGGGAGGGGTCGCGGCGCGTAAGGGCGGCGGGATCCTTCCGGATCGACTCTTCACAAGCGGAAAGAGGGGAGAGGCGGCTGCTATGGTTCAGGAAATAATTTCATTCGACATTCACCCCCCAACAATACAAAACAGTCCTCCTCTTATACTATGAGGAGGGGCTAACATCACACCACATAAAAGAGTTCAAAAATAAAACACATTACAGAGATATTCGCACACCAAATAAAACATATAAAGGTAGAATAAGCTAAACAGCTCGCGGTTTCCAAAGTGGGTCGATCCGCTCCAACCACGCGATCCCGGCCTCGTCGCGGACTCCATCTGCCAAGTGTCCGTCTGCGAGGTGTCCTTCATCAATTTATCTCACTCCAGTGAGGACCATGAGGTTCAATGTCCGATGAGTGGTGTACCACTTGAGTCTAACTCGGGACCAATGACCAGGATAAAGAGTGAGTATGAGTGACCCAGTGATCCTATAATGGTATGTCCTTCCCCCACCCCCTACACGGACCTACTTATTGACTTAGTCATAGAGTCACCTTTGAGTACAGACTCCTCACAGTCTTTCCACATTGTAGTGATGAGTCATGTCAGGAGTAAGAGTCGAGAGTCTAGTATTGACCCTGTAGTGGTTGTCGTATCTGTTTCTGAGGACACTCCTGCTATACCGGGAACCTATTTATGTACTCGTCGCATCTGCGGTGGTTCCCCATGAGCCACCTGATGAGTTTTACCTTCGTGGAGGCATTCAACATATCATAGAGTGGCATCACAGTGTTAATGTCTCACACATTCTTATGGGTGTTTATCGCACACTCAATTAGTATTTCTACACCCCGCCTAGAGAGCCTCCTGATAAGCCACCACTCATTAGGGACTTGCCCGTCACCAGTGAGTTAGTTGAGGCCTAGAGTGCTCTCAATGACTCGAGGACCTATTTTATCACTACCAACACTTTAGGTGACATTCGGCATACTATACTATCATATCTAATTGTCGATATCACTAGTGATTATTTGAGTGTTAATCGCACTCACGATGAATTTTTTATACCCCACCTGAGCCTCTTGAGCATGTACCCCTCTTAGAAGTTTCTTATAGCACCATCGAGCCTCTGTGTAAGGAGTATGACATATTATAAGTTCATTATTCACATTGGCTGCATAAGCATTTACATATATTGCATGACTCACATGTGTTATATGATTTATATTTAGAGCAATGTTATACGCAGGCCTGTTTTGGTTGTATGCAGGCCGCATTTTTTAAAAAAAAACTCATTTTCTTTTTTCAACATGCAGGTCATGGATGGTGACCATCTCCGCCGCAGCCCGCGTCCATCTTTGTCGCCGCGATTCCGCAGCCGCTCGCAACCATCTCCGCCGCCTCCGTCGGCGACCATCTCCCGCCTTCGCCGGCGAGCATCTCCCGCCTCCGCCGGCGACCATCTCCCGCCTCCACCGGCGACCATCTCCGTCGGTGATTCCACCCGCGGCTAACATCTAAAGGGTTTACTCTGTATTAAGACATCAAGCTTCAGATTTAATGGCAAAATAAAAGCATTCCAGCTGCTGCAGGAAACAACGCCCAACACCAATTTTGGGCATGAAATAATTGGCCTACATATATTAAATTTGGCCGGCGTGAAATAATTGGCGGCCTGCATATATCCACGGCCTGCATACAGCCAAAACAGGCCTGCGTATAACATTGCTCTATATTTATTATATGTTTTTCATCATTTGCATGAACTGCATGAAACTTGTTCGTTTATCTAATACTCGAACATCAATCGTGGTTGTTTGCATATTTTTTTTATCAAATTCAGAATTTATTGTGAATTAATTGTTGGACAAGTGTTTGTGCATAGCATCATCTAGATTCCTACGACACTCAATAAAACTCACTCATTAGAATCCAATAGTGCATGATTACATACTCACTATATCCGTCTTGCATTGCATATCTTCGCCTAGGGCTTGACCATGGACCCGGCCAAGGTAGATGCCTTCTTTAGTGGGA
Source organism: Dactylorhiza incarnata (assembly GCA_033032865.1). Classification (NCBI taxonomy): domain Eukaryota; kingdom Viridiplantae; phylum Streptophyta; class Magnoliopsida; order Asparagales; family Orchidaceae; genus Dactylorhiza; species Dactylorhiza incarnata. The sequence goes on along the minus strand of JAWHQI010000009.1, from coordinate 200,828 downwards.
AACCTCGTCGCTTGTTCTCGCGGAGCGCAGTTTCATCATGGACTACTGCTGACCTTTTATCCACAACTACAGCACTCTAGCGCGTCTGCTGACACAACTTCTAAAACAGAGGTAGCGATTGTATTCGAGCACGACATTGCAATGGGCTTTCATATCCATACAACAAACACTTGTAGCAGCCCTTGTCCTGAGTATGCCCAACTTCACCAAATCATTTGCTATCGAGTGCTACACAACAAGCATTTGAGTGATATTGATGCAACAAGATTGCCTCATCGCGTATTACAAAAGAGCATTCATTGATTGTCGACACAATACGTCAGCATATGACATCAAGTTATGCACCCTTGTTCTAGCAATGCAATGTTGGCACCCTAACTTAATGGGACATCATTTAGTGGTCTGGACTGACCGACGTAGTTTGCGCCAGCTCCTGAATCAGAAAATTTCAACGCCATCTCAATAGCTAAATATTAGGCTATAACTTCTCAGTCTCTGTCTCTCTCTATCTATCTATCTATCTATCTCTCTGTGTGTATATATATACTATTAATTACCTAAACCTCCCCTGAGAGCTGGCATAATTACAGGTTGCACTCCAGTATCGAGTACATGTCTGGCTCTACCAGCACCGTGGTTGAAGCTCTGTCCTGCAAGGACCACCACGACACCCTCCTGTTTGTCTCTCACTCTCGATGGCTTGGTGTCGATGCCATCCGTGCAGAAGAGCATTGTGACCACGGTATGCAGCAATCATCACAGATCTTCGACGGGATCTCGTCTCCCCTCCTCGCTCCACTTCATGGGAGAGATGCTACATTACCACGATTGTTTGGTGGTCGCTGATTCCTCAATTTAGATCCCCAGATTACTTCATCAGTTTCATGCCACTGCCACCGGAGGACACTCAGGCATCACGTATCACACATATTGCCGCCTTGCAACAAATCTTTACATAGCGTGGTACGATGAAGATCGACCAACAGTTTGTAGTGTACTGCTTAATCTGTCAGAAAGAAAAATATCATACCATCGCACTAGTGGCCCTCCTGCAGCCCCTACTGATTCCAGACTTTATTTGGAAGGACATCATCATAGACTCTATCACCCACATTTTGTGGTCACACGGTTTTGATTGTCACTTCCTCGTTGTTGACCTCACGTCGATGTGCATCCATTACATCCTCGTCAAGGACCCTTTTATGGTCAGTTCCATCACGCACATCTTTATATAGGAGGTGCTCAGACTAAGCAGTATTCCACGATCCAATTGTGAGCGATCGCAATCCGGTATTCATGAACTCGTTATGGTGGGAGTTGCATAAGCAGCATAGGATTAAGTTACGCTTCAGCAGCGCATACCCTCCTCAAATGGATGGCTAGATTGAAGTCCTAAATTGTTTCCTCGAGACATATTAGCGTTGTTTTGCCACAGAACATCCACATCTTGGGCCCAAATGGGTTGTCAGAGCCGAGTTGTGGTATAACAACACTAATTAGTTTGCACGGGCACATCCCCCTTCCAAGTACGAGTAGCCACCGTCTAAACTTTCTCTCCACATGGCTGGCGAATGTAGAGTTGAATTCGTGGCCATGGATCATTGGGGCAGCGAAAAAGTGTTGCGACGGTTAAAACCAGTGTTGTGGATATCAGCCGATGTGGTAAGACATGTTAGTTGACATAAAAGTTTCATGGACAAGACAATACGATTTTGATTTATTTATTTCTTTGCAAAATATCGTTTTAGAATAAATCGGCTGAATCATTTGGCTTTTATTTTATTTTATTTAGCGTCTATGGTTTAATAAACAATGAAACGTTGTTTGGATTGTTTTGCACCCTAGCTCTTGACTCGCTTCCTACTTCCTTTGGCTTTCCATGCGTCCATCCGTCGTCGACATCAATTATGCTTGGTATTTAGATTTGGACCGAGGATTCCATATCTTCCATCATCATTGACGACTTCCTGAATTTCTTCCTCATATTATACTGTTCTTACTTGTGTAACATAAAATATTAATAGATTTAAAAGTTCAATAAATATTAAATTATTAATATATCAATACATATAATTAAAAAGGAATATTTGTATATATATAATTATGTATATAAATAATTAAATATTGCAACTAAAATATCCATGTCATATCCCCCGACATATTAAAACCGACATGAAAACCAAAACCAGCGTGTCCATAACATACTGATATTTGCAACATTGGTTAAAACAATAAATCAAGCGCACGCAGTATCGCATGGCCCAATAGGCCAACTGCCACGATAGATGGCATGTTCACACGAAGGGAGCTCATACTTGTGAAAATGTGGCCCCACGTATAGAGTTCAATAGCAAGACAACTTCATTATGTTAGATATATTAGTTATATTATTAAGTTCTTGTATTATATAATCGTGTATGTAGTTCTTCTACTATATAAATAAACCATTATACCTCTGTTGAGGTATCAAGTCTTTCAATATCGTGTTAACATGGTATCAGAGCGAGGTTAGGGCGTTCTCACCGCTCGACTTTCGTTTTTCCATCCCGTGGCGTTGCTCGAAGACAACGACATCATCAGCCTCTACTAAAGTTCTTTACATCGACGTCTGACGTCTCCTCCTTCTTAGCGCTCATGTAAGCCCCTTCCCTCGTCGACTCCTTTTCATCAACGGAACGAAGTCGAAGATCCACCTGCCGTTTTGACGACGTATGAGGCCCTCGTCGACACCTGTCTACGTGCGTCTCTGCGATGTCATTTTGAGCATCGTTCTGCGATGTCGTTCTCTGCAATGCCGATCTTGGAGGAAGTCCTCGACCGCTGCACATGCTGTCATTCTCTGTGATGCCTGATCTGACACTCCTCCTAAGCTCTGTTGCTTTGTTGCAAGGATCCGATCTGTAGCACCGGCTGTGTTACTTCTTCCCTGATCTGACGCTGCCTGGAAACTGCAGCAAGGATATTGTGTCATCTCCAATTTTGATTTAGGTCATGGCCTCCTCAACTACCAGTTCCTCCACTACCAGTAACGCTCCAACAATCATATCTTCGGGGATTACAACAGAAATGCTAGTGAGTCTCTCTGCTCTAGAGACTGCTAGTGTGTACCATCATCTGACCAAAGCCGGAACGGCCAGTACCACTACCACATCTGCTCTACATGTTTCCTATATCGATCCATTGGCTCTTGCTTCCCTCGTGGTGGAAGGGAGAGTAGTTGTGGAGGCCTCTCTAGACGTGGTCGTGAACTGACACGAGACATTGCACCCATTGCGGGCGTCAAGGACACATGAAGGACACTTGTTGGGTTGTCCATGGGAAGACTGACTGGGCCTCCAAACCTCCTTCATCATCACGCTCTGCCCACCTGGCTGATTCATCTTCTGGATCTGGGACTCTGAGCACGGTTAAGATCTCAGAAGAGGAGTATCGTCGTCTACAGGCTCTCCAGATTGACCCTCCGACTCATAGTGTTGTTGTTGCACAAACCATTCAGCAAGCGTGTACTTCAAAGCGCCTCGTTCATTGGTTGGCAGACTCTGGGGTCTTCGAAACCTGTTACGGATGGATCGAATGTACCCATTGTTGGGTTTAGCCGATGTGATGTAACTCCAGACATGACTCTGTCTTCAGTTGCTCGTGTTCCTCAATCTTCTTATAACTTATTGTCTATTAGTAAGCTTACTCTTGACTTAAACTGCATTGCTACATTCACATCTTCTGATTGTGTTTTTCAGGAATAGTCGACGAGCAGTATTATTGGTCAAGGGAAGCTGAGTGGTGATGTGTATATCCTGGATGATGGTTCATCTCTTGCTTGTTCTACTGCTTCCACCAAGTTTTTGGATCTTCATTATCACCCGTCTATTCATGTTATACGTCGTTTGTATCCTGAGTTTGAGCATGTTCCCCATCTCAATTGTAAGTTTTATCATTTTGCTAAACTCCACAGAGTTAACTATGTCCCTCGTCCTGATGTTCGTGCTACGACACTGTTTGATATTCTTCACTCTGATGTTTGGGGAACCTGTCTTGTCCCTACGTTGTTAGGACATAAATATTATGCTACTTTTATTGATGATTTCTCTCGCATGAGTTGGGTAAATTTAATGAAAAATCATCTAAGCTTCCTTCTATTTTTCAAAACCTGTTGAATGAAATATTTACTCAACTTTTTGTTCATCTTAAATGTTTACACACTGATAATGGTAGAGAATATTTATCTCAATCTATGTTTACAATCCTCGCCGACAAAGACATTCTGCACCAAACCACTTTTCCTGATACCCCACAACAAAACGGTGTTGCCGAAAAAAATCACCACCTTCTTGAGGTCACGCGTGTTATTCTTCATCATAAGCAAGTACCTAAACACTTCTGGGGTGATGCGGTCCTTACAGCCGCACACCTTATCAATCATCTTCCCACTCATATTCTTCAAGGGGAGACACCCTACCATATCCTTCACCCAAACCATTCCAGTCTCACTCTACTGTTAATATGTCTTTGGGTATGTTTGTTATGTTAGTGATGATCGACCCTCTGCCTCCAAACTTGACCCTCGCTCCTTGAAATGTATCTTCCTCGGGTATTCCCGTACAACTAAAGGGTATCGATGTTATTCTTTTGACTTATACAGATACATTATCTCAGTTGATGTTGTTTTCCTTGAATCTGACTCCTATCCTACTCGTACTTGTGGATCAACACCTCCTGATCCTTCCCTTGATTCTATACTTGTTCCCTGTCTGGAGCCTGCTATGCTTTCTCCTGATGACATCCTCAATCCTCTTTGGGGACAAGTTTACTTCGTCGCCCTTCTGACAGCACATCTGTGCCACTACCTCCGCCTACCCCTTCCCACGGTAGTCCGACGACTATTCCTCGGGAAGACCCTGTTGGTGCTCCTGTGGATCCTCTGTCGGATAGTCAGGAGCCACCAATTGATGTTCGTAAGGAAAGTCGTGCTTGTCGGGGCAAACCACTATTTGTTACTTCTTATCAAGGCTTGTCGGTTGCTCATACTGCGCTCCACTCCACTATAGATCAATACCACATTCCATCTACAGCCGATGATGCAAAAGCTCACCCTGGCTGGGCAACTGCCATGCAAGATAAGTTGACAGCCCTTCAACTCACACATGGGACTTGGTTTCTTTGCCTTCTGGGAAGCGGGCTATTGGGTGCAAATGGATTTACTCTATCAAGGTCAATGCAGATGGTTCCCTTGATCGTTTGAAATCCTGTTTGGATGCCAAAGGCTATGCCCAGACTTATAGGGTAGACTATGAAGAAACATTTGCCCCGGTCGCCAAAATGTCCTCCATTCACATTCTTCTCTTGCTCGCAGCCTCTCACCAGTGGCCCCTCCACCAATAAGACATAAATAATGTCTTTCGTCATGGGTCCTTGGAAGAAGAGGTGTACATGGAGCAACCACCTGGGTTCATTGTTGAAGGGGAGAGAACCAAGGTGTGCTACCTCAAGAAGTCGTTATATGGATTAAAACAATCCCCCCCAGCATGGTTTACTCGTTTCCAATCTGTAGTCACTCAGCTTGGTCTTACCAAGAGTACGAAGGACTCGTCTCTCTTTTATCAGAACTCTCCGACAGATACTACCCTATTAGTGGTATATGTCGATGATATTGTTATTACAGGAAGTAATTCAAAAGGAATAATAAATCTCAAGGCTTTTATACACTCCAACTTTCAAACCAATGATCTAGGTTCATTGCGGTACTTCATATGCATTGAAGTTGCAGATTATGCTAACACCATCTTTATTTGTCAGTGTTAATATGCTCTCAATCTTCTATCAGACCATGGGATATCTAAATGTGGTCCTATGGACTCTCCACTTGAACCAGGGGAAAATGGTCATCATGTTGAAAGCAAAGTATTTTATTCACCGGAAAAATATTGAATAATTGGAAAACTGAACAACCTTATCATGACGCATCCTGACATTGTTTGTGCAGTAAGGTCAATCAGTTCATGGTAGCTCCAACAATCTCTCAGTGGGAATATGTACTCTGAATCATTAGATACATAAAGAAAGATCCTGAACTCAGGATATCATACAAGAATCGAGGTCATTTCAATATAGAAGCGTACTGCGACTCTGACTGGGCAGGCTGCATAGCCACTCAGAAGTTAACCACAAGGTTCACTATCTTTATGGGTGGAAATCTTGTCTCTTGGAAGTGCAAGAAACAAACCACGGTTGTCAAATCTAATGCAGAAGCAAAATATCAAGCCATTTCTCACACTATTACTGAGATCATGTAGATTCGACAGACACTTTGTGAAATAAGGTATTCAGTTCAAGATCTCGCTCCTCTATGGTGCAACAATCAAGTTGCGATACAGATTGCTACTAATCTGGTGTTCCATGAACACACAAAACGCATTGAGGTTGATTGTCATTTTGTGAGAGAAAAATAAGAAGAAGGGAGACCAAATTGCAGATATTCTTACTAAGAGAGTTGCGGGTGTTATAATGAAATTTAAATGTAACAAATTAGATCTGGGTAGTTCCCATGACCCAACCTGAGGAGGAGTGTTAGATATATTAGTTATATTGTTAAGTTTCTGTATTATGTAATCATGTATGTAGTTCTTCTACTATATAAATAAACCCTTGTACCTTTATTGAGGTATCAAGTCTTTCAATATCATGTTAACACATTCTAAGCTATTTGCATGATATTATGGGCCTTGATCTTGGAAATTATTGTCAAAGTCATATGTCGCCTACAGCTTCGCCTACCAACAGGATCCATCAGGTATTTCATGTCTCTTACTCTCTTGGCTTAGGAAAACGGTGGGTGAAAACCACATCCAAACCACCCTTATAGATAATATTGTTGTGGGCAACAGGATGAAGATTCACACGTGTTTACTCACGCTAACCACGAGATGAGCCTCAAACAATGGGTATAGACGTCTTAGTGCCTTATTGTTATTAATAATGATAATAATATTATTATTATGCACTTGTATTCTCATTTTCAAACAAAGTAAGATTATGTGTGGGAGCCCTCTCGAGTATATAAGGGGGGCTCCTAGGTTGTATCCATTCCTTTAGATATTCTATAAGAAGTAGGAAAGAAGCTAGGTCACGGAACGACCCAGCATTCATGTGCCCACTCCCCTTCAGAAACTGCAATTCACCCTCCCCAATAGTTGTGGCTATCAGTTTGTAACCCAAAATACCTGCATCAGGGAGATGTTCCATAGTATACTTCCATTAATTTATAGAGATTACTGTGGCAGATTGATATGATCCTAGCGGAAGAGGAGAAGAGAGAGTAGAGGGATCTAGAGAATAAGAGAAGGAGGATTAGGGTTAGGAAGGAGAAAGCTAATACCTGGGATAATTCTTCATGCCTCCTCCACAAGGGGTCCCGGTAATTATATAACGCGGGACCAAGGGGGGCGGTCGGCCCCCATAGGGGCTGAACCAGTGTGGTTCAGCTCCGCTTCCGCTTTATTACTGTTGGTGGGCTGAACCGGATGGTTCAGCCCGGTCTTGCTCCGTCGTCTCCTTTGGTCGTCTCGCATAATGAAATCCACGGAACCGGACGACGAGTGGGGTGTAAAATTCCCCTCCCCATCAACAGTCAGCTTGTCCTCAAGCTGAAAATCTGGAAAGAGCTCGCGGAACTCCAGGCGGTCAACCCATGTGTTGTGTGCTGCGGAGAGATTCTTCCATTTGACCAGAACTTCAGGGCGGTACTCCAAGTCGCGCTTCTTCCACTTGGACAATAAGATCTCCTCAAGAAGAGGACGAAGTTCCCCAGCAGTAGTGGCTTTGGGAAGGAGGGGATTGGCCTGAATCGCCTCCCCCAGTTTCTTCTTGAGCAGTGAGACATGAAAGGTGGGATGGATGCGGGAGCCCTCTGGTAGGGCAAGGGTATAAGCGACAGGACTTACCCTGTGAGTAATGCGGAAAGGTCTGTAGTATCGTGGAGCCAACTTCTAGTTCGCCCGACGGGAGACTGACAGCTGACGATAAGGTTGTAAGCGAAGAAAAACCTCGTCGGCCACCGAGAACTCCCGCTCGGTCCGATGTTTGTCCGCCTGGGTTTTCATCCTGTTTTGCGCCATACGGAGGTTGTCGCGGAGGAGAGCCAATGTGCGATCTCTGTCACGTAAAGTGCGGTCGACCGCCGGAAGCGCTGTACTGCCTGCCTCGTAGGTGCCAAGAGAGGGAGGGGGCGCCCGTAGACGGCCTCGAATGGGGTGAGCTTGTTGGCCATGTGATATGATGTGTTGTAACAATATTCGGCCCAATGCAACCAACGGGTCCATGAGCGCGACTCGTCCATCACAAAACAGCGTAAATAGGTCTCCACGCCTCGATTGAGCACCTCCGTCTGGCCATCGGTCTGAGGGTGGTTAGATGTACTCATACGCAGACGCGTGCCTTGTAGGCGGAAAAACTCCTTCCAGAAACTGCTGATGAAAACTGGGTCCGGTCCGAGATAATCGAACGGGGAACCCCATGAAAGCGGACAATCTCCTTGGCGAATACGTCAGCCACCGTTTCGCCTGAGTAAGGATGACTCAGGGCGATGAAATGCCCATACTTTGACAGCTTGTCAACCACCACTAGAATCACTGATTTGCCCTGGGACTTGGGAAAGTCGTCGATGAAATCCATCGAGATAGTTTCCCAGATGTGATGTGGAACCTCCAATGGTGTGAGAAGACCGGCGGGCGAGGTCTTTTGATATTTCTGGCGCTGACAGACCTCGCATTGTTGCACGAATTGCTGCACATCTGGACGTAGGCCCTTCCAAAACACATTGGCCCGCGGCCGCTGTAAGGTACGGAGCACTCCCGCATGGCCCCCTGTTGGTGAGGAGTGAAACTCCTTGAGCATAACAGTCTTCCAGGAGGAGGTGGCGGGGATGACGACTTTTCCCTTGTAATACAGATGTCCTCCGTGCAGATGGTAACCGGGGTGGGTCGGACGACCCTGTTGGAGTGCCTCCAGGATGGGTTGTAGCTCGTGATCCGAGGCGACCTCTCTGTGGATATCATCCAGGGATGTAATCAAGGGGCCTGAGATGTGGGCCAAAGCGCTTTCGGGAAGACGTGAGAGAGCGTCGGTGATGCGGAGCAGAGGCGAGGACGAGCTTTGGGCCCATTCTGGGATGATTTGGCGACTTACCATATATGGTGTGCCCGGATCGACTATCCGACTCCGTGGATGCGTTCGGATTCGTGTTGCGAGTCGATTTCATATATTACTTTATATATTTTGGTTTATTATTGTTGTATTTAAGTAGATTTTCCCCCGGCCAATCATAGCCGTTGATTGGGATGCCCTAGCTTTGTTTTTATTATAAATAAGAGAGTAGTGGGCTGATTGGAGGCATTGCAGAATTTGGAGAAACTTCATTCCCGGATTCCAGCGATCAACCCGCGGTGCCGATGCCGTGGAACCCTAGGTGACGACTCCTAGGTGCTCAATCTTCTCCCCAAGGTACCCCCTATCCTTCCCCCTCTTTTCCCCCTCCCAAACTCCCTCCCGCAGCCCCAACAGCCCCCAAATAGCCACCGTGTCTGGCTGCCAGAAATCCAAGTTTTCCTATTCAAAATCACTATTCAAAAATGAAATAAACTATTCATTCCCTATCTTTTCCCCTCCCCATTTTCACGGCCAGCCTCAACCACCTCTGTCCAGCAGCCCAGCAACCAGCCGCTACCCCCCAACCACCCTCCTCCCTGCCACCAGCATTCAGCCACCACCCGCCAGCCCTCCTGCCGCTCCTCCTTTCTGTCACATCCAGCCGCCCCCTCCCTTACCCTATCCGACCACTCCATCCCCCCCCCCTCGTGGATCCACCTCCCACAGCCCCCTATTCCAAAATCTGTCCAGATCTGAGAATATCGCCCCTGATCTGTCTTCCTCCACCTCCAAACATCATCCCGTATCCCGGATCCGCTCCCAAATATCGGATCTATCTACCCCCACCCGGATCTACCCCCCGAGTGGCCAGATCTTCTTATTTCCGACCCGATCTAGCCCTCCACCACCAAGGACAGCCATCGCACCATTCCGTCACGCCTCCAGTTCCACCTTCGATTGCCGATCTACACCTCCGGACCCAAATCCTTCAGTGCCTTGATCAGCCCACTATTTGGTGAGATTTTGTTGTCTTGGATTATTATTTTCAGCATATCTGTATTGGCTTGGACTCTCTTGTACTTGTTTGAATATCTTGCATGGTAGTTGTTTGTTAGGTTATTATTGTGATTTGCAAGGTTTATTCGCCGCGCGCTCGTGCTTTGGCCCTCCACGCGGAGGAAAACCAAAGCTTGTTTCGCCCTAATAAATATTCTGCCTTGCATGCGAATTATCTGTGTGGGATGTTGTTTTAATGTTTATTATCTAACTGTGGCTAATCCGTCGGGCTTTGCATAGCATGTAGGGTTAGGTCTCGGTTTATCCGCCGCCTATAGATTCGTCCTGCGTCAATTGGTATCAAAGTCAGGTTGTGCGCACTTTTCGATACGCAGTCGTAGAGTCTATAGGATTTTTTCATTATGTCTATGTGTCACAATTATTCCTCCCCTCACTTTGGAGGTCTTGAGTCCACTTGCACCCACCCTCATAGATCCCCGTCAGGGAGATCTTCACGTTACTACGACGATTATTCTCAATCGCAGCACACCACTTTTAGAGATCGTGTTGACCCACCGACACGAGACCACTACACTAGAGACGAACAGTATGATGGTTGTCGTCGTTCTTATCCGTACACGAGAGCGGATCGTGTCGATCCTTCGACACGACTCGGTTACCTTAGAAATGATTATTATAAGGATCGTCGTTCCGAGAGAGATCTTGAGAGTCAGTTTCGTACTGCTGCCCCTTCCTTTGACGGCTCCTCGAGTCCCGAGTCTTTCAGTTATTGGCTCGTGGATATGGAGTATTATCTTGACCATTTTGAGGTATTCGGTGAGCGTCGCGTCAAGTTTGCGAAACTTAGACTTCTAAATCAGGCGAGGGTATATTGGGCTAGCATTGAGAGGACACGCGAGCGAGACCGTCTACATCGCGTCACTAGTTGGGTGGACATGAAGCGTACATTGTGTCAGAGGTATCTGCCTTCGTCGTATCGGAGTCGCTTGCTCGACCAATTATTTTTCCTTCAGCAAGGATCCATGTCCGTCGCTGAGTACAGGGATCGCTTTGATGAGTTAGTTGTGAGGAGCGATATCCGAGAGGACCCAGCTATGACCTCTTGCAGATTTCGGTCTGGCCTTCGACCAGACATTCGTACTGAGGTGGTTTATCATAGCTCGAAGTCCCTCGAGCAGACGTATCAGCTTGCCCTTCGTTATGAACAGTCTTTGAGATCTGCAAGAGCTAGTCGTTGGGATTCTCACTTTGACCTCCGCAGTACGAGCCCCTCCCACACCGAGGACACCACTTTGCCTATCATTGTTCCATCAGACATGGCAGAAGTGACACCTGATATGGATTGCTCTCACCCCAGTGAGGTGTTTAGCCCAGTGAGTGACCTATCTCTTGATTCTGACCCGTCTCTCATGACCCCGACGGAGAGTGAGCTTGAGCGACCTCTTGAGCCTATAGTGTCGTGTCCCTCACCCACACCTCTTCCTCTGCCATCCACCGGGTTAGTTAGCACCCCAACCACAGACTCACTTCCTGACACCGCACCTACGGATCCATTCTTGAGTCTAGGTCTATGTAGCTCTCCCATGACATGTCCCTGAGTCACATCGCGATCGAGAGCCCAGAGCCTAGTGTTGATCTCGTAGTGGTCGTGTCATCCATTCACGGGGACACTACCCCTTTTGTATGCACTCATCTGGAGGACCTTGAACCTAGTGACGAGTTCCATGACGAGCCCCCAGTTGAGCCTCCTGGTGAGCCCCCTGATGTGTCACGTTCCCTGAGAGACAATGAGATCTTTACGAGCTCGTATTTGAGTATAGTTGTCTCTCACGATCATCTGAGCACTCGTCATACACGGGATGAATTTTTCTACACTCCACCGAGGGAGCCACCTGATCGGCCACCACATTTTAGAGACACCACGGTCATTATTAGATTCTCTCATAGAGAGCATGTTGTGTCGGTCAAGTTTCATATGCATCATTTGCATGAGTCCGTTGAGTCGTTTCGTCATAATTTGCATGAGTCTGTTGTGTTGTCTGTTCATCGTTTGCATGTGTGTCATGAGTCGGTCCGACAAATAATCCATATCGGTAATAAATATTGTAAATCACATGCGGATGTTCATTGGCAAGTGCAGGTACTTCATGAAGGCGAGCAGGTGATGGTGAGAATCTGCGTTGTGAGGCTCCGTGCGAGGCTTGCTAAAAGCTTGAGCGTTAGGCGAATGGATCCCTATATAATCATGAGACGGATCGAAGCAAACATCTACGATCTTGATATCACTGCAAGTATGGGTATCCACCTGGTATTTAGTGTTGAAGATATGACGCCGTAATACGAGCCTCGCGAGTATGTGGACCCAAGCAGTGGGGACTTCCAGTCGCCCACACCTCCACTCCCGTTGCCTTACCACCCGCATAGCCCACCCACGTTTGATGGCCACCACTACTCACCCACTTTTGACACCCACCCACCTGGGGACTCGTCTTCTTTGGTTCTACCTATGGCGCCACCGATCGCACCGGGATCTACCACTCGTGAGTTGAGTGTTGAGAGCTTCCTGGAGAACAGATTCCACCAGTGCATTCCTACAACAGATGTTGGTGACACCTGGGTACTTGCAGCAGAGCTTGATCGATTCGCCCCTGGACTTCGACTTCAGTACGACCGTCTCCATTCACCGGAGATAACGTCTTTTCAGTCAGGGGGAGTTGATTGGCGAGGCCACTTTTCAGCGACGACACTTGGACGACCTCTAGCGGGCATCTTCGAGTTTTACCTGGCATTCGGCGAGAGAATTCTGACCCCTATTCATCGGGAGATGAATTCTTTCAAGCCGGGGAGATTGATGCGGAGCAGAGGCGAGGACGAGCTTTGGGCCCATTCGGAGCTGATTTGGCGACTTACCATATATGGCGTGCCCGGATCGACGATCGACTCCGTGGATGCGTTCGGATTCGTGTTGCGAGTCAATTTCATATATTACTTTATATATTTTGGTTTATTATTGTTGTATTTAAGTGGATTTTCCCCCGGCCAATCATAGCCGTTGATTGGGATGCCCTAGCTTTGTTTTTATTATAAATAAGAGAGTAGTGGGCTGATTGGAGGCATTGCAGAATTTGGAGAAACTTCATTCCCGGATTCCAGCGATCAACCCGCGGTGCCGATGCCGTGGAACCCTAGGTGACGACTCCTATGTGCTCAATCTTCTCCCCAAGGTACCCCCTATCCTTCCCCCTCTTTTCCCCCTCCCAAACTCCCTCCCGCAGCCCCAACAGCCCCCAAATAGCCACCGTGTCTGGCTGCCAGAAATCCAAGTTTTCCTATTCAAAATCACTATTCAAAAATGAAATAAACTATTCATTCCCTATCTTTTCCCCTCCCCATTTTCACGGCCAGCCTCAACCACCTCTGTCCAGCAGCCCAGCAACCAGCCGCTACCCCCCAACCACCCTCCTCCCTGCCGCCAGCATTCAGCCACCAGCCGTCAGCCCTCCTGCCGCTCCTCCTCCTTGCTGTCACATCCAGCCGCCCCCTCCCTTACCCTATCCGACCACTCCATCCCCCCCCCCCCCCCTTCGTGGATCCACCTCCCACAGCCCCCTATTCCAAAATCTATCCAGATCTGAGAATATCGCCCCCGATCTGTCTTCCTCCACCTCCAAACATCATCTCGTATCCCGGATCCGCTCCCAAATATCGGATCTATCTACCCCCACCCGGATCTACCCCCCGAGTGGCCAGATCTTCTTATTTCCGACCCGATCTAGCCCTCCACCACCAAGGACAGTCATCGCACCATTCCGTCACGCCTCCGGTTCCACCTTCGCTTGCCGATCTACACCTCCGGACCCAAATCCTTCAGTGTCTTGGTCAGCCCACTATTTGGTGAGATTTTGTTGTCTTGGATTATTATTTTCAGCATATCTGTATTGGCTTGGACTCTTTTGTACTTGTTTGAATATCTTGCATGGTAGTTGTTTGTTAGGTTATTATTGTGATTTGCAAGGTTTATTCGCCGCGCGCTCGTGCTTTGGCCCTCCACGCGGAGGAAAACCAAAGCTTGTTTCGCCCTAATAAATATTCTGCCTTGCATGCAAATTATCTGTGTGGGATGTTGTTTTAATGTTTATTATCTAACTGTGGCTAATCCGTCGGGCTTTGCATAGCATGTAGGGTTAGGTCTCGGTTTATCCGCCGCCTATAGATTCGTCCTGCGTCAGTCGGCGACCACGTTCTCCTTTCCATGCTTGTATACGATTTCATAGTCATATCCCAAAAGTTTCGTCAGCCACTTTTGCTGAAGAGGGGACGCCGGCCTTTGTTCCAAGAAGTGCTTCAAGCTCTGGTGGTCGGTACGGACCTTGAAATGGTGCCCCAGTAAGTAAGGCCGCCATACTGTAACCGCGTGAAGAATCGTGAGTATTTCCTTTTCATAAGTAGACAACCCCAAAGTGCGAGGGGCTAGGGTCTTGCTAAAGTAGGCTAGCAGTCTCCCTTCCTGCATCAATACTGCACCAATACCAACTCCAGAAGCGTCCGTCTCTAGAACAAACTCCTTGCTGAAGTCGGGGAGGGATAGGACCGGTGTTGTCGTCATGGCACGTTTGAGGGCCTGAAACGCCGCCTTTGCGTCCTCAGGCCATCCGAAAGCCTCCTTCTGGAGAAGTTGCGTGAGAGGGCGAGCCAGCTTGCCATAATCCTTCGCGAATCGTCGGTAGTACCCCGTAAGGCCCAGGAACCCCCTCAAGGCCCGCACTGTGGTAGGGCGCGGTAAAGATACCATACTCTCGATCTTGCTGGGGTCGGCCCGCACCCCCTGGGCCGAAACAAGATGGCCCAGATACTCCACCTCAGCCTGTCCGAAAAAACATTTGGACATTTTTGCATACAGCTGATGCTGACGGAGGATGGTAAGTACTTGCGTCACATGCCCAGATGCTCCACCCAGTTGCGGATATAGATCAGAATATCATCGAAGAAAATCAGCACTGATTGTCGTAAGAGCGGCCTGAAGATCTCGTTCATCACTGCCTGGAACGTGGACGGCGCATTGGACAACCCGAAGGGCATTACCAGAAACTCGTAATGACTGTTATGGGTCCGAAACGTTGTCTTATGGATGTCTTCTTCCTTCATCCTGATTTGGTGGTAGCCGGAACGCAGATCCAGCTTGGTGAACAGGCATGCCCCATGCAACTCATCCAACAGCTCCTCAATCATGGGTATGGGAAACTTGTCCTTGATGGTGGACTCATTCAGGCTGCGATAATCCACACAGAAGCACCAAGACCCATCTTTTTTCTTTACCAAAATAATAGACGAAGAGAAGGAACTAGTGCTCGGCCGAATAATGCCCGTCATCAGCATCTCGCGAACACTGAGCTCGATCTCCGCCTTCTGTATGTACGGGTAGCGGTATAGCCTGATGTTGGTGGGTGTTGCCCCCTCTTTCAACTAGATCGCATGATCTCTGAAGCGCGGTCGCTCAGCTCCTGAAATACATCTTCGTACTGGGACAACGGATGTCGCATTTGTTCTGAAACAGTAGTAGTCAGCTGTCCTGCCCGGATGCGCTCCACTATCAGGGTCATCGGGCCTGCCTGCTCCTCCAAACGAGCCAAGCTCCTAAGTGAGATCTCCTTCAGGGGAGACGTCCTGAGACCGTGTAAACAGTAATCTCTCCCTTGCTGAGTAAACTCCATGGTCATGTGCTCCCAGTCCGTAGTGACTTTTTCAGTTGCCTCATCCACTGCACCCCTAGCACCATGTCTGACCCTCGGATGGGAAGCAAGTATAGATCAGTCTGACAGGTGTATCCCTGGATCCTCAGCTCGACGCCCTTCATGACGCCCTTGCAGCGAAGTTTGCTGTCGTCATCCACCATCACCTGAAAGGCCGCCTCACGGTCCACATCAAAGCCTACCCGAGCCGCCGCTGAAGGGTTGATGAAGTTGTGAGTACTGTCGCTGTCCACCAGTATGGTCATCCGCTCCGTCCCCACCCGTCCCGCAATGCGTAGCGTGAGCGGGGTCGTATACCGTTCCATAGCCTGAAGGGAGACGCCAAACGCGGTCATATCCAGCTCCTCGTCCAAGGCCGCCGCCAAGGCGTCCTCCTCCGCGTCCTCTTCACACAGCATGTACACCTGGACCTTCTGACATTTGTGGCCTGGTGCAAATTTCTCGTCGCAGTTGAAACACAACCCTTTTTCCTTCCTTGCTTGTAGCTCTGGCCAAGACAAACGGGTCATCGTGGGTCAGCCCGCGGCCGGTGGGTCTCGCCTGGGTGCTGGGGCTGCTGGGGTGGTCCGAAGAGTGGACATGTTCCTCTGCCGGTTGAATTGTTCCTCCTGTATCCGCGCCAAGCTGATGGCATGGCACAGGTTGTGAGGCATATAAGCATGCACCTCGTCGCGTAAGAAGTCCTTCAGCCCCGAAACAAAGCAACTCAGAAGCATCCTCTCTTCTCAGTTCACCCGGTTGGCTAGCCGTTCGAATTCGGTACGGTACTCTGTCATCGTCCCCTTCTGTCGAAGCTTCTGTAGTATTGCCCCTACGTCTTCATACTCTAGCGGCCCGAAATGGGCTGAGAACGCCTCCACGAACTCCGCCCAGGGAGCATAAGCGCGACCTCGTTGGAACCATTTGGTCCATTGGTAGGCGTCATCTTCCAGATGGAAGGCCACCAACTGGACCCATTGCTCCTCGGGGATCTCCTGGTAGTTGAAGAACAACTCTGCCTTCTGCACCCATTCCAAAGCGTCTCCGTCCCCTCGGAACCTCGGGAAATTCATCTGAGTCCTTTTTGGCTGCATATACGCCCTGGGGTGAGCCATCCCGTTCCCCCCAAATTCATGGCCCGCCGGCCATCGTTGTTCGCCCGGTTGGAAGGGTGGTCTTTGTGGTGCTGCAGCATGCATTCCCATCGGAGCCGCACGAGGGAGAAATCGCCCGTGATCCGGGCCATTGACCGTATGCTGTCCCCCGCCCCACTGATGGGCCATGGGTGGCCTCTCCTGCCACTGATTCCCGTAGCCGTATCCCGTAGGAGAGGCAAAATCCGGTGGAAGTGGTAAAATCCCTGCCACGCCTCCGATCGGGACCGCGTTCGATCCCGTGGGTCGAAACGCGCCCTCTCCCTGCCCTGGGGGCCGCCACGTGTGTTGCTTCTGAATTCCGGCCCTGTTCCAGGCCGGTTGGCCCCCTCCCAGGCCGATCGGGTCTCCTGGAGGTTCCGCCGGCCGCCCGCCTCCAGGCCGGCCGTAGCTGGCTTCCACCCCCCCCCCCCCCCCACCCGGGTTTGTCCAGGCCTCCCTGCACACCTCCGAGGAGGTGCCGTCAGTCTGGCCGTGCGGCCCGCCGGATCTGGCGGAATCGGCTTCGAGCCCCAGTCCGCCTGCCGATCCCGATCTCGTGCCCTGCTGCGTCCAGCCCCCCATTCCCGCGCCGTGGAGTTGCGTTGGCGGCTGGTACGGGGCTTCGACCTCGGATTCGTCCCCCGCGGTGGCTTTTCCCTTCAGATTTTGCACGAGAAGGGCTTTGACCTCCTCCATACGAGCGTCCAAGCGTTCCTCCAGAAATTTTTGGGAGGATTTCACTTGTTCCTCGATCGCCGCCACCGTATCCGCCAACCCTACATAATTTTCCTCAAGAGATGCGAGTCGCGCGGTTTCGGCCTCGGTCCGTGTCACCATCGTTGCAGGAACGATGCTCTGATACCAATTGATATGATCCTAGCGGAAGAGGAGAAGAGAGAGTAGAGGGATCTAGAGATTAAGAGAAGGAGGATTAGGGTTAGGAAGGAGAAAGCTAATATCTGGGATAATTCTTCATGCCGCCTCCACAAGGGGTCCCGGTTATTATATAACCCAGGACCAAGGGGGCCGGCCGGCCCCCATAGGTGCAGAACCAGTGTGGTTCAGCCCCGCTTCCGCTTTATTACTGTTGGCGGGCTGAACCGGATGGTTCAGCCCGGTCTTGCTCCACCGTCTCCTTTGGTCGTCTCGCATAATGAAATCCACGGAACCGGACGCCGAGTGGGGGTGTAACACAGATGTAGAGTTCTATAGACCCAGAAAGTGTTGCAGCTAAACTAGATCTTTGATATCAAAGAAAAATCACAATGATTGTTTCCAAATGTGGGTTTCTCTCTCTGACATTAGCAAATTCTTCAGTCTTCTTGAGTCTGCTTGGATCACATATTTGTACTCATTCATCGAAAAAGACATGAGCAACAAAACAAGGGTTTCTATTGGATTGAGACATCTACCAATAAATATTCTACAGAGGTGATCATGTACATAACCTCGCCTGTGGATAAATAAGTGTCTTGAACCCCTTACATTCATGTTAAAACTGGAGGAAACCTAAAGCCTGTCCTAGGTCTTTCCTCTGTATGTTACGAAAACGTCTTTTTCTAAACTGTAAAAAATAAATTATGTTAAATGACCATAGATTGATCGGTTTCAATAACATCAATAGCCAGCTCTCAACAATACTAAGAAAATCTAAATAGCCTTTGCAATAATAGTATAGATAATATGAGACTTTATGGCTGCCAAAGTATCTTGAGCAAAACAAAGATATCAATGAAATATATAACAACGAAAAAATTAAACAATCCCCCGTTATCTCCACTTTATGTGTCCTATTGTGCATCTCGTGCATGTTCAGATTTGTAAGTCGATCCATAAACTTCTCTCCATTACTGGTTTGATCATTTACAGAATGTTGTATGAGAACATGACTAAAAAAATAGAGATGATTCAGGTTATGCCTTCAATTTTAAAAACCTTTTAAAATAGCCAACGGATATTAAAATATCACTGGTAACTAATGTCATCTGGAATATCCCTCTTTTGCTGTAATGTTACGATCTTCCTCATGATGAACATATTAAATTTTTTTAAAATCAAATAATGGAGAAGCATTGCAGAAATTTATGTTGATGGCCAACTTCTCATTTCCAGCTAGTAGTAGAATTAGCAAATCCTAACAAAAAAACAAATCAGAAAATCCAAAAAAAAAGAGAAAAGTGTAGTGAATCAATAAAATAGGGCAACCACGAGATCTAGGACAAAGGAAAGAAACTGCATGCATTTACTACCAGAACAATTGCCAGGCATTGATCTTCCTTTGGTCCATGCATCTGATCAGCAACAGCTGCTGCTGCAACAGCTCCTGCTGCTGCTGGCATTACCTTTAATCATCAAAACATAGATGGCACCATTAGTAACAATTTAAGAAAATAAATGTTAATAAGCTTGGGATAACTAGGAATACTAAAATGATAGCATCCAAAAACTAGAGGAAGACCAAGCCCGAAAGTGAGATATATTGAAATGAAAAAAAATGAAAAATATCAACAACTCTAATTAACACTGGTTGATAAAGCTTACTAGTCAACAATTTTCAGGATATAATCAAAATAACTGGAAAATTTTATAATTAACCATAAGAAAATAGAAGCCCTAAAATTGGAATTTGAAATTCAATTCTCATTCCATTCTCAATTGTGCACTTCACCCAATTCTTATATATCTATAGGGGAATTGGATAAATCCATCTGCGGTCTGCATTCACGAATATATCTAAGACATTATTCACATTGATAAGTGTGATGTTTTCTCAGTTTAAATATTATGTGCTCTTTGCAGTTTGATTAATTGGAAGTCAAAATAAATGTCAAGGACTTCAATTTGAACAAAACCTAATTCTTTTTTATATCTATAGAGGAATTGGAGAATTCCATGTGATCTGCATTCATGAATATATCTAAGACATTTTTGCATTGATAAGCATGCTTGCAGGTGTGCGGTGATCCTCCCGGGAGTCCGCTAGGACGACCGAGGCGAGGAGTGGTTACGCGGTTTGTGGTCAGCTCATAGCTCACCATCGTTTTCCTCTGACTTCTGTTTAGTGCAGTTGCTTCAGCTCGAAATGGAGTATAGTGGGCTTAAAGCCATAAGACGCCCACTTTCATGCTTTTGCTATTCCGGCCTGCGAGCCGATGAGTAGATTGTATACTTGCACTAGTGGTGATTTATGTCTTTTGATGCTCAGTCATGTTATGATGTAAGACTTTAAGGTCAAACAGTGTTGTATTCCTAAATGTAATAGAAGGACATTTATAGTTTATAAATTTTGAAATGTTTCCGCTAATGTTGATTTATGAGTTGTTGTTCTTTTACCTTTTATAGCATTTGCATGTGTATGTGATATGTTGTGGGGGTCCAATCGGACCCACATCATATTACGTGGATGGGTGGTGTTATAATTTGGTATCAGAGAGTTAGGGAAATGGTCCTTGGTTGTTAGGTTCGAGAACAAACCCTTTTAAGATGTGGTGTGCATGTGTAGTGTGAAACCTAAAAATGACTAACATTAAGATAAATGTCCATTTAGTAATGAAACATGTTTGTTTGTTTTCGAAACCTGAGTATTCCACGATTGCATGTTTTCGGAACCTGAGCGTTCCATGATTGTTGTTGATATGATTTTTGTTACTAAATTGCGTGTTTTCAAGTGTATATGTGACTAGGAGCGATACAGGACAATCCCAACCTCGTGACGCTGATGAGGTTAGTATGCCTGCTTTTATAGCAGGTAACCCTCCTTCTGCGGAGATGTACAGAAAGATAGCTGGGGAAGTGATAGCTGACCCGCGAGCGCGTAGTCATCAGCTAAGTATTTTCTGAGTTTTAACCCTCCGTCATTTTATGAAGTTGAAACTCGAACCGAGGCTGAGGAGTGGTTGGCCATAGTAAAAAGAATCCTCGAGGCTACAGAGACAGAGGATGGGAAGAAGGCTACCTTAGTCGTCTTCCAACTGAATGGGAAGGCAAGGCTCAACAACACTCTTCGATCTCTCTCGTGGCTGGGTAGGTGTCAGCGTAATCTTCCGGCCCTTATCATAAAAGACGCACGTGTTCGAGCGGCCGAAGCACGTGACGTCGCGATCAAACAGTCAGGGGCGGCCTAGAAGAACATGGGCGACATCCATGGGAATAACATCACACCACACCTTGTCCTGAAACGATGCGATAGTAATAGGGACAAGACATCGCTGGGTAACCTGGATGGCCGTCTTATCCACCCAGACGGCTCTATAAGGATGGGGGTGGGGCTCGGCTTTCACCTGCATACGGTCAAGCCCTTTCTGTGCTACGATGTTCACACAGCTCCCACTGTCAATAGCTAGCTTGCAGGGTCCGCCTGCGCTAGGGAAGTATGTGTAAAAGATGGTGGTGCAACGCCAGTCCTCGTCCACACGTGGGGTATGTAGTAGGCGTCTAATCACTCCCATCTCTAACGATCTCTCAGCGTCACTCTCCCAACCATCCTCCACAGTGGCCCTGACGTCCTCAGGGGCATCCTCGTCCTCGTCTATAATCTGCTCCTCGCCCTCAACTAGCAGGGTCCGCGTGGGGCACCGCGCCGCCACGTGTCCTCTGCCCGAACATCTAAAACACACAATACCGCCAGAATGCTGGCCATCAGTGGTCATGACCTTGCCCTTCGCATCGATGGGGGCGCGAGAAGGTGCAGCTGCGGAGGTCTGGGGTGGAGCGGGTTTCCTAAAGGTCGACGAATCAGTTCGTGTAGGGAACTGCTTCGTGCTCGACGATCGGAGGTACTGCTCAAACTCGAGGGCAAGCTGGAAAATCTGATCAATACTCTCAGGGTGGTGGGGAATCAGCTCTCTCCGGATATCGGCGCGGAGGCCCGCCCTGAATCGGGATGCTGTGGCAATAGGCTCCTCAGAAATATCGCTCCGAACCATCAGCTCATCGAAGCGGGCCATGTACTCTGCAACAGTAAGCGTCCCCTGTCGTAAATTCTGCAGTTGCTCGAACAGCTGGTCACGGTACGAGGTGGGGAGGTACTTCTCTCTCAGTCTATCCTTCATCTCTTCCCAACTGGAGATAGGATAATAGCCGTCTCGCTCTAGGGTCCTCTCAACACTGATCCAAAACACCTTTGCTTGCCCGATCAGTTTCATCTTCGCAAAGCGGACACAGCGCTCGTCGCTCATATCGTACCACTCGAAGTAGTGGTCCATATCCAAAAGCCAATCGCTGAAGGCTTTGGATCTAAGCGCCCGTCGAAGGAAGGGGCGTCGATGCGGATACGACGAGTGATATCAAACTGGTGATCGCCTATCCGTGGGTCGGGGTAATCCTCGGGATAGTCATCATAGGCGTCGTATCGAGCAGGCTGAGGACCACGCTCTCTTCGACCCGGGGGATAGTACTCATCGTGGTAACGGTCACGACGATCATGCGGGGGTGCCCGGTCCCTGGGGTCAAAACGAGGCTGTCGCGGCATACGATACTCATCTCGCTGAAATGGGGGTCGGTCACGAACTGGGGGATGACGACGCTCAGTCGCAAGATCGGGGCGTCTCCTCACCGGTGGGGGTGGGACTCGATAAGGGATATCACGACGATAACGGTCTTCCGGCGGTGGATCGTCCCTATCCCTCTGATCTCGATGGGGAGGATTGTCAGGGTCGTCCTCAATCTCCTCGTCACGGGGTGTCGGAATATTCCTAACATTTTCTAACCGATCTAGACGTTGGTTCACTGTGGCGACGTCACGACGCATGTTGGTGAACTGTGTACCCAAGGCATCAAAACGGTCTAACACAAGGCGCTCAAAATCCGTGGTGGCGGCGCTCGAATTCGAACCGGCCGCTCGCTCGTGGGTGACTTGCGGATCTACCATGCTTCTAAATGTCCTACCACTACGGAGCATGCAAGATGGCCCGACCTGGGCTCTGATACCAACTGATGTAGGGTAGGCTATGGGGGTGCACTTCCTAGACTCTATATGCGACACAACCGTCGATGACGACAACAATTAATTGAGCAATGAAAATTTAACACCACAAACGGATAATCGCAACAAGAAAATAATTTTAATATTGAGCGAATTTAGTTGGCTTTCCTCCGCTCGGAGGGCCAAAGCAAAGCGCGCGGCGAATAGCTCCTCCTGCAAGTTAGTACTCAATCGACACAAAATTCCACAAGCCAAATCCAAGCACAATACTAGATTATCCAATAATAATATCAAGAAATAATACAATACTAGAATAATTTTAATATTGAGCGAATTTAGTTGGCTTTCCTCCGCTCGGAGGGCCAAAGCAAAGCGCGCGGCGAATAGCTCCTCCTGCAAGTTAGTACTCAATCGACACAAAATTCCACAAGCCAAATCCAAGCACAATACTAGATTATCCAATAATAATATCAAGAAATAATACAACTAAATCACGATGAAATAACTCACAACTAGGGGCTGGTTTGGAGCAATGGAAACAGCGGATTTGGAGGAGTAGATCCGGACCGGGGATGTGGTTGGTGGCTGTCCACGGTGGAAAACGGGATGGGAGGGCTGAAACGGATAGATCCGGACAAATACGGATGGATCCGAGCACGAGAGTGGTAGATCCGACGTTAGGGATCGGATCCGGGCAACGACGGGGTAAACGGTGGGGAAATAACGGGTCGGGGAGGGGAAATTTCAGATCTGATCGGATCTGAAATTTTGGGGAGTTTGGGAAGGTGGATCCACGAAAATAGGAGGGTAGGGTTGTTGTGGGGAAGGGGAGAATGAGAGGAGTTGATGGTTTGGAGGGAGGGAAGGTGGCAAGTGGTCGGCCGGCCACAAGGAGGCCGGCGGGCTGCGGGACTGGAGAGGGCGGCCTGAAACAAGCCGGTGGGCTGGCTGCTGATCTGCAGCAGGTCGGCGGGCTGGGGAATGGAGGGGGCGGCCAGTAGCAGACCGGCGGATGGCTGCTGGACTGAAAGAAGGTGGAGGAGTTGGGCGGCTGGGCTAGGGCTGGGCAGGAGGGGTTCGGCTGGACTGCTGGAAGGGCAGCGGCTGTAGGAGAGGGGCTGGCGGCAGCTAGGGGGATTTGGGAGGGGGAGAAGATAGGGAAAGGTTAGGGTTACCTTGGGGAGGAGTTTCCACCACTAGGAGTCACCACCTAGGGCTCCACGGCTTCGGCACCGAGGCTTGATCACCGGATTCCGGGAATAGTATTCTCCAAAATCAGCAATGACTCCAAAACCAGCCCTCTAGTCCTATTTAATAGAAAAACTAGTATTAGGGCATCCCCATCAACGGCTATGATTGGCCGGTGGGTTTAGCCCTTAAATAAATAAATACATGTACGAAACAAATACATAAATATATGATTTTGACTCGCGGCGACGTGCCGGACGCAACCGCGGAGTCGGATCGGCGATCCGATCAAGTCTTCCGGCGGGAATAAATGAACGTGGGTCCCGCTCCTTCGTGTGCACGATCCGATGGAATCCCATCAAAAAGGCTCAGCTGCAGGAGTTGCTAGAGCAAGGCTATGTACGCACGATTTCTTCCCCTTTGAGTGCACAGGTCTTATTTGTGAAAAAGGATGGAAGCTTGACTATCAGGAGTTGAATAAGTTAACAAAGAAGAACAAGTATCTGATCTCGTGTATCAATGACTTGTTCGATCAGTTGATTGGTTCGACTGTGTATTCGAGGTTGGACTTGAAGTCCGGATATTACCAGTTGAGGACTCAGGAGTGTGATATCCCGAAGACAACGTTCAGTACGCATTACAGGCACGACGAGTTCACTATGATGTCGTTTGGGCTCTCGAACAACAGTTATCAAGCGAGTATCCAAATGGTACCTTTCGAGGTGCTTTATGGAAGAAAGTGTTGTGCACCCTTAGCTTAGGCGGAGACAAGCGATGCGAAGTTGTTGAAATGAAAATATGTTGATAATGCAAATACGATGATTAGGGTCATACGCGAGAGGTTGCTAATTGCCCAGGATAGAAAAGCAAAGTATTATAATGCAAAGCGTAGAAATGTAGAGTTCTCCGTAGGTGATTGGGTATATTTAAAGATCAAACCGTTCAAAGGAGTGTCAAGGATCTGACGCTTGAAGAAGCTAAGTCCAAGATACTTAAAACCGTTTGAGATCACGGAGCGTGTTGGAGATGCAGCTTACCGACTTGCTTTGTCTTCTGGGCTCAGCGGGTTGCATGATGTATTCCACATTTCGGTATTGATGAAGGTCATTCAAGAGCCTGCTCAAGTTAATGAGGCTGACCAGGTGTCGGTGAGCCAAGGTTTGACAACTAAGGTTAGACATGTCTGTGTTGAGGACGAGGAAGTACGGCAGCTTGAAATAAAAGTATAAAAATGGTGAAAGTCCGTTGGGACAATTGCGGTCGTAAAGAACTATCATGGGAACGGGAGTAAACCATGCGGGAAGAGTACCCTGAACTATTTTCTCAAACACAGTGAACTGGAAGGTAAAACTAGTTACTGTTGTTGAATTATTCAATTATATTGTTTGTAAATTTTGGGACAAAATTTCGTTTAAGGAGGGGAGGATTGTAACACCCCAGTATTTTCTGGAAAGCGAGAGCGAGGGACCAAGGGAGAAAACCTAAGTTGGGTGATCTTGATGCTATGGTTGCGTGGGAGCGTCGAACGGTGGTTTCGTTCCAGATCTGTGGAGTACTCCGCGCGTTGATCATTCCCTACCTGCTAATGGCACCGAAGAGAGCTCCAAGGGTAACGACTCTTCTTTTCGGTCTTAGGACCGATGTATGCTCATACGTTGTTTGATTTCTTCCATGGGAAGGTCTCCTCTACTAATTAGTGGAGGGTATGGACTCTTTTGGTTCGATTAGAACCTCAGGGCGTGGGATTGCGACCTCAGCATGAATGCATTAGATAGTACGATGTGCGAGTTGGATTAGGCATGATGTGTGAAGCCTACCCGTGGTTTTAGGCTCAGATTAGTGATGATAATGTGACGATGCATATAAGCGTCTCTAGATTGCGTACCGGAGAATGACTGTGAAGTGCAAGGTGTGTTCTAACCGTTAGCAAGAGGGATAAAGGATATCGCGTTGTAAGTAGAATGTGATGTCATTCTCTAGCCGTGAATGGCCTAGATAAAGCTAATGATGATTGCATGTGATTGCATGACGAATGGGTTCTTATGTGTCATGATTGTGATGACGGAGATGATGATATCTCCTGGCTCAGTATTAGGCGGTGAGGTGCGCTTAGGATTCCTAACTAAGAGGTGAGACGATGTGATTCCTCTCAATTGTACGATATTCGGTGGCGAGGTGATATCCCACTAAGAGGTGTGATAGTTATATACCCACCTATCGATCAGAATTCGGTGGTGAGATGATGCTCCTGCCAAGAGGTGCGATGGATTTATGCCCGCCTATCGTTAGCATTCGGTGGTAAGATGATACTCCCTCCAAGAGGTATTGACTTTATGTCGACCTGGCGATCAGTACTCGGTGGTGAGGTGACACTCCCACCAAGAAGTGTTAGTTTTATGCCTACATATTGTGATGAAACAAGGTTGAGATGCATATAACTCTCTTGATGTTGAGAAGCATGAATGTGGAATGGAGGCCGCAAGTGCCCCAAGTTGATGTATGATTGATATGTCTAATAATAGAACATGAGGTGATGTGATAGGAGGTTGGGATGATCCTTTGGGTGAACCCAATCATCATGCATTCCTAGGTCCACTCATTTTACTTGTGCAAACTGTTATGCTTCGGGCCCAATTACTATGTTGCGTTTGCTGTTATGTTTTATTATATATGTTATGTCCGTAGCCCGATCTTTAGGGTGTATTAGGATTTATTGTTGTATTAGATTTTATTATGTTGTGTTGGGTTATTTACACAAATACCTCTGTATGCTCTATTTAAAGGACCCTTGGGTTCTTGTATGAGGTATCAAATGAAGACAAATCTATTTCCCTAGCCCTAAGAGATCTTGGAAGCTCTCTCTCTCTCTCTTGAGCACGCCCTGCTTAGTCAGTCGTTGTTCCGGCTCCGATGTATCCCTCGCCATCGTCATCTCCACCTCCGGTCACTCCTCCGAGTAGGCCCATAACAACTTGGTATCAAAGGAGAACCAGTCCTCGTCCTCACAGCCATTGCTCGGTCCACTTCATTCCAACAACCTCACGCCTTTCTTCTCCACTTTCCATCCACGACACCAGAGCCACTCCTTCCTTCCACTTCTGTTTCTGAGACACCAATAGTCGTTGTTTCCTTCAGCAAAGTCCTCGTCGTCTTCCCTAGAGCCGACTCCCGCTCTGTAACACCAACACGCTTTCGCCAAGCCCTAGCCTGCACTCTTCTGTCGCAACCGACTCCTTCCAGTGATTGTCTATTAGAGCGCCAACGACACTTCGTCGTTCCATCTCCACGAGTCCAGTCGGAACCGCTTCGTTGTTCCAGCGACAACGGCGCTTCCCCGGCAGTCGATTTCTTCCATCCCAACCCTCCACAGTCGAATCTAACGTCGATTTCTACCACACGCCCGCTTCTACATCAATGATCCCAGCCGACCATCATTCATCGTCGAGCCGCCTGCCGTTTTCCATCGAGCCCCCAGCCAGCAGCGTTTCTCTCGATCCACCAACGCGCTTCCTCGAGTCCACCCCGTCTTCCAGAGCAGCACCCAACAGCTTTATTTTGTGGACCGTGCTGCCACAACAACTTTCCTTTGGCGATTTTAATTCTGGACGAGTCTATTTGGAGATTTTAATCGAGGAGAATTTTTAATTCTCGGACTCCTCTGCCTCGGGAATTCCGTCGTATCAACAAAGGGAAGCACCGCGGGTCGCGTGGCGCATCAAATTTGTACTCGCACGCTTCACTCGCCCAATCGGACTTGAACTGCCCCGTAACTCGCTCCATTACATCCTCCTATAACAACATGGGGGACTCATCGAATTAGATGAGCCAGCTTATGACCATGATGCAAGCCTTCATGGCACAACAAACTTCCTTCGGGGAATGTCATTAGGATGCCATTACTGCACTCTCCAAACTTCTCGATGATCTCTCCACTGCTCCCGCACACGAGCACGCTTGCAGCGGTCAGGTGTCTCCCCTGTCGCACATCCTCCACAAGTCCCCGCTACCGTCCCCTATTAGGTCGTCCCCTACTATACCGGCCCCTCCGGCCATTCCGCCGCTTGCTCTACCGGCCCCGCCAGCCACCTTGTCATCTCTTTGACGGCCACCAGTTCTATCAGCCCCTCCGGATCCATTTCTTCAATCGATCGTCACCAAATCGGCGCCGCCATTCCTGATCGCCACAGCTCCTTGTCTGCCCGAGCTACTGGCATCGTCACCCGAGCTACTGGCGCCTTCGCCTGTCCTTAACTGTCGGTCACCCTCGTTCCTCCCATTAATCGACCTCTTTTCAATCATCGGGGAGTGCGTTGACATCCTGCGGCTTGATGCAGCCTCCGCTACAGCATCGTGATACCACGAGTTGTTCTGGCGGGAAATCAAAGAGCCAACCGATCACGCAATGCAAGTCTCATTCGAGCTTGAGGACAAGCTCGATTTGAAGGCCGAAGGAAATGTTATGGGCTTCGGGCCCAATCACTATGTTGTGTCTGCTGTTATGTTTTATTATGTGTTATGTTTGTAGCCCGATCTTTAGGGTGTATTAGGATTTATTGTTGTATTAGGTTTTATTAGGTTGTGTCAGGTTATTTACACAAATACACATGTATCCTCTATTTAAAGGACCCTTGGGGTCTTGTACGAGGTATCAAATGAAGAAAAGTTTATTTCCCAACCCTAAGAGATCTTGGAAGTTCTCTCTCTTGAGCACACCCCTCTTAGGCAACCGCGGTTTCGGCTCCGTTGTATCCCCCGCCACCGTCATCTCTGCCTCCGGCCACTCTTCCGAGTAGGCCCATACACAAACTTAGAAGATTGATTATGATTGAGACTTCATCATGTTTATTATAGCATAGCCATTTCCTTCTTTTGATATACATATTGCATGTTACTCGTGCGTGCTTGCATGTGTGCGGTGATCCACCCCAGAGTCCGCTAGGACGACCGGGGGAGGATTTGTTACGCGGTTTGTGGTTAACTCATAGTTGACCGTCATTTTGTTCTGACTTGTGTATGGTGCAGGTACTTCAACTCGAAATGGAGCATAGCGGGCTTAAATTCATAAGCAGCTTGCAGGGATGATGGTCGTTTTCATGCTTTTGTTATTCCGGTCTGTGAGCCGATGAGCAGATTGTATACTTGCATTAGTGGTGCTTTATGCCTTTTGATGTTCAGTCATGTTATGATGTGAGGCTTTAAGGCCAAACAATATTATATTTCTAAATGTAATAGATAAACAATCATAGTTTATAAAATTTGAAATGCTTCCACTAATGCTCCTTTATGAGTTGTTGTTCTTTAATCTTTATATAGCATTTGCTTGTGTATGTGATATGTTGTGGAGCCCGACCAGACCCATATTATATTACGTGAGCGGGTGGAGTGTTACACCGCACCTAGGATTGCACTCTTAGGTCTACTCCCATAACCTACCATGTGTCAGATTTAGTATTAGAGTACAAGGTTTGGACCACATTTATGTTTTGTAGTTGCAGGGCATTTCGATGACTCATGTCTTGTTAGGTTTTCATTTGTGATACATAGTAAAATAGTCTATAGATTATCCATGGCTAATCATAGTGATCGTTCAACACGATTTTATGATGATATGGACAAGTTTCGTTTAGGTCATCATTGTTACGCTCCTACATTTGGAGATCTTGAGCACATTTATGATCAGTCAAGTGGAGCTCCTCCCAAGGGATCTCATACTATCATGATGATTACCCTCGTTCTAAGCACTTCGTTCGTAGAGATCGTCACCCTCTGTCGCCTATGTTGTTAAAGGCGCGACTAAGGCTCCAGGCTCAAAGACTTGCGCCTTCGTGCGCCTTTGGAGCATACAAGCCATGTTTAGGTGTGATTTATGCTGCAAACGAAATTATATAAGAACTCAATAATTTTTGCATGATTTAATATATGTGAAACAAAATCGAGTGTTAAGACTTAAATATGATGCAAGTGACCACATTAATTCTATTTTGTAAGAGATATAAATGATAGTAATGAATAATTAATGAGTAAAATAGATGAAAAATTTGATCAAAAAGATGAACTGATGTTTGATGCTTATTTTTTAAAATGAATGTGGTTGCGCCTTGCCTTTGTCAGGCGCGCGCCTGCGCCTTGAGCCTCACGCCTAGGCTCCAAGACCCCTTTGCGCCTTGGTGCGCCTTGCGCCTTTAATAACTAAGTCTGTCGCGATTCAATTCCACTAATGACAACTAATATGATAATTATCATAGACCTCATAGAGAGTATATTACAAGGATGACATCATGCATAGATTTAGGCTTCATTTGGTAACCCGTTTTTGTGCGTTTCGTTTTATGAAAACGCAACGCAGGCCGCCGAATTCATTTGTTTAGCCGCTTTATTTTCGAACCGCCGACGTTTATCGCGGCTCAAAAAAACTGCGGGACGAAACCAGGGCTCCGCGCTCCAGTTCATCGCGCTTGGAGGATGAAAGAGGCGAAGCCCTAAGCATCACAGATTTCCGTGACCTCTGCCGTCTCTCCCGTCGTCGCGAGGGGTACGCGTCATCTTCTCCGTGACCTCTGCCGTCTCTCCCGTCGCCGCGAGGGGTACGCGTCATCTTCTCCGGCGGCATCTTCTCCGGCGGCAGATCCCGGTCATCTTCTCCCTAGTCGGACCCGACCAGATTTCGTGCCTTCAACACCAGCAGGCATACCATTAGCTTTTGAATTTTTTTGGTGATTTGGCAGATTTTTGGGTCCGGAGTCTGGACTCCGAGTAATCTCCAGGAGATCAGATTTGATCTCCTCTGGGGATCAAATTTGATCTCCTGGAGATTACTCGGAGTCCGGACTCCGGGTAATCTCCAGGAGATCAAATTTGATCTCCAGAGGAGATCATATTCCATCTCCTCTAGAGATCATATTTGATCTCCTGGAGATCATATTTTTGAGATCAGAATATGATCTCCAGAGGATCTTTTAGGCTTTTTTGATATCCTAAAATCCATTTCTATATCCAGAGATCAAAAAATATACGTCAGACCTTCTCTTTTGCTAAAGAGCCGTGAGACGGGTTTGGGCTGGGATCCAATTCGCAAAACTATTGCCGCATCAGAAGATTGGTGGAAAGATGTATTGCTCGCCGCGAGATTTCGAGTTTTCAATATTTTGAGTTTTACTACTATTTTGGAGTTTTTTTAGTTCCTGTATGTGTTTGAGGCTCACGATCACAACCACCACCGGCAGTTAATAATAATAAAAAAAATTCGTTAAATTATTTCCAAAAAATTATTTCAAAAATATTTATCTACAAATACTCTTCGAATCTCTGTTTTGCCAAACGAATCTTTAATAAAAAATTTAATAATCAAAAATTATTTACGAAACGCAACCGCAGTTTTGCCAAACGAAACTCTGTTTTGAACAGCTCTGCAAACACAGAATAACCAAACAGAACTCTATTTCCAGCAACAAGTTTTCAACAGCTCCATTTACAAATCTGCATTTACAACAGCTCCTTTTACAACTGCAACCGCTCAACCAAATGAAGCCTTAGGCTAGATATGCCATCATTTTGTGGTCAACTAGACCCAAAGGGGTTTATGAATTGGATCGTGGATATTGATTATTATTTTGATTACGGTGAGATATCTGAAGAGCGTCATATTAGACTTGTCGAGATAAAGCTTCGGGATCGGGATAAGAATTGTTGGATTGTCCCGGAGTGTAGGACAGAGCGTGAAGATCTTCGACCCATATCCCGATGGG
The DNA here is from genome assembly GCA_033032865.1 of Dactylorhiza incarnata. Lineage (NCBI taxonomy): Eukaryota > Viridiplantae > Streptophyta > Magnoliopsida > Asparagales > Orchidaceae > Dactylorhiza > Dactylorhiza incarnata. The sequence goes on along the minus strand of JAWHQI010000009.1, from coordinate 168,949 downwards.
CCGACATGAAGTCGGAGTTAAAGAAGAAATATTTATTTGCATCCTATAAATATCAGCTCCTCGATCAGTTATACACCCTGCGGTAAGGGACTGTCCATTGCTCATTTTATGACTCAATTTGACGAGCCTTTTTTGAGGAGTGTGGGCTCTGCACAGGGATTCGACAAAAGCTAACACTCCATCACTTAGAGTCTATTGATCAGGTATTTCAACTTGCTCTCTATAAGTACCCCTTTCAAAATCAGGGTGGCCTTTATGCCCAAGAACAATATCCCAACAAAAGGACCGCTTCTATCGCCCCACTCACTCAGCCCTCAATCCGTTTACCAAAACCCTCGCCTTATAAGGGCAATACATCATTACACAAATATATCACCGAGTTAATCAGAATATGTGGAAACAATAAATCATAATTGAATTGCAAGCATGATGAAAATATATGAGTGATAAATGATAAACCCACAAGGAGAAATAAAGTCAACGATGGACAAAGACATCAATAAAATCCAGTACATCATAATAGATAACATAGAGTAAACTGTCTCATCTTGACACGTGCTAAGATCTCACATCAGGTAGACCGCCAATGACGTCCCAATCATCACGTCATCGGCTGGATCCCACCTACGCTCGTCCTATGTAACATGCTCTGTCGATACAACAACAACACTCAAGCCTTTATCCCACCATAGTGGGGTCGGCTATATGGATACTTTGTCGTCATTGCGGCCTATCTTTAATCATAGTCTCACTAATGCCTGAGTACATCATGTCTTTCTTTATAGTTTCATTCCAAGTCTTTTTTTATCAACCCCTCCCCCGTTTAACATGTCTAGTGACTAAACTCTCACAACGCCTAATAGGTGCCTCTAATGGTCTCCAATGTACATGTCTGAACCATCTTAAACGAGTTTCTCGCATCTTCTCTACAATTGGCACCACTCCTGTCTTATCCCTCATACATTCATTCCTAAATTTATCCAATCTCGTGTGACCACACATCCACCTAAGCATTCTCATCTCCGCAACTCCCATTTTTTACTCATGTTTTATTTTTTCTTGTGTACCATAATTTAAAACCTGAATTATCTAGAAATTTAGTTTTCTCACCCACCCATTTAGTCTCTTGCAGACATAAAATATTTATCTTTCTCCTAATCATTGTATCCATATTCATAAGGGTGACTAAATTTTACGCTGGCCGTCTACCTAACACAACCCTCACCATTTTTCATCCAGGCTTGGGACCGGCATCGGCTGGTTTGCTCTATCGATCAGGTCCTAAAATAGTAGCATGCGAGTACGTTAGCCAGAAATATATGAGTAACAGTTACGTAGTTGATCACAGAAATATATGAGTAATAAAAGGAGACAGAAAGCAATAGTCTATAGAAAATTCGGGGGCTCACAAGTAAATGTGTCAAGCCGGATAAAAACTAATATATAAAATGATATTCAACTATAACCAACTGAGCTAACTATAAAACTGATGATGTTGCTAAAGGTAGCAACAATCATCAGCATGTCTTTTATCTTCACGTCAAGTCCACGTTGAGTCTATGTTGAGTCCACGTCATAACACGGGGAGCACCTAGGGCATGACGGCATCACCATCGATGGAGGTCTCGCCTAAAATGTTTAAACGCGAGAGCATCAGTCAAATTAGACTGAGTGGACTTCCCGCTCCCCCCAAGCCCTAACGCTCAAAGGAAGGGAAATGTCACGCTACAAAAAGTGACAAACAGTATTTATGTAATAATAACAAGCATAGTAACGAATTGAAAGTACGAGTAGCAGGTATCAATATATATGCATTTAAATTAAGTAGTATTTATAACCTACTGTTTCGAACCTAGCGGTGTCCACACTCACGCACCCAACGATGCTATCTACTAACAATAGGAAAGAGTTATCATCCAAAAGAAGTAATGTTAGTAGTAAGAAAAATACTCAACTACTACACGACACATCATCCTCACAACAAGTGCTCATAACTACTATGTCGACATAGAAACACACAATGTCGAGACAAAAGCACCTGATCGAAATCGAGTGCAAACGAACGACTGGGACACTTATTTGTGGTGTAGCTAAGCCCACAGGCACCACCGTCGTGGTCAAACGGTGGCAGTGGCACGTCCTGGCCACTTCTAGGGTATTTAAGCACAATCAACCTCATGTCTTACGTACGGCTAACCGAGCGCATACTCGTTCTTTGCCCATACTGGCGGCATAAACAAAGGAACTGAGACATAGCTCAGGTCAAACTCTAGGTGGCTAACACCTACACAAACCACAAACTAGGTTAGGGTGGACGTTGTCGCTCGACCATGATGATATCCTTGAGTCGATGTCCAAACCCTCCGGAGTGTGCCACCGGTAAGGTCAGTCGACCTGCCACATACATTCACACACATTATCATTTCATATAGGCAGAGTTCGCTACAATTTAGTGTACCAACTACAGGAGGCGAACAACTTGCTACTCTACCCAATCAAAACACTAATCAATCCTCACATCTGCCAAAATCATAAAACCAATAAATGGCTATGTATAAACATGTGATTTAAGTGCGACAAACGCATCAGATTAGAGATTATAATCACTTCCCATACCTAGAATAGGATTTGAGCTAACCGCCTCATATGGTTGGCGGTGCGGCCATGATTTATGAGACATCATGCGGTTGATTAATTATCATGAAATAGGTAGTGCTAACGGCGTCGGCTTAGTATTTCTACCCTAAGTCGACTAAGCATTCCACAGACTGGGAAACTTCACCGTCGAAGGTCTCCGCCGCAAGCTTCATGATTATCTTCAATGCGTGATCATCGTTGGTTTCGTGGCACGGTCCACAGCCCATTTTACCGCACGATTTAATATCATTTATCGATGCACGATCGTTGTTATTTGGATCGCGCACGTCCATATAATTTATCGTCGCGCGATCGTCGTTATTTTGATCACGCGCACCAATATAATTTATCGTTGTGCGATCGTCGTTATTTTGATCGAGTGCACCAATATAATTTATCGTCGCGTGATCGTCGTTATTTCGATCGCGCGCACCAATATAATTTATCGTCCTCAATCGTCGTTATTTCGATCGCGCGCACCAATATAATTTATCGAATGTGTCGCACCTCGAGACTCACGGAGAGGGGTCGCAAGGACCCATTCTAAATAATCCACGGCCACCCAGAGCACAACTACGCTCGGGTGTCCGTGGGTCGCCGAAAAAATGAGGCTTTGCAGGAAAACGTCTATATTAAGAAACCTTAAGATCTAGGCTCGGAAGAAGTAGAGGAAGCACTCACAGAAGTTCATGTATGTTACCAAATCGTCGCAGAGGTGGCATTTGTCAGTTGCTTCCATCCATAGTCAGATTCCTTCAAATGTGTTGGATTTGATTGAAGGTTGTCGAATCTTGAAGTCGGAGCTCGAATTTGATGGAGACGGATCACGAAAACGCAATGTCGTTGCACCTTGCATACATAACATGGTGGAGAGAACAAAAGCGTCGTTGATGTCGGTCCCCTCCCTCGTTTCTTTGAATGGCATAAATAAGAAGCGGAAACTCTTGACTTCAAATCCAACATAGACGTTGCAGCCCTCAAGTCAACATTTGTAGTAGAGCTTCTTGCTAAATCTTTATCTGAATCACCATATGCACCACTACTTGTACTCAATCTACATGCACAGCAGTTTGAGACAAACTCCATGGTGGGATTTCTCAGGTTACCTTGGAAGAGGGCCGTTTTGTCTTTTGGAGGAGAAGAGAAGATGGGGCTCGGAGCTAGGAGATGGAAGCTCGGCCATGGAACTTGAAGGACAGCTCGTCAGCCTCGAATGGTGTTCGCTCTGAGTCATCAGAGAAGGAGGAGCTAGGCGGCGGCGGTTTGGGATGAACTCGACGGAGCTTGGTGGAGTTGTTGATTCCATCGACCATGGAGAGGGTGACCGGAGATGGAGGTCGTCGGCCATGGTGGAGCCGAGTATGGAGGAGCAGGTAGGGTTAGACTTTGGAGAGGAGGAGAGTTGCTCGGCCATTTTGGAGAAGCAGAGAGCAGAAGGCTCGGGATGGAGGGCTGCTCTCCGGAAAAACAGAGAGGGGTGGCAGTTTGAGGGAGTTGTCGTTGGGAGGGGAGAGGAGCTCGCCGGAATAGAGCTGCTCTTGGTTCTTGCCGTGAAAATAGGAAGGGTCGGCGGCTGAAGGAAGCCTGCTGCCGGAATGGGGAAGAGGGCTGCTCAGAGGATGAGCTCGCCGTTGAGGAGAGGGGTCGTTCGTTTCCTTCGGGCTGTTGCAAGGGCGAGTGATTAACGACTCAGAGGTAAGGAGATGAATCGTAACCTAAAGTTTAAATATAATATGGTTTTTTGGCACTTTGCACCCCCCATTTGCTACTCTTTGGCACTTTGCACCCCGAAATTTTAAATATGACACTTTGCACTCTCATTTGCACATATTTTGGCACTTTGCACCCTAGGGCATTGTAATGAGGGGTGTTTTCATCCAACTTCCTTACCAACAGACGTATACACCTGATTCCTTCTCAGCACCCCCAAATCCTTCAGATATAGACCCTTGAATTTAAGGAATTTTGGTCTCATTTGGACCGAAAATACCCCTTAAATTAAGCATGGGGGCAAAGTGTCAAAATATGTGCAAATAGGGGGTGCAAAGTGTCATATTTAAAACTTCGGGATGCAAAGTGCCAAACAAGAGGAAATGGGGGGTGCAATGTGCCAAAAAGCCAATATAATATTATTATATAAATAATTATATATAATAATATAATTATCATTCAAACGTTCGTATATCGCTCTAGAGGACTCAGAATTTGTCTCGGACGGGCTCGTTACGACCGTCTCGTTGACATGCATCCACCGGAATGATCCGAGATCAATTCCGGATTCATTTGCTCATTTTACGCTTCACTGAGCGTTTGCGGCCCGATTTGTCTTAGACATCAAAAACCACTCAAATGATGTCGGAATCGCAAACGGATGACTCCGTTGAACTTGTATGGACTTTACAAGTCTAACGAAATTGATTGAGGTCAATTTCGAGGCTGTTTGCTCGATTTCATCTTTTTGGATAATTACAATACTTAAAACTCGTGCCGACGTGATAATTTCTCTAATACTCATCGGAATTGAGTGTGGACAGTTCCGTTGAACTCGTATTGGCTTCACGAGTCAAAAGACGCTAACCGAGATCGATTTTGAGGTTATTTATTTAATTCCCACCTTTTGGGGTGAAAACGTTACTCAAAATTGGGTCGACACGTCAAATTCTCCAATACTTATCGAAATTGAGCGTGGTCGACTTCGTTGGACTCGTATAGACTTCACGAGTCTAACGACGCTAACCGAATTTGATTCTGAGGTCATTTGATTAGCTCGTGAAAAACCGATAAGCTTAGGTCATGGTCGAGTAATGAGTCAACCGGACTCAACTAGAACGCTCACGCGGGTCAATTGAACCGACTAGACTCCTAGATGGTTCAATTGAAAAGTGGGATGTTACACAATGGGCCTCTCTTGGATTTTTCATCTTTAAGCTTTAACACTCCCCCTCAAACTGGAGCATATATGTCGATTATTCCCAACTTGGCACTAATATACGAAAAAGATGAAGAAATTGGTTTGGTAAAGATGTCAGTGAACTTTTTCTCTAAAGAAACAAATAGAGCGCATATTTTTTTTATAACTTCCTCTCTGATGAAGGGAGAATCAATTTCAAAATGTTTTGTTCTTTCATGGAATAGATTTTAGATATATAGACGACAGTTTTATTGTCACAAAATATCGATAGAGGATAATTATAGATTTCTCTCGATTCTTTAAGAATTATTCACAATCACTTTAAGTCACGCGCAGTTTGATTCATACTTTTGTATTCAGCTTCTGCACTTGACCTGGATATCACTGTTTATTTCTTGCTTTTCTAAGTGATAAGATTTCCTCCGACAAACGTGTAAAGTCTGGAAGTGGATATTTTATCTCCTTTATCATCTGCATAGCTAGCATCAGAATATGATTCAATGCATAAATGGTTGTTTCCTTGAAACAATAAACCTTTTTCTCGGGGGCCCTTTAATATATTCTAGTATTTTTAAAACAACTTCCAGATAACACTTTATGGGAGCTTCCATGAATTGACTGACCTTTCCAACAGCATAGGAGATGTTGGGTCCGGTTACGGTAAGATAAAGGAGTTTATCGACCAGCCACCTATAACGAGTAATATCTTGAAGAAGAGGGGATGTCTCATCCCAAAGTTTGTCAACACCAACATACATAGGATTTCAAGTAGATTTTGTGCCAAGGTGGCCGACTTCGTTGAGTAAATCTAGGGCATCCTTGTGTTGGGAGAGAAAATTAGAGTTATTGCATCTTGCAATTTCAATTCCCAAGAAGTATTTGGAAGGACCCATATATTTAGTGATAAAATGTTCACAAAGATGTTTCTTCGTTATCTCTGTTCTAGAAGAGTCACATCCAGTAAGAAAAATGTCATCAGCATAGACAACAAAAATCATCAGTCCATGGTTGGTCTTCTGTATAAAGAGAGAGTAATTAGCAGTACTTCTGAAAAAATTAATGGTAGAAACAACCTGGCTGAATTTGTCAAACCACGCTCGAGTACTTTGCTTTAGACATAAATGGTCTTCCAAAGCTTACATGCCTGAGACTACTGAGTAACATAACCAGGAGGTTGCTCCATATAGACTTCTTCGTGCAGGTCACCATAGAGGAAGGCATTTTTGACATCAAGCTGACTTGTTTGTCAATTCTTGTTGACAGCAACGGAGAAGAGTCCTCGGATAGTAATAATACAGGCAACAGGAAAGAAGGTGTCAAAGAAATCAACACCGTAAGTCTGAGTGAACCATTTTGCAACTAGACAAGCTTTGTATCTATCCACAGTGTCGTCGGGAAGAAATTTGATGACAAAGACGCATCGACAACCAACAATATCAGCATCAGGCGGGGTAGGAACAAGAGTACAAGTACCCCGTGATGTCAAGGCTGAAATTTCTTCATCCATAGCCACCTTCCAGCAAGGTATACGAATGACTTCATGATAAGTAGTCGGGATGGTGTTGGTAGAGAGACCCAGAGAAAATCTGCGACAAGAAGAACTAAGGGTCTGTTTGGGAGAGCTGTTGCGGATTGAAAAGTTGCTGATCTAATAGAGTTGATTAAACAGAGCTCTTTTAGAAGCTGTTTTGAAAAGCTGCAAGCTGTTTGGAGAGTCTGTGTATAAGTGTTGATGGAACAGAACTTTTTCATTTAAGGCTGTTTGGTAGAACAACTTTTTGAGAGCTTTTTTTTTTAAACGACAATATTGAAATATAATTGAAATAAAAATATTACAAGACATTTAAACATATCAACAAAAATATAAATTGTTCACAAACATAACATGAAAAAAGTAGGTTTTTCCGATGCGTTCTTTCCACATCTTCCAATCATTTTTGTTCACATGTGCGATAAAAAAATTTGATATTAATCATACTTTTGAATATGATGATTTTTAGAGTTTGTAAAAAATATGCCGGAAAATTTTACCTGCGGGTGTTGTACAATTCTTAAGCAATACTATCTTGTACTGCAGACATATGATCAGCTCCCCCAGCATCAAACATATCAGTCTCAATATCATCCTTTGTTGTAGGGTCATCATCCTCTAGGGGTATGAATGAGTCATCAGCATCGCAAGCATTAAATTCTGGATCACATCGAGATGGATGTATACGAATGAAGTTATGCAATGTCATGGTCGATATCACAATTGAACGTTGTTTCTTGAAACTGTACCGAGGCATTTTTTGAAGAATGTGCCACTTTTTCTTCCAAACACCGAACGTCTGCTCTATCACACTTCGAAGAAATGAATGTGCCTTATTAAAATGCTCATGTCTGCCTTAGACGGGACGACTCCCGCGTGCATAATCTGTCAAATGATATCTTGTTTCTGGATATGGTTTTAAATAGCCGATCTTTAATGGATATCCAACATCCACTAAATAATATTTACCTGTAATTAGTTGGTAATGTTAAACATAATCACAGAAGATCAAAACTTCATTTGACTCCCAAGTTGCTGAGCTTCCTCCCACCTTTGGGTTTCCCGTTTCCCATAAAACTGTATACCCAAAAAATTAGGAATCTACACATACACACACACGCATACACACACACATACACACTCATATACATACATACACACAAACACATGCATCCACACAAACACACATCCAGTAATAAGTATATAAAAAGGAATATATATGTTAAATCTGTGATTTTTGAGCTTTTTTACTTCTAATTTGTGTTTCCAGTAATAATATTATGAAAACAAAGGTGAACTAACATTCATTAATTAGTAGTGGGTGGTAGGCCGATTGCCCAACCCGTGCAAAGATCACAAAAGATCTTGGGTAATTAATAGTGTACACACCCTAAACCCAAAAAAAATACCAAAAAGACAATCTAAACATCAAAAAAATTTATGTAGGATAATCTAAATACCAAAAAGAAAAAAACGTAAATTGACAAAAAACACAGAAATCACAGAAATCAACAAAAAACACAGAAATCAAATCTCTTTGTTATATGATGAGATGAACTTCTAATTCTAACATCCTATTGTCGGATTTCACAGAAACCAAACTCAGAAAAATGAGGTAAAAAAACTCACAGATGGATGCGGGAGATGGAACTCGAAGCTGCGCTGGAACAAGAGAACCTGTCAGCGATGAGATCTATGTCGGCGAGTAGATTTATGTTAGGGCACAAGGTAAAAAAAACTCAGAAAGTAGAGGAGATGCTCTCGCAGATGGATGCGGGAGCAGTACTCACCTTTGAGATGCTCACAGATGGAACTCACAGAGGCGGACGGGCTGTCGTCGGGGAGCAGAGAGGCGGACGGGCTGCCTTCGGGATCTGAAAGACGAGTCGGCTAGAGATCGGAAAGAGTGCCAGCGGACGGACTGTCGTCGAGATTGAAGGCGAGTCGGCTAGGGATCGGAAACGAAAGACAGCGATCGGGAAGTGATTTTAGAGCGCTAAACGTGGGGGAGGGGGGTCGGTAGCTTCCTAAATATAGGGCTTAACGTGGTTTTCACAAACAGGATTTTCAAAAAGCTGCCCATTCCAAACAATTTAAAATCAGCTCTAGCGAATGGAACATAGCTTTTTCATCCGCTGGAGTTGTTCCAAACAGACCCTAAGATTTACATAAGACAACATTAGCAATCGGATGTTTAGTACTCCCCCATACTCTCTTGCACAAGCAATGAGAACATCCAAGTCTGAGTCTGCGGAGGTGAAGGAACCTTCTGAAGAGGAGAGAGCTGGCGTGGGAACTGACAGCGGGGACTCTGGAGTGGAGGGAGCGAGGAGTTGGCGGGAAGCTAGACGGCGGTGATAATGATAAGGAAAAGGTGAAATAGAACGTATATGGTCATTAGGTGGTGACAGTTGTGAGATATCTGGTGGAGGCGTATGAATGACAGGGAAAGATGAAACAGAGGTAGGAGGAGAGGAGGAGGTAGTAGGCAGGACCTCAAGAGTCAATGTCCCACCATTCGTGGAAAAATATGGGGTAGACTCAAAAAATGTAACACCACTAGCCTATGTTGCGTTGTCAAACTTTCTCCTGGTATGACTTTGCAATTCTTACAAATCTTTTTATCCATTTTGCGAGTCATAAAATAGTCAATTTATGACTTATTTTGTCCGCTCTTGAACGTAATTAAGTGTTCTTCCCTCTTCATGTAGAACGTATTTGTCACAATTAGCTCATGTGTTGTGAAAAAGTCTAGAATAGTTCTTCCTTCTTCATTTCTTTCTCCATACCCAAATCCTCCATGAACATCTGTATAATCCGTATTTTTCTTCCCTACATGTCCATTTAAGTCTCCTCCAATGAAAATTTTCTCGCTTTGTGGGATTTCTCTTACCAAATCATTTAAGTCTTCCCAAAATTATGCTTTAATAGCTTCACTTAATCCTACTTGTAGAGCATAAACACTAATTACATTAATAGTTTCTTTTCCTACGATTAATTTAAGAGCTAAGATTCTATCACATTTTCTGCTTACCCCAACAACTTCATCCCTCCAAGTAGTATCTACAATAATACCTACGCCGGTACTTATTTTATTTTTTCCTGTGTACCATAATTTAAAACCTGAATTATCTAGAAATTTAACTTTCTCACTCATCCATTTAGTCTCTTGCAGACATAAAATATTTATCCTTCTTCTAATCATTGTATCCACTACTTCCATCGCTTTTCTCGTTAGCGTTCCTATATTCCAACCTTCAAACCTAAGTCGATCACAAATCTTACGATCTACTTTTCTAGGACGTCTAATATGTGGATGCCTAATATGTGAGGGCTCTTGCATATTTAACACTACACTCAAGTCCTCTTGGAGGTGCAGCGGTCCTTGCCAAGACGTCGCATTCGGACCATACGACGAGAACTCTTGCCTATTTAACACTACACGCAAGTCCTGGAGATGTAGCGGTCCTTGTCAAGACGCCACATTCGAACCATACGACGCGTTCCTTATGAGGAACAACCTAGCTTTAGCATAATTTCTCAAAAGATCCATATTTATAAGGGTGACTAAATTTTACGCTGGCCGTTTACTTAACACAACCCTCACCATTTTTCATCCGGGTTTGTAAGAATTTGAAATATTTAGTACTTTTTATTCCAAAAATCTTTAACCATTACATGGGAATACCCCTCTTTATATAAAATAGAGTAAGGTTATATAGCTGTAGATGTGGGGGACTAAATACAAGAGAGAGAAAATATACAATGAGCCCCTTTGGGGCTTTTCATCTTTTGGGCTTTAACAGACACTTAGGGGCAAGGATACACATACTGACCTAAGATAAACCCTAGGATAGAGTATCATAGTTCTCATGCACCCTAACGAATATCGTACGATAGACCATAAGATGTAGGAATATAAATAAGCATGAAAATAAGCATTCAATATTTAAAACTGTTAGAGAAGAAATGTAAAAGCCCATGTAAAGAGCCCATTTAGGAGCCCATTGTGTAGTTTTGTTTAGTCCCACATCTTGAAATTGGAGTGACTTGCCTCCTTCTCTCCCTATATATTTGTACTCATACATGTAATTATTAATTCAAGGAATATATGCAAGGTTTATACCATTTTCCTACATGGTATCAGAGCCGTCGATCTGAAAGACAAAATTTTTTTTTCGCTTCCGGCTCACTGCTAGGGCGCCAACGACAGACCGCATCTGTGCGATCTCTTCTTTTTCAGACCGCATCCTGCCCTTCTTCCGCTTCCGATTTTTTTTCCTCCTCGTTGCTTTTATAGACCTCTCAAACTTGTCAAGTGGGTCCCCCCCCCCTTCGATCGGTCTCCCTGCAGCAGCGATCTCCCCTCCCAGCAGCGGTCTTCTCCTCCCTCTGCTCGGAGCGATCTCTTCAAACAGCGATCCTTCTCAACTGCTCTCCTCTGTCGGTCTCTCTTCCGGCTTGCTTCCTTATCTAGCTCGTGCGATCTCCTCTTCCCTGCGACCTCTGCTGAGCTTTCCTCTAGCCGCCTCTCCTCTGCGATCTCCCTCTGCCGAGCTCTCCTCGCGGACCGCTGAGATCTTCTCTAGTCGCATCTTACCGCGCTCTCGTCTAGCCGAGCTCTGCTTTAGCGATCTGCTCCCTCCCCGCTGTGGCTTAGGCGATCTGCTCCCGATCTCCTAGCGATCTGCTAGCGATACCCGCTGTGGCGATCTCCTAGCGATCTGCTCCCTGCCCGCATCTCTTCCAGCGGTCTCTCTCCAGCAGCCTCGTGCGACCTGTGCCGCTGCTCGCTCGCCTCCTGCTCACGCGGTCTCGTGCTGCTCTGATCGCTGCCCTGATCGCCGAGACCGCCTCCTGCCGCTGCTCGTGCTGCCTCTGGTGATCGCTTCCCTCTTCTTCTCGCAGCGACCTCTGTCTCTTTCCGCTGCGCTCTGGCCGTTATCTCTACTCAATCTATCTCGGCGAGCTCTCTTTCTCGGCTCGTGCGACCTCTTCTCTTCTCGCGCGAGCTCTCTCTCTCTCTCTGCCCGTTACCTCTACTTCTTCTCGCAGCGAACTTTTCCTTCTCGCTGCCGGTCTCCTCTTTCTTCCTACTCGCGGCGATCTTCCCCGCGGGTCTCTCTTGCTCGCTGCGGGCTGCCTCTTGGTCGCGGCCCTTCCTGCAGCTGGTGCTGCTCACCGTGACCGTGCGGTCTAGCTCTCATTCCTGCCGGCTTGCTTCTCTTCAGTCCGCCGGACTGTGCGGGCTGCTGCTTCCTGGCCGCCAAGCCCTCTGCTCTGCTCTGTTGGTTACTCCCTGGTGCTTGTTTCTCCATGACTTTGTCTCCTTCCCGGTCCCCAGGCTCGGTTGTGTCTATTTCTGGTGGTGGCATCTCCTGCCTCCTTCATAGCTCTCCATGGATTCTGGATTCCGGGGCCAGCCACCACATTACTTCGCAAGCACCTTCACAATACTTGGCCTCCGAACATCCTCCGTTCATTACTGTGGCAAACGGTGCTTCTACTCCTGTTGCTGGTTCTGCCGATCTCACTCTGTCACCCTCACTTACTCTTCGTTCGGTTCTTCATGTTTCGGGCTCCTCATTCAATCTCTTATCTATTGGCCGTCTCACCCGAGATTTGGATTGTTGTGTCTCATTCACTTCTACTTCATGTATTGTGCAGGATCGACAGACGCGGCGCATCATCTGCAAAGGGCATCTCTCGAACGGACTCTATCTCCTCGATCCCTCTCCCACCGTTCTTCTCTCCTCTATCAGCACTATTGAGTGGCACCGCCGTCTTGGTCACGCACCTCTACAAATATTCCGCAAAGCTCTTCCCGACATCTCTCTCCATGAGTTTACCTGTGAGTCGTGTATCTATGCCAAACATCATCGCTCTACGTTCACCCCCCATCCCACTCGAAGTGCTGCTCCCCTTGATTTGGTTCACTCTGATATTTGGGGTCCCTACAAAATCGCCAGTGTTTTTGGCTATCGTTACTTTGTCACCTTCGTTGATGACTACTCACGGGTGACATGGTTGTACCTCCTTCGTGACCGCTCTGAATTGCCTGGTGTTCTTCGGAACTTCATCAACGAAACTCACAACCAATTTTCTACTACTCTTAAAACTCTCGGGTACCGACAATGCCCGCGAATATACTGGTCATACAGTCACTCACCTATGTGCTGAGTTTGGGATAATTCATCAAACCTCGTGTCCATATACCCCCCAACAGAATGGCGTTGCTGAACGCAAGAATCGTCACCTGCTTGAAGTCACCCGCTCTCTCATGCTCCAAATGAACGTCCCCAAACAATATTGGAATTTCGCGGTCTCTACCGCATGCACTCTCATCAACCGCATGCCTTCTTCTCGTCTCAACTTTGCATCCCCCTTCAGTCTCCTTTTTCCTTCTACGCCTCCGTTCTCCATCGCTCCTCGCGTGTTTGGTTGCGTATGCTACGCTCATCGCCTTGGTCCGTCCTCTGACAAACTTGCTCCACGTGCCACCAAATATATGTTTGTTGGTTACTCCCGGACTCAGAAGGGTTATCTCTGCTTCTCTCCCCAGGATCGCAAGCTTCTTACGACTGCTGATGTTACCTTCCTCGAGGATCAACCCTATTTTTCCCAACCAGCGGACTGTCCTCTTCCGCTGCCTCCTCTTCCGCGGCCTGTTATTCCGGTTACTTCACCCCTTCCTCCGCTCTCTCCAACGCCAGTTTCCTCCCCGCCTGTCTCCTCCATACCAGTCTCTCCCATCCCTCGTCTACCTCCCTCCCAGAAACCACCTCTCACTCGTGTGTACGCTCGTCGTCCTCTGTCCTCCGCTGCCCTACGAGAGGTGCCCTCCTCTGATGATGACTCGCGGCCTGCTGATCCGACCTCTTCCTCTACTGCACATCCAATGGCACACTCTGTCTCTCTTCGCCGCCTCTCTCCGGATCTTCGCCAATTTGCTACTTCCCTTTCCTCCATTTCTATTCCTAACTCTGTGCAGGAGGCGCTTCAACACCCAGGGTGGCAAGCGGCTATGGAAGAGGAGATGAATGCCCTCTGGGCTAATCAGACTTGGGAATTGGTCCCGCTTCCTCCTGGTCAACATTGTGTTAGTTGCAAATGGGTCTTCACAGTCAAGCAGAATGTCGACGGGACGGTCGATCGCCTCAAGGCTCGTCTCGTGGCCCGGGGCTTCACTCAGCAACACGGGTTGGATTATGAGGAAACCTTCTCTCCAGTAGCCAAACTAAACACTGTTCGTGTTGTCATCTCCGTCGTTGTGCACCGGCGCTGGCCTCTTCTTCAGCTGGATATTAAGAATGCATTTCTCAACGGTGATCTGAAGGAACTTGTCTATATGATCCAACCTCCCGGGTTTGAGACCACGGGGGAGTCTCGTCCAATTCGTGTCTGCCGCCTTCTCAGGGCTCTTTATGGTCTCAAACAATCTCCGCGAGCTTGGTTTGATAAGTTCTGCAAGGTTCTCTTGGCTCTCGGCTTTACTCGGAGCTCCGCCGACTTCTCTCTATTCACCAAGCATGGCCCAACTGGCATTGTGATCCTTCTTGTGTACGTTGATGATATCCTAATCACCGGCGATGATCTTTTTGGATTACAACAACTCAAGAAACATCTGAGCTCGGCTTTCCAGACCAAGGACCTTGGCAATTTTAGATACTTCCTTGGGATTGAAGTTGCTCGACGACCCGATGGGTTGGTTATGTCCCAACGGAAATACTACATCGACTTACTTCATGAAGCAGGATACTCCGGGTGCAAACCTGCGGATACTCCTATGGATGCTAATCAAAAGTTATGTGCTGCTGGTTCTGATTCTGATCAACTACTTGAGAATCCAGAATACTACCGACGATTGGTTGGGAAGCTGATCTACCTAACGGTTACTAGACCTGATATCTCGTTTGCTGTTGGTGTTGTAAGCCGCTTCATGCATGCTCCGCGCACTTCTCACCTTCAAGCTGTTGAGCGTATTCTCCGATATCTAAAGACCGCTCCGGGACAAGGTCTTGTCTACAAACCATCCAACTCACCATCTCTTCTTGCCTACTCGGACGCTGACTATGCCGGGTCTCCTGATGATAGGCGTTCCACGACTGGCTTTTGCACTTACTTTGGTGGACACCTCATAACCTGGCGGAGCAAGAAACAGTCTGTGGTTGCTCGCTCCTCGGCTGAGTCAGAATATAGGGCTATGGCTGTTGTTGTGTCAGAATTAACCTGGCTTGAGAGTCTTCTAGGTGACTTGGGTGTTAGACTTTCTTCTCCGGCAACTCTTCGGTGTGATAGTCAGGCTGCAATCCATATCGCCAATAATCCTGTTTTTCATGAGCGAATAAAGCATATTGAGGTTGACTATCATTTCATCAGGGAAAAGGTGCAATCAAAGAAGATAGAGTTGGAGCATGTTCCTGCTGCTAGACAGACTGCTAACATCCTGACAAAAGCACTTCCTCGGCCATTGTATCTCCAGTTCTTATCTAAGCTGGGTGCCTACGATTTGTATGCTCCAGCTTGCGGGGGAGTGTTAGAGAAGAAATGTAAAAGCCCATGTAAAGATCCCATTTAGGAGCCCATTGTGTAGTTTTGTTTAGTCCCACATCTTGAAATTGAAGTGACTTGCCTCCTTCTCTCCCTATATATTTGTACTCATACATGTAATTATTAATTCAAGGAATATATGCAAGGTTTATACCATTTTCCTACAAACAATAACTCAAATGTTCCTATGAAGTATGGTTATGATCTTAAGGTTTAATAGGTTGGTTCAGCCAAGGGTCCGAACTAAGCTTCACTAATTAATACTGGATAAACTTAATATAGTAGGTTTTTCGTAGTTGCATTAAAAATAATTTTATTTGCTGAAATAAAGTGATATTTTAGGGTTACATAGATATAATATTAAATTCATAAGGTTAAACGTTGGTTCGCTGTTTTGATCAATTAAGGAAACTCAACTCCTAGCACAAAGTCAGCCCCAAATTTTATTTATTACTTAAACAGACTTTCCACAATTTTGGGCCGACTTTGGAGGTTAATAAGGAGGGGTTATTCAGGTCCAAATTGAACAAAATCATATTCTAATTAATGTTAACTTAAATAACTCCTGCCAATGAAAATCCTAGCCCAAGGGCATGAACAGAGGGCACAAAATTTAATTACACAAAAACCCAAAAAATTTGTCCAGACTTCTAAACAGGGAAAACAACATTTTTCTCGTATATTAAAGCAAGTTTATCTACATCACAGAGGCACCAAATTAAAAAGTATACAATAGCAAATTTGGAGATAATAAAATTATCTGCAACTTTGCCTCATGAAATTTTCCCAAATCTGAATCTAAGGGATTCAAAATTTAAAGTCAATTTGGTAAAAATAACAGGAATAATCTACAGACAGTAGGCAATTTCAAAATTTGGAAGAGGCATCAAAATGAAAAGTGTATAATATCAAAGTTGCAGACACTATTAAGATCTACAACTTTGCCTCTAATACACATTTGCCTCTAAGAAATTTAAAAATAAGGCCAAAGATCGAATACAACAAAACCGCATTATTACATATCCAGCTTGAGTTATTTCAAGTGATCTGAGCACAGATCTCGAAGTAGGTTTGCGGCGCACATCGAGCCAGATGAGGAAAGGGTACATCCCACATAGCACATGTGGACCCCACCATCCTAGTTGGACTCAAAGCTTCGCCCTAGTGGGCCCCAACACACACAAAGTCACCCAAACTTAATATGAGCACTGTCCTTAATGGGAAACTAATGAAGATGTGGGGATATATGATGAATCGATCCCGGCCAACGATTGGCGATCACCTTCCGATCAGCGATCGGCGATCGCTACCCCCCGGTCGGCGAACAGCTAGCGTCAACCCCCTTCCAGTCGCGTTTGGCGATCGCTACTCCGGTCGGTGACCGAAGACCCTTACTCCAGTCGGCGATTGGAGATCGCTCCCCCCCCCCCCGGTCAGCAAACAACTCGCATCAACCCCCTAGTAGTCGCGGTCGACGATCGTTACTCCGATCGACGATTGAATGCTCCGGTCGGCGATCAACGATCGTTACCTTTGGTCGTTGAACAACTAGCGTCAACCCCCTTCCAGTCGCGGTCCGCGATAGTTACTCCGGTTGGCGATCAGGGACCTTTGCTTCGGTCACTGTTCACGACTGCTATCTCTTCCGGTTGGCGATTGACGCTACACCCAGAGAAGATATTTCCACGTGAAGGCTATTCATTGGGCCAAAACCCTCGGCATTGAGTATCAACCTTTCTCCACGCCTTGTTTACACACCTCCCTCGACATCTGGAGAAGGCTCATGACAACCTAAACGACAACAGTGGTGAAAACAAAAAAAGGCCGACTTCCATTAATTCGGGGCTTAACTGCTCGCCTCCCCCAATACCCGGGGAAGACTCATATCAACCCAAACGACGGTGGAAACGGCGGAGGAAATGAAAGGGGGCCGACTGTCTTTAGTGGGGGCTCAGTTTGCTTATTTAAAGAGGCCAGAATTACTGGGGTAAGTCTTTCTCACTTCTGCGACCCCTAATGAAATCCTTGGAGCCCGACAACCACCTCCAACCCTCCTCCTTTCCAAGCTCCGATGGTTCTCATCGCCACCATGGCCACCTGAAGATCCCAACATCTGTATGGACTCGAGGTAAGTTTTTGCGACCCTCTCCCCGCCTTAGATCCTCCTCTCGTCGAACTTTACCATCTCCAACCACCGTGGTCGGCGATCCAGGCCAGTTGAGCATTGGTCCACCTCCTTTAACTCCGCTTCCACAATGATCCTCGCGGCTGTCGGGGATGTGAGAGAAGGAGGGAGAGTCCCCACGACTCGTATGGCCCTTGAGGCGGTGGAGTGTCGTCAGATGCCTTTCCAGGCGGTCTCCACCTCAACAGAAGAATGTCCATGTTATCCGGCCACCTCTGGTGACGGCCGGTCACAGGAGTGGGCCCAAATAGCACGCCTCTTCCAGGTGTATTGAACTGGGGTTGTGGACAGAGGTAATACACTGTCGCGGGCAGTGGATAAGCCCTGTAATCAAGCTTGTCAGGATCGAGATCTTACGTAAGATCGGTCGGCAGTGGTACGATCGTAAAACGTGGGATCGACACGAAACGGTAAGATCTTACTTATTATACAAAATTAAAAAAAAATCTAATTTATGTATAAAAATATCTAGTAGATCAACAATCATAAAGCAATATATATATATAAGTTCAACTTCATAGTAATTAGTAAATAATAATTAGTAAAAAGTTCAACTGCATAGTAATTTACCTCATTCAAAATAAAAGTAAGTCATCTAAGCTAAAGTCCTCTGAATTGCCTAATGAAGCATCTTCGTCGCTTTCATATATCCCAAGATCTTGTTCTCCTCCCCCTATGTGAGCAGCTACCTCTTGGTCCAAAGACAACATCACAAAGACAACATCATTCATTGTCTTTTGCTTCAAACGATTTCTTCTTTTTGTGTGTACCTAGAAAAAAAATCAATTAGTATACAATACTTTTGGTAAAAGGTGATTAAAGATATTTAATAAAATTGTAATTATACCCTTTCAAATGCACTCCAGTTTCGCTCACATCCAGAAGAACTGCACGTCAAGCTCAATACACGTATTGCAAAATTTTGTAGCTCCGGATGTTCTTCTCCATAAGAATCCCACCATGCCGTCGGAGATTTGATATTAATACCAGTTTTGGCTACTATAGAGCCAAAGAATTTTTTCTTATTCTTAAAATCCTCCAATTGGGCATCAATCTTTGAAATTTCATCAATATCTCCCCCGGTCATTCTTTCTAAACAGTCATATAGTCCTCGCTTCACCTCATAATCAGCTTTAAATGGCCTACTATAGTGAAATTGAGGGTTTAGATAATAACCTGCAACTGTAATGGTCTGTGCAATTGTTTGTCCCATCGAGCATCAATCACATCCCAAACTGGTTGATAACTAATCAATTAATCATTACAAATACTGGAATTAGTATATAAGGAGAAAAATCTCATATCTATAATACTTAAAAAAAAGAAACTAATTGACTTACAATTTTTGCACACCATTAAAGGCATGGGCAATGCGTTCTTTTGCTCGATCCATTTCCTCATATATATATCCCATAGCAGGCTTCTCATCTGAATCAACCAAACGAAGCACCTTCATTAAGGGATAAGCACCCTTCAAGCAAATGACAATTTTCTTCCAAAAATCTCTATCCATCACCACCTCCTCAATTTGTTTTCCTTCACTTGTACATGCAGATCGGCTAGCTTTCCATTCATCTGAATTGAACATTCTTATCAAAGCAAGTTTGTTCTCATGAAGGCAGCCCAAAGTTAAGTATGAAGTGGCGAAACGTGTCATTGCCGGTCTCACCAAATCTCTGTCCTTAGTGAAGGTTTTCAATAAAGATATGAGGGATGTTCTGGAATAAATATATGTCGTGATTCTCTTTGCTTTAGGAATTGTATCATGATGCACTTCTATCTTCTTCTCAAAATCCTCTAGCATCAAATCAATACAATGAGCAGCACATGGAGTCCAATATAATCTTTTCCTCTTTAACATTAACATTTCTCCAGCGGCTTTGTAATTTGCAGCGTTGTCCGTCACCACCTGGACAACATTCTCTTCACCCACCTCATCAACAATATCGTCAATCATCTTGAAGACATTTTCTGTTGTTTTGGATACATGAGATGCATCAATGGACTTTAGAAATATAATTCTCATTGAACTATTCACTAAGAAATTTATCATTGTTCTCCTTCTTTTATCAGTCCATCCATCTGTCATTATAGTGCATCCCATTTTCTTCCAATGAGCTCTATATTCTGAAATATTCTTCATACTTTGTTGATATTGTTGCTTCAGATATTTCACTCTGATATCATGATATGATGGAGGCTTAAAACCCAAGCCATGCCTTGATATAGATTCACACATCTTATGAAATTCTTGACTTTTTACCACGTTGAATGCTAAAGCATTGTTGTAGATGAATGATGCTATATCATTGCATGCTTCTTCATGCAATCCCTTCTTGAAAATTGAATTGATGGTAATTTGATTCGAACTTGCTCCACTTCTCTTAAAAATTCCAGTTGAGCTTCTATCTTCCCTTTTCCTCTTCAAATCTCCAACATCCTCTTCTTCTTCCACTTGGGGGATTGTTTTCTTCAATAACTTTTGTTGTAAACCAACAACAATCTCCCACATTTCTTTCTTCACTTCCTCAGGAACAGCTCTACATGCTCCAACGTCTTTTTGAGTACCCGCCAAATGATGCTTCAATCTATAAATTCCCCCGGTCACTATTTTCTCACAAAATTTGCACTTTATTTTTCTCCCATCTTCTTCAACTGGGCTGCCATACTTCCATCCAATATCACTCTTACTTCCAGGAGCATTTTTGGCCATTTTAGACCCTTTGCTAGTTGTGGCAAGAGCTGGAGCATTGCTACTCCCAACTGCACTACTTGAAGAGGCACCACTTGAAGACATTTATTAACTACCTACTCAATACAATTATACAAATCAAACCATAAGACTTAACTGAGGAAATATATGTAAATATATGTATATATATCGACTTACAATTATTGCGGGAGGAATGCAGACGATCAGTGCAGGGAGCCATATTCCAGCGTCTGTGAGGAAGAGAAAGAAATGTAAGCATACACTGATAGGTCGGCGGCTGTGAGGAAGAGAAAGAAATGTTGGAAATCGCTACTTACTCCTTAGTCGAGCGGCTGTGAGGAAGAGAAAGAGGAAATCGGTAGTTACTCCATCGTCGAGCGGCTGTGAGGAAGAGAAAGATGAAATCGCACGTTACTCCATCGTCGAGCGGCTGTGAGGAAGAGAAAGATGAAATCGCACGTTACTCCATCGTCGAGACTCGAGCGGCTGTGAGGAAGAAAAAGATGAATCGCACATTACTCCATCGTCGATCTGCGGCTGTGAGGAAGAGAAAGAGGAAATCGCTAGTTACCTGTTACTCCATCGTCGAGCGCTTGCAATCTTGCCGCGGGAGGAAGAGGAAGAGCGTCTAGCAGCGAGCGGCTCTGCGTGAATTAGGTCTCCAGCGGATTCGTAAATGATGTCTAGGGTCGCCGCACGTCCAGTTTTATTCATACGCAATCGACAAGATCGCTGAGGATCGTAAGATCGTGCGATCTTACGATCCTGAACGGCGATCTTGCCGATTCAACCCATCCGGCGATTTTAGCTTCAGCACGTGATAGAAAAATTATTTAATTTGCTACGACGACGTAGGAGGCAAGCGCACCTATCGCGTGTAGTATATACGATTTAGAAAAATCATATCAAGGTCGTATTTAGTCCTGGGTCCCGTCGAGTATTGTTACTTCGAGAAAACTGCTATTGTTTTATCGGATTAAAAATAAGTGATGAAAGTGATCATTAAAAACAAAAAAAAAACAAAAATGATAACATAACGATAATAACAAAAATGATAACAATCGCGGGCTTGGTGTGCGTTTAGCAAAAACCAAGAAAAGCGATAGAAAAGACAAAAAGGACGCACTAAATTAAAACGCACACACTCTACGAAATTGAAATGAAAGCGATAAATTGCAGGAATTAAAGAAATGCAATCCCTACCCAAATAGGTAGAGGGGAAATAAATGCGTGAGCAAGTTCTACCCAAACGGGTAGACGGGAAATAAATGCAGTGCAAGTCCTATCCAAATGGGTAGGCGGGAAATAAATGCATTGCAATAATGAAATAAAACTAAGCTATTAAACGAAATAACGAAAACAAAAACACGAATTAAAAAAAGGTGATGACAACGAAAAAAATGACGGAAACGAAAATGATTAAAACATAAAACAACAAAAACACGAATAATAAAAACATAAAGTGAAAATACGAAAACGAAGAAAGCATTACGAGAGAAAAACGCTCGCTTTGAAGCGATTTTAAACGCAGCCCGAATATCCCATTCTAAACTACCGTGTCAAGGAAGAAAAGAATGAAAAATTATGACGACGCATAAATTCGAATCTAAGCGAGAAAACCGATTTTATGGCGACGAATAAATCTAGCTAAAGAAAGAAAAATTGCGAAAATTGAAGTGCGGAAATAAAGCTAAGTTATGAATTGAAATACGGTGCAGAAATAAAGCTAAGTTATGAATTGAAATACGGTGCAGAATATGAAATTGCAGAATTTGAAATTACGCTACGAATGCACGAAAAAAACTAAATTTATTTATTGCCATAATAACGGGGTTTACAGGAAATAAAATTACAAAATTAAAAACATTTAATTTCAAACATTTATATTACAAAAAGAAAATAAAATAAACACCTAATTAATTACATAAAAAAGAAAATAATAAAAAAAATACAAAAAGTGGACAAAATATTGTGGAAGATCACCCAAAAGGGCAATCCATTAGGAGCCAAGAGGTTCCAAGAGGTTCCAAGAGGAGGAATTGATGAGGGGGTCGGCCTCTATTTATAGAGAAAATTTTGGAATTACACGCCCTCGGTCACGGGCGTGACACGGCTTGGGGTGCGAATAGCCAGAACAGCTGGATCCAGGCTGGCATCTAGAAGGTTTGATCGGCGACTTTGGAAGTACACGGGCGTGTTCTAAGGAACACGGGCGTGTTCGATGTCGGCAGGCTTGAGCTTGAACTGGGCGTGACACCTGGCGTGTCCTTTGGTCTTCTGGAAGCTTTGTTGAGTCACGGCCTCGGTCACGGGCGTGACCCGATCACGGCCGTGACATTGGGCGTGACATTGACATTTGGGCTCGAATCTGGCTGAACATCCAACACGGGCGTGACCAAGTACACGGCCTCGGTCACGGGCGTGACCGAGGGCGTGACTTGATGTTTGAGCTGGAAAAAAGACAGAAATGAAAATTATCAGAAATTATTGAACACGCCCTTGGACACGGGCGTGTCCGAGGGCGTGACTTAAAAAAAATACAGAAATTTTATAAAATGAAAATAAAACTAAGTTAAAAACAAAAATAACAAAAACAAACATTTTATTCATTAATTTACATATATTATTTACAAATTTAATTAAAACTATACTAAAAACTATATAGAAAAATGCGTATATTTTCTATTTATCAAACACCCCCATACTTAAGCTTTTGCTATTACAGAGCAAAAGTAAGGGATACCTATAAGACGTTAATAAAATTTCTAATTTACTAAAAATTTTATTTAATCAAAAGTGAGATCGAAATAAATTTAGGAGATTTAAAGAGGTAAGTCCTAAATTGTGAAGATAATTTAAAAAGAGCGAAAAAGTTTTAGCGAAACTTCTAAAGTTAGTTAAATAGCGTCGAATATTGCAGTTTTCGGCGCCTTTAATTAGAGTAGAATTATATAAAACTTTAACTTTTTTAAGAAAATTTTTAAGAATAAATAAAACCTACTAATTATGCTCTCGCAAACTTTTTAAATTAAAATCTAGCCTACAATTTTATTGGCTAAGGGGTAGGGGAAAAAAGGTAGCCTTGGCAAAAAGAAGAGTGCTTGGATTAGGGGTGATGGATTTAATCCTCTCACCCCACCATTTTGGTGGTTTTGCTTTGATTCCCAACGTTGGTTTACGGGGGATAATTGAAATCTTTTTAAACTTAACCCAATGCCCGTGTTTACGAAATTTTATTTTTTTATTCCCATTGACACGAGATTTCTTTTAACAATATTGGGTGCCTGTGTTTACGGAATCTTTTTATTCCCATTGACACAGGATTTCTTTTAAAACGTCTTCTTTTACTTTTTATGTCAAGCTAAAGGTGTGAGGGTTTCAAAAGAAAAACTAGAGTAATAAAAGAGTATTTGAGAGCAAAATTTAGTAGATTAGAATATTCCTAAAGTTTCACAAGTTCGAGTTAGAATAATTGAATCTAAAGATGGTTTGCCAATATAATACAAAAACGAATCTATTTAGGGTTAACTCGAGGTAGTGCTAAAAGTTTTGTTCTCAAATTAAATTAAAATCACAAGAAATTCTTTACTATCAAAATTCCTTGATTTAAATTTACAAACTATGATACAAATAAAATGGTTTTAGCAAATCAAAAATAGTGAAAACGCTTAAAGATAAACTCTACATAGCCTTGGAAATAACAAAAAGCTAAGTAGGGGTTTTTATTCTATTTTTGGGGGGTTTTTTTTTTGATAAGTTTTTCTTTTCATCAATTTTTTTTTTGGAGTTTTTAAGATATGATATTTTTTTTTATTTTTTTTATTTTTTGATTTTTTATAACAAATTACATATATAAACACTTAATAAAAATAAAGTAAAAAAAAGAAAGAAGAAATTTAAGAAGAGCAAAAATACATACAAAAATTTTTTGTTTTTTGTAAGAATTGTTTTTTTCATATATTTTTTTGTGATTTTTTTAATTTTGATTTTGGTAAAATATATACATTAATACTAAAAAAAGAGAAAAAGAAAGAGAAAGAAAAATAAAACTAAAAATTTTTGGGTTATGACTAACTTTTTTCATCAATTTTTTTTGGATTTGATTATATATAAAAAAAGAAAGGTTATTTATATATAATTAAAAGACAAACATAAAAACATTTAAAAAAAAAATTTTGTGTTTTCTAAGTTAATAATTTATTTTTGGATTTTTCAATTTTATGTAAGAGGGACAAAGATGTTGCAAAGATGTTGCAACAAATTTTTCATATAAATTTTTTGTTGTTTTTTCTAATATGGGAGGGGCAAAAATAATTACAAAAAGAGGGAAAACACCCCCATACTTAAAGATCAACATTGTCCCCAATGTTGAAATTAAGTATGAGGAACAAATCTAATTATATATGTACAAAAGCATAAAAAAGAGGAAAAAGAAAATACGAGGGGGGAAAAAAGCAGGGGGAAAAAGCACGCCCCTATTTTGGAGACGAGATGCCCTGATTAATTCCTGCAAAAAGATGATAAAACAAAACACGAAATGTTATTTACAAAAGGGGGGGGGGGGGGGTAAAAATGAGATTATATTATATACATATATGTATATATATATAAGTTTTTTTTTTTTTTTTTCCTTATTGTTCTAAGTTACAAAAAATAAAACCTATATTAATAAAGCAAAACTATATATATATTTTTTTTTTTTTTTGGTATTTTTGAAGGTTTTGCTAGATGTGCAAATTTATATACATAATAAAACTTAATAGTAATAACAAAAAAGGAAAAGCAAAGTTACAAAAAAAAACAAAGCATCTTTTTTTTTTCATCATTTTTTGGATTTTTCTTAATTATATGCATGGATATACATAATATACTTAATAAAAAGAAAAAAAGGGAACAAAAATAAGATACAAAATAAGATACAACATATTATTTTTGGTTTTTTTTTTTTTTTTTTAATCACAAAAAGAATGAAATATATACATAAAGTAAAACTATATATATATTTATTATTTTTTTGGATTTTTCTAAATATATCTTCATCATTTTTGAAATATGCATAATTATAAAAACCTTTATACTTAATAAAAATAAAAAATAAAGAGAAACTTTAAAATAAAAATCAAAGAAGAAGTGAAATGAAAGGATAAAAGTAATAGGGTTTCCCCTTTTCAAAATATCGAGAAAAATCCCCTCGCGGGTCTGCCGAGTAATCCTACTTCGAGAAAACTAACTATTATTCTATCTCAAAAATTTCAAAAATTCTTTTAGATTTATGTTTTAAAGTTTTCCATTATTTTGTCATTTTAGTTAAGATATTATTTTGTTTTGTTAAATATGCATATATAATCTTAATGAAAATAAAATAAAAATCATATCATTTTTTATTTTTTTATATGCATATTTATATACAAAATAAAACTAAATAAGTAATAATAATAAAAAAAACTTAAGAAAGAAAACAAAGAGAAAGTAAAGGAAAGAAATAAAACATATATATATTTTTTTGGATTTTTTCAACTTAATATTTTCATCATCATTATTTTTTTTTAGGTTTCCTTTTTAACATGATAAAAATATGTAATAATACACATATTAAAATATGAATGAAACAAAAATATATATATACAAAAAGAAAATAAAGTTATAATGATTTTTTTTTTGGATTTATCTAAGATAAGTTTTCATCATAATACATTTTTTAGATTTTTAATTTTATTACATATATACATATTAAGTAAAAATAAGGGATAAAAAGAAAAGAACAGAAACAAAGGAAAATGAAAATACATTAAGTAAAATTTTTTTTTTGGATTTTCTTATATGTACAAATATATACATAATGATACTAAAAAAGAAACAAAAATAATAAGAACAAGAAAAGAGAAAAACAAAGTGAATTTTTTTTTTTTTCTTATGATTTTTGGTTTTTTCAATATTTACAAAAAACATGAAATATATATATAAAGTAAAACCATATATATTTTTGGAGTTTTCTACTTATGTTTTCATCATCATTTAAAATACACATATTTAAAGTTATATTAAAACATAAGAAAAAAACAAAATTAATAAAGAAAAGCTTTAAGATGAAAAGCAAGGAAGAAAAAGTAGAAATAATAAGGTAAAAGCAACGGGGTTTCCTCTTTTCAAAATATCGACAAAAATCCCCTTTCGGGTCTGTCGAGTAATCCTACTTCGAGAAAACGATCTATTGTCCTATCTTAAAATTCCTAGAATTCATTTTGATTTTGATTATAAAGTTTTTCATTATTATTTTTCATTTTGAAATTTGAAATAATATGTTTTCAAATATGCATATAAAAACTTTAATGAAAAACAAAATAGAAATCCTATCATTTTTTTTTTTTTCTTATAGGCATATAAAGAAAGAACATATATATTATTATTATTTTTTTTTTTGGTTTTTAATTTTATATATTTACAAATTAAGGCTTAATGAAAAGAAAGAACATATATTTTTTTGGTAAGATGGTTTTTTTAATTTTTTTTTTATTTTTTGAAGATGATAAAATCAATAACGTAAACTCTTTTCGCAATATCGACGAAGTTTCCCCGGCAACGGCGCCAAAAACTTGATAGAAAATTTATTTAATTTGCTACGACGACGTAGGAGGCAAGCGCACCTATCGCGTGTAGTATATACGATTTAGAAAAATCATATCATTGTTCTCCTTCTTTTATCAGTCCATCCATCTGTCATTATAGTGCATCCCATTTTCTTCCAATGAGCTCTATATTCTGAAATATTCTTCATAGTTTGTTGATATTGTTGCTTCAGATATTTCACTCTGATATCATGATATGATGGAGGCTTAAAACCCAAGCCATGCCTTGATATAGATTCACACATCTTATGAAATTCTTGACTTTTTACCACGTTGAATGCTAAAGCATTGTTGTAGATGAATGATGCTATATCATTGCATGCTTCTTCATGCAATCCCTTCTTGAAAATTGAATTGATGGTAGTTTGATTCGAACTTGCTCCACTTCTCTTAAAAATTCCAGTTGAGCTTCTATCTTCCCTTTTCCTCTTCAAATCTCCAACATCCTCTTCTTCTTCCACTTGGGGGATTGTTTTCTTCAATAACTTTTGTTGTAAACCAACAACAATCTCCCACATTTCTTTCTTCACTTCCTCAGGAACAGCTCTACATGCTCCAACGTCTTTTTGAGTACCCGCCAAATGATGCTTCAATCTATAAATTCCCCCGGTCACTGTTTTCTCACAAAATTTGCACTTTATTTTTCTCCCATCTTCTTCAACTGGGCTGCCATACTTCCATCCAATATCACTCTTACTTCCAGGAGCATTTTTGGCCATTTTAGACCCTTTGCTAGTTGTGGCAAGAGCTGGAGCATTGCTACTCCCAACTGCACTACTTGAAGAGGCACCACTTGAAGACATTTATTAACTACCTACTCAATACAATTATACAAATCAAACCATAAGACTTAACTGAGGAAATATATGTAAATATATGTATATATATCGACTTACAATTATTGCGGGAGGAATGCAGACGATCAGTGCAGGGAGCCATATTCCAGCGTCTGTGAGGAAGAGAAAGAAATGTAAGCATACACTGATAGGTCGGCGGCTGTGAGGAAGAGAAAGAAATGTTGGAAATCGCTACTTACTCCTTAGTCGAGCGGCTGTGAGGAAGAGAAAGAGGAAATCGGTAGTTACTCCATCGTCGAGCGGCTGTGAGGAAGAGAAAGATGAAATCGCACGTTACTCCATCGTCGAGCGGCTGTGAGGAAGAGAAAGATGAAATCGCACGTTACTCCATCGTCGAGACTCGAGCGGCTGTGAGGAAGAAAAAGATGAATCGCACATTACTCCATCGTCGATCTGCGGCTGTGAGGAAGAGAAAGAGGAAATCGCTAGTTACCTGTTACTCCATCGTCGAGCGCTTGCAATCTTGCCGCGGGAGGAAGAGGAAGAGCGTCTAGCAGCGAGCGGCTCTGCGTGAATTAGGTCTCCAGCGGATTCGTAAATGATGTCTAGGGTCGCCGCACGTCCAGTTTTATTCATACGCAATCGACAAGATCGCTGAGGATCGTAAGATCGTGCGATCTTACGATCCTGAACGGCGATCTTGCCGATTCAACCCATCCGGCGATTTTAGCTTCAGCACGTGATAGAAAAATTATTTAATTTGCTACGACGACGTAGGAGGCAAGCGCACCTATCGCGTGTAGTATATACGATTTAGAAAAATCATATCAAGGTCGTATTTAGTCCTGGGTCCCGTCGAGTATTGTTACTTCGAGAAAACTGCTATTGTTTTATCGGATTAAAAATAAGTGATGAAAGTGATCATTAAAAACAAAAAAAAAACAAAAATGATAACATAACGATAATAACAAAAATGATAACAATCGCGGGCTTGGTGTGCGTTTAGCAAAAACCAAGAAAAGCGATAGAAAAGACAAAAAGGACGCACTAAATTAAAACGCACACACTCTACGAAATTGAAATGAAAGCGATAAATTGCAGGAATTAAAGAAATGCAATCCCTACCCAAATAGGTAGAGGGGAAATAAATGCGTGAGCAAGTTCTACCCAAACGGGTAGACGGGAAATAAATGCAGTGCAAGTCCTATCCAAATGGGTAGGCGGGAAATAAATGCATTGCAATAATGAAATAAAACTAAGCTATTAAACGAAATAACGAAAACAAAAACACGAATTAAAAAAAGGTGATGACAACGAAAAAAATGACGGAAACGAAAATGATTAAAACATAAAACAACAAAAACACGAATAATAAAAACATAAAGTGAAAATACGAAAACGAAGAAAGCATTACGAGAGAAAAACGCTCGCTTTGAAGCGATTTTAAACGCAGCCCGAATATCCCATTCTAAACTACCGTGTCAAGGAAGAAAAGAATGAAAAATTATGACGACGCATAAATTCGAATCTAAGCGAGAAAACCGATTTTATGGCGACGAATAAATCTAGCTAAAGAAAGAAAAATTGCGAAAATTGAAGTGCGGAAATAAAGCTAAGTTATGAATTGAAATACGGTGCAGAAATAAAGCTAAGTTATGAATTGAAATACGGTGCAGAATATGAAATTGCAGAATTTGAAATTACGCTACGAATGCACGAAAAAAACTAAATTTATTTATTGCCATAATAACGGGGTTTACAGGAAATAAAATTACAAAATTAAAAACATTTAATTTCAACATTTATATTACAAAAAGAAAATAAAATAAACACCTAATTAATTACATAAAAAAGAAAATAATAAAAAAAATACAAAAAGTGGACAAAATATTGTGGAAGATCACCCAAAAGGGCAATCCATTAGGAGCCAAGAGGTTCCAAGAGGTTCCAAGAGGAGGAATTGATGAGGGGGTCGGCCTCTATTTATAGAGAAAATTTTGGAATTACACGCCCTCGGTCACGGGCGTGACACGGCTTGGGGTGCGAATAGCCAGAACAGCTGGATCCAGGCTGGCATCTAGAAGGTTTGATCGGCGACTTTGGAAGTACACGGGCATGTTCTAAGGAACACGGGCGTGTTCGATGTCGGCAGGCTTGAGCTTGAACTGGGCGTGACACCTGGCGTGTCCTTTGGTCTTCTGGAAGCTTTGTTGAGTCACGGCCTCGGTCACGGGCGTGACCCGATCACGGCCGTGACATTGGGCGTGACATTGACATTTGGGCTCGAATCTGGCTGAACATCCAACACGGGCGTGACCAAGTACACGGCCTCGGTCACGGGCGTGACCGAGGGCGTGACTTGATGTTTGAGCTGGAAAAAAGACAGAAATGAAAATTATCAGAAATTATTGAACACGCCCTTGGACACGGGCGTGTCCGAGGGCGTGACTTAAAAAAAATACAGAAATTTTATAAAATGAAAATAAAACTAAGTTAAAAACAAAAATAACAAAAACAAACATTTTATTCATTAATTTACATATATTATTTACAAATTTAATTAAAACTATACTAAAAACTATATAGAAAAATGCGTATATTTTCTATTTATCAAACACCCCCATACTTAAGCTTTTGCTATTCCAGAGCAAAAGTAAGGGATACCTATAAGACGTTAATAAAATTTCTAATTTACTAAAAATTTTATTTAATCAAAAGTGAGATCGAAATAAATTTAGGAGATTTAAAGAGGTAAGTCCTAAATTGTGAAGATAATTTAAAAAGAGCGAAAAAGTTTTAGCGAAACTTCTAAAGTTAGTTAAATAGCGTCGAATATTGCAGTTTTTGGCGCCTTTAATTAGAGTAGAATTATATAAAACTTTAACTTTTTTAAGAAAATTTTTAAGAATAAATAAAACCTACTAATTATGCTCTCGCAAACTTTTTAAATTAAAATCTAGCCTACAATTTTATTGGCTAAGGGGTAGGGAAAAAAAGGTAGCCTTGGCAAAAAGAAGAGTGCTTGGATTAGGGGTGATGGATTTAATCCTCTCACCCCACCATTTTGGTGGTTTTGCTTTGATTCCCAACGTTGGTTTACGGGGGATAATTGAAATCTTTTTAAACTTAACCCAATGCCCGTGTTTACGAAATTTTATTTTTTTATTCCCATTGACACGAGATTTCTTTTAACAATATTGGGTGCCTGTGTTTACGGAATCTTTTTATTCCCATTGACACAGGATTTCTTTTAAAACGTCTTCTTTTACTTTTTATGTCAAGCTAAAGGGGTGAGGGTTTCAAAAGAAAAACTAGAGTAATAAAAGAGTATTTGAGAGCAAAATTTAGTAGATTAGAATATTCCTAAAGTTTCACAAGTTCGAGTTAGAATAATTGAATCTAAAGATGGTTTGCCAATATAATACAAAAACGAATCTATTTAGGGTTAACTCGAGGTAGTGCTAAAAGTTTTGTTCTCAAATTAAATTAAAATCACAAGAAATTCTTTACTATCAAAATTCCTTGATTTAAATTTACAAACTATGATGCAAATAAAATGGTTTTAGCAAATCAAAAATAGTGAAAACGCTTAAAGATAAACTCTACATAGCCTTGGAAATAACAAAAAGCTAAGTAGGGGTTTTTATTCTATTTTTGGGGGGTTTTTTTTTTTTATAAGTTTTTCTTTTCATCAAATTTTTTTTTGGAGTTTTTAAGATATGATTTTTTTTTTTTTTTTTTGATTTTTTGATTTTTTATAACAAATTACATATATAAACACTTAATAAAAATAAAGTAACAAAAAGAAAGAAGAAATTTAAGAAGAGCAAAAATACATACAAAAATTTTTGGTTTTTTGTAAGAATTGTTTTTTTCATATATTTTTTTGTGATTTTTTTAATTTTGATTTTGGTAAAATATATACATTAATACTAAAAAAAGAGAAAAAGAAAGAGAAAGAAAAATAAAACTAAAAATTTATATAAAAATTTTTGGGTTATGACAAAATTTGTGAGAATTTTGTTATAACAAATTTTTTTATAACTTTTTTCATCAATTTTTTTTGGATTTGATTATATATAAAAAAAGAAAGGTTATTTATATATAATTAAAAGACAAACATAAAAACATTTAAAAAAAAAAATTTTGTGTTTTCTAAGTTAATAATTTTTTTTTGGATTTTTCAATTTTATGTAAGAGGGACAAAGATGTTGCAAAGATGTTGCAACAAATTTTTCATATAAATTTTTTGTTGTTTTTTCTAATATGGGAGGGACAAAAATAATTACAAAAAGAGGGAAAACACCCCCATACTTAAAGATCAACATTGTCCCCAATGTTGAAATTAAGTATGAGGAACAAATCTAATTATATATGTACAAAAGCATAAAAAAGAGGAAAAAGAAAATACGAGGGGGGAAAAAAGCAGGGGGAAAAAGCACGCCCCTATTTTGGAGACGAGATGCCCTGATTAATTCCTGCAAAAAGATGATAAAACAAAACACGAAATGTTATTTACAAAGAGGGGGGGGGGGGGGTAAAAATGAGATTATATTATATACATATATGTATATATATATATATATATATATTTTTTTTCCTTATTGTTCTAAGTTACAAAAAATAAAACCTATATTAATAAAGCAAAACTATATATATATATATTTTTTTTTTTTTTGGTATTTTTGAAGGTTTTGCTAGATGTGCAAATTTATATACATAATAAAACTTAATAGTAATAACAAAAAAGGAAAAGCAAAGTTACAAAAAAAAACAAAGCATCTTTTTTTTTCATCATTTTTTGGATTTTTCTTAATTATATGCATGGATATACATAATATTACTTAATAAAAAGAAAAAAAAGGGAACAAAAATAAGATACAAAATAAGATACAACATATTATTTTTGGTTTTTTTTTTTTTTTTTTTTAATCACAAAAAGAATGAAATATATACATAAAGTAAAACTATATATATATTTATTATTTTTTTGGATTTTTCTAAATATATCTTCATCATTTTTGAAATATGCATAATTATAAAAACCTTTATACTTAATAAAAATAAAAAATAAAGAGAAACTTTAAAATAAAAATCAAAGAAGAAGAAGTGAAATGAAAGGATAAAAGTAATAGGGTTTCCCCTTTTCAAAATATCGAGAAAAATCCCCTCGCGGGTCTGCCGAGTAATCCTACTTCGAGAAAACTAACTATTATTCTATCTCAAAAATTTCAAAAATTCTTTTAGATTTATGTTTTAAAGTTTTCCATTATTTTGTCATTTTAGTTAAGATATTATTTTGTTTTGTTAAATATGCATATATAATCTTAATGAAAATAAAATAGAAATCATATCATTTTTTATTTTTTTATATGCATATTTATATACAAAATAAAACTAAATAAGTAATAATAATAAAAAAAACTTAAGAAAGAAAACAAAGAGAAAGTAAAGGAAAGAAATAAAACATATATATATTTTTTTGGATTTTTTCAACTTAATATTTTCATCATCATTATTTTTTTTTAGGTTTCCTTTTTAACATGATAAAAATATGTAATAATACACATATTAAAATATGAATGAAACAAAAAAATATATATACAAAAAGAAAATAAAGTTATAATGATTTTTTTTTTGGATTTATCTAAGATAAGTTTTCATCATAATACATTTTTTAGATTTTTAATTTTATTACATATATACATATTAAGTAAAAATAAGGGATAAAAAGAAAAGAACAGAAACAAAGGAAAATGAAAATACATTAAGTAAAATTTTTTTTTTTGGATTTTCTTATATGTACAAATATATACATAATGATACTAAAAAAGAAACAAAAATAATAAGAACAAGAAAAGAGAAAAACAAAGTGAATTTTTTTTTTTTTTCTTATGATTTTTGGTTTTTTCAATATTTACAAAAAACATGAAATATATATATAAAGTAAAACCATATATATTTTTGGAGTTTTCTACTTATGTTTTCATCATCATTTAAAATACACATATTTAAAGTTATATTAAAACATAAGAAAAAAATAAAATTAATAAAGAAAAGCTTTAAGATGAAAAGCAAGGAAGAAAAAGTAGAAATAATAAGGTAAAAGCAACGGGATTTCCTCTTTTCAAAATATCGACAAAAATCCCCTTTCGGGTCTGTCGAGTAATCCTACTTCGAGAAAACGATCTATTGTCCTATCTTAAAATTCCTAGAATTCATTTTGATTTTGATTATAAAGTTTTTCATTATTATTTTTCATTTTGAAATTTGAAATAATATGTTTTCAAATATGCATATAAAAACTTTAATGAAAAACAAAATAGAAATCCTATCATTTTTTTTTTTTGGTTTTCTTATAGGCATATAAAGAAAGAACATATATATTATTATTATTTTTTTTTTGGTTTTTAATTTTATATATTTACAAATTAAGGCTTAATGAAAAGAAAGAACATATATTTTTTTGGTAAGATGGTTTTTTTAATTTTTTTTTTATTTTTTGAAGATGATAAAATCAATAACGTAAACTCTTTTCGCAATATCGACGAAGTTTCCCCGGCAACGGCGCCAAAAACTTGATAGAAAATTTATTTAATTTGCTACGACGACGTAGGAGGCAAGCGCACCTATCGCGTGTAGTATATACGATTTAGAAAAATCATATCAAGGTCGTATTTAGTCCTGGGTCCCGTCGAGTATTGTTACTTCGAGAAAACTGCTATTGTTTTATCGGATTAAAAATAAGTGATGAAAGTGATCATTAAAAACAAAAAAAAACAAAAATGATAACATAACGATAATAACAAAAATGATAACAATCGCGGGCTTGGTGTGCGTTTAGCAAAAACCAAGAAAAGCGATAGAAAAGACAAAAAGGACGCACTAAATTAAAACGCACACACTCTACGAAATTGAAATGAAAGCGATAAATTGCAGGAATTAAAGAAATGCAATCCCTACCCAAATAGGTAGAGGGGAAATAAATGCGTGAGCAAGTTCTACCCAAACGGGTAGACAGAAAATAAATGCAGTGCAAGTCCTATCCAAATGGGTAGGCGGGAAATAAATGCATTACAATAATGAAATAAAACTAAGCTATTAAACGAAATAACGAAAACAAAAACACGAATTAAAAAAAGGTGATGACAACGAAAAAAATGACGGAAACGAAAATGATTAAAACATAAAACAACAAAAACACGAATAATAAAAACATAAAGTGAAAATACGAAAACGAAGAAAGCATTACGAGAGAAAAACGCTCGCTTTGAAGCGATTTTAAACGCAGCCCGAATATCCCATTCTAAACTACCGTGTCAAGGAAGAAAAGAATGAAAAATTATGACGACGCATAAATTCGAATCTAAGCGAGAAAACCGATTTTATGGCGACGAATAAATCTAGCTAAAGAAAGAAAAATTGCGAAAATTGAAGTGCGGAAATAAAGCTAAGTTATGAATTGAAATACGGTGCAGAAATAAAGCTAAGTTATGAATTGAAATACGGTGCAGAATATGAAATTGCAGAATTTGAAATTACGCTACGAATGCACGAAAAAAACTAAATTTATTTATTGCCATAATAACGGGGTTTACAGGAAATAAAATTACAAAATTAAAAACATTTAATTTCAACATTTATATTACAAAAAGAAAATAAAATAAACACCTAATTAATTACATAAAAAAGAAAATAATAAAAAAAATACAAAAAGTGGACAAAATATTGTGGAAGATCACCCAAAAGGGCAATCCATTAGGAGCCAAGAGGTTCCAAGAGGTTCCAAGAGGAGGAATTGATGAGGGGGTCGGCCTCTATTTATAGAGAAAATTTTGGAATTACACGCCCTCGGTCACGGGCGTGACTGAGGGCGTGACACGGCTTGGGGTGCGAATAGCCAGAACAGCTGGATCCAGGCTGGCATCTAGAAGGTTTGATCGGCGACTTTGGAAGTACACGGGCGTGTTCTAAGGAACACGGGCATGTTCGATGTCGGCAGGCTTGAGCTTGAACTGGGCGTGACACCTGGCGTGTCCTTTGGTCTTCTGGAAGCTTTGTTGAGTCACGGCCTCGGTCACGGGCGTGACCCGATCACGGTCGTGACATTGGGCGTGACATTGACATTTGGGCTCGAATCTGGCTGAACATCCAACACGGGCGTGACCAAGTACACGGCCTCGGTCACGGGCGTGACCGAGGGCGTGACTTGATGTTTGAGCTGGAAAAAAGACAGAAATGAAAATTATCAGAAATTATTGAACACGCCCTTGGACACGGGCGTGTCCGAGGGCGTGACTTAAAAAAAATACAGAAATTTTATAAAATGAAAATAAAACTAAGTTAAAAACAAAAATAACAAAAACAAACATTTTATTCATTAATCTACATATATTATTTACAAATTTAATTAAAACTATACTAAAAACTATATAGAAAAATGCGTATATTTTCTATTTATCAGCACGGATCGTTACCCCAAAAAAAACGTAAGATCGTACGATCTTACGTGTAAAATCGCGTTTTTGAAAAGCTTGCCTGTAATGGCTGGATCAATGGTGATTTACAACCACCGTTGGATCCAGCCGGCCTACAACAACCATCTGATTACCTCTGACGGATCTAGCCAATGATTGGACACGTTCGGGATGTTACACACTCCATCACGAGCAGACATTGAGATATGTTAGAGTTAGTCGAGTAGACTTACACACAGGTCATCCCATAATAAGGTCTTACAAGCTCGAGACCATCTTAGTGTCTACTTGAACCTTCTTAGACACGAAAGACGGGACTATTGATATTGAGTTATCTCACTCCTGTGAGGTTCATTGTCTGATGAGTGATCTGTCACTTGATGATGGAATTGAGTCTAATCCAGACCTTATGGCACTAATAGAGAGCGATCATGAGCGACGTAGCAAACTCAGATTAGTGGGATGCCCTCTCCTTACTCCCTTCCTAGGACTAATTTGTGCCCCTACCAACTACCATAGACCCTTTCCCCAGCACTCTACCCATATAGCCATTCTTGAGTCTATGTTCTTTCTACTCTTTCCACATCATTTTCCCCGGCTGCCTTACATGTTTCCAAGGAAACTACCTCTATCGATGATACTCATGGAGGTTCATCCCTCCATTGGTTAATTCTTTGTTGAACCTCCGGATGAGACACTCTACTTGTGAAGATGAGATTCAAGTGAGCGGCTCGTATATGAGTACTTGATCATTGAAGTATCTTCAAATCATATTCCAGATTTCACTTCTGAGGGAGGAACT
Organism: Dactylorhiza incarnata; assembly: GCA_033032865.1. Classification (NCBI taxonomy): domain Eukaryota; kingdom Viridiplantae; phylum Streptophyta; class Magnoliopsida; order Asparagales; family Orchidaceae; genus Dactylorhiza; species Dactylorhiza incarnata. Next base: position 131,720 of record JAWHQI010000009.1, on the reverse strand, counting down.
TGAGCTTAGCATCGAGTACGTGGAGTGCTTCACAATCCCCAGAGAATACTCTCAATGTTTCGAGAATGTATTATATTGCCCCTTGCACTCTTAACGAGTTCTTGGACACCTTGCTAGCTGACCCACCTGATGTGTTTTCTCTTCTTGGAGACACTCAACATACTCTAGAGTCGCATCTTATTGTCGATGTCTCGGGTATTCATTCAGGTGATCATCGCATTCACGATGAGTTTTCCAAGAAGCTGCTCCCCGACTCATGGAAATTGACCATAATGCTTCTTCAACAAGCAAGACTCTTCATATACAGGTACTACCTTCTAACAATTTTGACATTTTATTCTATATTAATGGTTGTGTTAATAAAAGGAAGAAAACAAAGCATCTTTTATAACTTGTAGAGTAATGGTATAAACCTTGCATATATTTCCTTAAAAGAATAATTACATGTATGAATACAAATATATAGGAAGAGAATGAGGCAAGTCACTCCAATCTCAAGATGTGGGACTAATAAAGAAAGGCTACATAATGGGCCCCTAAATGGGCTCTTTACATGGGCTTTTTACATCTCTTCTCTAACACTCCCCCGCAAGATGGAGCATACAAATCGTAGGCACCCAGCTTGGATAAGAACTGGAGATACAGTGGCCGAGGAAGTGCTTTTGTCAGGATGTCAGCAGTCTGTCTAGCAGCAGGAACATGCTCCAACTCTATCTTCTTTGATTGCACCTTTTCCCTGATGAAATGACAGTCAACCTCAATATGCTTTGTTCGCTCATGAAAAACAGGATTATTGGCGATATGGATTGCTGTCTGACTGTCACACCGAAGAGTTGCCGGAGAAGAAAGTCTAACACCCAAGTCACCTAGAAGACTCTCAAGCCAGGTTAATTCTGACACAACAGCAGCCATAGCCCTGTATTCTGACTCAGCCGAGGAGCGAGCAACCACAGACTGTTTCTTGCTCCGCCAGGTTATGAGGTGTCCGCCAAAGTAAGTGCAAAAACCAGTCGTGGAACGCCTATCATCAGGAGACCCGGCATAGTCGGCGTCTGAGTAGGCAAGAAGAGAAGGTGAGTTGGATGGTTTGTAGACAAGGCCTTGTCCCGGAGCGGTCTTTAGATATCGGAGAATACGCTCAACAGCTTGAAGATGAGAAGTGCGCGGAGCATGCATGAAGCGACTTACAACACCAACAGCAAACGAGATATCAGGTCTAGTAACCGTTAGGTAGATCAGCTTCTCAACCAATCGTCGGTAGTATTCTGGATTCTCAAGTAGTTGATCAGAATCAGAACCAGCAGCACATAACTTTTGATTAGCATCCATAGGAGTATCCGCGGGTTTGCACCCGGAGTATCCTGCTTCATGAAGTAAGTCGATGCAATATTTCCGTTGGGACATAATCAATCCATCGGGTCGTCGAGCAACTTCAATCCCGAGGAAGTATCTAAGATTGCCAAGGTCCTTGGTCTGGAAAGCCGAGCTCAGATGTTTCTTGAGTTGTTGTATCCCAGAGAGATCATCGCCGGTGATTAGGATATCATCAACGTACACAAGAAAGATCACAGTGCCAGTTGGGCCATGCTTAGTGAATAAAGAGAAGTCGGCGGAGCTCCGAGTAAAGTCGAGAGCCAAGAGAACCTTGCAGAACTTATCAAACCAAGCTCGCGGAGATTGTTTGAGACCATAAAGAGCCCTGAGAAGGCGGCAGACACGAACTGGACGAGACTCCCCCGTGGTCTCAAACCCGGGAGGTTGGACCATATAGACAAGTTCCTTCAGATCACCGTTGAGAAAAGCATTCTTAATATCCAGCTGAAGAAGAGGCCAGCGCCGGTGCACAGCGACGGAGATAACAACACAAACAGTGTTTAGTTTGGCTACTGGAGAGAAGGTTTCCTCATAATCCAACCCTTGTTGTTGAGTGAAGCCCCGGGCCACGAGACGAGCCTTGAGGCGATCGACCGTCCCGTCGGCATTCTGCTTGACTGTGAAGACCCATTTGCAACTAACACAGTGTTGTCCAGGAGGAAGCGGGACCAGTTCCCAAGTCTGATTAGCCCAGAGGGCATTCATCTCTTCTTCCATAGCCGCCCGCCACCCTGGGTGCTGAAGCGCCTCCTGCACAGAGTTAGGAATAGAAATGGAGGAAAGAGAAGTTGCAAATTGGCGAAGATCCGGAGAGAGCCGGTGAAGAGAGACAGAGTGTGCCATTGGATGTGCAGTAGAGAAAGAAGTCGAATCGGCAGGCCGCGAGTCATCATCAGAGGAGGGCACCTCCCGTAGGGCAGTGGAGGACGGAGGACGACGAGCGTACACACGAGTGATAGGTGGTTTCTGGGAGGGAGGTAGGAGAGGGATGGGAGAGACTGGTGTTGGAGAGAGCGGAGGAAGGGGTGAAGTAACCGGAATAACAGGCCGCGGAAGAGGAGGCAGCGGAAGAGGACAGTCCGCTGGTTGGGAAAAATAGGGTTGATCTTCGAGGAAGGTAACATCAGCAGTCGTAAGAAGCTTACGATCCTGGGGAGAGAAGCAGAGATAGCCCTTCTGAGTCCGGGAGTAACCAACAAACATATATTTGGTGGCACGTGGAGCAAGTTTGTCGGAGAACGGACCAAGACGATGAGCGTAGCATACGCAGCCAAACACGCGATGAGCGATGGAGAACGGAGTCGTAGAAGGAAAAAGGAGACTGAAGAGGGATGCAAAGTTGAGATGAGAAGAAGGCATGCGGTTGATGAGAGTGCAGGCGGTAGAGACCGCGAAATTCCAATATTGTTTGGGGACGTTCATTTGGAGATGAGAGAGCGGGTGACCTCAAACAGATGACGATTCTTGCGTTCAGCAACGCCATTCTGTTGGGGGGTATATGGACAAGAGGTTTGATGAATTATCCCAAACTCAGCACATAAGTGAGTGACTGTATGACCGGTATATTCGCGGGATTTGTCGGTACGGAGAGTTTTAAGAGTAGTAGAAAATTGGTTGCGAGTTTCGATGATGAAGTTTCGAAGAACACCAGGCAACTCAGAGCGGTCACGAAGGAGGTACAACCATGTCACCCGTGAGTAGTCATCAACGAAGGTAACAAAGTAACGATAGCCAAAAATACTGGCGATTTTGTAGGGACCCCAAATATCAGAGTGAACCAAATCAAGGGGAGCAGCACTCCGAGTGGGATGGGGGGTGAACGTAGAACGATGATGTTTGGCATAGATACACGATTCACAGGTAAACTCATGGAGAGAGAGGTCGGGAAGAGCTTTGCGGAGTATTTGTATAGGAGCGTGACCAAGACGGCGGTGCCACTCAATAGTGTTGATAGAGGAGAGAAGAACGGTGGGAGAGGTATCGAGGAGATAGAGTCCGTTCGAGAGATGCCCTTTGCAGATGATGCGCCGCGTCTGTCGATCCTGCACAATACATGAAGTAGAGGTGAATGAGACACAACAATCCAAATCTTGGGTGAGACGGCTAATAGATAAGAGATTGAAGGAGGAGCCCGGAACATGAAGAACCGAACGAAGAGTAAGGGAGGGTGACAGGGTGAGATCGGCAGAGCCAGCAACAGGAGTAGAAGCACCGTTTGCCACAGTAATGAACGGAGGATGGTCGGAGGCCAAGTATTGTGAAGGTGCTTGCGAAGTAATGTGGTGGCTGGCCCCGGAATCCAGAATCCACGAAGAGCTATGAAGGAGGCAGGAGATGCCACCACCAGAAATAGACACAACCAAGCCTGTGGACCGGGAAGGAGACAAAGCCATGGAGAAACAAGCACCAAGGAGTAACCAGCAGAGCAGAGGGCTGGGCGACCAGGATTGTGACGAGAATTGCTTGAGGACTGCGGATAGAGGAGCACTGCAACTCGTACTGCTGGTAGGAGACCGCTACTGTTCGACTAGAACAGCAAAAAGAGAGCAGAAAGAAGGCCGCTGGAGAGCTTGCTTCGGAGGAGAGACCGCTGCGGGCGGGGCAGCGATCTCTGGGAGAGGTGCGGGAGGGAGCAGGTCGCTGGAAGGGTAGCGGCGGTCAGAGCGGCAGTCTGAAGACCGCTCGATGAGCGCGAAGAGCAGCGGCAGCGATCTTGAGAAGCGGACTGAGTGAGGAGACCGGCAGGAAACGGTCGGGCAGGGAGCTCGGCAGGGAGAGAAGCCGGCAGCGAGCTGGAAGAGAAGCCGCAGGAGGCGGGCTGGCGAGCTGCGAGAACGAGACGGGCGATCTTGGAGGTCGACTGCGAGAGCGATGCGGGCCGCTGCGGGAGTGATCACTGCGGAAGTGATCGCTGCGAGGTCGCTGCGATAATGAGAAGGCGCTGGCGGCTGCGACTCGAAGAGCGCTGGAACTTGAGTTGAGCGCGCAGAGGAAACTCGCTGAGGGAGATCGCGGAAGACTCGGGCGGTCTGAGAGAGACCGCTTGAGAGGCGAGCAGTCTGGCGAGCTCGCTGGACTGGAGAGGACAATGCGGGAACCACGCAGCAGACGGAAAAAAAACTATAAAAGCCCAGCAGAGGGAAGCGTGGGAGGCTGGGAGCAAGGCGGGAGGCAGCGGCAATTTGAGCGGTCTCAGGAAATGAGATCGCCAGAGGGCGATAACGGGCGGGTGGGCGGTCAAAAAACGGGAGACCGGAAAAATTGGATCGATTGCTCTGATACCATGTAGAGTAATGGTATAAACCTTGCATATATTTCCTTAAAAGAATAATTACATGTATGAATACAAATATATAGGAAGAGAAGGAGGCAAGTCACTCCAATCTCAAGATGTGGGACTAATAAAGAAAGGCTACATAATGGGCCCCTAAATGGGCTCTTTACATGGGCTTTTTACATCTCTTCTCTAACATAACTCAAGTCCCAACTACAGGATTTTGAAATATTTGATCTACTGTGAAATGCCTTTATACCTCAATGACCATCATGTAGCTTATCCAAAATATTGTTAAATAATATCAAAAACTCAAAGGAAATACATCCTGTAATCATTAAAATTAAATACATTATAAATAGGTATCATTGATTTCAAAAAATTATGAGGTCTCAGAAGTAAAAGAAGTTAATTTTACCATAATCAATTAACAATATAAATTTATTATATGTAAACTCTAGAACAGTGAGGAAGGTTACCAGTTAAAAACCTTATCAGAGGCAGTATGATCAGTCTTAAGAAATTCCACTTCGCATGAATTATGAGAACCATTAGAGACATCACATTTGGCGAAGCCCAGTGACCTTGGGGTTTCAGCCAAATTAGCTGCATAAACACCAGTACTTGCACAGGTTGGTGATGGAACAACATAGCGTTCTAAATCAAGCTCCATACCAGCTGCTGAAGCATTCTGATTAATACAAAGAAACAGAAAAATTATGTAGATGATAACAAGAAACAAAAATGAGTACTATCCCATAAAACACCAAGGATTAATAGCATTCATATAACATCTTGTCAGCTATGCATGGCTAAGCACAGAATGTTGTTCTACTTATTGCTAGTAATGTATTAAATACTTACCAGCTACATTCAAATCAAACTTCACAAGATGACTCTTGAAACGATTGCGTTGAATAACTCGCTTTAAAGCGTGATGTAGGCCGTTTCTTGATCCGTTTGTGCTTTTGAAATCCTAACCAATGTAATCACCTTTGCAAACCCACTTGAGCCTACCTATCCTTCTTGCTTAGCTCCACTTAAATTTCACCAAAGTCATACAGCCAAACCTATATTCGCACCAACATACGTGTTTGAATGAAATTTATATATCTATCACGTTTGGAGTTATCTTTGATGTGTATGGTAGCTTTGAGAATGCTAAAAGAGAAGTTTATAAAGTGCTTATAAAAGATTTATTTGTCGAGAAGAGAAAAAGGGAAAAGGAAGAAAAAAGAAAAAAAATTGTACAAAAAGAACTTTCAAATGCAATTTCTCGACAAAACAATTTGTGCCGGCTTAGCACACACCTAGTGTCCAGTTGAAGTCTGGGGGTGTTGTGTGGTTCTTAATTTCCCTGTATTGGTGATTTTATGCTCTCGTGTGCTCAGGTTATGTTGAGTGCGATAACCATCGTTCTTCTACTTATCTAACCTAAGCTCATCTTAAGCCCAATCGTAACCTATAAGTCCTATTGATTTTAGATATGAGTCGTCTCATGCAGTGGAGAGAGTGCGAACGTGCAAGCCTATGGACACCGACTTTGATGGATTTCTTAGGAGATTGTCCCGAGCTTTGATTCGAGTAATACTCTACTCATTAGTCACGTTATTTTCCCTTGTGCGCGACCGAAAGATTCACCAGGATTCACCATCCGAGTAAAGTAGATTTCAAATTACTGTTCTAGAAATAGTTAAATATAATCTTGAGTTAAATTTTATTCTAATGTATTTCTACGCACGTGAGCATGCGACTTCGCATGAGTCTCTGCCGCTCAAACTCACTCTAACACCCAATTGTTTAGACGGAGAGCTAAGTAGTTTGCCCGAGACGTGCAAATGGTTAAGTCTGGGGGTGTGATGAGTCTCAATTATATACACTTTATGGGCTCATCCGGGCTAGTTTTCATTCTCTTGTGCGTCATTATCGAGCTATTATTGCATCTATTTCTCTTAAGCTCTTTCATGCGCACTTGCGTGCTTCACGCTCCTTTTAGGCCCGTTTTGGTGTGCGTTTGCGCTCCACGTTATTGGGGGTAAGCACATGGTGCTCCCCAATCCTTTTTCTATGTTTGATTGGTGCTGGAGGTGTATTCCCAGATGATTTGTTGTGCTTGCAGGTGTTTGGATCATCTCCTTTTGCCCAGAATTCATGAGTGTGTATATCGCACGGTCGTGCGTTTTCATGACGCACGGACGGTTGCGGTCGTGCGCCTTCATCTGGGGAGAAAACCGGTGATCTGAATTTGATCGTGCGTTCGGATCGCCCGTGCGCGAAGGAAACGCACGATCGCTTGTTTTGCCTATATTCTTGCCAATCTGAATTTGTTCGTGCGTTTTTACGCACGGGCGGATTCGCCCGTGCGTGAGTAAAACGCACGGGCGCTGCTGCTTCTTCCTCAAGCCTGCTTGCGCGATTAAATAACGCACGGGCAACGCACGGGAGGGCGTTCGCCCGTGCGTGACTAAAAATCTGCCCGTTTAGTATTTAAAGAAGGAAATCTGCTGGAAGAGGGGAGACCCGCGGGAAAACCTTCTAAAGCCCGCCATTTTCGCCCACTTCGCCGTTCCACCACCATTCTGACCTAGGAGGAGCTCCGGTGACCTTTGGCTTGCAAATCTACCGCCAAAGCTCCCTCATTGGCCTCCTCCATCATCCTCGAGCTCAAGAAAGCCATAGACGGAGAACTTTCGCAGCATTCCAGGTGACGAACAAGAGCTACTTCAAGTTAGACCACGAAGAAGACGGATAATAGTAGAGGAAGGTGACAGCTCCTCCGGACCCCGGACGCAACTGAAGACCGAGACAAACGAGGCTTGACAACCCTACGATTCCGGCCGAGAATCTTCAGCATAGTCTTCGAGCTTTGGATGCGGGCGCAGCCCGCTCGGATGCGGGCGCAGCCCGCTCGGATGCGGGCGCAGCCCGCTCGGATGCGGGCGCAGCCCGCTCGGATGCGGGCGCAGCCCGCTCGGATGCGGGCGCAGCCCGCTCGGATGCGGGCGCAGCCCGCTCGGATGCGGGCGCAGCCCGCTCGGATGCGGGCGCAGCCCGCTCGGATGCGGGCGCAGCCCGCTCGGATGCGGGCGCAGCCCGCTCGGATGCGGGCGCAGCCCGCTCGGATGCGGGCGCAGCCCGCTCGGATGCGGGCGCAGCCCGCTCGGATGCGGGCGCAGCCCGCTCGGATGCGGGCGCAGCCCGCTCGGATGCGGGCGCAGCCCGCTCGGATGCGGGCGCAGCCCGCTCGGATGCGGGCGCAGCCCGCTCGGATGCGGGCGCAGCCCGCTCGGATGCGGGCGCAGCCCGCTCGGATGCGGGCGCAGCCCGCTCGGATGCGGGCGCAGCCCGCTCGGATGCGGGCGCAGCGCCGAATGTTGTCGAATCTTGCCGCCCGGCGAATCATGCCGCCTGACGAATCTTGTCGCCCGACGAATCTTGCCGCCCGACGAATCTTGCTGCCTGACGAATGTTGCCGCCCGACGAATATTGCCAACCGACGAATGTTGCAGCCCGACGAATGTTGCAGCCCGACGAATGTTGTCGCCCGACGAATGTTGGCGTCTGAGGAAAGCTGTCATAAGCTATAAGAATGCTCGAGCATTGACATAAGCCATAAGAATGCTTAAGGAAGTTACTGCACCGACTCCTACTATCTCTGGGCCCAGCTCCAAATGCAGATCGATCTTTATCTCAAGAACTTCTTGGAATTGAATCCAGCTTCATTGCAAGGACGGGTAACTCCAATTGAAATTTAAGATTGGGTTAATAAGATCGAAGTTATCATTCGAGCAATGAAGTGCCCAGAGGACCAGAAAGTGGATCTCGCAACCTTTGTCTTAGAAGGTGAAGCCCGAAGATGGTGGGATAGTCTACTACAAGGAAGGTATGTTAGAAGGGGGGTGAGGTGCAATGCGGGCAAAATTCCTCTGGGAATTTACAGGTTGGTTCGTGCCTCCATTTAAGAAGAGGCTTTTGCAAGAGAAGTTTCTTGGATTGGTGCAAGGAAACCGCTCGGTGGTACAATATGAAACTGAGTTTACTCATCTGGCTTATTATGCAGGAACCCTTATTGCCAATGAGAAGACAGGTGTTTCCATTTTCTACAGGAGCAGAGAGACAATATCAGGGCATATTTAATTTCTTAGAGAATAAGAAATCATAATGACTTGGTGGAGACCACGAGATTGATAGAGATAGATCTCAGAAAATCCCAGAAGAGAAGGGAATTTCAAAAGAATAAGGCATTGGAAAGTTGAGGAAAGGACTCCCCTAATTCTAATTAATATTCATACTATGAAACAACTCCCCTAATTCTAATTCTCATAAGTTTTTAATCATAAAGTCAGTTGTTTGTTTTAAGAATTTATGTATTAAATCAATAGTTAGTTTATTTTATTATTTTTTTAAATATAATTAATCTTAAATCAATCGTTCGTCTAGATAAGTTTGTTCAAGTTAACTATAGCGCAGTTCAAACAGAATCCTGGCGAAGATGATACTTTCTTTTCGCTTTTACTATTTATGCGACCGATGCACTTGTCGATATACAGTACGTATGTTATACGGGCATATCAAGTTTTTAAGTTTTCACTATCATTATAGATACATTCAGTCCATAACATGTCGTCTGCTAATGAATTATAATTGATTCTTCTAGACTAAGGAATTTGAAAGTGCACAGTTATTCCCTTGAGAATTCTCTAGAGAGATGGAGAGAAGAGTCGTATATCTACCTTTCGGAATTATGTATATATAATCTTCTGTCGATTTAGAATCAAATCACTTTCACTTCTAATCGATTCTCCAATTGGAATGTAGAAGGAGAAATATAGCTTTTTTTATCTGTGTTGACAGCCCGTCAATGACCTTCCAATTTTATCACCCCTGAATCTCAAGAGGCTTTTTTTCTCTATTTGTACCTCTGCGGCCCGTTAGGATTCAAATAACTTCTATATATACATTCTAAATAATCCTCAGAATCCATTCCAAGAAGTTTCCAATTCTTTGACTGCATTCGACGTTACGTCTAATATCTTTTGACTTCATATCGGCGCACTTTTGAATTCCATTAGAAGCTACGTCGAGATCTGCTTCAGAAAACCTCAGCTTTGAATTGAACTTTGTTATCGACGCTGCGTTGAATCCTTATCGACGTATCCGTCGACATTAATATAAATGAACATAGACTTTGACTCCTGGCTTCTGCGTCGAATATCATTCGATGTTGCGTTGAGTTCAACTTTCATCAGTCCTTTGAAACCTTCTCGACGCAATATTTCAATCTCCTTGACGCCATTTGATTTAGAACAAATCAAAGCATACCTCGACTTAGACTTTTGTCATTGTGTCGATGCCTAGTCGACGTTGCATCAACTACCAATCAAATGAAGCGTCGACTGCCAGTTTGAGTGACTTTTACTTATATTCGAAGTTACTTCGACTTTCAATCGAAATTGCATCGACTGCTTTTCGACACAGGTTTAACTCAACTAATTTTTGGTCTTCTTTTGACTAAGTTTTGACACCCTAAGGTGAATATAACAATCTAGAACATCTAAAGACCATTTTACCCTTACTATATAACCTGGGTAATAATTCCTAGAGAATGAAATCACTTTTATATAATTTGTAAGATAAATCATGAGTGTGTTTTTCCCAACAGAGTTTCAATATGCTTAGAAAAAATAGTTGTAAATTTTGCAAAAATCTTTATAAATCACATCACTTCACTCGTGATTAATCCTAGTTGATATTCATACTATGAAACAATCACCCAAACTCTAATTCTCATAGTTTTAATCTTAAAATTCAATTATCTATTTTAAGTATTTTTGTATTAAATCAATAGTTTGTTTATTTTATTGTTTTCATATAAATATAATTAGCCCAAAATCAATCGTTCGTCTACATAAATTTTGTTCAAGTTAACCATCTCACAGTTCAAATAGAATCTTTGTGAAGACGATACTTTCTTATCACTTTTATTACTTAAGCAACCGATGTAATTGTCGATATATAGCACGTGTTATATGGGCACGTCAAAGGGCTTGAAAGATATGACAAATAGAAATTTACATTTCAAAAAATATCTTGCTGACATCATCCTATCTATTTCATACCTTTTTTCAAAATTCACCTTTTGGTGATTTTTTTCTCTTGCATCATTATTGACTCTACTATAATATCTTTCTACAGATTTTCAAAAGCTTTCCTTTATCAAATCATTTTAATCAAAACTAATTTTAGCTTCCCATTTTATTAGTGATTTTCTTTGTTTCTTCTGAAATTCTCAATTACTCGTTTAGCTATGATTCCATATATATTGATTGTAGGTGGACGCTCAACGATTAAAAAAGAATAAGTGGTCCGCTACAAAGTGGATGTACACTAATGAATATAAAGTTTAGCAATTGCAGTGAAAGGTATTCTTCTATATACAATTGTCTTACTTTCATTAACGGCTAATCAACTATATCAGTTGTTCTTTAGGTCAAGTCTACAATCATTTTTACTTCTTTTTTATGGCAATGAATCTAGCTTTCAAGGTCACATTCTTTATTTTCCTGATTTAAGCTTATAATGTAACTCTTTCATCTGTATGTATGTTTTATTTTCGTAGCATGTGTGTTTGTGCTTATATAAGAATGGATTTTTCTTCTCCATAAGAGGATTGTTATTTTCTTCCCATTTAGAGTTGGTTGTTATGATTTCCAAATAACGGGCGGGCGGAGCCCGTTCTCAACCGGCGGAGGTACTGTCATGCGCACACACACACGAGGTACTGTCGTACACACACAAACGGGGTACTGCCGTACACACACGCGAGGTACTGTCGCGCGCGCACACATAGACAAGCACACAAAGTACTATCGCGCGCACGCACACACAAGGTACTGTCTCGCGCGCGCACACATAAGGTACTGTCACACACACACGAGGTACTGTCGCACGCATACACACATGAGGTACTGTCACACATACACGAGGTACTGTCACACACACAAACACATGAGGTATTGCCGCGCACACAGACACACGAGGTATTGCCGCGCACACACAAACACAAACACAAGGTATTGTCGCGCATGCACATACACGCACGTTCTTATGAAAGTTTGAATAGAGTATTCATCTTATTTCATATGTGAATTGTATCTACGTGATCCACGACAGGCAGAAATGATATTTCTTCGATAAAATATAAGAATGACAACATGTTTGCAAGTTGCTGCACAGTTCTCACCTCTTGGCAGCCTTCAGGCGCTGCGTTCATGCTGATATCGGGAATTCCACGAACAGTGGAAGGCCGGAGATTATCCTTGTATGCCCTCCAGCTTGACGCCAGATCAAACGGTGAGATAATATCGACTATCACAAACACACTATACTCCAGCAGCTCATCCTGACCAAATCCAGGAGACTTGAACAACGCTGACCTAGTCCCATCCTCCATTTTTCCACCAGTGAGCAGCCGGTCTTCCCCCTCCTCCACCAAGCACGGACTCTCGGCGTCCTTAGGCTTCAGTAGGAATTTGAAGACAAGCGTTCCTTGAAAACAAGCCCAACTCATTAAAATCATGTTGGGCTAGAAATCAGAGGTAAGCAAACATGTCCAATACATCAGTAATTGAATTACCATGGTTCGGAGGCACGACGAAACTTAACTCCCACGTAAGCGCAGATTCCCGCTCCATGGACAACTGAGGAAGGGGAATGTACAAACAGAGTTAGAGACCTGGGATTAGAAAGGGAAAAAAAGAGGAGAGGATGAGATTAGGCGCACGGCTCGTGTGGAATCCCAGGAGCCAATGATGGGAATGGAACCGAATACGTGGGGGACGAGGTCCTCTTTAACATCTATATTCTCTATCTTGAGGGAGACATAAAGCTGGCCGCCACCGCCGTCATCACTGTCTCCGTCGAGGTCGCCACTAGATCCGTCGGGGTGTTTGGAGGAGCCGCCTCCCATATCCTACGATGACTAGGGTTCCGGCGAGGGAATTAGGGGTGATTAGGAAGAGTGTGATTGCACAAACATAACAAGACTCAGAGATGAAGAGAACGAGGGGCGGAGAGATCCTAAGTAGAATTTGGATTCATCACAAGGACCCCGGCACTTCCACGACGCGAGACGGTGAGGAAGTTAAGAGGCACTGTAGCAGAGGAAATTATCCGTTGGAGTAAGTGTGAAGGGAAGAAGACGAGGTTTTGTTTCTTCAATCGGGAAGTTGCCAGGTTGGAGAGGACGATGGAACGAGCGAACGGATGGTCGTGATTTGTTGTTGACTAAGATTTTATAGTAATTAGTCCCGAACAAAAAAACCGGCCCTGACGGGCCGGCCCGATTCAGGCCCGAACCGGGTCGAGCACTTACCCGGGGCCCTTACAGGGCCCCGGTTTGGAGCCGTTACCCGGCCCGATCCGAGACGGGTAAAGCCCGATAGTCGGGCTAGCCCGAGACCGGGCCGGACAAAGCCCGATCCGATCTCGGGCTAGGCCCGATTGAGCCTAACGGCTCTTATTAGAGCCGTTAGGCTCATCATGGCAGCATGGCTGCCATGTGGCAGCCATGCTGCCATGTGGCAGTCATGCTGCCATGAGAGGCAGCCAACGGCTCTTATTAGAGCCGTTGGCTGCCTTTTATATTTTTTTAATATACAAAATATATTTTTTTTTATTTACTTATAATAATTAAAAAAAAACCCAAAAAATTCTATAAATACCCCCTCCCCTCTCTCTTTTCTCACACCACACCTCTCTCTCTCTCTCTCTCTTAGCTCTCTCCCAATGGCGTCGTCCTCCACAACTCCAGCGTCGTCTTCCCAAAGTACGACTTCGGTGGTGGAGCACAACCGTAGAGCAACTATTTGGGAGCATTTCGAGATGGTCCTAGTCTGGACCGAAAGAAAAGCGCACTACAAGATGTGCTCGAAGTTGTTATCCATCAGCGGCAACTCGACGCTCGTTAGACACCAAAAATCTTGCGAGTCTAAAAAAGCTCCTCCCGAGTCAAGTCAAGCTCAAATTTCTGGAGCAGGACAGATTTGGGCGTACGATCAAATGCGACAGCGAGAGATGCAGGCGAAGTTCGTCATCAAACGTGGGCTGCCATTCAGCGTCTTCGACAATGACGACGGCACAGAGTACATACATGGGGGGCTTCAGCCCAAATACCAAAAGGTTGGTAGAATTACTTTAAGGCGCGACACGATTAGGTTATATTTAGAAGCAAAACAAGAATTAATTACGTATTTTGAAAATTTCGAAGGACGTGTGAGTCTAACGAGCGACGTTTGGACGAGTAATTTAAATTTAGGATTAGCTTATCTTTGCATCACTTGTCATTGGATTGATCCCATTTCGTGGGAGCTAAATAAACGCGTAATATGTTTTACGGGTTTTGAATTCCCGCACACGGTTATAGCTTTATATAAGGTTATTATGAAATGTGCGCGGGAATTTAAAATTAACGATAAAATAATTAGTTTTTCTCTTGATAACGCCTCCAATAATGGTGCCGCAATTGAATTGTTAAAACGAGATTTAAAACCATTTCTCAACGGCGCGTTTTTTTCATACTAGATGTGTTTGTCACGTCCTAAATTTAGTGGTACAGGATAGTTTAAAGGCAATGTCACAATATATTAATAAAATTCGCGACATGTTAAAAGCAATTTATTGTACTAAACAACGAGCTCAAGATTTTAGAAAATTTTGTAAAGCACAAAATCAAAAATATTTGAAACCACAATTAGATATGCCTATTAGATGGAACTCAACCTATAAAATATTAAAAAGAGCTGTTCTACAAAAAGATCTTCTAATGGAATATTATAGTTTACTTAATATTGAACACGGTTTAGGTGAAACTGATTGGACCATAATAGAACATTATATAGATTTACTAAAGTGTTTTTATAGGGCCACCATTTATTTATCTAGAGTGTATTATCCAACGAGCGCATTAGTAATTGAACATTTCGTACATATCACAGAAAGATTTAGTTATTATAGGAAACACCAAGGTTGGGCTCCTTTAATTAAAATAATGGAAGAATTTTTTTTAAAATATTATAGAGAAATACCGCCTATGTTTTCGTGCGCCGCCGCTTTAAATCCGCTACTTAACGTAGAAGGCGTAGAAAATTTGATCGACGAAATCAATACTAATCTAACCTTAAATATAAATTATGATGTGGATGACCCCGTTAGTACTTCAAGTTTTACTACTTTTTTTACGCAAAGTTATAATTATTACAATAACTTATACGGGTCACGACCCCGCGAAGAAATAACGCAACCAAAAACGAAGGATAGTCTTAAAAATAAAATTTTAGATTTAGCTTCTAGGAAAAAAGCGCGCACATCTGGTAGTTTAGATGAATTAGGATTATACACAAAAACTCAATTTAGCGATTTTATGAGTTCGGACGAGATCGAAAACTTCGATATCTTAAATTGGTGGAAAGGTAAAGCTAATACCTATCCTGTTTTGGCTTATATGGCCCGTGATTTATTAACTGTCCAAGCTAGTGCAGTAGCTTACGAGTCCGCTTTTTCTCTTAGTGGCAGGGTTTTGAACGAGCGGAGGAGCCGGCTTAACGAAGATTCGCTGGAGGTTTGCATATGCTACAAGGACTACTTGGACAATTTAAAGAGGAAGCAACACATAACATCATTGGAGAATAGCTCGGAGGAGATAGAACACGAAATTGACGCGTTGAACTTGAATCTACAGGATGATTAAATCGAGCAATATAAATGTACTTTTTTTAAAATATGTAAATTTTTTTATTAAATTTTATAAGAATCATAGCTTTAATAGGTTTGTATTTTCAATTTTGTATTTTGTACAAATGTACGACTTAAATTTTGTAATATTTTAAATTTTTTGTTCCAAATTTTCAATATTAATAAAATTTTTTGTTCCAAATTTTTCGTTCAAATTGTTCAATATTAATACAATATAATTCTAACCTTAAATTTTTTCAATTTTTTTAAATTTTTGTTCAAAATTTCATTATTTAATTATTTATAAAAATAAAAATTAACAAAATTAAAATTTAATTTAAAAAAAATAGAAAAAAAACGGGCCGGCCCGGATCGGGCCCGAGACCGGCCCGGTCCTGCCTGGCCCGGCCTGAAGGGCCGGAGCAGGCAGCACATTAGTGCTGCCTGCCCGGCCCGGGCCGGCCCGATTCCAGGGGAGGACCGGGTCGGCCCGGCCCGATGCAGGAAAAAGCCCGATCGGGCCGGCCTGGACCGAGCCCGATCGGGCTTTATGTTCACGGCTAATAGTAATATTAATTTATATGAAATACAATTTGGTAATTGGGTTCATCAAATAGTCAAAATCAGAAAAATTATTTATTGGCCGATACCTCTCATAGATTGATAGTATGCATCAAGGTTTTGAGAACCGGACCGAAGAATGAATCGGTGAGATCAAAGGTTCAAGGTCGGATCGGGGTTGGACCAGTCGGATCGGGGTTGGACCGGTCGGACCGGGGTTGAACCGTGATGTTAGATAATATAATAAATATTAAAATCATCTATTATAACTTAACCTAGTATATATATTTTTAATAAAAATTAGTAGAAATAAAGACACTCAAAATTATATTAAATATGTTCATAAATAGTACTATATTTTGCTATCATCTAAAATCTCAATATTAATAATTTATAACATATATAAGTTATCAAATTTATTATGAAAATCAAATTTTAAACTTTTAATTAAGTAGATGCGCACATCTCGACTATACATAGAAAATTTTGGCTAAATATGATATATGTTAATTAAAAATAAAAATTATATATGTTAATTACAAATAATTTCGGTATATCCTTTATATATAAGTTAAGAAGAATAAATTTATTACATTAATAAATATAAATAATAATAACAATATTATATGTTAATTAATACGAATATTATTTGTATATATATAATATAATTCAAAGAAAACAAATAAAATGTGTTGGTGTAGTGGTTAGGAATTTTGTATCTTGTTGGAGGTTATCAGTTAAAAACCCAGTATTGATTTATTTTTATAAATCTAGTAATCATATTAGTCCCACGTCGCAGGATTGAATATAGGCGGCCTCCAAATCCCTATAAAAGACAGAGAGCAGCACCACATAAGTTATACCTTTCTCCGCCTCTATTAATTTTAGAGTTTTAAAATAATAAATTTTATTTTAATCCCCCGGCCCAAGACCTACCCAGTTGAGCTAAACCCGCACCAGTTCGCGGTTTTACGGGTGGACAGCCGGTTCACCGGTTCTTGATCGGTTCTTGGTGGGAGCGATTTTAGACCCCTAATCAGACCGCATAGTCCACCGGTTGGCGGTCCGACCGGTTGAACCGGCTGGTGTGGTCATGTTTTCAAAACCATGGTATTCACTGTGGAGTATGAACTGATGATATATTATCTTTTTTTTTTTGAAAAATCTTTTATTTAGAGCAAAAATTTTAAAATTAATATATACATATATATTAATTGTAATTTTTAAATTTTAAAAAACAATATATAAATTAAAAAAATGATAACTGATAGCAATAAAATTGAAAAAAAGTTGAATGTTACATCAAATGGTATTTTTTGCTTTTAATATATTATTATAAATAATCAATTGTTAATAAATGCATCGATGTCATAAATGTAACAATTCATTTACACATTTTTTTATTGATAAAAAATATTTATACTTACATTTATTAGAAGAAGAAAAATTAACCGCACATTGAATATATTTTTAGTAAAAAATGATTGTATTTTACTTCTCTTTATATGTCATATTATATTGGAACTCTAATTTTTATTTAGTGGTACGTGCATATATGTTTGTTGCGGGTCGTTCAACGCCCGCCTAAATCGGTCGACATGAATCGCCCTAGCTCGAGAGTGAGCCGAACGCACAAACAGTCAAAAGTGAGAACCAACAGTAGACAACGAGGTTTTTTATATGGAAAAACTCAGAAAGGAAAAAAAACCATGGGGCATTGCCCAGTTCTGAACGATCCACTAGTTTTACGAGTTACAGAGAGAAGTATTTTTCGAGGGTGACAGGTCACCGCTCGTTACAAAGATTTTGTTAAGTCATTTCAGCACTTCGGAGTCATTCTCGGTGAAGTGTGCTCGCGGACCACCTTCAACGCGGAACTTGGGAATGTTGTTCCAGAGAGAGAGCTGCGGAGCAGCCTGGAGCAGAAGTGTTGGGAAGTAGCTCGGAGCTGAACGTTATGGAGTAGTCTAGTTCCAAGCCACCTTACGGAGTAGGCGGGAGCAGGAGCGAGCAGAAGCACTCTTACGAAGTAGGCGGGAGCGGAAGCACTCTCTGCGGAGCAGGAGCGAGCGGGAGCACGAGAGCGCCTCCCGCAAAGCAGGAGCGAGCGGAAGCACGAGAGCGCCTCCCGCAGAGTAGGAGTGAGCAGAAACACTCTTACGGAGCAGGCGAGAGTGGAAGCGCTCTCTGCGGAGCGAGAGCGCTTTCTGCGGAGCAAGAATGAGCGGGAGCGCGAGAGAGCCTCTCGCAGAGCAGGAGCGAGCAGAAGCATTCTTATAGAGCAGGCTGGAGTGGAAGCATTCTTACGGAGCAGGCTGGAGCGGAAGCGCTTTCTGCGGAGCAGGAACGAGCGGGAGCGCGAGAACGCCTCCCGTAGAGCACAAGCGGGCTGGAGCGCGAAAGCACCTCCCGCGGAGCAGGAGCGCGCAGAAGCACTCTTAAGGAGCAGGAGGGAGTGGAAGCGCTCTCTGCGGAGCGAGAGCGCTCTCTGCGGAGCGAGAGCGCTCTCTGCGGAGTAGGAACGAGCGGGAGCGGCAACTCGAAGTTGCTTAGCTGCAGGATTTTGATCGGGCATCAGAGTTGGAGCCGCCTTACGAGTCCGGGGGAGGCTGCGATGAGAAACATTTGATATGACTCAATCTGAGCCCTTTCAGGGGAACCCCATCAATTGTCCCCCAGTTTTCGGAGGCCGAGACTTACGGTCGATAGTCCAAAAATTTCTTCCGCTCGTCATGAGTCTGCGAGAGTGTGTCTCGCCACGACGGCCCCTCGCACTTTACAGCGGAAAACTACCGCCTCTCAACTTCAGGCTAACCAGGTGCTTACTCGGTCGCGATCCCCTCAGCTCACTTGGGAGCGCTCTTGGAATCAGACACCAGAACCAAAAAATATCAATTATTAAAATATTAAAGCCTTTAATTGTGATACTTTTATTTCCAAGAATAAAAATTATTTACTCAAAATAGAGCATATTGGATATTCCTTAATAGAATTTTGGCTTTAATGAGGATATTTGATTCATCTTTAATGAGATTTAGGCATTAATGAGGATATTTGATTTCTCTTTAATGAGATCTGGGCACTAATGAAAATATTTGATTTCTTTGCCATTACTGACACTACTTCCATAGTTGGAGCCTTCCACCTCCCTACAAATTTCACTAGAAAACATTAGCCGAAATAACAAATTTCCTTAAACACTTGCGAGGGGGGGGGGGGGGTCACCATTGCTTGGACGAGAGCGGATTATATGGCTACGAGAGAGGAGGTAAAAAATTTTACTTTCTCACATTTTGCTAGTCTTGAACAGAAAAAACCGCGCGAGAACATGCTCGCAACGAAGCACGCGCAAGGGGCGCAAGGGAGCACACTTATGCATGATATAACTCAAAAAAGGTGCGGCACCGTCGTGCTCAGGGCACGGCGTCTCCGCGCCCGGGAAGCGCAGCGCCGCCGTGCACTGGGCGCTGGCAGCGCGGCCGTGCACGGGGCGCGGGCAGCGCGGCCGTGCACGGGGCGCGCGCGGCGCGGCTGTGCATGGGGCGCGGGTGGCGCGACCGTGCATGGGGCGCGGGCAGCGTGGGCTCGCGCTCGAGCTCTGCGGCACTACATCGTGCGGGCTCCGTGGCACTGCCGCACTTGATCTCTATGGCACGGGGCACGGGCGGCGCGACCGTGCATGGGGCGCGTGCGGGCTTGAGTGGGCTTCGCGGCACTGCCGCTAGAGGGCGTGCGCGCCACTGCCGCGCGCTGGCTGCGCAGCGCTGCCGCGCCCGAGGCATTATCGCGCTTCTGGGAGCGTGAGTCTGCGTGGCCGCACCATCGGGGGGAGGCCTGCCACGCCCGGGATGCGGTCTATCGAATTTATGCCTTATTTAGCCTGCTTTGTGCTTCCTCCACACCTGGATGTTGTCTCTCACCTATACTAGTCACCTGTGCTGATGACAAGTTATTAGAGCTATGAAAAGAATCCAATCCCTATTTTCATAGTATAACATTTATTAGGGAGGAAATATCTGGGCTTCTGTTGGGTCGTGACAGTCTTCCTGTGACCACTGCCTACGTACTATGTATCATCATGCATACAGTCTCAGACCCACGTATTTCTATTACTTTTGCACGGGTTGTCTTCCCAGACCGTCCTTCATACGGGTTGCATCAGAGTATAACTCGTCAGTCATCCGATTTTCTCCCCTAAGGCACAATTTCTCGAAGACACGATATATTTTCTTAGGAATAATACTCAAGGCACAATATATTCGCATAAGAATATTTCTCGGAGGCACATTTCATTCCCGTAGGAACTATATGTCAGAGGCACATTATATTACCGTAGGAATAATCCTCGAAGGCACAATATATTCCCGTATGAATAATGCTCGAAAACACAATATATTCCCGTAGGAATAATCCTCGAAGACACAATATATTCCCGTAGGAATAATTCTCGAAGGCACAATATATTCCCGTAAGAATAATTCTCGAAGGCACATTATATCCCGTAGGAATAATTCTCGAAGGCACAATATATTCCCGTATGAATAATCCTCGAAGGCACAATATATTCTCGTAGGAATAATTTTCGAAGGCACAATATATTCCCGTAGGAATAATTCTCGAAGGCACAATATATCCCGTAGGAATGATTCTCGAAGGCACAATATATTCCCGTAGGAATAATTCTCGAAGGCACAATACATCCCCGTAGGAATAAGTCTCGAAGGCACAATATATCCCGTAGGAATGATTCTCGAAGGCACAATATATCCCGTAGGAATGATTCTCGAAGGCACAATATATTCTCGTAGGAATAATTCTCGAAGGCACAATTCATTCTTGCTTAAACAAGCTCATAAATCTTAACACGAGAGCTTTTGGATATGAAAAGCAAGTCTTATGCCTAAAAAAAGTGGTCACTCCCCATTTATCGACTTTTGAATTAATAAGCAAGTGGTTACGGTATTGAAATCAACCGTATGCTTCTCTTATCAAGAGAGTCAAACGAGTTCCACACTATTTAGGGTTGACTCTGATGGAATGTCCTGCCACCTAGTCAATTCTAAATTATAGGCAATACTGAAATAAAAATACAAAATATCGATCCGTCCGCTCTGCTACAAGAGCGGCGACCAATTCGGCACTATTTAGGGTTGACCCTGAAGGAATGTCACATCTTCACGTCATCTCTAAATTGTTTGCAATACTGAAATAAAAGCCAAATTAAAACATCGATCTGTCCGCTCTGCTCCAAGAGCGACGACCAGTTCGACACTGTTTAGGATTGACCCTGAAGGAATGTCTCATCTTCACGTCAACTCTAAATTATGGGTAATAATGAAATAAAAAGCCAAAACATCGATCCGTCCGCTTTTCTATAAGGGCGGTGGCTAGTTCGACACTGTTTAGGGTTGACCCTCAAGGAATGTCTCATCTTCACGTCAACTCTAATTATAGGCAATAATGAAATAAAAGGCCAAAACATCGATCTGTCCGCTCTAACCTAAGGGCGGCGGCCAGTTCGGCACTATTTAGGGTTGATCCTGAAGGAATGTCTCATCTTCACGTCAACTCTAAATTGTAGGCAATAATGAAATAAAAGGCCAAAACATCGATCTGTCTGCTCTGCTCTAGGGGCGGCGGCCAGTTCGACAATGTTTAGGGTTGACCCTAAAGGAATGTCTTATCTTCACCTCAAATCTAAATTATGGGCAATAATGAAATAAAAAACCAAAACATCAATCCGTCCGCTCTACTCCAAGAGCGGCGGCCAGTTCGACACTATTTAGGATTGACCCTGAAGGAATGTCTCATCTTCACGTCATCTCTAAATTATATGGAATACTAAAATAAAAGCCAAAACATCGATCTGTGCGCTCTGCTCCAAGAGCGGCTGCCAGTTCGACACTGTTTAGGGTTGACCCTGAAGGAATGTCTCATCTTCACGTCAACTCTAAATTATGGGCAATAATGAAATAATAAACCAAAATATTGATCTGTCCACTCTACTCTAAGGGCGGCGGCTAGTTCGACACTGTTTAAGGTTGACCCTGAAGGTATTTCTCATCTTCACGTCAACTCTAAATTGTAGGCAATAATAAAATAAAAGGCCAAAACATCGATCTGTCCGCTCTGCTCTAAGGGCGGCAGCCAGTTCGGCAATGTTTAGGGTTGACCCTGAAGAAATGTCTCATCTTCACGTCAACTCTAAATTGTAGGCAATAATGAAATAAAAGGCCAAAACTTCGATCTGTCAGTTATGCTCTAAGGGCGACGGCCAGTTCGACACTATTTATGGTTGACCCTGAAGGAATGTCTCACATTTACGTCAACTCTAAATTATGGGCAATAATGAAATAAAAAGCCAAAACATCGATATGTCCGCTCTATCTAAGGGAGGCGGCCAGTTCGGCACTATTAAGGGTTGACCATGAAGGAATGTCTCATCTTCACGTCAACTCTAAATTGTTGACAATAATAAAATAAAAGGTCAAAACATCGATCTGTACGCTCTGCTCTTAGGGCGACGGTTAGTTCGGCAGTGTTTATTGTTGACCCTGAAGGAATGTCTCATTTTCACGCCAACTCTAAAATTGTATGCAATACTGAAATAAAATATCGTAACTGAAACACTGAAATAGAGTGAAGTAATCAAAATACTGAACTAAAAACGGTAATTGAAATACTGAAATGAAGTGCAGAAATTGAAATACTGGCTTACGGAGAACAGAATAAGAAGCAATTCAAATTCCAATAACTGCAGTTCCTTCTCTGTTCTGACGAGGCAAACTCAATTCTCCTCTCCTTTCTGGGAGGCATCTCTGTTCAAAGGGAGGCACATTCTATATTCATCGTAGCTGAATTAACATTAAGATAGATTTCGGGATCCACCAGGTGTCACGTCGTTCATACCCGATTACCATTTAAGTTTCCTTTTCCTTATCTTAAATTATCAAATTGTAAATCTCTTTAGAGATTGGTGGTTTGTCCGAACTCTATTTCTTTTAATTAACTATGAAGGCTTTACTTTTAGTAATCCATTAAAATATCATATATGACCAGAATATTATGATAATAAAACCATGTATTGTGGCTACTATGAGTAGCTCTCCATACACTTCACAAGTCATACTGAGTTTAGTTGTAGCCACTAATAAATTACTTAGCAACTTTTTCCCCGCGATTAGACCCTTAAAAATACCAGATCGCTTCAAAAGTCTTTAAACTTTCATTGTTGTTCAAATAACACCCACTGATTTTCTCAAAAAAATTCACACATTTTGATTAAGAATACGTCCTCTGATAGTTTTAAAAATTAGAGTAGTTGTCTTATTTTAAATCATTAAAATAGTAAACCAAATCTAAAAATAATTGAACTTTTATAGAAGACCTATCATGCCCTTATGATGTTATCATAAAGTGTTTAGAGCATGTTAAGGTCTGAATTTGTCTCTGCTAATTTATTTACCTTCTCATAGTAATCAAATAAATTCTTAAATATATCAGGAATAATTCAAAAATCTCCACACTTTTTTCAGGGGCTGCTCTTAGTCCATTTTAGGTATCCATAAATAATTTAGGTGTTTTAGTTGAAGTTCTTTCCATATGTTAATTTTTGACAGCACTCTTGGCCTATTTTTAAATTATTAAAAATAATAACTAAGTTTCAAAAATTACCAACTATTTATAGTAGTTGTAAATCTGTAATAAGGACCTTCCCTAATTAATTAAGAACTTTCTCACAAATGCAAGGCCCTCTGATATTTAAACTCATAGAAATTCCCCCTGTTTTAATTATTTAAAATATCATGCCTCCTCGAAAAATTTCCCAAATTTTACTTGAGGTAGCTATGAAGGTAATCTATAACTTTGATATTCTAAAGTTTTTCTTTTGAGCTAAATATCCACTCTGAAAAATCACAAACCTTTTCCGATATACATAAACCAAGCTAAACAGATCATAGCGTGATCTGCTTGGCTGAGATCGAGTCAGACAGGATCTGCCACGTGGCTCCACATCGGATTAGCAACAAATCCGCTGCTGGGCCAATGAATAATTACAGGTTTAAAGATAATCTGGACCGTTGGATCTCCTGGAGGAGATCCAACGGTGGCTGTAGGTTGGCCGGTGGCTGGGAGCTTTCGGGCTCCCTCCACCGCAAGTCGGCCATCGATTGGCCGCCGCCACCTTCGCCCGACTCGCAGGGGGCCGACACAGCTCCCGACGGTGGTACGGCAGCCTAGCTCCGTCGGCGTACGCCGGGAGGTGGTGTTACAGGGAATCAGAAGAAATGGGCACCGACGGAGCTCCGTTCTCCGTTCTCCGGCGGTGCCACTGCCTGGATGCTTCCCGGAGAGGGTCACCGACCCCTCTCCGGCGAAATGGTGGTCTCCGGCGGGCTTAGAGGGCTCTGTGAGTCTACCCGTGCATGGTGGTTGAGAGGGGGACAGGTGGAACTTGGGTTCCCTCCCTCTTCACCTCTAACGCCGACGAGCTCCTCCACCAGCACGGCTGGGTTCGTCCCTTGCAGCGGAGGTCCAGGGGTGGTCGGGGGTGGAGCCTTCCTTAAGGCATAGCTGGGGGGTATATATATAAGAGGTTGATGCCCCTCCCCTTCTTTCCTTCCTCTCGGCTAACCCATCTCGCCGATAATCATGGTTTGGTGGGGTAGGGGCAGGTGGTTGGTGAGGAGAGGTTGAGTGTACCTGCATGGGTTAGTGGCCTATGTTAGACTAGGGTTTGGCTTCAAAATATCCCAACCCACTTCCTTTGGTTTAATTAATTTAGGTGGCAAGAAGGAACTTATCCTAGACTAAGTATGGGTTACCCTTGATCTTAAGCCATGACTGTCTTGGGTTTGGTGCCAAATCAGAAATATTAATGGGTGGCTTGGGTGGAGAGGGATTAAGAATTATAAAATCACCTCTCATAAGAGGTTGACCAAGGTCAACCCAAAGTGGGTCCCCATGAGGCTCATAGTCACCATGGGCCCGCGTCATTGAGTGTCGAGTCAACATTGATGTGACGGGGTTGAATTCAAGCGTTCACGTATCTCGAAGCTTCGTATAATTTTACGAGTATTTATTTTTATTTACTTGGCTAAATGACGTCGGAATTGAGCAAAACGAATTCTGTTGTGATCGGATCGTCTATACGAGTCTAAAGCAACTGACAGAATTCAATTCGGAGCTCGTTTACTCAATATTTAAAACAGCATCGTCGTGACGCGCTACGATACTCAAAATGGTAACTTTCACCAAATGACCTTGGATTGGACATGAACGAGTTTCGTTGTACTTGTATCGACCATACGAGTCTAATGCAACTAATAGAAGTCAATTAGAAACATGCATGTATGCTCAATATACTAAAACAACATCGTCGTGACGCGCTACAGTACTCAAAATGGTCACTTTCACCAAATGACCTCGGATTGGAACGGAACGAGTTCGGTTGCACTCGTATCGACCATATGAGTTTAATGCAATTGATGGGAGTAAATTTGGAGCACGTATGCTCAATATACTAAAACAGCATCGTCGTGACGGGCTATGGTACTCAAAATGGTCATTTTCACCACATGACATCGGATTGGAACGAAACGGATTCCGTTGCACTCGTATCGACCATACGAGTCTAATGCAACTTGTTGGGAAAAACCTCTTTGATTTAACTTAACAAATTACCTAAAAGTGATTTTATCTCTTAGGATTGAGTTACCCATTGTATAGTGAGGGTAATCTGGTCATTAGTTGCCTTAGGATGTCACACTCAACCAAGGGTGTCAAGACCATATCAAGAGAAGCACAAATTTGGTGAAGTTAATATTTGCGTCGAATAGAAATCGACGCAACATCGAATGGATGTCAACGCTACTCTAACAAGAAGTCCAAGAAACATACTCTTTCTGTCGGAGTAGATCAAGTCGACGTTATGTCGAATAGATATCGACGTAGAGGCCATGGACCTGTCGAAGTACTTTGTGAAGTCGACGCAGCTTCTACTTCAATTCAACGCAGAAGGAAATATATGTCGAAGCCATCTAAATTCAACGCAACGTTGACTTCTTCTCGACGTAGATAATGAAGTTCAGAGACAAGCCATCAACTCGATGTTTACGTCGATTGGGTATCGACGCAACGTCGACTAGCAGAGTTCAGTCAGAGCAAGGATGAATTCGAAGCTGCTCCTACAAGAACTCAAAAGTGCGTCGATAAGAGAGGAAGAGAACTCGACGCTACGTTGAATACAGTCTGAAAAGGGAAATCTTTTCATCTGTCATTTTGGACCCTCTCTCATGGCCCACCTCACTCAAGACCGTTCTCCAACGGCTCATTAATTGTCTTAAATAGAAAGAAGGATTTAAGAGGACAAACGCTTTCTTGGAAACAGGCTAAATATTGGTGAACAGATCAGGAATTAAATAAGGAAAGAAAGGTTAATTGTCCAGACAAATATACCCCTTCAGGACTTACCAGAAAGGGAAACAAATTCAAAATCAACAGAGGGACAATAAAAGGGCAAAATATAAAGAGAAAATCAAAGCACTTATCATAATCAGCCACAATGTTCCATTGGGGTTCTCTTCTTCTTCTTCCTCCTCAGGAACCCTAATTGAGCACATACAAAGAAGAAAGAACTGCTGCTCTCCTTCTCTCTCAGAACAGAACAGAACAAGGCTGCTCATCATCACAATCTCACAGCAGCCAAGAGTTCAATCAGAAAGAAGAAACAGAAAGGATCTGACATCAATAGCTCCTGCAATACATAACTATCATAAGCAGGAGTTAATCAAGAGCAGATCCAGTGAAAAATTCAAGAAGCTATTCTTCATACAACCTTCATAAGAATTTTGAAAACAGAATTCTTCTTCTTCTCCCCTTCTATCTTTCTCCTTCTCATTTCCCAGTAAAAGAGTTTTGAGAATCCCTCTTTCAAAGGATTCAGTGGTTCAAGATCTCCTTATCAAAAGATCTGGTGGTTCAAGATCTCCTTATTAAAAGATCTGGTGGTTCATGATATCCTTATCAAAAGATTAGTGGTTCTGAGAGTCTCCTTGTCAAAAGACTCAGGCACAGTTGGTGCAATCCTACCAGGTGGTAGAAGAGAGGACTACCCACATTTTGGGGAACCTCTATAAAAATCTGTGTCTTCTAGATTGTCTATTTTTTATGATGCACTTAAGTTTTATTGTGTTTGCATAGCTAGGTTAGAAATAATCTTTAAATCTCTATTCACCCCCCCCCCTCTAGAGGATTCTCAGAGGCACACTGTGCACTTTCAATTGGTATTAGAGGGAGGTTGATCATTAAAAGGTTAACACTTTGATCAAAAAGACCTCCCGCTCTTACTTCTTTATTACAAACATATTTTATAAAGAAAATGAGTACTGAGGATTATGCTTCCACAAGACCCCCAATGTGTAACTTAAATAAGTTCACACTCTGTAAGGCCAGAATAAGGCTTTATATGAATTCCATTGATGAAGACATCTATAATGTTCTTCTCACAGGTCCTCCAGCTCCAGTCAGACAAAAGGCAGGAGAATCCTCAACAACTGAGGCTATCCCAAGAAAGGAATGGACAGAGGCTGAGAAGAAGGTCAAGGCATGTGATGCCAATGCCATGAACATTTTGGTATCAACAATGTCAGATGATATTTTCCAGAAGGTTGTTGAATGTCAATCATCAAAAAAGATATGGGATTCACTCACCACAATGGTGGAAGGAAGTGCTGATGAAAGAAAGGACAGAAAGTCCCTTCTCATATCCCAGTATGAGAACTTTCAAAAAAAAAGCTGAAGAATACGTGGCTGATATGTATGACATATTCAACATTATCATTAATGAGCTCAGAGGCTTAGACAAGGAGATATCCTTGACTGAAATTAATGATAAAATCCTCATGTTCTTCCCTAGCTCATGGGATTCCAGAATCTGAGCAATCTGAGAGTCCAGGTGCCACAGAGAGATCTCAACCAAAGCTTTGCTAGGAAAGCTTAAGTATTATGAGATGCTACTAAAGAGTAAGGCTGAATTAGAAGAAAGGGAAACTACTCCAGCTCCTATCCAAAGGAGCCTAGCTCTGAAATCTACTGAAGGAGATCCCTCTACTCCTGAAGATGAAATATTCAGTCTGCTAGCTAAGAGATTCAAGAAATGGGTCACGACTGAAGACTCAAGGAGAAGAGAAAGAGATTCAAGACCAAGACATGATAAAACTCCAAAGAAGAAGATTATCTGCTATACCTGCAACAAACTAGGTGTAACACCCTCCCTGTTACATAGAATATAGCAGTAGGTCCGGCCGGGACCCCACGCCATATTAAACGAACAAAAGAGCGCGTTACTGAATTAGCATTAAACAGTTAATAACTTAACCATCTCAGCACAAAGAGTCACACAACAGAAGCATTTTATTTCAATTAAAACCAGTGTATACATTGTCCACATTAGCTACTAGGAATGAAAGACATATAAATTTCTTTACAATGTTTGTTTACACAATAAAGGTGGCTTCCAAACATCGGCACGCAGGCCTGCCACACATGAACAATAGTAAACAAAAGCTTTGGCCTTCGAGGGCCAGCACAGCACAGCAGCAGGGGCTTTAGCCCACTATTTCCCGTTAGTCTCGCCAGGACCTGTACAAACAAATCCACCAAGCGGTGGGAAAACAAGTAACCGGTCAGCTTTAGCTGACCCAGATTTATAACGACCCCACCCCATGCTCAGGGCGGCGGTGCTCCTTCCCTGCAGACAAGCAATAGCAGTACATATATCACAGGTGCATCTAAGCAACGCATAGAAGCATTCATTTTCATTGAGAGCGATGCATTAATCGATAAGTACTTTTTCAACTCGGATTTAGGCTTACACGCATTGTGCACTCACGACACGCAATCAACAAGCCCTTTTTCAACTCGGATTCTCATTATGAGCTGATTCTCATCTAGGATGGCCGGCCTTGATGAGTTCTAGTCCCAAATGCCATATCGTGATCCGAGGTTGCAATCCTCTTCACCTGATAGCTAGGGGGTTCGGTTCCGCCAGATGTCCGCGCTCATAATATTAGGGACAACATCCACCTAAAATGGGTACGGCTTTCCCTAGCCCGCTCTCGACCTGTAAGGTCACTGAAGCAAGGTACGCGGTCCTTCAACTTCTGCTGCTCAACCTAGTTCATGCACATAGGCTTCACAGGCTTCACACAGCTCACTGGGAGCTACCGCCGACATTAGCACTAATGCCCGACGTTAGTGACAGAACCCAGTTCTGCTACTCTTTTCCGGGTATTTTCTGGGAAACACCTCCAGATCTCTTTTGCAGTACGAAACAGTACACAACACCCGAAATCCACAACATAGATCACAGAGTCTTCTCCGGAGTGCAATAGCATATCAACATCACCAATCCAGACCAACCTGTCCAGGTGGACTTCACACAGCATGCTTATGCCCGTACTTCAATTTCAGGCTCTATATGTAATTTCTACGGGGATAACATCGACCCGTCGGCAGAAATCTATCCACTTGCTAGTGGAAATCTGCCTACTACTATGCAAATCAAAGGACGAATGTGTCCAAAGACCAGGGAGGAGAATCGTTACCCTTGCCACTCGTTTCTGCACCATGATCAGCAAGATAATCGGCTGGAATCGACGATGGCACAACACACAAGTAATCTCCTTCACGGATTTGCCCTCGACACAACAAAGGCTCACCTCTAACTAATCTCCTTCCCAGCTCTCAGCCCACAACTCTCAGAAAAGCAGAGGGTTTCAGAGAAAAATGATAAGAAAAGTCAGAGTTGCTGTATAAATACTTTCTTACCTAACGCCGGCGTTAGCACCTAACGCCGCGCGTTAGGCCCTAAGGCGGTGGATGAGCTTATCCACAACCGCTTAAGGAATCTGACTGCGTTCGACGATCGGCGTTCGACGAACAGCCTGGCGTTCGTCGAACGGCGTTCGATGAACTCCATGCTGCCTATGTTCGACGAAATGCCTAAAACCTGCATTCGACGAACTTCTTGGGCTAACGCCGGGCATTAGTCATAACGCTGGCATTAGCTTTCAGCATTTTGATTTCTCGAGAAATGTAATTCTCTTGCTTTGATTTCTCTGGAAGTCGTCGACACTGAATCCTAGGCTAACACCTGGCGTTAGCGATAACGCAGGCGTTAGCTTTAAGACTTAGAACTTGCTGATTTCAGTGCACTGGAAATTGAGGTGTTACAAATCTCCCCGCCCTTAAGAAATTTCGTCCCGAAATTTTAATAGTGCAAAGAAACAAAAGAGATACAAAACATAATTTGTACCTTAACGGAATAGTTCGGGGAACTCATCTCGCATGGTTTTCTCCCGCTCCCACGAAAGCTCCTCACGACCGCAATTGTTCCAACGGACTTTGACCATTCAGATCATTTTGTTCCGCAACTTCCTGACATCACTGTCTTCGATGCAAATAGGTGAGACCAATGTCTTCAGCTCATCATCGACCAACACTTGATTCTTTACCAGTACCTGGCTAGGCTCTGGCACAACTTTCCGCAGCACAGATATGTGGAACACATCATGTAGTCCGCTCAACTCTATCGAAAGAGCGAGCCGATAGGCGGCTTCACCAACACGCTCCAGAATTTCAAACCGCCCAAGGTACCTCAGACTCAGCTTTTTCAAGCGCCGAATCCTGGACACACCCTTGAAAGGTTTGATCTTTAGGTAAACCCAGTCGCCCACGGCGAACTCGACGTTTCTGTGCTTGGCATTGTAGTACTTTGCCTACCTATCTTGCGCAATCAACAATCTCTCCAGAATTGTTTGAATAGCTGAATTTACATCTTCGACTTTCTTTCGCTTAAACAGCTTTGTCTCACCTGTTTTTGCCCACGCTAAGGGAGTGCGACAAGCTCTACCATAGAGGGCCTCGAAGGGCGCCATCTTTATACTTGCTTGGTAGCTGTTATTATAAGCGAACTCAATCATAAAAAGATGATCTTCCCACTTCTTACCGAAATCCAAGACGCACATACGGAGCATGTCCTCCAGAGTTCTGTTCGTACATTCAGTTTGTCCATCCGTTTGAGGGTGGAAGGTAGTACTAAACTTCAACTTTGTACCCAACAACTGGTGGATTAGCCTCCAATCATTCGAAGTAAAGCGCCTATCTCGGTCACTGACGATGCTGCGGGGCACACCGTGCAATCGTACAATGCTATCAACATAAAGCTTTGCTAACTTTCTACTGAATCGTCCCGCCGGTTTGGAATAAAGTGGGCTACTTTCGTCAAGCGATCCACGATCACCCAAATAGCGTCATTTCCACTCTGCGATCTCGGCAAACCGTGCACGAAATCCATAGAAATGTCATCAAATTTCCATTCTGGTATAGGCAACGACTTCAGGAAACCTCCAGGTTTCTGACATTCCGCCTTCACAAGTGCGCAAGTTTTGCATTTTGCCACATACAAGGCGATGTCTTTCTTCAGACCTGGCCACCAAAACAACTTTTTCATGTCTTGGTACATCTTTGTGCTCCCTGGGTGAATTAAGTACTTTGTAAAGTGTGCTTAGTACATCAATTCTTCTCGCAGCTTACCCACATTTGGGACGCACAACCGATCGTCTTTCCACATCAGACCATCGTCTAACACAAACTCTGCAGCAGTCCCAACTTCAGACTCCCCCAAATAGCGATGCATGCTCGAATCAAGCTCCAGGGCCTGTCGTATTCTGTCCGCGAGGTCGTATTGCACCTCCGTCCAGTTCAAGCACGCACTCGCACTAGAACTCTTTTCCACACAGGAGATCTCCAAGGCTTCCAATTCACTGATCAGACGTGGATCATACATCTGAATCCAGTTGGCCTGCGCAGAAGCCCTCCGGCTCAAAGCATCTGCGACGATATTTCCCTTCCCGGGAGTATAGTGTATTTCGAAAGTGCAGTCCCCCAGGAACTCCATCCACCTTCGCTGTCACATGTTGAGATCCTTCTGATTTAGCAGATACTTGAGGCTCTTATGGTCTGTAAAGATGTCAACCTTCACACCATACAGGTAGTGTCACCATAATTTCAGAGCGAAGATCACGGACGCCAACTCCAAGTCGTGGACCGGGTAATTCCGCTCATGCACTTTCAACTGGCGAGAGACATAAGCTATCACTTGACCATGCTGAAGAAGTTTGCAGCCTAAGCCACTCCCTGACGCATCGCTGTAAATTTCATAGCCTTCCGTACCACATGGCAAACACAAGATCGGTGCCGTGGTCAGACGACTCTTAATTTCCTCAAAAGCTCGCTCACACTCTGTTGACCAAATGAACTTCTGATCCTTCCTTGTCAAGGTGGTGAGAGGTAGAGCGATCCGCGAAAAGTTCTCCACGAAGCGCCGATAGTAGCCGGCAAGTCCAAGGAAACTCCTGACCTCCGCTACTGTTACCAAAACGGGCCACTTCTGGATTGCATCGATCTTTGCCGGATCGACTGCGATACCCTCGCCACTAACAACATGACCAAGGAATGCTACTGAAGCTAGCCAAAACTCGCACTTGGAGAACTTGGCATACAACTGACTCCGTCGCAGGGCACCAAAACTTCGCGCAAATGAATTGCGTGTTCTTCTTCAGACTGAGAGTACACCAAGATATCGTCGATGAAGACGATGACAAATCGATCTAGGTACTCTCGAAAGGTCCTATTCATCAGATCCATAAATACTGACGGCGCATTCATCAATATTGGGGATATCACAATCCCGAATCCGCAACTGATAGTAACCAGACTTAAGATCCAACTTTGAATACACCGATGAACCCACTAGCTGATCAAATAAGTCATCAATTCGAGGAATCAGATACTTGTTCTTCTCGGTCAGCTTGTTCAATTCACGGTAGTCAATACAGAGATGTAGGCTTCCATCCTTCTTCTTCACAAAGAGGACCGGAGCACCCCAAGGTGATGTACTTGGGCGTATATAGCCTTGCTCTAGCAACTCCTGTAATTGAACCTTCAACTCTGCCATTTCCTTTGGCGCAATTCTATAAGGAGAGCGTGACACAGGTTTGGCACATGGCACTAACTTTATAGTGAAGTCTATCTCTCGCTGAGGTGGAGCCCCAGGAAGATCTTTCGGAGACACATCAGGATATTCTGAGATAACAGGAATGTCACTCAGACTGGGTTGAGACTTTGCAGCCCCACTAGCACAACACATAGTTCTGCGCCTTGCCGAACGACCTTGACTACTTGGACAGTAGACATCAGCGTCTTGCTCGATCCACGCAAACCAGAAAACGTAGTCGCACGTTCCGTATTCTGCCCTAGTGTGACCTCCTTAGAAGTGCAATTAATGTAGGATTGCTGCGCCGACAGCCAGTCCATACCAAAGATCACATTGAACTCTGAAAGTGGCAGTATCAGTGCTTCCAAATCCAAATCATGACTTCCTATTCGTACCATTACAACACAGCTTCGGTCCGCACACATCGAGCAGCCATTGGGCAGCATCACATCTAATCGTTCCTTTCTACATGACGAAAGCACTCCAAGTTGTTGTATGAAGGCCTCCGATAGAAAGGAATGCGAAGCACCCGTATCAAACAGTGCTCTCGCTGGAGAGTTAAATATTAGGACAAAGCCTAATACACACAAGGTTACAAGCAATGCATAAGGTATGAAGTATAAAATGTAACAAAAGGCGTATACTAGCACATACCTGTCACCACATCGCTTTGTTTGATGGCCTCATGCTGGCCAAGGTTGTAAGCCCTAGGCTGGGCTGGAGAAGCATGGGATGCGGTTGACTCTGCCGCCTTCCCTTTCTTTGCCGCATAGGACGCAGCCGCTCTCTTGCCCCTACGACAATCTCGGGCCATATGACCCAGCTTACCACAGTTATAACATATGAGTGGGCCTCGCCCAGTCGTCATACCCAAAGCCGCAGATTGAGCTAACCCAGAAGGTCGCGCTTTGTTCCTCCACTTGCCTCTCCCAGACTTCGCAGAGCTCGGTACTTTGAACTCTGGCTTTACTACTGCTAGCTCCTTCCTGGTTTGGGATTGCTTCATATCCTTTTCTAAGGAACGAGCCGTATTAACCAGGGTCATAAACCCCTGTGTCATTGCCCCTGATAGAAGGAACCGCAACTCTTCTTGCAGACCTTCATAGAACCGATTGGTCTTCCGGGCTTCATCGCAAAGGTCGCTCCTGCGTATCTTCCCAACCGAGTAAACTCGTGCAGGTAATCATCAACCATACGATCACCCTGAGTCAGATGGTTGAACTGGTTCTCGATCTCGATTTGCTGAGCAGGTGGGAGATACCCCGCCAAGAACAATCTCGAAAACTCATCAAACGAGATGTCCGCCAGCTGCCTTCCTGCTAAATGATGCAGCTCTAACTCATCCCACCACAACTGCGCCTCCCCATCAAGTAGGAAGGTTGCCAAAGTAACCTTCTGGTCTTCCTCCGTATCAGTGGCCTTCAAGGTCTTGCGCACCTTTGATAGCCAATCCTCAGCTTGCGTCCGGGTTCCTGCCCCCGTGAACGTAGGAGGATGAAAACTCAAAAAGTACTACAGTTGTTGGTCTGGAGCTCATCGTGCCCTCACCGGCACTGGCCTTTCAACCGCGGGTTCAGCTGCCGCAACCGGCACTAGAGCCACTCCAGGAGTAGGAGGCTGTCCAGGGACATGCCCTCCAGGTTGTGCAGTAAACATAACAAACATTGCGTCAGCTATCATCCTTACTATCTCGGCAGAAGGAGGAGTCGGCACCACAGTTGGTGCACTGCTGGCAGTCGAACGCTGGGGTCGAGATGGCCCCGCTCCACTCCCAGTCACCTATACATGTTCACAAAACACAATTAGGGACTAAGAGATAGCACGGATCACTAGAGGAACACAAAAGTTCCATCCCAATGCTACACACATACATGTAATTCATTCCTAAAGTGGACAATTACTGGTTATTTACATAATTAATGGCGACGCACACACGTGCTCACCGCCCCTTAAAAGAATTTGACCACAAATTCAGACGGAAAGTGATCGAGACCCGTAGCTGATACCAATTGGTAACACCCTCCCTGTTACATAGAATATAGCAGTAGGTCCGGCCGGGACCCCACGCCATATTAAACGAACAAAAGAGCGTGTTACTAAATTAACATTAAACAGTTAATAACTTAACCATCTCAGCACAAAGAGTCACACAACAGAAGCATTTTATTTCAATTAAAACCAGTGTATACATTGTCCACATTAGCTACTAGGAATGAAAGACATATAAAGTTCTTTACAATGTTTGTTTACACAATAAAGGTGGCTTCCAAACATCGGCACGCAGGCCGGCCACACATGAACAACAATAAACAAAAGCTTTGGCCTTCGAGGGCCAGCATAGCACAACACAGCAGCAGGGGCTTCAACCCGCTATTTACCGCTAGTCTCGCCAGGACCTGTACAAAAAAATCCACCAAGCGGTGGGAAAACAAGTAACCGGTCAGCTTTAGCTGACCCAGATTTATAACGACCCCACCACATGCTCGGGGCGGCGGTGCTCCTTCCCTGCAGGCAAGCAATAACAGTACATATATCACAGGTGCGTCTAAGCGCCGCATAGAAGCATTCATTTTCATTGAGAGCGATGCATTAATCGACAAGTACTTTTTCAACTCGGATTTAGGCTTACACGCATTGTGCACTCACGACACGCAATCAACAAGCCCTTTTTCAACTCGGATTCTCACTATGAGCTGATTCTCATCCAGGATGGCCGACCTTGATGAGTTCTAGTCCCAAACAGCGTATCGTGATCTGAGGTTGCAATCCTCTTCACCTGATAGCTAGGGGGGTTTCAGATCCGCCAGATGCCCGCGCTCATAATATTAGGGATAACATCCACCTAAAACGGGTATGACTTTCCTTAGCCCGCTCTCGACCTGTAAGGTCACTGAAGCAAGGTACGCGGTCCTTCAGCTTCTGCTGATCAACCTAGTTCATGCACATAGGCTTCACAGTCTTCACACAGCTCACTGGTAGCTACCGCCGGCGTTAGCACTAACGCCCGGCGTTAGTGACAGAACCCAGTTCTGCTACCCTTTTTCGGGTATTTTCTGGGAAACACCTCCAGATCTCTTTTGCAGTACGAAACAGTACACAACACCCGAAAAACACAGCATAGATCACAGAGTCTTCTCCGGAGTGCAATAGCATATCAACATCACCAATCCAGACCAACCTATCCAGATGGGCTTCACACAGCATGCCTATGCCCGTACTTCAATTCCGGGCTCTATATGC
Source organism: Dactylorhiza incarnata (assembly GCA_033032865.1). Classification (NCBI taxonomy): domain Eukaryota; kingdom Viridiplantae; phylum Streptophyta; class Magnoliopsida; order Asparagales; family Orchidaceae; genus Dactylorhiza; species Dactylorhiza incarnata. Next base: position 95,481 of record JAWHQI010000009.1, on the reverse strand, counting down.
AATTTCTACTGGGATAACATCGACCTGTCGGCAGAAATCTATCCACTTGCTAGTGGAAATCTGCCTACTACTATGCAAATCAAAGGATGAACGTGTCCAAAGACCAGGGAGGAGAATCGTTACCCTTGCCGCTCGTTTCTGCACCATGATCAACAAGATAATCAGCTGGAATCGACGATGGCACAACACGCAAGTAATCTCGTTCACGGATTTGCCCTCGACACAACAAAGGCTCACCTCTAACTAATCTCCTTCCCAGCTCTCAGCCCACAACTCTCAGAAAAGCAGAGAGTTTCAGAGAAAAATGAGAAGAAAAGTCGGAGTTGCTGTATAAATACTTTCTTACCTAACGCCGACGTTAGCACCTAACGCCGCGCGTTATCCCCTAAGGCGGTGGATGAGCTTATCCACAACCGCTTAAGGAAACCAACTGCGTTCGGCGATCGGCGTTCGATGAACAGCCTGGCGTTCGTCGAACGGCATTCGACGAACTCCATGCTGTCTACGTTCGACGAAATGCCTAAAACCTGCGTTCGACGAACTTCTTGGGCTAACGCCGGGCGTTAGTCATAACGCTGGCGTTAGCTTTTAGCCTTTTGATTTCTCGAGAAATGTAATTCTCTTTCTTTGATTTCTCGGGAAGTTGTCGACACTGAATCCTAGTCTAACGCCTGGCATTAGCGATAACGCGGGCGTTAGCTTTAAGACTTACAACTTGCTGATTTCAGTGCACTGGAAATTGAGGTGTTACACTAGGGCACATTGCTCCTGAGTGCCCACAAGAGCAAAGGGAAAGAAGCAACGATAAAGAGAAGAATAATAAGAAGAAGTCCTTCATAGGAAAGGACAAGAAGAAAGCCAAGGGTCTCATTACTGAAACCTGGAGTGATTCTGAAGCAGAATTAAGCTCCTCATCATCTGAAAGTGATGATGAAGCAGCAGAAGCAACATATGAGATGGCACTGGGGATTTCATCAGATGATGAAGTTGATCAGGTATCTGTTTTTGATGAATTTGATTTTAGTTCAGAAGATTTTAAAACTTGTTTTAAAGTTTTCTGCATTGATCATCTTAGGGTAGAAAAGGAATTAGACATAGCTAGATCTGAATTAGAAGACCTTAAAAAGGATGAAATGCACATAATAAATCAAAACCTAACAAATGAAATTAATAATAAAGAGTTAGAATTGATTAAACTTAGAGAAGAAAACATAAATTTAAAAGAAGAGCTAGCAAAAGCAAAGACCTTTGAGGACTCACTCAATGGGAGGAGTCAGAAGCTCAAAGACATCACTAAAACCCTCTCTATGAGATTTAATCACCTAGGGTTAGGAGCAGAGCCCTCCACTAGCACAGAAGCACCTAGAAAACCTGCTTGGAAAAATCCAGTGTCATTTGTTAGACCTAGTGAGTACCAACCAAGTGAGAAGAGTGCATCATCCAAGGGTAAGGTTAATAATCATCCAGATAAGATAGATAGACCTAATCAAGTAAATCTGAATAGGAAAGAAAGACCCATAGGTAAGAATAATGTGGAGAGGTCAAATAACAACAACCAAAAGGCTAAAGAAAAACCTAGAATAATAAAACATTCTGCTGATCTTCTTTATTTAGATACATTTTACACTCATTACAAGTATCAAAATAATAGGTTTGGGAAACCCATCCCTTATCATCTAGAAGGGTTTCATGAAAGACCCTTCTATTCCTTCGTTGAACCCTACAATGGTAAAAGTAAAGGGCCCAAGGTAACCTGGGTTCCTTCTAATGTTTAAATTACTTGTGCAGGGTTAGGTAGGGTCCCGCTTAGGAAAAAATGGAGTGGGGAGAATGATGCAGGTCTTGAATAAGGAACAAAATTCATACAAGGGAATAATTTTTGCCTTGAATCTTCCTTAAATGTTTATTACATTATATATAATCTATTTTCAATAAATATAATTGATGGGAAAACAGCAAGAATTTTATAAGGAAATAGATCTGTTCATTCAGAGGTACGTCGAATAGAAGTCGACGTACCATCGACTTCTACTCGACGCTAGCATCAAGAAACACTTAGAGTGGACAATTCGAATAGAATTCGACGCAACGTCAAGTTCATATCGACGCATACGCCGACTTATGGAACGCTGATTAAATTCGAAGTTACGTCGATTGGAAATCGACGTAACGTCGACAGGACTACGTCGACTTAGGGTCTGTTGTACAGTCTCGAAGTTACGTCGAGTACTAGTCTACGCAACGTCGATATATCAACGCACGCAGAATTGCTTCTAGAAGTAATCTCGACACAGCTTTGCGCCCCAAATAATAAGTTTTATCGACGGTGCGTCGACCTAAACCCTAAGTTGCGACGATTCATCTACTTTTAAGCAATTACTACGTCGAAACATTTACGCTTTTGAATTTTCCTCTCCTTGCTCTCTTGTTCTCCAGCTCTCCTGTGCTCTCTCTCACATTTTTCTTTGTCTTTGCAGGTACCAATGTTCTGATGGCTCCACCTAAAGTTAACTCTGGATTCGATGTGGACAGTGATTAGTTCAATGCTATTGTAGAGAGCTTCAAGGCCATTCTTGGACTATTCCAAGATGTTAGTTTAACAAAGCTGATATCCACAAGATGCAAGATCCTGGATATCGAGCTAATAGAGTTTAAAGATAGTGTTCAAATATCAGAGGATTGCTCTCTTAAAGGAAAAATATATGACACAGATGTTCTGATAACAGAGGAAATATTGAACCAAACAAATGATCTTCCTACCGGGAGTGAATCAGAAGAATTATAGGAGAAGAGACAAAGAATGTCCTGGAAATCATGCAGTTCAAGAAAGACAGACCTATAAATTTGAAGAAGACCGACTTGGCAGAAGAATACAGGTTCCCGGCTGACATAGTTGGGAAGGTGTTATTGTGCAAAATCTCATCTCAAGATGCAATTTCAAAGCAGCAGCTGCAGATTATGGGCACTCTTGTTCTTAAGAAAAAGATAAACTGGGGGAAGTTACTCCTAAGAATGATTGGGCACAAGTATGCCCATAAAGAGAATGCTTATATGAGAATTCTGAGCCAAGTGCCCCTCCAACATTATTCAAGCATCTATAAATCCAAAGCAGTTTCCATTCCTCCTGGGAAAAGGATTAATATTGGAATCTTTTCAAAGTGGACCAGACAAATCTTAAAGCCTGGTCAAGCTCCAGCTTCACCTCCTCCCTCTCCTCCTCCTCAAGAGCTAGAAAGGCAAATACCAGACCCTCCAAGGGGTAATATCCCTCCTCCTATCTCTCCACTTCCTCTGGACACTGTTCCAGATCTCCATCAGGATGATCCTCCAGCTCAACATTCCCCTCAACAACAACAACACCAATCTTCATCAAATAAAGAGCTATCTCCCCAAATTCCTCATCAGTTACCATCCACATTTGCTCTACCTCCTCCACCTATTCATGTATCACCAGAGTTTTATCATCCACTCTCCCCAATCCCTGAAAATCCATCTCCATCACCTCCTCCATCTACCTCCTCCATCCCTACAATTGATCTTGAGCAACTTATCTCCAAGGAAGTTGGGATTGCCTCCTCTACTTTTGCAGACCAGGTGGCCTCTCAGGTAAGAAGCTTTGACAGAAAATATTCACAAATGGAGGCCGAGCTATTAACTTTTAAAAGATCTCTCCAGAGCCTAAAGGATTTTGTATCTTCCTCCATGGTTACAAAGGAATTCTTAACCTCTCTAGCCAGCAAGGTTAAGAAGGGAGAGAACTTGTTGGAGGAAGAAAGACATATCCTAGATTTGAGTGGACAGGATAAAGGTGATGCTAATGAAGCTTCTGCTCTTGAGAAAGTCACTATATTTCAAGATGCACAGAACTAGGGGAAGCCTGCAAATCAGGGGGAGCTTCCAGCAATTCAGGGGGAGCCTGCCCCAGATGTTCAAAGGAACTTGGATATAGAAATGGCAGCTGTAAGCACTGCAGTTCAGAGTGAGCCTCAGAATGAAGATCTAATGGATGAAGTAGCTCAGATAGCTCAGGAAGCTGGAATAAATGCACAATCTCAGGGGGAGCTTCCCAAAGACATTACTACTGAAGATGATGATGAGCCTTTGCAGATTGCTCCAAGTAAAATTGCCCCAAAAGTGTTTTGCAAAAAAAGAAGAACTCCTGAGAAGGAGTAATGAAGCTCAGGTATTCTGTAACAAATTACTCCTCCTGGGAAACAACTGTGGAGACCTATATATTTCTTGACAATTGAATGATATTGCTTTTGTTTTCAGTCTGTTATCTTCTTAGATATATTGTCTTGAATGTACTCTTGATTATATAAAAGAAATGTATAAAATCACTTTATTCAAGTTGTAGAATTTGTTAAGATAAATATGGGGAGATTGTTGGGAAAAACCTCTTTGATTTAACTTAACAAATTACCTAAAAGTGATTTTATCTCTTAGGATTGACTTACCCATTGTTAGTGAGGGTAATCTGGTTATTAGTTGTCTTAGGATGTCACACTCAACCTAGGGTGTCAAGACCATATCAAGAGAAGCACAAATTTGGTGAAGTTAATATTTGCGTCGAATAGAAATCGACGCAACATCAAATGGATGTCGACGCTACTCTGATAAGAAGTCCAACTAACATACTCTTTTTGTCGAAGTAGATCAAGTCGATGTTACGTCGAATAGATATTGACGAAGAGACTATGGACCTGTCGAAGTACTTTGTGAAGTCGACGCGGCTTCTACTTCAATTCAACGCAGAAGGAAATATATGTCGAAGCCATCTAAAGTCAACGCAACGTTGACTTCTTCTCGACGCAGATAATGAAGTTCAGAGGCAAGCCATCAACTTGACGATTACGTCGATTGGGTATCGACGCAACATCACCTAGTAGAGTTCAGTCAGAGCAAGGATGAATTCGAAGCTACTCCTAAGAGAACTCGAAGGTGCGTCGATAAGAGAGGAAGAGAACTCGACGCTACGTCGAATACAGTCTGAAAAGAGAAACCTTTTCAGCTATCATTTTGGACCCTCTCTCATGGCCCACCTGTAACATCCTGATTCGAGCTAGACCCCTTGTGCGTGTTTTTGAGTCGAGCGAGGTGACTCGAGCTCGGGGTGTATTGAGGGCCCGACTTGCACCTGAGCCGGAAAAGTGCACTTTTTATAACAGTCCTGGCCCAAGCCCATCCCCGGGTCACTGACCCCCAGGAACTGCCGGCACCGATGGCCCAGGCCCATCCTGGGAGCGGCCTGACCAGTCAACACTGGCCCCGTCCTAGGACACTGGCGCCATCGGTTCAGCCTGACCACAACTGGTCAACAACAAGCCTGCAGGACGTACACCCTAACCCCTCTCTGGCCTGCCACAGGGCACAGTGGGTTGTTGGAGGGGGGTCACGAACCCATGCCCTCCCTTTGATGAGAATTGAGCCAGTTAAGCGGCAACGCGTGGACTTCCCAGGAGGTCACCCATCCCGTGACTACTGCAGCTCAGTTGGTGATGAGAAGTGAAAGAATCCCTTTGATGAGAAGTGAAAGAACTCCGTAGTTAAGCGTGCTCGGGCTGGAGTAGTCACGGGATGGGTGACCTCCTGGGAAGTCCACGCGCTGCCACTTAACTGGTTCAATTCTCATCAAAGGGAGGGCGTGGGTTCGTGACCCCCCTCCAACAACCCACTGTGCCCTGTGGCAGGACAGAGAGGGGTTGGGGTGTACAGCCTGCAGGCTTGTTGTTGACCAGTTGTGGTCAGGCTGAACCGATGGCGCCAGTGTCCTAGTACGGGGCCAGTGTTGACTGGTCAGGCCGCTCCCAGGATGGGCCTGGGCCATCGGTGCCGGCAGTTCCTGGGGGTCAGTGACCCGGGGATGGGCTTGGGCCAGGACAGTTATAAAAGGATAATCTCCTTTCTAGGCACAGTCTTTTATGATATTAAATACCCTTAGAAACAATCTCATGGGGTTTGGTTGAAAAATTCATGTGGTTGGGTTGAAAACTTAGGGTAACTCCTTTACAATTTTGAATTGCTCCCCAAGGAAAACTTAATAAATTAGTAAGGAATTTATTTAAGGAGAATGATGATTTTCTGGAATGTGTAGCTTTATGATGAGTCACATCAGTAGAAATAATCTCATGTGACCTAGAAGAAAAACTTAGCTTAGTACTTTCTCAAGATTTGAAATATCTTCCTTGCATAACTTGTTGGATTATTGAGTAGTATGATAAGTACTCCCTGAATTATTATGAAACTTGAAATTGGTTGATTCTTGATAAATATTGTAGCCCTTTAGGTTACCTTTCCAATGCCACTGATTTCATGTCATTTGGATAAGTGTAGCTCTTTCAATATCATTTTTGGTGTGGCATATCTAGATTAGTGTTTTGTTAAGTTAAACACCTTGTAACGCACTTGTAAGTTGAATTCACCTAGGTTAAATACATTTTTGGAGAAAATGATCAACATAGATATTGTAGACCTTTAGGTTACCTTTCCAATGCCACTGATTTCATGTCATTTGGATAAGTATAGCTCCTTCTAGGCCACTTCTAGTGAGACATGTAGAAATGTGTAGTTTGTGCATTTAGTGTTATGGGCTCATGCAAATGCTTTGAAGAATTACCCATGCCTCAGGTATGATTCCAACCACCACTAGTTAAGAACCCAACTCACATGTAGGAGTGGATTTCCCTGAGCTTCAAGTTGGGGCTTGGGACTCAAGGGTTTAGGGAAAATTGGGTTGCACTTAGCAAAATGGGAAAAAGGTGATTTTGGCTCAAATGCCCCATTAGATGCCATTGAAGTTATGGTTATGAGTTGGTGATGATGGAATACCCCATTTTCTAAAGTTGTAGTATTTATTGAAGACTAATCATTGTGCTTGTAGTGTAAATCCTTATACGCACACCAAATGTAACAAATATAACTAAGGGTAAATACTCCTTGGATTAATATGAAACTTAGGCATTGCTGTTTTCAAGCTAATAACATACACCTGTGATTTAATCAGATTCTATTGAGGCATGTAAGTGGTGGTTGTGGGGTAAACTCTTATTGGCACACCACTTGTTTTGAATGAATAATATGGGCTTGTATTAATTGGAAAATCATATGAACATGTTTGGATTTTGATCGTGCCTCATTTTTGTCCACTATGAACCTAAGATAATAATTAGAAGTCACTTGGAAGTAATTTGATCAAGGTTCCACCTTAGGAATCTAAGTTAGCTATATGTCGTGGTCTGCGGATAGTAAAACTCATTATGATGAATAAGTCAATATAATCATAAGGAAATCAGGGAGAATTGAATTACAACAAGAGATGAGTTTAGACCACTTGGGGGACTAAGAATTATTAGAGTTGAGTCCAAGAGATCGATTGCATAGGAGCGGGATGTAACATAAGGCGTAAGTTATAAAGAGTGATGAGAGGGTAATCTCATGGGAAGTTACCAATAATACAAAGTGTCTTGAGGAAGGGAACTTTGGGGTGTCATACCATCGTAGTTCCTAGTACCGTAGCGAGCCCCTTACAGGGTAATCCTCGAGAAGCCCAAGATTAACTGTAAGACGTAGGGATAAGATGTTACAAGAATAAATTAATAACACACTCACCCCCACACCCCGCGGTTACGGGAGCCTAGTCTGTTTGGTGCTGCGAGCAGTAAGCTCAGTGTTTGTAAGAGTGGATTGATACGTCAGGTGAGCTTGTGACTCAGTAAAGGTTATTAATGACGGGCGGGTTAGCCCGGGGAGCCGGTGGCTCAGAAGGTTATTAATGACGGGCAGGTTAGCCCGGGGAGCTTATGGCTCGGAGATAGTTTGTAGAACATGTTGCATGTGCACGAAGGTGGTGGGTCTTCTGTATTGGACGGACGTTCACACCGACGTCAATACGTTGACTCGACAAGTGTGGTATATACACTTAGCCTAGAAAGTCTGGCGGTCCAGTCAGCAAGAGTACGCAGACGCTCCACGGTTTTGTGTTGAGGCGTACGATAGGTCTAGGTTAGGTAGTGTGAATACCAACCTAGAGGTGGGCGAGGCCCAACCCACCGCTTCCGTTTGCCACTACGGGAATATCCTGGGAGTCTAGCTAGCTCCAAAAAGGGGGAACTAAAGGTCTATGCGCATAGAGTCGTAGTGTGTGAGTTGCACTTGTATGAACATAGCATAACGACATACTTGCATGTCATAGCATGAACATTGCATTTCAACCCCTACCCCTATCGTATAAATTGGTATGAGACTTTTTATACGATAGACCCTGCTACACGACCCCTTGGTCTATAGGTTTGTATGGGCATTCCTATAAATCAATGGTTACTTTTACATTGCTTTACTTGCGTAGTTTACTTCCTTTACTGCTGCAATATTACCTTACTGCACTTATTAATGTATAATTATACTGTTAGTATAGAAATTATATGGATATACTCTTGTTAGCATAGAGAATTTGTCACCTGCTTTTGATTACTCCACTTTGATGTCCTCCGCTTCTTCCTCCCCGCACGGTGCCTAGGAGTCGCGGGGGGAGGCGGGGACAAAATCGTCTTAGTCTTTATGACTAACGGTCGGTGGTGACCGTTGGTAACCGAGGAGATGGAGCCCAGCTGGCAGGGGAGACAGGTCCTGAGGAGCAGACGCCGTGCATTACTACCGCTACTGGACAGGTGTTGACGAGAGATGTTTTGTAGCTTCCGCATATATATATATATATATATATATATATATAGTGAGAGAGAGAGTTGTACTTCTTTTATTCATTCGGACTTGTACTAGGCTTAAGCCCTTTTACTCCTTCTTTCCTTGTACTCATTGATGGACAGTGTACATTTGTTATATATTTATATACAGATGCGTGTGATTGTGGACTTATATGCTAGATTTTCTTCTTATCTCTGGTTGGCCTGGTTGTTCGTGCTTGCCGGCAGGATCGGTGTCTTGCGGAGATGGCTAACTTGTGTGCTAGCATCACCGTAAGGCGGCGGTTCTGGGCATAAGATCCGGGAACTCTCCTAGTGCGGGAGAGGGGTCTTACACCACCTCACTCAAGACCATTCTCCAACGGCTCATTAATTGCCTTAAATGGAAAGAAGGATTTAAGAGGACAAAAGTTTTCTTAGAAACAGGCTAAATATTGGTGAACAGATCGGGAATTAAAGAAGGAAAGAAAGGTTAATTGTCCAGACAAATATACCCCTTCAGGACTTACCAGAAAGGGAAACAAATTCAAAATCAACAGAGGGACAATAAAAGGGTAGAATAGAAAGAGAAAAGCAGAGCACTTATCACAATCGGCCACACTGTTCTATTGGGGTTCTCTTCTTCTTCTTCCTCCTCAGGAACCCTAATAGAGTACATATAAAGAAGAAAGAACTGATGCTCTCCCTCTCTCTCAGAACAGAACAGAACAAGGCTGCTCATCATCACAATCTCACAGCAGCCAAGAGTTCAATCGGAAAGAAGAAACAAAAAGGATCTGACATCAATAGCTCCTGCAATACATAACTATCATAAGCAGGAGTTAATCAAGAGCAGACCCATTGAAAGATTCAAGAAGCTGTTCTTCATACAGCCTTCATAAGAATTTTGAAAACAGAATTCTTCTTCTTCTCCCCTTCTTTCTTTCTCCTCCTCATTTCCCTGTAAAAGAGTTTTGAGAATCCCTCTTCCAAAAGATTCAGTGGTTCAAGATCTCCTTATCAAAAGATCTGGTGGTTCAAGATCTCCTTATCAAAAGATCTGGTGGTTCATGATCTCCTTATCAAAAGATCAGTGGTTCTGAGAGTCTCCTTGTCAAAAGACTCAGGCACAGTTGGTGCAATCCTACCAAGTGGTAGAAGAGAGGACTACCCACATTTTGGGGAACCTCTATAAAAATCTGTGTGACTTCTGGATTGTCTATTTTCTGTGATGTCCCTCATAGCTTAGATTGCTTTACTGTTTTCATGCTTCATATTTCAGCATTATTTATTCTGGATAAGTATTTGTTAGAGCATAACACTTAAGTTTTATTGTGTTTGCACAGTTAGGTTAGAAATAATCTTTAAATCTCTATTCACCCCCTCTAGAGTATTCTCAGAGGCACACTGTGCACTTTCACAACTGACGGAAGTCGATTCGGAGCACGCATGCTTAATATACTAAAACATCGTCGTTGTGACGCGCTACGATACTCAAAAAGGTCACTTTCACCAAATGACCTCGGATTGGAACGAAACGAGTTTCATTGCACTTATATCGACCATACGAGTCTAACACAACTGATGTAAGTCGATTTGGAGCACGCATGCTCAATATACTAAAACGGTCACTTTCACCAAATGACCTAGGATATGAAAGAAACGAGTTCTGTTGCACTCGTATCGACCATACGAGTCTAACGCAACTGATGAAAGTCGATTCGGAGCACGTATGCTCAATATGTTCAACTTCGTTATTCCTTAACATGTCATCATTATGCAGTGGAAGTCTGGTCGTGGTTCGATATGTCCCGGTCCAAGCCCTTTCATGGGTTCAATTGAACCGGCTAGACTCCCTTATCGAAGGTGGAATGTTACACATAGTGCCCTTAATTATGTGCAGGAACTAATGCGAAATATCCAAGCGAGGCCTATGTGTTTGCGTTCGACTTTGAACGTGGACCGGATTGAAGCATGGCGGAAGCGCTTTAACATTCCCTCTAGCATTGAGGAGAGGATTCCGCTTGTTGAAACCGTCAACCGGTCTCTGGAGGAGTTTAGACCCACAAGGGTTGTAGCCTACACCTACTTCTCCCTCACTGACACTCTTGACTGTTGGCGAAGCCAAACGAATAGACCCAAAGCTGTAGCGAGGATGTCCCGCCACACACCCAGAAGATCTTAGAGAGCTTTCACTCCCAAACAAATGCTCAACTAGGCACCTTTGAGGGCACTATGAGCCAACCAAAATTAACAAGAGGAGGAGAGAGCCCAAAAGATTGGATCTCCTCCATGGTGCCCTTAACGGTCTATTTATAGATTTTCAAGTTAGGTCTGCAAATAGCGTAAATCCGCCTTTTAGGTTTACTAATCGCACCCCAAACTGGTCTGCTAACAACCAAACTCTGATGTTCTGAAGGGCTATTGGCAGCCCATAAAGGGTATCTAGGTAATTCCACCACTAAATCCTTCTAGGCGAGTGGTCCATGAAGGAATCACTCGCCAGGATTCTCGCGTACTGGATTTTCTAGGTTGCACTGGGCAGGTGGTCCGTTGGGGCACCACTCGCCAGTCCCTTGGCTCTCTGGGCGAGTGGGGTTCCTCCCCTCACTCGCCTGACCTCCCGTGTATCCGCACTCCTAAGCGGGCGAGTGCTATGCGGATGAGGCTTGCACTTGCCACGAAGCCTACCTGCCTCTCCTGACCTGGGCGAGTGATCCCCTTGCACTCTGGGTGAATGCTCCTCTTGACCTCCCTTGCATGCCCTTTGACCTTCTGGGAACCGGGGACCCACTCGATGAATACAGGGTTGTACACAATCCTCTCTCTTTGCGAGCGAGTTCTACGCTCGGAAAGAAAACTCCAACCCCTATTATTCAGTGAGTGTTTGCTGACCTGAAGGGAATCTTTTGGTGGGCCCCTCCCTTCTGCTATATATATATATATCTCTGGCCGCAGCATTGAGAGTGCCCATTTTCCACTTACTGTTTTTCTTTTCCCCTCGGAGTTCTCGCCATCCTAATGACGTTCATCAGGCCGTTGCCGAGACCGCTTTCGTATGGACTGCTGGACCATCTCGTCGCCGCGTAGTAGAAGACCACCTCCAAATCTGCTCGATATGCCACCTGGCTTTTATCAAAGAGGGATCTAGCCTTACCATATCGGCCAAGAAAGGCCAAAGTGGTTTGGCGGGACCCTCTGGTGACCGAGTCCGCTTCGAGGACTCCGCCCCCTTCCCACAATCCTCCTGACAACATCGTCGAGAAAATACGATCTATCTTGCTCTGTGGTTAATTCTGGTGATGCGATACCTCAACATTCAAGATCACTCGTAGGACACGCTGGGGACGGGAGATGACCCCGAGACCAACTTGGCGGGTGCTGACGTGCTCCCGCCTATTGTTAAGGATGTTCCGCCGGCTCAGAAGTCCTGCCCTCCAGCTACTCCCGGTGGAACCCTGTCGGAGCTGAATAAGCCGCGTACTGCTTTCTCGTCTACCTTATCACCTCTTGTCATCTTTCTTACCCTGTCTTCCGCAGCCCCCACCTTTGAAACTAAGCGGTTATCCTTGGTCCCGCGCAGCTCTTCGGCCTGCGAGATCATCACTACTCTCCCAGCACAGGAGTCTGAGCACTCGGTAGGGAGGGACCTCAACCACAATTCCCCTGCCATCGATTTAGCCACCACTTCCGTCCCCAACCAGGTTCCTTCTCACCCTGGAAAGGGGAAATTACTTCATCATCCCAGCCAGCCATTCACAGGGCAACCTAGATCCTCTCACCAGCGCCCAGAAGAAGAATATGTACCAAGTTAGTTGCTTCATTCGCTTCGACCTTACTCACGTGAACAACTAGATAAGACTATCAAACTTTTGCTCCCACGGGATATCAGGAGGCCTCGCTGATGGACCCTCGCTTTGAGGAGGAGGTGATCTCGCCGCCCCCTTCTCCCAGCGACATCTCAGACTTTCTCGGAGATCCCGCTTACCCTAGGATGATGAAGGAGCGGGTGACAGAGATTCTCGACAAGCTTATCTGGATGTAGCGAGACCAAGCCAGCCAGACAGACGAACACCAAGCGGCCTTTGAGCGCAGGCTGAGCGCTCTCGAAAGGGACTACTCGCATCTCGTGGGAGAGATGGAGCGGCAGGGAGCCGGGTGAGAGGGGACTTCCCCCGGGAGGTATATCGCGCGGGTTAGGGACCAAATGCGCTTGTTCAATCAAGAACTCACCGCCGTAAGCGCATACTATTACCCGGGAGTGCCACCGAGGATGGGGAGGCGAGGTCGGGGTCGATGGCAATGGATTCAATACTGAGCCTACCGGTACTCGACCCCTGTATCCCCGTACCCCGCGAGTAAATTTGTTTTCGTAATGTATGTCAAGATCGGCCTTATGCTATAAACAATATTGTACTCTATATGTCAAAACCATGTTTCTGTTTTATTCTGCATGATTTTTCTTATGCTTTCCTAAATGCTGCCATGCTCAATGCTTTGATTTCGCTATGCTTTATCCTGCTTTCGCCCTCCTGCAGAGGACTCTGTGCGTGACCCACACCACTTGCCGATGAGTGGGACGAAGGTGGGGATGGCTTGAATCCCGAGGCGTCGAGGTAGTGCGGTCACTATCCGCACCCCCACGCCTAGGAAAGTTCTTGATTTTTTTTATTTTTCTATAAATAGCCAGGTCCACCCACTGCATTTATCACATTTATTTTAGCTTTCTTCCTTTCCTCGCTTCCGCAATTGCACTCGCGCCTCTCCCCAGATTTATCGCGTGACCTTACAACTGCGCAATGGTGGCCAAACCCGATGGCAGGGGAAAGTGCGCTCAAGCATTCGCTAATCAAGATTTCACCACATGCGACCTGTTGGAAGATGATTTCACAATGGTGATTGTTAACTACGTCCCGACAGGGTTCGTCGCGCGCTGCCCTGGAGACCGCGACCGCATCAACCAGTTCTCGCCGGACACACTCGTCATCCCTCTGGAGCATTTCGAGGTTGGTCTCCTTCACCCTCTCTGGACAGAGCTGTGCCAGACCTTCTGCTATTTCGGCGTCAATCCCGCATTGCTGAACCCCAACTCCATCTCCATGCTGGTAGCATTCGCCTACTACCTGCATGAGGAGGGGATCGAGTTCTCCCTCCCTGTCTTCCGCAAGTTGTTCAATTTTCGAGCAAAAGGTGGGGTAGCCTTCTTCTCCGGCCAGAGCCCGCTCAAGGGTACCGGTATAGCAAAAAAGAACACCGACTGGGTTCGGCGGTTCATCTTCGTCACCGAGAGCTTCGGCAACACCCTTCTCGCGCCAACGCAGGAGGATGACTCGACCTACAAGCCTCCTTCGCTGGGGGGCTATGAGGTCATGCTCCACCAGTTCATCTAAGGGCACAACATGGACGTCATTCACCTGCGAAAGCAAGTCAACTCGCTTCCGCCAGTCCTGCCGGGAGAGGGTAAGACGAACTACTTCAGCCTAAGCTCCCACTTACTTTTATATCTGTTTTTTCTTACTTAATCCACCTGATGCAGGGGTGCGAGACCTCCCCCTACATCCGCTGAATGCGAATGTGGTGACTCCTGACGCCTCCCTGACTCTCGTGCGGTCCGCCGCCGAAGCCTGGCGCACAGATCTAGGCTCCTCAAAGCCCAACGGCCAAAAGCGGAAGACTGGCACGGCTCCCGGTTCTCCTTCCAAGCGGTCCAATCCCTCGTCAACCACCAAAGGTAAGATGATCGCCGCCGAGACTCCTGGGCCGAGTGCCCCGGTCGCGGCGGACACGAAGGCCAGGACCTCCAGTGCGCCGCCGGGGTCTTCCACGAGACCGTCGTCGAGAGGGCATTGAAACTTTGCCCTGGGCGAGAAGTATGTTGATGAAGCAGGCAAGCCCCTGTTTCAGTGGCACCGAAAGGCCAACCGGGCCTCCATTTCCATCCTCCTTCCATCCTGGAGGGATAAGGAGACCACCAGCGGTGAGGCCTATGACCTCTCTTTCGCGCTTTACAGCCGTGAGGACACCATGGTCTATGACGCTGAGTCCACCCGGACGCTCGCGTATAAGGCCGCGCGGGCTCAGCTGCGCGCTCTTGAGCTTGCACATATGTCCTCGCGCAGCAGCATCACCTCACGCAAAACCTTACTGAGGTTTAGAGAATGCGCGCTCTTGCCCCTAGCTCTTCACCTTGGGGAGCCCCCGTACTCTTCGTGAAAAATAAGGATGGATCCATGAGATTGTGCTTTGACTATCGAGATCTTAATAAGGTAACCATCAAGAATAAATACCCCTCCCACGCGTGGATGACCTATTCGATCAGCTTAAGGGCAGTACCATCTTTTCCAAGATAGATCTCAGATTGGGTTACCATCAGCTGAAGATCAAAGACTCCAACATCCCCAGGACGGCCTTCCAGACTCGGTATGGGCATTTCAAATTTTTGTTGATGTCTTTTGAGTTAACTAATGCCCCTTCTGCATTCATGGATATGATGAACCGTGTCTTCCATGAGTACTTGGATAAGTTCATCATCGTGTTCACTGATGATATCCTGGTCTACTCCAAGACCCGTGAGGAGCATGCTGCCCATCTTAGACTCACTCTATCCGCCCTTCGTCAGCATCAGCTTTATGCCAAGTTGGCAAAATGTGAGTTCTGGCTGGATCGTGTTGCCTTATTAGGCCACGTCATTTCAGGAGATGGAATTTCTGTTGATCCTGCTGTTGGGAAAAACCCCTTTGATTTAACTTAACAAATTACCTAAAAGTGATTTTATTTCTTAAGATTGAATTACCCATTGTATAGTGAGGGTAATCTGGCCATTAGATGTCTTAGGATGTCACACTCAACCTAGGGTGTCAAAACCCGATCAAGAGAAGCAAAATTTGGGTGAAGTTAACAATTGCGTCGACTAGAATTTGACGCAACGTTAAGTGATTGTCGACGCTACCCTGACTAGATGTCCAAGTAGTTCACCCCTCTGTCAAAGTAATCCAAGTCGACTTTACGTCGAATAGATATCGACGCAGAGGCCATGGACTTGTCGAAGTATCTTGAGAAGTCGACGCAGCTTCTACTTCAACTTAGAGCAGAAGGAAGTATCTATCGAAGACATTCAAAGTCGACGCAACGTCAACTTCATCTCAACACAGATAATGAAGTTCAGAGCCAAGCCATCAACTCAATGGTTACGTCGATTGGGTATCGACGCAACGTCGACTAGCAGAGTTCAATCAGATCAAGGATGAATTCGAAGCTGCTCCTACAAGAACTCGGAGGTGCGTCGATAAGAGAGGAAGAGAACTCGACGCAACATCGAATACAGTCTGAAAAGGGAAAACTTTTCAGCTGTCATTTTGGACCCTCTCTAATGGCCCACTTCTCTCAAGACCGTTCTCCAACGACTCCTTAATTACCTCAAATGGAATGAAGAATTAACAGAGGGCAGAGAAAAACTTTCTTGGAAACAAGCTTTATGTTGGTGGACGGGTCAGGAATTAAAGAAGGAAAGAAGAAGTAAATGTCCAGACAAAAATACTTTTTAGGTCCTACCAGAAAAGGAAATAAATTCAAAAATTGAATAGAGACAATAAAAGGCAAGAGAAGAAAGAGAAAGTTAGAGCATTCATCACAATCAGCTGATATCTTCTCTAGGGTTTTCTCTTCTTTTTCCTCTCTCAGGAACCCTAACAGAGAATACAGAAAAGAGAAGAAAGAACTGCTCTCTCCTGAACGACAGAACAACTGAAGGTTGCTTCTCAACACTATCATATAGCAGCCAGAGTCCTATAGGAAGAGAAGAACAAGGATCTGACAATTAGAACTCCTGCAATCCATCACTATTATAAGCAAGAGTTAATCAAGAGCAGATCCAGTGAAAGACTCAAGAGGTTGTTCTTCATACAACCTTTCATAAGAATTCTAAAAATAGAATTCCAACAACCCTTCTCTTCATACTTTTTCTTTCTAATTCCCTTCTGTAAAAGAGTTTTGTTAACCCCTCTTCAAAGGATTCAGTGGTTCAAGATCTCCTTATCAAAAGATTTGGTGGTTCAAGATCTCCTTATAAAAAGATCCAGTGGTTCATAATCTCCTTGTTAAAAGATCAGTGGTTCTAAGAGTCTCCTTACCAAAAGACTCAGGCAGAGTGGTGCATCCCCACCAGGTGGTAGAAGAGGGGAGTACCCACATTTTGGGGAACCTCTATAAAAATTCTGTGTGTCTTCTGGATTGCTTTTCTGTACTGTCCCATATAGATTAGATTTCATTTTCTGTCTTTCATTTTATTACTTAAACTGCGGCCACTTTATTCTGAGATATATCTTGTGAAGCATAATACTTAGGTTTATTGTATTTGCACAACTAGAATAAGAATATTTTTTAAATCTCTATTCACCCCCCTCTAGAGGATTCTCAGAGGCACACTGTGCACTTTCACCTGCCAAGATTTCCGCAGTTATGGGATGGAAGCGACCTTCTACCCCTACCGAGATCCGCAGTTTCCTTGGTTTGGCTAGCTATTACCGATGCTTCGTCAAGGGTTTCTCCTCTCTTGCTGCCCCTCTGACCCGACTAACTCAAAAGCATGCTAGATTTGAGTGGTCAGATCAATGTGAACAGTCCTTTTCTGAGTTGAAGCAATGTCTGTGTTCAACGTCTGTTTTAACTCTTCCATCAGAAGGATTGGACTTTTCATTTTACACTGATGCTTCTGGAGTTGGATTGTGTTGTGTTCTGATGCAGGATGACCGTGTGATTGGCCTTTGGACATACATGCAAGAAAGAACTAATTTACCTTAGGAACCCAGCCAACCTTAGGTCCTTCGTTCTTGTTAGTTGTTGCAGTAGAATTTCGGCTGAAAAATGCACTAACTAAATTGGCTATGGTAGCTCGTGGCACAGTAGGATTATACCAACAGTCCAAGGCAAAGTGACATACATTTCCATAAAACCAGCACTCATACCTATTATATCTTCTTTTCTGAACAGCTTTGGGTGCTTGATGTGCAAGCTCATGTTCAGGAAAGAAGACATTGGCATTCTTTGCATTCCTCTGAAGGATCTTGTGGCTGTGTGCATGATGTGGAATGGACTGTACAACCACATGATTCTTTTTAGGGGCAGGTCTTTACAGAGTGGCCTTTCCCTTGCCTTTAACTACTGATGTTGGTGATGTTGGACCAATTACAAATGACCCATGATGCTTCATTTGTATTTCTTTATATGGAGCCTTAAGTACACTAGACCCAAGGTCTTTTCTTCCTTTCCTGTGAGGAGTATTGCTGGCCCCACTGGAATAACATTCATTTTTCAAGTGACCATACATGTTGTCATGGTCATAGTTGTAGGATGCAAGGACCACCTTTTTGAAGATGGTTTATTGTACTTTCTCTTTTCCACCATTTCCTTTCTTTGCCTCAGCCTCCTTGTTATAGCCTAAGCCACTCCTATACTGGGCAGAAAAACTATCAATGATAGGCAATATAGTTTGTGGCTTGGAAAACTTAGCCATTAGCATCCTCTCATTGAGGAGCTTCTTCTTAAGATCCACAATGATCTTGTTCTTATTGCTTATGGTACCAACATAGATTATTGTCAGACCTCTCAACTTGCTAATCTCTTTGGTCATGTGAGTTGGTTTTTTAGTTGTCTCATCACAGACTGATTTAGCAAGTTTTAGGATTTCAATTTCCTCATCTTGCTTCTTAGGAAGCTTCTTGCTCTTCTTGAGTGCTTCCAAGAGAGCACCTTATTGGTTGACCACATCATTGAAGTCTTTTTCATTTTCAGATTCACCCTCTTCAGCATGTGATGAGGATGCATCTGAATCTACACAAATCTCATACTCAGAATCAGATAATGAAAGGGGGTCATAATGATTACCTTATCAGGATGAGCTTCATCCTGATCTTCCTCATCTGACATGTCCATTAGACCACAATATTCTTCATCTTCACTGTCACTGTCTGACAATGACAGGAGAGCCCTGATGCCCACTTTGGCAGCTGGGTAGATGTCTTCTTCAGTAACAACAAACAACCCAATGAGGGCCTCTTCATCTTCTAAATCTGAAGAGCTAGAGTCACTTTCACTCCAACTGCTCTTCTTCTTTGCCAGGAGACTTTTCTCAGATCTCTTGGCCTTGTACTGCTTTTTCTCTTCAGCTTCCTTTCTCTTTTTTTTTTCTTTTGACTGGACAGTCAGCGATGACATGTCCATACTTGTTGCAACAATTGTAAACAATGTCAGTATTAAAATGTTTGTTTTGTTTGGAGCCATACCTTTTCCCTTTGGGGTCTCTTCTTTGTCTATCAGTGTAACTGTGTGGCTTCCTTGAGCTGGAGGCAGAGGAAGACTTGCTCTTCCATTGTCTCCTTCTGCTCAACATCTTCTTAAACTGCTTGGAGAACAGGGTGAGTTCTCCATCAGTTAGCTCATCTTCAGAGGATGAAGGCTCTGAGCTGTCTGTATCAGTCTTTCTCCTTAGAGGGGAGGGGATCTTTTCTTTGCATCTTCTGGAGCTTTCAGCCTTGAAAACTACAGAATTGTCTTTCTTTCCCCCCTCCTCAACTTTTCTAGTATTCTGTTGCAACACATGGGAGAGCAACTTCCCAAACAGTTTCTGGGGCTGAATTTTGTCACGAACCGTCTCGATAAAAGTCAGAGTGCGTTTCGGGGCAGGCCGTGATGCCATAGGCATGGGTGAAAAGGAATCCATGCCTGCTAAGGCAGAAGCAGAAGTACCACAAATAGTTTTAAAATAGTTACTTTTAAGTAAAACAGATTGATTTATCACGGAAGCTTTAAAATATGATAGTTTGAAACAGGTGCACATGCATTTTGCAAACACAACTTACGATACCAATTTTGGAACAGATTTTTATGCAGTGATCATCGCAAGTGAATGAGCATGCAAATCATGTCGAATTCTAGTACATATAATATTTATCCTAGCAGTTGTCCACACAAACAGGGAAAATGGCTGATTATAATTATTACAAAACAGATATGTTCAACAGAAAAAGAAATGAAACATAAACACAAAACCTGAAGCTTGACGCAGATCGGCTCAGGAAGCAGGCAGCGCAGGCACAAGCACTAAGGCAAATTCTAAAACAAGAAGGAAAAGCCTTAGAACATTGATATAAAGAGGAGCAATGCAAAATAAAATATGAGCAGGGGAAACATAAATGTTTGTACCATTTTTCAGGAAGCGAAGCTAACAAGACAGGAAAGCAAGTGAGACAAGCAGAAATATCTAAAAAATTTATACTACCCCGGGGTAAAGCATACAAAGATGATCATGTAATAAGATATGTTGTAACAAGTGAAAGTGTATGTGTTTTTGGTTGACGCACATGATTCATGATTCAGACAGATTTAGATTCAGATGCAAGTCTTACCAATGATTCAGGATTTCTACCCGTGATCTCTAAGGGGTGGCTCTTTCAAACCCTCACCCTTGAGCCAGGGAGTTCATTCTAGCTATGACCAGTCCTTTGTTCCCGTTAGGGATTCAAGAGGGAACACAAGTTAAGGAGTTGCGTTAATTAGAACCCTACCGTTCAATTGTTTATTTGAGTTATTAACAATATGATTCATGATTGAGTGATTCTGACATATCAAGACATGTAACCAAATACTGATTCGAATATACAAGAGTAGATTTTTATCAACGTAAAAAGAGGTGCATGACCTTAGATAATTTAAAAGATTCATAGGTTGGTGATTCTAACTGGAATAGACTCACGCTAAAGAAAAATATTAGATCAAGAAATAAACTTTATTCAAGTCTTGCAACCGAACACGCATAAGAAACATGATTCGATGACTCAAAGAACTCGAAAGAGAGTTTTGCAACTTGCGGGTTCAAGTATTCATGAGTAATAAGATTAATATACATCATTTTCTAGGATACCAAGTATTCATTTAGTTTGATCCATTCCAACAAACGATTATCTTCCAAGTAGGCATGTGTTCGAGCCGAATATTTTATATCCAACAGAATTCACCTAATTGTCAGCAAGAATATTTACGTTTATCATTATAACAATTAATGCTCAAAATCAAGAAGAACTACTAGTCTTCCATTTATTCATCAACTAAGACGAAATTCATCTAAGTGAGTATTCAAGTAACCATCATTCTCATTCACAATTCATGCTATTCCAACGCATAATACCTCAATTTATTTACAAGTCAAATCAGACATTCAAGAGCTGAGCGAATTTAATGAAACACGTATTCAAAGTGAAGTCAGAAAATCATAAGAACAGACAAGCTAAATAAATTCAATGATTGCAAGAGAAAGGGATCTCTACTTTCCTTAAGGTGAGGCTGAAACTGACGGCGACGGCAAAGCGGCGCAAGCAAAATAGAAATCATATTTCGAACCCGATCAAGCGCAATGAAAGCGATGTATCATAAATTATTACGCTAACATATGCATTCTACGACGTGGAATTTAAATAATGAGGGTTTAGTAGATTTACCTTCCTCAAAAGTGAGGGGAGAAGGAATTACAACGCAGGAACCGGAAGTTTGGCAGCGTTTTAGGCTAGGGAAACCCTAATTCGGAAGGGTCTTCAAGAGATCCCGCCAATTGGAGTGACGAACGGCATCGAGGAGCACGAATACATAAGGATTTGGCGATTAGTAAGTGCACAAAATCTGAAATGCAAATTAGAGCGCAAAAATCCCAAATAATCAAGGCAAAAAAATTCTTAAATAAGGGAGAAAGAGAGAAATTTTACCCAAGGAACTCATATACGGGCTCGGGGAGGAGAGGGAAGGAAACCCTAGATTTTTCTCCTAAAACCAATGACCACAACGATGAGAGGGAGCAGTTGCCGACTGCCGGAGGGGAGCAGAAACTACTGCCGTACCTTGAAGAGGCTGCTGCCGACCTTGGAAGGGGAAAGGAAGAGTTGTCGACCCTAGGAGGAGGAGAAGCGGCAGTTGCTGGCAGCTGGAGGGTTGCTACCCATAAGGAGGAGAGGCTTGGCTGCTGTGACTTGGAGAAGAAGGAGGAGGTGCAATCCCTAGAGGAGGCGGCGAGCGGCGGAAGCTAGCAGAGGGAGGCGTCGGCGAGCAGGGAGGCGGAAGACAGGAGCGAAAGACGCGTCTGAGCGGCTTGCGGGAGCCCTAGGCCGAAAGATTAATAATCAGGGGCTGCGGATGGGGAAATAAAGGGGCTGTGTCTGGGGTACGGCTAGACAGCAAGGGGAAAATAATGCTCTATTATTATTATTATTGTAGGTTTGTTACATTCTCCCCTACTTAGGAAGTTTCGTACCGAAACTTTTCGAGGATTCCCTAAATAGGCTTCTTATGACGAAGAATCAGATTTCATTCATTCCAACAAGGTTTGCAGATCAAGACATGGAAGCTAACTATGAATATGCTGAAACAGAAAAGAGAACAAGCACGAAGACTTACCAAGATCAAGAAAAAAATTGCGGATACTTGCTTCGCATATCAGATTCAAGCTCTCGAGAGAATTATTCAGACTTTTTCATGCATTCAAAACACAGTTATCATAAGGATGATTTTCTTTTGAAGCTTACGTACTTGATACTTTACGATCTTAGCAGGTATGGCCAGATACGAAGGATTGAATTCAGGGAACACATGAATTGCATCATTTAGCTCAGAATTGAAAGATAAGACTCAAGAATTCTGGAGCGAAAATTCTTTGCACGAAGGGGTAACTTACTTGCGATATTGACGCTTAAGAGCCAACTAGAAGGGGATATTGGAGAATCAGATGAGATCGATAGTCGAGCAGAACAGGAAGACTGAATACGAATATCAGAGATTTGAAATGAGAGATTCTAACACATTTCCCACTGTCAGGTACATAAATTATGTAATAATTACAACATTTTCATTGGACAACTCTAGGTAATGATCATGCAAGTGCAAAGTTGAAATCATGTGCAATGTCAAGCAAATAGAAAAACCATGCGTGTACAATCATTATTGTTGTTCTTAGCTGGACACTTGTGCAATGATTTATGATATGAATGCAAATGAATGGATACACATGCCACGTTAAACGTCCATATCACTTAACATGACATGCATATTATGATTCTAATGCCAACGCACTTGAAAATATTAAACCCCCCATACAATTTAATATTCTCAAGCGGTGAATATCCTAGTAGAAATTCATATGCACAAAAATATTAAGTTTGCATACACTCCCTTAACATTCATGTGCATACTACTCATGCTTATGAGTGTAGTGTGTGCGTGTTTCAGCTGCGAACAACAGATAATGATAAGGTGCGTGAAGTAATGATGCATGCATATATTTTTATATAATAAGATTTAAAATATACAATAACTATAAAATACTTTATCTTTAGAGCCTAACCTGGCTTTGATACCAACTGTCACGACCCATCTCGACAAAAGTCAGAGTGCGCTTTGGGGCGGGCCGTGATGCCATAGGTATGGGCGAAAAGGAATCCATGCCTGCTAAGGCGGAAGCAAAAGTACTACAAATAGTTTTAAAATAGTTATTTTTAAGTAAAACAGATTAATTTATTGCGAAAGCTTTAAAATATGATAGTTTAAAACAGGTGCACATGCATTTTTCAAAAACAACTTATGATAGAGGTTTTGGAATAGATTTTTATGCAGTGATCATCGCAGGTGAATGAGCACGCAAATCTTGTCAAATTCTAGTACATATAATATTTAGCCAAGCAGTTGTCCACGCAAATAAGGAAAATGGCTGATTATGATTATTACATAATATAAATATCCAACAGTAAAAGAAATGAAACATAAACACAAAACCTGAAACTTGACGCAGATCGGCTCAGGAAGCAGGCGGCGCAGGCACGAGCGCTAAGGCAAATTCAAAAACAAGAAGGAAAAGCCTCAGAACATTGAAATAAACAGGAGCAAAGCAAAATAAAATACGAGCAGGGGAAACATAATATGTTGTACCATTTTTTAAGAAGCGAAGCTAACAAGACAGGCAAGCAAGTGAGACAAGAAGAAATATCTAGAATGATTATACTACCCCGGGGTAAAGCATACAAAGATGATCATGTAATAACATAAGTTGTAACAAGTGAAAGTGTAGGTGTTTTTTGTTGACGCACATGATTCATGATTCAGACAGATTCAGATGCAAGTCTTTCCAGAGATTCAGGATTTCTGCCTATGATCTCTAAGTGGCGGCTCTTTTAAACCCTCACCCTTGAGCCAGGGAGGTCATGCTAGCTGTGATCGGTCCTTTGTTCCCGTTAGGGATTCAAGAGGGAACCCAAGTCGAGGAGTTGCGTCAATTAGAACCCTACCGTTCAATTGTTTATTTGTGTAATTAACAATATAATTCATGATTGAGTGATTCTGGCATATCAGGACATGTAACCAAATACTGATTCGAATATACAAGAGTAGTTTTTTACCAACGTGAAAAAATATGCATGACATTAGATAATTTAAAAGATTCATAGGTTGGTGATTCTAATTAGAATAGACTCACGCTAAAGAAAAATATTAGATTAAGAAATAAACTTTATCCAAGTCTTGCAACTGAACATGCATAAAAAATAGGATTCAATGACTCAAAGAACTCGAAAGAGAGTTTTGAAACTTGCGGGTTCAAGTAATCATGAGTAATAAGATTACTATACATCGTTTTCTAGGATACCAAGTATTCATTTCGTTTGATCCATTCCAACAAACGATTATCTTCTAAGTAGGCATGTGTTCGAGCCGAATATTTTATATCCAACACAATTCACCTAATTGCCAGTAAGAATCTTAACATTTATTATTATAACAATTAATGCTCAAAATCAAGAAGAACTCCTAGTCTTCCATTTATTCATCAATTGAGACGAAATTATCTAAGTAAATATTCAAGTAACCATCATTCTCATTCACAATTCATGCTATTCCAACGCGTAATACCTCAATTTATTTATAAGTCAAATCAGGCATTCAAGAGTTGAGCGTATTTGTTGAAACACGTATTCAAAGCGAAGTTAGAAAATCATAAGAACAGGCAGGCTAAATAAATTCAATGATTGCAAGAGAGAGGGATCTCTACTTACCTTAAGGTGAGGCTGAAACTGACGACGAAGGCAAAGCGGCACAAGCAAAACAGAAATCATATTTCGAACCTGATCAAGCACAACAAAAATGATATTGCATAAATTATTACGCTAACGCATGCATTCTACGATGCGAAATTTAAATAACGAGGGTTTAGCAGATTTACCTCCCTCAAAGTTGAGGGGAGAAGGAATTATAATGTTGGACCCAGAAGCTTGGCGGCGTTTTAGGCTAGGGAAACCCTAATTCGGAAGGGTCTTCAAGAGATCCCGCCAATTGGAGCGACTAGAGATTTTCTGGAGGAACTTGTTCAGACTGTTAATTATTATTTGAACAAACTCCCTCTAATACCACTTGAAAGTCTGATTTGTATTCTAATCACCTAAATGGGGGGGGGGGGGGGGTGAATATGTGCTTTAAAATGTTTTAGTCTTTTTAAGTTGTTGACTGTTTTAGCTCGAAGATATAAATACAAAAACACAACACCAAAAACACACACAAAGATTTATAGTGGTTCCCCATATGATGGGTACTCCACTGTCCCCCCTTCACCTATTTATCAGTGTGCTAGACTAGGCCAACTCCAAAAACTTAGATCAAACTGATTTTACAACTCAGGAACTCTGCAAGCCCCATACTGAAACATCCCCAAACCTACTAGACCCCTTAGGCTGATTTTGGGTTTAGTGGCGGTCTTGAGTGAACCCATAAACTTAGGAAGGAACACTTGGTCACCATATGGACCTTTGATCTAACTAGGTCAAACTAGAACACTAGGATTCCAAGACATGTGACAAGTAAAGTCCATGAAATTAGGTCAAATTGACCAAAATCTCCAAATTCCCCTTTTATCAAATTGGCCAAATTAGGTCTAAATGGACTCCACCATGACTTAATTTCACCTAAGGTGAGTCCATGAGCACAAGACCACCAATGTGGCTCAGCCAAGTCAACCCAATTGGGCTTGGATCAAGCCATGGCCCACTTGACCCAAATTGACCTATTTGGGTCAAGTGAGCCCAAACCCCAAATTAAATGGGATAAGGCCCTCAAACCAGGCCCACTCTGAAGCCCAATAACATATTACCCTAATCACCCCTGAAATTTGAATGGGGGTGACATGCATGGGGGTAATTTTGGGTTTTCCCCCAATCTGAGAAAGGACAAAATGAAATTGGCATGGGGAGAGCTCCACATGTCAAATTGGACCTCCCAAAGATCAGCTCTGAGCTCCCCCATTAACCCCAGCCGAATTCCAGCAAGGTTTGTGACATGTGGCGTCTAGGAGGAGCAACCAAAGTGGTGGCCGAATTCCCCTTTAATGGCACCATTGGAAATTGTCCTCCTCAGCATCAATTGAACTCTCCATTAGCTTTAGAAGAGGGAAAGCAGTCGGGCTAGCTCTTTACAGAGAGAGATTTGGTGGATAATCGCACCTGGGAGCATGGTCCGAGCTTGGAAGAACAACAATGGTGATCCGATGATTTGGCCTCCTCCACGCGCGAATAGACGCAAGTTCCTTTCCCCCTCCTCCTGTGCTAGCTTCCTTTCTCTCCTCCCGTCGAATTGAGCCATGTAATGGCGGTTCCACCTTGTAATTTCCATGTTCTTAGCCACAAAAATGAAAGGTGTCGGAGCCCTACTCCGGCCACCCCAGGTCAATCGGCCACCACCAGTCGATAGCCCTATGTCGACTGGTGGTGGTTGCGGGAGCGTTTCGCCGGAAACCTCCCGTAGCCGCCATAAAAATGGCCCGCAAATCAGCCCAGGCGCGGTCGATCGGGGCCGTAGGCATAACGAGGAAGACGAAATCAGAGCCGTTGATTTCGCGTGATTTCCTTATACGCAGCCCAAAAGTACTTAATCCATATCATTTGAATGAAATGTCACACTTGTGACCCGATTTTGTAAGTCAAATTCGAGGCCCTTAGAGGCCATTTTTTGAAAAATGTCCAGAGACAGGAATTCTAGATCTGGGTGTCTACTTTCATCTGGAAGTAGAATCAAGCCATTAGGATTATTATAGAACCCACAGTCCTCACGTTAGTGAGGCTGGTCAAAATAGGAACCAGAAATTGATTAGTGAATATATCATAAAATATGAGTCTGATGGCCCTGAGATTTTGATCATGCATGAATGTGACATGTACCTAGCCTGCACCCAAAAATCAGATTTTTGGGTGATGATTTTCCTAAGGTTGTAACTAAAATATATAAAATCAAAAAAATGACTTTTTTGGATGTATATAACTCCAACTGACCTCAAATTTGGGTGTCATACCCATTTAGTCAATATTAGTCAATCGTTAAAATTTGAGACCAAAGGGATCTCAGCATGTAGGGCAATTTCTCTTTGCATGTCTCTACATAAAAAAGATATTGGGGTGCTAATAGACACCTTTGGTTTAAGGAAGCCTTAGATGGGTTGGGAGGTGAAAATCACCTTGCATGTCACTAAAACCTTGGCCATGCAAGTAGGCTGACCTAACAATCCAAGCCCTAGAGTTTGGAGGTCATTAGAGCTAGAATCATTAAGTTTTTCTAATTAATTTAAATTGTCACACCTATAAATTAATGGAATTTTTGGGGTAAAATCAACATGGAATATTCTGAATTTTAGGACTTGGTATTTTTAGGTCAATATTATGCTCTACAAATTTTACCAGATTTTATTGAGGTCATAATCAAGTACTTAATGTATAAGTCCTTATTTGCACACCATGAGTATTAATTGGATATTGTGATTTAAATTTCCCTGGAATATTCTAAAACTTAGGCTTTGAAGTTTTTAGATCAATATTGTGCTAATGTGATTTTATCAGAATTTATTGTGACCTGTAGATGGTACTTGTAGTGTAAATCCTTATTGGCACCCCACTCTTATTAAATAGTAATCATGGATAAATACTACCTGGAAAAATGTGAAACTTAGGCTTTGAAGTTTGTAGATCAATATTGTGCTACTATGATTTTACCAGAATTTATAGTGACCTGTAGATGGTACTTGTAGTGTAAATCCTTATTGGCACCCCACTCTTATTAAATAGTAATCATGGATAAATACTCCCTGGAAAAATCTGAAACTTGGGCTTTGAAGTTTTTAGATCAATATTGTACTACTGTGATTTTATCAGAATTTATAGTGACCTGTAGATGGTACTTGTAGTGTAAATCCTTATTGTCACCCCACTCTTATTAAATAGTAATCATGGATAAATACTCCCTAGAAAAATGTGAAACTTAGGCTTTGAAGTTTTTAGATCAATATTGTGCTACTGTGATTTTATCAGAATTTATAGTGACCTGTAGATGGTACTTGTAGTGTAAATCCTTATTGGCACCCACTCTTATTAAATAGTAATCATGGATAAATACTCCCTGGAAAAATGTGAAACTTAGGCTTTGAAGTTTTTAGATCAATATTGTGCTACTATGATTTTATCAAAATTTATAGTGACCTGTAGATGGTACTTGTAGTGTAAATTCTTAATTGCACCCCATTCATCTTAAATAGAAATCATGGTCAAATAATCTCTGGAAAAATGTGAAACTTAGGATTTGAGGTTTTTAGACCAATATTATGCTATTGTGAGTTTATCAGAATTTATAGAGATCTGTAGATGATACTTGCTGTGTAAATCCTTATTTGCACCCCATTCATGTTAAATAGAAATCATGGTCAAATAATCCCTAGAAAAATGTGAAACTTAGGGTTTGAGGTTTTTAGACCAGTACTATGCTATTGTGAAATTATCAGAATTTATAGAGATCTGTAGATGGTACTTGTTGCGTAAAACTTTACTTTCACCCTATCTATTTGAATAGAAACTATGATTAAGGATTCCCTGGAAGAGTATGAAATGTAGGATTTGAGGTTGTTAGATCATTACTCATTGAGAACCTATGGTAAGAACTTGGAACTCATTAGGACATGATAGGGCCAAGGTTGCGTCTTAAGAGTCAAACCTAGTTCAATCTCACCTTGGTCTGCGAACAGTAGAAACTGAAAACCTAGATTCAGACCCCTTCCTTGTGGTCACCACCCCCAGAGTTACTAACTCTAAGAGAATTGCAGATGCCCAATTAGGTTGAAGGATTAATCATCAAGGGCACTCATCGGAAATAAAGACGGGGTGCGTTTAGTAAAACTATCAATTCAGGAATTTGACCAGGACCTATTAGGGGAGGCGAAGGATGACTTAGTAAGAAGTGAAAATTGTGATTGAGAGATAACACAAGGAAATAGTCGGTCACTAGGAATGACATGGTTCGGTGTTCAATAGAACACCGACACATGTCTGCCCGAGTCAAATGGTAATCCACCCTAGGATTTTCGAGCAATTGGAGAGCAAATGGGCATACAAGAATGGGTAGCAACTAAATAAAATAAATAACCTTGAAAGGGGGATTTGGGTTTCAGTCACCATCACATTCCCTAGTAACGTTGCGAGCCCTTCTTTGGGTAATCCATGGGAAGTCCATGATTCACCCCAAGATGCTAAGATCAACTAACAATAGACAAGAGTAGTAAAGTAGGAAAACTTGAAACATAATCTCCCTCCCAAATTTGGGAAGGAATGAAATAAGGACTGGGATAGTCCTGCGAGCGGTAGGCTTGGGTTATAAGAAAGGACTAGATAATCCTGCGAGCGGTAGGCTCGGGTTATAAGGAAGGACTGAGATAGTCCTGCGAGCGGTAGGCTCGGGCTATAAGGAAGGACTGAGATAGTCCTGCGAGCGGTAGGCTCGGGTTATAAGTAAGGACTGGGATAGTCCTGCGAGCGGTAGGCTCGGGTTATAAGGAAGGACTGGGATAGTCCTGCGTGCGGTAGGCTCGGGTTATAAGGAAGGACAGGGATAGTCCTGCGAGCGGTAGGCTCGGGTTATAAGGAAGGACTGGGATAGCCTTGCGAGCGGTAGGCTCGGGTTATAAGGAAGGACTGGGATAGTCCTGCAAGCGGTAGGCTCGAGTTATAAGGAAGGACTAGGATAGTCCTGCGAACGATTGGCTCGATTTTTATAAATATTGGTTTAGAATTACGAGCTGAAGGCTCGGTGGTAAGAGATAATACATATTTTCATATGCATAAGATGTGGTAGGAGAACTTGAAACATAATCTCCCTCCCAAATATGGGAAGGAATGAAATAAGGACTGGGATAGTCCTGCGAGCGGTAGGCTCGGGTTATAAGGAAGGACTGGATAGTCCTGCGAGCGGTAGGCCTGGGTTATAAGGAAGGACTGAGATAGTCCTGCGAGTGGTAGGCTCGGGTTATAAGGAAGGACTGAGATAGTCCTGCGAGCGGTAGGCTCGGGTTATAAGGAAGGACTAGGATAGTCCTGCGAGCGGTAGGCTCGGGTTATAAGGAAGGACTGGGATAGTCCTGCGAGCGGTAGGCTCGGGTTATAAGGAAGGACTGGAATAGTCCTGCGAGCGGTATGCTCGGGTTATAAGGAAGGACTGGGATAGTCCTGCGAGCTGTAGGCTCGGGTTATAAGGAAGGATTGGGATAGTCCTGCGAGCGGTAGGCTCGGGTTATAAGGAAGGATTGGGATAGTCCTGCGAGCGATAAGCTCAGGTTATAAGGAAGGACTGGATAGTCCTGCGAGCGGCAGGCTCGGGTTATAAGGAAGGACTGCGATAGTCCTGCGAGCGGTAGGCTCGAGTTATAAGGAAGGATTGGGATAGTCCTACGAGCGATAGGCTCGGGTTATAAGGAAGGACTGGATAGTCCAGCGAGCGGTAGGCTCGGGTTATAAGGAAGGGCTGAGATAGTCCTGCGAGCAATAGGCTCGGGTTATAAGGAAGGACTATGATAGTCCTGCGAGCGGTAGGCTCGGGTTATAAGGAAGGATTGAGATAGTCCTGCGAGCGGTAGGCTCGGGTTATAAGGAAGGACTGAGATAGTCCTGCGAGTGGTTGACTCGGGTTATAAGGAAGAACTGTGATAGTCCTGCGAGCGGTAGGCTTGGGTTATAAGGAAGGACTGGGATAGTCCTGCGAGCGGTAGGCTCAGGTTATAAGGAAGGACTGGGATAGTCCTGCGAGCGGTAGGCTCGGGTTATAAGGAAGGACTGAGATAGTCCCGCGAGCGGTAGGCTCGGTTTATAAGGAAGGACTGAGATAGTCCTGCAAGCGGTAAGCTCGGGTTATAAAAAAGGACTGTGATAGTCCTGCGAGCGGTAGGCTCAGGTTGTAAGGAAGGATTGGGATAGTCCTGCGAGCGGTAGGCTCGGGTTATAAGGAAGGATTGGGATAGTCCTACTAGCGATAGGCTCGGGTTACAAGGAAGGACTGGATAGTCCTGCGAGCGGTAGGCTTGGGTTATAAGGAAGGACTGGGATAGTCATGCGAGCGGTAGACTCGGGTTATAAGGAAGGTCTGGGATAGTCCTGCGAGCGGTAGGATCAGGTTATAAGGAAGGACTAGGATAGTCCTGCGAATGATTGACTCGATTTTTATAAATGTTGGTTTAGAATTACGAGCCGAAGGCTCGGTGGTAAGAGATAATACATATTTGCATATGCATAAGATGTGGTGGGTCTTCAGTTCTGGCTTAGTCGTCATACCGAAATTAATTTGTTGACACGGCATTGCTAGTGGTTTGATTAGGGGCCAGGTTGTTGTACTGCGCGTCTGACGGGACGGATTCCCTAAACCCTGCCTGGCCAATTCAGTTTAGTACGCAGGAGTTCGTGAGTATCGGGTACCGGTATCACAGCGTACGTTAGGGCATAGGTCTGGTAGTGTGACTTACCCACCTAGGTGAGGAGACGCCAGCTCCTCTGCCACCGTTTGACCACGACGAAAGGTGCCCGAGAGGTTAGCTACCTTCGAAAAGTGGGAACTAAAGGTCTGTACGTACAGAGTCGTATGTGTGAGTTGCACCATAGCATTGCATTGCATATCATAACATAACATTCTTGCATAAATCAGAGACCTCATCGTATAAATTAGTATGGGCTCTTTTATACGATGAGTTTATCTTACTGCCAGATCCCTTAGCTTATGTGCTTTTGTGTGTGCATATAAGTTAAGGTTACATTCATAGCTGCTCTTAATTATTATACCTACTTCTTTATATTGCATTGTCTCTTACTTATTGCTGTCACACTATACTCTGCTAGCATTGAATTGTTATTATTAAATGTTCAGTAATTATAAACCATGCTAGTCTAGCAACATGTCACCTGCTTTTGATTTACCCTTTGATGTCCTCCGCTTCCTCCTCCCGCACGGTGCCTAGGAGTCGCGGGTGGAGGCGGTGAGGAATATGCTGAGTCTTATAGACTGAAGGTTGGTGGACCTCATCATTTTAGGGATGATGTGTCGGAACAGCAGGACCCCGTTCAGGACACAGGACAGGAAGACGGGATGAAGCGGAACAACCACTACACGTTGTAGCAGCAGCAACTACAAATGCATGAAGACATAGTTTGATAGCTTCCGCATAGATGTAGAGTGAGAGTGTTGTTGCACTATATTTGAACATGTACCGGGTATAAGCCCTCATTCGTTTGGTTCTTTCTCATCGTGGACAATGTAATCTTGTATTATGATAATTATATATTGTGATTTTGTGGACTTGTTTCATTTAATGCTTCTATTACTGCGACTATGGTTGGCATGGATGATGATGAATAGCTGGTAGGATCGACGTATTGTGGCGGCGACCATTGGGTGTAATGGTGCTGCCTCAAGACGGCGGTTCTGGGCGGTAAGACCCGGGAAAGAATGCAAAAAAAAGAGGGTCTTACAAACTGGTATCAGCTTAGCCGACTTTCAATCCAAGTAAAAGAAGTCCACAAACCCTGGGCCATCCCGCTCGAGCTTAGTTTGAGGACAAACTAGCAGCGGAAGCAGTGGTGTGCCCATACGAGAAATCACATAACTTTGTCCACTCAACGATGAGATTAGGCCAACCTGACTAGTACACCGTATTGGTTTGACTTAACAAGACATCTCATAAGGTATCCTAGTCCGACATCAACCTCGAAAATATTTTGACCAAGTAGTAGGATACCCCCAAAGTGACTAAAAGAAGGAGTTGAAAGCGTATGTAAGTGTTCGATGCTTACTCCCCGATATACCCACGTCACTTCCTAAGTGATATTAACACCCCTCACACAAACAAATAGGACAATCTTAAGTGGATTTGGTGCTTGTGATTGTACTATCAGATTAGTATGAGACTCATAAGGCTTAACTTATGTGCTTAGAAGCTAATACTCCACACTTCCACGCTCGGAAAACCATCACAAAGAAAGGATGTCAAATGTGGAATGAGAATTCCAACTTAGAGAAGACCACTTAATAGGCACACGATCCTTGGAAAAGTTACGGTAAATGGCATTTTGAGGGTAGAGAACCTTACCATATACACAAATCTCAAGGACTGTATACCTATAAGGATTATGTACATGCGTGGAATGTCCAAATTTTTGGATATAAAAAACTCAGCACAAGATTTACGGGAGGCTAATCTTGTTTCTTCATTTATTGGGCCGCTATAATATTAACTTGGGTTGTTTTAGGAACATAAAAGCCCCTGCTATACAACTCTCTGGGCACCTGCATTGGTGCAGGGTATATAAAGTGAACCCTAGACTCAAATTTGTGTGCCCTATCATCTGACTTACCCAAGTGATCTGAATTTTACACCTTACATGTAAGTTTAGTACGACACACATGCTGCCCAAAAATCAGAATTTTGGAGATAAGGTTCTATACATTTGGAAATAATTTCATTACATACGATTGTGGTAGACCTATGGCTTAATGAATACCAATCCACTCAAATCTTTTATGGATGGTAGGTCTCGAAAAGAAAGATCTCTGGACAAATTTGTGGCCATTTGGACCCCTACTTATTGGTGGGTCCCGCATGCGAGACCAAGGTAGCTTAGGATAATACCCATGTTGTTACACACATAGAGTTTTATGGATAATAATTACTTCCTTGGCCAATTCTCTCGAAATTTCAAACATGCACTCGTTATCAAAAGATCTTTCATCTCTGAAGGAATCAAAGACCTTGAGGATTGAGTTCCGTAGGAAATTGGGGTTGGTGAACTCTTGTTACATTAAGCATTCTTGAGAATTCCAGGGTCGAGTTCCCCCAGATCATTATGAAAACTTGGAATATTATAGAAATGAGTAGATAGACTCGTGGTCTCCAGTAAACTTCTGAAAATTTATTATAGTTAACTATTGATTAGTTATCATACTTCCTTCCCTAAATAGGTTTGCACCCCTAGCCACAAATAATTAATCTTCTGGAATTATTATAAGGAGGAAAGACTATGGACTTCTATTGAACACTATTTCGGATCTTAACTGGTCTCTGGAATCTTTATTAAACCTATTGGGACATGATAAATGATAATTTGTGTACAAATTGGTGGGTGCCATAAATATAAAAGGAATAAGAATTAGGCCCAAGAATATGACAATATGAAGAGTTGAAACCAGTAAATCACCACTTACAAGACTCCTGGAATGAATGGGAGATGACATCATATCTTATTGATAGTTGATACGTAAGTGATAGGCCTCGTGCAATATTTGAGACGGGTTTGCGTTTAACAAAATGAGAACTATAGATTTGACCATTGATAACACGTGATTGGGATAAAAATCAGGAATGAGGCTTCAGGACATTAATGTGATTAGGTGCACTTCAAGAATTAATCTTGAAGGATTTACAATACATGAATTTTGTGAGCCTTGGAATTGATGACCCACAAGAATTAAAGTACCAGAACTAAGCTTGATTATTACTAGAGTATCCTTTTAGTTTAGTAAACGACCATGGACATATTTAAATTTACTAAATATCATTTTGGATCTTAGAAGCATGATTAAACGTTGACATACAATATTAAAAGAATGACGATGTCATGAAAATTAAGAGAATCAATATTGCCCAAGCCATAAGCATATCATGATCTTGGAAGACAAGTCAAAATTCTAATTACAAACACCTAACAAATAAGGGTACATACATCACCTGTACAATGGTTGTGAACCACAAGAGATCTTAGGTCCAAAGTGTTATTGAGGTTGGTATCGAAAATATTGACGGTAAACTTGACGATATACCCTCCGGATCGAGAACTGTATACCTACGAAGACATCATATTATGGATTATAAGACTCGATGGATTCCTACACTCGCCTTGTGAATATGCATCTTTACTTCAACTTATGTCCTCCCTCCACTCTGTATTCCTTCATCAAACTGATGAATATTTGAGGACCATCAGGAAGAAGATCGTGATTACGGACGTAGTAAGATTTAACGAAAAGTGCACTTGGGAGAAAACTGAGGATGAGGCGATGTGAACAAGACCTAACCGTTTCCAATATTAGTCGGGAGTCATGTTGCACAGAAACTATCAAACCTTCCGGGTATATTCTGAACTCTGACTTCCGTAGACCCAACTTAAATTTCAGGGACGAAATTATTTCTTCGTTTATTGGGATTTGTAACATACCCAAACCTATTAGACCCCTTAGGGTGATTTTGGGTTTAGTGGTGGTCTTGAGTGAACCCTTAGACATAGGAAGGAACACTTGATCACCATAGGGACCTTTGATCTAACTAGGTCAAACTACAACACTAGGATTCCAACACATGTGACAAGTCAAGTCCATGAAATTAGGTCAAATTGACCTAAATCCCCAAATTGCCCTTTTATCAAATTGGCCAAATTAGGTCCAAATGGACTCCACCATGACTTAATTTCACCTGAGGTGAGTCCATGAGCCCAAGACAACCAATGTGGCTCAGCCAAGTCAACCCAATTGGGCTTGGATCAAGCCATGGCCCACTTGACCCAAATTGACCTATTTGGGTCAAGTGAGCCCAAACCCCAAATTAAATGGGATAAGGCCCTCAAATCAGGCCCACTCTGAAGCCCAATAACATATTACCCTAATCACCCCTGAAATTTGAAAGGGGGTGACATGCATGGGGGTAATTTTGGGTTTTCCCCCAATCTGAGAAAGGACAAAATGAAATTGGCATGGGGAGAGCTCCACATGTCAAATTGGACCTCCCAAAGATCAGCTCTGAGCTCCGCCATTAACCCCAGCCGAATTCCAGCAAGGTTTGTGAAATGTGGCGGCTAGGAGGAGCAACCAAAGTGGTGGCCGAATTCCCCTTTAATGGCACCATTGGAAATTGTCCTCCTCAGCCTCAATTGAACTCTCCATTAACTTTAGAAGAGGGAAAGCAGTCAGGCTAGCACTTTATAGAGAGAGATTTGGTGGAGAATCGCACCCGGGAGCAAGGTCCGAGCTTGGAAGAACAACAATGGCGATCCGGCGATTTGGCCGCTGTTGGGTATTGTAGCTACAATTACCTTGATTTGAAGAAGTGGTCCTGTGAACTAAGTTGAATTGAGATGTATTTGATGTTGTTCTCTAGTTATGTGTTTGCAGGTCTTAATGCTAAGTGCACACCAAAGTCAGGTTGCAATGGATCACCAAACACAGTTCTAAACAGTGTAATCCCTCATTGCGCAGAATAAAGTGTTGGTCCATGTGTAATCTCTCTTTTGGGGTGTACTTCATATACTCATAACTGAAGGTTTTCAAGCTTGAGGAGTGGAGCAGGTTTTCAGGAAAAGAAAAGAAATTTTTGCTGAGTCAATTCGTCGAGATGTCACGTGAACTCCCGACGAATCTCGACGAATCCAGACAGAAGCCAAATTTCCAGTCTGAAGAAGAAATTTCTGGGGCTAAGTCAATTCGTCGAGATGTCACGTGAACTCCCGACGAATCTCGACGAATCCAGACAGAAGTCAAAAAGACAGTCTTGTGAAGAAAAATCTGCATCTAAGTCCATTCGTCGAATGTTCTCGTGAACTCCCGACGAATCCCGACGAATGAAAATAGAAGGTGTTTTCACGGGTTGTTCAGTGTTTTTCTGTGGCTAAGTCAATTCGTCGAATGTTCACGTGAAGTCTCGACGAATGACGGACAGACGGATTTCAAATTTCAGTTTCGTTTTCCAAAATTAGGGTTGGCCGACATGTACAGTACACGTGGCGACCCCTCCTTATCTGTCGCCTGAGCCGTTGGAGATTTCCCTATAAATAGTCTTTTATTTTAGGGCAAATACAAGATATCTCTCGATTATTAAAAGAAAAAGAAGAAGCCATCCGTCTTCTTCCTCGCATGCTGGAGAAGTTTTCTGAGATCTAACTTCTGTGCCTCTCAAGTTTCGTTCTTCAGTGGTGCTAAAGATTTCTCAGATAAGAAGGCCTTTGATCAAGTTGCTGCTCTCAATATTGAAGATCTTTTCGATTTAATCAAAGGGTCTACTCAGATCAGGTTTGCCGATTCTTCATTCTTCCTAATCCTTGAAGATCCAAGCTTCCACTCTAAAGGAAGAAGAAGATTCAGTCTCTCTAGATCTGAAGTTAATCTCTATTGAGATTCAAGAGAAGTTTCATTTTAAACTTTATTTAATTTCTGTAGGAGTTGTTTACTCCGAGTTATTTCTGTAGGAGTTGTTTACTCCGAGTTATTTTGTAGGAGTTGTTTACTCCGAGTTGTAGGAAGTTTATCTTCTGAGTTGTAGGAGTGTTGTCTCCGAGCTTGTAGGAGCCGTTGTCTCCGAGTGTAGGATTTGTTGATAAATCCGAGTTTTGGTGAAGTTGCCGACGCTAGCCCGAAGTGCTAGATAGGCGGAGCGGGAGAGAGGAGTACCCACCCTTGGGGAACCTCTATAAATCTTGTGTCTCTGTGCTATGATTTTTTTTTGTGTTTGTGCAAAATTTTTTATTCCGCAATCGCAGTAGAGATCACCTATTCACCCCCCTCTAGGTGATTTAGGCCGCAACTAGATACTTTCAATTGGTATCAGAGGGAGGTTGTTCGTTAAAAGGTTAACACCTTGAACAAGATCTTTAAATCTAGTTGCAAGAGCAAGTTTGTCTGAAATGGAAAAATCCAAGGATTCTCTCAAGATGCTCGTCTGTTCTAAGGAGAACTTCCCTATGTGGAAGGAAAGAATGAAGTTCTAGATGGAAGCCACCGACCCAAGAATTTTTTAGATAGTAGAGGAAGGTCCCCATGTTCCTGTGAAGCCATCGTCAATAAATTCAGCTATTATGATTCCCAAGAAAATGTTGGAGCTAGACAAAGATGAAATTGCCCTCGTCATCTTGGACAAGAAGGCAAAGAACATTATTGCTGGTGCAGTGGACGATTCAATGCTATAAAATCTTATACACTGCAAGTCTGCCAAGGAAATGTGGGACTCCATAGTTGTTCTTATGGAAGGTACTGAAGAAGTGAGGGATGACCGAAGATCGTTGTTGAACCAAGAATACGAAGCATTCAAGCAAGATCCAAGAGACTCCATTTCTGATACTTATGAGAAGTTCTTTAAGATCGTCAACGGTCTTAAGAACTATGATCGGGAATTCACCGTTGGAGAACTAAATGACAAGTTCTTGAGATCCCTAACGAAAGAATGGGATACCAAGGCTATTGCTATCCGGGAATTCGGAAAGTTGGCTACGATGGAGCCACAAATATTGTTTGGCAAGCTTCTCTCACATGAACTAAAGCTGAGTACTAGAAAAGATGAAGAAGAAGGATGCTCCGCTTCTGGAAGGGAGAACTCTGTGGCACTGAAGGCCAAAGAGTCAAGAAGAGGTAAAGCTAGATCATTTGAAAAGACACAGCCGTCAGATGAAGACGATGAGTCTGTGGATTGTTCATCAAGCTCAGACATGTCCGATGGAGAGTTCTCTTCACTCGCCAAGAAATTCAAGAAATTGCTCAGAAAAAGGAGCCAAAGAAGGTCAAGGCGTGATGATGAACATCACAAGAAAGAACACAGCAACGACAGGTATAAAACCAAACCGAATAAACATGTTTCGACTGATATTGTCTGTTATTGTTGTAATAAGCCAGGACATATAAGTACGGAATGTCCATACAAAGAGAAGAAATCCTTCAAGGGAAAAAGGAAAGAAGAAAAGAGCTTCTTAGCAAAGAAGACCAAGACTCTTAGCGACAGTGACTCAGTTAAGTCAAGCTCGAATGATGAAGCTTATTTTGGGCTTACAGCAAATTCAGATTCGAATAACTATGACACGCCTCATGAAGGGAAGGAAAACATAGGCCTAATAGCTCTTATGGAAGGATCAAAGGAAGACCAAGACACCATAAATGAGAAAAAGGTCAGGACCTTAAGTGACAGTGATTCAAGCTGTTCAGAATTAGAAGAAGAAACACTTCTTGCTCTGACTGCGATATCTGAGTCAGAAGAGGAAATCAAAGATGAAACCTATCCCGAACAAGTCTGCATAAGGGCACCTCTGTCTGTTACAGACTCTGAAGCTGAGATAAGCTCATCAGAAAATGATGACACACCTAATCTAGAAAATCAGTATAATGCTCTCCTAGTAGATCTTGAAAAGAGCAAGAAATTGATTGAGTCTCAGGCTGAGGAAATCAGAATCCTTAAGCCTTTTGAATCTCAGGTAAATGAAACGACCAAAGAGGTAATTAGCTTATTCAATGAACTCATTTTACTTCGAATGAAATCTGAGGCTCAAGAAAGAACCATCAGATCTTTAGAGAAGAAGCTTTATAAGGAAAGAAAGCCAGTGGCTCAATTCTCTAAACCTGGATCAATTGATTCTGAGACTAGAGGAAAGAGCACAGCTAAAGCTAGGCCTCACACCACCTTTCAAAAGGTGCGAACTCCCTCTAACAGGTATGATCAGGACAACATCCGTGATCACTGGAAGACAGGAAGTTGTTATGGCAGGGAAAATACTCCTAACTATAGTAAAAGAAAGGGGATGGTGGTGAGTACTCAGAATGCTCCCCATAAAGAAATCCAAATGGCCCAACCTGGACCATTTGTGTTCAATGCACCAACCCCTACATTCAAGGGTAAGGAAGCATCATCCTGCAAATCTTTTCCAGCAAGGAAGCAAACTGGGTGCAACACCATAGCCAACCCTCACTCGAATATATCTGATGCCATCAACACCATAAGAGCTTCCAAGCTTTCATCTGTTGCTGTCAAACAGATAAAACCAAGTGAAAATGGATATGCTCTTGTAACCAATCAGCCACTTGCTATGAAAAATAGAAAGAATGCTCCTGCCTTCTCAACTGAAATCATGCTTTCTGATGCCACTTGCAAATCAAAAAGGGAGGCTCGGAAGAGAAGGTACAACATCCATGAATGTTGGTGCTGTGGTAAAGTGGGACACTTTGCCATCGACTGTTGGCACAACCCTTGTGTGTCTAATGCAAAGAAGAGCTTTTCTACTAGAATTGCAGTTAGTAGAAATATTTATTGTTATGCTAACCGGAACCTAGGACCCAAATCGGTTTGGGTTCCTAAGGGAAATTAATCTGTGCTTGCAGGTATGTCCAAAGGCCAACCAAAACTCTAATCAGGCATTTGGACAAGTGGATGTTCATGGTACATGACCAGAACATAGAAGAAATATAGTATGGTTGCTGAAAAGCTTAGGAAATCAGTCCAGGCACTGAAACTCTAAGGGGGAGATAAGACTAAGGGGGAGAAAAGATTGAGGGGGAGCTGATTCTACATATACTACTCCTATGCAGTTGCTCAGGGGGAGCTTTGAGCTCTCATGCTTTTTCTTCCCTATCTGAAGTAGTCAGAAAGGGGGAGAGAAGTTGAATTTGCAAGAGAATTTGAGGTTGGGAGGAATTGGCAAAGTTAGAATTGGCAAAGTTAGAATTGGCAAAGTTGAAAGAGAAAGTTGAAAGGGAGAGAAAGTTGAAAAAGTTAAGTTTTTAACTCTCCTTATCTATTTGATATATATTTTTTAAGTGCAATTCAACTCAGTACATAGGTTCTGACTTCTTCAAATAGGGGGATATTGTAGGGTATTGTGCTACAATTACCTTGATTTGAAGAAGTGTTCCTGTGAACTAAGTTGAATTGAGATGTATTTGATGTTGTTCTCTAGTTATGTGTTTGCAGGTCTTAATGCTAAGTGCACACCAAAGTCAGGTTGCAATGGATCACCAAACACAGTTCTAAACAGTGTAATCCCTCATTGCACAGAACAAAGTGTTGGTCCATGTGTAATCTCTCTTTTGGGGTGTACTTCATATACTCATAACTGAAGGTTTTCAAGTTTGAGGAGTGGAGCAGGTTTTCAGGAAAAGAAAAGAAATTTTTGCTGAGTCAATTCGTCGAGATGTCACGTGAACTCCCGACGAATCTCGACGAATCCAGACAGAAGCCAAATTTCCAGTCTGAAGAAGAAATTTCTGGGGCTAAGTCAATTCGTCGAGATGTCACGTGAACTCCCGACGAATCTCAACGAATCCAGACAGAAGTCAAAAAGACAGTCTTGTGAAGAAAAATCTGCAGCTAAGTCCATTCGTCGAATGTTCTCGTGAACTCCCGATGAATCCCGACGAATGAAAATAAAAGGTGTTTTCACGGGTTGTTCAGTGTTTTTCTGTGGCTAAGTCAATTCGTCGAATGTTCACGTGAAGTCTCGACGAATGACGGACAGACGGATTTCAAATTTCAGTTTCGTTTTCCAAAATTAGGGTTGGCCGACATGTACAGTACACGTGGCGACCCCTCCTTATCTGTCGCCCGAGCCGTTGGAGATTTCCCTATAAATAGTCTTTTATTTTAGGGCAAATACAAGATATCTCTCGATTGTTAAAAGAAAAAGAAGAAGCCAGCCGTCTTCTTCCTCGCGTGCTGGAGAAGTTTTCTGAGATCTAACTTCTGCGCCTCTCAAGTTTTGTTCTTCAGTGGTGCTAAAGATTTCTCAGATAAGAAGGCCTTTGATCAAGTTGCTGCTCTCAATATTGAAGATCTTTTCGATTTAATCAAAGGGCCTACTCAGATCAGGTTTGCCGATTCTTCATTCTTCCTAATCCTTGAAGATCCAAGCTTCCACTCTAAAGGAAGAAGAAGATTCAGTCTCTCCAGATCTGAAGTTAATCTCTATTGAGATTCAAGAGAAGTTTCATTTTAAACTTTATTTAATTTCTGTAGGAGTTGTTTACTCCGAGTTATTTCTGTAGGAGTTGTTTACTCCGAGTTATTTTATAGGAGTTGTTTACTCCGAGTTGTAGGAGTTGTTTACTCCGAGTTGTAGGAAGTTTATCTTCCGAGTTGTAGGAGTGTTGTCTCCGAGCTTGTAGGAGTCGTTGTCTCCGAGTGTAGGATTTGTTGATAAATCCGAGTTTTGGTGAAGTTGCCGACGCTAGCCCGAAGTGCTAGATAGGCAGAGCGGGAGAGAGGAGTACCCATCCTTGGGGAACCTCTATAAATCTTGTGTCTCTGTGCTGTGATTTTTTTTTTGTGTTTGTGCAAAATTTTTTATTCCGCAATCGCAGTAGAGATCACCTATTCACCCCCCTCTAGATGATTTAGGCCGCAACTAGATACTTTCAGCCGCCTCCACACGCGAATAGAGGCAAGTTCCTTTCCCCCTCCTCCTATGCTATCTTCCTTTCTCTCCTCCCGTCGAATTGAGCCATGTAATGGCGGTTCCACCTTGCAATTTTCATGTTCTTAGCCGCAAAAATGAAAGGTGTCGGAGCCCTGCTCCGGCCACCCCAGGTCAATCGGCCACCACCAGTTGATAGCCCTATGTCGACTGGTGGTGGTGGCAGGAGCGTTTCGCCGGAAACCTCCCGTAGCCGCCAGAAAATGGCCCGCAAATCAGACCAGGCATGGTCGATCGGGGTCGTAGGCATAACGAGGAGGACGAAATCAGAGCCGTTGATTTCACGTGATTTCCTTATACGCAGCCCAAAAGTATTTAATCCATATCATTTGAATGAAATGTCACACTTGTGACCCGATTTTGTAAGTCAAATTCGAGGCCCTTAGAGGCCATTTTCTGAAAAATGTCCAGAGACAGGAATTCTAGATCTGGGTGTCTACTTTCATCTGGAAGTGGAATCAGGCCATTAGGATTATTATAGAACCCACACTCCTCACTTTAGTGAGGCTGGTCAAAATAGGAACCAGAAATTGATTAGTGAATATATCATAAAATATGAGTCTGATGGCCCTGAGAGTTTGGCCATGCATGAATGTGACATGTACCTAGCCTGCACCCAAAAATCAGATTTTTGGGTGATGATTTTCCTAAGGTTTTAACTAAAATTTGTAAAATCAAATAAATGACTTTTTTGGATGTATATAACTCCAACTAACCTCAAATTTGAGTGTCATACGCATTTAGTCAATATTAGTCAATGGTCAAAATTTGAGACCAAAGGGTAATTTCTCTTTGCATGTCTCTACATAAAAAAGATATTGGGGTGCTAATAGACACCTTTGGTTTAAGGAAGCCTTAGATGGGTTTGGAGGTGAAAATCTCCTTGCATGTCACTAAAACCTTGGCCATGCAAGTAGGGTGACCTAACAATCCAAGCCCTAGAGTTTGGAGGTCATTAGAGCTAGAATCATTAAGTTTTTCTAATTAATTTAAATTGTCACACCTAT
This sequence comes from Dactylorhiza incarnata, assembly GCA_033032865.1. NCBI lineage: Eukaryota > Viridiplantae > Streptophyta > Magnoliopsida > Asparagales > Orchidaceae > Dactylorhiza > Dactylorhiza incarnata. Next base: position 52,224 of record JAWHQI010000009.1, on the reverse strand, counting down.
AAATTAATGGAATTTTTGGGGTAAAATCAACATGGAATATTCTGAATTTTAGGACTTGGTATTTTTAGGTCAATATTATGCTCTACAAATTTTACCAAATTTTATTGAGGTCATAATCAAGTACTTAATGTATAAGCCCTTATTTGCACACCATGAGTATTAATTGGATATTGTGATCTAAATTTCCCTGGAATATTCTGAAACTTAGGCTTTGAAGTTCTTAGATCAATATTGTGCTACTGTGATTTTATCAGAATTTATAGTGACCTGTAGATGGTAATTGTAGTGTAAATCCTTATTGGCACCCCACTCTTATTAAATAGTAATCATGGATAAATACTCCCTGAAAAATGTGAAACTTAGGCTTTGAAGTTTTTAGATCAATATTGTGCTACTGTGATTTTATCAGAATTTATAGTGACCTGTAGATGGTACTTGTAGTGTAAATCCTTATTTGCTCCCCACTCTTATTAAATAGTAATCATGGATAAATACTCCCTAGAAAAATGTGAAACTTAGGCTATGAAGTTTTTAGATCAATATTGTGCTACTATGATTTTATCAGAATTTATAGTGACCTGTAGATGGTACTTGTAGTGTAAATCCTTATTGGCACCCCACTCTTATTAAATAGTAATCATGGATAAATACTCCCTGGAAAAATGTGAAACTTAGGCTTTGAAGTTTTTAGATCAATATTGTGCTACTGTGGTTTTATCAGAATTTATAGTTACCTGTAGATGGTACTTGCAGTGTAAATCCTTATTGGCACCCACTCTTATTAAATAGTAATCATGGATAAATACTCCCTGGAAAAATGTGAAATAGACTTTGAAGTTTTTAGATTAATATTGTGCTACTGTGATTTTATCAGAATTTATAGTGACCTGTAGATGGTACTTGTAGTGTAAATTCTTATTTGCACCCATTCATATTAAATAGAAATCATGGTCAAATAATCTCTGGAAAAATGTGAAACTTAGGGTTTGAGGTTTTTAGACCAATATTATGCTATTGCGAGTTTATCAGAATTTATAGAGATCTGTAGATGATACTTGCTGTGTAAATCCTTATTTGCACCCCATTCATGTTAAATAGAAATCATGGTCAAATAATCCCTGAAAAAATGTGAAACTTAGGGTTTGAGGTTCTTAGACCAGTACTATGCTATTGTGAAATTATCAGAATTTATAGAGATTTGTAGATGGTACTTGTTGCATAAAACTTTACTTTCACCCCATCTATTTGAATAGAAACTATGATTAAGGATTCCCTAGAAGAGTATGAAATGTAGGATTTGAGGTTGTTAGATCATTACTCATTGAGAACCTATGGTAAGAACTTGGAACTCATTAGGACATGATAGGGCCAAGGTTGCGTCTTAAGGGTCAAACCTAGTTCAATCTCACCTTGGTCTACGAACATTAGAAACTGAAAACATAGATTCAGACCCCTTCCTTGTGGTCACCACCCCCAGAGTTACTAAGTCTAAGAGAATTGCAGATGCCCAATTAGGTTGATGGATTAATCACCAAGGGCAGTCATTGGAAATAAAGAGGGGTGCGTTTAGTAAAACTATTAATTCAGGAATTTGACAAGGACCTATTAGGGGAGGCGAAGGATGACTTAGCAAGAAGTGAAAATTGTGATTGAGAGATAACACAAGGAAATAGTCGGTCACTAGGAATGACATGGTTCGGTGTTCAATAGAACACCGACACATGTCTGCCCGAATCAAATGGTAATCCACCCTATGATTATAGTGCAATTGGAGAGCAAATGGGCATACAAGAATGACTAGCAACTAAATAAAATAAATATCCTAGAAAGGGGGATTTGGGTTTCAGTCACCATTACATTCCCTAGTACCATTGCGAGCCCTTCACCGGGTAATCCACTGGAAGTCCAGGATTCACCCCAAGCTGCTAAGATCAACTAACAATAGACAAGAGTAGTAAAGTAGGAGAACTTGAAACATAATCTCCCTCCCAAATTTGGGAAGGAATGAAATAAGGACTGGGATAGTCCTGCGACCGGTAGGCTTGGGTTATAAGGAAGGACTGGATAGTCCTGCGATCGGTAGGCTCGGGTTATAAGGAAGGACTGAGATAGTCCTGCGAGCGGTAGGTGTAACATCCCGACTTTTATTGGGTCACTAGGCCCTAGTGAGCCCAATAAAAGTAGGCCCGAACGGTAGACATAACCCGATAAGGGGTTATGTGCTACGAATCCCGAATTGACTTCTGTCAGATCCACTAGACTCGTATGACCAATACAAGTGCAACAGAATTCGTTGCACCTCAATCCGAGGTCGTTTAGAGAAAACGACCATTTTGAGTATCGTTGTGCGCCGCTACCACACTATAGTGGGATAGTGGCCAAACGTACTCCGATCTAACTTCTATCAGTCCCATTAGACTCATATGAACGATACAAGCGCAACGGAATTTGTTGCACCCCGATCCGAGGTCGTTTAGAAAAAACGACCATTTTGAGTATCGTTGCGCGCCGCTACCACACTATAGTGGGATAGTGGCCAAACATACTCCGACCTAACTTCTGTCAGTCCCATTAGACTCGTATGAACGATACAAGCGCAACGGAATTTGTTGCGCCTCGATCCGAGGTCGTTTAGAGAAAATGACCATTTTGAGTATCGTTGCGCGCCGCTACCACACTATAGTGGGATAGTGGCCAAACATACTCCGATCTGACTTCCGTCAGTCCCATTAGACTCGTATGGACGATACAAGCGCAACGGAATTTGTTGCGCCTCGATCCGAGGTCCTATGGAGAGTATGCCATTTTAGGACTATGCAGACCACCTCAGTGCAACGCACGAAATGTGAAGCACACAAACTCGGCATCGGCCCCGACAAATCTAGATGAACCCCGGGACCATGAAGGACCCCGCCCTAAGTTGACCTCGGTCAAACCCCCCCCCCCCCCCCAAGCTTGAAACCTATTAAGAAGAGAAAAGAAAGGGGGGGGGGGAGAGAGAAGCCCCTCCCCCAAGGGAGGGGGATGCCCATGGATAGGCAGCCCCCTATTGGGGCAAGGGGGTAGGAGAGAGAAGGGGGGGGGGGGGGGGGGGAGAAAATATCTCCCCCACCCATCCCTTCCTTTTAGCCATGTGGGCTAAAAGGATGGAGAGGGGAGGCCACCCCCTCCTCTATATACGAAGGAGCTCAGCCCCTCCCTGAGTGCCAACCCTCCCCCCAGCTCCTCCTTCTTCCCTGCCGGCTAGCCCATCCAGCCCCCATGTCGGAGCTCTGCCCTTCCCCAAACCACCGCCAACTCCTTCCCCACCATGGCCGGCCGCCCCTCAACCTCTCGAGCTCCACCACCCCTACAGGTAGACTCCCTCCCCTCCTCCTTCCTACTCCCCTGAGCCAGGCCGACCCCCTCCCCGTCGCCGGAGCGCCGCCAGCACCACCCCGAGCCTTGCAAGGCTCGGGTGGAGGCATGGCCGTGGAAGCCCCCCCAGCGCCGGTGGTGGCGCTGGGGGAGCAGGTTTCCCCCTCGGGGACCCTTGCGCCGGCGAAAGGAGGCGGCTGGGCCGCCGGAGGACGCAGCCCCGACGGCACCCGTGGCCCAGCCCCCCTCTGCTCCCGTTTCCTGTACAGGAAATACCCCACCCCCGACGGCGGCCGACGGCGCCAGGCCGGCGGACCACCACCGGAGTGGTCGCCGGCCCCCGACGCACCAACCGGGGGCGACACCGGCAGCTCTCCCGATGGAGGCGGCGGCGCGACGAGCATGCATGGCGCATGCAGGCCACGCCACCGTCTCCCGCCCCTTCTTACCTCCTTTCCGGTGGCAGTCGACGGCGACAGGCCGCCGGACCACTACCGGAGTGGTCGCCGGCCCCCGGCGCATCGACCGGGGGCGGCGCCGGCCCCAGCCGGCTGCTGCCCGGCGGCGGCAGCGGCCGCCTCCCGTCTTATAGACGGGAGCCACACGATCTCCCCCAGGAGATCGGGCGGCTCCCATTTTCTGGATTCCCTCCTCCCGCCTCCACATGTGTGCCCCCCACAGCGGATCCACCGCAGATCCGCTGTGGGAGCCGCGGGAGGGCGCAGGGTGTAAGACCCCTGCGCCTTCTCCCTGCCTTTAACCGCACCCCAACTGCCTTTCCCCCTTCCCCATTTTTCTGAGGAAGGACTGAATGAAAAATGTGCAGTTATGATAAAAATTTCCTGAATGAAAAATGTGCCCCACCCTAAGGGGCACCTCATGTAATTTTTTGGGATTTTTAGGAAGTCATTTGCTATATTTAAAACCCTACCAAAGGTTTATTTTGAGAAAATTAAAGGCCAAATGAGTTGGAAAAAATCACCAAAAATCATAGGCTCTAATTAAAGGTATTTTACAACTACTATTAGAGTTGGGGAGTGTGACATATTATTTTGGCCTCTAAAAGCTTTTACAAGCAAAAATAAATGCCCGAAATGGAGCGAAATTCATCGGAATAAATCGACGTCCTCGCGAGGCGCATTTTAGCGGTATAATAAAATTACGCGTATCGATCTGAGGAATCGATTGGGTTTAAAATATCGACGCGAAAATTGGGACGAGATCGCGGTCGACGCCGCAATGCAGTAATGCCAAGATAATAAAAAGAACAAATCCACGGCAAAGGGAAAATACTAAATCTCATGGAACGTAAATAAACCCCTGGAAATGGAGTAGAATCCCTATGAACGGGGAGAAAGCAGAACCTCCTCCTAAGAACGGAGTCGACGTTGAAGCCTCCTATTATGGAGTGATTGGACTACTAACCCTTTACTTATTTACTGCTTTCAGTATTTTCATTTCTCCAGTCTCGCACTGGTCCTTATTTACTGCTTTCAGTATTTTCATTTCTCCAGTCTCGCACTGGTCCTTATTTACTGCTTTCAGTACTTTCATTTCTCCAGTCTCGCACTGGTCCTGTTATTATGGCCCCCTGCTTCCGGCCTATTTTATTGCTTGTTATTATGGCCCCCTGCTTCCGGCCTATTTTACTGCTTGATATTATGGCCCCCTACTTCTGGCCTATTTTACTGCTTGATATTATGGCCCCCCTGCTTCCGGCCTATTTTACTGCTTGATATTATGGCCCCCTGCTTCCGGCCTATTTTACTGCTTGATATTATGGCCCCCTGCTTCCGACCTATTTTACTGCTTATATTGCACTTTCTAATTCAGCGCTGACTTCGGTCCTACGCTAGCAAGCAGTGCTTATCCTCCCTTCTGCGAGGCCTTAGTTGGGGAAAACCCAGAGTTGAGCCCCTCCTCCCAGGTTAACCCCAAGCAAGGAGCCCTCATACCGCTGAGCCTCCCGGTCAGAGATCGTATGACCGGTTGAGTAAGTTGTCGCACGTCTTAAAGCGCTTGTTCTGTATTTAAAGCAGTTGAAGATTGTTTGGAAGTGGCAGGTCGGTCACGCCCGCAGACCGTTCGTACCGGTGCGGGTGGGCTGCCGACTCATGGCGACAGGGAGATGTGCACCGCAGGTTATCACCACTCTGAACCTGCAGTTTTTGCCTCCGCTGGTCGGCCTAAAAATCGGTTCGCCGGATGTCGCTCACATCCAGTTAGTACACCAAGTTGTACAGGAGGGCCTGAGTGATACGGTATGACTACACTCAGAAGTGGCAAGACTGGCCACTGTCACTGACAGCCACATCGTTGAGGCCCGCGGGGTTAGCTCCCCTGCTTGAAATAAAATGGTATAAACTGTGTTGACACAGGGTCTTTTTGTGTGTGTACAGGTTTGAATACCTGAGTACGAGTATGCGCGAGATAGTGTTGTGTATTTACTATACTGCGCGGTTATGGATAGTAGGGCGGGAGGCCCTATTTATAGATATAAATATATATATATGTGTATATATATATGATTACCTGCTGCTAACCCTCTTCCTTGCTTCGGCTATTTATTTCTGTCCTTTAGCCCGCCCCCTGGATATGGATCCGAGGAGGGGATGTGTTTTCTGCTTAGCTCTGTGACTAACGGTTATTTCTTATAACCAATCACAGGAGATGGGACAGCGCGGAGCCCCCGCACCGCAAGATGAGTTACCAGCCTTAGAGATGGCTCGATTGGACACTCCAGCCTCTCCCCTATCTTCCGAGACGTGAGTCCTAGAGTATAGGACTAGCCTAGGGTATTGGTTATAGTCTATGTAGCCCCCGAGGCAGTGGTTGTAAACATTAGGCTTCGGCCCTATTTAAATATGTAAATATAAGCAGTATGCTTGGTTTTGTTTATTTTGATTGCTTCCGCTGTGCGTTCTGATGTGATGTTGTGATTCTCGTGCCTGACAAGGAGACCACTCAGTGCTTGAGAGGGTGGGTCGTTGCCATCCGGAAAGCACTAGTGGCCATCTTTGGGCCGTAAGATCCCCCCTCCCTGAACCCGGTGCAGGTCTGGGGAGGGGGGGTCTTACAGTAGGCTCGGGTTATAAGGAAGGACTAAGATAGTCCTGTGAGCGGTAGGCTCGGGTTATAAGGAAGGACTGGGATAGTCCTGCGAGCGGTAGGCTCGAGTTATAAGGAAGGACTGGGATAGTCCTGCGAGCGGTAGGCTCGGGTTATAAGGAAGGACTGGGATAGTCCTGCGAGCGGTAGGCTCGGGTTATATGGAAGGACTGGGATAGTCCTGCGAGCGGTAGGCTCGGGTTATAAGGAAGGACTGGGATAGTCCTGCGAGCGGTAGGCTCGGGTTATAAGGAAGGACTAGGATAGTCCTGCGAATGATTGGCTTGATTTTTATAAATGTTGGTTTAGAATTACGAGTCGAAGGCTCGGTGGTAAGAGATAATACATAATTGCATATGCATAAGATGTGGTAGGAGAACTTGAAACATAATCTCCCTCCCAAATTTGGTAAGGAATGAAATAAGGACTGTGATAGTCCTGCGAGCGGTAGGATCGGGTTATAAGGAAGGACTGTATAGTCCTGCGAGCGGTAGGCTCGGGTTATAAGGAAGGACTGAGATAGTCCTGCTTGCGGTAGGCCCGAGTTATAAGGAAGGATTGAGATAGTCCTGCGAGCGGAAGACTCGGGTTATAAGGAAGGAGTGGGATAGTCCTGCGAGCGGTAGGCTCGGGTTATAAGGAAGGACTGGGATAGTCCTGCGAGCGGTAGGCTCAGGTTATAAGGAAGGACTGGGATAGTCCTCCTAGCGGTAGGCTCGAGTTATAAGGAAGGACTGGGATAGTCCTGCGAGTGGTAGGCTCAGGTTATAAGGAAGGACTGGGATAGTCCTGCGAGCGGTAGGCTCGGGTTATAAGGAAGGATTGGGATAGTCCTGTGAGCGATAAGCTCAGGTTATAAGGAAGGACTGGATAGTCCTGCGAGCGGTAAGCTCGGGTTATAAGGAAGGACTGAGATAGTCCTGCGAGCGGTAGGCTCAGGTTATATGGAAGGATTGGGATTGTCCTGCGAGCGATAGGATCGGGTTATAAGGAAGGACTGGATAGTCCTGCGAGCGGTAGGCTCGGGTTATAAGGAAGTACTGAGATAGTCCTGCGAGCGGTAGGCTCGGTTTATAAGGAAGGACTGTGATAGTCCTGTGAGTGGTAGGATCAGGTTATAAGAAAGGACTGAGATAGTCCTGCGAGCGGTAGGCTCGGGTTATAAGGAAGGACTGAGATAGTCCTGCGAGTGGTAGGCTCGGGTTGTAAGGAAGGACTGTGATAGTCCTGCGAGCGGTATGCTCAGGTTATAAGGAAGGACTGGGATAGTCCTGCGAGCGGTATGCTCGGGTTATAAGGAAGGACTGGGATAGTCCTGCGAGCGGTAGGCTCGGGTTATAAGGAAGGACTGGGATGGTCCTGCGAGCGGTAGGCTCGGGTTATAAGGAAGGATTGGGATAGTCCTTCGAGCGATAAGCTCGGGTTATAAAGAAGGACTGGATAGTCTTGCGAGCGGTAGGCTCGGGTTATAAGGAAGGACTGGGATAGTCCTGCGAGTGGTAGGCTCGGGTTATAAGGAAGGACTGGGATAGTCCTGCGAGCGGTAGGCTCGGGTTATAAGGAAGGACTAGGATAGTCCTGCGAACGATTGACTCGATTTTAATAAATGTTGGTTTAGAATTACGAGTTGAAGGCTCGGTGGTAAGAGATAATACATATTTGCATATGCATAAGATGTGGTGGGTCTTCGATTCTGGCTTAGTCGTCACACCGACATCAATTCGTTGACTCGGCAGTGCTAGTGGTTTGATTAGGGGCCAGGTTGTTTTACTGCACATCCGACGGGACGTATTCCCTAAACCCTGCCTGGCCAATTCAGTTTAGTATGCAGGAGTTCGTGAGTACCGGGTACCGGTATCACAACATATGTTAGGGCCTAGGTATGGTAGTGTGACTTACCACCTAGGTGAGGAGATGCCCGCTCCTCTGCCACTGTTTGACCACGACGGAAGGTGCCCGAGAGGTTAGCTACCTTCGAAAAGTGGGAACTAAGGGTCTGTACGTACATAGTCGCATGTGTGAGTTGCACCATAGCATTGCATTGCATATCATAGCATAACATTCTTGCATAAATCAGAGACCTCATCGTATAAATTAGTATGGGCTCTTTTATACGATGAGTTTATCTTACTGCCAGATCCCTTAGCTTATGTGCTTTTGTGTGTGCATATAAGTTAAGGTTACATTCACAGCTGCTCATAATTATTATACCTACTTCTTTATATTGCATTGTCTCTTACTTATTGCTGTCACACTATACTCTGCTAGCATAGAATTGTTATTATTAAATGTTCAGTAATTATAAACCCTGCTAGTCTAGCAACATGTCACCTGCTTTTGATTTACCCTTTGATGTCCTCCGCTTCCTCCTCCCGCACGGTGCCTAGGAGTCGCGGGTGGAGGCGGTGAGGAATATGCTGAGTCTTATAGACTGAAGGTTGGTGGACCTCATCATTTTAGGGATGATGTGTCGGAACAGCAGGACCCTGTTCAGGAGACAGGGCAGGAAGACGGGATGAAGCGGAACAACCACTACACGTCGTCGCAGCAGCAGCTACAGATGCATGAATACATAGTTTGATAGCTTCCGCATAGATGTAGAGTGAGAGTGTTGTTGCACTATATTTGAACATGTACCTGGCATAAGCCCTCATTCGTTTAGTTCTTTCTCATCATGGACAATGTAATCTTTTATTATGATAATTATATATTGTGATTTTGTGGACTTGTTTCATTTAATGCTTCTATTACTACGACTATGGTTGGCCTGGATGATGATGAATAGCCGACAGGATCAGCGTATTGTGGCGGCGACCATTGGGTGTAATGGTGCTGCCGCAAGACAACTGTTCTGGGCGGTAAGACCCGGGAAAGAATGCAAAAAAGAGGGTCTTACACCTACACTCAGATTCCATCCTGGAATCCTACCTCAGGTGCCAGCAACAACCCTACCTCAGAGTGTAAGCACTCCTACAGCTCAGATCCCCAGCAAGGATCCTGCAACTCAGATTTCCTCAAAAATCTTATAGCTCGGGTCTTCACAGACCCTACCTCAGACTTTCAGCGAAGTCCTACAACTTAGGTCTTCTTACAAGCCCTACACTCAGGCTATCAGCATAGCCCTACAACACAGATCTCAAGGAGATCCTACAATGATAGATTTGAAGAAGATTTTACAGATTTAGACTCTAAAAGATAGAGCTTTGAATAGCTTGAGTCTTCTTAGGCCTTTCTGAATAGAAAGCCTTCTCTTGGACTTTCTGGAGTAGAAAGCCTTCTCTTTTGCAGCAACACTGGATCTTCTGTGGATGAGCTTTTCGATCAGGATCAGTGCTGAGCTTTCTTGAATGAAGAAGTCTTCTTGCTCTCAAGAGTGAGAACTTTCTTGTTGAAGCTTAGCTTCTTTTTCTTCTTCTTCTTCTTCCTAGGAAAAGTACTTGCTTGTTACTGTTCTATTGCTTTTTAGCGGCAGTCATGCTTTTCTATTTTTATTTCTCAATGATATATTCTCAAAAGTTAGGGTTAGTCGATGCTCTCTTATCTTTTTATATCACTGATTCTTCTAATGGTCGATGTCTGAAAAGGTTTTGTCTCAGACCACTTTTCAAACATGATTGATTTGACATTTGCTTTTGTTGCTTCCGTCGATTTGAAATCCTGCCTTTTGAGCTTGACAAGACGATATCATCGTGTGAAGATAGCTGACACGATGATAAATTACTTAGAAATCTTTCTTTAGTTCATACAATGATGTCGTCGTGTGCACCTTGTTGTCACAATGATATATGTCTTAGCTGTCTTTTCTTGAGTCCTCACAACGACATTTGCTTTAACTGACTGTTCTTGAGTTTTCACACTGATATCGTCGTGTGTACCTTGTTATCACGATGACATATCCCTTATCAGACTTCTTTTAAGTTCTAAGGTGTGGTGGTGCGGCGGTGCGGCGCAATCAATTCTGTTAATTTGTATACAAATAATCAAAATATAATAATTAAATATCTTGCTACTTGCTCCATTTACAACCATTTACAACCATCACCATATTTATGTTTTATGTAAAACACATTCTCTAATATTATATTAGTATTCAGCACAATAAATGATCGTAAAAGCATAAATAAAAAATATATTATCTTGCGAACTTTTGCTTTTCTTTTCATTGCTTTATATCACCCTGACATTACTACTCACTTGTACTTATCACCTCTATATTTTGCCTTGATTTGTCACATGCATAAACTTGTCCACCCCCATGTACCTGTCACTTGCGCTCATTAGATTCATCAGAACAATATAAAAGAAATAGAAATACCTAATAAGTTCAAGCGTAGTAAAGTATCTGAGTGGGGAGTGGTATTCGGACTCCCCTTTGGGTTGAGGCAGTCTTTCCTCAACCGCCGCCTACGTACTTTGTATCAAGCTATACAGATTCAAATCCACGTAGTTCAATATCATATGGATTGTCCTTTCGGACCATCCATCATATATGTTATATTTATGGTACCAAAAAAATGTTGGATCGATTGGCGCCCTTAGAGGGGGGGGGGGGGGGTGAATAAGGGAATAAAATTCTTTGTAAATTTTTACTAAATTGTTTAGAGAAAATTAGAACAAAATAACAATTTATCTTAAAAGAGGAAACAATTGTAATTTGCAATTCTATAAAATATGCCAAATGATAGAAATCAAGTAAACACAAAAAAGACATGATTATATTATATGAAAAAAGTGTTTACATAAATTTGATTTCAATATCGCTAGAAATCAGAGGCATACAAATATAAATATCTTTTCCTTTTCTATACCGACTTGTATCCCCACAAACCGGTTGGCTTTAGCCTATCCTTCCCGGATAAGGCCTCAAGCCGCTCTAGCCAATCCTTCCCCGGATATGGCCTTGAGCCCCCTAGATCTAATCACCTAGAACTAGTCACCAACACAAGGCGAATTCCCCCTAAGTCCTACCCAGACCTAGTCGCCAACACAAGGCGAATTAACTAAATGATTACAAAAAGTATGGAATGAAAATAAATATAACAATAATGAAACTCCCTATATGAGATCTCTGAAGATGAGGATGAAGGATCGCTGTAGCATAAGCGAGGTTGAAGCGATCATTCTTCGGATGCACCATGGTGGCTTTCTTCTCCAGAAATCCTCTTTGGCTTTGTGTGGGAGATGAACTTTCGGTAGAGTAGCAGCTCTGGAAATTTGGCACAAGTAATCTCTCTGGAAGCACTAATTCAAAACGAGAGAGAGCCCATCAATTTATAGATCTTGAAGATAGCGCCAGCGGTATCTCCTAGCGCCTGCGGTAGCGTTCGTGTGGAGCGGTTGCGAAACCGTCGGCGGCGTGGCGCTGTGCATGAACTTGAGATAGCGCCAGGCGATAGCGCTAGCGCTGGCGGTAGCGTTCATGTGGAGCGGTTGTGAAACTGTCGGCTGCGTGACAGAACAAACTTTCGTCGAACGACCTCAAATTCGTCGAACGGAGCAATTTCATCGAACGGAAACACTTTCGTTGAACGGAGCTTCAAATTCATCGAACAGTCTCAAATTCGTCGAACGCAATATTATTGTGCAGGAGCTCAGTTCATCGAACTCCAATTCGTCGAGCGGCCTTCACAATTCGTCGAACGTAATATTCGTCGAACGGAATTTTTGTCGAACGCAGGCAAATTCGTCGAACGGAACTCCAAGTTCGTCGAACGCAGATTCCTTCAGATTTCGTCGAGCGCCTTTAGAGTTCGTCGAACGCAGGTTCCTTCAGATTTCGTCGAGCGCCTTCAGAGTTCGTCGAACGTTAGCTATCTTTCCATAGAATCATCTCCAATCTGTTTATACCTATGGAGTATTGCACCTATAGTTCCTGCATACTCTAAACACACAAAATATAAGATTAAATACAATTTGGGATTTGTTATTCTCAAACAAAAGGATGTGACACACATGTCCAACAATCTCCCCCTTTTGATAATAACAAATCCTCTTAGCAAGAAATCAACAATAGTGTTTATAGTATATGATAAGCAAGATGATAGTGCAACTATTGTATATGATAAGCATGATGATATGCATACTCCCCTTATCTTAATGCTCCTCCTACATAAATGCAATTTATGTTTTACTCCCCCTAGATGATAGTTTACATGAATTATTCTCCCCTTAATCTTCTATATTTCTCCTATATATTTCTTCAATTAATCTCCCCCTTTTGGTATTATCAAAAGAAGGTAGGATGAGGGTAGTAAGGAGGCATTCTTTAGGCTAGTTATAAATCATGATCGAGCTTTTGTAATATATGAAATGATAAAGAGTTTAAACATAGTATATATAAGAGATTTCAAATAAAAAGATAAGAGTTGTAAGCAAGCGGAAGATTATAGAAAACATCTTTTTGTAAGCATGAAAAGCATAAGTAAAAATATGGGTTTTAGTTCAAAATTGAAAGATGTTTTAACCTTTTTGAAATCTCAAAGTTTTTCATAAAGATACCAAGCATGAAATGAACATATCAAAGAAAGATTATACTACAATGTTACTTAATTTTAAGTTCAAGAGATACCAAAACATTGTAGAGATCATGCTAGGTTATCTAGTGCAGTTCTTATATAAAGAGTAGTATAGATAAAGCATTAGAATCCAATACTCATGAGAAAAAGTGTAATGAAAGATAATGATGTGCACATAAGTGTATTTTGAGCAATGTTAACAATTGATTTAAATCACAAAATACAAGACATATGTAGAGTAAAGTGCACAATAAAACACAAGTATATCAAATTTCACAAACTTTTAATGCACATAAGTTTTAACAAAGTGGTGTAGTAACCAAGGTTTGCACAAGATACTTTACTATTCTTTCCAAGGTGCTTAACCTCACAATGCTTATGAAGACTTATCAGGAGGTTCAAGTAGTGCTTGGTGGAGTTATATTTGTCTACATATATAATTTTTTTTGTTCCTATTTGTGAGACAACATTCTCCGAATACACTTGTTTTGCAAACCCTATTTTTTTAAACTTAACCACTTTTCTAAATTAAATAAGTGCAATTCAAATGTAGTGTAGGCAATAAACTTATGCAAGTTTTAATTCATTGTACAAATACAATACACAAACAAGCATTTTTAGATTTAAACACACATATTGATTACCAAAATAAGTGAGTGAAAGGTATCATTATCAATCATAATACATTTACTCATACTTAGAGGCATGCTAAGCTTGGTTCTACATATATTTTTCAATACAATTGATGCACTTTAAATAGATATATCGAAGCATGATAAACTAAATAATGTTCATAGTAATTTGAAGGAATAAATGTTGACATTATAAATAATTCCAAATAATAGAATTCATTCATGCTTGATATTAACAATAAAGATCATATAGTTTTTTTTTTTATCATTTTTAATGAGATAAAAACAGAAAATCACACAAACATATTTTTGTATTTTTGAATTTTGAACTTTTGTAGTTGATTTTTCATAATATAAATAAAAACAGAAAACCATAAAAACATATTTTTGTATTTTTGTATTTTGAACTTTTATAGTTGTTTTTTTATAATATGAATAAAACACAAATAACAAAAGTCAGAAACACAACAAATAAGTAGTACATATGAACTAACATATTTTTATAGATTTTTAGAAATTTTAAAAATCAGAAAATTCAAACACCCACGCTAGCGCCGACGCTAGTGCTAGCGCGGCAAACAGACTTGATTTTTTGAGAATTTTAAAATTTTGATTTTTGATATTGATTAGGGGTCTTAAGAGTAGTCTTATGCAGAAGTTTTGTAATTTTCAGAGATGTCTTGATTGCTCAAATTGCATAAAACATTAGCGTTTTACATGTTATTCATCCTAAGATGTCTAAGACCCCTAATTCCAACCTTAATATTTGAAACCTTACATCGGGAAGAGCTTTAGTGAATATATCAGCAAGTTGAGAGTCCGTGCCAATGAAATTTATTCTAACATTTTCCTTCTTAATGTGATCCCTTATGAAATGATGACGTACATCTATATGTTTGGATCTAGAATGGTGTACCGGATTATTTGTGAGATCAATGGCACTTTTGTTGTCACATTTTAGTTCAATAAGTTTTAGATGAAAACCAAAGTCCTCTAAAGTTTTGCTCATCCATAGTGCTTGTGCACAACAACTTCCTAATGCAATGTATTCGGCCTCCGTGGTGGAGAGTGCAACCGAATTTTGTTTCCTACTAGACCATGCAACTAATGAAGGTCCTAGAAAATGACAAGTACCACTAGTGCTTTTTCTATCAAGTGAACAACCGGCATAGTCCGAATCGAAGTAGCCGTGAAGTGTAAATGAATTATTGTGTGGGTACCATAATCCTAATCTAGATGACCCAATGAGATATCTAAAAATTTGTTTTACCGCTATTAAATGAGATTCTTTTGGATTGTCTTAAAATCGAGCACATAAGCATACGACAAACATAATATCGGGTCTAGTTGCACTTAGATAAAGTAGAGATCCTATCATACCTCTATATAAAGTTTGATCTATAGAAATTCCTGATTCATCTTTTCCTAATTTTAGTGATGCACTCATTGGTGTAGAAGCATGTTTAAGGTTTTCAAATCCAAAACGTTTAAGCATATCATGGACATATTTAGCTTGATATACAAAGATACCATCAATTCTTTGTGATATTTGAAAACCAAGGAAATAAGAATGTTCTCATACAAGACTCATTTCAAATTCATTTTTCATCACTAAAATAACTTCTTTACACATCTCTTCATTAGTAGATCCAACAATAATATCATCAACATATATTTGTAAAATAATTATATCATCATTGTTGTGCTTAATGAAGAGAGTATTATCCGCACTTCTCATAATATAACCGTGCTTTAATAAAAATGATGTAAGTATTTCATACCATGCACGGGGCACTTGTTTTAAACCATAAAGCGCTTTCTCTAGTTTATAAGCATGATTTGGAAATTTTTCACTAATAAAACTGGGGGGTTGTTCAACATAAACTTCTTCTTTTACAAACCCGTTTAGAAAAGCACATTTCACATCCATTTGAAATAATTTTATTCTCTTAAAGCTTGCAAATGCTAGAAAAATTCTTATAGACTCTAATCTAGCAGCGGGTGCAAAAGATTCATCAAAATCTATCCCCTCGATTTGAGAATATCCTCATGCTACTAATCGTGCTTTATTTCTAGAGATTCTTGACTCACCATCTAATTTATTTTTAAAAATCCATTTTACACCTACAACCGGGTGATTAGATGGTCTTTCAACTAATTTCCAAACATTATGTCGGTCAAATTGTTCTAACTCTTCATTCATAGCCAAAAACTAAAATTCATCATTTAAAGCAGTCGAAACGGTTTTTGGTTCTATTTCGGAAACAAAATAAATATTTGAAAAAGATTCATGAAGAGAAGAGCGAGTTCTTACCCCGATGGATGGTTCACCAATTATCAATTCCTGTGGATGATCCTTTGTGAATTTTAAGGTACTTGGAGGTACATATTCATCTTCCTTGGCCTCTTCTTCTTCTTCTTCTTTGGAAGGTTCTTTGTCACCATGCTCCAAAGGTGGTAATAGATCATCCTCGTTGCCTGCGGAAAGTTTTTCTACACAAGGAACAAACTCATCAAATTTTACATTTATTGACTCTTCAACTCTACTAGTTCTTTTATTAAAAATTCTATAAGCTTTACTAGTTGAAGAGTACCCAAGAAAAGTTCATTCATCACATTTTTCATCAAACTTTCCCAAGCTATCTTTTGTATTCAAAATAAAACATTTACAACCAAAAACTTTGAAATAAGATACATTAGGCTTCTTTTGAAAATAGAGTTCATATGGTGTGAGATTAAGAGATGGGCGAAGCACGATTCTATTCATAACATAGCATGATGTATTTACGGCTTCAACCCAAAAGGACTTAGGTAATTTATATTCACATAACATAGTGCGTGCTAGTTCTTGAAGTGTCCTATTCTTTCTTTCTACAACACCATTTTGTTGTGGTGTGCGTGGAGCAGAGAACTCATGTTTAATGCCTAACATATCACAAAAGGATGTAAAATTTTCATTTTCAAATTCTCCTCCATGATCCGAGCGAATGCATTTAATTTTTAAGTCACTTTCATTTTGAATAAGAGTACATAATTTTGCAAATTCACAAAACGCATCGGATTTGGAAGAGAGAAATAATGTCCAACAATATCTTGAAAAATCATCTATTAAGACATATGTATATAATCTACCACCAAGACTTGGAGTGCTAACGGGACCAAAAAGATCCATATGAATTATTTGCAAGGGTCTTGTAGTAGAAATTGAATTTTTACTTTTGAAAGAGGATCTAGAAAATTTACCTTTTTGACATGGTGAACAAAGTGAAGGTAAAGTTCCATTTAACCTAGGCAATCCTCTAATTAAATTAATTTTGACAAGTTTTACAATAAGCTTTGTGCTAGCATACCCTAGTCTTCTATGCCAAAGTTCTAACTCATCATTTTTAGTGATAAAACATTTTATAGATGATTTAGAAAGATCATGAAAAGAAACTATATAAACATTATGTATTCTTGGTGCAGTTAGTAAAATATCTTTTGTAGTAGGATTAGATATTTTGCATAAGTTAGTGGAAGATTCAAATAACACATCTAATCCTTTATCACATAATTGGCTAATAGAAATTAAATTGTGTTTTAATCCTTTCACATAAAGAACATTAGATATAGTAAAGGATTTGTTACCAACTGTACCAATTCCCATGATCCTTCCTTTTCTGTTATCGCCAAACGTCACGATCCCTCCCTTCTTCATTTCTAGGCTAAGGAACTTTGCTTTATTGCCGGTCATGTGCTTGGAGCATCCTGAATCCAAGTACCACACGTCTTCATTGTCCTTAGCCTGCCTACACATTTAGAAAGAAGATGAGAGTAAAGATCCGGATACCCAAGTGGAACCACCCATAGAATAAGTGGAAGACTTAGGTACCCAGATTTGTTTTAAAGTATTTTGTTTTATTTTCCTGCAAGAACTAGATGTGTGACCTAACCTATAACAGTTTGCACACGAAATAAAGGGGGTTGAGACCCTTTTCTGGAATATTTTCTTGCTGGAACAAATTGGATTTACAGAAGAAAAACCTTTTGAAAAAGAAAACTCAGGTTTCTGGTATGAGGTGCTAGCGCCGGGCGGTAGCCCTCTCCTCGATATCCGAGCCCAAGTTTTCCAGAACCATGGCACTGGTACCCTAAAATCATTTCCAATGATTTTTGGCCTATTCCAAATTTTTTAATGGCCATGGTGAGATCATGAACGTTTGCTTTAAATGAAGAATTTTCTTTCACAAGCATAACACACTTATTTTTAAAACCTTTTTTGTTATTTTTTATTTGCAAAAGAGAGGCTTCTAATTTCCTTTCTAATTCCCCCTTCTCTTTTGTAAGAGTTTTGGCATGAGAGAGGGCTTTAGAAAGTGACTCTTCAATATCTTTTGCCAATTTAGTGGAGTGATCACACTCTTGGCAAGAAACCTTTCTCTTTTCTAAAACAATTACCTTTTTGGAAAGCTTTTGATTTTCTTTAATAAGAGATTCATTTTCACGATTCAATAAAATACTATCTTTCATATTTTTATCAAAATCTTTGCAAGTTTCAAGGAATTCATTATACAGTTCATCATAAGTGGGAGGAGTTACCTCAGTGTCGCTAAGAACAATGGTGTCGTCGCCGTCGTTTCCATGTCCCATGAGGCACATGTTAGCTTCCTCATCTTCGCTTGATGAAGACCCGCTTGATTCTTCGGAGGAGGAGGAGGAGTCATCCCATGTTCTAGCTTTTAGCACCTTCTTCTTCTCCTTCCCTTTGTGCCGCTTTTCCTTCTTCTCCTTCAAGAACTTTGGGCACTGGCTCCGAATGTGCCCGGTCTTCCTACAATGAAAGCACTCCGGTGGAGGTCTTTCTTCTTCATCGTCGCTCTCCTTTTCCTTCTTTGAGGACGACCCTTTCCATCTTCCATCCTTTTGGATAAATTTCCGGAAAGTGTTTCGCCTTTCTGGATTTTGCATGAACTTTCAGAAGTTCTTCACCAAAAGACTTTCTTCATCTTCATCCTCATCCTCTTGGCACTCCTTCTTTGATTTTAATGCCAACGCCTTCTTCTTTGGCTCCTTGTTGTATTCATCATGTTGGATTTTGAGTTCTACCTAATGGGTTTTGAGATTCCCAATGAGGCTCTCAACTTGGAGCGTCCTTAGATTGTGCAATTCTGACATGGCCGCACCTTCGGGTTGAATTTTGGTGGAAGGGAACGAAGGATCTTTCGGACCAAGTCGCCGTTGGAGAAGGTCTTTCCAAGTGCTTTGGAGGCATTGCCGATCTTTGTGAAGCGCGTGTACATGGCATCAACATCTTCACTTTCATCCATCCGGAATTTTTCATATTCCGACTCAAGTTGGAAAAGCTTTGAATCTTTAACCTGCGATGTACCTTCATGACTAACTTCCAAATGATTTCAAATTTCATAAGCAGTAGTACATGAAAAAATTCTATTAAATTCATTTCTATCTAATGCACAAAATAAAGCATTCATGGCCTTGTCGTTGTTTTTGCATTTTAGCTTATCCCTATCATCCCATTTATCTTTTGGTTTCTCTAAAGTTATCTCTCCAACTACACATGTAGGAGGAGAGTATTCCTCTTCGACCATATTCCATACCTCAATATCTAGTGCCATAAGAATACATCTCATCCTATTTTTCCAGTAATTATAATCTGACCTGGTAAATAGTGGAGGTCTACTAATTCCCTGACCCTCGGAAAAAGCGAGATCATAAGACGCCATTATTCCTGGTTTTTGAACCGTTTGGAATAACCTCCCTCTGATACCACTTGTTGGATCGATTGGCGCCCTTAGAGGGGGGGGGGGGGTGAATAAGGGAATAAAATTCTTTGTAAATTTTTACTAAATTGTTTAGAGAAAATTAGAACAAGATAATAATTTATCTTAAAGGAGGAAACAATTGTAATTTGCAATTCTATAAATTATGCCAAATGATAGAAATCAAGTAAACACAAAAAAGACATGATTATATTATATGAAAAAAGTATTTACATAAATTTGATTTCAATATCGCTAGAAATCAGAGGCGTACAAATGTAAATATCTTTTCCTTTTCTATACCGACTTGTATCCCCACAAACCGGTTGGCTTTAGCCTATTCTTCCCGGATAAGGCCTTAAGGCGCTCTAGCCAATCCTTCCCCGGATATGGCCTTGAGCCCCCTAGATCTAATCACCTAGAACTAGTCGCCAACACAAGGCGAATTCCCCCCTAAGTCCTACTCAGACCTAGTCGCCAACACAAGGTGAATTAACTAAACGATTACAAAAAGTATGGAATGAAAATAAATATAACAATAATGAAACTCCCTATATGAGATCTCTAAAGATGAGGATGAAGGATCGCTGTAGCATAAGAGAGGTTAAAGCGATCGTTCTTCGGATGCACCGTGGTGGCTTCCTTCTCCAGAAATCCTCTTTGGCTTTGTGTGGGAGATGAACTTTCGGCAGAGTAGCAGCTCTGGAAATTTGGCACAAGTAATCTCTCTGGAAGCACTAACTCAAAATGAGAGAGAGCCCATCAATTTATAGATCTTGAAGATAGTGCCCGCGGTATCTCCTAGCGCCTGCGGTAGCGTTCGTGTGGAGCGGGTGCGAAACCGTCGGCGGCGTGGCGCTGTGCACGAACTTGAGATAGCGCCAGGCGGTAGCGCTAGCGCTGGTGGTAGCGTTCGTGTGGAGCGGTTGCGAAACCATCGACTGCGTGACAGAACAAACTTTCGTCGAACGACCTCAAATTCGTCGAACGGAGCAATTTCATCGAACGGAAACACTTTCGTCGAACGGAGCTTCAAATTCGTCGAACGGCCTCAAATTTGTCGAACGCAATATTGTTGTGCAGGAGGTCAGTTCGCCGAACTCCAATTCGTCGAGCGGCCTTCACAATTCGTAGAACGTAATATTTGTCGAACGGAATTTTCGTCGAACGCAGGCAAATTCGTCGAACGGAACTCCAAGTTCGTCGAACGCAGATTCCTTCAGATTTCGTCGAGCGCCTTCAGAGTTCGTCGAACGCAGGTTCCTTCAGATTTCGTCGAGCGCCTTCAGAGTTCGTCGAACGCAGGTAGATAACGCTGGGCGTTAACTACTAATGCGAGCGTTAGCTATCTTTCCAGAGAATCATCTCCAATCTGTTTTATACCTATGGAGTATTGCACCTATAGTTCCTGCATACTCTAAACACACAAAATACAAGATCAAATACAATTTGGGATTTGTTATTCTCAAACAAAAAGATGTGACACACATGTCTAACAAAAACTCCTTAAGCGCACTGAATTCTTTTAAGGCATATTTGTTTTCCAAAAGGCACATTTTATTATCAAAGGAATGCTTTCTCGAAGGCAGCATGTTTTATTCCCGTAAAAATTATATTCTCAAAGGCAACATATATTTGAAAGCATGTTGGTGCATTGGTGCGTTGGTGCGTTGGTGCATTGGTGCGGTGGTGCGGTGGTGTGGTGGTGCGGTGGTGCGGTGGTGGCGTGGTGTCGTGGTGTCGTGGTGCAGTGATGCGGTGCAAGCAATTCAGTTAATTTGTATACGAATAACAAAATAGAGTAATTAAATATCTTCCTCCTTGCTCCGTTTACAATAATTTACAACCATCACCATATTTATATTTTATGAAAAACACATTCTCTAATATTATATTAGTATTCAGCGCAATAAATGATAGTAAAAGCATATATAAAAAATATATTATCTGCGTACCTTTGTTTTTCTTTTCTTGGCTTTTACATCACCCTGGCTTTTACTCACTTGTACCTGTCACTTGCGCTAATTAGATTCATCAGAACAATGTATAAGAAATAGAAATACCTAATAAGCACAAGTGTATCTGAGTGGGGAGTGGTATTAGGACTCCCCTTTGGGTTGAGGCAGTCTTTCCTCAACCGCCGCCTACGTACTCCGTATCCCAGTTATACGGATTCAAACCCACATAGTTCTAATATCATATGAGTTGTCCTTTCAGACCATCCATCATATATGTTATATTTATGGTACCGAAAAAAACTTTTTAAGCGCTCTGAATTCTTTTAAGGCATATTTATTTTCCATAAGGCACATTTTATTATCAAAGGAATACTATCTCGAAGGCAACATGTTTTATTCTCGTAGGAATTATATTCTCAAACGCAACATATATTTGAATGCACGTTGGTGCATTGGTGTGTTGGTGCGTTGATGCGGTGGTGCGGTAGTGCGGTGGTGCGGTGGTGCGGTGGTGGGGTGGTGCGGTGAGGCCGTGGGGCGGTGGGGCGGTAGTGCGGCGGTGCAGTGAAGCAATTCAATTAATTTGTATATGAATAACCAAAATAGAGTAATTAAATATCTTGCTCCTTCCTCCATTTACAACCATCACCATTGATGGGTTCCCCCTATTTATTGAAAAAATGATAACCACCGCACACCGGATCCCATTCCCGCACACCGAATCCCACCTTCGCACACCGGATCCCGAAAACCGCCACACACCGAATCCCACCTTCGCACACCGGATCCCACTCCCGCGCGGCGGATCCAAACCACCACGCACCGATCCAAACCACCTCGCGCGGGATCCCAACCGCCCCGCGCAGGATCGCAACCACCACCAACCGCCGTCGGTCAACCGCCGCCAACCATCGGCCGGCCGCCGCCCACCGCCGGCCGGCCGCCGCCGGCCGGCCTCCGCCCACCGCCGGCCGGCCGCCAACCGCCGACCGGCCTCCGCCCGCCGCCGGCCGGCCGCCAACCGCCGGCCGGCCACCGCCGGCCGGCCGCCACCGACGGCCGGCCGCCACCGACGGCCGGCCGCCACCGACGGCCGGCCACCGCCGGACGGCCGCCGCCGCCGGCCGGCCGCCAACCGCCGTCCGGCCACCGCCGGCCGGCCGCCAACCGCCGTCCGGCCACCGCCGTCCGGCCACCGCCGGCCGGCCACCGCCGGCCGGCCGCCGCCGCCGGCCGACCTCCGGCCGCCGCCAGCCGGCCACCACCGGCAGGCCTCCGCCGCCGGCCGACCTCCGGCCGCCGCCGGCCGGCCACCGCCGGCCGACCGCCGGCCACCGCCGGCCGGCCGCCGCCGGCCGGCCGCCGCCGCCCCCTTCACAACCGGCGGCCATGGCCGGCCACCCATGGCCGGCCACCGCCGCCGTCCCCTTCACAACCGGCGGCCATGGCCGGCCACCCATGGCCGGCCACCGCCGTCGCCGCCCTTCAACCTCCACCGTCGGATCTCACCGAGGCTCTGGCGGCCCTCCGATCGTCTCGCGCGATCACGACCCTTCAATCGTTCCCGACGATCTCGGCCCTCCATTTGGTGGTTATCCGCATAACCACCGTAACTTCCACTTCCAAGCCTATAAATAGACCCCTAAGGGTCTTCATTTGGATGGACTCTCTCATTCGGGCCCAGACTCTCTCTCTCTTCGTTTCTTCCTCAGAGCTTCTCTCTCTACATTCCGCCACTTCGTTTTTACTAACTGACAGGTCCCTCCTGCGAGCGCCGCTCACCTGAGAAGAAGTGTTGCGCCATCTCTCAGGCGAGCACCCCAAGCCCGAACAGCAAAGTCAAAGTGCTCCGCGAAGTGCTCTCCCAGCAAGCGCGCAGCCGAATCAGGCAAACATCAAGGCAGTCAACTCCTAAGTGGTGGTCTGTCACCCACGAAGTTCTTTCTCTCTCTCTCTCACAATTGTAACGAGGCGCGGCCTGTCGCCCTCGCATTCTCCAAGAAAGCCCTGTAACAGTACAACATAGTGGATTTCGGCTGGCACCGTCTCAGCCACGTGGTTTTTCACCCTTTGGAGGGTTTTCCACGCTAAAGTTCTGTGTGTTCCATTTTCAGCGTTTACTCTCTGCAATATTCTGACTGTGTGCGCGCTCGACCGCCCGGGCTAAGACGGACCGAATTTAAACCGGTCTACCGAGGGCGTTGAGAAGCCGCAACAGTTTGGCGCCGTCTGTGGGAACGTGTTCCCCAAAAGTTCTCTGAAGACAGTATTCGCCTCACGGCAATACTCGTGCTCGGCAGCAATGGCAAGAAGAAGTGCCCGCACCACTAATGGCTCCATTCCTGAAGGACGCGTTGAGCCCGCTCCATCCCACTCACTCATCAACGCACCTCCCGTCGAAGAGGTCCCTTTGGCGCCTGTCGTCACACTGGAAGGACGCATGCGTCAGATAGAGGAACAGCAAGCCGAAATGCTGGCTCTTCTCAGAAACCGTGAAGCACCTGCTCCACCAGCCGCTCCGGTCTTCGCACCCCTCCTGGTCCCTAATCGCGCCCCCCTCAGGGAAGCCGCTCGCGAAGAAGAAGTGTACAAGAAGACTACTCGGATGCAGCCAGTTCCGCGCGCCCGGCCCGTCCCGGCAGGGGAACTAGGGAGGAACCCGAGCACCATCAGCAAGGAGCCGCGGCCAACCAAGCCATAAGAGGGCCCACCCGCGAGGAGATTCGCGATGTGATCGCTGAAGAGTATGGACAAGTCGGGCGCCGGGGCATCTTCGCCCGCCGCCCTCTGCGACACGGCTCCCCCTTGTCGCGACAACTCCTGGCCCATCCGGTTCCGCACGGCTTCAAGCTTCCTAGCATCGAGTCGTTTGACGGGACGGAGGATCCACTGGAGCATATCAATCATTTCACCACCATCATGAGGATCTACAACGCTGCCGATCAACTCCTGTGTCAGGTGTTCCCAGCAACACTCAAGGGGCAGGCTCGCACCTGGTTCCACTCCCTGCAAGAAGGATCCATCAACAACTTCACCGAGCTGACCCGGCGGTTCGCAGATCAGTTCGTCGCCAACCGAAGAATCGTCCGAGATCCCTCTCATCTCTCGGGGATCCGCCAGAACGAGGGAGAGACCCTTAAAGAATTCTTCCGCCGCTTCACCACGGAGGCGCGGCAAATACCAGGGGTCGACCCCGAGCTTCTACGCGGTGTCTTCCTGGGGGGGCTCCGCCCAGGCGGCTTATATTCCGCTCTAATGAGGGAGACAGTTCCAAATTACCCAGACCTCGTGCATCGAGTGGAGGCACAGATAGCGGCAGGCGAAGCCATCGAGGCGCATCGCCAGCAGTTCGAGGGAAGTCTGAAGAGGAAGAAAGGATCGGAGCCAGCACCCAGGAGGCAGGAAGAGCGGCGTACGGAAGAGCGCCGGAACCCTAATCGTGGTCGGGATCTCTGAAGGGACCAGGGTCCCCGACCACCGCTGAATTACACTCCCCTCAACACGTCACGAACCAATGTGCTTTACGCCATTCAAGAAAATCCGGCATTTCGTAGGCCGAAATCGCTAAACCAGAATGAAAGAACCGACCACTCAAAGTATTGTGAGTTCCATAGGGGAGCTGGGCACACGACCGAAGAATGCGCAAGGCTAAAGGAGGAAATTGAGCGCCTCGTCAGGCAAAGACTCCTCGGAAGGTTCCTGCAAGGTCAGCTGCCGAATCAGCCGCAACAACCCAGGGAGCCCAGAGATCAGCCTCCTGCACCTCGCGGCGCAGCGGTCGGAATGCCGGTGGTAGGGCAAGTCGAGACTATAGCTGGGTCCCCTAATCTCGCCGCGCAAATTCTCTCCATCGCTAGGCCAGAGAGAGGCCACGAAGATAAGAAGTTCAAGCTGGACGCTGCCATCATCTTCGGAGATGAAGACCTCGAGGGGTTACGGCTGCCGCACCAAGACCCGCTCGTGATCAGCGCCGGGATTGGGGATCCCTGTTTCAACGTCAGAAGGATACTGGTCGACAATGGAAGCTCTGTTGACGTCCTGTTCCTCTCCACTCTGCAAAGCATGAACCTCACCAAGGAGCACCTCAGCCCAGCAGCAGGGCCCGTCTACGGTTTTGACAATCGCCCCGTCCCAGTCCAAGGCATGATCACCCTTCCGGTAACGCTTGGTGAGTTCCCGAGACAGGTAACCCATAACATCCAGTTCGTTGTCGTGGAGTCAAGTTCCGCCTACAATGCGATCTTTGGGAGACCGCTCCAATCCATCTTCAGAGCCATCCCGTCAATCCCGCATTTAGCCATGAAGTTTCCGACCACCGCCGGGATCGGGGTCGTTCGTGGAAACCAGGAGGCGGCTAGGACCTGTTACCTGAGACAAGCTCAACCGGCGAGGGCGACGGCTCTCAACATCGACAACTTCGACCTGCAAGATGAAGCCACTCTTCAGCGAGGAGCACCCGTTGAAGGGGTAGTGAAAGTGCCGCTCTCCCAGCAGGATCAAACCCGGACTGTCCAGATCGGGTCCCTTTTGACGCCAGAAGAACGAGAAAGGATTACAACCTTCCTGCAAGAGAACGAGGACATTTTCGCTTGGAGCCCGGAGGACATGCCTGGGGTAGATCCTGAAATCATTTTTCACTCATTAAACATTAACCCCGCCTGCAGGCCCATAATTCAAAAGAAGAGGAACTTCGCCCCTGAGCGAATAAAGGCAATCGAAGAGGAAGTAGCAAAGCTCCTGGAGGCGCGGTTCATCCGCGAGGAAGATTATCCCACGTGGCTCGCAAACGTGGTGATGGTAAAAAAGGCGTCTGGAAAATGGCGGATGTGCATCGACTACAGCAACCTGAACCAGGCGTGCCCGAAGGACAGTTTTCCTCTTCCGAGGATCGACCAGCTCGTCGACGCGACAGCCGGCCACGAGCTGCTCAGCTTCATGGATGCATACTCAGGCTACAACCAAATAAGAATGAATCCCGCAGACGAGGAGCACACCACCTTCCGCACCGATAAAGGAGTCTACTGCTACAAAGTGATGCCGTTCGGCCTTAAAAACGCCGGAGCGACATACCAAAGACTGATGAATAAAGTCTTCAAAGACCTCATCGGGGAGACGATGGAGGTATATGTGGATGATATGCTAGTGAAGAGCGTCCACCGTCACGACCATTTGAAAGACTTGGGAAAGTGCTTTCAGCTTCTTCGTCGCTTCCAGATGCGGCTCAACCCCAGCAAATGCGCATTTGGTGTGACGGCGGGGAAGTTCTTGGGTTTCATGGTAACCCATCGAGGAATCGAGGCCAACCCTGAGAAGATCAAGGCGCTGGAGGACATGTCGCCACCTCGCTCCGTCAAAGAAGTGCAACGCCTGAATGGGAGGATCGCCGCACTGTCCCGCTTCCTGTCAAGGACGGGGGACAAATACCTCCCTTTCTTCAAAATTCTCCGGGGAGCGCGCCACACTGGGTTCCAATGGACGGACGAGTGCCAAACGGCTTTCGAACTCCTCAAACAGTATTTGGCCTCGCCGCCGCTTCTCTCAAAGCCAATCCCCGGGGAAGCCCTGTTCCTGTACCTCGCAGTTTCCCCTACGACCCTCAGTTCAGTTCTTGTGAAGGATGAAGGAGGAGTGCAACGGCCAATCTACTACCTCAGCAAGGTCCTCACCGATACCGAAACCAGGTACCCGGCGGCAGAAAAAACAGCCCTAGCGCTCGTCTTCTCGGCGCGAAAGCTTCGACCCTATTTCCAGGCACACACAGTGAAAGTACTAACTCAGCTCCCACTGCGAGCGATCCTCCAAAAGCCGGAAGTCTCGGGGAGACTTGTGAAGTGGGCAGTAGAGCTCGGCGAATTCGATATCCAATTCTTGCCCCGGCCGGATATCAAATCACAAGTGCTCGCTGACTTTGTTGTAGAATACACCATCCCACCGGAAGCAACTCCTGCCAAAGATGTCGCCACATCCCGTTGGACTCTCTATGTCGACGGCGCCTCAGGAGCTGAAGGAGCTGGAGCAGGTCTCCTCCTCATAAGCCCCGATGAAATTACTCTGGAATATGGCCTCAGACTGAAGTTTCCAGCGACCAACAATGTCGCGGAGTACGAGGCTTTGATCGCCGGTCTCCGGCTCGCCATCGATTGTAAGGTAGAGAGCCTGACAATTCACGCCGACTCCCAGCTTGTAGTCTCACAGGTTGAGGGAGATTATGAGGCCAAGAATGACCAGATGGCGCATTACCTCACATGCGTAAAGTCACTCCTTCAGAGGATCCCGTCATACCAAATCCTGCACGTGCCCCGGGGGCAGAATACTAGAGCGGACGCGCTCTCCAAGTTAGCAACATCACCATCCAGCTATCAGTCGCGAAGGCGTCGCGTGGAAGAGATCATGGCCCCAAGTATCCCAGGGCCGTGGGAGATTGCAGCCATCAATGAGGAAGAACCTTCTTGGATGACCCCTCTACGAGCTTACCTCGAGCAGGGACACCTCCCCGAGGATCGCCTGGAGGCGTGCAGATTACGAATGCGAGCAGCATCGTTCACCATCATAGACGGGGAACTCTACAAGCGGGCATTCTCAGGGCCCTACCTAAAGTGCCTACCGGCCAGCGAAGCGGACTACGCCTTAAGAGAAGTACACGGAGGGGTCTGCGGAGAACACCTGGGAGGAAAGGCCCTGGCCCAGAAAATCTTGCGCCAAGGTTTCTATTGGCCAACAATGAAGAAGGACGCGGCGGAGCTCGTTCAAAAGTGCAGGAGCTGTCAGCTCCATGCAAATGTACCTCACCAGCCCCCAGTCGCGCTCACCGCACTCCAGAGTGCATGGCCATTCGCACAGTGGGGGATTGATCTCCTCGGCCCTCTACCACTGGCATCGGGGCAGAGAAAATTCATCATCCTAGCAATCGACTACTTCACCAAGTGGGTGGAAGCTGAGCCCCTGGCAAAGATCACGGAGGAGAATGCTAAGCAGTTCGTCTGGAAGAACATTATCTGCCGCTTTGGAATCCCAGCAGCTATCATCGCCGACAATGGCACCCAGTTTACCAGGAAAACATTCACCAAAATGTGCGATGACCTAAAGATCAATCTTCGCCACACCGCCGTGGCGCATCCACAAACAAATGGGCAGGTAGAAGTCACCAACCGCACCATCCTCAAAGGGCTAAAGACGCGTGTTGAAGAAGCCGGGGGGCAGTGGGTAGATGCGCTCCCAAACGTACTGTGGGCATACCGCACAACGGAAAGGACCCCAACAGGAGAGACCCCGTACAACCTCTGCTACGGGACCGAAGCCGTCATTCCCGTCGACATCGGAATACCGAGCATCCGGGTGCTGACTTTCGATCCCAGCAGAAATGATGAACTACTCCGCCAAAATCTTGACTTAATCTCCGAAACTCGAGACCACGCCGCCCAGCGCATCGCCATCTACCAAAGGCGTGTGTCCCGGCTCTATGACAGAAGGGTGAAGCCCCGACCAATCAACGTCGGAGATCTCGTCTTGCGCAACGTTGAAGCAGCCGGGAAAGGCCCGCAGAAAGACAAGCTCTCGCCAGCGTGGGAAGGACCTTATGTGGTCACTGCGACAGTTAAACCTGGAACTTTCAAGCTCAGGACGGCGGAAGGAAAGACCCTCCCACGCACCTGGAACGCGCAGAACCTGCGCCGCTTTTATCAATGATTTTATTTCATCTTGTCATGTAAAAGTCGCGAACCTTGATTCACGCAAACTATCTTACTATCGTCTTATGTACAAGACTGACATGAACTATTCAGCTACAGTTCTATATGCAGGCAACGAACCTCGATTCATGCAAATCACTTCTCATCAATCATTGCAGCTCAAGAGACCACAGTGCCCCAGCGTTGCTTGGGCACATTGCCTCAACGTTGCTTGGGCGCCTTACCTCAGCGTTGCCTGGGCACATTGCCTCAACGTTGCTTGGGTACCGTAGGGGCCTGCCCCCTTACGGCAAAGCCGCGAGCCAGACTCGTGCGAAAGCCGCGAGCCAGACTCGTGCAAAAAGCTGCGAGCCAGACTCGTGCACCGTAGGGGCCTGCCCCCCTTACGGCAAAGCCTCAGCGTTGCCTAGGCACATGGCCTCAACGTTGCTTGGGCACCTCGCCTCAGCGTTGCTTGGGCACATTGCCTCAACGTTGCTTGGGCACCTTGCCTCAGCGTTGCTTGGGCACATTGCCTCAACGTTGCTTGGGCGCCTTGCCTCAGCGTTGCCTGGGCACATTGCCTCAACGTTGCTTGGGTACCGTAGGGGCCTGCCCCCCTTACGGCAAAGCCGCGAGCCAGACTCGTGTAAAAAAGCCGCGGGCCAGACCTGTGCACCTATTTTATAAAAGCCGCGAGCTAGACTCGTGCACCTATTTTAGCCGCGAGACAGACTCGTGCAAAAAAGCCGCGGGCCAGACCCGTGCACCTATTTTATAAAAGCCGCGAGCTTGACTCGTGCACCTGTTTTCGCCGCGAGACAGACTCGTGCAAAAAAGCCGCGGGCCAGACCCGTGCACCTATTTTATAAAAACTGCGAGCTCAAGTCCGCGCAAAATAACCAAACTATGCAGATGCCAACAACCAGATCAACAAGATCGAGCAGATGAACAAGTACGACAAGTACAATAAAAGAGATACAGCCGTATCCGGCAAACATAGCTACAAGCGGCTAAAGAAATCACTCCTCATCAGGACTGTGATCCTCCTCCTCTGACAGGTCATCAAAGCTAAGGCCACTAACATCGTAGCCCCGCTTTCGGGATACCATCCGGAGAGCCTTTGACGCTCCCTGTCGAAGGGCCAACTCTCGTGAATCCTCCAGATGAGGCTCCACCTCCTGAGTCCAGATCATATCCCGGACTTCCTCGGAAATCAAGGAGCGGTCCCTCAAGTAGTCAATCGACTCCAGATATTCGGCCAAGCCAGCCGCCTTCAGCTCGGTCTCCCGCTCCACGGAAGAAAGACGCGCTATCTCAGCCCGACACTGCTCCAGCTCTGCATCCCGACACACTACGTCGCCACGGGCTGCCTCTAAGGATCGCAAGGCCTCCTCCAACGCCGCCTTCTCCGCACCGAGACCGGACCTGGTCCTCTCCAGCTCTTCCTGCATCTCCGAGCCAATCCGCCTGAAGCGCGAGATATCACGATCCCGCCGTCTCTCCGCCTCCGCAAGGGCGCTCCTCGCCTCCCGAAGCTCACCCTGGATGGACATAAACCCGTCCTTCAAGCTCACGTAATGGTTGTTCCATATATGCGCAATCGATGCCTGGGTCTCCATCTGCAAGAGAAAATGTATAAGTCAGAACCACAACCTCAGAATGACGTCATGCAAGGGGAAGAAAAAATCCGGCTTACCGCCTGGCTCATGGCCTCCAGAGAGGAAGAGACCCTCTTCCCTTCTGACACCTTTCGAGCTGTGCCTCGCTCCGGAGAGGCCTGGGGGGCAGAAGATCCCAGGACCTCGACCTCCTCATCAACCGGCTCGCCGTCAGCACCAGATGCACAAGGAGCCGCCTCCTCCAGAGGAGCATCCTGTACCAGTGAAGGAGCAGGACCTGGCTCCTCCAGACCTTTAAAAACCAGCTTCCTCTTTCTGTCTCGAACAAGAGGAACAACAGCAGCACGACCAGCATCAACGGACAGCCCGCATAAAAGCAAGCGCTTCTCGTCTACGAACAGAGAGATACTGTGCAGAATATTCCCCAGCTCTCGAGCATCTGAAAATCCGAGGACAGGAGAAAACTCCCGCTCACGCCCTTTGAGGCGCCGGCAACGATCAGGTAAAGAGTTCCACACCTCCGGTAGTCCCCCCGGGTTCCTAACATAGCCAAATAAAGTATTCCCATGACGGCGGTCCACCCGGGTCTCGAACTCCAGCCATCTCTTGTTGCTAAAAACTTCAATACGACCTCCGGCATCAACCTGCACTTCGCACCATTCCTTGAAAAGGCCCAGGGAGAACTTCGCACCATGCTCGCGGAAGAAGGCGATCAGCCCCATGATCCGCACCATCCCCTGAGGCGTAAACTGTGACACCGGGACGCCGCAAAATTTCAGGATCTGAATCAACTCCTCGCACACCGGGAGACGAAAGCCACTCCGAAGTGACGACTCGCAAAGAGTCATCCAACCTCGAGGCGGATTCTGTACTCGCTCCTCAGGACCTGGGATTCGAATCTCCAATTCGGGGGGCAAGTTGAAGCGCCTCCTCCATATGGCGACATGATCGAGAGTAAGACTCGAGCCCAGTCGCATTGGGCGACTTTGCCCGCCACGCCGAGAAGCCTGAAAGACAAGAAAAAGCGTCAGTACAAACCTCAGGCAAGTGTTAAGGGAGTCCATCCACGAGGCTAACCATCGCACAAGCCTCGCACACAGGCAGACCCCGTAAACACGCCCGAAAGCACGCAGCAGACCCCGCGAAAACACCTCACGCAAACACCCGCACTGTCGCCGCGCGACAGCACGCGCGGCAGCCCGCGCACACGCGCGCGCGCTGTCGCCGCGCGACAGCACGCGCGACGCGCTGTCGCCGCGCGACAGCCCACGCGCGCGACAGCCCGCGCGCGCGACAGCCCGCGCGCACGCGCGCGCGCTGTCGCCGCGCGGCAGCGCGCGCGACAGCTCGCCCGCGCGCGCTGTCGCCGCGCGGCAGCACGCGCGACAGCTCGCCCGCGCGCCCGCGCGCGCGCGCCATCCCCGCGTGACAGTGCGCGCGACAGCCCGCGCGCGGGGCAGCCCGCTCGCGCGCGCGCGTGCGCTGTCGCCACGCGGCAGCGCGCGCGACAGCTCGCCCGCGCGCACGCTCGCACGCGCTGTCCCCGCGCGACAATGCGCGCGACAGCCCACGCGCGGGGCAGCCCGCGCGCGGGGCAGCCCGCGCGCACACGCGCGCGCGCTGTCGCCGCGCGACAGCGCGCGCGGCAGCCCGCGCGCACGCACCGCCCCTTACCTCCGCACGACCCGCCACATCTCTAGCGCGTCGTTCGCCCGCCTTTTTGGATGTTAGATCTTTCACCCGCACGCTCACCTTGGCACCGCCATCATCACCGCCAACCTCCGCACCCGAGCTCACTCCGGCCATCACTCACAGATGCAAGTCGTAAAGATAAAATCCTATCGCTCTCCGTGCGCTCCAAGCGTAGGATTTGGGGGGCAAATGATGGGTTCCCCCTATTTATTGAAAAAATGATAACCACCGCACACCGGATCCCATTCCCGCACACCGAATCCCACCTTCGCACACCGGATCCCGAAAACCGCCACACACCGAATCCCACCTTCGCACACCGGATCCCGAAAACCGCCACACACCGAATCCCACCTTCGCACACCGGATCCCACTCCCGCGCGGCGGATCCAAACCACCGCGCACCGATCCAAACCACCTCGCGCGGGATCCCAACCGCCCCGCGCAGGATCGCAACCACCACCAACCGCCGTCGGCCAACCGCCGCCAACCATCGGCCGGCCGCCACCCACCGCCGGCCGGCCGCCGCCGGCCGGCCTCCGCCCACCGCCGGCCGGCCGCCAACCGCCGACCGGCCTCCGCCCGCCGCCGGCCGGCCGCCACCGACGGCCGGCCACCGCCGGCCGGCCGCCGCCGGCCGGCCGCCAACCGCCGTCCGGCCACCGCTGGCCGGCCGCCGGCCACCGCCGGCCGGCCGCCGGCCGACCTCCGGCCGCCGCCGGCCGACCACCGCCGCCTGCCGGCCACCGCCGGCCGACCGCCGGCCACCGCCGCCGGCCGGCCGCCGCCGGCAGGCCGCCGCCGGCCGGCCGCCGCCGCCCCCTTCACAACCGGCGGCCATGGCCGGCCACCGCCGCCGCCCCCTTCACAACCGGCGGCCATGGCCGGCCACCCATGGCCGGCCACCGCCGTCGCCGCCCTTCA
The DNA here is from genome assembly GCA_033032865.1 of Dactylorhiza incarnata. NCBI lineage: Eukaryota > Viridiplantae > Streptophyta > Magnoliopsida > Asparagales > Orchidaceae > Dactylorhiza > Dactylorhiza incarnata. The sequence continues at coordinate 18,990 of JAWHQI010000009.1, read as the reverse complement.
ACCTCCACCGTCGGATCTCACCGAGGCTCTGGCGGCCCTCCGATCGTCTCGCGCGATCACGACCCTTCAATCGTTCCCGACGATCTCGGCCCTCCATTTGGTGGTTATCCGCATAACCACCGTAACTTCCACCTTCCAAGCCTATAAATAGACCCCTAAGGGTCTTCATTTGGATGGACTCTCTCATTTGGGCCCAGACTCTCTCTCTCTTCGTTTCTTCCTCAGAGCTTCTCTCTCTACATTCCGCCACTCCGCCACTTCGTTTTTACTAACTGACAGGTCCCTCCTGCGAGCGCCGCTCACCTGAGAAGAAGTGCTGCGCCATCTCTCAGGCGAGCACCCCAAGCCCGAACAGCAAAGTCAAAGTGCTCCGCGAAGTGCTCTCCCAGCAAGCGCGCAGCCGAATCAGGCAAACATCACGGCAGTCAACTCCTAAGTGGTGGTCTGTCACCCACGGAGTTCTTTCTCTCTCTCTCTCACAATTGTAACGAGGCGCGGCCTGTCGCCCTCGCATTCTCCAAGAAAGCCCTGTAACAGTACAACATAGTGGATTTCGGCTGGCACCGTCCCAGCCATGTGGTTTTTCACCCTTTGGAGGGTTTTCCACGCTAAAGTTCTGTGTGTTCCATTTTCAGCGTTTACTCTCTGCAATATTCTGACTGTGTGCGCGCTCGACCGCCCAGGCTAAGACGGACCGAATTTAAACCGGTCTACCGAGGGCGTTGAGAAGCCGCAACAACCATATTTATATTTTATGTAAAACATTTTCTCTAATATTATATTAGTATTCGGCATAATAATTGACCGTAAAAGCATAAATAAAAAATATATTATTTTGTGTACCTTTGCATTTCTTTTCATGGCTTTTACATCAGTCTGACATTACTACTCACTTGTACCTATCACCTCTTTCTTTTTCCTTGATTTGTCACATGCATACACTTGTCCACCCCCGTGTCACTACATCAAAAATGACAATCAACAAGAAAAATTAGAAAGACAAAAAAATATCTTGCTAATTAACAACAAACTTTGCAGGGAATAAGTTTTTTTTGTTCACATACAAATTTTGAAACAAAAGTTTTTGTTGGCTAAATTTCAAACAAATGTTTTTGTTGCAAAAGTTTGTTGCTAATTCAGCAACAAAAATTTCGTTTCAAATTTTGTAGGAGATCAAAAGAATTGTAGTCCTTGCTAAATTCATTGTTAATTGTCATGAAATTATTTTGTCTTTCTAATTTTTCTTACTAATTAATATTTGCTGTAAGCCAAAAATTTTTATTTTCATTTATTTATAGTTAGACACTTTGGCAAGTAAAAATATTAACAGAAATAACTTTTATTGAAATATGTGAACAAAAATTTATTTTAAGAATAATAATACATTGTAAGTGAGACCAATGTTTGACAATCTAAAGTTGAGGCGTGATAATATATTAAACATGATTACTAGTTGAGTGTAAGTAAATTTATATTTTCTAATTTGATCAAACATGTTTGACTGTAAGTTATATATATATAATACTTATTTATTTTATATACTTAATATATATTTATTTTATAATGCTTATTTATATATTTAATATATATATATTGATGTGCACCCGTAAAGATGATACGTGATGTGGTCTCACAAAACGTTCAGACAGTGCATTCGGGCAGTGCGTTAATGAACATCACTCGCCTCATTTGGTGGAGGAAATGAGGTTGACCAAGATAAACCCCACTATCCCTGTAACCACCCATCATGGGGAGCAAATAGTAAAAATCCTCCATCATGGGGTACAAATAGTAAAAATCCCCCATCATGGGGTGCAAATAGTAAAATCTCACATCATGGGGTGCAAATAGTAAAATCTCCCATCATGGGGTGCAAATAGTAAAATCTCACATCATGGGGTGCAAATAGTAAAATCCACCATCATGGAGTGCAAATAGTAAAATCCTCCAACATGTGGGTGCAAATAGTAAAATCCCACATCATGGGGGTGCAAATAGTAAAATCCCCCATCATGGGGTGCAAATAGTAAAATCCTCCAACATGTGGGTGTAAATAGTAAAATCCTCCAACATGTGAGTGTAAATAGTAAAATCCTCCAACATGGGGGTGCAAATAGTAAAATCCTTCAATACGGTCTGCATATAGCAAATAATATGGTTATGGTGTGCGCATAACCATATCCGTCATATGAATACATATCACCGCAGAACTATACAAATTAAACTGGTGTGCACGTAGCTATATTCATGATAAGTGTGCGTATAACACATAAATTAGTTATGGTGTGCGGGTAGCCGCATAACCACCATAACTACCATAACCACTCATTTAATACGAAAGTGTCACCCTCAAAAACTATAAATAGAACCACAAGGCTTCTCTTTTTTCCATCTTCTCCTCCTCCATCTCTCACCTCTTTTGAGACTTTCTCTCTCTCCGGCCGGGAAAATCCTCCTACGGATTTTCTCTCTCCTCCTTCTTCCTTGCGCGCTCACAAGCGCGCCTCCTCCTTGCGCGCTCACAAGCACGCCTCCTCCTTGCGCGCTCACAAGCGCGCGTCCTCCTTGCGCGCTCCCAAGCGCGCGTCCTCCTTGCGCGCTCCCAAGCGCGCGTCCTCCTTGCGCGCTCCCAAGCGCGCGTCCTCCTTGCGCGCTCCCAAGCGCGCGTCCTCCTTGCGCGCTCCCAAGCGCGCGTCCTCCTTGCGCGCTCCCAAGCGCGCGTCCTCCTTGCGCGCTCCCAAGCGCGCGTCCTCCTTGCGCGCTACCAAGCGCGCCTCCTCCTTGCGCGTTCCCAAGCGCGCGCCCTCCTTGCGCGCTCCCCAGCGCGCATCCTCCTTGCGCGCTCACAAGCGCGCCTCCTCCTTGTGCGCTCACTAGCGCGCCTCTTCCTTGCGCGCTCACTAGCGCACCTCCATGCACTCCGCTCCAAGCGCGCTTCCGTGCGCTCCGCTCCAAGCGCACCTTCGTGCGCTCCACTTCAAGCCCGCCTCCGTGCACTCCGCTCCAAGAGCGCCTCTGTGCGCTCCGCTCGAAGCGCACCTTCGTGCGCTCCACTTCAAGCCCGCCTCCATGCGCTCAAGAACAAGCAAGCCTCTGTGCGCTCAAGAACAAACGTGTCAGCCACTGTCAAGTACAACACTCCAAACTCCTCTCGCGCAGCAGGAGACAAGCCACAGAGACAAAGACACACATAGCGCATCGATCCAACCTTCGAGCAGCATTCAAAGCCTCAAAAGCACTTAGAGCGCGGCATTCCCCTCTGCAGCAGGCGGAAGACTTAGCTCCGTTAGCGGTGGCCTGTCACCCTCCGAACACATCTCTCTCTCTCTCTCTCTCTCTCAATAATTGTAACGAGAGGCGGTCTGTCGCCCTCGAGTTCTTCAAAAAAGCTCTGTACAACCAACAAATAGTGGAAGTTTTGGTCGGCACCAGGCCCGACCGCGTGGTTTTTCACCAAGTTGACGGGTTTTCCACGTTAAAAAAATTGTCTTGTCAGCTTTCCCTTTTCTGTGACTGTGTGCACGCTCGAACGCTCCCGGGCTAAGACGGTTCAATTTAGTCTGATCTACCGGAGCCTTGAGTGGACCGCAACATATATATATTTATAGTATAATACCTGCTTATAAAATATAAATGTGGAAAGCTCTACTATATATATTAACTCCAAATAAAACATACAGAGGGAAGTTATATAAAAAAATTCTTAATCTTTTGTAGTTTCTACTGTGGCTCAGTGGCGTTGGACTGTGGCGTTGGAATAGCTCGTTAATTCAAGTTGCTGATCTGGTGGGAGGTTAGGAGATCGAATCCCATTGTCAGTGTATAAAATCAGTATTAAAAAATAATTCTTCTATAATCAGTATTAAAAAATAATTCTTCTATAAATAACTTTCTAAATATTTTAAATCCTTTTTCAATATATTAAAAAGCAATAAAAATTTCTTGCTAAAAATTCCTTTTAAATTAGAAGCGGAAAATTTCCTTGCTATAAATTGGTTGCAAATTAGAAAGGAAAAATATCCTTTTTAAAATTAACTAGGCTCCATTTAGGTAGAAAATTATTTTGTTTATAAATTTCTTCTTAAATTTAATTAGCAACCAAATTTACTATTTATCAAGCAAATTCTCTCCTTACTAATTAATGTTTTTCTTGTAGTGTGAACCATAAGAACAATATAAAAGAAATAGAAATACCTAATAAGCACAAGTGTAGTAAAGTATCTGAGTGGGGAGTGGTATTCGGACACCCTTTGGGTTAAGGAAGTCTTTCCTCAACCGCCGCATACGTACTCCGTATCCCAGCTATACAGATTCAAACCCATGTATCTCTAATATCATATGGGTTGTCCTTTCAGACCATCCATCATATATGTTATATTTATAGTACGAGAAAAAACTCAAGCGCACTGAATTCTTTCAAGGCATATTTATTTTCCATAAGACACATTTTATTATCAAAGGAATATTTTCTCGAAGGCAGCATGTTTTATTCCCGAAGGAATTATATTCTCAAAGACAACATATTCTCAAAGGCAACATATATTTGAAAGCACATATTTGCGTTGGTGCGGTAGTGCGGTGGAAGAAATTAAGTTAATTTGTATATGAATAACCGAAATAGAATAATTAAATATGTTGCTCCTTGCTCCATTTACAACCATTTACAACTATCACCATATTTATATTTTATGTGAAATACATTCTCTAATATTATATTCGTATTCAGCACAATAAATGACTGTAAAAACATAAATAAAAAATATATTATCTTGCGTACCTTTGCTTTTCTTTTCATGGCTTTTACATCACCTTGACATTACTACTCACTTGTACCTATCACATCTATCTTTTGCCTTGATTTGTCACATGCATACACTTGTCCACCCCCGTGTACCTATCACATGCGCTCATTAAATTCATCAGAACAATATACAAGAAAAAGAAATACCTAATAAACACAAGTGTAGTAAAGTATCTGAGTGGGGAGTGGTATTCGGACTCCCCTTTGGGTTGAGGTGGTCTTTCCTCAACCGCCGCCTACGTACTCTGTATCCCAGCTATACAGATTCAAACCCACGTAGATATAATATCATATGGGTTGTCCTTTCAGACCATCCATCATATATGTTATATTTATGGTACCGAAAGAAATTCCTTAAGCGCACTGAATTTTTTTAAGGAATATTTATTTTCCATAAGGCACATTTTATTATCAAAGGAATACTTTCTCGAAGGCAACATATTTTATTTCCGAAGGAATTATATTCTCAAAGGCAACATATTCTCAAAGGCAACATATATTTGGAAGCACGTATTTGCGTTGGTGCGTTGGTGGGTTGGTGCGGTGGTGCTGTCCAAGCAATTAATTTAATTTGTATACGAATAACCGAAACAGAATAATTAAATATTTTGCTCCTTGCTTCATTTACAACCATTTACAACCTTCGTCATATTTATATTTTATGTAAAACACATTCTCTAATATTATATCAGTATTAAGCACAATAAATGACCGTAAAATCATAACTAAAAAATATATTATCTTGCGTACTTTTGTTTTTTTTTTCATGGCTTTTACTCACTTGTACTTATCACCTCTATCTTTTGCCTTGATTTGTCACATGCATACACTTGTCCACCCCCGTGTACCTGTCACCATTAGATTCATCAGAACAGCATAAAAGAAATAGAAATACCTAATAAGCACAAGTGTAGTAAAGTATCCGAGTGAGGAGTGGTATTCGGACTCCCCTTTGGGTTGAGGCAGTCTTTCCTCAAGCGCCGTCTACGTACTCCGTATCCCAGCTATACGGATTTAAACCCACATAGTTCTAATATCATATGGGTTGTCCTTTCGGACCATCCATCATATATGTTATATTTATGGTACCGAAAAAACTCCTTAGGCGCACTGAATTCTTTTAAGGCATATTTATTTTCCATATGACACATTTTTTTATCAAAAGAATACTTTCTCGAAGGCAGAATTTTTTATTCCCGCAGAAATTATATTCTCAAAGGCAACATATATTTGAAAGGACGTATTTGCGTTGGTGCGTTGGTGCGCATTTGCATATTTGCGTTGGTGCGTTGACTCTGATGCGTGTTTGTGTAGATTACAAATTGTCATATGGTAGTAAATTATGTCATTCGTATAATGTATACAAGGTAATAAATAAGATTAGCTTAGTAAGTGTTGATCCTGAATATTCCTTAAATGATTCTTATGCTACATTTATGTTGTGTATAGGATTCAAATCCAGAAATCATGTTCAGAATGGTAGAACCACTAACTGTGATCCAAAACAAGGTTAAATCATTCCTAGAAGAATGGCCTGACCATCCTGGCCTTATGAAAGTTATTTGAGATCACAAAAACACTTTTGGAAATTCCACCATGCACCCCACTGTCAAAAGTAAAAAAATATATAATTTTTCCACAATTCATTTGATATTGATCATCTATTTAGGCATTGTCATCTTATGTTGATTACAAAATTTGAAGGCTCTGCTTGGATTGCAACTTCTAGTCGGTAAAATTCAGTTCCTTCAAAAGAATGATTCTAGATTTCGTCTTAAAGGTTAACCTTTAAACTTAATTTGGATTACTTCATGCATCTTTCTGTTGGTTCTAAAACAATTTTTTTCTCCACAGATGAGATCCAACCATTATATGGTATAATATCTTCATGGCAAAAGCTTGAGGTAGACTCTTGGACTACATTGCTTGATGGAGTTAGTAAGCAGCATGAAGTGAATGCTGCAAAGGTAAGAAAAAAATACTCTGTAATTGTTTCATTACATGAACTGTTCGATCACCTAATTTTTCTGTATTGATGTAGTTATGGTTTCCACTGTATGGAGTTCTTCATCATAGTTTATCACCAAGTTCGTCTGGTGATAATGAAGCTGATAAAATTTTAACAAAACGAAGGCATGTACAGTTGTGTTGTATTTTTCTCATTTTATAATGGTTTAAATCTCCTTCAGATATATTATATTGGTTATATAATCTTGTTGCAACGTCGAAGAGTTTATTTGTACATCTAATGTAGGAGAATTCAAGAACCGTCTGCAACTTCTTCTTGCTTTCCATGGCCAGCTTAAATACGGCATTCATTTGCAAGCTTACTTTAGGTACACTTTAATACTTGAGTAGAGGATACATGTTTAACTCTATTTCGTGAAATCATTTTGCACTATTTTTGTTCAATGTTAACTTTGGTCTCCTTTTCCTTCAATAGGCTTTCACATTAATTTAATCTTTTTATAGGGAAAGAACTTTCATTATCTCATTAAGCCCCTTCCTAATTAATGTACTCATTTATATTTACACATACATTTATGTTTAGTTCCACATTTGAGCATTCTTGTAGCTTTCTCTATGTGTGTGTGTTTGGAGATTACTTCACTAATTGAGTCACAAGCATATGGCATCATCATTCATAATGTTCCTTTGGTTGCCTTCTCAACATTTTTTGTCCTTTGCATGGGTCGCGATCTCAATGAAATCGTTAATGTAGGCACATTGACTCTGGTAGGTGGATTCTTTTAAGGCATATTTAAGGTATATTTAGGCATAAGGCATATTTATGGTATAAAAAAAACTCCTTAGGCTGAATTCTTTTAAGGCATAATTATTTTCCATAAGGCACATTTTATTATCAAAATAATACTTTCTCGAAGGCAGCATGTTTTATTCCCGAAAGAATTATATTCTCAAAGGCAATATATATTTGAAAGCGCGTTGGTGAGTTGGTGCGGTGGTGAGGTGGTGCGGTGCTGCGGTGCAAGCAATTCAGTTAATTTGTATCTAAATAACCAAAATAGAATAATTAAATATCTTGCTCATTGCTCCATTTACAACCATTAACAACCATCACCATATTTATATTTTATGTAAAACACATTCTCTAATATTATATTAGTATTCAACACAATACATGACTGTAAAAGCATAAATAAAAATTATATTATCTTGCATACCTTTGCTTTTCTTTCATGACTTTTACATCACCCTGGCATTACTACTCACTTGTACCTATCACCTCTATCTTTTGCCTTAATTTGTCAGATACATACACTTGTCCACCCCCATGTACCTGTCACCGACACTCATTAGATTTATCAGAACAATATAAAAGAAATAGAAATACCTAATAAACACAAGTGTAGTAAAGTATCTGAGTGGGGAGTGGTATTCGGACTCCCCTTTGGGTTGAGGCAGTCTTTCCTCAACCGCCGCCAACGTACTCCATATCCCAGCTATACGGATTCAAACCCACATAGTTCTAATATCATATAGGTTCTTTCAGACCATCCATCATATATGTTATATTTATGGTACAGAAAAAAGTCTTTAGGTGCACTGAATTCTTTTAAGGCATATTTATTTTCCATAAGACACATTTTATTATCGAAGGAATACTTTCTCGAAGGCAGCATCTTTTATTCCCGAAGGAATTATATTCTCAAAGGCAACATAAATTTGAAAGGACGTATTTGCGTTGGTGCAGTGGTGCGGTGGTGCAGTGCTGCAGTGTTGCGGTAGTGCAAGCAATTCAGTATATTTGTATACGAATAACTAAAATAGAGTAATTAAATATCTTGTTCCTTGCTCCATTTACAACCATCACCATATTTATATTTTATGTAAAACACATTCTCTAATACTATATTAGTATTCAATACAATAAATGACCGTAAAAGCATAAATAGAAAATATATTATCTTGCGTACCTTTGCTTTTCTTTTCCCGACTTTTACATCACCTGGGCATTACTACTCACTTGTACCTATTACCTTTATTTTTGCCTTGATTTGTCACATGCATACACTTGTTCACCTCCGTGCACCTGTCACCTGCACTCATTAGATTAATCAGAACAATATAAAAGATATAGAAATACCTAATAAGCACAAGTGTAGTAAAGTATCTGAGTGGGGAGTGGTATTCAGACTCCCCTTTGGGTTGGGGCAGTCTTTTCTCAACAGCCGCCTACGTACTCCGTATCCCAGTTATATAGATTCAAACCGACGTAGTTCTAATATCATATGGGTTGTCCTTTCGGACCATCCATCATATATGTTATATTAATTTATGGTACCGAAAGAAGTCCTTAGGTGCACATAATTCTTTTAAGGCATATTTATTTTCCATAAGTCACATTTTATTATCAAAGAAATATTTTCTCGAAAGCAACATGTTTTATTCCCAAAGGAATTATATTCTCAAAGGCAACATATATTTGAAAGCACGTTGATGTGGCAGCGATGCGGCGGTGGGGCGGCGGCGGCGGCGGCGGAGGGGCGGTGGCGCGGTGGCGGGGCGGCGGCGGGGCGACGGCGGGGTGGCGGCGGTGCGGTGGTGCGGTGGGGCGGCGGGGCGGCGGTGCGGCGGTGCGGCGGTGCGGTGGTGCGACAAGCAATTCAGTTAATTTGTATACGAATAACCAAAATAGAATAATTAAATATCTTGCTCCTTGCTCCATTTACGGTAACATTTACAACCATCACCATATTTATATTTTATGTAAAACACATTCTCTAATATTATATTAGTATTCAGCATAATAAATGAACGTAAAAGCATATATAAAAAATATATTATCTTGCGTACCTTGGTTTTTCTTTTCATGGCTTTAACATCTCCCCGGCATTACTACTCACTTGTACATATCACCTCTATCTTTTGCCTTGATTTGTCACATGCATACACTTGTCCACCCCCGTGTACCTGTCACCTGCGCTCATTAGATTCATTAGAACAATATAGAAGAAATAAAAATACCTAATAAGCATAAGTGTAATAAAGTATCTGAGTGGGGAGTGGTATTCGAACTCCCCTTTGGGATGAGGCAGTCTTTCCTCAACCGCCGCCTACGTACTCCGTATCTCAGCTATGCGGATTCAAACCCACGTAGTTCTAATATCATATGGGATGTCCTTTCAAACCATCAATCATATATGTTATATTTATGATATAGAAAAAAAACTCCTTATGCGCACTGAATTTTTTAAAAAATATTTATTTTCCATAAGGCACATTTTATTATCAAAGGAATATTTTCTCGAAGGCAGCATATTTTATTCCCGTAGAATTATATTCTTAAAGGCAACATATATTTAAAAGCACGTTGGCGCGTTGGCGCGTTGGCGCGTTGGCGCGTTGGCGAGTTGGCACGGTGGCGCGTTGGCGCGGTGGCGCAGTGGCGCTCATTAGATTCATCAGAACAATATAAAAGAAATATAAATACCGTAAAAGCATAAATAAAAAATATATTATCTTGCGTACCTTTGCTTTTCTTTTCATGGCTTTTACATCACCCTGACATTAGTACTCACTTCTACCTATCACTTATATCTTTTGTCTTGATTTATCACATGCATACACTTGTCCACCCTCGTGTACTTGTCACCTGCGCTAATTAAATATATCAGAACAATATAAAAGAAATAGAAATACCTAATAAGCACAAGTGTAGTAAAGTATCTGAGTGGGGAGTGGTATTTGGACTCCCCTTTGGGTTGAGGCAGTCTTTCCTCAACCGCCGCCCACGTACTCCGTATCCCAGCTATAAGGGTTCAAACCCACGTAGTTCTAATATCATATGGGTTGTCCTTTCGGACCATCCATCATATATGTTATATTTAAGGTACCGAAAAAATCCCTTAGGCGCACTGAAATTCTTTTAAGGCATATTTATTTTCAATAAGACATTTTATTACCAAAGGAATACTTTCTCGAAGGCAGCATGTTTTATTCCCAAAGGAATTTTATTCTCAAAAGCAACATATATTTGAAAGAGCATTGATGCGTTGATGCGTTGGTGCGTTGATGCGTTGATGCGTTGATGCGTTGATGCGGTGATGCATTGATGCGGTGATGCGGTGAAGCAGTGTTGCGATGATGCGGTGATGCGGTGATGCGACAAGCAATTCATTTAATTTGTATATGAATAACCAAAATAGAATAATTAAATATCTTGATTCTTGCTCCATTTACGATAACATTTACAACCATCACCATTTTATATTTTATGTAAAACGCACTCTAATATTATATTAGTATTCAGCACAATAAATGAACGTAAATGCATAAACAAAAAATATATTATTTTGCGTATCTTTGTTTTTCTTTTCATGACTTTTACATCACCCCGTCATTATTACTCACTTGTACATATCATATCTATCTTTTGCCTTGATTTGTCACATGCATACACTTGTCCACCCTCGCGTACCTGTCACCTGCGCTCATTAGATTCATCAGAATAATATAACAGAAATAGAAATGCCTAATAAGCACAAGTGTAGTAAAGTATCTGAGTGGGGAGTGGTATTCGGACTCCCCTTTGGGTTGAGGCAGTCTTTCCTCAACCGCCGCCTACGTACTTCATATTCTAGCTATGCGGATTCAAACCCACGTAGTTCTAATATCTTATGGGTTGTCCTTTCGGACCATCCATCATATATTCTATATTTTTATACCGAAAAAAACTCATGCGCACTGAATTCTTTTAAGGGATATTTATTTTTATAAGGCACATTTTATTATCAAAGGAATATTTTCTCGAAGGCAGCATGTTTTATTCCCGTAGGAATTATATTCATAAAGGCAACATATATTTGAAAGCACATTGGTGCGTTGGTGTGGTGGTGCGGTGGTGTGGTGATGCGGTCGTGCGGTGGTGTAGTGGTGTTGTGGTGCGGTGCAAGTAATTCTATTAATTTGTATACGAATAATCAAAATAGAATAATTAAATATCTTGCTCCTTGCATCATTTACAACCATCACCATATTTATATTTTATGTAAAACTCATTCTCTAATAATATATTAGTATTCGGCACAATAAATGACCGTAAAAACATAAATAAAAAATATATTATCTTGCGTACATTTGCTTTTCTTTTCATGGCTTTTACATCACACTGACATTACTACTCACTTGTACCTATCACCTATATCTTTTGCCTTAATTTGTCACATGCATACACTTGTCCACCCCCGTGTACGTGTCACCTGCGCTCATTAGATTCGTCTGAACAATATAAAAGAAATAGAAATACCGTAAAAGCATAAATAAAAAATATATTATCTTGCGTACCTTTGCTTTTATTTCATGTCTTTTACATCACCCTGACATTACTGCTCACTTCTACCTATCACTTATATCTTTTGTCTTGATTTATCACATGCATACACTTGTCCACCCCCGTGTACAGGGGCGGAACTGTTCACGGGCACACCCGGGCACGTGCCCGAGTCCAAAAATTCAGAAAAATAAATTATAGGTGTTGTTTTGGGTTCAAAAAAAATACATTTAGGTCTAATTTCTCGCACCCAGGCACTATTTGGGGTCTGATTTCATGGTTTATTTCGCGTTTCCGCCTTCCGGTTCCGGCCCGCTATACGCGACTCCACCATATCTAACCTAAACTCGCGACGGATTCACAGTTATCGCGAACTGCGAAACCTAAACTCCCGAGTCCCGACGGCGCAGCTCTCAGGAAGCCTGGAAATCTGGAATTGTTCCAAAGTTTGCCGTCGTTTGCTAAATAAAATGGGAGATGAGTGGATGAACGACTGCTTAATTGCTTATATTGAGAAAGATATTGTGGAAACCATTACTAATGAGACAATCATTGAACGCTTCCATAATATGTGTACCAGAAAAGTTGTTTGCTAGACGGTATGTAATTTTACTATTATTTTGATTAACTTGTTTGTTTGTTAAATTTAATTATTAAATAAATATTTTTTTAATGGTGCCCGGGTCCAGCAAAAATCCTAGTTCCGCCACTGCCCGTGTACCTGTCACCTGCGCTAATTAGATTCATCAGAACAATCTAAAAGAAATAGAAATATCTAATAAGCACAAGTGTAGTAAAGTATCTAAGTGGGGAATGGTATTCGGACTCCCCTTTGGGTTGAGGCAGTCTTTCCTCAACCGCCGCCTATATACTCTGTATCCCAGCTATAAGGATTCAAACCCACGTAGTTCTAATTTCATATGGGTTGTCCTTTCAGACAATCCATCATATATGTTATATTTATGGTACTGAAAAAACTCCTTAAGCGCACTGAATTCTTTTAAGGCATATTTATTTTCCATAAGGCACATTTTATTATCAAAGGAATACTTTCTCGAAGGCAGCATGTTTTATTCCCGTAGAAATTATATTCTCAAATGCAACTTATATTTGAAAGCACGTTGGTGCGTTGGTGTGTTGGTGCGTTGGTGCGGTGGTGCGGTGGTGCGGTGGTGGGGTGGTGCGGTGGTACGATGGTGCGGTGCAAGCAATTCAATTAATTTGTATACGAATAATCAAAATACAACAATTAAATATCTTGCTCCTTGATCCATTTACAACCATCACCATGTTTATTTTTATGTAAAATACATTCTCTGATATTATATTAGTATTTAGCATAATAAATGACCGTAAAAGCATAAATGAAAAATATATTATCTTACGTATATTTGCTTTTCTTTTCATGGCTTTTACATCACCCTGACATATATTACTACTCACTTGTACCTATCACCTATATCTTTTGCCTTGATTTGTCACATGCATACACTTGTCCACCCCCGTGCACTTGTTACCTGCGCTCATTAGATTCATCAGAACAATATAAAAGAAATAGAAATAACGTAAATGCATAAAACAATATTATGTTGCGTACCTTTGCTTTCTTTCATGGCTTTTACATCACCCTGACATTACTACTCAATTCTACCTATCACCTATATCTTTTGCCTTGATTTGTCACATGCATACACTTGTCCACCCCCCGTGTACCTGTCACATGCGCTCATTACAATCATCAGAACAATATAAAAAGAAATAGAAATACTACCTAATAATCACAAGTGTAGTAAAGTATCTGAGTGGGGAGTGGTATTCGGACTCCCCTTTGGGTTGAGGCAGTCTTTCCTCAACCGCCGCCTACGTACTCCGTATCCCAGCTATACGGATTCAAACCCACGTAGTCTAATATCATATGGGTTGTCCTTTCAGACCATCCATCATATATGTTATATTTATGATACCGAAAAAAACTCCTTAAGCGCACTGAATTCTTTTAAGGCATATTTATTTCCAATAAGACACATTTTATTATCAAAGGAATACTTTCTCAAAGGCAGCATGTTTTATTCCTGTAGGAAATATATTCTCAAAGGCAACATATATTTGAAAGCACGTTGGTGCGTTGGTGCGTTGGTGCGTTGGTGCGGTGGTGCGGTGACGCGGTGGTGCGGTGGTGCGGTGGTGCGGTGGTGCGGTGATGTGGTGATGCGGTGCAAGCAATTAAGTTAATTTGTATACGAATAACCAAATTAAAAAATTTAATATCTTACTCCTTGCTCCATTTACAACCATTTACAACCATTTACAACCATTTACAACCATTTACAACCATTTACAACCATCACTATATTTATATTATATGTAAAACACATTCTGTAATATTATATTAGTATTCAGCCCAATAAATGACCGTAAAAGCTTAATAAAAAAATATTTTATCTTGCGTACCTTTGCTTTTGTTTTCATGACTTTTACATTACCCTGACATTACTACTCACTTGTACCTATCTCCTCCATCTTTTGCCTTGATTTGTCACATGCATACACATGTTCACCCCCCCCCCCCCCCCCCCCCCGTTTACCTGTCACCTGCGCTCATTAGATTCATCAGAACAATATAAAAGAAATAAAAATACCTAATAAGCCTAAGTGTAGTAAAATATCTGAGTGGGGAGTGGTATTTCGGACTCCCCTTTGGGTTGAGGCAGTCTTTCCTCAACCGCCTCCTACATACTCTGTATCCTAGCTATACAGATTCAAACCCACATAGTTCTAATATTACATGGGTTGTCCTTTCGGACCATCCATCATATATATTATATTTATGGTACCGAAAAAAGTCCTTAGACACACTAAATTTCTTTTAAGGCATATTTATTTTCAATAGGCACATTTTATTACCAAAGGAATACTTTCTAGAAGGCAGCATGCTTAATTCCTGAAGGAATTATATTCTCAAAAGCAACATATATTTGAAAGAGCATTGATACGTTGATGCGGTGATGCGTTGATGCGTGATGCGGTGATGCGGTGATGCGGTGATGCGGTGATGGACAAGCAATTCAGATAATTTGTATACGAATAACCAAAATAGAATAATTAAATATCTAGCTTCTTGCTCCATTTACGGTAACATTTACGACCATCACCATATTTATATTTTATGTAAAACGCATTATCTAATATTATATTAGTATATATTCAGCACAATAAATGAACGTAAAAGCATAAATAAAAAATATATTATCTTGCATACCTTTGTTATTCTTTTCTTGGCTTTTAGATCACCTCGGCATTACTACTCACTTGTACATATCACCTCTATCTTTTGCCTTGATTTGTCACATGCATACACTTATCCACCCCCGTGTACCTGTCACTTGCGCTCATTAGATTCATCAGAACAATATAAAAGAAATAGAAATACCTAATAAGGACAAGTGTAGTAAAGGATCTGAGTGGGGAGTGGTATTCAGACTCCCCTTTGGGTTGAGGTTGTCTTTCCTCAACCGCCGCCTACGTACTCCGTATCCCAGCTATGCGGATTCAAAACCCACGTAGTTCTAATATCATTTGGGTTGTCCTTTCGGACCATCCATCATATATGCTATATTTATGATACCGAAAAAAACTCCTTATGCGCACTGAATTCTTTTAAGGCATATTTATTTTCCATAAGACACATTTTATTATCAAAGGAATATTTTCTCGAAGGCAGCATGTTTTATTCCCGTAGGAATTATTTTCTTAAAGGCAACATATATTTGAAAGCACGTTGGGGCGTTGGTGCGTTGGTGCGGTGGTGAGGTGGTGCGGTGGTGCGGTGTTGCAGTGGTGCGGTGGTGCAGTGATGCGGTGCAAGCAATTAAGTTAATTTGTATACGAATAACCAAAATAAAATAATTAAATATCTTGCTCCTTGCTCTATTTACAACCATTTACAATCATCACCATATTTATATTTTATGTAAAACACATTCTCTAATATTATATTAGTAGTCAGCCCAATAAATGAACGTAGAAGCTTAAATAAAAGATATATTATCTTGCGTACCTTTGTTTTTGTTTTCATGACTTTTACATTACCCTGACATTACTACTCACTTGTACCTATCACCTCTACCTTTTGTCTTGATTTATCACATGCATACACTTCTCCACCCCCGTGTACCTGTCACATGCGCTCATTAGATTCATCAGAGCAATATAAAAGAAATAGAAATACCTAATAAGCATAAGTGTAGTAAAGTATCTGAGTGGGGAGTGGTATTCGGACTCCCCTTTGGGTTGAGGCAAGCCTTTCCTCAACCGCCGCCTACATACTCTGTATCCCATCTATACGGATTCAAACCCACATTGTTCTAATATCATATGGGTTGTCCTTTCAGAACATCCATCATATATGTTATATTTATGGTACCGAAAAAAGTCCTTAGGGGCACTGAATTATTTTAAGGCACATTTTATTACCAAAGGAATATTTTCTCGAAGGCAGCATGTTTCATTCCCGAAGGAATTATATTCTCAAAAGCAACATATATTTTATGTGTTGATGCGTTGATGCGTTGATACGGTGATGCAGTGATGCGGTGATGCGGTGATGTGGTGATGCGGTGATGCCGTGAAATGGTTGATGACGGTGATGCGGTGAAAGGTTTGATGATGGTTGATGATTCGGGAAAGGGTGGGCAGCAGTGAAATGGTAGTTGGGTATGTCGACGTAAGCCAAAGTGACGTGCAAGAGTGAATGCAAGGAGTTAAAGCAAGTAGTTGTTGTTGGATCACAAGAAGTATCTGCAATATGCATAAAGGCATAAAGCCCACTTGTATAAGTATAATATTGTATTAAAGTTAAAAGTTAAAACAGTAAGACTTATCTTAGTTCAGCCAATATGCTCTATCTGAGATTATCTTGTAAGGTGACTGTTCACCTGGGCCGATATAAAGCCCTTTGCTGTAAAAATAAAATAGGAAAATTGAATTAAAGAAACCTTGTTATAGTTAGCCATACTTCTGTATGATTGTGATATCAAACTTGTGAGTTACATATATTTCCTCCTCAGTTCCTTGATTTAAATATCATTGGTATCAGAGCTAGAGTTGATAAATTGGGAACTCATCATCGGAGGATGGCATCTTCTAGCACTTTCTCGCTCTCACAAACATGTATTCTTATGTTCAATGGTGAGAAGTATGACTATTGGAGTATACACATGCGAGCTGTATTTATTTCCCTAGAATTATGGGAAGTAGTATCCAAAGGTCCGACGCCTCTCCGCTACAGGTAAATCTTCTGAAACCCCTAAAGAGTTACAATGTACAGATGAAGAGAAACAAAAAGACGCGCGTGCTATTTGTATGATTTATCAAGGCGTCTCCAAAAATGTATTCCCACGCATTATGAGTGCTGAATCAACCAAAGTAGCTTGGGATGCGCTATGTGTGGAATACAAAGGCGATGAGAAAGTGATTGAATTAAAACTACAAAATGCCTGGAGGGATTTTGAAACGTTAGTGATGAAACCTGGGGAGAAAGTAGAGAATCTGCTGGCACGAAATTTACATATAATGAACCAAATTAGGAGCCATGGAGATACGGTTGAAGACAAGAAGATTGTCCCTAAATTGCTGCACAGTCTTCCACCCAGTTTTTATCCTATTGTCACTAGCCATAGAAGAGTCAAAAGGACTTAAAAAACGCTTCCTCTTACGGCTCTCATGGGGTCATTAAAAACCCCATGAAGAGAGACTGGGGTCAATGACCCAGCCCCTGGATCAAATCCTGCAAGCCAAGATGCAGTTGTCTAAGCCAAATACCAAACCAGTTAATAAAAATACTGGCTTATTGAACCAGCTATGTATAATAAACCAAATACCTGGAACAAACAGAACACTTGGAAGCAACAAAATAACTGGAATAATGAAGGCATGAGAGGAAAGCTACCTGGTAAAAATCAACAAATGGGAAATCCGGGTGAGCTATATTGCATAATATGCAAGAAAATAAATCATAACTCCAAGGATTGTTTCTTTCGTTGCAAACACTGCCGAATCCCAATCACTCGACACAGAAGTGTTGGCATAATACACCTCCTCAAGATGCCAAACTAGCTGAGGTTCAAGGAAATCCGTTAGAAACGATGTTTTACTCCTCATTGCAGAAGGCAAATGTGGATCCTGATGAATGGTATCTTGATAGTGGGTGTTTATCCACATGACTAACAATAAAGCAAACTTCATTCAGTTAGATGAAACAGTGTCAGCACAAGTGACTCTTGGCAATGTCATCACTACTTCCATTGAAGGCAAGGACTGATCTCCTTACAACTTCCATCAGGAGAAATAAAAACTATATCTGATGTGTGTTATGTGCCTACTTTAATGCAAAATTTGTTAAGTGTAGGACAATTGATAGATAAAGGTTAGATTATCAGTTTTGATATAAAATGGAGCCCATATCACTTCAGCAGCCTCAGGAAAACTCATTGCCTCAGCTGTCATGGCCATCCAACCATATGTTTATTTGTGCGTATGGCTCTAGTAAATCCTTGTGCCCTCTCATGTCAACAACAGAGTTGCACATCTCTCATCAATCTTTGGCATCATAGGCTTGGGAACCTTCATTGGCAAGCATTAAAACATTAAAAAGGGGACTTTGGCACTTTGCACCCCCCAATTAGGGGGTTTGGCATTTTGCACCCAACTTTTTAATTCTTGGCACTTTGCACCTTCCAAAACACCAAATGCACCCTGCTTTTATATAACTCCTTTATTATAATATTATAAAAGGCATGATTAACTGGAGGAGGGGTATTTTGATCTGGATTTTATGGGGGGGGGGGGGGGGGGGGGGGGGGGGGGGGGGGGGGGGGGGGGGGGGGGGGGGGGGGGG